>OZ010790.1:168003648-178003648 GCA_963932465.1 Maratus speciosus | reverse complement strand
TCTGTCATTTTTGTCAAATAGATCAAGACCCGATATTAGTTTTTCTGTAAATGTAATGTCACAGTTTTGTAATGGGTATACATATAAACACTGGGTAATAGTGGTAGATATTATGAATTATGTTTTTGCTACTAAAAATTTTAAAATAAATCTGTCTAATGTAAAATCACTAAGTTTGTGTGCATATTCTGATGCTAATTGGGGATGTCAACTTACTAAAAGACATTCAAGTATTGGTTATATAATTTACTTCAGTCACGTTCCGTTTGCTTGGAAATCATCGAAGCAGAAATGTATTGCACTCAGTTCTATGGAATCTGAGTTTATCTCATTAACTGAAAGTGTAAAGGAACTAACTTGGTATTCAAGAGTTTTAAATGAACTTAATTTATACGATAAAATAAAACCAATTCAGTACTGTGATAATGAATCTGCCATTTATTTTTCTAAAAATAGCCAAGAGAATTTTAAAACGAAACACATTGACATAAGATGTCAATTTATTCGTCAGTTAATTAATGAAAATGTTTTTGAGTTAAAACATATAATTTCTAAAGATAATAAGGCAGACTTTCTGACAAAACCTCTTTTGTATGTAAAGTTTCAAAGAGCTATTTGTAATATTTTTGATTTTGATTATAAAAAGAAAGAGGAGGTATTTACGACCGATGGGGCCGCATGTTGGAAATCTGGACAAAGTCTTGTCCCCCAAAATTTGTCGTTTGGTTTGTTCGGAAGTTATATCGTTCCGAACCAGCTTTTATTTTTCCATTTCGGTCGTAAAGGCACTCTCTTTTAACTGTAACTGTATGCATATTTTTATTCCAGTTTGATGTACTCAGTAAGTATATTTAGTGTGAAACAACTCCATGGAGTATGATGTGTAGTGATGGAAGTAATGTAATGGAAGGACCATGGAGATGGAGTTTAAGCTTACTCCTTGCTATAGCATGTCAATATGATTCCCAGCAAAAGCTGGAGGTGTATGTATATATCTTTACTATTTAAGTTTTTAAAATTCAAGTTGAATTTAATAAATGAACTGTTATTTTGAAATGAACTGTTTCGTCGACTGTGATTTATACTTCAACGCCACACCAAATGACCTTAAAACCTGCGTATTTATAACTCTGCTTTAATTATAACAGGCTCCGTTTTAATTTTTTATAATTATCCGAGTTATTAATTAAAACTCACAATGAACTCTTCATTAAAACATCATATCTTTCATTTCGAGCCGGCAAAACCACTCGCGAATGCCCAGAACCCAATTTATACTGCGGAACGAAATAAAGAACCGAAGGGAGGAATTTTGGGGATGCTTTAGTCATTCGTTTTTTTACTTCGATCAGCCAAACCGTTAAGTATAGTTAAAAACTGAAGACATATTCTGAAAGATAGTACTTTTTTGTATTAAATTATGCAATCAGTTTGAAAAACACCTTTGTTAACCCTTGGAATAAAAACTCGAAATAGGGTCGTTTCCGCAATTCTCTGCTTTTTCTCATATACGGTACCGCTTCCTTAGGATGCAGTTTCGAAGGTACCGATTAACTGAAAATACGTATGTAAAGATAAAATCTTCTTCTGCTCTTTGACGGTCCAATCTGTTTTTTAAAATACGAATTTTAACTCTTAAAAAAAATTTGTGACCTCAGGTCACTTTGCACCTTACGGAGATAATATTTTTTCTACAGTAAAAGTGACTAAACGTCCCTATTTCAACACAATCTTTTCAAAGCATCTATGCATACCAGATTTACATCACCTACAAAACTATCGAAACGTTCGAATAAGTAGAAGTATTTTTTATAATATAAAATGTGTGAAAATTTCGGCGAAAACATAAAAAACCGGGGTGTTTCGGCGCGGTTTCGCTCGCCTTCAGCTCAAGTTTTCACTATTAAATATGCATTTTTTTTTCACGATATTTTAAAGAAGTCTTCGATATAGTCATATTTATAAACTATTAAAATTTCAGAGAATTCGGACTATAAGAACTATTTCTTGTTGTTGTTGTTGTTCTAAAAATACCGAAGTGAAAAAAAGAAGAAAAAGCGAGAAGAAAAGATATTTCTTTTTCAACTAGAAATCAAAATTTCTTCACTACTTTTTGTCAAGAGGTGCATAACCGTCAAATTTATAACCGCTGAAAATCTCAAGGCGTTCGAAAAAGAAGAACTACTATTTTTAACTATCGAAATGGACAAAGAGAAAAAAAATCCTCTTAGGAGCCAATTCAGCACTAAATATTAATCTTTTTTTTTTCCTCGATTGTATGACATAGTTTACGAAAGCGTCATATTTTTAACTCCTAAAAATTTCAAAAAGTTTGGAAGATAACGACTAATTTTTAAAACATTTAAAATATCGCATGCCCCTCCCCCCCTCTTCCCATCTCGCATTTTTTCTTCATTTGTCAAAACTAAGAATCGACACCGAAAACCAAAATACGCAAAAGAAAATACCAAACAGCACGAACTTTGAATTCTCTTTCTAACTCTGAAAATCATATTAAAAATACGATAATTAACCCTTCCCAGCAAAGAAGAAATTGCTGGCCAGCAGCAAGATAGGTGCTGGCAATGATGGAGATGTGCTGGCTGATGGTCTACCACTGCATGACCACTGCTGGACAGATTCAGTCAACTTTGCTGTCGGAAATCATCAGATAAAACTCTCGTGGGCATCTATTTTATCTACTGCGCTGGTCCACCACTACATGGAAGTGCACGAATTTTGTAGTATTAGTGCTGGGAACCCTTACACTAGGTGGCGCTGCGAATATCGAAGACATTGAGTATTTGAACACAAATCTGAAATGAATATCTTAACACAATTTAAGCTGTTAATGTAATTTTTTTGAAACTGTAAAAAATATAGCACCACTGCCATCAACAAAACAAATAAGTAAATGAATAAATAAATAAATTCTTTATTTCAACGCACTTTTTTTTTCTCCTTAAATCTGGTTTTACTATGTTACAAAGAATTTCGATTTTCATAATTTACGCAGTTCAGAATCAATAATAAAAAAAAGCGTATAAACTACATAGGATTTCTATACAATAGAATAATTTCTATACCAGTTTAATGATTGGGAACGTAAATCACAAAAGAAACAAACTTGAAATAGTGTAATGAGAGCTTTAAAACTACGAGCATTCGTAGCGTACGCTGAAAGCACTTGTTCATGTCCGATCACGAAAACCAAGCAGCATCGAGCGCGGTTAGTACTTGGGAGGGTGACAACATGGAAACCGCTGAAAGTTCAAATATTTCTATAGACATTTCTATTATAGGCACTTCTACAGATATTTCTATAGCTCTTGGTGAAACTAGCTTATAGAAAAGACCTACAATTATATAATATTTTGTTTTTTATAGAATTCTATAAGAAATTTTTGTAAGGGAAAGTGCTGGGCCAGCAAAGGAATAGCAGTGGGATAGGTGCTAGCACTGCAGAAAAAGTGCCGGATTGAAGTAATGTGATGGCATACCAATGCTGGCCTGCTGTTGGCCATCATAGATGGGCCAGCTGCATTCGGCTTGGACACTTTTCGACAGGTTTAAGTAATGGCACCCTTTCACTGTACCGCAGATGGCACTGCTGGCTGTCATCTTTTTTCCAGCTGATGGCCCACTGTTTCTTTCTTTGCTGGGTTTGAAAGAAAAAAAAATCCCCTAAGTTCCTTTTCCTTGTTTCCGCAAATTTTCACGTAGTATTCACATTACACTCATTTCGTTTAAAAGAATACACTTAATTTTATACAGTAGCTCTGAAATTTTAATACTATATATTAACCTTTTAGCTAATGATCGAGTATCGTTTAGATCAGGTGTAATGGGATTTAGGACTGAAAAAAATATATTTTGAAAATCAAAAATTTCACTTAGGATGTCAATGTGAAATAAATCAATAAATAAGTAGCTGCGCATAAAACACTGATTTTTATAACTTACTCACAGTCGTCGTAAACATATTTATAACTCATAAATTTCGTTCCAAAATTACAACATATAGGTAGGAAATAATGACTTCGAATTTAAAAAAAGTTTCCTTTATATTCCATTCATCAAAAAAAAAAAAAAAAAAAAAAACGAAAAGAAAAATAAGAGAAGAAAAACACTGCATTTTGCAACTAAATATCAATGTCTTAGTACGAAAATTATACACAAACTTTGGACGACAGAAAATGTATTTTTTAAACGTTGAATCGTCTTTCTCCTCTGCCATTGCAGTTATTTCCCAGGCTTTTTTCCGCTAAAAATCAGGAAGGGGGGGGGGGGAGGAGGGCTCTCAGTTTTTCACACAAACAGCGGACACGTATACTTAGTATAACATACACAAATATTTAAGCATTAGAAATCATAGGTTTAGAAATCTATTTACATAAAGCCAAAGTCTCTCTGTGTCCCTCACAGTTCCGGTAGGACCACCTCATTGTAATGAGTAATTGTTGAAAAATACTAATGCAGGGTTACCACACTGGCGCCAAATGTAGACCAACTTGGCGAATTATCGCCAAATTTGACGAAATGTTGCCAAATTTGACAACAAAAATAAGTTTTCATATATTAAGCCAATTCATAACCGAGGTCATAGCAATTTAATTTATACTCCTCTCTTTTAGGGTTTTTTTTTTTTTTCAAAATCTATGGCTGAGAATTTGACGAAAATGTACGTCTTTACATATTCATCCAGATGCTACTAATAGCATAACAGCCAAAAGACGGAGTTGTACTGTCTGAGCATCTAACTGCCCGATTTTAATGTGCTGTAGCTATTTTAGGAGAAAATTAAATTTAGTGACATATTTTTAAGAACTTATTCACTGTTTCATATACACAAGCAATTTTTCAATATTTATACAATTTATTTAATATGTAGAAGCCATTTAACTAATTTTGTAACAGACAGAAGTAAAACAACAATAATATAAATATACTAGAGGGTTCTGCACCCTGCAAGCTACGCTCGTCAAACCCCGTTCAGACACCGCAGAATCTAAAAGCACGCTAATTTGATCAGTTTTAAAAAGATTAAAGAAGATTGAATTATAATGAAAAAACTTATAGCGATCTCCCTGTAAACAGATTTCCATTCAATTCCCTTTGATTGCGAAAATTTAAGCCGAATCAGTTGCTGTTATGAATTCCAATGGTTGTTTTCATGTTTGGTTAAAGAAGATCACTTAAACATTTGAAAAGAAGCTAAAATGAAATGAATTAAGTAAACAGAGTCTTTGTCTCCCGGTATTTTTTAACAGCGTTATAAAACGATTGACATAATACAATTTACTACAATTACTAAAATTTGCTGCTTTAACCCCTTGAGGGGCGGTGGATCATTTTTGGATCACTTAATTTTAATTCTTAAATGCCAGATTGGCACCAGAATATTGGAATGAAATTTTTCCTTTTATTAAGTAAGTGAACAAAGGCATTTTCGTATTTCGAAATTTGTTTGTAAATTCTGGTGTCATTCACTGATTTCAACATTTTACAAATAGAAGTACCTTGCCTCTAAAAGGGTTAAACGCATTTTAATGTATTTATTATTTTAAAGTTTCCTTTCTCTTTAAATATTCACGTGTCAATACAATTTTCAAGACATAATTTTCAATATTTTCCTGCTTTTAACACGTACTCATTTAATAGTAATTTAAAAAAAAAAATTCTGTTTTCAATAGTTACGTCTAAATAAATTTTTAATCGTTAGGAAATATTATGCTTTGTGCTGCTTTTAGAATTGAAAACAATCTCTATAATAATAGTCTAAGTCATATGACTATCATCCACAGTTCCGGGCAGATCCCTTCGCTTTTTATATTCCAGGCGGCCATTGTGGTACTTTAATGTTAGCCAGCTACATGTGATAAGTCGCCAAGTATTATTCTATCGCCATCATTTCACTTATATTATAATAGTCCAATTCATGTAACTGCCATAAACAATTACGAGCTTTTCGAAAAGATATTTTTTTTTCGAATAAAACCACATAAAAGTTGCCCTGATCGCAAAGATTTCTTGGTACTTTTATGTCAGCCGGGTGCAAATCTCGCCAATAGCTTTTTTTTAACTTGCCAGTTAGCATTTTTTTATTTTTCGAGTGGTAAATTAAAACGCTTCTACTTGGTTATCCCATCGACCAAAAATCTATCGCCAAACTATAGATTAAATGCCAATAATGGTTGATCGTAAATGTCACATTCACTTGACTGTAAGGAAGTTACACGTGTTTACGCCATCAAGTGATTTTTATTTCGACGTTTTGTTTGTATTTTTATTAATGTTATACTAATTTATTTGTTCTTTCGTTAATTTAAATAAAAATTACGTCAATTTGTATAATAGGGCGCGTGGTTTGGCGATTTATATAATTTGGCGAAATTGGCCGACGGGATAACTAAGTAGTACTATTAAAACATTGCTTTGAATTTGAAATTAAATGTCATGATTTATTGAATTATTTAATATTTAGCACAGATGTCATATACGCACCGGGTTTGGCGTGATTTTTTTTACGACAATTTGGCGAAAACCTTGTTTTCAAGTACCAGTTACATATGTATTTTTAAATTCTTTTCTATTATTTTTAAAATGAAATAACAATAAATAAAAAAAATACTTAATAACTATAGAACAAAACAATTTATAACATTTTTTAAATAAAAAAAAGTAAATGTAAATAAATATTTATTAATAAATAAGCAACAATAGCCGAGTTACCATGTCAGGCAAAATAACGTCTTTTGCGCCAATTAGGTACCCTGGTGAGTATATGACATCTGCGCCTAATATTTTTCGTTTTGTTTCGTTTAAAAAAAAAGAAAGAAGTCAAAGCCATTAATTTTAAATGTTTCAGTTTTAAATGAAAGTTTTGTATTAAATAAAATGATAATGAAATACAAAAAAAAAAAAAAAAAAAAAAAAAAAAAAAAAAAAAGCGTTGTTTTTAGCATACATTTAAGGCGGGCCAAACTGGTCGACAAATTAGTTTAAAATAATAACCTTTTCTACAGTATGAAAAAAAAATATCTGTTATGATTAAAATTGAGTTGCCATCATTAGAGAAAAGACTTTAAAATTAGAAAAAAATTAATATTTCGAAAACTAATTCGAATTTAAAAATTCTAATACTAGTTTTGAGATCTGCGTATCAACACGGACTTTTGGTGTTAATTTCATCGCAAAGTATTCCATATTTTAGGAGAAATCGCCGTGGAACATAACCAGTTGTTTAATCAGTCGTTTCATAGAATCATTTCATAAATTTGTTTCATTTCAGTCGTTTCATAAAATCGTTTCATAAAATCGTTTCATTAGGATTTTATAAATATAGGGTAGAAATAAAATGTTTATATATTATATAAATAAACTTAAAAGTTTGTTAATTTTGTTTTCGCAACT
This sequence comes from Maratus speciosus, assembly GCA_963932465.1. Classification (NCBI taxonomy): domain Eukaryota; kingdom Metazoa; phylum Arthropoda; class Arachnida; order Araneae; family Salticidae; genus Maratus; species Maratus speciosus. The sequence goes on along the minus strand of OZ010790.1, from coordinate 177,996,235 downwards.
GTTTGTATCATTTGGCAAAAATTCTCCCTTTTGAAGCCCAAATTATGACAAACTTTTAAAAAGTACGCGAGGCCCCTACATTGGAAAAGTAGCGCGCTTTATATAGCCGGATACAAAAGTTAAATTCTGGGTATTTTTCCACTGTAGGGCCTTTGGCGAAGATAGAAATTTGACAACATAATATTTGGGAGTCTATTCACTGTTTCATTTTATATACACACGCATTTTTATCAATATTTATACAATTTAATTTCAGTCATTCATCTAATTTTATACAGAAACAGAAGTAATTTGTACATAAAAAGCAACAAAAATATACACATAAAATACATATATAAACAAACGAAAAAGCTCATCAAGTTTGTTTTCTTAGCCGTTTATATGATTTGACAACAAATCTCACTTTCTGATGCGCGAATTACACCAAGCTTTTTAAGAAAACGCCAAGCCCCCTATAGTGGAAAAGTACCATATTGCCTATTATTTTCCACTATCTGAGCTATAGTTAGTACTTTATGAAAGAGGGATGACGAAAAGTTTAAGCATTAAATATTAAAGTTTCTATAAAGCACTATAAGGTTAAAAAAAAATAAGAATAAAATAAATGTAAAGTAAGACTAAAAAAGAACAGCTTGACTAAAAAAATAAAAACAAAATAAATGTTTTTTTTTTTTTTTTTTGAAAGACTCATTTTTCACAAAAGTTCATTAGTTCATTAAAATTCATAACATCATAACATCAAAGTTCATTAAAATTCACAAAAATGTAGAAAAAATACATATTTTTTAAATACACTAAAAAGTAGAAAATGATAACGGGCTTGAAAAGAAATTGTTTTATTTTCTCAGGCCCAAGGGAAAAACTGAAAGCGTGGGCGCAAACTTTATGTACATTTATATGCTTTCGAATGTGATATAATATCATTAAAAAAAAACTTAAAGAAAAGTTAAATTGTATTGGTGCCCACTCTTTCATTTTTTTTTCTTGGACATGAGAAAATTAAACAATTTCTTTTCAAGCCCAAAAAATTTCTAACTTTTAGTGGATTTAAAAGAATATATTTTTCTTTTACTTTTTTGCAAATTTTAATGAAAGCCATTTCTTTTATTTATTTATTTATTTTAATATTTATTTCTGCTATCTTAAATCACGTCTGTTCAGCATATTTTTCTATTAGAAAAGTTTAATGTTTTTCACTATCGTTAAACCATTTCAGAAACCGTGTTCAATTTTCCTAATGAAACAAGCATAAAGCTGTCATAGAGAGTCATTCATTTTTGAGAATCGTTCGCATAAAAAATTTCGCGCATTGAATAACTATTTCGTCTCTCTTTTAATACAATGTTAATGACGTCACCGCCTGTCACAGCACCACGAAATAGTCTACATGAGAAAGTGGAACCGATGTTGGCATTCATCCAACATTGAATTACCTGTATGGGTTTCATAGTGCTATTTTTTTTTTTTTTTTCATGCAGACGAGTATGGCAACTCAAAGCGGCAAAGTTATTTTTTAGCCTCGTACTGTTCTTTGATTAGAAAGATAATAATCAAGTAGAGATGTAATGTAGAATATGTTTTTTAACAAGGAAATGCTTTTTTTCAATAATTTATGGTATTTTTCATTTGAAATGAATGAGTAATAAATGAGTAAGGAATGAAATGAATTGATATGAATGAGATTTACATTTATATTGACATTTGCAAATATGATAAATAAGTCAGAAGGATAAACATTTCCTACATTTGGTATTTAAAAGAAGTGATTTTTTCTCATGGACAACTATATGGAATTATTTCAAGATGTAAAGAGGAAGAGTTAATGTATGTCGAAGATACTGAAAAGTAAGGTCTGCTTTTAAATAAAAAAATAGTTTTTGCAAAAAATGACGTATATCCTGAAGTTTTCTGACCAAATGTTAATTTACACTTAAATTGCACTTTTATGTATTCATTATACATAGTTTTTCATAAATGTGTTTTATTTTTAATGCGGAACATACGAGAAAAACTCAGATTCTTGCACATGTGTTGCATATAGTATATATCTATATATCACATTTTCGGTCATTTTTGACGGAATATCTTTCAAGTTTATTATATTTTTTCTAAAATATATTGTATTTTTGTGAAAAATGATATTTGTAACGAAAGGTGAAAACGCTGTTGCTCAAATGAAAAAGTGTTCGCACGAGCGCTTTATTTTTTTCAGTTAAAAATATAAATTCAGACAAAACCGAGTTAAAGATATAAAAACGAACAAATTTGAGGTTCAATTAAAGTTATTTTCATAGTACCAGTCACAGCCAGTTATTTCCTGAATTTTTCACAGAATATTATTTTTTTAAAACGTACTGAGTCAAAGAAACTTTTATTGCGCTGCGAAGCGAAATTGCTTTATGGTGACTCTGATTTTTTAAGGAAAGAATGTTAAAATTCTAGTGCTAAATTCGCCTTGAGTAAATAATTAAAATTCGTATAAAGAACAAATAAAATGCACTAAAATTGCTTTTAGGTGCATATATATAATCTAAAATTATTTAAAATACATTAAAATATTTTTAAAATAAAAACATTATGCTTTAAAAAAATATTTTCAATATTATACTTTTCAAAAAAGACAGTAAAGTTTTTCTTTATATAGGCATGACAACGAGGAAATTTCGAGATAGAATAAAAGAACATGAAGCAGATCTCAGATTAAATAGACACCATATTGCGTTAGTAAGATTGATTCAAATTCAACTTATAAATGTAGATTTCAATAAGTCCAAAATTATCTTTCGTACAAGTAATTACCAAGAAGCAATTATAAGAGAATTCATTGAAATAATTTCCTATAACGATATAGTATATAACGATACATTGTCATATGACATCCATAGAGTCTGGAAAGAATTGCTACATAGTTGATGACAGCTTGTTTTGTTAAAAATTTGAATAGATTTTCCTCTCTAAGGAGAGAAAAAAAATTCATAACTTCGTCAATTCCAAGATATCAAATTCACTTAAACTTAATATAAATCTTCTTAATGCTGTCTACAACTTTTATATTAACAAGCTTTTGATAGAACTAACTCTTACCGGGGAAAAAATATCAAAAAAAAAAAAGGGACTGAAGAATAAAATAATCTATAACTTCATCCATTCACAAAATATCAAATCCACATGAATTTATTATAAATCAACTTAATATTATCTACAACTTTTATGGTGACAAGTTTTAGATAGGACCAACTCTTACAGGAAAAACAAATTAAACAAAAATAGGGACTGAAGAAAAAAAATTATCGTATTAATGTGAATCTAATAAAAACAGCTCTCATACGAAAATTAAATTAAAAACTCGTGAAATACGTACAGATAAAATTGTTAAACTGGGTTTACCTCTAATCTTGATTTAGTTTCTGTTTGTGAAATTAGTACTTAACTTCTTAATCTACCCCCGCCTGTAGGCCGAGCCGGCAGAGATTTTTATTAGTTTGAAACTTCGCTAGCAGTGAAATAAACTTTCTATTCTAATATCAAAGCTGAAAATAAATAAACAACTACAAAAATTTCTTTACATTCTGCAGCACTCGGATGGTTACCATTTCTATGGATTATCATATGATAAAAACAAAAAAATATATGTGTTCAATCATATTTCAAATAATCCTTTCTACATCCCTATTAACCCTCAAATCTTTTCTAAAAGGATCTTATTAACGAACCATTACTCTTAAAATCATTTTTTTCTAGACGCATAAAACCTGCCTAGTTTCATTTGTATAATGGTTTTATCAAGGTGGAAAAATGAATGATAATAAATGGAACTTGCTGTAGAAATCCATTGCAAATAACTTTTGCCTTAAATAGATTACAAATTTCTAAATGAAATGTTTTCAGTTTAGTTAACATCAGTTTGAAATACTGAATAAGAATTACATTTAAAAGACCTGGGAAAATGAGTATGAAAATTAAATTATTCATAAAAAATGCCCAGTTTTAACAAATTTTAAATGCTTCGCAATTTTTATTTTCATTTATTGCAGTACATTCATGAATATCTTTTTATGAATTTTATTTCTTTAATGAATGAAATGTTGGATTGAAAGTACAATAAATTTTTAAAACATTCCGTAAAATTAACCTTGGTCGAACATGATTATCCTTACTGAATGAAACTTGGTAATAAAGGTATTTAATTTTTAAAATATTGTATTTAAAATTACTATAAATAAAATTTTTGTCGTGGGCGAAAAAGGCATTTTCACATAACTTCGCCTCAGAACAACAGTAGGGCGTCTAGTAATAATCGAAAATGAGATGTCCGACTTACTGGTATGAAAACTGTGCCTGCATCTAATGGGACAGTAAGAAATTTTTATAAAACACATCTGAGATATAGAATTTTTGTCGTTGGCGAAAATGGCATTTTCACATAACGTCGCCTCAGAGCAACAGTGGGGTGTCTAGTAATAATCGAAAATGAGATGTCTGACTTACCGGTATAAAAAAACTGTGCCTGCATCTAGTGGAAGAGTAGGAAATTTTTATAAAACACAGCTGGGATATAGTATTAACCCCTTGAGGGGCAAGCAATTAAGTTTGTGAAATGCTGAATTCCCACAGGAATCTTTCAAAAATTCTATTTCAAAATAAGAAAAAGCAATTTTACGGCTTTTTTCCACCAAAGTTAGAAAAGTAAAATTTCATAAAATTTTTCTGGTGTAAAACTTCATTAATCGAAGGTGGTGTATAATATATACCGGTGCCCCTCAAGGGGTTAAACCAGTGTTGGGTACGCTCACAAAATAAACGAACTAATTCAAACTCAAACTCAGTTTCTCAAAAATGAGTCAAGTTCACGTTCAAATTCAAAATTTTTGGAACGAACTCGTTCAACTCAAACTCATCTATGAAAGTGAGCGAAGTTCACTAAAAACTCGTTTTTTTTTTTAGAAATTTTTTTTTTTAGAATTTTTTTGTTTAACTTTACAAAATTTTGTGAACAAATCTTTTGGTTATTCGATGTAAGGTTCTTCATAGGCCCGGCCCAATTTTCCTTTCTGATACTCGCTCCGAGCGTGGTTTGTGGATTACTTATTTCTAGAGGTTCAGAACGAGATGGGCCGGCACCGGGACTGGATTTATATTCCGACCCAAGCCGGGGCTTGACTGCATTCTTCTTGAGGTCTGAACTAGCAGAAATTTTTAGTCCCCGTTCCAACTCAGTTCATTTGAAAATCACTGTACCAGCACTACTCTGGCCTATCTAGTAAAAATATCAGTAAAATTTGGACCGGCCCAATTTTTTAAAAATCTAAATGCGCGCATTTTTAAATCGCTATTATTCCACAATTAAAATTCATATATATTTATTTTTATTATTCTTTAAGATGGGTAGATGGTAGATGCATTTCTTGGCAATAAAATTAAATTACAGTAAAATCCGAAAAAAAGAACCTGCCTATGACGCAATCCAGTGTTTAACACCCCCCCCCCCCCACCCAAAAAAAAATATATCTATGTAAAATGAGCATAACAGTACTTGTGAAAAGAATGTAATGCATTTTAAACCGATGATGAACTTGCTCATAGGGAAACCAGCCCACAACTGATTTTTCTTCTTTCCTATGCAATTCCAAACATTTTATTGCATAGAATTTTTAAATTTTTCAAATATCCAAACCATAGAATGTAGATTAAGGATATTAATGGTAACAGTGATATTTATATATAACCAGATGCATTTAAAAAATAAATACCACAGCTCAGAACATTTTTTTAAAATCCTACACTTCATTAATGATACATTTCATTAAGTGTGTTCTCAAATCCAAAAGGGCAACTTTCTGACATAAGTTTTAATTTATTTTTGTTCGAAAATGCATGAAACGAGCTGGTGTTGTTCAGAAACTATGTAATTGAGCTGTTTTTTTCCATTTTTTTTTTTTTTTGCAAACCCAATAGATCTTTCAGAAAATAGCGTCAAAGTGGGCATTTTGAACCGAATTTCCGCGCGAAGGAAGAAAGAGCACTCAAAAGCAGGCGAAAAACGTGTTTGTCACGTGATCAAAATTGCTTATAACTCAATAGATAATTGAATGATCAAAAAATGGGAAAAAAATACAGTTCAATTCCAAATCGCTTCCATGGCCAGGCTTTCCAATTTTATACCTTTCCGTTAAAAAATGAATTTGTAAATGCGTCAAAACATTTTGCGCTTGTTGAGCAGAGTAGTTAAGAACAGCACAGCCTTAATGAAATCGTACATTTCATAAATGATATTTATTATGTTAATCTTTAAAAAATAAGTTTTGCAAACAAAACACTTTTATTAAGTAGAAGAACTTTATCAGATGAAACTAAAGAAATTAATGTTTGTTTTGTTCAAATTCTATATTTGAGTAAGTGTATTTCATCTTTCGTTTCAAATTGCTATTTTTCATAACATTTTTTCACGTATAGAGAATGCCTTTGAAGTAAAATCTTTCATTAATCAATTGTCATCGCGTTATACATTAAAAAATACATGTATAAACTATATTTACATATAGTTTCTTATTCTAATAAATACATACAACACATTGATGCTAGAAAGGTCAAATAATTAAAAATAATTAAATAAATAAATCATTGTATGTTTAAGGATTTGTGATTCATCCCCAAATTTAAAGCTGATAGCATTTTTCTACCGAAAAAAAAAAAAATCTCTTTAATTTAAAGGAAATCTGCATGAAAAAGGTTACTGCTTCTGATTCGAAAGAAGAGTGAAGGTGCTTTCCAACAATTGACAAATTGATTGAAAGCGTACCCACTGTTGTTCGTTTCCTAGAATCGTCTGTCCTCTGTCCTTTTCAACAACTTTCATCAATAGTTGTTGTTTATGACGACCAATTAGCTACACGAGGGGTATGGTCCCGAAGGGGAGGGAGTGCCCTCCGTAGGGGGTCTTTCTAAGGGAACCTAATGCACATTTACGCAAGGAAATCCAAGTTTTATTCATACCATAGTAGTTTACGGATATACGATTAGATTACTGAACTAGTAGCGACACTAGCAAGACTAGGAACGTTTTATCTCAAATGATACTTCAAACAAGCCGTAGGCTTTTTCGTTTTCTTTTTTTCCCCATCCTTTTAAAATGGATATAATAAGAAATTCACCAATTACTTAGTCTGTGCAACAAAGCACAAAAAAAAAGTCTCTGGCGCCTCCTCTTGTAATGGTATTCCTTATATAATCTAACTGAACATGACTTTTTGTCCTAGTGTGGAGTTTTTCCTTTATATGTTTTCTCTATTCTTTTCTGATACTAGTGTGGGACCTGGGACAAAGATACTATCTGTTCCACAAATTCTCCTATTTCTAACAGAAAAATAATACTATTTTATTTTCCGATTGAGGTGTTTATGCAGTCTGGGGGAAAATTTCGATCCCAATTATAAGTGTTTGCAGTTATTGGGTTTTTATATTTTCCACCCAGGGCATTATATTTTTTCGTTGCGAGTCGGGTTCGGGGTCAGTTTCGGGTCGAGTTGACTATGATTTTTCAGGTTCGGATTAGATTTTGACTCTTGTGATTCGGTTTCGGGTTGACCAGATTTTTCAAAAGAATATCCAAAATATTTTTTTATATTAAAAATCTATATACAATAAGATCTTCATAATGGATACTCCCGAAAGCACATATCCAGTTAGCGAACACTTTTGCAATTCCTAATACCGTATTTTATGGCAGAAACGTCGCACCCATCGTAAATGCCGCACTCCTTAAATTGGCCTGAATAAGCTCAAAAATATTATAATCGCCGCGCCCGTTGTAAACGCCGCATCCGTCGGAACGCTACTTTTGTCGACAGCGTCACATTGACCTAACTTTAATCAAAGTTTTCTGAGCGGCGTAGGATGCCTCGTTTTTAATATCTTAAGATGTCTGAAGTTTTATTTAAAATATTTAAATCCGATTTTAAGTATTTTTATGAATTTTTAAATTAAGGAAAATCAGTTGGTATTTAAAAAAAATCGTAAACGCTGCACATGGCGTTAACGCCGCACTTGGAAAAAAATTAACTTTTGAACTCGTAATCGCCGCGGCGTTTCTTCCATAAAATATGGTACTTATATATTTATATGCTTATATCGCTAATTTGGACATCTCCCAATCTACACACATGTAACATGTGTGTATAAACTATCACAAGTATCAGGGCCGAAACTAAGGGGGGGGGGGGCAGAGGGGGCATGTGCCCCGGGCGCCAGAACGAAGGGGTGCCAAATGAAGGATTATACCCTTGGAATGGATCATTTTCTTCTGATGGACTGGTGGCTTCCATTATTATGAAATAGCCATTATAAAAGAAGTGTTAGGTGAAGATGAAAGAGCAGACGTAAAAAGTTAGAACTCTGATTTTCTAGTCAGAATAAGAAAAAAAAAAAATGGCCATAATTTTTTTTCTCTTTCATCTTCACCTAATATACTTCATTTATAATGGCTGTTTCATAATAATGGAAGCCACCAGTTCATCAGAAGAAAATAACTCGGTTAAAGCGGAGACTCGGTTAAGCGGGACTCTACTGTATATTTCATTTTAAAAATAATGTTTAGAATCTTTTTGTTGGTGTTCGGAGGTTGGGGGGGGGGGGGTGTCATGATCCCCCGTGACCTCTTCCTGGGATCCGCATTGTGGATTAAGTAGTTCAGTATTACATATTTTATTATAACATATTTTAAATTTTAAAATAAGTCGGCTATTAGAAAATTAGTAACATTCTCTTTGTATATATACTTTACGGTAGAGCGGGGGGGGGGGGGGGGGCAAAATCCATTTTGCCCCGAGTGCAAAAAATGCTAGTTTCGGCCCTGACAAGTATCATACATGCTTTTTTGTTGTGTATCAAAAATTAAATGTTGGCAACATTTTTCATATTCCGAGAGAAGAAAAATTGTTCTTAACTGTACCGTAAAGAAGGAATAATCTATGGTCACATTTTTTATAAATTTTATTTCTTATGCAGTAATTTAATGTATGTTTTATAATATATTCATACACTAAAACATATTTATTTTCTTCTGAAACACAGTTTTGCTCAAACTTTTTGTGAAAATGCAAACAACCTGACTTCCAAAAGATCTAACTATGGCTAGCAAGGGTTATTCTAGGCTACCCAACCGCAAAAAGAATATTAGAATCATTAAAACATGGAAACAGAAATTTATATACAACCTGACCCGATGCAAGACTCTATTCAATAATCCCGATGTCCCTACTATTCAGAGGTTTTACTATATTTAAATATTAAAACATAAATTTTATGACTATTTGAATATTAAACACTTGCCTTTTTTTCCCTAAAAAGTATAAAACTGGTAGTAGAGATATAAATGTAGGTTACTTTTCACAATTGCATTAAAACATAATTTCCTTTCATTTCATTTCGGATTTGGCACGGGCCGGGCCCAGGCCTGGTCCTATTTTCATTCACGGCAGTCGGGCCGGGCCCGGACCATACTTTTTTCTGAAGGCTCGGGCCGGGCCTAGTCACTTCTCTTTCCGGGCCAGGCTCTGAATTTTTTCCTGAAGGACCAGGCAGGGCCTAACTTATTTTTTCCTTACCAAACCGGGACTTGTATCATTCTTTCTAGTCTTCACGGGCCTACATTTTCAGTCCCGGTTTTGACCTAACCCGTATGAAAATCATTGTCTCAGCGTGGCCTGGTCCATTCAAAAATCAGTAAAATTTAGCATGGCCCAAAAATTTTTGCAAAAAATGCATATATTTTTAAATCGCCATTATTCTACAATTAAACATTTAATTTTATTCTTTATAAAGAATAGTACATTTCTAGGGTTATTAAAATGTAGCTAAATTAAAAAATAGTAAATCGTGTGAAAAATAACCTGCCTATGACGGAATCCTCTTTTAACCTGAAAAATATGTTGATCCATGCAAAATGGATGTGCTAATACATGAGAAAAGAATATATAATACATTTACACCTGTTAAGATGGGAACTTGTCTATAATGTATTTTTTTTCCTATGCAATTCGGTCTTAGAAGATTTTACTGTATAGCATTCTTTAGATTTCTAAGTCTCCAATACATGGAATATGGATTAACTATATTAATAATAACTGAAACATTTATATACAACAAATAGCGATTCATTAAAAATAAATAAATATCGCAATAACTTTTATAAAAATGAAACTGGAAACATGACAATAAGAATCAAAGATAAGTATTTTTGTCAGAACTCTTCGTACGAGACAAATTTTTAACTAAATCGATGGATGTTTTGTAGCAATTCATTTGGGCCGGACTGGGCTCGGGCCGAGAGATTTTGACTTTTTTTCGGGCCGAACTTTTAGCTATTATACAGGGCCAGGTCGGGCCAATAATTTTTTCTTTACGGGCCGGGCCAATATTTTTTGTACGGGTCAGGCCGGGTTCGGGCCGAACTTTTAATGTTTATATCGGCCGGGCCGAATTTTTCTTCTATGGATCGGGACGGGCTCGAGCCTAGAAATTTAGGCCCCTTGCAGACCTCTACCATAGGCTGCATGTACAGGGACCTCCGTTCCAAAATACTGTTTCTACTACATTTCTTTCTATATATCTTATTGTAAGCTCTATTAATTTTTTAATGGATCTCTATTAGTATGTAAATATCTGAATTATTATTAATCCATTTACACGGCTTGGATACTTAAAAATCTGAAAATTCTACCTCGAAAAACCTTCTAAGACGGAAACACATAAGAGAGAAAAAAAATCGTTATAGTTAAGTTCCTTTTTTATCATGTCTGTCGTCTCTTGCAAGTGTATTATTTATTTTCAAACGGATTATTATATCCATTTGGAAGATCCAGCAGTATTGCCAGATGGGCTACTTTTTTAAAATTCGGATTCTTGATTGGCACCAATTTTTTTATATGCTAAAATGCATCTTACTTAATGACATATTAATTAAAGCGAAAACAAAGGTAATTTTACCGTTTCAAAAAAGTGGAGGCAATCAAGAAAACTGAATTAAAAAAAGTAGCCCACTGGCAACACTGAGATCCAGATCCACCGATCAAGAAAATTTCCCGTTTAAAGCAGGAATTCGTAATACACAGATTCTTAAAACAGGGTTTTCACTATTGTATGCCCTCCCCACCCCCCCTTAGAAATGTATATGTACTACTATTCTTTAAAGAGAATTTTAATTGTAGAATGATGGTAATTAAAAAAAAATTTTTTTTTTCGGAAAAAATTGTTGACCCAAGGTAAGTTGTTCATTAAACAGATTTTTGCACGAGTCAGACTGGGACGGAGGCAATAGTTTTCATACAAGCAGGGGTGACCGGGCCAGAAAATTTCTGTCGGTACAGACTTTTAGGAATAATAGAGCACAAACCCAAAAATAAGTCCTGTTCGGCCCGACCCGAGCCTCCAGAGAGAGCAAGACTCGAGCACGACCCAAAAAAACTAATGATCACACTCGACCCGCCCCAAGTCCGTTTAGGCCTCTAAATGGCATTTGAATGGGGAAAACGTGATTATAACGGCTGGAACAGTTTTAAATAAGTTATGAAAAAATTGAGTTTGAGTTGTAAATTTCGTTCAAACTCGCGGATTTTTTGAGCTTTCGTTCAGTTCACGTTCGTTTATCAAAAACTGAGTTAAGTTCAGCTCAAAGTTCACAGAAATTGAACTAAGTTCGTGAGTTTCCGTTCAATGAACGCGTTCATACCCAACACTGGGTTAAACATAACTTTGTGTTTCAAAAGTTGTTCCACTAGATGCAAACACAGTTTTTTATAGCAGTAAGTCAGACATCTCATTTTTATTGTTACTATATGTCCTACTGTTGCTCTGAGGCGACGATAAACACAAAAATTAGAATATATTATAGACACCTCAATTAAAAAATGTATTATTCTGTGGTAATTTAATTGCTGTGATTGTCTCGTATCATCATATAATGAAAACAAACAAAATATATGGTCAATCATGTTTCAAATAATCCTATTCACCATCAAATCAATTCCCCAAAATGACCATAATTTACGAATCGTTACCCTGAAAATCAATTTTTCTAAAAGCATAAAACTTTCTTACAGTTTCGTTCTTATAATGGTCACATCATTTGGTGTAATGAATGATTATAAATGGAACTTTTTGTGGAAATCGGGAGAAAATACTTTTGATTTAAATAGCTCTCATATTTCAACCAGAAATATTTTCCGAATAATGGGCCAATCAAAATAAAATTAAATTATCCGAAAAAAATTACCCCGTTTCACCAGTTTTTTTTTTTTTTTTTCAATTTAAAAAATCTTTTAGCTTTATTACATTACTTCTAGGAATATTTTTTGGGTTGACATTTAGCAAATATTATTTTTTTCATAGGTTAAAGGTTAGATATATTAAAATTATCTACTTATAAATATTAGAAATCGTGTTATTCGTTAAAAATCAAAGAGAACTTTTAAAAATGTGTTTTAATAAATAACATTACTTTTATTAAAAGAAGAATTCAGGTATTGTAATTATATTTTTATAAAGGGAATGTACATTGACAATTGGTGGTTAAATAAAACATACAATGCTAAATATGACCAAAATTTAAAAGTTTAGAGATGAAGTTTCCTTTCAAAGAAAACAAGTAATTGTAAACCAGTAATTGATCAATCAAATAAATCAGTCGAAAAATTAAAAATTAATCTTTAAAATATCATGCTTAATGGGCTCAGGTCTTGAAAATTTTTAAAAAATCGATTTTTGTTTTAGTATCTATTTTGATTATTTAATTAATTCTGAACACATTACAAAAAACCGCATAAAAATATTTGTATTTTTTCGAAGTTATGGGCATCTATGTAACAATCGTTACAAAGCAGCACCCATTTAATTGCAACTTTAAGTCGCGTTTTCTCAAAACTTGATTTTTGACGACTATCCGTAAGATTAAAGAAAAACTATTTGATGGAATAGCTTAATTTTTTTTTGCACGCATATAGCATCATTATCTATAGAATGAATTAATATATTTTAGATAGTTTAATATTTTGAACATTATTAATGAAAAAATGTTGTATTTTTTAAGGTTTTTTAAATTTTCAAATTTGAGAGGTTTTTATAATAAGGTTTCCTTTGAGTGATAGTTATATCCTTAATTCATTCTATAGAGTAAAGTTTCCTGATCATTGTAAAGCAAAAATTAGGTTCTTATGCCAATTTAACGTTAAGATATCTTACGGATTGTGATATGACACCTAAATTTTATCCGAAAATTGTGTTATATAAATTTTGCTATATTTTTTTGTTTTATTACGTTAAAGTACTTTATTTTATAATTTTATAAGACTACAAACATCTCTCTATGCTAAAAAAAAGTAACTACCGCTGTCACCGCCGCCGCCGGTTTTGAATTTTTTGTGACCGGAGGTCTTTCTTCGTTAATATTAAGCAAAATATTGCATACAAAAATATGAAAATCGGTGGAATTATAGAGAAATGTTTGATAAACACGTTGATGCAGACAGTTTTCAAATCGAAGAAATATTTAAAGATATATTTAATGCTAAAGTTGGACAAAATCGTTCCATTAAAAAAGTTTTATAGGAGCAAAAACTGTACATCGGAATTTGATCATTTTTAGATCATTTTATGCGTCAGAATTTTCCGGTGTGCAGACTGCACTCAGTTTACTAATTTGACTCATTTTTTGAGGTTTTATTTCTATTTTAAATTCAAATTTTCAGCATTTCGAGAGATATTTTTTTACACATTTTAGAAAGTGGTATTAATTTAAACTGTTGCCAACTGTATAAACAGCGCAAATAATAATATTTGCTTCAAATTAAAAATTTATTTTACACGTGACTATTATAAACAAGAACATATAAAAAGCAGGAACTCATTGAAAATTATCATAAAAACCATATTACACGTGAATTTTAAAAGTGAAAGAATGTTGTAAAATAATAAATTCATTAACATGCGTTAGAAGTCTTAAATAGGAGAAATTACGTCACATTTACGTCACATTACACATTACGTAAAATGAACAAAAAATAATATTGCAAAACAGTTTAAATTTAAAAATTACGCGAGACATTTATGTAATATTTTAAGATGATATTTTCAACTATTTTTATTAGGATAGCGCAAATAATATTTCATTTCTAACAAAATTATTTTCACGTGAATAGTAAAAGGAGAAAGATAAGTTTAGTGAAAATTACGTCAGATTAAAAACGATACATTTAAAGTGTCATAAAAAAAAACTTTCTTTTCGCTTTGCTAAAAAATACCGGGAGGCAAAGACTCTGTTTATTTAATTCATTTTACATTAGCTTATTTTGAAATGTCAACTGATTTTATTTAATCAAAGACGGAAACAGTCATTGTATCATTTAACAGCCGCTGATTTTGCTTTAAAATTCCCCAATCAAAGAGAAATGAATAAAAACCCGTTTATAGGGAGATTGCCACTGTTTTTAAAATTATAATTCAATCTTCCGAAATATTTTTTAAGCCGATCAAATTAGCGTGCTTTTAGAGTCTGCGGTGTCTGAACGGGGGTTGACGAGCGTAGCTCGTAGGGGGCAGCGCCCCCTAGTACCTTAAAAATATCATAAAGTTTGAATTAGTTACATTGAATACTTCTGTTTTTATATGGACTCGAAGCGAGAGCTGTGTTTACATGTTTTTCGTTATCGATCAAGCCCTGAGCCCCCTTAAGCTGTGATTAACAATAATTTATATAAAACTATTATTTGAAATAAGCAAGATGGAAGTGGATTATTTTAGCGTACCGTAATTGTCTCCAACTAATCCAAAACTACATTTTTACATTTTCTAATAAAAATAATTCATAAAATTGCTTCCCTTACAGCAGGCAGCTCAACAATGTGACAACAGGTGCTCCAACATTCAAACAAAAATGTTATGCCTAGTGCCGCTTGTAAAACTCACTTCCGCCTGAAATGGCGCAACATTTCAAAAATTTGATCAACTTCTGGAGGGGTATCAACTACTGGCGCGGTCACCCTATATAATTAAAATTATTTTTTCACTTTTACTATTTAAAGTAGGGTTTCAGATTTTTTATTTTCATTCGACTAGCTGTTTTTAACGCAGTTAAGAAAATAATTAAGATTATCCAGTTATAATATATAATACATATAATTATAGAATAATTTATAATTATAATTTATAATACTAGGGGGCTCTGCCCTCTACGAGCTATGCTCGTCAACCCCCGTTCAGACACCGCAGACTCTAACAGTACGCTAATTTGATCGGCTTTAAAAAGATTTCGGAAGATTAAATTATAATTTGAATCTGACAATTATAATCTGACGTAATTTTCACCAAACTTTTCTTTCTCTTTTTAATATTCACGTAAAAATTCTTTTGTTAGAAATGAAATATTATGATCATCTTAAAATATCAAATAAATGTCTCGCGTAATTTTTAAATTTAAACTGTTTTGCAATATTATTTTTTGTTCATTGTACGTACTAAGTGTAATATGGCGTAAATTCTCCTATTTAAGACTTCTAACGCATGTTAATGAATTTATTATTTTATAATATTCTTTCTCTTTTAAAATTCACGTGTAATTATAGTTTTTATGACGTAATTTTCAATGAGTTCCTGCATTTTATTTTTTCTGTTTATAATAGTCACGTGTAAAATAAATTTTTAATTTGAAGCAAACATTATTGTTTGCGCTGTTTATACAGCTGGCAACAGTTTAAATTATTACAATTTTCTAAAATATCTAAAAAATATCTCTCGAAATGCTAAACATTTGAATTTAAAATGGAAATAAAACCTCAAAAAATGAGTCAAATTCAAAAACTAAATGCAATCTGCACACCGGGAAATTCTGAGGCATAAAATTGTCTAAAAATGATTAAATTCCTATGTACAGTTTTTTCTCCTATAAAACTTTTTTAATGGAACGATTTTGTTCAACTTTGGCATTAAATATCTCTTAAAATAATTCTTCGATTTGAAAACTGTCTGCATCAGCGTGTTTATCAAACATATTTTTATAATACTACCGATTTTCATATTTTTGTATGAAATATGTTTTTTAATATTAACGACGAAAGGCCATGCTTAAGCATTCAAATTGGATTCCGATCTTCCCGGAATATCTACGCAGATTTTCATTGGTCCATTTCCAAATCAAAACTTTTTTCATATATAGAAGGATTTAATTCAATGTTAGGTATAATTAAGATGTATATGCTTATAAGATAATTTATATTTATAATATTGAATTCAATGTATATAATTAAGATTAATTTTTAGTTTTGCTCTTTAAAGTAGGGCTTCATATTTTCCATTTTAATCTGACTAGAAGTATGTTTTTAACGCAGTTACAAAAATAATTAAGAATATCCAATTATCTACCTTTATAAAATCCAAGAGTAGGAAAGTGTAGATAGCCATTCCGGGCGAACCGTGCCATCCATTTATTTAAAACACAAGGCTGTTTTTTTTTAGCCAAGTACCCTGAGCTTTCTGCTGAACAGATTTTGCTAATTATTTTTTTAATGAAAGTTGTTCATTTGTAAATGTGTGTGCAGTTATTTTTAAAAATATTCTCATTATTATATTTTTATTTTAATTTCAAAAGTTTTTATGAAATTTCTTCAAAATGGTGGTATTCGGATTACTTCCATTGTTTCAAATAAAATTGAAATTATGAAAAGTATTCAGACAAGCGGTTTTTTGGGCGCATTTTAGGTAGCTTTCATTACAAAAAGTAAAAAGCTACTTATTGCAGCCGTCCGGAGGAAAGCACTTGTCGTAGGCTAATTGAGAGATCAGGCTCTTTGCAAAAAGCCTAGGCTGTTTGCAAAGAGCGGGGCTATTTGGAGAATCATCTCTCTTTTTCCAATTAGCCTGATATTTTTCAGGCTTATTGCAAAGAGCCTAGGCAGCTTTAGGCTAATTGAAAAATTACCACTTATTTCCCAATCATTGTGAGTTTTTAGGCTTATTAGCCCATAACCCGAAAAATAAATTAAAACACGTCGTACCCCGAACCGAGAAGACAAAATAATTTGAGTCTGCACGCATCCCGACCCGAACCTGAAAGTTCCATTTGAAAAAAAAATACCCCGAAATCTAACCTTAACCAAATCTGATAACCGAAACAAAATATTGCAAAGAACCATAACCTGATCCGATCAAGACAAAATAATTTCTGTGGACACGCAAACCGTCACGAACATAAAAATTCCATTTGAAAAAAACCCGAAATCTGATACGAACCAAATCTGAACACGACAAAAATATTCCAATGAACCATAATCGATCCGAGCAAGACAAAATAATTTCTCAGGACATGTAACCCAACCCGAACCTAAAAACTCAATTTTAAAAAACCCCGAAATCTGACCCAAACCAAATCGAAAACCGACAAAAATATTCCAAAGAACCATATCCGAATCCGAGCAACACAAACTAATTCCCGTGGACATGTTACCCGACCCGAACCTAAAAATTCCATTTGAAGAAAAAATACGAAATCTGAGCCGAACCAAATCTGAACCCGACAAAAATACTCCATTGAACCATAACCCGATTCGAGCAAGTCAAAATAATTTCTGTGGATACGGAACTCGACTCGAACCTAAATTTCATTTGAAAAAAATACCGAAATTTGAACCCGACAAAAATATTCGAAAGGTCCATAATTCGATACGAGCAAGACAAAATAATTTCCGTGGACACGCAAACCGACCCAAACTTAAAAATTCCATTAAAAAAATCCCGAACCAAATCTTAGCCCGAAAAAATATTCTAAAGAACCATAACCGGAACCGAGCAAGACAAATTAATTTACGTGGACACGCAACACGACCAGAACCTAAAACTTCCATTTGTAAAAAAACCCAAATCTGACCCGAACACAATCTGAACCCGACGAAATATTCCAAAGGACCATAACCGTATCCGAGCAAGACAAATTAGTTTCCGCAGACACGCAACAAGATCAGAACCTAAATATTCCATATGAAGTCCACCTGAAATCCGACAAAAATATTCCAAAGAACCGTAATCCGATCCGAGCAAGACAAAATAATTTTCTTCAACATGCAACCCGATAAGAACCTGAAAGTTCTATTTGAACTGAATCCGAAACTCGACCTTTACCCGGCTTATGGTCAATTTTCGGGCTGACTTCAAATGGAACTTTTAGGTTAGGATCTGGGTGCGTATAGACGTACATAATTTTATCTTGTTCGGACCGGGTTACGGTTCTTTGAAATATTTTTGTCGTTTTCAGATTGGGTTCGGGTCGGATTTTAGGTTGACTTCAAATGGAATTTTCAGATTCTGGTAATACTGCGTGTACACGAGAATTAATTTGCCTTGCTCGGATAGGGGTACGGCCTGATGTATTTTTATTTAGGGTTCTGATAGTGTTTCGGGTTAACCTCAAGTAGAACTTTCAGGTTAAGATCGGGTTGCATGCCGAATGAAATTATTTTGTCTTGCTTCGGATCCGGTTATGGTTCTTTGGAATATTTTTGTAGAATTCAGATTTGTTTCGGTTCAGATTTCGAGTTTTTTTCTAATGGAATTTTTAGGTTCGGGTCGGGTTGCGTGTCCACGGAAATTATTTTGTCTTACTCGCATCGGGTTATGGTTTTGGGAGATATTTTTGTCAGATTCAGATTTGATTCGGGTCTGGTTTCAGTTTTTTTTTTTTCAAATGGAATTTTAGGTTCGGGTGAGTTGCGTGTTCACGGAAATCATTTTGTCTTGTTCGGATCGTGTTACGGTTCTTTGGAATGTTTTTTGTTGGTTATCATATTTGGTTCGGGTCATATTTCGGGTTTTTTAAAACTAATTTTTAGGTTCGGATCGGGTTGCATGTCCACGGAAATTATTTTTTCTTGCTCAGATTGGGTTATGTTTCTTTGGAATGTTTTTGTTGGTTACCATATTTGGTTCAGGTTATATTTTGGGTTTTTTCAAACTAATTTTTAGGTTCGGATCGGATTGCTTGTCCACGGAAATTATTTTTTCTTGCTCGGATCAGGTTATGGTTCTTTGGAATACTTTTGTCAGGTTCAGATTCGGTTCGTGTCAGATTTAGGATGTTTTCTAATGGAATTTTTAGGTTCGGGTCTTTTTGCGTGTCCACGGATGTTATTTTGTCTTGCTCGGATCGGGTTATGGTTCTTTAGAATATTTTTATCGGTTAACATATTTGGTTCGGGTCATATTCCGGTTTTTTTTCAAACAATATTTTTAGGTTCGTGTCGGGTTGCATGGCCACGGAAATTATTTTATCTTGCTCGGATCGGGTTATGGTTCTTTGGAATATTTTTGTCGGGTTCAGATTTGGTTCGTGTCAGATTTCAGGATTTTTAGTTTGTTGTATTTTTTTTTCGTGTTCTTGTCCCATTATGGGTTAATAGGCCTAAAAATATCACACTGATTGAGAAATAAATGATCATTTTACAATTAGCCTAAAGCACTCTAGGATCTTTGCAATAAGACTGAAAAATATCAGGCTAATTGAAAAAAAGGAGATGATTCTCCAATTAGCCCTGCTCATTGCAATCAGCCTAGGCTCTTTGGAAAGAGCCTGATTTCTCAATTAGCCTACGACATATATACAACCATTAAATAAACATTACCGACCACCAGCAAAAACTGTGAAATTATGAATAAAATGAGATTAACAAATTGACAAAAATACAGATCCCACTAAACACACTATAATATCCCAGCAAAGAGGAAATTGCTGGCCAGCAGCAAGATAGGTGCTGGCCCCTTTTGCTGGGAACCCTTACGCTAGGTGTCGTTGCGAATGTCAAAGACATTGATTATTTGAAAACAAATCTGAAATGAATATCTTAACACAATTTAAGCTGTGAAGCTAATTTTTTTTTTAAATGTAAATAATATAGCACCATTGCCACCACCAAAATAAATAAGTAAATGAATAAATAAATGAATTCTTTATTTCAACGCACTTTTTGTTTCTCCTTAAATCTGGTCTTACTAAGTTACAAAGGATTTCGATTTTCATAATTTACACAGTTCAGAATCAATAATAAAAAAAGCGTATAAAATATATAGGATTTCTATATAATACCATAATTTCTATACCAGTTTAATGATTGGGAACGTAAATCACAAAAGAACAAACCTGAAATAGTGTAATGAGAGCTGGAAAACTACGAGTGGTCATAGCATACGCTGAAAGTACTTGTTCATGTCCTATCACAAAAAAGTAACAGCATCGAGCGCGGTTAGTACTTGGGAGGGTGACCACATGGAAACCGCTGCAAGTTCAAATATTTCTATAGCTCTTGGTGAAGCTAGCTTATAGAAGATAGAACCATAATTCTATAACACTTTGTTTTTTTTATAGAATTCTATAAGAAAACTTTATAAGGGAACGTGCTGGGCCAGCAAAGGTAACAGTGGGATAGGTGCTAGCACTGCAGGAAAAATGCCTGATTGAAGTAATGTGATGGCATACCAATGCTGGCCATCACTGATGGGCCAGCTGCATTACACTCGGACACTTTTGTACAGGTTTAAGTAATGGCACCATTGCACTTTACCGCTGATGGCAGTGCTAGTTGCCATCTTTTTTCCAGCTGATGGCCCACTGTTTTTTTTCTTTGCTGGGATATATTCCAAAAACATAGCAAAAGACAGCAGAAATTGAATAACAGAAATGGAATAATGGAAATTTGTAGAACTTAGATAGAATCGTCGGGTCCCATATGCCTAAAGTTTCACAAATAAAATGTGTAGTTTCATCTTCACATTAGTCATAAAATAGCTAAATAATACAAATTTTTGACAACCACACACATAAAACAGATAAATAAACCATTGAACATAAAATTAAGTTCAAAATAAAACAAGATTAAAAAGGATAGAGGAAAAACCAAAATACAAATTACCAAATTGAAATCCACACTGTCTTAACATGAGACATAACATAATAAAATCATTGGAGATCACCGGCGCATGTTGCCAAAAGAATATTTTATATGATGATGGACCAAGGATCAACAATATACAGCATAGACAAGCACACTCATATTATATATAACCAGCGCTCTCAGTAGATAATTTAGAATTGAACTGCTCCATGTATTCAAATAAAACAGTGCGGTGCTGCCATCTATTTACTTATTAATAAATAAAAACTATTATATAATAAAAAACTATTTATAACTATAAAGTTTTAAAGCAAATACTGTTTAGATACAGATATATCATAATTAAATAATAATTAAAGATATTTTAATAAATACAGTAAACTCTGTCTAAGGCGGAATCGATCGGGACTGAGAAAATTTTCCGTTGTAGACAATATTCCGTCTTATACAAAATCCCCCTCCCCACCAAAAAAAAAAAAAACACCCCTCGAAGATGATGATTTTTCATTGATTTTTCTGACTCGAAAATTGGTTGAAAACTGAAATTCGGAAAGATCTTTTGTTTTTATAGATAAATGAGGAACGCTATTCAATTTCTTAGTACTGCTGTAATACATGCGAATTGGAAGTTTACACACACAAAAAAAAAAATCGAGAATGAGACTGAATGCTATATTTTTGAATTTGAGTACAACACCTTAAAATATAATATGTTGTACTTTCGAAACTGTATATTTCGATAAATGTTCATTCTACTAGAGCTATTAACTTTTAAATGCAGTTTTCCATATGAAAAAATGGCATAAGCATAAATTCCTTAAAATTTAAACAGTTTCTGTTCTTTCGAATTAACTTTTTCAAAGTGTTACGGAATTTAACGTACATACTCGACACTGAGTATTTGACTTATCAGTTTTAAAGTTTAATAAACAAAATGCCTTTCATTTTTAAATCATCCCTTTTTCCGCCTTATGCAAAATTTTGATTTCGGTGGGACCTTAAAATCCTTTCCGTTTCCGCGTTAGACAGATTCCGGCTTGTGCAACAAGAATTAATGTAATTTTCTATGGGCTCGCAGGGACTTGAAAAATTTTCCGCGGTAGACAGATTTCCGGCTTGAACAGAGTCCGCCTTAGACAGAATTTACTGTATATACAATTGTATTAGAAAAAATGAGTAATTGATATATTAAATAAAAATGGTATGTAAAACGGTGAAATTGGTGTTTATTAATGCTTCACATAAATATTTGTTCCTTGCTATAACATATCGCAATTTAATTCTTGTGACAACATTGCATCCTCACTTAAATTAATTTATAATTATACACACATATATATATATATATATTAAAAAATTATTAAAATTAAGATACTGAGGAATTATTAATAATAATTAAATTTTGAAATTAATTACTTATATTTAATGTGTCTACAAACTATCTTAAAAATTAAATATACATAATTTGAGGAGAGAGGGTAGAACAAATAATAAAATTATTAAAACATGCATTTTATTCTCATTTAAGATAGTATACTACGTATTAGAAATTAATATGATACTGTGCTGATTAGAGTAAAATTTAAATATAAGTTAATCGTTAACATTATTAAATATTAATGAATTTGAATAAATTTAATATGAATTGATAAATATATAAATATAACAACACCATTATATATATAAAAGTATACAATCAATATCCATTATAAAATGTGTATTAGCAACTTAGTTATAAATCAAATTACCCATTCCATTTTTGTTATAAATATAAATTAACCATTGCGTATTATCCAGACAACGCCACCCACCTCCGTACTCTAACATCTACCCACCCATCTGTCCTATAATAATTTTTATTATTATTTTACATTTTTAATTTTTTATAATTATTTTCATATACATATCTGATTTTTGTCGTGCGATAACTCTCGTATTTATTAACCGATTTGGATAAAATTAATTGTATGCATAGTACATACCAATGTCCATTTAATTTTTTTTTTAATATAAAAAATTAAAAAGCGGTGCGAATAATTTAAAAAGGGAAAAATATTTTTTTCTTAAGAGTTTGACCTTAATACAAGATTCCGGAGCATATTTAGTTTCGTCTTTATCTTAAAAAATGACTGAGATATAGAGTTTGAATTTCTATTGCGGTTGACATTTTGAAACAATCTGATTGTCGTCCTGCTGTAATTCTCGTATTTATAAACTGCTTTGGATGAGATTGATTGTATGCATAGTACATACCAACGTCTTGGCCGAGTTCGTTGGCCAGTTTCATCTGCCATCTTGTTTGAAAATGGCGGCCATTTGTACCGTGTACTGCCGCACGGTGCTTAAATATTATTAATATCCGTTAGCTTCAAATTTTTGCCAAACTTGGCTACACTTGGCAAAATATTGCCAAATTTGGCGACCAAAAATAAGTATCCAGAAAGGATGCCAACTTGACTATAGCTTACTAATTTGGCGCAATTGTCATTCAAATTCAGTATTGACGAATATTCTCTTATCGATAAAAATAAAAAATATATTACTATTCATAAGACATGCAAGTAAAAATTACATAAATACATTTAATACAATTAGAAAGCAAATGTTTCGAGCTAAATTTCATTCCCTCATCAGTGCAATAAATAACATTCAAATGACCAGAAAACTATATATCATGTTAAAGTTAAAAATTATTAGCAGTTAAAATTAAAGAAAGTATAAAAAATATCAAAGCAATGCTGTGTATTCAGGTGAAAGTGCACATGATTCATTAATCGGCGAAGTTTGCTTACGAGGGGCTAAAATTTAGCTCGAAACGTTTGCTTTTAATTGTATTAAATGTATTTATGTAATTTTTACTTGCATGTCTGATGAATTGTAATATATTTTTTATTTTTAAATCGTATATCAAACGTTAAACAGTGATTATTTAGTTAATTCTCTTATCGGGTTCGTCGCATTTTAGCTTCTTAAAGTTTGAGTAAAATTACCTTCGAGTAAAACTTGCAAAATTTTAAAACCAACATATATGAAAGCTACCTCTTCCTCCCGGCACATGCCGAAAAGACTTTTTTATTTGCAGTTATTTTAGGTAAACAAATTTATGCACGTGTAGTTTACATTTATAAGTAAAAAAATATATATATATTTATTCCGGTATCACGAGAATATTGTCTATTGGGTTTATTTTATCTTTATGCATTGTGACTTTATTGGATTTTTTCCTTAAAATTAAAGGGAAAAAATATTTTTATTTGAATATACTGCAGTTAAGCTTAAAAGTACGTATATAAAGTTTGTTTGAAAAATTTATGCTGGTGACGTTATGCTTAGCTTGAAATGTCTTTTCCTATTAATAAAATTAAGGCGAAAAATCGATATGATTGTGTCAACATGACGTAATTTTCACTGATTTTTCATTTCTTAATTTTAAAGATTCGGAACTTTTATTGATGGTTGAACTATTTCAAAAATTTATATTGAGTTAAAAAAATATCCTCATCATTAATTTTTCTAGAAATAATTTATCTACCTTTCTACAAACCTTTCGATAACAAAATCTTCATGCTATTTTTTTGTATGAAGTCTTATGAAAATTAATCAACATTCCGTCATTTTTGGAAGTTTATATACTAGTAATGTATAATTAAGATGTATATATTTATAAGATAATTTCTAATTATAATTTACAATATTTAATTCAAGGTATATAATTAAGATTGTTTAATTAAGATTTACACTTTTACTATTTAAAGTAGCGTTTCATATTTTTCATTTTCATTCGACTAGGAGAGCGTTTTTAACGCAGTTGCGAAAATAATGAAAGAATATCCAATTATAATATACAGGGTGTTTCTAAACTCATGGTACAGACTTTAAGGGTAGGTAGAGCACACAGTAACAATCATTTATTGTATGGGAATGTATGGGACTAAGTGACGCATTAAGGTAAAAACACCAGGGGGGCAATTAGGTCCCTTTTTTAATTTTCAAAATTTCTCATCCATACCAGAAAATTTTTATGCTATCCTTTTCTT
The DNA here is from genome assembly GCA_963932465.1 of Maratus speciosus. Lineage (NCBI taxonomy): Eukaryota > Metazoa > Arthropoda > Arachnida > Araneae > Salticidae > Maratus > Maratus speciosus. The sequence goes on along the minus strand of OZ010790.1, from coordinate 177,971,277 downwards.
GAAATTTCATAATTACTTAACAATAAAATTCTTCTTTGAAAATTTTTGGTATGAAATCGAAATTTTTTAATTAAAAAAAAAAAAGCGCAAAACTGGCAAACTTATCAAACGAAATAAATGAATAAAAAACATAAAATTTTTATTTACAATGTAGTTTACAAGTAAATAATAATGCATACAATAATATTGCGATTAGTGTTCAAAATTGCGCCCACCAACTGTGATACATGCTTTGCAGCATCGGTGGAACGATTGGCTTACACTTCTAAAGATGTCAGGCATTTCCCGCACACGTACAGCAGCTTCGGATATGCGAGCTACTAGATTTTCGTCTGAGTCAACTGGAGTCTCATAAACAAGACTCTTCAGATGTACCCATAAAACGAAATCAAGGCTCGATAAATCGGGAGATCGCGATGGCCAAGGAACTGGTCCACCACGCCCAATCCATCGTGTCTCAAATGGGGCATTCAGGTAACTGCGCACATCAGTTGTAAAGTGCACGGGTGCTCCATCATGTTGAAACCATATCCGGTTACGAATGGCGATCGGAACATCTTGCAGCAGTTCTGGTAAAACCCGTTGCAAAAAAATAAGTTGACAACGACCATCCAGCCTTTTTGGTAGTAAGTATGGGCCAATCAAATAATTATTAACAAAACCCGCCCACAAATTCACAGAAAATCGTTGTTGATAAGCATGTGGCCGCATTGCATGTGGATTATTGGCTGCCCAAAGATGGAAATTGTGCGCATTAGATACACCCTCGCGTGTAAATACTGCTTCATCTGTAAATAGAATAGGAGCAGTAAAGTCTGGCTGCAATACATGTTGCTGCAAAACCCACTGGCAAAAGTTCAACAGCAGAAGATAGTCTTCCGAATTCAAAGTTTGTACACATTGAAAACGGAAGGGATGAAATCGATTTTTCATTTAACACTCTCCAAACGGAGGGATGACTCACACATAAATTCTTTGCAACAGCTCTTGTACTTGATTCGGGCCATTCACTCGCAAAATTCAAAATAATTTCTTCCAGGCTTGCACTGCGTACAGCTCTTTTGCGCCCAGTTTCCTGTCTGGTGACGTGGAAAGAACTTGTTTCAGAAAGCTGACGATTCTAACTGAAATTCTGAAACATTCTATGATCAGGCATTTTTCTGCGAGTAAACTGCTCCTGATACATTCGTAAGGCAGCTCTGGCATTGCCATTTGTACGACCATACATGAAATGCATGTCGGCTGTTTCGGCATATGTAGTCTTCCATGACGAACGATAGCACAATTTAAAATGGCGATTTCTTCTACTTGAATGCATGGTATTGAAAGGCGACCAGTCCCTTACTGCCCTCTACCGCCAGTGGAATGAACCAAAAACTCCATTTCTATTTCAAAAAATTTCTATTTCTATTTCTATTTTCAATTAAAAAAATTTCGATTTCATACCAAAAATTTTCAAAGAAGAATTTTATTTTTAAGTAATTATAAAATGTCAAGAAAAGGATAGCATAAAAATTTTCTGGTAGGAATGAGAAATTTTGAAAATTAAAAAAGGAGCCTAACTGCCCCCTTGGTGTCTTTACCTTAATGCGTCACTTGGTCCCATACATTCCTATACAATAAATGATTGTTACTGTGTGCTCTATCTACCTTTAAAGTTTGTACCATGAGTTTAGAAACACCCTGTATAATTAAGGTGTGTATATAATTATAAGACAATTTATAATTATGATTTATAATATTTAATTCCAGGTACATAATTAAGATTAGTTTTTACACTTTTACTATTTACAACATGATTTCAGATTTTTCATTTTCATTCGACTAGGTGAGTGTTTTTAACGCAGTTACGAAAATATTTTTATGTCTGTAGGCATGAAAAGTTTGTGTATTTTTATTTAGTGTATTAAAATTAAACCTCTGGTGGTTTACTTTTAATTTTCTTAAAATATCATTTAGCATTATTTATACTCAACTGCTAACTAATAACTACTTTTCTGTAACTTTCATTCTCAAAAAGAAATTTTAAATGCCAAATTGAATGGTTTTACTTTTTTTTTTGAAAAAAAGGAAAAATTTTGTTCGATTCTTTGTAATCGCAATACGAATATCTGACAAATTTATGCATGTACAGATAAATATGTTTTCGTAATTGTGTCGAGAGTAAAAAAGGTTTAAATTAAGTAAGCTTAAGAGCAGAATTAACTAGAGACTCAACTCCAAATTCTGGGTTTTGAAATAAGGGGTGATTGAAAAGTCTTGCAACCTAAACTTTAAAAAAAATAGCACAAAATCCAAAACAGATTCTTTTTAACAGATGGGAGGTCTATACTGATAAATATCATATAGCAGTTTAAATTGTAGTTGTAGTCAATGCTTTAACCTGTATAGGGCTGCCACAGGCGACTGTTTTTTAATTCTATGTCGCACCACTTTTTTAAAACGAAAATTATTTACATATGCTTTGAGAACATTTTCAAGAGAAATATACTACAAAACTTTTTTTTTTTAATCGTGGTGCGAACATAGTGAAAAAATAGTCGCCTGTGGCAGCCCTGCTGTAAGAACCGTTTGTTAGGAGCGAGATGAAGGTGAAATGATGCCAAGCACAAAGAATATTTAGCATTAGTTAACATCTTTTATTAATGTCATTGAAGCATTTAAAGGAACATACGCCGGTTGGGTCGTACCCTATACGAACCTGAAAAATATTTTTTTTTGTCAACTTGTAATCGACCTGAATTCAAAATGAAAGGAAATTAATCCATATTTTAATACAATTATGGATATAATTATATCTCTCTTATCAATTTTATCTTTTATCTAGAAAAACGAGTATATATATATGTACTCATTAATGTTTAAATATGTAGATTTTTCAGTTGAAATGTTGAGAATTTTCTTTTGAAAAATCTGGTCAACCCAAACCCGACTTGCAAGTTTAGTTTCAAAACAAAACTCGAAACAATTAAAAGTCAATCCAACACCAAGCATTAACAGTCCATTATGGGAAGTGAGATGCCTCTTCATCTAATGTTTATTGAAAATATTTTGCTTAAATATTATTAATCTCATTTTCTTTTTTTTTCTTCTATTTATTTAAAGTGTATTGCACCAACTTGTCTATTATTAGCTGTAAACTGTAGATAAGATATTTAGTGCCGCATATATTTAACAAAATGCAAATTTTATGGATTGACATTTTGCAAATATTATTTCTTTCACAAAAGAAAAGTTAGATGCATTAAAATTATCTCCTTATAAATAATTAAAATCGTATTATTTTTAAACATGCCAGAAAATTTCCATTTAATATTCATTCTACTAACGATATTCCTTTTAATTTATTACAAAAGCTAACTGCTGAAAATACGAAAATAAAAGGCGATATATTTTGCCATAAAAAAGAAATGTTAACAGTGGAACAAGAAAACTGTAATAAATCTTGTAACATTAATTTTGAAATGTAGATGTTAATCGTTTTCTATAATGATAATGTGAGAAATATATCAAGAACTCGTTCGAGTGATTCATAAAAATGGGGATATTTATATAGACTTTTACTATCTGTGCCTTTTGATCATTCCATTTTTTTAGAAGAAAAAAAAAATATTCTTAAGATGTTTATCTTGTCTTAAAGAAATAAAAACATTTTCCAAAATCATACTATAGCAAGAAAATCTCTTTTGGGGTAGGCAAATATTTTCATCAAGAAAGGTGTTTTATTGGTGCTCATAGAAAAATAATTATTTCATGATCGCATAATCCAACTTTTTGCATATTTAAAAGGAGTTAATTTTTTGCATTTATAAAACTAGGCACTTCAAATGAATTAGTTATACGGGTATTTTTATCAATGTTCTTTTCTAATGTCTTACATATCTGTAAAACTTTATGTATTATTTGTTTATATATATTTTTTAATATTTTCTGTAACATTAGAGTCAGATGGGGGTGTTGAATGTGGAGCAAATGCACACAGGAACTAGATAATTAATAACAGATACTTTTTAGTGTTTAAAAATGTTTTGACACTGATTTATTGCTTGTGACCCACTTTTCCAAACACAGGCCGGGCCGCCACCGACTCGATCCCGATTCACAACGAAAACAAATTTGCGTCAACTCGATCTGGCTCGAAATCCGGGTAGTCCAGCTAAAACCCGGTTACCTGATCCGATGCATGACTCTAACTACGGAAGGTCCCCAACTGTTAGATTCCCAACTCGGTATTTTGTCAAGAGTGGTGTCGTTAAAAAGCTCTTACCATGGGGATCAAGGAAATGTATACAACTACCCGTCTGAACGCAACTGGTGAAGAGTTATAGGCTTATGTATTTCTGTCATTTATTGATTTCTACAGGTCGCTAACTATGCAGGAAAGACACTCTGTGCGGTAGAAAAAAGGGTTGACGGATTACAGAGATTACAGAGGAGACAGTTTATGCTTGGTGAAAAAAGTAACTTCACGGACGGTAGTGGATTTCTGAATAGAAATGGCTGAAGCACGAGTGTTTCCAACACCAGATACACACAATAAAAGGGGGTATTTCGCAGTTGTCACAGATGTTATTAGTTACAAACAAGTCTTTTTTAGTTGTCAATTAGTTAAAACGAGTCTTTTTTTGTTACGATTTGTGCCATCTTTCGACTTGATATTTTATGTGCCTGTTTGAAATTCTTGATGAAGTGTGAGCTTGCTGTGAATCCGGGGAATCCAAGTTCTGCTTATGTCTCAATGGCCCACATTTTTAAAGTCCCTGTCATGAACAGTTGCTTTTAACTGTCTGCAATGATGATAAAATTGCGACCACACGTGTTTGGAAGTTAATTTCATTTTCTCTGCATGTTCCCACCTTTACTTACGTATTGAAACCACCGTTGAACCATCTCGTGGTCTTTTACCTGCCTACATGTATGTTGCACAGCCTTTAGTTTATTTGCCTTTGCTTTCTTATACGTTTCTACTCCTTTCGTCATAATTCTACTGATACTCCCTCACTTCCTGCCCGCTTTTTTTCTCAGGTTCGTCATATTCGAAAGTGGGGTCCGTATTTATTTCCAAATTACTTGTCAGTTCATTTTCGTCGATGCTGCTCTCATACAGAGTATCGAGCTACCGGAAAAATTCGTTTTTGATCATCTTTTTCACTGTCTTGAATAGTCGCTGATTAATGGCCTTCTCTTCAGTCTTTGGCTCCTTTTCCTCAGATTCCCCTAAATATTTTAGCAGTTGCAAACTAAGGAGTTTTGCAATCTTCGCTTTGTCGGCGATAGCATTACAGCCTGAAGACTCGCCAACGACATCTTCATAACTGGGATCGTCTTTGTATGTCATAGGGGTGCGTGCCATCTCCCCTGAACCAGTGCGCCTCGAACGCAAGCCATAGTTACAGCCAAAATTCTCCATGGTTTAGCGCCTCTGGAACTGACCCCATAGGCCCTGCCCGCGCCCTCTTTTAATCTCTTAGGATCGGCCGTGGAGTTAGTTCCTTATCTTCTTTAAAGCATACCCAGAGTCATTGCAGTCCAATTAGATATATATGATTATGAAAATGTGATCTAAATCTTCTGTTTCTTACTAGAGGGAACATGGAACCTTCACCAACTTCGTACTGGTAACAACAGATTACATATCTGTACTGTAAGCTGTCTTTTCTACCACACAGAGTACCTTTCCTGGAGACCTGTCGACCTAGGGAAATCAATAAATGACAGAAATACATCAGCTTATAACTCTTCACCAATTACATTTGAGCGGGTAGTTGTATACATTTCCTTGTTCCCCATGGTAAGATCTTTCCAATGACACCACTCTCGACAAAATCCCGATCTGGCAGTTGGGGACCTTCGCTAGTACGACATAGCCAAACCAAATACTCCTGAGCCGAACAAGACAACGATTTGCTGTTTGATACACCAATTTCAGACTTCAGTTGGGATAAAATGTATTTGGGCATCTATCGGAGGAAAGGGGTCACATTTTGATGATCTCCTGTCACAATATTAATTTTTTTATCAGTTTTTCTTCTCTGAATAGACACTCTTTCAATAAAATTCATGTTTGTAGTTTGAGTCATGCATGTATTTTTAAACAAAATATTTTTTCATGGATTGCGTGCCATTTCCGATCACACTATAGCTGATGAATTTCGTAGCATAAAAGACTTAATAATTTCATACAACTCACGAGAGAACCAGTTTTTTTGAAGCCAGTTCCTAGCAATGAGACCTGGTACATTTTATAAGTCGATAGGGCCAAAGTTAAAGAACCGATAAAATTTTATGCAAAAATCGTATTTATTGGTTCTAGAACAGCATATCTTTCTGAAAATGCAATTTTTGAGAATATAATAGAAGTTTCTTTGAAAAACATACTTTAGTATATAAAGAGTGGGGAAGGATTGTACTTTGTGCCAATATATTAAGAAAAAGGAACAACGTATAAGGGCACAAATAAAATGTGTTTAAAAGCATACAGCTGTTTCAAAACCTCTAAGGTTTCCTCATCAGTGCTTAAAATAAAAGTTAAATTAAAACTAAAACATTGTGTAAAAAGGGGGGAGGTGGACACAGAGTCAGAAAAGCGTACCTTTCAGCTCTACTGCCAACGGTGAAATGCGACATACGGCTGACAAACAGCTACGAATTAGCTATACGAATTATCTAATACAAAGATAAAAAAATTAAATTTTTTTAAAAACTTCTTTCGAGAACGCACAAATTTTATTTTGAAAAAGTAGAACAATTGTATTTTTGGCGCCTAGAAATTGGCTGTAATTGTTACCGTAGCATTTTTTTCGGCAACCCTGACCAAAAGTCGTAGTCGTCAGCCGTATGTTTGCTGTATGTGAGGTTTAGATTCGTAGCACTATTCTTGGCGACTTAACTCGTTTTTGGCGCGAACTTAACATATAAAAATTAATTTATTTAACATTAAATGTATACAAAATATATATAGGGGAGGAAGAATAACGTGGCCAGTGAGGGCAAAGTGGCCATTTGATTTTTTTTCGCTCTACAATGCCTCCGCCACGCAGGAACTGCGCGAAACAGTCGCCAAAGATGCTGGTAGGTTACATTTTTCTAGTTCTGAACTTATTTTATTGTTTTTTTGTTTTTTTTTATACAATTTCTTGATTATAGCTAAATAATATGTAGTGTTTTAATTATTTGTTCTTATGCTGTTTAATCAGCGGGAAGTTATCTTTTAAATTATGGCTGTTTGAAAACGCTAAATTGTGGAGATTAGATGCTAGGCTGCAGTTTTTGTATTGGTGTCATTCCGGGCAAAGTGGCTACAAAGAGACAGGACAAAATGGCCAGATAGCTACTTTGCCTCTTAAATGATATTTTATTCATTGATCATAACAAAATACTATCGAAAAGGGTTTACTTTGAAAGAAAGAAGAGAGGTCGGTGCAATAATTTCTGCAGTGAAAGACTTACTCTTGACATTTTCAGTCTGCCTGTCTGCTTGGGGCACTTGCATTCCTCCATTCTTTATATTGATACTCATTTCTGATTATTTTATCTTGATTTAATAATTGTCTGAGCGAAGCGAAGGCTAATACTCAGCGAAATATTACTGTCCGGACACATTACTACTACGATGGATATTAACGCCATGTCCTACTAAAAAAAAAGCCTAATAAAAACCTTTCGTCAAGCATAACTCAAAAAATATTTGTCGGATTTCGTTTCTGATTGCACCAGAAGGTACCTATGAGGGTCGCCTACTGAATGCACCTACTATGAAAAATAAGTTTCAAACCGTTTAAAAATTATATAGAAAAAACAGATAAAAAAGCACAATTTATCTGCATACGTCACAGAAATTTGGTGTGCGTCACTTTCACCGGTTGATGTTTTCGGAGACAACTGGTTTGAACACATGGAGCAAATAAAAAAAAAATACGCACGCATTAATATTGAATAGATCAGTTTCAACCACATGATCACAAACCTTGCAACAACCCGTGGCAACCAGTTTTGGTGGGCAAACAAATAATAATACAGTACTCCGTACTACGATGACCGTTTTTAGCCTGTTGAATAAAATCTGGCCTGTTGTATGACATACAATTGTGGATGATTAAAACAAAAGACATGAGAGTTTGCTCCGGGAGGTTAACTTTCTCTGGATGTCTGTCTGTCTATCATACAGCATGCAATTTTATTGTAAAGGATATTATTATGCAGTAAAACCTCCATAACGGACACACCCGATTAGTGGACACCTCTATTTAGTGGGCATTTTTTCGATTACCAACCCTTAAATAACTGTAAATTTTTTACTCTCAGTAGCGGACACCTCCAAATAGAGGACAAATTCTGCCCTCCCGAGGTGTTCGCTATTCAGAGGTTTTACTGATAAAACCTCCATAGCGGACACACCTGATTAGCGGATACCTCTATTTAGCGGACATTTTTTCGATTACCAACTCTTAAATAATTGTACATGTTTTACTCTCAGTAGTGGTCACCTCTAAATAGAGGACAAATTCTGCATTCTCGGGGTGTCCGCTATTCAGAGCTTTTACTGTATATAATATTGATAGTTATTTTACAGGGCCACACAAAAGAATAAGAATATATGAAACGAATATAAACTAAATTCGGGATTGGTAGATCGCTGATGGTAATGTAATTTTAGGATGTTGTTACAGTCATCCGCAGCATGTTTTTAGTGTTTCGCTCATCTAACGAAACCCTACCTGTCTCACTCCTTTGTCTGTCTGTCTGTCCGTCTGTCACAGAGCCCGTTCTCAGAAACTATATATGTCGGAGACTTGAAAATTTGCATACTTATAGCTGAACACCACACATCAAACGGCAAATAATAAAATTTTGAAAAAGTCTAATATTTAACCCTCTGGGTTCTAACTTGTGTATTTTAAGCAATTTTTCTAACTCAGCACCTAATTTAATTAAGTTGGAGACATGAAATTTTGCATACTTATAGGTGAACAACTCACATCAAACGACAAATAATAAAATTTTGAAAAAGGTTTAATATTTAACCCTCTGGGCTCTAACTTGTGTATTTAAAGCAATTTTTCTAACTCAGCCCCTAATTAAGTTGGAAACATGAAAGTTTGCATACTTATAGCTGAACACTTGCGATAACACGATAAATCATAAAATTTTGAAAAAGTCATATTTAACCCTCCGGTCTCTAACTTCTGTATTTTAAGCAATTTTTCTAACTCAGCCCCTAATTAAGTTGGAGACATGACATTTTGCATACTTATAGCTGAACACCTCACATCAAACAACAAACAATAAAATTTTGAAAAAGTCTAATATTTAACCCTCTGGGCTCTAACTTATGTATTTTAAACAATTTTTCTAACTCAGCCCCTAATTAAGTTGGAGACATGAAATTTTGCATACTTATAGCTGAAATCCTCACATCAAACGACAAATAATAAAATTTTGAAAAAGGTCTAATATTTAACCCTCTGGGCTCTAACTTGTGTATTTTAAGCAATTTTTCTAACTCAGCCCCTAATTAAGTTGGAGACATGAAATTTTGCATACTTATAGCTGAATACCTCACATCAAACTACAAATAATAAAATTTTGAAAAAATCTAATATTTAACCTCTAATATTTTGTCTCGCGCAATTTTTAAATTTAAACTGTTTTGCAATACTATTTATTGTTCATTTTGCATAATAAGTGTAATGTGACGCAATTTCTTCTATTTCAAACTTCTAACGTATGTTAATGAATTTATTTTACAATATCCTTTCTCTTTCAAAATTCACATGTAAATATAGTTTTAATGGCGTAATTTCCAATAAGTGCCTGCTTTTTATACCTAATTATTTAATTCTAATTTGAAGGTTTTTTTCTGTTTATAATAGTAACGTGTAAATATTTTTTTTTATTTGAAGCAAACATTAATGTTTGGGCTGTTTATACAGTTGGCAACAGTTTAAATTAATACCATTTTCTAAAATATGTAAAAAATATCAGTCAAGATGCTGAATATTTGAATTTAAAATTGAAATAAAACCTCAAAAAATGAGTCAAATTAAAAAAAAAAATAATGAAATCTGCACACCGGGATTTTCTATTGAATAAAATGATCTAAAAATGATTAAATTCGCATGTATAGCTTTTGCTCCTATAAAAATTTTTTTAATGGAACGATTCTGTCCAACTTTAGCATTAAATATCTCTTAAAATAATTCTTCGATTTGAAAACTGTATAAATTAGCGTGTTGATCAAACATTTTGCTATAATACCACCGATTTTCATATTTTAGTATGCAATAGTTTTCTTAATATTAACGAAGAAAGACCTCCGGTCACAAAAAATTCAAAACCGGCGGCGGTGACAGCGTTAGTTACTTTTTTTTTTAGAATAGAGAGATATATAAAAATGAAAACTTGTCTATCTGTCTGTTTGTAATTCTATAAAAATCCACAATTTGGAAGCCAAAATTGTGAAAAGATACGTACATGTGTATTAAAACATGGCCGAGGCAACTAAAGTAATCCGGAATCGAAATAATTTATAGTTAATTTTTAATTAATAAAAAAACCACCAATTTAACAGCAATTTCTTATCAAATTTAAACATTTTTCGTTATAGCAGTTGCCAACAATTAAAAAACACAATAAAATTATTACTACAACAATTAATTTTCTACTGCAAGATCTCCACGTGAAAAATGAAAATGAAATAAATAGTTTGACGAATTTTTAAAAAAGGTGAATATTACGTCATAACTTTTCTATTGCAAGATATTCACGTGAAATATGAAAATGAAATAAATGGTTTGACGAATTTAAATGAAAGTGAATATAACTTCACAACTTTTCTATTTCAAGGTTTCCACGTGAAAGAGGAAAATATTACGTCATATTGGAAATATAAAGGACGTGATGGATATAGCATAACGTCATATGAGTGTGAAAAATGTATTGACGCATGATAAAAACCCGATTAGGGAAATATTGGCCTATTTTAACATTATTGCTCCAATTATAAATTGAAATAAGTTCATTTATAGCTGTTTTCTTTTGCGTCTGTTATATACATTTATACATTTTTATATAGCGTTTTCATATGATTCATTCATACAATATTTCGACTGCTTTTTTTAATGTTTGTTTTGTGTTGTATGTTAAATTTTGAAATTGATTTTTCAGAACAAACATCTTTCAAATTCTGGGCAACGCCGGCACTTTAGTTTGTAACAGATAAATGGCTTTTGTATCTGTACATCTAATGCTAATATTATAAAGCGTTATAATATTATAAAGTATATAATATTATTAATGCTTGTACGTTTGTGAGGTGTTATCTCTGAAACTACATAGCCAACTTAAAAAAATGTTGGTAGCCATCTCTGCTCCGAAAGAAAAAGACTATTTTATGTCAGTGCAAGAACCTACATCGCTGCAGTAGCAAAAAAGTTCTAAAATTGCGATTTCTGTGATATTGATTGGGTTGGAAACTTTAAATTTGGTGCGGTAGTTACTTTTAAGATGTAAATACTCGTAATGAACGCTCTCTAAAAGGTTCAATTTGACGGATAAACGTAAAAATTTCTAGAAAGGTTCTAAACTATGATTTATTTGGAATACTGAAACTTTTGGGGTACTGTTGGGATTAGAAACTAGAAATTTGGCATGGTAGTAATTAATAAGATGTAAATGCTCGTTGTAGAACGAATTCTAAAAAATAGAAAGACTAAACAAAGCGGAAAAAGATCTAAAGATGATCTAAGTAACGAAGTACATGGAATTGTTAGGAATATAAACATGAAAATTGACATGGTTGTATTTATCATGACGTAAATTCTCGCAATAGAACAATTTCTAAAAATGTCGCTATATAAAACAGTGCAAAAACAAAAAACTTTCAAGAATTTTCTATTTCTGTGTTACTGCTGAGCTAAAACCTTGAAATTTTGCTTCGGGTTAGTTTTAAAATATACAATTGTCTCTATGAATGGTTTCTAAAAAATTTAAAATTTAAAAAGATAAAATTAACGGAAAGCGATCTCAATTACCATTAATTTGGAATTATTAGGTACAGCAACTTTAAATATTTCATAATGCTGCATTTCCTCCGCAAAACATGCGATTAAAATGCAACAAAACTGATAGATACCCACCTAGCATTAAATAAATTGTTTAAATATTGAATAAAGACCTGTATGAAACAGTGAGTAGGTTGCCCGAAAGTACTTGTTAAAGTGTTCCTTCTCTAGGCTTTCCTCTCTCTCGCCAAGGCACTAACAGATGGAAGTGCCGTTTTAAATGTGATATGAATTTTTTATCCGATTCATTTTTCTAGACATTTTATCATAAGGTCATATTCTCAATTATCATTAGTAGCTTTTTTATATATTAACTTATTCTGGTGAAATTTTATAATCGGGTTCATATTGGCGTATGTTAGCTTGCATGATTTACTGAATAAATATGTATAGATTTGTAAATTACTTCAAATGACACTTTGACAGCTCAAAAGTTATGCAGACGATATATTCAGATCTTGTGTCATACTTTATGTTGTAATCATTGCCGATTTCTTTTATTTAATACATGCTAAATACAGCTCAACTTGTGCAGAATATGTTTGAAAACAAAACAATACAGCGTATGTAGTAGCCAGCATACACTCATCATTTAAATCCGATCGAGCATATCTAAAACACACTCTAACGAAGCATTGCATGCCACTGTTGATGTATTCGGTACTTTGATACTATATTAGATTTTGAGGAGAGAATTCCTTAAATGTTATCGACAACCTCATTGCATCCGTGGAAAACAGATATTGTACAATATTAACTATTTCGGGGGAGCACACACAATATAAATTATAGTCCATTCTTTTTAAACATCATACATTTGTCATTTAAAGTTACTCAAATTGGTGCGGAGCGTCTGATTATGCTCTTGACATCATTTAATACAGTTAAAATTCCGATATAAGTAATTTAGTGTTTCATTTTCTATTTTACTTTTAATATATTGCGTACTTTCAATTTTATATCCATGCATGGCTGTCTTGAATGGTTTGATTTCCCATTTTTTTAAACAGTGTATACGAATTTATATATAAGATTTTGTAATTCTACGATTCGTTTATTTTCATCATTTCAGTTTATCGCAGTATAAGGACAATTAAAGATAACATCTCATTTTCTTTGCTTCCACATGTTATTATTAAATCTATGTTCTCAGTAATATCGCTCAGACTAATCCCTCTGAGGGAAGTCCTAGTTAAAATATTACTTAAAAAGACACATCCTGAATCAATCTGATTTGTTCATTTACCTGCAGGCAGCTTTACCCAACCTCGGCGGACAAACTGACCATTTTTTAATTTTTCTTTTAAAGTAACGTCTACATTTTAAAATACTTTTTTTAAAGTAAAATAGCAACTGAAACTAAAGTTATTATAGTTAATTATTTCTAGAACTTTACTCATTAAAAATGTATCAAAAAATTCATCAAACCTTAGAGTGGCCAGTTTATCCTTCCTTCCCCTAATACGATTTTTGCAGACAACAATCCTAGGTGCGAGCTTCGCTAAAAGCGTTGTCAGAATAAATACGTTTGAGTACGTATAGCATTCTACATTTGAAAGCATTTCACGGTTCGTTATTAGATGAAATTTCTGTTCTTGCATTGCAGTTTTTCATGTCGCTATTTGTTCTTTTATTAGCCCCCGATATGCTATTTCTTTCGGCCAGCAATTAAAGTGCCGTCCCTAAAAAAATAACGCTACGTTACATAAGCCAGCGGTAAAACAAAGCAGATGTATCATTGTACGGGATAATCTCTACTGCAATTTTTTAAACTTCTAAGCATCGCACACTATCAATTTTTATACCGTCATATGGGGGAAAAATACTTTTGAATTCAGTTTCTTTGAAAATTGCATCTCAATTTATTTTTGAGATACAGTATAACTTCAAAAATCCGGCATCATATGGACCGAGACTATGCCGGATTTTTGAAAATTCCGGATTTCTGAAAGAATATTAAAAGTATTACTATATTCTTAATGGTGCCTTTAGCCATAATTTAATTAATTGTAAGTAATAATTATGTAAGAAAAAGAGAATTAAATAAGAGAAAAAATCTTACTTTAATTAATATTTTCTATTACAGAAAAAAAAAACTATTAAAGAGTGAAATTATTTCTTCTCTTGTAAATTCAAAAACATCGATGTCAACTTTGTTTGCTTCAATTTTCTTTTCTTTTTCTTTTGGCCGTTCTTTAACAAGTTTTTTTTTTCTTTTTCATTTTATGCAAATGAAAAATGTGTGTTTCGGAAATACAGTCTTTTTCTCTAAAGCATATATTAATTCTCCAGCCAAATTTATGCATTTTTCTAATGACACATTTTCTTCGGCTGGTTGTTTACTCTCGTCTTCTGAGTTGGTAGAACTATCGGCGGCTCTATTTAGCACAGCGTCAGCGACCTCGCTGTCCGTGCCAATCACCTATATCGCTTTTCTTCGAATCTTAATGCATTTTAAGATTTCAGCTCATAAATTACTCTGAAGATTATCTTTTCACGGGAAATGTGAAAATCTGACATCCTTCCTCATCTTCGATGTAGCCGTTGCCGAAAATTCTTATAACCATATACTATTGTGATGTACATTCGCCAAAGTTGTTCCCTTTGCTAAGCAACGGTGAAGCTCACAGAAAATATGTTCAGAAAATAATCGCATTTCACAAATGAAAAAAAAAAGTCAAATATACTTTTTTGCATTTTTACTTTCGATCTTGAAGCTTTTATAATTCATAAAGAAATGCTATTTTTCTTCTCCCATAACTTGAAAGTGTAAAAGAAAACGGAAGGGAAAGATGGTTTTGATGCCGGATTTTTGAAGTTGCCGGATTTCTGAATGCCGGATTTTTGAAGTTACACTGTATTAAATTTTTTGCAGTTTTTAAAGAATTTATTTAATGTTGGTAACTGAAGTACTCCATTTCTGTAGAAAGAAAAGGAGAAATAGTTGGAAAATCGTAGACTATTATATCTATTTGTTGCCATTTTCCCATAATAACTCAAAATAATTAATTAAAATACGTGATATTTTGAAAAAATATAAATGAATAATTTCTGATAAAACATGGAGCTGTTATTAACTCTATTTAATTTTAAATATCTATATTAATGTTAAAAACAAAAGAAGGCTTATGAATAATTAGATATCCGATTTTTTTTTGCTAGAGTTTCTTGAATGATGACATAGCTTTTTGCTAGGATTGTATATTATTCTGCGAGGGTGACGTCATATGCATACTTTTCTGTAGATAATGTTTAAGACTGTACTGTAAATGTGAAATTCTTAAGCGGTTGCGAATGACATCAATTTATATAAAATAAAAGTGTGCGTTTTAAGTCTTAAAACTAAAATATGTTTTGTATTATCTATATTTGTATACATATATATTTTTTTTTAATCGGGGGCGACACTAAATTCTGCAAAAGAAGAATTCCTGTTTTTTAGTTACGATTAAATACTTTCAGCTTATTTCTTAAATAACATATTCTTTACACATTTCATGCATACGCTGCAAAAAAGAGAAATATTTTTTGGTCAACCAAGGAGGTTTAAGAAATTATAATATAACATTTTCAAAGTGACCAATGATTCCGAAAAGCCTTCCTTTATCTTCGGAAACCAATAGATTCCCGACATTTAAAGAAGCCTTTCTAAAACAAAATTTTCTTTTGTTACCAGCAATTTTCAGAAATGTTTCCAAGTGGTGGTTTTTACAGTCTATTAATCAGTTCTCTCAATCCAGAATATCTGTTTTCCGGATTTTATCAATTTTCAAGTAAACGTTTTAATTTTCAATAAACATATTCGGCAGAAAAACATGGTAAATTAACAACATTAGCATTAACATTATTTTGCTACGCTTTCATGTATAATTTCTGTTACCCAGCTGAAAATGTTTACTGAAGAATTGATAGCATTCAAAAAACTTATACTTCGAAATGAGAAAACTGGTCTTGTTTATACACTGTAACATGATCTCTTAAACGTTTCGGAAAATTACGTGCAACAAAAGATAGAAGCATACTAGAAAATGCTTTTTCAAATCTCAGAAATCTGTTGGTTTCTAAGATTTCTAAAGATAAAAGAACACTTTTCGGAATCGTCTGTAATTCAGAAGAGTTTATGTTATAGAGTAAAACCTCCTTAAAGCGATCATGTTCCGTTCTAATAAAAATTGGTCGCTTCGAGAGGTGGTCTCTTAATGGAGGTCATGTTTAAATCTAGATTGTAATTGTTGAAAAAAAGGTAATAATTAATGTTACTAAAATTTATTTTTCACATTAGGAAAAAATGTAAAAATGTAAGCATCAAAACAAAAGTTAATTACATAAGTTAATTACTGCAGAGTTTAAAAAATGAATATATTGACGTCTGCATTGATTTTACGGTTTTACCTTTAATAACTTATTTCCGAGTCCTTTCGAAGTTCAGTAAATAAATGCAATTTTTTTGGACGGGAACAAATAAGGACGATTTCATTAATTAATTTATTGTTTGAGAGTTTCCTATCAAAATAAGGCAGTAGAGTTTACTGACCGTCATTCTTAATTCGTCATCAGGCTTAAATTCATTGCCTAAAAATGCACAAAGGGGTTTAAACACTTAAAAGTTACCGGAAAAAAATAGTTTAGAAGTTTGATGAATAATGCGCCCTCCGGAGTTATTTTTCTAATAAAACCTTCTTTAAGCGACTAGAAAAAAAGAGAAATTGTTTCATTTTCTTCAATTAAATTGGTCGCTCATAAAGGGAGTTCTACTGGGATGGTCTCTGAATAGAGGTAAAATTAGTATTGAGCCTATGGGAATAAATTTCGTTCCATGAAAAAAAGACCGTTCAGGGAGGTTATCGCACAGGGAGGTTTCACTGTTTTTTCGTAAACGTTCTGCCTAGGCTGAGGAACGTTTGTCTTTTTTCACAGTGTACAAACCTCATACGATATTCTATCAAAACACAAACCCCAGCAAATTGCCGCATGGATTATTTTTTAACTTGTATCACATAAATACGCCTCACATGAAGTTCAATAATGTTTTTGGAATACAGAGGTAGATAGAAGAGTCAGCCTCTTATCAAATATTCGGCTGGAAATCCGCCATTCACAAATTTTCTTGTGTTCTATGAGGGAAGTTTTTCTGGAAGAATTTCTGCTCTTGTACTTAAACAAAAACGTAATCTTTGTTTTGGAGAAGAGGAGGTCGTACGGAGCCCTGAATTTAAATTTTCACATGAAGTTCAATAATTTTTTGGAATACAGATGTAGATAGCAGATTCATTCTCTTTTCAAATATTCGACTAGGAATACGCCTTTGACAAATTTTCTTGTGTTCTGAATGGCAGAAGTTTTTCTGGAAGAATTTCTGCTATTGTACTTAAACAAAAACGTACTCTTTGTTTTGGAGAAGGGAAGGTCGTACGGAGCCCAGAATTTAAATAATCACAAAAAAATATTTAGAGCCGCTACAAGAATTATTTAGTAGCCATTAATGATATTTTTGTAGAGCTTGCAAGCCTCATATGACGTTCGTTTGTAATTTTGTAATAAATGAGAGATTTTTAGAAAAATCAACATATCCTGCTCTCAATAATCTATTTTAAAGCTTGTTTTTCGTCGAATTAAAAATAATTCATGCACGAGAATGCTAAAGAATTGAAGAAAACCTATTAATTAAAAACGAAAATCTTAATAATTACATGATTTTAAAACATGAAAGGGAAATTTAAACATTTCAGGCGCATTTTTCTAATTTATCCAATGTGAAACATAAAATTCTGTCTCGTATGTTAATTTGAAATGAATTTTTATTTTTATTTAATTTTTTAAGTCAATAAATATGTTTCTATTACAGATACAGTGGCGCTTTCGACACATATGATGTTTAATGGATTTTTTCTATAAATATCTAAATGAGATCTCTACCGGAACGGCTTTTAAAGTTGATTGATGACTGGAAAAAACTGACAACAATGCATATCTCACACGATTTAGGTAGTTTTCTGATGATTAATAGCCGGGATAACAAATTCGGGTAATTAACCTGTTTACGATTCTGCAAAAAATGATTTCGAGAATAAAATTTGCATATTTGCAATATTGAATGATATACTTATCTTGTACAAAGAATCGCGTATTATTCACTTTTTTTATACTGGTTTATTCAGGCATTTATCATATTAATTTCCGTTTTTATATCCATTTATCATCTAAATATACGAATATGTTTTAAAGAATATTATATCATTTGTGAATATATTCAAATATTTACATTGAAAAAAGCTAATAAATAAAATAAACAACGTGAATACATGACTCACAATTCATTTATTACTAAATAGGTGCAAATATGTAAAAGTTTTGAAACATTAAAACTATTCAAGATGTTAAAAACATAGATGTCATGCATAAAATTTTCGTGCGTTTTCAACTAGACATTAGCCATCATCAGTGGAGTTAAAATTAAGAAATACTGTAGTTTAAAAAGTACACATCTTTGAAGCTACAGCATTTTGATACAAAAATCCTTACAATGTTTCTTTCCTACCGTAATACCTCATTTTTATTTAAATAAATATAGTAGAACCTCTTTTATCCGAAACTTTCGGTTAACCGAAATCCATTTTTAAAGCTTTTTCTTTTCGTATTACATTCCTTGTGTCCAAACTCCATTTTTAAAGCTTTTTTTTAACTATCATATTCCTTGTGTGTAAGCGGTCCATTCCGAACTACGAGTACATATATATATTTTCGATCCCCTTTCTTAGAGTTTCTTTGAATTTAATTTGAGCTCCCGTAAGCTGCGTAGTGGGACGAACAAAACAAACGAAGATGTTACACAACGAACAAATTAGCAATTATGATGCTTTTGAATGTTTTGCAAAAGGTTTGGCATGGCTGTAGCAGCAGAAAGAATGACTGTGATACTTATGAACTAATAATACAGGGTCATCGAAAAATAATGCCTAGATTTAAAAAAAATCATAACATCGAAACCTTTTTATGTTAAATGAGTAATTCTTTCACTAAACGATAACTGGTGAACGCAAGTTTGGTTTTAGTTCACCAGAATTCGTTTACGTGTCTGTGTTATGCACAGATTAGTTGCGCAGTCGTCAAGGTCAGCCGAGGGGCCAGACTGCAGCTGCTCAGTACGATGTTGACCGTGCAACAAAAAGCACAATGCGTGATTTGTATGTGGAGTTAAAGTCAATAGTCAGTGTACAGCGGCTTTTTCGGAGAACTTATCCAAGTCAAACTGCTCCTGATAACAAAGCGTCGGCTGACCTTGACGACTGCTCAACTAATCCGCGCATAACACAGACACGCAAACGAATTCTGGTAAACTAAAACCAAACTTGCGTTCACCAGTTATCGTGTAGTGAAAGAATTACTCATTTAACTTAAAAGGTTCCGATGTTATGATTTTTTTAATCTATGCATTATTTTTCGATGACCCTGTATTAAAAAACTTCGTGATAGAGTTTCAAAGCAAAGGCAATCGAAACTGCGACAAACAAAACATTGTTTAAAATCCTTGTGAAATATGTAAAAGGTACTTGATTTCAAAATTAAAATTCAGGTAATTTATTCTTGTTTCTATTTTGTAATTGCTTTATTTTTATTAAGCACTTGTTACCATAATAATACATAGCGCATATAATCCTTAATCTTAAAATTGAAGCATTCTCGATTATCCGAAAATTTCGATTTTCCGAAAGATGGTCGGTCCCAATTACTTCGGATAATCGAGGTTCTACTGTATTTATATTTCTATAGTAGATAAAAGGTAGTTTCTATAGTAGATAATTTTAGTAGTATTTCTATAGTAGATAATTGCTTACCTGTTTCTTCATTGCATCCACCCGTCTAGCACGCATTAATCCAGCGCTTGGTAATCCTAAAAGTATCACAGTCTTTCCACAATATATCTATAGTGTTGAAGAAAAAGGTTGAATTAATTAATAGTATTTTGGTATTCAGTGTGAGTAAGTATCTCCTTTTGGAGAGAATAAATTTAGTTCTTATAGAACTTGGATTGATATTTTACATTTCTTGATTAACTATATATATGAATAACTGACATATTTTTCGTGGGGGCAAAATAAAAATCGACCCGACATGAGAGATAGACTCTAACATAATAGTAGGAGAGCTGTTGAACATTTTTGAGTAGGTATTTGATGCACCCTGAAAATTTGTGCAACACTTCTTTTGTAATGCCTGAATACAAAATCGAATATCTGGCTGAAGGATCGTGGCCCAAAACTGTGCCAGACACGTGTCAAGTCTATTTGGCACTTGACACGTGTCTGGCACAGTTTTTGTGCCGACTAAAGTGTCTGTCATTTTCAAAATTATTTTTTTTCTAAGCATAAATATTATTCTGCCTCAATCTCAGCGTGCCTCAAATACCTTTTTTGTGTAGTCAAAAAATGGCACTTGACACGTGTCTGGCACAGTTTTTGGGCCGACTAAAGTGTCTGTTATTTTCAAAATATTTTTTTCTAAGCATAAATATTATTCTGTCTCAATCTCAGCGTGCCTCAAATACCTTTTTTGGGGGGTAGTCAAAAAATGGCATTTGACACGTGTCTGGCACAGTTTTTGGGCCACGATCCTTCAGCCAGACATTCGATTTTGTATTCAGCCATTACAAAAGAAGTGTTGCACAAATTTTCAGGGTGCCTCAAATACCTTCCCTAAAATGTTTAACAGCTCTTGGACTATAACTGACTAAAAGAAGGGAGAAAGAGAGAGCAGCAATACACGCCCACAGAAACCACAATTAGCGGAGAAAAAAGTGTGCGCTGCAGAATGCATATAAGGTTATTTGGAAAGTGAAAGTCAAAAGTATTTATTTAAATCGCGCAGAAAAGTTTTATAGAAGGTTTGTATCAGGGTTTACTCTGCACAGCACATTTCTCTATTTTAACTCCAAATGATAATGGTTAATACTTAGCTGAAAGCGCTCGGGAATTTTAGACATGATCTGACATCTGCATTTTTAACATCTTGAATAGTTTTAATGTTTAAAAACTTTTACATATTTGCACCTATTTAGGAATAAATGAATTGTGAATTATATATTCACGTTCTTTATTTTGTTTATTAATGTGAATGTGACGTTTCAACTTGATAGGTAGAGTTTTCTATATATATTTAATAGAAAAAAGCTATAGTTATTTTAGTTTTGTTTATGTATAATCTTTAATAATGCCATATATTAATCACTACACTGTAAAACAAATCCGTAATTTTTACAGGAAAAAATTGTATTTTTTACAGAAAAAATTTTTTTTTCTGTAAAAAAGATTCGATTTTATAATTTTTACAAAAAAAAAAAAAAAAAAAATCTATATTTTTTAGAGAAAAAAACTGTTTTAATGAAAAATTTCAAACATTTTCTGTAAATTAAACGGTTTTCTACTGCCGTCAAAATTGACAGTTTTTTCTGTCAATTTGAGATATTATTATTATTTTTTTTTTTTTTTTACAGTGCAGATTGATTTACTCTACCTATTTTTCCAGACATTATACAGCTTTAAAATACATTAAAATACACCAAAAAATACTGTAGCTGAAGAAGCCTCAGAAAGGGAGGTGGAAATATTTTTTAATCATTTTATATCTGTACGGATTTTTTTTTTGTTTTTTTTTTTTCTTGTTTAGGTTTTAAATTGTATGTATTTTTTTAACTTTTAGGCATCTACACTATATTTTGGTGTATTTTGAATTACTGAATTTTAGTGTATTTTAAAGCCGTATAATGTCTGCACTGTTAAAAATTTGCAGCCTTCTGGCAGTTCATTTGACCGTTTTTCAGAAAACGGATACACAACCGTAATTTTAACACTATTTTGACCATATTATTGGCCATTTTATGGTCAGAATATAGTTAAATTATGGTTATGAAACCGTCTTTTCAAAACACGGTCGAATGACCTGCCAGAATGCTGCAAACTTTTTAACAGTGTGGATAAATAGGTAGAGAAAATGAATCTAGTGCTACAGTTATTTTAATTAATCCTGACTACTTTAGGTTGTGAGGTTTTTGAGTTTTTTTTTTTTCTTTCTCGTTTTCAAGATTACTTTTCCTTAAAACATAGAGATATTTTTAAACGATAATAACGTACAAAAGAGAGAACAAGAAATAAGAAAGCTTAACTTTTAAATGTTATACTTTTAGATAACAAATTTAGGAAATTTTAGTTGAGTACCAAAATACAACATCGCCTGTAAAACATAACTTTAGCAAAACTAAAACTATCTAAACCAACCCAATATTTAAAATCTTGACACCAAAACTAGTAATAAATCTCTTTTTATATGCATATATTTCAAATCTTTGCATATATTTTTCATGGCAGGATTTTATTTTTCAGATGGTGAAGATATATATATATATTATCTAAAGGAAATGAAAGAAAAACTCCCACTTACCTTGAAAGATATTTCAAACAGAAAACAAAAAAAACTTTCAATTTTTTTTTACTTTGTTTGAATACAGCGCGAATATTTGTTTCAAAGAAAAAAAATTTCTATACATTGTAAGACTATATAAGAAAACCTTTTTAAATAAAAGCGGTTTGAGGTAAAGTATACGACGCCAGATCTGTTTTATTTTATTTTGACTTCTTTACAATTCAAAAAACTTATTTTTACTGCTACATATATGGAAAATGAGTACTTACAATAATCGTAAAAGATAATTGTAACAACATAGAACTGTGTCATATAGCACAATCTTACATTCGGAAGAAATTTTCATTGTTTCTTCTGAAAAATTATTGAGAAAATATCATTTTGAAAATATTAAATTTGACATCATGTGTAATTTCTACCTATACTTTTTAAAATTAATACGAAGTATATTATACACCATATATTTACTGGGTTTTTTTTTGTAATCTAATTTAATTTAATAAATTCTCACAAAATTAATCAGAATTCTGGCATATTATGCATTCACCATGTGTAAAAAAGCTAACTGATCTTTCAACATTTAACATAATATTTCCTCATATAATTTAAATGAGTTTAAAACACTACTGAAAAAGAAACATTAATACATTTAAATATCACGAGAATCACAGGAACGCCACTCTGGCATTATTAATAAATCCACATTGAAAACTTTTTCGGTTATTTTACTAGGTTTATTCATCGCAGATATATTTATAATTCTGATAATAATTTTATCGAAAATGTGAAAACTGCACATTTCAATGTTAAATGAATAAAATTATATTCGTGCAAATTCAGAGAATCTGTATCAAAACTGTTTTCTATTTTGACTTATATAAACTTCATTAATATATAAAATTCAATGAAAAGTTTCGATAGAACTGGTGTAGAGTAATAATATTTGGAATTCTCTTAAGTTTCTAAAAATAGCCGTATACAATTTTGATTATAATAAAGGAAATATTTTTAACCTGAAACTCTATTAATATTTTTGTTGTAAAATAATACTTAATGTCATAAGAAAAGCAGTTGTTAAATATTTAGGCCAGCTCTCTAGTAAATACATTAGATAAAGGCTATAGAGAAATTTTAAATCAATTTTATTTTAATAATAATTTAAATACAATATCATCTAACATCATCTACAGCGGAGAGCGCCAAAATTTCCCCAACTCTTGGCCAAAACTTGAATATTTGTCTGTTGCTCTGAGTCGCTTTTGAAATCAAGATAACAGTCAGACTGGAATATTGCATTACTAAGTAACAGAGGGTTCTATCCAGGATTCCCGCTGCCGCTCACCATTGCGCCAAATCACGACAAAAGGCTTCGTTTGGCGAGTAAACGAAGACTCTGACTTGCCAAATTACGAGTGCTCAATTTCTGCTCTTTTTATGTGTGTGTGTCCATACAGTCCGGATTCTTATCCGCGTTACTGAACGATTCATGTCGCCTTTCATGTTCAATCGCACCGTGCGATTTACATTACTCTATTTATAGAGATGCTGACTCAACACCAGTTCCCTTTAGCGGCAGCCAAAGACACAGGAAGGATTATGCGATATGTATTTCTCTATTTTCAGTAAATTACTATCTATGCGCCGTCGTCGCGGCGGTAAAAACACAAACAAAATTACTTTCATCAAGTGCCAAATACAGAAAAGTTTTGCTGGAATGCGGCGTTGAAATTAGGCATTTACCATACTATTTATTAGTTGTATCATTGGCCGGACAATTTTTTTCTATCGGTTAGAGTCGAAATCTCATAGCTAGATTCAGTGTATATTTTCACAACTGTAAATCAAATACAGCTGTTTTCAATTTTTATTTTGACTGCTAAAAGAATGTGGGAAATATTTACATATTTAGGAGATATTTAGTATGTATTTAATTTTAATAGTTTCTGTAGCGAATAGTAGAATTTCTATTTTACAAGTTAATTGCAAAAATTGGGTTATTTTAGAACATATTGAAAAAAAGGGATACAATAAAGGGTTACAGATGCATATTTCAGTGTTTCACGCGGAATCTGTTTTACTAACATTCTTTTTCATTTGGCTATTGTTTTTTATCTCTTATTCGCCAAGTCGCTAATGTTGGTCAAAAGCGAGCGAGAACACTGGTTCCATCTATATATAAAGAAAAACATGTCCGTGAGTAACGCTGATACTATTTAGACAGTGGCATCAACTAACCAATAAATTTCGCTTTTACTGCGATTTCTTAAATTTCTAAACATCGTACATTTTCAATTTTTGCACCACCGTATAAAGAAAATACATGTACTTTAACATACAATTTGTTTGAAAAATATATCTCAATTTACCGATTTTTTGTGATTTTTAAAATGATTTTTCACTCATGATTTTTTTAAACCAGTTCTGTCGCGTGAAGCCTGATTAGAAAATATTCACCCGTTTGCACTTAAAAGGATGTAGATAAATGGGCATTTATTTCCGGTTAATACTCCAAAAACAAATTAAAACTTCGTCAATAAATATATGAAATAATAAAATAATGTAAATAAACACAAATTTAACATACAGGTAATCGAACTATGCCCTTAACACTGAAATTATAAAAATCAACAAGTAAAAATTATATTTAAAGACTCAAAAAACCCGACTGCATAAAAGCGAACTAGTAAATTATTTCTCATCAATGTGAAACTATTTTTTTATATTACTTACCTATTTTTTTATTTACTTGTATTGATGACTTTTAAGTAGTGTTTAATTGTTAGTTCGTATTTATAAACACTGTTTTGAAGAGGCCTATAGATGTCTATGAAGGTTAGAGTTGAAGTAAAGCCAGAGATCCTACCTACACAACTTCTAGGTTCTGTAATATTTAAGCGGAGCTTCTGACTGTAAAATAGTCAATGAAACGTCATCTTCATTTTGAAAGACCTATCCAATGATATGCCACTCAGTATGGTGCGTAAAAAAAAAAAAAAAAAAAAAAAAAAAAATCGTCTCTACCGCCATTTTGTATTTTACAGCCACCATTTTGAATTTATAAAAACAAAACCTAGCCTATAACCATCGGATGATTAAGACGAATCGATAGAGACCTGATTCATTAAAATCCATCCAACCGTTGGGACTGTTTCGAGGGTATAAAGAAATCCACATACACAGATACGCATGAAACACATAACCCTTCTTGGCAGTCAGGTAAAAAGGCTAAATAGCGAAATCTTTGTATCTAATTCATTTCAACAAGAATTTCTGACAATTATTCGCGTTATAATTTAAAACTTTTACAAATATATAAAACTTTGTGCAAAAAATATACTTTGTAAAAAATGTTAAACATTCTCTAGTAAATAAAAACGATAGAGAAAGATCAGCTAATTACTTTATTAAAATAAAATATTAAATAAAATATAACATGTACCTACATCACCCGGATTATTGGTTTTTCAAATTCTTCTTACTTAAAAAAATAGATGTATTTTCGAGAAAATATAAGACTGAACAAATTAATATCAACCTAATGAATTTTAGGAAACCCAAAATTAATTCATATCATTTCACAATTCATTTTCTTGTATTTTGTGGCATTTTATTATGAACTTTTTCAAGTCTTTGTAACTGAATAAAAACTACAGTTGACCTTCCGATATAACGGGTTTTAGTGAATTTTTTCATGGTCCCGGTGAAAATGGAGCAAAAATATTTCGATTTAACGAATTTGTAATTCCGATTTAACAAATAATTTTCGATGTCAAAAAATGAAAAATTGAAGAAATTTTCTAATATTTATTAAAAAAAATTTCAGCCTCTGTTTGTCAATTTTCTAAATGTGTACCTTTTGACGCAAAAATATCTAGTAAAATTGTACGATACAGCGATATTATTAATAGCAGTAGCAGTGGATCGGGTGAGCAAGATGAAATAGAGATGAAGCATACAACACTCAAAGAAACAGCCGTTTGGATACTTTGAAACGATATTTTATGGCTCATGATGTTGATGACACTGTTTTCGCAGCTTCAGGAAAAAATTGATAAAGAAGTTTGGAATTCAAAATCGAAATAAAGCAAGCAATAGTCTATAAAAATAGCTTATAATTTATCTATAAAATTTGAATAAATGATATTTTTTCTTAATCACGGTGCTTGTGATTTATATTAGCACATAAAAAAAGAATCAATTTTTACATGCTTTCTTTTAACTTACAGTTATGTTTGTGTGTGGCAGTCAAATCTTGTGCCTCATCACCCCCCCCCCCCCTTCCTGTTGACATAGAGCTTTAAAATTTGGAATATATATGTATTCCTGAGAGCAATACATGAATTGTACAACGATTTTTTTACATTAGACCCCTAAGGGGGCAACGGGTGGACAAATTTACTTAATGGTTATGTTTCATTTTCTATGGAGGAATCAGCATCAGCTTCAACAATCAGTGTTGAAAAGTACTAATGACGGGGTTACCGCAATAGCCCGAAATTTTAGGCAACTTGGTGAAACATCGCCAAATTTGGCGACAAAAATTGTGCCATATATGAACCAACTTGGTGACAGCTAGCTAATTTGGCAAAATTCTCATTTAAATCCATTAATCTCCCATATAATCAAGCTCACCGCAATTTAATAAGCCCGTGCATTTAAGGGGTTTTTTTTCCCAAGACTTTCTACTTTTTAGTGTATTTAAAAAAACATTCATATATTCTATATTTTTGGGAATTTTAATGACAGCTTGTTTAATTTTTTCATTTTTCACATTGTATTTTCTTAAAGCAACATATATTTAAATATTTAACATCAGGATTGAGGCAGCATTGTTCTTTTTATTTATAGTCATTTTTAACTTGTTCTGTTGTATTAAAAAAATCCTTTGATTATCCCAATTTAACGAATAATCGCTATTTAACGAACAAAGTTGCCAGTACTGAACGATTTGTTAAACCGGGCCTCGACTGTATTTGAGAATCCATGATAAAATAACCAAATATTAATTTATGATATTGCAAATCAGAATTAATGAGGGGGAGGAAAGATCTTTATTTGCATATTTATATCAATGCCCTGTGGAAATATGAATAAAATATATGGAGCGGAAAAAAATATTTTGTTTTGTCTTATCTCTAAAGCAATCTTTACTTATTCTTTAAACACTACATTAATTGATTTCTAAACCCACCTGAAAACTACAGCTATCCAAAGAAAAATATTGGAGTTGATTGCCTTTCTAGCTTTATGTGCTATTCAATGTAAATATTTAATCGCATTAAAATTTTCAGAAATAATCAAAAGCCTTGAATTTTTTTTTATATACTGTATATGACGGCGTATAAGGCGCAGCTCAAACAAGCGTATTTAGACACAGAAATTTTAACAAAAGAATGTTAAAATTCTAGTGCTTAAATTCACCTTGCGTAATTAAAATTCGTATAAAGAACAAATGAAATGTACTAAAATTGCTTTTAGGTGCATATATATTACAAAGTTAAATTTTTTTTTTGGCAAGGTTACAATTATTCTACATAAATTTCCCTTTTTCATAATATTCCATATAATATACCGGCTTATTAAGTTAAAACCCTTGTCTATTATTCTCCATAAAATCTTAATCCATCTAATAATATTTATTCCATATTGAGTAAATCTAAAAATGGATCTAACTGTTTATATTTCTTTAATAAAACACATCTTATTATTTAAATTCCTATTAAAATTCGCTATTAAAGCCCGGTATATCAAATCCTCTTAAATTCTTTATTTAATTGATAAAATGTTATAACTCATAATTTATCCCGTCTAAAAAACCTATTTCTTTTAAATTCACTCTTTTATTAAAAAATATCCATGTGTCAAATAGAATATTTCAATGCTTTTAAGTTCTAGAACAATGTTTGGCGCCAAGAAAACTGCTTACTTCCAAATTAATCCGACCGGAAATGCTATTAAACCCTCCAAAAAGCGATTATGATTGGGAGAGAAAGATCAGCTGACTTAATTTGCAACCGTGAGCCAAGATAGTTAATATAATCACATAGCCGGATGCGAAGAGATTTTTCTGAGTTGTTGTTTTTTTTTTATCTTTTTGAGAACTTTTGGGAGTTTTTTTTTTCTTTTTCTTGAGCTGTTTAAGAGTGTTTGAGACATTAGGAGAGAAGATGAACTGTAGCTCAAAATGTCAGTCAGTTTATAAGTTGGTCAATTCATGAGTAAGAGTATGGTGGTAGAATGAAGAGAAAAAAGATTTTGAGCTAAGTACGGCGATGTTTACAGAATGTGTGCAATAGCAAAGAAATAAGTAGAATTGTGAAATTATATGGAAAGCAGCGGAGAAGCGGAATTTCGTTTAAACGAGTTATTCATGTAAATGAACTCTCTTATTTTTTCATCGGTTATTTTCAGCCTTTCCCACTGAAGTCAATTCTGAGTATGTCAATAAAGCTGGATTCTATTTCAATCGACTGCATTAATTGTGTTCCTCGACTGATTCATTCTCAACACACCAGTCGGCCTAAAACGCCTGTGCTGTGTAAACTGGAAACCCATGCAATTTCGATAAACACTCGCTGCTTTTAGTCAAATCGTCACACATATATAATATAAAATTATTTAAAATACCTTAAAGTACCTTAAAAATACATTAAAATCGAATTAATAACAAAAACCTTTTTCGGCCAAATTCGCACGGCCATCGTCAGTGGTTATTTAAAATATCTTTCGTAGGAGTAATTACCAGGAAGCAATGGACCTTATGCATGCGACATGAGGTCGAGACTAAAATTCGTCTGCTGGCGGTATTTACTGGCGGTGTTTAGCATAGCAGTCTATGGAGTGTGATTTATTAATGCTTGTTTGTTAAAAATACTGCAAAACAATTCTTTGTTGTAGTAGCATATTCTTAATATATTGTAATATAAATTCAAAATGTTGTTCTGTTTGCGAGAAAATTTCCTAAGTTTGCAAATTTTCAGTTAAAATGTATGGATGTAGCCTGGTTCAAGGCTAAAGTCGTCTGCTAGCGGTGTTTGCGCATGCGCATACTGGCATTCTGGCGGTGCAGTGGCTAGAATAACAGATCGACATATCGCCAGCTCTGGCGTCTGACGTCACTTGAATAGGGTCCATTAATAGATAATCCGTTGAAATAATTTCCAATAAAGATATAGTATGTAACGATGCATTGCCATATGACATCTATGGAGTCTGGAAAGAATTGCTACATAGTAGATAAAAGCTTGTTGTGTTAAAAAATTGAATACCTTTTCCTCTCAACTTATCTTACATACCGCCCTTAAGGGTACCGTGGAAATTTATTTGAGCAAAAATCGACCCCAAATTCGACATTTCTTTTTGTGTGCATTATTATTCTTCAATTTGTTCTACGTCATTCGTGGGTAATCGCGTGCAGATGCGATTATTTTACGCAGAGTTAAAAATGTTTTAATTTTGTTCACAATTTTTCTTTTTTTTTTTTTGGCCTTTTAACATACTTTAAATCTGTTTTTCTCAATCCTGATGTTTCAGCTTTCTTTAAATCTTTGAAATGCTCCTTGCTACTTAATTTTTGATCAAAATTCATGAAACTGATAAGGAAGAAAACTTATATTACTTAAAAGGAAACTGTGTATGCATTTTAAAATTCGACTATATTAAGACAATTAAATTTGATTTTTAACTTATTATAAGGCAGAATTTTGATAAAAATCGATATGAAATTCAGAAAAATATCTCTAAAAAATTAAATATTTAAAGGAATAAAAAATCGGTGCACAGATTTATTTTTAATACAATTTTACGGGATTAAAATCTAAAATCGAAATATCTAAAAAATTTAGACACAAGGAACATTTTAAAATTTCGCTTTGAGTTTTGTAATTTTTTAATAGATCTTAAAATTATAACAAGATTGGAAATTTCTTTTATGGTGTTCTATATACTTATGGTGAATTGTATATTTGCACGTAATTCAAATCTCTATTATGAAAATTAAACAACATTTTTTTAAGCGTCCACCGTCCCTTAAATTGCAATGGTCTCTCTCTGACGAATAAGTGCAAAGAAAAATAACAACATTTAAATGGGGAGATCACCTTCAAACTTTTTAAAAAGTCCTTTTATTTTATTTATTTATTTATTTATTTTTATTATGAAAGAATATAACGCGTTACCAAACTTTAAAAAAAAAAATTATGACGATAGTCCAGTTAAAACCGGTTTTGCGATAAAATATGTGATGCGATACCTATCCAAATAGAGTTAAATTCGAACTTTTCTCAAATCAGATATTTTTGACATTACGCGCATCATATTTTCAAAACTAAGCAACATAGAAACTTAAAAATTTGGATTATATTGTATTTTATATATCTTTATAGACTCTACTTATTTTTAAGTAAGTATCTGTAATTTATTAATTTATTTATTTTAATTTTATCATAAATTTTGTGGTTTATGGTTTAATTGCCTGAAAAAAATATTTTCATTTCAAAACTTGATTATTATTTTAGGTTGAAGTTAAATTACGATATGCTTAGAATACCGGGTGTTTCAAAAGTTCGGTAAAACGCGATGACAAAAGATCTGTGCACTGTAAATAATTATTGCAGTAATTTTACTGCAGCAGAGATTCTGGGCAAAGGCACATAAAAAAAAACGGACTTTGCTCCTAGATAAACGGACTTTGCCTATAGATAAACGGGTTTTGCCCGTGAAACATGAAATTTACAGGATTTGACCGTTTATCAGGAAAAAAGTGGCTTTTTCCGTAAATTTATTGGAGCAATTCACGATAAAATACCGTAAATTTACAATTTTTTTTAACAGTATGGGTCGGAGAGGCATGCGGTTTACAGATAAATATTCAGCGTGGTACAGATTTTGTGTGACACCAACAAAAAAATTAGTTCAAAATATCGACAATAGAGGGCGCCACTGCAGATAATTTCATGGAACAGTTCCATATTGCTCACACAAAGCAAGATTTGGATACAAAAAAGTGTATATGCATTATTATGTAAAGTTTTCCTATCCAAATCTTGCGTTGTATGAGCAATTTGGAATTATTCCTTGGAATTAAGTGCAGTTGCGCCCTCTGTTTTTGAGATTATGAACTAAGTTTTGTTTTGGTGTCATACAAAATCCCGTACCACGCTGAATATATACCGCATTTCTCTCCAACCCATAGATCTTTATTTATCGCGTTTTACTTAAGCACCGAACTTTTGAAACACCGAGTGTATACGTATATGTATTTATAATCCTACGCGCAACACATGTATGTCATTGAAAATCGGTAATTAGACTGTCTAAATTAACTGAATTCTAATTATGTATCATTAAAATTATTTAAAGGAATACGTAAACAAAAATTTGTACAATTCATTTAAAAAAAAAAAAAATTGTTTAATTTGGAGAAATATTTACAGCTCCATTTTTTTTTATATTGCGTTAAAAATCACGCAATATAAAGCTGCTGAAGGTGATCTCCCCCCCCCACACACACACACACACTTAAATAACCACTGACGATGGCCGTGTGCATTTGACCGAAAACTTTTTGGGGTTTTAATTTGATTTTTAATGTATTTTTAAGGCACTTTAATGCATTTTAAATAATTTTATGATATGTACATGCACCTAAAAGCAATTTTAGTATATTTTATTTGTGCTGTATATGGATTTTAATCAGAAATGTTACTTAACAAATAAGATAAAATAATTACGACGCAGCAATCAGTAACATTTCATCAAATAAAATTTCTGGGTTTAATTATGTTTGTTTGAGCTGCGCGTTATACGCCGGCATACAGGATAATTCCGAATATACTTTCAGTAATTCTCACGCTAACTTAAAGGCCTTAGAAGTCATATGTAAAACTTTGTTCAATATTTTTTTTTCAAATATTGTTAAGCACTTTCTAATCAACACATATACATGTAAATACGTACAAATGCGTGTAAATTTGATTTTTTTAATCGTTATTTTTTTACTAATAAATAATTAAATATAACTGTAACTTCATTTTCAACATCCTAATTATTACTTTTATTTTCTATTACATTTTTCTCCAAGAAATAAATAAATGTTTCGGAAAATATAAGCCTACACAAATTGGCATCGTACTGTTAAATCTTAATAAACCCTAAATAAATTCTTATCATTTTACCTATTCATTTTCTCGCACTTCCGGAATTTTATTATGAACTTTTACGAGTTCTCGTAACTTAATTAGGAATAACTAGGAATAGCGGGATAAAGTAAACTAATAGTAATTTATGATATTGAAAATCGGAATGAATTAGAAAATAGAAAAAGATTTTATGTGCATAAATATGCATTCCCTATGGTGAAATGAATACATATTTAGAGTTGAAAAGTTTATTTTGTTTTCAATTATTTCGAAAGTAATCTTCACCTATTTTTTATTAACAGATTCCATTAAGAGATCGTAAAACCACCTGAAAACTACAACTGTTAGAAGAAAAATATTGAAGTTGATTGCACTTCTAGCTTTATGTATTATTCATGGTCAAACAGATCAATTATTGACATATGTATGATTCAAAGTAAATTTAATTAACTTCATATATAAAGGTAATGAAAAAAACCTGACATTCAATAATTAGCTAATAAATTCTAATTTGCATTTATTTAAAAAAAAAAGTTGAATAAAAACAAAAGAAATGGCTGCTTTATTGGAATTAATTTTGTGGAGAAAATAGTATAACTCATGTATACACGAATGTAGTTACATAACCACTATATACATACTATAAAAAAAATATTAAAAATATTTTCATTTAATAACATTACTTTCATTAAATAAGAGGGTAAATGTGACATTCTTGATACAAAATTGTACGATATGCGCTAAAAAATATATCACTCAGATATATATATATTAACAATTTTCTAATGATAACAATATGATAATTTATGGCAACAACTGCAGTTTAGTTATTGTATGCATTTTGAAAGAAACAAAAATAGAGTTAATACGCAGCGTTATCACGCTATGACATTCTGTGATTATAAAGTGCAGCTAAATGAAAGAGAATGCCTTCAACCTTTACAAGTATCATGTAAAAAGGAAGTTCTAATCTCTTTCCTCTGTATTCAGATGGTTTACAGAGTTTCGCAGAGATCAAAATTCTCTACAGAATGAAGAACACACAGGAACACTTTTTACAGCTGTAGTTATTGCGCCGGCCTTACGAAGAATTGTAGATGAAACTATCCAAAAATGACATATCTTAAGTATCTTAATATTGTTGGAAAGTGCAACTATTAATGATACACAGCTATGCTGCTGTAATTGATCGAAAACGATAAGCATTTAATGGCGAAAGTTTCAAGTTTGTATTTTTTTTCTTTACAAAGAAACGGTTTACATCTTCTTGAGAAATGTCTTTCTTGGGAGTATTTTTTGGTGCTATTTCAAGTCTGTTTCATTTCAGTGATTCCATATCAGAAGTGTAACGTGAGTATTTATTTCCTTTTAGGTTATTTTCTGTATATGGAAAAATTCATAAATGTTTGTGTCCTGGAATACTGCCTCTGCATATACAATATAAAGATTGTAGGTAAAATGACATGGCATTTTTGAAAAATGAAATCTATCCCATGAACACAGATATCTTTTCCAATTATTTTTTCTGTGCTTCACTTGCGACAAATGTCAACTAAAAAATAAAGAAAGCAACGACAGCAACACTAATTACACAGATAACAGCCTGTCTGGACTTAGTCCGTCAATTTTCGCAGTTTCAATGCCACCTGCTCCAATTGCAGTTCTGACAACATCAGTTTCCGATACTCTAAAGGCATAAGTATATTTTGAACAGGCAGCATCTTCAAGTTCACCATCTTCATTTAGCAGACTACTTGATGTATCTCCACTTCTTTGTGTTCCTCATGTTATAACTTCCTGTAAAAAAGAGGAAGCATGAAGATTCAAAAGTTCTGACTAGCAATCCTAATATTGCCGAAGCGAAGGCAAAAGCTGCTGAATCAGATAAATCACAGTCAAGACGTGCACCTCTACAAAATAAGAAAATTCGCTTTGCTACATCTAATGATGGCGACAAAGACATGGATATTTCTGTCGATAATGATGATGAAGCCTGTCTTTAATGTATTGATTTATTCAGTACCGCCAGCCGAGACTACTTTGGCCAACTTTTTCTTGGTTCCACTCACATTTTCATTATTAAAAAATATATGTGCTTTTTCGACGTCGAAATGGAGTTGTAAACGATTAACATGAAGCAATGAAGCAAACTGTATGGTTTTAAAGAGGAAATTTTTTATTTTTTTATTTTTTAACTATTTTTAAAATTTTGGAACAAAGTAGAACCTGCTGAGGGCTTCTTTGGTCCATTCACTTAGTTTCATATAAAATGAATACATTTCATATGTAAATGAATACATTTTTATTGAAACCCCCTTGCAATAGCATTTGCTAATAAATTAACACTGCAAACTCGATAAACAAATGTCTTTTTTAACTTTTAAACACTATAAACCAATTGTTAATATTAAAGAAACGAGAAACAGTTTTCGTAATGTTACCCTCAGCAACTGGAAAAAAAAACAGTTAGTGTAACATTTTGCAACAGTAACATTTGAAAAAAATGTTACTTAAAACATGTTTTAAGAGATTTGGTTGCATAAAAGGCATTTCTAAGTAATAGGGGCTATTTTTGGACCAAAAAAAGCCTGGCACAAAGTAGCCCCGAAATATATGTTTTCATGTTAGCTTTATGAAAACGTAAAAATCTTCTGTCAAAATAAAAAGTTAAAGGAAAAACTATGATCACACATCGGTTACAGGTTACTAAAGGTAATATTTTGACACTTATCTTATTTGTAGCTCTTATGCAGATTGTTTTACTATAGAAAGTTTGGAGAGTTAAAATTTACACACGAAAACAATTGTTTACAAACCCATCCAGTGTTGCCACTAAAAGTTTAAATTACCCCCAAACTGTTCAAATACCCTATAGAAAGGTATAAAATATTTTTCAAGGGCAAAAGCTCCAAATTATCTTGTATTGTTTGTTCAATACAAAGAATAAAACCTTTTTATGAGATAGACCAAAGTAACACCGCAAGGACCAAAGTAGCCCGTACCAAGGTAGACGGTACTCAAAACTGAAGGAGAAGGAGATGAAATATGTTAAGTGTTCAGTGTGGGCACATAATGAATGTGCCATTGTTTCTAGGCGTGTAAAAAAAAATTTCTGTGATGTATGCAAGTAAAATTAATATTAACTTATGGGTGTGCCGTTTTAGGACAGCTCTGTAGATGGCGGGCTTCTCATTGCACCCCGATTAAATGATACAGTGCGGCCTTCTATATAAATCGTTATTATGTCGTTTTTACTTTATTTGTTGCATTTTAAAAGGCACCTTTGCATTTTGTAAACTTCGCAAAATTAGTTTGTAAAATATACAGGTCATGAGAAAACATTTGTTTGAACAGAAGCATTTTTGCCTTGGGGTTTTTCATTTTAGGACAGTTTCCCTTAATCATTGATAATCGTTGCACCTAACGATACTGAAGGAACTTCTAATTTAATCTGAAACTATATATAAAATTATTCATGAATAACTGCATGAAACTGTATTAAAAGAATAGTTTGTCGTTGGATCTCCCATAACATAAAAGAACGTCAAAAAGTCAAGCATGTCAAAATTAATAATGCAAACCTAAAATTACTTAATACTGGAGGACATTACATCTAAAATCATAAGAGGGGATGAAACTTAGATAACGATTGTAGACGTTCACCTACTTCAAGAAAGTAAACACAAGTGGTGTCACACCAAGTATGAAATGACACTAAATCAACAAAGGCGAAAAGACAATGACCCACTGAAAAAGTTATGTGTGCCATTTTCTTCAGAGGTACAGGTGTAGTCAAAGCTAATGTGCCACAGGGAGAGAAAACAGTTTCAGACAGCTGATACACTACTTAAGTATCTTCTAGAAATACGTCAAGAAGGGAACTTTTGGGGAATCATGCTTCACCACGATAATACATCTGCTCATTCAACATGATTGAGAGTCAATTTGTTAACAAAAAAAAGCATAAACTAATAGAATATCCACGCTGCTTGATATGTGTGTTTTTTAAGTATGTTTTAGCCTAAAATAATTTACATGGGCGTCGTGTTTATTCCAAAGATATTGATGAGGATATAAAAGCATATTTTTCGTCGATTTCAAGAAATAAACGGCTTGAAGCATTTAACCTTTAGAAAATTCGCCTACGAAACTGCACTGATGTTGGTACTTTGAAGTGTTATTTGAACGCTTCTAACTTTCGGCAAGTTTAACTTAACCCATTTATCCATATCTCAAAAATTTCAATATGATGCTTGTATTTGAAAAAGATCGGTATAAGATTCAAATAAACAGTAAAATGTATATAAGATGTTCTGTTAAAAACAGTGCAATGGAAAACAAAATTAACAAAATTTTAATTATCGCTGCCAATTGGCATTGTGTAAATATGCAATGTGTCCCTTTAAAATAATGTTTTTTTTTTTATGATTATTTTTAAAAACATGAGAAGACGATTAAAAGCGTACAATTTGACTTAAGCTAAAATGGACAAATGCACTGATCCTGATACAATAGCTACTCAATTACTGAATTTTATAATCCTTGAATTTGTTAATAATGTTTATAAGTAACAAATGTTTATGCAATAACAGATTATTCAATTGTGGAATCGAAAGCCAGTAGCATAATTTTGATTTCTCAGAAATACTATGCAGAACGCTTACAAGGAGAGGGTCCGAGGTTGGTCTCACGGAATCCAGCGATCTTTTGTACATTGATAGAGTATAGTTAATAGATAAACATATCAACAGGATAAAGTGCAATATTCAGGGGGGGTCGTAAAAAACGAGCCCCAAAGTTCACCCATTATTGACTCTTTAGTATATAAGCGGATAAATTACTCGCACTTGCGAGAGGCTCGGTAGTACAGTTGGCAGCGCGCCAGACTTTTAATTTTCTCCTTCTGGGATTTCTGCGGGTTCGGTACTCCAACAAGCTTTTTTTTTTTTCCAGACAAAATAATGATCAGTTATTTTCAAACCATAATTAAAAAATATATATCTAATTATTTAAACTTAGACAAATATTCATAAAAATATGCTTCTGCACGCACACACACACACCTATATATATTATGTGCTTATTAATTTACAGAGATATTGCCGCTTTATGGATCTAATGGGGGGGGGGAGGAAAATAACTGAATTATTCAGTCGACAAAATTTAATTTTATTGACATTTATTTATAGACTTGTCTATGAATAGATACCTGTTGTTTTCAGCGAAGTAAATTAAAATACGCTACATAAAATTAAAATATGCTATTTTACTTTTATCTTGTCAATTTAAAATGTTATAATTTTTAATTTTTTTTTCTTTTTTTAATTTGTAAAACATAATTATTTTTTATCATGGGATCTCATGTTTGGAATTAGAATAACTGTTTTCGGTTAAAAACCTTGTACGTAGATTTGCAGGGGGTTTTTAAGCAAAACAAGTACGCTATAGAGAATGAAGAGGGTGGGTTTAAAATATTTACCTTTCTTTTGTTGAAATTTAAGCACCCATCTGCCGCAGAGCGAATGAGTACGGCATTTTGTTTTTAAAGTTTTGCGGTGATTAGACGTAGTTCTTTATTATAGTGTCATAATTAAAATGAAAAAAGTTATTTTGTAAAAAATGTCTAGTGAAGAAGCTTCTAAATTTACAAATATTGAAAAGCGAATTTCATAATACACAATTCATAGCGAATCATCAAAATTGATATTAAAAGATGTAGTCGTGTATTACGCAAAGTTACTCTCTGAAAATAATTTAATTACATCGGAGTCTTCAGACGCTATTTCTTATGAAGCCAAGCTTACCCCGGGAATGAACTTTTTCACAATACTCTAGAACTACTTTGTGATAAAAAAAAACTTATAGTTGAAGCACAGCTTTGGTAAAACCAGGCGACGTTTATTTTTATAGGCAGGTGAAAAATATGATTAAGCTGTTACAAAATTGTAATTGTTTAATTGAACAGAAAAGAGAAATTAATTCTCGCTAGGATTGTATAAAAATTCATTCAATTGTGCATTATCAACTCTCTTCACCTATATTTTGTAACATGATAAAATACGCCTGGCATGCATCGAAACTTTTACATAAAAGAATAATATTTATGAATGTCAATGAAGTGTGTTTTCCAAATGATCTTTTTAAAACTCCTTGTTCTTGTAAAAACACTTCTTTTATTATTCGTGCACGCTGTCGCAAAAGTTTCTGTTTCATATGTTTTTATGATAATTATCATCCCGGTTCCTGCCCGTAATCAGAACCTCAATTTTAATAGAACATATTTATTTTTTAAGTACATAGTATAGACATAAATGTAAAATAAATTTAAATAAGTGTAAAATAAGTGTACGTCATTGTGAAATACACTGCTCAAAACAATTAAAGGATATTTGAAGTTTTATATAAAATAAAGATATAAACGAAATTTTTTTGCCGAAAATAGAAGAAGAGAATCACAAATGCAAATTTTTCTGGTTTTCAAACTGTGGAGTATGCAAATTTTGAGTTCGACGTCAAAAACGTCGCTTCAGCGGCAGCGAATGAAATTTGACTTTCAACTGGATAAAAGAGAATGAAGACAAGGATGATCGGCATTCAGTGATTGCTTTGTTTCGATGAGAACGATGTCTCAGCGAAGTCATTTGACAGATTCAGAAGCTTTGAGAATTGTTGGTAGGTTAGAAGGGGGCCAAACTCAAGCCGAAGTAGCGCAAGCCATTGGAGTGTCACAAAGTGTCATTTCCAGGATCTGGAACCGTTTTTTGGAGAGTGGATGTGCAGGCCGAAGACCAGGGCAAGGTCGTAGACGGGAAACAACGCCCAATGAAGATCGGTATTTAGCGTTAACAGCTCGGAGACACCGAACCATGAACGCTACTCTTCTCCAACAACACCTTCGCTCGGCTACAGGCACCACGATTTCAACTCAGACTGTCCGAAACCGGCTCCATGCTGTAGGTCTGTATGCTCGCCGACCGATGGTATGTGTTAGATTAACATCAAGGCATCGTCGCGACCGCAGGGAGTGGGCAACCGAGCATGTCAACTGGAGGAGAAATGAATGGAGCAATATTCTGTTTTCTGACGAGTCCCGTTTATATGTGCATCCGGATAATAGGCGTATTTTCATCTGGAGGGACCGTGGCAGTAGGAATAATCCTGCGTTCGTGCACGAAAGTGTCAGATTTGGCGGTGGACGAGTGTTGGTGTATGGTGGCATCTCCATTGACGGGCGCACTGACCTCTACATCATTCGAGATGGAGCTCTGACTGGTCGCCGATATAGGGATGAGATCCTCAAACCTATTGTAGTCCCTTACGCTGCAGCAATCGGAGATAACTTCATTTTAATGGACGATAACTGCAGGCAACTTCGTGCAAACCTGGTGGAGGATTTCCTTTTCGAGGAAGGAATCGTTCGAATGGAATGGCCAGCGTGTTCTCCAGACATGAATCCAATCGAGCACGTTTGGGACGCTCTAGGAAGACGAGTTTCTGGCCGCCAACAACCCCCACAAACTCTCCAAGAACTGGAAAGAGCTCTTCTGGAAGAGTGGGGCAGAATACCCCAACTCGTCATTAGTAGCCTCATTGAGTCCATGCCTCAAAGGTGTTCAACGTTGCTGGCCGCCCGTGGAAACCATACCCCCAACTGAAAATGATTTTCTTTGAAGAAAACACCTTTTCTTATTCTTTTTTTCTCATATGCACAAATTGTGTTTTTTTCCTTTAGTACACAAATGCGCAATAAAATGCATTTTTTTCTGCCAAACATGTGTAATTTATTCTCATATAACCTACTATGTCTGTCGACCATGTATCAATCAGCTAAACAGTTTACCAGATACAAAATCCACCTAAAACTGCAATATCCTTTAATTGTTTTGAGCAGTGTATATGTAAGTAATTGTAAAATAAATATAAATGATTGTAAATAAAACTAAATATAAAATTTACAAAAATGTTGAATGCAAAAACATACGTATATACTGCATAAGATTCTTGCTTTTTTTTTCATTATATCCATAAGGATGCAATAAAACTGTCTCTCTCTGTAAATAAATAAATATGTGGGATTGCGCCAATATTTATATTTGTCTTACATTTAAATAATTATATACATATTTTTTAATTGTGGTTCAAAAATAATTTATCATTATTTGGTCGGGTGGAAAATCCTCGTTGGAAGATCGAACCTGCAGATATCCGCAAAAACGAAAATCGGAAGTCTGGCGCACTGCCAACTGTGCTATCGAGCCTGTCGAACAGGAACTTAATTTATACGGTTATATACTAAAGAGCCAATTGGGTGAACTTTGGGGCTCGTTTTTTACGGCCCCCCTGAATATTGCACTTTATCCTATTGATATGTTTATCTATTGACAAT
The DNA here is from genome assembly GCA_963932465.1 of Maratus speciosus. Classification (NCBI taxonomy): domain Eukaryota; kingdom Metazoa; phylum Arthropoda; class Arachnida; order Araneae; family Salticidae; genus Maratus; species Maratus speciosus. The sequence goes on along the minus strand of OZ010790.1, from coordinate 177,930,274 downwards.
ACTCTATCAATGTACAAAGGATCGCTGGATTCCGTGAGACCAACCTCGGACCCTCTCCTTGTTAGTGAAGAACACACAGTTTTTTTGTAAATTGTCGGCACAACCAAAGGATCACATTTAGAAGTTTATTGACTTTCTGTGTTAAATATGATAGGTTGCTTCTCTTGACTATGTATATCTTTTTATCATTTTTATTTATCACATAACATTATAAACACATTCAAGGTATTTTTAAACGGGATATCAGAACATACATCGATTTTCTGTACCATTATGCACTTTAAAGGTGACTATGAATACAGAAAATATTTAGAATTTTTAACTTATGAAAAATTGTTGATGCAATTTATTTGCTAAAAATTTCGAAACTTAAAATACATAGTGTTAGTGATAGAAAATAGCTTGTGATTTTTCTTTAATTTTATTATTTTTCAAATAAAACGATTATTATCGTTCATAAATATCTTTTAAATGTGATTCGTATGTATTAATCGAGCCAAATTATGTAAATCAAATGACAAGTTTTTATAACAGGAGTCTTACTGGTGTCCCTTTTGAACACCAAGATTTCTAAACAATAATTTTCGCTTTATATTTCCATTGCAAATGTTGTAGAATCCTACCACGGAGATTATTGTTATAAAATTGTAGTGTTCAAAAGAAGAACAGAAGTACCATGTTCTTGCTTTGTGTTCAGCTTTTACAATGTGACCGATACTAAATTATGATTGATCAATTATTTTTATTTGCGTAATCTCAATTGAACAGAAAAAATCCGTTCTCAATGACAATTACACGACTTTCAAGTATACTAACTTTTATGATAAAAGATATAAAGATATATAAAAAGTAAAAATATAATAAAGTAATGTCGTAAAACTGCCTTGTTGGCAGGGTAGCGATGTTGATTAAATGTTTTTAAGTTAACTTTAAGCATATATTTTATCACTGATGGTTCATAAATACAGTCTATAAATGAGGCATATTTTCGTGTTTCCAGCTGACAATCTCCTTCTAATTTTCCTTCGTCCTCTTTCCATAATGCGAGTGCCTGCCTCTTACCTTTCTTTTCTGTCCTATGGAATGGCATGCAAAATAGATAAAATTGGAACGTATTAAAACTATTTCAAAAACTATTGATAGAAAGTATTGGAATCAGAAATTTTTCGACCCGTTTTATGATGGATTTCCACATTCTCGGATGTTTTCAACATAATTTAAATACATTCATGATTTCCTAAAAATTGATTAGTTTTTTGAAAAATAAATAAAATGTCATGACATACGTAAAAATGCAGTAAACATGACTATTTATAGAATTATGTAAGAAAATCACTTATTACCATTAAGCTAAAGTTAAAATAAGTTACAAGTGACCTGGTCGAACGTGCCAAAACTTTCTTCTATCTGATACATGTTAGTAATTCAAAATTCGCCATCACAGTGCCAAAATTAAATGACAATCTATGTCCATCATGAGTATTCTAAAGGATCTATTTATGTGAAAGTGTAACAGAATATGAAGTTTTATTAAATTTCATACATTAGTTTTTGAGATATAACTATCGCGAAAATAGTAAAAAATGCAAGATAGCAGCGCCACTTCGTGGGCGATGTACACCAAAACTTAATCAGACCAATTTATATCATGGTCTAACTGAAACTAAAATTTTATTAAATTCCATGCATTAGTTCTTGAGATAGAGAGCCAAAGTTTTTGTCACATACAGACTCACAGCACCACAGACAGACTAACAGCAACACAGACAGACTCACAGCACCACAGACTTATAGACAGACATTTTCTAAAAACCTTCAAATCATTTTCAGGATCTTTTAAACGTATAAATCCATTGAAAACCGGAAGAAGTCGAAATTTTTCAAGAACCCAATACTTTCTTCTTATAAAGACAAAAGAAAGTAAAAATGTACATTTAAAGGAATATAAATTCCTTTAAATTTGATCTACATGTTTCGTTCACACAAACGACGACTTTATCAAGATGAACATTGATTAAAAAAATTACTTCTGCAAAATTTTAAAAAATAAACTTTATCACCATAATGGTTCATTTTTAAAATTTTTGCGGAAATAATTTTTCATCAATACTGTTATTGATAAAGTCACCGATTGTGCATACGAAACATGTAGATCAGATTAAAATGTATTTATTATTGGAAATATAACCAACATCAGACGATAAATAAATCACGCAGTCAGTAAATTGAGACATTAATTATTCCGAACAATAACATTTCAGAACTCTCATGCAAATAAAATTAGACTATAAATCAATTCGAACTCATAATTTTCTAGTGTTGCAACATCAAAACTAAATTCTGTTTATCCGAAAATGAACGGTAATTAACAATAAGTCATATATGACTGTTTTTATCTGATGTGCAAGCGATATCACGTGACTGAATGTATAGGACTAAAAAGACACAACTAACTCCTTATCATTATGCCTGCTGACTATTAAATAAGTAAGATGTAAAAATAAATCGCTGCCGATAAGTACAGCGTAACATGTAATCATATAAAAGCTTAAGCAGTGTAAAAGTTAATATTCAATACATATAATTTCATAAGTTTCAATATAATTCAAAATCAGAAATAAGCCTCACGAGTGAATTATTAATGTGTGAAACTATTTGAACAAAATCTTTTTTCTCGCAATTTAGAGCGAAAACAAAATAAATGGATTACGCCATGAAACGAACTTGGATGTAAACCGGCCATGCAACATAGGAATTACTGCTGTGGAAATGAACAGGTAAGAAGTTTAACTTACCTACACTGTAAAAAAACCACTGTAGATTTGCCAGAACAAACTCGATTACAGTGAATGTGCTGTATCTTTTTTTGGTTTCCTGACTATATTAACATGGAAAATACAGTAGTTGCGTAAAATTAACAGCACAATGGGCAGGCAATTTGGACGCATTTTTTTACAGCACAAACTGCTGGCGTCCAAATTGCCAGCACATTGTGCTGTTAATTTTACGCAACTACTGTATTTTCCATGTTAATATAGTCAGAAAACCAAAGAAAGATACAGCACATTCACTGTGATCGAGTTTGTGCGCGAGATGAACAGTACTTTGTACTGTAAAAATGTCGTTGTTTTTTACAGTGTATAATATTTATTGTTTGATATTCTAACACATTGGCCAGAATAAATTATTTAGTCTTCTTATATCTAAATGTGAGCGCGTGAAACCTACTGTGCAATAGAAAACGGCATTTTTGCCAACATTTATATGCCTTTAAATGTACTTTTTTCCCTTTTAGCATGGTATAACTTCAATTTAATAATTATCTACTTAGCATTTTTATTTTAAACAAAAAACTCTTTATATTATTGAAAATCCGATCTCAAATTTTATTAACTGTACCTTAAGGATCATTCGAAAAAAATACCGAGTTCTTTGAAATGTATATGTTAAAGTTTATACTTTTTGATCATATTGAAAAAACTGAAAAAATACAATTTAACGATAAAAACTCTGATAGATTTAATAGAAAGTGAATGCAGTAAAAAGACTTTTTCACATACTTATAATCACCATATCTTTACTTATCTTTTTAAGAATATACTTCAGAATATACTAAATGCATTTTAAGCAAAAAATTGAAAAATGATATTTTAGTCATTTTTTCGCAAAATGAAAGATCCCCTTAAATCAGCATATTAGAATAATATAGAAAAAGGTTTTGTGGTGACCACTAGTTAATTATGCTTATTCATGAAAATTACTTTTAGCGATTATCACTCTTTTTCTTTGGATATTTTCCTAATTTTTGTCAACATATATGCATTTATTAAAGTGTTTTTTCTAAATAATATTTTTCAAAAACTTAATTTATTTTATTTTTCACTGCGTCATAAGCATTTCTGATTGGATATTTCCGTTTTATAGCTTTTAAAAATTCCATGTTAATTATGTAGTTAATAGAATCTGAACTGAACATTTTAATTCTAATTCCATTTTTATCGATAAATTATTTTGGTTTTTCTAAGGCCGTTTTGTTATTAATGGAGTATTTCTTCCATATCAGCTGCAAATGAAACACGGTAATACTTTTTTGTAACACTATTAATGTCAAAATGATGTTAAGTGAAATCAGTTAAAATTTCAGTTTTTTAACATCCATATAATGATCGAGGTTTTATATAAAGTATGGCCACTAAAGTACCTTGCCACCCTCATAACTTGGGAACGACTGCTGCTATATTCATAACAAGTTGGAAATTGCTCGTCAAACGTGGCAAATGAGGTGCGTTCGTACTATAACTAGTTTTATAATTATTTTTTGCACCCCATATTGTACTGAATGTATACTTTTTTGCACTTCATAAAGCACATAGTCTGATACATCATTAAAATGCACTTCCAATAATTTTTTCCCATTCCCCGTAATGTAACGGAACACTTTTGACTGTCCCTGTAATTAAACTATACATCCGATTTTCCTAAAATTTGAAATAGCTCAACAAAACTTTGCAACAATTATATCTTTAAAATTTCAGACCATTCGGAAGGCTGTAATATCATTAAAATGCACTTGCAATAATTTTTTCCATTTCCCGTAATGTAACGGAATACTTTCGACTGTCCCTGTAATTAAACTATACATCCGATTTTCCTAAAATTTGAAATAGCTCAACAAAACTTTGCAACAATTATATCTTTAAAATTTCAGACCATTCGGAAGGCTGTAATATCATTAAAATGCACTTGCAATAATTTTTCCCATTGGCCGTAATGTAAAGAAAAACTTTTGACTGTCCCTGTAATTAAACTATGCATCCGATTTTCCTAAAATTTGAAATGGCTCGACAAAATTTTGCAACAGTTATATCTTTAAAATTTCAGATCATTCGGAAGGCTGTAATATCATTAAAATGCACTTGCAATAATTTTTCCCATTGGCCGTAATGTAAAGAAAAACTTTTGACTGTCCCTGTAATTAAACTATACATCCGATTTTCTTAAAATTGGAAATGGCTCGACAAAATTTTGCAACAGTTATATCTTTAAAATTTCAGATCATTCGGAAGGCTCTAATATCATTAAAATGCACTTGCAATAATTTTTCCCATTGGCCGTAATGTAAAGAAAAACTTTTGACTGTCCCTGTAATTAAACTATGCATCCGATTTTCCTAAAATTTGAAATGGCTCGACAAAATTTTGCAACAGTTATATCTTTAAAATTTCAGATCATTCGGAAGGCTGTAATATCATTAAAATGCACTTGCAATAATTTTTCCCATTGGCCGTAATGTAAAGAAAAACTTTTGACTGTCCCTGTAATTAAACTATACATCCGATTTTCATAAAATTTGAAATGGCTCGACAAAATTTTGCAACAATCATATATTTGAAATTTCAGACCATTCGGTTGGGTAGTTTTTGCTCTGTTACATGCGGACAGACGGACGGACGGACAGACGGACGGACAGACGGACGGACAGACGGACGGACAGACGGACGGACGGACTGAACGACGACTATAGGTGCTACGTATTTATATAATTACGAACGCACCTAAAAATAGTGTCTAGGTATAGTAAAGTAGCAATGCGCTACTGAATGAAACCCCTACGGTGCCACCTGGTGGAAAATTGCGGAGTGGAAAACGGAAAGAGATAGGGGGGAAAAGTGATTTATAAAGTTATAGAACATTATCGATTTAGTACGAAATGACACCTTGTGGACATTAATGTAAAGAATAGATCGGTTAAAACGCGCATTAGTTTTTTCGTGATTTCTTACATTGTGAAGAGACAAAACGATCTTAGAAAGAAAACAACAACTAGTTATAACAATGTACCATTATTTGAGCTGTTCAAACTTCTCACCGTCAGCTGCAATGCACATTTGGATCCTTATTTGAATTTCACATCGCACACGTTGGAGCATAGAGGGTGACACGTTGGCACAAGTGTCCGTAATGCGTCGTTTAAGGTCCTGCCATGTTTGTGGATGGGTCGCATACACCTGCTGTTTCAGGTATTCCCACAGGAAAAAGTCCAGTGGAGTCAGATCAGGTGAATGTAGAGGCGAATCTTCGAAACCGCCATACCCAATTATTTAGTTTCCAAATTCCTTGAAGAGGTACTGTTAACTAGAGATGTCTTGTGAGTAAGCGCGCCGTCATGTTGAAACTATAGATTCTGAAGATTAAACAACGGTAGGTTCTCCACAAAATCGGTTATTACATTCTGTAGCAGTTGTAAATATCGTGTCCCCGTTAATGTGCCATCGTAAAATACTGGGCCGACCAGCTTGTTATTGTAAATATCACACTAAACGTTAATAGCAAACCGCATTTGATGTCGAACGTCAGTAAAACATCTAGGATATCCCAGCACCCAGTAATGGATGCTCTGCCTATTGTAGATTGTAGATGTGATTCCGTGAAAAGCATGCCTCATCCGTCCATACTATACCTGCCAAGAATGTTGGCTGAACCTGTATCTGGTTCATGACGAAGTTGCACTATGCATAGCGGCGCTCGGCATTCCCGTCCAGTAAAACCTGTTCAGATATTCGTCGGTATGGATGAGCGTCTAATTCGCTTGGGGTTTTCCAAACCTGACTTTTTGAGAGGCCGCAGTGTTCACTGATTTCTCTTGTGCTGCATTTCGGATATGCCAGGGCGTATGCTAATACCTCATCCGGTTTAACTTGCCGTCCTACCTTAGCTGGTCTGCCACATCGAGCTCGATTAGTCACGCAACCTGTCTCTCTTAAACGTTTCACAACAGTTAGGAAGGTTTGATGAGAAGTATGCGGGCTTGCAGGGAAACGTTGCCGGTAAATCCTTGCTGTTAATCGTGCATTGCATCCACATTCACCGTAAAGTAAAACCATCCACGATACTCAGTTTTGGAAAATTGCTCCATATCCATGAGCATCAACATACAGCCCCAAGAGGATGTCTCTTTTATAGCTGTCTCAGGTGAACAGGCTTGAAGTTTCTTACGTATTTACATACTGCAAAAATTTCGAACACAAGGCAGAAGTTGCGTTAAGGTGATAGAAAACTATTTTACACGATGTACATATTGTCTACTCTGTTTATAAAGATAATCAGTACAGGGTGCAATCCTCAGGGTTCGAACCGCAGTCCTTTTGCTTGGGAATCATAAGCGATAACACTGTGCCACATTGCGGTGTCGCGTGTTTGTCCGTGTTTGTCCGGAAGATACTCGTATCTCCTTCCGTTCAAATTTCGTGACGTCACAGTATAGAAAATCGCGAACAAAGGCGCGTTTTATCCATTCTATTCTTCGCATTAATACCCACAAAGTATCTTTCCGTACTAAATCGATGACGCTCTAAAACTTTGTAAATCACTTTTTTCCGTATCTCTTTCCATTTTCGAGATAGGAATGTTAACTTCGCGGTTTTCCACCAGGTGGCGCTGTACGCGATCTCATTCAGTAGTGCATGTCTATTTATAGACACCACATTTATGAATATAACAGCAAGTTAAGAGGGTGGGAAGAGACTTCAGTGGGATACTGTATACAGGGTGTTTCAGCACAGTGGTTACAAAGTTTCAGGAAATAAAGAGTATGCTTAGATAATGGAAAATCACATAGTAATGCATGATCGCGAACGCTTTCCTGGCGCGATAGTGACGACGCAAAACACAAGAAAGGAGGGACATGAACAGGGTTTGAAAACATGTTTATTATTCTTAGTGCAGCAAAAATTCTGGGACAGTGCTGGATAGTGCTGAGGAACTTGTTGCATGCATCGTGGCAGCTGCTGGGGAAGTCCGGGATACGCCCGGAATTTTCGAGAACATTAGATCTTCCATAAGTCGTAGATGTGAGGCATGTATCACGGCCCGGTTTCGTAATTTCAAACACTTTCTTTGATGAAGATCGTTGTCTCTCTTTTTGTTCTTATTTCTTAGTTTTTTACTGGTGTAAATCAATTGGATTATATAATACATTTCAATTTTTTATAAATATTTCTAAAAACCAAAACATGCTAAAACGGAAAAAATGTAAGTTTTTTCGAATATCCTTTATTTGAAAAGAAAAGACATCGGTTGGACTAAGGTTTCCGGGCACCGGATTAGGTCAATATTTTTTTCCTTGTCCTTGGATGTTTTAATTGTTTATAATTTAGAATCAATATTTAGTTCTCCGTTATTTACCTATCCATAATTTACCTTCTTATATACTCCCCGTATTTTCTTCTTTATTCCCTCTCTAGATCATCCTTATTATTTATCTCATTATATCCTCCTTATTACCCTTTAGATCCTACTTATCATTTACCTCTCTATATTTACATATCTTATCTTTAAATATGTACCTCTCCATTATGATATGTATTTACCTCTCCCTTTTTTATCATTTAGATTTTAGATAGTAAGTAAAATGATAGTCCAGGCAATAGAGACCGTATAGGGACTCTACCTAGCAAAATTAATGGTAGTACTGGAAATCGGCTTTCTAGATGTTTTGGGTCGCTGAATCCGAATTTGTAACTTCGCACCAAAATTTCCCCCGGCAACCTCCCCAAATTTTGATAAAAAGCCCCCCACAAAAGGTTTTTATTAAAAAAATATTTTTGTTTTTATTGTTTTAGAGAAAAAGTATCTAGAAATTCAGAAAGTAGACAAAATTTCCAACAAATTAGATATATGACATTATGATTTAGGATGAAGGGGGAGGGGGGATCTGCCTCGGAACATGCGCGGGCGTGCTGCGTGGACTAAGTTGCGCAATTCCACTTAACTACTCACACGTTTACATTAGCCCTCCCATCTTCCTTCCGAGCTTTCTCTATAAGGTTTAATTTAAGTTTTTTGGGTCTCTAAATCCGAATTTATAACTTACCCTCAAAATTCCCCCCCCCCCTGAAAACCCCCCAAATAGTTGTTTTGAACTTAAATTTCTTCTTGTTTTAGGGGAAAAGCATTACGAAATTCAGAAACTAGACAAAATTTGCAACAAATAGAATGCATGACATTATGACTTAGGATAAACGGGGAGAGAGGGGGCTGCCTCGGAACATTCCCCGCGCGCTTTTCTCAAAAACCAATTTTTTTCAAAAAATCAATTTTTGGGGGGGTTGCCGGGTGAAATTTTGGTGGGAAGTTACAAATTCGGATTCAGCGACCCCAAAAACATAAAGTGAGTCGAAATACAGAACTAGTATTAATTTTGCCAGATAAAATCCCCTATTGCCTGGACTTCATAATTTAGTGCACGTAGCGCCGCAGTGCATGTTCAGAGGCAGCCCTCACCCTCCCCGTTCATCCTAATTCATAATATCATATATCCTATTTGTTGCAAATTTTGTCTAGTTTCTGAATTTTGTAATGCTTTTCCCCTAAAACAATAAGAAATTTAGGTTAAAACAACTATTTGGGGAGAGGGGTGTTTCGGGGGGGGGGAATTTTTGGGGGAAAGTTAAAAATTCGGATTCAGCGTCCGAAAAATCTTAAAGTAAACGTTATAGAGAAAGTTCGGAGGGGAGATGAGAGGGCGAATGTAAACGTGTGAGTGGTTAAGTGGAATTGCGCAACTTAGTTTACGCAGCACCGCGCCCATGTTCCGGGTGCAGATCCCCCCTTCCCCTTCATCCTAAGTCATAATGTCATATATCTAATTTGTTGGAAATTTTGTCTACTTTTTGAATTTGTAGATACTTTTTCTCTAAAACAATAAAAAATTGATTTTTTTAATAAAAACCTTTTTTGGGGGCTTTTTACCACAATTTGGGGAGGTTGCCGGGGGAAATTTTGGTGGGAAGTTACAAATTCGGACTCAGCGACCCAAAAAACATCTAGAAAGCCGATTTCCAGTACTACCATTAATTTTGCTAGGTAAAATTCCCTATTGCCTAGACTATGAGATATAAATAAAATTTGACTTGTACAGATGCACCTGAGACCCCTAATCTAATTCTAAAAATATTTTCTTGGAAAAACGTTTTTGAACCTTTTAATTAAGTACGAAAGTGATATAAGTGTAAATAAGATTTTATTGATATATTAGTTAGACTAGATATTTCTAATTCACAACTGCTTGTCGCAGAGCTACCACTATTTCCGTATAGCAACATTCACCTTGTATTAGCTTTATTTAAAGATAGAAATTCAAGTATTAAATAAAATGAAGATTACTATTAAAAAAAAGTGGTAGTAAAAATGTGGCTCTTTGAAGGTGTTTTAAATCTATGAGTTAGACAATGTTTTTTTTTTTTTGTTTTTGTTTTTTTTTACTACTAAAAATCCAAAATGAAGTGAAATTACATTTTAATACTTTTTTCTTTATCTTGTAATTGTTTATAAGTGAATGATACGATAAACATGATAGTTAAAAATGGCTGACGATGTCCTCCAAAATGGAAAGCGAAAAGATACAGTTAATAAGTTTTAAATTATATATTTTTCACTAAATTAATAATCTACAGTAAAACACAATTTTTATTCATTTAAAAAAATATTCAATAAAAATAATACATCTAATATTTACAATTTTTTTTAATAAGATAAAATATTCTTATAGGTAAAAGAAAATTTGTCTGGAAATAAGCATAGTATTAGTACGGTAATTTAGACAATATAAACTTTCCATCCAGTTTTATCATGATAATATTTCTTATATAGCTTCAGTGAATTTGTTTTTTCACTACATATTATACAAAAAAGTTTATATAAAAAGAAAAACACCGATATCGGTTTTACAGAAAAGCCGCTTTTCAGCTATAACAAATAAAATTCCAGATTCTTGTTAAAATTATATTTTGAATATCTGAAATACGTAAGCTTCTATATTTTATCCAAAAACTCTCTTTGGCGTTTAAAGTAGAGAAAATAGCATTTCTTTTGCCATATTTTCCTGGAATAACCATTAATGAAGGCGTAAAAATTCTCGATCCCGTAACACTTGGGATTTTAAGATTAAATCAAAAAGGAAAAGTTTAACGAGGTACCTACATCTGTAAAATAGATTTTAGCTAAAGTGAACAAAACGACAATAAAATAGTGTTGAAACCCCTTCAATAGTTCCTAAGGAAAAGGTACATCGTGGTCAACGGTTTTACACAAGATCTTTTTTTTTTTCAAAATTGCGTAATTATAGTATTTTTAAGTGCGTCCGTAGTTATATAAATACGTAACACCTATAGTCGTCGTCTGATCCGTCCGCTTGTCTGTTTATCCGTCTGCCCGCAAATAACAACACAAAAATTACCCAGCCGAATGATTTGAAATTTAATATATATAATCGTTGCAGAATTCTGTCAAGTCATTTCAAATTTTATGAAAATCGAATCCAAACTTAAAGAAATAATAACAAAAGTCTTCTTAATTCTTTTAAATCCTATCATACGTAATTAATTCAATGATATCCCATGATACGTAATGATTCTAGGTAGCCATGATGATTGCATCCTATTTAAGAGAAAGTCATATTATTCCTATATTATTGAATTTAATATGTATAATCGTAATAAATTTTGTGTTCATGCATTTCTGCATAAGAGTGCAACAGCTATTGCACCAAGATCTGAATATTTATAAAACTAGTTATAGTACGAACGCACCTCATTTGCCACGTTTGACGTACAATTTCCTACATGTTATTTTTACGTTTTTATGAACACTTCATTTATAGTTTCGGTGCAAAAACTATTCAAAAAACAGAAAGAGGTGCATCCATGTTAGCTGTTTTATTTTTCATTTCGCGAATTTAATCTCTCCCTTAACCCCTTAATTCTAGCTCCAGAGAAGTTCACGGGCTGTGTCTTTTATTCAAATTGTTTGATTCCCACCAGTTTTATAAAATAGTGGGATTGAAATTATTATGGTATCATTTTATCTGTCATTAAATAAGGTGAATATTTCTTTTTCAAAAAAGTGCTGCCAATAAGCAATTTGAATCTTTAAACCGTAATTTAATGCGACCGTTAAGGGATTAAAAGGTTTTTGATCAATTCAAGCTCATAATAAGAAGAGTCCTGAATGGGTCAGGTGCAAATCGAAAATTCTTCTTAAAGTCAACCCAAAATTCGACTGTACGAACATTCTTCAACCCGAAACCTAGCCGAATCCGAAGTGGAATAAAATTAATCAATTTTTTTAGTGCAATTTTCGAAAAGTGGTATGCAAATATATTTCTAATATCAATTTTATCTTTTTTTGCGTGAAAAAAATACATATACACTCATTAATATTCAATTATGTAGTTGCTGTTTTTTTCAATTGGAAAATATTTAGGCCTTTCTTTTTAAAAAATCAGGTCAACACGAAGCCGACCCGAAAGAATTAAAACTCAACCCGAAACTGAACCGCAACGAAAAAAATGAACGTCTGCCCGAACCGCGGGTCGAATCGGGTTACTTGATTCAATTTAGGATTAATAAGAATCATAACTGCTTTAAAGTAAAAATTGGGAACACTAAAATAAAAAATGCTGGTCTCCATGGCTGTGTATCTTTTTTTTTTGTGTGTGTGTGTGTGTGTGTGTGTGTTATAGATATCTCAAAATTAAGTTTTCATAATAGAAATGTTTCATCTGAATTCTTAAATATTGTTTATTTGTAATTTTATACTTGTAAAAGCCATGCTTTGTTTGGACTCGCGAAGCATTATTTAATGACATAAATATTTGAAAGTAACAATATTTTTTTATATTATTTGCTGGGGAGATCCAGGTCCATTTACCGGAACCAACTTAACTACCCAAACATACCATGAAGAATGGGGGAAATAATAATTGGGTAATGGGGGTAATTACCCAAGAGAGTAAGAGAGGTTAACTACTCCTCAATTACTGAACCTGAAAACCTGAATTATTATAGTGGGTATTTAAACATTACAATTTATAGACAAACATTTGTGATCGTAATTATATAATACTGGTCCTGGCTATTCCTGATAATTAAACTAACCTTAATTATCTTAAATTGAGGCGGGAGGAAACACATCTCCAAAACGCCCCAAGCTGCGTTGTGTAATTTTAGTGAAGGAATAGACCGCGCAGTTGAATCTAAATAAAATCTATCTAAACTACGCATAAATGGCCTCATAAAGCAGACTGATATTTGAAATAAAACTTACATTAAAGTAAAACAGTGGACTCATGTTGTATTAAAACATAGCCAAAAGTTAAAAATAAACAAAAGGTTTATTTACAGTAATGTACATATTTACAAAATAATAAAAGAAACAAAATAGAATTGTGTCATAAGACACCAGCGTTCCAAAGAACGAAAATGAATTAGTAATTACATTAAATTTACTTTTTAAATTAACATTAATATTAATACTTAATCGCTTGAGTACCATAAATTGTACCTCCCTAATATAACATGAATTATTCACACAATGGGAAAACAAAAAGATTAAAAAGGACACACCTTCTGTAGAGAGGGATCACTTGTGGTTAAGGTCACACTTGAATCCTTGACACATTGAATGACTTTTTTTTCACTCACGGTAAAGTTCACTAATTTAAAAACTTGACGATTAAGCAATGTCCGAGGACAGATTATCCATAGGGCCATCCCTTAACGGGAAAACACGACCCAAATATTTTAGTACTTCATAGCTTTACAACTGGCATCGATCTCTCAGATTTCATGGTATAGGAATTTGAATCGAACTACATTTTAAGTCATCATCATATAGAAACTTGAATCCATCTGATATTTTTACGTCTCCATGGTATAGAAATTTGAATCAATCTGCATATTATTTTAGTACTTCATAGCTTTACAACTGGCATCGATCTCCTTAAGACTTCATGGTTTAGGGGCTTACATCCATATATTATTTTAAGTCATCATCCTATAGAAACTTGAATCGATCTCCTTTTTAGTCTTCATGGTATAGAGATTTGAAACGATCTCTATATTTTTAAGTCTACATGGTATAGAAATTTTAATCAATCTCCATATTTTAAGTCATCATCATATAGAAATTTTAATCGATCTCATTTTAAGTCATCAACTGACATCGATCTGATATTTTTACGTCTTCATGGTATAGAAACTTTAATCAATCTGTTTGTAACTTCTTCCTCCAGATACGACATCACCTCGAGATGACAATGTGGAGGAAGGTCCTTCGCCCTCCGTCGAATGATCGGTCAGCCTTGCTGACCCCCATTTCTATTCTTGCATCTATTAAGCAAAAACGTTATTTTATGTTTTGGTGCATTTTAATTTTGGAAATGTAAATTCAGCCAAATAAATAAGAATTTCCTCGGAATTTTTTATTTATGATATAAGACTGGTATAAATAAAAATATTTTCGAAGAAAAACTTTACAAAATATTTATATAACGAATTTAACAACTAATTTTATTTGTTTACAATTCTTTTGTTGCCACTTTACATAAAAAAAAATCATAATATAATTCTTTTAAAATGCGTAAGTATCGTCTGCGTAATTGATTTAACATAAGAATAAATTGTGTATTTGAATTCTTAACACTGAAAAATACTTTTATAATTGAATGTAAATAATTGAATTTTCACAAATTTTAATTCATTAAAAATACGAGGTGGAACCCGTCGAACTTCGACGAAGGAAAATGTTTCAGAAGGAACTATTGAAAATTCCCCTTCAGTAATTTCCGCCAAAAAATGTAAAAGTACTCGAAATCTTTTGTGTTTCTCTGTATATGATCTATAAAAATTTATAGACACCAAGTAATAAGCAAAGAATTAGTTACATTTAAAAACGCCTATCACAACTGAAACCGCACTTCCAGAAATTATTGTTAATAGACTCTAACCGAATTATTTTGTGTGCCCCTGTAAAGGAACGATGAACACCGTATTCTTTAATAAGCCTGTGTTAGAGTGCACCCAGAGGAATATATAGGTAAATTTCAATATTTTTGAAATAGTGTAACATCATTAAAATACACCATAAGCGTTTTTTCCCTATAGACTGTAATGTTACGGTATTCTTTTGAGTGTCGCTGTAAATGAACTATAAATGCTACAGATTTCATTTTCAATACCGAATAGGACATAGTAACCCTCAAAAACATATCAATTGGATGGCGATCCAAGTGTATTTACGTGAAATAGAGCTTGGACAGCCAGCCATATAAACCTATTTCTTAAGCACCTCTCAACTATTTTCGAAAGTGTTAAAAGGTTTTAAAAGACGTGATCTACCGTGATCCCATAATATTTCTGTCCAGTCTTGTATACAAAGTAGCAACGCCTTGTGTATAATATTTCGAAGCATACTCTGCAATCGATCATTGAGCATACTCTGTTAGGATTCCAGATAGTAGTACAAAAACACGGATAAATTGGATAATTCATGTTATATATTATGTATAAAGATATTATACACCTTTATTGGTGGTTTTTAGAACTAACTTTTTTCTTATGTAGATTAAATTTCCACCATTTCTCATCGTCACTCCCAAAGTCTCATGACTTTGCATTGAATAGTGTTTGCTATAGTCCCACCGGAAATGTGTAGCTTAATTTGGGCCCTTTGTACATTCATCTTACATATTTACGTCCATATTATGTACTTAGATACATCTTATAAAATGCAACAACTTTCAATGCCAGCAATAGGGTAGGTCAAGGATAGTTGCCCTTCTTAAGTCCCCTTTAATTTTTCTTTTTTGTAGTAATGGTTTTTGTAGCACACATTTAACGTATATACACCAAAGAACTTCATAAATATTACCGTGACGCGGTGGAACCCGTCGAACTTCGACAAAGGAGAATGCTTAGGTAGGAACTGTTTCACTGATTTATAATAAACCTACAAAATTAGTTATAATAGAAAATGCATCTCAAATTGGTGAGAATGACTCTCAAACAAATATTATTTAAACCTAAAATTAACAAAATACTATTTGTATAAAACTCAGTTGTCCAGGGGTAGCATTCTACAGGTAAAATATTATTGTTCCTACCACTATTTTGAAAATAATATCTTCATAGTACCTTTCTATCAAAGCCTTACTTTCTATAGCATACTTTAAATAAAAGAAATATGAAGATTATTGTCTAATAGTTCTGGTAGGAACAATAAAATTTCCTCTATGGAATGTGGCCCCTGGTTGTCTGAATTATTAAAATTAAACTTTAATTGCATATGTAATCACTAAAATATAATAAAAAACAGTTATTATGATAAATTTGTCAATTAAGTCTCTTATGCTTCGTTTTCCCGAATCAAAACAATAAAATTTACTGTGTTTGATACAATCAGATTTTTTTTTCCTGTAAAATATAAACCCGACATCATTTTCACCTTCTCATAATTTACATATGTACTTCTCATATCCGTATTCACCATGTTTAAAACTAGTCGGATATAGCAATCCCAAAACTTTCTTCTATCTCATACATGTTAATACTTGAAAATTCGCTATCACACTGCCAAAATTAAACGACAATCTATGCCCATCATGAGGATTCTAAAGATATAAAATTCCGCGCATTGGTTCTTGAGATATGGCTATCTCTGAAATCGTGTAAATCCAGCAAAATTCAGCCTCGCAGCGCCACCTATTGGGTGCTTTACACCAAAACCTATGTTATGCAAAACCACCAAACAACCGCTTATGTCAAAGTCTAACTGAATCTGAAGTTTTCGGAAAATCCGTGCATTAGTTTTTGAGTTATTGCGAAAATCATGAAAATTCCAGCACAGCAGCGCCCCCTATTGGACCATTAACACTAAAACCTAATCAGTAACAACTTGTGTTAACATCTAACTGAATCTGAAGTTTCATGAAAATCCGTGCATTAGTTCTTGAGATAGAGCCATGGCGGAAATCGTAAATAATGTAGCATAGCAGCGCCACCTGTTGAGCGATTTGCACCAAAACCTAATCAGCATCAATTTGTATCAGGGACTAACTGAATATCAATTTTTATTAAATTCCGTGCGTTAGTTATTGAGATAGAGCGCCCACACAGACAGACAGACTCACAAACAGACATTTTGTAAAAACATGTTTTTCGGTTTCTCTGACCTCTAAAACGTGTATATCCGTCGAAAACCGGAATTCGAAAATTTTCATGAATCCAATATTTTCTTCTTGTAAAGATAGAAGAAAGTAAAAATGATCTTTTAATTTGATCATTGTAAATTCATTTAACTCGAAACTTGAAATCATGATTGTCAACAACATATTTGCATGTGAACAGTCGCACTCTTAACTTCAGATACTAATCTCAATACCGAAGAATAAAAATTGCCGTAATTTATGTTTTTTAGACGTTTATGTTTTTTTGTTAAAATGTTTTGTATTATCTAAGAGATTGATCGTTTTCTTTTAAATATGACTACATTTTCACGTACTTAAGACTTTTGCCTAGTGTCTCAAAATTAATATCAGCACCCATGCAGAAGAAAAAAATATGGAAACTTTTTAAGGGAAAATGCGCATTTTCAAAATATTTTGATGCTATATGTCTCTCATGGGATTTTGCGCCACTTAACCCTATACAACAAAATTTAAATCATAGAAAAAAAGATTTTTTTTTTTTAAATTTTTATCAAAAATGGCATGAATAAAGATAAATAATCCTCATTATTCTCTCAATTCTGCAATAATGAAACTAATCTAATTACTATCATTTTTGAAGAAATTTCATAAAATATTTTTTAAATTAAAATATTAAAGAGGGGATATTTAAAACTAGTATGTTGTGGCCATCACAAAACTTTCTTCTATATAAATCACGTCAATTAAATCATTTAAGTAGTACAAGAAATAACAACGATTTAGCACCGATTCATATCAAAGTATATCTGAATTTGAAGTTGGATGAAAATTCGTGCATTAGTTCTTGAGATAGAGCTATAGCGGAAATTCCGAAAAATGTAGCATAGCAGCGCCACCTTTGGAGTGATTTACACCAAAAATAAGCAGCACTAAATGATATCAAGGTATACCTGAATCAGAAGTTTGTTGAAAATCCAACCATTAGTTCTTGGGATAAAACTATTGCGGAAATCGCAAAAAATACAGCATAGCAGCGCCACCTGTTGAGCGATTTACACCAAAAATTAAACAGCACTAATTTATACGTCAATTCATGCCAAGGACTAACTAAATCTGAAGTTTGATGAAAATCCGTGCAATAGTTCTTGAGATACAGATCTTGCGGGAATCGTGAAACATGCAGCACAGCAGCGCCACCTGTTGGGCAATTTACACCAAAAATTAAACAGCACTAATTTATATCAGGGACTAACTGAATCTGATGTTTGATGAAAATTCGTGCATTTTTTCTTGAGTTAGAGCTATCGCGATAATCATGAATAATGCAGCATACCAGCGCCACCTGTGGGGCGATTTTCACAAAAAAGTAATCAGCACCAAACTATGTCTTGTGAATATGTCTATGTGTCATGAATCTGAAGTTTCATGAAAATCCGTGCAGTAGTTCTTGAGATATAGCTATTGCAGAAACCGTGAAAAATGCCGCATAGAAGCGCCACCTGTTGGGCGATTTTCACCAAAAACTAATCAGGTCCAGTTTATATCAAGGTCTAACTAAATATAAAGTTTTGTGAAATTCCGTCCATCAGTTCTTGAGATAGAGCGCCCACAAAATTTTTTTCACATACAGACTCACAGAATGACAGACAGAGTGACAGAGTGACAGGGTGACATAGTGACAGACAGACTCACAGACAGACATTTTCTAAAAACCATCAAATCGTGTTCTGGGCATTCTAAAACGTATAAATCCGTCGAAAACCGGAAGTTGAAAATTTTCACGAATCCAATACTTTCTTCTTGTAAAGATAGAAGAAAGTAAAAAAACGGCTAGTGCGGACACATATACAAATGAACAGCTTCCAATTAAAAAAAAAAATAGTAAAATTGGTTCAGTAGAAAGCTCAGGGTAGATGATTAAAAAACAGCCTTGTGTAATAAAATTATAGTAGAATGTCTTAATGAATAGCAGTAAAATTTTATTAGTCAAGAAAATGTTGGACAAAAACATGGGGAACCTGATATTATTTTAAACCTCAAATTATTGCCATGATCCTCATTGTATGCTTGTATAACTCGAGGAAGCGAATTCAACCAGCGATAATCACCAAGTTCTTTAATGTATGTCACTGTTTTTTTGAATAAAGACTTCCCAATAGAGCATGCACATTGTATGTCACTACTCTTCTATAAAGTCACTGTACATTTTTGTAAAACATTGCGCTTTATCAGCCTGTGATTTCGATTACGTTATTTTTAAAAGAAGTTTTCCCACCTGTGAAGAATTTCAAAGCAGCTGGGGTGAAATGACGTACTTCTACAAAACATATTTCAGTTTTAAGAATTAAAAAACACGCTTTTTTATAAAATGACGTCATTTGTATCCTCTAAAGCATTCTACTTTTATGATCCAGTCTTAAACAACATCTATATAGAGCTTCTTGAATTCTTAAATTTTGTAGTCAGTCCTACATCTATAGAGAAGTATTCAAATGACCTCATTATCGCGGAACACACATACACAAACACAACAAAAAGCAATATCGTCATTCAAGACGCTCGGCAAAAAAAGAAATCTGGTATTTAATGTTCCATATGCCTTCACTTGTTTTTGTTTATAATAGCTCCATGAACATCAGAAATCAGAAATCATTTTTTTTTTCAAAATTCGGAAAATATTATTACACACGGATAAATAAAATTGTATTCTTTCAGCTTTCTTGATACGAAATAAGTAATTGTGAAATAAGTCACACAGTTATTTAAAATACGTTTTCGCAAAGGGAAAGTGTTATATCGTTTGTAAAATATGTTTGCTATAAACTAAGAAACGTTTAATTGATGAATAGAAACGAAATAAAACCAAAATACTTTGGATTCAGACGGTATATTTGACATAGCATGTATTTTAATTTCAATTTTTATGAGGAAATGGCAACAAAAAAGTACAATAATCTACTATTTTGCCTTTACTTTTAATAGAAATAGAGTACTTCTGTCGCCGCAATTACAAAATTGGTACTAAAAACTAAAAAAAAAAATTAATATCTCAAAAATAAATTGAGATACAGCTTTTAAACAAATTGCATTTAAAGGTACATTTTTTTTCTTATATGGCGGTATGAAAACTGAAAATGTACAATGTGTAGAAGTTTAAAAATTTCAATAGCGAAAATTGCAAAACGAAAATTCATTTAAAATTTGAAAGTGTTGCCATTCGTAGATTGGCGTACGCGTTACGCACAGATATGCTTGTCCTTTATTATATACATGCTATAATTTTCATAAAAAAGGTATTTTTAAAATTTCATAAAAGAAATCGTAACCCCATGATTTATTTTTTCTGCTGAAAATAGACGTGTTTCATTTTTTATTTGCAAAAATGCATCCGTAATGGGAAAACATGTAAAATAAATTAATTAATATAATAATTTTTTTAACGTTATTTTGTAAAAAAAAAAAGAAAAAAAAAGTAATATTGTGCAAATCTACAGATCATAATTTATTTTTATGCTTAATTTCAAGTCATAATACTGAATAGTTTTTTTTTTTTTTTGTAAAGTGTACGACAAAATGTAATTTGTGTAGCCTAGTAGAGCATTCGCTTCGCTCATCCTAATAAACATTTGATAGTATAAATATAATAATTTAAAAAGAATTGTAAAAAATGAATTCAAAATGAGGTAGCTATTGAATTTTAAATTACCAATTTTTAAAAATAATATTTTCTAAAATTATCCTCTTCATTCAAAGTCGATTTAAAATCTTAAAATAATATAAGTAAAACATGTATTTAATATTTAGAAGTTTCTTTTTCAAGAGAAATTAAGTTGTTCGTTAAATTTTATCATGATAATATTTTTTTTTTCATACGCTGAATTTATTTTCGTTTCATCGCATACGAATAATCTTGTGTAAAAATGAAAATACATATGCTGGTTTTTTTAAAATCAGTTTTCCAGCTATGAAAAATGACAATCCAGATCTTTGTTAAAATTTAAATTTGAACATTTGAAATAAGTAAGCTTCTACATTTTATCTAAAAAACCCCTTTAAGGGAAAAGGAGGAAAGAACAGTATTGTTTTCTTTTGTTTTCCAAGAATAGTCATTAATGAAAGCATTAGAAAATCTTGATCTGGCATCACTTGGGATTTAAAGTTAAAGAAGAAAATAAAATACGCTACATCTGTAAAAGAGTAATTTTTTAGAGACATATTTAAAAAATTTCGAATTGGAATTTAATGCTTGTCTGTTATCATGAAGTCCATCATATAAGTATAGCGTATGATAAAGCATAAAATGAACAGAGCATCCATAATTAAACAACCATATTTTAAAATTGTCTGCAGACGAAACAATCGTTCAGAATGTGGTGAAATTTTGTGGAAGACATAATAAAGGTATATAATTTACTTGAGCAAAAATAAATTTATTTAAAAGTTAGCCACCATAGGGCGTTTTTTAACGAATTACATACTTACTATACATGTACGATAGTTTACAAATTTATTGCAACCACACGACGGTCATCATTTTCATATATCATCTGGAATCGTAAGATAGCATGTTCAACTTTTGACAGTAGTGTATTCTGGGGAATGTTAGGGACATGTGGTGAAATGCCGTCTTTAAGATCAGGCAAAGTTAATAAATAAAATTTTGAATCTGTCTTAAATGTATGCTAAATGCGTAATTCATTAAAAAATGATATGACCAAGATATGACTTGGAAGACCAGTTGCATTTTAATATGCTAATCGAGTTTAGTCCAATCCTGGAATTTCAGCCGCCAACCCGATGATGTGATGATCTGTGCAGCAGCCTCCGGATCTAATTTTTTATGTCGTTTTATATTTTATTTGTATTTATTATTAATAAATCTTTGTTATGGTGATAAGAAATTACTACTCAAAATCTGATACAATAGTTTCAAAATTAGTTACAAATTTTGTTGACAGGTGGCACTGTACAATGAAGTGCAGTACACAGACGGAGAAATAGACTGCAGACTGTCCTTTAGAAGCAATAGTTGCAATCATCAGTCACTCTGTCCGTTCACTGGAATTTCTCGAAAAGTTTGCAAATTGTTTTCTTATCAGGACCTTTTGCAACTTTAAACTGCGATTGAAAACTGCGCCTTGTTCCTGTAGGAATGCGATTTAACAAGCGACACTCGAGTACTAGAAAAACACGTTGCTTCACAGAATAGATGATCATTCTGTCTAATGTCATCATTTCCTTTAGTAAGAAAATTGGTCACTCAGTGCTTCAGAGTACTTTGTTTCGGGATCCCTCATTGACTACAGCGCCCCCTGTCAACAAAATTTGTAACTAATTTTGAAACTATTGTATCAGATTTTTATGGCTTTCAAAATAAGCATACCACTTGTTTCTTTCTTCTATCGATCTTAGTTTCCGAGTTATTTAATTTTAAAATCAGGCAGTCAATTGCTGGACACCCTGTATGTAAGTACAGATTAGGTTTCAATTTATACAGCCCAACAGGTGGTGCTGCTGTGCTTTTCCTATTTCCACGATAGCTACTTCTCGACATTTCGTAATTCCATATTCAAAATTCATATTCAGAAGTTTGTCATAAATTGATACTGGTTATATTTGGATGCATTTTTTCCATTTGGGGGCGCTACTGTGCTGTATGTTTCAAGATTTCTGTGATAGCTATCTCCCGGCATCTATAAAAGGATTACCATTTTAGCCTTTTTTTAAATTCAAATAAAATTTTGTGCTTTATTTAATGACAGACATTTTGTAATTATATGAAGTGATTATTTTTCTTTGGTAATTTCCTGTATGAATCCGGATTTTATGAATACAAACATCTAAATACAGTTGAACTTGAAAATGCATTACTCAAATTAAATAAAAAACACCTTTAAGCAATACACGCTTATTCTGTGTAATGACGAATTGTAGCCCTGTCGATAGAATTTATGCGCACCACGTTGTATGCAAAAAATTATTAAATGACATACCGTAATTGAAAACGCACTTCCACCAGTCATCCCTAATAGGCAACACTTAAGATACAGTATTGTATCTGAAATCTTTTATGTGTCCCTGAAAATGAACGATATATGCAATGCATATCATGTTCTACTACAAGCATCTTGCAGTAAATTTCGGCAAAACGACATACACTTTTTAAAGCGATGAAATTGATGTAACAGGTCTGGAATCCATTTTATTACAACGTAACGAAAATACACAGTGAGACACACAGTCGTAGTACACAGTGAGACGGGTCTCATTGTGTACCTACTATGTGGTTCTGAAGTTTAAAAAGTTATTTATTAATAAAAGAAGGTGTTTCTCTCTCTCTCGCTTTCTGTATGTGTGTGTAGGCGTGCGATGGCTACTGAACTTAAGAGGCTGAAAATTTGCATGAAGGTCTGCCATGAAGGTCGGCCCAAGGTCTGCCATTGTCCACCCGAGGCTCATATTTTTAATATTTTGAAAATCTAGAAATATTAATTAGAAATCATAAACCGCAGAAAATTATTGATAGAGTGTAAAAATGTATGATTTATGAAAATATATACATTGTCTCACTATGTAACACTTGTGGTACACAGTGAGACAATTTTCGATACTCCGTTATGCTGCTTCTGTGCTTTTATAAATAACTTTTTTAAAACCATTTGTGCATTAATGTGTAGGGTATTTGTGTAGCTTAAAGATGTAATAATTTTTTTTCAAAAGAATAAAAATCGTCACCATTCGTTAAGTAGTAATAATTTTCGTCTCACTGTGTACTGCATTCCTATATCCTTGTTTTTCGAATTTCATCTCTGAAAATTTAAATTTTTACATTTTTCTTTCTGTATGATCTTCTTGGAGAATGTATGTAAAAATTTTAATTTTATGGGGATAAATTTGAAATAAAGGGATGCAATTCAAGCCCATAGGTTTAACATTAGAGAGTGGAACTTGCGGTCTGACAGATGACTAGCCTTAAATAAGCCAAATAATTTTATTCAGAGAAAGTGTTAATCAAATTAAATAACTCTACGAACTCTGCGTAGTTTTATCTACGTACATAGTCAAGGGGTTAATACGAATTATGCAAAGATTATGAGGGAAAATTGTTTTACAAATTGCTTGAAAAACAGTGAAGAATTCGTATTTTGGCTTCAAGAAAAAAATGCTTTTTATTCTTAAGAACACTTAAAATACATATTATATTTCGATAAAGCAATTTTAAGTTCAATCTTTTTAAAATGCTCCACCCAACTTAAAATATGTACCGACGCCTCACGCAGGAGGTATAGTAATAAATGAAAGTTTTGAAAGATGATTTTTAATAAATTTAATCGCTTTACATTCAATATATTCACTCTATGGTAGGTGAAATGGATTTTCATTTTAAATTTGAAAACAATAAAATTCCTCCAAATTTTCTTACCATTCCAATTTACTTTTACATTTCGGAATTCAATGAAATATGGAGCATATCAAATTTTTGAATAACGAAAACAACAAATACGCTTTAATATAAAACATCGAAACAAAACTGATGGGGAAATTTGTTTCTTAAATTGAAATAAGGAAAATAACTCATGTTTCAGCTTCAAGGTAAAATGTTTTTCATTCATGAAAATACTTTGTATTCGGATTACATTTAGATTACAAAAATCGTTCAATCCATTATACTATGAACATATCATAAGTTGAAAAAAATATTCGTGAATTTTGAATTTCAGCATTGAAGCTATGCTTTTCAATTCAGTAAAAATAAACTGTAACAAAACAAAAAGTCTTTTTCTGTTCGATATTTTATTCTGTTTTTTTTTCTATTACAGTGGAACCGCATTAACGAGAACATTCATTATATTTCTTTTAACATGACTTGTTCTCCTAATCCCTGTCAAAATGAATACAAAGATTTAGTTGCTGATAATGTGATCCACTTTTAACATGATCGATATTTTATCAAACCCCTGAGGGTCACGGTAACGAGATTTGACTGTACTTTAAATGTATTAATCAACCAGAACGAATTTCAAAACTATTAGAAATCTCCAAAAAGTGGAAGCCCTATTAGCCCAGTGGTAAGGGAGCAAAAAAAGGCCCAATTCGGAAATAATTAGGGGAAAGCTGGAAATTGTTTTAATCCCTTCTGTTTAGGTCTAGAATGAATATGCTATGTTTTCCCATTGTACATACTAGGTGAGTGTTAAGAAATATGTATAGATTTATAGTAAAAAAACACATTTTTTTGCCTACCATAACAATATCTCAAAACAACTAACTCTATCAAAACTATTGTCAGTACAAATGTTGTAGAGCTTAAAATTCTGACTAAAATGAGTACCTACACTCAATACTTATGTTGAATATTAAGGTCACAATTCTACTTCGAAATTTTAGACCCATCATCGGGAGGATGACCTCAGAATTAATTAGGGGAAAACTGGAAATCGCTTTAATCCCTTCAGATTAGGTCTAAATTGAATGTTCTATGTTTTCCCCCTCGTACCAAGTGAGCGTTAGGAAATATGTACACATTTGCATTCGAAAAACACGTTTTTCTTTAATATTTTTAACAATATCTGAAATTGCGACCTTAATTTTGAACAAAAATAAACAAACAAAGCTAATTGAACAAAGCTAATTGATCAATTGACAATGTTTTTAAAAAAGTTACTAATTTCGAGATAGTGTTATATGGTATTTAAAAAAAAACGCATTTTTTGACTATAAATCAATGTATAATTCCTAACGCTTTGTTCAATTAGCTTTGTTCAATTATTATTCAAAATTTTAAGCTCTACAACATCTGTATTGCCAATTTTTTGATATATGGTATTATATGTTATATGGTATTTAAAAATATATAGTGTTATATGGTATTTAAAAAAAAACGCATTTTTTGACTATAAATCAATGTATAATTCCTAACGCTTTGTTCAATTAGCTTTGTTCAATATTTTATTCAAAATTTTAAGCTCTACAACATCTGTATTGCCAATTTTTTGATATAGTTAGCTGTTTTGATATATTGTTAAGGTAATCTGGTCTCTCCTATCTTGAAGCTCTTGATTAGTGATTAAGGCAAAATTTTGAAATGGAATTGCGACCTTAATTTTGAACAAATATATTAATGTGGGTGCTCGTTTTATTCAAAATTTTATGCTCTACAACATTTGCATTGACAATGTTTTTGATAGACTTAGCTGTTTTAAGATATTCTTAGGTAACTTGGTCTCTCCGGACTTCAAACTCTTGATTAGCGATTAAGGCAAAATTTTGAAATTAGAATTGCGACCTTAATTTTGAACAAAAATACTAATGTGGGTACTCATTTTATTCAGAATTTTAAGCTCAACAACATTTGTATTGACAATGTTTTTGATAGAATTAACTATTTTGAGATATTGTTAAAAATATTCAGGAAAAACATGTTTTTCGAATGTAAATACGTACATATTTCCTAACGCTCACTTGGTACGAGGAGGAAAACATAGAATATTCATTTTAGACCTAATCTGAAGGGATTAAAACAATTTCCAGTTTACCCCTAATTAATTCTGGGGTCATCCCACTGATGATGTGTCTAAAACTTTGAAGTAGAATTGTGACCTTAATATTCAACATAAGTATTGAGTGTAGATACTCATTTTACTCAGAATTTTAAGCTCTATAACATGTGCATTGACAATGTTTTTAAAAAAGTTACTAATTTCGAGATAGTGTTATATGGTATTTAAAAAAAAACGCATTTTTTGACTATAAATCAATGTATAATTCCTAACGCTTTGTTCAATTAGCTTTGTTCAATTATTATTCAAAATTTTAAGCTCTACAACATCTGTATTGCCAATTTTTTGATATATGGTATTATATGTTATATGGTATTTAAAAATATATAGTGTTATATGGTATTTAAAAAAAAACGCATTTTTTGACTATAAATCAATGTATAATTCCTAACGCTCACCTAGTACGAGGGGGAAAACGTAGCATATTCATTCTAGACCAAAACTGACGGGGTTAAAACAATTTCCAGCTTTCCCCTAATTTTTTCCTAATTACACTCCCTAACCACTGGGCTATATCTGTTATTCAGCGTTTTGTATTCATAAACCCGGCTACTAAATTTTTTGTTCGCTGAATCCCATGCTGTTTCACATGTCGCAACAAAAATTTCCGTTTTACGCTTTCTATTTCCCCATTTCTATTCTTCCTTCACTATCACAAATTATTCCAGCCGATCGGAGAATTTATGAAAGTGAATAAATTTACATGGTGATATCTAGCTTCCTCGCGTGGAAAAACAGACGTCCATGCCTTATGTCAACACGCCCCCTATATTAACTCGCTTACGTGGTGCTATCTAGCTTCCTCACGTGAAAAAATAAATGCCATGCCCTATGTCAACATGCTTACGTGGTGCTATCTAGCTTCCTCACGTGAAAAAATCGATGCCATGCCCTATGTCAACATGCTTACGTGGTGCCATCTAGCTTCCTCACGTGAAAAAAAAGATGCCATGCCTTGT
This sequence comes from Maratus speciosus, assembly GCA_963932465.1. NCBI lineage: Eukaryota > Metazoa > Arthropoda > Arachnida > Araneae > Salticidae > Maratus > Maratus speciosus. Next base: position 177,902,771 of record OZ010790.1, on the reverse strand, counting down.
ATCAACATGCACCCTTTTAAGATCAACAAACAGCATCCAGTATGTGCATTATAAGATCAGCATTCAACCATTTGTGTTATAAAGACAGTTCACGCACGTCGAGCTATTTTCATGAATTAAATGCACAGCTGTCAATTCTCGTGCCACTATTTTAAATAGTAATATTCGTCTTATTTAATTGCAGAATTTCAGTCGTCAAATAATACGAAAATTACTGTTAAAAAATAGTGGGGCGAAGCTTGGCAGTTATGCAACTAATTCACAAAAACATTTTGACGTACGTAGCACGTCTTTTCAGCTCAAGGGTTAAGTTAAATGTCATAAGACGTAAAAAAAAAAAAACTTTATTCAATGAATAACCGTATTGCAAATAGCTTGTAGGCATTTCAACTTGAGAAAGAATTAAACAGAAAAGATCCATAACAAAAGGATAAAAATTCAGAGGGATTGAAATTGGAAAATAAGGGCAGAAAATCATAAGCGCTAGCAGGCCTGTGTAAAAAAATGAAAGGCATGCAATTCCAACTTTAATTATGATGCTAAAAGAATTTTTATTTATTACAAAGGCACTGACTTGTCGCATAACTCATTCTAAAAATATCACCTTCACCTTCTTCACCTGTATTTCATTCTACACGAACTAATGGTGGGCAAGGTACTTGTATTCGTAAAATGTTGAAATAATTGAATGACACCAGTATTTGGGGTATTCTCACAATCTTTTGACTTTTAAGTCCCTGAATAATAATTTTTATTTTAGTACATATTCTTGTGGGATTTTTTATTTCATATACTGGGGAACATCCCATTGTATGACTGCATAATAATATTAACGAGATAAATAAGTTTTGGACGATGTTGGGGGTCCAAATATATCACGAAATTCCTATAGCGTCACGTGTCCCTGATGCTGATTTTCAAGTTTGCAGCTGCCTGTATAAAATTGCTTCAATAAAAGTAATTCGTTGCAATTTTTTTCCGAAACTGGGACTAACTGTTTTATATAAATATGTAGCAAAAAATTAACCTGAGCACATTTTTATGCTTGTTATTATTTTTTTAACTCTGTCCCTGAAACATTCTTCTCTAGGCAGAAATTGAGTGAAAACAAAAATTCTTCGTACTTATATTTCTTTTTAAATTTATAATCGTTTTCTATCACAAAATCCGTCCCTTATTCTGTTGAGAATACCTTTTTGATTATGTAAAAAATGATATGCCATTTCTTATACGTATTTGTTGAAGTGTAAGAATTTTAAAGATAAATGTATGTCAATAAACTTGAATTGATGAAAAAGAATGTAAAGATTGCAAGTCTTTATATAGTTAAAAATAAATGAATGCAGTTAAAAGTCTTTTTCCCCATATTTATAATCATCGGATCTTTACGTAATTTCGTCAGAATATACTATAGCTTTCTAAATGCATTTTAAGCCAAAAATGAAAAATAGACCTATTTTTCATTTTTCGCACAGTGAAGGGTACTGGGTACCCTTAAGAGAAAACATGGAACAGTCATTGTTATCCATAGATTATTGTTTCATTTCACAATTTCTAAAAGAATTACATGGCTCCCTATATTCTAACATAGTGTAATAATCCTTTTTAATGAAACATTTCAAATTCACAGCAATTTTATTATCTTCAGCTACTATAATACATGAAAACTTTATCTAATTGATGCAATAAAGTAACATACAACGCTGAAAGCATGTTAAAAAAAATGTAAAAGGATATTCTTAAATTAGAAGAGACATTAAACGGAATTCTTTCATGTGAGAGATCAGACAAAAAACTGAAAGTAAAGCAGAATTAAATTCTCAAAAGCAGCAGTAAATTCCCCCGACAAATGAATACAAAGAAAAAATACTAATCCTGTCAAATGTTTTTATTTAGAAAATGAGATACTTCCTACCTATAACGGACATCATTTTTTTATCTTATAGTTGCTACTTTTTCTTTGAAGTATTATTATACATAAAAGTATTTTTTTTCTTTACCATATATTATTGGAGTTTTTTATCAAATAGAGTTTTCTTTTTTTTTTTTCGCTAAGCCAGGGTCAGCCAACGTGGTCGATATCGATCCCAATATGTGCATGTGACATTAAAAGTGATCGACGGAAAAAATTATTTAAAAATCATCTATTTATATTATAAAGGACAAGCATATCTGTGCGTAACGCATACGTCATTCTGCGAATGGCAACACTTTGAAATTTGAAATGAAATTTCGGTTTTGCAATTATCACTACTGCAAATCTTTAAACTTCTAAACATCGCACAGTTTCAATTCTTACACCATCGTATAGGGAAAAAAATGTACTTTTAAATGCGATTTATTTGAAAGCTCTATCTCAATTTATTTTTGATACATTAATTTTTTTATAGTTTTTAGTACCAATTTTGTAATTGTGGTAACTGAAATACTCCATTTCTATTAAATTAAAAGTAAAGGGAAAATAGTCATGGTTTATTTTCCTGGAAATTCCTGGATTAGTTAAAACTCGATTACTATATAAAATGCAACTGGTCTGCCACGTCATACCTTGGTAAAACTATCTGCAGACCCAAACATTGGTAGGTTTGGCATTGTGTTGTCCGGCACCCAAAAGCATGAAAATATGGAGGACTGTGTGCAGGAAAACACTATAGGAAACCTACCAATCAACCACTAAAATGGAGTCTACAGGTGGTGTCTGTCAAGATATAATTCAGCAGACCAGTTGCATTTTAATATGCTAATCGAGTTTTAACAATTCCTGGAATTTCAGCCGTGAATTCGATGAGGTAAGGATTTCTGCAGTTGCTGTCTGATCTATAAAGGGGTACATCTATTTGTGCTTGTCTTTGCAAAGTCGTATGTAGTTGAATCTGGATTCAGCCATGTTAATTATATCCTCACAAAACAAAGAAGTAGTTTAAATGTTGAATTTTATGAGAATTTAAGGTGGAAAATCGAGAATTTTTATCCACTGATAGTCGCATCCGTCTCATCGAAACAAAGAAAAAAGTTTCATTGTAATATATTTGAATACACATAAATTTCTTAAACATATGCAATACTAGCTAAAGTAGGCGTTGCCCGGAATTTTAAGAATGTTTGTTTTGAAAAACCAATTTAACATACAATATAAAAAATAAATAAAAAATAAGCAGTCGAAGTGTTGTATTAATGAATCAAATGAAAACCCAATATAAAAATGAAATTTATATAACGGATGCAAAATAATATAGATATAAGTAAACTTATTTCCATTCATCATTGGGGCAATAATGTTAAAATACGCCAATATTTCCATAATCGAATTTTTATCATGCTTCAATACATTTTTTTACACTTATATGACGTTATATATTCACCACATCCTTTATAATTTCAATATGACGTAATATTCTATTTTTTTATTCGTCAAATTAATTAAATGATTGTAATTTTTCACATGGAAATCATAAAACAGAAAAATTATGACGTAACATTTACTTTTGTTTTTAATTCGTCAAACTATTTATTTTATTTTCATTTTTCACGTGGAAATCTTACAATAGAAACGTCATGATATAATATTCCCTTTTTTAAAATCCGTCAAACCATTTATTTCATTTCTTTACATGAAAATCTTGCAAAAGAAAAGTAATTGTTGTGGTAAGAATTTTATTGTGGATTTTTAATTGTTGGCAACAGATATAACGCAAAATGTTTAAATTTGATTGGAAATTGATATAAAATTTGTGGTTTTTCATTAATTAAAAATTAACTATAAGTTATTCCAATTCCGGATTACTTTAGTTGCCTCGGCAGTGTTTTTATACCCATGTACTTGTAACGTAACATTTCACAATTCTGGCTTCCAAACTGTGGATTTGTATAACATTACAGACAGACAAATTTCCATTTTTATGTATTAGATAAATAATAAATAATTCAAAAATTGCATAAGCACCTTTTTATTATTCTATTATTATTAGGGAACTGACTTTCTTATATGCTTAAAAATACCATTTTAGATATATACAAGGCGCCTCCAATTAAGCTACAGCTTCCTAAGAAATCAAAAACTATCGCAAAACTTATTCATCTGGTTAATGTCGTATTTAGGGTGTGTCGTAAGGAGGTGATAGAATTTTTTTTTAGAGCAAAAAAAATAAAAACGAATAACTAAGCGTCCAGCACCTATTATGAAACACTTCCAGAATACCTACATTAACAAAACTTCACAGTTTCATAAAGTTAGGCCTAAGTAAACAATTTGGAAAACACATAACATAACTGAAAACTCGAATTCAGAAATTATCATTAATAATAGGAAAAATATTCGAATCTTTTTGTGCAGCCCTGTACATGATCTATAGGCTACATGTATGTATACAACATAGTACGGTAAAATTTAGTTCAGTTAGGAAACGCATAGCACAATTGAAAATTCTCTTCAGTAATTTACGCCAAAAAAATGTAAAAGCACTCGAAATCTTTTGTGTTTCTCTGTATTTGATCTATAAAATTTATATACACCAAGTAATAAGCAATGAATTAAATACATTTAAAAACGCCTATCACAACTGAAACCGCCCTTCCAGTAATTATTGTAAATAGATAGCACAATAATCGAATTATTTTATGTGTCCCTGTAACAGAACGATGAACACCGTATTCCTGATTAAGCCTGTGTTAGCGCACCCAGAGAAATATATAAATTTCAATATTTTTGAAATAGTGTAACATCATTAAAATATATCATAAGCGTTTTTTTCTCCTATAGACTGTAATGTGACTGTATTCTTTTGAGTGTCGCTGTAAATGAACTATAAATGCTACACATTTCATTTTCAATACCGAATAGGACATAGTAAACCTCAAAAACATATATCAATTGCTTGGCGATCCGAGTGTATTTACGAATTATCTGAGTGAAATAGAGCTTGGACAGACAGACAGACAAACCGAATTCTTAAGTACCTCTCAACTATTTTGGATAGTGTTAAAAGGTTTTAAAAGACGTGATCTACCGTGATATCATAATATTTTTATCCAGTCTTGTATACAAAGTACATACGCCATGTGTATAATATTTCGAAGCATATTCTGCAATCGATCATTGAGCATACTATGTTAAGATTCCAGATAGTAGTACAAAAAGACGGATAAATTGGATAATTCTTGTTATATATCTACCCTATATCTACCCTATATATATAAAATCCTAATGTAACGAATTTATGAAACGGATATATGAAAGGAATTTATGAAACGGATATATGAATCGCCTGATTAAACAACTGATTATGTTTCAAGCGATGTTTCCTAAAATATGGAATACTTTGCGATGAAATTAACACCAAAAATCAGCATTGATTCGCAGATCTCAAAACTGGTATTATAATTCTTAAATTTGAATTAGTTTTCGGAATATAAATTTTTTTCTAATTTTATATACATTTTTCTAATGATGGCAACTCAAATTTTAATCAAACAGATTTTTTTTTTCATATTTCAGAAAAGGTTGACATGGTAACCCGGCTATTGTTGTTTATCTGATAATAAATGTTTATTTACTTTTATTTCTTTTTATAAATTATATAAATTATCTTGCTCTATAATTATTAATTTTTTTTCTTTAGAAAATAATAGAAAATAATTAAAAAATACGGTACTACTTAGTTATTCCGTCGACCAATTTCGCCAAATTACATAATCGCCAAACCACTCGCCAGATTATACAAATTGACATAATTTTTATTTTAAATAACGAAAGAACAAATAAATTAGTATAACATTAATAAATATACAAATAAAACGTCGAAATAAAAATCACTTGATGACGTAAACACGTATAACTTGCTTAAAGTCAAGTGAATGTGACATTTACGATGAACCATTATTGGCATTTAATCTTATAGTTTGGCGATAGATTTTTGGTTGGCGGGATAACTAAGTAATACCAAAAATGGATATGTAACTGGTATTTAAAACCGAGGTTTTCGCCAAATTTTCGTTAAAAAAAAAGAAAAAAAATCACGCCAAACCTGCTGTGCGTATATGACATCTGGCCAAATATTACCACTCGAAAAAAAAAATGCTAACTGGCGAGTTGAAAAAAAGCTATTGGCGAGGTTTGAATCCGACTAGCGTAACAGTACCCAGAATTCTTTGCAATCATGGAAATTCTATGTAGTTTTATTCGAAAAAAAATTTGATTTTTTAATTAAAATGGAAAACTTACGGTCCCATATTGCCGCGATTTTTTTCTGACGCCAATGTCATATACAGGACGGGCACTTAATTGGCGCCAAAGTATCGTTATTTTGCTTGATATGGTAAGCCGAATGTTGTTGTTTATGCTGTTGATGCGATCCCCAAATTGGCGTCGTTGAAAAATCGCGCCAATATGGTACGAATATGACATCTGTGCCAAACTTTCATATGAACGGCGAAGGGATCGGACCGTATTTGTTTATCGCAGTTGATGACTTGAACTATTATAATATAGATGAAATGATGGCGATAGAATAATATTTGGCGACTTATCATTCTGATAAGGTGCTTCCCTGATTAGTTTTTGGGGTTCATTGGTTAAGGATAAAGGGGGAAAAGGGGGGCTAGTCCTTCCCCCCTTAATTTAGATAAATGGGTTTTTCATGCAGAAATATTCAATTTGATCCAAATTTGGTATACCGGTTTGTTATGCTAAGGGGCTTCCCTGATTAGATTTGGAAGTTCATTACTTGAGTATAAAGGGGGGAAAGGGGGCTAGACCCCCCTTAATTTAGATAAATGGGTTTTTCATGTAGAATTATTCGATTTGCTCCAAATTTGGTATACCGGTTAATTATGTAAAAAAGCTGCCTTGATTAGATTTGGAGGTCCATTAGTTAAGTATAACGGGAGGAAAGGGGGGCTACCCCCACCCTTAATTAGATAAATTGGTTTTTCATGCAGATTTATTCGATTTGCTCCAAATTTGGTATAGCAGTTTATTATGTTAAGGAGATTACCTGATTAGATTTGGAGGTTCATTAGTTAAGTATAAAGGGAGGGAAGGAGGAGGGCTACCCCCCCTCCCTTTAATTTAGATTAATGGGGTTTTCATGCAGAGTTATTCGATTTGCTCCAAATTTGGTATGCCGGTTTATTGTGTTATGGAGCTTCCCTGATTAGATTTGGAGGTCCATTAGTTAAGTATAAAGGGAGGAAAGGGGGGCTAGACTCCCCCCTTAATTTAGATAAAAGGGTTTTCATGCAGAGTTATTCGATTTGCTCCAAATTTCATGTATCGGTTTATTATGTTAAGGAGCTGCCTTGATTAGATTTGGAGGTTATTTGGTTAAGTATAAAGGGGGATGGGGACTAGTCTACCCTCTAATTTAGATAAATGGGTTTCCATGCAGAATTATTCGATTTGCTTCAAATTTGCTATACCAGTTTATTCCGATATGGCTTTCTTCATTTGATTTGAAGGTTCATTGGTTAAGTATAAAAGGGGGAAAGGGGGTGGTGGCAAGTGTCCCCTCCTCTAAATTGAGATAAATGGGTTTTCATGCAGAATTATCTAATTTAGTTTAATTTTTTTTCTGTGTTCATTCTGATAAGGAGCTTTTCTGGTTAGATTTGAAGGTTCATGGGTTCAGCATAAAGGGAGAAATGGGGGAACTAATACCCTCCTTAATTTAGCGAAATGTTTTTTTCATGCAGAATTATCTGATTTGCTTCAAATTTGGTATGCCAGTTTATTATGTTAAAGAGCATCCTGATTAGATGTGGGGGCTCTTTGGTTAAGTATGAAGGGGGAAACGGGGGCTAATCCCTTCATTTGTTCTTTGAGGGGCAATATTCTTTGAAATAAGAGTATAATATACAATTAGTGTGAATAGCCTGTGAGCTCAATGCCATCTGTTTAACTGGGTAATTTTCTTTTATTTATAGTAATGGTGATATAATTGGAGCAGAGTTATAAAAATACAGGGTTTAATGTCCTTTGGTGTGGCGTTAAGTATAAAGTACATCTATGAAACAGTTCATTTGAAAATAACAGTTCATTTATTAATTCAGCTTGAATTTTAAAACTTAAATAATAAAGATATATACATGTACCTCCAGCATTTGCTGGGAACTTTGTTATATTGACATATTATAACTGTAGCAAGGAGTAAATTTAAATTCCAGTTCCATCGTCCTTCCATTACATCACCTTACACCACTACACTCCATGGAGTTGTTTCCCACAAGATATACTTACTCAGTACATCAAACTTTAATAAAAAAAATATGCATACAGTTACAGTTAAAAGAGTGTGCCTTTACGACCGAAATGTAAAAAGAAAGACCGGTTCGGAACGATATTACTTCCGAACAAACCACATGACAAACTGAGGGGGACAAGACTTTGTCCAGATTTCCAACAAATGGTTTTTGTAGCTCTCATTTAACGTATATACACCAAATTTTATGTAGAACTTCATAAATATTACCGTAATATAAATATCATATAAAATTAAATTTTTTTCAAAAAACTTAATCAGTGATTTTGGCCAACTATCCCGGACCTCAGGGTTAGACGCCCTACTTGATCGGAATAGATGCTCCAACCAGTAGCTCTGGAAGTAAGAAGGAATATGAATGCAACCTATAAACTAATATTATTTGATACCTGTTTCAACAACAGTCACCAAATATTTCCTGAAAAATCATACAACAAAAGACAAACTTACCTTTTTTGATGAATATAACTCTTATTTGAAGAAACCAAATCGCTGTAACTTCTTCTTCTAAGCTTTTTTATAACATTTGAGAGTCTAGTAGAACATACCTGTCTCCGTTACATGTCCAATAGCTGAAATACACTGATTGGGAAAACTAAACCGAATGAAGGTGAATAATAATTCCATATACCTGTGTTTATCCAAAAAGAACTCTATTAATAATTCAAAAGTTGGAAATGTTCAATTTTTGATTTGGAATAATTAGCGTACAGAAACGAATCTATCTATACTAATAAAAGAACAAATCGCTCTGTGTGTGTGTGTGTCTGTCTGTCTGCAATGGCTAGCAAAGTCACTGGCACGTACGTGGGTCAAATTTTTGTGAGGAAAGTGAAAGGCCTCTCCTGGTGTACCTGAGCTTCAGAATTTTAAAATTTTAATAATTAGTTGAGAAATTAATTAAAAACCACAAATTAAAAGATTGGGAAAGTGTTCATAATTCAACAAAAACATAGATTTTTATGAAACCGCAGAATAAATGAGCAAATAAACCGCAGAATTCTCACTCAGGTGTTCGCAGCCCGTGAGATGTGTTCTTCGAGCGGGACTCAAAATTATTTAGCAACAGGTGACTAAAGAGACTAGGCAATTTTGCAGCTCTATAGAATTTTCTTTAATATCGCAGTTGTCAGTTTGAAATTAACACATTTATGCTTAATTTTTAACGCTGAATCCAAATATGTAATTTTCTTTGAAATCCGACTACAATTAACAAATATAAATTAATTAACAGTTTTAAATTATCGTGCAATTTTATCTGAAATCATTTGAGCATAGACAGCTGTCTGTGAAATCGATTTTTTAAAGGAAAAATAAAGCAATCACTTTTTCACGCGAGACATATTTTGTATTTGTTATATTTGCGGAGGCAGGGAGGGGAGGGGGAGAAGTACTTTCGATTAAATATAGCAATTAACCACATGAAAAAAATTGGAACTAACAAATTTTGCAGAGCGTGCGCAGCACACCTGATTTACGGGACCGCAGCCGCTGGGGGCCTGTTTCGGATATTCATATTAAACATATTCCGATCCCTGGCGGTGGAAGGTGGAACTAAAGGATTTTCAGCAAATTTCTTAAATTCTCATTTGATACCGCCACCCCCTCGAGTAATATATCTACGGAAAATTTGCATAACGGAGTTTCGTTTGGATATAGGTTTGTTTAGAACACAGTTCACCGCATGGCGGTGGAAATTGGAGCTAACAGAGTTTGCAACGCATGCGCGGCAGATTAAATAATACAGATTTAAGGTTCATTTAAGAATATTATCAGGGCCGGGCAGGTCAACTAGTCAATAATAGATTATTCTCGTTAATACATCGGCACATCATAGATTATCTGAACTCTTTCATAATAATTGAAGCTACTCTTTTCCTGAAATTGAAAGCAAAAAGCTTTGTCTAAAAAGATCTCAGTTACATTCAGCATTAATACTTGGAGCTGTGATGACGATGAAATAACATATTTCCTTTCTCTGTTTTATGGTCTGTATTTCTACTATCTTGTAGCTTAGTTCAATGGTTTTCAACAGGTAAGGCACGCCTCACTTCGAAGGCGCAGAGCATGTGCAGGAGAAACGCTAGCCGATGACATTTTTATCAATCCAAGTAAATGAGACAATAAGAGAAAAAAAGTCTTCTGATTACTTTATTAAATTTTCAAGAGAAATTATCCTTGTCTTGAATCGTAATGAAGCTTATCTAGAGAGTATGTTGCAAGAGCAGATGATGACTTAATATCTATATTATAAAGGATAAACGTGCCCGTGCGTAACGCTGACGTCATTTTGTTGGTAGCAACAACATACCATTAAATTTGACTTTTATTAACTTATATTGCAAATTTTCAAACTTCTGAATACCACACATTTTCAATTTTTACACCGTCGATAAGGAGAAAAAATCTACGTTCAAATGTAATTTGTTTGGAAACTAAGGTTACGTGGGGTAACTGGGCCATGATTTTACAATTTGACTCTGGAGATTCTGGCAATTTAGCTTCAAAAGGTTAATATTCATTTGAATTAAAGTCTGAATTTTTATAAATGTGTTAGTTTAGGTTCCCTCTATCAGACAGAAATGTTCAAAATTACATTTTAATAGCTAAAAATAAAAAAATATATGTTTTCATCTTTTTTCCTCATGGGTCCAGTTGCCCCATAAAAATGGGGCAAGTGGAGCAGGAGGGTTTATGTTCTACGCGCATTTGTTTTTATTAATATTGGGTATCAGGTCCTGATTGAAAAAGTGTAAAAAACTAAAAAAAGTTTAAACCAGGCAGATCATGTACATTATATATCAACTAAAGGGCGTTGTAAGGGAAATCTTTACTCTTAATGTGGCTAAAAAAAGCACTAAAAGGGAAAATATTAGATTTATTTATACATAAATATTACATAAATAAAACATAAATATTAAGTAAGTACAACTTATATACTTTAGTATAGATAATAAGTATAAAAGTTACATGGGTATTTTAAGGGGAAAAAATAACAAGTTAAATCTATGAATAAACGGCTTCGTAAGTACTTAAGTATCTCATTCTCTTTTTTATTTACCACAATGGAAGTTCGATATGTCCAATAAACCTGTGGAGAATGTAACCATATTTTTATATCGAACAGAACTATTTTTTATTCGTTTCGATACTTTTTTAAGAATCTCACTTTGCCTTATGTACGCCTCTTCATCTATATCGTAAAATTTCAAGCTATAGCTATCACACTTAAGAAATTTGGTTTGATGCCCCCAACATGTATTTTTAAAATTCTATTATGTAATTTTAATAAGGTATTATGTAATTTTCTTTATTGCAAGCAAAAAAACAGTGGAGAAATTAATTTCCCGTAGTAAGAGAAACTCAAAAAGATATTTATAACTGTTGGGGTAACTGGATCCCATATGGCCCAGTTACCCCTGATACATGTCCCAGTTACCCCATCCTTGAAAAATTTATGGGTAACCGGGACACCGGCCTTACATTTGAAACATGAAACAAATATGTATAGATAGTTAATAATATTAAAGTATTTATGTGTCTAATCTTTAAATAAAAAGATTGTTTAATAAAAGAACTTATCGTATTTTAATAAAAGGCCGAGGAAGTTCAACTAAATGGACGTTTTTTTTAAAAAAGAAACCTAAATTTTCGGCAACCTATCACAGTAAAAGCAAAGTTATGATTGAGTTGACACACGTTGTTTAAAGAAGTAGAGATGGGGGTGCAATGTTGGCAAAAACTAAAACTTAAAAAAAAAATTTATATAATACTTTTTTTATATAATAGCCTATGGCCTAGTTACCTCGTGGGTCCAGTTCCCTAGCTTACCTTATATTGCAATTTTTTTGAAAACTGTATATTTTCGCAATTTTTATTATTTTTAAAATAATTTTTAAGCATGATTTTTTTTTTCAAATCTATCTCTATTACGAAAGATAAATCTGTTTGCACTTAAATTAATATAAATAACCATTTGATTCCAGCTTACATTCCATAACGAAAATTAAACATTTATCAACCAATAAATAAATAAATATAAAGCAAATTTAAGATATGTAAATGAATTTAGTGCTTGAAACACTGTAATGAAAAGAATACAAAAGATTGAATGTAAATAACGATTTCTTAGGAGTTAAATCTTGGCGCGAGGAAATATGAAAGTATCGCTTTTAATAAGTTTCAAAATTTTATTTCAATGCATTAATGCTATTTTTCATACAAATATGATTTTTAGTATTGTTAATGGACATTCTAAATCTACCCTATATATATAAAATCCTAATGAATCGAATTGAAACGAATTTATGTAACGATTCTATGAAACGACTGATTAAACAACTGATTACGTTTCACGGCGATTTCTCCTAAAATATGGAATACTTTGCGATGAAATTAACTCCAAAAATCCGTATTGATCCACAGATCTCAAAACTGGTATTAGAATTTTAAATTAGAATTAGTTTTCGAAATATTAATTTTTTTCTAATTTTAAATACTTTTTTTCTAATGATGGCAACTCAAATTTTAATCATAACAGATATTTTTTTTCATATTTTAAAAAAGGTTATTTTAAACTAATTTGGCGACGAGTTTGGCCTCCCTTAAATGTATGCTAAGAAATGCATCATGTTACTTTTATTCAGAATTCAATTTGTATTTCATTATCATTTTATTTAATGCAAAACTTTCATTTAAAATTGAAACCTTTAAAATAAATGGCTTTTACTTCATTCTTTTTTTAAACGAAACGAAAAGAAAAATATTAGACACAGATGTCCTATACGCAATGGGGTACCTAATTGGCGTCAAAATGGCGTTATTTTGCCTGACATGGTAGCCCGGCTATTGTTGCTTATTTATTAATAAATGTTTATTTGAATTTATTTTCTTTTTATTTACAAAAAATGTTATAAATTATTTTGTTCTATAGTTATTAATTTTTTTTATTTATTGTTATTTCATTTTTAAAACAACGGAAAATAATTTAAAAATACATATGTAACAGGTATTTGAAAACGAGGTTTTCGCCAAATTGTCGTAATAAAAATTACGCCAAACCCGGTGCGTATATGACAATGCAACAAATCATGAGATTTAATTTCCACTTCAAAGCAACATTTAAATGTTATTACATCTCCCGTCGACCAATTTCGCCAAATTATATAAATAGCCAAATTATACAAATTGACGTATTTTTTTATTTTAAATAACAAAAGAACAAATAAATTAGTATAACATTAACAAAAATACAAATAAAACGTCGAAATAAAATCACTTGATGGCGTGAATATGTGTAACTTCCTTAAAGTCAAGTAAATGTGACATTTACGATCAACTATTATTGACATTTAATCTTATAGTTTGGCGACAGATTTTTGGTCGATGGGATAACCAAGTAGCACCGTTTTAATTTACCACTCGAAAAATAAAAAAAATGCTAACTGGCGAGTTAAAAAAAAGCTATCGGCGAGATTTTCACCCGGCTAACATAAAAGAACCAGGAATTCTTTGTGATCATGGCAACTTTTATGTAGTTTTATTCGAAAAAATAATTTTGATTCTTTAATCAAAATGGAAACCTTTCTTATGAAAAGCGAAGAAATCAGCCCGTTGTTTATGACAGTTACATGACTTGGACTATTATAATATAAACAAAATAATGGGGATAGAATAATATTCGGCGACTTATCACACCTGTGGCTGGTTAACATTAAAATACCAAAATAGTCGCCTGGAATATAAAAAGCGAAGGGATCCGCCTGGAGCTGTTGATGATAGTCACATGACTTAGGCTATTATTATAGCGATTGTTTTCAATTTTAAAAACAGCGCAAAGAATAATATTTCCTAATGATTAAAAATTTATTTTCACGTGACTATTAAAAATAGAAAAAAAAACTTTAAAATTACTATTAAATGAGTACTTGTTAAAGGCAGGAAAATATTGAAAAGTATGTCCTGAAAGTCGTATTTACACGTGAATATTAAAAGGGAAAGGAAACTTTAAAATAATAAATACATTAATATGTGTTTAACCCTTTCACGGACAAGGCACTTCTATTCGTAAAATCTTGAAATCAGTGAATGGCACCAGAATTTACAAATAAATTTCGAAATACAAAAATGCTTTTGTTCACTTACTTAATAAAAGGGAAATTTTCATTCCAATATTCTGATGCTAATGTGGCATTTAAGAATTAAAATTAAGTGGTCCAAAATAGAACCACCACCCTTGAAGGGGTTAAAGCAGCAAATTTTAGTAATTGTATTATGTCAATCGTTTTATAACGCTGTTAAAAAATACCGAGAGACAAAGACTCTGTTTACTTAATTCATTTTATTTTAGCTTCTTTTCAAATGTTTAACTGATCTTCTTTAACCAAACACGAAAACAACCATTGGATGTCTTAAGGGTCCTGTCCCTGCCGGCGAAGACACTCACGATCTAATGCTAATCCTATGGGGAGGGATTTTTCTAATATCTCGTTTGCATTTCGACATTTTTAATTTTTTTTTTTTTTTTTTTTTTTTTTGCATTGGATAGCCGAGGTCCGTCTCTACAGCGCACCTTGGTTACTTTTTCGATTTTGGTTGCAGTTATTTTTTAGAATGACACTTTCATTTTCAAAACCGGTTTTGAAAATGAAAGTAACTTTATTAAAAATATCTGCGACCAAAATCAAAGAAGTAACCAAGGTGAGCTGTAGAGACGGACCTCGGCTATCTAATGCAAAAAAAAATTATTTAAAAATGTCGAAATGCAAACGAGATATTAGAAAAATCACTCCCCGTAGGATTAGCATTAGCTCGTGAGTGTCTTCGCCGGCAGCGACAGGACCCTTAACAGCAACTGATTCTACCTTAAATTTTTGCAATCAAAGGGAATTGAATGGAAACCCGTTTACTGGGAGATCGCTACAGGTTTTTTCAGTATAATTCAATCTTCTCTAATCTTTTTAAAACCGATCAGATTAGCGTGCTTTTAGATTCTAAAGTGTCTGAACGGGGGTTGGCGAGCGTAGCTTGCAGGGGGCAGAGCCCCCTTGTATATATATGTCATGTAAAAAATTGATTAGAGTTATCATTAAAAAAAAAACTATAAATCTGCACGAGGCTTTCTCGGTGAAAAAATTTTATATTTTCTGATGCATTTTTTCATTAATTTTTTATTAACTGCTTTTTTTTTAATCAAACAACGTCTTTTACCGTATGTAAGAACCTTTAGAAAAATACCGCATTCATCGCTGTGCCTTTAGCGGAGAAAAAGTATGTTAACAACACAAAAAGTATATATGATTTTTTACACCTATATTCTGTAACCCGGGAAGCCCCGGTTATCCCTTTGTGTTTTTAAAGGTGCATCTAATTCATTACGACTTACCAAAAAATAAAATACTGTAAACCGTATACATCGAGGTGTAGCAAGTTTAGAATGAATTTTTAAAAAAAACTGTGCGCGAATGAAATAAATTTGGAGAACAACCTACTAGTCCAAGAGCCGATAGCACAAAAACCTATGTTATCAAGCACAAGAAAAAAACCTTTATTTTATGGAAGAGTAGAAGTAGGGGATCTAATGATCCATGTCTGCTGGAAGTGGAGTGGTGCATAAGCCAAAAATTAATACAACTAGGGGTTGACTCGTAGGATTATCATTGTGCTTGTCCTACAAACAAAGATATAAAAACATGGAGGACTGGAAGCAGGAAAACACAATGATAAACCTACGAGTCTGTTGGGCAGAACTGGGCCCATATAACGATAACCAACTAATACCCAAACATACAGGTAAGTTACGGAAAACCCACTTTTGGTAGGGGGGAAATGGGGGAATTATTATTAGGGGAAAAATAGTATTGTTTTTAATTAACGGGTACAACATTGGAACTACTAATACAGACATAAGACGTAAAACCCGAAGAGAGGGGGAGACTCAACACTTCCCAAATCCCCAAAACCCCAGAGTAATTAAGTTACCACCCTTTAATTACCCGGCCTGTAGAATTCATAGTGATAATTCAAAATTCATAATAAAAACATTGTGATCGTGAAACTTTCGGTCCTGGCTAGCTTCAGCGATAATTTATACCTAATTATCCGAAAAGGGGGGAGACACTATCTCCAAAACTGCCCCAATTCCGTTGTGTAATTTGTCGTGGAAGAAGTAGCTTTTAGACACCATAAATAACTAAGATAAACTTAGAAAATTTACGCATTTAATAAACTTCAAAGAATTCAAAACAAACCTGAAATAAAAACTAATATTAAAATAAGTTACTAGACTCATGGTGTAGAAATGACATAATCCAAATATTAACAATTAACATATTTTTATTTACATTAAACATATATACAAATTACGAAAGATGTGTCACAAGACACGCATGTTCTAAAGAACAAAACAAAACTCGTCATTTTAAATTTACAATTAATTTAAAATTACTCCATACCAAAACATTTAAGTACTTGGGTACCAATTGGTAGTAAAAATCCCTAATCATTAAATATACACAATTTTTAGGTAGAGAACAAAATATTATAAATGCTCATACCTTATGACATCAGATATAGTTAAAGTCGCGAGTAAATCCACAGCATGTTGGCACATCACAAAGCACTAGTTTACGAGAATCCTCTTTAGAAAATTCCAGCTCTACAGTTTGAGCATGGCGTAGAGATCATACTATAGATCTAGTAGATCGAATATACCGGATCTATAACCGCCGGTGTTTTATTCCTGCAGCCTAAAACGGGTAAATGAGATCCGGTGAAAACCGAATTACGAAAATCGCAGAGAAGCATTTAAGTAACAACATGTTACTAAAATTTATTGCGGATACTGCTTGTAAGCAGCACTCAAAGCTAAGTACTGTACATTTCTTAAGACTCAAGTCGAACTGACTAGTATGACGACTAAAGTAGAACTATCTAACTACATGACTGAAGCAGAACTGAACTGTCTTGAAGACTGAAGTAGAAGTATATCACATGAAAACTCAAGTAGATCTGTCTAATATGTCTTTTACCATTTACGTAAAAGACAAGGTTGTAACTTGAAGCCTCTTGTTCAATCCGCGGACAGTATGATTGTCACCCCTCGTTAAACACTCCCGGCACACAACTCTGATTCGTGTTCGGACCGTGCGGGGACGGAGCGCGCCCCGCCCTTGAAAAGGGGCGCTCGGGAAAATGACCATCTGGTACTGTACGTGTGTGGTCCACTTTATGGGCCCTCATAAATATCCATGGGGCCGTTTGTAAATATAATTTTGACTAGAAGTCAAAAGTATTGTTGAAGTCCAGACTATCTGGCTCCGGATGAAAGATCCCCTTTTGAGATAAATCTCCACCTGCATGAAACTTCCTCCGTAAACAAGATGCTTTCCTTACATAAATACATATAAAATCACAATACATTTTATTATACAGTTAATACAACATATAAATAATAATAATAATAATTCTGAATTAATCAAATATGAATATAGGTATATTTTTATATACACTAAAATATATCTTTTAAACTGCTGAAACGATATCGGTGTCTTTTAACCTATTGGAATAATATCGTTACCAGCAGAGTCAACCAATGGTGTATTAATTTTTGGCTTATGCACCACTTCACTTCCGACAGACATGGATCATAAGATTCCCCTACTTCTACTCTTCCATAAAATAAAGGTTTTTTCTTGTGGTTGATAACATAGGTTTTTGCGCTGTCGGCTCTTGGACTATACGTATTGGACGGACAAAGTTCAAATGAATACGCTCAGGTACATGAAATACGGTCGTCGCGATAGACTAATAGACTAACCACACTAATGTATAAAGTTTAAAATAATAACAATAATAATCAGCGTATATCATTATAACTTTAATAAGGATAAATAAATTCTTGTGAAAATAGTATGTACAGATATTATCCACTTTATTCGAAAAAAATTACGTAAGTTCGTAAATTTTTATTTTTAGTTAGCACAATTGTGTATTTGCTTAATATGTTTAATCAAGCCCTGATGGTATCATTACTTTGTAAAAAAAATCGAATAACTATTGATTGCTCGAATCTTGGAGACAATAATAAAGGCTACAGGACATACAATAAAATATTGAAGGTATTTTATTTATTAAAAGAATAATATATTCTTTTACAATATTCTTATTTTTTAAATAAAAAATCTGTAAGCGCTTAGTTAAAATGCTTTATGTGTTTCTATTGTCGGGTATTTCAATTTTTTTCATTGTTGTCATTTATTAAGTGCATAAAATTAAAGTATTATTGTGCTTATTTGTAATTAATCATTTGTTTTGAAAACTACATTTATCAATAAAACGTTGGGACTTTACTCAATTCTTGGAATCACTGCATATTATTTCTAACATGTAATTTTCTTCTTTCGAACATTCATTAGTAATATAAATTTCCAATATTCAGTGGTGGAAAAGATGTTCCGCAACGGGCCAATTGTCACCTCTAAATTTTAATACTAGTATTATTCTTCTTAATAATGCTCAGAAATTATGTCATTAAATAAGGTGAAGAATGCTATTATAATTTAGTACTAAAAATCAGCATACTACTGAGTGTCTTTTCCGCTACAGAATATTAAGAAAGTGAAAATGAATCAGTTTTGTGCATCATTATTCAATGTTTATAAAACATATGAGATGTTTATAAATTTTTCTTATTCAGCATTTTATTAACAATTAAGAGGCAAAAGATTAAGTAATAACCGTCATTAAACTACTATTTATAGTTAAGTTAAATTTACTAACGGTTTAATATTAATTTTATATTTTTACGAATTGTGGAACAGATGTATATATATTCCCGCGGCCGCCATCTTGGATTTCTTCTTGGCGTGAAAACGCCTTTTCCGTGAAGTAGTAAATGTCGCTAAGCAGTGATTTATGCGCATGTCAGGCTTAACCAAAATAAAATGTAAAAAATCGCCAACAAAAAATCGCCAAGAAATCTCAAAACATTCAAGATGGCGGCCGGGGGAATATACGGCATCTAAGCTCGAATTGTCTCTATGTTAGGCTAAATGTATGGGTAGTATGGGTTTCATTATTTTAGGAGTAGTAGTAGCTAATTTAAAAACGCTCATAACCTATGGTATGAGAATGTTTTAAGAAAATTTCATAATCCTGATTTTCTTTCCAACGATGCAATCCGTTTTAAAAATAAGAATATTAACTCTTTGAAAAAATTCATATCCGACAGTGACTTTAGCTAATTTTGTTTTTATACATAGGATTTCGGTGTGAAAAAAAAATAGGGAGAAGAAAAATATTGAAATATCCGAAAAACATTGAACAACATTGAAAAACATTGAAAGAAAAACAACTAAACATAGATATTATAATTGCTTTGACTCAGAACATAACCAATTTCGTGTCCAGTTTAGCAATCAAATTTATCTGCAAATTAGAAATTTATAGAAAATTCCAGAATGAAACTGAGATATCTCAAAATTTCCAGAAATCTAAATTGGCGTCTTAAGATATTTTTCAGCAAAGGAGGGTATAAACTAACGCACCATAGAAAGGAGGTTTGGCGACAGCAATAAACAGAAATTCACGAAGTGTGAAAAAATTTTGTGTTTTGCTATTATTTGTGTTCCTCTGACTGTACACGCTATTGTCGTGCATTTCGTGATTCAAATTGTAATAAGTATTCCCTGATTTCGAAATATTCTACGAATAAACATATTCTTCCCATTCTAACCTACATGTTTAAATTGTGAATCTCTTTTCACCGCACCGGTAGATGAAACCTTTATACTAATAAATATAATACTTAAATTTTAAAGAACTTTTAAACCTATACCACTTAAATCCTAAAATAGCATTAATTTCTGTTTTAACCCCTAACTCTATTAAAAATTCTTAAACTGTTATTTAAAATGTGTGGTCACTGAAAAGTGTCTTTTTTTATGATTTGAGCTTTGCTTAAGTTATTCGGTTGCTTTCAACTTGTCAACTTATCTTTTGATACAATAGCATACTTGCTAACCTTCAACTTAACTTCCATAAAATGGCGATTAATTTGACACAGGTTAAAGACGTTTCGAACCAGAAATATTTAAAAAAAAAAATGAATCCAAATAGATTCCGCAAGGAAACATGAAATTAAATATATAATTTTACTTTAAATAAATTTTCTGGATAGAAACGGGTTTAACGTGGGTTAAATTAATCGTCATTTCACGGAAGTTAAGTTGAAAGGTTGCAAGTATGCAATAGCCTAATTTAAGATTTAATTTCCCTTCCTATTTATAGTGATTGAAATAATGCGGGGGGGGGGGATTTCTTTCATCTAAATTTTGATAATTACTTTTATCTTTCATTTTCTAAAATTATTAATTTTATCAAAATTGAAAAGCTTTATCTCAATGAAAATAAGATTTTCACTTTACATAAAATAAAATTTACATTTATTTTCCTAAATTAAAGCTGTAAACGAATGAAATATTTCGCAAATTCCCATCATTTATGAGCTTTTTATTCTCAAGTCTTATAAAAGTCTACTAACAATTTTTCACGATATTAATTTTTTTCCCTTATTTATATTTAGCATTTAATACACTCTGCGTCACAGAAGATTTTTGTCGCATTAGAGTATCAACTTCGGATGATTAAATACATTATTTAAAAATGCACTTTCTAAATAATAAATCTCAGAGTAGATTCGTTCATTTTTCATCTTTATTCAGCTCTAATAAGAATATTCTAGTAACCATGGTAGCGTATGCGTCATTCTAAAAATCATACTGCTATGAATGAGTGTTTTCAGAAGTTACGCTTTTTAATGTGACTCAAAATCTTCACTGAAACATACCGCCAATTATCATTTGTAAAAGATGATTAAGAATTAGCAAAACTCGCAGCTTTGCACACGTAGTTAATGGAATATGCCGAGTTCTATTTGTGTGCCTATTTTTATAAGAGAAAATTATACTGCTATCGATGATTCAAAAATTACTAATCAAGCCGCAGCTTGTGTAAACTTCATTCTTATACTGCATTAGGCGAACATGAAACTTAAGTTAATGAGAAAATCTAAACTTAATTCCAAATAAATCAAAATTTACAATGTATTCTAATGGTTTTCAGCTCATTTCATTTTTCATTTCAAATTTCGATTTTTTTAAAACTGTTCTTAGCATTTACAGCTCCATACATAAAAGAATCCCCACGCCAAATTCCAAGCTTCTAGTTATCCAAGCTTCTACATCAACTATATCACATAAATCTCAATTTTAGAAAGTTTTATGCTCCAGCACACTTTTAAACTCTAATTTTTTTTAAAAAAAACTGTTCTATGGATGCATTTACGTCTCTAAAGTAACAACCATGTCAAATTTCAAGTTTCTATCCCTATCAATTTCAGATAAATCATAGTTTGTAATGTTTTTAGGTTTTCCCCTCATTTCATCTTTTTAAATTTAAATTTTTTTAGAAACCCTTCTTTTCGAACTTACAGCCAAAAAATAATTAGCATGTAAAATTTGAAGTTTCTGATCCCAGCAGCATCAGAAAAATCGTAATTTTAAAATGTGTTTTGCTTTTTCACCCTCTGAAATTTCAAATTTTGTAAAAACATTTCCGGGCGATCATTTGCGTCTGAAAAATAACAGACATGTCAAATTGTAAGTTTCCATCTATAACAATTCTAAATAAATCGCAATTTAGAACGTTTACCGTTCATTTCACACCTTTAAATTTCAAATATTTAATAAATTACTTATACCGAGCATCTGCATCTTAAAACTAATCAATTTAAAACCTTTTAGAACGTTTCCCGCTCATTTCAACCTTTTAAATTTCGATAGGCACTAGTATTTTGCCACCATTTTTTTTTAATCGGTTAGATTGTTCCAGGATTTCGGTAGTTCCCCTACAAATAAACAAACATCATTTCTTTATAATATTAGTATAGATTTATATGTATATAATTATTTAATATACATAGAGAAAATAAAAAATCGTAAAGTGTAAATTTTGAATGAGAAGAAAGTAATTAAACTAGAGGACAATAGTACACAGTGGAACGTGGTACATAGTGAGTTAGGAGTCGCTTTAACATAAAGTTGTAACTTTTTCTCCTTGATGGCGCTTATACATAACCACCTTATCTTATGCAACACGTGGATGTAATTTCGGCATTTCCGTTACTCGTCCAACAAAATAGTAAATAATTCTTTATTTTACGGTGGTTAAAATTACATAAATGTCTATTTTAGAGTTTATTTCCTTCATTATGGCATATACTTCCTTAACCAAACATAGTTATATCTAATGATAGACTATTTCGACGAAACGATACAAACTTTCAAAGCGATGAAATTGATAAAACAGATATGGCATCCATTTTGTTACAACGTAACGAAAGTACACAGTGAGACACACGGGTGTGGTGCACAGACAGACCTGGTTTCTCTCTCTCTGTGTCTCTTTGTGTGTGTGTGTGTGTTTGTGTGTGCGTGATGTAGAAAAAATCTTAATCTGTAAGGATGAAGATTGTGATTTTGAATTGATTTATCTTCGCAAGAGTGTAAAAGCAGCAGGCTTCGTAATGCCTCATGTTTCAGATATGGCGTCTGTTAATGAATTAGGCATTTCAATGCTATTGCCAGAACTACAACTTATGAAAACAAACCGACTATCAGGATACCATCGGTTTCCAATTTCCTTCCGAAATTTGGATGTACGTTGATGTACAGGTACACTGTCATTGTTAGGCTTATTCTTAAGCCTTTATTTAAGAGGGATAACTATAGTTTAATTATCACATTCCACAATACGTGTTCCGTTTAGCTCAAAATGTGGTTGAATTGTTAATAATATATGTACCTGTTACTATTAAAATTTTCTTTGCATTTTTACTATCCCTCTATTAAAAGTACTCGACCCCAAAAATGTCAGATTAAACTCAAAGTGATAACAACGATTTCAGGCAGTAGTTAAGACATTGTTATACTGAAGAAAATTATGGATAGAGTGTAAAAATGTATAATTTATGAAAATAGATACATTGTCTCACTGTGTACCACTGTATTAGACAGTGAAACAATTTACATATACTCATTTATCATGCTTCTGTGAATTTATAAATAACTTTTTAAAAACCATTTATACATTAATGTGTAGCATATTTGTGTTGCTTAAAGATGTAACAAAAATTTTTTTAAAAGATTAAAAATAATCGCCGTATGTTAAGAAATAATATTTTTCGTCGCACTGTGTACTATCCTCCCCAATATTTTTTTCCATTTTTAAGCATCACTATTTCTGAATAGTAATTTTTGCCTTATTTAATCATTGAAATTATGTGCTCTGTGCTTAGATAAGACGAAAATTACTGTTTTAAAACTATACGAACTGTTCTGAAATAGTGCTATTCGAATTCATTTATTTTGCAACCTTACACGCCACGCCTTGCCGCTCTTCGCGACGACGGACGATTATAAAGATAGTTGAGGAGGTTTGGAGAATTTTTGCAAAATTTTTCAAAATTCATTATCTCTGACAGGTTGACAAATCTTGAAATTATCTATTCACATTTTCATGCGCATTTCTAATTTAGTCAATAATTTCCTTAAATTAAAGTATAATTGAAATTATTTTATTTTAATTAGAGAAAATTTAAAAGTTATTATCATGAAAACAATCATGTAACAATAAATTACGTCGCAAATATATGTATATATATATATATATATATATATATATTAATTGCAGTAAAACAACGGAACTCTGAGGACCTTGGTCAGTCAACTATCCAATTCCCCCTGCTAATGTTAAACCTGTGGGCATGGAATGTAGTTATATATTTAAAATATCTCCCGAGGAAATTTATATTTTTAACTTCTTTTTTCTCCGTACTCTTCTGAAAGGATGAAAGGGAGGTTAAAGGAAGAGGGTCTTAAAGGCGGTCTCTTTTTTTTTAGTTACATGATTAAAATACATGCTTAATTTAATATTTCATGTGTTAAAAGCTGACGAACTGTAAGTAAGATTTTAAACTATCGCATAAAATTATGGTTTGACAGTTAAGAAAAAAGAACATTCTTTAAGAAAGTACGCAGAAAAAATAAGTTAAAAATATTAATTTCCTGGGGAGATTATTTAAGTATACCAGTTCATCCATTGTCCATTGTTCAAAATTAGCAAGGGGAATTGGAGAGTTGACTGGCCTTAGTTCCGATGGAAAAAATGCATTTGAAAATTTATAGAAGGTTTACCTTCAAAAACAGAAACATGCCTAACACAGACATATGAAACCGTTTTTGCAGATTTTATTGCACTAATGCAAAAAA
The DNA here is from genome assembly GCA_963932465.1 of Maratus speciosus. Classification (NCBI taxonomy): domain Eukaryota; kingdom Metazoa; phylum Arthropoda; class Arachnida; order Araneae; family Salticidae; genus Maratus; species Maratus speciosus. Next base: position 177,878,188 of record OZ010790.1, on the reverse strand, counting down.
TATCTTATTTTATTCACGTATCCAAATATTTTCTATCAATAACATTTAGTAACAAAGTATTTCAAAACTAATACCAACGAAAAAAAAAATTCAAAGCCAAATTCCAAGTATCCGAAACAATCTTTAATAAGTCTGATATTTGAATTGATGTTTTTCATTTTTGTAGCTTTTATGAAACCCCTGTTTTACAAATATTTATCTACATCAGTGATTCAAAATACATTATTAAACATCGGTAGTATGTAATTTTAATTAAAAAAATTAAGTGTAAGAGAAGAAAATATATTCTTTGTAATGAAAATACATCGAACAGCGTCTTATCTATATTATAAAGGACAAACATATCTGTGCGTAACGCATACGTCATTCTGCGAATGGCAACACTTTGATATTTGAAATGAAATTTCGGTTTTGCAATTTTCGCTATTGCAAATTTTTAAACTTCTAAACATCTCACATTTTAAAGATTTACACCGTCGTATGCAGAAAAAAATGCACTTTTAAATGCAAATTGTTTGAAAGCTGTATCTCAATTTATTTTTGAGATATTAATTTTTTTATAGTTTTTAATACCAATTTTCTAATCGTGGCAACTGAAATACTTCATTTCTTTTAAAAGTGGTTTAGTTATCTTTATTGATTATATTCTTACTGATGCCAATTTCTCATTACAATTAAAAATATTTTTTTTATTATTATTTGTACAGAAAATGACGTTACGCTTTAAAAAAGACACAATTTCCCTGATGATGCTGTTATATTTCACTATTTTTTCATTTCGCTGATATTGAGTTTGAGACAATAGGCTAAATATTTCAACGACTGAAAATGACGTCATATTTAAAAGAAAACGATAATTTTATTTGATAAAATGAGATATTTCCCCTTGAATACGTCTAAAAGTTATAAATTTCTGGAATTTTTACGCGCAGGTACAGAGATTATACTAAGACATCAAATCACGAGTGGGAATTTTAACATGGAAAGTTGAAATAGTTGACAAACGTGACTTCAAGCTTGAAAATATATTTATTAATAACCTATTGCGCGTTAAAATATTTTAAAATGGTTAATATGGATGTGAAAGGTGGAAAATGACTTGATTCGGTTTAGATTTAAAGGGGAAAAGTTCTATGATTATGTCAAGGTGAAATCAATTTTGTTGATTTTTAATTCCGTATTACCAAGCATCAATTGATAACTTAATCAAAATTACGGCACAGATGTCATATACGCATCACATTGGCGCGATTTTTTTCTGACGCCAATTTGGCGAAAACATCAACAGCATAAACAACAACATCCGGCTTACCATATCAAGCAAAATAACGACACTTTGGCGCCAGTTAAGTACCCGTTGTGTATATGACATCTGTGCTCAATATTACTTATCTTGATTATATGTTACTTACTGATTACGTATATGAATAAAGTTTAAATTTTCAATAATTTTAACAGTTGAAGTTTATGAAAAAAGTATTTTGTTAATCTTAGGTTAATATATGTCTTTGGAGAGTTCAAGTGTAAGATGGATATTTTATTGTAATTATTGTTGTCGATGTATTATAAATTTGATGCTACAGTTCCTTTGTAAACATTTTCTTTCGTCGAAATTCGACGGGTTCCACCTTGTTTATATAATAGACAGGTGAAGCCTGGCCAGACGGTCGTTTCGAAAGCCGCGCTGCTTTCGGTAGCTTATAGGATGGTTCTTGTACGGCTTTCCATTGCATTTTCGAAACAAATGCACTAGTACGTGCATTACTGTCATCTTAAAGGGCTTTGTAGAACCCTAAGTATGGTTTTTCTCTTCAGGGGACACAGAGGTCAGTTTTTTTATAACGAACCTTTGTACTAGCTCAAAAACTTTATCTTATGAAATTTCGAAGAACTTGATTGAAATCCTGTTACGCTCTTTAACGCCTGGGGTAGGCAGAGGTGTCAATGTTTAGGTGCGTTCGTAATTATATAAATACGTAGCACCTATAGTCGTCGTTCAGTCCGTCTGTCTGTCCATCTGTCCGTCCGTCTGTCCGTATGTAACAGAGAAAAAACTACCCAACCGAATGCTCTGAAATTTTACATATATAATTGGTGCAAAATTTTGTCGAGTCATTTCAAATGTTATGAAAATCGGATGTATAGTTTAATTACAGGGACAGTCAAAATTTTTCCTTTACATTACGGCCAATGGGAATAAATTATTGCAAGTGCATTTTAGTGATGTTACAGCCTTCCGAATGGTCTGAAATTTTAAACATTTAATTGTTGCAAAATTTTGTCGAGTCATTTCAAATTTTATGAAAAGCGGATGTAGAGTTTAATTACTGGGACAGCCAAAAGTTTTCCGTTACATTACGACCAATGGGAATAAATTTTTGCAAGTACATTTTAATAATATTACAGCCTTCCGAATGTGCTGAAAATTTAAATCTATAATTGTTGCAATATTTTGTCGAGTCATTTCAAATTTTATGAAAATCGGATGTATAGTTTAATTACAGGGACAGTCAAACAGTTTCTGTAACATTACGGCCTCTGGGAATAAATTACTGCAAGTGCGTTTTAATAATATTACAGCCTTCCGAATGGGCTGAAAATTTAAATATATAATTGTTGCAAAATTTTGCCGAGTCATTTCAAATTTTATGAAAATCGGATGGATAGTTTAATTACAGGGACAGTCAAAAATTTTCCGTTACATGATGACCAATGGAAAAAAAATTATTTCAAGTGCATTTTAATAATGTTACAGCATTTCGAACAAAATGAAATGGATATGCACTTATTGAAGTGCACTAAAATATACATTCAGTAGAATATGCGGTGCGAAAAATATTTAGAAAACTAGTTATAGTACGAACGCACCTCATTTGCCACATTTGACGAGCAATTTCCAACTTGTTTAATTAAGAATCAGTTAACCCGTGCATATACTAAAACAAGAATTATAAATCAGGCGTACAGTATAGATTATGAAACACTTTCCAACACATTCAGAATACTAGGTGAAAAGGGATGTCTAAATGAACATTTTGGAAGACACATAACGCATTTGAAAACCAAATTACTGCAGTTACCACCAATAGTCGGAAAAATATCCGATTTTTTTGTGCAGCCCTGTATAGGATCTATAGATATGTATGCATAATACATAGTATGCTAAAAGTTAGTTCAGTTAAACGCACAGCACAGTTGAAAATTTCCACTCAGCAAATTCCACCAGAAAATGGAAGTTGTTGAGAAAGTTTGTGCGGCCCTGTATATGACCTATAGAATTTATACACACCAAGTAATATTTTAAAAATAGTTAAAGTTAAAACCACATACCACGACTAAAACGCACTTCCAGCAATTATTGTTCGTAGACTTCAATAGTTCAATTACTGTTTATTTTCTTCTGTAGTCAAATCCTTTTGTGTATCCCTATAAATGAACGATAAATTCTATGCACACTATATTCCACGGTAGGAACCGCGTAGCAAAACTCAGTGATATATATCAATTTAAATGTGTTTAAAAGGTACTTTTCGGTTAGCCGGGCGCCAGTGTTGTATCATATCATCATATATAATATAAAGCAGTAAGCTCAAAAAGTTCCGCTTGAGTGTTTTCAAAAACTACCCGGTGGATTTTTTTCCAAATTGTATCATTCGATAGGAAATATTCCCGGGGTGGTTTATGAAAAAATATACAGGGATAGCTATGATTTTTGATAATAAATTTCGTATTTTACTGCTATTTTGAACGAAAAGGTTGCCAGTGATTATCTTTTGGTGAAAGGTTTGTTGATTAAAGAATTAAGATGGCTATATCTGTTAGAAAATAATACAAAAACCTCGCGAATAAATGAAACAAATACTGATATTTAATTTAAAAAACAACAACAACAATTTTTTAATAAGAAATAATATTATAAAACAAAAATATTTAATTTAAACATGGAATAAATATTTGTAATGGTTAAAGTATAAATTATTGTGAAATTTTACAATTGGTAGAATGTTTGGCGAATTATCGCTTGCGATAAGTTAAAAAAATGAATCTGAAAATTTAATTTGACAATTTTTAATGGCAATTTTTTTTTTCTTTTTAGCTCTTTTATCGCTTGCGCCAGGTTAATAAAAACGTGTCTGAAACCTTGATGAAATAAAATCTAGGTTACATTCTTTAGTATTTTTTTTTTTTTTTTGTCAATTTAATTATTATTTTTATATAATTCTCCCATCATATGATTTACAGGAAAAAACTAGAAGTATTTGTAAAAATGGCTGTATTAGTGAGTTACATGCTATTTATTTATTACCTTCGTCGCCAAACAATGCAATTTTAAGCCAAATAAGACAAAAGTCTGAAATAAGCCGAAAGAAGAGCATTTCGGAGTACATTCTTTATTCAAGCGTAAATTATATAAAAAGCAGTTAAAATTATAATTATGTAGTCAATCATTTAAATTTTAGTGTAAATGTCTTCCATATACACACATATTCTAAAATAATTTACTTTCAAAGATTTAAAATATTTTTTACCATACTATGGAATACCATTACTATGGAAACATGCGTTTTGTTTTCCTCAAGCGTGTGATTTTTATATCCTCGAACTCAGATCATTACTTATTAATTGAATATTGTGTATTATGTTCTTTTTTTAACATGCCGAACATTTCACTTATAGGAATATTCACTGCTTTAAAAGTTAGGATATAAGAATATTGTTAAGAAGATTTCTGCAATTATACGTTATTACTATAAAAAAATGCAATTTAACAAATTACGACTAAAATTTAAGACATAAACAGTCGCGCGATGTTGATCATGCATTGCGTACGCCATGGATTACATTTTTCGGTACTGTAAATTTTTAAACTTCTACGGAGCTGGTCATATATTACGTACGCCATGGATTAAAGATTAATATTTATAGACCAATTTTAAATGAAATTTCATTCTTAAACTTCTAAACATCCCACAATATTACTTTTTACACAGTCGTATAGAGAAAAAAAATGTACTTTTAAATGCATTTTTTTTTAAAGCTGTATCTCAATTTGTTTCTGAGTTATTATTTTATTTTTTTTTTTTTGTAGAAGTATCCATCTCTGTTGAAAGTAAAGGGAAAATACAGATTACTGTATAGACCAATCAGAAAACAAATAAAATGCGGGATTCAACTAATAAAACGCTTCAGATATGCTTTTGATTTCCTACCCTGATCGAGGACAATAACCATTTTTCCAAATGGTTAATAAATAAATAAATAAAATACACATTTTGCAATAAATATTGCTTGCTAATATGTCATTTCTTTTTAGCTTTTTCTGCATAACTTTCTTTTGCTTAACCATTGTTTAAAAAATGTTTTATTCAACATATTGGACTAATCTTACGGAATTGTGTCACCTGCCAACGAGCATGTTGCATGGCGTATCAAAATTCAAAAGATTAGACAGATTTTGAAATTAGCGATTACTAAATTATGGTTTTTCCTAATGAAGCAAACAAACAAAAGAAGATTTATTATTATTTATTTATTACCTCAAATTATTTTACTCTCATAAAAAAACAATACTTTCAATGTAGGGGAAAAAACTTTATGGTTCCAATGGTGGCAAATGGAATAATGCCCATGGACTTATCATTTCAGCCTAGATAGGATTAAATTACCTGGAATTTCGATCAGTATAAAGCGAACTGTCCTGACGCACGCTCTAGCAGCTAAACACAGCAACAAATTAACAGTTATTTTCATAATCTGGGTTATTTTCACAACAGACGGAAGATTAATTTACCCTTAAATATAAAGAAAATAGCAGACCTATTTGTTTGTCCGTGTTATTATGCTCTTTAGAAAAATGCTAAATAAATCTTCGTTTCAGGTATTCACCAAAATGCATATTGCTAAAATTTTTGTATAACTAACTTTATTTATCATTGTCAGTTCTTAACCCTGGTACACGTGCAACAATATTGTTGCATCAGTTTTAATGTTTCACGTGAACCCTCACAATAACGTCGATTACGGATGATTATAAAGATTTTATTGGATGCATGAGGTTTATTTTTCTACAAGATTAAGTCATCGAGTTTATTCCCGGGTTAACGGTTACATAATTTCAACTAGTCTACAAAATGAAAAGACAGTGAAAATGACGTCATTTTAGATTTATTCAGGCAATTCAGCTTTAAAAACACACATTTTTATGTTTCACTTTTCTTTTAAATATGAAAGTTAAACAATCTTCTTTGTCTGCAAATAATTTATTACTTTTTTGAGAGCATTTACCCTGCTAGAATCCAAAGAGGGAAAACAGTAGTAGCACAAGAGGGTATTTATTAAGAAATATAATTAACATCCAGTGAGATTGTATTTCAACTACAGGGAATCACATATTGCGTGAGCTGAGAGGCCAGGAGATCAAGGACAAACAAAGGAAAATACACCACCCGAGCATAATTCATGTTCAATGGTAAATCTCTGCAATCCTTGTAATGCATCTCTAATTTAATATTGTCAGATATGAGAACATTTTAATTCCTATTGTCATAACGGCCTTATTTCTGTACCAAAAGTGCACTGTAAATAATCAACTAAAAGAACTGCTTCTTAATAGCTAAATTTTGTCCAACGCATAAGGTAATATAATATCGCAATGACGTTCGCATCTTTTTAGCAACGCGGAAGAACATTCAAGCTAAAGGTCTATTAAAAAATATATACAAGTTCGAATTCACCATTTCGCTTAATTCAAGGTTTATTTGGAAATACTGACCAGCGCAGTGGGCATAGCCAGCTAGTATACATATATATATCATACATATATGTATATATATGCATCTATATTGTCCTAAAAAGGACTGACTGATTTTAAAATTCAATAACTTGCAAACAGTGACAGATATTTAAAAAATTGTTGCAGGAGGGTTATGCATAATGTCGAAAGTTTTTTTTACAGTGATTTTCGATTTTCGTTCGAATTACAAACAATAGATGGCACTGCGATCAGTAGACGCTAAATTCAGGCCCAATTTTTGGTACTTCGGTACCCACTCAATACATTTTAACCTCCTTTTTCCGCATGGAAGAAGAGAAAGGCCAAAAAATCGAGCCTGTATTTAGCGCCTATTGCTTACAGCGTTATCTATTGTTTGTAATTTGAACTAAAGTCGAAAATCACTCTAAAAAATCTTTTGACCTTATGCATAACCTTCCTGTAAGAATTTATTAAATATCTGTCACCGTTTGCAAGTTATTGAATTTTAACATCAGTCAGTCCTTTTTAGGACACCCGGTATATACATATATTGCATACACACACACACACATATTATATATATATATATATATATATACTTCATTTCCTTACTTCATTTCCTTACTTCTATATACTTCATTTCCAATACTGAAAATGCCATAGCTCATAGGTCCAATAACATATGTCAGTTCCATGGCAGCCGGACTATATTTACGCGAGTTAGAGTACGAACAGACGAACAAACAGACAGACGGATTAAAAGACAAAATTACTTTCTCAAATACTTTTCAACTTTGCTGGAAAGAGTTAATAAAATTATCATCCCACAAAGTTTTGTCTTTTAGTACCTGATAGATAACCAAAATAGTTTTACCTAACTGTGGAAGGAGGGGAGGTCAGATTAGTACAATCCTCAATTAAGTATCGCTCTTCGTATGCCTATGTTGAAAATTTATCATACCACAAAATTTCATGTCCGATAGTTCTCGAAGTATGGTCCCCCTTACCCCATAATAAATAATTCAACATTTTTAATGCACATTTTAGTTATCGTTTGAAGTAATCGTTCACAATCTTCATTCCAAAATTCTTTAAATTGCACTGCTAAATTGAAACAAAGTCGGCAACACTTTCTATAGACCCTTTAGTTTTGTTAACGTGTTATGCTGATTACTAAAATTTAAAATAATGTGACACTAAAATAAATAAATAACACTAATATAAATAACACTAAAACAATGTGAAAAAAAATACTTAAACGTAACTTTTTTATTTTTCATTGACTAAAATGTGTTCGCGTACACTTAAAACGCATTTTGAAAACAGTGTTTAGTAAATTTCGAAGTTTTTTTCCTAGTGGAAATATCTGCCTTATTAAAATACATGTATCGAATAAAACAGGCAAACATTTACACTACAATAATCCACTTAATACGTTAAAAATTTTGTGGCCGGAATAACCAACTTCAAAATTATATAAACATTGTTTTTAAAACTATGTTAAATGAAATCAAACTCTACTTACACATAAATTGCAATATACTACCTGAAAAATACATTTATCTACGAAAATAAAAAATTGAACTTCAATAATTAGCGTCATCTTCATTTTAAAAATTAAAAGAACACAATTACCAAAAACAAATATATATTGTGTGGTCCAAGAAATACTTCCTATTTCATCATAGGGTTTGAGTCAAGATGCTTTCTGAACTGTGATTTTTTTTTTCATAGCGTATTAGCGTTATTGAATAGCATATGATTCGCGGTATTATTCAATGAATTTCAAACTGAATACTTAGCGGTTATAATTTTGCTAAGCGAACAAATCATTGAAAGAATCAATTGCCGATTTCTTTAAAGCTTTGGTTCAGCTGGCCAATTTTCACCTGAAGATATTTCGAATATATGAGTTATTTGAATACAGGGTGTGTTCACAAAGTTTCAAAACTGGTCTGGTAATACAAAATTTATTAAACATTTTTGTACAGCGAACTAAACTTCTTCGAAATATGACCCTTGGGTATCAACACGCCACTGCCAGCGATTTTACCATGGTTCATAGGCTCCCTGGAAGCGTTCGCACGCAAGGCTGTTAAGGGACCTTGTCGAGCTGCCTGGATCGCTGGAATTGTTCAAATCGCTTCCCTTTCAGGTAGTTCTTGATCCGGGGGAATAAAACAAAGGCGCTGGGAGCGAGGTCGGAGGTGTAGGGTACTTGCGAGAGTATTGCCATGTTAAACTTAGCCAAAATTTCGGCGGCGGCAAGCGACGTGTGACTGGGCGCGTTGTCGTGTGAACAATCCAATTGTCTCTGATGTTTGGGCGGACACGCCGGGTAAGGTCAGTTTTACGCTAGAGTACTCCACCATTTGAAGGATCCAGCGCACTATAGCCCAACCTCACTCCCAGCGGCTTTTTTGTCCCCCCGGATCAAGAAAGACCTGAAAAGGAAGCGATTCGACACGATTCCAGGGATCCAGGCAGCTTCGACGAAGTCCCTTAACAGCCTTGCGCGCGAAGACTTCCAGGGAGCCTATGAACCATGAAAAAACGCTGGCAGCGGTGTGTTGATGCCCAAGGGTCATATTTCGAAGAATTTTAGTTCGCTGTACAAAAATGTTTAATAAATTTTGTATTTCCAGACCAGTCTTGAAACTTTGTGAACACACCATGTATAACACATTTCTGAAAGGTTTTTGTTTCACCACAATCTTTCCAAAAAGGTTACATTTTCAGCAGTTTTATTCGAAATATAATTTCTTAGATAAAAGGACCTACTCTCGGGCCATTTTATTGTTTAGACAGCAGTCTGTAACGAACACTTTCTGGCAGTTCTGAGGTTTTATTATAATGACTAATTTTAGAGAAAAGAGAAAAAAAAATCATTTATAGAAAACATATATCACAGTGATAATATTTTTATAAAAAAAATGTAATCTTGTTCTCGTTTATTATAATCACAGAATAGGCTTAAAAGTAATTACAATGAAAAAAAAATACATCATTAATTTCATACATTACAAAACAAAATTATCGATATAAATATTAATGCAAGAAAAAGTACCCTAATTATACACATTTAGTTTGTTTTCCATCATAGTATTTATTGTAAAGCAATAAAAATACAATCAAGATAAAGACAACAAAACAAATATTCAAATACAGTTAACAATCATAAATAATTCAAATATTTGAATTGACAATTTTCATTTTTCTAGTTTTTATAAAGCATTTTTCTTTTATCTTCATTTATCTGTATCTGAAACGTTAATGAAACACCATTAAAGCATCGGAAGCATGTAGTTTTAATGAAGAATATAGTAAGTGCAACAGATAAATATATATATGTATATAATTAGCATAACAAGAATGCATTATAAATGCTATTTGAAGATTAATTTCCAAGGAAAGTAAAATATTAAATATCGTTTATAGTTAAACATGTAATACATTATGACGATAAGCTTTTTCTGTAGCACTATAATTTAATCTTTTTTAGTTTATTTTAATTGAAGAACCACTTAAAAATTAAATATCATGAAACAAATTTACGTCTTTAATTTTTGTGCGTCATGAAGTAAAAAAGTAATCGCTTCATAGATCAATACAAAAACTTATTTTGTTAGCACAAATTAATTTTTTATCAGTAGCATTTATTATAAAGAAATTCAGTATGAATACCGGAACTAAAAAAAAAATTTATAGCAAAATTTCAAATAACGTGAATAAGCGTTAACAATTCTAATATTTGAATTGATGTGTTTTATTTTTCTGTCTTTTATGTTCGCTTATCTACATCCGAAATTCTAATGATGAGCCATTAAAATAACGGAAGTATGTAGTTTTAATGAAGGGAAGAATAAATGAAAACGATAAAAATGAACCATTCATAGTATAAATACACAGTATAACTGCGTCTTACTTGAAGATCAATTTCGTAGAATAGTAAAAATTAAAAAATCATTTGTAGTAAAGTGTCTAACACATTATCTTCGCAGATAAAAATAATTTTAAAATAAAATAAAGTAATGAATTTATTTTAGAAGATATTCGTTTTGTTGATCTCAGAGAAACAATGTATTTTTATTTTAAATACCTATCTTTAACAGTAGTCTGGTATTTAAGGGGAGGTCTTAGGACTTCTTTGGGTCAAAAATTTTCGATTTTTTAGGTGCATCCGTAATTATGTAAAATACGCAGCACCTGTTGTCGTCGTCTGGTCCGTCCGTCTGTCTATCCATCTTTCCACCATGTAATAAGCACCTTCAATAAACAGGTATGAATATACACCTCAAAAATTCATTTTCACTCTCAAAATAGCACCTTCCAAGCAGAACTGTTAGCGATCAAAAAGGTACTAGAATGGTTCAAAGAAAGCCGATATAATATTGTAACAATTAATGAAGCTTGTTCCATTCCCGGTCAATATTGTTTGTTTTAAAAAAAAAATTAACTAGCTGCTAGGGCAAATTAGGCCTAGAAGCCACAACAACTTAAAGCAGAGTTTAAGAATAAGTGTCCACTGACATGCAGAAATAAGTCAGGATATGATTCAAATATAACTTTATTAAAGCCAATTAAAAACACGATTAAAGATATTAAATATAACAATATATGGCCATAACCTCGGCCAAGAACTTAAACAGCTCATTTACCGAACCTTTACTTATATCAATTACATTACTGAAAAGCATAACATGCAAAACGAGCAATCTGAACAGGAAGTCGCTCCAATATATACCATACAAATAGAAATCAACTTCGTAACTAACAGTGAAACATGCAGTTATAGAAATCATCCAATTAGAAACCAGCGTACATCATCGGCACGATGACGCAATACCTAAGTTGGAATTCAATCATTCATCTCCAGATGCGTGGAATTCGTAAATGTATGACGTCATATCGTCAGAAAAACGAAACGCTCGTAAGTTAAAAGTTGAAAAGATTTCGTAGCTAAACTAGAAAACAAACATCGATACCGAGCAGTCAAACGACTTTAAACGTTGATATCTATGCCATATTTCGATATCGACAAGAATGCCGCGATATGACATCAAAAATAACATTAACTTTAACTTTAGCTGTACTTGATTTGTTCTGTTGTTTGTTTTTACAATGGTTAAATTGTGCTGATGAGGTCTTGCAGTTGCTTGACGAAATGTTTACTGAATGTATTTTTAATGTTTTTAGTAAAACTGTATTCAAGTCTGTCTTATTTTATTTAGTCTTTTAAAATTTTTACTGTTCTCAAGCTTATTAAATAATTTGGATTAATGATATTTAGAAACAGATTGTTCACCTCTGAAAATTTTCAATTTAAACAAGGTCTTAAAAAAATCACAGAGTTTTCATAGTTGCCATTCTGAGTATTAACTTATTTTTTTATTGAGAGAAAAATAACAAAAGAAAAAGATTTGGGATTTTTATGATAAAACAATAATAAATAGCTATTAATACCAATTGACGTTTTATTAGATCAGACAACGAGTGCATTCACTGGCCGCAAGCTTAGTTACATAGGGTTTCACATGTGTAGCCGAAGGGTTCAGAGACAGATCACATGTGACTTTTTGAGGGTTACCCGTAATGTTCAGAGCCAGAAATTACTCAGACTTCGGGTAACCCATAGATTGACATACAATTAACACACAATTGACAAAGTTTTATTTTATACATGAAAAATGACTAAAAATTAAAAATTGATGGCATTAAAAAAAGCTTTTTTTTTCTTTGGTTTCGATCTTGTTAGCAGTCGTTTAGTTATGCGACGCCTATATTCCAGGGACAACATGTTTTTTCGCATCTCCACATATGCAATATATGAATTTACGTATGCTGGTTCTAGCATAGCAAAAAAGGGCCGGAGACACAACTTTTTCGATTTCTTATAAAAAATAATAATGAAACATAAAAGAAATACCAAGAAAAACATTACTATACTACAATTTAGTGATTACATTTTAAAGCAGATGAAAGCGATGGATAACTACACAGACGAAAAGTAAACAAGAAGTTTTTCTCCAACACACAACTGGCTGTACTTATAAGTACCGCCGAGTAATTCAACTGTTAAATCAAATAAATACACAGTTCACTTAAAATAGCTAGTCAAATTGTATTCTAAGATCATAATGAACACATAAAAAAATCCAACATTTATGCCCTTTACTATGTTTGCAGCAATGGAAAGACAAGCGTGACAATCTGTACAAAATGTCGGCACAAAACGTATCGACTGTTTCAAAGCTAGCCTCCTTCCTCGCTAAAATAACGAACCTAGAACAACTGCTGCCATTTGTCCTGAAAAAGAGGATTTAAAAGAGCATTTTTGCACAGTACCATTAGTATATTAGTAATATTCACTATGGGATAAAAGTTTAACCCCTTATGTACTGAATTATGAAGTCATAAAAATTTTATCTTCTAAAGCATTTTTCGTGAATTGTTTAAACCACCTTAGAAGATTTACATAATCATTTAATAAAATTTAGAAGTATTTTAGATCGATTGAAGAATTTAGAAGGATTAATTAAATTTGAATTTATAGGGATTTTGTGCAATATTTATAATCCTACTCAAATCTTTTATTTTAAATATTTTTCTTAGTATTTTCTAGAATTAGGAAATGTACAAGTATAATGTTCTTACAATAGAAATATAGAAATATTTCCGAACTGAAAAATCCCCCCCCCCCCTCTCCCAACGCCAAGAAAGCTGAAAAGATGCAAAGGCAAAAGAAATCATCCTTTTAAAAATATTTTTGTTTTGTGTAACCCATAATGCTTTTGGAACAAGATAAAGTAATATATCTATATCTCATTCTAAACTGTATTATAACTAATCGATGTATTAAATGAATTTTATAACAAGTTATTTTAATGGTACTTATAAGTACCGTCAGTAGATACAGGGTTAAATAAACCTTACACTGAGAGACCAATATGACGTCATTCCCCAATTTTCCGCGTAATCCTATTTTCGATCCCTGGACGCACCCTAAATATGGGGCTATTTAGAATTCTATTCATTACTTTCTTGAGTTCCAACGCCTAAAACATTTTGTGTGACACACACATAAAGAGACAAACATCGATTCAAAGATTTTGAAACTTTTTTTTCAGGACATCCCAAAACATGTAAATTCACTAAAATCCATAAATTGAAAATTTCAACGAATTCAATACTTTTTTTATGTATAGATAGAATATAGCTAAAAACATACGAGTCAAGAATTAAGAATAAAATTATCAGATAAATTTATAAACATGTTCGCAGTCGATAAAAAAAATACTTTCATCGGCATTTGATATAAATCAATATTTCTTTTTTAATACATAATGCACTTCCTTTTTATGTATTTTCATAATGAGTATGAAGTATTTTATAGAACATTAAAGTAAATTACATTTCAAATAGTTTACGCTTGAAGAAGTGTACATAAACTTAATTTTCAATTTAAAGAACATGGATAAATAATGAGACTTTTAAATGAGAGTACCTAAATATTTATTAAAAAAGCTAAAAAAAGACACTTCAAAACGATATCTTTAATGATAGAAATTAAATGTCAATTAAGGTAAAATGAAATAGAACACTCTGCTTGAAATATATGACGTTTTTTAATGAGGGAAATATGCACTTATTACATTTCAGGTGGAAAGGCTATTTAAAACTCTAGTAGCACTTGAGTTAAATATTTTACTATTACAGCAAGGCATCATTAAAAAAAATAATCTATTTAAATTAAATGTAGATGCAATAAAAATATAGCTGCATTTTAAGTGGATAAGCAAAATAATTTTATATTGAAGAACATGTGGGCATAAAATATATATATATTTCTGTGAAATGTTAATAAATCTATATTACACCGGGATGTAATGTGATAGGGAGGATTATTTAATTGGCTAAATAATAAGTATAATTATGCTAATCCAGGATGTGAAACATATAAATTGAATCAAACTAAGTTACATACAAGCGTATCACACACATTATATCATACATACTAGCTGTTTAACCCGTTCTACGCACGGGCGTTCATGAATTTAATTCTAAAACTAAAATTAAAAATAACTACTCGATTTAGAAAAATATATTTCTACTACTGTGCATTTTTTTTCAAGGAAATTTAATTTATCATTTTGCTATAGCAACAGACGATAAAACTATATCTTTGGAATAAGGGAATAAATAGAATAAAAAATTTTGTTGATGTTTGAAATAAAATGTTTTCCTTTATTTTTTAAAAAAAGGTAATAATTAATCGCAATTAAATAATCTCTAATTATTTGCATGCGAGGTAAAAGAATTACCGTAATACCCGCTACAGCTTCTTTGTACTGCAGAGTGGCATACGTAATATGTATATGTCACATTGCAGTAACCATGTAGAACTGGTTAGAACTCGTGCAATTACGGGTTGAACATAAAAAAGCAAAAATTTGTCAAAAAAATAAAATAAAATAAATCTATTTAAAATTTTCAAATTTTTTACCCCAATCGTTCATGGGCCTCCTACCAGCAAGCCGTGTGCCAAATTTCGTAGCTCTGCGCCCTGTAGTTTCCGAGTTTTTGATGTTACATAGATGCGCGCACGGATTTTAATATAGGGTAGATTTTCATATAAATTGATTTTATAAAACTAAGTAGACAATATATAATTATAAAGAAAACATTGTAAAACAGTTGTTATTAAAATAAATTAAATTGTATTTTCATTGGATATGCAATATAGTGCAGGTAAAACAGAAGAAAACATGGGTAATAATACGACGGCCATGCTGGCGGCCATTCTCCAAAATTTGGGAAGAACTTCGTTTTGGCACTGGAAATGAACATCCGATGAGTCCTTCAAAACTAAAATTGTTTTACAATGTTTTGGGGAAAACAAAAAGGGGGGGATCATACTTAAGGACTTTCCAACATAGTTGAAAAGTGTTTATGAATTCGGTTTGTCTGCCCGTCTGTCTGTCCGTGCTCTAACTCCCGTAAATATAGTCCAATTGCCAAGACATGGGTATATGTTATTGGGGTTTACTATGGTATGTTCGGTATTGAAAATGTAGTGTGTAGCATTTTCGGTTCATTTACAGAGTCACTCAAAAGTCCGTTACATTACGGTCTATGGGGAAAATCGTTTTCCATGTATTTTAATGATGTTACAGTATTTTAAACATATTGAAATGGATATACATCACTGAGGTGTACTACAAGGTTCTTACTATAGAATATGGTGTGTCCCACCGAAATAAAGCCACCGTGATTGTGTGCTGTAATTGGACAAGAAACAAATCAATAAGAAGGAAACAAATATATTAAGAAAATATGTATACAAATACATATTTACAAGGAGTAACTCATTCCCTGCATTATCTGGACAGGAAAAAAATTAATTTGTAAAAAAAGAGGGGGGAAATGTGTCCCGCCGAAATAAAGCCACTACCGTTAATAGACAATATATCCGCCATGGTTATATATGACTTGGAATATACGATGTGGCATACCATTTACCACTCCTTGGAGTACAGTAGCACAAATCTTCTCCCACGCTTCAACGATGACGACCTTCAATTTTGCCACAGATTGAAACTGCCGGCCATTGGCATATACAGCCCTACTGAGGTTACCACACACATTTTCTTGGGGATTGAGATCATGGAAAATAGGCAGGTCATTTCGTGACATGCACCCGATTCTCCAAAAACCATTCCCAGGACGATTTTGTAGCGTGAATGGAGGTTTTTCCTGCTGGAAAATCTAACTTAGTCTACCAATTCTGTTTGAAAAGGGCAGTAAATGGTTTTCTAGCATTTCTTGGTAATCGAAAGACTTCATACGGCCTGGGAGAACAGCCAGGTTATGTTTATCTCCATAGCCAAAGCCTCTTCACACCATTTATGAGTCTCCACCTTGCTGTCTTTTGAAGAAAATTTCCTCTTCTTTCCTCATGTCATACCAATAGAAATCAAGGCCGTCTGGTCCATCCAGATTAATTTTTTCTCATCTGAGACTGTAACACGATGTCCCTGGTCCTTCGAGGTTTAATTATATTTGGCCCAGTCGACCCTCCTTTGCATATGGATAGCTTTCAACATGTGCTGCTGTTTCCTTTTCTTATATTGCAAGTTGCTTGTACGTTTTTGAATTCGTGACAGTGTTGATTTTGTCACAGGGATGTTATCCTCTTTGGCCAACTGTTTTAGGGAAATACCACCTCCTGAAAGACGACATAAAACTGCTCTTGCCTGCCTGAAAGTCATTTTTCTGCAGGTACACCTTTTTTTTATATCGTTAGCAGTACCCTGATTTAAGAAATTGTCTATTACAGTTTTAGAAAATTTGATTTGCTTAGATATTGGTTTATGTGAAAGACCTTGTTCCTTGAAAGCTTTTATCTGACCTTTTTCAAACTTTGAGAGCTGGGTTTTCTTTCCCATTGTAATACAGCAGGAGAAATAGAAAGTACAACCTTCTAAAGTCCGTACAAAGCTCGACTGGCACAGAACAAGTACTTGACGACTTCCTGACGTCATAAACATGTTGAACTCAGCAGCTCGAATGTCGGTAGTTACCAATAAATACTAATATTGGCAGTGGCTTTATTTCGGCGGGACACTTTTCCCCCTCTTTTTTACACATTTACCTTTTTCTCCTGTCCAGGTGGGGCTGGAAGTGAGTTACTCCTTGTAAATATGTATTTCTATATAGACTTTCTTAATATATTTGTTTCAGTCTTATTTGTTTGTTTTGTGCCCAGTTACGGCACACAATTACGGTGGCTTTATTTCGTTGGGACACACCTTAACTTAGGGGAAGGTGTTGTTCCTTTGACCACTTTGCAATATTTTAATTTTCGTAGCTTAACTATTAAGGCTAAATTTAATTTCTTTGTTTTATTATAATCTGTATCATCTGGTTTATCATATGTAATTTTTTCAAGTTTCTAGAATTACTTTTATTATGTTTAATTTCGTTTTTAAAAAATAATAACATTGTGGTCAAAGGTACAACACGTACCTTTGACCATGAGTTGTTGTACCTCTGACCAGCCAATTAGACAACGCAACAATGAAGAAAAAAATCATTTTATTCAATATCATTTTTTGGCGTTTAGGGTGTTGCTTTTGTTTGTTTTCTCAGCTTCAATAATTAGCTTTTCAAGAGTTTCAGGATACGTGATTTCCCTTTATGCCAACCCCTATTTGACATTTTCCTTGCTTGCACTTTTGGATGAGGTCTCACAGTTTCAGGTGCTATGATAAGTGGCGATAAATTTAAACTGCTACATTGAGGAAAGATTTTGTCAGTTTGAGCTGCGCCACCCGCTGATGGTTTATCAAAATCAGTTTCATTCAGTATCGGTCTGTCTGTTACAGTAGCTGCAAGAAATTCGTCATCAGTGAAAACATTATCATTGAAAGGCACAATCCCTGTAACCTTAAAACCTTTCATAATATTGTTTGGAAATACGGTAATAGAATCTGCTATGCACGCAAGTTCAGCAATGTTGTAGATTAAAACAGGATTTCTAACATTTCCTGGAGCAACCATCCAATTATTTACAACTTGATTATAAAAGGTTTTTAAAGGACCATAAACACCCTTACCAAGGAGTTGCATTTTATTGCTAGAGTGTGTATGAAACGTCATTAGTCACACCACTAGCCTTGGCTAAAACAATAATTGGTATAGTAATATGAGATTCATGGTTATCAAATAATAACAATACTGCTCTTTCAGTACTAGGTCTAACATTTTTAAGAAAATGTCAAATAACTGTTGGAATATGGTCTCATTTGACCAGCCTGACGGGTTTGGAGCACCGATTAATCCAAGAGGCGTTCCGTGAAGCATAAATGGTTTAAAGTTGACAGGGGGAAAACAAACAAAGGCGGAATGATGTTTCCGGATGCACTAACAGCACTAATCATAGTGATATTTGTTCCCCTTTCGGCAGATGTTATCCCTCTAACTTATTTTTTTCCTTTGAGGGCTATCAGGTACATGAACTGTGCTTACCTGAGTCTACATATTAGTTTTTATTATTTCTGAAAAACTGAAGTAAAAAAATATCGTAAACTAATTTCAAGACAGTTGTAGTAAGTAAGTCATAAATGTTTAAATGTTTAGAAAAAATTTTAAGAGTGTTGTACCTTTGACCTGGTCAAAGGAACAACAACTGATCATGGTCAAAAGTACAACACCATGCTAGTGCAAATTACAACGCATGCTACAGTTTTAGGGTTAGGATAATCATTTTCACAAGCCGTACCATATTTATAAAAGTCTATAGCTACCATGTCAAATTTTTTCTATCAACAAAGACATAGCACAAAATATATTATTAGGCAAAACATTAACAAATAAATACTAACATTTTTATCATGGAAATGGATTACTATTACTCACAAGAATGCCCTTTAACTTGCATAATCCACAGTAGGATGCACAAGCCCTCTAGTGAAGGAACTATGCACTAATTACACCAAAATTCATAAAATGCTGCTAGATGGCGCTACAGCTTAGGTGGTCAAAGGAACAATACGGTCAGAGGTACAACACCTTCCCCTGCCGTTTATTTACAGGGACACACAAAAGAATCTGGCTATAGAAGAAAATAAGCAATAATTAAACTATTGAAGCCTACGAAAAATAATTGCTGGAAGTTTGTTATCAGTTGAGATATGCGTTTTTAAATTCAATAATTTTTTAAGTTTTACTTGGTGCGCATAAATTTTATAGATCATATACAGGGTCGCACAAAATTTCTCAAGAACATCCGTTTATTGGCGGAAGTGGAAAGTGGCTGAGTGGAAATTTTCAACTGTGCTATGCGTCTAACTGAACTAACTTTTAGCATACTATTAGTATGCATACATATCTGTAGATCATGTACAGGGTCGCAAAAAAAATCGTATATATTAACGACTATTCGTGGTAATAGCCCAAATAGAGTTTTAAAATGCGTTATGTTTTTTCCAAATAGTTCATTTAGACGTCATCTTTCCCTTTAGTAAACTGTCAAGTTTTGGTATAGTGTTCTGAATGTGTTGGAAAGTGTTTCATAATCTATGCTGTACGCATGATTTTTCGTTCTTGTTTAATTCTGAATCCAGTGCACCATCCGAAACTAGATACGATCGTTTGCTACAAAGTTACGGCAGCTTTTATCAATACAAAGTCTAAAATTATACTCTAGTGCAGGTAAAAGGATTCTTACAATAAAAACTGATGACCATTCAGGAAAATTTGGGGAGAACTTTATTTTGACACTAGAAATGAAGATAATGGAAAATAAAGTTGTTTTATGTGTGTTTTTTTTTTCGGGGAGGTGGGCATTTTAACTCAGGGTGAAGAACTCAACTTTGTTTTTAAATAGGTCAAGAGGAGTATCGTTTTTTATGTATTTTTTACTTCTTAATCGAATGACGCCATCCAAAGTCGATACGTTACAAAATGACGGCAAGTTTTATGGATACAAAGACGAAAGATTTGCTGCGATTAGTGCAGATAAATTGGTTTTTTCAGCAACAACTGATGGCCATTCACTAAAATTTGGTAAGAACTTCGTTTTAGTATTAAAAAGGGGAATCCGATGAAACTCTGAAAAATAAAGTTCTCCTACTAGGTTTTAAGTGTAGTAAAATTATTCTCTCTCATAAAGTAAAATTTTCGTCTTTGTATTCATATTACCTGCCGTAACTTTGTAACAAATGATTGTATAGACTTTCGTATGGTGTCATACAATTCAGAAATTTAAAAAGGCATAAGAAATGATAGAATACTTGATCGATTTTTTTTTTAAGTTTGATTCTCCCACCTTTGAGTTAAAATTCTATTTTTACCCCGTAAAAGACCGTAAATCAACTTTATTTTGGAGGACTTATTTATTACAAAGTCCTTCCTAAATTTTCCGTGAATGGCCATGAGTTATACTGTAAAAACCAGTTTACCTGCATTAAACTACACACATTCATTGTATTCATAAAATCTGTCGTAACATTTTAATATGTGAACGTATCGACCAGCCGATGGTGCCATTCGATTCAGAATTAAAAACTGCATAATAAACGATACCCCACTTGATCTACTTAAAAATTTTTGAGTTTCCACCTCCCTGAGGATGCCCCCCCCCCCAAAAAAAAAAAATATATATATATATATATATATATATATATATATATATAAATAAATAAATAAATAAAATAAAATAAAAAAATAAATAAAAAATGAATAAATAAATTCAATTTAACAAATTACAATGACCATTTGGAAAATGATTTTTTCAAAGACTAAAATTTTAGACATAAAAAATCACACGAATTGATCATACATTACGTACGCTATGGATTACATTTTTCGGTACTGTAAATTTTTAAACTTCTATGGAGCTGGTCATTTATTACGTACGCCATGGATAAATCATTAATATTCCTGGACAGATTTTAAATGAAATTTCATTTTTAAACTTCTAAACATCTCACAATATTACTTTTTACATCGTCGTATAGAGAAAAAAATGTACTTTTAAATGCAATTTGTTTGAAAGCTGTATCTCAATTTGTTTCTGAGTTAATATTATTTTTTGTAGTTTTTATTACTTTTTTATCATAGTGGCAACAGAAGTATCCATCTCTGTTGAAAGTAAAGGGAAAATACAGATTACTGTATAGACCAATCAGAAAACGAATAAAATGCGGGATTCAACTAATAAAACGCTTCAGATATGTTTTTGATTTCCTACCCTTACCGAGGACAATAACCATTTTTCCAAATGGTTAAAAAACATGTAAAACAACTTTATTTTTGGAGACTCATCGGATCTTCATTTCTAGTGCCAAAAAAAAGTTATTCCCTAATTTTGGTGAATGGCCAACACTTGCCTCTGAAAAACTCTATTTTATCTGTACTAATAGGAGCAAAATAATAAAAACGGACAAGATTTTCTAAATTATAGAAATATTACATGTCAATCATGTGTTTAATATTTCCAAGGTTTCGAGCTTTTCTAGGTGACAAAAGACAAATGGCAAATTTTAATTCTGCTTTGTAGCTATACTGGAACATTTGACCGTATTTCCAGTAGATATTGCGCACTATAATACCGCAAACGTTTTCCATGGAGCTTAGGTCAGGATTGTTGGTCGCCCAACCAAGTGTAGGAATCTTATTACCTTTAAACTAGTTCTTTGTGACTTTTGAAGAGTGAATTGAGGCATTGTCTTGGTGAAAAATATAGTTAAGGCCGATAATTTTTTGAAACCTGGTTCAACAAATGGCGTTCTAACATGTGAATATAGGTAAATCTATTTTGTCGTCCTTCTATAAAAGCAATTCTAAGCTTACCTCCCAAGAGAAAAGTAGTCCAAATTCTATGGAGCCTCATTCTACACTGTAAAAAAATTGTTTGACGTTACTCCATAAAATTGGAGGCAACTTATATAATGGTGCAATTTAAACTGATATAACTGGTTTAATATTACACATTAGTGTAACGTAACACCGGTCTCAATGAAATGGAGGCAACAAGATTACCACAAATTTTATGGAGTAACGTTACATAATTTTTTATAGTGTACTACTAGACGTGCGGAAAATGCGTCCTTTTCATTGTTCATAACATTGTTCATAAAAATTTTCGCATTTTTGTAAGTACCCGAACAATTCATCTGTAACATTCTCGTGAAACTGGAATCCCCTTCTTATTGTATCGAAGTCTTTTAGCCTTTCTTCTTTTGAATAAAAATTATTAAATAAATAAATTTCATTTTCATACAATCCGCTGAAATAAATTCACACACAGCAAGCAACCTCTCCGTTTGAATGTTGTACACGCACGAAAATGGAATAAACTTCATTATATAGAATATATTTTTCGTAATATGGAGATTAAGTTGCATGTTAATGGTGTTCAAAGTCAAGGTTCAGCAGAAAATATCGTTAAGTATAAAACTTCGTTAAATAGGGACTACGTTAAAGGGAAGTGTCACTGTAGTTCCTTTTTAAACATTTTCTTCCGTCGAATTTTGATGTGTTATTGTTTCGAATATTGTTTATTTAAATTAAGGAAACAATGCTGGTTTTACTTGAAACAAAAAAAAAAACGCAGTTGAAAATAACTCATTCAATTATTAATTATCAGATAAATTTAGTAAAGTGTTCGTAATCGATTAAAAATATTTTCTTTACACTTAAATGTGAATCGGTAATTCCTTTTTAATATGCAATGAGGTTTTTTATATATATGTTAAAAATAAATACATAGTATGAAATATTTCACTAGCGCAACTGATTAGGTATATTATACATTTCAAAAGTTTTATACCTTGAAAATATGTGCATAAGCTTAATTTTCAAATAAAAAATATAAATAATGAAATGTTTAAATGAGAGAGCCATACACTTTCTTTAAATATTCATTAAATAAGGTATAAAAAAGACATTTAAAAACAATATCATTAATGATAGAAATTAAGTAGCAATTAAAATAATATGAAAACGAGCATTCTACTTAAAAGTTATGGCATTTTTAATGATGAAAATCTGAACATATTACTTTCTCAAGTGGAAAAGATATTAAAATTTCTAGGAACTAGTTTTTGAGTTGAATATTTTAATATTAAAGCAAAAAATCATAGAAAAGGTGATCTATTTAAATAAAATGTAAATAGTTTAAAATATGATGCATTCTAAATTGATATCCAAAATGATATCTGACAGGTGAAAAATGGATGTGGGGCATTCATTCTCACAATCTTTTGACTTTCATGTCCCTGAATAATAATTTTTATTTTAATACACTTTTTTCGTATTTTTTTTTATTTCATATACTGGGGAACATCCCATTGCATGACTGCATAACAATATTAACGAGATAAATAAGTTTTGGACGATGTTGGGGGTCCAAATACCAGGAAAACTCCTATACCGTCCCGTGTCCCTGATGCTGAATTTTAAGTTTGGAGCTGTCTGTATAAACTTGTTTCAATAAAAGTAATTCGATGTAATTTTTTTCTGAAACTGGAACTAATGTTTTATATAAATATGTAGCTAAAAATTAACCTGCACGCATTTTTACGGGTGATATTACTTTTTTAACTCTGTCCCTCGGTTTTTCATCCTTACAGTCCCTCTTGCTAAACTTATACAGAAAATCACTTCAGATGCAGCCACAGAATTTTTTTTTTCAAGTTTTTTCTCATGCAGAAGTACGCTAGAGAAAGAATGTCTAAAATTCTTTGACAGGAAATTTACTGCAGAATTTAAATCAGCATTTAAATATCAATTTCAAGATCGTGGCTTTATTGGTAGTCTTACCTGCACTTTTCGAGGTAAATTAAAAATAAAAATTATTTAATCCATTGTTAACAACTGTTTCTAAAAATCAATGAACATTGTGGCTTTCACTTAGTCTTAACATGATTTGCCTAAAATAGGTGGTAATTTTCCTTACCGTCCCTTTTTTCACTATTTCGTCCCTTTTTTCCCATACCGTCCCCTTTTTTTACCTTACCGTCCCTTCTTTAATACCCCTTTAAGACAATGTTGTACCAAAATTTTGCACTAAGAATACTACATTGTTATTATTTCTTATTTGAATGTCCTGTGGGTACTATGCAAATTCATTATAAGTAAAAATTTCGAAGAAAATAAAAAGTTTTAGTGGTAAAATGGTAAGGAAAATTAAACTCGCAAAGTTTAATTTTCCATAACATAAGTTTAACATAAACCTCAGTTAAATAAAAAAATTTCGCTGCTGGCCACTTTTTCTTTATTTTGAATCATTAAGGCATTCTTCATCTATTAGATTAAAATGTTATTTTAGCAAGTTTAATTTCGCCAGATATTTTTCCCAAAAGTCAAAAGATTGTGAGAATGCCCCATGTATTAAAAAAATATTTATTGTTATTAACTGAAGATGGATATTTTTGAAGTAGGACATTTTCTTTTACGTCTAAATAAACATGAGCAAATAGAAATATATCGTAGAACTTTATATGTACATCATCTGATCAAAAGTATCCGGACACTTTCGATTTTAGGTCTTTTGTCGACCATCTAAAGAAATACTCGACAAATTGTTCTGCAATATCAGGAATGTAAAGAATATGTTCGACCTAATATTTTACAGCAGACGTTTAGTCATGGGGGCAATTAACGGTACCAACAACAAATTGAATTAAAATAATAATAATTCTAATCACCCTATAAAGCAGAATGTTCCAAGTAACCTGTAGCTGCAGAAAATGACTATAAGAAGAGAGTCATGTGCAGCATCTGTGTTTATTTATCTAAGAAAAGCTCGTATGATCATGGAAATATAAAATTAATTTAAAAACAATCCTCATGTTTTTTGCTTACAGCATGCATGGTTTTCAATCTAGCTTAACATCACTTACAACAAACGCGATTAAATGCTCTAGAAAAAGTACGCAGCAATTAAAATATCAATTCATTGAATATGTGATGAAAAATGAGCATTCTCACGAAGTAATTTTAACTGAGCATGTGAGAAAAAAAAAAGTGTTTTTTTCATTATTTAGTAGTCAACTCTAATAAAAAGTCCAATCTAATATCGTGAAAATCCAGAAAAAAATCAGAGATATAGGAAGCTGGATTCCAAGTGCTTTCTAAAAAAAGTAGCCGAATAGTAAGGAATTATCCACAAATTGCCGTTTTCCATTTTTTTTTTTTTTATTGTAAATTGTTGTTGATGTTTTAGCTTTCCCCAAATGAACCATGAGAACGAACGAGCCCATTCCAACGAAAAACGAATCATCAAAATCGAAGCGCCCGTTCAAAATCTACGTAATGACATACGTTAAATACATGCTTCTTTGTTGGAAGCCTGTTAATAAAAAATTACATTTGTGAAGAACCCTTTATCATCGAACTACTTTTAGAAATTCAGCTCACTAGATTCGCCCATATCTGTCTGAATTTCTACTATATTCGTCTAGACTTTTTATATGAGTTGCTCTACTAAATTAGGAGGAAAAAAATTTTTAATGTTCGTGCATGCGCAGTTAACGATTAGTTCATACATTTTTTTATAGTTCATCAAACATTTAATATATATTTATATTCTACTTACAATATGTTGTTTCTACTGCACTTTGTCAAACTTCCAGGAAATGGGGTTCAATTTGTCTAAAAACACTTTATGCTATAAACAAAAATACATGCTGAATTCTTATTTAAAGAAACTTTTATATCTCCATGAATATAAGTGTTACTCTTATAAAAACAAACACAAGTGTTATAAAGGACCCACATAGATATCTGCTATAGATCATTTCGAGCATTTTATTCCATACTCTGATCACAAATATTATATTTTTATTCAATTTGTTCTTGGTCTTCTAACTGCCTTCTTGACTAAACCTTTGATGAAAAATATGAAGTCAAACACGTGTTCGTTACACTTCTGAAGTTCCAGAAGCATTCGTCAGGTATTTCTCTAGATATTTCACATAACGTCTAAAATTGAAAGTATCTGGATACTTTTTATCAGACAGTGCATTTGTTATTGCACCATATTATCATACATCTAATGAATGCATTCTAGAAAATATTAGTGGAAGGTAGAATAGTGATCTGCAAAATGAGTAATAAGAGATAAATAGTTGAATAAATCTATATATATATAGGAAATTTTTCTGTAGAAAAATTTTCGCGCCTTGCATTCAATAATATTTTAAATTTTATTTGCTTAAAAGGGGTATATCCAACAGAGTGAAAAAGTATCCAAGCCCGGAATCGAACCCGGGACCTCGGCATAGCGCACCGACGATCTACCAACTGAACCACTCGGAACGATACCCACCCTGGCACTTTCCACTATCATATGTTAGCAAGGCTACAACCGCAGCATGGCCACTTTTTCACTCTGTTGGCTGTACTGCTTTTAAACAATTAAAATATGAAATATTTGAACGTAAGGAGTGAGAAATTTACTACAGAAAAATTTCGAAGATATATATAGAATTATTCAATTTAATCGATGCTGGATTCTCTATAGTTTCGAATTTTCCCCAGAGTCGGTGGCTCACGGAAAAATATTCCATCTTGTGCTGCGGTTGTAGCCTTGCACTATGATAGTGATGATAGTAAGAAGTAGTGTGAGAGTAGTGAGAGAATTAGTGTGAGAGTGAAGATAGTGAGAGTAGGGCCCTATGATAGTGAGAAGTGCCAGGCTGGGTATCGTTCCAAGTGGTTCAGTTGGTAGAGCTTCGGTGCGTGATACCGCGGACCCGGGTTCGATTCCCGGCTTGGATACTTTCTCAATTTGTTGGCTATACGCCTTTTAAGCAAATAAAATTTGAAACATGATAAATAGTTGTATTTTTATACTGAGAAAATGGCCTTGCAAAAACTACAATACATTCCCGCATCTCTGATGAAGCTTTTACAATTTTCTTCAAAATTTTAAAGCCAACTGTTGCTGTTTAATTTATTTCCATTTTTACCAAATTTTTTTTTCTTATTTATCCACAGGAGGTAATAAAAGATTGATTTTCCAATAATATAAAAGCGATGATAACAGAATGGGTTTATAAGGAGATATATCCACGAAAAAATCATTAATCACAACTTGTCAGATTAAAATACATGCAGGGTGTCCATAATTAACCCTATTTAAAAGTTATCTACAGGCGAAACTATTGTTCAGAATGTTGTGAAATTTTGCAGAGGACATAATAAAGGTATGGGATTTGTTTGAGCAAAAAAAAAAAAAAAACATTAGTTTAAAATTTCGCCGCCAGAGGGCGTTTTTTAACGAATTACACATTTAGCCTACATTTATGATAGTTTACAAGTTTTATTACAACCAAACATGTTCCACATGATGGTCATCATTTTCAGATACCATCTGGAATCGTAAGATAGCATGTTCCACAATGGACTGCAGTGTGTTTTGGGAAATGCTAAGAACATGTCGTGAAATGCTGTTTTTAAGATCAGGTAAAGTTAATAAATGAAATTTCTAAACTATCGTAAATGTATGTTAAATGTGTTATTCATTAAAATGCGCCCTCTGGTGACGAAATTTTGAACTTTTTTTTTCACTTAAACAAATTCCCATCCCTTTATTATGTCTTTCGCAAAATTTCACAACTTTATGTACAATATTTTCGTCTGTAGGCAACTTTAAAGTAGGGTCGTTTAGTTATGGACACCATCTATACATATGTAGTTTTTGAGTTAGAGAAGGCAAAAGATACATACCGGGTGTTCCAAAAATGACTGATGGATTTTAAAATTCAATAACTTGCAAACGGTGACAGATATCTAAAAAATTCTTGCAGGAGGGTTATGTATGATATCAGGAGTTTTTGTACTGTGATTCTTGATTTTAGTTCGAATTTCAAACAATAGATGGCGCTTAGAGCAATAGGCGCTCAGTCCAGACCCGATTTTTGGTACTTCGGGATCCATTCAATAGATTTTAATCTCCTTTTTTCGCATGGAAAAAGAGAGAGGCCGAAAAATCGAGCCTGGATTCAGCAATTATTGCTTGCAACGCCATCTATCGGTGCCATTTGTAACTAAAACTGAGAATCGCAGTATAAAACTCCTGACATATTACATAACACTCCTGCAAGAATTTTTTTAATATCTGTCACCGTTTGTAAGTTATTGAATTTTAAAATCCATCAGGCATTTTTGAGACACCCGGTAGATAGATTTCTTTAATTATACAACAAAGTTACAAACAAAGTCTTTGTTCTCAAAATTAATGTAATGTCTCAGATGTATGATTAATACAAAACATGAATATGCACACATTAAGCATGAACTAAAATAAAAAGAAAAGTGCCCTTTTAAACTGATGGCATTGAGCTCGCAGTCTTTTCATACTAATTGTATATTTTACTCTTATTTCAAAGAATAATGCCCCTCGAAAAATAAAGAAATCGACAAATAAACCCAGTTAGCTAAATTAAGAGGGTGGGATTAGCTCCCCCATTCCCCCCACCCCTTTATACTTAACCAATGAACCGCCAAATCTAATCAGGGAAGCGTCTTATCAGAATACACCGGTATGCCAAATTTGATGCGAATTGGATAATTCTGCATGAAAAACCCATTTATCTAAATTAAGGGGGGGGATTAGCTCCCTCATTTCCCCACATTATATTTAACTAATGAACCTCCAAATCTAATCAGGGAAGCGCCTTATCAGAATGAACCTATATCCAAAGTTTGAAGCAAATCGGATATTTCTATCAAGAGTTATCGCATTATGTACATACATACGTACATACATGCAGAACCTGCGGACACATTAGCTTTCAGGCTTTGATAGCCTGTGAGCTAATAAAGTAGTAAATCTTAAACGTTACACAGAAAGAAATAGAAAGACAATAAAATAATCTTGTCTTTTATTACCAAGACATTCAGTATATGCGAAGTAATAAGAGATATTGCTGAAAGCACCTACTTATAAAGTTTCGTAAGTTTGCACAAAAAAGCATCAGATATCATTAAAGCTTCTCTTTTGACCGACAACATGATTCCGAAATTCAATTTCATATCAAATGGACTAAAGGGATTTTTCTCCGATTCTTTCATATGGTCATTATTACTCAGCATTTATATATATATATATATATATATATATATATATTAACTATATCTTGTATATACATATACTAGTATATATATATATATATATATACACATTACTTTTAATGTATCTTATCAAAAGCAAAATATTTTTAAGACATATAATACACAATAAGATAGAAGTTAAAATTGTAGTTATATTTATTATACTAAAGCGACATAATTACGGAGTCTGCCGTTTATACGTCTCGGCCCATTTTGCGATTTATTTCTTCGGCTCCTTAAGAGTAGTATGAGAGTCTCATAAATGAGAGTCACTGTAGGGTCTAGTTTAGGAGTTGATAAACTACGTGGTCGCTCAAGACCGCAAAAAATTAGGGCTGCAAAAATTTTATAATGCACATACGCAAAAAAATTTTTTGATCGCCTTCCAACCATTTAATTTTTCACTATCATAAAACACATTAAAATATCGTTTTCCTGAAAGTTTAGGTGTATTTTTCTGAGATTTTTCTCTATTTCTTCTTTAGTCCATATTTTTAAAACTACCCTTCGCTCACTAAAATCTTTAGATCATTACTGTCTGTTCTTAAAGTGGGGGGGGGGGGGGTGTTGTTGTTGTTCGAGATTTCTGGAGTAGACTTGTTAGCGATGAACGGGAATCGGCAATTTTCTGATTATTTGTTATTCTTCCAACGGTAAAATAATATTCATGTCAATAACTGCATTTTTGTATGTTTTTACTAATTTTTTATCGCTATAAATTGACTGTGCTGGAATTTTTATTTTTATGCTTTTCATTTTCATTGCTTTATTTCCAATTACTCGCACAAGTTGTTGAAACTGAAACAAAAAAGAAAAATAGCAGTGTATCAGCAAAGACATTTTTTATTGAATTTTATGTTTGGGTGAATATTAACTAACAACAGTACAAACTTAGTTTTGCTTTTCACGTATAGCCTAGAAAATATTGTTCCTTTATGGAACGAGTTTCTAAGGCAGCTAAAATCTTTTGTCCATAACCGCTCAAGGCTTAGGCAAGATGCTTGAACAGTGTATCTGATGAAAACATATGTCAAAGAAGTACTGCTTAGTGTTATGGTTGCAGCTTCATATCTTAATTGAATATTATATAAAATTTTTGCTGCAGTGTATTTAAATGTGCGAACTCCAGTCTACCCAGTTACTCGTGGTATTTACATCGAACTTCCGAAAACGGATAATTAATTAATAACAACGATGTTTTTGTGCTTATGAAATATCTATTGCGTTTAAAGGACGTTGTATTATTTATAACACTTTTGTTTGTTTTCTGGCATAAAATATAAAATAGCGTATTTATCTGTGTATGCAGCGTGGTTTTTATACCGAAACTTTTTTTAAAACTGATGGGTGGGTGGCATACACGAGGATTTGATGTCTGAAGATCGACGCAGAAGAGAACGACAGCGATGTTGAAAATTTATATTAAGTGCGAAATATATACATTTAATTTGTAGAAATATTGTTTGTATGTTTAGTGTGTGTGTGTATTTTTCTAACAGTTGGTAATATCGAACTTCAGGATTGATCTGTGTAATTTCCGATACTATGACATCATCACTGGCCTATCCCTTTAAGGCCGTGAGATTTTTGGCAGAAATGAAAAGTATTGATTTTTTTCCTTAATTAATAGGATTGTATTTGATTTTTAAAAAATATTTAAAAAAATACCCGATGTCAGGTTATGCGAAGTGAAGATCCATGCTATTATATTGGTGCAGGCTCGAATTTAAATCGAAAAAATGGGGAACGTGCTTTTTTTATTTTTCTTTAGGATCACCTAGGACCATTGTGTAGGTTAGGTCTTAAAGGGTTAAGTACCTACCTATGAACGTCATACAACTACTTTCTATTTTAATATATGAAATTGAAATAATATTTTGTAATTACTAGAAGTAGAATAAAATCTACTTGAGCTCTTTTCTCATATCTTTTTATTGAATATTTTGCTCCAAATAATTTATTGGCCCTATAGTGCACGCATTTTTCTTTTGGATGTATGTCTTTTTACATATATACTTAGTGTTAGATACAAAAAAATTTAAAGCGTATTTTTTTTTCTTTTTTTGCCTTATTAAAAAGGTATCCTCTGTCATTATAAACGAGAAATATTTTCCTTTAACCCTTTCGGGGGCTGTGTCCTTAAAAAAGGATACCTAATTTTAATTCCAAAAGTGACAAATGGCACCAATAATATTTAATTAAAATTTTCCTTTTATAATGTACGTGAAAATAAGCAAGTTCGTATTTTCTAGTAACTTCGTTTATAAATTCTGGTGTCAGTCCATTATTTCACCAGTTTATAAACAGAATTACTCCGCGCCGGAAAGAGTTAAACACAGTGATATGTCAGAAAGAAATTTATATATTAAAGGTTACATTTTAATTTATTAATTGCATATCAATACGCAATGAATGGTTATAACTCCACAATGCATCTGTTACACGAACGCGTGGCCTACACGAGCGAATGCGGTAATTGTTTTAATTCAAATATAGTTTTTTTTTTAATGTGACCAAAATTTTTTCTACTAAAAAATATTTGCACAGTTATTTTTTGTTTGTTTAATTAATTATTTTCATTTAAAAAGGTCTGAAAATCTTCTATAAATTAAAATGTTCGTAACATTAATTATTGCACAAATTAGTTTACAATATGTTAGGATTGCAATTTAATTATATTTCTAACATGGAAAATAGAAAGAAAGACATATCCAACCTGGGTTGTTATTTTCTTTTTGTACAATGCAAATTGAAATCGGGTTTTGTTTTTTTCTTTCTGGCGAAAATCAAACTTTAAAAAAAAGGAGAAACTTAAGCAAAAGAAAATTGTTAAATAAATGAACAAGCATTATCTTTTAAAAAATAATTTGTTTTTTTATGATTCGCTGATGTGTGAAAAACAAAACCTTAAAAAACCTTTATGTTATTAATAAAATGAAAGCAGATGTTGTTTTTAAGCATCATAAAAATACAGCAGATTCCTTAGATATGTTTTAACTCATTAAAAAAAGATGAGCAATGCATTTTAAAACTATTAGTGGCGTGAGATTTTTTGTAAGTGTTCAGTGTTCGCTTTATTAATTAAACAAAAGTGCCATCAAT
Source organism: Maratus speciosus (assembly GCA_963932465.1). Lineage (NCBI taxonomy): Eukaryota > Metazoa > Arthropoda > Arachnida > Araneae > Salticidae > Maratus > Maratus speciosus. The sequence continues at coordinate 177,845,709 of OZ010790.1, read as the reverse complement.
TTCATTTTTGAACAGCCGCATCATAAAATCGCATGTCAGGAAATTTTACTTTTATTTTTAACATGCTAATAAATTCCAATGAATGGTAAAGTTTCAGAAATAAAGCATCTAACCACTCATGATAACTTACCCTTTGATTATGTTTTCGGGAAATATACGTGCCCGCGTTAAATTTTTTATTCTATTCATACAATTAAAAAAAAAAATTCTCTTAAATAGACTTATATTAGGATTTTTTCAACGAGAAATTCGTAACAAAGCAATTTTTTTGTAAATTGTGGTAAGTGTATCTAATATATAAAAATGAAAAATTGTCTGTCTGTCTGCAATGCTATACAAATCCACAGTTTGGAAGCCAGAATTGTGAAATGTTGTGAAGGTAACTAAAGCAATTCGGAATCGAAATATTTTAAAGTTAACTTTTAATTAATAAAAAAACACCAATTTAACAGCAATTTCCTATCAAATATAAACATTTTTCATTGTAGCAGCTGCCAACAATTAAAAATTAAAAATTCACAATAAAATCCTTTTTTCATGTTCAACCCGTAATCGGGCGAGTTCTTTAACCAATACATATTACGTACTTTATACATATTACGTACGCCACGCTGCAATACTAAAAATCTGTAGCGGGTATTACGATAATTCTTTTACCTCACATGCAAATAAATAGAGATATACATATTACGTACGCAACGCTGCAATGCTAAAAAGCTGTAGCGTGTTTTACGATAATTATTTTACCTCGCATGCAAATAATTAGAGATTATTGAATTGCGCTTAAATATTACATTTTTTTTTTTTAATTAAAGGCAAACATTTTATCACAAACATCAATAAAACTTTTTATTCTATTAATTCCCTTATTCCAAAGATATTGTTTTATCGTCTTCTGCCATAGTAACATGATAAATTAAATTTCATTTTTAAAAAATGCGCAGTAGTAGCAAAATATTTTACTAAATCGAATAGTTATTTTTAATTTTGGTTTTAGAATTAAATTCATAAACTTCCGTGCATAGAACGGGTTAAACAGCTAGTTAAATATAAAAATAGTCGCCAGCCGTAGTTCGTGATCAAAAGATCAACTATACGAATTTAATCTAAGATATTTATAAGCATGATAAAATTCTATTTTAATTCAAAAATAAAATAAAAAAGAAATTTAGAGCTCTCTAGTTATGCATTGTTTAACGACAGTCGAACTTTCTTTTAACGAAGTTTTCTACTAAACGAAATTTTCTGCTGAACCTTGAATTTGAATATCATTAACATGCAAATTAATCTCCATGTTACGAAAAATATATTCTTTACAACGAATTTTATTCCACTTTCCAGAGTGCACAACATACAAACTGAGAGGTTACTGTTGCGATGGAAGTATGAATTTATTTCTTACGGATTGTATAAAAATGAAATTATTTATTTATTTAATCATTTCCATTCAAAAGAAGAAATGCTAAAAGCCTTCGATACAATAAAAAGGGGATTCCAGTTTCACGAGAATATTTCAGATGAATTGTTCGGGTACTTACAAAATTGTGAAAACTTTTATGAACAATATATTTTTTATAAGAAACCTGAACAGAGTAATATTACAGATTTTTTTTAAGTTAAAGAAATGCGGAAAAAAAAGAGAAAAGTTACTCTAAGGCTCAGTTTTTGTTTACCTCTCTTTATTATGGTTTTTTTTTTTAGACATTATTGTAATTAAATTTTTCTCATATGTCTATATTGCATTAAAAATAATTACTGCCCGAATTAAAATACATTTTTCCAATACAGTGAAACCTCTCGTAAGGGCCACCTGCCGTTCCACTGAAAATTGGCCCTTGAATAGGGGTGACCAAATTTTTCAATCACCTTTCTTTTTATCCCTCGATTTTTAAAATCTCCATATTCTTTCAGAAAGTTCTCTTTATTTTTAACAATATTGTTTATTTGATTCTTGCTGCAATTAAACTGTGAAGCCTATTTTCTTGCAGATGTTCCTTGATCATGAAGAACTTTGATTTTGTCATTCAAATCCAAATGTACTCTTTGAACTGATTTAGGTGCCATAATTAATTTTATATAAGTCTGAGCATAAAATTTCTAGTGTAAAAATTATGCTTCAATATGCATTCACAGTTTTAGTAAATTTGGAATCAGTTCTTCTAGATAACCTGTTATCCTTTGTGTTCCCACAACAAAGAGTTAAGTTTCCCCTCCAACCCAACCCCTACATGTTGAAAGGTCAAACAAAGTGTGAGGAACACCCCACTTGTGGAAAAGTTTGTGGTCCTTCATTGTGTTACTAAATCCTCACCCATCTCCCCCTGCGTTCTTTGTTGTAAGTGCAGTTGTATACTGAACTCTTTATCTTTTAGTTCAGGAATTCAATATACCTGTTTAGGATTTAAAGCACATGTCAAAAAATGGCCTTTATGAAAGGTAGATGCGGCCCCTAATAGGAATAAATTTAACATTATGTCTATGGGGAAAAATTTCGTTCCTAAAAATATTGGCTCTTAATAGAGATGGTCCTTGAATAGGGGTGGCCTTTAAAAGAAGTTTCACTGTATTTCTATTTTATGTGTATTTTTCATTTTATGCACGTGTATTTTATTATACAAATTTCATGAATTTGAGTTCATTTCTGTTTAACGAATTTCGTCATAGCGAAGTTTTTAAGTGTAACGATGAGGCTTCGTTAAATGGAAGTTTCACTGTATTTTGTTGAAGCCATCACATATTTTTTATATCTCATTCTAATATACCGATAGATCCAAAAGTCACAAAATAAATAAAAATTTATGATTCCAAATGTATAGACATTAGCAGGATGATGCTTCACACATATACACAGAAATACATATGATTTTTTATGACAATACAAATTATTGCAGAATCGTCACATTTGTCATCCACAGTTATCCTTGTTGGGGTCCCAAAGCTGCTGATTTTCGCTATGTAACCATGCGTCAGTTATTTTTGTTGCTCTGCGAAGTATCTTGCGCCGTTTCTCAACTATTCTCACTAATGGCAAAACCATAATAAACAATAACAACACTGTCTCCTGACCAAAGCCTGGCATTTAAGATTTCTCTCTTCTCCCCACAAATTCTGACTTCTTAACATACTTTCTCGTCCAGCACTGCTGTCAAAACTAAACAAAATTTATAAATAACTCATGGAAATTTCCACACTCTCATCCTAGCGGCCTGGTGTGACGAGCATACTGCTAAAAGAACGCCAAGCAGGCGTCTAAACGCCACTAGGAACAACCATAAAAAATTCTGGACTCTTGGTGTGTTCCAGCACACATTCTTCGAAGCAGCAATCATTTGCTCCATGCTTCATTCTCCTCTCCCACTTCACGTCGCGAGTGGGCAGTTTGTGCCCCAGCGGGCGGGCAAAGCCTGTTGTGCTACATTGATCTTTTCTTCCTCAATCCTGCCCTCTGTCGCGTGAGACCTAGAACTGGCGGACTCGGCTTCATACAAGTATTGGCTGAAAACTGTATTTTTTTTTTTAAGGCTTTAATAAAGGCCACAGGAAGGGACAATATGTTCTACAGACTTGGTTCCTTGTATGAGCAGTCTCCCTTAGGCAATCAAACCATAACAAATAATAAGCGTCAAACTGAACCATTGTAATTCTAGTTGTATCATATGCTGTGCTGTGTCACTGGCTCATAATAACTCCAGATGTTGGTACAAAAGTAATTATTTTGGCAGTAAATTTACACAATTAGCCCACTCGCGACGAGCAACTTTTACATAAATTTTAATCGTTTATTATTGTTTTTTCAAAATAAAAATTTTTGCATAGTTTAATTTCAGAAATCCTCTGTTGAATAAAGCTAAATTCTTCTATATATAAAAAAAAGTAACGCTTTGGAAATGGACCAATGAAAATCTGCGTAGATACCACGAAACACATTTGATTGGTCAGAGCTTTCTGATGCTATAAGGGGGGTTACCAAGAGGGGAGGACCCGGCTCTGTTGCCAAACGTCGCAAGTTTGACGCCAACTTGGCGCTATTTCCAGTATTTCGCCAAATTTACATAGACTCCCATTGAAATCCAATAGGGTTTACTTGCTTGCTGAAAATCAACAAATTGTGATATTTCAATGCAACAAAAAGTAATATTAGCTTATGAATAGAGCTTAATTGAACTATTTACATTATTTTTAAGCACAAACACTATTTACAATATTCGTAACAATATATATGTTTATTTAATTTGTAATTATTCAAAAAAAATATAAATTTTACCTTTTTTTCATGATTTTATATTTAATAATTCTTTTAATTATGAAACTCTGTAAGCTCTAATGATTATGTACTTGGTGATAAGGAAATAAAACTGTCAGGAGTTGGGGAGGAGCGCGTTTTTACCCGACTGCCAAGAAGGGTTATGTGTTTCACGCGTATCTAGGTATGTGGATTTCTTTATACCCTCAAAACATCCCAACGCTGGATGGATTTTAATGAATGAGCTCTACATCGATTCGTCTTAACCGTCCGATGGTTATAGGCTAGGTTTTGTTTTCATAAATTCAAAGTGGCGTCCGTAAAATACAAAATGGCGGTAGAGACGAAAAAAAATTTTCACTCACCATATTAAGTGGCATATCATTGAATAGGTCTTTCAAAATGAAGACGATGGTTCATTGACTATTTTGCAGTCAGAAGCTCCGTTTAAATATTATACAACCTGGAAGTTGTGTAGGTAGGATATCTAGCTTTACTGCAACCCTAACCATCATAGCCACCTATAGGGGAGACCGGGGCTAGTTGGCTACATGGGTAAGTATGCGCAGTCCTCATAAATCGCCTGTTTGTGGATAGATTGCGCAACCAGTCACAGAGTACCTTTCTTCTTTCTTTTTATAATCCTCATTGTAGTTTTGCAGCGTTACCTACGTGCAGTGGACATTTATTACGATTTTTCTGTTTTTTGCACTTATAAGTAATTTTTTGTTGCTTCATTCTTTTTTCTAATTTCTAATACTTATCTTAATAATTGCGATTTAACTTGTGCATATTTCCTTAGTGTATAATTCACTGTACCTACCCCATATGTTAGTTACTTGGATTATTTATGCTTAGATGGTTACGTGTCCCTTTTGGGAAGAAATTTAGTATGGGGCTAGTAGGCGCATTGAACACGGGGCAAGTTGGCTCTGTGTCTCGTGTGTGCTGGTAGCTTGAAAAAAAACAAACACCGAGAAAAGTGGTTGCAATGCAAGATTTTGGGCATACAAGACTTTCCCAAAAGAAGACACTCGATTTTTTATTTATGACAACTGTAACTCTGATGATGATGTCGAGTAGGATAGAAGTTACTCAATGTTAATGTTTTATTCATTATTTTTATGTCCGTACAATTTAGAATTTACATTGTACGGCAATAACGCCTTTGTTTAAACTTATTGGCTATAATGAAATTGATTTCTCTTAACTGCGCGTCTTATTTGGGTTTCATTTAAGTTTTAATAGAGCGTATGCCAACTTACCCCATAGGTATAGGCAACTTGCCCCGTGAGAAGGTAGGTTGGCGCACAATTTTCATTTTATTTTAGGCTTCCGTTAAACATAAACTACAAAAGCTACAAACTCAAAACTCCGGGTATTTATAGCCCAATGCCTATTCTTTAAAAGTACAGGTAAAGTTTCATAAAAAACTTAAACAAAAAATTACTAAAAATCAATGTTTAAAAACTGCGCCTTCTAGCCCAGTCTCCCCTAGGCCTCATCGAAACAGTGTTTATAGATAGGAACTAAAAATTAAACACAACTTAAAAGTCATCAGTACAAGTAAATGAAAAAAATAGGTAATATAAAAAATAGTTTCACATTTATGGGAAATGATTATTTTTGATTTTTAAATTGAATTTTTACTTGTTACCAAGTGGAATCTAGAAATTGAATGCATAGAAAATGAGGAATCGCGAAACAATTACGTCTGGTATTCGCTAGAAAATAGGGATTGCTTCGCGATTACGCGGGGAATTGGTGAGCGTAGCGAGCAGGGGGGCGGAGGCCCCCTATTTTATTATAAAAAAATCCCTGGCAGAAATAATCAAGGATTTTAATCGCCGTATATGCCACGTATATGGGGAAAATAGGGGAAGGCGCTCACTTAAGGGAAAACATGAATAGTTAGTCAAATTTAGACAAAAAAATCAATATTTTATTAACGAAGTATAACTCCAAAGCATAAGGAACAGTTTGCAATCAGCTACTTTGCATAAAAGTTTAAGGAATTTTTTTATCGTTTTATTTAAATAATCATCGATTGAGCGGTAATGCCCGACATGGTAGGGTAATAGCACTCAGAATTTGAATACAACATTTAAATAAGACAAAAGTCACATATGTAGTTGTGTGGGCTGTTCACACCAACTTTACACATATTGTGCACACATATTCTGTTACACATATAGTGGGCTATTTTTTTTATTATTTAGGTTTTTTGATTTTCACCACTTTTTTGAAATCGCAAAATTTTCCTTGTTTAATGACATATTAATTAAGGCGAAAACAGGGGAATTTTACTATTTCAAAAAAATGGCGTTAATCAATAAATTTGAAAAAAAGTTGCCCACTGGCAACACCTCTTCTGGAATAATACGCGAGCGCCATTACTCGTTATCGCTATAGTAGTGCTAAAGCCAATCGGTATCCCCCCCGCCCGGCAGACTCTGTTGTGTTTTAATGCATTATAATTGGCGTAACAATGCACTACAAAAATAAATAAAATCATGAAAGTATAACTAAATGTATATGTTTTGTAGATATAATGAGTAAATTAATATTTGAAAATAAGAGTGTATACTTACCTTCTATTTAGATGTTGTAAATTTTATAATAAAACAACTTCAAACTAATAACGTGAGGATACAAAAATACTTTCCTTCCGACGGTCACTATATCCTTACTGGGAACTTACGATGCTGGGAACTTACTGGGAACTTACGCTAGGTGCCGGTACCGATCGCACGTTTTCAATTCTTTCTGTTTAGAGATAGTGGGTCAGCGGGATTGCCCTTCTGGGCGTCATTACCCTATTTTCCCCTACGTGTAGCACGTCGCGAAGTGGTTAGAAGAATTCCGCATATTTTTGTGTATTTCTGTGAAAATCGTATCTTGCAAATACCCACGCTTTTTTAATTATTAAATATTTATTTCTTTTACGACTTTTAAGTCATTTTGTATCAATTTAAATAACGCACTTACACACTAACGACTAGGAAAATGAAATTACAGAGGAAAATGAACCGAAAGAAAATCAGGCAAAATTACAGTAACTGTAAAGCGTAGAAGTGACGCTGCGGTTTTCTAAACCGGATTTCCCACAACAGAATTTAAACGGTTATAGAACTACAACTAAATTCGAACAACAATAAATAAATTTCATTTTTATTAGGGAATTGTAAACTGTCACTTCACGATAACGATGCAAATATTTGATTCACTCTAAATCTCATTGAAATGAGATATTTCCGTACACATTTTATATAAGTCAGAAATTATTAAGAGGCATCACACACTATAAAAGTTTTCACTTCCAGCTTCAGGTTAATAATTTTTTATTAAGAATTTAATAAAGAAAAAACTAAATATATTTTTAAAAGTAAAAAGGTTTTATTTTTAATCACCATTCTTTATCATATAAAACAGCGGTTCCCAAACTATATTGGTTCGAGACCGACCTTTTAAGTAAAAAGAAATTTGCCCAACCCACCTAATATAGGGTGTATATCAGTATGAAAATTGCTGTATGACTTCTATAAACTATCGGCTATTTTATCCAACGTAAAAGGCAAATTTTCATACGAAAGATATACTATCAACAAAAACAAGAATTGGTAATACCAATGTGTGTAAGTGGAGTAATAACTAAAACAAAACAGACTACAGAGTTAATTAAAAATACATTGAATTATTATCAAAACATAACTTTCTAATCAGTGAGATTTCTGGCACTGGTGTTTACCGATGGCAGTATCTATATCAGGTTTAAAACTGGTTAATTTTAACCTGAAGTCACTTTCTATATGCAGTTTATTTCTGCACTTGTTTTTCACAAACAGCAAAATAGAAAAAATCCCTGCCGGCTCGGGCCTACAGGCGGAGGTAGATTTCGAAGTTAAGTACTAAATTCACCAACAAAACTTAAATCAAGGTTAGAGATAAACCCAGTTCCTTCACTAAGAATGAGCTCTAGGGAGCTAAACATTTTGTGAAAATTCTAATATACACGAATACACACACGCATGTATTTGGAATAGGTTTAAAAATGGCTAAAGCAAATTCAGAGAACCTCAAAGTGTTAAAATATGTTAATATTTCCATAGTCGGGTTTTTATCATGTTTTAATACGTTTCTTCAAACTCACATGACGTTACATATTCACCTGCTGAGGTCCATTATATTCCCAATATGACGCAATATACATATATATATATATATATATATATATATATATATATATATTTTATTCGTCAAACTATTTATTTCATTTTGAGTTTTCAGTTTTCATGCGGAAATCTTGCACTAGAAAACTAATGACGTAATATTCAATTTGTTTTCAATTCGTCAAACTATTTATTTAAGTTAATTTTTCACGTGAAATCTTGCAATAGAAAAACAATTGTTGTGGTGAGAATTTTATTGTTTTTTTTTAATTGTTGGCAACTGCTTAACGAAAAATATTTATTTTTTCCTGTCATTGTTGTGTAAGAGCTAGTTTTATCAGAATCATGTTAAGACTGTATTCAAAATTTTGAGCCCTCCCCATTTCCATTCCCTTGGGCCGATTTTGCCCATTTTCAATCGCCGCCGAGATATCAACCATCTCAAAGTTGTTGGCGAGTTTGAAGACGATCCGTGTATTATTGCGACTTTTATCGTGCGGACAAAATTTAGTACATACATACATACATACATATATATATATATATAAACTTTTTAGGTGGGGGTGGTTTTGGGTTCCTGGGGTCCTATAATGAAAAGTTATGAAGGAATTTTTCAAAAGTCGCACCATGTTAACGACTGCAATAGGTAGTATTTCTTACGAAATCTACCTAAAAGCATGTTCATACAAGTATGTAATGCTAAACCCCATCAAAAACCTCAAAGCGAATTTAGATATTTCCGGATATTATGCTGGTATATTCATCCAGAAGGAAATTAGGGATTTTCCCTTGAAATATTATTTGCTGTTCGAGTTGTTATATTTTTTAACAGATGAAATAGTAGACATATTTTTCGACAAATCACAATAGTTCCGCGATCCATCAAAACACCTGCCGCGACCCGTACGTTGGGAACCGCTGGTATAAAACAATTATAGAAGCCAACAAAATGTATTACACGTCTATATTTTCGTTGCAGATAAAGTATTTTTAAGTTGAAATTTCATTAAAACCATTTTCTCATAAAAATAATAAATCTATCTATACTAATGAAAGAAAGTTTCGCTCTGTGTGTCTGTGTGTGTTCGATGACAAGCGAAATCTACCGCAGGTACAAGTCTGAAAATTTAGATGAGGGTAATCCAATGCATGTCCTGATGCTCCTGAGGCTGAGAATTTTATTATTTTTTTTTAATTATCAGAGTTATTTAAAAATTAATATTATTTTTTAATTACCAGCGTTAATTAAAAATCACAACGAACCTCCATCAAAAATTCGCATCTTTCATTCCGAGACGGAAAAAGCGCTCGCGCATTCTCAGAACCCGATTTATATAGCGGAACGAAAATGATGAACCGAAATTAGGGATTTTGGGGGGCAGGGGTTATGTCGTTATTTTTTAACCTGAATTGACCAAACCGCTAAGTATAATTAAAAACGGAAGACGTATTCTAAAAGATCGTACTTTTACGGAATAAATGCCGTAATCACTTATAAAAAACATCGTTATTAACCTTCTGAAAAAAATATCAAAAAAGGCAGTTCTTTTTTTTTTTTTTTCCTATACGGTACCGCTTTCCTGGGCACAATTTCGAAGGTACCTATTAATAAAAATGCGTATGTAAAGCTGAGACCTTCTTCTCTTCGACAGGGTAATCGGTTGTCAAAAATACGAATTTTAACCCATTAAAAAAATTCGCGACCGCAGGTCATTTTGCGCATTATCACGATCATTTTTCTACGGTAAAAGTGACTAAACGTCCATATTTAAACACAATCTGATTAGAGAGTCTCTGCCGACCAAATTTAAATCACCTACAAAAATTTCGAAACGTTCGGAGGAGTAGAAGTATTTTTTAGAAAATAAAATGCGTTAAAATCTCGCCAAAACACTTGAACACTAGAATAATTTTAACACAATTATTCTATTGGTAAATAAATCATATTAGCTGTAAATTTCCAACTAAAGCGAAAAATGTCCGGACCAGGATTCGAACCAGGGATCTCCTGGCTGAAGCCGCCTCTGCTCTGCTATCTGAGCTATTCCGGACGAATTTGGCGGAAATTTTTCACCCAGCTAACCTTAATGATTATAGCATCTGGTTTGAAACCTGGTTCAGCTCAACAGAATAAATCACAGGTAATGGAACTCCAGAAATCCCTGGATGCGTAATTACACTAGATTAATTTTAACACAATTATTTTAATTGATAAGTAAATCATATTAGATGTAAATTTCCAACTTGAGCACTGGCGGCTTCAGCCAGGAGATCCCTGGTTCGAATCCTGGTCCGGACATTTTTCGCCCAGTTAGAAATTTACATCTAATATGATTTATTTACCAATTAGAATAATTGTGTTAAAATTAATCTAGTGTAATTACGCATCCAGCGATTTCTGGAGTTCCATTACCTGTGATTTATTCTGTTAAGCTGAACCAAGTTTCAGACCAGATGCTATAATCATTAGGATTAGCTGGGTGAAAAAGTTCCACCTGATTCGTCCGGGATAGCTCAGATGACAGAGCACTGGCGGCTTCAGCAGGAGATCCCTGGTTCGAATCCTGGTCCGGACATTTTTCGCCCAGTTGGAAATTTACATCTAAAACACTGAAAACCGAGGTGTTTTGGAGCAGTTTCGTTCGACTTCGGCTCAAGTTTTCACCACTAAATACGTATATGTTTTCACGAAATTTTAAAGAAGGCTTGGACGCATTTATGTTTATAACCTATTAAATTTCAGATAATGCGGACGATGAGAACTATTGTTCTTTTATTATGCTAACGGAACGGAGGCAAAAACAAGAAAAAAAAGCGAGAATAAAACGTATTTTTTTTATTAGATATTAGTATTTTTCTCGATTTTTTGTCACGAGGTGCACAATCGTCATACTTATAACCTCTAAAATTCTCAATGAATTCGGAGAACAATAACTTTTTTTAAACTATTGAAGTAATCGAAGTGAAAAAAAAAGTTGGAAATTGCATGTCAAACGTAGCAAATGAGATACGTTCGTACTATAACAAGTTTTATAAATATTTTTTGCACCGCATGTTGTACTAAATGTGTATTTTAGTACACTTCATAAGTGCCTATCAATTTCATTCTGTTCGAAAGGCTGTAACAGCATTAAAATGCACTTGAAATAATTTTTTTCCCCATTGCCCGTAATATAACGGAAAACTTTTTACTGTCCCTGTATTTAAACTATACATCCGATTTTCATAAAATTTGAAATGACTCGACACAATATTACAACAATTATATATTTGAAATTTCAGAGCATTCGGTATGATAGTTTTTGCTTTGTTATATGAGGATGGGCGGACAGACAGACGGGCTGAACGACGATTATAGGTGCTACGTATTTATATAATTACGAACGCACCTAAAACAGTCTTCTGACGAGCCCTTTTACCAATAAATATTAATATTTTTTCTCGATTGTTTCACACAGGCTATGAAAAAATGCTTTTAACTCCGAAAAATTTCAGAGAATTTAGACGATAACGATTATTTTCTAATTATCGAGATTAATCTATTGATTATTATAACGGACACCCCCCCCCCCCTCCACACACACACACACACGTACACACACATCCCTCCTTTTTTGGCTTATTTCAAAATTACGCATCGACTCTAAAAATTCAAATACGCAAAAAAGAAAATACCAAACAGTATGTAGATACTTTTAATTCTCTTTCTAACATTGTAAAACATTTCATAAAATACAAAAATTAACCCTTTGAAAAAAAATCATCCTCTGAAGTCACTTTTCGTTTTGTTCTCGTTCATTACGCAGATTTAGATTTAAAAGAAACACTTATTTTTATACAATTGTTTTGAAATTTTAATACCGTATACTAAGCTGTTAGTTAATGATCGAGTATCGGTTTTGTCAGGTATAATCGGATTTAAGGGTGAAATTACATTGAAAGTCAAAAATTTTCACTTAGGATTTCACTGTGAAATAAATAAATAGTTATGCATAAAATCTTGACTTTTACAACGTACAAACAGTTGTTGCAAACATGTTTGGGAAGACAAGAAATGTATTTTTTAAAACTTTGAATCGCCCCTCCCTTCTCTCTTTGCAGTTATTTCGAGACCTTTTTCCTCTAAATATCAGTTTTGTTTTTGTTCTTTATTAATAATTTCGACTTTTAACACTATTTCTAAAACGAAAAAGTAATATGTTATGGCCATCACAAAATTTTCTTCCTATAAATCAAATCATCTGTAACCAAAATTAATATAGTCGTTCTCGCTATATAGCTATCGCGGAAATCGTAAAAAAAAACAGAGCATAGCAGCTAAACCTGTTAGTCAGTATACATCTAAATCTAAGAAGGATCTATCTGTCAAGATTTAACAAAATATGAAGTTTGGTGAAATTCCATGCGTTAGTTCTTAACGTATAGCTATCGCGGAAATCGGGATAAATACAGCCTATCGAAGCAGCAACAACTGTTGGCCGATTTACACGAAAACAAATCAGCACCAACTTATATCAAGGCTTACCAGAATATGGTGAAATTCCGAGCATTAGTTCTTGACATATAGCTATCGCGGAAATTATGAAAATGCAGCATACCAACCCTCTTGGGAGATTTACACTAAAACCTAATCAGCATCAATTTTTATTAAGGCCTTACTGAATCTGAAGTTTTATTAAATTCTGTGCTTTAGTTCTTGAAATAGAGCGTCATTGTGTTTTCCTGATCACAGTCCTCCATGGTTTCATACCTTTTGGTGCAGGAAAACACAATGGTAAACCTACGAGTCAGCCACTAAAATCGGGTTTTCAGGGGTGTTCCACCAAGATATGACTTGGAAGACCGATTGCGTTTTAATATGCGAATCAAGATTTAACTAATCCTAGAATTTCATCCGTGAACTCGATGAGGTGATTATCTGTGCTGCCAGCTCCCGGTCTATTAATCCAATGCTTTCTTCTTGTAAAGATAGAAAAAAATAATAAGTGTTAAAAAGGTGCTTTCAAACCTCAAACTGTCGCCACTTCGGAAAATTTTGATTTATCTTATAATTTTAGTTTTGGTCTCCAACTAATTTACTTTATTTTAAGAATTCATGTTTATTGCTTGTTTCTGATTATATTAAGAACACAATCACGAACCCCGATTTACAGAGCACGCCCTGCATAGTAAACATTGTAGGAGTTTATAACAATCAAAATACAGCAAACATCCTTTAATCTGTCATTTTAAGATCCGGCATGCTGGATAATCCGTCATGACTTTCGAAAAAAAAATAGTATTCCTTATTTAGTTACTCCTGATGTTTATAATAATCTGATGGAACATCAGAATGAGAAATTACGTAACAATCCATTACAAACGATTGAAAATCGCGAATGTTAATGTTGCTGAAAGCGATAGAGTTAATGATGAACTAGAAGATATTTTATGTTGTTTGCCTTTAGATATTCTAATGTCATACCTGAATTGAGGAGAAATAAAACAGTGTGTTGAAGTAGATTTTGATGAGCCGACAGAGGAAATTTTAGAAATTGAGGCCATCATTCAGAGTGTTATCAGCCCAACCCCAACAACCCCTAAAAATGTTGACTCTGATGAAGATTATGTGGAGGTTCAAACAACATCCGTTCGAATCAAGCAGCGGTTGCTTTGATTTATCAAATTTTTTGAGCTCAACAATTCATTCAACGATGTGGAAATTTTGAAACTCCACATCATACGAAATGACTTCCTAAAGAAACAAAGAAAAGGGAAGACTAATACAAAACAAACTGATATTCGAGATTTGTTTAAGATGGCTTCTACGAGTAGGCCTACAATGCATGCTTTCATTTTATACTCATGTACATAAGTTATACTTTACATATTGGGTGTTTTTTTAAAGCTTTTTAAAGAATAAAAAACATGACTTACTGTCATTTTTTCTTTAATTCTAACTTCTACACGTCTCCCTGGCATTCATCCTAAAATCCGAAAAATTTCGTAATCCACCATGCTTCAAATCCCGAACATGTCGGATTATAGGATTTTTACTGTATTATTATTTTTACTTGAAAATATTCACACACTTAGATACAATAAATTCAATATAAAGTACTTTGACATGAAATGTTCAACAATAAATTACAATGTAACGTACAGTAAATTGATTTCTAAAAATCTTTTTTTTCTGGGGTTTTATTTAAACAAAACAAAATCACAAAAATGCCCTAAAAATAAAGTCGTATCTGGAGAACCTCCACTAATTAATCCGTTTTAAAATCGCTCAGTTTATCAAAAATAGAACTCCGATAATTAATTTTTAAAAGTAACGTCAGTATGATTATCTATATTTTGAAATTTGACTTCAAACATTACACACGCTTAATATCACCAACTTATCTGATATAAAATACGTCTTTTTTTAATTTGAGTTAACGTCATTAAAAAGTAAATCGCCTCATTGTAGCTAATTAAATATTTCCAGATTAGACCTAATTAATTCCTAACAAACTTTTGATCTTCAAAGATTTTGAAAGTTGATGATTAATTAAAAATAATGAATTTTTAAATGTGTGTTAAATTTCACGCTTATTTAATGAAAGATATGATGTCTTTGATTTCAGAGAAAATATAATTCTACTTCAATTATCGCAACTACAGCTGAACTAAACGTTTTTCGTTTTATTTATGCTTCAAATACCAATTAACCAAAAATACAACTTTATTTTTGGATTCTAAAGAATCTGAAAATTTATTAATATTCATTAAAATTTGATTTATGAGATATTATTAATAGGAGTAAAAATAAAATAAAGTTTTTTTTAGGTTTATTGTTTTTATTTACAAAATGAATATTGCTTACATAAACTGTATCGTATATATAAACTGAAATAAATTAGATTTTCAACTGTAATCATCTCGGTCAAAACTGACCTCTTTGAATCCACGAAAAAGAAGCAAATATAAACGAAATAAAAAAAGATGATCTATAAAAGCAGAACTTAAATCCATCACGCTGAGGCTACAATACTACTTTCCAAGCAATGTCGAAGCTACTGATAAATACAATCGGCGTGAAACAAAATTCATAATATTCAAATATACACAATTCACAATAAAATTCACAATTCATATTGAAATTTTCAAAACTATCATTTCTCGCCAGAGATTCCGGGAACTTCATTGACGCAATATAAAATAGTCACCTTTCTAATATTTTTAGAGCGTCCCGTAAAACCTATAACGCGTCCCATAAATCCACACATTCTTATAAAAAAACAAATGTGCTCTTAAATAGTATGAAAGTAGAATTTTTTGCATGTGTTGTACTATAAGAACACAAAATTTTGTTGCCATTGCATCATATTTTAGCATTATCGTTATTTTGAAGTTTTTCCAGAATATTCTTTATTTTGAATTCTTCCACTTTCATTCCGAAAAAGACACTATATATTTTAGAATAGTTTCTATAGTTTATATGCATTGAAAAAGGTTGGGCACATTTAAAAAAAAAAAAAATCCTATCTCTAAAAGTAATGGAGGAAACGCAAGGATTCTGTTAGTAAAGCACTCGCCAACTCTTAGAGATTTTAAAGATTTCACTATTTCATAATCGTGACCTTCAGACGATAAGGAAAAGCCATGCGTGATGGAAGTATCTTAGTTGTGTCTAACTTTTTTCGATGACCCTGTATAAAAATTTCATGAAACGCACTCAGCTCACTGATTAGCATGTTCGCCAAAACGATAAACTTAGGCCGTTGTTCGCGGGTTCGATACAAGCGCAGTCTGGGCGATGTGACTTTGCAAGAGTTTGCCTTGTACGAGGACGACAATTCGGATCACTTTTCCGTCAAAGTCCTCCCTGAAGGCATCCGACATATAGGAATATGGCCAAAACTGACCGAAGCATTACAACACCCAGGGCCGAAATTAGCCTTTTTTGCACCCGGAGCAAACATGGATTTCGGCGTACCTCCCCCCCCCCCCCCCCCATCCTCCGAAAAAATCTATTTACAAAGAGAATTTTACTAATTTTCTAATAGCCGACTTATTTTAAAATTTTAAATCTGTAATCATAAAATACGTAATGCTGAACTACGTATACGTAATCTGCTTTGTCAAATATTGATTCATTAAAATTTTGCAACAGAATCGAAAAGAATTGAAAGAAATTCCTCTTTATACAGCATCCTTATGCCATATCATCCTTAGATTCTTCTATGCTTTGACATACCCCAGACAGGATGATTTTAAAAATACCGTGTCAAACATAGACGTGAGAAAAATCGACACACAGAATCTTCATTTGTCGCCCGTTCGTTCTGGCGTCTGGGGGCACATGCCCCCTATGCCCCCCTTAGTTTCAGCCCTGACAACACCGCCCCCTTCCCTAAAAATTGAACTACTGAGTTATAATTAGGATGCTAATAAATAATACAACCTAATCTGTACATAATAGAAAAAGAAAAATTCTGAAGGATTGTTTACAAAGATTGGATACAACTACAATTGTTCCAGGACACATTGCTCTTCTGCACATTGTCTGAAAGTCACAACTATACAACAGTTAATAATAAATCTTAAAGAGTTCCCGAGAACTTTGGGAAGAAAATTATTGTGTTTCTTCAATTACTTGTGTAGTAACGATTTTTGAAATGCATTAACTTTTTACGATGGCCCTGTATTGAAAGACCATCATGCTTTACTGAAATGTTTTACTTAAAGGACAATAGTGTGAAATCACATGTAAGATAACTGGCATTAATGTAAACTTTTTCTCACGAACTATTGAAGCGATTTGAAAAAAATTTCTATAATTATTTTTGCAGTAACTAAATTATAAATTGATCGTTCGCAAAAGATTTGTGGTATGATATAAAAAGACATGAATTTATTTTTTTTAATTAATATAATTATTGATTTTTTTTTATTTTCGATTTTTGATGAGCTATCAATTTGTACACTATATGGGCAAAGGGGACCGGCCACTTGCGATTTTTGACGTTTTGTTAAATATCTAGAAAAATACATGAGGAATGAACCTAAAACTGCAAGTGTGTAAACAGTATAGTATACGTCATATCATTCCGCGAATATTTTTTCCCGAAACTCCATAGGGGACCGTCAAAAAATTAAAAAAAACGAATATCTTTTGGATAACCCTGTCAAAACTAATTGAGCAAAAGCGTTTAAACTCGAGATTATTAATAAGTGGCTTATTGTAATACACTGTGTTCATTTTTATGAGGATAGCATGTATACTCGTAGAGAAATTAAGGTTTTTATAAAAACAGTCCCAAATTTCGCCAAGTTTTTTTGCTTACAATTTGCAGAGCTCTTAATATAAAAAAAAAAAGTTCTTTTCAGAAAATATGACAAAGAACATTGTACACAATACTCTGCAGTCAGAATTAAAAAATAATAAAAAGTGGATGAAAAATGAGTAGGTTTACTAAAAAATGTTTCACTGCGCATGCGCTAATGCAATCAAAATATAATGCGGATAATGTGTTAGATAAATGTATAGAGAAACTTTTGCAAAAGTCTCAAAAACATATCTTGAAAAGTCTGATAATAATCAGTTATAGAATAAGCTCAAAATCCGTTGTTCCCAAAATGAAACAAAACGATGAGGGGTTGTATCCAAATACAGTAGTGCGTGCAATATTGTGTATGCTATATTATGGATATATGAATACAGCTCCTGATCTTTTTGCTTCACTTTGGGAACAACGGAGTCTCATGTAACTACTGTATGTCTTATTTTTATTTTTTTTTCACTTGATCAATTTATAGTTTAGATACTTCTAAAACTATTAAAACAGAAATAAAATCACTTCATTCGGAAAAAAATACATCAATGTCATCTGTTTTGCATGGTATTTTGTAACTATTGTCAACCTTTAACGCAAGATTTAAAAGAATTCTCGCTATTCTGTTCCGGCTTGTCAAAAGAAAAACTATGTCATGCGAACAAATTAAAAATAGTTCAGCTGTTTCTAAGCAATATCCATAGTTTTAGACGTTCTTCCTTCAAACTGGTTTTATGTACTTGATAATACTAATTTTTATCGTTAACAGATACATAGATTCATTTTCCTCATAACCTTTTTTATGTATAGTGTGTTAAAGGAAAATCAATCCAGTAAAAACATGGAAATTAAATTAAGCTTGTAAAGCAAACATTTACATACGTTCTCTTATATAAGCTTTCTTCATTTCCATTCATAACAAATTTAGAAAAGCATGCAAGACTTAACATTAAGAAGATTGGACCGTATAAAATGTGTGCGTGCCTTGAATCGTTTTCAAGCAGCATTTTTTAATATTCTAACCACTTTTTTGTCCATTCATTAGATCATTGTAAAATGTGTGTAGCAAAAAATTCACCTAAAAATGAGAAAGTTAAATATTTTCACAAGATCACACGTTAAAGTAAAAGAGTTAAATCATTCAACCATGAATTTTAAGCTCGATAAAATGATTGCCAAAATAGTTTCATCAATACATCGGAATATTTTGGTAACTGTTAATCGATATTTTTTCGGTTAAAAATTTTTATATGGCACGGAAGTAATTGTGATGTAATTAGCAGATACTTTATATCAAATTAAATAAACGTTTATTAGGAACAATTTTATTTTACCTAAAATTAAGTATTCGTTCCAAAACTCCTTCTTTTTTTTCTTTAGAAAAATTTTTTAACTCTCATAATTTAGTAAAGAAATGTCTAACATAGTTTAGTCACTAGATGAAAAAAAAATTATTTAGAAATTATAAAATAAATTTGAAGACAAAAAATTTTCACTACCCAACAAATTTACACTTTTTTTCCCTAACGTAAATACAAATGAATGTTTTTACATTAATCTTGAGGTGTTGAGTTCAAATATGTACAAAACAAATCAAACAATAATTTGTCTTCAGAATTTACAAAAATATATTTTTTTCTTTTTTATGAGAACTTTGTAAATTAAAAAATGCCATTTGTTATGAGTACTTTGTTCTGCGAGACTAATATTTTTAATCGCCTGAGGACAGTTTAATTAATCTCTAACTGAAAATAATTGCATGAATTCTTATAACTTTATCTTTCATAGAAATTGACATATATCAATTTAAATTCAACGAAACTTAGAAAAAATACATTCTAAGTTAAACAGATTTAAACATTTAAATATTACCAACTACAGTACAACATAAAAAATCCCTGCCGGCCCGGCCTACAGGCAGAGGTAGATTTCGAAGTCAAATATACTAATTTCACAAACAAAAACTAAATCATGATTATAGATAAATCCACTTTAACAATTTTATCTGGCCGCTCTTGACGAGTTTTTATTTCATTTTCATATAATAGCTGGTTTTATCAGAATCATGTTAGGGCGGTATTCAAAAAAATACTTTTCCATGCTCAACAACTCGAAATTTTCTGGCATAATTCCAGATTCATTTTTAATTAAAAAAAAATATGAAACTTGCTGACGTGATTTTTGAAGAGATTTATAAGCGACCTGTGTTTTTATTTTTTGTTCAATTAATTAAAACTTGATATATAAACAATTATTTTCTCAGAAGGACAATATTTTTCGTTTCTAACACAATCGCTTCGGGAAATTCCGTTCAAAATGCCCACTTTGACATCATTTTTTGAAATATATTCTGCCTCTATCTAAAAATCGATTATTACGGTACATTATATAGTTTCTGAATAAGCGAATCTACCAATTAAATGCGTTTGAGAGCAAAAATGAATTTAAAAACCAGTCAGAAAATAAGCAGTTTGGATTTAAGCGCATCCATAATACAATGATTTTTCCAACACAATCCGCTTCGGTAAATTCGGTTCAAAATGCCCTTTTTAACAGCATTTAAAAAAATATATTCTGCCCCTATCAGAAAATCGACCATTACGGTACATTATATAGTTTCTGAGTAAGAAAACGTACCAATTGGAAGCCTTTGAGAGCAAAAATGAATTGTAAAATGAGTCAGAAAATAAGCAGTTTGGATTTGAAAACACCCTTACTAAGATCATTTTTTACTTAAACCGGTATGTATTTTTAATTTGTTTTTGCTCTAAGAATTGGTCCTATCCAAAACTCGTCTATATAGATGTTGTAGACAATATTAAGAAGATATATGATAAATTCATGGGGATTTTATATCTTTTGAATTGACGGAGTTATGGATTTTTTTCTTCTTCAAACCAACTTTTTGTTTTCGTTTTTAATTTTTTTTTGCGGTACGAATTGGTCCTATCAAAAACTTGTGAATATAAAAGTTGTAGATAATGTTAAGGAGATTCATGATAAAATTAATTGGATTTGATATCTTGAGAATTGACGAAGTTATGGATTTTTTTCTTCTTCAAACGCCCTTTTTGTTTTCGTTTTTAATTTTTTTTTGCGGTACGAATTGTTCCTATCAAAAACTTGTGAATATAAAAGTTTTAGATAATGATAAGGAGATTTATAATAAAATTAATTGAATTTGATATCTTGAGAATTGACGAAGTTATGAATTTTTTTGTCCCCAAAACCCTATTTTTTGCGCCCCTTGAGCCCATTTTTAACTTTATCAAAAATCTGTGATACATAAATTTTTGGCCCTATTTTTAGAAGTAATAAAAACTTTAAACTGATTTGATATGTACAAAAATTAAGAAGTTATGGGGGGTTTTCTGTTTTCACAAAACCCCTCCCTATTTCCATCCCCTTGGTCCGATTTCGCCCATTAACGAACTTGACCGAGATTTTATGCCCATTGATTTTATGTATCAGTTTGGAAGAGATTGGTGCAGAATTACGAAAGTTATCGTGTCCAGAAGAAAGTGATATATATAGATAGATAGATAGATAGATAGATAGATAGACAGATAGATATATATATATATAAAGTTTTTTACTGAGGGTGGTTTTGGGTTCTAGGGGTCATGATCGGTGTAGATCTGCAAAAATTTTTCAGAAATTCCAACATAGGAACGATCCCAATAGGTAGTATTTCATACGAAATCTACCTAAAATGGCTATTTCTTTTGATCTAATTATTGCATTTACATGTGGTTTGTGTCATTTAAAAAACTAGAGTATTTTTTTAAACCAAAGGAGAGAAAAATATATAGTTTCAAGAATTTTTTATCTGGGATCTCCTTAAATGCAAAACAAAAGTAAACTTTAAGCATAGCATAGTTACGGGGTGGATTAAATATGAAGGACGTTTTTATAATAGATTATTTTTGAAATATTATTTACCAAAATTAAATTATAGCGTTTTTTTTCCTCGAAAGCTTTCTTTAACATCTACTTATTTGCTTTAATATATTGGGAGAGGTTTGTTTTTTTTTTTAATTATTATTCTTGTATTTAAAAAAAGGAAATGGAGCGTGAAAACTGCAATTAAAAAACTCTTTGACTTCTTTATGTGATGAAAATCGTGCTTCCCATAGCGCTTTTCAAGGAGATCCAAATGAATGTTAGTCAGACGGTGATAAGTTTGGACTATAAAGAAGGTGATCCAGTGATTTAGAGTGACATTTTTGTTTCGTTACATCTGCTGTTTGAGCCATTGTATTATTGTTCAGGAATAGATAAACATGCGGATCAGAATGGAACATTTTAAAAACATGATATGCAGCTTTAACCTTCTTCAAAGATTTGCATTACTATCTTGCAATATATGTACGTCGTTCATGAAGAAAATTGTTATTCAAAATACCCCGTAAACCCCAAAACTTATTAGTAAGAACTTTTTCAGTTTTTACTCCAGTAGTGCAGCTTCACCTTTTCTATGCAGTACTTCATATTAAAATTAAAAAAAAAAAAAAACTAAACGTGGATTTATGATCCATTGAGGATCAGGGCCTACAGTGCTCAACCCTGTACTCTTGATCCTGGGTTCCGAGGTGTTATGCAGCATACATTCCGATCAGGTATTTAGCCTAAGGTGGAACCCTCAGTGTTTAGTTCCTAAGCAAGGTTGGTACTTATTTTATCGACCCCTAAAAGATGAAAGGCTCAGTGAATATTGCCCAGCCCGGAGCAGATCTATGGCCCTGTTTCGTGGTATTCAGACGCTCTGACCACTACGCCGCTGGGCTTGGTATTCCATGCTGGATTGCCTCATTTCACCTTCTTCACAGCCCACAGCCATTTTTAAACAACTTGCGCATTTTAAAAACTTGAGACCTCGATAGGATGTCATTTTTGAATTGTGTATTTAATATGTACCAAATTTCAATAGGTTTGACATTTTCATTTGTTGAAAGTTTTATAATTATACTTTATGCAACCGCGCTAGGTACTTGGCGTATTTTCATAATGCCAGAAACTCGATAAATGAAAGTATGAAGACTAAAACGATGAAAAACAAATTTCCAGGTGATAAACAACTTCTCATCATTCCCATGACAGGGATGATAGGGATGACCGCCCCGGGAATCCAGCTTTCGCTTTAGAGTATAAGTGCAATCCCGCGGGGGTGGGAGCATTTCCATGACAATAAGTATAAGTTTTTTATTGATATTAAAACACTCCTTTATGTTCAATCTTCACCCTTATTTCTCATAAAATTTCAAATTTATTCGCATTACTGACGCTCTATATATTTTGTAATTTTTTTTTACGATTTATTCAAATGCATGAAAAAATTTATAAGAAATTTAGTCAATAAATATTAAAAGAAATGAATCCACGAAATTTTCCAATACAATTTGAAATTTGCGTCTTTGGAATTATGTATGGAATTTTAAATATTCCAAAAATAATATATATATAAGTGATGGGAAAACTCAATGAAGTTGACTTCTTCAATTATTTACACTTATAATGACACTTATAATATCAGACACTTATAATGAGTTAATATATTACAGTTAATGATATAATACACTGCCACGCTACAGGTAGCGAGTTCTGCTTCTGCCTGGGCAAGGTTCACTCAACCTTTCATCCCTTCGGGGTTGATAAAATGAGTACGAAGCTTGCTTGGATACTAAACACCAAGGATCTCGCGTTGGGTGGACCACCTGGCCGGGGCACATGCTGCATAACACCTCGGGGCCCAGAGTCAAGTAAACAGAGTTGGGCACTGTAGACCCTGATCCTTCATGGATCGTACTGCCACAGGTTTTTTTTTTTTTTTTTAGATATAATGCACTATGTAGAAGACTGAAAGTTGTGGCGTCTTTGCCGCAACATAGCAGCCGTCAGCTCACGGACCCTTATTGTATTCTGAGCCGCCTGTTAAGAAATACATCTTACATAGCCCAGAACTCAATACGTTCTGCGCCTTTTATGAACTTACTTCCCACTTTCAGATTGTATAACTTCCATGCCTTTGTATTTTCATATGGGCTAGGCATCTACGTCATAGCTAATTACTTTGCTTCTCTCCATGCTTTTGGCCGTGAGAAAACGCTGCTGTATCGTCTGTTTCTAGGTTGCCTGGCGTGTGAAATTATAACCATACTAGCGGGCTCTGCCCCCTGCAAGCTACGCTCACCAAGCCCCGTTCAGACACCGCAGAATCTAAAAGCGCGCTAATCTGATCGGTTTTTAAAAGATTGGAGAATACTGAATTATAATGAAAAAACCTGTAGCGATCTCCCTGTAAACGGGTTTCCATTCAATTCCCTTTGATTGCGAAAATTTAAAGCCGAATCAGTTGCTTTTTAGACAACCAATGGTTGTTTTTGTGTTTGATTAAAGAAGATCAGATAAACATTTGAAAAGAAGCAAAAATAAAATGAATTAAGTAAACAGTCTTTGCCTTCCGGCATTTTTTAACAGCGTTATAAAACGATTGACATAATCTATATATATATATATATTTCTCTTACGTAGCACTAAAAAAGGGCTGTATTTGTAGCTTGCTATTTGGCAACAGCCAAAGCGACGATTCTCAGTGGTTAAGGTCACATGTCCCAACCCACTCAGCAAATCAAAATCCAGGCAGAATCTCTCTTTTAACGCAATCCGTTTGAGCAATACATGACTGGCAATTGCTGTTGGTCCATTTTACGGTGACGTGAAGAATTCAGCGAATCACCTTTTTGATCCAAGGTTGTATTTAGACACAGGCGAAAACGTTTTGTTTACAGTTAGATAGCGTGATGCGTAGCATATTTTATAGCGTCTTATTATAGTTTTAAATTAATTTAAGCCGTGATTTTCAATACTATAGGCAAAATGGAAAGAGAAGGACCCCATCTGACACTAACATGCCATTTAAATTTAAACGGCGTCATTTTCCTGTTCGCTTAGCTTTCTCAATGATGATCAACAAGTCACAGCGTCAAACTTTTGATTAAATGCATTTTTATTTATATTTTCAAAAAAAATTCAATTACATTTTTATGAATTAAAATATTTTTTAATTTTATATGTTGCTTGCTCGGATCGCATAGCGGCCCAATTAAAAATATTTTTATTGTGTTTTCACTAACGTTTTAAATTAATTCTGTTTCCAAGGTACATTTTTATTTACATTTTCAACAAAGTTTTGCATTATTTTTTATGCATTAAAAATAATACGTTGTAATGATTTATGATAACACTCATTCTGGCTAGAGTTGACATAAATAGTGGCGAGCGAGCGAAGCGAGCTAAGATCGCGTAGCGATCCCAATATGAATTGTGTAGCAATTCATGGTGTTTGGCGAGTGTTAGGGAGCAGGGAGCCGAGCCCCCTAGTACACTTTACTAAAATTACTACAATTTACTACTTTAAGCCCTTCAAGGGCAGTGGTCCATTTTTGGACCACTTAATTTTAATTCTTAAATACAACATTGGCACCAGAATATTGGAATGAAAATTTTCCTTTTATTAAGTAAGTGAACAAAAGCATTTTCGTATTTCAAAATTTGTTTGTAAATTCTGGTGCCATTCACTGATTTCAACATTTTACGAATAGAAGTACCTTACCCCTGAAAAGGTTAAAAGCATATTAATGTATTTATTATTTTAAAGTTTCCTTTCTCTTTTAATATTCACGTGTAAATACAATTTTCAAGACATAATTTTCAATATTTAAGTTTTTTTTTCTGTTTTTAATAGTCACGTGCAAATAAATTTTTAATCGTAAGGAAATATTATTCTTTGCGCTGTTTCTAGAATTGAAAATGACCACTATAATAGCCTAAGTCATGTGACTATCATCAACAGTTCCGGGCGAATCCCTTCGCTTTTTATATTCCAGACGGCCATTTTGGTTCTTTAATGTTAGCCAACCATAGGTGATAAGTTACCAAATATTATCATATCGCCATCATTTCACCTATATTATAATAGGTCAAGTCATGTAACTGCCATAAACAATTACGGGTAATTCTCTTCGCTTTTTATATTTCAGACGACCATTTTGGGGCTTTAATGTTAGCCGTGCCACAGCTGATAAGTCGCCAAATATTATTCTATCGACATCATTTCACTTGTATTATAATAGTCCAAGTCATGTAACTGCCATAAATATTATAGACTGATTCCTTCGCTTTTCATAAGAAAGGTTTCCATTTTGATTAAAGAATCAAAATTATTTTTTCGAATAAAACTACATAAAAGCTGTCATGATGGCAAAGGATTCTTGGTAATTTTATGTTAGTCGGGGACAAATCTCTCCAATAGCTTTTTTTTTAACTCGCCAGTTAGCATTTTTTTTCGAGTGGTAAATTAAAACGCTACTACTTCGTTATCCCATCGACCAAAAATCTATCACCAAACTATAAGATTAAATGCCAATAATGGTTGATCGTAAATGTCACATTCACTTGACTTTAAGAAAGTTACACGTGTTTACGCCATCAAGTGATTTTTATTTCGACGCCTTAATTTTATTTTTATTAATGTCGTATTTTCGTTCTTTCGTTATTTAACATTAAAATTATGTCAATTTGTATAATTTGACGAAATTGGTCAACGGGATAACTAAGTAGTACCATTAAAACATTGCTTTGAAGTTGAAATTAAATGTCATGATTCCGTATCGGGTTTGACGTGATTTCTTTTACGACAATTTGGCGAAAACCTCGTTTTCGAATACCAGTTATATATGTATTTTTTAAATGAAATAACAATAAATAAAAAAAGTTTAATTAATAACTATAGAACAAAACAATTTATAACATTTTCGTTAAATAAAAAGAAAATAAATGTGAATAAACATTTATTAATAAATAAGCAACAATAGCCGGGTTACTATCTTAGGCAAAATAATGCCATTTTGGCATTAATTAGGTACCCCGGTGCTTTGTTATGACATCTGTGCCTAATATTTTTCTTTTCGTTTCGTTTAAAAAAAAAAGAAAGAAGTGAAAGCCATTAATTTTAAATGAACCGGTTTTAAATGAAAATTTTGTATTAAATAAAATGATAATGAAATACAAAAAAAAATTTAATTAAAAAAAAAATGCGATGGGAGAAATGTTTGGCGATTTATCACCTGCGTCACGCTAACATAAAAATACCGAATTCTTGATTTTTTTAACAGTATCTTCTGATTTGGCAAAAGATTGTTCAAGTAAATTGAATTATGAATAAAAGTAACATGATACATTTCTTAGCATACATTTAAGGGAGGCCAAACTGGCCGCTAAATTAGTTTAAAATGTTAACATTTTCTAAAACATGAAAAAAAAATCTGTTATGATTAAAATCTGAGTTGCCATCATTAGAGAAAATTATTTAAAATTAGAAAAGGAGTCAGCACGATAAAAATCATTTAAGTTGTTAAAAAACATAAAAATATTTTGATTTCTTTCACTGAGACATCTTCAGTTATGTTGTTTGCTAAACAAATGCTCAATAACTTATACCGTTCTAACTTTCGTTTCTGAGCTGTTTTTTTTCTTTTGATGACGTATTTGCGAGTGGAATTTTATGCCTGATGCAATGTTTTCCGTGAGTTTTTCTTTTATAACTTTTTATGAGTGTTACGTCAACCCTTTCCCTTTGTATCACCGCGATGTATTATCTGCAACATACCCAAAAGTCAATTTTTCTTATACCATGAACTTTAAAAGATGTTTTTATTAATTGCTGCTATCTCCCAACACATCAGTTAATATAAATTGTTCATATAATTATCAGCAGACGGCGATACTGAGTTCATTTTTCATACCTTAGTTTTATTTATCATTTGAGAATGAACTTTATAAATTTTGTAGAATTAAAAACGCTGGAGACAGCTAAAATTAGATATTTTACAAAGGTATCTTCGTATACTTTACTTTGTGTAATTTTCTGTTTATTGAACATGTGAAAAAAGTACCTTTTTTAGACAATACATTTTCAATTTTATGCTCCAATTTTTATTTTTATTGTCTACGTGCTTAAAATGATTTATTTTAACATCTGAATAAATATTTTTCAAATCAGAGTTTTTTAGTCCCAAAGAGTTAAAATTTGCTGATGAGGGATTCTAGGGAATCCGAAACGTCTGTTTTAAATGTTTTTAAGTGTTTTTAACATTCTCTGTAATTGTAATTGCCTGTAATTTCAATGATCTTTTATAGTTATGTGTAAGTTCAGACATAGAACTGTTGTTTACATAAAATGCTCAAGATATTACGTCTTGGAATTCAACAATAGTTGTGTATAAGTGAAACTTCGACTGTGCGTTTGTATAACAAACAGCATAATTGAAGCGTTCTGGGGAACAAAGTACATAAGCCACATTTAGCATGTTTCGACAAAATAAATTTTAAAGGTTTTGGTGAAATCCTGAAATCAGGTATGTATTGTTTGATGGATGATTTCGTAGAATAATAATGTAGCAGGCAAGTGCCCATCATATATTTATGAAAAAATAAATAAAATATTCTTTGTAATAAATTTACTAACAAAAGTTTATAAAAAAAAGTGGCTTATAACCTTCTTCATTAAAATTAACCTATACATTTTTTGGATACAAAAAGGACACAGTTTATTACAAATTATGCATGATATCACCAAGTTTACATTCCAATTCAAATTTAAACCCTTTGGTTTTTACATAAAGCATATGGAAAAAACTGGTCTATTTATGTTAATCGACTTCCAAATTATGCTGCTATCTCCATTTACACATTCACGTCATACTCGTTCTCAGTTTCTACAATATTCAGCTCCCCAGATGTCTCGAAAATGGTTAAGGTTGCCAGTCACTCAGCTTCCGAATTCCCCTCACTAATGCTAAGTCTATGAGCGTTTGATGAATTCGTATATCTAAAATATCTCCAATGGAAATTAATGTTTTCAATTGCTTTTTTCTTTGTACTCTCCTTAAAAGATAACTCTTTTTAGCTCACATGCTATCAAAGCCTGACAGCTTATGTTCCCGCCGGTTCTGTATATACGTACGAATGTCCGAACGTAAAGTAATGACTCTTGATAGAAATATCCGATTTGCTTCAATTTTTTTTCTAGGTTCATTCTCAGAAGACGCTTCCCTGATTAGTTTTGGGGGTTCATTGGTTAAGTATCGGGATAATCCCCCTTAACTTAGATAAGCGGGGTTTTCATGCAGAATTATCAGATTTGCTTCAATTTTGGTTTACTGGTTAATTCTGATAAGGCGCTTACCTGATTAGATTTGGATGTTCATTGTTTAAGTATAAAGGGGGGGGATCGGGGGGTAATACCTCTTTAATTTAGATTAATGGGTTTTCTAATCCGATTTGCTTCAAATTTGGTATACCGATTTATTATGATAAGGAGCTTCCCTTATTAGATTTGGAGATTCATTGGTTAAGTATAAAGGGGGGAACGGGGGCTATCCTCCCTTAATTTAAACAAATGGGTTTTCCTATCCGATTTGCTTCAAATTTAGTAATACCGGTTTATTCTGATAAGGTGCTTCCCTGATGACATTTGGAGGCTCATTGGTAAAGTATAAAGATGTGAAACAGGGGTGTGGCTAATTTTCCCCTTAATTTATTTTTCGAAGAGCATTATCCTTTGAAGTAAGAGTATAATATACAATTAGTGTGAATAGACTGTGAGCTCAATGCATCAGTTTAACTGGACAATTTTCTTTTTTATTTTCTTAGTTCTCTAAATATTTTGAAATTTATGCTTAATCTAATATTTTATGTATTACAAGCTGACGAATTGCGAGTAAAATTCTGAGACTTTATATAAAATTAAGTATATATTTTAGAAATATTTTGTGAACTAAGGAAAAAAGAGTAATCCTATAAGAAGAGTACATAGAAAAAAGAAGTTAAAAATAATTTTCCGTGGAGATATTTTAAATATACGAATGCATCAAACGCCCAATGACTTAATATTGCTGAAGGGAATTCGGATACTGAGTGACTAGCAGCCTTAAGCTGAAGCTCTGGCTGGTATGAGGTACATATTGAAGCAGTTTTTTTAAATTACTCTTACTATGTTTCCTTTTTTGCTATTAAGCTGTGCGTTTTCCAGGTATTTAAAGCTCGAGGTGTTTAGAACTCTAGTCTACTGAACACACAGTTTTTTCCCTCTTTTTTAACGTTAACTTTCTTGCAAATGTGCAATTTTGTAAGAAAAAAAGGACACCCGCCATAATGGGAAACAATGCAAATTTACAACGGCAATTTGGAAATCAAAAAGTGCATAAGCTATAATGGGAATTTAAATAATTTTCTATAGCCAATATGCGAATTATGATATATTTTTGGTGAATCAGTGGTGAGATGTTACTTCACTATTTGAATATTTATGTGGGTCGCCGAAACTAATAAAAAGCATGCTAAAATATGAAAATTATCTTTTGAATAATAAATGTTTCATGCCACACTAAAAATACAGCAACAAGGTTGTAAGTCACAATGTTAATTTATTATCAACTAGCTAACTTGCCCGGCGTTGCCCGGGTACGTAAAAAAACAGCACGAACTGCGAGAAACCTCTGAAAATCACAATAAGATATCGCGAAAAAATTTTAAATCGCTGCGCAAATTTCGAAAAGAGAAAAAATATATATATATATATTGTGTTCGAAGATTGAAAGTTGATTCAACTTGTATCAACGTCTTTCACTAATGTGGAAAAATGGTAGAAAATCGCTAAACTACACTAAAAATCACATACAAAATACCCGAAAAATTCGAAAATTGTTATACGAAATCCGAATAAACTTTATTGAAATGAAGGTAGAAATTACTTTAGTATTATGGGTCAAAAACGGAATGTTAACAAATTGCAGCAGATCGCGAAGAAACGTAAATATCGAATTAAAAATCACCTGATGACGTAACAAACACGTGTAAAATGTTTAATGTCAAGTAAATTTGACATTTACGGTCACCCGCATTATTATTGGCATTTAATCTTATAGTTTGGCGATATTTTTTTTTTTTTTTTTTTTTTTTTTTTTTTTTTTGGGTCTATGGGATAATCAGGTAGAACCACAAATTATTTCTGTTCGTATTTAAAAGTAGATAAATAGCTCTTTTTTATATAAATAAATAAAATAAATATTGAAAAAAAAATGCTTATATGTATATGAAAAGTAAATAGTTTGCCAGTAAATATGCGTAAAATTCACTTCACTCGGTAAGGCCATTTTCTCTAACTCACCAAAGCCCATATATTAAAAATATACCAAATACTCTTCAATCTGTTGCCTGATTACTAAGTAATCACAATAATGTAAATAACTATTAGGCATAGATACGTACCGGGTTTGGCGCGATTTTTTTCACGCCAATTTGGTGAAAACATCGTTTTCGAATACCAGTTACATATATATATTTAAATTATTTTCTATTGTTTTAAAAGGAAATAGCAATAAATAATAAAAAATTTAATTAATATCTATAGAACAAAACAGTTTATATAACTGTAAAAAAGAAAATAAAAGTAAATAAACAACAATAGCCGAGTTACCATGTCAGGCAAAATAACGCCATTTTGGAGCCCATTATGTACCATGGAGCGTATATGACATCTGTGCCAACAAAACTTTCAATAATATAGTAAATATGTCATTTGATGGTGGCTTGATTATCAAAGATTATAAAATATGTGTGTATATGGCACATTTTTACACTAAAATTTACATACTTGAGTACATAGACATAATTTTAAATCCTTTTTATATAATTTACATTTGAATACAAAGATTTACTCCAAAATGATCTCCTATACTTTAAAAAAAATTATTGCGACCTTCGCCTGGCCTATTTCACGCTTCTGCCTTTGTGGCTTAAAATTGCATTGTTTGGCGACCAAGGTAACAATTAAATAGCATGTAACTCACAAATAAAGCCTTTCTCCTGTAAGACATACGATGGGAAAATTACATAAAAATGATAATTAAATTGAATTTTTAAAAAAAGAAGGACTAAAAGACTGTTACTTAAATTTTATTTCTTCAGGTTTTTTCAGGCACATTTTTTTAACCTGGCGAAGCAAAAAATCGCCAAATAATGTATCAATTGCTTCTTTCATACTAATTTATTTTTTAAGTTTTATAAACATTCCTTTCATATTTAAATTAAATATTTTCATTTTATAAATTTTATCTCGCACTAAAAAGGTTTTTGATTCTGTTTTCTTTAAATTACTAGGGGGCTCGGCCCCCTACGAGCTATGCTCGCCAACCCCCGTCCAGACACCGCAGACTCTAAATGCACGCTAATTTGATCGGCTTTAAAAAGATTTCGAAAGATTGAATTATAATTTAAAAAACAGTGGCGATCTCCCTATAAACGAATTCATTTCTCTTTGATTGGGGAATTTTAACGCCAAATCCGCTGCGGCACTACTTGATTATCCTGTCGACCGATTTCGCCAAATTATATTAATCGCCAAACCACTCGCCAAATTATACAAATTGATATAATTTTTATTTTAAATAACGAAAGAACAAATAAATTCGTACAACATTAATAAAAACACAAATAAAACGTCGAAATAAAAATAACTTGATGACGTATACACGTGTAACAACATTTCAAAATAAGCTAATATAAAAGGAATTAATTAAAGAGAGTCTTTGTCTCCTGGTATTTTTTAACAAAGCGAAAAGAAAGTTCTTTTAAATGAGACATTTTAAATTAATTCTCAAAATATCAAATAAATGTCTAGCGCAATTTCTAAATTTAAACTTTTTTGCAATATTATTTTGTGTTCATTTTATGTAATAACTATAATGTGACGTAAATATGACGTAATTTATCCTAAGACTTCTAACGCATGTTAATGAATTTATTATTTTACAATATCCTTTCTCTTCTAAAATTCACGTGTATACTTTTTATGACGTAATTTTTAATAAGTTCCTGCTTTTTATACGTAATTATTTAATTCTAATTTGAAAGTTTTTTTCCTGTTCATAATAGTCACGTGTAAATAAATTTTTAATTTGAAGCAAACATTATTGCTTGCGCTTTTTATACAGTTGGCAACAGTTTAAATTAGTACAATTTTCTGAAATCTGTAAAAAATATCTCTAGAAATGCTGAAAATTTGAATTTAAAATAGAAATAAAACCTGAAAAAATGAGTCAAAATAAAAAAATTAATGCAATCTGCACTCCGGCAAATTCTAACGCATAAAATGATCTAAAAATGATTACACTGCCATGTCTAGTTTTTGCTGCTATAAAACTTTTTTAGTGGAACGATTTTGTCCAACTTTAGCATTAAATAACTCTTAAAATAATTCTTCGATTTGAAAACTGTCTGCATCAGCGTATTTATCAAACATTTCTGTATAAAACCACCGATTTTCATATTTTTGTATGCATTATTTTTGTTAATATTAACGAAGAAAGGCCTCCGGTCACAAAAAAATCAAAACCGGCGGCGGCGGCGTCGGTGACAGCGGTAGTTACTTTTTTTTAGAATAGAGAGAGAGAGAAACAAATAACAGTTATTTTCTTTTAATTTCCGAGTTGTTTACATTATTTTATAACGGATATAGCCATTTCAATTCATTTATCAACTATAATTTTCGGAAAAATGACCACTGGCAACCCTTTCGTTGAAAATATCAATAAAATACAATAATCTAAGCATTGTATCATGTTACTTTTATTCACAATTTAATTTACTTGGATCCCCTTAAATATAATTAACATAATCCCTTAAGTTAATATTAGTTTTTGTTGCATTAAAAGATTTCAATTTGTTGATTTTCTGTAAGCAAGTAATCCATATTGGTTTACAATGGAAGTCTATGGGAATTTGGCGAAATATTAGAGATATCGCCAAGTTGGCGTCACTTTTGGCGACTCATTTTGGTCGCCAAATTTGGTGATATACCGCCAAGTTGGCGATAAACTTAGCTGCATTTGGCGACAGAACTATGTCCCTCTACGGCAACCTCCTTATAGGTATGGAAATGTATTAAATGCTGTTCAATAATTGCATAAAAAATTCCCTAAAAATTCAAAAATCGCTGCACGAATTCCGAATAAACTTTTTGAAAAGAGAACAAAATTTATTATATTGGATTAAAAGAAAGAAACCATATTCTTCTCACTTAAATGGAAAAATCGCCTCGAAACATAAAAAAGCGCTAAAAATCGCATAAAAAATTAAATTAAAAAAAATCTAATCAAAAAATCGAAAATCGGGCTTCGAGGTGCAAAACTTCATATATAGACATACCTTTAACCCAAATTTTGTAGCTCTACGTGCAGTGGTCTCTTCAGAACGCCGTCGACACACAAACTTCTTTCTTTATTATTATAGATACACCTTCTTCTGATGAACAATTACAAGTATAAGAGTATCGAGAATAATCTCTGTCCTTTATCTATTGTCTGAATCAAAGTCATTTTCACTTTCACTACCATTTAAATCACTTTTGAATACTCTTCGTTTATACAACATTTGTTGCTTGTTCGCCATTGTGGATTTTGTGTGTCTTGTACCATTGTTGACTGAAAATAAAATAAATATTTCATTTGGGTATCAGCAACTTTGAGGCATAATGGCGCAATCTCTCGTTGTTTTTTCGTAATATTTGTTGAGTGGCTAGAGCCCTTCATGGGACATGTTCTCATGGAGGTATCTAGATTTTATGAAAAGGTGGCTTATTTACCACCCTGTTCCCCCGAACGCGAATGCTTCAATTGAAGATGTTTCAATCAGTGAGGTGAAAGTATTTTTACGTTTTAATCAACTTAAATGTCTTTATCGTGCTAACTTCTGTTTCTGAACTGTTTTTCTTACTTTCTTCTATCTTCAATAGAAGAAAGTATTGTAATCGAAATTTTTTTCGACTTCTGGTTTTCGACGGATTTACACGTTTTAGGGGCCTGATATTCCAAAAATCATGTTTATACAAAATGTCTGTCTGTCCGTGTGTCGGTATTGTATCATCTAAAAGTGTATTGAATTATGCATAGAATCGAACCATGTTTATGTTTTTGGCTGAGGCTAGTAAGTCCTCCCTGGATTTGAAAAAATTCCGCCTGAAGGGGGGGCGCTGTAATAGCGATGTCTGTATCATTTTCATTATTGTGCCATCGAAAAGTGTATGAAGTTATGCATAGAATTCAACCAAATTTTTTGCGTATGTTTTTGGCTATGGCCAATAGATCCTCCCTGAATTTGAAAAAATTCTACCAGAAGGGAACGCTGTAATAGCGATGTCTGTGTCATTTTCATTATTGTACCATTGAAAAGTGTACGAAGTTATGCATAGAATTGAACCACTTTTTTGTGTATGTTTTTGACTATGGCCAGCAGGTCCTTCTTCAATTTGGAAATGCTCCACCGGAAGGGGGCGCTGTAATAGAGATGTGTGTGTGCCATTTTCATTATTGTACCATCAATTAGTGCATGAAGTTATGCATAGAATTGAACCAATTTTGATGTGTATGTATTTGGCTCTGGCCAATAGTTTCTCCTTGAATTTGAAAATATTCTACTTGAAGAGGTTGCTGTAATAACGATTTTTGTGCCATTTTCTTTATTTTCTCACCGAAAAGTGTATGAAGTTATAAATAGAATTGAACCAAATTTTTTGTGCATGTGTTTGGGCTCCCAGCAGGTCCTCCTTGAATTTGGAAATATGCTATCACAATATAAATATCGCTATCACAGCGCCGGAAAAGGGCGCTGTGTTAGTGATTTTTGTATAACTTTCTCAGTGTTTCGTAGTTCTATCGGCGGTTTGTGCAGCGACGGGAACTCCCGTCCTGCTAAGCCGGCTATTCGCAGACAGCTGATGTACAACAGAATAACAAAAAACTATTGATTTTAATATACAGGGTGCAATATGTTATCTATCGCCGACCTTCAATTTCTAAACCGTTGGTCGTAGACATATACTTCCAATTACAAAAACGTTTCAAATGAGGTAAATATTCATGCTGTGACATTATGTAAAGTAAAAAATCAGTTTTATAAAAATTACGAAATCTAACTTTTATACGGTCCCCAGTCCCTATAGTTATATTTAGTAAAAGTTTACACATATAATAACACATATAACA
Source organism: Maratus speciosus (assembly GCA_963932465.1). Taxonomy (NCBI): domain Eukaryota; kingdom Metazoa; phylum Arthropoda; class Arachnida; order Araneae; family Salticidae; genus Maratus; species Maratus speciosus. The sequence continues at coordinate 177,809,897 of OZ010790.1, read as the reverse complement.
CAAAAAGTTTGACATCTGTACTACAAAAATTGACAGAGTTATTAAATTTCAAATTTTGAGATTTTTCCACATGATTTTGTCTTTCATTGAGGGATCAGTTAAAAGATGAATTAAAGTAATTCGAGATCAAAATCAGGGTGTCCTTTTTACGCCGAAACCACCTTTAGCCGGTATCGCCAAATCGGGGTTTCACAAAGAGGGTTATTTCATGTAAAACGTTTAGCTGATTTTTAGGGGTCGTATCCAAAGATAAGAATGAAATGTTGAAATTAAACAGAAAAATAAATATCAATTTATTATAATATCAGAAAACGGTCTAACATAATAAATTGATATTTGTTTTTCTGTTTAATTTCAATATTTCATTCTTCGCTTTGTATACGGGCCCTAAAAGTCAGCTCAAATTTTTAAATGAAATAACCCTCTTTGGTGATACTCCGATTTGGCGATACCGATTAAAGGTGGTTTCGCCGTAAAAAGGTCATAGCACCCTGATTTTCATCTCGAATTTCTTTAATTCATCTTTTAACTGATCCCTCAATGAAAGACAAAATCATGTGCAAAAATCTGAAATTTTAAAATTTAATAACTCTGTCAATTTTTGTAGTACAGATGTCAATCTTTTTGTGTTATATGTGTTATGATATGTGTAAACTTTTACTAGATATAATTATAGGGACTGGGGGACCGTATAAAAAGTTAGATTTCGTAATTTTTATAAACTTGATTTTTTTACTTTAAATAATGCCACAGCATTAATATTTACTTCATTTGAAACGTTTTTGTAATTGGAACTATATGTCTACGACCAACGGTTAAGAAATTAAAAGTCGGCGATAGATAACACATTGCACGATGTATATCATGATCAAGATGAACTCATTTTTCCTAAGCTTCATTGACTGAAGTAGAAATTTAAGATGAAAATCAAAGTTGGTATAGTATTGAACTAATAATATTGCAGTATTAACATCTGTAAGGAAATATTAAGATGTATGAGATAGAAGAAAGTTTTGGGATTGGCACATCCAACTACTTTTTTTTTTTATGGTATGTTTGCGGATGGAATTTTACATCTAGAATGAATTGCTAGGTTTTCATGTCTTTATATATTTTAAATTATGACATTATAGTTGCTTAATTAGAAATTTGAAATAAGTTTTTCAAATCTATTTTTAAATTTGCATAGTAAAAAATTGTAATTTTTATGAATGACTTAAAATATTTTCTAGACATTTAGTATTGTGAAACGGTATAAAGTTTTGTACTTAAAATGATCGTATATTAAATGATTAAATGGATTTTAAAATATGAAATAAAAGCAGAATCGTAGTTTTATTTTTTCGTTTGCAAACAATAAAGTTTTTATTTTAACTTCCAAAATACTGACAACTAATATAACACATATAAAAAGTTATGTTTTCAATTAATTTTTATTAAAAGAAATTTAGCTTGTTGATTTTTGCGTTTTAGTTATGACCGAAGAACATTAAAATTTATAAACCAAAAGAATGAATAAACCACAGTTATACTTGTTATTTATCATGTTTTCCCCCTTGCAGTCTTCTATCTTCTCTATAAATATTGATATTGCGATAGCCGAAAACACGAAAATAGCAAAGTTCTAAATAATGGTTAGAAAGAAAGTTGTAGACATATGTGGTAAAATAATGCTCTTGTTCACTTCAATAACAACAATCCTTCTTGAATAACAGTTGTGTACGATCGTGAAAAATTATCTTTTCTCTAAAGGATAGAATGAATTCTTGTGAACGTCACAGGAAATATATGGGAGGATTGTTTAAAAAGTGTTTTTTAAGCTTTTTTTATTTCTCGGCACACTGGAAACTTTAGCTGTAATTTCTCGGCACACATAAATTATGATAATAAGATATACAAAAAATGAGAATTTCCTTATTTATTTATTTATTAACGTAATCCTAATGTACTATCACAACAAAATGTTAAAACAAAAATAGTTATTATAATGTGTAATATATATATATATATATATGTATATATATATATATATATATATATATATATATGTGTGTGTGTGTGTGTGTTTTTAAAGTTTATGTTTGATTATTTATTCCTATCCTTTATTATATTTTAACATCAAATGAGAAGCTGAGTTTAATATTTTTTAAAGTACTTTTTTTTATCTAATATTCATACATTTTTATAGAATATTAATTTTCTTTATACTATGTTTTTGTATCGTATAATATGTTGTGCTCAACCAACATAATCTCAAATTTGGGTCCAAAGATTCCAGCAAATTCCAATATAATTGAAATGTGTTTGTGAATTCGATTTGTCTGCCCGTCCGTCTGTCCACTCTCTAACTGACTTAAATATACTTAGGCTGCCATGTAATTAATGTATGTTATTGAATATTACCATGACATGTTCTATATTGAAAATGAAATGTAGCTTAATAGTTCGTTTACAGGATCACTCAAAAGAATTCCGATATATTATGGTGGAATGAGGGAAAACCCAGAAAACCACAATCGTCTTCCGGACCTAAAGATCCTATAGTTGTCATATCCTATAAAACTATCCAGTGATCATCCTGAGAATGTTGAAGAACAGACTGCCCCCCGGTTCCAGTTATATTCCCCCCAAAACAACCCATGGATATCTCAAAACGGATGTACATGCACAGTTAGATTCCTTGGATCTTCTTATCCAGAATATAAAGATAAATTACTGCCTTCAATTTGCATTTTTGAAAATCTTATGTGCATAGATATATTGTCACTGAAAGCATTTTTTATTTAATAAATTATATAGCCTATTATATATTTATTTGTTAGATGGAATATTTTTTTAAAAGAAGGATTATTCAACAAACCTTTATTTTTAAAAAAATTCATCTAATAAATGAAGATATCTTAGACTATACAATTTATTAAATAATGTTTTCAGTGGCAATACATCCATGTATTCTCATATGTATGTCACATGAATTTCGAAAAATGCAAATTGAATGTACTAATCGTTAAGCCATCCACATGATGTCTGTAGTGGTCCTCAGGCCATCGACAAAAAGCCATCCGCAGGATGTTGACAGATGTGACATTTCGAAACGCAGGATATGTTCTGTAACTGTCGAGAGGACCTTTTCATCGGTCTTCAGGATATCCGCTTGTCCTAAATATGAGATCTTTTGAATGTTTTCAGAACGTGTTTGTGCTGTCTGGAAAATCGTTTGCAGTGTATTTTAATGATGTTAACCCTTAAATGCATAGTGTAACTCAAGAGTTAAATTATCATTTTTTGCCATATTTCGCTTTCTATTAGTCTTTTGGTGAACATTTTATGCCATATGGCACTTTCTATTAGTCAGTTTGGTGAACTACTATGAATTACTTACGTGTGATAACATGCATTTAAGGTCGTGCAGTCTGTTTTTATACTCATTTGTTTTTAGTGGGTTACAGTATTCTCAATGTGGTGGTTTTCTAAATGTGTGCAATCTAATGCTTTATTCGTGGTTTTCCTTGTTTGTTGTTTTTATTTTTTTAACTTCATTTCAGAAAACTCATTCACACAAATATGACTTTGAGAGTAAAGCAAGTGTTTCATTTTTAGAATTCCGTACTTAAAAGGTAAAAACGAAACCATTATAAGATCACTCCTGTGTCTGTCTGTCACAGACATTTTACTCGTAAACTATGGTACATGGAAAGTTCAAATTGGCTGAAGTAATAAAGGCTATTTACCCACATATTTATAAATTGTTAACCATTCTGAAATATATTTAGGAAAAATGTAGAGGAGCTAATTAAGTTACTTGAAAAAAAAATCTTTATACTTCTTTTAATTTTAGGCATTATATTTTCAGAGATCTCGTCGAAAATGTTATGCAAAATTATATCCCCCCCCCCCCCCTCCTCTATTTCCAAATCCACTGACACTAAAATTATGAAAAAATTAGGGGAAGTAGAAGTTAATTTAAACCTTGCAGGAAAACTATATAGAGCTTACCAGGTTATATAATTTTTTAGATAAACGCATTTTTCCGTTACACGCAAATTTCAATTTGCGGGCGTTCAGCGAAAGCGTATAGGAGCGCTGGTGATACCTATCGTCACTGGAGTATAAAAGGATTGTTGAAAATGATTTTCGAAGAAAATTGTCGGTAATTAACCGAGTAAAGACTTGGGGGGCATACTATATGCGCCACCGGCTTTTAAAGCCTTCATCACAACTTTCAATGATATATTTATGTAACGCAAAGCCCAGTAGTAGTATAAAAGCAATCAACGTCAAACTGTTAAAAACAATCGAATTTAATTAGAACTAATCACATAATTACTATTGGATTCGCGGCTAGTTTGAATTGAGTGGATCTCTGAATACTCCACCCGTGTCTTTAATGGTTAATTAAAACCCATCTGGAGAAACGCGGTACGGACCCCGGCGTTGCAACTTTGCGACCTCCTTTCGAAGCGCGCTTAGCACAATGCCAAATTTAAACTTTGAACAAGAGTGTTGTTTTAGGTACACTGTTAAAAGAAAAGATTATTACTACGCTGAATTTGGGTTATGAAATGCCAAATGAATTTTAAATATGCATTAATTTTATTGTCTGCACCGTATTACGTTCATCATAAAAAGATTATGATAATATTAAAAAAAGAGTTATGCAGGATAGCAATATTTAATACTACTGAACTTTCATGGTATATCCATTTATACTTTTCTAGTATATATGTTATCGGCCAAACCCGATTTTAGGCCAAACTAGATTGGCCTAGGCTAAACTAGTTTATCCTAACGCGCATTGGATAAACTAGTTTTTCCTAGGCCAAACTAGTTTATCCTAACGTCTATAGGATAAACTAGTTTTTTCTAGGCCAAACTAGTTTATCCTGACGCCCATAGGATAAACTATTTTTTCCTAGGCCAAACTAGTTTGGCCTAACGTTCATAGGATAATCTAGTTTAGCCTGCTATTTATCGGTCTGAACTAGTTTATCTTAGGCCGATCTAGTTTATCCTAGGCCAATTCAATTTGGCGCGCTTTTATTGATCCCAAAGACCGCTTAGGCGCCAACCTTCTAGTTTATCCTAGGGTAATTCAATTTGATGTGCTTTAATTGATAGCAACCAGTTTTGAGCCCGCTCACGAAAAAAAAAAAAGATGAACTAATTCAAACTCAAGTTCAATTTCTCAAAAATTAGTCAAGTTCATGCTCAAATTCAAAATTTTTCAAACGAAGCTGCTCAACTCAAACACATCTAAGGAAGTGAGCGAAATTCACTGAAAACTCATTTGTTTATTTTTATTATTTTTTAATATAATAGAACTTTAGTGTCCAAATGTACAAAATTTCGTGAGCTAGTCTTTTGGTTATTCGATTTGGTCTTTACGGGCCCGCCCAATTTTCCTTCCCGACATTCGGCCCGGGCTTGTTTTGGGAATTACTTTTTTCGAGAGGTTCGGACCGAGATGGACCGGGACTTTTTTTCCGGCTTAAGTTTGAACTGGACTGCATTCTTCTTGAGCACAGGCAGAAATTTTCCGTCAAATTTCCAACTCAGCTCATATGAAAATCATTTGGACCGGCAGAATCTCTGATTTGTTCAGTAAAAATATCAGTAACATTTAGCCCGGCCTAGAGTTGCCAGCTTGTACGTTTTTCTCGTAAGTTGTACGATTTCTAGTGCTTTTTAGGCCTATCGTACGGTGTACATTTAAACGTGCCCCGTACGACAATTTCTTTCGTTTTTCTACCACATCTTATTTTTGATAGTTTAAAAAAATTATTTTTCAGTTTTTTTTAATTTCATCTTTTGCCGAAAATAAGTTATGCCCCTTGAGGGGCGGTAGGATATATTATATACCACCTACGATTAAAGATGATTTGCACCAGAAAAATTTTATTAAATTTTACTTTTCTAACTTTGGTGGAAAAAAGTCGTAAAATTGCTTTTCCTTATTTTGCAATAAAATTTTTGAAAGATTCCGGTGTGAATTCGACATTACAGTAACGCAATTACCTGGCCCTCAAAGGCTTAAACGAATTCGTTATCGAAAACATTACTGGCACATTCAACCTAGTTTAGTTAGGGTATGAAAAAGGACGATAGATAAAACCAAAACTAACCACAGTAAAGCGCCTATTATCCGAATAAGTCGGGGCCGACCCTAGTTCGGATAAGCAAAAGTTCAGATAAATGGGCAGACAATTTAAGGGATGTTCCTGACTATACTAAAACCCTCACATTTTATCCAGGCTTAGGACTGGCAGCACCATTTAGTGCAATCGTGTAAAACTTTTGCTGTTGTTGTTATTTTTTACTTTTTTTATCATTTAAAATTTTCTCTTTCTCTTTTTATCATTTTCTGAACTCCAGAGTTTATAATTTAAGGAAAAAAGCATTCGACTGTTGCTTACTTCAAAGAAGACGTTCTTTTCAATGCTGCCATACCTCGAATTCTTCTAATACCCGTTAGTTGAATAGAATCAGAGTTCTTCTGCCGTAGCCATTTTCATAGCTGTTTCCAAACATTCAAAGGCTCCGTTATGTGATGGACCTGGATCATTTTCAGAGAATTCTTTTTCATTTCTTCAATTTCTTTTCATCTTAAATCTCATCCACAATCTCATCATCATTAAAAAATTGAGAGAAATGGGCTGTTCGAATGAATGGAAGTTCGGTTAAAAAAGTTTTTGAGAGAAATAGGCTGTTCGGATAATTGGAAGTTCGGTTAACTGGAGTTCCGATAATCGGCGCTCTACTGTAGTGTCAATCAAATTATTTCGTTTTTTTCTGAGAAAAATCTAGCAATTCTAGCCGGCCCAACTTTTTTATAATGCATGTATTTTTAAATCGCTATTATTCCACAATTAAAATTTATATATTATTCTATTTTTTTATTTTTTAAAGATAAGTAGATGCATTTTTATGTAATAAAATTAAAGTTCGATAAAACCTAAGAAAAATAACCTGCCTATGACGGAATCCCGTGTTTAACAACAAGCAAATATGTTGATCTATGTAAAATAAGAATATTGGTACTTGTAAAAAGAATATAATGCATGTACAACAGACGATGAATTTTTGTAATAAGGGAACCTGCCTATAACGGATTTTTTTCATTCTTATGCAATTTTGTCTTAGAAGATTTTATTTTATAGAATTTACATTTTTTTAAATCTCCAAGCCATAGAATGTAAATTAAAGATATTAATGATTCTATTGCAAAATAAATCGATTTTTTAATGAATCTCTATTTGTATGTAAATATCTGAATAATTACTAATATCATTAATTTTTTTACACGGCTTGGAGACTTGAAAATCTGAAAAAATTTATACAGAAAAACATTCTAAGACGGAATCACACAGGAGAGAAAAAAAAAACTTCGTAATAATTAAGTTCCTGTTTTTAGCAGATCCGTCGTCTCTAGCAAATGTATCATGGTTTTTTTTTTTTTTTTTTTTTTTTTTTTTCCAAACGGATTATTATATCCGATTTGCACCGATTAAAAAAAAATCCGTTTAAAACAGGATTTCATCATACACAGACTCTCCTAACAGGTCTTACAGTATCCCAATCCGTATAAATGTATATGTACTATTCTTCAAAGATAATTTTAATTGTGGAATTAATGGTAGCTTAAAAGTATATGTGTTTTAGGCCAAACTGGGACCGGGACTAAGCCGGATTTTTGAAAATTCCAGACTTCTGAAAGAATATCAAATGTACTTCTGATATTTATTCATAATTAATTCAAAGCCAAGTGACATTTATGTAAGAAAAAAAAATAAATATATAAAAAAAATCAATGTTTTTTTTTTATATTTATTTTTTTCTCAGATAAATATCACTTGGTTTTGAATTAATAATGAATAAATGCATCAATAAGAATATCAGAAGTACATTTGATATTCTTTCCGAAACTTGGAATATTCTAAGATCCGGCGAAGTCCCGGTCCCGACGATGCCGGATTTTAAAGGTTATACTGTACATTATTAATCAATCCTCTAAATTCTTCCTATCCTAAATTTTATGATAGCCTCTCATCCCATTCTTTGGTCCTCCAGTACACAATTTGTCACATGAAACATATCTTGTAACTACCGGCGGTGGTGAAATGGGGGGGATAGGGGGACAGAATTCCACTCCCCATCGAATAAAATATATTATACAGGGGTGATGGCAATACTACTTTGCACAAGGTTGGTGCCGGAGCGGTAGTTGGGATCAATAAAAACACGGCAATTGCGTTGGCCTAGGATAAACTAGAAGGTTGCCGCCGGGGCGGTCTTTGGGATTAATATCACGCCAAATTGACTTGGCCTAGGATAAACTAGTTTGGACCAATGAATAGCAGGGCTAAACTAGTTAATCCTATGAGCGTTTGGATAAACTAGTTTGGCCTAGGAAAAACTAGTTTATCCTATGGGCGTTAGGATAAACTAGTTTGGCCTAGGAAAAACTAGTTTATCCTATGGGCGTTAGGATAAACTAGTTTGGCCCAGGAAAAACTAGTTTATCCTATGCGCGTTAGAATAAATTAGTACAGCCTAAAATCGGGTTTGGCCGGTACCATATATAACCATAGCTGCCAACCTTCCACTAATCTTCCGTAATGTCAGGATTAATTTAACCCAGGTTAACCACATTTCCAACCAGAAAATTTATTTCATGAATGCTTATTTATTTAATTCCAAGTTTCTACGTGGAACATATTTATTTTCATTTCTTAAAAAAAAATCTGGTTTGAAACGTATTAAACCAGGGTCAAATTAACGCAAGTATTACGGAAGATTAGTTTGAGGTTGGCAGCTATGTATACTATACCCAACCCTACGTTTAATAGTTTTTTTTACAAAGTCTTGTTATTCTGTTAGCAACGATTTTCTTCTGCAATAATACAGTTAGTAATTAATATATTTATTGTACGGAACCCTCTGTATGCGAGTAATACTCGCACTTGACCGTTTATTCTTTTTTTTTTTTTTTTTTTTTTTTTTTTTTTTTAATGACAATATTTGAAAATTTACCCTTGAAAAATAATCAAAAGACAATTATTTAATTCATCATCTTTAACACTATTTCTATCGATGTTGAATAGTGTCTTTTATGATTTTGAATCATGATTATTTTATACGTAGGTTTTAAATTAAAATAATTACAAACCCATTTTAATGTAGGGGAGGGTAGTACACAGTGAGACGGAAATTATTATTACCTAACGAATGGCAAAGATTTTTATTCTTTTGAAAGAAATTTTGCTACATCTTTAAGCTACACAAATACGCTACACATTAATGTATAAATGGTTTTAAAAAAGTTATTTATGAAAACACAGATGCAGAATAACGGAGTATCGAAAATTGTCTCACTGTGTACCACTCGTGGTACACTAGTTCATAAATCATACATTTTTACATTCTATCAATAATTTTCTGCAGTTTATGACTTCTAATTAATATTTCTAGATTTAAAAAAATTTAAAAATATGAGCCTCGGGTGAACTATGGCAGACATTGGGCTACCTTCATGCAAATTTTCGGCCTCTTGCGTTTCGTAGATTTCAACAGCCATCGCACGCCCCCCCCACCCCCCCACCACCCCCCACACACACACAGACAGAGAGAGAAAAAAAACCTTCTTTTATTAATAAATAACCTTTTTTTTTATATCGGAACAGCAGAGTAGATACACAATGAGGTACGTCTCACTGTGTACCACAACTGTGTGTCTCACTGTGTACTTTTGTTACGTTGTAACAATATGGATGCCATATCTGTTTCATCATCAATTTCACAGCTTTGAATGCTTGTGTCGTTTTGTCGACATAGTCTATCATTAGATATAACTATATTTGGTTAAGTAAATATATCCTATAATGAAAGAAATAAACTCTAAAATGGACGTTTATGTAACTTTAACCCCTGTAAAATAAATAATTACTTACTATTTTGTTGGACGAGTAACCGAAGTGCCGAAACTACATCCACGTATTGCATAAGATGAGGTGGTTCAGTGTGTGTTCCAGCTAAGAGAAAAAGTTATAACTATATGTCAAAATGGCCAGTGGCGCCAACTTATATGGGCCCATGGGGCGCGAACCCACCCAATAACTTGACCTCTCCGCCCAACCAATTTCAACTGATTTATTTTTTATATTATTCAATTGCTGAAATGAAATTTGGAATTATTAACGTTCTCAAAATAGTTTTGTTTGAAAAATAGTAAGGACAAAAATTTTATGTACAGGAACACTGAAAGCCTCTTCAACGGGTGTATAGTTAAATTTCTCCCGAAAACAAATTTCTTGCATATTTTGCCATCTGTTTTGATGTCTTGAATTGATAAAGCACTTGCTGACTAAATGTATGTTTTTCTTGACATTTAGTTTTTTGCACTTTTAGTACTTAACAAACACCAATAGTAATTTATGGTAGTGAGACCTGGACCACTACACAAAAAGATGAAAAGCTACTTAACACTTGGGAAAGAAAGATCCTAAGACAAATTTTTTGACCTATTAAAGAAGACAATACATGGCGTATCAGGACAAATATGGAGATAGAACAGTTATATAAGGAAAAAGATATAATAAATACTATAAAAATAAGAAGAATGCAATGGTTAGGCCATGTAATCAGAATGAAGGATGAGAAAAGCACAAAGAAGATTTATAGAGGTAATTTAATTTGGAAAAGAAGTATTGGTAGACTCAGGAAGAGATAGATAAAAGAGGTAGAGAAAGATCTTGCAAAAAACCAAATTATAAATTATAAAGTAAAGGCCAGAGATCGGAAGGCCTGGAGAGGTATATTGAGGGAGATCAAAATCCTACATGGATTGTAGTACCATTGCGTATGTATGTATAATTAACAATTCCAATGTTATTTAAAATAAATATTAATGTATTTATAAGGAAGAACTATAAGAATATAATTTAATAAAATTATTTATAAAATTAATTAAATTATAATAATTTAAAAATTTGCTTAGAAAAACATAATTTAATTTCGAATTATGATCTTTAGTGATTCGCTCCTCTTCTTTCTCTCTCTCTCTCTCCACACGCATACACACTAAAGGGAAAAATTATATGTGTTATTTTACTCAAAAATTATTGAGCCCACCCAATACTTTTGAAAAGTTGGCGCTACTGAAAATGGCTGCTGTCTCACTGTGTACTCCCCTACCCTACTGAGTGCATGACTTATAATTGTCTTAGTTTTAAAATTACAAATTAAATAACTATAAATCAAAATCTTAAAAGGTGTCATTTGTCACCGATAGTTATAGTGTTAAAATTGCTGCGGCATAGAAAGAAACACTATAAAAGAAAATTTCTGCAGTCATAATGACTGATCGACATGGATAGAGAAAATTAAATAGTTGTTATTCATGATTTATATGTCCCTATAAAATAGCAATGATGTAAATCATTAATGGTTCCCGTACAGCCATTGTAATATGCAAACTTAATAGCATAAATTTTAGAAAATAACAAATGTATATCCGCACATATCAATCGATTTATTTGAATCTTATATTAAGGTTCTGTGAGTTTCTTGGTAGATGTATGTCAGGAACATGTCGAATTTTCAAACATTGGGACGGTGGTAGACGAATATTTACTTAGTTAGAGGTAAACAATCAACTTGCAAGATCCCGGACCAATAGCCTGCAGCTATCATTTCTTATCCATTACTTTTCAAAAACAAAACGCAACGCTTGAATTCCTCGCAAGCAGATAATAAAAGCCAATTAAAAAATCCCTGCCGGCTCGGCCTACAGGTGCAGGTAGATTTCGAAGTTAAGTATTAATTTCACCAACAAAAACTAAATCATGATTAGAGATAAACACACTTTAACAATTTTATCTGGCAGCTTTTGACGAGTTTTTAATTTCATTTTTATATAAGTGCTGGTTTTATCAGAATCATGTTAAGGCAGTATTCAAAAAATATTTTTCCATGCTCAACAACTCGAAATTTTCTGACACATTTTCAGATTCATTTTTAAAAGGGAAAAACATGAAACTTGTTGACATGATTTTTTAAGAGATTTATAAGCGACCTATGTTTTTATTTTTCGTTCCATTAATTAGAACTTGATTTATAAACAACTAGCAAACCCCGCGGCTTTGCTCGCGTAATATTTGAAATATGCCAAGTGATATTTATATGTCTAATTTTTATTAAAAGGTACTAACTAAATTTTTATTTTATTAAAAGGTAATATTTTATTTTATTAAAAGGTACTTATTACTTTTAGGAATAATTAAAAAAATTACTATTTAAAACACAGTTTGATTAAACATCATTGTTACACTGCATAAGGCAGAAATGAGACTTGAATTAATAAAACGAAATAAAACTAAATAAATAATAATTTAGAAAATATTTTGAAACTTTTATGCTCAATTAATATGCTCATTTTAGTATTCATTTGAAGTTTTGATTTTTGTAGAAACCATCTTCTTACATCTTAAAATTAACCATCATGTCAAATTCCAAGTCCTACCACCTCTCTCAACATAAAGGGCTATGTTGAAATAGGAACTGTCACCTTTAATTTGCCAACATTAATTTTGAAATTGATTTGTTATTTCCTAATATTCCACAGAAACGTAATTTAGAAAGCTTTTAAAGACTTTTTTTAGAGCGTTTGTTGTTCCTGTGAATCCCAGGTGGTAGAATCATCGGCATAAAATATAGCCTGTGTAGGATCAGAGACTGTTACCATTGATTCGCAACTATTACTTTCATATTTGGTTTATATTCCCTGAAATTGCGTAGAAATCGTAATTTAGGACTTTTTTAGAATGCTTTTCGCACCTCCCCTTCACTTCACCCCTCTTTAATTCGAATTTATTTTCGACAGTCCTTCGAGGGCATTTATATTTTATAAGTAACTACCATGCCATATTTAAAGTTTCTAGCCTTTTCAGCATCACAGAAATCGCAATTTAAAAAGTTTTTACCTACTGCAACCCTCTGGTGGTAGAGGCACAGACATAAAATATAGCTTATGTTTGAGCAGGTTCTATCACCAACAATTTGTTATCATTATTTTTTTAATCGGTTTGGTATTTGATAAGATTACATAAAAATTGTAATTTATAACGCTTTTCGCTCACTTCATCTTTTTAAATTTGAAATTTTCTTTCGACAGTTCATAGAAAGCAGTTGCATCTTGTAAGTAAATAACATGCCATACTTCAAAGTGTTAGACCCTTCAGATATGCAAAAAACGCAAATTAGAACATGTACATATAACCTATGTTATAGAAGGGACTGTCACCATTGATTTGCAACCATTACTTTTGAAATAGCTTTGGAATTTCTTGAGATTGAGTAGAAATCGCAACTTTTTAGAACGTTTTTAGAACGCTTTTTGCTGATTTTCACCCCTCTTTAAATTTCCAATTTTTTCGAAACTGTTCTTAAAGATCATATATATGTAATAAATATGTACCTTGCCTAATTTTAAGTTGCTACCCCCTACCGATCACAAAAATCGAAATTTGGAACGCTTTTTTGCTCCTACAACGTCTAGGTGATAATGATACCGACTTAAAATAGCATCTATGTTAGAGCAGAGGCTGTCAGCATCAATTTCTTACCATTACTTTTGAAATCAGTTTAATTCTTCCTGAGATATTGGTGACAAATCGGCATTTAGAACGTTTTTAGAACGCTTTTCGCTCATTTTTCTCTTGCATCTCCTGTGGGGTAGTGGAAACAGATATAAAATATAGCCTATCTTGGAGCAAGATCTGTCACCATCATTTTTACACCATTATATTTGAAATCGGTTCAGTATTTCCTGAGATTGCATAGAAATTGCAATTTAGAACGTTCATTACAACGCTTTTTGCGCATTTTGACCCCCCTTTTAAATTTCGATTTTTTTAGGAAATGTCCTTAGAGATCATTGATATCTTATAACTAACTACCATTCTAAATTTCACGATTCAAGGCCCTTCCGTCACGCAAAAACCGCAATTTAGAACGTTTTTCTCCTGCACCCCCTTTGGGGTAGTGGCACCGACATAAAACATAGCCTATGTTGGAACAAGGATTTTCACCATCATTTTGACGCCATTATTTTTTAAATCGGTTTGGTATTTCCTGAGATTGTGTAGAAATCACCATTTAGAACGTTTTTTAGAACGCTTTTCGCGCATTTTCACCCCTTTTAAATTTCGAATTGTTTAAGAACTGATCTTAGAAATCCTTTATATCTGATAAGTAGCTGATACTTCAAATTTCATATTTCTAGGCCCTTCAGTAACACATAAATCGCATTTTTAGAATGTTTTTTGCTAATGCACCCCCTTTGGGGTAGTGGCACCGACATAAAATATAGCCCATGTTCTAAGTTGGACTAACACCATCATTTTGATACCATTACTTTTGAAATCAGTTTGGTATTTCCTGAGTTTATGTAGAAACTACCATTTAGAACGCCTTTTGTGCATTTTCACCCCTTTTAAATTTCGAATTGTTTAAGAACTGTTCTTAGACATCATTTATATCTTATAAGTAACTAATATTCCAAATTTCATATTTCTAGGCCCTTCAGCAACGCAAAAATCATCGCATTTTTAGAACTTTTTTTGCTCCTGCACCCCCTTTGGGTTAGTGGCACCGACATAAGATATAGCCTATGTTCTAAGTTGGACTAACACCATCATTTTGATACCATTACTTTTGAAATCGGTTTGGTATTTCCTGAGATTATGTAGAAACTACCATTTAGAACGTTTTTTAGAACGCTTTTTGTGCATTCTCACCCCTTTAAAATTTCGAATTGTTTAAGAACTGTTCTTAGACATCATTTATATCTTATAAGTAACTAATATTCCAAATTTCATATTTCTAGGCCCTTCAGCAACGCAAAAATCGCATTTTTAGAACGTTTTTTTGCTCCTGCACCCCTTTGGGGTAGTGGCACCGACATAAGACATAGCCTATGTTCTAAGTTGGATTAACACCATCATTTTGATACCATTACTTTTCAAATCGGTTTGGTATTTCCTGAGATTATGTAGAAACTACCATTTAGAACGTTTTCTAGAACGTTTTTTAGAACGCTTTTTGTGCATTTTCACCCCTTTTAAATTTCGAATTGTTTAAGAATTGTTCCAAGACATCATTTATATATTATAAGTAACTAATATTCCAAATTTCATATCTCTAGGCCCTTCAGTAACGCAAAAATCGCATTTTTAGAACGTTTTTTGCTCCTGCACCCCTTTGGGGTACTGGCACCGACATAAAATATAGCCCATGTTCTAAGTTGGACTAACACCATCATTTTGATACCATTACTTTTGAAATCGGTTTGGTATTTCCTGATATTATGTAGAAACTACCATTTAGAACGTTTTTTAGAACGCTTTTTCTGCATTCTCACCCCTTTTAAATTTCGAATTGTTTAAGAACTGTTCTTAGACATCATTTATATCTTATAAGTAACTAATATTCCAAATTTCATATTTCTAGACCCTTCAGTAACGCAAAAATCGCATTTTTAGAACGTTTTTTGCTCCTGCACCCCCTTTGGGGTAGTGGCACCGACATAAGATATAGCCTATGTTCTAAGTTGGACTAACACCATCATTTTGATACCATTACTTTTCAAATCGGTTTGGTATTTCCTGAGATTATGTAGAAACTACCATTTAGAACGTTTTTTAGAACGCTTTTTGTGCATTTTCACCCCTTTTAAATTTCGAATTGTTTAAGAACTGATCTTAGACATCATTTATATATTATAAGTAACTAATATTCCAAATTTCATATCTCTAGGCCCTTCAGTAATGCAAAAATCGCATTTTTAGAACGTTTTTTGCTCCTGCACCCCTTTGGGGTAGTGGCACCGACATAAAATATAGCCCATGTTCTAAGTTGGACTAACACCATCATTTTGATACCATTACTTTTGAAATCGGTTTGGTATTTCCTGAGATTATGTAGAAACTACCATTTAGAACGTTTTTTAGAACGCTTTTTCTGCATTCTCACCCCTTTTAAATTTCGAATTGTTTAAGAACTGTTCTTAGACATCATTTATATATTATAAGTAACTAATATTCCAAATTCCATATTTCTAGGTCCTTCAGTAACGCAAAAATCGCATTTTTAGAACGTTTTTTGCTTCTGCACCCCCTTTGGGGTAGTGGCACCGACATAAGATATAGCCTATGTTCTAAGTTGGGCGAAGACCATCATTTTGATACCATTACTTTTGGAATCGTTTCGGTAGTTCCTGAGCTTACCTCCTACAAATAAACAATTTTTTCCTCTTTATAATATGAAGTATAGATATAGATTATTTTCTCAGTAGTACCGTATTTTTAGTTTCCAACAATATCGCTTCGAGAAATTTGGTTCATAACGCCCACTTTGACAACATTTTTTAAAATATATTCTGTCTCTATCAAAAAATCGACTATTACGGCACATTATATAGTAGTTTTTGAATAAGAGAACCTACCAATTGGATGCGTTTGAGAGCAAAAATGAATTTAAAAATGAGTTAGAAAATAAGAAGTTTGGATTTGAATACATCCTTAATACGATTTTTTTTCTTCAACTTCTACGTATTTTTAATTTGTTTTTGCTGTAAGAATTGGTCCTATCAGAAACATGTCAGTATAAAAGTTGTAGACAATATTAAGAAGATATATAATAAATTCGTGCGGATTTAATATCTTGTGAATTGACGAAATTATGGATTTTTTTCTTCTTCAACCCCTCCTTTTTTTTTCGTTTTTAATTTGTTTTTTGGCTTTAAGAATTGGTCCTATACTACTTGGTCCTACTTGTCAATATAAAGGTTATTGATAATATTAAGACGATTTATAATAAATTTAATTAGATTTGATATCTTGAGAACTGACCAAGTTATGAATGAATTTTTTTCTTCCTAAAACCCTATTTTTTGCGCCTCTCGAGCCTATTTTTATCAAAAATCTGTCATAGATACATTTTTAGTCCTTTTTTAAGAAATAATAATAACTTTAAACTGAGTTGATATGTATTATAATTAAGAAGTTATGGGGTTTTTCGTTTTTCACAAAACCCCTCCCTATTTCCACTCCCTTGGTTCGATTTTGGCCATTAACGAACTTGACCGAGATTTTATGACGCTTGAATTTAAGTATCAGTTTGGAAAAGATTTGTACAGAATTATGGATGTTATCGTGTCCATAAAAAAGTGATATATAGTTAGACAGATAAAGTTTTTTACTAGGAGTGATTTTGGGTTCTAGTGTTCATGATCGGTGTAGATCTGCAAAACTCTTTCCGAAATTCCAACATAGGGGAGATTGCAATAGGTAGTATTTCATACGAAATCTACCTAATAATTCATATTTCAGAATAAGCTATTTCGCCAATTTGGTTTTAGCAAAAAAAAGTTAGGACGAGTTACCATACTGAGAGCTAATTTTTTATTAAGATTTCACTTTTATTCACGTAGGCAAAACAACTTCAATATAATTGTACCGTATTTTTCATAAAATACTTCCTTCTTCTATTATCAGAAAATTTTTCAGATAGTCGAAATGGCACTATAAAACATTTTTTTTTTCTGCGTTTACTGAAATTCAAGAATACGATCATTTCAGTAAGATTTTGTCAGTTGGTTGAGTTCAGATTAATCGTCTCATATTTTTAGTTTCACTTATAGGACGTTCGAAAGTGTAACCGACACTGCTGAGACAACAAAAGTCATTTTCAAATGACTGTAAATTAATTCCAAATATGTTTCTGTGGATATATCAATACTTATAATATGCTGCATCTATTGCCACAATCGCTATGTAATTTCGATAAACCTAGAAGCATAATAAATTAATTTAAAAAGTATTTTTAGTTGTCTCCCACAGCCCACGATAAGCAGAGGAGGTTAATTCTGTCTGAATTTTAATAAAGCTACGACTGTGAAATTAAATAACTTTCCAGAGTCTCACTAGATGTCGCGGCTTAATAGGAGGGGGCATAAAAGTAAATTGTTTAACGTCACTTTCATTCTTAGTCAGAATGTTTTTCTAATCTTCATATTCAACATAATATTGTATTTTTGTTGTTAAAAATTGGTGGAAATGCGACACTATATCTTTTCTCATCATTAACACCATTAATTGTGAGTTTGAAACGCGAGTTGTCGTTTATCATTACCCAAATTGTTATCCTGGTGCATTGCTTTGAACACCTTATTAACTTGATATTACTCCATGCAATTTCGATCTTTGGGGGTCATATGACAGGTTTGATTCCCAAGAAGCCGAGAGAAATTTATTAGCCTCAAAAACACAATAACTGACTCATATGCAAGCATAAGAAAACAAACACTTGAATCTGTTTCTGGCACTTTTTTTAGTAGTTTCTACCATTGCGTTACTTCTAGGGGTTCTCACTTTGAAAACATACATTAAATTCAATTTCTGTCTTCTTTTCAATAAACAAAAATTATAGCGCTGACTGCAAAGGTTTAAAAGTTATTTCAGTTCAACGTTATAGGTTAGTTAAAACTCACACAGTATAATTTTCGTGATCTTTTTTACGTGCATTATGCTATACACATATCTTCATCGTGGAATAAGTGGAAAACGTTGACGAGGAGAAACATTAGGAGAGCCCCTGCAACGGCACCTCCTTGAGTGACGGCTCCAACCCAGAAGAGAGCATCATGTCCCCAATAATCGCCAAGGAGAACTGTGACCATTGTCTTGATGTAGGAGAATGTGAACATGAAGGATACCCAACATAGCACCTGTACGGAAAATAAAGATGGTTAAATCGTTAATATGTAAGAAATAAATTTTGTTATTTATAATAAAAGTTGCATTTATTTGAAAATTTATTTTGAAACCAAGACAATTACAAAAAATATGTAAATAAAATTTTACGTAAAATTCTATTACAAAAATAAAATTTCAGAAAAAGTAAAACCAACTTTAAAGTTAAATTTAAAATTACACTATGTTAAATTACTTAAAAGATGAAAAAATATTTAAAAAGGTGTTAAATTACTTTAATATCCTTAGTACTTTCAACTATATACATAGCTTTCGTCAGAGCATAACTCCGACGAAGTACTGTAACGAAGTACAGTAACTCTAACGAATATTCTGTGACGAAGGCTATGTATATAGTTCAAAGTAGTAAGGCTATTAAAGTAATTTAACACTTTAATATTTTTTCATCTTTTAAGTAATTTGCACATAGTGTAATTTTAAGTTTAACTTTTTAAAGAGGAATTTACAATTCTATTTACTTATTTGCCAACTTTAAGGTATTTTTTTCTTTCCTTTGTGTTTTTGTGGCAACCATGTATTGTTATCCACATTAGAATCCCGCACAGATTAAGTTACACCTAAACCCGACACGTTTGAACCCGAAACCCGAAATGAAAGAAAATAAATTCATATTTTAATGACATTGCGAAAAAATACTCTTATTATATTTCTGATATCAATTTTATCATTTATATAGAAAACTATACATATATATCCTCAAATAAGTGTTTTTATGTTAAACTATATTATGGGTTTTCTTTTGACAAAACGGGTTACCAAAGCCAACCCGTAATGAAATAATTTATTGGCGACCTGATACAACCGAAAACGTGGGTCAAATCGGGAAAGGGTAAAATTGGATTACCGGATCTGATGCAGGTTTTTTTTTATTTCATTGTTGTCAATATCATTTATTTTGATGCGTAGTGAATATAAGAATTTTTGAGATGTATCTCGAAAAAAAGCTATACACGATACGGCAAATATTTTGAAATCGTAAAGTAGTGCTCTGTACCTTAACACCATATGAAAATTCTGTGACGATTAGTCAATGTTTAGGAAAATTAAAACCTACAATGTCAAAAAAAGACATGAAAACAGACAGACATACAAACATGTAATTTTTACATCATAGCGATATTCAAACAAGACTATTTGCAGACTAATACCATTCCAACAAAAATTAAAATATGAAAATCGGACCAGCCGTTCGAAAGTTATGCATAGTCAGACATAGAAAAAATTAGGATATAAATAATTGCTTAACCTCCTTCGTTGAATGTTCATTAAAAATAACGTTCAACTTTGTATATCTATATATATTCTCTCTTAATAACTTTTTAAGAAAGTGTTTATATTCTGAACACTTTATTGCCCATTTAAGACTAGTTTTGTTTTGTTTTCAATCAAATGTTATTGACTTAAAGGCGTTCGTTAAGTCCTCAGTCCCACCTACTCTTTTTCATAAAATATTGTGAAGTTTTTTTCAAAAAGAAAACGTATTTATACCACGCAGTTGAACATACTTTGTTATACTGTAGAAATTTCAAATAATCTCCATACATTGTAAAATATTTATTAAAACTTTGTACCACCGCGTTGCATATCTGCAACGTACCCAAAAATCGATGTTACTTAAAGTTAAAGTGGGTCTAAAAGACGATTTTATTTATTACTGCTATCTCCCAACACAGCAGTTAATATAAATTGTTCATAGTATTCTCAACTGATGGCGATACTGAGATAAAATTTTTCATGAAAAGTTTTAGTTATCATTTGAGCAATTTTGCATAGTTATTGCTAAAATCAACTTCGTAAATTTTGTGAAATTAAAAAGGCTGGAAGCATACAAAAATACACTGCTCAAAACAATTAGGGGAGCAAGTAGTTTTAAAGAAATTACGCAAATACTTACACCGATAAGTTACGTAAAATAAAACATCCATAATTTAAACCGTAATAGAAAACAGAGGAAGAAAAATTCCCATGCAAATCAAAGTTTATGACGTCAAAAACTAGAAAAAGGAGACATAAGTCATTGCATCCGTTGAAAACAGCTGTGCGACAGTTTAGTCTATTCGATGTGACCACACACCATATTAAATACCTCGCATCAATTTTAAACAGTACTTTTTTTTGTCATTTGCATGTAACCAAATTGTTGCCCTAAACCATCTTTTTTTGTTCTATTCAACGTTTCATAGAATTAAAGCTCTCAAAGTTTCAAAGAATAAAAGACGCAAATTTTTTTGTCTTTTTTTCTGTATTGCGCATTGGTACACATGTGATATCCATTTTATGATCATGCATGACTGTCTCGCACTGTTCTCTTCACTTTTTTGCTTGCTCACTTAATTTTTTTGAGAAGTGTAGATTTTTTCAAAGGTAAGTTCGTATACTTTACAATTTTGCATTATAAAATTGACAGTATTGATAAGAAGTATGCAACTTTTTCTTTATTGTAGATGTGAAAGGTATCTTTTAGTCTGTATATTTTTATGTTCTGAATTGTTTTTATTATTTTTTACATGCTTAAAATGATGTATTCAAACATCCGAGTACATATTTTTCAAATCGGAATTGTTGAGACACGGAGAATTAGTGCATAAACTTCAAAAACCAGTCAAGGCAACCAAATTTTCAAAAACTTTTAGGAGAGTTCGCGACTTCTATTGTTTCAAAACACAGCTTTCATAAGAAATTGACGGTCAACAATGTTTTTAAAATTACATGGAGGATAAAACAGAAAATCACAGGTGTGGTTTCGAAATCGAATTTAAAGCTATCTGTCAGGTTAAGCGAATGTGCAGTGCATACACCTTACATGTGTTTCATATTCCTGCATTACAGCTGAAAACTTTGAAATATACTGAGAATTTTTTTTTTTAATTTTACACACAAGTGCACTCTCACAAACCCGGATCATCTCATTGGCAGCGTGACATAATCTGGGAATGTACAGTCGTGGAAAAAAAATTAACACCCCTTACTAACTCTGCAAAAAATTATCGTAAAAGAAAGTTACTGTTACCACACGATTGGTAATAAAGTCTACTTTTAAATAATGTACATAACATTTGTTTAGGGGGCCATCTACATATTAAAACGAACCATAACTGTTTTTTTCAATAGTAATACACAATTCTGACAGCTTAAATGAACTCTACACCCTTCAATTAGCCTAAAAAAACTTTATGCAATTCGTACGATAAGTTTCCGATAAATTAATTGTTTTAAAACGAGCGTATTTTAGGGACTGTATCCAAATTGAAGTTCGGTACTTGATTGTTGACCGAGAGAGCCTCCTTCTTTATAAAAGCATCTGAAGCGCCATTCAAGCAGTCATTGAAGTCTGCTAGATTACAGGATAGCATAAGAAGTTTCAAAATATCTAGTCACTTCTATCATAGACAACCCCTTAAACCATCATTTAGCCATTTTTTTAAGCATCATTTGTAAACTACTTGGAAGAAAAATGTGAAATTTTGGATTTCCACAAAGCAGGACTTAATAAATCTAAATCCATCAAAAAAGCTGTAGGTTGCAATTCATAATTTTTTCGAATATTAATTTTATAATTCATAATTCATATCATAAAATTATAAAAATTTCAAATTCGACGCATTTATGTTTGGGTATTTTAGTATTACTGCTACATAAAAAATTAGCTCATTACGAGTATAATTTCAAGAGATATTAATGAAAATATGAAAATGTGATTTAACATTAGAAGCACTAAATTTTGAATGTTTATAATTCAAAAACTTATCATTCAAATGACTTGAAATTTGGTGTCTAAGCATAATTTGAACCGAAGATTTGAAATATCTCGTTAAAATTGGGTATTGCCATTGAAAAAAAAAATGAAGTTTGGGTTCGTTTTAATATGTAGATGGCCTCCTAAGCAAATTTTATGTACATCATTTAAAAGTAGACTTTATTTCCAATTGTTCGGTACCAGTAACTTTCTTCTAGGATAATTTGTTGAGGAATTAGTAGGGGGTGTTTACTTTTTTTCACGACTGTATCTTTTTAGTCCAGTCAAATTGTCAAAAATAGATGCAAAAATTCTGCTAGAAGATTTTATGTTTTTGAAGTGTTCATGGGGATGCTAATAATAGAAATTAATTGTTTTCCAACAAAATATCTCGAGGCTAAACTTTGTGGAGGCAAAAAACCGCGAAATTTTCGGACTTTTTTCAGTTTTTTGCCTATAACTTGAAAATTATAAAGTTTTGTGTACCATACTCAGTTACAAAAAGAAGGAATATTAAATTTTCTACAAATTTCATAATAAAAACGTTTTTCTAAACTTATTACTAAACGCGCTACAGCTTTCTGAAAAAGAGACTTTTTTTCTAACTTTGTGAAAAATCTCAAATACCAACATTTGACACCATGTTTTATTCATTTTATCCTCTTTAATGTAACTTGTTTATATTACAGGTTTTTGCTTGATAGCAAAAACTGTTATTACAAGGGTAACATTGTAAAAGAAATTTGACAACGTTGTATTTTTTTTTTTTTTTTTTTTTTTTTTGTATTTAGAACTTAAGTGGAGAACATTAATAGTTGGTAATAAAACACACATACTACAATATATATTAAAGCACACATACACACATAAATAACGCCTGCATTCAACAGTTAAAGGTATATATAAATATTTTACAGACATACATACAATAAATCCAACTGGAGTGAAAAATTAGCCAGAGCCAGGAATCGAACCCGGGACCACAGTATACAAGACTGCTGCTCTAACCACTGAGCTACTCCGGCCGATGCCTGAGTCTGCCATTTCTCACTAATAAACCATGTTGGGTAAGTCACCAGCCATCTATACGACAGCCTTGGATGACCGACAACGATGAATAGATTTTACTATTTCATCGATCTACGACAATTATAATAAAACACACATACTACAATATATATTAAAACACACATACACACATAAATAACGCCTGCATTCAACAGTTAAAGGTATATATAAATATTTTACAGACATACATACAATAAATACAATGTGTATTGTGTATTGTTAATATATATTGTAGTATGTGTGTTTTATTATAATTGTCGTAGATCGATGTAATAGTAAAATCTATTCATCGTTCTCCGGTCATCCAAGGCTGTCGTATAGATGGCTGGTGACTTACCCAACATGGTTTATTAGTGAGAAATTGCAGACTCAGGCATCGGCCGGAGTAGTTCAGTGGTTAGAGCAGCAGTCTTTTATACTGTGGTCCCGGGTTCGATTCCTGGCTCTAGCTAATTTTTCACTCCAGTTGGGTTTATTGTATTTATTGTATGTATGTCTGTAAAATATTTATATATACCATTAATAGTTGGTGTTTACATGAATGTAAGTAAGAATTACGGTAAGATTTCTTGGAGTGCTTGTGGGTTGATGGGTTTGGTCCGTGGACCTCAGCTTGAGGAGAAAACGAGCAGGTTGCTTGTTTTTCAACAGCTTTGATCTTCTTTGAGCTTGTTGCCACATCATCAACCTGGTTGTCAAAGTCATCGTCGTTGCTGGTTTGGTCGATGGTTTCCAAGGCATCAGCTTCATCATCCTCTTCTTCTGGATAAATAACGTCGACTACATTTCCCCGTTACAGTTTTTGCCAATTGCAGAAAATTTGAGAACTGAGTTTTGGCAAGAACGTGTCTTTCTGCACCCTTTTATACAGCTACATGAGACAACATGCAGCAAGGATTCAGGTGTTGGGTTTTGGCACATTTAAACTGGCTGAAAGAGATCGTCACACCTGCAAACACAACCCCATTCTTCAGGGGATGTTGTTTCCTGGCCAAGCTTGTACCTGACAATGACATCGGAGGAAATGATGCTGGCAGCCTCTTGCGTTGGTGGTAACCTTGCAAGATAAAGTTTGCTTTTAGTGGCAGATTTAGCAAATAACGGGAACATCAAGGTGTTCAATGCCTGTGTGGTGTCTATGCATCCGCTGTATAGTGTAGTATTGAATTTTTTTCCAGCCTTGATGATTTCTTGATGGGTTGACTCTAGTTTATTGAACACACAGGCTATTTCCTTAAGATGATCATGTTATTTCAAAGTATTACAAAAGTTTGACTTTCCTTGCCCAAAAATAGCATATGTTGTATCGCATCCTCTGATTGCATGAGTGAAAAAAACATAGTTGTAATTGTATTTGTATGACATGGTTGAAAACTACTTGGTTTCGATGTTATCTCTGCCTAGGTTTTGGAAAAAGAGATTTTTGAGTTGATATCCTAAGCTCGTCATGATCACGAGAAAACCAATGTCTTCTCCGACAATACTACACTTTCAAAGGCTTTGGCTCTTGAAATGGCTGATGTAACAATCATGACATCAGTGTCTTCTTCTGCCTGGTCAGCTTGAATTCTGTTATTTTGAAACTCTGTTTTAAGAAGTTAAATGAAGCTATTCCTGTTTTTTTCTTTGGCTAGAAGTTTTTCGTGACGGAAGATTTTGATTGACACTAGTTAGTTCTTGTTTCATCGCGCTATCGTCTTTTTTCGTACTATGCTAAACTATGTGGAATGTGCCAGTAATGTTTTCGTTGACGAATTTTTTTAAAAAGTGGTTACTATTAATTAATCGATTTAATCATTATTAGCCAACTATATTTGTATTACATTATTCTGTTAACATTTTTTAACTAATTTTGCAGTCATATCCCATTATGAATGAAAAATTAATGGAATTGTAAGAATTAAGATAAATCAGACCATCCTACAATTCAATGATGATCATAAAAATTTTAGCAATGGACACCCTAAAAAAATAAATATTTTTATTTAACCTTGTGATCGTCGCGCCCGATACATTCGCAGATAAATTGCCTGTAGTTGTATCGGGCTCGACGATTAGGGGTTAAGCATAAAGGGTGATAATACACCAAACAAAATATCTAAACTTAAGATACAGTTATACTACCTGTGTTTAAAATTTAATAATGTGTATA
Organism: Maratus speciosus; assembly: GCA_963932465.1. Taxonomy (NCBI): domain Eukaryota; kingdom Metazoa; phylum Arthropoda; class Arachnida; order Araneae; family Salticidae; genus Maratus; species Maratus speciosus. Next base: position 177,784,114 of record OZ010790.1, on the reverse strand, counting down.
TATGTAATGTATAATAAGGTCAATTTCACATGATTTAATTCTCCAAAAAATGCGCAGTTAATATTACACAACTTTCCCATGATTTTTGTATTACCGATCTGAAACAAGCCATTTTTACATTTATGCGTATGTGTATAACTTACTTTCGGCAAAAGGTGAAATTTTAAGGAAAACTGGAAAAGATTTCTTTTTAAACTATCAAAAGTAAGATGTGGAAGAAAACGAAAGAAATCGTCATACGGACACATTTAACTTACTCCTAATACCTAAAAAGCGCTATAGACTTAAATAGCATTGAAAATCGTACAACTTACGAGACAAACGTACAATATGGCAACCCTACCTTCTACCCACCCTTCTTGAAAATTACCCTCCTTAATTATCTGTCACTCCTTACTCGTCAATAGGTACATTTCATTTCCACAGTTAGTGATGAAAAGAAATTTTTTTGGGATAGGAGGCGAAAAATAGGTCTCTTTCTGTGAAGTTGAAAAACAAGGCTTGTTTTCAAAAAGACATAGCGCGTTTAGTATTGGGTATAGAAAAACGTTTTTATTATGAAATTTGTAGAGAATTTTATGCTCTTTCTTTTTGTAATTAAGTATGATACACACAAACTTTATAATTTTCAAGTTATAAGCAAAAAACTGAAAAAAGTCCGAAAATTTCGCGGTTTTTTGTTTCCACAAAGTGTAGCCTCGAGATATTTTGTTGGAAAACAATTAATTCCTGTTATTAGCATCCCCATAAACCCTTTAAAAACATAAAATCTTCTAGCAGAATTTTTGCATCTATCGGCCCTATTTTCTGAGAATTTGACTGGACTATTTCCAGTGTAGGTATTTTAAAATGCGTTGTATACTTGATTTTGAAAGTTTTATCTCCATAGCCGCTTGCTGAATACTTTCCTTTAATTTTCGTCGCAGTTTTTGTCGTGGCTTCTGCAGATTTTATTGATGTCTGCTGCCTTTCCAAACCTTGCGTCTGAATTATTTTGAACAGTTTCAACTCCTTCAAACTTATCTGTAATTCTAAATGATTGTAAGTCGTATAAGGAGAATCTGTTTGAAATTCTCCTAACTGTCTCTGCGCTTCAACTATGTTTATGAACTTCCAATCATACTTTCTGTTGAATTTCTTTGCTCGAAACTTAATCTGGTTTCAGCAGTTATTTAAAGTTATTTAAACCTGAAATAAAAATAATATAATGCCAGCTATTAGATAATAAATTGTGCATACATTTTTTTAACACCTTGTATTTAATCCCTTGTTCTCATTTATTTTTAAAGGAATTACGTATACAGAACTGCCAATAGTGATTATTTTTTATTACTTTGTCAACTACTATTTCAAAGCAATAATATTCGTGGTGGATTTCTACTAATCATCGAATTATATAGATTATTTCAGTTAAAAATAGTGGTAGACAAAACATTTTTAAAAAAATTCGCCAGTGGCAGTCTTTTATATAGATTTCGGGGTTTTTTTTGGCTCTTGGTGGGCTCTTTAGTACGTAAAAGTGAGATTTAAAAGACTGATATTTCTTACTGTTGATATTTCTTACTTTGTACATCACAGTAGTCGTCAAATATAGAATCACTAAAAAATAATTCGCCAGTGGCAGTCTTTTATATAAATTTGTTTTGTTTTTTATCTTGGAATAGTACATAAAAGTGAGATTTAAAAGATTGATATTTCTTACTTTGTACATCACAGTGGTTGTCAGATATAGAATCACTAAAAAAAAAAAAAAAAATGCCAGTGGCAGTCTTTTATATAGATTTGGTTTTTTTTGGCTCTTGGAATAGTACGTAAAAGTGAGATTTAAAAGACTGATATTTCTTACTGTTGATATTTCTTACTTTGTACATCACAGTGGTCGTCAAATATAGAATAACAAGAAAAAATTCGCCAGTGGCAGTCTTTTATATAGATTTGTTTTTTTTTTACTCTTGGAATAGTACGTAAAAATGAGATTTAAGAGACTGATATTTCTTATTGTTGATATTTCTTACTTTGTACATCACAGTGGTCGTCAAATATAGAATCACTAAAATATGTTTCATCACATTATTCAGAGTCATTTTTGTAAAACTTTCGCTTTTTTAGCTAATAATAAGCGGTTTTTAAATATATACCTGAATTTGCGGATTTATTCTGTATTATTTTCCATTGAATCTTCAATTTGTACTCATCTTGTTGTAAATACATACAGAGAAATAATAGTAGTATACCATTATTGATCTGCATGTATTTACTCTCCAATATTTTACATATTTTCCTTAGTTTTTATTTTGCATTTTATTATTAATAACACATCCACAGATTTTTATTTTTGTATTTTCACTCTCTTGTGTTTATTTTTTTTCTATTTATTTTCGTACATGTGATTTCATTTTAATTATATCAGCATTCTAGTAACATTACCGCATATGCGTATGATATTATGATTTCATTTTAATTATATATATGGGCCATTCTCACAATCTTTTGACTTTCATGTCCCTGAATAATAATCTTTTATTTAATACACTTTTTTGTGTTATTTTTATTTCATATACTTTGGAACATCCCAATGCATGATTGCACAACAATATTAACGAGATAAATAAGTTTTGGACGATGTTGGGAGTCCAAACACATGGAAAACTAATCTACCGTCCCGTGTCCCTGATGCTGATTTTGAAGTTAGGAGCTGTCTGGATAAAATTGTTTCAATAAAAATAATTCGATGTAACTTTTTTCTGAAATTGGAACTAATGTTTTATATAAATATGTAGCTAAAAATTAACCTGAACACATTTTTAGGGTTGATATTATTTTTTTAACTCTGTCCCTGGGTTTTAGATTTTTTACCATCCCCCTTCTAAAATGATACAGAAAATCACTTCAGATGCAGCGACAGAATTTTTTTCAAGTTTTTTCTCATGCAGAAGTATCCTAGAGAAAGAATATCTAAAATTCTTTGACAGGAAATTTACTGCAGAATATAAATCTGCATTTAAATATCAATTTCAAGCACCGTGGCTTTAGTGGTAGTCTTACCGTCCCCAAGGTTTGTTCCTGCACTTTTCGAGGTAAATTTAAAAAAAATTAATTTAATCCAATGTTAACAACTGTTTCTAAAAATCAATGAACATTGTGGCTATCACTTAGTCTTAACATGATTTTCCTAAAAATAGGTGGTAATTTTCCTTATCGTTCCATCCTTACCGTCTCTTTTTTTACCATTTCGTCCCTTTTTAGGTGCGTTCGTAATTATATAAATACGTAGCACCTATAGTCGTCGTTCAGTCCGTCCGTCTGTCCGTCTGTCTGTCTGTCTGTCCGCATATAACAGAGCAAAAACTACCCAACCGAATGGTCTAAAATTTTTAATGTACGATTGTTGCAAAATTTTGTCGAGCCATTTCAAATTTTATGAAAATCGGATGCATAGTTTAATTACAGGGACAGTCAATTTTTTTTCTTTACATTACGGCCAATGGGAAAAATTATTGCAAATGCATTTTAATGATGTTACAGCCTTCCGAATGGTCTGAAATTTTAAATATATAATTGTTTCAAAATTTTGTCGAGCCATTTGAAATTTTAGGAAAATCGGATGTATAGTTTAATTACAGGGGCAGTCAAAAGTTTTCCGTTACATTACGGCCAATGGGAAAAAAATATTGCAAGTACGTTTTAATGATGTTACAGCCTTCCGAATGGTCTGAAAATTTAAATATATAATTGTTGCAAAATTTTGTCGAGCCATTTCAAATTTTATGAAAATCGGATGCATGGTTTAATTACAGGGACAGTCAAAAGTTTTCCGTTACATTACGGGGAATGGGGGGGGAAATATTGCAAGTGCATTTTAATGATGTTATAGACTATGCACTTATGAAGTTAAAAAATATATACATTTAGTACAATATGGGGGAAAAAATAATTATAAAACTAGTTATAGTACGAACGCACCTCATTTGCCACGTTTGACCAGCAATTTCCGACTTGTTTTACCTTACCGTCCCTTCTTTAACACCCCTTTAAGACAATGTTATACAAAAATTCTGTATTAAAAGTACTACATTTGTATTATTTCTTATTTGAATGTCCTGTGGGTACTATGCAAATTCATTATAAGTAAAAATTTAGAAGAAAATAAAAAGTTATAGGGGTAAAATGGTAAGGAAAAATTAAACTCGCAAGTTTAACTTAAACCTCAGTTAAATAAAAAAATTTTCGCTGCTGACCATTTTTTTCTTTATTTTGAATCATTAAGGCATTCGTCTATCAGATTAAAATGTTATTTTAGCAAGTTTAATTTCGCCAGATTTTCTTTCCCAAAAGTCAAAAGATTGTGAGAATGCCCCATATGTGTGTGTGTTTGTGTGTGTGACTTCAACATTTCATGGAAAAAGTCATGTAGGGGCAATTCTTTGAAACTCTTCTTCAGTTTTTAAATCGTTGGAGAGAAGATCAACATTCTAATAAATGTAACAACAGAGATATATAACAAATAATGATACAATGGATTTTATTAACTCTGTACAGACACAAACTAACGAACAAAAGATAGTAGTTTTGTTTTTTTTATAATATCCTTAATGTTTGTTTATTTGTTGAATAGTAGGAAAAATGGAGCGAAAACATTCAATCTATAAATTTATTAGAAATGAAATCACCCACTGCGACTTCAATGAAATAAAAAGACAGTTCCAATAGCAAAATGGAGCAAAAATGGTAGTGAGCATTCATTATTCAATCAAAATTGAAGGCAAATAGGCTGCAGACTGCCAATTATCAAGCTATCCTGGAAAAACTAGATACATATGGAGTGAATTCAAGAAAGCACTACCTGATGAATGCTTTCAAGCTTTGCAATCAAGATAGTACTTTTAGATATACTCTCGATTTATTTTTGATTTATATTTGATTTTCGTTAACCTAGTGATAACAATTTCTTTAAAAAAAAGTTTATATAAGTAATATAAAATGCTAAAATAAATATAAATCCTATCATGAAAAATCTCTGTCTGTTTTCTTTCATTTCTCCAAATGAACACGCCCTTGCAACAATATTGCTCAAACAAACAACCACTAACTTAAATAAGCCTTATAGGAGGCTGCTCCAATTTCACTAAACGGGATAATGCTAAGGAAATAACTCTTATTCTACACTTCTATTACAGCATTTTAAGTATATGAATATACATAAAGATTTTTTTATTTTATTTTTAGCTCCCAATATCTTATTTCTTTCTCCCAGCAATTAAAGTAACATCTCCAAAAATAACGTTCCGTTGTATAAACCAGTCGTAAAACAAAGCGGATGTATCATTGTACTGTTAAATACTCTACTGAATTTTTTAAACTTCTAAGCATCGCACATTTTTAGTTTTTATACCGTCGTATTGGGTAAAAAATACTTTTAAATGAAATCTGTTTGAAAATTGCATCTCAATTTATTTTTGAGATATTAATTTTTTTGTAGTTTTTAACGCCATTTGTTTAATTTTGTCAGCGCAAGTACTCCATTTCTGTAGAAAGTAAAGGAAAAATAGTTGGAAAATAGTAATTTATATCTTTTTGTCACTATTTTCCAATAACAACAGAAAAAAAGCAATTAAAATACGTGCTATTTTGAAAAAATATAACTGAATGATTTCTGATAAAACATGGAGCTATTATAAACTGTATTTAATTTTAAGTATCTATATTAATATTACAAACAGATAACACCATATGAATCATTAGATAATATTTTTTTTTTCGAGTTTTACGACATCTCTTTTTTTTTTTTTTTTTTTGCATAATTTAGCGGTAACTGTCAGCGTCCTATGAATACTTTATTGTAGATGATGTTTAAGACTGGATCGTAAATGTGGAATTCTTCAGCGGATGCGGATGACGTCATTTAACATAAAATAAAAGATTGTGTTTTAAGTCTTAAAACTGAAATATGTTTTGTACTACCTATATTTATGTTCATATATATATAATTCTTTTCATCAGGGGCAACACTAAATTCTGAAAAAGCAGAATTCCTGTTTTATAGTTTTAAAGTTTGTGAGGTAGAGGGTTAAAATATGTTCAACACACCAGATTTGAATTGTGTGAAATTAAATGACATCATGGTAAGTGCTATTAGAATACTGTAGTTCAGTCATTATTTAAACATCCTGATTAACAGACCGTCTATTTCAGTGTTGGTTGCGTGTGAATGGTTTCCAATTCCAGCCCTTCTTGTGGGGTCATCACATTTCATCGAAATATTCGAAAAATAGTTGATAATAAAATTTCAATAAATACATTAAATATGGAAAATCTCGGGCAAGATCATACCACTTTTGGATTGGAGTTATTTCTAACGTAATTTAATATTTGGTCATATTTTTCTTGCGTCAGTTTTATGTTATGATTTAATAGTCTTTTTTTTCTACAAAACGTTTGTCTCATATATATATATATATATATATATAGATAGATAGATACATGGGTGAATATCACAAAATGTGAGATTTTGAAAACAAAAATTTTGAAAATTCAAATCGTTTCAAAGCTTCTGATTTTTTTTTTTTTTTTTAATGTTGGTTGAACAGCTGAATAAAGGAATTTATATGTAAAATTGTTAAAGTTTGAAGAGCTTAAGTTCATTTTTATGTTATTATAATTATGTGTCATTTTCTTGGCATATGTATGCTAGGATAATGACAATTTCATTCTAAAACATTTTTCATATTCTTTTTTTTTTAGATCTAACATTTAAATTTTGTTTAAAGGAGCATGTTTCCTCTATAGTACCTCAAATTCAGTGTAATGTTCAATTTATTTGTAATTTATAAAAGCCAGGAAAATGACTTAATAAAAGTCTACTTAATTTTTACAAAGTCTTTAAACACATTATTTTCAAAGAAATATCTAAAAGATCTTGCTGATAGCAATGATTTTACTACTTCTGACTTGAATTATGTCAAGAACAAGAAGAATTACTCTGCAGCGTCATCTTTATACCTCATAAACAACTAAAATGAGCAGGCCAGGACAATGACATTCATTTTCAGTGACAATCATACTTTAATTATGGAAAATTATTTGTAAAATACAGAACTTGTTACTATCCACATATATCTGTTATATAAGGTATAATTATTAATTAGAAATTTAAAAAACTAGAAAAAAATATTTGTACTTGATAGCAGAAATCCTTTTACTTTGCACACATCACAGTGTGACATGCCAGGAAAATGACAATCTGAAATTTTAAGTCTTTTAATTGCTTTCTTTTTGTGTTATTATGAATATAATATCTATTGAAAATACTTCTAAGAATATTTTTTATTAGAATGTAAAAAAGAAAATGGCATTATATAACATTAAATAGAAATTTTATTGTGCGGACTGCTATTTCCGTATTTTGTTATATTGACTCATATATTTCTATGCAGAAAATTAGATTCAAAAGTAATTCTAATTTTTTATATATATATATTCTTTAGTCCAGGCAATAGAGACCGTATAGGGGCTCTACCTAGCAAAATTAATGGTAGTTCTGGAAATTGGCTTGCTTTGTGTTTCTTGGGTCGCTGAATCCGAATTTTTAACTTCCCATCAAAGTTTTCCCCGGCACCCCCCCCCCCCAAATTTTAGTAAAATACCCCCCAAAAAAGGTTTTTAATTAAAAAATCAAATTTTTTATTGTTTTAGGGGAAAGGTATCTAGAAATTCAGAATGTAGACAAAATTTGCAATAAATTAGATATATGACATTATGACGTAGGATGAAGGGGGAGGGGGGATCTGCCTCGGAACATGCGTCGTGGTGCTGTGTGAACTAAGTTGCGCAATTCCACTTAACCCCTCACATCGTTTACATTCACCCACCCATCTCCCCTCCGAGCTTTCCCTATAAGGTTTACTTTAAGTTTTCTGGATGGCTGAATCCGAATTTTTAACTTCCCCCTAAAATTTTGCCCCCCGCAACCCCCCCCCAAAAAAAACAGTTGTTTTTAAATTAATTTTTTTATTGATTTAGAGGAAAAGTATGTAGAAATTCAGAAAGTAGGCAAAATTTGCAACAAAAAGGATATATGACATTACGACGTAGGATGAACGGGGAGGGAGACGGCTGCCTCGGAACATTCCCCGCGCGCTATTCTCAAAAACCAAATTTTTTCAAAAAATCAATTTTTTGAAGGTTTGCCGGGGTAAATTTTTATGGGAAGTTACAAATTCGGATTCAGCGACCCAAAAAACATAAAGTGAGTCGAAATCCAGAACTAGTATTAATTTTGCCAGGTAAAATCCCCTATTGTCTGGACTTGCATAACTTAGTGCACATAGCTCCGCAGTGTATGGCCCCACCAGTGGCTGAGAGGTTCTGCTTTCGAAGCTGGTAGACGGGAGGTGCTGGGTTCGATCCCAATCGCGCCCGTCGGCCTAATCGTTCGGAGTTTTCGTGGTTTTCTTCGAACCTTGGATTTCCAAGCGTTAATACGGGTTAGGTTCCCTTAGAAAGACCCCCACGAAGGGCACCCCCCCCTGGGCCCATATCCCTCGTGCAGATAATTGGCCGTCACAAATGCAACCAGCCGCAGTGTATGTTCCAAGACAGCCCTCTCCCTCCCCGTTCATCCTACGTCGTAATGTCATATATCCTACTTGTTGCAAATTTTGTCTACTTTCTGAGTTTCTACATACTTTTCCCCTAAAACAACAAAACATTTAATTTAACAACATTTTTTGGGTGGGGGGGTTGCGGGGGACGAAATTTTTAAGGGAAGTTAAAAATTCGGATTCAGCGACCCAAAAAACTTAAAGTAAACCCTATAGGGAAAGTTCGGAGGGAAGATGGGAGGGCGAATGTAAACGATGTGAGTGGTTAAGTGGAATTGCGCAACTTAGACCACGCGGCGCATGTTCCGAGGCAGATCCCCCCTCCACCTTCATCCTACGTCATAATGTCATGTATCTAATTTGTTGCAAATTTTGACTACTTTCTGAATTTCTAGATACTTCTTCCCTAAAACAATAAAAAATTTTATTTTTTTAATAAAAACCTTTTTGGGGGGCATTTTACCAAAATTTGGGAGGTTGCCGGGAGAAATTTTGATGGGAAGTTAAAAATTCGGATTCAGCGACCCATAAAACATAAAGTAAGCCACCCAACAAACACCGAACTTACGGGCCACTGATGGGTTCGTTAGCCTTGGCCGAAGGTGTTCGATGGTGGCCCGCTATCAGTGAAAGTTACGGCTCCGTAAAAAAAGTGTCACGCCGGACAGAATAAGGCCACAAGATAATTGGCCGTAAATACAAGAAGTTGCCCACAATCATGCCACTAACTTTTCGCTGAAAATGTTAGATAGCCTTAAACTGCCCACAATTATTCTTTTAATGGCCACTAAAAATAAAAGCTAACCAGAAGCTTGCCTTTGTTCTGCCATTTGTGGTTGTCATAAATTAAATTTATCCCAAAGCTGCCCACAAAAAAGCCTATTAGGGTTATTTAAAATGTAATCACTTGCCACTGTTGTGCCATAACGATTGTTTAGGAATAAATCAAAATTTATTCTATAAAAAAAAATACTTTTTATCAGCCTAATTAAATGATAAAATATTTTTGCAGGATTAAAAAAATCTTATAATTATTTAGATATACTTTTGTAGAAAATGAAATTCTTTCACTTTGAACTTTTTCAAAAAAATTTCCAAAACACAATATTTCACATAGTGCATTAATTTATTTGTTCATTTATTCACTTACATATTTACAAAATTTATATGCAATGCATTTTTAAATAGTTGCATTTCATAAAAATTTATAAAGTGTATAATTGAAAAAATAAACTAATCAATCAATTCATTATCAAATATTGTATTTTGAATATTTTTGAAAAAGTTCAAGTTAAATGAACTTGATTTTCTTGAAAAGTATGTCTAAATAATTATAAGATTTTTTTTTTTTTTTTTTTTTTTTACCTGTCAAATCATTTTACCATTCAATTAACCTTCTAAAAAGTATTTTCTTTTGAAGAATAAATTTCGAATTTATGCTTAAATAATATACGTGATTTTAATATAGTTTATTATATATTTTATATAAAAATGTGTGTGTTTGTGATATTCTTTTTACTTAAATTTCCACTATATTTTACACAGCTTCGTTGGTAAATCTGTTAAATTATGCTTATTCATCAAAGCTTTATTAAATCATTATTATCTAAATTTTTGCATCATTTCTGATCATTTTATAAAATATTACATAAAAATAAGTTTAATCTTTATGTAGTTAACGAATGACAGTATAATATTTCTCATATATTTTAAAATTTTGCTTTTATCAGATAATATATAACTATTTCTCTTGCAGTTTAATAGCCAAACATTTGAAAAAATATATTATTTCAACTTTTTCGAAATTCTTGAGAATTATTTATAATTATTAGACATGTAAATAATAGAATCATAAGACGAAACGCAATTTTTTCACCTTGATTCAACATAAAATATATGATGTGAACATTAAAAAGGTCCACAATCTTACTTAAAAGGCGACTAAAGTAATGAAGAAGATGTTACAAGTTTAAAATATACATTTTATTTAAAATTTCTTAGTACTTTCAAGCCTTCCAAGCTCATCCTTAGAGAATATCTTAATAACTAAATGTTGTTTATTTATACAAATACGTCACTTTGTTTTGAAAATGAGAGGGTCAATAATTACTGAGTAAACGTAGCAGTTTCTTGGATTTAATTTAAGTAAAGAAAATATATATTATTATTATTAATTGCAGTTCCATTTTTTTTACACAAAAATAATTATATCATAAAATAATAATTTAATTATATCCATGGAAAGTGACCTATGAGAAACAGAGTGATGTCACAAATAAATGGAACTGTAATTAATAATAATAATGTATATTTCCTCTAATTAAATTCAATCCAAGAAACTGCTACTGCTACTTCTACTTTCAACTCTAGTAATTATTGGCTCTCACATTTTAAAAACAATAAACAACATTTAGTTATTAAGATATTCTCTGATGATGAGCTAGGAAGGCTTGAAAGTACTAAGAAATTTTAAATAAAATGTATATTTTAAACTTGTAACATCTTTTTCATTACTTTAGTCGCCTTTTAAATAATATTGTGGACTATTTAATGTTCACATTATATATTTTATGTAAATAATAGTTTAATAGTGATTTAAAAATATATATTAAATTAATCTTGATACTTCTAAATTTCATTTAAATTCAATTGTTTTAGTCACTCAAATTTTCTCGAGTATAAAATCACATTTTTATAATTAAACTAAAATAAACTGTTTTAAGGGGTCTTGTACCTTTTAAACGCGTCGAAAATTAACGAAAAACTTCAACGTTTTAATTAGTTTATCTTCAAAACCTTTTTATGTATATACGTGAAATTTTGGATATTGATTAAACAGATTATGCTTTGTAATATACTACCAACAGAAATTTATTAACCCTTTACAGAATTTGTGTATTGTTGAAATCAAAATAGCTCTTTTTTTACCCCATAAGTCATTGCGCGCATGATATCTTAAGAAAGGATGTATGGATTGTCATGAAATTTGGTAAATATATTAAACAAATATGTGTGTTTAAAATGATCTACTTTTAAGTATTTACAATTGTAATATTTTTAGTTATGACTATTTATATTCATTAAAAATACATATGTTTTTATTTTTTTTTACGAAAATATTTTTTTTATACAGTTAATGAAATAATTTTAGACTAAGAGTAGATCATTTTAAACACATATATATGTTTAGTATCTTTACCGAATTTCATGCTAATCCATACATACTTTCTCAAGATATGCGCGCAATGACTTATGGGGTAAAAAAAAGAGCTATTTTGATTTAAACAATACACAAATTCTGTAAAGGGTTGATAAATTTATGTTTGTAGTATATTACAAAGCACAATCCGTTTAATCAATATCCAAAATTTCATGTTTATACATAAAAAGGTTTTGAAGATAGACTAATTCAAACTTTGAAGCTTTTCGTTAATTTTCGACGCGTTTAAAAGGTACAAGACCCTTAAAGAACAATATCATCCGATATTTATAATGCTTAAAAATAAATTCGATAACTTTGAAAAACTAAAAATAAACTATTGAAGGGAATTTTACTAAAAATGAAAATATCTTTTACATTTTCTTTTGCAATTATAAAAACTAAAATATAAATATTCTTTAAGATAAAATGATGCAAAAAACAGATAGAATGAAATTAATAAATTTGTAATGAATCAACATGAACTAACAAACTTATCGATATATGTGCTACATTTTGAAACCATGTCCACTTATTCCTATGGTAAATAACGCGAATGACAAAGCAGAAATGAAAACGCACAGCTAAAGAAAAATTCTGAGAATTTCTCCCTCTCCCCTCTTATCGTAACGGACCAGAACTTTCAAAACTGCTTAACCTTGAGCCATTTGAAGGTCCCATCATCTATTTGATTTTTCTGGAGAGGGAGGGAGGGAGAATAGTTTTATGAGCCAATACCTTATTATAATAAATAAAAGTCATTTTTTCATAAATCATATATTTTTTCTGTTAATATTATTTTTAGTCATTTGGAAAAAGAGCTTTGTTTTCCTTTTCTTTCTTTTTTTTCGTTCTTTTTTTTTTCTTTTTTTAGAGAAATAAAGATTTAAGATACATTGTTTGAATTTTTAAACTCTCCATACAGTTTTCAGATAACACAAAAACACTTTTTTTTTCCCCTCCGATTTATGCTTTAAATGGGCATTTTATCTCTTTTCTGTAAATTTTTACCCATTTATCTTCGCAATTAAAAATTATAAGATTTAAAAATAACATGCATTCCATTTTATTCTGATATGCTCATAAAAAATATCTTGTTTATCTATATATATATCAAGGCTTATTTTTGACTCAAGACGATTTTACTGAAATGCCTAAAAATTAATAGAACCTTTTCATGTTTATTTTAGGGCATAAAATATACATATCGCATTTTATTTAATACTTTCATATAATGTCAGATTTTAATGCGTATTCTAAATTTTGCCAGAAATAATTTTTCCAACTGGGTGAAAATGTATCCAGGTCGGGACTCGAAACCAAATAATAATGAACAAAAATTCTTTATTTATTCTGCAATTCTTTACTTAATTCTGCGAAAATTCTTGATTTATTGTGCAATTTTTCACTTAATTATTTTTATACATATGCAAGTTTTATCTGTATTTCTAAAGAGTAAAATAATGGTAGTGAAATCATTAAATATATCTAAATTGTTAGGAATTTAATACAGGCAAGAAATTTTATTTATATTTTCCGTTACAGTGGATTCAGAAACAAAAATTTCTTTTCCAGTATTTTCTTTTACATGGAAATATGTTTCAAATGATATTAAAAATTCATGTTTTAGTAACAGCTTTTAAGTTACCTTTTCTCTCCCCCCCCCCCCCCCCTCTCCTCGCTCAAGAATAACTGCTTATTGAAACATTTTCTCCTTTTCATTATAACAAATATTTTTTCATGAATGCTGAAAAAAAAGAGCATAAATAAATTGACATTTATCAATAAATTTTTAAACATGTTTAAGTAGTATATATGTCCGAAGATTGCAGTATTTCGCTATTAATATATTATTCAAATCAGCATATATTTTATATTATGCTATCTGATTATCTTTGCAATCAAAAACAATATAAAATAACCATTAAATATAATCTTTTTTATTCCAGTGTGTTCAAAATATATTTATTTAAAGATATTTTAAAGGCAAGAAAGTTAAACGCTTTTATGTTGTTGTTTTTTTCCATATTTTTAAAAAATATATAAACAGGGAATTTATGTACATTTTGGGGACAATTTTTGATTTTTGTAAAATATTTTCAAACTAAATAAAAATATGTAATCTATTTTACTGCTTTAAACATAAATCTCACGACATATTTATATTTTTACTAAAACCCAGATTTAAAATAATTAAACTTACTTAGAAAGAAATGAAGAGAAAAATATATTTCCTCTCTTTAATTAAATATTCGGGTTAGGTGATATTAGCCCTCTACTTTCTAAACGATGACGATCCATTACATTTTTGCCAGAAACCGCCCGTTAAGAGTTGCCGGGCAAAGTAAATGCAACAGTTCTCTCACCGCCGAAACATTACCGTTCCGGCAGTAGCTGCCGGAACTAGCGGCGGGTCATTTACGGCACAACATTGTTTGGTTACAAATGGCCTTAACTCCTTTTGGCCGCGACATATACGCCTTTCGGCCGTAAGTTGAGTGTTTGTTGGGCAATTTCCAGAACTACCATTAATTTTGCCAAGTAAAATCCACTATTGCCTGGACTACTTAAACAGTTTTCAAAATAATAAACGAATGCTTATTGGATAACATGACATCCTTCAGCTCTTCGATTGACTTGTACGACCTCCGGGATAATCCGTGCCCTTCGAAAATTTTAGAAATCATGCAAAAAATGAGCATTAAAGTTAATTTTATATTTTTAATACGGAAAAAAATATTCGCAGGAAAAGATTATATAATACTCACAGCATTTCCTGTTTTACTTCTATCTTCAATAGAAGAAATTATTCTAATCGAAAATTTTTTCGACTTCCGGTTTTCGACGGATTTACACGTTTTAGGGGTCAGAGATCCCAAAAAATATGTTTATAGAAAATGTCTGTCTGTCCGTGTGTCCGTCTGTCCGTCGCCATTCTACCATCAAAAAGTGTATGAAGCTATGCATAGAGATGAACCAAATTTTTATTTTAAGTTTTTGGCTATGGCAAGCAGGGCCTCCCTGGATTTGGAAAAAATTAGCAGGTAGGGGGCGCTGCAATAGCGATTTTTCTGCGATTTTGAAAATTGTACCATCCAAAAGTGTATGAAGTTATGCATAAAATTGAACCAAACTTTTATTTTAAGTTTTTGCACTGCAAATAGAGACGTCTTAAATTAAGACACATATGCGACTGAAAAAGAATTTCAGACACTTAAGTGTTTGAATCTGAAAATTCAGTCACAATAGATGTCTTAATTTAAAACACCTAAGTGTCTCACTATGATCATAGTGTACACGAACTGATAAAAGTGTCTAAAAAATCTGCAAGTGTCTAATTTTAAGACACTTTGTAACTCCGCTCCGCATTCACCAGGGGGCACTGTCAGTTGCGCATGCGTCTTCCTTTCGAACACGATGTTCGTTTGTAATTCAAACTGAATGTTTGTTTTTATGTGCGCGTACATTTTAACTAATAATTTATTTTGACTTGATTGTTTTTTGCGGAATGTGAAGTTACGGAATTTAATTTCTATCGACATAGTGGTACTCCGTATTAATATTTATCTATAACACTAATATAGTGTTCTTCATCTCGTCAAATTTGTAAAGAGAACTGTTGTCTTGGCGGGCTATGTTTTCAGGATGGAAATTTTCCATTCTTTTAACAGAGATAGCCGGATGTGCAAGGGGATTTTATGTTTTAAATATCAAAGTCTGCCTAACTAACGGATACTAACGTAGCCTCCAATCCGGACGTCCTCTGGGCGAATGTGCTTTTGGAATAATCAGACCTTTTCCCAGGTAAGTGGGGTCTTAACTATGTATTTAAAACTCTCTGTGAATGTTTTCTCTTTAAATGGAGACCTCACACGAGTCTATAGCTTTATTAGTTCCTGAGTTATGCCAAAATATGTTCAAAGCATTTTGCCTATGGTATTTCCATGTTAAAATTTTATTTTGCTAATATTTAAATTTCTACTCTTCAAATCATCTGCAATCATATTTCTGTATTATTTTCTATCCCATGTTATCTTTAAAATAAATTTTGGTGTGTCTGCATGGTGTATATTAGCGGTTACTGAATTTATTAATTTTACACCTTCCTAAGCCTTTTCTTATGTAGCCATTACTTTAAAAATCGCAGTGACATCGCCTGTTGATTGCCTCATACTTCTTAATTACCATCAAGACTATCTTAATAGTATTTTTTTGGTGTAATTATTACTCTGAAGTACCCTTTTTAATTATTTATTTATGTATACAACAATATTTTTATAAGAATTTAATGCGGCAGCATTTGCATACATCGTTTTTTTTTTTATATATTGTTTACATCGATTTTTACATTTCTTATAGATTTATTATGTGTTATGTACTGGAATTCAAAAGCATTTATAGTAAACATTCCTATTAATAGCTGCTTTTATTTATTATTTATGCTTTTCTTGTCTAATGAAGCTTTCTTCTGCCTCATAGTGTGTACATCATAAATTTTAAAAAAGAATATAGTTCGCACATCCTTCCATTCATTGATTCCCCCATATATTTAATACAGCGAATTACTTGTGTTCATTTATTTATTTTAAAATGTTTTGACTGATAAAACTCATTAAATCCGGTCATTCTAATTAAAGGATTTCCCTTTGCTATAATTTTAGTGTTTCCGAGTATTTTAGAAATATCCCATTTGCCATACTGAAAATAGTCAACATATAATCTTTTTTAATTTTCAACATCAATGATTCAAAAGTCAAAACCACAGCTTCACGATTTGATTGTTTGAACAGAAATTGCGGTCACTATGTAGACGTTGAAACAGAAAAAAATTTGTTGATGTCAACAAATCTTACTTAAGGCGAGATCCTTTTTCTAAATCATTATCTCTAGTCACTTTGTTAAATTTTAAAGATTATTTTTAGATTCTTAAATTCATGTAATCATGTACCGTTAACGTAACGTAATTTGAAATTAAAAATGAATACAAAGTAAAGAGGTAGAATTTTATAAAATATTTATTTGCATATAGCTAGATTTTGAACTTAAAACTGACACGTACATTTATCGAATCATAATACAGGGTTGGACTTTTTCCAGAAGGAGGGCCTGATTAAAGCAGGGGCAGACACCCCCCCCCCTACGATTTTACGTGCTCCAAATTCGATATAGATTTTTTTTAAGCTTATATATTAAATGTGTTTCAACATTGTATCGATGATAATCAGCAGGTTGAACGTTAAAAGTAGAATTAGATTAAAAACTAAATAAAAAAATAAAGACAGTAAAAACTCTCAATCGCGGCCACTTCGCGAATTGAACGCGTTTTGGAACGTTGAATTTGCCTGCTATTCGATTGTGTTCGCTTTTATGAGGTAAAAAAAAATGTATTTATCTTGAAAAAGGTCAGTGTTCGCTGAAGAAAATTGTCATATAAAAGTTTTGTTGTAAAATCTCCATAACGGACACTCCTACAAAGAGGACACAACTATTTAAGAAGCACATTTTTTATTAACAACATGCACATATTTTATATATTTTACCTCAGAAAAACATACACCTCCGAACAAATTAAACGGTTCTAAGGTGCCTACTATTGAGAGGTTTTACTGTATTGCGACAAATATTTTAATTTTTAATCTTATTCTACTCTATAAATTCAAAATATTGATTATAATCAGTACAATGTCGAAAAAGATTTCAATTATCAGCTTTATGAAAATTGCATATCATATTTTGGAGCCCCTAAAATCAGGCTGTGTGTGTGGGGGGGGGGGGGGGGGGGCAGAATAATGGACATATATTTTTCCAGGATCAACGTGGTCAAACATGGCTACGTATAATGCTTTAAAAAAATGGCTGCGATTCAGACGTTTGAAGTGTCTAAAATTCAGACTCAAAAAGTGTCTGAAAAAATTCAGACATTTTAAAATGTCTGAAAATTGAACACTCCGTTTCAGACACTTAAGTGTCTGAATTTAAGACATTTCGATTTACAGTGTGGCTATAGCAAGCAAGTCCTCCCTGGATTTGGAAAAAATTCGCCGGTAGGGGGCGCTGTAATAGCGATTTTTGTGCGATTTTTAATATTGTCCCATCCAAAAGTGTATGAAGTTATGCATAGAATTGAACCAAATTTTTATTTTAAGTTTTTGGCTATGGCAAGCAGGTCCTCCTTGAATTTCGAAAAAAATCGCCGGTAGGGGGCACTGTAATAGCGATTCTTGTGCGATTTTGAATATTGTACCATCCAAAAGTGTATGAAGTTATGCATAGAATTCAAAAAAATTTTTATTTTAAGTTTTTGGATATGGCAAGCAGGTGCTCCCTGGATTTGGAAAACAATCGCCGGTAGGGGGCGCTGTAATAGCGATTTTTGTGCGACTTTGAATATTGTACCATCCAAAAGTGTATGAAATTATGCATAGAATTGAACCAAATTTTTATTTTAAGTTTTTGAATATGGCAAGCAGGTCCTTCTGAATTTGAAAAATTCGCCGGTAGGGGGAGCTGTAATAGCGATTTTGTGCGATTTTTAATATTGTACCATCGAAAAGTGTATGAAGTAGGGATGCAACGGATATCCGGCAAATATCCGATATCCGGTATATCCGGCTGATTTTTCAATATCCGAAATAAACATCAGATATCCGAATCATAATCACCGGATATCCGACTTCTTTGCCGGATTTCCGGCAGAGCACAGCAAAGCGAATATATAAGGATAAGAGAAATCATTTGACACAAATAATGCCGAACAACTTTTGTTTATAATGCAAAATATGAAAGTAAGTTCACTATTCATGAGTAAAAGGTAATTCTCAAAAGTTTAAAGTTATAAAGTTATAAAATTTTGTTGAAACTTTTTTTTTTTTTAATTTTCTTAAAACATTTTCTTTTGTAAAACTTTTTTTTTCTTCTACTATTTTTTAATTTATATATTTTTTAAACTTTTTAAATTTGTTAAAACTTTTTTTTTTTACTTTTTTAATTTTGCTAAAACTATTTTTTTTTTAAATTTATATATGTATATATATATTTTTTTTTTTAACTTTTTTTTAAATTAGATTTTGTAATTTTTTAAACCAATAATTTTTTATATAAACACGCATATGTAAACTTATACATGCATATAAACATATTAATACTTAGATACTTATATTTAGAAACATATACTTATATACTATATATACGTATATATATTCATTTGGATAGATTTAGACATATATGTTTAGCGATATTTAAACATTTATATCTATAAATTTATAAACACTTATATACATTTTATCTACATGTATATAGATACACGTGTACATAGTCTGCTGATACCTATACTTACTAACATGTGTACATAGCCTACTGATACCTATACTTACTAACACATGTATATCTGTTAATAATTGTATTCAATAAAGTGATATATATATATATATATATATACTTATTCAAAAACAAACTTGTATACACGCATCTTTCTAACAAAATATCGGAGAAAACAATAAAATGAGATAAAAATAAACAAGTGTTTCTAAACGAAACCGCTTTGACACCTTAATTCTTGATATATGCGTACATCTTTCTAGCAAAGTGTTAAACTGAACAACAACATGATACAATGATTGTCGCGATTAGAAGGAAGGCGGACCTGAATGAGCATTGCTCTCAATTGCTCATTCCGGATTCCGCCTGTGGCCGTAGAACTGTCCTTTAGCCGCCAGCTTTCCTAACATCGATATTTGAACTCTTTATAATAAATTTAAGAATTTATGTTTACATCTTATAGAAAAATGTACCTTTATTTTCAGAATATAAAACAAAATTTGAAGTTATTTATTAAAATATGGCTGTATTAATTTTAAGTGTAACAATTAAACAGGCCTATTTTTACTTTCTTCTATCGTCAATAGAAGAAGGAATTGTAAATTGAAATTTCTTCGATTTCTGGTTTTCGACAGATTGACACGTTTTAGGGGTCAGATATTCCAAAACATGTTTATACAAAATGTCTGTTTGTCCGTGTGTCGGCATTGTCCCATCTAAAAGTATATGAAGTTATGAGTAGAATTGAACCAAATTTTTGTGAATGTTTTTGGCTATAGCCAGCTGTCCCTCCTTCAATATGGAAACATTCCACTGGAAGGGGGTGCTGTAATCCGGATTTTCGTGCCATTTTCATTATTGTACCATCGAAAAGTGTATGAAGTTATTTTTGTAATATGTTTTTGGCTGTGGCCAGTAGGTTCTTCTTTAGTATGGAAACATTCTGCCGGAAGGTGGTGCTGTAATTGTGATTTTTGTGCCATTTTCATTATTGACCATAAAAAAGTATATGAAGTTATGCATAGAGTAAAACCAAATTTTGGAGGTGTGTTTTTGGCTATGGCCAACAGGTCCTCCTTCAGTTTGAAAATATTCCGCTGGAAGGGGGCGCTATAATAGTGATTTTTGTGTTATTTTCATTATTTTCCCTTTGAAAAGTGTATGAAGCTAAGCATAGAATTAAACCAATTTTTTGTGTATATTTTTGCTATCGCCAGCAGTTTCTCCTTGAATTTGGAAATATTCCGCCAGAAAGTGGCAATGTAACAGCGATTTTTGCAAAATTCTTGATTTTTCGCAATTTTTTTTTTTTTTTTTTTTTTTTTTTTTTTTTTTTTTTTGTACTGTATATTGGCGGCTCATGAAGTGAAGGAAACTTCGCACCCTGCTAAGCTGGCTATTCACAAACAGTTGATGTACAACAGAATAACGAAAAAATTATTGATTTTAATAAATATCATGATCGAGGTTAACTTCTTATTCTGATTCTGATTAATTGACTGGAGCAGAAATTTTAGATCAAAATCAAAGTTGGTATAGAATTGAACTAATAATATTGAAGTACTAGCAGATCTACCCGGCTTCGCTCGTGTCAATAATAATGGTCCACCCGGGTAAAATACATTAAAATGAAATAATACGGCAGTGACAATAACTGAGATTGGTGCATTACCGTCCACGAATCGTTAAAAGACCGATAAGAAATATAAGTAAAATAGTTTTAATTGCGTCTACTATTAACTATACCATAATAATATATATTCCAAACAAATGTAATAACATATATTAAAGTACAATTATTTGCTTAAAAAGCGTCATTTAAATAATAAAAAACATTAAAAATATTAAAAATTTACATGTTTCGACTCTTTCATTGAGTCATCTTCAGAATATATATATATAAAAAAAAAACTACAAACACAATCCAATTGTGACATTATACTGATGATGCCAATGACCTAACCCATAAATTTTGCCTTTACTAAAAATTTTTTAACTTATGATCATCATACAATTTCGTTTTTCACACTGTCGAATAGAAAAAGCTTCTGTCAAATGAAATTTATTTGAAAATTGTATCTCAATTTTTTCATGTGAATGGATTTTAAAGTAATTTTCAATCATGGATATTTTTGATTTGCATGCAGCGAGGGATAAGATTTCCGCATTTTTTCACACCAGCATTTTGTTAGAGTAAATGATATTTCATTTAATCGGGACACTCTCTTGATTTAACAGAACAACATTTTCTTTAAGAATATACCGGTGTGCAAAAACGTGGAAATCTCATCCCTACATGCAGCCCAATTACGAAAGATATACCTGTTTGCTCTTAATTCAATATTATAAAGTAAAGACATTGATGAACTATGAGTAACTCTAGCATCATATTGTTGGTGGCAATAACCTAACCCAACGATAAATTTAACTTTTACTGCAATTTAACCTTTAAACATCGCACATTTGATTATTCCAAAATCTAATAGAATACAAAAAGTACTTTCAGTAATTTTTTTTGAAAAGCTTATCTCAATTTACGGATTGTTTATCCATTTTAAATTAATTTTCAATCACGGATATATTTTTAAATATACCTGTAACCCAATTCAGAAAGATATATCCGTTTGCTATTAATGCAATATTATGAAGAAAAGACATATCTATGAGTAACGCCTAGCACCATATTGTTGGTGGCAACAACCTAACCGTACCATAAATTACGCTTTTACTGCAATTTGATCTCTAAACATCATGCATCCCATTATTTCAACGTCTAACAAAAAAGTCTGTCAGTCATGAAATTTTGTTTAAAAAAGAAAAAAAAAGCTTACCCTAAAAAATAGTAGCTATAATTTCTATTTAATATATATCGTACAAAAATCGTATTTTATGTAACCGTATTCGATACAAATCGTAGAATGTTATCACTGCATTTCAGGTATTAAAACATTTATCTAAATGATATAATTAAAGATTACAAAGAAATAGGGAATAAATTGTTGCATCCAGTTTTTAGAGCCAGTTTGAAATTATATTGATGACATTGACGTCATATCTAGCAAACGATTTTTTTTTTACTATTATCATTTTCCTTATTTGATTCTTGATATTGAAACGACTTCATTAAAATAGATTTTTTAACATTCAACTAAAGTACTTCTAAGGTCATTTTAAAACATGCTTAGTTAAAGTTTTTACATAAATATATGAAAAATGTGCATTTTCTGATTAGAATGACGTCGATTTCAAAAATTTAAAAATATAGCAGTCGAGTCTGAATTTTTATTGGCTAATAAAACAAAGTACTCGAGTTAACAATTTTTTTTTAATTATTGAGCAGTTTTTTAGATGTGTGGCAACAGGAAAGAAGCTATTGAATTTGAAAATTTTAAATGAGATATTTCAATAATGTTAAATTATGAAAGATGATAGAAAAAAGGGATAAATATTGGTCTGATGATTTTTTAAAGGTGACAGGGATCTATTCCACGTTCTAAAGCCTATGTACAGCAAGTTTCGTGCAAATCGGTCAAAAATTAAAGATTTGTATAAAGGACATACACACAGAGAACGGCTTTTATATATATACTAGAAAGGTAGCCCGTCAAAAATGACGGAAATTTAGATATAAAGATATATACAACTCATGTGCAAGAATATGAGTTTTCTCGCTTGTTCCGCAGTGATAGATGAAAATAACACATTTAAAGAACAAAACACATTTATGAAAAACTGTGTACAGTAGAAGACCACTAATCTGCACAGTTTGGTTCCAAGTGTTATGCAGGTTTGAGGCTTTTTGCGGTCATGTGTATTCAATCTTTGTTTACATTTTTTTAAATTCATATATTGGACAATTGAGATTGTTAAACCTTAAAAATAAATAAATTTTACACTTGAAGTAAGGTAAAAACTATTAAATTATCGTATACGATTTCATGAAATTGTATTATATGGTATTATATGTGTGTGCTTCACGATCTTGGTAACGACGTTGGCGAAACTGGCTACAACTTGTCATAATCCTAATAGTGTGGGCCGCTATAACAAAAAAGTAACCAGTTTTTAGCAAAATTTCTGATATAAAGTAGTTTTCAAAAACTTGTGCAAAATTGCAGACCGTTCTCATGTTATGTCAGTCCTAAGAATAATATTTCTAACACTGAAGAGTTTCCATGTATATATGAAATTTAGAAAAGCTTATCCAAAAGAAAGGTCCTGAAATGACATTGTAATTCCGCTAACTTCAAAGTTTAATCGGGCTCTGATGTTGTTTACTGAAATCTAATAAATAGAGTTATTTTGAACATTACAACAGAATTAAACAGTTACACTTATTTAACTTAAACCCGCTGTTATTTCTTTTATTATTTATTATTTATTTTCCCGATGTTATTTTTTAGTATTAAGAAAGAAAATTATTTAAATTTTTCAAATCATGCATTTATAATTTTTTCCGTCTTTAATAACTAAACAATGAAAAAATATGCTTTTGTTCTGAGCTCATAAATATGACAATAAAATAATGTAAGTAAGAGACATTGCAAAATTAAATCTTTGTGATTTCAAACCATAAACAATCGATACCGCCACCATTTTACCTACTATGATGTCATTAGAATATTGTCCATTCATTGTTGGAGAACTTACTTTGTGAATGATTACCTCAATGATTTAAATTTTTTTTAAGTTTCACGATGAATGAATCACTTGTGTTTGTTTAGGTTTATGGAATGAGATATTAAGCTGTGAACCTAATTTCAACTAAAGTTATCCAAGGATATATGTATTTTTAATTGAAATTAAAAACAATGTTTTGATCTCGAAATAAAAAGTTTTAGTTTGTATAATTGGTTATTTCTGTTAATTATTTATTTAGGTACTTTTCCATTATAGCTTGGCGCAATTCGGGCATCAGAAAGTGAGATATGTTGCCAAAAAATATAAGCAGCTATGAAAACAAATCTAATGAACTTTTATTTTCGTTTATATATGCACTTATATACATAAAAAAATCGTTTCTAAATATATATAATATTTTTTTATATATATATACAAATTACGGCACAGATTTCAGATATGTACCGAGATACCTAACAGGCGCCAAAATGGTGTTATTTTGCCTGCTATGGTAACCAGGTATTGTTTTTTATTTATTAATAAATTGTCTATTTGCTTTTAATTTCTGTTTTTAATTATATAAACTGTTTTGTTCTATAGCTATTATTTAAACTTTTATTTATTTATAGTTATTTCCTTTTCAAAATGATAGCAAATAATTTAAAAATATATAAGTAACTGATATTCGAAAGCGAGATTTCTGCCAAATTGGTGTCAGAGAAAAATCACGCCAACCCCGATGCGTATATGACATCTGTGCAAAAATTACGGCACAGATGTCATATTCGCCCCATATTGGCACGATTTTTTTTCTGACGCCAATGTTATATACACACCGGGTACTTAACTCTTGCCAAAGTGTCGTTATTTTGCTTGATATGGTAACCCGGATGTTGTTGTTTATGCTGTTGATGTTTTCGCCAAATTGGCGTCGGAAAAAAATCGTGCCAATATGGGGCGAATATGACATCTGTGCCAAAATTACTTCTGTTTATTATAAAAAATGGGTAAATAGCTTTTTTTACATTAAATAAAGGTACTTGTTAGTTATCCCGCCGACCAAATTACTGTCGCCAAATTGTAAGATTAAATGCCAATAATGGTTGACATTAAACATGATCATGTGTTTCTTACGTCATCAACTGATTTTTAATTCGACGTTATATTTGTATTTTTATTAATGTTTTGCTAATTTAATTGATCTTTCGTTGTTTAAAATAAAAATTATGTCAATTTGTATAATTTGGCGAGTGGTTTGGCGATCTATATAATTTGACGAAACTGGTCGACGGGATAGCTAACAACTACCTAAATAAATTGCATACATATGGAAAAAATTGCTTGTGAGTATGAAGCAGTAAATACGTTGTCAGAAAATACGTTGGCAAACTTCTTTCTCGCCAAGCAACTTTTCTCCGAAGTATTGTACATAAGCAATGATTGCTAGAAATGAATTTTTAATTATGATATGCGCTTTTATGTTTCACTACATTTATGCATACTATACGGTGTGTATAAATGCTACAGTTCATATGCAGGGCTACACAAAAGAATTCGTAAGGGTTACTGAGTATGAGAGTAAATTGCTTAAAGGTGGTTTTTAAAAGAGTTATGCGTTTTTACGCTAAACTGCATTTAGTTTACTAAGAAATGTCTGTAGAATATAGATAAAATGATATACAGGGTCACGCAAAGAATTGGATACATAACCGTATATGGATGATAATATCTGGAAATGTGATTTTGGTAGTTTTAAGAGTAGTTTAAATAAAATTTTGGCTAAATAGTGTCATATAATAACGATACTATTGGATATGGACGGTAACTGCTGAAATCAATTTTTAAAAATTTTTATGCTTCTTCTAAAATGTTTACTTAGTTATCTTATTTCTTTAAATAACGAAGTTTTGTTAAAGCATTCAGGATGTGTTGGAAAGTGCTGCATATTCTATGCTTAAAAAATGATTTTTCTTTCTTCTTTAGTCTTATTTTGCATTTATTTTATTCTTAATTTTTTAGTCTTATACTGCTTTATAGAAACTTTGGCACAATTGTCATATACGCCAATTTGGCGAAAACATCAACAGCATAAACAACAACATCCGGTTTACCATATCAAGCAAAATAACGACACTTTGCCGCCATTTAAGTACCCGTTGTGTATATGACATTGGCGTCAGAAAAAAAATCGCGCCAATATTCGACGCGCGTATTATATGACATCTGTGCCGAAACTTTAATATTTATTTTTTAAACTCTTCGCTCCATACCCCTTACATATAGTACAAACTATAACACAGATAGCGCAAAATAATAGACAGTTTGTTACTTTTCCACTGTATGAGCTTTGGCGTTTTTTAAAAAAAAAGCTTGGTGTAATTTGGGCATCAGAAAGTAAGATTTGGGTTCGTTTCCGTTATACGGATACCTTTGTCGCCAAGCGTAATAGATGGCGCAAAATGAAAATCACGTGAATTGAAGCATTTGAAAAATAAAAGAAAAAACATTGTCGATACTAAAGTGAGCATTTAAAAAATATAACATTTGAAAATTCCAGACTTTTACGAACTATTTCATTAAATCACAATTATATACTTAAAATAAGTGAACAAATAACTGTTATAAAATAAAGCAATAAAATAAAACTCATATTAAACTGCTGGCATAAAATTAAAAATATCTTTTAGCATTTTGAAATAATTGGCGCATTAGCATACATTTTGGCATGGTGTCCGTATAACGGAAAAATATCGAGATTTGTTGTCAAATCATATAAACAGCTATAAAAACAAACTTGATGAGCGTTTTTGTTTGTTTTATATGTTTATTTTATATGTATATTATTGATGTTTTTATGTAGAAATCACATCTGTTTCTTTATAAAATTAGAGAAACGTCTTTTTTATATTAAATAAATCGTATACATATTTAAAAAAATGCGTGTGTATATAAAATGAAACAGTGGCTAGGTTCCCGGAAAATATGTTGCCAAATTTCCTTTTTCGCCAATGCACCTATACTGGAAAAGTACCTAAAGCACATTAAAATCGCGCAGATAGGAGCTCACACAGTACAGCATCGTCTATTGGCGGTTATTTTATTAGTAGCATCGGGAGGAAGATGTAAAGATGTACTTTAAATTCTCACTCATAGATTTTGAAAAATATCTTAAAAGAGCGGAGTTTAAATTAAATTTCGGTGCCCTCCTTTATGAAATATTTATGGTTTTAAATGGAAATTTCGCCAAATTACCCAGCTATCACTAAGTTGGCTAACATTTGGCGCTACTGTGGTAACCCTGCATTAGTTTTTTTCAACAATTACTCATTTCAATGAGGCGGTCCTACCGGAATCGTGAGGGACACACAGAGACTTGGATTTTATATAAATAGATATTAACATTTGGAGTTACTTTTTGAAATATTAAGATGTATGAAATAGAAGAAAGTTTTGGGATTGGCGCATCCAACTAGTTATTTTTGTAACTTCATTATAAATATTTAAAATTAAAAGTAATTTTCTTTTTACTTATAAATATCAAAGTAATTTAACTTAAAATAAAACCAAATGTGACTTAAAGCAAAACGGTATTAAATAATTAAAACAGAAAAAAGGCATCAACTAAACCTATGTTTGGAGAAAATAACTCTTTTAATCATGGGTATATTAGCAGAAATTTTATGTTTAAGTTATAAAAAGAAAGTATGTATTTCTTTGTGAAAATACCCTATACTTATAGGCATATTAATTAGTTAAAATTAGTTGTACAAATTATCAGCATTTAATTGCACAAATTAATTAATTATTAGCAATTAATATAGTCAATCCCATATGCAAATCCAATAACAATTATCAGCGTTTCATTGTACAAATAAACAGAACATTTTAATGTTTAAATTACATTTGTTATGCAACATTATTAATATACATTACAGGGATTGAATAGCAGATATAGGGCTTGAATTTCGAGATGGAATGGCAGGATTCGTGCCCTAAAAAATATTGTGGGCGGGAGGCTCCTGTTTCCAAAAAAACATTTTCAGAAAATGTTTCTTTGTAAAACGACGATAAAGTCTTGGGACCAACTGACAAATTTCGTGATATTTTCCGCTATCGATCGGCAGGTTTCACAGGCATCTGACCGAAAATTTTTGCAATTTTTATCCAGGACCAACCACCGAATTTCATAATTTTTTCTGGAGACCGATCGGTGAAATTTCATAAATTTTTTTAGCGATCAATTGACAAATTTAGCAATTTTATTTTGTGACCGATTGGCAAATTTCCCTGTTTGTTATTGCGACATACTGATGAAAGTACCGATTGTTTTTATGCATCTGATTGAAAAATTTTGCTTTTTTTGTCTGCGACTGGCTGAAGAATTTCACGATATTTGCTCGTGAAGGGCTGGCAAATTTCACGATATTTTTCTGGGATCGATTGATGAATTTCGTGATTTTCACGCTGCCAATTTCCCACGAACTTCAGTTTTTTCTCGCGACCGTTCGACAAATTTTTTTATTTATTTTCACCATGATTGACGAAATCAGCGATATTTTTTTCTACGACCGATTTGCGTATTTTGCGATGTTTTTTTCCATCTGCCCAAAATAGAAAATAACTAAAAGGGCAGTAACGGCCACCAGAGACTGAGATCTACCAAATTGGCCAATAGTTAGCACTAAACAAAATGAGATTACACTTGTGGTGCACATGAAGAAAAAAAAATTGATTGAACTTAAAAAAAAACATATATAGAAACAACAAACTAATTGATTCTCGCAATTCACAGAACAACAAATTTTTTGATTTTTTTTTTACCATGATTGACGAAATCTGTGATATTTTTCACATATTTTGTGATTTTTATTTCCTTTGCCCAAAAAAGGAAATAACTAAATGTACAGTAACGGTCACCAGAGATTGAGCCCTACCAAGCAGGCCTGGAGTCACCATTAAACAAAATGAGATTAGATCTTGTGGTGCACATGAAGAAAAAAAATTTCAAGGAAACTATTTAGAAACAACGAACTAGTTGATGCTTGCAATTCACAGAAATTAAGACATGACTTTTTGAAATCAACCTTTTCTCGTGTAATAGAAGAAATCAATTGACTATTCCCTTTTCAAACTTTGGATATGGATTTAAAATTCCATTGCATAGAACCTAGTTTAGTTAATGAAAATACCAGGGATTACAGTTTTGATTATAATTCCATTAAGGATATAATAAACGAGTTTGTTCAGAAATGACATATAATCACCGTAGGATATTGACAATACAATCATCGATATGCATTATCCATGCAAGTACGTTAAAAATGAATGCACATCAGATTTTGCGAAGTTTTCTAAAAAATTTTAAGAGAGCATAACCATGCATTTTCGATAATTTCTAAAGTTATAAAAGTTACCCTGTGCTGTTTGTCAAAAGTGTAACTTATGAAAGAGGCTAAAGCACTTAAAATGGAATAAAATCTAAATTAAGAAACTCATTTAGAAACCCAAATGTTAATTTCCATTAGGGGAAAGTTGAAAAATTGACATGGTATATATACAGCTTGATTCTGTTCCTTTGTTTTAATAAAAATAAAAAATATGGAGAATTATCTTGAGATGTTAATTTAAATTATTTCAATGGTATTTTGTAATGTCTGTATAAATGTAATTCTTTAAGTGGCGCATAAAATATAACGGAGTTTAAAGATTTTTTTTTCCTTTCTACCTGTTCAACTCCCCTGCATTTATAAATGTTGGGTAGGGAACTCCCCTCCTGGGAAAACTTGAATTTCAAGCCCTGATATTCAAAAAGACATAGTTTTTGTAAATTATATTTCAATACATTTAAAATGTTTTAATGATGTGTGAAGCATGTTTGTAATTTATTGTTCTGAGATGGCATTACATAAAGAAATAATTCACCATATAACTAAAACATATATAGTGCCGGATATCCGAATCCGGCAGGCAAAGGAGCTTCGGATATCCGGTATCTGATAGTCGGCAAAATCAATATCCGGTGCATCCCTAATATGAAGTTATGCATAGAATTGAACCAAAAAATTTTTTTAAGTTCTTGGCTATAGCAAGGAGGTCCTCCTTTAATTTGTAAAAAAATCGCCTGTAGGGAGCGCTGTAATAGCGATTTCTCTCCGATTTTTGTGCCATTTTGAATATTGTACCATCGAAAAGTGTATGAAGTTATGCATAGAATTGAACCAAATTTTTTGTGTTTGTTTTTTGATCACGGCACGAAGGTCTTCCCTGAATTTGGAAATATTCTGCCGGTAGGGGGCGCTATAATTGCGATGTCTGTACGATTTTCATTATTGTACCATCGAAAAGTGTATGAAGTTATGCATATAATTGAAGAAAATTTTTTGTGTATGTTTCTGGCTATGGCAAGCAAGTCCTCCCTGAACTTGAAAAAATTTCACCAGAAGGGGTAGCTATAATTGCGATCTCTGTGCCATTTTCATTATTTTACCATCGAACAGTGTATAAAATTATGCATACAATTGAACCAAAATTTTTGTGCATGTTTTTGGCTTTGGCCAACAGGTCCTCCTTGAATTTGGAAATATTGCGCGGGAAAGGGGCTCTGTGATAGCGTTTTTTGTATACTTTTCTTGATTTTTCGTAGTTCTTTTGTGCATCGGCGGCTCGTGCAGTGGCGGGAACTCGTTTTCTGCTAAGTACGGCTATTCGCAAACACCTGATAACAACAGAATAAGGAAAAATTAATAATTTTAACAAATATCATGATATAGATTAACTCATTTTTAGTCCGTTTAATTGACTAGAGCAGAAATTTAAGATGAAAATCAAAGTTGGTATAGTATTGAACTAATAATATTGAAGTATTAACATGTGTAACTAGGTTTTGAAATATTAAGATGTATAAGATAGAAGAAAGTTTTGGGATTGGCACATCCAACTAGTTATTTCATCATTTGTTGATAATAGCGACAGTCAGGACTTGATTACGCATAAGGCACATAAAGAACGAGATCACTCTCTAAAATTTTAGAGGGGTCTCATAATGACTGTAAAATTGGGCCTCTAATTCCCATTTTTATTTTTTACTTTCTTCTATCTTCAATAGAAGAAAGTATTATAATCGAAATTTTTTTCGACTTCCGGTTTTCGACGGATTTACACGTTTTAGGGCTCAGAGATTACAAGAAACATGTTTATACAAAATGTCTATCTGTCCGTGTGTCCGTATGTCCGTGTATCGCCATTGTACCATCAAAACTTGTATCAAGTTATGCATAGAATTGAACCAAAAAATATTTTTAAGTTTGTGGTCATGGCAAGCAGGTCCTCCATTAATTTGGAAAAATCCGCCGGTAGGAGGCGTTGTAATAGTTATTTTTGTGCATTTTTAATATTGTACCATCGAAAAGTGTATGAAGTTATGCATAGAATTAAACCAAATTTCTTGTGTATGTTTTAGGCCATAGCAAGAAAGTCCTCCCTGAATTTGGAAAATTTCCGTCGGAAGGGGGCGCTGTAATAACAATTTTTGTGCAATTTTCAATATTGTACCATCGAAAATGAAGTTATGCATAATTCTAATAAAAATACGAATAAAAATAAATAAAATGAAATACAGACATGAGATAGAAGAAAGTTTTGGGATTGGCACATCCAACTAGTTTACATTGCATTGTAAGAAATTTTAGAAAAATAATTTTCTTAATCCAAGAAAATATCCCCACTACTTCAGGAAACTTGTTTAACCGATAACTCTGAATGGGATCAATAGGCTATTAACTAATCATATGTCATTCTGATGTCTAATTATTAGAAACTACCTGCCTAACTCAAAATTCAAGAACTATAATTAACCTTATAGACATGCTATAAATGTACTCTATCTAAATCTAAAGTGCGTACAGGGGGAAAAAAAGCTATTTAATGAAATATAGGTAAACTCAGCTATGACAATCCAGGAATAATATCTGTAGATCTGATGAGTTCATGTAGAATTTACTAAACTTTTCTTGGTTGAAAGAAGTCCAAAATTTGTACTGTGGTTCCCACAGTTTCAGAGGTTAATCGGAGTTTGCCTACAGTTAAAATGACAGAATCTATCATATAATGTCGGCGTTCTACACAGATTATTATACGGATTTTTACACAGCAGTTTATCTATAAAAAGGCTTTATCAAAAGTTTTATAATTTTAAATTTTGTTGATTTTACTGTGAGAAAACAAAATTTATAAGCTAAATAGGAATTTCGAACATGGCTTACGAGCTATATAGCTCATACAGGATGATCGAAAAGTCGCGCAACCCATATTTTCAAAAATTGTATAAAATCCTAAATAAATAATAACAAGATTATTTTTCAATAGATGGCAGTACTATACATTTGAAATTCATTCGCAGGGGAAAATTTCAGTTGCAATTGATGTTTTATTATTGTTGAGCTCAGTGGTTTTAACCTGTAAGAGCTATCTATTTCGTGAAAGATGGAGAAAATGGAAGTGAAATTTTCCAAAGTAGAAGGAATTTTTATGCAATCATTATTTCGCAGCCACGTTTTTCGTTAAAGTTATTGAAGCGTTTAAAGAGACATATCCAAATGTTCGTACATCGAATAAAACAACGATTTACCGTTTCGTAACACGATTTCAAGAAACTGGAAGGGTTCATGATAAAAAACGAAGTACCGCCCATCTGTTCTTAATTCCGACAAAATGGAGGAAATCAATAATAAGATATTGCGGTCACCGCAGAAGAATTTGAGAAAGCCTTCTGCACAATCCACACTCCATCGTTGACCTGAAAACAAATCATGAGATTTAAAAAATAAGTATTCCAACATTGAGAAGAGTAGCCTCAAATTTAAAAAAACGCATACATCTTTTTATCCGAGAAAAGGGTCACATTTTTAGTATCTTCTGTAACAATGTTAATTTTCACTCAGGTACTCAGTTTTGTGTATCAGTATTGTTACTCTTCTAATTTACTTTACATGGTGTGTTTACAAAGTTTCAAGACTGGTCTGATAATTCAAAATTTATTAAACATTTTTGTACCGCAAACTAAAATTCTTCGAAATATGACCCTTGGGCATCAACACACCGCTGCCAGCGTTTTTTCAATTGTTCATACGATCCCTGGAAGCCTTCACTCGCAAGGCAGTATTGCCACGTTAAAGATAGCCAAAACTTTGGCGGCCGCGAGCGACGTATAAGAGGGTACATTGTCGTGGGGAACAATCAAATCATTTCTGATGTCTGGGCAGACGCGACGGGTGATGTCAGTTTTTCTCTGGAGTGCTCCATCAGTTTTGGCTATATTTAACTTGGGAATACTGCTGTAAGTCCCTTACAGCCCCGACCTCGGTCCCAGCAACTTTTTTTTGTTCCCCTGGGTCAAGAAAGACCTGAAAGGGAAGCGATTCGACATGATTCCAGGCAGTTTCGACGAGGTCCCTTAACAGCCTTTCTTGCGAAGACTTCTATGGGGCCTATGAACAATGGAAAAAACGCTGGCAGCGGTGTGTTGATGCCCAAGGGTCATATTTCGAAGAATTTTAGTTCGCGGTACGAAAATGCTTAATAAATTTTGAGTTATCAGACCAGTCTTGAAACTTTGTGAACACACCATGTATGTTTGAAATTTTAATCAGGTTTTTATTTTAGTAAACAAAATACTTTTCAAAAGTTGCGCGACTTTTCGATCACCCTGTTTATAAGTTCATAAGTTTCTATATCTGAAACTTATAAAAGTGTCTTATCTTTTATATATAACAAACTAAATAGACATTAATTTCGAAAATAAATATTACCTGCTTAAAATTACATGAATTAACTTTCAATAGCTAATGTTAGTCGAAACTCCTAAACTTTCTCCTAAAACTCTTATATATATTTAAAAAAGAATGACATTTTAGCAGATATCACTACAAAAATACTCATGCTTTTAAAATTTACGTACATAACCTTAATTTTAATTAATGTCTTGGAGTAGCAATTATAAACTTCATGGATATCTTTAAAAATAACATTTTTAAATTTTCACGTTCAAAATTACTAGTAAATCCTGTTACGAACAAATAAGTTAGTAAAATGAGCAAAAATCTTTCCCTTCCAACAAATTAAAGTTCTAGCGGAGAAAGCAAACAAATTACTAATTAAGACAACGTTTTAAATCAGAAATTCTTCGTACTGAAAATTAATAAAATTTGCATAGGATCAAAATATAAATCTCGCTTCCGTTTCAATCCAGAAATTCGCTAATCATACTTACAGTATTAAAACGTATTTGTTAAATTACTTTTCATTTGATGACAGATGTATCGAAATAAAGCATTATATTTCATGGAAAGCAATTCAAGCGATTAATACTTTTACAACGGAAGAATATATTTCTTTTTAATATGCAGGTATTGATTCAATGTTAAATATAAAGTGATGTAGCAAACAGCATAAATTGTTTATCTATAACTTTACTGATGTTTCTGTGATGCAACATAAATAACTATTCCAAACAAAGCGTTTGCAATATAAAATTCAAGAATATTGTAGGTCTTTGACATATTTTAAATAATTAGTTCATTACAAGAAGGATATTAAAGAATATTTGTTTCTTAAGGCTGTTCTCAAATCCAAAAGGGCAACTTCATTATATAAGTTTTAATTTATTTTTGTTCGGAAGTGCATGAAACTAGTAGGTGTTGTTGTTCCAAAACTATGTAGTTTAAACTATGTAGAGCTGGGTTTTTTTTTTTTTTTTTTTTTTTTTTTTTTTGCTAACGCAATAGATCTTTCAGAAAATAACATCAAAGTGGGCGTTTTGAACCGAATTTCTCGACCAAAGCAAAACAACTAGTCTGCGAAGGGACAAAAACGAGTTGTCACGTGATCAAAAACGCTTATAACTCAATAAGTAATTCATTTATAAAAAAAAATGAAAAACACATTTCAATGCCAAATCGCTTCCACCGTCATGTCTTCGAATTTTATCTCTTTCCGTTAAGAAATGAATTTGTAAATGTGCCAAAACATTTTGCGCTGGGTGAGCAGAGCAGCTGAGAACAGCCTTAACAGTTTTATGGCTGAAAATGTTTCAGTTACTTTTAAAATCCAATTTTCAATGTGAGCCATTTAGAATTTAAGTGGATCAAGTTTTGTTCAATCAACTTAGAAATTAATTGAGGACTAAAAATGGACAACGCTGAAAGTCCAAAAGAGGAAATTTTTCATGAGAGCGAAAAAAAGAAAACTCCTACTTCTGGCACTTACAGCGTTTCACTCCTTTTGGACTCTTAGTTCAACGCTTTAATATGTAGGTACCTAGCTTCCTTTCGTTTAGTGTTTAAATACCTAATATTATCATTTGTAAACATTTCTTTTATTTATTTATTTAATATTTTTCACCTTACTGAAAAATATCCCATCGATGTAAACAATAACATTATCAAGTCGTGTAATGGCCATCAGGCGCCGCAGTTATCATTGGCACCGTCAGATTTCTCCACTTCACTTCGTGTGGCACATTCAGCGTTCTCCACTTCACTTCGTGTTGCACATTCAACCAGTAACATTTTTTTACTCTTTTTTGAACTATTTCTACTAGGTTTGACGCTTCAAGGGTTCTCCTGTTTGTTAAGCATGACATTTAAAACATTTTTTTAAGATTTTCGATATTTTGGCATTTTTAGGGTTTTCCATTTTTAGTCTTCAATTCTTACTCTATGTACAATAACTTGCTCGGTACATTATAAAACAAAGACATAGGGGAAAATCCGAGTAACGAATAGAAGTAGTCTCTTATGACGCCAAATGAAACGCAATCGAGGCCATTAACTTTATCTCCAAATATCTCTGGATAATGTTTTACGAGCCTGAGATCCATTCACTTTTATCCTGAATGCCTCATATAGGAATGTTACATTTGTAGCTTTATTCACTAGCATTATAAATGAGTCAAAAGTCTTAAAATTTCTCCGAAAATCTTAATGTAGTTTCGAAAAAGAATGTCTTTCAACATACATCATTCAAAAATAATTTGTGCTCCTGAAAGACATATATACGATTTCAGTTAACTCCATTTAATTATATATTCACTTTGACGTCTTCATAGAAACTATTTCTATATTTCCACATTAGAAATAAATAGTATATCCTAATATGAATAACTAATGAAATACGCAAGAAAAGTTTCCTTTCAAATTTATTCTCAATTTAATGACGTTCTGAACAGGAAAACAAACAAATTACTAATTAAAACAACATTTTAAATTATGAATACTTCGCACTGAAAATGAGTAAAAATTGTATTGGATTAAAGTATAAATGTCTCTTTCGTTTCAGTCCAGAGATATACTAATCCTATTTACAGCATTGAAACATGGTATTAAATTATTTTCATTTAATGAAATATACATAAGGATGGCACGTCATATTTTATGGAAAGCAGTTCGCGCGATATGTAGTTTTTTAACATATAGAAATTAATTTAATGAATATAGGATGTAAAACGTTATTGCAATTGTCGGATTTGACATTACTTTTTAATGTTAGAGGTAAAAATGTGTTCAAACAGTATAAATTGTTTATCTAAAAGTATAAGTACTCTAGTTATGTTTTATAACGAAATTTAATTAAACAATTAAACGCTTAAAATAATGCAAGATGAATAAAACATCACGCTCTAAATGTACAGTCGTGGGTAAAAAAAGTAAGCACCCCTACTAACTCCTCAACAAATTATCGTAGAAGAAAGTTACTGGTACCGAACGATTGAAAATAAAGTTTACTTTTAAATGATGTATATGAATTATGAATTATGAAATTAATATTCGAAAAAATTATGAATTGCAACCTACAATTTTTTTATGGATTTATATTTATTTACTTGCTTTATGGAAATCCAAAATTTCAGATTTTTCCTCCAAGTAGTTTTCAAATTATGCTTTGAAATATGAAATGCTTGATATTTTGAAATTTTCTATGCTATCCTGTAATCAAGCAGTCTTTAATGACTGCTTGAGTGGCGCTTTAGATTCCTTGATCAAGAAGGGGGCTCTCTCGGTTAACAATCGAGTACCGAACTTCAATTTGGATACAGCACCTAAAGTACGCTCGTTTTAAAATAATTGATTTCTCCGAAACTTATCCGAGGAATGGTATAAAAATTAGTTTTTAGGCTAATTGTAGGGTATAGAGTTCATTTATGCTATCAGAATTATGTACTGCTATCGAAAAAACTAAATTATGGTTTGTTTTAATATGTAGATGGACCCCTAAGCAAATTTTATATACATCATCGCATCCGAGCGATCGCTCCGATTCCTCCCCCTCCCCCCCCCCTCAAAAAAATATATAGTTTTTAAATAATTGTATTCTCTGCATACTTTTAGGCTGTTGTTTTTATCTCTTTGTTATATTGGAAAAATAGAGAGTTTTTTAACACTTTCCAACATAGTTTAAAAGTGTTTATGAAATCGGTTTGTCTGTCTGTCTTTCCATGCTCTAACTTGAATAAATATTGAATAAATATCCTCGGATTGACATGCAATTGATATGTTATCGAGGTTTACGGTAACATGTTCGGTATTGAAACGAAAGTGTGTAGCACTTATAGTTCCTTTACAAAAGCACTCAAAATAATCCCGTTATATTCCTGTCTATGGAAAAATCCTTTACGGTTTGTTTTAATGATCTTACACCATTTCAAGCATGGTGAAATTAATATATGGGGCATTCTCACAATCTTTGACTTTCATGTCCCTGAATAATAATTTTTTATTTAATACACTGTCTTGTGTTCTTTTTTATTTCATATACTGGGGAACATCCTATTGCATGATTGCATACCAATATTAACGAGATAAATAAGTTTTGGACGATATTGGGGGTCCAAATACCAGGAAAACTCATCTACCGTCCCGTGTCCCTGATGCTGATTTTTAAGTTTGGAGCTGTCTGGATAAAATTGTTTCAATAAAAATAATTCGACGCAATTTTTTCTGAAACTGGAACTATTGTTTTATATAAGTATGTAGCTAAAAATTAACCTGCACACATTTTTAGGGTTGTTATTATTTTTTAAACTTTGTCCGTGGGTTTTAGATTCCTTACCATCCCTCTTCTAAAATTATACAGAAAATCATTTCAGATGCAGCCACAGAATTTTTTCCAAGTTTTTTCTCATGCAGAAGTATGCTAGAGAAATAATGTCTGAAATTCTTTGGCAGGAAATTTACTGTAGAATTTAAATCAGCGTTTAAATATCAATTTCAAGCATCGTGGCTTTATTGGTAGTCTCACCGTCCCCAAGGTTTATTCCTGCACTTTTCGAGGTAAATTAAAAAAAAAAATTAAAATAATCCAATGTTAACAACTGTTTCTAAAAATCAGTAAAC
The DNA here is from genome assembly GCA_963932465.1 of Maratus speciosus. NCBI lineage: Eukaryota > Metazoa > Arthropoda > Arachnida > Araneae > Salticidae > Maratus > Maratus speciosus. Next base: position 177,745,991 of record OZ010790.1, on the reverse strand, counting down.
ATTGTGGCTATCACTTAGTCTTAACGTGATATTCCTAAAAATAGGTAGTAGTTTTCCTTACTTTCCTAAAAATAGGTGGTAATTTTCCTTACCGTCCCTTTTTTTACCATTTCGTCCCTTTTTTTCAATACCATCCCCTTTTTTACCTTACCATCCCTTCTTTAACACCCTTTGAAGACAATGTTATACAAAAATTCTGTATTAAAAGTTCTACATTGTTATTATTTCTTATTTGAATGTCCTATGGGTACTATGCAAATTCATTATAAGTAAAAATTTAGAAGAAAATAAAAAGTTATAGGGGTAAAATGGTAAAGAAAATTAAACTTGCAAGTTTAACTTAAACCTCAGTTAAATAAAACATTTTTCGCTGCTGACCATTTTTCATTATTTTGAATCATTAAAGCATTCGTCTATCAGATTAAAATGTTATTTTAGCAAGTTTAATTTTGTCAGATATTTTTTTTCCCAAAAGTCAAAAGATTGTGAGAATGCCCCATATATATCAATGTGGCGCACTAAAAGACTTACTATAGAATATGGTGTGCATAGCACCTACAGTTCCTTTATATTGGCACTCATAAGAATTTCGTTACATTACCGTCTATGGGGAAAAATCGTTTGCTGTTTATTTTAATAATGTTTTACTATTTCAAACATATCGAAATTGATATACAGGGTGTTCCAGAATTCGACTGACAGATTCAAAAGGGTGATAGAAGGCATCAAGAGGATGAAAAAATACCATAGAGCATGAGGTCGCAAACCACGTATTTAATCAAAAATACAATGTTTTGTCCTAATTCAGTTTGTTTTGACGGCCATAACTTTCAGAAAACTGAAGTATATTATAATAAAACTTTTAATAGACATTCTCACCTTTACTGTGAATGTGATAATATCGAAAAAAGTGGTAGAAGTTTACATTATGCGCGCCAGCAGTATGCACTTGAGACTCCACATTTTGGACTACGATTGCCAGTTCATACGGTATCATCGACTGCTTGACCACCCTGTTTTTCCAGAACTTTTTGTGATGTTATAACATTGTACACAAAATAAGGATTTTGTCCTAGTCAGCTTGGCTAAAATACATATGGTGTTGTAATTTCTTAAAAGCCAACTTGTTAAATTAGTTCTTCCCTTATATATTTACTTAATGAAAGACGTCCTAGATCAGCGTTTCTTAAACTGTGGTCCGCGGACCCCTGGGGGTCCGCGAGCTTACAGAGTCCTCAAGCCCAGTACTAAATTCAGACCTTTGTTCTTTTGGCAGGAATTCCTGTAGCTATAGCTGTGGATAAATGCAAGACTAGAACTTCTAATCTAAGAGTATTATTGAATTCTAGACTTTTTAAAATTCTGTGGCAAGAAATTGGGAGTCAACACAGGCAGTTACTTTTGCATACAGAAATTAGGTAGTTGTCCCGAGAAAATTTTTAAATTGTTATTTTGCACTGCGTTTTTTGCTGGTTATTACATTTTTCTATCTTTACAAGAAGAAAGTCTTAGATTCATGAAAATTCTCGAATCCCGGTTTTCGACGGATTTACACGTTTTAGGGGTCAGAGAACCATAATAACATGTTTTTACAAAATGTCTGTCTGTGAGTCCGTCTGTCTGTGTGTGCGTCTGTCTGTGTGTGCGTGACACAAGTTTTGTGGGCGCTCTATCTCAAGAACTAATGCATGGAATTTAATAAAAATTTATGTTCAGTTTGTCCTTGATATAAATTGATGCTGATTAGTTTTTGATGCAAATCGCTCTACAGGTGTCGCTGTTATGCTGCGTTTTTTGCGATTTCCGCAACAGCTCTGTTTCACGAACTAATGCACGGATCTTCGTCAAACTTCAGATTATGTTAGAACTTGACGAGAGTTGATGATGTGAACATTTTGGTGTAAATCGTCCAACAGGTGGCGCTACTATGCTGCATTTTCACGATTTCCGCAATATCTCTGTCTCAAGAATTAATGCACGGATTTTCATCAAACTTCAGATTTTGTTAATACTTAATATGAATTGGTTCTGTTTACGCTTTGGTGTCAATCGCCCTGCAGGTAAAACTGCTATGCTGAATTTCCCCGATTCCCACAATAGCTCTATCTCAAGAACGAATGCACGAATTTTCACCAAACTTCAAATTCAAATATACCTTGATAAATATTATTGCTTATTATGCTTTGATGTAAATCTTCGAATAGGTGGCGCTGTTAGGCTGAATTTTTCACGATTTCCGCAATAGTCCTATTTCAAAAAGAAATACATGGAATTTCATACCTTTAGAAACCTCACGATGGGCATAGATTGCCATTTAATTTTGGCACTGCGAGGGTCAATTTTGAAATATTAACATGTTTGAAATAGAAGAAAGTTTTGGGATTGCCACATCCGACTAGTTTTTATTGGATTCCAAATGCCATTTGAAACAATGTTTCAAACGGATAGATAGTTTTAGTTTTCTGAATGAAGTGAATTTAAGCTTACAAGGAACATCGATACGCATTTTCTCGGACAGAAGTAGATGCAACAATAAAAAAAATTGATTTATGGACAAATTGACTTGAAAATAATAATTTGGAATCATTCCCAACATTATTCGATTTCTTACAAAACTCTGACGATAAATTTCTCCTGATATTGTTCAAAATTGTGCTATACACCTGAAGAACTTGAAAGAAGCTTTCCGACATTATTTTCCTACCTCACAGTCAGAAAATGGGTGTAATGAAGTCACAATTTCATTTCCAAAATGTTAGTGAAATTCAATCCTTAACAATCTTAGAGCAAAAGCAACTTGCGGAATTATCATACGATGGTTCCATGAAAATTGATTTCCAAGTGATTAGCCTTCCTAATTTTTGGTTGTTTGTAAGAAATACGTATACAAAACTAGCAGCATTACTAACCAGCCTTTACTTCGATTCTGTAAAACATATCAAAAGACTTTCTCCAGTCTTGTGCACATGAAAAACAAATAAAGAAATCGATTGAATGTCAAAACAGACTTGCGAATACATGTTTCGAACATTGAACTAGACATTGCACATCACGTAGGAAAAAAACAACAGCATACTTCTCACGGGAAATAGTAGTGTATATTTTAGTTATCTTAAAATATGCGCCATTTTTCTTATTAATGCAACTTTTTTGTTCAACCACTAAATATGGAATATCGGTAATAAAAAAATAAATAAGTTCTATATTATAAAAATATTTTTTCTTATCTTACATTAACAAAACTTTTATTGGGGGTCCCTGTAATGCATATCATATCAAAGGGGGTCCTCGTAATCCCAAAGTTTAAGAAACGCTGTCCTAGATGATTTGAACTGAAAATATCTACTGCTCTACTGTCACCCATTGTTCATTGTTTGGTTTATCATTTTTCGCTTATTTCTGCCTTTTCGTAGATAAGTAGTGGAAAAAGACCTAGTGACAAATGTCAACTTTGATGGGCTAATAATCTACTCGATTATGAAGAGGTATATGCATCGTTTAGATGACACTTTTTGACGTTTCAAGGATTTTAAGCCTCCTTGAGATTTCTATTCTTCCTCCTCTTTGAATGAACCAATAAGATAAATAATTACCACAGTAAAAGGCTAAAAATAAAAAGAATAAAAATAATACATTTAGTAAATAAATTATGTTATAACGTTTTTAATTTCTCGACAGAATAAGTAACATTAAACCATATTTTAATGAGAGTAGGGATTATACAATAAAAGGGTTCGTTAACCGAGTGTTTCGGTTAATTTAACGTCGGATAATTGAGAGTCTGTGGTATTTTCAAATCACATTAACTATTTCATATTTGTTTAAAAATTAACTACAAGGAATGATTTAACTAACAGAAATTGTGACTAGGTTGATCACTAGGTTTTGGTTGTCACTTGATATCGCCCCGCCCCCAAACAAACGATTCTTTTGATCCGCCCCTGGTTTTGGCGCATCAGGTCACCCAGTTTCCTTCCCCTCTGAGGTACATAGCAATAGATTCACCTCTAATATCTCGAATGATCTTACCCAGAAACTTTCTGAGATTTTATACCTATCCATAACTGGTTGTATTGGAACTGACAAAATATTATACATAAAAATTCTCGACCACCCAGTCTTCTAATAGACGTTTTAGTCGAATTTTCTAACTATAAGGTCAGTAAAATTTTGATAAGTAAGTGCCATATGTACCAATCACAAAAATATAGAATATATTAGGGATTATATAGGATTCAAATATCGATTGTTCAAGAACTCAATTACCAATAAGTTTGGCACATGTTATTACTGTCTATAAGTCACACGGGAGGCTTCATGTCGATTTAGAAGACAAACTGGTCTTATCAGATTTGATTTATGTCGGTCTCAGTGAAGTATAGAAGATTACGACTTACTATTTAAAACGTGTGTTCATTTCTCCAAGTTCTTCAGTATCAATAAGAATACATTATATAAGGTCATTGGAATCGTACATAAATGCTATATAATGAAACATCCGAATTTCAAGACAAAACGCGAAATATTTCTTTGCATTTAAAACGTTTTCTTTTTTAAAAAATCCATTACACTATACATCGTTCATTATAAAGCGCCACGACATTCTCTAAATGCAGCGAAAACTCCAGAAAGTGGTTCACAGTTTTTCTTTTTAAACTTTGTGAATCAAATAACCTTATGGACGTCAAGGGCTACAACGTCCATTTCATTTACCTGAAATCTAAGCTCGGAAAAAGGCGACAAGTTTTCAAATTACAGTAGTAAAGTATTCTACACATTTTGCCGATTGGTTTTCTTCAGATACCTATAACCAACGAACTGGATGTCCTAAATACGGAGAGACTTTTGGGAGATTAACTGAGGTAAGTTCATATGCTAATATCATATATTGAATATAAAGGATGTTTAAACCAGATATTATACTTAATTAAGCTGTGTTGAGTTGGTAAATTAGGAATTTCGACATGATCCTCAATCAGTGTTCCTCTTCGACTGAGTACTTATACTTAAATATGTGTTTCAAAGGATCAAAATAGAAAAATACGTGTCTTTAAAATTTTTAATAAAAAAATGACATTTTCCTATTCAATCGGTGTGCTACTCTATAATAATCTTTCTGTCCCAATGCATTTCAACACTGTAAAAATTGACAAAATCAGAAATATGCATTAGCTGAATTAAATATTTTATACCCGTCATACCTATCAATGACTTGGCTAATAAGAATTTAGCTATTTGCAGTTTATTGTGCACTGACCTTTTTCTTGCCAATAAACTAATTTTTACTGGTGATTTCCACGTTAATGAATCTAGTATTAATGACGATCCTCCTGCTAAAGATGATAATATGTTTCCTGATTTCGAAATTAAAAATGATTAAATAAAGATGGTAAATGAGGATTTAAAAACTAATGCTGAATTCTCTGAAAGCACAAATTTTCAAATTGAGCGCCATAAAGTTAATAATATAACTTCTCCAATAATGCGTCGTGTTTCTTTTCAAACAAATGTAACATTGCATAGAAATATAAGTGATGAAGATTTTGAATTTTTGGGAACAATGAATACATATTTTTAAAAACAAAACATGTAAAACCAGATCAGATTCTATTTACGAATAGTTTGGAGTGCATCCAGAATCACATTCACAAATATCTCTTCCTCAAGCTGATCCATCTCATGCTTTTGGAAGCTGTTTGTTAACCTCTTCGTTACTGAGGTCCACATATGTGGACCTTGGATCTTAGCCCATTGTAATAAAACCAATCAAAATATCTAAATTTTGATTATGAATTCACATTTATGATAGTTTAAGCTTCAAAATGAATCCAACAGATTTGAACACTTGACATATTTTCATGTCTAAACCGTTGATTGCAAATTAGGTTTGGAAAAATGTCGTCAATTCAGTGATTGCGTAAAAGTAAGTAATATTTATCTATATTAAAATTTTAATTAAGATGTCATAATTTTTTTATTGCTAAAAACATTATGAATGTTCACTAGATAACTTCCTTTTCTTTTGTTTATTTTGTGAAGTTTTTGATTTTAAAAATATCATTTTATTCAATCATTCGCAAAAGCAATTTCGAAGTAAACGTGCAGCAAAAACAGAAGTTACGAAGAAGCTTAGACCTCAAACTTTCCTAGATCCATACTGTTATGTAGAGCTTTAAGCTCTACATAACACATACCATTCAGAAACCAAAAATTTAAAATTGAGGCCTACACGTAAGATGAACAAGAAAAATGAGTTAAAAGCAAACTGAAAAGCACGAGAATTGGTAAAACTGATTCCATCAGTCATACATTATTTAGTTTTTGCTTTACCATGGTCAAATTAAGTATGTAAAGCATGAATGTTGAAGAATACATTTTTTAATTATACTATTTTCAAGATTATGTATCTCAAAATTATTTTTTCATTATTTATGTTATTATTAAATAAATCTATTAGTGTTTTAAATAGTTCAATAACAAGCTATTCAGCTTCCAATTTTATGTAATTGAACTTTTTTATTAAGTAATAAAAAAATTACAGCGATTAAAGGAATCCCTTTCTACAAAACAAATTTGTTTTTAACTAAAAGCATAGTATTCAATAATTTTCTACTTAATAAAATATATATTTATTTTATAATTAAAATGCCAAATATACCCTAAATACATTTTACTTGAATTATGGGGAATCGCGTCGCATGTAGGCACAATGACCTTACAAAAAAGTTTCTAAGAAAATTTCAATAACTATACTATTTTCAAGATTATATATCTCAAAATTATTTTTTCATTATTTATGTAATTATTAAATAAATCTATTAGTGTTTTAAATAGTTCAATAACAAGCTATTCAGCTTCCAGTTATATGTAATTGAACTTTTTATTAAGTAATAAAAGAATTACAGCGATTAAAAGAATCCCTTTCTACAAAACAAATTAGTTTTTAACTAAAGGCATAGTATTCAATAATTTTCTACTTAATAAAATATATATTTATTTTATAATTAAAATGCCAAATATACCCTAAATACATTTTCCTTGAACTATGGGGAATCGCGTCGCATGTAGGCACAATTACCTTACAAAAAAAGTTTCTAAGAAAATTTCAATAACTATACTATTTTCAAGATTATGTATCTCAAAATTATTTTTTCATTATTTATATTATTATTAAATAAATCTATTAGTTAAACTTTACTCGTTTTCATGACAATTTGTACACTGAATTTATCAATTTAAGTTTTTCTTCACTAGTCACGAGTTATCATTAATTCTATTTTCAGTAATATAGCTCAGATTAATCGATTTGTGGGAAGGCCTAGTTTAAATTAACGTCGTGTAATTATATATTCACTTCGGCGTCTTCAAAGGATTTTTTTCCACATTAGAAATAAATAATAAATTCTAAAATTAATAACAAGTAAAATGTGCAAGCACTGTTTCCTTCTAAAGATTCTATTTTCAATTTAATGGCGTCTGAACAAGAAAGCAAACAAATTACTACTTGAAACAACATTTTAAATTCGAAATACTCACCACTAAAAAATGATAAAACTTCCATAGGATCAAAGTATAAATGTCTCTTCCGTTTCAGTACAGAGATTTTGTAATCTTATTTACAGCACTGAAAAACGTTACTAAATTACTTTTATTCTGATGAAACATATATCAGACTGAAAGTTAATACTTTATTTCAAGCTGATCCCTGTCATCAGTAGTTTTACAACAGAAGAATGAATTTAATTTTCACACATAGATGAAAATTTAATAAAATTATAAAGTTACAATGAAATACATTATTGTAATTGGTGTATTTGGAATTACTTTTAAGTGGTAATGGTAAATTTTATAAATTCTTCTATAAATTTGGTGATTTTTGAGGTATGTTTCATAACGAAAAAATAATGACACATAGAAAAATAACGCAAAGTAATTAAAAATCACGAAAAAAAGATCACTTTTTTTATACAATGTGATTTAAAAAAGATTGAACGAACTTTAAGAAGTGGTAGTGCACACAAAATAAAACAGATTTTGTATATAGTCACTAGAGTCAAAATGTATTTTATTTTATTTCATTCTTTAAGGGTACAGTGGACTTTCAAAATCGCAAAAAGTCATCAAATTGTCGAATTTTTACTTTTAGCATAAAAACAATATATGATCTCTCTGCTATTGAATACAAAAAGAATTTTTCGATTTCGACTATTTTTACTGGAGTTATAAATATTTTTGTCCAATCAGCTGACTCTGCCACGCCACCATTCTTGACTTTTTCGGCAATTCGCAGCTGTAAAATTTAGCCTAGTTTTTCATTTCACCTTACTCAATGTTATTATTTTGCACTAAATACTTATAATTTTGTGATTTCGCAAAATCATATTTTAACTGTATCGTTTAACTGTTTCTTTTAGCGTTTGTTAACAATGTATTTAGAGCGAATTGCATGTTGTTACTAATCTTTTTAGCGTAAAATATAATTAAAAAAAGTAGTAAGTCTTAAATTTATTACAAAGTATTTTAAACTTCAACTTTTAACTTTTCCTTTAGCATTTGTTTACCTTTTACAGATACACAAAGATTTTTTGATTACGACTGTATTTACTGGAGTACTGCATTTTTCGAAATCACATTTTCACACATCTTTCACAGTCACACATTGTCGAATTCATAAAAACATTTTATGTGAATTTATCATAAAACCATAAAGAACTTACATATAAGCTAGAAATGATATTATATCCCTTATATGTATCTGAAACTGTATCAGTAGGAAAATATTAATCAATTATAGCCATTATGTTTACTAAGACCTGTTTTTCTCAGAATGAATATTTTCGTCGTTTTCATGATTTCAAAATGTTCCATGCGCATTATGTTATGCCCAATTTTCATGATTTTTATTTTAAATACTCTCTATGTATGTGTTAACAAATGTTACTAAAAATAAACTTGTTTAGAGGCATTTAAATTTTTTAATTTTCAATTCTATAGAAATTTTAATGAATTTTTAACGAAAAATGTAAAAAAAATTAAGTTACAATCATTTTTTTCAATGTTTTACAAGTAGTATGCTAAAAATGTATAGTAACATTTATTTGTATGTATGAAATGGTTATTATAGAAAAATATTGTACACGTATTTGAAAATTGGATTGAGCATTTTGAAGTATTGCCAATTAAAAAAAATAATAATTTTCTGTATCTGAAAAACTATTTAATATATTTTAACAAAAATTTGTGAAATGAGATATATTTATACTATGAATAGTTCCAGAAATTTTTTTAAGAATTCATTGGAAAATAAAAAATTAGTTTTGCGAGTCCACTGTACCCTTCTTCTATGCAGCATACTACATGCGAACGTCACATTGCACGCATATATAAAATAGATACAAACTAAAAAACTAAACCTGTGGCTGTACGATCCATGAAGGACCAGGGCCTGCAGTGCCCAACTCTATTTACTTGACCCTGGGTCCCGAGGTGCTATGCAGCATTGCCTCGGCCAGGTGGTCAGCCCAACCCGAGATCCTCGGTGTTTAGTTCCCAAACGAGCTTGGTACTCATTTTATCGACCACGAAGGGATGAAAGGTTGAGTAACTCTTACCCAGCCGGAAGCAGAACTCGCGACCTGTAGCGTGGCAGACAGGCGTGCTGACCACTACACTACTGGGCTTCAAAATAAATATATTTCTTAGAACTTAAGCAAGTTACAGAAAATGGATATTTGAAATAAAACGACTAAAATAGTCATTTGTTAACATACTATTGAGACTAGGTGATCAGGAATGCCCATTTCAAATGACTATTCTAAAAAGCTAGATTATATAAGGATTCAGTAGTGGGCAAAAATAAAGCGCACGTTCTATAATTTGGATTTCCCTTAAGTCACACGGACATCTGTATGTACGAAAATGCTTTTATTTTAAAAGATATTCATTGATCCTGCATGGCCTGCAAACATTTGAATCGATTTCTTTTGAATGATAAATTTGCCTATTTAATCGATCTGTAATTGAAGGTAAAAAACCTTTATTTTTACCTTTATTATAAACTTTTTGAATATTGCTCCGATGATTTTGTCACTATTGAAAAGTTTCCTCTCGAATCTTTCTATTAATATATGATTTTGGAATCTTTTCGAAACCATAAGACAGAACTGGAAGTCCGTCTCTTTTGCTAATAAACCTCTAGCTGTATTACCTGGATGTCCTTTGATCCAATATATATATTGGAATTACAATCTTTAGAAAATAAATTGAATAACCATTTTCGATCAAAATGCATTTATTCAGTTAAAATCACGAGACATCGCACTCGAACCTGAATTTGGGATTTTGTTTTTATAACTTTAGCGCTTATCTATCCTATGTCACTTCCCACGTGACATCGGAATCAGCATCTCTTACACGAATTTTATTCGGTTTGTACCACTTTATTTTTAAGAAACACTTTTACAGGTACTTTGACAACTCGTGCAAGCGAAATGAACTAAAAAAATTATATTTAAAATATGGTGGTAAAATGTAAAAATGAAATCATGTATAAATAGCTAGCGTCTGATAACGGTTAATAATAATTAAGATATTTTACGAAACTTGAAATAGACTGACCTTTCTTTGTGTGAAGAATATGATGAGTAATAGCACAAGTGGCTAGTGGCTAAAATTCTTATCCAAATAGCGCTGCATTAGGTACTCCATGTTCCCGAACATAATTGACAGTTCATACGATTTCAAATGCCTCAATGTTGTACACTTCCATCCTTTTTAAAGATATTTTTGTACTTAACACAAAGCAAGGTATACCTGTTGAAAATTTATTTCAAATAACTTTATTTTAGTCAAAGTTATAAACGATATCAATCTTTTATCCTTTCGGTGTCCATAAAATGAATACCAAGCTTGCTTGGGAACTAAACACTGAAGTTTCAGAGTTAAGTTAACCATCTGACCAGGACATATGCTGTATAGTTCCTCAGGGCCTATGGTCAAGCAAACAGAATTGGGCACTGTAGGCCAAGATCCTTAATATCTTGTAGCACCGCCGCCGCAGAGTTTATATTTTAGTTATAAAGGATACAGTCAATCAGGGTAACTTTGATCCGCATTTTCTCTATTTTCATATGCCACACTCTTATTTGAAGAATATTGTCGCAACTAGGGGCATAAAAGAGAAGAAATGATCCTAAATTATTGTTTGACTATAAAAAATTAAGGAATAATAAGGATAAAAGCGATAAAAAATGGATTTTTAGCCTGGTTCAAAGTTACCCAGCTATTTAGGGTAACTTTGCACCATATGATAAATTTTTATATAAAATAATTAATTATAAAAAAAGTATTGTAGTCAGGACAACTTTAAACACCAAAAAATGTTTTCAGATATGTAAAGACTGCGAATTTACATTTCCCAACATCACAAGATTTGTATAATTTATGATATTACAACAAATATCAGGCATAAGAAAAGTGGAAGAAGAGAACCATGAACATTTAGAAATTAAAAAAACCTGTTTATTGTTCATATAAAACATAAAAATGCAGTCAAAAACAATTTTCAATGTTTTAACTCTATAATATATCCATAGTTACAGTAATACATACAAGTACTAGTATTATTCAAACAAGAATAAAAAACGTCGAACGTATGAAATGTCAAATTTGAGTAGCTTCGCCCCTAATCACGCCTCTAAATGAATTTTATGTATTTTACACATATTTGTAAGAATATTTACATGTCATATCTAAGGCACACTTTCGGCATTTATACAAAATATACGTGCAAATATGGAAAATTTTCGACAGTAGCACCTATAATCAGTAAATTAAAAGCATCGGTGTAACTTTGAGCCGGCTCAAAGTTACCCTGAAAATGCAGTAAAATGCTAGTGCTTTCTTATTTTACATTTTATTAACTATTAATAAATAAATAATCACAAAATATTAACACATTTACAACATTTAGATAATAATATGTCTGATAAATGAGTATATTGTTACTTACTATGAAAATTTAATTGGATTACAACAACTTCAAAACAGCATTCAAAATTAACTTGAAAACAGTGCTTCACAAAAATAGTTAGATGATGCAATTAATTGCGCATAATGTTGCTAATTTATTTTCTAAAATAAAGAGTAGAAATCCCAGTTTAGAACCTTGCCAACAGAGCACAGTTCTGGAGTTTATTTAGTCTTTTAGAGTCAAAAATATTGAAAAATAGGAGGTGGTGCAAAGTTACACCCCGTGGTTCAAAGTTACCCTGATTGACTGTAGTTATATTTGGAATGGAGTGAAGACGCCCTTTCTATATTATAAAGAACAAATGTGTCGTTGTATAAGGCTGACGTCATTTTGACGTTGGCAACAGCAGACGAAAATTTCGCTTTTATTACAATTGTTTAAACTTCTTAACATCGCACATTTTCAACTTTTACACAGTCGAATAGGGAGAAAAATGTACTTTCAAATGCAATTTGTTTGAAAACTGTATCATAATTTACTCATTTTTTACGGTTTTTAAAATAAATTTTAAGCAGGATTTTTTATTTTAAATCTATTTCTATCGCGTGCAGACGATTACGAAAGATTAATTGCACTTAAATTAATATAAATGGTTCAGTATTTGCTTCCGGTATATATTCCATAAAGAAGTTTAAAGCTTCATCAATAAATAAATAAAATAATAATACATAAAACACAAATTTAGGACATGTAATCGAACTACGCCCATACACCACTGAAATGATCAGAATCAAAAAGGCTGTTGTATCCAGGTGTCTTTGACGATTTCTTCGGCAGGTAACTAACGGTATGATGTGAATAAGAAAATGTCAATACTTTATTTGAATAGACGCTATTTTTTTACACAAAAGTGATTTTTAGTATTGTTAGTGGGAAATCTAATATATATATATTAAATGTAAAAAATCCATTAAATTTCTCAAAAAAAAGTCAGCCTATATTCTGTAACACGGGAAGCCCGAGCTGGATCTCCTAGTGTTTTTGAGAGGGAAAAAATGGATTAGGAAACAAGTTTCTTATACACAAAATGGATTGCGACCCAGGTTTCTAATTAAAAAAATCGTTTGTTTTGGTGTATAATACCACTTCTATAAATTTGTCTAAACTTTTTCAATCAACCGGTATAAAATCTTATTATCTCCCTGTGTTTTAGGTATAAGCAGTTTATTCAGGTTTATTATACAAAAACGGATTACGAACCAGGTTTCTTGTACAAAAATTGTTTGTTTTAGTGTGCTATATCACTTCTTTAAATTTGTCTCAACTTTTTCAATCACACTGTATAAAACCTTATTATCTCCCGGCATTTTAGGTAAAAATGGGTTATTCAAAGAAATAAAATATGTGGAAAAAATGAATGCTAAATTGTTTCTTAAATTTTTAACAGCTGTAAATGACATATTTTTTTTTCTAAACTCTATCTCGCCATATTGATGTAGCGAAGGCCTGTTTAGAAGACGATGTCGAAAAATGGGTTCAAGCATTTGTACCAAAAGAATCAGAAACCTTGTAGCAGATTTGCAGCAATTAATGATGACTATTTCGAAATATATACAGGGTGCGTCAGGTATTTGAGAACATATATCATAGGTGAAATACCATCCTGTACATCATATTTACAGATCCTTTTCTGTTACATGTAAACATGTCATAACCTAGACTAACACAGGAAATGAAGAAGCATGCGCTCATTGTCTTATTGACTGAAGAACATTCCGATTTAGATATTGCCGCATTCTTGAAACTCGCTCGGTAATTCATCTATATAGTAAAGCGCAAACTGAAGGCTGTCATGTTTAATGTGGCAACTGTTTCATACAGGAAATTAAATTGTGAACGATATGACATTATCAAGACGCCGGAATTCACCAGTCCTGTCGAGAAAAATCTTGGTAAGGCGACGAGGATAATCACTTGAGAGATATAGGTTGATGAGGCCACCTTAACAAGTTGAAACATCAAGAGGAGATAGGAATGCTGTTGTTTCACTCCGATGAGAAAAACTTTGTTTAGATACAGAAACTTAATCGAAAAAAGGTCGGTGGGTATTCAAAATCCTTGAAGAGGTTCCAACCATTATGCACAGAAAATTTTCAGAATCACTGATGATTCTTGGAAGCGTGATTACCGAAGATGACCTGATGCCTCGACATTTCTTTATTCGAGGTGCCAGAGTCAACGCCGTTGCTTATGCCGAGGTGTTAAAGCTATGGATAGATTATGTAGCACATGGGAGGCTATACGTTTTTCAGCAGGACTCTGCATCATTTCCTACAGCTCATGCAACCCAATTATGAATGGACAAAAGCTTCTATGACCATGTTATCCTAAACTTGTTGCCCGCATCTTCCCAGATATTATAGTCCAAGAGCCAATTGCACAAAAACCTATGTTATCAAGCACAAGAAAAAAACCTTTAATTTATGGAAGAGTAGAAGTACGGGAATCTAATGATTCATGTCTGCCGGAAGTGAAGTGGTGCATAAGACAAAAATTAATACCACTAGTGGTTGACTTGTAGGTTTATCATTGTGTTTGTCCTACAAACAAAGATATGAAAACATGGAGGACTGGGAGCAGGAAAACACAATGATAAACCTACGAGTCAACCACTGGTGGTATTAATTTTTGGTTTATGCACCACTTCACTTCCGGCAGACATGAATCGTTAGATTCCCCTACTTCTACTTTTCCATAAAATAAAGATTTTTTTTCTTGTGCTTGATAACATAGGTTTTTGTGCTGCCGGCTCTTGGACTATTAACTCTAGGGCTATTACGTGTAGGGCGTGGTTAAAAGTGACTCCAATAGTCATCCACACAACACTTTTGCGGCTCTCAGTTCAACCGTTGTGTATGCAATGGCAAACATTCCCAACACCCATCTGATTATTCCCTGCAGTCAGTTTCGACAGCGTGTAGAGGCGGTTATTGCGGATCGTGATGGTTTCAATGAATGATGTCATCCATTGTACGGTCGTGGAAAAAAAGTAAACACCCCCTACTAACTCTTCAACAACTGGTTAAGTAACAACAAGTTACTGGTACCGAATGATTCGAAATAAAGTCTTCTTTTAAAAGATGTATATAAAATTTGCTTAAGAGGCCATCTACATATTAAAATGATCCATAACTTTGTTTTTTTCAATAGCAGTACACAATTCTAACAGCATAAATGAACTCCACACCCTTCAATTAGGCTTGCAATTCGTACCATAAGTTTCCGAGAAAATAATTACTTTAAAAGGAGCGTATTTTAAGGGCTGTATCCAAATTGAAGTTCCATACTCGATTGTTAACCGAGAGAGCCCCCTTCTTGATCAAGGCACCTTAAGCGCCTCTCAAGGAGTCAATGAAGCCTGTTAGAATACAGGACAGCAGAATAAATTTCGAAATATCTACTCACTTCTATCATAGACGGCCCCTTAAACCATCATTTTGACGTTTTTTAAGCATAATTTGAAAACTACTTGGAAGAAAAATGTGAAATTTTGGATTTCCATAAAGCAGGACTTACTAAATCTAAATCCATCAAAAAATTGTAGGTTGCAATTCATAATTTTTTCGAATATTAATTTTATAATTCATATCATAAATTTATAAAAAATGCAAATTCAGCGTATTTATATTTGGGTATATTAGTATTATTGCTGCAAAAAAAATCAGCATATTAGGAGCATCATTTCAGGAGAAATAAATAAAAATATGAAAATGTAATTTAACATTAGAAGCACTAAATTTTGAATGTTTAAAATTCAAAAACTTATCGTTCAAATGACTTGAAATTTGGTGTCTATGCAGAGTTTGAACCGAAGATTTGAAATATCTCGTTAACATTGGGTATTGCCATTGAAAAAAATGAAGTTTGGATTCATTTTAATATGTAGATGGCCCCCTCAACAAATTTTATATACATCATTTAAAAGTAGACTTTATTTCCAATCATTCGGTACCAGTAACTTTCGTCTACGATAATTTCTTGAGAAGTTAGTTGGGGGTGTTTACTTTTTTTTTTCACGACTATACATGTGGTTACCTACGCAGAACAGTAAAATACAAAAAATGTTATATCTCTAGTGTATGTTCCTATTTGAAACTAGGCATTATTTTGCTTTCAAATACTTGTCGCACCCTGTATATGGCTGTCTCTGATGCCTAATACATGTACCATTATTTATCCATCGCAGATTTATTATAATTGTTTTATGCCTCACAAATTAAACAGATAAAATTTGGAAAAAAATATGATCAGTTTCAAATTCCTCGAATTAACTTTCAATACTTCACTTGGAAGTTAACAAATTCCTCGAATTAACTTTTAATACTTCACTTGAAACTTAAAGATTCTTCAAAAACTCCTATATGTGTTTTAAAAAGAAAGACTTTTAAAATATATCATTCGGAAAATATTTATGTTCTTAAAACAAACTGCACGGTACTAACTTAAAGCTCTTGAGACACCAAGTATGCAATTCCTTGGGAATCTTTAAGAAAAACTTTTTTTATAATTTCACGATAGAAATGAGTTTTACAAGTACTGTTTCTGTTGCTAGTACTGTCAGAAGAGTAGGTTTATAAGCTAAATATAAATTTTGTTCATGACTTATGAATTATACAGCTAATACGTCTGCAGTTTGCTAAAGTGTCTTACCTGTAATGCATTGCAAACTAAATAGATTTACTTTCGAATTTAAACATAATCCTTTTCGAACTGAGCAAATTGACTTTTATTTACTTATTTTTTCTTGAAACTATTAAATCTTCTTCGAAAACCCTTATATATACGTTAACAAGAATGGCATTTCAACATACATCATTCCAAAAATATCCACACTTTTAAAACATACATATATACAGGGGTTAGACAAAAATATGGAAACACTTCGTGAAATTCATGCTTGAACGTAAATGTTGATTCTACCCAAGCCTGTGGGTGGCGTTGTTGTTTTTCCCCACAAACGCCACCTGTACAATGCCCTTAATACGTTGCAAGTGTCAGTCGTTGTCAGAACAGTGTTCTGTGTAGTTGTGAGCGCTTTGCGCCTGAGCTAAGTGAATTCGAACTTGGGCAAATTGTTTGTGCTCGTATGGTGGGTGCTTCCGTTACCAAGGTAGCCGAAGTTTTTCATGTTTCGAAGATTGTCATCGAAGATTTATATTGCATACAGGAAAAGCGAAAAACATCCTCCGTTAAGTCACAATGCGGACAAAAATGTGTGTTGAATGATCGTGACAGATGGTCGTTGAAGTTGATTGTGACGAAAAGTAAGAAGACGACAACTGTAAAAGTCACTGCTGAACTAAATGTCGAACTCATAAAGCCTGTCATCACCAAAACAATAAGAAGGGATCTCCGTAAGAAGGGATTTTCAAGGCATGATAATATATTTTTTTTAGGTGTTTCCATATTTTTGTCCAACCCCTGTAGTACTAATTTAAATTAATGCTTTTGAACAGTAATTATAAATTTTCTAGGGCATTTTTAGAGGAAATATACATATATTTAAACTAACTATGAAAATTTAGACAGACTTTATAACATTTAAAAAGCAATTAAATTTAAAATATATACATAGAAACATTTAGTTAAAATCAAAATCATACAAAGTATACGTTTCGCTATGTCATCGCATAGTCTCATCAGTACTAACATCAACCACAACAACAAAACTTCGAACAAACATTGGATTCAGTCAAAGTTAAAGTTTTTCTTTTAGAAAGAAGAAATATTCATTAGGAATCGAACCTGTGGTCGTTCATTGTATATAGGTATAGATTAGTAAAACATTCCTCCATGAAAATTCTGCAATAGTAATCTTTGCAGTTATTTTTCAAAATTAACGAATCTGCGAAAGATGGGTTATGTGGTCCGTGTCAAAAGTATGTTGAACTAATCTGGAATTAAATTTGGCATTTTTAAATATGCCGTATGCTCCTTAAGTCGAAACTCCATAGTTCTTCCTGTCTCATCTATATATACATACAATTTTGTATCACAAAAATAACAAATCCTAACACAAACACCTAATGAAACGCGAGATGCATGGTTCTTTCCAAATATGTGACCAATTTAATGAAGTTTGGAAGAACAAAGCAAATAAATTACTAATGAAAGCAACGTTTTAAATTGAGAATACGCCGGATTAAAAAATTTTAAAATTTACACGCGATCAAAGTGTAAGTGTCTCTTCCGTTTTCATCGGAGATTTCTTAACCTTATTTAAAGCTTTAAAACGCGTTACTAAATCATTCTTTCCTTTAATGAAACATGGATAAGGATGGAATATCATATTTTATGGAAAGCCGTTCATGTGGTTAAGAGTTTTGCAAATAAATAATTCTAAAATATAGATGAAAATTTAATGAATGTACAAATAAATGCAATATTGTACTTGACGGTTTAGTAGATACAATTTAACGTGTGATGGTATAGCAATGGCAAATTGTATAAATCGCTGATCTATAAATTTAGTAACCTTTCAATTACGATTCATAACAAAATATTTTTACATAAAAAAAACTAACGCAAAATAATTAAATATCGCACAAAAGATAGTTTTTATATCATTTTTTTTTTTTTTTTTTTTTACATTTCGGCATTTTGATTATTGATCTACAAATTGATACTTTTTTAATTTTTAACACTTTCCAACATAGTTGAAAAGTGTTTATGACTTCGGTTTGTCTGGCCGTCTGTCCTCGCTCTAACTCTCGTAAATGTACTCGGATTGTCTTGAAATTTTTTACCGTTATTGATGTTTATTATAGCATGATACCTATTGAAAATGAAGTATGTAGCAGGTATACTTCATTTACAAGGACAGTCAAAAGTATTCCGTTACATTATGGCCAATGGTAAAAAATCGTTTCAAGTGCATTTTCATGATGTTACACCTTTTCAAACATAATGAAATTAATATGCATTTGGAAGTGCACTGAAATATGCATTCTGTAAAATATGTGGGGCAAAGAATATTTATTATTAATTTACAGGGACACACAAAAGATTTCGGATACTAAATTGTATCCGAAATACTGTATTTAGCTATGATTGCTCGAAGTGCATTTTTAGTTATGATATGTTTTTAAGTTTAACTAATTTTTTGCATGCTTGGTTTGTATAAATGCTATAGATCATATACAGGGCTACACAAAAGAATTCATAAGCGTTATTGAGTATGAGCGTAAATTGCTTAAAGGTGGTTTTTAAATGAGTTATGCATTTTTACGCTGAACTACATTTAGCATACTAAAATATGTTTGTAGAATACACATAAAATGATATACAGGGCCACGCAAAGAATTGTATGCATATCCGTCAATGGATGATAATTTCAGAAAGTTCGATTTCAGTAGTATTAATAGTGTTTTAGTCTGAATTAAATTTTAGCTAAATAGTGGGGTGTATATAAAGGTAGTAGGTAAAATACAGGGATGTACAAAAGTATTCAAGTATGCTTCCATCTATTGATATAAATTGCTGAAAGTAACATTCTAACCTATTATGCGTTTTCTTGCTAAACTAAATTTTCGCATTATATAGTACTATATACGAAGCTACAGATCAAATACAGGGCTGTACAAAAGAATTGGAATACATATTTGGCTATGGACGGTAAATGCTGAAATCAGTTTTAAATGTCTTATGCATTTTCTAAAATGTTTACTTAGGAATCATATTTACCTTATTTCCTTAAATAGCGAAATTTTGTTAAAGTATTCTGGAAGTGTTGGAAAGTGTTTCATAATCTATGCTTAACGCATGATGTTTCTTTCTTGTTTCTTTACTGTTTTCTGTGATTCTAATATTTTTCGATACGCTGAGTTAAAAAATATCAAGCATTTTTTTTTCCTTTATCATGTGAGGTTTTGCCACAAATTGAAAATACAGTAACACAGTGAAGTATAGACGGCCAAAGACGCTATTGGCCCACGGGCAATATTTTGAATTGCTTTGGGCGCTTAACCCCCTGTAGTTTTATTTATTTAAATTAGTATGATTGTTTGATGATTATTAAGAATAATTATTTAATACCATCCCTTGTGCATTCATCACGGGTCACACTCTTGATTGATTCACAAAACAAAGTTTACTCGCAGCGTTCTTAAATTTTTCCACATCTCTTACCATTATTTCAAAACAAAAATCTTTGAGCCATGAAAAAAAGTATAACTGTAGTACAAACTATATTACAATAAAAAGATAAAAGATAGTGTTAAAAAAGTAAGGAAAGGTCCTCTGTTCGCTGAGACAGAAGACGAAATGAATAAGAGGATGGGAAATGTCTATTTATTAATGGTCAATTTTTGTTTCACATCTATCTTTAAAAAGTTCTTCCGGCCTCTAACGAGAAGAATAACTTCGATTTTTTTTATTTATTCTTTATTTATTTTTTTGTTTATTTATTTTTTTTTTTTTTTTTTTTTTTTTTTTAGAATTCAGTTAATGTTACTCAAACTCACGTAGCTAAAATGCACGGAACCTGATTATAGAATATTCATTCCACGTTTTCGTCAAAATTGAATTTGAATGAGAATTTCCCCAAATTAGTCAGCTATAGCCCAGTTGGCTTCATTTATGGCGATTTATTTTCGTTCCTCTAGTTTGACATTATTTCGCCAAGTGTTGCCAAGATTGGCGAGAATTTGACACTGGCGCATATGAATAAATAGTTTCAATGTATCTGTACGCTTTCGGAATAATTTACACTTACGTGCGTAACTATCCACCAGCATCATATTCTTGCCAAGTTTGGCGATACTTGGTGAAATATCGTCAAATTTGGCGACCAAAATTAAGTCATTATAAATTAAGATAACTTGGCTATAGCTGACTTATTTGACGAAATTCCTCTCAAATTCAATATTAACAAAAACTGAGAATGAATCTTCTATAATCGGGTTTCGTGCATTTTCTCTTCGTGTTTTCGAATAAAATTAGCTGAATTCTTAAAACCAAGAAATAAGTTTCTCTATTCTAATCTACCTTTTCCTCTCAGTACAGGAAATTGCAAAATTCTACTTTTTTTTTTTCATTATCACTACAAATGCTTGAAAAACAACATCAACTGGTAGAAAAAGCCTATAATTTAATCACGTCGTTTGCTTAACAGCAAAAGGGATTTTTTAAGTAAAATTAAGTAGAGGCTCAAATCTCCAGTGTGATCAAACATCTCCAGTTTCTCCTATATATTTCAAGAAGAAAGCCATGTTAATATACAGGTATATCATTCCAAAAATCTCCATGTTCATAAAACACACTATAAAAAACTATTTCAGGGCATTAATTTATGTAAGAGAATTTAAATTTAAGCACAGAAATATAACAATGTTTTTTCTTGAGTGGCTTTAAAGAATTTTTTATATTCTACTTTAGAAATGTGGCATAAATTCTAAGACGGATATCTAGCAAAATATTCATGAACTGTTTTCTTCAAAATATATAATAAATTTAATGAAGTCTGTAGCGTCAATCAAACAAATTACAATTTAAAACAACATTTTAAATTGGAAATACTCCTCACTGAAAATTAATAATATTCGTTTAGAATCCAACTATAAATAAATGTCTCTTTCGTTTTAGTTCGGAGATTTACAAATCTAATTTGCCCAGTTAAAATGTGCTACCAAATTACTTTTCACTTTGATGAAATATACATAAGGAGGAAGCGTCATATTTTATGGAAAGTGGTTTACGTGATTAAGCATTTTAAAACTGAAAAATGAAAAAACAAATCTCTAAAATGTAGATGAAATGCAATACAATGAAATGCATTACTGGAACTGATTGGAATTTATAACTGAATGATGAATAAATATGTTTCTAAAATATACATGAAAATTTAATGAATTTACAATAAAGTGCGTTATTTTAATTGGAATACTTTGTTATCTTTTAATATTAGGTATGAATCTATACAATAAACAAACCAAATATTTAATCTATAAATTTACTGATTTTTGTGTCTTGTTTCATGCATCCACATATAACGAACCCTCATAAGAGAAGGTAAACAATTGAACAGTCTGGGCATATCATGGGCTTCCTATTTGGCGCCAACTTTAAGCCCTGTCGATCAAAAGCTGCTTCTCTAAAACTTAAGGAGCCGTGGAGACATAAAAGAAAAGTTTAATTGTAGTTTAAACTATTTAAGAATGAATAAATGTTAATCACTACCAAACCCTCCCGGCGATAAAGGTCCCACAGAAATTACCATCTATCCTTGGGTATTCTTTTTCTTCTGGCGGGGGTTACTTATATATGTGTTATATAAAAATTTTACTTGCAACATTCATTTAAATTATTCTAAATTTCTGGCATATTCATTATTTCCCTATTTCTTAATACTCTCTATCATTTATTTCTAGTTAAATTTAATTTCTATAAACTTTAAATGCGTATCTTAATAATTACCTTATTCGAAACCTTAAACTAAACTTTTAATCCCTTCATTAATTTTTATCAGCTATCAAATCTGTAATATTTTGAGCGAAACTGCTTTTATTTTTCGAATATTTATAAAAGCCATTTTACTATTTTTTATTTTATTCTATGAATCAACTTCCCGCCCACCAGTCTAGCGTCGACCGTATTACATAAAAATCCCTCCGTGAGCCGAAAGGGAACTCGTTATTTATTACGCTTCTCTTTCGCTTTCCATTGTTTGAGAGACGGATCGCATTTCATTCCGTGCCTCGTTTCTGAATCTGTTTGGTTCGTGAGAAGTTTACATTTCAATCTGTATTCCTACGCGAGTCCTGACAAAACTATCGTGCATGAGGTCAGGGATGGAGATTTTTCGTGCTGTTCGATTGTTTTGAAAATCTCAGGGCTCCCAAATGGTCCGCCAACTGAATACCAATATTTGTTTAGAAAATTTTCTTTTTAGATTTTTCTTACAAACCGCCCCGAAAACACCTTTGAAAGTTAATTTTAGCGCAGACATACCATACAATTTTCTCTTAAATTTTATTGGTATTCAGTTGGCGGACCATTTGGGAGCCCTGAAATCTGTTACCAGGTGTCTTATCGTCTAGCAGAATATCTAAATTTGTCATTAAGATCTGTTTAGCATGGAATATTAATTCGTGCTATAGCCTGAAGGCTCTGCGAAAACTCTCAACATGTGGGAATTGTTCACGTTATATATGTGTGGTTGAATAAACATTTTCAAGTGATTTTTGGCCTCTGTTTTAATGGGAAAACTACCGCATTTCTTAATCCGTTACTTATTACTCATACGGCCTGACCTGTATTTGACTGCATCGTGAATCACTGGTGCTTCGATTGAACTTAGCCAATCTCACTACTACAAACAAATCGATATAGAGAGCGGGGAGAGGTCACTAGAATTAAGATCAAGGAAATAGGGAGGCTATTTCATCCTTATAACTATTATTCCAGACTTTCTATAACTATTCACAATTGCAGTACTGTGTGATAAATGTGAAATTCTTGGTATGGACAAATGAATTTCCTGTGTTTATGGGCTGCATCTCAGAGAAGCGTACGTGTCGATAATATAAGAAGTTCTTCATAACACTTTGGTTAAATTCTTTTTCAATATCGATTTTATACATGAAAAATTCAAATAGTTTTATGAAACTTACTATGATCGTGGATCCCAAGATCGTTCCAACTAACGGCGGAGAAGGTGACAAAATAGCTGTTACTAAAGCGTATAGAGATACGATAGTAAACGCAAAAGACAACCAGGATATCCAAGTAACACTTCTTAATTCGCAAAGCATAGCAAGGAGACAGGCTGCCGGATAAGCAACTCCACACAGCGAAACTGTCAAGTGAAATTCATTTTCTCCGTATGGCAGGCAACTGTAAGGCTGTTTGAATTAAAAGATAAGTGAAAAAAATTCATTTTTTTAAAGCCTTGATAATAATAACAGCAACAACAACAATAATAATAATATAAATAATAATAATAATGTAATAATAATAATAATAATAATAATAATAATAATAATAATAATAATAATAATAATAATAATAATAATAAAATTTATTCGACAAGAGACTATTTCTGATACATTCATAAAGAGTCATTTTCATATGCAAAAGGATTAAATTTCAAGACAATATCATTCGATTGCTTTACCAGTCAATAGCGTTCTTCATTTTCTACTAAATGCATCACATCTTGATTTATAATCGTTTGTTTCACTATGGCAACTTTTTCCTGACTGTTGTGCCTGGGTAATAGATTGAAATCGCCAACATTGGGATAATTTTTGTTTTGTAATTATTTAGCTTTGCAGAGAGAAAAAACACTATTAAATTTTTCAATATCTGATACAGAATATTTGCAAATTTCGTACATTTAAGAATAAAAGTAACTTCGTGAATGTGTCAGAAAATGGCATGTTTGGATTTGAGAGCAGTCGGGAGAAATTAAGTTCTGCGTTTAATGCAATATCAGTTTAATTATTAATACAATTTGCATAACTACAGACATACACACATTAAAATTTTATTAAAAACAATTAAAATATAGTTTAAAATATATATAAACGTTTCGGCTATTTTCATAGCCCTCATCAGTAAACGTAACAGTAAAGTCGTTTACTGATGAGGGCTATGAAAATAGCCGAAACGTTTATATATATTTTTAACTATATTTTAGTTATTTTTAATAAAATTTTAATGTGTGTATGTCTGTAAATATGCAAATTGTGTTAATTATTAAGTAATCCAGACGTAATTATGTATGTATTTTTAAATCAGTTTAATTAATTGCTTACTTAATCTAGTATATTTTTAATTTCTCAAACCAATATAACTGATTTACATACTAAAAGTCCCCATATATTAAAAGAAATTTTATCAATATTATCTATGTCATAGTCGAATTTTATTTTATTTCTGGTTTACTATTATTGTAATGAGGAATTTGCACACATGGGGGATTTGATCATTTATATATTTTTCTGATAGTTCCACATCCACAGTTTTCAAAAATGTTCTCGAAAACGCGAAAAAAATATCTATACTATTAAATAATTAGTCCTAAAAGTAAGCTAAAATCACGTCGCTCCAAATCGGGGCGTGACTTACTATGACGTCACAGTTCACGACAGGCAAGCGGAACGGAAAGAAAAGAGATACTAGGCTTTGGAAAAAAAGGTTCGAAATTTTTAAACTACTGATTTTACAAATTTGGTTCTTTCTCATCTGGATGTTATTTTGTACGTTGATTTATAAAATGTCAATTTGAAAAAAAAAAAAATGAACGCTAAGTTTATGAAAAAATCGATTTTTAAACTCATTAAAAGTCTTTTCACATAGAGAGAGTTGACGGGATATTGTTAAAATTAGGAAACATAAAGAACTGATCGCTTTTAAACTTTGACGTTGTTTTTAACGCATAATAAATATTTTATAAATTTAAGATGAGTTGATTTTTGGTGATGGTGGGGGGGGGCGGAGTTTTCTCTTTTTTTCTTCAGATCAACTCTTTATTGCGTTTTAAATGCGATTTTTCATTTAACACTCAAATAAATATTATTTTTTAAGATTAGATATTTGAAAGAGTGGGAAATGCAGAGGAAGGGGAGGGTTATCCGGGGAGGAGATATTTTCTAAATTTTGAGTACACGCCTCATGTGACATATCGTTAGAAAGGTGTATGAAAACTTATTCATATTATGCACATCCGGTGCCCCTCCCCCCCTATTTCGCCCCCTGGGGGCACTTTTCTAAATTTTTAGGTTTTTTACAAGAATTTGCAGTGCGTGCGCAGCACGTGGTGCTATACGATGCCGCAGGCAGCGGGGATGTGGTTCGCGGTTTTTTTTCCTGTTGATTTTTTTTTTTTTTTAAGATTATGCAGTACTGTCGAAGCACGCCTGGTACACGGTGTCATAGGCAGCGGGACCTAAAGTATTTCTGGCCCCAGCCTAGCTATTGAAAATGTAAAAGAAAAAAAACCGCAGAATATAAAATAATTTTTATTGATGCCCATAAGAGCACCGATAAAAATATGGCGCCCCTACGGCTCGGAGCCCCGTGCGGTGGCACACTTCGCATACGCCTTTGGCCGGCCCAGTTCCTGCAATAAAAACTAACATATTTGTGTGTGTGTCATATCTTAGACGTTTCTACGTTTTACCTATTTAATCATCAATAAAACAGGGTTATTGCTTATTAATCTTTACAGATACAATATACGTATGAAATCTACTACAGAGTGTTTTTGTTTGTTTTTAAATACGAATAAGTACATTATAAATATGAATGCTTTTTTTTTCTCTTGAGTAACTATTTATCCAATCAATTAATGTTCTAAAATAGTAATATTTAAACAAAATCAAACATAAAGTTACTGAAAAATGATCTTCACAAGATCAAAGAGATGATGTATTAGATAAATTAGGATTTTTCTTGTCATTTCTCTTCATAGCTTTAGTCCATGATTTTCTAATGGCAGGGTCTTTTGGCACACTGAAAAACAACTTTTCGCTAGAAGTTACTGGTTGTATTAGTGCAGAGTGGTACAATACAGTACAGTAAAACCTTCTTAAAGCGACCACGTTTCATTCTAATAAAAATTGATCGTTTCGAGAGGTGGCCTCTTAATGGAGGTCATGTTTAAATCTAGATTTTAATTGTTGAAAAAAAGTAGAAATAATGTTACTAGAATTTATTTTTCACATTAGGAAAAAATATAAAAATTTAAGTATCATAATAAAAGTTAATTATATAAGTTAATTACTGCAGTGTTTAAAAATGAACATATTGACGTTTGCTTTAATTTTACGGTTTTATCTTTCATAACTTTTATTTCCAAGTCCTTTCAAAGTTCAGTAAATAAATGCAATTTTTTTTTTTTTTTTTTTTTTTTTTTTGGACGGGAACAAATAATGATATTTTCATTAATTTATCTATTTCTTTGAGGGTTTCCTAACAGAATAGGGTAGGGGAGTTTATTGATCGTCATTCTTAATTCGTCATCAGAGTTAACTTCATTGTCTAAAAAGGCATAAAGGGGTTTAAACATTTAAAAGTTACCGGAATTAAAAAAAAAAGTATCTAAACTTAGTTTAGAAGTTTAAAGCCCCTCGGAATTATTTTTCTAATAAAACCTTCTTCAAGTGACAGGAAAAAACGGAATTTGTTTCCTTTTCTTCAAAGAAATTGGTCGCTCATGGAGAGAGGTCAGCTGGGATGGTCTCTGAATGGAAGTAAAATTAGTATTGAGCCTATGGGAATAAATTTCGTTCAATGAAAAAATGATCGTTCAGGGAGGTGGTCGCTTAATGGAGGTGATCGCTTAATGGAGGTGGTCGCACAGAGAGGTTTCACTGTACTTATAATATGACTTTGTGTTCTCAGTCATAATAATTTTAGAAACAGCAATATTTAAAATGAACAAGTTGAAAAGCGACACACGTAAAGAATAACAGTCGTTTGGTGTCATGAACTGTGACGTCAGATGTATTACGGAGCGTTTTCGGGATACGGTAAATAGTGCGATATTAAAACAATCATAAATCAGTAATAAAAGCTCAAAATAAAAAAAATATGCAGGGTATCCTTCTTATTTTCCCATGTACTAATGTTTCGTGATAAAGTTAGAAAACGTGCAAATTCTCCATTGTAGAATGAATCGTAGTTCTTTTTTATTGCTTTTGGACAATTGTTGGGAAGAGTTATTGAAGACTATCTATGTTTCAAATTTACCATAGTCATTAGAAAAGAGCTGAAAGATGTTATAGACAAATATAAGAAAATCATATAATACAGATTTTTACAGTAAGTATTTCGACAAATTCCCTTTCTACTTATTTCAAGTTTCTTGCCATAAAAAAAAATCATTTAAAATTACATTTTCTTTAAATAGACAGAAAATAAGTATTTAAAAAAAGACAAATATCTAAAAGAAAGAGCACTTTTTTATCGATACCGTAATGAATTTTGTATGGAAATTTCTTTTATTGAGTGCAATCTATATTTAAGTTTTTACTCATCGTGTTAATGATGTCTTTCACAAACTGCAGATATTTTTTATTTACAAATAGTCTTATTCTTACAAAATTATGCAAAGAAAAGCAATCATTGAAGATTAAGCAACAGCTCATTTCGCAACATTAGTATAAAATCACATTCCTAGGTATTTTTAATTAACATGAAAGTCCTCAATTTCCGAGCTCTGAAATAATTATTTTTTGGGTATCAAACTCGAAATACTGAAATTTTAGCAATTTGAGAGACCCCATAATCATTTTTCTTCAAGGATATTTTTATAAGACGTTCTTATTAGAAGTTTTTGACATTGTAATGAGTATTTTTTTTTTTAAAAAAAACGGCACCTTTATGCATTTTCACGGAAAAAAGGTTATCAAAAATGGAAAATGAATTATTTGAACATTTACAAAGCTAATGTTGTACATCAGTTTGAAAAAAAAATTAGTTCATAATAAGAACGTTTTTATTAAATTGCAACAGTGTTTCTTATTTTCTCAAACAAAATTTCTAAAAGCAGGAATTTAAAAAAATTTCAAACGAGTATTATGCTTTTTAAGCTGAAATCAATCAAAGTATTTAAGACACTAATATCCATAAAATTTTAAACTTGTTTTTCTATTTTTTTTTTCAACTGGTGTAAAACATTAGCTTTGTAATGCTCATATAATTCATTTCCAAAAGAAGCATTTAGGGATTTTATTAAAAAATGAAACAGACTCTCAATCAGAAATTTTATATCAACTTTGTGAGGTTAAAAATGAATTTTTTTAATGATAACAGTTCAAAACTTTCTAAATTATAACATAGACCTCTACATATTTCTTTCAGTAATATCAGTCAGAAAATAAACCAAAATTTTTATTTCAGATACCATAAATCGGGTCAACTTCGCCATTTTTTTTCTCCTACCCAAATTGAGCCTACTCATAATGCTCAATAATGATTCAAAATCGTCTTAAACCATTAGTCTTGAACTCTAGTTTAACAATATGTAGTAACTTGGTAATTTGAGTAAGTATTTCTATTTTGTTTGCCCGTAAAACCGCGTTGGCAAAGTAAGCTGGAAAACGGGGCAATTTTCCCAACTGTCTAAAAACCAGTGGAAATCAACAACAACAAAAAAAAAAAAAAAAAAAACGCAGGGAAATTGAACTTTATAATTCAAATAATATATTTAAATCCTGACATATTAATTTCAATAAAAAAGAAAAGAAATAGAATAGCAGTTTTAAAAAAATCGAACATTCTTG
Source organism: Maratus speciosus (assembly GCA_963932465.1). Lineage (NCBI taxonomy): Eukaryota > Metazoa > Arthropoda > Arachnida > Araneae > Salticidae > Maratus > Maratus speciosus. Next base: position 177,716,732 of record OZ010790.1, on the reverse strand, counting down.
TCAGAAAACGAGATTTTTCCTCTATTTTCTATATAAGGAGGTTCACCAACTTACACAACCTTCGCTACGTTGACGGACACCTCATCCGGAATACCGGGAAAATAGAAACTTCACCCATTGTGTTTCGTTGTAAGGAATGACACCTCAAACTCTCCAGGTCCATAATAATGGGTGATTTTTGGAGGATAATGTTTCACACTTTTTTCGCAAAGAAGTTAACGATCACAAACATCCCAACCTTCCATTGTATGAAGGTCTTATCATCCTGGGCTAACTTGATGTCTTCAGTCATTGATGATTGATCATTATCTTGAGGAACAATGTCCTGCACTAACTCGTCACTGGGTTCGCCTGGTTGCTCGTGTTCTGCTTCTTCCTCTGCTACATTTTTAGGTAGCTTTCTTTACAAAAAGCTACCTATTGCAGCCGTTCGGAGGAAAGCGATTTCAAAAAATTTTGGTATATTTTCATCGATCATGACTTCCAGACCCCGAAACCACCCTCCGTTCAAAATTGATATATATATATATCTGACCTATGTCACACTGTAACTCCCGTAATTATGAACCGATTTCGATGTAATTCGGTGTGTACATAGTACATACCAATGTCTCGACCGAGTTCGTTGGCCAGCTTCATCCGGCGTTTTGTTTCAAAGTGGCGGCCATTTAAAATTTTTAAAAAAATTTAAAACTTGAAATGTGGTACCAAAAAATTAAAAATGGAAAAATATTTTTTTCTTATGTATTTGACCTTTATACAAAGATTCCGGAGCAGTTTTTGTTTTGTCTATATCTTAAAAAATGGCTGAGTTATAGCATTTTGAATTTCTAGCGTGGCTGACATTTTGAAACGTCCTGAATTTTGTCACGCGATAAAAGGCGTATTTATGAACCGATTTGGATGTAATTCGGTGTGAACATAGTACATACCAATCTCTCGACCGAGTTCGTTGGCCAGCTTCATCCGCCATTTTGTTTCAAAATGGTGGCCATTTAAAATCTTTTATAAAATTTAAAATTTGAAATGTGGTACCAAAAAATTGAAAATGGAAAAATATTTTTTTCTTATGTATTTGACCTTTATACAAAGATTTCAAAGCAGCTTTTGTTTCGGCTATATCTTAAAAAATGGCTGAGTTATAGCATTTTGAATTTCTAGCGTGGCTGACATTTTGAAACGTCCTGAATTTTGTCACGCGATAAAAGGCGTATTTATGAACCGATTTGGATGTAACTTCGTTTATACATAGTACATACCAATGTCTCGACCGGGTTCGTTGGCCAGCTTCATCCGCCAGCTTGTTTAAAAATGTCGGCCATTTATATTTTTAAGAAAAATTTAAATTTGAAATGTGGTACCAAAAAATTGAAAATTGAAAACATATTTTCTTTTTATGTGTTTGACCTTGATAAAAAGATTCGGGAGCAGTTTTTGTTTCGTCTATATCTTAAGAAATGGCTGAGTTATGGCATTTTGAATTTCTAGCGTGGCTGACATTTTGAAACGTCCTGATTTTTCTCACGTAATAACAGGCGTATTTATGAACCGATTTGGATGTACCTTGGTGTGTACATAGTACATACAAATATCTCGACCGAGTTCGTTGGCCAGCTTCATCCGCCATCTTGTTTCAAAATGGCGGCCATTTAAAAAAATTAAAAAATAAAAAAATTTAAATGAGATACCAAAAAATTGGAAAATGAAAAAGATTTTTTTTTTGTATATGTTTGACCTTAATACAAAGATTCCGGAACAGTTTTTCTTTCGTCTATATCTAAAAAAATGGCTGAGTAATAGCATTTTGAATTTCTCTTGTGGCTGACATTTTAAAACCACCTGATTTTTGTCACGCGATAACAGGCGTATTTATGAACCGATTTGGATGTAACTTGGTCTGTACATAGTACATACCAATGTCTCGACCGAGTTCGTTGGCCAGCTTCATTCGCCATCTTGTTTCCAAAGGGTTGCCATTAAAAAAAATTAAAGTTAAAATTCAAAATGAGGTATAAAAAAATTGGAAAATGAAAAAGATTTTTTTTATGTGTTTGGCCTTGATACAAAGATTCCGGAGCAGTTTTTGTTTCTGAAAATTTGTTCTTTTGTTTATATCTTAAAAAATGGTTGATTTATAGCACTTTGAATTTCTAGCATGGCTAACATTTTGAAACGATCTTGCATTTGTCACGCGATAACACACGTATTCACCTATTTCGATGTAAGAAGGCATGTGGATAGTATACATCAGCACCTCGACCAAGTTCGCTGGCCAGATTCATCAGCCATCTTGTTTCAAAATGGCGGCCATTAAATTAAAAATATATATATATATTTAAAGTGAGGTGCAAAAAAATTAGAAATTGAAAAAGGTTTCTTTCTTAAGTATTTGACCTTGATATAAGGATTCAGGAGCATTTTTTGTTTGTCTTTACCTTAAAAAATGGCTCAGATATAGCAGTTTCAATTTCTATTGTGGGTGACATTTTGAAAAATCTGATTTTTTGCATGCGACAGCACTCCTATATATTAACCGATTCCGATGTGAGTGAGCATGTGCACAGCAATTACTAAGGTTTCGACCAAGTTCACTGCTTAGCCTCATCCACCATGTTGTCTTAAAATGACAGGCACTTTAAGAAATTGCCGAATTTGGTAGCCAAATATAAGTTACTTTAAAGAAAAGCAGCTTGGATAAAGCTGACTAATTTCGCGAAATTCTCATTCATTATATTGATAAAAATTAGTATTGAATCTCCTATATTCGGTTTCCACTAAATTGAGCTTCGTGTGTTTGAATGATATAAGTTGGCTTTTTTAAAATAAGGATTATGAAAGCTACCTCTTCCTCCCGGCACTGGCCGGAAGGACATTTTTTCAATACGACGGTATAAAAATTGAAAATGTGCGATGCTTAGAAGTTTAAAAAATTGCAGTAGAGATTATTCCGTACAATGATGAATCTGCTTTGTTTTACGGCTGGCTTATACAACGTAACGTTATTTTTTGGAGGCGACACATTAATAGGTGGGAGAAAGAAATAGCATACCGGGGGCTAATAAGGGGCTAAAGATAGATTTTTCAGTATTTCAAGCCGAATATGTTTTGCTAACATTCCTTTTCATTTGGTTACTGTTTTTATTCCTTATTCACCAAATCACTAAAGTTGGTCAAAAGCCCGCGAGAACCCTGGTCATAATAATTGCAAAACCTCTGATTTAAAAAAAAAATGCGTGAAAAAATCTTGGGAAATGACAAAATTCTAGATTGAAACAGTTGTCCCACTCTTTCCAAGATTCCTGGGGCAACTTTGCCAACTAATATTATCAACCATAAAAAAACATTAGATCAAGTTCCAAAAGCGATTCTATAAGCTAATTATATACTCTATCAGACAAAATAGGCAGTTTTTACTTATGTTCGGAATAAAAAGGCGAAATGGAACACATTTTAGATGTCCAAAACTGCATTTTTTGCAGTCAGAAATACTTTCACTGATAACGGCCCTAAAACAACTTATAAGACATAAAAACGAGCGGGAATAGTGTCATACAATGTCTTCTTTGTGAATTAAAACACTAGCGCCTACTTTAATTGGATCTGGAACTTCCCAAAGCACCAAACAACATATTTTTCAAAAAGTGGCAAAGTTGTCCTGGTTGACGGTACAAAAGATATTATAAAATTCTACACATCGATTCAATCGGCCTCTGGGAAAATATAATATTGAGGAAGGCTTTCATGAAATGTCTAATAGTGCCATTTTATTTTTAATAAATACTCGTTGCTAATGTCATAAGCTTGAAACAGTGCGTAATAAGTGCATTTTCATAACATTAGTGTCAGTATTTATTATTTTATCAAACAAAATTTCTGAAAACAGCATCTTTTTTAAATAAATTCAAACGAGTATTATGCAATTAAAAATGAAATCAGACATACCTGTAAAGCAGGAAAAATTCCAAACGTAACAATGGAAGCCCACAGTTGCAAAAAGAGGAGATATAAATACATCGTAGTAGATTTATTCGTCAACGCTTTGGATACTTCTCTAGAATGTGCTGGTATCTGTAATTCTGTAGTAAATACTTCCATTTCGTGACTATCAGCCTGGAATTGTGTTTTTTCAGAGCATTCTACCTAGGAAGATGTTTGTATGACTGTATGAAATGATTTTTAATAGTGCACTTTAAAATTAGCCATTGTTAATAGATTGTGATTGAAGGACAAAATTTTACTCTCCAAAACCACTTCGGTAAGAAAATGATATATTGTTTAATACTTTCATAGTTAAAAAAATTTTCCGAAGAAAAAAATGAAACAACTTTGTTACAGTGTTACTTTATTAACCCTTTATGTCCCAAATTATGAATTCATGAAAAGTTCATCTTCTAAAGCATTTTTCGTGAATTTTTGAAACTACATTAGAAGATTCGCACACTCATTTAATTAATTTTAGAAGGATTTTGCCAGTTAAAGTTAATTAATTAAATTTGTAATTATAGGTATTTTGTGCAATATTTATAACTTCGCTTAAATCTTTTATTTAAAATATTTTTTTAGTATTTTATAGAATTAGGAAATGTACAAATATAATGCTCTTTCAATAAAAATATAGGAATAATTCCGAACTGAAACTTCTCCCCCACAATCTTTCAACGTCAAGAAAGCTGAAGAGACGCAAATAAAAAAGTATCATCCTTTTAAAAATATTTTTATTTTGTGCAACCAATAATGCTTTTGGAATAAGATAAGGTAAAATATCCATAACTTATTCTAAAGTGTATTACTACTAATCGATGTATTAAATGAATTTTATAACAAATTATTTTAATGGTACTTTGAAGTACCGTCGATGCATAAAAGGTTTAAACTTCATAATACAAAAATTAAAATCAAAGCATCATAGACAAATTATAAGCAGGGCTATAGTGGAGAGTATACAATTGTACACGCCGTATACTTATCAGTGTACTCTCAAGGTTTTTTAAGAAGCTCCGTAAACCCTCTGTTATTCAAATCAAGTTATAGCGTTACTCTCTAGTGTATACTCCCTGCCTCTAAAATATACCTTCTGGATTCTTTACGATTACAGCACTGATTACAAGCAGTACATATAATTGAGTAATAGTTGATTAGGCAAGAGTTTCACATGAAAGGCATAAAAAAAGCCATGAAAGGCATATAGGCAACAGCAGGGCAAAGTATCAGCTAGATATATGCAATAAAATGTGCTCTTCCATATTTTTCTCGTCGTATTGAGGATGTGGTCGTGTTACACAATAATTCCGAGGCACGTTCTTTTAGGAGCTGATTTATTATTCCTTGTAGAGAAGGAATTTTTTATTATTCCTTGTAGATAATTAGGATCACTTTTAAACAATTTGAACTTCGACAATTAATTGCCAGAGAATGAAGTGGACTACATACTAATGTTATGTATAATTTTACTCAGTAGTAGAAAACTCAGTAGTTGTCTCTTGAAATGAATAAAGAATTATTTTCAATGTACAAGTGTCTTTTTCAAAAAATATCTCTTTGAACCCAATTACCCCATAAAATGGGGTAGTTGGGATCAGTGGTATTTTCTCTTATGCCTTACAAGACACACAGTCATGAGTAAATGGAATTAAAAGTTCTTGATTCGGGCTTTACAGCAAGATATTTTGGTTTTACAACTACAACTATTTTCAGAGATACAGTATTGGAAAGATAAGTATTCTGGAAAAAAAGTTTTTTAAGGGATTTTCAATATTCATATATTTTATACTCTGCTCAAAACAAAATAAAATACAAAATTTTCTATTGAAAATTAATGGCCTTGTTGTATTACTAAAGAACTATTTTTTAAAGTTTAAAAAAAATCATTCTTTTTTCAAAATAACGTGAAGTGCAAGTAACGGGGGGAAAGGAATCAGTCAAAACTCATATGTTGTGAAGGAGGAAAATTTCGTTTACATTGAAAGTGTTGAAGCCTCTTAGGCCTAAAACATGCAGTCAAGGTTAAAATTTGGAATAAATGTAAAATGAGATCATAAAATAAATGTTTTGGTAACATAAAATGTGGAATAATATAAACCAAACTAGGGGTATTTCAGAGGATCTGAAAACTGAAAGATTAAAAAATGCATTCTAAATCAGAATTTTATTTAAATAGAAAATAAAATTTGCTATCCCAATTTACCTTTAAAGCAAAAACTCTATGATCCTATTTACCTAGAAAATGCTATATCTGGGGTAGTTAGAATCATGCAAATTATTCACATTATGTTTCGTCTGCTGCAAAACGTAACTATTTCCCCTTAAAAACAACCTATTTCTAAATTTAAATCCATAGCTATATTTCAATATTCCTACAATTTTTTACACAGGACACTTTTAAGTAAACAATTCTCACTTTGACTGATAACGTTTTTCTCTGTATTCTGGGAAAACTGTGCTTAATTCTACAGGAACATACATTTTCACTCCAAAAAAAATTGCACATGTAATATATTAGTCAGACTTCATAATTAGCATGGTCAATTTTTTTATGTGTTACAGATTGCCCCTGAAGTGCCCCTGATCCCAATTACCCCTGATCCTAATTACCCCTGCTTCTAATTACTCCTGCTTCCCCTGTTACATAATATATTTCTTAAACTCAGGACCAGTTGCGATGAGAGTCCCATGATGTTCAAATGCCATTATAATCACAGAACGCTCGTCCAAGTGACGGCAACTTTATTATCACTTCATTATCTGGAAAGGCCACGATTTTTAGCCTGTCCAGCTCTATAAATGAATAATTTGGATAATATCCAGAAGAGGGCAGCATTAATAAAAAGCATATCTTGTTTTTTAATTGACGAGAAGTTATTCCGGGTGGCGACGCCTTTCTGGGTTCGGTATCTCTGGGATTTGCACTGACCACAAAGAAGGCAACGCTGTACTTAAATCATCGCTTTTAATCCTAAATATTGTTCAAATTGAAGTAAGAAAGTACATGTTAGGCTAGAAAAGTTAGCAATGACAAATTAGCTCTTAAGCATTCGATTTAAAAATTAGAAAAAGAAAGTGTGAAGTTTTAATTTAAAATTTTGAATTTTAATTCAAAATTCAGAAAAGAGTTTATTTTTTATCCTATCATACATATAGATAGACAGATAGATATATCGGATTTTACTGATACTGAACAAAATGCAAATGAAAAATGTTACAATTCACAACAAGTGTTCACAATATGCCCCATTAGTCGTGATGCATGCTTCACATCGGCAATCGCGAACACGTTCCAATTGTCCAGGAATCTCCCGGACGCGTGCCGCATCTTCGGCGATCAGTGCCATGAGGTACATGGCCAATGGAACGGGTGTCTCTTACACCAGAGACTTAAAATATCCCAAGAGGTAGAATTTCAGAGGGTTAGAGCCGAGGATCGCGGTAGCCACGGTACAGTGCCAGTTGGAACGTGTTCGAGATTTCATGCGGCGCCGGCATCACGGCTAATGGGGCACATTTTGAGCGCTTGTTATGAATTGTAACATTCTTCATTTGTATTTTGTACTTCTATTAAGTGTTTTGTAAAATAAAGGTATTTTTACACGTTTGTTATATTTCCTGTATGCCACGGTCATGATGCAATTGCACCGTCACAATCACATTTCCAAGCCCCAGTTCCTATTTAATTCTTGCTCCTCATTACCTGACACCCCCACACGTGCCGTTTGGACATGACCTTTTGAACCACCCTGTATAGTGGTATAATAATTTACTGCATTAGGAGTTTCAAATTTTAATCCTGCTAATATTTTGATTAACAAAAGGCTGTTTGAAGATTTATTTTTCAAAACTGTTTATTTATAAATACCTTCATGAAAATCAAAATTAGAAAAAAAGAATTCTGCTTTTTCAGAATTTAATGTTTCCCCCGATGAAAAAAAAATACATATAAATATAGATAATATAAAACATATTTTAGTTTTAAGACTTAAAATACACGCTTTTATTTTACATAAAATGACGTCACTCGTATCCGCTGAAGAATTCCACATTTGCGATCCCGTCTCAAACAACACCTACAGAAAAGTATGCATATGACGTCACTATCGCAGAATAATAGACAAATCCAGCAAAAAGCGATGTCGCCATTCAAGAAACTCGACAGAAAATAGGCTATCTAGTAATTCATATGCCTTCATTTGTTTGTAACGTTAATATGGATACTTAAAATTAAATATAGTTATAATAGCTCCATGTTTTATCAGAAATCATCCATTTATATTTTTTCAAAATAGCTCGTTTTTAATTACATTTTTAAAAATTATTATGAGAAAATGGCAACAAAAAGATATAATAACTATTTTCCAACTATTTTTCCTTTACTTCTACAGAAATGGAGTACTTCCGTTGCCACTATTATAGAAATGGCGTTAAAAACTGCAAAATAAATTAAATCTAAAAAATAAATTGATATGCAATTTTCAAACAAATTGCATTTAAAAGTATATTTTTCCCTATACGACGGTGCAAAAATTTTAAATGTGCGAAACTTGGAAGTTCAAAAAAATTGCAGTAGAGATTATCAGTATTTAACCGTACATTGATACATCTGCTTTGTTTTACGACTGGCTTATGTAACGGAACGTTATTTTTTAGGAACGACACTTTAATTGTTCCCCGAAAGAAACAGCATATCGGGGGCTAATAATCGAAAACATGTTAAAATTAAATTTAAAAAATCAAAAAACCCGACTGCGTAAAAGGCGAACTAATTATTTCTCATCAATGTGAAAATATTTTTTATATTATCTACCTATTTTTTTATTTACTTGTATTGATGACTTTTAAGTTGTGTTTAATTGTTAGTTCCTATCTATAAACACTGTTTTGATGAGACCTATAGATGTCTATGAAGGTTAGAGTTGCAGTAAAGCTAGAGATCCTACCTACACAACTTCCATTTTGTGTAATATTTAAACGGAGCTTCTGATTGTAAAATAGTCAATGAAATATCGTCTTCATTTTGAAAGACCTATCCAATGATATGCCACTCAATATAGAGCGTTTTTCGTCTCTACCGCCATTTTGTATTTTACGGCCTCCATTTTTAATTTATAAAAACAAAACCTAGCCTATAACGATTGTACGGTTAAGACGAATCGTTACAGACCTCATTCATTAAAATCCATCCATCCGTTGCGATGTTTCGAGGGTATAAAGAAATCCACATACCCAGATACGCGTCAAACACATAACCCTTCTTGACAGTCGGGTAATAAAATAAGGCTCGATGGCGATAGATAACACAGTAAAACAACACAAACCTTTTCTTTCTGGCATAGTGGTAATTTGTCCAGCAATATGAATGAAAGCCAGCTGAAAAGAACCATGATTAGAAGAATAGCAAAGAACCACTCGGGTGAGAACCTAGGATCTCGTATGAAAGGCACGAGTTCAGTTTTTGTTACATTTTCTCCTGTCTCCTCAGAAAATTCCACCACAGTTTCATTGATGCACTCTGGATTTTCAATCCCCTGTGCAATAGCAACAAGACTTGGAACTAAGCCACTGACACCCTCTCCAACTAAATATGGCGTTAGATAGCAAGGTCTGTCAGAAAAGGGAAAAAAATACTTCAAATCAGTTTACAGATGATACCAACCAATTTCAACATTAAATACGAACTTCAATAAATAATATCACATATGTTAATGTATGAAATGTATTAAAATATTAAAATCTCAATTAAAATTTAAATTAATTTTCCAGTTAACCAGAAGAAACACTACCTAGATTTCGAGAATTTAGATTCACAGAGATTTCTGGAGCTTAGCTATAAGGGTTACCTAATAATGTCTTCGAAAAAATATGTGACGTTTTACCTAAAATTGGCAGAGCGAAACTAACTAAAGAGTTGCAATCTTTTATACAAGATTGACCCAAAATGATCTCAACGTTTAAAAGAGAAATTAATATAAATATAGATAATGTGGCATATAATTCAAGAAATGAAATGTCAGACGAAATTGAAAAACTAAAATATCTAAGCACACGGCAGTGTGTCAGCCAAGTTCGCCTGACATAGCCATGTGTTATTTACACGAACCATTTCGAGCTGTTTTCGTCAAATTTCGATGCTCTACTACTGAAAATCTATGACACCTACGTACTTGTTATACGAAATGTGTAGTAAGCCCACCCTAATTACCTAAAATCCAAAATTTTATAAATAACGCATAACTAGTTTCCGAGATAATGACATTTGAAAATGTCTGATAATCGATAATTTTATCACTGACTGACTGACTGACTGACTCACTCATCAAAAACATTTCGTATATCTACTGCAGTCACAGACTTCAAATTCAGTGCGAAGTTCGTTCACACTATGAAACTAAGGAATAAAATAAAAAAAATTGTGAAAATCGATGAATTACCCACCTGGGGGTGTCCATTTTTACTTTAACATTACGTCTATTAGGCGAAATTTTAATTTGCCGTAGGAGGGGACGCTGTTCTGTCGCCAAATATCGCAAAGTTTCTCGCCAACATGGCGATATATTGCCAAATTTGGCGACCAAAATTAGTCGCCAAAAGTGACGCCACCTTGGCGATATCTCTAATATTTCGCCAAATTCCCATAGACTTCCATTGTAAACCTATCTACTTACTGGGTTTACTTGCTTACAGAAAATCAACAAATTGAGATAGTCTGTCCGTCACAGAGCCCGTTCTCAGATACTATACATGTTGGAGACTTGAAATTTTGCATACTTATAGCTGAACACCACACATCATACGACAAATCATAAAATTTTGAAAAAATCCTACATTTAACCATTTGGGATCCCACATGTGTATTTTAAACAATTCTTTCTATGTGAGCCTCTAACTAGGTAGGAGGCGTGAAATTTTGCATACTTATAGCTGAACACTACACATCATACGACAAATCATAAAATTTTGAAAAAGGTCGTACAACACTTTGGGCAGCCACATGTGTATTTTAAACAATTCTTTCTATGCGAGCCTCTAACTAGGTTGGAGGCGTGAAATTATACATACTTATAGCTGAACACCTCACATCAGACGGCAATTTATAAAATTTTGAAAAAGTCATACATTTAACCCTTTGGGCTCCACATGTGCATTTTAAACAATTCTTTCTAAGTGAGCCCCTAATTAGGTTGAGGGAATGAAATTTTGCATACTTATAGCTGAACACCTCACATCAAACGACAAATCATAAAATTTTGAAAAAGTCGTACATTTAACCCTTTGCGCTCCCACATGTGTATTTTAAACAATTCTTTCTAAGTGAGACCCTATTTAGGTTGGAGGCGTGAAATTTTACATACTTATAGCTGAACACCATCATGCGACAAATCATAAAATTTTGAAAAGTCGTACATTTAACCCTTTGGGCTTCCACATGCGTATTTTAAGCAAATCTTTCTAACTGAGCCCCTTATTAAATGCAGATTTGAAATTTTGCATACTTATTGCAGAACACCTGAGGCCAGGCGACAAATCATAAAATCTTGAAAAAGTCTTACGCTTAACCCTTTGAGCTATTACATATGTATTTTAAGCAATTCTTTCTAAGGGAGCCCCTAATTAAGTTGGAGACATGACTTTTTGCATACGTATAGCTGAATACCTCAGACCACACGACAAATCACAAAATTTTCAAAAAGTCTTATATTATTTACTCCTCCGGGCTCTAACTTGTGTATTTTAAGCAATTTTTCTAACCTCCGCCCTTTTCACCCGGGGAGCACTTTTCCAACTTTTGCCGACACCCCTTTGACCATTCTTTCATATTATGCACCATAGCCTTACATATTTCAGTTCAACTTTTTACCGCCAGGGGCCCCTACTTATCTCGGGTGTTATGGGCTCAATCCCCTCGACTAATATATCTACGGATAGTATGTAAAACTGAGTTTCGTTCGGATAGAGGTTTGTTTAGAATAGAGTGCGCCCCTGGTTGCGAAATGTGGAACTAACAGATTTTTCAAAAGGATAAAGTGTTTTGAAAGGAATATTAAACGAAATCCTCTGTGCGATCTGTGATCAAACTTACCCACTTGTTATTTTCAAAATCATCAGAGAAAGCGATATTTAGTTAATTAAATTTGAAAATCCAGGGAGGAGCAATGTCCTTCCTCTGCACTGCCTCTTTGCCGGCACTCATGGATGAATGATACATAGTGTGGCATAAGCACATAACTTTATTTTTCACTTCCAGTACAAAAAAGCAGGCCCAGCTATAGGCTATTTAATTGGAAAATTTAATAGGAAAATTTAATATAGGAATTTAATAGGAATTGTTGTTTGAGAAACAATAAAAATTTCGAATCAATACATTTCGTTTCAAAACATGCATTCAATGTAGCAGTATTAAAATATAGCTTTCTGCCACAAATTAACAGCCAAATAGTTTGTTGTAGGAAATTTAAATTAAAATTGAATGTTACTTGGTGAATAAAATAGTCACATGTAAACACATTAAAAATCATTAAGTAAAGTGTCTAAATATATTGTAACTTTACAAAAAAGTACTGATATCTAACAAAAACATAGCTGTGAAAAAAGGGAGCCACGTTCTGTAAAGACAACGGCAAGAAAAGAAGTGATATCTAAGTGGGTGCCAAGTTCCATAGTGGGTGCCATAAAATTCACTCAAACTTACCTACTGAAGTATTATAGCATTTTTTAAATTGTTTAGAAATAAAAATTATTTATAGCATATTAATAATACATCTAGAACTTGGCAAGTTTCTGATAAATGTTATGTCTATCAATTTCATGTCTTAATAAAATGGTGATGTTAATATTAATTTCCATGACATTACAAAAAAAATTAATATAGTTATTATTATAAACAAATGACTCATGTTAAAAATTTGATAAACCAATAAATATACAGATACACTCCCGCTCGTCTTTGGTTATCACTCTAGCACCCACCCTCCAGAAACCTCAATGCAAACAGACTAAGATGCCTGAAAAAGAGACAGATATACTTACGCTTGTTCTTGGTCATCACTCTAGAGACTGCACCCCTTTAACCCTTTCAGGGGCAAATAACTTTTATTCGTGAAATGCTGAAATGATTGAATCACACCAGAATTTAAAAACAAATTTATTTCAAAATGGGTAAAAGCTTCTTTTCACGTATTTTATAAAATTAAACTTTTTAGTCCTGAATTCTGGTGTCAATGTGGCATTTTGCAGTTAAATTAGGTGGGATATATTTTATCCCACCGCCCTTCAAGGGGAAGGAGCTCACTCAAATTAAGGCTCCCAATCATGAAATAACAAGATTTAATATAATAATGTCATTATTAAAAATAAATGACTCGTAGGTAAAAACTTGCCAAGTTCTAGATTTATTATTAATAAGCTATCAATAATTTTTATTTCTAAACAATTTTTAAAATGCTATAATACTTCAGTAGGTATGTTTGAGTGAATTTTATTTGAACTTGGCACCCACTTAGATATCACTTCTTTTCTTGCCATTGTCTTTACAGAACTTGGCTCCTTTTTTCACAGCTATGTTTTTGTTATATATAAATTACAGAAACAAAAGGCATGTTAATACCCTAGAATGACTCACCGGGGTCTCACAAACCCCACGAGTTTTTATTCGGTTTCTGGAATGACACACTTATGTCTCACAAACCCCACAAGTTTTTATTCTGCCAATTTCTAAAATGATACATCGCGGTTTTACAAAACACCACAATTTCTGATGGCCACTCACACTTTGAGCATAAAGGCACCCCTATTGTTGCAGTTGACTGGCAGCTATTTGACAGCAACTTCGATATCGTTTGGAATCGCTGTGAATTTTCGGATAGCTGGATGGGAAGTTGAAGAGTTGCAAGAACTTGCTAATTAACGCAGTTTTTTACTTCGTGTTATTTTTTTTCTATCGTTTAGCCTACATAAGACTAACACAATTATGTTTTCATCAATAAAAAAAATTAGCCAAAAAACCTTTTGGGTTTTATAGACCCCAAGTATAGCGCCTAGAATATATAGTGTGGAAATCGGCTATCCCTGTAATACTTAAAAAAGCGGTAAAATATTGTATCCCTTAAATATGCAATGATACTGCTGCAATATGCAAATCACAGCGACATCTGGAGGATATTTTCTACAACTGCAAGAAATTGCTAGTCTATACAATGTAATACTAGTAATACGAAAATCCCGCAGATGTCGCTGCGATCGACACTTGGGGTTTTAGCGGTATCATCGCACATTTAAGGGATACAAATTTTTAGCACTGTTTGGATAGCATATTTACACACTAGGCGATGTACCCCATACCCAAGAGTATCAGATTTCTTCGAGAAATATATGTGTGTCTTTTAAGTTGATTTCGTAAGAAGTACTGCCAATTACATTCCATTCTCCCCTATGTTGGAATTCCGAAAACTTTTTGCAGATTTACGCCGATCATGACCCTAGATCTCAAAACTTTATATACAAGGTGTCTCAGCTAAGATGTTACAAAGTTCGAGAGGAAGTAGTGTACACCTAAAATACACGGAATTACATAGGAATGCCGGGTCGGAAACGCCTTCCTGATGCGGCAGAGGGCATTGAATAGATACGGTGTTTCGATCATGCTTGTTTTGAAGCATCATTTCGCCTTCGCATTTTTTCGAAATAAAAACAAGGAAAGGAAAGGGCATAAAATAGGAGAAAAAAAAGGTGTTTATTACTCGTTGTTCATAAACATATAAAGAAGTAACAAAAGGAAACTACATTTCATATTAAAGGAGGTGTTCGAATTGACAACCCCAGCATGTGATGCAGATCTCATATATTCGCTGCATGGAAGCTCGAACATTTGCAAACATTCCGGGAGTATTTTCGATTTTCCAGCTGCAACGATGCGTGCTAGAATGTGCTCGGTGCTGCCAAAGGGAGTTTCGTAGACAAGGGATTTCACATACCCCCAGAAGAAATAATCAATGCATGAATTGTATTTCCCTTTTGTTACTATTGTTTTTATATTTATGAACAGAGAGTAATAAACTGCTTTTTTTCTCCGATTTTGTGTTCATACCTTTCCTTGTGTTTTATGTCTAAAAAATGCGAAATGCTAAATGAAGCTTCGAAACAAGGACGATCGAAACACTCGTATACCTATTCAATGCCCTCTACCGCGTCAGGAAGGCATTTCCGACCCACCATTCCTATGTGATTCCGAGTCGTCTAGGTGTACCCTACATCCCTTGAACTTTGTAACATCTTAGCTGGGACACCCTGTATATACAGTGCTCAAAACAATTAGGGGAGCACATGGTTTTAACAAAAGTACGCAAATACTTACAGCGATAAATTGTTCATAGTATTCTCAACTGACGACGATATTGAGTTAACTTTTCATGAAAAATTTTAATTGTCATTTTAGCAATTTCGCATAGTTATTGCTAAAATCAACTTCGTAATTTTTGTCAAATTAAAACGGCTGGAAGCATACAAAAATACATTGCTCAAAACAATTAAGGGAGTACGTGCTTTTAAAAAAAATTACGCAAATACTTACACCGATAAGTAACGTAAAATAAAACATCCATAATTTAAAACGTAATAGAAAACAGATGAAGAAAACTTCACATACAAATCAAAGTTTCTGACGTCAAAAAAGGAGAAAAAGGAGATAAGTGCAGAAATCGGGATTTTACAGAAACGTCTGTTTCACTGTCTCATTTATAAAATTCAATTGCTCATCTTGTGTTTTTAGAAATGTGACTTCGGAATTTCACAACAACGTGATTTATCGTAATCCATGACTTGGTATATTATCGGGACAGTTGAATCCGGGCAAACATAATGAAGTATAACTGACGCTGTTGTAGTTGCAAGAAGTGTCAGTGCAAGGTTGTATAATCGATTCCAAGACGCAGGGAATGTTAGACGTCGACCAGGGCAAAGTCAGCCATGTGCTACCACAGAAAAGGATGACCGATATTTTCTGTTAATAGCTCATAGAGACGGAACAGGCAATGCTACTCAGCTGCAAGCACTTTTGTTCTTGGCCACAGGAAGGGTATCTAGCCAAACAGCCCAAAATAAGCTTCATTAGAGTGGTCTCTATGCACGTAAGCCAATGGTCTGTATTCCGTTGACCTCAAGCAACTGTGTAGCCCAAAGAAGGTAGGCAACTGAACTTCGAGATTGGAGGCAATGTGGTTAGAGTGAAGTTCTGTTTACAGACGAGTCTCGATTCATTCTGGATGTGTTTTGGTATGGAGGGAAAAGGGCACTCGAAATAATCCCACATTCGTTTGTGAAAGATCACATTACAGACCAGGTGGGTGATTGATTTGGGCTGAAATCAGCATAAGTGGTAGTCTGCGTATTATTCAGAATGGGACTTTGAGGACTCAAAGTTATACAGACGAGATACTGAGACCTCATGTCGTATTTTACGCAGCCGCGATTGGTGATTCCTTTTATTCCATGCATGATAATGCCAGACCTCATACATCTCGTCTCGTGGATAACGTGCTTGCTGTGCCATATGCTGAAACTATACAGCATATGGAATATCCAACATGATATCCTGACCTGAATCCGATCGAGCATGTTTAGGACACAATTTGACAAGGCATTGTAGCGAGACTAAGCCCTCCTTTTATTGTCCGGGGACTTGGAGATTGCAATTCTTGAGGAGTGGAACATTACTCCTCAAAGTGTTATCGATAATGTCATCGAATCCACGGGAAACAGGTGTGCGACAGTTTTAGCTGTTCGAGGGTACCACACACCATATTAAATACCCTGCATCATTCCTAAACAGTACTTTTTTTGTCATTTACATGTAGGGTGTAAAAAAATAATGATTTTTTTTAAAAAATCAAAAAAGTCGGAATTTTTTGATTTAAATCGGATTTTTATGATTTTTTTCCCAGCGTTCAAATACTGAATAGCTACCAAGAGTTTTAGGTTTCCAAAACAATTAAACCACTAATTGCTAAATATGATCTATGTTTTTACACTTTAATTAATAAAATTAGTTTGTAATTACAGAAATTATAAATCTCCAAATTAGTAGTTTCATTAGTTAGTATCATACAATAATGCTATATACATTAATATTGTAATAATTATGTAAAACTTTATTAAATACTAGTGATATTTAACATTCATTATAATTATTACTAACTGCATTTTAATATTAAATAGTTAAAACTACTTCAAATTAATAATTATTAAACAAGTAACTCTGTAATTAGGAACATATTATACATTTTTAACCTTTAATTATTAAAATGATAATAATGTAGTATTCATTTTAGAAAGAAAAAGGTGGCAGGATGCTAGTTCCAAAATAGAGCTCTATTTCATGAGGGTAATGATATAAGAAAAAAAAAGAATAATGTTTAGTATGATAATTAAATTGTGCTTAATTTTGGATAATTTTATGAATCACAAATATAAAAATACAATTAAATAACATCATGTTTTAATGATATCCTGTTTTTCTAAAGAAATAAAATTTTATTACTTTGCAAGATCTTGGGCACATGAGTTGAGAAATACTGTTGAATGGGGAAGTTTGTTACAAGAAATCTCTGGCTACAACTACAGGTAAATTTCACTATTTTTTAAAAAGGCAGGGTGCATTTTGCCAATTTCAAAAGGGCCCGATTGCGGCACCCTTAAAAAATGGCCTAGGAGAAACAGTAAGAAATTAATTAATAAAAACTGTAAATAAGTAATTTCATTAGCCAGTAGCACAAATAACAAAACGAACAAACATCATTTGCAGCCCGTTTTGCATTTGCACTTAGAAAATTTATTGTTTGTCACAAAAATCTAAACTTACACACATGTATGTGTATGCTAACCAAAACAATTATGAAAGTGGGTTAAAGCCATTCATACACACATACATAATAAATGTAAGGAGAGCCAGTTATATCTGAAATCGTGAAAATTTGTATATAACAGCATTATTATCTCTCAGTGGGGATAATGAGTTTTCAATGGAAGAAAAGTTTTGTTGCCTTTTCAATCCCTAATTAGTTTTTTTCATTTAGCATATATGAGTTACAAAGTTAAAAAAAAAAAACATTTATTCAACCTATACTGAAGAAGTTCTTGCTGTGCTTAACATTTTTACACCAATTAGTTCTTTTTCTCTTATGCATTCATTTACAATTTAGATGTCCAGAAGACGTTACTCTTTCATTCTTCTTTGACTCGAGATTGCTATTAATTTATTATTACAATAGTAGAACAAGAAGCTAATGCACTGACTATTTATTCTTTTACTTGCATAAATTTATTACACTTGCTACGTTTATTATTATTTTATATAAAATAATGAATAAATAGATTACCTAAAGGAAATTATGTCATTGAAAATTATATTAAATATCATTTTTAAATGAAACTATTTTGTGTTGGATAAAAAGAATGTTTTTTACAAACTTAACTGTTTTTAAGTTTTTACAATACTCAGTAATTAAGCTTAGAAAAAATTATTTAAAGCTCTTTTTTTGTTTATTCATAAGTCAAAATACCTGTAAAAACTTTCAAATTATGTTCATCTTAGATTTTAATACTTTTTTGACATTTTAAACATTTAGAAAATTTTTTATTTTAATCAATGATTTTTTTAAAAAAGTCAGTTGATTAAAATCACTATTTAAATCGCTGATTTAAATCAACTGATTAAAATCGCTGACACCCTATTTACATGTAACCAAATTGTTAACCTAAACCATTTTATCATGTTCTATCCATCGTTTCAAAAAATTAAAGCTCTCTTGCAAATTCTTTTGCGTCATTTTTTCTGACTTGCGCATTGATACATTTTATGCTACTACATTTTATGGTACATTTTATTATACATTTTATGGTACTCTCCATTTTATGCCCATGCATGACTGTTTTGCACTGTTCTCTTCACTTTTTTGCTTGCTCCCTTAATTTTTTTGAGCAGTGTATATATATTGCATATATATATATACTAGCAAACCCCGCGGCTTTGCTCGCGTAATATTTGAAATATGCCAAGTGATATTTATATGTCTAATTTTTATTAAAAGGTACTAACTAAATTTTTACTTATTACTTTTAAGAATAATTCAAAAATTACTATTTAAAACACAGTTTGATTAAACATCATTATTACACTGCATTAGGCAGAAATGAGACTTAAATAAATAAAACTAAATAAATGATAATTTAGAAAATATTTTGAAACCTTTATGCTCATTTAATACGCTCATTTCAGTATTCATTTAAAGTTTTGAATTTTTTAGAAACCATCTTCTTACATCTTAAAATTAACTATCATGTCAAAATCCAAGTCCTACCATGTCTCTCAACAGAAAGGTCTATGTTGAATTAGAAACTATCACCATTAATTTGCCAACATTAATTTTGAAATCGGTTTGTTATTTTTAATATTCCATAGAAACGTAATTTAGAAAGCTTTTAAAGGCCTTTTATAGAACGTTTATTGTTCCTGTAAACCCCAGGTGGTAGAATCATCGGCCTGTGTAGGATCAGAGACTGTTACCATTGATTCGCAACTATTACTTTTATAATCGGTTTATATTCCCTGAAATTGCATAGATATCGTAATTTAGGACTTTTTTAGAATGCTTTTCACACATCCCCTTCGCTTCACCCCTTTTTAATTCGAATTTATTTTTGACAGTCCTTCGAGGGCAATTATATTTTATAAGTAACTACCCTGCCATATTTAAAGTTTCTAGCCTTTTCAGTGTCACAGAAATCGCAATTTAGAAAGTTTTTAGCTCCTGCAACTCTCTGGTGGTAGTGGCACAGATATAAAATATAGCTTATGTTTGAGCAGGTTCTAACACCAACAATTTGTCATCATTACTTTTTTAATCGGTTTAGTATTTGATAAGATTGCATAAAAGTTGTAATTTATAACGCTTTTTGATTACTTCATCTTTTTAAATTTGGAATTTTCTTTCGACTGTTCTTAGAAAGCAGTTGCATCTTGTAAGTAAATACCATGCCATATTTCAATGTGTTAGACCCCTCAGTTGTGTAAAAAACGCAAATTAGAACATGTTTTGCTTTTACAACCCTCAGATGGTAGTGACAGCAACATAAAATATAACCTATGTTACAGCAGGGACTATCACCATTGATTTGCAACCATTACTTTTGAAATAGCTTTGGTATTTCCTGAGATTGAGTATAAATCGCAATTTAGAACGTTTTTAGAACGCTTTTCGCGCATTTTCACCCCTTTTTAAATTTCTAATTTTTTCGAAACTGTTCTTAAAGATCATTTATATCTAATAAATATGTACCTTGCCTAATTTTAAGTTGCTATCCCGTACCGATCACAAAAATCGAAATTTAGAACGCTTTTTTGCTCCTGCAACGTCTAGGTGATAGTGATACCGACATAAAATAGCGTCTATGTTAGAGCAGAGTCTGTCAGCATCAATTTCCTACCAATTTTTTTTTAAATCAGTTTGATTCTTCCTGAGATATCGCTGAAAAATCAGCATTTAGAACGTTTTTAGAACGCTTTTCGCGCAATTTTGCTCCTGCATCTCCTCTAGGGTAGTGGAAACAGATATAAATATAGCTTAACTTGGAGCGAGATCTGTCAGCATAATTTTTACAACATTATATTTGAAATCGGTTCAGTACTTCCTAAGATTGCATAGAAATCGCAATATAGAACGTTTTTTACAACACTTTTTGCGCATTTTGACTCCCTTTTAAATTTCGTTTTTTTTTTGGGGGGGGGGGGGGGAATTCCCTTAGAAATCATTGATATCTTATAACTAACTGCCATTCCAAATTTCACGATTCTAGGCCCTTCCGTAACGCAAAAACCGCAATTTAGAACGTTTTTCGCCAGCACGCACTTTGGGGTAATGTCACCGACATAAAACATAGCCTTTGTTGGAGCAAGGGTTGTCACCGTCATTTTGACACCATTATTTTTTAAATCGGTTTGGTATTTCCTGAAATTGTGTAGAAACCACCGTTTTTTTAGAACGCTTATCGTGCATTTTCACCCCTTTTAAATTTCGAATCGTTTAAGAACTGTTCTTAGAAATCTTTTATACCTAATAAATAGCTAATATTTCAAATTTCATATTTCTAGGCCCTTCAGTAACACATAAATCGCATTTTTAGAACGTTTTTTGATCCTGCACCACCCTTTGGAGTAGTGGCACCGACATAAAACATAGCCTATCTTGGAGCAAGCGTTGTCAGCATCATTTTGACACCAATATTTTTTAAATCGGTTTGGTATTTCCTGAGATTGTGTAGAAACCGCCATTTAGAACGTTTTTTAGAACGCTTTTCGCGTATTTTCACCCCTTTTAAATTTCGAATCTTTTAAGAACTGTTCTTAGAACTTTTTTTTTCCCTAATAAGTAGCTAATATTTCAAATTTCATATTTCTAGGCCCTTCAGTAACACATAAATCGCATTTTTAGAACGTTTTTCGATCCTGCACCCACTTTGGGGTAGTGGCACCGACATAAAACATAGTCTATCTTGGAGCAAGCGTAGTCACCATCATTTTGACACCAATATTTTTTAAATCGGTTTGGTATTTCCTGAGATTATGTAGAAACTACCATTTAGAACGTTTTTTAGAACGCTTTTTGTGCATTTTCACCCCTTTTAAATTTCGAATTGTTTAAGAACTATTCTTAGACATCATTTATATTTTATAAGTAACTAATATTCCAAATTTCATATTTCTAGGCCCTTCAGTAACGCAAAAATCGCGTTTTTAGAACGTTTTTTGCTCCTGCACCCCCTTCGGGGTAGTGGCACCGACATAAAATATAGCCTATGTTCTAAGTTGGACTAACACCATCATTTTGATACCATTACTTTTGGAATAGGTTTGGTAGTTCCAGAGCTTACCTCCTACAAATAAACAATTTTTACCTCTTTATAATATGAGTATAGATATATATATATATAACTTTATTGTAGACACGATAAATTCCATAATTCTGTACGAATCGCTTCCAAACTGATACATAAAATCAAAGGGCAGAAAATCTCGGTCGAATTCGTTAATGAGCAAAATCGGACAAAGGGCGTGGAAATAGGGAGGAGTTTTGCGAAAACCGAAAAAACCCATAACTTCTTAATTATAATACATATCAAATCAATTTAAAGTCATTATTACTTCTAGAAAAAGTTCCAAAAACTTATGTATCACAAATGCTTGATAAAATTAAAAATGGTCTCCAAGGGCGAAAAAAAATAGGATTTTAGGGAGAAAAAAATTCATAACTTGGTCAATTCTCAAGATATCAAATTCACTATAAACATCTTCTTAATACTATCTAAAACTTTTATATTGGCAAGTTTTTGATAGGACCAACTCTTAACGCAAAAAAAAAATAAAATAAAGGCAAAAAAAGGGGGGTGGGGAGGTTGAAGAAGAAAAATTCATAATTTCGTCAATTCAAAAAATATCAAATCCGCTTAAATTTATTATAAATTTTTCTAATATTATCTGCAACTTTTATATTGACAATTTTTTGATAGGACCAACTCTTACAGCAAAAACAAATTAAACAAAAATAGGGGTTGAAGAAAAAATTATCGTATTAACATGATTCTGACCCCCTAAGCAAATTTTATATACATCATTTAAAAGTAGACTTTATTTCCAATCGTGCGATACCAGTAACTTTCTTCTACGATAATTTGTTGAGGAGTTAGTAGGGAGTGTTTAGTTTTTTTTTTTTTCACGACTGTACATCTGGAGACGAAAGGATTGAGAGTTCAAGAGAGCAAAGATACCCTATACACCGGTCTTCTGCTAATGCCTCTGTTTCTTAAACTCACTGTATATGCTTTTGTTCGACCATAACTTCCGGGATGAGCTTGAATTATAACCCATTTTCCAGATGAGTCGTGAGGTGCTTTCTTTCATTAGTTCCACAGTATCCTTCTATAAGTGCCCTTGGTTGGTCAAACTGTTTGTGCTGGTGAGCTGGTTTTAATTCTAGCATATAATTAAATGCTCATCGCTCCCAAACTTGAATCGTTTGATTTTCTCTGTATTTTGTCAGCGTTTTTTTTGGAGGTCGAGGCGCAGGAATCTCGGTGGTAAGATTAACTCGAAATTTTTGACATAGGGTAAACGCCAGTGGGCCACGTACCTGTAGTGGGCCACTAACTTTCAAAGTTTAAAAACAAGCTCACAATCAATTTCTGAAAAACGACTGAAAGAAATCTGATTATTTAAAGCCCTTAAACGTTAACTTTCCATAAACAGTTTGGAATAATTGTTATTTTCCTGTAAATATATTTGTTTATCTTCTGGAATGTCTTCAAACACAAATTTTTTGGCAAATTCTTAGTGATTTCATTAAGAGATAAGGTTTTATCTAAAGCGTTGTTTCTTTAATATTATGTTTTATTTTGAATTAAAGTGCCGTTGATATACTCTATTACATTGTAAATAATTTGTTAGATTAGCTGAAAACTTAAAAATTGAAAATTATATTGATTTTAAGGGGTGGTCCACTTCTGGATCACAATTTCTTAAATTGTACCAATAGTTGTACATGTATTGTACAAATATTGTACATGGTGGCCCACTACTGGAGCACATGCCAAAAAAATTTTTTATGTTTAAATTATTTTAATTAAGTATTTTTTGAGGTTCTAAGACTTTGTATATAATTTATTTAGTATTTTGTTCATCAGAACCAGTAGCGGGCCAGGGGCCCACTACTGGTGCACAAGTGGCCCACTTCTGGAGCAGCGAAAATGCAACTTCACTAAGCTATCAGACATATGATTATTAAAAGAAATTAATATCTAAATTAATTTATACTTCAAAGGTTCAATACTCAATAAAGGTTCAAATTTTTTAGCCATATTTAAACAAGCATTGCATAGAAAAACCTGTAGTGTTATTTATGGATGGACATTCTTCTCACATGTCTTTGAATCTAAGAATCTTCTATTCGGCTCATGGAGTTGAAATGGTAGCTTTGTCCCCAAATTCCACATACCTAATGCAACCAATGAACATTTCTGTTTTCCATACTCTTAAAAGTGCTTAGCAACAGGAAGTAGTGCACTTCAGAATAACTCATGAAGGCAAACAGATGCAGAAGCATGAGTTTCCACCAGTCCTAAAATCAGCACTTGATCGTTTATCTCCTGCAACCAGTGTGAATGGATTCAAAGCAAGTGGACTAGTTCCATTGGATCTAAAGAAAGTAAATGTTGAATCCACACTAACATAAAAAATGTGATAATATCACCAATAAAGGAGAGAGAAATGGCTTCTTTCTTGGAAGTTCTTGAAGATAAAATTGGAGAAGAAAAACAAAATCTTTCTCAGAAAATAAAGGCAAATTGAAAGGTTCTGTGGAGCAAACAGATCTTTACTACTTATGGTTGGAGATGAAGGAGACTTTGAACATGGAATTAATTTCTCAGGTAATCTATCACAAAACAATTTGGGTGTAAAACACTTGAGTATATATTTTTTACTATTATTTATTCCATTTTTACATTTTACTTGTTATAGGGTTCACCAGTCATATCTGTTGAGGCGGCATACACTGAATAGACTATTGACACTGTTGATACTGAAACTATTGATCAGGAGCAAAGAGCAATTGTTGAAGATGCTGAGGTGAACTTTTTCATTCAAGAAGAATCAACTGAGACTGGGAGTCATTCAGTGCTTTCAAATGGTGGGCCATCTAGAAATGTACCATCTCCCTTCAAAAGAGTTCTATTTTGGCCAGAAGGGGGAGATAGCACAAAGAAAAAGAGTAAAAGAGAGAAAATTCCTGCAGTTGTGGCTTCTCCCTAAATGCTTCAATATTATAAGAATAGAGAAGGCCTTAAAAATGCTAAAGATGCAGAAAAAGAAAAAAAACTGAAAGGAAAAAAAACTGAAAGAGAAAAAAGAAAAATTCAAAAGGAAGAGTTAATTTTTATAAAAATTAACTCTTCTAATAAATAAAAAATAGCCGATGGGAAAAATATATATAATAATAATAATATATATTTTTCCCAAATATATATTAAAATAAATAGCCGATGAGCCGATGGGAAATAATAATAAATAGCCGATGGGAAAAAAGGAGAGTCAGGAAATTATCGCCCCAGTCTGATGCCTCTCTTTTATTGTAAGTTTCAACCTAAAGTACTCTTTGTAATAAATTGACTATAAACCCCTCTCACATTTTGAGATCTTTTTCGTTTTTGGATAAATCATTTTGTTTTGCAGTCATTTCAGCTTTTAATTATCCTGTTTATTATATTTGTCTTATTATTTATCACCACTGCGAAATAACAAATTGGGCGGATTTTTTTTAAAGTTACAAAATACAACAGACTGTTATTTAGAGAAAACAAAAACTATGCATTTTGATTTTTAAAAAAGTTGCTAAATTGTCTACTATTATTGTGTATAAAAACTGATATTTTTTTTCAACCATTTGTATCATTCTGGTACAAAACACAGAAAAGGAATTTTAATGTCAGAAATCGCTGAAAATTCATAAAATTCTTTGTAACACATTTCAGAAAGTCTTGATCACAGAATATGGGAAGATTTACTGTTTAACAAGTGAAAGCATATAAGCAGATTTTCTAAATATAACTTATAGATCACAAAAACTGTATAAAAATTAAATTACGTAACATTAAGAAAATGCAACTATTTTGATGGAAATGGATTTTCACATGATGAAAAACATATGAAATAGTTCAGCAATTAAAATTATAACTCTAAAACTAAGCTTCTTGGGAATTAGCTATATTTAAACGATAAGAAAGGACACCCTGTATATAATCTACAAAAATTATTTTGAAGCTTGTAGGACATTAGCTTTTATGTAAAGTGAGATAAAATTAAAATTGATTTACAGAACTGAAGTTGAGGCCCCTGATCTGTAGATTTACTAGTGAGATTGTTTTACGTAATCATCTAAACTTCTATGCATGCTTTCATTATTGTGAACATCCTATTCTATAACTGTAAAAAAAAGTATAACTTCAGTATTTTCACACTAAACTCAAAACTGGAGTGGCCCACTTCTGGGGGGCCAACTACTGGTACATCAAAAATTTACTATGTCCACTACTGGATCATCGAGGAAGGTAACTTTTTTATTTTTCATTTTTTCCAAATAATATATTTTGAAACTTTGAATGTTTATTCCGATACATGAAGGTTAGGACTACGTTAAAAATATATATATCATTTAGAATTCATAAATAGTTTAATAATAATAAGATAAATGTCCTTAAGTGGCCCACTACCGGTGCGTTTACCCTAAATTGCATCTAAATAACAAACTCTTGATTTGGCTCTTAAGATCCAAATTCTTTCTGTTAGTTGTGTTAAAATTTACACTGTCAAAACTGAAGGTGACAAACTGGTACCGTTCGAGACCCCATGGTGAAAAGGCAGTACCATTTAGAACCTTAGAGTGCCATATGGTGCTATTTCGGATCTCGGGGTGTAAATTCGGTGCCATTTTGAACACAAGAGTGCATAGAGGCTTGAAAATTTAGTTGGGGGACCAACTGGCCTCTCACTGCGTGATTGAAGCAAATTAAGCTCCCTTGTACTAGGTATTGGTAGAAACGTGGCACCCCACCGGGTGACTGTCACTTGCGCAATTGAACAGTGTTGTAGTCGTAAACAAATCAGAGTATGTACGTAAATGTCTTGAACGCAGGGCTCCCACTTGGTCCGTTTTTTGAACACCATTTTTATTTAAAGAAAAACCTTCTTTATAAATTTCGTAGAAACATACCAGGCGAAAAGTTTTTCTTGCAATTGTCGCAGAAGCCATGAATTTCTTTCTAAAAAGTTACTGGTTTTCAAAAAACGGACCAGTGGGCGTCCTGTGAACGTCATGCCTAGAGTATACGCTATAGCTGTAGGTAGCACAAAGATATCGACCGATATCCCACCCAATATTGATTGGTCAATATTTCGAAAGTCGCTGAATGTCGTAGGTCAAGTTTACAATATCTGCCGATATCAATAGATATAACTTAAAATTAGTTTTAAAAAATCATTCAAACGAGTTTTTTTGCATTACTTATAACATTTTAACATATAAATCCCCAATAGCAAGAGATATCGGCTTAATTTCGGCCTAATACCAGAATTGTCGGGAAATGATCAGTAGTTGAAAGGAGAGCTTCACATAATATCGTCTGAACAAAATCTACCGATTAATCTAGATAATATCGTGAAAAAACGTCGGCAGGAAATTGTATACTTATTACAAGTCAATTAATCGGAAAAGTATTCTTATGCATGTAATCGGCCGGCAATCGGGAAGTAATAAAAAATGAATCTTTTTACTGAGTTGTTATTGTTAGTTTCCGCTGTATAGATACCCCCTGCAGTGATGATAGGGGGTGTGTGTCACGTGAATAAATCTGTCCAATGTGCTGCAGTATCTTATCTGCCTCCCGCTCAAAATAGTTTTTCACGTTTCAAGGACATCATTTGTAAATGGACAGTCGAAGGAATAGGGGAAAAAATACTTTCCAAGAAATGTTCTTTGGTGAGAATGCATTATTATTTGCAAATCAGTAAACTTAAAACCCTTAAAAACTTACAGATAGCAGGGCAATTACTGTAAAAGTAAACTGACAATTTAAAAGCATTTGTTTGTTCTTTCTTTCTTTTTTTTCAATATTTACGTATAGGCATTCATACTTAAAATTATATTTAATAAGATGTTTAGAGATATTTGCTGTTTTGTTGATTTAGATAAATAAATTGAAAATTATAAGATCTGAAATTTAGGGTAATTTAGGATAATATCTGAAATTTAGACTATTACAACAACAGACTATTTGATCTAAATGTATTTTCTTTGTTATGAATTAAAAATTTTTAATTTAAAAATTAATTTATTTAGAAATACTTCAGGCAATGTTATTGTATAAATTATAATGAAGTTGATCATCTTTTCTTTTATTTTCTCTCTAAAGTAATAAATTTAATTTTATACCTTTTAAAAGTTAAAAAAAAATCTGAACTTTTTTTTTAATTAAAATTATTATTAGATAAATAAATTGAAAATTATAAGATCTAAAATTTAGATTATATCAGAAATTTAGATTTACAACAACGAACTATTTCTTCTAAATGTATTTTCTTAATTATGAATTAGAAATTACTGAGTTAAAAATTAATTTATTTAGAAATAATTCCGATAATGTTGTTGTATAAAGTATAAAGAAGTTGATCATCTTTTTTCCCCCAGATAGTGATAAATTTAATTTTATACATTTTAAAACTTAAAAATCGATGACTGAATATTCTTTTTTAAATTAAAATAATTATTAGATGAATAAATTGAAATTTATAATATCTGACATTTAGATTATATCAGGATAATATTTGAAATTTAGACTATTACAACAACAAACAATTAGAAATTTCTGATTTAAAAATTAATTTATTTAAAAATAATTCAGATAATGTATTGCATAAATTATAAATAAATTTATTATCTTTTTTCCCCCCCAAATAGTGATACATTTAATTTTATACCTTTTTAAAAGTTAAAAAAATGACTGAATATTTTTTTTAATTAAATTCATTATTGAAAATTTTAAGATCTGAAATTTAGATTATATCAGGATAATATCTGAAATTTGGACTTTTACAACAACAACAAAATATTTGCTCTAAATGTATTTTCTTAGTTATGAATTATAAATTTCAGATTAAAAAATTAATTTATTTAGAAAAAAATAAGATAATGTTATTGTATAAATTATAAAGAATTTGATCCTATTTTTTTTTTTTCTCCAGATAATAATAAATTTCATTTTATAGCTTTTAAAAGTTTTAAAAAAAAAAAAAAAAAAAAAAAAAAAAAACTGTTTTTTTTTTTATTAAAATAATTATTTAGATATTAAAAAAAGGAATTTTTTTTCCATAAATAACAAAAATTTAATGAGACGCTTTAAATGATAGAAATTTCACAGCCAGGACGGAATGTTAAATGAGAATATTTTACATTGTACCATGCAAAAAATTATCTAATTGAAATGTATCAAAGTTCGTTTTAATTCAAACAGTAAATATTGTTAGACGGAAATATTTTCCACTATAAAATACAAAAATGTTTTCATATCGAGGGCGTAATTAATTAAAAGGTAAGGCATTTTGTTTAATTTAAATTCTAAATATTGCTGATCTCGGGATGAAAATTACAATTAATTATTCTTTGTAAGATGCAATAATATTTGTATATCAACAGTGTGAGTTACTTATAAGCAAGAATATAATTTTTAAATTAAATGTAATTTTATTTGTATCTTACAATGATAAATTAATTGTAATTTTAATTGTAAAATTATTTAACAGCAATATTTTGACTTTAAACAAAACAAGATTTATTACATTTCAATTAGTTACATCCTTGATATGGAAATATTTTTGCATCTTATAGTGGAAAATATTCCCAATTAACAATATTTATTTTTTGAATTAAAACGAATTTTTTTACGTTTTAAATGCTATTTTTGCATCGTACAAATTCTTCTATTCGATATGATTAGCTAATCGGCAAAAGATCATATGATATTGCAAAGTACTCTGTAAAAGATTACCAAGTGACCAAATTATCGAAAACTAATACGCAAAGGCTTCATAACCGACTCAATTGTAGTCGGGAGGGGATGCTCGACAGGTGATCAGCCTTGCGGACAAGAAGTCATATCTGCCGACCTCGGAAAATGAGATCGCCAGGATGAAATATAGTCGAGTTAGGACTTTCGGCGGAAGTTCGGCCAAGGATTATTTGCTGTTTGGGATAGTATTCTAAAAAATAAAATTTAATATTTTTTTTTTGTTTTTAGAAAACTTGATGTTTTAATACCTTACTTTTAATATTTAATTTATATTGGTCAATGTTGTAAAAATGATATTACTGTTACAACATTCGGGATATCTATCGACATTCGTAAAAGCAATATCGTTTTTCGGACATTTCAAAATATCTATCGACATTCAGCATATCTGATGAAGTTTGTAATTGACTAAAGTGAAAGGAAATTCTGAATTACCGCCCATTTCTATAGTTTTCGTCGAAGAGTATTTAATGGATAAGTCTGCGATAAATTTGTAATAAATAAAAAACTTTCTGCTAGAATCTATAGTTTATATATACACTGCTCAAAAAAATTAGGGGAGCAAGCAAAAATGTGAAGAGAACAGTGCAAGAGAGCCATGTACGAGCATAAAATGGATAGTTCACGTGTATCAATGCGCAATACAGAAAAAAAGACGCAAAAAAATTTGTAAGTGAGCTTTTATTCTTTGAAAAGATGTAAAGAACATGAAAAGATGGTTTGGGGGCAACAATTTGGTTTCGTGTAAATGATAAAAAAAAGTATTTTTTAGAAATGATGCAAGATTTTCAATGTGGCGTGTGGTTTTCTCGAACAGCTAAGACTGCTGCACACCTGTTTTCCATGGATGCGATGAGGTTAACGGTAAGACTTTAGGGAATACTGTTCCACTGCTCAAGAATTGCAATCTCCAAGTCCCGGATAGTAAAAGGAGGCCTTGGCCTCGCAGCAATGCATCGTCTGAGTATATCCCAAACATGCTCAATCGGATTTAGGTTAGGAGAGAAAGTTGGCTATTCCATTTGCTGTATTTTTCCAACTTTAAGATTGTTCTCCACAAGACGAACTGTATGAGGTCTGGCATTATCATGCATGGAAAAAAAAAGAAATCACTAATTTCTGCAACATAAAATACGACATGAGGTCTTAGTATCTCGTCTGTATAACTTCGGACCGTCAAAGTGCCATTCCGAATGATATGCAGACCCGTATGCCCACCTATGCTGAATCCAGCCCATAACATCAACCCATCTCGTCTGTAATGTGACATTTCACAAACGAATGTGGGATTATTTTGAGTTCCTCTTTCTCTCCATGCCGAAACACATCAGATGGCACATCCAGACTGAATCGGGACTCGTCTGTAAACAGAATTTGACTCCAATGGACATTGCCTCCAAACTCGATGTTCAGTTGCCCAACTTATTTTGGGCCGCACAATTGCTTGAGATCAACGGAAATTTCATTCGTACAGACCATTGGCTTACTTGCATAGAGACCATCCTGATGAAGACTATTTTGGACAGTTTGGCTGGATATCCTTCGTTCTGTAGCCAAGAACAACTGTATTTGCAGCAGAGTAGCATTGCTTGTTCCGTCTGGATGAGCTGTTAACAGGATATATCGGTCTTCAGTTTCTGTGGTAGCACTAGGCCGACCTTACCCTTGTCGATGTCTACCATTCCATGTGTTTGGGAATCGATCCCACAGCCTTGCATTGGCACTTCTTGCGATTCTGATAGCGTCCGCTACACTTCGTTGTGTTTCTCCAGATTCAACTGTCCCGATGATACGCCAAGCCATGGATTTCGTTAAATCACATTGTTGTGACATTTTCAAATCACCTTTTCTCAAAACACAAGCTGAGCTATTGAATTTCGCAACTGAGACAGCGAAACAGACGTTTCTGCAAAATCCCGATTCCTACGCTTCTCTCCTTTTTCAACTTTTTGACGTCATAAACTTTAATATGCATGTGAAGTTGTTTTTATCCGTTTTCTACTATCCTTTAAATTATGGACGTTTTATTTTATGTTACTCATCGATGTAAATATTTGAGTAATTTTGTTAAAACCATGTGCTCCCCTAATTGTTTCGAGCAGTGTATGTATAAAAAAGGCATTTGAAAAGAAAATCTATATCTATTGATTAAAAAATTTTCTTTAGAACAATTAATATATAATTATATAAATTGCAATAGAAAAAATTCTTAAGAAGCATTTCGTATTATTGATAAAGCTAAAGAGAAATTTTATAAAGAAATCTACATTTATTACTCGTAAACTAGTATATAATCCCCGTCAAAAATGACAGAAAGTGAATGTTAAATCTTCAAAACAATAGTTAAAAAATATTTTTCTGAGTTAAAAAAAAAAAAAAGATGCCTGAAGCATTTTGTTAATCAAAAAGTATTATCCTTTGATTTTTTACGATTAGGACTTGACTTGACTTGAAGGGGGGGGGGGAGGGTTGAGGCCTAAAGCTGCACGGCTGTAGCCTCGAATGACCCACAAAAGAACAACCAAAAAAAGAAAACGAAAACCCCACCAGGGAAGTACACAGACCAGCTAAAAACGATCGATACTAAAAAGATACTTCATCGTAGCCATACGAAACTTATTGGACGAAGCAAACTTGCTCACAAACCATCCAAAAGAACTAAAACACCCACTATTCAAAACACTGTTATCCCAGCAACGCCTGCGATGAGAGTGATACTTGGAGCATGTAAACAGAATGTGATCCAGGGAGTTCGTGACACCACATGTACTACACCTACCATCATCAAGCAGATTGAACCTCGCCAGCATACCAGGAGTAATCAACATCCGACAAAGAAGTCGGGTAATCAAGACATCTTCCCTTCTGTTCCGAGCCCATACAGAAGAATTCCTAATAGAAGGAATGTCACTATGTGAGATACTGTATTTACTATTGCTATATAACTGATTGAAACATCCCCACACATCCTGCTTGTAAGCATGGCTGATATCCTCAGGAGAAATACAATCGATCAACACATCAGAAAAGGTCGCTCCTTTAGCAAGGCTGTCAGCTTTCGCATTTAAAGGGATTCCCCGGTGCCCCGGAACCCAATAGAAGTGAATGTTCGAGGCAAACCCTGCAACTCTAATGATCTTATTATGGAGCCAGATAATGACTGTGGAGACTTTGAGTTAACAGCCTGTAAAGCAGATAGAACTGACAGGCTGTCGGTAAGAACGACGCTATGCATCCGCTGGTGGGCCAGCTCGTCCAGCGCTGTACCGATCGCCAAGGCTGCTGTAAAAATTGAGTTGACTGATGGACTCTGTAAACAAAATGGTTCGTTGAGGAGCAACCTGCTATTGAGGTGAAAGAATTCGTTTTCGATGCATCCGTACCAATGATGTTCCAAAAGTTAGAGTAATCCTGAATAAAATCAGCAAAATACTGCGAAACCATGCTCGTATTCAGGTCAGTGCTTTGGAAAGGGAGACCTCCAGTAAAAACCCTGACAGCCTCCAAGTTCATGGGAAGAGGAATTTGAAACCGAAGAAGGTGATCTGGTGTACTGTCGAGCTTTGCGAGCCACCCTGAAACACATTTTCTGCATGGGGCTTTCTCATCAAGACGCATATCTTAGATAAGGTCAGCAGGCAACAAGCGAAACTGAAGCTTGTCAGAACAACAAGCTTGTCAGAATAAGCGTCAGGATAATGTGCTGGCTGAAAAACTCGTCACTGAATATTATGAACATGACATGCAGTGCTCCAAACAGCGGAATGGCCACGCCAGCAATCCTCAGTATGCGTCCAAACCAAAACATGATCAATTGTCCTAACATCTCGGCAGGAAACATATTTTGTGTTAATTAGACTGCCTGTCGTAACACAATGTACAAAACATTACAGACTTCACGCCTGTCTTCACGAATGACAGCGCTTACTTCAAATCGAATAAATCTACGATTAGGATAAAGAAATTATGTAAACTACAATTTAGTCACCAGCGCTGAAACACGCCATTTCCAGCTTCACATTCTATGACGAAAATGCTTGTTTAGGTTCCCTCTACATTAAAAATTTGTTGTTTAGCGTGACTTTTTTTTCCGCTACAAACTTTGTTAAAATTCATAACTTTATCTGCAAGATAATTAAAATATGTTGTACCGATAAGAAATATTCATTTTATTTGCAATGTCTTCAAATCTGATAAAATGCATTGTAAAAAAAAGTACGATTACAACAGAAATTTGACACCAAAAGAATTAGCAAGAAACATAAGCTCCTAATTTATTGGGAATTAAAAAGTCCTACTTAGGCGCTGCTCGCAGCCTTCAGTACAGAAAAAATTGCCCCTTTAATTTCTCTTTAAATAATGCTAAAGTGTCATTGAAATAATTCTTTATTGTAAATGCATTTGAAAGTTTTAGATATTAAAATTCGGATAATTTTTACTTTGTCGTATAAGACAGAAAACAAATGTCCCAGGAAATTTGAAATTGTACAAAAGAATAATCATTCTGAATAAATTAAAAATACACGCAATGCAGTGTGCTTCCACGGACCTTTCTTGAACGAAAGTTATATCTTTTCTCCACTAGATGGCGATAGTTATCCGTTATTTTTAAGTTAGAACTTGTTGTTGTTGTTTTTGTTGATTTGATCTTTAAATGTAGAACTTAATTGGATAGTTTTGAAGGTTTTAAACACAGTTTAAATATTTAAAGGTTTTAATATACTTTTACAAATATTTTAAAACAGCATCGGCGTTAACTTGTATTTTTTTTTTAATGAAGCGCTCAAAGAGTCATTCATTTGTTTGTAGATTTTCTGGAATTTGAATCTGAATGGCAACAGTATTGTTTGTTTAGATCTGATTTCTATGTTTATAATAGCTTAATTTTAATTTAGAACTTAATACATCATATATGGATATGATACACATATTTTATGTGAAAATATGCTGAACAGACATGAATTCAAATAGAAAGAATTATCATTTAGCTGTCATATGTTAGGATATGTTTTTCATTAAGCCTAACGTGGCGTTTAGCTACGGTTGATTCTGCGAATCAACCAAAGTGGTCAGCACCGGCATGATTCCGACATCTTCCTGCACTCAGATTTTATTATAAGTAGATGTTTTATGTGAAAATATGCTGAACAGACATGAATTCAAGTAGAAAAAATTATCATTTAGTTGTCATATGTTAGGATATGTTTTTCATTAAGCTTAACGTGACGTTTAGCTCGGTTGATTCGAAGACCAGAATGGTTCCCACCGGCATTGTTTCGACAGTTTCCTTCACTCAGATTTTATTATAAGTAGATTATTTGTATTTAAAAAAGGTAATGTAGAGCGTATATCGATGCTAAAATATAAAATTTGTAAATTTTATTTTTAAAAAAAAAACTAAAGATGCTTTTTATACATAATAACGTTTTTAAACGAAATAAAATTCAATTTATGTTATTTTTAAATTGATATTATTTTATCTTTTTAAAATACTTTCTAATTTCTGACTTTTATAAGTACTTTATTACTTCTTTTTAAATTGATTTTATTTTATCTTTTTAAAATACTTTCAATTTCTGACTTTTATAAGTACTTTATTACTTTCTTCTATCTTTACAAGGAGAAAGTATTGGATTCATGAAAATTTTCAAATTCCAGTTTTCGACGAATTTACACGTTTTAGGGGATTAGAGATTCCAAAAAACATGTTTTTACAAAATGTCTCTCTGTCTGTCTGTATGTGTGCATGTGACACAAATTTTGTGGGCGCTTTATCTCAAGAACTAATGCACGGAATGTAATAAAAATTTATATTCAGTTAGTCCCTAATACAAATTGATGCTGATTTGTTTTCGGCGTAAATCGCTCAACAGGTGGCGCTGCTATGCTGCATTTTTTCCGATTTTTGCAATAGCTCTATCTCAAGAACTAATGCACGGATTTTGATAAAACTTCAGATTTAGTTAGCCCTTGATGTGAATTGATGCTGATTACGTTTTGGTGTAAATCGCCCAGCAGGTGGCGCTGTTATGATGAATTTTGCAGAATTTACACGATTTCCCCAATAGATCTATCTTAAGAACTAATGCACGGATTTTCATCAAACTTCAGATACAGTTAGTCCTTGATATGACTTGGTGCTGATTATGTATTGATGTAAATCGCCCAACAGGTGGCGCTTCTGTGCTGCTTTTTTTACGATTCTCTCAATATCTCTATCTATAGAACTAATGAACGAATTTTCATCTAACTTCAGATTTAGTTATACGTTGACACAAGCTGTTGCTAATTAGGTTTTGGTGTTAATTACCCAATAGGTGGCGCTGCTATGCAGGAATTTTCACGATTTTCGCAATAGCTCTATCTCAAAAACTAACGCACGGATTTTCTCCAAACTTCAGATTTAGTCAGATGTTGACATAAATTGTTGCTGATTAGGATTTGGTATAAATCACCCAATAGGTGGCGCTGCTAGGCAGCATTTTGCTGGATTTAGACTATATCAGCGATAGTCATACCTCAAGAACTAATGCACGGAATTTCATATCTTTAGAATCCTCATGAGATGCATAGATTGCCATTTAATTTTGGCAGTGTGATATTTTGATATGTGATATTTGGCAGTGTGCGAATTTTGAAGGATTAACATGTATGAGATAGAAGAAAGTTTTGGGATTGGTACATCCGACTAGTTTTTATTATTAAAAAAATACAAGTATAGTTTCAAAAGTAGGTTATTCGTTTTTAATTAGACACACACATATGTAAATAGATATATATATGCAATAGCAATAATAAGTTGATATAGCTAATTTATGTTTGTGTTGACTTGTTTGTATTGCATCAATTTTTGAAGAAATGTACACATATTTATTACTGAAATTTAATTTCTTAAAAAAATCAAAATAATGGAGCTATAGTTTTGTGCAAGTGGAATACATGATAACTAAGACAGGAAGCATTAAAATGTCTTGCTTGTTCGAAATTTCTGACCAGCTTTAAAATAATTTCTTACAAAATTTCTAACAAACTAAAAAAATAAATCGATTGGGATGGAAAGAATATGAGAGAATTAAATGATAATTTTGTTGATATTTTTATTTTGCACTAACAAAAAAATCAACTCCCACCACTTTTTTCTAAAAGCTTCTTAAAAACACGTATTGCTGCTTGCTTCCACTGTCATGCTTAAATAAAGCCAGGGATTTCTATTATCTCGTATTGTTACATAGAGAAACTGGTCTTCCCTTGTGCACAAACCTCTCTTTGCCCAGTATGAGGAGTTTGCGTTCACCACAGCTGTAAATCGCAGTTGCTTGAGGTGAAAAAATAAAATTACTTAATATAATATA
Source organism: Maratus speciosus (assembly GCA_963932465.1). Classification (NCBI taxonomy): domain Eukaryota; kingdom Metazoa; phylum Arthropoda; class Arachnida; order Araneae; family Salticidae; genus Maratus; species Maratus speciosus. The sequence continues at coordinate 177,679,734 of OZ010790.1, read as the reverse complement.
TATATATATTCTGTAGCGAAAAATGACGTCATTTAATATTTAAAAATGTTATTCAGGAATGCTGGAAAAATATTCATGCTTTCACCTCATGAGGTAACCTGGATGAGGGGTGCCATTATTTCACCCTAGTTAAGGGTTCTATTCTGTCTCCCCTAGAAGTGTCACCTGTGAGACAAGCCTTTCACCCCTAAAAGGTGCCATATGTCACCTGTAGTTTTAATAGTGTATGATATAACTCCGTATTTTGTTTATTCACGGCAAGCTCTGATTATGTGATCTGATAAATGAGATATGCTAAGAGTATACTAAGTTCTAGGTGAACGTCGTGGTGTGAGATATTAGTTCCTGTAATCTTCTATGTCAGAAAGATCTTCAAGTTTCGTTGTTATAAGCATAGTCACGTTTCTAGCTTCTATAGTTTCTAAATCCCGTACGGTATCAACGTTGGAATATTGCAATCGGTTTTTGCACTTTCTTAGCCATGTATCAACAAGTAGGAACTTATATACTTTTAACTGCATTTACTCTGTTTTTGACAAATATCTTTAATTTTCGAGAAGTATTCTTCAAATATTTAATAACGTCAACACTTAAGACATCATCTGTTGAATTCCAGCAATGTCAAGGACCTTACATGACTTGTATTCGTCAATAACTCCTTCCTTAAATTGATCTTGCAATGGTTGTACATTATATATCTGCAATCTTCGTGCTGTTCGTGAAGGAAATACTAAGCGTTTGTTGAAGCCATTCTAGATAATATCATGCCGGTCATACAGTGAGCAAAAAAAGTATTTGCACACCAGGTAAATTTGTTGTAGCATATATATAAATAAATAAAAAGCAACTAAGAATTAAAAATACCAACACTTTTACAAAACAAATAAACATATTTAATATCTGACTTAATAATTATATTTAAAATATGAAAACATAAAATATTAGCATTTGTACTGCCAAAAAAATATTTGCACACTAGCAATAAAAATAGAACTAAAGGAATTATTTATGAGTTAAAAACAGTGCTGATATTTAGTATGCATGCCCGCCCTTTGCTTCAATTACAGCTTGTAATCATCTGGGCATTGATTCTATTAATTTGTGGCATGTTTCACTGCTGATTTGTAGCCATTTTTCCCTAAGAGCTTGCTTAAGTTCCGATTTGTTAGAAATTTTCTTTTTCCTTATTTTCACATCCAAAATATGCCATAAATTTTCAATCGGATTGAGGTCTGGTGATTGTGGTGACGTTTTCAATTGATTTTTTACATTATAAAGCAACCATAACCTCGTAATATATTCAGTGTGTTTCGGATCGTTATCCTGTTGGAAATAATGTGAATTAGGAATTCCTAATTTCAGAGCACTATTAGATAAATGATGTCGCAATATATTAATATATTATTTAGCATTCATATTGTCTTCAATAAAGGTCATTTCGCCAACTCCGTTAAAAAACACGCATCCCCAAATCATTACATGACCACCGCCATGTTTTACAGTTGGTTTCAAGTTTTTAATTTGAAGAGAAGTACTTGGCTTTCGCCATACAGTTTTCTTACCATCTGAGCCAAAAATATTGAACTTGCTTTCATCGGAAAAAATAATAGTTTTCCAAAACTCTAGTGGTTTGCTGACATAAGCTTTTGCAAATTCAAGTCTTTTCACCCTATTTGTTTCACTAATAAATGGTTTTTTTCGAGGGGCTCTTCCTCGAACATTTGCATCATGAAGAATATTTCTAATTGATTGTGGTGTAACTATTGTTCCCGACATTGAAACGACGTCAACAGCCAATTCTCGAGCACTTAGAAAAGGGTTTTTTGAAGATTCTTTTATGATGGCTCTCCTTTGTTTGGTATTTAGCTTTCTTGGACGCCCAGTTCGCGGCTTATTTATTGTCGAACCAGTTTCTTTTTTCTTCTTAATTACCTAACGAACACTAGAAAAGTTTAGATTCAATTTTTTACCTATTCCTCAGTAACTTAATCCAGAATTGTGAAGAAATACAGGGTGTCCGGTCTCAACGGTGTCCAATGGCTAATTCTTAAACCGTTAGTCATAGACATATAATTCCAATTTCAAAAATGTTTTAAATGAGGTAAAGAAATATTTTAAAAGCGATTTGAGTCAATAAAAACATTTCTTAAAAAATTACGAAATTTAAATTTTTATACGGTCCGCCGGTCCTATAACATTTACATTTAGTAAAATTTTCCTTTTACACTGACAAGTAATACAAAAAAGGTCCCGTTATTCTACGATTAAAATTGACCGCGTAATAGCTGCTTAAAGTTGGAGCGTATTTTTTGCTGCAAATTGAAAGTCATTCACAAATTTAGTCGAAATATAATTTCGTCAGATATATTAAAAAATGGTTGATAGTAAAATTAAAATTGCAATATAAATTTGAAATCTTTAATCATTCTAACATATTAATGCAAAATATACAATTTATAATAAACATTTAAGAAGAAAGAAAAAACAGAATTTTTGTTAAATAAAATTATGCTAAATTAACAGCCTCAATTCTTTACAAAATGATACGTATTTTAAAATATTATTAGATTGCACTAGTCTGCAAAAATTAGGTTATGTCATGTTTTTTAGCTTTTGATAACTGATTCTTAGTATATTCTGTACCGCTGAATCCGAAATTGACCTTCATTTTTAACTATCACATCAGGATTTTCGCAAACTGCAAATTTCAAAATTAAAAAGTTCACAGTTAAAATTGAATCTCCTCCACCATCTCATCGGACCATTCAGCTGTTTAGCTGTAAGAATCCCAGGAAAAGCTAAAAATATCGAATAAATTATTGAATAAAATAAAATAAAAAATGTCTTACATATGTTTTATAGAATGAGATTTTCGCTATATTTTAACTTACACATTTGCGATTTGCAAAAAAATTCTTTCGTGATGTTTAAAAATGAAGGTCATGTTCAGATTCAGTGCTAAAAAGTACGTAAAATATCAATTATCAAAAGTTAAAGTTCAAATCTCCTCTACTTTATAGCATCCTATTTTTGTTATTTTTTTAACTTTGACAATTTATGATTTTCCAAAAATCCTGACATGATGGTTAAAAATTAAGGTAATTTTCGGATTCAGTGCTAAAAAATACATAAAAGTTAAAAAAACCCAACAATCGCAGTCTTATATTATCTAATCTAAAACTTTTTCTTAAACTTCTTGGTGGTAATCTATCCGAACTTTTTTGTGTTATCCTATAAAATAAGTATAAATGGTAAACACCGAAAATCATAATAATATTATCGGTTTTGCGCCAGTATGTAAAATGTAATCTCGATCGGATATTTAAAAGTAGGTTAATGTTCGAGTACAAATTTTGTACTGGAAAAACAGACATACGATCGTTGAAGTAACATAAAAACTTATAAAAATAACATAATTTTTGTTAAAAGAAATCATAAAAGAATCATAAAATCTCAAATCCTGACAAAATAAAACATACGTTATTTTAGCCAATTTGAAACTTAATTGTAATATACGATTTTTTTCAAAGCGCAGATACACATGAAATAAGATCTTCGAATACTTTAAGCACTTGGTATATGACCCTTCAAAACCAAGCCGAACTCATTTGTTTTCAGAGCAGAAAAGTGGCATAAGTCATGCATTTTTAAAGTTTCATAACTCACTGAATTTTAGTGTTATATGAATGGAACTTTTTTTTTGTCTTACTTCTCAGTGTAATAAAAAAAATTTACTAAATATAACTTACAGGACCGGGGGACTGTATAAAAATTTAAATTTGTAATTTTTTAAGAAATGTTTTTATTGACCCAAATCGCTTTTTAAATATTTCTTTACCTGATTTAAAACATTTTTGTAATTGGAACTATATGTCTATGACTAATGGTTTAGGAATTAGCCATTGGACACCGTTGAGACCGGACACCCTGTATAATCTAGCAACAGACAGTTCACACGTTTTCGGCGCCATTAGAACAAAAACTCCCCAGAATCCCTGCTCCAGTTAATATATTACGTGACTTTAAAGTGCAGGGCTAATATACTGCGGGACTGATATGCTAAACATTTGCATAATGTTCACACTTAATGCCTTTTTTAACAGTCAATGCTTCTTGTGCAAATACTTTTTAGGTATGAGAAAATATTAATTTATTTTTTTTAAATGTGTAATATTACTGTTTAAGGAAAATGGGTAGTTATTTTTATTTTCTTCTTATTTAAATAAATGAATAATTAAGAGAATAGTATCAAATTTGCTTTCTATGGTTACTTATGCAAAAAATCGTCTGCGTGCAAATACTTTTTTTTGCTCACTGTAAGTATGCGAAGCTCTTTGTCTGCACTCGCGTGTTTGAAGCTATGTAAAAATTTGAGAACCCATGAATTTCAATTACCTAGCTTCAAAAGTCCTTCCTGAATATAATACAACTACGACAGTATTAAAAACATGGCTGTTTCATAATAGCAATCCAATATACATAATAATGAATCGAAAGTTACTGGACGTTTAGAAATCTTACACTAGTTCACATGTGATTGCCAGAACGATGTATATGTGCTCGGACATCGGTTGAAAAGATTCCCAAGTTGGCACGGAGAGGTTGGCATGATTAAGAAGTGCGAGAAGTTATGAATCCATTCTGTATTTGTTTAAAATGCATTTTTCATAATAAGTAACACAATGCGCCTGAAAATTCTTTGTTTAAAAGAAAACTACATAAAATCCGATAAACATTACACTCTATAGGATTTGAAAACCGAAACGTTCTCTTCACAATAAATAATGTCTCATCATTTCACGAAAGAAACAGCATGTACAGGCATTAGTTCACTTCCCCTTGTGATAGATCTTGCATCTAACAACAACACTTCATTCTGTGTAGCATAAAAGCTCATGGGTTATAATAAATTCATCCCTAACGACGAGAGAAATACACTCGTTCATAAGCGTCACTACAATACTCCCGAGGAATCATTTTTTACACAAATATGGAAACTGCCAGAACGATGGAAATGTGTGCAGACATCGTTTGGAAAGATCCCCAATATAATGTGTATTCATTTTGTTTAATAAATAGTTACCAGTTTTAGAGATTATTTGGCAATTTATCACCTGCTGCGTGCTAACGGAAAAATGCCTTAAAATAATGCATCAATTTGTAATAAAGTTCCGAAAATATTAAAATCTTGTATTGTCATCGAAAACACACCTGTGAGTGTAATTTGTATAATTCTAGCCTATCAGGAAAAGGATTAAAAATCGATTTCAAACTTCCATCTTTGCATACAAAAACCAGGTCGATTTAAATAGAATGTGTGATAGTGATGGCAATAGAAGTATTTTTAAGAGTACTATGCTTACATTATAATATTACAAGAGGAATACCCGCCGAATTTCGACGAAAGGAAATGTTTAAAAAAGAACTATTACATTGATTTATAATAAATCCACAAAATTAATTGCAATAAAAAATCCATCGAACATTGGTTAGTCCGACTCTTAAGACAAATATTACTTTAATCTAAAGTTACCTGAATGCTATTTCCTTAAACTTCAACTGTTCCAAATTATTGAAAAATTAAACTTTATTCGTATACGTAATTAGTAAAATATAATCAAGAAAAATATTATGACATTATCGATGGAGGCTCGTATGCTACGCATTACGAAAAGAAAAATCAGCAAAAATTATTTCACTCTGACACAATCGTAGATATATATATATATATATATTTTTTTTTTTTTTTTTTTTTGCATAAAATCTAAATTTTGCGTCATTTTCACCATCTCAAAATTTACATACGTACCTCTCATATCCGTATTTACTATTTTTAAAAGAGTTTTACGCAACAGTTTTAATATAAAGCACCTGCAACGTAAGTGAGAGCACATAAAAATACACATAAGAAATACTTAGCGGTTTAATTCCTATTAAGGTAAATCTCAGAAGAGGGTTCATTATTTAATATTAGAAGAGTAAATATATAAATAAACTAAAAGTAGCGTAAGAACAAACATGCGTAAAAAATAAATTGTTTCAATACAGCTATTTTAGGGTTGCCTGATAAATCCTCTTTACTTAATGTGTTATTACATGTAAAAATTTCAACGTTTAATAGCACTTTAAGTAAATTTCAACAGCGCTTCAAAGTGCTATTAAACAGAAAACTGTATCGTGTTTCTCACAGACGAAAACTCGACACGCTTGAAAATAAAAATTGAAAGACAATACATAACATTGTAAGTTCGTTTTCTTACCTAAAATTTGCCATAAATGGAAGAAAAACAACGGATGAGGTGCAGTCTACCAAAGACAGGCCGAATGAGAGAACAAAAAAAGCCAGGCTGATTCCACTCACTGTAGAAGTCCAGAAAAATATCAACAGAAATGTAGACAGAGCTCCAATTCCCAGTTGCCAGTGAGTCGCTGCACGTTCTGTAACGATATTCGGCCACCAATAGTTGCACAAGCCAAAAATAATTGGTCCCACATTGGCAATCTGTGAATCACAGTAAAAGTATGATAATGACAAAGCAAAATATAATTACTAATCGTAATCATGCAAACAGCTATAATTACTTAAAATCAACTTTTATCTTGTTAATTTTAATCAACATTATGACGAATTAAGCCTTTGATTAAGGATCAGGAATGGTGAGTATTTTTATATTCATTCGTACCACTATTTACAGAAATATTTTTCTTTGTGGTAGATTTCTCTTCAAAATATCCTAGTATAAGTGCATGGCAGAGATTATTTTCCAAAAAGTGGTACACTGGGACGTATGAGTCCCGACTCGAATTCAAAAAGTTAATCTACTTTCGTTATTATCTCTATATAGCAACAAAGTGTAAAATTTGCCTCCATATTTTCCTATTTACATATTTACAGAATCTGCAAGAAGTCATACCGTACCTCCATTATTTGAAATTTTGAAAACGGTGAAATACGTGTTCAGTCAATTCAAAGGGACCTCATTCAATTAAAATACTTTGTAGTTGAGAGCACAGGGGCAGATGGGTTGTACAACATTAAAATATGCTGGATTGAATACAGAATATATTTCTTTTTTCCGTATAAAAATTAGCTTTTTCATAAAATAAAAAGTTACTGGTGGATTTTTTCGACTTTCAGTGAAGAAAACGCTACGATTCAAATAATTTGCGATGGGAATAAATGCAGAATATATTTCTTTTCCGTACAAAAATCAGTTTTTTGAAAAATAAAAAGTTACTAATGGATTTTTTCGATTTTTCGAATTTATGAAATGGAATACCATTTTGCGTATATGTACCAATTTTCAAATCCCTACATGAAATAGTTTGGAAAGTTTCCAGATACATTATAATTTCCCAATGTGGTTTTTAATTATTCCAGTCTGTTGTTTTCATATCTCAGAAATTACAGCAGTTGCTAGACAGACCGTCTGCGGTCGTGCGAATGAAATGAAAAGAAATTATTTTTGTTAATGAGTTTATTAATTAATATTTCAGCAATTTATGGACGGATTTTTTTTTTCATTTTTGGAATCTCTGAAATAGAATATTATTTTGCGTACATGTGCCATTTTTCAAATCCCTGCCTGAAATAGATTTTTCCAATTTCTATATGTCTAAAAATGCACACTCTCCTATCTTTCTGGGTAACCCGGGTTTTTGTGACAATCATTTTCCATTGAAACTTCCGAGTTTCCTATAGAGCGTTTTGATTGGTACGTCGCACTAGCCTAGCTGTAAGGGTCCAGTTCTAGTCAACTTGTGATTTTGAGGAAATAAATACATTTTTAATTGGGCCGTTTGATGAGTTTTTAATGAATATCTTTGATAATTATCGAAAAATTAAAATTCTGAGCCTCAGGTGCATCAGGACATGCATTGAATTGCCCTAATCTAAATTTTCAGAGAGCGCACAGTGGGACGTTTTGACGATCTAGGTGGACAAAATTATTTCGTTGAAGTTTAATTAGTTTTTGCTGTTTATTTTAATGCTTCACTAATAAAATACTCAAACAGTGATAAATATTTGGTTATTTAACAACAATGTCTTAAAATAAAAATACAGGATGCCCACTAAAGTCCGTTCCAACCCTCTTAACTGCCGAACGACTGCATCTATATTCATAAAAGTGGCGTCTAGGTATAGTAAAGAGGTTATGCGCTGCTAGATGAGACCGCTTACAGCACCACCTGGTGCAAAATGGCGGCATTAGCGTTCCTATCGCGAAAACGGTTCGAAATATGGGATAAAAGCGAATCACAAATCTGTAGAGCATCGTCGATTTAGATCGAAAGGACACCTTGTGAATATGAATGTTAAATTAATCTCGTTCTGAGCAGTGAATCTCGTTTTCGAGATAGGAGCACTAACTCAGCTGTTTTTCACCAGGTGACGTTGGAAGCGGTGTCATCTGGTAGAGCATAGCCACTTTACTATACCTAGACACCACTTTTATGAGTATAGCTGCAACCGTTCGGCAATTAAGAGCCTTAGAAATTTTTTAGAGGGCACCCTGTATAATGCATTACAAATAATGCGTTAAACATACTTATTTTACAATTAAGTAAAAAACAATTTAATTCACACATGTATGTTAACATTAATTTCTTTTTTGTATTTTTGTCCACTCAGAATTTCTCGAGAAATTTGTGTACTCATCCTGAAAAATAAAATTTTTTAAATAAAATCATATTAAAAAAACTTTAATGTTTTGTAGTACCCTGTGAAACTTACAAATGCTACCAAAATTATTTTCGGTTGAAAAAATGCTGTTGTGTGAATAAATAACCTGTATAAATTTTATTCAATTCGAAATAAAATTTCTGAATTTAGGCGGTAATGTATTCGAATTTTATATGTGTCCCTGTAAAAGAAATACAACGGCGACGCACTTTGTTTTCAGTTTAAAAAGTGCTATTGTGTATCTCAATAACCTATAGTAATTTTGTAGAAATTTAATTAAAATTTCTACTTTTTAGCAACAATGTTTCCGCGATCTTTGTGTGGCCCTGTAAAAAATGCATAATTTCTACGTTCGTCAAATTACAATTTAATAGAATTATCATCGGAAAAACACATGTAGGCAAAGTTTTAGCTCAACCAGATAATTGAAAGTGGTTTAAAATTGTCTTCTAAGATTTGAACTAATCTTTTATGTGGTCCTGTAAAGAAAAGCGTAACTGCTACGTTCCATAAATTATAATAATATTGCATTGCCATCAGAATTACATATCCTGAGCAAAATTTCAGCTCAATCAGATTATTGCAATTGGTTTAAAATCAACTTGCAAGTTTTAATCTAAATTTTTGTGAAGCCCAGTAGAAACAGTATTCTAAACAAACTTCTACGTTCTTTAAATCATAATAATATTGTATTTTCATTCAAATTACACATTTATTCATTGTTCCGGCTCAAATACACGTGGGCACTGTGTTAAAAAAGTGTTTTAAATTTGACTTGCAAGATTTGAACTAAACATACATACATGTACTGGAAGTTAATATGATGCTTGTTTATTAATAAGAACTTATGATCAGCAGCTATCTGCAGGAGTTTGTTTAATTTTTCAGTACTTTAGGTATGGTACTTTGATTTAAAAAATACTTATTGCTGAATAATTTGTTAAAAGTCAAGATGAAATTTGTAAACAACATCAAGGATCATACAGAATATCAGCCTTTGAAAAAAGCGGTAAAGCGGGTTTAATATCGCTTATTTTCAAACAAAAATGGGTTAAATCTGACCTTGTTAAAGCTGTGACATTAGATCAGCAAAATCGTGCTTTCAAATAAAACAGAATAGTCACAACGTGCTTTCAAACTTAGAGGAAGCTAGTGCAACTTTTGAAACTCCCTCAAACCAACTGCGCAAATGGCTACTTTACGGTCACAATTAATCGACACCTCTGATTTTTTACGCCAAAACTAGTACGGATCTCGAAAATACAGACATTCAGCTATCAGTCCACGCGGTTTTGTCAAATTCCGAGATAATCGGAAAATGGATTTTGCCCACCTAGGTCATCAAAACGTCTCACTGTGCAGCGGTAGATTTTGCTAGCCATCGCAGGCTCATAGACAAAGCGAAACTTTCTTTTATTGGCATAGATGAAAGGGAATCATAACGAAACGAAAAAAATTGCTTTTTGCAAGTTTCTATTTAAGCAGATATAATTGTATGGCGTTCTTTTCGTTGTGACCTTGAAACTTTTCTGCTTGAGACAGGATTGCGATATAGACATGCTCTTTTTTCATAAGTTTTACTGTAAGTTCTAGAAATACGTGTATTAAAAATGTTCTAATATTGCTTTTCATTTTTTTAGAAAAAATTTTTAGTAAAACTTATCAATAAAAACATTTTATAAAAGAATTTATTAGTGAAATACCTGGGCGTCTCTGCACATCCAATCAAGATATAGAGAACAATAAAAATCATTAGCAAATATTAATTTAATTTATAGTATTCAAAATTCATCTGTAACTTAAGCCATTTTTTCATTTCATGCTGAGACCTCCGGCTTGGAAACATTTCCATTCACGCTACAGAGGCAGGACTAAGTTTTATCTCCTAGTTTTTAACTTTTTTATTTCCTTTATTGCTATACCAATTTTCATTTACTTATTTTAAATCCAAGACTTTTTTTTTGACACAAGGTGTTCTACCTCAGATGAATAGAAAAACGAAGGGTTCAGAGGGCTTAACCGCGCCTCCTCCTATTACAAATCAAAGCAACCTTCCTAACCTAAAATTCACGTGAGATGTTTCAAAGGATAGAAACACTAAAATTTGTTTACAATCTCTATGTTATATCTTAATTCGTCAAAATTTTCATTAACCAATCATACTTCTAATAATTCCTTGATCAATTTTTTGTACTAAAGATGTAAAATTTGTAGGTATAATTGTTATAATAATATTATATGAATGGCAGCTGGTGGTAAAGAAAAATAATGAGGGTGTTGTTTCATATTGTACCAGTGTTTACTCTTAGATCCGCTAGATGGCTGTACTAGCCAGCATTAGTATTCAGAATAAAGTTATGTCGTTATGTAGAAGCTTGTGTGTTGTTTATTCTCTTAATATGTTATAAGCCTAAAGATCATGTTAAATATAAGAAGGATATTTAATATGGTGTCAGAAATTTTTAAAGTTCCTCCTGTGCATGTACGGGAAAATTTATAGTAGAATACGAACTTTTTCGCCGAATTAAAAGCTTCCGAAATCGGAAGTAAAAAATGGCTAACAGTTTGCCGACAATCTCGCCGTTCGTATCAAGTACGAATCCATCAGAAGCATGGAGATACTTGAAAGCAGATTTTCAAGATTATCTGGAAGCTCTAAACCTAAAGTATAATGCAGAATCGGAAAAAAAGCGCTCTATTTCGTCATGTATGCGGAGAAGAACTGAAAAAGCAGTTACGTGCGTTCAATCTTCAACCGTCCACTGGTAAGAAAGATGTTAGTTTAAAACAGATCCTAGATGAATTTGATAAATATTTTAAGGATTATCAAAATGAAGTGTATGCATCCTTCAAGTTTTTTTAAATTAAACAGGCAAGAGAAGAATATTTTTCTGATTATTATTCGCGACTTCATAGCGCTGTAGTCGAATGCAATTATGGTGCTTTAGAAGACAGAATGCTCCGGGATCAAATAATTCAAGGTTTTTGGGATAAGCCACTACAAAAAAGACTAATACAAGAAACTAGTAGAAAAGAAAAAAGTCTTACAGATATTATAAGTAAATGCAAAGCAGTTGAGTACAGAAAAGCTCAAGTTTCTGAAATGAACCCCGAGAACAAATCAATAAATGCTATGAAGTAAGCAAAAAATCGCTTGACGCCGCCTCACTTTTCTCAACATAAAACTAATCGTGATCAAAAAAATATTTTTTAGATTTTGTGGAAGATATCATGAACCGAAAAAATGCCCTGCATATGGTACAAAATGCAAGCGATGTGATAGGAATAATCACTGGATGATCGTGTGTAAAACAAAAGTAAAGAAAAATCGTAATATTAAAAGAGTGAACACGATTGAAGAAAATGATTCTGACGTTGTTGATATTGGGGAACTAAAATCGCTTCATCAATTACATTCTGAAAATTTATATTTGGTTTGGCTTCAATAGCTTACAATCAACAATAACCAAGTTATATTCAAGTTGGATTCCGGATCTCAATTAAATGTGATACCAAAAGCTGAACTACTTAAGTGAAAAGAAAAACCAGTGGTAAGAAAAAATCACACCCCAGTTTTAGATTACAGTGATAATGTTGTTCTTATAACAGGTGAGTGTTATTTACATTGTAAAACTGATAAATTTGAAAGTGAGTTTAAATTTTTAGTTACTACTCTTGATTCTTGTCCTATTTTAGGGCTTGATGCCTGTAAAAAGTTAGGTTTAATAAAAGGATTGAATTTAATCAATAAATATTAAAAGATACTTGAAATACCTCAACATATTATTGAAGAATTTTCTGATGATTTTACTGGATGTGGATGATTAAATAAAACGGTTCACATTAAATTAAAATAAATTCTACTCCCCATGTTGCAGAACCTAGAAAAGTTCCACTGGCTTTACATAATAAAGTTAAAGAAGAACTTGAAAGAGTGATTGAGACTGGTATCATAACTAAAGTTAATGAACCAACTGAATGGGTTAGTAATATAGTAATTGTTAACTCAGCTAAGAAATTGCGTATTTGTTTGGACCCGAGACCTTTGAATGAAGCAATTCAAAGACCTTATTACCCAATACCTACTGCAGATTCGCTCATAACAAAACTTCAAGGTTGTAAGGTTTTCACAATATTGGATGCTAAGAATGGATTTTGGCAATTGCCACTCGATGAGGAATACTCATATTTAACAACCTTTACTACTCCATGTGAAAGGTAGAGATTTCTTGTTCTTCCATTTGTGTACATAATGTTGCTGAAGAATTCCAAAGAGCTATGGATGAAATTTTGGAAAATGAGTCGCAAATAAATCCTTATTTTGATTATATTGCTTTAGGTTCATCGATAATTGAAGAACATGGTAAATTGTTCAACAGAACACTTACTCTGGCAAGGAAAGCAAATTTTAAATTTAACATAACAAAAACTCAGCTTTCTTTAACGTCTGTGAATTATTTAGGACATGTACTATCTGATAAAGGTATTGAACCTGATCCAAATAAAGTAAAGGCCATTAATGAGTTTGCGATTCCCAAAAATAAAGTAGATTTACAACGTCTTTTGGGTATGATAACATATCTTGTAAAATTTACACCACATTTGTCAAGTTTGACTCATTCCCTACATCAACTTTTGAAAAAAAAACACTGAATGTTTGTGGGACAGTAATATTCAAAAAGATTTTCAATTTATAAAAGAAACTATAATTAAAGCTCCATGTTTACAATATTTTGATGAAAATAAAAGTGTGGTTGTATCTGTTGATGCTAGTAAAAATGGATTAGGTGTTACTCATCTTCAGGAAAACAAACCAGTTGCTTTTGGGTCAGCTTCTCTAAATGATGCACAATAACGTTACGCACCAATTTAAAAAGAATTCTTAGCTGTTATCTATGGATTAGAATACTTTAATTATTACACATATGGTAGACCTGTTATAGTACAGACTGATCGTGATCATAAACCTCTGCTGGGTCTTAGTAAAAAATCATATGATTTAATTTCTCCTCGTCTGCAATGCCTGTTGCTTAGGCTAAATTGATAAAATGTAAAACTTGAGTATGTTCCTGGAAAACAATTTATCATAGCCGATACTATTTCTGGAGCACAGTCAGCAACAGAAATTTTTGATGAGGGAGATTACCTAGAACATTTGCCAAAGTTAATCTTTTGACACAAGCTTCTCATGAGAAATGGAATGAATTAGCAAAAATGTCAGCTGACGATGAAGAGTTACAAGATGTTTTATATCACATTAAGAATGGCTGACCTGAAAATGCAAAACAAAAACAGCTGCTATTGCCGTTGTAAAAAAAAATTACATGTAAAAAAGTAAGGTATAATTTGTAGAGGACAAAAACTTGTTGCAGCTAGAGAAGAAATTTTGAAAAAAGTTACACATTTCACATAAAGGCGGAGTATCCACCAAAGTTAAAGCAAGAGAATATTTTTATTGGCCTAACATTAACAAAGATGTAGAAAATTTTATCTCCAAATGCAAAATCTGCCAGCTGCATCAACGAGTAAATAAAAAGAAGTTTTACTAGATATTGATCTGCCAGAAATACCATGGCAAAAAGTATCCTGCGATTTTTTCTATTTAAAAGGGCAGCAAATCTTTTAATGGTAGATTATTTTTCAAAGTACGTTGAATTGAAACCTCTGAAAAACACAACAGCCCAAGCTGTCAATCCTGTTATGAAGTCTATTTTTTGTACTCATGAAATACCTGAAGAACTTGTCAGTGAGGGTGCCCCACCCTTCGACTCTTATGAAATGAAGAAATTCTTTAAAGATTGGCAAATTTTGCGTAATATTACTTCACCACATTTTCCAAGAGCTAATGGTCAGATTGAAAGAAAAGTGCAAACCATAAAAAATTCTCTCAAAAAAGCTGAAAAAGATGGAAAAGATATTTATGTAGTACTACCTGATTATAGAATCCAACCTGCTAAAGATCTTCCGTCGCCATCTGAGTTGTTGATGGGCAGAAGATTAAGATCTTTTTTAGCAGCTCATATTGCACGATTAACACCAAAGTTTGAAATAAAGAAAGTTTCTAAATCTTTGAAAGAGGCAAGTAATCCAAAATAAATATGCCATCAGACAAGAGACTCGTATACCAAAACTATCTGACAATGCAAATGGGTGGTTCCGGCATAAAATGAAAAGTCCTTGGAAGCAAGATACCATTGTTCAAGTAGGACCTCAATCTAGATCTTATTTTATAAAAGGAAGAGATGGAGGATTGTACAGAAGAAATAGATATCATATTAGGCTAGATCATTCCCAAGTTGATGATGAGAACGGAAAAACACCAACATCTTTATCCAACTTCTTCAGAAAGTATTGCAGAGCCAGATTCCAATAGTACCAATTTCAGTAATAATCCAAATGGTTCATCAAATTTTAATAGCCAAACAACATCTCCAGTTTTAAGAAAATCAACAAGACACATTGTTAAAACTATCTGTTATAGGCATATTTGAACTTAACATTAATTTAAAATAATTTAGCAATAGAACTCTAAAGCAGGGTTATAGTGGGTAGCTGCCCGGGTACCCGCCCAACTGCCCACCCGGGCTGGGATTTTTATTAAAAAAAACGGGTTTTTTACAACTCTGATAAGATTGTGGTGTTTATTTAGTATAATGAAACCAACTAAGACGGAATTTAAAGGGACAGAAGAAAAATTCCGTGTTAAACAGGTTACCGTCTTAACAGGTATGGTATTCTTACTGTAAGGACAATGGCATTTTTACATTTAAGACAGGATTTTGTTGTAAACAGGTTCTGTTATCATGGGGTTTACTGTATTTTACTACTGATTTTATTTTATTACTGAAGATTATTAGTGATTTGTGTGGGAAGGTGGAATCATAGTCCACATTTTGGCATTTTAATACAATTTACACGGGGAAAATTGTCCATTTAAGACTATGAAGTCATTCCCATCTATTAGATTATGAAGTATTCACAAAGATTGTATTTGAGATTAGGATAATTATTTCGGCAATCGATTTCCTTGCACTTTCCTGAGCAAAAAATTAAGTTTTCCCAGAGTAATTCCTCTGTTAATTTTCAAAATTTCAATGGATAAATTTTGCAAAGTACTAAAATTTAGTAAAATTCCTTGCTTTTAATACTTATTTTAAAATTCCCTGTTTTTCCAGTTTTCCCTATGCAGTGGCAACCCTGAAGATTATTATTTGTGAGGAGTGTGGAATCATAGTCCACATTTTGGCATTTTAATCCAATTTACCCGGGGAAAATTGTCCATTCAACCCGGGTTTTTTAATAAAACCCGCCTGG
Source organism: Maratus speciosus (assembly GCA_963932465.1). Lineage (NCBI taxonomy): Eukaryota > Metazoa > Arthropoda > Arachnida > Araneae > Salticidae > Maratus > Maratus speciosus. Next base: position 177,663,737 of record OZ010790.1, on the reverse strand, counting down.
ACTGGGTTTTTTACAACCCTACTCCAATCGTACTCACAACAAAGTTATGCCGCTATGTAGAAGCTTGTGTGTTGTTTATTCTCTTAATATGCATTAGCCTAAAGATCATGTTAAATACAAGAAGGATATTTAATATGTGCTACCAACTAAATTATATTTTTGGAAATAATTTTTTCAAATAACGCAGGAGTTCAACTACAGCGCCTAGAAGATACAGTGTGGAAAACGGCTACAAAATAGTGCTAAAAAATTGAATCCCATAAATGTACAACGATGCTGAATAACAAGATGTCGATCGTAGCGCCATCGTAGTGATTTAAAAACGATAGTCATTCTAAAAGAGACTCTTTAACCTATTTCACTTCATTCCTTAACTAAATTAGCTTATAACAGACCAAAATATCTTATAGTTATAGTTTCCGATATTTAACATTCTATAATTTTTGAAAACACAGTGTTTATATTGAAAAGAGTTACGAGATGGCGCTCGTATCAGCATATTGCCGCTGAGCATTGTTGGAGACTTATGGGATACAAGTTTTTAGCACTTTTTAAAGCATTATAGGAATAGCAGTTTTCCACACTGTAGTAGCGCTGTAGTTCAACTGTCTCTTCAAATATTTTTCCTGTAAAGGACATCCTTGAGGGTTTCCCCTTGAGTTACAAGAAAATACTCCTTTAATTTATTCTTGTTCACAAAAACAACCGTTCTTGTTTTAAACTTTCACCTAATCGTTTATGAACTTGATCCCACAAACAAACTAAAATAATATACCAAGAATTGTTCAAGAAAGAAAAGAAATCACACAGCCACATGAATGTATTGAAATGATCTCTATAATAAGTTGGCGGGCATACCAGAACAGCGCATTGCTTTGCTTATAGATAGAAGAGCTAGGATGCCCTGAACACGTGACCATTTGTCAGAGATCGCTAACCAAAAATCACGGGCATACTTTCGCCCACCAACCCCTTTTCTTAAGCCCATGGACCTCCTATAAATATATATGTATAAATACAAATATGGCATTGACCAATAGTAGTAAGTCTTTGTTTTGATTGAAAGGAATAGGGAGTTCTCTATCTGTGCAGTTTTTCTTATGATACCTGCTGTAAAGAAAATAGTGAAAGATAAACAACTAGAGAACAGGAATTCTGCTTTTTCAGAATTTAGTGTCGCCCCGGCATTTCCATTACTTCATTTTCTTCTGGTGGACTGGTGGCTTCTATTATTATGAAACAGCCATTATAGATGAAGCGTTAAAAAAATTATGGCCATTTTTTTTCCATTCTGACCATAAAATCAGAGTTTTAACTTTGTACGGCAGCGCTTTCTTCTTCACCTAACGCTTCATTTATAATGGCTGTTTCATAATAATAGAAGCCACCAGTCCATCAGAGGAAAATAACTCGATTAAGCGTGACTCGGATAATCGGGACTCTACTGGAAAACATATTTCAGTTTTAAGACTTAAAGCACACGCTTTTATGCTATGTAAAATGACGTCATTTGCATTAATATAGAAACTTAAAATTAAATATAGTTTATAATAGCTCCCTGTTTTATCATAAATCCTTCATTTATATTTTTCTCAAAGTAGCACGTATTTTAATTAATTTTTTATCAATTTAATTTTTTTTTATTATTTTTTTTTTCATTTTATAAGAAAATGGCAACAAAAAGATATAATTGCTATTTTTCAGCAATTTTTTCTTTACTTTGTACAGAAATGGCGTACTTGAGTTGCCAAAAGGAAACAAATGTCGCTAAAAACTACAAAAAAATTAATATTTCAAAAAGAAATAGAGATGCAGTTTTCAAACAAATTGCATTAAAAAGTACTTTTTTCCCAATACGATGGTATAAAAACTGAAAATGTGCGACGTTTAGAAATTTAAAAAAATGCTATAGAGCATTTAATTGTTACAATGATACATCTACTTTGTTTATTGCTAGCGTCTATAAGCTAACGTTATTTTTTGGATACAAAATAAGCTGGGAGAAAGAAATAGCATACCGTACCGGGGCTAATAAGTTGGCGGGCATACCAGAACAGCGCATTGCTTTGCTTATAGATAGAAGAGCTAGGATGCCCTGAACACGTGACCATTTGTCAGAGATCGCTAACCAAAAATCACGGGCATACTTTCGCCCACCAACCCCTTTTCTTAAGCCCATGGACCTCCTATAAATATATATGTATAAATACAAATATGGCATTGACCAATAGTAGTAAGTCTTGGTTTTGATTGAAAGGAATAGGGAGTTCTCTATCTGTGCAGTTTTTCTTATGATACCTGCTGTAAAGAAAATAGTGAAAGATAAAATCACACTAAAAAAGGCAACAGTTTTGATATTGTTTCATTCTTACTATCATTGGTAGTTGCAAAAAAGCTCAGTTACTGTTTGTAATTAAACTTGCAGCAAATATACATCTATATCCACTTATATGTATGTTTAATGAAAACATTTTCAAAGTACATCTAATAGATGCACGCGTAAACAAATTTTGTGACTTAGTATGGTTGCGCCACGAACATATTTAAAACATTCGTATGCGGTGATAATACAAAAGTTGACTATGCTTTACAATATGCTGAAACGGAAGTGAAACGGAAGTCAGACATTCATTACTTTTATTAATTGCTCTCAGCGGAGTTTAAACCTTTAGTACGCAGCTTTGCATATATACAAACAACAATGTTTTGAATTTAATAGAATTTTTTATTCGTATATACCTAATCACACCAGAAAATTAAAATAGCAATATTTACTTTAATTAATAACAGACATTACGTATTTAAATAAAGCGAAATTAATCATTGAAACTTTCTGGTGTAAAGTCAGATTCTCTGAACTACGTAATTTCTAGAACGTATTCTATTATGGGAGTTAAAGGGTTAAGGCCGTATATACAGTGTGTGTAAAAACTTTAAGGACTGCAAAAAATACAAATTCTTTTGATAAATTTCAAATCAGATGAAAAAAAGTTTACTATAGTGTGTATCACATTAGTTGAAATTCTAATAAAAGAAAAAAGTCAACAAAATTCATCTGTAAGTATTTTATTACGAAAATAAAGTAATTGTTTAAAAAAACCCTATTTATGCCTGTGTAAAAACTTTAAGGATAACAAAATAAAAACAATACGGTAACGAAGAAACAAATACTTAATATATTATACGCCCACCATTGCGTTTAATGATTGCAAATATTCTATCTTTCATGGGCATTATTAATTTTGGCACAGTTCGCGACTACTTTTGTACCATTCATCTTCAATCGCAGATCTGACTTTAGAAGCTGAAGAAAAATGCCTTCCATTTTTATAAACTCGTCTTGCTAGATCTCCCCATAAGTTCTCTATGGGGTTTAGATCGGGACTTCTGGGTGGCCATTGCAAAACTTAGACATATTCTTTTGAAACCAGCGTTTTGTCTCACGGCTTGTGTGGATAGGCGCGTATATCTTACTGATAAACCCATTTTTCTCCTGCTAAAAATTTTGTAACAGGTGAAATATAGTCAGAAAGTGTTTTTAGATATGCCTTTGAATTAACTTTTCCTGAAAGAAATGTAAATGACCCCACGCCGTTGAACGAAAAACAGCCCCACGTCATAATGGATCCACCATCTAACTGACGTTTTCAGAAATTTTCTTTTTCTTTTCTCAAATCATGCCAATAATATTTCCAGCCATCAGGACCATCTAAGTTTCATTTCTTTTCATCGCAGAAAATAACCTGCAGCGATTTGTTGCCCCATGAAATCACTTGTCTTGCAAACTGTAAACGCTAAGTTGTGTGGCTACTCAGTAAATGGTATTTACGCAATTTTGGTGTGTACTGGAAATTTCGAAATCGATTAACAGTATTGCAGATTGTTTTCTTGTACATTTTGAGCCCAGTCGTTTGAAAAATTTCTTGAGTGTTTTCTAGTTGATGCTGACTTTAAAACTCTCCTTTCATCTCTCTGTGAGAAGAATTTTGGTCTGCCTACAGCGTGTGTTTTTTTTTCTATACTCATCTTTTAACCTTAAGAAATTGTTGATGACTTTTTTTTAGATATTCCTATCTCTTTTGCAATAGGCCTACAACTAATTCCTGCTAATGCAAAAGATTCAACAGCACCTTTTTCATATTTAGTCAGTTGACTTTCTTTTGACATTATGATACAACTAACAAAATTCTTAACAGAAAGCGGCAAAAAAAATGATTGTACAGAACAGTTTTTATTGTGAAAATGAATAATAATTACACATAATATTTCTATAAATAAATAGTGGTGTCCTTAAAGTTTTTACACTTGCAAAAATAGCGTTTGTTTGCATAATTATAATTTTTTTGCAATAAAAAACTCACAGATCTAGTTTATTGACTTTTATATCAGTATTTCTACTTTATGATCAACATTAAATTACCATTTCAAGTATCGTATTTTAAATTTTTCAGAATTTTCACAATTGTTTGCTGTTCATAAAGTTTTTACACTCACTGTATTTATGTTTTCTGCTAGTTTGAGCATTGTTTCAAGGTAAATGTATAATCCTATGTACCAGTACTGGGTATAAACTGAATAAGAAACGTTAGTCTAGTCCATAGGTTCCCAATCTTTTCTAGACCACCTACCCCTTTACAAGAAAAAAAATTCCAACGCCCCCTCTTCCATAATAATAGCTAATTATACCAAATATTAAAGTATTGTTGCATATTACCTATACCAATTTTATCTGGATATCTATCTGTTAATAATTCCAAAGTAGAAATTAATTAAAATGACCATCAATGTTGTAAAAAACTGTTTATTAAAAATTTAAAAATAAACACGAAATCAGTAAGAAAAAAAAACTAATGCGATGGTTGACGCTGATGAAGTTTTAAAAATTTGTTATAGATCGGGAGGTGGCTGCACAGACCATTACCTCATCAAGTTGTCGGCTGAAATCCCAGATTAAACAGAGCTCGATTAGAATATTAAAATACAACTGGTCTGCCAACTCATATCGTGGAGGAAACAACCCACATACCCGATTTTAGTGTTTAATCGATAGATTTATCATTGTTTTTTCCTGCACTCAAAGGTATGAGAACATGGAGGACTGAGTACTGGAAAACACAATGATAAAGCTACCGATCAGCCACTAAAATGGTGTATGCAGGTGGTTCCAACCAAGATATGACTTGGCATACCAGTTACATTTTAATATGCGAATCGAGTTTTAACTAATCCTGGAATTTCAGCCGTCAACTCGATGAGTTGATGGTTTGTGCGGCTACCTCCCGGTCTATTAATGTCGAGTTCCAATTTCGTTAACATCAACCCTCAAAATTACCTCGTTCAGCGATGCACAGTCTGTTCCTTTGCTTAAACTGTATATTAGCTATTGCACTGAACCAAAGCTTAGCCGAATCCGATGAAGGAAAACCAATTAAAAATTTCTGTACTCTTGCCCACAGTCCAGGGTAGAGAGCTAAAGAGCTGGTATAAATTTTGAAGCAGAATTGTTAGTATCCATTTCTAAATTTTACATTTAGTTCTTCTTAGTGCCTAATATAGCTAATTTTGCACTCCGCGATTTTTGAATTTATAATTATTTTTAATGCGAATTATAGCGATTTCTGACATCCATTAAAGAATTGTGGCTACAATGTTTCAAGCTGTTATAATAAAATTTTGTTTTCGGCGAGTTTTAGCGCTTATCGCTATTCCACGGTGATTTTTTTGGGTAAAAGAAATTCAATTTGGGATCCTCAGCTTTAGGTTCGTTTGTATAGATTTTCATTTAATATAGGTATATTTAAGGTTTTTATCACGGGTCTGCGTAACGCCAGAAGTGGGGAGGAGGCCAGCTAGTTTTATTATAAGAGGTCAGCTAGTTTTGTAAGGAACCAGTAACTTTGTTACAGAGGCTCTCTAGTGATTTGAAGGTAAACATGGTGTAAGACGTAACTCTAGTCTAGAGGCACTATATTTGTACGTGGTGCATTTTTAATTAGGAGTTCACTGTTCAGCGAGTTAGCGGTAACCGTATGTAAATTTATTTGCTCAGTCTGCCAGAGTATAAATAGGGGAGCGAAAATATGTTAAGCGTTTAGTTAGTTAGTTAGTCAGTAGTTGAAGTTCTGAGTTGTTAGCAGTTAGTTGGCGTGAGTAGTTTTGGTGTTGGAGAAACGGGCTATGTGGCTGGAGATTAGCTTGGGAACATCGAAAATTAAGTAAGATTTCGAAAATGTCGCCTTGTAACTTAGGGCCTACACCTAAAATGGAATTCAAGGAAACACCACTTGAAGTTTTGCATGAAGCGTCAAAAACTACCCTTAATTTAGTAGTGATACTAGAAGATTTAATAACCGCATGATGAGGAAGAAAGTAGTATTCGTTTTCATAATTATTAATGTCATTTTGTGCAACTAATTCCATGTGATCTAATTCTTCATATTCGTACATAAACTCTTTGTACTGATTTTCAAATTCTGGTTTTTCTCTAAATTTCTTTTCCATAGCAAGCAAGCAAGAAATTGCGGCAGGTTTAGAATTACCTAATTCTGATTTAGGTTGAATAAAAGGTAACTTAACCACAAAACGACCCTCGGAATTAATTGAATAATTTTTCTGAAAATGTGATTCAACAAATTGCTCTTCAGGTGACAACCTTTGAGTATTCTTATTAAATACTTCTTCTACTTCCCAAAACCGCTTTAACTTTTTATCAATATTAACTTCATAAATGTGTAAATTATGTATCGAATTTGGAGATGTACTGGAATGTGGCATTTTCCCTGATACGAGAAAGCCAAAAATTGAATTTTGAGCAATTAAATTGCTCTGCGTATATGTTACTTGACCAGGAAGCAAAATAGAAAAGAAATAATCAGATCCTAAAATAATGTCTATTTTACTTGGTGTCTCGAAATGTGGATCCGCTAAGTTTATATTCTTTAAATGCGAAAAATGCTTCTCATGTATTTTTTCCGCAGGTAACGGAGCAGTTAAATCATCTAAAATAAATGCCTTCACAGACAACTTGGTGTCAGCATTATAAATTGATGTAAGATCAAACATTACGTAACCCTTAGTTACTGCGATCTTTGAATTAGACAGACCTTTTACGGGGAACCTAGCATTTTTCCTTTTAATTCCTAACATTTTCATGCAGGATTCAGAAACAAACGTAGACTCTGATCCACTATCACACATGATTCTTAAAGTGTGCTTTTGACCCATGCAATCATTTATATATACACTAGCAGTGGGCAAAAGTGCGAAAAATGTTTGAACTGCATTTATGGAAGGAGAAATTTCCTTTTTATTCTCATCGGAAATCAAACCGGCCTCTGAATCAGGTTTGTTTTTGCGACTCTGTTTTTCATTTGAACGAGAAGTTGATATTGCGTAATTTTGCAGCTTATTTTCGCATAAACTAGTATGATGTTTCATCTTACAATTGTTAGAAGAGTAAGAGGAATTGCATTGCCAGGTAGTGTGCTTGTCAGATAAGCAATTACTCCATAACTTGTTTTTCTTAACAAACTGTCTCCTACCCCTGATGCTTAATTCCTTAAATTTAACACACTTGTAAAGTGAGTGATTAAATTTACAAAGTAAACATTTGCTAATGCCACTGGAAAAAGATCTATTGACGTTATATTGTTTCTCTTGCTTATGCGAACCTTCATTTTCACTTTTATACAACTCTAAAGATGAACATCTATCATTTATAAACTGAATAAACTGATCAAAAGACGGAAAGTCTTCGCTTGAGGTCAATTTTGCCCATTCCTCCCTTGTTTTAGAATCAACCTTTTGTAATAAAATATGAATTAGCCATAAGTCACGGCCAGATGCCTTTTCATCGATTGATTTAAGGCTTCTAATTACTTCATCTGATACATCTGGTAAACAGCGTAAGCTAAATGCATTCACTTGAGTAATGGGGGGAATGTCCAAGAATGTTTTAACTAAAGTAGAAACAATTTGTTTTTTCTTATCATATCTCGACAGCAATTTTTCCCACGCTTCTGAATAACTGTTTTCAGAAATAGGTATATGTTTTATTATAGAGGCTGGCTCTTCCCCTAGTAACACTCTTAAATACTGAAACTTCTGTATATTAGTTATACTGTCATTATTATGAACTAATGATAAATATAAATCTTTAAATGACAACCAGTTTTTAAAATCACCATTAAATTGTTCTATGTTTAATCTAGGCAATTTAAAATTGTTAGAAATAGTAGAACTAACAACTGGAATCTGATCATTTATCAATTGAGATTGTGCATGCACATTAACGGTAACTTTCTCAAGTTCCGTTTGCAGTTTGGCTTTGGTTTCATAATAATTTTTTTTTCAAATTCCTCAATTTCAGATGCTTCAGCTGGTAATTGAGCATCATATTTATCAAAGTCTGAGTAAACTGTCTCTAATTTTTCTAATTTATTGTACAAATCATTCTTTTGAAACATTTGCTCAGAGTTAATGAAGTTGTTTATCCTTGTTAGAGCAGATTTAGCCCTGCCACGTAAATTTATAGCTGCTTTTTCCAATTCTTCAGCAGCCTTTTTTGCGGCTTCCAAGTCGCTACTCGTTATTCAAATAATGTGAATAGTGTAAAAAACAAAAGCCAAACCGATAATAATAATAAGATAAAATGTACTTATCTGTAATAAATGTGATGCGAGGTGCTCCGTCGTCTGTTGCAATCCCACATAAGACTGGTGAAAACTTTATTTTTAAAAACTGCAGTAAGATATGATGAGCGTACACTTATTCCAAGCTTGAAAAAAGTATCCAAGATAACGCCGCGTGCCTCCAACTTTTAATGTATGGAAAACTATGTGTGTTTATAGAATTAGTAAATTAACACGAGATGTAAATAAAACTATATTATAATTGACATGTTACAATTTCTTGCATGTGCACAGGAAAGAGTGCTTGCGGTTTACAAGAACCGGGGATTTTGTTACCCGGCTGCGAAAATTAGGAAATCACAGCTAGAAAGATGAGCTGTTGAGTACAGTGCGAATGTTCGAGTTCAACTGCTTCTTCTAATGTAAAATGTACTGAAACCAGGACGTGTCCTTGACCAACACATATAAATCACAATAATTATTTTTAAACAACTGAGAAAAATGTCTAAATAGAAAAGTATCTTGATATGATAAACAAAGTTATTTCAATAAGGAAATGAAAGGTAATGTTTATAAGTATAACATCATTTCAGATGATTTATAGTTTCAAAATTGCTAATTGCTAAAGGAACATATTTCACAATAATGGCGAATTTATGGGATTGTTTATGTCTTGCGTAGATATTTCTATTACAACAGGAAATGAAATGTTGATTTATGATGGATAAATGTTTTTAGATTATTATTTCAAGAAATATCAATAAGGTTTTTCTTAAATAACGGTCATAGCAATAAATAACTCTAAAGTGATTTAAGTTGAAGTGATTTTTCTGTAAATGGTTTCTCATAAATTATAATAGTTGGGTAACAAATTACCGCCAGATTTTGGTTGCCGAAGAGGATCAAATTTATCAGCAAATAGTTTGGAGGTCTAATCCTAATGAGGAAATAAAAAATTACAAACTAAAAACTGTCACATATGGTTTAGCGCCAGCATCTTTTCTGGCAACTAGATGTATAAAACAAATCGCTCATGATTACACAAAAAATCCTTGCATTTCGCGCATGTTAGAAGAAGATATGTACATGGATGACTTATTATCCGATACGAGTACTGTTAGGGAAACAATAGACACTTGCAAAGAAATTACAGATTGTTTAGACGCGCATAGTTTCCACTTGAGGAAGTGGAATTCAAATTCACAGGAATTTCTTAATGAATTTATAAATTCTTCTAGCACTGTTTCGCATTCCATACCCGATGAGTCAGCAAACCCGACAACGAATCTAAAGAAATGATGGGAACTGATCCAAAACATGAAAGCTGGATTCGCAAAATGTTGGACCAGAGAATACCTGGCCTCGCTGCAACCCAGAGCTAAGTGGAAGATCGCCACGCCACGCCTAACATCGAGGTGGGTCAGATAGTGTTACTAATGGACGCAAATCAACCGCCTGGAACTTGGCCATTGGATGGCATTACAGAGGTCCACCCAGGCAGTGATGGACTCAAGAGAGTGGTGACTGTGCAACGCGGGTCTTCATTAGTCAAGAGTCCAATCAACAAAATAGCATTACTCCCTCAGTATCAGGACTAAGACCCTGATAGGGGGAGGGGGGGAGCATGTTCAGTGAACACATACATTTGTTACCCAACTATTATAATTTATGAGAAACCATTTACAGAAAAATCACTTCAACTTAAATCACTTTAGAGTTATTTATTGCTATGACTGTTATTTAAGAAAAACCTTATTGATATTTCTTGAAATAATAATCTAAAAACATTTATCCACCATAAATCAACATTTCATTTCCTGTTGTAATAGAAATATTTACAGGACATAAAGCAAGACATAAACAATCCCATAAATTCGCCATTATTGTGAAATATGTTCCTTTAGCAATTAGCAATTTTGAAACTATAAATCATCTGAAATGGTGTTATACTTATAAACATTACCTTTCATTTCCTTATTGAAATAACTTTGCTTATCATATCAAGATACTTTCCTATTTAGACATTTTTCTCAGTTGTTTAAAAATAATTATTGTGATTTATATGTGTTGGTCAAGGACACTTCCTGTTTTCAGTGCATTTTACATTAGAAGAAGCAGTTGAATTCGAACATTCACACTGTACGCAACAGCTCATCTTTCTAGCTCTATTTCCTAATTTTCGCAGCCGGGTAACAAAATCCCCGGTCCTTGTAAACCGCAAGCACTCTTTCCTGTGCACATGCAAGAAATTGTAACATGTCAATTTTCAATATAGTTTTATTTACATCTCGTGTTAATTTACTAATTCTATAAACACACATAGTTTTCCATACACACGGTATTTATGTTTTCTGCTAGTTTGAGCATTGCTTCAAGGTAAATGTATAATCCTATGTACCAGTACTGGGTATAAACTGAATAAGAAACGTTAGTCTAGTCCATAGGTTCCCAATCTTTTCTAGACCACCTACACCTTTACAAGAAAAAAAAATTCCAACGCCCCCTCTTCCATAATAATAGCTAATTATACCAAATATTAAAGTATTGTTGCATATTACCTATACCAATTTTATCTGGATATCTATATGTTAATAATTCCAAAGTAGAAATTAATTAAAATGACCATCAATGTTGTAAAAAACTGTTTATTAAAAATTTAAAAATAAACACGAAATCAGTAAGAAAAAAAAACTAATACGATGGTTGACGCTGATGAAGTTTTAACAATTTGTTATAGATCGGGAGGTGGCTGCACAGACCATTACCTCATCAAGTTGTCGGCTGAAATTCCAGATTAAACAGAGCTTACTTAGCATATTAAAATGCAACTGGTCTGCCAACTCATATCGTGGAGGAAACAACCCACATACCCGATTTTAGTGTTTAATCGATAGATTTATCATCGTTTTTTCCTGCACTCAAAGGTATGATAACATGGAGGACTGAGTACTGGAAAACACAATAATAAAGCTACCGATCAGCCACTAAAATGGTGTATGCAGGTGGTTCCAACCAAGATATGACTTGGCATACCAGTTACATTTTAATATGCGAATCGAGTTTTAACTAATCCTGGAATTTCAGCCGTCAACTCGATGAGTTGATGGTTTGTGCAGCTACCTCCCGGCCTATTAATGTCGAGTTCCAATTTCGTTAACATCAACCCTGAAAATTACGTCGTTCAGCGATGCACAGTCTGTTCCTTTGCTTAAACTGTATGTTAGCTATTGCACTGAACCAAAGCTTAGCCGAATCCGATGAAGGAAAAGCAATTAAAAATTTCTGTACTCTTGCCCACAGTCCAGGGTAGAGAGCTAAAGAGCTGGTATAAATTTTGAAGCAGAATTGTTAGTATCCATTTCTAAATTTTACATTTAATTCTTCTTAGTGCCTAATATAGCTAATTTTGCACTCCGCGATTTTTGAATTTATAATTATTTTTAATGCGAATTATAGCGATTTCTGACATCCATTAAAGAATTATGGCTACAATGTTTCAAGCTGTTATAATAAAATTTTGTTTTCGGAGAGTTTTAGCGCTTATCGCTGTTCCACGGTGATTTTTGGGGTAAAAGAAATTCAATTTGGGATCCTCAGCTTTAGGTTTGTTTGTATAAATTTTCATTTAATATAGGTATATTTAAGGATTTTATCACGGGTCTGCGTAACGCCAGAAGTGGGGAGGAGGCCAGCTAGTTTTATTATAGGAGGTCAGCTAGTTTTATTATAGGAGGTCAGCTAGTTTTGTAAGGAACCAGTAACTTTGTTACAGAGGCTCTCTACTGATTTGAAGGTAAACATGGTGTAAGACGTAACTCTAGTCTAGGGGCACTATATTTGTACGTGGTGCATTTTTAATTAGGAGTTCACTGTTCAGCGAGTTAGCGGTAACTGTATGTAAATTTATTTGCTCAGTCTGCCAGAGTATAAATAGGGGAGCGAAAATATGTTAAGCGTTTAGTTAGTTAGTTAGTCAGTAGTTGAAGTTCTGAGTTGTTAGCAGTTAGTTGGCGTGAGTAGTTATGGTGTTGGAGAAACGGCCCATGTGGCTGGAGCTTAGCTTGGGATCAAGAACAGATTTAGAGTGAGATGAAATCTAGATGTGGATTTGAAGTAAACCACGCCATCGCAGCTTAAGCACGCACTGAGAAATGAAGTTACGTGAGTTGACTTTTGAGTTTATATTTAATTAAGATTGTTTTATTGCTATCACAGAGAGAGTGCGAAATTTATAAGATCTTGCCTGCCAAACCCAATGCCCGTTGTTGAATAAAAGCTCTATATTTAAACCCTATAGTCTCCTCATGAACTCCTACCAAAACCATTACGCCACAGTTTTATTATATCAATTTTCTAAATAGGTAGGTACGCCATGGCCAGGCACGTAGCCGGGAGGAGGCTAAGGGGGCTAAAGCTCCTTCCGAAAGTTTAGAAAGACTTCGCAAAGTTATCTCTTATGATAACAAAAATTAGCAATATTTTTCTGTTTTTTTGTCTTCCATTACATTAAAACTCGCACATTTTTATCTGTAAAAATATAAATTTATTCAATAGTTACAGCAATCTCTCGTTCTATCGCTCATTCGGATCCATGGTTCTTTATTGATATCTACCACTAAAAATATAAGTTCATCTTAAAACGCAATTTTAACTGTCTTTATGCACAGTAAAATTCGATAATGTTACTTCCATATCTCAAATTTGACTAAGAAAAAGTAAGTGTAATATACACGCATGGCGTATAAGTTAACGTTGGGAGTCAAATATAAAGCATTTGCTTGCATGTTATGATCTTCTATAATTTTCTCTATCCTCATTATATCACGCATATAATGAAAACTTAAAGTGGTCAATGTTAAAATGTTTTGTAGAGAAAGGAGACAAAAGCTTTAATAACTGCCTATAGTGTAAAATCATGTGAAAATTAATGATTTTGAAGAAAGTAGCTTTGTAAATGGTGTTATAACCTTAAAAGGCTTTTTATAAAAATTAAAAATAAATAAATAAAAATAAACTCGTAGCAGAAAATTTTGAAAAGGAATGGTTTGAAGAAAAACGACAGGGTATTGTGAAGCCTTCAAAGGCGTCACGGCGGCCGGCGTCCCCCAGACTCCGAACAACTTTGCTTTAAATTTTTTGCGTATGAATCTTTAATAGAAAGAAAATATGCACAGAGTACTCCCTTTTTCTGGGATTTTTTTTTTTTTTTTTTTTTTTTGAAAAATTATCAACTTTAGGGATGGATATCTCTATGTAGTGATTTTTTGGCAGATTTCACAGCGCCCTGTCGAGAGCTTTCAAGGGGGCATCTAACATCTAACATTCTTATTTTGTGCAGAGCAAGAAATGCCACTTAGAGGTGATCCTGATAGCGTTCCTCTAACCTTATAAACCGATAAAAAAGACTGTAAGCTAAGAACGCTTTTAAGATTTAGAGCAAAGTCTCGAGATGATGAATTGAAGCGACATATTATAAACAGCGTAGAAATATTGCTTACTAGCTCAGACATTCAGAATGAAATCATTCAAGTAGGCTCTGATATATTTAGCGAAGAACTAATTGCGAAAATAAATAACGCGACCTGTTTTAGTTTGATTGCTGATGAAATTATGGGCATTTCAAGCGCAGATCAGCTTGCCCTTTGTGTTAGATATGTGGACATTTTATAAAATTCACAAAACCCTTATTTCGGGAAGATTGTTTTAGGTTTTATCCCTCTAAATGCTTTGTCCGCCGAAAATTTAATAGTAGTAATATTACAACATTGTGATAAACTACGTCTTGAGATGTCTAAGTGCGTCGCACAGGCGTATAACAGAGTGGCCAATATGGCTGGTTATGTTAGTGGGGTCCAGTCTAGAATTCGTCAGAAATATCCAAAAGGTTTATACGTCCAATTGTGCAAGCCTACGATTAAACGTTGCATTGTCCAACAGCATGTTAATTCCTGTCATCCGAAACTGTCTTGTAACTGTTGATGACGTCTTCCAAACTGAAATAAAGATCCTGAGATTAACATTTAGACAGATAACACCTGCAAACCCTCAAATTAAATTCTCTGAAAAATATTACAGGGACACGGTCTTTATTCTCTGTGTAGAAAGTCTTATTCAAAATTTGAATGACAGATTCATTTCAAATGAAGACATTCTAACAGATTTCCAAGTACTTCTTCCAGGATTTGCTTCTCCGGAAAAAAAGCAAGCATATTAGAAAATATCTCTCAATATTTTTACGATAAAGTGACAATGTCTCAAGTGAAAGCTAAATATGAATTATGGTGCGAGAGAATTGCTAATGTTGACACAAACACAGATGTCTCCTGAAAGATATTTTTCGACAATAAAAGGAATTAAATCTTTGTCTCGAAGCGTTATGGCTGATCAGAGACTGGTAGTCTTGTAATGCTTTCCATTCATTGGGACATTACAGTAGACCCTGCTAAGATAATCATCCTCATGGCTGTGAAGAAGTCGCGAAGATTGCTTCTGTAGCACTAGTAAACTTATTCCACCAAGAGTACTGTATTTATAATTATTCTAATTCTAGAAGTGTAAAAAATAACAACATTAAAAGCACCAAATTATTTTTATTTTAAGCATACCGGTTTCGGTACCATATAGCATACCTTCCTCAGTGCTAAGGATGGCGGAAATTTGCTCACATATATAGAAAAGATGGGGATTCAAGTTAAAGGTTTATTGACCAATAGGAAAACAGAGGATTGCAGGTAACAGCCAATAGGAAAATAGATGGAAAATGGAAACAAAGTAGTGAGAAAATGCTGAAAAAAAAATTATTAAAAATGATGATTATTTTTTTTCAGCATTTTCTCACTACTTCGGTTCCATTTCCCATCTATTTTCTTATTGACTGTTACCTGCAATCCTCTGTTTTCCTATTGGTCAATAAATATTTAATTTGAATCCCCATCTTTCCTATATATGTGAGCAAAATTCCGCCATCCTTAGCACTGAGGAAGGTATGCTATATGCTACCGAAACCGGTATGCTTAAGAAAAAAAAAATTGGTGCTTTTAACGTTATTTTTTACTCTATTATTATATTGCACCAAGCTCCTTCTTGATAATTATTCTAATTCTAATTAGAGAATGTGAAATATAAATATAATTTTTATGATTGCATATATCTGTAACAAAATATTTTTGAAAAAATAATACAGTAGACTCTCGTTTTTACGAACCTCTTTTTCACGAACACTTGCGATTTTACGAACTATAGAATGGTCCCGGATACGCACCCATAGAATCAATGTAATTTTTCGCTCCCATTTACGAACTACAGATTATGAAAATCTCTTTTTTGCGAACTCAGTTTTCGTACTTCTGATTTTTTTTTTTTTTTTTTTTTTTTTTTTAAGTATCGGAATGCAGTGCCAACGTCATTTAAACTCTATACAGGTACAATGAGACATCAGGTACATTCCAAGAATGTGTTGTTTTTCCCCAATCTCTTTCGTAGGGAGGCGGCATAGCAACAATTTCAAGTAGTGGTTGTCAGGACTAAGGCACTTTTTTGAAGGGAACAATAACTGTGAAAGGTAAAGGTAGTAAAGGTTTCCATAGATAAAATGGAAACATATGTTTTTCAAAATGTGATTTTTTTTTAAAAGGTAAGTGATTATTTCCATTCCTAATTTTTTATCTATGTTTTCATCCATGTATTTTTATCTACTAAGTACTAATACAGTCTGTATTTTCATATGTAATATTTTCAAAGCATGGTAACGTATGTTTCTGTGTACTAAAATTATTTTTTGTGCATAAATTTGCATTTATTTCTTGTATATTTAAAAATACACGTATAACTTTATTAAATAATAAATAATCTTGAAATACTGCTTCATCCATGAAGAGGGGGCAGTTTGATAAAAATAGAAATAAATAATGTACGTATTCATATCATATTTGGTGTTTTTCTATTTTACGAACTATTTGGGTGTTCCCTACGAGTTCGTAAAAACGAGCGTCGACTGTATATATAATTAATTTCATCTACGTATTAATTATTTTAAGATAATGCGCTGGTAATGCGAGACACTCCCATGCTAATATTAATCCTGTGCTTTAAATCTATTCAAATTATTTGTTCGCATTTCAATATTTTTTAACGTTTTTCTGATAGGATATACTATAAGGCTCGTCTCAAATATTCTTAGTTTGTGCTTTTTTTATTTTCGGTGCAATTTTTCCCTAAAAACACTTCCGATTTGGAAACTGGGAGTGCTCTTGAAAACCATAAATTGTAACAGAAATCGAAGAAAAAATACGAAATAACAATTTTTGACATGGACATCAAGTATCCTATGCAGAAATATAGGGGAGGGTAGTACACAGTGAGACGAAAATTATTATTACTTAACAAATGGCGGCGATTGTTATTCTTTTGAAAGATTTTTTGCTACATCTTTAAGCTACACAAATGCGCTACACATTAATGTATAAATGGTTTTAAGAAAGTCATTTATAAAAGCACAGAAGCAGCATAACGGCGTATCGAAAATTGTCTCACTATGTACTACGAGTAGTACACAGTGAGACAATGGATATATTTTCATAAATCATACATTTTTACACTCTATCAATAATTTTCTACAGTTTATGATTTCTAATTAATATTTCTAGATTTTCAAAATATTTAAAATATGAGCCTCGGGTGGACAATGGCAGACTTTGGGCTACCTTCATGCAAATTTTCAGAATCTTACGTTTAGTAAATTTCCCTATCCATCGCACACACAGAGAAAGAGAAAGAGAGAAACAAACCTTCTTTTATTAATAAATAACTTTTTTAACATCAGAACCACATAGTAGGTACACAATAAGACACGTCTCTCTGTGTACCACAACTGTGTGTCTCACTGTGTACTTTACGTTGTAACAAAATGGATGCCACATCTTTTACATCAATTTCATCGCTTTAAAAAGTTTATGTTGTTTTTGCCGAAATAGTCTATTATTAGATACAGCTACGTTTGGTTAATTAAATACATGTTATATTGGAGGAAATAAACTCTAAAATAGACGTTTATCTAACTTTAATCACTATAAAATAAGGAATTATTTACTATTTTGTCGGACGGGTAACTAAAGGGCCGAAACTATATCCACGTGTTGCATAAGATGAGGTCGTTATGTGTGTGTGCCAGCTTGAAGAAAAAGTTACAACTATACGTTAAAGTGGCCGCTGTCTCACTGTGTACCATGTCTCACTGTATACGCCCTTACCTTACCTTAGTTTCAGCCTTGTTTAATTTTTTTACTCTTTAAATTATGCAAATTACTGCTGCTACATCAGAAAAAACTGCAAGATTTATCCCCAAACCGAAGGGAAATCCTGGCTACAGTCTTGGCCACGGCCGTCCCCCTTGACTATTAGGAAATCCCCCATTTCACTCTGAACCCGCTAGCGCCCCCCTAGAAGACTTCAGCGCCCACTGGGAGCGGTACCGCCCCCGTTGGGAACCTATGGTCTAGTCTAAGCAATTTCGGATGAGCTGAAGTATTCATCAACCAGTAATAGATATTTTTTCATTCTCAATTATTTTTCCAAAGCAGAATCAAAATCACTTTTTAAAAAAATCTAGAAGACCTTCAATTCACAGCTCGATCGTTACACAACGCTATTGCGATGAAAGACGGTTTTTATTTTTGTTTTTGTTTTTTAATAAATTAACGGGGTTTTTTATTAATATTTAAAGTATATATTTATATTAAATATATTAATAATTAACAGTAATAATTAAGTATTCGTGTAATTTTTTATTAACTTTAAAAATTTGAATCGTTTTGTAATTTTTATTGTTTAAAAATGACTATTTCAGCCTCATAACATTTGAATTGCTGTGCATTTTCCAACTTAAAAAAAAAAGTAAAACTACAGCGTACCTGAAAAATAACAGTTTAGTTTCCATCTTAATATTAAAGTGTTCTGCTAAACACAAGTAGCAAATTTGGTAACCATTTAATATTCCCGCGCATTATTAATTTAAATACTCTGCTAAAATTATTTTCTGCACTTATCTAGAAGACCTTCAATTCACAGCTCGATCGTTACGCAACACTATTGCGATGAAAGACTGTTTTTGTTTTTGTTTTTTACTAAGTTATCATGTTTCTTTTTTATTATTATTTAAAGTATAGATTTATATTAAAGTTATTAATAATTAACAATAATAGTTAAGTATTCGTGTAATTTTTTATTAACTTTAAAAATTTGAATCTTTTTGTAATTTTGATTGTTTAAAAATGACTATTTCAGCCTCATAACATTTGAATTGCTGTACGTTTTCCAACTTAAAAAAAAAAAAAAACAAGTAAAACTACAGCGTACCTGAAAAATAACAGTTTAGTTTCCATCTTAATATTAAAGTGTTCAAATTTGGTAACCATTTAATATTCCCGCGCATTATTAATTTAAATACTCTGCTAAAATTATTTTTTGTACTTTATCCTATGTATTTTTAAATCGGAATATTTGATAACTTAAAAGAATACTTTTATAAATTTTTAAATGAGCTTTTAAGAGTTCCTGAGGTAACATTATAAATATTAATATTTCTTTCACTGATATATTACTTCCACCTCGAAAAATATTTATTTTCTCTAAATCTAAATAATCATCTTTATTTTATTTTATTTCAGTCTGAACTGTAGTGAAATAATTGATCAAAAATATTTCAAAACGCTCTGTCAGAAACTTTTCTCTTCGGTTTGGCAATATTGTTGATTTCTGTTCTCAGTGCGTACAGACAGTAGTACGTGGTTTAAACGAATATAGTTATCCACATTATTTCTTGATACTTAGGTAAGCCAGCTACAAGTATTTTCTAACAAATATTTCAGTTTTCTTTAAAGTGAGATGTAATAAAGCTTTTTGCATTTTCTTATACAGAAAGTTTGCTTTCTGCAACTGCTGTCATTTATTATGCTAATGGTGAATGTGTGCTTTTACATAAATTGTTCTTAAAATAGGAATGACTGCAGCACTCTTTTTTTAGAACTATTACTAATAAAGTATTATATATATATAATAGTAATTTGCTACAACAAAATGTTTTGTTCTAGATTTTGGAAGGCCTCGACTTTATGATATACAAGTATGAAATGGTTGATTATTTCAAGTAAGTTGAGACTTTTTATTTAAAATTTCTTACACAATAATGGTGTATTTTTAATTTACACCATTACAATTTTGTGCTTATTTTTCTTTTATATTCCGTATGAAATCTTAACATTGTTATAAAACATCGAATGTTAGTTTTGACTCAAAAACATTTTACTATTTTTTGTCTCAAAAATTAAAATTCTAAAACAGTTATGCAAACTATATTATACTAAACAGTTATACTATGTTTTTTTACTTGTTCGCACTTCAGTATAAAGTAGAATTTGTAATAATATTTCGATTTTGTGTTTATTTTCCTTTCGTATGTAATACTACTAAATTTGTTCCTAACGGCGTTGATTCTTTTATATTGTTTTAATTAATTTTTATTACAAGAAATATGCATTTTACATGATCTTACTTTGTGTTTTCTCTTTTATCTTCCGTATTAAGAGGCTACTTCAGTCAAACGAAAAGAGCCGTTCGCTAATGCTAATCCTATGGAAGAAATTTATAAAGATATCTCAGCCGCATTTCAATATCTTTAAATGATTTCTTTTGCATTGAATAGTTATAATTGATCTGTACAGAGGCCGTTGTTTACTTTTTCGATTTTGTTAACAGGTATTTCTTATGAGGAAACTTTCATTTTCGGAACCGGTTTCGAAAGTAAAAGCATCCACATAAAAAATATCTGCAATCAAAATCGAAAAAGTAAAAAACGGCCTGCATGCAGATCGACCTCAACTATTCAATACAAAAGAAATCATTTAAAAATATTGAAATGCGACCGAGATATCTTTATAAACTTCTTCCATAGGATTAGCATTAGCGAATGCGTCTTTTCATATGACTGAAGTAGCCTCTTAAGGGGGCACAGGTCCTTTAAACTTTCAAAAATCAGTTTTCAGATTTTGATTTATTCTTAATTTTAAAAATTTCTCAACAGTATTCAAAAATCTGCATTCTTTCTTGAGTTATCATCATTTATAGACGGTGAGTACAAGTGAAAGTCCGTTGATATTGAAACTTTAAAAACGCGTTTTCTCAGATTAGTAAATTTGGAGTTTGCGCGCAGTTACTTTCAAACTCAAAGTATATAAGCTATAGCTTTAAAAAGTTAAACAAATATGCGTTTCTTTATAGTCTTCATGCTAAAACCAAAAAAAAATCACATATTTTGGTTATTTATTTTTTTGCACTTGAAAAATTTGAATTTTTTTTTTTTTTTTATATTTTGTGCCAAAATTAAATTTTAAATAAAACTATTTGTATATATTTTGGTTTTAATTTTGAAGTAGGTACTATGTGATGATTCTATTTTGTTCAAAAATTGTTTTCTATACGCGCAATTTAGAGTTTAATCATGCGATCATTAATTGCAATTATCAATTTTGATTTTTTAAATTTAATTTTTACTTGTTAAATTTAAAATTTCAATATTAATTTTGTATATACATTATACAACGTTTATTTTTCTGGGTAATATAGCTAAGCATTTTTGAAATTGTGTACTTGAAGTAAACTTCTTTTTAAAAAGTGGTGCCGACCGAATAAAATTTGCGTAAGAGACGCCGGAGTGCAAAGGGTTAATATACCCAATTTGTCCTAAAACGCCGAAACTTAGTTTTGATTCTTTAAGGTTGTTTTAGTATTTTTTCATTCTAAGAAATATGCATTTTACGTAATCTTAAAATTTCGAAACTTTTTTTTTTTTTAAGTTATTATTATTGTTATCTATACAGTTTCGTGTAGTGGTGTAAAGTGGATTTTGAGTGCCCGAGGTAATTCAAAATAATGCACCCTTTCTTTAGTGATCACTGCAGCTTTTTATGCTTTTGTTCTTTATGGAACAATTTTCTGGCGCCACAAAAAATTTAGTGCCCGTGGCTGTCCTTGCCCTAGACCACCATACGTTAGGCCATTGATTTTATGTTTATTTTTCTTTCGTATTTCGTACGTAAACCTTAACATGTTCTAAAGATTCGAAAATCAGTTTTGGAATATTTTTTCATCACAAAATTAAGTATTATTTTTATAATTCTTGAAGATGGTTTTATTTCTTTTACTTCAGTATTTAACTATTTAGATAACAAAATTAAGTATTATTTTTATAATTCTTGGACATGGTTTTATTTCTTTTACTTCAATATTTAACTATTTAGATTACGTTTATTTGTTTCAGGTATCTTGATTCGTATGTCCTTATATCACAGTGGTTTAAATTTCAGTTATATTTTGAATTTCAATCATGATTACTTAAGGTCCAAAATTTTATAGGACGTCTCGATTCTGTTTTTCTAAATTTAAATATCTGAACTGCAAATTTCACGATTTTTCGAATAAATTGTTCAATTAACAATAATAGTAAAGTGAAAACTAAGGCAATTTATTTTGTTGAAAACAGCAGAATTCCTACTAGTACTTAATAGCCTCATGCATTCCCACAGTATATATTTTGTCATTTACATAGTGTTTATTAAACTTTTACTATGTTCAAGAACAACTTATGTTATTAATTACAATGGCTCACTTTAGTTAATTTAAATAGTAATCGTTTTTTAGAATGTTAGTCTTCGGTACCCGTGCGGTATTCAATGCTGGTCATTGATGCTGCAACATATTTTTAGGTAGATTTTGTATGAAATACTATCAGGATCGTTCCTATGTTGGAATTTCGGAAAAAATTTTGCAGATCTACACCGATCATGACTCCTAGAACCCAAAACCACCCTCAGTAAAAAACTTTATATATATATATATATATATATCACTTTCTTCTGGACACGATAACTTTCGTAATTCTGCACCAATCTCTTCCAAACTGATATATAAAATCAAAGGGCATAAAATCTCGGTCAAGTTCGTCAATGGGCAAAATCGGACCAAGGGGATGGAAATAGGGAGGGGGTTTTGTGAAAACAGAAAACCCCCCATAACTTCTTAATTTTTGTACATATCAAATCAGTTTAAAGTTTTTATTACTTCTAAAAATAGGGCCAAAATTTTATGTATCACAGATTTTTGATAAAGTTAAAAATGGGCTCAAGGGGCGCAAAAAATAGGGTTTTTGCGAGAAAAAAAATTCATAACTTCGTCAATTCAAAAGATATCAATTCCAATTAATTTTATTATAAATCTCCTTAATATTATCTACAACTTTTATATTCACAAGTTTTTGATAGGACCAATTCGTACCGCAAAAAAAAAATTAAAAACTAAAACGAAAAGGGGGTTTGAAGAAGTAAAAAATCCATAACTCCGTCAATTCAAAAGATATAAAATCCCCATGAATTAATCATATATCTTCTTAATATTGTCTACAACATCTATATAGACACGTTTTGGATAGGACCAATTCTTACAGCAAAAACAAATTAAAAATACATAGCGGTTGAAGAAAAAAAATCCCTGCCGGCTCGACCTACAGGCGGAGGTAGATTTCGAAGTTAAGTATACTAATTTCACAAACAAAAACCAAATCATGATTAGAGATAAACCCACTTTAAACATTTTATCTGGCCGCTTTTGACGAGTTTTTATTTCATTTTTATATAATAACATGTTTTTATCAGAATCATGTTAGGGCGGTATTCAAAAAAATACATTTCCATGCTCAACAACTCGAAATTTTCTGGCATAACTCCAGATTCATTTTTAATAGGAAAAACATGAAACTTGTTGACGTGATTTTTAAAGAGATTTATAAGCGACCTGTGTTTTTAATTTTCGTTCAATTAATTAAAACTTGATACATAAACAATTATTTTCTCAGCAAGACAATATTTTTCGTTTCTAACACAATCGCTTCGGGAAATTCCGTTCAAAATGCCCACTTTGACATCATTTTTTGAAATATATTCTGCCTCTGTCAAAAAATCGATCATTACGATACATTATATAGTTTCTGAATAAGCGAATCTAGCAATTGGATGCGTTTGAGAGCAAAAATGAATTTAAAAATGAGTCAGAAAATAAGCAGTTTGAATTTGAATACTCCCTTAATACGATGATTTTTCCAACACAAACCGCTTCGGGAAATTCGGTTCAAAAGGCCCACTTTGACAGCATGTTTTAAAATATATTCTGCTTCTATCAAAAAATTGACCATTACGGTACATTATATAGTTTCTGAGTAAGAAAAGGTACCAATTGGAAGCCTTTGAGAGTAAAAATGAATTGTAAAATGAGTCAGAAAATAAGCAGTTTGGGTTTGAATACACCCTTACTAAGATGATTTTTTTCTTCAACCGCTATGTATTTTTAATTTGTTTTTGCTGTAAGAATTGGTCCTATCCAAAACTTGTCTACATAGATGTTGTAGACAATATTAAGAACATATATGATAAATTCATGGGGATTTTATATCTTGTGAATTGACGGAGTTATGAAAATTTTTCTTCTTCAACCCCCCCCCCCCTTTTTTTGTTTTCGTTTTTAATTTTTTTTGTGGTACGAATTGGCCCTATCAAAAACTTGTGAATATAAAAGTTGTAGATAATGTTAAGGAGATTCAGGATAAAATTAATTGGATTTGACATCTTGAGAATTGACGAAGTTATGAATTTTTTTCTTTCAAAAACCCTATTTTTTGCGCTCCTTTAGCCCATTTTTAACTTTATCAAAAATCTGTGATACATAAATTTTTGGCCCTATTTTTAGAAGTAATAAAAACTTTAAACTGATTCGATGTGTACAAAATTTAAGAAGTTATGGGGTTTTTTCGGTTTTCACAAAACCCCTCCCTATTTCCATCCCGTTGGCCCGATTTTGCCCATTAACGAACTCGACCGAGATTTTATGCCCCTTGATTTTACGTATCAATTTGGAAGAGATTGGTGCAGAATTGTGGAAGTTATCGTGTCCAGAAGAAAGTGATATATATAGATACATGCATACATAGAT
Organism: Maratus speciosus; assembly: GCA_963932465.1. Lineage (NCBI taxonomy): Eukaryota > Metazoa > Arthropoda > Arachnida > Araneae > Salticidae > Maratus > Maratus speciosus. The sequence goes on along the minus strand of OZ010790.1, from coordinate 177,639,075 downwards.
AGATAGATAAAGTTTTTTACTGAGGGTGGTTTTGGGCTCTAGGGGTCATGATCGGTGTAGATCTGCAAAAATTTTTCAGAAATTCCAACATAGGAACGACGCCAATAGGTAGTATTTCATAAGAAATCTACCTAAAATCATGTAAGTAAAGGTGTATTCAAATCCAAACTGCGTATTTTCTGACTCATTTTACAATTCATTTTTGCTCTCAAAGGCTTCCAATTGGTACGTTTTCTTACTCAGAAACTATATAATGTACCGTAATGGCCGATTTTTTGATAGAGGCAGAATATATTTTTAAAAATGCTGTTAAAGTGGGCATTTTGAACCGAATTTCCCGAAGCGGATTGTGTAGGAAAAATCATTGCATTAAGGATGCACTCAAATCCAAACTGCTTATTTTCTGACTCATTTTTAAATTCATTTTTGCTCTCAAACGCATTTAATTGGTAGATTCGCTTATTCAGAAACTATATAATGTACCGCAATTATCGATTTTTTGATAGAGGCAGAATATATTTCAAAAAATTATGTCAAAGTGGGCATTTTGAACGGAATTTCCCGAAGCAATTGTGTTATCACTTTCTTCTGGACACGATAAGTTCCGCAATTTTGCACAAATCTCTTCCAAACTGATTTAAAATCTCGGTCAAGTTCGTTAATGGGCAAAAGCGGACAAAGGGGATGGAAATAGGAAGGGGTTTTTTGAAAACCGAAAAAACCCCATAACTTCTTAATTTTTGTACATATCAAATCAGTTTAAAGTTTTTATTACTTCTAAAAATGCATCACAGATTTTTGATAAAATTTAAATTAGGCTCAAGGGGCGCAAAAAATAGGGTTTTTGGGAGAAAAAAATTCCTTACTTCGTCAATTCTCAAGATATCAAATCCAATAATTTTATTATACATCTCCTTAATATTATCTACAACTTTTATAGTCACAAGTTTTTGATAGGACCAATTCGTACAAAAAAAAAAAAAAAAAAGGGTTGAAGAAGAAAAATTTTCATAACTCCGTCAATTCACAAGATATAAAATCTCCATTAATTTATCATATATCTTCTTAATATTGTCTTCAACATTTATACAGACAAGTTTTTGATAGGGCCAATTCTTAAAGCAAAAACAAATCAAAAATACATAGCGGTTGAAGAAAAAAATCATTTTATTAAGGGTGCATTCAAATCCAAACTGTCTATTTTCTTACTCATTTTTAAATTCATTTTTGCTCTCAAACGCATCCAATTGCTAGATTCTCTTATTCAGAAACAATATAATGTACAGTTATGATCGATTTTTTGATAGAGGCAGAATATATTTCAAAAAATGATGTAAAAATGGGCATTTTGAACAGAATTTCCCGAAGCGATTGTGTTAGAAACGAAAAATATTGCCCTACTGAGAAAATAATTGTTTATTAATCAAGTTTTAATTAATTGAAAGAAAAATAAAAACACAGGTCGCTTATAAATCTTTTCAAAAATCACGTCAGCATGTTTCATATTTTTTTTTATTATTATTATTATTATTAAAACTTAATCTGAAAATGTGCCAGAAAATTTCGAGTTGTTGAGTATGGAAAAATATTTTTTTTAATATCGCCTTAACATGATTCTGATAAAAACAGCTATTTTATAAAAAGGAAATAAAAACTCGTCAAAAGCAGACAGACAAAACTGTTAAAGTGGATTTATATCTAATAATGATTTTGTTTTTGTTGGTGAAATTAGTATACTTAACTTCGAAATCTACCTCTGCCTGTAGTCCGGGCCGGCAGGGATTTTTGCGATTAACTGTTTGTTTATTTTATCTGTAGTAAACATTTTTATAAAAGTTGATGCATTCATTACACAGCAAAAATACCATTATCTCTATTGTATTTCGAGACCACACTGTAAAAAAAATTCCGCAACGTTCCTGGGAAAAAATGGGCAGCTGAGTTGCCCATTATTTCCAAGAAACATTTCTTGAAAATGACTGGAACTTTACTGTATATGTTAAAAACTTTCTACAGAAATGCCAGTAAGTTTCCTGTGAAATACCAGGAATATTTCTGTTGACAGCAAAACATTACTATCATTTCACAGCATGCGGGATCCGCAGACGATTTTTACATTTCCAGTTGACAATTTTCGCTTTATTATCATTATTTGTTAGAATGAAAAAATATTTTGAAATTGACATCAAAATTATTATTTATAATTTACACGAAAAAATAAATTTTCAGTTAAAATTCAATAAAGTAAATATATATATATATGATATATTGTTTCTAAACTTTGCTTAAAATATAAAAATATATAAATGTAAATAATAATTAGAAAAAAATCTAGACATAAAATATTTTGGATTTTCGTCAGTAATTATATTAGTTTACAAGTTAGATAAAATACATATAAATTTTCATGAAAAAAAAAAACCTAAACGTAATTGTATATTTTTTGCGAAAATAAAAAAAAATTCAAATTTGCAGCAATTCAAAGTGTCAAATATATATCAAATTGTAATAAAGTGTTAAAATATAAAATTAATTAACAAAGAAAAAAAAAAGTCCAGAGGTAGCATCGAACTCGGGCCGTACGGGTGGCGTGCGAGCTTTCTGCGTCCACACCACGAAAGACACGTTGAGAGCTGCAAACGAATGGGTATTTGAAACGTATGCTAAACCTCGGCATCTAATTTCTCAAAATCTAAGGCCCATTTGAAGAAATCCTTTCCCAAGAATAATTAGAGATAAGAACTCTAAAACATACTTTAAATTAATCAAAATCAGTGAGAATCATGTTTGATGGTCCCCTAGTTAATGGGGATCCAAATAATAGGTGTATTTTTTTTACACGGTCTGCTCGTTAAACGTTCCACAGACAAGTACGAGAGATAATCTCTTAGCGATGTCACAGAGGTATTGTATTTTCATCTGAATTGTCTTGACAATAAAGACATAAAGGATTATGTCGTCTATTGATTTATTTGCATTCCGTATTGATTTTTTTACATTCATTTAAGTAATTCGTTTTCGACACTCGCGCGCTTTGGCGGCCGCAGCGTTTTGCTGTTTTCAACTTTTGTTCAGGGTTCAGGAACGTTTCAGACAAGAAAACCAGAATTTCACAGGAAAGAGCTAAATTATTCTGAAAACCTGAGAAAAGGCGAAACGTTCCTGGATTTTACATGGAACGTTACCATTTTTTTTTACAGTGCACGGAAAGTTACAGATCGAATAAAATAATAAGATACGCGACACTACAGACAATAATTTATTCTAGGATATCTGCGTGCAGGAATGTAGCGGAGGGTAGTATACGATGGTGAACGCCGTATATCTCCCGTATTTTGTAAAGAAACTCCGTACACCCACCATAACTATAATAGCGTATACTCTCCAGCGTAAGTATGGTCTTCAATAGTAGCCTATAACCCTTTATTTTTTTACAGCCTTATTTTTATTATCTCGTCTATGTGTACTTCATTATTTTCATAACAGACAAATCCAGACTTCCAGGCACGATGTAAAATTCTACACAGCATGACAGGAGTGACTGTAACATAAATTCGATCGTAAAATTACAAGTGGCTTCTTTAACTGTGTTAGACCAAAGCCGCCTAAAGACTACAAGCCAAACACAAGTTTTCGTGACGTCACTTCGCGGGGCTTACGCCAGCAGAGAAGAGCACAGACTTACTTTCCTCTACATTCCAACTTAATTATCACAGCACACGGAAAAAATTATATACATACTTGTAGTTTAAAGACGCTAATTAGGCGCTTTTCAACCAATTTCGATTACTCCTCAACAGTAAAAATAAAGATACTATATTTATGAAATAATATCACTGTGTCAATGAAAATGTGCCTCAGTATTAAAGTTAAGAGTACATGAAAGAAAATTGGTTCGTTAATAAGAAAAAAAAACAAGTATTAAATTTATTTTAGTGAACACTTTTTATTATATTTATTCTACTTTGAAATTTAGAAACAATATCAATTATCTACTTTCTATATATTCAAAAACAAGACATTAATATATATATATATATATATATATACATATATAAATTTTCAGTTTAAACACATATCAATTAATTATTTTGCTTTCAATTATTTCACTTTCAAAAATAAATAAATACTAATAAGTGTGCCAATCAAAACCCACATTTAAAATTAAGTTAAAGTGAAAGCAAAGTGAAAGTCAAATAAAAACAAATTCAATTTGTGTTCTATTTTTATTATTTATTGTGGCTTGAAATTATGCAGTAAATATTCCATTAAATATTTAGTGATTTGAAACCTTCACATAACAAATTTAGTATAAATAAATAGTAAAATTAATGAATATATGAAATTAAATATCCATACAGATAAATTTTTCGTACCTACTGCAAACTTTTCTTATCAGAAATGGGTAATTTTCACATAAAATCCATTAGAATTGAGAAACATAAAACTCTCATAATAAAACAAAACAAGATCATGAAATCGAAAATTATGATTATTATTTTAATTTTGTGTTAGTTTAACATATTATGCAAGGTACAAGCAATAGATTTTTTTAAAGTGTACTGAAACCTGACAGAGGAAAAAAAAAAAGAAGAAGAAGAAAGAAAACACTTTCATCAATCCAAATTACAATTTTCCTAACTTATGTTCATTTTCCTCGGATATTTGAGATTTAACTGCTAAAAAACATAAGAGAAACCCAAATCCTTCCACGAAAATATTTCATTTCCAAAAATAATGTTGTGTGGTCTGTTTAAATGATTGTTCACATGTTTTAAGCTTAAAATAATCAATATTTATGAGATGATGGCCATGACTAGATCGAAAAGTAAATTTATAATTATAGGAAAATTATTTTAATTATTGTTATTTTTAATTAAACATTAAAATGTGTATAAAAACACACACAATTTTTTCGAAGAGCTGGGGCTGGGGGGGGAGGGGCTCGCCAACATCTGTTTTGCATAAGGGCGCTGACAAGCCTTCTTATGAATTAATTGTTTACAGTGGTTGCAAAAATAGAGATTCAAACACATTATCCCCATATCTCCAGTTTTCACGTATAAGCATGGTTTATGTAACAAATATTATAAAAGGAATTTTTATCAAGATATTAGGAGTTTAAGATTAAAACACAACAATAAATTGGTACATATACAGGGCTGCCACCGGCAAGTATTTTTCTATTCTATTCGCACCGCTATTTAAAAAAATAAATAAATTTTGTAGTATATTTCTCTTGCAAATGTTGTCAAACTGTATGTCAAAGATTTTGTTTTGAGAAAGTGGTGCAAGTCAGAATAAAAAAATAGTCGAATGTGGCAGCCCTGCGTATATTGACTGGACTTTGAAAGAAGTAAACAAGATAATATGCGTCCATAGCGACTTTGCTGAAAATTTCTAGTATATTTAAATTTCTAGTATGAAAATACCCATAAACATACATAAATTTTTTATTAAATTAAATCCCAAACAATTCTGCATACAAAATAATTAGTTATTATTCACACAACAAGTGTTTTTTAATAAATAGACGTTTATTAAAAGTCACTTTAATGAGAGAAAACAGAACAAATTAAAAAGGGAGGAAAGTGTGACAAGTTAGAAATTACTAAATAATGGCTTGTAACTAAGACTTTTGGCTGAACATTTTTGAGCATGATTAGTACCCAAAGAACCCAGTCTGACATAAGTTTCAGCTGTCTGGTGCCAATATTTCCTAGTAAACAAAATTCAGAAGTTTTAACCGAAATCTTTGAATAGCAAGAAAGGTAATGTTGCAAATAGCTATTACCAAAATGTAAAAAATTTAAACAATAATATTTGTACTGTACTATAGACAAAATTTCATCAGTTTTCAGTGATAAATTCCCGAGTAATAATGATTTTAAAGTTTTTTTAATTAATTTGTTTAAATTAAAAGAACTAATTAAAATTTCCACTTGAAAATATAATAGTTGGCGTAGAAAAATATGTCGCATAGGACATTAAAATTTCAAACTGAATTGGCCATAGGCCATATAGCTTCCAAATTATAAGGAGAAATGTGTTGGCCCCAACAGAATTATCTCTAGCACATATTATATTGCACTATAGCTCTAGCACATATTAAAATGAAGCTATTTTTACACATTTATAAAGAATATAATTAAACAATGAAAACTTTATTAATTAATGACTTTTGAGATAATTCACCGATTCACACCATTCAAGCACCAATTTTTAGCAAATTACGAGAGAAAGGGAATGATATAAGTCTCGATACGAATTAGTAATTTTTGCCACTTTAAATTACTGCTGTTTTTGAAATGAAACAGAAGTACAATAATATAGTTTTGTTTTGAGACACGCACATGGGATTATTGACAATACGATACTGGGATTTAATAGCTCATTTATTTTAAAGAAGTTAAAAATAAAAGATATTCTGAACGCAAAAAAATAGAACTAGTACAAATAAAATATAAGTAGTTAATTTGAAAATAAAACTTACCTTCAAAAGAATATGTTCTATTCTTTTAAGTAAACAGCACATGCATACGTTACATTTTAATTCTAAAAAATCCCTGCCGGCCCGACCTACAGGCAGAGGTAGATTTCGAATTTAAGTATACTAATTTCACCAACAAAAACTAAATCATTATTAGATATAAATCCACTTTAACAGTTTTGTCTGTCTGCTTTTGACGAGTTTTTATTTCCTTTTTATATAATATCTGATTTTATCAGAATCATGTTAAGGCGGTATTAAAAAAAAATACTTTTCCATGCTCAACAACTCGAAATTTTCTGGCACATTTTCAGATTCATTTTTAATTTAAAAAATATATATATATGAAACATGCTGACGTGATTTTTTAAAAGATTTATAAGAGACCTGTGTTTTTATTTTTCTTTCAATTAATTAAAACTTGATTAATAAACTATTATTTTCTCAGTAGGGCAATATTTTTCGTTTCTAACACAATCGCTTCGGGAAATTCTGTTCAAAATGCCCACTTTTACATCATTTTTTGAAATATATTCTGCCTCTATCAAAAAATTGATCATTACTGTAACATTATATAGTTTCTGAATAAGAGAATCTAGCAATTAGATGCGTTTGAGAGCAGAAAGGAATTTAAAAATGAGAAAGAAAATAGATAGTTTGGATTTGAATGCACCCTTAATAAGATTTTTTTTATTTCAACCGCTATGTATTTTTAATTTGTTTTTGCTGTAAGAATTGGCCCTATCAAAAACTTGCCTATATAAATGTTAAAGACAATATTAAGAAGATATATGATAAATTCATGGAGATTTTATATCTTGTGAATTGACGGAGTTATGAAAATTCTTCTTCTTCAACCCCCGCTTTTTTGTTTTCGTTTTTAATTTTTTTTGCGGCACGAATTGGTCCTATCAAAAACTTGTGAATGTAAAAGTTGTAGATAATAATAAGGAGATGTATAATAAAATTAATTGGATTTGATATCTTAAGAATTGACAAAATAAGGAATTTTTTTCTCCCAAAAACCCTATTTTTTGCGCCTCTTGAGCCTATTTTAAATTTTATCAAAAATCTGTGATGCATGAATTTTTGGCGCTATTTTTAGAAGTAATAAAAACTTTAAACTGATTTGATATGTACAAAAATTAAGAAGTTATGGGGTTTTTTCGGTTTTCACAAAACCCCTCGTATTTCCATCCCCTTTGTCCGCCTTTTCCCATTAACGAACTTGACCGAGATTTTATGTCCCTTGATTTTATGTATCAATTTGGAAGAGATTTGTGCAGAATTGCGGAAGTTATCGTGTCCAGAAGAAAGTGATAACACAATTGCTTCGGGAAATTCCGTTCAAAATGCCCACTTTGAGATCTTTTTTTTAAATATATTCTGCCTCTATCAAAAAATCGATCACTGCGGTACATTATATAGTTTCTGAATAAGCGAATCTACCAATTAAATGCGTTTGAGAGCAAAAATGAATTTAAAAATGAGTCAGAAAATAAGCAGTTTGGATTTGAGTGCATCCTTAAATGCAATGATTTTTCCAACACAATCCGCTTCGGGAAATTCGGTTCAAAATGCCCACTTTAAAAGCAGTTTTTTTAAATATATTCTGCCTCTATCAAAAAATCGACCATTACGGTACATCATATAATTTCTGGGTAAGAAAACGTACCAATTGGAAGCCTTTGAGAGTAAAAATGAATTGTAAAATGAGTCAGAAAATAAGCAGTTTGGATTTGAATACACCCTTACTTAGATGATTTTTTTCTTCAACCGCTATGTATTTTTAATTTGTTTTTGCTGTAAGAATTGGTCCTAACCAAAACTTGTCTATATAGATATTGTAGACAATATTAAGAAGATATATGATAAATTCATGGGGATTTTATATCTTTTGAATTGACGGAGTTATGGATTTTTTACTTCTTCAAACCCTCTTTTTGTTTTCGTTTTTATTTATTTTTTTTTTTTTTGCGGTACGAATTGGTCCTATCAAAAATTTGTGAATATAAAAGTTGTAGATAATGTTAAGGGGATTTATAATAAAATTAATTATCTTGAGAATTGACGAAGTTATGAATTTTTTTCTCACAAAAACCCTATTTTTTGCGCCCCTTGATCCCATTTTTAACTTTATCAAAATTCTGTGATACATAAATTTTTGGCCCTATTTTTAGAAGTAATAAAGACTTTAAACTGATTTGATATGTACAAAAAATAAGAAGTTATGGGGGGTTTTCGGTTTTCACAAAACCCCTCCCTATTTCCATCCCCTTGGTCCGATTTTACTCATTAACGAACTTGACCGAGATTTTATGCCCATTGATTTTATGTATCAGTTTGGAAGAGATTGGTGCAGAATTACGAAAGTTATCGTGTCCAGAAGAAAGTGATATATATAGATAGATAGATATATATATAAAGTTTTTTACTGAGGATGGTTTTGGGTTCTAGGGGTCATGATCGGTGTAGATCTGCAAAAATTTTCAGAAATTCCAACATAGGAACGATCCCAATAGGTAGTATTTCATACGAAATCTACCTAACAAGATTCAAATGCTCGGCATTGGCGCCAGCCCCGCGTCGTGACGTCAGATATGTGGGGGAATGAAATCGTGTCTGGCTTGATAGTCTTGAGAAGGCTTTGGTTAGACATGTGGTAAACGCGTGCTATGTTTCTGTTTGACTTTTGAATCCGCATATATATGGGCTGCCACAAGCGACTATTTTTATATTCTGTTCGCACCACTATTTTTAGAAAATGCATAATGTAGTATGTTTCTCTTGCAAATGTTGGCAAAGCGTATGTAAGGGATTTTTTTTTTAAGTGGTATGAAATATAATAAAAAAATAGTCGCTTGTGGCAGCCCTGGATAATGGAAGGCTTTACCAGTAGAATATGACACATAGTAGTAGCACAGTAGAATATAACAAAAAGACTATTTTAACAAAATTTTGTTTCGGATTCATATGCAATGTTTATTTTATTATTTAGTTTCGTCTAATATATTCCCATAAGTACATATCCATATATTGCTATAAACTGGTGACAACCGGTTTGTCTTAAATAAACATATACAGTAGAACTTCGATTATCTGAAGTAATTGGGACCGACAATCTTTCGGAAAGACGAAATTTTTGGATAATCGAGAATGCTTCTGTATATGCAATATTTCTTATTATGGTAACCAGCTCTTAATAAAAATAAAGCAATAGAAAAATATAAACCAGAATAAATTACTAAAATTTTAATTTTGAAATTAAGTACCTTTTACATATATCAGAAGAGTTTGAAAAAAATGTTTTGTTTGTCGCAGTTTAGATGGCCTTTGCTTTGAAGCTCTATCTCGGGGTCTTTTAATATTATTAATTCACCAGTATCACAGTTTTTCTGCTTCTCCACAGCCATGCCAACCTTTTGCAAAACAAGGAATGTGATAGCAGAAAGAAAAGCTTTCAAAATGGATTTCGGTTAACCGAGAGTTTCGGATAAAAGAGGTTCTACTGTATAAGTATTGGATTCGTGAAAAATTTCGACTTCCGGTTTTCGATGGATTTATACGTTTTAGAAGGTCTTGAATAGGATTTGATGGTTTTTAGAAAATGTCTGTCAGTATGAGACAAAAGTTTTGTGGGCGGTCTATCTCAAGAACTAATGGGTGGAATTTCACAAAATTTAGATTCAGTCAGGCCTTGATATAAACTGGTGCTGATTAGTTTTTGGTGTATATCACCTAACAGGTGGCGCTGCTATGCTGCATTTTTCTCGATTTTCGCAATAGCTCTATCTCAATAACTAGCGCATGCATTTTCATCAAACTTCAGATTCAGTTACAAGTTGACTTATGTTACTTATTAGGCTTTGGGGTATATAGCCCAACAGGTGGAGCTGCTATGCTGTATTTTTAACGATTTCAGCAATAACTCTATCTCAAGAACTAATGTACAGAATTTTAGATTCAGTTAAACCTTGATATAAACTGGAGCTGATTAGTTTTGATGTATATCGCCCAACAGGTGGCGCTGCTGCGTTGTATTGTGTACGATTTCCGCAATAGCCCTATCTCAAGAACTAATGCACGAATTTTCCTCAAGCTTCATATTCAGTTAGACGTTGACGTAAGCTGTTACTGATTAGGTTTTGGTGTAAGTCGCACAACAGGTGGCGCTGCTATGCTGAATTTTTCACGACTTTCGCAAAAGTTATATCTCAAAAACTAATGCACTCAATTTTATCAAACTTAATATTCTGTTACATTTTCATGTAAATAAATCCTTATTAGACTTGGGTGTATATTGAACGACAGGTGTTGATTTTGAAACAATGCGATACTTCTATCTCCTTGTTAAATGCATTCAATTCAACGAACCTATATACCTTTCAGGGTTCGTTGCTATATATCAATGGATATATATTAGAGTGGTGCGAAAAAAGTAAAGTTTATATTTCCGAGTCGCTATAGTGCGGAAAAGTTGCGATTGGTCAATAATACAAGAAATACCAAAAAAATTTTTTTAAATCGGACTTTATCTTCCGATCCCGCAAACCGCCTAAAAATTAAAAAAAATTTTTAATTTCCGATTTTTTCAGAATTTAATTTTTTTTTACGTATATATATTTTTTATTGCTATAGTGAAAAATATTTGCAGATGGTAATGTTTAATAATAATAATATTAAACAGTTGTGTTTAAAAAATATTTTCCGATCGCGCAAGCTCAATAAAAATCGGGAAAAATTCAATTTTCAGTGATTTTGATGAATAAAGAAAATAATCACCTGAGATGAGTTTACGTTCTAATGTTAACTTTTGCATATAAATTGTACAGCTCTTTGCTTGTTTAGATATTTGATAATATTTAATCAAACCAGACCTCACCAATGGCAGGTAGCTGCACTTTGAGTTAAACACACACCGTTTATTTCATTCAACCAATGAGGGTGTTTGCTGTTTACATTTCTTAAATACATAATTTGTTATAATAGAGTCAAAACACTGTATTAAAAAACTAGTGTCGTGACAGTATAAGATATACAATTTGTTATTTCATCTGTTTAAGTCTGACTTTTAGACGCAACTTTGTACTGCAAATTGTTGGTAATGTCTGGTATCATGGACACTGATTTCAGTTGGCCCTGATGAATTCATCTCTTGATTGGAGCCCACATACCTACGATGCTTCTGTTACCAATTTGGCGCACCGCTTGACAGCTTGCCTGTGACAGGGACATTTTTTATCATCCCAGCCTGAGATATCACCTGATTGAACGAATAAATGTATTTCTTCATTGGTTATTCTTCAAAAAAGAGGTGGAGATGATAATTTTGCTACATTCCAATCAATTAATTCTGTATAGTCTGCAGCATCGAAGTTTAAAGTAGGAATGATAAAGATTCAGATGCCTTTACCCTTTGAAACATTCTGCCTGGCTTTTAACAAAACTCTTCTTAGCCCTAGCTCTTTTATGTGCCTTCGCTTACTAAAGACCATTGCCATCAGTAGTTGTTCCGGATGAGCAAAGAAATTTCAGGGACTCTCGGAAATTTCGTTCAATTTTAGGGACTAAACTTTCTTCAGGATGTCACGCAAGTATCGAGATGTTTCTGTTGCTCTGTACAGATGAATAGGGCCGTCTATAATGTACTTACTGCATTTTATTTCAAACCAAACTGGAATGTAAGATTTTAAAATAAATGTGAATATGGCTTTTAAGGCATCCGATGGGTTTTCCACATTCGCGTAAAGTTGAAGGACTCTATTTGCACAAGTGAGCCATCTGGCATGGGAAATTGGGCCGGGGTCACATTTTGATAAGTCATTTGGAAAGTTGTCACTTTTAATTGCTTGACTTACGTCAAGAAGATATCTTTGGTCTTTTCTAAACAGTTGTCTGTCCACTTCTGGAATTTCACAATCAGTCAATTGAAAATTTATTACCGAAAGCTTTACACAACAATGAGACTCTGCCCAATTGGTTTATTAAATGATCTTGGGCCAGTTGTTTCACCAACCAAATGTTCAAAAAGATGGCGGAAAAGTAATTCAACAAAATGGAATAAACAAAAAACCCACTGCAGTGGTCGTCCGAGATGCACTTCAAGCTGTCTGATAGCACCACCTTTCTATCCAGTATTGGTATTTGTACCATCACAGCCTACCAAATCTAAGTATTCTAGTGAAACCCCTTGTTCAGTAAGACATGATACTATGAAAGCTACAATGTCCTTAGAAGACCTGGAATTTGGAGCAGAGCCGTCCTTAGCGAAATCGAGGCCGGGTGCAAGAACATTTGCGAGGCCCTTCACTTCAAAACTAGTAACACCCTTCCTCCCCACCGCCAATTTTGCCTGGGGTTTTAATTGATCTACCAGAAATTTCCAATAGTATTTTTTGATTTATGTATTGGTATGCATTCTGTGATTAAATAAAGTGGAGATAACTATTAGGATATTCTGGTAGATATTTGAATTAAAAAATTCCGCCAAATTGGTTGGTTGGTTGGTTGTATTTATGACGGCCAATTATCTGCACGAGGGATATAGACCCAGGGGGGGGATTGCCCTTCGTGGGGGTCTTTCTAAGGGAACCTAACCCGTATTAACGCTTGGAAATCCAAGGTTCGAAGAAAACCACAAAAACTCCGAACGATTAGGCCGACGGGCGCGATTGGGTTCGAACCCAGCACCTGCAGAACCTCTCAGCCGCTGGTGGTCTTCCGCCAAACTGGTAACACTATTTTCCACAACCCAATCGCCTTTTTTAAAAAAGTTATATGACATAAACAGGGACACACCAATGATTACGCTTTTTTTTTGGGGGGGGGGGGGGGGGTATTATGTTTTAGTAGAAGTTTTATACAAACCCGGGCCAATTTTCTTTCATAATACTCAGAATGGGCTGGAATTATTCTTCTTTCTGCTGATTTAGGAATCGCCAAGAACTCATTTTTGCAGTGTCATCTCAGAGCGGTTTTTTTTTTTTTTTTTTGGTAAACTAGGCTATTGTTGCTTATTTATTAATAAATGTTTATTTGAATTTATTTTCTTTTTATTTACAAAACTAGGGGGCTCTGCCCCCTACGAGCTACGCTCGCCAACCCCCGTTCAGGCACACCAAAATCCAAAAAGCACGCTAATTTGATCGGCTTTAATATTTAATTATAATTTTAAAAAAAAACAGTGGCGATCTCTCTGTAAATGGGTTTCCATTCGTTTTCCTTGAATTGGGGATTTTCAAGGCCAAATCTGCTGCTGTTAAGAGATACAATGGCTGTTTTCGTATTTAATTAAAAAAATTAGTTAAACATTTGAAAATAAGCCAATGTAAAATGAATTAAGTAAACAGTGTCATTGTTTCCCGGTATTTTTTAACAGCGCTATAAGATAGTTCTTTTAAATAATTAATTTTAAATGTATCGTTTCAAATCTGACGTAATTTACACCAAAGTTTTATTTCTCTTATTAATATTCACGTGAAAATACTTTTGTTGTTAGAAGGAAATATTATTTGCGCTGTCTTCGAATTCACGATAATAGTTGAAAAGATTATCTCAAAATACTATCTCGCGCAAATATATTTTTCCATTTAAATTGTTTTGCTATATTTTTTGCCATTTTAAATATGACGTAATTTCCTCAAATTACAAGTTTTAACGCATAATAATGATTTTTTTTTTTTTTTTTTTTTTTTTTTTTTTTTTTTTTTAAGATTTTGTTTCTCTTATTTTAAGATTTTGTGTAAATATGGTTCGACACAGATGTCATTGGCGCAATTTTTTTCTGACGCCAATTTCATATACGCAACGGGTACTTAACTGGTGCTAAAGTGTCGTTATTTTGCCTGATATGGTAACCCGGATGTTGTTGTTTATGCTATTGATGTTTTCGCCAAATTGGCGTCGGAAAAAAATTGCGCCAATATGTATATGACGTATATGACATTTGTGCCTATGGTTCTTATGACGTAATTTTCCTGCTTTTAACATGTAATCATTTAATTCTAATTTTAAAGCTTTTTTTCTGTTTGTAATAGTCACGTGTAAATAAATTTTTAATTTGAAGCAAACATTATTGTTTGCGCTGTGTATACAACTGAAAACAGTTTAAATTAATAACATTTTCTAAAATTTGTAAAAAATATCTCCCGAAATGCTGAAAATTTGAATTTAAAATTGAAATAAAACCTCAAAAAATGAGTCAAATAAGAAAAATAAATACAATCTGCACACCGGGAACTTATAACGTATAAAATGGTCTAAAAATGATTAAATTCTCATGTATAGTTTTTGCACCAATAAAACTTTTTTAGTGGAACAATTTTGTCCAACTTTAGCATTAAATATCTCTTAAAATAATTCTTCGATTTGAAAACTGTCTTCTATGTGTTATCAAACATTTCTCTATAATACCACCGATTTTCATGTTTTTGTATGCAACAGTTTTTTTTTTTTTTTTTTTAATATTAACGATGAAAGGCCATGCTTAAGCATTCAAATTGGATGCCGATCTACCCGGAATATCTACGCAGATGTTCATTGGTCCATTTCCAAATCAAAACTTTTTTGAAGTGAAAACTTCTTTAGGCGCGTTGAGCTTTTTTTTTTTTTTTGAGATGGGGAAAAACCACTGATTTCGAGACACTGTAACGTAACGACATGCTACCATTTTGACACATAGACACTAGCGCGCCAAGCGGTGAATGACAGGAACTTTTCCCTCTTCAGCTCAATTCGCAAAAGAAGAAGGAAGGTAAAACTCACTTTTTCTCCCGGCGTATTGCTAAAACAAATTATTATTTTGTTTTTCGTCAGTTAAAATGAATTATACCGTATTCGTGACCTACCTATTTCGTGTAACTAAAAACCGATAACGCTGTATTTTATCGTGTTGATGGCCTGATCAATAACCAACAGTATTGGCGGGAATTTCGATTACGGAAGATAAAATACGGGGCACAGATGTCAGATTCGCACTTGGGTACCTAATTGACAGCAAAATGGCGTTACTTTATTTTACAAGGTAACCCGGCTACTGCTGCTTATTTATTAATAAATTGTTCATTTACTTTTATTTTATTTTTTTTAATTGTACAATTGTTTTGTTCTATAGTTATTAATGAAATTACCGTTTATTTATTGTTGTTTACTTTTTAAAACAATAGAAAATAATTTAAAAATATATATTGTAACTGGTATTGGAAAACGGGCTTTCGCCAAATTGACGTTAAAAAATCGCGCCAAACCTGGTTCGTATATCACATCTCTGCCAAATTCTCGGTTTTTTTATTTTTCGACTTTTTATCCAAATTTTCCGGATTTTTTAAATTTTCCCTTTCATTGTATCCCAAACACTACCTTCATACCAAATTTCAAGATTCTAGGGATACAGGACGTACCTCTGAGTTTTGATGATCGGTGAATCAGTGTCGAAAAGGCGAAAGTTTAAGTTCATATATCTTCTGAAATAAAAAAGATAGAAACGTGAAATTTCAGCATTTAGTTACATTTCCACATTACTTTAGATTTACGAAGTTTCAAGTTTCTGGGAATCACCAACACAAAGATATTGGGGGTCAAAAGTACCCTGAGTTGCTTCCAGAAAAAGATGCTTACGGCTGTGCTTTCAAGACTTGGCAGGGCACTGCCGTGTCCCCAGATGCTTTCATTAGTGCTGCTACACAATTCAACGCATAAAACATTTCCTGACGATTAAAAAAGCACACACGTAATTGTTGAAGTTTTCACTTCTATTGGCACTCCCGGAGTGCCACTGTTTGTTATATATATATATATATATATATATATATATATATATATATATATATATATATATAGAAGGATTAGTAATATCGTACAGTTGTTTAAAAATAGAGAGAATTTAATCGGCAAATCATCTCACAGAGATGCGTAAGTTACTGTTGAATTCGGAATTGTGTAAAGAGTTGGATGAGGTTCAAGTTCACGTGACAAACTTTTATTTACCATCATCTCAAAAATCCTCTGATTGGTTTTTTAATTTAATACATAGATGCAAAGATATGTCAGGAATTCTTTTTCAATTAAAAAAAGAATTAAATTATGAAAATTATTAATAAAATCATAGTAAAACAATTTCAATTATGCAAACCACAATTGTAATAAATGCATGGTTATGTAAGTGCATAACTCATTCCAGTCATTAGTTTTTGAGATATAGATAAATTTTACTCATCAAGCGGGGAAACAAATTATGGTACTTTCTTACACATAGAGTTTATTTTACACTTAAAAATTCTGTAGAATTTTTCAGGTAACTAATGTCCCTGATAGCTTATCCTTTTATTTTTCTAAATTTCTGGATAACTTCCTAGCACATTTTCTTTTAAAACTATGAAGATTTAAAAAATATATTTGTAAACAATATTTTTTCCTGTCTGCCTTCATAAAAAAAATAAATAACTGAAATGCGGTGTCAAAAGTGAGTGTCACCATTTGAAAGTATAAAGTTGACACATTTTTTAATTCTTAGACAACCTTTATTTCAAAATCCGTATTCATATTAGGAAAGTAGACAACATTCTGAGTCGAAAGGTAATTCTCGCATCTCTCCGCGACAATTTGGCCATTAAAAAGCATGAGATGTCCTCTCTCTCTATTTTCTCCCTCTTTCTTTTTGTGACGACTGTACATTTGTTAACGGAATCTTTAGAAGCTTATTTTGGTTCAATAAATTAAAGAGAAATATTTTTAAAAACTACTTTTGTTTCTTTTAAAGAGCTTCAGAATTATAACTTTTTAAATCAAATTTTTCTTACATTCTAAACAATTTAATTTTAATGGGTCTTCATTTGAATGAATTTGTTTTATGTGATCATTAATCTTGTTATTCCGTATACCATGGCTTGAAAACCACAATCTGAAAAAGGCTGTGCTTTAAAAAAGTTTGCTTAAATATATATTCGATATTTTTTTTTTTAAGAATTTTAATTGTAGGATAACACCGGTTAATAAAAATCGGAATTTTTGTAGTAATTGCGTACGGTCAAGGCAGATTTTGATTTTTGCTCGGCTGAGGGCTGGATCGAACTTTTATTTTTTACGCCGGGTCTGAAAGTTTTTTCTGCACCGGGCTGGATCTGGGTTTTAAAATTTAGGCCCATGCAGACATTTAATAAATTTACGTGACATCCGTGAGCATGCGATTAGTGATCAGCCGAGAGTGACAGTCAATTAAAATTATTGAAATTCAAGCAATTTTTAAAACAATTTTGTGCGGAAAATTGTTAATTCCTTTTCTGATAATTTCAACAGAAACATAAATAATAAAAAAAAAATACCGGCTAAATGTTTATGTAAAATGACTACGGGGGATGTATACATCCCTCGGACCGGTAGCAGCACTGCCTCTATTGAATATTTCAATATTGGTTTTGTACTATTAATTATTTACAAAGATTTTTAAAAAAATAGTAAATTTCTCTTGAAATTTCATAGAAGTGTACAGCAAATATTCGTTTTTTAAAAGTACAACGAATAAAATTAAATAAAAGTCGCCTGTTGCAGCAAGTTCTATTCAAAAATAAATTCATAGTCAAAGAATTAATCGATTCAATTACTCGATTAAACGTGATAAAGATGACCTATAAACTCTATTGTTCCTTTGATCATAACCTGTTTAAAGGATCCGAGTCAATTAACACGTATTAAATATGTAAATACTTTACATTTTAATAAGATAATTTAAAAGTAGGAAAAAAATCTTAGTCGAATTCAATATTTCCCGAAATTTTCTTTTTTCTAAGACTCTTTCAAAACTTAATCTTTTGCAGTTTTTGGAGACTTTTATTTAGTCTCGGAGTATGGTGGCTGAGTTTCAGCTTCCTGTCCCCAACTCCTCGTGTTTACGTGATAGGCCATACGTATTCATGTGGACTAGAATATCGATATTTGTAGTTTTAAAAAAAAAAGAGAGAAATTTGATTACACAAGAAGGAAAGAAAATCTGTGTTGTTACATTACAAATAGACGGTAAGTAATAGTGAGCAGTTTGTCAGAATCATCATTACCAACAACTTTTTAATAATTACAATTCAGCAACCTTTCCAGATTAGTTATGCGCCTAATGCACCCCAGGCTAGAGTATAACGATGCCAATAGATTGGACATAAGCTAGAAATAGTCTATTCTCGTCTGGAATGTCCAGAACTTGCAACGAACATTTTTTGATAAAACACTTTACATTCTGTAAATAAGCATGTTAACACATATAAATTTATTATGAAATAAATAACTCACAACAAAATGAAAAATAAAATTTTAGTTATGGCACTGTGCGACCGCACCTGTCGCACACCTCTAAGGACGGCTCTGATTTGGAGACATGTGGCCTAAATAAACTGAGCTACGTTCTTTTATGATAGAGTAGCGTTCTTCTTTAATAGTTCGACGAACCTGTTTAGATCCAATCATTTCTTTAACTAGTGTATTTTCTTCCGTCTGAATATATGCCATGTAGTTCATCTGAATTCAGTTGACTTTGCTGTAAATTTTATGGAGTTAGTTGAGACTAAGTGGGAGCGCGTACTCCGACTTCAACAACTGACCACCGCAAACTGACCTCATTTGATTATATTCTTAATGCATGAAAATCACTCAAAATTGAAATTTTGCCGATTTTTATTGAGATCGGAACATATTCTTTAAACACAATTTTTATTATTATTATTATTAAACAGTAGAATCTGCAAATAAATTTTCACTATAGCGATAAAAAATATATAAACGTTAAAAAAAATAATTCTGAAAAAATCGGAAATTTTCAATTTTTTTGAATTTTTAGGCGGTTTGCGGGATCTGAAGATAAAGTCAGATTTGAAGAATTTTTTTCTTCTTTTTCTTATATTTACCAATCGCAACTTTTCCGCACTATAGCGACTCGGAAATATCAACTTGACTTTTTTCGCACCACCCTAATATATATCATGATATGTATCCGATATTTACTTTCAAAATATCGAGATTTTTGATATTTTCATATTACTTGATATTTATTTTCAGAATGCCATTGTGCAGGATATTTTTGATATGTTCAGCCAAAACAAAGTAAAGGATATTTTCAACTGTTATTTGACTGTGTTGTTCTGTAGATAAAAATCTTTTGTCTCTGGTAGTTACTTTATTAGCCAAAGAAGAAAACAAACTAGAAAACAGGAATTCTGCTTTATCAGAATTTAGTGTCGCCTCCGGCATTTCCATTACTTCATTTTCTTCTGATGGACTGATGGCTTTTATTATTATGAAACAGCCATTATAAATGAAGTGTTAGGTGAAGATGAAAGAGCAGCCTTAAAAAGTTAGAACTCTGATTTTCTGGTCAGAATGGCCATAATTGTTTTTTACGGCTGCTCTTTCATCTTCACCTAACACTTCATTTATAATGACTGTTTCATAATAATAGAAGTCACCAGTCCATCAGAAGAAAATAACTCGGTTAAGCGGGACTCTACTGCAGTACAAAACATATTTAAATTTTAAGACTTAAAGCACACGTTTTATTTTATGTAAAATGACGTCATTCGCATCCGCTTTAGAATTTCACAGACCGACAGTAAAGCATGCATAGTACATCACTATCGCGAAATAATGCACAAATGCAGCAAAAAGATATCGTCATTCAAGAAAATCGAAAAAAAACGGCTATCTAATGATTCATAGATACTTACAATTAAATATAGTATATAATAGCTCCATTGTTTTAACAGAAATCATTCGTTTATATTTTTTTCAAAATAGCACGTATTTTAATTACATTTTTTTTCGGTTGTTATGAGAAAATGGCAACAAAAATATATAATTACTATTTTAAAACTATTTTTACTTTGCTTTCTACAGAAATGGATAAAATGCCGTTGCCAATATTAAGCAAATGGCTCCAAAAACTACAAAAAAATTAATATTTCAAAAACAAATGGAGATACAGTTTTCAAACAAAGTGCATTTAAAAGAACTTTTTTTTCCCAATACGACGGTATAAGAACTGAAAGTGTACGATGCTTAGAAGTTTAAAAAATTGCTAAAGAGTATTTAATCGTAATGATTTGTTTTACAGCTAGCCTTGCTAAGCTAACGTTATTTTTTGGACACAAAATAAGCTGGGAGAAAGAAATAGCATACCGGACCGGAGGCTAATATATATTTCCCAAGTTTTATGCTTGAATTTTTTACTTTTAAATGTAGATTATGTGTAACATAATTAAATCAGAACAGAATATGATGAATGAAAGATAAACTGTCTAATTTAGATAATCAGTTATATAAAATTTCATTAGTAAAGAATCTGTTCTGGTTTTGGTTTAGTTCACTTAAAGTGTACATCATGTTAGGGAATAAAAAGTAAGATAAGCTTACACTTATGTTAAAATCTTTCAATTAAAAAGAACTATTTATATAAAATTTTGGTTTATAAATTTCTGATTTCTTGATAGTTGATACTGAATCCTGTAGCTTTTTTTTATGTAGGTATATAAAGCAAATTGTTTCTGTATTCAATTAGTTGATCTTCCATTTTGTTCCAACAGAAAAAACTAGTATGTTGTGGCCATCACAAAACTTTCTTCTATATAAATCACGTCAATTAAATCATTTAAATAGTACAAGAAATAACAACGATTTAGCACCAATTCATATCAAAGTATATCTGAATTTGAAGTTGGATGAAAATTCGTGCATTAGTTCTTGAGATAGAGCTATAGCGGAAATTCTGAAAAATGTAGCATAGCAGCGCCACCTATTGAGCGATTTACACCAAAAATAAGCAGCACTAAATGATATCAAGGTATACCTGAATCTGAAGTTTGTTGAAAATCCAAGCATTAGTTCTTGAGATAAAGCTATTGCGGAAATCGAAAAAAATACAGCATAGCAGCGCTACCTGTTGAGCGATTTACACCAAAAGTTAAACAGCACTAATTTATACGTCAATTCATGTCAAGGACTAACTAAATCTGAAGTTTGATGAAAATCCGTGCAATAGTTCTTGAGATACAGATCTTGCGGGAATTGTGAAAAATGCAGCACAGCAGCGCCACCTGTTGGGCAATTTACACCAAAAATTAAACAACACTAATTTATATCAGGGGCTAACTGAATCTGATGTTTGATGAAAATTCGTGCATTTTTTCTTGAGTTAGAGCTATTGCGATAATCATGAATAATGCAGCATAGCAGCGCCACCTGTGGGGCGATTTTCACAAAAAAGTAATCAGCACCAAACTATGTCTTGGACTAACTAAATCTGAAGTTTCATGAAAATCCGTGCAGTAGTTCTTGAGATATAGCTATTGCAGAAACCGTGAAAAATGCCGCATAGCAGCGCCACCTGTTGGGTGATTTTCACCAAAAACTAATCAGGTCCAGTTTATGTCAAGGTCTAAGTAAATATAAAGTTTTGTGAAATTCCGTGCATTAGTTCTTGAAATAGAGCGCCCACAAAAAATTTTTCACATACAGATTCACAGAGTGACAGACAGACTCTTGACAGACATTTTCTAAAAACCATCAAATCGTGTTCTGGGCATTCTAAAACGTATAAATCCGTCGAAAACCGGAAGTCGAAATTTTTCACGAATCCAATACTTTCTTCTTGTAAAGATAGAAGAAAGTAAAAAGCTGGAAAATGCTTTTTACTCGTTCATCTGACGAAACCCTATTCGTCTCGCTCCTCTGTCTGTCCGTCTGTCACAGAGCCCGTTCTCAGAAACTATACATGTTGTAGACTTGAAATTTTGCATACTTATAGCTGAACAGCACACATCATACGACAAATCATAAATTTTGAAAAAGTCGTACATTTAACCCTTTGGGTTCCCACATGTGTATTTTAAACAATTCTTTCTATGTGAGCCTCTAATTAGGTTGGAAGCGTGAAATTTTGCATACTTATAGCTGAACATCTCACATCAAACGACCAATCATAAAATTTTGAAAAAGTTGCAAATTTAACCCTTTGGTGTCCCACATGTGTATTTTAAACAATCCTTTCTAATTGAGCCCCTAATTAGGTTGGAGGCATGAAATTTTGCATACATATAGCTGAACACCTCACATCAAACTACAAACTATAAAATTTTGAAAAAGTCGTACATTTAACACTTTGGGTTCCCACATTTGTATTTTAAACAATTCTTTCTATGTGAGCCTCTAATTAGGTTGGAAGTGTGAAATTTTGCATACTTACAGCTGAACATCTCACATCAAACGACCAATCATAAAATTTTGAAAAAGTTGCAAATTTAACCCTTTGGTGTCCCACATGTGTATTTTAAACAATCCTTTCTAATTGAGCCCCTAATTAGGTTGGAGGCATGAAATTTTGCATACATATAGCTGAACACCTCACATCAAACGACAAACTATAAAATTTTGAAAAAGTCGTACATTTAACCCTTTGGGTTCCCACATTTGTATTTTAAACAATTCTTTCTAAATGAGCCCCTAATTAGGTTGGAGGCGTGAAATTTTGCATACTTATAGCTGAACACGTCACATCAAATGACAAACCATAAAATTTTGAAAAAGCCTTACATTTAACCCTTTGGTCTCCCACATGTGTATTTTAAACAATTTTTTCTTAGTAAGCCCCTAATTAGGTTAGAGGCGTGAAATTTTGCATACTTATTGCTGAACACCTCACATCAAACGACAAATCATAAAATTTTGAAAAACTCTTACATTTAACCTTGTGGGCTCCTACATGCTTATTTTAAACAATTCTTTCTAAGTGAGCCCTATTTAGGTTTGAGGCGTGAAAATTTTGCATCCTTATAGCTGAACACCTCACATCAAACGACAAATCATAAAATTTTGAAAAACTCTTACATTTAACCTTGTGGGCTCCTACATGCTTATTTTAAACAATTCTTTCTAAGTGAGCCCTATTTAGGTTTGAGGCGTGAAAATTTTGCATCCTTATAGCTGAACACCACACATCATACGACAAATCATAAAATTTTGAAAAAGTCGTGCATTTAACCCTTTGGGCTCCCATATGCGTATTTTAAGCAATTCTTACTAACTGAGCCCCTTATTAAATTGGAGATTTGAAATTTTGCATACTTATAGCAGAACACCTGAGGCCAGGCGACAAATCATAAAATCCGGAAAAAATCTTACGTTTAACCCTTTGAGCTACCACATATGTATTTTAAGCAATTCTTTCTAAGAGAGCCCTTAATTAAGTTGGAGACATGAATTTTTGCATACGTATAGCTGGATACCTCAGACCACACGACAAATCATAAAATTTTCAAAAAATCTTATATTATTTACTCCTCCGGGCTCTAACTTGTGTATTTTAAGCAATTTTTCTAACCTCCGCCCTTTTCAACCGGGGAGCACTTTTCCAACTTTTACCAACACCCCTTTGACCATTCTTTCATATTATGCACTATAGCCTTACATATTTTAGTTCCACTTTTTACCGCCAGGGGCGCCTACTTATCTCGGGTGCTATGGGCCAATCCCCTCGACTAATATATCTACGGATAGTATGTACAACGGAGGATAGAGGTTTGTTTACAATAGAGTGCGCCTCTGGTTGCGAAATGTGGAACTAACAGATTTTTCAAAAGGATAAAGTGTTTTGAAAGGAATATTAAACGAAACCCTCTGTGCTATCTGTGATCATACTTACCCACTTGTTTAGTATATCGTTTGATTAAGTTTTCATGTCAAGTGCAATATGTTTTATTTTCTAATTTATATTATGCTTGAAAATAATTTTCAGCAGTAAGTTGACTATTTTGAAAATATCGGATATTTTTGTTATTTTCGAAAATATCATTATATTTACGAACCCTGATACCTTTACAATCCTCATGATGGGCATAGATTGTCATTTAATTTTGGCACTGTGATAGCGAATTTTGAATTATTAACATGTATGAGATAGAAAAAAGTTTTGTGATTGGCACTTGAACTTTGCTTTTCTGCTACGGGTCTGGTTGTCAATGATTAGTTTGGGTTTACAGAGCTTTCAAAAGAAAGTTCAGAGTATTGTTTCAGAAGAAAACCTATAAATTTTAATGTAAATGAGTAAATATAAATTCATTTTTCAACATAAAAATAAAATTGCGATTAGAGATATAATATTACACGTTTTTCATAATTCCATTAAAATTTGGATTAATTTTCTTTTGTTTCGGTTTTAAGTGTTTTGGGTTTGGGTTGACTTCAAATACTGCAAATGAACTTCATTCTTCCTATATTTTGGCACGGATCTAAATTTTCTGGCCTAATGGTCCCGACCTAGCCCGTATAAAAATCACTGACGTATAAAACGCATAATCGTAGCGCTTAAGGAAAATCACTGCAAGTGTAAAAATCCGTAAAATTTTGCCTGGTACAACTCAATTTTTGCAAAAAATTCATACATTTTTAAATTGTCATTATTCTACGATTAAAATTTTAAATGTAATCTTTTTGAAGAATCTATACTAATAAAAGAAAGTTTTGCTCTGTGTGTGTGTATATATAAATCTGTCTGTCTGCAATGGCTAGTGAGATGTACCGCAAGTACAAAGCTGAAACTTTTTGTAAGGATAGTCGAAAGCCTCTCCTGGTGCTCAAAATTTTAATTTTCTAGTAATTAGCTGAGTTATTAAATAAAAACCCCAATTAAAAGAATGGAAAATTATTCATAATTCAACTAAAGTATAAATTTTTATCGAACCGCAGAATTCATTCTTAATCGGAGGAGATCATATATTCATATGTCTAACATTTTTGCAGCCAGTGAGATGCGTTCTTCGACCGGGACCTGAAATTATTTCAAAACAACGCCCGATTTTACAGCTCTACAGAATTTTTTCAATATTGCATTTATCGATTTGAAATTAGCACATCTATGCGCAAAATAAGACGCTGGATTCACAGGATTCGTACAGACCTTAAAAGTGCTTACATTTTTCAAATAGAATTTTTGGTGCTTAAAAGTACAGTAGCCTTCCTCTTAACCGGAACTCCGCTTTAACCGGCCGGCTTTTTTTTTTCAAACATCAGGCAAAATTAAAAAAGGAAAATTTTGGTTCTCAATTCTTTATGGTTAATTAATTCACATAATTTAGAATAATTTCAGCTTCTTATAAAGGCATGTGACAAGATTTTCAACAATTTAATTTGTATTAAATATTGTTCATTATTTGTTATTAGTGTTAATTTTTATTTCAATTCAGTTAATTACAACTAGTATTCATTTCACAAAATATAGAAAATATGTACTTTTTTAAAACGCCACAAATTAAAAAACTAATGCATCCTACGCATTTAATTAATTAAATATGCAGTTACTTATTTAATTTTTTTTTACTTCTCCAGTTTAACCGGTTTTTCTCTTAACTGGCTAACCCTCGGTCCCGTTTGGACCGGTTAAGCGAGAGGCTACTGTACTCATTTCCATGTAAAATCCGCAAAAGTCCTTAAAAGTGCTTAATTTTATTCTTGTATTATTTCTTAATCAGGGGTGAAACTCTTCTGCATTTCTTTTATTTTCTTATTTAAAAATAAATCTTAACACCCCCCCCCCCCCTTGCCTCTCCGTCTTCCCAAATTCCACTTCCACCTTTTGCTCATTCCTCCACAATACCTAAGTTTAAAATTTAATTTTTGTAAACTTTTCTATTCTATTTGTTACTTTATAGTAAATAAATAATCAGCCCTAAATTGAAACTGTTTATTATTTTTTTTTTTAATCTGCTCTATTTGTCATTTATTTGTCACAATAAGTTTAATAGATCATGAAGATCTCTCTTCCCACCCGAAATTGCCATTTTCTCTTTGCTCTAGTCTCACTCCCCTCCCCCAACTTAAAAGGTACTTGCATTTTTTTACGATTTCTATACTGGATATTTCAAGATTTTCGCAATAGCTCTATCTGAAAAAGTATTGCATGGATTTTCATCAAACTTCAGATTCAGTTAGACGTTGACAAACGTTGTTGCTGATTAGGTTTTGGTGTAAATCACCCAACTGGTGGCGTTGCTATGCTGCATTTTACAGGATTTACACGATTTTAGCAATAGTCATATCTGAAGAACTAATGCACGGAATTTCATATCTTTAGAATCCTCATGGTGGACATAGATTGTCATTTAATTTTGGTACTATGATAGCGAATTTTGAAGTAATAGCATGTATGAAATAGAAGAAAGTTTTGAGATTGGCACATCCGACTAGTTTTTTATTCTGCTGCATTTGTTATTTCGAAATTTTCTAAATTTCTATTGCCATGCGCTGAAATCCCCCCCCCCCCCCTTCCTGGCCATTTGAATGTTTAAAACTTGTATTTGCAAAAATGGAACTCTTTATTAAAAAATGCATACTATAATTTATTAGTTTATTTAATTTGTAGGTCCTTACATTTTTTTGGTTTTGGTCATTGAAAGTTGTTAAAAGTCCTTCATTTTTATTTAAAGAAATGTGTACGAAAATTGATTCAGAAATTTAATTTTCATAAAAATCAATAAATAACTTTTTACTTTTATCAAAAAATTGATTTAAAAAAAAAAAAATAAATGTTTTGACAATGGGTTTATAAAGAAACGTTTGTATTTGTTATATTTGCAGGGGGGAAAGGGGGGGCATGGAATTACTTTTGATTAAGTATCCTAATTAGTCCACATGACATATATTAGTATGATAATAGACTAGCGGGCTTCGCCCGCCATCCCGTAATTTCAGAAAAAATTCTTAAATTCTTATTTGATTCCGACAGCCCCACGAGTAATATCTACGGAAAGGTTCAGTAATGGAGTTTCGTTCGGATATATGTTTGTTTAGAACAGAGTGCGCCACCTGGCAATGGAAATTGGACCTAACAGATTTTGTAGAGTGTGCGCAGCACACCTGATTTACGGGGTGCAGGCGGTGGGTTCCCATATCGGATGTTCGTAGACACCTGGCGGTGGAAGGGGGAACTAAGAACATTTCTTAAATTCTTATTTGATTCCTTCACCCCTATCGAGTACTGCATCTACAGAAAAGTTTAATAACATAACGGAGTTTCGTTTGGATATACATTTGTTTAAAACAGAGTGTGCCACCTGGCGGGAGAAACTGCAACTAACAGATTTTCCGGAGCATGCGCAGCACGCTTGCTATACGGTGCCGCAGGCAGCGGTTACTTTCGTCGGTTGTTTGTATAGAACATATTGTGCCCTCGAGTGGTGCAAAGTGGAACTAATAGATTTTGCAGCACGTCTGCTATACGATGCCGGAGGCACCGGAGACATGTGTTTGAGTTTCGTTCCGGAAAGGAATTGTTTAGAACAGATTGCGCCCCTGGTGGTGGAACTAACAGATTTCGCAACGCGCATGGGTCCGCAGAGCGGAACTCCGTCTTTTGAAAAAGCCAAAGGACGAGAAAAATGCCCGTGGATAGAAGAAAAATGCGTTGATGTGCTCCGCAGAAAAAGCCCGAGAATTTCGTCAAATGTTCCGCGATCCTTCGACAAAATTTCCGATTTTTTTCCCGAGATCGCTCTTCGAATTTCGTGGGTTTTTTTTCTGCCATCTTTTGACGAATTTCGCGAATTTTATACCCGCGATCATTTGATGAACGTCGTGGTTTTTCCCCCGAGTTGTTGTACCACCAAAAATCGAGAAATTTATCAGTTAGTTGCAGGGAAAAATATCGCGAATTTGTTCAGTCGATCGGGGAGGGGGGGGGGGGGCGCGAAATTTGTTCATCAGTCGCATGAAAAAAAGTTTCAATATAATTTTAAATAGCTTTAGTCTTCTTCAACTTTAAAGAACCACTTTACATTTATTATTATCTAATAAAATAATTAGTTTTGCTAATTATTGCTATTTACTTATTTAGGTTATAGTATTTACAATCGAAATATAGTTGTATTTTTATAACATTAATCAATAAGAACCCTATTTATTTTAACGCTTATAACGTACATAAGAATATTGAAACATGATACTTCCGCGGAGAATTTTCATTTCACAAAATTGCTGTCACAGATACGATCATAACTTTATGCCACTGAAAATTGGAGTTTCAAAATGAATTTTAGCAGTTTATTTTAGTTGAAGGGACAGAAGAGATATGAGTATAAATAACAAATATAATAAGACGCTGTTTTAAATAAGGATTAAAATTTAGAGATAGAGGATTTCTCCTTTTAGTCCAAATTTTAGGGAGAACATATGGGGAGGAGGCATTATTACAGTCGAATTTGTATGTACAGCAATCATTACAATGCTTTATCAAATCATATTATGTACAGTACAGAGTACACTTTAAAAAAGTATGAACAGCCTGGCTTTGCAAATTTCTGAATTTTTCAAGGTCAGACCATTATTAGGGTGTCCCCCCCAAAAAAAATTTAAATATTTGGACACTCACCCCCTAAAAAGTTTCTTTTGGGGTACTTAAGATCTCTTGTAAATTTTCAGCTTAAAAGAAGAATATTTAGAGGTCCCTCAAGGTCGCCAAAAAGTTTAAAAATTAGCTTTAATTCCATAATATTTTACAGTTGCTTACAAAATTACTATTTTATAAACATATATATATATTTTTTTTAAGTTGCATGCATTTAATATGTCGTTTCTAAAAAATGTACCCTATTGGTAATATTTAGTGTAGTAAATGTAAAAAAAAATACTAAAAAATTAACTAAAAATGAACTTTATCCAAAATTGAAAAATGCAATGGAAAAAGAATGCTTTACAGCAAAATTCACCTGTACAAATTTAACAAGTCAATAAAGAGGAAAATGGTGCATAACGTTCTATAAATAACATAACTAGTCATTTTTACATATCTTGAAGATCTTTACGGTTGCACTTCTAGAAGTTCTTTCCCTGCATTTCAACTACCTGCGATAAATACTGTTTTTGTTCTTCATCTTTTGTTGCATCATTGAAACTTTCGATTAATGCTATGCCTCGCTCAGCACAGTCATTCACACATGGCAAATGTTCAGCAATTTCTTCAGCTTCTTTAAAAGATTGTGTTTGTGGCCATTTCTCAACCAGCAAACTTAAGAAGCTATCGTCTATTTGTGTGGTGTGAAAGAAGAAGCTGTGAGAGATATTTAAGTTGTAAAATTAAAGTAAATTTCTACAATAAGTGCAAATTTTTTTTTCCCCGATTTTAACTAACACATATTTCTCCTTGGCACTAAGAAGTTTTTAAAACAAAGAGTGGCAAGCACTTCACTTAAATACCAAGAGTGACGTAGAACCTTCTTTAATCCTGTTTTGCATAGTTGTATATCATCATATTCATGCAATCTTTGTATCACTAAAATGTTATTCATTGGTGCATTTACAATCGACTGGCAAATTGTACCATGATTGAATGTATACACATAGTACAAATGATTGAACCTTTGAAGGTTTTGGAATTGTTGAGATGACAATTATATATTATAAATTCATTTCCATCAACATTAGTTCATTTTTAATGAATAAATAACTTTTGCCATTCATCGAGTTCTGTGGAGAACATCTGGTTTCCATATAATATTGTTCACATCTATTCCAATCATAAGAACGAAAAGATTTTACAGGTCTCTGTAATCATCCTTTGGAAATTGTTTAGATCTGCCTGAAGTTGATTCATAATTAAAGTTTTTAAAGAGTCAGATGCTGCTATCAATGGTGTGTTTTGACATTGTCGGTTGTGGTAGTGAAGTTCAGTCCATTTTTTTGAAAATTTTTAAACATAATGATTTCAGGTCCACTCAACGTCCCAAGACATACTTTAAATATATCTGAAAGTAACACTTCAAACATGTAGTGTCTACATGCTAACCATAGAACGATTCTTCCATTTTTATATCCAAGAAGAACACATGTTCCTTTGAATGTTCCTGTATTTGAAGAAGTTGTGTTAAAGTACATACCAATAATCTGAGAATCACATTTCAATGACTATAAAAGTTTAAAAAAAAAACTTATTAGCTGCTGCTTCTCCTGTACCAAATAACAGCTTAGAATTCCAAGAAGTTATGTATTACTATCTTTTAGAGAGGAAACAAACGCTGGTTAACAGTCTACCTTTCTCATTCCCTGTAATGATAAATCAGGTAATAACTTTCTGTCCCAATGAACTACTGATTACAAAGCATTAAACTCAATTTTTATCTGTTGCTCAGTTTCACTACATAAGCGTTGACATTCATGATGAACAGTACTTGTTGAAGGAATTACGGAGTTTCACTCTTTGAACAGTCTTATTTCTATCAAAAGCTGAACAGCCTTTGGTGTTATTACCGACCTTTGTCTTTGTTCATCTTTATCTGAATGTTTCTTACGTAATATGTTTTTTCTGGATTAATTTCTACAGCATATTCATCATGAAAGTCTTCATTAAATTTTCATTGTCAGTCACATTCATTGTTGATGTAAAAGATGCAGTTGATAAAGTAAAAAAATTTTGAGGTGAAACAACTTCTTTTAATGGCTTTGAAAATTGTTTCTGTTATTCAGCTGATCTTTTCTAACGTGTAGCTTTAGAAACTGGCAATCCTCTTCATTTTTAATAAGCTGTTCCGAATTAGCGTGGCTTATGACAAAGAACAAACCCAAATTTTCACTATTACATTCTTTGATTATCTTGGTCTTTTGCGTTATTCCTTTTTCGATTTTTTCATTAAGCGTACTAGTTTGTCATATGAATCTTTAATCTTTTTTAAGATATGCTGCTTATGTCTTAATGACAAACTTGATTTT
The DNA here is from genome assembly GCA_963932465.1 of Maratus speciosus. Classification (NCBI taxonomy): domain Eukaryota; kingdom Metazoa; phylum Arthropoda; class Arachnida; order Araneae; family Salticidae; genus Maratus; species Maratus speciosus. The sequence continues at coordinate 177,607,862 of OZ010790.1, read as the reverse complement.
TCCCGAATTAGCACAATGTTATTGTATACAAGAACAGAACTATTAATGATCGAAAGTATCTGAGTACAGTGAAAGTATATAAAATTAGCAGGTGCAGTTTTTAGTTATATTTTTGTATTTAATTTTGTTTTTCTATTTAATTAGGCTTTTTATTATATTTTTTGTTATAATACATACTAAAAAATTACTTATAGAAATACAATATATAATTGATCATAACTTATGCTTTTGATTAAAATTCTATATTTTTACATAAACCAGTGAAATTGTGTGACCTTGAGGGACCTCTTAATCTTTTCCAAATGTGTTCTAACTTCATATATTTTAATAATAGGAGAAGAATAAACTTTTTAGAGGGTGAGACTCACCTTTTTAAAAAATAAATTTTTTTACATTGAATTTTGGGACACCCTAACCATTATTGAAGAAGAAAGCAGAAAATCATTAATGAAAAAATCCTTATCCCAATGGAGCAAAAAATCTGCAAATTTCGTGAATTGCATTTCACGTTTTTTGTTGTTGCTATTTTCGCCACTGTTTGACAAAATTCTAGATATATTTTTTTTTTTTTTTGGACGACGATAATTTGGCGAAATTAATATACATATATATATATATATATATATATATATATATTGTACAATCATTTATAGAAATTCGCGATATTTTTTCGCGAACGATTGAAGAAATTCGCTGTTTATTTCCGCGATCCTTTGACAAAATTTCCGATTTTTTTCCCGCGATCGCTCTTCGAATTTCGCGATTTTTTTCTGCCATCGTTTCACGAATTTCGCGAATTTTTACCCAAGATCATTTGACGAACTTCGCGATTTTTCCCCGAAATCATTTGTCGAATTTCGTGATTTTTTACGCGGTTAATTGGCGGAATTCTCTTTTTGGGGGGGAGGGGGAAGAGAAGCGATAATTTGAAGAAATTCATTATTTTTTTTCTCAATAATTTGGCGAAATTCGTGATATTTTTACGAGGCCGATTAACAAAATCCGTTTTTAGGTGCGTTCGTAATTATATAAATATAATTATATAAATTTCCTGTAGTCGTCGTTCGGTCCGTCTGTCCGCATTAACAGAGCAAAAACTACCCAACCGAATGGTCTGAAATTTTAAATATATATTTGTTGCAAAATTTTGCCGAGCCATTTAAAATTTTATGAAAATAGGATGTATAGTTTAATTACAGGGAGAATCAAAAGTTTTCCGTTACATTACGGCCAATGGGAAAAAAATATTGCAAGTGCATTTTAATGATGTTAGAGATGTAGAGACCGAATTGTCTGAAATTTTAAATATATTATTGCTATAAAATTTTGTCGAGTTCTTTCAAATTTTATGAAAATCGGATGTATAGTTTGATTTCAGGGACAGGCAAAAGTTTTCCGCTACATTACGGCCAATGCGAAAAAAAAGTGCATTTTAATGCTGTTACAGCCTTTCGAACAGAATGAAACTGATATGCACTTATGAAGTGCACTAAAATATACATTCAATACAATATGGGGTGCAAAAAATATTTATAAACTAGTTATAGTACGAACGCGCCTCATTTGCCACGTTTAACGAGCAATTTCCAACTTGTTTTTTTTTCTCGATCCTTTAACAATTTTACATTTTAGTCTCTTTTCTCACGATTTAGTCTCTTCTCTTTTCAACAGTAGCTCACCACTCCTAGGTCTGTTAGTGTATAGATGAGGGATGCACCGGATAGTGATTTTGGTTATAGTACGAACGCGCCTCATTTGCCACGTTTAACGAGCAATTTCCAACTTGTTTTTTTTTTCTCGATCCTTTAACAATTTTACATTTTAGTCTCTTTTTCTCACGATTTTGTCTCTTCTCTTTTCAACAGTAGCTCACCACTCCTAGGCCTGTTAGTGTATAGATTAGGGATGCACCGAATAGTGATTTTAGTGTAATGCCGAATATTCGGCGAAGAGGCAAACCGAATAGTGACTATCAAGCCGAATACTCGGCCAGCCGCATAGTAACTATGCGGCTTGCCAAATACTTTTAAATTTCAGAGTTTGAAAGTATTAAAAAGCTAAATTTAAAAACAATTTTACATAATATTTAACACACATACTTCCATATTGATAAACAAGTTAGAAATTACACATCAAACGTGGAAAATGTGGTGCGTTCGTACTATAACTAATTTTATAAATATTTTTTGCACCGCATATTGTACTGAATGTATATTTTAGTGCACTTCAATCAATGCATGTCTATTTCCTTCTGCTCGAAAAGCTGTAACAGCATTAAAATGCACTTGGAATATTTTTCCCATTGGCCGTAATGTAACGGAATACTTTTGACTGTCCCTGAAATTAAACTATACTTCTGATTTTTATGGAATTTGAAATGACTCGACAAAATGCTGCAAAAATTATACATTTAAAATTTCAGACCATTTGGTTGGGTAGTTTTTGCTCTGTTATATGCGGACAGACGGACGGACTGAACGACGACTATTAGGTGCTACGTATTTACACTGGTCTTCAAAATTGAAGGATAAATGAGAAAAAATATCCTTACTAAGTTAATGTCGCAACCAATGCCCAATTCTGAAATTATTTATGTTAATTAAATACTATTGAACTCAAAATTACACTTTCACGCATACTTAGCGTTGGCAATATATGCAAATTAAATGTTTGACAATGTGGTGCGCAATGGACGTATGTTGGAATTCTGGTCTGTAGTGTTGTTTAAAGTGAATGTGGTGTCTGAATGTGATCAGTATTCATTAGTTAAGGCTCAAAGGCACAATTTAAGTTAAAGTCAAAAGTGGTGAATAATTGGTAGAATCGAGGAAGGTCAAAAACAAATGGAGGTAGCCCAAGATTTGAATATCCCTGAAAGCGTCATATCAAGAACTTCGAGCCGCTTTTTAAGCACTGGATCCGTTGGTAGACAGCCGGGTTAAGGGAGACCAAGAGCAATAACTGCATCCGAAGACCGTTTTTTCTCATTGTGGCTCGAAGAAACCGCGAAGCGATTACAAGAGATTTGGTTTCGGACCTCCAGAGTGCCACAAATACTCGAATTAGCCGTTCTACTGCTGCTGGAAGGCTTAACGAGGGTGGACTGCCTGAAGATAACCAACAGTTTCTGTCCCACTCATTCCTGCATCCCAAGGGACCCGTTTAAACTGTTGTCCTCGCCAAGTTCAATGGAGGCAAGAAGACTGGGCTTAAGTATTGTTTACTGACGAGTCCAGGTATAGTCTGACTACTGATTCTTGACGCGTTTTGATCTGAAGAGATGAAGTAAGACGCAACTTGCCCTTCCCTTGTCGGTGAAATTTTCCGTTCGAGCCCAGTCTTCTTGGCTCCAATGAACATGACGACAGCAACAGTTTAAACGGGCCCCTTGGAAAGCTGGGGTAAGTGGGGCACAAACTTTTGGTTTTCTCGCATACAATCCATCCTCGTTAAGACTTCGTGCAGCAGCAGAATGGCTAATTCGAGTTATTGTGGCAGTCTAGAGATCTGAAACCAAATCTCTTGTAGTCGCTTTGCGGTTTCTTCGAGCCACAATGACAAAAAACGGTCTTCGGATGCAGTTGTTGCTCTTGGTCTGCCATGGCCAGGCTGTCTATCAACGGATCCAGAGCTTAAAAAGTGGTTCGAAACTCTTTATATGACACTTTAAGGAGTATTCAAATATTGGGCGACCTCCATCTATTTTTTACCTTCCTCGATTCTACCAATTATTTGCCACTTTTAACCTTATCTTAAATGATGCCTTTGAGCCATAACTAATGAATACTCATCGCACTCAGACACAACATTCACTTTAAACAACACTACAGACCAGAATTCGAACATACGTCCATTGCGCACCACATTGCCAATCATCTAATTTGCGTATTTCTGATGCTAACGTGTTCTCGGGAGTGCAATATTGAGTTCAATAGCATTTAATTAACATAAATAATTGCAGCATTAGACATTGTTTGAAACATTAACTTAGTGAGCATATTTTTTCTCATTATCCTTTAATTTTGATGACCAGTGTATATAATTACGAATGCACCTAAAAAGAACTCTTAACAAGTAAATTTTACACTAAAAAAATCTATGCTTTGAATTGTTATTTAAGAAGAGGATAGTTTTAAAGCTTCTTTAATTGATAAAATTTTAAATGTCATGGATTCCTCTCTGAATTAAAACAAAGGAATAAATTTTCTTATATTCTAAAACAAATATTTTAAATCAAAGCGAAATTTCGAAGGAATTAGGAGAAAATTTTAACAGTCATATACTGTTTATTTTGTCAGGAATGGACTAAAATCGTCATTATTGGTTAATTTTCCTACGTGATACTTTTCAAATATCAAATAAAAAGTGTAAAAGCATTCTCTTTTACTTAAATATAATTCTATTTCTAATTATTTTAAATATCTTTATTAACTGACAGTTAAAAATAGAAGTTGTTTTAAGGTTTTAAAAAATATTTTTAAAAGGTTTTTTAAGTATTCGGCATACCGAATAGTTTGATATTCAGCCTACCGAATAGTTTAATATTCGGTAGTATGGCCGAATACCGAATATTCGGTGCATCCCTAGTACAGATAGGATAGAGATATGATTATGCTCATAACTGATGCAGTGTCACAATGGTTATTATTCTATCTGGGTTCCTACGCGACTGGAAAACAGGGAATTGTCAGGGAAAATTTAAAAAAAATCTAAAACCTGGAAAAGTCGGGGATTTTTTTAATGCACTGTCATGGTGTAATGCATCAACATTCTCCCGAGTTCACGGTGCGTCCGCAAAAAAGTTCCGATTTTTCCCTTAAAAGGAGAATTTATGCTATATTCACATTTTTAACATAAAGATGTTTTAGCTATACAAATGTGTCGCCAAATAGTCGGTACTAAAGTGAAAGAAATGTTGAGCCTTGTTAAGGTGGTTAGGATGCGATTATCATGAATAATTATCTAAGAAAAAGAATAAAAATTATGAAGCAAGACAAAAAAAAAAAAAAAAAAAAAGATAAAAGATAAAAGAAAGCTGTAGCTGAAGCTAAAATGTTAAAAGACCAAAAAAAAATGAAACTTTTACACAACAACCTGCTTCAGAAACAACACAAATAAATGACATGATAATAAAAGTCTTAAAAAGTTAAATGTTTAATATGTGCAAATTCAGTTATATAAATAAAAAGTTAATTTGAATCCATCTGAGCTGTGTGACAGCGTTTCTGTCCCATAGCTTTCATTTTTATTCAAAATTAATTTAACACATAATTTTTACTTTTAAATCACATTATCCTCCCCCCCCCCCCCTCTTTCTTATGCTGAAATATGTAATTAAATTCATTTCTCAAAACCATTCAGCTTTTATTAAAAGGTTTTGCTTCCTTCTTTCTAAAAACATCTTTATTTCCAGCCGCAAAGATTCATTTCTTTTTCCCTTTTCCTTATCTGTCAGTTACCGCTTCCAGTGCAAAGAAATAAATAAGAATTAAATGGCACATCTGCTAGTATCAAGGTCTGCATTTAATTGCATCGGATTTTTGCGCGCCACATTGATAAGAAATTTTTATCTCTACTAATACGTGAACGTTGAATATGTATTAACAATAAAAAAGTAAAAATGAACAGATCTTATGGGAAGCATGTATTTATCGTGTTTTGTGGTCGAGCTAAAAGCCAGATGCCTGTGATTTCCAGCATTTTTCTCAGGCGGCGGTCTACTTTGTAAAATCTGTTGTATAAACAAGTTTCGCTTTTCTGACGCATTTCTCATCGTATTAGAGGCGCTTGCTTGCAATCTCGGCCTCCCCCGTCCGGTTGTGTCACCACATTTTTGCGGTTATGTTTATCGCCAAAAGCCTTTGTTCATTTTCGCACAGTCAACAAAAGTTTGTAATTTGGCGATTCTGTGCAACGCCAAGATTTCGTGACTTCGTGCAAAAAGCTCACTTCTGTTTCAGCTTTCGAGATGTAAAGTTGTCAAAAAAGAAAAGGCGCTTCGGCGTCCCATGTATTTATGGGGGTCTCTCTCTCCCATTGTTCTTTAACTGAACCACCTAACGATGCTTTTAAATAAAGAGTAATTTCCAGTAAAGTTATAGTTGGAGTTTTTTTATAGCATTTAGAACCCGGTCTTCAAAATGCTATAAGCTGTATTTTAGTTTTGCTTGTTTATAAATATATATATACTAGAGGGCTCTGCCCCCTGCAAGCTACGCTCGCCAACCCCTGTTCAGACACCGCAGAATCTAAAAATCAAAAAACATGCTAATCTGATGGGTTTTAAAAATATTAGAGAAGATTAAATTATACCGATAAAAGCTGTGCAGATCTCCCTGTAAACAGGTTTCCATTCAATTTCGTTTGATTGCAAAAATTTAAGGGCGAATCAGTTGCTGTTAAGACATTTAATGGTTCTTTTCGTTTTTGATTAAAGAGGAATAGTTAAACATTTGAAAAGAAGCTAAAATAAAATGAATTAAGTATTCAGAGTCTTTGTCTCCCGATAATTTAGAACAATCTCTATAACAATAGCCTAAATCATGTGACTATCATCAACAGTTCCCTGCGGAACACTTCGTTTCTTATACTCTAGGTGCCATTTTGATACTTTAATCTTATCCAGGCACAGGTAATAAGTCGCCAAATATTATTCTATCCCCCATCATTTCATCTATATTATAATAGTTCAAGTCATCAAATGCCATAAACAAATTCGGTCTGATCCCTTCGCTTTTCATATGAATGTTTGGCACAAATGTCATATTGGCGCGATTTTTTTCCAACGCCAATTTGGGGAACGCATCAACAGCATAAACAACAACATCCGGCTTGCCATATCAAGTAAAATTACGATACTTTGGCGCCAATTAAGTACCCGTTGCGTATATGACATTGATGTCAGAAAAAAATCGCGCCAATTTGGGGCCGTATATGACATCTGTGCCGAAAGGGAAAAAAAGCCGGGTGCAAATCTCGTCAATATCTTTTTTGCAATTCGCCAGTTAGAATTTTTTTATTCTTCGAGTGGTAAATTAAAACATTGATTTGAAGTTGAAATTAAATGTCATGATTTGTTACATAATTTAATATTTCGCCAGATGTCATATACGCACCGCATGTTTGGCATGATTTTTTTTTTTTTTACGAAAATTTGGCGAAAACCTCGTTTTCGAATACAACTTACATTTGTATTTTTGGTACAACTTAGTTATCCCGTCGACCAAAAATCTATCGCGAACTATAAGATTAAATGCCAATAACGGGTGATCGAAAATGTCACATTCACTTGACTTTTAGCAAGTTACACATGTTTACGTCATCAAGTGATTTTTATTCCGACGTTTTATTTTTATATTTATTAATGTTATACTAATTTATTTGTTCTTTCGTTATTTAAAATATAAATTTTGTCAATCTGTACAATTTGGCGAGTGGTTTGGCAATTTATATAATTTGCGAAATTGGTTGACGGAATAACTACGTAGTACCGTATTTTTTAATTATTTTCTATTATTTTCCAAAGGAAATAGCAAAAAAAAATAATTAATAACTATAGAACAAAATAATTTATATAAATTAAAAAAAAATAAAAGTAAATAAACATTTATTATTAAATAAACGACAATAGCCATGTCAATCAAAATAATGCCATTTTTGCGCCAATTAGGTACCCCAGTGCGTATATGACATCTGTGCCTAATATTTTTCTTTTCGTTTTGTTTTTTAAAAAAAGGAAGAAGTGAAAGCCATCAATTTAAATGTTTCATTTTTAAATGAAAGTTTTGTATTAAATAAAATGATAACGAAATACAAAAAAAGCATTGTTCTTAGCATAGATTTAAAGGAGGCCAAACTGGTCGCCAAATTCATTTAAAATAGTAACTTTTTCTGAATTATGAAAAAGAAAATATCTGTTATGATTAAAATTTGAGTTGCCATCATTAGAAAAATGTATTTAAAATTAGAAAAAAATTAATATTTCGAAAACTAATTCGAATTTAAAAATTCTAATACCAGTTTTGAGATCTGTGGATCAATACGGATTTTTGGTGTTAATTTCATCGCAAAGTATTCCATATTTTAGGAGAAATCGCCGTGAAACATAATCAGTTGTTTAATCAGTCGATTCAAAGAATCGATACACATTTCAGCCGTTTCATATATTCGTTTCATAAATTCGTTTCATTAGGATTTTATATATATAGGGTAGATATATATATATATATATATATATACTAAATGTCAAATGATATAGATTTTTAGCTTCAATTTTATACGTTATTTTAATTTTCAGATGTAAGTTTAATCATTAAGATCTTGAATTGTAATTCGTATTTCTAAAAATGTCATGAATTTTGGTCAGGGAATTGTAGGAAATATGGCCTGGAAAACTAGGAAAAGTCAGGGAATTTTGTTATTCAAATAGAGTATGAACCCTGTCTATGCTTCTTAAATAGTATTTCTTTTATTATGAGAGTTTACATGTTTCTCTTTATATATATTTGATTTAAGCCTAAATTTATACAGCTTTTTTATTTATTTATTTTCTTCCCCTACAACTTCGTTGCTTACTACGCGTATTAAGATATATAACTATAGTTTTTTTATTATTTTTTTTTTTTTATCTATACTAATATTGTAAAGAAGTAACTTTAGTTTGTTTATGTGTTTGTAGGGTAATCAACGGGAATACCGAACCGATTTCAGAAGTAATTGTGGAAAATTGATGGTGACTGTCCCTGTTCCAACAATGGCTATATTTTATGTAGGTGCCACTACTACCAGGGTGGGGAAGGAGGGTGCAGGAGCAAAACACGTTCTAAAGATGAAATTTTTGTGATACTGGAGAGCCTAGAAACTTTAAATTTGCCATGGTAGTTACTTATAAGATGTAGATGCTCTCTAAGAACAGTTGGAAAAAATCGAAATTTAAAGGGGAGGAAAATGCGCGAAAAGCATTACAAAAACGTTCTATATTACGATTTCTATGGAATTGTTTAAGATAGAAACTTGAAATTTGGGATGGTAGATACGTATAATATGTAATTGTTCTCTAAGAACAATTTCTAAAAAATTACGAATTTAAAATAGTGAAATGAGCGACAAGCATTCTAAAAGTATATTAAATTACGATTTCTATGGAATCTCAGGAAATGCGAAACTGATTTCAAAAGTAATTTTGGTCAATTGATGGTGACAGTCGATGCTGCAACAAAGGCTGCATTTTACGTTGGCGCTACTACGACCAAGGGTGTGGTAGAGGTAGACCTTAGAAGTTTGGAATATGCCATGAAAGTTACTTTAAGATGTAAATGCGGACGTAAGAACGGTTTCTAACAAATTTAAAACTTCGAATGACAACTGAAATGAGCGTAAAAGCTTCAAAATACATTCTAAACTATGATTTATTTAGAATTTGTTTTACTTCTCATTAATTTAAGTATCATTTAGCATAGATGCCAACGTCTACGGAAATTCCGGCTTTTCTCCGAAAATGTATTATAAAAATACGGTAGTATGGTAATAAGATAGAAAGTACGGAAATCTGCGGAAAAAATTGCGAATCATGGCGAAAAACCGTGAATCCCGTCGGTCAATATCGGCGAAAAATCGTGACTCCTGTTGGTCAATTGCGGCGAAAAATCGCAAATTCCATCAGTTAGTCACGGCGAAAAATCGCGAATCCCGTGTGTCAGTCGCATCGAAAAATCGCGAAACACGTCGGTAAAATTCGCGAATTCCATCAGTCATTCTCGACAAAAAAAATGCGAATCCCGTCGGTCCATTTCGGCAAAAAATCGCGAATTCCGTCGGTCAGTCACGGCACAATATCGCGAATCCCGTCGGTCATTCGCGGCGAAAATTCGAGAATTCTGTCGGTCGATTTCTGTGAAAATTTGCGTATTTCATCGGTCCTTTTCGACGAAAAATCGCGAATTCCGTCGGTTCATTTCGGCGAAAAATCGCGAATGCCGTCGGTCTATTTTGGCGAAAAATCGCTAATTCCGTCGGTTCATTTCGGCCAAAATCGCGAATCCGTCCGTTGTTCGCTGCAAAAAATCGCGAATTTCGTCAGTTGGTTGCGGAAAAATATTGCCTTATTAGCCAATCGGTTGTAATGGGGAAAAAAATACTTATTTCACACAATTATACCGATCTGGAATTTTTTGCTTTGTAAGGATAAAAAAAATTCTATTTTTATATATTTTTTATAAAAAAAAAATAATATAAAACATAAGATGTAAAAATAAATTAAGTAACCTTTCTTAAAATTATGTTTGTATGGATAAATGAAAGCTGTAAGGGGGGTGAGAATTCAGAGAATATTTGTAAAAAATATCGTAAAATACAGTTCGAAAAAATAGTGTGAAAATCCTGAAATAACTCCTGAAACGTGAATATCTTACTCCTGAAATTTAACTTGTTTACTCCTGATGCACTCTGTACAATTGTGGCGTCTATGGATTAGCCTAATGGTATGTAATAATGAAGTTTACTTAAACTATGGCTTAATTAGCAATTTTTGAATTATCCGTAGCATTATAATTTATTCTAATAAAAACAGGCACACAAATACCACTTGGCATATTTCAATTATTACGCTACCAAAACCGCGGTTTTTGCTATTACATAATAAAACATATTCGATTTGTGAAATTTTTCGACCATGGTTTTCTGTGGATTATCACGTTTTGGGATATCCTGAACACAATTTGACTATTTTTTGAAAATGCCTGTTAGTCTGTCTCTGTGCATGACCCAAATTTTGTGTGCTATTCTATTTCATAAACTAACCCACACAATTTAATCAAACTTCAGATTGAAGTAGAAGTTTACCTTGACATAAATGGATGCTGATTACGTTTGGATGTACATCGCTCACCAGGTAGCACTGATATGCTACATTTTTTGCGATTTCCGTGTTATCTATAATATCTCAAGACCTAATGCACAGGATTTCTCCACACTTCATATATATTCACCACACTTTCCTTGACATAAATAGAGGCTGATAAAGTTTGGACATATTTAGCTTAATAGGTGCTGCTGTTATGCTGTTTTTCACAATTTCCGCGATAGCTATAACTCAAGAATTAATGGTCGGAATTTCGTGAAACTAGATTTTGACATATATTCTGATTCACTTGACTTCGATCACTCAACAGAGGGCGATGCTATCCAATGCATGGGGAAAGTTCCCGAATCGGGTCCATAATCAGTTAATGCAATTAACCCTTATCTACTGACGGCACTTATAAGTACCATTAAAATAACTTATTATAAAATTCATTCAATAAATCGATTAGTTGTAATACAGTTTACAATGAGTTATAGATACATTATTTTATCTTGTTTCAAAAGCATTATTGGTTACACAAAACAAAAATATTTTTAAAAGGATGATTTATTTTGCCTTTGCATCTTTTCAGCTTTCTTGGGAGAGGAGGGGGGTGAATTTTTCAATTCGGAAATATTTCTATTATAAGAACATTATATTTGTACATTTCCTAATTCTACAAAATACTAAGAATGATATTTAAAATAAAAGATTTGAGCGGGGTTATAAATATTGCACAAAATCCCTATAAATTCAAATTTAATGAATCCTTCTAAAATTTATTAAATGATTATGTAAATCTTCTAATATGTAGTTTAAACAATTCACTAAAAATGCTTTAGAAGGTAAAATTTTCATAATTCAGTACATAAGGGGTTAGTGGGGCGTGATATGCAGTATTATTAACTCCATTGTTGTAACTCGTGCACTTTTAATCACTTTGTTGCCAGAATTACTGATTTTTGACGCCAGCTTTTAGCTGTGGACCCGAATACCGGATATTAGACTGATGCTTTTTTGCGATTAACATTATAACAGTATTTTATTTTCTATTATATAGAAATGCATCGAATTTTATGTTTAAGTTTAATGAATGCAAATTTATACGTTGATCTAATTTAAAATTTTAATACTCAACTGGGAGCACTATCGTTCTGTTATCTGATTAATGTAACTCCATGCTAAATTCGAAGAAATGCATTGTGCTTTATATACATAACCGGTGTTATTATAAATTAATTAGGGATGCACCGAATAGTGATTTTGGCCGAATACTGAATATTTGGCCTGCAGGCAAACTGAATACAGAATATCCGGCTGGCCGAATAGTAACTGTTAGGCCGGATACCAAATATTCGGCTTGTCGAATAGTTTTATATTTCAAAGTTAAGGCCTTAAAATGTTAAAATTTTAAAACAATTTTACATAATATTTAAAACAGAAACTTTCCTTTTGATAAACAAGAGCTTTCTTCAAGTAAACATTATGCTGAAAAAAAATCTGCTTTGAGTTATTTAAGAAGAGGATAGGATAGTTATAACTTTTTTAATTAGCAAAATTTTAAATTTCATGGCTTCTTCTGTGAATTAAAACAAATGAATATAATTTTCTTAAATTCTAAAACAAACATTTTAAAATCAAAGAAAAATTGTGAAAAAATTGGAAGAAAAATTGTACAGGATGATATATTGTTTGTCAGGAAGAGACTAAAGTAAAAGTAAATAAATAATACAATCTATTCTAATTTTACATGGTGGCAACTCAGCTAGAATAACTGTTGATTAAGACTAAGCAAGAATAACTGTTGATTGATGAACTCCCTTTGATTAAGCTACGAAGTTTTTAAATACTTCCTAGATCGGTGTCTGGAGTGGGCGATCATTTTCAGAGATTGCAAACGTTGTTCTTAAAATCTTTGCAAGAAACAGATTATTTACTAGACACAATGTTCAGGAACTTGCATTTGTACATAATTAATTCCTATGAAAATCCTTGTGATTTGGTTAATTTTCTTAAATAATTAACAAACAGCAAATAAATACTGTAAAAATATTCTCTTTTATTTAAATATGATTCTGTTTCTAATTATTCTGAATATCTTTATAAGTTTACTGTTAAACTTAGAAGTTGTATAAGGTTTTTAAAAATATGTTTTAAAAGTTTTTTAAGTATTCGGTTCAGCCGAATATTTCAATATTCAGCATACCGAATAGTTTGATATTCGGACAAACCGAATATTCGGTAACATGGCCGAATACCGAATAGATACCGAATATTCGGTTCATCCCTAAAATTAATATATCAGAATGATATAGAAGGGAAGTTTTGTGATGGCCACAGCACTCTAGCTATAGTAATTGTTCGTTTTATTTACGCCATTCTCATAAATACGTTTTTTTCATATATTTAATATGTATTTTTTAATGCCTTCAATCTTATATTTATTTGATCATGTTTCAAACATGAAAAATATGACTTATTTTACATATGTTTTCACATATCCTGTCAACCATGGTTCCTCATTTTCTGTTTTCTTTTTTCCACCTAGGTCAGTGGACTTTCAACTTAAAGGAAATCTTATAGCTCTTTCTTCAATTTTCTGGCATTGACAACTTCAGCATGGATAGCTACTGTGGTAATATGGTATTGCATTTACAAAGCCTTATTGATTTAACAGTCCAATGGGAAGGCATCAAAATTGCAAGTTTATCAACAGAGCAAAAATTCGAGCTCAATGAAATACGCAAAAAACTTGGCAGTTTTGTTGATTTATTCGCAAATAACAAAAGTTTAACAAGAGAGCAAAAATTCGAACTCGAGAAAACGTACGATAAACTTACGAATCAATTTAAAAGCCGAACATGTTCAACTTCAAAAGGAAGTTTTGAAGACAATTCTCTAAAATCAAAAATTATATTCCAAACATTCCCATCATATGACGAACTTGAAGATATTAACGATTTAAAATCAAGTCAACTTGAAGATTATAAGAAGCAAATAAATGTGGAAGAAACTCCATCACACCTTTTACTTTCAGCTTCACCTCAAAGTTTTAAAGACAACATTGCAAAATCAAAAACTTTATCCCAATCGCTACCACCATGTGACAAATATCAAGGTATTGACGAATTGAAGACTGACCAACTTAAAAATTGTAACAAACAAACATACATAAGAAAAACTTCATTGCACCTACATTCAGCTCCACTGCCAAGTTTAGAAGATAATTTTGGAAAATCAGAACTTTTATCTCAATCGCTGCCATCATGTGACAAAAATAAGGATTCTCAAGGTATGAAGACAGACCAATTAGGAGATTATCAGAAGCAAACATACATGGGAGAAACTCCATCACACCCATTACGTTCAGTTTCCGTGCAAAGTTTTGAAGACAATCTTGAAAATTTAAAACTTTTATCACAATTGCTGTCATCTGACAAACATCAAGATTTGAAAACAGGCCAATTTGAAGATTATAAGAAGCAAATGTACAGGAAAGAAACCCCATCGAACCTATTATTTTCAGATCCAATGCGAAGTTGTGAAGATAATTTTGATAACTCAAAACTTGTATGCCAATCGCTGCCATCATATGACAAATGTCAAAGCACTCAAGATTTGGAAATGGAGCAACTTAAAGATTATAAGAAACAAACATACATGAGAAAACTTTTGCGCCTACAAACAGCACCACTGCTAAGTTATGAAGAGAATTTTGGAAAATCGAAACATTTATCCCAATCGTTGTCATCATGTGGCAAATATAAGGATACTCAAGATTTGAAGACAGGTCAACTTGAAGATTATAAGACGCAAACATACATGGGAGAAACCTCATCGCACCTATTATTTTCAGATCCACTTCGAAGTTGTGAAGATAATTTTGAAAACTCAAACCTTTTATACCAATCGCTGCCATCATATGACAAATGTCAAGCTACTCAAGATTTAAAGGCGGACCAACTAAAAAATTATAATAAACAAACATACGTAAGCAAAATTTTGCGCCTACAAACAGCTCCACTGCGAAGTTATGAAGAAAATTTTGGAAAATTGAAACTTTTATCCCAATCGTTGTCATCATGTGATAAACATAAGGATACTCAAGATTTGAAGACAGGTCAACTGGAAGATTATAAAAAGAAATCGTACATGGGAGAAACTCCATCGCACCCACGTTCGGCTTCTTTGCGAAGTTTTGAAGACAATTTTGAAAAATCTAAACTTTTATCCCAGTTACAGCCATCTTATAACAAATATCAATGCACTCAAGATTTTAAGATTGACCAATTTAAAGATTATAAGAAACAAACATACATGGGGAAAACTCCATCTTTCCTATTCCTGCCGTCTCCACTTCGAAGTTGTGAAGTCGATTTTGAAAAATTAAAACTTTTATCTCAATCGCTGCCATTATATGACGAACATAAAGATACTCAAGATTTGACTCCCAGCCAAGTTGAAGATTGTAAAAAGCAAACATACATGGGAAAAACTCCATCGCAACCATTACTTTCAGATTCCTTGCAAAGTTTTCAAGACAACTTTGTAAAATCACGACTTTTATCCCAATCGCTCCTGTCATATGACAAAGGTCAAGGTAAAGATTTCAAGACTGACCAACTAAAAGATTATAAGAAACAAACATACATGGGAGAAACTCCATCGCAACCATTACTTTCAGATTCCTTGCAAAGTTTTGAAGACAACTTTGTAAAATCACGACTTTTATCCCAATCGCTCCTGTCATATGACAAAGATCAAGGTACTCAAGATTTCAAGACTGACCAACTAAAAGATTATAAGAAACAAACATACATGGGCGAAACTCCATCGCACCTATTACTTTCATCTTCACTGCGAATTTGTGAAAGCAATTTGGAAAAATTAAAACTTTTATCTCAATCGCTGCCATTATACGACAATCATAAGGATACTCAAGATTTGACGACCGGCCAACTTGAAGATTGTAAAAAGAAAACATACCAAGAAGAAATTCCATCGCGACCATTACTTTCACCTTCCTTCCAAAGTTTTGAAGGCAATTTTGTAAAATCACGACTTTTATCCCAATCGCTCCTGCCATATGACAAAGATCAAAGTACTCAAGATTTCAAGACTGACGAACTAAAAGATTATAAGAAACAAACATACATGGGCGAAACTCCATCGCACCTATTACTTTCATCTTCACTGCGAATTTGTGAAAACAATTTTGAAAAATTAAAACTTTTATCTCAATCGCTGCCATTATATGACAATCATAAGGATACTCAAGATTTGACGACCGGCGAACTTGAAGATTGTAAAAAACAAACATACCTAGAAGAAATTCCATCTCAACCATTACTTTCACCTTCCTTCCAAAGTTTTGAAGACAACTTTGTAAAATCACGACTTTTATCCCAATCGCCCCAGTCATATGACAAAGATCAAGATACTCAAGATTTCAAGACTGACCAACTAAAATATTATAAGAAACAAACATACATGGGAGAAACTCCATCGCACCTATTACTTTCAGCTTCACTGCGAAGGTGTGAAAACAATTTTGAAAAATTAAAACTTTTATCTCAATCGCCGCCATCATATTACAAGTATCAAGATACTCAAGATTTAAAGGCGGATCAGCTTGAAGATAATAAGAAACAAACATACTCGGACGAAACTTTATCGTCATCTTCGTCGAGAAGTGTGGAAAACAACTCTGTAAAATCACAATGTTCAACATTGACAGCATCATTTATTTCATATGAAGATTCTCCACGTCTCACTTCTACCTATGAGGATGAGTCTGATTCAATTCATGTCGCTACCAGTTCTTCGGAGGACCTATATTTCTCTGAGACAGAGGAACATTCGGTTGATCCAGTATCTTCGGAGGATCTATATTTCTCCGAGACAGAGGAAGATTCGGTTGATCCAGTATCTTCGTTCAGTAAATCTGTTTTCGTCTCTAAGTTACCAAAGGCCACATTTAGTTCAGGCATTTCCAAAAGAGTGTTGGGAGAATATAGTCATTATCTTAATTCTACATTGGATTACTTTGATGATTTCTCTGATGATGTAGTAGTTGACTGGCTTAAAATTCATTATGACCTATGGATTGACTTTCTTGTCCATAAAAGACGAAGTATTGCAGAATTTGACAACTATTTGACTGAACATAATGCTAGAGAAAAACGTATTAGGATTTACTCCGATCTCCATGAAAATAACGAAAGGTTCAAAAATGTAATCGAATCGAGTTCCTCCAATCAAAATAACGACGTTACCGTACAAATTCACGATATTGAGACCCAGTGCTCTCCATATTCTTCTGAGATTTCGCAGCCTCATTCGTGTGCTACTATATCTCAGATCCAATCACTCTCAGAGATTTCAATTATTTTGTCAGAATTAAAACAAAAAATTACAGAGTTTCAAATGAATATTCTTGATTTTAGCAAAACTACCCCCACCCTCTCTCACATTTAACGGGCTGAATGGTGAATTGAGCCTTTTCAAAACGAGAAAGCTGCAAACTCCTGCATGTTTTATGATTTTGAAATACAGGGTCATCGAAAAATAATGCCTAGATTTAAAAAAATTATAACATCGAAACTTTTTATGTTAAATGAGTAATTCTTTCACTACACGATAACTGGTGAACGCAAGTTTGGTTTTAGTTCATCAGAATTCGTTTGCGTGTCAGTGTTATGCGCGGATTAGTTGCGCAGTCGTCAAGGTCAGCTGACGCGCCAGACTGCAGCTGCTCAGTACGATGTTGACCGTGCAACAAAAAGCACAGTGCGTGATTTGGTATGTGGAGTCAATAGTCAGTGTACAGCGGCTTTTTCGGAGAACTTATCCAGGTCAAACTGCTCCTGATAACAAAGCGTTGGCTGATCTTGACGACTGCGTAACTAATCCTCGCATAACACAGACACGCAAACGAATTCTGATGAACTAAAACCAAACTTGCGTTCGTCAGTTATCATGTAGTGAAAGATTACTCATTTAACATAAAAGGTTTCGATGTTATGATTTTTTTTAATCTAGGCATTATTTTTCGATGACCCTGTATATATATATATATGTATATATTGCATTTTTTTATTTACTTTCGCTCTTTTAAATTATAAATACCCAGGGTAGCAAACAAACAGGGGAACTGGAATCTGTAAAAGTCAGGAAATTCGCTTATTGGTCAGAAAATCTTTTAAAAGTAGGCAAAAAGTCACATCTAGAAAACCATACAGGGATAAGAATCTTCCATATTTCTGCAGATTTCCGTTATAACTTCATCAAAATCCACCACCCCCCACATATTTTGCACCAATGTTTAAAACACTTTAAAAAGCTGTCCTATTTGTGACTCTAGTGACAATAAATAAAAAATCAATTATCTAAATTAACCCCTTCCTCCAGCATAAAAAGGTTCAAATCTTTTAAAACTTTATTTGAAAAATTTTGCACTATTTGCTGTTTACTGTCTTTAATAACAATAAATAATTAATAATCGCCTGAATTACTCCCATCCCTCCATACAAAATTTATCCCCGCAACATATATGGGTCGCCCAAATAAAAGTGGCATTGCTGTAATAACTCCGCCATTTGAAGAGAAAGATGACTGCGCATGTTCCTTTAGAGGGCGCAGAGTAATGGTAATCATGCGATATCGTCAGATCTCGCCATATACGTGTGTGATAGCGTGGGAGCACGTTAAAAGGCGTCGTTTGCATGATGGATGCCTCCAAACGGTGTCATCGCGCGGTCGTGATATTTTTAACAGCGCAAAATGTGAGTGCTAGTGAAATCTATCGTCGAGTGCAAAATGTATATGGCACGGAGTGTTTGTCACGTAGATCGGTATTCCGATGGCGTAGGGATTTTCGTAGTGGAAGAAGACAACATGCGCTTGACCAGGTCGTGATCTGTCCGTCAGTACTGCTTCTTCCATTACGGAAATCCCTACACCATCGGAATACCGATCTGCTGATATACACTCCGTGCCATATGCATTTTGCATTCGACGATAGATTTCACTAATACTCACATTTTCGCTGTTGAAAATTGCACGACCGCGCGATGACACCGTTTGGAGGCATCGATGATGTGAACGATGCCTTTTAACGTGCTCCCACGCTATCACACACGCATCTGGCGGGATCTGGCGATATCGCATGCATTCTTAGCACTCTGCGCCATCTATAGGAGCATGCTCAGTTAAATTTTTTCTTCAAATGGCGGAGTTATTACAGCAGTGCCACTTTCGTTTGGGCGACCCTTATATAAGCAAGTTTAAAATCCTAAGAAAATTTGATTTTTATATAATAAATCATTTCTCTCTGGTAACAATAAGCATCATATAAATTATCCCCCTTTCCCCAAAATTTATGTTTCCTCTTCCACCCCCTCCTTGATCAGAAAGCATACAAAGTTTCAAATCTTTAACACTCTTTATTAAATAAAAATAAACAACTGGTGTAGTATGCTACAAAAGATTACATTTACAAAGTAAGCAGAATCCTGGAGAAAATAAAAACTTATGTTGCAGTTTAAAGTAAACAGCAAGAAAACTTTCATGAAGTTTATCAAAATTTTAGAAATATCCCATGACATCTGCGACTAACAAAAGCTGTATTAACACTAAACATATTTTTATATTATTATATCTCTTCCATAGCTATCTTAACAATATATATGCAGTAAAACCTGCATAAATAGTCAACAGGAAACTAATAAAATTTGGTGATGTACACAACCGTTTCTCAAAGTGCGGTTGGCGGACAACTAGTGGTCCCCATAGCATTCCAGTTCCCAATGTCTCTTTTTTGCTCCGTAATTCTTGGAAAAAATTGTCCACATGCAAATTCAGACTCAACTGTTGGGCTTAGAGAACTAAAGGAAGTGTAAATATCTAATCAACAGTTGTTGTTGTGATATGGTAGTGTTTACAACTCTCCAAAATTCCTGTTTAAGTTTTGTGTTTATCCTGACTTGTAAAAGGTGAATACTGATATTTTGTTTTCACGATTTATCATTAGTATAGTAAGTTTAGAAGTCGTGTGCATGAATATTGTCAAAGAAGTATTGCTCCAGTTCCTTCCACGTGTTATTTTAAAAAGGCGTGATTTTTATCGATTGGTTAAAAAAATCAATTTTTATCGATCGATCACTTAAAGATCGCAGTTTTTGTCTATTGGTCACAAAAAAAAAATCTCATTACCGATCAGTCACTGAAAAAAAAAAAGAAAAACCTTTCGTGATTTTCTTCAATCGTTCACGAAAAAATTGCAATTTTCGTCGATTAATAATGCAAAAATCGCAATTTTTTGGCAACTTGGTTGAACCTTTTTTTAGATGTAATACTTTTAAAGCAAAAGAAAATGTGTATATAGTATATTTTTTATTATTAAAAAATGTCTTCAATGGGGATTTCAGTTAGATAGCCAGGTAAATGTGTCCTAAAATATCACCTAGGACCAGAATTACCCCTGCAATACTCAAAATGTATTTTTTGTATATCAATTAATCAAATTACAAAATAATTGTAACTCAAAACACTATTAGACCAGTTTTGTTTCTTATTGGCATGAAATATAGGCCCAACATTGTATTTTACCAATATTAGCAAGAAATGCTTAGTTATCTCATTTTCTTATGTAAAGCTGGTATTTCTGTAATATTTGCGTTTCGTTGAAAATATTTCCGCCGTAAAAACACATTTATTTGCTAGTGGCATTTTAACTATCTACAATATATCTATTATCAGGAGACTATATTTAACCAATTTGGATGTATTATTATGTAACCAATTTGGATCTTAGTATTTGTTTCAGGTAAATGAAAGATTTAATAAACGGTTGTCCGGAAAATTTGACGATTTATAGATATTTTACTGTACAGTGTGTATCTAAAATGAAAGTCAGAACTGTAATAGGTTATGCAAATCAAGACAAATATTTTGTATAGAAAACAACTTAATAAAAAATACAGAAGGGTGAGGTCTCACTCGAAGTCGGATTTCCGCTCATAATTGTAGAAATAATAAAGTTGCTTAGTTGAAATCTTCGAAATGCTTTCTATGAAATATCATGATATGAAATACTCAGGGGTCACACACTTGCGCCCAACGAAAATATCTGCTACAAATGGGTCATTTTGACTGTATTTGCGCCAAAACGGACATTTCGTTTCTCCTTTCTGCGCCCAAATTTGATTTCTTTGCGCCATTATTGAGGAAAAAGATCGCGAATTTTGTCAAATTGTCGCCGAAAAAAATCAATTTCGTCTATCGTTTGCAGAAAAAATCGCCAATTTCGTCAAAGCATCGTCGAATGAATGAGAATTTTGTCAAAGATTAGCGAAAAAAACGCAAATTTCGTCAAAAGATTACGAAAAAAAAATGCAAATTTCGTCAAATAATCGCATAAAAAACGTGCTTTCATTCAAAAGCTCCGGAAAAAACGCGGATTTCGTCAAGCGTAAAAACGGAAATTTTATCCCAAGATCACAAAAAAACAAGGATTTCGTCAAAGAGCCGCGAAAAAATTCAAATTTCGTCAAAGGATTGCGAAAAAACGAGAAATCTGTCAAATAGGATAGCGGAAAAACACGGGATTTAGTCAAACGATCGTGGAAAAACACGGAATTACGTCAAAGGATCGCGGAGTAAACGAGAATTTCGTGTAAGGATCGCAGATAAAACGAGAAATTTGGCTAAGGATCGCGGAAAACACGCGCATTTCGCCAAAGAATTACGGAAAGAACGGAAATTTCTTCACAAGATCGCAAAAAACGCAGATTTCATCAATGGGTCGCAAAACAAAGTGCGAATTTCGTCAAAGGATTGCGAAAAAACGCGAAATTTGTCAAATGATCGCTTAAAAACACGAATTTCGTTAAAAAAATCGCGAAAAAACACTGAATTTCGTTAATAGATCATGAAAAAATACGGAATTTCGTTAAAAGATCGCGAAAAACACGGAATTTCGTCAGAGGGTCGCGAGAAAAGCAGAAAATTCGTCAAAGGATCGCGAAAAAAGCGCGAAATTCGTCAAAAGATTTCGGAAGAATCGCGAATGTCGTCAAAGCGCCGCTGTTAAAACGCGAATTTCCTCAAAGTGCCTTGAAAAAAATCTGAAACTTCGTCAAAGAGCTGTGAATAAATGCGAAATTTGTTAAAAGATCGCAGAAAAAACACGGAATTTCGTGAAAAATTCTTAGAAAAAGCACGAAATTTCCTCAAAGGATCGCGGAAAAAACGCGAATTTCATCAAAGGATGGCGGGGAAATGCAGCGGTCTCTTGCTGTGAATTTCAGAATTTTTTTTTTTTAATTCCGAAGTTCACTCACATTTTCGTTTTCTATGAGTTTCGTATGAAATGGTCAAACGTTGTTCTGTTGGCGAAAGTTAAGAAAAACTGGTGTGAGTCAATGTGAATACAGACTTTTGAGTGTTAAGACCAATGTCAGACGGGCGTCTTTTTTGCTGCTTTTTTGCTTACGTATTATCCATTCACAATGCTATAACATTGTAAATGGATAATATGTAAACAAAAAAGACGCCCGTCTGACATTGGTCTAAGTTCTCTGAAAACAACTGATAGAATGCGTTAAATTCAATGTAATAAAATGGCGGTGGTGATTTTTTTTTTCTTTAATCTGGTTTTATATTTTATTCCTTCACACTTGTTCTGCAGTTTTTTATTTCCTCTTAAGGCAAATTCGTTTTCTGCTCCTTGTGTTGCTTATTTTAGCTTGCTATAAAATGTTTTTCTGCTTGTAAAAAAATTTTTTGTCCGAGTGAGTGCAGGTACAAAAACTGTGTTTTTTTTTTTTTGTTTTTTTTTTTTTACAAAATTTGTTTTGCTGCTCCCAAAACTGATTTTCCTGCTACAAAATTCGATTTTTGCTGCTCCAAAAACTGATTTTGCCGCTACAAAATTCAATTTTTTCTGCTCCCAAAACTGATTTTGATGCTACAAAATTCGATTTTTGCTGCTCCAAAAACTACTACAAATTATTTCGAGTGAGTGTGATCCCTGAGTACTGTAATTCCTGTGTAATTTGGTCAGTCACGTCATATGCATTGTCAGCAACACCTTATTTTTACGTGTAGATTATGATCAACTCTAGCCCTTGCGTTTTCATCGCGTTTCACAGAAAGCAAAATAAATTTGTTGAAGATTTCGCTAAAATATCTTCATTATTGCCACAATTACAAAACCCACTCTCGGCCTGGTGTTAGGCACCCTGTATTTTTCTATAAATAAATGGATTGCTACCTTGGTTTACCCAAGCAAAAATTGTTTGCCTTATTATGTGCTATCTACAGGTATGCGCCGAATTGTGATTTTGGCCGATCAGTAACTATTCAGCTGATATTCGATTGGTCAATTACTCCTATTTCTGGATTAAAACGTTAACATTTTTACATCATATATAACGCAAATACTTCCATTTTGATGAACAAGACCTTTTCTGAAGTAAACTTTACACTAAAAAAAGCAATATAGTGTGACCGCGCCAGTAGTTGATAAATTTTTTGAAATATTGCGCCATTTAAGGAGGAAATGAGTTTTACACGTGGCACTAGACATAACATTTTTGTTTGAATGTTGAAGCACCTGTTGGCAGCTCCCTACTGTAACAGAAGCCATTTTATGATTTTTTTTTTTACTGGAAAGTGTAA
This sequence comes from Maratus speciosus, assembly GCA_963932465.1. Taxonomy (NCBI): domain Eukaryota; kingdom Metazoa; phylum Arthropoda; class Arachnida; order Araneae; family Salticidae; genus Maratus; species Maratus speciosus. Next base: position 177,584,341 of record OZ010790.1, on the reverse strand, counting down.
AAATTTAGTTTTTGATTAGTTGCAGACAATTACGGTAAGTTAAAATAATCCACTTCCATCTTTCTTGTTTCAAATAATAGTTTTATATGAATTATTGTTAATCACAACTTAAACATGATATTTTAAAGATTAATTTTTGAATTTTGGACTGATTTCTTCGATTGACCAACTACTGGGAAAATGGCAATTAAAGAAACTATTTACTTATAATTTTTGTTAACTCATATTAAATACTCACAAATACACAAAATAACAAAACTGCAGTGCACTGTTTTTTATTAAATAATATCACAAGAGCCGCTCATGGCTACCTCTCTCACAACAAAACATTCTATAAACTCGCATAAAACAAACGGAGACGACAAAAGATATTGCCAAAAATGCAAAGCATAAAAACAATGACCGAACATACCGGCCCCCGTTGAATGATTTTCATTCAACCACAATTATAATACATTATTACACCTCAAATTTTAAACAAATAATACAGCATGTACTAGTAAACAATAAATTGACAAATTACAAAAGATAATAATCATTTTTCCATGGGTAACAGACAAATTTTTGAAACTGGTCTCTTGAAAACACCTCTTTGTGTTTTTATGTTTACTACTCTAAAATTCTGCATGCATTATGTAATGATGTACACTCATGACATCTAACGCTCAAATTAAATTTGTTTTAAATGCTGCAAGAATTTATTTCTTTTCTCATATTTTATTTAAAAAATAACTCAGAAATATTTTATTTTAAAGTATTTAAAGGTTAACACACTCGAGTTTATCAAAACTGAAAACTCAAACCTTCTGGATAAAATAAATGTCATTTAAATAACTCGAATTATATATACACTCTCAATACACATTTTTTGTATAAATATTTTTTCTGATAAACACATAATACATTCAAAATCAAACAGAAATTAGCTTAATTTTACATATTTACACTCAAAATATCTCATACAGCCTATTGCATTCAGAAAATATAAGAACTTTTTATAAAATTTATAACATGAAACATGCAACAATTATGAATTGTTTTTCTACATATTACACGACCATTTAAAGGCCAAAACTTCTGCCTTAATTGAAAAAATAAAGCTTGTGGACCTAAATGTAAATACCGTTTATGAAAGTATTCTACTATCATTTGAGTAAGTTTACTTTTATTATGTAGTAAAATTGGAAATTTTTGGTTGGCGTTTAAGTTACTGTTCGCTAACATACCTCCTACTCTTAGAAGACCTTCTTTATCAAGAAATGGATGGAGGTTTTTTACCTCACTATTTTGAATAATATTACCTGATTTTTGCAAGGATTTTATTTCCTTGTCAAAAAAACTCACGTTGAACACTTTTTAACAAAAAACTCTCTGCTTTGTTGAGCTCTTCGAGGTCCAGAGGACCCTCCTTTTTTTCTTTTTTACAATTACTAAGGAACCTGAAAATAAATCCTAAAATACGAATTATTTTACAATAGTTATTACTTAAATCAATTATATCATGCACAAAAGAATTAATAGAAACTGTAAAAACAGATATGCTTTTAGTCACTTATATTAATATTTTTCAGTTCGTTTGAAAAGTCACTGGAATTAACCGCTGCAGGAATATTTGTATTGGGATAGTCTTTTTCCTTTAGGAACAATGGACCACTCCACTATAACTCATTTGAGAATAGTTTATCAGGATTAGCGCCTCTTGTTAGAAGGTCAGCAGGGTTATGCTGAGATGGAACATGTCGCCACTGCATCCCTTGAGTTAGTTCTTGTATTGTAGAGATCCTATTCGCAACAAAAGTTTTTAGAACGTATGGTTCTTTTTTAATTCAGGATAAGACTATCATGGAATCGGACCACAAGAAGATTTTGTTTACACTAATTTTGAGCGAAGAAATCACTCGTTTCATAAGCTTAGTCAATAAAACTGCTGCACAAAGCTCAAGTTTTGGAACAGTTAATTGCTTTAAGGGAGAAACTCTAGATTTACTTGTCACTAATTTCACAGACACTTAACCTGATTCTGTCACTGATTTGCAGTAAATTACCGCACCATAGGCTGCTTCAGACGCATCGCTGAAACCATGTAAGTCGATCATAATTGCATCTTTCAATAAAATACACCTACTAATCTCAAATTTATTAATTAATTGTAGGGTATCAGAAAACTCTCTCCATTCCTTAGCCTCTTTCTCGGCTAGCAAATCATCCCAATTTAATTGTAATAACCATAACTTCTGCATAAATATTTTTGCTTTAATTATAACAGGAGATACTAAACCTAAGGGATCGAATATACTTGATATAGTTGATAACACTTGTCTCTTAGTGACATTTACATTCATTATATTATTATTGAAACTTAAACAATGTTTCTTCGATTTCCACAAAACACCTAACGCTTTAGATTATTCTGAATCATCAAAGGGGTATGTTTCGTCATTTGTTTGACAAAGTTGTGGAGCATTACTGCACCATTTATGATATAACATTCCTGCACTGTTTAAAGTTTCTATTAATTGATTTTGGAGTTCCAATGCAGAACTTAAAGAATCAGCTCCAGATAGAATGTCATCCATATACATGTCTTCTCTCAGTACGGGTGCTGCTAAAGGAAACTTGCTTCCTTCATCCTTAGACAACTGAAATAGTGTTCTCATGGCCAAAAAAGGTGCGCTCACAGTACCATAAGTAACTGTCGTTAATTCAAAAATTTTAATTGGCTCGTTAAGACCTTCCTTCCATAAGACATTTTGCAGCTTCCTCTGATCTGGATGAATAGAGATTGCTCTATACATTTTTTGAATGTCTGCAGTGAAAGCGACGATATATTTTCTAAATCTCACCATAATTGAGAATAAATCATCTTGTAATACACCTCCGTTATATTGAATAGAATTAAGTGAGTTTCCCTTAGTTGTTAGGGAAGACGCGTTAAATACAACTCTCAAAGACGTTGATATACTTTTTTCTATTCCTCTATACACTCCAAGATGGGGTAATAGGATCCACTTTCTTCCTCGCTTTCGTTAACTTCAACCATGTGGCCTAACTGTTTATATTCTTTTAAGAAATCTGAATATAATCTTAAGTACTCGGGATCTTTTGCTAGACGATTCCATAAAGAATTTAATTTTTTCGTAGCGATTTGTTTTTTGAGTTTCCTAAAATAGCTGGATCCTCTTTTAAGGGCATTTTAACAACATATTTACCGTTTTTGCCTCGTGTATAATTTTCTACGAAATGTTTCTCACAAATTAAAGTCTCTTTACTTTTTGGTTTTTCAACCTCGATATTTTCTATCTCCCAGAATTTCCTAAGTGTCTTGTCTAGGTTGGTTTCTTTCTTAATAAACCCACAATGAACTTTGTTTTCATTCTCTGACGGAAAACTTCCCGATACAACAAAACCGAAAACTGTGTCTTGCAAAATAAGATCAGAATTATTAACACGAATTTGTCCCGGTCTCAAAAGCTCATAAAAAATTCCTGCTCCTAAGAGCATGTCTACATGTTCTGGGATATTGAAACTAGCATCTGCTAATTTTACATTAGGTAAATCTTGTATTGAGATTTCAATTGGACGTGAAGGCGTTAAATCTGCAGTTATTTTCGGAACTACCAAGAAATCTAAATTTTTCACAAAACTTTCATCTCAATTGCATATTGATGCATTAACTTTATGATTTATTACTAAGGTAGCATCATTTAGACCTGACACTAAGAAGTTTGTTCTCTCTTTTTTTTAATGCATTAGCTCTATTAAATGGCGGGATAAAAAATTAGACTCACTGCCTACATCTAATAAACACTTTACTCTATGTTTACATCCCGATTCATCAATTAGAAAACATATAACAGTTGAAAGTAAAACTTTGCTCTTTTTATTCGAATAGTTACTAATAAAGGTTTTCTGAACGAACTCTTCTGCATTAGCGTTCAAGACTGATGTGCCACGATTTGTTGGCCTAGAATCTGAACATTCTTCCACATTTACCTTTCCTTGTTTATTTTGTTCCGATGAAACATATTCTTTCACGTATGTGTTGTTATTTGTTTTTGGAAAATGTATAGTTTTATGATGACGTTTTTTACAAAAGCACGTGTACTTTGATGGACAATTTGCAACTGAATGTGAATTTAAACAATTAAAGCATAACTTGTTACATTTTATAACGTTCACCCTTTCATTGACAGATAATTTTAAATAATGCGGGCATTTTGAAAGAGTGTGATTTTCGTGGCAAAAAATACAACTTAATGTTTTAACATCTGATAAGAATATTTTAGATACACTTTTGGAGTTAGTATATTTACGATTAACACTAAAATTCTCAGTAAGAGATTTTCCGCGTGATGTGAAATATAAATCAATCTCTCGTCCAACTCTTCTGGTAAAAATCATTTATCTCCTTGTCTCACACTAATGTGGGAAGCTGTTTCTCTATCTAATGTTTGATATAATTTATCCGATACTATAAGTTATTTTAGACTCTCAAAATTGGAGACATTTCTTAAATTTAAATAATATTCCCAGTTTGTCATTAGACATGAAGCAAACTGTACATGCGTCTCATTTGGTTGTTTAACAGGTTTTCTAAATTGCTCTAAGCAAAAATAAAATGTAGGTTGAAATTCTTTTAACACTAATGCTTTTATTTTTGCATAATTCTCGATATCACTATCATGTAAGTAAGTTAATATGTTAGATGCTTTATCCCCTAATAAATTTAACAGAATTTCTGCTTTTTATTGTTCTGGAACATTTTTAGTCTTAAAAGCTCGTTCTAAAGAAGAAAAGTAAAACCCCCATCCTTCAGGACGTATAGGTATTTTTACAGTCAAAGTTCGAATACTTTTTATCAATTGATCTAACGATTCTAATTTTATTTCACCCTCACTAATATTGGATTTAGCTTCAGATTTAATTTTAGCTAGTTCTAATTCAAGTTTCATTTTTTCCAGATCATATTGCTTTTGCTCCTTATCAATTCGCCTTTGCTCCTGCTCCTCATAAATTCGCCTTTGCTCCTCATCAATACGCCTTTGCGCTTCATGTTTACGATTTTCAATTATATCGTTTGCTATATCTTTCACAAAATCTGGTTTATTTTTATACATTTCACTGTCTTCAATAATAACGTTTAAATCCGCAATTGTCATATTTTCATTAACATTTAGATTTATTTCAGTGGCTATAAGCCTTAAATCCTCTTTTTTTGCACCTTTAAACATTGTTTAATATATGTATAACAGTAAAGATAAGAAAAATCACGTTCACTTACTTTTCGAATAATCTTTTGACGAATTTCGTAGCACGGAACTCTTAGAACTTATCATTCATCTCGGCGTTTCACTCAACTTAAAATTTGATTTTAGAAGGTCGTTGAATTTAATCCCAGGCTGCTTCTTCGTTGCTCGGCGGACCATTATGTTAACTCATATTAAATACTCACAAATACACAAAATAACAAAACTGCAGTGCACTGTTTTTTATTAAATAATATCACAAGAGCCGCTCATGGCTACCTCTCTCACAACAAAACATTCTATAAACTCGCATAAAACAAACGGAGACGACAAAAGATATTGCCAAAAATGCAAAGCATAAAAACAATGACCGAACAATTTTGTTGCTATTTAATTTCAACAGATTTCATTTTTGCCCATTATAGGACATTCATTAAGGGTTGTAGCAATCATGTTAGTTTACTTTTAAAACTTAAAAGGAAAGAAATATAATAAAATCACCGTAACACCGACCTTATTTGATCAACTACTGGCTCTGTCACCCTATGTATATATGTGCTTTGAATTATTATTTAGAAAGAGGATAGTATTAAAACATTTTTTAATGAATAAAACGTTAAATTTCATGCCTTCTTCTGTTAAAAAAAATTAATTAATAATTTTTTCTTATATTCTAAATCAAATATTTTAAAATTGAAGAGGAATTTTGAAGGAAATAGAAAAAAAAATTGACAACGCGGCAAGAAAAAAAAAAAAATCCTGCTCCTTTTGATCTAGCCAGATTATAACCAGACAATATTCAAAAACTTACTTTATACATTACTAGGGGGCTCTGCCCCCTACGAGCTACGCTCGCCAACCCCCGTTCAGGCACACCAAAATCCAAAAAGCACGCTAATTTGATCGGCTTTTAAAATATTGAATTAAAATTTAAAAAAAAAAAACAGTAGCGATCACTCTGTAAATGGGTTTCCATTCGTTTTCCTTGGATTGGGGATTTTTAAGGCCAAATCTGCTGCTAAGAAATACAATGACTGTTTTCGTATTTAATTTAAAAAATTAGTTAAACATTTGAAAATAAGCTAATGTAAAATGAATTAAGTAAACAGTGTCATTGTTTCCCGGTATTTTTTAACAGCGCTATAAGATAGTTCTTTTAAATAATTCATTTTAAATGTATCGTTTCAAATCTGACGTAATTTACACCAAAGTTTTATTTCTCTTATTAATATTCACGTGAAAATACTTTTGTTGTTAGAAGGAAATATTATTTGCGCTGTCTTTGAATTCACGATAATAGTTGAAAAGATTATCTCAAAATATCTCGCGCAAATATATTTTTCAATTTAAATTGTTTTGCTATATTTTTTGCCATTTTAAATATGACGTAATTTCCTCAAATTACAAGTTTTAATGCATAATAATGATTTTTTTTATTTTAAGATTTTGTTTCTCTTATTTTAAGATTTTGTGTAAATATGGTTCGGCACAGATGTCATTGACGCAGTTTTTTTCTGACGCCAATTTCATATACGCAACGGGTACTTAACTGGTGCTAATGTGTCGTTATTTTGCTTGATATGGTAAACCGGATGTTGTTGTGCATGCTATTGATGTTTTCGCCAAATTGGCGTCGGAAAAAAAATTGCGCCAATATGTATATAACATCTGTGCCTATGGTTCTTATGGCGTAATTTTCCTGCTTTTAACATGTAATCATTTAATTCTAATTTTAAAGCTTTTTTTCTGTTTGTAATAGTCACGTGTAAATAAATTTTTAATTTAAAGTAAACATTATTGTTTGCGCTGTTTATACAACTGGCAACAGTTTAAATTAACAACATTTTCTAAAATTTGTAAAAAATATCTCTCGAAATGCTGAAAATTTGAATTTAAAATTGAAATAAAACCTCAAAAAATGAGTCAAATAAGAAAAATAAATACAATCTGCACACCGGGAACTTATAACGTATAAAATGTTCTAAAAATGATTAAATTCTCATGTATAGTTTTTGCTCCAATAAAACTTTTTTAGTGGAACGATTTTGTCCAACTTTAGCATTAAATATCTCTTTAAATAATTCTTCGATTTGAAAACTGCTGCATCAGCGTGTTTATCAAACATTTCTCTATAATACCACCGATTTTCATGTTTTTGTATGCAACAGTTTTTTTTTTAATATTAACGATGAAAGGCCATGCTTAAGCATTCAAATTGGATGCGGATCTACCCGGAATATCTACGCAGATTTTCATTGGTCCATTTCCAAATCGAAACTTTTTTTTATATATAGAAGGATACATCATTAATTCCTGTGAGGGTCGTCATTAATAATTATTTTTTGTTAAAATCTCCTTTGTTTAAATATGATTATATTTAATTATTCTGAATATCTTTATTTATTGACAGTTAAAAATAAAAGTTATGTAAGGTTTTTAAAAATATTTTTAAAGGGTTTCTTTTTTTATATCCGGTTTGGCAAACATATTTGGCCTTACCGAATATTCGGTGCATACCTATTTATCACCCCTTACAAGTTCTGATCATCATTTCAGATACACCCTATTTATGTACTTAGGTAATCTGAAAATTTTACCATCTTTGAAAAAAAATAACTAGTTTTAAAAACAAAAGTTTGTAATTCTAATATGTAATCTCTGATTTATGTGAGTTTTATTATTTGTCTCTCATTAATGGTTTTTTGAGCTAATAGTGCAAAACTCCCAGAATAATTACTTTTGTATTCCCAGTGTTAATGTAATTTCTTAATCGATATAAAAAATGTAATAAATTTGTGTATTACCAATAAAAAATGCAAAACTATCATTGAATTTTTTCATTTAACGAGGGTTATTCTTTGTGTCTTCCTAAATTTTTAGTTCTTCTGAAGGTGATAAAGATGGGTAGTGATTCCTTCTACCTGCCTTGGGGCTCACCTAGGTCAGGGATGGCGAAACTTTTTACATGCGCCTGCCAGATAGTTATAGAAAATATTTTATGTAACCATAACGTGTCAATAACCCCCCCCCCCCCCCCCCAGTCCTTTCTCAAAATATAAATAGTAATGAATCAAAGTTACTTGAAATATTGTTAGTAAGATAAAAGTGTTATATTTTAAAAAGAAAACAAAAAAGCCTTTCCTGTAGTTACATTTCGAATTCCAAATAACCAATTATTTAATATCAGGTTCATTCTCAGGTACATGTAACAGAATGAAACTTGAGCTGAAATCAATTGACAAGCTGTTTCTACTTCAGTTTTTCATATTTATTTTTCTAAACAACGATTCGCAGGCATAGGCAAAAGAAAAAATTGTTAACATCAGACATTTAAATATCCATACGTGTCTAGAATTAAATTCTGAGTTACCTTAATTTTATCATCAGCATTCTTATTTATGATGCATTATAATCTTTCGTTTTCGACAGCTTTCAAATTTTCTGTCCATTTCATAAATATTTAAACCCATATTGAACTAGATTGGAATTAAATAAGTTGCATTTCAATTTCAATTTCCGATCAATAGAATTCGGACAATGCTCAGCAAATATATTTTTGTGTAATTTCACTGTATTTTGATTTAGAACATGAATCAATACCTGCCGAAAATATGTCGTGTGCCATAGGTTTGCCGACACTGATCCTACATTGTAAAAAAAAAAAAAAAAAAAATCTGTAATTCTACAGATGTAAAGTTTTACAGAAATCTGTACAGTTACTAAAATTTTGTCTGTACACTGTACAAAAAAAGATGTAAATCTACAAAATTAGCTTGTGTAAAGCTACAGAAATCTGTAGCTTTACAAAGGAATCTACTAAAATTACAGTAATATTACTAAAATTTTATCCGTAACCCGAGTTGCAATTACATAAAAAGTTCTAGACAACCCAGTTTCCGAAATAACTCTTAGTAACCTTACAGATTTTTTGATTTACGGTGCAAAAGTGTATCTTTTACATGTATTTTTCTTGTTGCCGTTACATAAAAAGTTCTAGGAATACCAGTTTCCTAGAAAAATTTTAGTAACTTTACAGATTTTTTATTACAGTGTAGGCCATTAAAAAAAGATGATACGGAATATATAGTAGCCCTTCGTTATATCACGCATTCGGAAGACAACAAAAAAGCGTGATATTTCCGCATGTCCGAAGCATTGCAATAATTAAGAAAGGTGACAACTTGGGAGTGAATCTTTCATATTTGTCTCTAAACGTTAGCTTAACCCATTTGTGCCTGGCGTCCTAATTTTGGGACGCTTTCTTAAAAAAATTCCCATTACAAATTGAATTATGATATCCTTTCAAAACTTAGTAAAATATGTCCTTAGTATTTGTTTTCAATATTTATCTATAAATGGCAGTGAATTTTTAAGAATAAAAAGGTGAAATAAATGTTTGTTGTAGTGCAAAGTTGGATTTTCTTGAAATAAAATAGCGCGTAAGAAAAGGTAAGATATTTCTTTTATTTTTTTATCAATCATTTTATAAATGGTATTACTTATAAGACGAAACATTATTTTAGAATACGTATTTTTGCATTTTTCCAGATTTCTATTTTTTTGTTCTAATTTGAACATTTATATATCGTCCCAATTTTGGGATGCTAGGCACGAATGGGTAGGGTTTTTTTCCATTACTGTCTAGGCATTAAATGTATGTTTTATGCCATTTATTTTGTTACAAAATGGTTACATACCATTCGGATTATTATTTGGTTATAAAATTGTTATTCGGATTATTATTTGACTAATCTTTGTTATTACTATAGGGGGAACAGGGGCTGGGCTCGGTTCAAGACACCCACCCCTTCCCACCCTTAGCTATTGGCTTAGTAAAAATGTATATCATACGGTTATGTTTTGTACTAGTTTAGTATTTGACGTTCTGAGGTTACTAAAATATATACAGTAGAACCTCGATTATCCGACATAATTGGGACCGAACAGACAGCGGATAATCAATTTTCCGGATAATCGAGAATTTATCAATAATCATCTAGTTTAATATGGAACATCGTCATCGAATTGCTATTAGGACTATTTAAACTGCTATACCTAAATTTAAATTAAACATGAAAATAATTTTATTTGTTTAGAACAGGGACGTATACACAGGTTGGGGGGGGGGGGAGATTATAATTATCCCCCGGATCGGATCTTGCGGGAGCTCAAGCTAATTTCATTGGAATTCGAAGAAAGGGGAACCAAAATGCTTATATCTACTCGTGATTTGGAAAGGAACACTTGCATTCACATTACACAAGGAATGTGAAAGTAAAAAAAGAAAAAAATACGTTGGAAAAAAATTCAGGATATCGACATCGGTTTACAGAGAGTTCCGGTTACACGAGGGTCGGATAATCGAGGTTCTACTGTGCCATATATATATATACTCGTGTGTAAAACGAAGAATTTTTGACAATTTTCTGCAAGAAAATTGGAGGGGGGGGGGGGGGGGTAGACTTATACGCGATTCAATTACAAAAGCCGAAAAAAAGAAAAAACTTCGAATACTGCAAAAGTCTGCTTTTTTATGTGTATAAATAATAAAATAATATATAAAATATACAAATAATAATACTTTATTATTAAAAAAAATTCAATGATTTGTTTTTGTTTACTTACTAGTTTTTCGCATTAGTAAGTGAACTCTTTGGTTTGATTTTGTGCAAAATTGAAGTAAAAAGTTAGGGGTCGACATACGCGAGTTTTTGATTTTTTGCAGAATTTGCGTTCAAAAGTTAATTGGTCGACGTATATGCAAGTATATACGGTATATATACTCCATTTGTAGTTATTGATTATTATAAATTGTTACTATATAAATTTTTACTATGCCAATAGCTAATGGTGAGGAGGAAGGGGGTCTTGTTCTTGAGCCGACCCCAGCCCTCGCCCCCCCCCCCCCTTATAGTAATAATAAAGAAATTTTTATAGTCAAATAATAACCCGAATGATATATAACCTTTTTGAAACTTATTAAATGGCATAAAACATAGATATAATGCTTAGACAGTAACGGAGAAAACCCCTACCCTTTCGTGCCTAGCGTTCGAAAATTGGGACGTTTATATTTTTATACGTATATTTTTATATTATATAAAAAAAAATTCAAAGATAATTTTTTTATTATTTTTTACGTTCATTTTACACCATTTACTATAACTAAGCACAATATTGAATTGAAGAAAAAATTCAGGCACTAATGGGTTAATACACTTATCTACAATTTTCTTAATACAATTAACAGCACAGAATTATTATTGCTATCTACGTATCGCTCACCCACAAGGAAAGTGACACAACTTCAAAAAATTCATTTTGCGTATTATTCCACTAATAGGTCTAACTTGGTTCGTCCTGCTACAGGAAAAGTGTAAATGTAGTTATTCGGAAGAACGTTATATATCATTTTGCCACCACAGGAGGTACAAGGTGGGGGATAAATATACTCAATCCTCCCTATCTCTTTTACGTCTTGAGTCTTACACTTTTACAGCTACTTGCAGACTTAAATGCTGATGTTTTATGTTACAGTTTTTTAATAAACGGCGATCTTTTACTTCTCCGGTGAAACGTGGTATTTTTAGTTGTGTCAAATTTGTTCAAGGTGAGCGTTATCTAATGACTAAAAAAGGAAAAAAATAGAGAGAGAATAAAAGTTATTCGAGGGGCTATTGTATTTTACAACAACTGTGTGAATGTCTTCGTCTGCTATCGTACACTGTAAAAAAAAATCTGTGAAGTTACTAAAGTTTTTCTGGGAAACTGGGATTCCTAGAACTTTTCATGTAACGGCAACAACAAAATTTCATGTAACAGACACACTTTTGCGCCGAAAATCAAAAAATCTGTAAGGTTACTAAGAATTTTTTTGGAAACTGGGATTCCGAGAACTTTTCATGTAACTGCAGCCAGGGTTACAAATAAAAGTTTAGTAAGATTACTGAAATTTTAGCAGATTCATTTCTAAAGTTACAGATTTTTGTAGCTTTACAAAAACTAGTTTTGTAGATTTGCAGCTTTTTTCGTACAGTTACACTTGAAAGTTTAGTAAGCATGTACATCTGTAGAACTACAGATTTTTTTTTACAGTGTACAATATTGTCTAAAACTTTTCTTTCTTGATAACTAATGGGTTTTTATTTTTATATATATAGCGATTCCCATAATATCATAATTTTCTGTAAAGGCTCTCTCGTTATTAAATAAATTTCACTATAAAAACAAATCCAAGTTTTGTACCAGGGTTTTTATCATTTAATTCCATAACAACCTTGCTCACTGATATTCTAGGAAACAACTCGGGAAGAAAAATAATACCTACTTGTAATATCAGCGCCAATTGAGAGGCCAGTGCCCACCTTTCTGGAAGTCTTTGGACTAGAATGGGCAGTTCTACCCAAAGGCCTGTCATAGCAATCCATGAACCAAGTCCAAAACCAGCACTCAGCAGATCAACTCTAACATCCCTCTTTCTGTCTTCGTGAGGCAGCATTTTAGATGATTATTTTTGTTGTCATACTTGAAAAGAAAGAAAACTGTGTACAATAATATTGTTTTTAAACAGCAGTTTCCAAACTGTTGTGAAAGACACAGTATAATTTTTTTGTAATATATTTATGCCGGATAACTATAAAATAAGTGACCATAGTCAGAGCAATCTGGTCATCAAAATATCGTTATGAAATTTAGTACATGAATGAAATGAACAGCAGTAGTGCTATGAGTTTCCGGCTAGTATATGCAGAGCTGTCACTAGCGACTATTTTTATATTCCATTCGCGCCACTATTTTTTTTTAAATAAATTTTGTAGTATATTTCTCTTGCACATGTTGTCAAAACGTATGTGAAAGATTTTTGTTTTGAAAAAGTGGTGCGAGATAGAATTAAAAAATAGTCTCAAGTGGCAGCCCTGTATATGGAGCTCATAACTGTTTTATGGGATTCAGCTGTTAGGCAATTGAGCAAACCCTGAATATAAGAGTTATTAAGCAGTAAATAATGTCCTATGGTACATTTTTATTAATGTCTCTGTTTTTTTCAACGACTGGTGTCACATACTTTGCTCTGAATAGTGCCACTTATTACACTTTCATCTTATTTATTTACCAAACAATGAAATAAACATATCATAAAATTACAGATTTTTTTTTTTTTTAATAAGGCTTTTCTAAAAATATGTGGATTGGAGATCCTGCACCGATTCGATGAAAGCTGTTTAGAAATGAATGTCTCTTAGATAACGTTGTAGTGTTTCAAAAAACAGATATATTTTTCCTAGAAGATGTAAAGTGAAATTGGGAGTTTTGAAATTTCCTGTAAATATTCAAATTATCAATATTAATATATTTACATGGTGTTGCCGAATTCGACCGACAAATTCAGATGGGTGATACAGTAAACTCTGTCTAAGGCGATATCGATTGGAACTGGAAAATTTAGCGTCGTAGACAGTATTCCGCCGTTCTGGGGGCTTTTAAAGTTTTACCGTGTTCGCGATCTCCGTCTTACACAGAGTTCGCCTTAGGCAGTTTACTGCATTTCAATGTAAGACAATGAAATCAATAAGCTATACAAGTAATTATTTCCTGCATAATGAAGGATATTCATTCAAGGATCATCACTGAAGAGAAATCGGCTCCAGTCGAAGGTATTCCAATTTCTATGGTCTCTGCACCACTATAACCGGAGGCATTTTACAGCCCGTACGGGACAAAAATCTTGTGTATCCTTGCACACAACTATCTTTTGTGCATCTTGTTACTCACGGTATGTCTGGATTGTTGAGTGATTGTAGCGGGGGAAACAATGCCTCGCAATCTGGGTTAACGTCAGCTGTCTGTTGTCAAATAAAGGTACTGAGGCACTGGAAAAGAAATTACTAAATAACAGGAAAACTAATTTAACAACAAAAAATTTCTTTACAGATATGCATACTTCAGATGTGAACATTTCTATATGTAGTACTAGTAGCATAACTACTAGTTCTCATATATAGAACATAAATACATTAGTCTGCTTTTTATTCGCTTTAAAACTCGCACTACAGTGTATAGTATAAAAAAATAATACAAAGGCAATAATAAATTAAAGCACGCAAATTTTGTTGTTTTTAACGCCCCCCCCCCTCCCACCTATATCACACACAGACGTTGTCACACTCGAATGATACTTTCTTCCTTGCTGTGACGTCACATTTTCTGACACTATTATCATAAAGCTAACTTTATGCCAAAAAATGTAATGTTACATACTGACATAAATACCATGACACCATCAAGATCTTGCATTGTTTTAAATTCAAACTGTTGAAATACAAATTAAAAAGGGAAAATATGTGTACTTATTATCTGGGCAAAAATGCGTATTTTTAATAAACTTTATTATGCTGCATAAAAATTGTGAAAAGATTCAAAAAATGATTCACTAAAATAGATGTGGTGAAATATGCAAAATGGATTTCAAAAATTAAAAACACTAGATGTTTTTTGAATGTTTTCATATTTTTACTTTCTTCTATAGAAGAAAGTATTAGATTGGTAAAAACTTTCGACTTCCGGTTTTCAAAGGATGTTCAGTGTACACGTTTTAGGGGTCAGAGATCCCGGAAAATATATTTTTACAAAATGTCTGTATGTGACACAAATTTTGTAGGCGCTCTATCTCAAGAACTAATGCACGCAGGGTTCCAAGTGCTGCGCAGAAATTCTTAAATTTGCGCCAAAACGAACTTGGTACAGGCATGAAATTCTTTCGCGGATCCGCGATTTTCCGCTTTTCTGCCGTCTCTCGCAGGAGTGATTTGTTCCAAAATTTAAAAAAAAATCTGTCATTAATCCGAAAATTCTTACATAAAAAATATCACAAATTTCGACAAATGGTTGCTGAAAAAACAATTTCATCAATCGTTCGTAAAAAAATAACTAATTTTGACATAGTACCGCTAAAATAAACTCATTTCGTCTTTGGATCGCGGAAAAAAACGAGGATTTCGTTAAAAGAGGATCGGATAAAACACGAATTTCGTCAAAAGATCGCAGAACAAGCGCGAATTCTGTCAATGGATTACAAAAACATGCGAATTTCGTCATAGGATCGCAGGAAAAATGCGAATTTTGTCAAAAAATTATGAAAAAAACGGAAATTCGTCAAATGATTGCGAAAAAAATGCGAATGTTGTCAAAATATAGCGAAAAAAATGTGAATTTCGCCAAAGTATCGTGGAGAAAATGCAAATTTCATCAACGAATCGCGGAATAAACGCGAATTTCGTCAAAAGATCGCGAAAAAATGCTAATTTCGTCAAAAGATCACAAAAAGTGAATTCTTTCTATACATCGCGGATAAAATGTGAATTTCGTTAAAGGATCTCGGAAAAAACGCGAATTTCGTCTAAGGATGACTCGAATTTTGTCAAAGAATCCCATAAAATCTGTTGCGACGTTGTTTTCAACAGATTTTTTGCAGCTGAGTGTCAGTTTAAACATTAGCTTCGCATGTTTATTAACTGATGTTTTGAGTGAAAGCATGTTAAAATTTGAATTCGGCAACTAGCTGAGATTTGAATTCGATAACTAGCTGTCTTTAAAACATTGCATCAGAATTATGAACTTAAAACAGAAACTTTCATTTCGCAATTGCTTATAGTAATTTGCATAAATTATTTATTTGATTGCCTCTCTCCCCCACCCCAAATAAAGCAAGATTTAAACAAAAATATTGACAATTTTATTGCGAATAAAATAACCTTAATTGTCTTATCTATGCCGTATTTTAAATAATATCTCATTTTCCCATTTCAAGTGCTTTTCCTCAATTTTTTTACCTTTTTGCAATTCGATTTTTGATGCTCCAAAAATGGATTTTACTGCCCCAAAATCAGATTTTAGCAGCTCCAAAATGGCTTTAGTGCACTTGCATCCCTGAATTTATCTTAACATTCATTTAACTACAACATTATCGAACGTATGAATTAAAAATGCCTTGGATAAATCTCGACCTCGAATTACACTTATCTCGAGAACTAATGCACGAATTTTCATCTTACTTCAGATTCAGTTAGACGTTGACACAAGTTGTTTCTGATTAGGTTTTAGGGTTGACCTCTTTCGAGTTAATAACGATTCCGAAAAGAGTTCTCTACCTTTGAAAAACTCAGAAACCAACACATTTTCGAGATTTAAAGAATCTATATACAGGGTGCAATATGTTATCTATCGCCGACCCTTAATTTCTCAACCGTTGGTCGTAGGCGTATAGTTCCAATTACAAAAACGTTTCAAATGAGGTAAATATTCATGTTGTGGCATTATTTAAAGTCAAAAATCAATTTGATAAAAATTACGAAAACTAACTTTTTATACGGTCCCCCAGTCCCTATAGTTATATTTAGTAAAAGTTTACACATATCATAACAGATATAACACAAAAAGTTTGACATCTATACTACAAAAATTGACCCAGTTATTAAATTTCAAAGTTTGAGATTTTTGCACATGATTTTGCCTTTCATTGAGGGATCAGTTAAAAGATGAATTAAAGTAATTCGGGATCAAAATCAGGGTGCAATGTCCTTTTTACGGCGAAACCACGTTTACCCAGTATCGTCGGTACTTTTGACTATTGTTCGTCCCATAAAAGTTAACTCAAATTTTTAGATGAAATAACCCTATTTTGTGATTCCCCAAATTGGTGATACCGGCTAAATGTGGTTTCGCCGTAAAAAGGACATTGTACCCTGATTTTGACATCGAATTACTTTAATTCATCTTTTAACTGATCCCTTAATGAAAGACAAAATCATGTGCAAAAATCTCAAACTTTGAAATTTAATAACTGGGTCAATTTTTGTAGTACACATGTCAAATTTTTTGTGTTATATCTGTTATGATATGAGTAAACTTTTACTAAATATAACCATAGGGACTGGGGGACCGTATAAAAAGTTAGTTTTCGTAATTTTTATAAAATTGATTTTTGACTTTAAATAGTGTCACAACATGAATATTTACCTAATTTGAAACGTTTTTGTAATTGGAACTATACGTCTACGACAAACGGTTGAGAAATTAAAGGTCGGCGATATATAACATATTGCACCCTGTATATATAATATAGGGTAACTCTAGGGTAGATGGCCATAGTTTTTAAAGATTGAAATAAAAATTCTTAGAATGCAAATACAAGAAATATTTATGCATATTCAAAATTCTTTTACATATACTCATAATATTTTATGCAAAAAATAATTAAATATTGAAAACAAAAAGTGTTAAATAACATTGAAATTAAAATGGCAGATGGTCATCTCTCCTTAAAGCCGAGGAGAGATGGCTATCCAATACAAGAGAGAAAAAGTGAAGTTAAATAGCAAAAAAATAACACATTTCATATAGTTAATCATGAAAAACATACAGCAATTTGTAAAGATCCATTTATATGGTGCAAAATGAGTGAATAAAACTCGAATAAACAAAATTTGAAGTATAATTTCAATACTTCACTTTTCGTAAAATCTTACCACGTGTTAGGCAAAGGTCTTGATAATTTGTACACGTTTCATGGAATCACTTCAGGTACCTTATGTATTGTATCCAGACATCTTTTTTGGATGTAATATATTGTTTTGCACAACCAACACAGTGATCCTAATCCAATTCTATTTACTCGGAATCTGTAGAATCTGATAATTTAAATGTATTTCGTTTTCTTCGCTACTGGAAATGTCGTGTTTTTTTTCCTTGCGTTAATTTTAGGCTTATTACGTTAATTTAGATTATTTATCAACTTTATCCGTTTCTGTTATGAAAGTTTCCGACTTTTTTCAGTATTTTCTGAAACAAATAAATCGTTAGGTCTTATTACATTATTATTATTAAAATATTTATATTAGTTAAAATGTAAATAATTACATCAATTTATATATTTATAAACATAAACGTTGTATATTTATTTTAAATTTAATTATATTTAGTTAAAATCATCACTCCGTATAATTTTAAAATATTGATTAAAGGTGGCCATCTCTCCTGAAATTGAAGGACTGATGGTCGCACAATTTAAAGCATCAATAGTCATTCTACGTATTTTTTTTTTTACGCTTAGAATTAAGATTAGATTATATACGTGCTTTAAAAGTTCATATAGTAAAAAATATATATAAAGTACATACTGCAAAACATTCTGATACCTAAGTCAAAAAAATATTCAACCACTAAATTAAATAAACATTAAAATTACACTTACTTTATATAATCGAAAAACACAACTGCACGTCGCAATAAATAATCTCGTTGAACTATTTCATACAAACAAGTTTATGTTGCAATCTATTATCAAGTTTTGGAAAAATTTAGACTGACCATCTCTCCTAGAGTTACCTTATATTACGCTATCGTACGTGTAACAGAAATCGCGATTATTTGTTAATTGTTTAATAGCAACGCCCGAATGAAACGCATCTCATTGATTATTCATCAGCATGTAATGCATCTCCATACCTATTAGGGAGGGGTTACCATAAGGGGGACCCTGTTTGTCGCCAACTTGGCGATATCTCTGTTTCGCCAAATTCACATAGACTTCCATTGTAAACCAATAGGGTTTACTAGCTTACAGAAAATCAGCAATTTGAGATATATAATGCAACAAAAACTAATATTAGCTTAAGGTATTATAATAATTATATTTAAGGGAGTCCAAGTAAATTAAATTATGAATAAAAGTAACACGATACGATGCTGAGCATGCCTTCCCAAACATAAATTTTAAGGGAGATCAAACTGGTCGCCAAGGGCAGCTAGTGATTTAGCAGTTTATTTTGCTGTCACTGATTTTCGGAAACGTTTCCTATTAGTTTTTATAGCGTATTAATTAGATTTCTCAACCTCGAGTATCGGTTTTTCGGATGCTATGAATTCTGAGGTAAACAAAGTCATGCGCCACAAACACGTTTTACAGACAAATTTGATAAATCAACAGCATTAACATTAAAATTAATACGTATTACTTTGTTACTCTTGTATGCATAAATTCAATTATGCAGCTGATAATGTTTAATTGAGAAATGACAGCATACGAAAAATCTATATTTGAGGTTAAAAAACTGGTTAATACACTATAAAACTGCTCTGGAGCGTTTCAGAAAATCAGTGGCGTCAAAAGAAATTTCGTTTTTATTAATGTTTCTTTAAATCTCGAAAATATATTGGTTTCTGAGTTTTTTATGACAAAAAAAATACCTCTTCGGAATCGTGGGTAATTGGGAAGAGGTTATTGTATATTTTCGTAGATTTGTCTCTTTTCATTAAAAGCCTAACAATGTTATATTTCTCTTATATCACGCAGAAAATTTAAGTTAAAAGTAGGGATGCAACGAATATCTGGCCCCTGTTGGATATCCTGCTTATTCGGCATTGAAAACGAATATTTGGGCCGGCTGAATACTTTAATATCTGGTTGTCGGATTATGACTTTTTTTGACATTATCAGAAAAAGTTAGTGCGAATTTAATTTTCTCCTTACCAACATTATCCCACTAAAATCAACGCTAACAAAAAGAAATACTCATATATTTTCACAAAATGAAATTATAGAGTTGTATATAAATGAAAACATAATATTTCAAATATGATAACTAAGTATTTATAATTAAATTCTATTAAAGACAAAAGTTATGATGATTAGTTCTTGAACATTAGGCGTTCAGTATTTATTCTTAGACCGTTAATCTGTTACGTTTTTATCACAAATATTTCCTGCTTCAGAGAATAAGCGTTCACACCTCTGGTGGTCTATGGTCTATTTTTCTTGTGTTTTTAACATTTGTAAAGTAATAATGATTTTATTGAATCTTTTTTCACTATTTTGTTTATGGGTGGAAGACCAGCTGTGTTAAAGTAACACTGTTTATGAAAAGAATTGTGCCACTTTCTTGATAAGTTTACTGTCCTCTACAGTGGTGGTCAGAATTATAAGAACAATTGAAAATTGGACAGAAAAAATTTATTTCTGAACTAAATAAAGTGAAATTTATACATAAAATGCTTTTTTATTCTATAAATCATTATAAAATGCAAAACATTGAAAAATGCAAAATATGAATGTTTTGCCATAATTAACAAAATACGTCATTGTAAAAATTGGACAAAATTATAAGGACAATGAATGTTTTTGCCTGAAACACACTAATAATTAATAATCTCCCCCTTCTTCTCAATCACTTTGATCAGTCTTGACGTCATGGAGTTTGACAGTTTCTTAAGAACGTTCTTGGAAATTTTTGACCAGGCTTTTTCGATGGAGGACATGAGTTCTTGTTTGTTTTCATATTGTATACCATTTTTGTATACTTCGTGTGCCAGAATACCCCACAGATTTTCCATTGGATTCAGATCAGGGCTTCTGGCCGGCCAATGAAGTAGTTTCACGAAATTAGCATCAAACCACGATTTTGAACTTTGGAAAACATGTACTGAGGCATTTCCTGCTGGAAAAAGTACTCTCCTCTCGTTATTAACGGTGCTTCTGGTAAAAGATTATCTCCCAATACATCAACATAGCTCTCAGAATTCATTCTACCCTGCACAAAAACTATTGGAGTAGTTCCACCAGTTGCAAAACCTCCCCAGACCATTATTGAGCCACCTCCAAATGCACGCTTTGAGAAAATTTATTTTTCTCTACGGAGATCATATCAGAAGTAGCGAAAATCATCTGGCCCATCCAAATTAAACTTTTTCTCATCTGAAAAAAACAACATCATTCCACTTTTTTCCCATAGTAATGCATTTTTTGGCAAACTCCATCCTCAGTCTCTTATGAACTTTAGTAAGAGGTGGTCGTGACATATATTTACCATAACGAACGCTTTTTTCTTTTTGTAAAACACGTCGAGCAGTTCGAGCACTGCATTCTAAGTTCAATTCACGTTTTATTTCTGTTGACGTTTGTTTTTTGGAGCAAGCTCGCCTTATTATCATTCTTTTCTCCCGTACAGAAACAGAAAAGGGCCTACCTGTATGTCTTTGTCGTCCATATTTACCTTGATTTTTAAGATAATTGTAAATAACCGTTCTTGATCTATTAAGCTTTGTCGCAATTTGGCGTACAGAAAATCTTGAACATTTAAATGCATCCACTTTCTCTTTCTCAAACTCCGAAAGCTTTGTACCTAGCGGCATGACTGAAAAACAGAGTATGACGATCCCAAACGCTTACTACGCATTTATATCGTCGCTGAGTTCCGTGTGCAGAGCAGAAAACATGCAAATTTTACTTTTTAGAACACACAAATACAGTTGTTCTTATAATTTTGTCCATATCAGATGGCTGTATAAATCCATAATACTTTTATGAATATGAATTTTCCACATATTTCCACAAAAACTCATAAAAATATTCTTCATTTTTCTTTTAGTTTCCATCCATTAAATTTGCATAAGTTTCCGGCCAAATGTAGCCAAGATTTGGCGATTTTCCCCTTGTCCTTATAATTTTGACCACCACTGTATGTTTTACAAAACAAGATACAGTATAACCTCAAAAATCCGGCATCATCGGGACCAAGACTAAGGCGGATTTTTGAAAATTCCAAATTTCTGAAAGGATAACAAAAGTACTTCCGATATTCTTAATACAGTATAACGTCGATTATCCGAACAAGTCGGGACCGACCCTAGTTCGGATAAATGGACAATTAAAGAGATGTTCCTGACTATACTAAAACCTTCACACTTTATCCAGGCTTAGAACTGGCAGCACCAGTTAGTGATGGCGTGTTTTATTTATTTATTCATTTATTTGTTTTTTTATCATTTAAAATTCTCTTTTTATCATTTTCTGAACTCCAGATAATATAATTTAAGCAAAAAAGCTTTTGATTGTTGCTTACTTCAAAGAAGACATTCTTTTCAATGCTGCCATATATCGAATTCTTCTTAAATACGTTAGTTGAATAGGATCAGCGTTCTGCTGCCTTTCGAACCATTTCATAGCTGTTTCCAAACATTCAAAGGCTTCGTTATGGGATGAGCCTGGGTCATTTTCAGAGTATTCGTTTTCATTTTCTTCCATTTCATCCCCCTTTCCACATGACTTTTATTATCTTGTTAGGGCTCCCAATGATACACTAATCGGTGATTCGATTTCGCATGCTAAATCTAAAAGGGGGGGGGATGAGAGAAATAAAGTATATGGATAATTGGAAGTTCGGTTAACATTTTTTGAGAGAAATAGGCTGTTTGTATAATTGGAAGTTCTGTTAAAAAAAAGAGAGAGAGAGAGAAATAGGGTGTTCGGATAATTGGAAGTTCTGTTAAAAGAAAAGAGAGAGAGAGAGAAATAGGGTGTTCGGATAATTGGAAGTTCGGTTAACATTTTTTTTTTTTTTTTTTTTTTTTTTTTTTTTTTTGAGAGAAATAGGCTGTTTGGATAATTGGAAGTTCTGTTTTAAAAAAAAGGAGAGAGAGAGAGAAATAGGGTGTTCAGATAATTGGAAGTTCGGTTAATTAGAGTTCCGATAATCGGCGCTCTACTGTAGTACCTTTAGTCAAAATTTAATTCATAACAAAGTGATAAAAAATGAAATTTACTTTAATTGAAATTTTCTAAGTTGCAAAAAAAAAAAAAAAAAAAAAAAAAAAAAACATGAGTACATGATTTCTACTTTTACAGAATTTAGTGTCGCCCCCGGTATTTCCATTACTTCATTTTCTTCTGAATGACTGATGGCTTCTATTATTATGAAACAACCATTATAAATGAAGTGTTAGGTGACGATGAAAGAGCAGCCATAAAAAGTTAGAACTCTGATTTTCTGATCAGAATGAAAAAAATGGCCATAAGTTTTTTTTTTACGGCTGCTCTTTCATCTTCACCTAACACTTCATTTATAATGGCTGTTTCATCATAATAGAAGCCACCAGTCCATTAGAAGAAAATAACTCGGTTAAGCGGGACTCTACTGCATTACAAAACATATTACAATTTTAAGACTTAAAGCACACATTTTTTTTAATGTAAAATGACGTTATTCGCATCCGCTTAAGAATTCCACATTTACAATCTATTTTTAAACATCTGCAGTAAAGCATGCATAGCACATCACTATCGCGAAATAATGCACAAATGCAGCAAAAAGATTCCGTCATTCAAGAAAATCGAAAAAAAAAACGGCTATCTAATGATTCATAGATACTTACAATTAAATATAGTATATAATAGCTCCATTGTTTTAACAGAAATCATTCGTTTATATTTTTTTCAAAATAGCAGGTATTTTAATTACATTTTCTTTCGGCTGTTACGAGAAAATGGCAACAAAAATATATACCCAATTACTATTTTAAAACTATTTTTTCTTTACTGTCTACAAAAATGGAGTACTTCCTTTGCCAATATTAAGCAAATGGCTCGAAAAACTACAAAAAAATTAATATTTCAAATATAAATGGAGATGCAGTTTTCAAACAAAATGCATTTAAAAGAACTTTTTTTTTCCGATACGACGGTATAAAAATTGAAAATGTGCGATGCTTAGAAGTTTAAAAAATTGCTGAAAAGTATATATTCGTAATGCTTTGTTTTACGGCTAGCTTCTGTAAGGTAATGTTATTTTTTGGACACAAAATAAGCTGGGAGAAAGAAATAGCATACCGTACCGGAGGCTAAAAAAAATAAATTAAAAAAATGCAATTTAACAAATTACAACGACATTTGGAAAATGATTTTTTCAAAGACTAAAATTTAAGACATAAAAAATCGCACGGAGTTGATCATACATTACGTACGCCATGGATTACATTTTTCGGTACTGTAAATTTTTAAACATCTACGGAGCTGGTCATACATTACGTACGCCATGGATTAAACATTAATATTCCTGGACCAATTTTAAATGAAATTTCATTCTTAAACTTCTAAACATCCCACAATATTACTTTTTACACCGCCGTATGGAGAAAAAAATGTACTTTTAAATGCAATTTGTTTGAAAGCTGTATCTCAATTTCTTTCTGAGTTATTAATTTTTTTTGTTGCAGTTTTTTTTTTACTTTTTTGTCATAGCGGCAACAGAAGTATCCATCTCTGTTGAAAGTAAGGGGAAAATACAGATTACTGTATAGACCAATCAGAAAACGAATAAAATGCGGATTCAACTAATAAAAAGCTTCAGATATGTTTTTAATTTCCTACCTTGACCGAGGACGATAACCATTTTTCCAAACGGTTAATAAACAATGAAAAAATTTCCCTTCAGGAATGCTTTTTCTCTTTAACCCTTCGAGACGTCATTTTTTGCATAAAATTTCAGTATTTTTAACTTTTGTTTTTTAATGTCATAAACTGTACTGTCGACTATCCAATTCCATACTCAGCACACAACGTTTTCTCAAAGCCTTTCTAACTTTCTTATCAAAACCACTTTATCTGGGATAGACAAATTTGAGTGCTTTATTTTAGAAGAAAAATTTCCTGATTTCGAAAAAGACTTCCTACTAGCTCTAATAAATAAATGCAAACTTTTGAGAAGAAAAATACACGTTTTCATCCTGCTATTTTTCTTTCTCCCGTAAGTTAGAACTGTTAAAAAAGGAGGGGAAAGATGACTTTGACTCCGGATTTTTTAAGTAATACTGTACTTGCAATGATGGGGGTTTTCTATTTAAATTCTATTAGAAGACATTTGCCATAGGAAAAGTAAGTAATATGTATGTATGAAAAAACAAGCTTCTTCAATAGGATGTTTAGTAATTATACATAAACTAGATTTATAAGTAAGAAAAACAAAGAAATAAATGTTTATCATTTTATGTACAACTAGCAGGCTATGCCCGCTGCGCTGGTCAATATTTCCAAATGGACTTTGGATTAAACTAAATGGTGAATTTGAACTTGTATTTTAAACAATATGGATCTTCAGCTTGACCTTGCTCATCACTGAAAACGATGCGAACGCCATTGCGATATAATGTTATCTTAAGCGTTGGACAAAATTTAGCAATTAAGAAGTAATTGTTTTAGTTGATTATAAACAGCGCACTTATGGTCGGGTAATGAGACCGTTATGACAACAGGAATTAATACCTCTATAACTAATCAACATATAATGAAATCGTATATACTAACACCATTCCTAAAAGTCATGCAACAGGGCCACTTGTAACAAAATATGGTCTGTAGATTTTTTTAAAAAGGCTAAACTTTCATAATCAGGTTCACTTAATTTTTGAACTTTTACTGTTGCTCTATAACTAAGTACCCTTGAACAATATGTATACACTAAAACCTTTCCAAAATTATTACCTAACTAATTGTGGTATATCCTACGATAGTATTATAAACAATCGGAATGAAATACAAATTTCCGTTGTAAATATATAGTAGATGATGATGATGCGATTTTGTGTAATAGTAAAGTTTTCGCTTCAAACATAAACGATGCTTTCAACATTAAAGCTAATACACCAATATGTTAAGTATCCGAATACGGAAGGTTAACTTAAATTCTCATGAGCAACTACTCGAAGAAAAGTGAATATGTGGCTTTTGTGATATTTTTATGTCAGCCGGGCGCAGATAATAAATCAATAAAGATTGTTTTCATAGCATATTCTTATTTTATTATTTTCATTTAAAACACAAACCTTTCACTCATTTCATTTAAAATGCATGCCTTATACTAATTTCATTTAAAAAACTGAAAAGATAAACAATAACAGGAAATAATGCCATAATTAAAAACAAAAAAATATTTTTAATTTACATACGCAAAATGTAACTACTGCTACTGGGAATTTTAAAAATGCTATCAGCGAAATGTGCGCACGGTTGTTATAAATGTAACCATTTTTTCTTCTTATCGAGGAGCAATTTATAAATCGCACAATATTATTCCAATTCCAATTTCTTTCATTGAGGAACCTATGACCGGAAAAAATGGAAAAAGACTTTTGTAGATTCTTCGGATGACGGCATCTGACGCCATAAACCGAGTTTATATATATGAAAATAATTTTTAAGTCGTTACAAACATTGCTTTCATACTTAAATATTTTCATTGGTACTACTTGTTATCCCGTCGACCAATTTCGCCAAATTATATAAATCGCCAAACCATTCGCCAAATTATATAAATTGACATAATCTTTATTTTAAATAACGAAATAACAAATAAATTAGTATAACATTAATAAAAATACAAATAAAACGTCGAAATTAAAATCACTTGATGACGTAAACACGTGTAGCTTGTTTAAATTCAAGTGAATTTGATATTTACGATCAACCATTATTGGCATTTAATCTTATAGTTTGACGATAAATTTTTGGTCGACGGAATATCTAAGTAGTGCATTTTCCATTTTTGTTTTATAACGCTAAATTCTCAGTAATTTTTTTCCTTTTATTTTACATAAAATCACTATTTTTTTTAAAAAAATTAAGATGCTTGCATTTTTATTTCAAACTCATAGAGCCGTTTTTATTTTTTAGCCAAAAGGGTTGATTTGAATTTTTTCCGTTGCTAGAGTAACGGATGTAATGATAGATATTTTGAGGTTTAGATGCCAAAAACACCGCCAAATTAGAAAAATATGAAATGTGCCATGAACTGTTGGCTTATAAAAATTTATTTGGTAGCATTCGATTCAGCATACAAAACTACATTAAAATATGCTATCATTTGACGCATAATTTTTATATTCGATTTTTTTCCCCTCCACGTGCAAAAACCATTAGGGGTGACACTTTAGAAAGTCCTTTCTTAGCAGAAGTCTATGTCATAAGAAGTATTTTTACCACGATTTTCAAGATTTTAGGTTCAGTAGTTTGCGCTGTGCGTTAATTAGTCCCCTAATTCAGACTTTACTTTATATACTATATTAGATATTCCATTTTGCGGTGAATCGATGATCGAAAATTAGTCCAATATCATTTGAAATATTACATAACAGAGGAGAAAGTACGAAGAAAGACGAAGAAGAAATGACGAATTACAAAAGACTTGTATTTTTTTTTTCAAAATGTTGAATTTTTCGATAGTAATAACGTATTAAAACATAAATTTCCTTAAAAATTATCTTTATTTCCTAGATTTCGAATCTGTGAATTTTCCTATAAATGAAATTGGCGATATGACTTGAGAAAAAATGAAATAAACAATAGATAATATTTGCTTATATAAAATGGGTAATATTCGTTGATCTGAGTTCGAGTTTATAAATATCACATGCTTTCGGAATTACGGCGAAAAACATTTTAAAAAGTATGAAATTATTTTACAATATGTATGTGTGGCAGAGATTCACACTGAAATTTAAGCATTCGATTCCATTTTTAAAATATTAACTGATATCTATATAAGTTACAATTGAATATGAAAATGTACCCAAAAAATGATCTCTTTCACCTAAAAAAAACACCATTTGTGAGAACATCCTCAAGCTAATGTCACGCTTATGCATTTTTGGCTTAAAATCACATCGTTTGGCGACAAAAGAAAAATAAAAAATTGTAAAGAAACAAATAGTAATTACACATGTGACTCACAATTACATCTGCTTGTTTCTTCTTTAAGTCACGTGATGGGACAATTAGATATAAAAAAAAAAAAGAAAAGAGCAGAACAGAAAGAAAATGTTAAAATTTCATCTAATCAAATTTTCTGATTCGTTTCCATATCTAACGCAAGCGATAAAGAGCCAAATATTGCGTATCAAGTGTAATATTTCTTATTAAATTAATTTTTAAGCATTAAAAATATTTCTTTCAGGTTTTGATTAAATGTTTCCGTTTTTTAATATTATCACTCATTGAAACGGATTTTCTTTTTCTTTTTTTTTTTCATTTAAATAAAATTAGTAACAGTTTTTCTTTTATTTTTCGAGGTTTAATAGCCGTTTCAATTTTTTTTTATCAACGATGAATTTCGCCAAGAAATAAAATGGTAACCTTATCGCCCAAAATAACAGAATTTTCCGTCATAATTCTAAAACTAATATAGGTAGAATAATGTGTTATAGCTTAAAACCTTCCCTGAAACAATACCTATCTAACGGTATAAGTTCCGTAAAAATCCATGCAGTAGAACTCGAAATCTAGGCGTTCGGAACGAAATTTCCGTTTGGATTTTATATATATAATAGATAATAGAATAGATAATAGATTTTATATATATATATAATAGAATAGATAATAGATTATGTGTTATGAACTATCTCAAAGTTTAAAACAGATCGCATTGTTAGATTTCCCAATTTTAACAATATCGCGTTATGTTAGTTCCACATTCCACCACCAGGGAGCGCACTCTATTCTTAACGAAAGCGTATCCGAACGAAACTCCTTCGTGCAACCTTTCCGTAGATACATGAATCGGGAGGGTGGCGGTCTTAACGAATAATGTAAGATAATTGCTGAAATTACTACGAAAAATATGTTAAAGGGGCCCTACGCGGGCCCCTAATAGAGTTAGAGGAAATCGGAAGACGGCAAAATAATCGCGGGGAAAAGTTTGCTTGGGTGCTTCGGAGCTACTTTTGGCGCGAGATCTAAGCTCTACGACCAATAGGAGCCCAGATATTTAAGGAAATATGAAGTTACAAAGTTCAATATAAAAGAATTTTCCGTAATAATTCTATAACTAATCTAGGTAGAATGATGTGTTATAGCTTAAAACCTTCCCTGAAACGATACCTATCTAACGGTATAAGTTCCGTCAAAATCCATGCGGTAGAACTCGAAATCTCGGCGTTCGGAACGAAATTTCCGTTTGTATTATATATATATAATAGATGACACTAAATAAAAGAAAAAGAACTATTATGTATATTAGAATAAGCAAAAGATAAAACATGATTAAATTTCAATATTTAATTACTATAAAGCATTTGTTTTTAAAATAATAAATGAATTTAAATCTATTATTAATATTTGAATGACATAAAATTATAATAATTTAAAGTTTTTCTCCTATAACCCTTTAAAAGCCCTGACCCACACAATTGTGTGGGGATACTAAAGTAAAAGAAAAAGACTATTTTCTGTTTTTGTGAGATTTAAAACCAAATCTGCACATTTATATGAGTTAATCGGCTTCAGATGTTTTGATAAGACACAACTATGGGGCACCAACTACAGTACATGTTTAGATTTTCTGCTCTTAAAAAGACTATATCATCTGACAGCAATAGACAAAAAGTATGTACTGCCGTAATTTCTTTTAAATATGATTTTTAGTGTTTGCTGATATTTAATTTTTCTTTTCATATACTTTATTCATGATTTTAATTGATTTTGTCATTGATAAATTTAATTAGGCTTTACAAAAGTTGAAAAACAAATGACCCACACCATTGTGTGGGTCCGGCATTTACCATTTCCAAAATAGTTACAACTCCTAATATATAAAATTTTTATTTTTAAGTGATTTTTTTTTTATTTATGTTTTTAGCAATTTAGTTTTTATTAATTACATTTTTAAAGCGGATTAATTTTAAATTAATAGGTTTGTACTATTCATGATTTCTATTTAAAATGTATAGAATTAGATATATAATAGGCACATGTAACGAACGAACTGTATGTTTCTGCTCTGAATTATAGATGCCATATATGATTTATAAGTTTTATATGAGTTATATGCATACCACGAGATAGATTTTTAAATTTGGTAAATTCATTCCATTTTGTCGACACAGCAAGTAAACCACCAGGAATGAATAATAAATTATGGAAAGTTCAGCAAATGCTCGACATATTCCGTAGTGTCTGCTTGAATTTACCAGGAGATCAGGGAAAATTTTCCATAGATGAGCAGACGATTCCTTTTTTTTAGAACGTGCCTCAGTAAAGCAGTATGTCAAAAACAAACCACACTCTGTGGTAACAGCATCATCTAGGATAGTTTTAAATATTGTAGTATAACAGTGGGAAAGTAAAGACCTGGTCCACAAGGATCTAGGTTTAGGACCTGCTGTAGTCCTTACTCTGGTTCAGATCTAGTTTTATGTACTTCGATCGGTATTTCAACAAAATACCGCTGCTGGAAAAACTAAAAAAAAAGAAATTTGAAGGATCAGGCACAATCCAAACGGAGTGAAGGACATACCATTTGTCAAAGGCTCTTAAGAGGGGTACGAACATCATTGAGCACGTCTGAGAAAATGAAATTGTAGTTGTCTGTCCAAAAACAAAAATTGTTTCAGACATTTTCATTGTGGCTGATGAAAATTATCTCAATAAACAACTTTTTCTGCTTAAAATTTTATTTTTAGATATTTACACACATAATCCCAAACTATACAATTGTGTAGATTTAATACAAAAACGGCTGCATTAAGGCCGAAACCACACAATAGGTTGGGTCCTCGCTTGGCATAACCTGACATCGGGTATTTTTTTAAAGATTTTTTTTCCAATCAAATACGATCCTATCGATAAGGGAAACCACCCAAATTTTTAATTTCTACCAAAAAAACACCCGGTCTTAAAGGGTTAAAAAGTATTAAATATAAATATTACTATTGAAATTAAAAACTAGAAAGTATTCGGTAAATTTTCGTACTGGATATTCGATATCCGACAAAAATCGACATCCGATGCATTCCTAGTTAAAAGTAATATTCAGATTTTATCTATCATAAAATAGCATTTTAATAACATACATGTTTCATAAATATATCGTATTGTTTAAGTTGTTTAAACATTATAATAATATATGCTGTTGTTTTTTACAACAGCATTAGTTAGAATTACCTAAATTTTAAATGAATTGTAAAATGACTCTATACGTGAACCTCAAATGAAGAATTTTTTTTTTCTATCTCAATCGGAAAAATCAAGTTAAAAGAAGCATTTATCTTTCGATAGCACCGGTTTTTTAGTACCGGTATGCTATTTCTTTCTCCCAGCTTATTTTGTGTCATCTTCAAAAAATAACGTTACCTTACAGAAGCCAGCCGTAAAAACAAAGCAGTACGTTTAAATACTCTATAGCAATTTTTTTAACTTCTAAGCATCGCACATTTTCCATTTTTATACCGTCGATTGGAAAAAAAAGTATTTTTAAATGCAATTTGTTTGAAAACTTTATCTCCATTTATTTTTGAAATATTAATTTTTTTGTAGTTTTTGGAGCCATTTGCTTAATATTGGCAACGGAAGTACTCCATTTCTGTAGAAAGTAAATGAAAAACAGTTGTAAAACATTAATTATATATTTTTGTTGCCATTTTTTCATAACAACCGAAAGAAAATGTAATTAAAATACGTGCTGCAGTCGAACCACGTTATAGTGAAACCGGGATATAGTGGAACACTCGGATCTAGTGAATTTTTTTAGTGGTCCCGTCCGAACTCCCATTTAACTAATGTTTTATACGCTTATAGTGAACAGCTGAGAATTTGGTAGTTCGTTTATAGTGGACTCAAATTTTATTTCCCCAGATTTTTTTTTTCAGTTCTATAACATTAAACCTGCACTAAGTGCGACTGCAAATGATGGCACTCCTTTACATTAGGAGTGCACAACCTTTTCAAGAGAAGGGCCACTTACAAAAATGTCTGGGTTGTCGAGGGCCACATCAGTAACACGGAGAGAATCCTATTTCAGGGAAGGTGGTCTGTGGCCTATAATCAAATAAAAAATATGGTTTCAGAGGGGGAGGGTACCCCTCTAGGTCCCCCCTACCCAGTCAATCTATCCAATTCTGTTAGCAAGGATATAGTAACAGTTTACGTTTGTATATATAACACAGATATAGCAAGGATTGCTTTGAAAGAGTAATAATATTCCTTGACTTTATTCGGGGAGTAAATTTTGTTTTATTAAAAGAGCTAAAAAACATAAACATAGGCATGAAAGTGGCTAGTGCCGAAAAAAAATGTGAACTTTATGAATGAAGAAGAAAGAAGGAGCCAATCAACGAAATTTGAGATTTTTACGCGCCTGATCAGAGAAATTCACGATTTTTCCGCGTCCGATCAACGAACTTTGCAATTTTTACATGCCTGATCGACAAAATTTCCAATGCTTTCGAAGCCGATCGACAAAATTCGCAATTTTTCCGAAGCCGATCGGCAAAATTCGCACCCGATGAACTAAATTCGCGATTCTTAACTAGCTCTGACGAAATTTGCAATTTTTTTTCGCTTCAAATTGAATAAATTCGCGATTTTTTTTCTTGTGATACACAGACAAAACACGCGATTTTTCCGCAGCCGATCAACGAAATTTGAGATTTTTCCGCTTCTAATCGACAAAATTTGCGATTTTTGTGCATCCGATCTACGAAATTCGAGATTGTTAACTGACTGACGAAATTTACAATTTTTTCCCGCGGCAAATTGACGAAATTCGTGATTTTTTTTCTCGCGATTGACGAAACTCACGTTTTTTCTGCAGTCGATCAACAAAATTTGCAATTTTTCCACGCACCATCAGCGAACGAAATTCGCGATTTTTCCTATCCTGATCGACTAAATTTGCGATTTTTCTGTGCCCGACCAACAAAATTCTTGATTTTGTAGATCCTGATCGACAAAATTCGTGATTTTTCCGTAGCCGATCGACGAAATTTGCGATTTTTTTCTGCGCCTCATCGACAAAACACGCAATTCTTAGCTGACTGACGAAATTTTCAATTTTTCTCGCGGCAAATTGACGAAATAAACTATTTTTTCCTGCGACTTACGGACAAAAATTGCAATTTTTTCCAGTTATAAGTTGGCGAAATTCGCGGGCCACTCGTTAACCCATCGCGGGCCACAGGTTGTGCATCCCTACTTTACATTGTGTCAAATCTAAGTCGTTCACGCTCATCGCCTTAAACTAGGGCTAACAAGTTGTTAAACAGTATACACTCCTCTTCTCCCCCTTCCCCGGTTCCAGGAACAAACCCCTCTTCTTCGCCCTTCCTTAATTCTAGGTTTATGCGTCAGATGTTTACTTTCTAACTCTTTCCCCTGCCCCTGGAACAGTCTAAGAATGTCCCATGTTTTACAGTGACTCTTAGCATTATTCTTATGATTGATTTTAGATAAGAAGACGTTTTTTCAAGAGAACCTAAAATTTTGTGAAAATGACGAATTCTGTAAAAAGGAAAGCATTTTCGATTGAGGATAAGATTAAAATCATTAAACGTATTGAAGATGGAACCAATGAATCGGCATTGTGAAAAAACATTTCCTTGTCAAAACCTACAGTTTCAAACATATGGAAAAATCGTAGTGCGAGTCGTAGTGCACACGAAAGAAATTTGGATTCTTCGAAGAAACTACGTGGGGCTGAAAGGGAAAACGTGGAAGAAGCTCTGTTAAAATGGTTCATCATTCAGCGGAATATAAATCTTCCTGTGACCGGACCCATGCTTCAAATTACAGCGTATAAAGTTGCCGAAAGATTCAGGGAAAACGGTTTTGTGTGCTCTGACGGATGCCTGGATAGGTTAAAAAAAGGAATAATATTTCTTGTGGAAAGCTTGGTGAAGCAGCAAACGTTTCTGCATCGGGTGTGGAAAAGTGAGATGCTCAAATGTGGGTGGATGCAATCCAGGATTATGAAAAGAAGGATATCTTTAGTGGTAATGAAGCTGGATTGTTTTACAAATGACTTCCGATCAGACGTTAAAATTTAATGGAGAAAAGTGCACTAACGGGAGTCTCTCGAAAGTGAGACTAACTGTTCTTGTATGTGCAAATACGAACGGCTCAGAAAAGCGAAAATTAAATGTCGTATGTAAGTCCCAAAAGCCGAGGTGTTTTAAAAATGTTAAAAAACTGCCCATCAACTACAAAGCCAATTAAAAATCCTGGATGACCCAATTTTTTTTAAGAAAAACTTCGACAATGGGAGAATGATTTGTTGAAACAAAAATGTAAAATTGTTCTCCTTGTCGACAATTGCAGCTCATCCCCACTTAGAAAATCGGAAGTACAATAAGCTCGCTTTTTTGCCTTCAAATACGACTTCTGTGCTCCGTGGTCCTTAGGACCCAGGGCGTTTTTTGAAACCTGAAGTCCCACTACAGGAAACAGCTAGTGGTGTGTGTTTTAGAGAACTATGAAGAGAACAACACGAAATGCAACATCTCTCTTTTGGAAGCAATAATTCTGTTGGAAAAGTCATGGAGGCAGGTGACATCAGCAGCAATCCGCAACAGTTTCTGAAGCGCAGGTCTTTCAAAGCATGTGCTGTTGGATTGTTGGAAGGAAAATATACTAACGTGGAGGACGAAGAAAACTTAGCAATAATTCTGTGGCTGGAAAAGCATCGTGTGAATATTTTTCCAAGGGACATTATTGAGCACTTCGAATCTTGCGATGATGAAGTGTACACTTCTGGTATCCCTACAAGATGATGGCATTGTATCTAAAGTTAAACAAAAGAACGATGCTGAAGAAGACGAAGCTGACTTAGAAGACGTTGTTGAAGAAGAACTTGAAATTTCGGCTCCTTCTATCTCAGAAGTTAAATCGTCAGCGAATATCCTAAACATTTTTTTTTCTACAGAAAATGTGGGCTAGAAAATATTGGATTCTTTGCTTATTGTTCATAAGAAAATTGATGAGCTCTATATAAAATGAAATTACATTTAATCAAAAATCACTAATTTCTTCCATAGAATATAAAAATAAAATCAAGTTTTAGTAAGAAACTATTTCCCTTTTTAATATTTGATTTATTATCTATTTAATTAGTTAATAAATTGTAAGCAGATTACGTATTGTTCGAATCACTAACTATACTATATCATATGCTAAAAAATATTTTTTTTCAAAGAATTTGGATATAGTGAACCATCGGTTATAGTGAACATATATCTGGGTTCGCAGACGGTTCACTATAGGGGGGTTCGACTGTATCTTGAAAAAAGTGTAAACGAATGATTTCTGTTAAAACAATGGAGCTATTATAAACTATATTTAATTTTAAGTATCTATGAATCATTAGATAGCCGGGTTTTTTTTCGATTTTCTTGAATGACGGCATCTTTTTGCTGTATTTGTGCATTATTTCGCGATAGTGATGTGCTACACATGCTTTACTGTAGATGTTTAAGAGTAAATCGTAAATGTGGAATTCTTAAGCGGATGCGAATGACGTCATTTTACATAAAATAAAACGTGTGCCTTAAGTCTTAAAATTGAAATATGTTTTGTCTAAATTGTCCCGCTTAACCGAGTTTTTTTCTTCTGATGGACTGGTGGCTTCTATTATTATGAAACAGCCATTATAAATGAAGTGTTAGGTGAAGGTGAAAGAGCAACCGTAAGAGTTCTAACTTTTTACGGTTGCTCTTTCATCTTCACCTAACACTTCATTTATAATGGCTGTTTCATAATAATAGAAGCCACAGTCCACCAGAAGAAAATGAACCCAGCAAAGATGAAATTGCTGGCCAGCAGCAAGATAGGTGCTGGCAATGATGGAGAAGTGCTGGCTGATGGTCTACCACTGCATGACCACTGCTGGACAGCTTCAGTCAACTTTGCTGTTGGAAATAAAATTCATCAGATAAAGTTCTAGTGGGCATCCATTTTATCTCATGCGCTGGCCCACCACTACATGGAAGTGGCCGAACTTTTGCAGTATTATTGCTGGGAACCCTTACGCTAGGTGGCGCTGCGAATATAGAAGACATTGAGTATTTGAACACAAATCTGAAATGTATATCTTAAAACAATTAACGCTGTGAAGCTATTTTTTTTAAACTGTAAAAAATATAGCACCACTGCCACCAACAAAATAAATAAGTAAATGAATAAATAAATAAATTCTTTATTTCAACGAATTTTTTTTCTCCTTAAATCTGGTTTTACTAGGTTACAAAGGATTTCGGTTTTCATAATTTACGCAGTTCAGAATCAATAATAAAAAAACGCGTATAAAATACATAGAATTTCTATACAATAGAATAATTTCTATACCTGTTTAATGATTGGGAACGTAAATCACAAAAGAAACAAACTTTAAATAGTGTAATGAGAGCTTGAAAACTACGAGCAATCGTAGCGTGCGCTGAAAGCACTTGTTCATGTCCGATCGCGAAAACCAAGCAGCATCGAGCGCGGTCAGTACTTGGGAGGGTGACCACATGCAGTTCAATTATTTCTATAGACACTTCTAAAGATGTTTCTATAGCTCTTGGTGAAACTAGCTTATAGAAAAAAGAGCCATAATTATATAATACTTTGTTTTTTGTAAGGGAAATTGCTGGGCCAGCAAAGGAATAGCAGTGGGATAGGTGCACTGCAGGAAAAGTGCCGGATTGAAGTAATGTGATGGCATACAAATGCTGGCCTGCTGTTGGCCATCACTGATGGGCCAGCTGCATTCGGCTTGGACACTTTTCGACAGGTTTAAGTAATGGCACCCTTGCACTTTACCGCTGATTGCACTGCTGTCTGCCATCTTTTTTCCAGCTGATAGCCCACTGTTTCTTTCTTTGCTGGGAAGTAATGGAAATGCCGGGGGTGACACTAAATTCTGAAAAAGCAGAATTCCTCTTCTCTAGTTTTTTTTTTTTTTTTCAATCTGGCCTCATTTTTATATTTTAATTTTAAAAGTACTTTATTAAATTTCTTCACATTGGTGGCAATCGGGTTACTTCCATTATTGAAGAGGGAGAGCGAAACAATCGGGATTACCATATCATTA
The DNA here is from genome assembly GCA_963932465.1 of Maratus speciosus. Lineage (NCBI taxonomy): Eukaryota > Metazoa > Arthropoda > Arachnida > Araneae > Salticidae > Maratus > Maratus speciosus. Next base: position 177,547,434 of record OZ010790.1, on the reverse strand, counting down.
CGGATGACATTTTCGTATTACAGTTAAAAATAACTTTTTTAAAAACAAAATGACGTCACGATTTAAAATAACGCATTTTTACTCATAAAGCTGTTACATTTCAATATTTTTTTTCATTCCGCTGGTACTGAGATTGAGAGGGTAATTTTAGAGGGCTTCAGTGGGTGAAAATGATATCATAGCAAAAATGAAATGAGTGTTTCTTTTATAAAACTAAATATTTTATTACGAATGCGTCTAAAAGTAAATTTCTGAATTTCGCCGGCACTCGGATTAGAACCTCAAGTAAAGAGTGGGAATATTTACATGCAAAATTGTAACCAATAAACGTGACATCAAGTTTGGGAATATATGTATTAATAATCTATTGCACGTATAAATATTTTTAAAATAATGAATATGAATATGAAAAGTATGACTGTAAATTTTGCGACGATGAAAAATGTGTTATTTTTAGATTCCGTTGAAAACTAAAATTTGTATTGTGTCATAGTGGCGAATTTTATTTACTTTTTCATTACGTAGTACCAAAGATCAAAGCCTCAATTATTTGGTCTAGGAATTAATTCGTGCGGTTTTACAAGAAATGGCGTAACTAGCGTATTGTCCCATAGTTTCGTTTATTAAAACATGCATTTAAAACTACTGTTATTGCGCATCCAGTTTAGTATATGCCATTTGGTTTAAGCGTAAACAACAACAATTTTATCCAACTGAAAATGTCAAATTTTGTGCCTGATAAAGTGTTTTTGCGGGGGATGAAGAAAAGTGCTACTGAAAGTCATCGTATTTCGGTAGAAATTTATGGTGACCTTGCTCTAGCTGAACGAACTTGTCAGAAGTGGTTTGCACGGTTTAAAAGCGGTGATTACGGCTTGGAAGACCAAGCACGACCTGGACAGCCAAAAAAATTTGAAGATGAAGAATTGACAGCATTGCTCGATCAGGATTCGTGTCAAACGCAGAAAGAACTTGCAAAATCATTCGAGGTTGACCAAACAACAGTTTCCAAACGCCTCAAAGCAGTGGGAATGATTCAAAAGATGTCACATTGGGTTCCATATGAATTGAAAGAAGAAAAACCGTTTGCGAAATGCTGCTTCAAAGACGGAAAAATAAGGGATTTTTTGCATCGGATTGTTACTGGTTGTGGAAAATGGATTTATTACGAGAATCCTAAACGAAAATAAGCCTGGGTAATGCCAGGTGAACCAGGTCCATCACAACCGAAACGAAATATTCACTGTGCAAAGGTTATGCTGTGTATATGGTGGGATATGAAAGGTGTGGTGCACTATGAGCTTCTGAAACCTGGTGAAACTATTAATGGAGAACGTTATCGACTTCAGTTGATGCGTTTGAAACAAGCTCTGGCCAGAAAACGACCAGAATGGGATAACAGACATAATAACGCTCGACCACATGTCGCAAAACCGGTCAAAACATATTTGGAGAATGTCGGATGGGAAGTGTTACCCCACCCACCGTATTCACCAGACATTGCTCCTTCATACTACTACTTGTTTGATTGCATGAATAACGATTTGATTAGACAGCGGTTCACTTCTTCAGAAAATATAGAAAAATGGATCTCTGATTGGATCGCTTCGAAAAATGAGGACTTCTTTCGACACGGAATTCGTAAATTACCTGAAAGATGGAAAAAAGTAGTGGGTAACGATGGACAATATTTTTGTTAACGTATTTATGTATTTTGCTTTCGAAATAAAGCTTTAATTTTTTATTAAAAACCGCACGAATTAATTCCTATACCATATAATAACTTCATAATTTCATTACCTTAATTGCATAATATTGATTACGTATGGAAAAAAAAGTTTAATTTTTCCATTATTTTAAAAGTTGAAATTAAATTTTAATTTTAAAAAATATTAGTTTTAAGAGTTAGGCTTCCCAATATAATATCGATTAATTATTGTAATTATTTTTGTTAATTTTTATAAATTCAGTCAACCAGTTCTTCTAAACATTTTCATTCGTCGAATTCGACGGGTTTCGACTCGTATTAATAAAAATTAATATGTGTTACATAAACGTCTTCAAAGACAATAACAATAGTAAACTGTCTTTTTTTTATTGCAAAAATATCTACTCGCTAACTTCAAGTGAAAAGTTTACTGTATTTTCCATCTCACTAAAAATAATATTTATTATTAGGTAGCACGAAATATTTTGACTAGATAAAAATAAAAGTGTATGTGTTTTATAAATATGTAAATATATTTTTTAAAAATAACAACAAATAACTAGAATTATATATATTTTTAAGGAATTGTGAAATTATCAACTGATTAAATTCAGTTGAACAACTCAAACTTGTTTTCGCCGTCTGTGACAAAAAAGTCAAGTTAAAATCAGTATTCATACTTTGACTAGAAAATAAAAATTTCTCTATATAAATAAACATGTGTTTGTTTACTAAATATTCAAATATATTTTTAAAACACAATAATGAGACATACTTAACTGTTTTAAGGAATCTTAAAATTATAGACTCATTAATTTCAGCTGACCCATGTACTACATTTTATCAATCAGAAAAGTAAAGTTAAAAACAATGTTTACACTTTTCTTAACACAAAATGTATCTCACTATATGAATAAAAATATTTGTTCTTCATAAATGTTTAAAATATCTTCAAAATCAGTAACAATAATTAAAATCACTCAAATTCTTTTAAGAATATAAAATCATTTGCTTAATATCTTCAGCTGAACAATGTAATATCATTTTTATTCCAGTCAGAAAAATTAATAAAAGCAATATTAGTACTTCGGATAGCAAAAAAACATTCTTTTATATAAATAAAATGTATATTTTTGATATAATATACAAATATATCTTCAAAGATAATAACAATAGATCGAATTGGATAAATATTTTAATAACAATTTAAAAATCCTCTATTCATTTTATTATTCAGTAGCAAAAAATATTTTGAATGGATAAATAGAAATGTAACCTTATAAAGATACTCAATATCTTCAGCTGAACAAAGTAATATTATTTTTATGCCAGTCAGAAAAGTCACGTTAAAAGTAATGTTTGTACTTCGGATAGCAAAAAACATTTTATTATATAAATAAAATGTATATTTTTGATATATACACAAATATATCTTAAAAGATAATAACTAGAGAACAGGAATTCTGCTTTTTCAGAATTTAGTGTCGCCCCCGGCATTTCAATTACTTCATTTTCTTCTGGTGGACTGGTGGTTTCTATTATTATGAAACAGCCATTATAAATGAGGCGTTAGGTGAAGATGAAAGAGCAGTCGTGAAAAGTTGGAACTCTGATTTTCTGGTCAGAATGGGGAAAAAATAGCCATAATTAAAAAAAAAAAAAAAAAAAAAAAAAAAAATTATGGCCATTTTTTTTTTCCATTCTGACCAGAAAATCAGAGTTCTAACTTTTTACGGCTGCTCTTTCATCTTCACCTAACGCTTCATTTATAATGGCTGTTTCATAATAATAGAAGGTACCAGTCCATCAGAAGAAAATAACTCGGTTAAGCGGGACTCTACTGCAGAACATATTTCAATTTTAAGACTTAAAGCAGACGCTTTTATTTTATGTAAAATGACGTCATTTGCATTAATATAGATACTTAAATATAGTTTATAATAGCTCCATGTTTTATCATAAATCCTTCATTTATATTTTTCTCAAAATAACACGTATTTGAATTATAATTTTTTTTTCAATTTTTATGAGAAAATGGCAACAAAAAGATATAATTGCTATTTTTCAACAATTTTTTCTTTACTTTCTATAGAAATGGAGTACTCGAGTTGCCAAAATGAAACAAATGTCGCTAAAAACTACAAAAAAATTAATATTTCAAAAATAAATGGAGATGCAGTTTTCAAACAAATTGCATTAAAAAGTACTTTTTTTTTCCAATACGACGGTATAAACATTGAAAATGTGCGATGCTTAGAAGTTTTTAAAAATGCTGTAGAGTATTTAAGCGCACAATGAAACATCGGCTTCTGTTTTACGGCTAGAGTATACAAAGTAACGTTATTTATTGGAGACAAAATAAGCTGGGAGAAAGAATAGCATTCCGGGGGATAACAATAGATCGAATTGGATAAATATTTTAAGAATTTAAAAATTTTTGATAATTTTTTTCTTTTCCAGCTGATCAATGCTCTATATTTCTCATTTCAATCTTAAAAATAATACCCATTATTCAGAAGCAAAAAATGTTTTGACTGGATAAATAAAAATGTGGCCTTTTTATAAATATACTAAGTATATTTATAAAAAGGTCACATTTTATAGCAAGGTTATAAAAAGTTTACAAATATATCTTCAAAGATAAAAACAATAGATCGATTTGGATAAATATTTTAATATTTTAAAAATATTCGATACATTTTTTCTTAGCTGGACAATGCACTATATTTTACATCTCAATCTTAAAAATAATACCTATTTTTCAGTAACAAAAAATATTTTGACTGGATAAATAAAAATGTGACCTTTTTATAAATATGAAAATATTAAAAAGCAGAAAAAACAACGTTTAAAAATGCACAAATAATACATGGAAAGCAGCAAACAGCTGTTTCGAATCTATTAGCGAGATGCTTCTTCAGTGCAAGATAGGGAAAAAGGAGCAGCGTGCTAGAAAAAGCAAGGCTGAGCAAAAAGAGCACGCTGCTCCTTTTTCTAGCACGCTGCTCCTTTTTAACTATCTTGCACTGAAGAAGAATCTCGCTAGTAGATTCGAAACAGCTGTTTGCTGCTTTTCATGTATTATTTGTGCATTTTTAAACGTTGTTTTTTCTGCTTTTTAATATTCTTGCACAAAGGCTTTATTTGCTATTTTTATGAAAATATATTTATAACAACAAATGATTATTATTTTTTCTTTTTTAATATACAGTGATACCTCCCTGTGCGACCACCTCCCTGAACGACCATTTTTTCATGGAACGAAATTTATTCTCATAAGCTCAATACTAATTTTACCTCCATTCAGAGACCATCCCAGTTGAATTCCTCCATGAGCGACCAATTTCTTTAAAGAAAATGAAACAAATTTTGTTTTTTCCTGGTCGCTTGCGAGGATTTATTATAAAAATAATTCTGGAGAGCGCATTATTCATCAAACTTCTAAAGTAAGTTTATAATTTTTTTTTATTCCGGTAACTTTTAAGTGTTTAAACCCCTTTGTGCCTTTTTAGGCAATGAATTTAACTCTGATGACAAATTAAGAATGACGGTCAATAAACTACCCTGCCCTATTCTGTCATTAAACTCTCAAAGAAATAGATAAATTAATGAAATCGTCATTATTTGTTCTCGCCTAAAAACAATTTGCATTTAGAGGAAAAGGTCCAAATACCGGCTACTACTTTTATTTTCAATCTAGATCATACAATTTTCAAAATTAATAAAATAAAAAGTGACAGCAGGGTACCTTGACACGTATTACACCTGTTTAGAGAAAAAAAAATTAGTTTAAAAGGCGTTTTCTGTTTATAAGAAGCAAAATTCCGAAAGTCTTCAAATTTTGAGTTTTTAAAATGGGGTCTAAATACCGGCTACCTAAGTTTTTTTTCCAAAAGATCACACAAATAGAGCTAATGACAATTATTATGCAATAAGAATATTATTTTAATAAATTGTATCGATTAATAACATTTCTTATGCACAGAAAAAATACGCATTTTTTAATAAATATGTATTTTTGTCAAATTTCTAAAATTCTTTTCGACTATCTCTCACAGTCTTCTTCCCATTATGTTTCTAATTTTGTTTTTTAACGTGTAAAAAAAAAAAAAAAAAAAAAAAGCTTGCTGATTGAAACGAGAATTATTTTATCTGAAAAAATCAAAAGCATAATATCACTGTCTGCGTCGGTATAGTCCCTATCAACCCACATATCGCATTCTTAAAATTGATCCCAGAATCCCCTCCCCCATTCTTGTTCACAGAGAAAGCACCCATGCAGAAGACACAAATTTATCATATTCCTCTTTTGGATATTTTCCTTTTTCACTTTTTAGCCCTCTCGCTGCGTAATTGTTTTACCAAAATAGCGTCAAAAATTGCATATTTAACCCCTTCGCGACGAGCGTCTTTTAAGAAATTTTATTCTTTTGTCACCGGTTTTTCAAAACAAAATTTTTTGTCTATTTTAACCGGGAAAATGCTCCGATTAAATTAGGCATAATTTTCAATAAAAAAAGTAACTGGTAGGAATAATCAAAGAGGGTTAATTAGACGGAAAAAATGCATCCTCTAGGAAATCTCGGGTTGCGCAAATTTTGCTACTTTTACGATGCCCAAGGAAATCTCGGGTTGCGCAGCGAGAGGGTTAAAATCAAATTTCTGCCTCTTTCGCCTGGTTTACTCCGTCATTTTTTTTCTTTCTCTTCACATTTATTACAAGCAATTTTGTAGTGTCCATCAGCTCTTTTTTTGGAAAGTGATCCGGTAACCAGTGTCGGTCCTGAAGAATTACGGCTATGGTTGTTTTTTCATATTGCGAAATAGGACGAGGACTATTTCTGAACCATTTAAATTAATTTATTAATTATGGAACTATTTAAATTAATTTATTTTCCTCCCCTTCAAGCAGAGCAACCGAGAGAGGTCCAAATACCGGCTAGCTGGTATTTAGACCACTCTAGGTAGCCGGCATTCAGAGCACTGCTATGTTTAAGTTAAAACCGGTATTACTCATTCATATAATAAAATACCAATGCTGTGCGCGTGGCAATTGAGAGCTAAATATGTCTAGAAAATAAACTTAATCAACAATTCAAGCCAATATACGATCAGTATATTTAAAAAAAAATGAGAAACACATACCTGAAAAACTTTTGATGTACCAGATTACGTAAAATCGACACTTTTGCATTTACTATTTGTAAATGACACAGACTTCAGCGACGTACTTTTCGTAACTTTCTTCTCTCAATTAAAGTTACAAACTCGGCCTATCACCGCTAGGCTGCGCTGCGCTCAGTTCTCAGAACACCTAGTAGCCGGTATTTGGACCCTAGCCGGCATTTGGACCTTCTCCTCTATTTACTGAACTTCGAAAGGACTTGGAAATAAAAGATATAACCGTAAAATCAAAGCAAACGTTAATGTATTTATTTTTTAAACTCTATAGTAATTAACTTATGTAATTAACTTTTGTTTTGATACTTAAATTTTCATATTTTTTCCTAATGTGAAAAATAAATTTTAGTAACATTAATTGTTACCCTTTTCAACAATTAAAATCTCGATTTAAACATGACCTCCATTAAGAGACCACCTCTCGGAGCGACCAAGTTTTATTGGAACGGAACGTAGTCGCTTTAGGGCGGTTTTACTGTAACTGTAAAATTATCAATTTATTAATTTCAGCTGTGCTACCTACCATTTTCCGTAAATCTTAATACAAAATTACATTAAAAGCGATATTCATTTTTCGAATAGAACGAAAGAAATTTTTATATGTAAATATAAATACAGTATAACCTCGAAAATAAAATCCGGCATCTTCGGTACCGAGACTAAGCCAGATTTCTGAGAGAATAGCAAAAATACTTCCGATATTCGTAATGGTGCTTTAATTCATAATTTAATTCATAGCCAAGGGATTTTTATGTCAGAAAACTAAATATTAAAATACTAGAGAGCAAGAATCCTGCTTTTTCAGAATTTAGTGTCGCCCCCGGCATTTCCATTACTTCATTTTCTTCTGGTGGACTGGTGGCTTCTATTATTATGAAATAGCCATTATAAATGAAGCGTTTAGGTGAAGATGAAAGAGCAGTGGTAAAAAGTTAGAACTCTGATTTTCTGGTCAGAATGAAAGAAAAAATGGCCATATTTTTTTTTATTATTATTATTCTGACCAGAAAATCAGAGTTCTAACTTTTTACGACTGCTCTTTCATCTTCACCTAAATGCTTCATTTATAATGGCTGTTTCATAATAATAGAAACCACCAGTCCACCAGAAGACAATAACGCGGTTAAGTGGGACTCTGATAATCGGGACTCTACTGCAAAACATATTTCAATTTTAAGACTTAAAGCACACGCTTTTATTTTATGTAAAATGACGTCATTTGCATTAATATAGATTCTTAAAATTAAATATAGTTTATAATAGCTCCATGATTTATATAAATCATTCATTTATATTTTTTCTCAAAATAACACGTATTTTTTTTTTCAATTTTTATGAGAAACTGGCAACAAAAAGATATAATTGCTATTTTTCAACAATTTTTTTCTTTACTTTCTACAGAAATGGGATACTTGAGTTGCCAAAATGAAACAAATGTCGCTAAAAACTACAAAAAAATTAATATTTGAAAAACAAATGGACATGCAGTTTTCAAACAAATTGCATTAAAAAGTCCTTTTTTTTTCCAATACGATGGTATAAACATTGAAAATGTGCGATGCTTAGAAGTTTTAAAAAATGCTGTAGAGTATTTAATCGCACAATGAAACATCGGCTTTTGTTTTACGGCTGGCGTATACATGGTAACGTTATTTATTGGAGACAAAATAAGCTGGGAGAAAGAAAGCGTTCCGGGGGCTAAAAAACTTTAATTGATATTTTCTACGTTACAAAAAAAAAAATAATAATAATAATAATAATCGTAATAAACAGTGAAGTCATTTCTTCTCGCGTAATTTCCAAAACTATGATGTCAAAAGTTATTTGTTTCAATTTTTTTGGACTTTCTTTAACAAGTTTTTCTTGGATTTTATACATGTGAAGAATATGGATTTTAAAAACATAGTCTTGTTTCCCTAAAGCAGATATTAATTTTCCAGTCAAATTTGTGCATTTTTCAAGCGACACATTTTCTTCTTCTGCCGACTCCTCTGAACTTCTACCAGCATTACCGGCTATTCTAATTAGCCCAGTGTTAGCGATCTTGCTGTCCGCTAATCCATCGCTTTCGATCTTAAAGTTTTCAGTTCGTAAACAATGGCTATTTTTTTTTTAACTCCTCTAAGTTGGAAATGTAAAACAAGTCGTAAATTGTACGTCAAACATAGAAATGAGATGCGTTCGTACTATAAACTAGTTTTATAAATATTCAGATCTTGATTCAATAGCTGTCGCACTCTTATGGAAAAATATAAAATTTATTACGATTGTATATATTAAATTCAGTAGTACGGAAATAATAGGGCTCCATCTTAAACAGGACGTAATCACCATGGCAACCTAGAATCATTATCTATCATGAGGTATCATTGGATTAATGACGTATGGTAGGATATAATAGAATCAAGAAAACTTTTCTAATATCTTTTAAAGTTTTGATTCGATTTTCATAAAATTTGAAATGACTCGACAAAATTCTGCAACGATTATATATATTAAATTTCAAACCATTCGGTTGGGTAGTTTTTGCGCTATTATATGCAGACATACAGACGAACAGACCAGACGACGATTATAGGTGCTACGTATGTATTTATACTAGGACTTCCCTCAGAGGGATTAGTCTGCGCGATATTACTGAGAACATAGATTTAGTAATAACATGTGGAAGCAAAGAAAATGAGATGTTATCTTTAATTGTCCATATACTGCGAAAAATTGAAATGATGAAAATAAACGAATTGTAGAATTACAAAATCTTATATATAAATTCGTATACACTGTTTAAAAAAATGGGAAATCAAACCATTCAAGACAGCCATGCATGGATATAAAATTGAAAGTACGCCATATATTAAAAGTAAAATAGAAAATGAAACACTAATTTACTTATATCGGAATTTTAACTGTATAAAATGATGTCAAGAGCATAATCAGACGCCAATTTGAGTAACTTTAAATGACAAATATATGATGTTTAAAAAGAATGGACTATATATGGTGTGTGCTCCCCCGGAATAGTTAATATTGTACAATATCTGTTTTCCACGGATGCAATGAGGTTGTCGATAACATTTAAGGAATTCTCTTCTCAAAATCTAATATAGTATCAAAGTACCGAATACATCAAAAGTGGCATGCAATGCTTCGTTAGAGTGTGTTTTAGATATGCTCGATCGGATTTAAATGATGAGTGTATGCTGGCCACTACCTACGCTGTATTGTTTTGTTTTCAAACATATTCTGCACAAGTAGAGCTGTATTTAGAATGTATTAAATAAAAGAAATCGGCAATGATTACAACATAAAGTATGACAGAAGATCTGAATATATCGTCTGCATAACTTCTGAGCTGTCAAAGTGTCATTTGAAGTAATTTACAAATCCATACATATTTATTCAGCAAATCATGCAAGCTAACATACGCCAATATAAACCCGATTACAAATTTTCACCAGAATAAGTTAATATATAAAAAATCTACTAATGATAATTGAGAATATGACCTTATGATAAAATGTCTAGAAAAATGAATCGGATAAAAAATTCATATCACATTTAAAACGGCACTTTCCTCTGTTAGTGGCCTTGGCGAGAGAGAGAAAAGCCTAGAGAAGGAACACTTTAACAAGTACTTTCGGGCAACCTACTCACTGTTTCATACAGGTCTTTATTCAATATTTACACAATTTATTTAATGCTAGGTGGGTATCTATCAGTTTTGTTGCATTTAAATCGCATGTTTTGCAGCATTATGAAATAATTAAAGTTGCTGTACCTAATAATTCCAAATTAATGTTAATTGAGATCGCTTTCCGTTAATTTCATCTTTTTAAATTTTAAATTTTTTAGAAACCATTCATAGAGACAATTGTATATTTTAAAACTAACCCGAAGCAAAATTTCAAGATTTTGAGCTCAGTAGTAACAGAGAAATTGAAAATTTTTGGAAGTTTTTTGTTTCTGCACTGTTTTATATAGCGACATTTTTAGAAATTGTTCTATTGCGAGAATTTACGTCATGATAAATGCAGCCATGTCAATTTTCATGTTTATATTCCTAACAGTTCCATGTTCTTCGTTACTTAGATCATCTTTAGATCTTTTTCCGCTTTGTTTAGTCTTTCTATTTTTTAGAATTCGTTCTACAACGAGCATTTACATCTTATTAATTACTACCATGCCAAAGTTCTAGTTTCTAACCCCAACAGTATCCCAAAAATTTCAGTATTCCAAATAAATCATAGTTTAGAACCTTTCTAGAAATTTTTGCGTTTATCCGTCAAATTGAATCTTTTAGAGAGCGTTCATTACGAGTATTTACATCTTAAAAGTAACTACCGCACCAAATTTAAAGTTTCTAACCCAATCAATACCGTAGAAATCACAATTTTAGAACTTTTTTGCTCCTGCAGCGATGTAGGTTCTTGCACTGACATAAAATAGTCTTTTTTTCGGAGCAGAGATGGCCACCAACATTTTTTTAAGTTGGCTATGTAATTTCAGAGATAACACCTCACAAACGTACAAGCATTAATAATATTAAATACTTTATAATATTATAACGCTTTATAATATTAGCATTAGATGTACAGATACAAAAGCCATTTATCTGTTCAAACTAAAGTGCCGGCGTTGCCCAGAATTTGAAGGATGTTTGTTCTGAAAAATCAATTTCAAAATTTCACATACAACACAAAACAAACATTAAAAAAAGCAGTCGAAATGTTGTTGAATGAATCATATGAAAACGCTATATAAAAATGTATAAATGTATATAACAGACGCAAAAGAATACAGCTATAAATGAACTTATTTCAATTTATAATTGGAGCAATAATGTTAAAATACGCCAATATTTCCCTAATCGGGTTTTTATCATGCTTCAATACATTTTTCCCACTCATATGACGTTATACTGTATCCACCATGCCCTTTATATTTCCAATATGACGTAATATTTTCCTCTTTCACGTGGAAACCTTGAAATAGAAAAGTTATGAAGTTATATTCACTTTCATTTAAATTCGTCAAACCATTTATTTCATTTTCATATTTCACGATAATATCTTGTAATAGAAAAGTTATGACGTAGTATTCACCTTTTTTTTTAAATTCGGCAAACTATTTATTTCATTTTCATTTTTCACGTGGAAATCTTGCAGTAGAAAATTAATTGTTGTAGTAATAATTTTATTGTGTTTTTTAATTGTTGGCAACTGCTATAACGAAAAATGTTTAAATTTGATAAGAAATTGCTCTTAAATTGGTGGTTTTTAATTAATTAAAAATTAACTATAAGTTATTTCGGTTCCGGATTACTTTAGTTGTCTCGGCCATGTTTTAATACACATGTACGTATCTCTTCACAATTTTGGCTTCCAAATTGTGGATTTTTTATAGAATTACAAACAGACAGATAGACAAGTTTTCATTTTTATATATATCTCTATTCTATAAAAAGTAACTAACGCTGTCACCGCCGCCGCCGGTTTTGAATTTTTTGTGACCAGAGGTCTTTCTTCGTTAATATTAAGAAAACTATTGCATACAAATATATGAAAATCGGTGGTATTATAGCGAAATGTTTGATCAACGCACTAATGCATACAGTTTTCAAATCGAAGAATTATTTTAGGAGATATTTAATGCTAAAGTTGGACAAAATCGTTCCATTAAAAAAAAATTATAAGAGCAAAAGCTATACATGGGAATTTAATCATTTTTAGATCATTTTATTCAATAGAAGATCCCGGTCTGCAGATTTCATTAATTTTTTTTTAATTTGACTCATTTTTTGAGGTTTTATTTCTATTTTAAATTCAAATATTCAGCATTTTGACAGATATTTTTTACATATTTTTGAAAATGGTATTAATTCAAACTGTTGCCAACTGTATAAACAGCGCAAACATTGATGTTTGCTTCAAATAAAAAAATTATTTACACGTTACTATTATAAACAGAAAAAAACCTTCAAATTAGAATTAAATAAATAGGTATAAAAAGCAGGCACTTATTGGAAATTACGCCATAATAATTATATTTACATGTGGATTTTAAAAGAGAAAGGATATTGTAAAATAAATAAATTAACATGCGTTAGAAATCTGAAATAGAACAAATTACGTCACATTACACTTATTATGCAAAATGAACAAAAAATAGTATTGCAAAACAGTTTAAATTTAAGAATTGCGCGAGACAAAATATTAGAGGTTAAATATTAGATTTTTTCAAAATTTTATTATTTGTCGTTTGATGTGAGGTGTTCAGCTATAAGTATGCAAAATTTCATGTCCCCAACTTAATTAGGAGCTGAGTTAGAAAAATTGCTTAAAATACACAAGTTAGAGCCCAGAGGGTTAAATAATAGACTTTTTCAAAATTTTATTATTTGTCGTTTGATGTGAGGTGTTCAGCTATAAGTATGCAAAATGACATGTCTCCAACTTAATTAGTGGCTGAGTTAGAAAAATTGCTTAAAATACAGAAGTTAGAGACCGGAGGGTTAAATATGACTTTTTCAAAATTTTATGATTTATCGTGTTATCGCAAGTGTTCAGCTATAAGTATGCAAACTTTCATGTCTCCAACTTAATTAAATTAGGGGTTGAGTTAGAAAAATTGCTTAAAATACACAAGTTAGAGCCCAGAGGGTTAAATATTAGACTTTTTCAAAATTTTATTATTTGCCGTTTGATGTGTGGTGTTCAGCTATAAGTATGCAAATTTTCAAGTCTCCGACATATATAGTTTCTGAGAACGGGCTCTGTGACAGACGGACAAACAGACAGACAAAGGAGTGAGACAGGTAGGGTTTCGTTAGATGAACGAAACTCTAAAAACATGCTGCGGATGACAGTAACAACATCCTAAAATTACATTTCCATCAGCGATCTACCAATCCCGAATTTAGTTTATATTCGTTTCATATATTCTTATTCTTTTGTGCGGCCCTGTAAAATAATTATCAATATTATATACAGTAAAACCTCTGAATAGCGGACACCCCGAGAATGCAGAATTTGTTCTCTATTTAGAGGTGACCGCTACTGAGAATAAAACATGTACAGTTATTTAAGAGTTGGTAATCGAAAAAATGTCCGCTAAATAGAGGTATACGCTAATCGGGTGTGTCCGCTATGGAGGTTTTACCAGTAAAACTTCTGAATAGCGAACACCTCGGGAGGGCAGAATTTGTCCTCTATTTGGAGGTGTCCGCTACTGAGAGTAAAAAATGTACAGTTATTTAAGGGTTGGTAATCGAAAAAATGCCCGCTAAATAGAGGTGTCCACTAATCGGGTGTGTCCGTTATGGAGGTTTGACTGCATAATAATATCATCCTTTACAAGCAAATTGCATGCTGTATGATAGACAGACATCCAGAGAATGATAACCTCCCGGATCAATAAACACTCATGTCTTTTGTTTTAATCATCCACAATTGTATGTCATACAACATGCCAGATTTTATACAACAGGCTAAAAACGGTCACCGTGGTACGGAATACTGTATTATTATTTGTTTGCCCACCAAAACTGGTTGCCACGGGTTGTTGCAAGGTTTGTGATCACATGGTTGAAACTGATCTATTCAATATTACTGCGTGCGTATTTTTTTTTTATTTGCTCCATGTGTTTAAACCAGTTGTCTACGAAAACATCAACCGGTGAAAGTGACGCACACCAAATTTCTGTGACGTATGCAGATAAATTGTGCTTTTTTAAGAGTTTTTTCTATATAATTTTTAAACGGTTTGGAACTTATTTTTCATAGTAGGTGCATTCAGTAGGCGACCCTCATAGGTACCTTCTGGTGCAATCAGAAACGAAATCCGACAAATATCTTTTGAGTTATGCTTGACGAAAGGTTTTTATTAGACTTTTTTTTTAGTAGGACATGGCGTTAATATCCATCGTAGTAGTAAAGTGTCCGGACAGTAATATTTCGCTGAGTATTAGCCTTCGCTTCGCTCAGACAATTATTTATTTATTTTATTTTATTATATTTTTTTTCGAACATTAAAATTATAGACTCGTTAATCTCATCTGAACAATATACTATATTTTCTCAATCAGAAACACTCTATCTAGCATAAAATATTTCACTATATAAATACAAATATTTGTGTTCCATAAACATGCAAAAATATTTTCAAATTCAGCAACAATAGTTAAAATTACCTAAATGCTTTAAGGATTGCACAATCATTTACTCATTACCTTCAAGTGAACAATGTAGTAATATCTCCATCCCATCAGAAAAGTCAAGTTAAAAGCAATATATTTAAGAAAATAACGCATCCTGCTTCATCATCTACAAATAACGGAGTCATGTTTACAGATCACTAAATCTTTTATCTGAAGACTTCCATCATTCCCATAATCCCCTTCTTCTTTGGATAAGATAATACCTAATGATGTATGCTTAGTCAACAGGATTATACTTCAGTAATGGCCTTGTAATTTCTGCTCTCTTGACACCATCAACGGGTTAAAGCTCTCGATTAATTCGTCTATTTCCATAAATATCAAATTCCCTTTACTTGTAATTGCATAAATATATGTAGCGTTTCTCTCTTAACGGTTTTATTTAGCAGTATTATTTTCCTTTTTATTTTTGTTCGAAGGATTGGTGTATTACATAAATCAAGCGAGTTACGATGTTCTCGGTATATTTTACTTGTATAATATACAATTGTAATGTGCTTGAGAAATTATTCAACTAGTTAACGCTTTCGATTAATTTGTCTATTTCAACAAATATCAAATTCCCTTTCCTTGTCATTGCATATGTATCATTTCTCTCCTAACAGTTTTATTTTCTTTTTATTTCTTAGATATATTTAATAGAGATTGATACACTAAATAATTGAAAAGAGTTATGATTGTCTTAGTATAATACCACTTATAATATTAAATTTTAATATGCATGAGAAAATATTCAATGACATATATTATTTCGGATGATTTTACTGTTAATATATTTTTAATAAAACTAAAGTACTTCAGTAATGCTTTAATGTAGTATGAAAAATTTTGTTTCATTTCAAAATAAGATGCTTATCCAATTTTAAAACATTACTTGTGCGTTAGTAAAAATTTATTAGGCTTTAACGTAATGGGATTCGCTATAAATTACAAATTGTCCTGGAAGTATAGTGTAAACCCAGTTTAACGATAAATTTTAATGGTTCGGGGTCACCTATATTTATTTCTGTTTTATATTATCCCCGTTTTAACGATAGCTTTGTTTAACGATAATTTTGATGATTTTCGAATATTTTAAACACTTTCATAGTTACAAATACTCCCTATTGCTTATCGATTGACCGACGAAATGAACAGTTTATTGGAATTTGACACATAATATTGGTATTTCTAGCCCCTATATCATTTATACATAATGTGAAGAATGGTTCTCGTGTTCCCGTTTGACGAACTACAGATTATTCAAGAATTTTGGGAAGGAAACAGAGAAAAACAGTCTTATTTGGAATCTTTTCTCTTGCTATTATTCAACCAATTTTCCACTTAGCTTCTGGAGTATAATTTCTTATATCTACTTTCTGATTAATTTCAAATTCTTTTATTATAACTTTGTATTTTTTCGCCTCTTGTTTATCATGAACAAAATTTGTAACATTTGGCACTATCAAATCTATTTTTGTTCTTATATGACCTTTTAGAAATAAAGATGCAGGACTCTCCTCCGTTGTAACATGAAGCATATTTCTGTATTGAAAAAGGAAGCTATTTAGTCTCATTTGCAAAGTACCAGAATCTGAAGCTAATGCTTTTAATCCACGTTTGAGAATTTGCACATATATCTCTGCCTGTCCATTTGTAGCTGGATGGTATGGAGCACTGAACTTATGTTTAACACCATGGTTTTTCAAAAATATCTCAAATTCTGCAGATGTAAACTGTTTAGCATTATCTGATGCTAAATAAATAGGAAATCCATATCGTGCAAAAAGTGAAGAGAGACAAGTAATTGTGTTTTCTGTAGTTGTACTAGAAACAATAAAAACTTCTGGCCATTTGCTATAGGCATCAACCACTAAAAGAAGCATCTTTCCCATAACAGGACCAAAATAATCAATATTTATTCTTTACCATGGAGCTGTAGGTCATTCCCAGTGATGTGTATCAAATTTGGGAGAATTATTTTTCCAATTTACACAAGTAGTGCAATTTCGTGCAAGACCTTCGATGTCTTGGTCTATTCCTGGCCGCCAGACTGTGCCCAGAAACGAAATTTCTTGTCTTTTGAATTATAAACATTCAAAATTTAGAGCTTCTAATGTGAAATTACACTTTCATATTTTTATTAATATCTCCTAAAATTATAATCCTAATGTGATAATTTTTAGTGTGGTTATAATACTGAAAAACCCAAACATAAATACATTTAATTTGTATTTAAAAAAAATTTATGATATGATTTATGAATTGTGAAATTATTATTCGAAAAAATATGAATTGCAACCTACATTATTATTTTTTTTTTTTTTGATAGATTTATATTTATTATGTCCTCCTTTACGCGAATTTTCAATTTCAAATTTTTCTTTCAAGTAGTTTTCGAATTATCATTCAAAAACGTCAAAATGGTAGTTTAAGGGGCCGTCTATGATGTGCAGAAAAGCATAATTAAAAAATATATATGTTACTCATTTATATACACTGCTCAAAACAATTAAAGGATATTGCAGTTTTAGGTGGATTTTGTATCTGGTAACTGTTTAGCTGATTGATACATGGTCGACAGACATAGTAGGTTATATGAGAATAAATTACACATGTTTGGCAGAAAAAAAATGCATTTTATTGCACATTTGTGTACTAAAGGAAAAAAACACAATTTGTGCATATGAGAAAAAAAGAATAAGAAAAGGTGTTTTCTTCAAAGAAAATCATTTTCAGTAGGGGGTATGGTTTCCACGGGCGGCCAGCAACGTTGAACACCTTTGAGGCATGGACTCAATGAGGCTATTAATGACGAGTTGGGGTATTCTGCCCCACTCTTCCAGAAGAGCTCTTTCCAGTTCTTGGAGAGTTTGTGGGGGTTGTTGGCGGCCAGAAACTCGTCTTCCTAGAGCGTCCCAAACGTGCTCGATTGGATTCATGTCTGAAGAACACGCTAGCCATTCCATTCGAACGATTCCTTCCTCGAAAAGGAAATCCTCCACCAGGTTTGCACGATGTGGCCTGCAGTTATCGTCCATTAAAATGAAGTTATCTCCGATTGCTGCAGCGTAAGGGACTACAATAGGTCTGAGGATCTCATCCCTATATCGGCGACCAGTCAGAGCTCCATCTCGAATGATGTAGAGGTCAGTGCGCCCGTCAATGGAGATGCCACCATACACCAACACTCCTCCACCGCCAAATCTGACACTTTCGTGCACGAACGCAGGATTATTCCTACTGCCACGGTCCCTCCAGATGAAAATACGCCTATTATCCGGATGCACAGAAAAACGGGACTCGTCAGAAAACAGAATGTTGCTCCATTCATTTCTCCTCCAGTTGACATGCTCGGTTGCCCACTCCCTGCGGTCGCGACGATGCCTTGATGTTAATCTAACACATACCATCGGTCGGCGAGCATACAGACCTACAGCATGGAGCCGGTTTCGGACAGTCTGAGTTGAAATCGTGGTGCCTGTAGCCGAGCGAAGGTGTTGTTGGAGAAGAGTAGCGTTCATGGTTCGGTGTCTCCGAGCTGTTAACGCTAAATACCGATCTTCATTGGGCGTTGTTGCCCGTCTACGACCTTGCCCTGGTCTTCGGCCTGCACATCCACTCTCCAAAAAACGGTTCCAGATCCTGGAAATGACACTTTGTGACACTCCAATGGCTTGCTACTTCGGCTTGAGTTTGGCCCCCTTCTAACCTACCAACAATTCTCAAAGCTTCTGAATCTGTCAAATGACTTCGCTGAGACATCGTACTCATCGAAACAAAGCAATCACTGAATGCCGATCATCCTTGTCTTCATTCTCTTTTATCCAGTTGAAAGTCAAATTTCATTCGCTGCCGCTGAAGCGACGTTTTTGACGTCGAACTCAAAATTTGCATACTCCACAGTTTGAAAACCAGAAAAAATTGCATTTGTGATTCTCTTCTTCTATTTTCGGCAAAAAAATTTCGTTTATATCTTTATTTTATATAAAACTTCAAATATCCTTTAATTGTTTTGAGCAGTGTATATATAAACCGGTAATAGTCGAAACATATTAAGCGAGTGAAATGGTCATATTGTCAAGAAGTAATAATACATTAATAGAAGCGACATAGTCATTCTGTAGCATTTCAATAATCGAGCACTGAACTTCAATTTGAATACAGCCCCTTAAATAGGCTATTTAAAATAATTAATTTCTCTAAAACTAATCGTATGAATGTCATGAAAATTTTGATTTAGGCTAATTGAAGAGTGTAGAATTTATTTATGTTGTCAAAAGTTGCTATTGCTATTGAAAAAGGGTAAAGTTTGGGTTCGTTTTGATATGCAGATGATCCCCTAAGCAAATTTTATATGCATCATTTAAGAGTAGACCTTATTTCCAATCGTTTGGTACCTATAACTTTCTTCTACGATAATTTGTTGCAGAGTTAGCAGGGGGTATTAACTTTTTTGTCCACGACTGTGTACATTCCTTTGATTTAAATGCATAATATACAGTTAAACTTCTAACAGACACTCCCTAATAGCGTATTTAGATAACACCGTTTCAATCCCCTACGTCTATATATTCATACGCTTTTATCTCTAAATAGCGAACACCTCCGAATAGTGGAGAAATCCTATTGTCCCAAGGTTAGAAGTCTTATTTCAGAGATATTTCAAAATTTTAGTGCATATTTTGCAAGTTTTTTACAAATAATTTTTATGCATATTTTTGCAGTGTTTTACTTAAATCATAATCCTTTTTTTTCCCTCATATTAGGTAATAGATGTTAATCAAATTACTCACATTAAATAATAGTTATTACGTTGTTTAATAGATTATAACTATTTTTAATCAATTTTCTTAAGTATTCCTTATTTTATCCTTTAATGAATAGATTTTCATGTTTTAAATGTATGGTTATACCAGTAACTAAAAATAAATAATAGTAATGAAACACAAGAAATAAAAACAATTTTGTAGGATAATATGTGTAACTCTGTATGCAACCATTTTTGGGTCAATCTCAGATAATTGTAAATTTTATGTTCTTGGCCGAAAAATATGAATCCTTTTATTTCAAAGCATTAAGTTATCCTTTTTTCCTCATATTAGGTAATAGACGTTAACAAAATTACTCACATTAAGTAAGATGTTAACCAAATTGCACACATTCAGTAATATGTTAACAAAATTACTCACATTAAGTTTATTACGTTCTTTAATAGTTATAGCTATTTTTAATCAATTTTCTTAAGTATCCCTTGAATATTTTATCCTTTAACCCTTTATCTACGGCATTATGATCTACTGCAATTTTTTTCATGTAATATTTTTTTCAGTTACTACAATGAAAATTAAAGGATAAACATAAAAAAAAAATACTCAACCGTGAGAAATTTAATTATTTAGAATTAATTAATTAAAGTGGTACTTTAAAGTACCGTCAGTACACTATGACTAAAATATCGTAACAGTAAATCTGGCACAACTGGCACCAGAAAATATTTTCGATTTAATAAGTATGTGAAATATAGGCTTTTTCGTATTTACAAATAAATCGTTTGACAAATTCCGGTGCCAATAATTTATTTCAACACTTTATAATTGAAGATGCTTTGTTCCTGAAAGGGTTAAAAAAACTTTTTTTTTTTTTTTTGTTTCGATCTTGTTAGCAGTCCATTAGTTATGAGACGTCAATATTCCAGGGACAACATGTTCTCTCGCATCTCCACATATGCAATATATGAATTTACATATGCCATTTCTATCATAGCAAAAACGAGCCGGTGCCACAACTTTTTCGATTTCCTATAAAAATAACAATGAAACAGAAAAGAAATACCAGGGAAATCATTACTACACTACATTTTAAAACAGATGAAAACGATGGATAACTACACAGACGAAATGTAAACAAGAAGTTTTTCTCCAACACCCAGTGTAATAGCGCCTAGAATATATAGTGTGGAAATCGGCTATCCCTGTAATACTTAAAAAAGCGCTAAAATATTGTATCCCTTAAATGTGCAACGATGCTGCTGAAATATGAAGATCGCAGCGACATCTGCAAGATATTTTCTACAACTGCAACGTATTGCTAGTCTATACAATGTAATACTAGTAATACGAAAATCCCGCAGATGTCGCTGCGAGCAACACTTGGGATTTTAGTAGTATCGTCGCACATTTAAGGGATACAAATTTTTAGCACTGTTTCGATAGCATATTTCCACACTAGGTATTCTAGACGCTGTACCCAGTGTACTGACGGTACTTATAAGTACCACCGAGTAATTCAACTGTTAAATCAAATACATACACCGTTCACGTAAAATAGCTAGTCATATTGTATTCTAATATCATAATGAACACATAAAAAAATCCAAAACTTATCTTATATCCTTTACTGTGTTTGCAGCAATGAAAAGACGAGCGTGGCAATCTGTACAAAATCTCGGCACAAAACACATCAACTGCTTCAAAGATAGCCTCATTCCTCTCTAAAATAACAAACCTAGAACTACTGCTACCATGGATTCGGATAAATGGAGTTAAAAGAGCGTTTTTTGCAAAGTACCATTAGAATATTAGTAATATTCACTATGGTATAAAAGTTTAAAGTGAGTGGTACTTATAAGTACCGTCAGTAGATAAAGGGTTAATGCATAAACAGGTTTCCATATTTTAAATGTATGTTTATACCATAGTAACTAAAAAGAAATAATAGTAATGAAACAGAAGAAATAAAAACCATTTTGTGGGATAATATGTGTAACTTTGTATCCGAGCATTTTTGGGCCAATCTCAGATAATTGTTAAATTTTATGTTCTTGGCCGAAAAATATGAATCCTTTGATTTAAAAGCAATAAGTTATCCTTTTTTTCCTCATATTAGGTAATAGATGTTAACCAAATTACTCTCATTAATTAATAGTTATTACGTTGTTTAATAGTTTATAACTATTTTTAATAATTTTTCTTAAGTATTCCTTCAATATTTTATCCCTTAATCCATAAACAGATTTTCATATTTTAAATGTATGCTTATACCAGTAACAAAAAAAATAATAATAATGATACTATTGAAACACAAGAAATTAAAAAAAATTTCTTGGTCGAAAAATATACCGGGTGTCCCAAAAAGGACTGACTGATTTTAAAATTCAATAACTTCCAAACGGTGACAGATATTAAACAAATTCTTGCAGGAGGGTTATGCATAAACACAAAAGTTTTATTACAGTGATTTTCGATTTTAGTTCGAATTACAAACAATAGATGGCGCTGTAAGCAATAGTCGCTAAATACAGGCTCGATTTTTGGTCCTTTCTGTTGTTCCATGCAGAAAAGGGAGATGGAAATGTATTATCCGGGCCACGAAGTACCAAAAATCGAGCCTGAATTGAGCCTCTATTGATCGCAGCGCCATCTATTGTTTGTAATTCGACAAGTCAAGCATGAATGCTTAAATTTCTTTTCAACGTTTCTTTTTAAGAACCACATTGTGCACTAATATTAAAAATTTTAAATACAATTATTTTAAAAAATTTAAAGTTGCAAATGTCATTACCATGGTTTGTCCTAAACTTGTAATTTATTAACCCCTTCGCGACGAGCGTCCTTTACAGAATTTTTAAACTTTTATCGCCGGTTTTTCAAACTAGACATTTTTACCGAACTTAATCACAGAAATGCTTTCACAAAAATGAAATAAAGCAAAATTTCCTATCAAAAATTACTAATCGGAATGCCCAAGGAATCTGAGCATTTTATGCGTTACGTATACGCCACCCTCCTCGCAAGGGGATTAATCGAAAGCTTTATTTTTAAGAATTAGAAGCTTCAGAGCAAAAAATAATGATTATATGGGTATATTTGATTTCCCTATTTTTGATATATTCCGGCATTTTAGACATAACCGAATAAATTTCTATTAAATAACCTCATTTGAAGTTTTACCCTGGAGGTAATTATCATTACCAAGTTACACAGTAATTTTTCATTTTCTCTTCCACTAGATGGCATTTTTATAAGGTTTTTAGATTGTCCAGTCCCACGTGCTTTCGTGTCCTTTTTTTTTTTTTCTTCTATGTAAGTACGTTTTCTTCATCTTACCTCTTGTTCCAAAACTTCAGTTACTCATTTATTATGAGTTATTACAAAGTTTACTATTGCTGAAATACATCTTTTATCATTTAACTTTGCTGGATGAATATAAAAACGCTTTGGGAATGCTTTCAAAATAAGTATTTCATAAGCTGTCAACGTGTCACCTGTTAAAGTTTTGCCTTAAAATAGGCTTAACTTTAAAAATGTCATCACCAAGGCGTTTTGGAATTACGGTAATGACAATTTTCAAAATCCATTACCATTCCGTAGTTGTACTGCCGTAGTAGTAATTACCATTATTTTATTATATGAAGTAATTTGAGTTAGATTTCAAGAAACAACACAATAAAATTTAATTTGTTTGTAAAACTAAAATTTACCATTATCCACAGCATTTATTAAAGTCAAAATGCAGAAGAGAGATATAAACAAACGAAAAATTTAACTAGAAAAAGGTTAAAAAAAATGAAAAATGAAAAAGCATCGATTTGCGCGTTAAATGGGAGTCTAGCGCGAGTCTTATTTTATTTGTGATAGTCTGATCTTTTACTGTTTTAGTATCGAATAGCTAATTTTATTCATCATGCGACTTCATGCTTTGTAAACTTATACTCTGTTGTTTATTCCGGCATTAAATCAGTGTGTCGTAATATATTTTGTTTCGTTACATAATAAAATTTAATTAATTAATTCAGCAATGCATGTCATGGATTCTAAAGCAGCCATAATCATCAACCAGTGGCCCACTAACCTATTACGGGCGTCCCGAGACACAATCATTGATCCATATTTTTAACACTTTCCAACAAAGTTGAAAAGTGTTTATGAATTCGGTCTGTCTGTCTGTCCGTCCGTGCTCTAACTCGCGTAAATATAGTCCGATTGCCATGAAATTCTTATATGTTATTGGGTATTACTATGGCATGTTTGATATTGTAAATGAAGTGTATCGCATTTACGGTTCATTTACAGAGACACTCAAAAGAATTCCGTTACATTACGGGCGGCATATGGGGGGAAATCATTTGCGGTGTATTTTAATGATATAACATGGCATATTTTTCTTGAGTTGCTCTTTTAAACATACTGAAATTTATATATATCACTCGAGTGTACTACGGCACTTACTGTAAAATATGGTGTGCATAGAACATATCGTTCATTTACAGGGACTCACAAAAGTTTTTGGCTAAAGAAGAAATTAACCATTGAAGTATATGAAGGCAGTATTGAATTTAGGAGATGGCCCGGAACAATGAAATGTCTCCCCTTAAGGTATGATATTTTATGCTTTTCAATGGACAAAAGGGCAGCCCCCCCCCCCCGGAACTGTAGAATGTCACCCCCGGTGTCGCTGAAATCCTTCCCGGAGAAAAATGTCTGAATTCAACACTGTATGAAGGAGTTGGGGCGTTTTCAGTTGTGTTACGCGTTCTTAAATTGAACTTTTTTTTTTAAATATTACTTGGGGCGGATAAATTCTACAGATCATATACAGGGCTGCACATAAGCTCTCATATTCATTTCCGTTTATTCGCGGAAATAGCTGGATGGAAATTTTCAACTGTGCTATGCGTTTCACTGAACTAACTTTTAGCATAATATGTAGTATACATACAAACCCGTAGATCATATACAGGGCTGCACAAAAGCAACTGATTTTCAAATTGTTTATTTAGACATGATATTTCACCTTAATAAAACTGTGAAGTTTTGCTACAGTATACTGAATGTGTCGGAAAGCGTTACATAACCTATGCTGGACGCATGGTTTTTTGTTCTTGTTTAAATTATAAGATGCTCATGAAATTAGCTAAGTGTGATCGAGCTGCAATTTTTAACTTTATATCAAAAACTTAAAATATTGACATTGCTTTCTTTTGAGTGTAATTTGTGATTATAACTTTTTTATTGCTAATAATTCTTCAGTAATTTTTTTACATATTTATGACAAAATCACTTCAAGACAAAATCTGCCAAGTTATTTATAATTTAAAATTACGCTAAAACGTCACAGATGTCATTTTCTTTGTCAAAAGTTCTACAGACATCTACTCCTATTTACGTTACACTAGTTTACCTATTTTTTTTTAATATAATTTTTAACACTAGTCAAACATTTTAATTTACATTTGCACTACAGATTTTTACATTTAAAAAGATAAAAAGATTTGCATTGAGAAAAGCCCGATTCCTTAAAGGAAATCTCCTAATATTTTATTTTTTAAATTTGCATGTGTAGTATATATTATATTACATTTTATACTTATGTTATAGCTAATAACGGAGATTTTGTTTTCCAAAAAACTTTTAGGACTTATTTCAGTATGGTTAAAAAAATCATCGTTTTGACTTTCAGAGATTTTTGCCCAGGGTAAATGTAAATATCTTTATTATCAGCAGATTAAACATAAAACATAACGAATCGCATAAATATCTATAATACTTTCAAATTGGCTTAGTGGGAATTTCTAAATTATATTTATCTTCATTTTTTTCTCGTTAGATTCACAAAATGTTTAACGGTCCCGGGGTCCCCTTCCCGCTAAAAAAAGTCCTGGTTAATTTTGATTATATTAAATTTGTTTTGTTATACTACTTTTTTATATAATTTTTAGGGTTTCGTTCATCTGACGAAACCCTATTCGTCTCGCTCCTCTGTCTGTCCGTCTATCTGTCACAGAGCCCGTTCTCAGAAACTATACATGTTAGAGACTTGAAATTTTGCATACTTATAGATGAACACCACACATTATACGACAAATCATAAAATTTTGAAAAAGTCGTACATTTAACCCTTTGGGCTCCCACATGTGTATTTTAAACAATTCTTTCTAAGTGAGTCCCTAATTAGGTTGCAGGCGTGAAATTTTGCGTACTTATAGCTGAATACCTCACATCAAAAGACAAATCATAAAATTTTGAAAAAGTCGTACATTTAACCTTTTGGGCTCCCACATGTGTATTTTAAACAATTCTTTCTAAGTGAACCCTAATTAGGTTGGAGGAGTGAAATTTTGCATACTTATAGCTGAATACCTCAAATAAACGACAAATCATAAAATTTTGAGAAAGTCGTACATTTAACCCTTTGGGCTCCCACATGTGTATTTTAAACAATTCTTTCTAAGTGACACCCTATTTAGGTTGGAGGTATGAAATTTTGCATACTTATAGCTGAATACCTCAGATCAAACGACAAATCATAAAATTTTGAAAAAGTCGTACATTTATCCCTTTCAGCTCCCACATGTGTATTTTAAACAATTCTTTCTAAGTGACACCCTATTTAGGTTGGAGGTATGAAATTTTGCATACTTATAGCTGAACACCTCAGATCAAACGACAAATCATAAAATTTTGAAAAAGTCGTACGTTTAACCCTTTCAGCTCCCACATGTGTATTTTAAACAATTATTTCTATGTGAGCCCCTAATTAGGTTGGAGGCGTGAAATTTTGCATGCTTATAGCTGAATACCTCACATCAAACAACAAATCATAAAAATTTCAAAAAGTCGTACATTTAACCCTTTGGGCTCCCACGTCTGTATTTTAAATAATTCTTTCTAAGTGAGTCCCTAATTAGGTTGCAGGCGTGAAATTTTGCGTACTTATAGATGGACTCCTCAGATCAAACGATAAATCATAAAATATTGAAAAAGTCGTACATTTAGCCCTTTGAGCTCCACATGTGTATTTTAAACAATTCTTTCTAAGTGAGTCCCTAATTAGGTTGCAGGAATGAAATTTTGCGTACTTATAGATGGACACTTCAGATCAAATGACAAACCATAAAATTGAAAAAGTCGTACATTTAACCCTTTGGGCTCCCACATGTGTAATTTAAACAATTCTTTCTAAGTGACACCCTATTTAGGTTGAAGGTATGAAATTTTGCATACTTATAGCTGAACACCTCAGATCAAACGGCAAATCATAAAATTTTGAAAAAGTCGTACATTTAACCCTTTGGGCTCCCACATGTATATTTGCCGAAACGTCAGTGAAGGCTTACTGTGGAGACCCGAAAAGTTTTTGGTTTCTATCTGTTTGTCTGTCTGTCCCGCGATAACTGTCGTAAAAAGCATCCGATTAGCTTGAAATTAAGGGGGCATGTTGGTGAGGTCACCGGATTTAGCTGTATAGTTTTTGGTTAAATTTGGTTCATTCGTTCGGAATATATAGAACATTTTATTTTCCGCCTTAATGCTTTCCTATAGCAATTCAGACGATTTTTCCATTTTTATTTGTTGAAAAGAAATGGCTCATATGATTGAAAGATTTAAATGATAAATTATGGATGATGGAATTTCCTAATTAGAACCATACATTATTCATATTAGTTTGAAATTTTGTGTATGGGGCTGTTCAAATATTACGTAAGCATGTTTTTGACTATTTTTGACCCCGCCTCCCCCCTTGTCAGCAAAAATAAGCAAATCGCGAACCCCCCCTTAATAATTACGTAAGAAAATTGGAACCCCCCCCCCTACTTAAAAAAAATTAGGACACAATACAAATTATAAAACTCTACTCGACTAATATAACTACTAAATTCACGCTTGTTTTATTTCTTTACAATTCTATTTAAGAAAATTTCTTAGATCAGAATTTTAGAAGAACTTAGCCATTTGAAAAATTTAAATTTGAACATGACAATATCTATTCCGATGCTGACCACGGCTGCTCAAGCCATTTTCCCATATCTGTTATGATATTGGTTTCCAGTTTTACTTGATTATCTTCATCGCTTACTATTCGGATGCAATCTTTATCAACTTCATCTTCATTGATCCACTCAACATCTTCCATATCTTCCACGAATTTTACGAAGCGCATAAGTTCATTTGCTCGACGAGCAGCAATTCTCAATAGTCGTATAAGGCAGTCCTTCTCGCTTTTTTCACTCTGTTGAATTTTTTTGTGTCTGTTTGCTGACTTCTGAGATGCATGATATTGGCCACAACTTCCACAAGTTCTTGCGGATAAATGCGTGAACTTTATGGAAGGGCAAAAATAATCATACAGCATCTTTAAAAATCCCTTTTCTGTACTATTCAGATTTAAGGCCAGACGGAGACTTAAATCTATAAATTCCCCCTCTTCACTTGCAATGATGTCATTTGACGATTGTATCATTTTAATTGGAGGAAGAATGAATCGTCCTTTTAATATACGAAATAATCCACTACGTGCAGGAGAGCAACAATTCTTTTTTTCGCATTTTACAATTTGCAGCAAGTATTGACTTTCTTGTACGAGCTTCGAATACCAATCCAAGTCATAACCAAGAGACTCTGGTTCGCCTGAATCAACATATGTGGCAGTAACGGGATAACTGTCAATGTTTAATGAGTTCCAGATATCTGCGAGAGTTTTACCAGCATATGCTAAGTTATTTTGCTCCATTTCTTCATCAGTAGTGCGACCGTTTTCATCGAGATGGGAACCATAATAGTTATGAGGGTGTATAAGACAAGACAGTTCTCGATTGGGTGGTGTCATTCGCCTTTCTACTCAATTATATGCACTTCTTCCAGGAGCATTGCACGCTAAGAAAATTCCATCCAAATCATGCTTTTTGAAATGATTAATAGCAAATGATATAACTTTCTGGTAGCGGGGATTCTTGTCTGGATCTCCATCAACCGTTACTATGATTACAGGTTTGATGAAACCCTCTTCTGTTTTCACTAATTTTTCAAAATCTTTGAGTATTAATAGAGTTTCAAAATCCTGAGCATGAGTATTTGCTCTAGAAGAACTGCGTTTCCCACTTCTTATAGCTATTAACGTTGGACCAGAATAACCTATGTATGGCTTTACTTTGACCTGCCATGCCAGGAGCAATCACAATACCAGCGTAAACACATGGGATAAGTTTGCGGCGTTCAGCGATGACCCAGTCGTGATCGCTTAAGGATACGTGATACTCCATATGCATCAGTATCATAGCCTGTTTATTGGCTGCTGTAATTCCCAAAGGTACGCGCGCTTTGTCATCATGTGAAAGAAGAAACACTTGCATGGGTCCAAAAATTGAAGCTAAAGTTTCTAAATAATGGATGGATATTACTGCAAATTGGGTATCAATGTGAGATCGGTGATAATCAGCCAGAATCCAAGAAAGTTTTATCGGCACTGTGGTGACATGTCTTCGACACTCGATGGTTGAGGAATTTTTTGGAAGCAAACGAAGATATCTTCTACTCCTGCTTATTGCAAAACCAACCTTTTTCAGTTTTGCAGTCAAGTCATCGAGAGTTTTGACACTTCGGACTTGTTTCTTCTTTTTGCATCTGCAGCGCTTCCAATAATAGCTATGTCTGCTATTGCTTTAAGTAATAATGGTTGTTTAAACTTGGTCTTCCTACTGATTCCCTCAAAGCTATTTTTTTTAATGTCTGGATTATCATGGCAGATTTCTCCAAGCTTTGTTCGTTTGGTGGTTCGATGTTTTCTTTGGTATTCAGCATTTTGTCGTTTCCTTTTTAAGGATTGTTTTTCCTTTTTTGAGATCACTGGAAACCTTATTTATCTGTTTTTGAATCTGAGATACATTGGTTTCAATTCAATTGGGTTACATTTCATTTTTAGTAAGGTTCAAAATTTGAAAACAGTTAGAAGATTATCTGCTACAAAACTAACATATTTTTTAATTTTTTTCCCCCATGGATGCATTCATTTTTGAGTTATTTGAAAAGAAATAAACTTTTTTACCAAAAATAAAACCGACTTCAAAAACTACTGCAAAGCAAAAAATATTTTTTTTTACATAATAGTTAATAAGAAATTAAATTAAGAGCATTTCATTTACCATGCGCATTATTATATGTATGTACATTAATTTGATTTTTTGGAGTCGGTGCCAGCCAAACGAAGTTAAGTATAATTATCCAACAGACACACATCCAAATATCTACGAGTTTCTTTACGATTTATTATTTAGTTAAAAAATTTTAATTTTACAATTTTTGAAACATTTAATGTGATTTTTATAGCATGCATTTTCAAGTGAGATTAGCTATAATTATGTGTGCTAAATTAAGGGTTATTATAAAATTAGTGCGTTTATACAGGCTATCTCTCTATTCTAAAAAAAAGTAACTACCGCTGTCACCGCCGCCGCCGCCGCCGCCGGTTTTGAATTTTTTGTGACTGCAGGTCTTTCTTCGTTAATATTAAGAAAAATAATGCATACAAAAATATAAAAATCAGTGGTTTTATACAGAAATGTTTGATAAACACGCTGAAGCAGACAGTTTTCAAATCGAAGAATTATTTTAAGATATATTTAATGCTAAAGTTGGACAAAATCGTTCCACTAAAAAAGTTTTATAGCAGCAAAAACTATACATGGCAGTGTAATAATTTTTAGATCATTTTATGCGTTAGAATTTGCCGGAGTGCAGATTGCATTAATTTTTTTTATTTTGACTCATTTTTTGAGGTTTTATTTCTATTTTAAATTCAAATTTTCTTCATTTCTAGAGATATTTTTTACAGATTTTAGAAAGTGATATTAATTTAAACTGTTGCCAACTGTATAAACAGAGGAAGCAATAATGTTTGCTTCAAAAAAAAATTTTATACGCGTAAATAAATTAAAAATTTATTTACACGTGACTATCATAAACAGAAAAAAAACATTTGGAATTAGAATTAAATAATTATGTGCAAAAAGCAGGAACTTATTAAAAATTACGTCATAAAAACTATAATTACACATGAATTTTAAGAGAGAAAGGAATTTGTAAAATAATAAATTTATTAACATGCGTTAGAAGTATTAAATAGGAGAAATTACGTCATATTTACGTCACATTACAGTTATTACATAAAATGAACGCAAAATAATATTGCAAAACGGTTTAAATTTAAAAATTGCGCTAGACATTTATTTGATATTTTGAGAGGATACTTTTCAACTGGTATTTTCACGTGAATATTTAACAGAGAAAGAATAGCTTGGTAAAAATTACGTCAGATTAAAAACGATTAATTTAAAATGTCTCATTTAAAAGAACTTTATTTTCGCTTTGTTAAAAAATACCATGATACAAAGACTCTGTTTACTTAATTCCTTTTATATTAGCTTATTTTGAAATGTTGTTACACGTGTCTACGTCATCAAGTTATTTTTATTTCGACGTTTTATTTGTATTTTTGTTAATGTTGTACTAATTTATTTGTTCTTTCGTTATTTAAAATAAAAATTATGTAAATTTGTATAATTTGGCGAGTGGTTTGGCGATTTATATAATTTGGCGAAATGGGTCGACGGGATAATCAAGTAGTAACGCAGCGGATTTTGCGTTAAAATTCCCCAATCAAAGAGAAATGAATAGAAATTCGTTTATAGGGAGATCGCCACTGTTTTTTTAATTTCAATTCAATCTTTCGAAATATTTTTAAAGCCGATCAAATTAGCGTGCATTTAGAGCCTGCGGTGTCTGGACGGGGGTTGGCGAGCGTAGCTCGTAGGGGGCCGAGCCCCCTAGTTATGTAAAAAAATCGTAGCCAAGCACATATTTTCAGAAGCAGGATGCTGTCAGAGTTGATTGAGAATGGAATTTTTTTCCGCAACGTATTTGCTGAATCTTGTTAGGATTTGTATTGGATAAAAATTTTAATTTTTAACTTGGCATGGCTGGCATCGACTCCAAAAAATCCAAATTAATGTACATAAATATAATAATACGCATGGTAAATACAATGCTCTTAATTTAATTTCTTATTAACTATTACGTAAAAAAAAATATTTTTTGCTTTGCAGTAGTTTTTGAAGTCGGTTTTATTTTTGGTAAAAAAGTTTATTTTTCACTTTTTAGTTATTTCGAGTTACGATTTTTGCATGATTGTTTTAGAGGAAATTACAGACTTTCAAAGAAAATTTTAAAGATGTTATTTTGATAAGTAAATACTTCTGTCTAGATTTGTGTGTACATTCATAACACAGGTTTTGTGTGACAATTTTTTATATATATTACATTTATCCTTCTTCAGATTGAATAACTTTACGTTTTAATTAAATATTTTTGTTTCTCTATTTCGACATGGGTAGCACGACAAGAAGTGCTGCTCGCATAAAAAAATATCGAACTTTGGAAACTGACAATAAAAAGTTCTTTTGCTTACTAAAAATTCTCTATGAAATAAAGAAGGGAGACACAATTACTTATCTTTCTCACTCCCTAACCGATGACCAGGCTCCTATCTTCCGTTGCCCTAGATGAACGGGTTTTATATTTGGCATCAGCGTGGGTGACCGCCTAGTCACCGCGTAGCGGCAGTAAACCTGGTTAGCGCCTAGTTTGTTTTCCTATCGGCAGTGCCTTAATTAAGAACTTTTTTATGCCGGTTATATCTTGTTTTTAGCACCTGTGCATTGCTACTCATGTTGATCTCGTAATTTAGAAGCTTGGTCAGATGACGAGACCATCTACCTGGCAAGGCACCTCAAAGGTATAATTCATAGGTAACTTCGAGGACTTCGCACCCACGACGGATTTTACATGCACCAGTAGCCATTAGGATACATGGCAACCCAATGACTTATCAAAAAATGATCCTTAAAAGACTACAGCGTGAAAGTCTCAAATGGCGTTCCCTCAAATGGCTGGTCATTGGTGAAATTCATATAGTGTCAAAAAAGAATTTACGTATAATTCATTTGAGGCTTCAAGAATTTAAAAACTATTTATTTTTTGTGGCATTAATGTTTCCTTATATGGAGATATTATGCAAGTGCCAATATGTAATGTATAATGTATATGTAATGCCAATGTGCTTAAATGTATGTTAAGCATTGAAGCGTGGTACTTTTATTCATAATTTAAATTATTTGCTTAAAATTTCGCCAAATCTAAAGATTCTGATGGAGAAATCGAGAACTCGTTGCATCATGACGACATTTTGTTTATTTTTGGTTGTTATGTATTTCATCTTTCTTGACAAAAACAATTTAACTCACTTTCGCATTTGAGTTTCTTATTGCATCATCCTTTGCAATACGTTGGGTAGTGGAGATTTTAAAACTATTAAGTAATCTACCGTTATTGGGTCCACTGCCAATTGGCGTTTCTGAGCTAATATGATTTGGTGCATCGAAGCATTTTTCTGAAATAAACATTTTATGATACCCACATTTATATTAAACCACACTGTATGTTGATATCTTTTCTGTTTCACGTTAGTCTTAACTATGGCCTCGATTACGGAAGATTAGAAATTCATCGTCATGCTTATTTAATAGTCTTGGTTAAAGTGTCATCGGTCTGCATACTAATTGGCATAAGTATAGTACTGCAAAACATAGAACTTTCGGAAGCAACTTATGATATTCGCATTTTCTTTAAACCATATTTGCTGTTAGTATCGCGCACTTTTTGCTAATCTGATTAAAATTTACATGTTCTCATTTCTTGATACAATTCAGATGTTTTCATAGCTGCGTAACTCACTAACTTGCTATCGCAATTATGCTTGTGTTTAATACTGATGTTTAAGTTCTGTGCCACGTAAATACACAGCGCGAACAATGCCGCCTGTAATACTAATTACAGTAAATCCTTTTTTTTTTCTTTCTATGTTGTTAACCTTGTACTTTTCCAGTATAGGGATCTTCGCTTAACTTCTGTTTGCATATAAAAGCAGACAAATGGTTGTTCATAATAAATAAATTTATAAACATTGAAAAACTTGCTTGTGTATATGAGACAGTTAACAAGTTGTCAGAAAATATGCGTGAAAATTTCATTTTCTCTCCAAGGCTCCTATACAGGAATGTTATCGTTAATGTTATCTGCTGGAAATATTAAAGGCAATCAAAAAGCATTCATACATATAACTGTTTAATATAACGTAATATAGATATGTATATCATATTATATATATATATATATATATATATATATATTATGTGCCGCTAGTCTGACTTTATGTGTTTAATTAAACTAAACTACTGTATACTAAATTATTGTTTTGTATTAATTTAGTTTGCTTCTGTATTATTTAGCATTTTAAATAATGGTTGGCAATTGAGAACTGTAAATATGACTGCCGATTAGAAATTGTGAAGAAACAGATTGGAGAAGATCCATTAGTGAATTTGAATGGGAATATCGCCAAATTAGTCAGTTACAGCCAAATTGGCTTCATTTATGGCAACTTATTTTCGTCGCCAAATGTGGCGATATTTCACCAAATGGCGCCAAGTCTGGCGACAACTTGGCGATAACGCATATGAATACATAGCTTTATGCTTATGAATGAAAACCAGTTACAACAATGAAAGATAATTTGCGGAAAATCTTTTATTTTATTGGTTTTTGTTGAATTACTAAAAAACTACTCAACCAATTTCGATGAAACGGAAGTGGTACCAATTCGAGAGTATCCTCTTTCAATTAAAACCAAAATCACATAAATCGGACAAAAAGTTCCGGAGCAATCGGTGAACATACATAAAAAAAAAAAACATACATACGCGTCGAATTGATAACCTCCTCCTTTTTTCGAAGTCGGTAAAAATAAGGCTTAGCTTGGCTACGCCATATTTAAAAAGTAATAACTCGTTTTTTGACGTTTTTTTGGTCTTTATTTATTCCCATACTGACCATGTTTTGCCAAGGCTACACGGTCATTTTATCTTATTTATCTTTTTTCCAATTTTTACAAGTAATTATGTAAACTTAAAGTTATGATAAAATATATTTAAAATTTTAAGAATAAATTGATTATAATTACCTTTATAAAATAATCAAGAAAGACTGATTTCTTTTTGGTTGCCTTACGCAGTTCGTCCTCAATTCTTTTTAGCACCAATACATCTAACTCTTTGTCAGTTTTAGAAGACTTTTTGTACTGCCGCCACACATCATTAGTTTTACATTGGATATCCTTCAAAGGTTTATCTGATGCAGACTTTTTGAAACTTTCAAAAAGTTTTTTATACAAGATTTCTCGAAATGAAGACATTTCTGATTTTATTTATTTTAAACACCACTACACTGCAGTACTGAGAGGTAGAGGTCTGCACAGGCGAAATTTCGAGGCCCGGGCCCGGCCCGACTCATAGAGAAAAAAATTCGGCCCGGCCCGTACAAAAAAATTATTGGCCCGGCCCGATAAAAAAGTTAAAAGTTCGGCCCGAGCCCGGCCCGACCCGGAAAAAAAGTTAAAATCTCGGCCCGGCCCGATTGAATTTCTACAAAACATTGATTTTTATGTCGATTTGGTGAAAGATTTGTCTCGTACGAGGAGTTCTGGCCAAAAATATGTCTTAAATATTTTTTTATGTTTATAATCTTCATTTTTATATAAGTGGCGCAGACTGCGACATTTATTTTTTTTAATCAATCTCTATTTCTTGTATGTAAATGAATCCGTTATCATTAATATCGTTAATCCATATTCCATGTATTGAAGTGCTAAAAATCTGAAAAATGCTATACAATAAAATGTTCTAAAACGGAATTGCATAAAAAAGAAAAAAATCCGTTATAGACAAGTGCCCTTCTTAGCAAGTTTTAAATGTATTATATATCCTATTCTTACGTATTAGTATATTAATTTTGTATGGATCAACACGTTTTTCAGTTTATAACAGGATTTCGTCATAGACAGGTTACTTCTCACATGTTTTCTTATATTTTCATTTTGCTATATTGTATTAAGCGTAGAAATCTACTATTCTTTAAAAAGAATAAATTTGAATGTTTAATAGTAGAATAATAGCGATTTAAAAATGTGTACATTTTTTTCAAAATTTTTTGAGCCTGACCTAATTTTACTGACCTTTGAACTACGCCGAGACAATGATTTTCATACGGGCTGCGCCAAAACTAGGACTTAAAATTTTGGGTCTTGAAGACTTGGAATGAAACCAGTCCCGGCTCTGTACAGAAAAAAATGGGCCCGGCCCGATCACCCAGGGAAAAAGTAAGGCCCGAACCCGGCCCGTCCCGTAAAGAGTAGTAACTACGCCCGGCCCGTCCCGAGCCTTCAGAAAAATGTATGGCCCGGGCCCGCCCCGAGTGCCGTGAATGAAAATAGGCCCGAGCCCGGCCCGTGCAGATCTGTACTGAGAGGTTTTCAAAACTCACGAGACACCAGACAGTAGAGCAGTCGGTCACTATGGTTATGGGGTTCAACCACTTGACAAAGGAGGGGTGGAAACAAAAAAGATAGAATTTTACTTGCGTTTTGGAAGCTTTCCCGGAAAACTCATATTGTCACACTACATCGTATCGCATCGGTCCATTCAATTCTATTCTATTCTATTCTCACAATTGGAAATAGTAGTAAGTTCTCAGAGATAATAAGCCCTCATGCATCAAACGTGAACAGTCAGCACCTCTAGATAAAAGAGATCGTTTATGTTTTC
This sequence comes from Maratus speciosus, assembly GCA_963932465.1. Lineage (NCBI taxonomy): Eukaryota > Metazoa > Arthropoda > Arachnida > Araneae > Salticidae > Maratus > Maratus speciosus. The sequence goes on along the minus strand of OZ010790.1, from coordinate 177,510,861 downwards.
CTTGTGCGGTCAATATAGCTGACATCAGAACTTCAAGTTTAATATTCTTTTGCTATTTCTTTCTTTCAATTTGAAATTTTATATATATATATTTTTTTTTACAAGTTAGAGATTCTGAAAATGTCTTACGTAAGCATCATTCAAACCCCCCCTCCCCCCTTGTCAGCAAAAATAAGCAAATCGCTAACCCCCTCCCCCCCCCCTTAGGTGCTTACGTAATATTTGAACGGCCCCTATACATTTGTCAGAGTTTTAAAATTCGATGTATATCTTATGGAGGGATTTTATATATGTGTTCCAATAATATAAAATACTTTCTTTTTTTTAATTTACTTTTTTTCAATCACATATTTCATTGTCTTAATTTTATTTTAACTGTTTCCTAGCAACGGAAAGGTGAATTTGATCTCATATATCAAAAATAAAACAAATACGCTCTGAGGTTGAAATAAAAGGGGCTTGTGTTATGATATTAATTCTTATTATTAAAAAAACGTTACTAATATCTCACGGTTTATCGTCTGGACGCAGCTAACAGAAATATTTAATTTTTAATCGAAAATTTCAATGAGAAAAAAAAACTTTTGAAAAGCAAATTGATAGTAAATGTCAAAATTATGCATCGCAAAATTATCGCTGTCAAAAAGGACGTCATTGTATCACTAAAATAAATATTTTCATTCTTAAAAACAAACATTAACTAGATTGCCTGAAAAAATATTTTTTGACGAGTGTTAGTTCTTAATGCCGCCTCATTTCAAAAAATATGAATGAAAATTTTTTTATCTTTAAAAGGAAATTACATTTTCGTTCGTAAAACCTAAACTTTTAATATAATTGCGTCAATGTAAATCCTTTTCTGCCCACCAGTATTGAAGAATAAAGCTCGGAAGTGTAAAAAGATTTACCATAATCATTAGCGCAATCAATAAAAAGTTACATATATAAATTAATGAGACCACGGGGGGTTCAGGGGCGCGGAGCCCCCCTGAATACTGTATTATTTACAAAAAATACCAGAATTAGTAGCTCATGAAAATTCAAAATATCCTTCCATAACAACGTTTTTAATTTAACGCTTCTAATGTCTGAAAACTTCGTATTTTTTATTCTTATAAATAATTACGTAATTTGAAAACTTTAAATTGCGGTTTGCAGGAAATTGAATATTACTAGAGTGTGTCTAAAAACAATGAATTGCAGATCTGACGTTGAGGCTCCTGATCTGCAGATTTACTAGTTTAAACAATTCTTTCTATGTGAGCCTCTAATTAGGTTGGATGCGTGAAATTTTGCATGCTTATAGCTGAATACCTCACATCAAACGACAAACTATAAAATTTTTAAAAAGTCATACATTTAACCCTTTGGGCTCCCACATGTGTATTTTAAACAATTCTTTCTAAGTGTGCCCCTAATTAGGTTGGAGGAGTGAAATTTTGCATACTTATAGCTGAATACATCTTATCAAACGACAAATCATAAAATTTTGTAAAAGTACATTTAACCCTTTGGGCTCCCACATGTGTATTTTAAACAATTCTTTTTAAGTGAACCCTAATTAGGTTGGAGGCGTGAAATTTTGCATACTTATAGCTGAACACCTCACATCAAATGACAAACCATAAAATTTTGAAAAACTCGTACATTTAACCCTTTGAGCTCCCACATGTGTATTTTAAACAATCCTTTCTAAGTGACACCCTATTTAGGTTGGAGGCTTGAAATTTTGCATACTTATAGCTGAACACCATCATGCGACAAATCATAAAAATTTTAAAAAGTCATACATTTAATCCTTTGGGCTCCCACATGCGTATTTTAAGCAATTCTTTTAACGGATCCCCTTATTAAATTGGAGATTTGAAATTTTGCAGAACACCTGAGGCCAGGCGACAAATCATAAAATCTTGAAAAAGTCTTACGTTTAACCCTTTGAGCTACCACATATGTCTTTTAAGCAATTCTTTCTAAGAGAGCCCCTAATTAAGTTGGAGACATCAATTTTTGCATACGTATAGCTGAATACCTCAGACCACTCGACAAATCATAAAATTTTCAAAAATTCTTATATTATTTACTCCTCCATGCTCTAACGTATATTTTAAGCAATTTTTCTAACCTCCGCCCTTTTCACCCGGGGAGCACTTTTCCAACTTTTGCCGACACCCCTTTGACCATTCTTTCATATTATGCACCATAGCCTTACATATTTGAGTTCCACTTTTTACCGCCAGGGGCGCCTACTTATCTCGGGTGCTATGGGTCCAATCCCCTCGACTAATATATCTATGGATAGTATGTAAAACGGAGTTTCGTTCGGATAGAGTTTTGTTTAGAATAGAGTGCGCCCCTTGTTACGAAATGTGGAACTAACAGATTTTTCAAAAGGATAAAGTGTTTTGAAAGGAATATTAAACGAAACCCTCTGTGCGATCTGTGATCATACTTACCCACTTGTTTTTTAATAATCTTTGTGATTACATTACTTATTTATATTATTATAATGTGTGTAGTATGTATATGCAATTCGGGCCGCAAAGAAAACAGCTAGAATGTTGCTGGTCTAAATAAAGAGGATATTTAGGAGATAGAGAACTCATTTTCAACTTATCACACTGTGGTAGATTTCCTTTTCTACTTTTCTAGCATTTTTATTGACAAAAATTCCAGCTACATTTCCCATTTTTTTAAATTTTTTTTTTAAAGGCAGCCAGGAAAAAAATAAATGAAACTTTTAAAAGACTAAAAGATGTGCTAAATTCTTCAAAGCTTCAAAAATAATTATTTTTACTCTTTTAAAAATTCATATACAAAATACAAAAGTCAACTACAAAACTACATATTTGTAGTTTTAAAATTGAATGAGTTATGCTTGATTAAAAATTAACCATTGTGACAGGGACCATATATGAAATTATAAATGTGTAAGATATTTCAAAAAAGAAAAGAAAAAAAGAAGCACGGACGATAATGCATATGCACTTTATCTTAAACAAAAAGTAATCGATGTTTGTATCAATTTTAGTGAACTCCAAAATATTTATAGAAGCATTATTAGAAGATAATCTTATGTATTGGAAATGAGAGAAAATACTTTGAGAATGCTTTGTGAATAGCTTTTTTTTTTCATTATTATTATGTTTCTGGGATTTAAAACTAAATCTTTCTTTTTATATGATCTCTTCCTATATAATACTTTTTTGGCGTATTTGTAATGCAATTTTCTCATACTTGTAATACATTTTTTTTTTCTAAAGAAGTGCCTTTCAGCCTTTCTTTACCTAATGAAGCACTTTAACCCATGGTTAAACTTCTACAGCACACTAAAATTATGATAAGAAAAAAAAAACATTATGAACGGAATATGTCCTTTTTTATTTTTTTACTAATACAAACAAAGTGCTCTATCAGAGCCAAAAAAATGGCAAAATAATTCACTGAAATTTGTGAGAAACAAGAACAAAAAATCATGCATCATTCATAGATTATGGAATTGAATAATTTCTTTGTCAATTTCTCAATAGATCATTTTTTTGCTTTTTAAGATAAATTGATTCCTAAAGCTTATTTCAGGGGTGATTCTGCATTTGAAAAAATAAATAAATAAATGAAACAAATTCTTAAATTCACAGCAAATTTTCTGAAAAGTTAGAAAGGGGAGAATTCGTGCACATTTCGCAACCTATTAATGATGTTTGTGTGCGGATTACAGTGTGGGCGAAGTTTTTTTCACGATCCTTTGATGAAATTCGCAATTCGCGTTTTTTTCGCTATCCTTTGACGAAATTAGCGTTTTTTTTTTCGTGATCCTTTGAGGAAATTCGCGTTTTTTTGCGATCCTTTGACGAAATTCGCGGGTTTTTTTTTGTCATGATCCTTTAACGAAATTCGCGTTTTTTCGCAATCCTTTGACGAACTTCAAGCTTTTCTTTAGCGATTCTTTGACGAAATTTACGATTTTTTTCTGCGATCGATGGACGAAAATCATTTTTATCGGCGACGATTTGTCGAAATTAGCTTTATTTTCCCTGTTTATCTTAATTCGCAATTTTTGTTTTCGGCATCCTATTGACAAAGTTTGTAACTTTTCTCAGCAACCGATGAAATAATTTGATGTTTTTTTCTGCTATTGATTATTGAAATTTACAACCTTTTTTAAGCTTTTTACACTTTTTACTTTTTATCGATTGAAGAAAATTGTTTTTGAGATCTGCAACGAAATTCACGATATTTTTCTACATATGTTTGAAAAAATTCGAGATTTTTTTCCGCGACCGATTCAATGAATTTTGTGAAATTCCGAAAAAAAATCTCGCAAATTTGCATTAAAATTAAGAAAAAATATTCGCGGATGTATCGCGCATTCTCGCAGGTTATGTCAAATCCTGCGCCTCAAATTCCCTCAAGAAACTCGAGAAACGGCATCCCTGCTTCTGAGAATGAGAATCCGTGATGCAACTATTTGCAGAAACAGGACTCACTCATCGTTAATATTCATTAGAGGCTTTTATGTTATAAAGTTTGTTTTCTTTTCCAGATTATTTTCTCTGGGGCTTTTTTTATGTCCGAACTTTCGAACTGATGGCCAATTTTTTTTTTAATTTTTGGAACCGAATGCCTTAAATTTCCGGAAAATTCAGAAAAGAACCACCCTTGTCTTATTTATGCAAAACCATGTTTTAATTTCTCCATTTTTTTTTTTAAATATAACTTAATAACGATATTGTTTTCATCATTTGTTCAGATAAAAAACATTTATTCTTATCAATTTTAACGATAAAATGGCATCAATAAAAATATAATAATCCCCATTATTTTCTTTTTTACCATCTTATCCACAACAGCGTATCACAAAAACGACATCACTTGGAAGAACTTATTCAAAACTATTTCAAACTTATGAATTAAAATAAATGTTTACAAAAATGCATTTTTCTCGCTAAACTATTCCACTTTAAGAGCCTTCCTGGAAAGTTTTAATCGCCATTTATAAGAGATAAACTTGAAAAACTATGTTTTTTCTTTAAATTAATTTCTTGTAAATAGAAGCAATAATTCTCTACTTAAATGCAAGGAACTCAAATTTGTTTTTGTTTAACCACCTTGATTAATTGTTAAACTGAAAAATGCTACGATGGGATGGATTTTTTTTTATGTCGATGAAATTTATATCAATGTCCCAGTCGATAGGCGATTTTCTGCTCTAAAATAAACTGATTCCTAAAGCTTGAACATGTGAAAATAAGTTTTCATTCCTTTAGATCTTCCTGAAAAACATAATTTAATCACTACATATATAATATCCATCTATACAATCCAATACACCATCTATTCCAAGTAAAAAATAATTTCTGTTTTCAATTTCAGTTGGAAAATAACGTAAAAAAATCTATAATCACTACCGTTTCCTTTTTAATCTCTTTTAACTACAAAAATAGAGTAATTTGGTTACCACCATTACAGAAATGTCATTAAAAATTACCAAATAAATAATATCTCGGAAAATAATTCAAATTTTAAAATTCTGAGGCCTTATATGTAAGGATAGACCGAAACCGAATTTCGGTAATCTTCCTATTTTCAGCCGAAAACGAATATGTGGAAAAAAATTTAAGTACAGTAGAACTCCAATTATCCGAACTCCGACTATCCGAATCGCTGATTATCCGAATCGCTTTCAACATTCCAGAAATAAGAAATTAAGACGGAAACGTTCTACGATTCGCAAAATAATGATTATGTCTACGCCCGCTACTGAACGTGCCACTTGAGGAATTCAGAAACCTTCTTTTGAAAATTCCTGGATGTTCAGAAGTTAGTGCTGAAGATGTAGGAGAGTGGATGGTGTGTGATTCGTCAGACCCTGGGTTTCAAATTCTAAATGATGATGAACTTATTGAAAGTGTGAGAGAATAAGGTGTCAAGGAAAAAGATGACCTTAATGTCGAAGATGAAGTGGATAGAGCGTCAGCCCGAGTGTGACCACACGCAACTTCTCACAGTCAAGCGGATGCGTGACTTGACTACCCGAAAACGGATGAAGACTGTCAAACGGCTTATTTTGACCGAGGTGTTCAGCAAGCAACGACTTTCATTTACAGTGCAGTAGATACATACTATGCTAATGTGCAGCACTTGTAAGTACGCTTAACATGTAAAGTGTTGCCTTTCATTTAATTAATAAAAAGCTCTTTTTCTTTAAAAATAGTTTTTTTCTCCCATTTTCAACATACATACAGCAATTAATTAAAATAGACCATTTTTTCCGAAAAAATCCAATTATCCAAATTTTTGATAATCCGAATGTGGTTCGGTCCCAATTTATTCGGATAATTGGAGTTCTACTGTACTGAATACATACATAAATATGCAAAATAAATAATTAATTATACGTGTGGCCCAAATTCCTCTGTTTCTCTGACCAAAACTTTTTATTTTCATATAAAATAAAATATAATTAATTCATCTACGACACAGAATGATTTTCTAATTACATGAATTTCATCTAATAAAAAAATGTTTTAGGTATACACACCTCGACTTATCTTTTATAATGATTTTTGTAAATGGTCATCTGTTATAGTATAACATTCTCAAAGAGTATTCGAAACACTTCTGCAGTTTCAAACTAAAAATTTTCTATTACTGTTAAGTTTGCAGCTTTTAATGAGCACGTGAAAAGCGTCTTCAAAATTTAGTCATATATGCATTGCTTTCTTTATAATTTTCACTCGCATCTTGAGACAGTCATGACTATGACTGATAATTATAAACTTTGAAGTTCATAGCAATAAATAAAGAGTGTCTCATTTGAGCCGATAAAGCTCAAATCAATGAGTGATGTTGAAAATTTCCGAAAGAAGAAACGAGATTTTTGCAATACAGATAGTTTCGGTCCAGCCGAATTTTCGACAGCATTTTCGCCGAAACTGAAATTTCGGGCCGAAAACGAAAACGAAGCCGAATTTTCGGTCGATCTCTACTTATATGACATCTTCGGATGTACGCGGATAATTGGAGTTAATTTGATCACCTAAAGTTCCATATCTAGGAGGAGCAGCTGTGAAATACAAACTGACAGATAGATTTTAATATAATAGATTAATATAATTTTTTTAATTAAAATTATTTATAAAAAATCGATAAAAATTTAAAAATTATGTTTTGGTATAAATCACATTGTAATATAAATGATAGCTCATAAAAACAATAAATTTAGTAACAACAACAAAAAATTAATAATAAATCATATTACAAAAGTACTAACATAGCAATTATACATATATATGTCCGTGTGTATATATAAATGGTAAAAAAAAAGCATTCATTTTTTACAGACAATTATGAATAATGGTCAATAATAAAACATAGTTTAGAAAAAAGAAAGACTTACTGTAATCAATTTTGTGTTAGAAGATAAATTTTGAGCATCTAACATTAGACAAGGATTTTAAAAATGAAAAGTAACAGCTGATTGTTTAAAATGATCTAGCTGTAACAAAACCAAACAAAGAGCAAATCGAAATTAATCAGAAAAAGGATATCCTCAGTTAAGTAAGGCTGAACTGTCAGAGATCTTAAAATAGAGAAATTTATATACAAATAATAGTCATCAATCTCGCTAAAATAAATAGTTTTGATATTTTTAATAAATATTTTCTTTAATGTTCAGGTTTTTATTTTTTAAAAATGCATTAAGAGTTAGCACTATTTTTAAATTTTGAGAAAGTCGACTTATCTTTTTTTTCTCTCTAAAATGATTGTTAGATCAGTGGCTCTAAGCGCATTTAATCTCGCGGCACACTTACATTATAGTAACCAAAAGAAAAAAAAATGTACAGTTGTGGAAAACAAAAGTAAACAACCCCTACTAACTACGCAACAAATAATCGTAGAAGAAAGTTACTAGTACCAAACGGTTGGAAATTAAGTCTACTTTTAAATGATGTATATAAAATTTGTTTAGGGGGTATCTGAAAATTAAAACCAGCCCAAACTTTGTTTGTTTTTTTTCAGTGGCAACACCCAATTTTGACAAGATATTTTAAATCTTAGGGTCAACGCATGAATAAAAACGAAATTTCATGTCATTTGAATTATCAAGTTTTTTAATTATAAACATTCAAAATTTAGAGTTTCTAATGTTAATTTACATTTCCATATTTTAATTAATATCTCATGAAGTTATTATCCTAATGAAAAAAAAAATGTAGTTACAGTACTAAAAAACCCAAACATAAATACTATGAATTTTTTAATTTAAAAATTTTACAATATGAATTATGAAATTAATAATCGCAAAAAAATATGAATTGCAACATGCATTTTTTTTTTTTTTTTTTTTTTTTGATGGATTTATATTTGTTATATCCAGGATTCTCGCTGACTTTTTACGAACGTTAGCAATTTGGCTAATCAGAAGTAAGAAACATTCGCCAAATGAAGAAAAAATTAGCAAAATTAATTAGTTGCTAAACAATGAAATTTAGATCTTTAACCCCTTAACGTATCCTCCCTCCCCCTTTTTTTTTCAATATGATCTAAAATAACGTAAGTTTTTGAAACTGTTTATAGATCAGTTTTTCATCTAAATTTAATTATCCGCTACCGCTACAGAAACTAAAAAAATAGCTTTATTCTAAACGTCTAGCGCAATCAATAAAAAAATTTTGAAATCTGATTTAACTCAATAAAATGTTATGAAATAAAACTTCCAATCCCAGTTAACTCAGGATTCCAACATATTACATTCAATGAATTCTGAAAATTTTTAAATATAAACAACAAAATGTGTCATTTTTCTAGAAATTTTCGGCTTTTCATTGAAGCCTATGCTTCAAAAGCTATTTCAAAATAGTATTGTTGCCTATTGGGCACATCAAAACATACTGAAATGACATTTTTGCTTACCGTGGCTTTGGCTGAAGCTAAATTGAATCGGTGTTGAGTTAGTAGTATGTCTAAATATATTGTAAATTGTACAATACGATTGAGCATAAGTGAGACGAATAGTTCAGTAATGGAAATAAGAGTGTCACCTGTACTTAAACACAAACACAAAATATGAACAAAAATTTAGCACTCGCAATTTGGCGAGTCTAATCATCCGTTTGCTCGCCAAATGAAACATTTTGTCGTGATTTGGCGCCATGGCGAGCGGCAGCGAGAACCCTGGTTATATCCTTCTTTATGCAAATCCAAAATTTCAATTTTTTCTTCCAAGTAGTTTTCAAGTTATGCTTAAAAAACTTCAAAGTGTTGGTTTAAGGGGTTATTGAAGCATTTGGGTGGGATTACGATGCCTCGCTTAAGATCAACTTAGAACGTAAGTCTGTCGTACGATGTACACAAAGCGTAAAACTTATTTCAGTATTTCACGATCTTACGTTAACATGAATCTTTTCTACGTTCATGTGCTATGCAAATTATCGAAAGAGATTCTGATATTGCTAACAGTCTCGTTGAATCAATGACATGGAGATTACAAGAAAATCTTGATAAAAATGGTTGATAAATTTCAGTATTTTAAATTTTTGGAAGCAAGCTGCTGCAATTATTGCTTTTTTTGTTTCATTATGCGAATCAGTTTGTCCAGTATACATGTTTACGTTTGGTTGATGTTTAATTTTAATGAAAGAAACTGGGCTGAACACATTATCATGAAATTTCACAACCTTAATTGGTAGTGTAAACACGAAATTATTCATTTCAACGCTTTCCACAAAATGAAAGAACACGTGAAATATTTTTTTTTCTTTTTAAATAGATGCCGATGTATTTACGGCAAATGATTAATCTAATTCTAGTATTTGATATCTACATAATTTTGGTTAAAAATATTTTACATCATTTAAACCATTTTTATATCCATAATGTAGAATATGAGACATTTAGACTTTAATTTAATTTACTCAAATCTTGTTAAATTGTTCCCTGTATTACACTGAATATCTGATAGATAAAATATCCCCAAGAAAGTATTTTATTGCTATTTAAAACTGATAATTTAGTCTTTTACTAACTTTTGTATATCAATCAAAAATTATAATCTCCACAAATAAGTTTTTAACCCATTAAAAAACAACTTTAAATAATTAAACCTTTTCTTCCATAGGTTGAAATTTAGATCTATTCGAGTACACAGGCTAATTTAAAAACATTTCTAAAGTTATTTTTATGACTTTCAGATAGGTAAGTTTTCTTGAGAATTGGAAGTAGTGAGCAAAAAAAATCTAAAATATGAAGAAAAGAAAAATTCGAATGGCAAGTCTTTTTGATAACCGGCATTAATGAGTTAATTGCAAAATTTCAAATGAAATAGCAGAATAAGTTTAATCATAGAATTATTAACCCTATTTCAAATCAGAATAACGAATGTAAAGTTATTCTGATGTCTTTTTATAGTAGACTTAATTTTAGTTCTTCATATAAATCTGAATATAAACCATGCGAACATATCTGAAAAGATCTAACAAGAATCAATTCCTCCCATCCACTCTTCAAAAACTTTTTTTTTTGTTCAAAATATGGCATCATTAATCGTCAAGATTTATTTTGAGGAAAAAAGCAATTCGTCTGGTTTTTTCCACGTTGATTTCTTAAACTGCTTTATACTGTTTTTTATTCTAAATTTTGCATGGCCTATATTCTTTACATTTCAGCCAATAATAATAGAAAAAAAAATGTGAGTTAAACAAATTCAAAATCTGAGAGAAAGCATTATAAGAACACATATAAAATTCCAATCACATTCACATATTCAAAAACTATTATAATTATAGATATCTTACATATTTTAAAAATAGGATAATTCAAAACTTGTAAGCACGGTTCGTAAATACCATGATATTTTCGAAAATATCAAAAATATCCGATATTTTGATATATATCCGATATTGTCGATATATATCCGATATTTTCGATATATATCCGATATTTTCAAAATAGTCAGCTTATTGATAATTATAAATATTTTCAGACCTAATATAAATTAGAAACTAAAACCTATTTCCTTTAGCACAAAAACTTAATAAAACAATATTCTAAATGTGTTTTTCTTTTCACTTATGTAACATAATTGAAAACAGACACAATTTGTTTTTTACACTCACAAAAAACAAAATTATGGGATTAATTATCAAATTTCCAGAAAATTTTGTGCTTTATACAACAAAATTATATACAAAATACTTTATTTTTATTGAAAATGTTTAACATCTCTAACCTGTTGTGTACCGCCAACCACATATGGGCCACTTTTTCCTGGTTTCACTCACATTTCCATCATTAAAAAATATTACAGTAGAACATTGATTATCTGAAGTAATTGGGACCGACCCTCTTTCGGAAAATCGATAATTTCGGATAATCGAGAATGATTAAATTTTAAGATTAAGGAGAAATATATGCAATATTTCTTATTATGGTAACAAGTGCTTAATAAAAATAAACCAATATCAAAATTTTTATTTTGAAATTAAGTACTTTTTACATATATCACAAGGGTTTGAAAAAATGTTTTGTTTGTCGCAGTTTCGATTGCCTTTGTTTTGAAGCTTTATCACGGAGTTTTTTAATATTACTAGTTCACCAGTATCAGTCTTTCTGCAGCTCCAGCCATGCCAAACCTTCTGCAAAACATTCAAAAGCTTCAGAATTTCTAATTGGTTCGTTTTCTTCGTTCCACTCCACAGCTTATGGAAGCTCAAGTTAAATTCAAAGGAACTCTAAGAAAGGGGATCGAAAATATTTATATGTACTCGTAGTTCGGAAAGGACCGCTTGCACACAAGAAATATGATAGTAAAGAAAAAAAAAGTTTTTAAAAATGGATTTTACACACAAGGAATGCGATATAAAATAAAAGCTTTAAAAATGGACTTCGATTAACCGAGAGTTTCAGTTAAAAGAGTTTCAGATAAAAGAGGTTCTACTGTATATATGATTTTTCAACTTCGAAATGGAGATGTAATCAATTAACAGGAAACAATGGTGCAAACTGTAGGGTTTTTAAAGAGGCATTTTTTTTTTTAACTATTTTTAAAGTTTTGGAACAAAGTAGCCCCTGCTGGAGGCTTCTTTGGTCCATTCACTTATTTTCATATAAAATGAATACAATTCATATGTTGGAATATTGAAATCAATTAACAATTGATTGCAATAGGATCTGCTAATGAATTAACACTGCAAACTTGATAAGCAAATGTTTTTTTTTTTTTTTTTTTTTTTTTTTTTTTTTTTTTTTTTTTTAACATTTAAACATAATAAACCAAATGTTAATATTAAGGACACAAGAAACAGATTTCATCATGTTATCCTCAGCAAGTGGAACAAAAATAATTACTGTAACATTTTGCAAAAGTAACATTGGAAAAAAAATGTTACTTAAAACATTTATTAAGAGGGTGGTTGTATAAAAGGCATTTCTAAGTAACTGGGGCTACTTCGGACCAAAGCAGGACTGGCACAAAGTAGCCCCGAAAAACTAGTTTTCATGTTAGCTTTATAAAAACGTAAACATTTTCAGTCAAAATAAAAAGTTAAAGGAAAAAGTATGATCATACATGGGTTACAGGTTACTAAAAGTAATATTTTGACATTTACCTTATTTGTATCTTTTATCCAGATTGTCTCACTATAGAAAGTTTGGGAAGTTAAAATCTACACACGAAAACAGTTGTTTACAAACACATCCAGTGTTGCCTCTAAAAAAATTTTTAATTACCCCCAAACTATTTAAATACCCCATAGTAGGGTCTATTTATTTAAAATATTTTTCAAGGGCAAAAACTCCAAATTTTCTTGCATTGTTTGTTCAATACAAAGAATAAAACCTTTTTTATGGGATGGACCAAAGTAACCCCGCAAGGACCAAAGTAGCCCCGGTTGACAATAGTTTAAACTAAAGAAGATTTCCACCTATAGACTCCTTATTCTGTGAAGTCCATACTTTCATTCGCTTAATATGATTCTGAGCTAAACAGTTGCAGTTTGCATTAAGTCCAAGAAACTCGTTGTCAATTTGCAACATTCTGTTACATTTGTCAGGACCAAATTTGGCATATGTTCATATCAATGCACATGCTGTATATTTGGATTGTCCTTTTTAGGTGCGTTCGTAATTATATAAATACGTAGCATACGTAATTATATAAATACTGTCCGCATATAACAGAGCAAAAACTACCCAACCGAATGGTCTGAAATTTTAAATATATGATTATTCCAAAATTTTGTCGCGCCATTTCAAATTTTATGAAAATAGGATGTATAGTTTAATTACAGGGACAGTCAAAAGTGTTCCGTTATATTACGTGGAATGGGAAAAAAATTATTGCAAGTGCATTTTAATGATGTTACAGACTATGCACTTATGAAGTGCAAAAAAATATACATTCAGTACAATATGGGGTGCAAAAAATAATTATAAAACTAGTTATAGTACGAACGCACCTCATTTGCCACGTTTGACGAGCAATTTCCAACTTGTTAGTTGTTCCTGAAGACCTTTATATCTCCCACTCAAATTTGTTGCACCATCAAAAGAAGTGCCAACTATTTGTGAAGAAGGGAGTTTAATTTTTTTACGTTCTTCTTTTACATGGAGATAGAGGGCTTCCCCTGTTGTTTTGGGGGCATCAACTAATTTTAAACCTTCACTAAAACCTTCCTAACCTTCACTTTACCATGCTGCACATAACGAACACAAAGTGCCAACTGCACCATTACCGAAATCGCACACCGAATCGCGGAAAACGCGAATTTCGTTAAACGGGGCTCTGATAAAACGTCAATTTCGTTAAAGGGGTAGCAGATAATGCGAATTTGTTAAATGATCGCAGAAAAAAAGCGAATTTTATCAAAGGATCGCGGAAAAAACGCGAATTTCGTCAACGGATGGCGGAAAATGCTATTTTTTAAAAAGATCTCAGAAAAATTGCGAATTTCGTCAAAAAATTGCAAAAAAAACCCTCAAATTTCGTCAAAAGATTGAAAAAAAACGCGAATTTTGTCAAAATATCGCGGAGAAAACGCGAATTCTGTCGAAGGAACTCGGGAAAAAATGCAAATTTCGTCAAAGTATCGTGAAAAACAGCAAATTTCGTCAAAGAATCGCGGAATAAATGCGAATTTCGTCAAAGGATCGCGCTAACAAGTCTCTGAAAAATCGCGAATTTCGTCAAAGGATCGCGGAAAATGCGAATTTCGTCAAAAGATCACAAAAAACGTTAATTATTTCTAAAGATCGCGAATAAAATGGGGATTTCGTCAAAGGAATCGTGAAAAAACACGAATTTCGTCTAAGGATCGCTCAAAAAAATCGCATATCGTAAGGGATCTCAGAAAAATGCGAATTTTGTCAAAATATATCGAAAAACTTGAATTTCGTCAAAGAATCGCAGAAAATTTTTTGCGACATTGTTTTCACCGGAAGTTTTTTGCAGCTGAGTGGCAGATTAAACATTAGCTTCGCATGTTTATTAACTGATGTTTTGAGAGAAAGCATGTTAAAATTGTAATTCGAGAACTAGCTAAGATTGCTGTATAAAACACTGCATCAGAATTATGAATTTAAAATAGAAACTTTCATTTCACAATTACTTATAGTATTTGCATGAATTATTTATTTGATTGTCTCTCACCCCAAACAAAGCAAGATTTAAACAGAAATATCGACAACGTTATTGGGAATAAAATAACCTTCTTAATTGTCTTATACATGCACTATTTTAAATAATATCTCATTTTCCCACTTCAAGTGCTTTTCCTCTTTTTTTCTATCTTTATGCAATCTCATCCCTCCAAATAAACAGATTTTTTTTTTCTTTCTGGTGCTATTTTTTCATTATTATTGCAATCGGTACCTCCATTGTCGTTTAGAATGTTCAGAGTTAACAAAAAATGTGGAGAAATTTCATCTGTTTAATTATTCTTTCAAATGTCAAAATATTTTCAAGATAGCAATCATTCTAATACATAGGAGTAATTAGCATTAGAATTTCAATCTGCTACAAAAACAACTTTTATTGCTACAAAATTAGATTTTTACTGCTACGAAAATGGATGTTACTGCTACAAAATAAGATTTCTATACTGCTCCAAAATCAGATTTTCGATGCTCCAAAAATGGATTTTACTACTCCAAAATTAGATTTTTGCTGCTCCAAAATGGCTTTAGTGCACTTTCATCCCTGCACTTTTAATATCAACCAATGATACGAAATTTGTTAGTTTTGTACAGATTTATTACTTCTTTCCTTTACAACCAAAACCGTATTTCAAGATTACTGAAAAATGTTACAAAATGTATTACGATATCAAGCATACGTTATTTCTGTAATATGTTTTATGTGTATATAGTATTGTATTCGCTGCAGTGCAGCAACGTAATGAAATTTAGATGACTTCTTTTCTCATTTTCGGTAGAGACAGAAATTTTTTCAGAAAATGCTGTCAAAGGGGACATTTTGAGGTGAATGTGTGACTCGACAGCGCATAAAAGAAAAAAAATTGCCTTCCTGAGACAATCCCGTAGAACTCCAGATGTAATTCATTTATTAGGAAATGTAAAATAACTATTTCATTACAAATCATTTCAATAATAATGACTGCAAGTATCATGATTTTATGCTTAAAAATGAGCTTAAAAAGCTAAAAAATATGCTTAAAAATTGTTGAACGGGGATTATTATTATTATTGAACCGCTTTAACACATTATAATTTCATAAAGACAGCAAGGTTAATTGGAAATACAGTAAATAATTACATCCTTAGATGTAGAGTTGTATGCTCCTTCCCCCAATAATTTTTTAAGATTGGCTATATTTCTTTGCGTCAGCTGATTAGTGGGGGAAAACTGGAATTTCTAATAATAATAATAAAATTATAGTATAATGTTTTCGGTAGATAAATTTACGGTTTTCGTATTAGCAGGTCAGGTGTAATTGTACGAAATTCTTTACAGTTAGACTAAACTATCTTTCCGTTTAAGGAAGATTCCGTTTTCACAGGTTTTGCTACATTTACACATATGCAGTTATTTATGATATATGTTCAATAAAATTTGTCAAAACAGAACCTGACTATACCAGAATCCTGTCTTAATGGAAAATTTTCACACTCAAGATGGGAGGATTACCATACAATTATATCTACTAAGGCAGGAATCTGTCTAAAACTTTTTTTGGTCGCTTGTGATTGATTTTTCACAGCTTTTACAATATATACTATATCTGGTTCACTAGTGTAAATAAAACCTGTCTATAACGGAATCCTGTCTTAGTCGCAAACATTTCATAGTTCCAATGAAAGAAATACCTTGAAAATTTATCTACTAAGATGAAAACCTAAAACGGAATTCTTCACCGGTTCTTTGCAATTTTGTCTTAGCAGTTCTTACTGTTTTTGCATCCATGATTCAGTAAATTAGTTCCTTGTTTGACGCGGGGAGAGGGCAGAGCGCCGGATCACCCCTCTCCTGGCTGAGCTACCAATAAATTTGAAAACTCTATGCCTATGAATGTTCCAGTTCAGTTATTCTTAGAAATTAATATTTATGCTTAACTTTCTAGTGATGATGATTTATCACACTCTTAGATGATTTTTTTTCAGTCTTAATGAATTACTAAATATATAATTTCAAACTATGGTTAACTTTTTTACGCGATGAGTTAAACGTTTATGTTTTAACACGAATGATGCTAAAAAAAAGAAAGAAAGAAAGAAAAAACAGCAATCATTCAGAAGTACTGATAAAAGAGAAAAGAAAAGGAGACTTAGAAGCGCACGTGTCTTATTAGAAATGTGAGAATTTAGGGAAAAAAGGAGACGACTATTCCGTGATTTTTTTTTTTTTTTTTACCTTGAAAAGGTCGTGTTCATTACACAGAAGTAGTACCATCCTTCTTTGGACACCCCCCCTCCCCAGCCGCTTGATTAATTGGGTGCCAAATGTTAAACATGCTAATACATTAAATTTAATAAGAAATTTTAAAATAAGTAAGACGTAAGACTTTGAGATTGAGACAAAATCAATATTTTCCAAAATTTCTATTTCCCTAAAGATCTATTAAAAATAATAAAAATTACTTTTCATAAATTTAATGAAATTTATATCATTACATCATTAGTCAAGTTTCGGGGTCTGGGTGAGGCTTCAACTCTCATAGCCCCCCCCCCCCCCCCCCGTGGGTGCGCCAATGTCATTGACTCCCGAGATCCTTGATCTGTTGATCTTCCCTAGATATGTAAGCTAATCCTTGCCTATCTTTTATTATAACGGAAATATTCGCAGGTAGACCCATCGCACCGGACAACTTCCCATCTTCACTGACCATATGTGCTTTTTACTTTATCCCCTATTTCTCGGCTTTTTTACAAAATAAGTAATTTGCAAAGATATTCCAAACATTGCTCATGGGAGAGGGAAACGAGAAATTGAGATTTACTTGATCAAAAGAAAAAAAAAATGAAGTTTCATTTTTTTTAGTTTTATTGAAAAAAAAAAAACTCAATGACCCACTACACCCTTTGGCCCACCCTGCGTGTATAGATCTTGAAAAGCCTACTGTCATTATTATGTGATATTAATGTATTTTTTAGTTTTATTAAATGTCTGATTATAAGTGTCTTTTTAATGTTTCAAATCATAGTTGTTTAAAAATTTAGGGAAGCAGGTCTACTTGCACTTTGAGGCTCATATTTTTCATATCTTGATAACTAACAGAGATATTAATTAAAACCAAAATGAACATAGCAAAATAGCAAGTTTTCTTCGTTCGGCCGATTATCCCCGCTCATCTCCAGACGTTCGTCGGTTCTTCAAGCACACTAAAACTAAAGGGAAACATTTGGCTTTTTTCTGTATCGTCATATTTGGGCCAATTTTCCTGGTTCCACTAACATTTCCATTATTAAAAATTATTATATACGAATTTTCAACGTCGAAATTAAGTTGTATATAATTAACATGGAAAAATGAAGCAAACTGTATGGCTTTAAAGAATTCTTCTTCTTTTTTTTAAACTTTTTAAAAAGTTTTGGAACAAAGTAGCCCCTGCTAGGGGCTTCTTTGGTCCATTCACTTACTTTCATATACTTCAGTACATTTCATATATTGGGCTATTGAAACCCTCTTGCAATAGCATCTGCTAATGTGTTAACACTGCAAACTCGATAAACAAATGTTTTTTTTTTAACCTTTAAACACAATAAACCAATTGTAAATATTAAAGACACGAGAAGCAGTTTTCGTCATGTTATCCTCAGCAACTGGAACAAAAACAATTAATGTGACATTTTGCTACAGTAACATTTGAAAAAAATGTTACTTAAAACATTTATTATGAAGTTTGGTTGTATAAAAGGCATTTCTAAGTAACTGGGGCTACTTCGGACCAAAGTAGGACTGGCACAAAGTAGCTCCGAAAAACCAGTTTTCATGTTAGCTTTATAAAAACATAAACATTTACTGTCAAAATAAAAAGTTAAAGGAACCATGATCACACATGGGTTACAGGTTACTAAAGGTAATATTTTGACACTTACCTTATTTGTAGCTCTTATCCAGATTGTTACACTATAGAAAGTTTGGAAAGTTGAAATCTACACACGAAAACAGTTGTTTACAAACATATCCAGTGTTGTCACTAACAAAAATTAGAATTACCCCAAACTATTCAAATATAGTCGGACCTCTATTTAACGAAGCTCTATTTTGCGAATTTCTCTATTTTGCGAACTTTTTCTTGGAACCAAGAACATTTTGCAAATTTCTTCGTAAAATAACCTCCAAATAGCGAAGTGTATTCTCTACTTAACGAACTTTTCCTTGGAATCTAAATTTTTTTCTCCCTATTTCTTAAAATATTACTGGACATTTCAAACTTATTCTTTCTTTTAATACATTTTATGATCGTCAATGACCATGAACAGGTCTTACCAAGCATCTAACTCACCCAGAGCAGTAAAATCGTTGTGATTCTTTGCTTTCCATTCAAGAAGAGCAAACTTTCAATATCCCCTTTTAACCCTCAATGGAGCAGCCCCCTGTTCTTAAACTATAGTTTCCCGTTTTCTAGATTCTTGATCATGATCAATCGTGTTGGTAATTTCGGTTCTTCTAGCTCGAAAATGTCAAAGCGAAAGTGCTTGAGCATAAAAAAATATATATATTCTTGATGAGGTGGATAAAGGCATGAAGAAAAAGAATATTGCTTTAAAATTTGGTATTCTTCCAAACAGCTTATCAACCATAGTAAAAAATCATTGTTTTAATGTAAAATTATTTTTTTAACTGAAAATACAATGTCTTTCCAGACAATGTTTTGTTTCATTCTTATTTCCCTTGCAGATTTCTTTTTGATGGGTAAAATATTTAAAACAAATAGATATTTAATTTATTAAAAAAGTGTGACTAATTACTTTTTTTAACTATATTTAGTGTTTATGGACTTAAAATGTGTTTTACTTAATTTAAAGTATTTTAAAGGGTGACTCTCTATTTAACGAATTATCCATATAACGAACTTTTTTTCGGGATTTAGCGACTTCGTTAAATAGAGGTCCGACTGTATCCTATAGTAGGGTATGAAATATTTTTCACGGGCAAAAACTCCAAATTTTCTTGCATTGTTTGTTCAATACAAAGAATAATCATTTTTTTTATGTGATGGACCAAAGTAGGTTGTGTATAGTGTTAGGTAGTAGGTTGACGGTATTTTGAAATCACGATCGCCGGGTATCCCATAGAGATGCAGAATAAAAAAGAAAGAAAGAAAAGAAAAGCACGAAAATTTTTACCTTACCTACCCGGTTCCACTGATATCTTTTGTTTAGTTAGTTTGCTGGTTGGTTGGTTGGGTGGGTGGGTGGTTTTACTGGCACAAAGTCCATATTTGGACATGTTGCACCAAACACGTTTCAAAATGGAACGATATAAAAAAAGATTGTATATAAAGCTACGATGTAAAGAACATAAAAACAACATACAAAGTCTATAGGATAAACAAATTTATCTGGATGAGGTGCCCATCCAGATTAATAATTGCAGAACCACATGAGATATTAAAAAGTATGTTGGAACAAAAGTAAAAATAAAACAATTTTGTTGATAAAAATGAAATGCGAAAATTGCTAAATATGATAATAAAATCCTGCATGTTTTAAAAACATAAAAATATTCACATTGGGTTTTTCCCCAATGAGACTGATCAAATGAAGTGATGACATTTTGTAGTAGTTGTCCCTGCACAGATGTTTAAGTGCCGGGTAACCCGTTAAAATGTCATGTAGGTAAATTCAGTGAAATAACAATGTGGGCACATGGGTGCAAGATCGCGACCATCGATATCTCCGGCCTAAACAGTGCTTTGTGACGTCACTCTAGAGCAGTGTTTCTCAACCAGTGTGCCACGAGAGATTCTCAAATGTGCCGCGAGTGTTTTTGACAAACAATTAAAATTGAATGGTGTCGTATCAACGATATGATATTTCCTACTTATCCAGATGCTATCTTTCATGTTCAGCGCTTTCCACGTATCAGAGTTTCTAACGCGCCACTTTTTCCATTCTCTTGCGCCTGACTATAGATTCGACTACAAAGATCTTTTTTTTATAACATCGAAGTGCGTTGGTTTTCGAAGGGAAAGATTTTGAAACGGGTCATATACCTGAAAGCAGATCTGATTTTGTTCTTGGGGGTCGAAAAAACATCTTTTGAATTTTCTCTTCCAGACGAGATTTGATGGCTTAAAATTCAATTTCTCTCATACATGTTTGAAAAGCTTAACTCTCTGAATTTAAGTGTTCAAGGTCCATCTTAGAATATCGTCAAACCAACGTCAAAACGGAAGTGTTTGAAGAAAAATTAACACTGCGGAAAATCTTAAGTATCAAAAAGAAATTTTTACTATTTTCCGGGTGTCAATTCGTTTTCAGTTGACGAATACCAATGGTCAATGAACCCATTAGTAATTTTGACAACAACAGAAAAAGAACAGCTCATTGATTTAAGAAACGATAAGTTTTACTGTTCAACATTCTTCGAAAAAAAATTGGATATATTTTGGCTTTCTGTGAAAAATGTATACCCTTCTATCAGCTTGAAATCTATTAAAATTCTTCTGCCTTTTGCATCTTCATGGTTCTGTGAATTTGGAATTTCAGCATTGACTGAAATAAAGTCCAAAAAGCGTGAAAGACTTTCAAAAGTTGACGATGAAATGCGAACTTGTCTGGCGACTTTGGAACCTCGTTTTGATTTAATTTGTTCAAGAAAACAGGCTCAGCCCTCTTATTGAATACATTTTTTTTTTTGTCTTATACAATTTTTACATTTTTCAATTCCTACTATTAGCTCACACTCTCCCTATATTTATTTATATATTTATCTTGTTCAAATTTTCAATCGTTAATAAAATACTCATTATTCATCCTATCAAATTGAAATAAATTTTTTTAAACTTGTACTGGATGACAATTGATGTTAATACAGTTTTTTTCAAATATTAATTAATTAATTAAATTTTAATTAATTTTAGTTTTGCATGAACAAACAAAATAGCGGCCATTGGTTATTGAAGATCAATGAAAGTATTTTCAATAAGGGGTTACCATAGGATCACCCGACCGCAGCACCCACCAAATTTGGCATAGGTTCAACACTCCGGCGGAAAAACCCCACCACCACTAACGAAAACTACATTCAAGGTAACAGTCCCAGAAAAAAACAGAAAAACAGCATTAATTGAAACAAACTATAGGGAAATTCTCACTAGAACGAAAAATATCTACATACAACAAATACATAGATTGTAGATACCAAAATGAAATTAAACAAAAGAACAAGAACACTTCTTGTAAAACACAGACAATGTACCAAAAAATAACATATGTTTACAGACGATCAAGCTCAAACACTTGATAACTCCGACAGTAGAAAAAGTCATACACAGTATGAACAAAACTTAACCAAACCATACGTGAATATCATGTTATCAGTACTGGAAAAATGTGTTTACCACGTTGGTCATATGTAACAAGTTACTGCTGCGAAGTAATAATGTCCAATATGGGAGATAAAATGACCTTGAAAACTGCCTTTAGAATTTGTAAAATGGTCCATTTGCAGTAACTCAGCACCCTGTGCATAACTCAAGAATTACCCAATAACTTCAAAAATAACTCTGGACAAAAGAAACCACTTCGGCAAAGCTTGAAGAACCACAGACTTGTCACATCTTCATCACAGGTGGGACAGGTGAACTTAATGTCAAAGACATGTTTAATACACCACTTGATCGTAAATATGTCAAAAATAAAAGTCCAAGAATAACTGTTTATAAAAGCCGTAAAATATTCCAAAAATAATAACAGTACAACTTGTAGAAAAATTGAAGAACCACCTGATGGCACTGTGAATAAAACTGTCCAGAAGAAATGTTTTTTTAAAGGAGTCTTAAAATATCCGCAAAAGGGGCAGGAGGATATTGTGAGAAAGAAAAATATACAAATTCGATCAAGATGTATATTTATAATATCCCAGGTGGGTCATATGAATATCGAAGACACAATTGATACTTCACTTGAACTTGAAAATATCAAAATAAAAATGTCAGGAGTAACTGTTTTTAAAAGCCTTTAAATTAGTCCGAGAATAGGGACCTACATTGTACAGTACGAAGAAACACCTGAATACACTGAGAATAAAATAGTCCAGAAGAATTGTTTTGTTGAAGAATTGTTGTCTTAAAAACAAACACTGAAAGGTAGAAGAATAAACACTAACTTGTGAAGAAAAATATATTATACAAATTATATTAGAATGTATATTTGATAAACGAAAAATTTTTAATTAATTTATTGTAAATGCATCGAAGTTTACTGTAATTTCCCCAGCACGCCAAAACTCTTCCAATGTTCCAAGAATCAGATCTGTTTCTTATGTAATCAAAATATTCCGTCGAAACCAGGCATGAGTCAAATAAATAATGCTCGACGTCGCCTCTCTTCCCACACGTACACTTGTCACTTTCAGATATGTTCATTCTTTTCAACTAGTACAGGAAAGCTCCATGTCCAGTATAAAAATAGACACAGATCTGTGAATAGCATATAAAATTAAAATTCACCTTGCTAAGAATACCATATGTAAACCTACCCTTTTTGCTTGAATCCCAATAACTTTGCCAATCGCAGGATAATTTCTTTACTAAGCAAGCCCTCAGCATACTTATTGGGATGGGAATGAACTCTTCTATATCATATTCATCGTTCGTTATGACAGATTTAGTCAGAAAGTCCGCACGTTCGTTACCGTGGATCCCAATATGGGCCTTGACCCAGCCAATGTTTATAATTTTATTATTCAAAAATCTGAGATTTTCATATATTCTTAATAATAAATCATCATTCGGAAAAAGTTTCTGAAGAGAGCAATATGACGAATAACTGTCTGTGAAAAGATAAAAGACTGTATAGGTTGAAGAGCGACACCGCTCTATGGCATCGGCAATTGCGACCAGTTCGGCCTGATAAATTGAATTGTAACTCTGAAGTTTTATCCTCTTTTCAAAAATTGTGTCATATTTACTATATATCGCATAAGCGGCCGCAACACCTTATCCCATCTTCGAGGCGTCCGTAAAAATTACAGGTTTACCAGAAAATGTATTGTGTCTCATCATAGGCTTAATAAAATTTATGTTATGGTTATTATAATAATACGGATATTCGAATGAGTAGATCCTTCTTACCAACTTACTTGAATTTATATGATCACCACCAATATCAATAGACTTCTGACCATTTAATACATCATATTTTAAAGCTGAATTAGTGAACTGTATAAAAATCGGTGGAACACCAGCCAAAATACACAATGCATCTGTTGATGTCGTCCTATACCCACGAACGAAGGAAAGAAGGACTACACGTTGACATGATGAGAGTCTTTGTTTTCCGTGATAATTCAGGTCATTTAACCATATCTCGTGACCGTAGCTAATTTTTTTAACAATACCGTCTGATACCAAATTTTCAAAATATATAGAGAGACACCTTGGTCACGTATTCTCGTTCTCTTGACGTTGCAGGAAAAATCAGTAACTTTGGACCTTACCAATTCGAGGTGAGGCAGCAAACTGAATAAATTATCTAGTGTGAATCCAAGATATAGCATAGTGTCCTTGACTGATATACTCTTTTGGTGAATCTTAAATATTGGTCTACGTTTCTTAAGAGTTTTCGTCCCAAACATCATAGATACCGTCTTCGAAGGATTGATGGACAGATTTAAATTAGTGCATATATTTACAAAATTATTAACATGACGATTCATCTTAACCTCCAATGACCGTCTTGTATCCTCACCATCCACCACCACTGAATCGTCTGCGTATGAGATCAAATCCATATTTAGACTACGACTATTTTTCAATATGACATCCGCAACAATTGCCCATATCAGTGGACCAAGACATGAACCCTGCGGGCAGTCAACGAAAATCCTGAACCACCTGATGCCCCTCAGAAAACGAAAACCAATCAACCTGTCTGTGATGTAATTCTTAAAGGTATATTTCAGAAAACTGTGAATTGGTAATGTATTGATGATCAAAGAGGCAACAGACCAGTCCAGGACATCGAAGGCCCCCGAGATGTCGAAAGAAATTGCAGCACAGTACTTGTATTTTCCCAACTTAGTGGCCACCAAAGATTTTAGAGAGTTCGGTGCAGTAATCGTCGATTTACCTTCACGAAAGCCGTGTTGATTATTATCCAGAAAGCCATTGAACTCTATCATTGTTAAAATTCGTATTTTTAACAGACGTTCATAAGCCTTTTCAAGTATTGGCAACAATGTGATGGGTCTATAGGACTTCGGTTGATCTGGGACGATTCCTCTTTCTGAAAAATATTATAATTCCTTTTTTTCAATTTACTGGGAAATGTGCAAACCTGAGGCAAGTATTGAAGACCAATAACATAAGTGTACGAAATTTTGTGCATAGATTCTTTACCACTAAAGCGTCGATATTATCGGCACCAGGAGCCTTGTTGTTATTCTGTCACCTCAAAGCATAGCTCAATTCTCGCCTCGTGAATGGTTTATAATCAGGATGATCCACAAAATCTGTATCGCTGACAAAACTGTGAATAAAAGCAGGAGCTTCGGAAACACTAAAGTGTTCGTCCATAAGAGACGAAGCAATCTCGTCGTATGTCGCAAAAATCGAGGAGTTTTCCAGCGTCGTGAATGCAAGATCTGAATGAGAAACTCTTTTTCCAGAGATGAACTTATACAAGTTGCCGTAGGCACTGTCCGTGCGATTGCAAAAATTAATCCATCCTGTGCGCTTAGCCAATCTTAGATGTTCTTTATATAGGCGTCGTGCAATTAAATAACTTTCCTTATAATTAACATTACTTATATTCTTGTGGTATCTTTTATATAAAGCGTTAACTTTGTTTCTTTCCACTTTTAGCTCTTCTGTATACCAAGTAGTTGAAGGTTTATGGGCAAGGGTACCCTTCCTAAAACATTTATCCAGAACGAAATTAAGGTAATCATCAAAATTTGTTATCCACTCTTCCAAACCAGCTGTACCCTGCACTCTCTCGAGTGTACTCTGCAGTCGATCATTCATCTTGGAAAAAAGTCTATCAAACTTGCTCATAGATTTATTTTTTGTTTTATACCGAAGAATATTGTTATACACTGGATCCAGCTTTAGATCAAAAACGATATATCTGTGATCCGAGAAGGAGAAATTTCTATCATCAACCTGCCATGAATCTAGATATTGAACTGCGTCCACACCAGCCAAAGTTAAGTCCGGATGGCCTTTTTGCTCATCCTGTATGAAAGTGTGAGGTGCGCTCGGGTCATTAAGAATCTTCAAATTGCCTATCATCAAGTGATCTTGAAAAACTTCAGATCTCTTATCTTCTCTAGTATATCCATACGTGATAAGCGGCACATTGAAGTCACCACCAATAATAAGGGTTTCACAGTTCATAAAGTAATTCATCCAGCTTGACATATCAGAGTCTATATCACTTGAGGGAGCAGAATACACTGTACCCAAAATCACTGAAGTTTGCTCGAAAGTAACAGAAATAAAAACACTGTTAGGGGTACACAAACTTACTACGCAGTTCATGGTCTTATTAGTGCAAAGGATAGCAGAGGTATTATTAGAAGAGGAAAAAAGAAGCCAATCTGGTGAAATCCCAGTAACCTTACCACCAATTACATAAGGATCCTGGCATAAAACGAAAAGCACTTCCTCTTTCTCAGCATAATTGAACAAAGCATCGTTTGCATCAAAGCAATGATGGAGATTAATTTGTACTATCTTTACACCATTTGACAGTGAACCAGAAACAATGACCTAGTTATAAATGTTTCGCCAAAAGCTCCTCACGATACGCCCTAACAGTCCGAGCTGTCCGCACGATGAGCAGAATCTATATCCCCATCTTCGTTATCAGCGCAGTTCACACATTTCTCCGTATCTGTCGTACATTCAGTTATTCTATGCTCACCAGCACATTTCTGACACCTCTGAACACCCTGGCACCTTGAAGATATATGGCCATACTCCTGGCATTTGAAACATCTTGTTATTTGAAGGAATTCCACAACTCTGTAACGACTGGAGTCAATACATATTCTTTTCTCTCCATCAGACATCGAAAGACCTCGTTGTCGACGTCCAAGACCCAGTTTACCTTCCCCATCCTTGTGTCAATCTTCCGAACAATATCAATTTCTCTCCTCTGCTCCAGACCCTCGTCCACAATCCTCTCTCTCAAAGAATCAATCACCATCTTCTCCTGTATATCCTTATCCGGGCTCAGCAATAATATTCTAGACCTACGTCTCTGCGGGGCCGAAATTTTAACTTTTGTTCGCAATGGCTGCATTTTTTCCACTAGCTTGTCCGAGTCCTGTTTCGATTTAACTTTAAGTACCAGTTGTCCAGTCTTCGTAGACACGACGTCTCACAATTTTGGAAACTCCTGGTCTGTCCTAGAAAATTTTCTCAATTCATCTCTTAAGTCCTCCGCCGTGCCCTCGTTGGGTGTTATCAAAACTGAGTATCCCTTGTCCATCTTGACCGGCTTACGCCTAGCAACTTTATCCACCAGACCTTGATCTATAATTGAATCCGAGGTCCCAGACCTCCTCATCAAGAGAGCCTCGTAAGCCTTACTATCTACTATCTACCTACTAACTAGGGGTTACCATAGGATCACCCATCCGGAGCACCCACCAAATTTGGCATAGGTTCAACGCTCCGGCGGAAAACCCCCACCACCAACAACGAAAAACCACATTGAAGATAACAGTCCCAGAAAAAACAGAAAAACAGGGTTAAATGAAACAAACTATAGTGAAAATCTCACTAGAACGAAAAATATCTACATACAATAATTACATAACTTGTAGATACCAAAATGAAATTAAACAAAAAAAATAAATAAATAAATAAAAAATAAAAAAAGAACACTTCTTGTAAAACACCGACAGTGTACCAAAAAATAACGCAAATTTACAGACGATCAAGCTCAAACACTTGATAACACTACACTTGATAACACAGTAGAAAAAGTCATATACAATATGAACGAAACTTAACGAAACTATACGTGAATATCATGTTATCAGTCACTGGAAAATGATGTTTATCACGTTAGTCATATGTAACAAGTCATTGCTACGAAGTAATAAAGCCCAGATAAAATGTCCTTGAAAACTGCCTTTGCAAATTGTAAAATTGTCCATTTGCAGTAACTCAGTACTATGTACATAACTCAATAATTACCCATTAATTTCAAAAATAGTTCTGGACAAAAGAAACCATTTCGGCAAAGCTTGAAGAACCACAGACTTTCCACATCAACGTCACAGGTGGGACCGATAAGCTTAATGTCAAAGACATGCCTAATACATCACTTGATCGTAAATGCGTCATAAATAAAAGTTTCAAGAACAATTGTTTATAAAAGCAGCAAAATAATCCAAAAATAATAACACTACAACTTGTAGAAAAACTGAAGAACCACCTAATGGCACTGTGATAAATTTGTCCAGAAGAAATGTTTTTAAAAGAGTTTTAAAAAATCCCCAAAAGGGGCAGGAGGATTTTGTGAGAAAGAAAAATACCATAGGGGGGGGGGGCTGTTCTGCCGCCAAATACCGCCAAGTTTGTCGCCAACTTAGCGATATATCACCAAATTTGGCGGCCAAAAGTGACGCCAACTTGCCGACATCGCTAATATTTCGCCAAATTCCCATAGAGTTCCATTGTAAACCGACTTGCTTATAGAAAATCAACAAATTGAGATATTTTAATGCAACAAAAACGAATATTAGCTTAAGGGATTATATTAAATTTTTCTTTGATGGCCTAAGTAGGAATTGACTTTAAAAACCAAAATTTTTATATTACTTGTTTATATTTAGGTGTGGTGCAAATAATTCCAACTGTTTTTATTGTGCCTTCAGCCAAAAAAGGTTGAGAAACACTACCCTAGAAAGATCTCCACTTCATTGCTGGGGGAGATCTTTGGAGAACTATGCAAGATTCTTTATTTCTGATTTTACCTATTGAAATCAGGAATAAAATCTGATGATATGAAAAAATGATAT
This sequence comes from Maratus speciosus, assembly GCA_963932465.1. Classification (NCBI taxonomy): domain Eukaryota; kingdom Metazoa; phylum Arthropoda; class Arachnida; order Araneae; family Salticidae; genus Maratus; species Maratus speciosus. The sequence continues at coordinate 177,482,201 of OZ010790.1, read as the reverse complement.
CAAGGGTAGTGGCTGGATCGCGCAAAAAAAAAGATGTTTATGAGTAATGCTTGAGTGGCTTATACGGAGACGAGTCAAGAGCACATCCTTTTTCCTTGATGAATTGGGGGGCCAAATGGATATTACCTGTTTTATAGCGTGCATCTTATTATGAAGTTCTATATCTCAGTGTTCTTTCCACTTATTTATTATCACGTGTTTTATTTCCTTTTTAATGTCAGAGAAGGGTGTCCTGCAGTTAATGAAAACTAATGCTTACCTAGCTGCCATCTGCTTTTTCATTACCGTTTACCAAGTGTCCCGGTATCTGTCGTTTAAAAAAATATATTAATACTAAGGGGCTCTGCCCCCTGCAAGCTACGCTCGCCAACCCCCGTTCAGACACTGTAGAATCTAAAAGCACGCTAATCTGATCTGTTTAAAAAGATTAGAGAAGATTGAATTATACTGGAAAAACCTGTAGCGATCCCCCTGTAAACGGGTTTCCATTCAATTCCCTTTGATTGCAAAAATTTAAGGTAGAATCAGTTGCTGTTAAGACATCCAATGGTTATTTTCGTGTTTGGTTAAAGAAGATCAGTTAAACATTTGAAAAGAAGCTAAAATAAAATGAATTAAGTAAACAGAGTCTTTGTCTATAAAAAGTGGGGAAGGATTGTACTTTGTGCCGATATAATAAGAAAAAGAAACAACGTATAAAAGCACAAGGGGGACGGCATTTCACCGTTGGCAGTACAGCTGAAAGGTACGCCTTTTTCACTCTCTGTCCATTCCCCCCCCCCCTTTTTTTACACAATGTTTTAGTTTTACTTTTATTTTAAGCACTGATGAGAAAACCTTAGAGGTTTTGAAACAGCTGTATGCTTTTAAACATATTTTATTTGTGCCTTTATACGTTGTTTCTTTTTCTTAATAAGAGTCTTTGTCTCTCGGTATTTTTAACAGCGTTATAAAACGATTGACGTAATACAATTACTAAAATTTGCCGCTTTAACCCCTTCAAGGGCGGTGGTTCATTTTTGGAGCACTTAATTTTAATTCTTAAATGCCACATTAGCATCAGAATATTGGGATGAAAATTTCCCTTTTATTAAGTAAGTGAACAAGTAAGAACAAACAAATAAGTTATGGATATGAAGTGTGGCTGCAGGATCTTAATATTCATGGCAAGAGTAAACTGAGTTCTAGTCAACGATTGGGCCTGCTTTCTATCATCTCGGCGTATAGAACAGTCTCCACAGCGGCATTATGTGTTCTGGCAGGCATCGCCCCAATCTATATTAAGCTGAAACATGGTGTGATAAAACATAAGGTCCTAAATGGACAAATGAGTATTTATGATGGTGACATAGAAATCAAGAAAGATAATATCATGCATGACCTTGGTACCTGTGATTATCCAGATTATACGAGTCTGAAAAACCTGATAATAACTGATAAAAGTGATCATTATTTTATAAACGAGAAACACCCATTCATTTATACAGATGGATCTAAGATGGTGGAGGGAGTCGGAGCAGCGTTCACAGTACTATATAATAATAATTTTATCTTTGATTTCAAGATCTCTCTGAATAGAAGAAACAGTATTTATCAAGCAGAATTAACTGCTATTAGATATGCTATTGATTGGTTTATGTCCTCACATTTTACTATGGCTTACTTGTTTACAGATAACAAGGCTTCCACACTTGTTCTTCAGAGAAACTTTCCAATTAATAACATTGTAAAGAACATCTATGATAATTTCAATAGTCATCCAGAAAAGGAGCTTACCCTAGGATGGACAAGAGCACACATTGGTATTCCAGGAAATGAGAGGGCCGATGAATTGGCAAAAGAAGCTATAGATCCAACGGTTGTTGATGTAGTGGAAGAGGTGAAATTTCCTATCTCATGGGTGAAGAGGATTTGTTTGGAAAATATACGTAGTGATTGGCAAGAAGATTGGAGACACAGCGTTAAAGGAAGTGACACCTACAAAGTTCTTAAAAAAGTAGATGACAGTTTTATTTGTGTGAGCCAAGTTATTCAGTATTTTGTTTCTGCTCATGGAAGCTTCCCGGAATATTTGTTTAAAATTGGAAAAAGAAGTAATGCACTCTGTGATTGTGGCAGCGTGGGTAATGTACATCATTACCTTTTTGGCAGATGCCCTGTGGTACCATTTTTCTTTCATTTTGATAATTCACAAAGTATCAGTTATAATTTCAGAAGAGTCCTATTTGACAAGAAAAACTACAGCAAGTTGTGTGCGATATATAATGCACTTAATGCAAAGTATTCTTTTATAAAATATCGGTTCTAAAGCAGTCTATTAATGAAAATTTTCAAGTATATTATAGTTACCAAGTTCCACAAGTATTATCAATCTCCCTTGTATTTTAAAACTTTCGATTTTAAAGACTCAGATTTTATGAACATTATGTACAGACTTTGATTTTTTTTACTGGACTCTCTAATATTATGGAACTTGTTCATATACAGTGGTTCTGGTGGACACGCCTATTCTTCACGTTGTGAGTGTTTGAACGTTTTATCTATTACGCAACCCTTGCTGGTAGCTGTAGTGCTGTGGATGGATTCCTACGTACTGGCGGACTGATTATTGATCTTGCTGCGTAGTGGTTGTTAATCATTGGCTATCAGTTTTTCCTGCATTTTATGAACTTAAGTTTTTATATATTTTTGATTTTAAGGACTATTTATTTTATTGGACTATCTTCAGTTATTGATATTGTTTCTGTTTTTCAGTTGGTTGTGGGGTTACCCATAAACCCACACTCCTGTAAAAGTTGCATGGTAATCTCTAAACATGCCTTTTGTATATTGTTGATCATAGCGAGTTGCTATGTTTTATTTTTGTATAAGAGTTTATGCTTTTGTTATTTATTTTGTTATTATATATGCCGTTGGTTTGCCCGGTCCTTTGGTAGTGCGCGGAGCTGGATTGTGGAGGGTTTTTTTCCCGCCAGGACATTAGTTCCATAAACCTCACGGTTGGAGTCCTGGCTGGGTGTCAAAAAAAAAAAAAAAAGTAAGTGAACAAAAGCATTTTTGTATTTCGAAATTTGTTTGTAAATTCTGGTGCCATTCACTGATTTCAAGATTTTACGAATAGAAGTGCCTTTTCCGTGAAAGGGTTAAACGCATATTAATGTTGAAATGCAGTAAACCAACGTTTAAAATGCACAAATAATGCGTGAAAAAGCAGCAAACAGCTGTTTCGAATCTACAGCGAGATTCTTCTTCAGTGCAAGAGAGGGAAAAAAGGAACAGCGTGCTAGGAAAAGCAAGGCTGAGCAAAATGATAGACAGAGACGCGCTGCCTTATATACCCTATGCGGGTAGCGAAAGCGCCAGAAACAACCAATGAGAGAGAAGCAGTGGAAACGACTGGGTGGACAAGTAGCGACATCTACCGGAAAAGGAGAGAAAATGAAACCAAATAAGAGGGAATTAAATTAATGCTTTCCAAATACTTGGAAAATCTGGAGTACTAGATAAGTCATTGACTAAAGAGTGAGAATTTTTAATGATGTGGTAAGCTTCCCAAAAATCAAGATCAAGGTTAGAAGAACATTTTTGGATAATGGTGGCTGAGGAAAAATCGAACATATGTTGAGAAGACCAAGAATGTTGAGCAATAGAAGAACGTTTGAGCTCCTGATTTTTAACATAACCTTCATGCTCTTTTAAACGAAATCTAAGAGCACGTTTAGTCTGGCCAATATAAGAAAGGCCACATTGGCAAGAGATTTGGTAAATACCCCAGTTATCTAGGCAATCAATGGGGTGTTTGAGATTTGAAAAAGTGATTTTATTAACAGGAGAAAAAATAACATTAAAATCAAATCTTCTTAAGATTTTAGCAACTTGCTGACTGATTTTAGGAAAAAATGGTAACACAACTGAAGTATTAGAGTTGGGATTAGAATGCTTTTCAGAATGGACGGATTTCGTCGATTTCTTATAAATAGAATCAATAATATTAGAGGAATAACCACGATCAACAGCAATAGCTTTGAGGTAATTAAGTTCAGCACTAAGTAACTGAGGAGTGGAACAAACATTGGTAGCCCGAAAAACAAAAGTATTGAAAGCAGCGAATTTCTGGTTAGGGGGATGAGAAGAATGCCTGTGAGGTAGAAGACTGACAGCAAAAGGTTTACGAAAGACGGTAGTCTGAAAGCCATTATCACAACGAATAACAAGGACATCGAGGAAAGAAAGACAGTTATTGGTCTCAATTTCAGAGGTAAATTGAATGCAGGGATCAATGGAATTCATAATAGAGAGAATATGATTAATATCCGAATTTATTTCAACCAGGACATAAACATCATCAACATAACGAACATAGAACGGAAATTTTAAAATTTCAAAAAGTTTGACCTCAAAATAGTGCATATAAATATCGCATAAAATTGGACTAAGAGGATTATCCATAGCCAAACCATCAATCATGCGGAAGAAATTACCATTGAAAACAAAAGTATTTTGTGACAAGCAAGCGCGAGTGAGAAGGATAAGTTCCTCGATTTATCACGCATTATTTGTGCATTTTAAACGTTGGTTTACTGCATTTCAATATTCCTGCACAAAGGCTTTAATTGCTATTTTAACATATTAATGTATTTATTATTTTAAAGTTTCCTTTCCCTTTTAATATTCACGTGTAAATACAATTTTCAGGACATAATTTTCAATATTTTCCTGCGTTTAACACGTACTCATTTAATAGTAATTTTAAAGTTTCTTTTTTTTTTCTGTTTCTAATAGTCACGTGAAAATAAATTTTTAATCGTTAGGAAACATTATTCTTTGCGCTGTTTTTAAAATTGAATACAATATATTAGATGTAAAGTTCCAATTTGTTTACCAATTAGAATAATTGTGTTAAAATTAATCTAGTTGAAAACAATCTCTATAATAATAGACCAAGTCATGTGACTATCATCAACAGCTCCAGGCGGATCCCTTCGCTTTTTATATTCCAGGCGGCCATTTTGGTACTTTAATGTTAGCCAGCCACAGGTGTGATAAGTCGCCGAATATTATTCTATCCCCATTATTTCGTTTATATTATAATAGTCCAAGTCATGTAACTGCCATAAAGAACGGGCTGATTCCTTCGCTTTTTATAAGAAATGTTTCCATTTTGATTAAAGAATCAAAATTATTTTTTCGAATAAAACTACATAAAAGTTGCCATGATCACAAAGAATTCCTGGTACTTTTATGTTAGCTGGGTGAAAATCTCGCCAATAGTTTTTTTTAACTCGCGAGTTAGGATTTTTTTATTTTTCGAGTGGTAAATTAAAACGGTGCTACTTGGTTATCCCATCGATCAAAAATCTGTCGCCAAACTATAAGATTAAATGCCAATAATGGTTGATCGTAAATGACACATTCACTTGGACTTTAAGGAAGTTACACATGTTTACGCCATCAACTGATTTTTATTTCGACGTTTTATTTGTATTTTTATTAATGTTATACTAATTTATTTGTTCTTTTGTTATTTAAAATAAAAAAAAAACATGTCAATTTGTATAATTTGGCTATTTATATAATTTGGCGAAATTGGTCGACGGGAGAAGTAATAACATTAAAACGCTGCTTTGAAGTGGAAATTAAATCTCATGATTTGTTGCATTGTCACTTTAGCACCGGGTTTGGCGTGATTTTTTTTTTACGACAATTTGGCGAAAACCTCGTTTTCAAATACCTGTTACATATGTATTTTTAAATTATTTTCTGTTATTTTTAAAATTAAATAACAATAAATTAAACAAAAACCTAATTTGCAGATCAAATTAAAAAAACAAAATTTATTTCCTAAATTGTTTAAGCCCGAGAAGAGGGAGATATTAAGATATTTCATTCAATTCGTTCTACATTTAATGTTAAATTTTTGTAACCAATAAGTTAAACCAATTGAACATTAAAAAATAAAAATGAAATTCATACAATATAATACTTAAAACACCTATATACTTAGATTCCGTTCAAATGAAATCGAAATAAATCTTAGACTTTTTTTTTAAGTTTTGTATTTTGCATGTATCTCATATTATGTACATTGTACAATCGTCATAAACATAATGCAAAATCTGCAGTACAAATATTTACAACTTAAAAAATGGAAAAATTCTAAGATTTATTTCGATTTCATTTGAACGGAATCTAAGTATATAGGTGTTTTAAGTATTATATTGTATGCATTTCATTTTTATTTTTTAATGTTCAATTGGTTTAACTTATTGGTTACAAAAATTTAACATTAAATGTAGAACGAATTGAATGAAATATCTTAATATCTCCCTCTTCTCGGGCTTAAACAATTTAGGAAATAAATTTTGTTTTTTTAATTTGATCTGCAAATTAGGTTTTTGTTTAATATGTCAAGTTTTTTAATAACTACTGCATTCAAACGAACACATTTCAAAATTAATGGAGGGTATCATCATCAGGCTTTGATTTGTGCGATATCGCATCACAATTTGTGATGTAATTTACCTGTGTATGATTCAAAAATTTTCACCAGTGCAGTAATGAATATTGCTGTAGTTTGCACGAAAAATTTCAATCTGAACATAAAAAATATGCTTGAAAATGTCATTTTTATTTCCACTATGACGTCATATTCATATTCTTTTTAATTCTTAAAAAAACTCTTTCAGTTTCTTTAGTTTCATGTTTCACGTGAAATTCATTCAACGAAAAATAGGCAAATTATTATTACGGCTTTTGAATTATTTACAACAATGAAAAAAAAATTTTTAATTTTATTACAAAATCTCCGTTGAATCTCAATGAAAAAAGCGAAAATTGGAATTATTAAGAAAAATATTTGAATAATGTATATAAAAATTAGCCCATGTTACTCTCTAGATTATAATCCATCTATATGCAAAGGCATTTTATGATCCGTTTTGACTCTGACGTCTGGCAAATGTTTTTACACTTTGAATTTATAATATTATTAGAATTAGCAAGGAATTAAAAATGAGTGGCATCAGGGACAAAAAGGTGGGAAGAAAAAATGAAAAAGTTACCATCTCCATAGGCTTTTCTATGTAAATTAACATTGAGAAGTGACACTGGAAATAAATAAGTATTGCGCTGCCGCGCAATACTTAAATAAAAAAAATTAATTAATAACTATAGAACAAAATAATTTATAATTTTTTTTTTTTAATAAAAAGAAAATAAATTCGAATAAACATTTATTAATAAATAAGCAACAATAACCGGTTACCATGTCAGGCAAAATAACGCCAGTTTGGCGCCAATTAGGTATCCCGTTGCGTATATGACATCTGTGTGTAATATTTTTCCTTTCGTTTCGTTTAAAAAAAAGAATGAAGTAAAAGCCATTTATTTTAAAAGGTTTCAATTTTACATGAAAGTTTTGTATTAAATAAAATGATAATGAAGTACAAATTGAATTCTGAATAAAAGTAACATGATGCATTTCTTAGCATACATTTAAGGGAGGCCAAACTCGTCGCCAAATTAATTTAAAATAACCTTTTCTAAAATATGAAAAAAAATATATGTTGTGATTAAAATTTCAGTTGCCATCATTAGAAAAAAAGTATTTAAAATTAGAAAAAATTAATATTTCGAAAACTAATTCTAATTTTAAAATTCTAATACCAGTGTTGAGATCTGTGGATCAATACGGATTTTTGGTGTTAATTTCATCGCAAAGTATTCCATATTTTAGGAGAAATCGCCGTGAAACGTAATCAGTTGTTTAATCAGTCGTTTCATAGAATCGTTACATAAATTCGTTTCAATTCGAATCATTAGGATTTTATATATATAGGGTAGATTTACTATTTTATAAAACATTTTTACTGGACCTCAATTCCTTCAATTTTCAAGTTTTCAGTTTTTCTGCAATTTGAAACTCTCAATTTCTCATTCGGAACGAAAATACAAAAACAAATAAAAAAAGAAAAGAAAAGAAGGGAAAAAATGCAATTTAACAAATTACAACGACCATTTGGAAAATGATTTTTTCAAAGATTAAAATTTAAGACATAAAAAATCGCACGGAGTTGATCATACATTACGTACGCCATGGATTACATTTTTCGGTACTGTAAATTTTTAAACATCTACGGAGCTGGTCATACATTACGTACGCCATGGATTAAACATTAATATTCCTGGACCAATTTTAAATGAAATTTCATTCTTAAACTTCTAAACATCCCACAATATTACTTTTTACACCGTCGTATGGAGAAAAAAAATGTACTTTTAAATGCAATTTGTTTGAAAGTTGTATCTCAATTTGTTTCTGAGTTATTAATTTTTGTTGTTGTTGTAGTTTTTATTACTTTTTTGTCATAGTGGCAACAGAAGTATCCATCTCTGTTGAAAGTAAAGGGAAAATACAGATTACTGTAAAGACCAATCTGAAAACGAATAAAAAGCTTCAGATATGTTTTTGATTTCCTACCTTGACCGAGCACACTAACCATTTTTCCTAATGGCTAATAAATAAATAGCCACTAATTCGGGATATCTTTCCCTTTCTAGCGGAATTTTTTTTTTTTTTTTTTACATCAATATTTACTATACCGAAAAAAATTATCATTTCCCGTTTAGGAGAGTTGTTTTTTGGATATCATTTCGAGATTTAAAAAAGTGATGAGAAGATGCGTGTTTTATATTATTTAGGTTTTCTCGTGAACTTTTGGTCTGAATTAAATATAAAAAATTAAATCGGCAATCACTATAACGGGAGGGAGGGGGCTTTAGTTCGTTTGGAAATATTTTCGTTCAATAAATATAAAATCAATCAAATTTTGAGGTCCGTTTGAAAAACAGACCGTGCATCGAAGGCACTGGGATATCCAATTCTATGTTCGTTTGGATAGATAGCAGTTTGAATCAGAGCAAACATTGTAGGGGAGAGTAGTACACAGTCAGACAATAGTCATTTTGACATACAGTTATAACTTTTTCTCCTAGCTGGCACTCACACATAACTACCTCATCTTATGCAACACGTGGATGTAGTTTCGGTACTTCGGTTACAAAATAGTAATAATATATTCGGTCCGATAATACAAAATAGTAAATAATTCTTTATTTTATAGTAGTTAAAGTTACATAAACGCCTATCTGAAGAGTTTATTTCCGTCATTATGGCATATATTTACTTAACCAAACCTAGCTATATCTAATAATAGACTATTTCGACAAAACGACACAAACTTTTTAAAGCGATGAAATTGATGAAACAGAATATGTAATACGTGAATTATCACATTGCTAAAGAAGCGTAGAACCAACAATGTGAAAAATGTTCAAGTGGGGAATCGAACCCGGAACCCAGCGCTCCAAGTGCTCTACCATTTAAGCTATGAGGACGATGCCCAGCTTAGCATTTCCCACATATGTTGGTAAGTATGTCGTTAGCAATGTGATAATTCACGTATTATATATTCAATTATTTCGGGCGTAATTCCACTGTTGAAAATTGAAAAATTCATTAAATTATACATTGATGAAACAGATCTGGCATCCATTTTGTTACAACGTAACGAAAGTACACAGTGAGACACACAATTGTGGTGTCTCACTGTATACACAGACCAGACGGTTGTAGGCGATTCTTCTGACGACGATGAATCATTTAGATTTCAGGAACTAGAACGGGAAACTGTCATTTGTGATTATGCTCTTGTGCGGTTTCCAAATTAGTGTGTTCTATGTACGAAAAATCTTAACCTGTAAGGATGAAGATGGTGATTTTGAAGTGATTTATCTTCGAACAGTGTGAAAGCGGCAGACTTCGTGCTCATGTTCATGCCATGTGCCGTGCTGGGTTCCCCAGTACTTCCTGGACTCCGGTACCATCATCCCTAAGGCTCCTAATACCGGCTCTCCTGCAAATCTACGTCCAATATCAATTTCATCGGTCTTCCTGAGACATTTCCATAGAAATCTCAATAGTCGTCTTATCAGTGTAATTCCAATCTCTAATCGGCAGTTTGGGTTTCGTCCGATGGATGGCATTGACCATGCCATCGACCAACTCGATTCAGTTTATAAGTATTTTATGACTAAGTTCAATTCGTTTTCTGCCGCCTTTATTGATCTCAGGAAGGCCTTTGACTCAGTCAGTTTTGACTCCATTTACTTTGCCCGGCAGCAGTTGGGTGTCCCGCATGGATTTATCAATTATATTCGTTTCATCTATTCTAATGCAAGGACTTACTTATCTTTTGATAGTATGTTCTCTCCACCCGTTGTTCCGAGACGAGGCGTTCGCCAAGGCCACCCTCTCTCGTCAACGCTCTTTCTCATAGTCCTTGATTTTGTTTTGCGGGCTCTCCCCGATCGTCTTGGTGCGATCTTGCGGGAGTCCACCCGTATTTCTCACATAGCATATGCAGATAACATTCTGTTACTTGCTCGGGATGCCGGCTGTTTGCAGCAGTTACTTAATATCTTGGCCCAGTTCTTACCATCAACGGGTCTCTCAATTAAATGTGATAAGTCCTTCACTTTTTCGTGGGTTTGCAATAAAAAGAATAAGAAAGTTATTTTTGACTATGATGCCATCTTTTACATCAACAACATTCCTCTTCGTTCTCTGGATTTCACTGAGGATTTCTCTTATCTTGGCGTGTGTCTGACTCCCTCTGGTCGGATTTTTAAAACACTGCCAGTGGGTGGTGACCTTGCCTTGCTCAAGGCTGCTCCGTTGAAGCCGCAGCAGAAATTCTTCTTTCTGAAAAATATGCTTCTTCCGAAATACAATCACTCTTTGGTTCTTGGAAAAATTTACGCAGGTCACCTGAGGAAGTTAGACCTGAAGGTGCACAGGTTTGTCCGGGACCTTCTCCATCTTCCTCACGCTCCAGTGAAGTATGGCGGTATGGGACTTCCGTGTCTGAGGTGGATAGTTCTTGTGATGGCCCTGCGACGTCTCTCAGCGGATCGCGAGAGAATCCTTCGGCTCACGACTGCCCCTGATGGCAGCCGTTTAACATCTAGAGCCAGGGTCGACATTTCCAGGTCCGGCCCGACTCATAGAGAAAAAAATCAGCCCGGCCCGATACAAAAATTAAAAGTTCGGCCCCGGCCCGTAGAAAAAATATTGGCCCGAACCGGCCCGATAAAAAATTTTAAAGTTCGGCCCGAGCCCGGCCCGGAAAAAAGTTAAAATCTCGGCCCGGCCAGAGTGAGCTTCTACAAAACCTTGATTTTTACGTCGAATTGGTTAAAAATTTGTCTCGTACGAGGAGTTCTGACCAAAAATATTTATCTTAACTTTTTTTTCATGTTTATAATCTTTATTTTTATAGAAGTGCAGCAGGCTGCGATATTTATTTTTTTAATGAATCTCTATTTCTTGTATATAAATGTTTCAGTTATCATTAATATTGTTGATCCATATTCCATGTATGGAAGTGTTAAAAATCGGGAAAATGCTATACAGTAAAATCTTCCAAGATGAAATTGCATAGAAAAGAAAAAAAAATGCGTTATAGACAAGTTCCCTTCTTAGCAAGTGTAAATGTATTATATATTCTTTTCTTACTTATTAGTATATTAATTTTGCATGGATCAACACGTTTTTCAGTTTAAAACAGGGTTCCGTCATAGGCAGGTTTCTTTTCACACATTTTACTGTACTTTAATTTAGTTATATTTTAATATGTGTAGAAATCTACTATTCTTTAAAAATAATAAATTTTAATGTTTAAGTGTAGAATAATGGCGATTCAAAAATGTATGCATTTTTTGCAAAAAACTTTTGGGCCAGGCTTAATTTAACTGACCTTTAAATGGACCAGGCCACGCTGAGACAATGATTTTCATGCGGGCTGGCTCAAAACTAGAACTGAAAATTTTGGGCCGTGAAGACTAGGAATGAAACCAGGCCCGGCTCTGTACAGAAAAATTAAGTTAGGCCCGGCCCGAGCCTTCAGAAAAAACTATGGCCAGGTGCCGTGAATGAAAATCGGCCCGAGCCCGGCCCGTGCAGATCTCTAGTCGACACTTTCTTCAGGAAAGACCTGCATAGCCGTTGTGATGGTGTTGGACTGCGTCATTGCAGCTCCGTCCCATCTACTTCAGCTTGGCTTGTGGATGGATCTTCTCTCATGTCTGGCTCTGATTACATTTCTGCAGTACATGTTCGTTATAATCGTCTCTTCAATAAATCTCGTGCAGCCCGGGTCGCTCAGTTGTGCTCCCGTGGCTGCCGGGTTCCGGAAACACTTAATCATATCTCTCAACAATGCTTCTCAACTCACGGGTTGACAATTCATCGACATAATGCAATAGCTAATTATATCGCTCGCTCCCTGGGGCAGCGAGGCTAGACTGTCCACAAGGAACCTATCTTCCGTGAGCCAACTGGGAGAAGGCTTAAGCCTGACATTGTGGCCTATGGTGTTGATCACACCTTGGTCATTGATGCTCAGGTCATTAACGACCAATTCGATCTGCAGATTGCCCATACTAACAAGGTCACTAAATATGAAGTCCTGCGCCCACAGCTTGAACATCTTCGGCCGAATGGAGTTTTCTTTAGCTACCTGACATTCGACTGGCGTGGTGCCGCTTCCTCTGACTCTGCAAAATTTCTCAAGTCCTTCCATGTTCTCCATAATAGTGATTTCAAAGTTCTGTCTACATGGGTGCTCTCTTGGACTCACCGTATCTGGAGGGTTTTCCAGTGCATGACTGTCAGAACCTCTGGCAAGATGAACTGTGTAGCTGATGCGAAAGTTCCATGATTGTGATGTCTTTTATGTACGGGCGAGCACTGCCCTAAGTGTGCCAATCATGTATTTGTTCTGTATGTTCTCAACTTGCTTTGTACATTACTGAATAAATATATTTCAAATTATGGTGTCTGTTAATGAATCAGACATTTCAATGCTACTGCCAGAACTACAATTTATGATAACAAAGCAACTATCAGGATACCACCGGTTTCCTATTTCTTTCGGAAATTTGGATGTACATTGAGCTACACACTGCCACTTCTTAAGCCTTTAAGAGGGATAACTATAGTTTAATTACCACAATTCACCATACGTTTTCAGTTAAGCTCAAAATGTGGTTGAATTGTTAATAATATGTGTACCTGTAACTGTTGAAATTTTCTTTGCATTTTTACTATTGCTCTATCATAACTAACTACTCGACCCCAAAAATGCCAGATTAAACTCCAAGTGATAAACACGATTGCTGGCAGTAGTTAAAACACTATTACACTGAAGAAAATTATGGATAGAGTGTAAAAATATGATTCATAAAAATATATAATTCCGATACTCCATTATCATGCTTCTATGCTTTTATAAATAACTTTTTTTAAACCATTTCTACATTAATGTGTAGCGTATTTGTGTTGCTTTAAGATGTAACAATTTTTTTTTTTTTCAAAAGAGTAAAAATAGTCGCCATACGTTAAGAAATAATATTTTTTGTCTCACTGTGTACTACCCTCCCCTATATTTATGAGAGTCAAAGTATGGGCAGATGACCAGGAAACCGAAATCATAAACACTTTCCAACTATGTTGGAAAGTGTCAAAAATGAAGTAAATATGAAAAGAAATGGGTAGATAAGCATTTAGTTTTCCCTTTTCTCCATAAGATCAAATTTTTTTCTGGGATGCTTTGATTGTTTTAACGTAGTTTGGGATCTATATTTATTGCTCTCTGATCGATTGTTTAAATATAGTACAAAAGATCAGAAACATAAGTGTATTCGGCAAATTTTAATGTATTTCCTTTTATATCACTTTTTTTTTTTTTTTTTTTTAAGCACTTAACCTTTATACACATACATATACAGTAAACTCTCGACTATCCGGCCCTCCGTACTATCCCGGCCTATTAAAAAATTGAAGAATTTTGCAAGCGGCCAAGGCAAGCAGGTCCCGTCCAGGTGGGTGTCAAAAGCATGGGAAAAAATTCAAAACATAGTAATCGCAAGGTCTTGGAAAATTCTTTTGCACCAAAAAGGTAGACCTAAACCTGCGTGGGAAACTGCAATAGGAGATGAGAAAGATAAGCTTATTCCATTGCTGAAAAATATATCGGGCTCTGACGATGTCAATGCAGAAGACATTACGGAATAGATGGCAAACGACGAAGCCAATGAATTAATTGAAAACTATATTGTAGAAGTGTTGACAGAGGGAGAAATATCAGAAGAAAAAGATTAAAATGATTGTAGGAAAAATCTCGCCCGACATTCTTAAGGGTTCAAGACGATTGGGACAGCACTGTCGTACATTAGTCAGCAGGAATCGACGCCACCTGATAACATCTACTTGCCAAAATGGAGGAACATTGTGTCGTGGAAGAGGGCTAACAGGGAGAAGCAGTCCTTTATTAGGGACTTTTTCAAAAACTAAAACCTGTAAGTTTTGACTCTTATCTTATGCATAACTTTTCATATTTGTGCAATCATTTATTAATAAACTGTAAAATAAGATTTACTCATTTTTTTACGAATTAGGATTGCGTTTTATGTTAATGTTTTGCTTATTTTGAAACTGTATGTAACTGTATATATGAAATTTCTCTTAATATGTGTATAACATGTGTTTTTAATATCATGGCGGTGGGAGGGCACGAAGTTAGTAAATATTTGTAGAACACTAGCCTATCCGGACTACCCTTCCGCCACATTAGGCCGGATAGTCGAGAGTTTACTGTAATTGAAATACATTAATATTTGCTAAATAAACCTACATATCCACATTTAAAGAAAAATAAATTAGACCAGTAGTAAATATAGATTCTAAGTTATTACTAAATTATAGTACAGCAATCAATACAAATTACAAAAAGAAGAAGAAATTGAACATATCGTGGGGGGAGGGAGAGGGGGATCAATGCTTATTTTACCTATCTTCTTTGTGACCTTCAATCTTCAGTTCAAAATGTCCTATCTAAATAGCAAAATAATTGATAAAAATTGATAAAGCTCAATCAGATGCAATCAATCATATGCAACATTAATAATGAACATTTTATTAATTAAACAAATCAACAACAGAAATAATAAGTACATTCTTTAGATAAAAAATATTACACAAAAAAACTTGCGTAGCTTTAAAGCAATTAAATAAATGGTTAAACAAATATGTATTTTACTATTACAAATTCTAGCGTCAAAAACATACAAGACGACTTTATAAACACATACATCAGAAAATTGATACTGCAATGTACAAATTGGGTTTTCTATAGATATAAAATATGCAGTGCTTAAACCACGCTATATAATTATTTCAAAGATAAAAATAATTTATATTAATATATATTATATGAGATCTCTTTCTCTCATTCTAAGAGTTCATTTCATTGTCTTATATTATATCTTATATACTCATGCTATTCCAACTTTATTAAGTAAAACATAAAATAAATACACTTTTAGTGCCTTATGAGAGAGGGAAGGGGGGGGAATGAATATGAATGTCTTAATTCTTTTTGATGAAATTATGACTAGAATAATTTTTATTGCAGAACAAATAAATATCCTCCTGAGACCTGAACAAAGTAAAATACATTGTAAAATATCCATTTTAAGGGATTTCAGGTCTGAGGAGGTTATAATTCTTCCTAATAATTTAATAAATAAATAAAATGAGATCTACATTATTTAATTTTACTTATGATACACCCTTCTTTAGAAATTAATATCCACATTGGAATTTGTGTTATACTATTTTTATTCTTTCTCATAAGAAACTGTTTCTACACATAAACAAAAGAAAAAGCCAAATAGTACATTTTCTTTAATTGCAACTTTACAAAACAGTTAAATAAACACATGAACTTTTCGTAAAAAATTTGTCTCATAATAATTATTATAAATGCATAACAGATCCAATAATAACCAAAAAATCGTTTAACATTCACATGTATATAAATAAATAGAATATTTAGAAGTTTAGTTTATTATTTATGTTAATATTTAATTGTGATTGTTAATATTTAATTGTTTTTCATAAATAGCAGCAAATCATATAATATTTATCTTTAATACCTTCTATTTCAATGAAGCAATAAAAAGGTGCTATGAATTATTCCTCCTTCTTTTTTACATGTTAAACAGTTATTTATACTCATAATTTACAAATAAATAAAAAACAGCCTAGAGAAACTATGTAATGAAAATGGAATGAATAATTTAAAATTTTCAATTTGTTCTCATCAGCAACATAAATAGTCCAAAATAATATTACTGAGTTTTTTTAACCTCTAATAGTAAGGTTTTAAATTTAAAGTGTGCAATTAAAGAAAAGAGCTGCCTAAAAATAAGTTACAATGTCCTACACAGAAAAATAGCACATGTTTCTGCAAAAGCATGCATACCTGCATGCATAAATGTAACTAAAAGGAATGTTTATTGAAAATTCCAAAATATGGATTATTTATTTTTTAAATGTAGCGATTTCATGTTTTCTCTTTCAGGATGTTTGATCATTTTCAGGGTTCCCTGTGACTTGCCAGTACAAAAATAAAGAGTTTTAAATGACCTTTTTTTTTTTTTTTTTTTTTTTTTTCAACATTACATAAAAAGCAGAGAAAAAATTCATTTTTAAAGTTATATTTTAAAACATAAATCAATAAGACACATCCATTATGTGCAAAAAAGAAACTACAATGAAACCTCCCTGTGCAACCACCTCCCTGAACGACCATTTTTTCATGGAATGACCCTCCATGAGCGACCAATTTCTTTGAAGAAAATGAAACAAATTTCGTTTTTTCTTGGTCGCTTGAAGAAGGTTTTATTAGAAAAATAATTCTGGAGAGCGCATTATTCATCAAACTTCTAAACTAAGTTTAGTAGTCTTTTTTATTTTGGTAACTTCTATGAGTTTAAACTCCTTTGTGTCTTTTTAGGCAATGAATTTAACTCTGATGACAAATTAAGAATGACGGTCAATAAACTCCACTGCCCTATTCTGTCAGGAAACTCGCAAAGAAATAAATTAATTAATTAAATCATCATTATTTGCTCCCGTTCAAAAAGAAATTGCATTCATTTACTGAACTTCGAAAGGACTTGGAAATAAAAGTTATAAAAGATAAAACCGTAAAATCACAACAAACAACAATGTATTCATTTTTTAAACTCTGCAGTGATTAACTTATGTAATTAACTTTTGTTTTGATGCTTAAATTTTTATATTTTTTCCTAATGTGAAAAATAAATTTTAGTAACATTAATTACTACCTTTTTTTCAACAATTAAAATCTAGATTTAAACATGACCTCCATTATGAGACCACCTCTCAGAGCAACCAATGTTTATTGGAATGGAACATGGTCGCTTTAGGGAGGTTTAAAACACATAAATCTTGAATATTTAAGCAAATACAGACAAGAATAATTATATATAAGAATGCTGCACATATTTTTTCTAATGTGAAAAAATATTTAATATTTTATTTTTTTACAGAAAATGTGAAAACCTATATTACGATCAGATGTTTGAATAATAAATTTTTTTGCTCCAGTTATCGATTCTGGTTCAATTAAAATGAAATATTTAATTCCGGTTGTAAGTTCTATTTAAAATAACAGTTTTCAGTTCATTTCCAAGTTTCTATTCAATTTCTGAATGTACGAACCAGCTTTTTTTACCCTGGAACACATGTGATTTCCATTAGGTTTATTTATTTTTTTGATTTAATAACAATGCTTAACTAATATCAACAAAGAAATTAAACAAAATCAGATAAAAACCTTTGTTGGTACTGATCTATTTTTAGGGCTGATACTCTGACCAAATATGTTAAGATTCTTGTTCATTCCTATACTTTTGCTAATAAATATTTTCTTTTTTGACAGTTTGATTAGTTTCAGTATATATAAATTTTTATTTAACTTTTGACATGCCTTATATCAAAATGTTAAAGTCCTGATGTAAATTTTGTTAATAACGTTTTTATTTTAATCTTTTATATAAATGTATTATTTTAACTTTTTACATAATTGTGTTAATTTAATCTTTTATATAACTATAGCATTTTAATCTTTTACATAGATTTTATAAATTAAAATTTTTAAATGCAAATGTTTTCAGGGTGCTTGCAGTTCTACTATAATTTGCAAATAGAATTTTTTACCTTATTTAATCACACAAAAATTTTACAAATTCTGTGATTAGTCACAGAGAGATTTTTAATCTGAATAAAAAAATATTAAGCTGTAATTTCTAATCTGAAATAACGGTGCCATACTACTTGGAAATTTTAAGCAGTGTAGATACCTTGGTTTTAAAATTAATTTCCAGAGCATAAAAATTATCTGGATTCAATTCTGATACAGAAAAAACATTTTAGGTTCAAACCAGTTATTATTCCATCAAAAATAACTTTTCTTCTGGTTTTTGATTTGTGCAAGGTCGTTCAAAAGATCCTAGTCTTGCTTCATCAGGTGCAAAGAACATGTGCTTCTACTTGCATCTTGCTCTTAAAGTAGAAGCACATGTTCTTTGCGCCTGATGAAGAAAGATTAGGTTCTTTCGAAAGACCTTGCACATTTCTGTAATTTTATGGTGTGTTTATGAAGTTCTTTTTTATCTTAAAATTCTTATCCTTATTTTTCCAAAATCGTTACAAAAATGTGTGCAATTAAATAACACCCTCTATACTTTTAGCATTCGAATAAAAATTAACCCTGTGCATAACCCTTTACATAATGTTTAAAAATATATAAATTTAGATTCCCCTTTTTCTTAAATAGTAATAATAAACTACTTATTTAAATAATGATTTTAAATAGCTTTTTTTTCTTCAATAGCTTTTTATAATACACTTTTTATGATATATCACGAGAAGCTATTTTAATTTCTAGGGGGAAAAGTAATTTCTATAAAAAAAATAATAATAAGTATTTTAGACGACAATGGGAACCCTGATTTTTATTTATTACAAATTTTGGTAGTGAACAAAATAGTGGTATATACACATATCTGCTTATATTTCATTTTAAATCTAAATTACAGAAAAATTCTATTTTTCAATTTGGTCTAACATAATGAAACTTATTTTTAAAAATAAATAATCCATATGTAGCCATAGACGAATACTTGACAAAAGGACCCATCTTTTGATTGTTTTATACAAAAACATTGAACATGACTAGCATTGTAAATGATGGCTTCAAAACAAAAATATTACTTTGAGATATTGATTAACTAATGTGAATTTTTTTCAGAATCTTACAATAGATTTTTACTTAATTAAATAACTCCCATGCATAAAAACCACTATATTACCATTTAAAATAAAAACACATTAAAAAAAAAACCAATCATACTGACATATGTTAAAAAGGAGGGAAGAGTTCCCCAGAGGAACCCAGTTCAAACTGGGTTGGTGCAACTTTGGGACTGGGGGAGTGCAAACTTTGTTGCAATAAATTATGTTTAATATAGAAAGACACAGATTCAAAGAAAAAAAAAAGATGGAAATATAACTGACTATAGAAAACATTTGTTAATTATAAGACAAATGGAATTTCTTGATAAACAAACACATCCAAGATAGTGGCAAGATCAATCCACTGTCAGTATTTCGTTATAATCGGACATTATCATGATGACTCAAGGCCACAACATATGATGATAGTAATCTATAATATATTTCTGATGCTGAAACTCATCCAAGATATTCTATCTTTAAAAAATACCAAAGAAATCAACTGATTCTGTATAATTTAATGTAATTCTGACTTGTGTAACGTAACATCATTAAAATGCACCACAAAGAATTTTCTCCATAAAAAATGAACGATAAAAACTACATGCTTGATTTACAAACTCACCTAATAACATATTAACATAGTTTATGTAAATCACATTTTAATAATAAAAGCAAGTATTTTTATTCTTTGAACAACACTTAACTTTTGATCTGAATTATTAACGTACCTCTGTCGAATTCAATTCAATATTTTGAACATTGTTGTGATGGCAAAGTTAACATTATATATGTATTATACAAAAACATCAGTTCCAATAGTTTGGTTTCTAAAGAAACCAAACTAAAATTAACTACCAAATTGCGAGTGTTTCATAATCATAACAAACTTTAAAGTGAGATTCAAATACTATACAGTATGAAGTTAATATGCATTTGTATTTTCGGTGTATTACAAAGGACAATAAAACCTTTTAAAATAGAACATATCAATAATAAAATTATGCATTAAACAGAAAAATGCTATGGTACTGACAAAAGGAAACCTATTAAGAAAATCTATTTTAGCATGTTTTATTGTATACTGCCCTCAATAAATTTTACATATGTATTGTCACCTAGTCTAGATTTTAAATCAAACAGCAAACTGTGCGCATATAATTCTATAAATGTAACCAAGATTAAAATAATCGCACTGGTTTTTAAATATGTGTCACAAAATACCAGTTGTTTATATTGGAGAGAGAGACAAGTTAGTCTGTTTTTTAAGTGATAAAAGGGAGGAATGCTGCAGTATTATATTCTTAGAATAGTACATACATAAAAATTAAAAGCTGTTCAACATAAAAATTACTTTTCAGAGCACATTTTCATTCTTACTACAACAGACTCACAATTATCCAACACTCATGGGATTAGGGATCAGACATGGAAGGGTGTCTGATTAAATAACAAGGAAGGTCTCCATAAGTGCATACTTGGAACATTTTAGAAAAAATACTGAAGATACTCCTCATGTGGATATACATAGATATAAAATTGGGACGGAATCTCATTATAAGCTTAATTAAAAATGATGAAATTATTATTATTTGGCGAAACATTACTCTTTTGGTGAGATATTAATATGAAATGATTTTTTTTTCAAGACTGTTTCCTATATTTAATGATAATAGTAAATAATCAGTCAGAACAGAAATACAATTTTTTTTAAAAACACTGTACTACAGAAGCATGTTTTATTTAACAGTATTTAAAATAATCTTTCATTTCAGTGTAAAAGTATAGGAAAATAGATTTTTAAAAATAAAAAGAGAAGAGAGATTTTGAAATAGAAAAACTCTGCAACCATGTTTATTCATTACAAATACTTTCATTTGAGTATTAGAATACAAATGAATAAATGTACAATACAGATTAGGATCAGTAAGAAAGCGATTGAATTATTTGGACATTTTCCACAAAGCAACATTTCAGGAACTTCCTCAGATTCCACACATACATTAATGTGTTTGGAATATCCATGCTGTTTTAATTATTTACCCATATGGAATTAATTTGATTCGTTCTTTTATAACATCACCAGTCCCAGCTTTTTCCTACATATTCTCTGAATAAAATATTGACGATATTCTATATGCTTATTTCGATATGCACAGCTGTGATCCCTCATGAGAAGAAAAATAAAATAATGGCTTGATAATTCAGATCAAAAATTGTGTATTGTTCAAAGACCATTTGAACTTGCTTTTATTATTAAAATATAATATACATAAGCTATGTTATTAGTTACATTTTAATTCAAAAAAATTTTCAAAATTCACTTGTTTAAAAAGCAATGTTGAAATCATTACATTCACAAGCATTTCACAAACTTTGACTTGTAAATTGTGCAACATAATGTTCGACAAACTGTATGGAGTATTTGGCTTTGGGGATACATTTTTTTTCTGAAAAATCTATTGAGATTTCATGGCTAAATTTGACTGATTTTTTTCTAGTATACATAAATAAATTCTTTAACACTTTCCGGTCTGACCTTTTATTGCTGTAATGACTACAGTGGTATTTTACCTGTTTTCTAATAATAAAAACAATAAAAATAAAAATACTTATATTTCAGATATCCTACTTTTTTCTTTTATTTAAATTTTCAAAGCCTTTATTTTGAAAATATGTACATAATGTAATAATATTTGTGTTAGAAAAATTTTATAAACAATAAATGATGAAGTAAATTTTGTTGTGTGAAAAAAGTTTTACTTACATTTTACAAAAAAGTTGTAATAATAACAATTTGCTTCTTATATTATTCTTACTGTATATGATTTAGAAGCACAATATAAACAAACACAGTAAATATAGCAATAATTTATCATTTTGTAAAATTCACTTTTATGGGAAAAGTTTCAGACATGGGTAAAAACATCCCCCCCCCCCCCCTTTCAAAAAAAAAAAAAAAAAAAAAAAAAAAAAAAAAAAAAAAAAAAAGAATTATAGGATGTGTACTGCCCTCTATATTTTATTTTGGGAAAAAAATATCTACCTAATATCTTAGAGCAGTCAACACTCCAGTAGGTAATAGGGAAATTGAATTTTGAAGAGTCCTGCTCAAGTGTTACTCGAGCGCCGTCTAACAGAGTAACATATGGAGCTCAACCATAAACCGGAAAGTGTTAATATTATTTTCAGAATTTTTTTAGGATGCACTTTAAAGAGACCTTCCATATAAGTGTCAAATAACTTACAGTCTACTGTATTTTATTCTTTCTGGTTAAATGTGTTTCACAAAAAAGCATTACTAAATATTTATTTTTTATTTGTGTAAAACAGATTTTTAGCACTTCAAATTATTATCTTCAGTTTATCTATACTTACAAGTAATTTATTTTAATTTATTAATCTTAAAATTGAAATTATTTTAACTTTAGCATTCTACAGTTCATGTTAACAACTGTTTATTTGTCACATTATTTTCTTCCATCTGACAAAATTTGTTCCAAAACATCTTAAAATAAAAACTCCAACAAACAAAATAAACATACAAAACTACTAAATCACAGATTTAAATAATCTTTTTTAAACTCTACAAGTTAATTTAAATATTTGTATCTCATACTCTTTTTTTTAAATTAAAAAAGTTTGTAACATCATTCATATACATTTTTAGCATTTATAACAAACAATATCACATTTATTTCACTAAGGATATTTTAAATAAACCCTTTGTAACAATGAAAATGAGAAATGGGAAGCTTAATAAAATAGCTGCATTTTCTTAGCCTTAAAAAAGGGGGAATACAATAAACTGTTTATTCTAAATTAATTTGACCTTTTTCAATATAATAAATAAATAAATAAATAATATTTATTCTGAATTCTACTAAATAGTGTCACTTGAGAGAGTTTTTTCTTTAACTGTTGCAAATTTACTGATGTAATTTCAAAAAGACAATAATACAAATATTTTGCATACTATATCCTTTAAAGCTTTTTAAAATAATAGATTAATGCCTTGGAAGGAGAAGGATTTAGCTGGCAAAATCAGCTAAAATAAAATAACATAATGCTGTTACTTTTCATTACTTTGTAACTTTTACTGCAGTTCAAGCTGACATATGACGCATTCTAACAAATATTTCAAGAATTAGCAGACTTCTTACTATTTCTCGAGGAGCCTGGACCCTTTGCCCCACATCCCTGAACCATATTGAACTGGAAGCACTAATGTGGAATGTGATCCACAGCTGCAACAGGACAAAAACTTTTTTAAAAAAGGGGGGGGGGGGGGACAAAAAAATTTCTTGAGCTCATGTTTAAATTTTTTTTAATATAATATTAAAAGCAAATTACTTTGATTTAAAAATAAAAATGTTTTAAATACTGGAGAAAAAGCTGCTGCCTAGTAGGCCCCAACCGTTGGAGCTACCCAGGGTGTGTGCAGTAATAAGAATTAGCAAGTTTAACAAGATTTTAACTGCAGTGTTATCTATTGAAGCCCAGTAGTGTAGTGGTCAGCCAGCCTGTCTGCCATGCTACAGCTCAAGAGTTCTACTCCCAGATGGGCAAAGTCCACTCAGCCTTTCATCCCTTGGGGGTCGATAAAATGAGTACCAAACTTGCTTGGAAACTAAACACTGAGAGTCCCACATTAGGCTGACCACCTGATTGGAATATATGATGTATATTAGAGTCCAGAGTCCAGAAAACAGTCTTGGGCACTGTAGGTCCTCTTCCTACATGGATCATAAAGCCACAGGTTTAGTTTGGTTTTAGTTGACCATTGAAAAATGAAATTTCACCTTGTTTTTCTCAGAAAAGCAGTTAGAACCTTGACATTCCAAGGCAACAACAGACAATTCAAAAAAGTTACCATGAAGATAAATAAAATTTTATAGACACAATATATGCAGTGTTTTATTAATTAGTTTTTAGTTATGCACTTATTTATTATTCATATTTTTATATTATTTATGTTTTTTATTTTTGTAATATTTTATTGTATAAATATTTTCTCTTTTTAACAATTGCAATTTGAAACATTTCGTTATTTGAAATATCTGGTCTAATTTTTAGTTTATCCAACAATCTGCCAGATAAATAGTTATTTTCTGCAATATGAAAAAAATAAAAAAATAATAAGCTTCAGAAAGTAATTGACACATAAATGAAATGACTACAAGATGAACTTAATCCTTATCAAGCTAACTTTAATTCTTATAAATCAAGAACAGCTTAATACAAAACTTGCATATTTTCATTAAATTCAAATTTATATAGCTTTCAGAGTCCCCCCCCCCCCCCCAGGTTTAAAAAAGGGCAGGGTGCTGCTTGTGGGAAAAGAGCACTTTTGGATTCCGAAGGGTACGTTTTTGATTCTTAAGGGCATTTCTTGAAATTTTTAAAGGCATTCTTTTCATTTTTGAAACTACTTTTTAATATTTAATAGACAGAACACTATTTTAAAGACAGCAATGAGTCAATTTTTACAATGCAAGTAATTTTTTAATAAACAAAGGAGTAAAGGCACCTTTTTCAGGTGGGGACAACAAGGGAGCTAATTTTTTAAATCAAGGGCAAGAGGGGTGCTATTTTGTAAAACTAACGGCAGGCGGGGTGCAGCACCCTCCTGAAACTGTCTGGGGGAAACTCTGTAGCTTTTAAACTAGAAAACAAATTTAAAAATTATTTTTACACACCATTATTATACATTTTAAATAACAATAAACATCAGTCATTTATCAAAGTTTGAATGAAGATAAATAAAATTTTACACATATAAGTAGTGTTTTACAAAATAAAATTAGTTATTCTTGTATTTTATTTATTTCTGAAATTATGTGTTTATTTTTGTAAATCTTGTTTTATTGAACAAATATGTTTTTTGTAAATGAATTAACTTTTTTTAACCATTGAAACTTGAAATATTTATTTCTTGAATCTTGTTTTATCTTCAGTCCAATCTACAATCTGTCAGATAAATAGTTTTCTACTTTTGACACTAAGTTGAGAAAAAAAAAATGTCAAAAGATGACATGATACAGAAATGATATGATTATAACATAATCTTGACAAATGAAGAACAACTTAGTAGAAAATAAATACAAAAATTAGCAGTCGTTGCTAACCACATGGTGACTAAATGTGAAAAAGTAACCACTAAAAAAATTTTTTAAGTGTCTGTTAGCTTTTAAATTTGCTGCTTCATGTAAACTGCTTTCACCTCTAAAATACAGTGACAAAAAATTTTAGTCTACTTGCCAAAACCTACAAAACAAATTTTCTAATTTTTACCTTCAAACAAAACTTAAATAGTTCCTCTAAATCCATGCTTGTATAGCTTTTAATTATACAGACATTTAAGTAATATACAAAACTTTTTTTTTCTTTAATTCAGTTTATTTCTCTCAAATATCAGTCTTTTTCTACTAATTAACCAGAAATCAGATTCTATTTGTTCAAAGAAAAATTAGAAAACTTTCATATTAAAATGAAGCTGTTGTGGTACAAAAAAGGTAAAAGTATACATGCTAAGAAATTAAACTTGGTTGAGATTCAAAACATTATTAATAATTACAGTACCACATGTAATGTAAATATGATTATTATCTTTTCTATTTTTTTTATTATCATAAAAACAATAATCTTTATAACAGCTTTCCAAGAAAGTATTCCATGCCTGAAGTTTTCCTTTTAAAAACCATCATTATTAACATAAACTTGAGAAAGTTTAAGAAAATTTAAAAGAAAAAGAGCTTTAAGGTTGATACATCAAACAATTACAAAAAACGTGATAGATTGATGCCAGGTTATTTTGAGAATGGTGTACTTAAAAAAGCTGAAAAAACCAAAACAGTTTAAGGGAAATTAAGTAATTGGCAACATCACGAAGTATCGACTCTAAAAAAATATTACTTATAATATTTGTAAAATAATCTGCTCCTGTCTTTTGTGCATGAGATACTAATAGCTTACATAATTTTATGATAAGGTAATTTTGAACTATATTAAAAATATCACATAAAAAACATTAAAAAAAGTAAGAATGCTAAAATTTATAAGCTAATGAGAAAGCTAAAGCACCATTCTAAATTATATTCTAGCAGTTTTGAAATCCAAAGATACAAATTTAATAACACTACCACTATTAAAAATTGCTGCTTCAAGAAATAATTACAGTAGCATGCAAAATGCCTATGAGTCTTTAAAATAATCAAGCACCCTTATAACAAAAACTAAAAAGCAAATCATTTCATTCAAACATAAAAGCATTTTAATATAAAACTATATTTACAGAGATTCCAACAGAAACAGATTCTGAGTAAATGCTATAATTTCTAACAAACAATTACCGTGAGCAATTATAAAAAAAAATATTGAAAATCACAGATTACTTGATAAAGAAAAAAAAAAAAGAGACTTGGAGATTGGCATTTCTGGTTAAAAATCACAACAATTACTGTAAATCTATAACTGTGAGTATAAATAAATTTCATTATGCATGTTTAAAAGAAAAAAGAAATGATGCATTCTTTTAAAAATTTAAGCACCATTAAATCTGAATAGCAAAAAGTTTTACAAATGCATCAAGAAAAAAAAAATAAATTATAACTTTAACTACAGAAATAAAATAGCAATCAGGTACACCTTTGTATAAAATAGATATGTGCTACACATTTTTTGTGCAGTTTATTATGTGGAAAAGAAATAAATGTACAAAAGTAATAAATAATACAAATAAAGTACATGACTGCTACGAATACAAATCTTCAGGAAATAATAATAAAAAAAGACTCAAGTTACATTTTACTCTCGTACATTTCCTTTTGTTTAAAAATTTTAAAAATCATAGTTTTATTTTAAAAAGGGGGATTCTTTTAAGTCTCTTTAAATATCGAGAAAAATAAATCTTACATGTGATTTAAGATCAAAGTCTATAGAATACTTCTAAAAATTCATTAAGAATTTATCAAAAAAATTTTGAAAAGGATTTTTAATATGTAAAAATACAGTACTTTCAACTGGACAAAAAGAAACTCTGTGGTTAAAAAACAAGCAAAGGAAAAAAAACTTTTTTCAATTACCCTTTTTTTATACCATATTAAGCTAGTATTTGAACTTGAACTATTTGGTGCAGTTAACTATTACACTTACGAGCCTCTTAATCATTAGTACTATTTCTACCAGTGTCAAATGACAGCTTTTAAAAGTTTTGATTTATGTTTATTTGCTTGTAGTTTCTGAATGTAATAATCATAAAAAGATCTTCAATGTAAAAAATCATTTGTAATTATTCCATCTAGAAATTACAAATGAAAAACCATAAATCGAAGTCTTTTAAAAGGTGTCATTTGACACAAGTAGAAATAGTGTTATATGTTAGACAAGTTACAATATCAAATATTTTATAAAACACTAACTGATCATGGATGATACAATTTTAAAATTCTTTGAGGTGATTTTCAAAAATGAAAATCGTTCATCTCATCTCGAAAACATGATCAAAAACTGTTGAATTGATCATTTTCGGTGACCTATATGACAATATATTCAATATTTTTTATATGGCAATGATTAAATAAATTATTTTAAGAACATGGGACAAACAAACAGAGAGACAGACAGTCCATAATTAAACTGCAACAAAATTTATACAAGACATTTGAAAAAATTTGCCCTTCAAACAAAAAAAAAGGGAGGGGGGTACAAACAGATTATTAAAATTAATACATCTTTTCAAAAGTTATGCAGCATGAACACACAAAACATATTTAAGTGTATTAATTGAACTTGGGTGACCTGGTTTGCTTTTTAGTTGGTTAAAAAAAGCTCATGGTGAAAAAGAATAAATAGTTGCATCATACTTATCTAATACATTTTTTATTACTTAATTAAATCAATTCAAAAGTAACCTATATATATATATATATATATATTTATTTATTTTTTTCAGGCTTGATAGTATTTTAGATTAAACAGTTTTTAGAATGCTCAGCACTTTGCTTTTATTTAACATTTTTATAATTTTATCCTCATTTCAAAAATTAAAACGGTGGTCCCAGTGAGTTGATAACATTGGCTTTAAAATAACCTTTTTATAAGAACGTAAATAAAAGCTTAAATAAAATTAGGAACAAAAATAAAGATAAGATATAGTAAAACAAAAGAAATGTAAATCACTTAAAAAATAGCTCTGAAAAAATATTAGCAGCAGTTCCAGTTTTCATCATCTGTATCATAGCTAGATCTGACAATTTTAACTGTACTGTCTGTGCTCCTACTTCTGTACATTGGAGTCATCATAGGTTTATGATTTTTTAACTTATGAGCTAAAGTCATAAAAATAGCTTCTACATGATCAGCTTCATTATCATCAGTGGCAGAAGTTTCAAAAAGTGGCATATCATGGCTATCTGCAAACTTTTGAGCTGTATTTGTACTCACGGCTATATGTTCTTTACAATCACATTTATTACCAACCAATATTTTTGGTATGTGAGCTGAAGAACGTCCTTGGTATTGGTTGAACTCAGCAATCCAATGACTTAAGTTTTGGAAAGAGGTCATTTTTGTTACATCATAAACAAACACAACAGCATGTACATTTCTATAATAATGTGGAATCATACTTTTTCTGAAACGCTCTTGGCCAGCAGTATCCCAGAGCTGCAACTAAATGAAAAAAAAAAATACATTTATAAAATCTGAACATTCAAATAATAAAATACTGCTTTCAGTTAAGGTTACAATACGAATTATATAGACATTTTTCACTAATGTGGTAGACTTCTGATTATTCAACACACACACGACCTGAGAAATGTTAGAAAATAGAAATCATGCTATAATGGTGAGGACATTACCAGCTGCATTATTTAAATGTCAAGAGTGTTTAAATTATAATCAAAATTACTTATTAAAAAATAAATAGTTACTATCAAAATAAATACTATAAGTAAAATAAATGTTATCATAAAATAGATATAAATAAGAATAAGACAAATTTATGGAAAAAAATCTGCAATTGTTAATCTTTACATTTTGTATCTCATGTATAAATAAGACAATTTTCAAGGGGGAAAACATACTGATACATTTTTGTTTTCTAATTAATTGTGATTCTCTTACAGCAACATTTCAGATACCAGATTTAAAAAATGAAAAAAAAACTTCAGTTACATCTGCTTCTGTCTATTTTTCAAGCAACTCAAAGCAACTGGCTAGCACATGCTCTGCATCCTCATGAATTTTATTGTCACTCCCAGCTCATCACTATCAGAATCTTACAATTTGGATGTTTCTGTTTTTAGAACAATTTGACCAATTTTATTAATTTACAATTTTACTAATAAATTTATAATATATTAAAATAATTTAACAATACAGTCAACTGCCTCTAATCCACAAAGCTTGGAACTAAATGTTGTACAAATTATAGAATATTATTTATATTTTCCATCTGCAGATGTAAATTAAGTTATCACTCTTAATGCATGAATGAATGTTAATGGAAAGATAACGATTTTGAATAAGTTTTGCAATAAAGTATCTGTTTATCAGTAAAAAAGCTTGCCAGTTTTAAACAAGTAAATAATGTAGTCAAATACATAACAATGAAATAAACATACATACTTAAATAACTAAATCCTAATGCACATTCATCAAGCTGATTAGTTTTAATTTTTTGAAGCATAGATGCAATTTTTCTTTTAATACTTTAGATTCATGCATGGAAATTTTATCTTGCAACTTATGCAAAAATGAGATTTCCTGTTCAAAAATGAGAGACTGTTTTGATAGAAATTTTAAGAAATAATAATTTAATTAGAGTTTAATTTATGATTTAACAGAAGCAAGGATTAAACTGAAAGCTTATTTAAATTAATTAAATAAAAAAAATAATAATAAACAGTAACTTTCTGCAAATAACGAAAGAAAAAAAATTGCTGGTACTGAATTTCTACGAAATCATAACTATAAATTTCATTATTTACATTCAAATATGTATTGTGGATTACATCTCTGTAGAATACAGGGTAAAGACTGTATTTTAAATCACTTAACCTTTTAACAAGGTTTAAAGATGTGTATAATTTATTATAAGTAAAAGTATAATAAATTTAATTTCTGAATTTTTAAATGCAGCCACAAACATTTTTAGATCTTTGCATGAGCAAGTCAGATAATGAGATTGGTTATCCAAGTACTAATTTGGTTATCCAAGTACTAATGACATAACAGAAAATTATAGGGCAATCAATGAGAACAGTGGCTCTTACACTGTAGTCTGCAGACCTCAAGGGGATCTACAGAGATCTTACATACATTCAATATAATTTTTTTACTTATCTAAAACATGAGAGAAATCTTGTGAGTGAATTGCTTCAAAATACAGCAAAATTAGCTTATGTATCCCTATTAGTTTACATATTCCTCACCCGCAAGAAAAGTGACACATCTTCGCAAAAGTAAATTTCACAGGAGAGGCAAAAAAAAAAAAGATTTGCTTGAGGGTTGAATACATTTACCTTCCCACATAATTTGCCTCGCCTTTTGTGATCACGAATGGACATATAGTACAATAAAGAAATTTTCTGGATAACTACACTTATGAAACTTTTCCTGCAGCAAGGCTGTAGACCTATTAGTGGAATAAAGAGCAAAATTAATTTTTGCAAGCTGTGTCACTTTTATTGCAGGTAAGCAATATCCTCTATTCTATATTCTAAAGAATATGAATACTTTTAGTATGGATGCCATGCGCTATAACACATCCTTTATACAAAAAACTGGGAAAAGAATAAAAAAGGAAATTATGGTGGGTCCTTCATAAAACATAATTTTCTGCTTGGAAGGGGGGAAAAATTATAACTAATCAAGGATGGCATATTTTATTTAATATGTTGAAATTGTTTTATTATTAAATAAAGATCCACATTTTGGAATATTCTGGGGCCTAGGGATCCATATTAGAAAAGTTTAGCAGCATCATTATTTCTGTTTTAAATTCTGGTAGTTTGCAAAGACAGAGAAAGTACTAAAAGGAATTCTTGGTAACTAAGAGATTAATAACAGCTGTATTAGAATGTTAAAAGTTCCATGGAGTTGCCTAATCTATTAAAAAAATAACAGGAATAATTCTTTTACAATTTTTTATTCTAATTGTTATATTTTAACCACTGACAATATAAAATACATTACAAATTTGTTTAAATCCTTTCATGGCAAATAAATTTATTTTTCAGCAAGTTGATAAATATATATTTTTAATTATTTCAAAAAATTTTAAATAATAAAATAAAAAGTCAGGCTTCTTTTGATATTTAACCTGCCAATTCTGAAAAGATTAATAAGATATATATATATATATATTTTTTTTTTTTTCCCCGGTTTGAATAGATAAGATGCAAGACCCTTTATCAAAATTACATAATTCATCAAAAATTTTGCAGATATAAATATTCAGTTGTGGAGTTTACAAAGAAATTTGGTGACCAAAAATTCATAAAACAGACATTTCATACAAAGATTTGTATTTCTAAAAATGATTTAAAAGTAAAATCAACAAAATAGTATATACTGTAGAAGATCAAACATAGCACAATAATTTTATTCAATTTATTAGTGTTATCACTAAAAAGGTCCAATAATTAAAATAATAATAATAATTTATATTACGTTATTAAATTCAGTTATGATTTAAGAATGAAATATAACAAATATTTTCCATTTTAATATAAAAAGTTGCAACGCTTGACACACAAAGCTTAAATACGCAATAATGAAAATATTTCATTTATGCAAATCATTAAATACACCTGTGTTATGTAAATAAGTAAGAGTTATCTCTAATATTTAAAGTACTGAAAATAAATTTGAAATATTTTTTTGTGAAATATATTTAAAAACACAGTCTGAAAAGTAATGAGTATTGTCTAAATATCTAACAATATTCAACCAAGTGGATCGAATATCTGTCAAAAGGACCAAATACTACATAGTGGTTGAATATCTGTTACATTCCTAATTTTAATTGATTTAAGAGCATAATTGTTGATAAAATTATATAGAGAAGAATCTTTACAAGATGTACAGATAATGAACATTGAAACTATGTTTCAAGAAAAGTCAAAAACAAATACTTTACTAAAAACAGCTTTATAAAATACCACTAAAAAATGCGCTGTAATAAAACATTTTCATGAATTCACAAAAGTACTAAAAACACCTTTATAAAATACCACTAAAAAATGCATTGTAATAAAACAATTTCACGAATTCACAAAAGTGTAATCAGTATTGATCCTCAAACTAAATCGAATATCTATCAAAAGGACCAAATACTACACAGGTTGAATATCTGTTACATTCTGTTACATTCCAATTTTACAGATACAGTCCTTTTGACAGATATTCGATTATCTCTCTACAATTCTCTGTTGTTTCTGACCACATTCTTTATTCTTTTGAGCACAAAACCCTATCTTTTATTTTTAGTTGTATGTTTTTGAAAATTATGTGTATCTTTGTTTATAGAAATTTAAAATATTTTACAATAAAAGGCATAATTTCCGTTAATTTTTTTACATTATTAAAGTCTATTTCCAGGTTTTTACAGATGTTTAATTTCGCTAATGTTGTTGTCTTTTTTTTTTCATATTTTATATTGATTATGTTCTTTTATTCTTTTTATAATTTGCCTTTTTGTTTCTTCTACATTTTTTTTTCTGAACCATGCTCTATTTTATACTTAATTACATATATTTAATTTATATTAATTTATTTTTATCCTATCTCAATCTCTGAAAAACATTCCGATTAATTTTTATAGAGATATCCATATTGTACTTTATTGCGTCTCTTTCATTTTTATTAACATACCTTTTCAAAAGAGTATTGCTCATTAGCATAACTTTTTTTTTTATTCTATTGTATTAAGGGCAGTTCGAAGGCCAAAACATAAAATATTTCTAATTTTCGATTTTTTAATATTTTGAATCTACCATTTCTCCTCTTTCTACTGATATACAGTACACTCCCTTAAATCCGCGACCCTAAAATCTGCGTCTTTTTTCAGATGTAAACAATGAAATTTACAGTTAAGTTGCAGGAACAAAATTCAAGATGGAGCCGAAATCAGCAACTACCGCAATTTTTTTTTTTTTTTTTTTTGCTAAATTTTTTGTTAATTATTCTCTTTTGGCTATTACAGCTGATTTATTACTACATAAATTTACATTACTTTTGATTTTAATATAAATTAGCATATCTATATGATGACGTATCGATCTTACAATCGCTTTACCACTAGATGGCAGCATAGGACTTTTGGAATCAAATTGAATCGATTTCATTGGTAATAATTTAATATTTTTCTAAATTTTTATTTTACATAATTATTTTAATAATTACTTACATTTAAACTAATAAATTATTTTAATATTTTACTTATTTTAATATTTCACTTTATTGTAAGCTTTCATTATAATTTCCCTTGCTTAACTCCAATCAAATTAATGTTTCAAAAATGTAAACAAATCAATGACCAGAAATCCGCAAAATTCTAAAATCCACACAACCTCTGGTCCCAAGCTGTGCGGATTTGAGGAAGTCTACTGTATTACTTTTGTTTCTACGGCAACCAGAAGTTGGAAAATTTTAGTAATTCTCTTTGTTTATCTACTTTACTACTAGTGCTTTATTTACTTTAAACTTTATTTTCTCAAAATGTTGTTTTTTTAACTTCGATGTACCTTTTTGAAAAAAACTATTATACATTATGCTTTGAAATTTTGCTTGAACGTTCTATACATATCCTTGTTTAATCTGAGGTGAATTGTTTAAACTCACAAAAAGGACTTTTTTTATTATTATCATTATCTTTGAAAAAATTGCATGTTTTTTGAAATTTGAATGTGGTCTCTACTTCAGAGTTAATAAAAAAATATCTAAGCTTTATTTAATTATAAATTTAACTTCAGATTATTAAGAATTGTTTATTTTATGCATAAAATTTTTTTCAAGTCCATATCTTAAGTAGTTTATCAGAAAATGTACATTAATTTAACATGGCAGGTATAGGGATTCCGACTGCCCTTAAGTTTAAAATTTTTTCTTTGTGTTTGCTTATTATTTTTATG
This sequence comes from Maratus speciosus, assembly GCA_963932465.1. Classification (NCBI taxonomy): domain Eukaryota; kingdom Metazoa; phylum Arthropoda; class Arachnida; order Araneae; family Salticidae; genus Maratus; species Maratus speciosus. The sequence continues at coordinate 177,447,836 of OZ010790.1, read as the reverse complement.
TTTATTATTCTCACGGGTCTGTCCAGATTTTTCCCCCAGGGTCCTGCTTTTGTGAAAAGCTTTTTACATTTGTGAAAAATCTAGTCATAATATTGTGCATTTGAAATAATCGTTATATTCAGGTTCTTGTTTATACATTTTAAAGAAGATATATGTATGTAAAATACACATATTTTCTTTACTTAGGTAAAAGTGACAGGTCAGATTTCACTTTAAATGAATTAAATTTGTCAAAGATTCAGCTTAGAGATGTAAAAATTTTGTGAATAGCCTAATTTTAAGATAAAGAATTTTATGAAGGGTCCTGTTTTAAGGTTAAAAGTTTTGTGAAGGGTCTTTTTTTGAGATAAAAATTTTTGTGAAGGGTCCTTTTTTGAGATAAAAATTTTTGTGAAGCGTCCTGTTTTGAAATGAAAATTTTGTGAAGGGTCCTTTAAAATACCCAATTTCTTGCTAAACAGATCCCTGATTCTTCTTCCATTTTTTGTCCTTCAATACATACCTATATTTGAATTTATCATACTGTTTATATATGATTTTGCATCTAGCATAAATTATTTGGCACTTGTTTACTTTCGCATTGACCATTTTCAGTAAACAAAATCTGTTGCCTAATAATGTGATTTAGTACCGAAAATCCACAAGCATGACGTCATTTTCACTGTGTCAACTTGTATATATTCCTTTTTTATTTTGTAGATAAACCAGTTTACTTTTTGAAATAAAACTGTTTTTTTTTTCTTCCATTAAACAAAATCATTTTTGCCTACAAATAGATAAATAATGATGATGCAATATGGAAAACTGTGACAAGAGAATATCTACTGAAAAAAGAACATGGTTCAGAGGTTTTAAAATTACACTTGTGACTGCACTAAAGTTTCTTTACAGCTAGTAAAAAATATTAATATGAATTAAATGGAAAAAAGAACAGATGAATTTGAACAAGATGATGATGATGATCACTTAAGCACATCTATATCAAATTAGCTTCTAGTAAATATAAAGAATTTGCATGAAAACTAGAAAATATATTATGAGCATGTTCTTATATGATGATTATCCATTACTGACATTAAGTAAAACTGATTGATGAAATATATACTGGTGGCAGAAAAGAATCAACAACAAAATAAACAAGTACAACTATTTCATTAATTTTTTGTAAATTGCTGTTTCAATATTTCTGCTGTTTTTCATTATTTTATCATTATATAATGTGTCATTTATCATTGTTTATATCGATAAATGACAGTGTTGACAAAAATAAACTGTTATGAAAACCTAGAAATAGGCTTTATTAATAAAAAAAACTAGTAAACTATACTAACAGACACTATGGTTTCTATTGCAAAGAAGTTAAAATTTCTATAAACAAGGGTGTTTGTAACTTGTAAGTATAACCACAGACAAAAAAATAGGCCACATGGCCAGAAGTAGGTAGTACATGGTCAAAAGCAACAGAGGAAGTTTAAGGCAGTGGTCATCAATCAGTAGTCTGCTGAAAAATCTAGACATTATTTGAGTTTTAGTGTTTCATTAATGATAAAACAAAAATAATATTCTCAGAAATTCCAATATTTATTAAATTAAAATTTTATAAATGTAAAAATTTCATAAGATGTTTTGAAAATTTAAATTACAGCAGGCATTGATAATGGTGTTACTTATTATTTATTTGCAAAACATCTAATTTTTCCTTTTTGGCTTTCCATAAAAAGAGAAAACCCATTGCTGAGTGAAAAAGGAATGAAAATTTTATACTTATTTTGTTATACAAGCCTTGGCATAACTCAGTCTTACGAAAGGGCAATTTTGCATCAAGGTATAATTAAATTAGTAAGATAAATAAAATAAAAAGTTTTTATTTTAAAATTTTGTTACATGTAAAAACATGTTTATTATTTTTAATGCACTAGATATATAAAATGATACTACAGCTTTCCACGACAGAAAATCATTTTAAAATCTGAAAGAATCTGTGAAAATGGTCATAATAATCCCTGGAGATGTTTCTTGTTTGATAATAGTTTCAAAAAGAATAGGTGTTCATATGGCAAACTGGTTCAATGGATATGAAATACCTTTACTATGATATCATGATTTATATATTTCTAGATTGAAGAAGTGACTTCCAATCCAATGGTGTGAAAAAATTTAAATTGGTATAAAACATCAGTCATAGACTGGAACAGTTAGTTACATGCACAAAGTATATTCTGAATTTCTGACAAGGCATTCAGCAAAAAAAAATCATGCCTTCTTCATAAAATGAAAAAACATTGCTGGAATAATTCTACAGCAACTGTCGATTTTAGGATTATTCGTTGAAATGATAGTACCAGTTTTTAGTACTAGTTTGAATAGAAATGCAAAAAATTAAGAATCATGAATGAGGGATCAATCATTTACGCAGACTGCTGGTAAGATTATAAAATTGAAGAATTTTAAAAAGCTGGCTTTTATTACTTTACGGTTAACCATGCATATAACTTTGTAGATCCTACTACTAGTGCTCATACCCATAAGGTATAATGATTGTGAGGATATGCAAAATGGGGGAGTAAGAAGCATAGAGGTATGGATTAGAGATCTGTACGGACCTGGCCCAAGGCCCTTATCTGTTCCGGCCAGGGCTGACAAGTTGAAGACAAACTTTCAAATGTGGGCTGATAAAAAAAATAAACGGTGGGCCTGCCGGACCGATAAAAAATTAAGTGGTTCGACCTGATATAACAAGTTTAAAAGAGGCAAACTGAGAAAAACAAAATATGAACAGATTTCAATAGAGATGACTGGGCTGAGAATAATGTTACAAATGTACTTTGCTCCTTTTAAATGTACTTTGCTATTTATGTCACGGGGTCATCAAATGTACGGGCTCATTTATGTCATTAGACTCAAGACGAAGCAGACTGGGACTTAATAGTGTCAGCCAGGAGAGTCAGGCAATTTTTTTTTTTTGGTAAAAATAATAGTGATAATGAACTCTTGTTAACGAAATATCGAACGTTATACTTTAATAATATGAACAGTTGACAAACTGCTTGTGCGTTTAACACATTCGTTGTTATTTTTTAAATATATAACAATTCGATGAGATTTTCAAATGTAAATAAAGATTACCAGAAAGTGCTTTTAAAAATTTTGTTTTTCTCATGATATTTAACTTCGGCTTCTTCTCTATCACACCAAAGGCACTATATAACATAGAAGTACTGAAAATTTTGATTCAATTTTCGATTATATATTTGTGCAAAAAGTTTTTTGATTGTGTCACAGTTATTAAATTTCAAAACCGGTCTTGTAGTGAAATAAAAACTGTTCTACACCATACAATAATATCATTGAAACTAAAAATCCATTAATTTATTTCATACCAGCAAGAAAAAAACATCAGACCAAAATTTCTGACACTTAATACTAAATTTATAATTACTAATTTGTTAGGTTTGTTATAATTACTAAGCACTTATGATTTTCTTATAATTAAAAAGGAATTTATATTTTTGTTACATTAAATAGGTGCATTTCACATTAATAAAAACAAAGCTATTTGATCAATATTGTACAAACATACTTATGTTTTTAAAAATTCATATTAGTGGTCTGTGAGATTTAAAATTATGAATTTGGTGGCCTATAAGATCTGAAAGCCAATTGGCGACTTTTGTTTAAGGAACAACACTCATATACAGACAAGTAAAAGCATTTTATTACAGAGTATTTCAATATTATTTTCAGTAAATAAATGACACTACAATTTTAAGTATCTTTAGAAACAAGTGTGGTCACTATTACAGGTGAATAAAATTATAACATAAGTAAGAACATAAATAACACTTTCAATATGGAACATTCAACATGCAAAACAAAATCAACTTTATGTTTTATTTATATGAAAATAACACAATTGGCTGATTTTCACAAATTTATTGGGTACTTTTATGTCAGCCAGGTACAGGGAATAAACAGCCAAATATTGTTTCCATGTAACATTTATATTGCATTCATTTAATTTAAAATATAAACCTTTCATGTATTTCAATTAAAATACTAAAAAGAGACAAATTTTAAAAAATAATACCATACACCAAAACATTTTATTTCAACATCAAAGAATTGTTTCTAATTTACACACATGAAATATAAAAGCTGCTATTGGCGATTTTAAAAATGCTACTGGCGACATTTGCACCAAACTAACATGAAAGTACCATTTATTATTACAATTAATTAGAACCTTTTATTGCAGTAGGATAATATAAATAAAATAAACAAAAAAAAAAAAAAAATTCATTATGTATTCAGCTTATTCCGATATTCAACCAAATTGAATACTTAAAAAAAACCTTACATAACTTCTACTTTAACTGTTATAAAAATATTCAGAATATTAAGAAGCAGAATCTCATTTAAATAAAAGTGATTGTGTTTACATTGCTGTTTGAAAAGTGATATTTAAGGAAATTAACTATTAATGGTGGCAGTCATAAGATTTATAAATACATAAATGCAAGTTCTTGAATATTGTCAAATAATAAATAGTCTTCTTGCTTTTTCACAAACACAGTGTTTCTAAACAAAATAGAACAAATTTATAAACACTCTTTGTATAGGAAACCAGAATGGCAACCCATGTATTTGGTCAAAAATACAGTGTATCTCACTCCAAACTAAACTTGGATTTTCATTTGTAAATTTAACAATAATGAAGATATTGTAATGATATTTCAATAGACTTAGCTTTTTGTGAAAGATAATTGTCATATCACCAATCTTCCAACCTTTGTTTTATGGAAGTGAAGGGAGATGAGTGGGAAGAGTCAGTCAGAGGTGGCTTTTGATGGAGGTAGGGTGTCAACGATTTAAATCAGTTGATTTAAATCAGCGATTTAAATCATGATTTTAATCAAGTGATTTTTTTTTTTAAATCATTGATTAAAATCAAAAAATTTTTAAATGTTTAAAATGACATAAAAAAGTATTCAAATCTAAGATGAACATAATTTGGAAAGTTTCTACAGGTATTGTGACTTATGAATACACAAAACAAAGCTTTAAATAATTGTTTTGAAGCGTAATTCCTGAGTATTGTGAAAAATTTAAGTACAGTAAGTTTGTAAAAAGCATGGTTTTTTATCTAACAAACATAAAAAGCATTTAATTTTTAAATGATATTTAAATCTAATATAACTTACAATATCATCATTTCCTTTTAATAATCAAGTTATTCATTCTTTTACATACAATAAACATAGCAATAGAGTGTCAATGATTTTAATCAATTGATTTAAATCAGATGATAAAATCACATATTTTCTGATTTTTTAAAATAATGTGAAAAAGCATTATAATCACTAATGGAAATTATCACTAAATCACTTGTAAAAAATGTAATATTTGTTATAATTATAACAATATTAAATTGTCTAAAAAGAAGTATTACACATTTAAAAAACATCTAACTAAATGTTAAATAACTTCAAAACATTATAATATTTAGTAGCTATTCAAATATTTTAGTGTTGTGGGAAAAAAAAATATGATTTAAATTACAAAAATACAATTTTTGTAATCTATTTATAAATTATGTGTGAGTTTGCTGTATACATCGCTACAATTTTTGATCAATTTGATATACATACACTTTAGAACCTGTGTAAAATTACTGGCTGCTTTATGAATTTATCAAACTATTATTTATCACCTTTTTTTAACCACTTTTTCAAAAATGTAGATTGTGTTCTTAATTGAACAGTTAATTATTTAATAATTACAAAATTTAATCTGTATCATCAATTTGAAAATAAATGCAATTTATCAATAACTTTAAAATATAAGCAGCGGTATTTAATGTTGGTTTACATAATTATTACAAAATATTAATGCACATAATTTTGTATGTTACTAAAGAAATTTTTAATTTGCAGTTTTTTGTAATTTCTATAATTACATAATTAAAATTTTATTAATTAAAGCAAAAAAACATAGTCTATGTTAGTAATTGGAGGGTTATTCATTTTTGAAATGCTTAATTCTTGACAGATGTTTAATATTTTAACGCAGGGAAAAAAATAAAAATAAAAAATAAAATGTGTATGCTAAATAAAGAAATTATAAAAATGATTTAAACCCATTCATACACACATACGGAGTAAATATAAGAACAGCTAGTTATATCTGAAATCCTAAAAATATTCAGTAATAGCATTATTACCTCTCAGTGGGGATTATTAGCTTTTAATTGTTCATTTCTATTTTTTTTTTTTTTTTTTCTTAAAAGAAAGAAGTTTTGCTGCCTTTTCAATCCCTAATTATTTTTTTTTTTTTTTTGTTTGGTGTACGTGAGTTACAAAGTTAAAACAACCTACATTGAAGAAGCTCTTTCTGTTCTTAATATTTTTATACCAATTATTTTTCTCTTATACATTTTTTTACAATAACTGTTGAGCAGATGTCATTCTTTCATTCTTAACTCCAATATTTGATATAAATTTATTATTGCAAAAGTAGAATGAAAAAAAAATTCTTGCTTATTTTATTCTTTTACTTGCAGAAATTTACTATACTTGCTATGCTTATTTTATATAAAAGAATGAATAATTTGATTACTTAAAGAAAATTATGACATTGCAAATTATATTAGATTTAAATATTTTTAAATGAAATGCTTTTTATGTCGGATAAAAACTATTTACAAATTTATTGTACTTAATTTTTTGCAATACTCAGGAATTAAGCTTAGAAACAATTATTTAAAGCTTTTTTTGTTGTTGTTTATTCATAAGTCAAAATAACTGTAGAAACTTTCCAAATTATGTTCATCTTAGATTTTAATACTTTTGTATGTCATTACAAAATTTAGAAAATTTATGATTTTAATCAATGATTTTAAAAAAATCAGTTGATTAAAATCATGATTTAATCATTGATTTAAATCAACTGATTAAAATCGTTGACATCCTAATCTTGAATGACTTGATAGCACTATTTATGGAACACTGAGTTAATTTGTAAAACAGGATAAACATTTATAGCAAAACTATTTTTTTTTAATGAATAAACAGTAGAATTGGGCAGTAAGTACATTCTTGAGAGAATTATGTATGTACATTTTAATATGAAAGGATATAAAAGATTTGTGTAGATGCTTTTTTGTGAGATTTTCTTGAAATTCTTTTTTTAGGCAGATGCTGGTTTTTATATATTCACTATATCAAATACAAATCTTTAGTGATAAAAAATAATCAACAGTATGTAAAATGCCATGAAACATTAAAATATCTGAGTTTTGTAAAAAGCAAGAGGGTGCCTAATATGGCAAAAAAAGTACACAAAATACCACATTGTTCGTTCATTATTTTTATAAAATACTTTAGTAATTATCAGCCACCATGTTTCATGCATCAACTCAATGCACTATATAGGGCACAGCACAATCAAGCCAAAAGTGCATACAAGGAGGCATATTATTTTGAAAGAGCATCGTAGGAATAAAGGTATGTGCATGTTGTTATCTAGTCAACCGATTTTACTTGTCACTTATGGCTAATTTGGGTTTAAAACTTTATGTAAACTTATATTGATTTAATAGCTTTTCTTTCTACATTTTAATGCTTATAGAACTTCTTTATTTTAAAAGCAATGCCTTCATTACCTAGGATACAATGTTAATTCTTTTCTAAAACATAAATTAACTTAAAAAGAACCGACATTAAATTTAAGTGTTTCATAGATGGCGTTAGCCATTCCGTAATCGACTATTCTCAGGCCTACCCTTTTTGTAAAGTGGAATCGTCCAGTTCAAAGGTATAAATTGCGTTTCGCTAATCAAACGCGGCGCTCTCTCTTTTCTGTTCATTTCTTTAAAGTTATCGTTATAATTTTAATATGTTTGTGTTTAAGTTACAGTAAGATTTTTAGTTTGAGTTTTACGATGTTTTTAGAAAACAGTTTTAGTTATGATTTAAATTTAAGCTGTTTTGAAAAGCTCCAGGTGTATTGAAGTTTAATCCTATTTTAACCAAAGTTATTTTTAATGATTTACTTAGCTGTTTTAAACAAAGTCAGCTCTGAATATTTTTCAACTTAAAGCTGTATTTTTATGAAGCATACATTGAATGAAATAGAATTTAAATAAAGAACTGTCGTCAACAATATGTGACTTTTCTATGGATTCAACACACAGTTTTATTACAGGTGTCTTCTACAGCACATTTACAGTTCCTCTCCTGATAGCAGTATAAGTGTATATGGTTGAATCCATATCAACTCAGGCAGGGGAGTTACCTTCATAGTCTCAGAAGTTTTTGAATTGAACATATGTTAAAATTTAAGGAAAAGTAAGATACCAATATATTTTTGTTTTGTCCAAAAAAATTCCTGGCCCAAGATACAGGCTGCCAAAGATGGCATCCCGGGCACCATTTCCCATTCACGATTTTTGATAAAAATTTTAAAGTGCTCTATCTCTAGAAAGGTGCAAGATATTTTGTTGCATTTTTTTTTATTTTAAAGATAATATTTTTCTGTTTAAAATGATATACCCAATTTTGAAATATGTATTCAACTTTTCTTGTGGCGGCCTTTTGATTTTTTTTTTATTTATCCAAAAAAAATTTTTTTTTCAAAAATGCCAATCCCAAAAATTTTGATTTTTTTGCTGTTGATCAATACCATTGGGCTACCTTCACTGTAAAGGAGAACTTCCACTTTTGATTTTAACAAGTTTTAGAAACATTTAAAAAATTCAGAGAATTTTACAGGAACTGTATATATACAGTTCAGGTATATATACAGGTATATATACTGTATATATACAGGAACTGTATATATACAGTTCAAGTAAAAGTCACTGAATTTTTGTTTATTTGTATCATTTGTAAGGGTAAGCCTTCTACATATCCTAAACAAGCTGGAAATTGCAACGTCAAATGAGGTGCATTCGTACTATAACTAGTTTTATAAATATTCAGATCTTAGTGTAATAAGTGTTACACTCTTGAGCAGAAAGGCATGAATGCAAAATTTATCACGATTCTATACATTAAATTCAGTAATACGGAAGTAATATGAATCCATCTTAAAAAGGACTTAATCACCAGGCAACCCAGAATCATTACCTATTGTGATACATCATTGAATCAATTACGTATTATAGGATTTTTAAATAGAATGAAGAAAACTTTTATTAATATCTTTTTAAAGTTTTAATTCGATTTTCATAACATTTGAAGTGATGCATAGTTTATGCATACTGAATGCACACTGAACACTGCATAGTAAAACAATCTCAATAACACATATCAATTACACAGCAATACAACTATATTAATGCAAGTGGGAGTTCAGACAGATGGACAGACAAACTGAATCCATAAAGACTTTCAACTATGTTGGAAAGTGTTAAAAACACATAAATAGGTTGGAATTTGACTTTTAGAAATTTATATCAATAGACGGAAGCATACTTGAATACTTTCATACAACCAGGGCTGCAGAGTCGGAGTCAGGCCCATTTTTGAGCGAAAGAGTCAAAGTCGGATCTGTTAAAATTCCCAGAGTCGGAGTCATCCATTTTACAAGCAGGTCTGCATTGTCAGAGTCGGATCTCTTAAAACTCCCGGAGTCTGAGTCATCCATATTTCTCACCGATTCTGCAGCCCTGCATACAACCCTGTATTTTACCTACTATCTTTATATAAATGCCACTATTTAGCTAGTATTAATTAAGACTAAAACATGCTTAAAACTAGTGAAATCGCACTTCCAGAGTTTATTATCCATAGTTGGCCATATACCTAATTCTTTGCGTGGACCTGTATATCATTTTATCTATATTCTACAAACATATCTTAGTATACTAAATGGAGTTCAGTGTAAAAATGCATAATTCATTTAAAAATCACCTTTAAACTACTTTCGTTCATACTCAGTAACCCTTACGATTTCTTTTGTGTAGCCCTGTATATGATCTACAGCATTTATACACACAACATAATATGGAAAAATTTAGTTAAACTTAAAAACTCATATGACAACTAAAAATGCACTTCCAGCAATCATCTCTGATATACAGTATTTCGTATACAGCAAAGTACCCGAAATCTTTTGTGTGTCTCTGTAAATACTATGCACTTTCTATTACACAGGAAGTAACTTGCCGTAAACCTCAGCAACATATATCAATTTCATTATATGTGAAAGAGTTTAGCGTAATTAAAATATGCCACAAACAATATTCCCCTTATACCATTATGTAACGGAATTCTTTTGTGTGGATCTGTAAATTAATAATTAATATTCTTTGCAACCACATATTTTATAGAATGTATATTTTAGTACATAGTTAAGATATTTTGTTTCCATGTTTTGTTTTATTTCTTCTATGCTTCCATTCACCGAACTTTTTAGACACACCTTGTATAACTTGTCAAAATCAAAAGTGGAAGTTCTCCTTCACAGGGAAAGTAGTACTCAATGTTATTGATCAACAGCAAAAAAATCAAAATTTTTGGGATTGGCATTTTTGAAAAAAAAAAAATATTTTTGATAAAAAGAAAAAAAAAATCAAAAGGCTGCCACAAGAAAAGTTAAATACATATTTCAAAATTAAGTATATCATTTTAAACAGAAAAATATTATCTTTAAAATAAAAAAAACTGCACCAAAATATCTTGCATCGTTCTAGAGATAGAGCACTTTTAAATTTTTATCGAAAATCGCAAATGGGAAATGGTGCCCGGAATGTCATCTTTGGCGGCCTGTATCTCAGGCCAGGAATTTTTTGGGGCAAAACAAAAATATACAGTTATCTTATTTTTTCTTGAATTTTAACATATGTTCAATTCAAGAACTTCTGAGACTAAAGGTAAGATTTTTTCTTTGGCTGCCTGAATTGACATGGATTATACCATATCAGACCTGTATTGATACAGGCTAAGAGAAGAGGTTATGGGCAACCAATGCCATACCTAGATAATGGAAACATGTTGAATTTAAATAAGAAGAGTCATAAATTTTAGCCCCATTTCAAAGACATTTGTGTTTGTTAAGAAGGGGGGCTAATAATTTTTTTTAAGATGGCGAGTATGCAAGTACAGATTGATAAGCTTGGAGCTTTAAACTACTCAACTTGGCAAATGGATATTAAATACCTTCTGTTGGAGAAGAATGTATGAGATATTGTCACTGGAGTTGAGAAGGAACCTGAAATTGATGCCGATAAGGGAATTACAGCAAAGGATGTGAAAGATTTTCATACTAGGAAAAGGATTGCTTTATCCACAATCTATTTAAATATGGGAAAGGACTTTAGAAAAATCATAGAGAACAAAGATAATCCCAAAGATGTATGGAATGTATTAAAGAAACATTTCGAGCCTGATAATAGATCACGGCATATGTTCCTGTTTTCTGAGTTCATGTCCTGTAAAGTGAAGCCAGATGAAAAGATAGATTTATTTGCTGCCAGGTTAAATAGAATTGCCGATCAGCTGAATGACCTTGGTCATCCTGTTGAAGAGGTGTATAAATTATTTCAACTCCTGCATCATCTTCCAAGCCATTTTGACAGCATAGTGCAAGTTATATTATGTTGGAAGGAGGAAAAGTTTATTTTCAACGATATCCTAGTGGAATTAATTGCCGAAGAATCAAAATTAGCCCTGCAAGATTTAGACAAACGTAAAGAACTTTTTGTTGAGACTCAACATATACAGAAAAGTAGACTTCGATGCTTTCGATGTGGGAGCACAAACCATCTACAGAGGGATTGTCAACAACGCCGAAGAGACTCTAGAAGTTATAATCGCCGTGTTCCATCTGTTTCTAGTGTGTCTGATGCCTCCGAATCCAGTTCCGAACGTGCCCAGTCTCCAGTTAAGAAAAACAGGAATCGCAGAGGCAAAGGGAAGGAACCACCATCAAACTCTAACAGCGTTAAACAAAAAGGTAAAAACAATCCTTTCTTGTTTTATATTCAGGCAAATTTGAGTGGTAGTGAAAGCGAAAATAGCTGGTTATTTGATACAGCAGCTTCACACCACTTTTGCCGTGATAAGAGTTTGTTTTATAAATTTAAGCCTTTGAAAGATGAAAAAATGTTTGTAGATGTAAATGGTGTTACTTTTCCGATAGAAGGAAAGGGAAATGTAAAGTTAAAGTTTGGCCAAAGGCTGTTTTTCTTTTCTGGTGTAATGTATTCCCCTAAAGTAGGAAAAAAATCTTATTTCAGGTCCAAAATTGGATGTAAAAGGTGTAAAATTTACTGGTGAAGGCGGTAAGATGGAAGTGTCCAAAGATGGTCAATATTTATTTACTGCTTTTCTTAGGGATGGTACTTATCATTTGTATCCTAAAAATCCAAATTTAGTTCCTAAAAGGGTTAAATTTGAAACGTCCCATATATCTAAAGATGATTTCAGAATTTGGCATCGCAGGTTTGCGCATGTAAGCCTAAATTTGATAGAAACGACCAAAAATGAAAGTGTAGAGGTCTTCCCTGGGTTAAATCAGGAAAACTTTTTTGTGAAATATGAAAACTTAGTAAACACAGACGTACATAATTTAAATCAATTAATAGGATTAGATCTAAACGTCCCCTCAAGTTGTTGTTTATGGATGTCTGGGGGCCTGTAAGAGAGAAAGGAAGAAACGGAGAGAGATATTTTCTCTCAATTATTGCAGATTTTTCGCGTAAGGCCACAGTTTTTCCCATAAAAGAAAAATCTGAAGTGTTTGGAATTGTTTGTAATCATGTGATCCTGGCGGAGAGATTTCTAGAACATAAAGTAAAGTACATCCGATCAGATAATGGCGGGGAGTTTAAAAATGATAATTTTAGGATTTTCTGTGAAGGGAGAGGCATTAGACACGAATTTACAGACGTGTATTCTCCTGAACAGAATGGGACTATTGAGAGATACAATCAAACGATTGCTAACGGCATCAGATCAATTTTAAGTGAAAATGGTTTAAAACGAAGTTTCTGGCCAGAGGCAGCGTTGTATTTTACCTAAACTTGGAATCACATTTGTCACAAATCTCAGTCGAAGACTCCATTCGAACTTTATAGTGGGTCTAAACCATCCGTTAAACACTTAAAACCCTTTGGAGCTATAGCATATATAGGTGTTCCCAAGCAACTTAGGTCGAAACTTGATTCAAAAGCAAAAAGGGGGGTAATGGTTGGTTACGCCTTTAGTACTAAAGGTTACCGGGTTTGGCTACCTGAAGAAAACAAAATTATTGAAACCATTAATGTTTCTTTCAATGAGGAAATCCCAGATAGTGTCCGGCGCAGTGGAGTCGTGATGGGTTCAAAAGAAATAGGATCACCTATTTTTGATACGGAATCTGATGAAGAATTCGAGGGTGAGGTTGAGAATAATGATACCCCAAATATAAATTATTTTCCTTCGTATAAACTTCCAGATTTATCCTCTTCGGAGGAGAGGAGAATCCCACAGAGGAAATAAAATCAAGTAAAGATGTTTTGAAGGGGGTCCCACTCTCGGATACTGTTTGGTTAAGAAAAGTTGTCCCGAGCGCTAATGGTAATCGTAACTACATTTAATATTACGAACAGGGAAAATCTGAAAGATTGAGATCCTTAAATGACGTAGAAAAGTATTGTAAAAAGCATCATCTTAAATTTGAACCTCATATTTTCTGTTTTAAAGGATCGAATAAATTTAAAGGAGTGGTTTCAGGTCAAGAGGATAGTTCTTGTTCAAATACGGAGACTTCTGATATTACCTAATAAAGATATATGACTAAATGACATCAAAATACCAAATACATATTAACAAGTTTTAAAATCCCCACAAAGGAAGTTTTGGGAACAGGACATGAGAGAAGAATTGAAAACTATGAGAGAAAGGGGAGTTTGGAAACTAGTTAAGTTACCAAGCGATGCTAAACCCCAGGGCTTAATTTGCGCCGGAGCCCACCAGAGCTCAGCTCCGGTACTTCTATGTTTTTAGTAAATATTTAAATATTGGTCGGAATTCACCGGAACTCATAAATACAGGGCTCCGGAGCCCAATGCAGTAGCACTTTTGAAAAATAGAACACTAAATTACCCTTTCTTTTCGTTCCCATCTCCAAGCTTTTGCATTCTTTTTTATCGAAACAATTATATGTGACGTAATGTGTCGCACATGTAGGAGATGGAGATAAAAATAGCTCAATTTTTATGTCAGTTTTTGGGCTTGGATTGACTAAAGCTCAATCTGTCTTACATTCAGAATTTTATTCATTCATATATAGAAAAAAAGAAAAAAATTTCTCCTTCAAAATTACGTATATTCAAATTTACGTATTCTATTTCTAATTATTTTAGAGCTATTTTGATCAGAATGGAGGGAAAACAGAAATCCTGTTTTTCTATGCTAGTGGTATTTGCCAATTTATGTCGGCGACATGTTGATAAGGCGCCACTCAAGGGACTGAACAATAAATTTGCTTTCAGTTCGATTTTCTTTTGTGACAGTAGGATAATTTTTAATTGGCTGTTTTTATTTAAATATCTAACCTGAAAAGAATTTTTTTGTTTTTAGCCAAAGATAATCAGATTGCAGTTTTGTTTGTTTGAGATTTTTGTCTTCTATTGTGTACGAGTATAAAAATCATGTTAGTGATTTTTCTATTTATTTTGTATCATGAATGCTGCCCATGCTAAGACTCTGCTCCGTACATTTACGACGTCACTTTCATTTGTAAGTAGATATAATTACCATGTATTGTTATTCTGATAGAAAGCAATAGAGCATAATGTTTCCCCTTTTCCTATAAAAGCATCGAATCTTTCAGATAACGGGAGCAAATTTTTAATTTAATCTGATTTTCAGGGGCTCACCACAAAAGATTGTTATGCAGGAGGAATCGATTATAGTTTAAGACATGCACCTTTTATAGGAAATTGAAAAACATTGTTCCATTCTTCAGCATATAAATATTAATTTCAGTAAATTTCATTCATTTTTTCATAAAAATGCATAACGGCGAACTATCCCTTTTTTTGTATTAACACTATTTCCGAATCATAATCCTTACCATATTTAATCGCAGAATTCTGTAATTAATTAACATTAAAGTTAGTCAAAGATTGCTATTTTAAAGGAGTGATAATAATAAAGTGGAATTGTTGACAGCTAAGTATATGCTGATAGATATATTTAAAATTTTCATTTTGCTAAAGAAAAAAAAAAATGCTTTCAAATTTGCAAATAAATATACGAAATATAAATATGCAGATTGGAGTGACAGGGGGGGTGGGGTGGAGACGGTACAGTTGTTAGTATCGGTACCGCAGAATATTAGGGCTCCGATACTATTTTTGTTAGAAATTAAGCCCTGCTAAACCCTTAGGTTGTAGGTGGGTTTTCACATAAAAAAAGGATGACAAGGATAAAATTGTAAGGTATAAGGCCCGCCTAGTGGCACAAGGTTTCAAACAAATAAAGGGGGAAACCTATGATGAAACTTTTTCACCGCCGGTTAACTTTGCCATTATTAGATTTTTCTTTTCCCTTTTAGTCTCCTGTAAAAAATGGACACACAATGCAATGTAAAATGTGCTTATTTATATGCACCTTTGGCCGAAACAATATATATGTCCCAACCTCCAGGATTTGTGGAAAACAAAAATTTGGTATGTAAATTAGAAAAAGCTTTATATGGTTTATATCAGTCTGGTAGAATGTGGTATTTTGAAATAAATAAAATTTTGCATGATATAGAGTTTGTAAAATTTGAATGGTGCAATTGCGTGTATAGTTTTGATGATAACATTATCCTGCTTCTTTATGTGGACGACATAGTAATTTTCGGTAAAAATGAAAGAGTGGTGGAAAAAGTTGTTACACTTTTGATTGGCTATTTTGATCTTAAGACACTAGGTAAAACCAGAAAGCTATTGGGTGTAGAATTCGAGGAGGATGATAGCTTTTTAGCAATACATCAAATTCCATATATTGATGAGATTTGTCAAAAATTTTAAAAGTTTAAGTTCCCTATCACTTCACTCCCAATAAGCAAAGGTGTAGTTTATTCAAAGATTCAATCCGATAACGAAATATTTGAAATGTCTAAAATTCCATACAGAAGTGTTTTAGGATGTTTGTCGTTCCTATCTAATAGAACCAGGCCCAATATTGCATATGCAGTAAATATTTTTAGCCAATTTCAAAATAACACTGGATTAGTACATTGGCATGGATTATTAAAGCTGTTGGGATCAGGCCCATAGCCAGGATTTTCTTTCGGAGGGGCTTAATCTTGCAATTTTTTCTGATGTAACAGCTGTAATTTGCTTAATTTAAAGAGTAAATAAAAAATAAACAAGGCTGAAACTAAGGTACATTTCTGCATAGGATACTTGATATTCATGTCAAAAATTGTTATTTCGTAATTTTTTCAATTTCTGTTACAATTTATGGTTTTCAAGAGCATTTCCAGTTTCCAAACAGGATCGGAAACCGGAAATGTTGTTAGGGAAAAATTGCAACGAAAATAAAAAAGCACAAACTAAGAATATTTGAGATGAGTTTCATGTATCTATCAAAAAAACGTTAAAAAATATTGAAATGCAAAACAAGTAATTTGAATAGATTTAAAGCACAGGATTAATGATAGAATGCGAGTGTCATTACGAGCGCAGAGTATTAAAATGATTAACCACAGATGAAATTAATTACATATTTTTTTTTTCTTTTATGTGAAAAAACACGTATTAGATTTATGATCTTAGTCAAATTAATGATATGGAATTACTCTTATCGAATTTTACTGTGCATAAACACAGTAAAAATTGTGTTTTAAGATGAAGTTATATTTTTAGCGGTGGATATGAATAAAGAACAACAGATCCGAATGAGCGATAGAACGAGGGATTTTTATACCTGTAATTGAATAAATTTATATTCTTACAATTAAAAATATACGTAGTTTTAACATAATGGAAGATAAAAAACTAGAAAAATATTGTTAATTTTTGTTATCATTAGAGATAACTTTGCAAAGTCTTTTTAAATTTTCGGGAGGGGCTTCTGCCCCCTTAGCCCCCTCCCTGGGTACATGCTTGGTTGGAATATGTTTGTTTTACTAAATCTTTAAAGTTGAATTTGAATTGTAAAAATGTACATGTAATTGCATATTCAGACGCCGATTTTGCCACAAACAGGGATGGTAGAACTTCAATGGGAGGTCAGTTATTACTTTTAGAAAAATCACCAATAATGTGGAGGTCCTTTAAGGAAAAATGTATAAGTTTATCGACCATGGAATCGGAGTTTATTGCGATGACAGAAGCTGCAAGAGAGCTCTTATGGTTCGATAGAATAATGGACGAATGTATTGGTCGAAATCTTTATTATTGGTTGATAATCAGGCCACCATTAGTTTTGTCAAATCCCCCATTGAAAACCACAGAACGAAGCACATCGATGTAAAATTATTTTTTATTAGAGATTTGGTATATAAAAACATTTTTGAAGTAAAGTATGTTAAAAGTGAAGAAAATTACGCGGACATCTTCACCAGTGGCGTGGCGTGAAAATTTTCGGTGGTCATCACAATTATTTAAGTTTGTGGTGAAAAATTATTAACTCTAAAATTCAATGGTTGAATGTTCAAAAAAGAAACTTTAAATCTTACCTTCACTTATACATGAACTCCAAATGTTCTGCTAAAACTGGATCGTAGAGTTTTAAAAGCTTATTAAGAGTTTTAAAATATTGCTTGGTCATCGCCACATCCAGCGATGACCGGACACCACACCACTGATCTTCACCAAGCCTCTTAGTAAATTTGGATTATCAGGGTTTAAACTGAAAGTTTTCTTGGATTGTTAAATTTGTTGTTAAATACCCCTCATTGCATTAAAGTGTATTTATATAATATTTATTGTACTAGATAGTCCAGCTTCTGTATAAAAGATATATTTTAAGTTTTGACTATATAAGGTTATGTATAAGATCAATGTTATGTGTAAAAATTGAATTTAGTTTAGCCTTGTGAACCAATTTAAAATCCCGCTGGAATGCAATAAGTGACCTTTGCCCTTCCATTCTCCGGGACTCGAGCGGCCTTTCGTAACGTCTCGTGAAAGGTGAAAATGTAATCTGGCCAGAGAGTCTACAGGGGATAGTGTCAGACGAAGGTGTGACTGTTGCAGGAAGGCCCCTTTTGCGGCCATGTTAAAGTTTAATTCAGTAAGTCCCTTTTTTTAATATTGGAAATGCCACTTTAGTATCCTGGTTCACTTGGTGAAACTTAAATATAATGGTTTAATTATACATGAAGTCGACTTCATTACATTAACATTGTTGTAAGTTTATAGAGATTAACCATGAACTTTATTAGTTTAAGATTTTTGAGCTAAATTTGAAATGAAAGTTTAATCTTGTTTCAGTTATTGAAATAGAAATTTGAATGTGTAATTTGAATTATTGATAGAAAAAAAAATCTGCATTTATGATATACAGTAGAAATATGAAATTATGAGTTACTTAAACATTTATAGAGTATATTATGTGTTATGAAAGAGAATGGAATCATGGGCCCGTGTATGACGAAGGATGAAAGATGATGGATGAATGTGATAATTAAAGTTTTGAATATGTATAATTTTCCAGAAATTTATATAGAAATATGTTGATTGATAATGTATTGAAATTGTATTGAAACTGTTTTAAAATGAAGTTATGTTAAATCTTTGTATTAAAACGATTTGCTTTTCAGAAAGATTTGAATTTATCTAGTAATGTATTAGGAATACTAATTGAAGCTGAAGGACTATTGAAGTTTAAACCAGAGTTAAATTTTAGGTACTGTGGTTGGAAATATTGCATTTTAGATGCATGAGGGTAATTTGTTTCTTGTTATATATTGTTATAAATTTTATTATTGTTTATAATGTTTAGTAATTGTATGTTGCTGTTTAAAAGGCGACAAGTTATATTTAGATAAAAATGTTGGATTTGATGAGAAGATTGAAGATGTAATGGTAAAAGTTAATCTGAACTTTTGACTTTTGTAAATTCAAAGCAAATTTTGGAAATTCTAGGAATTTGTCAACTGTTTA
This sequence comes from Maratus speciosus, assembly GCA_963932465.1. Lineage (NCBI taxonomy): Eukaryota > Metazoa > Arthropoda > Arachnida > Araneae > Salticidae > Maratus > Maratus speciosus. The sequence continues at coordinate 177,428,746 of OZ010790.1, read as the reverse complement.
ATTTTTCTTTCCCATGAGTGACAAGTGGGGAGCTTTGTTATCTAGTCAACCGATTTTACTTGTCACTTATGGCTAATTTGGGTTTAAAACTTTATGTAAACTTATATTGATTTAATAGGTTTTCTTTCTACATTTTAATGCTTATAGAACTTCTTTATTTTAAAAGCAATACCTTAATTGCCTAGAATATAATGTTAATTCTTTTCTAAAATATAAATTAACTTAAAAAGAACCGACATTAAATTTAAGTGTTTCATAGATGGCGTTAGCCGTTCCGTAATCGACTATTCTCAGGCCTACCCTTTTTGTAAAGTGAAATTATCCAGTTCAAAGGTATAAATTGCGTTTCGCTAATCAAACGCGGCGCTCTCTCTTTTCTGTTCATTTCTTTAAAGTTATCATTATGATTTTAATATGTTTGTGTTTAAGTTACAGTAAGATTTTTAGTTTGAGTTTTACGATGTTTTTAGAAAACTGTTTTAGTTAGGATTTAAATTTAAGCTGTTCTGAAAAGCTCCAGGTGTATTGAAGTTTAATCCTATTTTAACCAACGTTATTTTTAATGATTTACTTAGCTGTTTTAAACAAAGTCAGCTCTGAATATTTTTCAACTTAAAGCTGTATTTTTATGAAGCATACATTGAATGAAATAGAATTTAAATAAAGAACCGTCGTCAACAATATGTGACTTTTTTATGGATTCAACACACATTTTTATTACAGGTGTCTTCCACAGCATGTTTACAGTTCCTCTGCTGATAGCAGTATAAGTGTATATCAGACCTGTATTGATACAGGCTAAGAGAAGACATGTTACATACAGAAGAATAATAGATGATGATACAAGACATATTAATATATAAAATAATGTATAAATGCACTGCATAGCAACTTGTGAAGAAATATAAACTTATGAAATTTTGTGATGTTCAATAAGCAATTAGCTACATTTTGTGTTTCGCATAACAGGAAAATACCAAAAGTTGTTAACTTTGGAATTGAGACCATGTTATATTATATAGAATATTCACTGATATGATAAATCTAATTACAGGATTTGAAACATACCTTAATAAGTTCACCATCCACAACAACTTGTCTTTCCCGAAAATCTACTCCAATAGTAGCTTCAGTGCGCATAGGAAATTTACCACCACAAAATCTGAAAGTCAGGCAAGTTTTCCCTACATTAGAATCACCAATAACAATTATCTTGAATATTCTTTTTTGCTTCTCCAGACATATAGAATTATCCTCAATAGAATTTTGGGAAGTTTGATTTTCCATTACTTCAGCAAGAGTACAGCTATATTTAAAGCTAAAAGAATAAAAGAACAATTACAAATAATTCATAACTATTTAAACAAAACAATTAACTGTCCTTCCCTTTAAGATCCATGAACTACCCAATAAATAACAAAGAGTCATACATTTAAATAAGGATTACTTTGATTAGATAATCATTTTTCCTTTTCTTTTTTTAATTTCCAGGAAATATTGATACTTTTTCATTACACGAACCTTAGTCAAAGCTGTCTATTTCTCGCCAACAAGGGTACTAATCCATTTGTAAATTGTACACATAAAATATTTTTTATTTCAAATTTTTTTTTCGGGGGGGGGGGGGGGTGATATTTTAAAACTGCTTTAATAAGGCTTACATAATTTGGCAATTGGTAAATAATGAATGTTCTACATTTAAATTTTTCCAAGTCAAAACACAATTCATATTGAGAAATTTGTTTAAAAATGTAGATCACAAACTGGTGTATTCCTGATTTTGAAGCCCTAAAACAGCCAAAGAACAAATATATAATATACACAAAGAACTTGGTTTCAAGATTCACACATCAAATTTCTTTAATCTGTTGTTCAATTGACATACCATTATTACTATACCTAATATATGTCCATCGATTTCTGTGAATACTTTGTTAATTAATCTTATGAATCTTGAGGCCTAATTGAGTTCAAATAAGGTTGTAGTCATGAAAATAAAATAATAATAAATAAATAAAGATCATTTTAAGAAATATAAAATCATCAATACATGTCACTAGGTTTACCATTCCTATCTTCTACCTACGTTAGTGTTTGCATACACTTTTTGTTCATAATATTTGCAACTGGCATCTTTGTTAGCTTTCATTAGAGTCATGTATGGTGTTGGTTGTATACGCGACCCAAACCCGAAAATTCCATCTGAAGTCAAACCAACAAAAAAAAAATTTCATCGACCCGCAACCTGACAAAATAATTTTCAGCGACCAGCTACATGACATATTTCAACCCAAACCCAAAATGAAAGGAAAGTAAATTCATATTTTAATGCAATTATGAAAAGTTATCAACAATTATACATCAAATACCAAATTTATCTTTTAAACAGAAAAATCAACATATCTGCATTCTTTAATATTCAAATATAGTAAAATCTGTTAATAGCGGACACCTTGGGAACGTTGAGTAAGAGTTCTGCATCGGGTCAGATTGTCTCTAATTTTCTTGCTTTAGCTCTGGGTGACTCTTATTCTCTTTCCTGTGGGTCAGATTCACCCTAGAATAATTCTTGCAGGTCAAATTTAAGGGTTTTTCAAGTCGGTTTGCTAGGATTTTCACAAAAAGTTTGAACAGAACTGTTTCAGATAAAAAATAAATACATATTTGAATATGAATAAGCACATATATTCAATTTACAGCATGAGAAATAAAATGTATATAAGAAATGTGACCATAAATTATTCTTTCTTTCTTTACGGTACAGTTACGAATCATTTTTTCTTCTCTCAGAATATGAAAAATATTACCAACATTTTGTTTTTGGTACACACAAAAATACATGTATGGCATTTGTGATATTTTATGCACAGATAAACATGCTAGGTGTGTGTAGATTGGGAGGTATCCAGTATTTAAAAGTAAAAGCATGGAAATACAGTACAGAACCATTTATCCAGAATGCTTGGGGTCAGATGTATTCCGGTTAACTGGTTGTGCATTAAAACAGCATCCATTTGATAAGTTTTGAGGAATATGTGTGGTTGTGGCAGTATTTCTGATTTTAAATTATTAGATTACTTGGATTAAATATCAATGCAAGAAAGATAAAAAGTTAACCAGAGTTTACAAGAAAGTAATTTAAAGGAATCTCTTAGGAACAAAAACTTTTCTGTTTCCTCTGCATAAAAATTAAAATGTCTAAAATACAACTAAATATGTTTAATTTTCAAATACTAGATGTTGTCATCAAATTATACAATTGTTTCAAGCAAAGCCTATGTCAAACTGGCAGTATATGACACCTTTTTCTGCAAAGATCCTGAAATCAGTTTATCAGAAATATCATTCCAGATAACTGGTTTTCCAGTTAACTAGTTTCCGGATAAATGGTTCTATACTGTATATGTGTTAAGAATTGAAAATGTTCCTTAAATAGAGGTGTCTGCTTTTTGGGAGTGTCCGTTATGTAGGTCTTAATGTATATAGATTTTTAATCTGAAAAAATAATTTGGATTTTCTTTTGAAAAATCAGGTCAACCCAAAACTGATCCACAAGAGTCAAAATTCAATCCGAAGCCATTGAAATCAAAACAGCCCACAGCAAAAAAGTGGAAGTCATCCCGCCATGCAATGAAAAAATATAGCATCGACACAACCAGCAATTCAGGTAAAATCGGGTAGCATGACCCTATGCAGGACAACATTTTCACTTGGAGTGAAGTGGTGTTCATCTACTGAAAAAGTACCAAATATTTTACTAATTTAAGATTTAAGCACAAATTTGTATACAACTTACACAAAGGCAAACTACTTGAAAAATCATTTATAAAGATATATTAAATTAATTTTTTAACCTACTTTTTTAAAGAAATAAAATACAGTAAAGCCTCTACATATAGTATTATTAAAAACTTGAAAAAAAAAAATTCCATTTTACTCAGATTTATATCTTAACAGATATAATAGTAAAGCATTTTTTCCATCAAAATCATGAAATTTTTTCTGTTTAAGACAAGGCCATTTTCATATGTTTTACTATAATTTAACACTTTCAGAGGCAAGTAAATGTGTTTCTGTAAAATTGAATTCACACCAGAATTTTAGAAAATTCTATTTCAAAATAAGGAAAAACAAGTTTTTTTCCGAAAGTTATAAAAAAAAAAATCTTAAGTTTCTGGTGTATATCATGATTAAATTTAAAGGATATAATATATTCTACCACTTTTTGTACAGATTAAGAGAAAATAGAAAGACAATTTTATCATGGCAATTTAAAAGAAAATAGACGTTTGCAAAAATTTACGAAAAATATTAAATGATTTAACTATTAAATTTTAAATGTAACTTAGGTACTTCCCAGTTATAGAGAACTTGGTAGGATAAAAAAAAAAAATGTTCTTAGCAAAAGAAGGAAATTTTTCACACACACTTTCTGGCAAACTATTCATTGCTTCATACACACAAGCAATTTTTTTAGTATAATAGATTTTGGTTAAAGTGGTACACATCGATTAGCAAAACTAAATTTGCCCCCATAAAGGGATTAGCTGAATAATCAGATGTAATGTTGATATTTTTGGCCTGATCATTGTACCAGGGGCCATGCCCATAATATTTACATTTGGCCCAACCGATGTACTACGGCCAAACTCGTGATAATCACTATTGGCTTAAATACAAGACCATTTGTCTCATACGTAGTTGTAGGTTAAGGGGTTAAGCACGAATTGCACAAAACATTTTTCAAAATGTACAAAGGTCCCCTATAACAGGGAGAAATGCACTTCTGTGTATTATATTGTTAAAACATCTTTACTTTAGTAATTAATAATGTAGGTTTTTGTATTAAATTAGAAGTTAGTTTTGCATTGAAAATTTTCCATATTATAATATTCATATTATTTATTACAGTCAAACATTTTGGTTTTGAAGTAAGTCAATATTCATATATGGATGTATAGTAAATAAAAAAAGAAAGAAAAAAATCTGAACAATGTTTATTACTCCTATTCTAAAAGTCAAAGGATAAATCTGTGAGCACCAAAGCCCATGTTTACTATTTTCTAAAATTTTAATATAGTGAAACTAGCTTGATGTATTATCAACATACTGAAATTATATCAAACTTTAAAATTTTCAATATGAACACATAATTTTGACATTATACTTAGTTAATTCAGTAAATTTTACCTTTGGATACCAAATGGGAAGTTAAGTAGTTTAGGTAGTTAGTAGTAGTTAAGTAGTTATGCTGATTTCAAGTTTGGAACTCCTAATGTTAGATAAATTTTAAATCATTGCAAAGCATATTGAAATCTGGTTAATTTTTGAAGCGTAACTCAAAAACTGCTTAGCGCCTTAGAAGAACAAGCTGTAATTTTTAGATTAACATATCTGAAGCTTTTAGAAATGTATAATTTTCTATTAAAATAGTTATAATTCATATTTTTTTTCAAATATTAATTTCAAAAGATATATATTTTTAAAAAGTATGACCTGTAACTTAAGAATTTGACATAAATAGATTTCTAGAAGCTTCAAATATGCAAATCCAAAATTACAGCTCATCCCGCCAAGAAGTTTTTGAGTTATGTTTAAAATACTGCTTGTATTGCAATGATTAAAATTGAATTTAACATTTAACTTAATTCCAACATGTAGTTAAGATTCCTCAAGAAAACTTCACTATAACAGGACTGTAGAAATAATAAACAAGGAGCTTTGGTGCAAATAGATTTATTTTGCGACTTTTAGAATAGGATTAATGGCCATCGTTCTTTTTTTTACACATATTACCAAATAAAATGCTTTCCTTAATCTACCAAAAAAAAATGAAAGAGCTCTGATATACTTGTGTGTTGGCATAAAAAAGAAATCAGCGCTAAGATGGTACCAAGTTATGTCAAGATTAGAAATGTAAATTTTCCGGAAAATTTGAAGTGGCGGAAAAAAAAAGGTTTTTTCCAGTTTTTTTCTGGAAAAACTAATGTTTCTCAAAAATAAGTTATATTTTCTTAAAAAGTATACAATAATAAACTTTTTCAATATTTATGCACATTAAAAAAAATTATTTTCCATAAAAAAGCCAGCTTTTAAAAGTTTATCCTTTCAGTCTCAGAATTCTGACAATAGCTTTTCTTGTTTAATTTAACACCAGTGTTTGTAATCTATCATGTGTCTGTTAAAATGATTTTTCAGTAGCACTTTTTTAATTATATCAATAGAGCTAATTAAAAAACTTTAGTTTCAACCAATATCACTGTAGTTTTAAAGCACTTTTAAACTGTATTGTACATCTCATCTACATAGTACTGGTTTTCAAATACATAAAACATAAAGGATGCCAGTGTAAAAGAAACAAATTACAGTAGTTCTGGTATTATTATAAATACTATTATAATTTTCAAATCTTCCGTTGTTTAAAAATTGGTATTATTTTAAAATATTACCCCCCCCCCCCCACCCCACCCCTTACAGTTATAATTTTCATTTCCTGTATAAGTGGTTTTGGTACAGCTTTCCAGACTAAACCCAAACTATGTTGTAGTAAGATTTAGATCCTTAATATTGAAAGTCGTATTTTTTTTTTTTTTGTGAAATTTTTAAAACAGTTGAATTTTTACATATGTTTAAAAATTGTTTTCAACTAGATTTTTCACAGAGATTTGCTTACATTTCCTTTGCAAAGTTTGTATGGATTTGTATTTTTTGAAAATACATTTAGACAAATCTAAGAATCTATATTTCAAAAAAGAATAAAAATGATACATAATTTCAACTACATGTTATTATCAAAAGAAATTATTTTAACAATAGTGAAAAATTACAACCATGCGAATAAAAATAAATGCATGTTTCAAATTTTACATTAAATTTTCCATCTTACCATTTTCATTTATCTGTATAATATTGAAATACTTTTGCACATGAATTTTCATTTTTAACGAGAGAAGTTGCATTTAATTATCTTACCAGGAATTTGCTTAGATTTTTTTTCACATGATCATGTTTTTACGAAATTGTGAATTTTTATAAAAACTTGTGAACTTGTAAAAAATGTGAATGAAATGTAAAAAATGTAATTGGAATTTTGCAAATTCGTCATATTTAAGTTCTTATTTAGACATTATTGAGATGGTCCTTTGTACATATAAACAGCTAGATAATAGATTCATTGGTTATTGCATCTATTAATACAACAGGTTTTTTTTTATTATTATTATTCTAAAATCATTACGTTTGTGAAGAATTTAATTTGGAGATTGAAAAAAAATTCTGAAATGTCTATTTTTAAGAGAAAGAATTTCGTTAAAGGTCATATGTTTTAAGGAGAAAAACTGTGAAGGATCCTTTAAGGCTGTTTTCAAATCTAAAAGGGCAACTTTGTGAAATATGTTTTAATTTATTTTTGTTCGGAAATGCATGAAACTAGCAGGTGTTGTTGTTAAAAAACTATGTAATCAAGCTGTTTTTCCGTTTTTTTGCAAACGCAATAGATCTTTCAGAAAATAGTGTCAAAGTGGTCATTTTGAACTGAATTTCCACGCGAAAGAAGATTAACCGGTCAAAAAGGAGTGAAAAACGTGTTTGTCAGATGATCAAAATCGCCTATGGCTGAATCCATATCAACTCAGGCAGGGGGGTTACCTTCATAGTCTCAGAAGTTTTTGAATTGAACATATGTTAAAATTTAAGAAAAAGTAAGATACTTGTATATTTTCATTTTGCCCAAAAAAATTCCTGGCCCGAGATACAGGCCGCCAAAGATGACATCCCCGGCATCCTTTCTCATTCGCGATTTTCGATAAAAATTTTAAAGTGCTCTATCTCTAGAACGGTGCAAGATATTTTGTTGCGTTTTATTTTATTTTAAAGATAATATTCTTCTGTTTAAAATGATATACCCAATTTTGAAAAATGTATTCAACTTTTCTTGTGGCAACCTTTTGGAAAAAAAAAATTTTTTTCAAAAAAAATTTTTTTTTCGAAAATGCCAATCCTAAAAATTTTGATTTTTTTGCTGTTGATCAATACCATTGGGAACTATCTTCACTGTAAAGGAGAACTTCCACTTTTGAGTTTAACAAATTTTAGAAACATTTAAAAAATTCAGAGAATTTTACAGGAACTGTATATATACAGTTCCAGTAAAAGTCACTGAATTTTTACTTATTTGTATCATATTTGTAAGGATAAGCCTACTATATATCCTAAACAAGTTAGAAATTGCAATATCAAATGTGGCAAATGAGGTGCGTGCGTACTATAACTAGTTTTATAAATATTCAGATCTTGGTGCAATAAGTTACACTCTTGGGCAAAAAGGGCATGAATACAAAATTTATTATGATTCTACATATTAAATTCAGTAATACGGAAGTAATATGAATTCATCTTAAAATGACTTAATCGCCATGGCAACTTAGAATCATTGCCTATCATGGTATATCATTGAATCAATTATGTATTATAGGATTTTTAAATAGAATGAAGAAAAGTTTTATAAATGTCTTTTATATTTTAATTTGATTTTCATAGCATTTGAAGTGATACATACTTTATTTTCAATACCGAACATAGTAAAATAATCTCAATAACATATATCAATTACACAGCAATACAAATTATATTAATACAAGTTAGAGTTCAGACAGATGGGCAGACAAATCGAATCCATAAAGACATTCAACTATGTTGGAAATTGTTAAAAACACATAAATAGGTCGGAATTTGACTTTTAGAAATTTGTCAATAGATGGAAGCATACTTGAATACTTTCATACAACCCTGTATTTTACCTACTATCTTTTTATACATGACACTATTTAGCTAATATTTAATTAACATTAAAACATCCTTAAAACCAGTGAAATCACACTTCCAGAGATTATCATTCATAGACGGCCATGTATCTAATTCTTTGCATGGACCTCTATATCATTTTATCTATATTCTCCAAACATATCTTAGTATACTAAATGTAGTTCAGTGTAAAAATGCATAACTCATTTAAAAATCACCTTTAAGCTACTTTCATTCATACTCAGTAAACCCTTAAGATTTCTTTTGTGTAGCCCTGTATATGATCTACAGCATTTATGCACACAACGTAATATGGAAAAATTTAGTTAAACTTAAAAACTCAAACACAACTAACAATGCACTTCCAGCAATACCCTTACGATTTCTTTTGTGTAGCCCTGTATATGATCTACAGCCTTTATACACACAACGTAATATGGAAATATTTAATTAAACTTAAAAACTCATATCGCAACTAAAAATGCACCTCTAGCAATCTTCGCTAATGTGCAGTATTTCCAATAAGGTAAAGTATCCGAAATCTTTTGTGTGTCCCTGTAAACACTAAGCACTTTCTATGACACAGGAAGTAATTTTTTGTAAACCTCTGCAATAAAGTATGTATCACTTCAAATTAGAGATGCAACGAATATTCGGCCGAAGCCGAATATTCGGCCTGTCTGCCGAATATTCGGCTTCGGCCGAATATCAAGTCCATTATTCGGCCTTGGCCGAATAGTACTGTAATAAATGTTTTTATATTTACACAGTATAACTTTTTAATTTGACAATTTATATTCATCATGTATAATGAAAATTTTATTTGAAATTAACTAACACTTTTTTTTCCCCATTAACTTTCATACTGCGAATGGATTTTATCTACCCATTTTTATATAAGAGGCTAATTTAGGAATGATGTTAAAAAAAATTTATGCGGTATCAGTAAGCACAAAAAGTATCTGTAATAAGCTAACATTAAATCTATTCAAAATTGTTTTAACACAGCTATACAAGCTAATTCTTTTTTTTTTTTTTTTTTTTTAATCATAATGGGAAGTTTAACATTTATCCCTTGTTACATAAAAATATATTTCTTTCAATAATATTTTGAATTATACCTATAAAGAACATAAATATATGATTGATTAGATACAGATGTTTAAGATATTTAAGTCATATGTTGCAATACTTAAGGGTTTTTTTTTTAGTAAAATACGCTTAAAAGTTAAATATAATTTAAGTGATTTTTTTAAGTGTGTTACTATTTCTTATTAAATAATGAAAGAAATGTAAATACTAAATTCTTAATTAGTATGCATATGCATTTACGTTTTAGATATTTTTTTCAAGAATAGCATTGTAATGTTTATATTTGCCTTAAAAAACAGTTAAAATGTTTTCAATAAACGTAGATTGTGATGCAGAAATAATAATTCAGCATTCTCAGGTGATTGCCCCCCCCCCCTTTTTTTTTTCGTAAATGTTACCTGTTTTTGAAAATAATCTCTTACTATATAATGGCACTTTCTGGTGCAGAAAAGTACTTTTTGGCTAATCATGAAAGGTTTGGAAAGTCTTCCGAATTTTTTGCCTACCACTCCAAAGGACACTGTTGTCTTTCTAGCAGTGGCTGGGAAAGAAAATTACTAATTTCTTTTCCTTCTTCACATTGAGGGGCACTTTCTATAGAGGCTTCACTGCTGACAGCAAAGAAAAAAAAATAATAAAGATGAAAAAAAATTTTGTTAATTGCGAGCTTTATAAAGTCTACAATGATTTCTTTCCACTATTTTAGAGGATATTCCTTTCACCCTTTCTATCAGTGTTTTTTCTTAAGATATTAAGATTTCTTATTTTTTATTTTATCTGAAAGCTGAAACTTATGTTTCCTAGTACTTTTAAAATTTTGTCATTATTTTAAAATGTAACAACAACACACGTATCTATTAAAATGTAACTAGACAGTACCTGATGAGGAACTTTTGCTAAGAATTTTTTTTTTTTTTTTGGGGGGGGGGGGGGCTGAATTATATTATTGAGGCAATTTTTAGGCCGAACATGGCCGAATATTTTTTCAAAGTAAAATAATGCTTTAAAAAATTAAAAATTTGTATATAAATAATTTTTTAAAAGAAAACAATACATTTTAATTGTGAAATATACAAGAATTGTGCACATAGTGCATACTATATTTTGTTTTTAGGCAAAAATAAGTTCATTATTCGGCGGCCGAATAGGCCGAATATTCGGCTATAACTTGGCCGAATATTCGGTATTCGGCCAAACCACTATTCGTTGCATCACTACTTCAAATGCTATGAAAATCAAATTAAAACATAAAAGACATTAATAAAAGTTTTCTTCATTCTATTTAAAAATCCTATAATACATAATTGATTCAATGATATACCATGATAGGCAATGATTCTAGGTTGCCATGGCGATTAAGTCCTTTTAAGATGGTTTCATATTACTTCCGTATTACTGAATTTAATATATGGTATTATAGTAAATTTTGTATTCATGCCTTTTTGCCCAAGAGTGTTACACTTATTGCACCAAGATCTGAATATTTATAAAACTAGTTAATACTATGCACGCACCTCATTTGCCACATTTGATATTGCAATTTCTAACTTGTTTAGGATACGTAGTAGGCTTATCCTTACAAATATGATACAAATAAGCAAAAATTCAGCGACTTTTACTGGAACCGTATATATACAGTTCCTGTAAAATTCTCCGAATTTTTTAAATGTTTCTAAAATTTGTTAAACTCAAAAGTGGAAGTTCTCCTTTACAGTGAAGATAGTTCCCAATGGTATTGATCAACAGCAAAAAAATCAAAATTTTTAGGATTGGCATTTTCGAAAAAACAATTTTTTTTGAAAAAAAATTTTTTTTTTCAAAAGGTTGCCACAAGAAAAGTTGAATACATTTTTCAAAATTGGGTATATCATTTTAAACAGAAGAATATTATCTTTAAAATAAAAAAAACCGCAACAAAATATCTTGCAACCCTCTAGAGATAGAGCACTTTAAAATTTTTATCGAAAATGGCGAATTGGAAATGGTGCCCGGGATGCCATCTTTGGCGGCCTGTATCTCAGGCCAGGAATTTTTTTGGGCAAAACCAAAATATACAAGTATCTTATTTTTTATTGAATTTTAACATATGTTCAATTCAAAAACTTCTGAGACTATGAAGGTAAGATTTTTTCTTTGGCTGCCTGAATTGACATGGATCATACCCTATAACTTAATAGGTAATTTATTTATCAAAAAATGGAAAACACTGGTCGATTCCAAATCGCTTCCATGGTCAAGTTTTCCCTATTTTATATCTTTCGGTTAAAAATGAATTTGTAAATGTGTCAAAACGTTTTGCGCTTGTTGAGCAGAGCAGTTAAGAACACCCTTAAGAGACTCAAGTTCTTTCTAAAGAGATCCCTGCTTATAGATAAGATTTTCCATGTTAAGGTTTTCATGAGGGACACTAAACATGAAAAAAATATAAATAAAAGTATCAGAATGTAGCAATTATATAATTTTGAATACATTATTTTATAAATGAAATTTCAATTTTTCCAATTTGGAAAAATTAAAAAATAGCCCTTCGGAAAAAAACTGAAAAAAAAACAGTTTTTTCCCAACTTTTTTCCGAGCATTCCCATCTCTAGTCAAGATGGAGGCTTATTGCATACTGTTAGGTCTATGACAGTGGTTCGCAACCTTTTATTAGTCATTCCCCATCGAAGCATCTACAAAATCACGAAGCACCCTTTCTCCCCCAAACACACAACATATATCTTTTGTTACTTAAAAAGGAAATTCTATTCACATGGAGTATGCCTAAATTAGCTTTAACAGTACTGTAACAAGTTATTGTGCATTATATTAGTTTATTAAACAGGTAATTTTTCTGTCCCAAATATGTTTTTACCATAATAATAACTCTATAAATTCAATGAGACCACACGTTTTTGCCCTTATGCCATAAAGAGATTTGTTGTTCCTTTCCATCTTGCTTCACTATGAGATAAAAGTGCTACATATGGCCTGCATTTTTATTGTCAAAATATTTTTGACCAGGCTCTTACACATGGCCTTAAATTTAATATCATTTATACATTGTATAACATATTTTAATTTATTAAAAACTTGTGGAATATTTTTGGATATACTAAGATTTCATTATGAGTAGCACAATGCACAGGATCAAGAAGCAGTTCTCGATATTTATTGCTGTCAATTTTAAGTAGCCAAAATTTCTTTCTAATCATAACATACATGTACAGTTGAAAATTTTAATGTATATGTCATGATATATCAGAGTTTCTCGAGGGTGCTGCACCCTGCCTACCTTTTGATTTAAAACATAGCACCCCTCTTTCATTAAATTACTGCCCTTCAGTCAAAAAAATTGTGCCCTTACAACTATTTGTATTGGAAAGTTTCCTTACATAGTAAAAAGTGACTTGTTGTGTCTGTGTCTTGAAAAGACTGCTCTGACTTTGAAATATGAAAATTGCCATTCAAAATCAAAAGAATGCCTTTAAAAAAAAGTACTCTAAGAATCTAAAAAATGCTCTTTTGAATATAAAATGTGTGCTTTTGTATATAAAAAATCCCTGCGGCTCGACCTACAGGCACAGGTAGATTTCGAAGTTTACTAATTTCACCAACAAAAACTAAATGAAGACTAGAGATAAACTCAGTTTAACAATTTTATCTGGCCGCTTTGTAAGATTTTAATTTCATTTTTCTGTAAAAGCCGGTTTTTATTGCATTAAAATATATCAATTTGTTGATTTTCTGTAAGCAAGTAAACTCTATTGGTTTACAATGGAAGTCTATGGGAATTTGGCGAAATATTAGAGATATCGACAAGTTGGCATCACTTTTGGTGACAAAATTGGTCGCATTTGGCGACAGAACAGGGTCCCCTCCTATGGTACCCCCCCCCCCTTATATGTATGGAGATACAATAGCGTAATATATATATATATAGAGAGAGAGAGACAGATTATTTTTTTTCACGTGGAAATCTTGCAATGGAAAAGTAATTGTTGTGGTAAGAATTTTGTTGTTTTTTTTTTTAATTGTTGGCAACTGCTATAACAAAATTTTTTAATTTTTCCTGTCATTTTTCTGTAAGAGCTGGTTTTATCAGAATCATGTTTGGCGGTATTCAAAATTTTTAACCTTGCCCAATTTCTACTGCCTTGGGCCGATTTTTCTCATTTGCAATCCCTGCCGAGATATTAGCCATCTCAATGTGTTTGGCAAGTTTGAAGACGATACGTGCATAATTGTGACTTTTATCGTGCAGACAAAATTTAGTATAATATACAATATATATATAAACTTTTAGGTGGGGGTGGTTTTGGGTTCCTGGCGTCATATAATGAAAAGTTATGAAGGAATTTTTAAAAGTCGTACCATGGTAATGACTGCAATAGGTAGTATTTCATACGAAATCTACCTAAAAGTGTTCTTACTAATCTCCAAAGAGCCTTTATGAATCTAAAAAGCACCTTTTCGCTACCAGCAACACCCTAAACTTTTTTAAACATGGGGGAAACTCTGATACATATTTATTTACTGTGTATGAGGCTGCACTAAAGCCATCAGAAATTTACTATTCACTGATTTCCTCCTCAGATGAAATGTACATATTATATAAAGTTTGTAATAAATCACTCAGATATTTCAAATGAAGTTTTGGCATGGATAATACGTAGTATCTATTTATTTGCACATTTACAAATTAAAATATTGAACAAAGAAATTTAAAAATCACTTTTGGCAATTTTAGATACTAATATGGATAGGATAGGCTATATTTAAGGGTACTGTGTATTAATACTATTAAATCATTGAAACATATTATACTATGGTATTATATCGAACTGGAAAAATCCTGTTAATTGTAAAGTATCTAACATAGCAGCACCAAGAGGCAGCAAAGCAAAATAATACATAGTAAAGAAAACTGGAAATACTATTGAGCAAAGAAAAATTAAGATACACAGACAGTAAGATGTCTTTCCTTTTTTATCTTGCCTATTTTAATCATAATTCCAACTATAATTCACCATCGATTTGATATTTATTCTGCAATGATTTAAAAAACAATTTAGACAACTATATTTTATATCTGATTATTAAATGATATTCAGGGCAATTCCGTGGAGAGTGTCACACACGCAACACAGGCTTTAATTTGCATTTATTCAATTATTTATTAAATTTTAATGTTAATTCTGATTTTAAGTGGTATAGTAAATAAGTTATTACCTTATTTTTAAATTTAAATGTGTGGCAATAAAACTCACAGAAGTATATCATTTAATTTCATTAGTCAAAATGTGCTTTTTTTCTACTTCAGAAAAAAAGCACATTTTGAGTATGAAATTAAATGATATATTTATGTGAGTTTTACTTACACACATTTAAACTAAAAAATATGTTAATAACTTATTTACCATACCACCTAAAATCAGAATTAACATTAAAATTTAATAATTGAATAAATGCAAATTAAAGCCTGCGTTACATGTGTGACTCTCCGCATGGAATCGCCCTTCAGAAGGATATCTCTAGTTGCTAAAACCAGTTATTAAGAGGTTATTGCTTTTCTATTTAGTTAGTTTTCAGTCAAATTAAGAAAGTTAGAACTAGTTAGTATATTTCTAGTTCATTGATTTTAAAATTTCTTTTGCATTATTATTATTATATTTTGGTACTTTTTCATTACAGCCATATTGCACATTTTTTGTTTTAAAAATAAATAATAGAGTAGACTCCCTCAAATCTGCACAGCTTGGAACCTGAGGTTGTGCGGATTTTAGAATTTTGCAGATTGCTGGTCATTGCATTGTTTACATTTTTTTAAGTAATTTGAATGCAATAATGCGATCGAAATTATAATGAGTGCTTCCAATATAGTAAAATAATTAAGTAAAGAGATAAACTAAAATAATAAAAAGTAAGGTAACTTTAAAAATGAATAATTTATTAAAAGTAAAGATCAAGTAAATAGTTACTGTATAATTAAATATGCATAATAAAGATGAGGTTCATTTTTTTTTAATTATTCAATGAAACTTTCTTCCTAAAAATACCCTATTAAATCACATCAAAATCATAAAGTAAGGAAGTTTTATTTCAGGTTTAGCCAGTCTTAATAACCAAAAAAAGCTTGTTTGATGCATAAATATATTTGGTAAAATTAAAAAGATTGTGATTACCAATAATATCAGCAATATCTTGATTTTCTTTCAGAAAATAAATTTATACTTTATAAAAAATCATGAGTTTAGTCATATTGTTGAGAATTACACATTAAAATATGTACAGAATGATGTAAAACTAAAAAATTCCGTAATTTTTGTCATTACATCTAAACTGAAAGTTTCATTGTTTTACATCTGTGATGATGTGCAGATTTAAGGGAGTCTACTGTAAATAGGATACTGTATGTAAGTCAATCGCATTGAGGTGATGACTAATGAGGAATGTGTAATCCAGCAAACCATGTTGTGCTAAGTAGGGATTGACCGAAGCAGCAATTTTACCGAATACCGAAGCTTCGGTCAAAATGTATACCGAATATTCGGTAACCGAATACTTTAAAAAAATTAAATACACATTTTTCCATATATTAGCTTTTTTAATAAACTTTAATTAAAATTAAATTCTTAATAATTTAAATCAGTTACGCTTTTATTCTTCTAATTACATAAAACAATTTAATGACTTATTTGCAATTTCCACTCGCAAATTCATTAACCCATCACTTATTTTTTATTATTTTATCACTAGTCAATACCCAAAATAACCTATACAGGGTATTATTAAAGATAAGGATTGTCAGAAAAACAAAAGTCCATTCAAAAAAAAAAAAAAAACTGTTGTATTTAAGACGATTTACTGATTGTCTAAGTCTAATTTATATTGAATAGGAGTGTTCTCAAATACAAAAGGTATCATAACAATTTGTACATTTAACTATTTTCTGTCAAATTATTGATACATATTTATATTTTGATTAATATTTTAACATTATGGTGATGAAGATAACAAATTTGAGAGATTTAAATTTAATGGTCATAAAAGCTGTAGGGTAGGCACAGAGTTATACTTATTTGATGTGTGTATTTTCGTTTATACCTTAGATATACAGAGATGAACTCTGATATACTTTATACTTATTTGAAGTGTACATTAAAGAAAATACACATTAAATAAATTTAAATTATGAAAACTAATGTAGGAATAATTAAAATTATATAAGGGAAAGATGCCCATCTTCCTTAACCTTTTTCTCTCTGTCGTAGACAGTTGTTCTGATTTCACCACTATGTAGACTATTTTAGGAAGGAAAAAGTTTTTTTTAATTAAAAATTTCCTTTGACTTGTTTTTTGTAGTGCAGCTAAACTATGAACTCATGCACATAATATTGAAACTCTTTGTTTAATCTATTCTACTTCTAAGTAAAAAAGAATTCTTCTATTTCTAAGAAAATACGTATCCATAATTATTCGGCCGAATACTTAAAAGTATTCGGCCGAAGCTGAATATTCGGTTTACATGCCGAATCACCGAATACCGAATCGACTATTTGGTCAAACCCTAGTGCTAAGTTATCTTATTCCTTCCAATATGATTGATGGCTGCATAATCATTTCAGCTCTGCATCATATTTCAATTTCAGAAGACGACTATTTTAACACAATCAGGTTATTCTGTGAAGAATATTCCTCTTTTCTTTTTCGATAAAGGGGGTTACTAACTCTTTTTTATTCCTTGGGAAATCCTAAATTCGTTGTAGAATGAATCCATTTTATAATGAAGAAGTAACAATTACCTTTACATGCAGGGGTTGGGAATTTCCAGAAAACCTAACCAGCCAAAGATTTATTTTACAGCCAGCAAAATGCAACGTACAGTTGAAAACTGTTATGAAAAAATTTACACAACTGCAAAAATAGTTGATTACTGTTACTTCAATGCATTTTCATACTTTTTTTTTCTATAAAATTAAGAAATATATATAAGAGAGAAGTTTAATACAGAATAGAACTTAGTACCATATTTACATTGCAGTAATTTGGAAAGTTGCTAAATAGAGCAATTACAGCATATTGTTATGGGTGCAAGAAATCCATCTAAACAAAGACTGAAAACTTTTCTGAGTATTAGGAATAACCAAATGAAAATAGACAAGAGGATTTCTATGTCTTGCATTATGGCTGAAAATTGATTTCTTACAATAAAAGAAAGTAATTAAAAGTTTTTGATAGTAAACTTGTCATAATTTAAATATACAAAGTAGAATTTTCCATCAGTCAAAAATATCTCCAAGACTGAAGGTCTTGCACCCATGCACAGACTTGTATAAAACTAAAAACTTTCTGCGCATGCAAATATTGGGTCAAAAATTTCTGCAAATTAATTTAATGTTTAATAAAATAATGTGTTATATTATTTTGATGATATGAATTAAAAACAGTAGTTTTAAAGTAATTACTATTCAAATTAAAAATTAATTGATATTAATTAAAGAATAATTATTTTAGCTAAAAAAATAATAAAGCTAAAAATCCATGATAAGAAAAAGTAAGTTCTTATCAATTATTTTGTCAATGCATTTAGAAACAGCCCAACCCTTAATATTGTAACCTCTTCGCACAAAATGCCAGTCACTCTGTTCACAAAATAATACGGCATTGCTTCTGAAACAACTGAATCATATTTTATAGGGAGAGGTTTATTCATAGGTATTATCATTAAAGAGACTGATGCAGGGATGAAAGTGCACTAAAGCCATTTTGGAACAGCAAAAATCTGATTTTGGAGCAATAAAATCCATTTTTGTAGCAGCAAAAATCTAATTTTGCAACAATAAAGTTAAAATTCTGTTTTTGGAACAGACTGGAATTCTAATGCTAGTAAACTCCTAAAAATTAAAATGATTGCTATCTTGAAAATATTTTCACATTTGAAAGAATAATTACTCAGATAAAATCTCTCCACACATTTTGCTAACTCTGGGCATTCTAAACGACCATTGGGTACAGATTGCAAATAATGAAAAATTAGCAGCAGGAAGGGGAAAAAAATCAGTTTTTGGCTTTAAAAATATTATTTTAAAGCAGCATTTTAACTAATCAGAGAAAAGTCTATGAATACAACAGTGACCCGGAGCCGAACAATTTTTGATGCTCCAGCTCCAGCTCCGCTCCTAGAGAAAATACTGTGGCTCCGGCTCCAACTCGGCTCCGACTTCGCGCTTTTGAGTTGCAGATTTTAATTTACACGTTTAATTTTTTGCTCACAAATACTTTCTACCTCATTAAAGATCTGACAAAATGCATTTTTCTTCTCATCAAACTTCAAATGCTTGTTCAGAAAGTATGACATCTTTTAGCTTTTGCTTTTAAAATAGAAAGTTTGGTGGAATTTTAAACACAAAAATCTTAAATTTCTTCTACACTTTTCAAACAGCCAAAATTGTACAACTACACATGTAAACAACAGGCGGCCATATTTGTTTTCGAATAGTGTTGTCACTTAGTTCAAGTAGAAAGTAGAAGTAAAGTAGTGTTACCATGTTTTGAGAAGGTTTCCTTCTCTAATAATAATAATAAAAACCTAAAAAATGATATAATTAAAATACTGAATAATGATGTAAATTAAAATATTTTAAGCCTAGAAATTTAAAAGACTGAAAAAAAAAGATTTAAAAGAATATTAAAAACTAAAGGAGCCCTGGAGCTGGGGAAAATTTAGAGCTCCAGCTCCAGGGAAAACATAGCTCCGGAGCGCTCCGGGTCCCTGGAATACAACATACAGGACTCCCACTCAACTTTTGTAGTAAAAAATGGTAAAGGGGACCATTTTTCTCAAAAAAGACCGTATATTTTACATAAAAAGGAACTTTTAGGAATCTAAATTCAGCAAATCACAAATAAAAATAAACAAAATCTCCGCAACCATTTCACGAAATTAGCGTATTTTTCGCGATCCTTTGACAAAATTCATGTGATTTCATGATTTCTTACCAAAATTTGAGTGTTTTTTGCGATCTTTTACCGAAATTCGAGTTCCTTTCGTAATCTTTTGAAGAAATTTGCTTATTTTTTGCTATCTTTTGACTGAGTTCACTTATTTTTCTCGATCTTTGGACGAAATTTGCGTTTTTCACGATCTTCTGAAGAAATATGTACAGTTTTTTTTTTTAAATCTTTTGAGCACGTTTTGTTCGTTTTTTCATGAAACTAGCGATCCTTTGAGAAAATTCATTTTTTTTCGCGATTTTTCGACAGAATTTGTGTATTTTTCGACGAAATTTGCGTGTTTTCTCCGGTATTTTGACGAAATTTGCTGTTTGTTTCACGATCTTTTGATGAAATTGGTATTTTTTCGCAATCTTTTGACGAAATTCGCGTTTTTACAGCGATCTTTTCATGAAATTAGTGGGGGTTTTTTTTTTTCGTGATCCTTTGACAGAATTCGCGCTTTTCTCGCGGCCCTTTGTCGAAATTCGTTTCTTTTGCGATCCTTTGACGAAATTAATTTTTTTCCGCGATTCTTTTACGAAATTTGCGTTTTTTTCGCGATCCTTTGACAAAATTCGGGCTTTTTCCGCCATGCTTTTACGAAATTTGTTTTTTTCCAGCGCTCCTTTGATGAAATTCGTATTTTTTCAGCAATTCTTTGATGAAATTATCTTTTTTTTAATAAGGATACTTTGAAGAAATTCGCGTTTTCTGCGATCCTTTGACGAAATTCGCATTTTTTCCGCGAAGCTTTGACGAAGGGGGTGATTTTTTTCTGCGAATGATTGACGAAATTGGTTTTTTTTTTTTTCGGCGACCATTTGTTGAAATTTGCAATATTTTTTAGTGATATTTTTTTATGCCTGAATTTTCAGGCTGATGGCCGAATTTTTTTAATTTTCGGAAAATTCGGAACAGAATCACCCCTGGCAAACAATAAATAAATCGTACATAAAATTGGGAAATACTTAAGATTTCAATATTTAAAAAAAAAAAAAGTTACAAGAGCAAAAACTATGTTTTTTTTCTTTCTTTTTCCAAAAAAATTTTCTGCAAAGTTCCGAATTTTGCGGAAAATTTTCTGCGCACGGCGTGCGCGTCTATATTATAGAACTCTGCCCATGCATATCGCTATAGTTTGCAGTTTTCGAAGACTACCTAAAAATTCCCTCACCCTGCCAGAAAATTCACTCACCAGTGACGAGTAAAATGATGTATTTCCCCATTCCTGATTACATGAAAACTTTGATTGCATGA
Source organism: Maratus speciosus (assembly GCA_963932465.1). Taxonomy (NCBI): domain Eukaryota; kingdom Metazoa; phylum Arthropoda; class Arachnida; order Araneae; family Salticidae; genus Maratus; species Maratus speciosus. Next base: position 177,407,617 of record OZ010790.1, on the reverse strand, counting down.
ACAATGGTTATAAATAGACAATTATCATCAAGAATAATGTGAAACAACAAGGATTATAGTATAAAATCCTTCATATATTCTAACAGTTTATCAAAGCAAAAATTCTAGTAACCTTCCCTTCCTTTATTTAAGTTTTTGGTCAGGTTCGCCAATTTTCAGTTAATGCAAATGTTGTATTTTTTACAAGGCAGAACATTATATATAAAAACAAATAGAAAAACATTTGATAATTGATACAAAGCAGATTTTAATAGTTTTAGATTCTCAATTAAATTTACCCAAACAAAACTGAAGAAATAACTTCATATACTAATGAAAACAATAACAGTTAAAAATAGCAAATAAAGTCTTTGTGCAAGAATATTAAAAGGCAAAAAAACAAGGTTTAGAAATGCATAAATAATACACAAGAAAGCAGCAAACAGCTGTTTCGAATCCACAAGCAAGATTCTTTTCAGTGCGACAGAGATTGAAGCCTCACAGTGTGCCCAGTCTTGCTTTTTCTTGCACGCTGTGTACCACTAAAGAAAAATCTTGCTTGTGAATTCGAAACAGATGTTTGCTACTTTTTCTGTGTGTTATTTGAAAAAAGGAGGTTTGTTTACAGTGTGTCAATGCGTATTCATAAGCCTATTTTGGAAAATGACGGTGATGTTTTGACAGGTATTTCGTGCTGGAGCTTTCAAGAAAGCAGATGTCTGTTAAGGTATGTTGATAATTTTATGCATATTTCGTTGCCTTACAAGCTTTTTACATTTGAGATTGCTACAAAGCAAGAACTGCTGAATTTTGAGAATGCTACACAGCGAGAACTGCTGAATCCAGTGATTTTTTTTAGTACTTTTTGGTTAGCCGGGCGCCAGTGTTATATATACACACATATATATGTATACATATATATACACACACAAACATATAAATATAGTGCATATATATAGGTATACACATATATATGTATATCTATATGTGTGTATGTATATATATGTATACATATACACATATATATGTGTACGTATAACACTGGCGCCCAGCTAACCGAAAAGTACAGTTTTTTTGGGGGGGTGGAAGGGTTAATGAGCGCGGAGCGCTCATACAACAATTACTGATTGCCACTTTAGCAAGTTTCGTTTTTTATGTATATTTTGTTGCTTTACAAGTTTTGTACATTTTGAGATTGTTACAAAGCAAGAACTGCTCAATTTTGAGATTGCTACATAGCAAGAACGGCTGAATCCAGTGATTTTTTTTTTTTTTTTTTTTATGAGTGCGAAACACTCATACAACGATTACTGATTGCCACTTTAGCAAATTTTGTTTATTATTTACATTTTATTTTCGTTAAGCCAAACATGCATATAAACCGGTGCTTGGCAACATTTACTACTTGGTAGAAAAAGGGGTTTTCCCGCCAAGAAAAATTCCAAGATGGCAGCCCCGGGAATTTATGACATTGGTTCCAAGAAAAAAATATATACACTGCACTGTTTAGCGTAGACAGACAAGGCTTTATATACAAACCATATGATGAACAAGATTTTAAATGCTTTTTTACACTAATATACTAGAGAACACACACTTGAGCTTATCAAAAGATAATTTCCATATGGAAGAGATGAATAAAGATGAAAAGGTTGTGTAAAGTTAGAGAAAACAAATCCTCAATCACAATCAATTCCTCTTACAGAATACTTGCTTTAGAGTAAAAACTTTAAAACAAATAAGAAAGTGAATATGTCAGATATTCACTCCCCTTCCATCAGAAACATGAAAAATTTAATATCAAGACACTGAAAATTTTATTTATAAAGTGCATTCGACAATAGTAGGTCTAATCAAATCATAAGTTTTAAACCCTTAATTTATTATCACTTTAGTAAATCGTATGTTCTTTTCTTAATATTTTAACTAAGCAATAAAGTTAAATATTATTATACGATTACATCCCTTATGAATAGCCATTTAATTTTCAAAAGTATCTGTTGGGTTAAAAATAAATTACATTTTGCTTGCAACCTTAAAATTAGCAAGAATAAAGATACCAGACTATAAATAAAAAAAATACATGCATAAATATAACTCATATGTTCTAACTTCACCGCGAAAATCATAAAATATTTACTTTTAATACCGAAGAAATTCTACAAAAATATAAAGATATCATCTGTAATTGTTTATTGAATAAATACTAATTAACAAACAGATATCTCTAAAATTTATATAATAAATCGCACTTGCACATCAGCACATCACGATAAAAGCAAAACAAACAACGTAATGCCAGATACATCTTCCAGTTATTTACGGGAGGTGAATTATGATTCGGACTATAACTGCAACTGAAGACTGAAGTAGAGCGTGTTCAGAAGTGCATTTCGCGCCGCGCGCGCGCTCAGAAGTTTATGTCATGGAGTAGGTCTTATCGAAGAAAGGAATTTTAACATAATTCAATTATTTCATTATTTTTAATGGTTCAAAAAAGGTAAAACCAACGACTATATTTCTTTATCCTTCCAAAACATGGTTTTCGTAACAGGACTACATGCCTTTGTTCACTCAGACAAAATCTAAAATAGTCGGGAAAAACATCACGTGACCTTCTTTATCTACTTTAGCCCATTTAGCATTTAAAATTAGTTAACCAACCGCACACAAACTCCGCGCAAGCTGCTCAAAAAAATTGTGTGGGCGATTTGATCACGTGATTGTGCGTTTTCTGCTTATGTGTTATTGGTTGTGCTTTGTTTGGTAGGTTGATTGATACAATTTAAGAATTCAACTGGTGATCTAAAAATTTTAACTTTTTAACAATTTTCTTTTTATTTATTTAAAAATGATTTATCAGTTGATTTATAACTTCTGTGATAAATAGAATGCTGTTAGTATCTTATTCATTATGAAAAATATAAAACAACCAATAAACAAAACAAAAAAAAATTATGATTACAATGTGGGACTGGAAGGATTCGAACCCAGAACCCCTAGTCTCGAGTTCACTGCCTTATCCATTCAGCCATCTAGCACACGTTCCTTTTGCAACAAAATATCTTTATAATTAGCACCATAATTAATCAAATCCATGATCTGTTCCTGAACATACTACGGGTTATTCCATCCATGATATTTACCCACTCCATGTTCCTGTCTCCTGAGCTCGCGCGCGTAGCGCCGGTGCAGCCTGAACACACTCGTAGTCCAGTGTTGTCAGATTGGGGATTTTCTCCCCATTTTGGGGAATTTTGAACCTCTAGGGGAATTTTTTGGGGACAAGTAGTTCGTGGAGAAACTTTTGGGGACTACAAAAATTTTGGGGGAAAACTTGGGGAAATTTTTATTTCTTTTAGTCCTGTAGAAAAACTGGATCAGTCTGGCACTCAATTTTGATTTGAAAAACGAAAATACAATCCAGAAATCGGAAATATCAAACATTATTCTCTTGGATGTGATCGTGTTCATTGTTTACTACATTACAGTTTACACATATTACAGATACATGAGACTCTAAAGTCTTAAGCAGCTTAAATCTGCACGTGACTAAATCTCCTGGACTTTAATGAAAAATTCCTACGCCGTACTTTAAAAAAAATTTTAACTTAAATATGTGGAAAGCAGATATTTTTCTCTTATGATATGCAAAAGCACATCGATTGATACAGCGAAAATACTTTGCATTATGATTATGTACTTCAGTATAGGGATGACAAAAAAATTAAAACAGCGTACCATCTCGGATTCATTCAAATCCCAATTGATAAAAGATTGTCTAAAGCTATGGAGCTAATGTAACAATAGTCCAACATTGTTAGACAATACTTTTAAAAATAAACATGAAATAACTTGTCACTGCAAAATATCTCTCATTCTCATGTAGCTACAGAATATGCATTCAGCCCAGTTTAAATGTTTGTTTTTTGTAGATGGGGAATTTTTTCAAAAAAAGGCTTGATTTGGGGAAAAAAATTTAGCTTAAATTACTTAGATATTTTTTATAGTGGTAAATTGAAAATTTAAAAATTCCCTTTTTGAGTAAAAACTGAGTCGGGGACTTTTACGGAAAAAAACACTGATTTGGGGAAAATTTCAGAAATTTTGGGGAAATTGACTTTTGACTATCTGGCAACACTGTCGTAGTCTTCTTTGGTAGGTAAAATCCGAGGGGTCTCTCAATGGGCGAAATCGTGTACGAGATTACGGAATCACCTTGATTACAGCTGATTCAGCTGATTACTATGATTACATGTGATTATACCTGATTACACCTAGATTACATGTGATTATATCTGATTACACCTAGATTACATGTGATTATACCTGATTACACTTGATTACAGTTGATTTCACTTGGAAATACGTGATTATATTGCTAAAATTTATGATTTAACAGTTTTACTCGATTTTATTGCCTTCCAAAAATCTTTTTTTTTTTTTGTTTTTTTTTTTTTTTTGTTTTTAAGATTTGTCCAAAATAAGAAATAAGTATCAAGCAGGACGGTGATTTGCCTATCACTGTTCTGCTGACAGTGGCGTAGCTAAGGGGGTGGGGTCTGAACGAGGGTCTGAATCTCACCCCAAATGATGGGCTCGTACACTAAATCATGAATAATAAAAGTAGTAACTTCTGCTAAAACGGCAATTTTTTTTTTCTTTTTTTACATGTTAACTTTTTAGATTTGTCCAAAATAAGAAAATAGTATCAAGCGGGACGGTGATTTGCCTATCCCCGTTCTGCCGACAGTGGCTTAGCCAAGGGGGTGAGGTTGGAATGTCCCCTCTAACGATAGGTCCGTACACTAAATCATGAATAACAAAAGTAGTAACTTCTGCTAAAACGGCAATTTTTTTTTCTTTTTAGCTCACAGGCTATCAAAGCCTGAGAGCTAATGTGCCCGCCCGTTCTGTATGTATGTACGTACGTACTGTACGTACGTACTGTACGTACGTACGTATGTATGTATGTACGTAACGCGATAACTCTTGATAGAAACATCCGATTTGCTTCAAAATTTTTTTCTAGGTTCATTGTGATAAGGCGCTTCCCTGATTAGTTTTGGGAGCTCATTGATTAAGGATAAAGGGGGAAAAACGGGGTTAGTCCATCCCCTTAATTCAGATAAATGGGTTTTTCATGCAGAATCATTCGATTTGCTCCGAATTTGGTATACCGGTTTATTATGTTAAGGAACTTCCCTTAATTAGTTTTGGAGGTTCATTGGTTAAGGATAAAGGGGGAAAAGGGGTGTTAGTCCACCCCCTTAATTCAGATAAATGGGTTGCTCATGCAGAATCATTCGATTTGCACCGAATTTGGTATACCGGTTTATTATGTTAAGGAACTTCCCTGATTTGTTTTGGGAGTTCATTGGTTAAAGATAAAGGGGGAAAAACGGGGTTAGTCCACCCCTCTTAATTCAGATAAATGGGTTTTTCATGCAGAATCATTCGATTTGCTCCAAATTTGGTATACCGGTTTATTATGTTAAGGAACTTCCCTGATTAGTTTTGAGGGTTCATTGGTTAAGGATAAAGGGGGGTTAGTCCACCCCTTTTAATTCAGATAAATGGGTTTTTCATGCAGAATAATTCGATTTACTCTGAATTTGGTATACCGGTTTATTATGTTAAGGAACTTCCCTGATTAGTTTTGGGAGTTCATTGGTTAAGAATAAAGGGGGAAAAGGGGGGCTAGTTCACCCCCTTAATTCAGATAAATGGGTTTTTCATGCAGAATGATTCGATTTACTCCGAATTTGGTATACCGGTTTATTATGTTAAGGAACTTCCCTGATTAGTTTTGGGGGTTCATTGGTTAAGAATAAAGGGGGAAAAGGGGGCTAGTTCACCCCCTTAATTCAGATAAATGGGTTTTTCATGCAGAATGATTCGATTTGCTCCGAATTTGGTATACCGGTTTATTATGTTAAGGAACTTCCCTGATTAGTTTTGGCGGTTCATTGGTTAAGGATAAAGGGGAAAAGGGAGGTTAGCCCGCCCCTCTTATATTAGATAAATGGGTTTTTCATGCAGAATGATTCGATTTGCTCCGAAGTTGGTATACCGGTTTATTATGTTAAGGAACTTCCCTGATTAGTTTTGGGGGCTCATTGGTTAAGGATAAAGGGGGAAGGGGGGCTAGTCGACCCCCCTTAATTTATATAAACGGGTTTTTCATGCAGAATTATTCGCTTTGCTCCAAATTTGGTATACCGGTTTATTATGTTAAGGAACTTCCCTGATTAGTTTTGAGGGTTTATTGGTTAAGGATAAAGGGGGGTTAGTCCACCCCTTTAATTCCGATAAATGGGTTTTTCATGCAGAATGATTCGATTTGCTCCGAAGTTGGTATACCGGTTTATTATGTTAAGGAACTTCCCTGATTAGTTTTGGAGGTTCATTGGTTAAGGATAAAGGGGGGAAAGGGGTGTTAGTCCACCCCCTTAATTCAGATAAATGGGTTTTTCATGCAGAATGATTCGATTTGCTCCGAATTTGGTATACCGATTTATTATGTTAAGGAACTTCCCTGATTAGTTTTGGGGGTTCATTGGTTAAGGATAAAGGGGAAAGGGGAGGTTAGCCCGCCCCTCTTAAATTAGATAAATGCGTTTTTCATGCAGAATTATTCGCTTTGCTCCAAATTTGGTATACCGGTTTATTATGTTAAGGAACTTCCCTGATTAGTTTTGAGGGTTTATTGGTTAAGGATAAAGGGGGGTTAGTCCACCCCTTTAATTCCGATAAATGGGTTTTTCATGCAGAATGATTCGATTTGCTCCGAAGTTGGTATACCGGTTTGTTATGTTAAGGAACTTCCCTGATTAGTTTTGGAGGTTCATTGGTTAAGGATAAAGGGGGGAAAGGGGTGTTAGTCCACCCCCTTAATTCAGATAAATGGGTTTTTCATGCAGAATGATTCGATTTGCTCCGAATTTGGTATACCGGTTTATTATGTTAAGGAACTTCCCTGATTAGTTTTGGGGGTTCATTGGTTAAGGATAAAGGGGAAAGGGGAGGTTAGTCCACCCCCTTAATTCAGATAAATGGGTTTTTCATGCAGAATGATTCGATTTGCTCCGAATTTGGTATACCGGTTTATTATGTTAAGGAGCTTCCCTGATTCGTTTTGGGGATTCATTGGTTAAGGATAAATAGGGGGCTAGTCCACCCCCTTAATTTAGATAAATGGGTTTTTTTGCAGGATTATTCGATTTGCTCCAAATTTGGTATACCGGTTTATTATGATAAGGAGCTTCCCTGATTAGATTTGGAGGTTCACTGGTTAATTATAAAGGGGGAAACGGGGGCTAATTCCCCTTCACTTATTTTTTTGAGGGGCATTATTCTTTAAAATAAGAGTATGATATACAATTAGTGTGAATAGCCTGTGAGCTCAATGCCATTAGTTTAGCTGGGCACTTTTATTTTTTATTTTTTACATGTTAACTTTTTAGATTTGTCCAAAATAAGAAAATAGTATCAAGCGGGACGGCGATTTGCCCATCACCGTTCTGCCGACAGTGGCTTAGCCAAGGGGGTGGGGTCGGAATGTCCCTGCTAACGATAGGTCCGTACACTAAATCATGAATAATAAAAGTAGTAACTTGTGCTAAAACGGTAATTTTTTTTTATTTTTTTTACATGTTAACTTTTTGGATTTGTCATCAGAAATGTCATCATGAGAGAGCAATTTGCATTCGCGTCCGGAAATTTAGTTTAAAATGCCAAATTTTATGGAATTTTTGGTGAGATTCTTCGCTTTTATTGAAAAATGGAAAACAGTTTCGATCACATAGTTTCCGAATAAGTGCACTTTCAAATTTCTTGAGGTTAGAAATATTTTCACGGATGTATCAGAAATTACCTAATTTTGATTTGAGTAGAGGTTTAAAGAGTCAGAGAGATTCGCATTGTTGAACAAACTTCGGAGGAGGGGGATTGAAAGAATTTAAGATATATTTCATTTTTTAATAACTTTTAGCATTTTTCTGTTGTTTACGAGGGGGAAGGTCATGACCCCCGTCTCCTTCCCCTTGGATCCGTCACTGATAATAACCGCTTGAGAGCATAAATGTACTATAGTTAAATCTACGACATTAGAACATGTCTGTAACGAAAAGTTTGACGAAATTAACACTGTACAATTTATACCCGCTAATATAAAAATCTATTTAAAATGGAACATTTATCCAGACCTTTGCGATTCCTTCTTTGTAGCAGTAAAGCCTGTGGAAAATTAAAAACAGAAACATTTCATGATCCCTATTACGAAAGGATGGATAATCTTAGAAATACTCTGGCTAAAGCGGATACCTGTTTAAAACGGTATTTTTCCGATCTCTAGTAATTCCGTTTTGAGAGATGTTATTGTAACTAGATAAAATGTAAAACTTCATCAACGGAGAATTTGGTGGGACCAATGTTGCTAAAACTTACAGTAAAAAACAGGGCCGAAACTAGGGGGATGCAGAGGGGTCATGTGCCCCAAGCGTCAGAACGAAAGGCGAGGAAAGGGGTGGGGGCGCCAAATGAAGATTTTATTTTTCATTTCATACAAAAATGTATGTATATTATATATATATATATATATATATATATATATATACATTAAAGACAAAGTAACTCGCAAGCTAATGTTAAACCTATGGGAGCGTTCTTTTCAAATTTGTGAAACTGAAAGTAACTTTATAAAAAAAAAAAAAAATCTGCAACCAAAATCGAAAAATTAAACACTAACCCAGTTAGAATTCAATCATTGGTTTTCAAACATTACATTTTCGGCAAATGTCCTTTAATGTTTTTTTGTTTTAATTTTGTCCGCAATAGAACATTGAACTGGAATCTTCAGAACGTTTTGTTATCCAAATCAAATTATAAAAAAACTCTGCATCCTCTACAACGAATTTAATAAACTCTACTCTTTCATCAAATATCGCTTTTAAAGAATCTTTTTTTTCTACGGTGTTTGTGCCTGTTTATCTTCGTGAACTTTTATTGAACTTTATTATTTTCCTCATTCCTAAGCCTTTCGTATTTGTAAATAACTTTAAACACTGTTTTCATTTTGTTTTTATTTTAATTTTTGTGTTTACATAGAAGTCATGTGTTAGTTTTGTATATGTCTATACTTTGTTTTTATTCCGTTTTCTTTATGATTTTGTGTTTACTTATAAGTCATATGCTTGTAAATGACTATAATTGCTGTTTCTTATACTTTTATCTATGGTGCTTGGATGCCATAGTTTTGTAATACAGTCGGCCCCACTTAATCGGGTAACGGATAATTGCATACCCCGCTTACATGCATAGAATGCCGTAGAACAAAAACGCTCCCCATAAGGTTAATGTTAAATATACTCGTTTTATCGCATAACAATCCCCGGTTAATTGCATAAATATTTCCAATCTAGTAATCCGCATTTTATAAATTCCTGTTATAGTGATGAATGGGAAGAAAGGAAGAACTTTTTGTTGTTGTAACAATGGTTTGTTATATCTACGATCGAAGAACAGAAACCGTCGTGAAAGAAGACTTTATTATCTAAATTCTAGGAAACTCATAGGAGTGTTGAATTTGGACAATTATGTTTTTCTTGTCTTTTAAAGCTTGTCGTACATACAGTGACTCAATATGTTGGGGGTACTTTTCGGAAAATCCTGGAATCCGGGGAAAATACAATCGGGATGGTCAAGAGAATAAAGGAACGATATTTAGCGCCGGAAATTGAGAAATACAGTATCCGAGGTAGGAAAAAACAAATTTACCTAAAAGATTTTTTGTGTAGGCAACAACAACAAGGAAAAGAAAAGTGATAAATTGACAAATAATTGAAAAATAAAATTAATATATGCAGAATTTATTTATTTTCAAAAGGTATGATTTAAAACAATTTTTTTTTTATTTTACTTTCATTTTAATTTTACATACATTATAATGAAAAATTAAACCATGTAACGTAAATAGTGTAATAATACATTATACCTTATTCCATATATTGTTATATAGAGGGTAATAAATTATTTAAAATTAATAATTAAAATCTAAATTATTAAAAGAGTATTTTTTAAAGTATTAGGTAAATGATGTTCATTAATATTTATCATATCTGTGGTATATAATCAATTGATAACGTATACTGCTAACATTAATTGCTGTCCTCGCTTAAACGCTTAACCCGCTTAAATGCATACAATTCAGTGGAACCAACTGTATGCAATTAAGCGGGGCCGACTGTACTTTGTTTCAATATATGTGTCGCTGTTTTCTGGGTCAGTTTCCTTGGCTGATTGGCGGAGGGGTTTCTTCTGCCAGGGGTTCATGCATTTGCCATTTTTTGGTTGGCTCCCTGGTAGAGTGATTGTAGCCCTTGTAGAATTCATTCTCAGCTATTTACAGAAGAAAATAAAATCATTTGAAACTATTAATATGCAAGTGAGAAATTTTTAAAAGAACGCTGTCATAGGTTTAACATTAGCGGTCCAGTTTCTTCGCGTGAACAGTGTAAGCTCTTAACTCTCAAGCTAATGTTAATCCTATGGGAGCGTTGTTTACGTATTTCCTTGTAGCATTTTAATTATTATTAAATGATTTTTATTTTTAAAGAATTTTTTTTCTTTTGCATAGGGTATCTGCGGTCGATAACTTTTATTGTGCGTGAGGAGGGGGGGGGGGGGGAGGCGTCAAAATCCATATTTGTTCCGGGCTCAAAAAAGGCTAGTTTCGGCCCTGGTAAAAAAAATGTTTACATGAATACAAAAGCGGCACACTTAACATAATTTGGTGAATCTTAATTTATTTTATAATTCTATATCGAGAATTATCACCAATAGATTTAAATCTCCTACTTGAAATAGAAAAAGTAATGTCATTGTTGGACTAGTTATTGTGAAGTTTTATTGAACTTGTTAGTTACTGCGATGTTTTGTTCGAAGTTGCGAATTTCAAAATAACTGTAAAAACCCGAATGTTATTATTCTGTTCTAAAACATGCTGATACGCTCTTTGTTGCAACAACGTCATAATTCAAAAATCGCGATTTTTTAGTTCTGATGTTGAAGTAAATGATCGATATATTATTTCAACTCTGTGAAATTTTTGTCAATCAGCAAACAAGAAAGAAGAGGCGAATTTTCTGAAGTTTTATGATCTGTTTAAAATCGTAGAATCTTTGTCAAAAGATGACTTTGATAAAATTTTCTTTTGTTACACACACAGAGCTTTAGGCAAGGAAGTGTGTGTGTGTGTGTGGGGGGGGGGTCTGGATGCCCTTCCCGAATGAGGTAAGAGTTTACTGAATAAATCATATGCATACAGTCAAATCCGGTAAAATCTGTTGACTACCGTAAAGATTGGTAAAAAATTTAGTTTTTGTCAGGTTTTCGACTTAGCTTTCATAATAGTATCGTATTTATTTCATTTAAGGCAAGATTCCGTTATAGACAGGTTCATTTTTCACAGGGTTAGAGTATACAGTGTATATGTATAGGGGAATGAAGCTTTAAGTTAAATAAAAGCTTATAATATATAAATAGTTTCTCTTTTGCAATATCTTCTAAAACAGTTGTCGTTTTCTACTTTAAAGTATACACATTTGTGGAGCATACTTGTATATGCTGTATATTCTAGCAAATATCGCAAAGCTCAAACATATTTACACACCGAAATGCTATTTAATAAATAGCTGAAATAGTTATGCCACAATAATAAGTAACATTTGCATTAACAAATATTCTGGATTTATGTTTGAGCTGTGTGTTAAATGCTGCAATACATGGTATGTTACTACTAAGAAACAATCTAAATTATTTAACACTTATTTACGTTTTATTTCCGTAGAAAACTTTTTTTTTTTTTTTTTTTTTTTAACGGTGTATATACTTAGCCTTTTTATATTATAGAGATTCTAAAATCCTTTTCTAATCTACAAAGTTATTTTAGTAATACATTCAATTACAGAGATTGGTCTTACTCTTTATCTTCATGAGCTATTTTGTAAAGTATAAATAAGGAAATACAATCTTAAAGTTTATTAAAATTCTGTTACTACACAAATATTCTAATATATATATATATGTGTGTGTGTGTGTGCATGCATGTTTGCGTATGTAAAATATTTTATGTATGTAAAAGAAAGTCTGTATTAAAAGAATAGCAAGGGGCAGTTAAAAAAAATTCTGTTTCAGACATTTTTTTGTCTTTAGAGGTAAACGTTGAGAATGGAGCACGAAAATCTTCCTTTGTGAAAACAAAATCGTAAGATATCTAAAAAAAATCGTTTTATACAGGTTTCCCTTTTATAAGTTATATTTGCAAGTTTAGTAACTCTTCAATCGAGACAATGAATTTTTCTGTTTAAGATTACATTGTATACAGGTTCTGTTTTCATAGGATTTTTTTTTTTTTGTATATATGACAAGGTTTGGACCTATTCCGAAAAAAATTTCCTGGCTTCGGAACTGTCTGCCGAGCCAAGCCATAAAAAGTAACCAAACGTCAAACAAATGCCAAGAACTTAACCGAACTTAACAATAGACAACTTAACTGCTTATTATACAGGATACAACTTTTCCATATTAAATCGAGTAAACATGGCAAAAAAAAATCTGGTTTTTGAGTTCATATGATCTTACACTTGGCACACGAAGAAACTCGCAAGCTAATGTTAAATCTGTGAGAGCGTTCTTTTCAAATTTCTCACTTGCATTTTAATATCTTTAAATAATTTTGTTTTCTTAGTTTATCTGAGATTGATCTTTAATGTTTCTAGTTTGTACGTTTTCGATTTTAGAAGATTTATTTTTCGCAATCTGTTCTGAAAGTGACAAATAACATATATATACATATATGCAACTAAAATCGAAAAAGTAAATACTGTTAACCAACCTCAGCCTTTCTAAGACAGACAAATAAAACATTTAAAAGAAAGAGATTTTCAATAGAGCAATCCCATAGGTTTAACATCAGCGTTCCAGCTTCTTTGCGTGACAAGTTACACGAAGAATCTCAACTCTAATGTTAAGCCTATGGAAGAAATCTTTATACATTTCTTGCTTATATTTTAATATTTTTAAAGGATTTGTTTTTGCATAGAATACCCGAGGACGATTCGATAGATACCCATCGTTGTGCATTTCGATTTTAATTAGTTTTTTCATATGCAAACGCTTTTATTTTTGGAACCGGTTCTGAAAATAAAATTATCCTCATTTAAAAAAACTAATCAAAATTGAAACAAACACGACAATGGGTATCGACCTCGGGAATCGTATACAAAAGAAATTATTTTGTGTACGATAATGTAACAGTAAATTTTAAAATATTTCGAGAAATCTGTAAAGATTGCTCCTATAGGTGTAGCATTAGCATTTAAGTTTGTCAGAGTGACGGAAAGGGTTGAAAAACACTCGCACGCTAATGTTAAACCTATGGGAGTGTTCTTTTTAGAATTCTCACTTGAATTATTTTTTTTTTTTTCATAAATGATACGTGAAGTCAATGAGTCGATAGCTACCGTTGTGCGTTTTTACTTTTTCGTAGCATTTTTTTTTTTTTTTTTTAATACGAGTATACTTCGCCTTTGTTTGCATTTTTCTCGGTATTTTTACAACTACCGTAAAAAATGTGAAAATGAAATCTGTCTATAACGGAATCCTATTTTCAATGAAAAATATTGCATGTTCCCCTCGATATTTCCAAAATAAAGAATACCGACAATTATACTTTCTATGATGGAAACCTGTATAAAGCGGAATTTTTTTCGGATTGTTTAGATTTCGTTATTTGACAAGACTAATTATGTAGTTCAGCCTAGAGGTCGGCACTTGCCAAACGAGCAAAATTAAGACAATTTTTTCAACGGGCCGATAAACAAAATAAACGAGTCGGGTCCGTCCGGTAAAAAAATTGCACGTGCCAGCCGGGCCGATAAAAAAATTTAGCAGGCCTGCGACCAGATATAAAAATTTAAACGAAGCCGACAAAATGAGTTATTTTCAATGAATATGGCTTTCGCGAGAATAAGTATAAATGTGCGTCACGAACCAATGCTAGTTTGACAACATCAATACAGAAATGTAACATGTCCAATGTAGAAATCTGCATCAGAGAGCTACATGATGTCTGACCCGGGTTCTTTTATTTTATTTATTTTTTTTTTTAGAAGATTTGTGCTAGTCTGAGATCAGGCTTGCATTCCTTTTTATACATGGTCGAGCAGGGCCAGAATTGTTTTCAGTATGTGTAGGCTAGGCAATGTGTTTCGTAAAAATAATAGCCTTAATGAACTTCTGTTAACGTACTTTTTAGAAATATACCTTAAGGTGGTTCTCAAATTCACTGCTCAACAACTCAAAACTTTGACACATTTGACTAATTTTTAACTGTGAAGGTATAAAATTGACAATCCACTGAAGGGATTTGGAATCGGATAGCATTTTCTATTTCCAATCCAATGGCGGATCCAAGGGGGGGGGGGGGGGGGTCACGGGGGTCATGACTCCCCTCTAAACATCAACAAAAATATTATAAAGATCATTTTAAAAATAAAATATACAGTTAGAGTCCCGATTATCCGAGTCCTGCTTAACCGAGTTTCCACTTTCACCGAGTTATTTTCTTCTGATGGACTGATGGCTTCTATTATTGTGAAACAGTCATTATAAAAGAAGTGTTAGGTAAAGATGAAACAGCAGTCGTAAAAAGTTAGAACTCTGATTTTCTGGTCAGAATGGGAAAAAAAATGGCCATAAATTTTTTTGGCAAAAAAAAAAAAAAAAAAAAATATGGCCATTTTTTTTTTCCATTCTGACCAGAAAATCAGAGTTCTAACTTTTTACGACTGCTCTTTCATCTTCACCTAACACTTCATTTATAATGGCTGTTTCGTAATAATAGAAGCCATCAGTCCACCAGAAGAAAATGATCCATTCCAAAGGTATAAGCCTTCATTTGGCGCCCCTTCGTTCTGGCACCCGGGGCACATGCCCCATCTGCCACACCTTAGTTTCGGCCCAGGGCCGAAACTAGCCTTTTTTGCGCCCGGGGCAAACATGAATTTTGGCGCCCCCCCCCCCCCCTTCTTTCTTCCTCAAAGTATATTTACAAAGAGAATTTTACTAATTTTCTAATGGCCGACTTATTTTAAAATTTAAAACATGTAATCATAAAATATGTAATACTGAACTACGTAAATTGAATGTGACGTTTGTTGCAATTATAGTTCGTTCACATAAAAGAATTCGCATGTATTACCGGCTATTTACAGTAATTGCTTATACAGTAGAGTTCCGATTATCCGAGTCCCGCTTAACCGAGTTTCCGCTTTAACCGAGTTATTTTCTTCTGATGGACTGATGGCTTTCATTATTATGAAACAGCCATTATAAATGAAGTGTTAGGTGAAGATGAAAGAGCAGCCGTAAAAAGTTTGAACTCTGATTTTCTGGTCAGAATGGGGAAAAAAAATGGCCATTTTTTTTTTCTCATTCTGACCAGAAAATCAGATTTCAAACTTTTTACGGCTGCTCTTTCATCTTCACCTAACACTTCATTTATAATGGCTGTTTCATAATAATGAAAGCCATCAGTCCATCAGAAGAAAATAATCGGTTCCAAAGGTATAATCTTTCATTTGGTGCCCCTTGGCTCTGCGCCCGGGGCACATGCCCCCTCTGCCCCCCCCTTAGTTTCGGCCCTGGCCTTTCGTTCTTACGCCCGAGCAAGTGCCGCCCCCTCTGCCCTAAACTAGAAAAACTATTACCTAAACTACTACCCAGAAAAAGTTAGAAAATTGCCCCCCCCCCCGGGTGACAATTATCACTCCCTCCTATCTTTAATATTTTTATATGTTATAAATAATATATATCAGATTTAAAAAAATTTGCTTGCGGTCCCTCTCATCTCCCGCGTATTTTAAATACACTTAGTCGACATTAACTTGTAATATATTAGAATGTAATCTAAGTTATATTTAAAATACATATAATTGGAATTGACCTACAATCCATTACGGGTTAACTGGATTATACAATTAAAAACGTAATTTAAATCATCTTTTAATCCATTGCAGGTTAATTAGATTATATAATTAAACGAGTAATCGAAATCCGCACGTAATCGATTAAAATTAATCTAATTAAATCTTAAAATGTTAAATAAGAATTGATTTGTAATCCTTTAGATAATTATCGGGTTATACAATTCAAAAGCTTAAATTGAAATTACTTTTCAGTGCTCTGCGTGTTAATCAATTGCATTATGAGGTGATTATAATGTATTTTAATTTAATCAATAATTTCATTACTCTGTAATCAGATTCTGCCCCAACACTGGTCATATCCATTGAAAATTATTCATATTTTATCGGTTTCGTTTAAATTTTTAAATCGGGTTCGACAGCCCGCGGATTTTTTTTTCTTTGTTGTTGCCCCAGCTCCCCGTTAAAAATATGTCCTAATGCTGCCGGGCTGACCAGTTTGAAAGTTTCCCTCCATTACGATGGCCCCATGCCGACCACTAAACGTTCTTTGAATAAAATCAAACAAATTCTTGAGAAAGCCCCCCCCCCCCCCCCACAGACTACTTTCTTATCTAGCTTATCTCTTTCCTCATCTGTGAGCTCGCCTTTCTGCCATTTCCGAGGGCATTTCTCATTTCTGCTTTTGCCTTCCCGCCTTCCCCAACTTCCGTCTAAACTGAAGACAGCGAGAGGAAGAAGACAGAATGGCGACAAAATAGATTTTTCTCGAGATTTTTAATTCGAGATTACACTTGATTATACATGATTATACTATGATTATACTGATTACATGTGATTACGTTAAGATTTCATTGATTACCACCGATTACATGGATTACATGTGATGACATGATTACGCATGATTAAGACTTGATTACAGTATGATTTCACTGATTACAGGGACGGTTGTACGAGATTACACCATCCCATGGAATGTAAAGTCCAAACTTTTAACTTTTCATATTTGGCATCATAAAAGAATTGTTGTCTAGAATGGGGTCACGTGTATAAATATTGTTGTGGTACTTTTAGAAAATTTCTTTTGATTTCTTTTATTAGTTTAGTTTTATCAGCAATTATTTTAAAATTTTGTATCATAAGTAATCTTATGAACATGGAAGTTAATAGCGAATCTTCTATAGTTTTATAAGCAGGTATTTATTTTAGCATTTTGTAATTTAAAAATTTTATGAATATGGAAGATAATAGCGTATCCTGTAAATTGAAGATATCTAAAGATTTAGCTGGAAAAACTCCAGTGTTTTTAGTGGATTTTCCCAATGGCTGTGTTAATTTTAATAATTCAGAAAAACTAAATTTTAAATGTTATCGACAATCTACAAAGGAAGATGTCAGTGATTATCATACTAAACGTGTTTTATGTGCTACTAATGATCGATTGAAATTTAAAAGCACTACTTATAATGACAAGTATTGTGGAAGTAGATTTCAGTATTTTGTTGGTGTACGAAAAAAGAAATCTAGTAAAATGAAGGTATATGAAAGTGTTTCTTTTCATTTGAAACCATTAAGAAATTCCTGTAGCACATCATTGACTTCTGAAACCAAAAACGTCAGGGAAAAATTAGATGATTTAACCTCAAGTTTTGGAAGCAAAGGAAAGAAAAGGTCGATGGCTTCTCGTCTAAAATATTCTACAGATAATAGCCAGTTGGATTCCACGCTTGAAGATTTGGCTCTTGATGATTCCCAAAATAATTATTCTACACCAGTTAGTAAAACATCTACTACTAATATTGAGTATATACCCCCACAAAATCGTGATGCACAATTTGTAAATGAAGTCTACAATTTAAATGATATAATACCCATTGACGTGGATGAGTATTTAGCAGAAAGAGCTGAGGAATTATTGCAAGATATACCAACTCATTTAACTCGTTGGAAAACTGATTCCACTTTCTGTGAATATATATTGAAACATATGGATGTAGATATGAGTAATACAAAAATGAAATACTTGATATTTTATAATTATCTGGTTAAATTTTCCTGTTTATTAAGTTCTGACATTAGGAAAAAAGACCCTGCACCAGAGATCCCTGAACCAGTTAAAAGTTATCTTCTGGAAACCTTTACTGTTTCTTCAATTATGGAAAATGGAAAAACTATTAGATCTTTTCCACAAAAAATGAAAGATAAACTGCTTGCATACATAATTGTAATAGCGCTGTCCATTGATGATTTCTGTGTTAATCTTGCCTTGTTACAAAAGGGTATGAAATATGGCATGCCAAAAGTGTCAAATGTTGCCCAAGCTGTAGGTTGT
The DNA here is from genome assembly GCA_963932465.1 of Maratus speciosus. Lineage (NCBI taxonomy): Eukaryota > Metazoa > Arthropoda > Arachnida > Araneae > Salticidae > Maratus > Maratus speciosus. The sequence goes on along the minus strand of OZ010790.1, from coordinate 177,389,320 downwards.
TACGTTAATCGCCGCAAAATTGACAATGTATCTGTACAATTTGCAGAACTGAAATTACCTCTTAATTCTTTAACAAAATATTACAAAAAGTCTTAAATTGTTTTATGAAATTCCATTACTTATCAATATTTTATGCTATTATACATTGTTTATGTACATTTTTGTATTTATTGTGAACATTATACATTACAACAATACTTACAAATATAATTTTTTTTTTAATCACTTTTATAAAATATGACATGTAAAATTTCAGTTTAATGTCTCAGAGAAAGCTTTAAAAGTTTTATATTTAATAAATTTATTTTAAACTATTGGTTTGATGATGTGATTTTAAAGTATACAATTTACAGCGTTTGAAATCGTTAGTGGTCCGAGACCACCAAAAATTCAATCGGACCACTAATTTGAAAATTTTAATGGTCCACAGGACCAGTAGATAATTTTTTGCCCCTCTCAGGCAGGTAAATGTAAATTTTCCCGTCCCTGAGAAAACTGCAACCAAACACAAATCACACAATTGTATTTTATGAAAAAACAAAAATTGCATTAAACCATACAGTCAGTTGAAATAATCAGAAATGAAATATCTAATTTTTAGCAAATTATAATTTTACATTTTATTGTGCTGAAAATTTTGGATAACTGCAAAGGAAGTTTGGTTTATTATATTCTAGAAGGTGGAGTGGGGAGTCACTCAAAGTGTTAAAGAGATAATAGAATTTTATGTAGCGGGCCAGTGATGATGACTACAACCCAGTAAATTTTCATGCTTACTGGTCCTTGGGACCAATGACTTTTTTTATCAATTCTACCGCTGTAGTTATCTTTCATAAAGCAAAACAGATGTTTTAATATTTTTTGTGTTATAATTATTATTTCCATAAATCAATTACTTTGTCTGAGTTTTAAATGCATAAGCTACAAAATTTTTACACTGTTCAAATGCATAAATACGTACAACACCATGATATCAAAAACCACATATGGCTGTTTCAGGATTCTTGGATCCCTTTCTTCAGTGTGAGAATTAAAAAAAGAAAAGTTTAAAGCTGTTCAAAGTTCAAAGAACCCCTAAGTTATAGCCCAGAGTGCTGTATAAACTCTTATTTTCGCGACTTCAATCAATTCATTAGCTAGCACTCGGGGCTATAACCAGTGGTGGGATTCAAATAATTTAACAACCGGTTCGCTGCACGAATGATTTTTGACGTACAAAAATCAAAGAAAAATTTAGCATCACACATGGATTATGAAGCATTTTCCAATATTATAATAAAATTGATAAAAATATTTGACCTTGTGGTATATTGAAATAAAAATTTCTGACACATGCTTTCTTGTAAAAGGACATAGTTTATTTAAAACGCATTCGACAGTCGTGAAACCCTGATCAAGATTTCTATCAAAAAATGCATCAAAACAGTATAGGTGAAAACTGGGAAATTGAGTTAGTAGCCAGTGACCGGTAAACTCAGTTTCATTAGTGGCCACTTTTTAAAGTTAGTGGTCACTATAATGTTTCAAACTTTCTTGACATCTAGATAAACTATAATCGCTGTATATACTATACATATTTTTCTATAAATCAGAGTTTTATACCAGCCAACTATTCATGATAAGAATAGGGAAGCAGTTAAAATTCAAGAAAATTACTTTAAAACCACAAAATCTGTTATATTAATTTTTTAGAATATATTTTTGGATTATTTGTATATGTTTATAAACACAATTATCAACCAAATTACTATTACTTTCTTTATATAAAAAATAACTAAATCAAAATTCCAACAGCTAAGTGTATACAATAATAATAAAAATCAAATAAAACACAATAAAATGTTATTTAGATTTTATTTAATAAGTACCCAATAGCAGAAAATTCGCCAAGTGTCTGCGACAGATCTTTCATGGACTGAAAATAATCTGCAGGTAAAATGTTACAAATGAACCTTTAATTAATTAATCATTTACTTTTAGTGTTTTTAAGCATTTTACTCATTTTTATTAATAATAATCTTAAGTTTTAGTAATAAATAATAAAGTACTAAACATAATGTAAAGTTGGAAAAGGATCCAATGGAAAAAAAAAATCTGCAAAAGGGAAAAGAAAATCTGCAACGCACGTCACCCGTCAGGAATTTTCTGCTACCGGGAATAAGTAAATGCGCTATTAACATCCTACACAAATTACATACAGTTGAAATCTAAGCTGGTGAGTGTATTTCGCAGGATTAAACAGTATCTCTTGAAGAAAAATAATCTAGCTGGTGAGAATGTGGCAGGAGTCGAAATATTGAAGATACTGCAATGTCCTTAAAATCTGCTACCATCCAGTGAAATAATAAAAAAAAAAGTAATAAATTATTTGAAATGTATGTGGAATCAAAGCTGATGAATATATTTTGCAGAATTCTTTAAAAAAATAGAAATTTCTTGTAAAAAATAAATGAGGAGCTAGCATATGACGAAAAGTCGAAATATTGAAAATACAGCTAAATCGTTGAAATCTGTTTGCATCCGGCAGAAAAAAGAATTAACCAGTTTGCTACTTAGGTGTAATCAAAGTAGAGATGCATATTTCCATGGAAAATGCTGTATTTCCGTTGGCGATCGTTAACAAAATTTATAATCGCCACTTGGCGAGTGGCGATCGATGGCCGATTTTTTAATCGCCACTTTTACAACTTTAATCGCCACGTGGCGAGAGGCGACCGCTAATTTTCACCTATACAAAATAGCATAAATTTAAGTTTAAGAATTAACTCATGTTCATGATCTAAAGTTGCAAACAGTTAGATACTAAAAACACTAACTGTAGGAAGAGCTTGAGATACTGCTAAGTCTCTAATCTTACTGAATATCAAGCATTCCTATTTACATCCTTGTTTTGGTGATAAATGCTTGTAACTTCTTCAAAGTTAATCTCAATAAATAGATTATTGTGAGTGGTAAATGACTGATTTCTGGATTTTTTTTTTTTTTCATGTTTTATGCTGTGTTTTGATACTAAAGCCACAAATTTCGCCGAGCTATTCGTCAATGTCGTCTTCTATAATTAATACCAAATGACTCCAAAATTATTTTTGTAATAGCAATAATGCGCACGTGGAGAAGATTTATTCTTGAAATTTTGTATCAGTGATAAAATTTAGCTCAGTTTAAAAACATATGTTTTTATGCATTTTTGCTGCATATGCAACATCTTTTCAAAACCTTTCATACAATAAATGCCCATGGATAACAATTGCATCAGCACACTATGCATTTTTAGATTGAAACCAGAAGAAATAAATTAGGAATTATTTGAGATATCCTGTACTGAAAATAACTTTATATGTATTATATTATGTTGAAAAGTATTAAAAAGATATGCTAAAAGGTAGTGTATTATTTCAGATAGTTAATAAATAAAACAATAAAATATGTAGAAAAAAATGATATTATAGTACAGAAAAGAACTTTAGTATGTTAAGTAGCTTCTTTTATTTGAGATATTTACATATAGCTTCTTGATAAACCTCCTAACTTTCAATTTTCTTTGTCTTTACTCAAACATTATCTGACGTGTGCTTCTTTCTTTACATACCTTCACTATAAAAGTAGAAACTCATTCTTTAAGAGGTATGCCAATTAGACTAATCGTCATTATGTTTGATACATTAGAAATAGCTAGCTTACTTCTGTTCTCTGACCATATGATGTTTATCTTTGAAAACCCCTTTCCATTTCTGCTGAACTTGCAGTAATTGTTCTGGCAATATTTTCAGACTTTGAAGTTTTTGAAAGTATTCATACTTTCAAAAACTGTGGAGTTTTAGAAATTTTTTAAAAATATGGTACAAAAAATTCTTGATAATCTAATTGTTAATATTAATGTAAATGCCGTTAAATATAAACAATACAGCTCTTCAGCTGTTTTCCATAAAAGAATTGCTTCTCCAATATACCAGTAATCTGATGAGATAAAAATATAGTTCACTTCCAAGATATGAAGAACAATAATTTTTAAAAAAATGCAGTTTGAACTATAACACTAAATCTAAAAATTTAGCTATTGATCAGTGATAACAGGGAACATTACGTATGTTTTCAAAAGAAACAGCCAAAACAATGTACAGTGTACATTCAAATAAAATACAACTTGGTTTTAAATGTTCAGAATTCAGTAGTATATAATTTTTTTTTTTAATTCGGTACATTGTTAAAAAAAACATGTCCCCCAGGGTTGCAAAAAAGCCGGCTAAAATTAAAAAAAGCCACGACGGTAACTTTTATTGGTTTTAACCGGCTTTTTTTGGCCAAAATTGGCTTTTATACAATGAAGCATTTTAATTATATATGACACATTTTTATGTGTTTTTTAATTTGTTTTAAAGACATTTAGTTGAGGTAGAAATCAATATAACCCAATATTTATCAATAATGAAGACATTAATATTGGAATAAAAGGTCATACCAATTGCTTTGTCTGGTTTACAGGTTTACACTGACCTTAACAATCTTTTTTTTTTATTTTTATTGCTTTATATAATTAAAAGGGACAATGGTTGCTTAGTTATATATTTTATTAACTAATTTTAAGGGATATTAATATTAATAATACAAGTATTATTTTATTTCTCATAAACATTTATTTAAAATTGCACATAAAGTCATTTAATAAAAACATCATTTTTCTCTATTAAAGCAGTATTATGAATAACATATGCATTAATTTATATGCACTATTTTAAATAGTAAGTAGCTTTTCAAAATTCTAATTCAACAAGTTTAATTTGGAGAATTTTTTTTTAATTGCTCTCTTTATTTTATGCACTTACATATATACTAAAATTTCCTCAAATGTTATATCCTTTCTAATTTCTCTTTCCACATTGTTCATTCTACAATTTTAATCTGTCCATATGGACATATCTGGAATAAGTCACATAACAGCTTAGTAGCAGAAAGACTTTTTACATATATCATTTTTATAAGTATTTTTTATATAATGATTGCTTATTTACTTATTATTGCTCAAGTATTATATAAGATAATTTCAGTTATTAAATGCATATAAGCTATTTAGTTTTAATCAATTTTAAAAGTAAATATCAGATGTAAGAAAGTTTCTATTTTAATGTGTGACATTTTCTTATTCTTTCATATAAACTTTAAATTGTGTGGTATGTGTAGAGCCATGATAAAGAATTCCAAACCAATACTTTAGAGTCTTAATTTAATGTATTCTTCTGAATATTCATAATTTTTTTTCAGACATAATGCTTTCATAGTTGCATTCTAGCAGTTATAAGGTCTTATTTATTTGACAAAATTTAATAGAAGTTAATATTTTTTTCATAGAAAATATTTATAAGTGTATTAAAAATAAATTAATCCAAAGTTTATATGAATTATCTATAAACCACCTTTTTGAAAAATAAAAGCCGGCTTTTTTTAAGCGGCTAAAACCAAAAAAAGCCGGCCGGCTTTTTTTGGCCTGGCTAAAAGCCGGCAACCCTGATGTCCCCCGAGCTTATTAAAACATTTATTATCTTTTGCAAATTTGATATTTTTTCAATTTTCTGAAGTAATAAAAACCTCACCGTTTTTCTTTTGTACGGCTTTTTTCTTTCCAAGCCTTTCAAACATTTTAATAAATTTTATCACAAGTTTTTCATTCTTTATGATGCTTATACTTCTTGTTTGCAGTGCTTTTGAAAGACAAACAATTTCATTTAAAACATGCAAACATCAAGGAAATATCAGCTTTAAATTTTTATCCAGTGTAGAAATTTTTGCACGACTTTTCGAGTTATGATATTTGTTAGAACATGGAAAATATTTTTCTAAATGTAACTTATAGGAAAGGTATCTTATAGAAACTTAAAATTTGTTACATTTACAAAAATAACTACTTTGATGTAAATGACTTCCAAGATATGAAGAACAATATTTTTAAAAAAAATGCAGTTTGAACTATACCACTAAATCTAAAAATTTAGCTATTGATCAGTGACAACAGGGAACATTACGTATGTTTTCAAAAGAAACAGCCAAAACAATGTACAGTGTACAGTCGTGGGGAAAAAAGTAAACACCCCCTACTAACTCCTCAACAAATTATCGTAGACGAAAGTTACTGGTACCGAACGATTGGCAATAAAGTCTACTTTTAAATGACGTATATAAAATTTGCTTGGGGGGGGGGGGGTTGCATCTACATATTAAACTAATCCAAACTTCATTTTTTTCAATGGCAATACCGAATTTTAACGAGATATTTCAAATATTTGGTACAAACTATGCCTAGACACCAAATTTCAAATCATTGAATTATAAACATTCAAAATTTAGTGCTTCTAATGTTATATTACATTTTCATATTTTCATTAATATCTCCTGAAATTATGATCCTAATGTTTTCATTTTTTGTGTAGCAATAATACTAATGTACCCAAACATAAATATGTTCAATTTGCAATTTTTATAATTTTCTGATATGAATTATAAAATTAATATAAAAAAAATTATGAATTGCAACCTACAATTTATTTGATGGATTCAGATTTATTAAGTCCTACTTTATGGAAATCCAAAATTTCACATTTTTCTTTCAAGTAGTTTTCAAATTATGCTTAAAAAACGGCAAAATGATAGTTTAAGGGGCCGTCTATGATAGAAGTGACTATTTTGAAATTTCTTTTGCTATCCTGTAATCTAACAGGCTTAATTGACTGCTTAAGGTGCCTTGATCAAAAAGGGACCTCTCTCGGTTAACAATCGAGTACCGAACTTCAATTTGGATACAGCCCTTAAAATATGCTTGTTTTAAAATAATTAATTTCTCGGAAACTTATAGAACGAAATGCATAAAAATTTGTTTTTAGACTAATTGAAGGGTATAGAGTTAGTTCATTTATGCTGTCAGAATTGTGTACTGCTATTGAAAAAAAACAAAGTTATGGTTTGTTTTAATATGCAGATGGCCCCCTAAGCAAATTTTATATACATCATTTAAAAGTAGCCTTTATTTCCAATCGTTTGGTACCAGTAACTTTCTTCTACGATAATTTGTTGAGGAGTTAGTAGGGGGTGTTTACTTTTTTTTCCCACGACTGTACCTGTACCTTTTATTTGAATGTAAGAAGTTATTGTATTATTGTGTTGAATAAGCACTATAATAACTAGAGTTAGCTTAGGCTGCCAGTCTGGATCCCAAAATTCTTCAAAATTTCATTCTTTAAAAGCAGGGTTGGAAAAAAAAACAGGTTTTTTTGTAAAAAACCAAAAAAACCGGTTTATTTGGTTTAAACCAGGTTTTTTTGGTTTAAACCAGGTTTTTTTAAATATAATTTCCTATTGCATACAGATGCATGTCTGTTGATAAAATAAACATTTTTGGATATTATATAAGTAATAGCTATAACTTTTGAAAATATTTAAATTAAATAATTACAGTCAATTAAATAGAAAATTGAAATCATTTCTAATTTAAACATTATTAGTAACAGCTATGTCTTATGTTCAAAGTAAACTGCTCTACACAGTGAAGCATTGATACCGTGAAAATCGTATGAAGAATCCTTTGATTAATAATATAATAATCCATGAATAAACATTTGATGCAGTTTCATGAATATAATATATTATTCTGTGGTTGTTATTATTATTATTTTAATATCCAAATACTTCGGGTTATTTTGTTTTCTGAGTGATAACTCCAAGTGTCCAAGTCAACATTTTTGGCCATTAGATTCAGTAACTAACAGAAAAGATTGATTGGTATTATTGAAATGTTATAACTAGCACTCAATTTTTGCAAGCTGTGTTATTCAATTTGATATCTTAAGTTACTCTTTTAAATTCTTTAAGGATAATCTTCCCCAATTGCAATCCAGAAAATTTTCTTTTACAACTTAACCAAAATCTTAAAGATCACTGTATTATTAACTGCTGTAAAAAATCTGCATTTTTTAAATGAAAATATTTTATGCTAAATATTGAATATTATTTATCTATTTTATCTTTTCTAATTTCACATGTTTTAAGAAAAATATTTAGGGTACCAGATATGTTCATCAGCACATGCTAATTTTCATTCTACATGCATAGAAACATGACCTAGGATCATTATGTCTCATGTTGACTGCTGAGATGAAGTGTTAAAAGTAGAATTTACTTCTATCTATAATTTAAAACAATTAAATTACAAAAAAGATAAAATATTATATTAGATTTTTTCTAAAAAAACCAAATGGTTTTTTTGGACAAAAAAACCAATTGGTTTAAACCGTGGTTTTAACCATGGTTTAAACCACTTGGTTTAAACCGTGCCAACCCTGTTTAAAAGTTAAATTTTAAATGTTTAAATGCTCCTTACAGGACTGATGAAGAAAAAAAATATTTTTTGCAAATGAAACATTATTTTATTAAATGAACCAAATCAAAACGTGTCATAGTTTTACATTTAGAAAACGCTGTTGTGCAGATAAACATTTAAATAAAATAATTAATGTAAATGTAACTTTCATTTAACAACCGGTTCGCCAAACTTAATACAAATTAAGAAAGTAGTTAAAGTAGTGTTGAATAAGCGCTATATAACTAGAGTTAATCTGGGCTGCCAATTTGGATCCTTTAATTCTTCATATCCTCATTTTTTAAAAGTTAAATTTTCTCCTTACAGAACTGATGGAGAAAAATATATTTTGCAAATGAAACATTGCTTTATTAAATGAAACAAATCAGAACATGTCGCAGTTTTACATTTTGAAAACGCTGTTCTGCATAAACATTTAAAGAAAGTAAATTAATGTAAATGCAAGTTTCATTTAACAACCGGTTCGCCGAACTCAATACAAATTAAGTTACAATTTAAGTATACAAATTAAGAAAGTAGTTGAATAAATGCAATATAACTAGAGTTAGCCTAGACTGCCGATATGGATCCCAAAATTCTTCAAATCCTCAAAATTTAATTTTTTAAATGTTAAATTTACTCCTTACTGGACTGATGAAGAAAAATATATTTTGCAAATGTAACATATCAGAACATGTCACAGTTTTATGTTTAGAAAACGCTGTTGTGCAGATAAACATTGAAAGAAAGTAAATTAATGTAAATGCAAGTTTCTTTTCTTTTAACAACCGGTTCGCCGAATTCAATCCAAATTAACAACCAGTTCTACGGAAAACGGAACCAGTGCAAACCGGCTGAATCCCACCACTGGCTATAACCGATAAGTTCTTAGAACCCGTTTATTTATTTATTTATTTTTTATTTTTATTTTTTTTTCTTTATTCGCACCGAGGAAGGGTATCCAATAATTCTTGAAACGACCATACTATGCAGTTTTTGATGTCATGATGTTGTACATATTTGTGTGTTTGAACGTTGTGAAAATTTTATAGCTTATATTTTTTCTGTTCTGTTGAAAACACAACAGGGACAAAGATAGTTTTTCTTTCATGTGCTTCATAAAGGTCGAAGTTTTTATCCTTCCTGAAAAATAAAAGTATGTTTATAACTATAAAATTCAGAGTATAGTATTATACTACATTTAAGGTTTCCATGAGTTTGGCCCAGTTTTCTTCCATTAGACTTGGTCTGGGCTTCATTCTTTTCAAACCAGCCTGGTTTAACCCAAGTTTAATACAGGAAAATTGGGCCATGTTTGTATTTTTTATTATTTTTTTAATTAATTAAGTATATAATTAATATTTGTTTGGATAAAAATAGTTTTGAATTTAATTCTCTTTTTCATAATGTTAAATTCAAGCTTGCTACTTTCTGACACAAAGAAAACATGCTGTCGTTTTCATGCTTAAATTCATAAAATTTGCAGAGATTCTTATATGCATTGTAAGAAGTTGAATTGCATTTCTCTTAGAAAATGGTGTCACAATTGCAGATTTAAGCCTGTTTAGGGAAACAATTGATCATAGTTCACAATACATTTGTAGAAAAATGAAATCCAATATTAATGAACTTTAATATATTAATATCATGTTCTGAGCTTCATGTAACATATTAAAGGTACTTTTCTGATACCAAACTGATACATTTATTTTGTTTATTTTATAATTGTGTTAATTTCTGAAACACCACAATCATCTGGTAATTTCTTTTAATGTTATCTTATACCTTACTACACTATATGGCCAAAGATGACCGGTCACTTGCAATTTTAGACGTTTTGTTAAATATCTAGAAAATACATGAGGAATGAACCTGAAACTGCAGGTGTGTAACAGTATAGTATAGGTCATACATTTCCACGAAGATTTTTTCTCGAAACCCCATAGGAGACCGTCAACGTATTGAAAAAGAACAAATATCTTTTGGATAACCCTGTAAAAACTAATCTAGCAAAAACATTCAAACTCGAGATTATTAATAAGTGGCTTATTGTAATATACTGTGTTCATTTTTATGAGGATAGCATGTATACTCATAGAGAAATTAAGGTTTTTACAAAAACAGTCCCAAATTTCACCAAGTTTTTTTCTTATAATTTGCAGGTTTCATAATATAAAAAAGGTTTTTTTCAGAAAATGTGACAAACAACATTGTTCACAATACTCTGCAATCAGAATTAAAAAAATAATAAAAATTGAATGAAAAATAAGCAGGTTTACTAAAATATGTTTCACTATGCATGTGTGAATGCAATCAAAATATAATATGCATAATGCTCGGTAGCAGAAAGTTCGAGACTGGAGACTGTCGTTGCAGATTTTCCTTTCTGTTTTGCTGATTATTTTTCATCAAACCTTTATTCTGCTTCATTTATGTTTAGCTCTTTATTACTTAATACAAAAGTTGAGATTATTATTAATAAAAATTTATAAAATACCTAAAAACACTACAAGTAAGTGATTGTTTGATTAATTAACGCTTCAATTGTAAAAATATTTTACCTGCAGGTTATTTTTTGTCCCTGAAGTATCTGTCGCAAACACGTTTTTCTGCTAGGGGGGGGGGGGGGGGGTATTAGCTAAGTATATAAATCAACTATTCTGGAAGTTTCAAAATCATAGCTTGAAAATGATCGTCAATAGTATAAGCTCAAAATCCGCTGTTCCCAAAACGAAGCAAAAATATGAGGGGTTGTATCAAATTTCTGTTGATCAGTGCCAAGATAGTGTACACAATATTGGTACACAGTATTAGTACACATATTTATACACAGTATTTGGATACAGCCCCTCATCCTTTTGCTTCCTTTTGGGAACAACTGATTTCTAGCTTATTCTATCCCCGATAATTTTCAGAATTTTCAAGCTATGACTTTGAGAGTTTCACAAAAGTTGCTCTATATACTTAGCTAATACATTATGCACATTATATTTTGATTGCATTCGCGCACGCACAGTGAAGCATTTTTTAGTAAACCTGCTCATTTTTCATCCAATTTTTATTTTTTAATTCTGGTTGCAGAGTATTATGTGCAATGTTGTTTGTCATATTTTCTGAAAAGAACTTTTTGTTTATATTAAGAACTCTGCAAATTATAAGCAAAAAACTTGGCTAAATTTGGAACTGTTTTTATAAAAACCTTAATTTCTCTACGAGTATACATGCTATCCTCATAAAAATGAACACAGTATATTACAATAAGCCACTTATTAATAATCTCGAGTTTGAACAGTTTTGCTACATTAGTTTTTACAGGGTTATCCAAAAGATACTCGTTCTTTTTTAATACGTTGACGGTCCCCTATGGGGTTTTGGGGAAAAATCTTCTCGGAAATATATGACCTATACTATACTGTTTACACACCTGCAGTTTCAGGTTCATTCCTCATGTATTTTTCTAGATATTTAACAAAAGTCTCAAATCGCAAGTGACTGGTCACCCTTTGGCCATATAGTGTGTGTGTTGTACATTGTGGATCAGTTTTATTAAAATCTACATGTAATATTTTGAGTAATCGTTATCTCTGTTGTTCCTTAATTTTTGGAAATCAGTGTACATGAGAAAATTTAAATCGAAAAAAATAATAATTAAGTTCTCAATATTAAAATATTTCCGCAAAATTTTCTAACATCTGTTCATTTAAGAAGAAAGAATCTTTTCTGCTCAATGCATTTCCAAAGCAAATATCGTTATAGAACATTTCCTCCAAAAAATTACACTAAAATGATAATATATATTTATCTACAGATCTACACACAAAAATACCTCTTCACGAACAACACGCATCAGAAAGTCTCCTTTCGAAAATTGTCTATCGCCGCTAAATACATTTCCAACATAAAAATCTTTCTCTCAAATTTTCTGCCTCTCGCTCATTTTAACTAAAAATCTTCTCTAAATAAAAAAAAAAAGTAAATTCTCAAAAATTTTTATCAACGAAAAAAATTAAGTTCGCAAAAACATTTCTCTACGAAAATATTCTATCTCTTAAAAAAAAAAAAAATACTAACAAAGTTTTTTTATCACACGAAAAAAAATGGCTCACAAAATGAATTAAGTTCCAAAATTTAAAACATTTTCCTCAAAAATAAATTAAGTTCGAAAATAAAAATATTTCCTTGAAAATTTTCTATCTCCGCTAAATAAATAAAATAAAATAGCATCCTATCTAACACCCATTCATTTTATATGAAAAAAAAAATCTTCCCGCAAATTTCCAAAGTCTCGCTAATGCATTCAATTCCTGAAATAAATATCAGCGTACTGCAAGACAAGTCCTTATCAGTTCATGCTTCCCACCTCTTCTCTTTCTGCATTTCCGACTCCACCATCGAATCTTATCAGCGCCCACTCATCTGTGGCACGCACAGGTTCCACAGTTACTCCACGACTCCATGAGCGCAACACATGTGCCACCAAACCGGCCCACACTACTGATGTATACAACATTTTCAGGATTGCAAAAAACCCGGCTAAAATTTTTAAAAGTCACATCGTTGGCTTTTATTGGTTTTAACCAGCTTTTTTTGGCCTTAATTGGCTTTTATACAATGAAGCATTGTAATTATAAACTATACATTTTGAAGTGTTTTTAATTAGTTTTAATGACATTTAATTGATTTAGAGTTTAATAAGTAACCCAATTTCTCAATAATGGAGACATTAATACTGGAATAAAACAGATGGTTTTGCTAGTGATTTGTAGTCTGAATTGCAAATATTAATTATAAATTATATTAATAATAATTATATTAATATTAATAATAAATTTTAAAAGGACCATACCAACTGCTTTATCTGGTTTACACTGACCTTTAACACCCCCCCCCCCACACACACACACACACACTCACATCCCCAATTTTTCCATTTTTTCTGCTTTATAAAATTAAAGAGGACAATGGCTACTTAGTTATATATTTTATTACTTAATTTTAAGAGCTATTAATATACAAGTCTTATTTTATTTGTAGTAAACATTTAAAATTATAGATAGTCATAATAAAAACACCATTTCTCACTATTAAAAACATTATGAATAGCATATGCATGAATATGCTTAGCAACAAGCTTTTCAAAGTTTTATTTAAAGAATTTTCATTTTTTTCCCCTTGTTTAAATGCTCTATTTTTATACACTTATGTACCAAACTCTCCTCAAATATTATATCCTTTTTTCTAATTTCTCTTTTAACATTTATAATTTAATCTCTCCATATGGACACATAAGAATATTTCCATTTTGATGTGCTACATTTTGTCATTGTTTAATTAAATATAATCTTTAAAATGTGTAATATATGTGGAGCTATGCAATATGTAATTTCAAAACACCAGTTTGGAGTCTAACTTATATTCTTTTCAATATTTATAATTTTTGTTTTCAGACATAATTGCCTTCACAGTTGCCTTCTAGAAGCTATAAAAAGTTATTTATTTGACAAAATTTAATAGAAATTTATAATTTTTTTAGTAGAAAATATTTACAAGTGTATTAAAAATTAATTGATCCAAATTTAAAACAAATTAGCTGTAAAACAACTTTTAAAAATAAAAACCGGCTTTTTTTGGCCTGGCTAAAAGCCGGCAACCCTGAACATTTTAGTTATATATGCATATATATGTATTATTATTTTTATACATAAATTACTTCTGTTTGTATTTAAAAATACAGTGGAACCCGGTTAAGACGCGTTTCAAGGGAGTGGACAAAAGTCGCGTATTAAGCGGGATCGCGTATTAAACGTGATTTGTATCCTGTTGCAGGAACTGGGCTTATTTACACATTTAATCATCTAAATGAACTTTTGAGCTTTCGTTTATATGTTTACGGTCGAAAATTGTGTCTTTTACATATGTTTAGTTTAAAATTAAATTGTATTCAACTTTAACTCCTTGTTTCTTTTTATATGACTGAATGGAATAAAAAAGGAAAATAAATGTGGATTCCAACCTGGTTTTGTTGTCGATTTGTACTTTGCAAGCAAAAATAAAACAACAAAAATAATTTTCCTACTAGACTAAAAATTTTTTAACAAAAAGAATAAAACATTAAAACTTTGAAGCACAACCCATTTTTAAAAATCAAATTTAGTACTTGTAAAGTACCATTATAATTGACCCTTCTTTTTAATATAAGAAGAAACTATTTTTATTAATCTTCGTGTACATAATATTGTTAGCATAACAAAAAGTAAAGAAAACATAAAAGAATTAACCAATCGCAGTCGTATTTATTTAATCTTTACGAGTTTCATTTTTTGTTGCCTATAACATGCATTATAAAACATAGTAGTGATATAACGTACATTTAAAAGCTCACTAACAACAGGCATGATTATCTCTAATCATAGTAATTTCTATGATGTATCTGAGTAACCTGAATTTGTCTATATCTCTCTTACTACTGTAAAAACATACACGAAGCGAGAGGCAAAGAATGTTAGAAGGCGGAATCAAAGAAGAATTGCAGTTTTACTAATTTAGCGGAGCTTTGTTTTATTCAAATATCTACTACTATTTCTGATTAGTAATTTTTGCGTTAATTAATCTGTTATTAAATAAAGTAAATAATACTATTCGAAAACAGTGTTTTTTATCTGAATAAAAATAATCCGCAAAATTGCAAACACTTGAGAAGAGAGACGGAATTCGCATCTTGATCAATGAATCCGCGTCTTAAGCGTGATTATTTTCCCTCAAACGACCAAAATTTTATCGCGTAATAACCATTCGCATATTAAACGTGATATTTTTACATTAGTCTTATGAGCGATATTCAAGAGATCGGTAAAAATCCACGTATTAAGCGGGATCGCGTATTAACCGTGAGCGTCTTAACCGGGTTCGACTGTAGATAATGGCTTGTTTATATTAAATAAACTGTGTAAATAATCAGAAAATAGCTTGTGTATATGAAACAATTAATAGGTTTCCATAAAATATGCATGAGAATTTTTTTTTTTTTTTTCTCGCCAAGTTCATTTCTTACCTTGTCAAGTCCCATATACTGGAAAATAACCTATTTTTCTATTTTCATTAATATAGTGTGAATTTTATGGTTTGTAAAGTTACTGATAGTTGACTGAATGGGGCTTTTCGGAATTTCATATATTTATTTATTTATTTCGATTTTTTTTAGCCACATTCTTCCTTGGGGGGGGGGGGGGCATGACAGTTCGGCAAGTTTTTTTTTTTTCTTTTTAATGGAAACTGGTCGTCGGGATAATGGAAAAGTATCGAAATGTTTAAATATAACTTCTTTGATGAAATTGGTGATTCTATTCCGAATTTTCGGAATAGAATCACCAATTTCATCAAAGAATCGCGGAAAAAAAGCAATTGGTTGGCAAAAAAACTAGATTGGAGTCTTTTTATATCAAGTACTTCACATTTGACTTCATTTAAATGTATGATTTCTCCAACGGTATATATTTCCTTATGTTTCCATTTATACGGATGCTGCTTGTGCCATACATGTTGTGTGTGGATATCTCATTCTTAGTACCTCGATGACCAGCTGGGCCTGGAAAAAAATCTGGATCATCATCAGAGTCTGTAGCAGGCAGAGTTTGTTTTCAAAACAATCCCTTCTTAGCTTTTTTTCTATTTCCATTTTTTAATTGCTTAACAAGAGCATTTTTACTGACCTGGTTAGAACAAAAATCTTTTTTTTTCTGTTTTCCTATCCTTACTTCTAATATATTCTATTTACTACTTTTATAACTATAATAAAACATGTTTCATTGTACCCCGTCTCCAAGTGTTTCATTGTACCCCGCACTGAGGTTACTAAATAAAAATTTATTTTCAAACTTCTAATATTTATTTTTTTTTTAGTTTGGTTTTGGAGGTATGAAGACAACAACCCAAGGATAACAATGTATAGAAAAAATAATCTATATATATAAAAGAAAGTCTGAATTTTGTATTAATCAACGCGCAACCCAAACTACTTACCCTAAAGTCTTGAAATTTGGGGTAAAAATTCTTCTTATGACATAGAGTGCCGCTAAGAAAGGATTTTCTAAAATTCCACCCCAAAGGGGGGTAAAAAATCGAACGAACTTTTAAAAAATTCCTTAAAAATCTGATTTTATAGCTATTTTTCAACTGGTAACATATTTTGGTGTATTTTTGTATGCTGAATCGAATGGTACTAACGAAATTCTTTTAAGCCCAATAGTTCGCGAGATATTTCATATATTTCTAATTTGGCGATGTCTTTGGCACCAAAACCTCGAAATACCTAACATTATAAGTGATAATTCATCCATATTCATTCATCTTATACATCCGTTACTGTAGCAACGGAAGAAATTCAAATTAAATATTTTTGTTAAATCTCTTGGTTAAAGAATTGAACCGGCTATATGAGTTTGAAAAAAATAAATAAGTACAAACGCCTTGTAAAAAAGAAAAAAAATTGAATTTATTTAAAATACAGGGAAGCGATCCACTTAGAAATTAACATTATAAAACGAAAATATTTAAAAAAATGAAAGCAATGTTTGTACGACTTTAAAAATTTTGTGGTACTTATATCCGGGCCATGTCAGATACAACTGCGCCAAGCATGGCAATTACATTAATTATAGCAACCCTTATTTTTTGTCCATTTGATAGTTTATTTAGTATAGTTTTAAATTAATTTTATTATTATTATTTTTATTTATTATAGTTTATAGTATGCAGTTTTATGTTATATATTTTATTTATTTATTTACTTAAAAGAATTTGCCTTTTTTAACAAGGTTATGTATTTAAGAATGTTAAATTACTTTTTTGAACGTAATTGGCAAACGATAAACAAGATTGGCAATTGTCAACCACTTTTGGCGATCTATCTCATGGTCCGAATAATGCGTATTACTTTTTTTAATGGAAGAAATTGGAATTGAAATAATACATCGCGATTTATCACATGCTCCTGGATAAGAAGAAAAAATGGGTACTTTTATGTCAGCCGTATCCGTATGTAAATATCGCCATAGCATTTTAAAAATTGCCAATAGCAGTAGTTATATTTCGCGTATGTAAATGAAAAACAATTCTTTGTTTTAAGTTATGGCATTATTTCCTGTTGTTTTACTTTTCATCTTTTTCAATGACATTAGTGTAAAGCATGTATTATAAATGAAATGAGTGAAATGTTCTTATTTTGAATGAAAATAATAAAATAATAATAAGATATGGAAACAATCTTTGTTGATATATTACTTGCGCCCGGCTAACATAAAAGTATCACAAAAGCCATATTTTCACCTTTCTTTGGGTAGTTGTTCATGGAATTTCTGGTTAATCTTCCGTAATCGGATACTTCTTCAATCGGTGTATTAATTACAATGCTGAAAGCATCGTTTATGTATGAAGCGAAAACTTCATGATGAATAATATTAAATCGTATCATCATCATCTACTACATATTTAAAACGGAAATTTGCATTTTATTCCTATTCTTTATAATATTTTGATAGGATATGCCACTATTAGTTAGGTAATGTTTTTGGAACATTTTTTTCTTTTTTTTACACACAGTGTTCTACGTTGCTTACTTTTAGTTATAGAGCTATTGGAAAAGCTATACAGAATGGTGAACGCAATTATGAAAGATACATCTACTGTAATTATATAAAATATGCAAATTTGCTTTTCCTTCCACCCGTTTATAATTTGAGTTTTGCTGGATGTATTTTGATGGGACTTACACTGTTAGTTAGATTATTTTTTGTGGATGGTTGGTACTTCTTGCATGGATGGTACTTCTCTGTAGCGAAGTTTTCTTCAGAGTTATTGTTTTTCTGAAGAATAAACTTGGCAACAAATCAGATTGCAGAAAATTAGATTGCAAGAGAAAGTTCCAAAACCAGGTGAAACCGAATGTGAAAGATTACCTTTTATTTAAAGTTCTACTGAACGTATTTTGATTGGAGTTGCACAGTTAGGTAATATTAGGGATTGTTGCAATATTTGAAAGTCATTCTACATTGTTAGTTATGGAACTATGAGGAAAGTTCTCAGTGGTGTAGTTGAAAAAAAAGTAGGATAAAATCTACAAGCAGAGGGTATATATTAGAGAGTATATATGTTATAGCTATGGAGTGCAGAGTTTCAAAAAACACCAGAAGGTCTACGGCGTATAGTCTATGCTACATTCCTAAAAATTCTACAATCAAGTTAACTTGATTATGAAAGATATATTTAACTATCAACTCCAAATATAAAATAAAAAGGGCAATTTCGGTCCGACCGCTTATAACTTGAGTACTTTTCAATGGATTTTGAGAAGATTTGCATTGATAGATAAATTTTCAGGAAAGTGTTTCATATATAATACATATTATTCTACGTTGCTCAGTTATAGAATTATGTGCGAAAGTTCTTTAATCAGTGAACCCTATTTTGAAATATTAGCCTTTTTAAAAGGTTCTACTGAGATAATTAACACTGTTGTTAGATAATTTTTCAGGAAAGATTTTAGTATATAACACATATTGTTCTACATTGCTTTACTATAGAATTATGGCTGAATGTTGTATTATCTGGTGAACCGGATTATGAAAAATTAGTCTTCTTAGAAGGTTTTACTGAACGGATTTTGATGAGATTTGCGTTTTTTAATTTTCAGAGATGATTTTAATATGCTACATATTGTTCTTCCGTTCTTTTTTATATTGAATTATAAATAATCAACTAAAAGATTTGCTTCATAACAGTCCAAATTTTGTCTGAGACATTAGAAGATATAAAACCGTAATGGCGTTCATATTGTTTTCAGAAACTCGTATGATCATTAGGGATAAATGTATTTATTGCTATGAAACACAAGATCAAATACACCGAAATATTTCGTTTGATTAAAGTTTCGCTTGGAGAAACCGACCAGCGTAGCGGGCGAAGCCTTCTACTACTATATATAAAGCGTAAATTCCTATTTCATTCCGATTGATTATAACTCAGATTCTACTGAATATAATTTTGCAGAATTTACACTATTAGATAGTAAATTTGGTTTATAAATAGTTTAATCTAAAAACCATCGTTCCAAGTTGCTTAGTAATGGTTACGGGAGTTCTAAAATTAGGTGAACTCGATTAGGAAAGATTTCAAGTTTTACTGAATGGATTTTAATGACAGTTGACCAGTTAGTTAGATAATATTTCAGGAATTTTTTCAATATTTATCATATCTTTCAAAACTGTTTAGTTACGAAGCTATGCGGAAAAAGTTCTCTGTGGTATAGTAAAGAAAATTGGAGGATAATACGCTACAGACAAAGGATGTATACTAGAATGCTATGGTTATGGAAGTTGTGCCGAGTTTCTTTAAAAATCCAGAAAGGATGCGATGTATACATACCACTACATCCCTGAGAGTTCTATATAATCAGGTTAACGCGATTATGATAGCTATATTTAACTATCTCATTGTATGTAAAATGCAAAGAGAAATTTCATTCCGGCCGCTTTTAAATTTACTTCTACTGAATTGATTTTGATGAGGCTTACATTGTTAGTTAGATAATTTACAGAAAAGACGTTAGTATAAAATATAATGTTCTACGTTGCTTAATTAAATAATTATGTGTAAAGATCTAAATCAGATGAACCCAATTTCGAAAGATTTACTTTTTTTAAGGTTCCGCTGAATGAATTTTCCTTATGAATTTCCTTAACAGCCTAAATTTTGTAGGGCTCAAACGATATAATAGCGTAATAACGTTCATATTATTTTCACCAATTAGATTGGGCATTCCAGGTAAATGTCCATATTGCTTTAAAACGCATGATCAAATTCACAGATATATTTCGTTTGATTCAAGGTTTCTTTAAAAAAACTGACCAGCGTAGCGGGCGTTAGGCTGCTAGTCTATATATATAAAAGAAAGTCTGGATTTTGTATTAATCAACGCGTAGCCCAAACTACTGAACCTAAAATCTTGAAACTTGTTCTAAAAATACTTCTTATGACATTGAGTGCCGCTAAGAAAGGATTTTCTAAAATTCCACCCCTAAGGTGGGTAAAAAACAGAACGAACGTTTAAAAAATTCCTTAAAAATCTTATTTTATAGTTATTTTTCAACTGATAACATATTTTAGTGTATTTTTGTACGCTGAATCGAATGGTACTAACCAAATTATTTTAAGTTTAATAGTTCATGAGATATTTCACATTTTTTTAATTTGGGGCTATCTTTGGCGCCAAAACCTCAAATTTCCAAGTGATAATTTCTAAAACAATTCTGTTACTATAGAAAGCGAAGAAATTCAAATTGAATAACTGTTTCATCAATTCTTTTGCTTAACTATTTAAAACAATTATGTCAGTTAGGAAAAAAATTATAAACGCCTCAAAAACTAAAACTAAATAATAATAATTTAAAAAAAACTGTTGTACTTTTTCGTTCTACCAACACTATGCCAAAATGTATGGTATCGCGCCATTTATTTCTATCCTTAGCGTGCAAACGATTTTTATTGCAAACCGTGTCAAAGATTAACATTTGCTATTTATTGAAAGTGAACATTTTTTATGAGTATTATTCCATCATAATCTCGTAAAACTTTTTAATTTGTTATTTTTTGAATAGAAAATATTTATTTTTAAATTATAACTTACATTTATTACTGGCACTGACATGGATTTTACGATTTGGCAGTTACTTGATGGCGAGGAAGGAGTAATAAAATCATTTCAGAATTTAGGAATTATACCTGTAAAAATGTTTTGTTAAAAATCGTTGAACGTCTTCATTCAAAAAATTAAATGTTTACTGCAATGACAGATATGCTTATTACGCACTCCACGCTGCAATGATAACCTGAAAGACATTTACAATTCGAGACCTGCAGATTAAATTGACTTTATTTTATTATTTTATTGTCTTTTATTTTAAGTACTGATTTGTATTGATTTAAAAAAATAGTTGGTGAAAGTCTGTAATTTTCAAATGTTATATATTTTAAATGCTCATTTTTGTATCAACAAAATTATCTTTTTTTCAAATGTTTCATTTCATTTTGCGCTAATTATTATGCTTGGCGACAACGGTGTTGGTATAACGGAAAAATACCAAAACAGTTACTGATTTTATTTAAAATACAAAGAAAAAGGGTTTAATAAGAAATAAATATTATTAAACGGAAATATTTAATTTAAGTATGAAAGCAATATTTGTAGTGTTTAAAAAAGTGTTCATATTGAAAGGTTTAAATAGAAAAATATTTTGCAATTTGCCCTTTGCTCCTATCGATAAAAAGAAAAAATGGATACTTTTATGTTAGTCGTGCATAAATCTCGCCAAGAGAATTTTATAAATCGCAAATACCAATACTTACAATTTTACTCATCATCATCTACTATATTTACAAAACGCAAATTCTTATTTCATTCTGATTGACTATAACTCAAGTTCTACTGGACATAATTTTGTAGAACGTACACTGTTAGTTAAGTAATTTGTTTTAGAAGTGTTTTAATGTAAAAAAAAAATAGATCTACTTTGAATTAGTGATAAGTACGGGACTTTTAAAATTAGGTGAACCCGATTATGAAAGATTACCTTTAATGTAAAGTTCTACTAAATGGATTTTGATGCTATGCCGGAAAGTTGTCTATGGTGTAGTAAATTACTATAAGAGGATGTACGCTATATGCATTGTATATATACTAGAGAATATATATTCTATAAAGGTGTGCAGGGTTTCTTAAAAAATCCAGTGGGTATATAAAGTAGACCTACCCCTACATCCCAGAGAGTTCTATAATCTGGTTAACGCGATTATGGCAGTTAGATTTAAATTTAATTATCTATAATATGTATGAAATGCAAAGAGAAATTTCGTTTGGGCCGCTTACAACATGAGTTCTGCTGAATAGATTTTTGATGGGACTTACATTGTTAGATAATTTTTCAGAAAAAAAAAAATTAGTACATCAAATCGTTCTACGTAGCTTACTTAAATAATTATGGGGGAAAATTCAAAATCAGAAGAACACGATTATGAAAGATTGGCTTTTTTAACCCCTTAGGGACGATCGACACGTATACGTGCCGGAAATAGGCCTAAGGATCCTCGTTTATCCTCACCAGTAAAATTTTACTGTAAAATTTGCCTTATTTAATCCGAGCATTTTCCCGATTTGAATAGGCACAAACTTCTGTTTTTTAAAACCGGTAGCAAAGTAATAAACATTTCGTAAAAGGCTCCCGTCGCGAAGGGGTTAAAGGTTCTGCGGGGTGGATTCTGGTAAGACAAACTGTTAATTATATAATTTTTAGAGAACGTTTTGGTACATTTGCCAGTTTAAAAGATTGTGCTAAGTGAATTTTGGTGGAACTTGCCCAGTTAGTTAATTTTTCAGGGAATATTTTAGTATAAAACGCATATCGTTCTAGGTTGCTTGGTTATAGGATTTTGGATGAAAGTTCTAGAATGAGGTGAGACCAATTATGAAAGATTAGCCTTTTTCATATGTTCTATTGGACGGAATCTGATAAGAATTGCATTGATAAATTTTCAGAGGAAGGGTATATGTATATTACATATTGTTCTATCGTACTTTAACAAATCCTACAGTAAAGGATCAACTAAAGAAGTTGGTCCTTAGAAGCTCAAATTTTGTCTGTCTCAATAGAAAATACAATAGTATAATGACGTCCATATCGTTTGTAGCAATTCGGATGGGTATGCCAGGTTAATGTCTATATTGCTTTTAAACGAATGAAATTCACAGATATATTTCGTTTGATTCATGGTTTGATTCATGGAAAAACAGACCAGCGAAGCGGGCGAAGGCTGCTAGTTATTACATATAACAACAAGGAAAAAGAAACAAAATTACTTTTAGTAAAGAAAGTTACTTTCAATAGTGTAAAAGCAATAATCTTCTATTGCTACTGTTGTAGAAGTGTGAATGTATCCAAATCACATCAGTAATTGGAACATATAGTTGTATAACATACATATAAACTGCAACTCTCTATGATAAATTTGATTGATTTTACAAGTAATGTTTCATTGTACCCCTTGTTTCATTGTACCGCGTCTTCCCCTACAGTAGACTCCCTCACATCTTGGAACCAGAGGTTGTGCAGGTTTTAGAATTTTGCGGATTTCTGGTCACTGTTGTGTTTACATTTTTTAAACAGTAATTTGAATGTAATAATGGACTCGAAATTATAATGAATGCATAAATTAAAGTAAAATAATTAAATAATAATAATTAAGAAAATTTAAAGAAGGATTAAAATATCATACAGCACGATCGTGCTGTATAGTAGAGCTCATCCGCATCTTTTACGTTTTGAAACATGATGAAAAGACAACAACTCAATTACAATCCAAACCAGAAAACATTCAGTGATGAATAATGGCTTCTTGGAAAGGTCTTAATTTAGCGATGTGCCTTTCGAAGGTCAGGTCAAAAAATATCCAATATTAAGGGAATGGCACCCATTTAAACTTTAAATAGCGTTCCTAGGGGGCGATCCAGGCAAAATTTGGGGCCTATTTAGGGCCCTTTCACAAAAATCTATTTAATAAAATAGGCCCCTTCACAAAAATAAATTTAATAAAATGGGCCCCTTCACAAAAATGAACTTAATAAAACAGGCCCCTTCACAAAATTCCTTTTAATAAAATAGGCCCCCTTTGTAACATTCTTTTTCATGAAAACTGTTTTAAAATGTATAATTTGTAAATAAAACAGGTCACGAAAAACAAAAACTTTAGCAAGGAGATTTAAAGAAGCTTTTGTTAATAAATTCTTGGTTCGAATTTCAGTAAATGGATTTCAACTTTCGTTACAAAATGTTATTTTTCACAAAAATATAATAAAATTCACAAAAATAACTTTTACTTTTCACAAAATGGGCCCCAAGAAAAAAACCTGCATCGACCCCTGGTTTCATAATTTAACAATATAGAAATATCTCCTTTAATCCAGGGGTGCAGAAAATGTTTCTACTCCCAACATTTCCCCCAATCCACATAAAAATTTCCCCAAAATTTTACGGTATGTTACAGGTAAATGCTGTATCACCGTAGGTATAAAAAATTTATTTTTCCAATATTTCTCGACTTATGGGCGAGTTATATATAGCAGGGGTGATTCTGAGTGAAAAAAAATTCTGAAATTCGCAGCTAATTTTCTGAAAGGTTACAGCAGAGTGGGGGAAGGGGGAGGGATCCCTCCCAGTACTAACTATGATTTTTTCGCGGCCCTTTGACGAAATTCGCATTTTTTCTCGCAATCTTTTGACGGAATTTGCGGTTATTTTGCGATCTATTGACGAGTTTTACGGTTATTTCGACTTCCTTTTGATGAAATTCGCGGTTATTTCGCCCTTTTTGACGAAAGTTGCGGTTGTTTTGCGATCGTTTGACGAAATTTGCGGATTTTTTGCTATCTTTTAACAAAATTTACGGTTGTTTCGCGATCTTTTGACGAAATTTGTGTTCATTTCGCGATCTTTTGACGAAATTTGCATTCATACCGCGATCATTTGATAAAATTTGCGGGTTTTTTTCGCTTTCCTTTGACGAAATTCGCGGTTATTTCGCCATGTTTTGACGAAATTCGCTGTCGTTTCGCGATCTTTTGACGAAATTTTCAGTTTTTTTGCGATCTTTTGACAAAATTTGCAGTTGTTTCGTGATCTTTGACGAAATTTGCGGTTGTTTCGCGATCTTTTGACAAAATTTGCGGTTCTATTACGATCTTTTGACGAAATTTGCGGTTTTCTTGGGATCGTATGACTAAATGTGCGTTCATTTCCCGATCTTTTGACGAAACTTGCTGTTCTTTCGCGATCTTTTGACGAAACTTGCTGTTCTTTCGCGATCTTTTGACGAAACTTGCGGTTCTTTCGCGATCTTTTGACGAAATTTGCGGTTTTTCATGATCTTATAACGAAATTTATGGTTATTTTGCGATTTTTTGACGAAATTAGAGTTTTTCCGTAATTCTTCGACAAAATTCGCGGTACCTTTATGTCCGAATTTTCAGATTGATGAGCGATTTTTTTTTAATTTTCGGAACCAAACGCCTTAAATTATTCGGAAAACTCGGAACAGAATCACCCCTAATATACGGTACATATTATTTTGAGGTCGATTTTGTGATGGTCGCCATACGGATCTTTTAATTTGTAGTGAAATTTTTCTATCTCAGGGAATTATGGAATTTGTTGTTAAAATCGAAATCAATTGTATATGTTTCTGCAAAATTTCCCAAGGGGTTAAAATTTCCCCCGATCCTAGATCGCCGGATCGGACATATTCTGCACCCCTGCTTCAATCTTTCTTTGCTGTTGCCACATCAAGCGGCACAATAATTTAAAAAATGTGATAACACGCGTATTTTGTTTTAAACAAAAATCAGATTTCCACGCTATATTTTTGCATTTTTCAAATCGACGTCATTCTAATCCGAAAATGAAAATATTTCCTATATATATGTAAAAACTTTAACTAAACACGTGTTAAAATGACGCAGTATATTCATTTGAATATTTTTTATGTTTAAAAATCTATTTTAATTCAGGAGTTTTAATTTAAAAAATAAACAATTTAGGAAAAGATAATGATTAAAAAAAAAAAAAAAATTGTTTGCTAGGTATGACGTCAATTTCTGTTTAACTGACATAACTTTGTAATGATGTTTTATTCTGAAAAGAGACTCCTGATATTCTGAAATTAATCCTTATTATTATCTCCCATAAAACGAAAGATTTATTTTCAAGTCATACGAAAGAAATTTTCGGTAAATGCTAGTTCATTTGGTTGTATTTATTGCATTTTCCTGCGTATTGTCAAGGAAATCGTATACTCCTATTGCACGCGCCAAAGAAAACATGCATTTTAATTTTAAAAGCTGAAACACTTTAGTATAATTGCCGAAACGTCAGTGAAGGCTTACTGTGGAGACACGAAAAGTTTTGGTTTCCGTTAGTCTGTCTGTCTGTTAGTCTGTCTGTCTGTTCCGCGATAACTGCCGTAAAAAGCATCCGATTATCTTAAAATTAAGGATGCATGTTGGTGAAATCCCCGGATTTAGCTGTATAGTTTTTGGTTAAATTTGGTTCATTCGTTCGGAATATATAGAACATTTTATTTTGCGACTTAATGCTTTCCTATAGCAATTCAGACGATTTTTCCATTTTTATTTGTTGAAAAGAAATGGCTCATATGATTAACGGATTTAAATGCTAAATTAAGGATGATGAAATTTCCTAATTAGAACCATACATTATTTATATTAGTTTGAAATTTTGTGTATACATTTGTCAGAGTTTTTAAATTCGGTGTATAACTTTTATGGAGGGATTTTATATATGTGTTTCAATAATATAAAATATTTTTTTTTATATAAATTTTCTTTTTAAGCACATATTTAATTGTTTTTATTATCTTTTAACTGTTACCTAGCAGCGAACTACACCTAAAAATATCGTAAATGTGAAAGTATGTGTAATTGTTTGAAGTTAAATCAAAGTCAAAAGGGACGAATTAATGCCTTTGTGTCTTTACATATAGATGGAATTTATCACAGAAATAAAGAAAGACTATGTTCTATTTATTTTGTTCAAATATTCTTCTTTTAAATTAAAAAGTTCATTATTTTCATAAGGAATAAATCGACATTTTGCTATTAAATTTAACAATCATTTTTTTTTGCCGTTGCCACAAAAATTTAATCCCGGAATAAAAATTTATCCTAAACAGTTAATTTTGATTTGAAAGATTTTTATGTGCGAGAGAAAAATGAAATAAAAAATAGACATGAATACGCCTTCATATTAGAAATAAAGTGAAAATACGAAAAGAAGGTGAATTTGATCTCATATATCAAAAATAAAACGAATACGCTTTGAGGTTGAAATAAAAGGGGCTTGTGTTATGATATTAATTCTTATTATTAAAAAAAAAAATGTTACTAATATCTCATGGTTTATCGTCTGCGCACAGCTAACAGAAATGCTAATTCTTAATCGAAAATTCCAATGAGGAAAAAAAAAACTTTTGAAGAGCAAATATATAGTAAATATCAAAATTATGCACCGCAAAATTATCGCTGTCGAAAATGACGTCATTGTATCGGGAAATAAATATTTTCATCCTTAAAAACCAAGCATTAACTAGATTGCCTGAAAAAATGTTTTTTGACGGGTGTTACTTCTTAATGTCCTCATTTCAGAAAATATGAATGAAAATTATTTTATTTTTAAAGGAAATTACATTTTCATTCATAAAACCTAAACGTTTAATATAATTGCGTCAATGTAAATCATTTTCTGTGTTACCAGAATTGAAAAATAAGGCTCGGAAGTGTAAAAAGAAATCTAAGATTTGCGCTAACCATTAGCGCAATCAATAAAAAGTTACGTATGTAAATTAATAAGACCACGGGGGGTTCAGGGGAGCGGAGCCCTCCTGAAGAAATCTACTTTATTATTTAAAAAATATACCAGAATTAACAGCTCATGAAAATTTCGAAATATCCTTCCATAACGTTTTTAATTTAATGCTTCTAATGTCTGAAAACTTCGTATTTTTTATTCTTATAAATAATTACATAATTTGAAAACTTTAAATTGCGGTTTGCAGGAAACTGAATATTACCAAAGTGAGTCTAAAAACAATGACTTGCAGAGCTGACGTTGAGGCTCCTGATCTGCAGATTTACTAGTTACGTCATTATAACGCCAAATGAAATTCAATTTCGCCAGTTTAAAAAAAATTAATATTGTTGGACCGAAAGTAATAATCTAAGACAGGGACGGCGAACCTGTGGCACGCTGCAGATTATTTTTGGCACGGCATGTATTTAAGTTTTACATCAAAATATAGTAGAATTTCACAAAATGCATTAATCAATATAGATGTTGTCTGTGTCACTTGAATCCGATTAGTTCGGTTGGTTAACGCTGCAAATTATTTTTGGCACGGCATAGATTTAAGTTTTACACCAAAATATAGTAGAATTTCACAAAATGCATTAATTAATATAGATGTTGTGTGTGTCACTTGAATCCGATTAGTTCGGTTGGTTGTGATTGTCACACAGATTGAAGAAATTAAAATATAACTTAATTTATCCGAATCTAGCTTAATATTGGCTCAGAAAATTTTGAGAATTAGAAGATTATCGCTAAACAAAAATTAAAAGTGTAATAAGCAAAAATGCTGACTTTAAAATTATAACAACAGTAAACCCTCGATTTAACGGACTAATTGGCACTATGATGTGTCCGTCAAATCGAAAGTCCGTTAAATCGCAAAGTACTATTTATAATATTTTGCTGTAATTATAGTACATATATATATTATTCCGTACTTGCAATTACATATATTATTACAGTGCAAGTTACATATATAATATATATATACAATGTATACAGTGTATATACATGTATCAAGCAGGACGGTCGTTCTGCCAATCCAAGCTGAAAAAAAAAATACTAACCTCGCCAAACAAACAAACGCCGAGAATAAAACGCAAAACACCGTAACTGCTTATTATATTGAAGACAGCTTCTCCATGTTAAATCGACCAAACATGCCAGCGTAAAATTTCCCATATCAAAAGAACCTATCATCGCAGAAAAATAAAACAAAAACCAGAAGGACCTAATGGAAAAGATCTTCAATTTGAGACCAAATGCATTCTCATAAATTAATTATAAACACAGATATAGATTTTTTTTAAAAATAACGTTGAGATACTGAAAATGACAAATTTATTTTCTTCGTCATACCTTATGCTTCAATCGAGGTAGAGACTTAAATAATGGACATAAAAAAGTAAGGATTGCATTTTTGGACAGATATTTACTCAATCTACGTGCTTTTATAAAATTCAGCTTTAAAAACACAAATTTTCTATTCTTAATTAGCGAAAAACTGTTAATTAATTTTAAAGTTTATAAATTATGCCAAACAGCGATAAACCCGCCAAACCATTTTAGAAGTCTTATACTACAGCGCCTAGAAGATACAGTGTGGAAAACGGCTACAAAATAGAGCTAAAAAATTGAATCCCATAAATGTACAACGATGCTGAATAACAAGATGTCGATCGTAGCGCCATCTTAGTGATTTAAAAACGATAGTTATTCTAAAAGAGACTCTTTAACCTATTTCACGTCATTCCTTAGCTAAATTAGCTTATAACAGACCAAAATATCTTATATTTATTGTTTCCGATATTTAACATTCTATAATTTTTAAAAACACAGGGTTTATATTGAAAAGAGTTACGAGATGGCGCTCGTATCAGCACATTGTCGCTGAGCATTGTTGGAGATTTATGGGATACAAGTTTTTAGCACTTTTTAAAGCATTATAGGAATAGCCGTTTTCCACACTGTATCTTCTAGGCGCTGTACTTATACTATTCTTTTATATTATCCTTTTGCATTGATTTCATCGAAGAAAACTATGGCCGAGATCCAGATAGATTTTTCGCTGTTAGCGAAATGAGTTTGACCAATCAGAAGCCAGAATGTTTGAGAATTTTTGCTGTTTCTGGATCCCGGCCTATGTCATAAAAGTTTTGAGTCATTTTCTTAGTGCCATGGATCAGTGGTGTAGTCCTGGGAAAAAAAGTGGGGGGACGCTCATAGTTTCGAACATTAGGGTTTATATCGCACACAAGGCAAACTTTATTTTGAATCTTTCTTTTCATTTTCAATTGCAGAGAAAAGTAATTGAAAATTGAAAATTAAATTTAAATTAAAAATTAAATTAAAATTAATTTAATTATTTTCTTTTGGACACTAAATAGCTTGGCTATAGAATTCAAAAATTTGAAACCTTATTTCATGACCGAAAATTTTTGGAATAGGATTCGTAATTCAGTAACACTGATTCAGGCAACGAAATTTTTATTGGAATTTGTGTTGCATTATTTATTTTGGAAAATAGTTATAAAATAACTGTCTTCCACTGAGCGCATTGAAAATTATTGCACTTTTACTTTATGGTCAATGTAAGGAATTTATTGTAATCATGAAAAAGAAAAATAAGACTGTGAAATTTTGGTATATCTTTACATTTTGAAGCCCCTTGAATCCATTTTGCCTATTTTTACAACAATTCTCTATGTATGTGCGTATACATGTGTGTATGTTGGTATTTCCTTAGTCTTTTTTCCCATGTGTGTTTGAACATCATAGCGTTCAAACGGTGTTTTCGACTGGGCTCAAATTTTGCAAGTAAGTTATACATGATGAACAGACTATTTAATATCCTGAGACTATATGCAACTGTCCAAACTCTAATTTGGAAGAATTTCGACACGTTTTTCGCATCTAGGCAATTTTTAAACCACCTTTTGACCAGAAGTAACAAATAAGTACTGTTTACATGAGAAAAAAATATCAAAAAATGTGACCAAGACCGAAGATAATCGATAAATAATGCTTTTTATTGGCCCGAAGAATACGTTTAGTACTCAAATGCTGACCCAAATCGAATTTTTTAAAAATATGAATTTTAAAGAGTGGAAATATATAAATATCCTTTTACAGAACATTTCCAAAAATTGCGTTTCATGAAGATTTCTTTTAAAAAAAACTTGAAATAGGAACTTTAAATTAGTAACTATATGTTACTTCTAATATGTAAATGCAATACTTGATTTCTTTTTTTCAAAAATTAGAATTTTAACAGTGTGAAATGTGGAAAGATGATTCTAAAATTTCAGTTTCATCACGATTTCTCATGAAACGTAAAACATGGCACTTACTGTATTTTCAGGACTTACATACTCGCTTAAAACTTTCTTTTTTTTAATTAAAATTTTTATACGGTGAATTGATGGGAAATTCCCTTAAAATCGTCTCATCACGATTTATCTGAAGCTGTTTTTTACAAGAAACTGGAAAATAAATATAGTAGTATAGTTATTAACATGTAGATGCTCACGAAGCACGGCTTTTAAAATTTTTAACTGATGAAATCAGCTGAAAACCTTCTAAAGTTGTTATTCTTTTGAAACTATCAGGGCTAGAAACTTTAAATTTGACATAGAAGTTATTTTTAATGCGTAGTTATTCTTATTGACAGAATGAAATAGCATTGAAATTTGAATGTGTGAAACAGCGCAGTAAATGTTACCACATTATTAACAAGAATAAAATCTACTCTAATTATAAATTTATTTGAATTGATGACATTCTATAAAATGATTAAAGAGTCGAGCAGAAATTGTTAAAAGATAGCTTTTTGAAGAAGAGTTTCGATACCAAATAACACTTACATTTGTATTAGATGAGTTATGAGTTGTTTAAGAAGCACTTTTCTAATAAATTAGTTTTGAAGTTTAAAAAAAAAGTGTTTCAAATTAATTTTAATTAAATATTTAAATAAAATTGAAAAATGGTTCTAAAACAACAGCAATATATTTAATTTTGTCATAGTTTAATAATATGCGTTACTTTTCCTCTGTCAGAGAACTTTTAAGAAATACTTGCTCTCATAAAAGTTCTCAACTCTTTATACTTTTGTAGATTTCGTGTCAGTAGCCATTCTATGATTTTCCATTTTTCAAATTTTGAGTAAGCCTGTGGTTTTAGCTTGTAGTAAGTAGTTTTTTAATGATTTTGTTGCAGCAAAAATAAAATTTTCAAACTGACAAATTTTGAATAGAATAGCCGCATAAAAGTTTTTTAAAAAATTTTATTCTTTTTTTTTAATTAACGAGAATATTATTTCACTGTCATAATATTTCAATAATATTTTATTATCTTATTTTAAGCATTTTTATAATCTACATTACCTACTTATCTCCAAAAGGTATAAAATTAAAGCGCGTATCAATCTTTATAGTACACCCTGTATACCGGCCAA
Organism: Maratus speciosus; assembly: GCA_963932465.1. NCBI lineage: Eukaryota > Metazoa > Arthropoda > Arachnida > Araneae > Salticidae > Maratus > Maratus speciosus. The sequence goes on along the minus strand of OZ010790.1, from coordinate 177,357,060 downwards.
TATATTAATTATTCACAAACGTTTTAAATTTAATTTTAGAGCAATAACCTGTGATGAAAAAGCATGTGTAGCATTTTTTATCAAAAATAAAATTTCGTTTAGTTTAAACAAACATCAAGCAATAATTTTTTATCAATGGTAATGTATTCATTTGAATTATTTTGAGTGGCCATATATAGAAATTAATAATTATATGCGCATCACATAACACACTAAAATTTAAACCAGCTGCAAAACGCATTTCAATAAATATCTGGCCATAGATGGAAGTGTATTTGAATTTTTTTGTGTGACTCTGTATACAAATTTCATTTACATATCTAATTAATGTTTTTTTTTCAGCATAATATAAAAAATATATATATGTATATAAAATGTACAATGCAGAGCTCCCAAATGGTATCCTTTCGCCCTAAAGTTCCCTTTTTAGAAAAAGGTCCACTTCGTCCTTTTAACGGTGACTGAAAAAAAATAAAAAATTTACTAATGTGAAAAAATCGCCGAAAAATGTAAAAAACTCTAAAAATCGTAGAAGACAAAGTCTACTATAGTGGGCTTGCATAGCATAGCATTGTAACAGAAATTCTTTTATGAATGTCAAAAAAATCGCACGGAATGGGGAAAAACGTTAAACTCAATGAAAATCGCTAAAGATTCAGAAACAGCAGAGGAAAAAAATTACTACTTTAAACTACCAGAAAATTGAAACCGAATGACAAAACATCGCCTCAAAACACAAAAAACTCAAAAGCTGCATAAAAAATTAGAAAAAAAAAAATCACGCTACGAATTCCGAAACAAATTTATTGAAAAGAGGACGAAATATGTTAAACTGCAGTAGCAGATTGGAACAGGTAAAAAAACACTAAATATTGCATAAAAAATTGCGAATGATTCAAAAATCGCTGTGCGAATTCCGAATAAACTTTATTGAAAAGAGAACAACGTTTACTGTAATGGGACTAAAAAAATTAAACAGGTTTCCTTTTACTAATATGGAAAAATCACGGCGAAATGGATCAAAATCGCTAAAAATTCATACAAAAAACAAAATTTATTAAAGTGGGCTAAAACATTGCATCGCGGAATAAAAAAAAAAGCGGTAAAAATCGGCAAAAATTACAATCTGAGGACGCAATCGCGAAAGGACGAAATCTATTACATTAGGGCTAAGAGTTTGAAACCAAATTCCTTTTTCGAATGTCATAAAATTGAAACAAAACGCGAAAAAAAATCTGAAATTCGCATGAAAAAATTCTCCAAAAATAAATCGCTTTACAAATTCTCAATAAACTTTATTGAGAAAGCTGAAAAGAGGACAAAATTAGCTACTATTGGACTAAAAAATTGAAACTGAATTCCTTTTATTAATGTGAAAAAAAATCACCGTGAGCGGTAAAGAAAAAAAAAAGTTAAAAGTTGCAAAAAAAAAATTAAATGAAAAAAATCCGAAAAATGGCTTTGAAGTGCATAATTTTAGACATAAATGTACATCGCCTCCATCTTGTAGCTGTGTCTGCAGCAGTCTTTTCAGCACGTAGACCACGCAGACACAGGCCACTCAGACCAAACTCTGTCTTTATTATTATAGATTTAGTTTTGTTTTCGATTTTGGCGTAGAAGCATATCCCTCTATTAAAGGAAATCTTAATTAAAATTTATTCTTGTTTTTGTTACACTTCTTAAATTGATTTTTATCAGAAGAAAGTATCGGAATCTTTTTGATGGATTTACCCGTTTTTGGTTGACCTGAATATATTTGACAATTTTTTGAAAATTTCTCTCTTTATATGATACATATTTTATAGCCTAGCCACGCTATTCCAAAAACTAAAGCATAGAGTTTAATCAAATATCATATTTAATTAGATCTTAGCACATACAAGTGCTAATCAGGTTTTGATGTATATGACTCAACAGACGGCATTGTTATGCTGCAATTTTCACAATTTACATATCTATATCTCAGCATCTCTGGTATGAAATTCAGCGGCGCAATTTCAGAACTTTCTTGGGGGGGGGGGGGGGCAAATATTTTTTGAGGGATGCTATATAGCTAAGGGTAGGATCCAGGGGGTCTAACTCCCCCCGTATGAGAAACGTTTACAGATTTATGCTAATAACAGTAAAAACTTCGAACACGGAAACTCAGGACCGATGAAATATTCTGTTTTAGACAGATTTCCGTCTTAAAAGGTGAAATTTTAATATATTGGACGATTTTTTTTCTTTTTAGACAGTATTCTATTATAGACAGGTTTCATTTTTACAGGTATCCTGACTGACTGTTAAACCATCCGCTCAGTAGTATAGCTCTGAAAAGAGATGTATTAGAGTAACATTTGTGAAAACGAAACCTGTCTATAACAGATTTCTTTCTAGGAGGGAAAAAAATCAAATTTCATTGAAAAAACATCATATTATTACACTTGCTAAGACGGAAACCTGTTTAAATGGAGCTTTTTTCTTTCCCTTTCAAAGTTTTACTTACAGGGGTGCCATTTCATGAGTTTCCTGACAAAGGACAAGGAAATTTTTTCTTTGAGGAACAGGGAACGTGGAAAATTGCACAACTTGCAGAACTGCACAAATCACACAGAAAAAAAAATCCCGCTCAATAAAACATGCTTTACGTGATTTTGTCTCCATAACTTCTTTCACAAGCATGTGATTATTCCACAATTTTTTTTACATTTTTTGTGAAAGCCCGCAATTTTTCTTTCTTTCAAAATCCGCAAAATCGTCAATGGGTCGCAGAAAAAAATCGCGAATCTTGGAAATTTTGAAAAAAAAAATGTCTCAAAATGGTCGCTTAAAAAATCGCTAATTTCTTCAAACGACCGTGGAAAATATCGCTAATTTCATCAGAGATCGCAAAAAGAAATACAGATTTCGTCAAATGATTGCAGAAACAGAAACCTTGAATTTCGTAAAAGGATTGCGAAAAAAATCGCGAATTTCTTCAAAAGATTGCGCAAAAAATCACAAAAATTTAGTCGAGCAACCGCGCAATAAAACCGAGGAGAAATTCGTTAAGCCCCAACGATCGCCCAAAATTTTATCTAACTCTCGCGCAAAAAAACACAAATATTATTAGTCAGTGGCAGAAACAAAATCACGAATTTTAATAAATGATAGTGATAAGGAATCGTGAATTTTGTCAAAAAAAAAAATAACGATCACGAAAACAAATATCGAAATTCGTCAGTTGGTCGCGGAAAAATATTGTGAATTTCGGCAAATGCTCGCGCAAAAAAAATCAATTTCGTATAACGCTTTCAGAAAAAATTGTGAATTCCGTGAATCGATCGCGGAAAAAATCGCAAATTTCGTCAGATGATCGAGAAAAAAAATTGTGAAATTCAATCAGTCATAAGATAATCAGCCAACGAACGTCATGAATAGGTCACGAAATTTGTGATCTGTAAGTATAAGAAAATTTCCTTTAGTAATTTTCTGCAAGTGAAGGTAAAGCGTTAATTTTTTTCGGATTGTGTTTTCACTATTATGAGATGGTTTCATGTTAATCCGATTTTACAAAGAAATCCTGAATATTTTTCAGATAAAAAAACTACATATTTGAACATTAATGAATACTATGTATAGATCTTCATCTTTCTACAGAAAAGGTAAAATTTATAATTAATATTCATATAAAAAGCACAAATAAATGCACAAGAATTACTTTCATGTGCATACATATAATTTAAAATTATTTAAAATACATTAGAAAAACACAGAACGTTTTCAGTCGTCACAAGACCGTCATGAGTGGGATTTAAATGTTATTATTTTCTTTGTGTTTTCGAGAATTGACTAGAAGAAAATCATTGTGAATGTTGTGTCAATGATTTTGACGAGTTTCCCCATGATCAATTTGCACACAGCTGAGAAGCAACTGATAAAAAAAGATTCTCACGTGTATTTTTAAAATTAGCCTAAGTACTCATTAAAGATATATGTCTCACCTTAGAGAGTTCGAATAGTAAGGCTTTAAGAAATTTTTTTTATAATTATTAATTTCTATGCATAAGCATTTATTTAATGCATATGCTTTTATTGCAATAAAATCTGATACGTTATTTTAGAGTTTAAGCAATTTTCTAATATTTGTTTGAGTCTGACATTTGATTAGGGATGCTCCGAATATTCGGTATCTATTTAATATTTGGCCATACTACCGAATATTCAGTTAGGCTGAATATCAAACTATTCGGTTTGCTGATTACTTAAAAAAACTCTTAAAAATATTTTTTTAAACGTTACACAACTTCTGCTTTTAACTGTCAATTAATAAAGATATTCAGAACGTTAATGACATGTCATTTGTTCATGGGAATTAATAAATGTAGAAATGCAAGTTACTGAGCATTGCCTGGTAAATAATCAGTTTCTTGCTTTATCGCAAACAGGGTGTTTCTAAACAAAATGGAAGAAAATTTCAGGGGTAATAATAAGCATTAAAACAGGCAATTTTTTGTCCAGTAAATCAGGATCGCAATTCACTTATTCAGTCAGAAATACAGTGTATCCCCAAGTCAAACTTTAATTATCTTTTGTTACTTTAACAATAATGAAGGCATTGTAACTATATTGCAAACAGAGTTACTTTAATTTCTGTGAAATATGATAACATGATGAGAAGTGCTGGAAGTAGCAACCATTCATATCTAAGCACCACTGGGCTAGATATTATTTTATTGAGAATGCAACTAACAATACTTATACTGTACCACTGGCCAAAATCCAGTCTCTTCCAAGGATATCATCACATTCTATAAAAGCAAATTAATGTGATGCAAATTTCGCTAAAATATCTTCATTTTTATAGAGTTATAAACGAAAATTCTGCTACGGCTTGTACACCTTTCATTTTTGATTAAAGCTTGCGATGAAAGATTGTTGCTTCTTGTTCAATATGAGAGAATTCTTTTCATTTGTTTGAATTAACTGAAGTCATGGAATTTAATTGTTATTTCTAAAAAAATTTAAACCATCCTCTTCTTAAATAATAACTCAAAACACACTTTTTTTAGTACAAAATTTACTTATAAAAATAGTCTTGTTTTTGAGAATGGATGTATCTGTGCTAAATATTATATAAAATTGTTTAAAATTTAACTTTTTAACGTTAAACACTGAGATATAAAAGTATTTGGCCAGCCGAGTATTCGGTATTCGACCGAAAAGATACTATTCGGCTGGCCTAATATTCGGTATTCAGCCTAACAGTTATTATTCGGCTGGCCAAATATTCGGTATTCGGTTTAACTGCAGGCCAAATATTCGGCATTCGGTATCCAGCCAAAATCACTATTCGGTGCATCCCTACATTTGATGGTTGATAAATATTTCTAAAACATGAAATTCCTTGGGGGGGGGGCTATTGCCCCCCCCAGCCCCCCTCAAATGGCGCCCCTGATGATATTTCACCCAATTTCACATTCAATTAAACCTTGACATAAATTGATGCTGATTAGATTTTGATGTATTTCGCCCAACAGGCGGTGTTACTATGTGTCGCATTTTTAACGATTTTCATCATAGCCAGATCTCCGCATGCTTGGGATGGAATTTTATAAAATTTAATATGTAAGATGATTATGAATAACTCTTGATTCAATATTGGTTTTGATCACTCCCCAGGGGGCGCTGCCATACTATGCTTTTTCTGAATTAAAATGTTTAATATTATCAATTAACAATATATATGTTAAACTAATTTAAAATTTTAATACTCAAAAATTTTAATTAAAAGTTCGTATTTCTAAGGAGAATTATGAAGGTGAGTGCTCAATATTGAACACTTTCTATCTTCTTGCAGTAGAATATTTAAGTATGTTTAAATAAAGCTGCGTACATTGCTTAATGACTATCTTTATAAAGATAACGAATTGACATATTTTCTAGGGTATTTTAAAAAAAATTGCTTGCATATTTAGAAAAAACTCGGTGCAGTATTTTTTGACGATTGGCCCCTTTTAGTCCCCTTTTTTAATATAAATGATTCCTTGAAATCCTCTTTTAAATAAAAATGAGCCCTTTCATACTTTTGGGGGACTAAAATGTGTTGGGAGCCTTATAATATAATCGAAAACACGTTTCAGACTGAACCCATAGATGATATGTGATGGATTATTTTGTCTGGCCTTGTAAATGTATTATAAATGTTTTGTGCACAGTTTTCCATAGTATCGTTTCCCATAGTTTTCCATGCATTTCAAATAATTATCATTAAAGGACCTTAGTGTTTGGAAATATTTTTTATGTCCCTGTATACGAACGATAAATGGTATTTCCGATAGGGAACATGTAACGAATTTCAAATGTCATTTTCGTTATATTTAAAATATTATAACTTCATTAATGTCTATTTCAAACAATTTCTGCGAATAAAGCGTAATATGAAAGAACTCTCTTTTTGTTTTCGCGTAAACGAAATACTGATGCTATACACGTCATTTACAATAGTGATGTACTACATTGAACCTCAAAAATATACATAAAATTTTGTCGCAATACAAACAAGCTATGGAAGTTAAAATGTGAATAGGCAAACCAGCACAGTAAGCACTTTCAACTTTGTTCAAAAGTATTAAAAATCAATAACTTATTTCTAAAATTGTTAATTTATTGGTGTGTTCATTCAAAAAAAAATTAATAAGTTTGGAAAGTCTGCGCCCTGCCGCGTCTCTAGCGTCCCCCTTGAAAATATAAAGTAAGGGGACGCTCGACAAAAAATAAAAAAGTGAGGGGACGCCGTCCCCCCGCGTCCCCCCTCGACTACACCACTGCCATGGATGTAGTGCAATGTTTACAGAAATCTAGGCTGGGATCCAGATAGATTTTTCGCTGTTAGCGAAACGAGATTCACCAATCAATAGCCTGCATTGCTGCAAACAGCGAAAAGTTCGCAAAAGTACAAGCTTCTGATTGATGAATTTCGCTTCGCTAACAGCGAAAAATCTATCTAGATTGCGGCCAATTATGTTGAACACAATTTTGCTTTTCCAGATCCAGGAAGGGTATTGATGTCATAACAACAGTGCATATTCGAAACTATTTACGGCATTGATTCTGAACTCCTTTGCTATACATTTCAATATTAAAGAAGTTGTTGTTTCAATAGTTTTAGTACTTTTCCCTATTGCTCACTCTAAAACACAAATATCGAAATTTAACCAACAGCGCTCAGAAACTATAGCGCCTAGAATATATAGTGTTGAAATCGGCTAACCGTGTGATACTTAAAAAAGCGCTAAAATATTGTATCCCTTAAATGTGCAATGATACTGCTGCAATATGCAGATCACAGCGACATCTGCAGGATATTTTCTACAACTGCAAGAAATTGCTAGTCTATACAATTATACATAGAATGACACAAAATGTATAACGCTTCCGGGGTTGAACTCATCCGTTTCCTGATAATCCAAACGCGGCCACGTTAGGCTTAAGCATTCCAATGCCGTATTTGCCGACTGCCTTATTTAATCTGTCTATCTATTTGTTATGTAACATATTCTTCTTCAATTTTTCTCAAACCTTCAAAAAGTATACAATTATAACGCTTTAAGATCTAATTTAAAAATAACCAGATACAAACAACACGGTTCCGATGTATACAAGCGATTACCGTTGCCATTCATAAGCACAAATTACAAATCCAAAAACAAATGAATGACTCTTTCAGCTATTCATTAAATGCTCTTAAAATATTTTGCAAAAGCATATTAATATTTTGAAATACGTTTTTCACTTTTGTTTACATTTATTTACAGTTTGAATTCAGTATACACGGTTAAAAATATCGCGAAAAATTACCTCTGTTTTTCAAGGCTATCTATTTTCTGACCAATGAGAACACTTTATGGTATTCATTCCCGTGAATTATTTTGTACCGGATTAACGTTTCCTTTCTAAAAACAAACGTATTTCAAATTATTTAAAAGCTTTATCATGGTTTTACAAATATTTTAAGAGCAAAATCGGATGTCGACCGTATTTTTTAATGATTCGTTCAAAGAGTCATTCAATTGCTTCTGGATTTGGAATTTGTGTTGTACATGTGGCATCACGACACACGAGTGATTGTTGATTTGATTTTCAATCTTAAAACGTTGAGTAAAACGTGCTTTCTTTTCCACTATTCGCAAAAGTTACATTTTTAGACAGATTATTCAAAATAAATTAATATTTAAGAGATTACATTCAATTATCTAATATTCTGCTGCGATAACTTTAGTTTAAATTAGATTGGTAGCTTTATCTATCCCTATATGAAAGTAAACAAACAATTGATTCATTCGTCTTGAACTTTTAAAATATTAAAACAAACGTTTATATGCTCTGTTGCGCCATCTGTCGGTAGTTAAAAAAAAGAAATTTTCTTTTTAAAATGTTTTTTGAATTCTGAAGACATTGGGGGGGGAAAATGAATATTTCTTATAAAATGAAATTAGAATATCAGAAATATGTAATGCCGTGTATTACATATATATATATATGTATATAGTATATCAATGCATTATTATAATAAATAAAATTTTGTATTTTGTAGGGAAAATAAATTTGTAATTTAATAACAGAATTTGGGAAAATAAATTGTTAATGTAATTAATAGTTGTAATTTACTTATGTGATAAAAGATGATTTTTAATTATCAAAATTTATTACAGGTTTCTTTTATGCATAGTTTAAAAAAAATCAGGATTTTCTCTGTTCAACTTTTTAAAATTTAAGTTATATAATTATTATTTTGGCAATTAATAAAAACAAATAAACTTTCTGTTGGAATTGTCTTTTATTTTACCACATACCATCAGATAAAATAGTTAATTGACAATATGTTTTAAAATAACATTATTAGTACTAATTTGAATGTTTTTGTGAAATATTTCTTCAAATTTTGTGAGTGAAGTTCATTTGCATACTTTATATCAGTATTTTACCAATTCAATTAATAATTTTCTTGCCAATTAAATTTCAATGAAAAATGGGCTGTTTTTACTTTACCCCACCTGACCCTATTAATCAGACAAGACAAAATTTATTACTTCACAATTCTTTTTATAATGCAATGCTATATAATTTTTTTGAAAATGCAAACACGTCATTCTGACGGGCTATATTCTAGTGTAATAATAGTAATACGAAAATCCCGCAGATGTCATTGCGATCGACACTTGAAATTTTAGCAGTATCTTCGCACATTTAAGGGATACAAATTTTTAGAACTGTTTGGATAGCATATTTCCACACTAGGTATTCTAGGCGCTGTATCAGAAGCAACACCATAACAGAGAGCCTTTATACATAAGAGTGGTGATATATGCACAGGAGGCATGCTCATTTCAAGTTGGCAATCCGCTTTCTTGAATAGAGGATATTCAATCTACGTTACGTTATGATCACATGGTCAAGGCAAGAACGTCTAGCGTAAAGAAGGGAAGGCTCCGTCTACGTAATGTAAATCCCCGCTAGCCAATGAAACAGTTCATGGGAGAAAGCAGTAGTACACTGTTAAAAATATCGTGAAAAATTACCTCTGTTTTTAAAGGCTATCTGTATTATGACCAATGAGAACGCTTCATAGGAGTGTATATAGCGTTCTCATTGAACAGAAAATAGAGAACCTTTAAGAACAGAGGTGATTTTTCACGATATTTTTAACAGTGTAGTTTCCTGATTCCCTTCTTATCAGTTAGAAATTCTTTGGGTAAATTACCGGTACCACGTGACTTTTTCAGCCTCGAACCCATATTTGGAATATCCTCCTTTAGAAGATACACGCATGGACGATCTCTATTAGACTAGGGAAATAATTCAACATGCATTAACCTGACGATAATGGTATGCTCACAAAGAACTTTAACGATTTGTTTTTATCACTTTTACCAATAAACATTTATTGGTCGTATGTCGCTACTTCGTTATAGAGACACACTTGTTCCTAATGGAGGATATTCCAAATATGGGTTCGAGGCTGAAAAAAGTCACGTGATACCGGTAATTTACCCAAGGAACTTTTAATTGATAAGAAGAGAAGATGCTACTGCTTCGAATGATGAACTATTTCATTGACTAGCGGGGATTTACATTACACGTCTACGGAGCCTTCCCTTCTTTATGCTAGACGTTTTTACCTTGATCACGTGATCAAAACGCAGATGGAATATCCTCCATTAGATCCCGGCCTTAATTTATCAAAATACGGAGTTTGCTTTCTGCACTATTCCTGAGCTCAGTTATAGCGGCTAGAAATATAGGCCAGGATCCAGGTACGTTTTTGCAAACAGTGAAAAGTTAGCAAAAATTCTGGCTTCTGATTGGTCAATCTCGTTACGATAACAGAGAAAAATCTATCTAGATCACGGTCATAGTGTGGAAACCGGCTATTCCAGTAATGCTTTAAAAAGTGCTAAAAATTGAATCCCATAAATATTGAAAAATACTGAATGACAAATGTCGATAGGAGCAACATTTTCTAGATCTTCACTGAGCGAAACGTTTTCTTTTGAAATAGTTACGTTGGAATTACCATATGTCGCTGTAATCGACATTCGTCGTTCAGCCTCGTTCAACATTTATGGGATACAATTTTTTAGCAACTTTTTAATAAGCCGATTTTTAAACTATATCTTCTAGAAACTATAGCTCCGTTATAGCGTCTAGATTATATGTTGTAGAAATCGACTATCCCAGCAATGCTTAAAAAAGCGCGGAAGTATTGAATCCCTTAGATGTACAACGATGTCGAATTGCAAACAGTCATTTGCATCGACATCTGCAGGATATTTTTTAAAGAAGAAAGAGACATGTGTAATGCACCGCTACAGCGTCGAGAATACATAATGTGGAAATTTGCTATCCAAGAACCGCTAAGAAGTGTATCCCTTAAATGTTCACTGACGCTGAAATCCAGGGAGATGATCGCAGCGACATCTGCGATATATTTTCAAATTTCAAAGTAAACATGGTATTATTACAGCGGGTTTGACGCCAAGCACACAGGTCAGATGTATGTTAATAAAACGTAAAAAAAAAAAAAAAAAAAAAAAAAAAAAAAATGTTACAGCGTCTAGACCAAATTGTCTTGGAGTTTTGGAAAATATCCTGCAGATATCGCTGTGAATGTGATCGACTGATTGGATTTCAACACTATACATTCTAGACGCTGTAGCACCGCGGGCATTTTTGCCGATCCCACCGAAGCTAGCATAGGGAAGAAAATACGGGCTTCTGATTGGTTGAATAATTTAAAAAACATTTTGTTTTGGTTCATTTTTTAGGTTACATTTATTTAATCATTAGTTTATGTTTGAAAACCTTTTGGAAAATGGATTTTAATAAATTTCCTTTTGATTTTACGTATTTATTAATAGATAAAAAGAAAATAGGAATAAGAAGGAATAAAATAAAAGGTCAATTTGAAAACCTTTTGGAAAATGGATTTTAATAAATTTCCTTTTGATTTTACGGATTTATTAATAGATAAAAAGAAAATAGGAATAAGAAGGAATAAAATAAAAGGTCAATAAGAAGGCATAAAATAAAAGATAATTTCTGATGTTCAAAATTTATTACAGTTTTCTGTGGGCATGTTTAGAGAGGGGGGAAAGCCTTTTTGATGAAAGTGTGGTTTGTTAATCATTTTATAAATTTTATTTGCATTGCAAATAACATGAATATTCCTTATCAAATGTAAAGAATATATATTATCATGGTACTACATAATTATATCAATGCATATAAAATTTTGAAATTTAATTTGAAATTTTGCTTGTATTGTAAATAACATGAATTTTCTTATCAGATGTAATTAAAATTTAAAGAATATAGATTACCACGGCACTACAAATCATATTAATTCTCAAAATTAATTTAAATAAAATTTTGAATGTTAACACAGTAAACTGTTAATAATTAAAGTTTTAATTACGCGATAGTTATAAACTAAATTGTTCTGTATCACTTTTTAAAAATAATAATAAAAATAAAATTGCCATTTCTTATTCTTATTATTATTTTAACATGATATGAACATATGTGCCCCTAATACATACATCCATATTCAGAACAATTTATTTATAAACAATAATCACATTTCCTTTTTACGGCGTCAATTACGCGATATTTACAAACCCAATTGTTCTAAATTACTTTTTAAAAAAATGTCGTTTTTTCTTTTTATTATTATTCAACCAATCAGAAGCCCGTATTTGCCCCCCTACGCTAGCTTAGGTGGGATCGGCAAAAATGCGCACCGCGGTAGCCTGTCTTTTTCGTTTGCCTCGAAGTAGATATAGATGAAGCTGTTCCTAAAGTGTGGCCAGCTCATCACGTCACACGGAGTTGATTATCTGTACACGGCAATGGACGCAAAAAAAATTTGGCGCACCGCTTTGTACTAATCATCGTGTAAAGATGATCCAACTCCGTGTGACTTTTAAACGTCATGAACTGGCCTATTATTTCATTGGTCACGCTAACACACTCCCCCTTGCGTCCGCCATATATAGCGGCATCTTGCACTGGAGACTGCTGAATGGGCTGCTATCGGTCAAAATCAAAAGAAAAAAGGGCAGAAGAGGGGGAAAGAACTCATTTTTTTGGTATGTAGTTTTTCACACGGAAAGATTGACATGTCTGCTCCTCCCCTTTCATATCTTCATGATGGTGAAATAAACCAACGCCCCCTAGATATTTGAGAAAGTCTTGACACGCGTCACGAAAGCATCACACAAAGCAGGCAAAGCAAAGGAACAAAATCATTCATTGGCTCGTGGATATGAACGAGCCAATGAATGATTTTTCTTCTTTGTTTTGCCTGCTTGTGTGAAATTTTCCTGACGCGTGTCAAGGCTTTCTCGAATATTTAAAGGGCGTTGAATAGGTCGGGATCAAGATAGATTTTACGCTATTAGCGAGATGAGATTGACCAATCAGAAGCCTGCATTTTTTTAAACTTTTTTATGTTTGCAGTAAACACTATTATTGAGGCTACTGATTGGTCAATCTAATTTTACTAACAGAGAAAAATTTATCTGGATTTCGGACATTAACTTTGGTTGGTTGAGACGATTTTGAATAAAATCAAATCAGAAAGCCAATGTTTTTTAACTTTTCTGATTAGTTTAATCGAAATCTTCCACGTCTATTACTGAAAACTGAGTTACTGTACTTTGGACAAAAACTTGAATATGAGTACACGACTTGTGCATATGTCACCACTCTTACATATAAATGTACTCTGTTATGAGCATAATTATAAGCGCAGCTGGTTAAATTTGAGTATTTGGGTATTAGAGAAAGCAATTGTGGCTCATCGTGGCTGAGTGGATAAGACACCACACCGCTAATCGCTTGAGAGCGTAGGTGGGGGCGGGTTCAAATCCCGCCGTGATCCCCCACGTGATCTGATATATATGTGTTCAATAAAACAAACAAACAATCAGTAGTGAAAGGTACAGTTGCCATGGAAACAACGACTTCTTTAATTCGTATAGAAAATGAATGAAAATGACGTGTGAAATGAATGAAATGTAAATGACTTAAGTTTAAAATGTAGGCAAATGCTCTGAAAATATCAATGGCTCCCATCTAGTATTTTACAAAAGTAATTTAATATATTCACATGATGTATAAGTTGATGCAACTCTTAGCTAATGAAAATTCTGCAACAAGACTTATGTAGGTGGATCTTTTCAATGATTAATTCAGAATTCTAAGAACAAAACGAAGTTCTTAAGCGCTCTTCCTCCCCCTCCCCCCCTCAAAAAAGAAATACAATAGAAAGATATAAGTATTTGGATAATTTCAGTATTTCTGTGATCTTTTGTCAGAGTTTAGAAAAGGTGTCTGGGTATTAAAAAAACATAAAACAAATTTGACGAACGATAAGACTATAGATTTCAGGCAATTTTTAACTGGAAAAAATTTAATTCTAATGTTTATGCGGCTTTAATAATAGACTATTAAAGATAATCAATTTACGTGAATTTTTATACGAAATTATATTCTCACATTTATGCAAATAGGTATGGATAAACAGACTTGAGTAAAATTACATATTTATTCTTTCTTCTCCATAACACGATCTAAATGAAGATGAAGTTATATGTACAGTTTATATCTTTAAATTTATATATATATATATATATATATATTTTTTTTTTTATCAAAAATGTTTCCTCATCATGTCTAGAATTGCTAGATTTACTTCTTTAGACAGATCTTCGATTCTTTAGATGCCTGCGGGGCTTCATTCTCGGATTATCCGTAGGTTTTTGTAAAGGTAAATTTATTTTGCAAAACCGTCAGCAAAAAAAAGTTAGAACAAACAATTAACTGACAGACTAACTGTAAATATATATTTTATTTTGACTCTATTTGATTTTTACTAAATTTCCATCCTTCATAGAAAATTTTAAGGAGATATAAATTGAGAAAGACTGATACTTTGAAAGAAGAAATTGACTTTACTTAGTTTTAAATTATTAATTACTCTAAAAAATGAATGATAGGTAAACAAAATGTATACTATTGTGTTTGTTCCCTGCTGATAAAGGCTATACAAGGACTAATTTTAGCGAGTAGAATTATTTCAATTATATATAATCTGTTTAAAAAAAAAGGACTGATATCTACTAAAAAACAACTTTTCAAAAGTAAAAAAAAAGCCAAGCAAAAAAAAAAAGAAAGAAAAGAAAAAAGGAGAAAGTTGTGGCTAAAAAATAGTGTGATATCAAATTTCCAAGCTTATATCATGGTACTTATTTAACATTTTTCATTAAAAATTTACCATACGTAAGTCGTGTACCTAAGTATGCGTTGATAGAAAGCCTTTTCTCCTTTACTAAATACATCATAACGTGTTTCTGAAAATTAATTTTTTTTTAATTATGCATGATGGGCTTGGCGGCCATCTTTCCATATTTTACACAAATTTCTAAGCAGACAATCTCGTAATATGTTTGCATTATTAAGAATTTTGAACTTCTAGTTTTGGCTACAGACAGATAAATTAAGATTGTCTTTTATTTTGAAAAAAAAAAAATTGATTTTTACTGCTTTACCTAATTAATTAACCCCCTCCGAAAAAAAAAAAGAATCATAAGATGAAACCTGAAGTTACTTCAACTTTATTTTAAGACACAAATTTCTAGGCACTCATTTCCATAAATTAAAAGCATAAAATATTTGCTTTAGCAACAATTTCGAATTTCCGATCTTAACAATGTACTTGTGTGCTTAGAAATTTGTGTAAAATATGGAAAGATGGCCGCCAAGCCCATCATGCATAATTAAAAAAAATTAATTTTCAGAAACACGTTATGATGTATTTAGTAAAGGAGAAAAGGCTTTCTATCAACGCATACTTAGGTACACGACTTACGTATGGTAAATTTTTAATGAAAAATGTTAAATAAGTACCATGATATAAGCTTGGAAATTTGATATCACACTATTTTTTAGCCACAACTTTCCCCTTTTTTCTTTTCTTTTTTTTTTTTTTTTGCTTGGCTTTTTTTTACTTTTGAAAAGTTGTTTTTTAGTAGATTATATATACACAATACATGTATATACATAAATATATATTGTATATACATATATACTACTATATATATATATATATATATAAACACAATACATTACTTTTAATAATACAATATTGGTAATGAAATACAAACGAATTAACACATAGGCAACTTTTATGCATGCATAGAACGAAAAGCATATCACATGGCCGCATAGGTCGCCAGCATCATTGCGCATGCTTAGAACGAAAACCACGCTGCAGTGAGAATCAAGCGCGCGCTTTCGGCGTTTCGTGTTCTTTCCCTTTTTTTAAGGTTTCGTTCATTTGATCACGAGATACTGTGTCGCCACAGATATTATAAATATTTTTTTATTTTACCGAGAAATCGCTTTTTAAAAATAGTAAAAAGAAATGCTTTGTCGTTGTTCATTGCTTGATTTTTTACATATAAAAGCTTAAAAGAGGGCTGCGTGTTGATTCTCAAGTAGGGGAGGGGGAGGGGGGCAGTAATACTTTTTTTTTTTTCTCGAAGCGTATTTCATCGTTTTAGAAGCTGTTTTATCATGGAGGCTTCCAGTAAATAATAGTGATAAATAAATATTTGACATTTGTCAAATATAAAAATTTGAAATACGGACGTTGAATTTCAGGTTAGGGAGAGGGGAATAATTTTAAATTAACAATTTTGATTTGTTAATTTAAGGATAAAGTGTTTTAAAAAGGATATTAAACGAAACCCTCTGTGCGACTGCGATCACACTGACCCACTTGTTTTACTTTAATTTTTTTTTAATTTTTTTTTTTTAAATCAGCCCGTTGAATCCGAAGTCCGTTGAACCGAGGTCCGTTAAATCGAGGGTTTACTTGGAATTCAATTCCAGACACTAAAAGCTATAGTTTCTGGCGCTTGCTATTTTGACAATTTTTTCTGCAAGACATTCTTTTCGTAAAAAAAAAAAAAAAATGAAAAATTCAACTAAAAACGTCTTGTCAAGTGAGTGCAATTAAACTTGCATTCTATCGAAAATAACTAAGTACAAAGCGGATATAAATTATTTGGCATTTAAGATGAGACAACAGAAATAATATTTTTTAAATAAATTTCTACAGTATAACATCAAATATCACATGTATTTTTTTAATGCTAAAAATAAAATTTTAAGTAGTTTTGATTCATTATTATTTGAACCATTAATTTTTTTTTTAATTGTTGGCACGTCATGATCATGTAAAGTATATTTTTGTGAAAATTTGGCACGTGGACGTGAAAAGGTTCTCCATCCCTGGTCGAAGAGCTAGCAACGTTTTCGTCACTTGATTTTAGCAAGGCTCATGTTTCTATATGCTCTTCCGTTTTATGGTGTAAGTACGTATGCGGACGGTCTGGCTTTCGGGAGACGTTGCGTTTACCTGCGGCAGAAGGGGTTATGCAGGTGAAAAAACTTCAAAATTACTTCATGAAACACTTCTGATTTACCTTGTACCTTTCAAGGCCAAGGTTGAGAAAGGTTGTCTGAAGGAATGTCTTAAGTTTGTTAGCTAGAAAAGTAGAAATGTGGCTTTTGGGATTAAATACTCCCGCGCATGTACAAACGTTACATTTCGATATGTTCATTCGTTATGGGATAACACACACTAAAATAATTTTACTGAAAGAGTGAAATAAAAGCTGCCTTCATATGTTGATGAAAGTGTATTAAATGTAATTACTGTACATTCTTAAAATAATTCATGTTTTAAGAGGTAAAACAAATCGTTGCATATTTTCTAAGGAGAAAAAACCGCCATTTTTACAGAAACTGTTATAAAATCGGAAAATAAATATGAAACGCTTTATTTTCCCCTAAAAAGAAGTAGTACTGATGCATTTTACAATATAGAGTAGTACACTTTTTTTAAAGCGCGTTTAGCAAAAAGTATAATGGGAGACAAAATGGGGTGAGATTTACCCCACGTGTGTGTTAACGTTACAAAAATAGGTGCATGTATATACGGTTCAGTTAATCATGCCCTAAACGACGCCCGGTAACATGCGCCAATTGTCTGTAGGCTCAATTATATAATTTATCCGTACCAAATACACCAATTGTCAATAGACTCGTTTACATAATTTATCTCCTTAATTAATGCATACTTTACAAAGGACACCTACTTTCCAATTTTCCCCATTTTATGATCAATGGTTACAGTTAGATGTAAATATGTTAGTCATTATCGTGATATTTTAGTTTGTCCTCCGAAATATTATTATAAATATCCAATATTAGTAATATTTCTGATATTATTTACAGGTGTATTGTATAATATTTTCAATAACTTTTGATCATTTTTCTGCATTCAGTCGTTTTCAGACTTTTTTAATTTTAAATTCCCATTAAGTTCCAAAGACAGAAATTTTCCCTTTTTATAGTTTTTTCGCAGTTTTAATTCATTTCTTATGACTGTTTCTTACCCTAGTTTTTTGTGTGTTTGAGGGGTTGGCCTAGGATACTGCATAGTCCCTTCAACCAGAGGAGCGTAGGTACATAGCAGAAAAATTCAAGAGATCACACTATGTATAAAACTTAGTCTAAGGACTAGTCTGGCAGTCAGTAAAGTATAGGTCAATATCCCAATATGGGGTTTAGCAATAAGTATGGGGTCATCAGAGCTCTTGAAATACACTGGTGAACCAATGTTTCTGTTAATTTTCGATAGGGACAATTGGTTGGGCCGGTTAATTGGGATCATTGGTTGGTTAATTGCGGCGGTTGTTTGGTTAGTTGAAGTTGGTTGATTAAGTTCCTGAAAGGATCTGAAAAAGATGTGAAATGATATAAAAAACTGGTGGAACCAGAGAGAAAAGTAAAGCTCGATCTAAAAAAGTTACAGTAAAAAATTGTCAAATAGTTTCAGTTTAAAAAAGTAAGTAGTGCGTAGAAAAGTAATGAAATCAGATTATCTGTAAAGCTTATGAAATTACCCAAATTTTTGTTGATAACTGAAAATGTGGACTGAGCTTTAAAGTGTCTTATATTCAAAATCATATTATCCACTCAAAGTGAGTACTGGATATAATAAACAGAATATGTAGTTATGTGCAAAAAAATTTCTGTCAGGCCCAGAATTATGGACATGATTGCATCAAATCAAGCTAAACTCCACAAAGCTGAAAGAATGTAAACCATGAAGTAATATTTTAAGTGTAACATTAATATAGTCAAGTTGTTGAGGAATTGTTGTTATTAACATTTCTGACATAACACATGTAGCGTAATAATTTTTATTTCATGTAATTATTTTGAAAAGGGAGCCTTATGTCAATGGACTTAAGGCAGACAAGTAGTTAGCATATGGTTGAATCGTACATGCTTAGGGTTTTGGGCTTATTTTGGACTTTGATCTTCCAGGCTTATTTCCAAATCAACCTCTAACCTATTCTTATGATCCCAAATTTTTAAACTGGCTATGAATGATTAGAATTCAGAATGAGTTAAAAATGCCTGTACTTCCCTGATTGATTTTAAGGCACCAGTAAAGCTCAGTCCACATTTTCAGCTATCAACAAAAATGTGGGTAATTTCATGAGCTTTACAGATAATCTGATTCCATTACTTTTCTACGCACTACTTACTTTTTTAAACTGAAACTATTTGACAATTTTTTACTGTAACTTTTTTAGATCGAGCTTTACTTTTCTCTCTGGTTCCACCAGTTTTTTATATCATTAAAAGAAAAGTTGGGGTAAATAATTAATAATGCATAATAATATGCATAAAATATGCTAAATATGTATAATAATGATGAGATAAATCTTTCTTGAATTGTTCAATGAAAGTCGCCTCGTAAAAGACACTAATATTTTACATATAAATAGTAAAATAACGAAATTTTATCTCATGCTTAGCCATTCTTTATAAACAAAAAAAGCTTGATTAATACATAAATGTATTTGATAAAAAGATATCTTGATTTTCTTATTTTTTAGGGTTTCGTTCATCTCGCGAAACCCTTATAGAGCAGTTTACATCACGTAAATTTTCCCGTAAAAGTTGAAAAAGCTGTAGGTCACACAAATAAAACTAGTATATGTTGTGGCCATCACAAAACTTTCTTCTATATAAATCACGTTAGTTAGATCATTTAAATAGTACAAAAAAATACATCAATTTAGCATCAATTCATATCAAATTATGTCTGAATTTGAAGTTTGATGAAAATTCGTGCATTATTTCTAGAGATAGAACTATAGCGGAAATACGGAAAAATGTAGCATATAGCAGCGCCGCCTGTTGAACGATTTGCACCAAAACATAAATAACACTAATTAATATCAAGGTATACCTGACTCTGAAGTTTGATGAAAATTCGTGCATTAGTTATTGAGATAGAGCTATGGTGGAAATTCTGAAAAATGCTGCATAGCAGCGCCACCTGTTGAGCGATTTGCAACCAAACAGAAACAGCACTAATTCATATCAAGGTCCTACCTGAATCTAAAGTTTGTTGAAAATCCAAGCATTAGGTCTTGAGATAGAGCTATTGCGGAAATTGCAAAAACTGCAGCATAGCAGCGCCACCTGTTGAGCGATTTACACCAAAATCTATAAAACGTCAATTCATGTCAAGGTATACCCGAATCTGAAGTTTGATGAAAATTCGTGCATTAGTTATTGAGATAGAGCTATGGTGAAAATTCTGAAAAATGCTACATAGCAGCGCCACCTGTTGAGCGATTTGCACCAAAACACAAACAGCACTAACTCGTATCAAAGTACAGTAAACTCTGCCTAAGGCGGAATCGATCGGGACCAAAGAAATTTTCCGCCTTATGCAAAATACCCGAAAAATAAAATTAAAAACATTAAAAAAATTGAACAAATTGTATATTTTTTAGGTGCGTTCGTAATTATATAAATACGTAGCACCTATAGTCGTCGTTCAGTCCGTCCGTCTGTCCGTCTGTCCGTCTGTCTGTCCGTCTGTCTGTCCGTCTGTCCGCATGTAACAGAGCAAAAACTACCCAACCGAATGGTCTGAAATTTCAAATATATGATTGTTGCAAAATTTTGTCGAGCCATTTTAAATTTTATGAAAATCGGATGTATAGTTTAATTACAGGGACACTCAAAAGTTTTTCTTTACATTACGGCCAATGGGAAAAATTATTGCAAGTGCATTTTAATCATATTAGAGCCTTCCGAATGATCTGAAATTTTAAAGATATAACTGTTCCAAAATTTTGTCGAGCCATTTCAAATTTTAGGAAAATCGGATGTATAATTTAATTACAGGGACAGTCAAAAGTTTTTCTTTACATTACGGCCAATGGGAAAAATTATTGCAAGTGCATTTTAATGATATTACAGCCTTCCGAATGGTCTGAAATTTTAAATATATAATTGTTGCAAAATTTTGTTGAGCTATTTCAAATTTTAGGAAAATCGATGTATAGTTTAATAACAGGGACAGTCAAAAGTGTTTCGTTACGTTACGGGGAATGGGAAAAAATTATTGGAAATGCATTTTAATGATGTATCAGACTATGCGCTTTATGAAGTGCAAAAAATTATACATTCAGTACAATATGAGGTGCAAAAAATAATTATAAAACTAGTTATAGTACGAACGCACCTCATTTGCCACGTTTGACGAGCAATTTCCAACTTGTTTACGTTCGCAACCTTCAGTATCGATCTTTAAAATTAAGATTTTAAAGAAATTAAACTTTTTATTAAATTTATTGTCTTTAATAATCTTGAAAAACTTTATTTAAAAACTGAAATAAATGGTATCGATATAAAATTACTTCAGTTCTAGAATTTAATGAAAAACATTAAGGTTGTTCTTAACTGCTCTGCTCAACAAGCGCAAAACGTTTCGACACATTTACAAATATACAAATTCATTTTTTAACGGAAAGATATAAAATTAGAAAGCAAGAGCATGGAAGCGATTTGGAATCGAACTGTGTTTTCCATTTTTTGATAAATAGATTACCTATTGAGTTATAAGCGATTTTGATCACTTGACAAACACGTTTTTCACCCTTTCTTGAGTGGTTGTTCTTCTTTCGCGCGGAAATTCAGTTCAAAACGCCGGCTTTGACACTATTTTCCGAAAGATCTATTAAAAAAAAACCGTAAAAAAACAGCTCGATTACATAGTTTCTGAACAACAACACCTGCTAGTTTCATGCATTTCCGAACAAAAAAAATTAAAACTTATGCCATAAAGTTGCCCTTCTTGATTTGAGAACAGCCTTAACAAATTCAAACCTCATCTTTAACATAGTAGTTTAGAGAGTCGGAAAATAATCTTTTATCAGTGCTTTATTTTTTCTTTCGGTTTACCAAGCCTTCTTCAGTAACACATTCTAAGTCACATTGTGTTACTGATTTTTATGGTTAAAAATTACCATTTAAAAATATTTAATCATAAAGATAAATAAGGTTCTTGAATTAACTTTATTACTCTATTACGAAATTTATCAAAATGTTCGAAAGTATTTGATGTACATATATCAGTTTTAAAGTTTTATAAATTAAATGCATTTCATTTTCAAAAGAGGATTTTTTCCGCCTTATGCAAAATTTTGGGTTCGGTGGGACATTATAAACCTTTCCGTTTCCGCGTTAGGCAGATTCCGGCTTACACAACATGAACTAATGTTATTTGCTATAGGTTCGCCGGGACTAGGAAAATTTTCCGCGTTAGACAGATTTCCGGCTTGCACAGAGTCCGCCTTAGACAGAATTTACTGTATACTTGAATCTGAAGTTTTATGAAAATCCAAGCATTAGTTGTCGAGATAGAGCTATTGCGGAAATCGTAAAAAATGCAGTATAGCAGTGCCACCTGTTCAGCGATTTACACCAAAATGTACAAAACTTCAATTCATGTCAAGGACTAACTGAATCTGAAGTTTGATGAAAATCCGTGCAATAGTTCTGGAGATTGAGCTATTGCTGAAATCGTGAAAAAGGCTGCATAGCAGCGCCACCTGTTGAGCGATTTACACCAAAAACTAATCGGCACCAATTTATATCAGGGACTAACTGAATATAAATTTTTATTAAATTCCGTGCATTAGTTCTTGAGATAGAGGGCCCACAAAATTTGTGTCACATACAGACAGACATTTTGTAAAAACTTGTTTTCGGAATCTCTGACCCCTAAAACGTCAATTTCACGAAAATTTTCACGAATCCAATACAGTCACCTCTCTCTTATACGCGTTTGAAGGAATTGATTTAAAATCGCTCATAACTGAGAGCCGCGCGCATAGCTGAGAGGATGTTGATGAACAAGTTTTTATACACATTATGGGGGAAAAAAGCATTTTGCAATATAATAATTATGATTAATAACATTTTATAAAATATAAAAAAGAAAAGTGCCCACAGCTAAACTGATGGCACTGAGCTCACAGGCTATTCACACTAATTGTATATCATACTCTTATTTTAAAGAATAATGCCCTCAAAAAAATAAGTGAAGGGGAATTAGCCCCCGTTTCCCCCTTTATACTTAACCAGTGAACCTCCAAATCTAATCAGGGAAGCTCATTATCATAATAAACCGCTATACCAAATTTGGAGCAAATCGAATAAACGTGTAAAAAAAACCATTTATCTAAATTAAGGGGTGGACTAGCCCCCTCACCCCCCCTTTATCCTTAACCAATGAATCCCCAAAACGAATCAGGGAAGCTCCTTAAAATCATAAACCGGTATACCAAATTTGGAGCAAAGCGACTAATTCTGCATGAAAAACCCGTTTATATAAATTAAGGGGGTGGACTAGCCCTCCTTCCCCCTTTATTCTTATAACCAATGAACCCCCAAAACTAATCAGGGAAGTTCCTTAACATAATAAACCGGTATACCCAGGGGCGCGCCAGAAGTATTCGGCGCCTGTGTGCAAAACTTCAATTGGCGCCCCATATTCCTGACCCCCCCCCCCCCCCCAAAAAAAAAGAAAAATATATATAATTTTTTTTTTCAATGAGTATAAATGCATAACTGCCAAGTCAACCTTCCGGTGGTTTTCTCCAGATCAAATAAAAGAATTTCAACCAGAAAATTTATTTAATGAAATGTGTCTTGTTTCTACAGGGTTCTTTTTTTATTTCATTTATTAAATTTAATTTCTGGTTTAAAATATTGTTATTTGACTTTAAAAATAAGGAATGTTGGCAGCTATACAAATAACGGACATCCCTAAAAAGTGGGTGCTTCAGCTGTTTGCTTCCCTCCCCACAAATGGCATACCTCCTACATAAATCAGCTTCTTTTACCTCCATTACTCCCGGAATTTTTAAGATCTGATCTTTATTTATATTTATACTTAAAACTTAAAGCAGTTCAAATAAACTTTAATTTGGAAATATAGCTGTGTTGAATTAATCAATGGTAGCACTATGACACAAAGAAAGGAGTGCTCGTAATACGGTAAATACACATAAAAGTAGAAAAATGTTTTCTCAAATTAATGGTGTCCGTATTATATCGAAACTTGTTATAGTACTTTTATTTCTTTTAAAATAATGTAACTTCAATTAAGATGCGCGTTAAACAATTACCACACGTAGATTATAATCAGGGGTGCATTCGAAAATATTTCAGTCCCGGAACATTTGATTTTATATTAGCAAATACAGAAATCCATATGCTGGCTATATAACAATTGTTATGAAAAATGCATGTTCATTTTGGAGTTTACATTGCTAAGAAGCTAAGCGTATCTTTACCTTGTCACGCTCTTAACCCTTCCTTCTCTGTCAGATTTTTTTATTTTTCGAATTCCCAATTTTCGTGCAATGAATCCAAGTTCTAAGTTCTAAATTAAAAATACTAATAAAACAAAGTTTTGCTCTGTCTGTGTGCGATAGCTAGCAGAATCTACGGCACGTACGAGGCTGAAAAGTTTTGTGAGGATAGTCGAAAGCCTGTCCTGGTGCACCCAATGATGTAAAATAACCATTTTGGGTATTTTTCTGGATATTTATTTTTCAGTTAAATATAGCTGTGAAAAAATTTATAATGGATTGCTGAAAAAGAATGAAAATTTAGAACTTTAGGCTTCCTTAAACTCTTAAATTTTAAAGAACCTCAACATTTTACATTTAAATATTGAATTTAAATGTCTTTTTTTATTAAAAAAATAATGTATTAATTCAGAAGAATTTTATTAAAGAACAACTTTAATTAAATTTGTGTAACAGGTGCCCTTAATATATGTGCAATACTGATTCAGCTAATGTATATTAGTACTACATAGATCACTTCAAGCACTACCACGGTAATACTATATTACGATGGTAGTTCTCCATTAAAGGGGACACATTCTCCAATTTTTCCTCTGAAGACTTTTCTTTCCCTGATACTCTTTTTCTCTGCAAATAACTACATCAGTCTAGAATGCTCTCTAATTTCATATGATGGCCAATTTCATGAATAAATATCATTTGTCTCTGACGGTTTTGAGATGCAGTCGGTCAAATGAAGCAATGACCCCATGCATTTTACTTACCAAATTTTTCCTGAAAAAAATTAAATAAGCATTCGATAGGAAATTATGTATTCTTTCAAGTTACACTGACGGAAAAAAAAAATCCCAACACTAAGAAAGAATTGTGTTAGATAAACGAAATTTGGTAGGCGTGTTTATACATCTGAAAGATGACATCGATTGAAATTTCACGCTTCGCGCATAAGTGTGGCGCTACTGGCGCCACTCAGAACTTGCAGATCAGGTTTACTTTAAATGCGTGTTGTAAAGTTCGTGGGCGTTATTTAGCTTTGAAATGTGACATATTGAGTTGATGTTAGCTAAGAATGCCTTAAACAAGACGAAGAAGCCACTGTCAACAGCTCACCGAGTTGGAACGAGGTCGCATATTCGGGCTACGAGAAGGTGGATTTTCTTTCCGCGATATTGCAGAAAGACTTGGCTGGAATGTATCCACTGTGCATGATTGTACAATCATGCACAGTGGATGGTACTGCCTCAAGAAGACCGGGTTCCAGGCAGCCACATGGTACTCCTGAGAGGGAAGATCACCGTATTCGGCGTACGACTGTGGCGCATCGTACTGCGTTCCGCGACAGAAATTCGAGTTGCAGTTGGTACCACAGTGACACAACGAACTGTTAGAAATCGGTTACTTCAAGAACAGCTCCGAGCCAGGCGTCCGGCAGCGTGCATTCTACTTACTCCAAGCCATTGCCTTTAGCGACGCCATTGGTGTCAAGCCAAAGCTCATTGGAGGACGGAGTGGAGATCTGTTGTGTTTTCTGATAAAAAAGAAACACAACAACAATAACAACAACAGCTTTTCCCCCATTTTCACACAGTGAACGGATACGTATTTAAGGCAAAATGTGCATGGGGAATCGTTCGAAAAACCTCAGAACGCAGAACTCAAAAATATATACAATAATAGATACAATTATATTTTCAGAAATTCGTCGAAAATGTATGGCAAAATTATGTCTCCCCTACTTTTTCCAAATCTACTGAAAATAAAATTACCAAAAAATTAGAAGTAGTAGGAATTTATTTAAACCTTTCAGGAAAACTATAGAGATTATCCTAGGTCATACAATTTTTCAGAAAATCGTTCCAAGGACTGTTGATAATGATTTTCCAAAAGAATTGTCGGTAAATAGCTGAGATATTAATTAAAAACCTATCTAAAAAAACGTGGCACAGACCAAAGTGGCCATGCAACTTTGTAACCTCCTTTCAAAGCGTACTTAGCACAATGGCAATATTAAACTTTGTACAAGGCCTTTGTTTTAGGTTAGAGATGCACAACCTGTGGCCCGCGAACTTCGTCAATTTATAACTGCCAAAAATTGTCAATTATCATTATGGACAAAAAAAAAGTTTTGTCCATAGGTCGCAAGGAAAAAATCGTGAATTTCATCAATTTGCCGGGGGAAAAATTGAAAAATTCGTCAGTCAGTTAAGAATCACGAATTTCGTTGATTGGGTGCGGAAAAATCGTGAATTTTGTCGATCAGGCGCGGAAAAATCGCGAATTTTGTCGATGAGGCGCGGAAAAAATTGCAAATTTGACCTATCGGGCAAGGAAAAATCGCGAGTTTTGTTGATTGAGATCGGAAAAATCGAGAATTTCGTTGGTCCGGCACGGAAAAATCGTGAATTTTGTCGATCAGACGCGGAAAATCGCAAATTTCATTGATCGGATACGAAAAAATCGTCAATTTTGTTGATGATGCGCGGGAAAATTGTAAATTTTGTTGATTGGCTGTGTAAAAATCGTGAGTTTCGTCAGATACGAGAAAAATTCGCGAATTCCGTCAGTCAGTTAAGAATCACGATTTTGTCGATCGGGGGCGGAAAAATTGCAAATCTTTTCTATTAGGAGCTGGGAAATCTCAAATTTCGTTGATGGGCTGAAGGAAAATCTCAAATTTCTTTGATGGGCTGCGGAAAAACTGCGTGTTTCGTCTGTTTATTCCGAATTTCGTCAATTTGCCGCGGGAACAATGCAAAATTTTTCAGTCACTTAAGAATCGCAAATTTCGTTGATCGGGCGCGGAAAAATCGCAAATTTTATCGATCAGACGTGGAAAAATCGCAAATTTTATCGATCAGGCGTGGAAAAAACGCAAATTTCGTCGACCGGGTACAAAAAAATCGCGAGTGTTGTCGATCGGGTTCCGAAAAATCACAAATTTCGTTGGTCGGGCACGAAAATAATCGCGAATTTCGTTGGTCGGGCGCGAAAATAATCGCGAATTTTGTCGATCAGAAACGGAAAAATTGCAAATTTCGTTGATCATGCACGAAACAATCGCGAATTTTCTCGATGATGCGCGGAAAATTGAAAATTTCGCTGATCGGCTGCCTACAAATCACCAATTTCGTCAGTTTATTGCGAGAAAAAATTTCAAATTTCGTTAGAGTCAGTTAAGAATCGCGAATTTCGTTGATCGGACGAGGAAAAATTCGCGAATTTTGTCGATCAGGGATGGAAAAATCGCAAATTTTGTCGATCGAGCTCCAAAAAATCGCGAATTATGTCGATCAGG
This sequence comes from Maratus speciosus, assembly GCA_963932465.1. Classification (NCBI taxonomy): domain Eukaryota; kingdom Metazoa; phylum Arthropoda; class Arachnida; order Araneae; family Salticidae; genus Maratus; species Maratus speciosus. Next base: position 177,329,475 of record OZ010790.1, on the reverse strand, counting down.
CGAGGAAAAACGCGAATTTTGTCGACCAGGTTGTGGAAAATTGCGAATTTTGTCAATCAGGTGCAAAAAAAATCAAAAATTTCGTTGAACGGGCGCGGAAAAATCGCAAATTTCGTTGATCGGCTCCTCATCCCCCTTCGTTCATGAAGTTCATATTTTTTTCGGCACTAGCCTATGTTTGTTCATGCTAGCCTTCGTGCCTATGTTTGTTTTTTAGCACTTTTAAATAAACAAAATTTACTTCCCTGAATAAAGTCAAGGAATATTATCAGTCCTTCTAAATAATACTTGCTATATCTATGTTATATATACAAACGTAAACTGTCGATATATCCTTACCAACTGAATTGGATATGTTGACCGGGTAGGCGAAACTAGAGGGGTAAACTAATCCTCCTCCCCTCTGAAATCATATTTTTTATCTGATTACTAGAAAGGTAGCCCGTCAAAAATGACGGAAATTTAGATATAAAGATATATACAACTCATGTGCAAGAATATGAGTTTTCTCGCTTGTTCCGCAGTGATAGATGAAAATAACACATTTTAAGAACGAAACACATTTATGAAAAACTGTGTACAGTAGAAGACCACTAATTTGCACAGTTTGGTTTCAAGTGTTATGCAGATTTGAGGCTTTTTGTGGTCATGTCTATTCAATATTTGTTTACATTTTTTAAAATTCATATATTGGACAATTTAGATTGTTGAGCCTTAAAAATAAATAAATAACACATTTGAAATAAGGTTAAAAACTATTAAATTATCGTATACGATTTCATGAAATGGTATTATATGGTATTATATGTGTGTGCTTCACGATCTTGGTTACGACATTGGCAAAATTGGCTGCAACTTGTCATAATCCTAATAGTGTGGCCGCTATAACAAAAAAAATCCCTGCCGGCTCGGCCTACAGGCAGAGGTAGATTTCGAAGTCAAATATACTAATTTCACAAACAAAAACTAAATCATGATTAGAGATAAATCCACTTTAACAATTTTATCTGGCCGCTTTTGACGAGTTTTTATTTCATTTTTATATAATAGCTGGTTTTATAAGAATCATGTTAGGGCGGTATTCAAAAAAATACTTTTCCATGCTCAACAACTCGAAATTTTCTGGCATAATTCCAGATTCATTTTTAATATAAAAAAATATGAAACTTGCTGACGTGATTTTTGAAGAGATTTATAAGCGACCTGTGTTTTTATTTTTTGTTCAATTAATTAAAACTTGATATGTAAACAATTATTTTCTCAGAAGAACAATATTTTTCGTTTCTAACACAATCGCTTCGGGATATTCCGTTCAAAATGCCCACTTTGACATCATTTTTTGAAATATATTCTGCCTCTATCCAAAAATCGATCATTACAGTACATTATATAGTTTCTGAATAAGCGAATCTACCTATTAAATGCGTTTGAAAGCAAAAATGAATTTAAAAATGAGTCAGAAAATAAGCAGTTTGGATTTGAGTGACAATGATTTTTCCAACACAATCCGCTTCGGTAGTTTCGGTTCAAAGTGCCCTTTTTAACAGCATTTTAAAAAATATATTCTGCCTCTATCAAACAATCGACCATTACGGTAGTTTATATAGTTTCTGAGTAAGAAAAGGTACCAATTGGAAGCCTTTGAAAGCAAAAATGAATTGTAAAATGAGTTAGAAAATAAGCAGTTTGGATTTGAATACACCCTTACTAAGATGATTTTTTTTCGTCAACCGCTATGTATTTTTAATTTGTTTTGCTGTAAGAATTGGTCCTATCCAAAACTTGTCTATATAGATGTTGTAGACAATATTAAGAAGATATATGATAAATTCATGGGAATTTTATATCTTTTGAATTGACGGAGTTATGGTTTTTTTTCTTCTTCAAACCCCCTTTTTGTTTTCGTTTTTAATTTTTTTGCGGTACGAATTGGTCCTATCAAAAACTTGTGAATATAAAAGTTGTAGATAATGTTAAGGAGATTTATAATAAAATTAATTGGATTTGATATCTTGAGAATTGACGAAGTTATGATTTTTTTTCTCCCAAAAACCCTATTTTTTTCGCCCCTTGAGCCCATTTTTAACTTTATCAAAAATCTGTGATACACAAATTTTTGACCCTATTTTTAGAAGTAATAAAAACTTTAAACTGATTTGATATGTACAAAAATTAAGAAGTTATGGGGGGTTTTCTGTTTTCACAAAACCCCTCCCTATTTCCATCCCCTTGGTCCGATTTTGCCCATTAACGAACTTGACCGAGATTTTATGGCCATTGATTTTATGTATCAGTTTGGAAGAGATTGGTGCAGAATTACGAAAGTTATCGTGTCCAGAAGAAAGTGATATATATAGATAGATAGATAGATAGATAGATAGATAGATATATAAAGTTTTTTACTGAGGGTGGTTTTGGGTTCTAGGGGTCATGATCGGTGTAGATCTGCAAAAATTTTTCAGAAATTCCAACATAGGAACGATCCCAATAGGTAGTATTTCATACGAAATCTACCTAAAAGTAACCAGTTTTTAGTAAAATTTCTGATATAAAGTAACTTTCAAAAACTTATGTAAAATTGCAGGCCGTTCTCGTGTTATGTCAGTCCTAAGAATAATATTTCTAACACTGAAGATTTTCCATGCATATATGGAATTTAGAAAAGCTTCTCCAAAAGAAAGGTCCTGAAATGACATTGTAATTCCTCTAACTTCAAAGTTTAATCGGACCGTGATGTTGAGTACTGAAATCTAATAAATACAGTTATTTTGAATATTACAACAGAATTAAACAGCTAAACTTATTTAACTTAAACCCGCTGTTACTTCCCGATGTTATTTTTTAGTATTAAGAAAGAAAAATATTTAAAATTTTCAAAGCATGCATTTATGATTTTTTCCGTCTTTAATAACTAAATAATGAAAAAATAAGCTTTTGTTCTGAGCTCATAAATATGACAATAAAATAATGTAACTAAGAGACATTGCAAAATTAAATCTTTGTGATTACAAACCATAAACAAACGATACCGCCACCATTTTACCTACTATGACGTCATTAGAATATTGCCCATTGATTGTTGGAGAACTTACTTTGTGAATGATTACCTCAATGATTTAATATTTTTGACGTTTCACGATGAATGAATCACTTGTGTTTGTTTAGGTTTATGGAATGAGATATTAAGCTGTGAAACTAATTTCAATTGAAGTTATCCAAGGATATATGTACTTTTAATCGAAATTAAAAACAATGCTTTGATCTAGAAATAAAAAGTTTTAGTTTGTATAATTTGTTATTTCTGTTAATTATTTATTTAAGTACTTTTCCATTAAAGCGCATTTTTAAAAAAAGCTTGGCGCGATTCGGGCATCAGAAAGTGAGATATGTTGCGAAAATATATAAACAGCTAAGAAAACAAATCTAATGAACTTTTATCTTTGTTTATATATGCACTTATGTGCATAAAAAATCGTTTCTAAATATATATAATTTTTTTTATATACAAATTACGGCACAGATTTCAGATATGAACCGGAATACCTAACTGGCGCCAAAATGGTGTTATTTTGCCAGCTATGGTAAACCGGCTATTGTTTTTTATTTATTAATAAATTGTTTATTTTCTTTTATTTTCTGTTTTTTAATTATATAAACTGCTTTGTTCTATAGTTATTATTCAAACTTTTATTTATTTATAGTTATTTCCTTTTCAAAATGATAGCAAATAATTGAAAAATATATAAGTAACTGGTATTCGAAAGCGAGATTTCTGCCTAATTGGCGTCATAGAAAAATCACGCCAACCCCCATGCGTATATGACATCTGTGCAAAAATTACTTCTGTTTCTTTAGAAAAATGGGTGGCACAGATGTCATATACGCCCCATATTGGCGCGTTTCTTTTCTGACGCCAATGTCATATACGCAACTGGTACTTAACTGGCGCCAAAGTGTCGTTATTTTGCGTGATATGGTAACGCGGATGTTATTGATTGTGCTGTTGAAGTTTTCGCCGAATTGGCGTGGGAAAAAAGTCGCGCCAATATGGGGCGTATATGACATCTGTGCCAAATGGGTAAATAGCTTTTTTCATATTAAATTGTCGGCACCGATGTCATTTACGTCCATATTGGCGCGATTTTTTTTTTTTTTTTTTTGACGCCGATGTCATATACGCACCGGGTACTTAACTGGCGCCAAAGTTTCATTATTTTGCTTGTAATGGTAACCCGAATGTTGTTTATGCTGTTGATGTTTTCGCCAGATTGGCGTCGGAAAAAAATCGCGTCAATATGCGGCGTATATGACATCTGTGCCAAATTGTATACATATGGAAAAAATTGCTTGTGAGTATGAAGCAGTAAATAGGTTGCCAGAAAATACGTTGGCAAACTTCTTTCTCGCCAAGAAACTTTTCTCCGAAGTATTGTACATAAGCAATGATTGCTAGAAATGCATTTTTAATTATGGTATGCGCTTTTATGTTTCAGTACATTTATGCATACTATACTGTGTGTATAAATGCTACAGTTCATATGCAGGGCTACACAAAAGAATTTGTAAGGGTTACTGAGTATGAGAGTGAATTGCTTAAAGGTGGTTTTTAAAGGAGTTATGCATTTTTACGCTGAACTGCATTTAGTTTCCTAAGAAATGTTTGTGGAATATAGATAAAATGATATACATGGTCACGCAAAGAATTGGATACATAACCGTCTATGGATGATAATATCTGGAAATGTGATTTCAGTAGTTTTAAGAGTAGTTTAAATTAAATTTTAGCTATATAGTGGCATGTAATAACGGTACTATTGGCTATGGACGGTAACTGCTGAAATCAATTTTTAATGCGTTTTCTAAAATGTTTACTTAGTTATCTTGGTACTTCTTAGTTATCCCGTCGAACAAATTACTGTCGCTAAATTGTAAGATTAATTGCCAATAATGGTTGCCATTAATTAATTAATTAAATGCCAATAATGGCCAATAAAACCATTAATTCGACGTTTTATTTGTATTTTTATTAATGTTTTACTATTGATTTGGCGATTTATATAATTTGGCGAAATTGGTCGACGGGATATCTAAGAAGTAACGTTATCTTATTTCCCTAAATAACGAAGTTTTGTTAAAGCATTCAGGATGTGTTGGAAAGTGTTTCATATTCTATGCTTAACGCATGATTTATCTTTCTTCTTTAATCTTATTTTGCATTTATTTTATTCTTAATTTTTTAGTCTTATACTGCTTTATAGAAACTTTGGCGCAGTTGTCATATACGTTATCATATATTATCGCGATATTTTTCCGGCGCCAATTTGGCGAAAACATCAACAGCATAAACAACAACATCCGGATTACCATATCAAGCAAAATTACGACACTTTGGCGCCAGTTAAGTACCCGTTGTATATATGACATTGGCGTCAGAAAAAAATCGCGCCAATATGGGGCGTATATGACATCTGTGCCGAAACGGCAATATTTAATGTTTAAACTCTTCGCTCCACTCCCCTTGCATATAGTACAAACTATAACACGGATAGCGCAAAATAATAGACAGTTTGGTACTTTTCCAGTGTAGGGGCTTTGGCATTTTTTTTTTAAAGCTTGGTGTAATTTTGGCATAAGAAAGTGAGATTTGGGTACTGTTCCGTTATGCGGACACCATTGTCGCTAAGCGTAATAGTTGGAGCAAAATCGTGAATTGAAGCATTTGAAAAATAAAAGAAAAACCATTGTCGATACTAAAGTGAGCATTTAAAAAATATAACATTTGAAAATTCCAGACTTTTACGAACTATTTCATCAAATCACAAATATATACTTAAAATAAGTGAACAAATAACTGCTATAAAATAAAGCAATAAAATAAAACTCATTTTAAACTGCTTGCATAAAATTACAAATATATATTTTAGCATTTTGAAATAATTGGCGCATTAGCATACATTTTGGCATGGTGTTCGTATAACGGAAAAATATCGAGATTTGTTGTCAAATCATATAAACAGCTATGAAAACAAATTTGATGAGCGTTTTTGTTTGTTTTATATGTATATTATTCATGTTTTTATGTACAAATTACATCTGTTTCTGTATAAAATTAGAGAAACGGCTTTTTTATGTTAAATAAATCGTATAAATATCGAAAAAATTGCGTGTGTATATAAAATGAAACAGTGAATAAGTTCCCGGAAAATATGTTACCAAATTTCCTTTTTCCCCAGGGCACCTATACTGGAAAAGTATCTAAAGCACATTAAAATCGCGCAGTTAGGAGCTCACACAGTAAACCGTTGTCTATTGGCGGTTATTTTATTGGTAGCATCGGGAGGAAGATGTAAAGATATACTTTAAATTCTCACCCATAGATTTCGAAAAAGTATCTTAAAAGAGTGGAGTTTAAATTAAAATTCGGTGACCTCCATTATGAAAGATTAATGGTTTTAAATGGGAATTTCGCCAAATTAGCCAGCTATCGCCAAGTTGGCTAACATTTGGCGCTACTGTGGTAACCCTGCATTAATATTTTTCAACAATTGCTCATTTCAATGAGGCGGTCCTACCGGAATAGTGAGGGACACACAGAGACTTGGATTTTATATAAATAGATAGGCCACAGATCACCTCCCAGAAATAGAATTCTCCCCGTGTTACTGATGTAGCCCTCCACAACCCAGAAATTTTCATAAGTGGCCCTTCTCTTAAAAAGGTTGTGCACCCCTATTTTAGGTTGTAGATCACAATGATTAATAGTCAGCGTTTTTCATTCCAATTGAATTCAATTATTGAAGGCAATTATTGAAAAATATTTAATAAAATAATTCCGAGTTATTTGCAAAGTCTTATTATTCGTTTAACAACTATATTTTGTAAGATTGTAGTTAGAAATTAATAAATTTATTGCATTAACTCTCTGTACGCGAGTGAAACTAGCGCTTGATCTATTATAGTTTGTTCGAAGCAAATCTATAAAATATTCAATTAAAATTTCAATAAAACGTAATTCATTTTGAGGTTGTTCTCAAAAACAGGTTTCCCTACTGTAAATGGCATGAAACTTCCTTACATGCTCATGGGCTCGTTTTTATGCGTAAAAGCACACAATGTTAGGCATGGCTATTAAATTGCGTTGGAATCGAATGACGTTTTTCATTTCTTTTTTTTTTTAAATGCATTGAATTTTGAACTCCATCTTGTTTTAATTATTTATTGTTTTTGTTATAATGTAGCCGATTGCTGTGATTGATTTGTGCTTTTTTCGGCAATTCACTTTTACATGGGAATCGTGCATAACCTGGGGGCTTATGCTGCTGTATCATTGTGCCATTTAATATACTACTCGTTTTTATGTCGTCAGTATGTGTATCACTACCAATACTACAGTGAGATAGAAGTGTTATATATTTTCAATTATGTGAATAAAAGAGCCTTCCATGTTTGCTCCCAGCTGCAGTGCGCCCTGTTTTCTGAAAAGTTCGACAGGTCTGATATAGAGCAGGGATGTCAAAAGGGGCATTAGCGGTCGCCCTTCCGATTTTTTTTTATGCTTCTAGCGCTTTTTTAAAATTTATTTTAGGCGCATGACGGCACCCTTAAGCCTTCCGAGGCGCCTTACGACCGTGACCTTTCGACACCGTGGCGCCTTTCGGTTTGAGACCCCCCCCTACCCTAACGCTACGCCGCTGACGAGCATTTGCAAATTTCATATATCTTAAAAGTAAAAATGAACTCATAAATGTGTCATCAGAAATGACACACTATCGATTTTAAATACCGCTTTAATAAATTTAAATTGGATAAAAGTTTTTCAAATTTTTTGAGCTTCGCCTAAACTATTTGGCGCCTTTACTATTCTGGCGCCTGTGTGCGGTGCACACTTTGCACACTGGGTCGGCGCGCCCCTGGGTATACCAACTTCGGAGCAAATCGAATCATTCTGCATGAAAAACGCATTTATCTAATTTAAGAGGAGCGTGCTAACCTCCCTTTTCCCCCTTTATCCTTAACCAATGAACCCCCAAAACTAATCAGGGAAGTTCCTTAACATAATAAACCGGTATACCAAATTCGGAGCAAATCGAATCATTCTGCATGAAAAACCCATTTATCTGAATTTAGGGGGTGGACTAGCCCCCCTTTGTGGTATAAATTTATTATGATTGTTGCAGTAGAAATAATATGAAGCATTAAATAAATAAGAAGAGTTAATTTGCTGTTGGATAAAATAAACAATCTGGAGTGCAGTAAGACGGGGTCCCATCTCCCGGTCCCAGGCCATTACAGGCCCATACGTCTACGCGCGGAAAGACCCCCGTTCCAAACCCCGCGGCGCGTCCCGAAGGTCGCCGCCAGGAGTAGCCCGTTAGGGCCGATCCACACGCAAACTCCGGTCAAGCCGGTGCACTGCCCAGCGCACGTCACACCGGTTATTCCCAAGAGGACGAATGGTCGCGTGCGACAGATCCCACCACTTAGCTAGAGGAGCCAAATGGTTCTTTCTCTTGGTTCCCGACCCGGGACGCCCCGACAGCCCGCAGGAACCAAGCACCTATAAAGGAGTCGGGCCCACGAACCAGTTCGAGGTTACCGAGCCGGAGTTGATGTACGGAGGCCCCTCAAGATCAAATACCATTATTCGGCAAAGACATTTATGAGGGACAACCGATTAAAGGGGTAAGTGCCACTCGCTAGCCCAGGAGAATCGCGGAAAGTTTCTCCTTGAGCGCATAGACACGCCCTCGCTAGGAGTGGGCTGCGGGGTCGGACGTCTCCGGCCCCCAGTCCACGGGTAGTGGACCACCTCCAGTGCCACGTGTGTGGCGGACTGGTTGATTTGCGTTCAACTGCGGCGTTTGACCGCGAAGGGCTCTGGTGCGGCGACCATGCCTTTGGCGACCCAGATCACGATCCAATGTCCGCAGGAGGAGATCATTAACTATGGCCTTCACTCCTTTTTGACAATACCCGTCGAGACATAGATCGAGAAGCGTTCGAGTATGGAAGTTCCACGGGAAAAATCTTTCCCTGATGGACCGCCATAGGGGACAAGAATAGAGACAGTGTCTCCTGTCACTTATACCTGTCCCACAAAAACATGTGGTATCCTTCTAGAAGAAGCGAGCCTGATGATCACCAAAGGTGCCGTGTCCCGTTAGAACTTGGTTGAGGTAGAAATCGCCGTGCAGTCGCCTGAGGCGTACGCGCGGAAAAAGCTCGTATGTCACTTCGCCTTTGCCCGTGGTAACCCATTTGCTTTGCCATCTTGAGACGGCACGGGCCAAGAGCTCGTTCTTGGCCTGGCGGCGGGTAGTTTTCACCTCCACATCCACAAACGGGCGGGTCGTCGCGGCTTTCGCCAGCTCGTCCGCACGCTCGTTGTAGACGTGTCCCACGTGGGCTTTGATCCAGTGCATGTGAACACCGATTCCACTACTCTTTACCAAGTCCCTAATCTCAGAAATAGACCTGTGCCTTGGCACGAGGCTATTTAGGGCTTGAAGCGCCGATCTCGAATCTGAGTAGATATCGAGCTCACTGAGATCCCTGTGATGGGCATCTGTTATTGCCTCCTTGATCGCTTGGACCTCGGCTGCGAAAACTTCTGCACCATCGGAAAGGCGGAACTGGCCTTCACCGGCGATCTGACCTTCGATCACGGCAGTAAACGCGCATCCGACTGTGCGGTCCTGCTGCCTGGATCCGTCCGTGTAGTACGAACACGTCGTCCTGGGATTGAGGTCCCTGCTCCATGGGATCCGACCGAGTTCTTCTCGCCGGTAGGATGTTCGCCAGAGATCGACTGACTCAGGGTCGAGCCCTGTACCGTCAATGCCCCTGCCCCACCTGACAAGGGCCGTGAAGTCCCTGTCCATTGGGACCACCGTGTAGTTGCACTTAGCGTAGCTGAACTCCAAGCTAAATTCCGAAGCCCACTGATGAATCATGGTAAGAACCGGATTCAAGATTTCGGCAAACTTGAAGACTGCTCTGCTTCGTGCCGCTACGAAGACATCATCGGCGAAGGGTTGAATTAGCCATGCCTCGTCTATATGCGACCGCCTTAACAAGATGTTGATCACAACCAACCAGAGTATCGGACCAAGACATGATTCATGCGGAACACCGACATTAAAGTAGTGTTCCCCGACGAAGAGAATGATCGACCGATACCAACGGTAATCATCAATCAACCCAAATAGATAGGGTTCGATGCCGAGATCCGCGAGGCACCGGAGAATGTCCGCTCTGCGAACGCTGTTAAAGGCGCTCTTGATATCAAAAGTGAGCAGACAGGTGAATTCTCCACCGGCCTTCAATTCGGCTATGTAGTCCAGCACTCTGCGCAACGCGTCCACCGTACTGATGTTCTTTCGAAATCCGTACTGTCTGGCTTCGAGCAGTCCGTTGGTCTCAAGGTGGAGAGCCAATCTCGTTGCGCACATCTTGTCCAGTACCTTCCCGAGGGTTGGTAGTAGACAGATCGGGCGGTAGAATGCGGGGTCGCTGCGGGGTTTTCCCGGTTTGGGAAAATACACCGCTACAGCCCTTTTCCAAGTCCGCGGGAAACAAGATACTCTCAAGCAGTGGTTATAAAGTGGCAGTAGCCATTGAGGATGGAACTGGAGAACCTTACGGACGATCTCGAGACTGATCCCATCGTGGCCGGGTGCCTTATTAGGCGGCAGTGACTCCACTGCAAGCTCCAACTCTTCGATGGTGAACCAGTCTGGTTCGCCGGTTCTGTTGTGCGCGATCTGCGAAGCTTCATCGGCCTGCAGGAAGTGGTGTCTTGCAAGTTCGTCTTGAGATTCCTCCCAGGTGGAGATTTCCTCCCCGGAGGGAAGAATCAGGGAAACCGGGGCCTCCCTTCTCCACTTGCCTCGCACCACCTCGACTGCGCAACCTAGCTTGTCCGTGACCAATCCCTCCGAAATGAATCGTCGGAACGATGCACGTTTAGTGTGCAGGATCGCCTTTTTATACTCTGTCCGCTTACGCTTGTAGAGAGCATCAAGTCTCTCCCTCTGTGGCTGCTCCAGCGTTCGCTGGTAGAGCCGCCTCAGTGCACGCAACCGAGATCTTTGGCTGGACAGTTGATCCGTCCACCAACACGTTCCCTTGCGTATCGCAGGTGTGCGCTTTTTGTGCTTTTGACACAGCCTCACCAGGATCGACATCAGGTGTTCGACACCTTCGTCGGGGGTTTCGAAGCTGTACCGACCCAGATTTACCGTGCGTAGATCGTGTAGGAACTCGTCCCAGACCAAATCCGTTTGTCTCCACCTGCGGTGGACGTTCCGGGGAAGGCGAGTGCCCGGTCTGTCTTGATAGGCCCACGTCATGAGTCGGTGGTCGCTGAGTGTTTCGATATCGGACGTCATCCAGTCTTCAATGCGAGAGGCGCAGAACCGAGCCAACAAGATGTCGACCTAACCTTCACCCTGAGGGCCTTTGAAGGTCCAGATGCTGTCCGTATCGTTCACGATTTCGAGATTCGCGTTCGAGGCGAAGGTGATCATGGACCTCCCTCTGACGTCAGTGGGTCGTTGCCCCCAAATCGTGGACTTAGCGTTAAAGTCCCCAACCAAAATGACATTGTCCCTCGAGTAGGTACTCAGTAGCTGGTCCAACGAATCAAGTACGATCTGGATGTCTTCTGAGGGTGCGCAATAGCAAGTTATTATCAACACCTTCTCATTAGACAGATCGCAACGGATGGCTACCACATCAGAGTGCCTTCTGACCGTGCAGAATGAAACACGTCGACTCACCCAGAGGGCTGCGCGAAAACGACTGCCCTCCGAACTCACCTGTGTGTATCCCGGCGGAGTTCCTAGGATATTACCCTCGCTCACGTATAGTTCGTTCAGAGATACAATGTCATATCCGGCGGACGAAACGCCCTGTGAGAGCTGGTTTGCCACCACGATAGCGTGGTGACAATTGAGGTGTGCAAATTTCAGCGGATTACTCCCCATGATTGTTCTTCCTCAATCGTTCGATTTCCAGCTTGTGGATATGACATTCTTTCGAGCCTGCGGAGTGATTGGTAGGTAATGATTTACTTCCCGGTCTCCGACGGTTTTTCAAACTGCAATTAGGGCAACACGCGTCGGCGGTGCACGGAATTACATGGTCAGTGGCGCCGCAGTTCCCACATATTTGTAAGTAAGTAAGTAAGTAAGCACCCACCCTGGGAACCCGCTTTTGGCTTATGGTTAGGTTTGAACCCCGAGCCCAGGGCAGGGAAAAGTACTATTACCTGTAAAACCCTCTAGTATTTAAGACACTTAATAGAATTTAAAAAAATGAAAAAATTAAATTAAATTAGTTTTTTTTTTTTTTTTTTTTTTTTTTTTTTTTTTTCAGTCAGCTGCATGCCCCTCTAGAAATATGAGGTAAAAATTACTAAAAATATTTAAAGATAAAATAATCTAAATTTAAAGATAAAATTACAATAATATATAATTTAAAGGCCAAAACAATAGCTGTAGTAATGAATTTATATGTCCAGCACTCCTGCTCACTGCCCATAACTCGGAGGAGGACCGTTGAACTGATATATTGATGTATGAGATCCACGTTCATATTAAACCTTCTGAACGATATAAATATAGTTTTAAGCTAGATTTGAGATTAATTACTGTGAGCTATATATAAGTACAATAACATATAGGGAGGATTTTTCGGTTACCCACAACGTACTAGAGCAAGATTAATGTTTTTAAGAGCTGAATTTAAAGTTTTTAAGAGTTTATCTGAAGTTGCTATATATCACGAAAAGTTCAACTGGTTATCACAGCGACATACAAGTTTACAAAAGCAGGACGCCATTTTTGAAGATATTAGCCTTCGATACTCATATTAAAATCTTTCGCTGATGAGTTAATGGAAGTATTTTGTAAGAGATATTACTGTAGATATTTTCAAGATGAATGAATATTTTTTTTCTTTTTTTTCATGTAGATACTTTATCTGTACCTCCTGTCCACCAATTGTGACTGAAATATAGGACACAAACTAGAGTCTGCTGTATGCTTCCTATAGTTTTCTTGATAATAGCAATTAGTACAGCGATGCTGTGATGGATCGGTGATATAAGGACAGTTGAGAGTTTGATGACCCATGGCACATTTGGCACATATGGAGTTCCTTCTACAGTTAGTCTTTATATGCCCGTAAAGTTGACAGTTCTCACATCTAAGTATGGATCGATATATTCTTATACTGCAATTATTGAGGCCAATTGAGATACTTTTCTGAGCCAGAAGTTTTTTAGCTGCATTTACTTCTAAATTCAGTACCATATGATAAATTGTAGATTTTTCTCTTTGTATTATTTTTAATATTGTTAAATTCTTGTCTGTTGAACGATCCTTTAAGTAGTTAATTATGTCATCAGTAGGTATCATCGATGGTATTCCTGTAATTATTATCCTTGAGTGTTTTTGCAGGTTGTAAGTTAGTTCTACTATTTCTGAAATGTTTGGGATTTTTTCAATTCTTTTCAATAACTTCTCTGTGTTGTTATCTATATCTGATTGAATTGTCAGTGTATTGATTTGTCTTGTTTGTTTACAAAATATTGGTAGATCATTTTCTGTACCGCGGCACACTGATTGTGTGTGGCCGTACCTCCAACACTTATAGCAAACCAAAGGTCGCGCATTAGGTCGGAAATCCACTTGGCGCCAACCCACATTTAGACGACGGAGATCTGCGAGACGATCGAATGTCCTCTCATCCACCGCCAACACCACATTGCGCCCTCTCTCGCCTATGAACGAAGTTCGGAGCTTGAGAAAAGATCCATTCAGGATCTCGTTTTGTTCTTGCAGCGCCGTAATGATGTCGGTGATTGGTAAATTCGAGTCCACTCCGAAGAGAACAATCTCTGGAGTTCGATGTCGCGGCCTCATGACAAGGAAGTCCTTCGTCAGTTCAGCCGTCTCCAAGGCCGCCTCAAGCTTTTCGAGGTCCGCTAGACTATTGGTCAGGAAGAGAATACCTCCTCCTGAGATGTCCCTCGGATCGCTATTTTGGCCTGGATGGGGTCGACTTTACTGACTACTTGTTTGTATGTATCATTGGAAGAGACGACGGCGTGTGCGTCCTGCCCCTTCGGACGTACTATGAGTGCTATTTCCTCTTTCGGGGGTGGTCTTGCTTTAGGCTTGACGCTGCTACCCCGAGGGGACTGGGCTTTGTTTTTCCCTGTCCCGAGCCGTGCGGATTCATGCGGAGAATTCTTATCAGCCGCGTGGCCGTTTTTCGGGTTTCCCTTAAGTTTCTCCTTCCTCCGCAGTCTCTTCCTCATACTTTTAGTAACCACCTTCGCCCAGGACTGATTCTCCACGTGGCCAGGCGCTTCTGATTGGGTTTCAAGGTCGCCCTCGGTAGGTTTCTGTCTCGTTTCACTGGCCGAGATTCCTCCTTCTTCGGGTTTCCTCTACTTCCCTGCTGAAAGCGGTCTTTGGTAGGCTTCGTGCCCGGTTTCACTGGCCGGGACTGTTCCTTCCTCCGACTACCCTCAGACTTCTTGGCTAGTACGTTGGTCTGCTTAGTGTCCTGAGAGCCATCCCTGCCCCTTCGGCTTTAACTTTCCTTCCGGGGAGTCCGTCGCGAGTGCTTTGGCGCGACTACTTCTACCTCAGTTAGATCGTCTCTACCTCCGTTGCCTCCCGAGCCGTTCTCATTCGACTTCGCTGACGTTCGTAGGTCCGTCGGGTCGCCCGTGGACTGCTGCGCCCTGCTCTTTCGACGTCGGCGTCTTTTGCGTGGAACTTTCTGAGTCTCCTCAGGCAGCTCAACACCGCTCAATTCGTTTCGTCTCCATTGCCTCCCGAGCCAGCCTTCTCCGTTAAACCCGACTTATGCGTTTCAGCCAGTCCTTCTTTCCGATCTGTGGCCCTGCCCCTCGGATTCGAACCGCCAACTTCCGGAACAGAACTCTGTGATTTCTTACCTCATTTTTCAGGTGTATCAGAATCCTCCTTTCTCTGCTCAACGGAAGGGCTGTTCTCCCCTCTGGTGCCTCCCGAGCCCATCTCTTCAGTCTGGACCGCCTTACTTTTCAACTTGAGGTTTCGATAGGACATCGATCCCTCTACTACAGTGTCTAGAATATATAGTGTGCCGTTCGACGCTAAAAAAATGACCGGGAAAGTAATCCTCCAATAGATGGCGCTGACTGCAGTACAGACTGGAAATTTCCGAAAGCAGATCCGATAAATTAATGCTTTTTAGATACTTATTTTAATATTATATAAGAAGAAATTTAAATATAGAAATTGATTTTTAGATGAAAACAAGTCTGAAATATTTCAATAATAAATATATTATTTACAAAATTTTAGAACAGACTTATTTTTTAAATAAAAATTATATGTGTGAAAAGCAAATAAAAATTCAAATGTTCAATTCGCTTTAGCTTTATTTACAAATATCAACAGCTGTTCACTACTTTAAAGGTTCTGCCTTTTTTCCTCGTGGAGGAAGGTTGAATTTGTGGTTTGTCCCAAGGAAATAACGCCATTTTTGTGATCATTTGAGGTCATGCCGGCAAAAGCCGTAGCGAATATCTCATAGCTTAAATAACTAACTAAATAACTACTTTAAAACTGTGCAAACATACAATGAATATTTAAAAATAAACTCCCAGTGGCAATATTTACTTTGTGTTACCTTCAAAACAAAGCCCCATTTGTTAAATAAATCTTTCTTACACTTGAAATCACATATTAAAATTATTAAGAAAAATTATTAAAAAGAAATTTCTTTATGAATTATGTATGAAAAGTAAATAATTAAAAAAAAATTCAAATGTTAAATTGACTGTAGCTTTATTTACAAATATCAACAACTGTTCACTACTTCTTAAACTGTGCAAATATACAATGAATATTTAAAAATAAACTCCCAATAGCAATATTTACTTTGTTACTTTCAAAACAAAGCCCCATTTGTCAAATAAATCTTTCTCACACTGGAAATCACATATTAAAATTCTTAAGAAGAATTATAAAAAAAAAATTTCTTTATGAATCTATGTATGAAAAAAGTAAATAATTTAAAAAATGAATTGAAAGGTTAAATTCACTTTAGCTTTATTTACAAATATGAAATATCAACAACTGTTCACTACTTCTAAAACTGTGCAAACATATAATGAACATTTAAAAATAAACTCCCAATAGCAATATTTACTTTGTGTTATTTTCAAAACAAAGGCCCATTTGTTAAATAAATCTTTTTCACATTGGAAATCACATATTAAAATTCAAAGAGAAATTATAAACATTTGTTTCTTTATGAATTGTGTATGAAAAGTAAATATTTTTTTTTATAAATTGAAAGGTTAAATTCACTTCAGCTTTATTTACAAATATGAAATATCAACTACTGTTCACTACTTCTAAAACTGTGCAAACATACAATGAACATTTAAAAATAAACTCCCAATAGCAATATTTACATTGTGTTATTTTCAAAACATTGTTAAATAAATCTTTTTCACATACAATGAATATTTAAAAATAAACTCCCAATAGCAATAATTATAAACATTTGTTTCTTTATGAATTATGTATGAAAAGTAAATAGTTTTTTAAATAAATTCAAAGGTTAAATTCGCTTTAGCTTTATTTACAAATACCAACAACTGTTCACTACTTCCAAAACTGTGCAAACCAGTGTTGAATTCAGACACTTTTCTCCGGGAGGGATTTCTGTGGCTCTAAAGGGGAGGGGTGGGGGGGAGGGAATGAACTTTTGTACATCAAGTATAAAATCTCAAAACGTGGGGGGAAGGGGCACTTTAATATTGTGGGGGGGGGGATGTTCATCCCTCCGCCCACCCCCTGAATTCAACACTGGTGCAAACATGCAATCAATATTTAAGAATAAATTCACAATAGTAATATTTAGTGTTATATTCAAAACAAAGGCCCATTTGTTAAATAAATCTGGTACTTTTCGGTTAGCCGGGCGCCAGTGTTATATATGCATGTATGTATTAGTGATGCAACGAATAGTGGTTTGGCCAAATAACTGAATGCCGAACATTCGGCCAAGTTACAGCCGAATATTTGGCTGCTGAATAATGAACTTATTTTAGTCTAAAAACAAAATATAGTATGCACTATATGCACAATTCTTGTATATTTCACAATTAAAATGTATTGTTTTCTTTTAAAAAATTATTTATATACAAATTTTTAATTTTTTAAAGCATTATTTTACTCTGAAAAAATATTCGGCTATGTTCGGCCTAAAAATTGCCTCAATAATAATATTCAACCCCCACCCCCCCACCCCCCACCCCACCCCAAAAAAAAGAAAAAAAATTCTTAGCAAAAGTTCCTCATCAGGTACTGTCTAGTTACATTTTAATAGATATTATGTGTGTTGTTGTTACATTTTAAAATAATGCAAAATTTTAAAAGTACTAAGAAACATAAGTTTCAGCTTTCAGATGAAATAAAATAAAAAATCTTAATATCTTAAGAAAAACCACTGATAAAAAGGGTGAAAGGAATATCCTCTAAAATGGTGGAAAGAAATCATTGTAGACTTTATAAAGCTCACAATTAACAAAATTTTTATTTATCTTTATTATTTTTTTTTCTTTGCTGTCAGCAGTGAAGCCTCTATAGAAAGTGACCCTCAATGTGAAGAAGTAAAAGAAATTAGTAATTTTCTTTCCCAGCCACTACTAGAAAGACAACAGTGTCCTTTGGAGTGGCGGGCAAGAAATTCAGAAGACTTTCCAAACCTTTCACAATTAGCCAAAAAGTAACTTTCTGCACCAGGAAGTACCATATATAGTGAGAGATTATTTTCAGAAGCAGGTAACATTTATGAAAAAAAAAAAAAAAAAAAAAGACTATCACCTGAGAATGCTGAATTATTATTTTTGCATCACAATCTACATTTATTTAAAACATTAACTGTTTTTTAAGGCATTACAATGCTATTCTTGAAAAAAATATCTAAAACGTAAATGCATAATAATTAAAAGAATTTAGTATTTACATTTCTTTCATTATTTAATAAGAAATAGTAACAGACTTAAAAAAATCACTTAAATTATATTTAACTTTTAAGCGTATTTTACTATAAAAAAAAACCCTTAAGTATTGCAACATATACGACTTAAATATCTTATACATATAGGGGGGACCGGGGCTAGTAGGCGCAGTTTTTAGTTATTGATTTTTATTAATTTTTTGTTTAAGTTTTTTATGAAACTTTAACTGTACTTTTAAAGAACAGGCATTGGGCTATAAATACTCGGAGTTTTGAGTTTGTAGCTTTTGTAGTTTATGTTTAGCGGAAGCCTAAAGTAAAAAGAAAATTGTGCACCAACTTACCCCGTCACAGGGCAAGTTGCCTATACCTATGGGGTAAGTTGGCACACGCTTTATAAAAATTTAAATAACACACGCAGTTAAGAGAAATCAATTTCCTTATTACTAGTAGGTTTAATCAAAGGCGTTATCGCCGTATAATGTAAATTCTAAATTATACAGACATAAAAATAATGAATAAAACATTAACAACCAAGAATTTATTAACAAAAACTTCTTTAAATCCCCTTGCTAAAGTTTTTGTTTTTCGTGACCTGGTTTTATTTACAAATTACACATTTTAAAACAGTTTTTATGAAAAAGAATGTTATGAAGGGGGCCTATTTTATTAAATGGAATTTTGTGGAGGGGCCTGTTTTATTAAGTTCATTTTTGAGAAGAACCCCATTTTATTAAATTTATTTTTGTGAAGGGGCCTATTTTATGAAATAAATTTGTGTGAAAGGGCCCTAAATACGCCCCAAATTTTGCCTGGATCAGGATTGTAAAAACCTGGGGTTTTTTTATAAAAAGAAAACAGCCTAGGTGGGCACCCGGGCAGCTACCCACTACAACCCTGGCCTGGATCGACCCCTGCTTTATGAATTATATATGAAAAGTAAATAATTTCAAAAATAATATCCGAAGCTTAAATTCGCTTTAGCTTTATTTACAAAAACCAACAACTGTTCGCTACTTCCAAAAATGTGCAAACCAGTGTTGAATTCAGACACTTTTCTGTAGCTCTGAGGGGGGGGGGGGGTGGCTGATTGCACCTTTTGACCATTGAAAACACAAAATCTCAAATCTTCCGGGGGGGGAGATCTCATCGTTCTGGGGAGGAATGTCCCCCCCCCCCGGGCCACCCCCTGAATTCAGCACTGGTACAAACATACAATGAATATATAAATTCCCAATAGCAATATTTACTTAGTGTTATCTTCAAAACAAAGGTCCACATGTTAAATAAATCTTTCTCACACTGGGAAACATATACTATTAAAATTCTTAAGAAAAAATTATAAAAAAAAAATTTCTTTTACCTCTTTGTATTATGTACGCAAAAGCAACATAGGTTTAAAAATTACACATATTCCCGATTCAAAACAAAGTACAGACTGATTGTACATATCCAAAGTTGAGTAAACATATATGGTTATTTTAAAGTCAATTTCTGTGTATTGTGCATGAAAAAAACAATATTATTAAAAATGGGCCAATCAATTAATATAACTATGGGAAAAGTTGATATGGACTTACTGTACCCGTCGCATCTTTAAGCATTTAGCTTTTTGTCTTTTTGCTGGGCGATTTTTATTTATTTGTTTTACATAAAAGTGCAATCGAGTTATGACAAAAATTTTTATGATTTTCTTTGTGAGAGCATTTTTGTGTTCAGCACAACCAATCATATAGCTATCCTTGAAATCTAATCCACTCATTACGTCTAAGATGCTATTGTGATGGAGTGGATTTTTGCTGAAGCATTCTGTAAATTTATTTTCCAACTCATAAATTAGTTTAAACAAAGATTTAGATGGATAAAAAAGTCCACCCGTGTCACATTTTTCTGTAAATTCTGCATCTTCTGGAAGATTTATTTTATCAGATTTCAGTTTACTGTGACAATCGATACATTTGGTTTTAGCCTGAAATTTCCTGACTACATATCCTGCTGTGTGATAAATTAATCTTGTGTCACTATGTTGGAGAAGACTATCAAAATAATCATCTTTTAATTCTCTTACGAAATTATCAGCAATAGATAATTTACCATTTTCAATTAGATCATCTATGAGATCAGATAATGAAGGAACCTTGTTTTTGTTAGTATCCAAAGAAATATTTTCGGGAGACATTAAGCCATTTATTACACTTGCACATGTATTTCCACCCTTAGGTGGTCTAGCTAAGTTGTAAAATGTTAAACATTCTACAATGGTCAGGAATTCCGTTGGTGTTGGATGGTCATTACAGCCTTTACACTGCCTTATTATACTAAACAAGTTCTCCAATTTATCTTGGCTTAACCTACTAGTTAATAAGTATTTGTAGTTGATAGAGGATAAGTAATTCATTAATGACAATGTGCTTTTTATAGTAACCTTAAAGCCAACACTTGTGGTCTTACTGATGTATCCAGCCCCATTATTTTCTTCACAATAATTTTCCCATTCTGTAAGAAAGTCTAAAAATTCCAACAAAAATTTTTCAGATTGTGAATTGGGCCGTAAGGCTTCATTAGGACAATGGGCAGTCATAATTTTTATCAGTCTATTTATTTTTTTAATAAAATTTATAGTTTCTGTAGAATCGCCGAACTGTTGAACTTTTTCTTCATAAAAAAGTAGACCTTTGATCATTTCTTCACCAAATAGCTGAAAGGCCAAATTCACTCGCATTTTTTCAAAAATATTTGGGAAAAAGTGCACTTTACAAATTTTTGGCATTACTCTTAATGTCAGGGGATTTTCATCCTCTTTCCAAGCAGCCTTTAACTGTTCTAGAACAACTTTACCATATGGAGTACGAAACTCGCCATGCTGTAATAATGTGTTCCGTAAACATTTTATCAAGTGGGGGAAATCTGAGATGAAACGAAGTGCTCTCTTTTCATCACATGGATGCACAACCTCACATTGTATTTCACCTTCTTTTGTCACACCTATTCCAAACTCTTTCCACATAGATCTATTCCAAGAAGCTCCATCTCCAGATATGGTATCAACAAATAGACCACTTTGCTCAGTAAGGATAACAGCTTCAAGAAGAATTTTTGCTAACATAATGCCATCCATGTTATTTTGAGTAGCAAAAACTCCAATAATCTGTATCCAATCACCAACAAATGGTTGAAAAATTATAACCATTCCATGGTCACATAGTTTATTTTCTTTTCCTTCACATGGAAAAGATCCATAATCAACATACCCTTGTACATAACCATCTGAATCTACTTTTAAATTTTCTGAAAGTTTTAATTCATCAAATTGAATTGATCCATGTCTCTGGAAAATATCAAGTTCAGCCACTTTATCTTTCAATATCTCAAAATGCCTTTCGGCAAATCCAAAACCATTATCAGAGAAGGATTTAATTGATTTTCGAATGCACGTCTTGCCAGGTAATGTTAAAATTTTATTAATTCGCATGTACTCGTATAATCTAGGGCTTTTCATGCGCATTAAAATGCATTCTAAGAGCCATTCTTTGTTATAGGCCATACCTTTAACATTTCTTCTTTCAGAAGCTTTAAAGCATTCACTGACTGCTAATTGTTGCTTTCTGCTTAATGTTTTTAATTTCATTGACATTATATGTGCAGCATTCTCTGAAAGCTTTCTATTCATGCCTTTTATATCTGATTTTAATGTAGATACCCTTTCTTTTATGCGTTTATATGACCTTTTGGAAAAGCTAGTACATATATTTTTATTTTTCACTACAGTTTTTTTGTTTAATGACTTTGTGTGGAGCACATTCTTCCTCTTAAATTTGCAAGACAGGCACCTGTTTTGTTGTGAAATTGATACGCCAGCACACTTTTCACTATAAACTATAAAATTTTCAACTGTTACAGATTTGCGTGCTGAAAGTATACCACTGAATTTATCTATATGTCCAGCACCATGACACTGGATCATGTTTTCACTGTCCTTTATAATGGTTTCTAATTGAGATACTGAGTTCACTGATTCATGTGTTTTAATTATTTTTCTTCCAACACGAACAGTACATTTTATATATTCACCTATTTCCTCAACAATTATCATTTTATTTGGACTGCTCAGCTGCAATGTTGATGAAGTTGTACCGGAATCATTCCATATACCAAATCCAATACAGAACGGGTTATTTCTAAAGCATATTTTGGTCCAAAATTCTGGCAAATTAACATTAGACAGTTCACTAATTGATATAGTATGATTATGTTCATTATCAGTAAGTAATACTTGTTCATTTTCCACAACTGGAGACGGTTTAATTTTTTTCTTTGGTGGGGATATTAGGCGATCTTTAGGAGGTGGTCTTTTGAGAGGATTAAAACTCAGATAATTTGGCAGGTTGGGAAATATTGATGGTATGGCATCAGGATGCAAAACTGGTCTTTCTCTTAGAATTAATATTTCCTTTCCATTTATAATATGACGAAAATGACGTTCAATGAATTTGTCACAAAAATGTAATTCACAGACACTGCAATGTTCGCTAAAAGGCTTATCTGCTCTGGGAATGCACTTTTCCCAACGTTTCCTTTTTTCCTCATCGGATGGAGCTTTGAATAATGAATATTTAGGACTATTTTTAGCTCCAGAATATCCCGTACGACAACCAGGTACAAAACAATACCTTTGTTGATATTTTTTGTTAGTTTTTTCACTCATATTTTGTTTCTTAAACAGGCATAATTAAAACTTTAATTGAAAAACTCGCGTTTGTTTACAATATTCTTCACTGTCACGGCGCTAAAAGCTTTCAAAATTACCAGTCGGTGATAACATGCGCGCTACCTTGCGGCGTCCTTACTTTCAGGACCAAAAAAATAAGCGTCGGTAATCAGCGAACGGCACACTATCTATTCTAGTCACTGTACCTCTACATTATGGCCATGTTTTGGTACCCCCTCGTTCCGGGATCCTAGCGACAATCGAGAGCGTATTTTCGAAGAGTAGGGTGTATTTCTTACTCCAACCTCTCTGCGGACTATCGGCTGTTCTCCCGTCTGCGAGGCTTTCCCATGCAAGAGACAGAGCCAAGAGTGTTGTCGGGTCACGAAGTCCATGAGCGAACAGACCAGTTCGCCGTACTCATCCTTCTTCGCAACCTTGATACTCTTGTCTCGCTCGAGCTTCTTGAGGAATATCGCACCTATGGAGTGCGCGTCCTCTGCGAAAACAGCCGAGATCTCCACCATCTCCGCAAGGGAGATATGGGCGGAGTTCGGGTTGATTTCGACTTTAACCTCCGCATCCGCATGCCTATCCTTAAACGGAGCATCAATTGGGGGAATGGGGACGTTCGAACTCGAGTCTTGGCGTTCACTGGCCTCCTCTCGGCTCGACTCGTCACCGCTGCGTTCGATAGTAGATGTGTTATTGATTACCTCTACTGATCCCAGCTTCTCCTCCGGACTCTTGGCCAGGTCTCCCTCCTGGACCTGCCGGGGCCGCACCACGTCGAGGTGGTCCGGAGGAGGAGGACTTTCCGCCCTGAGAAAGGCGTTTTGCAAATCTTTGTTTGCATCAGCCATCCTCAAATGAGCAAATGTCAAGGACGTTTTGCAGTAAATGAAAATTAGAAAGTATCTCGAAAACGCAAGAACTGCGTGAAAGACTTTGGTGCTTTGATATACTCTAGGATTTTGTCAAAGCCAATCTCTCAAAAATAACTTTCTAGAACGCCCCGGGACCGCAAGTTTGCTCTAAGCTGGGTGCGGTCCCTCTGGAGTGCCGTAAATGGATCGTATAGCTAAGATGATAAGATTGACTTGCAGTAAAAATAAAAATAAAAGAAGAATGAATAAGTAAATGTAACGTTCTTACTTAATGATGAAATACACATTGAAGAGACAGCAGTTATAAAAATCTTCTTTATTCGTTGATTCACTTGAGAGGTGGAAGGTAGAAGAAGTAGGTGACCGTACACATTAAAAAAACGTTCCACGTAGCATTATTAAAACTTGAAGTAATTCCATGATAAAAATGAATGCTGGCTAAAATCCTTTCTTAGAGAATGTCTTGAAGATACAAAGTCCAAATTCAAAAAAAGCGTTGAATTAAATTCCATCGGCGATCTACGACAAACTTTTACTTATTAATGAGCACCTTAGAATAACATGATCGCTGAAACACGTTCGCAATCCTTCAAACAGGCACTAGGCCCGATTTGAAAAAGACAAATCATATTGTCAAAAATACATCTTAAAACTTTCGTAATTCTTAAAAAATCTGTTAAAAACTGGCTGCATTGATATATATACTACATAAAAGGGGTTTACAAAACTACTTCCAGAAATGATTTAAATCTATTCGTTAAAATTAAATTGCGTATGAATTGTAGAACGAATGACAGCACGGAGAAAACGAAACTACGGTCAAAAGGCAAGAGGAGACACACCTCCAATATGACGCGAGCGACGTCACGCTGATTCTAAAAATAGAACAGGAAGAGGGGGAAAAGCTGAAATAAAAAGTTATCTGCTACTTGCGGTAAAAAGGAAAGAAATAAACTTCTTTACCAAAAATAAAACCGACTTCAAAAACTACTACAAAGTAAAAAATAATTTTTTTTACATAATAGTTAATAAGAAATTAAATTAAGAGCATTGTATTTACCATGCATATTATTTTATTTATGTACATTAATTTGATTTTTTGGAGTCGGTGCCAGCCAAACGAAGTTAAGTATAATCATCCAACAGACACACATCCAAATATCTACGAGTTTTTTACGATTTGTTATTTAGTTAAAAAAATTGAATTTTACCATTTTTGAAACATTTCATCTGATTTTATAAACGTGTATTTTTAAGTGAGATTAGTTGTAATTATGTGTGCTAAATTAAGGGTTATTTTAAAATAAATGCGTTTATACAGGCTATTATGTAAAAAAATCGAGCCAAACACAGATTTTCAAATGTAGGATGGTGTCAGAGTTGATTGAGAATGGATTTTTTTTCCTAAACGGTTTTGCTGAATCATGTTACGATTTGTATTGGATAGGCAATTTTAATTTTGAACTTTGCTTGGCTGGCACCGACTCCAAAAAAATCAAATTAATGTACATAAATATAATAATGCGCATGGTAAATACAATGCTCTTAATTTAATTTCTTATTAACTGTTATGTAGAAAAAATTATTTTTTACTTTGTAGTAGTTTTTGAAGTCGGTTTTATTTTTGGTAAAAAAGTTTATTTTTCACTTTTTAGTTCTTTTTTGAGTAACAATTTTTGCATGATTCTTTTGGAGGAAATTACGGACTTTTAAAGAAACTTTTAAAGATGTTATTTTGATAAGTAAATACTTTTGTCCAGATTTCTGTGTACATTAATAACACAGGTTTTTTGTGAAAATTCTTTATATATATATATATATTACATTTATTCTTCTTCAGATTTAATAGCTTTATTTTTTAGTTAAATATTTTTGTTTCTCTATTTGGACATGGGTAGAACGACAAGAGATGCTGCTCGCATGAAAAAATATCGAACTTTGGAAACTGACAATAAAAAGTTCTTCGGCTTACTAAAAATGCTCTATGAAATACAGAAGAGAGGCCCAATGACTTATTTTTCATACTTTCTAACCGATGACCAGGCCCTTATCTTCCGGGTTGCCCTAGATGAACGGGTTTGATACCTGTCATCGGCGTAGGAGACCACCTAATCGCCACGTAGCGGCAATAAACCTGAGGAACGCCTAGATCGTTTTACTATCGGCAGTGTCTATTTCTTAATTATGAACTTTTTTATGCCAGTTATTTAACATTTATATCTTGTTGTTTAGCACCTGCGCATTGCTACTCATGTTGATCTCGTAATTTAGAAGCTTAATCAGATGACGAAACCTTCATCTGGCAAGACACCTCAGAGGTATAATTCATAGGTAAATTCGAGATCTTCGCACCTATCGACGGAGTTTACATGCACCAGGAGCCATTAGGATACATGACAACCGAATAGCTTATCAAAGAATGATCGTGAAAAGACTACAGGGGGAAAGTCTTAAATGGCGTTCCCTCGAATGGCTGGTCATTGATGAAATTTCTATGGTGTCAAAAGAGAATTTATATATAATTCATTTGAGGTTTCAAGAATTTAAAAACAATTTATTTTTTGGTGACATTAATGTTTTCTTATATGGAGATATTATGCAAGTGCCAATATGTAATGTATGTATGTATACGTAATGCCAATGTGCTTAAATGTATGCTAAGCATTTCAGCATGGTACTTTTATTCATAATTTAAATTATTTGCTTACTCTTTCGCCAAATCTAAAGATTCTGATAGAGAAATTGAGAACTCATTGCATCATGACGGCATTTTGTTTATTTTTGTTTGTAATCTTTCTTGACAAAATCAGCTTAACTCACTTAGGCATTTATGCTTCTTATTGCATCATCATTTGCAATACGTTGGGCAGCGGAGATTTTAAAACTATTAAGTAATCTACCGTTATTGCGTCCACTGCCAATTGTTGTTTCTGAGCTAATATGATTTGGTGCATTGAAGCGTTTTGCGAATTAAATATTTTATGATACCCACATTTACGTTAAACCAATTGCTGCTGATATTTTTTTTGTTTCCCGCTAGCCTTAACTGTGAGCTCGATTACGGAAGATTAGAAATTCATTGTCATGCTCATTTAATAGTCTTGATTAAAGTGTCATTGGTCTGCATAATAACTGACGTATTTTAGCGAGTATAGTACTGCAAAACATATAGAACTTTCGGAAGCAACTTATGATATTCGCATTTCCTTTAAATCATGTTTGTTGTTATAGTATCTTACACTTTTTGCTTTTATCGGGCAACCTGATTCAAATTTACTTGCTCTCATTTCTTGATACAATTCAAATGTTTTCATGACTGCGTAACTCACTGACTTGCTTTTGCCATTATGCTTATGCCTACTGATGTTTAAGTTCTGTGCCATGTAAATACACCGCACCATAACAATGCCGTCTGTAATACTAATTAGAGTAACTCCTTTTATTTCTTTCTATGTTGTTTATCTTGTACTTTAACAGCATAGGGACCTTAGCTCAACTTCTGTTTGCATATAAAAGTAGAAAAATGGTTGTTTACAATAAATAAATTTATAAATATTAAAAAACTTGCTTGTATATATGAGACAATGGTACTACTTAGTTATCCCGTCGACCTAAAAGCTATCGCCAAACTATAAGATTAATTGCCAATAATGGTTGATCGTAAATGTCACATTCACTTGACTTTAAGCAAGATACACGTGTTTACGTCATCAAGTGATTTTTATTTCGACGTTTTATTTGTATTTTTATTAATGTTATACTAATTTATTTGTTCTTTCGTTATTTAAAATAAAAATTATGTCAATTTGTATAATTTGGTGAGTGGTTTGGCGATTTATATAATCTGGCGAAATTGGTCGACGGGATAACTAAGTAGTACCTAGACAGTTAATAGGTTGTCAGAAAATATGCGTGAAATTTTCATTTTCTCTTCAAGGCCCCTATACAGGAAAGTTATCATTAATGTTATCTAGTGGAAATATTAAAGGCAATTAAAAAGCATTCATACATATAACTGTTTAATATAATATAATATAGGTATGTATATAATATTATGGTACTTCTTAGATATCCCGTCGATCAATTTCGCCAAATTATATAAATCGCCAAACCACTCGCCAAATTATACAAATTGACATAATTTTTATTTTAAATAACGAAAGAACAAATAAATTAGTAAAACATTAATAAAAATACAAATAAAACGCCGAATTAATGGTTTTATTGGCCATTATTGGCATTTAATCTTACAATTAATTAATTAATGGCAAACCATTATTGGCATTTAATCTTACAATATGGCGACAGTAATTTGGTCGACGGGATAACTAAGAAGTACCAATATTATATATATAAATATATATATATATATATATATATTGTGTGCCGCCAGTCTGATGTTATGTGTTTAATTAAACTAAAATATTGTATACTAAATTATTGTTTTGTATTAAGTTAGTTTGAATCTGTATTATTTAGCATTTGAAATAATGGTGTATATTTAATTAATGTATATTAAATTACTATTTAGAATGCGATTGCCAATTGAGTATTTTAAATATGACTGTCGATTAGAAAATGCGAAGAAACAGATTGGGGAAGATCCATTACTGAATTTGAATAGGAATATCGCCAAATTAGTCAGTTACAGCCAAGTTGGCTTCATTTATGGCGACTTATTTTGGTCGTCAAATTTGGCGATAATTAACGTAACTGCGCCAAGTTTTGCGACAACTTGGCGCTAACGTATATGAATACATAGTTTTATGCTTATGATTGAGAAACCGGTTACAACAATGAAAGATAATTTGGGTGAAATCCTTCATTTTATTGGTTTTTGTTGAATTACTAAAAAACTGCTCAACCAATTTCGATGAAACGGAAGTGGTACCAATTCGAGAGTATCCTCTTTCAATTAAAATAAAAGTCACATAAATCGGACAAAAAGTTCCGGAGCAATCGGTGAACATACATAAAAAAAAAACATACATACGCGTCGAATTGATAACCTCCTGCTTTTTGAAGTCGGTAAAAAAGCGATTTGAACGATGTTTAAGTCGAAAGAAAATCATTTAAAAAGGGCGAGATAAGAATACTGTATTACAAATAAAAAGATAAATAATAAATGTGATTACTACATCACACCCTTTTCCCCCTTTATTCTTAACCAATATGAACCCCCAAAACTAATCAGGGAAGTTCCTTAACATAATAAACCGGTATACCAAATTCGGAGCAAATAGAATCATTCTGCATGAAAAACCCATTTATCTGAATTAAAAGGGGTGGACTAACCCTCCTTTTCCTCCTTTATCCTTAACCAATGAACCCTCAAAACTAAGCAGGGAAGTTCCTTAACATAATAAACCAGTATACCAAATTCGGAGCAAGTCGAATGATTCTGCATGAAAAACCCATTTATCTGAATTAAGGGGGTGGACTAACCCCCCTTTTCCCCCTTTATCCTTAACCAATGAACCTCCAAAACTAAGCAGGGAAGTTCCTTAACATAATAAACCGGTATACCAAATTCGGAGCAAATCGAATCATTCTGCATGAAAAACCCATTTATCTGAATTAAAAGGGGTGGACTAACCCCCCTTTTCCCCCTTTATCCTTAACCAATGAACCCCCAAAACTAATCAGGGAAGTTCCTTAACATAATAAACCGGTATATCAAATTCCGAGCAAATCGAATGATTCTGCATGAAAAACCCATTTATCTGAATTAAGGGGGTGGACTAACCCCCCTTTTCCCCCTTTATCCTTAACCAATGAACCCCCAAAACTAATCAGGGAAGTTCCTTAACATAATAAACCGGTATACCAAATACGGAACAAATCGAATCATTTTGCATGAAAAACCCATTTATCTGAATTAAAGGAGGTGGATTAACCCCGTTTTCCCCCCTTTATCCTTAACCAATGAACTCCCAAAACTAATCAGGGAAGTTCCTTAACATAATAAACCGGTATACCAAATTCGGGGCAAATCGAATGATTCTGCATGAAAAACCCATTTATCTGAATTAAGGGGGTGGATTAACCCCCCTTTTCCCCCTTTATCCTTAACCAGTGAACCTCCAAAACTAAGCAGGGAAGTTCCTTAACATAATAAACCGGTATACCAAATTCGGAGCAAATCGAATCATTCTGCATGAAAAACCCATTTATCTGAATTAAAAGGGGTGGACTAACCCCCCCCCTTTTCCCCCTTTATCCTTAACCAATGAACCCCCAAAACTAATCAGGGAAGTTCCTTAACATAATAAACCGGTATATCAAATTCGGAGCAAATCGAATGATTCTGCATGAAAAACCCATTTATCTGAATTAAGGGGTTGGACTAACCCCGTTTTTCCCCCTTTATCCTTAACCAATGAACTCCCAAAACTAATCAGGGAAGCGCCTTATCACAATGAACCTAGAAAAAATTTTTGAAGCAAATCGGATGTATCTATCAAGAGTTATCGCGTTACGTACATACATACGTACATACATACAGAACAGGCGGGCACATTAGCTCTCAGGCTTTGATAGCCTGTGAGCTAAAAAAGGGTGTAATATTAGTATATCATACTTTTAAAAAAAATCTTACACTTCCACTATAAAATTTAGTTTAAAAAAATACATTAAACGTAAAATTTAATTTTACGTAGAAAGATATATAGTACTTACAAAAAAAAAAATGCTAATTAGTATTAGTCCTCTTTAAAGAAGTCATCAATGGTCGTTTGTTTTTGTTTAGGTCGTGTTCGTACAACGACCTTTTCTAATGCATTAAAGTGCGCCATTGTATTTCATGCTACATCAGCATTTTGAAGGTAACATCTCAAAGTGTCCAGGGCTCCTAAAGCAGCAGCATAAGATGGGACAATTACACTATCAGTTTCATCATTATCATCATCTTCTCCTTATTTTTCGGCTGTCACGTCATCAAAAACTGTTTCAATATCTCTTATTGCCGTTGATGTTATGTTTTCATCAACATTGACAAAATCTTGAAAAGAAAGAGAATCTTGACAAAATCTTGAAAAGAAAGAGAATCTTGGCTTATGTTGTTCCATTTTTCCACGTCTACATTAAAATCATTGCTGTTGTTTTCATTTCCCTGTAATGGAATAATTTCAATATCATTTGAATGAAAAAAACCCGCTTTTCTAAAGCAGTTATAAATTGTTGTGGTTGTTACGTTATTCCAAGAGGAAACCAACATATGCATAGCCTCCAGAATCAAAATTTTCTTGAATTATTTTTTCTGCTCTAGTGATATGAACATTCTTCTCACCAAATCTTTTCTGTACTGCGCTTTAACTGACCTTATTATACCGAGATCTAATGGCTGGAGTCTGCTAGTACAATTTGCAGGGGGAAATATAACTCGTGTATGTGTCAGCAATGGGAAATCTGAAGGATGGGCGGGACACTGGTCCATAAATAGCAGAACGTTTCTTTCTCTTTTTTTGCCATCTTCATATCAAACTCCTTCAAAAAGTCTAAAAAAATTTTCGATGTCATCCAGGCTTTGGTGCTACTCGCATAAGAACATGGCAATTTCTTCACATTTTTTAAACACTGTGGTTTCTTCGATTTACCAATCACTTTTGGCGGTAACTTTTCTGATCCGCCCGCATTACAACATAAAAGTACAGTCACTCTTTCTTTGCTGTGTTTGCCACCATGACATGTTTCTTCCAAAAAATCCAGCGTTTTGTTTGGTAAAAGACTGTAAAATAAACCTGTTTCGTCGCAGTTAAAAATGTTCTTAACATCAAAGTTTTTAATTAAATTTGTGAAGTCTGCAATCCATTCATTAACAGTTGAATCTGAAACAGCTGCGCTTTCACCACTCAGGCAATGATTTGTTAAACCGTGTCTTTTCTTAAGTTTTCCTAGCCATCCCCAAGATGCAGAAAAATTTTCGATTCTCAATTTTGATGATAAAGTGAGTGCCTTTTCTTTGAATAACTCACCACTAATGGGTAAATTAGAAGCTCTCATTTCTCTGAACCACTGAATTAAAAAGAGATTTCTATAATCTCAAATTTTCCTTTCTGAATTCGTGATAGTTTCTTTGCTTGTGTAGAATATTCACTGTTCATTTTTTTTGTAGAATATTCACTGTTCATTTTTTTTATCGAGTCCTTGTTCTTTAAAATCCCTCTGAGCGTTGACTCTGGCAAATCGAATTTTCGAGCTAAACTTATTTTTGACAATTTAGGATCATATCTCGTATAACCTCCATTTTGAACGAAATTGTTAATTTTCTTCTACTCATTTTTATTCCTCACAGAAAACAAAAATAAAATCCAGATGCTACCGGCTACCGTAATAGCAAAGACGGAAAGAAACACGCGAGTAGCTTGATAAAAAAAAAGAGAAAGAAAAAAGAAGAAGAAACCATTAGAACTGAGGGGAGAGGGTGAAAAGTCTAATTGTAACAATCTCTCAACCCTTTCAGGCGCTTTGCGGAACGGTCTTTTGACCTTGAGACCTGCAGAAAATTTTTTATAGATTAAAAGAAAAAAACTTTCGCACGTAATTCATAGTTTGTGAATTGCGTTTTATTTCCGCGTATAACTGAGAGAGACAATTCAAAGTTCCGCTTATAAGTGAGAGATGTATAGCATTATTTTCCTATTCCTCGTGACGGGACCTTGCGAAATTCGCGTATAACTGAGAGACGCGTGTAACTGAGAGGCGCATAAGTAAGAGGTCACTGTACTTTCTTGTTAAGATAGAAGAAAGTAAAAAGCATTGCTAAAGGTACCGATAGGTGTTTTACAGCAGCAGCAAAAAAGCTGTTGATGACACACGCTCGAGTGTCTTAATTTTGTGCCAAATTTCTCTAAGAAAGCCGTAGTTAAACTTGAGGTGAAACTTCGTCCATGATCCGTTTGTATCTCTGAAGCGTAAGCTAAACGACAGAAAACCGTCATCAAAGCTTCGACTATATCTTGAATAGATGCATAAGGCTGTCAACATGTATTTATTTCCTTTCTTTGACACTATTAAAGGTGGCGACCAAATCAATTGATAATTTCGAATATACTTCCGAGATGAATGGTACTAGTTAAGGACCTTTTTTTGTTGCGCCTTTCCAACTCTCTGGCACGGATCAAACGAGTTTACAAAGTCTTCTGTTTCTTTTATGACATTAAGACAAAAAAATAACTTAATAGTTTGTTTTTTTTGTCCCACATGTGCCGACACAATTTCGTGTGATGCAATTAAAATTCTCTCTCTGAATCAGGGGCGCCATTTCAGAACTTCTTTGGGGGGGGGGGGGACAAAGATTTTTTGAGAGCAATTGTATAGCTATGCCGTGTGGTGACCGGCATTAAAGAATAGCCCCAATGTAACCTGTGCATGTCGTTAGAGGCGACTAAAAGGGGTTGGGCGAAAGGCTGACAACCTTTCCCTGGAAAAAAAAACCTTGTTGCGAAGCCCTTAAATACAGATATTAGACGGACTGATCTCATGGTAAAACAGACTGGAACTTGAAAACGGCTTATGAATTTTAGAATTGGAACTTGGAATGTTTTAAGTTTATACAGAACTGGTGCAGTGAAGCAACTACAAAGTCAGATGGATAGTTATAGATTGGACATATTGGCCATACAGGAAGTAAGATGGAAGGAGAGTGAGATAAGAGATATTGGTGATTTTACAATTTTTAATAGTGCAAGCACAAGAAGAAACACACATGGTACTGGATATATGATCAGAAAATGCCTTAGAGAAAATATTATTGATTTTCACAATGTAAATGAAAGAATATGTATCTTGCGATTGAGAGCAAAGTTTTTTAACATTTCAATAGTATGTGTCCATGCACCAACGGAAGATACCGAGGACGAACAAAAAGATACTTTTTATGAAACACTACAGATTGAATTTGATAAGATACCAAGACATGATGTTAAAATGGTAATAGGTGATTTTAATGCTAAAATTGGAAAAGAATAATACACTTTTGTACCAACAATTGGAAAATTTAGTTTACATGATTTGTGTAATGAAAATGGAATAAGATCTGTGGCAGTGGTGTAGTCGAGGGGGGACGCGGGGGGACGGCGTCCCCTCACTTTTTTATTTTTTCTCGAGCGTCCCCTTACTTTATATTTTCAAGGGGGTACGCAGACTTTCCAAACTTATTAATTTAAAAAAAAATGAACACACAAATAAATTAACAATTTTAGAAATAAGGTATTGATTTTTAATACTTTTTAACAAAGTTGAAAGTGTTTACTGTGCTGGTTCGCCTATTTACATTTTAACTTTCATAAATTTATATTGCGGCAAAATTTTATGTATATTTTTGAGGTTCAATGTAGTACATCACTATTGTAAATGAAGTGCATATCATCAGTATTTCGTTTACGCGAAAACAAAAAGAGCGTTCTTTCATATTACGCTTTATTGGCAGAAATTGTTTGAAATAGACATTAATGAAGTTATAACATTTTAAATATAACGAAAATGACATTTGAAATTCGTTACATGTTCCCTATCGGAAATAGCATTGATCATTCGTTTACAGGGACATTAAAAAATATTTCCAAACACCACGATCCTTTAATGATAATTATTTGAATTGTATGGAAAACTATGGTAAATGGTGCACGAAACATTTATAAGTACATTTACAAGGCCAGACAAAATAATCCATCACATTGTCATCTATGGGTTCAGTCTGAAACGTGTTTCCGATTATATTATAAGGCTCCCAACACATTTTAATCCCCCA
This sequence comes from Maratus speciosus, assembly GCA_963932465.1. Classification (NCBI taxonomy): domain Eukaryota; kingdom Metazoa; phylum Arthropoda; class Arachnida; order Araneae; family Salticidae; genus Maratus; species Maratus speciosus. The sequence continues at coordinate 177,295,094 of OZ010790.1, read as the reverse complement.
AAAGTATGAATGGGGTCATTTTTATTTGAAAAAGGGACTTCAAGGAACCATTTTTGTTTAAAAGGGGGGCTAAAAGGGGCTAGTCATCAAAAGATGCTGCATCGAGTTTTTCTAAAAATGCAAGCAATTTTTTTAAAAATACCCTAGAAAATATGTCAATTCGTTATCTTTATAAAGGACATCGTCATTAAGCAATGTACACAGCTTTATTTAAACATACTTAAATATTCTATTGCAAGAAGATAGAAAGTGTTCAATATTGAGCTCTCACCTTCGATAATTGTCCTTAAAGAAGTACGAACTTTTAATTCAAATTGTTGAATATTAAATTTTTAAATTAATTTATCATATATATTGTTAATTATTAACCTTAAACATTAAAAATTTTAATTTAAATTTTAGTTACTTTCTACACAAAATCTAAGATAAGCTATGATGTTCATCAGAAAAACCTTGTATGGCAACACCCTCTGGAGAATGATCAATACCAATATTGAATCAACAGTTATTCATAATCAACTTCCATATTAAATCTGATGAAATTCCATACCAAACATGCGGAGATCTCACTATGATGGAAATCGTTAAAAATGCGACCAGTAGCACCACCTGTTGGGCGAAATACACCAAAATCTAATCAGCATCAATTTATGTCGAGGGTTAAGTGAATGCGAAATTTGGTGAAATTTCATACCAGAGATGCTGAGATATAGATACGTAAATTGTGAAAATTACAGCATAGCAAAGCCACCTGTTGGGTCATATTTACCAAAACCTTATTAGCACTTGTATGTGCTAAGGTCTAATTAAATATGATATTTGATTAAATTCTGTGCTCTAATTTTTGGAATAGAGTGGCTAGACTACAAAAAAAGTATCATATACAGAGAGAAATTTTCAAAAAATTGTCAAATCATATTCAGATCAACCTAAAACGTGTAAATCCATCAAAAAGATTCCAATACTTTCTTCTGATAAAAAATATTTAAGAAGTATAACAAAAACAAGAATAAATTTTAATTAAGATTTCCTTTAATAGAGGGATATGCTCTTACATCAAAATCGAAAACAAAACTAAATCTATAATAATAAAGACAGAGTTTGGTCTGTGTGGTCTATGTATTGAAAAGACTACTGAACGTGCACATACCAGCTACAAGATGGAGGCGATGTACATTTATGCCTAAAATTATGCTCTTCGAAGCCAGTTTTCGGATTTTAGGTAGATTTCGTATGAAATACTACCTATTAGGATCGTTCCTATGCTGGGATTTCTGAAAATGTTTTCCAGATCTACACCGATCACGACCCCTAGAACCCAAAACCACCCTCAATAAAAAACTTTATCTATCTATCTATCTCTATAGATATATCACTCTCTTCTGGACACGATAACGTCCCCAATTCTGCACAAATCTCTTCCAAACTGAAAACTGATACATAAAATCAAGGGACATAAAATCTCGGTCAAGTCCGTTAATGGGCAAAATCGGACCAAGGGGATGGAAATTGGGAGGGGTTTTGTGAAAACCGAAAAAAAACCCCATAACTTCTTAATTTTTGTACATATCAAATCAGTTTAAAGTTTTTATTATTTCTAAGAATAGGGCCAAAAATTTATGTATCACAGATTTTTGATAAAATTAAAAATGGGCTCAAGGGGCGCAAAAAATTGGGTTTTTGAAAGAAAAAAATTCCTAACTTCGTCAATTCTTAAGATATCAAATCCAATTAATTTTATAATACATCTCCTTAATATTATCTACAACTTTTATTTACAAAAGTTTTTGATAGGACCAATTCGTACCGCGAAAAAAATTAAAAACGAAAACAAAAAAGGGAAGGTTGAAAAAGAAAAATTTTCATAACTCCGTCAATTCACAAGATATAAAATCTCCATGAATTTATCATATATTTTCTTAATATTGTCTTCAACATTTATACAGACAAGTTTTGGATAGGACCAATTATTACAGCAAAAACAAATTAAAAATACACAGCGGTTGAAGAAAAAAATCATCTTATTAAGGGTGTACTCAAATCCAAACTGCTTATTTTCTTACTCATTTTTAAATTCATTTTTGCTCTCAAACGCATCCAATTGGTAGATTCTCTTATTCAGAAACTATATAATGTATAGTAATGATCGACTTTTTGATAGAGGCAGAATATATTTCAAAAAATGATGTCAAAGTGGGCATTTTGAACAGAATTTCCCGAAGCGATTGTGTTAGAAACGAAAAATATTGCTCTACTGAGAAAATAATTGTTCATTAATCAAGTTTTAATTAATTGAAAGAAAAATAAAAACACAGGTCACTTATGAATCTTTTCAAAAATCACATCAGCAAGTTTCATATTTTTATTATTATTATTATTATTATTAAAAATGAATCAGAAAATGTGCCAGAAAATTTCGAGTTGTTGAGCATGGAAAAGTATTTTTTTTTTTTTAATATCGCCTTAATATGATTCTGATAAAACCAGCTATTATATAAAAACGAAATAAAAACCTGTCAAAAGCAGACAGATGAAACTGTTAAAGTGGATTTATATCTAATCATGATTTAGTTTTTGTTGGTGAAATTAATATACTTAACTTCGAAATCTACCTCTGCCTGTAGGCCGGGCCGGAAGGGATTTTTTTTAATTTGATTATTTTGCGATTTTTAACTTTTTTTTTCTTTACCGTACACGGTGATTTTTTTCACATTAATAAAAGGAATTCAATTTCAATTTTTTAGTGCAATAGTAGCCAATTTTGTCTTCAAACTTTTTCAATAAAGTGTATTCAGAATTTGTACAGCGATTTATTTTTGGAGAATTTTTTATGCGAATTTCAGCCTTTTTTTCGCGTTTCGTTTCAATTTTATGACATTCAAAAAAGGAATTTGGTTTCAAACTCTTAGACCTAATGCAGGGCTCGCAGCGTTCCTAAAATTTTCACAATTTTCTACCACAATTTTAATGCGGTAATATTTGTTGTAGAATTCTATTGTAGAAATTAAAGGCAACTGCCAGGAAGATTTTTGATTTAAAATACTGGTAGCAAAGTGCGAAAATTTTAGGAACGCTGCGAGCCCTGCCTAATGTAACAGATTTCGTCCTCAGATTGTAATTTCTGTTGATTTTTACCGGTTTTTTTTTTTTTTTTCATTCCACGACACAATGTTTTAGCCCACTTTAATAAATTTTGTCTTTTGTGATTTTTATGAATTTTTAGCGGTTTTTATACATTTCGTTAAGATTTTTCCACATTAGTAAAAAGAATCCTGTTTAAATTTTTTTAGTCCCATTATAGTAAATGTTTTCCTCTTTTCAATAAAATTTATTCGGAATTCGCGCAGTGATTTTTTAATCTTTCACAATTTTTTATGCAATTTTTAGAGTTTTTTTTTTACCTGTTCCAATCTTTTAGTGCAGTTTAACGTATTTCGTCCTCTTTTCAATAAATTTGTTTCAAATTCATACCGTGATTTTTTATTTTTATTTATTTATTTATTTATTTTATTATTATTTTTTTTTTTTTTTTGCTAATTTTTTACACAATTTTTGAGTTTTTTGTGTTTTGAGGCGATTTTTTGTAATTCGGTTTCAATTTTCTGGTAGTTTAATGTAGTAAATTTTTTCCTCTGCGAATTCTGAATTTTTAGTGATTTTTAATGCGATTTTAATTGAGTTTAACGTTTTTTCTCATTCCATGGCGATTTTTTGACATTCATAAAAGAATTTCTGTTACAATGCTATACTATGCAAACCCACCATAGTAAATTTTGTCCTTTACGATACCAGTTTCTTGTAGAAAACAGCTTCAGATAAATCGTGATGAGACGATTTTAGAGGACTTTCCCACCAATACACCGTATTACAATTTTAATTAAAAAAAAATCCCTGCCGGCTCGGGCCTACAGGCGGAGGTAGATTTCGATGTTAAGTACTAAATTCTCCAACAAAACTTAAATCAAGATTAGAGATAAAACCCAGTTTATTCACAAAGAGCGAGCTGTAGGGAGCTAAACTTTTTGTGAAAATTGTAATATACACGAATACACACACACATATATATGGAATAGGTTTAAAAAATGGCTACAAAAAATTCAGAGAACCTTAAAGTGTTAAAATATGTTAATATTTCCATAGTCGGGTTTTTATCATGTTTTAATACGTTTCTTCAAACTTACATGGCGTTACATATTCACCTGCTGAGGTCCATTATATTTCCAATATGACGCAATATACATATTTTTTTAATTCGTCAAACTATTTATTTTGAGTTTTCATGCTGAAATCTTGCTCTAGGAAACTTATGACGTAATATTCAATTTGTTTTCAATTTGTCAAACTATTTAATTTTACACGTGAAAATTTTGCAAAAGAAAAGTAATTGTTGTGGTGAGAATTTTATTATTATTATTTTTTTTTTTTTAATTGTTGGCAACTGCTATAACGAAAAACTTTTATTTTTTTCCTGCCATTGTTGTGTAAGAGCTGGTTTTATCAGAATCATGTTAAGACAGTATTCAAAATTTGAACCCTCCCCATTTCCACCCTCTTGGGCCGATTTCGCCCATTTTCAATCCCCGCCGAGATATTAGCCATCTCAAAGTTGTTGGCGAGTTTGAAGATGATTCGTGCATAATTGCGACTTTTATCGTGCGGACAAAATTTAGTACATACATATATATATATATATATATAAACTTTTTAGGTGGGGGTGGTTTTGGGTTCCTGGGGTCTTATAACGAAAAGTTATGAAGGAATTTTTCAAAAGTCGCATGGTAGCGACTGCAATAGGTAGTATTTCTTACGAAATCTACCTAAAAGAAAAGTTTTAAGCGAGCATGTTAGTCTTGAAAATATATAAGTGCCATCTTTTACGTTTCTTGAGAAATCGTGATGAAACTAAAATTGTAGAATCTTCTTTCCTCGTTTCACACCCTTAAAATTCTAATATTTGGATTCGAGTATTGCATTTACACATGAGAAGTAACATATAGTTACTAATTTAAAGTTTCTATTTCAAGTTTTTTTTAAAGAAATCTTGATGAAACGCAATTTTTGGGTATGTTCTGTAAAAGGATATTAATCTATTTCCACTCTATATTAAAAAAAAAAAAATCGATTTGGGTCAGCATTTGAGTACTAAACGTATTCTTCGGGCCAATAAAAAGCATTATTTATTGATTATCTTCGGCCTTGATCACATTCTTAGACATTTTTAGGTAGATTTCGTAAGAAATACTTACCTATTGCAGTCGTTACCATGGTGCGACTTTTGAAAAATTCCTTCATAACTTTTCATTACATGACCCCAGGAACCCAAAACCACCCCACCTAAAAAGTTTATATATATATATATATATGTATGTATGTATGTACTAAATTTTGTCCGCACGATAAAAGTCGCAATTATGCACGGAACGTCTTCAAACTCGCCAACAACTTTAAGATGGCTAATTTCTCGGCGGGGATTGAAAATGAGCAAAATCGGTCCAAGGGAATGGGAATGGCGAAGGTTTAAAATTTTGAATACCGTCTTAACATGATTCTGATAAAACCAGCTTTTACACAACAATGGCAGGAAAAAATAAATATTTTTCGTTATAGCTGTTGCCATCAATTAAAAAAAAGCAATAAAATTCTCACCACAACAATTGTTTTTCTAATGCAATGTTTTCACGTGAAAAATTAAGTTAGATAAACAGTTTGACGAATTGAAAACAAATTGAATATTACGTCATATGTTTTCTAGAGCAAGATTTCTGCATGAAAATTCAAAATGAAATAAATAGTTTGACGAATTGGAAAACAAATTGAATATTACGTCATAAGTTTTCTAGAGCAAGATTTCTGCATGAAAATTCAAAATGAAATAAATAGTTTGACGAATTAAAAAAACAACAAAATATTGCGTCATATTGAAAACGTAATGGACCACAGCAGGTGAATATGTAACGTCATTGAGTTTGAAGAAACGTATTAAAACATGATAAAAACTCGAGTATGGAAATATTAACATATTTTAACAATTTGAGGTTCTCTGAATTTGATTTAGCCATTTTTAAACCTGTTCCATATACATGCGTGTGTGTATATTAGAATTTTCACAAAATGTTTAGCTCCCTAGAGCTCATTCTTAGCGAAGGAACTGGGTTTATCTTTAATCTTGATTTAAGTTTTGTTGGTGAATTTAGTACTTAACTTCGAAATCTACCTCCGCCTGTAGGCCCGAGCCGGCAGGGATTTTTTCTCACGTAAACAGTACTTATTTGTTACTTCTGGTCAAAAGTTCGTTTAAAAATTGCCTAGATGCGAAAAACATGTCGAATTTCATCCAAATTAGAGTTCGGACAGTGGCATATAGTCTCAGAATATTAAATACTGTAAAATCACTTATTTTCGCGAGGCTTTAATTTTCGCGAGCCTGTTGTAATCGCGAAAATTTATGCCTCGCGAAATATATTTTTTTTTTCTCGCCTCAAATAATAATGAAAAATCTGAAAATTTTCACTTTCGAAATTTAATGACAGTTACTTAAATAAGAAATAAGTAAAAAAATTTCTTGGATGCTTACAATTATTTGTTGAATATTATACAACTACTTCTTGAATAAAAACAATAATACAACTAATAGAATGCAGCTCATTTATACCAGCTTCTTTGAAGCCATTCATTTTTAGAGCGATGTGGATAATGGGGGGGGGGGGGGTAACTTTTCTGACAAAAGAAGTTTCTTAAATTGCCTTATGCAAAAGGTGTTCTATTTAGGTAATTTCGGAATTTTTCAACTTTCCGTTCAGTTCATATAAAATTCGCGAAATTTTCAACTCGCGAAATCACGGATATCTTCATTTTCGCGAAAATTACGGCTCGCGAAAATAAGTGCTTTTACAGTATATTCATCATGTATAACTTACTTTCAAAATTTGAGCCCAGTCGAAAACACGCTATTACGCTCAAACACACATGAGAAAAAAAGACTAAGCAAATACCAACATACCCATATATATGCACATGGATAGAGAATTGTTGTAAAAATAGGCAAAATGGATTCAGGGGGCTTCAAAAGGTAAAGATGTACCAATATTTCATAGTCTTATTTTTTTTTCCATGATTGCAATAAATTCCTTGCACTGACCATAAAGTAAAAATGCAATAATTTTCAATGCTCCCAGTGGAAAACAGTTATATTATAACTATTTCCAAAATAAATAATGCAACACAAATTCTAATAAAAATTTCGTTGCCTGAATCAGTGTTACTGAATTACGAATTCCATTCCAAAAATTTTCAGTCATGAAATAAGGTTTAAGTTTTTAATTCTATAGCAAGCTATTTAGTGTCCAAAAGAAACTAATTAAATTAATTTTAATTTAATTTTTAAATTTAAATTTAATTTTAATTTTTCAATTACTTTTCTCTGCAATTGAAAATGAAAAGAAAGGTTCAAAATAAAGTTTGCCTTGTGTGTGATATAGACCTTAATGTCCGAAACTATGAGCGTCCCCCCACTTTTTTCCCCAGGACTACACCACTGATCTGTGGACTTCGCTGCTTCTAACAACTTAATCATAAGTAGCACATGTTTTGAGCGTAAGAACATACATAAAGAAACTTGGATTTCCCCTAATGGAAAGACAAAAGACCAAATTGACCACATTATGATCGACAGAAGACATGCTAGTAATGTTATGGATGTACGAAGTTATAGAGGTGCGGATTTAGCTACTGATCATTTCCTTGTTATTATGAAATACAGACAAAGAGTTACAAGATTTCGAGATGCAAAAGGAACTAAACAAGTAAAATTTAAAACAAAAGATTTACTAAACATGCAGAGAAGAAGGGTTTATCAAAGTAAATTAACAGAAAGAATTGCTAGTGAATATGTTGAATTTAATGACGAAGATATAATCAATAGTAAATGGGCTAAATGCAAAAATATCATATTAAAAACTGCCGAGGAAGTAGTTGGAAAGGAGGGAAATTAATGAATGGTTTGATGATGAGTGTTGGCAACTGATTAAGAAAAAGAATAAAGCAAGAGAAAAAATGCTGAAGCATAGAACAAGACAGAGTGAAAATCACTTTAAAACAATTAGAAGAAATACTCAAAAGTTGTTACGTATGAAAAAACGAGCTTTGGAGCAGAGTAAAATTCAAGAAATTGAAGACCTTTCAGTATTATGTGATATAAGCCAAATGTATTCAAAGCTTAAAGGAATCAAAAAGGTCTATCAACCACGCACCCTTTTTTGTAAAGACAGAAATGATAAACTTATTGGAGGGCACGCAAATGTGACAGATAGATGGGCAGAATATTTTGAAGAATTGTAAAACAAACAATCAAATGACGAAAGAGAAATACAATCTAATCATAATGATTATGACATGAATGAAGAAAACTGTGAACCACCAACTGTAGAAGAAGTAAGGGATGCTATTGCAAAATTAAGAAATGGAAGAGCACCTGGTGAAGATTTGATAAGTGCTGAGCTTTTGAAATATGGTGGAGAGAAGTTGGTACAAATGTTACATGATCTAATAGTAGACATTTGGCAGAATGAATATATACCAAATGAATGGAATGGTGCTATTATTATCCCAATTCATAAAAAGGGAAATATCTTAAATTGCCAGAATTATTGAGGCATAGCCTTATTAAATGTTACATATAAAGTGTTGGCAAAGATAATTGCAAAGCGATTAGAACCGTATGCTGAAGTGGTGATAGGTGATTATCAGTGTGGTTTTAGGAAAGAAAGATCAACAGTGGATCAAATCTTTAGTATCGGGAACATCCTTGAAAAATTCTATGAACAAAATATTAATTTGCACCAATTGTTTGTTGATTTTAAACAGGCCTATGACAGTATAAGCAGAAATAAGTTATTTGAAATATTAAAGGAATTTAAAATACCTGATAAAATAGTTAAGCTTATAAAATTAACACTGGAAAATACAAAAGCTAAAATTATGAGGGGAAGACTACAGGGAAGACTTTCAAGAGAATTTGCAGTGAATTCAGGTCTAAAGCAAGGTGATGTTCTCTCGACAATTCTTTTTAATTTATGCCTGGAGAAAATAATTAGAAGCATTTACAACAACAGAGGTGGTACTATTATGAATCGCTCCCTCCAAATCCTTGCATTTGCAGATGATGTTGATATAATTGCTAGGAATAAGAAAGTCTTGATTGAAACATACAATAAATTAGACACTGAAAGAAGAAAACTAAGCCTCGTGGTTAATAAAGAAAAAACAAAATACATGAAAATGGACCGAATGAAATCACAGGCAACAGCAGCGTTAACAATAAATAATGAATTTCAATTTAATGAAGTAACAGAATTTAAATATTTAGGATCTACGATCACCTGTGAAAATATGGTAGAAGCAGAGATTAAAACCCGACTTGCAGCAGGAAATAGATGCTATTTTTCTCTTCAAACATGCTAAAATCATCTCTAATATATCGAACATCCAAACTTAAAATTTATAAAACCAATAGTAATTTATGGTAGGGAGACCTGGACCACTACACAAAAAGATGAAAAGCTACTTATCACTTGAGAAAGGAAGATCCTAAGGCAAATTTTTGGACCTATTAAAGAAAACAATACATGGCGTAAAGGACAAATATGGAGTTAGAACAGTTATATAATGAAAAAGATATAATAAATACTATAAGAATAAGAAGAATGCAATGGTTAGACCATCTAATCAGAATGAGGGATGAGCGAAGCACAAAGAAGATTTATAGTGGTAATTTAATTGGGAAAAGAAGTATTGGTAGACCCAGGAAGAGTTGGATAAAAGAGAGAAAGATCTTGCAGAAAACCAAATTATAAAGTAAAGGCCAGAGATCGGAAGGTCTGGAGAAGTATATTGAGGGAGGTCAAAATCCTACATGGATTGTAGCACCATTGTGTAAGTAAGTAAGTTGTATAGCTAAGGGTTGAGTCGAGTATTTAATTCCCCACCCCCACTCGAACGAGAAACGTTTACTGAATCATGCTTACAAAAACTTCGAATACGGAAACTAAAGAAACAGTGAAAAATTCGTTTTAAGCAGGTTTCCGTCTTAGCAAGTAAAATTTAAATACATTGAATATGAAAATTTTTATTTTTAGACAGGATTCTATTATAGACATGTTCCATTTTTACAGGTATACTCAAAGACTGTTAAACCGTCCACCCTATAGTATAGCTCTGAAAAGAGATGCATTGCAGCAAAACTTGTGAAAACGAAACTTGTCTATATCAGAATTCTTTCTCAAAGGGAAAAAAATCAAATTTCGATGAAAAAAAATTATACAATTATACTTCCTAAGGCGGAGACCTGTCTAAAATGGAACTTTTTTCTAGTCCCTTTCGACTCCTTTTTTCAGGTTTTACTACAGGGGCGCCATTTCAAGAGTCTCCTGGCGAAGGACAAGAAAAAATTTTCTTTGAGAAACAGGGAACGTGCAGAACTGTACAACTCTCACAGAAAATGGGAAAATCCTGCAGAATAAAAAATATTCAGCGTGATTTTGTTCCCGTAACTTCTTTCACAAGCAATGTGATTATTCCACGAATTTTTTTAATTTTCGTGAAAGTCCGCTTTTTTTTCTTTCGAATTCCACAAATTTAATTAGTCAATTGGTCGCAGAAAAAAATTGCGAATTTTGCAAATTTAAAAAAAGTCCCCAAATGGTTGCGGAAAAAAACGACCGTGGAAAATATCGCTAATTTCATCCGACATGTCGAAAAGAAATGCAGATTCCTTCAAATTATTGCACAAGCTGAAATCTCGAATTTCGTACAAAGTTGGCGAAAAAAATTGTGAATTTTGTTAAAAGATTTCGCAAAAAATCAGAAAATTTAGTTAAACAATCGTGCAATAAAATCGAGAATTTCGACAAAAGATCGCGAAATGAGATCCAAAATTTCGTCCAACTTTCGCGCAAAAAATCACGATTATTATTAGTCGATAAAAAAAATCACGAATTTCAATAAATGATCGTGAAAAAAGAATCGCAAATTTTGTCAAAAAATCGCGGAAACAAATATCAAGTTTCGTCAGTTGATCGCGGAAAAATATTGTGAATTTCGACAAATGGTCACGAGAAAAAAAAATCAATTTTGTATAACTGTTTCAGAAAAATAATCGTGAATTCTGTGAAACTATCGTGGAAAAAGTCGAAATTTCATCAGATGATCGCAAAAACAATATAAACTTCAGTTTATCATGAAATAATGAGCCCACGAACATCATGAATAGGTTACGAAATTTGCAAATTTTGTGATCTATAGCGATAAGAAAATGTTCATTAGTGATTTTCTGCAAGTAAAGGTAAGGTAAAGCGTTAATTCTTTCGGATTGTGTTTACACCATTTTGTGGTGGGTTCGTGTTAATCCGATTGTTCAAAGAAATCTTGAATATTTTTTAGATTAAAAAAACTACATATTTGAACATTAATGAATACTATATATATATATGTATCATTTTTCAACATAAAAAGTAAAATTTATTTTAAAGGTATAATTGTAGACTTCTTTTACTATAATTGTATTGAAATGTGGATTAATTTCCTTTAATTTCGGATCGGGTTGTCTTTCAATGGAAATCTTTTCAGCGGTTTTCGTATTTATATGAAATTACAGTCCTGCATCAGGACATTTTGACGTATATTTTCTTCGTTACGGGTGAGGTAGACTTTAAGCTTTTCGGATTGTGCTTTATATCTTTTAGTCAGAATCGGGATGACTTGGTTTTTCAAAAGGAAGTTTTGAATATTTTTCTAATGAAAAAAACTATACTAGGGGGCAAAAAGTCTGAAGAAACTTTAAAAATTCACAAAACCCGGTAAAATAACCGAAATAAAAAAAAGGATTGCAGGGTTAGCATCTATAGGGCACGGGAATTTTTTTAAGACAGGAAAAAAAATAACTCAGGAAACAGTCAATATGTAGTGTTGACGTACCCAAGTAAAAGAAAAGATACGCAAATAACGAACAGAATGACTCCAAATCGTTTATCTCCCTCTATGTGTTCAACATGACCACCACCACAGGGGACAACACATTGCAGGCGAGTAACAAATCTAGCAACGGCAGAGTGTAGCAGATCTGGATGATACACATGACACCTTTCGGCAGATCGCATGTTTTAGTTCCGACAGATTAGACGGACCGGATCGATACACCCGTGATTTCAAATACCCCCATAACCAGAAATCTGCCTGTGTCAAATCTGGAGACCGAGGAGGCCATGGGAACCTGAAACCTTTGCTAATGATTTTGTCTTCCCCGAACGTCTGTAGCAGAAATTCCTTGACAGGAGTAGCAGTGTGACTAGGGGCTCCATATTGCATAAACGTGACGGTAGATAGCGCATCTATTTCATGCAAACATGGCATGACCTTCTCATGCAGAAGCATTAAATAACGCTGAGCATTCATTGTAGCCGTTTTCCACCCATTTACTGGGCACTGCGTTTCAAAGAAGAAAGGTCCTATGATGAACGAACTTATATGAATCCACACTACACAGCTACTTTTGGGGAATGCAATGGTTTCCCGGTGCACTCATGTGGACTAGACGCCGCCCAGATGCAACAGTTATGGATATTAACGTCGCCATGAAGCGAAAGATCAGCTTCATGTGTTCAAAATATGTTAAAAACCCGGGTGGGATTCTGCCCGATTTTTGAGAAAGCCCACCTCGCAAATGTTTCCCTGTGTACGGTATCATGTTCATGGCATGGCAGTAATCTGTATGGGTACAAATCAAGTATTCCATGAAGAATATTGCGTACCGAGGATTGTGGTAAGCCCAAGCGTCTGTCAGCTTCACGAGCACTGTTGTTTCCCGTAGCTGAATCAGACGCTAAAGCTTGAATTTCGGCTGCAACACGCTACGAACGTGCCTTCATTAAACATGGTCATCCGGCTCTTAGACGATTCTCTAGCGTTCCGGTTTCCGCAAACCGTCGAACAAGCTATATGAGGCCTGTCGCTGTTAAAGGCCCTTTTCTAGTACTCGCATTCTTCTGAACTCTGAATTTACGCAAAGCAATGGTCGTCGATTCCTGGTTCACGTAAAATAACTTCAACAAAGCTTTATCCTTTGCACTCAGCATCCCTGATCACGTACACGGCTCAAAACGGTTCTGGATAAGGAGCGCTAGTTCTTATAACCATCTCATTTGCATATTTCCGCCAAAATCGTACGAACCAGCGCCATCTGTCGGCTGATTTTTGAGTAGTTTTTTTCTTTCTGTCTTAAAAAAAATTACGTGACCTATAGATGCTAATCCCGCAAACCGTTTTTCATTTCGGTTTTTATGAATTTTTAAAGTTTATACGGACTTTTTGCGCACCAGGTATTTGATTATTAATGGATGTACACTTGTTCCTTTTTGTACATAAAGGATAAAATTATAGACTACTTTGTTATAAATGTTTTAAAATATGGAGCAATTTTCTTTTACTTCGGGTTTTGGTGGAAGTCTGTCAATTTTCGGATTGAAGAAATTGTTTTGTCGGGCACAGGCAGACGCCAGTCCTAGGCGTGCAAGAATTTTGAGAGTGTACGGTATATAATATCTGCTAAAAAAAGAAAAGAAAAAGATGAAAGTTGTGGCTAAAAAATGGTGTGATATCAAATTTCCAAGCTTATATTATGGTACTTTTTTAACATTTTCCACAGAAAAATTTACCATTTTTAAGTCGAGTGACTTCGTATATGCTGATAGAAATCCTTTTTCTCATGTTCTAAATACATCATAACGTGTTTCTGAAAATTCAAATGTTTTAAAATTATACATCATGGGCTTGGCGGCCATTTTTCCATATTTTACACAAATTTCTATGTACCCTAATCCATAGTTATAATCAAAAATTCAATATAATCAAAAACGGCTGAGGGGGAAGATACGGCATCTATGCCAAAAGCAGTAACAATGAACTTTTTTTCTCGAAATAAAAATTTGTCCGTAGTTAAAATCAGAAGTTCTAAATTTTTATTAATGCAAAGTTATTACACTTTACAAACTTGGGTGCTTAGACATCTGTGTAAAATACGGAAAGGTGGCCGCCAAGCCCATGATGCATAATTTTAAAACATTTGAATTTTCAGAAACACGTTATGATGTATTTAGTACAGAAGAAAAGGATTTCTAACAGCATATACGAAGTCACTCGACTTAAAAATGGTAAATTTTTCTGTGGAAAATGTTAAAAAAGTACCATAATATAAGCTTGGAAATTTGGTATAACACCATTTTTTAACCACAACTTTCATCTTTTTCTTTTCTTTTTTTAGCTTGGCTTTTTTTTTTTTTTTTTTTTTTACTTTTGAAAAGTTATTTTTCAGTAGATATCATTTCTTTTTTTTTTAAGATATTATATATAATTTAAATAATCTACTCACTTAAATTAAAATGAGTTTTATTAGAACCGTTGTCAGTAGAAAGGAAACCCGATATGTGTACATTTTGTTTACATATCATTCATTTCTTAGAGTAATTAAGGATTTAAAAGCAATGAAAGCCAACTTCTTTTCTCAAGTATCAGTCTTCTTCAATTTATATGGTATTTTAAATTTATGAAGAATGAAAATTTTGTAAAAAAGAATGATAGAGTCGAAATAACATATAGATCTATAGTTGGTGTTTTAGTTAGATATTTGTTTATTGCTAGATATTTAGTTAGATATATGTTTAAAGATAATTTTTATTTTATTTTTTGCATAATTGTTTTATCTTTGCAAATATCTACGGCTAATCCGAGAATGAAACGCGACATACAAAACAGTGCAGATATTTTTAGAAACGGTTCTTAATGAAACTTTACATATTTTAGATAGTTAGTACGCCAAATGCAGGTTTCTACCCTGAACGGTATCACAAAAATTGGAATTTTAGATCTTTTTTGTTGTTTTTAAACCCTTTTAAACAGGAAATGATTTCTGATAGTGTTTACGTTTCAAAAGTTACAGCCATGTTAACTTTCAAGGTCATGCTTTGACAATTCTATTTAAATCGTAATTTAGAACGTTTTCTGCTCGTTTAATCTCTTTAAAGAGAGACTCCTTTTTCAACTGTTCTTAATGAGCGCTTAGATCTTAAAAGTAACAGCTTGCCAAAATTCAGGTTTCAATCTTTAACGATATCACGATAAACCCATTTTTAGAGCTTTTTTGCTCCTGCTCCGTTAAAATTTCGATTTCTTTTTAAGAACTGTTCACGGTGAATATTTACGTCTTAAATGTTACAACTATGTCAAATTTCGATTTCCTTAGGACTAAGAATTTCAAAAACATCATAATTTAGAACATTTTCAGAAAGCTTTTTTACTCGTTTTACCTTTTTAAATTTCGATTGTTTTAGAAATAGGTTTTTGCAGCACTTACATCTTAAAAGTAACCACCATATCAAATTTTATGGTTCTCTCCTCAACAGTTTCACAGAAATCTTAATTTATGAATGATTTTTGCTCTTGCAACCTTTTAAATTTCGAATTTTTTAGAAATTGCTCATGACGAGCATTTTCGTTTTAAAAGCATTGCTAAATTTCAAGTTCACGATCTAACAATTCCATTCAAACCGGAATTTAGAACGTTTTTAAAAAGCTTTTCACTCATTTCAACCTTTTAAAATTCGATTTTTTTAGAAACAGTTTTTAATGAGCATTTGCATGTGACCACTATGCTAGATTTATGGATTCTATCCCGAACAGTATCACAGATTCGAAAATACAAGAATTTTTTTGCTCTTGCACACTTATAAATTCCTAATTTATTAGAAAACGCAAAGCATTTACGCCTTAGAAAGTAACATCCGTGTCAAATTTAATGTTCCTAGCTTATGCAATTTCTTTAAAATCATAATGCAAACCGTTCTTAAAACGTTTTCCGCTCGGTTCACCTCTTAACATTTCGATTTTTTACTAACATTTCTTAGCGTGCATTTACATCTTCAAACAAACCGGCATGCCAAAATTCAGACCTCTATCCCGAACGGTATTACAGAAATCGCAATTTTAGAACGTTTTTTACGCCTACATCCATTCAAATTTCGAATTTTTTAGGAACTTTTCTGTCACGTCAAATTTCATATTTCTAGTATTAACACTTGCAAATCTATACTAATATTATAAAGAAGTAAAGTTTGTTTGTTTGTTAGAGGTAATCTCTGGAACTACCGAACCGATTTCAAAAGTAATGGTATCAAAATGATGGTGTTAGTCCAACTTAGAACATAGGCTATATTTTATGTCGGTGCCACTACCCCCAAAGGGGGTGTAGGAGCAAAAAACATTCTAAAAATGCGATTTTTTGCGTTACTGAAGGGCCTAGAAATATGAAATTTGGAATATTAGTTACTTATAAGATATAAATGATGTCTAAGAACAATTCTTAAACAATTCGAAATTTAAAAGGGGTGAAAATGCACAAAAAGCGTTCTAAAAAACGCTCTAAATGGTAGTCTCTACATAATCTGAGGAAATACCAAACTGATTTAAAAAATATATTGGTGTCAAAATGATGGTGACGACGCTTGCTCCAAGATAGGCTGTATTTTATGTCGGTGCCACTACCCCAAAGGGGGTGCAGGAGCAAAAAACGTTCTAAAAATGCGATTTATGTGTTACTGAAGGGCCTAGAAATATGAAATTTGAAATATTAGCTACTTATTAGATATAAAGGATTTCTAAGAACAATTCTTAAACAATTCGAAATTTAAAAGGGGTGAAAATGCGCGAAAAGCGTTCTAAAAAACGTTCTAAATAGTGGTTTCTACACAATCTCAGGAAATACCAAACCGATTTAAAATATAATGGTGTCAAAATGACAGTGAGAACCCTTGCTCCAACATAGGCTATGTTTTATGTCGGTGCCAGTACCCGAAAGGGGGTGCAGGAGCAAAAAACGTTCTAAAAATGCGATTTTTGCGTTACTGAAGGGCCTTGAAATATGAAAATCGAAATATTAGCTACTTTTTAGATATAAAGGATTTCTGAAAACAGTTCTTAAACAATTCGAAATTTAAAAGGTATGAAAATGCGCGAAAAGCGTTCTAAAAAACATTCTACATTATGGTTTCCACACAGTCTCAGGAAATACCAAACCGATTTAAAAAATAAAGGCGTCAAAATGATGGTGACAACCCTTGCTCCAACACAGGCTACGTTTTATGTCGGTGCCACTACCCCAAAAGGGTTGCAGGAGAAAAACTTTCTAAATTGCGGTTTTTGCGTTAGGGAAGAGCCTAGAATCGTGAAATTTGGAATGGTAGTTAGTTATAAGACATCAATGATCTCTAAGGACATTTCCTAAAAAAATCGAAATTTAAAAGGTGGTCAAAATGCGAAAAAAAGCGTTGTAAAAAACGTTCTAAATTGCGATTTCTATGCAATCTCAGGAAGTACTGAACCGATTTCAAATATAATGGTGTAAAAATGATGGTGACAGATCCTGCTCCAAGATAGGCTATATTTTATATCTGTTTCCACCACCCCAGAGGAGATGCAGAAGCAAAATGCGCGAAAAGTGTTCTAAAAACGTTCTAAATGCCGATTTGTCAGTAATATCTCAGGAAGAATTAAACTGATTTCAAAAGTAATGGTAGGACATTGATGCTGACAGCCTCTGCTCTAACATAGACGCTATTTTATGTCGGCATCACTATCACCCAGACGTTGCAGGAGCAAAAAAGCGTTCTAAATTTCTATTTTTGTGATCGGTAGGGGCTACTTACAATTAGGCAATCTACATATTTATTAGATATAAATGATCTTTAAGAACAGTTTCGAAAAAATTAGATATCTAAAAAGGGGTGAAAATGCGCAAAAAGCGTTCTAAAAACGTTCTAAATTGCGATTTCTATGCAATCTCAGGAAATAACAAAGCTATTTCAAAAGTAATGGTTGCAAATCAATGGTGACAGTCCCTGCTATAACATAGATTATATTTTATGTTACTGTCACTATCATCTAAGGGTTGCAAAAGCAAAACATGTTCTAATTTGCGTTTTTTTGCACAACTGAGGGGTCTGACATTTTGAGGTATGGCATGGTATTTACTTACAAGATTCAACTGCTTTCTAAGAACAGTCGAAAAAAAATTCCAAATTTAAAAAGATGAAGTGAGCGAAAAGCGTTATAAATTACAATTTTTATGCAATCTTATCAAATACCAAACCGATTAAAAAAATAATACTGACAAATTGTTGGTGATAGAACCTGCTCAAACATAAGCTATATTTTATGTCTGTGCCACTACCACCAGAGGGTTGCAGGAGCTAAAAACTTTCTAAATTGCGATTTCTGTGATACTGAAAATGCTAGAAACTTTAAATATGGCAGGGTAGTTACTTATAAAATATAAATGCCCTCGAAGGACTGTCAAAAATAAATTCGAATTAAAAAGGGGTGAAGCGAAGGGAAGGTGCGAAAAGCATTCTAAAAAAGTCCTAAATTACGATTTCTATGCAATTTCAGGGAATATAAACCGATTATAAAAGTAATAGTTGCGAATCAATGGTAACAGTCTCTGATCCTACACAGGTTATATTTTATGCCGATGATTCTACCACCTGGGGTTCACAGGAACCACAAACGTTCTGAAAAAGGCCTTTAAAAGCTTTCTAAATTACGTTTCTGTGGAATATTAGGAAATAACAAACCGATTTCAAAATTAATGTTGACAAATTAATGGTGACAGTTCCTATTTCAACATAGCCTTTTTTATTGAGAGAAGTGGTAGGACTTGGAATTTGACATAATAGTTAATTTTAAGATGTAAGAAGATGGTTTCTAAAAAATTCAAAACTTCAAATGAATACTGAAATGAGCGTATTAATTGAGCATAAAAGTTTCAAAATTTTTTTCTAAATTATGATTTATTTAGTTTTATTAATTTAAGTCTCATTTCTGCCTAATGCAGTGTAATAATGATGTTTAATTAAACTCTGTTTTAAATAGTAATTTTTGAATTACTCCTAAAAGTTATAAGTACCTTTTAATAAAATAAAATATTACCTTTTAATAAAATAACAATTTAGTTAGTACCTTTTTATAAAAATTAGACATATTGTAAAGAAATAACTCAATTATAACTCACTAACAGAAAACTAACATTTTCCATCGGTAGATGGCGGTAGTCATCTGATGATAAAAAGATTGTTCTGCCTTTTCCAATAGAGGATATTCCAAATATGGGTTCGAGGCTGAAAAAGGTCATGTGATACCGGTAATTTACCCAAGGAACTTCTAACTGATAAGAAGGGAAGCTACTACTGCTTTGCCTCATAAACTGTTTCATTGGCTAGCAGAGATTTACATTACACGTCTACGGAGCCTTCCCTTCTTCACGCTAGAAGTTTTTACCTTGACCACGTGATCAAAACGGAGATGGAATATCCTCCATTCTGAAGAGAAGCGGGAGTGAGCGCTCAGAGTGTTGGTTTGGTGGTGAAGGTGACTCGACGTTATAGTGATGTATTAAAAAAATGTTTCCTGTATAATTTGTTGTTTGTGACGTTAATTAAATCAAGAAAACCACTCGATGGCCTCTTCATTTATAAAGTGTACTTATTATAAAAATAAACCATCGTCTCCTACATCACAATATAAATATCACTTGGCATATTTCAACTATTACGCGAGCAAAGCCGCGGGGTTTGCTAGTAAATTATAATTTAGAACGTTCATAGAACGCTTTTCTGTCCTTTCAAACTTTCTACTTTTCTAGAAATCATCCTTATCGAGTATTTAAAATAATCACCATGTGCCAAATTGTCGGTTACTATTCCAAACAGTATCACAGAATTTTGAATTTTAGAAAATTCTTTTCTTTTGTACTCTTTTCAATTTCGAATTTATTAGATTATTTTCGCCTCTGGCTAGCAGTTTGATCACCGATAAATGTATGCTAAGCATTGCATCATGTTACTTTTATTCATAATTTAATTAACTATCTCAATCCTTCGACAAATAGTAAGATTCTGATAGAAAAAACACGAACTCGTTACTTTTATGTTAGCGGACGCAGGTGGTAAATCGCCAGTTATTGTTCTTTTCTCATTTATTCGTATTGTCTTAATTTTACTTAAACTATAATCCTTTCACTTATTTTATATAAAATGTGTAACTTTAATTTAAGATACATGCCTTTCACTTATTTAATTTTTAAAATGCCAATTTCATTATCAAAGCATTGTTTTTTATTTACCACGCAAAAAATAAAAACTGCTACTGGCGAGGTAAAAAATACCATTGGCGAGTTTCGAGACTGGCTAGCATAAAAGTACCAAGAACTTCTTCCGATCATGTCAGCATTGTATAGTTTTTTCGTTGTTATGTATTTCATCTTTCTTGAGAAAACCACTTAACTCACGTAGGCATTTATGCTTCATGTTCTTTTGAGCACAGCTGTCTCAAACGCAATGTGGTTGGCGCAATACTTTTTTTTTTTTTTTTGTTTAGCCAGTTTGGCGAGAAAACCACGTTTCCGGGTACCTGTTAGACCTAGCTGACGAAAGTAGTAAGTTAGTTTTAATTATTATAAAACTGTTTATTGGGTATAAAAACACAATTTTATTTTAAAATACACAAAACTTTGGGACAGATGACATATTGGCGCTATAATTTTACTACGCCAATTTGGCAAAAACATCAACAGCATAAACAACCACATCCGGTTTACCATATCAAGCAAAGTAGCGACACTTTGCCGTCAATTGAGTTCCCATTGCGTACATGACATTGGCGTCAGAAAAAGATCGCGCCAGTAACTTTTATTGGAAACACACACAAATTATTTTATTATAAAATGCACAAAGTTTAATTTAATGTAAAACACACGCAATCTCTTCTACAAGATTGTCATATGAAGGATAATTTCGTCAAAATTTCTGGGTTGCTATTGAATAAAATTGCCATTTTGGCACTAAAAGGATACCGCAGTCCCAGTGCGTCTGAGGCATCTTTGTCTCCGTTTGCTTATCTCTTGAAATACGTTCGATAATACGGATATTTTTAAACCTAATTAATAATCTTCCGTATTTGGGTCCACAGCCAATAAGCCTATTTAGCTAATACAATTTGGTACAATGGATTGTTTCTATGAAAGCCTTTAACGATATTCACAGTTACATTCATTTATATAGTTGAAATATCATTTTTTTTCACCCGAACCTTTGCAATAGACTCGACTAAGGAAGATTAGAAAATCTAATATCTTAGCTAAAGTTCGTCAATCTGATGTTATGCACGTAATAAAAGCATATCAAATTATTGTTTTGAACGCCACTGGCTATTGAGAATGGTAGGTATGATTACGATCAACAATAATTTTCGATGATCAAATTAGTGAAATCACACTTCCAGAAATTATCATCCTTTGACCAGGGGCGTAGCCACAGATATTTTTTCGGGGGGGAGAATTCGAAAATTTCCCAACTTGAAACAAATTGCTCCAATTTTCGACTAAAATGATATGCACAACGTGAGTAATAATTATAATGATACTTTTGAATAAAAAGTTCCTTTCCGAAGAAAAATTCTGAAACTGAAAACATAAATATTCTAATTATGGGTTTGTTTACTAAAAAAATAAATACGCTTTTTACTTTCTTCTATCTTTACAAGAAGAAAGTATTGGATTCGTGAAAAAATTCGACTTCCGGTTTTAGACTGATTTATACGTTTTAGTAAGTCCTGAACACGATTCGACTGTTTTTAGAAAATATCTGTCTGTCTATATGTGATACAAATTTTGTGGGCGCTCTAACACAAGAACTAATGCACGAAATTTAATAAAAATTTAGAGATTCACTTATACAGTCGAACCTCGTTAACGCGAACACTCAAGGGGAAACTTTTTTTGTTCATATTAAAAGTAGTTCGTCTTATCTGAACTTAACTGCATTGCATACAACTGGACGAGCACGAGGCAATCGGAAAGGTTTGACTGTACCTTGATAACAATTGGTGCTGATTTGTTTTTGGTGTAAATCGTCCAAGAGGTGGCATTGCTATGCGGCATTTTTCACGATTTACATGATTTTAGCAATATCATATCTCAAAAACTATTGCACGGAATTTGATCAAACGTCATATTCTGTTAAACCTTGACATAATTTGATTCATTAACTTTTTATGTATATCATATAGCAGGTGGCGCTGCTATGCAGCATTTTTCACGATTTTGCGATAGCTGTATCTCAAAAACTAATGCACGGAATTTAGTCAAACTTCATATTCCACGTAAGTAGCACTTCCACATAAATAGATCCTTATTAAGCTTGGGTCTATACTGTCCAAAGCTATCGTGCACTTTGAGAATGGAATTTTGGTTGCAGACATCTAAGAGGCTGGATGGCAAAATTCAATGATTTGTTTTAAAAATGCTATGCTTATATGTCCTTTTTAAATGCACACAATTCAACAAATCTATACCTTTAGAGTTTGTTATTATAGGCAAAGAATTGTCATTTAATTTTGGCACTGTGATTGCAAATTTTGAGGCATTAACATGTGTGGAGTAGAAGAAAATTTTGGGATTTGCACATCCGACTAGTTTTCACTTAATATTAATCCTTGTGGTCTTCAAAGAAGCCCACCTGTTAATAACATCGCTTAGTTTAATAAAATTCCCTATTTCACTTTCATATTTTAAAAGCATTAGGCTGTCAAGTCTGTCATCCCTCATTGTAGCTTGCAATATATATTTTTTAAATTTTTATTTGACTAAAGATTCTTTCATTAGATGCAACGCCATAAAGATAAGCTGCTGTGAATGTTAAGGTACGAGTATATAGTTTGACGGCGTGAACCAAATAGTCTTTGAATTTCATGGTATGAGTAAAAGGTTTGTTAAGTGAGTTGGGATTTGGTTTATTTCTATTTGTCTCTGCAAGTCATGTACATCCGGTTTCTCATATCCAGGTGGAAACGTTATTAACTTTTCCCTTGCACAATTGTAATTTAAATATAGAATGCATTGCTGCAATATTCTCTTGATATAGGGAACATTGTCATTTAAGCCCATTACTAAATTCCCGAAGTTTTCTTGTATTTCTTATAATTCTTTACTGTAAAACTTATGTGTATCAATGTCCATTGCTGTGCTATTATTTTTATCTCTTGCCTTTGGTGAAACAGTTTTCCTACAGTGCTTTCGGAACTCAGCTTCTCCAGTCACGTCCTAATATTCATAATTGTTTGTGAGCTTGTCTGTAAGGAAATCTTTATTTCTTCAAAATTTTATTCAAGTGCAACGTGTCAGTGTTACAGTGCATGTCGATTTTTTCTTCAGTTGATGGACTGCTTTCATAGTCATATTTCTGTTCCAAATTAAAATCGGCCATTTTTCACCTTTTTCATCCTTGAATGAATTTTTAGATGCTCCAAAATCTTGCACGAAAACTCTTTCCTATTATGAAGGGTTTATTCGTGCTGAGATTTATAGTAACTTTTTAGAACAGCTTTAAACACAGAACACTGGACTTTTGATTTAAAATTTTATAAAAACATATAAATATAAATGAACAGGACTGATACATATTTCCGCACACAAATAAAAGTAAAATGTGACAAATTTATCTAAACTAACGACTTCTTATATCCGCATTTGCTCATATAACGCTTTTTACTTGACAGCGAAGGTTAACTAATTTTTGCGACAAAAAAATCACGAGAATGAATAAAATATTGTCCAAAAATCGCAAAATTAGTCAAAAAAGTTGTGAAAACTCATCAAATCTTGTTGCTCATAGCTGTGTTTCAAGTAGGTTACTACATTCCTTTCTGTTGTGCTACAAGTAATCTCCAATTTTCAAAAGAAGCTGCAATCCCTTTGGATTAAAATAGATGGATTCTCTTTTGGGAGGAGAAGGGGAGGTAGGGTGAAATTTTTGAGAAAGGAACAAAGTTTTGGAGGAAATAAAGGAACTGGTTAGTCAGTTATTGATGGACAGGAGTAAAGAAATTTAGGTCTGGTAGATGTACAATATTTTTGTAGAACTGAAAAATATAATGATAGATTGAGTGTGACTGATTTTTTTTTGTATATACAGGGTGATTCATAAAAGATGGGCAGAACTTTAAGGGGTTATAGTACACTTAAAGACAAATAATATTAAATCGGAGACTAAGGGTCCCAGACGTATTCCCAAGGAGATAGGGGGCATTAAAGTTTAGGGTCCGAAATTTCAAATGATTATAAAACATGGAAAAATTGGTCGATTCGTTTGCGGTTTTTGCAAAAAATTTTCTTTATGCCAGTATTTTCTTGAAATAAAATTTTAAAGTTCAATTTCAAAAAATGCCGATAGGGGGCGCTTTAGACTTTGGAGTAACAAACAACTATTTTTTAACATTATTTTTTGTATTTCTTTAAATGATTTCGAAAGCTTAGACTTAAACTTAAATTTTGATCTAAAAATCTGAGTCCTAACGAGTAGTTAAGTAGCGTAAACTGAAATTTGAAATTTGAAACCCTTCTCCCCCCAGAACAAAAATCAGTTATTCCCGATCTTTGTGTCGTAGATTAGGCTCTAACTACTGCCGCGTTTTGCTAAAATTATTCTTTATGTCAGTATTTTCTTGAAAATAAATTTTAAAGAAAATTTTCAAAAAATTCCGATAGAGGGCGCTTTAGACTTTGGAGTAACGAACAACTATTTTATACCGTTATTTTTTGTGTCTCATTAAATGCTTTCTAAAGCTTAGACTTAAATTTTCAGCCCAAAATCTGAATCGTTAGACGTGGTTAAGTTTCTGGGGAGAGGGGTTTGAAATTTCTACTCCTGAGCACAGTTCAGTTTACCATGTCCACACATTGTGTGCTGTGATACGAGGTAAAAAGACACAAATTAGGATTATGTTACCAAAGCATATTTATTAACATGTAATTACAATAAATGTTCAAAATTGTGACCACCAGAGGTTATGCACGCAGAACAACGGCGAAGAATGGAACGGCGAACATTCGCGAAAACATCAGGCTTTTCGAGCACTTCCCCTACAGCGGCGGAAAGTCTGGCGACCAGTTCCTCGGGGGATTCAATGGGTGTCTCATACATAAGAGCCTTCAATCGTCCCCAAAAAAAGAAATCGAGGGGTGAAAGATCTGGCGAGCGAGCAGGCCAAGCAACAGGACCACCTCGACCAATCCATCTGTTCGGAAATGTGATGTCCAGATAGTTGCGGACGTCTCGTACGTAATGGGCTGGCGCTCCATCGTGCTGGAACCACATGACCCGCCGGATGCGTGGAGGAACAACGTTTAACAGGTCTGGCAGCACATGTTGCAGAAATGTGAGGTATGTTTTACCGTTGAGGCGTTCAGGAAGAAGGTACGGTCCGATTAGGTGGTCTCCGAGGATTCCTGCCCAAACATTGATGGAAAAGCGTCTCTGATGAGCATGTGGATACGTAGCATGTGGATTGACATCCGCCCATACATGTGCATTGTGTGTGTTAAATGTACCTTCACGTGTGAAGGTACATTCATCGGTGAAAAGCACAGTTCGTCCAAAATGTGGATTTAGCGCGTTCTGCTGCAGAAACCAGCGGGCGAATTCAATACGATTTGGATAATCCCCTGGAGACAGTTTCTGGACTCGTTGCACATGAAACGGGAGCAAATGTTCATCCTTCAGTACCCTCCAAGTCATGGACTGTGAGGTATCCACCTGCCTAGCCACTGTTCGTGTACTTGTACTTGGCTGCGCCGCTACTACATCCAGAATGGCTTCTGCAACAACTACTGATTCGTCCTTTTTTGCACGACCTGCATTCGACCGGGAAGCGAGAAATGATCCCGTCTCACACAACTGTCTGTGCAAGCGCTCGAAAGTTTTGCGGTTAGGCAACCGCCTGTTGGGAAATCGCTCTCCGTACATTCGTTGTGCCTCTGCACCATTTCCATCTGCCGCTCCGTAAATTAAATGCATCTCAGCCTTTTCCTTATTCGTGAAGGGCACCATCTTCCGATTCATTACTACAGCGACTTACACTTGAATCACCGTTCAGTGGTTTTTATGCCTGAATCGTGTCGAAATTTTGCATACGTGTTCTTCTTCTTCCCCATTTGACATTTGCATACTTTCTGTTTCCTTCTTCACCCGGTGACTAGCGTCAGGAATGGAGCTTTAACGTTTGCATGAGCGACGTTTCCAACTGTGCCAGTGCCTTTATGAGTGAATTCCGACTATGCAGTCCTTGACGAAAGTTGTATGTTTGCCTCGTATCACAGCACAGAATCGTTGGGCATGGTTAAGTAGTGCAAACTGAACTATGTTCAGAAGTTGAAATTTGAACCCCCTCCCCTCGCTACTGAACCACGCTCAGCGATTCAGATTTTGAGCTGAAAATTTAAGTTTAAGTCTAAGCTTTTGAAAGCATTTAATGAGACACAAAAAATAACGGTATAAAATAGTTGTTCGTTACTCCAAAGTCTAAAGCGCCCTCTATCGGAATTTTTTGAAAATTTTCTTTAAAATTTATTTTCAAGAAAATACTGACATAAAGAATAATTTTAGCAAAACGCGGCAGTAGTTAGAGCCTAATCTACGACACAAAGATCGGGAATAACTGATTTTTGTTCTGGGGGGAGAAGGGTTTCAAATTTCAAATTTCAGTTTATGCTACTTAACTACTCGTTAGGACTCAGATTTTTAGATCAAAATTTAAGTTTAAGTCTAAGCTTTCGAAATCATTTAAAGAAATACAAAAAATAACGTTAAAAAATAGTTGTTTGTTACTCCAAAGTCTAAAGCGCCCCCTATCGGCATTTTTTGAAATTGAACTTTAAAATTTTATTTCAAGAAAATACTGGCATAAAGAAAATTTTTTGCAAAAACCGCAAACGAATCGACCAATTTTTCCATGTTTTATAATCATTTGAAATTTCGGACCCTAAACTTTAATGCCCCCTATCTCCTTGGGAATACGTCTGGGACCCTTAGTCTCCTATTTAATATTATTTGTCTTTAAGTGTACTATAACCCCTTAAAGTTCTGCCCATCTTTTATGAATCACCCTGTATATATATATATATATATACTTTTTTTTTGATAATTTAACTTGTTTACTGTTGCAGTACTCAAAATAATTACCAAAACAATAAAAATTTCGTAATTTTTTTACTATTACTTTTAAAAAAGAAAATGTCTCAAAAATCTAGAATTTCCCAACTCTAAGCTCAATTTTCACAACTTCAGATATATTGGGGGGGGAAGCTCCCCCCCCATACCCCCCCATGGCGACGCCCCTGCCTTTGACGACCATATATCTAATTCCTTGTCTTACCCTGTAAATCATTTTATCTGTATTGTACAAACATCTTTTAGTATGCAAAATTTAATTCAGCGTAAAAATACAGAACTCATTTAAAAACCACCTTTAAGCAATTTACGCTCATAATCAGTAGCGCTTACGAATTCTTTTTTTGGAGCCCTGTATGTGATCTATAGCATTTATAATCATCACAAAGTATGCAAAAATTTAGTTAAAGTTAAAAAAGTTTAAAAGTTAATTTCCTTATGTGTGAAAGTGTGTAACAACATTAAAATGTACTTGAAACGATTTTTTCCCATTGGTCGTAATATAACGGAATACTTTTGTCTATCCCTGTAAATAAATTGTAATTGCTACAAGCATCTTTTCTTCAGTAACATGCAAAAATTTCAGGTCTTTCCGAGTATATTTACGAAAGTAAGAGCGCGGAAAACGGACTGACAAACCGAAGTCATAAACACTGTTGAACTATATTGGAATCTGTAAGAAACATTCCAAGGTAAAACCTTATTTCATTAACTCATACAAAAATGACGTCAAAGCTATTTTCTAATTGTAAGTTGAGTCTCTGTACACGAACGAAATGCCTATCGTTTACCATGTTTTTTTTTGTTTTTTTTTTTACCTGAAAAGTTTTTCACATTCAGTTCAATTCATTTTCAAAAGTTTTGTTTACATTAGGAACGAAACCTTAAATGCCGATAACTTTCAATGCATACTTCTTAAAAGGTACCATTTCTCAAAGAAATTATTTTTATTTTAAAAATATTTCTAAAAATGTAACTTTCATGCAGTTTTATTTGAAAAAATAATCTTGATGGAAAATACCAGATTGAAGTTGAAGTGGATTTGTGCTTTTATAATTTGGATAGTACGCGCTCGTTGGCGGGTTTATCGCTATTTGGCATAATTTGATAATTTTAGAATTAACTAAGAGTTTTTTGCTTATTAAGGGTAGAAATTTCATTTTTTTTAACTAAATTTTATAAAAGCAAGTAGATTGAGTAATTACCAGTCCGAAAATGCATTCCATACTTTTTTCTGTCCATTATTTAAGTCTCTAGCTTAATTGAATTGATATATGTTTGACGAAGATTTTTGTGATCATTTTCAGTATCTCGACGTTTTTTAAAAAAATCTTGTATCCCTGTTTGTAATTACTTTATAAAGATGAGTTTGGTTTCAAATTGAAGCTTTTCTTCTTTAGATTCTTCTGGTCTTCGTTTTATTTCTCTGCGATGCTTACTTTCTTAAATATATGAAATTTTAAAATGCCACGTTTGGCCGATTTAACGTGGAGAAGTTGTCTTCAGTATAATAAGCAGTTATGTGGTTCTGGTTTTTGGTTCTTGGCGTTTGTTTAATTGGCGGGGTTAGCATTTTTTTTATAGCTTGGCTCGGCAGAACGACAGTCCTGCGTGATATGATTTAATAAAGCAAATAATTAAATAATTTGATAACGTTGCAATGATTGCAGTAAATATAATGTGACACTAATAATCCAAAAAAGTAAAAAAAAAAAAAAAAAAAACCCGGATAATTAAGAACTCGAATTATACCCGCCTCACTACCTGCCCGCCAAAAAAAACTAACTGAAAAGACTCTTAAATTTTGGACTAAAGGGGGGAATTTCCCCTTGAATTCCTTGTCCTGAGGGGACTAGTTTTCCCTACGATCAAGTTGTACACAGCTGAAAAACAATCGGTAACAAAAAAATTATCATGTGTACTTTTAAAATTAGCTAAAGTACTCATTAACGATATATATCTAAAGTTCTAAGCTAAAGTATTTGAATAATATATCTAAAGTTCTAACAACCGCCGCAGCGAGCATCCTCTTTTCGTCCACAGCTCTTTATTCTTCCACTTAGTCCAGCTATTGCATCAAGATCTGAATATTTATAAAACTAGTTATAATACGAACGCACCTCATTTGCCCTGTTTGACATATTAGCCCAGTGGTTAGGGGGTTGAATTCGGAATTAATTAGGGGAAAGCTGGAAATTATTTTAATCCCTTCAGTTTAGGTCTAGAATGAATATGCTATGTTTTCCCCCTCGTACTAGGTGAGCGTTAGGAATATATGTATAGATTTATAGTCAAAAAACACGTTTTTTACATACCATAACAGTATCTCCAAACAACTAACTCTGTCAAAAACACTGTCAATGCAAATGTTTTAGAGCTTAAAATTCTGAGTAAAATGAGTACCTACACTTAATATTTGTGTTGAACATTAAGGTCACAATTCCAGTTTAAAGTTTTAGACCCATGGTCAGGGGGTTGAACTCAGAATTAATTAGGAGAAAACTGGAAATTGTTTTAATCCCTTCAGTTTAAGCCTAAAATGAACGTGCTATATTTTCTTCCTCGTACTTGGCTGAATGTTAGAAAATATGTACATATTTATTTTCGAAAAACACGTTTTTTTAATTACCTTAACAATATCTCAAAAAAAATAACTCTATAAAAAACATTGTCAATACAAATGTTGTAGAGCTTAAAATTCTGAATAAAATGAGTACCATAATTATTATTTTTGTTCAAAATTAAGGTCGCAATTCTATTTCAAAATGTTTCAAATTAAGAGCTTGAAGCCAGGAGAGACCAAGTTACCTTAATAATATCTCAAATTGTGGCCTTAATATTGAACAAAAATATTAAGTGTAGGTACTCATTTTACTCAGAATTTTAGGCTCTATAACTTTTGTACTGACAATGATTTTGATAGAGTTAGTTGTTTTGAGATCTTGTTAAGTTAACTTGGTCTCGCCTGGTTTCAAGCTATTGATTAGCGATTAAGGCAAAATTTTGAAATAGAATTGATCCTAATAACTGATCTTTATTATATTTTACTGATTATGTATCTATATTATAAAGAACAAACGTATCTGTGCGTAACGCTGACGTCATTTTGCGAATGGCAATACTTCACGATCAAATTTCGGTCTTGAAATTTCCGCTACTGCATTTTTTCAATCTTCTGACCATCATACATTTTCAATTTTTGACGCATAGGGAAATAAATGTACTTTCAAATGCAATTTGTTTAAAAACTGTATTCATTGACTGATGTATTATATTTTCTAAAAAAATAATTTTTAAGCACGATTTTTTTAAAAGTTTATCTTATCACGTGCCGGTTTCAATACATAAAATAATAAACATTTTGCACATAAAGCAACAAACATTTTTCAGCATTTGTTTCTGACTATTTTTGCATAATGAAATTAATACTTCCTTTGTAAGCAAATAAAAGAATAATATTAAAAAACCCACCAAACTAACATATGCGTGAAAGACAAATTAACGAAATTAATACTTCTTTTATAAACAAATAAAAGAATAATATTGAAAAAACACAAATCTAACATATTTGCAATCGTACAATTTAAATTTTTAGATCACCAAATAGGATTTTTTTTTCGTATGGAATTTGTTTGCAAAGTTCATCACAGTTTACTGATTGTCTATGGTTTTAAAAACAATTTTAAAGCATGAAATATTTTTACTTTCTTCTATCTTCAATAGAAGAAAGTATTGTAATCGAAATTTTTTTCGACTTCCGGTTTTCGACGGATTTGCATGTTTTAGGGGTCAGAGATTCCAAAAAACATGTTTATAGAAAATGTCTGTCTGTCTGTGTGTCCGTCTGTCCGTCTGTCCGTCCGTCCGTCTGTCCGTCTGTCCGTCTGTCCGTCTGTCCGTCGCCATTGTACCATCAAAAAGTGTATGCAGTTATGTATAGAATTAAACCAAAATTTTACTATAAGTCTTTGGCTATGGCAAGCAGGTCCTCCCTGAATTTGGAAAAAATTCGCCGGTAGGGGGCGCTGATATAACAATTTTTGTGCGATTTTGAATATTGTACCATCCAAAAGTGTATGGAGTTATGCATAGAATTGAACCAAATTTTTAGTTTAAGTTTTTGGATATAACAAGCAGGTCCTCCCTGAATTTGGAAAAAATTCGCCGGTAGGGGGCGCTGTAAATGCGTTTTTTGTGCGATTTTGAATATTGTACCATCGAAAAGTGTATGAAGTTATGCATAGAATTGAACCAAATTTTTATTTTAAGTTTTTGGCTATGGCAAGTAGGTCCTCCCTGAATTTGGAAAAAATTCGCCGGTAGGGGGCGCTGTAATAGCGATTTTTGTGCGATTTTGAATATTGTACCGTCCAAAAGTGTATGAAGTTATGCATAGAATTAAACCAAATTTTTATTTTAAGTTTTTGGATATGGCAAGCAGGTCCTCCATGAATTTGCAAAAAATTCGCCGTTAGGGGGCGCTGTAATAGCGATTTTTGTGCGATTTTGAATATTGCACCATCGAAAAGTGTATGAAGTTATGCATAGAATTGAACCAAAAAAAAATTTTAAGTTCTTGGCTATGGCAAGGAGGTCCTCCCTTAATTTGTAAAAAAATCGCTCGTAGAGGGCGCTGTAATAGCGATTTTTGTACAATTTTTGTGCCATTTTGAATATTGTACCGCCGAAAAGTATATGAAGTTATGCATAGAATTGAACCAAATTTTATGTGTTTATTTTTGGTCATGTCACGAAGGTCCTCCCTGAATTTGGAAAAATTCTGCCGGAAGGGGGCACTATAATTGCGATGTCTGTACCATTTTCATTATTGTACCATTGAAAAGTGTATGAAGTTATCCATATAATTGAACCAAATTTTTTGTGCATGTTTCTGGCTGTGGCAAACAAGTCCTCCCTGAACTTGAAAAAATTCCGAAAGAAGGGGGCGCTATAATTCCGATGTCTCTGCCATTTTCATTATTGTACCATCGAACAGCGTATAAAATTATGCATACAATTGAACCAAAATGTTTGTGCTTGTTTCTGACTTTGGCCAACAGGTTCTCCTTGAATTTGGAAATATTGTGCGGTAAAGGGGCTCCGTGCTAGCGATTTTTGTATACTTTTCTTGATTTTTCGTAGTTCTATTGTGCATCGGCGGCTCATGCAGCGGCGGGAACACGCTTCCTGCTATGCCGGCTATTCGCAAACAGCTGATAGCGACAGAATAAGGAAAAATTAATAATTTTAACAAATATCATGATATAGATTAACTCGTTTTTAGTCCGTTTAATTGACTTGAGCAGAAATTTAAGATGAAAATCAAAGTTGGTATAGTATTGAACTAATAATATTGAAGTATTAACATGTGTAACTAAGTTTTGAAATATTAGGATGCATAAGATAGAAGAAAGTTTTGGGATTGGCACATCCAACTAGTTTAATTTATCTATATCGCGCGAAGCTCGATTACGAAAGATTAATCCGTTTGCCCTTAAAACAAAATAAAGAGTTCATCATTTTCTTACGGCTAATTTCCATTAAAAAAAGTTCCCTATGAATAAATAAATAAAATAACATAAATAAAACACAAATTTACCAGACATGTATAAGCTCTGAAATTATCAGAATATAAAAGGATGCCATAAGTAGTAAAATCTTGGCATATAACTCTTAGCATGCGGCTAATAAGAAGATATCGTTTTGATAAATTTCAAAAATGTATTTGATTGTGTAATTCGTATTTTCCATATGAAAAATGCTTTTTTAATCTAAGTGGTCAATCTAAAAAAATTATTGCATATAAAAAAATGTTAGTTTTCAATAAAAAAAAAATGTTTTCACCTATATTCTTTAACCGGGGAAGCCCGGGTACGATCCCCTAGTATTTATAATATTCTTTAGGATCTTTAAGCCAAGATGGACCCTCCCACCATTTGAGAGATACCAGCTGTTTTGCTTTACACCCTCTAGATGGCCGATCCAGTGGCGTAGCTACATTTTTTGATGCCCGGGGCAGGAAAAAAATTTGCCCCCCCCCCCAAAGAAGAAAAAAAGAAAAAAAAAGTTTTTCTTCAAGGCGAAAAAAAAACTATTTCTGTCTTGTACCTGGAGAAAAAGGCAGTTTCACTCTTCCTTGATTTTAAGGATTCAGGCAATTTTACTCAAACACACGAAACTAAAATGTGTGGAACCCGATTATAGAAGATTTCTAGTTTTCTTCAATACTGAATTTCTAAGGAAACTTTAAAAACATTGCGTAAAGTTCACGGATATGACTACTGTTTAAAGCGTATGGAAGTAGCAACATTGAAAATAAATTCTCAAAAAAAAAAAAAATCTTATTTGCAAAAACTCCTTAAATTCGCCCGATTATAGAAAAAACTCTCCGGTTTCAAAACGGCAGCCACCGAAGAATTTCAAATTGCTATAGCATTTTTTAAGATAGAGAGGAAACCAAAAAAATTTCTTGAATTCTTCTAACAAGACTTAACGATTATGCAAGAAATAAATTTGCATTTATAGTTTTTTTGTATATTTTTATTTTAGGTTGAAATTTGTAAGGGGCCACCAATTTGGCCACCAAACAGGATGGCGGATCAATATGCCTAACGAATTTGGTCGAGATTTTAATAAACCCTTAACATATGCTCAATCACATCCAAATTGGTTTATAAATACGAGCGCAGTCGCATGACAATGATCAGATATTTATAGAGAGAGACATATACTATATATGTAGATAAAAAGGATAAGAATTAAAATCCTTTTAAAAATTAAAATTAAGTTTCAAAAATTTAAAATAAAAATTTTTTCTTCCAACTCTAAATCTTATATTTTAAATCAAATTTACCCTTTGTAACTTTGTTTCCCAGCTCAACATTTATTATGTTCACCACTAAATTCAGAGAGTAACTTAAGATTGAAAATGCTGACGTTGCGACAATTCTCCTTCGTTTGTGGTTAAAGCCTCGTGCGTCACAGATCCCGGGAATTTTGCAGATCTTGACCACATGTCAATCAAGAGCTAGTTAACCAATTAAACTAAATGTTCCTCCCAACTTGATACATTCGCTGCTGGAAGATATTGCCAACATATATTAGCAAGAACGCACACGAAAAAGATTAGATTTTGCCCATTTGAGAGGCCTGCACAACCTACGACCATGTTGGTCCCGAAAATAATGTAAATGGCTTGTGAGACATGCGCGGACATGACTGTAAGATGGCGAAAATAAATGAGTTCACAAAGAGGTTCAAATTCATTTCTCTCATTAATCTCCAAGTTATTCCTTACATGGATGTTTCTTCTAATGCATATACGCTGAATGTAAGTATATATCAAATATATTTAACTTTTACAACGATGAAAACAGCCATTTGTACTGGTCGTACTAGGAAGACTGAAAAGTCCTACTTTGTTTTTTATACGATTTAAGAAGGGAAAATTTGGGCATAGGTTGCCCACATTTTATTATTTCGCTTTTCTCAGTGCCAATTCGACGAGAAAATGGAATTTCCAATAAAGCAGAAATAATATCTTTACTTGTTGCTCTTTCAGCTAAATCCATTTTGCATTGGTTCACAGAAGTCCCCATTACACGAAAATATTAAAACGCAAAAATCAGCGTAAAACTAATCTATGTGTGTATTTGTGCGACAGAGATGGCTAGAAATATCTACCGCACGTGCAAATCTATAAATTTGTGTCAGGGTAGGTAGTTCAAGGCAGGTCCTGATGCACATGAGGCTCAGATTTCTAATTTTTTTTATAATTAGTCGAGAATATTAATAATTCCTAAAAAACACGTTTTTCACAAAATGACAAAATCACGCTCACATCTGAACCTGATTCCACAGCCGAAATGGAAGAAATTAAGAATTTTCACAAATCAGGAAAAATTTAGAAAACTAATTGAGATATCGATTTGAAAATTTCAGAGCACATGTAAAAAAAATATTTTACACCTGCGTATAAAATTTTGGAAAATCGGTCGGTAATTTTTCTTAATGTTTTAAAAAAACTGGCAGCGACAGTAGAAATGTTCGGAGAAAGAACATACAGGGCGAACATTCATTAAAAAACGAACTAAAAAGAGATCTTTTTTCAGCCGATCCCTCCTTTTAATTTCCGAAAATCGACGGATCACAGATTATATGACATGTGGGCAATCGACTTAATTAGTAAGCATTACCAAATGCTAAAAACATAATTTAAACACATTTTATCAATTTAATCGAAGATTATTAGTGTGTTCTGTGGCAAGAGTCCCATAATATGAGAGTTAAGAGTTCATCAACAAGGGTTCTTTCCTTTACTTACATTTAAAAGTATGTTTTTTAAAATAAGACTTCTTTTACCACCATTATCGAACATTAACGTCACATTCATTTCTTGGATTCTATGGGCCAGATTTCAGCGGAAATTGATTCATTCAATTTAGCTTACAATTTTCTTGCAGTTTTTAGCTCTACCTCCAGTTGAGGGGCGCATTTTTATCTCGGGTTCTATGAACTAAATTTCGGTTTTCGATTGTCTTACAGTTTTTAGTTGTACCTTCCACCTCCAAGGGGCATTTCTATCTCTGGTTTCATGGGACCAATTTCTGCGGAATTTTTTTTTCTTTCAATTAATCTTATGATCATCTTCAGATTTTCCAGCACGTGCGCAGCACGCCTGCTATACGGGGACGTAGGCAGCGGGGACCCATGCCGCAGATTCATTTTGAAAGAAATAAATTTGAATGGAGGTTTTAGTGGTTAGAGATGCGTACGTAGCACTCCCGGTCTACGT
The DNA here is from genome assembly GCA_963932465.1 of Maratus speciosus. NCBI lineage: Eukaryota > Metazoa > Arthropoda > Arachnida > Araneae > Salticidae > Maratus > Maratus speciosus. The sequence goes on along the minus strand of OZ010790.1, from coordinate 177,259,199 downwards.
TGTCGAAGACAGTGGGGACCCATCCCAGAGGTATTCTTTTGATTCCAGAAATGTCGCTCCAAGTCGCAAACAGGCCTTTTGACTTATAAGCTGGAAGCTAGACAGTTAGAAAACTCCATCAGCGATTGGCCATTATCGATCTCTCCATTTCCCCCCACCTTCACCGAATTTCTTCAAAACATTCCCACAGACACACACACAAAAAAGGGTTAACAATTTTTATTTATTGTCAAAATATGGGAAATAATTTCGGTTTAAACCTCCTCTCAATTTGGCGCCCCTATTTAACCTTTTTGAGCCTCAGATTCAGATACATAATTATCTTAGGTACCAAGTGTGTTGAGTTATCCCTAGAAATATTTAAAGAAGCTTTTTCTTTCTTCATTATTTGGACATAACAAAATTCTTACTAAAGAAGACATTCACACACAGACAGAAATTCAACAATTCTTACTTATTGTCAAAATATGTGAAAAAATTTCGGTTTAAACCTCTCTCAATTTGACGCCTCATGGCCTCGGCGCCCGGGGCGGCCGCCCCCTTGCCCCCTTTAGCTACGCCACTGGGCAGGTCTGCTGGATTAATTTCACCAGGTATATGTTTCCATAAAACAGGATCACCCAATTTTTTTATTTCTTGAACTCTGTTTCTGACAAAAACAGACCAGTTTTCCTTCCTGAATATCCATGCAAGCACTGTCGTGGAATCGCTCCAAAAATATTTTTCCATATCTTCCAAGCCCGTAGCATCAGTTACTGATTTAGCCAATCTAGCACCAATCAAAGCAGCTAAAAGTTCCATTCTAGGTACAGTTCCACATTTTAAAGGACCTATGCGGGATTTCGCAGCAAGAAGGAGTAACTCTACAGGATCTTTAGTTGCTATCCTAAAAAATATAACAGCAGCATACGCATACTGACTTGCATCACAAAATGTGTGAAGAGTACAACCTTTTAAATTACCTGGGGTGAACTGAATATATCGAGGAATCTGAATTTCTTGTAAAATAAATTATTCACGAAACCATTCAATAAATTCATTTTTTATATCACTAGGGGGCTCTGCCCCCTACGAACTACGCTCGCCAACCCCCGTTCAGGCACACCAAAATCCAAAAAGCACGCTAATTTGATCGGCTTTAAAAATATTGAATTAAAATTTTAAAAAAACAGTAGCGATCTCTCTGTAAACGGGCTTCCATTCGTTTTCCTTGGATTGGGGATTTTTAAGGCCAAATCTGCTGCTGTTAAGAGATACAATGGCTGTTTTCGTATTTAATTAAAAAAATTAGTTAAACATTTGAAAATAAGCTAATGTAAAATGAATTATGTAAACAGTGTCATTGTCTCACAGTATTTTTTAACAGCGCTATAAGATAGTTCTTTTAAATAATTCCTTTTAAATGTATCGTTTCAAATCTGACGTAATTTACACCAAAGTTTTATTTCTCTTATTAATATTCACGTGAAAATACTTTTGTTGTTAGAAAGAATTATTATTTGCGCTGTCTTCGAATTCACGATAATAGTTGAAAAGATTATCTCAAAATATCTCGCGCAAATGTATTTTTCAATTTAAATTGTTTTGCTATATCTTTTGCCATTTTAAATATGACGTAATTTCCTCAAATTACAAGTTTTAACGCATAATAATGATTTTTTTTTTATTTTAAGATTTTGTTTCTCTTTTAAAATTCAAGTGCAAATATGGTTCGGCACAGATGTCATATACGCCCCATATTGGCGCAATTTTTTTCTGACGCCAATTTCATATACGCAACGGGTACTTTACTGGTGCTAAAGTGTCGTTATTTTGCTTGATATGGTAACCCAGATGTTGTTGTTTATGCTATTAATGTTTTCGACAAATTGGCGTCGGAAAAAAAAAATTGCGCCAATATGGGGCGTATATATGACATCTGTGCCTATGGTTCTTATGACGTAATTTTCCTGCTTTTAACATGTAATCATTTAATTCTAAGTTTAAAGTTTTTTTTCTGTTTGTAATAGTCACGTATAAATAAATTTTTAATTCGAAGTAAACATTATTGTTTGCGCTGTTTATACAACTGGCAACAGTTTAAATTAATAACATTTTCTAAAATTTGTAAAAAATATCTCTCGAAATGCTGAAAATTTGAATTTAAAATTGAAATAAAACCTCAAAAATGAGTTAATTAAGAAAAATAAATTCAATCTGCACACCGGGAACTTATAACGTATAAAATGATCTAAAAATGATTAAATTCTCATGTATAGTTTGTGCTCCAATAAAACTTTTTTAATGGAACGATTTTGTCCAACTTTAGCATTAAATATCTCTTAAAATAATTGTTCTATTTGAAAACTGCCTGCATCAGCGTGTTTATCAAGCATTTCTCTATAATACCACAGATTTTCATATTTTTGTATGCAACAGTTTTTTTAATATTAACGATGAAAGGCCATGCTTAAGCATTCAAATTGGATGCAATCTACCCGGAATATCTACGCGGATTTTCATTGGTCCGTTTCCAAATCAAAACTTTTTTATATATATAGAAGGACTAGTAACTTCTTCATCCCAGGTGATTCCTTCTTTCCATGTTTTCTGTAACATCATCTTGGGACATATAATAACTGGAGCAGTAAAACCAATTGGATCAAAAACTTTATTGCAACTGATAGCATGATTCGTTTTTTTTAATTTTTTCTATACTAGGGGGCTCTGCCCCCTACGAGCTACGCTCATCAACCCTCCGTTCAGACACCGCAGACTCTAACAGCACGATAATTTAATCGCTTTAAAAAGATTTCGGAAGATTGAATTATAATTTGAATCTGAGAATTATAATCTGACGTAATTTTCACCAAACTTTTATTTTTCTTTTTAATATTCACGTAAAAATACTTTTGTTAGAAATGAAATATTATGATCATCTTAAAATATCAAATAAATTTGTCGAGCAATTTTTAAATTTAAACTGTTTTGCAATATTATTTTTTGTTGATTTTATATAATAAGCGTAATGTGACGTAAATTCTCCTATTTAAGACTTCTAATGCATGTTTATGAATCTATTATTTTACAATATTCTGTCTCTTTTAAAATTCACGTGTAATTATAATTTTTATGACGTAATTTTCAATGAGTTCCTGCCTTTTTATATTTTCTGTTTATAATAGTCACGTGTAAAATAAATTTTTAATTTGAAGTAAACATTATTGTTTGCGCTGTTTATACAACTGGCAACAGTTTAAATTAATAACATTTTCTAAAATTTGTAAAAAATATCTCTCGAAATGCTGAAAATTTGAATTTAAAATTGAAATAAAACCTCAAAAAATGAGTCAAATAAGAAAAAGAAATACAATCTGCACACCGGGAACTTATAACGTATCTAAAAATGATTAAATTCTCATGTATAGTTTTTGCTCCAATAAAACTTTTTTAATGGAACGATTTTGTCCAACTTTAGCATTAAATATCTCTTATAATAATTCTTCGATTTGAAAACTGTCTGCATCAGCGTGTTTATCAAACATTTCTCTATAATACCACCGATTTTCATATTTTTGTATGCAACAGTTTCTTTTTTAATATTAACGAAGAAAGGCCATGCTTAAGCTTTCAAATTGGATGTGGATCTACCCGGAATATCTACGCAGATTTTCATTGGTCCATTTCCAAATCAAAACTTTTTTTTATATATAGAAGGATTAATATCTTTCGTCTAGCTTACATTAACTTTTAAAACGTCTAGAAATCTGTTCCATTGTAATCCCAGTACAGCAGTATCTTCTCTATTTTCGCTATTATTTCTTTTTTCTGTCTGTTCCCATCCTCTCAAATCAAATCCACCTTTAGCCATAAGAGATTTAGAATCAGTAATAAACCTTTCCAATTATTCCTGTGTGTGGACACTAGCAGCGACATTGTCATCATAAAAGCTTCTCAGCAATTGCTGTTTAACCCTTAAATGCATAGTGATGCAAATTTACATCACTTGTTATTTAACTTTTTATAAATAAATCAAGTTCTTCGCTACCACTATTTTTATATAGAAATATTACTCCTGCAAAATTCACATAAATATGCTACTAAATAAATTTAAAAATCCATCTTAAAATTTCTGGTGTCTAATCCTTAATAAAAGAATAAAAAACACAATTCTAAATGAATAATTCATGCATTTAAGGGTTAAGATTGGGGTCGTATTCTTCATCGTTTTTAATGTGATATTCTATGACGGAAGCGAGAAGAAAAGGAGAATTTTTGATTCCAAACACAACTCTAGTATGTCGAAACATAAGAAACGCAAATAGCCCCGATCTTCTTTACAAACAGCTATTCGTAAAAATGCTTTCTTGATATCAGCTACAACACCAAATTTATTTTTTCTAAATCGTAAGAAAATGTCAGGAATTAATTCAATAAGATTTGGTCCATAATGCAAACATTGATTCAAAGATGGATGGTTCTGCATTCTAACTGATGCGTCAAACACGGGACGAATGGGAGTTGTACTGTTTTCTCTTATCACTGGTCGATGAGGTAAATAATTTCCATAAAGATTCATTTCAGACTGTGGAATTTCCTCTATAATTTTATCATCAAGCCACCCTAAAAGCACTTTTTCATACTTTTGATAAATGTTATCGGAAAGCAACTTATTTGTAACACTAGTTAATCTTTTCTTGGCTAAACTCAAATTATCAGGTAAAGGTGGTGTATCTTTTGACCATGGCAAAGAAACTTCATAGCGATTATCTTCATTAATTTTTATTGTCTGTAAAAAATGCTCTTTAACCTGACGATCGATCTCCATTTTAGATTGTTTTTCAATCGGATCATTAATTCCAAGCAAATCCAATTTCCATAAATCAGCAATCTCTGCTTCCTATACAAACATAGATGTAACTGATAAAGCTAAATTTTCTTTAGACGCATTATCTTGAGGCACTTTTCCCATTAAGGTCCAACGTAAAAATGTTTCCAGTGCTACTAATCCCGACGAGTGTATTTCTCTACGACCTGTCAGTAATTTTCCCATTACATCAGCTCCAATCAATATTTGAATAGATTCAGGAGTTTCAGCACACATCCGTCAAAGCGGTGCCTTTTTCCAATAATTCTTTAAACCAAGATTCTTTTCCTACAGACATAATATTTTCACATATAATGCTTTGATCCAAAACTTCAAAATTACATTTAAAATTTTCTTTCAAATTGCTTAATCTTACCTTGTACTAATGATGATTATAATCCTTTGTTATGACTTCGCCAAAAAGGGAATGAGAAGCTTTTTTTCTCGAAGAGGTAAATACTTCATTTCTTCGGCTAAATGTTTTGAAATATACGATCTCTGAGAACCTGAATCCAAAATTAGTCTAACATTTTTCTTTTTGTTTTCGGAAAGGATTTTTGGCACAGATGTCATATTCGCCCTGTATTGGCGCGATTTTTTTCTGACGCCGATGTCATATACGCAAAAGGTACTTAACTGGCGCCAAAGTGTCGTTATTTTGCTTGATGTGGTAACCCGGATTATGTTGTTTATGCTGTTGATGTTTTCGCCAAATTGGCAACCGAAAAAAAATCGCGCCAGTATGGGGAAAATATGACATCTGTGCCGGATTTTTGCCTTAAGCGTCTGAAGAAACACTTTAGGATTTCTATTGAAATTAGCCATATTTACTTCTTTACCAGACGACTTTTCTTCCTCTTCCTCTTTCTTTTCATTCAGCTTGTTTTTATCGAGCGTTTGACACATCACAGACATATGTCTTTTATCACAAAAAGAAACACTTCAAGATAGCTCTACATTGCTTCGTTGTGTGACCTATTGCCAAACATAAAAAACAACATCTTTTGTCCTTCAGTATATTCTGCTTTTCCTTTAAACTCATCTTCCATGCCGAAAAGCATTCTGGGCTTAGATGTCTTCCTTTGCAAAAAACGCAATTTTTCCTTAAATTTGGCTTTGAAGAAGTTGCTAATATAGTAGCGGCAGTTGGTAAATGTTTAGTAACATCATTGTAACCTTTATTTTTCCTCGCACCATCTTTTTTCGCCAATTCCAAAACCTGCCACTGCCAAATTAATTCTTTCATCTCCTTCAATTTCAGATTTGAGAAACGTCATTAAATTATCCAGGCATTCTTTTGCATTAGATCTAACAGGAGTCGTATGGGTACGATTCCACGCTTTCAAAAATTCATCAGTAAAACAAGATTCTACCATTGGATATAATATTGAAGCATATCTATCTGTTGTGACTCCTAACGTCTCAAGAGCTCGTAAATACGACTCAAGTTTATCATATATGATGTAATAGAAAAATTTCCTTTTGATTGCACAGATATAATTAATTTTAATAATTCTCGCACATGTACTTCAACCAAAAGATCTTCCTTACCGAAACGAGCTTTAAGACTCTCTATAGCTTTGGCATAGTTACCGCCAGTTGGCAGAAAACTATCAACAACTTCTCGTGCTCTAGATCCAGTGACAGTTGCTTGGATCAAATACTGGAATTTATTTTCTGGCGCAATATCTTGATCATTGTGAATCTGTTCAAACTGACTCTAAAATGGCAACCATTCCTCTAAATAACCATCGAATTGGCGAAATTACAACTTGGGCAACGTAAACTTTCGTTTAGAATTATTAGTATCATAGTCAGTTGAAATGTACTCACCTTGCATTTGTCCCTGTGACTGGATTTTCGATAATTCTAATTGATGATTTAATTCCAGCTTTCTTAACTCTACTTATTGATCCAACTTTTTTAACTCTTGATCTGACTTATCCTTTAATTCTAGCTTTTTAAACTCTTGACCCGACTTCTCTTTTTCCTTTCTCTCTGCACGTTGGATAAAATTTCTTGTACAAAATCAGGATCTTGTTTATATTCTTTACTATTCAAAATAATTTCCTTTACTATTCCGATTGTATAATCTTGTGGAACTGTTTCCCCAAGCTCTTCCACTACGAGCTTCAAATCGACCTTTTTAAAGTTTTTAACGGCTTGAAACATTTTGCTTCAATAAATCTGGTAAACTGTCCTGCCGCGGACGTCACAGTGTTAATTAAAGCGTTCAAAAAGGATGTTATTTTAACAACCCAGCTTTCCGAACATAGTGCGGACGCCAATTATCAACTTAAAATGTACAAAAAAAGTCAATTAACCTCTTAAACACAAATAATTTATTAACCGGTAAAGCTTTTTACCTTCTTCCATAAAAAAATTCAAAACATTAAAAGATACAATTTCTAATTCACATTACATGATATATAAAAGTTATCACGAGAATTAATGATGAGAGGATAATAAAAAATAAATAAACATGGACAATAAATTTAACATTTGCGTGTTTTTTCTCCTGCGTTCGAAAATTCTTTCCCGTTCCCTATTTTCGTACCTTGCCCGCCAATTGGTTTTGGTTTCTGGACTCCTAGCTTGTGATTTTTTTTCCGTATTTAGGTTTTTCTGCCCGCCTACCTAATGCGGGTTCCGCATTCCATGATTTTTTATACACCTTTCATAGTTTTGTATTCGTCCAGATCTTTAGCTAGTGTTCCTGGATCTTTATATTTGGCCCACGAATCTATAAAATGTTCCCTTAATTCCTCTGGAGCGCGCTATTTAACTTGTTCGGTTATTAGCATATCTTTTATCTCCGTAAATTGCGTAATCTCTAGACCATTTAACCACCCTTCTGGAAAGCTATTCTGCTCAAAAATGAGGTCTTTCCACTGGCTACCTGGATTTCGTACATGCTTATTTAGTTTTTGTCTGTAAGCTTCGGAACTAAATCTATAGCGAGCTAACAGGATTGACTTAACATCCGTTGATTCGCGTAAGATCAGTTCGGCTATTTCAACGGGCAACAAAGCTAATAAATGTGTCATCAAATCATCATTCTCTATCCCAGTCCTTAATTCCTGTCGATCAACAAATTTAAAAACAGAGTTATATCAGAACGCTCTGGATCAAAACGATGCATTATAGTCTTTAGTGATAATTTAGGAGGTCTTTCCCATCCGTTACTGGAATTTGAATTACGCCTCCTTGAGTTTTGTGTCAATTTAAGTTTCTCTAACTGAAATTCGCACTTTCTTTCTCTCTCTCCCCTTCCTCTTTCTCTTTTCCCAATAGAATTTGATCTTCCCTGTCTTTCACTATGTATCCCGCTTGCGTTAACGCAAAATCTGCATCATAATCGTCCGCGGCTTCTATCTTTTGGGTAATTGTCGCGATTATGTCACTGTCCTCTATCTCAACCCCTAATGCTTCTGCTAAATTTTGTAGATCAATCTTTCTGCAATATTTCAATACCGTTACTTTTGGCATATTTTATCTATTCTAAATTAATACAAATAATACAAAGGAACCGAATGATTTTTTTTGTTAGTTGACTCAAAAGATATGATTTTGACACTTTACAGAGAATATTCTAACCCTATGTACCCTTATAAAACAAATTTTCAAATGCATTTACAATAAACATAAATAAATTTGCAATACTGTAATAAATTTCAGATTTACTACACTTCAGTGTCAATTCTAAAAACGAAATATAAATTTCTCTATTTTTGCGTTCCCTACACGCACAAAATATAAGCGATAAATAATATTTTCAAATGTTATAGGTAAAGAATCTTCTCAGTTTTACTCAGAATTGAACACTCCCTGCAAGCCTTTTCAAATGCTTTCACTTGCGAATCTGTTCGAAAAAAACCACGAAAGGGGAAAAATGCAACTGTCAATCGGCGAGGGAAAAGGGTTGCCGGACAACGAAAAATTCGCCAAACAGAATTCGAACACAAGAGTGTAACAGGCTATGAAGTTTGCAAAATATAGGGATGCCAACAAGAGATAAAAGGATGCCAACGGGAGAAATAAAGTACTTTAAATTAAACTGACAAAGTTATTTTAAATCTGATTTGATACCAGAATCCGGTGACGTCATGTAAAAACAAAATTGAAACAACCGAAATGAAATAATGTTTGAAGCCATCGGCTAAAGAAAAACGTAGAAAAATGAATAAATAAAAAAAACTATCACTGTGCTAGCAAGGAAACAAAGTAACAAGGGGTACAGAAAAAGGAAAGGGGAAAAAATGAATTAAAATGGTTTAAGCGACCAAAAGAAGGAAATAAAAAATAAAATATGGTAAATTACCACAAGCATCTGTTAATAATAGCATGTTTTATTTATTTGTTATTTATTTCTTTTATTTTTTTACTTTAAAGAAAATTTATTTCAGATTTACTAGTTTATGATGTCATGCAGTAAATTGAAAATTTACGGCTAATCATAGAAAAATCTTATTTAATTATTATTATTATTTAAGAATTGAAAGAACTTTTTTAAATTAATAATTTTTGCACCCTGTTAAGAAACAAGAGAAGTTTAATCTGAAGAACGGCCTAGGATCTTATTTTTCATAATAATATTTTGAATTTATACTAAATAAAAGAGAAAGGGAGACAAAAAAAATAATAATTACTTTTTATTAATTTTAGCTATCAATTACTTTCCAATACCTTTAGCTAAATTTTACTTAAATAAATAATAAATTTTTATAAATAAAAAAGACAAATTTATACAAAAGAATTCTCATAGCCATTCATAAGTTTTTAATAATTTAGTAGAGAAAAATTATTTCTAATGTAAAAACAAAAACAACAACAGGAAAAGGCACAATTAAATTTAAGTTATTTTTGATAAATAACTATTTAAGAGTTCCCTACATGAAAAAAAAAGAAAAATCATACTCTTACACTTGGACTTAAGAAAAAATAGCGATAATTTTTTAAAAATATATTTAAAATTTAAATCCAAATGTTGCAACTTTTAAAGAATCCTATAAATTAATTCAATAAGTATAGTACAAGCTTTAAGTAAGTTTTAGATAAAGGTATTGGAAAGTAATTGATAGCTAAAATTGTTAGAAAGTAATTCTTAATATTATTTTTTCTCTCTCCCTTTCTCTTTTATTAAGTATAAATTCAAAATATTATTATGAAAAATAAGATTCTAAGGGGTTCTTCAAATTAAACTTTTCTTGTTTCTTAACAAGATGCAAAAATAATGAATTAAAAATAACTTTTCTTTGAATTCTTAAATAATAATAATAATTAATTATGATTTTTCTATGGATAGCCGTAATTTTTTCAATTTACTGTATGATATCATAAACTAGTAAATCTAAAATAAATTTTCTTTAAAGTAAAAACAATAAAAGAAATAAATATCAAATAAATAAAACTTGCTAATACTAACAGATGCTTGACCTAAGTCAAGATAAAGTGTAAAGTTTTTTTTTTCAGGTTTTTAGGAAAGAAAAGTATTCATGCATATAAATTGCAGTACATGTACAGGTACACACATATACTTAAATATAGGTACACACATATACTTAAATATAACTTCAATGTTAAAGCATATAAATTTAATATTTGGCATTAAAATGTATCCCCTCCCCCCTCCCTCTCTCTCTTTTTAAACTTTACTTTAAACAGTAGTCATCAGAAGAAAGACGCCTCTGATCTTTCCCCTGATGTTTTATTGCAGTTCAAAGCACTTCTGGGGTTTACAGGGCTCGCACCGTTCCTATAATTTTCGCACTTTGCTACCACTAAATTGAAACAATAATCTTTGCTGTACATTTCTATTATAAACGTTAAAGGATTCTATCACGAAGAATTCTTATTTAAAATACTGGTAGCAAAGCGCGAAAATTTTAGGAACGGTGCGAGCCCTGGGTTTAACATCTTTTGACAGTTTTTATGTTATAAAGACCTTTGTATGTATTTTAGCACACACACATGAGTACAAATAATCTTATATATTTTTTAATGTTATAAAGGTCATTTTGTTAACTATTATAATATGACTTTACTTGAGTGGTGCATTTTTTAGGTGCGTTCGTAATTATATAAATACGTAGCACCTATAGTCGTCGTTCAGTCCGTCCGTCCGTCCGTCTGTCCGTCCGTCTGTCCGTCCGTCCGTCTGTCCGCATGTAACAGAGCAAAAACTACCCAACCGAATGGTCTGAAATTTCAAATATATGATTGTTGCAAAATTTTGTCGAGCCATTTCAAATTTTATGAAAATCGGACGTATAGTTTAATTACAGGGACAGTCAAAAGTTTTTCTTTACATTACGGCCAATGGGAAAAATTATTGCAAGTGCATTTTAATGATATTAGAGCCTTCCGAATGATCTGAAATTTTAAAGATATAACTGTTGCAAAATTTTGTCGAGCCCTTTCAAATTTTAGGAAAATCGGATGTATAGTTTAATTACAGGGACAGTCAAAAGTTTTTCTTTACATTACGGCCAATGGGAAAAATTATTGCAAGTGCATTTTAATGATATTCCAGCCTTCCGAATGGTCTGAAATTTTAAAGATATAATTGTTGCAAAATTTTGTTGAGCTATTTCAAATTTTAGGAAAATCGGATGTATAGTTTAATTACAGGGACAGTCAAAAGTGTTCCGTTACATTACGGGAAATGGGAAAAAAATATTGGAAGTGCATTTTAATGATGTATCAGACTATGCGCTTTATGAAGTGCAAAAAATTATACATTCAGTACAATATGGGGTGCAAAAAATAATTATAAAACTAGTTATAGTACGAACGCACCTCATTTGCCACGTTTGACGAGCAATTTCCAACTTGTTTCTCTTTATAATGTAATATAAATTATAATAAAATTAAAATGATACAATAAGAAAGTTTCGCTCAGTTAAGTCAAGATGTGGAAATTTAAGTTCTACTTCATATATAGTCTTAAAATTGCTCATGCATTTTTTAAATAATTTATCAGTTTGGAAATTTAATGCTTTAAAACTTTTGAACTATTTTGAATTCATATTAAGAGATGAAGAATAACTAACATTTTAAGTATAATTTGTATATTTCCAAAATTAATAGTAATAAATATATAGTTATTCATAGTAATAAAATAATTATTCTATAAACTAAACTAATATGTATTTCAAAGTACATATATATATATATAATTCGGTACTTTTCGGTTAGCCGGGCGCCAGTGTTATATATATATGTATATATACATATACATTTATATATATTGTATATGTACACACACACATATATATATGTATACATATAGCTTCTATATATGTATAAATATACATATATATGTATATATAGACGTACATACATATGTATATGAAACACTGGCGCCCGGCTAACCGAAAAGTACCTAAAATTCTATATTAATCTGAAGATACTGGAAGTTATAAACTCGTGAATTTAGAATTTGAATTCTCGTTAACGATGTAAAACTGCCTAGAAATAGAAATTTCAATTTTATTTTTAAAATATTTTATTAATCTGAACTTAAGATACTGAAAATAATAAATTTATGAATTAAGAACTGGATTTTTAATTTAAATACTTGATCTTTCGGATTTTAAAGTCTATTATGTCATATAGTAGTGCTCAAATGATGAAAGCATTTAGAAAAAGAGTGCAAATTTTCAGCCAAGGCCTGCTTTAAATCAAGATAAAGGCGGATCGCTACTTCTGCCATGTATCGACATGAAATCATAAACATGACAGCCTGAAGTGGAACCATACTTCATTGGAGAATTAAATTTCTTATACTACACTAATTGAATTAAGTTAATGATTTAATTTATAAAGTATGAAACGTTTTAATTTATGTTAATTTAGTTTATTTTTTTAAGTCCAAATGTAAGAGGATATCGCTTTTTTATGTAACACTTTCTTAGTTGATTATTTATTAAAAATAATTTAACTAAACAGTGTCCCCTCTACACCTTAAAAAAATTCTCTTTTAAATTATTAAAACTTATGAATGGCTATGAGAATTGTTTTGAATAAATTGAACTATCTTTATAAAAATTATTTACATGTTCGAATAAGAGTTAGCTAAAATTATTAATGTATGTTTTCTCTTGATTTCTCTATTATTAATTTAAATTCAGAAAATTCATTTTAGGTTTCTTTTTCTTTTTTTGTTAATTAGATGGAAAATAATGAATTAATTCATAAACTCTTCATAGTATTAAAAATAATAATAGTAATAATACAATATGTTCTTTCTGTGACTACCCATAAAATTTTCATTTTATGATATGACATATTCAGCTAGTAAATTTGAAATAAAATTTCTCTAAAGTAAAAAAAGGAGAAATAGAGGTGTGTGTGTGTGGCGGGGGGGGGGGGGGGGGAGGAAGGGAAATAATATGTTTGAATACCGAATAAATGTTGAATTTATATTTAATATGTGTGTGTGTGTGTATACTGAAAAATTTAAGGCTAGTCATTGAAATATGGTATTTAGTTATTATTTGAGAATTCAGGGAAGGGTTTTTTTATGCATTATTATTGCATCTTGTTAAAAAACAAGAAAAGTTTAAAGATTCTCTAGGATCTAGAATCTAATTTTTCAAAATAAGATTTTAAATTTATACTTAATGAAGGAGAAAAAATAAAACAATAATATTGACAGTTACATTCCAAAAATTTGAGCTGGCAATTACTTCCCAATACCTTTAGATAAATCTTACTTAAATATGTAAATGATTTTTTTTAATAAAAATAGTACAATTTATACACAAAACATTTCTCATAGCCATTCACAAGTTTTTAATAATTTGCAAAAATAAATATTTTTAATGAAAAAAAAGGCTATCAAATATTTAAGTTAATTTTGATAACTATTTAACAGTTTGTTAAAAATAAAATAACTACAATATACTCTTAAATATGGACTTAAAAAAAAACCTTTTGTTTTTTTAAAATACACTGGCGGAAAAAAAAATCCCAACACCAAGAAAGACTTGTGTTAGATAAACGAAATTTGGTAGGCATGTTTATACATCTGAAAGATGACATCGATTGAAATTTCGCGCTTCGCGCATAAGTGTGGCGCTAGTGGCGCCACTCAGAACTTGCAGATCAAGTTTACTTTAAATGCGTGCTGTAAAGATCGTGGGCGTTATTTAGCTACGAAACGTGACGTATTGAGTTGATGTTAGCCAAGAATGCCTTTAACAAGACGAAGAAGCCACTGTCAACAGATCCCCGAGTTGGAACGAGGTCGCATATTCGGGCTACGAGAAGGTGGATTTTCTTTCCGCGATATTGCAGAAACACTTAGCTGGAATGTATCCACTGTGCATGATTGTTGGAAACAGTGGTCAAGGGATGGTGCTGCCTCAAGAAGACCGGGTTCCAGGCGGCCACGTGCACTCCTGAGAGGGAAGATCACCATATTTGGCGTACGACTGTGGCGCATCGTACTGCGTCTGCGGCAGAAATTCGAGCTGTAGTTGGTACCACAGTGACTGTTAGAAATCGGTTACTTCAAGGACAGCTCTGAACCAGGCGCCCTGTAGCGTGCATTCTACTGACTCCAAACCATTGCCGTTTGCGACGTCATTGGTGTCAATCCAGAGCTCATTGGAGGACGGAGTGGAGATCTGTTGGGTTTTGTGATGAAAAAGAAACACAACAGATCTCCACTCCGCCCACCAATGAGCTCTGGCTTGGCACGAATGGAGTCACAAACGGAAATGGCTTGGAGTCAGTAGAATGCACGCTACAGGGCGCCTAGTTCGGAGCTGTCCTTGAAGTAACCGATTTCTAACAGTTCGTTGTGTAACTGTGGTACCAACTACAGCTCGAATTTCTGCCGCAGACGCAGTATGATGCGCCACAGTCGTACGCCGAATACGGCGATCTTCCCTCTCAGGAGTGCACGTGGCCGCCTGGAACCCGGTCTTCTTGATGCAGCACCATCCATTGACCACTGTTTCCAACAATCATGCACAGTGGATACATTCCAGCCAAGTGTTTCTGCAATATCGCGGAAAGAAAATCCACCTTCTCGTAGCCCGAATATGCGACCTCGTTCCAACTCTGGAGCTGTTGACAATGGCTTCTTCGTCTTGTTAAAGGCATTCTTGGCTAACATCAACTCAATACGTCATGTTTCGTAGCTAAATAACACCCACGAACTTTACAGCACGCATTTAAAGTAAACCTGATCTGCAAGTTCTGAGTGGCGCCACTAGCGCCACACTTATGCGCGAAGCGCGAAATTTGAATCGATGTCATCTTTCAGATGTATAAACACACGAGCCGTTAATTCCCAAATTAGCTCAGCCGAGCTCAGCAATCTGATTGGCTAAAACTGATATTTGTATAGTAGAAAATTTTATTTATTTTCTTATGAAGTAGTGTAATGTAAAATAGAATGCAATTATAATGACTTAAATTGATTTATTTTGTTAAATTTGATCAAAATCACAGTAAAGTAATCCCAAATATTAATATTAACGAACAATCAGATTGCTGAGCTCGGCTGAGCCAATTTGGGAATTAACGGCTCGTTATAAACACGCCTACCAAATTTCGTTTATCTAACACAAGTCTTTCTTGGTGTTGGGATTTTTTTTTCCGTCAGTGTATATTTAAAAATTTTATCCAAATTTCGCGTTTACAACTTTTTTAAGCCCCTATAAATTAATTTATTAATTTAATTCAATAAGTATGGTGCAAAAAATTTAATCTTCCATACGTTGAACTCGGCTGAAAATCTTTACTAGTCGATTTTAGCAGCTTTACTTGTGACGAAAACAGCATTTGTAGTGTGGGAGGAGTCTAAATTGATACGTCACCCTGTTTATACCCGAGGTACAGCGTCTAGAATAACTAGTGTGGAAATCGGCTATCCTTGTAGTACTTAAAAAAGCGCTAGAATATTGTATCCCTTAACTGTGCAATGATACTGCTGCAATATGCAGATCACAGCGACATCTGCAGGATATTTTCTACAACTGCAAGAAATTGCTAGTCTATATATTTGATAGCCTGTGAGCTAAAAAGCGCTAAAATATTGTATCCCTTAAATGTGCAACGATGCTGCTGAAATATGAAGATCGCAGCGACATCTGCAAGATATTTTCTACAACTGCAATGTATTGTCTATACAATGTAATACTAGTAATACGAAAATCCCGCACATGTCGCTGCGATCGACACTTGAAATTTTAGCAGTATCGTCGCACATTTAAGGGATACAAATTTTAGCACTGTTGGGATCAAAGATAGCAGTTTTAGCCAAACAGTGCAAAAAATTTGTATCCCTTAAATATGCGACGTTACTGCTAAATGGAGGATATATCAAATATGGGTTCGAGGCTGAAAAAAGTCACGTGATACCGGTAATTTACCCAAAGAACTTCGAACTAATAAGAAGGGAAGATACTACTGCTTTGCCTCATAAACTGTTTCATTGGCTAGAGGCGATTTACATTACACGTCTACGGAGCCTTCCGTTCTTTACGTTAGAAGTTTTTACCTTGACCACGTGATCAAAACGGAAATGGAATATCCTCCATTCCCAAGTGTCGATCGCAGTGACATCTGCGGTCTTTTCGTATTACTATTGCAGTTGTAGAAAATATCCTGCTGACATCCTGCAGATGTCACTGCGATCTGCATATTCCAGCAGCATCATTGCGCATTTAAAGGATACAATATTTTAGTGTTTTTTTAAGTATTACTAGGAGCTTGTTCAGCGACGCAAATCGGGCCGACCGGACGCAGGGAGATATACCTCATGGAGTGGTCTTAAAAAAGTAAGGAATTTACGTACGTAATTTATTTAGCAAATATTCAACAATTACAAAGTACTCATCAAAATTTCTATCAGAAAATGCATCAAATTGAAAGTTATAATTCTAAAAAAGCAGTATTTTTCAAGCGAAGGAAAAAACTAGGCTATCACCAAACTCTGCCAGGCTGCCATAGATTGGACAAAAACTTTGGAACTGAACATTCGTTCTGTGCATATATTGCTATTCTCTTTTAAAAACACTCTGCGGAACACTGCCTTATTTTTTTCTAATAAAAACGTTAGGTAATACCACAGACTTATCATATAATCTCTTATTATCTTTACTCTGAGGGTAACACAAAGCTGCTGAGTATTTAGCTCCCAAGTTCACCGTAACTATACTTTTAAAATATATACCTCTCCATATGCATCTGTCTCCTTCGCGTCCGGGCGAAGTGGTCGTGGTTGCTGAACAAGCTCAGGGATAGCCGATTTCCACACTGTGTATTCTAGTCGCTATACACAGACTGCTGGAGTCACGTGATGCTCGAATGCACCAATGAAGGTGTGCGAAAAGAGCATCACGTGACTCCAGCGGTCTGTAAAAAAAGAGAATCGGACCCACCGCGGTAGCCTGTCTTTCTCGTTAAGCCGGGAACCCACATGCGGAAAAATACGACGGAAATCTGCAGCGGCAAATTTTCCGCTATGCCGAATTTCCGACTATTGCACTTGCGAAATTTGACTTTCCATAAGACTTTTAGCATTGGTGTGAAATCCTGCAATTTCATTGGCTGATGCTTCACGATAGCCAATGAAATTGAACGGGACTTCTTTCCCTGAAAGGACAAGTACAAGAGTAAAATACCGAGGGGTCTCTCAATGGGGTGTAATCTCGTACAACCGTTCCTGTAATCAGTGAAATCATACTGTAATCAAGTCTTAATCATGCGTAATCATGTCATCACATGTAATCCATGTAATCGGTGGTAATCAATGAAATCTTAACGTAATCACATGTAATCAATATAATCATAGTATAATCATGTATAATCAAGTGTAATCTCGAATTAAAAATCTCGAGAAAAATTATTTTGTCGCCATTCTGTCTTCTTCCTCTCGCTGTCTTCAGTTTAAACGGAAGTTGGGGAAGGCGGGAAGGCAAAAGCAGAAATGCCCTCGGAAATGGCAGAAAGGCGAGCTCACAGATGAGGAAAGAGATAAGCTAGATAAGAAAATAGTCTCTGTGTGTGGGGGGGGGGGGGGGGCTTTCTCAAGAATTTGTGTTTGATTTTATTCAAAGAACGTTTAGTGGTCGGCATGGGGCCATCGTAATGGAGGGAAACTTTCAAACTGGTCAGCCCGGCATCATTAGGACATATTTTTAACGGGGAGCTGGGGCAACAACAACAAAGAAAAAAAAAATCCGCGGGCTGTAGAACCCGATTTAAAAATTTAAACGAAACCGATAAAATATGAATAATTTTCAATGGATATGACCAGTGTTGGGGCAGAATCTGATTACAGAGTAATGAAATTATTGATTAAATTAAAATACATTATAATCACCTCATAATGCAATGATTAACACGCAGAGCACTGAAAAGTAATTTCAATTTAAGCTTTTGAATTGTATAACCCGATAATTGTGTAAAGGATTACAAATCAATTCTTATTTAACATTTTAAGATTTAATTAGATTAATTTTAATCGATTACGTGCGGATTTCGATTACTCTTTTAATTATATAATCTAATTAACCTGCAATGGATTAAAAGATGATTTAAATTACGTTTTTAATTGTATAATCCAGTTAACCCGTAATGGATTGTAGGTCAATTCCAATTATATGTATTTTAAATATAACTTAGATTACATTCTAATATATTACAAGTTAATGTCGACTAAGTGTATTTAAAATACGCGGGAGATGAGAGGGACCGCAAGCAAATTTTTTAAATCTGATATATATTATTTATAACATATAAAAATATTAAAGATAGGAGGGAGTGATAATTGTCACCCGGGAAGGCAATTTTTTAACTTTTTCTGGGTAGTAGTTTAGGTAATAGTTTTTCTAGTTTAGGGCAGAGGGGGCGGCACTTGCTCGGGCGTAAGAACGAAAGGCCAGGGCTGAAACTAAGGTGTGGCAGAGAGGGCATGTGCCCCGGGTGCCAGAATGAAGGGGCGCCAAATAAAGGCTTATACCTTTGGAATGGATCATTTTCTTCTGGTGGACTGATGGTTTCTATTATTACGAAACAGCCATTATAAATGAAGTGTTAGGTGAAGATGAAAGAGCAGTCGTAAAAAGTTAGCACTCTGATTTTCTGGTCAGAATGGAAAAAAAATGGCCATTTTTTTTTTTTTTTTTTTTGCCAAAAAAAATTATGGCCATTTTTTCCCATTCTGACCAGAAAATCAGAGTTCTAACTTTTTACGACTGCTGTTTCATCTTCACCTAACACTTCTTTTATAATGACTGTTTCACAATAATAGAAGCCATCAGTCCATCAGAAGAAAATAACTCGGTGAAAGTGGAAACTCGGTTAAGCAGGACTCGGATAATTGGGACTCTAACTGTATATTTTATTTTTAAAATGATCTTTATAATATTTTTGTTGGTGTTTAGAGGAGAGTCATGACGCCCGTGACCTCCCCCTTGGATCCGCCATTGTAGATTACGTAGTTCAGTATTACATATTTTAAGATTACATGTTTTAAATTTTTAAATAAGTCGGCTATTAGAAAATTAGTAAAATTCTCTTTGTAAGTATACTTTGCGGAAGAGGGGGCAGGGGTCGCCAAAATCCATGCTTGCCCCGGGTGTAAAAAGGTTAGTTTCGGCCCTAGGCGAAGAGGGCGCCAAATGGAAATTTTGTTTGTCGTTTGATACAAAAATGTATATATATATGGAATTTTGATAAAATTGTCTTGCAGTTAAAAAATCCAAACACGTAAAAATAACCAAAAGTAAAATTTAAAAAATATGCAACGAAAATAGAAAAAAAATCATTTAAAACTATTAAAATGCAAGCGAGAATGTTTTTTAAAGAACGCTCCCATAGGTTTAACATTAAGGTTGCAGTCAGGGGCGGCGCCAAAACTTACCCTACGGGGTGGGGGGGGGCATAATATCCCGACAGGGGGCCGGATTAGAGTCCTGCGCGGGTCGGGCATATAGTATATATATATGGGTGGGGAGGGGAATGGGTAAAAAAGCGCAAATTTTCATGTTTTAATAAAAGATAATCAAGGGAAAAATTAGTTTAACTCACGGATTATTTTGAGAGCATAGAATCCTGCGTGGTTTGGGTCATACCCGACCCGAACCTGTAAATTATATATCCACTCAGCCTGAACCAGTTTAAAAAAATTAGTTGGATTAATTGATCCTAATCTGACAAACTTCGACCCAGAACGGACAAGTTTCAATCCGAACCCAATCCCACCCCAAAACTGAAAAAATAAACATAAAAATCCACAATAGAATAATGGAAAAGTAGCCTATAATTGTATTTCTAGTATCAATTATATTTTTTTATGAAGAAAAAACAATATTTCTGTATATGTGCTCCTTGATACCCAAGTAATATAATGTTTCATTTTTAAGTATATTTTGGAGAATATTTTGAGAAATCGGGTAGAATCGAACCCACCCACCAAAAGCAATTTAAGTTAACCCAACTCGTAAAATATAAGTCAATTCGAGCCTCTCTGAAAAAATATTCAGTTTAGCCGTTTATATAAATTAAGGGGGAAGGGCTAGCCCCCTTCCCCCTTTATCCTTAACCAATGAACCCCCAAAACTAATCAGGGAAGTTCCTTAACATAATAAACCGGTATACCAACTTCGGAGCAAATCGAATCA
The DNA here is from genome assembly GCA_963932465.1 of Maratus speciosus. NCBI lineage: Eukaryota > Metazoa > Arthropoda > Arachnida > Araneae > Salticidae > Maratus > Maratus speciosus. The sequence goes on along the minus strand of OZ010790.1, from coordinate 177,238,709 downwards.
TTCTGCATGAAAAACCCATTTATCTGAATTAAGGGGGTGAACTAGCCCCCCTTTTCCCCCTTAATTCTTAACCAATGAACCCCCAAAACTAATCAGGGAAGTTCCTTAACATAATAAACCGGTATACCAAATACAGAGCAAATCGAATGATTCTGCATGAAAAACCCATTTATCTGAATTAAGAGGGGTGGACTAACCCCGTTTTACCCCCTTTATCCTTAACCAATGAACTCCCAAAACAAATCAGGGAAGTTCCTTAACATAATAAACCGGTATACCAAATTCGGTGCAAATCGAATGATTCTGCATGAACAACCCATTTATCTGAATTAAGGGGGTGGACTAACACCCCTTTTCCCCGTTTATCCTTAACCAATGAACCTCCAAAACTAATCAGGGAAGTTCCTTAACATAATAAACCGGTATACCAAATTCGGAGCAAATCGAATAATTCTGCATGAAACACCCATTTATCTGAATTAAAAGGGGTGGACTAACCCCTCTTTTCCCCCTTTATCCTTAACCAATGAACCCCCAAAACTAATCAGGGAAGTTCCTTAACATAATAAACCGGTATACCAAATTCGGAGCAAATCGAATGATTCTGCATGAAAAACCCATTTATCTGAATTAAGAGGGGTGGACTAACCCCGTTTTCCCCCCTTTATCCTTAACCAATGAACTCCCAAAACTAATCAGGGAACCGCCTTATCACAATGAACCTAGAAAATTTTTTTTAAAGCAAATCGGATGTTTCTATCAAGAGTTATCGCGTTACGTACATACATACATACATTCGTACGTACATACATACAGAACGGGCGGGCACATTAGCTCTCAGGCTTTGATAGCCTGTGAGCTAAAAAGAAAAAAAAATTGCCGTTTTAAAAGAAAAAAAAATTGCCGTTTTAGCAGAAGTTACTACTTTTGTTATTCATGATTTAGTGTACGGACCTATCGTTAGAGGGGACATTCCAACCCCTTAAGGGGGAGGGGACATTCCAACCCCCCATTCCCTTGGCAAAGCCACTGTCGGCAGAACGGTGATAGGCAAATCACCGTCCTGCTTGATACTATTTTCTTATTTTGGACAAATCTAAAAAGTTAACATGTAAAAAAAATAAAAAAAAAATTGCCGTTTTAGCACAAGTTGCTACTTTTATTATTCATGATTTAGTGTACGAGCCCATCATTTGGGGTGAGATTCAGACCCCACCCCCTTAGCTACGCCACTGTCAGCAGTACAGTGATAGGCAAATCACCGTCCTGCTTGATACTTATTTCTTATTTTGGACAAATCTTAAAAAAAAGCAGATTTTTGGAAGGCAATAAAATCGAGTAAAACTGTTAAATCATAAATTTTAGCAATTTAATCACGTATTTCCAAGTGAAATCAACTGTAATCAAGTGTAATCAGGTATAATCACATGTAATCTAGGTGTAATCAGGTATAATCACACGTAATCAGGTATAATCACATGTAATCATAGTAATCAGCTGTAATCAAGGTGATTCCGTAATCTCGTACACGATTTCTCCCATTGAGAGACCCCTCGTAAAATACTGTATAAAGCCGGCACATGGTATTTTGGTATCTCAAATGTATGAATGATCTAGCCTAGTGGTCAAGACTAGGGCTGGTTAAGATTTTACATTCAGAAAGTTGCGAGTTCTGTCCTTTCGCTGGCGTTTTCATTTTTTTAGAGTATTGTTTTGATTTTTATTAAGTCAGTTAGTTAAAATCAGTCGATCTTTATTACCAATTTTTTTAGCAATTAGATTTTTTAAAATAAATTAAATAATTAAATTAAAAAAATCAGTTAATCTATTTTCTAATAATTAAAGTAAACATTTATTAAAATGCAATAATAAATTTCCTATGCTTACATTAAAAGTATTTTCATGTTAGAACTTTATAAAGTTTTGATCATTTTAAATTTCTCTGTTACTATAGTAACAGAGAAATGCAAAATTATCAGAATTAATATATTCAGGGTTTTTTATTTAAAAATTATCCTTGAGACATAAAAATCTTTATTAATTTATGATAGGTTACTTTATAATTTTTTATTTTAAATATTACACAAATATTTAAATTAAATTTTAAAATTCATAGGACTTATAGGATATTTTTCTAATAAAGAAATTCTTTAATAATTAAAGTGTAAAAATAATATTTTCTTAAGTCAGTTAGTTAAAATCAGTTGATCTTCATTACGAGTTCCGTTGTAATTCTTTTTGTCAATTAGATTTTTTAAAATAAATTTAAATAATTAAATTAAAAAATTCATTTAATCTATTTTTTAATAATTAAAGTAAACATTTATTAAAATGCAATAATAAATCTCCTAGGCTTACATTAAAACTATTTTCATGTTAGAACTTAATAAAGTTCTGATCATTTTAAATTTATCTGTTACTTGGATTGCTTTGAATTTTTTTATCGTAAATATTATACAGATAATTAAATTTTTAAATTCATATGACTTATAGGGTATTTTTCTAATAAATAAATTTCTTTAATAATTAAAGAGTAATAATAATATTTTCTTAAGTTAGTTAAAATCAGTTGATCTTTATTACGAGTTCCGTTGTAATTTTTTTTGTCAATTAGATTTTTTTAAATAAATTTAAATAATTAAATTAAAAAATTCATTTAATCTATTTTTTAATAATTACAGTAAACATTTATTAAAATGCAATAATAAATCTCCGAGGCTTACATTAAAAGTATTTCCATGTTAGATTTTTATAAAGTTCTGATCATTTTAAATTTATCTGTTATTTAGATTACTATTTTTTTTTTATTGTAAATGTTATACAGATAATTGAATTAAATTTTAAAATTCATATGACTTATACGGTATTTTTCGAATAAATAAATTTCTTTAATAATTAAAGAGTAATAATAATATTTTCTTCTTAAGGCTGTTCTTAACTGCTCTGCTTAACAAGCGCAAAACGTTTTGACACATTTACAAATTCATTTTTTTAACGAAAAGGTATGAAATTGGAAAGCCTGGCCATGGAGGCGATTTGGAATTGAACTCTTTTTCCATTTTTTGATAACATTGAGTTATAAGCGATTTTGATAGCGTGGCAAACACGTTTTTCACCCGCTCTTCAGTGCTCTTTCTTCCCCCGCGTGGAAATTCGGTTCAAAATGTCCACTTTGACACTATTTTCTGAAAGATCTATTGCGTTTGCAAAAAAAAAAAAAAAAAAAAAAAAAAGGAAAAAACAGCTCAATTACATAGTTTCTGAACAACAACAACAGCTACTTTCATGCATTTTCGAACAAAAATAAATTAAAACTTATGTCAGAAAGTTGCCTTTTTTGATTTGAGAACACCTTTAAGTCAGTTAGTTAAAATCAGTTGATCTTTATCACCAGTTCCTTTGAAAAAAAAATTGTCAATTTTTTTTAAAATAAATTTAAATAATTAAATAAAAAAAATCATTTAATCTGTTTTTTAATAATAATGTAATAATAATATATTCTTACCTTACATTAAAAACATTTTTTTGTTGGAACTTTAGTAAGTTATATAATATACATATATAATTAGCAGTAGTAATTTATTAAAGTGTTCATTTCTCAAAATTAAGTATTATCTTTCATATATAAAAATATTTATCAATTTATCAGCTGCTTTCTAATTTTTTTTTTATTGTATATTCAATACTACTAAATTCTTATCATATATAAACTGTATGTTTAAAATGAATATTTATTAAAATTTTATTTTAATATCTTCTAAACTTTCATGAAAAGTACTTTTATGCTAGAACTCCAGTAACATATAAATAGTAATTAACAGAATTAAATTATTCATCTTTAAAAAATAACTATTTATCCTTTATATACAAATTACATTAATAATATATATTTCAATGATAATTGCCGAAACGTCAGTGAAGGCTTACTGTGGAGACACGAAAAGTTTTGGTTTCCGTTTGTCTGTCTGTCTGTCTGTCTGTCCGTCTGTTCCGCGATAACTGCCGTAAAAAGCATCCGATTAGCTTAAAATTAAGTATGCATGTTGGTAAAGTCCCCGGATTTAGCTGTATAGTTTTTGGTTAAATTTGGTTCATGCGTTCGGAATATATAGAACATTTTATTTTGCGACTTAATGCTTTCCTATAGCAATTCAGACGATTTTTCATTTTTATTTGTTTAAAGGAAAAGGCTCATATGATTGAAGTATTTAAATAGTAAATTATGGATGATGTAATTTCTAATTAGAACCATACATTATTCATATTAGTTTGAAATTTTGTGTATACATTTGACAGAGTTTTTAAATTCGGTGTTTAACTTATGGAGGTATTTTATATATGTGTTCCAATAATATATCTTTTTATAAATTTACTTTTTTTCAAAGCACATATTTCATTGTTTTATTTTCTTTTAACTGTTGCCTAGCGACGGAACTACACCTAAAAATATCGTAAATGTGAAAGTATTTGTAATTGTTTGAAGTCAATCAAAGTCAAAAGGGACGAATTAATGCCTTTGTGACTTTACATATAGATGAAATTTATCCCAGAAATAAAGAAAGACTATGTTCTGCTTATTTTGTTCAAATATTTTTTCTTTTAAATTAAGAAGTTCATTATTTTCATAAGGAATAAATTGACATTTTGCTATAAATTTAACAATCTTTTTTTTTTTTTTTTTTTCTTTTTTTACCGTTGCCAAGAAAATCCTATCCCAGAATAATAATTTATCCTAAACAGTTAATTTTGATTTGAAAGATTTTCATGTGCAAGAGGAAAATGAAATAAAAAATAGACATGAATACGTCTTCATATTGGAAATAAAACTAAAATACGAAAAGAAGGTGAATTTGATCTCATATATCAAAAATAAAACTAATATGCTTTGAGGTTGAAATAAAAAGGGCTTGTGTTATGATATTAATTCTTATTATTAAAAGAAATGTTACTAATATCTCATGGTTTATCGTCTGCACACAGCTAACAGAAATGTTAATTTTTAATCGAAAATTTCAATGAGAAAAAAAAAAAAACTTTTGAAAATCAAATATATAGTAAATGTCAAAATTTTACACCGCAAAATTATCGCTGTCGAAAATGACGTCATTGTATTGGGAAATAAATATTCTCATTTTTAAAAACCAAGCATTAACTAGATTACCTAAAAAAATATTTTATGACGAGTGTTGCTTCTTAATGCCGTCTCATTTCAGAAAATATGAATGAAAATTATTTTATTTTTAAAAGGAAATTATATTTTCATTCATAAAACCTAAACTTTTAATATAATTGCGTCAATGTGAATCATTTTCTGTCCACCAGTATTGAAAATTAAGGCTCGGAAGTATAAAAAGAAATTTAAGATTTGCGATAACCATTAGCGCAATAAATAAAAAGTTACATATGTAAATTAATGAAACCACGGGGAGTTCAGGAGGCGGAGCCCCCCCCCCCTGAAGAAATCTGTTTTATTATTTAAAAAAATATCAGAATTAGTAGCTCATGAAAATTATTTCAAAATATCATTCCATAACAACGTTTTTAATTTAATGCTTCTGATGTCTGAAAACTTCGTATTTTTTATTCTTATAAATAATTACATAATTTGAAAACTTTAAATTGCGGTTTGCATGAAATTGAATATTACCAAAGCGTGTCTAAAAACAGTGACTTGCAGAGCTGACGTTGAGGTTCCTGATCCATTGGCGCACCCACGGGGGGAGCTAAGGGGGCTGAAGCCCCTCCCAGACTAGACTAGATATTTAAAGTTTTTAAAAATTATGAAAGAATATTATTATTATTATTAATAGGTCCTTAAAAAATCGGAATTTTTGAAAATATATTAATTTTGTCATACATTTTTTTCTCTTTTATAAATTTCATTATGAAATTCGAAATATTAGCATGTTTAAAATTTACTTAATTAAAAAATTAAGGCCCTGTGCTCCCGTGCAACCTCTTGCTCTCTTTAACCTTCATAATATTTTGATAATTGTAATAAAACTTAAAGTGTGTTTGCAATCAAACGATTTAAAAATTATCCAAATACAGAAACGCACCAAAAAATCGCAAAAACTAAGATATATTTTAGTACAGTATTTCATTATTTAACATGTTAAAAGCATTCAGAATTAGCCACACCAAAGCTTTCCAGAGCTTCTCTGGCTGGTTACGACTCTGCCTAAGTCAGCAAAAAAAAAAAAAAAAAAAAAAAAAAAAAAAAGTAAGTCAGGACCTGATTCCGCACGTCCCACATCCCATCAAATTAAATGAAAAGAGACAGAGCTCGGTAGCGGGCCGGACAAGATCTGGGCACATATATGCCTCTAAAATATGCTAGCCCCTTCCAAAGTGTAATCCTGGATGCGCCACTGTCCTGATCTGCAGATTTACTAGTTTAACCATTGAAGACAGTAAATTCCTATACTTTAAATAATTGAATGTATGGTAAAAATGCAACAAAAACAATATATATCTATATATCTGATTTAATAATTATTCGCAAAAAGTTTTATTATATATATATATACATATATATGTTGCAATAAAAATGTAACATCAAACATGAACAATGCAAAATATTTTGCTATTAGTTGCAATATATATATATTTAAAATAACCATTATTATTATTATTATTATGGAGATTTTTGTTTTTATCTTTATTTATTAATTTATTATTAGTAGCTTTACAATTTTTATTGGAAATATATTATTGTGATTAAATTTTACTACGTAATACCACTTAAGAGCTAATGTTATATAATTAAAATAAAATATCTATTTAAATGTAATAATAGTATCTTTTAAACTGACATAGAAAAATATTTTTATGTATCTAGATGGAACTTCAATTACTTATTTTTAGTTAAGCTGTTAGAACTTTAATACTGATTGCAAACATCTAAGTAAAAAAAAAAGTTCTAAGCAGCTTATTATAACAACTCATTATTTTATCATAATTTAACTAAGTCAATGTTGTTTTAGAATTGTTAACAATTTTCTTACTAGAAAATTATATCAAATTTAATAATTAATTATATATTATGTTATTAACTGTATAACAATTGATTCTGTGCTCAGTATGAGAAATACATAAGTTTTTTTTAATGCATCAAGTTATTATTATCAAGAAATACATTTGATGAAATGAGTAGCAGCGCTGTTACTCGTAAAATGGATTTCTTCCTTTCAGGGAAAGAAGTTCGGTTCACCGACAGCCAATGAAATTGTCGGATTTCGAACTAATGCTAAAAGTCTTATGGAAAGTCAAATTTCGCATTGCACTTGCGTTTTTCGCTGGCGCTTCCGCGTATATTCTTCCCTTGACCCGCCCCCTTTACAAGTTACTAAACGGTGAAAATATATTCATCACTGTGATTTATGATCACCTGGTCGTATTCGAATTCGTTGTATGATTAGACGTTATGAATGTAGAAAAATAAACAATACAAAAGTCTTGCAGTTTGCAGCTATATTTATAGATATAACAACATCATATGTTAATTTCAACTTCATTATAGGTAAAAAAAAAAAAAAAAAAAAAAAAAAAAATAGGAATGGCTTCTGTCGGATGTTTTTTTCTTAGGAAATCACTTTTAAGCGGTAAAGTTTGGACACCGATGCTTTTAGGAACTCGTAATGCTTTGTATCCAGATACATATATGAATCCTATATCTTCAAAAGAAGAGATTGACAGATTAGAAAGTGAAGGACATTTGGATACACTAAAAGTTATGCCTGTTAAACCAGCTCCTTCTACTATGTCCGATTCTCTTTATGATGACCCTCTTTTGAAACATTTTACCAATATGGTTATGATGTGGGGCAATAGAAAACTTGCTCGAGAGTTAATGTTTGATACTTTTGCCGTAATAAAAAGAGTACAGCTGAAAAAGTACCATTCAGCTCCTGAGAATGAAAGAGCTTCAATTGAATTAAATCCGCTCGTTATATTTAAAGAAGCTATCCAAAATTGTCAGCCAGTTCTTGCTCTTACTCCTATAAAAAAAGGAGGGATAACTTATCAAGTTCCCACTCCTATAACTCCGAAGAAGTCCCAGTGGATGTCCATGAAATGGTTAATAATGGCTGCTAGAGACAAAGAAGGTGAAATAAGTTTTATTGATCAATTACCTAGAGAACTTCTTGATGCTTATAATCGAGAAGGCCGTGTTTACAAGCGTAAGCAAGATCTACACAAAATATGTGAAAATAACAAAGCATACGCCCATTATAGGTGGTCTTAAATATAGAATTAATGGATACTTCTTTTTTATAGTACCCCCACATATACGAGTATACCGAAGTTGCAGTCATTTTCTTCAAGTTTGTGATGCACACACTTATAATAGAGATATAAAAATAAATACCACAGCATTATGTAATATAACATCATTTTATGTTAATTAAAAGTTATTACAATGATTTATGTATCACTGTTTGAATGAAAAAGTATTCACCATTTACCCAGCAGATGCTTTAAAAAATACAATTTTGTGGGAGTATTGTGCTGCAGTTATTTTTTCTATGTATGCAGTGTTGAATTCAGGGGAGGGACATTCCTCCCGGAGCAATGAGATGTCTCCTCTCTCTCCCGGAAGCCACAGAAATCCCTCCCGGAGAAAAGTGTCTGAATTCAACTCTGTATGTATCCCAATAGCAGAAAATTCTCCAAGTGTCTGCGACAGATCTTTCTGAATAATCTGCAGGTAAAATGTTACAAATGAACGTTTAATTAATTAATCATTAAATTTAATGTCTTTAAGCATTTAAAATGAAACTTTTTTTATTTTAGTAAAATCCTTTCACCCCCTAAAAATAAGAACTTGCATGTGTCCTCTGTCTTTTTATATCCTTTTCATGCAACTTAAACTTAGTAAATTTACACTCTGTATGTCAAAAAAAAGGGTTATTTTCTTAAAATATAATTATTCATTCCATTAAAATATTATATATTCTTTTCTGCTACCAAGATATACTTTTCTCTTTTCTTTCTCTCCAAATTAACAAGCCCCTCATAATACTTCCTCCACCCCATATTTAAGAATGAGATCTTTTTCTTATAATAATAAATGTATTTAGGTATAATTTTTTAATATTGTTTGTCAAAAATATTTAAAATCATATTTTGTTTTGATTTTCTGGAACATATCTAACCAAATATCTTAAAATATTCGGCCAAATATGCCACTATTCGGCTACAGGTATTCGGTCTAATGTCCCACTATTCGGTCACAGGTATTCGGCCGAATATCTGTTCAATATTCGGCCGGCCGAATATTCGGCAAAAGGGCCGAATAGGCCGAATACCGAATAGTGGCCGAATATTCGTTACATCCCTAATTTATGTATCACTGTTTGAATGAAAAAGTATTCACCATTTACCCAGCAGATGCTTTAAAAAATACAATTTTGTGGGAGTATTGTGCTGCAGTTATTTTTTCTATGTATGCAGTGTTGAATTCAGGGGAGGGACATTCCTCCCGGAGCAATGAGATGTCTCCTCTCTCTCCCGGAAGCCACAGAAATCCCTCCCGGAGAAAAGTGTCTGAATTCAACTCTGTATGTATCCCAATAGCAGAAAATTCTCCAAGTGTCTGCGACAGATCTTTCTGAATAATCTGCAGGTAAAATGTTACAAATGAACGTTTAATTAATTAATCATTAAATTTAATGTCTTTAAGCATTTTACTCATTTTTATTAATAATAATCTTAAGTTTTAGTAATAAATAATAAAAAAATAAACATAATATAGAGCTGGAAAAAAATCCAATGGAAAAAAAATCTGCAAAAGGGAAAAGAAAATCTGTGACGCATGTCACCCGTCTGGAACTTTCTGCTACCTGGGTATGTATGAATAACTTTTCGGCAGCCTCAACAATTTTATTGGTGCCAGCAACTATTCCAGCCAACTGTTATATTTTCACCAATACTTAGTTGTTTTTTACGCCATTTTATGGATGATTTAATTTACTTTCTCTGTCCTATACTGTACACAAGCATTAAATGCAGTTACGAATGATAGTCTCAAAGCACTAAACCAACCCAGAGGTAAAGGGCAAAATGAGCACTAGCCACCGGCCCACTAAATGAGAAAAAGTGGCTGTTAAAAAAATGGTTGACAGCGGCCACCTTATGACCACTTTCTTACAAGGAGAGAGTAATATTTTCTTGCATTTCATCAAGGATTCTGCTTTTTCGATTTGCAATATGTTTATACTTTCATATTTATTGAGCTATTCAATTTTAGATTAATACTAATGGAAATTTTAACAAGGTTTACTGTTTAGTATTACTTTTAAATAAAAAAAGTGGCCACTTATAAAACTGGGGCACAGATGTCATATACGCACTGGGGTACTTGATTGGTGCCATAATGACGTTATTTTGCCTAACATAGTAACCCTATATAATGTTATTATAAATTGTTTTGTTCTATAGTTATTAAACTATTGTTTATTTACTGTTCTTTTCCTTTAAAAATAATAGAAAATGTTTTGTTTATCACTTTAATTTATTTTCATATTAAAATTAAAAATAACATGTTATTATAGCATACTATATGTAAGTGGTATTCGAAAACAAGGTTTTCGCCAAAATGCTGTAAAAAAACAATTGCACCAAACCTGGTTTGTATATGACATCTGTGCCAAAACTGGTACTATTGGCCACTAATGAAATTTCTCAATTTTGCCTTTTACCCAGAAGTGTCTTTTTTTTTTTTAGCTTTTTATATTGCATCTTCACATAGTTTCATCGAAGCAGATGTGTTTGTGGTCTGTAGAATGAACGTGGTGATTTTTTGCCAAAATGCCATTTTTGAAAATGATCTCCAATCTGAGACTGAGAGATAAACCAATATGGCAGTTACTTTCAAAACTAAAGTAATTTTAAGGCTCTTTAAAAAAGTTAAAGTTTTGAAAGTGATTGCCACATTTCAAAACAAAATTTCCTTGTAATGATGATCAATTTCAATAACGACATTTTCAGCACATTAACATACAAGAACAATTGAAAATTAAAGAAATATTAAAATTTACACAAATAAGGTTCGATTTTAATAAATTTAGCATCTAAATATAGAAAATCATATCATAAAATTCAATTAATAAGAAATAATAAATAAATATTACTTGCATTATGCAGACAAATTTTAGTAAGTTATGAGTATTAAAAAAAAAAAAAAAAAGGAATAATTTTGATTTTAAAGAGTCAAATGTAAAATTATCTATATAGGGTCACCCGGGGTAATTCCTGGTCAGCAAGTTTCTGGGGTAATTCCTGACCACAGTCCTTTTTATGTTTTAAGAACGCTTCACCAAAATGAAAAAAGTCACAGAGGTACTCTGAACTATCCTCATTGGAATTTATTACTTAATTATGAGTTTATTGTTTATTTATTTTGAAAAAAAAAATCTTTTAGAAATGGCTTGTTAAATTTCTGTAAAATAACATTGGCCTTGCTTATGATACATTTTTACAAAGATCTTTGTCACAACTCAAATTTTAAATATTTTTCTTTTTGGTTCAATTACCAACTACTTTAGCTATTAAAAAATAGTCTTGAAATTTTTTATACTATTTTAAATAATTTAGAGAAGTTGGTCAAATATCGCCCCATGTATCTGGGGTAAATCTTGGTCACCGGGGTAATTACTGGTCAATGATTTTATCATCATTTAATTCCTTTTTATTGTCATATTTAGTGATTTTAATTATCACAAACCCTTTGAGAATTAACTGCAACCACACTGTTCACCAAATTTTAGTTAATTGTAATTCTTAATAAAGTAGAGTCACACGTGGTAATTCCTGGTCACCGAGTTTCTGAGGTAATTCTTGATCATTTTCGCTTTTGTTATAAAAATAACAATTTATGAAACTGTAAAAAATCTCAAAGATACTTTGAAATATATGCCTTAATTATTCATTTAGTTGAAATTAAATATTTAAAAAAAAATTAGATATTCAAAACTGCTACTCAAATTTCTGCAAAACATCAATCTTGATTTTTACACATTTTATAACAGATCATTGTCATTCTTGAAGTTTTAATTATTTTATTTCAACTAATAACATATCACAGTCTTTAAAAATTATAAAATTTTCCTCTACTATATTAAATACTTTTAAAAGAAGAAAACAGTAAGTGCTCAGAGAATAAGACACATTCTTTGACTGAACAATTTAAGTAGAAATAGATACTATCTCATTGCAAAATGGTGCATAAGAATATACCGGGTGTCCCAAAAAGGACTGACTGATTTTAAAATTCAATAACTTGCAAACGGTGACAGATATTTAAAAAATTCTTGCAGGAGGTTTATGCATAAGGTCAAAAGTTTTTTTACAGTGATTTTCAATTTTAGTTCGAATTACAAACAATAGATGGCGCTGCGATCAAGAGACGCTGAATTCAGGCTCGATTTTTGGTACTTCGTGGCCCGGATAATACATTTCCATCTCCTTTTTCAGCATGGAACAAGAGAAAGGACCAGAAATCGAGCCTGTATTTAGCGACTATTGCTTACAGCGCCATCTATTGTTTGTAATTCGAACTAAAATCGAAAATCACTGTAATAAAACTTTTGACCTTATGCATAACCCTCCTGCAAGAATTTTTTAAATATCTGTCACCGTTTGCAAGTTATTGAATTTTAAAATCAGTCAGTCCTTTTTGGGACACCCGGTACATATGCAATAGAGGAACCTAATTATTATGCAGTGTATTATATTAAAGGTCTGTATTAATAATTTCTTGAAAAGGGAGCCAAAAACTTCAGCTGGCCTAAGCAAATTAAAATTGATTAACAAACATTCAGTTATATTTTTTATGGACCAATAAATTTGCAAGTTATTAATAAATCCATTCACAGTGGATACTCATGAAGTAATAAATACTGCTTATAACTGTTGTAAAAATGCATAAAAATTCTTTGGCTAATTAATGTTTTGTAAAATGTACAAGAGTCTTTTGCACATCAAATAACTTTGTATTTATGCCCAAAACAAATTTTTTTGCTTTATTATTCCACAATTATGAGATGAACAAAACTTTTAGAAGATTGATTCTACTTATTTTATTACTCAGTCATAAAAAAATTAACTGTACTACTTTATTTAGATAAAAAAGGATGCTGACCAATAATTACCCCATTTCCGTGGTAATTCTTGGCCATTTAAAAATTATAATTATTTTAATTTTAAGTGCATATATATTTAAGTAAGCATTTTTATATATAGCCATCAGAGGGGGATTATTCCACAAAAAAACTGGGAACAATAGGGGAAAACGGGGTACAATGAAACATTAGGTACTTGTAAAACCAATCAAATTTGTCATAGAGAGTTGCAGTTTATATATACGTTATACAACTATATGTTCCAATTACTGATGTGATTTGGATACATTCACACTTCTACAAAAGTAGCAATAGAAGATTATTGCTTTTACACCATTGAAAGTAACTTTCTTTACTAAAAGTAATTTTGTTTCTTTTTCCTTGTTGGTATATGTAATAATTATTTTTTCTATACATTGTTATATTTGTGTTGTTGTCTTCATACCTCCAAAACCAAACTAAAAAAAATAAATATTAGAAGTTTGAAAATAAATTTTTATTTAGTAACCTCAGTGCGGGGTACAATGAAACATGTTTTATTATAGCAATAAAAGTAGTAAATAGAATATATTAGAAGTAAGAATAGAAAAACAGAAAAAAAAAAGAGTTTTGTTCTAGCCAAGTCAGTAAAAAATGCTCTTGTTAAGCAATTAAAAAATAGAAAGAGAAAAAAAGCTAAGAAGGGATTGTTTTGAAAATAAACTCTGCCTGCTACAGACTCTGATGATGATCCAGATTTTTTTTCCAGTCCCAGCTGGTCATCGAAATACTAAGAATGAGATATCCCCACACAACATGTATGGCACAAGCAGTATCCGTATAAATGGAAACATAAGGAAATATATACCGTTGGAGAAATCATACACTTAAATGAAGTCAGATGTGAAGTACTTGATATAAAAAGACTCCAACCTAGTTTTAATTTTTTTTTAGAAACTTACATTTAAAAAAAAACTCATTGTGTTGAAACTACCCCCCCATATTCCTTCAGGAGCAGCTGAAATATAAGCAGAAATGCTAATTTTTGAAACTGACTTGAGCCAATTTAATATAAAATTAAAGGTATTCTTAAACTAATAGAATTTTCTTATTTTTCATCTTAGACTATAATATTTTTATCAAGTTCCTTATTAATCAAGTTTTGTTTTTGTCTCAGTTTTCATAAAATAAACTATACTGAGGTGAAAATTGCTTCCATCATTTTTAGTGTTTCATTGTACCCCGGCATACGGGGTACAATGAAACACTGTAAGACATTTTTTGTTATTTTTCAAGCATAAAGATATTGTTTAGAACATAACAAAAATTTATTTAGATGGGGAAAATACAAGATTAAAAATATGCATTAATTATATTTTTGTGCATGCAAAATTGTGGATAGGAAAAAAAATTAATAAATTTTGTTTCATTGTATCCTGTCTTCCCCTACCTTTAATAGTTTTTGTAATAATTAGATGTTGATGCATTTTGACCAGGAATTACCCCGGGTGACCCTACAGGATGCTAAAAAAAAGAAAAGAACAAGTACAAATTGAAAAAGCTTGGGTTGCCACATAACAGTTCATCGCCAAAATTTGCCCTTTTTTTCACAGGTTAATTTTTACTCTTTTTTTTTTTTACATCTATTCTGTTTCATGATTAGTAATATAATCATGTTTCATATAACGACCATTTTCGCATAGTTATTTGCTGCATAAATGCTGTCGCTTTTGAAAAAAATGAAATTGCATCCATCTAAGTACTAGCTAGGTAAATGAAAGATTGTTTCCATATTATAAAAATAAATACAGGTGATTTAAGTAAAACAATACGACATGCAATTTTTAAAAATCATATAAATTATGTTTTAGAGCATTAATGAAAAAGCAATGTGACAACCAATAATAAACATAACACTGCATCTTTAAGATGCAAACCATTTGGCAGGATTTTACAACCTAATTTGGCAATATATCTGTCATTTGATGATTCTTTCTTGGGGACCGCTATGTATCAAAGAAATATCCATTAATATTAGTACTCTGACATACATTAAATATTACCTTTCTTTTCTAATATACTTCTTTGTTTAAAAAATTACATAAGATGTTTGAAAGCTGATTAATAAAACTGTTAAATTAACAATGTGATCTGTTGTATTTGTATTTTTTTTTTCCGCACAATATTTATTTCCAGTGTGACTGCTCAATGTTAATTTAACACCGTAAATCCAAAAGACAACCTAGTAACTTTTTTTACTTCTTCCCACTGTTTTGTCTCTGATATTGGAAAAATTTTTACTCTTTGCTAATTCTGATAATATTGTAAATTTGAAAGCGTTGTTTGGATGATGTTAGGATCAAAACGGATGATTAAATGCTTTTGCATGTAGGTGTATTTAAAACCTAGTAAGAAACACAGGTTATGTTTTATTTACTTTATTCAAATATTTTTGTTAATAATTCAAAATTTTGTTAGTTTCATTGAGAATCGATGGACATAATTCAGATAAATTGTAACTTTTTTTACATGATTTCCATTTGAAAAAGGAAATATTTTTTTTTTTTTTTTAAAGAATGAAAAAGAACATAGTTATGACGTCATATTGGAAATAAAACAGATTTTCAAATATTTGGCACTAATACAAGAAGTATGGGTATGAGTATGCACAGAAAGCAAGTGAATATGATGACATATTTATAATAAAAAGGAGATTTTCAAACATTTGTTAATGAAACAAGAAGCATATCAATATGAATAAATACAGAAAGCAGGTGAATATGATGTCATACTTAAAAAAAAAATAGAAATATATTTCACCGATACCGTTGTATACCTACTGATTGTTAATATCAGTTACATACAGAAAAGAATTTTGTGTCAAACATGATGTCGTGATTCACAGGAAAAGGAATTGACCCAAAATTATACAGATAAAAAGGGATTTTTGCCAGAGAGAAAAGTGACATAATCTTACATTAATTAGCTTAGATGGTTATTATGAAATATGCTGTACTGATTCAACACCATTAACTTTTGCATTTATAGTGCCCAATGGGAGAAAATAGGATAACCAAGTAAAATTAATTTTTGTTTTGTTTCACTGTATGATAGCTATATACTGAAGTTAAAAGTAGTTGACACAGATTCAATACAGTTTTCGGTTATTATTTAGTCTATTTTTAAATTGTGTATATAACATTCGCTTAGAGGCCCATCTACATTTCAAAACAAACCCAAACTTTGTTTTTTTTCCCGATAGCAATACCCAAGTTTGACACCGAAAATAAATTCTACACCCATCAATTAGCCTAAAAACAAATTTTCATGAAATTTGTGTGATTAGTTTCAGAGAAATTAATTATTTTAAAAGAGCATATTTTATGGGCTGTATACAATTTGAAGTTTGGTAGGTACTCGATTGTTGAAATGCTACAGAATGACTAAGTCACTTCTACTAATGTTCTTGCCAATATGGCTATTTCACTCACTTAATATGTTTCGACCAGGGTTGGTAAAAAACCGGGTTCTATTTTAAAAAAACCCAAAAAACCCGGTTTTTTTTTGTTTAAACCGGGTTTTTTTAAAAATATATTTTCCTATTACTTATACATGCATATTTACTGATAAAAATAAACATTGTTGGATATATAAGTAATATAACTTCATTTAAAAATAAATTAAATGATTACAATCAATTGTGTAGAAAATTAAAATCATTTAAAATTTAAACATTTTTAGTAAAAGCGAAGATGAAGCTACCGAACAATTCCTACCTGCTTCGTGCTCATTATTACTCTCGGTCGGCGATTGGGGGCGGGCGGGTGGGTCAACCCCCGCGGCGATCGGCCCATCTTCGTCCGCAGCCCCTTATTCTTCTACTCTAGTCCGACTCTTTTGCGGAAGCAAAACTACTAAATTTTAATAGTTTTCTTCGCTAAAACTTTATTAGCATTTTTACAAAAAATTTAGATGAAATATTAGATTCAATCTTATGCTCCATGAATAAAATGCTCTACATAGTGAAACATTGATACCTTGAAAATCTTAATACTAAACAATCTTTTGATTACTAGTACTATAAATAAATATATGGTGTAGTTTCATACCCAGTAGCAGAAAATTCTGCAAGTGTCTGCAACAGATACTTTAGGGGCAGAAAATAATCTGCAGGTAAAATATTTTAGAATTGAAGCATTAATTAATCAAACGATCTCTTACCTTTGTTATTATGCATTTTATTAACTTTACTAATAATAAGCATTAGTTTTTGTATTAAGTAATAAAGAGCTCAACATAATATAAAGCGAAATAAAGGTTCGATAGAAAAATAATCTGCAAACAAGAAAAGAAAATCTGCGACGCCCGTTTCCCGTCTCGAACTTTCTGCTACCGGGGTTTCTTAAATATAATATACTTTTCCATGGCTATTCAAAATAATTTCTTTGAAATATTTGCAACATGAGATATCTGATTTTTCTGTTAGAACACCACATGAACAATTATTATCTTTTATTGAAAGTAAAGCTTTTTATAAAGAATTCCTGGAATGATTTGAATTTAGCAGTAGGATCTTTACACGTTTCAAGAAGTATTGTGTATTGTCATTTGACACTTCTCCTCAGAAACTGCCATGTTAAAAAAAAAAAAAAGAAAAAAGCAACAGTAAAATAAACAGAAATACCAATTTATTTACTAGCTTTTTAGACTACTGAAAACATTGATCTTAAAATTGAAAGTAGATTTATAAGAGTTGTCATCCACTAGAACATTTAAACAGCCATCAGACTTAATACACAGGATTTTTTTCTAAGCTATTTTATAATACGTATTACTTTTATATGTCTAATCTAAAAATTAATAATATATATTTTTAGGCATTTTTATGAGACTTTTTTCTGTTATGTCTCACGCGAACCTTATCTTGATTTTTACCTTTTTTTTGTCAGATCTAAATAGTGGATTCGATTATGCAATAGACAATTTAAATATCTTATTGCATATTTTAGTTAAAAGTAAACAGGTGCTTCACTAGCACCCAATTTTTCAGTGTCCTCTTATTTGACTTCATATCTTGAGTTTCTTTTTTATTCTTAAGGCCCTTCTAAAATCCGAAAGGGCAACTTTATGACATAAGTTTAAATTTATTTTTATTCGGAAATGCATGAAACTAGCAGATGCTGTTGTTCAGAAACTATGTAATAGAACTGTGTTTTCAGTTTTTTTTTTTAATTTGCAAACGTAATAGATCTTTCAGAAAATAGTGTCAAAGTTGGCGTTTTGAACCGAATTTTCACATGAAAGAAAAATAACTACTCAAGGAAGGTTAAAAACATCTTTGTCACATGATCAAAATTGCTTATAACTCAATAGGTAATTTATTTATCAAAAATGGAAAACACAGTTCGATTCCAAATGGCATCCAGTCAGGTCTTCCAATTTTATCTTTCCATTAAAAAATGAATTTATAAATGTGTCAAAGCATTTTGCGCTTAAAAGATAATCTCCCCAATCAAGAAAATTTTCTTTTAGAGCTTGACTGAAATCTTAAAGGTCATTTTATGTTATTAATTGTAAATAATCTGATTTTCTCAAAGGAAAATATTTTATTCGAAATATTGAATATTTTTAATCTATTTTATCTTTGCTACATTCACATGTTTTAAATTTTATCTTTAGATCTTCAGATATGTTCATCAACACATGCAATTTGCATTCTACATGCATACAAATATAACCTAGACTCACTATGTCTCACTGCTGGAGAAATTATTTATATCCAATAATTTGAAACACTTAAATTACAAAAATGAGAAAATATTATATTAGATCTTTTCTAGAAAACCAGTTGGTCAACCAATTGATTTAAACTGTGCCAATCCTGCTGGTAACAGAATAAAATCATAATGCAAAACCCCTATCTCAATGTAAGAATGCAAGAAAAACAAAAGCTTACTAAACCCAATAGCCATGATACAACAAAGAAAACACACAGCCAATTATTCATTAGCATACAGAACAAAAAGTAACCAATGGAGAGAATTACTCAGGGCACACCGTAAAAGGGCGGCATTTTCCTCCCATATTAGTACAGGTAAAAAAAGACCAAAAATTAAGTAAAATACAACAACTGGTGGCATTCACGAAAATTCTGAAAAAACATCGTTTGGCACTAGAAATGAAGATCCAATGAGTCCCCCCCCCCAAAAAAGTTATTTTACCGTGTTGGGGGGGGGGTCAAAGGGGGAATTTTAAATCGGAGGAAATGGATTTTTTTAATTAGGTCAAGCAGGGTGTCGTTTGTTATGTATTTTTAAATTCTGAATCGAATGATACTATCCGCAAATCGATACGGTCATTCGTTTTAGGAATACAAAGTCATGAATAGTTTTATGAAAACTAAATTATGAATACACGGGTACTGGCAACTTTAATGACCTTGAAGGAGACTCAAATATGATCCTTGACTATTGCTATTTTGAGAACATTTAATAAGTTTGATATTATTTGATATGATATAAATAATATGTTTTGAACGTAAAATAAATGTGCCAAAGCTGCGCTCAATAATAAAGTGTAATTTTCAACTTAGTATTCATAAAACCTGCCATAACTTTATAATGAATGATTGTACAGACTTGCGGATGATGTCATTCGATTCAGTATTAAAAAATACATAACAAAAGATACACCACTTTACCTAATTGAAAAATGTTGAATTCTACCCCAGTCGTAGTTAAAATGTCCCCTTTTGCTCCACCAAAACACGGTAAAACAACTTTATTTTTTGGTGAGTCATCGGATCTTCATTTCTAGTGTCAAAACGATGTTCTTCAAAATTTTCGTGAATGGCCATCATTCGTTATTGTAAAAACTATTTTATCTGCATAAAGTATAATTTTTGACATTGTATTTGTAACTTTGTAAAACATGATCGTATCAACTTGGGGATGATGTCATTCGATTCAGAATTAAAGAATACATAAGAACACACTTGAGCTACTTAAAATTTTTTGAATCCCCCCCCCCCTCTTTTGGGCCTCAAAACATGGTAAAACAACTTTATTTTGGGGGGACTCATCGTATCGTCATTTCTATGGCCAAAACGAAGTTCTTCCCAAATTTTGGTGAATGGCTACCAGTTGTTTAAAAAAAAAACTATTTTACATGTACTATATATTGAATGAAAATTATAATTTTAGAATGTCGGAACTTAATATTAAATAGACAGAAATTTTTTTTTCTTATTTTAGAATAAAAATATGGAGTAGATTACATATAATTACAGGCATAGAAGTTGCATATAATTACAGCCATAGAAGTCGTATATGAATACAGTAAAACAATTCCGGTAATTACGTTTTAGTCCCCTATAGAAAATTTTGTTTTCTGCGATTTTTTGGAATTTTAATTTTTTTCGCGTACCGCGGTGACTTTTTTTTGTTCTTTTTTTTTTAACATTCGTAAAAGGAATTCGGTTTCAAACTTTTAGTCTAATATAGTAAATTTTGTTCACCGTGTTTTTATTACTTTTCATGGATTTTTAATGTAATTTTCAGTGAGATTCTTAGCTAGTTTTTGCATACTGCTATGTTTTTTTGACATTCGTAAAAAATAATTCAGTTTTAAAATTTTAGCCTAATAGTATAGTATATTTTATACTACGTTATTTTCAAAGTTTTGCGATTTTTATTGCAATCTTAAGAGTTTTTTTGCATTCTGCGGCGATTTTTTGACATTAATAAAAGGAATTCTGTTTCAAACATTTAAAATAACGTGTCATTCGAAAACGAATTTCTGTTAGAATATTTTATCTTACTGTAGTAACTTTTGCCCTCTGCAAATCTTTAGTGATTTCATTGGAATTTTTTTTTTTTTCGTTTCGCGATGATTTTTCTATATAAGTAAAAGGAATCCAGTTTTAATCTTTTAGTACAATATAAAAAATTCAGTCTTCTTGTCAGTAAAGTTTAGCGATTTTTTTTAGTTTTTCCCGTTTCGCTGTGATTTTTTTTGACATTCATAAGAGTAATTCGGTTTCTGACTTTTAGCATAATGTAATAAAAGTTTGTCCTTCGCATCTTTTGAATTTTAGCGATGTTAAATGCAATTTTCAACACAATTTTATTTACATTCATAAAAGAAATTCCATTTAAAACTTTTAGCCTAGTATAGTAAAATTTGTCAACCACGATTTTGGAAGTTTTTGTAACTTTCAATGTAATTTTTAGCCTTTTTTGCGTGTCGCGGTGATTTTTTGATATTCACAAATGGGATTCTGTTTCAAACATTTAGCCTTGTATTAAATTTTGTCCCCGGTGATTTTCAGTGCGATTTTTTGCGTTGTTCTGCTTTTCGCGCCGATATTTTGTTCAGCTTACTGTAGTAAATTTAGTCTTATGCGATTTTTAAAGTTTTTTTTTTTTTTAAATCGTTTCGCGGCGATTTTTCAACATTATTAAAAGGAATCCGGTTTTAATCGTTAAACTTGATATAAAAAAAAATTGTTCTCTTTTCAATAAAAGTTTATTCATAATTACGTATAGCGATTTTTGGAACTTTTTTCCCCGTTTCGCAGCGTTTTTTTTTTTTTTTTTAAACATTTGTAAGAGTAATTCGCTTTCAAACTTTTAGCCTAAGTAATTTTTTTCTACTGCGATTTAAAAATTTTTAGTGATTTTTCCGCGTTCTGGTGCGATTTTTATACATTTGTAAAATGATTCCGGTTACTATATCTTCTAGTCCACTATACTAAATTTTGATATGTGCAACTTTTGATTTTTTAAACTATTTTTAAAGGGATTTTTATCGTTTTATCCAGTTCCACAGCGACTTTTTGACATTCTTGAAAGAAATTTGACTTAAAGCGTTTAGCTTAATACTGTAAATTTTCTCCTAGGCGATTTCTGAATATTTAGTTGTTTTAAATGCGATTTTCAATGCCATTGTTGATGCTTTTTCTAATGATTATTAATGTTCTGGTGCGATTTTTGGACATTCGTAAACAAAATTCTTTTGCAAACTTTTAGCTTAATATAGTAAATTTTGTCCGCCTCGATTTTCGAAGTTTTAGCGATTTTTCAATGCAATTTCTAACATTTTTTTTTTTTTTTTTGCGTTCCGTGATCTTCTGACATTCACAGAAGTGATTCATTTTCAAACATTTAGTCTAATATATATTACATTTTATCTTCCGCTATTTGTAATGAAATTTTTAGTGGCTTTTTGCGATTCGCGACAGTTTTTTAACATTCGGGAAGGAATTCCTGTTAGAATATTTCATCCTACTGTAGTAAGTTTGATCCTCTTGATTTTTGCGGTTCCGCGGCAATTTTTCCACAATAATAAAAGAAATCAGGTTTTAATCTGTTAGCCCAATTTAATAAATTTTGTCCTCTTTACAACAAAGCTTATTCAGAATTCACAAGCGATTTTCAAATTTTTCTAGCGATTTTTGTTTTTTCTATCGTTTTGCAGCTATTTGTTTTTTTTACATTCGTAAGTAATTCGGTTTCAAACATTTAGCATAATATATTAAATTTTGTCCTTCCCCATTTTTGAATTTTTAGTAATTTGGGTTACAATGTTTTAGCCCACCTTATAGTAAATTTTGTCGTCTGCATTTTTTGGATTTTTTGCGATATTTAACGGGAAATTTATCTTTTTCCGCATTTCGTGGCGATTCTTTGACATTCGTAAGAGGGATTCGGTTTCAAACTTTTAGCCTAGTAGATTTTGTTCACCGCGTTTTTTAGATTTTACGGATTTTTAATGCAATTTTGAGCGCTATTCTTAGCGTGTTTGCAAAATTTTGCGATTTTTAATGCCATTTTCAATGCAATTTTTATCTTTTTTTGCATTCCGCCTCGATTTTTTAACATTCATAAAAGGAATTTGGTTTCAAAAATTTAGCCTAATACATTATATTTTGCCTCTTACGATTTTCAATGCGATTTTTGGCTTTTCGCGACGATTTTTTTACATTCATGAACAAATTTCTGTTCGTAAATTTTGTCAAATGTTAAATTTTCAGCGTAATACAATATATTTTAATTTTTGGAACTTTTGAATTTTTCACGACGTTTAATGAGATTTTCAAACAATATTTTGACATGTGTAAAAAGAATTCCGTTGCAAATTTCAATTGCGACATCATTTAGGAAAGAATTGTAACATATGTAATTCTTAGTAAATCTTAACTAATCAAGCTATCTAAATAGTAAAAGTGTATTTTTAGCTCAAATCTGCCATTTTGGCTATTTTTAAAAATAAAAGGCTTAAAAAAATGAAGAAAAATAACTAACTACTTATTTTTTTCTTCCCAGCTAATTTTAGAAAAACTAGTCTGATGTAGATTTAAAGCTTATAAGAAAAGTTTGATTAAAAATATTTGTCACCTTTACAAATTTATTAATTCATCATTTTTCTAAAGCTTTGCTTGTAGCTTCTGCATAACTTGGATTTTGCATTTTTCAATAATGTGTAAAATAAAAGAAAACATTAAGGAAAAAGAGAAAAAAACCAGCATGGTTTAAAAAAAAAAAAAAACATTTGGTTTAAACCAGTGTGGTTTAAACCAAACAACCCTGGTTTCGACTAGCCCAAATGTTTCAATAAAATGAGTAAAATGTATTTTTTCAAATTATGCTTTTCTGCATATCATAGATGGCCCCTTAAACCAGCATCTTGATGTTTTTTAAGCATAATTTGAAAACTACTTTGAAGAAAAATTTGAAATTTTGGATTCGCATAAAGCAGGACATAATAAATATAAATCTATCACAAAGCTGTAAGTTGCAATTCACAAGGTTTTCGAATATTAATTTCATAATTCATATTGTAAAAATTACAAATTCAATGTATTTATGTTTGGGTTTTTTAGTATTATAACCATACAAAGAATTAACACATTAGGATTATAATTTCAGGACTGTATTAATAAAAATATGAAAATATAATTTAATATTAAATTTTGAACATTTATAATTCAAAAACTTATCTTCAAATGACTTGAAATTTCATTTCTATGCATAGTTTGAACTGAAGATTTAAAATATATTGCCAAAATTGGGTGTTGCCATTGAAAGACAAACAAAGTTTGAGCTGGTTTTGATTTGTAGCCCCTAAACAAATTTCATATCATTTAAAAGTAGACTTCATTTCCAATCGTTTGGTACCAGTAACTTTCTTCAGGGCCGAAACTAGCCTTTTTTTGCACCCGGGTCAAACATGGATTTTGGTGCTTTCTTCCACAAAGTATATTTACAAAGAGAATTTTACTAATTTTCTAATAGCCAACTTATTTTAAAATTTAAAATATGTAATCATAAAATATGTAATATTGAACTACGTGATACTACGATGGCAGATCCAAACGGGAGGTCATGACCCCCGTGACTACTTTCATATGTTTTAGACATACTTGGCCATATTTATAAAGGTAAATTTAATTATGTAAAATGTGATCCATATAATGCAAAATTCTATATAACACACAACCTTGCATTATAAAGATCTACTGTATTTGCATGAATTCTTCTATTACAATGAAATTATAAAATAATACCATTCAGACAAAGATAGCTAGCTGTACAGTATCAGATACGTCTGTACTTTCATCCATTTGCAATGAAAATCATTCTCATTTTTGCAAGTCAGATTGTGCTTGAGATTGTAAATCTTGAAAAATCTTTTTAACTCTCCTGCCTACCGTTTGATGTGAAAGTTGAAGTTTTTCTATGGATGAGATTATTTCAGATTTATTTTTCGTTTCATCAAAGAGAGATTTGGCTGCACAAAGCATTGCCTCTTTTACAACTTCCCCATCACTAAAAGATTTTTTTTTCTTTGCTAGTAAAGGGGTGATTTTAAATGATGCGATAGTGACATTTGTTGATTGTATCATAGGTTTGTAGAAACATTTTTGCTGACCAGCCTAACGAGATTTTAACTCTTATAATTTTTTCCTTCTTACTTCTGAATTGAGGGGGAAATGTGTGTCAAAATTTGAATGTGTTGTATTATAATGCTGTTCAATAATACTTTTTTTTCAGTATGGAAACACTACTGTTACAAATTAAACACACAGGATTATCTTTACATTCGGCGAAAAAACATTTGCTCTCCCAGTCATTATTAAAAATATATCTCCTTTGTCTTTTTGCCATTATTTAAAAATAATTCACGTAAGAAAATAATAAATCACAGTCTCTAACAGGGTTCCTACGGGTTAGGGAAAACCTGGAAAATGGGGAATTTGAAAATTTAGGCAAAAAGTTAGGGAAATTTTTAAATATTTGAAGTGGTCAGGGAAAAGTCGGGGAATTTTTGATGTACTACTTTCCATCAGTATCTCGGTTATCATAAATGAAGAAATTTTGAATTAATTATTCATCCAATCTAAAATTTTTATATAAAAGTTATGCAAACTATATAACAATAGCATAATGTGAAAAATAATTAAAAATCGGAAATTCATCAGTGCATACTTTTTTTTAAGCATTTATCTAGATTAAAGTTGTCCACTGTGGAGGGTTTTACTGCTAAGCTCTGGTATCTTGGCAGTTGACCTTGGGAGACTATTTCTAACCAGGGGTTTCAGGGTCAAAGGTTGCCAAGTACAAGTGCGTAATTGGCGAACGGTCAATCCGCCAAATCCCGGAAATAAGGATTTTCACCACCAGTACAAGTTTACTCTTTTATCTGTGATTTTCAAAGAAGTTGGAAATAACTGTAAGATGTATATTCCTTGTTCCATGGTGATTTTAGTATTTCAAATCATAGTGTATGCTTGTATTTGAGTTTGATCTTGCTGTTTGTCTTTTAAATTATTATTATCGATCTTTGTCAACCATATTCGCCTTGACAGAATGCCACGGAAAAAGAAAATTGTTCATTCCAAGGAGCGAAATGGGATTTTAAAAAGTGCTGAATTTTTTCAGGAGGAAAGGAACATTCTTTTAAAGTTTCTCGCTTGCATTTTATTTTTAAATGAATTTTCCCTAGAATAGCTGAGGTCGATCTATAAACGGGTTACTTTTCGATTTTTATAAAGTTTTAGCATAAAGATTTTTAGATTTCTTTTATTATACATAAAGTTACTTTCACTTTCGTAGATGGTCCTGAAAGTGAAAGTGTACTCATTATTAAAAAAAAAAAAAGCACCCTAAATCGAAAAAGTGAAAACTAGCCCGGTTAGAGATCAACCTCAGCTATTCTACGAAAAAAAAAAATTTAAAAATATGATACATTTGAAGTGAATGCTCCCATAACATTAACATCCCTAGTGTACATTCTTAAAATATAATATTCGGTTTTATAATCAATTAATTTAATGCTGCAAGGGTCACAGCAAGTGTAGTTCAGATGGTCACCCGGCACTAGTCGTAAAATCTGATAGACGCTCAAGTTATTCCTATCAATGCACCATCGATTGATTAATTGAACAAATAATTCAAAAAGCCAATGCCATTAATAAACAAAATCCCCCACCCCTCCTCCCTATTTTTTAAAGGTACTATGGAAAAGCCAATAAAAAATATCGGAAGTAATCAGTTATCCGTTTCTGATACTTATATATAATTTTTTTTTAATATCGAAATCTATAGTTAAAAATATCTCAATATGCATGAACGGAATTCATATAAAATAGAATAAATAGAGATAATAAAATAAAATTAGTAGGAAATGAATTCATTCTCCAATAAATCTTAGGGAAAGTGTACAAAATTTCGAGCTGTTCAAAGGCATTTATATGACTCTATCCTATGTATAAAAATATGCAAACTGGAAGAATAACAAATTTTATCTACTTTAAAATGAGATAAAGAGTTTGTTAATTGTACATGTGTTTAAACATCGTAAGTTAATTTCCCTCCTTAATTAATGCATTTTTTCTTCTATAAATGTTACGTGATTAAAGTCACGTGTAATAGCTATTAATTTATATAAATGTCTAGCATTTTAAATTTAGTTCAGAAAAAAAAAAAAGAGAGATTTATTTACACAATGAAAGCTTCCTAACATATAATGTAGGCATTTTTAAAACATTCAGACGTATCTTTTTAATTAAAAAATCATTAATAAATTCATATTTAAAATATTATGAAATGATCTGTGTTCATTTTTATGTATACGAATTGCCATTGTTGAAAATATGTCTAGGTGCTTTTACAATTCCGATCTTTAGTATCATCATTTTTATTAACAGAAGCATCATTTAATTTTTAAATATAATTATTAATAAAATTATTGCTATTAGAAACAACTACAGTTAAACATTACATTTATAAAAAATGTATTTTCAAAAATAAATTTCCACTTATGGTTGTCACTATTTTAGGCTAATGCGCCAATTATGGATGCCATTCTCTCTAGTACATTACAACCTTTTGCCGATTACCCAGAATAGAATCGTCCGAATCTCCATGTGTGAAATGCCAAGATACTCGAGCTTAACAGTACAACAATCAGGGGCGTAGCCACAGATATTTTTTCGGGGGGGAGAATTCGAAAATTTCCCAACTTGAAACAAATTGCTCCAATTTTCGACTAAAATGATATGCACAACGTGAGTAATAATTATAATGATACTTTTGAATAAAAAGTTCCTTTCCGAAGAAAAATTCTGAAACTGAAAACATAAATATTCTAATTATGGGTTTGTTTACTAAAAAAATAAATACGCTTTTTACTTTCTTCTATCTTTACAAGAAGAAAGTATTGGATTCGTGAAAAAATTCGACTTCCGGTTTTAGACTGATTTATACGTTTTAGTAAGTCCTGAACACGATTCGACTGTTTTTAGAAAATATCTGTCTGTCTATATGTGATACAAATTTTGTGGGCGCTCTAACACAAGAACTAATGCACGAAATTTAATAAAAATTTAGAGATTCACTTATACAGTCGAACCTCGTTAACGCGAACACTCAAGGGGAAACTTTTTTTGTTCATATTAAAAGTAGTTCGTCTTATCTGAACTTAACTGCATTGCATACAACTGGACGAGCACGAGGCAATCGGAAAGGTTTGACTGTACCTTGATAACAATTGGTGCTGATTTGTTTTTGGTGTAAATCGTCCAAGAGGTGGCATTGCTATGCGGCATTTTTCACGATTTACATGATTTTAGCAATATCATATCTCAAAAACTATTGCACGGAATTTGATCAAACGTCATATTCTGTTAAACCTTGACATAATTTGATTCATTAACTTTTTATGTATATCATATAGCAGGTGGCGCTGCTATGCAGCATTTTTCACGATTTTGCGATAGCTGTATCTCAAAAACTAATGCACGGAATTTAGTCAAACTTCATATTCCACGTAAGTAGCACTTCCACATAAATAGATCCTTATTAAGCTTGGGTCTATACTGTCCAAAGCTATCGTGCACTTTGAGAATGGAATTTTGGTTGCAGACATCTAAGAG
Source organism: Maratus speciosus (assembly GCA_963932465.1). Lineage (NCBI taxonomy): Eukaryota > Metazoa > Arthropoda > Arachnida > Araneae > Salticidae > Maratus > Maratus speciosus. The sequence goes on along the minus strand of OZ010790.1, from coordinate 177,210,170 downwards.
GCTGGATGGCAAAATTCAATGATTTGTTTTAAAAATGCTATGCTTATATGTCCTTTTTAAATGCACACAATTCAACAAATCTATACCTTTAGAGTTTGTTATTATAGGCAAAGAATTGTCATTTAATTTTGGCACTGTGATTGCAAATTTTGAGGCATTAACATGTGTGGAGTAGAAGAAAATTTTGGGATTTGCACATCCGACTAGTTTTCACTTAATATTAATCCTTGTGGTCTTCAAAGAAGCCCACCTGTTAATAACATCGCTTAGTTTAATAAAATTCCCTATTTCACTTTCATATTTTAAAAGCATTAGGCTGTCAAGTCTGTCATCCCTCATTGTAGCTTGCAATATATATTTTTTAAATTTTTATTTGACTAAAGATTCTTTCATTAGATGCAACGCCATAAAGATAAGCTGCTGTGAATGTTAAGGTACGAGTATATAGTTTGACGGCGTGAACCAAATAGTCTTTGAATTTCATGGTATGAGTAAAAGGTTTGTTAAGTGAGTTGGGATTTGGTTTATTTCTATTTGTCTCTGCAAGTCATGTACATCCGGTTTCTCATATCCAGGTGGAAACGTTATTAACTTTTCCCTTGCACAATTGTAATTTAAATATAGAATGCATTGCTGCAATATTCTCTTGATATAGGGAACATTGTCATTTAAGCCCATTACTAAATTCCCGAAGTTTTCTTGTATTTCTTATAATTCTTTACTGTAAAACTTATGTGTATCAATGTCCATTGCTGTGCTATTATTTTTATCTCTTGCCTTTGGTGAAACAGTTTTCCTACAGTGCTTTCGGAACTCAGCTTCTCCAGTCACGTCCTAATATTCATAATTGTTTGTGAGCTTGTCTGTAAGGAAATCTTTATTTCTTCAAAATTTTATTCAAGTGCAACGTGTCAGTGTTACAGTGCATGTCGATTTTTTCTTCAGTTGATGGACTGCTTTCATAGTCATATTTCTGTTCCAAATTAAAATCGGCCATTTTTCACCTTTTTCATCCTTGAATGAATTTTTAGATGCTCCAAAATCTTGCACGAAAACTCTTTCCTATTATGAAGGGTTTATTCGTGCTGAGATTTATAGTAACTTTTTAGAACAGCTTTAAACACAGAACACTGGACTTTTGATTTAAAATTTTATAAAAACATATAAATATAAATGAACAGGACTGATACATATTTCCGCACACAAATAAAAGTAAAATGTGACAAATTTATCTAAACTAACGACTTCTTATATCCGCATTTGCTCATATAACGCTTTTTACTTGACAGCGAAGGTTAACTAATTTTTGCGACAAAAAAATCACGAGAATGAATAAAATATTGTCCAAAAATCGCAAAATTAGTCAAAAAAGTTGTGAAAACTCATCAAATCTTGTTGCTCATAGCTGTGTTTCAAGTAGGTTACTACATTCCTTTCTGTTGTGCTACAAGTAATCTCCAATTTTCAAAAGAAGCTGCAATCCCTTTGGATTAAAATAGATGGATTCTCTTTTGGGAGGAGAAGGGGAGGTAGGGTGAAATTTTTGAGAAAGGAACAAAGTTTTGGAGGAAATAAAGGAACTGGTTAGTCAGTTATTGATGGACAGGAGTAAAGAAATTTAGGTCTGGTAGATGTACAATATTTTTGTAGAACTGAAAAATATAATGATAGATTGAGTGTGACTGATTTTTTTTTGTATATACAGGGTGATTCATAAAAGATGGGCAGAACTTTAAGGGGTTATAGTACACTTAAAGACAAATAATATTAAATCGGAGACTAAGGGTCCCAGACGTATTCCCAAGGAGATAGGGGGCATTAAAGTTTAGGGTCCGAAATTTCAAATGATTATAAAACATGGAAAAATTGGTCGATTCGTTTGCGGTTTTTGCAAAAAATTTTCTTTATGCCAGTATTTTCTTGAAATAAAATTTTAAAGTTCAATTTCAAAAAATGCCGATAGGGGGCGCTTTAGACTTTGGAGTAACAAACAACTATTTTTTAACATTATTTTTTGTATTTCTTTAAATGATTTCGAAAGCTTAGACTTAAACTTAAATTTTGATCTAAAAATCTGAGTCCTAACGAGTAGTTAAGTAGCGTAAACTGAAATTTGAAATTTGAAACCCTTCTCCCCCCAGAACAAAAATCAGTTATTCCCGATCTTTGTGTCGTAGATTAGGCTCTAACTACTGCCGCGTTTTGCTAAAATTATTCTTTATGTCAGTATTTTCTTGAAAATAAATTTTAAAGAAAATTTTCAAAAAATTCCGATAGAGGGCGCTTTAGACTTTGGAGTAACGAACAACTATTTTATACCGTTATTTTTTGTGTCTCATTAAATGCTTTCTAAAGCTTAGACTTAAATTTTCAGCCCAAAATCTGAATCGTTAGACGTGGTTAAGTTTCTGGGGAGAGGGGTTTGAAATTTCTACTCCTGAGCACAGTTCAGTTTACCATGTCCACACATTGTGTGCTGTGATACGAGGTAAAAAGACACAAATTAGGATTATGTTACCAAAGCATATTTATTAACATGTAATTACAATAAATGTTCAAAATTGTGACCACCAGAGGTTATGCACGCAGAACAACGGCGAAGAATGGAACGGCGAACATTCGCGAAAACATCAGGCTTTTCGAGCACTTCCCCTACAGCGGCGGAAAGTCTGGCGACCAGTTCCTCGGGGGGATTCAATGGGTGTCTCATACATAAGAGCCTTCAATCGTCCCCAAAAAAAGAAATCGAGGGGTGAAAGATCTGGCGAGCGAGCAGGCCAAGCAACAGGACCACCTCGACCAATCCATCTGTTCGGAAATGTGATGTCCAGATAGTTGCGGACGTCTCGTACGTAATGGGCTGGCGCTCCATCGTGCTGGAACCACATGACCCGCCGGATGCGTGGAGGAACAACGTTTAACAGGTCTGGCAGCACATGTTGCAGAAATGTGAGGTATGTTTTACCGTTGAGGCGTTCAGGAAGAAGGTACGGTCCGATTAGGTGGTCTCCGAGGATTCCTGCCCAAACATTGATGGAAAAGCGTCTCTGATGAGCATGTGGATACGTAGCATGTGGATTGACATCCGCCCATACATGTGCATTGTGTGTGTTAAATGTACCTTCACGTGTGAAGGTACATTCATCGGTGAAAAGCACAGTTCGTCCAAAATGTGGATTTAGCGCGTTCTGCTGCAGAAACCAGCGGGCGAATTCAATACGATTTGGATAATCCCCTGGAGACAGTTTCTGGACTCGTTGCACATGAAACGGGAGCAAATGTTCATCCTTCAGTACCCTCCAAGTCATGGACTGTGAGGTATCCACCTGCCTAGCCACTGTTCGTGTACTTGTACTTGGCTGCGCCGCTACTACATCCAGAATGGCTTCTGCAACAACTACTGATTCGTCCTTTTTTGCACGACCTGCATTCGACCGGGAAGCGAGAAATGATCCCGTCTCACACAACTGTCTGTGCAAGCGCTCGAAAGTTTTGCGGTTAGGCAACCGCCTGTTGGGAAATCGCTCTCCGTACATTCGTTGTGCCTCTGCACCATTTCCATCTGCCGCTCCGTAAATTAAATGCATCTCAGCCTTTTCCTTATTCGTGAAGGGCACCATCTTCCGATTCATTACTACAGCGACTTACACTTGAATCACCGTTCAGTGGTTTTTATGCCTGAATCGTGTCGAAATTTTGCATACGTGTTCTTCTTCTTCCCCATTTGACATTTGCATACTTTCTGTTTCCTTCTTCACCCGGTGACTAGCGTCAGGAATGGAGCTTTAACGTTTGCATGAGCGACGTTTCCAACTGTGCCAGTGCCTTTATGAGTGAATTCCGACTATGCAGTCCTTGACGAAAGTTGTATGTTTGCCTCGTATCACAGCACAGAATCGTTGGGCATGGTTAAGTAGTGCAAACTGAACTATGTTCAGAAGTTGAAATTTGAACCCCCTCCCCTCGCTACTGAACCACGCTCAGCGATTCAGATTTTGAGCTGAAAATTTAAGTTTAAGTCTAAGCTTTTGAAAGCATTTAATGAGACACAAAAAATAACGGTATAAAATAGTTGTTCGTTACTCCAAAGTCTAAAGCGCCCTCTATCGGAATTTTTTGAAAATTTTCTTTAAAATTTATTTTCAAGAAAATACTGACATAAAGAATAATTTTAGCAAAACGCGGCAGTAGTTAGAGCCTAATCTACGACACAAAGATCGGGAATAACTGATTTTTGTTCTGGGGGGAGAAGGGTTTCAAATTTCAAATTTCAGTTTATGCTACTTAACTACTCGTTAGGACTCAGATTTTTAGATCAAAATTTAAGTTTAAGTCTAAGCTTTCGAAATCATTTAAAGAAATACAAAAAATAACGTTAAAAAATAGTTGTTTGTTACTCCAAAGTCTAAAGCGCCCCCTATCGGCATTTTTTGAAATTGAACTTTAAAATTTTATTTCAAGAAAATACTGGCATAAAGAAAATTTTTTGCAAAAACCGCAAACGAATCGACCAATTTTTCCATGTTTTATAATCATTTGAAATTTCGGACCCTAAACTTTAATGCCCCCTATCTCCTTGGGAATACGTCTGGGACCCTTAGTCTCCTATTTAATATTATTTGTCTTTAAGTGTACTATAACCCCTTAAAGTTCTGCCCATCTTTTATGAATCACCCTGTATATATATATATATATATACTTTTTTTTTGATAATTTAACTTGTTTACTGTTGCAGTACTCAAAATAATTACCAAAACAATAAAAATTTCGTAATTTTTTTACTATTACTTTTAAAAAAGAAAATGTCTCAAAAATCTAGAATTTCCCAACTCTAAGCTCAAGTTTCCCAACTTCAGATATATTGGGGGGGGAAGCTCCCCCCCCATACCCCCCCATGGCGACGCCCCTGACAACAATATATAAGCCGAAATTTTACTGGGAAAAAACAGGGAAAACCTGGAAAAGTCAGGGAATTTTTTTACCAGAATTGTGTAGGAACTCTAAAACACAAAAAGTATCAAACACAAAAATGTCATCTAGTTTGAGTTACGCAGGGTTCGTACGGTCCTTGAAAGTCCTTACATTTTTCAAAAAGAATTTTTGGTGCTTAAAAGTGCTTAATTTTACTCTCGTATTATTTCTTAATCAGAGGTGAAACTCTTCAGCATTTCTTTGAATTTCTGATTTTAAAAAAATCTTAATCTACCCTTGTCTTCCCTTCTTCTGAAATTTCACTTCCCCCTTCACAATACCTAAAGTTTAAAATCTTTAAAACTTACTTATTTTAAAGCTTATTCGACTCTATTTGTTACTTTATAGTGAACAAATATTCAGTCCTAAATTTCATTAACAATTCATTTCATTAAGTTTCATCTGGATTTCACCCTCTCAAAATTTTGCTTCCCTTCTCCCCTCCACAGTACTCACAGTTAAAAAAATCTTTAAAACTGTTTAATAACAAAAAATTTTTGCTCTGTTTGTCATTTTATTGTCACAATAAATAATCGATCATGAAGATTTCTCCTGCTTTTTCTTTCCACCCGAAATTGGCATTTTCCTATTGCTCACCCTCCCCCCACTTAATATACCCCTCGTGCTGATAATTTGCCGTCATAAACACAACCAACACCCCACACTTAAAGAGCACATAGAATTTAAAGTCTTAACTCCTTAGTTTTTCTTTTATACTTGTAAATTTTTAGTAAGATTAATAAGTCATCTAATAAACTCCCTTCCCTCCTACAAAAAATTAAAAAATCTGCTTCCCCCTTTGCCCCCTCAGCTCATAAAGTTTAAAACATTAAAAATCATTGCTTTTTTAAAAACTTATTCTGTTCTATCTGTTACTTTATTGTAGCAATAAGTAATCGATCATACAGTTTTATTCTTCCCCTCATCGAAATTAACTTTTCCTTCCCCCCAACCCTCTACAAAGCATGCAAAATTTAAAGTCTTTTAAACTGTTTAATTTTCATTTTTTGCATTATTTGTAAATCTTTAACAAGGTAAATTATCAGTCATCTGTTAAACTCTCCCCCCCCCTTTCCCAATTTTAATAATAAAAAATTTATGCTCCCCCCCCCCCCCCAACTCACAAAATTAAAAATCTTCAAAAGTCTTTGTTTTTATTTTATTTTTCTGCTCTATTTATTTCTTTATTATAACAATAGTTAAAAACTTGAAGACTTCCCTCAATCCAAAATTGCTGCCCCCATTCCCATATTCCTTGCACACAAAATTTAGTCCTTAAAACTGTTTAATTTTTTTTTTCAATTTAACTATAAATATTTAGTAATAATAAATAATTAATCATCTAATAAACTTCAACCTATAAAAGTTGCGCTTCCCGTAATTTGCACTACAACTTACAAAGTTAATTTGCAAGAAGAAAGTACTCGATTCGTGAAAAATTCCGGATTTCGATGGTTTTATACATTTTAGAAGGTCCTGAACACTATTTAATGGTTTTTAGAAAATGTCGTCTGTGAGTTTGTCTGTCACTCTGTCTGTATGTGATAAACATTTTGTGGGCACTTTGTCTCAAGAACTAATGAACAGAATTTTACAAAACTTTAGATTCAGTTAGACCTTGATATAAACTGGTTCTGATTAGTTTTTGGTGTATATCTTCTAACAGGAAGCGCTGCTGTGCTGCATTTTGTACGATTTTTACAATAGCTCTAGCTCAAGAACTAATGCACAGATTTTCACCAAACTTTAGATTCAGTTAGACATTGACATAAGTTGTTGCTGAATACGTTTTGGTGTAAATCAATTAAAAGGTGGCGCTGCTATGCTGCATTTTGCAGGATTTACATGGTTTTAGCAATAGTTTGTATCTCAATAATTAATGCATAGAATTTCATATCTTTAGAATCCTCATGATGGGCATGCATTGGCATTTAATTTTGGCACTCTGATAGCAAATTTTGAAGTATTAACATGTATGATATAGAAGAAAGTTTTGGGATTGGCACATCCAAGTAGTTTTTTCTACTGCCACATGCTAAAATTACCCCCTCCCCCCCCCACACCTATTTGAATGTTCAAAACTTGTACTTACAAAAATGAGACCTTTTATTAAAAAATGCATATCATAATTTACTAGTTTATTTAATTTGTAGGTCCTTACATTTTTTTGGTTTTGGTCCTTGATTTTTATTTAACCCTTAATCAAAACATTAAAATCCCATGCACAAACGGAAACATGCCGTCTGTGAGACTGCTAAATTAAAAAAATTGCTATAAAATTTTAAAAGGAAAATAACTCTTAATAATTTACCAAATAGTGAACTTAAACACTTAATATTTAATAGTAATGCATTAACAGGATCAATTTTTTAATATGACAACATAAAAATAAGTTTTGAATGGCGGAAACAGAAAATATTTTGAAATTGCACATTATTGTTCAAAATATAAAATTTTTGTCATAATAATTAAGTAAATGCTAATATTTTTTATATATTTTGATACGATATGAATTAGAAAAAAATATTACGCAGTAAAATTAACAAAACATTTAATAGTAAATATTGCAGCATGTTCTAAATATCTGCATTTTTTATGCATTTTTGACAATGTTGAGTCACTTTCATGTTCAGAATTTATATATTCATCATCTGAAATACTTTCAATATTGCTTATGTCACTTACTACTTCATCAAACAATCTCAAAGCAGTTTCTTCAGTTTTTTTTATCACTGTAGCGTACCCACTTTGAGGGCTCCTCCATATCAATACCCCAGAGCAAAAAATTACGTAAACGGAAACATGCTGTCTCACAGACTGCGTTGAAAATAACATAATTTTTCTTTCAATAACTAAAAATGTGCAGATGTTGCAAATGGGTGGGGGAGGCAGAGGACCAGTAGCCTAGGGATTAGATTGTGTGATAAGATTGGGGACGCATTCATTTTTGTGTAAAGGGTAGATATGTAGATGTAACCGTCTCACAGACGGTTAAGGGCTTTCTGGTTAAGGGTTAGAGAACCCTTAACCAAAAGTAAGGTTTGTATGAACGCTGTTACAGGCTAAACGAAAAACAAATCAGAAAATTTTAATTTTTTACAAAAAGAGTCATTCTATTGAAAACAAATAAGGAATTCAGCTGCATAGGATAATCTTCCATTTGATGAATTATTTTTCTAACAATCGTTTTGAAGTCACATGTGATCACGTATTTACATCATTATCACTTTTAAAATTAATACCCTCAGAGCCAGTTACAACACCGTGACAGCGCCAGTAATAAAAGGATAAAGAGTGGAACAGGCTAGGCTGGATGTCTTTTAATCTTTCCCAATCTTACTACTATTATTCACTGATTATCGATTTTTTTAAAATTATTATTTGTTACAATTTGCTTATATTTTTATTTCAAGTTTTTTTCCATTTATCTAGAACTTTGAAAAAGAAAAGGGTACTTTTCGGTTAGTCGGGCGCCAGTGTTATATATACATATATATACATACATATATGTATATACACATTACAGTACACTCCCTCTAATCTGCACAGGTTGGGACCAAGGGTTTTGCAGATTATAGAATTTTGCGGATTATAGGTCATTTCTTTGTTTATATTGTAATATTTGGAATTTATCAACAAATATAGTAACCACATTACAAATAAATACACAGAAATAAAAGAAACTGCTTATATATATAAACTGTATCTAATATTAGAAATACATTTAAATAATATAATAATGCACAATTAATAGAAACATTTCTACTTATTTTTAGATCTCAAGCATCGCAGTGATAATGGTTTGCTTTATAGCTTTTAATTTATACTCTGAAATAATTTAATCTCGAAGCCTTTTACAAGAGTCAGGATTTCTTGATAAATAACAAAAGTTTGTTTTTCTAAAAGATTAAGACATTCATCCAAAAGAGCTAACTGCTCTTTGAAAGTAATTTTACCTTTTATATAGCCAACAAATGCGTTCAGAATATAGCAGTCTAATAGGTAATAGTTATTTATAAGATACAGAGAATATTTCTTTCTAATGCAGAAATGCATTAAAAAAATTTAGTACATTTAAAATTAATTAAAATTCTTAATAAATTGATCAGATAGTCAATATTTATTACAGTCAAAATGCGAGTTATCTTGCTTAAAAAAAGATTTTAACTCTTTGTTTACATCTGAAATATAGGGGTTTGCAGATTAGAGCGAGTGGACTGTATATATATATATATATATATATATGCATATGTTTTATATATACACACACATATATATGCATATAAATATGTATATATACATGCATGTATATATACATATTTATGTATATACATACAAGCAGTGGGGGGATTCAGCCGGTTCGATAGAACCGGTTGTTAATTTGTGTTGAGTTCGGCAAACCGGTTGTTAAAATGATACTTCAAATGCAAAAATCGCATTTACATTAATTTGCTTTCTTTAAATGTTTATCTGCACAAGATTGTTTTGTAGGCATAACTCTGTGATAAGTCCTGATTAATTTCATTTAATAAAATAATATTTCGTTTGGAATAATAATAAATTTTTTCTTCATCAGTCCTGTCAGAGAAAATTCAACTTAAAAAAGCGAAATTTTGAAGAATTTTGGTAACTAAATTGACAGTCCTAAGGCTAATCCCAGTTATATGGTAAGGTTATTAAAAATTACACTAACTACTTATCTATACTAATAAAAGAAAGTTTTGCTCTGTCTGTGTGAGTGCAATGGCTAGCAAAATCTACGGCACATACGAGACTGAAAATGTTTCTGAGGCTAGCTCAAAATGTCTCCTGATGCACCTGAGACAGAGAATTTTAAAATTCTAATAATTAGTTGAATTATTAATTAAAAATCGACACTCACTCTCATTAAAAACTCAACTCGGTCCTTGCAAGAAAGAAAAAAACTCTGGCATACGCACAGAAGCCTTATTTACACATCAGTTGAAAATGAAGAATGAAAAGAAAATATCTTGTCATTATTTATTAACTTACATCGGCCAAACCGCTTAGTAAAGTTAAAAATGAAAGACATATGCTGAAAGATCTACGTCTCAAATGCCGTAATCAATTTTAAAAATATCGCAGTTAACCGCTTGAAAAACAATTTTCAAAAAGGGTCATTTTTCCAAAAACCTTTTTCTCCCTTTATGGCAACGCCCCTCCAGGGCGCGATTTTGGAGGTACTGACAAACCAAAAATATGTTCTTAAAGTGAAACACCCTTCTAATCGGTGGTGCAATTGGTTTAAAACAAATATGAATTTTTACTCTTTAAAATACACCGGTAAACGCAGGTCACTTCGCGCATCACGGAGACGATATTTTTTTCAACGCTAAAAATAACTAAACGACCGTGTTCTTTTTAGAGCATCTCAATAAACAGACCAGATTTACATCACCAACAAAAATTTTGAAACGTTCGAACGGGTAGAAATATTTCTTACAAAATAAAATGTGTGAAAATTTCGATGAAATCAGCAAAAATCTGAGTGTTTTGCTGGGGTTTTGCTCCTTCAGGGCGAAATTTTAGAGGTACTGACAAACTAATAAAATGACCATAAATCAGAAATCATCTTCTTATCGATGGGACAATCGGTTTAAAAAAAATAGGAATTTAAACCCTTACAAATACACTGGCAAATGCAGGTCATTCCGCGCCTCAAGTAGACGATATTTTTCTACGCTAAAAGTAATTAAACGACTGCATTTGAACACAATCTTTTAAGAGTATCTCAAATTCAGATTGTAATAAAATTTTAATAGATCAGATTTACATCATCTACAAAAATTTTGAAACATTCGGACGGGTAGAAATGATTTTTACAAAATAAAATGTGTGTTCGACGAAATCAATGAAAACCTGAGTGTTTCTTCGCAGTTATGCTCATTTTCGTTGCGCAAAGACTCCACAAATCAAATAACACAGAAAGTAAAGTACCAAATAGCATAAACTTTCAATTCAATATTTTTTCCTTTCAAAATATAAATTCAGATAAAATAGATTTAAAGATCTAATATCATACAAATTTCAGGTTAATTTAAGGGTCATTCATAACGGGCCCAGGCAACGCTATCATTCGAATAAACGGTACTTTGCTTTGGCACGGAATGTTCCCTGTTATCGCTGATCTATAGCAAATACTTAAATCATAAAATTTAGATATATGCTTCCAACTGCACATTTTTTGATATTGTTCTTCATATCTTAGAAGTTTTTTAAATGAAAGTAGTTATTTCCCAAATGTAACAAATCCAAAATTTTCATAAGTTCCTCCAGTCTTATAATTTATATTTAGAAAAATATTTTTCCAGCTCTAACAAATGAAAAGGCATTGTATGATCTAAATTTGCCGAATCATGATACTTTGTATTTTACGAATTTCCAGCATTGTTTGGCCTGTTTTTATTTATTATTATTATTTTTTTTTTAACTAAGAAATGGTAAAAATTCTTAAAATTTCCAAATGTAATAACTCGAGAAGTTTCAATCGTGCAAAAATTTGTCTCACTAGCTATAGCATTGATAATATTTTTCTAAATATGTTATATACAACTTTAGGCCATGAACATGGGTTAATTATTAAAATCTGCTATTTTTATATTATATCATTTCTGCTATTCATTTCTCTGCTCATTCTGCTCTCATTTCTGCTATTTTTATATTATATTGTTTAGATACATTTTCTGATAGAAATTATAATCAGGGTTTCATGATTGCCGAATATTTATTAACGTCCTTCTATAGGGTAACATGTTTCAGTATTTTTTCACTGTACCAAAGAATCAAAGTTTTTTTAACAATGTTCTTATAATATTGGAAAGTGTTTCATAATCTGTGTGTGATGCTTCATTTTCCTTTCATTTTTGTACACCAAAAATCCTTCGGACAGCGAACCGGTTGTTAAATTATTTGAATCCCACCACTGCATACATATATATGTACATATTTATGTATATATAACACTGGCGCCCAGCTAACTGAAAAGTAACAGAAAAGATACCCATTGCAGGTGAGCTACAAAAAAAAAAAGTAATGAAGACAAAAAAACGGTAAAAGGAAATATTCAAAAGGGCATAAAAAAACGATGTTACAATTCTGATAAAATGTTACTTAAAAAGGTGCTAAAAATACATAAAAGGTTTCTACAACATGAAAACCGTCAAAGATGTTAAAATCCCAAGTGCTTTCAACTGCATTATAACAGTCGTCTTCAGGGGAAAACCAGAGGAGTCTGGTTTTCATGTTGTAGAAACCTTTTATGTATTTTTAGCACGTTTTTAAGTAAAATTTTATCAGAATTGTAACATCGTATTTTTATATGTTTTTCAAGGCGAATGTGACGTTCAACAATTATAGTTTGAACTATATTTTATATTATTCAAAAGGGTATTGGACAGACCTGCTCTATAAGACTTTTTTTCAAACATGACCCTATAGTCCACTTTCTATATGGTATTTCATTATTGAAATGACAGATGAGGCTATGGAGGGCTAAAAATTTTTGGTGTCTGTTTCATGATAGTTGCCACAAAAAGCATCCAATTAGCTTTAAATTGGAGGGATGTCATGGCATTCAGATTTCGCTGTATAGTTTTTTGTTTAATTTTGTTGAGGCTTCATTTTCTATGCTGGTTGGTTTTCCAAATGAAACTTTTCAGATCAAAAGAATCTCGAATTTGTATGTTTCTACTTTCTTCTATCTTTACAAGAAGAAAGTATTGAATTCGTGAAAATTTTCGATTTTCGGCAGATTTACACGTTTTAGGGGTCAGAGATTCCGAAAAAAATGTTTTTACAAAATGTCTGTCTGTATGTGACACAAATTTTGTGGGCACTCTATCTCAAGAACTAATGCACGGAATTTAATAAAAATTTATATTCAGTTAGTCCCTGATATAAATTAGTACTGATTAGTTTTTGATGTAAATCACTCAACAGGTGGCGCTGCTATGCACCATTTTTCATGATTATTAAATCTCCGGAACTAATGCACGGATTTCATTTTGCGGAAAATTTCCGTAATAGCTCTATCTGAAAAACTAATGCTTAGATTTTCAACAAACTTCAGATTCAGTTATACTTGGATATGAATTAGTTCTGTTTAGTTTTTGGTGCAAACTGTTCAACAGATGGCGCTGCTGTGCTGCATTTTTCAGAATTTCCACCATAACTCTATCTCAATAACTAATGTCTCGAAGCTGGTAGACGGGAGGTGCTGGGTTCGAACACAATCGCGCCCGTCGGCCTAATCGTTCGGAGTTTTCTTCGAACCTTGGATTTCCAAGCGTTAATATGGGTTAGGTTCCCTTAGAAAGACCCCCACGAAGGACACTCCCCCCTGGCCCTATATCCCTCGTGCAGATAATTGGCCATCATAAATACAACCAACCAACCTCAATAACTAATGCATGAATTTTCATCAAACTTCAGATTCAGGTATAACTTGATATCAATTAGTGCTGTTTATGTTTTGGTGTAAATCGCTCAACAGGTGGCTATGCTACATTTTTCAAAATTTCCGCTATAACTCTATCTCAAGAACTAATGCACGAATTTTCATCAAACTTCAAATTCAGATATACTTTGATATGAATTGGTGCTAAATTGATGTAATTTCTTTTACTATTTAAATGATTTAATTGACATGATTTATATAGAAGAAAGTTTTGTGATGGCCACAACGTACTAGTTTATACTGTTGAATGAAACATTTTTTTCCAACATAAGGAGTCTTAAAGATCTTAAGTGTTAGGTGATTTAATTTCTGCATTTAGATACATTACACTTTCAATTCTGACCAAAAGTTTCGAAAACATCCTATAAAACAACATACCATCAGTTGAATTCTTATCTTCAAATGCAATATAATGAGAAAACTGTGCAGATATATGCACATTATGCACTGATGATGCAAAGACATGATAGTGCTGCTGAAGCTGGCAATACTGACACTATTGTCAAAATTAAATATAATGCAAAGTAGTGTAGCAAAAGTCATTGTGTTAGACATACATTAATCTCAAGAAAAAAAAAAAAAAAAAGACTTCTAAACTCATGATAGTATTGAATGATGCTATAAGAATATTAAGCTATATAAAATCCCAACCTGTTTAAATCAGACTTTAACATTTGGAAATTTACAACTATTATGATTTATTTACCAATTGAATAATTGTGTTAAAAATTAATCTAATATAATTACTAAGGATCGACCAAAATAGGTTAAGGCCAAAACCGAAAATGCCTAAAATGTTTTTAAAGTAATTAATACCTACATAAATGCGGTTACCGCAGGCTGGTAGCAACAGACGATCTCAGCACTTTCCCACGAGCCTATCCCTGTGACCTCACCATAAAGAAAGAAACACCTCAGCAGATTCAACACTGAGAATTAAAATCTAAATGTAAGTGTAAGAAGGTAGTTGTTCACAGGTTCTTGGAGAGGACAGACCTCCCAGCCACGCCAGAGTACGATGTAATACTCTAAGTTCGTCTAGCAAGCCAGAATTCCTGTAATCCTCATCCTGTATATAATTATGTTTGTAACTTATAATTTAGCCAAGATTTTATATTAAATGTGATTAGTTTTTCCAATATGACTCTTCATTATATCCAGAGGTGGGGAAATTTCAAAAAATCTTACCAGCCAAGGATTTATTTTACCAGCCAGCAAAATGCAACGTACTTCTGAAAATTGTTATGGCAAAATGTGTGTGACTGCAAAAATAGTTAATTACTAATACTACAGTGCATTTTCATATTTTTTTCCCAATAAATAAAATATGTACAACAGAGAAAAGTTGAGTATAGGATAGAATTTGGTACCATTTTACATTACAGAAAGTTGCAAAATATAGCTAACTAGTAAAAAAAAAGTTGTGGCATATCTTTATAGCCTGCAGTTTTTCAAAGATTACCTAAAAATTCACTCGCCCTGTCAGAAAATCCACTCGCCAGTGGCAAGTAAAATGATGTATTTCCCCACCCCTGATTATATCAGAAATACTGTCACCATACTTCACATGGGGGCTTCAGCTGTTGAATTCGCAACAAAAAATACCCTAGACATCTATTTCTAAAAATCTGAGAGCTATGTTTCCTTCCAATGATTAATCAACGGATTTCTCTTTTTTCTTCGTCTTAGGTCCAGGAAAGGATGGAGATCAGTAAACTTCTGTTTCACTGGTGTAAATCCGCTCGGAAATAGCATGGACGTGATAGTTGCTTTATGATGTTTATTTCCAAGGGAAGCGTAAAATCTTATCAGCAAAGTTTTTCATGTAAATGCGGCAGCGTGAAAATGAGTCAATTCAAGTTCACCAGATGCACGGTGTTCTTGCACGATGCTCTTATTTTTTTCTTCGTTCTCTCCCTTTTTCTGCATATGATAATTCAGTGTTACAGACTACCATTGAAGTAATTATTCTACGTTAACATGTCAATAATTGCCATCCATCTCTCCAATTTCATCAGTGTGTGTGTGTTAAGTGTATTACAATGTCATCTCTGAAAATGTGAATCACCACTTCTAACGCGAAAGAAAACTAGAGAAATATGCAAAGAAAAGTACGAAAGGAAAGAAAAAAACATGATTCAACAACCTCTTTAGCATTCACCGAGTTAATTATCATTGTGCTTTTATTATTTTTATTCGTGTGTCTCTATCTCAGTGATTCTCAACCTGTGTGCCACGAAACTTTTAAGTCAAGTTGCATCAAATTTTTAAAAATTCGAATCTGTAATATCCGATATTTCATATTATACGATTTACCTTGAAATAAGGTTTAGTGTCACAAATTTGCTTTATTTGGGAGACTTTTTTTTCTTCAGTTTCTCATTTTAAGAGTATACGAGGAAACCCTAAAAATGGTAGTATGTCTCTTGGGATAAATTCTTTCAGAAAAAAAAAAAATCTTGTCACCTGAAGGAAAAGGATTATAATTTGAAATGCAGTAGAAAATATCGTTGAAAAATGATTTTTTCTTACGCAGAAAGTATTCTAGCTTTAAAAAGTCAAACTCAGATATCTCTTTAAATGCTAATTTAACAAATTACTGACAAATTAAGATATACTTTTCAATATTATCACTTCTTTTCCTTATACAATTTCTAATTGGCTCTTGGCTATTTCCTGTAATTTCCTCTTCTCCTCCAATATGGGAAAATTTCATGATTCTTTGCACTGATGACGGTATGCTGAATGATGCTGAAACTAGTATTAAAAGGATGTTTCATCTGCTTATAAATGTTAATGCATGATATATAAAATTATATAAAAAAAGATAAGAATTTTATTTAAAATAAGTTTATTTTCCTTTATTTGGACTATTTTGTTTGTGATAGTAAATAAATTAAAAATTATGTGTAATAATTTCTTATGTTAATCCTTCCTTTTCTTAAGTCATCATAATTTTAGTGGGCTGCACAAATTTAATGCTAGTTTTAAGTGCGCCGTGAGGTAAAAAAGGTTGAGAAACACTGCTCTATCTACTGTGATTTATAAAATCATGCGATCTTGTGCTTATTTGAATGAAAATAGTGCTAAGAAGATTTTTCCTTTTTATGTGTACCCAAGACAAGTAAGTGAATATTTATTTTTTCTAAGTGTCAGGATGTATTCTTGTGTTTTCAAGAATGCGCAAGACAGTGTGACAATTTTTTTAAAAGGAAAAGTGCATAGTTTCTTAAATTTATTAGCATATGTGTTATTTTGATTCAAGAAACTATTATATTATTACCAGACTGCCAAGAAGGGTTATGTGTTTCATGCGTATCTGGGTATGTGGATTTTTTATACCCTCAAAACATCCCAACGGCTGGATGGATTTTAATGAACAAGGTCTCTATCGATTCGTCTTAACTGTCCGATGGTTATAGGCTAGGTTTTGTTTTTATAAATTCAAAATGGCGGCCGTAAAATACAAAATGGTGGTAGAAATGAAAAAAAAAATTTATACACCATATTGAGTGACATATCATTGAATAGGTCTTTTAAAATGAAGACGATGTTTCATTGACTATTTTACACAGAAGCTCCGTTTAAATATTACACAACCTGAAAGTTGTGTAGGTAGGATCACTAGCTTTACTGGAACTCTAACCATCATAGACATCTATAGGCCTCATCAAAACAGTGTTTATAGATAGGAACTAACAATTAAATACAACTTAAAAGTCATCAATACAAGTAAATAAAAAAAATAGGTAAGTAATATAAAAAATAGTTTTTCATTGATGAGAAATAATTAGTTCGCTTTTTACGCAGTTGGGTTTTTCGATTTTTTAAATTTAATTCATTATTTTATTTTTCTGCTTCGGAGAGATGTTCTTTTAAACCTCCAATAGTGTGCACACTACAAACGGTACAGTAAAACATTACAAACGGACAGTATAGAACAGTAAAGTTTTGTTTAATTAACTTTGAAACATTTTGAAAAACAGAGCAGAGTTTTGCAGCAGCAAAAAAATTGCAGAGTTTGAACTAGAACATAAGATCTTTGGTACGTTTAATTTGAGGCCCAAATGTTGGTTAAGATATGTTGATGATGTTTTTGTCTTATGGAACTACAGTTTATCTTATTTTCTTCAAGATATAAATAAATTAACTGTATAAAATTCACCCTTGAAATCAAAGAAAATGCAGTAGTTCCATTTTTAGATGTCCAGATTAATAGATGCAGTTCTGGATTAAACTTTTCAGTTTATAGAAAACCTATTAAAGAAAACACTGTTATCCCTTTTTCAGCAAACGTACCTTTTCAATATAAAATCCCTGCATTTCAGTCATTCATTGAAAGAGCATTTATGATTTGCTCAGATGCCTATTAAATGAAGAAATCGAGTTTATACAGAAAATAGCATTTGATCATGGTTTTCCAGCAAAATATATAGATAATTCAGAAGTACAATGCTCCCCCTCCTTCGGCCCAACAACAGGATAATAATCAACTTGTGGCCTACAGAAAATTTCACTATGTTCGAAAAGCTAAAAAAGATCATACAGAAATATAAAAGTTGGTCGCTATTCCACCTCCTTACCTCATTGATATCATCAGTGATAAGATCGACAGGATCCCAATGGATCAAAAATCTGGTATATATGAAATCCCTATCACTTTATCTAATAATGTTGAGAAAGTCTACATCGGCGTGACTAAATGTAAATTTTCAATAAGGATTATGGAGCATCGCAGGGAGATTAAACAACGTAAACAGAATACAGCTCTTTCTAGGTTCTACTTGGCTAATGAAGCCTGCTATATAAACTTTGATGAGGCAAAAATAATAGTTTCGTGCAATAAGCCTTTTGAGAGGAAAATTAGAGAATCAGTTGAAATCATTGCACGTGGGAATAAACCTTGTAACAATAATTTATCCTATAATGTTCCAAAAATCTGGCATATAATAATTCTATATCTAATTGCAATATTTCAATTTAAACTTGAATCATGTTGCCAAAAACTTGAATGAAAACTTAGTTGAATGTGGTTCTGGCCCTCATGCATAAGTGGCGACACTCGTGGTTTCTTCAAAAGCTACATTTTTGTTTTCATATCTTCAGTCAATGTTCAATAAATTATCTCTCACACAGGAAGCCTTCATCTCTGGGCTTTTAGCCATTTAACCACGATATTTTCCCTGAAGACGGCTGTAGAAACAGCTCGAAACATAGAATTTAACTTTTAGCTTATTAAAGTTCGTGTTTTGTGTACCATTAACCCCTTCGGGACGGGAGCCTTTTACGAAATTTTTAATCTTTTGTCACCGTTTTTTAAAAACAGAAATTGGTTTCTTCATGAATCGAGAAAATGCGATGATTAAATAAGGCAAATTTTACAGTAAAATTTTACTGGTGAGAAAAAACAAGGATTCTGAGCGCTTCATGCGGCACGTATACGTGTCGCTCGTCCCCAACGGGTTAAGCAAGGTTGTGTGTCTTTATTTACTTTTAGAAAACATTGTAGTATTCTATTTTTTTTTTTAAATGTTGTTTTGTGTACATGGGCGATTCTCAAAAATGGGCACTGGACACAAGTCATAACTTTAAGTCTTTCAAACATAACTTTAATTATCATTGACTTTATTTTTTTTTTTACACTGAGTTTTTAATTCTATTCAGAGACAGAAAATGACATAATTTATTGTAAAAGCTTTGTATAAATATCTTAAAATTTTATTATTTTATGCTAAAGAGGCCAATTTCGGACATTCATAATGTTAACTGCTCCAATGTACCACCAAGAAAAAGTTTTAACTTTTTTCCAGGTGGTTCTGATGCTAAACAACGAATGCATAAAGGAAACGGATGATTTTTTGATAATTTCGTTAAGAGATGGCATGCTGATTTATTGCTTTTTTGAAGATAGAAGGACTTTTCTATAAAGACTTTTTCTGTATTTTGTTATGTTCGAAAGTAACGTACGTAACAAAGCATTTGATTTTATTATTTATTATTACTGGATAACAAAAAGTTAATTATACATATATATATGTATACAGACACATTTACTACATTTTTAGTCTTAAGAATTTTTTAAATACTAAGAGCAACGTCCAAAATCTGCAAATGTCCAAAATTTGTAACGTACACAACTGCTAATTAAATGCTTTAATCATTAATTTTCCAAAATAGTTGCTGTCTTTTAATGTTTGTGTATCATTTTGTAGACATACTATTAAAAAAATTTATAGACAAAATACTATACTATTAAAAAAATTTGGCCTTAAATTTGAAAATTTTAAAAATTACATATAGTTAACGTTTAATGATCCCACCTTTTGAGAACCTCCCACATATTTTTTTCAGGATGTTAGAAACTGGGACAAAACTTTTATTATTATTTTTTTTCTTTCAAGATGATTGTTTTATGTTGTTTCCCACTTAAGACGTATGAGTGAAAATTCTACGATGGTGTTTTTTTTTTAAAGACATATTTTTTTTAAAGTCAAGTAATGATGTCTTTTCCCCCCTTTATACAAAATGTGTTTTTTCTTCATTTTTTATTGTGTAAAGAAGTGATTTTTTGCAAAGGAAAAGAAGTACAGAATTTGTCATTTTTTTAGATAGAGAGAAATTTCCGCATTTCTAGAAGACTTTTTTTTTATTAACTACAGTCAAGGATCTATAATCCGCACTCCCATAATCCGCAATTTTCTATAATTCGCATTGCTTAATGAATGTAAACAATTAAACAAATTTACAAATTCTTGATCCAAAAACGATTTTTTAAAAGAAATATCTGAAAATTTTAAATATAAAAGTGAATACAATCAATTTTTTAATACAAGAATTTGAAAAATGCATTTTTTGAGATAGCATATTAAATTAATTACTATATATCATATTTAAAATAGTGTCCAGAAATAAGAAAATGACATATAATCCATAATACTCCATAATCCACAATATTCCATAATCTGCACAACTTTTGGTCCCAACTTGTGCGGATTAAAGAACTTTGCCTGTATTTTTTAATGTCATGCAAACAAAGACGTTTCCTGAACTATTAATATTGTGTAAAGGTAGTATCTCATTTATCTTTATTGTATTATTTTTATTCCTATTATTTTACAAGTTGCCAACAATATTATTATATTGTTATTATGTATGTCTTTATATATTTGAATGTTTTGTCCCCCCCCCCCCTGTGTTTTTGTATTTTGCAATGTTGTATGTATGTATATTATTATGTGACCCACCCCCTTTTCCATATTAATCCTCTCTGGGCTGGATACGGCTATAGTTATCCAGCACAAAATTCTTTCTTTCTTCCTTTTACATGAATCAAAATTTTGCTCAGACGGGGTAAATTTTGAATTCTGTTTTCTATTTTTCCTTGTAGATGATTTAATATTCTGCTCAGAAGGGGATTTTTCTTTCGAACGATGCAAAATTATGCTCAGGAGTAAATTTTGTAATTATTTTTGTGTTGATGAAGAATCAAAATTATGCTCAGACTGAATAAATTGATTTTTTTTTTTTTTGTGTGTGTGTGTTTTAGATGAGACAAAATTTTGTTCAGATGAGACAAATTTTGAATTTTTTTTAAAATCTCTACAAGACAAAAGCGACATATTTGTTTTTCCTGTTTTTTTTTTTTTAAACTGACGTAAAATTTACCTAGACGAGGAAAATTTTAGCAATTTTTTTAATGATGACTGCATGCCAGCATATGATTTTTTTTTTGTTTTTCGTGTGGATTAATTGTTTTTTTTTCTTCTTTTCCAAACTTGAATCTTTTTAGTTTTTAGGTAGATTTCGTATGAAATACTACCTATTACATTTTCCCCTATGTTGGAATTTCTGAAAAATTTTTGCAGATCTACACCGATCATGACCCCTAGAACCCAAAACCACACTCAGTAAAAAACTTTATATATCTATCTCTATATATATATCACTTTTTTCTGGACACGATAACTTCCACAATTCTGCACAAATCTCTTCCAAACTGATACATAAAATCAAGGGGCATAAAAGCTCGGTCAAGTTCGTTAATAGGTAAAATCGGACGAAGGGGATGAAAATAGGGAGAGGTTTTGTGAAAACCGAAAAACCCCTAATAACTTCTTAATTTTTGTACATATCAAATCAGTTTAAAGTTTTTATTACTTCTAAAAATAGGGCCAAAAATTTATGCATCACAGATTTTTGATAAAATTGAAAATGGGCTCAAGGGGTGCAAAAAATAGGGTTTTTGGGAGAAAAAAAATTCATAACTTTGTCAATTCTCAAGATATCAAATCCAATTAATTTTATTATAAATCTCCTTAATATTATCTACAACTTTTTGATAGAACCAATTTGTACCGCAAAAATTTTAAAAAGGAAAACAAAAAGAGGGGTTGAAGTAAAAAATCCACAACTCTGTCAATTCACAAGATATAAAATCCCCATGAATTTATCATGTATCTTCTTAATAATGTCTACAACATTTATATAGACAAGTTTTTGATAGGACCAATTCTTACAGCAAAAACAAATTAAAAATACATAGTGGTTGAAGAAAAATATCTTATTAAAGGTGTATTCAATTTCAAACTGCTTATTTTCTTACTCATTTTTAAATTTATTTTTGCTCTCAAACGCATCCAATTGGTAGATTCTCTTATTCAGAAACTATATAATGTACCATAATGATCGATTTTTTGATAGAGGTAGAATATATTTCAAAAAATGATGTCGAAGTGGGCATTTTGAACGGAATTTCCCGAAGCGATTGTGTTAGAAACGAAAAATATTGTCCTACTGAGCAAATATCTTATAAATCAAGTTTTCATTAATTGAATGAAAAATAAAAACACAGGTCACTTATAAATCTCTTCAAAAATCACGTCAGCACGTTTCATATTTTTTCTATTAAAAATAAATCTGAAAATGTGCCAGAAAATTTCGAGTTCTTGACCATTGAAAAGTATTTTTTTGAATACCGCCTTAACATGATTCTGATAAAACCAGCTATTATATAAAAATGAAATAAAAACTCGTCAAAAGCGGTCAGATAAAATTGTTAAAGTGGGTTTATCTCTAATCATGATTTAGTTTTTGTTGGTGAAATTAGTATACTTAACTTCAAAATCTACCTGCACCTGTAGGCGGGATTTTTTTTGTTTGCATTCTTGTTGCTTTTGGGTCAGACGTGAAATGAGGTCATTCACATGTCGAATGGCCGAGTGTGGTTATCGCAGGCTGGTAGCAACAGATGATCTCAGCACTTTCACATGAGCCTAACCCTGTAACATATATAACCTCATCACAAAGAAAGAAACACCTCAGCAGATTCAATGCTGAGAATTAAAATCTAAATGTAAGTGCAAAAGGGTAGTTGTTCACAGGCTCTTGGAGAGGACTGATCTCCCAGCCACGCCATAATACAATGTAATACAAATTACTTTAATCCTCATCCTGTATATAATTATGTTTGTAACTTATAATGTAGCCAAGATTTTATATTAAATGATTTTTCCAATATGACTCTTCTAGGGATGCACCGAATATTCGGTTTGGCCGAATATCAAACTATTCGGTATGCCGAATAGCAAATTATTCGACATGCCGAATATTCGGTTTGGCCGAATATCGAAATATTCGGCCTAACCGAATACTTAAAAAAACTTTTAAAACATGTATTTTAAAACCTTATACAATTTCCACGTTTAACAGTCAACTTATAAAGATATTCAGAATAATTAGAAATAGAATAATATTTAAATAAAAGAGAATGTTTTTACATTATTTATTTGCTGTTTGTTAAATATTATTTAAGAAAATTAGCCAATCATGAGGATTTTTATAAGAATTTATGTACAAATGCAAGTTCCTCAACATTGTCAGTAAGTAATCTGTTTCTTGCTAAGATTTTAAGAGCAATGTTTACAATCTCTGAAAATGATTGCCCACTCCAGATACCAATCTAGGATGCATTTAAAAACTTCCTTGCTTAATCATAGGGAGTAGAACAGTTATTCTTGCTAAGTTGTCACCATATAAAATTTGAATCGATTGTATTATTTATTAACCTTTACTTTAGTCTCTTCCTGACAAGCAAATATATGATCCTGTACGATTTTTCTTCCAATTTCTCTTTTATTTTAATGTTTGTTTTAGAATTTAAGAAAATTTTATTCATTTGTTTTAATTTTCAGAAGAAGCCATGAAATTTAAAATTTTATTAATTAAATATTTTTTTTTATAACTATCCTCTCCTTAAATAACTCAAAGCAGATTCTTTTCAGCATAAAGTTTACTTGAAAAAAAGCTCTTGTTTATTAGAATAAAAATTTGTTTTAAATATGTAAAATTGTTTTAAAATTTAACATTTTAATACCTTTAAACTTTGAAATATAAAAGTATTCGACAAGCCGAATATTCGGTATTCGGCCAAAATCACTATTCGGTGCATCCGTAGACTCTTCATTATATATCAGAAGTACTATCACCGTATTTCACATAAATATACAATTATTAATTAATTATTACGTGTGCCCCAAGTTGGCTGTCTGTGCTTCTGACCAAACTTTTTATTTTCATATAAAATGTAATCAATTCATCAATGTCACAGAATGTTTTTCCAATTATACAAATTACATCTAATTAAAAAATGTTTTAGGTTTGCATAGCTCAATTTTATCATCAACTGTTATACTAGAACTTTCTTAAAGAGTATTCAAAACATTTCTGCTCCGAATTTTTGGCGAAACTCTGGCTTTGGGCCGAAAACGAATTTTCGGCTGAGCTCTAATAACTACACATGCAACGTTTACTGCAGTTACAAACAAACCTACAATTTATTCTGTTGAGCTGATTCAGATATCACACCAGATGCTGTGATCATTAAAGATTAACTGGGTGAATTAGTCTTCCAGATTCGTCCGGGATGGCTCAGTTGATAGAGCAATGGCAGCTTCAGCCAAGACATCCCTGTTTCGAATCCTGGCCCAGACTTTTTTCATCCATTTGGAAATTTACAACTCTTATGATTTATTTACCAATTGAATAATTGTGTTAAAAATTAATGTAAGGGGCTGTGCATATATAAAGTTATAATTTTAGGGGGAGGGGAGGTCTGGCACATGATATAAGATGTCTCTAGGTGGAGGGGGGGGGTGTCTACTATCATTATCATTTCAAAATTTTCTCTTTATTTGTAACTTTGTCTTTACATCAAAATAGTACATTATCTTTTTAAAATCTGTTTTCTATTTATATGAAAATACAAAGTTATTAAATGATTATAAAACTATTTAGTTCTAAAATATGGAATACTCCAACGTTTGGCATTCTCATACTTCTGTCACATGTGTATGCATATAATACGTTATTCGAGACATCATATGCAAAGTACAAGTATGTGTGAAATGATATTTTTGTTTGCTAGTAAATAAAAGAGAATGCTGTCCACCTGTTTTGTTAATAAGAAGTTTTATCTGCCCCCTCCCCTTGTGCAGAGACAAGTGCAAGAAGACATTACTGTTGAATGCATTATGTACAGGGTTCGTAAATATCATGATAATATCAAAAATATCCGATATTTTCGATATATATCCGATATTTTCAAAATAGTCAACTTACTGCTGACAATGAATATTTTCAAACATATTATAAATTAGAAACAAACATATTGCAATTAACATACAAAACTTAAACAATAGCATTCTAAAATGCATCTCTTTTTTTTTTTACTTAGAACAAAATGGAAGATGTACTAATTGAAAACAGATACAATTTGCATATATTTGCATACATTTTGCATATGTATATAAACTATAGGGTTTGTATCAAGTATCGAGAAAGTTTTATATTTTATAAAATAAAAATTTTAAATACAAATTAGTTTTTTTTTATTATTATTCAAGAATTTTAACATAAATGTAAGCTTGTCTTATTGTTTATTCCCTAACCTGTAGCAGCGTTCGAAATCCTTGGTGGTACACTGGTCTGAGACCACTAAAAATTCAATTGGACCACTAATTTAAAAAATTGAGTGGTCCACAGGACCAGTAACTTTTTTTCCTCTCTGACAGGTAAACGTAAATTTTCCCATCCCTGAGAAAACCGCAACCAAACACAAACCACAGAATTTTATTTTATTTAAAAAAATAAATAAATAATTGCATTAAAACTTAGTCAGTTGAAATAAATTATCGGAAATAAAATCAGACCTGCCAACCTTTGAAAATGAGAAATCGTAGCACCCAAAATTCAAAGTAATCTAGATGTAGGTTGGTTGGTTGCTGTTTTTTACGCTGCAAATTGGGAGCTGATTCGGGCCGAATTTAGATTCCTGAAGGTTGGGTTAACCCGATTTTTCAAAAGTTAGTTCTTTATATTTTTTCAGATTAAAAACTATATGTATCATAACAATAAACAAAGATTTTTGTCTGTGTGCGATGTTTTCTGAAGAGAGCACAGAGCTGGGGTGATTCTGAGAAAAAAAAATCAGACATTGACAGAAAATTTTCTGTAAGGAGTGTGTGTGTGCGTGTGTGGGGGGGAGGGATTACAATCTAATTATGCTTTTTTTTTTTTTCACGGCCCTTTCACAAAATTCACACTTTTTTTCCGCGATGCTTTGGCGAAATTTGCTTTTTTCTGCGATCCGTTGACCAAATTCGTGTTTTTTCCGCGATCCTTTGACAAAATTTGCGTTTTTCCGCGATCCTTCGACCAAATTCGCGTTTTTCCTACGATCCTTGACGAAATTTGGGTTTTTTCGCGATTCTTTGAAGAAACTTGGATTTTTTTCTGCATTCCTTTGACGAAATTTGCGTTTTCCCACAATCGTTTGATGAAATTCGCGTTCTTTCCATGATCCTTTGATGAAATTTGGATATTTTTTCTATGAGCCTTCGACGAAATTTGGATATTTTTTCTATAAGCCTTTGACGAAAGTTGCGTTTTCCCGGCAATCCTTTGACGAGATTTGTGTTTTTTGCAATCCTTTGGAACAATGTGTTTTTTTCGTGATCCTTTGACGAAATTTGTGTTTTTTTCGCGATCCTTTGAAGAGATTTGTGTTTTTTCGCGATCCTTTGAAGAGATTTGTGTTTTTTCGCGATCCTTTGAAGAAATTTGATTTTTTCCGCGATTCATTCATTAAATTTTCACTTTATCACGATCCTCTGACGAAATTTGCGTTTTTCTGCAATCCTTTGATGAAATTGACTTTTTTTTCTGCAAACGATTGACGAAATTGGTTATTTTCGGCGTGCGTTTTATTTGAAGAAAATTGTAGTTTTAGACTGATTTTCGTAGCATCGTAGTTGTTAGCTCCAAATCGTAAAAACTACGATTTTTTCGTAGCAGTTGGCAGATCTGTAAAATACATAATTAATAATTTTATAGTTTTTGTACATGTACTGTTTATTTAATTTTTAGCAAATTATAACTACATTTTATTATGCTGAAAATTTTGGGTAACTGAAAGGAAGTTTGATTTATATTCTAGGAGGAGGAGGAGGGGAGGTGTCACTTGAAGGGTTAAAGGTACTTAATAGAATTTTATGTAGCGGCCAGTGATGACATCTTTCGGCCAGTGATGACATCTTTGGACCAGTGACTTTTTTTTTTATCAATTCTACCGCTGCTGTAGTACAGTTTAGACTCAATTAAACCAAAATCAGAATATCCTTTTTCTAATAATGCTGTATATAAATGATTATGTAAATTACAGTTTCTCTTTCAATGGCTGTTCTGAATTAATTGTCTCTCATAATTATTAGTTCTACATTTAAAAATAAAAGTTTCAAACATAAAGCTTAGAAAAGATATTTGTAAAAAAAAAATTGTATTCTTTGCCAAAAAAAGTCACTGCCAGAGACAAAAGTTTTTTATCTACAGAATGACACAGTCAATAACAGTTGAAAACTTCATTTACACTTGTTTTGACTGAAAAAAATATCAAAATTATCTTACACATTGATATTTAAAAAATAAATATCAAATATACAAAATATCAAGCATCTTGATATTTTGAAAATAAATATCAAGAATTTGAAAATATCGAAAATATCAAAAAGTTTGATATTTAAAAAATAAATATCGGATATATATCATGATATATATCCATTGATATATAGCAACGAACCCTGATTATGTAACAAAAAGATATTATTAAATACTTTTAAATAGTAACTATTTCTTTTAAGTATTATTTGATATAAAGTTATTTCATATATAAAGGAATCAGGACTGGGCGATGTAGAAATTTCTTAAATCGATTTATCATCCATCTAACATCGCGATTTAGTGCTAAATCGCGATTTAACACCAATTTTACATTTTAGAATCTGGAAGCCTATTTTTTAATTTTTAGTAACAAAATACGGTCATTATGTGCCCCCCCCCCCCCCTCCTGTATTATTTAGTTACTTAGCTTTTATATTATACTTATACTTTTTATACTTAGCTTTTAATTTTTCAGATAATTTTGAAAAGAGGTATATTTTACACATAAAAAACTTTGAATGTCCCAAAACACTAGTTTTTTGTTTTTTTTCCATTTTAAAAATTAGTGACCTATTGTAATACATATTATAAACTCATTCTATAAGTAGTAATATAAAATAAAACGATTTTTTTTTTTTTTTGTCTGACTTGTTTTGCCTGCCTTCCCCTAGCCCACCCAAATAGCACTTCATTGCTAACAGCCTACATACACTTTTTTTTTACAGACACAGATTTAAAAAGTTGTTGAGGTAAAACAGAATAGTAAAAGAATTCAATGATGAATTTAACTATTCATTTACCATGATGAGAAAAGTAGTAAAAAAAAGAGGGGGGGGGGGAAGATATAAGAAATAAGGTGCAATTTTATATCTTTTTAACTTTTAGATTGTAATAAGATTTGTTTAACATAAATGCTGACATTTATACAGCGGATGGAGAAGGATTGAAAGTGTGAGCCTTGGCGCACATTACTGAAATTGCTGATTTTTTCGCGGCCGTTGCCATCCTTTAAGATTAGTAATAAAATATAATCTTAAAGTATATCTCTTTTTAATGATAACAAAATGTCAAAAAAGCAGAAAATCGCAGATCTGTAGGAAAATCTAATGAATGCCTCCTTCCGCACCCCCCCCCCCCTCATTCTGCTGTAAAAATAAAGTTACTTGACTCATTACAGAACTTTATTAAAGTATTTTTAATTACAAAATAACAATAAATTAAAACTAAAATATTCCCATAATATCCAAACATATCAAAATTAATTTTTCATGAAAATAATGCATAAAAATATAAACTAAAAATGGATGAATTTGGATATAAATAGTGAATCAATTTCAGCAAGATACTCAATCCACATGACTGGCGTTGAAATCGGATGTCAAACCTGATGCATGACTATTTTAAAATATTTTAATTAATCACAGAATAATAGAAAATAAAGGATATGTATTAAAATATTACCCAAACATGTGAAAAATGAATGTTTCATTAAAAGAATGCATAAAAATAAAAACTGAAATTCGATGAATTTGGATTTTAAATATGAAACTTTATTCTTTTTTTTTTCCAACCATAAATACTCAATCAATTTCAGGAAAAAAATATTATTGTAAAAGAAAAATATTTCATGTGGATCACGGCCAAATAGTGATACACAAAACAATGCATGACTATACTT
Organism: Maratus speciosus; assembly: GCA_963932465.1. Classification (NCBI taxonomy): domain Eukaryota; kingdom Metazoa; phylum Arthropoda; class Arachnida; order Araneae; family Salticidae; genus Maratus; species Maratus speciosus. Next base: position 177,181,053 of record OZ010790.1, on the reverse strand, counting down.
TAAAATAATTTCATTAATTACAAAATAATAGAAAATAAAAAATAAATGTTAAAATATTACTAAAACATGTAAAAAATGAATTTTTCATCATAAGATTGCATAAAAGTATAAACTGCAAGTCGATGAGTTTGGATTTTAAATATAAAACTTTATTATTATTATTTTTAATCATATAAATGCTGAATGAATTTCAGGAAAACAATCTTTTGAATCAATGCAGGATTCTACTTTAAAACATTTTAATTAATTACAGAATATTGGAAAATAAAAAATACATATTGCAATATTACTCATATATTTGAAAACTTAATTTTTCATCAAAAGATTGCATTAGCATATAAATTGAAATTCGATGAATTTGGATTTTAAGATTTAAACATTACTTTTTCCTTTCAACTTTCCACTATATAAGTTCTTAATTTCTGAAAAATACACATTCCAATCTCGTAAACTTTGAATCTTGTTTACAAAATAAATAAATAAATATCAGTTCTTACTTAAATCATCGTTTTCTTAAATCGGAGAGGATTGAGGCTCGATGTTTTTTAAATCGGATCCTGCTAAATCGATTTAACACCAGCTTGCCTTGTTTTCCTTAAATCAGAAAAGCATCTTGAGATGTTTGCTTAAATCGGATCGTCCTAAATCGATTTAACACCATCTTGCCTTGTTTTTCTTAAATCGGAAAGCGTTGAGGCTTGCGATGTTTGCTTAAAATCGGATCCTCCTAAATCGATTTAACACCAGCTTGCCATGTAAGTGGTAGATGCCTCAAAATAGATAAATCGGTTTTCCGATGTTAGCTCTGAATCAGTATTTTGTTTTAAATCGATTTAAAGCCAATGGCTAAATCGCGATTTAAGACATTGGCTAAATCACGATTTCCGATTTTAGCTTAAATCGATTTAAGACCAATGGTTAAATCGGATTTCCGATGTAAGCTTTAAATCGATTTAAGAGTTAAATCGATTTAAGGCCCAGGCCTAAAAGGGATATTTTATTCACTTTTCTTAAATCTATAAAATATACGAAAAATAAATGTAATCATATTTATATATCACTCCAAGCAAAAGAAAAAAGAATCCATAAATTAAAAAAAATTTTAGACATTGATAACGATATTACAGGGGTGAGTTCAAAATTACCAAAAAGTTTATAACATTATATATGTACAGCCCCTAATATACTGAATGTTTATGCTTTACATTTTTGTCTTGCTTAGGCCAATGAAGTTTCTGGCTAATTGTACACAAACTTTAATACAGATCTTTATCATAATATGCAGCATAGCGCAATACTTATTTATTTCCAGTGTCACTTCTCAATGTTAATTTAACATAGAAAAGCCTATGGAGATCATAACTTTTTCATTTTTTCTTCCCACCTTTTTGTCCCTGATGCCACTCATTTTTAATTCTTTGCTAATTCTAATAATATAAATTCAAAGTGTAAAAACATTTGCCAGACGTCAGGATCAAAATGGATCATAAAATGCCTTTGCATATAGATGGATTATAATCTAGAGAGTAACATGGGCTAATTTTTATTTGCATTATTCAAATATTTTTCTTAATAATTCCAAATTTCGCTTTTTTCATTGAGAATCAACGGACATTTTCTAATAAAATTTAACATTTTTCCTTCATTGTTGTAAATAATTCAAAAGCCGTAATAATAATTTGCCTATTTTTAGTTGAATGATTTTCACGTGAAACATGAAACTGAAGAAACTTGAATGGTTTTTTTAAGAATTAAAAAGAAGATGAATATGACGTCATAGTGGGGAAAAAAATGACATTTTCACGCAGATTTTTTAAGTTCAGATTGTAATTTTTTGACCAAACTACAACAACCTGCATTACTGCACTGGTGAAACATTTTGAATTATACATAGGTAAATTGCATCACAAATTGCGAAGCGATATCGCACAAATCAAAGCCTGATAATGATACCCCCCATTAATTTTGAAATGTGTTTGTCTGAATGCAGTAGTTATTAAAAAACTTGACATATTAAACAAAAACCTAATTTGCAGAACAAATTAAAAAAAAACAAAATTTATTTCCTAAATTGTTTAAGCCCGAGAAGGGGCAGATATTAAGATATTTCATTTAATTCGTTCTACATTTAATGTTAAATTTTTGTAACAAATAAGCTAAACCAATTGAACATTAAAAAATAAAAATGAAATTCATACAATATAATGCTTTAAACATCTATATACTTATATTCCGTTCAAATGAAATTGAAATAAATCTTAGACTTTTTCTATTTTTAAGTTGTAAATATTTGTACTGCAGATTTTGCTTTATGTTTATGACGATTGTACATAATATGATAAGGTACATGCAAAATACAAAACTTTAAAAATGTCTAAGATTTATTTAGTTTTCATTTGAACAGAATCTAAGTATATAGGTGTTTAAAGCATTATATTGTATGAATTTCATTTTTATTTTTTAATGTTCAATTGGTTTAGCTTATTTGTTACAAAAATTTAACATTAAATGTAGAACGAATTGAATGAAATATCTTAATATCTGCCCCTTCTTGGGCTTAAACAATTTAGGAAATAATTTTTTTTTAATTTGTTCTGTAAATTAGGTTTTTGTTTAATAATTATATTCCTCTATTGCATCATGTATATTTTTAAGCACCACTTTGAAATGAGATAGCATTTCTACTTAATTGTTCAGTCATCTAGTGCAGAGGTTCCCAAAGTGTGCTCCGGGGAGCCCTTGGGGATCCGCCTATACTTTTCAGGGGCTCCGCGACGCCCAAGGAAAATAAACAAGACATGAAAGAAATAGCATATTGCAAGGTAAAAATTTTCGAAAGTATGTAGGAATTTGTGTGTGTGTGTATCAAAAATAAATACATCTATCACTAGCTTGAAAAATACTATAATATATTTTTAAAAATCACATAAAAATTTTCATTATATATTTATTTATTTTCTATATAATATTTTTGGTTTGAACTACTTTATTTTATGTTTCTGCATTTAATGTGTTTTAAAAATTCGATTCAAAATAAGCTACAAGAAATAGTATTTTGAATCGAATGCAAAGCGTGAATCGAAAGAGCAAAGGCGCACCAGTGTTGTTATCTCTGCTTGTCGAACAAAAGAAAGAAAATGTTATTTGTATTAACTTTTAGTTATTTTAATTTTCTATACTGTTTTTCATACTAAAATAATGTTTGTCGCTTAAAACGCCTTTTTGTTTTATATAAAATCTTGTATCATTTAAATCCCCTCATTAGATTTGTGTATATTGTGTATATATATTTCTTTTCTTTTAATATAACTTTAATTTCTTTTATGTGTTTATGTTATTTGTATATTTAAATTTTCTATACTGTTTTTCATAGTAAAACAATGTTCGTCGATTAAAACGTATCTTTTTTGTAACATCTTGTATCATTTAATAAAACACTTATTAGATTCATTTAATATTTGTATACGTTGTGTATATAGTTTAATTTTTCTTTTTCCTTTTTGTAACTTTAATTCCTTTAATCTGTTTATTTTATTTTTATTAATTCTTAGTTATTTAATTTTTCTGTGCTGTTTTACATAATTGTACTTAATTTTTAAAGCAATGTATGTTGCTGATAACGCATTTTTAACATCTTGTATCACTTAACAACCTCTCTTTAAAATTTTGTTTTAATTATTCGCGGCATTGGCTAAGATTCTTATGTTATGATGCCACATTTTCTTATCAGAAATAAGTTGTAGTAGTTTAAAAAATATATATTGGTTCTTTACATTTTTCATCAGACTAGCAATCTAAACTTTTGCTCAGCTCCATCTTTTTGCTAAGACTTTTCGTCAATGAGTACCCGCCCAGATGTAAATGTAACCCCACACATATATCCCGTTATGTTACTGAAGTTTTTCTTACTGGCTGCTGTTCTTTTAACATGTGTATTTTTTAATGTAGGGGAGAGTTGTAAAAAACCGGGTAGCGCAGATTCCTCCTTGATTTGAACTTTTGTCTATCGGCCAACACGAGGAATTGCTTGTCGAACGTCATTACGGCATTTGTAGCTGAACGAAACCCTACTGTGTGAGGTTATTTTTTGTGTGAATGATTTTGTTTGAATTACTTTAAAAAATTGTTTCGTTTGATTCTATGTTTTACGCATGTATTAACTGTTTATCAGCATATTAAATAGTGGTAATTACTATTTCAAATTCTTTGCTTTCCTACTAGAATTTTGACAGTATTATTGATCTTTTACTATAGAACTGAGAATAAAGTTGCCATGTTTTTAAATCTGTGTCATGTTGGGGTAAAACAGGGTACTTAAGAGTAGGTCAGAACCGTGTGTACCCGTTTTTGTCCTACACTCATGGAATGATATTTTTTAGGTTAGTTAATAAATTAGCGTAAAGTTGTAATTTGCAATTTAATGCTGTTAAGTACTGTTTACTCCTTGATAATTCATGGCACCTGTAAACTCATACTACAAACAAGAGGTGAGGAAGGGTTACTTTCTAATCCTGGGTGATCTGTAAGAATTTACTAAATTGGAAAATCATCCAAAACTGCATTTTTCAGAGCAGCAGTTGCAATTACTCCAATCAGACTAATTGAGAAAGCAGGGATTTTCCCGTACAACAACGATGTTCTTCCAGGTCATCTTTTTCTACTTCGGAAATGACAGGGAAATACATAAAATTCAGTGATAACACACCTTGGTCTACACAGCCATAGACTGGAATTGCTGCAGCAATAAATATTTCTGAAACATCACACAATTATGAAGCTTTTCCTTCTAGATCTAAAAGTGTTGACATCACATATCCAGCAGTTGACAACATCTAGCCTTTTCCATCGACATCTCAGATCGTGTAACCCAGCAATTTGCATTTCTAATTTCGCCTAAAATGTTATTACTCCCTCCCCAGGAAGACTTTAGAATTGTGAGAAGAGCTGGCAAAAGAAGGGGAAAACTCTTATTTTGATTTCTTCGCCATATAAATAGAGCTGGAAATATATATAAAGTAGAAACAAGCCAAATAGATGCAAAACGAAAATAGGAGATTCATAAAAATAAAAAAGAAATTAAGAATCAACAGAAAAAGAAACAAGAAAAGGTTAAGGAGAAATCCTCAGAAGATGAAGAAGATAATGAAGCCTGATGTTTTCAATGAAATTTACTCCAATTCAAAATCCATAAAAGGTTAGATACAATGTTTGAAATGCCACGGATGGGCACACGAAGTATGTAGTATAAAGAAGAATATGATGACAAATTCTCTTGTGGTTTTAGCAGTTAAAATAACTCTAAGACTTCCAGTGTAAAATAGGTAGGCATATACGATGTAGAAAATTTACCACAGATTTATTTTTGACACATGGAAGAACACGTAATTTCAGTTTGTTAAAAATAACAAAAATGTATTTCTTTATTACATTAATCAAGAATTTTTTTTGACAAAAATGAGTTTTCCAAGAGCTTTAAATGAATACCCGGTTTTATCCAACCAGTAGGGTAAAGCAGGATTTTTCCTAATGTCTGAAAAAAGCATTTTTTTTATATATAATCAATTATATTTTTCATCGAAAAGAATATGTTTTATTATAGTTATTATAATTACTGTATTTGGCGGACATATCTCGATTATACAAGGCAGATATTTTAATACAAAAAAGTGGTTTTCAGTCCTTATTTTTAATTTATTGTGTTCAATAATAGTAATATTAAATAAAACTGTGGGGTTGAATAATAGAAAATTTGATTTTCAAAATTTCTAGTATGAATTCAGAATTCCTATTTCAAGAAAAGCACCAAACTGAGAACCTTGGCCCCGTGTTTGAAACTACTGTTTCGGACTCATATCCAGCAGAGCTTTCTCTGCTCCATAGGTATAAAAAACATTAATTTGTTAACCGTAGAGTATCGTGGAGTTAAGGGGCTCCGCCTTAGAAATATTTTCCAAAAAGGGCTCCGCGAGCCCAAAAGTTTGGGAACCACTGATCTAGTGTGTCATACCCTCAGAGCATTTAATCTTTTCCTCCTTTACAATTACAGTTAAGGAAGCTACTTTATCCTTATGGTTGAAAAAAAGTTGCAAGACATAAGTTTTAAGGTTGCACAGTTATAATAGGTAAAATACCAAGTATAAATATAGTAAAATTACATTATTAAGCACTGACCAGGAATTACCTCACAAATATAGGCTTAGATTGGCTGGCTCATATAAAAGTTTTTGAAATAGTAGAGGACAATTTTATAATAACTTTTAAAAACTGTGATATGTCATCATATATATTAAAGCGTAAACCTGATTCGGTAAGATCAGACTAAAAAATTCATGCATTTGCGCATGCATGAAGTTAAATTTACTAGATCTTTCATTTAGAGGAAAAGTAGAGCAGGTCTGATTAGCAGAGTGGTCTAAAGCACCAGTTTAAAGCTCTGAACTTTTGTAGACGACGCATGTTCGAGCCCAATGTCCGGCAAAATGATTTCTGTACCATTTTTGGCGTTTATTTCAATAATGACTTATTTTATTAAGAGGAGAAGTTATATAATTTTGATTTTATTATTATTTGAACGGTTTATCATTAAATAAAATTTAACACTCAAAAATATTTTGAAAAAATAATTTTATAAAATATTTAACCTAAAATATTTTGCATGTAATTATCAATTAAATAAATTGAGCTGATTTGCAACTTTTGTTTATATATTTTGACCATTATCAAGAATATATAGGTGTAAATTTAACTTAGTTTAAAAAGTCAGAAGGAAAAGTTTGCCATTCTTTAACGTAAAAATAAATAAATAAATAAAACTGAAAATATTCATATAAGAACTATAAAAATAAATTATATTGATATCCATGGTTTAATGAAGAAAAAAGTAAAATAAAATTCAAGTAATAAAAATATATATACTATAAATCGTAGTTGCATCAAATTTCAAAATTAGGCTTTTAGAGAATGAGACTGATATAAATAAAATTCATGACAGCTTTTAAAGGTTGTGTAGTTAAAAAAATAAAAATAGATATTATTTTTTCAACAAAGAAATGAGACTGTAGTAAGTAAAAATAAATGCTCTGCCCAGTATTTTTTGGTAAATTTCTGATAAAAAGGCAAGCATAATTGGTTGTAAATTGTAAACTTAAAGTTCTTTCACTTCATTCAATAGGTTAGACTGACAGCACCCTCTAGCTCGCCTTCAAGAAATAGGAATCACTTATGCAATATAAAAATTTGTCACGATTTCAATAATTAATTTAAAAGCAACTAATTCAAAATTCAAGAACTTTTGTAATGGAACATTAAAGTTATTTACCACCAAATCTTGAACTAAATGAATCAACGCATACATTGCAAAACAAAGGGTTCAAAGTATCTTTCAAATTTTTTACAATTTGATAAATTGTTATACGTTAATATGAAGATTGCTCGAATAAAAGAGTACATTATTTAAATGTATTATTAAAGGAACATAATTGAATTTGTAAAAATGTTTGGTACATTTCTGCTATTAGTCAAGTGCATGTGGGTTAAGGGAGTTGATTGTATTTTAAGTGCAAAAATTGCAATGTCAATGATGACGATTAAAACAATATTTGGCATCTTATCACCTGTGCACAGGTAACAGAAAATTACAGATTTTTTTTTTTAAACTTCAATTAATTTTTTCCTTTTTTAGAGAAAAATTATAGAATAAATTGTTTGAAAGAGTACCATGGGCTGGTAATTGGTAACTTGACTTGAACTGTAGAAGAAACAAACTAGCATAAAAATCTGGTATAAAATGAATTTATTATGCAATACAGTACTAATGTTCAAATATAAGCAAAATGCTATGATAAAAAGATGCTAATTTGACATTATATGATACATTTAGTGAGCTTATTTTCTTCTTTATAAAAACACTTTAAAGAGGAAAAAATTGTCTTTGCATTTAAAACCAACTGTGAATTTAATGTAACAGTCTACAATTATGTCAAGCATAAAAATACTTTACACTAAAATGACAAATATGATCGAAACCAGGACAGTTACTTTTAAAATTCAATAAAAACAATTTAAAAGAAGTTGCAGAACATAAAGGCAATACATTTTAAATAAGTTGTTTTCTTAACCATAACATTTGTGAACACTGACATAAAAAATCATTTTCTTTTAGAATAAACATCAGAAAATCGTGATAATTGACCAATAAATTGACTGGCACTTTGTCGAAGTTTAGATTCAATCATATTTATAAAAAAAGCTACATCTGGTTCTTCATAACATTCTGGGATGTTGAGCAATTTGTTGAAAAGTGGCTCCCATAAGGAATTAAACCAATATCGTTTGAATTTTTTTTCAATTTTCCACGTACCATCTGTCTTTGTTACTTTCATGTATTCCTGAAATAATAGAGCATGAATGCAGGAAAGAACACCATACCAATCTAACTGAAATACCCAAGGTTTTTGTTCTTTCATTTCATTACATTTGAAATCACTCGTACTAAATGTTGATGTAAAACAAATTCCTTTATCAAAAAGATTGAGATCAATCGCACGCCCAAAATCTATCAGTCGAAGACATGAAGTAGATTTTGAAATATTATCTAAAACATCTTCACCAGGAAAAGTGGATGTTAGCAAAAAATTATCAGGTTTTATGTCTCCATGAATTATATTGCATCCATGCAATTTTGAAACAATATGCAACATTTGCAAAGTAAAAAAGACTGTTAATAATTCAGGGATGGGAGAAGATTGTTTCTTATAAAAATTTATTACATCTAACAAGGTGCCAAAAGAATCATATTCACTTACAAGAACTATTCCATCAGTATATTTAATTGCAAAGATAATATTTGTCACAGAATTTTTTATGTCTGGGAGAAGTGTTTTGGCTGATAACCTTTTCTGAATTTCAGAGCAAATATAAAATTCCCACTCATTAGCTTTCTTGCAAACTTTTAAAGCTAGTGGTTTGTTAGAAAGGCTGTCACACATATCAAAAGGTTTAATAGCTTTATAAACTTTTGCATATGCCCCTTCAGCAATGAGATTCTCAATAAAGAATGTCTCATTTCCAATTTGCATGTTTTCGTTAATTCTGATAGTTCTTATTGATTTATTCGTGTTACAAATATTTTCATAGCAATCAAGATTGATCGATTTTAACAGCCTCTCAATTATTTTTGAATCAAAAGGATCAAGGTCTACTAAATAGATATCAGATTTCTTAACACTGTTTTCCTCATTTAATGTTTCTTTTACATTTGAATTTGGTCTTAAATTTTCAGAAACTGAACAAATAATGCTTGGCTCACGATGTTCCAATTTTGAATGGTGTTTATGCATATTTACAAAATGGGCTGAATTTGGATCCATATGATTAGATTTTGTTAAACTAGCTGAGCTGCTAGATGAAGAAGATTTGGTAGAATTCTCAGAAGTTTCCATTATAACACTAAGCACTTTTGAAAGTCGAGAATTACAGGTAGTCTTCAAATCAGAATTCAGCGTTAACTCTTTGTGTGATTTTGGCTCTAGTTTAATTATAGCATTATCATTAGGGTTATCCTTTCGGTCAGGCAAATTTGAAAAGTTTTGTGATGTAATTTGTTTGGAAGTTTGATTTGACTTTTCCAAACTTGGTCCCTTCTTAGATTTGTTTACACACGGTGTGGAAGCAAGAAATTTAGCTGTTGAAAACTGTTCTGTATTGGATGGAGGAATTAATGTTTCATCAGCACAACGCCTTTCATCCTGGTAAATGTAATCTTCAAAATCGGATTCATTATCTTCATCATCATCATCCAATTCTTGTTCTTCTAAAGGAATATACAAAATATTTTTAGATGGTTCAAGAATACCCGCTAATTCACGTTTTGTTTTATCTTGAATATATCCCTTTGGAGGGACGTTTTCACTATCTTCATCTGATAATTCTTGGTGGGGAAGTTGTTTGCAATCATCTTTTTTTGATGCATTACCAGCAACATCAGAAGTCATATTAGTTGGATCATGATAGAAGGAAAATGGTAAATCACTAACTTTAGAGGTTGCATGAATTTCATTAATTTGACACACTTCTCTTATATTTGAATCATCTTGTTTCACCTTCCTTGATGAAACAGCTTTATCCGCTTCTGATGGTATGTTTTCAGTTGGATCAGTGTAGAATGTGAAAGGTAATTTAGAGTCATTCTTTTCAGATAAATTTTGCATTTCTTCAGTTTGATGTACTGATTTTTGAGAAATATCAGTTTGATCATTAAAAGACGAAAAAGATTTTTGACCTAAGTTTTGTGAAGCACTATGCAATTTTCCCAAGTTTTTTGTTACTGAAGCATTTGAAGCTTCTTTTGAAGAAGTGTTATCCAAATCTGGAATTATTTTTGTTGTAGGGTCATGATAGAAGGAGAAGGGTAATTTGTCTGAAGACTGCTTGATTACATTATTATCTTCATTAGTTTGAGGTAATTTGTCAAATGTGTTTTTCGTGGAAGTAAATATAGAACATTTTCTATTAAATTCTTTGCTGAAATCTAAAATTTGATTGCCTGCATCATCTGTAGAATGAGATAATGATTTATTGTATAATTCTTGTATCATTCTATCAGCGCTATTGTAAACAGAAATATCTACACCTTTTTCCGTCACACTGTTATGACTGAATGATCCAACATTTGAATTAGTTTGAAGTGTTTGGGGAAAAAATTTGTTCTCAGCATTCTCAGGTAATTTTTCCTTCAGATTATTTACAGTTAAAAGATCACACGGTTTAGCACCAGAAGATGAAACACGATTTTGGAGAACTTCAATTTTCTTTGCTAAATACTCAACTTGTTTTCTAAGTTCTTCTTCTTTTTTAGCTTGTTCTTCAATTTTTTTCTGCTGCTCTGCCAAAAGTTTTTCTTTTTCCGCTTTCTTTTTGTTTTCTAGCCATGCTACTGCACGAATTTCTTCCAATGAATATTCCTCAGCTCCTCCATATACTTTGTTTTTTGGATACATGGGTCTTTTCATTGGATCTGGAGGTTCAAATAATGCTATAGGAGGACTAGGTGTTCTACGGCGACTGCTTAGAATATTTGATGTCTTTGGCACAGAACGTGGTGTGTGGAATTGATCATCTTTCTCATCATCACAATGAAATTTAAAATTAGGATTTGTTTCATGAATAACACCGTGGGATTTCATTTTAACTTTGTTCCATTTACTTGCCTTTCGTTCATTTTCTTTGTAATTTTCAGGATTCAAACAGTTACGACTACCAGACTGTGTCTGAATTGGAAGAGAAGGATTGATGTTTTCTGAATCAAATATTTTGAATGGAACTTTTGTAGACTGCTTAATACTTCTAGGTTGAGGTTGGTGTCTCTTTAAGATAAGGGAAGATGGTTTTTCAATCACAGCTTCACCTGTTCTCAAGATAGGCGCCATATTTTTTTTTTGTGGCTTTAATACTGCAAAAGCAGAACGATTATTTTCTGGCTCATAACTATTGGTTTCTACACTAGCTTTTATTTTAGTAGTAAGTCTTATTTCAAAGTCTGCATGATAAGACTTCATTTTTTCGAATGGTTGTGCTTTTCGTTGCATTCCTTCAGTGAGCACTTCATCTGCTTTTTTCAGATTGCCAATTTGCTCCAACTCCCAAGACCAATTAACAAAGAACTTTGCTGATTTACAACCAATATTATTGCTGTACATATAATTATATACTTCCAGAGGTTTTCCACTTAAACCCGCATATTTCAGCATTATATCAATGAAGCGGTCGTCATCAAAGTATTTCTGTTCATCTTTCAATATTGAAAGACAGCGTTCCATGAGTTGCTTAATATGTCCTTCTTTACCACCTTTTGGGAAATTCTGCTCAACCCATTTGATATATTTGCACCAGACAAAGAGAGGATCGTCTCCCGAATAAGTACGCAGTTCATTTTCAAAAGACTGTCGCTGTTGAGAAATAACTTCTTCAGGATGAGGAGCAAGAGCAACTTTCAGAACCTTTTGTTTTCTACCTTGCTGTATAGGTCTGATATTTTCTTTTGATAGTTCCCATTCTTCTCCTGATTCAGCCATTTTAGTATGCGTTCAAATTTATGAATGAAATTTGACTTTACATTATTCCTGAAAATATATAAAAATTAGTTTTTGAACATATATGTTAGCCACTGAAACAAATATAAGAAACAAAAGATACATTAATAAAACTAATTCATATATAAAACAATAGGGTCAGGAACAGGGTTGCCGGCTTTTAGCCAGGCTAAAAAAAGCCGGCTGGCTTTTTTTTGGTTTTAACCACTTAAAAAAAGCCAGTTTTTATTTTTAAAAGTTGGTTTACAGCTAATTCGTTTTAAATTTGGATAAATTAATTTATAATACACTTATAAATATTTTCTACTAAGAAAATTATAAATTTCTATTAAATTTTGTCAAATAAATAAGTCTTTATAAATGCTAGAAGGCAACTGTGAAGGCATTATGTCTGGAAAAATAAAAAAATATACATAAATATTGAAAAGAATATAAGCTAGGCTCCAAACTGGTATTTTGAAATTCTATATTACATAGCTCCACATATACAGTATAGGACCCATTATCCGGCATCATGGAAATCCATCCGATTCCGGAATTTTCCGGTTTTCGGATCCATGCCAAAAACATAAATATAGCATCGGCAAAAATCGCCTCTCCACTGTATCGTAAAAGCGCAACTAACCGGCATGCTCGGGAAACACCGATTGCCAGATACCTGATCGCTACAAAATCTGTCATGAAAGAAAGAGGGGGGGGGGGGGTAATTGGTGTAACAGTGAAACAGGAAAATGATTCTTAGCCTATTTTCCTGTCATCAGTAAGTCGATCAAAATAACTCTTATTATTAAATTTGTATTTGATAAAGTAATTGTTGCCGAACTAAAAATAAAAGTAATCACAAAGGATGCAATTTCTTAATTTATTTATTTGACATATCTCCTTTCCGGAAAAAGCACACGGAAGCTTGGAAAATCAACTTCTGTATGATTCATTTGCGTTGCCTCAGTTATCACACAGTAATAATGAACCCTTTCTGCATAACTAAGAACGTTATCAGATTCAAACTGATAACGTCAGACTTCTCCGATCACGATTAAAAACACGCTATACAGTTTTGTTTTTGTTGTTGTTGAAGTGGCTGAGTGCGGAGTTGAAGTGGCTGGGGGGGGGGGTTCTAATTTTCTGAAAACTTATTGCATTTTAATATAAATTTGGAAAGTGGTCTAATTTATTATTATTTGAACTTGCTGAAAATTTGAACTCGATGGGACAATTAGCAACGGAGATAGATTTTTTTTTTTTTTAAATAATTAGTAAGGAAAAGAGTACCGTTTCGTTCTTGACTTACTAACATTCTGCCCTTTGACCTTGAAGCAGGAAAGTATGCTTTTTATCTCGTTTATTCTTTCAACGAACGTTAAACGCCTTAGAAAAATAGAAACAAACTTCTTTGAAGTTACGTTTCAATATTTATGGATTTTTTTTCCTTCATTTTGTCCTTTAACAGTAAGATGTGGCTAAAGCATTATTTTTTCCCCTTGATAATCAGATGGAGCTAAAAAATAGAAGAAAGACCAAATTCTAAGCTAAAAATATTTTTTAAATTATAGCTTTTTTTTTTTTTTTTAAATCCACGATGAGATTGTAAAAAGTGCCAGTTTTCAGAACATTCAGGTTTTCGGAATGCCAGATAAGAGGTCCGATACTGTACTACACATTTTAAAGATTATATTTCATTAAACAATGACAAAATGTAGCATATCAAAATGGAAACATTCTTATTAGGGATTGACCGAAGCAGCAATTTTGCCGAATACCGAAGCTCCGGTTGAAGTGTATACCAAAGCTTCGGTATTCGGCAACCGAATACTTGAAACTTTTTAATATGCATTTTTGCATATTTTAGATTTTTTAATAAGCTTTAATTGAAATTAAATTCTCAATAATTTAATTCAGTTACATTTTTATTCTTAAATCTAATTAGACAAAAAAATTTAATGACTTCTTTCCACTCACAAATTCATTAACCTATCACTTTATTTTTTATTTTATCACTAGTCAATACCCCAAAATAAATGAAAGTATTAAACTGTACAGGGTATTATTAAGGATAAGGATCGTCAGAAAAAGTTCATTCAAATAAAAAGAAACAATGTTGTCATTAACCCTAGAACTACCGAAAATTTTACTCAAGTTTTATAAAAATATTACACATCAGAATTCTTATTTAAAACTATTGAACTTATTTACTTAACTCATTATTGTCTGGTTTAGATATTTAGTTTATTTTAAAGAAATTTCTGGTTAGAATAAATATTTCGAATGTACCCATCAGGCCCATTGGACCCGTCTGGTAGACGGAGGGTTAAGCTGATTTACTGATTGTTTAAGTCTAATTATAAACATATTGAATAGGAATGTTCTCAAAATACAAAAGGTATATCAATTTGTACATTTAATTATTTTCTGTCAAATTATTGACAGAATATTTATATTTTGATTAATATTTTAACATTGAGGTGATGAAGAATAGAAATTTGAGCGATTTTGATACAATGGTTAAAAGCTATAGGATAGGCATAGGGGTATACTTATTTGATGTGTATATTAAAGAAAATACACATTAAATAAATTTAAATAAAAAAAAAACTAATGTAGAAGTAAATAAAATTAAATGATAAAGGAAAGATGCGCATCTTCCTTGCTTTTTTTTCTTTGTTGTAGACACTTGTTTTGATTTCACACCTATATAGACTATTTTAGGAAGAAAAAGTTTTTTTTTAATTAAAAATGGCCTTTCACTTGTTTTTTGTAGTGCAGCTGAACTCATGCACATAATATTGAAACTCATTGTTTAGCCTATTCTACTGCTAAGTAAAAGAATTCCTCTACTTCTAAGAAAATACTTATCAGCAATTATTCGGCCGAAGGCAAATATTCGGTTTACATGCCGAACCACCGAATAAACTATTCGGTATTCGGTCAATATCTAATTCTTATTAGTGATGCAACGAATAGTGGTTTGGCCGAATAACCGAATACTCGGCCAATTTACAGCCGAATATTCGGCCTATTCGGCCGCCGAATAATGAACTTATTTTTGCCTAAAAACAAAATTTAGTATGCACTATATGCACAATTCTTGTATATTTCACAATTAAAATGTATTGTTTTCTTTTAAAAAATTATTTATATACAAATTTTTAATTTTTTAAAAGCATTATTTTACTCTGAAAAAATATTCGGCTATGTTCGGCCTAAAAATTGCCTCAATAATATAATTCAACCCCCCCCCCCCCCCCCGAAAAAAAAATTCTTAGCAAAAGTTCTTTATCAGGTACTGTCTAGTTACATTTTAATAGATATTATGTGTTAAAATGTAACTAGACAGTACCTGATAAAGAACTTTTGCCAAGAATTTTTTTTTCGGGGGGGGGGGGGGGGGGGGGGTGTTTGAATTATATTATTGAGGCAATTTTTAGGCCGAACATAGCCGAATATTTTTTCAGAGTAAAATAATGCTTTTAAAAAATTAAAAATTTGTATATAAATAATTTTTTAAAAGAAAACAATACATTTTAATTGTGAAATATACAAGAATTGTGCATATAGTGCATACTATATTAAAATAATGACAAAATTTTAAAAGTACTAGGAAACATAAGTTTCAGCTTTCAGATGAAATAAAATAAAAATTAAGAAATCTTAATATCTTAAGAAAAACCACTGATGGAAAGGGTGAAAGGAATATCCTCTAAAATAGTGGAAAGAAATCTTTGTAGACTTTATAAAGCTCACAATTAACAACATTTTTATTTATCTTTATTATTATTATCTTTTTTTTTTTTGCTGTCAGCAGTGAAGCCTCTATAGAAAGTGCGTCTCAATGTGAAGAAGTAAAAGAAATTAGTAATTTTCTTTCCCAGCCACTACTAGAAAGACAACAGTGTCCTTTGGGGTGGTGGGCGAAAAATTCTGAAGACTTTCCAAACCTTTCACAATTAGCCAAAAAGTACCTTTCTGCATCAGGAAGTACCATATATAGTGAGAGGTTATTTTCAGAAGCAGGTAACATTTACGAAAAAAAAAAAAAAAAAAAAAAAAAAAAAAAAAAAAGAAATAGATTATCACCTGAGAATGCTGATTATTATTATTTCTGCATCACAATCTACGTTTATTGAAAACATTTTAACTGTTTTTTAAGGCATTACAATGCTATTCTTGAAAAAAAAAATATCTAAAACGTAAATGCATACCAATTAAAAGAATTTAGTATTTACATTTCTTTCATTATTTAATAAGAAATTGTAACAGGCTTAAAAAAAATCACTTAAATTATATTTAACTTTTAAGCATATTTTACTAAAAAAAAAAAAAAAAAAAAAAAAAAAACAACAAAAAAAAAAAACAACAACAAAAAAAACCCCTTAAGTATTGCAACATATACGACTTAAATATCTTATACATAAAATACATCAGATCTAATCAATCATATATTTATGTTCTTTATAGGTAGGGGAAGACGGGGTACAATGAAACACGGGGTACAATGAAACATCACTTGTAAAATCAGTCAAATTTGTCATAGAGAGTTGCAGTTTATATATATGTTATACAACTATATGTTCCAATTACTGATGTGATTTGGATACATTCACACTTCTACAACAGTAGCAATAGAAGATTATTGCTTTTACGCCATTGAAAGTAACTTTCTTTACTAAAAGTAATTTTGTTTCTTTTTCCTTGTTGTTATATGTAATAATTATTTTTTCTATACATTGTTATATTTGGGTTGTTGTCTTCATACCTCCAAAACCAAACTAAAAAAAATAAATATTAGAAGTTTGAAAATAAATTTTTATTTAGTAACCTCAGTGCGGGGTACAATGAAACACTTGCAGACGGGTACAATGAAACATGTTTTATTATAGTAATAAAAGTAGTAAATAGAATATATTAGAAGTAAGAGTAGAAAAACAGAAGAAAAAAAAAAGTTTTGTTCTAACCAGGTCAGTAAAAAATGCTTTTGTTAAGTAATTAAAAAATAGAAAGAGAAAAAAAGCTGAGAAGAGATTGTTTTGTAAACAAACTCTGCCTGATACAGACTCTGATGATGATCCAGATTTTTTTCCAGGCCCAGCTGGTCATCGAGGTACTAAGAATGAGATATTCACACACAACATGTATGGCACAAGCAGTATCCGTATAAATGAAAACATAAGGAAATATATACTGTTGGAGAAATCATACATTTAAATGAAGTCAAATGTGAAATACTTGATATAAAGACTCCAACCTAGTTTTTTTTTTTTTTTTTTAGAAACTTACATTTAAAAAAAAACTCATTCTGTTGAAACTACCACCCTATATTCCTTCAGGATCTACTGAAATATAAACAGAAATGCTAATTTTTGAAACTGACTTGTGCCAATTTAATGTCAAATGAAAGGTATTTCTTAAACTAATAGAATTTTCTTATTTTTCATCTTAGACTATAATATTTTTATCAAGTTCCTTATTAATCAAGTTTTGTTTTTGTATTTGTCTCATTTTTCATAAAATAAACTATACTGGGTGAAAATTGCTTCTATCATTTGGAGTGTTTCATTGTACCCCGGTAGACGGGGTACAATGAAACACTGTAAGACATTTATTTTTTGTTATTTTTCAAGCATAAAGATATTGTTTAGAACCTAATAAAAATTTATTTAGATGGGGAAAATACAAGATTAAAAATATGCATTAATTATATTTTTGTGCATGCAAAATTGTGGATAGGAAAAAAAAATTAGTAAATTTTGTTTCATTGTACCCCGTCTTCCCCTATTCAAAATATTATTGAAAAAAAATATTTTTTTATGTAGCAAGGGTTAAATGTTAAACTTCCCATTATGATATTAAAAAAAAAAAATTGAATTAGCTTGTACAGTTGTATTAAAACAATTCTGAATAGATTAATTTTAAATTTAACAGATTATGTTAGCTTATTACAGATACTTTTTGTACTTACTGATACAGCATAAATTTTTTTTAACATGATTCCTAAATTAGCCTCTTATATAAAAATGGGTAGATAAAACCCATTCGGAGTATGAAAGTTAATGGAAAAAAAAAAGTGTTAGTTAATTTCAAATAAAATTTTCATTATATATGATGAATATAAATTGTCAAATTAAAAAGTTATACTGTGCAAATATAAAAACATTTATTACAGTGTATTATTCGGCCAAGGCCGAATAATGGACTTGATATTCGGCAGACAGGCCGAATATTCGTTGCATCTCTAATTCTTATATGTCCATATGGAGAGTTATAAATGTTAAAAAAGAAATTAGATATAATATTTGAGGAGAGTTTGGTACACAAGTGTATAAAAAATAGAGAATTTAAATAAGAAAAAAAAAATAAATAAAATTTCAAAAAGCCTGTTACTAAGCATAAGGTTTTATGAGGTAAGCTTTCTCTCTATTAGTAATGAGGTAAGCTTTCTCCCTATTCTAAATTCGGGTTTTCTTTCCGCAATCTTTCGATGAAATTTGCGTTTTCTTACTGATCTTTCGATGAAATTTGCGTTTTCTTACTGATCTTTCGATGAAATTTGCTTTTTCTTACTGACCTTTTGATGAAATTTGCTTTTTCTTACTGACCTTTTGATGAAATTTGCGTTTTCTTACTGACCTTTTGATGAAATTTGCTTTTTCTTACTGACCTTTTGATGAAATTTGCTTTTTCTTACAGACCTTTCGATGAAATTTGCGTTTTCTTACAGACCTTTCGATGAAATTTGCGTTTTCTTACAGACCTTTCGATGAAATTTGCGTTTTCTTACAGACCTTTCGATGAAATTTGCGTTTTCTTACAGACCTTTCGATGAAATTTGCGTTTTCTTACAATCTCTTTACTTTCTCGAAACTGATTTTTTTATGCGGTCATTTGTTGAAATTTGCGATTGTTTATCACGATAGATCGGCAAATTTCCCAACAGTTTTGCGTGACCGATCGGTAAATTTTTCGATATCTTTTCGCGACCAATTAACAAAATTCACTACTTGTTTCCGTGACTTTTTGACGAAATTTGCAATATTTTTCCCCCAGTAGTTTATCAAAATTCATGATTTTTTGCAAAATCTTTTGACGAAATTTGCAATTTCTTTCTGAACTCTCAATGAAATTAGTGATTTTATTCAGCGAACAATTGAAGATAATCACTATTTGTTTCTGAGATCTTTGACGAAATACCCAAAATCTTTCCAGTATTGTTTGAAGAAATTCTCAATTTTTTTCTCGACCGATTCACAAAATGATTTAGGGAAATTTCATAAAAGAAAAAAAATTGCAGACTTTCAAGAAATTTTAAAATTTACTCGCAGAAGAATCATAAATGTGTGGAAGAATGTGCCGGGAGAAATTCTGCACAGCATTTTTCATTATGCATGACCTTCCTTTTCTGTGTGCAAATTGCGGGATTCCGCACATTATTTTAATCCATGTCCCTCGAAAAACTCTTAAAATGGTGCCCTGTTTCTAAGGAAGGGAATTCCTGTTACAGACTTCGAGTCGATTACAGAAGACTGTAATCGATTAAGATTATGATTACAGTTAGATTACGATTAAAGAAATTTTGTTGAATTACGATTCTCAAAATAGCCGATTACGATTACAATTTGATTACACTGATTTCATAATCTTCATATTACGAACTCCTCTTGTTTCGAATTCATTGTTTAAACTATCTTAAGTACTAATCACATTTTACAAATACTTATGAATGAAAGACTGCATTGGTATTTATATGCATGTGTGTGTGTTTACAGTTCAAAAGCAAGTTAAGCTTCATCTGAAAGAATCTTTTCAATCAAAATCTCCCTCTTTTCAGTTTTGATCACTTACCCTAAAATATTATTAAGGACAAGGAAAATTCAACAAAACAAGTACACTTTGTTATACGTAGAGATGTAAATTTTCGGAAAAGTGTAAGTGGCAGAAAAAAACTTTTTTTCCAGTTTTTTTCTGGAAAAATTGATTTACTATAAATGTTTCTCAAAAATAAGTTATATTTTCTTAAAAAGTATGCAATAATAAACTTTTTCAATCTTTTTGCACACTAAAAAAATGTAGAAAAAAAAAAAAAAAAAAAAAAAAAAAAAAAAAAAAAAAAGCCAGCTTTTAAAAATTTATCCTTTCAGTCTCAGAATTACGACAGTAGCTTTTTTCGCTTAATTTAACACCAGTGTTTGTAATATATCTTGTGTCTGTTGAAATGATTTGTCAGTAGCTCTTGTTTAATTATATCAGTAGAGCTAATTTAAATAACAAACAAAAAAAATCTTTAGTTTCAACCAATATCACTGTAGTTTTAAAGCAGTTTTAAACTGTATTGTACATCTCATCTACATAGTACTGGTTTTCAAATACATAAAGGATGCCAGTGTAAAAGAAACAAATTATAGTAGTTCTGGTATTATTATAAATACTACAGTACCGGACCTCAAATCCGGAATCCTTAAATCCAGACGACCCAAAATCCGGAATGGAAAAAAAGAAAACTGAAATTCCGCGATGATCTCGAATAAATATTTCGTAAAAACGTCCATAGATGGCGCTATGTGTGCGTGTAACACAGTGCCGAGCCAAACTAGACTCAGTAATTTTATTTTATTGCAATGTTTTTCATTCATTAGTTTTAATCCAAATTTTCTAACAGAATTATCGTAGATAGTGTGTGCACACATTTTAAATTTATTTTAAAAAGAAACCCTTTTCTTCATTTATATAGAAAATGTAAAAAGAATAAATAAATAACCACAAGAAAGAATTATTTTTAAAAAGGTTTGTAGAATATATTTATATGTAAAAATATTTTACAACGCCCTCTCCCCACTTTTAATATGTTCAACAAATTTCATTTTTCGAAAAAATTCTGTTTGTAAGCACCGTACCAAAAAATTCTTTTCTTTAACTCAAAGAGAAAAAAAAAAATCTATGCTAAGTTCCTTTCTCCATAACAAAACAAGCTGTCCATCGAAAGCTAATGATCACATTCTGATAACGTTGACTTTCCACTTCACGCAGTTAAATAAACATGTTGAATAAGCAAAACAAACAGCGGATAGATATGTCGTTTTTCTTTACTTTTTTCATCTAGTGGCCTTTTCTTTTAGAGGTACCCTAGCATTCTAATAACTTATCATAATTTTATAAAAATTTGTTGCACAAGCTAATTCACTATTATTGTAACTTGCTGAAAATTTGAAAGAAATTCGTCAGCCTAATTCGGTTCTCGCAAACAACGATGTATTTTCATTTTCTAAAAAATGTTTTTATGTTCCTAATAATGTGCAGACTTGTATAAAACCAAAAACTTTCTGCGCACATAAATATTGAATCAAGAATTAATTTAATGTTTAATAAAATAACGTGTTATGCTACTTTGACGGTATTAATTTTAACACTAGAACGGCGGGAAAATCTTACCTACTGGAACGGCGGGAAGGGGTCATTTTGACCCCTCGATGAAACTATTGAAATAACAACGCTAAAATAATTTTAAAAGCCATACATTGACAAAAATATGTAATTTACGTGTATTTCATAATTTATATTTAATATTATTCGATAATTTATTGAATTTTTAAAGTACTGTATATGTAACGCCTACAGGGCGATTAATTGGATCATACTACGACTACTTAAAAAACTCATTAATTTGATATAAAAATCGATTTAAAATTAATGTTTTCACAAATTAAAACTAATGTTAACTAAAATAAAACACAATTTATAAAATAATATATATTTATATTTTCATCTACTTACTGGCCGAATGATTCACTCTCTAAATCCATAAATGAGAAATATGTTCTGTTGTTTCCGTTATTTCATTATAAGTGTAGCTGAATGGTTAATATGTTAAGCATTCTGTTTCAATTTTATTTAATGCTTATAATACTCCAAATTGTACGCACGTATTAGGAATTAATTCAGTTGTATCAAAAAAAAAAAAAAAAATAGCAATTTTTCCAGTACATTTTCCGCACACAACTTTTTCTGAAGACTGAGGAAAGATCTTTGGGAGATTTGAAACCATACGATCCATTCTGAACACATCTCCTAAATTTAATAGAAAATCTCTTCTGCTGATAGGCTTGCCTGTTACACTTTTATAAATTATCCAGGCGTTTAAAGCTGCATGATCCAAAATATTGAAAAAGATATGTACAGGCCATAGTCTAGAAGCCGATTTCACGGAGTATTTTCGGCACATCTGATCATGGATATCCACACCATACTTCGTTGCGTTGTAATATTCTATTGAATCGGGCAACTTCTTGAGACCGTCTTCAGTTTTTACAGTAGAATGTAATGAGCTAAGTAGAAAAACACTTTTTTTTCTTTTGGCTTGATAGATGATGGTAAGTGTCATATTATCACATTCCACTATCTTCGATTAATAAAGAGTACTGCGCATATTTTTCAATAATATAGGAATTTCTCTTCTGTTCTTTTTCATTGTGCAACCAAAGTTATATTTTTAGCTTTTAACATTTCTGCTAATTTGATATTAGTAAAATAGCTATCTGTCGTAATATTCCTGCCTTCGTTTAGATGGGGATCTGTTAATTTCATGACAACATTTTCCGATAAACGTAATTAAGGATTAGCTGCTTCATCCTTTTCTAGATAAATAAATTCATTCAAGAGGTATTTAGTATCAACGTCAACAGATCAACCAAAATTTTATTCCAAATTTATCCGATTTATTTGGCGTATATTGCGTAAATTTATATCTATCCTGAGATGGGAACAATTGTTCATCAACTGTAATATTTTGTCCTGGTCGGTAGCATGTTTTGCAATCTTCAATAAATTTATTCCACATTTTAGATGCAAGAGAAAATTTAACAGTCTGTAGTCTGCTAGATCTTGTTGTCTTTTCATCAAACCTAAAAAATCTTTTTCTTTCTTTGAATCTATCTCTTGAGGTAGTTTCTTTGCAAAATAGTATTCCTCATGCCTTGGACGACAATGAATATAAATCTAAACCCTTTTTTTTTATTGCTCCTCGAACATATAGTACAGCAACAAAAGCAGCTTCGAGTACAAATAGTATTTTATTAAAGGGGTCAAAATGACCCCCGTCCGCCGTTCTAGGAATACAAGCCCATATTTCAAAAACTAACAAATCTAGAAAGCTGAATTTTTCTTTAGAAATATATGTTATCTATTTAGGAAAAGTCAAAAAATTTCAAACGATTTTGCCCAAGCAAACAAAAGTAATCAACGGACGAAAGCACTCAGGTGTCAAAATGACCCCTACCGCCGTTCTAGTGTTAAACAGTAGTTTCAAAATAATTACGAAAATATTATAATATAATAAATAATTTAATTAAATTTAAAATGCATTAATATTAATTACAGAATAATTATGTTGGCTAAAAAATTATAAAGCTAAAAATCCATGATAAGAAGGGGTGAATTCTTATCAGTTATTTTGTCAATGCATTTAGAAACAGCCCAATCCTTAATATTTTGATTTCTTCTCACAAAATGCAATAATGGACATTGCTTCTGAAACAATTGAATCACATTTTGTAAGGAGAGGTCCATTCATAGGTATCATCATTAAAGAGACAGATGATTTTTTATTGCGGTACTTTGACGAAATTCTCATTTTTTTCACGATCATTTAGCGAAATTTCTGATTTTCCGCGACATTTGCGGGTTTTTTCGCGATTCTTTGACGAAATTTGCGCTTTTTTTCTCTTATCCTTTGACGAAATTTACATTTTTCGCGATCTTTTGACGAAATTCATGCTTTTTTCGTGATCTTTTGACGAAATTTGCATTTTTTCACGATCTTTTAACGAAATTAATTTTTTCCGCGGTTCTTTGACGAAATTTGCATTTTTTCGCAATCTTTTGACAAAATTCATGCTTTTTCCGCTATGCTTTTGCGAAATTTGTTTTTTTTTTTTTTTTACGTATTTTTGGATAAAATTTGTTTTTTTTCGCGATCCTTTGACGATATTCGCGTTTTTTCTGTGGCCTTTTACGAAATTTGTGTTTCTTTCGCGATCCTTTAACAAAATTAGTTTTTTTTCCGCGATTCTTTTACGAAATTTGCGTTTTTTTTTCACTAACCTTTGACAAAATTCACGCTTTTTCCGCTATGCTTTTACGAAATTCATTTTTTATCCTGCGCTTCTTTCACGTAATTTGCATTTTTTCTGCGATTCTTTGATAAAAGAATATTTTTTTCCCACGATTCTTTAAAGAAATTCGCGTTTTCTCCGCGGTCCTTTAATGAAATTCGCGTTTTTTCCGCGATGTTTTGACAAAAGTGGGTATTTTTTCTGCGAACGATTGACAGAATTGGTTTATTTTCGGCGACCATTTTGTTGAAATCCGCAATATATATCAGTGATATTTTTTATATCTGAATTTTCGGACTGACGGCCGATTTGATTTAATTTTCGGGACCGAACGCCTTAAATTTTCGAAAAATTCGGAACAGAATCACCCCTGTCAAACAATAAATAAATCGTACATAAAATTGGGGAACATTTTTAATTTTTCGGTATTGAAGAACAAAATTTACCTTTTTTTTTCTAAGAAATTTTCCGCAAAATTCCGAACTTTGCGGAAAATTTTCCATGCACAGCGTGCGTCTATATTATACAACTCTGATAATGTGATGTGCAGGATTAAAAAAATTCTTATCCTTATTATAAATTATTTTTTTTTTAAATTTATGTTTATGTTTGTTTACTTATACCTCATATGGCAATCCACGATATAGATTCCTAGGCCTAACTCGCGAGCAACAACGCATTTTCATTTTCTAAAAAATGCTTTAATATTTCTAAGAATATGCAGTAATAGTATTTTTTTTTAAACTTATTTTTATTTTGAATTACTTTTTGTAATTTGTATTTTTGGCTTTATTTACACTAAGCCTAACATGGCAATTCGCAGTATAGATTGCTTCGTGGCATGTAAAATTTTGCCAAGGGCATGTACTGTATCTGTTTATTTATTGTTTTGGTTGAAGACCTAAAATCCGGAAAATTCCGAAATCTGGAACGGCCGCGGTCCCGACCAGTCCGGATTTGAGGTCCGGTACTGTATTATCATTTTCACATCTTCCGTTGTTTAAAAATTGGTATTATTTTACAATATTACTCCCCCCCCCCCTTACAGTAATAATTTTCATTTCCTGCATATGTAGTTTTGGTATAGCTTTCCAGACTAAACACAAACTATGTTTTAGTAAGATTTAGATCCTTAATATTGAAAGGGGTATTTTTTTTTTAAATGAAACTTTTAAAACAGGTGGATTTTTCCACATGTTTAAAAATTGTTTTCAACTAGATTTTTCACAGAGATTTGCTTACATTTTCTTTGCAAAGTTTGTATGGATTTATGTTTTTTGAAAATACATTTAGACAACTCTAAGAATCTATATTTCAAGAAAAGAAGAAAAATTATTCATAATTTCAACTGCATGTTATTATCAAAAGGTATTTTTCTAACAATAGTGAAAAATTACAGCCATGCGAATAAAAATAAATGCATGTTTCAGATTTCACATTAAATTTTCTATCTTACCACTTTCATTTATTGGTATAATTATTGAAATACTTTTGCACATGAATTTAATGAGAAGTTGCATTTAATTATCAAGGATTTGCTTGGATTTTTTTTCACACGATCATATTTTTGCAAAATTGTGAACTTTAATAAAAACTTGTGAACTTGTAAAAAAATGTGAATGAAATGTAAGAAATGTAATTGGAATTTTGGGTCATTCCATGTCAAATCAACACAAAAAAGTGACATTTTCTACCTGACCTCCTCAGAATTTTATGATATTAAGCTCAACTGTTAGGTTAATAGAGAAATGAATAAATACCCAGCGATAAACCCCTATCTCATTTGGTTTCTAAGATAATTAGCTTTAAAGATGGACAAAAAACGTGAATTTTTGCATTTCATGCAATACAAATTTAGTCATAATTTGTTCCCTAATTGTCACAAGGACTTACTTTTTGTGTCTTTGGAAAGTGTTTGAATTGGGCTTTCATATGATATAGCATCGTAGTTTATAAGTCCGCATCGTAGTTTATAAGTCCAAATCGTAGCAACTACAACTTTTTCGTAGCAGTTGGCAGGTCTGCATAAGGCACAAGCTAATATAAATCAAAACAAAATCAGAAAATGGTTTCAAGAAACATAACTCTTTGGTGAAGATTCAAGTGTTTTAAACAATCCACAATTCATAGATAATTATAAAACTGATTAAATATTTAATCTTTATGTCTTATAGGCACTGTTGTCCCTTTTATGAATCAAATTAAATATATTTTTTGTTTTTTAATTGAAATTTTCAGTTAAAATCAACCTAAGTATATTTTATTTGATGTTTTTATCAATTCATAAAGAAATTTGCAAGATTCTCTTAATACAGAAAACAAATGTACGTGTGCTAAAATAGATATTGCATAAAAATGATTTATTTTGACTTATTATCAATTAAAATGTTTGTTAAACTACATTACTAACTACAAATATACAGACTAACATGAAATTTATGTTTAGAAAATTTCATGAAAAAATATTCAGAAGTTTGAGATATCCTGCGCATTATGCCCGAAAACGTTATTTGTAGAAAAATGCCTTCAAAGTTTCGGAAACGCCGCTTCAGCTATCGTGCAGGTGTAATTCTAAAAGCCATAACTTCAAAAAAAAAAAAAAAAACTTAAATAAAAGCAATTATAATATAATGTTCAGAAATAATAGGAGTTCAACATCTAAAAAAATTAATTTTGAAGCTTTAAGAGTCCTGTCCTGAGACAATTAGAATAAATCACATAAATACTATGGGATTAGCGACTAGTTTGCATTGAGTGGAGCTCTCGATGCGCCTCGAGTTACTTTAAAAGTTAATTAAAAACTTATCTGGAAAAACGTGGCACGGACCAAGGTGACGTTGAAATTTTGCGACCTCCTTTCGAAGCATGCTTAGTACCTACAATGCCAAATTTAAACTTTGAACAACGGTTTTGTTGGCTTAGATGCCTTATGTTCCGTCAGCCGTTGTTTTGAATTGTTTGGCGATTTTTTGTTGGCGTGTTGGAGGTGTTTGTGGATGTGGCAACCTCGATATGTGGAACCCCGTGTGTTCTGGCAACCCGTTAGAAGTGGTGGAATTTGTGGATGTATTTTGATACCGTTCTGTCTTTTTATTTTTATGTTAAATTTATTGGATGTATTTGACTGACTATGGTTTCTGTAATCCGTTTAAACACTTTTGCTGAAGTAATTATGTAATATGAGGAAATTTTGACAAGAAAAGTAGGTTTGTTTATAGTGTGCCTGCCAATGCATATTCATAAGCCTATTTTGGAAAATGAGGGTGATGTTATGAGAGAGATTTTGTGCTGGAGCTTTCAAGAAAGCAGATGTCTGTTAAAGTATGTTGATAATTTTATGTATATTTTGCTGCTTTAAGAGTTTTTTACATTTTGAGATTGCTAGGAAGCGAGAACTGCTGAATTTTGAGAATGCTATACCGCGAGAAGTGCTGAATGCGGTGATGTTTTTTTTCGGTTAATGTGCGCGAAGCTCTCATACAAGATTACTGATTGCCACTTTAGCGAGTTTCATTTTTTTATGTATATTTTGCTGCTTTAAGAGTTTTTTACATTTTGAGATTGCTAGAAAGCGAGAACTGCTGAATTTTGAGAATGCTACACCGCGAGAAGTGCTGAATGCAGTGATGTTTTTTTTCGGTTAATGTGCGCGAAGTGCTCATACAAGATTACTGATTGCCACTATTGTGTAGCAATATATTTTGTTTACCTTCCCCAGGCAGTTTAATTAATCTTACTTTTAAACATCTCTTATTTATTTAATCTAACCTTTTCTGTTTTAAATTTACTGGTTTCATTTCCCATTTTCAATTTAAGTACTGTTTCAATTCATCACGCGATGTTTAGTAAATTGCATTTTGGGATCCTCTTTGCGCCGTTTTAGCGAGGTCGTCTCGCTCCTAGCAGACAGTAATAGTGCAGTTACTGGTACAGCGTCGAACGATTTAGCTCGCCGCGCATTTCGCGGTCCTCGTGCCCCGAATGTGCCGGTAATGTTGGAAGCAGAGTTGGGCAGTATCGAAAATACATGTATTTGAAATACATTTTCAAAATACATTTGTATCTTGTATTTTAAACCGATAAGATCAAAGTATTTTTGTAATGTATTTTCTGATGGTTTTACAATGTATTTTGTATTTTGAAAATACTCAAAATACATTTTTTCCAAATTTCGAACTGCCATGTTTAAACCGCACAGAGAAAAGCTGAGATTCATTAAAAGGAAATATGGGACTATCTGTTTTGATTAGTTTTCAAATTCTGTTCTGGAAGTTAATATAAACACACTTTTCGACTATTGCTGAGACAAGGAGGTTGATGAATATGATGTTTTGATACAGTAAACGTATTCTTGCTGATTAGTTACAAAAATAACTTTTATATATCTTAATGTTGCTGTGAGAATTACAAGAAAGAAAAAACATGTATTGTGATAGACTGGAAGGATCTTAAAGAGTTGCGCAGGTGCAGCGCTCTATTACCAACAGTTGCCCATTGACTGACCACACATATAAGGAGCTTAATTTTTAATTTCTGGTGTAGTAATTATATTTAAAAATATCGAAAAAGGATTTTTTAAAAATTCGCATGTTTCATTCATTAATATAAATTTTGTTAGACAGTAACCGCAAGAAAATTGCTACAATGAACTTTTAAAGGAACGATTTGACTATGAAAAAATGAAATTTATCTTTGCAAATTTTGCATTCGAATTATTCCTACTTTTTATGAATATTTTATAAGTACTTTCTTTTGACGAATGTAAGAGCTTTCATATTTTTTCTGCTCTATATTAAAAGTTTCAAGACTTTCATAGGAAGTGCAAATGATTTCTTATTTCTTTGCGCTTATATATGGTTTGATATTTTAACTGAGTGTTTTAATTTTAAAACTACTTTATATGAATAATAATAATAATAATAATACGAATAATAATAATAATTCAACCTGTGTTAAAAATTATCTAATTTTTTCCTTTATATTTTTGCATTCAGTAATACATATTTTAAATTTCGTAAGCATTATTTCTAAAATGCACCATAATCGAAAAGTTGTGCCCCAAATATTTTATTAGTGGAAGGCCTAAAAAATCTTGCGTAGTTGGGAGCTCTTATTAAACATACGCGCATTATATAAAAACAAGTCGGAAATTGCTCGTCAAATGTGGCAAATGATGTGCGTTCGTACTAAAACTAGTTTTATAATTATTTTTTGTACCCCATATTGTACTGAATATATATATTTTTTAACTTCATAAGTGCATAGTCTGTAACATCATTAAAATGCACTTGCAATAATTTTTTCCCATTCCCCGTAATGTAACGGAAAACTTTTGACTGTCACTGTAATTAAACTATACATCCGATTTTCCCAAAATTTCAAGTGGCTCGACAAAATTTTGAAACGATTATATATTTAAAGTTTCAAACCATTCGGAAGGCTGTAACATCATTAAAATGCATTTGCAATAATTTTTCCCATTGGCCGTAATGTAAAGAAAAACTTTTGACTGTCCCTGTAATTAAACTATGCATCCAATTTTCATAAAATTTGAAATGGCTCGACAAAATTTTGCAACAATCATACATTAAAAATTTCAGACCATTCGGTTGGGTAGTTTTTGCTCTGTTATATGCGGACAGACAGACAGACAGACGGACGGACTGAACGACGACTATAGGTGCTACGTATTTATATAATTACGAACGCACCTAATAAGAAAATACATTTAAACACATTTAAATAATTTTATTCGTTGTGATTGTACATATAAGATTATTATAAAATATGTTATTTTGTAGACATATACTAAGAAAGACTGATTGAAAAGACTGATTCTAGACTAATTTGTTTTTACATTCTTCTAATAAATAAGAAAAAAGTATTGGAAGCGAGAAAATTTTCGACTTTCGTTTTTTGCTTGATTTACACGTTTCGGGATGTCTTGAACGCGATTTAACTATTTTTGGGAAATGTGTGTATGTCTGTTAGTCTGTGTGAGACAAATTTTTGTGGCCCTACAATCTCAAGAATTAATGCATGGAGTTTAATAATAATCAAACTTCAGATTAAGATACACCTAGGTATAACTTAGCGTTGTGTTTATATCGCCCAACAGGTGGCACTGATATGCATAATAATTTTATTCCATGATAGCTATATTGTAAGAACCAATATACAGAATTTCATTTAACTGCATATAGGCCTGAACAGAAATACTTGCCGATTAACTTTTAGTGTATATCGGTCAGCAGGTGGTGCTGCTATGCTGGGTTTTTCATGATTTCTGCGATAATTATATCCAAAAAACTAATGGACAAAATTTAATCATATTATTTTATATCTTCAAATAAATTAATGCTGATAAAATGTGGGGTGCATCGCTCAAGAGGTGGCGTTATGTTGCGTTTCCATTATTATTGTAACATGTACGTAAAATTCTTGTTTTTTTTTCCCCCTTCCATGTCAAAATGATCATATTTGTAAATTAAATATAAATGAAATAAGTACCACGTAGATTAAATGTACCTTTTTAAAATAAATTTTTTGGTTCGTAGTGTTGATTTAAAAAAAATCTGAAGTTGTCAGGTGTGCCGTGAGAGCTGTATCTCAAGAACTAGAGTACGGAATTTCATCAAACTTCATCATATTCAGTTAGTATGGATGACATTTTGGTGTACATCGTCCTACACATGATATTTTTTTTTTTTCTGTGTTGTGTTAGGATTTTCGAGATTTTTATATCTCTGCACCTATTGAATAGAATTGCACCAAACTTTTTATGCTTTTTCTCAAAATCAATACTGTCTCAATTTTGGCTTAGGACACTCAGTAGCCGGCGGTGCTATCCTATGCCTCGTGAAAGAGATTCCTGATTGGATCCACAATCTAGAGGTCTGCACGGGTCGGAATTTACAGACCCGGCCCGTTTATATTTTCACAGTTCACGACCCGGTCCGTAAAAAAATCAGTGAAAATAGGCCCGGCCCGCGGAAAAATCAATTAAATGAGGCCTGACTCAATTTCTAAAAAAAAAAAAATCATATTTTTCAAAACACACAATTAAGATTCTTTTAAAGAATACTGCATACATATTTATGGGATAATTTTACAGTATATTTTAAAATTACTATGCGTTCGCGAGACAGAAAATACACAATAGCAACATTAATGGTTACTTAGAGTCTTAGACGTTTCAACATTCAAATAAAGATTCATTAAAAAAATAATGTAGTTTAGAATAAAAGAAAAAAGGAGGGTTAAAAACAGGATAATTTTTGAAGCTGTATAATAAAAAGCAGATTTGTAAAACTATATTTCTGCCATTTAATAAGGCTTTTCTCAAATCCAAAGGAGCTTTCTGACACATTTCTGAATTCATTTCTTTTCGGAAACGCATAAGATTGGCAGGTGTTCTTATTCAGAAACTATGTAATCGAATAACGTTATCATTTTTTGATAAAGGCAATATATCGTTGAGAAAATACTGTCAAAGTTAAAGTTTTGAATGGAATTTCCAGAAGCAATAGCACAGGAAAGGAGAAAAACCTGCAGTCACGTGACAAGAATCTCTTATATCTCGATAAGTAATTTATTTATAAAATTAGAAAAAGCGTTTTTCGATTCCAAATCCCTTCAATAGTCAGGCCTGTCAATTTTAAGCCTTTACAGTAAAAAATTAGTCAGGAAATTTCTCATTGCTGAGCAGTGAATTTGAGAACCACCTTGAGGTTTATTTCCAAAGATTCCGTTAAGAGAAGTTCATTATCGTTATTAATATTTTTACACAACATATTGCCTTTTCTACACAACACATCCTGAGAACAATAAAGTCCAGTTCAAGCCCTGTTTGAATATGTAAAAAAAAAAAAAAAATGCAAGCCTGATCTCAGCCCGGCCCGAGTCTGCTGAAAAAATTAAGCCATGGCTCAGACACCGTATAACTGTCCGATACTGATCTCTACGCTGGACATGTTACATTTCTGAATTGATGTTGTCAAACTAGCATCGGCTCGTAACGCACATTTATACTTAATACTTATTCTCGCGAAAGTCACATTCATGGAAAATGGCTCGTATTTTAAAGGCTTCGATTAAAGTTTTATAGCGGCCAGGTAGGCCCGCTTAATTTCTTTTATCGGCCCTGCCCATTTATTTTCTTTCTCGGCCTGGCCCGTTGAAAAAATTGTTCTAATTCTATCGACCCGGTCCGGTTGAAAATTCGCCTTCATTTTGCTGGCCCGGCCCGCGGACCGGGCCCATGCAAACCTTTACCACAATCAATTCATGCAGTTATTTCTACTGAGTAACTCTAACTACCTTTAAAGAGTAGTTTATTCATTATTAGTTATTCTTGCAACTTTCATACACTTTTAAGCCCATTGTTGCTCCAATCTTACAGTTTTGTTTTTGTTATCTTTTGTTGAGTTTTAATTAATTTTGCTTGAAATTTATAATTTCTAAAAATTTAATCAGTTTTGTAAGTCAGCTTTGCATTTGACTAGTGCAATTTAATGCACAATATCTTTTTTTTTTTTATGTATTTTGTATTTTAAATGTATTTTCAAAATACATGTATTTTGTATTTTGAATTTTTGAAATTTGGAAAGTATTTTGTATTTTAAGTTGAAAAAACAATGTATTTTGTATCGAAAATGGTTTTTCGATGTATTTTGCCCAACTCTGGTTGGAAGTCATTGCAGTGGTTCTTGCTAGAGAACATCTTTATAACGAATTAAGTTTCCCCTTCTAGAGGCCTCTTCTTGGTGTATTGAATCAATTAGTTTTAGCGTACATCCTCAAGATTCACTGATTAGATCCTTTTTCTAAATCATGATTCAAGTCTCCAAAATGCCCGGAGATTGTCGGATGCCGAGCTGTGGACCCCACCTTTCACCTGCATACCTTTTACGGAAAGAATAAAAGTCTTCCTTGTTTAAAACATGTACAGGTGTTAGTTTTTTATTGCAAGAGTGGAGGTACTGTATTTTATTTCCTTTTTCTTCTCAGCTTGATCACCCACTAGGATCGGGTTATTAGTGTACATTCACAGCGCATATGTAAGTGATTGAGGCAACTGGACGATCACGTTTTATTCTAATGAATCCACTTCTAGTATGCAAAAGACAGTAGTGAACCCTTTTTTAGAAATATTATAAGCACCCATTAGAACAAATTATAACTTCTTAATAAATGGTGCTAGTGCCAAGTGCATAAATAGTGCATTTGAGTGATCGAGCAGAAATATAGAAGCATAAGTTTTTCAATGACTTTTTATGTATATAACAAATTTTACTGATTAATCGTATTTACTCCAGCTTTCTCTTTTACCGATTTTCATTTTTACAAGTGTATTTTAATGGATGCATTCGGATTTAAGTCTTATAGCGATTGCATCATCAATTTGTTCGGCGACCACGTGCTCCAGTTTGTTTTTTTTTCCTCTTCAAAAAAAAAAAAAAAGAAGTTCGAACAATAGTTTAAGTAAAAAAAAAAAAAAGAATAAATAAAATAATAATGTGGCAGTTTTTTGAAAATATAGAAATAAATAGATGAGATAAATTGCTGAATAAAATGAAATATTATACACGTGTAGTATTTGTTCTAAGTTCATTTTTTTCTTTCAAATATTTCATTTGCAATGAAAATTTTAGTGAATATGAGAAAATATGATGTCTCTTACGACATTTATAAAGTTTTTTTCAAGATTTAATAGTTGAAATGATGGATGTTAATAGATAGAAATGCAATACAAGATTATGCCTTATTTTAGCACTTTGTACTCTGTCAAGATGTGTTACAACAGTTTTACATTTTAAGTAATTTTTTTGCCTCAAGTAAGAAGATTTTGTTTTTAAAAAGAAAATTTCAAGTGTTGTTTTGTATTGTGTGATGCGGAAGATTGACAAAATTCAAGTGTTTTAAAGCTATTTCAGAGAGCAGTCAGATCTTGTCACAGCATTCAGTGCAAAGTTTCATTTTTCATGAATTTAAGTATTAAATGTAATTATTTCTCAAGATTTTTTTTAAGAATGCTTATAAAAGCAGATATAAAAGTAGAAGAATTCAAGTTTGCATCAAAATTTCACATACATATTTGGTGTCCATTTCATATGGAACTGTTTTCTTCATGTTTAGCACTATTTGGGCTTATGTGCGGCATGAAA
Organism: Maratus speciosus; assembly: GCA_963932465.1. NCBI lineage: Eukaryota > Metazoa > Arthropoda > Arachnida > Araneae > Salticidae > Maratus > Maratus speciosus. The sequence goes on along the minus strand of OZ010790.1, from coordinate 177,146,700 downwards.
ATTTTTTTTTTGCATTATGAGGGTACGTGCAAAAATTCTTCCATTACAATAGAAAATTAGAGTGCTGTAATACAGAATTTGTGTGGTCTGCGTAGTCAGCCATTATATGATGCAGTTTGTTTTCTTCAAAACATATCCATTTTTATAGCAAAAATTTTAAATAGTCAATTTTTATTTTAAGGAATGGTATAAATAATTTCAAGTTTTTTTATATTTTGTGTCAATGTTGAAATTGTGTTTCAAAAAGCTGTATTTTATTATAGTGTGTTGTATGGAACCATTATGACACAGATTTAATTACTTGGATGCTTTTATCCATCTATATTATAAAGGACAAACATATCTGTGCGTAACGCATACGTCATTTTGCGAATGGCAACACTTTGAAATACAATTTTTGTTTGCAATTTTCGCTATTGCAAATTTTTAAACTTCTAAATATCGCACATTTTAAATTTTTACACCGTCGTATAAGGAAAAAATTGCTCTTTTACATGCAATTTGTTTGAAAGCTGTATCTCAATTTATTTTTGAGATATTAATTTTTTTGTAGTTTTTAGTACCAATTTTGTAATTGTGGCAACTGAAATACTCCATTTCTATTAAAAATAAAAGGAAAATAGTCATGGTTTATTTATTTTTATCGACTATATCCTTATTGATGCCATCTTCCTATTACAAATAAAAGTAACTTTTTTCTAATTTTTGAACAGTAAATTACGTCAGCCATTAAAAAAAACACCATTCTTCTTCATAAATCAAAAGATTGAAGAAGATATTTCAATATTTTTACATTACGCTGATACTGAGTTTGAGAAGATAGGCAAAATGATTCAGTGAGTAAAAATGTCATATTTAAAACAAAACGATCATTTTCTTCGATAAAACTAAATGTTTGACCAATACTAAATCAGCATGCCCTCTGCTTTTTTTTTACGACTACACCGCTGCTTGAGATTAGAACTTAAATTTTATGCAAATGTTCACATGCAAAGTTGTATCGGACAAATGTGCCTTTAAGTTTGGAAATACATTCATTAATAATGTATTGCGCATTAAAATACTTTTAAATTGTGAATTTGAGTGGTGCGTATGTAAATTTTGAGAATGTGAAAATAACATACAGTTTAGATTTTATGAGGGAAAATTTTATGATGTGACAAAGCAAAATCCTTTTTACTGATTTTTAATCCCGTAAAAACAGACGTAAGAGCCTCAGTCGATAACTTCAACATAATAATTACTCATCTTGATTACGTATTCTAATACAGTTCAATTTTTCAATAATTTAAGCAGTTGAAGTTTTTGGAAATAATATTTTGGTAATTTTAGGTTAAAAACATTATTTGTTTTAAGAGTTAGAAAACCAATGCAACGTGGATTTTTTATTGTAATTTTTTTGTAGGTTTATTATAAATTCGATCTAACAGTTCCATTCTAAATATTTTAATTCGTCGAATTTCGACGGGTTCCAACTCGTGTTTATAAAAATCAAATAGTTTTTATAGTTTGTGAAAACCTAACAAGAATACCAGTTAAGTGAAAGGCATACATATCATATGGAACAGTATCCAGTTTTCCTTTATGAAACTTTACAGTGTTAAAATTTCATCTCAGCATCTTCAAGTATTTTCATCAATTTGTGTTTTTTTTTCTACTCATCAGTGTTATGTCACAGTGTATCTTCCATGCCAGTTCATAGTCATCATTCAAAATTAGCATTTCAAAGAAGACATAGAATTGTGAAAAATTCAAGTATTTTATAAATAGTTTGTTGTGTGATAAAATACAATACAGTATTAATAGTGAAACTATTGTGACTTTTATGTCCAGTGTTTAGTTTATCTTCACAGCATGAACTCTTTCAAGCAAAACAGAACTTTTTTTTTTTGGCATAAAATATTACAAGCAGTGATACTATCTACTGATACCAGCATATTTTTACAGCTACAATTTAGGACATTTGTCTTATAATTTTTAAATAATCCTTTTGTTTTTTTTCAACTTATGTTTGACATAGTTAAAGATGCTGTTCAATACATCCAACATCTGCAAGCCAGATGGTGAATTTTTTGTCACAGTATTTCTTTTAAATTAATTTGTTCTGAACTCTTTTTCAGTTTTTTTTAATACATATGTATACATTGTTGTTTTATGTTTATAATGCATTTTTTCAACAGGTTCTAGTGGTGACTGTCACATTTCAATTATAATGCAGTGTTATAAGATTTAAATGCATTTTTAAACTTAGCAATAACTGTTTCTAAATTTTTACAATATTCCAGTGGTGACTATAGTGGTCACACCGTTTTCCAAAAATTGTAGTGAAATGCAATTTTTTGGGCACATTTTAAAAATTTTGACTTTTTCAAGATTGCACATTTTTCAATTACTAGTGGTGACTTTGTGTCACATTTTGAAGTACAAAAAGAAAAAGAATAAAATGAAAATTTTTTGTATGTTACATTTTGACTTTTTTTCAAAAAGTTAATTTTTCCAATAAATTTTTTTGTGGTGACTTCGTGTCACATTGTTAGTTATTTAGTAGGCTGTAAATTTTTTAATGCATTTTTGGTATCATTCTCAATTTTTAAGATTCAATTTCTAGCAACATTCCAGTGGTGACTTCATGTCACAATGTAGTCGTTAGACTAATATTTCATGAAACATGTCTGTTTCACATTTCCACTTTCTTTACATTTTTTAAAATTTTACAATAGTTTACGGGTATCAATTTTTTTTCTCAACCATTCTTGCGAATGACTCATTTTTTATGTATCATGTCAATGATACTTATAGACATAATAGAATGCTTTGAGTATTGTAATAATATTTTAGAATCTTTTACCAGTGTTTGTCTGTTGACAAAATTTTAGTGAATTTTCAAAACCTTTTTGAATTTTCAAAATTTTCTTGAATTTTTTCAAAAAAAAAAAAAAAAAGGGAAAAGTTTTAATTTTTCTTTTATGTGCCTGTTCTTCTCATGTTATGTTATGTTATGTTTCTTCTCTAGAATGTACTACAAGAAAATATTCAAATTTGTGTTTAAAAAAAAAAGATATACTTACATTTTATAATTTTTTTTCAGAATAGTAACATGCTAGCAAAATCTCAAAAGAGATGTAAACAAAAGTAAGAATATTCTATGTGAATATTTATTTTCATGTAAACATACATGTTTACAAAATCTTTTTAGTCTATCAATTTTTTACCATGGTTTAATAAATTATTGTGTACGTACATATTGTTTCAATTTGTGAGCTCACACACACCTTTTTACTTTTGATTATCACTTTTTGGTGTTAAATTTTATTGCTATAGCAGTGTGTTTATATTTGTATGTGTTTAAAATTTTTTGATAGGAAGTATGCTCTTAGGGTTATGCAGTTTATCCCATGTTGTGAGTAGTCTTTTTCATGTGATTAGTACTATGTGTATAATGTTTTGACCTTTCCTATTTTTTTGTGGTACCACTCCCCCTTTTCTTTCTTTTTAACTTATGATAATGTAATTTTTTTATATAGGTTTAATAAGGTATAACTGTAATTTTTCTCAAGATTTGTGTACATGTACTAATTGTTTTCAAAGCTACCCACCTGTAGGGTAACGTCTGTTCCCCGTGTAGTCCTGATGGCATCTGATGATCCTCCGGTATTCTCTCAACTTCACTTTTTCTTTTCAGGTTTGTTGTTTACCTTGTTTTGGGTAAGTTCTTTTTCAGTCATTTCATTTAATTATTTTTCCATTTAATTGCTTGTCTCCTTTAGTTCAATATCAGTCACTTTTAGTCCTTTTGTTCATTTTTGCATCTTGTTTGGAATTCTTAGTGTGAAGAAATCAACTTTATTTCTGCAATAAAGCATTGGAGTTTCAGACCTTGCTTCAGCTCTTATAGCTATGGACTAAAAGTTCTTTTTCAACGTTTGTTGGGGTGTAATATATTGTGTAGCAATATATTTTGTTTACCTTCCCCAGGCAGTTTAATTAATCTTACTTTTAAACATCTCTTATTTATTTAATCTAACCTTTTCTGTTTTAAATTTACTGGTTTCATTTCCCATTTTCAATTTAAGTACTGTTTCAATTCATCACGCGATGTTTAGTAAATCGCATTTTGCGATCCTCTTTGCGCCGTTTTAGCGAGGTCGTCTCGCTCCTGGCTTTTCTTGGCGCGCTCTCACCTTTTTACGACAACCCTTTAGCTGCCGCGCGTGGGTTTAAAAGCGTTCTCTCTCTCTCCTAGCAGACAGTAATAGTGCAGTTACTGGTACAGCGTCGTACGATTTAGCTTGCCGCGCATTTCGCGGGCCTCGTGCCCCGAATGTGCCGGTAATGTTGGAAGTCATTGCAGTGGTTCTTGCTAGAGAACATCTTTATAACGAATTAAGTTTCCCCTTCTAGAGGCCTCTTCTTGGTGTATTGAATCAATTAGTTTTAGCGTACATCCTCAAGATTCACTGATTAGATCCTTTTTCTAAATCATGATTCAAGTCTCCAAGATGCCCGGAGATTGTCAGATGCCGAGCCGTGGACCCCACCTTTCACCTGCATACCTTTTACGGAAAGAATAAAAGTCTTCCTTGTTTAAAACATGTACAGGTGTTAGTTTTTTATTGCAAGAGTGGAGGTACTGTATTTTATTTCCTTTTTCTTCTCAGCTTGATCACCCACTAGGATCGGGTTATTAGTGTACATTCACAGCGCATATGTAAGTGATTGAGGCAACTGGACGATCACGTTTTATTCTAATGAATCCACTTCTAGTATGCAAAAGACAGTAGTGAACCCTTTTTTAGAAATATTATAAGCACCCATTAGAACAAATAATTACTTCTTAATAGCCACTTTAGCGAATTTTGTTTATTATTTACATTTTATTTTAGTTAAGCGAAACATGCATATAAACCGTGCTTGGTGACATTTACTACTTGGTGGAAAAGGGGTTTTCACGGCAAGAAAAATTCCAAGATGGCGGCCGTGGGAACTTACGACATCTGTTCCATTTTGTTTTAGCTACACTATAGAAAGAAAGGTTATTACTATGCTAAATTTAGTTTTATGAAATGCCAAATGAAGTTTAGATATGCACTGCTTTTATTGTCCGTACCAAATTAATTTCCTCATAAACAGATTCGGATAATATTAAAAAATGAGTTATACAGAATAGCTATATTTGATATTATTTAGGTTCCATATCTCTTTGAACTTTCATGGTATATCCATTTACGCTTTTCAAGTGTATACAGTTATATCCAACCTTACGTTGGGAATAGATATATTATAATCCCGCATCCACCATCTTGGATTTTTTTCTTGGCGTGAATTAAAAATTGTTTTTTAATAGTTATATTTATTATATTCCAGTTTTTTCAATATTATATTAATCTATCAACAGTGTTTAACTATTGGCGAAAAAGGAGTTTTCATGTAAGAAAAAAAAAATCCAAGATGGCGGATGTGGGATTGTAATACATCTAAGCCCTACGTTGCATAGTTTTTTTACAAAGTCTTAGTATTCTTTTAGCAACTTTTTTTTTTAATAATACAATAACAAATTCATATATTTATTCTACGGAACCCTCTGTGCGCGAGTAACACTCACACTTGATCGTTTATTTTAAATAGCGGAAGAAAAAATAAGTTAGAGTAGCATTAATAAAAATACAAATAAAACATCAAAGTAAAAATCATTTGATGACCTAAACACATATAACTTGCTTTTAAAGTCAATGGATCTTATGCACGCGACCTGAGGTCGAGGCTAAAATTCGTCTGCTGGCGGTATTTAGCATAGCAGTCTATGGAGTGTGAGTTATTAATGCTTGTTTGTTAAAAATACCGCAAAAAAATTCTTTGATGCAGCAGCATATGCTTAATATATTGTACTAATCTAAATTCAAAATGTTGTTCTGAATGCGAGAAAATTCCCTAAGTTTGCAAATTTTCAGTTAAAATGTATGCACTCAACCTGAGTCAAGGCTAAAGTCATCTACTAGCAGTGTTTGCGCCTGCGTATACTGGTATTCTGCCGGTGCAGTAACTAGAATAACAGATCATCATACCGCCAGCGCTGGCGTCACCTGAATAGGGTCCATTGAATGTGACCTTTTCGATCAACCATTATTGGCATTTAATCTTATAGTTTGGCGATAGATTTTTGGTTGACGAGATAACCAAGTAGTACCCTTAAAATCAGGGATGAAAAAAAACCCGGGTTTTTTTTTAAAAAGCCCAACCCGTGTGGGGTTTTTTTTGGTTTCTTTCAAGTTTTTGGAGTTTTTTGCTGCACATTTCTTTGAACAGTGCCAACTATGTTTAATTACTTACTTGTTATGATTCTATTATATATGTAAGATAAAATTTGAATTAAATTTAGAATTTCAGACATCTTTGCATAAAAATTAAAAATGATTTGAAAGAACTGCAAGACCCAACACTCACCAAATTAATGTAATCCAAAGAACTTGTATTTTTAATTTTTTATGACTACATAGGAAAAATGACTATAGTGTATAGGTTATACTAATTCATTTTTTTTAATAGTACATAGAAAATGTGTTCATAAATGTATTATGTATTTTTGCAGTTGTGGCTGTATTTAATATTTCAATTTTACTTATATACAGAGTGTCTAAAGAAATTTTTTTTTTATTCAGACAGGTACAGACTACAAATGCCTCCTTTATCATTTTCTGATTTTCATTGTATCTGTTATTTTACGTGGTACCTTTTAATAACAAAAATGGGGATTTTTGAGTGTAAAACAAAATGAAATATTAAATGCAGTTCAACTTTAAATAATTACATTATAAACATATTTTTAAGCAACTGTAATAAAAAATTTTTTGATAAATTATATGGACCTTAATGAATGATATGTAATAGTATATATATATAATGCTAGGTAAAGTAGTCGGCGTTGCACAGAATTTTAAGAATGTTTGTTTTGAAAAATCAAGGATTGCCTGTTAGTTTACGTAATTTTCACTCTTTTTTTATTCATTTAATCCAGACGACAGATTACCTACTTACTTAGTAAATATAATCTGTGATCTGGATTGAGACCGAGATTAAAACCTTTTGATGAAAAGTTGTTTCCGAGTATTTTGTTATTTAAAGAATTTTTTCATGATTAAAGAAAAATGGCGATTTGTCATCTTTATTTCAGTTCTTCACTAAGAATGAGCTCTAGGGACCTAAACCTTTGTGGAAATTCTAATATACATGCATACACAAGAGTATGTATATGGAATAGATTTAAAAATGGCGAAAACAAATTCAGAGAACTTCAAAATGTTAAAATGCCAATTATCTTATCGAGCTTATGCTCAGGTTTTTATCACGTTTCAATGTGCTTTTTCAAATTCATATGACATTATATATTCACCTGCTGACATCCATTACATTTCCAATGTGGCGTAATATTAACTTCTTTTTTAAATTTGTCAAACTATTTATTTCATTTTTCATGTGGAAATCTTGCAATAGAAAAGTTATGACGTAATATTAACTTTTTTTTATATTTGTCAAACTATTTATTTCATTTTCATTTTTCACATAGAAATCTTGCAATAGAAAAGGAATTTTTGTGATAAGAATTTTTATTGTGGATTTTTAATTGTTAGCAACTGCTATAATGTAAAATGTTTAAATTTGATAGGAACTTGCTGTTAAATTGGTGATGTTTTATTTAGGGATGCAACGGATATCCGGCTGATTTTTCAATATCCGAAACACAATCACCGGATATCCGACTTCTCTGCCGGATATCCGGCAAAACGCAGCAAGGCTAATATCTAACGATAAGAGAAATCGTTTGACCCAAACGATGCTGAAAACCTTTTGTTTATAATGCAAAATATGAAAGAAAGTTCACTATTCATGAGTAAAAGGTAATTCTCAAAAGTTTAAACAATTGCCAGCTTTCCTAACATTGATATTTGAACTCTTTATAATAAATTTAAAAATTTACGTTTACATCTTTTAGAAAATTTTACCTTTACTTTCAGAATGTAAAACAAGATTTGAAGTTGTTTATTAAAGTATGACTTTATTAATTTTCTTTCTTTCTTTTAAGTTTAACAATTAAACAGGCCTATTTTAAATTTCTTCTATCTTCAATAGAAGAAAGTATTGTAATTAAAATTTTTTCGATTCCCGGTTTTCGACGGATTTAGATGTTTTAGGGGTCCGAGATCCCAAAACAAGGTTATACAAAATGTCTATCTGTCCGTGTGTTGCCATCGTACCATCAAAAAGTGTATGATGTTATGCATAGAATTGAACCAAATTTTTTGTGGATGTTTTTGGCTATAGCCAGCCTGTCCTTATGAAAACATTCCACTGGAAGGGGGCGCTGTATTGCGATTTTTGTGCCATTTTCATTATTGCATCATCGAAAAGTGTATGAAGTTATGCATAGAATTGAAAAAAAAATTTTATGTATGTTTTTGGCTATGTCCAGCAGGTTCTTCTTTAATTTGGAAATATTCTGCCATAAGGGTTGCTGTAATAGCGATTTTTGTGCCACTTTCATTCTTGTACCACCGAAAAGTGTATCAAGTTATGCTTAGAATTGAACCAATTTTTGGGGGTATATTTTAGGCTATGGCCATCAGGGTCCTCCTTAAATTTGAAAATATTCTGCTGGAAGGGGGCGCTATAATAGTGATTTTTGTGTTATTTTCATTATTTTACCATCGAAAAGTGTATGAAGCTAAGCATAGAATTGAACCAGTTTTTTGTGTATATTTTTGGCTATGGCCAGCAGTTTCTCCTTCCATTTGGAAATATTCCGCCAGAAGGTGGCACTGTAACAGCTTTTTTTTTTTTTGTAAAATTTTCCCGATTTTTCGCTTTTGGTACTGTATATTGGCGGCCCGTGAAGCAATGGGAACTTCGTATCCTGCTAAGCTGGCTATTTCACAAACAGCTGATGTACAACACAATAACGAAAAAGTTATTGATTTTAATAAATATCATGATCGAGATTCTGGTTAATTAATTGGAGCAGAAATTTTAGATGAAAGTCAAAATTGGTATAATATTGAACTAATAATATTGAAGTATTAACATTTGGAGCTACCTTTTGAAACATTAAGATGTATGAGATAGAAGAAAGCTTTGGGATTGGCACATCAAATTAGTGATTTTTGTAACTTCATTATAAATATTTAAAATTAAAAGTAATTTTCTTTTTACTTATAAATATCAAAGTAATTTAACTTAAAATAAAACTAAATGTGACTTACTTAAAGCAAAACAGTATCAAATAATTAAAACAGAAAAAAAGGCATCAACTAAACCTCTGTTTTGAGAAAATGACTCTTTAATCATGGGTATATTAGTAGATATTTTATGTTTAAATTATAAAAAGAAAGTATGTATTTCTTTGTGGAAAATACTCTACAATTATAGGTATATTAATTGGTTAAAATTTGTTATACAAATTATCAGTATTTCATTGTGCAAATTAATTAATTATTAGAGATTATCAATATAGTCAATCCCATATCCAAATCCAATAGCAATTATCAGCATTTCATTGTACAAATAAACAGAATATTTTGATGTTTAAATTACATTTTTTATACAGCATTATTAATATGCATTACAGGGCTTGAATTTTGAGATGGGATGGCAGGACTCGTGCCCTAAAGAATATTGGGGACAGGAGGCTTGTGTTTCCAAAAAATCATTTTCCGAAAATGTTTCTTTGTAAAACTACGATCAAGTCTCAGAGCCGACTGACAAATTTCGTGATATTTCCCGTTATTAATTGACATATTTCACAGTTTCTTCTTACAACAAATTGACAAAATTGATGTTTGTTTTTCTGCATCTAACCGAAAAATTTTTGCGATTTTTCTCCATGACCGACTGACGAATTTCATGATTTTTTCTAGACCGATCGGTGAATTTCATAATTTTTTTTCTCATGATGAATTGACAAATTTAGCCATTTTATTCTGTGACCGATTGGCAAATTTCCCTGTTTGTTCTTGCAACATACTGATGAAAGTAACGATTGTTTTTCTGCATCCGATTGAAAATTTTCGCATTTTTTCTCTGCGACCGGCTGAGGAATTTCATATTTGCTCATGATGGACTGGCAAATTTCATGATATTTTTCCGTGATCGATTGACCAATTTCATGATATTTTCCCGCTGTCGATTTCCCACAAACTTCAGTTTTTTTCTCGCGACCGGTCGACAAATTATTTTATTTCTTTTTACCATGATTGATGAAATCAGCGATATTTTTTTTCTATGACCGATTTACATATTTTGCGATGTTTTCCATTTGCCCAAAATAGGAAATAAGTAAAAGAGCAGTAACGGCCACCGGAGACTGTGCTCTATCAAATTGGCCAATAGTCAGCACTAAACAAAATGAGATACTTCTGGTGCACATGAAAAAAAAAAAAAAAAACATATTTAGAAACAACAAACTACTTTATTCTCGCAATTCATTAAAATTAGGACATGACTTTTTAAAATCAAACTTTTCTCGTGTAATAGAAAAAATCAATTGACTATTCCTTTTCAAACTTTGGATATGGATTTAAAATTCAAATGCATAGAACATAGTTCAATTAGCGAAATTACCAGGGATTACAGTTTTGACTATAATTCCATTAAGGATTCTAATAAAACAAGTTTGTTCAGAAATGACATATAAACACTATAGGATATTGACAATACAATCACCGATATGCATTATTCATGTAAGTAAGTTAAAAATTAATGGACATCGGATTTTGCAAAGTTTTCTAAAATTTTTTAAGAGAGCATAATCATGTGTTTCCGATAATTTCTAAAATTATAAGTTGCACTATGCTGTTTGTCAAAAGTGTAACTTGTGAAAGAGGCTAAAACACGCAAAATAGAATAAAATCTAAATTAAGAAATTCATTTAGCAACCCAATTGTTAACTGCCCATAACATTAGGTGAAGGTTGAAAAATAGACATGGTACATATAAAGCTTGATTATGTTCCTTTGTTTTAATAAAATAAAAATTTTGAATAATTATCTTGAGTTTTTAATTTAAATTATTTCAATGCTATTTTGTCATGACTGTATAAATGCATTACTTAAAGTGGCACATAAAAAATAATGAGGTTAAAAGATTTTTTTTTCCCTTTCTAACAGTTCAACTCCCCTGCATTTATAAATGTTGGGTAGGAAACTCTTTTCCTGGGAAAAACTTGAATTTCAAGCCCTGATATTTACATTTAAAATGTTTTAATGATGTGTGAAACATGTTTGTAATTTATTGTTCTGAGATGGCATTATATAAAGAAATAATTCACCATATAACTAAAAATATATCTAGTGTCGGATATCCGAATCCGGCAGGCAAAGGAGCTTCGGATATCCGGTATCCGGCAAAATCTATATCCGGTGCATCCCTAGTTTTATTAATTAAAAATTAACTATAAATTATTTAGATCCTGATTAATTTAGTTGCCTCTGCCGTGTTTTAATACACATATATGTAACATTTCACAATCCTGTCTTCCAAACTGTCAATTTGTATAGAATTACAGACGGACAAATTTTCATTTTTACATATTAGATAATGAATGATAAAAAATACAAAGATGTCTGAAAACCTAAATTTAATTAATTTTTTATCTTACATGTATAACAGAATCATAACAAATAAGTAGTAATTAAAAATAAATGATACTGTGCAGCAAAAAACTTGTATAAACCAAAAAAACCCACTTTTATGTGGGTTTTTTTTTGGTTTTATTAAGTGGGTTTTTTTTAAAAAGCCCACCCGGGCTTTTTTGGGCGGGTAGGTGGGCAGACAGCCCTGCTTAAAATTCAAGGTTACTACTTTCAATTTCAAAGTTCTTATTTAAGCTTTAAAAATCGATGGTGCTTTACGGTTAGGGTGCATCACCCATGTTGTTAATGCAAATCACTTGTTAAGGTTAACTACACACAAGGCCTAACCGGTATTCAAAAACAAGGTTTCCCCCCCCAAAGTACACCCCCCTTCAAAAACAAAGATGCCAACCTTGGTGTATCTGCCAGAGTTCATTTTACATGGTTCATACACTCGAGAACAAATAAAATTCAAGCACTTTTCAAGCACTATTCCAGCACTATTCAAGGACTGTTTAGATACATGCATAAAAATGGCGTACAATAACATATAAGAAAAATAACCACCCCATTGATTATCTATTACAATGAAATCTTATCAGATCTTTTAATTTTTATAAAAAGGCATTTTCAAGACATTATTAGAGAATTTTTAAAGAATAATGTGTTTTAACTTAGTAAGCAGAGATGAAAGTGCATTAAAGCCATTTTGTAGCAGCTTTGGAGCAGCAAAAATCAAATTGTGGAGCAGCAAAAATCAGATTTTTGTAGCAGTAAAATCCATTTTTGTAGCAGCAAAAATTAATTTTGTAGCAATAAAAGCTGTTTTTGGAGCAGATTGAAATTCTAATGCTAATAAATAAGAAATTTGCGTATTTCTCGCGATCTTTTGATGAAATTTGCGTACTTCTCGCGATCTTTTGACAAAATTCGCGTATTTTTTGCGATCTTTTGCCAAAATTCGCGTATTTTTCGCGATCCTTTGTCGAAATCAATGTGCTTTTCGAAATCTTTTGCAAAAATTGCGGTTTTTTGCGACCTTTTGAGGAAATTTGCAGGGTTTTTTTTGCGATCTTTTAACGAAATTCGGGTTTTTTCACAATCTTTTTACCCTGTTTTTCGTTTTTTGAAGTAATTCGTGATCTTTTGACAAAATTCACGTTTTTTTTTTTGGTATCCTTTGACAAAATTCGCATGCTTTTCGTGATCTTTTAACGAAATTCAGGTGTTTTTCGCGATCTCTCGACTAAATTTGTGTATTTCTCGCGATCTTTTGATGAAATTTGCGTATTTCTCGTGATCTTTATATGAAATTTCCGTATTTCTTCCGATCTTTATATGAAATTTGCGTATTTCTCGCGATCTTTAGGTCAATTTTGTGTATTTCTCGCAATCTTCCGACGAAATTTGCGTATTTTTGCGATCTTTTGACAAAATTCGGGTATTTTTCATGATCCTTTGTTGAAATCAGGGTGTTTTTCGCTTTCTTTTGACGAAATTAGCGTGTTTTTCAAAATCTTTTGACAAAATTTGCGGTTTTTCGCGACCTTTTGATGAAATTTGCAATTTTTCGCGACCTTTTGAGGAAATTTGCGGTTTTTTTTCAAGATGTTTTAACGAAATTCGCGTTTTCTTACTATATTTTGACCCCATTTTGTTCGTTTTTTGAAGAAACTAGCGATCCTTTGACAAAATTCACGTTTTTTTTTTTCGCGATCTTTTGAGGAAATTTGCATTTTTTCCCACGATCCTTTGACAAAAATTTGCATTTTTCCTCAATCCTTTGACAAAATTTGCATTTTATCCTCAATCCTTTGACAAATTTTTTTTCTTTTTTTCGCGAACTTTTGACGAAGTTCGCGGTTTTCCCGCGATCCTTTGAAGAAATTCGCGTTTTCTTTGCGATCCTTTGTCGAAATTTGCGTTTTTTTCGCGATCTTTTGATGAAACACGCCTATTTTTTCGAGCTTTTAATACAATTTGAGTTTTTTTCCCCGATCGTCTGATGAAATTTTCTCTTTTTCGCGAACTTTTGTCGAAATTTGCGTAATTTCTCTAGAAATACGCTTTTTTCTGCGACTTTTTGACGAAAATCGCGATTTTTCCGCGATCTTTTGACGAAATTCGCATTTTTTTCAGCGATGCTTTGGAGAAATTGCCGATTTTTTCATTCAAACGGTCGTTGAAATTGATATTTTTCGGCGAGCATTTGTCGAAGTTCGCGATATTTTCCAGCACTTTTCATTCCTTGAAAATGAATATTTTTTTTTCCAGCACTTTTCATTCCTTGAAAATGAATACTTTTTTTTCCAGCACTTTTTCTATTTTTTCCAAAGCGTACGAACCATGTTTTAGGCATTTTTCGTGAGGCGGGCCGCCATCCCTGCCCTTCTTTACAAAATTTGACGCCCTGATGCCCCCACTGTCCGAAATCACCGCCCTGCGAGCCCTATCACTCGGAAAATCGTCCGAGTGAAAGGTACCTTGCATACTTTATAATCCTTTTAAATAATAACAATTAAGTTACAGAAGCTATTAAAAATCTATTTTATGTCTTAAATGTTTCCTTATTCACCTCTGACAAAAACAAAACAAATAATAATAATAATTAATGAATGTTATAAGTAATATTCATGAAACTAGTAAATCTGCAGACATTTTATCAGACTACAATTTTATTTTGAAATTATTTTATTCACTAGTATTTAAAATATTCAACTCACAATATCATTTCCTTCATATTTGTAATATTAATTATTAAAAATAGTGAGATAAAACTAAACACCCCCAAAACTTTTTTTAAAAATATTACCTTTTAAATCCCCCGCTGTTTCAATAATTTGATAGCTGTAATTGCCTGATATTTAGTATTTTAAAATATCCATCTAAAATAATTAAAACATCTATCTTCTGATAATTACAATAATTCATGCAAACAGTAAATGACTATCACAAATATTTTATTATCTACTGGTATCTTAATTGTTAAATTTATTTGAAAATAACTATTTTGTTTCATTAGTATGTATTCATTAAATTCTGATTCTAAATACAGTCATAAAAACAATTATATTTATTACTTTTTATGGGGTGTCCATTACTGGAACAGAGGGTGTCCATTACTGGGCCAGAAGGTGCCCATAACTTGGCTTTTGATATAGGGTCACCCGGGGTAATTCTTGGTCAGCAAGTTTCTGGGGTAATTCCTGGTCATAGCCCTTTTTATGTTTTAAGAATGCTTCACCAAAATGAAAAAAATCATAGAGGTACTCTGAACTATTCTCATTGGGATTTATTACTTAATTATGAGTTTATTTTGAAAAAAAAAAAAAATCTTTTTGAAATGGCTTGTTAAATTTCTGTAAAATAACATTGGCCTTGCTTATGATACATTTTTACAAAGATCTTTGTCACAACTCAAATTTTAAATATTTTTCTTTTTGGTTCAATTACCAACTACTTTAGCTATTAAAAAATAGTCTTGAAATTTTTTATACTATTTTAAATAATTTACAGAAGTTGGTCAAATATTGCCCCATGTATCTGGGGTAAATCTTGGTCACCGGGGTAATTCCTGGTTAATGTTTTTATCCTCATTTAATTCCTTTTTATTGTCATATTTAGTGATTTTAATTGTCGCAAACCCTTTGAGAATTAACTGCAACCACACTGTTCACATTTTAGTTAATTGTAGTTCTTAATAAAGTAGAGCCACCCGTGGTAATTCCTGGTCACTGAATTTCTGAGGTAATTCTTGATCATTTTCGCTTTTGTTATAAAAATAACAATTTATGAAACTGTAAAAAATCTCAAAGATACTTTGAATCCTCTGCTTTGAAATATATGCCTTAATTATTCATTTAGTTGAAATTGAATATTTAAAAAAAATTATATTCAAAACTGCTACTCAAAATTTCTGCAAAACCATCGATCTTGATTTTTACACATTTTAGCATAGATCATTGTCTCTTGAAGTTTTAATTATTTTATTTCAACTAATGGCATATCACAGTCTTTAAAAAAGATTAAAATTTTCCTCTGCTATATTAAACACGGTACTTTTCGGTTAGCCGGGCACCAGAGTTATATATACATATTTATATACATATATATTATATACATACACACCCCAAAGCAGAATATTTTGCAATGTTCTGCAACATACTTTCAGTTGATCAAAAATGTTCTGCAGGAGTAAAAAGGAAAATCCCAGGTGCTGTTCTTGTATATGTAGGAGTGTTTTTGCATCTTCTACAGAAATGCATTCTGTTTGAAAAGAGATAATTTGAACTGGTTTGTTTAGAGTTCCGATTTACCAGTAGAATTTCACGATATTTTTTTCCGGGGCCAATTGAGTTTCATGATTTTTCCTCGACCGACTGATGAATTTCGCAATTTTTCCTCATGACCGATCGGCGAATTTCCCAATATTTTTTAGCTTTTTTCTTGATCGACTGCGAATTAATTTGCGACTGATCGATGAATTTTGCTATTTTTTTCCACTTTGATTAACGAATTTGACAATATTTTCCCTCTATAGATTGGCAAATTTTACAGTCTTTTCTTCAGACCTATTGGAAAACATCATGAATTTTTTGCCCTTGGCTGATCGATGATTTTTTCACGGCTTTTTGCGACGATCTACTCACAAATCGCATAATTTTTTCCAACGATCCACAAACGAATTTTGCAGTTTTTTTATCCGCAACTGATTGGCAAATTTTGCAATATTTTCTTTTTACTGATTGCAAAATTTTGCAGTCTTTTCTTGCGACCGATTGGAGAAAGTCGTGGGTCTTTTTCCGCAACTGATCAAGAAATTTCATGCTTTTTCCCAACAATCCACTGACATTTTTTTTTTTTTTTTTACACGCGACCGATTGTCGAATATTGCGGTATTTTCCTTCTACATATTGGCACATTTTACATCTTTTTCTTACGACTGATTGGCAAACTTTGCGAGGGGTTTTCCACCACTGATCGTTGAATTATGTGTTTTTATCAGACGATCCGCTGACGAATTTCGCGTTTTTGACTCGCAACTGATTTGCGAATTTCATGAAATTTTGTTTTTACTGAATGGCAAATTTTGAAGTTTTTTCTGGTTGACGATTGGCGAAAATCGGAGATTTTTTTCCAGCGATTGTTCAACGAATTTAGCATTTTTCCAGCTGAAGAATTAATTTCATGATTTTTCTTATGATCGAGATTGACAAACGAATTTCGCATTTTTTTTCCTGTGATCGGTTGATGAATTTCGAAATTTTTTTTTTTCAATGAATGAAATTTCCAGCGAATTTTGCTTAAAATCAGAATTTGAAATGTTCTGCAGAGAAATCTGTTGTTCTGCGACATACGTCGCAGTTTTAAGCGTATTCTGCTTTGGGGCATACACACATATTATATATATACATACACACATTGTATATAGGGGAAGACGGGGTACAATGAAACAAAATTTACTAATTTTTTTTCCTATGCACAAAAATATAATTTCATATTTTTAATCTTGCATTTTCCCCATCTAGATAAATTTTTATTAGGTTCTAAACAATATCTTTATGCTTGAAAAATAACAAAAAATAAATGTCTTACAGTGTTTCATTGTACCCCGTATGCCGGGGTACAATGAAACACTCCAAATGATGGAAGCAATTTTCACCCAGTATAGTTTATTTTATGAAAAATGAGATAAATACAAAAACAAAACTTGATTAATAAGGAACTTGATAAAAAATATTATAGTCTAAGATGAAAAATAAGAAAATTCTATTAGTTTAAGAAATACCTTTCATTTTATATTAAATTGGCTCAAGTCAGTTTCAAAAATTAGCATTTCTGCTTATATTTCAGTTGCTTCTGAAGAAATATGGGGTGGTAGTTTCAACACAATGAGTTTTTTTTTTAATGTAAGTTTCTAAAAAAAAAAAAAAAAAAAAAAAAAAAAAAAAATTAAAACTAGGTTGGAGTCTTTTTATATCAAGTACTTCACATTTGACTTCATTTAAATATATGATTTCTCCAACGGTATATATTTCCTTATGTTTCCATTTATATGGATACTGCTTGTGCCATACATGTTGTGTGTGGATATCTCATTCTTAGTACCTCGATGACTAGCTGAGCATGGAAAAAAAATCTGGATCATCATCAGAGTCTGTAGCAGGCAAAGTTTGTTTTCAAAACAATCCCTTCTTAGCTTTTTTCTCTTTCTATTTTTTAATTGCTTAACAAGAGCGTTTTTTACTGACCTGGTTAGAACAAAACTCTTTTTCTTTCTGTTTTCCTACTCTTACTTCTAATATATTCTATTTACTACTTTTAATAC
The DNA here is from genome assembly GCA_963932465.1 of Maratus speciosus. NCBI lineage: Eukaryota > Metazoa > Arthropoda > Arachnida > Araneae > Salticidae > Maratus > Maratus speciosus. The sequence goes on along the minus strand of OZ010790.1, from coordinate 177,128,754 downwards.
TATAATAAAACATGTTTCATTGTATCCAGTCTACAAGTGTTTCATTGTACCCCACACTGAGGTTACTAAATAAAAATTTATTTTCAAACTTCTAATATTTATTTTTTTTTTAGTTTGGTTTTGGAGGTATGAAGACAACAACCCAAATATAACAATGTATAGAAAAAATAATTATTACATATAACAACAAGGAAAAAGAAACAAAATTACTTTTAGTAAAGAAAGTTACTTTCAATGGTGTAAAAGCAATAATCTTCTATTGCTACTGTTGTAGAAGTGTGAATGTATCCAAATCACATCAGTAATTGGAACATATAGTTGTATAACATATATATAAACTGCAACTCTCTATGACAAATTTGATTGATTTCACAAGTAATGTTTCATTGTACCCTGTCTTCCCCTATGCACACATATATAGGGTGAACTTCCAGTAATTGACCAAAAACACATTTATGTGTTAAAAACAAGAATCAATGTGTTGATAAAGTATTTTTGAATGCTGAATAAAAATATCTAACATCCAATGAATTGCATAGGAAAAAATTACTTTTGCTATCTATATTCTGATTGAATGTGAAAAATTAAAGAAAATGCACCTTCTAACAATATCAAAAATGAATACATTCTGTAATAGTAGTGTTGTTTTGTGAGTTGTTTTATTAATCTTGCAGCATCAAGTTTAATTTAGTTCCATTGGTTCATTCAATGAGGTGTGTAGTTCATTTTTGTTTGTCTTAAGTTAATCATTATGCATTCAATATTAAATTCATAAATTAAATGGCGTTATGGGGGGTGGTCAACTCTACTAGATGTGTGAATGTTGAAAGCATTCAGTAATTGACCAAAGTGGTCAACTACTGACTTTTTGCTTGTTTGCATCCATTCCTTTTGATACTTAAAAAAATACATAGATTTCTATTATGAAATCAATATTCACCAATTTTTTATTTAAAAAATGAGTTCTTTCAGTACTTGACCAGGGTGGTTAATAACTAAATATGCTTGGTCAATTACTGATCAAGCAAGCACACATTTGTTATGTTAAGAGGGTCATAACACATTTATATAATAATAATGCAAGAAAAGTGCAATTAAAATGTAAAGATAACAAAATTAGTATAGTGAGGCTCTAAATATCATTAGGGTTTGTCACACAAATCTTATAAGAAAAAGTTTTACCACCATCAGCTCCAAACATAGTTTGTGATAGATTTCTATTACAATTGTTGTGAAAGTGTTAAAATTGCTATATAAAATGTTTTTTATGCTAATTTTATCCATGACAAGGTTCAACCCTAATTAACTGCAGTTGTATAACAATAAAACATAATAACAATACAGAATTTATATTAACAGTACAGTAAGTTTTGAGGGACAAAAGTAGAGTGTTGATTGTCAAGTGCTTCAGAAATGTATGCATAACTGTACCACAAATAGGACTACAACTAAAAAAAAAAAACTTTTCACTAAACGAAAATGGCATTTAGAATATTTAAACATAATTTAAAATTAATTATGACAGATTTTGTCATCCCACAAAAATATAAAGCAATAGGGAAAATCTTAAATATATTTTATGCATATATCAATTTTATAAATAGAGATTAATGATTATGTATCTCGGGCCACAAGTAAAAGATTACTGGGCCATATGTGGCCTGCAGGTTGAACATGGCTGCTTTAAAGCATGACTAAATTATTGGGAAAGTAAAGAAGAGAAACAGAAGAAAGAAGACAGGAAGTAAGGCAAGTTAAAAAATTAAAGAAAACAAAACAAAACAAAAAGGTGAAAAAGCAGCAATAAAGACTTCTACATATATGCAAAGTCTGATAAATGATTGGGTGTGAAAGGCATGTGAAGAAACCTGGATGGAAGAAGATATGATAGGAATTAAAGAAATCTGGTATGAGCCCTATCATACTAAAATGTGCGTCTACGAGACACAGGCAACAATTTGCATTGGATGACAGAGTGACAAAGAAGTTGACTTCATGTGTGTCAGTTGTTTTGGTGAAACAGATGAGGATTAAGTTTCATTTTTGTGTTATCTTTAATAATTAATGGATTTATTTTATAAATAAATTTCGAAGTAATAACTATTCTTTTCTTGTCTATATTTACATATAAATATCATGTTTTACCACTAATTTCAATCTTACAAAACATTGTGGAAATTCACTAATATGTTTTCTGTTCAGAAACAGTTTTAATTTTTTTTTACAAAAAATCTCTTGACTAGTTTTTAAAAAGCAGATCATGATGTGCTCTAGAATGTACATCTATGTTTTCCATACAGAGTGACTGACTAGCCAAGTTCAGCGATAAATTTCCTTTACTTCTAGGTTTTCCATGCCAATAAAAACAATTGGCACTTTTTGGTTAGCCAGGTGGCAATAATTTTTCAGGTGTCGAGATTGTGTGATGTTACATACCAAAAACCTTAATAATTGCCAAGGAGAGTAAAAGAGGTTAAGCAAAAAAAAAAAAAAAAAAATTGATAAGAGGTTCGAACAGTCCTTATAAAGAGCACAGCTACATATTTTGCTACTACAATTTAAAAAGTCCTTGGCTTTATGATTGAAATTCATTTTCTAAAAAATTTCTCAGAAATTTCAAATTCGTCATTTTTTTTTTTTTTTTTTTAGAAATTTGAAATTTTTCAGATTTTTTTCTGGCTGTCCAGGAGGCTAGAGATCCAGTTTCTGTAAAATAAAACTTGGCAATCTTCCCCATTTTTTCATATGATTAATTTTAAGAAGGTTTATCAGTTCTACTTCAGAGTGGTCAATTACTGACACAGTGATGGTCATTTTCTAACATTAAGTGGTCAATTACTGGCAAAATCTCACTTGACAACTATTATATTTAATAAAATAAAATTGCAAAAAAGTAGACAAAAAATGTTTATTTATTATTGATCCTTATAAGTGATTGCTGCTTTAAAAAAAAAGTTTCAAGAAATATCTCCTTAAACTTAGCACAGAAAAAAAAAAATGTGAAGAAACTTTCACTAAATGGTCAATTACTGGGTAGTTCACCCTATATGTAAATATATATGTATATATACATAGACATACATATATATAACACTGGCACCCGGCTAACCGAAAAGTACCTTAAACACTTTTAAAGAAGAAAACAGTAAGTGCTCAGAGAATAAGACACACTCTATGAACAATTTAAGTAGAAATACCATCTCATTGCAAAATGCCAAAATGGTGCATCAAAATATACATAATGCATTAGAGGAACCCAATTATTATGCTGTGTACTATTATATTAAAGGTCTGTATTGAAAATTTCTTGAAAAGGGAGACAAAAACTTCAGTTGGCCTAAGCAAAATAAAATTGATAACAAACATTGTTATTTTTTATGGACAAATAAACTTGCAAGTTATTAATAAATCCATTCACAATGGATACTAATGAAGTAATAAATACTGCTTATAAATGTTGTAAAGATACATAAAAATTCTTTGGCTATTTAATGTTTTGTAAAATGTACAAGAGTCTTTTGCACATCAAATAACTTTGTATTTATGCCCAAAACAATGTCTATGCTTTATTATTCCACAATTATGAGATGAACAAAACTTTTAGAAGATTGATTCTACTTATTTTATTACTCAGTCATAAAAAAATTAACTGTACTACTTTATTTACATAAAAAAGGATGCTGACCGATAATTACCCCAGAAGTGACCAAGAATTACCCCATTTCCAGGGTAATTCTTGGTAATTTAAAAATTATAATTATTTTAATTATAAGTGCCTATATATTTAAGTAAACATTTTATAATATAGCCCTCAGAGGGGGGCTTATTCCACAAAAAAATTGGGAACAATATCTTTAATAGTTTTTATAATAATTAGATGTTGATGCTTTTTGACCAGGAATTACCCCGGGTGACCCTAGAAATAAAAAACATTGGGACATTTGCTGTACTCTTATATTTGAATAAAAATCTCATTAAACACAAGGAAAGAATATAAATTTTCTACAATATTGGTATATGAAAGAAACAAGACTGGCATATCACACAATCTATGTGTCACATATTTACATTTCTAGATGAAGACGTACTTTAATTGAAACTCGTATGCAACTGCATTACTTGTTCACATCCTCTGATTAACAACAAGTAAACAAAAATCGATGATCACAATTTATGTTCATGACATAAATACAGTGGTAAATCTGAAAAACATATTCAGAAATGTCTATCAAAAGAGATAAAAAGGTATGCAAATTAAAAGGATAAACAAAAGAATAAATGTGTACTAGTACATAACGGTCGAAGTACGCAGACTTTTACTGACTAGTATATTACAAGATATATGTGCAAACTAAGTAAAACTGTTAATTAAAATATTACCTCACTTAAATATTCATATGCACAATTTTTTTTTTTTAGTTAATAATATCTATTAAAACCTTATACATAAATACAAATTTATTAAAACCCTACCCTACTACAAAAAGATGACATGTTGCCAAATATGTTTTTGAATTACCCGCACAACCCTTTAACGTATTTTTTGTTGCCACGATCTGCTTTGAAATGATGAATCCAGAGAGTTTTGAGTAACTAAAGTGCTACCCCTCGGCCTGTTTCTGAACGCACCCTATATAAAAATCAGTCAGTTGAAATTTCGTGACGTAACGAGGAAACGTTGCGTAACTATTTGCTTGTTAGTTTGTAAACATTTGGGTTGATGTAAAGCATGTTATTAATGTGAAAATCTTTTGCTGGTTATTGTATGCTTGAAAATTATTCGGAAAATTAAAAAATTCCAGTCTTAAATATCTAATATTATGACCTAGATTTATAAATGTTTTCTTTTATTTAGTTTGTCAACAATCACAGATGTTTGATCCAATAGTAACGAACACATAAGCGTACCTCACCATCTAGCAGTAAACTAAAAATCGGCAATAGAATCTGGAAATTGTAATCGTGTCCTAGATACTAATTCTACATAGAGCAGCAGTAATATTAGCTTGGTTACAATGGGTGAGCATCTTTTGGATGTATCATATTTAAATGAAGATTTAAGAAATGAGTCTTCTGTGACTTTTTGGATTTTTGTTTTACTTCTGCTTTAAATAAAAAAAATAAATACAGTTAGGGGCTGTGCATATATAACGTTATCACTTTATGGGGGGTGTGTCTGGTGCATGATATCGTAAGATATCTCTTGGGGAGGGGGGGTTTGTTTTTGATATCGTTACCTATCATTTTTGATCCAACCAAAATTTTCTTTTTGGTACAGATGTCATATTCGCCCCATATTGGCGCGATTTTTTTCGGTTGCCAATTTGGCGAAAACATCAACAGCATAAACAACATAATCCGGGTTACCACATCAAACAAAATAACGACACTTTGACGCAAGTTAAGTACCTGTTGCCTATATGATATTGGCGACAGAAAAAAATCGCGCCAATATGGGGCGAATATGACATCTGTTCCTTCTTTTTTTATTTGTAATTTATTCTCTATATCAAAATTTTCTCTTTTTATTTGTAATTTGTTTTTTAGATCAAAATATTCTCTTTTTATTTGTAACTTGTTCTTTACATCAAAAAAGTCTGATTAATCTTTTTTAGTCTGTTATCTATTTTTATGAAAATACAAAGTTATTAAAATCATTAAATGATTATAAAATTATTCGATTCCAAAATATGGAATACTACCTCAACGTTTGGCATTACTATTGTTTTCTCATATGTGTATCATAGATATAATCCACTGATCGAGAAACCATGTGCGAAGTATGTTTGAAATGATACTTGTGTTTACCAGTAAAGAAAAGAGAAAGAATGATTTGCACCTGTTTTGTTGATAAAAAGTTCTGCCTTTCACACACTTCCCCTTGTGGTTTTTAAATAGTGATATTTTATTGGCACAGATGTCATATACAAAGCACGATTTTTTTCGACGGCAATTTGACAAAAACCTTGTTACCATGTCATCTATATCCGGGTTACCACATCATACAAAATAACAACACTTTGGCGGCAGTTATGTACGAGCTATTCCATCTCAATTCAGGCAGGCAGTACCTACTGATATGCGTCAATTCACCATCATAGATTTTTTTCAAAAAATTACAGTAGTTACAACTAAGCAATACATAAAATTTCCCAATAGGATTTTTCTCCCCAAAATTTTTTTCTGTGGTTACAGCACTTTAAAGTTTACGATAAAATTGACAATTTTTAGAAAAACAGAAAAACGCTTCATTTTGAAATGAACACAGTATCAAAAATATTTAACGTATCCAGTCAATTTATTTTTTACAAATAGTTATTAAGCTGAATTTTACTTTAGCATAGTTTTAAAAAATATAGTGACATTTTAAATTAATTTTAAAAAATTGTTTCTAAGTACAAAAAATGGAATTATTACTGATTTTAAGATTTTTTTTTCAGAATGAAAAAAAATATTTTAAAGCTAAACATTGATGGTAATCCAAAGACCTTTAAAGGGGAGTTTCACAGTAAATTTTATTTTAAGCCTAAGATGCATGCAACTTTTGCAATTCAATTTCAAATTATGCAAAATTTCATAAAATCGCTACTTTTGAGATACAATTTCTCAAAAACACCATTTTTTAAAAATCTGATAATATGCTCAATTGATACCTTATTAGTTTCTAATAAATACCTTATAAGCAAATCGTGTGTTTTTGCTTAGAAAATTTTATATGATTTTTTGAAAATAACATGTTGTGTATATTTTTCAAAAGACCAGAAAGTCAAGCTTTTTCTTATTTCACTGAATTTATAATTGATTATGAAAGTAATTGGTGGATAGGACAAATCAGTAGCATATCATGAGAACTAAATGACATTACAGTATCATTCATGTACTCCCATGGTCCAGCAACAGCAAAAGCATTCCAGTGGCCAGAAGAATCGGGAAAGAAATCTGGAATCGATGCCAGGGAGGAAAGAGCTTCGATACATCTTTCAACCATCACATTTGGCAAGTGGTGCCCATTAAATTTGGCGAGTGAGGACAATAAAGTTAATCGCCATGTTTTAAGTGTTACTCGATGCATTCATCTTTTCGCTTTCCAGATTCTTCTGGCCACAGGAATGCTTTTTCTGGACCATGGGGTACATGAATGATGCTGTAATGCCCCTCAGTTCTCGTCGTATGCTATTGATTTATCCTATCTGCCTATTATTTTCATAAATGCACCCAATGAAATCAGCAATTTATAAATCGTGCATTGAATGTTGTTTTGTCATCTGACTGGAGGTTTCAACTTTTGTCAATGCATTTTTAATTGTTCATCCCATATAACCTTCATTATTTTTAATCATCCAATAATGTTTAAATCGTATACCAACAATACATTTTACATTAGCTTATTCTTTCTCATTATTAGCTCTATAGGCTTGAATAATGTTTCTGTCTAGATGGAGTAGAAGGATTCTTTTTTAACAGAGAGGATAGTTCAGCAACAAATGAGACAGAATCTCGGATGGCTCTTATTGGCTCATTTTGGAGATTAAATTTCGTTACATAATGCTTACATAATCCCCGTACAGCATCACATGTACTTTTTTCATGGTCAGTAGCTGAAAAAATCCACTTCTTTAGTACAACTTCATTATTTTTGTGCAATCCATAAAAATAATACTTATTTTTAAAATGTGCTCTATCTCCATCTGATATATACACAATCGATTCCAGTGTCTGTAATTGGTACAACTTAGATAATTCTTTTTTCATATTTTCTATAGCACAAACAGCATGAGCTGTATCATGAGTTATATTATCAGAAACTACAATAAAACTCTTTATTTCTTTTCTAAAATATGCTGTACAGGTAAATACTGATATTTGTGTATTTTGCCAGTGAAAACTTTGTACTTCATCTGTCAGTATTACCGACCAGTTTTTAGCAAAGTCAGAATGTATCACGAGTAGAGATGTAAATTTTCCGGAAAAATTGAAGTGGCGGAAAAAAACCGGTTTTTTTCCAGTTTTTTTCTGGAAAAATCGGAAAAGTTGGAAAAATTGATTTCCAATAAATTTTTCTCAAAAATAAGTTATATTTTCTTAAAAAGTATACAACAATAAACTTTTTCAATATTTATGCACACTAAAAAAAATTATTTTGCCTTTACATGTGAATATGTTATTAAAAAAGAGAGAAAGAGAGAGAAAGCCAGCCTTTAAAAGTTTATCCTTTCAGTCTCAGAATTCTGACAGTAGCTTTTTTTGTTTAATTTAACACCAGTGTTTGAAATATATCATGTCTGTTGAAATGATTTTTCAGTAGCACTTGTTTAATTATATCAGTAAAACTAATTTAAAAAACAACAACAACAAAAATCTTTAGTTTCAACCAACATCACTGTTGTTTTAAAGCAGTTCTAAATTGTAATGTGCATCTCATCTACGTAGTACTGGTTTTCAAATACATAAAGGATGCCAGTGTAAAAGAAACAAATTACAGTAGTTCTGGTATTATTATAAATACAGTAGAGCGCCGATTATCGGAACTCCAATTAACTGAACTTCCAATTATCCGAACAACCTATTTCTCTCAAACAACAACAACAACAACAAAAAAATGAACTGAACTTCCAGTTATCCGAACAGTCTATTTCCCCACAAAAAAATTTTAACCGAACTCCCAATTATCCACTGGCTTGAAATTTTAAATTAAGAAAAAACTGATAGTGGATCAGAAAATGAGGAATGTAAAACACTAAAGGAGACTGGAAGATTCCTAAGCTATGAAGAAAATGAAATTAATGAGTGGTTAAATAGTAAAGTAACAGGATCCTGGATATCAGATTTTAAATGATGATGAGATTCATAATGAAAAAGAAATTGAAGAAAATGAAAACGAATGCTCTGAAAATAACCCAGGTCCATCACATAACGAAGCCTTTGAATGTTTGGAAACAGCTATGAAAGGGCTCGAACGGCAGAAGAACGCTGATCCTATTCAATGTATTCTAGAAGAACTTGAGATATGACAGCATTGAAAAGAATGTCTTCATTGAAACAAGCAACAGTCAAAAGCTTTTTTGCTTAAATTATAATCTCTGAAGTTCAGGAAATGATAAAAAGAGAGAAAAAAAATAATGAAAATTGAGATGCAGTTTTCAAACAAATTGCATTTAAAAGTACTTTTTTTCCGAATACGACGGTATAAAAATTGAAAATGTGTGATGCTTAGAAGTTTAAAAAATTAAAGTAGAATACTTAACCGTACAATGATACATTCGCTTTGTTTTATGGCTGGCTTATACAACGGAACATTATTTTTTAGAGACGACACTTTAATAGCTGGGAGAAAGAAATAACATACCAGGGGCTAATAAAAATGAAAATAACAACAACAACAAAAAAAAACAAACAATTTTTAAACATGCCAGCATTAATTTGTGCTACCAATCCTAATCTAACGTGTGAAGGTTTTAGTATAGTCAGAAAAATCCCTTAAAATGTCTGTCCATTTATTCGAACTTTTGCTTATCCGAACTAGCGTCAGCCTCGACTTGTTCGGATAATCGGCGCTCTACTGTACTATTATCATTTTCAAATCTTCCGTTGTTTAAAAATTGGTATTATTTTACAATATTACCTCCCCCCCCCTTTCAGTTACAGTTTTCATTTCCTGTATATGTAGTTTTGGTACAACTTTCCAGACTAAGCCCAAACTATGTTTTAGTAAGATTTAAATCCTTAATATTGAAAGCAATATTTTTTTTTAAATGAAACTTTTAAAACAGGTGGATCATATGTTTAAAAGTTGTTTTCAACTAGATTTTTCGCAGAGATTTGCTTACATTTTCTTTGCAAAGTTTGTATGTATTTATATTTTTTGAAAATACATTTAGACAACTCTAAGAATCTATATTTCAAGAAAAGAAAAACAAGTTGGAAATTGCTCGTCAAACGTGGCAAATGAGGTGCGTTCGTACTATAACTAGTTTTATAATTATTTTTTGCACCCCATATTGTACTGAATGATGTATATTTGTTTGCACTTCATAAGTGCATAGTCTGTAACATCATTAAAATGCACTTGCAATAATTTTTACCCATTCCCCGTAATGTAACGGAACACTTTTGACTGTCCCTGTAATTAAACTACACATCCGAGTTTCATAAAATTTTAAATTGCTCGCTAAAATATTGCAACAATTATATATTTAAAATTTCAGACCATTTGGAAGTCTGTAACATCATTAAAATACATTTGCAATAATTTTCCCCATTGGTCGTAATGTAAAGAAAAACTTTTGACTGTCCCTGCAATTAAACTATACATCCGATTTTCATAAAATTTGAAATGGCTCGACAAAATTTTGCAGCAATCTTATATTTAAAATTTCAGCCCATTCGGTTGGGTAGTTTTTGCTCTGTTACATGCGGACAGACGGACTGAACGACGACTATAGGTGCTACGTATTTATATAATTACGAACGCACCTAAAAATGATACATAATTTCAACTGCATATTATTATCAAAAGAAATTTTTCTAACGAGAGAAAAATTACAGCCATGCGAATAAAAATAAATGCATGTTTCAAATTTTACATTAAATTTTCCATCTTACCATTTTCATTTATTGGTATAATATTGAAATACTTTTGCACACGATTTTTCATTTTTAACAAGAGAAGTTTCATTTAATTATCTTACCAGGGATTTGCTTGGATTTTTTTTTTTCACACAATCATGTTTTTGCGAAATTGTGAACTTGTAAAAACTGTGAATGAAATGTAAAAAATGTAACCAGAATTTTGTAAATTAGAAATTATCATATTTAAGTTCTTATTTAGACATTACTGAGATGGTCTTTTGTACATATATAAACAGCTAGATAATAGATTCATTGGCTATTGCAGCGATTATACATAGATTCATTGGTTATTGCAGTGATTATACAACAGTTTTTTTTTTTTTTTTAATTCTAAAATCATTACATTTGTGAAGGATTTAATTTTGAGATTGTAAAAAAATTCTGAAATGTCTATTTTTAAGAGAAAGAATTTTGTTAAAGGTCACATGTTTTAAAGAGAAAAAGCTGTAAAGGATCCTTTAAGAGACTCAAATTCTTTCTAAAGAGATCCCTGCTTACAGATAAGATTTGCCATGTTAAGTTCATGAGGAACACTAAACATGAAAAAAATATAAATAAAAGTAACAGAATGTAGCAATTATAAAATTTTGACTACATTATTTTATAAATGAAATTTCAATTTTTCCAATTTGGAAAAATTGAAAAATAGCCCTTCGGAAAAAAACTGAAAAAAACCGGTTTTTTTCCCAACTTTTCCGGTTTTTTTCCAAGCATTCCCATCTCTAATCACGAGCACAGATTTTTTTTTTTTTTAGATAACTTTACCTCAGCAATTCTTTGTCTCTGATTTTTCCTTGAGTGATAATGAGGAATTGCTTTTCTCACCCAGTGTCTTACATCTTCTAGAATTTTTTTAATCCATACCAACTTTTTTATTAAGTTACCACATTCCCATATAACATATACAACCTCTTCCTTTTCATTCAAATCAAAAGCTTCGACTGTAAGAATTTCGGTACCCTAGGGCACTCACCACACTCTTCGAGCCAACAATTTTCATTGTTTATTTTTCTATATAAGCATTTCCTCATCAGATCTTCTCTAATTTGAATGCCTGTTAGATTTTTAAGAGCTACACATATTAATTTCTAATTACTGCAGTAAACAGAACAGTGTACAACTTGTATTGGCTGAATTTAGATAAATTTTGGACACAATGAATAAAATTTTGATAGTCTTATTTTCATAGAGCAGGGGTGGCCAACTGTGGCATGCTTGGCACCACTAAAACTTTATAGTAATCATTTCCTTATCGAATCTCTGCAATTCAAGAAGTCGACTTTTTCTGTAAAATTTTAGTATTGTCCGGCGTGCCACAGTTGGCCACCTTTGTAATAGAAGGATTTTCTTTTTCATTAAGTTATGTTTCTTTAACAGACTGTGTCATAACACGTTTTACTCTTTTAATTTTCACACCATCATTTTTAATACAAATAACATCACTTTTGTTTGGACTATCTTTAGTTCAATCTTTGTTATCCTCTAAATAGCAGGACAATGCAACATTTAGTGCTTCTATTGATAAAGGATGTCCAATATAAGGATCAGATTGCGCATAAACTACTTTTTCTTTTTTAATTTTTCTGGATTTAACTACTAGGTATTTTGATACACCTTTTATTAAAAAATATTACATATTATTCTTTTTATTAAAAAATTAATCATATTATAAATTCAGTGAAATAAGAAAAAGCTTGACTTTGTGGTCTTTGGAAAAATGTATGTAACGTGTTATTTTCAAAAAATCATATAAAATTTTCTAAGCAAAAACACACTATTTGCTTATAAGGTATTTATTAGAAACTAATAAGGTATCAATTGAGCATATTATCAGATTTTTAAAAAATGGTGTTTTTGAGAAATTGCATCTCAAAAGTAGCGATTTTATGAAATTTTGCATAATTTGAAATTGAATTGCAAAAGTTGCATGCATCTTAGGCTTAAAATAAAATAAACTGTGAAACTTCCCTTTAAAGGTCTTTGGATTACCATCAATGTTTAGCTTTAAAATATCTTTTTTCATTCTGAAAAAAAAAATCTTAAAATCAGTAATAATTCCATTTTTTGCGCTTAGAAACAATTTTTTAAAATTAATTTAAAATGTCACTATATTTTTTAAAACTATGCTAAAGTAAAATCCAGCTTAATAACTATTTCTAAAAAATAAATTGATTGGATACGTTAAATATTTTTGATACTGTGTTCATTACAAAATGAGGCGTTTTTCTGTTTTTCCGAAAATTGTCAATTTTATCGTAAACTTTAAGGTGCTGTAACCACAGAAAAATTTTTTTAGGGGAAAAATCCTATTGGGAAATTTTATGTATTACTTAGTTGTAACTACTGTAATTTTTTGAAAAAAATCTATGATGGTGAATTGACATGTCCTGCCTGAGCTGAAATGGAATTGCTCGTACCTGGTGCGTATATGACACTGGCGTCAGAAAAAAAATCTCATCAATATGGGGCCCCATATTCGACATCTGTGCCATTTTATTGACTTCTCTTCATTTGAATCAATAAAGTATGCAAATAATAAATGTATAACCATATCTGTATATCACTGCATACAAAAGAAAAAAATTGCAACAATCAAAAGAATTTTTAGACATTGATAGCGATATTATTAGGGTGGGGGTGGAGGGGAGGTGTTCGAGGAATGATAATGTATTATATCGTCATGGGCGGAGGGGGTCTAAAATTACCAAAAAGTTGATAACGTTATATAACTGCACCAAAGTGTTATGTCTAATTCAACCATATGGAAATCGAAATGCATAATAATACATTTGAAAACCCAATTTCAGCTGTTCCCATCTACAGTCAGAAAATTATCCTAATTCTTTTAGCTGCCCTGTATATAGATTTGCATGTTTTAACTACATGCATGCCAAAATTTAGTTCGGTTAAGAAATACATATATACATTAGTTGAAATTCCTCCTTCAGCAATTTCTGCTAAAAAGGAGAATGGCCTGTGAATTCTTTTCTGCAGTCCTGTATATGAGATATAGAATTTATATACAATTAGTGTAATGCAAAAATAAATACCGTAATTTCAGGTAGATAAGCCGCGGCTTATACGTGTTTAAAAGTTAAATTTTACCTTTTGCGGCTTATCTGACGGTGCGGCGTATACGAAGTAATAACATTTTTTTCCAGAAAAAAAAAATAAATCAGATCATGTAATATTATAGAGTGAAAATCTGAAAAAACAATATTAAAAATGCTTCATGGATTAGAAATAACAGTCATTAAAAAAATATCGGGAAGTTCTTTTTTATTTCATTAAAAAAGAAAAAAAAATCTATGCATGGTTTCTTTCAGCATAACGAAACATATTACTTACTCAAAGATAATGATCTCATTCTGATAACGTTCAATTTCCCACTCCACCACAGAGTTGAATAAACAAACTGCAGATGGCTCTCTTCCTTTCTATAAACTAGGGGTTTTGGGGAGTGCTGTAATTTTCTAATAATTTATTATATTTTAGTAAAATTTTGTTACACAGCTTAATTTACTGTTATTGCAACTTGCTGAAAATTTGAACAAAATCAGACAATTAATAATGGAGTTTTTTTAATAGCTAAGAAAAAACGGGTTTTGCTTGTCGTTTTTTTTTCCTTTTAAATTATTTTTTCTGTTTGCTTGCAGCTCAATAATTTCTTTTTACTGCACTTACGTAAAGTGAAGTTGCTGACACATTTAAGGAATCCTTTTTATGCTCAGTTTTGCATAATCGCGGCATTTTAATGGAAAAGAAAGTAGATTCTCTTGTTTTCTTTAAGTGTGCGCATTTGCGAATGTTTTTTTTTTTCTCCAATAACGAATGTATGTATTTAATTTTTGTTTATTTTAAAACTTTCTTAGAACATTTCATTTTAAATATTTACAGAATATATCAAATCGAGTATCAATTAATTTCTGTTAATAGACATTAATGTTTACAGTTAGTAGTGAAGATATTTAAAAAAAAAATTCTCTTTACTTAAAAAAAATTCTCTTAAAAAAAACTCTCCCAACTTTTGCCAATAGTTCGTGTTGTCAAAATGATTATTTATCATTAGTTATTTTCAGAATTTTACGTTGTGTTATTTAATTGATGGATTGGAATAAAAAATAGTTTTATTTGCAATTCTAGTATGTTTTATATTAAGAATTCCATCAAATGTATTTCTACTTGCCGATCCAAGGCTGAAATGTGCGATGCAATTGGATAAATTCACAAACCAAAAGTTATTTATTTATTTATTTATTTTCAATATTTGAATTAAATTTAAAATTCTAATTTTTAAAATGGTTTTAAAAAATGCACAAAAATCTTCAATATGGTGTCTATAGTAGTACGTACACAACTTTCAATATGTGCAGCTTATACGCCGGTGCGGCGTATATGATGGAATTTCAATTTTTCATTACAATTTTCGGACGTAGCGGCATATACGCCAGGGCGGCTTATCTCCCCGAAATTACGGTAGTTAAATTTAAAAGCACATGCAGAAATTGAAAACTCACTTCCAGCCATTATTCCTTAAAGACAGTGCTGTAATCGATTTCTTTTGTGTGTCCCTGTAAATGTGTAAATGAACAACAAATGCTATGAATGCCCTATTCTATCGTAATCCTCTTGTAGTGAAATATTCAGTGATTTATATCAGTTTCAAAACGTTTGAAATAACATAATGTTATTAAAATACTCTGCAAACGATTTTTTCCCATATATTTTAATGTAATGGAATTCTTTTGAGTGCCCCTGTAAACAAACTATTAATCCTACATATTTCATACACAATACCAAACATGCTTAGGTGACCCTAAATAACGTTTATCAATTGTGTGAAAATCCGATCATATATACGGGAGTTAGAGCGTGGACAGATGGCCAGACAAACCGAATGCATAAACACGTTTCAACTTTGTTGGAAAGTGTTATAAAAAAGGTAACAGATTTAAAAATCCTAATTTGATTTTAAAACTAATTTATTGCTAGGTAATTAAAAAAATTAATGAAATTTTAAATCCAATCTGATTGATAATCTGATTGAATCTCAGTAGGTGTTTTTGGCAATTTTTCTCACCTGTGCCATAAAGCTATGGCTACCAATTTAAAATATACTAGCAGCCTAGGGTTTTTTTATACTTTCCCGAATTGCATGCACTGTGGCAGATGATTCAGTAATTAGAGAATTCCAACATTTTCCTTGAAGTAAAAATTATGTCATTCAAATTCTGACTTGTCAACAACTTTAGATAAAATCCTCACATCATCACAATCTTTTAAAGTGCATTGCTATGCTACATTAGAAATACTTCCAATTAATTATTTCTAAATTTAAAATAATAACACCAAATAAACAAATGTAAGAATGCTGCCACTTTAAATAGTAACGGATAGCTAAATTAATGAATTTAGAATTAAAAAGTCACTGAAGAATAGGGATACCCTTATATGAGACTAACAACATAGTACATGTATACCAAACATAAAATTTGATTTGTTCAGACTATTTTGGACAAAAGAATGCTAAGAATATTTTAAGAAATTGATAGCAGAATTATTAAATTAAACCTTAAACAAGCATTTGATTATTATTTTTTTAAATTGATTTAATTTATGAATAAAATGACGTGTGCTCAACAGATATTGTAAAAGAATGAAAGAAAAAGAAATAATTGTTATAAAAATGTTAAGTACATCAAGAGCTTCTTCAGTAGAGTCACCCGGGGTAAAATGGGTGTAAAAAACAGCTTTTTTAATTTTAATGTTTCATAACAGAAACATTACAAAATATAATCATGTTTTTGTTCAATATTTTCTACATTATGTATATCTTAGGTCTAAATTAAGCATAATTTTTGTTTCCTTTTTTTAAAAATTTTTGTGTAAAAGACTATATCTATTTTACACTGGTGTATACACATTTTACCACATGGTTCGGGGTAAAATGGGTATGCACCGGATTAAAATGGATATATGCTGGTTAAAGTTGTATTACATTATAATTAATGTATAAACCATTTAAAAGTTTTATACCTTCATCCTCTGAATCATATATGTAAACTGGGCGAAGAGGGAGGGAAAAAAACCTGCCACTTTCAGTTTGTTTATATTTTTTTCTTAACAAATAAAAACACTTATGAAACTAGTAAAAATAAGATGCAAGTACCGACAAATCCTATCCTCCCCCCCTTCCAAACTGCTCCAGATTTTCACCACATCAATTTACGTCCATGCTCTGAATCATGTTTCTAACAGTGTTTCATTTAAAAAGTTTTTTTAGGGTTCTGTACTTAAAAAGTAAACACGGAACCATTACAAGATCACTCCTGTGTCTGTCTGTCACAGCCATTTTACTCGTAAACTATGGAATGTGGAAAGTTCAAATTGGGGGAAGTAATAAAGACTATTGACCCACATATTCACAAATTGTTAAACATTCACAAATATATTTAGGTGCAGAATATGTCCGATCTAGGATCAGGGGAAATTTTAACCACTTAGGGAAATTTTGCAAAAACATTACAATTGATTTCGATTTCAACAATGAATTCCATAATTTCCTGAGATAAAAAAATTTCACTACAAATAAAAAGATCCGTATGGTGACCTTCACAAAATCGAACTCAGAATAATATATACCATATATCAGGGGTGATTCTGTTCCGACTTTTCCGAAAAATTATGGCATTTGGTTCCGAAAAAAAAATAAATAAATCAGTCATTAATCTGAAAATTCAGACATAAAAAACACAGCGAATTTTGTCCAAGAATTACGGAAAAAAACGCTAATTTCGTCACAAGATGGCCAAATAACAGCAAATTTTTTAATGCAAAAAAAACTGCGAATTTCGTCAAAAGAATCGCAAATTTTGTCAAAAGTTCGCGAAAGAACCACAAATTTCTTCAAAAGATCAGAAAATGAATGCAAATTTTATCAAAAGATCGCGAAATGAATGCATATTTCGTCAAAAGACCACGAAAAAAAACAGCAAATTTCGTCAAAAGATGGCGAAAAAACCCGGAAATTTTGTCAAAAGATCGCGAAACAGCTGCAAATTTCGTCAAAATACCCCGAAAAAAAGACAATTTTTGTCAAAAGATCGCGAAACAACCACAATTTTTGTCAAAAGGTCACGAAAAAACCACAAATTTCGTCAAAAAATCACGAAAATACTGCAAATTTTGTCAAAAGATCGCAAAACAACCGCAAATTTCATCAAAAGATCGCAAAACAATTGCAAATTTCGCCAAAGGAATGCGAAAAAACACGCAAATTTCGTCAAAAGATCATGAAATGAATGCAAATTTTGTCAAAAAATTGCGAAATGAACGCAAATTTCTTCAAAAGATCGTGAAATGAAAATTTTCGTCAAAAGATCGCGAAACAACCACAAATTTCATTAAAAGATGGCAAAAAACACACAAATTTCGTCAAATGATCGCAAAACAACGGCAAATTTCATCAAAAGATGGCAAAACAACTGCGAATTTCATCAACAGATAGCGAAATAATTGCAAATTTCGTCAAAAGATCGCGAAAAAACGTGAATTTTGTCAAAGGGCCGCAAAAAAAATATAGTGCTGGGAGTGGATCCCCCCCTTCCCCACTCTGCTGTAACCTTTCAGAAAATTAGCTGTGAATTTCGGAATTTTTTTTTTCACTCAGAATCACCACTGCCATATATACTTGTGCATAAGTTGAGAAATATTGGAAAAAGAAATTTTCTATACCTACAGTAACACAGCATTTACCTATAACATACCGTAAAATTTTGGGGAAATTTTCCTGTGGATTGTGGGAAATGTTGAGAATAGAAACATTTTCTGCACCCCTGCTCAAAAGTACGTTTCTTTTAATTTTAGGTATTATAGTTGCAGAGATATTATTGAAAATGTAGTGCAAATATATGTTCCCCTCTTCTATTTCCGAATCTACTCAAACTAAAAGTATGAAAAAATTAGAGGTAGTAGATGTTAACTTAAACCTTGCAGGAAAATTATAGCGATTACCCTAGGTTACGTAGTTTTTGAGAAAAGTGCAATTTTTCGTTACACACAAATTTCGATTTGCGAGCATTCAGCAAAAGTGTTGAGGATGATACCTTTCATAGCAGAAGTATAAAAGCATTGTTGATAATGATTTTAAAAAAAAAATTGTTGGTAATTAACCGAGATATTAACCCTTAAAGACACATACGGTTTGGACATACATAATGACAGGGTCGGCATACTCTAAGTACCATCGGCTTTTAAAGTGTAGATAAAAATATTTAATGATACATTTGTGTAATGCATTACCCAGTAGCAGTATAAAAGCAATAAGTGTCAAATTGTTAAAAACAGACTAATTTAATTAGAATTAATCAAATAGATACTATGGGATTTGCGACTAGTTTGCATCGGTGGATCTCTCAATATGCCTCCCGTGTCTTTAAAAGTTAATTAAAAACCTATCTAGAAAAAAGCGGCGTTGCAACTTTGCCACCTGCTTTCGCAGCTTGCTTAGCACAATGCCAAGTTTAAACTTTGAACAAGGGTTTTGTTTTAGATACACTGTAAAAAGAAAAGATTATTACTACTTTGAATTTAGTTATATGAAATGCCAAATGAAGCTTAAATATGCACTACTTTTATTGTCACTACCGAATGAAGTTCATCATAAACAGATTACGATAGGATTAAAAAAAAGAGTTATACAGAATAGCAATATTTGATATGATTTAGTCTGCATATTATCTCTCTAACTTTTATGGTATACCATTCATACCTTTCTAGTATATACAGCTATATCCAACCCTACGTTGAATAGTTTTCTACAAAGTCTTATTATTCCTTTAGCGAGGAATTTTTTAATAATAGAGTTAATAATTCACATATTTATTCTACAAAACCCTCAGGGCACGAGTAATACTCACACTTGACTGTTTATTTATTTTTAATTTAATGCAAATCAAAAGCAGATAAATCATAGATATCAACATGAGTATCTGTAGGAAAAAATGAGAAATTAAATTAACTGAAAAGTATTTTGAAGCAAAAGCAATTTATAAAGTTAACTAGCTATAACTGAATGGAAGTTTATGTACAAAATGTATTACTGGCAACGACTGGTGCAGCTTAGTTGAGATAGACTTTCTGACAATTCAGGATGCCTGCACATCAACAGTGTCATCTTTCTCAGGGAAGACATAAAATAATCCGGCAGTTGACTTTGTTGCAAACTTCACAGTGTATTTATCTTCATCAGGGATATCAATAATAAGACCTGTGAATTCTTGAACAGACTTCTTTACACTGAATTTTACAAGGACCGAGTCACCAATCATTGGATTCACTGCAGCGAGAACCTCTGGTTTAATTTCCATGGGTTGCTTTGACTCTTTTTACTGTTTGTCCCCTTTTAATCCACCCTGTTTAATAATTTAGTATAGTTAGCACATGTGTTTTAATTTAATTTATGGCCTAAAATACAGTACTTTGATTTAACATGATTTTTGAGAAATTGTCTGTTAACAGCGATTTTTAATGTTTACATTCCAACGTGTAGCGCAGATAACAGATGTTCGCGACTAATTTATAGCCTAATTTCATATAAGAAAGCATAATTTCTGTTTTAAACATAGGATAAATAACAATTTGCTCTCGAAGGTCTTTTAATTTTGATCAATCTTCATACATTCATATTTTGACCTCAAATCGCATAAAAAAGATGGCCTATACCCATTTTACCCCATGTGACAAACAATGCTATAAAATTTTTGTGAGTAAATAAATTTACTCATTTTTTGAGTTTTCTATTAGAAAAATCCTTCTTCTTTAAAATCCAAACAGTTTATTTTTAAAATTCTTCCTGTATATTTTCTGGAAAGAAGTTTTTCATTCACTAAAAACACTTTGTTCGATCTTCTGAAAAGCAAAATGGCTGCCAAGCTCAGTATATATGTTGCTAGTTTGTTTTTACCAAGTTTAAATATTGCCTGATATGAGATCATTTCATTCATACTTTTAAATTTTCGAAAAATTTTGTCTGGTAAAATAATAAAAAAAATATATAAAATATACCTATTTTTAGAAGTTCAATAAATGTTTTTTTTTTTTACTTTTGAACTTGTATACACCAAATAAAGAAATTAGATAGGGATTGAAAAGGCAGCAAAACTTTTACTTTTCTTTAAATTTCAAATACTGAATGCTAATAATCCGCAATGAGTGCTAATAATGCTGCTATTTAATATTTTGATGATCTCAAGTATAACGGGGTATTCTTATTAGAGGTGTACCGAGTAGCACTTTGGCCAAGTAGTTGTGTAAAGAAAGAACTATCGATGTGCACATGAAGTGAGCTTCAGAGTAACATGTCTCTGTGTGTGTAAATATATATATAAACATACTTCTTGAGCACATATATATATATATATATATATATACATATATACCATAGGCGTAACCAGGGGGGGTGCCCTGGGTGCCCGGGCACCCCCCCGTTTCCGCAGACTCGAGCACAATTATTAAAAAAAAATCGAAATCTACAAAAGAAAAAAGAAGAAGTGAAAGCAGAGTTCAAATAGTTTAGTTCAGAAAACTAAACGGCTAAGTTTTGAAATGTGATAAAAAATAGAAACACACGTTTTTTTTTTTTTTTTTTTTTTTTTTTTTTTCTTTTTAAAGAAAATTATGTTGTTTATCTTTTTTAAAACTAGAATATTTGCAAGAATCTGTATTAGTCATAGTAATTCAAAAAGGTGGCTTTATAATCCCACTTTGCCGTCCTTTGTCTGTGGGAGATGTTTTTAACGCCGTTCTTTCTATTGCATGTTTCTGCAATTTGATGAGACATTAACGCAAGTTCTTGACGAGGATAGAAACTATTTGTCTCTTTGCTTTGGTAGTTTAAAGTCAAGAAAGAAGCAAAAAAAAAATTGAAAGGGGATGCAAATGTGAAACCATAATTCCAAATTTCGATTAGCCGAGGTAAAGGGGGGGGGGGTCACATACCCTGCCTTTTTGTAAATGAAAAATAATAGCACAGAAAATTCAAATTAATCTGCAGGTTGGTTGGTTGAATTTAGTGTTTCGTGGCCATTTTTTTGACATTCTTGAAAGGAATATGTTTGCAGTCTTTCAAGTCAATATAGTAATTTTTTTCCTCTGAAAATTTGTATACGATTTTTAGAGTTTTTTCTCCTTTCGCGACGTTCTTTTGAAAGTAGGAAAAGGAAACCTGTTTCAACCTTTTAGCCCAGTGCAGTAAATTTTGACAAATTCGCGATTTTATTCTGTGATCATTTCATGATATTTACAATTTTCCCCCAAAATCGTGTGACGAAATTCACGTTTTTCTACACTATTTTTTGTCGAAATCTGCACTTTTCACCACTTACCTTTGACAAAATTCGTGTTTTTTACCGCTATCCTTTGACGAAATTCGCATTTTTTACCGAAATATTTTGACGAAATTGGCATTTATTTAGCACGCGATCCTTCGATGAAATTCGCGTTTTCTTTCCACGATCTTTGGATGAAATTCACTTTTTCTTTCCGTAATCTTTTGACGAAATTCGCGCTCTCTTTCTGCGATCCTTTGACGAAATTTTCGTTTTTACCGCAATCCTTTGACGAAATTTATTAACCATTTGGGAAAATAGTTACTGTCCTCGGTCAGGGTAGGAAATCAAAAACATATCTCAAGCGTTTTATTAGTTGAATCCCGCATTTTATTCGTTTTCTGATTGGTCTACACATTAATCTGTATTTTCCCTTTACTTTCAACAGAGATGGATACTTCTGTTGCCACTATGACGAAAAAGTAATAAAAACTGCAAAAAAAAAATATATATATATAATAACTCAGAAACAAATTGAGATACAGCTTTCAAACAAGTTGCATTTAAAAGCACATTTTTTTCCCTCTATACGACGATGTAAAAAGTAATATTGCGGGATGTTTAGAAGTTAAAAAATGAAATTTCATTTAAAATTGGTCCAGGTATATTAATGTTTAATCCATCGCGTACGTAATGTATGACCAGCTCCGTAGAAGTTTAAAAATTTACAGTACCGAAAATTGTAAAACTGAAATTTCTTTTAAAATTTGTTCATGATGGGTACAGGAATGTTAATATTTAATCCATGGCGTACGTGATCAACTTCGTGCGATTATTTTATGTCTTAAATTTTAGTCTTTGAAAAAAATCATTTTCCAAATGGTCGTTGTAATTTGTTAAATGACTTTTTTTTTTGTTTTCTGTTGCGACCGATTGACGAAACTGATATTTTTACAGAGACATCATTCGTCGAAATTCGAGATAGTATTGCGCAACCTTTCGGAAAAATTCTCTATATCTTTCCGTACCAATTAACAAAATTCTCTACTCTTTTCCGCAACATTTTGACGAAATTTGAAAAAAAAAAAATTCGTCAATGCTTTATCAAATTCGTAATTTTTTTGCGCAATCTTTAAACAAAATTGGCGATTACTTTCTGCACTCTTTTATCAAAATTCCTGATATTTTTCCACCATCGTTTGAAGAAATTCTCAATTTTTTCCGTGACTGATTCACGAATTGATTTTGAGAAATTCCATAAAATAAATAAACATCGCGGACCTAATTTTTTTTTTAAAATACCCACTGAAGAATCACAGGTCTGTGGAAGAATGTGAAGAGGGAAATACTGCCCAGCATTTTTTATTATGAGAGACTTTCCTTTTCTGTGCACAAATCGCGCGATCCCGTGCTTTATTTCAAACCCTGTCCCTGAAAGAAAACTTTATTACTAGAGAAGTGGTTGTATTTTTTTAAACGAACATAGAATTAAACAAATTTAGGATTGGGGGGGGGGGGGACTGCCTTCGGCAACGTACTCCCGAGCAAGCTACGACCTCTTCTGCCTCGAAACAAGCGAATCTTGAATTATTGCGCTGTTTATTTCGAGCAAAATTAAATTTTCAGCTTTCTTATAACAGCTGATTTGGCATTATTTCAATTCGAATTTAATCACGGCAATTGCAAAACTTACCAGAGAGTTTTTTGTTTCAAAAAATGTCAAAAAATCGCCTCAAAGCACGAAAACCCCTGCTAGAAAGAGCATTAAAAATTCGGAAAAGATTAAAAAACCACAGGGAACGAAATTAACTAATTGGGTAAAAGATTTAAACCGGATTCGTTTTAGGAATGTCAAAAAAAAAAAAAAAAAAAATCACCGCGAAATGCGAAAAAAAAACCCTCTAAAGATAACATTAAAAAATTGAAAAATCGCTGTAAGAATCTCGAAAACACTTTATTGAAAAAAAGAAGACAAAGTTTGCTGGGTAAAATATTGAAATTGGATTCTTTTTTACTTATTTGAAAAAATTGCCGCAAAATGCGAAAAAATTCGCATAAAAAATTAATTGAAAATTTCCAGAAATTGTCTTCTATATGCATGAGTACAGGCATACAGGTCCTGTCAAATCTTACGGGTACAGGCTGCATTGTATTTTCAGAGCTCAGCGCGCGCGCGTACGCACACACAGAGACAGACAAGTGCCTATCTTTATTATTTACAGTCGCATCATGATAGTATAATTTTTATCATCTTGATAAAATTTAGTGCATATTATCCTGACCTGCTTTACCTAATATATTCGACACACTCTGAGGTAAAAACCTGAATTACCGTCATTTCCCAGCTTATAATCTGCGGATCAAACAATTAGGTTCAGACCCAGAAATCTTGTTTCGTAAAACGTAACTTATTAAATCGCGATAAATATTTAACTTAAATAATGAAATAAAATTTCTGGGTCGAAACATGATTGTTTGACCCGTGGATTATAGGCAGGAAATTACGCTATTAATGAATATCTTCTATATTAGGGTCCCTCCGGTGATCCCTAAGAAGTCATGGAGTCACATTCTGAAAAAATTTCGTGCGCATGTACTGATGTACCGCATGTATTATCTGAGATTTATCATCCGGCAAAATTTCATCTACAAGACTGAGATAATTTTAGATCTCATGCAGTGTTCCCCTGTGGCTATAGAAGTTTCCAGCATGATTAAAGGCCTTTTTCAATCTTTATAAGAAGTTAGGATGCCAAAAGTTTTTACACTTGTGACCCCGGGCGCAGAATCTGCGCAACGCAGCGACGCACGTCGCAGACTCTTGAGAAGGTCTGCAGACTATTTTTCAACTGTTAAAAAAAAAAAAATGTTTGCTAGAAATTATTTGTCATGTGCCATAATAATACGATCCGCGCCACATGCGATTGACGAAGCTCTAAGGGAAAATTCACGTGACCCCACTACAGACACGAGATTCTTCCGCGGATGGACGATTTTCCGATTTTTTGTCGATTTCTCGCAGGGTGATTCCTTAAAAAATTTTTAAAAATCGGTCATCAGTCCTAAAATTCGTGCGTAAATATCACGAATTTCGACAAATGTTAACCGAGGAACAATTTCGTCAATCGTTTGCAGTAAAAATAGCCAGTTTCGTAAAAGGACCGCGAAGAAAAAACACGTGAAAAACGACCAATTTCGTCAAAGGGCTACTGAAAAATAGCAACTTTCGTCAAAGGATGGCGGAAAAACGCGACTTTCGTCAAATGATCGCGGGAAAAACACGAAGTTAGACAAAGGGCTGCGGGAAAATAGCGTCAAAGGATCGCGGAAGAAACGCGAATTTCAGCAAAGAGACGCGGAAAAAATACAAATTTCGTCAAAGGATCGCGGAAAGAACGTGAATTTTGGCAAATTGGTTGGTTGTGTTTATGACGGCCAATTATCAACACGAGGGATATAGGCCCTAAGGGGGGAGTGCCCTTCGTGGGGGTCTTTCTAAGGGAACCTAATCCGTATTAACGCTTGGAAATCCAAGGTTCGAAGAAAATTCCGAACGATTAGGCCGACGGGCGCGATTGGGGTGAATTTTGGCAAAGGATCGCGGAAAAAATTATCATTTCGTCAAAAGATCATGGAAAATAGGCGTATTCTTCGAATGATCGTGGAAAAAATGCAAATTTCGTCAAAAGATCGCGAAAAAAGGCAAATTTTGCCATAAGAGCGCGAAAGAAACGCCAATTTCGCCAAAGGGCTGCAGAAAAATAGCAACTTTTATCAAAGGATTACAGGAAAACGCGAGTTTCGTCAAATGATCGCGGAAAAAACGTGAATTCCGTCAAAGGGCTGAGGAAAAAAACGCGAATTTCGTCAAAGAATCGCGGAAAAACGCGAATTTCTTCAAGAGGGCGCGGAAAAAATGCGAATTTTGTCAAAAGATCGCAAAAAAACCCTCTGAATTTCGTCTAAGGATCGAGGAAAAAACGTGAATTTTGACAAATGATCGCGGAAAAAGCGCGAATTCTATCAAGGGATTGCGGGAAAATGCGAATTTTGTCTAAGAATCGCAGGAAAACGCGAATTTTGTCAAAAGATCGCGAAACATTTTGGAATTTCGTCAAAGGATCACGGAAAATAACGCAAATTTCTTCAAAGGATCGCGGAAAATTTGCTGCAGCATTAATGTTCATTAAGTGACATAATGGTGAAAAGTCCAACAGCAAAGGTTGGAAATATGGAGGAAGTAGGCGCAACTGATATGAGAACTTTTGTTGTGCTAAATGGTCCTCCAGAATACAAAAACACTTTTTTATTTCACTTTAAGTAACATTTGATATTATCACATTTACATATGATTTTGATAATATCACATTGTATCAATCTTTTCAAAAATTTTAGAAATTGGTGTTTACATGTTATTTTTACTGTTATTCTGTATTCTAACTTCACAGAAATTTTGACAAATTTTAAGAAAGATTTTTCAGACAATGGTGTTAAAATTTTTGAGGACAAAGGTAAATTATTTTTTAAAAGTACTTTCCTTTTATGTTAATCACAAATACTTGGGGAGGGGGGCGGTTGAGTGCATGTAACGTAATGCAAGGGGTTGGAAATAGGGCGTTTGTCTTAAAGTTCTGCAGACTGTTTTTAAAGTTTCTACTTGTGTTGCAGACTGCAGAAAAAAATTCTGCTGCTGGGCTTGTGACCACACTTAGTCACTGTCTTACTTCACTGCTACATACCTTTTTCTTTACCATTAGATTTAGTTTTAATGTTTTAAACCCCTTCTCAACCCTCCTCACGCAAACAAAAAATGCGTTTGAGCCCTTTTTAAAAGAAATACCACTCAATTATACCATCTAAGATGAAAAACTGTCTAAAACAGAATTCGATCGGTTTTATGGGATTCGTTTTAGCAGGTTTTACTATATAAGATATTGTTTGTATCCAACATGTTCAGGTTAAAATGTCTGGGCACCCCCCCGTTCAAAAGGCTGGTTACGCCTATGTATACACATATATATACATATATATATATATATATACATATATATATATATAAACATACTTCTATTAATCACATATTTAATTAACTTAAAAAAAAATTTCAAATTAACTAATTAAATTTGAAATTTAATTATGCACCTTTTAAAGTAGTGTTCACATTTCTTTTAAAAAGGGAAGGGCAGATTTGCTGAAAAGGGCATTTTAACAGCAGATTATTAAGTCATGAAATTTTATCATATTTTTTAACATTGAAAGCAGCCAAAATTATTTTCATGAAACTTGCCTCTTATACTTAACCGAGCAGGGATATAGTGGAGGGTATACGCCATATATCTTCTTGATTTTTTGAAGGAACACTGTATACCCTCTGTTTCTCAAGAAAACTATAGTATATACACTGTAGGGTATATATACCCTTTGCCTTGAGCGTATACCCTCTGCTTAGAGCGTATACCCCCTTTTTTTTTTTACGACTACACCGCTGTAACCGAGCATGGGAAAATGATCTAGCTAGGTGTTGAATTCAAGAAAATTCTTTTTGACAAGTTGAAACAATCTTGACACTGAAAATGCTGCTTGCTAAAAATAAAAAAATGCTCAAACATTTTACAAGAAACATGCCTCCTATACCAGTTCAAGCACGAGATAACTGCCTAGCTTGGTCTGGAATTTGGGAAAGTTTGTTTTTTCAGGTTAAAACGAACTCAGCACTAAAAATGTTGCTATTATATCAAAAATGACTGGAACGATTTTCACAAAACTTGTCTCCTATACTAATTTGAGTGTAAGAAAATGACCTAGTTTGGTCTCTAATTCTGGAAAAAAAATTTTCTATAGTTAAAAAAACTATTACTGAAAATGATGATATAATTTGCAAATGTGGTTTTTAGTTTCTCAGTGAGACAATTGATTGCAGAACATCTTGATTCTAGAATTTAGGAATCAATAACTGTCTTGATTGATATTTTCTGCAATGATGATTGTTCTCCAATATTGAAAAATCGACATTCACTCATCACTAATAAAGAGAAATATTATATCTGATTCTGAAGCCCTTCAGAGTTAGTAACATAAAGAAACCATGGGATAATTCTTGTTCATCCTCGCTCTGTTTGATCCCCTCTTCCAGAACAGAACTCTTGTAGTTCTGCCATTGTTGTACAATGATATTTTAAAAGAATAAGTGTTGTGATTTTAGCAGATTTCAGTGGTTGGATATATAATAAATTTGCTATTTTGAACAGATTTTCAGGGACATGAAAATCACAAAACATTGTCATGAGAAAGTATTTAGGATTAATATTTATTTCTATCTAAGAAGACATTTTTAAATGAGAAAATTAATCGTGAAACAATTTAAAAATGTTATTAGTAATTTTGTATTCCATACTTTCAATATTGGGCCCAGGCTTAGAAAAAAAGAGCCCAAACTCATATTTAATGTTGACAGTACCAAAAGAAGTCATGTCTAAACTGTATTTAGACATTTTAGATCATTCAGTAACTAGTTTCATTTTTAATTTTTGCCATTGTCATATTCATACATTCTAAAGCCAGATGTTTTGCTTTATAGGCATTTTTATGTTTTAATTTATTTGAAAGCTCATTAAAAACGTAATAAAACAAATTTGGTAAAAGCACGTAAGTTTTACATATCTGTTGTGATATGTAGCATGTAAACAGTCTAGTGTTCTAGGATTAAGGTAAGTTTGACCTGAAGCTGGGGTGTAAAAAAACATGATTTTTTTTTAATAAAAAAAAAATCGGGATTTTTTTTATTTAAATCGGATTTTTATGATTAAAAAAAAATCACCAGCATTCAAATACTGAATAGCTACCATGAGTTATAGGTTTCCAAAACAATGACACCACTAATTGATAACATAATCCGTGTTTTTACACTTTAATTAATAAAATTATAATTATTAGTTAGTAATTGCAAAAATTATAAAAACTGCAAATTAATAGTTTCATTAGTTAGTATCATACAATAATGTTATATACATTAATCTTGTAATAATTATGGGTCATTCCATGTCAAATCACCCAGGGCATGGCACCCACCATCACCAATTTTGATAAAAGTCAGTGAATTTGCAGAGTTTTTAATGCTGATTCCAAAAATGTCAATCATATTGAAATTGATCAAACGGTTTGTCAGATATGAGCTTTTAAATGTCTTCCAAGATGGCCGATTTGCCGCCATTTTGAATGGCACATGTGACAACATAAAGGTCTATAACTTCTTTCAGGTTTAAGCTAAAACTTTCAAATTTTTTTTGTTCTGTTCAGAATAAAGTAAACTTTCATCTAAACAGATTTTTGTGCAATTTATTCCATTAAAATGCTGTCAGAAAATGACTTTTTGCCATTTTTTTAATTAAAAAAAGGTATAACTTCAATGGCCGATTTCCCCCATTGTTCCCCCTTCAATTTTCATCTAATTGCATAAATAGACAGCTCAAAGTGTGTTTTGATGCCTGATGAAAAAATTTTAATGGGCAATTTGTAGGTTTTTTGTTTAAAGAAGAATTTCAATTTTACCGACTTCCATAAGTAACGGAAAGTACCCAGAAGTATCATACATATTTACATCTAAAAGTTTGGTAAGGTTTTATCTTTCATAAACACATATATTTTTTTAATGTGGCTAAAAAGAAGGTGAATGCCTCAGGAATTATAAATAGGAATGCTAATAATGAATTCCTGCAAGACATAGAAGTACAGTAGAAGATCTTTATAACGCAAACCTAAAAACGCAAGGTTGTGCGTTATATAGAATTTTGCATTATATGGATCACATCATTAAATTCACCTTGTAAACATGGCCAAATATGTTTGAAACACATCAAAATACATTAGAATATCTGTATACTGAATTTATTGTTACCAAGAGTTATCCAAATTATAAATTTTTGCATAATATAGGTCATACATTGTTAAATTTACTTTATAAACATGATCCAAATAAAACTGACACAACCATCCCTTATATTAGACATTTTCAAAAATGTTTATTGTAATAATAGCACTTTTTCAGTAAAAAGGTCTTAAATTAGAAGATAAAGTTGAACTAATGTATCAAATTTAATCCTCTAGAGAGTAGCAATATTTTACAATGCGAAAGTGCAGGTGCTTTCTAACTGCAAAAATCATTGTTTACATTTGAGAAGCTGTGCGTTATATGGAGAATTGCGTTATAAAGATCTTCTACTGTATTTTCATGACAAATTGAAATCTATTACAAAGTTTCAGTAAATTTTAAATAAAAAAGAAATGATGGAAAAAATTCTACAAAATGTCACAATCTATAGCAAAATCATACTTGCATATTATGCAAAATGATAAAATTACAATTGTTAACTAAATACAATATGTAAAAATTGTCGTACTTCAAAATTATACAAAATAACATTTAGCACATACACAGTAAAAATACTATTAAAAATATATCTACATTCAAAATAAATATAATTAGTTAAAAAATTAACTCTGTTGTATTAATATTGCAACTCAAAGTGTGTTGTGATACCTGTTAAAAATTTTTTAATGGGCGATTTAAAATTTTAAAATTTAGTTCAAAATAAAAAAAAATTATATACTTTATTTCACTTTGGTTTATTTTTTAAATGTAAATAACATTAAAGCTATAATTATTGTTGAATTATAAATCGAAAATTGCTGTCCAAAATATGAAATTTCTAATTAGTTAATTGCTAAAATTATCTGATTGGGTTAATTTATTACCAGAACTTTCCAGAATTCAGAATTTTAACCAATAATATCACTTTGGTTTGCCAGAAGGGGTTTTTTCAACCAACCAGATAGATGCACTTACCAGAAAGAGATTTTCAACGAATCGGACTAAAATTACTTCCCAGAAGATTTTTTCAACCAACCAGATTAAGCAGAATTTTACAACTTGTTATGTTAAAAAAGTTGTCTGTTAAAAAAGATTAAAGTTTCTCTTTTGATCTTATAACTATAAATGATGCTGCTTTGTTGTATTAAGTTAGATGTTTTCTTATTGGTAAACAAAAAATGTACACTATTAGTTTAAATATTAATAATCCAAATTGTGATTTAAATAATCCTCAAGCTATCCACCATCGCAATGAGTTATCCATCAAAAATAAATAACTTCTTGCATTAAGATGCAATTTAGAGGATAGCGAAAACTCAACAATATGCTTTGCTCACAGAGAACACTTTCTGCATATGTAAATTCAGCAAAAGAAATGTTTTCATTTATTTAATCTTCATCCTAACAAGACCAAGAAAAGTATCCTTACATGTGATAAGTGTGGATCAAGCTAAGAATTACAGGCATAAGCTACATAATGATGCCATATTATGGATCTACAGAAAACTTATTAATAAGTGGAAAAAGAATAAATACTGATGAAAATTTTTCTGTTTGTTCATCTTTTGGTAGGAATATTAAAGAGACTGCATGTTCCATCTCTTAAAAGTTATATAGCATGTATGCATGAATGGAATTGGTATATAGGCTTAGCGTCAAAAGTCCACAAAAAAGAATAGCAATGCAACTGTTAAATTCATGCATCCACAATGGCCCATCACCTTCGTATTATTGGACAGAAAATGACAGTTGTATTGTGCCTTTCAGTCATATCCTTTGTGCATGTGACAAATGGTACATACTACAAATGGTAGAATATATAAAATTTGTGATGCATTTAGTGCTTTAATAAGCACCAAGTGGGCAAAACATAAAATTAGAAGGAAGTAAAATCGAAATATAAAGAGAACAAATTTTATTATTTATCTTTATTTTTAATTGTTATTGATGTAGATATGTTTTCAATAGCATTTTTACTGTGTATGTGCTAAATGTTATTTTGCATAATTTTAAAGTACGATAATATTTACTTAATATGTATATATTTTTTAATTATATTTTGTATTATATACAAGTATGATTTTGCTATAAAATGTGACTATTTGTAGAATTTTTCCCATTATTTCTTTTTTACTTATAATATACTGAAACTTTGCAATAGATTTCAATTTGTTAGGAAAATACTTCTATGTCTTGCAGGAATTCATTATTAGCATTCCTATTTATTCCTTTGGGATTCTCCTTCTTTATAGCCATATTAAAAATATGTATATATGTTTATGTAAGATAAAGCCTTATCAAACTTTTAGATGTAAATATGTATGATATTTCTGGTAATAAAAGAAATATCAACATTATCTTGTACTTTCCGTTACTTATGGAAGGTCAGTAAAATTGAAATTCTTCTTTAAACAAAACACCTGCTAACTGCCCATTAAAATTTTCTTATCAGGCATCAAAACACACTTTGAGCTGCCTATTTATGCAATTAGATGAAAATTGAAGAGGGAACAATGGGGGAAATCAGCCATTAAAGTTACGCCTTTTTTTAATTTAAAAAATGACAAAAAGTCATTTTCTGACAGCATTTTAATGGAATAAATTGCACAAAAATCTGTTTAGATGAAAGTTTACTTTATTCTGAATAGAACAAAAAAAATTTGAAAGTTCTAGCTTAAACCTGAAAGAAGTTATAGACCTTTATGTTGTCACATGTGCCATTCAAAATGGTGGCAAATCGGCCATCTTGGAAGACATTTAATGGCTCATATCTGACAAACCGTTTGATCAATTTCAATATGATTGACATTTTTGAAATCAGCATTAAAAATTCTACAAATACACCAAAGTTTATGAAAATTGAAGATGGTGGGTGTCATTTTTAGAAAATTCTGGGCGATTTGACATGGAATGACCCTTATGTAAAATTTTATTAAATACTAGTGATATTTAACATTTATTAAAATATAGCTGCATTTAATGTTAAATAGTTTTAACACTACTTCAAATGAATAATTATTAAACAATTAACTCTCTAATTAGGAACATATACATTTTTAAGCTTTAATTACTAAAATGATAATTAATAATGTAGATCATTTTAGAAAGAAAAAGGGGCAGGATGCTAGTTCCAAAAAAGGGCACTATTTCATGAGGAAATATATTAGTAATGTCTTTAGTAATGATATAAGAAAACTAGTCGGCAGACTTGTATAAAACCAAAAACTTTCTACGCACATAAGTATTGGATCAAAAACTTTCTGCAAATTAATTTAATGTTTAATAAAATAACGTGTTATATTATTTTAATGATATGAATTAAAAACAGTAGTTTTAAAAAATTACGATTTAAATTAAAAATTAATTAATTTTAATTAAATAATAATTATTTTGGTTAAAAAAATAAAGCTAAAAATCCATGATAAGAAGGCGAATTCTTATCAATTATTTTGTCAATAAATTTAGAAACAGCCCAAACCTTAATATTGTGACCTCTTTGCACAAAATGCCAGTCACTCTGTTCACAGAAATAATGTGACATAGCTTCTGAAACAACTGAATCACATTTTTTTACCACGTCCCTTTGATGAAATTTACTTTTTTTTTTTCATGAACCTTTGACAAAATTCGCATTTTTTCTGCGATCTTTTGACGAATTTAGAGTTTTTTCGCGATTTTTTGACGAAATTCGCACTTTTCCCATGGCACTTTGACCGCGTTTTTTCACAATTATTTGACAAAATTAGTTTTTTCCGCGAATTTTTTACGAAATTTGCATTTTTTAGAGACCTTTTGACAAAATTCTGTCTTTTTTCACGCTGCTTTTAAGAAATTCATTTTTTTCCTGCGCTCCTTTGACGAAATTTGCTTTTTTTCTGCGATTCTTTGATGAAATTACCTTTTTTTCGCGATCCTTTGACGAAATTCGAGTTTTTCTGTGATCTTTTTATGAAATTCGCATTTTTGCGATCCTTTGACGAAATTCGCATTTTTTCCGTGGCCCTTTGACGAAATTTGTATTTTTTTTTTTCGCAATCCTTAGACGAAATTAGCTTTTTCTGCGATTCTTTTACGAAATTTGCATTTTTTTTTGTGATCATTTGACAAAATTCGGGCTTTTTCCGCTATGCTTTTACGAAATTCGTTTTTTACTGGACTCCTTTAACGAAATTTGCGTTTTTTCTGTGATTCTTTGACAAAAATCTTTTTTTTCACGATCCTTTGAAGAAGTTCACGCTTTCTCTGCGCTCCTTTGATGAAATTCGCATTTATTCCGCGATGTTTTGATGAAATTGGTGATTTTTTATGCAAACGATTGATGGAATTGGTTTTTTTTTGGTGACCATTTGTTGAAATTCGCAATATTTTTCAATGATATTTTTTTATGTCTGAATTTTTGGACAGTTGGCCGATTTTTTTTTAGTTTACAGAACCAAATGCCTTAAATTTTCAGAAAATTTGGAAGAGAATCACCTCTGGCAAACAATAAATAAATCGTACATGAAATTATATTTTTAATTTTTCGGAATTTAGGAAGAAAAAAAATATTACAAGAAAAAATTACACTTTTTTTTCTAAAAAATTTTCCGTAAAGTTCCGAATTTTGCAGAAATTTTTCCTTGCACGGTGTGCGTCTATATTATACAACTCTGCTAGTTGGATGTGGCAATCCCAAAACTTTCTTCTATCTCATACATGTTAATATTTTCTCAAAAATAAAGCATATCAGTGCTACTGGTTATGTGATTTACACCAAAATCTAATCCCCAACAACTTGTGTCAAGTTGTAGCTAAATCTGAAGTTTGATGAAAATCCGTGCATTAGTTTTTGAGTTGCGTTGTTTGCGGAAATCTTAAAAAAATCTACATAGCAGCGCCCCTGTTTGTCGATTTACTCCAAAAACTAATCAGGACCAATTTATATGAGGGACTAACTTAATCTGAAGTTTCATGAAAATTCATGCATTAGTCCTTGAGATACAGGTATTGCGAAAATCTTGATAAGTGCAGCTTATCAGCGCCACCTGTTGGGCGATTTACACTAAAAACTAAACAGCACTTATTTATATCAGGGATTAACTGAATCTGAAGTTTGCTAAAAATCCGGGCATTAGTTCTTGGGATAGAGCTATTGCGATAATCTTGATAAATGCAGCCTATCAGCGCCACCTGTTGGGTGATTTACACTAAAAACTAAACATCAGGGACTTTCAGTTTGGTGAAAATTCGGGCATTAGTTCTTGAGGTAGAGCTATTGCGATAATCATGAATAATGTCACATAGCAGTGCCACCTGTTGGGCGATTTTCACCAAAAAGTAATCAGCACCAAATTATATCAGGGACTAACGGAATCTGAATTTACATCAAAATCCATGCATTAGTTCTTTACAAGGAGAGGGTCAACCTTGTTAATCACAGATTTTGATTATTTTAATATATGTTGTAGGGTAGAGACCCCTTAGTATCAGGTTCAACAGATTTTATCCAACGCTCCTTAGTTCTTGAGAAACAGGGGGGTCTAATAATAGTACACAACTTAAATGCTTACTTTGCAACCACAATGATAGGTAGGTCATAGCTTAGTTGGTATGACGTTTACCGGCTGATCCGCGGACCTGGGTTCGATACCTGAATGCGCTACATTTGCTTTTCTCATTTTTTGTTTTATAAATATACTTGTAAGTATAATCAATGCAAAAACCCTTGACGGGTTAAAAGTTTCTGACGCAGCACTTTATCTTATGCTCTAAGAATTTTAAATATGGAACTTAAAAATACTGATATCAAATTTTGAGTGACGTTATGCTATTTCTTAAAAAATATATTTGTATTTATTTCACCATTTTATTTTTGTTTTATTTATAATCGTATGTGAAAAAGTTATGTTCAACATGAAAAGCTGCATAAAATTTTATTCGCTGTTGCTTTATCATTTACATCTCTCATAAATTCAAAATATGTGTTTTAAAAGATATGATATAAAATTTAAGTGACGCCTTGATGTGACTTTAAAAGGTTTGTTTTTTAAAATTCAATTTAAATTATTTTTGACTTGGTTAAAATATTTTTTTTACATCTACACAATACTTTTAAATTTCCAATTCACTGTTAAATACAGGGTTCGCAAAAACCCGGGTTTTTTTGAAAAAACCCAACCCACATGGGTTTTTTCGGGTTTTTTCAAAAGTATAATATATGCATAATTACATTATTGTATACTATATTATTTATATATTATATACACTATACATAAAAAAAATACACTGTTCCCTTATATACAATATAATTGTAATGCTATTTTACAAGTTATAAATTGTATAAATTATATGAATTTAAATTAATTAAGTGTCAGTGTTTCGCACAAATTAGTTTAAAATATAATAGAAGATATAAAATTGTTAATTTGCTTTAAAATCAAATAATGAATAGAATATTAAAATTTAAAATATATAAGTAGGAAGAAAAAAAGGGGGTAAACTAGTCAGATGTGCCAATCCCAAAACTTTCTTCGGTCTCATACATGTTAATAATTCAAAATTCGCTATCACAGTGCCAAAATTAAATGACAATTTATGCCCATCATGAGGATGGTAAAATATAGGTTCGTTGAATTGTATGCATTTAAAAAAGAGATATAAGTATCATCTGTTGTGTAATTTACAACAAAACCTGATCAGTAACAGTTACATCAACGTCTAACTGAATCTGAAGTTTGATGAAAATCCATGTATTAGTTCTTGAGATAAAGCAATTGCAAAAAGTGAGATAAATGCAGCACAACAGCCCTACTATTGTGCTGGAGATCTAACTGAATCTAAATTTTTATTCAATTCCGTACATTAGTTCTTGAAATAAGAGTTATTGCTGAAATCGCGAAAAATGCAGCATGGCAGCACTACCTGTTGGGCGATATGCATCAAAACTAATAAGCAAAGTAAACTTGTAACTGAATCTGAAGTTTTACGAAAATCTGTGCATCAGTTCTTGAGATAAAGCTATTGCAAAAATTGAGATAAATGCAGCATAGCAGCACCACCTGTTGAGAAATATATACCAAAAACTAATCAGAACCAGTTTACATCAAGGTCTAACTCAATCTGAAGTTTTGTGAATTTCTGTGCATTAGTTTGAGATAGAGCACCCACAATGTCTTTCACATACAGACACATTTTCTAAAAACCATCAAATTGTCTTCAGGACCTTTTTCAAACGTATAAATCCATCATAAACTGGAATCAAAATTTTTTACGAATCAAATACTTCTTGTAAAGAAAGAAGAAAGTAAAAATACATATTTTTAATTTCCATGAATATAGATGATTTGAATTTTTTATATAAAGACATACTTATGATAATACCTTTACCTATAATTATGTACTATGTATGTTGCCTACTAGGTTATATGTTAGTAAAGTATTTCAATGTGCTGAAATACATTTTATTTTACTTTGGGTGTGTATGTAATGGCTTTTATATATAATTTTTTTTTTTCAAAATTAACTGAAATGACTTAATTTCATTAAATGTATATGTTGTTTAAATTTTTAAATATTTCTGAAAATTGAAAAAACCCACATTATGGGTTTTTCAGTGGGCTTTTTCAAGTGGGCCCATTCTGAAAAAACCCACCGGGTTTTTTCGAACTGGGCCCATCTTTGCGAACCCTGGTTAAATATATCACTTTCATTGAATCTATACTATGCATTGAAATGTATTTATTTCAATAAATTGATTTATCTTTTGTGTCACGCTATTCAAAATTGGGAGTAAGATTTATGTAAATGGTTTATTTGCGTCAAACTATCCTTTTTCATACATTTCATGTAGTTTGGACACAATGACGCAAAGAAACCATTTACATAAATCTTACTCACAATTTTGAATAGCGTGACACAAAAGATAAATCAATTTATTGAAATAAATACATTTCAATGCATAGTATAGATTCAATGAAAGTGATATATTTAACAGTGAATTGGAAATTTAAAAGTATTGTGTAGATGTAAAAAAAATATTTTAACCAAGTCAAAAATAATTTAAATTGAATTTTAAAAAACAAACCTTTTAAAGTCACATCAAGGCGTCACTTAAATTTTATATCATATCTTTTAAAACACATATTTTGAATTTATGAGAGATGTAAATGATAAAGCAACAGCGAATAAAATTTTATGCAGCTTTTCATGTTGAACATAACTTTTTCACATACGATTATAAATAAAACAAAAATAAAATGGTGAAATAAATACAAATATATTTTTTAAGAAATAGCATAACGTCACTCAAAATTTGATATCAGTATTTTTAAGTTCCATATTTAAAATTCTTAGAGCATAAGATAAAGTGCTGCGTCAGAAACTTTTAACCCGTCAAGGGTTTTTGCATTGATATCATTACTTTTTTGAGGTTAGTGATAAAATGATTAAAAAAAAAGATACTTATGGAATTTAATGCAGATTTAATTTTTACTATTTTATTACAATTTTCCTTATAGCAGTTTGTATATAAAAACAACTGGGTAAGTATAATCGCAGATCGCACAGAGGGTTTCATTTGATATTCCTTTAAAAACACTTTATCCTTAAATTAATAAATCCAAAATGTTAATTTATAATTATTAAATCCTTAGATAGATGTAGCACCAATAGTTCCAATTTTCATGGGGCAGGGAATGCACTCTTTTAAACAAACCACCTTCCAATTGAAGTCATCAAAAACCAAGTTGAATAAGCCAGAGCCCGTTGTGTTGTTTGACAAACAGCAGTCTCATGTCCCCTCCTTCCCCCCTTTTTCAAAATTTTTCAGACCAGTACCTAAGAATGGAACCGAAATAATTTTTTCTCTTCAGAAATTACGATAAAAAAATAGTATGCAGTACTCATAAATTTACTTTAATTCTATATAGGGTGATTATTAAGTTAATTATAACGTTTGGAATTTGTTGCATTGATGTCCGAAAGGTAGTTTCTGAGTTATGGAAGCTGGACCCATAAGGCGCCATAGAGGGGCGAAGCCCGCTAGTGTCTATCATAATTATATCTGCCATGTAGACTAATTGCGATATTTAATCAAAATAGCCCCCCCCCCCTCCTCATCCCCGGAAAACAAATACAAAATGTGTCTTTATAAACCTATCGTCAAATAGGTTTTTATTTCTTTTTCCCTAAAAAAAACATCATTTTTAAATCCGTAAAGTAAATAGCGGACGAAGCCCGCTAGTTCCTATCATAATATATAACAGAGTTTACTGTATTTACTTTTATTATTTAAAAAACATTCTATATATTTTTTTAAAAGAGATGTTAAATTCGCAAGCACGGCGAGTTTTTACACACAGTTTCTATTAACCGAGATTTCCGATTCCGATTTACTAACAGTCCCAATTAGCTCGGATAATCGAGGCTGCTCTGTATAATTAAAAAATCAATGGCGATCTTACTGTAAACGGGTTTCCCTTTTACTGAGGGATTTCAAAACCGAATCAGCTGATGTTAGTTGCTGTTTCCCTGCTTGATTAAATAAGATTAGTTAAACATTTGAAAATTACCAAATATAAAAGGAACTAAGTCAACAGAGTCTTTGCTTTATGGTATTTTTTAACAACGCTATAAGAAAATG
Organism: Maratus speciosus; assembly: GCA_963932465.1. Classification (NCBI taxonomy): domain Eukaryota; kingdom Metazoa; phylum Arthropoda; class Arachnida; order Araneae; family Salticidae; genus Maratus; species Maratus speciosus. The sequence continues at coordinate 177,089,312 of OZ010790.1, read as the reverse complement.
ATTTTAAATAAGAGATTTTAAATGTAATGTTTTAAATCTGACATAATTTTCACCAAACTTTCCTTTCTCTTTGTAACATTCAACTGAAAATATTTTTATTATTAGAAAGATAATATTATTATTTGCGCTACCTTAAAATTAGCAATTATAGTTAAAAATATCATCTCGAAATTTGAAATAAATCTCTCATATAAATATATTTTTTAATTTACACTGTTTTGCAATATGTTTTGCAATGTGTTTTGTAAACTGTTTTGGCCACTTTGGCCAATATGACGTAATTTCCTCCATTTACGACTTTTAGCACATATCAATGAATTTATAATTTAAAAATTTTCTTTTTCTTTTAATATTCACGTGTAAATATAATTTTTATGACGTAATTTTCAATGTTTTCCTTCTTTTAATGCGTAATCATTTAATTCTAATTTGAAAATAATTGATTATTTTATAATTTTCTTTCATTTTAAGTAAGCATGTGTAAAAACAATTTTTATGACGTAATGTTTAATATTTTCCTGCTTTTAACACGTTATCATTTAATTCTAATTTAAAAGGATTTTTTTCTGTTTATAATAGTCACGTGTGAATAAATTTTTAATTTAAAGGATATATTATTCTTTGCGCTGTTTTAACATTTGGCAACAATTTAAAATAACCTTTTCTAAAATATGTAAAAAATATCTCTGGAAATTCTGAAAATTTTAATTTAAAATTGAAATAAATCTTCAAAAAATTAGGCAAGTTAAAAATAATAAATGCACTCTGCAAACTTCGAGTTTCTATTGAATGATTAAATTGAATGAAAATGATTAAATTCCCATGTATATATTTTTTTTTCCTATGAGACTTTTTTAATGAGACAATTTTATCCAGATTTAACATTAAATATCTCTTAAAATAATTCTTCGATTTAAAAACTGTCTATTCAACGTTTTTATCAAACATTTCTCTATAATACTACGCAATTGCGTCAAAAGATGGCGACACCAGAATTCTGATATGCTTATTATGTAAACTGTAAATATTGCAAAGTTAAATAAAAAGAATTGTCTCAGGGTTATCAAACTTCATTGATATTTATAAATAAAACATTTCAACTAAATTATTTATTATAAAAGAATTATTACATCACAATAGCTTTTATGCAAGGAAAATAATAATAATAATAATAATAATATTATGGATGTCAGTGATTATATATTGATTGACCGTCATAATAATAAAAAATGATATTATAAAAAGAGGAGCTGAAATGAATTATTTTTTTACGTTTCTAATCGTGTGATTTATATTCAAATAATAATTATTAATGTATATTTTTTGTAAAGTGATTGAAATTAAATATATTTATAAAATTTATGGTAATATATTTATTGTTGAAAAATTGCCAAGAAATAATCATCATCAAATTGGCGTCATTATAATTGTAACTTTATTTAACTTAATAGCAATTAAAAAAATTACAAAGGAACGGAGAATAATAGTCAACTAGCAGACTTTAAAAAAAAAAAAAAAAACATTCACATGTGAAAACACGTACCAGCGAGTATCGAACTGCCTATCCTAAGGTCAGTAAACGATGGCCCTTAGCCACTCAGCCAGTGGGAAGACAAAATTTTTCTCCCCAAAAGTGGTTAAAAAGAAAGCATGTGTATGAATACAGTGTCATGCATTTTCGGTGAAATTTCCATAGAATGGCGAAGAAATATAGTCCGATTTTTCATGCGCATTATAAAACGAACAAGAGTCTTGCTGGAAACAAGTAAATTGTTATTTGGTTCATCTGAAACATATTTATTTGATTTTTAAAAAATCGCCCGTGTCATTTTCGAGAGAAAAAAAAATCGAATTATTTAACGAACGAGAGTTTTCCCAGAAAAAAGAAAAGTGTTATTCACCTCCCCTTAATCACATTTATATTATGTATCAATTTAAAAATAATCGTTAGAACCGTTTTCGAGATTTTCAAATTAGGAACTTCCTCGATATTATACCAACGTTTTCACTTTAAAAATGGCTATTTAGATCTCAAAATATACTGCACGTAGAAATGCAAAAATTTCAGTATACGATTAGACTGCAGATATAAGACTGTTCTAGAAAATTCAGAACAATAAGACATATATCTGCTGAGTTATTAAAAGTGAGTTATTATTATTATCATCTCTTTTCGCGTTTTCTTTGATGTCGAGTTAGCTGTATATATGAGTTCCGCCATCTACGAATTCTATGATACGATACGATACGATTTTAACGATACGATACGATTTTAGGCTTAAGGCTGCGTCACTCAAAATACTACCGTCTTCCATGATTAATAATCTCATTGTCAATTAAAATTTATAATATTGTATATCAATTACAATTTTAACCTATTTATTTTTTTTTTTACTTTTAACTAATTAGTTGTATAAAACATCATAAAAATGTTAATTTTTTAAAAATCACTTTTAAAATGTATTTCACATATCCTTTGTCGATGCAATGATATTGAGCAATTGTGTCAGTTCGTGATTTTAAAGAAGCATCATTTACGCATTGCTTTAACAAAGGAAGTCAATGCGATAATACTATTATTCTGTTTTTTAAAATAACAAGCATAATTATATTAAAAATTAGTATCAGAATTAAATTACAACCGATTTTTTGCATATTAAAGATTTTTAAATTTGTAATATGTGTGCTTACGCTTTCAATTATTTTGCTTGCACCTTTATCTTCTTTCTGCTTTTATTTTTATTTTATCATAACTAGATGGCACCACAACAGATTTTGTCAGGATTTTGGAATTTTTATCATTCAATAATAGATCCAATTTCCTTTTAAACCTCTTTAAAGGATGAGAAATAATAGTTTAAAAATAAAAAATGATAAATTTAAGTTTGTTAACATTATAATTAATGTATGATATTAAAATTTGTAATTGAAATTATTAAATTATAATTACAAGTACATTTATAAAACAAAAAATGAGAAAAACAATTGTAGCACGTTCGGGTACCGAACACGGGCCCGCAGATCAGCCAGCTAACGCCGTACCAACTGAGCTACAACCAACCTACCATTGCGGTTGCAATGTAAGTATTTAAGTTGTGTACTATCATTAGACCCCCCCCCCCCCCCCTGATTTCTCAAGAATTAAGGAGTGTTGGATAAAATCCGTTGAACCTGACACTAAGGGGTCTCTACCCTACAATATACCGGGTGTCCCAAAAAGGACTGACTGATTTTAAAATTCAATAACTTCCAAACGGTGACAGATATTAAAAAAATTCTTGCAGGAGGGTTATGCATAAAGCCAAAAGTTTTATTACAGTGATTTTCGATTTTAGTTCGAATTACAAACAATAGATGGCGCTGCGATCAATAGAAGCTGAATTCAGGCCCGATTTTTGGTACTTCGTGGCCCGGATAATACATTTCCATCTCCTTTTTCTGCATGGAACATCAGAAAGGACCAAAAATCGAGCCTGTATTTAGCGACTATTGCTTACAGCACCATCTATTGTTTGTAATTCGAACTAAAATCGAAAATCACTGTAATAAAACTTTTGACTTTATGCATAACCCTCCTGCAAGAAGTTTTTTAATATCTGTCACCGTTTGGAAGTTATTGAATTTTAAAATCAGTCAGTTCTTTTTGGGACACCTGGTATATTAAAATAATCAAGATCTGTGATTAACAAGGTTGGCCCTCTCCTTGTTAGATATAGCTTTTGTGGAAATCGTGAAAAATGAAGCATAGCAGCACCAATTGTTGAGCGATTTACATCAAAAAGTAATCTGCACCAGTTTATATCAGGGACTAATTGAATAAGTTTTATTCAATTCCGTTCATTAGTTCTTGAGATAGAGCACCCACAAAATTTGTGTCACACACACGCAGACAGACATTTTGTAGAAACATGTTTTTATGGTTCTCTGACCCCTAAAACGTGTAAATCCATCGAAAACTGGAATTCGAAAATTTTCAGGAATCCAATACTTTCTTACTTGTAAAGTAAAAAAAATAATCTTTATCATAATAAATAAAGTGTCCTTAATTTTTAATAATTTTTTGAATCGCAAATTGAAAAACACAATTAAATAACAACATGTTTTAATAATATCCTGTTTTTTTCTAAAGAAATAAATTTCTATTATTTTTGTAAGATCTTGGGCACATGAATTTAGAAATACTGTTGAATGGGAAGTTTTTTTTACAAGAAATCTCTGTCTACAACTACAGGTGAATTTAACTATTATTTTTTTAAGGCCGGGTGCATTTTGCCAATTGCAAAAGGGGCAGCATGCAGCACCCTTAAAAAAAATGGGCCTAGAAGAAACAGTAAGTAATTATGGAATTAATAAAAACTGCAAATAAGTAATTTCATTAGTTAGAAGCACAAATAACAAAACTAGCAAATATTTGCAGCTTGTTTCACAGTAATTTTTCTAAGTGCAAATGCAAATCACCAAAATCTAAACTTACATGTATGTGTATGCTAACCAAAAAAATTATGAAAATGAGTTAAACCCATTCATACACACATACAGAATAAATGTAAAGATAGCCAGTTACATCTGAAATCCTCAAAATATTTATATAACACAGCATTATTACCTCTCAGTTGGGGATTATTAACTTTCAATGGTTCCCTTTTTTTTTCTTTTTAGGAAAAGTTTTACTGCTTCTTCTATCCCTAATTCTTTTTTTATTATTTAGTATATATGAATTACAAAGTAAAAAAAAAAAAAAAAAACATTTATTCAACCTATACCGAAGAAGCTCTTGCTGTGCTTAACATTTTTATATCAATTAGTTCTTTTTCTCTTATGCATTCATTTACAATTTAGTTGTTAAACAGATGTCTCTCTTTCATTCTTCTTTGACTCAAGATTGCTATTAATTTATTATTACAAAAGAAACGAGAAACTAAGACACTCACTATTTATTCTTTTATTTGCAGAAATTTAATATACTTGCTATGTTTATTTTATATAAAATAATGTATAAATTGATTATCTAAAGGAAATGATGACATTGCAAATTATATTAGATTTAAATATAATTTTTAAGTGAAACTGTTTTATGTTGGATAAAAACAATGCTTTTTACAAACTTAACTGGTTTTAATTTTTTACAATACTCGGGAATTAGAAAAATCAGCAATACTCAGGAATTAGCTTAGAAACGATTATTTAAAGCTCTGTTTTTGTTTATTCGTAAGTCAAAATAACTGTAAAAACTTTCAAATTATGTTCATTTAAGATTTTAAAACTTTTTTTAACATTTAGAATTTTTTTGATTTTAATCAATGATTTTCTTTAAAAAATCGGTTGATTAAAATCCCGATTCAATTGCTGATTTAAATCAACTGATTAAAATCGTTTACACCCTACCTGAAACTAAAAATTTTGGTGCTTGTTTACTTTCTTGTCAACCTCTTATGATAAACAGAATATGTTGTAATAATAATAATTATATATAAACAGAATATTCTAGAATTTAGGAATTAATCAATGACTATCTTGATTCCTATTTTCTACGATAATGATTGTTCTCCATTGTTGAAAAATCGACTGTCACTCATCACTAATAAAGAGAAATATTCTATCTGATTCTGAAGCCTTTCCACAGTCAGTGTTAGTAACATAAAGAAGACACGGGATAACCCTTGTCTATATTGCTTTCTGTTTAATGTCCTTTACCAAAATTACTGGAAAACAGAACTCTTTTAGTTCCGAAATAGTTGTACAATGATATTTTAAATGAATAAGTGTTGTGACTTTTGCAGATTTCAGTGGTTGGACATATAATAAATTTGCTATTTTAAACAGATTTTCAGGGACATTGAAATAACAAAACATTGTCATGAGAGAGAGAGTATTTAGGATTAATACTTATTTCTATCTAAGAAGACATTTTTAAATGAGAAAATTAATGTCGAAACAATTGAAAATATTATTGGTAATTTTCTGCTGCATACTTTCGCTATTGGGCTCAGGCTTAGGAAAAAAAGAGCATCAGCATGGCTGATGCTCTTTTTATATGCCATATGACTACTTCTGAATTTTTTTTATGAAACTCTGCATTCCCCCTGTAAATCTATAACATATACTTCTATTGTATACACCCACAACGTCACACCACAGCATTTCACACCATGGTTATTTTATGACTACAGCACCAGTTTAGTGAAATGCCAAAATAAAAAACACTGTGAAACTAAACATCTCTTAGATTCATATTTAAGCAAGCTTATGTGGTGCCTATTTCATAAAAACAATAACTAATTTGAATGATATTATTAGATATAGTCACCAGAATTATTGGTGCAAATTTTGATGAATTTGTTTTACTGAAAATTTCACAGCTTTATCTAGTATATTGGTGTAATTTTGTGTGTGTTATATATGTTATGTATGTCAATGACATTAAGTTAATGTGATGCCATGTTTATTAATTTTTGGCATTAAATCATATTGTTTGGCTTAAGTACTTAACAGAAATGATCGATGGAAAAATAAATTTCATTATTATTTAATTTAGCGTTAACCAAATTTATACGGTCATTTAGAATGCAAAATCTTAATTTATAGCTTATGCATGATACATCTTTTAAGTTCATAACCACTTTTGGCTGCTATAAAAGATGTGATGATCAAGAAAACTTTTAAGGACAGCCTCTGCACTTTCAGGAGTGCAATTCTTTCTTTCAATGTTAAAATATTAAAAAGTGTCTGAATTGCGAATAGGTTGATTTATCTAAATTCAGAACAAGGAGTGTAGTGGGGATTGTAGTGAGTATTATTCAGCTAAAACTGAATGTAAATATTCTTCTAAATGCCAATTATCATGCTGTCTTTGGAAAATTTTATGCATATGTGTTTGATTGAAGGAAGCACTACCTACTGAATGCTTTCAAGATAGAGCTGTCTTTTTGAGTAGTTTCTGATTATTGATGTGGTATTTGACTGTTGTTTGATTTTTGTCAATCTAGCGATAACAATTTTCCAGAATAGGGGGAACTTGGGATACTGGACCCATAGGGATACTTGACCCAAGGCCTTTTTCTCAGAATTGGGAAAGTTTTGTAGGTTGGAAGTGGCAACACTTTCTTTCTTTCAGTTAGCTGACCATATGTTGAAAATAATAACTGAATCATTCCGTAAGTTTTTAAACTATCAGACAAAATACATTTTCATGCTCCAAAAGTAATTTTTTAGTTCTGTAAACTCCGATGTTTTAACATTTTCTGTTTAAAGGTAAGACTTTTTTAATTGCTCATTTGTTTTATACATGTTTTTAGCTACAATAACATGCATAATAATATTAATCTTCTCATTAGCAAATGGCTGCATTTTAGGGTTATGTAGTAAATGTGCAACTAGGGATACTTGACCCAAGTCATCTAGGGATACTTGACCCAAGATTGGGATTAGTATTATTCAAATGCATTTAGCTTGTTTAATTTATGATTAAAAATATTATACTATTATAAACATATAAATATAAGTATTATCTGTAAATAAAATAATATAAATATTATAAGTAAATGACTTAGTTCTTGTCAAATATTGTGGCAAACGGAATACAAGAAGATTTGTTGGAAAGGTTCTTGAAATCAATTCTGACAGGCTTACTATTCAGTTTGCAAGAAGAATGGATGGTATGCAATTTAAATGGCTTGAAATGAATGATATATCATAAGTTGATCCTGACCAAATAGAAGCTATTCTCCACCCACTTGAGTTTTCGACACAAATGATAGAATTACAAGTTTTGTGTTTAAATATGATTTTACATTTGGAGATGAATAAATTGTTGTTTTCTTATTCTGGAATTTGTTTAGGCACAGAATGAACTTTCAGACTGCTAATGTTTTGAACTTTCTGCAATAAAAATTTAAATTGGGTATATTAATGTTAGACCTATGTGCTAAAAATTAAAAGAATTAATTTTATTTGACAAAAATAAAAAATTATTAACCTTAATATTAATTTTGTTCTTATGTAAAAGTGTTTTGTTTATTATTTTTAATCATACTCCCAAATCTATGACTTGGGTCAAGCATCCCTAATGGGTAGGTCAAGTATCCCTATACATTGGGATACTTGACCCAAATTGAAAGTTTTGAATATTCATATTTTTCTACCTTTTATAATTAATACTTCGTAATAATAATAATAAATATTTTGTAATACTTCATTAAGTATATATAGACTGCATTTACACATCCATAAGTAACGTAAAAAAATAATTACTAATCAAAAACTAAGAATTGGGTCAAGTATCCCTAGTTTCCCCTATCATTTATAATGCCAAAGTGTTGAAATAAATATAAAATTTATTATAAAAAGCTCTGTCTATTTTTTGCAATTTCTCTATATGTGCAGTCGATCAAAAGTAAGTACATAAACAAATAAAAAGAACATCCAATAAATTTTAATCACCAAACTGTCCCAGAAAAAAACAGAAATAGCCATTGGACTAGAAATTATGTATCTTTCAATTAGTGTTTTTTAACTTAGGGTTTGTTTTCCTACTGAAATTATACCAAACTCTGAAATTTTCATTACGAATATCTAATTTTGACTTTAGGTTTAGATTTTTTTGGTAAATGTTAGCTTAGGATACTAAACGAGAAGTTATTCGGTGAAGTAGTTTAGGAATTATCAAAGTTTAAGGTTTGCCTAATCTTAAATTAATTTATAATTGTTGCAAAACAAACTGATTGCAATTTGTATAGTTTTTTGAGCATAACTCAAGAATTACTAGGTGGAATGAGCTGTAATTTTCTATTTGCATATTTAAAGCTTCTAGATTTTATTTTTGTAGATTATAATTCATAATTCTTTGAAAATTTATCTAAATGTATATATATTTATTTAAATTTTAAAAAATGAATTTTAACCTATGAATTTTTTTAAAAGAAATTGATTTTTAGAATCTTCAAATATGTGAATTCAAAATTATAAATTATAGCTCATTCTGCCAAGTAGCTCTTGAGTTATGTTTAAAAAAAAAACCTTATTCCCATTAGAATTATTTTTGCAACAATTTCAAATTAAAATGACATTAGGAGTTCCTAACTTTAAACCTTCATAATTACTAAATTATTTGAGCGAACGACTTATAGTTGGTATCCAGAGTAAAAATTTCCAAAAAACCCACATACGATGTCAAAAATAGGTGTTCGTATGTAAAATTTCAAAATTTGGTATAATTTCTGTATGGAGATGACCTCCGAAGCTTATTAACATAAATTTAAGGAAAACATAATTTTCAGATGTATTTCTTTTTCTGTGATAATTTGAAGATTAAAATGTATGGAGTGCTCTCACTTTTTTTTTTTTTTTGGCTGACTGTATGAGCCCCTTAGAATTTTACACAATGCGATCATGCTAAATGAATGATTTTTAATCTACACACTCTAAAATAAAATTTTAAGTATATCAATACACATAATTATTTCTTCCTGTTTTTTTTCATTAATGTGAGTGAGAGGGTTAAGTATTGAATTTCAAACAATGTACTTCATAAATTTTAGTTTGCAGTCCATATTAAAAAATGACTGAAAACAGGCATGACCCCAGCCTGAACAAAATGCAAATTTTCTTCATTTCAAAGACTTTTGTTCCCCTTAAAATGACAGAGTAATTTTTTGCCAAACTTTTTCATAATTTTGTTTAAAAAACTTTACTTTTATTAAATACACTTAAAAGTGACTCATTCTGAAATAATGAATAAGACTCCACAGAAAATTCAAAATGTTTAATGAATTTATTCTTATGTTTTTGTTGCCTTTCAAAATGTCCTAGTAATGGGCACAGCGAAAAGTGTGCACACTTGCATTACTATACTTATAAAAGGCTTTGTTCCTAATAAAGAAATATGCTCATGTGTTGTATTCTACTGTATATTAAATATTTGTTCATAAAGAAGTGGGCATAATTGATTGTATCTTTTTAGTTGTTTTGTTGAATCAACTGTTTTATTGCAATATGATATGTTTATGTGCTTATTTAATGCATTTTATTTTATTTTTAGCTATGAGTACAGATGTATTATTTGAAAATCATTCTATCAAGGAAATTCAAGAAATAGAAAAAAAATTACGGTATAGTTTGATTTGCTTAAAATTCATTATTTGTTTATGAAAATTGCCTTTACTAATTACTCATTAGTTTATTTTAACTTAAATTTCTGCTGTGATACTAAAACTTGTTGGGTGTTTGTCCTGAATTTCATACCAACAGTTTTTGTTTAGTTATATATATATGTTACTGTGAAAGACCAAAATTGGAGAATGTCAACTTTCACTGGTGAATGTTAACATATACCAAATACGTCGGTGAAAGACCGAATATTTGATTATATTCTTGTACATTCGGACCATCACCGGTGTATGTCGACAAGCACAGATATGCTTTGGTGGATGTCGAAAAGAGAAGCCGAGGTCAACAGAGAGGCGACAGTTCCTCGCCAAAACCTTTGTTCTGCTGCGAATCAGTCAGCTTTGTCAGTTTTATGCAAGGTTTGATTGTGCGCGTTACATTTTCATAAATTTTATTTTTTTATTCGATACCCTAATTTATATTCAATAGATACTGCAGTGAATCGCGATTTCTTTTGTTGTTGTTGAAAATCTAGATGCAGTAATTACAAGTAAAACGAGAAGACAATTGTTTTTATTTTTCTGAAGAAAAGTAATCTAATATATTTTTTGAAGTGATTTCTCCTAAAACTAAGTGCAACCAAATTTTGAATTACAGGCGATTAAAACGTTTTAAAAATTAATGGCGAAGAGAAGTTATATGTACCATTAAAACCAGGAAAACTGAATATACAGTATTAGTATACTATTTGAAACTCACACAAGAATAGACCACGGAGGAAGAACACGTATACTTCAAGATTTGAAAGTTAAATAAAAAAATATCTACCCTATATATATAAAATCCTAATGAAACGACTGAATTGAAACAAATTTATGTAACGATTCTATGAAACCACTGATTAAACAACTGATTATGCTTCACTATGATTTCTCCTATAATATGGAATACTTTGCGATGAAATTAACACCAAAAATCTATATTGATCCACAGATCTCAAAACTGGTATTAGAATTTTTAAATTTGAATTAGTTTTCGAAATATTAATTTTTTTCTAATTTTAACTACTTTTTTCTAATGATGGCAACTCAAATTTTAATCATAACTGATATTTTTTTTTCATATTTCAGAAAAGGTTATAATATTAAATTAATTTGGCGACCAGTTTGGCCTCCCTTAAATCCAGTTTGACCAGTTTAGCCTCCCTTATATCTCCCTAAGAAAAATACTTTTTTTGTATTTCGTTATCATTTTATTTAATACAAAACTTTCCTTTAAAACTGAAACATTTAAAATTAATGGCTTTTACTACTTTCTTTTTTTTTTTGAGCAAAACAAAAAGAAAAATATTAAGCTCAGATGTCATATACGCACTGGGGTACCTAATTGGCACCAAAATGGCATTATTTTGCATGACATGGTAACCCGGCTATTGTTGCTTATTCATTAATAAATGTTTATTTACATTTATTGTCTTTTTATTTAAAAAAAAAAAGTTACAGATTGCTTTGTTCTATAGTTATTAATTATTTTTTTTTTATTTATTGTTATTTCATTTTAAAAATAATAGAAAATAATTTTAAACAATAGAAAATAATTTAAAATAAATAATGTAACTGGTATTCGAAAACGAGGTTTTCGTCAAATTGTCGTATAAAAAACATGCCAAACCCGGTGCTTATATGACATCTGTGTTAAATATTAAGTAATGCAAGAAATCATGACATTTAATTTCAAATTCAAAGCAAATGACCAGTATCGCCAAATTATATAAATCGCCAAACCACTCGCCAAATTATACAAGTTGACGTAATTTTTATTTTAAATAACGAAAGAACAAATAAATTAGTATAAAAATACAAATACAAATAAAACGTCAAAATAAAAATCACTTGATGGCGTAAACACATGTAACTTCCTTATAGTCAAGTGAATGTTACATTTACGACCAACCATTATTGGCATTTAATCTTATAGTCTGGCAATAGATTTTTGGTCAATTGGATAACCAAGTAGTACCTTTTTAATTTACCACTCGAAAAATAAAAAAAATGCTAACTTGTGAGTTAAACAAGTAATATAAAAATTTTGTTTTTAAAGTCAATTCCTACTTAGGCCATCAAAGACAAATTTAATATAATCCCTTAAGCTAATATTAGTTTTTGTTGCATTAAAATATCTCAATTTGTTGATTTTCTATAAGCAAGTAGGTTTACAATGGAACTCTATGGAAATTTGGCGAAATATTAGAGGTATCGCCAAGTTGGCATCACTTTTGGTGACTCCTTTTGGCTGCCAAATTTGGCGATATATCACCAAGTTGGCGACGAACTTGGCGGTATTTGGCGACAGAACAGGGTCCCTCCTATGGTAACCCCTTATTGAAAATACTTTAATTGATCTTCAACAACCAATGGCCACCATTTTGTTTCCCATGCAAAACTAAAATTAATTAATTAATTAATATTTGAAAAAACTGTATTAACATCAATTGTCATCCAGTACAAGTTTAAAAAAATGTATTTCAACTTGATAGGATGAATAATGAGTATTTTATTAACGATTGAAAATTTGAACAAGATAAATATATCTATATATATAAAAGCCATTCTCTGTGTGTATGTCCTTTATACAAATCTTCAATTTTTGACGAATTTGCACGAAACTTCATTTACATAGGCTTTAGAACACGGAAAAGAGCACTGTCTACTTTAAAAAATCATCAGAACACTATTTATCCCTTTTTTCTACTATGTTCCATAATTTAACATTATAGAAATATATCTTTTTAATTTTCTAATTAAATCGTTTCTTTCCCGTTGCCACACCCTAAAAAATGACACAATAATGTGAAAAAAATAACGTTGCTATATTTTTGCATTTTTGAAATTGACGTCATTCTAAACAGAAAACGTGCATTATTTATATATAAAATAAAAACTTCAACTATAAGAGCAGTAAAATGATGTAGCACCTTAATTTAATTGTTTTTTTAAATTAAAATATTTACTTTAATACAAACAGTCAAATTTCATGAAAACAATTTAGGAACAAGAAAAAAAGGCTAGATATGACGTCACATTCCATCAAATCTTTTCAACGTGTAGTCAACTCACCATAAATAAATGGCTCCTATATTTTGTTTACTTCTTCGATTGTATACTACAGCCATAATCTGTTAAGTTCGTGTTTTATTTTATGTTATTTTTGGCGTTTTAATTTTGTTTGCCAATTTAGTTATTGAATATTACACGAAAACAAACAAATTCTAAATTAGTTACAATGTTTTTGAACAATTGAGTTAATATTTTGCAATTGGATTGCAAGCATATTTAAAAAATGTGCATGATTGAAAATTACTTTAAAATCCATAAAAAAATCTGTAAATTGAGATAAACATTACAAACCAATCTTACTGAAAGTACTTTTGTTTTCTATAAGACGTTGAAACAATCGAATGTGCGAGGTTTAGAGGTTAAATTGCAGTAAAAGGGAAACTAATTATTGTGTTAGGTTGTTGCCACAGAAAATATGATACCAGGTTACTCATAGACATGTCTTTTCTTTATACTATTGCATTAAGAGTAAACGGGTTCATTTTTCGTAATCGGGTTGCACGTACCTTTAAAAATATCCAAATCCATTAAAATCAGAAAATTGAGATACAATTTTGAAACAAATTTCATTTGAAAGAACTTTTTTCAATTCGACATTGTAAAAAATGAAATTGTGTGATGTTTAGAAGTTAGAAAAATTGCAGTAGAGGCACAATTTATAGCCTCACTGGGCACTGACATAGTGTTTGTACTTTATATATATAACACGCAAATGAGAATTTCACTAAATGCTGCGCGATTTGGTGGAATTTTTTTTTTTCGTATTGTGAGGAAAATCACACACTTTGCTCTTACATCCGGCAAAGATAATGCGCATTCTGTTATTAAAGCTCAGAGATTTTACTATGGTTGCAAGACAATAACGTCATGTTTTCTGATTGCCTTTTTAACATTTTGTGGATGGGAATGAATGCACAAGTTTCAGTTATTATGATTGCCGTATTATTTCGTTTTAATTTATTTTAACTGGAAGGCTCCTTATAATTGACACGGGCGAAGCCGGGTAGTTCTGCTAGTAAATAAATAAATAAATAAATATAGGGAGAGTGTGAGATAATAGTAGGAATTGAAAAAAAAAATCGGCTTGAAAATGTTATTTTTATATCCACTATGACGCCATATTCATCTTCTTTTTAAATCTTAAAAAAAAAAAAAAAAAAAAAAAAAAAAAAAAAAAAAAACTTTCAGTTTCTTCAGTTTTATGTTTCACGTGAAAATCATTCAACTAAAAATAGACAAATTATTGTTACGGCTTTTGAATTATTTACAACAATGAAATAAAAATGTTAAATTTTATTAGAAAATGCCCGTTGATTCTCAATGAAAAACGCGAAGTTTGGAATTATTATGAAAAATATTTGAATAATCTAAATAAAAATTAGCCCATGTTACTCTCTAGATGCATCCACCTATATCCACCTATATGCAAAGGCATTTTATGATCCGTTTTGACCCTGACGTCAGGCAAATGTTTTTACACTTTGAATTTATAATATTATTAGAATTAGCAAAGAATTAAAAATGAGTGGCATCAGGGACAAAAAAGTGGGAAGAAAAAATGAAAAAGTTATGATCTCCATAGGCTTTTCTATGTTAAATTAACATTGAGAAGTGACACTGGAAATAAATAAGTATTGTGCTGCCCCACAATACTTAAATAATTCAGGTTTAAGAATTAAAATACATGCTTTTTTATAAAATGACGCCATTTGCATCCGCTAACGCAATCCACTTTTACAATCCAGTGTTAAACTTCATCTATAGAAAAGTATGCATATGACGTCAATATCACGGAATAACAGACAATATTCTTGACATAACCCATATTTTAATTTCAACTTTTTTGTCAGGTTTTATGAGAAAATGGCAACAAAAAGATACAGTATCGCCTATTTTCGATTATTTTTCGTTTACTTTCAATGACTTTAATAGAAATGGGGTACTTCTGTTGCCACGATAAGAAAAATGTTATTAAAAACTACAAAAAAATTAATATCTCAAAAATAAAATGAGATATAGCTTTCAAACAAATTGCATTTAAAAGAGCATTTTTTTTCCTTATGTGACGGTGTAAAAATTAAAAATGTGCGATATTTAGAAGTTTAAAAATTTGTAGTAGAAAAAATTGCAAAACCAAAATTTTATTTCAAATTTCAAAGTGTTGCCATTCGCAAAATGACGTATGCATTACGCACAGATATGTTTGTCCTTTATAATATAGATAAATAGATAGGAAGAGTGTGAGCTAATAGTAGGAATTGAAAAGAAAAATGGTAAGTTTCCGTTATACGGACACCATTGTCGCCAAGCGTAATAGTTGGCACAAAATGAAAACCATGTGAATTGAAACATTTGAAAAATAAAAGAAAAAACACTGTCGATAGTAAAGTGAGCCTTTTAAAAATATAACATTTGGAAACTACAGACTTTTACGAACTATTTTACTAAATCACAAATATATACTTAAAATAAGTGAACAAATAACTGTTATACAATAAAGTATAGCAAATAATAGCAAATCACAATGTTTTGCATGGTTTACAATAAAAATCCGGTACTACTTAGTGATGTCCATTACAAAGCCTCTGTTCTCATCATTGTCACCCTTTTATTATGCTTTATCCTACTTTCATCTTTATTTCATTTCTTTATTTATTTTAACAAAATACTTTATTTTATTAAAACATTCTTATCTTTCTTTCTTTAAAGTCTCTTAAATTCAGTTTCCGACTTCATACTTTTTCCCTTTTTCATTCGT
This sequence comes from Maratus speciosus, assembly GCA_963932465.1. NCBI lineage: Eukaryota > Metazoa > Arthropoda > Arachnida > Araneae > Salticidae > Maratus > Maratus speciosus. The sequence goes on along the minus strand of OZ010790.1, from coordinate 177,073,334 downwards.
GCAAAACAGCTTCGAGTTCTTGCAGTTTTGCCGTAGTTCTCGTAGAGAACATCAGATGGCATCGTATGTCCAGAGCATCGGCAATCGTTGCCAGCCGGTTGGGAGTCTAACAGACATGCGTAGATACCTTATTTCGGTTCATCCATTTCAAATAAATCGCCATGCTCTGAAGTCATCCTTGCCCAGTTGTATTTGTTTCTGTTCGGGGAAGGTGGAAATAGCTCTTTCATAATGCTTCATCTTATTATCTGTTTAAATAGTTTTGCTCATCGGCTTTTACGTTTACGATAGTCCTTTTTCAACTGTAACTTATCTTAGAGGAGAGTCATCTTGTTTCGAGTGTTTGTTTTTCGGGAGCTGAATGGCGTACTGTTTAAAGTTGTCTTTGTTATATGCAAGACATTGTGTCTACGTAGCGGTTTTTCCTGAAACTACCTTTTTGATGATGTCGTCCTCAGAATATGTTTTTCATCGTGAAGCTTGGGAGTTTTAAAGTAAAGTAGTGTCAATCCTTTTGAAATGTGTTCGGCTGTTTTTCAATGGTTTCTTCGTAAGAGAATAGAGACGTTTATTTGTCGAATACGAATTGACTTTTTGTGTCGAGTCTTCAAAAGGACATACTTACGTTTTTCAAGCCCTCGCTACACTATTGGGAATATAAGGATGTCGTAATTTATGTCATGTAGTCATGTTATATTTCAAAGTAAATGCCTTTACTGTTTGCTATGATGTTTGTAATTAAAGTTTCAGATAAGTCTTTTCCATCTTTACATTTGTTGATAAGCTGATATTTAAGAGATGTTATAATTTGTTTCTACATTAATATGTCTTTTAAGTTTTAATAAATTATTTGTGTTTTTAAAATATCTGTCATTATTTTCCACCATATTATTTTTGGAATTATATTTTACTTTTCAGATGTTATAGTTTATCTAGCTTATTGTAACTCTTAATAATCATTTTTCCTTGGGGTTTAAACCAGCATTACGCTCCATTGCATATTTAATATTCTCTGCTACCCACTTTAACCCCTAAGCACTATTTTATAGTGCTTATCAAAAGGTTATGGGCTCATAGTGATTGAAGTAATTGTTTTGAAATATAGAGCTTTGATTTTATCCAAAAATTCAAATTTTTTTTTGCAGAGTTTGTCTGAAGCGTGCTGGTATTGTTTACAGTTTATTTTAAAAGCTATGTTTTTTTTAAGTAAAGTTAATATAAGTAAAGGTAATATAATATGAAATAAGATTTAAAGTTAAAAATTTAAAATTTTTTTGTGGTGGAAATTTTTTTTTGGCTTTTCCTGATGTTTTCGTCGGGGGGGGAGGCGTAATCCTTAGTCAACTTTAAAGCTTTAAATAAAGTTTTTCTTAAAGTTTTAAGCTGTTTAATTATAATAAATGGTAAATTAAACAAAAATGAATTGCTTACGCTTAATATTCATGGCATTTAGTTATTTTTCATTGCATTTAAAAATTTTTTTTTTTTGCATTTGAAACTTTCCTTCTAAACACTTTTTTTGAGGAAGTTCAATTTGAAATAAAGCAGTGTATTTTCATATGTAAATTTGATATTTGTGATGAAGTATAATTGTATTTATGGTCAGCGTTTTTCTACAAGGTTATATGGAAGTCATTTAAGTGGTATGTGATATATGAAATATTAGCTTGTGTACTCCATGCTTGTAATGAGTATTTTTGATTGAAGGGAGCGTGCTGGAGCCCTCCTTTTGGAGTTAAGGACTTTCAATTTGTTTGATATCTTAAGTTTGAACTGCTGACTTTTACAATTTTTAAAATGATGAAAAATTTCCATTGAGTCTACGGACGCCTTCCCGGTGATTTTTACAAAGTTGTTATCCGGTCATTGTTTTTAAAGTTGATCTACATTTGTCTCAGATATTGCCATTACCCCATCATTTTATTTCTCCCATATATTTATATTGTTATGTTATCTTGTTTTATATTTGCATATGTCTAATGAATTAAAATAGTAATTGGTAAAGAGCTGTGGAGTATTTTGTCCAAAAATCCGGTGTTGAATTTATATAATTGAATTTGGAGGAATGTAGTAATATACGCAGTCTAGCGGTTTAAACAGGTTTAAATCAGTTGGGTTTAATCTAGAGTTGATAAAATCAGAGTTTAACTTCTGTTGTAATGTTAAATATTGATACATTTTTAGGATAAAAGCTTTTGGTTTGAAAATTTAAGGGCTTTTAAGATTTAAATTTTCTTAAATTAAATTGGGGGATTCTCTTTGAATTTTTAATATTGATCTTATTTAAATTTTTATTATAGAATGTTTAACTGAAGATAGTTTGATTGGTGATTTAAATAGATGGTACAAGTTTTTTTTTACTATTTTGCAGAGTTTAAATATAAGCAAATTTTTTTTGTTATAATGAAAAGGCATTGAAATAGAATTTTACTGTGAGATTAATCATTCAAAAGGCCTTTAATTTGTTTTGGAAGTTCGAGAAAAACAATTTTGTTTTTGAGGTATACTCATTCCCCAAAATGAAAGTGGCTTTAATGAATTGAATTCCTTTCATCTGCTTCTTGGTATCTGGAGCACCACCCTTTTTCTGTGTATGAATCACTCTAGGTACCTAGAGGACTACTGTAAGGTGTGTGAGTGAGTCCTTTATTCACCCTAGTGGTGGGTATATTACGAATGAATTTTACTATAAGAGCCGTTGTGCTGTCAATTGTTTCTAGATGCCAAGAATGAATTCTTTAAATGTTTAACAGTTTTTGAATAATTAAATTTTGGCCTGTAAATATAAATTTTTGGCTTATGTTTTTTTGCTTTATTTAATAATTTTATCTCTGTATTGACTTTAACCATGTAATTGATAGCGTGTTTGTATTCGACCATTGTCTAATTTTTTTTTAGATGTATCTGTAGAAGATGTCCAGATACTGTGTTAGTGGGTTGTTTAAACAACCAGGTGGTCGAGTGTCATTACGTACTTTCAATTTTTAAAGTTTAATCCTAGTTTTTCAAGAGAATTTCTCCAATTGCTACACTATATTGATGTATTAATTATATATTTAAATTAATCAGCTGTTGATATACTTGAATTTTCTCTCTAGTCCTTGATATGGCCAAACATTTTTTAGTTTTGGATAATTTTTTTTTTATTACCTATGTTTAAAGTATAAATTTTTAAAATGTTCATTCTATGGAATTCTATTTTGGAGTAATTGTTTTAATGCATTTATAGTAGTAGCAGCATCAATTTTCAATAAGTTTAAGATGTGTTACTTACTTTATTGTAAATATTTCTCCTTTTCTATGAGTTCTGTTAGTGTGAACATTATGCATATATTCTTTTGTTTTATTTAAATGAAAAAAGTTTATCTATTACACTTATTGCACTCATTAATACTTTTCAATAAGGTTTTAAGCCAGTTTAATGCCCATGAGTTTCTCATGTTTTAAGTTTCTCTTGTAGTTTGCTATACATAGTATAGTTTTTCACATTAAGTGTGTTGAGGGGGGAAACATTAACTGGCAACCTATTTTTGAAATGTTCTTTACAGTTTTATATGATCTCAAGTGAGAGTATAGATCTTTTACTGCTGTGAATAATGAAGTTAATGTGTAAAAATATTTTACTTCTGAATTTTCTTTTTAGTATTAGTAATGGATAAAATGGTATAATTGTTTTTGCATTTGTCATTTTAATTATATATATATATGTATTTATGATTTTATATGTTAAAAATATTAAGTTTTGGCCATTCATGATGAAATATGGGATTGAACAAGTGGTTTGAGACGTTTGCTCTGCAGTTTTTAAAAGAAAAAAAACAGGTTTTACATAAGTGCTACTAAGATACCTGGTTAATCTGTCCTTAAAATTGATTTGAAGTTTTAAATAATGTTCTTCTAGACGTAAATTGGGAGTTTGAAACTTTTGAGATAGAGCAGCAGATTTAACTTAATGTTCAGAAAAAGTTGGCTGGTTAAAGGTTGGTTAATTTTTTTTTAAGTTGTTGGATGAATTTGAGTCATACTTGACCAAAAATTGTAAGGTTAAGTAGAAGTTGGCTTGTTTAAGTTCCAGCATAGGATCTTAACTTGGTAGAGGAGATGTCTGACCTTTTAACTTATATGGCCATTGCTGTTTCCTGAAGTGGATATAGGAGTTGGAGATTAAGATTTGAAAGACTATTAAGCTGTCTATTTCTCAATTTAAACTTATCTCCCTGGATCATCTTATTAGATAATTGGTAAATTTTTGACAAATATTGGTGGTTTCTTTTAAAAGAGTGAAAAAAAGAAGTAATTCATATATTTATATATATCCCCTTGTTAAACTTTTGGATGTGGAATCTTTTAAGATGTTGGGTTTCGGTGATGGCTCCGCCATTATTGGAACTTGACTGGTAACCTTTAAATCCAAATGGTTATTTTCCTGCCTGTTGGTAGATTGAATAAGTACATGACTTTTTTGCAATTTTCTGGCTATTCTTTTCTGGAAAAGAAATGTTTTGCTTCCTAGTTGATGATGATATGGTCTAAGGATAAATTCGTGCATGCTGCTTACATCTACGTTGATGTTTATTGTGAGAGAATGACTTTAGTAAGCCATAATGTTGTTTGAAGATGTTGGCATCCCCGGGTTGAAAGTTTAGTGTCCGGAAAGACTCTTGACCTTGGGATCTCAGTATTCATGTAAGACGTGTATGTGTGATGTACCAATATAATATTTTTATTTCTTTTCTCGAATTTGAGAATTTAGATTAATTTTTGTATTGTCCCACGTATCTGGTTTCCTAGATGTTGTTGCAGCTGGAATGAAGTTGATAGAGGAAATTTTTTTTTTAATGCCTTTCTGTTTAGAGTAACCTTCATCCATAAGACTAGGAATTGCAGTTCTGTCAGCCAGTATGTAAATTGTTTTATGATATGTCATGTTGCACAGTTTGATTAGAATTAAAGAGGGGGCTGCTTTTAATTAAGGAATACCATCATTGTATTGTCATGTTTTGAATTTATCTTGCTGAATATAGATGAATATGAAGATTGAATTATTGATCCAAGTTATATTAATGAACTTTATGAACTAATGAATTTAATGAACTTTAATTGTTTTTAAACTTGGTTTCCTGGTGCAATAATATGATAAATTGATAGTTGTTAAAATTGTTGAACCTTTTTTATCTGTTGAAGTTATTTATTTATCTGATTGTTGAATTACTTATATAAGCAATATATTTAAATTGGAAATTTTTTATGGTTATGTCTGAATTCAAGTTGATCTGTAATTCAGTTGAGATCATGCTTTTAAAGTAGTCAACAGGTGTATACATTATCTTTTTAAAGAAATATCAAGTATGTAAATGCAATTTTTTTTACTTGATATACTGATTGGGATAACATACTTGTGTGTTGTATATTTATTATGTCTTTAATAGTTTTTTTTGTAAACCATTAGTGTTCCGGGGCTCACCTTTTTTTTACAGTTTAACTACTTTTTTTAAGTCTTCATGCTTATTTCTAGTGATCGTAGGTAGCTATTTTTAGATTGCAAGAGTTTAAGATCTTTTAGGAGGTGTCTATTTTTAGTCCTTTGGATGTTCAAACTTTTAGTGTCTGTGTGCAGTCTTTTAGAACTGCTGGTTATTTTCCTTTGGGCATAACCCTTCATGGTGTACAATTGATGAGAGTGGGGGCATTTGATGTCCATTACAAAGCCTCTGTTCTCATCATTGTCACCCTTTTATTATGCTTTATCCTACTTTCATCTTTATTTCATTTCTTTATTTATTTTAACAAAATACTTTATTTTATTAAAACATTCTTATCTTTCTTTCTTTAAAGTCTCTTAAATTCAGTTTCCGACTTCATACTTTTTCCCTTTTTCATTCGTGCAAAACAGCTTCGAGTTCTCGCAGTTTTGCCGTAGTTCTCGTAGAGAACATCAGATGGCATCGTATGTCCAGAGCATTGGCAATCGCTGCCATGGTTACGCCTTCACATGCTTCTTGAAGCCGGTTGGGAGTCTAACAGACATGCGTAGATACCTTATTTCCGTTCATCCATTTCAAATAAATCGCCATGCTCTGAAGTCATCCTTGCCCAGTTGTATTTGTTTCTGTTCGGGGAAGGTGGAAATAGCTCTTTCATAATGCTTCATCGTATTATCTGTTTAAATAGTTTTGCTCATCGGCTTTTACGTTTACGATAGTCCTTTTTCAACTGTAACTTATCTTAGAGGAGAGTCATCTTGTTTCGAGTGTTTGTTTTTCGGGAGCTGAATGGCGTACTGTTTAAAGTTGTCTTTGTTATATGCAAGACATCGTGTCTACGTAGCGGTTTTTCCTGAAACTACCTTTTTGATGATGTCGTCCTCAGAATATGTTTTTCATCATGAAGCTCGGGAGTTTTAAAGTAAAGTAGTGTCAATCCTTTTGAAATGTGTTCGGCTGTTTTTCAATGGTTTCTTCGTAAGAGAATAGAGACGTTTATTTGTTGAATACGAATTGACTTTTTGTGTCGAGTCTTCAAAAGGACATACTTACGTTTTTCAAGCCATCGCTACACTATTGGGAATATAAGGATGTCGTAATTTATGTCATGTTGTCATGTTATATTTCAAAGTAAATGCCTTTACTGTTTGCTATGATGTTTGTAATTAAAGTTTCAGATAAGTCTTTTCCATCTTTACATTTGTTGATAAGCTGATATTTAAGAGATGTTATAATTTGTTTCTACATTAATATGTCTTTTAAGTTTTAATAAATTATTTGTGTTTCTAAAATATCTGTCATTATTTTCCACCATATTATTTTTGGAATTATATTTTACTTTTCAGATGTTATAGTTTATCTAGCTTAACGTAACTCTTAATAATCATTTTTCCTTGGGGTTTAAACCAGCATTACGCTCCATTGCATATTTAATATTCTCTGCTACCCACTTTAACCCCTAAGCACTATTTTATAGTGCTTATCACTTAGTTATCCCGTTAACCAATTTCGCCAAATTATATAAATCGCCAAATTATACAAATTGACATAATTTTTATTTTAAATAACGAAAGAACAAATAAATTAGTATAACATTAATAAAAATACAAATAAAACGTCGAAATAAAAATCACTTGATGACGTAAACACGCGTAACTTGCTTAAAGTCAAGGGAATGTGATATTTACGATCAACCATTATTGGCATTTAATCTTATAGTTTAGTGATAGATTTTTGGTCGATGGGATAACTAAGTAGTACCAAAAATCATTTTCACGATCAGGGTTGAAATAATTGGTGCATTAGCATACATTTTGGCATGGTGTCCGTATAACGGAAAAGTACCAAAAAAAAGCTGTTGGCGAGATTTGAACCCGGCTAACATAAAAGTACCAAGAATTCTTTGTGATCATGGCAACTTTTATGTAGTTTTATTCGAAAAGTAACTTTGATTCTTTAATCAAAATGGAAACCTTTCTTATGGAAAGCAAAGGAACTGTTGATGATAGTCACATGACTTAGGCTATTATTATAGAAATTGTCTTCAATTCTAAAAACAGCGTAAAGAATAATGTTTCCTAACGATTACAAATTTATTTACACATGGCTATTAAAAACAGAAAAAAAAAACTTTAAAATTACTATTAAATGAGTACTTGTTAAAAGCAGGAAAATATTGAAAATTATGTCTTGAAAATTGTATTTACACGTGAATATTAAAAGAGAAAGGAAACTTTAAAATAATAAATACATTAATATGCGTTTAACCCTTTTGGGGACAAGGTACTTCTATTCGTAAAATGTTGAAATCAGTGAATGGCACCTTAATTTGCAAACAAATTTCGAAATATAATAATGCTTTTGTTCACTTACTGAATAAAAGAAAAATTTTCATTCCAATATTCTGATGCCAATGTGGCATTTAAGAATTAAAATTAAGAGATCCAAAAATAAACCACCGCCCTTGAAGGGGTTAAAGCAGTAAATTGTAGTAATTGTAGTAAATTATATTATATGAATCGTTTTATAACGCTGTTAAAAAATACCGGTCGACAAAGACTGTTTACTTAAATCATTTTATTTTAGCTTCTTTTCAAATGTTTAACTGATCTTCATTAATCAAACATGAAAATAACCACTGGATGTCTTAACAGCAACTGATTCGGCCTTAAATTTTCGCAATCAAAGGGAATTGAATGGAAACCTGTTTACAGGGAGATCGCTAATGGTTTTTTCATTATAATTCAATCTTCTTTAATCCTTTAAAAACCGATCAAATTAGCGTGCTTTTAGATTCTGCGGTGTCTAAACGGGGATTGGCGAGCGTAGCTTGCAGGGGGCAGAGCCCCCTGGTTACATTTAAAATTGTAATGTAGTATTTAAATTTATACAAACAATGTCAAATGAAACATAGTACATACTTCTAAGAAAGATATTGTTGTGAAACCAGTGGTCAGTTCTGTGTTATATTCAAGATGTCTAGTTGATCTTCCGGCACTTATATAGAATTTATTTTAACACTTCATTACCAGCAATGACAAACCTCATCGGGGAAACACCTCATGGGGCACTCTTTACGTTTTTAAAACACGCAGGATTTTATTTTGATATCTAATCTTTTATTTATTTCGTTGGTTTTATGACTGATTTTTGGTTTTAACATCTGGATGGGATACCCCATCCAGATACCTTTTCTACGTTATTTATTTTCTTTCATATTTACCTATATTTTAGCTACTTTATTTAACTTCATCCTTTTTTAGTCTATAATTATTTTTTTGGCGCAGCATGTCCCTCATGGGACTTTGTGCCATAAAACCATATACAACCAACCAACCATCTAGTTGATCTTATAGACCTACAGTCACACAGGGATGGTGAATACAGAGTGGTTCAGAACTATATGTCAAAAATGTAGAGGCAGGTAGAAGGGACCTAAATAAGCAGATTTCGTACAGGAATATGGTTACGGAAATACAGTGTTAAGGCAGTTGAGGGAGCTGATGAATACGGCAGTTGAATGCTCTTCGTTAGCTTGAATCGTCATTTCCCACACGGATTTTGAGCAACGTGGATTACACCAATGCGGAACTTGCTGGCATGCATTTCATGTATGGGATTGCGCAAAGAAATGGATTGAATGCTCAAAGGATTTAGAATAAACGATTCCTGGGAAGGATTCTGCCGGAAATCTGAACATTTAAGCGTCTTCATTAGGAGTTGTGCGCGAGTGGATCGTTTTATGCCTACAGGCATGATAAGGGCAATGTAAGATATCGCAGAATTCCTGCAGTGGAAGAAGCAGTATTACACACAGTAGAGGTTAGTCCTTCGGCAAGCTCAAAAGCTGTTTGACGTGCGTTGGATGTGAACCATTTACTTGCTTAGCCCCATACATGAAATGCATGTCGGGAAGCTTCGCATTGTTGTAACGATGCATGTTGCTCGAAATCTGTGAGGGAATAACGATTCAAACTAGCGAAGCACTTTCATCCACTGATTTTAACAGCGCCCTCTACTGCCTCAACGCTGCATTTCTAAAGACACTTTCCTATACGAAATCTTCTTACTTAGGTCCCCTCTACTTGCCTTTTCACTTTTGACATATAGTTCTAAACCACATGTATACATTCAAAATGGTGTATCAAGAACATTTAACTAAGTTTGTGCAGCTACGATCTTTGAAAACTAAGACAGCTGAAGAAATAGCATATCATGTTCTTCCAATATCTTTAACTTTTGGTGTTGCAGCTATACTGCAATTAAATAATGGTAGGGAATTCAGTAATCAAGTCATATCCGAACTATGCTCTATGTGGAAAGATGTTAAGGTAGTTCATGGAAAACCTCATCATAATCAAACACAAGGATCAACTGAAAGAGCTAATCAGGGTATACAGAATATGTTAACTGCATACTGACGATACAAATAAATGGTCAGATAGTTTGCCCTTTGTGCAATTTGCAAAGAACACTACATACCACGAAAGAATACGCCAGTCCTTCTGAAGCTATGTTTGGCGTTAAACCAAACAGAGGCATAGCATCGTCATTATTGCCTAGCGAACAAATCGCAAATATGGAAACTGAAGAACAAATGGAAGAAATTGCTAATACTTTTGAAACCGAAAAACAGCTTGAAGAAACTCTCAATACTTTTGAAGAAAATTTGAGCAGCAGACATAACGAAAATCCAAAGAAAAATATTAAAGAGGACTGTACTGTTCATATCAAGCCTTGACTGAACATCACGAGTTTATTTCTATAGAAAGAGCGGCCGTGAAAGAGAATCTTCTACTGCGAGCAACGAAAATCTTACAAACGAAAAAAAAATCCTCCTGCTCAAATTGGTGATACCGTACGAATACAAGTCCCTGATGTCGACCGTGGTCCTACAGAAATCGAAATGTATTGGCATTTGTTGTTGGAATAGAAGACTTCGACTTTTATAAACTACCAAATAAAAATTTAACCCTCAAGCACCTTTATATCCGTAATCAGTTCATAATTCTTATGTAAAGTTACTTTCCATAGATGAGATCTCTTCTCAAGAAATGTTCCTGAGAGAATCAACTGCAGTTTATTCAAGAAGTGGAGGGCAAGGCTATACACGTTGTCATTGCAAAAGGAAGTGTTCCACAAATAAATGCAATTATAAAAGCAAAGGACTCTTATGCGAAGTGTCATAAAAGTTTAATTTGTTGCAATAAATAACATTTCAATCACATAATTCAGTAAGTTTTTTTTATTAGCCCCCGGTACAATATGCTATTTCTTTCTCCCAGCTTATTTTTTGTATTCCAAAAAATAGCGTTACCTTACAGAAGCCAGCCGTAAAACAAAGCAGTACGATTAAATACTCTATAGCAATTTTTTTAACTTCTAAGCATCGCACATTTTCAATTTTTACACCGTCATATTGGAAAAAAAAAGTTCTTTTAAATGCATTTTGTTTGAAAACTGTATCTCCATTTATTTCTGAAATATTACTTTTTCTGTAGTTTTTAGAGCCATTTGCTTAATATTGGCAACGGAAGTACTCCATTTCTGTAGAAAGTAAAGGAAAATAGTTCTAAAATAGTAATTATATATTTTTGTTGCCATTTTCTCATAACAACTGAAAAGAAAATGTAATTAAAATATGTGCTATTTTGAAAAAAATATAAATGAATGATTTGTGTTAAAACAATGGAGCTATTATAAATTATATTTAATTTTAAGTATCTATGAATCATTAGATAGCCGTTTTATTTTTGGCATTTTTCTTGAATTACGGCATCTTTTTGCTGCATTTGTGCATTATTTCGCGATAGTGATGTGCTATGCATGCTTTACTGTAGATGTTTAAGAGTAGATCGTAAATGTGGAATTCTTAAGCGGATGCGAATGATGTCATTTTACATAAAATAAAAGCTTGTGCTTTAAGTCTTAAAATTGAAATATGTTTTGTACTGCAGTAGCGTCCCGCTTAACCGAGTTATCTTCTTCTGATGGACTGGTGGCTTCTATTATTATGAAACAGCCATTATAAAGGAAGTATTAGGAGAAGATAAAAGAGCAGCCGTAAAAAGTTAGAACTTGAATTTTTGGGGGGAAAATGGCCATAATTTTTTTTTAAATTATGGCCATTTTCATCGGGGGCGACACTAAATTCTGAAAAAGCAGAATTCCTGTTTTCTAGTTGGTATTATTTTTTTTTTCTCATTTAGAGTGTACTGTTTGTTTTAAATTCAACAGTTTATATTCATGTACTATTACTTAAGCTTTCTCCTATTTTGACATATATATCATAAAGTGTTTAAATAATAAAGTATGATTTGTAGAAGAAATGTCCAGTATGGTATAAATGCCAAGTTTTTTATTGGCTAAACTTAAAACTAAAATCTTACTGCTTAACCAAGTACAACTGCTAACATTATTAAGAAGGCAAGTAATATCGAGCATCCCTTCTTCCTCTCACGCTTGCATCTAAAGTTACATGTCCAAAAACCCCAAACTTGGACTGTCCTTTAAATCTATCACTGCATTTAAATTATCCAGGGTTAGTCCTGCAGTGAAAACTCCTCTACAAGGTGACAATCACCTCTACTCATCGTACCTGGTCACTCCTTTCAGTAAGAGAAGCGAAAAAGTTACATCACCCTTGTGACATTTTATCTCGCCTGAAATACGGAGAAGAAAATGCAAATCTCCGACATATTCAACATTCACCATTAGTGCATGGTGAATATCGACAGTAGCTGGTGTAAGTGAGAAATAAGGATATTGAGCAAACATTTCGAACATACACCAAGCGACTATGTGAATGTTGACATTCTCCAGATTTCGGTCTTTCACGGTAACATATATAAACTTTAAAAAGAAGACAAGGAAAGGTACTTTTAAAAAGAACTTGAATTTCTGTTTTGAATGCCCTTGTTGCATTCAGACTTTAATTTAAATTTTATAAAGTATCTTTAATGTTTTACTTTGTCCAGCTTCAGTGTTCTACATTACTATACAGGGTACAGCAGGAATTTGAGAACACACATTATACGTGAAATACCACCCTGTACATCCATCTTTTCTGCTACATGTAAACATGTTAGAACCTAGACTAAATGAGGAAATGAAGAGGCGTGCTGTCTTTGTCTCACTTGTTGAAGAACACTCTGATTAAAGATTGATGCATTATTTAAACTCGTCCGATCATTCGTCTTTAAAGTAAGGAGCAAACTGAAGGCTGCCAGGTTTGATGTGCCAACCGCTTGGTACAGGAAACAACAATACCAGCGATATGACATTATCAAGACGCTGGAATTTGTTAGGCGTGTCGATGATGAGGAGAGGACAGTTCTTGTCCCAGAGAATCAGGGATAGGTGCCTGACCAGAACCAAGTGATTCCATAATAAGCTGAAACATCAAGAGGAGCCTGGAATGCCTGGACAGTATGAAAAAATTTAAACATTAAAAAAGCGATTTTAGGTTTAATTCTATTATATTAGCTTACTTGCTATTAGGTTAATTATTAAAAGTTTGTGTAATTTGATTTTAAACTTATTGTAATAGAATTTTATTATTTCAAATTTACATATATTTGAACTTATTTAAGCGAAAACTTATCAATTGTTAATTGCATATTCTTACTTTTTGAATATATCTTGTGGAACATGAAATTTGATTTTCTAAACCTCAGTGCACTTCCATACTTCTACTGATGTGTGGATTTATGTCTATCAAATGCTGTTTGATGAATTCTAATTTTTGGAAAAGTTCAACAATCAGTTTCAAAAAATATGAATATTAATCCTTTGAAAAAAATTCATTTGTGAAACTCACTTTCGCAAATTCCATTTCTTCTGCGATGCTTAACATTCTGCATTGGCTTCGTAAATCAGTTTCAAAATCATTTGTTTCTGAAAGTTTCTTATGCGATTTTCATTGTTTAACATCGGCTTCAGAAATCAAAATATGAAAAAATGAAAAATACCAGACCACATTTATGATAATTTACATTTAGAATGCTGCAATCCATTCCAAGAAATATTAATATTAACTCTTTCAAAATCAATCATTTTCGAAAGTTACTTATGTGGTTTTTATTTTCTTGTGCAATATTTAAAAATCAGTATCGGCTTTGGGAAAAAAAAAATATCTATGTTTATTTTTCTTTTGAATGCCATAATCCATTAAAAAATATTAATATTAACCCTTTCAAAAAACTATTTTCCAAAACTTACTCTCACAATTTTCATCTTTTGTCGTAATGTTCTGCACCCAAAATTTCTATCAAAATATGAACAAACAAATCCCACATGCTTAACAAGCATACATTTAACATTAAAAGATGTCTTCAGTTTAAAAAAAAATATATTATTAACCATTTCATAAAATTTGTTTCTGGAAGTCACTTTAAGATTTTTTCTGACCACTTGCTTAATTAGTAAATATGCTCGTGGCTTTTGCATTTGATCTGCAGCCCTTTTACAGCTAAATATCAATATTTCAGCAGTATAATGGGGGGTACCTTAGTTCACTATGTTGGTACCTTAGTTCATTGATAGATTTTCATTTAAAAATATAAAATCATACAAATTTGAGGTTTGTTTGCCAAAACAAACCAGAGCGTGTGTAGCATGCCCGTTGTGTGCTGCTGAATGCAGTGGATGCACCAGCTCTAGGTTCGTTGGGATAGATTTATATTTAAAATATAAAATCATAAAAATTCAAGGGTGTACATTACCAAAAGCAGTGAGGCAACTGATGTCAGGTTTATTTGGCAAGATTTTTGTTTAATAATATAAAATCAAAACAGGCAGAAGCACACTCAGAGTGTAGCACTTACAGTGTATGCTGACAAAAGTAGTGGGTCTCCCAACATTAGGTTTGTTTGGTAACATTTTCATTTAAAAATATAAAATCATTCAACTCTTATTTTAAGTATATTTAAAACTACTATCACGAGCCCTGGAAACACCAGGCAGATCAGTTAATTGATTAAAATTTAAAAAATAGTCTTCACTTTTATTATTGAGTGGTAGTATCCTTCCTTGCATTTAAAGTTAATGAGCTGTCATAATGCTCACTATCATCCATAATCAATGAGATACTCCCTTTGTCAAGTAAATTTTATTACAAGAAATGTGTGTTAAATTCATTCATGATTTAAAACATGTACATATTTTGCATTTTATTAATTAAAGTTACAGTGTTTGTTTAACTGCACAATACTTAAACATGCAACAAGAAAAAAACACTTATTTGTACAACATCTTGATATGCACTCATGTCAAATTTAAACAACCTAACAAGACAACTGAAAATTGAGTTTGTCTTGGGAGATTTTTTAATTATTTACGAGGGTGAGTCAGAAAATAAGTTTCCCCTGGGAACTGTGGCCAGAGGTGTGTATGAAAGACAAAAAATGTAATGAAACATTAAAGATGAGACGTAACTTTATTTTTCTACTTAAGTGCCAAGTGAGTTGAGACATTTGTCACACCCTTTATAAGCTTCATAAAGGCCTCCGGGAAAAAAATCAGGGCTTTGCATACAAAAGGAGTGTTGAACGGCTTGTGTGACTTCAGCATTGCTTACAAAGAAGTAGGTAAGCATTGCTTTCGTCTGTAGTGGCCGTGCACGTCCGTCCAGGTCTCGGTCTGTCCAACACTTGCTGATGCCCCTCACTGAATTGGCGGCACCATCTCCGCACCATTTGTTTCGACATCTCATCTGGCTTATAGACTCCCACGTGGCGGTTATGGATTTCTGCTACCGATACTCTACGTGTCCATTCATAGCGGACAACCGCTCTCATTTCCTCCTTTGACCACGAATTCACAACGCACTTTCTCTCCATATCTACCAGGAACAGAATGATGCAGAGTCCTGATTTTTTCAAGGAGCGCTTTTTGAAACTTATAAAGGGGTATGACAAATGTCTCAACTCACTTGGCACTTCTGTAGAAAAATAAAGTTATGGCTTATCTTTAATGTTTCATTACATTTTTTGTCTTTCATACACACCTCTGCGCACAGTTGCCAGGGGAAACTTATTTTTCGGCTCACCCTCGTACTATAATATTTTTCTGCAATATTTTTTGTATGAAATGCCTTTAAAACTGCTTAAAAAAAATAATGTTGCTGAACAATGCAAATCTTTCCGACATAATCACAAAGCCATTTTTATGTGTGCATGAAATTTGCAGATATTAATTTTAAAGTGCAATAAAATTGAATTCCATTTTTTATCTTTCTATAAATATATTACATCTTTAATAGATATGTCTCTATTATAGATCGGTTTAAATCTTCAACTTTGACACCATTTTCTCGAGATATCCTTAGCCTTTAAAAATATAGGCTTTGATTGATCTCTCTCTGATTTCTTAGCATATCATAACTGTAAATTTTGTGCATTGAAGCATAAAAATGACTGCATTAATTTGTCAGAAAGTAGCAGTTTTGATTTGAGAAAAGCATCACAATAAAAGAAGCAAAAGTTAATTTTCATATTGAATGTATACAACTAAATACCTAAAACTTTCTAGTCGCATATATTCGGTCAACTACTGTTCAGTATTTGGTCGACCAAATATTCGTCAAGAGATTTCAAATTGGCCGAATACTGAATTGAAATGGTAATAAAATTAAAATAAGAAAAGTATTTCTGAAAGTATGAAATACATTTATGAAATTATTTGCAAAATCTTTTGGTAATTAATGTATATATTTTTTTAAATGATCAAATTATCTGCAGAATCCTTAGGTAATTAATTTATAATTTTTTAAATTGTTAACTATATTGTAAAACTAGCAAAAGCCATGCTTTGTTTGGATTCGCGAAGCATTATTTAATAAGATAAATATTTGAAAGTAACAATAATTTTTTATTTTATTTTTGCATCTTTATTAAGCAAGAACGTTATTTTATGTTTTGCTGCATTTTATTTTTAGAAAGGTAAATTCAGCCAAATAACTTCTTGGAATTTTTTATTTATGATATAACACTGGTATAAATAAAAATATTTTCGCAGTAAAATTTTACAAAATATTTTTAAATTTTCAACTAAAAGCTCTTTTAAAGATGTTTTTACATTTTACAATAGCCTTTGGTGGTTTCTCAAATGGTTTGAAATAGGTATGTTTCCAATCTTTGTAATTCACATCAAATAATCTTTGATAGCAATCTTAGAATAATATATTCGAAGAGAGCTTGAAGAAAGTTACTTCTTCAAAATCCTATTTTCTGGAAAAACATTTGAAATCTGCCCTCGTTGATACTAAGAATTATTAAAACTTTTCATTTTAATTTCTTCTTTTATTCTTCATGTTAGCATACGAAAATGTTTGATATTGTAGAATCTCTCGTAAGGAAATTTTCTATTGAATGCTAAAGCTTGAAGGATTTTCACTCTCGACAGCGCTATATACATTAAGCCAACTGATATCTCTTTATCCCCAATATCTACGACTGCTTTATCTAATGTTAAACCTTGGGATTTATGAATTGTAACTGCAAAAGCTAACTGCATAGGAAATTGTTTTCTTGAGGAATTTATATTTCCATTTTTCCAGAATTTAGTTATTGGTGGAATCAGAACGCAGTCATTCTCATAAGTTGAATGACTGTAGTTTTCAAATTTAACCATGATTATTTGCGGCATCTGGTCTCATGGCCCGTGATTTTCTTCATAAATAATATCTGCAACATAGCCTAAGGCCCCGTTTACTAAACCTTTTTCCATCCACAAATTAGAACGTAGCATTACTTTAGACCCAATTGATAAAGTAAGAAATGGTTCAAGTCAGTTTGTCATTTCAGAATCAGCCAACATTGCTTTAGTACAATTATGAAGATCTTGAATCAAGGCAACAGGTTGATGCAGTTCTTTTAATTTTTCATTATTATATTCTTTTACGTCTTTATTCGTTGAAAGCAGCCTAATTGCATCTTTAAATAAATGCTGTTCGCTTTTTGAATGAGACTGTAAGCTTCTATTCATTAATATTTCATAGTCTTCAGTAGTGCATTCTCCATTGCTAATTCGATCAAGTATGCTACAAAATATTTGTTGAGTTTCATCTTGCCAGAAGGATGATGATAAAAAAAAATATTTTTGAATAGTCGAAGAAAATAACAATTGTCCTTCCAAAAGAAACTAACTTCCTTGATTTTTGTCACTGTAAAGAGGCCTGTCGTTTACTGGAGGTAATTGTTTGATATCTCCAAATAGATATAAGAACATTCCGCCAAAAGGTTCATCTTGTTTCGACGGCACAGTACTATGTAATCGTAAATCTATTTTTCGCAAAAGACTGCACCCAATCATACTCATTTCATCTATAATTAAGAATTTACAATTTCGAAACTCCTCCTGAAGTTGACCAATCGAATATGGACTAAGATCTCTTAGCTTTTGATTTAGTCCCAATAAAAGTTTTGAATGAATCGTTGATCCATTTATATTGATTGTGGCAACACCAGTTGGTGCAAGCAATTGAAAAGAAGATGGACCAAATGTTTCATTTAATCGAGCAGTGAAGTAATCTATTAAAGTACTTTTTCCAGAACCTGCTTTTCCTTGGACAACAAATCATTTTATTGGCATTTCTCGCCTATGACCTTGCAAGAAATTGAGCTGTTCTTCAAAAATATTTATTATTTTTTTCTGTTCATGGGAAAAGATGAAATTTGGCAAATTAGAAGGAACAGTGATACAACCACTTTTTTCACTCTCTTTCACCTTTTCATTTTCAATAAAATTCTGTAATTTATTAAGCAAATCTTGACTTTGAATGGTATGCCAGTTATACATTATATCAATGTTCCTTCTGCCCAAATCTAATTCATCCTGTGCATTATTTTGTCTTGAAGCGACATTCATCCAGTCAAATGGTTGATCTATTTCAGTAGATTCAATTTCTTCAAATTCTTCCTCATTTTCTAAATTTTGCAACAGATATTCCAAATCCAATCTCTGAATTTCATATTCTCAAAATGCTGTTCATATATAACTTTCCATGAAGTATTATTTGGATTCATAATTTGAAAATCGCGCCAAGGAATATGCAACATAACTTGTTGCTTATAGAAATCTTCATTATTTACATTATTGGGCTCATATTTCAATTTTGGTATAATTCTGGGGATAAATGGTTTTTTCTGATACTGAAATTTTCACCGCGTTTATAAACGTTTGTGAAATAATTCTGCAAGGACATATTTTCAAATCTCACTGGGCGTTGCTCGTACTTTTCTAAAATATTTGAAACGGATCTGCTTCCATCCTTCTTATTCATATCTAATTGTTCCCATGCGTTCCTTGCTAAATTAATGATGGCAAACTGACAAGATGACTTATGCAAAGGCCATCCCGTTAACACCCAAAATATTTCCTGGGCAGAATAATCACGTTCAGCACACATTTTTATTAAAATTTTCTGAATTATCTGCTGAACATTGTTATTATCGCGTGATTCTTGAACTGTTTAAATATTTGAAACGGGTATGCTTCCATCCTCCTTATTTATATCTAATTGTTCCCATGCGTTCCTTGCTAAATTAATGATGACAAACTGACGAGATGACTTATGCAAAGGCCTTCCCTTTAACACCCAAAATATTTCATGGGCAGAATAATCACGTTCAGCATACATTTACATTAAAATCTTCTGAATTATCTTCTGAACATTGACATTATCGCGTGATTCTTGAACTGTTTGTCTGATGAAATGTTTCATCCCTTCTGATCTGGGTTCAGCTTTGCTAGCACATTTAGCAATATATTTTAGAACTGCGTGAATGGAAATTACTGCTTGGGAATCCATATTTGCTCGCCAAATTTTTTAAATTTATGGGCTATGACTGTTTAAATGAGGACTATTTCTTTTTGAAATGTGTTCGGGTTCATTATTAAGGAACTGAATTTTACTTTCGTGAGAACCTTCTTTGGGAAATTTGAAACAGCATGTGACTTCAGAAGAATCTTTTTTATTTCTCTTACAATAAGCTTTAGAACATTTATGCTTTTGTACTGCACGTATTAAGTGATTATAGTCAGAAGCTTCATCAGACACATCCGTAAAATTAAATTTAGATGGATGTATATAATAAACTTGATTAGGATCTGGTTGCCAAGTCGATATGAATTCGTCAAAGTATTTTAAAATTTTACGTATCTTTTCATCATCATTTGAACTAAGATTGTTTACATCAGGAGCATCTTCAAACCAGAAAAGACCATGCATGTGAGGACTACCTCTATGTTGAAACTCAATACGAAACCAAAAGTCCTTGACTTTGAGATATTTCTTGAAAAAAAATGTTCCATAAAAAAATCCAACTGCTTATGAAAAAAGTAAGCAACGATTAAAGGATTACAATTCAACAATTTTGATTTTTTGATGAATTCAGAATTTTGGTTACAATTAGTGTAAACATAGTCTGCATCAATAATGCGATAAATTTCAGACCAGTATAAATCAGCTGCACTAAGTGTAATGAAAACAGTAGGAGTTCCCAATTCCTCAACCATGTCTAACAACTCTTGTGATCTGATAAACCAATAAGAGCTCGATGATCTTAAATTAGCATTGAAAGATAAAATCGACTTGTACAATGTAGGATCTTTCTGCAACCATTCCTGGAGTTTTTCAACTGTTTCAACATCATGTAGGCGAGAATTTTTTTTACTACAAATAATTCCATTTTGTAGTGCTGTCCAACGCATTATGCTATTGAAAGCAAAAAATCTAAATCTTGGATGCCGTGCGAATCTTCCATCGTCATATACCATGAGAAATTTAAAGTATTCTTTTGGTGTAATTTTACGAACTCTAGCATCTCTAAGATCACCTCTTCCTGTTGGAAATAACGTAGAAAAAGCTCTACATATATATCCATCACATGAAAATGCATTTATAGGCATATCTGAGGCCAAGGAATGACACTGCATTCATCATTTTCTTCTTTAATACCTGACATACTATTTATTGCCTCTCGATTACATCTGTAAGTCACATTTGGGGCTCCGGATTCATATATATTATTTGTCCATGGACATTGATCATCTACAGAATTCAAAGTTTTTTCAACTGATGGTAAATAAATCTGCTGTTGCTCTTGACTGAGTATTATTGGCTGAAAAATATTTTCATTTTTGGGTAAACTTTGCAAATTACTTTCATCAATAGTAATACCAAGGATTATTTTCCTTTAGATATTCTAAAGCAGACTTAACGTTTTCACGATTTACTGTAAAATCTTTGAATTCTTCACCATCTTGTCTTCTAACAAAGATGTACTGTGATATAGTATCTATGGAATGAGGTAATAAAGTACAAAATTCTGTTATATCTTGATGAAAATTAATAACTTGCCCACTGTATTGACTACCTTTAATGCGATAAACAGTAATAACTGGATGCACTTGGACAATTAATTGCTCCTTAACGAAAGTTAAGTTCTTCAATATTTCCGGTTATGGACCTAGATCCATATTATTAGCTATAGAAAAAATATCTAGTTCATTATTTACTATACATCTATTGCAAGTCTTACAAGATTTGTCAGATTGAATGTGCATGTCAAACCAACGTCGATGACAAATTTTACAAAAATATAATTTAATTTTTTTTTGTGCATCTTCGAAATTTAAAGCATATTTCCGAGCACATGCATTATCTGTCAGAAGAGATTCGTCATGTCGTCGTTTTTTTTGCGCTGGTATCTAGTCTCTTGCCTTAAAGCTAAATCATGTTCGCGTTCTTTTCGACCTGTAAGTGTACGTTTTCTCGGCATTCTTTATAATAGAACTAATACATTCCATAAATGGTTTTTAAATGACCAACATGTTAAAAATAATACTAATAGTAATTACTTCTTTATAGTAAATATATTTCATTTGGTTAAATTTTCAACCTTCGAGTTCGAATAACGCTTTATACAACGAATTTAATATTTAATTTTATTTGTTTACAATTTTTTTGTTGCCACTTTACCAAAAAAATTATAATATGATTCTTTTAAAATGCGCAAGTTTCGTCTGCGTAAATTATTTAACATAATAAGAATAAGTTGTGTATTTGAATTCTTAACACTAAAAAGTACTTAATTTAATTAAATAATTGAATTTTCACAAATTTTAATTCATTAAAAATATGCTATAATATAATTTTCCTAAAAAAAGTATATTAAAAATTTCACAAAAGAAATCATGAAACTATTATATGATTAAAAAAATGAGAGCCAAGATATGTGCCATCTCCAACCAACCTTAATAAAGTATTCTATTAAAATGTATATTTTCCTCTCAAATAACATACATTTTTAATATAAGAAAGTTCAATGTAAGTAAAGTTTTAAGCTGTAGCCGGTATTACGATAATTCTTTTACCTTACATATTACGTATGCCATGCTGCAATATTAAAAAGCTGTAGCCAGTATTGCGATAATTCTTTTGCCTCCCATGCAAATAATTAGAGATATACATATTATGTATGCCACGCTGCAATATTAAAAAGCTCCAGCGTGTATTACGATAATTCTTTTACCTCATATGTAAATAATTAGAGATTATTTAATTCCGCTTAATTATTACAATTTTTCTTTTAGATAAACGCAAACATTTTATCAGAAACTCCAACAAAACTTTGTATTTTATTTATTCCTTATTCCAAAGATACAGCTTTATCGTCTGCTGCCATAGTAACATGATAAATTAAATTTTATTAAAAAAATAAGCAGTAGTAGAAAAATATTTTACAAAATTGAATAGTTATTTTTAATTTTAGTTTTAGAATTCAATTCATGAACTCCCGTGCATAGAACGGGTTAAACAGCTAGTTAAATTTAAAAAACAGTTTTTGAGATATTTTGACCGAATAATGAAAATATATTTTATTTATTTAATTAATCATGATTCTATCTATAAGTACTGACTCCATGATTTATTAATTTTTCTTCTGAAAATATACGTGTTTAATTTTTTTTTTTTTTTTTTTTTGCAAAGATGCGTGCGTAATGGAAAAACATGTAAAATAAATTAATTAAAAGAATAAATTTTTTAAGGTTATTCAGTAAAAAAAAAAAAAAAAAAAAAACATTGTGCAAATCTACAGTTTATAATGTATTTTTAAGTTTAATTTCAAGTCAAAATACTGAATAGTTTTTTTGTAAAGTGTACAACAAAATGTAATTTGAGTAGACTAGTAGAGGATTCGCTTCGCTCATCCTAATAATATTCCATGTTGTGATTAGGGATTTCAAGGAAGTCAAATTGAAAGTTTTATCTAGATATTAGTCATATTGCCATAAAAAGATATGTGATCTTGGACGACTTTATTTCTGGGGGAAACCCATAGTCTTTTTTACATAGGAAAAAGATGAAAATGTATATTGATACAGTACTTGACAACATCAAATCTATAAATGTTAGTTGTTCAGTGATTGAGAAAGGGATTCATTATTTTTCTATTTTCTGTGTAAGTGATTGATTGATTATGTTTAGCTTAAGATAATTTGTATTTTGTATATATTAAATATTTAAGCAAGATTACTTTCTTTATGTAGAAATGACATTGAAAAGAAAAAAGAAGACCTCCGTCAAATGGTGGGGTGAGTAGCTAATTGCAATTAGTATTTGTACAAACAAATCTAAAAATTAGATGTATCAGATTTTATTGCAACGTTTTGTATCATTTTTTTTTTTTTTTTTTAAGAGAGAGATATCGTGATTTGATGGATGCTGCTGATACTATTACAGAAATGAAGGATATAGCTGCTGGTGTATGTATTTTTTATTTTTATTTATTTATTTTATTTTTCTGAAAATTTTAATTTCAAGTCATTTAGTTCTTTACATATTTTTTCTCTGTTTTATATATAGGTTACAAGTTGTGTGAAATCTATCGAAGTTGGATGCTTACAACTTCAGCAAAGCAGTTTAAATGGCGGAATTTTAAATAATATCCAAGAGAAAGTTGCTGAGAGGTTACTTATTACATTTATTTCCTGTTTTAATCCAGAATATGTTTTAAACTTTATATTACAGTTTTAATAATAATAATTAAAAAAAAAAAATCAAACTAAGTATCTTAAAAATATATGAATTATTATTTTAAATTAATATTTCGTTTTTGAAATGCGGTTTATGACAAAAGATAGTTTCTGAAAAAAAAAAAAATAATAATAATAATAATTATTGCAGTGGTGCTCACTGTACAGGCCACATATACCCCCTCCCCCTGAGTTAATTTCGTCTGGCTCCACATTGGGCATATAATTAATATATATATATATATATATATGTGTGTGTGTGTGTGTGTGTGTGTGTGTGTGTGTAACACACACATATAGAGATATGTATATTTAGAGATATGTATATTTTGTGACATGTTTGTTTTAAAAACTGCTATTGTTTTAAAAATCTGATACAATTAAAATAATCAGGCTACTATATCCCCCCCCCCCCCCCCCATTCAATAACCCAATAATGGAATTGAATATTGCAAATCTGGTGTATAAAATTTCCTCTCAATTTCAAGAATTTCCCCTGTTATCTGATGGAGTTTATCCACCACTCAGTTAATATTAAATTGTTAACATTGGCTAGAATTAACGATTGCACATCACTAATTACTACAGTAGGTTCCCTCGAATCCACACAGCATGAAACTACATGTTGTGTGGATTTTAGAATTTTGTGGATTTCTGGTCATTGCTTTGTTTACATTTTTTAAACAGTAATTTGAATGTTATAATGCTCTTGAAATTATAATGAATGCTTACAATATAGTGAAATATTAAAATAATTAAGTAAAGTAATAAACTAAAACAATAAAAATTAAGAGTTTTAAAAATGATTAAATTATTAAAAGTAAAGGTCAAGTAAATAATTAGTAATGTATAATTAAATATGCATAATAAAGGTGAGATACATTTTTCTTGAATTATTGAAAGAAACTTGCCTCATAAAGGTACCCTACTAATTCACATTAAAATCATAATGTAAGAAAATTATATTTCAGGTTTAGCCAGACTGAACAGGGTTGCAAAAAACCCATCTACCCCAAAAAACCCGGGGGGGTTTTTTGGGGTAAAACCCATGTCAAAGCGGGTTTTATTGAGTTTTTTAAAATTCATGATATTATTATTTAATATTCAGTAACTTTTATATTAGTTTTTTAACCTTTGTATTTAAAGAGTTACACTATCCTATTAAAACATATTTTGGGTGTACTGCCAAATCCAAATGTGACAAAGTCAAAATAAAATAAGTGATTAAGTCAATTAAAAGACTGTTAATATTATGAAAAAAAAAAAAAAAAAAAAGCCAAAATCAATATGCATAGCTAATCATAACATTTCCGCACAGATAAAAAATGACAAGGTCTTTTATATTATGATTTAACAATATGCAACTTCATAATATAAGTTCCCAACTGGATACAAATTTGACTTATTCTCTTTTGACCAGGGTTGGCAAAAGAAAAAGAAAAAAAAAAAAGGACTTTTTGCTAAAAAACCAAACAAACCTTTTTTGTTGTTGTTTGTTTAAACCTGGGTTTTTTGGTTTCTTTTAGTATCATTTCCTATTACATACAGATCCATGTTTGTTGATAAAAATAAATATTGTTGGATATTATATAAGTATTATAACTTCATTTCAAAATATTCAAATTAAATAATTACAATCATTTATGTAGATAATTGCAATCATTTGTAATTTAAATATTTTTAGTAACAGCTATGTTCAAAGAATAAACCGTTCTATACAGTGGACCATAGATATCTTGAAAATATTATCAAGCATTATTTGATTAATAAATAATAAAAGATTAAAGATTTGTTTCAAAAATATGTTCTTAGTGGGGAACACAGATAAAAAGTAATCTATTAAAGTAACTCTTAAATATGCGTTATGTGGTTATTATATAATATGATGTCAGAAGTAAAAGCTTTTTTACAGACTTTTACACTGTTCATTTGTGTTATTTCAATTCAAATTACTTGTATATTAAGTTAATTAATAAAAATATAATAAGATTTTTTAATTTAATACATGTACTTTAATAAAAATAAGGGGCTCTCACTGCCCTCACTTCTTAAAAGAACAAAAAACCCAATAAAACCCAAAAAGCCCAATAAAACCCAATAAAACCCAGCTGGGTTGGCTTTTTTAATAAATAACCTGGGTTTTTTGCAACCCTGAGACTGAATAACTAAAAAAAGCTTAATTAATACATAAATATATTTGGTAAAAAGATTACCATTGCCAGTGATATCAGCAATATTTTGATTTTTTATAGAAATAAATTTATACTTCCTTCATGAAAGAACTTGCGTTCAGTCATATTAATCCTCACAGTACTAAGATCAAAATATTACTTAAATGCCTAAAATGGAGTGATTTTTTTCCCATAGATAATTATAATGTTTATGCCAGAAAATTGATCGAAAGATCAAATATAATATTGGCAATCAAGATTTATTAGAAAGAAGAGGATTTCCATAATATTACGCATATTTAAATTAGCACAAAAATTCAAATGGAAAAAAGTAAAAAAAAAAAAACAACATGTTATAAGAAGTAATGGTAGTAATGCATTTTAACTATCTTCAATTCTGCAGCTCATCTTTCTGGCAACCAAGACACAAAATAACACATGAAATATTACTTTTGCACATAAGCAATCTCCATTTATTGCACTTCTGAGAATATTTGGTGTCATGGTTAAAGCTTTTATTTATTCAATCAGTCTGACCTCATTCGCAGTTTTTACAAATAAACAAAAAAATTTAATTCTGCAAAACTTACTAAGTAGACAAAATTATTAAAGAGACTTTAATAAGAGAATTCCTGGAAAATAATTTTAGCATATATATTCTAAATTAAAAAACAAACAAACTGCAAAATGTTCAAATGGGGCCAAATTGACCCCATCTTAGAACTGCAAAGGTTAACTAAAATCACGTATTAAAATACATATGGAATGATATAAAATAAAAAAGCGTAATTTTGTCTCTACATCTGATTTGAAAGTTTCATTGTTTACATCTGCGACGATGTGCAGATTTTAAGTATTTGCGGATTTGCTCATATAGAAAAAGGATGCGTTTCCTATGCAATTTCTTTGAAAACTGTGTATCAAACTTCTAAACATTGCATAATTTCAAGTTTTACACCATCAATAGAGAACAAAAATATATACTTTTAAATGCAGTTTGTTTGATAACTATATTAATTTATTGATTTTTTAAAAATAATTTTCAAACATGATTTAAAAAGAACTTTACCTATATTGTGTGCAGCCCGATTGGGGAAGATTAACCCATTTGCACTTGTTTCTGGCTAATATTTAATAACGAAATAAAAACTTCCTCAAAAATAAATAAAACATAAATTTAACAGATATGTAATCAAACTAACACTGAAATAATCAGAATTAAAAAAAGGTTGCTGTAATTAGTGAAATCTTTGAGGATTTCTCTAGTTATTAACCCCCGGCATGTGCCTAATACAAAAGTACCACTTTTAATAAATTTCAAAACTTTATTTGAATGCCTAATTGATATTTTTCATATAAGATTGCATTTTGTTGATGTTAGTGTTCAATTAAAAAAAATAAGTTAAATATTAAAAAAATCTTTTTAAAGTTTTTAAATAAAAATTATTTTTACCTATGTTCTGTACTCCAAGCAGTCTGTTCTGTAACCTGAGAAGCCAGGGTCAGATTCTCATATGCAAAATAAAAGATGAAGTGTCAGATGTTTTAGATTGCAAAATCATGGTATAAATGCTTAACTACAGTAAAGGATACATGATCCGCACATCTATTATCCGCAATTTTCTGTAATCCGCGTTCCTTAGCAAAACTAAATATTGCAAATTTCCCAATCTGTTGCTGAAAAAATTGTGAATTTCGTCGACCTATCGCGGAAAAAACCCGGGAATTTTGACAAACGATCGTGGAAAAAATCGCTGATTTCGTGAAATGATACTGAATTTTCCTATTTCTTGTTGAAAATATCATGAACTTCAACAAATAATGGTGGAAAAGACACGAATTTCGGTAAACGATCAACAAAAAATATTGTAAAATTTGGTAAAGATCGTGAAAATGCATAATGAATTTTATCAGAAGATTGCGGAATCACATAGCGAATTTTTCCAATCTATCGCTGAGAACTTCTACAAATGATCGCGAAAAACTGGCAAAGTTTGTTAACCCTCCGACTGTCTTGGTAAAGGGCAAAATTGTAATGTTGTTTTCTCTGCATTTTGTTTTAAATGCTAAAAAAATTACTCTTTGAACATTTTATTAAAAAAAAAAATAACGAATATATGAATGCAATCCTTGGAAGTATTAATCATTGTTCATTGTATTAAAAATACCTTAATTCAATAGAATTATATTACTTTAAATATTCCTTGCATTGCAGTGAAACCTGGAGCTTAGTGAACGTATTAACACGGGCTTGTCAGTGAGGGGGTTAATCGATCGCGGGGGAAAAAACACGAATTTTGTTAAACGATCATTGAGAAAAAAAAATCATGAAATGATAGCGGAAAATAATCCAAATTCTGGCAATTGATTGCAAAAAATAAATAAATAAATAAAAATAAATAAATATATAATAATAATAATCTGGAATTTCGTCAAACGATCTTGGAAAAAATATGGAATATTGTGAAACGATCGCTGAAGAAAACACAATTTTTGGTAAACAGTCGAGGGAAAATATGGTAAATTTTGTCAAAAGATCACAGATATACATA
The DNA here is from genome assembly GCA_963932465.1 of Maratus speciosus. Lineage (NCBI taxonomy): Eukaryota > Metazoa > Arthropoda > Arachnida > Araneae > Salticidae > Maratus > Maratus speciosus. The sequence goes on along the minus strand of OZ010790.1, from coordinate 177,045,089 downwards.
ATAAATTTTGCCAATCTATCGCTAAAAAATATTGAAACTTCGGCAAATGGTTGCAGAAAAAAAATCCTGATTTTTGCAATCGATCGTGGAGAAAAACACAAATTTCGGCAGTTGAACGCAATTTTTTTTTTTTTATAATATATCAAATTATCAATGTATTTATTACTTTTTAAATCTATAATTTCTCAAAATAACTTTTAAGGGATAGTATATTAACATTATTTAGATTTCATATTTATCTTATACTATACAGAATATGGTATTAAAATGTTCTACAGAAAAAATAGACTCACAATACTCTATAATCCATAATTTTCTCTAATTTGCACAATCTTTGGTCCCAACTTGTGCGGATTAAAAATCTTTGCCTGTATAATAAGCCAAAGTCCTTATTTAAACAACCAGTATTTAATATGCATAGTGGTAAATATAGTTAATAAGAATTGCATTCTATATGAATAATTTAAACCACATTTATATTAAAGTTCCATCCCAATTAAACGAACATCAAAGGTATGGCAAATCATACCAGAACCTCAATTTAGTGAATGTCAAGAAACTGGAAAAATAAAGGTAAAATCAATTTATAATGGTATAAGACTGAAATCTTATCTTTAAATAGGTTTAGAAGTCTGATTTATCATTCAAAAGTTTCAGTTATAATCGAGCATCTTGTTTTATACAACTGGCATTTTGACTTAATTTTTTTTAAATTATCATCAACAAACATTATTTCGAAATATTTCTTGTTTAATAATGCACACTGTGTTTTATCACAATTAATTCTCTTGGTAAATTTTTATTGGGAGCTTTAACAGTATAATTCATCTTTTGATGGGGCCTCTGCAGTAACTAACTGCATTACATTTCTACTCTATTTTAAATAGGCAGCAAAACTATTAATAACCCATCCTGTCTACCACACAACTTTTTTTTAAATTCCATTGATCATTATGAATTACAAAGACTACTTTTATAACTACTCAGCCAAAATCTTTCTGCAAAAGCTAAACATCTGATTCATTAATATCCTTATCGTACCATCAAAAGTTAAACAGTGTGTTCATATTAACTTCCAGAAATGAATTTGAAGACATTCAAAACAGACAGGCAAGTGTTTGTTGCAAATCTCTGATTTGTAGTTTAAACACGACCTTGAAATCTGAAGAAATGCATTTTGTGTATTTTGAAATTACAAAATAATTAGAATAAAGCTTTACAAATTATATTACCAAAATACTTTTGTTTTGTCGGCTTAAAATAAAAATTACAAATGTATTTTAAATACATTATTCTATGAAAGAAGACATTTGTTTTTATGATAAATAGAATGTGAGCTACATAGGTGTCAAAATCCCATTTTGTTCAGTCTGCAAAATTTAAACTAGACAGAGTATGATTTAATCATAAAAATCATTTGGCAACAATTGGCAGAAGTTCATTTCTTTTGTTGTGTATTGAGTTGTTCTTTCTTGGTCTTGGCGAGAAACTCTGTTGAGTTTGTATGATATCATAATTTATATTTATTAGGTATTTTCCTATTATATAAACAAGGGTTTCAACCTGTTTCCCATATTACAGTACAAACTGCTCGGTGCGCAAAACATAGGCAACAATCTTTTTTTTTACTCTAAATAGATTTTTTGCATTAAATGTATCTTTTTAGATTGCCCATTAACAACATCAAAACACATTTTTACATGAAATATAGCTGTTATGCATTCAAGTAAAGTTTTGGAATTTATGAAAAGCGATATTTTCATATTGGTTGCTTGCTAGGGGTTAATAGCCGAAGAAATTGCCAAAGGTTTTTCTACTCACAACAGCTTATTTTATTCTGTTCATTTCAGTGTTTAAGCACAATTCAATTACATATTTGTTAAATTTGTGTTTTATAATTTTATTTATTTAATTATTATGAAGTGTAAATTTTGTTTTGGGCTATTAGACGAAGCGAAATGCTGAGCTATTTATATTGTTTCAAATAAAAAATTTGTTTTAAATAATCAAAATAATGGCTAATGAAGACATTAAAAAGATTGTTCTATTATGAATAATAATAAACGTATATTACAAAATATATATATATGAAGACTTGGTACACAAACACTATACACATATTGACTATTTACAAAATGGGCTAATCATAACTTCTCATCTAAAATATTCACATTAAACTTCTAGTTTAAAGCTCTATTCTTAAAAAGTTTCAATTAAAGAACCCAAGTCTTATATAATATCAATAATGCATTTTCTTAAAGAATATTTTAAGTTTTACTGTATAACAGAAAATCCCAAACCCTGATTTCTCTTTCTTTTATTTCAGATTCATAAAAAAGTTAATAAGTTTTCATAGTATGAGAAAAATTCATTGCTAGAGATTTCCAAAAATTTAAGGTGTAAGGGGGAAAAAAACAATTTTTTTGTAATTGTATTACTATCCATATTATAGTTGAAAATATGGTATACATATACATGACTTTCAGTCTTGGCTTAAATGGACTTCTTGCACCCATGTTCATGTATGCTCATACATGGCTCATATTTAGAGGCTACTACTCCACTGACATTCTTATTATTCAGATACACCACCTGTGAAATAGGGCACTAGCAACCACTGTATATCTGTGTGTTATTATCTCTGAATAGTAGATAAAATCTGCAGTTCCAAGGTGTCTGCTGTTTAATGGTTTTATTATATTTACTTTTATTAAATGATAGATGAATTTATTTATGTTCAACTATTTTAATATAAAAAAGTGCTTTTAAATAATTTCCAAGTGCATTTATATAAATAAATCATAGAAATACCTCATATAAATAAATGAGATTTCTGAATAAGCTCAAATGAACTTACTCCCTTTATTTGACTTCATTGCTTTAAAGCAATGAAGGGTTTGTCAGGTTTGGGCTAAATTTAATTTATTAAAACCACAAATGGTAGGACAAAGGCTAGCTTCTGGTTAGCTTTTATTTTTAATGGGGCCATTAAAATAATAATTGTGGGCAGTTTAAGGCTATCTAACACTTTTACTGAAAAGTTAGGGGCATGATTATGGGCAACGTCTTGTACTTACGGCCAATTTTCTTGTGGCCTTATTGTGTCCAGCATGACACTTTTTTTACGGAGCCGTAACTTTCATTGATAGCGGGCCTCCATCGAGCACTTTCGGCCAAGGCTAACGAATCCATCAGTGGCCCGAAAGTTCTGTGTTTGTTGGGTTGCTTATAACAGAAACTAAAAAAAAAAAAAAAAAAAAAAAAAAAGACAATCCTTTATGTTTGTTATAGTGCATAACATTTATTTTAGGAAATAATACTATTATGACCATAAAAAGAACCATTTTTTAAACTATATCTCTTGATTTCAGGCGTAAACAGAATTCTCATCTTTATTCTGTAGCAGCTCTTATAAAAATTTTAATGGACTCCCCTGAAAAAGTAATTTTACATTATTATCATTATTACTTTTTTTGTGTGTGTTAGATTATTTGCAATAGTTGAGAAATAAATTGTTTTTGTATTCTTTTGTGAAAATGGAGTAAAAATCCGATTATTCGAACTCTAGTCATCTGAATCACCGGAATGACACAAGAAAATTAAAGAACTACATTTTCAGAAGATTTAACATTGAAATGTGAATTGTATGGGTTCATTCATGGAACTATAATTTCCGTTAAATTCCTATTTAAACCAACTTTAAAATTTGTGATTGATTTCAGTATTTGAGTTTATATTTGGATGATTCCAAATCGATGTTTCACCAGTTTCTGAGATAAATGTGTTTCTACATTCTCATATTCTAAAAAGTAATACAAATTCACATGTATTTTAGAAATTAGGCTTTTAAGTGAAAAACAGGTAAGTTGTTGACTATTGTTAACTAGAGCTAGATTATTTATCAGTATATCAGTCAAATACGGATATTGTTTAATTGTCGCAATTACAATATCTAAGCTCTGACTCTGATTGTATATCCCGACAAAGATATCTAAGCTCTGACTCTACCAATATAACCCAATAATGATAATATCTAAGCTCTGACTCTGCTGATATATCCCAATAATGATGATATGTAAACTCTGACTCTTCCGATATATCCCAATAACTTTTTTTTTCCCACCGTGACTTCAAACCTTAAAGGAAAGTGCCAAATATTCCATACCAATATCTACCTCATTCCTCTCTTTCACCCGATCCATGCATTTATTCACTCTCCTACTCCATTGGAATCAGAATTTCCACCTCCAGTGATTATCTTTCTGGGGCTGTTCAAATATTACGTAAGCATGTTTTTGACAATTTTTGACCCTCCTCCCCCCTTGTCAGCAAAAATAAGCAAATCGCAACCCCCCCCCCCCCCCCACCACACACACACACGTTTTTTAACAGTAATAATTTAATTAAAAAAAATTAGGACACAATACAAATAAAAAAAAACTCTACTCAACTTAAAAATAATTATAAAAAAAATGCTCGTTTTATTTCCTCACAATTCTATTTAAGAAAATTTCTTAGATCACATTTTTAGAAGAACTTAGCCATTTATAAAATTTAAATTTGAACATGCCCATATCTATTCTAATGCTGACCATGGCTGTTCAAGCCATTTTTCCATATCTGTTATGATATTTGTTTCCAGTTTTGCTTGATTATCTTCATCGTTTTCTTTTCGGATGCAATCTTGATCAACTTCATCTTCATTGATCCACTCAACATCTTCCATATCTTCCACGAATTTTACGAAGCACATAAGTTCATTTGCTCGATGAGCAGCAATTCTCAATGGTCGTATAAGGCAGGCATTCTCGCTTTTTTCACTGTGTTGAATTTTTTTGTGTCTGTTTGCTGGCTTCTAAGATGCATGATATTGGCCACAACTTCCACAGGTTCTTGCGGATAATTGCAACTTTATGGAAGGGCAAAAATAATCATACAGCATCTTTAAAAATCCCTTTGCTGTAATATTCAGATTTAAGGCCAGACGGAGACTTAAATCTATAAATTTCCCCTCCTCACTTGTAATGATGTCATTTGACAATTGTATCATTTTAATTGGAGGAGGAATGAATCGTCCTTTTAACCCCTTGAGGGGCAAGCAAAAATGTCTCTAAATATTGAATTTTCACTGGAATAATCGAAAAATTTTATTTTTAAATAAGGAAAAGCAATTTTTCAACGATTTTCCTCCAAAGTTAAAGATATAAAATTTAGTTAAAATTTTCTGGTGAGAATCTTGTTTAAGTTAGGTGGGATATATTTTATCCCACCGCCCCTCAAGGGGTTAATATATGAAATAATTCGCTACGTGCAGGAGAGCAACAATTCTTTTCTTCGCATTTTACAATTTGCAGCCAGTATTGACTTTCTTGTACGTGCTTCAAATACCAATCCAAGTCATAATCAAGAGAGTTTCTGGTTTGCCTGAATCAACATATGTGGCAGTAACAAGATAATCATCAATGTTTAATGAGTTCCAGATATCTGCGAGAGTTTTACCAGCATATGCAAAGTTATTTTGCTCCATTTCTTCATCAATAGTGCGACCGTTCTCATCGAGATGGTCACCATAATGGTCATGAGGATGTATAAGACCAGACAGTTCTCGATTGAGTGGTGCCATTCACCTTTCAACTCATTTATATGCACTTCTTCCAGGAGCATTGCACGCTATGAAAATTCCATCCAAATCATGCTTTTTGAAATGGTTAATAGCAAACAATATAACTTTCTAGTTGCAGGGATTCTTGTCTGGACCTCCATCAACCGTAACTATGATTACAGGTTTGATGAAACCCTCTTCTGTTTTCACTAATTTTTCAAAGTCTTTGAGTATTAATAGTTTCAAAATCCTGAGCATGAGTATTTGCTGAGAAAGAACTGTGTTTCTCACTTCTTATAGCTATAAACGTTGGACCAGAATAACCTATGGCTTTATTTTGACCTGCCATGCCAGGAGCAATCACAAGACCTGGGTAAACAGATGGGATAAGTTTGTGACGTTCAGCGATGACCCAGTCGTGGTCGGGTAAGGATACACTATACTCCATATGCATCAGTATCGGAGCCTGTTTATTGGCTGCTGTAATTCCCAAAGGTACACGCGCTTTGCCATCCTGTGAAAGAAGAAACACTTGCATGGGTCCAAGAATTGAAGCTAAAGTTTCTAAATAGTGGATGGATGTTACTGAAAATTGGGTATCAATGTGAGATCAGTGATAATCAGCCTGAGCCCAATAAAGTTTTATCGCACTGTGGTGACATGTCTTCGGCCCTCGATGGTTGAGGAATTTTTTGGAAGCAAACGAAGATATGTTCTACTACTGCTTATTGCAAAACCAACCTTTTTCAGTTCTGCAGTCAAGTCATCGAGAGTTTTGACACTTCGTATTGACTCGCTTCTTCTTTTTGCATTTGCAGTGCTTCCAATATGTCTGCTATGTCTGCTATTGCCTTAAGCAATAATGGTTGATCTACGTTTAAACTTGGTCTTCCTACTGATTTCTTCAAAGCTAATTTTTTTAATGTCTGGATTATCATAGCAGATTTCTTCAAGCTTTGTTCGTTTGGTGGTTCGATGTTTTCTTTGGTATTCAGCATTTTGTCGTTTCCTTTTTAAGGATTGTTTTTCTTTTTTTAGATCACTGGAAACCTTATCTGTTTTTGAATTTGAGATACATTGTTTTCAATTCAATTGGATTACATTTCATTTTTAGTTAGGTACAAAATTTGAAAACAGTTAGAAGATTATCTGCTACAAAACTTACATATTTTTTAATTTTTTTCTCCCATGGATGCATTAATTTTCGAGTTATTTGAAAAGAAAAAATAAAGTTTAGCTTGGCTAAGCCGTATTTAAAAAGTAATAACTCGTTTTTTGACATTTCCTTGGTCTTTATTTATTGCCATACTGACCATTTTTCACCAAGGCATTTTATCTTATTTATCTATTTTCCCAATTTTTACAATTATGTAAACTTAAAGCTATGATAAAATATATTTAAAATTTTAAGAATAAATTGATTATAATAACTTTTATAAAATAAACAAGAAAAACTGATTTCATTTTGGTTGCCTTACACAGTTCGTCCTCAATTCTTTTTAGCACCAATATCTCTAACTCTTTGTCAGTTTTAGAAGACTTTTTGTACTGCCGCCACACATCATTAGTTTTATATTGGATATCCTTCAAATGTTTATCTGATGCAGACTTTTTGAAACTTTCAAAAAGTTTTTTATACAAGATTTCTCGAAATGAAGACATATTTCTGATTTTGTTTATTTTAAACACCACTACACTACAGTACTGAGAGGTTTTCAAAACTCACGAGACACTAGACAGTAGAGCAGTCGGTCACTATAGTTATGGGGTTCAACCACTTGACAGAGGAGGGGTGGAAAAAAAGAAGATGGAATTTTACTTACGTTTTGGAAGCTTTCCCGGAAAACTCATATTGTCACAATACAACATATCACATCGGTCCATTCAATTCTATTCTATTCTCACAAATGGAAATAGTAGTAAGTTCCCAGAGATAAAAAGCCCTCATGCATCAAACATGAACAGTCACCTTTAGATGAAAGTGATCGTTTATGTTTTCCTTGTGCGCTCAAAATAGCTGGCATCAGAACATCAAGTTTAACCTTTAACTGATGTCACAGAAATTGTCACATAACTAATGTGAAGCGGTCTGTGAGACCGCTCCATCGAAAGATGAATAAAAGCCGCGATTAACTCATGGAATGCTGTTTTTGTTCTAAACTTTTTGTACAGGAGAGTTATAATTAAAATTCACCTATTCAAAAGTCTCTGGTGTTAGTACTAAAGTTCCAAACGAAACAAAATTTCAGTAGTGTTTTTAGATAAACTGAAATTTGGAAGTTAAACTATGAAAATGGAAAAAAGCACCAGTCTGTGAGACCGGTAACATCAGTTAAAGGTTAATGTTCTTTTGCTTTTTCAATTTGAAATTTTTAATATATATGCATTTTTTTTTACAAGTTAAAAGATTTTGAAAATGTCTTACGTAAGCATCATTCAAACTCCCCCTCCCCCCTTGTCAGCAAAAATAAGCAAATCGCTACCCCCCCCCCTAGGTGCTTACGTAATATTTGAACGACCCCTCTTTCGTTAATTTCCCAGAGTAATTGATACCCTAATATATCATAATACCTTCTCTATGTTCATTTATTGGTTGCTTTTGAGCTGAGCTTACCAGCGACTAGTGTCTAGTATTGCCTATGCCGCACTCAATTTGTATTATCGGTATAGCAAAGCTTTCCGAGTGAATTTCATACATACTGTCAGTTTCAGCTTTAAATGAATATGTATCAAAAAACTAAATTTTAATTTCTATAAAACTTTTTCCAAATGTGATTTGAATATTTATATTTCAAAAAAGGTTTCAGTGTTGCATTCATGTAGTATATAGATACAAAGGTATAAATAAAATGAACTAATGTGCATCCAGAACACATTAGTTTGGATAATTGGAATTTCCCTTTATGTATAAACAATTATGTATATATGTATATACATGCATATATATATATATATATATATATATATTTGTTTTTTGATTTTAGATTATAATAATAGTTACTTCAATTTCTCTTTTAAATGTATCAATTTCATTGTTATTTTTCAGCCTGACTTAAATATTATCATATATTATTTCTGTTTACAAAATGCAGAACACCAAGTGAGGTATCATTTGAAAGGTTTAACCTTTTCTAATTAAAAAATACAGTTACTTAAAATTAAATCAGCATTGTTTTCGTAAATGAAATGCTAGAATTTCACAATTCAGTGTTGCCACAAAAAATAAAATACTGCATCATATCGTATTCAACAATGATTATAAAAAATAAATAGTGCAAAAATAAATTAATAAATGAATGAAGTGTGATGTATCTGCATGGGTTTATTTTATATTTATGATTAAAAACCAAAATTGATTTTGAAATGTTTAGAAGTATAGATACCATCGATCGATCAAAGTACTGATATTTCATATTTATCCTAAGAGGTATGCTTTGTTATGTTAGATTAAATTGCCTTATATATGTATTCAATTTTTTTTTGTCCTGTGTTTTGCTTGAAGCTATGACATCATACTTTACTGCAGTTGAAAAATGATTGATTTTTTTTTTTGTGCATGCCTTAAAAAATGTCCTGCTTTTAATTGGATCTCACAGAATTTTATTTGATTTTTACGTGCGCATCATCTTTTTTTTTTTTTTTTTTTTTTTGTATCATCATGACTGCATATATGTGTATTCTATGGAAGTATCAATAAATTATGTAATTTAAGGATTATCTTCCACTTTGGATATAAAATTCGTTAGGACTTACAAAAATTGTATATTTTTATACTGTTTTATGTAATTCAATCCGATTTTTGTATGTAAAGATGGAATATTGTTGTAGATTTTTAATCCATTTTCTCATGTGCTAGCATTTTAAAAAGTATTTAAAAAGAGCGTGTTTCTGATTATAATACAATATTTTAATATTTCTACAACTTAATCAATTAACCTTTTAAACGGCCCTATACGGCTTTGTGAGTTAAGTCCTAATTCGGCCGTCTATAGCAAAATAAAGGGTGATAGGTATAGAAAGAGATTCGTTTCTCTCTGTGCTGAGGGGTTCGTCTTTATTGTCGCCGGTCACTTTGTCCGATGACAGTGATGGAATACTTTTTAATTGCTTGCAGGTTTGTCATTACCTTTTTTAAAAGCTAAAGTGATTCTATTCAGATGAGCCGGGTTTTTTTTTTCTTTTTTCCATCTTAGTTTCTTATTTCAAGAGAACGATAACCATTTTTAACCACTAGTATTGAGATATTTACTTAAAGTTTAATTTAAAATGAGTAAAAGAAAAGTTTTTATACTCGATGAACAGGCTTCTGGAGACATGTACTATATATATGTATATATATATATAGATAAATTATTTGGCACTTTTTTTTATACTTACAGCTTTAATTCATAATATTACGGTTTTTGATGGTGGTAGGTTATGTTTAATTAATGGTTATATATATATATATATATATAAATAGATAGATATAGACATATATATTACGTGCTTAAAATTGGTTATTTTGGCGATCACTTGGCATGTTAAACCCAGTACACACACACATACACGCTCGCACACACAGAAAAAAAAACTGTCAGAATAAATTATGAAAGCAATCTTTAAAACCTATCTGTACATCTAAAAGTTGATAAATTCGACAGAAAGGACTCAATTTGATTTTTTAGTTTTCTAATAAATTTACTATGACATTTTATTTTTAATTTTCTATTTTAAGTTCATTCTGTCACTGCATAGCTCTGTTTTCATAAAATATATTAGAAAAAACACTTCAATTATGCTTTTGGTATGTCGGGCTGTGAGCGAATAAGGTTCCTAAACAATTGAGTTGTTTAGCTAAATGACCGCCCTCCCCCCCCCCCCCCCCCTTCCTTCTTCATAAGAAATCTGCACACATACCAATCGCACCTTTTGGTGTTTTTCGTAGTTTTTTTCAATGCACTAAGAATTTTTCTAACATCTAAAATCGCCCTCATTGGTGCATTAGCTATTGATCAAAGGAATAGGCACATTTAAAGATTTTGAGGAATAAAACTAATTATTTTTTATCTAAAAAAAAAAAATCTAGCTTTTCGTCTAAATAAAACCTTCTGATATTTTGTCGCAGCAGTTGCGCGATTGTCACCACTAAATTTTTATAGTATTCTTCGCCTTCAAAAATCTCAGAAATTCTGTCCTGAAGTTAAATGAGTAATACTAATAAAATTTTGCGGTGCCAATTGATTATCTCCTGCTACACTGATCCATCACTGTTTGTTGGATAATTCAGTGATACAGTAATAATAAGATAAACTGAAAAATTAACTCCTCAAGAGTGCGAAAAATCTGATAAAGTTAGATCAGACACTCCTGTGTTACAGTGACATGAAAAATCATATAAGATGTTAAAACTCTGATTGTCTTTTTTGCTGTGCAGAAAATTGTGGCAATGTAATAAAAAGTATAAACAGTTGAAATCAGTTTTATCATACAGCTGTTTCAAGACCTTATGTATTAATAAAATTATAAAAATAAAAATAACCTTGTTTCATATTTGAGTATATTATTTGTTTATTTTTAAAGTATTTCAGGAAAAATCATAACAGGCAAAATAAAAGTTATCAACAACTTAAATTCGGGTGCTAAATGCCTTTTAATTGGAGATTTTTCCCCCTTTCTCAAAAACGTGAAATATTCTAACAAAAAGATAACTTATTTTTGATTTAAAAATAATAATAATGAAATTTGCAAACATTATTATTCAAATATCTATGAAGCGAATCAGGGCCGAAACTAGCCTTTTTTGCACCCGGGGCAAACATGGATTTTGCCCCCCCCTCTTCCACAAAGTATATTTACAAAGAGAATTTTAATAATTTTATAATAGATAACTTATTTTAAAATTTAAAATATGTAATCATAAAATATGTAATACTGAACTACGTAATCTACAGTGGCGGATCCAAGAGTGAGGCCCCTCTGAACATCAACAAAAATATTCTAAAGATCATTTTTAAAATGACATATTCAGTAGAGTCCCGATTATCCGAGTCCCGCCTAACCGAGTTTCCGCTTTCACCGAGTTATTTTCTTCTAATGGACTGATGAGGAAAAAAATGGCCATAATTTTTTTTGAAAAAAAAAATTATGGCCATTTTTTTTCCCCCATTCTGACCAGAAAATCAGAGTTATAACTTTTTACGGCTGCTCTTTCATCTTCACCTAACACTTCATTTATAATGACTGTTTCATAATAATGGAAGCCATCAGACCATCAGAAGAAAATTATCCTTTCCAAAGGTATAATCTTCATTTGGCGCCCCTTTGTTCTGGCGCCTGGGCCACATGCCCCCTCTGCCCCCCCCCCCCCCCTAGTTTCGGCACTGAAGCGAATAATGGTTTTTATATTCCCGAAAATGGGTTTCATACTGGAATATAATCGTTTGATATTTTTTTCATCAATGATATTTTTTTTTACTGTAACATCACAAAAATCGACTTAAAACACGATTTCTGTCACCGTATTTCAGCAAAAGCTTTTGTCTGTACAAGCGAATTCAAGACACTAATTCTTTCTTTTTTAATAGAGAATGCCGCATTATATTCTAAATAACTCCATGAACGTGTAAAAAAAAAAATAGCAGTTTGGATTTGAGAACTGTTTTAATATTGCTTATTAAATAATATTTATTAGGGCTATTCTCAAATTCTAAATAGCTATTCTCCCTCATGAAGTCATTTTTAAAGTTAGGAACATGAAATGTTCACATTCAGAAACTATTCAAGCGAATAGCTTTTTCCCTTTTTCTATAGAAGAGCACGTTCTTTCTGAAAATAATGTCAAAATTGACGCTTTGAACCAAAATTCCCGACGGGAAGCCATAGAAAAGTCGTCATGAGACAACAATCGATTATAATTCAAGATATAATGCATTTATTGAAAATAAAGAGAAAAAATCAGAAACATTCAAGAGCATGGCTGAAATTTCGTGATTTTTCTCGAAAAAATAAACTTATAAATGTCACAGAAAATTTCATAATTTTGAGCAGGAAAAGGTATTTTTTTGGAATCTCCTTAACACTTTATGCACCGACAGTGCTTATAAGTACTATTAAAATAACTTGTCATAAAATTCATTTGATACATCGATTAGTTGCAATACAGTTTAGAATGAGTTATAGATACTTTACTTTATATTGTTCCAAGAGCATTATTGGTTACAAAATAATAATAATAATAATAATAATAATAAATAAAGTAATTAACGGTTGAATTCTTTTGCCTTTGCATCTAATCGTGGATCCAAGGGGGAGTTCACGGGGGTCGTGAGCTCCCCCCCCTTCCTGAACGAAGAAAATTTCCAAAGGAAATTAAAAAAATTAAACATATATTAAATTCTTTCACATTCATCCCTTGCTCAACTATGAGAATCTTTCTGTCTCTTTTAAAGCTGTACTTAAATCCAAAGTAGGTAATTTCTGACACATCCATGATGTCATTTTTAATCTCAGATGCAAGATATTTGCAAGTGCATTTACTCAAAACAAATGGGATTGATTAGCGTTTTCCATTTTCCGATAAAGGCAAAGCATCTTTCGGGAAATCTCCTTAAACTGTGGGATTTAAAACTGAATTTCCGGCCGCGACAGACAATTGCTCCCTGATGACCGCATTTTAATAACTGTTAGGTCCTAAAAATTTGTATATAATGCTCAATTTCTTAAAGATTCTTTGCATTTACAAGAAAATGGGAAATTCTTCAATTTCTGGGTATCTGAATAAAATGTGTATCTTTTATATTTTTTACGAATATTAATGCAAATATATAATTATGAATATTAATTTTTTGGTATTTACAAATGAAAATAATTTCCCAAATGTATCAGAAATTTAGCCATTTTGGATGTGGGGACAACCTTCAATATAAAAATTGCTTATTAAGAGATGTGACCCCCCCCCTCCCCCCCCAAAAAAGGAGACATGACCACCCTCTAAATGGAGAGTTGCATCAGCTCTTGTTTGCATCTTTTCAGCTTGACACTGAAAGATTGTATGTATGTGTGTAGGGGGGGGGGGGGGGGGGAGGTTCAATTCGGAAATATTTCTATTGTAAGGACATTATATTTGTACATTTCCTAACTCTACAAAATGCTAACAAAAGTATTTTAAATAAAAGATTGGAGTGGAGTAATAAATATTGTACAAAATCCCTATAAATTCAAATTTAATTAATTATAATTGACAAAATCCTTCTAAAATTTATTAAAGGATTGTGTCAATCTTCTGATGTAGTTTCAAAAATTCACGAGAAATGCTTTAGAAGATGACATTTTCATGAATTCATAATTTAGGACATAAAGGGTTAAAAGCATTTGTTCTGAAATTGTACCGTAAAAGCTTTAGAGGGGGGGGGGGGGGGGGGGGGGGCTCTAAAAATTTCTGAATTTTAAATCCTTAAATTAAGTATTAGCCTGGTCCTAAATTAATATTTTTTTCAATTTTTTAATCTCATACTCTAATAGAAGGTACCGAACTATTTACATTATAATGAAAATAATGAGGTTTAATACAAATAGAATTGCCCTGCCAATGGCCGAGAGTTTCTGCTCTCGCAACTGATAGACGAGAGGTGCTGGATTCAAACCCAATCGTGCCCGTCGACCTAATCGTTCGGAGTTTTCGTGGTTTTCTTCGAACCGTGAATTTCCATGTGTTAATACGGGTTAGGTTACCTTAGAAAGACCCAGACGGAGGGCACCCTCCCTTTTTGGGCCTATATTCCTCGTGTTGATAATTGGGCGTCATAAACACAACAAACCAACCAAATAGAATTATTCTGTTTTTTTTTTTTTCTTTTTTTGCACATATAGTATATTTGCCGAATTTTAATTTCTAATTGTAATTTTATAGGGATATGAGGTTTTCTGTGGCATTGATAAAATTGTTTGTTCTTCTGTGATTATTACCATTTTTATTATATGCATACATAATTTGCCGTATGAGGAGTATCGTGGAAAAACCTTTCTGCTCAAAGGCGCTTGTCAAAGAACAATATCAGTAGCCTTTCTTCCAAGTCTTTTAATTTATAAACACACATTTCCGATAAAATGTATGGAATAAGAATGCAGTGTAAATACTTCTTACTACAGGTGAAAGGGGATAAATAACGTTTCCTCATTCTGTTTAGAATTATCACTCCAAACAAATAACAGATCAACAAGCAAAATTATGTGGGGAAAGGAGGAGAGTAAACATACATCAAGATGTCATTTCAACCATGCCTCTCCCATAGGAAACTCAAATGTGGTAAAAGGACGAGTCCATTTTTTCAAAATGTTCCTTTCATAGGCCAGGATTTACAGGTAGTAGTTTTTTCGGGTTTCTCGGCGTTAAAGAGTTAATACATTACTTTGAAGGCTTTTTCAATAATGTATCTCAGGTGATAACTCACCAAATATTCTGTCTCTAATTTGTAAAATTGTATGGGAGTTGAAAAAAAAACCCCAATAGATTGTGTTGGAAATATTGCTAAATTTTTGTCCCCAAAAATTTTTTATGCTGTTTGTTCGCAAATGATATCGTTCCAAACCATTTTTTCTATCTCTGTTTTGGTCATAAAGGCGCTCTCTTTTACCTGTAACCATATGCATATTTCTTTGCAGTTTTACATACTGAGTAAGTACACTTAGATGAATGAAACTCCATGGAAGGGGGGGAAACTGACTGAGAAAAGATTAATCTTTGTAGCAGTTATATGTTAGTTATTTTAAAAGTATGCGACAATAACCAAGTTCCCAGCAAATGCTGCAAGTATATGTATACGTCCTTATTATTTAAGTTTAACATTCAAGTTGAATGAATGAATGGAATTGTTATTTCAAATTGAACTGTTATGTCAATGTGCTTTATATTTGACTCCACATTAAAAGCCTTAAACACTGCCATTTATTATTCTGCTCATTTTCTATCGGATTGAATTTTGCATCAGTAAATAGCAGCCAAAATATACCAAACTGCTGTGAAACTGCAACAATAAAACATTATAAAGACATAAAAGTGGAAAATAAATTATAAATAAAAAATGAAGAGTGTAATATTAAAAAAAAATAGATACTCTTTTATCAATCAATAGATTAATTGATTTACAATTATATATTGAGCAAT
Source organism: Maratus speciosus (assembly GCA_963932465.1). Lineage (NCBI taxonomy): Eukaryota > Metazoa > Arthropoda > Arachnida > Araneae > Salticidae > Maratus > Maratus speciosus. The sequence continues at coordinate 177,029,343 of OZ010790.1, read as the reverse complement.
CAATTTAGAAATCCTAAAAAGATCGCTTAAATAATGTTTAATTTTTTTTCTTTCCTTTTCCCTTTCTTAAAAAAATAAACAGAGCGAAAATGATATATTTTTGAATAAATTCATTTGCATCAGCTTTCTACCAAGCGTAAAAGAAAAGCAGTGAATTTTTCTTACTTGAATTTGTTGCCCATGCCAAATTAAGGTATTGTACTAGGAATGATTAGCAAAAAATATGAATTGCAGTCAAAAAAGTAGGTGGTATTTTCAAGATGACCGTTGAATACTTATAAAAGTGTGGTTTTTAAAAGACCATTTTTACTTTTATACTTATTTAATATTTCGTTATCCTGTTAATAAAGAAGAATGTCAAATATAGCTAGCCAACACAAAACAATTAATACAGATAAGATTAAGCTGTTTCGTTCTTTCGTTTTTAATGGAGATCATGTTTGGGACAACCGAAAAATAAGACTGTTCCCTGACTTTACTCCCAAAACTGGCGGCCCTGAATTTCTTCAGAATTTGAAGAAACTTTCAAGAATGACACAAAGCTGTAACTTATTTCCGTAGCAAATTTTTTATGCTTAGACATACAAAGTGTTCATCAAAAGATATTGCACAATGTATCTTAGACATGATATCTGGCTTCCAGACCTGCATGCATTCCAGAGTCATGCCTTGACAGAAAATTCACAAACTGGAATTGAAGAATGCCAAAATGATACACAGACCAGATCCCCATCATAAAATGCAGTAAATGAGGATTCCATCTCTTTTCTCTTCAAATAAAAACAGGTGTCTTAAATACCCGGGATTCCATGCAGCTTCCTACTAAAACAAATATCAGCATATCGTCACATCAGAGTAACAGTAAGACATCTAAAAAGAAATCGAAAATGAGTTTTTTGATTTATTGGTTTGAGAAACTGTTTCTGCATCTAGTGGAATACTAGGAAAATTTTTTATGTCGTCATATCTATTTTATATAAAGCATAACTTTGTGTTTCATATGTTCTAAACGCCATCTTCGTTCCGTGCAACACTGTGTTAAATCAGATATCTTACTGTTTCACCAAAGTACATGTAACAGAATATTGAGTGTCTTACTGTTCCTCTAACATATGCTGTACTGCCTCCTTGCTTCCACTTCGTCTGGACTCTGCCTGTGTTAGGTATGAGCTGATACAAATCTCCCTTTTGCAAATATTCTATTACAAGTGTTTTTTGTCTTTATAGAAGATTATTATTTCTTTAAAATATGAGTGAAACAAATACACAGCATGTAAAACCATTAACAAGAGGTCAATATTTAATTCAATTGGCAAATAAACATTCTTGGTCAGGATTAAAATACAAAGGCACTTATTTGTTAGTCACACTGAGAATGAAGAAGATTCTCTATGCATTCATGTATAGAAAAGGAAAGAAGTCGAATTTTGAAAAGCGAGCTACTTTATGTACTTAGTGAATTAGTTACCTGTTATATGTGAAAACGGGATCACAGATTAAACACCATAAAAAAGGTTAAAATTACTATTTATATACTACTGAAAGTTATCTGGTAATTAAAATGCCATTTCGTCATAACATATGGCTGTGATCATCATTAAATAACATGTCTGGAAAATCATTATGTGGCAACCAAAGAATTTTAAGATTTAAAGTTAAATTTATTCAAATTATTAAATAAGAAATAAGTTGCCATAAATCAAATTCAATTCGGAAGCTGAAAAATAAAATATAAATAACTCACCCAGAGATGAAAGATACTGTAGACATAATTTTATTCACAAAATCTTAATTAACTTCTAGATGGCCATCCTAACACATAATATGAACTGTGTACATAATAATCATTTAAACTTCATAACTTAATTGATCGTTAAATTGTAGATCTGCTATAAGAAGAAAAATAATTTTAGTTACAAATCAACATTCAGGATTATCTTGTGATTTCAGGAAAAGTTTAATAGTTTTTAAATTAAAATTTAAAGTAGATGAATTTAACAGAAATGTTCACTGACATGCTAGTCCAATTTAACTTCATCTGTTGCACGAAAGTTACTTAATTATCGATTATGTAGGTTTTATAGATCTAGTAGAGTTGAAATTGTTGGGAAATCAACAGAACTTCATAGCTAGTGGGGGAAACAACTTTCGAGATGCTGGGTTCGGAACCATTGATTCAACAGTCAGAATTTTGAAGACTGGATAGCATTGATGGAATATTTGCTAGATGTAGTCTGCTTTGATGTATAATGTGATCAAGTGGCTTCGACGGAAAATCTCATTGAGAACTTGAATTTATACGAAGTCTGAACGCACGATGCGCACTGTCAGATGCTCCCGCTGGGACATCTAAGTCTTGGAAAGCCTCTCTGCACCTCCGAATATTTCTATATCGAGAAATCTGCGTTTATACATGAAAAGATCGGCCCTCAGAAGTCAGCAGCAATCTTAGTTTCTGTGGAGTTAATAATATCTTCATATATGTTTTGTAAAATTAAGTTAAAGTCTATACACTACGTTTGGCATCCATACTCTAAACATTATTTTCACTTCTGATGCAGATCTGAGGCCTAAGCCCCAAACACACAACCTGCTACTTAGTTACATAGTTGAAAAGTGAAGTTGAGGAAAAACAGATGGCCCAAATAGCCATTGTACCGACACTAAAATCAAATCCCCCAATCAGCATCTGGCACGCACTTGTCTGCGTCTGTTCATTATCTATGATCGCACACTTACCTTCACAAACCAAATAATTGACTTAAACTTTCATGTGAATGAAACCATCAATAACGATTTTCATCACAATTGTATATGCCCTCCCCTGCATTCCAGAGCTCAAGGAATGTCGCAGACTCATACGGAATTAAAGATGGAGGATAAAGTGACGTCACGATGTTGTTTTCATCCCGAAAAGAAGGTAGAAAAAGGACGATTTTGTGGCGGAAAAAATGAGATCGCGGGACATTCGAAAACTTACGGGAAAGATTAAAATTTGTAATACGGAAATCTCGCTAGATTACGGTCCAAAATTGATGAAAATTTGACAGTCGCTTAGAAATAAATAGTAACATCCAATAAAAATGATTTGGGAATAAAATGATTAATGTTAAATAACTTTTTAAAATTAATTTTCGGAAGATTGAAAGTTACTATTATCGTAAGATATTCCGTAATGTTTATATTATAAAAGATCTTTACATTATCAGAATGATATTTAAATACATATTTTAATGTTTATTACTGTAAATAATTATTAATTTTGAATTTATTAACAGAATATAAATTATTTAAAATGCTTTTTATTTATTTAATTAAGACGTTTTTAAAAGTTGTTTTTGCACTTATATATTGAATTTAAATAGAAAAATAATGCAGAAGATAAATTATTAAACTTAAATGGGAAAAATGTAACATTACCATAGCAAAGTCGGCCAAAAAGAAAGGTGCATCATGTTCAGTGACTGAAATGTCAACAGAAGACTTTATAGACTGGAAGAAAGTAAGTGAAGTGATGGGTAAGAATTACTGTGTTAATAACAGAAGAGAAAAAGTTTCATGGAATCAATTTAAAGTTTTAACTGTTAAGAAGAAAAGACCAAATAAACTCTTTTACAAGATGCCTTATTCTAAAAAATAGTATAATGTCATAGACATAAGAAGGAAAACTCTAACAAAATGAGGAGAAGTTTTGCAGAATTCAGCCTATAAAGAATCACTGCTATTCCAATCAAGAAGAATAATGATCTGATTACTTTTTGCAAACAAAATTTGATTCCAAAGAAGCACTATTACTTCTTCTTGTCTCTATTTCTTATCGGTTAAAATCACCTCTATTTCCATGCAGAAAGTCTAGCAGAGCCTTAATAATAAATATTCATTTCACTTTTTTAACTTATCAAAGAAATGAATTTTCTATCATGACTTTTTTAAACATAATTCTATAAATAAAATGAAGTTATATCTCCTGGCCTTTATGCCAAAAATAATTTTCTTTCCAATTTACCTCACTGTTAAACAAAAGTATTATGCGATCTGTATTTTTATCGTTAAAAAATTGTTGAAGATACTCTCATATTTAGCATTAAAATAGATAACATTGACACATTTTAGAAATTTAATAGAGATGACGGAAAATCTTAGAACACAAATATTTCTCTCTGTGATTAACACTGTACACAAGAAGCATGTCTAGATTTCAATATTTATCAATTTTAAGTAATCATAATTCCCCATCAAAACACATTTCTTTGTTTTCCCTTTCCCATTATCGTTTATTGACTGGTATTTATTATCTGATTTTGAAATTTTAAATGTATATGGCATATATTTATTTACTGTGTAGGAGGCCTTCTCAAGAGAACCGAAATTTACAATTTATCCACTTCTTTTTCTAATACTATTTAAAATTTATAAATTTTATAAAGTTGGTAGTACCTCATTTAGTTATTTCAAGTATTTTAAAAATTAAATATGTATAAGACAGTCAGATTTAGATATATCCTTATTTCACGTGTAAAAGTTTCTTTGTGTGACATATAGCAAAGCAAATTGAAATGCAAGACTGATTCAATACATAATCAAAAAAATTTCGAAAAATTGTAAAATATATTAATAACCAGAAAAATTATAGAAACTTTTTTAACTGAAAAAAAATACAGTGAAACTCGTTTAAGATACGCCTGCTTAAGATACGATCCCGCTTAAGATACGAATTTCTTCCGGTCCCTTGAAAAATGCCTATTAAACCTGTGTAAAATTACCCGCTTAATATACGTACGGATAAGATACGATACCGCTTAAGATACGAAGAAAATTTGTATGTTCATGTCAAAAACCCGCTTTATATACGAAACGGTGTTTGTGCAGTCCGTTTACTACGTGTCTTTAGGACAAAAGGGAAGAAGAGCAAATGATTTCCTCACCAGATAATTATTCTTACATATGTCTAGTTTGTCGTTTTAAAAATAATTACGGAAATTTATTATTTTTCCTCTTTGAGTGTGTAATATTTAAATTTCTGTTTTCCAAAGATTAACATGAATTTTGTTTTATTATCTTTTATTTAATTTGGTAGAGAGCATTGAATAAAGACACTTTTGTTTTGTAACTGTACAAACAGTAACACCATAAAATTTAGAAAGTGAAAAAAAATGCCATTCTTTATTTCAAAAGTGAAAAAAAAAAAAAAAAAAAGGTTGTCCTTTATTTCAAAATCTTAAACTCATATTTTCTAGACTATCTAAATTTTGTTAGAAAGAATTAAAATAAGAGTTACAAACAGTTAAAACATGTTGATAATAATGTGTACTGGCTGCGTATGCATTACTATTCGAGAATCTGTGAAATCCGGAGAAGATACGAAATGCCCTCGGTCCCTTGATTCATATCTTAAACGAGTTTCACTGTATATAAATACCGTCAACCGGGGGCTACTTTGGGCCACTTTTTCCTGGTTCCATTCACATTTTCATTATTAAAAAATATTATATATGATTTTTCAACGTCTAAATGGAGTTATAAACAATTAACATGAAACAATGAAGCAAACTGTATGGTTGTAAAGAGGAAATTTTTAAACTATTTTTGAAGTTTTGGAACAAAGTAACCACTGCTGGGGGCTTCTTCGGTCCATTCACTTAGTTTCATATAAAATGAATACATTTCATATGTAAATGATTACATTTTTATTGAAACCCCCTTGTAATAGCATTTGCTAATAAATTAAAACTACAAACTTGATAAACAAATGTTTTTTTTTTTTTTAATATTTAAACACAATAAACTAATTGTTAATGTATTGTTAATAAACTAATTGTTAATATTGTTAAAGAAACGAGAAACAGTTTTTGTCGTGTTATCCTCAGCAACTGGAACAAAAACAATTAATGAAACATTTTGCTACAGTAACATTTGAAAAAAAATGTTACTTAAAACATGTTTTAAGAGATTTGGTTGTATAAAAGGCATTTCTAAGTAATTGGGGCTATTTTCAGACCAAAAAAGGCCTGGCACAAAGTAGCCCCAGAATACTAGTTTTCATGTTAACTTTATGAAAACGTAAACATTTCCTGTCAAAATAAAAAGTTAAAGAAAAAACTATGATCACACATGGGTCACAGGTTACTAAAATTAATATTTTGACACTTACCTTATTTGCAGCTCTTATCCCAATTGTTTCACGATAGAAAGTTTGGAGAGTTAAATTTTACACATGAAAACAGTTGTTTACAAACATATCCAGTGTTGCCACTAAAAAAATTATATTACCCCCAAACTATTCAAAAACCCTATAGTAGGGTATAAAATATTTTTCAAGGTGAAAAATTCAAATTATCTTGTATTGTTTGTTCAATACAAAAAATAAAAACCTTTTTTATGGGATAGACCAAAGTAGCCCCCGGTTGACGGTTTACATATTATTCATATAATTATTCTGGTTTAGATTCCATTTTAAACTGTTGATTGAGAACTTTTTTTAAATTCCACAAAAAAAAAATATTTTTATGTCTTTTTTTTTTTTTTTTTTTAATTTTTCTTCTATTACTCTTATTTTTAGTCTACAATATTACTTTTCCAAGATTGCGAATGAACAAGTAACAAATTTGTAATTGCCCCCCTAAAAACTGCTGCTTTAAAGGGAACTGCGGCTAGTAACAATGATAATTGTGATTCTGAATCAGAATCTAGTTATAAATATTGAGAATTTTGCAGTACTTTTAATAAATATTCACTAAATTATTCTTAATTTCCATTTAGAAATATTACTTTAATATTAAAACTTTTTTTTTTACTATTTTTTTCATTCAGTACCTCTGATGAGTTCGAAACGGGACAAAACTGAACTACACTTCATAGTGATACCCTATATAAATAGTTGATTTTTCCAGGTAAACACTAGGATAAGTTGCCAATCTGGTTCTATATCCTATATATTACCAGAAATCTGAAGAGCAATATATGTACATGTGAATTTAATTATTCTTCTATTTTTATAAGCGCCACCTGAAATATAAATTATGTTATTTCCAGTTAAAAATAACCAGTGATATTTGTATGAACATTTAGATGTGTAGTTATTTTAATTTTTAAGACAAATTTTATGCTACATCTGTGATTTATTTATTTATTAAAATATGAGTCATAAATGTACTTATGGAAATGTTTCATAGCTGAATGAAGTTAGTGGCACAATAATGCTTTGGCCCAGTGTCGGGTACTAATACTGAATACCGAGTAACTGTGGGTAGGAAAAAATTACTGATGCATACACATGAAGTGAGCTTAGGGATAACACCTCTGTGTTGTGCTATATACATAATCATGTATCTTCAGCATATAATCAATTTTTTTAATTAACTTCAACTCAGAGTTTAATTTATTATAAAAATAATCAATTAACTTCAACTCAAAATATAATTTATTGAGCACCATTTAAAGACAATTTTTGTAAACTCCACAGTTTTAAAATAGAAACATTATTTAAAAAATATGAAAAAAAAAAAAAAAAAAAAAAAAAAAAAAAAAAAGGAAATTGATACATAAGAAGTACAGTTAACCAATTAAATTAATTAATTAATGGACCAATTAAATTAATTAGTGAAATTAAAACTGATTCTTTAAACCATTTTTACTCATTCTGATATCTGAAATATGTCTATCAAAAATGGTTATTGCTTGCTATAACAATTCATTGAATAATGCAAAATGTTTCATATTTTCTAACTGCACAATATTTTCTTTTGATTAAAAAACTGTATTGGCTTTACAGTTTCTTTTCATTTTTTTTTCACATCTACAGCATGCAAAATGGTTGCTTTAGCAATGCTTGCTGGGAATGCATTTTTTCTGAGGCAAGTGAAATTTACAGTAAAAAAGAAATTCCTTATAGGGTCATCCCACGTAAAATGAGCAAAAATTTTAAAAAAGTCGTGGTTGCATAATAACCAATTTTAATAAAATTTTATACACATGTTCAATTCATATTCAAATAGAGCTCTGCAAAATATCTTGACAAAAAATAAATTATTTTAGCAGTTTTGGGCATTTAAAAAATTGTGATATAGAATTGCATGTGTGCAATCGTCCAAAGTTACAAGTTTGAAGTTCTGTATCTTGAAAACTATTTAACAGAAATGAAATTTTTTTATAATATTTTAACCTCTGAAAAAGTATCTTCATATTTATTGAGTAATAACAATCAGGTAACAACATGATTAAATTGATTGTAAAAATTGAAGATTTATAAATTTTGAGAAAATTAGAAACATTATAAAAATCAAAGGAATTAAAAAATATCTGTGAAATTGATGCCTGATGTCGTATTATGTATGAAGATTGGATTCCCCAAGTTTGAAAGTTGCCCTTTATTTCCTTCATCTTCAAAAAAACTTAGAAACTTAAAAAAAATTTACAAAATCATAATTTTTTCTCTTACCTGTGTGCAAAAAAATAAATAAAGGAAATGCTCAATATTAACAATATTGCACAGACATAAAGATCAATAAGTTCATAATAAGCTTTAAAAAAAAAAAAAAAATTAAGATTCCCTTTTGATTTCTAACATAACAAAAATGGTACCAAAAAGTAATTGTCTGAGCGAAGCGAAGGCTAATACTCAGCGACATATTACTGTCCGGACACATTACTACTACGATGGATATTAACGCCATGTCCTACTAAAAAAAAAGCCTAATAAAAACCTTTTGTCAAGCATAACTCAAAAAATATTTGTTGGATTTCGTTTCTGATTGCACCAGAAGGTACCTATGAGGGTCGCCTACTGAATGCACCTACTATGAAAAATAAGTTCCAAACCGTTTAAAAATTATATAGAAAAAACTGATAAAAAAGCACAATTTATCTGCATACGTCACAGAAATTTTGTGTGTGTCACTTTCACCGGTTGATGTTTTCGTAGACAACTGGTTTGAACGCATGAAGCAAATAAAAAAAAATACGCACGCAGTAATATCGAATAGATCAGTTTCAACCATGTGATCACAAACCTTGCAACAACCCGTGGCAACCAGTTTTGGTGGGCAAACAAATAATAATACAGTACGCCATACCACGGTGACCGTTTTTAGCCTGTTGTATGAAATCTGGCCTGTTGTATGACATACAATTGTGGATGATTAAAACAAAAGACACGAGTGTTTATTGCTCCGGGAGGTTAACTTTCTCTGGATGTCTGTCTGTCTATCATACAGCATGCAATTTTCTTGTAAAGGATGATATTATTATGCAGTAAAACCTCCATAACGGACACACCCGATTAGTGGACACCTCTATTTAGTGGGCATTTTTTCAATTACCGACCCTTAAATAACTGTACATTTTTTACTCTCAGTAGCGGACACCTCCAAATAGAGGACAAATTCTGCCCTCCCGAGGTGTTAGCTATTCAGAGGTTTTACTGGTAAAACCTCAATAGCAGACACACCCGATTACCAGATACCTCTATTTAGCGGACATTTTTTCGATTACCAACTCTTAAATAACTGTACATGTTTTACTCTCAGTAGCAGTCACCTCTAAATAGAGGACAAATTCTGCATTCTCGGGGTGTCCGCTATTCAGAGGTTTTACTGTATATAATTTTGATAGTTATTTTACAGGGCCACACAAAAGAATAAGAATATATGAAACGAATATAAACTAAATTCGGGATTGGTAGATCGCTGATGGTAATGTAATTTTAGGATGTTGTTACAGTCATCCGCAGCATGTTTTTAGAGTTTCGTTCATCTAACGAAACACTACCTCTCACACTCCTTTGTCTGTCTGTCTGTCCGTCTGTCACAGAGCCCGTTCTCAGAAACTATATATATCGGAGACTTGAAAATTCGCATACTTATAGCTGAACACCACACATCAAACGGCAAATAATAAAATTTTGAAAAAGTCTAATATTTAACCCTCTGGGCTCTAACTTGTGTATTTTAAGCAATTTTTCTAACTCAGCCCTTAATTTAATTAAGTTGGAGACATGAAATTTTGCATACTTATAGCTGAACATCTCACATCAAATGACAAATAATAAAATTTTGAAAAAAGTTTAATATTTAACCCTCTGGGCTAAATAACTTGTGTATTTAAAGCAATTTTTCTAACTCAGCCCCTAATTAAGTTGGAGACATGAAAGTTTGCATACTTATAGCTGAACATTTGCGATAACACGATAAATCATAAAATTTTGAAAAAGTCATATTTAACCCTCTGGTCTCTAACTTCTGTACTTTAAGCAATTTTTCTAACTCAGCCCCTAATTAAGTTGGAGACATGACATTTTGCATACTTATAGCTGAACACCTCACATCAAACGACAAATAATAAAATTTTGAAAAAGGTCTGATATTTAACCCTCTGGGCTCTAACTTATGTATTTTAAGCAATTTTTCTAACTCATCCCCTAACTAAGTTGGAGACTTGAAAGTTTGCATACTTATAGCTGAACACTTGCGATAACACGATAAATCATAAAATTTTGAAAAAGTCATATTTAACCCTCCAGTCTTTAACTTCTGTATTTTAAGCAATTTTTCTAACTCAGCCCCTAATTAAGTTGGAGACATGAAATTTTGCATACTTTTAGCTGAACACCTCACATCAAACAACAAAGAATAAAAATTTTGAAAAAGTCTAATATTTAACCCTCTGGGGGTCTAACTTGTGTATTTTAAGCAATTTTTCTAACTCAGCCCCTAATTAAGTTGGAGACATGAAATTTTGCATACTTATAGCTGAACACCTCAGATCAAACGACAAATAATAAAATTTTGAACAAGGTCTAATATTTAACCCTCTGGGCTCTAACTTGTGTATTTTAAGCAATTTTTCTAACTCAGCCCCTAATTAAGTTGGAGACATGAAATTTTGCATACTTATAGCTGAACACCTCACATCAAATGACAAATAATAAAATTTTGAAAAAATCTAATATTTAACCTCTAATATTTTGTCTCGCGCAATTTTTAAATTTAAACTGTTTTGCAATACTATTTTTTGTTCATTTTGCATAATAAGTGTAATGTGACGTAGTTTCTTCTATTTCAGACTTCTAATGCATGTTAATGAATTTATTTTACAATATCCTTTCTCTTTTAAAATTCACATGTAAATGTAGTTTTTATAGCGTATTTTCCAATAAGTGCTTGCTTTTTATACCTAATTATTGCCGAAACGTCAGTGAAGGCTTACTGTGGAGACACGAAAAGTTTTGATTTCCGTTTGTCTGTCTGTCTGTCTGTCTGTCCGTCTGTCTGTCTGTTCCGCGATAACTGCCGCAAAAAGCACCCGATCAGCTTGAAATTAATTGGGCATATTCGTGAGATACCCGGACGTAGCTGTATAGTTTTTGGTTAAATTTGGTTCATTCGTTCAGAAAATATGGAAGATTTTATTTTTCTTTATAATGCTTTTCTACGGCAAGTCAGACGATTTTCAAATTTCCATTTGTTGAAAGAAAATGGCACGTTTGATTAATGGATTTAAATGTCAAATTATGGATACTAAAATTCCAAATAAGGGTTTTAAATTATTCCTATTATATTGAAGTTTTATCAATATATCTATCAGATTTTTTTATTTACGTGTATAATGTTTTGAGGACATTTATACATGTATTCCAATAATATAAAGAATTTTTAAATTAATTTTCTTGTTTTACATGATACATATTTCTTTTTTTTTCCCTTTCTTCGTTGCCTAGCGACTGTTATTCGTAGCCTATCATTGCGTCAAATATGAATGAAGTTAGTAAATTACGTTAATTTTGTTGCAGGTACAATTAAAAGGCTACCACAAAAAATATTTTATCGCGCCAAATCGATGCAATTTATGCAATTAACAGTGGGCACGATAATGAATTATTTTCCAGTAGATTTATAGATCTCCAGATATGCATATTTTGGGGAGCTTTTAATATGTTATTGCTATCGCATGGATTAGGATGTTTAAACTAATGTTTAACCATGCTATAAGTGAAAAAAAAGTACAGTTAAAGGCATGTAAATCCTTTTTAACACTTTCCAACATGGATGAAAAGTATTTATGACTTCAGTTTTTCTATCTGTCGCCTGCCGTGTTTCTCAACGTGCTCTAACTCGCGTAAATATAGTCGGGATTACATGTAATTGATATACGTTATTGAGGTTTGCTAAAGTATGTTTGGTATTAAAAATGAAGAGTGTAGCATTCATAGCTTAATTACAGGGGCACTCAAAACTATTCCGTTACATTATAGTCTTTGGGAAAAATCGTCTGCGGTGTATTTTAATAATGTTACATAATTTTAAACGTAATGAAATTTATATACTTTATTAAGGTGCACTAGAACCTGGTTACTATAAAATATGTTATGTGTAGCACTTACAGCATGCGTACAAGGAACTCAAAAGTATTCATAATATTACAATCTTCGAAGAAAATCCTTTTGTGGCGTTTTTTAATGATGTTACTCTGTTACAAAATAATAAAATTGATATGTATTTTTGAAACATTTTTGTAGTATATGGGGTGCAAAGCATATGTTTTTTTCAGGGTCACACAAAAGTGGTCGATTAAAATGTGGTCTACGGGGGAAAAAAAAACTCTTCACAGCTTATTTTAACACATTAGCGACGGGAAACGAGAATTCTCGTTTTTATTCAGAATACATCATTGGCTAATGGAGTGACTTCTACCTTACAGAAAAGACATTTATATTGTGTTGTCCATATTTTTTATAGATTGTAAGACATTCTATATTACATCCGTACATTGAAAGATATTTACTGCTGCATAAACATGAAAAACATATCTCAGAAACCAATTTCCGAGACACTTTCAGAAGAGGGAGGAGCTTCTACTCTTTTTAAACCCAGATTTAATTAAATTGCCTGTCGTCAGTGTGTTAATTTGTGTTGCACTAATTCAAACATTATGAAATTAAATTACATTACTGTGGTTGACTACAAGAAGCTTGAATATGATTTGTATCGTATTTATCGTTCATTTATAGGGTCACATAAAAAATTTCGGATACAGTTCTCGTCTATTAGGGATGATTGCTGAAGAGCATTTTCGATTATGGTGTGCGTTTTAACGTTAAGTAAATTTGTGCCTAATAAGTAGTGCTTAAATATTGTATAGACCATGTACAGGGACACACAAATAAATTCGTAAGTATAAATGAAAATGAGCGCGAATTGCTTCAGTGTGTTTTTTTTTAATTTGAGTTATGTATTTCCCAGCCCAATGGCATTTAGTATACTAACAAATGTTTGCAGAATTTAAATAGAACCATATACAGGACTCCGCAGAAACTGGATATAATGTGCACACTATGCATACTAATCCCCGGAAATGGGATATGAACAGTTTTAAGAGGGTTTTTTGTCTGCATTAAATTTAAATGTTATAGACGACGCGTAAAAATCTTCACGTAATATACAGGGCTGTAGAAAAGAATTCATGTACGTTTCCGTCTATTGGTAGAATTTACTAAAGGACATTAACACAATTAATTGATAATTACAAATGTAAATTAAATTACACTACGAAGGGGTTCAGGGGGGCAGAGCCCCCCTGAAGAAATCTACTTTATTATCTAAAAATTACCAGAATAAGTAGCTCATGAGATTTTCAGAATACCATTACATAACAAGGGGTTTAATTTAACGCTTCTAATGTCAGAAACCTTCGAAATATTTTTTCGTTTTATAAATGTTTATGTAATTTCAAAACTTTAAATTTCGTTTTTTGTAGAAAGATTAATATTACTCAAAGGGTGCTAAACACAATGAATTGTAGAGCTGACGTTGAGGCTCCTGATCTGCAGATTTACTAGTTTAATTCTAATTTGAAGGTTTTTTCTGTTTATAATAGTAACGTGTAAATAATTTTTTTTTTATTTGAAGCAAACATTATTGTTTGCACTGTTTATACAGTTGGCAACAGTTGAAATTAATACCATTTTCAAAAATATGTAAAATTATCTGTCAAGATGCTGAATATTTGAATTTAAAATAGAAATAAAACCTCAAAAACTGAGTCAAATTAAAAAAAAAATTAATGAAATCTGCACACCGGGATCTTCTATTGAATAAAATGATCTAAAAATGATTAAATTCCCATGTATAGCTTTTGCTCCTATAAATTTTTTTTTAATGGAACGATTTTGTCCAACTTTAGCATTAAATATCTCTTAAAATAGTTCTTCAATTTGAAAACTGTATGCATTAGCATGTTGATCAAACATTTCGCTATAATACCACCGATTTTCATATTTTTGTATGCAATAGTTTTCTTAATATTAACGAAGAAAGATCTCCGGTCACAAAAAATTCAAAACCGGCGGCGGCGGTGACAGCGTTAGTTACTTTTTTTAGAATAGAGAGATATATAAAAGTGAAAACTTGTCTATCTGTCTGTTTGTAATTTTATAAAAATCCACAATTTGGAAGCCAAAATTTTGAAAAGATACGTACATGTCTATTGAAACATGGCCGAGGCAACTAAAGTAATCCGGAATCGAAATAATTTATAGTGAATTTTTAATTAATAAAAAAACACCAATTTAAAAGGAATTTCTTATCTAATTTAAACATTTTTCGTTATAGCAGTTGCCAAAAATTAAAAAAAAACAATAAAATTATTACTACAACAATTAATTTTCTACTGCAAGATTTCCACGTGAAAAATGAAAATGAAATAAATAGTTTGATGAATTTAAAAAAAAAAAGGTAAATATTACGTCATAACTTTTCTATTGCAAGATATTCACGTGAAATATGAAAATGAAATAAATGGTTTGACGAATTTAAATAAAAGTGAATATAACTTCATAACTTTTCTATTTCAAGGTTTCCACGTGAAAGAGGAAAATATTACGTCATATTGGAAATATAAAGGACGTGGTGGATATAGTATAACGTCATATGAGTGTGAAAAATATATTGAAGCATGATAAAAACACGATTAGGGAAATTATTGGCCTATTTTAACATTATTGCTCCAATTATAAATTGAAATAAGTTCATTTATAGCTGTATTCTTTTGTGTCTGTTATATACATTTATACATTTTTATGTAGCGTTTTCATATGATTCATTCATACAACATTTTGACTGCTTTTTTTAATGTTTGTTTTGTGTTGTATGTTAAATTTTGAAATTGATTTTTCAGAACAAACATCCTTCAAATTCTGGGCAACGCCGGCACTTTAGTTTGTAACGGATAAATGGCTTTTGTATCTGTACATCTAATGCTAATATTATAAAGCGTTATAATATTATAAAGTATATAATATTATTAATGCTTGTACGTTTGTGAGGTGTTATCTCTGAAACTACATAGCCAACTTAAAAAAATGTTGGTGGCCATCTCTGCTCCGAAAAAAAGACTATTTTATGTCAATGCAAGAACCTACATCGCTGCAGGAGCAAAAAAGTTCTAAAATTGTGATTTCTGCGATATTGATTGGGTTAGAAACTTTAAATTTGGTGCGGTAGTTACTTTTAAGATGTAAATACTCGTAATGAACGCTCTCTAAAAGGTTCAATTTGACGGATAAATGTAAAAATTTCTAGAAAGGTTCTAAACTATGACTTATTTGGAATACTGAAATTTTTGGGATACTGTTGGGGTTAGAAACTAGAACTTTGGCATGGTAGTAATTAATAAGATTGTAAATGCTCGCTGCAGAACGAATTCTAAAAAATAGAAAGACTAAACAAAGTGGAAAAAGATCTGAAGATGATCTAAGTAACGAAGTACATGGAATTGTTAGGAATATAAACATGAAAATTGACATGGCTGTATTTATCATGACGTAAATTCTCGCAATAGAACAATTTCTAAAAATGTCGCTATATAAAACAGTGCAAAAACAAAAAACTTTCAAAAATTTTCTATTTCTGTGTTACTGCTGAGCCCAAAATCTCGAAATTTTGCTTCAGGTTAGTTTTAAAATATACAATTGTCTCTATGAATGGTTTCTAAAAAATTTAAAAAGATGAAATTAACGGAAAGCGATCTCAATTACCATTAATTTGGAATTATTAGGTACAGCAACTTTAAATATTTCATAATGCTGCATTTCCTCCGCAAAACATGCGATTTAAATTAAACAAAACTGATAGATACCCACCTAGCATTAAATAAATTGTGTAAATATTGAATAAAGACCTGTATGAAACAGTGAGTAGGTTACCCGAAAGTACTTGTTAAAGTGTTCCTTCTCTAGGCTTTTCTCTCTCTCGCCAAGGCCACTAACAGAGGGAAGTGCCGTTTTAAATGTGATATGAATTTTTTATCCGATTCATTTTTCTAGACATTTTATCATAAACTCATATTCTCAATTATCATTAGTAGATTTTTTATATATTAACTTATTCTGGTGAAATTTTATAATCGGGTTCATATTGGCGTATGTTAGCTTGCATGATTTGCTGAATAAATATGTATAGATTTGTAAATTACTTCAAATGACACTTTGACAGCTCAAAAGTTATGCAGACGATATATTCAGATCTTGTGTCATACTTTATGTTGTAATCATTGCCGATTTCTTTTATTTAATACATGCTAAATACAGCTCAACTTGTGCAGAATATGTTTGAAAACAAAACAATACAGCGTATGTAGTGGCCAGCATACACTCATCATTCAAATCCGATTGAGTATATCTAAAACACACTCAAACGAAGCATGCCACTTTTGATGTATTCGGTACTTTGATACTATATTAGATTTTGAGGAGAGAATTCCTTAAATGTTATCGACAACCTCATTGCATCCGTGGAAAACAGATATTGTACAATATTAACTATTCCACAGGGAGCACACACCATATAAAGTATAGTCCATTCTTTTTAAACATCATATATTTGTCATTTAAAGTTACTCAAATTGGTGCGGAGCGTCTGATTATGCTCTTGACATCATTTTATACAGTTAAAATTCCGATATAAGTAATTTAGTATTTCATTTTCTATTTTACTTTTAATATATTGCGTACTTTCAATTTTATATCCATGCATGGCTGTCTTGAATGGTTAGATTTCCCATTTTTTAAAACAGTGTATACGAATTTATATATAAGATTTTGTAATTCTACGATTCGTTTATCTTCATCATTTCAATTTATTGCAGCATATGGACAATTAAAGATAACATCTCATTTTCTTTGCTTCCCCATGTTATTATTAAATCTATGTTCTCAGTAATATCGCTCAGACTAATCCCTCTGAGGGAAGTCCTAGTATTTGTTACATTTCATGGGCTATTTGTCTTTGAATTTGCACACATTTCTTAATATATTGGACAATTTCAAGGAAAAAAAAATTAGTGCTGCCATCTAGTTTTTCGATCTGGATTTAGGATTAATATATAATTTTTTGTTCAACCCAATCATTTTTTCTACTGTAATTTAAAATATTCTTGAGGTAAAAATAAACTGAAAGCAAGAATAAAAGTTTCTGTATTTAAAATATACACTTTTATCTGTAATATCAATTAATTTAAAGTTTTAAGAGCTTCCCTTCATGCTCAAACAAGTGATAAAAATATTGGATTCTTCCCCTCAAATTTTTCATTACTTATTTTTTTCTCATTAAGAAATAAAAAGGCAAGAATGAAAGTTTCTAAATTCAAAATATATATTTTTATCTATAACGTCAAAAAAATTAAAAATTTTAAGAGCATTCCTTCTTGTTCAAATGAGTAATAGAAATATTTGATTTTTCCTCCCAAACTTTTTATTATTTTTTTTTTCATTACAGAATAAAAAGACAGTTACTAAATTATGCCAATCTGTTATTTGTTATTCATTCTTTCAAGCATGTACACAAAACCTCGATTTTGTATCAACTTTTAATGTAAGTTTTTATACTTAAATAAACAATCCTGAAATCTATTAGACTCATAGATGAATATGATCTATTTATATGATGATTTTCATAATATCGGTGACATGTCAGCCGCAACTGATTTGCTCATTTTGTACGGAATGATTCTATATTCTGAAAATGTCGAAAGATTGATGTTTTTGCTTCATAATTTGCAATATAACAAATTTAATTAATTAATTGCATTTATTGTATTTTCTGTTTATATAAAGTATTTCTTTATCCAAAATCATAATATTTTCCTACAGATTTAAAAATAACTTATTTTTATTTGAATAAATATAAAACTAAACTTATTTTTATTTGAATAAATATATAACTAAATTTTAATCTACATTAATTTTGCATGTTAAAAATAAAATGTTTTACATGTTTAAAATTTTTGCATTTTTTAAACCTTTTCTTGCATTTTGTAGATACTTTTTTATGTGGTGAGTAGATAGTTTTTATTAATTATTGCATATATTATACATTTTTGTTCAAATAACTTGTTACAGATCAGTTATAAATGCCTTTGTCTTCAATTATGCTTACAAAAAATGAAATTCTTACAACTACTTGGTATTGGCTGAGTACCGAGTATATACCAAGTACTTCGTACAGCCCTACTTGAAGTATTTTACTTTATTTATTTATAATAAGATAATTAAAATGTTCATTAAGTTAATGTTGATTTTTTTTTTATTACCCGTGGTAGGAGAAGCGATTGCAGTGGATGGATCCTGTATCTGTTTTTTTATTTCCTGATGGTAATAAATGGATCCTGACATATAAATAATGCAAAATTGCTGGTCAGCAAATGATGAACATATTTACTAATTCTGATTAATCAGTAGAAGTAAATGAAGCAAATATTTCATTTTTAGGAAACAAAAAATTAAAAACTTATAATAAAGGGAAAACAGAATTTCCATTTTTTATTTTAGAAAACTGATTTATTTTAAATATGCCATAAATAAAGATTACAAGACATTTTTTCTTAGTAACTGATCAGTACTATTATTACAAGCAATTTGTGTGACCTGAAATGAATTTTTTCCTTTATATGTGGTCCAAAGAAGTCAAAAGATTGGGCATTCCTTGTTAGAAGAAATTTCAGAAATTAATAGTAAAAACGCCATTAAAATTTTTATTTATATTAATTTAATGGGTGTGGAATTTTTTTTTCTTCTTTTTTTTTGTTTGGTGGATTACTATTGAAAAATTTAAAGTTTGAATTTATTTTAATTTTAAGAAAGATTAAAAAATATCATACAATTATGCATTATTCACAATCAATTGCCATAGAATAAACTTGTATAACAAATGGTATTCAAAATAACATGAGGGAAGGCTTTTTCCCCAGCCCTGCAGCTATATATATATATATATTTTTTTTTCATATTAAAAAAACTGTATTAGAGCTATGATTATACATTATTTTTCAAAAGGTATTAAAATATGGCATTCATTTTGTTCACTATAAGTTTGGTTTCAAGCAATTTTGCATTAAATGTATTAATTAAAATATGGCATTCATTTACTTTCATTTTGCTCGATTTAGGTTTTGTTTCAGGCTGACAAAAATTATTTTGACAAATATGCATCAGGTTTTGCGTTGACTTCAAATAAAATTTTAAAATTTGTGTCAGGTATGATCTGATCCTTATAAGACTCAAATTCATATGTGTGAATATCTATTGTTTTAAACTTTCTTAAATATTTGACTCTTTTATCTAGATATGGTCTTTCATTGAAAATAAAGACTTCATTAGTGCAGTGTCCCTTTTTCTGTTGGCTCGTCATACCCATTCTCTATTAGTATTGGATCCGACATATCAAGAATATAAGATATCTCTCAAATTTCCTATTATCAACAGACAGTGGACATCAATAAACCACTTAAGATATGTTTTAATGCAGGTATTTATACTTTTTAGTGGTGCATAATGTTTTGAAATTTAATAGATTCAATTATCTCATCAATTCTTTTATTTAGATAATTCACAGTTTATGCTCTTGATAATATTTTAATGATTCTTAGGCTAATGTCAGACGAACATCTTTTTGCATGCTTTTTTCACTTTTATAGCCTCCCTACACCTTCGCTAGCATGTGTAGGGAGGCCGTAAAAGCGAAAAAAATGTGCAAAAAGATGTTCGTCTGACATTAGCCTTAGAAAACATCATTTGCCATAGGATTTCTTCCATTATAGTTTTTTAGCTAAAAATCCAACTCTTCTTCACTTTTTCTAACATTTAAACTTAAAGTTGGCTTTTCTTTAAATTGATTTAAAAAAAAAAAAAAAACAGTTTTGTTTTAAAATGATATAAGAGTCAGTCAATTATTTTTCGCATCCATCCCTATCACACTCTTTTTTTTAATTAAAAAAATTATCAATTATAGTGTTTTTATCCAAAGAATAGCTAGAATATCAATATATGCTTTTGTGGTGCAAATGTGAAATTCAAACTCTCTGTTATGAATTTTTGAATATTTTTCCTTATATCAGTAAATGGAGAAAAACACAAGATAGACTTATTATAATTTTTCAATAGATATAAACAAAATATTTTTAATAATGTTATGGAGAAGAGTTGGTGTTCTAATGAGAGTAGCTTTAAAGATTATCACTTTGCCACATTTGAATCACGAAAGCGTAAAATGTATTTTCATTCAGTTTTACAAATTTTTAGAAATTTCCAACATTTATAGATTCTGAATAATAGTTCTGAATCAAATTTCTAATGGTTATGATGCAATTGAAACAGCAATTATTGAGAATCACAGGTTTTAGTAGATTACTGAGAGAAGAGTTTTGAGGATGGCATTTCTGGTTAAAATCATATTCATAAAAGATGTCTCTGAAATTTTGACTTCAGATATACAGGGTTAATGTTAGGGGGGAAAAAATAAATAAAAAACAAAAATGAGATGTAATTTTCAGATTCTAATAAAAATTTTAAATTGGATATTCGAAAAATGGTGGTATTCGAATTGGGATACTGAAAGATATTACATGAATCGGGCAATCCCTGCTCTAGCATGAATCCTGATATATCTTAACCTTCTCACTGCCACGAACTGATATATCCGTTCACGAAGCTGCAGGTTTCACTGCAATAGAAGCATTATTTAAATTAATATAATTCTACAGATATAATTCAGTTTTAGGAAATTGAGTTATGATTTATACTTGCAAGACTTATATCCCTATATGTAATACAATAAATTAAATCATGTTGGAAAAAACATCTTTTTTTAGCATTTAAAGAAAATTACAGGGGAAACAACTTTACAATTTTGCCCATTGCTCGGCGGTCAGGGGGTTAATTAGCAAATCCTTTTGCTTATTCATGCATTAACTTATAAATTTGATGG
This sequence comes from Maratus speciosus, assembly GCA_963932465.1. Taxonomy (NCBI): domain Eukaryota; kingdom Metazoa; phylum Arthropoda; class Arachnida; order Araneae; family Salticidae; genus Maratus; species Maratus speciosus. The sequence continues at coordinate 177,008,092 of OZ010790.1, read as the reverse complement.
ATGTATGTTTTTGCATATTTTTGTAATAAAATGATAGTTTATATTTAATGATAATTCTCTAATTCATTTTCAGAGCTGTGAATTAGTCTTAGAAATTCAAGATGTTGAACCACAGGTAACCTCCTTTTTTTTTTTTTTTTTTTTTTAATTTGTACTTTTGATAAGCATATGAATGTTGCCATTATCTGTTGCAATTTTTTAAACTGTATATCCCCCCCCCCCCCCTCATTTTCAATAAAGTTTCAGTGTTTTCAGAAAAGTATAAATCTTATTTGAGTTGAACATTTCAAAAATGTAATTTTAATAATAATACTAAAACAAAGTGTAAGCTGAAAAAATATAAAAATTTCTTGAGAGTATTGTATCAGTTATAAATAATTACAATTTCATTTTTCACCATGTATCCAGAATTCAGTTTTTAAAAAGTTTTATTTTAACATTTTGTTTCTTTTTGTAATTTTGCAGTTCTCATTTACATATGTGAAACTTATTCATTTGAAGATAATTTGCTTAATTGTCCATGTATTTATTTATAAATGCACTTAGAGTAGCTTTTAGTGATTATCCTATACTTGATGGCATTTGTTAAGAGTAAGCTAGTAACTAGCTTTGAGAGCTTGTAGTACAATTCTTTAACTTAAAAGTTAAGAAATTCTACTGACTCCTTAAATCAGGTACAGTCGGCTCTTGTGAATTCAAACTCGTCGGGACCACAAGAAATGTTTGAATTATGGAAAGTATGAGAGGAAAACATGTTTAAAGGGGTACTGTTACAAAGGAATTAATGTTATAGTATTTTTTTTTTTATTTATTTTGGCTGTTATCGTTAGAATATGGCTTAATATTAAATTAAAAGATATAAATGCATTTATAAACTAATTAATAATATTAAAATAATATAAATAAAGCATAAAAAATAATATTACAGTATAAAATAACTGCATTTTAAAATTGTTATTAATTGTACAATAATTTTCTTTCCTGAAATTAGATGAACATTTAAACAATTATTTATACTATTTATCATCACTATGAAAAAAATTATCAATTGTTGTTTGCTTAGTCCTATTCATTTTTGACTTTTTAGCCGGTTTTTCTATTTGTAGCAAACAGTTAAATTCTTTGTCTGATGATGGCTGCATCAGGATAAATGTCACAAACACTCAATTGATAGTGCAGTTGACTTTTCTTTGTGTAAGGAAAGCATTTGGGATATAGTAGCAGAATCGCCAGAATCTGATTCCATCTCCTCATCGCATTTTTCGTGAATTGTTTCAACAATTTCTTCCACAGTTAAGGATCCAGATACTTGTAAACTATTGTCAGCTGCTACATGCTCTGTGAATGTAATATCACACTTGAACTTTTCAGAAAAGTTTGGAAATTCTATTTCTTCAAAAGGTCTGTTGTTTTCATCGTTTGCATTACAACCACTCTTTTTAAATGGATGGATAAATTCAGCATCTCAAAAGCATTTTTCTATTGTTTCAGGTTGTACGGCATCCCACGCCACATATAAATCATTGTTGGCCATGAGTAATGTTATGTCGTAGCTTTCTTTAAGATCAGTCAAAAATAAAATTTGTCCTAGAACCCTTTTACGATAATGAGTTTTTAAATTTTGGATTATACCTTGGTCCATCGGTTGCAGTTGTGCTGTAGTATTAGGGGGTAAATATTCAATCTTTATAGAGCTCAGTGTTGGTAGTTTACAAAGACTCTGCACATTATCTAGCAGCAATAGAGTTTTTCTGTTTTGACGAGAAATTTTTTTATCCAGTTCTTTTAACCAACTGATGCAGATTTCATGCATCATCCAGGCTTTAGCATTTGCCACATAATCAACAGGCAGTGTTTTAACTCCTTTGAAGCAATGTGGTGTAGTTGATTTGCTAATAACTAACAATTTTAACTTCTCACTTCCATCCATATTGGCACCTACCATCACAGTTATCCTGTCTTTTCTAAGTTTGTCACTTCTGCATGCTTCACCTTTAAATGTTAAAGTCTTATTAGGAAAAAGTTTATAAAACAACCTTGTTTCATCGGCATTAAACACATAGGGTTTAATCTAGAGCTAGCCAAATAGCCAACTGGAAGTGCTTTTTTGCCCCCAAAGCATTTAGTGAATTAGCCAAATAGCGACAGCCTAAGAAATATGCTATATCATTCCCATTTTGTTGTTCCGCATTTCGTAAACCTGTTGCTGTTGCACAAAAATGAAAAAAAAAAAAAATCTCATATTGCATCCGTGCTGCGGCAACACTTCAAAATTTGTCTCGTGCTCTCTGTGCAAGCTTCTTCAAACAGTGTGACGTCACTTGCATCAGACACGACTCCAGCATATGGCAAAAATGAAAATCGCAGATTGTATAAGCATGGGATATGATGTGCACTAGCTTTGAATCATCAATGTGCCAGATACATGTCATATAAACTTTTCAGACTTGAATTTATGCGGGTTCTGGCTACAACGTGTAAAGAAATGAAACTAGCTTATTATATATGTACTAGAAAGGTAGCCCGTCAAAAATGACGGAAATTTAGATATAAAGATATATACAATTCATGTGCAAGAATATGAGTTTTCTCGCTTGTTCCGCAGTGATAGATGAAAATAACACATTTTAAGAACAAAACATATTTATGAAAAACCGTGTACAGTAGAAGACCACTAATCTGCACAGTTTGGTTCCAAATGTTATGCAGATTTGAGGCTTTTTGCGGTTATGCCTATTCAGTCTTTGTTTACATTTTTTTAAATTCATATATTGGACAATTTAGGTTGTTAAGCCTTAAAAATAAATAAATTACACACTTGAAGTAAGGTAAAAACTATTAAATTATCGTATACGATTTCATGAAATGGTATTATACGGTATTATATGTGTGTGCTTCACGATCTTGGTTACTACGACGGCGAAATTGGCTGCAACTTGTCATAATCCTAATAGTGTGGGCCGCTATAACAAAAAAGTAACCAGTTTTTAGTAAAATTTCTGATATAAAGTAGTTTTCAAAAACTTGTGTAAAATTGCAGGCCGTTCTCATGTTATGTCAGTCCTAGGAATAATATTTCTGACACTGATGAGTTTCCATGTACATGTGGAATTTAGAAAAGCTTCCCCAAAAGAAAGGTCCTGAAATGACATTGTAATTCCTCTAACTTCAAAGTTTAATTGGGCCCTGATGTGGTTTACTGAAATCTAATAAATGCAGTTAGTTTGAATATTACAACAGAATTAAACAGTTAAACTTATTTAACTTAAACCGGCTGTTACTTCCCGATGTTATTTTTTACTATTAAGAAAGAAAATTATTTAAATTTTTCAAATCATGCATTTATAATTTTTTTCCGTCTTTAATAACTAAATAATGAAAACATATGCTTTTGTTCTGAGCTCACAAATATGACAATAAAATAATGTAACTAAGAGACATTGCAAAATTAAATCTTTGTGATTTCAAACCATAAACAAACGATACCGCCACCATTTTACCTACTATGACGTCATTAGAATATTGTCCATTGATTGTTGGAGAACTTACTTTGTGAATGATTACCTCAATGATTTAATATTTTTTTTACGGTTCACGATGAATGAATCACTTGTGTTTGCTTAGGTTTATGGAATGAGATATTAAGCTGTGAACCTAATTTCAACAGAAGTTATCCAAGGATATATGTATTTTTAATCGAAATTAAAAACAATGCTTTGATCTCGAAATAAAAAGTTTTAGTTTGTATAATTGGTTATTTCTGTTAATTATTCATTTAGGTAATTTTCCATTATATCGCATTTGTAAAAAAAGCTTGGCGCAATTCAGGCATCAGAAAGTGAGAAATGTTGCCAAAATATATAAACAGCTATGAAAACAAATCTAATGAACTTTTATTTTTGTTTATATATGCACTTATATACATAAAAAAACGTTTCTAAATATATATAATATTTTTTATATACAAATTATGGCACAGATATGAACCGGGATACCTAACTGGCGCCAAAATGGTGTTATTTTGCCTGCTATGGTAACCCGGCTATTGTTTTTTATTTATTAATAAATTGTTTATTTACTTTTATTTTCTGTTTTTAGTTATATAAACTGTTTTCTTCTATAGTTATTATTCAAACTTTTATTTATTTATAGTTATTTTCTTTTCAAAATGATAGCAAATAATTTAAAAATATATAAGTAACTGGTATTCGAAAGCAAGATTTCTGCCAAATTGGCGTCAGAGAAAAATCACGTCAACCCCGATGCGCATATGACATCTGTGCAAAAATTACTTCTGTTTCTTTATAAAAATGGACAAATAGCTTTTTTTATATTAAATAAATTGCATACATATGGAAAAAATTGCTTGTAAGTATGAAGCAGTAAATAGGTTGTTAGAAAATACATTGGCAAACTTCTTTCTCGCCAAGAAACTTTTCTCCGAAGTATTGTACATAAGCAATGATTGCTAGGAATGCATTTTTAATTATGATATGCGCTTTTATGTTTCACTACATTTATGCATACTATACTGTGTGTATAAATGCTACACTTCATATGCAGGGCTACACAAAAGAATTTGTAAGGGTTACTGAGTATGAGAGTAAATTGCTTAAAGATGGTTTTTAAAGGAGTTATGCATTTTTATGCTGAACTGCATTTAGTTTACTAAGAAATGTTTGTAGAATATAGATAAAATGATATACGGGGTCATGCAAAGAATTGGATACGTAACCGTCTATGGATGATAATATCTGGAAATGTGATTTCAGTAGTTTTAAGAGTAGTTTAAATTAAATTTTAGCTAAATAGTGGCATGTAATAACAATACTATTGACTATGCACGGTAACTGCTGAAATCAATTTTTAAATGCGTCTTCTAAAATGTTTACTTAGTTATCTTATTTACCTTATTTCCCCAAATAACGAAGTTTTGTTAAAGCATTCAGGATGTGTTGGAAAGCGTTTCATATTCTATGGTTAACTCATGATTTTTCTTTCGTCTTTAGTCATATTTTGCATTTATTTTATTCTTAATTTTTTAGTCTTATACTGCTTTATAGAAACTTAGGCACAGTTGTGATATACGCCTCATATTGGCACGATTTTTTTCTGACGCCAATTTGGCGAAAACATCAACAGCATAGACAACAACATCCGGGTTACCATATCAAGCAAAATAACGACACTTTGGTGCCAGTTAAGTACCCATTGTGTATATGATATTGGCGTCAGAAAAAAATCGCGCCAATATGGGGCGTATATGACATCTGTGCCGAAACATTAATATTTAATGTTTAAACTCTTTGCTCCAGCCCCTTGCATTTAGTACAAACTATAACACAAATAGCGCAAAATAATAAACAGTTTGGTACTTTACACTGTAGGGGCTTTGGCATTTTTTTTAAAAAAGCTTGGTGCAATTTGGGCATCAGAAAGTGTGATTTGGGTACTTTTCCGTTACACGGATACCATTGTCGCCAAGCGTAATAGTTGGCACAAAATGAAAATCCTGTGAATTGAAGCATTTGAAAAACATTGTCGATACTAAAGTGAGCATTTAAAAAATATAACATATGAAAATTCCAGACTTTTACGAACTATTTCATTAAATCACAAATATACACTTAAAATAATTGAACAAATAACTGCTATAAAATAAAGCAATAAAATAAAACTCATATTAAACTGCTGTCATAAAATTACAAATATCTTTTAGCATTTTGAAATAGTTGGCGCATTAGCATCCTTTTTGGCATGGTGTCCATATAACGGAAAAATATCGAGATTTGTTGTCAAATCGTATAAACAGCTATGAAAACAAACTTGATGAGCGTTTTCGTTTGTTTTATATGTTTATTTTATATGTATATTATTGATATTTTTATGTACAAATTACATCTGTTTCTGTATAAAATTAGATAAACGGCTTTTTCATGTTAAATAAATCGTAAAATATCGAAAAAAAAATGCGTGTGTATATAAAATGAAACAGTGGATAGGTTCCTGGAAAATATGTTGTGGAAATTCCTTTTTCGCCAAGGCACCTATACTGGAAAAGTACCTAAATCACATTAAAATCGCGCAGTTAGGAGCTCATACAGTACAGCATCGTCTGTTGGCGGTTATTTTATTAGTAGCATCAGGAAGAAGATGTGAAGATGTACTTTAAATTCTCACTCATGGATTTTGAAAAAATAGCTTAAAAGAGCGGAGTTTAAATTAAATTTCGGTGACCTCCTTTATGAAAGATTAATGGTTTTAAATGGGAATTTCGCCAAATTAGCCAGCTATCACCAAGTTGGCTAACATTTGGTGCTACTGTGGTAACCCTGCATTAGTATTTTTCAACAATTACTGATTTCAATGAGGCGGTCCTACTGGAATTGTGAGGGACACACAGAGACTTGGATTTTATATAAATAGATTTTTTTCATAAAAATGGCATTACTGGCATGCTTCTCAATGTGATTTCTTTGTATGAATTTGTAGTATCACTTTTGTTGTCTACAGCAAACTGTGAAGGGGGGTTATGTCTCATGAATATAACAAAAACTGACTTGAGAAACAAACTGACAATGAAGAATTATGATGATTAATTTGGAAGGGGAATTTTGAAAAGAATTTCCATTAAAAAAAGCATTTGTTGTGTGGTATACAGCCAAATCTCGAATGGTCAATCTTACAGAGTGATGTATTTGTTTGTATATTGCATAACTAAAAATAATACTCATGTATATAGAAATTTTGTATAAATAAAACTTTTTTTTTCCTTGTCTAAAGCTATTTTTATTTGGCTAGAAGTTATTGGCTGCAATTAGCCAAAAAGCTAAAAATCCCTTTTTCCTAGATTAAACCCTAATACACGTCTTTCATTGCATAAGTAGAAATGAGTTCGGATAGCTTTTTGCAGAATTCATTGCAAACAGCGAGGTCTACAGCACCACTTTCACCACACACAGTTTTGTGTACAATGTTATTTCGGTGCTTAAAATGTGTCAGCCATCCTTCACTGCAATTGAAATTTTTAATATCCATCAGTAGTGCAAGTTCTTTTACTTTAGTTGCCAATGTAGGTCCACTAAAAGGTGCATTTCTTGCCAATGCATCCTTTGTCCATAACAGTAAAGCATCTTCCAAATCCTTATGTGTTGCTGTTCTCATACGTTTTCATCCTTTAGCAAATCTTTCCTTTTCCCATGATTTCAGGATGAATTCTTTATTTTTCAAGTAAGTAGAGAGCATATTCTTTTTTATTCCATATTCTGCAGCAATTTGTGTCTTAGATTGGCCACATCCTACTTTTTTTATAATTTCCACTTTAGCTTCTAGAGTTAAAGATTTATAACGTCCACGTGGAGCTATATTTTAAGGAAACAAAATATTTTACTTTCTCAAAAAACACTTTAGCAATAAATAAAATCACTGACTGAAAAATTTGATCCCTACTCTGCAGATAGACTGTAGTGATAAAACAGGTTTCCCTATCTTTAACAAATGTCCACCCTGTGGATTTCTCGGAATGTCACTGGGTCAAATGCTAGAGAAGGGGTTAGGAACAAGTACAATGGAAGAAGGAGTGGAGGTGTCATTGATGGACAGACCAGGGTACTAAGAAAGCGGATATCAAATGCATGGGATTATATGTATACTAGTTCAGAACAATTCTGACAAAAATGAAAAAGGAAAGTTATTTCAAGGATATGAACTCTGTGAGAAAGTAGGAAAAATGAAAAAATTGAATTCTCGTTAGTTTGAACTAAGCAAAGTCAAGAGAAAATGAGTTTGAATAAATGAAAATTTTTAACATTATTCTGCCATTGAAAATTTCGAGACTTCATGTTTAGTTCGAATTAAGTGAAGATTCGATTTATCCAATTTCGAATTAATGAGAGCCGACTGTATAAAGATTGCAATACTGCAATTTTGAAAGATTCACATTTGAACACAGTATAATCCCACTAGAATCCCTAATTGATTTTTCTTTTTAGAACAATTGCTTATTTTAATAAAAAGTATTTGTAAACTGCTTTGTGTATTTTTTTAAACAACCCTCTAAAAAAAAAGTAAAGCAAAGCTATTATTTTTTTTAACAGTTTTAATTAATGTTTAAAAATATTGTTTTACAGCATGGGTGGTTGTTTCTTATGTAAACAAAACATTAAGAAATCCATGAAAAAAAAGCAATAGGATATATTTATTTTGCTACCAGCATATGTCTTTTATCTGTACTATAGCACTCTATTTACACTGTACTAATTTAATAACATACAATCACAAGATAAAAGATCCTACTCAGTCTTTTTTTATTTCAATTAAAATAGGATTTTAAAAAATTGTTTTCACATCCAATATTCTTTTTATCAATCAGAAAATGAGGCTTACAATAAAGGAAACATCTTTGGCTTCAACATTAGTTGGTACTTTGAAATTATGTAATCTATATATATAAAACGAGATGTCTGCCTGCCTGCCTGCCTGACCGAGGCAAGCGCCGAAATTATAGCATCTAGGCCTCTGAAATTTTCGTCATGTGTTGATTTTGTCCTCAGAAAGTGCACTTCGCGGCTGGATTTTAAAATTTCAATTTCTTGTTTTTTATTAAAACTTTATGGGTTAGAGGTTATTTACAACTTTCCGCCAATCCGCGGCAATGAAGCAGCCAGCCAATGAGAGCAGGCGTTAAATATTGGATCTAGCGTAGTGGCAAAGGGCAAACTGCACTCGCAACTCCCAATGTTTTGTTTATGTGTCGCCAGCTTCATAAGTAAGCTTTTGCGCTTTTCTTCCTATAAGATTTAATATTATTTACATTAATTGTGATATTTCGAAGTTTTTTTTTTTTCTTTCTGCAGGTCAGGTTCGTATTACAAGAATTCTTTCGGGCCATCTATAGGTTTTTTACTGGATTCGTTATAATCATTATCATATCAGTAATTGAAAAAATATGTTTATATTAATTTCCAGAAACGAATTCTAAGACTAGACAAAACTGACAGGCACGCATTTTGTTTTTGTGAAACTTTGATCTGCACTTTTTATAGAATTTTAATGTGAAAAAATATTTTGGACATTCTTTTAAAAAATCGAGTCAACCAGAATCCAAACCATAAACATCAAAAAGCGAACTCGAAACAATGAAAGACAACCCGACCCGAACCCGAACCGCAACAAAAAAAGTTGAAGTCAACCCGAACACGATCCGCAACGGCAAAATATAGACCTGACCTGAACCGCAGGTCAGGTTCGGGTAAAAGTGGGTAACCCGACCCGATGCAGGACTCTAATGTATATGTTGTCAAGTTGTCATCGCCCAAGAATGGGGGAAAAAACCCCACCAACTTTTGACTTCAGGGAAAATTAATGAGGTTATTTGGGTTTTCCTTTTGTTAATATTTTTTCGCCACATAGATTTACCCATATATTATGAGTTTCGTAAGAAATCCCAATGAAAACATATATTATTTATTTGCTTTACTGAATGTTTTCATTTCTTATCAAAATCATCATATGTAACATGCGAGAAATTGTAGAACTGAATGGAAAATTCTGTCAGTGAGGTCTACGATTTATGTTTTCTATCAGATTTGTTATTGAACTCATTTTATTTCATTTAAGAATATTTTTAGGCGCTCAAGAATAGAGCATGTGTTTTCATTAAGATGAGAAAAGATTAACAAAAGGTAAAGAACTGAATGAAAAATTCTCAGTGCGCTAAATACTTATACAATAAGCATTTTGTGATATATTATGAGTTTCATAAGAATCTCTCATGAATGCACTCTTAATCGCCCAAGAACGGAAATTATTTACTTCATAGAAAGTAAAGTTCAATAAACACATTCCATTCTTGGGCGACTATGCATTAGGGTGGAACTAAAAAACGAAGTTTCGAATTTTATATTCTAATAGCGATTATTTTTTTCCTTTTTAACTCCATAAAAAGAAAATATTTTTCTTTTAATTTTAAAATTATATTTTCCGGTTCCTCAAAGCATCTGATTTTCCATAAAAATGATTAAAAGCCAATAAATGCATACAAAGTTTTCTAAGCTTATTGTTAAATTTATATTTTGCAAAATTAAATTAATGAAATGTTAATGTCCAGTAATAAACAGAATAATTTAGTTTTAGTGCCATGAAAAAGATGGTCCCAGTTTATTTGACTTCTGTAGAAGTCAGCGTAGTGGTGCCGGCTTTCATTGTCTCTCATTTATTTGGCTAATACTGAAAACAAGTTAGTTCGATTTAACGTGTGTCAACAGTTTCTTCGATTATTTTTCAATAAACAGTCGGAGTCAAATGTGTCAAAGTCTGCTAACGTACCTAAATCTTTAAAATTGTTGAAGTGTCTTGTATTTTGCTAACTAAAAAAATTAACATTAGACTTGTTATCTTTGGCGAACATATGAAGATGTTATGAAACATTATTTATGGATTCAATTTAACTTAAAATCTGGAATCTGGAACACATTGTTTCTGAAATATCTAAAGCTGTTGCTGATACAATTAAAAGTGTATTGCTGAAACCTTCAATTCCAACTGTTCCTGATACACAAATCATAAAAAAATGATTAGACTATTGTGAGAAATGTCGTAATTTGAAGAAAAATATTAAGATAGGAAAGAATAATCCCACATATGATATAAAATTGCAAAATGTTAGGTAATCGTGCAAAAAACTTTTATTTGTGTAAATACACTAAATATTATCGTGTATCTGAACAAGAACGTCACCTTCTAAAAGAGCAAAGAAAGATGGGGTGATGGAAATGGGATCAATAGATATAAAAACTACAAAAAATGTGTAGCAAGACTTGAAAAGGAAATATCAAGGAAATGAAAAGTTATTTTAAAACAAAAAAGTGATCTTTTGATTGAATGATCGTCAAATGAAAATAGTCAAATGAAATAGTTTGGGAGGAAATAGTTCAATCGGTTGTTCTTCTAAACCTGGATTTGATAATCAACAAGGTGAAAGAACCGGAGTATTAGACAGAACTGCAAATATTATTGCAAATAACACCATTGAAAATATGGGTATTTCAGATGATAATAAAGAAAAGGTAACTGAAAGAAGGACTTGAAGACGACAAAGAGAAAAGAAAAGGAAGAATTTGAAAGAACAAGTAAGACGAAATGAGTTAATTTTAGAATGTTTGTATATTGATGACAGAAAGGATAACACTATGATAACTGAAGCAAAGGGGAAAAGTACTACTAAGAATCCTTTAAGATGAACACATGGTCTTAGTTAAAAAACCAGGATCAAAATATTTTTGTCATATTTCATTGACATCTTCTTTTTATATTAATATAGCCACTGCAATTTTGGTGTATTTTTAAAATAATAATACAGACATTTCAAGTTTAAATTTATTGGGTGAAACAGAAACGCCGTCAATGCAGGACGGAAATCTGGAGTTGACGAAACATCGGAAGCAAGACACTAAAAACTTTAGAATGGATAATTTGCTTATTGCATGCAAATGAACTTTTTTTAAATATATATTTATTTCAATATCTTACTGGAAAAACTACGGGCACTAAAGGATTTTCTGGACCAATAGGAAAGCAACTTGAAAAAATGCGAACATATTGAAATTATTGACTGTAAAAACATGGATCCTGTCTTGATGGACTGATTGGATGAAGAACTTAAAAAAAAGTACACACAGGGGATACACCTGAATTTTAGATTTTCCTTGTCATATTGAAACAGTGTAAACGTTTGTCAAAGTTGTACCGAGAGCTGCGTCAACCGTCTTTAGATATTAAGCAAGAGATGGCTGTATCTTGTGAAAGTTGAAAACTCGAAATGTAATGACTAAGTTTGCCTAAGAAGTCAGTAGAATGAATATCCAATTGAATTAATACATAACAAAGGAAGGTAAGGAGGTTGGAAGTTGATATTTAGCCATCTCCTCGTGGTGACTTCAGGGTAGTATTTGCTTAATATACGCAGATATTAGCTAACAGCTACTTTGTTTACTTTAAGTTACTTTATACTGAAATTTTAAAAGTTTGACGTCCTTGAGGAACCGGAAAACAAATTAATTTAAAAAAACCTTTTCAGCCAAAAGTTTAGACATTCAAAAAGGAAAAAAGTTTTCACTATTACATATTGAAACAAAAAAGTTTTTTTTTTACCCTATACTTAAGTTCCACCCTACTATGCATATATAAATCGCCATTAACACGAAGAACGAATACAATTGAAACTAACTTATGTGGTTTGTATACTTTGCACAAAAAGTAAAAAAACATTGTGAAATATCAAAATTAATGTAAATAACATTAAATCTTATAGAAAGAAATGTACAAAAGTGTAGTTTTCTTTAAAATAAAGCTGATGAGACATAAATAGTGCAATTTATCTTTACCCCTAAGTTAGGAAGTGCGGTCGCTGGATCCCATATTTTTTACCACCTGCTCTCACTGGCTGGCTGCTTCATTGCCGTCACAATGCCATATGCACATTTTAATTTTAAAAAAAATCTACATTAAAATTTTAAAATCCAGTTGCGAAGTGCACTTTTCAGTGACAGCATCTACACATGACAAAAATTTCAATATACGGTGAAGCATGCAGCAGTGAGCCGTGTCGGAGGTTCTTATAGGTCATATTGGGGTCTTAATTGAGTGATGGTTACCATTATTTCTGAATAGAAATTTCAGCAAATTTCTTAAATTCTTATTTGTGTCACCACCAGAGTTGTATAATATAGACACACGCGCGAATGCCGTGCACGGAAAATTTTCAGAAAAATTCGGGACTTTGCGGAAAAAAGTTACGAAAAGAAAAACGTACGTTTTGTTTTTGTAATTTTTTTTTAATACCAAAAATTTAAAATTTTTTCCAATTTTATATACGATTTATATATCGTTTGTCCACAATTCAAAGTGACTCAAAACATTGTTGTAACATCACAGGCCCTTTTATTTCTATTTTCCGCAGACTAAAACTTGTCGCCGATCACTTTTCTGTCGGCGGCTGTAGTGACAATTTAGCCTGGCAGCAGTTGTTAAATCGAATAATTTCGTAGTGTTATAAGAGTAACTGGCATTTTGTGCGAAGAGATCATAATCTTAAGGATTGGGTTTCTAAATTCATTGACAAAATAATTGAAAAAATTCACCTTCCTATCATTGATTTTTGCTTTATTATTTTTAAATTAAAATAATTATTCTTTAATTAATATTAATTATTTTTAAATTTAAATAACAATTATTTTAAACTATGATTTTTAGTTCATATCATCAAAATAATATAACACGTAAATTTATTAAACATTAATCTGCAGAAATTTTTTTACCTAATATTTATGTGCACGGAAAGTTTTTGTTTTTATACAAGTCTGGTCACCACCCCATCGAGTAATATATCTATGGATAGGTTGAAAATTTGAGTTTCATTCATATACAGGTTTGTTTACGAGAGAGTGTGCATCCTGGTGGTGGAAAGTGAAACTAAAAGATATTGCAAAGTGTGCATAGCATGCCTGCTATACCTGGCTGCAGGTGGCTGTGACCTGTGTCGGATATTCGTATAAAAAATTGTGCCCCGTGGCGGTGAAAGTACTTCGAAGCATATGCACGGCTAGGATAGTTAGGTTATGGTTAGGTTACATTTAAGTTCTGGTTAGGTTAAGTTACCGTTACGTAGGCCTAGGTCTTAAATTGATTTAAAGCTTACATTGGAAATCCGATTTAACCATTGGTCTTAAATCGATTTAAACTAACATCGAAAGTCGCGATTTAGCTAAAGTCTTGAATTACGATTTAGTCATTGTCCTTTTAGCCTTACATCGCAATTTAAAACAAACATCAAAAATCCGATTTAACCATCAGTCTTATATCGATTTAAAGATAACATTAGAAAAATTTATGTATCTATTGACTTTAAATCGATTTAAAACAAAATACGGATTCAGAGCTAACATTGGAAAACTGATTTATTTACATTGATGCAGCTTCTGCATGCATGGCAAGCTGGTGTTAAATCGATTTAGCAGGATCCGATTTAAGAAAACATTGCAAGCTTCAGTGCTTTCCGATTTAAGCAAATCTTAATGAAATTGATTCACTATTATGTCTGAAAAAAAAAAAAAAAAGTCATGGTTAAAGTCCAAATTCATCTATTTTTTGCTTATATTTTTTTGCATTCTTTTGATCAAAAATTAATTTTCATGTATTGAAATATTTTAGTTTTAAATTATTATTATTATTTTGTAATTAATTAAAAATACTTAAATGATGAGTTGAATAATACTTTAATAATCCTTCTCCATCCACTATATCAATGTCAGCATTTATGTTAAACGAATTTTATTATAATCTAAAAGTGAGAAAGAAATAAAATTACACCTTATTTCTCATATATCTCTCCCCCCCCCCCCAATTTTTTTTTTTTTGTTTAGCTCACAGGCTATCAAAGCCTGAGATCTAATGTGTCTGCAGGTTCTGTATGTACATATGTATGGAACTTTTGATAGAAATATCCGATTTGCTTCAAAATTTTTTTCTAGGTTCTTTCTGATAAGGCGCTTCCCTGATTAGCTTTTGAGGTCCATTGGTTTAGTATAAAAAGGGGGGAATGGGGGCTAATCCACCTCCCCTCTTAATTTAGATGAATGAGTTTTTCAAGCAGAATTATCAGATTTGCTTCACATTTTGTTTCTAGCTTCATTCTGATAAGGCACTACCCTGATTAGTTTTGGGTGTTCATTGGTTAAGTATATAGGGGGGAATGGGGGGTTAATCCCCTTAATTTAGATCAATGGCTTTATCATACAGAATTACCCGATTTGCTTCAAATTTTGTATATACCGGTTTATTTTGATAAGGCGCTTCCATGATTCGATTTGCAGGTTCATAGGTTAAGTATAAAGGGGCTAATCCTCCCCATTAATTTAGATAAATGCGTTTTTCATGCAGAATTATCTGATTTGCTTCAATTTTTTTTTTTTTAGATTCATTCTGATAAGATGCTTCCCTGATTAGTTTTTGGGGTTCATTGGTTGAGTATAAAGAGAGGGGGACAGGGGTTATTCTCTCCCCCCCACTCATTTAGATAAATGGATTTTACAGGCAGAATTATTCGATTTTCTTCAAATTTTTTTCTAGGTTCGCTCTGATAAGGCGCTTCTCTGATTGGTTTTGGTGACTCATTGGTTAAGCATAAAGGGGGGAACGAGGGGAGGGGGGTTAACCTTCTTATTTTAGATCAATGGGTTAATCATGCAAAATTTCCCGATTTGCTTCAAATTTTGTATACCGTTTTTTTTTTTCATAAGCCGCTTCCCTGATTAGATTTGGAGGTTCATTGGTGAAGTATAAAGGGTGGGGGGAAGGGGCTAACCCTCCCCCATTAATTTAAATAAATGCATTTTTGATGCAGAATTATCTGATTTGCTTCAGATCTTTTTTAATTGGTTCATTCTGATAAGGTGCTTCCCTGATTACTTTTTGGGTTTCATTGGTTATGTATAAAGAGAGGGGGGGGGGGGGGAGCGGGAGCTTATCCACCAAATTAATTTAGATAAATGGATTTTACATGCAGAATTATTCGATTTTCTTCAAATTTTTTTCTTGGCTCATTCTGATAAAGCGCTTCCCTGATTAGTTTTGGGGGCTCATTGGTTAAGTATAAAGGGAGGAACGGGGGGGGGGGGGGAGGATTAACCTCCTTAATTTAGATCAATGGGATTATCTTGCAGAATTACCCGATTTGCTTCAAATTTTGTATATCGGTTTATTTTCATAAGCCGCTTCCCTTATTAGATTTGGAGGTTCATTGGTTAAGTATAAAGGGTGGGGGAAGGGGCTAACCCTCCCCCATTAATTTAAATAAATGCGTTTTTGATGCAGAATTATCCGATTTACTTCAAATCTTTTTTCTAGGTTCATTCTGATAAACCGCTCCCCTGATTACTTTTTGTGTTTCATTGGTTAAGTATAAAGGGAGGGGGAGGGAGGGGCTAATCCACCAAATTAATTTAGATAAATGGATTTTACATGCAGAATTATTCGATTTTCTTCAAAATTTTTTCTAGGTTCATTCTGATAAAGCGCTTCCCTGATTAGTTTTGCAGGTTCTTTGGTTAAGGGGGGGAATGGGGGGGGGGCTTACCTCCTTAATTTAGATCAATGGGTTTATCATGCAGAATTACCCAATTTGCTTCAAATTTTGTATACTGGTTTATTCTAATAAGGTGTTTCACTGATTAGATTTGGAGGTTGATTGGTTAAGTATAAAGGGGGGGAACAAAGAAGCTAATACCACTTAATTTAGCTAAGCAGGTTTTTCATGCAGACTTATCCGATTATTTGCTTAAATTTGGTATATAGGTTTATTCTGATAAGGTGCTTCCCTGATTAGATTTTGAGGTTCATTAGTTAAGCATAAAGTGTGGGGGGGGGGGGGGTGTTATCCCCCTTAATTTATTTTTCAAGGGCATTATTCTTTGAAATAAGATTATATTGTACAATAAGTGTGAATAGCCTGTGAGGTCAATGACATCATTTTAACTGGGCACTTTTCTTTTTCTTTACTACTTTTCTCATCATGATAAATAAACAGTTAAATTCATCATTGAATGATTCAATATGCTTCTGTTTTTAACTCTAGACCTTTTTTATTCTCTGACAGTAAAAAAAAAAAGCGTGTGTGCTGTTAGAGTGGGCTACAGGGAAGTCCCCCCCCCCCTTTTTTTCCTTTGAATTTAGATTGTAGCGACCATAACAAGTCAGACCAAAAACAAAACTTAAAAAAAAAAAAAAAAAAAAAACCCAAAGAAAAAATGCATCAAGCATAGATTATAAAACTCTGACACATTCAGAACAATATAAACAAACTGCACCGTCTGATAAATTAAAATATTGCGTCTAATTCAAATGCATAACGCATTTTAAAACCCAATTTCAGCTGTTTCCATCTACAATCAGAAAATTATCTGAATTTTTTTCAGCAGCCCTGTATATGATATATAGATTTTATCTATTAAATAGATGCATGCCAAAATTTAGTTCACTTAAGAAATACATATACTTCAGTTAAAAATTCCCCTTCAGCAATTTCCTCTAACAAGGAGAATGGTACGTGAATACTTTTGTGCAGCCCCTGCATATGAGGTATAGAATTTATATATAATGAGTAACATGAAAAAAATTAGTTAAATTTAAAAGGGCATACCGAATTTTAAAACGTACACTCCAGCAATTATTACTCAAAGACAGCACTGTAACCTATTTATTTTGTGTGTCCCTGCAAATGAATAAGAAATGCTATGAATGCATTGTTCTAACGCGATCGTAGTGAAATTCAGTGATCTATATAAGTTTCAATACATTTGAAATAGCGCAATGTCATTAAAATACTCTACGAACAATTTTTCCCCCATATACCATTTTGTAATGTAATATTTTTGACTGCCTCTGTAAATAAACTATTAATCCTACATACTGCATATACAACACAAAACATGCTTTGTTGACCCTAAATAACCGTTATCAATTGCATAAAAATCCGAGTATATTTACCAGAGTTGGGAGCAGGCACAGACGGACAGACAAACCGAATGCATAAACACTTTCAACTTTGTTGGGAAGTGTCCAAGGAAGAAAGAAATTATAAAATGTATTAAAATAGTTCACTAACTTTTTAAAATGAAAAAAAAAAGTGCGTTTTGAGTCCTTCAAACTTTTTTGTGTGTAAAATATGTATTTCTTTTCAAAAATATTTCTTTCTTTTTTAAATGACCTTCCGTGGTGTCAATTTTCTGACGCCACTGCGAATTAAGTTACAGCAAGATTCGACCTCATTTGAAGGCTTGACTGAAGGTGAAACTCCTCATGACCCCTCAATTGCGGGGTTTGTCTGATCCGAGACTATTAGGGGCCATTCCTCCAAGGGGGTGTGGAAATGGATTTTTTCATGTGATATATCGTTTTAAAGCTTTTGACCTGTACATTACTAAGCACTCACTGCTCTCCTCTTAACTCATTTTTTCATCAGTATAGGGCGTTTTAAAGTTTTAATTTGTTCATGACTGTCACATACAATTTTCCAAAAATTTACATAGCAAATCTCAACAATTAACAGCTGCTCCCTCTTTTCCACTGAGTGGGTACGTATTTCAGTCAAAATCGAGTTAAAGGTATGAAATCATATAAATTTAAGGATAATTTTTAAATATCACCACGGACCTGGGCAACACCGGGCGGGTCAGCTAGTCATATATAATATGCAAATATGTGTCTATTTTTCCCATGCTTTCATATTTTCATTCATTTTTTACCATAGTTTGTCTTTTTTTCCTGTAGTGTCAGTATTTACCTTCTTTTTTCTTTTTGTACTAGATTAATAAGATTATTATAATTAGAAATTAGTTCTCTGAGAGGTTGTCATAAAGTTACAGTCAGGCTTTATTAATTGCATTTTTAAAAATTTTAACTAGTGACAAACAGTAAAATTATTGTTGATTTAAACATGATAAGAATTTTTCGTCTTCAAAACAAAATAAACTATTTTGTGCAGTTTAGCTATTTGTGTATATAGTGTTCTTTATGACATTGAATTCTCAGCAAAAGATGTTTTTTTTTTTTTTTGTAATTGACTGTGCACTCAGCAGGGATCACATGGATCCTGCAACCTAAATCAGTTGTATTGAATTGTAACATTCTAACAATGTTTTAAGACTGTTCTCAGATCCAAAGGGGCTACTTTCTGACACATTTTTAAATTAATTTTTGTTCGAAAACGCATGAAATTGGTAGGTGTTGTTATTCAGAAACTATGTAATCAAAAGACTTTAACTGACAAGTACTATGTTTATTGTAGTTAATTATTGGAAATTACATATTTGTTATTAAAGATTGTATGCCATTCTTTAACATCTCAATTGCCAATGAAATTTGATGCATTCACTTTCAATTGCCACAGTTTTTCGCATAGAAATATTTCTACAATTGAATAAGGCGAAGATCATAGCAATACTGCTGACAAAAAATCATAGCAGTTGTCAGCTATACACTTGTTCAAGGTCAATTTGTACCATTCTGTAAAAGTGGACAGAAATTCACAATTGAAAAAATGTAATAGGGATAAATATTTTCTAAAGGTGTATATATATATAGTTCATGGCAATTAACACATCGACTATTCAAAGCCAGGTGTTTGTCCAGGTTTTTTTTCCCATGGTCCTATTTTTGTGAATTTAATTATTATTTTTGTGAATTATTTTTATTTTTGTGAAAAAAGTAATTTCACAAAACATTAGTTAACCCATTTATTCCTGGTCTCCCAAAATTGGTGACGCTTGAATTTTGCAGAAATAAACTAATATATTTTTTAGACAGAATATTCAGAATAGTATAAATAATGCAGTATTTAATGTATGTATATATATATGATTATTATATGTATTGATTAAAAGATTTCTGCTAGCAAAAGTGCTATTTATGTATATAAAGTATAATTTACTATTACTCAATAAAATTCCCAAAACTGAAATCAGTTCATAGATTGAGATCTTGCACAGTGTGTATCTACCATTCTCAAAAAAAATTTCCGTGTTTTTTTGTAAAAGGTCCATTTTTTCGAAATTTATTTTTGTGACAAGTTCGTTCTACTATCATCGAATTTTGTGAAAAGTCCGTTAACGGACTCAGTTTTCCCCCTGGACAGACCCCGGAAAGCATATACAGTAGAAGATCTTTATAACGCAATTCTATATAACGCAATTCTCCATATAACGCACAGCTTCTCAAATGTAAACAATGATTTTTGCAGTTAGAAAGCACCTGCACTTTCGCATTGTAAAATATTGCTACTCTCTAGAGGATTAAATTTGATACATTAGTTCAACTTTATCTTCTAATTTAAGACCTTTTTACTGAAAAAGTGCTATTATTACAATAAACATTTTTGAAAATGTCTAATATAAGGGATGGTTGTGTCAGTTTTATTTGGATCATGTTTATAAAGTAAATTTAACAATGTATGACCTATATTATGCAAAAATTTATAATTTGGATAACTCTTGGTAACAATAAATTCAGTATACAGATATTCTAATGTATTTTGATGTGTTTCAAACATATTTGGCCATGTTTACAAGGTGAATTTAATGATGTGATCCATATAATGCAAAATTCTATATAACGCACAACCTTGCGTTTTTAGGTTTGCGTTATAAAGATCTTCTACTGTATATGCATTCATGGGAGTTAAGGGGTTAATTATACCTTTTAAAATTAATTTTCTTTTATCATTTATCACAAAACTTCTTTTTTAAATGAAACACCCTAATCTGTTTGTGTTAATAAATATTTGTTTATTAATTGTCTTTTTTTTTTTTTAAGCATTAATCCAATGTGTTTCATATTTAAACGCATGAAACCATGATAATGAGTAAATTGACCTCATCATTTTAAAACACTTTGTGCATTAAAATATACTGTAACAAAAAAAGACTGTAAAAAAAAAGAAAAATGTTCCTTAAATGCTTTTAACTGAAATCTTCAAAATGTATTTAAAAACTCGCAAACACACTGTTTTTGAAGGTCTGTTAATGTAATTTGCTCTTGTTTTTATTCATACTGTAAATAATACATAAATTATAAAAACTATTTTCTATCTAAACACCTGGTAAAGAGATTTAGTTTGTTAGCTAAAATTTATCTTCTTTCTTTTTATATTTTTATCATTCATACTAGGGGGCTCTGCCCCCTGCAAGCTACGCTCGCCAACCCCCGTTCAGACACTGTAGAATCTAAAAGCATGCTAATATGATCGGTTTTAAAAAGATTAGAGAAGATTGAATTATACTGAAAAAACCTGTAGCAATCTCCCTGTAAACGGGTTTCCATTCAATTCCCTTTGATTGCAAAAATTTAAGGTAGAATCAGTTGCTGTTAAGACATCCAATGGTTGTTTTCGTGTTTGGTTAAAGAAGATCAGTTAAACATTTGAAAAGAAGCTAAAATAAAATGAATTAAGTAAACAGAGTCTTTGTCTCTCGGTATTTTTTTAACAGCGTTATAAAACGATTGACATAATACAATTACTAAAATTTGCAGCTTTAACCCCTTCAAGGGCAGTGGTTCATTTTTGGACCACTTAATTTTAATTCTTAAATGCCACATTAGCATCAAAATATTGGGATGAAAATTTCCCTTTTATTAAGTAAGTGAACAAAAACATTTTTGTATTTCGAAATTTGTTTGTAAATTCTGGTGCCATTCACTGATTTCAAGATTTTGCGAATAGAAGTGCCTTGTCCGTGAAAGAGTTAAACGCATATTAATGTATTTATTATTTTAAAGTTTCCTTTCCCTTTTAATATTCATGTGTAAATACAATTTTCAGGACATAATTTTCAATATTTTCCTGCCTTTAACACGTACTCATTTAATAGTAATTTTAAAGTTTTTTTTAATGTTATTAAGTCACGTGAAAATAAATTTTTAATCGTTAGGAAATATTATTCTTTGCGCTGTTTTTTAAATTGAAAACAATCTCCATAATAATAGCCTAAGTCATGTGACTATCATCAGCAGCTCCAGGCGGATTCCTTCGTTTTTTATATTCCAGGCAGCCATTTTGGTACTTTAATGTTAGCCAGCCACAGGTGTGATAAGTCGCCGAATATTATTCTGTCCCCATTATTTCGTTTATATTATAATAGTCCAAGTCATGTAACTGCCATAAACAAGGGGCTGATTCCTTTGCTTTTCATAAGAAAAGTTTCCATTTTGATTAAAAAATCAAAATTATTTTTTCAAATAAAACTACATAAAAGTTGCCATGATCACAAAGAATTCCTGGTACTTTTATGTTAGCCGGGTGAAAATCCCGCCAATAGCTTTTTTTTAACTCGCCAGTTAGCATTTTTTTTTTTTTTTTCGAGTGGTAAATTAAAACGGTGCTACTTGGTTATCCGATCGACCAAAAATCTGTCGCCAAACTATAAGATTAAATGCCAATAATGGTTGATCGTAAATGTCACATTCACTTGACTTTAAGGAAGTTACACATGTTCACGCCATCAAGTGATTTTTATTTTGACGTTTTATTTGTATTTTTATTAATGTTATACTACTTTATTTGTTCTTTTGTTATTTAAAATAAAAAAAATGTGAATTTGTATAATTTGGCTATTTATATAATTTGGCGAAATTGGTCGACGGGAGAAGTAATACCATTAAAACGTTGCTTTGAAGTGGAAATTAAATCTCATGATTTGTTGCATTGTCACATACACACCGGGTTTGGCGTGATTTTTTTTTTACGACAATTTCGCGAAAACCTCGTTTTCAAATACCTGTTACATATGTATTTTTAAATTATTTTGTGTTATTTTTAAAATGAAATAACATTAAATTAAAAAAAAAATTAATTAATAACTATAGAACAAAACAATTTATAACATTTTTTGTAAATAAAATGAAAATAAATGAAAATAAACATTTATTAATAAATAAGAACAATAGCCGGGTTACCATGTCAGGCAAAATAACGCCATTTTGGCACCAATTAGGTACCTCATTGCGTATATGACATCTGTGTCTAATATTTTTCTTTTCGTTTCGTTTTAAAAAAGAATGAAGTAAAAGCCATTTATTTTAAAGGTTTCAATTTTAAATGAAAGTTTTGTATTAAATAAAATGATAATGAAATACAAATTGAATTCTGAATAAAAGTAACATGATGCATTTCTTAGCATACATTTAAGGGAGGCCAAACTCATCGCCAAATTAATTTAAAATAACCTTTTCTGAAATATGAAAACAAATATCTGTTATGATTAAAATTTGAGTTGCCATCATTAGAAAAAAAGTATTTAAAATTAGAAAAAAATTAATATTTCGAAAACGAATTCTAATTTTAAAATTCTAATTCCAGTTTTGAGATCTGTGGATCAATACGGATTTTTGGTGTTAATTTCATCGCAACGTATTCCATATTTTAGGAGATATCGCCATGAAACGTAATTAGTTGTTTAATCAGTCGTTTCATAGAATCGTTACATAAATTCGTTTCAAATCGATTCATTAGGATTTTATATATATAGGGTAGATATATCTCAAAGTAGGATTACTTCAACCCACCACATGCACACATAATAAAATGTTTTTAATCAGTTCTGGTTCTGCTGCCTTGAGAGTTTTGATGTGGTTTATCGAGTATTGTTGAACTATGTCAATACTCTCAGCACAGCAGAACAAGGACTGATAATTTTTTTTGTACTTGTTAGGTATCCCAGTAACCCCTAGTTTATGGTACCTATGTAGTTAAATAAAATTTTTAATTTTTTTAAAAATACTAAATATTTATTCGAAAATCATTTCAGAATGTTGTGGGTCCTCTCTGTTGTCATTGTTTACTTTCAAATGCAACTTTGGAAGATGTATTACTAAAGATTTTAGATACTCGAAAAGTAAGTAAAATATTCTTTTACATTTTATTTTATACTGATTGTTTTAGAAGTGTTGCATTTAAAAATAAAACAATCTGTTATTGCCTCAAAACTCTCGATTTATCAGAGCTTGACACTAGTCTTTTGCCAATATCCCAAATATGAATAAATTTGTGAAAAAATATCTATTTTGGTGAAATATTTTGATTATATTTCTGGCATATGACAGATAATTTTTAAGGCTTAATACATACATATTTTATGGTCTATATATTATGCTTCAAATTTGATTATAGTGTAATATGACTTATAAAAATTAGTTTGAAATTTGAAAAATGTTGCCCATAAACTTTTGGTAGTTTTGTCTAATGCTTAAAGTTGGCTAATGATTTTCTACTTTGGCTAATTGCCGAAACGTCAGTGAAGGCTTACTGTGGAGACATGAAAAGTTTTGCTGTCTGTTAGTCTGTCTGTCTGCTCTGCGATAACTGCCGCAAAAAGCATCCGATCGGCTTGAAATTCACTGGGCATGTTGATGAGGTACCCGGACTTAGCTGTATAGTTTTTGGTTAAATTTGGTTCATTCGTTCGGGAAATATGGAACATTTTATTTTGCTCTATAATGCTTTTCTATGGCAAGTCAGACGATTTTCAGATTTTCATTTGTTGAAAGAAATGGCTCATATGAAAAATGGATTTAAATGGTAAATTTTTGATGCTGAAATTTTTAAATAACATTATTAAATTATTCCAATAAATTTTGTCAATATATTTGTGAGATTTTTTTAATTAGGTTTATAATATTGGGGGGAATTTTATGCATGTTTTCCAATAATATAAAGGATTTTGTTTTATCAATTTGACATAATGCATATTTCATTTTTTTCCTTTTCTTTCTAGCAACTGTTGCCTAGCAACGTATTTGGCCCTAATAATATTAGTATAATTGCGTGTATAATGTTTGAGTAAAGCCAACGTCAAAACGGATGAATTAATGCATTTGTATCTTTGCATATAGATGGATTTTAGCCCAGAAATAAAAATAGGCAATATTTCATTTATTTTATTTATTTTATTGAAATATTTTGCCTAAAAATACAAAAGTTCATTATTTTCATAGAGAATAACGTAAAATTTTCCCATAACATTTACCAATATTTCTTTAATTTGTTGCTAAGAAAATCAAAACCCGGAATAATATTTTCTTTTAAACAATTTTTAATTGAAATGTTTTGTTGTGAAACAGGAATATGAAAAATAAAATTAAGAATAGAAAAATTAATATGGTGGCGCATTGGAAATAAAAAGAAAACTCTCGAGTATTTCTTAATATGAATGTTGAATATGATGAAAAGTTTTGAGTAAGTATGCATAGCAGGTGAATTAGACGTCATTTATCGAAAACAAAGATGCTGGAATAAAAAGATCTTGGGTAAAATAAAATTAACTGTTATTCACAGAGGAAAGAGATAGATGGAGATGCAGTATGCCGTAAAAACAGTTTGCAATACGATGTGTGTTATCGCTCAGATTTAAATGCCCTCATTCGGCCCAAACAAAACAAGCACGTGGAACAAGGACCAAATTCTTTGACTTCATCCGTTTTTTAAAGCACGTCATTGTGTTGTGCTGAATGTAGCAGATTTTAGGGTTACATTTTTGGCGTAACTTCAAGATTTATTCTCTGTGTACGGTTAACATGAATATTTTATTTTAAATTTAAATTTAATTAATTTATAAAAAAACTTATGCTTATCCTTATAAATCACAGTGTAAAAAAAAAACTAAGATATACTGTAACCATCCGCACAATCAATAAAAAATTACGAATGTAAATTTAAATAGACTACGAGGGGTTTAGGGGGGGCAGAGCCCCCCTGAAGAAATGTAATTTTTGATTAAAAAAGTTACCAGAATAAGTAGCTCATCAGAATTTCAGAACATCAATGTATAACCACTTGTTTAACACTTTTAATTTCTGAAACTTTACGAAGTATCTTGTATGCTCATAAATATTTATGTAATTTGAAAACTTTAAAAAGCGATTTGTAGGAAGTTGAATATTATGCAATGAGTGTTAAAAAACAATGACTTGCAAAGATGACGTTGAGGCTCCTGATCTGCAGATTTACTAGTTTATTAGATAATGTAAATCTCTTAGTGTGGTGTCTTATTTTAAAGCCCAGTGGTGTAGGGGTCTCTGGGCATCTGCCGTATCTGGGGTAGGGAGCATCTGCCTGCCGCACTGCAGGTCAAGAGTTCGACTATCAGCTGGGCAAGGTTAACCCAGACTTTCATCCCTTCGGGGTTGATAAAATGAATGCCACACTTGCTTGGGAACTAAACACTGAAGGTTCTGCATTAGGCTGACCACTTGGCCTGGACATATGCTGTATAGCACCTTGGGACCCAGGGTCAAGAAAACATGGATAGGCACTGTTGGCCCAGATCCTTCATGGATGGTATAGGCACAGAGTTTAGTAGTAGTTTGGGTGCCCTATTTTATTGTATTTTTCTTAAACTAAAATTGTGTTCTTTCTTAATAGTCTAAATTAGGAGAGTTGAAAAATTTTGGCTGAAAACTGTTTGTTACCATTGTTTTTGCAGAAAAATCTTTGGGTTGTTAAATTGCAAAATTTCTGTCGTTGAATAATGCAAATTTTTCTATACAAAAATAGTGGTACTTCCGTGACTTGTGGGCTGCGAGTTGGACACCCTTGGTCTAAATGCTAAGAATAGCCAAATCTTTACTTTAATGTCTGTAATTTTTCTAGATCTATGTACTTTTTATGTATAATGCTCTTTAATATGATCAGAAAAATAAATAAATTGTAGAACAACTTCTATTTTGATCAGTTAGTTCTTTTCCATTACTACATACAAAAAGAGAAAACTTCCTTTTATTTATTTATTTTTGTGAAAAATCTAAGAACCTGGTATATTTTAACTTAAAAATGAAGCAAATTAGAATTTATGAATTAAATGAATTTAATTATGATTTAAATTTATGATGTAAATGAATTTGAATTTATTTTAAACAGAATTATTTATTGCCTCATATTTTATATCATAATTTAATCTATTTGAATATAAATATATTTTTGTTATAAAGCTATACATTTAAGCAAAAATTATTCTTTAATTAAAATAATCATTAAATTTAACGTGATTTCTGTAAGTTTGATCCTAGATTTATGAATAAAAGAAATTTCATGATAAAAGCGAGGCAAAAAAAAAATAAAATAAAAATAAATAATAAAAAATAAATAAATAAATAAATAAATAAACACCCATCATAACGGTGTTGATCTTGCACTATCCAGGCAAAAATTAGCCTTTACAAAATTCCATTCCATTAAACCAAAATTTCACTTTTTTTTCTTTTTTTTTTTTTTTTAATTTGCAAGGATTAAAAATGTGTAATTTGCAAATAAAACAAGCTTAAGGAATGAATTCTAACAGAATGACTTAAAAAAAGTTAGTGTTAATACAATCTTAGTTTGAATTCAAGTAACTGAATTTTACCTTTCATTACAAAATTTTACTTATCACAAAAATATGCAGGAGATGTGAACAGCAAATTGAATCAAAGCAGAGTCATGGGGCAGCAAGCAAGTTTTATAGTGCCGAGAAAAAGGTTATGTCATTCGCTTTGTGCTAGAAACTTCTTTTACTGCATGTGCAAGATGGCATTATCACAGTTTTCCACCCCCAGGCAGCAAAACCGCTCATTGGCCGTAAACGAGCGATGTTCAGTTGTGTTGCGTGGCAGCTGCCAGGTTTATGCTGTCTCGTTGCTATGCTCATGCATGGTTCCGAAGATGCGTTGTGTGACAGGCTTTGTGCTATGAGAGTTGTCATTGGGCTTTGTGCTGTATGTTATGATCGAGGAATTGTTGGCTGAATACTACTTTAAACTAGAAGGGACAACAATACATATGAGGCACATGAGGGGGGGGGACATATGTTTCTCCATTGACCAACCTCACCAGCTGCGATTTCGACCATTTTAAGAACTGCTCTCTTTAACAATCTCTTTAACTGCTCCCAATAACAAGCTTCTAATAGTTATGGACAATCAATCATGATTTTTACATCAGTATCAGAAAGCTTAAATTTCTCAAAGGATAATGGAATAATAATATTAACAACTCAACCACACACATCAAAGTCCCTGCTATTGTATTTTATTTTGCATTTTATGCCATAATATTTTCACACAATGATAATTAATTAAAACAAGAGGGTAAGGGTGATCGCAGATCATACTGAGGGTTTCATTTAATATCTCTTTCAAAAGACTGTAGCCTTAAATCAATCAAAATTGTTAATAGAAAACTAATAATTCCTTGCATATATGGCAGCACCATTATATTAAAAGCGATTGGTTCTTTAGTTTTTCTAATTTTAACAAATTCCTGTCAATTGTCTGTGCAAAAAAGCATCTCTTTTCTAAGTTTAAAAATCGATTTTTTCATAAATCAGAAAGTTGTGGTCCAATTTTTTTTTAAATTTAGATTTTATGAATCAGCGCATGAAATAACATCCAGATGCAAAAGAACCAAATTTTTAAAATCAATAGTTAAAAAATTTTGTACTGCAATTATCAAACCCTAGTATAACTGGTATGTTTTGGCCATCACAAAACTTTCTTCTATATAAATCACGTCAATTAAATCATTTAAATAGTACAAGAAATTACATCAAATTAGCACCAATTCATATCAAAGTATATCTGAATTTGAAGTTTGATGAAAATTTGTGCATTAGTTATTGAGATAGAGCAATAGGGGAAATTCTGAAAAATGTAGCATTGCAGCGCTACCTGTTGAGCGATTTGCACGAAAATATAAAGAGCACTAATTCATATCGAGGTATACCTGAATCTCAAGTTTGTTGAAAATCCAAGCAGAGCTATTGCGGAAATTGCAAAAATGCAGCATAGCAGCGCCACCTGTTGAGCAATTTACACCAAAACATAAACAGCACTAATTCATATCCAGGTATATCTGAATCTGAAGTTTGTTGAAAACCAAAGCATTAGTTCTTGAGTTAGATCTTGAGATAGATTGCGGAAATCACAAAAAATGCAGCATAGCAGCGCCACCTGTTGAGCGATTTACATCAAAATGTCAATTCATGTCAAGGACTAACTGAATCTGAAGTTTGATGAAAATTCGTGCATTATTTCTTGAGATAGAGCTATTGCAAAAATCGTGTAAATCCTGAAAAATGCAGTGTAGCAGCGCCATCTGTTGGGCAATTTACACCAAAACGTTACCAGCACCAATTCATATCAGGAAATAACTAAATCTGAACTTTGATCAAAATCCGTGCATTAGTCCTTGAGATGGAGCTATTATAGAAATTGTGAAAAATGCAGCATAGCAGCGCCACCTGTTGGGCGATTTACTCCAAAAACTAATCAGCACCATTTTATATTAGGGACTACTATAATATAAATTTTTATTAAATTCTGTGTATTAGCTCTTGAGATAGAGCGCCCATAAAATTTGTGTCACATACAGACAGACAGACATTTTGTAAAAATGTGTTTTTCGGAATCTCTGACCCCTAAAACATGTAAATCCGTTGAAAACCGGAAGTCGAAAGTTTTCACGAATCCAATACTTTCTTCTTGTAAAGATAGAAGATAGTAAAAATTTATCTGTGCATGTGGCCTGTTGTGCAAAAAATGCAATTCTGGAATTAATTACCAAAATATTAATTATCTTCGCTTCCGATTGTCGAAATAAAAAAAAAACTAGCAGGCTATGCCCGCTGCGCTGGTCAGTATTTCCAAATAAACCTTGAATTAAGCGAAATGGTGAATTCGAACTTGTATTTTTTTTAAAATGGACCTTTAGCTTGAATGTCCTTCCGCGTTGCTGAAAAGATGTGAACGCCATTGCGATATTATATTACCTTATGCGTTGGACAAAATTTAGCTATTAAGAAGCAGTTCTTTTAGTTGAATTTTCACTATGCACTTTTGGTAGGGAAATGAGGCCGTTATGACAATAGGAATTAAAATGTTCTCATATCTGACAATATTAAATTAGAGATGCATTACAATGATTGCAGAAATTTACCATTGAACTTGAATAATGCTTGGGTGGTTTATTTTCGTTTATTTGTCCTTGATCTCCTGGCCTCTCAGCTCATGCAATATGTGATTCTGGTAGCTTAAATACAATCTCACTGGATGTTAGTTATATTTCTTAATAAACATCCTCTTGTGCTACTACTGTTTTCCCTCTTTGGATTCTAGCAGAGTAAATACTGTCAAAAAAGTAATAAATCATTTGCAGACAAAGAAGATCGTTTAACTTTCATATTTAAAAGAAAAGTGAAACATAAAAATGTGTGTTTTAAAAGATGAATTGCCTGAATAAACCTAAAATGACGTCATTTTCACTGTCTTTTCATTTTGTAGGCCAGCTGAAATCATGTAACCGTTAACCCGGGAAAAAGCTCGATGACTTAATCTTGTAAAAAAATAAACCTCATGCATCCAATGAAATCTTTATACTCATCCGTAATCGACGTCATTTTGAGGGTTCACGTCAAACATTAAAACTGATGCAACAATATTGCTGCACGTGTACCAGGGTTAAGATCTGACAATGATAAATAAAGTTAGTTAAAAAAAAATTTAGCAATATTCATTTTGGTGAATATCTGAACCGAAGATTTATTTTGCATTTTTCTAAAGAGCATAATAACACGGACAAACAAAAAAACTTGCTATTTTCTTTATATTTAAGAGTAAATTAATCTTCCGTCTGTTGCGTAAATAACCCAGATTATGGATTTAACTCTTAATTTGTTGCTGTGTTTAGCCGCTAGAGTGTGCATCAGGACTATTCGCTTTATACTGATTGAAATTCCAGGTAATTTAATCCCATCTAGGCTGAAATGATAAGTCCACAGGCATTATTCCATTTGCCCCCATTTAGTAATCACTAATTTCAAAATCTGTCTAATCTTTTGAATTTTGATACGCCATCCAATATACTAATTGGCGGGTGACACAATTCCGTAAGATTAGTCCAATATGTTCAATAAAACATTTTTTAAACAATGGTTAAGCAAAAGAAAGTTATGCAGAAAAAGCTAAAAAGAAATGACAAATTAGCAAGCAATATTTATTGCAAAATGTTTATTTATTTATTTATTTTTTTTTTAGTAATAACGTATAATTGCAGAAATCTTCTTAACAATATTCTTATATCCTAACTTTTAAAGCAGTGAATATTCCTATAAGTGAAATCGACAATATGTTCGGCATGTTAAAAAAATAACATAGTACACAATATTCAATTAATAAGTAATGATCTGAGTTCAAGGATATAAAAATCACATGCTTGAGGAAAACAAAACTCATGTTTCCATAGTATGGTAAAAAATATTTAAAATCTTTGAAAGTAAATTATTTTAGAATATGTGTGTATATGTAAGACATTTACACTAAAATTTAAATGATTGACTACATAATTACAATTTTAACTGCTTTTTATATAATTTATGCTTGAATATAAAAATGTACTCCGAAATGCTCTTCTCTCGGCTTATTTCACACTTTTGTCTTATTTAGCTTAAAATTGCATTGTTTGGCGATGAAGGTAATAAATAAATAGCATTTAACTCACTAATACAGCCATTTTTACAAATACTTCTAGTTTTTCCTGTGAATCATATGATGGGAGAATTATATAAAAATAATAATTAAATTGACAAAAAAAAAAAAAAAAAGACTAAAGAATGTAACCTAGATTTTATTTTATCAAGTTTTCAGACATGTTTTCATTAACCTGGCGCAAGCAATAAAAGAGCTAAAAAGAAAAAAAAATGCCATTTAAAATTGTCAAATCAAATTTTCAGATTCATTTTTTTAACCTATCGCAAACGCTAATTCGCCAAATATTGTAGCAATTGTAAAATTTCACAATAATTTATACTTTAAGAATTACAAATATTTATTCCATGTTTTAATTAAATATTTTCGTTTTATAATATTATGTCTTATTAAAACTTTTTTGTTGTTGTTTTTTAAATTAAATATCAGTATTTTTTTCATTTATTTGCGAGGTGTTTGTATTATTTTCTAACAGATATAGCCATCTTAATTAACCGTAAAAAACCTTTTGCCAAAAGATATTCACTGGCAACCTTTTCGTTCAAAATAGCAGTAAAATACAAAATTTATTATCAAAAATCATAGCTATCCCTGTATATTTTCTCATAAACCACCCCGGGAATATTTCCTATCGAATGATACAATTTGGAAAAAAATCCACCGGGTAGTTTTTGAAAACACTCGAATGGAACTTTTAGAGCTTACTGCTTTATAATATATATGATAAAGACATATTTCGAAAGAGAATGAAATTTTATGTCTGATGGTGTAAAAATCATAGCTCAAAAATCGATATTAAAAAAAATTTTGGTCCTGTATAAAAATTCTGAGTCCGTTTCTGACTACAAGGTGCACCTGTTTTATATTCTCTCATTATCGCTGTAAATTCAATGTCATCAAACATCTGTCGCCTTCACAAATGAAGAAAAATAAAAGGTTTTTTCTCATTTTTTAATGAATTTTCAAGTTTTTAACGTACGATCAAGATGATTTTTAGAATTTCTGAAAGCTGATTTCTTTCCCCATCTTGTGATGTACTAATTTCAAATTTCTGGGATGCATAGAAAAAAAGTAATCGTCAGTCTTTATCTGCCGTTAAAATGACACTTGGTTTTAATTGGTGGAAGAGATTGTGTTTGTAATTTGATAATCCATGCTTTTGTTGACTTATGAATGCCTTTCCGATCTTGTAATTGGGAGTTTTAATTAATAACTTCCGTTAATTATGACTTTTTCAAAATTTTATAATTTGTTGTTTGATGTGAGGTGTTCAGCTATAAGTACGTAAAATTTCAAGTCTCCAACATATATAGTTTCTGAGAACGTTCTCTGTAACAGATGGACAGACAGACAGAGGAGTGAGACGAGTAGGGTTTCGTCAGATGAACGAAACCCTAAAAATGTCATATTTTTATATTTTTGAGATTTTTTTTTAAAAATAATGTTTAACTTGTCTTTATAATAATGAATATATTACATTAAAATTAAACAGATAATGATAAAATAAATATTATAGTCACTTATTTCTATTTTTATCAAAATATTTTTTGTAATGTGATTATTTTTCTTACAGAATGTCATTAAGTCGATATTTCGGCCTGAGAAATATGGTATGTTTTCACATTATTAAATATTTTCATATTATTATATATTTTACATTTTTATTTTGGTCTTTCTTTAGGGCAAAAAAGAAAAGAAAACATTGACATAAAATTGTTTTATAAAATAGTGGGTTTTTTCATGATGTTATTCATCTGCTATGGCTTTCTACTCCTTTCTCTTTAAGATAGAAATCGGCACAGAAGAACTCTGTGCATTTATCTTATGAGATCTTTGATCAATATTGCCTATATTCATATCGATTTATATTATGACAATCAGTAATTAGTTTTTTTTTAATTGACTAATATCCTTAAACGAATGCACAAATTACCCCTCCTTTGAATGTTTACTTGCATACACCCAGTCTTATCTTTGGATGGCCTTGGTAATTTGTTTACATTGTTTCATTAAAATTTGAGCTGCATTTTATCCTCTATGAGTTCTTTCTAAAGTGAACAGAAGTTGAAGTAATTGAATTTTTTTTTCTTTCAGAATTATTTAATGTTCTAAAATATACTGGAAGCAAATATATTTTAGTATACATAGTTTATCTAAAAGTATTGTTTAGTAAAAATATATTTATGCAACTGCAGGGTGTAAAATGTATACATGATTTAAATTATTAATAGTCCAGATTGTCTTCATTGAGTGCATGGACTAACCTTGGGGCGTAACTTTTCCAATATTGGTGCTTTAAAGTGCAATGGACATTTTTTTTTTTTTTTTTTTTTTTTTTTTTTTTTTGAAAAGTCCTATCTTGCCGGCTGTTTGTCAGATAGATCTACCAGCTTATCTTCATTAATGGGGTTTGTTGATGACTGGTCTTCTTGAATATTGCTTGTAAATGTTTTGAACAGTTCAATCTGCTTCAGATTAGAGATGCAGTGGATGTCAATTTGGCTTGATATCTGACAAGCTGACCATAGTATGTTTCAATCTCTCCCTTTTTAATTTTTATTTATTTATTTATTTTATTTGAGAAATTAGGTGTAGGTTTAGATTAGCTAGTTATTACAATATATTTTCTTTTTTAATCTTATTTTTAAAAAAAATTATTAACGCTTATTTCAATTTCAGTACAAATATTATACTTATGTAATTTTAAATTATTAGCTACATCAGCGTCAGCTAATTAGTTTAGTAATAGTAAGTTATTTTTATCAAAAAAACTTACAACTGAATACATTTGAGAGAGAATCTTTAGTAATTTCAATACTATCCTTTTTTTCCTTAATAGAGTATCATTCAGGTCATAAATTTCCTTCAGTACCTCTTAGTGCTTTATTACTTTAAAAAAAAGTTTTGTGTTGTGATAACAAAAAACTTGTTCTTACCAGTTTCTCGTAACATGCTAAAAACAAAAAATAGTAATATGATAGTAAATTAAGATATTAGTTTAGTGATAGTAAATTATTTTCATGAAAAAAACTTAAAACTAAATGCCTTTGTAGCATAATGTTTTTTTTAATATCTCTACTTTCTCTTTTTTCAAAACTTCATTCAACTTTACTTTATAAAAACAAGTTGTGAAAACAGAAAATTTTATCTTGTCTGTTACTAGCATAGAAAAAAGGAGTTCTTCTTTTTTTGATGAGTCATTCTTCCACTTTTGCCTAGTTAATTGTCTGTTGCTTATATATGCTACACATTGTATGAATAGTTACAGTTATTGAAATGTTTGTTCTTGTGTAGGTTTAAAAACATAATTTGTCATAAATATAAGTAAATTATATTTAGTTTAATCGATGAATTAATGTTTTTTTTTTTTTTCTTTTTTTTTTTTCAGGATGTGCTATTGACTTTATAATCTGGAAATTTTAAGAATGAGTTCAATGATATAATCTGGAAATTTTAAGAAGGGTTCAATGGACAATAAAACATAGTATGTCCTTATAATTTCAGGCCTGATAACTATGGTATCCGGCTACTGCCAATTATCCAGTATACTAGCCGGATTGGTCAGATATCCATTGCATTCCTTTCTCAAACTTATCGCTAATTTTATTGTAAGCAGGGCTTAATTTGCACATGATCTCAGCTCCGGTACTTCTCTGTTTTTAGTAAATATTTAAATATTGGTCGGAATTCACCGGAGCTCATAAATACAGGGCTCTGGAGCCCAGTGCAATCACACTTCTGAAAAAACAAAGTCTAAATTACCTTTTCATTCCTTCCCATCTCCAAGCTTTTGCATTCTTTTTTATCAAAACAATTACTGGTGCTAACTTTTTTGTTAGCCCTGAAACAATTATATGTGACGTAATGTGTTGCACATGTAGGAGATGGTTAACGGACTTAGTTTTTATATCAGTTTTTGGTCTTGGCTCGAAAGCTATCGAGCAGTGTTTCCCCCTTTTCTATAAAAGAATCAAATCTTTCCGATAACGATGTCAAATATTTAATTTAATCTGATTTTCAGGGACTCACCACAAAAGATCGTTATGCGTAAGGAATCAATTATAGTTTAAGATATGCACCTTTTATAGGAAATTGAAAAACGTTATTCCATTCTTCAGCATATAAATATTAATTTCTGTAAATTTCATTCATTTTTTCATAAAAATGCATAGAGGCAAATTATCCTTTTTTTTTTGTGTGTTAGCAGTATATCCGAATCATAATCCTTACCATATTTATTCGCAGAATTCTGTAATTAATTAAACACATTAAAATTAGGCAAAGATTAATATTTGGAATGAGTTATAACTAAAACGTGGATTAGTGGACAGCTAAGTATATGCTGGTAGATATATTTAAATTTTTATTTTGGTAAAGAAAAAAATTCTCTAAATTTTGCAAATATTGTATGAAATATAAATATGCAGATTGGAGTGATAGGGGGAGTGGTACGGTCATTAGTACCGGTACCGCACAATATTAGGGTTCCGGTACTTTTTTTGTTAGAAATTTAGCCCTGATTATAAGTTGTGTAGTTGGTCCTGTTTTCAAATTATCTCCTGAACTGCTTCTGCACTATGGCTGGATTATTTATCCATATATCGGCCAAATATTAATATTTTTTAACTATCACAATGACTATATCTAAACTCTGACTCTATCGATATATCCGAATAACAATAATATTGTTTTGTAAATAATAAAATTAATAAAATAACAAAGCTTTGTAAAAAATCACAAAATAAAACAAAACATAGGACGCATTTCGAGCTAAAAATATTAACAGCTCGTCATCAGCTACAGTAAACACGTGTCTGAAAAAGGACAAGGTCAAAAATGAACTGAAAGGTAGAGAATAGAACTTGCAAAGAATGCAACAGATGGCGTTAGCTGAAAGGGTCACATGCAGAAGATGAAATTGTTGCCAAAATGATAGAAGAGAAATTGATAGGCAAAAATGGAAATAAAAGAAATAAATAAAATAAAATAAAATAAAGGAAGTAAATTAAAAAATATTTTTTGTGAAAAGTAGAAGTTATTTTTGTGAATTTTATTATATTTTTGTGAAAAATAACATTTTGTAACGAAAGTTGAAATCCAGTTACTAAAATTCGAACCAAGAATTTATGAACAAAAACATTCTTTAAATCCCTTTGCTAAAGTTTTTGTTTTTCGTGACATGGTTTTATTTACAAATTACACATTTTAAAACAGTTTTTATGAAAAAGAATGTTACGTAGAGGGTCTATTTTATTAAAAGGAATTTTGTGAAGGGGCCTGTTTTATTAAGTTTATTTTTGTGAACGGGCCTATTTTATTAAATTTATTTTTGTGAAGGGGCCCATTTTATTAAATTTATTTTTGTGAAGGGGCCCTAAATAGGCCCCAAATTTTGTCTACATCGACCCCTGGGATGCCATAAAACTTTCTCAAGAGACCATCTATTTTTCGCTTAATGAGTTTTCAGACAGTATAACGCTCATAACTTTAAGTCTCTCAACCTTTAAGAGTTCATAATTCATAGATACTTAAAACCCACTCCAGACTCTTGAATAGGTACTTGAATTTCCAGTGATATATATATATACATGACGCAAAAGAGGCCATGTGAGGACAATTCGTTACGAAACCGGAGTAGGAGCACGTGTTCCATGAGCTCAGGATAGGCGAGCCCTGATCGCCCACTAGACTTGATCAAAATACCTGTATTACTTGTATTACTCTATGTTTATTGTCCAATTGTGTGTTGCTCATGTGTACTGTAAATAAATGTCATTTGCCAGGGCTCGAAATGGAAAAATCCATGAACCGGAACGCTATTTCATAATTATTATCTACTTTATTATTTTTTTTTAAGTACAGCAAAGTCCCGATTATCTGAGCCCCGTTTAACCGAGTTTACGCTTTAACGGAATTATTTTCTCCCGATGGACTGATGGTTTCCATTATTATGAAACAGCCATTATAAATGAAGTGTTAGGTGTAGATGAAACAGCAGTCGTAAAAAGTTAGAACTCTTATTTTCTGGTCAGAATGGGGGGATAAAATGGCCGTAATTTTTTTTTTTCAAAAAGAAATTATGGCCATCTCCTCCCCTCCCCCCCGATTCTGATCTGAAAATCAAAGTTCTAATTTTTTACGGCTGCTTTTTCATCTTCACCTAACACTTCATTTATAATGGCTGTTTCATAATAATGGAAACCATCGGTTCATCGGAAGAAAATAATCCATTCCAAAGGTATAAGTTCGATTGAAAAAAACTATTTAATATTTTGAGTAGACAGAAGAGGCTACACCTGCAATTTTCAAGACACTAATAGAATCATATAGCTGCCAATTTGTACAGTTTTGTTACTTCTAAAATTGAATACAAATTTTTGCCCTATTTAATTGTTGGCAATTGTTAGATTTCGGCGATTGAATTAGGAAAAATTCACTGGTAAGTTTTAGAGGTAAGAGAAAAAAAAATCTTAGAAATTGGTAGCTATGCAGTAGCGTAATACTGCAGCAAAATTTACATTTAAGAAACAAAAAACTTTTAAGGACTTTTTCAAATAAACAATTTCATTCCCTGTATTTATTAAAAGTAACGGAAATGTACAAAATGTACATAAAAAAATGTTACTAGTACCAAAAAAATGAATGAATTATGTGAAAGTTTATATTTAATCTCTTTAGTGAGTGGCGATTTGTGTCAATTCGGTTTATACGACTTTTTTGCTTATCCAAGGTGAGCTTGGTCCATATTAACTTGGATAATCGGGACTTTACTGCATAGCAAATTTATATTTAATCATAGAAAAAACAATTTAAAAAAATGCATTCAAGATTCTAAATAATTAGAAAAAAATGTTACAGAGAGCATAATAAGCTATATGTATGAAGCTGTAACAATGTTTTTTTAATTCCACGAACCGAAACAATATTTTCCATACTTTCATGAACCAGAACAATATTTGTCACAGTTTCACGAACCGGAACATCGTTCTGGTTTGCTCCGGTACATTTCGAGCCCTGTCGCATTATCTGAGAGTTGTTATTGAAGGTTTATTGCGGTACAATATGATATAGCTTTATTCAAGAAACAGAGGGTATATGGAGCTTCTAAAAAACCCCCAGAGAGTATATAGTGTATACCTACATATACCCTCCACTTCACCTCTGGTGTTGGTTGTTGCTGATAGTATCAATATTGCTTGCTGGAGCATGGTCTTATTGCATCTTATTGTCAACTTATTGCATATTCTAGTGGAATTTATTATGTAATTAAATTTCTGTGTGTGTGTGGAGGGGGTGATATGTCTATCAGTTAGTTATTCAGTGAACAAGATTTTTTTTTTTTTTTTTTTTTTTTTTTTTGCAATAAAATATATATTGAAGAATTTAAGAAACATTAGATATTAATTAACTCAAAAAATTAAAGAAGAATTTAAACTACATGGTTGCCATGGTTAACATTTGTAGTAAATCGTAAGCTTGTTAAAATATGCAATCTTTTTGAAATTTCTTAAATTCCTATTTTTAGCCATCCAAAGCAGTCTTTTGCTAAATTAAAAATAAGAAATGATACCGCTCATTGATAAAATGAATTTTTTCAGGATAGAGTGATTTTGTTTATGACAAGCTTAAACAAAAGGATTGAGATGCACTGGTGTTTCATCACATGTACAAAATAAGTGAAATCAGGTTCAGTTTGAACCAGATAAAAAAAAAAAAAAAAAAAAAAAAAAAAAAAAAATACTATTTTTAACCAAAATTAACTTACAATTAAAATTACATGAAAAAAAAAAAAACCATTTTATACATTTTTATGTGGACAATTTTGAATTTTATTTTATCAAATGAGTTTTTTTTTTTTTTAAATCATATGCTTAATCATATGATGGTGTTGGAAAAGAGACTTTTTTTAAAAAGATTATAACAATCAAATGTGAAGAATAGGAAAAATGCTAATAGTTATTAAATAATGGGTTCATTTTTTTCTATATTTTGTTTAAGAAAATAAAAATAGAAAAACTGTGATCCATTGCTTTCTATTATGTTTAGTGCATAAATTTTTGGTGCAATATCATTCGTCTTTCGAAAACAGCAAATGTCCCTACCCTGCATCCCTCTTTTTAGTTAGTATCATGATATATCAGTTCAGTAGCATCAATATTAACTTATTGATATATTGCAATATTAAATTTTTGATATCATTCACCCCTACTCTGCACTTCAGCTATGTTTTTGAGCTTTCAATAATAATGTTTAGGGATAAATTTCCTTTGTGCAAAATAGGGATGCAACGGATATCCGGCAAATATCCAATATCCGGCACATCCGGCTGATTTTTCAATATCCGAAATATCATCGGATATCCGAATCACAATCACCGGATATCCGACTTCTCTGCCGGATATCTGGCAAAACGCAGCAAAGCTAATATCTAACGATAAGAGAAATCGATTGACCCAAACGATGCCGAAAAACTTTTGTTTATAATGCAAAATATGAAAGAAAGTTCACTATTCATGAGTAAAAGGGAATTCTCAAAAGTTTAAGGGTGTATTCCGATCCAAACTGCTTATTTTCCGATTCATTTTAAAATTCATTTTTGCTCTCAAACGCATCAAACTTGGAAATTCTCTTATTTAGAAACTATATAATGTGCGGTGCTTCTTAATTTTTTGATAAATGCAGAAAATACTGTAAAAAACGCTGTGAAACTTGGCATTTTGAACCGAATTTTCCGAAGAGGGCGATCTGGGAATGAAAAAAATGGCCATACTGAGAAAATAATTGTTTAAAAATCAAATTCTAATTAATTGAGCTGAAAATGAAATCACACGGCATGTTAAACATGTCTTCAGAAATCACCCCAGCAAGTTTCATGTTTTTACTTTTAAAAATAAGTCTGAAAATGTCTCAGAAAATTTCGAGCTGTTGAGGGTCGAAAAATATTTTTTCGAATACACCCTTAAACAATTGCCAGCTTTCCTAACATTGATATTTGAACTCTTTATAATAAATTTAAGAATTTACGTTTACATCTTTTAGAAAATTGTACCTTTACTTTCAGAATGTAAAACAAGATTTGAAGTTGTTTATTAAAGTATGACTTTATTAATTTTCTTTCCTTCTTTTAAGTTTAACAATTAAACAGGCCTATTTTAAATTTCTTCTATCTTCAATAGAAGAAAGTATTGTAATTAAAATTTTTTCGATTCCCGGTTTTCGACGGATTTAGATGTTTTAGGGGTCCGAGATCCCAAAACAAGGTTATACAAAATGTCTATCTGTTCGTGTGTCGCCATCGTAGCATCAAAAAGTGTATGATGTTATGCATAGAATTGAACCAATTTTTTTGTGAATGTTTTTGGCTATAGTCAGCTTGTCCTTATGAAAACATTCCACTGGAAGGGGGCGCTGTATTGCGATTTTTGTGCCATTTTCATTATTGCATCATCGAAAAGTGTATGAAGTTATGCATGGAATTGAACAAAATTTTTTGTGTATGTTTTTGGCTATGTCCAGCAGGTTCTTCTTTAATTTGGAAATATTCTGCGATAAGGGCTGCTGTAATAGCGATTTTTGTGCCACTTTCATTCTTGTACCATTGAAAAGTGTATCAAGTTATGCTTAGAATTGAGCCAATTTTTGGGGGTATATTTTAGGCTATGGCCATCAGGGTCCTCCTTCAATTTGAAAATATTCTGCTGGAAGGGGGTGCTATAATAGTGATTTTTGTGTTATTTTCATTATTTTACCATCGAAAAGTGTATGAAGCTAAGCATAGAATTGAACCAGTTTTTTGTGTATATTTTTGGCTATGGCCAGCAGTTTCTCCTTCCATTTGGAAATATTCCGCCAGAAAGTGGCACTGTAACAGCTTTTTTTTGTAAAATTTTCCCGATTTTTCGCTTTTGGTACTGTATATTGGCGGCCCGTGAAGCAATGGGAACTTCGTATCCTGCTAAGCTGGCTATTTCACAAACAGCTGATGTACAACAGAATAACAGAAAAGTTATAGATTTTAATAAATATCATGATCGAGATTCTGGTTAATTAATTGTAGCAGAAATTTTAGATGAAAGTCAAAGTTGATATAATATTGAACTAATAATATTGAAGTATTAACATTTGGAGCTACCTTTTGAAACATTAAGATGTATGAGATAGAAGAAAGCTTTGAGATTGGCACATCAAATTAGTTATTTTTGTAACTTCATTATAAATATTTAAAATTAAAAGTAATTTTCTTTTTACTTATAAATATCAAAGTAATTTAACTTAAAATAAAACTAAATGTGACTTACTTCAAAACAGTATCAAATAATTAAAACAGAAAAAAGGCATCAACTAAACCTGTGTTTTGAGAAAATGACTCTTTAATCATGGGTATATTAGTAGATATTTTATGTTTAAATTATAAAAAGAAAGTATGTATTTCTCTGTGGAAAATACTCTACAATTATAGGTATATTAATTGGTTAAAATTTGTTATACAAATTATCAGTATTTCATTGTGCAAATTAATTAATTATTAGAAATTATCAATATAGTCAATCCCATATCCAATATCAGCATTTCATTGTACAAATAAACAGAATATTTTGATGTTTAAATTACATTTTTTATACAGCATTATTAATATGCATTACAGGGCTTGAATGGCAAATACAGGGCTTGAATTTTGAGATGGGATGGCAGGATTCGTGCCCTAAAGAATATTGGGGACGGGAGGCTTGTGTTTCCAAAAAATCATTTTCCGAAAATGTTTCTTTGTAAAACTACGATCAAGTCTCAGGGCCGACTGACAAATTTCATGATATTTCCCGTTATTAATTGACATATTTCACAGTTTCTTCTTACAACAAATTGACAAAATTGATGTTTGTTTTTCTGCATCTAACCGAAAAAATTTTGCGATTTTTCTCCACGACCGACTGACGAATTTCATGATTTTTTCTAGAGATCGATCGGTGAATTTCATAATTTTTTTTTCTCGTGATCAATTGACAAATTTAGCCATTTTATTCTGTGACCGATTGGCAAATTTCCCTGTTTGTTCTTGCAACATACTGATGAAAGTAACAATTGTTTTTCTGCATCCGATTGAAAATTTTCGCATTTTTTCGCTGCGACCGGCTGAGGAATTTCATATTTGCTCATGATGGACTGGCAAATTTCATATTTTTCCGTGATCGATTGACCAATTTCGTGATATTTTCCCGCTGTCGATTTCCCACAAACTTCAGTTTTTTTCTCGCAACCGGTCGACAAATTATTTTATTTATTTTTACCATGATTGATGAAATCAGCGATATTTTTTTCTATGACCGATTTACATATTTTGCGATGTTTTTCCATTTGCCCAAAATAGGAAATAAGTAAAAGAGCAGTAACGGCCACCGGAGACTGTGCTCTATCAAATTGGCCAATAGTCAGCACCAGGGTTGGAAAAAAACCGGGTTTTTTTGTAAAAAACAAAAAAAAACGGTTTATTTGGTTTAAACCAGGTTTTTTTGGTTTAAACCGGGTTTTTTTAAATATAATTTCTTATTGCATACAGATGCATATCTGTTGATAAAATAAACATTTTTGGATATTATATAAGTAATATAAATTTTGAAAATATTTAAATTAAATAATTACAGTAAATTATTTAGAAAATTGAAATCACTTCTAATTTAAACATTATTAGTAACAGCTATGTCTTATGTTCAACGTAAACTGCTCCGCACAGTGAAACATTGATATCTTGGAAATCATATGAAGAATCCTTTGATTAATAATATATAATCAGTCAAACATTTGATGCAGTTTCATGAATATAATATATTATTCTGTGCTTGTTATTATTATTCTTTTAATATCCAAATACTTCTGGTTATTTTGTTTTCTGAGTGATAACTCCAAGTGTCCAAGTCAACATTTTCGGCCATTAGATTCAGCAATTAATAGAAAAGATTGATTGGTATTATTGAAATGCTATAACTAGCACTCAGTTTTTGCAAGCTGTGTTATGCAATTTGATATCTTAAGTTACTCTTTTAAATTCTTTAAGGATAATCTTCCCCAATCCCAATCCAGAAAATTTTCTTTTACAACTTAACATAAATCTTAAAGATTGTTGTATTTTGTTATTAACTGCTGTAAATAATCTGCATTTTTTAAATGAATATATTGTATGCTAAATATTGAATATTTTTTATCTATTTTATCTTTTCTAATTTCACATGGTTTAAGAAAAATCTTTAGGGTACCAGATATGTTCATTAGCGCATGCTAATTTTCATTCTACATGCATAGAAACATGACCTAGGCTCAGTATGTCTTATGTTGATTGCTGAGATGAAGTGTTAAAAGTAGAAATTACTTCTATCTATAATTTAAAACAATCAAGGTGTAAAAAAATCATGATTTTTTTTAAAAAATCAAAAAAATCAGATTTTTTTTTATTTAAATCAGATTTTTTTTTTTAATTTAAATCAGATTTTTTTTTTTCCCCTGTGTTAAAATATTACACATCTACCAAGAATTAAGCATTTCAAAAATGAATAACCCTCCAATTACTAACATAATCTATATTTTTTTGCTTTAATTAATAAAATTTTAATTATGTAACTGCAAATTAAAAATTTCTTTAGTAACATATAACATTATGTGCACTAATATTTTGTAATAATTATATAAACCAATATTAAATACTGCTTATTATATTTTAAAGTTATAGATAAATTACATTTAATTTTAAATTGATGGTACAGATTAAATTTTGTGATTATTAAACAATTAACTGTTTAATTAAGAACACAATCTACATTTTTGAAAAAATGGTTGAAAAAAAAGGTGATAAATAATCGTTTGATAAATTCATAAAGCGGCCAATAATTTTACACAGGTTCTAAAGCATATGCATATTAAATTGATCAAAAATTGTAGCAATGTATACAGCAAACTCGCACACAATTTATAAATGGATTACAAAAATTGTATTTTGAAATTTAAATCAGATTTTTCCCACAACATTAAAATATTTGAATAGCTACTAAATATTATAATGTTTTGAAGTTATTTAACATTTAGTTAGATGTTTTTTAAATGTGTAATACTTCTTTTTACACAGTTTAACATTGTTATAATTAACAATAACAAATATTACATTTTTTACAACTGATTTAGTGATAATTTTCATTACTGATTATAATGCTTTT
The DNA here is from genome assembly GCA_963932465.1 of Maratus speciosus. Lineage (NCBI taxonomy): Eukaryota > Metazoa > Arthropoda > Arachnida > Araneae > Salticidae > Maratus > Maratus speciosus. The sequence goes on along the minus strand of OZ010790.1, from coordinate 176,963,834 downwards.
TCACACTATTTAAAAAAATCAGAAAATATGTGATTTTATCATCTGATTTAAATCAGTTGATTAAAATCATTGACACTCTCTTGCTATGTTTATTGTATATATAAAAGAATGAATAACTTGATTATTAAAAGGAAATTATGACACTGTAAGTTATATTAGATTTAAATATAATTTTTAAATTAAATGCTTTTTATGTTTGTTAGATAAAAACCATGCTTTTTACAAACTTACTGTACTTAAATTTTTCACAATACTAAGGAATTACGCTTAGAAACAATTATTTAAAGCTTTGTTTTGTGTATTCATAAGTCACAATACTTGTAGAAACTTTCCAAATTACGTTCATCTTAGATTTGAATACTTTTTTATGTCATTTTAAACATTTAGAAAATTTTTGATTTTAATCAATGATTTTTTTTAAAATCACTTGATTTAAATCGCTGATTTAAATCGTCGACACCTTGAAAACAATTTTACATAAAAGAGAAAATATTATACCTATTAGATTTTTTTCTAAAAAAACCAAATGGTTTTTTTGACAAAAAAACCAATTGGTTTAAACCGTGGTTTAAACCATGGTTAAAACCACTTGGTTTAAACCGTGCCAATCCTGGTCAGCACTAAACAAAATGAGATACTTCTGGTGCACATGAAAAAAAAAACATATTTAGAAACAACAAACTAGTTGATTCTCGCAATTCACTAAAATTAGGACATGACTTTTTAAAATCAAACTTTTCTCGTGTAATAGAAGAAATCAATTGACTATTCCTTTTTCAAACTTTGGATATGGATTTAAAATTCAAATGCATAGAACATAGTTCAATTAGCGAAATTACCAGGGATTACAGTTTTGACAATAATTCCATTAAGGATTCTAATAAAACAAGTTTGTTCAGAAATGACATATAAACACTATAGGATATTGACAATACAATCACCGATATGCATTATTCATGTAAGTTAAAAATTAATGGACATCGGATTTTGCAAAGTTTTCTAAAATTTTTTAAGAGAGCATAATCATGTGTTTCCGATAATTTCTAAAATTATAAAAGTTGCACTATGCTGTTTGTCAAAAGTGTAACTTGTGAAAGAGGCTAAAACACGCAAAATAGAATAAAATCTAAATTAAGAAATTCATTTAGCAACCCAATTGTTAACTGCCCATAACATTAGGTGAAGGTTGAAAAATAGACATGGTATATATAAAGCTTGATTATGTTCCTTTGTTTTAATAAAATAAAAAATTTGAATAATTATCTTGAGTTTTTAATTTAAATTATTTCAATGTTATTTTGTCATGACTGTATAAATGCATTACTTAAAGTGGCGCATAAAAAATAATGAGGTTAAAAGATTTTTTTTCCTTTCTAACAGTTCAATCCTGCATTTATAAATGTTGGGTAGGAAACTCTTTTCCTGGGAAAACTTGAATTTCAAGCCCTGATATTTACATTTAAAATATTTTAATGATGTGTGAAACATGTTTGTAATTTATTGTTCTGAGATGACATTATATAAAGAAATAATTCACCATATAACTAAAAATATATCTAGTGCCGGATATCCGATCGGATATCCGGCCGGATATCCGAATCCGGCAGGCTAAGGAGCTTCGGATATCCGGTATCCGATATCCGGCAAAATCAATATCCGGTGCATCCCTAGTGCAAAACTTAGTCTGGTTTTGGCCATTATTTCAATTTAGTAAATCTTAAAGGAAAAGAACATGCAACTTATTAGGGAATAAATTGTGTACATATTTTTTGAAACACCCTGTAACTATCCCTTCATTCAGATTTGGATTAAATTCTAAAAGAAAAATATTGAACTTTTTACATTGACTATTATTTTACTCTGTAGTCATTCTGTGTGTTAAAACTATGTGCCTGAGTAAATTTCCAATTTTAAAAGTAGTCACATTCCTCTTGCTTCATAATGATTGCTTCTTGTAAAAAAATATCATTATGTTATAATGATATATTTACCAGTTTTTTAACATTTCTTTTTTTCAAGTAGATTTTTCCATAAAAATTACATTATGATGTGTTATTATTATTTTAACTTTTTATATTGTTTATTATTTACATTTACCAGAACAATGTTCTATAAAATAAAAATTTTGTATAAGTTTTGCCTTATTTTCTGATTGTAAACATATATATATATATATGTGTATTTCTTTTACAGCAAAAGATCAAATATGTGAATTTGTTACAGTGATTCAAAGGACATTGCATATATTATATGCAGTGCTTTATTTTGAGGATGAAAATTCTAACTCAGGTATGAAATAGTTTTAAATTTGTTATTGTATTATGTACAGATGTGTGTGTGCATCTGTCTTGTTATTTTTGTATGAAAATATATTTTTACTTCTTTTTTCAATATTTTTTTGATTTTACATTATAGATACAAATACAAATTTATTACACCAGACTCTGAAAAGTATCACCAGCAAAGAGGAAAAAGGTACATTTAATTAAACTTTAAAATGATTGTAGTATGTTTATATAATCGATTTTGTAAAATCGGTTATTATATAATTCAGAACTTTCTTCCTTTTCTCCCCCCTCCCCCCCTCCTCCTTGTGAAGAAAATCCTATTTCAAACATTATGGCATTATATTTTTCTGTGTATAAAATTCATATTTAACTTCTTACATAGTTGTGGTTGTTTTACTTTTCTAACATCTGGAAAATCAAATTATAATTTATTTTTATCTATTGTGAATGTAATTTATATTCCAAATTTAATGTTTAATGTCATATTATTTTAACAAAAAATTACTAGTGATATAATTTTTTTTCAAGCCAATGCCTGTTTTTAATAACTTTCATAGTTAAAAAAAAAAAAAAAAAAACTGTAAGTGTTATAGTATATATATTATTGTCTTTTACTATGGTATATATATTACTGTCAAGTCAGTCACTATTTTTAAAAATTTCTTAAATAATTCTTATATACCTGATTATACCTGTACCAAATAGTGATTTTGGCCGAATATCGAATATTCGGCCTACAGGCGAACCAAATACTGAATATTCAGCCTACTGAATAGTAACTATTAGGTCAAATAGTAACTATTCTTCCGAATACTGAATATTCAGCGGTCCAAATACTTTTATATCTCAAAATTCAAAGGTATTAAAATGTTAATTTAAAAAATAATTTTACATAATATTTAATACAAAAACTTACATTTTCATAAACAAGAGGTTTTTACAGGTAAACTTTATGCTAAAAAAAATCTGCTTTGCGTTATTTAAGAAGAGGATAGTTATAAAACTATTTTAATTAATAAAATTTTGCATTTCAAGCCTTCTTCTGTGAATTAAAATAAATGAATAAAATTTTCTTAAATTCTAAATCAAACATTTTAAAATCAAAGAGAAATTGTGAGAAAATGGAAGAAAAACTTTACAGGGTCATGTACTGTATATTTGTCAGGAAGAGACTGAAGTAAAAATAAGTAAATAATACAATCTATTCAAATGCCTGAAACTCATCAAGAAAAACTTTTCTACCCCCTTTGATTTAGCAGGAAAGTTTTTAAATTCATCCTAGATCAGTGTCTGGAGTGGGCAATCATTTTCATAGATTATAAACATACAAGTTGTTCTTAAAATATTGCAACAAACTTTCAACAGAGATAAAAAGGTCAAGACTAGGGATTGACCGAATAGCGAATATTTGATTCGTTATTCGATGATTCGGCATGTAAAACGAATATTCAGTTTCAGCCAAATACTTAAAAGTACTTGGCCGAATTTTCCAAATAATTAGTTTATGAAAAACAATAGGTAAAGTATTACTAGTTGTAAAAATACATGATGACCAATGCTCATTTTATTTTATTTTAATATGCTTCAGTGATAAGTGATCATTTATAAACGCAGGTACATTACTATTTGTAATCAAAATTTAACATGTGCAAATTACGATTTAAAAATAAGAGTTTTCTGTCATTATCTGGTGTAATCTGTTTCTTTTCTGTTTATAAATCAGTCCTGCTTCAGAAAATAAATCTTCGCTATAAGCACTGTTGGCAGTGCGATGTAGTAATCACATTTATTTTTTTAATTGTAATACAGCATTCTTATCTCACGTTTTAAATCATTTATTTTCAACTCAACATCATTCAAATTTTTTTTTTTTCTCTCCTTTTTTTCCTAAAGTAGCAGATAAGTTTTATTTCAGCTTTCCCCTTTCTTCTGATCCATTTTTAGAACCAGCATATCATGATGATGTCGCCCACGTCACATTAATGATGTGTCTTTGCTCCGCAAATTAAAAAGTTCGTGCTCTCTCAAGAAGGTTTTGTTTTCTATTCTCTCATTTCATACACACTGCTCATAATACGTAATTTTAATTTAACGAATAGATTTAAATCAATTGTGGATGCACTTTTGTAAACCCTGTTTACATGGTATATATACTAAGTGCAACTAGTTTAACAGATTTTCGACGAAAGTTTGATATTGTATTTTTTGACAATGTGATTGTCTTTTGGATTTCGGGCCGTGTGCCTGAATTCAAAGAGCGATTCTAAGACTGTACGATGTTCTTCAATAGCTAATTCTCGATGTATAAAAGTTTATCTTCGATCTCCGGCTTTTTAATTTATGCATTTTCGATTTTGGACATTTTATCATCAAGACATCCTCAAAAGGAATAATTTGAACCAGCATTCATTAACCTCATGGAATGCTTTTTTAAGTTGGATTTTTTTGCTACGTATACAGTGACCAGATTATGTATCTCCTGCTTCACCTCTCTCCCTTCTCAAGAATGAAAATAAAGTTGGATTTAATATGAATATGTGTATTCATTGAACAAGCCTCTTGTGTCAACTGTTTGTCATTTAAGTAAGACCATTCCTTTTATTTTTACTGCAATAACATTCTATCATCGGCAAAATATTTATTCTCGGCACTTAAGTCAATCTTATCATCGGCAGCTATACAATCTCCTATGGCATTCAAGATTGTTTATTTTATCTAATGGCTCATTAACTCTTTTTATTTACAATGCCACATTTTAAAGCTATTATTTATGTCACAGGCAGTGCTGATAAGTATTTTCTTTGAAGTAGAAGAACTCTCTTTTACTTAGAAGTAGAATAGGTTAAATGATCAGTTTCAATATTATGTACATGAGTTCGGAGTTCAGCTGTACTGCAAAAAACAAGTCAAAAGCCACTTTTAATTAAAAAAAAAAAAAAAAAAAAAAAAAAAACGTTTTCCTTCTTGAAATAGTCTATATAGGGATAAAATCAAAACATCTGTCTACAATAGAGAAAACATAAGTAAGGAAGGCAGTGCATCATTCCCTTATCATTTAATTTTATTTGTTTCTACATTAGTTTTTTTTTTAATTTAAATTTATTTAATGTGTATTTTCTTTAATATACACGTCAAATAAGTATACCCCTATGCCTATCCTATAGCTTTTATATCTATTAAATTAAAATTGCTCAAATTTTTTATCTTCATCACCACAAAGTTAAATCATTAATCAAAATGTAACTAGCAATAATTTGACAGAAAATAGTTAAATGTACAAATAGATATGATACCTTTAGTATTTGAGAACATTTCGTTTCAATACGTTTATGATTAGATATAGACAGTCAATAAATCAGCTTAATGATACATTGTTTCTTTTTACTTGAATCAACTTTTGCTTTCCTGACAATCCTTATCCTTAATAATAGCCTGTATAATACTTTCATAAGTTATTTTGGGTATTGACTAGTGATAAAATAATAAAAAATAAGTGATTAATTAATTAGATTTAATAACAAAAGTGTAACCGAATTATTAAGAATTTAATTTTAATTAAAGTTTATTAAAAAAGCTAATGTATGCAAAAATGTTTATTAAATATTTTTAAGTATTCTGTTGCCAAATACTGAATATTTAGTGTACACTTCGACCGAATATTCAGTATTTGGCAAAATTCCTGCTTCAGTCAATCCCTAGACAAGACAAACATTTTTTGAACTAGAAACATCTCAATCTATTTATTCCTTCAAATTTACAATACATTCAATCAAAAATGTCGGGTGTGTAACAACAAGCTGGAACTGAATTTTTGTTCACAACTTTATCAACAATGAAGATGTTTTCGAGAGATTTGTTTCATATTAATTTTGCTTGTATTAAATGTAATGGTATCATTGAAAATGTCTTAATTCTGATCAGTGACACTGCATAAATATTGTCAATTGCATTCTGAATAAAAGAATGTCTAGCTCATACAGTTGTTCAGATCCCGGTAGCAGAAAGTGCGTGACGCGCGACGTGCGTCGCAGATTTATTTTGGACCTTGCAACTTCAAAAAAAAAAAAAAAAAAGTATTTCCTTAAAAAAAAAAAAAAGTACGAAAATTCTGACAAAAAATATCATGAATTCGACAAATGGTTGGCGAAAAATATTAATTTCGACAATCGTTCGCATAAAAATCGGTAATTTATAGCCAAAGGGTCGCTATAAAAAATCGAATTTCGTCAAAAGAGATTAAAAAACAAAAAAATGAATTTCGTCCCAGGGTTGTGGAAAAAATAAAAAATTTCTGCCACAGGATTGCGGAAAAAACACGAATTTTGTCAAAGGATCGCGGAAAGAATGCGAATTTAGTAAAAGGATCGCGGAAAGAACGCAAATTTACTCAAACGATTGCGGGATAAACGCAAATTTATGTCAAAGGATTGCGGAAAGAACACGGAATTTCGTCAAAAGATCTCGAAAAACGTAAATTTCTGCCAAAAAATCGCTGTACACAATTAAATTTTATCCAAAAATCCCGAAAAAAAAACGTGAATTTCGTTCCAGGGACGCGAGAAAAACGCAAATTTCTGTCACAAAATCGCGGAAGAAACTTTAATTTCATCAAAAGATCGAGGAAAAAACACGAATTTAGTCAGACAATCGCGGAAAAAATACAAATTTCTGTCAAACGATCGCGAAAAAACGCAAAATTCTGTCAAAGGATCGCGAAAAAATGCAGATTACTGTCATAGGATCACGAAAAAAAAAAAAAAAAAGAAAATTTATGTCAAAAGATCGAAATTAAATTTGCGGAATTACGTCAAAAGATCGCGAAAAAACGCAAATTTTTGTCAAAGGATCGCTGTAAAAACGCAAATTTCGTCAAAAGATCCAGGGAAAAACGTGAATTTCGTCGCAAATTTCTGTCACAGAATCGCGGAAAAAACACGAAGTACGTCAAACAATCGAGGAAAAAACGCAAATTTCGTAAAGGATCGTGGAAAAAAAAAGCTTATTTTTGTCAAAGAATCGCGAAAAAACGGCAAATTTCGTCAAAAGATCCCGAAAAAAAAAAGAGAAATTTCCTCGTAAGATCGTGAAAAAACGGCAAATTTCGTCAAAAGATCGCAAAAAAACGAGAAATTTCCTGATAAGATCGCGAAAAAACAGCAGATTTCGTCAAAAGATTGCAAAAAATGGCAAATTCCGCCAAAAGATCGCGAATAAAACGAGAAATTTCCTCATAAAATCAGGAAAACACAGCAAATTTCGTCAAAAGATCGCGAAAGAACGGCAAATTTCGTCAAAAGATTGCGAAAAAACACAAATTTCATCAAAAGCGCGCGAAGAAAAACACATAGTTAGTGCCAGTGGTGGATTTTCACTTCCCCCCACCCGTTATAACCTTTTGGAAAATTTGCTGTGAATTTCAGAATTTTTTTTTTTTTTACTCGCTGAACGCTGTTTATTTTAACACTTATAATGTTTGACCATATAAGAAAATGTAACACGCTACTCCTGCAGACAATTTTCATCCCACAAAACTGCTGTCGCAGACATAACCATAACTTTCTGCTACTGGGGTTCAGATATGAATGATAGCAATTTCCAGCACTTCTCATCATGATATCATATTTCACAGAAACCAAAGCAAGTCTGTTGTAAATATAGTTCTGATATCTTCATTATTGCTAAAGTAACAAACAAAAATCCATGTTTGAGTGAGATGAGAATCAGGGTTGGCTTTTTACCAGTAAAAACTGGTTTTGACCAGGACATGGTAAAAACTAGGTTTTTACCAGTAAAAACCTGGGAAAAAGTGGTAAAAACCTAAGGATACAATAAACTCTTCTACTCATTAAACTGTATTTAAATACTATTGATTGAAGCTGTATTTTCATGTAACTGGTGCATATAAAGAGATGGGAAATAAAAAATTAATTCTCTAAAGCTGCTGACGTAGTACTTTAATCATAAATTTTACTATATTTTCTATTCCCCATCTATAAATAGAACAACAGATGTTCAGTATTGGCTTTGCAAAGCAGGGTTTCCAATTCACTTGTACTCTAATATGATTGTTTATGGATGTACAGCTCCTTGGATGAATTTACTGGCAGAAAATAAAGCTCTCATATCCATTACTAAACATGTTGATATACAGAAGTATTTCCGAAATCATCATCTGATAAGTGAAACACCAGTTGCCAAGTGAAGCATGATAGAATAACCATATAGAATGTATCTCCGCATTTATAAAAATAGTCCTGCATTGCTTAACATTCGCAAAAATCATGAAAAAGATACTGATATTAGAATTCAAAGATTAGTGAATGACTAATTTATTTAAACAAGTGAAGGATCTATTTCAACAGCTACAAGTAGCCAAAGCATTAAATATTTGTCAGAGTAGATGCTTGTTCTGAATGGCTGAAATTAGTGTATTGTTCTGAATTAATTCCACATAAGGATCTTGTTAAAAAACAAATTGATTTGGCTTTAGACCCCTTTCACCTTTTAGCATGTATGACAGATCCAATGCACAAAAATCAAGATCTATTAAGTGAAACACAAAAGGAAATGGAAAGGGCATGGCTCATAGATTTCATGCCAAATTCTCTTTCACTCCTCTTGACATATGAAGTTGAAGGACAACCATTTCCAAGAAGCTTCTTTAAAACAAAAGATGTAAAAGCCAAAGCTCGGTGGAAAGCACTAAATGACAAAGAAATGTATCCTGAATTCATACATTTAATGATGAATCTCCACTCCGTACCACTCCTTATAGTACTTCATCCATAGAGCTAATTAGGGTTTCGTTCATCTGACGAAACCCTATTCGTCTCGCTCCTCTGCCTGTCTGTCTGTCCGTCACAGAGCCCGTTCTCAGAAACTACACATGTTGGAGATTTGAAATTTTGCATACTTATAGATGACCACCACACATCATACGACAAATCATAAAATTTTGAAAAAGTCGTACATTTAACCCTTTGGGCTCCCACATGTGTATTTTAAACAATTCTTTCTGAGTCCCTAATTAGGTTGCAGGCATGAAATTTTGCATGCTTATAGATGGACACCTCAGATCAAACGACAAATCATAAAATTTTGAAAAAGTCATTCATTTAACCCTTTGGGCTCCCACATGTGTATTTTAAACAATTCTTTCTATGTGAACCTCTAATTACATTGGAGGCGTGAAATTTTGCATACTTATAGCTGAATACCTCACATCAAAGGACAAATCATAAAATTTTGAAAAAGTCATACATTTAACCCTTTGGGCTCCCCCATGTGTATTTCAAACAATTCTATCTATGTGAGGCCTAATTAGGTTGGAGGCGTGAAATTTTACAAACTTATAGCTGAATACCTCACATCAAACGACAAATCATAAAATTTTCAAAAAGTTGTATATTTAACCCTTTGGGCTCCCACATGTGTATTCTAAACAATTCTTTTTAAGTGAGCTCCTAATTAGGTTGCAGGCATGAAATTTTGCGTACTTATAGATGGACACCTCAGATCAAACGACAAATCGAAAAAGTCATACATTTAACCCTTTGGGCTCCCACATGTGTATTTTAAACAATTCTTTCTATGTGAACCTCTAATTACATTGGAGGCGTGAAAATTTGCATACATATAGCTGAATACCCCACATCAAAGGACAAATCATAAAATTTTGAAAAAGTCGTACATTTAACCCTTTGGGCTCCCACATGTGTAAATTAAACAATTCTTTCTATGTGAACCTCTAATTAGATTGGAGGCGTGAAATTTTGCATACTTATAGCTGAATACCTCACATCAAAGGACAAATCATAAAATTTTGAAAAAGTCGTACATTTAACCCTTTGGGCTCTCCCATGTGTATTTCAAACAATTATTTCTATGTGAGCCCCTATTTAGGTTGGAGGTGTGAAATTTTGCATAATTATAGCTGAACACCTCACATCAAATGACAAACCATAAAATTTTGAAAAGTCGTACATTTAACCCCTTGGGCTCCCACATGTGTATTTTAAACAATTCTTTCTAAGTGAGCTCCTAATTAGGTTGGAGGCGTGAAATTCTGCATACTTATAGCTGAGCATCACACATCAAACGGCAAATCATAAAATTTTGAAAAAGTCGTACATTTAAGCTTTTGGGTTCCTACGTGTGTATTTTAAACAATTCTTTCTAAGTGACACTCTATTTAGGTTGGAGGCGTGAAATTTTGCATACTAGCTGAACACCATCATGCAACAAATCATAAAAATTTGAAAAAGTCGTACATTTAACCCTTTGGGCTCCCACATGCGTGTTTTAAGCAATTCTTCCTAACTGAGTCCCTTATTAAATTGGAGATTTGAAATTTTGCATGCTTATTATAGCAGAACACCTGAGGCCAGGCGACAAATTATAAAATCTTGAAAAAGTCTTACGTTTAACCCTTTGAGCTACCACATATGTATTTTAAGCAATTCTTTCTAAGAGAGCCCTAATTAAGTTGGAGACATGAATTTTTGCATACGTATAGCTGAATACCTCAGACCACACGACAAATCATAAAATTTTCAAAAAGTCTTATATTATTTACTCCTCCGGGCTCTAACGTATATTTTAAGCAATTTTTCTAACCTCCGCCCTTTTCACGCGGGGAGCACTTTTCCAACTTTTGCCGACACCCCTTTGACCATTCTTTCATATTATGCACCATAGCCTTACATATTTGAGTTCTACATATACGGATAGTATGTAAAACGGAGTTTCGTTCGGATAGAGATTTGTTTAGAATAGAGTGCGCCCCTGGTTGCGAAATGTGGAACTAACAGATTTTTCAAAAGGATAAAGTGTTTTGAAATGAATATTAAACGAAACCCTCTGTGCGATCTGTGATCACACTTACCCACTTGTTTTTCGAACTTTTCACATATCCACAGTAAATTAAGAAATAGACTAGGGTGTACAGAAAGCTACAAAGTTTTATAAAATGCTAAAAAGCTTCAAGAGTATAGACTATTAAACTGTACTAACATTTGTGCAAACCATATTATGTGATAATTAATATTATAAGCATTTGATTTTTATTAAAATGATTATGGTTCTTAAATATAATAAAAGTGTACTTATAATTTTCCATTCCCTTTTAGTAAAAATTAGTAAACTAGTCTCCATTAAGATAAATATAACAAATATTGTAATGTGCATTATCATAATGATAGTTATAATAAGCATTAGGTTTTAATAACGATAAATGTGCAATAATATCTTTAAAATTTTGAATTCTTGTAGCAGGTAAACATGGATGAATGTCTTCCGGGCTTTTTATATTCCTTAAAAACCGCTATTTTCGTGTAACATTCTTTTAATTACCTAATCAGAAACTAAATTAGGTGAATATTGCTGAATGGAAATAGTGGTATAAAATAACCGGAAAACTTTCACCCCTGGGAAAATGAAAGATAAATTTTCATAAAAGTGACAAAAAATAGTCAAACTCATAAGTTTTTCAAAGGTGGTAAAAACCACGGTAAAAACATGTTTTTCCAAAGACGGTAAAAACCATGGTAATAACCGGTAAAAACCATCAGACGGTAAATACCGTCCAACCCTGGATGAGATACACTGTCTAAGATTCAATAAGTGGATTGCGATCATGGTTTCCTGGACAAAAATTGTTTGTCTTGATGTCTATTATCAAAACACTGAAAATTTTTCTATTTTGTTTAGAAACACACGTAAAAAAAGCAGCAAAAAACAGATTATTTACTAGACAATGTTCAGGAACTTGCATTTATGGATCATTAATTAGGATGAGCAAAGCGAATCCTCTACTAGGCTACACAAATTACATTTTGTCGTACATTTTACAAAAAAACTATTCAGTATTTTGACTTGAAATTAAACATAAAAGTAAATTATGATCTGTTGATTTGCACATTATTTTTTTTTACAAAATAATGTTAAAAAATTTATTAACTAATTTATTTTACATGTTTTTCCATTACATGGATGCATTTTTGTAAATAAAAAATGAAACACGTATATTTTCAGAAGAAAAAATAAATCATGCAGTTAGTAATTACATATAGAATCATGATTAATTAAATAAATAAAATATATTTTCATTATTCCACCAAAATATCTCAAAAACTGTTTTTTTTTTTTAAATTTAATTAAGAAAAGAAATATTTTTGGACTTGATAGAAATAAAATATGATCTGTAGAATCTGACAGTATTATTTTCTTATTGAATGATTTAACAAAAAACATTTTTTATTGTTTTGTTGAATATATTTTTCCATTATATGTATTTATTTTTGTAAACGATAATGAAACGTGCGTATTTCTTGCAGTAAATAAAAATCATTGAGTCAGTAAAAATAAATAAAGTCATGAATGAATTAAGTACATGAAATATTATCGGGAATCTATATATCTGCATTTTGCGAGGATGAAATATTTTAAATATTGCAAATAGCTGCAGAATTTATACTTCAAACCATAAAAGAACATTAAACTTTCTTATATTGAAAATGTATGTTATTTGAGAGGAAGATATACATTTTAATAGAATACTTTATTAAGATTGGTTGGAAATGGCGCATTCCCTTTAATCATATAATAGTATCACGATTTCTTTTATGAAATTTTTAAAATATCTTTTTTTTTATGAAAACTATAGCATATTTTTAGGGAATTAAAATTTGTAAAAATTCAGTTATTTACATTCAATTATAAAAGTATTTTTTAGTGTTAAGAATTCAAATACACAATTTATTCTTATTATGTGAAATCATTTATGCAGACGATACGCATTTTAAAAGAATTATATTATGATTTTTTTTTTTTTTTTTTTTTTGTAAAGTGGCAACAAAAGAATTGTAAACAAGTAAAATGAATTGTTAAATTCGTTATATAAAGTGTTATTCGAATTTGAAGGTTGAAAATTGAACCAAATGAAACATATTTACTATTAAGAAGTAATTACTATTAGTATTATTTTAATATGTTTGCCGTTTAAAAACAATTTATGGAATGTATTAGTTCTATTATAAAAAATGCCGAGAAAATGTACACTTACTGGTCGAAAAGAACGCTAACATGATTTAGCTTTAACGCAAGAGGCTAGATATCAGCATAAAAAAGAACCACTTGACGAATCTCTTCTGATAGAGAATGCATGTGCTCGGAAATATGCTTTAAATTTCGAAGATGCACAAAAAAATTTAAAATTATGTTTTTGTACACCAGAGGCTATTGGAAAATGTAAAAACATCCCTAAAAGAGCTTTTAGTTGAAAATTTAAAAATACTTTGTAAAATTTTGCTTCGAAAATATTTTTATTTATACCAGTCTTATCCTTCTATATATAAAAAAAGTTTTGCTTTGGAAATGAGCCAATGAAAATCTGCTAGGATACTGCGAAACGAAGCTGATTGGTCACTGCTTTCTGACATTATACCAAGGTAGGGATCCTGGCTCTGTTGCCAAACATTGCCAAGTTTGTTGCCAACTTGGCGATATATTGCCAAACTTGGCAACCAAAATTAATCGCCAAAAGTGAAGCCAACTTGGTGCTATTTCCAGTATTTCACCAAATTTCCATAGACTCCCATTGAAATCCAATAGGGTTTACTTGCTTGCAGAAAATCAACAAATTGAGATATTTCAATGCAACAAAAACTAACATTAGCTTATGAATAGAGCTTAATTGGTCTATTTACTTTATTTTTAATCACAAACCCTACTTATTTACAATATTCATAACACTATATATATAATTTTTATTTAATTTGTAATTATTTGTATAAATTATAAATTTTACCTTATTTTAATGATTTTATATTTAATAATTCTTTTAATTATGAAACTCCGTAAGCTCTAATGATTACCTTTTTGGAGATAAGGAAATAAAATCGTCAGGAGTTGGGAAGGAGCATGTTTATACCAAGTGGAATCTAAAAATTGAATGCATAGAAAATGAGGAATCGTGAAGCGATCCAGAATGGAAACGCAAAATAATTTCTTCTGGAGTTGGCTAGAAAATAGGGTTTGCTTTGCGATACCGGACGAAATCGCGAAGCGTTTACGCAAGGGGTTGGTGAGCATAGCTAGCAGGGGGGGGGGGGGGGGGGGGACCCCTCCTAGTATCATAAATTAAAAGTTCCGAGGAAATTCTTAGTTATTTGGCTGCATTTACATTTCTAAGATTAAAATGTGCCAAAACATAAAATAACGTTTTTGCTTAATAAAGATGCAAAAATAATATTAAAAAATATTGTTACTTTCAAATATTTATCTTATTAAATAATGCTTCGCAAATTCAAACAAAGCATTGCTTTTCCTAGTTCCTATGAAAATCCTTATTAATGGTTAATTTTCTTAAGTGATACTTTACAAATAACAAATAAATAATGTAAAAACATTTTCTTTTATTTAAATATGATTCTGTTTGTGACTGTTATGAATATTTTTATAAGTTGACAGTTAAAAGTAGAAGTTGTGTAATGTTAAATTTTTTTTTTCATTTTCATAGTATTTGGTTATTTTCAAAGTTTTTTTTTTCAAAGTATTTGGTTCTGCCAAATATTTTGATATTCGGCTGGCCGAATAATTCAATATTCAACCTAATAGAATATTTGATAATGTAGCTGAATACCGAATAGAAACCGAATATTCGGTGCATCCCTATCCATAGTACAGTGAATTCTCAATAAGTCGAATTCGAAGGGACCTGCAAAAATATTCGAGTTATCTTAACCCATTAAATGCCAACGCTCCCATTGCAGGAACAACAATTTGTTTTTGTTTTTTTCTCAAAATATTTTTGAACTATTTAAAAAATACATTTTGTACAGAAAGGTTAATGGTATGGAGTGTAATATATATATATTTTCAGGAATGATATATATTTTTACTATTTTTTACAGATTTTTCAAAAAATGAGAATTTTTGGTTTTTTGACTTCCTCAAGTAAAATTTGTAAAAAAAAAAAAAAAAAAAAAAAAAGAAAGAAATTCTACAGTTTTTACAAGTGCAGTGAATATTTAAAAACAAAAGATCATCTAATAGCACATTCCTAATCCGAAGTAAATATACTCATTTAAAGCAGTATTAGAAAGGATTCTTTGGTATGTTCCCACAAAGGGAGCATTGGTGGCTTGTGTTAGCATTCTCGTCCCTTTATCAGCAAGCGTGCTTTGATGCAGAAAGGAATGCGTTCCTAGGCAGTAAGTGAAATGAAATCAGTTAAACTGTGTTCGAGGAAAATAGGTGATTTACAGACCATATGACCAATAGATATAGTGATTATAAAGATTTTTTTAAGACAATTTATATTGATTTTTATGAAAACCAGTATATGTCAGTTCGCTTGAATGTGGATTTGTAAAATTATACAAAAAAGTTAGATTTAATAAAACACATCAAATGAGTTATCTGTGCATATATACAGTTATTACAGTTATCTTTATGATGTTTATCACTTTAAAAAAATAAATAAAAAATAAATTTCAATTGAAATGCAAGAGGAAAAAATACAGGATTGTGCTATGCATGAAAGTAAATCATTACTAAAACATTAAAAAAGTATTATTGTAATTTCTTGTAATAATAAATTTAACCATAATTGAAGATATAATAAAGTAGTAGTTTGCAGCTACTTTTGAAACAGACTTCCATAGGTAGATTCATTTACCATATAAAAAAAGAAAAAGAAATATTACGAAAATTTTGAATTGTTTCATGTTATATTAATTGTACTAACGGTGATACACTTGTAGATCGATTTTAAATTACATATAGACCTCTTATTAAAGATATAATAAAAAAATGTTATTTTTAAAATAATTTGAAAATCGTGATTAATAATAGTAGCGTGAAAAGCATTTATTATATTTATATGAGAGATGTCTCATTTTTCATCTTTAAAACTACTTTATTTGAAAGAGGTAATAAAGAATATTCAAAACATCTGGGAATATGTAGAGTTATAAATATCAGTTAACGTGTCGATGGTATAAACTAAATTTAATATAAGTAACATGCCAGAAATGTAGGTGTAAAACAAATACCGTATATACTCGTGTATAAGTCGAGGAATTTCTGACAATTTTCGGTAAGCAAATTTGGGGGGTCGACTTATACGCGAGTCAGTTAATAAAGAAAACCATAAACTTTGAATACTGCAAAATTATGGCTTTTTATGTGAATGAATAAAACAATTATACATAAAATATAAAAATAATAATAATTTATCATTTAAAAAATTTTCAATGATTTGTTTTTGTTTACTTACTACTTTTTCACATTGACAAGTGAAATCTTTGGTTTGATTTTGTGCAAAATTGAAGTAAAAAGTTAGGGGGTCGACTTATACGCGGGTTTTTGATTTTTTCCAGAATTTGCATTCAAAAGTTAGGGGATTGACTTATATGCGAGTTGACTTATACGCGAGTATATACGGTATATGCATATGTGCGTGTAGTGTATAATACAAGATAATGTTACATCTGAGTTATTCCTTTCAAGTTTCGTAGACAACGTGTAGGTAAACAATAAAAAAAAAAGAGTGATCTTATATTTCTGATATTTTGACCATTCATTCAAAAATTTAATGAAAGAGATTTTTCAATATTAATATTAAATTTTTAATCTCTGTATTATTAGTAATTATTTATATGTTTGTATCATGCCAAAAAATGAAGTTTTATTTTTATTTTTTTCTAATCGCAATTGCATTATGGCAGGAGAAAATAATGCACACTTCTTTGCAATTCAGAGGAAGATTCAACTCCTATTAGACACCAACGCTCCTGCTACGGGAACATGTTATATATTCTAAACATCTACAGTTATTAAAAAAATTTCAACTGCTTTATCACAGGGGCATCTTATATATATAAAATATATAAATAAACTTTATTTATTTAACGAGTTTAATATAGAGGCAATATGGGTTAAGTTCGACTTATCAAAAATCCTTAAATACATACAGAAAATATATGAAAAATAATTCAATCATATACATAGGAATTGCAATTATACTGTAATAAAGGAGTCTGCAAAATGAGTGCTAAAGAGATATATAATTTAATGCTACATATAAGGTACTTAAAAACTCAAGTTTTCTGAAAAAACTTGTTAATTATGACTGTTTGAAGAAACTTTTTGTGTCTTTCACATGTCAGAGAGTATGTAAACAAAGGAAAAGAGAATCATCCACATCGTCTGTACTTTCGAGATATTGCTGTAGTGTCGTTATTACCGCATGTACTTCTTGATTGTTTGGAGGTGAAACGCAATTTACTTCCTCATCATCCTCAAACTCAGAATCATTCTCCACCTTTTTCATTGCTTCAACTATATCTGCGACATTTTCGTCAATATTCAAAAACTCATTATCGTCATCTCCAGAAATAACTTGATTGTGTAGATTTTCATTCACAACACATGAGTGTGCATTGCTTGCAAAGAAGCCACATCTACTGAAGCAATTTTTGATAGTGATGTGTTTCACATCGTTGTTCCAGGGACTTGAAATCAGTCTAATTGCTTCTAACACATCACACTTTTGATTTATTTCCTTTTCATCATCTTCGATTGCCTTTCACCCTTTTCTGTAGGAATGTTTTAAACATTTAATTACTCCCTGGTCTGCTGGCTGTAGTTTGGAAGTTGTGTTAGAAGGGAGAAATTCTAACTTGATAGATTTCAAGTTCAAAAGTTGATTGTGAGCTGTACATGGATCAACGAAAATCCACATTTTACGTTTTTTTGCATGAAGCACTACATCTAAATTTCTGATGTACTCCACGAACAATATCAGTGTCATCCAAACCTTGTTATTGGATCTTTACTCTAACGGAAGTGACTTTTTATGTTTGAAACAGCGAGGATTTTTGTATTTAGCGATAACCAGTAAAAGTAATTTTTCTGTTCCAGAAGCATTTGCTACAACAAGCACATTTACACGTTCTTTACTTAACTTTCCACTGGAACATGGTTACCCCTTAAACATCATTGCCTTTTTAGGAAAACATTTTTAAAAATCTCCCATTTCATCCATATTGTAAACCCCGTCCGCACTATAGCCTGCAAGAAGTTTGGGTATTGAAACTGTCTTCCATTCATCACACAGCATATCAGACACATCTTTTAATTCAGTGTCTAATGTCCGAAACACAATGTCTGGCTTTAAATTTTCCAAGTCATCCCGTGCTTGCAGGGAATCCTTCCACATTCAACAATTTTGTGAAATCCAAAGCATTCTCATGTAATATCGTACCACTTAAAGGAATTACACTCTTCTGTGTACTGCAAGATGTAAACCACTTTACGAGGTCTATTTCGATATCTTGGAAGGCACACGTATTCATCCTTTTGCACTTTACGTTGACACTTGACTTACGTCTTTTGAAAATGCATTCTTTATCTTTGAGTATGGTAGATAGAGTGTTGCATGGGATACCATATTTCAGGGCTAGATCTTTTTCATTAAATTAGGATTGTTTTCAATCAAATTTACTTTTTGTTCTAAAGTAAGAATTTCTAATTTCCGCTTCGACATTTTAGAAAACTCGACTAAAAATGTATCACAATGTGAAAGCAATAAACACTAAAATGACAAGACTCAACATTAAAACAAAGAACCCAAATGAAATCTTAATAATGGAATCGAAAGATTAAAAAAAAAAAACTTCCATAAGAGCATGAGAAATTTGGCAAATTAGAATACACTAAGGCACCCGAGAGTTGAAAAAAGGGAATACATAAAGGAGAAATGAATGGGGGAGGGGAAACAATTGCCACCGAAATTGCAAACTCACAGACTCTTCTCACTGTCGAGGTGGGAAGTAAAAATAGCATTCTTCAAAGGCCGCGAAGGAGTTCAGAAAAGTTTTATCTAACAGAAAGTGCCAGCATTTTTGAGCTGTGGCTGAAAAATTAAGAAATTAGTCCAATTACTATTATTTGTCTTTCTGAAAAAATAATCGACTTAAAAGATGTAGACTTCGACAAAACGAGAAAGTTTAACATTGATTTGTAATAAAAGGGTCGGGACTTTGTTTAAACTTCGACTTAAACAAATATTCGACTTATCAGACTTCGACTTATTGAGAATTCACTGTATATATCTAAACATATAAGGTTCCTCAAAGATTCAGAAAAACTATCTTTTAAGAACTATTATATTAAACACTATTTAGTGCAAATATGCTCTTCAACTACCTATTGTGTTGAATTTTTTAGAATGAAAATTTCCCTGTTGTCTCAGTGAATTTGCATTTGCAATTGTCAATAACTGTGTTATTTCAAGATTTTAGTACATCTAAAAATGCATTTTAAACTGTATTTTATTGCGATAACAATCTCATTAAGAAAAAGAAGAAACAACGTATAAAGGCACAAATAAAATGTGTTTAAAAGCATACAGCTGTTTCAAAACCTCTAAGGTTTCCTCATCAGTGCTTAAAATAAAAGTTAAAACTAAGACATTGTGTAAAAAGAGGGGGTGGGGGGGAGAGAGAGGTGGACAGAGAGTCAGAAAAGCGTACCTTTCAGCTCTACTGCCAACGGTGAAATGCAACCTACGGCTGACAAACAGTTACGGAGTTGATCTCACGCGCATATTCAGGGAGACCAATCAAAATACCCAATTGCTCTGGAAGAGTCCAAACCCAGAAGGAGAAAAAGGGGGGAGGGAGCGGAGGGAATTATAGAAAATTAAACCATACCTTTGAAAAATTGGGCGTACTAGATAAATCATTAACTAAACTGTTTGAATTTTTCCATATGTGGTAAGCCTCCCAGAAGTCCAGGTCATAGATTGAAGTACATTTCTGTATTATGGAGGCTTCGGAAAATTTAAAATTATGGTTGTTGGACCAGCAGTGGTTGGCAATAGCGGAACGTTTGATATCACAATTTTTAACGCAAGTTTTATGCTCCCCCAAACGGATCTTAAAGGCACGCTTCGTTTGACCAATGTACATTTTGTTGCATTCGCAAGATATCCTGTAAATACCCCAATTTGAAAAACTGTCAATTGGATGTTTCAGATTTGTGAATTGAATTTTATTAAAAGGAGTATAAACTACTTTAAAGTCAAATTTTGACAAGATTTTAGAAATTTGATGGCTTATTTTCGGAAAATATGGGAGTATAATTAAATTTTCATTACCGACAGTATTAGCCCTGGATTTTGTACGTTTACTTAGTTTGTTATGAATGGAATCGACGATTTCAGCTGTAAAACCTCGATCAATGGCAATAGATTTAATGTAGTCTAATTCTGTTTTTAGTAAACTGTCGGAAGAACAAATATTTAAAGCCCTGTAAACATAACTGTTAAAGGCAGCCAACTTTTGATTAGGTGGATGGGATGAAAGGCGATGTGGGTGTAAGGATACTGCGAATGGTTTACGGTAAACAATAGTGTGAAACAAATTATTTTCGCGGAAAACCATAACATCAAGAAAGGGCAAACGACTGTTATTTTCGAGTTCGAAAGTGAACTGAATATGTTCATCTATAGAATTCATAATATCGAGAATATTAGTAAGATTAAGATCATCAGAGTTTAATAATGCAAAGCAGTCATCGACATAGCGGATGTAAAATGGAAAGGATAATATCTTGAAAAGGTTTGATTCGTAATAGTGCATGTAAATATCACTGAGGATGGGGCTGAGGGGGGAGCCCATGGACAAACCATCAGTCATGCAATAAAAATTACCATTAAAAATGAATGTGTTTTGCGATAAACAAATGCTAGTAAGATGTATAAGCTCATCAATTTCGTAATATGAATAATGAAATTCTTGTAGGCGTAATTTAAGACAATTTAAAGCACCTTGAACCGGTACGTTAGTAAATAGTGATTTAACGTCGAATGAAACCATACTATTGTTTTGAGTACCACTGAAGCTACGAAGCTTATTAACAAACTCATAAGAGTTCCTGCAAGTGTAGATATTGTTAGAGAGCAGGGGGGAGAAAATAGAGGTCAAATATTTCGCTAATTTATAGGAAGAGGTACCAATGTTCGAAACTATTGGTCTGAAAGGAATGCCTTGTTTATGGACTTTTAGGAGCGTATAAAATCTTGCGCAGTGTGACACTGAAGGAATGAGGGATAATTTAACGTTGTTAGAAATGAGAGGAGAGTGCTCGATAGCCGATTTTATAGTTTTCAATTCTTTTTGAGAAGGATCAGATTTAATCTTTTTATAAGGACCCTCGTCTATCAAGTCTTGTGTTTTGGATAGGTAATCAGACTTGTCCATAACAACAATCTGGCCACCCTTATCAGCCTTGCTGATAACTATGTCAGTATTAGATTTTAGATTTTTTATGCAACTTGATGCAGCTTTGCTGATATTGGATTTAGGAAGGTTATTATTGAAATTCACATTATTGGCGATTAAGTGTCTAATTGAATCCTTCTGAGAAGGGTTTAAGGCACTGAACTTGAACGCTCTTTCGATGGGGGCAATCACATGAGGAAAAGACGGTTTAGTAGTAAGTGCAAAATTATTATTTAATTTAAGATAATGGATTTCATCCTGAGTAAGGTTAGCACTTGAAAGATTGACAACGGCATTCTGGTTAACCAACGGTAAGGTATTGGGTAAACTATTGTTATGTTTACTAGAGAGTAAATTAAATTTCGTTTTCAAAGTAGCTATATGTTTGGTAGACTTGCTTCTTGCACTAAACCAAGACTGGTTGTCAATGGAAGTGAAATCGTGATGTGAGTTGGATAGATTAAGATGTAGATCATACAATTCCTGTTCAATAAGGGCAATTTTTCGACGGGTCTCCTGTATTACAGATCTTAACAGTGCGAGTTTCGTACGGAAAATAATTTTTTCAATTTTGTTTGAATAAGTTAAATTACAATTGACAGAAATAAAATTCGGAATTACTCTATTGCGTTTACAGTTCAGAAGGAAAGCAAGGTGGTTGAGGTATCTGAATTTTTTCAAGCGTAGGGTGGTAAATCTATTGCAGTCCGACATGTCATAAAATCAAAAGGATAAAACAAGCAATCCAATGGCCCGTTGAAGCCAAAATTCATAAAAAGTGGGGAAGGATTGTACTTTGTGCCAATATATTAAGAAAAAGAAGAAACAACGTATAAAGGCACAAATAAACTGACTCTCTGTCCACCTCTCTCTCCCCCCCATCTTTTTACACAATGTCTTAGTTTTAGCTTTTATTTTAAGCACTGATGAGGAAACCTTAGAGGTTTTGAAACAGCTGTATGCTTTTAAACACATTTTATTTGTGCCTTTATACGTTGTTTCTTCTTTTTCTTAATATTTTAAGCACTGATGAGGAAACCTTAGAGGTTTTGAAACAGCTGTATGCTTTTAAACACATTTTATTTGTGCCTTTATACGTTGTTTCTTCTTTTTCTTAATATATTGGCACAAAGTACAATCCTTCCCCACTTTTTATGAAACAATCTCATTGCAATAGATTTTATTCTATCCTAATAAAATACTGACATACTTTTCAATTACAAAACATCAGCATTTGTTGCAAAAGTTGGATAAAATCCCATGTAATAAAGTACATATGAAAATGTAAACTCATCTTACAAGATTCATATCTAATTTGGAAATCTGATGTCTTACGATTTTTTTTTCTTTAATTCGTTTTGGCAGCTATTACAGAGTATTTAAAAAAAAAAAAGAACTCTTTTCTAAATAAATCCAAATGTATTTTGATGCAAGTAGCATACCAAAATCGTTTTCCGGAAATACATTTGTAATTTTCGTTTAAATATTTTCCTGTGTTAAGCAGCGTGGTCACTCTTTAATGTACAAGAAGACAAAAAAAAAAAAAAAAAAAAAAAAACATGTTGCACACAGCATGCAGCACATTCACTTATATGGAGACATTGAAACATATTGTGCAATCTTCTGTAATCAGGTCCACTACCAAATGACATATTTTAGAAAGTGTGATTTTCACAATAGTCCTCTCACTGACAAGTCCATGTTAATACATTCACTAAGCTCCAGGTTTCACTGCAATGTAAGCATTATTTAAAGTAATATAATTCTGTTGATTTAATGAATTTTTAATACATTAAACAACGATTAATACTCTCACGTATTACATTCATTTTCCCAATTAAATTTTTCTATATAATGTTGAAAGAATCATACTTTTTTTTTTTAGCTTTAATTAAAATAGAAAGAAAACAACGTTACAATTTTGCTCCTTTGTTTAGACTGTCAGAGGGATAGAGTGGTTTTTGTGACAGTTCTTTAATGGTATCTACATTCATTTTAAAGTATAATGTTGCTAGCATTGTTCATGTTTTACGCTAACCTTATCTGTTGATTTGATTACAGAAGATTAATTATTTTAACTTTTTTTTTTCAGATCTTAATCAGGAAAGTCTTCTTAATCAGGAATTTCACAATGAATGAAATATTTTAATATTTTTTCTTTTTTTGACATAGTTACAAGTTAATCAGATATCGTGGAGCAGAGAGACTGACAAAAACTAAAAAAATTTTTTGTGTCTCTACACTGAGCCTCAGCTGATGTTTCAGCAATTGCAATTAAGAATTATGTTTTTTAAAGCATTATTAAAAACAACAGCTAGAATCTTCTATGTTTCAGCGGATTTTCCCTAGATAAGAAAAAAGTTCAAATTTTCTACTATCTCCCTCCCTAGCATGCAAAGTTTTTTAATTTTTTAAAAAATTTCTGCTGTATTTGTTATTTTCCAGTAACAATAAATAATCAAATCATATCACGCTATAAAAGTAAAAATGGAATGATGCACATGACAACTATTCAGTTTATATAATTATGAAAGGTAGGAAGAAAGGTAAAATTAGAGCTTCCAGTGTGGATTGAATTATCAAAGCAAATCGTATACAGTACAGAACCATTTATCCGGAATGCTTGGGGTCAGATGTATTCCGGATAACTGGTTTTTCCGGTTAACTGGTTGTGCATTAAAGCAGCATCCATTTGATAAGTTTTTTGGAATATGTGTGGTTGTGACATTATTTCTGATTTTAAATTATTAGATTACTTGGATTAAAAATCACTGCAAGAAAGATCAAAAGTTAACCAGAGTTTAAAAGAAGGTAATTTATGGTAATCACTTAGGAACAAAAATTCTCCCGTTTCCTCTGCATAAAAATTAAAACATCTAAAATACAACTAAATGTGATGACAAAAAATACTAGATGTTGTCATCCAATTATACAATTGTTTCAAGCAAAGCCTATGTCTAACTGGCAATGTATGACGCCTTTTTCTGCAAAGATTCTGAAATCAGTCTATCAGAAATATCATTCCGGATAACTGGTTTTCCAGTTAACTGGTTTCCGGATAAATGGTTCCATACTGTAATGTAATAAGTAATTGAAAAAATATATTTGAAATTGAATCTAATTTTTAAAAATAGTTACTTCTTTAAAAAAGCTTTTATTTGTAATTTATTTTCATTTTTTTTCTATATATTTGAATGTGTATTTAATTTAAGATTTATGTGCTAGGCTTAAAGTTAGTTTATCATAATCAGATGAAATTTAGAACCTTAGATGTATAAATTGAAATACGAAAAAATAAATAAAACAAAATTAAATTAAAAGATCAAAATTGTCCTATTTTTAGAATCTTCAAACACAGAAAAATTTGAGACTATGTTACTTAAGCAGAGAATAATTTTAAGTACCACTCAATAAAATTGAAGTCAATGGTGTACTATTGCATATCATTGTGATCTGGGAAAACATTAAAAATAAAGAATGGGCATGTTTTGAAATGACTTTATGTAACTTAAATCAGATTAAAATTAATAAATTTTAGAATTGAAACTTTTTATTTGTAATTTTTCAAGTAAATTTAAAATTTACTTAAAATGCATTAATTTAACTTTTTACTGATTAAGTATTTTGAACTCTACTTTGAAGGAACTTGAATTTTATAAAATTATTTAATTTGGGCATTTATTTCTAATATTCATGCACAGGTTTTTATTGAGTAAAATTTTTATTTTTTGAAGTTAACATCATTTTTCTGAAATATGTTTGTTACAAAATAAATAAATAAATGAAAATCTGATTGTAATGTACCAATTCTATCAACATACTTTCTATTTAATAAATGTAGTTTGCTTAATTCACATGTAAATATTTCATTAAATGTTGCAAATTATTCTTCATACATTATTTCCTCGTTTTTGAGTGACATCCATGCTACATGCTATTATGTTGCTATTATAGTAACTAAAGAATAATTACTATGATTACAATTTCTATAATTTCATTTTCTGTCACAGGTCCTGTAACTTTACTTGATTTGAGCTCTAGTGATGCTTTTAAATATCTTCCTGATGTCATAATAGGTATTATTTTAGTGATAACAATCGGATTGTATTAAGTATGTTGTTTATAGTTTAAATTTTATTTTTATATTTTACTATTTTGTAGATTTTCGTCCTTGTATAAATCAACCTATTGTGCCTTGTAGGATTGAATTGCTGCAGTCCAAATGTTCAGAGTGGCTGAATGAGTAAATTTATTTACTTATAATTTTCTTATTTACTTTTTTTAAAGCAACTTTTATCATTTATTCATTATATTTAAAAAAATTTTACAGATAAAATACTTCACTGTTTCACAAATTTTTTCTAAGTATCAGCTATATATAAATGTTTTTTTCGTAGAATATTATTTGTTCTTGAATAATTGCTGTGAAATTGTGTGTTTTTATTTACATATTATTTAGTCGATTACTCATAATATTCTTTATATTCTTAGTATATACATATACATATATATATATATATACATATATATATATTTTTTTTTTTTTTTTCTTTTTTTTGAGGAGAAGGTCCAAATACCGGCTAGGGTCCAAATAATGGCTACTAGGTGTTCTGAGAACTGAGCACAGTGCAGCCTAGCAGTGATAGGCAGAGTTTGTAACTTTAATTGAGAGAAGAAAGTTACGAAAAGTACGTCGCTGAAATCTGTGTCATTTACAAATAGTAAATGCAAAAGTGTCGAATCAACGTAATGTGGTACATCAAAAGTTTTTCAGATATCTGTTTCTCATTTTTTAAAAATATACTGATCGTATATTGGCTTGAATCATTGATTAAGTTATTTTCTAGACATATTTAGCTCTCAATTGCCACACGCACATTATTGGTATTTTATTATATGAATGTGTAATACCGGTTTTAACATAAATATAGCAGGGGTCCGAATACCGGCTAGCCGGTATTTCGACCTCTCTCGGTTGCTCTGCTTGAAGGGGAGGAAAATAAATTAATTTAAATAGTTCCATAATTAATAAATTAATTTAAATGGTTCAGAAATAGTTCCAGTCCCATTTTGCAGTATGAAAAAAGCAACCATGGCCGTAATTCTTCAGGACCGACACTGGTTACTGGATCACTTTCCTAAAAAGCACTGTTGCACACTACAAAGTTGCCTGTAATAAATGTGAAAAGATAGAAAAAAATGACGGAGTAAACCAGGCGAAAGAAGCTGAAATTTGATTTTAACCCTCTCGCTGCGTAACCCGAGATTTCCTCGAGCAACGTATAAGTAGCAAAATTTGCGCAACCTGAGATTTCCTCGGGGATGCATTTTTTCCGTCTAATTAACCCTCCTTGATTATTCCCACCAGTTATTTTTTTATTGTAAATTTTCCCTTATTTAATCGAAGCATTTTTCCGGTTAAATTAGACAAAAATTTTTGTTTTGAAAAACCGGTGACAAAAGAATAAAAATTCTTAAAAAATGCTCGTCGCGAAGGGGTTAAATACGCAATTTTTGAAACTATTTTGATAAAACAATTATGCAGCAAGAGGGTTAAAAAAGTGAAAAAGGAAAATATCCAACAGAGGAGGATGATACATTTGTGTCTTCTGCATGGGTGCTTTCTCTGTGGACAAGAATGGGGGAGGGGATTCTGGGTTCAATGTTAAGAATGCGATATGCAGGCTGATAGGGACTATACCGATGCAGAGAGTGATATTATGTTTTTTATTTTTTCAGATAAAATATTTTTCATTTTAATCAGCAACCTTTTTTTTTTTTTTTTTGTTTTACATGTTATAAAACAAAATTAGAAACAGAATAGGAAGAAGACTGTAAGAGATAGTCGTAAAGAGTTTTAGAAGTTTGACAAAAATACTTATTTATTAAAAATTGTGCATTTTTTCTGTGCATAAGAAATATTATTAATCAATACAATTTATTTAAATAATATTCTTATTGCTTAATAATTGCCATTAGCTCTATTTGTGTGATCTTTTGGAAAAAAACTTAGGTAGCCAGTATTTAGACCCCCATTTTAAAAACTCAAAATTTGAAGATTTTTGGAATTTTGCTTTTTATAAACAGAAAACGCCTTTTAAACTGATTTTTTTTTCTCTAAACAGGTGTAAAACATGTCAAGGTACCCTGCTGTCACTTTTTATTTTATTCATTTTGAAAATTGTATGATCTAGATTGAAAACAAAAGTGATAGCTTTTCCTCTCTATATATATGCTTTTAAATGGATGCAAAAAATATATTTTGCACTTAAAATAAATTTAAAATAGGTCATTAAGATCAAATAATAATGCCGAATGTTTCAAAACACTGCATTTGGTGCAAAATTACAAATCAAATGTCCTATGAAATTTACAAGCAATAAAAAATTATTATTACTGATTATTATATTACTGATTATTTTTAGTAATTTAAATTTTTGGATATATTAACACAATGTAGAAAAAAATAAAATTTTTGCTCATGTTTTTGTTTAGATCAAAGAACATTTCTTTGAGAAAATCTTTGCTTCTGCACACTAGAAAAAAAAAATGTATGAGCAAAATTTTCGACAGAATGTTTGAGAAGGAAATGCCCTTGCTATCTATTGCTGTATTTCATAAGCATGGTCGCTCTTCTTATAGGATTTTTATGTGATGCAGGAGTAAAAATAAAATATATGCATTTTTATATATATTTTTTATTTTCAATGGGTAAAAAAATTATTTTGTTTGATGATGAATCAACAGTAGGGCTTATTGATTTTATAAATTTTCTGCTATTATGCTTGTTGTAAAAATAAATTGAGAATGATAAAATATATCCTATCAAAGTTTTCATTTATTTATTTTATTAAGTTATTTTAAACATTTCATATGTGAGAAATTAGTTAAAATATATATATTTACATAGCAAGAAATCCATTTTTATGTAAATAAATAAACAAACAAAATAATTTATCTTAATCAAAAATTGATTTAGATTGTTTAAAATTTGATTTTAATGCTGGTTATTTAATATTGCAATTTTGTACTGTCATCTGACTGCAGATATCTTTTCTTTTAAATGTAGCATTATTTCAACAGGCATCTAAAAGGCAACTATTTTCATCCCAAGGTAACCGCAGAGATTTTAAACTTAAAATGTTGAAAAAACAACTTTTTTAAACCTTCCTTAAAATTTTCTTTCTAAAGTACTGAAAAGTTATACCAAAAATGTAACAGTTTTCGCAAATGGCATTTGAGATTTTGTTTTTAAATAAGCCTTCTTTCAAGAATATCTTGCATTGCTTTTTCGTGAATTGGCATTCTGTGTGCTGTATGGCTTTTTCTACCAGTCAAAGTTTCCTTTTTCATGCTGCGTGCATGACACCTTTTGTCATGAGTGGCAGTTTAGTTTTGCTATTAGATACTTAGATTTTTCCTTTCTCTTCGCCTTGTAGGACATGAAGAACTTCATCATTGTGTGACATGTGTTAACAGATCGAGATCCATTCTCCTTTGGGAATTTTTCAATTGATGATTGCAAATATCATCCATTTGCTTTTCTCGAAGAATTTTAAAATTAAAATTTTTCAAATTCAGAAATCCTGTTTTTTTTTTAATATTTAAGTGCTGACTGCTCAGTTTTTTAGTTAATATGTTGCTGACAGAAGCTCTGAGGTAGTGTTGATGGCTGTTTAAGAAATTACCATCTCTTTTTAATTTGAAATGACGATGCCAACTGACATTTGCACTTTTTTTTTAAATTATTATTCCTCTGGTATTTTGATTTTAAATTCATTCAACAAGACTTTTAAGATATGACCAAAAAGAAATTATCTTTCTCACTTTTTTTTTTTTTTTTGCTAAATAAAGGAATATTAATTTGCAAAAAGTGTCTTCATTGTACTGGCTTCAAGTTTTTGACTTCAAGAACAGTCAATATGAAATTTTTAATTATTTATTTTTTCTGTATCTGACTAAAAAGAACTCTGTACTTTAGTATATGTTATTACTCATGTTATGAATTACCACTATGTGAGAAAATTCTCACATTTCCTGTTTGTTTCAGACATTTTTCAGTGCATTCTTTTCCGACCAGCATGGCTTTTTGTGGCGTGCATCGCTAAGCCTTCCTTGGCACAGCTCTTTGTTGGACATGTTACTCCTGCCGAGTCTTTCCTTCTTTTGAAATGCACATGCACCATTTGGAGTTTCTCTCTCTTTGCATTTTCTGTCTTATGTTAGGTGTTCACTCCTAAGGAGGAGTGGTTTTTATCAGCACTCGTGAATTAAAAATTACCTTTTAATTTCGAATTTTTTCATTTGTTTCTCAAAATTTTCATGGAATACCATAACGTTTAAAAAATGCAATGCAAATGGTTTTTCCCCATAGGCCATAATGTAATGGAATCATTTTGTGTGCCTCTGTAAAGGAGTGATAAATGTATCCCTGCATATTCTACCGAAATAATGCTATATTCAAGCTCAATAATGTATATCAGTTTTAATATTTTGATATAGTGTAACTTTATTGAAATATACTGCAAACAATTTTGCACCATAGACCATAAATTCTTTTGTGTGTACCTATAAATCAGCTATAAATGCTACACATTGCATTTTCCATTTAATGAATGTCCTATGGTAAATCTCAGTAACTTATCATATACCAAGTTCATATTCATAATAATCCAATTATATTTATGTGAATTAGAGCACGCCTAGACAGATGGCCAGACAATGAGGCAAATCGAAGTCATAAACAATTTTCAATAATGTTGCAATTATATTATTGTATTTGTCTTTTGCACAGTGCAATCCTTTGTTAATCCTGTGTTTTACTTTATACAAGTCTTAAAAAATAATTTTGTTCTTAAAGAGTACTTAGAAAGTCCTTATTTATTATTTCAGAAAAAAAAGGTGGGAACCCTGTATAAAGTTCTTTGTAATTTTTCTAATATAATAAATTTTTATAACATACTTTCAGATTGTTTTAGTTTAGTTTGAATGAAGTATTTTAGGTTTCTACAAATTGTGATTTTCATTAGATCATTAAATTTATTTTTAAAGAATTCTTTTGTTTATGTGTTATACCAATTAGTAAAGTTTTACACAATTTTTCTTTATTTTTTTCTGCTTTAGCATTAAAAACAGTTTTCACTCAGAACTTGTGAATTTGTTAAGTTTTGTGAATTGTGTGAAAAGTATTGCCTTTATTAGACAAGCTGTCATCTCTATTCTTTGTGAGGTATTGACTTTATTTCATTTTTAATATGATTCATATTTTTATTATTTGTATACTATAAGTATTAAAAATTTAACAATATATTTATTATTTCCTTATGAATGAAATAATTTCCTTTCTTCAATAAAGCTTCAAAATTTGTCTAAAATCTCAGGGAATAAATTTTCAATGAGAATGTTTCTTACTAAATTTGCCCATAAAATTAAATTCTCAGGCTTGCTTAAAGATTCTGAGTATTAAAATTGATATTAAAATGAAATTTTTTCAAGTTTTACTTTTTTTCATTAATTGTTTGTAAAAAACTGCATAAAGGTATTTTTGATAAAGTCTGTTAATCGGTAAATCTGTAGGAGAAAAATATTACTTTTCTGTTTATCAAAATCTCAGCAGTATAATTTGAGTTTTTTTGTTTCTATAGAATTTTACATAAGTCAAAATATTCTACCAGCCAATATAGTTGATAAGCCTGCCAGCTAATTGCAAAACCTATCAGCTACCAAAGGAGAAAATACATTTTATGAAATAATTTGAAAAAGATCTTGTTCACCGCCAGAAATTATGTTAACATGATGGTTTTCACCTATAATCTGTAACCCAGGAAGCCTGGCTTTATCCCCTTGTATGTACAAAAAACTAAACTAAAAACTCTGTGGCAGTGTAATTCATGTTGGTTCTTTGTTTGTGATGCCCAATTCTGCTTTGATGACTATGGTCATATTCTGCTATATGGCATATGTCCTGGTCAAGTGTACACAAGCTTAGTATTAATTTTATCGACCCGAAAGAATAGAAAGTTCAGTTAACCTTGCCCAAATCTGGAGGCAAACCTCTGACCTGTAGTGCAACGAAATAGTACACTAACCACTGAGCTTCAGGACATCAGACTATTTTATATAGAAGCCTTAAAATAACAAATATATTAAGAACATTTTTTGCTATAAAATCATCCAAAATATTTAACATTTAAAAGTTGTTGCATTTTCTGGTTAAACTTGTTGAAGTAAATAAATTATTTATATACTAGCAAACCCCGCGGCTTTGCTCGCGTAATATTTGAAATATGCCAAGTGATATTCGTATGTCTAATTTTTATTAGAAGAGATTATACTTCTAGGAATAATTCAAAAATTACTAATTAAGCCACAGTTTGATTTTCAACTATCCAACTATTTCCGTGAATTTCCAACTATCACATTTGAAATTGGTGTCGTACTTCATATGAGACTGCGTAGAAATCGCAATTTAGAACATTTTTCAGAACGTTTTTCGTCCATATTCACCCCTTTTAAATTTTGAAGTATTTAGGAAATATTCTTAGAGATCATTTATATCTTATAAGTAACTACCATGCTTAGTTTCATGTTGCTAGCCCTCTGCAGTATTACACAAAATGCAATTTAGATCGTTTTTTGCTCCTTCACCCCCTTTGGGTTAGTGGCACCGACACGAAGTACAGCCTATGTTGAAGCGAGAGCTGTCATCATCGTTTTCATACCATTATTTTTTAAATGGTTCGGTACTTCCTGAGATTGCGTAGAAATCGCAATTTAGAAAGTTTTTTCGGACGCTTTTCGCTCATTTTCACCCCTTTTAAATTTCGATTTTTTAGGAATAAAAAATAACAAATATATTAAGAACATTTTTTGCTATAAAATCATCCAAAATATTTAACATTTAAAAGTTGTTGCATTTTCTGGTTAAACTTGTTGAAGTAAATAAATTATTTATATACTAGCAAACCCCGCGGCTTTGCTCGCGTAATATTTGAAATATGCCAAGTGATATTCGTATGTCTAATTTTTATTAGAAGAGATTATACTTCTAGGAATAATTCAAAAATTACTAATTAAGCCACAGTTTGATTTTCAACTATCCAACTATTTCCGTGAATTTCCAACTATCACATTTGAAATTGGTGTCGTACTTCATATGAGACTGCGTAGAAATCGCAATTTAGAACATTTTTCAGAACGTTTTTCGTCCATATTCACCCCTTTTAAATTTTGAAGTATTTAGGAAATATTCTTAGAGATCATTTATATCTTATAAGTAACTACCATGCTTAGTTTCATGTTGCTAGCCCTCTGCAGTATTACACAAAATGCAATTTAGATCGTTTTTTGCTCCTTCACCCCCTTTGGGTTAGTGGCACCGACACGAAGTACAGCCTATGTTGAAGCGAGAGCTGTCATCATCGTTTTCATACCATTATTTTTTAAATGGTTCGGTACTTCCTGAGATTGCGTAGAAATCGCAATTTAGAAAGTTTTTTCGGACGCTTTTCGCTCATTTTCACCCCTTTTAAATTTCGATTTTTTAGGAAATGTCCTTAGAGATCATTTGTATCTTATAAATAACTGCCCTGCCTAATTTCATGATTCTAGGCCCTTCAGTAACAAAAAAATTGCAATTTAGAACGTTTTTTGCTTTTGCAACCCCTAGGTGGTAGTGACACCGACATGAAATAGAGCCTACGTTGGAGCAAGGGCTGTCATCATCAATCTCCAACCATTATGTTTGAAATAGGTTGCATACTTTCTGAGATTGGGTAGAAATCGCGTATTTAGAATGTTTTTTAGAACTCTTTTCGAGCATTTTCACCCCTTTTAAATTTCGAATTTTTTAAGAAATGTTCTTAGAGGTCATTTATACCTTATAAGTAACTAACATTCCAAATTCCATGTATCTGGGCCCACAATGTCCTTAGGAAATATTCTTAGAAATCATTTGTATCTTATAAATAACTGCCCTGCCTAATTTCAGGATTCTAGGTCCTTCAGTAATACAAAAATCGCAATTTCGAACTTTTTTTTTTTTGCTCTTGCACCCCCTTTAGGGGTAGTGACACAGACATAAAATGTAGCCTATGTTGAAGCAAGGACTGTCAACATCATTTTGACACCAGTATTTTTGATATTTGTTAGGGTACTTCTTGAGATTGTATAAAAATCGCCATTCAGAACGTTTTTTAGAATGCTTTTTGAGAATTTTCACACCTTTTAAATTTCGAATTTTTTAAGATATGTTCTTCGAGATAATTTATATCTAATAAGTAACTACCATGCCAAATTCCATGTATCTGGGCCCTTCAGTAACACAAAAATCGCAATTTCAAACGTTATTTTGCTCCTGCACCCCCTTTAGGGTTAGTGGCACTGACATAAAATGTAGCCTATGTTGGACCAAGGGTTGTCACCATCATTTTGACACAACTATTTTTTAAATCGGTGTGGTACTTCGTGAAATTGCATAAAAATCGCCATTTAGAACGTTTTTTAGAACGCTTTTCGCGAATTTTCACCCCTTTTTAATTTCGATTTTTTTTTAAGAAATGTTCTTAGAGATCATTAGTATCTTATAAGTAACTACCATTCCCAATTTCATGTTTCTAGGCCTTTCAGTAACACAAAAAGCACATTTTTAGAACGTTTTTGCTCCTGCACCCCCTTTTGGCCAGTGACCTGAACATACGATATAGCCTATGTTCTAAGCTGGATGAACACCATCATTTTGATACCATTACTTTTGGAACCCAGAGCTTATCTCCTACAGATAAACAATTTTTACCTCTCTAAAATATTAGTATAGATTAGCATAGATAAGTAATTACCATTCCAAATTTCATGTTTCTAGGCCCTTCAGTAACACGAAAATTGCATTTTCTAACTTTTTTTTCTCCTGCACCCCCTTTGGGGTAATGGCACCGACATAAAATGTAGCCTATGTTGGAGCAACGGTTGTCATCATCATTTTAACACCATTATTTTTTTAATTGGTTTTGTCCTACTGAGATCGCTTAAAAATCGCCATTTAGAACTTTTTTTAGAATGCTTTTTGCGCATTTTCACCTTTTTTAAATTAAAAATTTTTTAAGAAATGTTCTTAGAGATCATTTATATCTAATATGTAACTACCATGCCAAATTCCAGTTATCTGGGCCCTTCAGTAACACAAAAATCGCAATTTCAAACGTTTTTTGCTCCTGCACCCCCTTTAGGTGTAGTCGCACCGAAATAAAATTTAGCCTATGTTGGAGTAAAAGTTATCACCATCATTTAGACACCATTATTTTTGAAATCGGTTTGGTACTTCTTGAGATTGCATAAAAATCGCCATTTAGAATGTTTTTCAGAACGCCTTTTGACCCCTTTTAAATTTCAAATTTTTTAAGAAATGTTCTTAGAGATCATTTATATCTAATAAGTAACTACCATGCCAAATTCCATGTATTTGGGCCCTTCAGTAACACCAAAAATCACAATTTCGAACGTTTCTTTGCTCCTGCACCCCCTTTAGGGATAGTGGTACCGACAAAAAATGTAGCCTATGTTGGAGCAAGGGTTGTCACCATCATTTTGGCACCATTATTTTTTAAATCAGTTTGGTACTTCCTGAAATTGCGTAAAAATCGCCATTTAGAACGTTTTTTAGAACGCTTTTTGCGCATTTTCACCCCTTTTTTATTTCGATTTTTTTAAGAAATGTCCTTAGAGTTCATTAGTGTCTTATAAGTAACTATCATTCCAAATTCCATGTTTCTAGGCCCTTCAGTAACACAAAAATCGCATGTTTAGAACATTTTTTGCTCCAGCACCCCCTTTCGGCCAGTGGTACGGACATAAGATATAGCCTATGTTCTAAGTTGGACAACCACCATTATTTTGATACCATTACTTTTGGAATCGGTTTGGTAGTTCCAGAGCTTACCTCCTACAAATAAACAATTTTTACCTCTTTATAATATTAGTATAGATGTATGTGTTTCATGAAAGAATTCTACAGTTCTCTATTCAATTCAAATGTTGAGATGGTTGGTGGAGTGAATCAATGTTTTGAAGGTGATTTAGTGTACAGATAATTTAGTTAATAGAATTCTTGTTAACATATTTTTTATCTGTGTTACTTAGTATTCCTTATCAGAATTATATTTCATTTTTGCAATAGTTAAAAAAAAAATAAATAAATGATTTTCATATCCAATTTCAGCCTCAATATCCTGATGAAGTTTACAATCAGCTGTTAAACAGTTCTTTCTCAATCTGGAATTTCTTTTTAAAAGAGTGTTTCTTCCAGAGAATAAAGGTTTGTAATAAAAAAAAAAAAAAAAAACTTTTATTAGATGTTTTTGGTTTTGACTGTGTGTTTAATACAAAAATAATTCATTTCAGAAAATTAATTCATTTATTTTTCTGTTTTTATGTCTGTATGGCTTGTATTTATGTTGATTATTTTTTCCTAGAAAACATGCAATCAAATTCAGTATATGAAATTTCACCATCCTTGTGTCTTTATTTTGTTGCTTTTTCTCTGCAAAAAAATTACAAACTATATCGGCAAATACAGTAGCCTCCTTCTTAACCGACCTCCTCTTAAATGGAACTACGCTTTAACCGGCCGATGTTTTTCCCCATCATCAAGCAAAATTCAAGGATGACGGCCTCGGGAATTCAGCTTACGCTTTCGAGTTGAAGTGCAATCTTGAGGGGAAGGAGGCAAAATTCAGAAAGGAGAACGTTGGTTCAAAATGGATACACGTTGACCTTCACCAGTGTTGAATTCAGGGTGTGGCCCGGGGGTCATCCCCCTTATAGAAACAATGAGATGTGCCCCGGAAGATTTGAGATTTTGTGTTTTTAATGGTCAAAAGTGCAATCCCCCACCCGGAACTCTATAATGTCTGATCTATCTGCAAAATGTTTTGTACAAACATTTAAAAAGCTTGAGGGTTGCGAACAGATCACCGTAGATGTATAAGAGTTGTTAGAGTCTGATAAAGATCTCAAGCATGAAACATTATTTGACGAGGATTTAATTAGGACAGTAACTGATGTTGTTCAGTATGAAAACGATCCTCATGATGATTCAGTTAAAGTTGACAGTGTTAAAATTCATCATACGGAAGAGGTAAAAGCATTAGAGTTGGTGCTACTCTATGTTGAGTAGTGGCTAACAGCTTCCTCAGTTAAACTTATGATGTTAAATACATGGAGCGATTATTTTTCAAAATGTCAGGTATCTTCTCTTCAACAGAAGAAGGTTGCTGATTTCTTTGTGGTTGATTAACTTAAATATACATAATGTAGAACTATTTCAATTTCTTATAAACATGTGTGACACGATTTTCAACAATTTCATTTGTGTGAAATATTTATCATTATTTGTTTATCAGAGATAATTTTCTTACAATTCAGTTAATTATAACTAGTATTCATTTCACAAAACATAGAAAGTATATACTTTTTTATAACTACACAAATTGAAAAACTAAATGCATCGTTACGTTTTTAATTAATTAAATTACACAGATATTATTTAATTATTTTTTTTCCTCTGCTTTAACCGGTTTTTCTCTTAACCGGCTTACCCCCCATCTCGTTTAGGCCGGTTAAGCGGGAGGCTACTGTATGTCAATCAGTTGCAGATGGCTTTTTTTTATACTGAAGACTGAATATTTTATAAATTTTCAGTGCACTTTTATCTACAAAATTCTTAAATTATGTTTTAGGAATCTGTTATAAACATAACTGTGTTACATACTTAACACAGTTACAGTTAGATTATTTGGATTTTCTAGATTAAAATTTTATGTGAATCTTATTTGTAAATACAGAAGTTTTTACATATGGTACTCAAATTTTTAAATTCTGTAATACACAAAATTAAGTTAAGGCAAGTAAAAAAGACATATTTCTTTTTTACAAATTGATCCATTTTTTTGTTGCCTCGCCGTTTGTAAAGAAAACAAAACTTCTTCTTTATTATTTAAGCTACATGTTATTTTATGCATTGTTTTGGCAGTGCAAATATCACCATACTGTTGTTGTTGACAGAGTACCTGTGATTGTGCTGTAATATCTGATTCAGTTTCCAGTTTCTACTATATCATTGCCAATATCCAAAACCTACTGATACAAGCATACTTTGTCTCATTTTGTAAGCTTTCATCATCTTCAAGGCTTCAAAAGCTACAACATTTTTTAGAAGAAGAAAAGGGATTTTTTTACCAACCTTTCAGTTTGGCTACAATGCTGAAAATATTAAATAAACTCACAAACAAACAAAAGAATTTTCAAAATTAAGACAAGTTATCCAATTTCTCACATTGTCCTGTTGAGTTACCAAAAATTTTTTATATTGTAAATATATTGGTAGAAACATGAATAAAGTTTTATGTTAAATTACACCACATGTCAAGTTATGGAATTTCACTGCATATTGATCTGTTGCTCAGTTTTTAGAATATCTATTGTCAGGATGTCTGTCTTGTATTATTTTCTTATTTTGAGTCTAAGGTGCTTTTTTTAGGTTTATTATTATTATTATTATTATTTTAGTTCTACATAGTTTTAAATTATATGTTAAAGTTTTCCTGTGACACTTATTCTATTATTGATGTTTATGAAATATATTCTTCAAATTAATTATTTTTAGGATATTGTGTATGAGCATATAAGATCTGCTAGCAGTAGTTGCCAAAGGAATATTGAGGAAGTTTTATCTCAAATAAATAACAATGAAAAGTAAGAACTTGTAATTTTTATTTTTGAAATTTATGCTATAAATGGTTATGGGTATGGGATTTGAATTGAAAAGGTGAATTAAATGACAAATTTTCTCAATAATGTATAGTTTATTATAAATATATAAAACAAAGTTTTTAATTTGCAACATATGTTGATCTGTTACATTTTCTTAAAGTTTCCCCTTTAATACTGTCTCAAATTAAATGTAAAAATGATCTCCCATTTCATTCTTTGATTAATGGAAAAAATAAGTAATACATCCTTTTTCTTTTTTTCTTTTTCAAATATAATAAAAGCCTGACATAATCAATTTAAACATTGCAGATTCACTACATTGTATCATTTACACAAAGAATGCATTAAAAAGGGGGTGGAGGGAAAGGTGATGGGTTCTTTAGGATGCATAATTTTTTTCTTGGGAGAAAAAATAAGTAGTAACTAACCACAAAAGAAACATAATTTGTATTAATACTTCAAATTGTTTTGTTAAAAAAAAGGTTCACTTCTTATAAAATAACAAGAAATAAAATAAAAAATGCCAATATTTTGGAAATACAGTGAAACTTCTCTAAGGAGACCACCCATTAGACCATAAAAAATCAGTCTTTCAGAGAGGTGGTTTGCTTTGATTTTAATAATTTCTCATTAACAAGTTTTGTTTTTAAACATTCTTTGATCTCTCTAAATAAATTACTTATTTTAGTATCTGTAACAGGTATCGAAGTTTCTATCAATCTATTGATTTCAACAAGTGTGTCTTGACATAAAATAGAAGCTTTAACTGGCAGAAGCTCGTCGTCTGAATCAGAAATGAGCTCCTAAAATAGATTTAAAAAAATCTTGATTGTAGTATCATTCATTTTTATAAATGATTGTAGAATTTATTTTTTTATATAAAAATTTTAAAGTCTTAACTTTGTTGAGATTTTCTATAATACGTTTCTCCCAGTCTTCAGATAAATCGCCGTAACATTCAAGAGTTTCCTCATATTCATGTGATCTGGGTTCATAATCAACTTTAGCTGCATTTGATAACTGAATCACTTCATCTTCTAAGGCAGTGATATCATCAATGGATTTTTCTATGGATATGTTACTTAGTCCACAAGTACTGAACCAATTGACAATTGTTTGTGTCTTTACTTTATCCCATGTGCATTTTATCATCAATTAGCATCAAGTATATTGGTGGATTTCACAATGTTAGACGCATTTGTGGTCTCATCTATTAGCGAAATGAGCTTTCATAAAACAAAACGTCTGTATTTCAGCTTGAAACAATGAATAATTCCCTGAGCTAATGACTGAATTTTAGATGTTGTGTTAGGAGGGAGGAATTGAAGTTTCACACTTTTCAGCTGTGCATCATACAAGTGATATGGAGCATTATCCATAATGAGGATAATGTTTCTACCCTGTTTGATCATCTTTTTGTCAAAGTCATATAACCAATTTTAAAAGTGGTAGATGTGATCGATGCTTTTCTGGTAGATTTCCAAATCATTCTCATTTTTGTTGCATCAACATTTTTAAAGCAATGGGGCTTTTGAACCTTCCATATTATGATGACCTTAATTTGTCATGTCTAAGAAGGGGACTTAGCTGAGTGTATTTTCCAGAGAGAAGTGGAATTTCAAGATTTTTTCATTCAGAGGAAAATAATCCTACTCTTCGACTGAAACGTTGAAAAGTGGTCTTTCAGGGAGGGAGACGGGAAATAGTGGTACTTTAATGGAGGAAAATTAGCATTGAACCTATAGCAAAAAATTATAGACTATAAATAAACGGTCTTTATGAAAGGTGGTCTTATAGAGATGGTCTTTTAGGGAGGTCTCACTGTATTTGAGTTCTGGAGACACAGAATTAAAAAATATTTCAACATCATTGTTTACATTGATCAAAGCTTTAAAACTAACTATTAA
Source organism: Maratus speciosus (assembly GCA_963932465.1). Lineage (NCBI taxonomy): Eukaryota > Metazoa > Arthropoda > Arachnida > Araneae > Salticidae > Maratus > Maratus speciosus. Next base: position 176,923,586 of record OZ010790.1, on the reverse strand, counting down.
GTGCTTTTTAAATAAGAAACACTTTCCTTTCTTTCATAAAATGTTTTTCTGTATATTTTAGCCTGAATATTAAATTAGAGCAGAATATAGCTTCCTATATATGGCTGGAGGAGCTTCATGATATAATGGATAATGTAGCTTGGATGCCTAGACATCTAAGAAACCTATGGAATAGTGGTGAGCTTAGTATGAAATCTATGGGCTTTACCCCTAAAATTCAGAGGTAATGAGAATGACTTAATATTTTCTACACATTAGTCATAAAATTTGAATTTTTATTATGCTTTCAAAAATTATTTATGTTATTTTTATTCTCTTTATTAATATTTTTCATAATTTCTGTCTTTGTTTTATCAATCTCAAATTGGCTTTGTAAAGATTTATTTTAGTTTTATAATTAGTATTTTAGTAATATAAACGCCACACTTTAGCACATTACGCAAGCTGATTTTCTTTATGATATTATTCTTTATTTGTATGCTATCAGGCTTTGTTAAGTTTTCTTGTTTATGCACTGCATAAACAAGCAAACCAATCAGCAACATATAAAAAAACACCATTGCCTTGAAACTAGAGCATATATATATATTTTAAAGTGATTATGAAATTACTAAAGTTCAACCATATTTGATTCTAGAGATTTGAGAGTGGATACCAAAAGTTTTTTTTTCTTTTAAATGAATACAGAAGTAAAATATGTAGTTTTAAATAAGTAATTTATGTGTAGTGCATTTTTCTGTTTGCTGTCACATTTTAAAATAAAATTATCTGTGACAAATGGGAATTTTATTACCAATTAGAATACAGTGGAATCTAAATTTTATGTTTTATAAGGAGCCAAAGAAATTAAATATAACTAACATAAAACACAAATTGTGAAAAAATATGAATGCAAGAAATTTTGAAGAGTTTCTTAAAATATAAATTTTATGAATGTAAGAATGAACATCTACTCTGTTTGATTTAGTGCTGGTGCAGGTCTGCAAAGCTCAACTTGTTAGGGAAAAAAAAAAAAAATGTAGGAGTCTGTCCAGGATTTTCTTACAGTGTCCTGTTTTTGTGAAATTGTGAACAATTTTTTATATTAAAAAAAAAAGAAAAAAAAATATTACAATTTTGTGAATTTGAATTTATTATTATATATCGGTTCTTGTTTATGTTTTTAACAAGATCGTTTATATATAAAAAAAATTAATGTAATAGGCACTTTGGTAACTTCAGCTGTTTTGTGACAGGTTTAATTTTATTTTAAAATGATTAAATTTGTAAAATTTTAAGTTCAGAGACAAAAGTTTAGGGAAAGGTCTATTTTTAAGACAAAGAATTTTGTGAAGGGTCATGTTTTAAGATTTAAAAAATTGTGATAGGTCCTTTTCCTAAACAGATCCCTTATTTGTATACTTTCATTATATTCTTTTTTACTTTTTCCCACACTCTACAAACCTCTATTGGATAAACAAAAATCATGGCTTGAATTGTTGTGCTTTTTTTTATTTGTTAGGAAATATTATTGAACCTATAACTCATCTGTAACATACTTTCACACAAAAGAAACATCTCCAGTAAACCAAATAAGTTATAAAAATTCACTTATTTCACAAACTATTACTAAATAATGCATTTTATACAGAAAAATTGAAAAGCTACCTGTAACATATATCTTTTGAAAATACATCTTACCTTTATATGCTTTGTACTCTAAGATATGAATAAGTACTTTTATCAAATATTTAACAGTATGAGAAGTTAAATAATGTTTTTCTTTAATTTTTTTAATGTTTAAAATTATTTTTGTCTGACGTCTTATACTCCAATACTCTTTCTGCCCCTGTTTATATTTGTATCTGCATAAGAAATACATACATCCTTCCTTTTGAAAATATATTTTTTTCTTTATAAGGAAAGTTGTTAAGAATTATATATATATATATACTAATAAAAGAAAATTTCACTCTCTCTGTGTGTGTATGTGTGCGATGGCTATGAAAATGTACAGCATGTACGAGGCTGAAAATTTGTGTAAAGTTAGTTCAACGCCTCTCCTAATGCTCCTAAGACTCAGAATTTTGATATTTTATTAATTAATCGAGATATTAATTAAAAATGACAAGGAACTCTCATCAAAAATTCACATTTTCATTGCAAGCTCTGAAAAGCTCTAGCACATGCTCACAAACCCATTTACACTTCGAAAGCTGGCGAAGAACTGCTTTTCGATTTTATTTGAGTTTTTTAATAGTATTGTTTTAAATGAAGTCGACCAAATCTCCGGGTGCAGTTCAAATTAAAAGACATATTCTGAAAGATTGTACTTTTTTTGTCTCAAATGCCACAATCAATTCGAAAAAATATCACAGTTAACCCATTGAAAAAAAAAAAAAAGGGTCACTTTTCTGAAAAAGTTTTCCCCTCTGACGCCAACTCCTCTCCAGGGTAAAATTTTAGAGGTGCCGACAAACCAAAAATATGCTCTTAAAGCTGAAACCTTCCTCTAATCGATGGTGCAATTGGTTTGAAAAAATATGAACTTTGATATTTTGTTAATTAATCAAGATATTAATTAAAAATGCCAAGGAACTCTCATCAAAAATTCACTTTTTCATTGTGAGCTCTGAAAAGCTCTAGCACATACTCACAAACCCATTTACACTTCAAAAGCAGGCAAAGAACTGCTTTTTGATTTTATTTGAGATTTTTAATAGTTTTGTTTTAAACGAAGTCGACCAAATCTCTGTATGCAGTTCAAATTAAAAGACATATTCCGAAAGATTGTACTCTTTTGTCTCAAATGCCACAATCAATTCGAAAAAATATCACAGTTAACCCCTTGAAAAAGAAATTGTAAAGAGGGTCGCTCTTCTGAAAAAGTTTTCCCTTCTTATGTCGACTTCTCTCCAGGGTGCAATTTTAGAGGTATTGAAAACCAAAAATATGCTCTTAAAGCTGAAACCTTCCTCTAATCGATGGTGTAATCGGTTTGAAAAAATATCAGTTTTAACTCTTTTAAATACACTGGTGAATGCAGATCACTTTGCTCCACATGAAGACAATATTTTTTCTACGCTAAAAGTAACTAAACATCTGTATTTTAGCATAATCTTTTTAGAGCATCTCAATAGATCAGATTTACATTAAAAAAATAAAAACAATTTTAAACGCTTAGGATGGGTCAAAATATTTTTTACAAAATAAAATGTTAAAATGTGTGAAAACTTCGACAAAAATAAAAACCGAGAGATTTTAGTGCGGTTTCTCTCAACTTCAGCAAAAGTTTTCACTATTAATATGCATTTCTTTTCACGAAATTTTAAAGAAGGCTTGGGTATAGTTATATTTACAATCTATTAAAATTTCAGAATTTGGATGATAAGAACTATTTATTTTGTTATGCTAATCAAACTGATGTGAAAACAAGAAAAAACAACAGGAAGAAACACATTTTTTGTTTTTCAACTAGATATCAGCTCACTTCGCACCACACGGAGACAATATTTTTTCTTGCTAAAAGTAACTAAATGCCCGTATTTTAACACAATCTTTTTTGAGCATCTCGATCTCAATAGACCAGATTTACATCACCTACTAAAATTTCGAAATGCTCAGACGGATAGAAATATTTTTTACAAAATAAAATGAGTGAAAATTTCGACATAAAATAAAATAGTAAGTAGTATACTTTCAATTCAATATTTTTTTGTGATTTTTACATTTAAAAATATAAATTCAGACAAAATAATTAACGTTAAAGCTATAAAATCATACAAATTTGAGGTTCATTTAAATATATGAAGAGCATAGTGAGACAATAAAATCCTCCATTTAAATTTATGAATTTATTAGGAGAATTTTGTTGGAAAAAAGGGAATTTTTTGGTACAAACTTTGTTTTATTTGTTTATAGTTATTTCTGTCTTAAGGATATTTACTACCTTTCACTTTGTGAAAAATGACAAATACCAGTTTTCCAATTTTTTACCCAAAATGTATTTAAACATTCTGGTATGTTCTGAGAAACCGCATAAAGATCGAATGATTATAAATATGTGAAAAGGCTTTTTACTGCATCCACTTCCCTTTAAATGTGTCAGAATTGCAATAGTAATTTTTTTTTTTCTATGTTTTTTATTTTTTCTATGTATCAATATGATCACAATGCTAAAACTTCAACATATACTTTTCAGTTGCCTCATCTTTTTCTTTCTTTTTTTTCTGAAATATAAATAGTTTATTTATTTTTTTAAAATAAAAATGTCAAATAAATAATTAAAAATAAATGGTCATTTTTACTGTATTTTCTACATATGTCATGACATTTTATTTGTTTTTTTTTTAAAGTAATGAACTTTATGGAAATCCAATACCTAGCATTACAAAATACACTTGTAAGAAAAACATGCAAAAAAAGGTTTCAAAAAGTTCAAAATTGTAGGAGAAGTAGTGTTTTAAAATTTGCATACATTAAAAAAAAAAAGTGTTTTAAATTTTATTGCCAGAATTGCATTTTGTCTTGATTAAATCATTAGTCTTTCATAAAAACATTTAATGTCAATAAGTTGTAAAATATTGACAATTAAAAAAAGCTCAAAGGGTAGGGAGTTCCCTTAAGTGTTATAATATTTCTATTATCTTATCTGCTTTTTTTTTTCTTGTAATGGTTAGGGGTTATTTGATTTGTTAAAAAATTTTTGTTGTTGCTGTTTTTTAGCATTTGTAATGACTTAGATCAACAGATGAAGGAAGCTGTTGAAGATGTTTGTACATTTTCTTATTTCGAAATTCCCACCGAAAATGATTGGATGAAAACTAAATTGCTTCAACACCAACAAGTTCTGATGTGTGCTGATGCCTTGCAAACATTTCCATTTCTGATGGAAGCTGTTAAGCTATACATTAATGAGTAAGAGCTGCTATTTATTTAAAAGAAATTCCTAATGTGAAATATAAATAAAAAATGAGATGTAAAACTGGAATTGATGATATTCCATTTAAATGCATCCCACCATAACATATTTGATATCTTCTTTTGCCACATAAACTAATTTCAATTAATGAGAAATTTCTTGTCAAGAAAATGTATCATACATTAAATTCGTCATTAAGGTTTTATATTTCTTTCGTATAATCAATACTAATAAAAGTTTCGCTTTGTGTGTGTGTGTGTTCAATGTCTAGGAACATATATTGCACTTAGAAGGCTTTAAATTTGGATGAGGGTAGTCCAAGGCTTCTCCTGGTTCACCTGAGATTAAGAATTTTAATTTTTTTAATTAATCAAGATATTTATTAATTAAAAACGACAATGAACTGTCATCAAACACTCATCTTTTTCATTCATGCAAATTTCATGTTGCTCTAAAAACATATTAAATTTATTTTTGTCGAGATGTATCATTTTTCTTGTGGGAGAACATGTAATTTTCTTCCTATTTAAAGTATTATATTAAAGTGTATTTCAAACAATTTTTTTACCGTAAACCGTAATGTGAAAGAATACTTTGTGCCACCATGTGCTAAAGATTTAAGATTTCCACACAATTTTATGCAGTGATAATGTTGCAAAGAACCTCAAAACATATATTAATTTTTTGCACATTTGAAGCAAACTTACAGAAGTCAGAGTGGGAACAGATAGGCAGACAGATGATCCAAAAGTCATAAATACTTTTCAACTTTGTTGGAAAGTATAAAAAATTAGTGCCTTATTTCTTATTTCTTTTTAATTTATTAGTATACTTATCCTTTTAAAAAATGAATTTTTTGAAGGTCTGCTTCCTCTTTAAAATAAAAAAGTAAAGGAACACTTAGGTAAAATAAAAATGTGAGGGGATGCTTTTCCCTTGCACTCCCTTTCAACTACACTACTGATGCATACATAATAAAGCTTATCCTTTTTATTACATGATTTTTACATATTTTTATTGTATGGCTTACATATGTTTACATTACTTACATGGTTTTTATATATGTTTACATGGTTTTATTATGCATGTTATTACAATGTGTATTTGCATTATACGCATTGTTAATTGAATATAAGTTCAATTAAATATTGAACTTATATTACATGTTCATATTATTACCTTTCTATGCTTTCCTAATATTAGCGCTTAGCATCTTAGTTAACTTTGGCTTGGCATGAAATGGTGCCACACTGATAGAATAATAATGTTTATTGTATTATTATTTATAATTGAGTTTGTTCATGACCCTCACTAAGCACGATATACTGTGTATGTCATCCATTTTTATCCTTCTTATTACACAGTACTCAGGTATTCTATATATGTTAAGAATACTGTTAAACTTACCTATAAGTTGAACATTTGTGAGTCGAATTTTCTATATGATGAAGCAGTTTTTCTTTCTGTAAAAATAAATCCTTATTTTCTGCTTTTTGAATTTTTGACAACATGAAACATTTTTCTTGTCTGTTGATACTTTTAGATAAAAAATCAACTGTCTATGCATAATTCCTTTTTGTAATTAGAATATCTCTTCATTGCAGGCTTTGTTCTTTTATTGAAACTACTCTTTCATATTTAAAATGTGAAAAGGAAGATTTTGAAAACAGTTGCAGGTAAATATTTCATTTGCACTGATTAATCTATTTATAATTGCTTAGAGTTTAATAAGATTTGATTTTTTTAACCTTTTTTTTTCCAGAATAGTATTTTTAGGCCATTTAGCTCATGCTATTATTCATTTATGTTCTCATATAAATACATGTTTATCATCTGATAAATTGATGGAAAGTGTAGAGTCATATAAAGGACAAGGAAAAAAGTTTATAATATCTGTAATCAAAGTAAGTTGTTTTTCTTCCCTCATGATAAACATTGATATGATTGATTGATAAATAATGATATGATTGATTGATAAATAATGATATAATTTTCAGAATTTCCTTGAGTGACCAAATTTTTTATTTCAATTAATGTCCTGTGCTTTAACAATTTTGTTAGATTTTGCCTATAAATTTGAATTTATTTATGAGAGAAAGTCTGAAATCATGAGCAAAAATTGTGTAAACTTTGAAAGAATTTTCCTTCCTTCTTTATTTTCCTTGAAAAAATTTATAACTTCATTTGTGTTTTACAATTTTAATGAAATTAAAGGAAATGTCTTAAGAATCGTCAAAGAAATCGTTAAATAGCGCAAACTGAACTGTGTTCAGGAGGGGGGTTCAAATTTCAACTCCTGAATACAGTTCAGTTTGCGCTACTTAACCACTCCCAACGATTCAGATTTTGAGCTCAAAATTTAAGTTTAAGTCTAAGCTTTTGAAAGCATTTAAGGAGATACAAAAAATAATGGTAATAAATAGTTGTTTGTTTCTCCAAAGTCTAAAGTGCCCTCTATCGGCATTTTTTTTAACTTTATCTTATTTTCAAGAAAATGCTAACATAAAGAATAGTTTTAGAAAAAACTGCAAATGAATCGACCAATTTTTCCATTTTTTATAATCATTTGAAATTTTGGACCCTAAACTTTAATGGCACCTACCTCCTTCGGAAGATCTTTGGGACCCTTAGTTTCCTATTTAATATCTACTAAAAAACAACTTTTCAAAAGTAAAAAATAAGCCAAGCAAAAAAAAAAAAAAAAAAAAAAAAAGTGAAAGTTGTGGCTAAAAAATAGTGTGATATCAAATTTCCAAGCTTATATTGCGGTACTTATTTAACATTTTTTGATAAAAAATTACCATATGTAAGTCGAGTACCTAAGTATGCGTTGATAGAAAGCCTTTTCTGCTTTACTAAATACATCATAACGTGTTTCTGAAAATTAATTTTTTTTTAATTATGCATGATGGGCTTGGCGGCCATCTTTCCATATTTTACACAAATTTCTAAGCACACAACTTCATTCTTAAGATTGGAAGTTCGAAATTGTTACTAAAGCAAACATTTTATTCTTTTAATTTAAGGAAATGAGTGCCTAAAAATTTGTGTCTAAAAATAAAGCTGAAGTAACTTCAGGTTTCATCTTATGATTCTCTTTTTTCGGAGGGGGGTTAATTAATTAGTTAAAGCAGTAAAAATCAATTTTATTTTTCAAAATAAAAAACTTTCTTAATTTATCTGTCTGTAGCTAAAACTATAAGTTCGAAATTCTTAATAATGCAAATATGTTACGAGCTTGAGTGCTTAGAATTTTGTTTAAAATATGGAAAGATGGCCGCCAAGCCCATCATGCATAATTTAAAAAAAATTAATTTTCAGAAACACGTTATGATGTATTTAGTAAAGCAGAAAAGGCTTTCTATCAACGCATACTTAGGTACTCGACTTACATATGGTAATTTTTTATCAAAAAATGTTAAATAAGTACCGCAATATAAGCTTGGAAATTTGATATCACACTATTTTTTAGCCACAACTTTCACTTTTTTTTTTTTTTTTTTTTTTTTTGCTTGGCTTATTTTTTACTTTTGAAAAGTTGTTTTTTAGTAGATATCAGTTCTTTTTTTAAAACAAATGATATATAACTGAAATAATTGTACTAGCTCAAATTAAAATTAGTCCTTGTATAGCCTTTATAAGCAGGGAGCAAACACAATATTATGCATTTTGTTTACCTATGGTTCATTTTTTATAGTGATTAATAATTTAAAAGTAAGGAAAGTCAATTTCTTCTTTTAAAGTATCAGTCTTTCTCAATTTATATCTCCTTAAAATTTTCTACGAAAGATGAAAATTTAGTAAAAAACAGAGTCGAAATAAAATATATATTTACAGTTAGTCTGTCAGTTAATTGTTTTTTCTAACTTTTTTTGCTGACGGTTTTGCAAAATAAATTTACCTTTACAAATACCTACGGTTAATCCGAGAATGAAAACCCGCAGGCATCTAAAGAATCGAAGATCTGAAAATCTAGCAATTCTAGACATAATAAAGGAACATTTTTGATAAAAAAAAGCTAAAAATTTAAAGAGATAAACTGTAAATATAACTTCATCTTCATTTAGATCGTGTTATAGAGAAGAAAGAATAAATATGTAATTTTACTCAAGTCTGTTTATCCATACCTATTTGCATAAATGTGAGGATATTAATTTACTATAAAATTTCCCCTAAATTGATTATCTTTAATAGTCTATTATTAAAGCCGCATATACATTAGAATTAAATATTTTTCGGTTAAAAATTGCCTGAAATCTATAGTCTTATCGTTCGTTAAATTTCTTTTTTTTTTATGCCCAGACTCTTTTTCTGAACTCTGACAAATTATCACAGACATATTGAAGCTATCCAAATTCTTATATCTTTCTATCGTATTTCCTTTTTTGAGGGGGGTGTGAGGAAGAGCCTTAAGAACTTCGTTTTGTTCTCAGAATTCTGAATTATTCATTCAAAAGATCTACCTACATAAGTCTTGTTGCAGAATTTTCATTAGTTAAGAGTTGCATCAAGTTATACATCATGTGAATCTATTAAATTAATTTTGCGAAATACTAGATGGGAGCCATTGATATTTCCAGACCATTTGCCTACATTTTAAACTTGAGTCATTTACTACTATTCATTAATTTTCTATACGAATTAAAGAAGTCGTTGTTTCCATGCCAACTGTACATTTCACTATTGCTTGCTTGTTTGTTTGATTTATTGAACACATACATCATATCACATGCGGATCACGGCGGGGTTCGAATCTTCTTCCACCTACGCTCTCAAGCGATTAGCGGCATTGTGTCTTATCCACTCAGCCACAGTGGGCCACTATTGCTTTCTCTAATGCCCAGATACTCAAATTTAACCAACTGCACTTAGAATCATGGTCATAACACAGAACATTTATATGTTAGAGCAGCGTTGCCAGTGGGCTACTTTTTTTTAATTCAGATTTCTTGATTGCCAGCACTTATTATAAACGGTAAAATTCCCATTGTTTTCGCCTTAATTAATATGTCATTAAATAAGGCACATTTTACAATTTGAAAAAAGTGGTGCCAATCAAGTATCTGAGTTAAAAAAAAGTAGCCCATCTGGCAACACTGTGTTAGAGTGGTGACATATGCACAAGTCGTGTACTCATATTCAATTTTTTGTCCAAAGTACGGTAACTCAGTTTTCAGTAACAGACGAGGAAGATTTCAATTAAACTAACCAGAAAAGTTAACAAACATTGGCTTCCTGATTTGTTTTTATTCAAAATTGTTTTAACTAACCAAAGTTAATGTCCGGGATCCAGATAAATTTTTCTCTGTTAGTAAAATTACATTGACCAATCAGTAGCCTTTATCCTTGCAGGCTTTTCGGTGTTTACTGCAAACATCAAAAAGTTCGGAAAAATGCAGACGTCTGATTGATCAATACCATCCCGCTAATAGCGAAATATCTATCTTGATCCCGGCCTATTCAACGCCCTTTAAATATTGGAGAAAGCCTTGACACGTGTCAGAAAAACGTCACACAAAGCAGGCAAAACAAAGAAGAAAAATCATTTATTGGCTCGTTCATATTCACGTGCCGATGAATGATTTTGTTTCTTTGATTTGCCTGCTTTGTGTGATGTTTTCGTGACGCGAGTCAAGACTTTCTCAGATATTTAGGATGCTTTGGCGTATTTCACCACCATGAAGTTATGAAAAGAGTGGAACAGACATGTCAATCTTCCCGTGTGAAAAACTACTTACCAAAAAAAAAAAACGAGTTATTTCCTCTCTTCTGCCCTTTTCTCTCATGATTTTGACCGATAGCAGTCCATTTAGCAGTCTCCAGTACAAGATGCCGCTATATACGGTGGACGCAGGAGGGAGGGTGTTAGCGCGACCAATGACATAATAGGCCAGTTCATGATGTTTAAAAGTCACACGCAGTTGGATCGAGGCTAACGAAAAAGACAGGCTACCGCGGTGTGTCCGATTCTTCTTTTTTTACAAACCGCTGGAGTCACGTGATGCTCTTTTCACGCACCTTCTTTGGTGCATTCGAGCATCACGTGACTCCAGCGGTCTGTAAAAAAAGAAGAATCGGACCCACCGCGGTAGCCTGTCTTTTTCGTTAGTCTCAGAGTTGGATCATCTTTACACGATGATTAGTACAAAGCTGCGAGCCGATTTTTTTTGTGTCCATTGCCGTGTACAGATAATCAACTCCGTGTGACGTTATGAACTGGCCTTATATGTTGTTGGCCACAGTTTAGGAACAGCTACAAATGACTTCATCTATATCTACTCCGAGGTAAACGAAAAAGACAGGCTACCGCGGTTCTACAGCGCCTAGAATATATAGTGTGGAAATCGGCTATCCCAGTAATACTTTAAAAAGTGCTAATATATTGGATCTCTTAAATTTCAAATGATACTGAAATCCAATAAGTCGATCGCAGCGATATCTGCAGGATATTTCCTTAAACTTCATGACGATTTGGTAACAGCGTCTAGAATACCTAGTGTGGAAATATTTTATTAAACAACGCTAAAAATTTGTATCCCGTAAATGATCGACGATACTGCTAAAATTCCAAGTGTCGATCGCAGCGAAATCTGCGGGATTTTCGTATTACATTGTATAGACTAGCAATATCTTTCAGTTATAGAAAATATCCTGCAGATGTCGCTGCGATTTGTATATTTCAGCAGCATCGTTGCACATTTAAGGATACAATATTTTACCACTTTTTAAAGTATTACAGGGATAGCCAATTTCCACACTATATATTCTAGGCGCCATAATTTGGTCTAGACGTTGTAGCGTTTTTTTTTTACATTTTATTAACATACATCTGACCTGTGTGCTTGGCGTCAAGCCCGCTGTAATAATACGATGTTTACTTTGAAAGTTTATCACAGATGTCGCTGCGATCAGCTCCCTGGATTTCAGCGTCAGTGCACATTTAAGGGATACAACTTTTTAGCGCTGCTTGGATAGCAAAATTCCACAGTATGTATTCTAGTCGCTATAGCGGTGCATTACACGTGTCTCTTTCTTCTTTAAAAAATATCCTGCAGATGTCGCTGTAAATGACTGTTTGGAATTCAACATCGTTGTACATTTAAGGGATTCACTATTTCCGCGCTTTTCTAAGTATTGCTGGGATAGTCGATTTCTACAACATATAATCTAGGCCTATAACGGAGCTATAGTACAGCGCCTAGAAGATACAGTGTGGAAAACGGCTATTCCTATAATGCTTTAAAAAGTGCTAAAAACTTGTATCCCATAAATCTCCAATAATGCTCAGCGGCAATATGCTGATACGAGCGCCATCTCGTAAATCTTTTCAATATAAACACTGAGTTTTCAAAAATTATAGGATGTTAAATATCGGAAACTATAAATATAAGATATTTTGGTCTGTTATAAGCTAATTTAGTTAAGGAACGTGAAATAGGTTAATGAGTCTCTTTGAGAATGACTATCGTTTTTATATCACTACGATGGCGCTACTATCGACATCTTGTTATTCAGCATCGTTGTACATTTATGGGATTAAATTTTTTAGCACTATTTTGTAGCCGTTTTCCACACTGTATCTTCTAGGCGCTGTATATATAGTGTGGAAATTGGCTATCCCTGTAATACTTTAAAAAGTGCTAAAATATTGTATCCCTTAACTGTGCAATGATACTGCTGAAATATACAGATCACAGCGACATCTGCAGGATATTTTCTCAAACTGCAAGATATTGCTAGTCTATACAATGTAATACTAAATCCCGCAGATGTCGCTGTGATCGATACTTGGGATTTTAGCAGTATCGTCGCACATTTAAGGGATACAAATTTTTAGTGTTGTTTGGATAGCATATTTCCACACAAGGTATTCAAGACGCTGTAGCCATACTTTCGGCAAAAACTTGAAATGAGCATGCTTCCTGTGCATATATCACCACTCTTATGTATGAAGGCTCTCTGTTATGGTGTTGATTCTGAGCGCTCTTTGTTAAATTTCTATATTTGTGTTTTAGAGAAAGCAATACAGAAAAGTACTGTTACTATGGAGACAACAACTTCTTTAATATTAAAAGGTATAGCAAAGGAGTTCAGAATCAGTGCCTTAAATAATTTCGAATATGTATTGTTGTTATGACAATTAATACCCTACCTGGATGTGGAAATGCAAAATTGTGTTCAACATAATGGAGGATATTCCATCTACATTTTGATCACGTGGTCAAGGTAAAATCTTCTATCGTAAAGAAAGGAAGTCTCCGTAGACGTGTAATGTAAATCCCCGCTAGCCAATGAAACGGTTCATGAGGCAAAGTAGTAGTATCTTTCCTTCTTATCAGATAGAAGTTCCTTGGATAAATTACCGGTATCACGTGACTTTTTCAGCCACGAACCCATATTTGGAATATTCTCCATTGTGCGCAATTTAGATAGATTTTTGGCTGTCAGAGAAACGAGATTCATCAATCAGAAGCCTGCATTTTTGTGAACTTTTCACTGTTTGCAGAAATGCAGGCTATTGATTGGCGATTCTCGTTTCGCTAACAGCGAAAAATCTATCTGGATCCTAGCCTACATTTCTACAAACATTGCACTTCATCCACGGCACTAAAAAAAATGACTCAAAACTTTCATGACATAGGCCGGGATCCACAAACAGCAAATATTATCAAACATGCAGGCGTCTGATTGGTCAAACTCATTTCGCTAACAGCGAAAAATCTATCTGAATCTCAGCCATAGTTATCTTCGATGAAATCAATGCAAAAGGATAATATAAAAGAAAAGTATAAGATTTCTAAAATGTTTTGGCGGGTTTATCGCTATTTGGCATAATTTGTAAACTTTAGAACTAATTAACAGTTTTTCGCTAATTATGAATAGAAAATTAATGTTTTTAAAGCTGAATTTTATAAAAGCACTTAGATTGAGTAAAGGTCTATCCAAAAATTCAATCCTTACTTTTTTCTGTCCATTATTTAAGTCTCTACCTCGATTTAAACATAAGTTGTGACGAAGAAAATAAATCATTCATTTTCAGTATCTCGACGTTATTTTAAAAAATCTATATCTCTGTTTATAATTAATTTATGAGGATGCATTTGATCTCAAATTGAAGATCTTCTTTATTAGGTCCTTCTAGTGTTGGTTTTATTTTTCTGCGATGATTGCTTCTTTTGTTATGGGAAATTTTACGCTGGCATATTTCGTTCATTTAACATGGAGAAGTTGTCATCAGTATAATAAGCAGTTACGGTGTCTTGCCTTATTCTTGGCGTTTGTTTGTTTGGCAGGGTTAGCATTTTTTTTCAGCTTGGCTTGGCAGAACGACCGTCCTGCTTGATTGCTTGTCTTGATGTGTACTATCACCCCTTAAAATTTTGCCCAAGAGTTTAGATACACCCTGTGTATTTAATATAAATTTAAATTCATAACTAGAAAAAAAAAGCTTATCAATAATTATTTAAGGTAATGTAAATGCCTTTGAATTTTTAAATTCCCACATGAAATTATATTTTTAAACTAGAAAGATAGCCCGTCAAAAATGACGGAATATGAAATAGATATATGCATCACATGTGCAAGAATATGAGTTTTTCTCGCTTGTTCTGTAGTGATAGATTAAAATAACAAATAAAGAAAAAAAAACTCATTTATAAAAAAAACTGTAATACAATAGGAGACCACTAATCCGCACAGCTTGGTTCCAAGTATTGTGCAGATTTGAGGCTTTTTGTGGATTACAGGTCATGTCTATATGTTATAAAATTAGATATATGGCTTCTTCATGCTAAATAAATTGTATAAATATTGGAAAAAAAATGTGTTTGTATATGTAATGAAACAGTGAATAGGCTGCCAGAAAATATGTTGCTAACTTTCCTTCATCGCCAAGGTCCCTAAAGTGGAAAAGAACCGAGAATTTTACTTTTGTATCTGACTATATAAAGTGTGGTATTTTTCCAATATAGTGGCGTTGGTGTACTTGTTTAAAGTTTGTCATAATTTCGGCTTCAGAAATGAGATTTTTTGCCAAATGATATAAACAGTTATGAAAACAAAATTCATAAACTTTGAAGTTTATTTATATAATCTATAAACATTTTATTTATATCTATATTATTCTTGTTTTTTTATATACAATTTACTTCAGTTTGTACACATAAATAGTTAAATGGCTTCTTTATATCAAATAAATTGTATAAATATTGAAAAATTACTTGTGTATATGAAGCAGTGAATAAGTTGCTAGAATATATGTTGCCAAATTTCATTTTCTCTATCTCGCCAAGGTTCCTATACCAGAAAAGTACCTAAGGCAAATTAAAATCGGGCAGTTAGGAGCTCAAGCAGAACAGCGCCGTCTATTGGCTGTTATGTTATTAGTATCTTCGGGGTGAAGATGTAAGGATGTACATTTTCATATATTACACTTTAAATTCTCACCTATAGATTTTGAAAAAAAACCCTTAAAAACGCGAAGTTTAAATTAAATTGCGGTGACCTCTATTATGAAATATTAATGGTTTTAAATGGGAATTTTGCCAAATTAGCTAGCTATCGCCAAGTTGGCTTCATACATGACAATTTATTTTTGTTGCCAAATTTGGCGATATTTCACCACGTTGGTCAACATTTGATGCTACTGTGGTAATCCTGCATTAGTAATGTTGAACGATTACTCATTACAATAAGGCGGTCCTACCGCAATTGTGAGGGATACACAGAGACTTGGATTTTATATAAATAGATGACAATAATATTTTTTTAGCTTTTAATTCAGAGTGTCTACAAATTAGTTGAGCAATTTCGTAAGCTAAGAACGTCCAAAATATTAGATGAAATTAACTAGTTGAATATCAGACTAGTAGTAATATTGCCGAAGTTTATTCGTAGATGGCGTTAGGTGTCATAACTGACGCTGTCGCTTAGTGAGCAATAATCATTCATGTTCGGCATTATGATAATGGAGACACATGTGGAAACAACGGTGCTGAAAAAGTGAAATGCTGTCTTTGGTTTCATGAAACTCATTCTGCTGTGCAAATTGCATTGAACATTTGTGATAATGGTAAACTTGAATTATTTTTCTATCTTACAACAATATGTACTTTAATTTTTTTCCTGTCAATTCCACAGTGGCCGAGAGGTTCTGCTCTCGAAGCTGGTAGACGGGAGGTGCTGGGTTCGATCCCAATCGCGCCCGTCGGCCTAATCGTTCGGAGTTTTCGTGGTTTTCTTCGAACCGTGGATTTCCATGCGTTAATACGGATTAGGTTCCCTTAGAAAGACCTCCACGGAAGGCACTCCCCCTAGGGCCTATATCTCTCGTGCAGATAATTGGCCGTCAAAAATCAACCCAACCCAACCCTGTCAATTCCATTCAATAAATCGTTCTTTTTGCCAACTAATTTGTAGATAATTTGTTGTATTTAAAATCCATTGAATTCCTTCAGCTCTATTTTCCATACAATTAATGATGCTAAGCAATTCTTAGTATATCTTGCAATATAATCTAATTTTAGTTAATAAAAATAACATTTCCAGAGATTTAAAATAGAAAATATGGATACTTTGATTTAAAATATGAATTCTTTTTATGATTGCCAACAAATAAAATTCCAAATAAGGGAATCCTTTCAAAGCAAATACCCTTTTTCTTTCTTTCTCCCTCTCTCTCTTTTTTTTTCCCCACAGAAATTTTAGTCGACTTTTTTTATGCTTGGTAAAAAGCACTCTTATTATGTAAATTTATGAATTTATATATAATTTTTGCTCTATTTCTTTTTTAAGTTAGCATAACAGGGGTAAAACGAAACATTATTTAAACCTTCTTTTTAAAATTTCTAAACGGATTTCTCAATGTATAATCACAAATCAATTAATATTAAACTATTAACTGTTAAAAGAATATTTTAAAAAATATATTTCACAATACACTTTTTTATTTATAATTTATTTTCTACTTTTTACTCTTTAAAATATTTCATTGTTGCATAGCACTTTGCCATATTTTAGTGCATAATTAAATCCATTGTTTATCAAACTCCGATACAATTGTATGAGTTGCAGATGTTTTGTGATTTACCACCTGTCGCGGGGGAATTGAAAAATGCTTTAAAATCAATGTATTATGTTATAATAATCTTGTAAAAATATTAAAATGATGTATTGCCATCAAAAACACACCTTTGCACAAATTTTGTCATATCAGGTGATTCTGTCGTATCAGGATCTGGGATGAAAATCGATTTCAAAATTCGATTATTACATTGAAAAAAACAGGTTGAATAACATAAAAATAGAAACTATTAATAAAATTTGTGTCTGTTACAAAACTATTTTCTTTTCTTATTATAATAAATAAAACTAGTTTACAGTTAAATCTCTATTTAACGATCTTTAAAAATTGTGTGAAAACTTTCTGTGCATAAGGAATTCATTATGCACCATTTTTCATTTAATTAATGATTTTGAAATATTCTTAGTACTTTCTTGAAATGTAATTTAATTTTAGTTAATAAAACTAACATTTCAAGCGATTTAAAATGTCTAAAAGTGCAGATACTTTGATTTAAAATATCAGATCGTAAAATATCAATGAATTACTGTGTAAAAATCCCAAGCTAAATAAATACTTTTTTTTCTTTTACAGTATACATTTTCTCTTAGTTATGTTAGAACTGGGCTTACTTCTAATTCTTGGAATAACACTTTTTTTTTTTTTTCTCCTTTTAAAGATTTTCCTTTTGCAGATATTGTGCACTTGCCGCAAGTATGTACATACACATTCTCAGCAGACAAAAGGGATTAGGGGTGAATCAGTTCTATTCAGAGTATACTGGTAATCCATTTATAATATTCTCCCTGACACCTAGCTAGGGATATATGCATGCTAACACAGGAATGAAGAAGTTCCATGAAAAATAATCCTTTATAGATATCCAAAACTAAAAAGTTTGCTAAATAAAAAATAAGTTTCTTAAGTCAAAATTTTAACTAATGCAAAATACCCCTCAGATTAAAATTCTGCTGAAATATGTGTTATATTTATCTATATTTTCTAAATCTATAATGTTACTTATATTTCTGAAGTTCTCTAAATGAAGACTTCAATGTATTATTGAGAATCAAGAAAAAAATAATAATTAAATTAATGATAATAAAATAAAATAAATACTGTATGGTAATTAAAAAAAATAATAGAAAAATAATTAAATAATAAGTCAATCTTATATTTAAAAAATAATTTAAAGATAAAATAAGACAAAATAAGTTAAATCTCCAGAACTGACACTTAAAAATGACACTTCTATTTAGCTAACATTTTCTCATTCCCAACACCTCTATAAACTATACGAGATGAGCTTAGTGGTATTGCCTAGGCTCATTTTAATAACCTGAATTAAACCTTAAATTTGTATGAATTTATATCTTTAACCCGATTTTGTAAGAATTTATCTTTTTATAAGAGAAAATCTTTCCAAATAAACCTCGTATTGGGGGGGAGGGAGAGAGAGCTTAATATGTACATTTTTTAAAACCAAATTTGCCATTTTTATGCGAATTGTGTTATCTTTAAGTTGGTGTTATATTCTGCGATAAAAATACCCTTCCGTCGTTGGTTCTGGAACAGACCGTTGTGGCATTTTTGTCTGTTTTTTTAATTGCGGGGTTTGATTACTATGTTAGTTAATTATTAAAAAAATGAAAAATCTGAGCCTCAGCAGCATCAGGACTTGATTTAGACTATTTTCACAACAAATCTTCAGATGGCTATTGCACACAAACACACAGTAAGGCTCTCTTTTTTTAGATACCTTTACCTCTAAATATCAGAAAAAATATATGGTCCAGAACTGGCTTCTATTTAGAGGTTTTAGTGTATTAATTTAGAAACTAAATATTTAGTTAATTTAAACAAATTAAATTAATTACTTGATTAATAAAAAAATAATAAAAAAGATAAACACATTATGTTATTTATTAAAAATTAATAAAATAATGATAAATGAACAAAATTTGGATTTAGATTGATTGTATTAAGATTGATTTTTTTACACGGGAAATTTTATATTCTTGACAGAGCTGCTAAATAAAATAATAATAGGGCAAAGGGAGGTGAATTCAAAATGAACAAAACACATATTTGATATTGGAGTAAACAATAAAATTAACTAAGAAAACATTTGAGCATTTTGTGGCCTCAGATCTGAAAAATACATATCATAAAATGTGTTAAAGTGTTTTCATGTTGTAAAGCATAAAAGATTTAAATTGTACTGAGTATTTCTATACAGGTCTCATAAATTCCTTTCTATATTCTTTTGCTAACTTAAAAGGCTTTTTCCCTGTTATATAGTTAAATTCATTTGAAAATTAAAAAATATTATTTTGCCCGTATTTAAAAACTATCTGCAGACTTTTAAAACTGTTAAACATTTTGTTCAATCCTATTGTTCATTTATTAAAAATTTGCATTCGTCTTACAGATTATAAAATGTTTTATGAAAATTGTTAAAGTTCAATTTCCATAACATTTTTGCTTTTAAAAAATGCAATAGTATAGTTTCTTGATCTAAAAAATTTGAATATAAAGAATAGAAATTATATAATATATGTTTGATGTAATACAATTCTGTAGCAGCTTAGCAAAATTTATAACTGCCTCAAAATTAACTATATAATTATTTGATGTTTTGTATTTAGATTTGAATTACAGATAACTTGTATAATGGTTGCTGTTATCAAATTCTAATGTGAGGTTGTTATTTCTGAAGTATTAATAATACTTCAATCACAATCTTTTTCATTGGTGTTGTGATGAAACTAGAATTTATTTTAATGTCTAAAATTTCTAATTTACTCGCAAATTATTACTGTTTTTTCTAAAATATTTTTTTTTAATTAAAAGTTTTCACTTCTAGGTTTTGTATTTACTTTTGAGTGTTTCCTTCATATAATTTTCATATTAATCTTTGTTTTCCTTTGAAAAGTTTTTTTTTTTTTTTACTGTTGAAGGAAGTTATAATTTTACTTTTAATTAAGTAAAAGTTATAATTTTATTTTTTGAAAACAGTATTTTAAAATTAATTCTCACTTTTGCTCTCACATACTACTTACTCACAAAAAACAGATGTTATTCTTTTCCTAAATATATATTGTTCATTGATATTGTTTTAATATACTGCCTTAATACATTTTATTTATTTATCTCCTCCCTTTGAACTTGTTTGTTTTTTATTTTTCTCACACTCTCTATGCAGTACTTAATGCATTTTATCAAAGCTTACATACACAGATGCACATATGTTGCAGAAAACCCTACTGAATTATTAGATTTAGTTAGTTTCATTTAATGCTTTATTTTCCTGTTAACAACTATTTTATATTTTAATTCTCTTTTTGCTAAAATGTCTCATTAAACCCAAAGATCACGTGCACAGTGAAATCCTTCTTTAAGCTAGCCCCTTCACTTATTTTTCTCCCCTCCTCCCCCCCCCCTAAAAAAATCTACCAATGATAGAATGAATGCCTTTTGAAATTAATTAATAATATTTCCCTTCTTCCTCTATCTATAAAACTCATTGTCTTCACACTTCTTTATTGATCATTTGAAATGAGACTGCTGACTTTCATAATGTTCAAGGCAGTTGTGATTCTTCACATCAAAATTAATGAATCAACAAAATTATTATGAATTAAGTTTTTCATCCTCAGAGCAAATGTGCAAACAAAGCTCCATGACTGTTTTTGGAAAATAAATTTTAATCAACATCAAATTTCTTCCATCTAACGTTTTATTCTAGCAACATTATTATATTATATATCCCCATCCCCACCACCAAGTTTTAATGCAAATTGCAAAGATGTATCATGATAGGTAACATTTTGTAAGGAAGAATAAATATTTATTATTATTATTATTTTTTTTTTCAATTTTACAGGAATGTGAGTTGTGGAAGGAAATTAAAAAGAAATTTCTCGAAATTTCATCCTTGGCTTTTCAGTAAGTTATGACAGTCTTAATTTTTAAAAAAGTTAAAAAGTATTCTATGTTTTTTTTTCTTTCCTCACTTGAAAATAAAGATTATTTATTGCATTGCTTTTCTTATTTATAGAATATGGAGTGAAAGACACATTCATCAACTTTTACAAACATTAGAATCTGACATGAAAATAGGTTCTATTGAAGGCTTGTTGAAATTACTTCTTGTAAGTTCCTCTTGATATTATTAGTCGCATAGTGTTCAGTAGTGGTATATAGTAATAATCTAAATGGTGAAATTCTGGCATAGGAAGACAAAAATTTGGTACAAAGTATACTCTAAAGCTGGGAGTATCAACCTGTTCCTATTGTTTATTAGTGGAAGTAAGCTTTCAGCTAGACAATAAGTATTAGACAGATGTTAAAAGATTAAACTATAGTTATGATGAGTGTCTAAAATGAAATATGCAAACAGAGTATGAACAAGACAGAACTCTGTCATCATGGTAAATTGAAATTTTCCAATTCCAGCTAAAAATTCACCAAAATGGGAATTTTAAGTTTTAATGTTTAATATAAACAGAAATAGTTTATTTTCAGTGATTTTTTTTTTAGTTGAAAATCAGCAATCATAGGTATTTATAATCACTCAAAATTGATATATCTTAAAAATATAAATAAATAAAAAAAAACCATAAGCATTACATTAAACGATTAAGACATCCCTGTATGTGGTATTAAACTGTTAACAAGAGTGCAAATATTGGCATTAGTTAAAGAAGGTTGACCATCCTGCTTTAGAATAAGATTGAGTCTATTTCAAAGAAGTTTTTTTTTTCTAAATTCAATTTAAATTGTAATTTATAAAAAATACATTAAATGAATTTTTTGTCCAAATATTTGTGCATAGCTTTTGAAATGTCAGGTGCATTCTGCATACCATTTGAACTTGAACCCACAGAAAATATCACTGTTTCTAATAATAATCACAAAATTACAGCAGTTATATGAACAGATAGATCAAACATATTTTAAAATAAAGCTTGTTTGAAATATCTTACAAAATATATACATTTTTAATCAACTGAAAAAAAAAAAAAAAAATCGCCGTTTACTTTTAAATCTCATGAAAATTTTAATTATAATTCTTCAACTTGCAACATCCAAAATAATAGTCATTATTATATAGCAGTTTTTTGCAAGAACCAAGTGTTAAAATTGGAAAAATACATGACTTGTATAGTAGTAATTTGTTTTTAAATAGTGTATTGCTTAAAAATGGAGTATTTGTATTCCATTATAGAACACAGTCATTTAGCTAGATTTAAAATAAAAATGTGTTCCAAATCTCTTATGTAATTTCTCATTTTTTTTTCTATTTATTCTTTTAAATTAAACATCAAATGTTTACTTTTAAATATTATAAAAATTGTTATTATATTTCTTCAACTTATAACAATCAAAACTATAATTATTACTGCACTTCTAACAATTGGAGAACTTGGGACGAACAAGTGCAAGAGTTTTGTGAATGTTATTTACTATTGTCATGTTTACCTATTTAATTTTCAATGCAAAAAAGAAAATTCGTTTTCGGCCCAAAATCCGAGTTTTGCCGAAAATGCTGCCAAAAATTTGGCTGAACCGAAATTCAACCGAAACTATCTGTTTTCCAAAAATCTCATTTCTTCCTTCGGAAATTTTCAATATAACTCATTATTTTTGAGCTGTATTGGCTTAAATGAGACACTCTTTATTTATTGCTATGAACATCTCTGTTTATAATTATCAGTCATGATTGACTCAAGATGTGTTTGCAAATTATAAAGCAAGCAATGCCTATATGACTAAACTTTGAAGGCCCTTTTCATGTGCTCTTTAAAAGCTGCAGACTTAACAGTAATAAATTTTTTTTTGTTTCAAACCGTAGAAGTGATCCGAGTACTCTTTGAGAAAGTTCTTGTACAACAGATGTTCATTAACAAAAATCGTTATAAAAGATAAATCGAGGTATGTATACCTAAAACATTTTTTAATTATATGAAATTTGTATAATTAGAAAATCATTCTATGTCATAGATGAAATAATTACGTTTTATTTTATATCAATATAAAAAATTTTGGTCAAAAGCACAGAGAGCCAACTTGGGCCATACATATAATTACATGTGTAATTAATTAACAACTCTGCATATTTATGTATGTATTAATTAATTTTAAAAAGTTTTTGGCATATTTGTTTTTGTTTCCATTTTCAGCCAAAAATAGGAAGATTACCAAAATTCAATTTCAGTGTTTTAAAAACCTGTTTCAGTTGATCCTTAGTGATAATACTATCACATTTATTTTTATTTTTGCATGCTGTATTTCTGATTCACACGTCAACCTTATACTCAAGTGCCCCCTAGATTCTATTTCCCTTGCCGATCACAGCCTTCTTTCACTTTGCATACTGTGGCAGTTCAAAGAGCATTTTCTCCCAGTGTTTCTTCATACTTTATGCACCTGTGTCGTCACATCTAATCAGATTTTTACTCAGAGTTGGCACAGATGCAAGGGAATGTGTTTATCTTGAACAAATTAAGAGTTTGTTTTGATTTCGCTCGCTATTATCCATTCTTCCATTTACATTGTCATTTTAATTAATTGCTGGATTAAAAAATAATTTGGAGTCACTTTTGTGAACTTTATTTTGTATATACACAGATGCAATTATGTTTTCTGTCAGAATTTTATGATATTTTTGACGATGTGATCGTACACGAAGTCCGGGCCTTTAGAAGTGCTGAAAACAATATTTTTCAAAAGTCCAGTCTAAGTGATGTCACTGCTCATAGTAAATTTAAATTATCTGGATTTTGATTTTTAATGTTATAATGCTGATTTACAAAATTGGATATTTACTACCAAGATTTGTCTCAACAAATGTTGCCAGCCATTAATTAGATGAATATGGAATTTAAAAAAGGATTCTCTCCAAGGAATTTTGTGGTTATGTACAGTGACCATCCTGAAAAGCCCTTCTTTCCTTTCATGATTAGATTTAATAAAAGTAGATTTCTACCAATAAGCTGTCATCATTGATCTTCAAGCTTCAGTGTCTACATTTTATTATGTAAGATGAACTTTAATTTATTATATTTTCACTTCTAAAAATAATGACTGGAAAGAACAAATTTAAGGGTAGCGTTTCACAATGCTCATAACTTTGTCATAATACTTCAAACCAATTTCAAATTCTCAAGAAAACACTATTTTTATTTTAAAGCTGCACCAAAATACATTAAATCTTTATTACAGTTGGGCATTCAATTTTGTCCGGAAGGGAACATGTAATATACTTCTGGATGAAATGTAATATTTCTTTATCATTTACTAATCTTTGGTACATCTGTTAGCCAGGCTACCGTGTGAATATGAGGAACCCCTCTCCCTTGATATTCTTCTCTCGAGAAGTAGTCTTCCACTTTATCCAAAACTGAATTTTCTTTATTCATAATAAGATATTTAAACACAGCATGAAATCTATTATGATAATGCAATTAAACAGCAACAGGATCTGAAGAACACAACTCTGTATTACCTTTAGGAACAGTTTTGTCAGAATAAGCTAATTAAAGATGCTCATGCAATTCAAACCAGTTATAATGGTCCTTGTATTACTAACAAACATTTGAAAATGTCATTTTTATTTCCAGTATGACATTATATGCATCTTCTTCATTAATTCAAAAAAAAAAAAAAAAAAAAAACTTGATTTTTCACATGGAAATCTTTTAACTGAAAATTAATTGCTGTAAACAAATTATTATTATGGCTTTTGATTTTTTTGCAACAGAAAAGATAAAAATATAAAATTTTATGGCAAAAATCCATTGATTCTCAATGAAAATAGCGAAATTGGGAATTATTAAGAAATATATTTGAATAAAGTAAATGAAACATAGCCTATATTACTCTCTGTGTTAGAATCCACTCAGATGCAAAGTCATTTTGTCATCCATTTTGACCCTGAAGTCAGGCAAACATTTTCATACTTTAAATTTATAATTAGAATTATTAAAGAGTAAAAATTTTTTGGCATCAGGGGACACAAAACGTTGTGAGGAAACAAAAAAAGTTATGTGGTCCATAGGTTTTACTGTGTTAAATTAACATTGAATAGTTCCCACTGGGAATAAATAAGTATTGCGCTGCCACACAATACTTAAATACGCCTTAAAGATGTCTATCCAAACTTAATTGCTGTGAGAAAAGTCTCACAATGCATCTTTCAATTGTTTATTTAATTTCCAATCAGAACTTTCCTCCCGATCGTAGTGCTTGCTTATTGATAAGCCTACTATGGCATTTACAGTGCCTGCAATTCAGAGTGAAGTTTGCCTCTTGTCATGCACATGCACCGATAGGAGTGCTTGCTTTTCAGCATTCTCCTTTAGGAGGCATAATTTTGTTTGGCTTCCACATATTAAAAATTACATTTTAATTTTGAATTCTTTCTTTTTTTTTCTCTAAATTTTTGTCAGTGTTTATTTATTATCTACACTTGTCTTCCTCATTGACTGTATTTAACCTGCTGTCACTCAAAATTTAATTAGAATTTTGCTTGATGATAGAAGTTAGCATGATGTATAGAATTTAGCTTGATGTTAGGATCTTATCAGCGGCACGTCTCCAACCTTTTTTAAATATGTCAGTTTAAAATTTTCGAATCCTTCAAAAAGTTTACTGGATGACTGTTATTAGCAGTAATTACTTTGAAATTTTTAAAGAGAATTTCCAGCACCATTTGAATTACCATTACAAGGAGAGTGACCAACAGTGGAATAAAATTCCTTCCTTTTATTTTTTCAGTAAACAAGTTTTTCTACCAATTTCAAAAGTGATTATTTCACGTCTTCCTTCATTGTCCATCATATTTATTAAAGTAAGATCAATTCAGTTTTATGTAGTATTTTCTCTTATTAATATCATGACCATATAGAGCAATGCACATTGTGCAGTGTTATTGTTTAAAAACAGTTATTCACAACACTTATAAATTTTCCCTAATAAAATATGCTAATTTTCATTACAACTACATGTTTCAAAATATTCCTTACACTTACCTGTATTTTTCACTTTTAGTGAAAGACATTTTAGCAACTTGAAACTCATTGAAACATACATGAGGAGTTTAACATAAGAGCAACTATTAACAAATTTATCTATTATAAATATTGAATATCATGAACCCGTATGATGGTATCATAACTTTTGCAGCAAAGAAAGTTATCAAAATTTTAATTAATAGAGGAGAAGGTCCAAATACCGGCTACTAGGTGTTCTGAGAACTGAGCGCAGCGCAGCCTAGCGGTGATAGGCAGAGTTTGTAACTTTAATTGAGAGAAGAAAGTTACGAAAAGTACGTCGCTGAAGTCTGTGGTATTTACAAATAGTAAATGCAAAAGTGTCGAATCTACATAATCTGGTACATCAAAAGTTATTTAGATATGTGTTTCTCAATTTTAAAAATATACTGATCGTATATTGGCTTGAATTGTTGATTAAGTTATTTTCTAGACATATTTAGCTCTCAATTGCCACGAGTACAGTATTGGTATTTTATTATATGAATGATTAATACCGATTTTAACTTAAACATAGAAGTGGTCCGAATACCGGCTACCTAGAGTGATCTAAATATTGGCTAGCCGGTATTTGGACCTCTCTCGGTAGCTCTGCTTGAAGGGGAGGAAAATGAATTAATTTAAATAGTTCCATAATTAATAAATTAATTTAAATGGTTCAGAAATAGTCCCCGTCCCATTTCGCAATATGAAAAAAGCAACCATGGCTGTAATTCTTCAGGACCGACACTGGTTACCAGATCACTTTCCAAAAAAGAGCTGTTGGACACTACAAAATTGCCTGTAATAAATGTGAAGAGAAAGAAAAAAAAAAATGACGGAGTAAACCAGGCGAAAGAGGCAGAAATTTTATTTTAACCCTCTTTCTGCTCAACCCGAGATTTCCTTGGGCATCCTAAAAGAAGCAAAATTTGCGCAACCCGAGATTTCCTCGGGGACGTATTTTTTCTGTCTAATTAACCCTCCTTGATTATTCCCATCAGTTATTTTTTTTATTGTAAATTATGCCTTATTTAATCGGAGCATTTTTTCAGTTAAATTAGACAAAAACTTTTGTTTTGAAAAACCAGTAACAAAAGAATAAAAATTCTTAAAAGACATTCATCGCGAAGGGGTTAAATACGCAATTTTTGAAGCTATTTTGATAAAGCTATTACACAGCAAGAGGGCTAAAAAGGTGAAAAAGGAAAATATCCAACAGAGGAAGATGATAAATTTGTGTCTTCTGCATGGGTGTTTTCTCTGTGGACAAGAATGGGGGAGGGGATTCTGGGTTCAATGTTAAGAATGCAATATGTGGGCTGATAGGGACTATACCGACGCAGAGAGTGATATTATGCTTTTGATTTTTTCAGATAAAATAATTCTCATTTCAATCAGCAAGCATTTTTTTGTTTTGTTTTACACGTTAAAAAACAAAATTAGAAACATAATGGGAAGAACACTGTGAGAGATAGTCGTAAAGAATTTTAGAAATTTGACAAAAATACTTATTTATTAAAAATTGCCTATTTTTTTGTACATAATAAATGTTATTAATCAATACAATTTATTAAAATAATATTTTTATTGCTTAATAATTGTCATTAGCTCTATTTGTGTGATCTTATGGAAAAAAAACTTAGGTAGCCGGTATTTAGACCCCATTTAAAAACTCAAAATTTGTAGACTTTCGGAATTTTGCTTCTTATAAGCAAAAAACGCCTTTTAAACTGATTTTTTTTTCTCTAAACAGGTGTAAGACGTGTCAAGGTACCCTGCTGTCACTTTTTATTTTGTTAATTTTGAAAATTGTATGATCTAGATTGAAAACAAAAGTGATAGCCGGTATTTGGAGCTTTTCCTCTAGATAACTATGATGCATTTTGTGTGATTTTTATACTATGGTATTTAAAAAGTACATAAAATGTAATATATACAGTGTGCTATTATAGAAAACAACTTTCGCATTAATATATATGAATAATGTTTCACTTTAATTATCTCCAGTCATTATTTACTCAGATTTTTTTCCAAAAATTGTTCATGGGGAAAGGGGTGTCAATTTACTATTTTGAATTGAATGAAATTTAGTCTAGTTTTGTTACTGAGTGTCAGAAATATATTATAGCCTATAGATAATTTTTAAACTACAATTAAAAAATTTTTTTAAACATTTGTGATATAATTACTTCCTATTCATTCAATTACACTTGGTACATATAATTAAATTTCTTTTTCTACTAAGTACCTTTCTCACCAAAATAGCAAAGTTGGAAGCAGTATAAGACCAATTTGTTTGATTTGAATTAAATCTAATATATGTATACAAAAAAAAAAAAAAAAAGATATTTAGAAATTAATTTACTTTTCCGACTGAGCCAGAAGGACTTGTTTTTCTTCTTCTCATTCATGTTTCTGAAGTGATAATATTGTGTGAAACTTAACAGTGACTTATAAAAGTTTATTATTAAAATGAATCAAAGTGTGAAGTTAAAAATAGATATTTTTTATATAGAAATAAATACTAAAATTATAAAACACAAGAAGAGAAATAATATTTATAAAGTTATTAAAAAAAATATTTTAAAAAGAGGTTTTTTAATATATATATTTGGTTAAGATAATTTAGTTTACACCTTGTTAATTGATATTTCTTCTTAAGGTTGAAAATTTAAAAATATAATTATAGTTTTATTTTGTATTTCATGCGTTTGCATATTTGTATTATGCATGATATTTGATGTAATTGTTTGAAAATAATCGTGATCATGATATGTTGTATCATACATTTCAGATTAAAATTATTTACTTTTTTAATGCGCTTTTTTAAAAAGAACTGTAGTAAGAATGGGTCTCATTACTTTTATTTTACATTTATTTTATCATTTTGTGTTATAGCGTTGGGATAAAGTTGAAATACAGGAAGAATCTGAACAAGGAAATGCTGTAAAATCTGTGTTGAGAATTCCTCAGTATGTAAGTATATTTTCTTTCGCCAAAACTTATTGTTTCAGCGGTAGTTCTATTTTTTATTTTCCAAGTTTTCTATCTTCTGTTATTTTTTTTAGCATACTAATTAAACTTTTATCTTTATAGATATCTACAGCTTTATCAAATGCTTTATTTCTATTTTGTTGTAAACTGAATGGGATTGGAGGCTATGTTATCTATAGGTAATGTAATGTGTTTTGTGTATATATAGTTTTTATTTCAGAAATGTATATAACTTATTTTACGCCCTGTCATTTGTGTTTTTGCTTCCTCGCAATATTTTTTTCTTTTCTAAATAGATATATAAATAAGGGCTATTTTAAAATAAAATATATTAAATATGAAATATATTGAAAAAATTGTGAAGCATTATAAAATTTAAATTCTTTTTGCTACGATTGATAAATGTATGTGCCCAAACCCAGTTATCTTTATCAATACTTGCATACATCTATGAAATAAGCAGACATTACTTAATGCTGTGCAGTTTACATGTTCTTTGAAAAAAAAAAATCATTTTTGTCTGTTGACACTCATAAGTTCTTAAATATTAACTTTTTGGTCGTGTTGTTGTTTTCTTTTCTTCTAGATTTTATAATATGCAAATATAAAGTCAAACTTTAATTTTGCACTTAAATTTTAAAGGGAAAATCTTAATATATGATTTCAGATATTCTAGCTATATTAAATATTTTTGTTTCTGGATTGCATTGAATAATTTGAAAAATAATAAAAAAATTTGGACTTTTATGAAGAAGTATGAAAAAGTTGGTTTAATACTGTTTATTTTAGATAATTCTTGAAACATAATTTCTGTTTATTTTATTTTTTCTAAAGCCAATTTAAACTGTTCTCAGTAAATGAAAAAATAGGAGCAAGCCATTGGAGAGTTAAATTAAATTGCTTTTATTTATTTTTGTTTAATTCAAGTATGTAATATCTAGAAACTGTTGGGGTAATTTTATTGTAAGTGGGATGGGAAGTGGGTGGAGAGGGACGTTGGACAGGAAGAAAAAAGACATTTAGAATACTGTTTTATTAATTTTCATATTAAGATCAATATGTTTTAATTTATAATTATTAATTTTAAAAATATTCATAATCAGCAGTAAGTTGACTGTTTTGAAAATATCACTATTTTTGATAATTTAAAAAATATCTTGATACTTACGAACCCTGTATTGAAAAGTGATAGATTAATGAATGAAAGCACAGTTTGCATTTTATCCCCAGTTGCCTTTTGTATATTTTTAAATGATAGATTTTACCTTTTGAATAATATTTTATTTATTTAAATATAAAAATTTGCATATAATAATCTTGTCACCCAGTTTTTTTAATGTATAACCCAGTTGTTGTATTGATGTAATTTATTTTTACTTTTATTTAAAATTCTTGATTTAAGTATAATTTATGCACCATTGAAACATAATTTACATTAACACATTACTTAAAAGTTTAAAGCTTAATCAATTACAGGATTTTAAAAATATTTTTGATTAAGAATTTTAGAATATGCATTTGTGATAATGTATCAAAATCTATGAATTTATTTGGATTATCTCTCATTTTAGTGATGTACGATCTCATATAAGTAAAGAACTGTTGTTTGGATTACTGAGTGTGTACAAAAAGAAAGTAGAATCTGATATGGTTTCTGAAGAATTTAATTTTAGATTACTTCAAGTACAGTCTTTGCAGCTGCTTTTTGATGTTCAGTTTTTAATCGGGCTTATGGTGCACAAAGATAAGTCTAGTGACGAATTAAACCAGCTGTCTCAAGAAATTATCAACAAAGCTGTTTCTCACATTGATCCCTTTGATATGGATGTGTTTTCCATACCTCTACAACAGAACATAAAGAAGGCCCTTCAGAAGTCTTTAGTAAGTTAAGAAAAAAAAAATATATTCAACTATTTTTGATTAAATATTTTAATTACTCATATTTGTTTTCTTTTTATTCACTAGGGGGCTCGGCCCCCTACGAGCTACGCTCGCCAACCCCCGTCCAGACACCGCAGGCTCTAAATGCACGCTAATGTGATCGGCTTTAAAAAGATTTCGAAAGATTGAATTATAATTTAAAAAACAGTGGCGATCTCCCTATAAACGGATTTCTATTAATTTCTCTTTGACTGGGGAAATTTTAACGCCAAATCCGCTGCGACTTGATTATCCCGTCGACTAATTTCGCCAAATTATATAAATCGCCAAACCACTCGCCAAATTATACAAATTGACATAATTTTTATTTTAAACAACGAAAGAACAAATAAATTAGTACAACATTAATAAAAATACAAGTAAAACGTCGAAATAAAAATAACTTGATGACGTAGACACGTGTAACAACATTTCAAAATAAGCTAATATAAAAGGAACTAAGTAAACAGAATCTTTGTCTCCCGGTATTTTTTAACAAACCGAAAAGAAAGTTCTTTTAAATGAGACATTTTAAATTAATCGTTTTTAATCTGACGTAATTTTGACCAAACTATTCTTTCTCTTTTTAATATTCACGTGAAATTACTTGTGTTAGAAATAAAATATTATTTGCGCTTTCCTAAGAAAAATAGTTGAAAAATATCCTCTCAAAATATCAAATAAATGTCTAGCGCAATTTGTAAATTTAAACCGTTTTGCAATATTATTTTGTGTTCATTTTATGTAATAACTGTAATGTGACGTAAATATGACGTAATTTCTCCTATGTAAGACTTCTAACGCATGTTAATAAATTTATTATTTTACAAATTCCTTTCTCTCTTAAAATTCACGTGTAATTATAGTTTTTATGACGTAATTTTTAATAAGTTCCTGCTTTTTGTACATAATTATTTAATTCTAATTCCAAATGTTTTTTTCTGTTTATAATAGTCACGTGTAAATAAATTTTTAATTTATTACACGTATAAATATATATATTTTTTAAGCAAACATTATTGTTTCCGCTGTTTATACAGTTGGCAACAGTTTAAATTAATATCACTTTCTAAAATCTGTAAAAAATATATCTCGAAATGCTGAAAATTTGAATTTAAAATAGATATAAAACCTCGAAAAATGAGTCAAATTAAAAAAATAAATCAATTCTGCACACCGTGAAATTATAACGTATAAAATGAACTGAAAATTATTAAATTCCGATGTATAGTTTTTGCTACTATAAAACTTTTTTAGTGGAACGATTTTGTCCAACTTTAGCATTAAATATCTCTTAAAATAATTCTTCGATTTGAAAACTGTCTGCATCAGCGTGTTTATCAAACATTCCTGTATAACACTACCGATTTTCATATTTTTGTATGCATTATTTTTCTTAATATTAACGAAGAAAGACCTCCGGTCACAAAAAATTCAAAACCGGCGGCGGCGGTGACAGCAGTAGTTACTTTTTTTTAGAATAGAGAGATTACAACCATACCCATATTACAAAAATTACACCACATTCATTCTACAAAGTAGCTTTAATCATGCCAGAAATTTGACTGTTTTGAAAAGCTTTACAATGTTCTTCATAAATTGTCATCATTTATATAACTATTCACAATTTATAGGCTGACTTTAAATATAATGATAAGGCTTTTAATAAATATTTGGAAACTGTTCTATATTTTGTCTACTTAATCAATTTATTATTCAGACATGTCCAAATGATTCAGCTATTTAACTGGATACTAAATATTTTATATTATTTCAAAAAATGTATTGGATTGTAAGGTAGTTAATATTAAATTAAGTGTAACTGAGGTATTATTGTACAACCTGTATATAATAATCCTGTCTTTAATAAAAATAAATACAAAAGCAGAAATAGTAAAAAAAAAAAAAAAAAAAAAAAAGAAAAAAAGAAACGAAAAAGAAATGCTTATAAGCATTCAATATTTATCTTAAAAATCATGCACAATTTCATGACTGGAGTTCATATTTTTTCCAAAAATTCACATTTCCAAAAAATTCCAATCAGTTAATCTGGCATAGATAAAACTGGTTAAAGAAAATTAACTACTTTAAATTATTCTTGGCAGGAAGCATGAACTAATGAATTTTTTAAAAAAATCATAATTTTTGCTCTGTTCCTTTTTTAAGCTATGGCAAGAAAAAAAAACATTATTTTAACTATATCTTCCGGCTCTCTAACTTGTTTTCTTAACATATAATCATAATTTAGTGAATGTTAAAGTAATAATTAATAAAAGTGTATTTAAAAAAATAATATTACTCTTTATTTTTTATTTGTTTTATTTTCTACTTTTGAATGTTTAAAATATTTCGTTGTTGCAGTTTCATAGCCATTTGGTATATTTTAGCAAATACGGTTTGGCATATAATTGTTCTAACTCATATACAGTTGTAACGATAAAGAATATTTGGTGATTTATCACTTGCAGCTGGCTAATAGAAAAATGCCTTAAAATTAATTTGTAAGTTCTAAATATATAAAAATGTTACATTGTTTGGATTTCTCCTTTCGTTACAAAATGTTATTTTGCACAAAAATATAATAAATTTCACAACCTATAATTACTCAAATGCAGGGTTGGCATTTTTGCCGGCAAAAAGGTATTTTTGCCAGGACAGTGGCAAAAACTGGAAAAAAACAGGGCAAAAATGGAAAAAACTGGCAAAAATGGCAAGTTCTTATTTGACTTTAATGTGTAATAAAATCTGTAAGCTAATAAGGATAATAATGGTATAAACAATTAAATTTAATAACCTGTCTTTTAATATTTTTATTTAATTTGCTAATTAATAAATAAAATTAAATATTTTTACATATTTTAAATCTTTATAAAATAGGTGGGATTCAGTCTGGTACTTAGGAATTTAAGAACCAAATTAAAAATCGGATATCTAATTTTTTTTTTTTTTTCTTAAGGAAAGTATTTTGTCAGCCATTAATATTTTTTTTTAATTATCAAAAGGTTTTATATAACTTTGCTACTTTTGTTTTATGTAATGAGTCTTAAAAATATGTAAATATTTAAGTCTTTGGTACTAATTTATAATTATTTATCTGGTGAAACTAGTCTGTTATATCTTATGTTATTAATTTCGAGCTAAAAGAAAAACCCTTCCCTAATTCATATTTAGCAAAAGTGATTAGTAGAGAAGTGCTTATAATTGGTTTAGAAGTATCGAAAAAGCTTGTGAGATTTCAAAAGACTTCTGTTCATTAGTCACACACTTTCAAATATGTCCAGCAAGCACTGCTGCTGTCGAAAGATTTTTTTGAAATTTTTCATTTGTGCAAACTAAAATTCGAAATAAACTGTCAACAAATAATCTTTCTAAACTAGTTTATTGTTATGCTATGCTAAAACAGCAAAAATTAGATTGTGATGGAGATATCACTGAATTATTTGAAATTTAATAGTGTTCTGCTTTAAATATAATTCGAGCTAAAAGAAAAACCCTTCCCTAATTCATATTTAGCAAAAGTGATTAGTAGAGAAGTGCTTATAATTGGTTTAGAAGTATCGAAAAAGCTTGTGAGATTTCAAAAGACTTCTGTTCATTAGTCACACACTTTCAAATATGTCCAGCAAGCACTGCTGCTGTCGAAAGATTTTTTTGAAATTTTTCATTTGTGCAAACTAAAATTCGAAATAAACTGTCAACAAATAATCTTTCTAAACTAGTTTATTGTTATGCTATGCTAAAACAGCAAAAATTAGATTGTGATGGAGATATCACTGAATTATTTGAAATTGAATAGTGTTCTGCTTTAAATATAATTTTACATTAAAAAATGGAATTTAGAATATAATTGTTTATTTGAATTTCTAACACATATAAACATAAATGCTTTACTCATTTAGAGCCTACACAGTTCTATTATGTGAATAATCATTAATAATTGTATAAACATGAATAAATAATCAAGTTTTCTATTTATTTATATAAAATTAGTATTTTTTTCATTTATAATTTTGTTATAAATGTTGGTATTCTTTCATAAAATGCATAATTATACTTATTTAACTTAATAGTTCAAAATAAATTTAGATTATTGATTTTTTAACTATTAAGTTTCTTTTTTCTTTCATGAAATATTTTTTTTATCTTTTTCCGGGAAAAAAATTAAATGGAGAGCCTATTTTTGCCACCAATTTGGCAAAAACCTATTTTTGCCGGGACGGTTTTAATCAGGTCTTTTCCACCTATGGCAAAAACTTACCAACCCTGCCCAAATGCTTAAAGATTTTATTCTATATATATAAAATGCAAATGGGCATTTCATTTTGTCTCCTTATAACTTGAATTCTGCAGAATAGATTTTGATGAGACTTGTGCCATTAGTTAAATAATTTTTCAGAGAAAGTTTTAGTGTATTGCTTACTCTTCTATGTTGCTTAACTATAAGGCTATGGGGGAATGTTCTATAATCAAGTGAATCCGATTATGAAGGATTAGCATTTTTATAAAGTTTTACTAGGTTTTGTTTGGATTTGAATTGTTAGTTTTATAATTTTTCAGTCAAGGTTTTAGTATATAACATATTGCTCTAATGATGCTCAGTTTTAAAGTTATAGAGGAAAGTTCTATAATTAGGTGAATCTGATTATGAAAAATTAAACTTTTTAAAAGTTCTACTGAATGGATTTTGAAGAGACTTGCATTGATAGCTTTATAATTTTTTAGGGATGGTTTTACTATTCACTGTTGACTGTGAGCTGCGTCTCTCTCGCTCGCATATTTTTATGTTCTAAATATCAATTTTGAACTTCGCACTGATGATGGAGCTTTAGAAGTTCCGAAGCAGCTGTATGCACCCTTTTGTATACACACACAGTCGAACCTCTATATATTAAAGTAGTAAATTTCCGGAAAAAAATTTGATATGTAGAAATTTCGATATATAGAAGCGATCTTAGTTTTAACATAATTACTCCTAAAACATTAGAATTAAAGCTAATTTTCGTGTATGGAACTCCATTTCTAATTTGTATGTGAATCACATTAAATGAAAGTTAATAAAAAAAACGAATTAGTATGAAAGGTTTATTGAATACTACATACTTTTCATAAAAGCAATAATCCAGTAATCCAGTTCCCATTTTAATCCAGTAATTTCCCATTTTAATCGAAACAGCTGTATGCACTCTTTTGTGTACACATATTTATAATTTCTGCTATTTAATGTTGGCCATTTACCGTAAATTATCAATTAAAAGAATTTATCCATAGTAGCCAACATTGTGTCTAATGTGTTAGAAAATATAATAGCTCAATGCCAGTTGGTATCCTTTTCAGCAGGGTAGAAGAGACAATGTTGAATTCAGGCACTTTTCTCCGGGAGGGATTTTTGTGGCTCCAGGGGGGACATTATAGAGTTCCAGGGGGGATTGTACTTTTTGACCATTGAAAACACAAAATCTCAAATCTTCCGGGGGGACATCTCATTGCTTCAGGAGGTGGGAATGCCCCCCCCCCCCCCGAAATTTTAACTTGTAAAAATTTTCTAAATATCCTCAAAATATGCCTACATTGTACACAGAACAAATACTCAGCCTGCTGATGAAAAATCTGAAATCACGTAAAATAAATTGGACGGCCTATTTAATAACTGGTATTTTTGCATGAACCAGCTTGTGATCTTGCATACATTACCCCCACTGATGTTCTAACATTCAGAACCAACTGATCTCGCATACCAAAAAACAGTGATGTTACACTATTTAAAAATGTCTGCATTATTCATCACTGTTACATAAAAGGTAGA
Organism: Maratus speciosus; assembly: GCA_963932465.1. Taxonomy (NCBI): domain Eukaryota; kingdom Metazoa; phylum Arthropoda; class Arachnida; order Araneae; family Salticidae; genus Maratus; species Maratus speciosus. Next base: position 176,886,870 of record OZ010790.1, on the reverse strand, counting down.
GGTGGGAAGCGGTAGTGGTACACAAAGAGAGTAGTGTACAGAAAGAGAGTACTTCTAAGTGTAATGTAGCGTGTGAGTCTCGTACTGCAGTCGTCCGATCGAGATCTCCTGTTCCTGGCTGTTCACATTGGCCCGTATCTGAGGGTCCATGTTCGAATGATGACAGCGAGGACGACTTTTTGCCTAGTCTGAAGCATACTAAATAGCTTGGAGATGTTCGCCCAGTGCTTGCACGGTAAAATACCAGTTTTTTAGTCTTGCTGTGTGTGGCAAGTGATCTGGCACTTGTAAATAGCTGAGTGTGCGTGTTTCGAGTGTTTCTGGAATGTAGTTCTGCTTATTCAGGCGCAATCGAGCCTGTGCTGATAGTATGTTAATTCGCTTGCATAAAAACTGCTGAACGCCCCCACCCCTCCCGAATTCAACACTGAGAAAGGCACTTTAGTATAGGTCCATATTGCTTTAGAACACAATGTCAAATTCCCCGATATATTTCGTTTTAAGAAACTAATCAGTGTAGCAGGCAAAGCTAGCATAAAATACGTGTTCACTGACTATGAAAAATCGATAAAAAAAGTTATTGATATTGAAATGTAAAAGGGCTTGAAATAATTGCAACAGGACAGGAAGAGAATTAAAAAAAAAAAAAATACATTTCTTGTTGTCCAAAGCCTATGTGTGATTTTCGTGCTAAGATATTGATATTTAAAAAGCAGTGTTTTTCTTCTGTTATTTTTCTTTTTCATTCATTCTTTTTTTTTTTTTTTTGATGGATGAATATATGAGAAAAATTTTGCTATTCAAAGTGTTCCTGCTATATGTTATAATTTCTGAACCAAATTTATGAGCTATAAATATGTTTCTGATGACTGTTGTCATGTTGTGAACGCACCATTTTCATCGTAATCGTGATCCGACATTTGCATGTGGTTGTATCTCCCATTAATTGATGTAATTTTAACTGATTTTAATATTTTATCTTTAATATTTAATTATTTCAGTATTCCCATTTTTCCACATTCGCGATTCCCATTAATTTGGTATATCACTTCTGTTCCTACAGCAATTTGTTCATATTTTTATGTCCTGTTGCCGCGATCGTATATATACAGTCGAGTCTCTGTATAACGAAATCCATTGTTCCAGTAAAAAATTCGTTATATAGAGAAATTTGCTATGTAGAGAATAAGTAAAAATTCGTTATATAGAGAAATTTGCTATGTAGAGAATAAGTAAAAATTCGTATTTAATGTGTAAATTTTGAACAAAAATTATTTTTGAGGTGTTTAATAAAGAATTTGAAATGTTTAACTATAAATATTAACCAAATATTGTATTTCTTAATTAAACAGTTTCAAAAAAGAAAACAGACATTTATTTTGAAAGTATAATAAAAATCACATAAGGAAAACTTACATTAATTTTATACGAAGAAATCTGTAATTTTTCGCTGTTTTGATTTCAAAATTGCTACATTCTCGATAAAATGTTCACACTTTAGCAAGGAATGAAAAATTGTATCGGGAACATTTTCCTGCATTTGAAGTCCTGTCTTTATAAGATCAAAAGAAGTCATAATTTCACTGCGTGATGGTTTTTTCTCTTGTTGTACGTTTTCGTTTTCATGCTCATTGTCACTTTGACCATCATTGTTCATAACGCTGCTTAAAATATCACTATCAGTAAGATACTGTGCAATAGTGAGATTGTCATCCACTTCCAAAAAATCAGAGAGAGAGAGTAACATTTTCTTCGACATTTCCGCTTTCCTTAATTAATGTCCATTTATCTTTTAAGTTTGCTAAAGCCACATAATCTTCATCATCAGAATCCGCATTATTCTACTGTTTAGAAAAGCCGGTGTTTTTGAAGCAATTTTAAATTGTTTTTTCAGTTACATCAAATCTCTAGCCTTTATAAAGTTCTGCAACACACTTTCTAAGACTAGATGTCTTCAGTGGAATCATTTTTTTCAGTAGCTATGATCAGCTCTTTAAGAATTCTTTTCTTATAATGCACCTTTAGATTTTTTATTATTCCCAAGTCCATGGGCTGAGATAAAAAACTCAGCACAGAACGATAAATCAGGAATCCGTGATGGAAAATTGAATCCATGTGATTTGGAAGCTTTTTTACAATTGAACAAATAAAGAACTTTTTATGAAAAATTCATTATATGGAGATAGATATTTTGCTATATGGAGACTTTTTTTAATGAGATCATGGAAAAAGGGGACCGTTCCTACTAAAAATTCGTTATATAGAGAAATTCGATGTATGGAGTTTCGTTATAGAGAGACTTGACTGTATATTTATTTCCAGTGTTATATCTGATAAGTGTAAATTACCTTCTCCCTGTCTTGCCACTGTTCCGGAATTTATTCCTGTACATTTTACTTTTACTTAACAATATATCTATCTCCTCTATATTCATCTTTATTAAACAAAACATTTATTTCTTTATTGATCTGTGATAAAATATCTTTATCAATATTAAGTTAAACAGTACTTCGCTTACCTTAAATTAACTTCTGTTATCACATCTTCAATTTATTTACTTTGTTTACATTATCGCACTTTCCTTTCTGATTCTGCTTTTATCCATCTGTTTTTCCCATGCATTCAACAGCACGTAACTTTTTCATCTGACGTTGGTTTCACGATCGCCACCAGATGACGTTGTTTGTTTTAACCTACAACACATCAGATGTATGACACTTTGTCACAATGTCATCATTCTGGAATCATCTTTTGCTGCTGGTGAAACCATCTTTTGCTGCACTTGTTGAATTGGGTGATTAGATATTATTCGTTTTCCCGGTTCATATAAATATGGATATGTTTCCCTGCTCCGTTGCCTTCTCTTACATTTTGCATTAACAAATTACCATCCTCTGATATTGTTAAAATGGCATATGATGTTAAATAGAAGTTCTGCATATTTTTAATCAGTTCACCTATCATCTGCATACATTCATATCAGGAAATGCAGGATACTTGATATGGTGTACTGTAGTATACGAATTGGTTAGGATCGTTTGCATTAGACAATTTCTTTTTCATGTATTTTGCTGCCTATTATTTGCATTATTTAAATGTCTTATTCAAATGTTCATGGTATCATCTTATTTTTTTTTTAAGGCTGTGTCTAATCATTTTTACTTTAATCTCATTTTTTTTTTTAATCTGTGCATACAATTCTGCATATTACTTATACATTTTTAAAATAAAAAAACACATCATTCAAGCTGATCAAAGGAATACTAAAAATGCCTTCTTAAAATTCTAGTTCTTGTGTTTTATATCTAAGTTTGGCATTTTTTCCCCCTTGTTCTTCACAATAAAAGTTTGTGTTAGCTTCCTGCCACCTTGGCAGAACTTTAATTTTTTACCATTTGAAACCCTTATATATGCATGTAATAGTTTTAAAAATCAAATGTTTTCTTGTGGCTAAATAGTTTCTCAAAGTTGTTATTTGTAAATTATCTTCGTGATAATTAGTGTCATGTTTATAAATACAAGAAGCCATATGTAGTATTTCTTTTTGCCATAATCAATGACCAGATGTTTGAATTCATAGTGCATAAATTAATGAAATATATAAAATATAATTCCTGGTCGTTGGAAATAATGTTCCACATGTATGGTCACAAATTTCACCATGAAATATTTTCACTGTTTTACTAGTCTCTGTAATGATTTCCAAGTTTCATAATGGCAAATTTTTTTATATATATGTTAATAGATGTAAAGTTGTGACCAAAGCTCTACTGTGTTTGTAGAAAAATAGTGCAAAATAGTATTTAATAATCATAATATAACATGTATACTGGAATTGTCAAGTCATCCTGTCAACCCCATGTAATCCCTGGCAACGACTTGCACATTCTAAATTTTAATTGGTGTTTCATCCTAGTTCTGGTTTCCACATTCTTAACTGTCTTTTAATAGTTGTTTAATTATAGCTCATTTTTTAATTTGCGTCTTGCTAGCTCTAAATTTTAATTGCCAATAGTTTTGCTGTTTTTTTCAATTGGGATTTTCATTGTCAAAATTTTGCAGTGTTCAAAATTTTTCTTTCCCATTCAAAATTTTTTTCGTATCCTGTTTCGGGGGAGTATGTCACGTTGTGAACGCGCCATTTTCATCATAATTGCGATCCGACATTTGCATGTGGTTGTATCTCCCATTAATTAATGTAATTTTAACTAATTTTAGTACTTCATCTTTGTTGTCCTGGTCTGCATACCGAACTAGGGTTTAAAACAGATAAAATTAAGTAGCATATTAATATAAGCTTGCCAAAGGCACGGCATAGACCATAAATAAAAATGAATGACAAGGTAGTTGACGTCGGTGTGTAAAGGTAGATTAACACAGAGAAGAAACAGTATTTAAGTTTTTTATGGAACTAACATTTATTTGTCAAAAATAAAAACAAACTAAAAAAAAATAAACAAGTACATAACTTAAAATAAAGTCAAATTAATTCAGGTAGAAGTTAGTTGACAATGACATACAACAATTCAGTATTGCACACTTGCATTAAATATACATCAGTATATGTGTCAGCTTTTAACATATGAACTGGTATGATAATACTATAATATAAGAATATATATTTCACTCACATGTGGTTGAAGTAGAACATCGAATCATGAAAAACATCTCTTAATCATTCGTAGCACTATACACATCGTTGTTGAGAAGAACTGATGGTTAAGAAGATTTCCAAGTGTTGACAACACAGTAAAACGTACGACGAAAACTAAGTATCAAAATTGAAATGTTCGATGTATTTTCTTTAAACAATTTATTTGAATGAGAAAAGTCCAAAAGATGTATAGATATCACATTTAATAAGCACACCGGTTCTTAACTTAAATATTGGCAAAGTCCACGAATCATTGCACTATTTCAAACTAGCAGAATCAATCTTTATTATGTATTCAAAAAACTCAGTGTCTAAAACTTTCATCATTAACTAACTTCAATAACAACATATCTTAAACAGTATTCAATGTAGCTTTGTTAAAACGATATCTAAAAATAACTTCAACATTTAACAACATCCTTCAACTAGCGATAGCTAATGAAACATTTAATTAAAAATGATAACGAAATAACTAGAACTATGCGACCAGAACCACCAGAACACCTGAGTTCCGAAACTAACATCCCTTTAATAGCTTCTGACTCTAAGCACATGCTAATCAGCAAAAACACCCCCTTCAGAGAAACACATGTTCAGCAGAGTTGAGTAACACTCGTACTGCTGTACGGAAAAACTATTTTTCAACTCCAGAACGGGAGGAAAAGCGATACGCAGTGCGTCCGAGATACGTGGATGAACGGAATGAAAGAGATGCGATCGGAAGTGAAAAGTCCGATGACATGAATCGATTCTCAATCGAATCGTAAAACGAATAACTAAACTAGACTTATGGCAAAATGAAAATAACAGGTAGGTAAATTACGAAGTGATATTTGAATAAACTGGAAGGAATAAAGATAACCAAAGGTAAGTAGAATATTAGAATGAACTTAGTTGAAAAGGAAAAATAAAGAAATGATTGAAATAAAGTACTTAACTTAAAAAGGCATAAACGTAAAGGAAAGTAGGGCTAACAGTCTTTAATATTTAATTATTTCAGTATTCCCATTTTTCCGCATTTGCAATTCCCATTAATTTGGTATATCACTTTTGTTCCTATGGCAATTTGTTCCTATTTTCATGTCCCGTTGCCACGATCGTATATATATATATATATATATATTTATTTATTTCCAGTGTTATATCTGCCGTTTTCGGCAATTCGCCATGTTGGGTCATAGCGCGAGATGTGGGTTCTTCTTCATTGCGTGGTTACCGTTTGGAACATATTCCGATAGCTTTCGTTATCGCCCTTTTGCCATGCATTGCTCACTCACTTTTGGCATTATGCGTGCGTGGCTAATCTGCTCCATGTGTGCTGATTGGTCCGATCGCTGGTCGATTCTAGCGCGCATTGCTTTTCTTGGGGATTTTTTTTTAGACCAGAAGAGTCATTCGTGTTAGAAACTTCCACCTAGTAGGTGATCTTTTTCGTAAGTGTAGTTCGCCCTGGCACGGGAGATGCCAGCAGTGGCTCTCACCGGTCAGGGATGTATTGGAGGGTATACGGGGGTATACGCCGTATACCCTCTGGATTATTTTAAAGAACACTGTATACCCTCTGTTTCTCAAGAAAGCTATAGTATATATACACTAGGGTATACCCTCTGCCATGAGCGTATACCCTTTGCTTGGAACGTATACCCTCTGTTTTTTTTTACGACTACACCACTGTCACCGGTGCCACCATCTTAATAACGCATCTTTATAAAATGTCATAGCTTAAAAATTCTTACGTTATAAAAATTATTGTGTGAGTCTAAAACCAGCCTGTCCCAAATTCAAGAGCTCCTGAGTTAACTAATAAACCTTTTTGTGCAACATCAAGTTTTGATTCTTCTACCTCATTTTCCACGATTTTACCAGTCATCCGTAGTATCCATAACTCTACCATGATAATCCAGTTTATTTTTCTATGAAGAGAGACAAGATGGTTCTGAAGTCATATTAATTATTATAAACAACACGTCACAAGGTCAGCAGAAACATTGTAGCGAATACCCTGAGATGTTGCAAAGGCACATCATCACCACGTGTCTATATTAGGGCTAAGGCCAGACATGTTGCATGAGCCACTATACAATTAAATATTAGTAAACATATCACAGAAGTGAATTATTTTCGGACAACTGTGCAATTTTTGCCACATTAAAATATTGATATTTAGTTGTAAAAATCAGGCTTTTATGCTTAACTATTTTTTTTTTCCACATCAAAATCCGAAATGAAATTTTTTTTATTTCCAAACTAATTATTTCACCTCTAAATCTGATTATACTTGTAACAAATCGATACTTGACCATTAGCTAAAAGGTTAGTATGTAGTATTAAAATTTCAGAGCTATTGTATAAAATTAAGTGTATATTTTTAATCAACATGTGCATAATGTTAATCCTATATGACAAAGAACAGTGGCTTTGGGGAATGAATTTTTTTTCAAAGGGATAATTTTTGTATTTTTGAAATGGTTTGCACTTTTGAAAAGAGAATTAAAAATACATGCTGTTTGGCATTTTCTTTTTTGTGCATTTTAATTTTTTTGTAGTAACGTAAGTTTGAAATATTTTGAAAAAAGGGAAGGCAGGGGTTGTCCGGTATCTTAAATGTTTAAAAATCATAGTCATTATCATCCAAACTTTTTACGAGTTTAAAACATCATAATTTCATAATCTATGTAAAAAAATAGTAAAAAAATATTGATATTTAGTATTAAAAGGGCTCGTAAGTCCTTTTTTTTTCTCTCTCACTTGCTCTGTTTTGGTAGTTAAAAAAAATTGTTCTTGTTGTCTGAACTCTTTGAGATTTTCAGCAGTTGTAAATGTGGTTGTTATGCACCTCGTAATAAAAATTTGTGAAAAAATATTGATATCTAGTTAAAAAATAAATGTGTCTTCTTCATGTTTTGTCCCCAAACCCATTAGCATAGCAAAAAAAGTAGTTCTTATTGTCTGAATTCTTCGGAATTTTAATAGGTTATAAATTTAACCGTATTCAAGCCCTCTTTAAAATTTCATGAAAAAATATGCATATTAGTAGTGAAAATGGGAATCAAAGGTGAGCGAAACCACGCTGAAACACCCCATTTTTTATTTTTTTCATCAAAATTTTCACATATTTTATTTTGCACAAAATACTCTTATTAGAAGTCTGCACGGGCCGGAATTTTCAGGCCAGGCTCGGTGTAAAAATTGAAAGTTCGGCCCGATCCCGGCCCGTTTGCATTTTTACAGTTCTCGGCCCGGCCCGTACAAAAATCACTGAAAACAGGCCCAGCCCGACACAATTTCTACAAAATAAAAAAATCCGTTTTTTCTCAACATACAATTAAGATTCTTTTAATGAATACTACATACATATTTATGGGAACATTTTACACTATATTTTAGATTACTATGATGTTCGCAAAACAGAAAACACACAATAGTAAACATTAACGATTACTTACGGTGTTTTAGTCATCGTGTCTACAGACATTTCAAAATTCAAATAACGATTCATTAAAAGATTAATGTAGTTCAGAATAAAAGATTAAAAACATGATAACTTTTGAAGCTGTATAATAAAAAGTAGATTTGTGAAAATATTTTTCTCATTTTTAAGGCTTTTCTCAAATCCAAAGGAGCTGCATTTCAACACATTTATGAATTCATTTCTTTTCGGAAACGCGTAAGATTGGCAGGTATTCTTATTAAGAAGTTATGTAAATGTCGGTTTTCTTTTTCATAGTTAAAAGCAATATATATTTCTGAAAATACTGCCAAAGTTAGCGTTTTGAATCGAATTTCCGGAAGCGATAGCACAGGAAAGGAGAAGAACATACAGTCATATGACAAGAATCTCTGTTATCTCTGTAAGTAATTTATCAAATATGGAAAAAGCTATTTGTTTCCAAATGCCTTCAATAGTCAGGCCTGTCAATTTTATGCCTTTATAGTTAAAAATGAGTCAGAAAATGTGTCTGAAAGTTTTGCATTGTTGAGCAGTGGATATGAGAACCACCTTAAGGTATATTTCCAAAGATACTGTTAAGAGAAGTTCATTATCACTACTAATACTACAAAACATAATGACTGTCCTACACATCCTGAGATTGATTAAGACCAGTTCCGTCCTGGCACGAGTTTGTTGAAAAAAAATTTAACTCGGAATCAGACATCTTGTAATTGTACAATGCCGATCTCTTTGGTGTATTGATGTTGTTAAACTCATGTCGTGACGCACGTTTATACGTCTCGTGAAAATCATATTAATTGAAAATGGCTCGTATTTTATCTACTTCGATTGAATTCTTATATCAGGCCGATAGGTCCGATTAATTTTTTTATCGGCCCGGCCCTGCAGGCCCGATTAATTTTTTTATCGGCCCGGCCCTGCAGGCCCGTTCAATCTTTTCGCCGGCCCGGCCTGCCCGTTTATTTTGTCTGTCGGCCCGTCCCATTGAAGAAATTGTCCTAATTCTGCCGGCTCGTTTGAAAATTCGCCTTCATTCAGCCGGGCTGGGTACGGGTCCGTGCAGACCTCTAACTCTTATTCATCCGAATCGTTCGAAATTTTTATAGGTGATGTAAATGCAGTCTGCAGAGACACTCTTAAAAGATGGGTTGGACTTACGGATGTTTAGTCACTTTTAGCATAGAAAAATTATTGTCTTTGTGAAGCACAAAAGTGACCTGCGGTCATGAATTTTTTTAAAGGGTTGAAATTCGTATTTTTGAAAACTGATTGCACTTTCAAAGAGAAAGCTTTACAGAAAAACTTTTTGTTAATCGGTACTTCCGAAATTGCACCCTATAGAGGCAGTGCTGTATGGGAGGAAAAGTGAACTGTGAAAATAACCCTTTTTGAAATTTTTTTTAAAGAGTTAACAATGATACATTTTTTAACTGACTGCGGTGTTTCAAACATAAAATTTTAAACTTTAAGAGAGTGTCTTCCGTTTTTCAGTTTCTCAGAAAGTTTTTCTGATAGAGGTTAAAACAAAATTGAAAAAAAAAACGGGGGGGGGGGGGGGCTGGGGGGGGGTTTAGTTCTTTCTTTCTATCTATGCATTAAGCAGGTTCTGGGCATGCTCAAGCACGCCTCCTCTGATTTGGGAAAAATATCACTTTTTTAATGAGTTTTTAATAAATATCTCGGCTAATTATCAAAAAATTAAAAATCTGAGCCTCAGATGCATCAGGATTTGCCTTGGACTACTCTCACCCAAATTTTCAGACTTGTATGTGTTACAGACATACAATACTAGCCATTGCCAACACACACACGGACTGAACAATTTTGTCTTTTATTATTATAGATGTGTTGGTAGTTAAAGATAATGTAGATCTAGATGAGCAAATAATCATTACATAAGCGTGTGCATAAACATTTAAAATTTGTACATTTTTAAACATTTGGAGTTATAATTTCAAAGTAATGAATAGGTCTGAATACAAAAAGTATTTCAGACCTGCAGCATGAACATAATTCTAAATCTATAGTATAATAAAAGAAAAGTGTTTAGCTGATTTTGAAGTAAACTGTCTCCCTGTTCTTTGAACTTGCTGGGGAATTCATGAAAATTATATATCAAAGGTTTCTTTACATTAATATTTACTTCTCTGCTGAATTAAACATATTGTTTAATAGAGATTTTCTATACTCATATTATTTAAGCTATTTCATTTTCTATATTTTTTTTATTATTTATAAGAAAATGGCACATAATTTAATTGCAGATTTTGATTTAAAAAAGTCTTGTTACAAAACAGCAGATCTACTACTCTAATAAAGCTTGTGATTTCTAATGCTTGCAGATAATATATATAAATGAATAAAGAAGATTTTGTTTGCAATTACAAAAGTGTTATTACATTTGGCATGTCTTTAAACATCCATAAATTGCAAAAACCTGTAATATGCAAGCACAATAAATAAACAATATGCAGCATTGCAGATTGATGATTGAATCTGCAAATAAGTTATGGTACTTTTCGAGTATAGAGGCCTTGGCAGTATGCTTGGCTTCAGAAAGTAAGGTTTGTTACCTATGAGACAGTGGATAGGTTACCAGAAAATATGCATGAAAATTTCTTTCTCTCACCAAGCCCATTATCTCTATCTGGCCAAGGCCTCTATACTGGAAAAGTACCTAAGTTATTTTTCTAATGAATATCTTTTTTAAAGAACTTTTTCAAATAACTACTAAGTTTAATGAACCTTTTCAGGTGTTTTTTTTTGTGTGTGTGTGACTTTTTGTATTATAACTATAGTTTTTTAGTAATGATTAACAGTAGCTAATTGAGGTTTTGACTGTTTAATATTTTTTTCCTAGTCATTGTATGGACTTCTGGCATCTCCAGATCAAGTTAGCTATTTGAACAGTATTAAAGTGCAATCGGTGAACACTCAGATGGAGCACAATATTATGTTATCGTCAACTGCTGGTAGTAGGTTCCCTCTTCTGCCTTTATCTTCTCGAATGAATATTATAAATGTGTCTAATGAAGCAGAGTACAATTTAATTCCTCAAGTAAGTCAAAAGTTGTATATTAATATTCTAATGAAGTTTTTAAAATTAATTTGAAGTTTTATTTTGATGTCAGAACCGTGTGAAGGGGGAAGGGGGGGGGGCAGTCGCCCCGGGCGTGGAAATTGAGAGGGCACCAAACTTATACTACCAAACTCGGCTTTCTTTCTTTTATTTTTGTAAAAATAAACACATTTGTAAATTTTTGTAAAAATATATTTCCCAGATATCACCCATTCCCGATCCCAGATATCGCCATTTCCCAGATCCCCTTTCCATAATGTAAGTGCAATTTTCTCTTATGGTAATTAGTTGTATGGAATTTCTGAATTATTAAACCTTTTAAAGTTCAAAGTAAAGGCGAAACATGTATTCAGTAAAATTTATTTCTGTTTCTACACTTGTGACATCTGTCACAAAGAAAAGGCTGGGGGGGGGGGGGGGGGCGCCAATTTGAAACTTTGCCCCGGGTGCAGTTTTCTCTTTGCACACTTCTGTTTGGTGTTAATTAAATATCCTCACTGAATTTTTCAATGTCTATTATAATAATTTTCATAACTTTTCTTGTGTTTATTTATGTAAATGCATTTCTAATGCAATTTTATATATTGATTTTTATGATCCTCATTGATCCTCATGAGTTTGCTTTAACTATTTTCTCCTCATGGTTACAAATAAAAACCAACAGTGTATGTATTTGTAAAGGGGAGGAGGATGTTAGTGTTAAATATATACAGGGTTGGGCATAATTTAATTGGCAAACTTTTTTCTTAATAACTTTTGAACTATGTCTTTATACTTACAAAAATGACATTAACATATCATTCAAAATGTGCAGAATATTTGCAAACATAAAAACAAGCAAAATAATAAGCCTTTTTTTTGTTGTTGTTGTTGTTTGAAAATTTTGTATGATTTTTATTTTTTGAATTTATGGTTTTGCTCCCATTAAAAAATGATTAATAATAATGAGAATAGAAAAATTGTATGCTTTATTTTGAAGTTTTTAATTAAAGTGCTTTATCGGCATGCAACAACTAACTTCTATTCAAACTTATTTATAGTGCAAGATAAATATTTGAAATTTCCCTGAAATGAGCAAAAGTGACTCCATCACAAATAACAATTGAACAAAATAGTCTTTATTTAACAAATTAGTTTATGTTGTCAGTAACTATCCAGATTGTGTAATATTTACAGAAAAACATTTGGAATGTGCATGGTGTGACATGGGTTTGTAATAAATGCTCTTGTAGCCAAATGTAAGACCATTGGGGGGTGTAACATCTGAGAGAAGCCCAATAAGTTGATGTGTTCTAGAAAACATTCCATCTAATTTATTCATTTGAGTTAAGGATTCAAAAGGTTGTACATATAAATTTTAATCACACTGAAAACTTTTTCTAAATAATTTGTATGTATTAAATTTTGCTTTGGCATAAAACTTAAAAAACTTACTCAGAAAAAAAAAAAAAAGTTGAAGAATAATTGGCCCATTTTCTATGTTTTGATATACAGTATTTCCATAAAAATCATACCATATCTTATTGTTTGAAAACATACATTGAACTGTCAAATGTTTCAAATGATGTTAAATATTCATGTTATACCACTTTTATAACTAATTTAATTTTTATAAAATCTAACTTGTTATACAGGACTTTCCAAAAAGATTGAAATACACTGTAATTTTTTACCTTTTGACAGTACATCTCTATATAATAAAAGGCAGTGTAACGCATCCGGGGCAAACCCATCAATCTTACTAGTCTCCAATAAGATGGAGCCACGTTAGGCTTAATTTTGATTTGAGATGTATATGAGAAAACTTATCTGCCTAAATACAAATCTTTTCTACCTGAAATCCCTTCTGTTCAAAATAATATATTTTCATATTTCTATAAAAGATTCTATACTAACAACATTTCAATGATTTACGCAGCCATTTCAGAAAACAAACCTAGCGCACTTCGTGCGTAAAACGTAAATAAGAAGCTGTGGTAGAGGGCCATTCCTTTTGTGATTCATGGAAAAAAATTTTTAAACCATGGAGCTATGAAGATTAAAGGAGACGACATAAATGACATCACTTGAAGCTGTCTCATCTCTGCTGAGTGATGTCAGCTGCGGGTAAACAGAAGAAAAACTCCAATAGGCGTGAAGAACACTTTAAGAATGCTTCCTCTTCGTTCTTTCGGATGGGGTTCAACCCAGGATACCTATTTATTAATCAATAGACATATAAAAAAAAATTTTGGAGGGGGGGGGGTAAACAATAAAAATACAATTTCAAAATGTTATTAAAAAAATAGTATTATTTCAATAGTTGGAGCAGACTGTTTTAATTACGCAGTCTTATTGCATATTTATTAAATTTTTGTTTTATTAAGAAATCTTAATTTTGTTATAGTATATTAGCCGGAAATCTGGTTTACCCAGAAATATTGTAAATGCTAATTGTGTGTTTATTAGAACATAAATTAGCTGAACTTTGCTCATCTAAACGCTTCCATATTGTCAATTATTTTTATCAGTTTTTCAAATTTTAAGTGCAAAACACAATTTTTGCCTACCGTCCTAGGATGGGTATTTACACTAGTTACCAATATAAATTGCAAAAGAAATCAAAATAACTTAGGATTTACTGTTATGTTGATGAATTTGTCTTGTTATTAATTTTTAAAAAATTACACTTTTTTAAATTTTTAGGCCCTTATATTTAGAACTTATATTTAGAACTTATATTTAGAAACATTTCTTCCATGCTCTGACAAATAAAACAGTAAAAATTCCATTCTTCTGCAACCAAAACTCACAGAGTCATGATACTTTGAATTTTATTAAAGTTCAGAGCTATTTGGCATTAGAAAGATGTGTGTTTCTTTTTAGTGTCAGAAAGCTTCAAAAAATTCAAATTATCATAACGTGCTGAGTTTTGATCATAGAAGAATGGAATTTTTTATGCTTTACTTGTCCAAGCAGGGGGAATTTTTTTTTAAATATAACTTATAAAACTCAGGCACCATATAAAAATTTAAAAAGTGGTACTTTTAGCTAGACTAATTCATCACCATAATTTAAATTCTATCTTATTTAGAACACTTGCAATTTACACAGCTTACTCCAATCTCTACACAGCTTTCTGTACACAGCTTCCAATTTACACAGCTTACTCCACAGCTTTTCTCCAATGCATAAAAAAACAAAACAACAACAAAAAAAAACATGTTTCAATCTTTTTGGGACACCCTACATATTCATCCAGTTCTTATAGAACTATATATAGTAAAAATTGATACCTATTCTAAAAATAAAACACTAATTGTTTAATTTCTGCATGACAAAAATTGACTGAGATAATTAGTTTGAAAGTTTTGGATAATTTTTCTTGTTAAATTCAGGAATTGTACATAAATCAAATCACAAAATATTTGTATTTATATTTAACTAAAAATGAAAAATCGGCTTTCAAGTGGCCTTTGATATTAATTATCTGTTTATACAAGTAAATTAATTTTTTGAAATAATTATAAAATTTAGCTTGTTAATTAATCATCTGGTCCCTTTAAAGCTGTACAAAATGAAATTTGATACAGTTGACTCATGATTTAATGACCTTCATGGGATCTTGGCAAGTACGGCGTTAAATCGAATCATCATCAGATAAAAGCTGCTAATATTGGTTGTTTTTAATGCTGTTTAAAATTACCTGTCATTCTGATGCAATAAAAACTATGATTATATGATTTTTTTTTTTTTTTTTTTTTTTTTTTTTTTTTTGTGAGTTTGTATTTGTAGTAATTTGTCTAAATTTTTAGAATTCAAAAATGCATAAAAATTATTGAATAATTTTATAAGAATTAATTTAAACATTTTACAAAATCAAAAAATGACATACATTAGTTAACATTTTTTGAAAAATGATGTTATCTGGAAACTTCCAATGCCACTTTCGAGACCATTGATCATCTGGAAGTATAGTTAGAATTTTCTTCCCTTCCAAAAAAAGTTCAGAAGAATCTTGTGGCATCGCTTGCTTCTTTTAATGTAGGATGTGTTTCTGGAACATCGTCGATTTTCTCATCAGAAGAATTATATGGAATGTCCTGTTCAGGATTAAGAAAGCTGCAGATTAAGTCATCTACCAAAAATCCTCCCCTCCCTTTTCAAATTCTAGCTTATTGGAAATGGCAACATAATCCTCCAATGTGAGATTTTTTGGCAAAATAACATCTCCATACTGATTGAAATTTTCAATTTCAGTGTTCTGGACTCTCGGCAGCAGATTCAGTTTCCCAAGCTTGTTTCTTTAAAATTCTGGCGTGATAAAAGCAATTGGAAACTGTCCTAAGAAACTGCTTGCCAAGCTAAATTTGCTATATGAATAACCTCTAACAAATTCATTGTGTGAGTTTTGATTGCTTCTAACCTGATCAAAATGTCATTGGCTACTTTCTTTCAATACATTTTTTTTTTAAATATTCTAAAACAGATGTAACATTCAGGGTAAGAAAATTAATCTTTACTGCTTCTATATTTTATTGAATTTTATTGTGAAATCACGGCAGTTAAATAACTGAGCTTCTCTTCATGAATTATATTTAGAAAATAATGTTTTCCCTTTTAACATCTTCACAAAAAAGGAGAAAGATAAAATTGGCATGCTCCTACCTTTATTTTCAGCGTTGATCGAATCCGCGTAAGGTAATCCAACCTGCTATAAAAATCCAAAGTGAATCAGCACGAAAATATTCCACTCAGTAACAAAAGAGGGCACAGGATCACAGGACTACACTATTTAATTAAATGAATATAGATAAAGTTAAAATTAAATTTACATTCAAAGTTATATATTTAATTAACATATTATTTCCTTAAGGTTTTTCAGAGCGCAGACACACTGCGTGTTTTGCTTAGGGCATATATTTAGAGACTGACTAAAAAAAAGAAAGAAAAGTTTTCAGTTCATTAGTCTTTCTTATTGCATCTCGTTGTGCAACACTTTTATGTATACCAGATGTTGGAAATTCCTCTCTTTTTTTTTCTCTCTGCACGTGAAAAGAGGGAAAAATGGGTAGTTGGTTTCCACTCAGATAAAAACGATTTCATCTTTCAAATGCAATCTTGAAACACAGCTGTAATTATTTCACCATGTCTTGCAATTTCGGTAAATCATTATTCACTTTCTAACACCCCTGCTTGATTTCTGAAGTTGCAATAGTTCTTAAGTTCAAGTTGTCTCTGTGTTTGATAAAGTCAGGTTTGGGAAGGGGCTTCGTAAAGATGTCTGCAGTCATTTCCTTACAGGGACAATATTCTAATTCTATGATTCCCTTCTCTCGTAAATCTTTAATTGAATTAAATTTGATATCCACGTGCTTTGCTTTTGAATGATGTTTATAATTTTGAGTCATCTTGATGCATGACACATTATCCTCATACAGAATAATTGGTAGGTTTTGGTTTAAATCTAGATCCTTTAATAGCTTTATCAACCATATGGTTTCTTGTGCTGATGTGGCTGCGGAAATATACTCAGCCTCAGCAGATGATAATGCAACTGAGTTTTGCTTTTTTGTTGACCAGGAAATCGCTGCATTTCCTAATTTACTTAAATTTCCTGTGGTTGACTTTCGATCACTTTTATCTCCTGCCCAATCTGAATCTGCAAATGTCGTCAGAATCGGATCATATTCGTTGCTTATAACTAATTTTAATTCTTGTGTTGTTTTTAAATATCTTATAACCCTCTTGACTGCCCTCCAGTCTTTTTCTCTTGGTTTCTCATTTCTGCGACTAAGGATGTTAATAGCCGCTGAAATATCTGGACGTGTTATCGTAGCTATGTATAGCAATGCCCCTATGGCTTGTCTATACTTATGATTATTAGGTAGTAAATTTTCATAGTCATCTAAGTTTAAGTAACCTGCCTCCATCGGAGTATCACAAGGTTTAGAGTCCTTTAAATTAAATTTTTCAATCAGTTCTTTTATTTTATTTTCCTGATCGAGTGCATAAGTTCCTTCTTTAATTCTTTTTATGTTTATGCCTAAGTAGTAATTTACCATACCTAAATTTTTCACTTCGTATTCTTTACTAAGTTGTTTCATTATTTCATTTATTTCCTTAGTATCTCCTGAAATTAACAGATCGTCGACATAAATGATGATATAAGTTTTATTTCCGTTAGTTTCTCGTGTGAAGAGACATGGATCAGCGGTGCTTTGCACAAAACCTAGTTTGTTTAAACTTTCAGCTATTTTAATATTCCATGCTCTTGCTGCTTGTTTTAGGCCATATATAGCCTTTCTTAGCTTACATACTTTATTTTCTTCACCCGGTTTAATATGTCCTTCTGGTTGCGACATATAAACAACTTCTTCTAAATTTCCATGGAGAAACGCGGTTTTAATATCTAAATGGTTTACATTTAAGTTTTTGTGAGCTGCACACGCTAGAAATGCTCTTAGCGTTGTATAGGCTACTACTGGTGCAAAGGTTTCATAATAGTCACTACCAAATTTTTGAGAATAGCCTTTCGCTACCAAACGCGCTTTGTATTTATTAATTTCTCCATTTGAATTATATTTAACCGTAAAAACCCACTTATTTCCAATTACTTTTACGCCTGGTGGAGGATCAACTAGATCCCAGGTGTTATTTTTTATTAATGAAGCAATTTCTTCACTAGTTGCTTCGTACCATTGGTTTTTCTCATGTGGATTGTTTAGATTTTTAATATCTTCGAAATTTTTCGGCTCTATAATTTTATTTTCTTTAGTAATGTATGCGAGTCTGTCTGGTGGAACACCTCTATTCGATCTTTGTGATCTTCTAGGTTCATTTGTTGTATTTTCCTCACTGTCTGTTTGTTTTTCTTCCTGCATACTTATTATAATTTCTGAGGAATTTTCCCCTGCTTTTTCGGGTTGTTTCTGAACTTCGCTATCATTTTTCAGATTTAAATGTGGTGTTGTGTTTGAATTAAAGTTTTCTAGAAATCTGACGGTTCTTGCTCGTATAATTTTATTATTACCAGTATAGATCCTATAACTTTTAGATCTATTGTCGTAACCAACAAAAATTCCTTCAATCGCTTTATCATCAAGTTTTCCTCTTTGGGATTTGTCAAGATAAGCGTAAGCTTTGCAGCCAAACATTCTAATGTTGCTTAAATCCGGTATTTTATTTGTCCATAATTGGTATGGAGTAGAATTGTGAGCTTTCGTGGGGAGTCGATTAGTTAAGTATACCGCTGTATTTAGAGCTTCACCCCAAAACTTCTGAGGTAGTTTCGCTTCCGATAACAGGCATCGCGTCATTTCAACTAGTGTACGATTCTTCCTCTCCGAAACACCGTTTTGAGCTGGAGAATTTGGCACAGTTAGCTGATGGTGTATACCTGCTTCTTTTAAGTAATTTTCTATCTCATCACTGGTATATTCCCCGCCGTTGTCAGTTCTTAATTCCTTTATATTGCGACCGAATTTATTTTTCGTTATGGCTACGTACTCTTTTAGTTTAGTGATGACTTCACTTTTCTTTGATAAAAGAAATACCATTGTAAATCTACTGAAATCATCAGTAAATGTGAGAAAGAATTTCTTTCCTCCCATACTTTCTGTTGGCATCGGGCCACATACATCAGAATGAACCAAATCGAGAATTTTACTAGCTTTGTTTGTAGCTTGTTTAGGATACGGAGCATTTGTTAATTTACATTTTATGCAACTTTCGCATATTACTTAATGTTTACAATTTTCCATATTAAAACCTGTTGCTAAACTTTTAGTTTGCAGTTGCTTTAAAGCATTTATATCTCTGAGTCCGAATCTCCTATGCATGAGTTCAATACAGTTTTTATTCTTGCATTGATGAGCTAAATTCGCATAGTTTACTTGTTTATGTTTGTAAAGGTCTACTTCATATAAATTACCTTTAATTTTCCCTTCTATAAAGGTTATGCCGTTTTGGATTAATTTACAGGTTTCGTTTTCAAAAATGAGTTTACACCCATGCTTCACTGCTTTATTAACAGACATTAAATTTGACTGTATTTCTGGCACGTACAAAACTTCATTTAAAGTAATGTCGTTTGATTGTGTTTGTAATTTTATTGTGCCTGTCCCGTGTGAAGCAAGAATTTTTCCGTTTGCAATCGTGACTGTGTTCTTATTATTTGTATCAATGTCACTGAATAGGTTTATGTCGTTACAAAGGTGTGAAGAGCTCCCTGAATCAATTATCCAGGTAGATTTATTTTCAATGTTCGCGTAAAAGGAACAATTGTTTTGAGACACCTTTGTATCTAAAGTGGTTTTGTTTTCTTTGCTACTATTCCCCAGAGTCTGTGTGTTTGTTTGTACTTCTACTTCCGGAGTGATTTTGTTCGTTTCAGAACATAATGCAGCATTCTGTCTCCCTTTATTCATTGTTTGGTTTTTAGAATTTGAATTTTTATTCTTAAGGAACCAACAATTTAATTTTATGTGATTTCGTCTTTTACAATATGTACAAAACATATTTTGTTCTTGTTTGCGATATTGTGGTTTAGTATTATTTTTTTCTGCTTTGTACGCATTTTCGCGCGACGTATTATTCGAGCTATCTTGTCTCCTTTGATACTCATCGGTCAATTTTCCTTTTATAAATTCAGAGTTTAACTCCTCTTCATTTCTCGCTTCAAGTGCGATAATCAAAGTATCATAACTCGGTGGGAGGGAGCATAAAAGTAACGCGGATAAATGCGTGTCCTTAATTTCTTCCCCTATCGCCTTTAATCTGTCGGCTGTTTCTAGTATTTTTACGATATGACTTATCATATCTCCGTTTTCCCCGAGTTTTATACTGTATAACTTTCTGAGTAAATATAATTTGCTCGAAAGGTTTGCGCGCTCGTGTATAGTTTTTAAAACATTCCAAGTTGTCTTGGCTGTCGTTTCATTTTTCACATAAATAAGTTGTGAGTCTTCTAAAGTTAATATAATTGTAGCCCTAGCACGATTATCTCGCTTAGTCCACTCAGTAGTTAGTGGTGTTGGGGGGTCATCCTGTGTATAATTAAATAAATCTTCCCTCATTAGGAGCATCTGGGTTTTAAAACTCCATTGGGCATAGTTATGCGGATTTAATTTTTCGATATTAAAGGTTTCTTTTAGGGAGGAGGCCATTGTTTTATCTTTAAAAGGTTTCTTTTATTTTAGTTTCTTAACTTTCAAGAGTTTTCGTTTATTTTCATTTATTGTCACAATAGTTTAAATAGAAGAGAGCGGTAACTTGCCGTGTTCACAGCCTTCAGTCTGTTCTCATAATCTATTGAATTTTATTGTGAAATCACGGCAGTTAAATAACTGAGCTTCTCTTCATGAATTATATTTAGAAAATAATGTTTTCCCTTTTAACATCTTCACAAAAAAGGAGAAAGATAAAATTGGCATGCTCCTACCTTTATTTTCAGCGTTGATCGAATCCGCGTAAGGTAATCCAACCTGCTATAAAAATCCAAAGTGAATCAGCACGAAAATATTCCACTCAGTAACAAAAGAGGGCACAGGATCACAGGACTACACTATTTAATTAAATGAATATAGATAAAGTTAAAATTAAATTTACATTCAAAGTTATATATTTAATTAACATATTATTTCCTTAAGGTTTTTCAGAGCGCAGACACACTGCGTGTTTTGCTTAGGGCATATATTTAGAGACTGACTAAAAAAGGGAAAGAAAAGTTTTCAGTTCATTAGTCTTTCTTATTGCATCTCGTTGTGCAACACTTTTATGTATACCAGATGTTGGAAATTCCTCTCTTTTTTTTTCTCTCTGCACGTGAAAAGAGGGAAAAATGGGTAGTTGGTTTCCACTCAGATAAAAACGATTTCATCTTTCAAATGCAATCTTGAAACACAGCTGTAATTATTTCACCATGTCTTGCAATTTTGGTAAATCATTATTCACTTTCTAACATATTTTTCATTTCTGGAGGATGTGCATGCAGTTATTGATGGTTAATAGGATTTTTCTTTCTTTTTAATTTTTTTTGTCTAGTTTCTTGACCTACTCTTTAAAAATTTTGGACAACATCCATTCTTTCTCATTTGCTTTATTAACAACCGGCAACATTTTGATTTCCTAGACACAACACATTTTTTCAGAATTTACTATGATGAGTAGAGGAAGTTTTTCAGTTCCAGACGTATTATCTGCTAAAAGAACAGTTATTCTTTGCTTTGCCTACTTCGCTTCAGAGCAAGTTTCATCTTTATAAACTATAGATCTCTCCTGTAGCAATTTGTAAAACTAGTCATTGGGAGCCACCGTATTACTTACCCATCATGGATATACATAATATAAAATATGAAAATAAAACATGTGATACATGCTAAGCATTGTATCATGTTACTTTTATTCATAATTTAATTTACTTGGACTCCCTTAAATGTAATTAATATAATCCCTTAAGCTAATGTTACTTTTTGTTGCATTAAAATATCTCAATTTGTTGATTTTCTGTAAGCAAATAAACACTATTGGTTTACAATGGAAGTCTATGGGAATTTGGCAAAATATTAGAGATACTGCCAATTTGGCGTCTCATTTTGGTCACCAAATTCACCGATATATCGCCAAGTTGGTGCCAAACTGGGCGGCATTTGGCGACAGAACAGGGTCCCTCCTATGGTAACCCCCTTTATAGGTATAGAGATGCATTAAATGCTTGATATTTACGATAAGCCATTATTGGCATTTAATTTTATAGTTTGGCGATAGTTTTTTGGTCGGCGGGAATATCGAGTAGTACCGAATTGCGTAAAAGAAACATCCTTGTAATTCAAAAAATTATAATCATATGAACTAACAGTTTACTGCGTCGGATTAAACATCTCATTTCCAATTAAAATATATCTTTGAATTGAAATTTGAATGAAATACAGGGTCATGAAAAATCGAAGAGTGTGAAAAATATGATTACAAATATCTCGGCAACTAATTATCCGATCGACTTCATTCTTTATGCAAAATTTATGTTTTTTTATTGTCTTTTATATTCACTCCTTCAAATAAACAATTTTGAAAATTTTTGTATACCTTTTGTCAGAACGAATATTTTGAGAGTGCGAAAAAAATAGTTCTGTATAATCAAGGTTACTGATATTCAATAGGCTTCTTTCCATTATTACTTCCTAAGTACACACCAAATTTCAAGTCTCTATCTCAATTTGTTTGGGAGATAGAGCGATTACAGACACACACACCCAGACTGATGGCAAAATTTTTTTTCTAAAAATATGTTTTTCAGAATCCCCAGTGTCTAAAATGTGTAAATCCGTCAAAAAATTTTTTTTGATTTTTAAAATGATTACAAGATTTATTCAAGAAACGATTACCCTATACTACGTATGATGGGTAAGTAAAAGAGCATTTTCATCAGCATTAAACATGTCATTTTCATTGTATTCATTTAAAAGTTTTTTCAGTGTTTTATCTCGCCATTGACTCCTTGTTTAAAGATTTACAGAAGAGCTTCATCCCCACAGATTTTTGATTAATCCATTCTGCTTCTTGAAATTTTGAAGCTTCACATCTAAGTCCTTGAAATTTTTATTGACATTCAAATTTTCAGTTAATTCTTGAGCTTTTATTCTTTCACACATTACTATTGATTGGCATATTCTTTGATCTCATATTCTTTATCCACTCAAAAAGAACCCTCTTCAATAGAGGATATTTAGCCTCTTTATTTGCAGTCGGTTTGGCACATAGATTATTTTGCTTTCATTATGGTATCTCACTTTTCTATCATCATGAAAAGATTGTTTTTTGGGATGTTAAACCCTTTAGCAATTTCAATTTTGCTATATGATGTTTGTCCTCACTTTCAAGAATTTTCACCATCATATCAACGAATATAGATGATTTTTTAGTTACAGAGGAGCCATTGAAAGATAAAAATATTTAGCATAAAACAAATACATACCACACAATTGATTTAGTGTCGAAGAAATGACTCCAATTAGATTGCATGTCGAGAGATTACCCCATTACATGACGTGTACATTTGCCTGATACAAGTATTTTTGTGACAATCACTAGTCAGCTAATTGCACAGTAAAGAGAGACAGTTGGCATATTCAGCAAAGCTACAGACAAAAGGGGAGAGAAATTTCCAAGAAATTTAACAGAGCTGTTGTTAGGTGAGTTGTCATTCTTAGACTATAGAGCAGAAAGAGCTGCAAAGCTGACCAACATCTGAAAATGTCAGAAGAAAAAAAATTCTTATTAGTTGCTTTTTCTTTAGCCTTCATGGCAAAGTTGAATACAGTGCACATTTTGTTCATGTTCTGGAGAAGGTCATTAAATCAAGATTCGAATTCAGTAAAACAAGTGAGGAAAATCATTGGGACTTTATCCAGTTGTCTCTAGATCGCGAGGACTCACAAGTTTTTCTGCATGAGAAAAAATGATGTATTTGATTTGAAAATTTTAGATAATTTTACTTGAAAATTCAGGAATTGTACATAAATCAAACAGCAAAATATTTTATTCTACATTTAATTAAAAAATGAAAAATCCTTTAAACTGGCCTTTAATGTTAATAGAGCATCAATATGCAGATTGTTTTGAAAAATTTTCATTACTACCATGTGCATATCATAGGGTAATCCATGTTTGTTCTTTAGTACATCAGAATCTAATGAACTAATTTTAATTAAACGGCAAAACTATTTTTTCTGTGTAAAAGAGGTTTTAATCATGACTTGTTGATTTTAAGCGTTTTCACATCTTCAAATCCACTGTCTGAACAAAGTGATGAGGGGAAACTAATTTATGAAAGAAACTTTCAAGTTAGAGTTATTATGCTCTTTCTTTTTGAATTGAAAGAGCATAATTCTGTCCAAGGTTGCTATTTATGTTGTTTTAAATCATGTCGTTGATGCAAAAGTTTGGAATTAAGGGATTTATAAGAGTTTGGAATGATTTGCTGCATCATAGGCACGTATATTACTCATAAGTTGTATTCATTATACATACTGATTGTAATATTAATTTGTAGTCTAACAAATATTTGCATGTACATTGCAATATCTTCAGTGATCACAGACTAGTTATTAGCTGACCATTACAAAGTGTTCATTCTGTGATTCAACACCAATAACTTTAACTTTTTTATCATAAATAAAATGTTTGGGCTTGCATTCTTATTGTAACTGTGTGTTTTTAAATTAAAAAATCTCGAAAAAATATTGATATTTAGTTGTAAAATGCTTGTAAGAAGACATTTCGTTATTTTTTCACATAGGGTCATTTCAAACTTTAAAAAAAAAAAAAAAGTCCTGAAATTTTTATCAGTTATAACAATTTTTCAACATGTGTTAAAATTTCATGAAAAGACATTTTTCTATTAAAGCACACATAAATTAACGTCTGAATTTATTTTATTTAATTATTAAACGTACATATATACTAATAAGACAGACTTGAACACAATTAATACAATAACTCAACAGGAGTGAAAAATTAACTGGGGCCAGGACATGAACCTGGGTCTACAGCGTACCGTGCTGTTGCTTTACCACTAAGCAACCCTGGCCTGGACATTTATCTAGTTGTAAGGAAGTATGTTTTCTTCTCGCCTTTTTTTTTTTCTTTTTTCATGCCGAGTCCACGTAAGAAAAGAAAATAGTTCTTACCTTTTGAACTCTATAATAGTGCATGTGGATTTATTAATAACATTGCCATTTTCTCCTCATAAAACCTGTTTCTGCATGTGACACCCGCACCATAATAGTTGTATGTATGATAACCCAAATTTAGCAGCTTTACATTATAGTATACATGTATATTATGTATGAAACATAGATCTGCTGTTGAATATAAGTAGATTCTGTAGCTATGTTTTATTTCTAAATTTAATCTATTATAGAAATATTATGCTAACTATAGTCTGAAATTTTTAGCATCTTAGTAGAGCCCATTTCTTTACAAGATAAGGTTTGACTGAAAATCCTCAACAATATGTGAAGAAAATCCCCATCTATTCATTAAAATTCTGTTACTGTCACTGAGAATATTTGTCTAGTATCAAACCTCACAAATAGTCTTTTTTGAAGTTATTTCCTTTATTATCAACTGCTAATCATTTTGAGTTTTACTAGATCTATATATCAGAGAGTAATTTTAACTTTCATAAACTCATTTTTACATGTATACTAGTTATCAGTCACTAATTTAAGACTTAAAAATTTATCATTATATGCTATGTACAAAGTAATATGTTGAAACCTGTATTTAATTAATTAGTTCAATATTTAAAAGTTATGGTCTAACAAGTTTTAATAATTGAAGTTCAAAGGCAAGAGCTCTGAAAATAAGAATTAGTAATAATAATAATAATAAAGACCAAGAGAGTATATTTAACATATTTCTTGTGTTATCCGAGATTATCTCTTGCTGTAGTTTGTTACAATTGCATGCAAAGAACTACTCATGTATAATTCCATTAAACATGAGTTTTTGTAAAATTGGTTTAACTTGAATGAAGTTCTTTTTTAACTCAAATTTGCACGTCATTTCATATTTATATCCATTACTAACACTGTGTGCTTTTGTGTGTTTATTTTGTAATGCTTCTATAGGAATCAGAAAGTAAGAATCTGCCATCACATAGATCTAATCCCAATCTAAATGCAGTTGATATGCCAACTAACCCAATGAAATCAACATCATTTTATGATAGAGTTACTGCTATGAGCAGTAGTTGGTTTGGAAATTAAAGGTAAGAATTCATAATTCTCTAACATACACTTTGTTTGAAACAGTTTTTAATCATCTCCCCAACTATGACTTTTTGTCTTACAAGAAAAGGCTCAGACATTATGGTGACTGATTTCTTTATTTTATAACTTTATAAAGGGCCAAATGTATAAAATGTACTTTAAGTAATAAAGTGCATCTCTCAACAAATAAGAAAGAAAAATGAATTTTAAATCTTCTGGTATATCTATGTATATTGTCTTTACATACTAATAAACAGAGCTGTGTCATATGATCCAGTGACCAGCAAACCAAGCTTATTTGAATCTTGCTGATGTTCCCACTTGTTGCTTTTATTTTTAATTTGTTTTATATTTTTAATTAATAACTTTTTATCAGTAGCTTTATATTTTTCTTCTTAAATTGATTAATAAATGAAAAATAAATAATGAATAAAATATTAATTAAAATTGAATTTTTCATGTCTAACAATTACTTATTAGATTTTTTAATATCAACAGCAACAAAAAAATATATTTATTCTTATACAATAATAAGAGCTCCTAAAATTTTATTTAAACTCTTTTTGTCTTAAGACGTAAGTCATACATGAACAATTAATTTGTGTTATTTTCTTAAATTTAATTTCTTACATATAAATTATGTATTAAAATTATGCTTCATGGTGGAAAATTCTAAAGGACATATAATTTATATTTCCTTTCTTATTATATTTTCTCTTTTTTTTCTGAGTACCAAATCAATATGATAGCATTCACAACATATGAAGTATAAAAATTTTGCTATAAAAACTACATGCATGTAGAGAACCAACTTGGATTCCAGGGATGAAGTTTCTTAGGGGCCCCTCATCGAAAAAAAATTAGAAAGTATTAACATTTATTAAATTTATGATTTTAAAATTACATTATTTTTTAATCTACAGTAGAAGATCTTTATAACGCAATTCTACATATAATGCACAACTTCTCAGATGTAAACAATGATTTTTGCAGTTAAAAAGCACCTGCATTTTCAAATTGTAAAATATTGCTACTCTCTAGATGACTAAATTTGATACATTAGTTCAACTTTATCTTCTAATTTAAGACCTTTTTACTGAAAAAAATGCTATTATTACAATAAACATTTTTGAAAATGTCTAATATAAAAGATGGATGTGTCAGTTATATTTGGATCATGTTTATAAAGTAAATTTAACAATGTCTGACCTATATTATGCAAAAATTTATAATTTGGATAACTCTTGGTAACAAGGAATGCAGTATAAAGATATTCTAATGTATTTTGATATGTTTCAGACATATTTGGCCATGTTTACAAGGTGAGTTTAATGATGTGATCCATATAATGCAAAATTCTATATAACACACAACTTTGCATTTTTAGGTTTGTGTTATAAAGATCTTCTACTATATTTATATAATTACTAGCTCTGCCGCCCAATGTTGCTCAGGCCAGTGATCCCTTAAATCAGCACTTCGCAGCTTTTTTTCTTTCCCATACCCCTCTCTTAGGCTGCTCATTTCAGAGTACCACCATTTCTCATAAACATGCCCCCCCCCCCCCCCTTCCACCTCTACTGAACATGTTTTTTGTTTTCATTAGTAATCTTAGTTATCACAACCATATAACAAATTGATACAAATTACATTGACATTTCCTTGTCTTTTAAAGTTAATATCGCTTTTTATAATATTAGCCAAACATTAAAAAAATCAATGTGGTATTAAAAGAAATTTTAACAATCATACAATGATTATTATAGATCGGCACGTTTTAAGAAAAAACATTAAAATCTGAAGATCTGGCGTAATTTAGAATCTGACATAATATAAGCATTCTGCAATTATTATTAAACACAGAAGCACAAAAAAAAAGTGGTGAGAAAAGAATATTGCATAATGATTAATTGAAGTGTTCGGAAAAATGGGGGGAAATTGTATAAGACCTCATGCAATATGCTTATCAGCAGGCGGAGCTACTGACATTACATTGTCAATGAATTATTAGGTATATAATGAGCCTTTTCCCTCGTTTTGAGTGTAACATTGGATTTACACATGGATTTACATAACTTTGTCACCTAAAACTATCAATTTTCTTTGTGTGCTTTTAGGTAAATAATTTTTGTGATTTCTACCATTAACAATATTATTTCCACATACCCCTAGCAGGCCCTCCATCTACCCCAGGTTGAAAACCACTGCCTTATATGAACCTCAGATTTGTATGATTTTGTATTTTTAGCTCGGCTTTGTCTGCATTTGTATTTTTAAATGAAAAAATATTGATATTTAGTTGTAAAAGTGCTCGTAAGAAGACATTTTCTTTTTTTTTCACATAGGGTAATTTCACACTTTTTGTTTGAACTCTTTGAAGTTTTTATTGGTTATAAATGTAACTATTTTTTCACCTGTATAAAAATTTCGTGAAAAAACATTTATCTAGTTGTAAAGAAATATGTTTTTTCCTGCCTTTTTTTTTTTTTTTTTTTTTTTTTTTCTTTTCTATTTTCATGCCAGGTCTGCATAAGAAAAAAAAAAAATAGTTCTTACCTTTTGAACTCTCTGAAATTTCAATCAGTTCTAACCATAACTGTATCCAAGTATTCTTCAAAATTGCATGAAAAAATATGTTTAGTTCGATTTTATCTGAATTTCTATTTTCAAATAAAAAAATATTCATATTCATTTTTAGAGGTACAAGTGCTTGTGAGAATACTGTTATATTTGAGTAACAGGATATCACCTTTTGTTACAAAATGTTATTTTTCACAAAAATATAATAAATTGTGCAATCTGTAATTGTCCAAATGCTTAAAGATTTGTATATGTTATATAAAATACATGTCTGCCTGACTGTGTGAAAAATCGGTAAAAAAATAAATAAAAAATAGTTGGATATGCCAATCCAAAAACTTTCTTCTATCCCTTACTTTTTAATATTTCAAAAAGTAGTTACACATGTTAATACTTCAATATTATTAGTTCAATACTATACCAACTTTGATTTTCATCTTAAATTTCTGCTGCAGTCAAGCATACAAAAAAATTTGGTTCAATTCTATGTATAACTTCATACACTTTTCGATGGTACAACATTAGAAATGGCACAAAAATCTCTATTTTAGTGCCCCCTTCCAGCGAAAAATTTCTAAATTGAAGGAGGACCCGCTTGCCACAGCCAAAAACATACACAAAAAAATTGGTTCAATTTTATACACAACTTCATACACTTTTCGATGGTACAATGGCGACACACAGACAGACATTTTGTATAAACATGTTTCTTGGGATCTCTGACCCCTAAAACATGTAAATCCATCAAAAAAAATTTTGATTACAATACTTTCTTTTATTGAAGATAGAAGAAAGTAAAAATACTGATAATGAGTGGTAAAAGGACTCAAAATAATTGCAATGGGAGAGAGGGAAATACAATGTTAAAAAAAATACATTTCTTGCTGTCCAAAGCCTATGCATAATTTATGTGCTACGATATTGATATTAAGTTGTAAAAAAAGCAGTGTTTTTCTTCTGTTATTTTTCTTTTTCATTCATTCTTTTCTTTTTTTTTTTCTGATATGGATGGAATATATGGGAAAATTTTTGATATTCGAACTGATTATTTTCCGCCTGTATGTTATAATTTCTGAACCAAATTTCTGAGTTAGAAATATCTTTCAATGACAGTGTGTGATTTTCATGTTAAAATATTGAGGTTTAGTTGTAACAATCAGGGTTTTATGCTTAACTACTTGTTTTATTATTTTTTTTCCATCGAAATCCCAAGTGAAATTTTTTGATTTTCAAACTATAATTATTTCATCCCTAAATCTGATTATACCTGAACCAAATCGATACATGGTCATTAGCTAAAAGATTAGTATATAGTATTAAAATTTCAGAACTACTGTCTAAAATCTACCTTATATATATAAAATCCTAATGAATCGAATTGAAATGAATTGATGTAACGATTCTATGAAACGACTGATTAAACAACTGATTACGTTTCACGGCGATTTCTCCTAAAATATGGAATACTTTGCGACGAAATTAACATTAAAAATCCGTATTGATCCACAGATCTCAAAACTGGTATTAGAATTTTAAAATTCGAATTAGTTTTCGAAATATTAATTTTTTTCTAATTTTAAATCCTTTTTTTTCTAATGATGGCAACTCAAATTTTAATCATAACAGATATTTTTTTCATATTTTAGAAAAGATTATTTTAAATTAATTTAGCGCCGAGTTTGGCCTCCCTTAAATGTATACTAAGAAATGCATCACGTTACTTTTATTCAGAATTCAATTTGTATTTCATTATCATTTTATTTAATACAAAACTTTCATTTAAAATTGAAACCTTTAAAATAAATGGCTTTTACTTCATTCTTTTTTTTAAACGAAACAAAAAGAAAAATATTAGACACAGATGCTATATACGCAACGGGGTACCTAATTGGCTCCAGAATGGCGTTATTTTGCCAGACATGGTAACCCAGCTATTGTTGCTTATTTATTAATAAATGTTTATTTGAATTTATTTTCTTTTTATTTACAAAAAATGTTATAAATTGTTTTGTTCTATAGTTATTAATTAAATTTTTTTTATTTGTTGTTATTTCATTTTAAAAATAACAGAAAATAATTTAAAAATACATATGTAACAGGTATTTGAAAACGAGGTTTTCGCCAAATTGTCGTAAAAAAAAAAAAAAAAAAAAAAAAAAAATCACGCCAAAACCGGTGCGTATGTGACAATACAACAAATCATGACATTTAATTTCCACTTCGAAGCAACGTTTTAATGTTATTACTTCTCCCATCGACCAGTTTCGCCAAATTATACAAATTGACATATTTTTTTATTTTAAATAACAAAAGAACAAATAAATTAGTATAACATTAATAAAAATACAAATAAAACGTCGAAATAAAAATCACTTGATGGCGTGAACATGTGTAACTTCCTTAAAGTCAAGTGAATGTGACATTTACGATCAACCATTATTGGCATTTAATCTTATAGTTTGGCGACAGATTTTTGGTCGATGGGATAACCAAGTAGCATCGTTTTAATTTACCACTCAAAAAATAAAAAAATGCTAACCGGCGAGTTAAAAACAAGCTATTGGCGAGATTTTCACCCGGCTAACATAAAAGTACCAGGAATTCTTTGTGATCATGGCAACTTTTATGTAGTTTTATTCGAAAAAATAATTTTGATTCTTTAATCAAAATGGAAACCTTTCTTATGAAAAGCGAAGGAATCAGCCCGTTGTTTATGGCAGTTACATGACTTGAACTATTATAATATAAACGAAATAATGGGGATAGAATAATATTCAGCGACTTATCACACCTGTGGCTGGCTAACATTAAAGTACCAAAATGGCCTCCTGGAATATAAAAAGCGAAGTGATCTGCCTGGAGCTGTTGATGATAGTCACATGACTTAGGCTATTACTATAGAGATTGTTTTCAATTTTAAAAACAGAACAAGGAATAATATTTCCTAACGATTAAAAATTTATTTTCACGTGACTATTAAAAACAGAAATAAAAAACTTTAAAATTATTATTAAATGAGTACGTGTTAAAGGCAGGAAAATATTGAAAATTATGTCTTGAAAATTGTATTTACACGAGGATATTAAAAGGGAAAGGAAACTTTAAAATAATAAATACATTAATATGCGTTTAACCCTTTCACGGACAAGGCACTTCTATTCGTAAAATCTTGAAATCAGTGAATGGCACCAGAATTTACAAACAAATTTTGAAATACAAAAATGCTTTTGTTCACTTACTTAATAAAAGGGAAATTTTCATCCCAATATTTTGATACTAATGTGGCATTTCAGAATTAAAATTAAGTGGTCCAAAAATGAACCACCGCCCTTGAAGGGGTTAAAGCAGCAAATTTTAGTAATTGTATTATGTCAATCGTTTTATAACGCTGTTAAAAAATACCGAGAGACAAAGACTCTGTTTATTTAATTCATTTTATTTTAGCTTCTTTTCAAATGTTTAACTGATCTTCTTTAACCAAACACAAAAACAACCATTGGATGTCTTAACAGCAACTGATTCTACCTTAAATTTTTGCAATCAAAGGGAATTGAATGGAAACCCGTTTACAGGGAGATCGCTACAGGTTTTTTCAGTATAATTCAATCTTCTCTAATCTTTTTAAAACCGATCAGATTAGCGTGCTTTTAGATTCTACATCTGAACGGGGGTTGGCGAGCGTAGCTTGCAGGGGACAGAGCCCCCTAGTTAAGTGTATTTTTTAAATCAAAATGCATGTAATTTTAATCCTACTAATGTTAATTTTTTTCAAAGGATTAATTTTCATGCGTTGGAAAGAAAATTGGAAGTACATGCTGTTTTGTATTTTCTTTTTTCTGTATTTTGATTTTCCTAGCCGATGCATAGTTTTGAAACATGCTGGAAAAAGGCGGGGGGGGCAGGAGTTGTCCAGTAATGTCTAAAAAATAGTCATTATTGTCCCAACGCTTTGAAATTTTTAGGCATTAAAAGCATAATGTTTTCATAGCCTATGTGAAAAAATCGAGAAAAAATATTAATATTTAGAGATAAAACAGCTTGTAAGAAGACTTTTTCTTTTTCACTTGGTTTATTTCAGTAGTAAAAAGAAAATAGTTCTTACAGTGGCGTGGCGTGAAAAGTTTCGGTGGTCATCGCAATTATTTAAGTTTGTGGTGAAAAATTATTAACTCTAAAATTCAATGGTTGAATGTTCAAACAAGAAACTTTAAATCTTACCTTCACTTGTACATGAACTTCAAATGTTCTGCTAAAACTGGATCGTAGAGTTTTAAAAGCTTATTAAGAGTTTTAAAATATTGCTTGGTCATCGCCGCATCCAGCGATGACCGGACGCCACGCCACTGAGTTCTTATTGTCCAAACTCTCAGGAGTTATAAATATGACTGTTATGCACCTTGTGATGAAAATTCGTGAAAAAATATTGATTAGTTGAAAAAAAAAAAATTTTTTTTTTTTTTTTTTTTTTTTCTTTTCGGCTTTGTACCTATAGCATAAAAAAAGAAAAAAAACTTATTGTCCGAATTCTCTGCAATTTTAATAGGTTATAAATATATCTGTATCTGAGGCTTCTTTAAAATTTTGTGAAAAAATATGTAGTAAAATTTAGTAATGAAAACTTGAGCCGAATTGCCAGCGAAACTGCTCCAAAACACCCTGTTTTTTACTGTTTTCGTCAAAATTTTCTTGCATTTTATTATCTAAAAAATACTTGTAGACACCCGAAAGTTTCAAAATTGTTGTAGGTTATGTAACTTTTGTAGGTAATTTTGTAGAGATGCTCTGAAAAGATTCTGTCGAAATGCAGGCATTTAGTCATTTTAAGCATGAAAAAAAGATAAGTCTCTGTTAGGTGTAAAGTAACCTGTATTCGCAAATTTTCTTAAATGTTTAAAATTTGTATTTTTGAAAACCAATTGCACCATCTAAGGGAAGAAGGTTTCACCTTTACATAAATATTTTTTGTTAATCAGTACCTCCGAAATTGCATCCTAGGGAAGTGATGCTGTATTGGAGTAAAAGGAGAACTGCAAAAAGGACCCTTTTTGAAATTTTTTTCAAAGAGTTAACAATATTTTTTCAAACTGATTGCAGCATTTAAGATGTAGAAGTACAATCTTTCAAAATGTGTCTTCTGTTTTTAACTATACTAAACGATTTGGCCAATGGAAATATTACATTTCCTCAACTAGCTAGCTGTCTATGGTTCTTATTACTCATTTCAACCTATCAAATTTTTTAATTTTTATTCGCTCTCAGTTTTATTAATTTCTATTTCAATAGTTAAACTCTTTAAATTTTAATTCAATAGCTTAATTTCTACTCAATTTATTACAGTTCTTATTATAGTTTTTATTACTGTTCTTTATTTAAATATAAGTATATTTTTAGTTGAATATCTTTATTACTGTTTAGCTTTTACAGCTGTATTATTTCTTCTAAATCTCAAGGTCATTCCTATTTCACATCTTTAATTCTCAGAAACACCATAACTTGTTTACGTTTTTATCGGTTTTCCATCCATATACATCTGACCCGAAGTCACGATCTAAGTCTAGAGGAGGATTATAAGGGCAAATGGCGTTAGCTGTCTGTCCTTGCCTGCATTCTCTTCCATGACAGAATGTCACAGGACACAATCCTGGATCTTTCTAGATGCTGGTAGTGAATTACTTGTGCAAGATGGAGAATTGCATATTAAGGGAGTTTCCCAAGACGTGACCTATTTTTGCAGCCATCTGTTGTTCATCTAGTAGCTTCATATTTTTAGTTTTTGCTTTCTTAAGTGGTTTAGTCCATATTACAAACGACGTTAATTCACAATAGTTTTAATATCAGTTATGTTTAACATCAAATTCAGTCATTCCTGTGATCATTTTAAATATCTTTAAGCGTGTGAAGTGATTTTACACTTTTGAATAACAGATATGGCATGAACTCTACTCATGAAAAGCTATCAAACGAAAGTGTTTCATTAATAACACACATTTTAATAGCTTCTACATTTTGCTTCTTTATTTTTAACTGGAAGCTTTTATCAAGAACTTCACCGTGTAAAAGAGAAAGATGCACCAGGTTTTTAACATGTTCAGTTTGTCTTTATTAATCTTTTGTTAATATATGATGGGGTATCAATAAGTTTTTCGAGAAAAATCGTCATCGTAAAAAAAATACAATCGATGCAGTCATCGATTACTTCCCGGAATCGACAATCGAGATGTTTTTACAATCGATTATTGATTATTATTTTACAGGCTTATAGAGTAATTTTTAAGTTTTTAGTAAATACGTGGCAACTAAAGATAGATGGAGTAAAACAACATACCAAGAAATCGATGTAAATTTAACACTGAGATGCTCTGAAAAAAGATCTTCCTTTGAAGCTAAATGAAAGGTTGTGAAAAAACAGAAGCAGTAATGTAGTTTGCTGCTATCGTTTTCATTAACTCTTTTATTCAACTTCAATTGATGGAGGGGCACCTGATATGAAGCCTTTAGAAAGCTGTATTCTTTGTTAATAATCTTAATACAACTTGTTATGTAATACATCTTATCAGTTTTTAAGCCTTCTGAAAGAAATGTTAATCCCTAAACCTACCCCCTTTTCTGTACTAATGGTTTATGACAATTAACAAATTGTTAGAAATGCGTTTAAGAAATTAACTTTAATGTTACAACATCTCCGCTATAGTATTTATCTTTCGAATATTATGTGCCATTCTATATTTTAATACAGGCCAATAAACTCTAAATGATTAATATCTTTAAGATATGTTCCGTATAAATTTCTTTAATAAAGTGTGCATACTAATGTTTCGATAAAACACTGTAAAACATTTTAAGTTTGTAATGTTTGAGCATATTAATAATAAGTATCATGGATTTTCATATCAAATTTTATTTTATGTATGGCAATGTGTATTATGTATGCAAGTCTAGTAAATTGAGAGTACTACAGATGAACCAGATGCCAGCAAAATGAGTTGAACACGTTAATCCCAACCCCTCAGAATTTTTCAAAACACTCTTTTCAAACAAGTTTTTCAAATATAAGATCAATATGTTATCAAGAAATATGTTCAAAGTTTTAATGGTTAGAACAACGCTATTTTGGAACGCTAAATAACTTAAAAAAATACTTTCAGTTCATTTACCTACTTTTAAAAATATTATTTAAATTATTCAAGGATTGTAATATCTTTTTGCTAATTTTGTTTTGTTATAAGTTCCCTTTTATTTTTAATGAAAGTGCGATGTCTAAATCGCGTAATTATGGCGCATTCGATAGAATTGAATAGCTTTTTCACATTTTCGATAAAAGCAAAAATTTGATACAAGTTAAAGTTCCCCTAAATATCTAATGCTGTAAGATTTCCCGTTGATCGAAAAAAAAAGAGCTTTATCGAAAAAGGGGAAGAAAAACCAGACAAATATACTTGCTAAAAAGGGAACCTGTGTAAACCGGAAACTGCTTACCACTCCCTATCGATGCCAAAATGATTCTTTAAATTTGCATTCCAATTAAAAATAGTTACTTTCTGACACATTAACGAACTTATTTTTATTCTCAAGTGTATTAGCTAGGATCGAATTTTTTCCTTTTTCGCTAAAGGCAAATGTTTCAAATTTTCGTAAATGCAAGCCTAATTTGGGGAATTTCACCATTAATCAAAAACAAAAGAACTTTACTGAAAAACAGAAAGATAACCGGACTCATATACCAGCTAAGTAAGAACCTACCTAAGATGGAAACCGGTTTCCATTCCCTAATGATTCCAAAATATTTTTTTCTGTTTGTACTTGTACTTAAATCCAAAGTAGTTACTTTTTGATTCATTTAAAAACTCAATTTTATTCTCAGGTGCATTGTATCAAAAAATGGAAGGATAAACGCATAAAGATACCAGCTAAGAGGGAAACTGTCTAAAACGGAATTGGTCTTTGGTCCCTAGCGATTGAAACATAACTCTTCGTTGTCTGTACCCAAATCTAAAGTAGCGCCTTTCTAACTCATTTTTATTCTTAGGTGCATTAGCTAGAATCGATTTGCATTTTCACATTTTCGATAAAAGTAAAAGGTTTGATTGAGGAAAAGTTCCTAAATGTTGAATGCGTGTCTAATTCTGTGGAATTTTCTAGTTGGTCTAAAGAAAAAGAGCTTTATCAAAAAATGGGAGGATAACTAGACAAACCAGCTAAGACGGAATCTGTCTAAAACGGAATTGATTTCCAGGTTCTAAATGGGCCCCTAACATGACTGTTGCCCATCTGTACCTAAATCCAAAGTAGTATCTTTGTGAGACATTCACGAACTCATTAGAATCGAACAGCATTTCCCTTTTTTCGGTAAAGGCAAATGATTTAATACAGATCAAAGTTACCCTAAATGTCTAATGCTGTAGAATTTCAAAGTTGATCGAAAACAAAAGAGCTTTATCGGAAAGGGAACCAGACAAATATATTTGCTAAGAGTGAACCTGTCTAACAAGGAATTGGTTCCAATCTCTAGCAATAGCTAATGAAGTTTGATTAAATTCCGTGCATTAGTTTTTGAAATATAGCAGCGTTACCTGTTGGGCTATTTGCACAACAAACAAATCAACACCATTTTACATCTAGGTCTAACTGAATATGAAGTATTATTAAATTTTGCGTATTACTTCTTGAGATAGAGTGTTATCAAAATTTTTGTCACATAAAAGACAGATATTTTCTAAAAACTGACCAATTTATCATGAATCCAATACTTCCTTCTTGTAAAGATAGATGAACGTAAAAATGCCCCACACAAACTGAATTAAACCCTTTTCAACTTAAGTATATGTAACAAAATCACACGCCTCCTAATCTGTATCCTTCTTTGAGAAACTATGACTTAAACCAAAAACGCACCAAGTGTCAATCTGACTCTGAAAGCTAAATAAATACCCAAAGAACTTCCAACTCATAAGAAAGGGCTCCATTACTGTTTTTCTAAGCTGGGATTTACATCACATTCATTTCGGTGACTTCCCTCCTTTACGCTAGCCAACCCAGCCTACGTAATCATGACGTAGATGGAATATGCTCATTCATTTCTCTCTCGCTCTCTCGCACCTCAACTAAAGTCTGCTTGATGCAAACCTTTCGTTTATCTCGAGAGATACCTCTCCTCCATGAAAACCTCGAGAGATACCTCTCCTCCATGAAAACCTCTCGCTTACCTCGAGATATGTCTTCTCGGTTCTAACTAAGGCCGAGAATGGGAAATCACTTTTCTTCCATTCTCGACATGTTACTCTCGATGATTGTCAAGAAAACTGATTTCTCGTTCTCGGTCAAGAAGGGTCGAGAAGAGATATCGAGGGGAGAGCTGGAAAGAGAGATAGGTATGACAATGAGCAGTGAAATGATGGAGCCTTCCGATAAATATTATGTATTAAATAAAAAAAATTCAAAGACAGAGATTGGTGAGTTTCGGGGGAGGGGGGGGCATGAGTGGACACACGGGGGGGGGGGGGGGGGGATTTTCAAATTTTTACCGAACACGTCATGTGATACATCATCGGAATTTGACAACCCTTTCATATTATGAACCTTTCTCCCATTCACAGTTGAATTTCAGGATGCGGGGGGTGAGGGTGTGTGCGGGTGTGTGCGGACAAATCTTTAAAACTGTAGCGATATCTAAAATAATTATCATTTAAATGGGTTTTTTGTCGGAGCCTTCAGAAAAATAATACTTATTAAATATAAAAATATTAAGAGTTGGGGGAATTCCGGGAGTATTCAAGGGGCGTGAGAGTGGACCACAGGGGTGCAATTTTCAAACATTTATGAAACCTCTCATGTGATATATCTTCGGAAATCTTTCTGACTACTCTTTCATATTACGAACCTTTCTTCCTCCAAAATTGGATTTGGGGGTGGGAGGGGCGAACAAATGTTTAAAACCTAGCGATTTCTATGATAAATAGGATTTTAGATGTGAATTTTTTTTTATGGGGGTCTTCCGGTATTTATTATTTATTAAACATAAAAATTTTGAAAGTGGGGGCTGCATCAATTCCGGGGCGAAAGAGTGGACCCACAGGGGAGAGGGGTCGGGGAAGCAATTTTCAGACATTTTTTGAACTCGTCATGTGACATATCATAGGAAAGCTCTTGGATAACTCTTTCATATTATGAGACTTTCGTCTCCCCCTCCCCAATTTTGCTCTCCTGTGAGGGGGGGGGTCGTTTTCAAACTTTTTTGCATTCTCACCATTTTAGATCGGATTTTTTTACGGAGCCACCCGGTATTATTTATAATGCATGAAATTTCAAAAAGTTGGGTTGTATTCCGGGGAGTGCGGTAGTTGGCCCCTTGGGGTGGGGTGGGGGGAGCACTTTACTAACTTTTGTCGACACTCTTCATGTGATACATCATTAGAAAATACACTTATTCATATTATGCACCTACCTGCCCCTTTCCCCACTTTGCCACCGGGGCATTTTTAGGGTTTCGTTCATCTGGCGAAACCCTATTCGTCTCGCTCCTCTGTCGGTCTGTCTGTCCGTCCGTCTGTCTGTCTGTCAGTAAGCCCGTTCTCAGAAACTATACATGTTGGAGACTTGAAATTTTGCATACTTATAGATGAACACCACAACATCATACGACAAATCGTAAAATTTTGAAAAAGTCGTACATTTAACCTTTTGGGCTCCCACATGTATATTTTAAACAGTTCTTTCTATGTAAGCCTCTAATTAGATTGGAGGCGTGAAATTTTGCATATAGCTGAATACCTCACATCAAACGACAAATCATAAAATTTTGAAAAAGTCGTACATTTAACCTTTTGGGCTCCCACATGTGTATTTTAAACAATTCTTTCTAAGTGAGCCCCTATTTAGATTGGAAGCGTGAATTTTGCATACTTATAGCTCAACATCCCAGATTACACGTCAAATAATAAATTTTGAAAAAGTTTTATGTTTAACCCTTTCAACTCCAGCTCGTGTATTTTAAGCAATTCTTTCTAACTGAGCCCCAATTAAATTGGAGATTTTAAATTTTGCATACTTATAGCAGAACACCTGAGGCAAAGCGACAAATCATAAAATCTTGAAAAAGTCTTACGTTTAACCCTTTGAGCTACCCACATGTTTTTGAAGCAATTCTTTCTAAGAGAGCCCCTAATTAAGTTGGAGACATGAAATTTTACATACGTATAGTTGAATACCTCAGACCACATGACAAATCATAAAATCTTTAAAAAGTTTTATATAATGATTAACCCCTCCGGGTTCTAACTTGTGTATTTTAAGTAATTTTTCTAACCTCCGCCCTTTTAACCCGGGGAGAATTTTTCCAACTTTTGCCGACACTTGAACCTTCTTTCATATTACGCACCATAGCCTTACATATTTTAGTTCCATTTTTTACTGCCAGGTGCGCCTACTGATCTCGGGTGCTATGGGCCCAATCCCCTCGACTAATATATCTACGGATAGTATGTAAAACGGGTTTTCGTTCGGATAGATGTTTGTTTAGAATCGAGTGTGCCCCCTGGTTGCAAAATGTGGAACTAACAGATTTTTCAAAAAGAAAAAGTGTTTTGAAAGGAATATTAAATGAAACCCTTTGTGCGATCTGTGATCACACTTACCCACTTGTTCTAAATTTTGCTGACACTCCTCATGTTACAGATTGGAAAGGCCTGTGACCACTTATTCATGTTATGCACCACCCCCCCCCCCCACGGGGAACTTTTCTAAATTTAGCCAAGACCCCTCATGTGACATATCGTTGGAAAGGTCTGTGACTACTTATTGATATTATGCACCTCCGGTGTCCACCCTCCCCATTTTGCCCCCACGGGTGTACTTTTCTATATTTAGCCAAGACCCCTCATGTGACATATCGTTGAAAAGGTCTGAGACTACTTATTGATGTTATGCACCTCCGGTAACCGCCCCCCCCCCCCCCACACACACACACTTTGCCTCCATGGGGATATTTTTCTAAATTTAGCCGAGACCCCTCATGTGACATATTGTTGGAAAGGTCTGTGACCACTTACTCATTTTATGCACCTCGCGCGGTCCTCTCCCCCCAACTTTGTCCCACAGGGGCCATTTTTATAAATTTAGCCAGGAACTTTCATGTGACTTTTTTTAATTTACCAGAGACCCCCTTGTGATATATTGTCGGAAAGGTCTGCGACCACTTACCCACGTTATGCACCTCTCGCGCCCCTCCCCCCACTTTGCCCACACTGGGAGGGCATTTTTATAAATTCAGATCGAGATCCCTCATGTGCCATGTGACATATAGTTGGAAAGGCCTAATGCCCCATGACGACTTATTCCTATTATGCTGCTGCAGTGCTCCTCCCCTCACCTTGACCCCTCCCCCCCCCCCAGGGATCCGGTTCGAGATTAATTTTTTAAAACATTTTATAGTCCGTGCACACCACGCCTGCTATATAGTGCCTTATATAGCGGGAAGCCAGTTCGAGATGTCATATTACAAGATTACGTATAAATTAGAGGGCCCGCTAGCGGGCGAAACCACTTAGTCCTTATTAACGCCGACTCATTCCAGTTTACCTGCAGACGATTCTTGATAAATTTATGAAGTATAAAAGCAGTTGGCAAACTGGAGTCATCGAGAAAATATTTACACAATCGAAAACTATCGAGATGTCCATACAATCGAGAGAATTGAGAAAAACATCTCGTTATTGCCCATCACTAAGTCACCATGCACAGCAACACATTTCTGCAAATGGTATTTCATAAAGAGGGGGAAAATGTATTCCAGGAGGCGCGATAGTAGACCCAAAGGGGGACATTTTTCTAACTGTTGCCGACCCCACATGTGACATACTGTTGGAAAGGCCTGTGGCCACTTATTCATGTTATGCACACCTCTCCCCCACCCCAAATTTGACCCCTGGGGAGCATGAATGGTGTCCGCAAAATTTAGAAAAGTGCCCCGCGGAGGGCAAATTGGGGGGGAGGGGCTCAGGATGTGCATAACATGAATAAGTGGTCACAGGCCTTTCCAACAATATGTCACATGTGGGGGTCGGTAAAAGTTAGAAAAATGACCTCTTTGGTCTACTATAATTTGTTTCTGTACACGGTGACTATATAGAAAAGGACTAATACAATGTAGCAATTTCATAAATTTTAGTCAATTATTTCTATGTGAGGGCAAAAACTTATTAATATCCCCTCCCTCATATAGAGATTCTCTTTTCTATCTTACTTTATAGTTTGTTTTTTTCAGGGGTGCAGAATATGTCCGATCGGGCGATCTAGGATCCTGGGAAATTTTAACCACCTGGGGAAATTTTGCAGAAACATATACAATTGATTTCGATTTTAACAACAAATTCCATAATTCCCTGAGATAGAAAAATTTCACTACGAATAAAAAGATCCGTATGGCAATCTTCACAAAATTGATCTCGGAATAATATGTACCATATATCAGGGGTGATTCTGTTCCGAATTTGCCGAAAATTTAAGGCATTCGATTCCAAAAATTAAAGAAAAGGTGATCAATCTGAAAATTCGGACATAAAAATACCGTGAATTTTGTCAAAGAATTACTGATAAAACGCGCTTTTCGTCACAAGATCGCAAAATAACCACAAATATCGTCAAAAGATCGCGAAAGAACCGCAAGTTTCCGCAAAAGATCGCAAAATAACTGCAAATTTCGTTAAAAGATCGCGAAAGAGCAGCAAGTTTCATCAAAAGAGCGCAAAATGAACGCAAATTTTGTCAAAAGATCGCGAAATAAACGCACATTTCGCCAAAAGATCGCGAAAAAACCGTAAATTTCGTCAAAATATCGCGAAAGAACCGCAATATTTGACAAAATATCGCGAAACAACCGCAAATGTCGCCAAAAGGTCACGAAACAACCGCAAATTTCGTCGAAAGACAGCAAAACAACCGCGAATTTCGTCAAAAGATCGCGAAACAACTGCGAATACTCTCAAATTTCATCAAAAGATCGCGAAATCAGCGCAAATTTCGTCAAAAGATCGCGAAATGAACACAAATTTCGTCAAAAGATCGCGAAACAACCCCAATTTTCGTTAAAAGATCGCAAAACCCCCGGAAATTTCGTCAAAAGATCACAAAAGAACCGCAAATTTCGTCAAACGATCGCAAAACGACCGCGAATTTGGTCAAATGATCGCAAAACAACCGCGAATTTCATCAAAAGATGGCAAAACAACCGAAAATTCCGTCAAAAGAGGGCGAAATACCCGCGAATTTCGTCTAAAGGAAGTCGAAATAACTACAAAACTCGTGAAAAGGAAGGCGAAATAACCGCAAATTTCGTCAAAAGATCGCGAAAAAGCGCGAATTTCGGCAAAGGGTCGTGAAAAAAAAACATAGTGCTGGGAGTGGATTTCCCCCCTTCCCCCACTCTGCTGCTGTAACCTTTCAGAAAATTCCCCCCCCCCCCCTCAGAATCACCCCTTCCATTATATACTTGTGCATAAGTTGAGATACATTGGAAAAATTAATTTTCTATGCCTACGTTAATACAGCATTTACCTATAACACACCGTAAGATTTTAGGGAAATTTTCATGTGGATTGGGGGAAATGTCGCGAGTAGAAACATTTTCTGCACCCCTGGTTTTTTTTTCTTTTGCCGTATTACTTAGTGTTTGCACATATACATCTTAACACATTTTCTGTTTCTCACTTGCTTCTAAAAAATAAATAAAATTTTATGATATTGCTGTCCAACTAAACTTAGAAGGATGTTATGGCATAAAATATCTTTTAGTGGAATTTTAAGAGCTCTTATCAAATTTGAATAATTATTTAATTTTAAGTATCAAAACAACCCAATAAGTGATATTAGGTGTTAAATTCTATTAGCAATATTCAATTTATGAACAATAACTAGCTTATTAAAATTATTAAACAAATAAAAATAGAAATGAAATTTTAAAGTAAAAGAACCAATTAGAAGAAAAGCACTCTTCAATCTGACCACAAGTCTAGCATGCTGACCAGATTTGTGATCAGATTAAAACATATACTGTTCAGTTTATTAACATGTCAACAATATCAATTTTCACTAAATTTTTGAAATTAATTTTTCTCTTTTTATTTTATTGTTGATAGGTATATTTTATTCTTCAAAGATATGCTATTAGTCCCCTATTGATGTACACAACTTTAAAGAAATTAGGGATTCCTATACCTGAGTCTCTCCTTGTTAGGGACAAAAAATCATTTCTCAAGGAAACTTTATTTGTTTTTAAACGTTATGTAATATTTTATTTTAAATCCATTTTTTAAACTAATTTTTCTTGCTTTTTATGTTTTACTCTAATTATTTGCACTTTTATTAATTATTATTAATTTCTTTTAGGGAAAATCTTTCCGTAATTTACTCTAATTGTTTGCAGTGTATTCATGATTACTAATTTACTTTAAAGAAAATATTTCTCTGTTTAAGAATGTTGCATGGAAACGAATATACAGAGTTGATTTATTGTGCATGCCATGTTGACTCCAGTGTGATTTGTTGACAATATTAGACTTCAGAATTCAGTTTTTATTCTATACTGAGCAACTATCTTATCACAGTAGAATCTTAGTATATATATATATTTCCCCTTTTAAAAAGATGATAAAATATCATTATCATTTAACCTTGCATCTTATTGAAAGACTGTGCTGCAAAGTTATAATTGTCCTTGATCTTTGTTTATTAACTGTAAGAACAAATCTGTTGTTTAATGTAATTCTATATTGAACATTGCAGATACTCTCTAGCATAATGTAGCATTTCAACATAACAATTAAATAGCAAAATAATTTTGCATAGTACTACAATCTGCAAAGTGTACAGAGTGAAAATAAATAAGTTGGGCAAAAAGAATGGTTTATGCATAGCTATACAGCCAAATATGAGAGTATAATGGATTATAAGATAGTAAAACTCACAAAGTTTATCTTCCAATTTTTAAACATGGCTCCATTTGTTACTCTACAAATGTGTCTTTTGTAAGTGAGATCTTGCAATATATTTGTGATCACATTCACCTTGAAGAAACAAGTGCAATGATGATTCATGATTTCAATTCAGGAATGGATATTCCAAGTGGCAGACTATAAACCTGAATTTTAATAGCCCCAATACATTAAAATTTAGAATTGAAAGGACTGGTTATTGTGATGGTCATAGAATAACATTTTCTAGATCAATCTAAACTGAGACTCAGCACTGAGTTAATAAACAAACTCATGATACAGTACTAATAGTCTG
The DNA here is from genome assembly GCA_963932465.1 of Maratus speciosus. Lineage (NCBI taxonomy): Eukaryota > Metazoa > Arthropoda > Arachnida > Araneae > Salticidae > Maratus > Maratus speciosus. The sequence goes on along the minus strand of OZ010790.1, from coordinate 176,842,072 downwards.
CTTTTGAACTGGTACCTTATAATTAATATTTAGCAAATTATTCAGTTACGAAATTGACAACTAATTTGTGCTTGTCCTGTATTACTATAGAAAACATTTATATTACTGTGTTTTGCTATGATGCAAAGTGAAATGATTAGGAACAAAAATGTTCAAACTACAGCTAAGTATGTGAATATTGTCTTGAATATTTCAGATAATGTAGCATTATAATTTTATTCAGCACTATTTATTGCAATATTGTGTAGGGGAAAGTAAGGTAAAACCATATAGTTACATGAATCTAAATATCTCAGTTTTGAACTAATTTAAGCAGCCCTCTAGAAGATATAATAGCTGAAATACAAGCTTTCATAATTCTAAAATATGAACACATTTGAAGTTACGGAAACATTTTATATTATTATGTGTAGCATATTTAATATAATGATTTATTTCTCAGAATGAAACTGTTGCTAGCATTTAAAAGGGCATTTTTATTGGGTTCACTTTCCAATCCACATTCTCTTGAAATAAAACTGGATATCCTTCATGCAATAAAAAAAATATTGGAAAACAATAATTGAATAGTTTGTAAACAATGTTTGAAGAAAAGCTAATGAAAACTACATCGACTAGAGTTATGATTTTTATAAAGCTGATAAAGAGAATAACTTCTTTTCTGCATTTCTCAAATGTCATTAAATATTAAATCATTGGACTTTTAATTGAAATATTATTAGTTTAGTTCTTTAGTTAAAGCTTTAAAATAAAATATGTTCTTTTTTAAAATGAAGTCTAAACTTTTTCATTTCTGTAAGATTAGTATATATGCATGTGATTTTACTCTACTGGTGGGGTAAAAACAGATGATTTGACTTTTTATTAATAAAAATTTGATTACTTAATCATATATTTAGTAATATATTATGGTACAAAAATAAGGGTAGAGTATGTATACAAAGATACATTAATTTCTGTTGGAAATTTTGCCTTCAAGATGCAACTAATAATATGTGCAATTTTATCCTACATATGGATGCATGTGTAGAATATATCCATAATACACAGAATACAGTAGTGAAAATATTTTGCTCTATGTTGTTATCATTTACTTATTTTACTGACTTCTTACCATGTTTTCACATAACACATAAAATCAATGAGATTTATAAATATTTTTCTACACTTTATAACACTTCTCATGCATTTTATATGCAGCTCAACACTTTTTAAATGAATGCTTATTAATGGCGTTCTTTATTATTGTTTATTGATGCCCCCACCCCCCTCCTTTCTTTTCACGACAAGTTGGCAAAAGATTTTTTCTTCTAATTTTATTATTAATTTAAAACATGTTACATTTACCTGTTTTTTCTTATTTAACTTGAAAATGTGTATCCACATTTTGGCTTTTATTTTTTATGGCAAAATTTTAATCTCAATGTAGGATAATAAATACAATCTATTCTTATTTTAATACTCAAAATTAGAAATGACAAAAAAAAAAAAAAAGGTTCTATTTTGAATTGTGATTAACCATGAAAAGAAAGGGATAGGGCAAGTAGAAAAAGAAAGATATTATGTATTTGCATTTGTTATTATAAAATATAAAGTATGCATTACAAAATTTGTGATTTATATTTGCTAAAATAAATAACAGTTTTAGAAAAAATATTTTATCACTATTTAAATTAATCTGCTTATTAAATATTTTTAACTTGCAGCAACACCTGCTTTAAATATTCAATAATGAAACTTGTTTTTATTTATTTTTTCCTTTCTTGCTAGGTTCTGAGATAGAGCTGAAAGGGACCAGCTATTGTGAAAACAGAAATATGTTATACTATTTGTTAATTTATTTTCTTTAATATTTGTTATAAAGATGTCTTATAAATAAATTTATTACAAAAATATTACTTCTTCTTGTGGTCTTATTAGCCCTATCAGGATTGTTTTTCAGGTTTAATTATTATAGAAGTATTATATAAAATATTTTTAATGGCAACCATAGAATTTCACTTGAAGTTTTGACTTAATTAAGTCAAAACTTCACACAACACTTCAGTGCAACACAGTGGATGTACTTAATTTTTAAACGGCTTTTTTTTTTTAACGTTCCGGCATGGCTTGCTTCAGTTGTATCAGTGAATTCAACCCTGCGATTGAATTGTGTAGTGAACACCATGTATATAAAGTATACTACTGTTTATATGTTTTTAAAGGAAAATAATATGTATCCAAGTAAACATAAATTTAAAAATTAAGTTTGCACTGATGCATAGTAAAATGCTGAATATAATAATACAAGTTTTAATAAAATTAATTACCTTTTTATCTATGTAATTAAGATAAAGTTAATTTAAATAACCAACATAGTTTCTTTTTAATCCAATGAAAACTTTTGAATAATTTTAATGAAACCGCTAAATTGACGGATGTCAACACACTAGACTTAATCAGTGAGCAGCGACCTCGTGGTGCATTATTTACGTTGCGTTAATGGCTTTTTTCAGTTGTATCAGTGAATTCAACCCTGCGATTGAATTGTGGAGTGAATATGCAGAAAGATTGGAACAGTTCTTCATTGCAAATGCGATCGAAGACGAAAATAGAAAACATGCTGTTTGCTTAACAGTGGTTGGACTTACGGACTTCCCCGGAACTTACTTTCGCTGGCTGCACCAACATCTAAGATACTCGTGGAATTAATTGAGATCTTAAATGGACATTATGACCCAGTGCCCTTGGAAATCGTGGAGTGATTAAAGTTTAACAGTTGCGTATGGTGCACGGACAAATCGGTGGCCGATTACATCGCGGAGCTTCGAAAATTAGCAAAATACTGCAAATTTGGTGATTTTCTTGCATCGGAAATAGCCATTTTCATGGAAGCAGCAGCAGGGGATGCTGTTGATTTGAAGACATCTGCAGTTTCAGAAGTAAAGAAACTACAAATTACGGCAAAACTGCCAAGAAAAAATGAGATCTCTAAACCGGAGTCCAATTCAAACAACATTTGTGCAGGAAAACATTGTTTTCATTGTGGTGATCCCAAACATCAGTCTCCAGAGTACAAACATAAAAATACTACCTGCCATAGCTGTAAAAAACTGGGGCATCTCTCAAAGGTATGCTTATCTAAAAATACAGATGGTTACAGACCTAAAGTTAATTTAGTAGCAGAAGCTAAGGAAGATTTAAAATGTAAAGAATATAATGTTTTATTTAAGGAATGGTAAAGAAGATTATCTTCCACTTAAAATTACATGTAAGGTCCAGAGGCAGCCTGTTATTTTTTAAACTGATTCTGGAGCTCCATTTTCTATAATGCCTGTAAAAATGTTTGAAAAAATTAGAAGATTTTGCCCTCCTTTGGAGAAAACAGGAATTATACTCCAATCATACACTAATCATGCTATTAGTATTTTGGGAGTTACAAATGTGGATGTGGTGTTCCAGGTAAGAAAAGAGCATTTACCTTTACTGGTGGTTTCTTAGGGAAACACAAACTTGGCTGGTCGAAACTGGATTGTCCGTTAAGCCTGATGAATGCTTTTGATTCAAATATGGACCACACCTTACATAATCTCACATCTGCTCAGCTCACGTTAGATAGACTTTTAGAAAAATTCAAGAAAGTTTTCTCACCAGAATTGGGATTAGTGAAAGGAGTGAATGTGCATCTTACATGTAAGAAGGACGAAGCTCCAAAGTTTTTCAAGGCCCGTCCTGTGCCATATTACTACAAAGAAAAAACTGACAAGGAGACAGACCGCCTCATTGGAGATGGTATTTTAGAGTCAGTGAAAACCTCTGTTCAGGTAGCTCCAGGGGCAGATCCAGAGAATCGTTTTGGGGAGGGCGATATCGAGTGACATATAATCAACGTAGTCATACTTTCTGTAGTTCAAATCCTTCCTTGCAGTTAATTATTAAATAAATATGAAATTAATGCGATTTAAAAATATTACAGACGCTCGATTATCCGACATCCGATTAACCGAAACACTCGGTTATCCATCACTCTTATTTTATAATCTCGACCTCTCCTCAAAATATCGTTTATTGTTACTTATTAGGTCGTAAAATTGAAAACGTTATAACAGAATTTATTTATTAAATGCCTTTTTTTTTCTTTTTCTGTTTACTCTTATACTATGGTAATTATTTATCTTATTTTTTGTTCTTTTAGTTATATTGAAGAACGTTAGTAACACAAGCCTGCGATGATTGTCTTTTTTAACTTTTGATAATTGATTTTGATGTAAGACTTTTTAAAAATTTGCGATTTATGTGAAATCCTGACGTGATGGCATGGTACAAAATGAAGGTCATTTTTGGATTCAGCGCTAAAAAATACACAAGAACCAATTACCGAAAGCTGAAAAATATAATCATCACATCCATTTTTTAATATCAGATTTCTGAAAGAGGATAATCTCTGAAAAAAGATCCCCTTCAGAAATCTGACGGGCCTTTAACATCCTAGAAAGTCAAAATGTGTCATCTACGTGGTGTGTTAGAGGTCCGCACGGGCCGGGTCCCGGGCCGGCCCGTTTGTAATTTTTACAGTTCTCGTCCCTGCCCGGCCCGTACAAAAATCAGTGAAACAGGCCCGACCCGGCCCGACTCAATTTCTACAAAAAGAAATGCGTTTTTTCTCGACATACAGTGATGGAACAGTGTAGCACTAGAGAATAAGTTGACACCGCTAAAATTTATTAGTATTCATCGTCTTATTTAAGGATAGAATTCTGAGATTTTTCAATGTAAAGAATACTAAAAAAAGTTAGTGGTAACAATCGCCTAACTGCTGCGCCACTGTTCCATCACTGGACATACAATTAAGATTCTTTTAATGAATACTACATACATATTTATGGGAACATTTTACAGTATATTTTAGATTACTATGTGTTTGCAAAACAGAAAACACACAATAGTAAACATTAACGATTACTTAGTGTTTTAGTCATCGTGTCTACAGACATTTCAAAATGGAAATAAGGATTCATTAAAAGATTAATGTAATTCAGAATAAAGGATTAAAAACATGATAACTTTTGAAGCTGTATAATAAAAAGTAGATTTGTGAAAATATTTCTCTCATTTTTAAGGCTTTTCTCAAATCCAAAGGAGCTACATATCGACACATTTATGAATTCATTTCTTTTTGGAAACGCGTAAGATTGGCAGGTATTCTTATTCAGAAACTATGTAAATACCATCTTTCTCATAGATAAAAGCAATATACCTTTCTCTGAAAATACTGCCAAAGTTAGCGTTTTGAATCGAATTTCCGGAAGCGATAGCACAGGAAAGGAGAAAAACGTACAGTCAGGTGACAAGAATCTCTGTTATCTCTGTAACTAATTTATCAAATATGGAGAAAGCTTTCGTTTCCAAATGCTTTCAATAGTCATGCCTGTCAATTTTATGCCTCTATAATTAAAAATGAGCCAGAACATGTGTCTGAAAGTTTCCCATTGTTGAGCAGTGAATATGAGAACCCCTTAAGGTATATTTCCAAAGATACTGTTAACAGAAATTCATTATCACTATTAATACTTTTACAAAACACAATGCCTGTCCTACACATCCTGAGATCGATTAAGACCAGTTCCATCCCGGCACGAGTCTGCTGAAAAAAAATTAAACCCGGAATCAGATGTCTTGTAACTGTACGATGCCGATCTCTACGATGGACATGCTATATATCTGTATTGATGTTGTTAAAATCGCATTGGCTCGTGACGCACATTTATACTTCTTGAGAAAATCGTATTCATTGAAAATGGCTCGTATATCGGTCCGATTACTTTTTTATGGGCCTAGCCCGGCCCTGCAGGCCCGTTCAATTTTGTCTGTCGGCCCGGCCCGTTTTAAAAAAATTGCCCTAATTCTGCCGGCCCTTTGGAAAATTCGTCTTCATTCTGCCGGCCCGGCCGGGTACGGGCCTCGGACCAAGCCCGGACCCGTGCAGACCTCTATGGTGTGTATACCTCATCACTGGCGCGGATCCAAGGAAGGGGGGTGATCGCCCCTCCCCTTTGGATCAAAAAATATAAATCCACCGCGAATTTCGACAAATGGTAGCCGAAAAAAATCTATTTCGTCAATTGTTCGCAGGTCAAAAAATCGCGCAAAAAATGCAAATTTCGTCAAAGGATCACGCAAAAAACATGAATTTCGTCAAAGGATCAAGCAAAAACGTGAATTTCATCAAAAAAGCGCGGAAAAAACGTGAATTTCGTCAAAAAATCGGACATTTCATCAAAGGACCACAAAAAAAAAAACGCAAATTTCGTAAAGGACCATGAAAAAAACGCGAATTACGTCAAAGGGTCGTAGAAAAAATGCGAATTTCGTCAAAGGAACGCAGAAAAAAAAGCTAATTTCGCCACGCAATTGCGGAAAAAACGCTAATTTCGCGAAAGAATTGCGCAAAAAACGCTAATTTCGCGAAAGAATCGCACAAAAAACGCTAATTTCGTCAACAGATCTCAGAAAAAATGCGAATTTTGTCAAAGAATCGCGAAAAAAATACGCGAATTTCGTCATAGAGCCGCGGAAAAAACGCACAATTAGCACCAGGAGGAGATTCCCCTAGGTGCGCATCCACGGGGGGGGGGGATCGATCAGGGCGGTCACCGCCCCCCAACATATAAATCCAACACTTTTAACGACAGTTTTCGCGGAACAGACAGAGAAGCAAACGAAAACACTTTTCGGGTGTCATTGGTAAACCTCACTGACGTTTCGGCAGTTAGTGAACAAAATAGGATTATGTCCTGTCAAAAGGCATATGGCGCCATAATGTTTTACACTAATGGGTTGAGGTGGGGACGATGCCACTTCGTGTACCTTTTGTTGAATATCTACAACAGTAATTGGCAACGTTATTCGGATCCCTTTGAAGTGTTGAAACTTTTTCATTCTTTCAAAGAAGCTGCAATTCTAATTTCTGTATAATGATATTTTTGAGGAGTGCTTTATTGTTTGAGAAAAGAATGTGATTCATAGCAATTTCCAAAGAAAGAAAGAAACAAGAAAAAGAAAATCCTTTGAAAAATTCCAGCATCTTAATGTTTTCTGAAGAAGATCAATAATGTGTAAAAAATATACTGTTATTGCCACCCACATTGGTCACTTTCAAGGGTATTTCATGAATGAAAAAAAGGATTATGTCCTAATCCTAGTCAGTTAAAAGCTAAAATGCGTATGGTGTGTTGATTTCTTAAAAACCAACTTGGTAATTTGTTCTTCCCTTCTTTGCCCCGATCTAATCCCCCCCCCCCCCGCCCCCGGTGGATGCGCACCTAGGGGAATCTCCTCCCGGTGCTAATTGTGCGTTAATTTTGGCAACCCTTTGACGAAATTCGCGTTTTTCAGCGATTCTTTGGCGAAATTCGCACATTTTTTTCGCGATTCTTTGAAGAAATTCGCATGTTTTTCAGAGATCTGTTGACGAAGTTAGCGTTTTTTGCGCGATTTTTTCGCGAAATTAGCGCTTTTTATGCAATTCTTTGACGAAATTCGCGTTTTTTTGCGATCCTTTGACGAAATTGGCGTTTTTTGCACGATCCTTTGACGAAATTTGCGTTCCTTTTACCTGCGAACGATTGATGAAATTGATTTTCTTCGGCGACCATTTGTCGAAATTCGCGACAATCGGCGGATTTTTGGGGGGGGGGGCGATCGCCCCGCGCCTGGGTAGCTCTTATTGTTCCTGTACTAAAGCAAGATGGAAGAATCAGAATATGTGACAATTTTAAATTGACAGTTAACAAGGCAGCAGAACTAGAACAGTACTCCCTACCAAATATTAAAGATTTACTTGCTGAAATGTCTGGTGTTATGGCGTTCACCAAGTTAGACCTGCAGGATGCATATTGTCAGCTGGAACTAGATGAAGAGTTGAGACACCTGGTGGTTATAAATACACAGAGAGGCCTTTTCCATTATACTCGACTTGCTTTTGGCATCGCCTCCGCTCCTGCTATTTTACAAAGGGAAATAGACAAGATCTTGCAAAGGGTAAAAGGAGCCTCTAAATATTTAAATGACTTATTAGTGACCGGTACAAATGAAGAGGAACATTTACAAAATTTGCAAGAAGTTCTTACCCATCTACAATCAGGAAGTGTGAAATTACATCCTTAAAAATGTGAATTCCTCAGACCATCTGTAGAATATTTAGGTCATCGCTTGGTCAACGATGGACTACACCCAGTCGAATCGAAGGTTAAGGCAATTACTGATGTACCTGAACCAGCAAATATAGACAAGCTACGTTCTTTTATTCGTTTAATAACATATTATGCCAAGTTTTTACCAAATATGTCTACCTTGCTATTGCCATTGTACAAATTGTTAGAAAGCAAGCAGCCATGGAAAATGGGGATCACCACAAAAAGATGCTTTTCAAAAAGCCAAAGATGTTTTGCAAACCTCTTCCTTACTGGTGCATTTTGACCAAGACAAAGAAGTAATTATTGCTTGTGATGCAAGTCCTTATGGTCTTGGTGCTGTGCTGTCACATAAAACATCAGATGGTGATAGACCAATTGCTTTTGCTTCTCGCTCCCTTACAAAGGCGGAGAAAAATTACAGCCACATTGAGAAGGAGGCTTTGGCCTTAGTTTTTGGAGTGATTTGTTTCAGAAACTATCTCTTAGGGCACAAATTTACATTGGTTACAGACCATCGCCCATTAGTAAATTTATGTCAGAAGAGAAATCAGTACCATCGGTTGCTGCAGCTCACATTCAGTGATGGGCATTGACTTTATCGGCCTATGTGTACAACATTGAGTTTTGGAAAGGGAAGTTGCACGGAAATGCTGGCGCCTGCAGTAGACTCCCACTTAAATCTGAAATGAAAGATCCTCCACACCTGTCGAATCTGTTTTGCTTATCCGGCAGTTAAATGATAGCCCACTGACAGCACATCTGATCCAAAAGCAGATAGACAAGTGTCCTGCACTGAGTCGTCTGAGATCCTATATTCAAAGTGGGTGGCCAAGAAAGGTAGCAGAGAACTTGCAAGACTTTTGGCGTATCCGGAATGAACTGTCAGTCGAAGAAAATATCATTCTCAGAGGTTCCCGTGTTTTTGTCCTAGGAAAATTTCATGAATTTGTTTTGGAATGCATATTGACCATGCAGGTCCCATAGAAGGTCTCTGGCTACTGATTGTAATCGACGCTAAGACAAAGTGGCTTGAAGTGCCTGGAAGATCCCAGTGCCCAACACAACAGCAACTACAACAACTAGTGCGACTGAGTAATGAACTGTGTGCGACCTTTTTGCACACTTCGGGTTACCAGAAAGTTTAGTAAGTGATAACAGACCAGGGTTCCGTAGTGATGAATTCACATATTTCTTAAGGAAAAATGGCATTATGCCCATAAAACTGCACCATACCATTCAAATTCAAACGGTTTAGCAGAAAGAGCAGTGCGTACAGTGAAAGCTGCATTAAAGAAAGTGAAAGAAGGAACTTTCAAGGAGAGACTGGCTAGATTTCTTCTACATTTCCGAAACACTCCATCTAGGATAACGGGTATATCTCCAGCTGTTGCAATGTTTGGACTCCCTCTTCGCATGCGTTTGGATTTCATCCGCAGTGCTAAAACTCAAACATCTAAAAAGGGAGAAACCCATACAAGCAAATTCTCAGAAGGCACTCCAGTTTGGGTGTGCTCCTTTAGCCGAGGCCCATCTTGGGTTCCTGGAAGTGTCATATGTCCAATGGGAAATACTATGTGCAAAGTCAAGACGACTTGGAGGTACTTGGACACGACACATTGACCAAGTTTGCTACAGACAGGGGTACAGTGTTCATGAAATTCCTCCAACTCCAGATGCATCAGCCCCTGCTCCTCCAGATCCAGTCGTGTCAGCACATACTCCAGAGCAACCTAATTGTGCAGTGGATATACTGGCTCATCAGGTGACAAACACCACACTACCTCCACTACTGTTTCCACAGGTAAGTGTCTTAGACATAGACTACAGTTCTCAGGCAAACCCTCTGGCACTCTCGTCTCAAGTAGTGTTGCAGAATTCAGGAACTCCACTTCTTAGACGTACTAATCGTCCAAAGGCAAAACTTGCACGTCTGCAGTATTAGACATTAGAATTGTATTGTGACTATTTTGAACTATGTCAAGGACAGTACTTTTATTATTTGGTCAAGGACTGTAATTTTATTATTTGAACTGTGTATGTCTGAAGAACTTAAATGTTTTCTGTTAGCTTTCTTTAAGAAGGTAGAGAATGTTGTATCTGTTCTGATATGCACTAACTAGATGGCGCCAAAATGTGATCTGGCCACGATCGACCATTTGGCAGTTTGTTGCTAGCTGCGATGTATGAATGACAGTCGGATCTTGGATCCGTGAATAAATATTTATATCTAAATGCATCCTGCTTAGTTTATCAATTAAAGTTATTCTGCATAGCTAGGTTTACTTTACATCTAATAAAAGGAATTACCTTTTTAGAAAGATCAGGAAAAACAAAACTATCTTGAGAGACAAACTATGTCTGATTACGCATATATTTTGAGATATCTTCAGTTGAAATTTGGCTTAATTTTCGATAAGTGATGTAAATGTCAATGATTCAAAGTTGGATGCATGCTAAAATATGGACCATGAATAAAATCATTTTGCTTATTCGCAAAGCAATCAACTGCCTATTTATGTCTTAGGCTACTAACCATCAGAATTCAGAAAGTATGCAGCAATGACGTCAATATGTTATTAACCAATCACAGTACAGAAAATACCTTGTCTTATACTATTTGTAAAGGAAATGTCGAAATTTGAAGTATTTATCTCAAAAAAGCAGTATTTTTCTTTTGGTCCATGGTAGTTCTGTTCTTTTAACTTTTCTTAATAAAGTATTACATGACTAGTTGGCAAGAAAACAAAGGTAAAAGCGATTTTGAAAGTTTTTTCCTTGTTGATTAACTTGTAAACCAAAATTGAGAAAATTTATTGTTTTAAGTCTTGTATATGTAGAGAGTTCTTTAAAAATGAAAATCTTTTATTAAGTTTTTATTTACAGCTTACACTTTCTTTTTATCTGAGGATTCTAAAGAAAACAAAAACATATTGAAAATTTAAATTAGAACCAAACTTACTTCAGATTAAATTTCCAACTCTGAAATTAAAAACCCTTGAAATTTCCAGGAAGGAAAACTATCATATTTAAGACTACTACTACTATATTATTATGAATAAAAGTGGGTATGAAATCATACTTGAATTTAAAAAAGCATAAATAAATATGTTAGAAACACATGAATAGAATAGTGCTCAACCATATTGAGGATCATACTAAAATTAAGAAATTAAATATGTGAGTTATAATAAAAAAAAATTCCTATTTTACAGTTTGAATGGCAATTTATCTCTCTTTCTATATATGCATACATAATAGAACTTCATTTTTACATTTTTGTAAGGATAAAAAAAAAAAAAAAAGAAAAGAAAGAAAGAGGAAAATAGTAGTTCTAAAAAATAAATTTAGAAAAATTCAATGTACAAGCATATTTTTTTGTAAATTTAAAAAATATATACATGTTGAAAAATGAAGATTTTACCTGATGTGTATGTATATATATATTTTTAAAAAATGATGATTTTATCCCAGTATTATTAACTGAACCTTCATTTACTGATAATTTTAAATTATGGTTGATGATAAAGCAAGTTTTAAGAAAAAAACATTGAAAGGACTATGGAGCAAGAAATCAAAGGGACAAGTACTTCATCCAACTTTCATCATTGTTTTAACAATGAAAATAAAATTAGTTTTTAATTTTGCTCTTTTTATAGTGCAGTAGAGCGCCGATTATCGGAACTCCAATTAACCAAACAGTCTATTTCCCTCAATTTTTTTTTTTTTTTTAACTGAGCTTCTATTTATCTGAACAGAATATTTCTCTCAAAAAATTTTTTTTTTATGATGATGAGATTATAGATGAGATTTAAGATGAAAAAGAAATTGAAGAAAATGAAAACAAATGCTCTGAAAATGACCACAGGTTCATCACATAACGAAGTCTTTGAATGTTTGGAAACAGTTATGAAATGGCTCGAATGGCAGAAGAACGCTGATCCTATTCAACTAACGAATTTAAGAAGAATTTGAGATATGGCAGAATTGGAAAGAATGTCTTCTTTGAAGCAAGCAACAATCAAAAGCATTTTTACTTAAATTATAAAATCTGGAGTACAGAAAATGATAAAAATGAAAAAAGAAAATTTTAAATGATAAAAAAGTAAACAACAACAACAAAAACAGTTTTTCAACACGCTACCACTAACTGGTGCTGCCAGTCCTAAGCCTGGATAAAGAGTGAAGGTTTTAGTATAGTCAGGAACATCCCTTAAATTGTGGTCGGTCCCGACTTGTTCAGATAATTGGCGCTCTACTGTAATTAAAAAAAAAAAAAAAAATAATAATAAAAAAAAAAACATCACTTTCATTTGATTTGATTTAAAACAAAATAAAATAATAAAGAAAAATAATACATTAGACACAATTATAAAACACTTTCCAATGCTATTGGGATATTTTTTATGAAATTTTATTTATTCATTTTCATGTATAAAAGGCGATATCTAATATACAGTAATTTATGTAAATTCTTTTGTGCAGCCTGTTTATGAATGATCAATAGATTTTTCATATATACCATATAGTCTATTGAAATTTAATTTTGTTGGAAAATGCATAATAGAAATGTTTTTGTGGGAGTATTCATGGCATTATATCCCTATCTTTTTGTGCAGCTTTGCATATTAATTTATATATATTGTACTTATGCCACATGACATAGCATAGTAAAATTAAGTTCAGCTAAAAAAAGATCTCTATATGATCTACAGAACAATGGTGGATCTCAGGGGAGGGTGAAGGGGCGATCGCCCCCCCCCCCTGGGCCAATAAAAGGTTTGCAAAACGAAATTATGCATCCTCATGGGAAATGACTTGGTGCGGAGATCGTGCCAATTTAAATCCACGAGACTCGGGCTGGGTTAGGTCTTCTCTCTTTTAGAGTCGGGTCATGCCCTGATCTTAATTTTATCTGCAGATTCAGGTCGGGCCAGAATTTTTTTTCCTTCAGATCGAGCCTGGCATAACTTCATTTTTCCTCCCTGCTCTCAACTATCAGTTGGACCTTTTTGGGCCCCCTATTATCACCTTGAAAATCAGACTTCAGCTACTGCCAATTTTGAATATTAATCGCCTTCTTGGGGGCCCTTGGTGCAGCTTCTTTAAAAATGATTGGAATTGCTTACAATTTTCTTTAACATATTTCTTGCACCCCCTGACGACTTTAAAAACTACTAAACAGTATCTTTATACGCAACTGCATGCCACTTAAATTCCTGGCTCCTTGGGGCCCGGTTCCGGTACAGGGCCCCTTAAAGATTTTACATCATAAATTGTTAATAAATTGCTTCCTCTTAATCCGAACTTCATTTTTGGAACCGTTTTTCCATTTAGTTATTCTCCCATTTCTTTATTCAGTTAAAATTCTGGGGTACCCTAGGGTTTCACAGGGCCCCTTGCACTTTTTGTGCGACATGCATTTTTCATCATCTAATTTTCTCGCATTCTCAATGCAAAGTTCTAAAGTTGAGTCTTGCACTCTTTTCCCCGGAACAACACCCTCTTATTTTTACTGGACCCTAGGGCCCTGTTTTAAGCATTTCCCCCCATATTTTGCGCAGTTCTTTAAAATTTTATTCTAATGATTAATTCATACCCTATATTTAATTTTGACTAATTGTGTGACTAATTGTGATCTAAAGTGCTCTTTACTATCAGTTGGGCCCTTTGTTATAGGTCCCTTAAAAACTGTCCAATTCACTAGTTTTTTTTTAAACAACTTCTTAAATCCTCCTGCTTCTTCATGAATTTCACCTGGTTATTCGGCCTTTGCCATTTTTGGTTGGCTACCAGGTGGAGTGATCCTGTATTCTATCCTGCTACTTCATGAATGACAAAAAATTTTCCCAGACTTCAGCTACCACCAATTTTGAATATTAATCTCCTTCTTGGGGCCTTTGTTGCAGATTTTTTAAAAACTATCCGATTCTATTACAATTTTCTGTCACATAGTTTCAGCGTCCTCCAGCTACCTTAAAACTACTAAAAAATTTTCTTATACCAAACTACATTCCAGTTAAGACCCTGGTCCCCAGGGCCCAGTCTTTCTTTATACCTCAACTACCACTTTTTTTGAACATTAATCTCCTTTTTCAGCATCAACTTACGTTTATAAACTATAGCTGTAAATTAAAAATCATGTTACTTTAAGGTAACTTTAGATAAGGGATTTCATCCGTTTATTAAATATCATGTTAATGTTAAAAGTAATTTGTGAAATTTTCAAGGGGAGGAGGCACCACTGCTTGGGGTGCATTCTTTCCTCAGATTTTAAAGACCCAATTTCAACGGGGTTTGGTTAATTCAACTTAGATTACAATTCAGCTACTTTTTGTATTATGAAATTTTACCTTAGACTTCAGTTACCAACATTTTCTGATATTAATGATGCATTCTTTTTTTTTGATTCTATGGTCTTGATTACTACGAGGTTTGGTTCACTCAACTTTGTTTTCGATTGTCTTCGGCATGTGCGGAGCATTTCCGGTACATTCTGCCATAACAGGGACCCATGTTACAGGTTTGTTCGGAAAGAAGTTTGTTGGGAACACTCTAGATGCTGCATGAGGGTCTCCGAAATTAAGTTCACTTAAAAGAATTTCAAAAGATATAAAATCATGCAAACTTGAGTTTTGTTTAAGGTTATTATATAGAGACCCCGGGCGACTCCAGACGGTTCTGCTAGTTCATAATAAAATTGTCAATATTTTTATTTAAATGCTGCTTTACTTGGGGGAGGGGGAAGATAGAATCAATATAATAAATTATGCAAATACTGTAATTCTGAAATGAAAGTTTCTATTTTAAGTTCATAATTCTGATGCAATGTTTCGCACAATCTTAGCTAGTTGTCCAATTCAAATTTTATCATGCTTTCTTTCAAAAGATCAATTAATAAACATGGCTAGCTAATGTTTAACCTGCCTCTCAGCTGCAAAAAAATCTGATGTAAACATTAATGTTGCAGCAAATTTTTCTGCGATTCTTTTGACGAAATTTGTGCTTTTTCACTATTCTTTGAAAAAATATGCATTTTTTTCCACAATCTTTTGACAATATTCACATTTTTCTGCAATCTTTTTGCGAAATTCGTGTTTTTCCACAATCTTTTGATGAAATTTGTGTTTTTTCCATAATCTTTTGATGAAATTTGCATTTTTCTCGCGATTCTTTGACGAAATTTGCATTTTTTTCCTGCAATCTTTTGATAAAATGTGCATTTTTTTTCGCAATTCTTTGACAGAATTTGTTTTTTTTCTTCTTGATTCTTTAATGAAATTCGCATTTTTTTTTTTGGGGGGGGGGGGGGGGGGTCATCTTTTGGCAAAATTTGCGTTTTTTCCATGATTTTTTGATGAAATTAGTGTTTTTCCTGCAGACCTCTGATGAAATTTGAGTTTTTTCCACAATCTGTGAAATTGGCCATTTCTTCTGTGAACGATTAACGAATTTTTCTTTTTTTTGGTGACCATCAAACTGATGTTTTTTTTTTTTTTTTTGAACAAATCATCCCCGAGAGAAACAACAAAAAATTCGAAAAATCGCAGAAGAATCTCATGCCTGTTTAAAGATATTTATAGATTTATTGCATTACATTATGCATTTAGGTTAGCAGGAGAACTCACTTTTTCATGAGGACAGCAATTACATTTATTTGTCCATGTTTACTAGTAAATGAAAGAGCACCACAATGAAAACTAAATGAATGAATCAACCAAATTGAATGTTTTTCCTTTCTTATTTAAAATTAATAACAATCTTAATTTAATCAATAATGTGTCAATCAAAATTTATAAAAAGTGACTTCCTTTGTAAATCACAAATTATATTTATTCCAACTTCGTATACTTTATTATTTTTTTTTTTCACATATTCAAAGGCAATACAAACACACAAAAACAAACACTTAATAAAAATATATACATTTATTTATTAAATGAATGATGTACATAAAATATTTAATGTCCTGATACAATTACTTCATTATCATCATAGGATATTGTAGACATTAATACAGTCTGAACAATTCCTTGAATTTCCATCATTTTTTTCATATACTGAACTTGATTTTCAACTGTTTCTAACAGATATTCAAATCTCTTTTTTACTTCAGGATCATTAAACTTTGGCCCATATAATTCTAAGATAAATAAATGGAGAAATATAAGTAACATGCAGCATATAAATTAGAAAAATAAAGTAAATGCAAATAAAAAGGCATATAGATTGTATTAATAAAAGAAAATATGAACATGTATTATTTCTTATGACAGTATTAGGAGAGGGGGGGGGGGGGCTAAACGTGATAATTGAATTAATGTAATCAAATGAAATAATTTAAAAGCTCTAATTCTAAGCTATTCTGAAATGTAATATTTTTAATTGTCTGCTTATAACAAAATATGTAACTGGAAAACATCTACTGGAAAATAAGATTTTAGATTACTAAATACATATTTGAGTAGAATAAATACATATATTTTGAAAGATTGCAAATTATTTATCTAATGTAAGATTTTTTTTATGTGCTAATTTGAACAATTCCTCATACTGATGAAAAACTAATATAAAGTTACATAAATTTCTGCTCAAATGATATCACTTTTTAAATTCTTACATGTTAAAATACTATTTAAAATTATATTGGTATTGTGATACAGATTAAATTCAAATTCAACTGTTCTAATTGGACTGCCTTTAATCTTATCGCTATTCCTATGGGTGTCCAATGCCACTAAAGTTTTGATTTATGTTTATTTTACTTGTAATTTTTAAAGCTAATAAGTATAAAAATAAGTCCTCAGTGTATTAAACATGATTTTGCCATTGTTTTAATCTAGAAATTACAAAAATAACCATAAATTGAAATCTTTTTAAATATTTGAAACCAACAGAAATAGTGTTAAAGAAATTCTCTTACTAACTATTATTAAAGAACTGAAAATACTGTACATGATGTATCAGCTGCTTTTTGTATCAGAATGTATCAGAAGATTTTTGAGCTTCATCAACAACTATAAAATGTTTACTAAATGAGAGGATGCAAAACGATGATTAATATAAATTATTTCAACTCAAAAACGAAGATTTACAAAAAGCTTTGAAAAAAAAAAAGCACCATAAAAAATGGGGTACAAATATGGGCCTTCTCCAAAAAAGATCATAAAAATTAGTTCTAAATGTTTTAAAACAGGATAAAACAATACCTTATATTGTACCAATACTACTACAATAATGGTAGAGAATTTATTTACTACAGAAAAAAATTATTTTCAGAAATCAAAAATATAACTGGATCTATCAGCCCGGCACAATCCAATTGTGCCTACATTGGGCACATAGCACATTTAACCCACACTTCTCTGCAAGTGTCTTTCCATCAAAAAAGATGCAAGTTGCATCACTTGAGACTGGTTTTGTCCCATCGTTGATATTTAGGTTCATATCATCATCACTGTCCACAAGGGGAGGATCAGTGTTGAGTCAGAGGATAAATCATATCTTTCGTCGGTCGATTTTTCTTTGAAGGCCTTTAGCCTTCCTACCCCTGCCCCCTGACCTGTCTCTTACTCAGGGAAAACTCAAGGATGTCTTCTTGATAGCACTTTTGTCAAGCGACTTGGTCAACTGATCCTTGCACAGTGAGCTTCTTTTCGCAGTAGCCCGTTACCTTTGAATTTGGTGATAAATAGCTGTACCTATTACCGAATATCTAATATACAACAATTCAGAATTAGACGTTTTGTTTTTTTAATGGTAAAGGACAGGAAAAGAATGCAATTTTCTTGAATTTTTACTAAAAGAATGGAAAGTAAATGACAATGAAAGTCAAGTTGATGATGGTTCATCCAGTACTCAAATTTGGGCTCTATAGTCAAAAGAAACTCTGTCAAACTTAGAAACTTTTTAAAAGCATTTACTGTACCAAAACAATGTGCCAGAAACATTTTATACAACGTTGAGAAATACTGAAAAATTTGTTTTGGAAAATTGTTGTCAACATCAGAAAAGAGAAAGTTTCTTACTTTTTTATAAAAAAATTTTATCAACCGTTTAAACGCCGTACTATAAATGGATCTTCCTATCAATATAAAATTGTAGAATTGTGCTTCTTTAGAGCATCTTTATCTAATACAATAAAATTTCTGTAAAAATTTTTTCCCTGTTTTTTTGCTATTTTCCATTATTGGAACATTGACACGTCACAGGCTATATTTTTATACAAAATTTTCAACAGAAAGAAATTTTCAATATAGAGCAAATTTTGCGATCTTTACTGAGTATATATGTATTATTACACAATTTAATCGTAACATATATAATCCTCCGAGCGTCTTGCAAAAGGGTAAAATTGTAATGTTGTTTTCTTTGCATTTTGTTTTAAATGCTAAGAAAATAGGAATCTTTCAACATTATAAAAAAAAAAAAAAAAAAAAAACTTTATTACAAATATGAATGTAATCCTTGAGAGTATTAATCATTTTTCGATGTATTTAAATTTCATTAAATCTATAGAATTATATTATCTTAAATATTGCTTGTATTGCTGTGAAACCTGGAGCTTAGTAAACGGAATATTACGCCCCAAACACTTAGAGGGATAATAAAATACCTGATTTTGGACATTCTAAACACAATTCTTCAGTTATATACATTTCTAATGTTCATAATATGTTGTGAAAAAAGTTTAATGAATACGTTTTTCGCAATGAAAACATTTCTTTGACGAACTGCACAACATACTTGAGATGTAGGTACAATGTAATGCATATCAGATATTCTTACCAGATGTTCTTACTTCTCTTTTCACATGACTACAGTGTCCATGATGAAGACTAGACACTCTGTAGAAGATAAGTCGTAATTTGTTTATGAAATTTCCAAATGTGTTATTTTGATTTCATTCACCTCAGAGTGTATAATCCAACTTGAAACAACTGCCATGTTTAAAAAGCATTTATGAGGCCACCATTTCTTGAAAAGGCCACCATTTCTTACTCCTAATTTTTGCCCTATAACTGCCTAAAATTTTATCTATAACATCAATGCCTCTCATTCTCATGCCTTTATTGTATTTCTTGATAATGTGAGTTTGAGTAACATCAATTTTGCATTTGAATATCTTTTCACTGTTCCAACGGGTTCATGTATGTAGGAGTTAGATGCTACTGAGACATTATTGCAGTAACTGCAGATGTATACAGCTCCATTGGAATGGAAATCGTAAGTTCCCCTGTCTTTAATGAGTTCTTTTTTAGATTTCAATGCACAAAAGGCAGTGCGATTTTCACGAATTGCGCCTGTTGCTCTTATTCCTCATTGTGCAAGCTCTGAAATTAGATCATATGAAGCAAAAAAAAAATATATATATATATATATTAGCGTCAGCGTATTTTTTTTTTATGCTTTGAATTTTCTTGCAAGTTAGATAATAATTCATTCACAACTCTTGAACACAGTTGCACAACTGTCGAGGTTCCCTTTCTTCTACAGTATACCACATGGATATGCATTTAATGAAATCATCATCCATATTTTAAATTCAACCCTAATTTTGCATGTATGACAGCCATGGTATGGAACCATTGATTCATCAATGCTTAACTTGTAGTGCCAAATTTCAAATTGCATCAGATTTTTACATAACTTTTCATCAAATTTATCATCTTTTTTCAATTGATTAGGTTCCACCATTGCAAATAGCTCTTGATCTTTCTAACACGGTCACGGGTCATAACAGTTGGAACAACAGGAACGGACATATCTTCCGCAGTGAGGAATACATATCTTCAGTAGGGACAGAATGGCATCAACTTAGAAGTAGACCAAAAAACTGCAAAATATCTTCACTTACTACTTCAATACCTTCTCTGTTTTGCAAAGTGTACAGTTTTGTCCTTTTAGTGGGGAGTTCAAAACAGTCATGTGATAAAATTAAAAAATATATATCATAAATAGGTGATAAATTTACTAAGTTAGGAAACATGTGTTTCGATTTTTCTGATAGAATAGGTTTTTTAAAATTACATTTTATGACATACAATTTTTCTTTTAAGAGGTTTTTGTACTTTTTCTGCTTTTTTAGCAGCCTGGGTAAAATGTGTAGTTTCCAACTTTCGTTTCTTTCCCGGAAGTTGAATTTTTTGTTTTGAAAGACAGGCTCTGTATTGAGTATCATGTTTCCGTGGAAACTAGCATTATCGTTTTTAGCAAATTACATCTATCATTCCACTCACATCAGCTGGTATAATAGGCTCAAAGTCATTTTCCAAAATATCCCCTTCGTCTGTTATATTTTCTGGTTCATCCGGAGGTAACTGGCATATATCAACATCTGATAAATCTGACTCCGAAACAGATTCTAAATACGCTATTCCTTCTTTTACAGTTATTTTTTGACATGCTGTAAAATCACAATTGAAAAATATATATGTTGCATTCTAGCAACATTGAATTGGCTTTATCGTTGAAAATGCCGTACTGGCTGTCACGATAGTAGTTGTGGATCATATCCAGCGATAATGGCGTAAAAGAAGTGGTCAGAACAGATAATTCGAATCTGTTATATTAGTAGAACAAATTGTTGAAATGCAGTTGTCGAGTGAAAACAATGGAATACATCGTTCCGTGAAGTTTCCCTAGAAGAAATTGAAACAACTCATAATATCAGCTAAGCACTTTATTAGAACATCTTGCAAAAGGTGCAGTTTCCACCAAGATAATTAGCCATCTCTCCGTAGTAGTAATTAGGTTTAAACAAAGTTCCAGATAATCGAATAAAAGGACGGTGACCAGGGGATGGATGTAAACTAGAAAATCGACTCAAATCTTTCAGAATCTGCTGAAACACGGCGAGTATCAACTTTTTGTTCCTCACGTGTAAGAATACAAATATGACGTAGGTCGCGCTCTCAACCAATGAATAATTAAGAATGTCACATCATATAAAGAGTGCGGACAGAGCATGCGGATGAATTTGAAGGGAAGATGGATAACCTCAGAAATGCGCGGGATAGTAAAAATGGAAGCTAAAAGAATATTCTAGAAAGAAAAAGGGCGCGGAAAAGGAACATTTAATTTAAGAATACTAAAAGCGTAATATTTAAGCGATTAAGACAAGTGAGACATTAAATTAAAGGGAATTTAACAGAGTTAACGATAGAGATTATTTAATAATAAAGATTTAGTGAATATATAGTAATTTAAAATAAGATAAGGAAATCACGGAATTAGATCTAATAATGTAACATGTATATTCTACTAAATAATATATGTATTTCACTAAAAACTATCTATTCTACTTTAGTTTCTTAGAATTAAAAATAATTTTTAATTTTACACATAATAAACATTTTGGGGAATTTTGTTTTATATAGTGAAAGAAAAAGCCAGAATGGGAAATTTCTAAAAATCATAAAATATAAAATTTAATTTTTAATATTTAAGGAAAAAATATTTCAAAATCTTAATTATCATTATAGAAAACAAACATAATAATTCTAAAGTTATTTTAATTTGAAGCATGTAGTTAAACTTCTGTTCCAATTTCGGAATATTGGCATTTAAACGTTTAAAAGTTACATCAATACTATGTATCACAGTGAATTTTTCAGCTGTGAAGTATGTAAGATAAATTATCGTTAAGGCCAAATTCTTGAAATTAATTGAATTTAATAAATAGCACATAACAAACAGGTTGACAATAACAGACCTGCCAATGACTACGAAAAAATTGTAGTTGCTACGATTTGGATCTATCAACTACGATGCTACGAAAATCGGTCTTAAACTACGATTTTTTGCAAAACACACAAACACATTTTTTTCTTTCTAGTTGCAATTTTTATCCCGCACAGCATATTTTTCAGGAGTGATTCTGTTGCGAAATTTCCAAAATTTCAAAGTATTCATTTCTGAAAGTTTTAAAAAATTGGCCATTAGTCCGAAAATTCGGACATTAAAAAAAAAAAAAAAAAAAAATCTGGGCTGCAAAACAAACTTCTTAACATAAAACACTCTCTTTATGTATATTAACCATGAGTGAATCGTGTTTCTGTAAATATTTATACAGGAATTCGCTTCCTTAGAAACAAGGTGCCATTTTAAGAATATCCGGAAAGGAGGAGGGGGGGGGGGGGGGGGGGTGTCTTCGAGGGGCAAGGTTTGAAATAGTGTGAAAAATCGCACGATTTGCGATAAACTACCGCGAATTTCGACAAATGACCGTATAAAAAAAAATAAATTTCATCAAAGGATCGTGGTAAAAAGTAGTATTGATTTCAGGCGGTGGCCGGGGGGAGGGAATGTCCCCCCCGGAAGATTTGAGATTTTGTGTTTCAATGGTGTGAATTTTGTCAAAATATCGCAGAAAGAAAATGCGAATTTCGTCAAAAGATCAGTAACAAAATGCAAATTTCATCGAAAGATCAATAAAAAACGCAAATTTTCACCGAAAGGTCGCAGAAAGAAAACACTAATTTCGTCAAGAGGATTGCGGAAAAAAACGCAAAATTCGACAAAGGATCGTTGTAAAAAATGCGAATTTCTTCAAAGGTTCATGGTAAAAAGTGCTGATTTCAACAAAGAATCGTGATAGAAAAATGTGAATTACGATTGCAGAAAAATTGTGAATATCCTGAAATGATCGCAGGAAAAAATCCTGAATTTCGTCAAAATTTACTGCACTGGGCTAAAAAATTGGAACCAGGCTCCTTTTACAAATGTAAAAAAAAAAAAAAAAAATGCTGCGAAACAAAAAGAAACTGAATGGGATTTTTTACACCTGCGTGAAAAAGTGCCCGAGATGGGATTCGAACCCAGAAACTTTACGTGCTTTACCGTTTGAGTACCTGGACCCCGAGGGTAATGGTACTTTAATACACTAATGCATTTTCTAATTGGTAAATGTATCATACGAAATGAATTTTTTCTAAATGAATTCTTAAGGCTGTTCTCAAATCCAAAAAGATAAATTTATGGCAAAAGTTTTAATTTATTTTTATTCGGAAATGCATGAAACGAGCAGGTGTTGTTGTTCAGAAACTATGTAATCGAACTGTTTTTTCCGTTTTTTTTTTTTTTGCAAACGCAATAGGCCTTTCAGAAAATAGTGTCAAAGTGGGCGTTTTGAACCGAATTTCCCCGCGAAAGAGGCATAATTTCTCAAAAATGGGTGAAAAACGTTTGTCACGAGATCAAAATCGATTATAACTCAATAGGTAATTTACTGATCAAAAGATGGAAAACACAGTTCAAATTCCAAATCGCTTCCATTGTCAAACATTCCAATTTTATATCTTTCCGTTAAAAAATGAATTTGTAAATGTGTCAAAACGTTTTACGCTTGTTGAGCAGATCACTTAAGAACAGCCTTAAGAAAAACAAAGAAAATGCTTGTTTAATTACTAGTGAAAAATATTTTTTTTAATCTGACTAGAAACAGTTTTGAATAATGTAAGAAATATATCACTAGGCCATAAAAATTGCATTTTAATAGGATAATAATAACTGATTTTCAATTATTTTAATAATTGTAGGGTTACGCACTAGGGTGGGCCGAAAAAACTTTTTTTTTGATTTTCGATGATGGGTAGTGCGGAAAAGTGGCCACTAGTGGCACCAAGTTCACACAAAAAATTTGAGATTTTTAGGCCTATTCCTATATTTGCCGCTTTTGGCTTGAAGTTTTGCTAAAATGCTGATTTTTGAACTTTTTAAGCAAAAATTTAAAAAATGTTAAATTAAACTTATTTTAATCGTATTTACTTGAAAAGGCATATTTAATGTTCCAAATGTATAAATAAGCTCTGATAATGTATTATTTAATTGCTATGTGTATTCTAAATTAGACGATTTTTATAGCCTTTTCGCTTTTAAGTGAACAAAAATTGCATGTATTGTTTAAATCTTTCAACGGTTTCTCTCTTTTGTCCTGTTTATGTCCCTTGGTCTTCATTATTTTTTTCGATGCTTTAAGTGTCATATATTTGGGTGACGGACAGCAGAATCCCTCAGAAACAAATCTGGAAGGAGAGAAGGGGGTGAGGCAAGAACTTAAGCGAACGCAGTGACTCATCGCGATGTTGGGGTAGTGAAGCAGGAAATACAAGAGGGGAGAAAGTGCGATAAGGGATGCTTATTATTTTCAGTGCTCAGTTTCCCTGACACATGGCAGACGCTGTGTTAGACAGGAATATGCATTTAGGAGTGTTTGGCTTGAAAGGGCCTGGTTCAAATTCAGATTCAATCGAGCAGCTTGCTTGAAAGCTCCCACTACTTGAATCTTCCAACAATATAACCGTCTTCCATCTAGATCTAACTCCACTCGTTGAAGGCTTTGTCACAGAACCACTATTCTTCGTTGAAATTGTATCCCTTTTCATTTTCCGCGATATTTTCTTTGCAAGAGTTTTGCTTGTTTTTAAATCAATATTTCCGATAAACATTTTTCGAACAGTTCTTTGATCCTTCAAGAAGTTCACCTCCCGATGTGGAACTTTACATCTGATGTCGCAGCTACAATTGTTCAAGCCGCACTTACAAGCTGCAATGTTAGAGAGGTTTCCGCATTTTGTATGAAATCTTCGCGGATAGCCTTGCCTTTAACGCGCGTATGATTACAAGATTTCTCCAATGATCTACACTCATTGTAATAGTTTTTAATCTTTCCGTTAATTGTTCGTTGGGAAACCACTGGTATGGAAGATTTTATCCAGAGCCTCACTTACAAGCTGCAATGTCAAAGAGAGAGGTTTCCGCATTTCGTATGAAATCTTCGCGGATTGCCTTGCCTTTAACGCCCGTATGATTACAAGATTTTTCAAATGATCTACACTCATTGTAATAGTTTTTAATCTTTCCGTTAATTGTTCGTTGGGAAACCACTGGTATGAAAGATTTTATCCAGATTTCGGAAACTTTTTCACCTACCATTTTAATAATATCATCCACTGGTTGAAGATAAATATCACGATTTTCTTCTATCCAAAAAGCAATGTATTGCACGAGAAAAAGGTTTTACTTTTGCACTGAACAAATGTTACAGGGAAACCAAGCACTGAAAAATAATAAGCATCCCTTGTCGCACTTTCTCCCCTCTTGTATTTCCTCCTTCACTCCCCCAACATCGCGATGAGTCACTGCGTTCGCTTATGTTCTCGCCTCACTTCCTTCTCTTCTTCCAGATCTGCTTCTGAGGGATTCTGCTGTCCGTCACCCAAATATATGACCCTTAAAGCATCGAAAAAAATAATGAAGACCAAGGGCATAAACAGGCAAAAGAGAGAAACCGTTGAAAGATTCAAACAATACATGCAATTTTTGTTCACTTAAAAGCGAAAAGGCTATAAAAATCGTCTAATTTAGAATACACATAGCAATTAAATAATACATTATCAGAGCTTATTTATACATTTGGAACATTAAATATGCCTTTTCAAGTAAATACGATTAAAATAAGTTTAATTTAACATTTTTAAAATTTTTGCTAAAAAAGTTCAAAAATCAGCATTTTAGCAAAACTTCAAGCCAAAAGCGGCAAATATAGGAATTGTCCAAAAAATCTCAAATTTTTTGTGTGAACTTGGTGCCACTAATGGCCACTTTTCCGCACTACCCATCATCGAAAATAAAAAAAAAGTTTTTTTCGGCCCACCCTATTACGCACTTTCATGCATATTTCACTATTTCATGTTTTTTTCCTCAAACATAATTTCAATTTGAGAATCCTCTTTGTCAAAATAAATGTATGACCAGCTACGAGCGCTCGAGTACCACTTTATTTCTACAGTTTGGGGTCTTGTTTTTCTCTCCTGAAGAAGATGATTAAAAAAATCTCGAAACTCCCTAAGATTGTTGTTTTAATCAACTTACATTGAGGTTTATTACATAGAGTAAAATCTGTTAGAACAAGGAATTTTTGTAAAACGTTTCTTTCTTTCTTAAGATAATGAATATTTCAAAAAGCATAATGTCTAATAATAATAATAAGATAACAGTAACAGTGGTGGGTGGGATTGAAATAATTTAACCGCGGTTCGCTCTCTTAATGGCCGTTTTGAGTATAAAAACGGGAAAGAAAAATCACGTGCTACATATAGATTATCGGACTTTCTCCAACACTCGACATATATATATATATATATATATATAAAGCTGCATATTTTATGCTTCTTTCGGTTTAATAGATTTATGTTAACCCTCTTCCTACCAGAGGGGTTCAATGGCCCCGACAGGTACATTTATAATGATATTTCTAATTTATTTTAAAAACTGAAATTTCTGTAAATATGGGTTTTTTCTGGGATGTTCTATTCTTTTGAGTAGAACATACCAGAAAAAGTCACATATTTACAAAATTTTCATTTTTTAAAATGTGAAAAATCAATTTGAATGTATCTATCGGGTCTGTTGCACCGGTCTGGTATGCGGAAGGTTAATATTGCATTTTAAAAGTTTTACAATATACGAATTTAATTATTGGTTTCCAAAGAATGCACGTTGTGATTTTGTACAGTTTTTCAATTGTTATTTTACTTCTATTTCTTGCTAAATAATTAGAATTTAAATAACTGTGATTTTGTTTTAATTCAACGTAAAATAAAAGCAAAAAACAGGTTTATCGTAGTAATTTCTTATAATAATTCAGATTTCTTGATCGTTATTGATACTCGTAAATCCCAAAATCAATGCCACAATTAATCCCTGTTACTGTGGTGATGGATAATACATATCTGAGTTTAATTTCGATCAAATCAAGGCTCCCTTCGTGCTAAACTAAATTTAATGTTTCAAGCCTAATACCAAATTTCCGTTTTTATTGAGGTAAAACTTACTGCAAATACGATACTAAATTTTATGTATTTTCCTTTCTTATTGTTATTCTTTTCACTTAGAAGATTTATTTATTTATTTTCTTTTTTTTTTCTTAAATTACATAAAGTTTTCTGAAAAGTTCGAATTTAACAAAATGTTTTATCTACTTTAAATAGTTTTGACAATAAAAAGTTTAACTCCGAATAAAAAATAGTCAAATTCTCAAAAAATTAAGGTTGGTATTATCTATAACATGTTTACAACAGATATCTTTCATTCAACGGCCGAAACATCGTCAAAAGGATAGTTCTTTATATAGTACTACACTCTGTATTAATAATGGACATACTTTTAATTTGTTTAATTTAATTAAACCAATAAACCGTTTTTCAGTTAAAATGTTAG
Source organism: Maratus speciosus (assembly GCA_963932465.1). Lineage (NCBI taxonomy): Eukaryota > Metazoa > Arthropoda > Arachnida > Araneae > Salticidae > Maratus > Maratus speciosus. The sequence goes on along the minus strand of OZ010790.1, from coordinate 176,814,680 downwards.
CAAATTTCAAATTTAAAGAAATAGAACTTTGAAGTTTAGTGAATCACTATATCTTTTAGCGGAGATAATATGTACTATATATGAATAAAATCATATATATTACTATATATATATATATATATATATATATATTATAATATTAATATATATAATATTATCTTATAAATATCCATAGCCATGCTGCTAATGAATCTGTTTACAAATCATCTGAAGGAACTTCTACCCTTTCGTGTAACACAAGTGTTCCATGATTTCATGTGTTATGAAGCTCCAAAGATCCCAATCCAAACAAACATATTAGCATCGCAATTCACTCACACCGAACTGAGGTTCTGTATGATATAAGTGGAGAGAGGGTGACGGCGGATAAGGGTGTGAAATTAGAGAAATTCCTGTAGGTTCTCGTGAAATTGGAGATTCAAAGAGAGTTGTAAGTTTATTGAAATTCTACATAGTTAACAGCAGTTCACAAATAGCGATGTTAGGGTAAAAGACAAGACATACATCAGTCACTCAGGAAAGACAGTGTGAAAAAACGTGCTTTACTTTTTTACTCTTTCCAATAAAGTTAGTGTTTATGAATGCGGTTTGTCTGTCCGTCAGACCGTCTGTTCACGCTCTAAGGCAAGTCGCACACTAAGGCGACACATAAGACATGTCGCTTGAATTCGCTAGAAAAACTGGTTTAAAACAAGTTTGCAACAACTTCGTTCTTTGTTTCGACTGGTTTTTGCACTTCATGTTGCGCTTTGTGGTCTCAGTGTGTGATATACCTAACTCCCGTAAATATACTCGGATTCCCATGCAATTGATATATGTTAATGATGTTTACCATGGGATGTTTGGTATTCAATATGAAGAGTGTAGCATTAATAGTTTATTTCCAGGGGCACACAAAAATATTTAGTTACATTATGGTCAACGGGAAAAAATCGTTTGCAGCGCATTTTAATGACATTAAGCTATTTCAAATGCATTAAAATTGATATATATCACTGAATTGCACTACAAGATGATTGCTATAGAATAGGGTGTTTCACTTCTGAACCAGATCCTGAAGGCGGTGATAATAATGTTGATGAATTATGCGAAATATCCTGTGTGCGTAAAGTTAGGGAGCTGAGGAGAAAGACGATAAAGGGGATAAAGTTATTGAAAGTACGGACACTGGGACAAAAATGTAATCTATTTTAACTAGTTACATATCCAAACCAGTAGGGCCATCCAAATGAAAAATGAGATTCAGAATGAAAAATGAAATTAAGATTACCTAGAGGTAGATTTTGAAGAGGAATCTATGAGACTAAAAATTCCTAGACCCTGGTGACAAATATCAGAGCAATAATAAAATTTCCTATACAGGATGTCCACTCTCAACGATGTTCAATAGCTAATTCCTAAACCGTTAGTCATAGCCATATAGTTCCAATTACAAAAATGTTTTAAATGGGGGTAAAGAAGTATTTAAAAAGTGATTTGGGTCAATAGAATCGTTTCTTGAAAAATTATGAAATTTAATTTTTTATACGATCCCCCGGTCCTTCAAGTTATAGTTAGTAAAACTTTCCTATTACACTTACAAGTAAGACAAATAAAAGTCCTATTATTCTACGACTAAAACTGACCGAAGTAATGGCTGTTTAAACTTGGAACATATTTTTTGCTGCGAAATAGGGGTCATTTACAAATTTACTAGAAATATAAATAATCTTCAGATATATAAAAAAAATATTTGATAGTAAAATTAACATTGCATTATAAATTTGAAATCTATAATCATTCTGAAATATTAATGCAAAATATACAGCTTGTACTAAACATATAACAGGAAAAAAATAATAGAATTTTCGTTAAATAAAATGTTGAAAAGCAACAGCCTCGATTATTTACACACTGAATCCAAAAATGGCCTTCATTTTTTATCACAAAGTACAAATTTTTTGCAAATCGTAAATTTGAAAGCTAAAAAGTGAAAAATTTTAGGAAATCTGATTCTGATAGTATAAAATAGACGTGATTTTTATTTCTTTAACTTTTGATAATTGATTTTTATGTATTTTTTACTATTGAATAGGAAAATGACCTTCATTTTTAACCATCACGTCAGGATTTTTCGCAAATTGTAAATTTCAAAGTTTAAAAGTTCAAAGTTTTAATTGAACCTCTTCCCTTCCCACATCATCGGATCTCCGAACTGTTTAGCTGTAAGAATCCCATAAGCCAAAAATTGAATAAATTCTTGAATTAAATAAAATTAAATTGAATAAAAGAAGTTTTACATCCATTTTATAGTATCAGATTTTCGCTATTTTTTAACTTTGAAATTTACCATTTACAAAAAAGTCTAACATGATGGTTAAATATGAAGGTAATTTTTACATTCAGTACTAAAAAGCACATACAAATCAGTCGTAAAAGTTAAAAAATACAACCATCGACTCTATTTTATAGTATTAGCTATTTTTTCAATTTTGGAATTTACTATTTTGAAATTTACTATTTGCGAAAAATTCTGACATGATGTTTAAAAATGAAGATAATTTTCGGATTCAGCGCTAAAAATACATAAAAATCATAATTTTAAAAATACATAATTTAAAAAATAAAAAACACAACCATCGCAGTCTTGTGTTATCTAATCTAAAACTTTTTAGTAAACTTGTTGGCAGTAATCTATCTGAAATTTTTTGTGCTACCCTGTAAAATAAGTACATAATGGTAAGCACTGAAAATCATAATAATATTACATTGTCATCTGATTTACGTCAATGTGTAAAATTTAACCTTGATCGCATATTTTAAAGTGACTTGAATTTCGAGTACAAATTTTGAACTGGAAAGACATACATACGATCGTTTCAAGTTAACCCGTTACCCGCTGGTGTTGCGTTCACGCAACGGTCAAAACAATTGCTCATGCTTACATTAATTACTTTGTCACCACTATTTTACAATTAAAAAAATTGCCTTATTTATTGGCAGAAATTTTGATATTTTAATAAAGCGGAAATTACCTTTCTGAATTTGTGGTGACAAGCGACTTTCAACAAGAAATTTGAAAATTCCTACTTATAGTTTTGGCGGTTAATAGGTTAAATAAAAGCTTATAAAAATAGCATAGATTTTGTTAAAAAAATCATGAAAAGAAACAGCTTCAAATCCTTACAAAAATCTGTCGTAATACGATTTCTTTCAAAGCGCAGCTACACATGAAATAAATCCTTCAAATACTTTAAGCACTTTGTTTACGACCCCTAGAAGCATGGCTAAACTCATGTGAATTCGGATGCAGAAAAGTGGCATAAGTCTTGCATTTCAAAGTTTCGTATAACTTCATGAATTTTAGTGTTAGATGAATGGGACTTTTTTTGTCTTTCTCTTAAGAGAACAGGAAATTTTTACTAAATATCTCTTATAGGGCGGGGGACCGTATAAAAAATTAAATTTCGTAACTTTTTTAGAAATATTTTTATTGATCCAAACAACTTTCAGAATAATTTTTTACCTTATTTAAAACATTTTTGTAATTGGAAATTACAAATGGTCAGTTGAATGGAAATTGCAAAACCGGTCTATGACTAACGATTTAAAACTTAGCCACTGAACATCGTTGAGAGTAAAGACACACTGTATAAAATAATAATATAAATGGACGGTCATTTGATGACATATTTTCAAGAGAAACCAATGATTACACTGAAAATCGAATAGACCTTGCACCGCCCTTAAATTTCCAAGAGGAATTATGCTTTATACCATAAATCATAAAGTACAAAATCATCTGTCCAAAACATTACAAAATTAAGGCGACTGGATGCGTAAGAAAATGGATGGGTACATAAGAAAATAAATTAGTAAAAAATATTATGGATTGCATGTGGTTCTCTTTATCTCGGAAGTGTTTTTTTCTCCTTGGCCTTTATTTTTCAAAATCGTTCCTTTTTTCTTGGAATCGTTCCTTTTTTCTCGGAATCGTTCCTTTTTCTCGGATTCGTTCCTTTTTTTCGGAACGATTCCAAAAGGAACGACTCCAATGAACTCGTTCCTTTCGGTGAACGATTCCGGCTGGAACGATTCCTTAAAAGGAACGATGTTGCCCATCTCTAATATGAATGTCTATTAAAATTTAATTTTTTCAACCCACCATATTGGTATTTCACATTAACTAATTTTTCAGAATAACAAGCTAAATCGGTGGTCCCTCTGAAATTCATTGTAACGAGATTTTACTGTATGTATTTTCTGTGCACCTATTAATTCCAAAACTATTGATTTTGTGGAATTCAGCAAAAGAAAAATTATACATGGAATTCTGTAGTAAAACAATGTGTTCGCTGAATTTCATTATTTCATGGAAAAATCACAAGCCTATTACAGGGTTCATACACATTTCTTCAAATAAAAATTAAGGACTTGCAAGGGACCAAAACCAAAAATATTTAAGGACCTACAAATTGAATAAACTATTGAATTATAATGCATTTTTAATGCAGGGTTTCACTTTTGTAAATACACCTTTTTAAACATACAAAAGGTGTGTGTGTGGGGGGGGGGGGGGATTTCAGAGGGTGGCAGTAGAAATTCAGAAGACTATTCAGGGATCTGTCCAGACTTTTCTCTCGGGGTCCTGTTTTTCTGAAATTGTGAACAGCTTTTTTACATTTGTGAAAAACCTAGTCCTAATTTTGCAAATTTGAAATTATCCTTATATTCAGGCTCTTATATATATACTTTTAAGAAGATATGTGATACATTTTCTTTATATATCTAAAAGTGACAGGTCAGATTTTACTTTTAAATGATTAAGTTTGTGAAACTTTTAGTTTAGACCTGGAAAATTTTTGAAAAAGGTCTAATTTTAAGACAAAGAACTTTGTGAAGGGTCCTTTTTTAAGGTGAAAAGTTTTGTGAAGGGTCCTTTAAAGGACCCAATTTCTTCCTAAACAGATCTCTGCTATCACTTATACAGTTATTTCAAATTAACAAATACAACAGGGGGAAAAAAAAGAAATTTAACGATTGTAAACTTAGTGTGCAGTAGGAAAAGTAAAGGAAAAGGAAGGGAGAGACGGGGGGGGGGGGGGGGGGGAATCCAAAATTTTGGAAGGAGGAATTAAGATGATGATTTAACTATGTTGTCATTGCAAAGTGTAAAAGTGAGGATGAGATAAAGGAGAAAAAGCAATTTTTTTGGGGAGGAGGGGTGCATGGGTAGTTTGATTAGATGATTGTTTATCATTACTGGAGGAGTTACAAATAGGGCAGGAAAATAATTAAATATAAAAGATTTTTACATTTTTTAACTTTGTGTATTTTATGCAAGGGAGGGAAAAATGGAAGATTTTGAGTGGGAGGGGTGATGGAGGAAGGGGAGTTTAGATGAACAATTTAGATTGTTTATTGCTACAATAAAAAAGCAACCAGAACAGAAAAGTTTTAAAGATTGTACACTTTGTAAGCTGGGGAGGGGAGAGGCTGGAGGTGCAAAATGAGAGAAGCAGAAATTTGGTGTTGGATAAGAAGTTGATTAGATGATTGCTTATTTATTTATTGTTACTAAAGACTTACAATCGGAGCAGAAAGAAAAATAGAAGAATTTTAAAGACTAAGTTTTGTGCCATAGGAAAGGCAATTCTGTGTGGTGGGAGGGTTTAAAATGATTATTTATTTTTATTGTTATTTTATACAATCAGAGAAAAGAAAGTTATACAAAATTAAAGAGGTTTGAAGATTTTTAATTTAGTGAGCTGGGGAGGAGGGACAAATAGGGGGAAGCAGAAAATTTATGGGGAGATAGGAAGTTTATTAAATGATTAATTATTTATCGATAATAAAGATTTATAAATAAGACAGAAAAAAAGTGAGAGTGTAGCAGCAATTTTGAATAATGGGAGGATTTTAGATTGTTAATTATTTATTGCTACAATTAAAGTAACAAATTGAGCAGATAAAAACAAAAAACAAAAACAAAGACTTAAAAATTTTAAACTTTATTAAGCTAGGGGGCTAAAAGGAGAACCAGTTACTTTTTTTTTGGGGGGGGGGGGGGTTATTAGATGACTGATTATTTACCTTACTAAAGATTTACAAATAAGATAAAAAATTTAAATTAGAGAGATTTAAAGACTAAGAGTAAACTTTAAGAGAGACTTTTAAGACTGCTTGGTAAAAAAGGGGTGAAGGGAAAACGTCAATTTCATGTGGGTGTGAAGGAAAATTATATAATCGATTATTTATTGCTACAATAAAGTAACAGATAGAGCAGGAAAAGGTAAATTTAAAAAATCAGCAAATTTAAAAGGTTTTAAACTTTGTGAGCTGAGGGGGCCAAAGGGAAAAAGCTGATTTTTCCCTTTTTTTTGCGGTGTGGGCTTTTTTGGTTGATTAGAGATGATTGTTTATCATTACTGGAGGAGTTACAAATAGGGCAGGAAAATAATTAAATATAAAAGATTTTTACATTTTTTAACTTTGTGTATTTTATGCAAGGGAGGGAAAAATGGAAGATTTTGAGTGGGAGGGGTGATGGAGGAAGAGGAGTTTAGATGAACAATTTAGATTGTTTATTGCTACAATAAAAAAGCAACCAGAACAGAAAAGTTTTAAAGATTGTACACTTTGTAAGCTGGGGAGGGGAGAGGGTGGAGGTGCAAAATGAGAGAAGCAGAAATTTGGTGTTGGATAAGAAGTTGATTAGATGATTGCTTATTTATTTATTGTTACTAAAGACTTACAATCGGAGCAGAAAGAAAAATAGAAGAATTTTAAAGACTAAGTTTTGTGCCATAGGAAAGGCAATTCTGTGTGGTGGGAGGGTTTAAAATGATTATTTATTTTTATTGTTATTTTATACAATCAGAGAAAAGAAAGTTATACAAAATTAAAGAGGTTTGAAGATTTTTAATTTAGTGAGCTGGGGAGGAGGGACAAATAGGGGGAAGCAGAAAATTTATGGGGAGATAGGAAGTTTATTAAATGATTAATTATTTATCGATAATAAAGATTTATAAATAAGACAGAAAAAAAGTGAGAGTGTAGCAGCAATTTTGAATAATGGGAGGATTTTAGATTGTTAATTATTTATTGCTACAATTAAAGTAACAAATTGAGCAGAAAAAAACAAAAAACAAAAACAAAGACTTAAAAATTTTAAACTTTATTAAGCTAGGGGGCTAAAAGGAGAAGCAGTTACTTTTTTTTTTTGGGGGGGGGGGGGGTTATTAGATGACTGATTATTTACCTTACTAAAGATTTACAAATAAGATAAAAAATTTAAATTAGAGAGATTTAAAGACTAAGAGTAAACTTTAAGAGAGACTTTTAAGACTGCTTGGTAAAAAAGGGGTGAAGGGAAAACGTCAATTTCATGTGGGTGTGAAGGAAAATTATATAATCGATTATTTATTGCTACAATAAAGTAACAGATAGAGCAGGAAAAGGTAAATTTAAAAAATCAGCAAATTAAAAAGGTTTTAAACTTTGTGAGCTGAGGGGGCCAAAGGGAAAAAGCTGATTTTTCCCTTTTTTTTGTGGTGGGCTTTTTTGGTTGATTAGATGATTGTTTATCATTATTGGAGGAGTTACAAATAGGGCAGGAAAATAATTAAATATAAAAGATTTTTACATTTTTAGGTGCGTTCGTAATTATATAAATACGTAGCACCTATAGTCGTCGTTCAGTCCGTCCGTCTGTCCGCATGTAACAGAGCAAAAACTACCCAACCGAATGGTCTGAAATTTCAAATATATGATTGTTGCAAAATTTTGTCGAGCCATTTCAAATTTTATGAAAATCGGATGTATAGTTTAATTACAGGGACAGTCAAAAGTTTTTCTTTACATTACGGCCAATGGGAAAAATTATTGAAAGTGCATTTTAATGATATTAGAGCCTTCCGAATGATCTGAAATTTTAAAGATATAACTGTTGCAAAATTTTGTCGAGCCATTTCAAATTTTAGGAAAATCGGATGTATAGTTTAATTACAGGGACAGTCAAAAGTTTTTCTTTACATTACGGCCAATGGGAAAAATTATTGCAAGTGCATTTTAATGATATTACAGCCTTCCGAATGATCTGAAATTTTAAAGATATAACTGTTGCAAAATTTTGTCGAGCCATTTCAAATTTTAGGAAAATCGGATGTATAGTTTAATTACAGGGACAGTCAAAAGTTTTTCTTTACATTACGGCCAATGGGAAAAATTATTGCAAGTGCATTTTAATGATATTACAGCCTTCCGAATGGTCTGAAATTTTAAAGATATAATTGTTGCAAAGTTTTGTTGAGCTATTTCAAATTTTAGGAAAATCGGATGTATAGTTTAATTACAGGGACAGTCGAAAGTGTTCCGTTACATTACGGGGAATGGGAAAAATTACTGCAAGTTCATTTTAATGATATTGCAGCCTTCCGAATGGTCTGAAATTTTAAAGATATAATTGTTGCAAAGTTTTGTTGAGCTATTTCAAATTTTAGGAAAATCGGATGTATAGTTTAATTACAGGGACAGTCAAAAGTGTTCCGTTACATTACGGGGAATGGGAAAAAATTATTGGAAGTGCATTTTAATGATGTATCAGACTATGCACTTTATGAAGTGCAAAAAAGTATACATTCAGTACAATATGGGGTGCAAAAAATAATTATAAAACTAGTTATAGTACGAACGCACCTCATTTGCCACGTTTGACGAGCAATTTCCAACTTGTTTAACTTTGTGTATTTTATGCAAGGGAGGGAAAAATGGAAGATTTTGAGTGGGAGGGGTGATGGAGGAAGAGGAGTTTAGATGAACAATTTAGATTGTTTATTGCTACAATAAAAAAGCAACCAGAACAGAAAAGTTTTAAAGATTGTACACTTTGTAAGCTGGGGAGGGGAGAGGGTGGAGGTGCAAAATGAGAGAAGCAGAAATTTGGTGTTGGATAAGAAGTTGATTAGATGATTGCTTATTTATTTATTGTTACTAAAGACTTACAATCGGAGCAGAAAGAAAAATAGAAGAATTTTAAAGACTAAGTTTTGTGCCATAGGAAAGGCAATTCTGTGTGGTGGGAGGGTTTAAAATGATTATTTTATACAATCAGAGAAAAGAAAGTTATACAAAATTAAAGAGGTTTGAAGATTTTTAATTTAGTGAGCTGGGGAGGAGGGACAAATAGGGGGAAGCAGAAAATTTATGGGGAGATAGGAAGTTTATTAAATGATTAATTATTTATCGATAATAAAGATTTATAAATAAGACAGAAAAAAAGTGAGAGTGTAGCAGCAATTTTGAATAATGGGAGGATTTTAGATTGTTAATTATTTACTGCTACAATTAAAGTAACAAATTGAGCAGAAAAAAAAAAAAAAAAAAAAACAAAGACTTAAAAATTTTAAACTTTATTAAGCTAGGGGGCTAAAAGGAGAAGCAGTTACTTTTTTTTTTTTTGGGGGGGGGGGGGTTATTAGATGACTGATTATTTACCTTACTAAAGATTTACAAATAAGATAAAAAATTTAAATTAGAGAGATTTAAAGACTAAGAGTAAACTTTAAGAGAGACTTTTAAGACTGCTTGGTAAAAAAGGGGTGAAGGGAAATCGTCAATTTCATGTGGGTGTGAAGGAAAATTATATAATCGATTATTTATTGCTACAATAAAGTAACAGATAGAGCAGGAAAAGGTAAATTTAAAAAATCAGCAAATTTAAAAGGTTTTAAACTTTGTGAGCTGAGGGGGCCAAAGGGAAAAAGCTGATTTTTCCCTTTTTTTTGCGGGGTGGGCTTTTTTGGATGACTTATTACTTATTTACATAACAAATAGGACAAAAAAAAAAATTAAGGATGTTTAAAGACTTTAAATTTTTTTGCTTGGTAAGAGGGGGGGGGGGAGGAGGAGAAAATTATGAGATCGATTATTTATGGTTATAATAAAGTAAAGACAGAGCAGAAAAAGTTTTAAAAAATCAACTTTTAAACTTTGTGAGCTGAGTGAACAAAAGAAGAAAAGCAGAATTATTTATTTTATTTTATGAAACGGGGGGGGGGGGGGGGGGACTTTTATATGATATTTATTATTTACCTTACTAAAAATTTACATATAGAACAAAATAATTTAAACTAAGAAGTTTTAACGACTTTAAATGTTTAACTATGGGTATAGTGGAGTGTGGACAAAACAGGAAAAAGCAAAATTTCAGTGAAATTTTAACAAAATTTATATGATTGATTATTTATTGTTACAATAAAGTAAGATATAGGGCAGAAAAGTTTTTAAAAAATAAAAGGGTTTTAAAGATTTCAAATTTTGGGTACTGTGGGGGGAAGAGAAATTTTGGGAGGGACAATTTAGATCAAATTTTAACTAAATTCAAATGATTGATTATTCATTGTTACAACTAGCTGACCTGCCTGCCATTGCAGGGCTTATCATAACCTTAAATTTGTATGATTTTAACTCAATTTTGTTTATATATGTGCCCACTGACTGCGTGAAAAATCGGGTAAAAAACAAGAACAAAAAATTATGCGACCTGCAAAGATTATGAAAGATTTTCCAACACATTCAGAATACAGTAACAAAACTTCACAGTTTAAATTAATGTAAAATATGATGTATAAATAAACAATTTAAAAAATTCATAACACATTGGAAACCCAATTTCTGCTATTACAATCAATAGTCGGAAAAATATCAGGTTTTTTTTGTTGTTTTTTTGTTTTGTTTTGTTTTGTGGAGACCTCTATATGATCTATGGATTTGTATGTATACCACATAGTATGCTAAAAGTTAGTTAATTGAAACGAATAGCACAGTTGAAAATTTCCATTTAGCAATATCTGTGTATAAACAGAAATGTACTTGAGAAATTTTGTGCAGCCCTGTATATGATCTATAGAATTTATTTACTGTAAATAAAAAAAGAAAAAGAAAAATAGTTCAAATTAAAAATGCGTACCACAACTGAAAACGAAATTCAGACAATTATTGTTCATATGCTTCAATAGTTCAGTTTCTTCTACAGCCAAATTCTTTTGTGTGTCCACGTAAATAAACGATATATTCTATGCACACCATATTCTACAGTAAGCGTCATGTAGTTCACGTCAGCATATATATAAATTTCAGTATGTTTAAAATACTGTTATAATATTTACAGGGTGTCTACCGAAATTGTAAAAAAAAGTTCCCTGATTTTTCCATGATTTATCTGACTATTTTTATCAGACTTCCCTGATTTCCATTATTAATAATACACATACAGTATTTTTTCATGTATGCCGATTCCTTGTGTAACACATTTATCCAGCTTGATAATATCTCATTTGGGAGAAAAAACAAGAGAAAAACATAAAAATTGCCTAATATTCATTAAGTATTGGTTGACAGTTTTATAAATCCAAACTCAAAATTTAGTCCAACAACTTCATATAGTGGCCAAAGGATATAGGGTGGCCAGAAAATTGCCTCATTTTCTGAAAAATATTCAATTCTAAGACCTATCTACATCTGACGGGATAGCTGGCCACCTAGTCAGGTTATGCTAATGTATCATTTAAATTTTTCTTAAAATGGGTAAATTGCCTTCAATATAAGTGCTACCTACAGAAAATGAGGACATCTGATCACCTTAATTTGCATTAAATAACCAAAAACTCATACGTGCATTTAAAAAATATATTGGGAAAAACTAATCAGCATGTGGAAAAATATGGTATAAAATAGACGAATCAGTCTCGTTGCCAAGGTGAAAATGCAAATATTTTCACATACTGCCCTGATTTTCTAGTATTTTTACAAAGTTCCCTGACTTTTCCAGATTGATAAACCTCCCTGATTTTTCCATGATTCCCTGATTTCCAGATTCTGTAGGCACCTTGATTTAAATACACCACATATCATTTTTCCCCACAGACTGTAGTGTAAAGGAATTCTTTTGAGTGTCTCTGTAAATGAACTGTAAATGCTATACACTTCATCTGCAATACCAAACATGCCATAGTGATACCCAATAACATCTATCAATTTCAAGGCAATCGGATTGTATTTATGTGAGTTAGGAGCATGGACGGACAGACAGACAAACTGAAATCATAAACAATTTTCAACTTTGTTGGAAAGTGTTGAAAAAACTGACATTTAGTGTATATTATATAAAGCCCTTTTACGGACTTGAAATAACTGCAACGAGAAAAGGGGGGACATGTTTTTGACCACTGCGTAATTTTTGTGCTGAAATATTGATATTTAACTGTAAAAATGGCTGTTTTACGCAAACTATTTATTTATTTTTTTCACATTAAAATTCTGAATGAAATTTTTTGATTATCAAACTGATTATTTCACCCTTAAATCTGACTATACCTGAACCAAATCGAAACTCAATCATTAGCTAAAAGGTTAGTATATAGTATTAAAATTTCAGAGCTACTGTGCAAAACGAAGTAAATTTTTTAAATCAAAATATGCATAATGTAATCCGGCAGCAAAATATGCGGAAAGAATGAAAATTGACTTTGGGGAGTGAATTTTTTTTGAAGGGTTAATTGCATTTTTTAAAAATGGTTTGCAGTGTTGCAAAAAGAATTGAAAGTATATGATGTATTGTATTTTCTTTTTTGTGTATTTTGTTTTTCGGTGTAAATGATTAATTTTGAAATATGCTGGAAAAAGGGAGGGAGGGGTGGGGATTGTCATGTACTTTAAACATTAAAAATAGTCGTTATTGTCCAAGCTCTTTGAAATTTTTAGAAATCAAAAACATAATATTTTTGTAGCCTTATAACGGGAAAACGGTATATTCATTTAACCTCCCCCCCCCCCCCTCGAAAAATCAACATTTATCCTACTTATACATTTTTGTAGTTTTCATTACTCCCCCCCACCCCCCTCAAATAAAATATTTAGTTTAAATTTGACATTTTATACTTAATTTCATACGTCTGTATTCATTCACTCCCCCCCCCCCCCCCTCACACTACTGTAAGTTTCATTTATACTTTTAAAGTTCGTGTTAAATGCATGCATCATTTTTATCAACCATTTCCTTTTAATTTCACACAGACATGTGAATAGAAATAAATCTTAACCACAGTGATTTTCCGTTGAGATAAAAAAAAAGAATAAAATAGAAATGAATTTCCTTCGCCTTTCAGCCGACTATATGTAATGCATATTTTATGAGTAACACAGAACTGCGCATCAGATTTTTCTCAGCCTCTTGGCTTGCATTCCTATTAATTCCCACTCTATATTTTCTCAGATAATGACCATATGCCCTGCTGGCTGGTGCAGATGTCCTTAAATTATAATGTACATATAATATCACGTGTTTAGCTATTTCTTCAGTTACCCAGCCACAGGAATTTCATTTACTTGTAACCCTATTTCCCACCATGGCATATATTTTAATTCAATGGAAAGCTTCGGGATTTTTACTCATTACTTTTTCCACGCCACCCATATCATCGCCAATACATTACATATGTTTGCCTTCAGCTCGCCATTGTGTGAGTAATTGTAATGAGTACTTTACCACTACTGCCTCTGATCTTGAACGTGACAGACGTGAGAGCCTCCCCTTGTGGGGACGCCCCACCGGGCAATCTTGTTAACTTCTCCCCTCTCCGCTGTATGTTCATGGCCATCTCTTTAAAAGTTTCCATAATAAAAAGATAAGTTAAGTCCTCTGAAACTTTGTGTTGGAGTTTTTTTACAGCGATTGTGAAACTGGGAATCACCTACCTGGTCAGCTTTATGCTAATGTATCATTTAAAATTTTTAAAAATGGGTAAACTGACTTCAATATAAGCAGTATGTACAGAAAATGAGGACATCTGACTATCTTAATTTGCATTAAATAATCAAAAACTCATACCATGTGCATCTTTCTTAAAATATTAGGAAAGAGTAATCAGCATGTGAAAAAAATATAATATATAAATAGGCGAACCAGTCTCGTTGGCAAGGTGAAAATGCAAATATTTTCGCATATAGACAAATTTCCCTGATTTTCCTGTATTTTTACAAAGTTCCCTGACTTTTCCTTGATTTTTCCAGATTGATAAACCTCCCTGATTTTTCCATGATTCCCTGATTTCCAGATTCTGTAGACACCCTGTAATACAATTCTTTAACATTTTTTTCTTCTTGTTTTCAGCTCGGTTCCATTAGCATAACAAACAAAAATAATTCTTATCATCCAATTTCTATAATATTTTAATTGGTTATAAATATAATTGTATCCAAGCCTTCTTTAAAATTTCATGAAAAAAATATGCATCTTTAGTAGTGAGAACTTGAGCCAAAGTTGATCGAAACCATACTGAAACCACTTTATCTTTATCGTTTTTGTCAAAATTTGGAAGAGAAGCTATGCTATATGAGAGAAAAAGAGAACAGTGAAAATGACCCATTTCGAAGTTTTTTAAAAAAGGTTAACAACAGTGTTTTTTCAAACTGATTACAGCATTTAAGATGAAACAGTACAATCTGGTTCTGGGCATGTGCGAGCCCTCGGAAGGAAAGAGTTGAGTTTTTGAAAAGAGTTCTTTCTAATTTTTAATCAATAACTCAGCTAACTATCAGAAATTTAAAATTGTGAATCTCAGGTGCATCAATAGAGGCCTTGGAATTCATTGAAAGTTTTAGCCTTGTAAGTGCCATACTTTCTTAGCCACCGTGCACGCTCACACCCACACACAGTATAAATAAAATAACAAATAGAGCACAAAAACTTTAAAAAAAATTAAAGAGTTTTAAGGATTTAAAACTTGGAGTACTGGGGGAAGGAGCAAATGGACGGAAGAACCTTACATTATTTATTGCATTAATGATTTAGCACAAAACTCATGGAATTTTGGGACAGATTACCATATTTAAAAACATTTCAGGACAAGTACAACCCTTGTGAATGCAACAAAAGAATGCAAACCATACATACTTTAGAAATGATTAATAAGTACAAATAACTAAAAAGTCAGTATTTGATTATACAAGAATGTATTCTTACCTAATAATATTACAGCAATGTCTATGAGCTCTTTCATGAACCTAGGGTCACCAATATTTCTGAAAAGAAAGTGAAAAGCATACATAAAATATAAAAATAATTTATTCATACTAACAATTTTTTTATGTATTCACAATAAGGAAAAAAATGTGTTTTAAAAGCTTTACTATTGGCTTAAAATTATAAATTGTGAATTATTTCAAAATTATATATACATCAGAAGGGCGTATGTGTGTCAAACTGTACTTTTAATATATTGTACTCTAGTAGTGATTCATATGAATTAGTGTAAAATTTAACAAGTTAAAAAATATTTGTATTTTTCTCCCTCAACATAAACTATGATTAATCATTCCTTATTTCTTTACATCATTATTTCAATGCTAAACTAGGTAATAGGATTGATACACATACTTGGTAAGTAAATCTGTCAAACTAGTGTTAGTATGGTGTTAGTATGCAACAGGGGAGTTTCTGAACATTCTGGGAATTTTTGGAACATTTTAAAAAACATTTGGGGTTCAGATACTTTACAATAAAGAACAGAGTTAAATTTTTGACACAGGCATGTTGGCTTCAAATCAAAATTATAGATCTCTGTTTAGCTATTTTGTCTACAACACATTTACCTCCTTTGAAGGCTAAGTTGACTCTGGAAATCTTATAAAACAAAACCATTTCACTTGCATTAAAAACTTCCCCAGCATATTCAGAAAGTAACTATTTTAGCTTTTCTTCTTTCCATTCATTTGCTGATGACATATATTCAACTCCATTTTCATCACAGTTTCTTGAAATTCAAGCTAGTTCAAAATTTCAATTTTTTGTAAACACCATCTAACACCTTAATGTCATTGATGTTTAATTTAAAAGGTAAAAAAGTGTGATTTTCTTTAGCCACACTTCTATCATCTAACTGGAACATTTAACCCAGGAGAACTTGCTGCATGAGATTTTCTCTCACAGTCGTACTTTTTTAAGACTCTTATTTAAACCATTTTTCATTTTAATTAAAATTTCAAAATGTTATTTCAATTATTTTACCTCTTTTGTGAATAAAAGTACTAAGCCAACCAAAAAAAGTTGATATTATATGAATGTAAAGTAAAAGAAAAGCAATTGGGCATTCTCACTAGCGAGCTCTCCCGAATTAAGCTTCTCACTTTTTGAAGCCAAGTATGTAATTACTTTTGAAAAAGTT
This sequence comes from Maratus speciosus, assembly GCA_963932465.1. Classification (NCBI taxonomy): domain Eukaryota; kingdom Metazoa; phylum Arthropoda; class Arachnida; order Araneae; family Salticidae; genus Maratus; species Maratus speciosus. The sequence continues at coordinate 176,798,478 of OZ010790.1, read as the reverse complement.
GATGTCTTGATTCGTGAAAATATTTCATAGAGAGATAATACTTTTAGAACTTCCATTTTTAGCTCCAAAGACTTTTAAAATGTCAATAAGCTATACTTTAAAATTCCACATTTCTGAGAAATTTGTGGAAATAATGAGGCTTCACTGACTGAGTGGTCCAGATCAAAATTAAAAGAAAGCACACTCTTTTAAATTAAAGTCATACCTGTTTAACAACAATGGTCTCACTCCTGCTCAACCTCTCTCAACCATGCATTCTGAAATAAATAGGAGGAAGGGATGGTTACTGTCCCCATTCCACAACATTCAATTTTCTATCTGCATGACATTATCTTTATTGTAACTTCTTGGAATGTTTGCATCTGCTGCCTCAAAACAGTTGAAAGTTTATTTGATTTACATATTGAATAATGATAAACTAAGCTGAGTTAGCTGAAGAGAGATTTTCCTGACTGGTGGTTCGTTAATGGGAGAGAAACATTACATTGTATCTATGAGAGTGTCTTCAAGACCATTCACTAGTTCAAAAAATATCATGGACAATTTCATTTTCAAAGATCATGATGAATCTTAGAGAGCATTGAAAATAACTACACTTACAACAGAAAAAAAGATTAAACAGCTGTAATAGATCTTATTCTTATTTTTTTCTGTATTTGTGTTATGCAATATAAATCTTTCTCAAATTAAAATCAATGAAGAAGAAATAACTTACTTTGTTACAAATTTCAATAACTGTAATAACGATTCTCCTTCTCTACCAGCCATAGCTGCTCGAACAGCCTGCCTTCGCATCAAATCCATTAAAACTGTCATTGTAATTTCTGGATTATTCTTTTGAATATGTTCCTTAGAGGAAGAAAATTAACTATTAATGATTCTTAATAAAAATACAAGCATTTAATAAACAAAGTACACAATTAATTAACTCAAGCATGCTTGCTCCTAAACCAATACCTTTATACAGTAGAACCCCACTTTTACACATTTAGAGGAAGATAATTAAAAAAAGAAATTGCAAGAAATTACAGTCAAACTTCACCAAACTATGTATTTTATAACAGAAATTTTGGCCTTATTTAAAATAAATTCTGTGTTTAAACAAGGGAAAATTTCTATTCTAAAATACTACTGGAAGTTTGACCCTGTTTAAAAGTAAAAAAAAAAAAAAAAAAAATAATAATAATAATAATTGCAGGACAACGGGAATGCAAAAGCAAAGGTAGGGTTATACTGTATTTACAAAACTTATATCAAAATAAATAGAATAATAAGCTTTGGTTTTATTATTATATTTTTTTAATTTATAATACCTTTATTGTTAATTATTTGAAAATTTTGAATATTTTTAAAAAAAATTTATTTATGTTTTAGTTTTTGTTAAAAAAAAAGAAAGATTAATAATGAGAATGAAAAAAATTGTTTTACTAAAGACTTCTATTGACATGCAGTGACTAGCTTTTTTTTAAATTTGTTTATAGCGCTAGATAATTTTTTGAAGTCAGACTAAAATTTGTGAAAACAGCTTACCCCTGAATTACTTTGTTAAACTTAATTTGTGATCCCCTCCCTTTCAAATCAAAAACAAAGTAATTCTCAATATTCCTCTTATCAGTAGCAATTTAACAATCATTAGTTGCATTTAACAATTCAGTATAAGATTAATATTGCAATAAAAATAGCAATTTTTGGCCCCTTCTCGCCCTCTCCACTTACGTCACACTCTTGAATTAAAAAAGAATAATAATACAGGTAAAAAAAGGACTTCAAAAATAAAAAAAAATTGGTCCTTCCATGAAACAGAGGTTATCTGTTAAATTCAGTGCTAGAATCAAGAATCTAAAAAGGCCATAAAAATTATAGGGGTGAAACAATGGATTTAGGGTTGTCGAACATTGGAAATAATGAAAATTTCTGGTTTGTGCAATCTAGTCATGCAAGATATGATATTTCGTGTGATTTTGAATGTTGAAACTAAGAAAATTATAACAGTTGATATAAATTACTTTTAATAATGATAATAAAAAAAGAAATGGATTTAGGTACTACCTAAAAATCTATTTGGTTGCAGTTTTTTTTAATACTATTGCATTTTAACATCATGAGCAAAATGTATGATATTTGTTAATGTAAAATGATTGATATATAATTCATCAGTTTATACATTCATTCAAAGCTATAATAATACGATTGAATCACAAATGAAATGATTACATCAGCAAACTTTAATTTCATATTATACGTATATTTACCTATGAATGGCTCACATTTTAAATGACCGCTGGATGAGTTCCAGTTACACAAAAAGATTAACGAATACTATTTAACCTAAATGAAACAGCATCTACAACAACATGAATACACTACACAACATTCATAACCATATATCTTTTAAAAATTTGTGTTACAGCTTTTTCACTTACATAGATCATTAAGTAGAAAAAACACACAGAAACTGGCACCAAATAACAAATAAACAGTTAATTTTGCATAAACATTATAAAGCATAGTAAAATACAACACATTTTTTCTTCCATGCCTGCCAACGCCACCCCCCAAAAAGGAAATGAAATCCTACCTGATCTTGATATGTTTTCACTTGAGTACTTCATGTGGTGTTTTACTTAAATGCTTGTTGTATGGTGCATATACAAGATGATATGCATATATAAAGTATATTTCACATGCATAACAGAAAAGATCTTTTGACGAGAAAAGTATGCGTTTTTAACTGGTAAGTGAAAACGTTTAAATCAATGATACATAAATAGTTAATCAAGATTCAATGATAATATTTTTGTTTACCATAATTAGTGGTACAGATATCATTAACAATATCTTTAAAACATTTGCAGAGCCAGTGAAAAGAATGAATATAGTGATTGTTTATAAACAATTTCTCCAAAACTCTATGATTATTCCCATTCTTTTAAACACCAATTTCACTGTTTAAAATGATAACAAAGCAATAACATAAAATAATTATTACAAAAACTAGCAAAAAACATGAGATGAGAGAAACTAATTATTTTAACCAACTGAAAATTGCCACTTAGAATACAATTTATGACATACTTCTAAAACAGCATCAAGAGCACGACTGCTTTCAAATTTTCTTAAAAAGTTCTCATGCCTCTTAAGTATTTTCTTCTTTTTATCAGGCACAATAACATCTGCCTGAAATACAAAATATTAAATGATGTCAGGAAAAAAAAAAATAAAATAAAATAAAAAAATAAAAAAATCTAGTGAACTTGATGAAACAGATAAAATACAGGTGTCCTTAAGTCCTGTTATGATTACAAAACTTTATAACTGATGAAGTATTTGAAAAATATGGTAGCTGTTTTTTTTGGTAAATATTTTGTAGTATTTTAAAAGTTTAAAGATTGGTTGGGTGAGATGGAACACTCAAGTACCTCCTTCAGGTTTATTCATCCCATATCATGCCCCAGGACTTCTTTGTGAGGGTATATGTTAAAGATTATGTGTATGCATCGAAGTTGCAAATATTACAATGCTGAAGATACACATCACAGAAGTCATTAAATGTATAATGCCTGATATGTTAATTTGTGTATGACTGCAGATAAAGTATTGCTTTGAGGTATTGAGGATAGTAGGTGCACATGTTGAAGTGTTACACAAACTTTAACTGAAAAACTGCGAAAAACAAAACAAACATCTAAAGCAAATACTTTATTAGTTATAATGTTTTGTAATGACAACAGGATTTAGGAGCACCCTATATAAACAATACACATATTATTGTCAGTAAAATATATTTAAATAGAGTTAAATTAGATCATATACAGTAAAAGTATTTTGATAAATCTTTTTTTTTTTATTGATACATTTAATCATTATAAAAAAAAAATAGGAAAAAAGGTCAATTTTAGTGATGTACCTAATCTATTTTTATATGTAACATTATTAATGCTGCAATATATAACAGCTAGAAGCTTTATCAACTTTTTAAATATTTTAGTCAGTTTAATAATAAAATCACAAACTATAGTAAAGCACCATTTATATGTCTTTTAAGGACAATTAAAAATGACCTACAAATAAAAACAGATAATTGAGAGACAGATTTTCCAAACATAATGAAACAACATATAATTCAGAAATTACTCTTCTGTACTTTGATTGCCTATACTAATAAAAGGAAGTTATGCTCTGTGTGCAATGGCTAAGAAAATCTACCGTGCTTGCGTGTACACGGCTGAAAATTTATATGAGGATAGTCTCTTCCAAATGCACGTGAGACTCATAATTTTACATTTTTGATAATTAGCTGAGTTATTAATAAAAAATCATTACACAATCTCATAAAAAAAATCATCTCTTTCATTTTGAGACAGCAAAATTGCTCGCACATGCCCAGAACTCTATTTACACAGCTGAATGAAAATGAAGAACCAAATTCTGGCATATGGGAGTTTATTGTTGCTCTTTTTTAATCTTGACTGGCCAAACTGTTTAGTACGGTTAAAATCGGATAATATATTCTAAAAGAATGTACTTAACATCTTTTACTACCGCAGCACTTCACGCGCCCATCGAAGGTTAATTTACCCTTTCCAATACATCACTGGGCTGAAAAAAATAAATAAATAAAAAGATGTTACCGGACAAATTTAAAAGTGCACACTGAGAATTAACCACACCTAAATAATGAAGAAAATCAGAACAAAGGACACTGAGATATGGACCATGAAAAGACTAAAAAAAAAAAAACCTCCCCAACCATGAGTTATACAAATCCTAAATTATTATCAGACATAAAATTTTAAATCATTATTTTTAAGTCATTTTTAAAGAAAACACATTTATTTTCACATCATTAATTTCTTAATAAACCCTATCCCTTGTCATTTTGCTTATTTGGCATTGTTAGTCCTTTGCTAATAATAAGAAAAACTACCATCTGATTTTTACAAAATTTTATACATTTACACACAATAATTTGGCAAAATATTTTTCTACTTATAGTTTTAAATTTTCAAGCCTATGTCTCAATTAGTTTTCTTAATTTTCCCTGATTACTAAACCTTCTTGATTTATTCCGTTTAGTTCTGAATATTACATAGAGGGATTAGCAGAAAATAATCTCTTTTTAGGTTAGTTTTTAATCAAGGTTACATCTCCATTTCCTTCTTTCTTCAAATTTGTGTGTGGCACCGTTAGTCTATTGTTAATAATAAGAAAAATTACCCACTGATTTATATAAAACTAGTGTAAATACCCGTCCTAGGACGGTGGGTAAAAGTTGTGTTTTTCACTTAAAATTTGAAAAACTGATAAAAAAAATAATTGACAATATGGAAGCATTTAGATGAGCAAAGTTCGGCTAGTTTATGTTCTAATAAACACAAAATTAGCTTTTACAATATTTCTGGGTAGACCAGGTTTTCCGGCTAATATACTATAACAAAATTAAGATTTCTTAATAAAAGAAAAATTTAATAAATATGCAATAAAAGTGCGTAATTAAAACAGTCTGCTGCAACTATTGAAATACTATTTTTTTAAAAATAACACTTGTATTTTTATCCTTTACCCCCCTCCAAATTTTTTTTTAAATATGTATTTTGATTTAAGTATCGCAGGTTGAATCCCATCCGTCTAATCCCCTAAGCTTCTGTTCTCCTGATGAAAAGCTATAAATAAAAAATTATTAATTTTACTTTTCGTATAAATATTAATTTTTTACTTTTAAAAAATGGGATATGTTTTTTTTTTTTTGTTGTTGTTGTTGTTTTTTAGTTTAAATTTACATACACCTGTATATAGAAAAGGAAAATGTAAGCAATGTGTAATTTAAAAATAAGTTACAAAATGCCAGGATATTATTTCGGGGAGGTGGTGGGGGGGGGGGGGGGGGGCGACTAATTCCCTAAGCTTCTGTCCTCCTGATGCAAAGCTATAAATCAAAAATTATTAATTTTACTTTTCGTATAAATATTAATTTTTTACTTTTAAAATATGGATTTTTATTTTTTTTTTTTTAAGTTTAAATTTACATACACCTGTATATAAAAAAAGAAAATATAAGTAATGTGTAATTTAAAAATAAGTTACAAAATGCCAGGATATTATTTCGGGGAGGGGGGGGGGGCGACTAATCCCCTAAGCTTCTGTCCTCCTGATGCAAAGCTATTTGATTTTTTTTTTATTTATTTAAATTTACATACACCTGTATATAGAAAAGGAAAATATAAGTAATGTGCAATTTAAAAATAAGTTACAAAATAATAAGTCTAAAATATTTAAATTGATTACTTTTTTAAAAGAAAGTCAGTTTTATCAATTTTTTGCAGGGAAAAAAAGGATATTTTTAAAAATACCATATCATTGTTTTCCGTGATTAAAATTCCTTACATGTCGCAAAGAAAATTTAATATGATTGCTACTTAATACTTGAAATAATATCAGTTAGGAAGAAGTGTCTACCACTGCTCAATTATCAGGATTTGTAACCTTGAGAAGTAGTCGCGGGATTCTTGTTTCTTGTCAACCAATGGGAGAATGGAACCTTTCACCCTTGAGTCTCTTCCTCGGAGACTGGTAAGATTGATGGATTCGCCCCGCGCTGCGTTACACTGCCTTTTATTATATAGAGATGTTATATGCAGATGCAAAGTATTTTTCTACTTGTGCTCTGAAATTTTGAAATCACTATCTTGATTCCTTTTCTTAATTGTCACCGATTAGTGAAAATTATAATTATCTTTCATTTCTGCTTAGAAATCAAGTCCAAATGTGTGATTCTTTTGCAGTTAAAATAAACAAACTTTTCTTGATGAGTCTTTTAATCAGTTTTTAATTAATACCTCGGTTAATTGCCGAAACGTCAGTGAAGGCTTACTGTGGAGACACGAAAAGTTTTAGTTTCTGTTAGTCTGTCTGTTATTCTATCTGTTAGTCTGTCTGTTCCGCGATAACTGCTGTAAAAAGCACCCGATCGGCTTGAAATTTACTGGACATGTTGATGAGGTACCCGGACTTAGCTGTATAGTTTTTGGTTAAATTTGGTTCATTCGTTCGGGAAATATGGAACATTTTATTTTTCGCTATAATGCTTTTCTATGGCAAGTCAGACGATTTTCAGATTTTCATTTGTTGAAAGAAATGGCTCATATGAAAAATCGATTTAAATGGTAAATTTTTTATGCTGAAATTTTTAAATAAGATTATTAAATTATTCCAATTAGTTTGAAATTTTGTCAATATATTTGCGAGATTTTTTTAGTTAGGTTTATAATATTGGGGTTAATTTTATGCATGTTTCCCAATAATATAAAGGATTTTGTTTTATCAATTTGACATAATGCATATTTCATTTTTTTCCCCTTTCTTTCATCTGTTGCCTAGCAACGTATTTGGTCCTAATAATATTAGTATAGTTGCGTGTATAATGTTTGAGTAAAACCAACGTCAAAATGGATGAATTAATGCATTTGTTTGTATCTTTGCATATAGATGGATTTTAGCCCAGAAATAAAAATAGGCAATATTTCATTTATTTTATTCAAATATTTTGACAAAAAATACAAAAGTTCATTATTTTTATAGGGAATAACGTAACATTTTTCCATAACATTTACCAATATATCTTTAATTGTTGCCAAGAAAATCAAAACACGGAATAATATTTTCTTTTAAACAATTTTCAATTGAAATGTCTAGTTGTGTAACAGGAAAATGAAAAATAAAATTAAGAATAGAAAAATTAATATGGCGGCATATTGGAAATAAAAAGAAAACTCTCGAGTATTTCTTAATATAACAAGATGAAAAGTTTTGAGTAAGTACGCATAGCGGGTGAATTAGACGTCATTTATCGAAAACAAAGATGCTGGAATAAAAAGATCTTGGGTAAAATAAAATTAACTATTATTCACGGAGGAAAGAGATAGATGGAGATGCAGTATGCCGTAAAAACAGTTTGCAATACGATGTGCGTTATCGATCAGATTTAAATGCCCTCATTCGGCCCAAACAAAACAAGCATGTGGAACAGGGACCGAATTCTTTGACTTCATCCGTGCATTTTTTCTGTAAAATGAAAATGATCTGCTTATATTTAAGCAATAAGCATTCTAAGGTAGCTTTTCATTGTATTATGAATTAAAAACTCTATTACTAAAAATATTATTCTGTTTTTTTTTTAAGCACGTCGTTGTGTTGTGCCGAATGTAGCGGATTTTAGGGTTACATTTTTGGCGTCACTTCAAGATTTATTGTCTGCGTACGGTTAACATGAATATTTTATTTTAAATTTAAATTTTATTAATTTGTAAAAAAAAAAAAAAAACTTATGCTTATCCTTATAAATCACAGCGTAACAAAAATCTAAGATATACTATAACCATCCGCACAATCAATAAAAAATTACGAATCTAAATTTAAATAGACTACGGGGGGTTCAGGGGGACAGAGCCCCCCTAAAGAAATGCAATTTTTGATTTAAAAAGCTACCAGAATAAGTAGCTCATCAGAATTTCAGAACATCAATGTATAACCACTTGTTTAACACTTTTAATTTCTGAAACTTTATGAAGTATCTTGTAAGCTTATAAATATTTATGTAATTTGAAAAATTTTAAAAACGATTGCAGGAAGTTGAATATTACGCAAAGAGTGTTAAAAAACAATGACTTGCAAAGATGACATTGAGGCTCCTGATCTGCAGATTTACTAGTTACTTACTGATTTTTATGAAATAAACATTATTGAAACTATGAAAAAATTTACTATATTGGGTTAAGAGAATGAGACTGCATTCTTTATACTAATGTGAAAAAGTTGCTGCAAAATATGACAATCTGCTAAAAATTGCATTCAAAATTAAAAAATAATAAAAAAACATAATAAAAATGTTGGGTTTAAAGGCGAGCGAACATTTTTTATGCGCATTATATCTGCGCACTGCCAGTCTTTTCCCCCGGCGCACTCAGTCTGCGTGCGAACGATAGAAGAGTGTAGACGTAAAAAAATATTCTGTGTGAAGTTATTATGAAAAAGTATTCTGTGTGAGAAATTTATCTTTAAATTAATTGTTATGTGTTTGTGCAGTGTTTTCGTTTAATAAACTGTTTGTTCTGTCAACATCCACGGACTTAGTGAAAATTAATATTAGTGAAAGAACAACAAAATGGTAGCAGTTCGCGGTTGATATTCTAAATCGAAATTAGTTTTGTTAAAAGAAACCATGGACAAGTTAAACGTCCCCGAATTAAACGGAACTAATTATTTTATATGGAGCCTAAAAATTAAAGCTGCTTTAAGCCTTAAAAGGTTGGATACTTTCATATCCGAAGTAAAAGCAGAAGGACTGAGTGAAAAGGATTCCACCGAATGGGACCAAAAAAATAGCGATGCCGTCGCATATATAAAGCTGTCATTATCTGATGAACAGGCACTACAGTTTGCAGCAGAAGAAAATGCGAAATTATTATGGGAAAAAATAAGATCGACTTTTACCGGTCAAGCAGAAGATAGAAGAATAGATGCCGGCAATGAGTTAAAGAATCTAGAAATAAAATCAAATGAATCTGCAAATGACTACATAGCCAGAGCTCGAGGCATCTCAACAAAATGTCAAACACTTGGATTGGCTATAACAGATAGAGAACTTGTATTCTACACGGTACGAGGTCTGAAAGGAAAGTTCTCGAAAGTAAGAGATATTTTAAAAACTCAACGTGAGAAAAGTATGGATGAAGTACTAGAAATTCTACGGGAAGAAGAACTGACGAATACCGCTCGTGCTGAAGGGACCGCTGCTGAAGTATTCTACTCAAGGAAAAATAAAAGTCCGAGACTTTGTTACATTTGCAGACGTCCAAACCACATAGCCAAGGATTGTTTTTACAGGAATAATATTTCAAGAAATGATAGGTCCAATGGAAATCGACAAAGAAGAAAAACGCACCACGATGTAAATAATCCAGTTAAGGACAGAAACAATTCGGTACTTACTATTTCATCGGAACAATGTGAACTATGTGATAAAATATGGTTATTAGACAGCGGGGCTAGCTTGCATATGTGTAAAGATAAAATATGGTTCAGGAATCTAATTCCTGAAGAAAAGGATATCTATTAAGCAGGTAAAAATTCCAAAATAATTTCGAAGGGTACAGGTACGGTATCATGTAATACGGTAAGTAAAAATGATTCTATACATTTAACAATAAACAATGTTAGTTTTGTACCAGATTTGAGATATAATTTATTATCTGTTACTGCTTTAATGGATAAGGGTTGTAGAATTATTTCTGAAAATAACTGTGTGCTAATTTTTGACAAATATAATAAATTTCTAACTAAAGCATTTAAAAATGATAATCGATTAGAGATTAAACTTCAACCTGCCTATAATTCTGAGTGTAATTTTACTGATAAGAGTGCTAGTAATTATGAACTGTGGCATAACAGATTGTGTCATTTAAATTCAAAATATATGTTAAAAATGAAAGAGTATATTGATCTTAAAGATGTAAATGTGTCTGATTTTGAGTGTGATACATGTGACATAAGTAAAATAATAAGATAAAAGTGAAGATAAAAGTTTTCCTCCAACAAATGAATTGTTTGACATAACTATGTATCAGGAAATTATTGGTGAACTTTTATATTTAGCCAATAGAACACGCCCTGATATATCATTTGTCACAACTTATTTGTCTCAATTTAATCACAAACCAGAGAAAAGGCATTACATTTTGGCTAAAAGAGTATTAAGGTATATAAAAGGTACAAAAGACAAAAAATTATTTTACAGCAACGAATTTGGGTATTTAAATAGTAGTTCAGATGCTAGTTGGGGAAATGGAGAAAATGGAAAGTCTTTTTCAGGAGGAGTTGTATTGTTAGGAAAGTCATTAGTATCTTGGAAATGTCGTAAACAAAAAAGTGTTAGTCTTTCTACATGTGAAGCAGAATTATTTTCCATTTCAGAAATGTGTAAGGATATAATATGGACTGTAAACTTATTGTCTGAGTTAAATTGTAACCAATTTATAAAAGATGCCATAATTTTAAGCACTGATAGTCAAGCAGCAATACAGTGGATTAAATGTACAAAATCCTCAAATAAATCTAGGCACATGAACTTAAGATTTCATTTTGTCAGGGATTTATTGTCAGAAGGTATTATTTCATTGGAATATGTTCAAAGTGAACATATTATTTCTGATTTCCTTACTAAAGGTGTAAATGAAGATAAGTTGTTATATTCTATGGAAAGTATTTCACTATTATGATATGTGTAATTATTGTATGTAATTTGTGTGTAATTTTTGTATGTATATGTATATGTGTTTTTTGGAATTGTTTAAAGAGAAAAAAAAAATGTATCTCTCGCAGGAGGGGTGTGTTGGGTTTAAAGGCGAGCGAACATTTTTTATGCGCATTATATCTGCGCACTGCCAGTCTTTTCCCCCGGCGCACTCAGTCTGCATGCGAACGATAGAAGAGTGTAGACGTAAAAAAATATTCTGTGTGAAGTTATTATGAAAACGTAATCTGTGTGAGAAATTTATCTTTATATTAATTGTTATGTGTTTGTGCAGTGTTTTCGTTTAATAAACTGTTTGTTCTGTCAACATCCACGGACTTAGTGAAAATTAATAATAGTGAAAGAACAACAAAAAAAAATTCAAAACAGGGCTTTAATGTGCATAGCAACATACATAGAGGTACCTTGATACCAAATTCTGTAGTTCGATGTGCACTAGTCTCTTCAGAACAGAGTCGAAAGATACTCACACAAACTTCTCTCCAACAAATTTTAATGATTCCAAAGAAAAAATAATAACGGAGGAAACCATTTTATACATTTAAATACTATTATATTTTATACTAAAAAAAAAAAAAAGTTTTCATAAATATTTTGTAATTGCTAAAAATCGTTATAGTATTAAAAAAATGTTCTGAATGTTTCAGTTCAGTATATCGAAATGAAAACTGAATTAGAATAAACTTCAAAATAAGTTTTTCAATTAGAATTATGTTTCAGTTTTAATTCTGAAACTTTGGAAAGTGTTATTTGTATTGAACTATGATGTTATTCAGAGCCATTGAAATATTAAAAAAAAACTTTTGTGAAATATTTTTTACATTGTGCATCATTTTTAACTGTCAAGTGCATTGTAATGACTTTGCTTCAATTTGTAGTGTAGACTCTAAGCCGTTGTAGCAGGGCGCAGTGTCCAGAGGCTTTTTTTTAACGCTTCCTATGTGCCCCATGGTCTTTAAAAGAGTTTCACAGCGCCCAATTGCTCTTCTTTATAATCAAAATCTGCCATTTTCTTTTCTTCTATCAGCATTTGCATGAAAGCAAGTGCATATTTTTCTACCCGGCCCCATTCTTAGCAATGTGATAACGAGAATTTTGAGCGTGGGATGTGAACTAATCGGGAATTGGATTGGATTCGGATTTTTATCCTGTGCAATTTCCCCGGCAAATTTACTTCAACTCTTAGGCTTTGTGTGAACACTCTAGTGAGCAGTACGGTTCACTCTTGGAAAAACGATTTTTGCTCAAATGATCTCGTGAAACTATGCAGTTGAAAGTCGATGCTGTTCCTTTAGGCCCGACTCTGCTTTGACATGATGAGTAAAAGTGACAGTGCACACAGTGAGCAGCAGCAGTTGTGAGTGGTTCACAATTATGCACGAAAATCGCATTACAGTGAACTGTGGTAGAAAAGAGGCAGTCCCATCGAAACACACAATGATGATTGATGAATGACTTAAAAGAGAAAAATTTAAATTTTACCCAGATAATAATTTTGTATTTCTTATTTTCCCATATTTTTTTCATATTTATAATGCAATTCTCATTACAAATAATAAAAAAAATATATATGTTATAGAAAATTACTCCAGTTGTAAGGTCATGCACGTTTGCTGTAGAGACCCCCCCCCCCCCTCCCCAATTTCTGCAAATCCTGTTAATCATTTTTTAATGGCGCCACGCTGTGCCCTTTTTGTAATTTCAAATGTTCTCTGCCTTTTTTCGACATGGAAAAAGCCGCATGCCCCTTTTCCCAGTAACTTCTTTGCACCCTTTGTTTGTTTGTTTCAAAATAGTTTGCCTTTTTCTTTTTATTCCGCAAAAGAAAAGAAAGAAGTGACTTTGGAAAACAGAAGTTTTGTTGCTCTGTACGAGCATGATTTACATATCAGGATCTAATCAATACTACCCATGCGAAAAACAAGTGCAGCAACAGCATACTGCATTGCAAAATGTAAATTCAAGTATTATCATGAAAAATATATATATATGTTTAAAATAAATGTTCTTCAGGGTGTCTACAGAAATTGTTAAAAAAGTTTCCTGATTTCCCTGACTATCTTTATCAGATTTACCTTATTTCCATTATTGACAATACACATACAGTATTTATTCATGTATGCTGCTTCCTCATATAACACACTTATCCAGCTTGCTAATACCTCATTTGAGAGAAAAAACAAGAGAAAACATAAAAATTGTCTAACATTCATAAAGTATTGGTTGACAGTTTTATAAAACAGAACTCAAAATTTAGTCCAACAACTTCGTATAGTGGCCAATGGATATATGGTTACCACAAAATTTTCTTATTTTCTGAAAAATGTTCAATTCCAAGATATATCTACATCTGACGGGATAGCTAATTCCATTAAGCTGGCCACCTGGTCAGGTTATGCTAATCTATCCTTTAAAATTTTCTAAAATGGGTCAATTGCATATAAGCACTATCCACAGACATCTGATCATCTTAATTTGTGTTAAATATCAAAAACTCATACCATGTGCATCTTTTTTAAAATATGGGAAAAGACTAATCAGCAAGTGAAAAAATATGGCACATAAAATAGATGAATCAGTCTCGTTGGCAAGGTGAAAATGCAAATATCTTCATATATAGACACATTTCCCTGACTTTTTCCAGATTGATAAACCTCTCTGATTTTCCATGGTTTCCAGATTCTATAGACACCCTGTTTCCTCAGTTTTGCTTCACTAAGAATTTTTTGTTGAAAATATTTATTGCGATCATTGTTGGAAATATTTGCAATTAGCTATTTTTTTTAACATTATCAAATGGAAAGTTTATCTAATTCTCCCAGTGTCCGGTTCTCAGAGGTCAATAAACAAACCGAGACCGTAGTCAACTTTTTTCCCAGTGGGTCTAATAGTGGGCTTTTTTTATGGGACTATAATTTTCTTATAACTTATCATATTTTAATAAAAATCTGGTACACAGACTAATTTATTATTATTTCAGCTGACTGAAAATTTGAACGAAATTGGCCAATTAACATCAAAGATACGAATTTAAGTATTGCACGGCAGCGCAATACTTATTCGTTTCAAGTGTCACTTCTCAATGTTAATTTAACATGGAAAAGCCTATGGAGATCATAACTTTTTCATTTTTTCTTCCCACCTTTTTGTCCCTGATGCCACTCATTTTTTATTCTTTACTAATTCTAATGATATTATAAATTTAAAGTGTAAAACCGTTTGCCTGCCGTCAAGGTCAAAACGAATGGTGAAATGCCTTTGCATATGGGTGAATTATAACCCAGAGAGAAACATGGGTCAATGTTTTTTTACATTATTCAAATATTTTTCATAATAATTCCAATTTTCGCTTTTTTCATTGAAAATCAACGGACATTTTTCATAGAAAATGTAACATTTTTACTTCATTGTTGCAAAAATTTCAAAAGCCGTAATAATAATTTATTTCTTTTTAGTTGAAAGATTTTCATGTGAAATATTAAATTGAGCTATTTTTTTTTTTTTTTTTTCAAAAATTGAAAATGTGAATATGGCGTCATAGTGGAAATAAAAAGGATATTTTCAGAATAAGTTTTTGCTTTGGCCATTTTTATATTTTAGCAAAAAGTTTCTAATGGATAGCTATTTTTATGCAGATAGCGAAATTAGTTGGGAATTACATAACTTAAATTTTAAAATGTATTTTTTTTTCGAGATGAGAACTATTTATACCTCAAGTTAAACTTAGGTAATAATTTTCTGATGTGTTTACATCACCCCTTGGGAGAGAATAAGGTTTAAAAATTTAAGTAAAACTTTTATTTTTTTATTTTTTACTGTATCACAGCTATAATATTGTTAAATATTAGCAGTAAGGATTCAACACAATTTACATTTACATTCATAGCGTTCCTGAGTGGGAAATAGGGTATCTAAATTTAAGTGAAGTTAATTTTTTATGTTTTGATTATAGATTTTTAACATTCAGATTACAAGTTTTTGTCCAAACTACTGCAGCCTGCATTACTACAGTGGTGAAACATTTTGAATTACGCATTGGTAAACTGCATCCCACATTGTGATGCAATACCGCATACATCAAAGTAGTGATGGGCGATAACGAGATGTTTTTCTCGATTGTATGGACATCTCGATATTTTTCGATTGTGTAAATTTTTTCTCGATGACTACACTTTGCAAATTTCTTTTATAAATCATATGTATTATATACGTCATACATTTATCAAGAATCGTCTGCGGGTGAACTGGAATGAGTCGATGTTAATAAAGACTAGGTGACTTCGACCGCTAGCGGGCCCCTCCTTTAGTCAGGGCCCCTAATTTATACGTAATCTTGTAATATGAAATCACGAACAGGTTACCCGCTATATACGGCACTGATATATGATAGCAGGCGGGTGTGGTGTGCACACACTACAAAATCTTGTAAAAAATATAATATCGAAACGAATGAACCTTGGACCAGATCTCTTAGGGGAGGTGTCAAAGTTTGGTAAAATTTTTAAAATTGCACCCCGCATGAATCCACTCTCACGTTCTCCTCCCTCAAAATCACCCGACCCACCTTCATCTTTGAATTTTTTATATTTAATAAATAATTTTTATCGGAGGGCTCCAGGTATGTGACATCTTGGTAGGGCTAAAATAAGAGAAACTTTGAAAATTAGGGCTTCATTTCACAGCTCATTGTCATACCCTTTTCTCTATCTCGTCCCTTGGTACTCTCGATAAATTTTCTTACTTTTCTTGTCTGCTCGAGGACGAGAGAAATCCTCGAAAAGCTTCTCATAGCGAAATGTTGAAAAGCGCGAGAGAAATCCTCGAAAGGCTTTTCATTGGGAGATTTCGAAAAGGACGAGAGAAACCAGCGAGAGGCTTCCCATCAGGAAAGGTTGAAAAGGGCGAGAGAAACTCTCGAGAGACTTCCTATCCCGAAAGGTAACCGCGAGAGAACCAACCATCGAGCAGCTTCCCATCTGGAAGCGTCGAAATGCTGGAAAAATCATCGAGATGAGATTTGCCGAAATGCGAGATGGAAATGAAGCTTTCAGAGTCAAACTTACCGCATTTCTGGTTTAAGTCATAATTTCTCAAAGGAGTCCATCTGCTTATCCAATCTCTTTTTAGCTCACAGGCTATCTAAGCCTGAGAGCTAATGTACCCGTCGGTTCTGTGTGTATGCATGTACGTAACGCGATAACTCTTGATTAAAATGTACGATTTGCGTCAATTTTTTTATGTTCATTCTGATAAGGCGTTCCGCTGATTAGTTTGGCCGGTTGATTGGTTAAGGATAAAGGGAGAGAAGGGGGGCTGGTCCCCCTCCCCTCCTTAATTTAGATAAATAGGTTTTTCATGCAGAATTATTCGATTTGCTCCAAATTTGGTATACCGGTTCATTATGTTAAGAAGTTGCCTTGATTAGATTTGGAGGTTTACGGGTTAAGTATAAAGGGGGAGAAGGGGGCTGGACCCCCCCCCCCTTAATTTAGATAAATGGGCTTTTCATGCAAAATTATTTGATTTGTTCCAAATTTGGTATACCGGTTTATTATGTTAAGGAGCTTCACTGATTAAACTTGGAGGTTCATTAGTTAAGTATGAAGGGGGAAAGGGGGGTAGACCCCCTCCTTAATTTAGATAAATAGGTTTTTCATGCAGAATTATTCGATTTGCTCCAAGTTTGGGATACCGGTTTATTATGTTAAGAAGCTGCCTTGATTAGATTTGGAGTTTTATGGGTTAAGTATAAAGGGGAGGGGCTAGTCTCCCCCTTAATTTAGATAAAAGGGTTTTTCATGCAGAATTATTCAATTTGCTTCAAATTTAATATACCGATTTATTCCGATATGGCGCTTCCTTCATTAGATTTGGAGGTTCATTGGTTAAGTATACAAGGGTGAAAAGCAGGGTTCGCAAAAACCCAACCCACATGGGTTTTTTCGGGTTTTTTCATGAAAAACCCAATTTTCCCCGGGGAAAATCGGGTTTTTTCAAAAGTACAATATATGCGATATTACATTATTGCATTCTATATTATTTATATATTATATATACTATATATTGTTCCCTTGTATACAATATAATTGTAATACTATTTTACAAGTTATAAATTATATGAATTTAAATTAATAAAGTGTCAGTGTTTCTCACAAATTAGTTTTAAATATAATAGAAGATAAAAAAAAAAATTGTTAATTTGCTTTAAAATCAAATAATGAATAGAATATTAATATTTAAAATATATAAGTGGGAAGAAAAAAAGGGGTAAACTAGTCAGATGTGCCAATCCCAAAACTTTCCTCTATCTCACACATGTTAATAATTCAAAATTCGCAGTGCCACATCTATGCCCATCACAAGGATTGTAAAATATAGGTTCATTGAATTGGATGCATTTAACAAGGAGATGTAAGTATCACATTGTTTCAAACAAATCATTGGATTCTGGAACCCACCCTCTAGGATGTCCACAGCCAAAATTTCCAACCCAAACAGTATAAAATCAACATCTGTAGTTCAATTTACATCCAAGTCTAAGCATTTATTTACATGAAAATGAAATACAATATTAAGTTTGATTAAATCACGTGCATTAATTTTTGAGATAAAGATTTTGCAAAAATCGTGAAAATTTAGCATATCAACACTACCTACTGTGCAATTTACACCTAAACCTAATAGGTAACAGCTTACGTCAACGTCTAACTGAATCTGAAGTTTGATGAAAATCCGTGCATTAGTTCTTTAGATAAAGCTATTGCAAAAATTGAGATAAATGCAGCAAAGCAGCACCACCTGTTGGGCAATATTTACCAAAAACTAATCAGCATCAGTTTACATCAAGGTCTAACTGAATCTAAAGCTTTGTGAGATTCTGTGCATTAGTTGTTTAGGTAGAGCACCCACAAAATTTTTGTCACATACAGACAGATATTTTCTAAAAACCATAACATCATCTTCATGACCTTTTTAAAATGTATAAATCCATTGTAAACTGGAAGTCGAAATTTTTCACAAATTAAATACTTTCTTGTAAAGGTAGAAGATAAAGTAAAAATACATATCTTTTATTTTCATGAGTGTAGTTCATTTGAATTTTTTATATAAAGACATTCTTACGATATTGCCTTTACCTATAATTGTACTATGTATGTTGCTTACTATGTTGTATGTTAGTAAAGTATTTCAATGTGCTAAAATACATTTTTATTTTACTTCGGGTGTTTATGTAATGGCTTTTATATATTAATTTTTTTTCAAAATTAACTGAAATTATTTAAATTCATTAAATATATATGTTGTTTAAAATTTTAAATATTTCTGAAAATTGAAAAACCCCACATTGTGGGTTTTTCAGTGGGCTTTTTCAAGTGGGCCCATTCTGAAAAAACCCGCCGGGTTTTTTCAAACTGGGCCCAGCTTTGCGAACCCTGGTGAAAAGGGGGCAAGTCCCCTCCCCTTAATTTAGATAAATGGATTTTCATGGAGAATTATTCAATTTACTTTAATTTTTTTTCTATGTTCGTTCTGATAAGGAGCTTTCCTGATTAGATTTGGAGGTTCATTAGTTAAGTATAAAAGGGTTAAAGGGGTTAGACCACCCTTAATTTAGCGATATGTTTCTTTTTTTCATGCAGAATTATCTGATTTGCTTCAAATTTGATATACTGATTTATTATAGTTAAGGAATTTCCCTGATTAGATTTGGAGGTTCATTGGTTAAGTATAAAAGGGGCAAACGGGGGATATGAGGGACATTATTCTTTGAAATAAGAGTATAATATACAATTAGTGTGAATAACCTGTGAGCTCAATGCCATCAGTTTAACTGGCACTTATCTTTTTTTTTGCTATTAACCGATGTGGGTTATGAAGCATAGTGGTTTATGTATTCAGTTCTGTATAGTCCTAGTTTCAAACTTTACTGTTAAATTTAGTGTCATTTTGCCCCGAATTTTCAATGTTTCTCTTATTTTAGCTCTGCTAAGCTGCTCCATACCTGGAGACTCAGATAAATACTATTTATTAAATATAAAAAGTTCAAAGAGGAAGGTGAGTGAATTCTGGGGTGCGCGAGAGTGGACAAAGGGGGGACGGGTAATTTTCAAACTTTTAACAAACCTCTCCTTGACATATCATCGGAAAGTCTTTTCACCAATCTTTCATATTATGAACCTTTCTCCTCTCAGAGTTGAATTCCGGAAGAGGGCGGAAGGAGGGGTGGGCAGTGGTGCAGGGGTGAATTTTTTTTTTAATTGTAGAGATTTCTACAATAAATATCATTAAATGAGGTTTTTTAATGGAGCCCTCTGATAAATATTATTTATTAAATATAAAATTTTAAAAGTGGGGCTGCGTGATTTACGGGTATATTCTGGGATAAAAGAGGGAACCCACGTGGGAGGGGTAGATTTCACCTTTTTTTGGACCAGTCATTTGGTATATCATCAGAAAGTTTTCGGTTATCATCGGAAAGTTACTCTTTCATATTATGAACCTTTCTTCTTCCCTCCCTAGTTTGGCGCCCCGAGAAAGGCACTTTTCGAACTTTTTTGAAATCGTAGCGTTTTTAAACATTTTAGATTGGATTTTTTTACGGAGCCCTCCGATAAATAATTTTTAATATATGAAAATTTCAAAGAGAAGGAAGGGCAGGGTATATTTTGGGGAGGGGGGGGGGGGGGTGGCACGATAATTGGAATCCTGGGAGTTGGGACTCTTTTCTATCTTTTGCTGACACCCCTCATGTGATATATCATTGGAAAGCTGTATGACTACTGTTTCATTTTATATATCACCCGCGCCCCATCCCTTACTTTGCCCCCGCGCGGGGGCACTTTTCTAAATTTAGCCGACACCCCTCATGTGACATATCGTTGGAAAGTCCTGTGACCACTTATTCATATTATGCACTTTCCTTGCCCCTCCCCCCTACTTTGCTCCCCGCGGGGGTTCATTTAATGTATTCCAGTCGAAGACTTTCTAAAAATGGGGAAATTAAAGATCCAATCTCAAATGACGTAGAAAAATCAATAAAACAATTTTATCCCTTTTATCATCCCTTAGTTCATGTTTTTGCCACTAGGGGGTGCTTTTGATTCTTATTTCTTTGACCATTTTGGTGCTAATTGCCGAAAAATTCTAATTTTTGATATTTAAACTCCCCTTACCGCTTCATAGCTACTCGTGTTTTTTCAGCTTTTTTCAACCAGGGGGTACCCTTACAAGACTTTTCCAGTCTTATGGCTCCTTTATAGCCTCCCTTTGGTTTGTTGTTTTTTTATTCCATCTGTTTTCAGTTACCCTATATTTAATAAAATCTGCCTTATATATATGTAAAAACAATGATTTCAATAATCGATTCTAGAACATCTCCTTTGTAGATTCTCGAAAGTAATCGATGACTGTATCGATTGTGTATTTTTACGATAACGATTTTTTTTGATTGGTAAATTTTTGAGAATAGCCCATCACTAAGTCCTATCACTACTATGAAATTGTCGGCCAGAATAATAGCTAAGTTTTCCAATAACTGTTTTTAGCTTTTCTCGTTATAATCGATTGTAAAACATCTCAATTGTAGATTCTAGGAATTAATCGATGGCTGTATCGATTGTGATTTTTCACGATGACGATTTTTCTCGATTGTCGAATTCTCGAGAATCGCCCATCACTACATCAAAGCCTGATGACGATACTTTCTATTAATTTTGAAATGCGTTCATCTGAGTGCAGTAGTTATTAAAAAACTTGACATATTAAACAAAAACATAATTTGAAGAACAAATTAAAAAAACAAAATTTATTTCCTACAATTTTTAAGCCCGAGAAGGGACATATATTAAGTTATTTCATTCAATTAGTTCTACATTTAATGTTAAATTTTTGTAACAAATTAGTTAAGCCAATTGAAGATTTAAAAAAAAATAAAATTCATACAATATTATACTTAAAACACCCTAAAAAATTAGATTCTGTTCAAATGAAATCGAAATAAATCTTAGACTTTCTTTTAAGTTTTGTATATTTCATGCATCTTATTATTTTATGCACAATTGTCATAAACATAATACAAAATCTGCAATACAAATATTTTCAATTAAAAATGGAAGAAGTCTAAGATTTATTTCAATTTCATTTGAACGGAATCTAATTTTTTAGGGTGTTTTAAGTATCATATTGTATGAATTTTATTTTTATTTTTTAATCTTCAATTGGCTTAATTAATTTGTTACAAAAATTTAACATTAAATGTAGAACTAATTGAACGAAATAACTTATTATATGTCCCTTGTCGGGCTTAAAAATTGTAGGAAATAAATTTTGTTTTTTTAATTTGTTCTTCAAATTATGTTTTTGTTTAATTATTTTTTTTAATAGTAAGGAAAGGAAGGGTTTTACCTTCTATTCTTTTTCTTTTAATCATTATTTCTGTTAGCTGCTCAACAATTTATTTTTTCGAACAACGCAAAACTTTCTGACACATTCACAGACTCTTTTTTTTTATTCTTAAAGGAATACAATTTGGAGGCATGATTAGGAATTGAAAAGTGTGTTCCCTTTTTTTTTTTTTTGTTAAATATCTTATCAATGGATACATATCATGATATATTTCATGACACATATACAAGTGTAAGTTCACTTTTCCTAGATTTTATTGGATTTTTTTTTTTTTTGTTGTTGATAAAGAACTTTTGTCTTAGGCAGTGGCTTTTTAGCTCTCCCCCCCCCCCCCCCCCAAAAAAAAAACAACCTTTTTCAAGCTTTACTGTATTACTGGGGAGGGGGGGGGGAGGTTGAGCCAAAGCACTGCGACCAGGGGTCTATTCTGCTATCCCCCAAGAATGAAAGAGGAAAACATCCTCATATAGTCCCTAAATAGACCAGTAGCTGACATAAAATGCAGCAGACATTTGACAGGAATATCCTGAATTTCCCATGGCTCAAACAAATGTCAACCCATCTGTTTGAAACGGTAAGCAGCATATGCCCCACAGTTACAGAAGACATGTAAGGCAGTCTCCTCTTTGTATTTACAACCCTTACAAAAGAGGGTCATTAACCACCTTCATAATAATAAGGTGTCTATTAAGTCTACAGTGTGCTGTTAGCAGTTTCGCCATATTTCTTAGACTTCCTTCTGAGCCCAATGAGTTCCTTTGCCCTTTTACTAGAGCATCCGCTATTGAGCTCTTTCGATTGTCTCTGTTTGCTTGAGACAAGCCACTCTTGATACTGCTGTTCTCTTAAAATTCTATAAACAGCAGTTCTAATGCAAGCTTTACATTTGAAGCTGAATTTTTTTAATGTAGAACCAATAATTATTAGCTTTTTGATATTTTTTAAAGCTTAGAATAGCCATCATAAACCAATTTAGATAATCAGTTATTTAATGATAAAAACAAATAAAATGTCATTTTATGAGTTTTGCTAAGAATTGTCGTAAAGATGTGTTTTATACGTATAGGTTATTATTAGATGGACCACTGGGTGAGAATTCATGAACTTCGAAATACGCAAATTTTGAACGATCCTTTGATTTACGAATTAACAGGACTCTACTGTATTGTGAAATTCAGCAATTAGTAGAGGGGGAAAAAAAGTTAAATTTAGCATTCAATCATCAGAAAAAATAGCAAAATTCTTCACTCAGTTGCCCTCCCCCCCCCCCCCTAAAAAATAAATAAATAAATAAATAAAATAAAATAAAAAATTGCAAAATTCTTCAATAAGCTTCCAAAAAAAAAAAAAAAAAATCATGAAATTCGTCAGTTGATGGGAGGGGGGTGGGGGTAGAAGA
Source organism: Maratus speciosus (assembly GCA_963932465.1). NCBI lineage: Eukaryota > Metazoa > Arthropoda > Arachnida > Araneae > Salticidae > Maratus > Maratus speciosus. Next base: position 176,775,367 of record OZ010790.1, on the reverse strand, counting down.
AATTGCAAAATTCATTTGATCGCATGAAAATATCGCAAATTCTATTCAGGGAACTCTAAACAAACCAGTTCAAAATATTTTTTGTGAACAAGGTACAAGTGTGGCCTTTTTAAAAAATTCCTGCTTGGTGGCCATTTTTTTCTAGAGTCAACACTAAATTTGATAATATTTGCTTTAAAAAATAAATAAAGGGAAGAAAAAGAAAAGTACTTAGCAAATGAAATATCATGTGACAGTATATAAGAGGTAAATATTTGCAAAATTTATTATTGAAAAATATAAAACGCAGGAAACTTACATCTACAGGTTTAAAATCTATTCCGTGTAACCGATGATAGTAATTTCCTTTTTTCTTTTTATTATCACTAGGCACTTGTTTTTGTTTCTGATGCCTTATAGAAAGTAAACCATCAGTCATTCCTACTGCAACTATCTTGTCTTCAGGCTAAATAACATAAACGATAAACATCTTAATTAATGATACTGGGATTAGAAAAGAAAAAAGTATTATTTCATTCATAAAAATATGCTATTTGCAATGAAAGATAAAACAGCAAAATATACGAGAAACATAAGAGGAAAAAAAGGGATAAAACCTCTTAATTATTTTTCTTCACTTTTGTTCTATAAAAATTGCATAACAAGATAAACATTGTATATTGTCAGTTATTTTGAAAAATATATTTTATCTAATTTTCTCTTAAACACATTTCAAAGTCCTCACTCAATTATGAAAATGTGAGAATCTTGTATTGTGAAATTAATTTTTTATCACATAAAAATTTTGTTTCATATGCTTTTAAAATTAAGAAACAGAGAACAAAAATCGAAGAACAAAAGGTACTTTTCGGTTAGCCGGGTGCCAGTGTTATATATACATACATATATACATATAAGTATATGTATATGTGTGTGTATATATATATATATATATATACATTTTAGTGTATATATACATATATATGCAATTATATGTATATTTATATACAATATATGTATGTATATATAACACTGGCCCCCGGCTAACCGAAAATTACTGAACAAAATTACAAGCAAAGTTTAATTTTAGAGGAACTGATATTTTCTTTCTTTGAGCTTATACGATCAGTTGCAATTACATTTTTTGTATCATAAAAAAAAAAAAATAAAATAAAATAAATAAAAAAAAAATAAAAACATTTTACAATCTTATCCATGGCATTGATTGCGCCTTCATCGATATTTAGACAGAAAAATTAATTTGCTGTTTAGTTCTTGTTTTAAGCATTTGGGCGTGCCATGCATACTGATATAGGTTGTACTGGTCTGTGAAAATTACAAACTTGACAATGACGATATAGGCTTTGCCAAAAATTTAGAAAGATTAACCAGGTCACAAGTTAAAAAAATGGCAGCATCGTCTCACTTAAAAATGCTGCTGCTACAGCTTTCTGATAGGCAACTTGATTGGTTATTGAAACATTGGCAATGAGTGACTTAGCACCTGGAATAGTTTGTGTAAAGTTTTGTGCATACATCAATTGTTGAGGATATTTATCTTTGATTTGTTTAAACAGCATTTTTTTCCACTACTGCCATAACTAAACATGGCATTGCACACAATGTAGTAACAATAGCCTACTTTTTTTTAGCACCATGTGTTAATGTTATTGCCTTGCAAATCATGCTTATTTAACCAGGCAAACCTCCATTTGTTTTTCAGTTGTACCCTAACATCATCTAACAATAAATTTGATTTCTTGAATCTTAAACTTTAAGAAATTCCAATACTTAAAACTTTTTTGAAATCTTAAAAGCGTGAATCAAGTAAATACATAACACAGAGATAAAGACACGCACAAGTCTTTATGTCACATTTACATCTATAATATCACCTCTGTCCAAAGAAACTGCCCATGACCTACGCTCCTGATAATGGCACATTCTATTTCATGAATCACACAGCTCAGATGCTAGAAGAAAAGAGAAATTTCTTTTCTGCTCCAGCTAGCTTATATATATCTCTCTCGGCACATTATATAAAGCACTCTGTGAACACAGAAATTAGCGTAGATATAGCAAAGTACTACAGGCAATAGTTTAAAATTCAAAGTAAACAAACTATGACATTGGTTATCAGCTTGGGAGTGCTTTAACTAATTAAATTATTTATAAATAAGTAAGATTTATATTTATTTTGTCGCTATGGATTCCAGCCAGAGATGAATATTTTCTTTCTGTTATGTTTCACCTCTGCAAATATAAAATGACGGAATTCCATCACAGGATGGAAAATTTTCACAAATCTACATAACTCTTAACAGTAAAAAAAAAGAAACTTACTGCAACAGCTATACTATGTATAGGAGAAGGATAAGTTAGTGAATGAACAACTTCATACGAAGTCACATCATAAATTTTAACATGCCTGTAAAAGAAAAATGAATAAATATATTAAGAGACCAGCAAAATAATTTCTGAGATAAGCAATTTATTGAAAATTTTAAAATTAAATTAATACGAAAAAAAAAATATATATATAAGAAATATCAGACCTATCAAGAGATCCAGACATTAAACGGCGACCATCACTTGCAAAGCACAAGCACATTATGGTTTTATGATGCTGAGACACTTCTGTGAGTAATCGTCCAGCAACTGGATCCCATACTTTTAAACTTGTACCACCTATGAAAATAATTTAAAAAAAAATCACTGACTCAGTTATTTTCATAAAACACAGTGATGAAAGCAGCAAGCATAAAAAAAAAAAAAAAAAAAAAAAAAAAAAAAAAAAAAAAAAAACTACACAATATTTTATATAAAAAGGAATAATAAGAAGAATGTATAAACTAAAAAAAGAAAATATTCACATTTATTTTACTGACTAACACTTTATTAAGCAATCAGAATAAACAACAGACAATGCACATTTATTTTCCTCACATTTAAAAAAAAATTGCAATGTTTGACTTAAACTGATTGATTAAGCTCAAGAGTTTCAGTAATGCATTTAATCCTCATTAATCAAATTATTCAAATTAATCAAAATTAAAAATCCCTATAAAACTATGTGAAACACACATTATTCAAATATATTTAGAGATTTGGAAAAAGAACTAATGCTTTTATTATGTAGAAATAAAAGTCTTACTGCAAGGGAAATCAAAATAAAAAAATTATTATTTTTTTCCTCTCGAAATTGCTTTTTTAAAACTTATAAATAAAGGCATACATAAGCACACAATTTTCTCTTTAAATTTTTACAATTGCTTTACTTTTATTATTCCTTTTATAAAAACAGTTAACTTCCTTTTTTACTTGTGGTATTTCACTTTATGATAGCTAATATTTATTTATAGTAATCACAATTATAATTTAATATTTGCACAGTTAGAAGTAGAGTTTGAATATTTTATTCTGGCATTCTATTTTACTAATGAAAGTTATCAGAAAAATTCTAGAAGAAAAAAAAGGCAAGATTGTGCTTACGCAGAACAGGAGAAAGAATTTTACAAAAACACTGAAAAGCAGAAAATTGTGGATTCACCGAATATTTTTAGGGGAAAGGGGGTCTGCTTCCCTGATATAGTAAAATGTTTTTATTAGGGAAAAAAAAGACCCTAGTGTATCAGTACATGCAACAATATTTTTCATTACATTCACAGGAGTTAAATCTCCTGAAACTACTTTGCACTACAAAAATGAGAAAAATGAAGTCGTTAGTTAATAAAAAATGAATTCAAAATAAAAATGTGACTAGCAAAACTGACGTTGAGGAATCTCTTAGATCTACAGATTAACTTGTTAGAAATATAATCAGTATTTATAATGCTTCTTTATGTATAGAGTTGTTTTTTAAAGGCGAATTATCAAACATTTAAGAAAGAAAACAACAATTTTTGGGGCATCTTGTGCGACATAAAAAACTGTTTTACTTTGAATTTGGTGGAGCTCCATGGGTGCCCCCCTTTCCCACATCCCTGAATAATACTTATTTTAAAGACAATTATAATCAGTGATGCAGGGGATGCACTATAGTGCATCAGTGAAGCAAAAATTGGAGAAGGGATACATAATTTTTATTTTGAAGGATGAGACATCCTTTTGTAAAAAAGGACTCGAAATTTCAAAAGCCTACCAAGATCACTGATAATAGACAATATAAATGAGAAGTAATAACATCTTATTTATATCAGTAGTCACACGTTTAAATTTAAAAATGTTTATAAGCTTATAGCATAGTTCATACTTTGCATTTTGAATTTTTATTAAGTATTCAGTACATAATTATTTCTTTAACACACATTTCCTGCTAAAAACTTTAAAGAATTATCCCATGAATCCAGAAAACATATTAAAAAAAAAGTTTTATTTTTCTCCAAATAAATAAAGTTATACATAAAAATTTACAAAGCAAAACTTCAAGTCAAAACACTTCAATAGTATACCATACATGTAATAATGACAAGGAAAATGACACTAGAATTTTATATGAATGCTTCTTATAGAAGATCAAATCTGAGAAATTTTTTATAAAATAGCATGTAAAAATATAAGAAATATTGTCGAACCTGCAGATATAAATAATCCTCCAGTTGGAAACATAAGTACAGATTCAACAGGAACACCATGGTCAACAGACAGTACACAGGAACCAGCACGAGCATCGTACATCTTCACAGTATGATCATAAGAACCTTTTCAAAAAATTATTAATTAATGATAACTCTTCGCAAAAAACAAATAAATAAATATACAAATAAAACATCATATAACGAGGACTGTCACTGATGGCTTTATTTTTTTTCCATTTGCCTACCACTATTTGAAAACAGAAATCGTCATGGTAGATTTATACTAATCTTCTAGATAGATTAATTTTGTTTGGAATTAGTAATAGGAAAAATAAGAAAAAGTAGTCACAAGTGACAGCTCTGTATAATGTAATGCTCTAATGATTCTGTTCGAATCACTGTGAAGCCCCAATTATCTGCGAGTGGATGATCCACGGTGCGGTTTTTCCGTGAAGCAATTTTTTTTTTTTTTTTTTTTTTTTAAGTCAACAGCAAGCAAAATACAATAAGCCCTACTAATAAATATAAACAGAAAAATTCATGTATTCGAAAGTAATAGAAGAATATTTCTATATTCGGTTGCCATGTTTAAAATACCAGATATAAAGTCTTGATGTTCTTGATTTTAAGAACAAAACGTAAACACATCAATTAAAATATTTAACAATTAAAGAAGACAAATAAGACTATTTTGATAAATTCGTGGGGAGCATATCAAGAATGGTTTCATTTTTGAGATAGAAAGGGTGTTTCCAAAGCAAGAAGCAAAAACAAGTGACTGATTTTTTTTAAAAAGGTGTAACCCAACACTTTGTGTACAGTATGTATGGCATTGTTTCTTGTTTACTGTTCTTTATTTTAGTGATTTAGACATAAAGCAAAGGTTTCTGCTGTACTGTGCATATGTAGGTATTTTAAGCATTTTGTTATATTTTTTGTACACTAAAACATAGTTTTTATGTTGAATTTTCTTTTTTTCGTGCTTGCACCCCATTTTCAGTCTTTTTCGAGTTATCTACAGTGTCCTTGCCACCCAATTCTGCAGATAATCGGGGCTGTACTGTACTTGAATTATACCTACGCTATGTTGGTTGGTTGATTAGAAGTGCTATAGTCATATTTTGCACACAAGGGCTAAACAGACCGAGATCTCTGTTTAATTCTTTCACGGACAAGGAACTGTGTTTCTATAATATTGAATTCACACCTGAATTTTTGAAAAAAATTATTTGAAAATAAGGAAATGCAATATTACAATTTTTTTTTTTTTTTTTTTAAACCAAAGTTATAAAAGTAAAATTTTTTGGTATAAATCTTGTTTAAAATTAAGTGGTATAAAAAATATCCAGCTACCCTTCAAGGGGTTAAAGTGGAATCAGACTTATTACAAACATTAATGCTTAATTTAGAATTTTGGGCCAACAAACATCAACTGAAATATATTTAAGCAAAGAATTGGAATGTGAAGCGGGGCTTCGTATGGAAAATTATACAGCATCATTCATCCCAATTTTAATATGCAGGATCCAAACATTTTACCGAGTTCGGATCTAGCAGAATTAAACATTCTACATTTTTGACGACTTCCCTCATGACAAAACTTTACATATATATTTAAGTATTGCACGGCAGCGCAATACTTATTTATTTCCAGTGTCACTTCTCAATGTTAATTTAACATGGAAAAGCCTATGGAGATCATAACTTTTTCATTTTTTCTTCCCACCTTTTTGTCCCTAATGCCACTCATTTTTTATTCGTTACTAATTCTAATGATATCATAAATTTAAAGTGTAAAAACGTTTGCCTAACGTCAGGGTCAAAATGAATGGTAAAATTCCTTTGCATATGGGTGAATTGAATTATAACACAGAGAGAAACATGGGCCAATGTTTTTTTACATTAAACAATTATTTTTCTTAATAATCCCAATTTTTGCTTTTTTCATTGAAAATCAACGAACATTTTTCATGGAAAATGTAACCTTTTTACTTCATTGTTGAAAAAATTTCAAAAGCCGTAATAATAATTTATTTCTTTTTAGGTGAAAGATTTTCACGTGAAATATTAAATTGAGCTAGTTTTTTTTTTCGAAAATTAAAAAAGGTGAATATGGCGTCATAGTGGAAATAAAAAAGATACTTCCAGAATAAATTTTTGCTTTGGTCAAGTTTATATTTTAGTAAAAAGTTTCTAATGGATAGCTATTTTTACACAGGTAGTGAACTTAGTGGGGAATTACATAACTTAAATTTTTTTAAAAAAATTTCCGAGATGAGAACTATTTATACCCCTAGTTAAACTTACATAATAATTTTCTGATGTGTTTACATCACCCCTTGGGAGAGATTAAGGTTTAAAAATTTAAGTAAAACTTTTATTTTTTATTTTTTACTGTATCACAGCTGTAATATTGTTAAATATTAGCAGTAAGGATTCAATACAATTTACATTTACATTCAAAGGATTCCTGAGTGGGAAATAGGGTGTCTAAATTTAAGTGAAGTTAATTTTTTATGTTTAGATTGGAAGTTTTTGTCCAAACTACCGCATAGTCCAGGCAATAGAGACCGTATAGGGGCTCTACCTAGCAAAATTCATGGTAGTTCTGGAAAAAGGCTTACTATATGTTTTTTTGGGTCGCTGAATAAGAAATTTTTAACTTCCCACTAAAATTTCCCCCGGCAACCCCCCCCCCCCAAATTTTGGTAAAATGCCCCCCAAAAAAGGTTTTTATTAAAAAAACTAATTTTTTTAATGTTTTAAGGAAAAAGTATCTAGAAATTCAGAAAGCAGACAAAATTTGCAACAAATTAGATATATAACATTATGACTTAGGATGAAGGGGAAATCTGCCCTGGAACATGCGCACGGTGCTGCGTGAACTAAGTTGCGCAATTCCACTTAACCACTCACACGTTTACATTCGCCGTCCCATCTCCCCTCCGAACTTTCCTTATAAGATTTACTTTAAGTTTTTTAGGTCGCTGAATTCGAATTTTTAACTTACAGCCCAAATTATTTTTCTCCCCGAACACCCCCCCCCCCCCAAATAGTTGTTTTTAACTTAAATTTCTTATTGTTTTAGGGGAAAAGCATTACGAAATTCAGAAACTAGACGAAATTTACAACAAATAGGATATATGACATTATGACGTAGGATGAACAGGGAGGGGGAGGGCTGCCTCTGAACATGCACTGCAGCGCTACGTGCACTAAGTTATGAAGTCCAGGCAATAGGGGATTTTACCTGGAAAAATTAATACTAGTTCTGGATTTCGATTATGTTTTTTGGGTCGCTGAATCCGAATTTTTAACTTCCCACCAAAATTTTACCCGGCAACCCCCCCAAAAATTGGTTTTTGAGAAAAGCATGCAGGGAATGTTCCAAGGCAGCCCCCTCTCTCCCCGTTTATCCTACGTCATAAAGTCATATATCCTATTTGTTGCAAATTTTGCCTAGTTTCTGAATTTTGTAATGCTTTTCCCCTAAAATAATAAGAAATTTAAGTTAAAAACAACTATTTGGGGGGGGGGGGGGGGTCGGGGAGAAAAATAATTTTGGGGGTAAGTTAAAAATTCGAATTCAGCGACCCAAAAAACTTAAAGTAAATCTTATAAGGAAAGTTCAGAGGGGAGATGGGAGGGCGAATGTAAACGTGTGAGTGGTTAAGTGGAATTGTGCAACTTAGTCCATGCAGCACCGCACACATGTTCAGAGGCAGATCCCCCCTTCCCCTTCATCCTAAGTCATAATGTCATATGTCTAATTTGTTGCAAATTTTGTCTACTTTCTGAATTTCTAGATACTTTTTCCCTAAAACAATAAAAAATTTGATTTTTTAATAAAAACCTTTTTTGGGGGCTTTTTACCAAAATTTGAGGGGGGGGGGGTGCCAGGGGAAATTTTTATGGGAAGTTACAAATTCAGATTCAGCGACCCAAAAAATATAAAGTAAGCCAATTTCTAGAACTACCATTAATTTTGCTAGGTAAAATTCCCTATTGCCTGGGCTACGCAACCTGCTTTACTACAGTGGTGAAACATTTTTAATTACACATTGGTAAATTGCATCACACATTGTGATACAATACTGCATACATCAAAGCCTGATGATGATGCCCTCTATTGATTTTGAAATGAGTTCGTCTGAATGCAGTAGTTATTAAAAAACTTGACCATATTAAACAAAAACATAATTTATTTCCTACATCGTTTAAGCCCGAGAAGGGACAGATATTAAGATATTTCAATCAATTAGTTCTACATTTAATGTTAAATTTTTGTAACAAATTAGTTAAGCCAATTGAAGATTAAAAAATAAAAATAAAATTCATACAATATGATACTTAAAACACCCTAAAAAATTAGATTCCATTCAAATGAAATTGAAATAAATCTTAGACTTCTTCCATTTTTAATTGAAAATATTTGTATTGCAGATTTTGTATTATGTTTATGACAATTGTGTATAAAATGATAAGATGCATGCAAAATACAAAACTTAAAAAAAGTCTAAGATTTATTTCGATTTCATTTGAACGGAATCTAATTTTTTAGGGTGTTTTAAGTATCATATTGTATGAATTTTATTTTTATTATCTAATCCTCAATTGGCTTAACTAATTTGTTACAAAAATTTAACATTAAATGTAGAACTAATTGAATGAAATATCTTAATATCTGTCCCTTCTCGGGCTTAAACGATGTAGGAAATAAATTTTGTTTTTTTAATTTGTTCTTCAAATTATTTTTTGTTTAATATTATATATATATATAATCACTAATCACATGATAAACAAGAATATTTGAGCCAAATGTTTTTTCTAATTTTAGAGTTTTCAAAATACAGTAAACTCTGTCTAAGGTGGACTCTGTGTAATATGGAAATCTGTCCAATTCCAGGCAAATCTATAAAGCAAACTTTGCCTAAAGCAAAATACTGTTGATGATGGAAAATTTTCTCAGTCTCAATCAGTTTTGTCTTTCACAGAATTTACTGCATTTCAACACTGCAACAGTAAATTATATTTGTGACTTTGTCATGAAAGAAAAATACTAATTTTCATGAAAATTGGCTATTTATACTAACTTCTGAAGAATATTTTTTTAGTTATAAAACTATCAGAAAAAGGCTTCTGATTATTTTATTTAACGAACATCAAAAGAAAATTGATATTAAAAAAAGAAATTCTCTTGTACCTTACTTTTACACTTTCTTAGCTATTTTTTACACCAGGACTTTCCATAGCCACTACACACAAAGACGATCCAAAAGATATGCCTTTAAATAAATCTGTGCATGTGTATTCTCTTTTTTTATTAATGTTATTAAAAGTCAGGAAAATGTGGTGTTTGTGGGAGTGATTGTATTTTATTTCAATAAATAATAATAATTGTTTTAATAATAACTAAAACAAAAAAGTACACTAATGTAATGATTAATGGTATAGAGTACAACAGAAGATTTGCAAACTCTAAAATAATTAAGCTACAAATGATAGACACTTTCTTTAAAGTAATGTTATTCTGATTTTATTACTTTGTATGTATATAAATTGTAAGTAAACATTTTTTTTTGTTATAATTTTAATTATGTTACTCTTATATAGCATCACTGTGATGATTTCATTTAATATAGATAATTTAGTATATTTTGGTAAACAGTTAGCTTTACTTTGCTTATAAAGCAGCTACTTAATTTCAGAACTACAAAATGTTGTACTTCTACTATTTAAGCAATCAATTATGGGGAACTTAACTTAGGTTACTATAACCATATAGTAACTTAACTAATATTTGAAACTGCCGCTTGGTTTTCATTTACCTAGTTCTAGCTTAGTTCACCCAGAGCAGCTTAAATGTCATGATCAGTTGAAATTTATTATTTTATTTATATGCTTATTACCTGGTGGTCTTGATGTTGGTTGAATATAGGAAAATCACAGCCTGTGAACCTCTTCAACCTTACACTAGCCATATTCAGCATTTTTTTCTCTCGGGTCACAAAACATATGTTTGTTATGTTAAGTGGGCCAAAACATGCTATACTTATATAATAAAGTATGTCTGCTTTAAACTATAGAAACAAACATATGCAGATTCTTAATTTCTATGTTTATTTACACTGTGCCTTTTGAAGAAAAAATGTACAAATTGACATGAAATTTAAATATTACTGAGATGGAACACAGTAAATATTTTAAAAAGCTGGGTTAGGAGTGGAATTTTGAACATTTTAACACATCATTTCTACAAAATTTTAAGTCAGTTTTGTGACATATAACATGTAATTTAAATAGTGATTTTATTATCTTAAAAACTTATTTTTTTTTTCTAAATACAACAAGGGAACACACAAACACATTAAGAAGTGGAAGATACAAGATCTGAACTTTTATGAACGAACTTTTAAAAAATTCGGTAAAAATCTGATTTTATAGTTATTTTTCAACTGATAGCATATTTTAGTGTATTTTTGTATGCTCAATCGAATGGTACTAACAAAATTCTTTTAAGTCCAATAGTTCATGAGATATTTCATATTTTTCTAATTTGGCGATGTCTTTGGTGCCAAACCTCAAATTTTCAAGTGATAATTTCTGAAAATACATCTGTTACAATAAAATTACAAAAAAATTGTTACTATTTTTTTTTTTTTTAAATACAAAAAAAAAAAAAAAAAAAAAAAATTAACATTATGAAAAAAAAAATGTTTAATTTAAATATGAAAGCAATGTTTGTACGGCTTAAAAAACTTTTCATTTTCAAAAATTTTAGAATTAAAATAATGTTTGACAGTTTATCATTAACTCTTCAATGAGAAAAAAATATGGGTACTTTTGTGTTAGCTTGTGTTAGTTATGGGTACTTCTGCATGATAAAAGTTGCAATTATGCACGGATCGTCTTAAAACTTACCAAAAACATTGAGATTGCTAATATCTCGGCAGGGATTGCAAATGGGCGAAATCGGGCCAAAGGGTTTTTGTGAAAATCGAAAAAACCCCATAACTTCTTAATTATAATACATATCAAATCAGTTTAAAGTTATTATTACTTCTAGGAAAAGGGCCTAAAATTTATATATCACAGATTTTTGGTAAAATTAAAAATGGGCTCAAGGGGTGAAAAAAATAGGGTTTTGGGGAGAAAAAAATTCATAACTTCGTCAATTCTCAAGATATCAAATTCACTTAAACATCTTAATACTATCTAAAACTTTTATATTGACAAGTTTTTGATAGGACCAACCCTTACCACAAAAATAAGTAAATAAAAATAAAAACAGGAAAAAAAAGGAGGTTTGAAAAAAAAATGATAAACGGTCAAATGTGAGTATTACTCGTGCACAGAGGGTTCCGTACAATAATAATTGAATTAGTAAGTGTATTATTTAAAAAATACCATTGCTAAAAGAATACTAAGACTTTGTAAAAACTATACAACGTAGGGTTGGGTATAGCTGTATAGTATACAGGGTGCAAAGGAAAGTCCCTTTAACCTGAAAATACTTGCGAACGGAGAGAGCTACAGCTATACAAGTGAGGTAACAGTACAGTAAAGCGACTATGCCCGACCTAATGCAAACGACAGCAGCATCCCTAGGGGCAAAATTTGGAAGATAGCCATTGCAAATCAAAAACGAAAAGAGGTAGAGCAAATTTTCCAATTAGAAAGTTTTAGAGAATCAATTCATTAGTACAAAAGACATTTGGTTCACACAGATAAGATAAATCGTCGCCTGCATACCCAAAAATGTCCGAAATCGATGATCGACGATTCTACTTTGCCTATATTCACATTCCGGAAATGTAGCAGTGCACAATTTCAGATTGTGACATTGTACTGTGCTGTAATATCTGTAAAGATTTAATTTCCAATGCATTTAAAATTTTAGAATAACACTTTTAGGGCCAGAAGAATTCTGTTCATAAACTGATGAAATAATTGACTGACAGAATATTCAAACGAATTTCTCAGGAAACAAAAACCTGCTAATTTGAACTTTCATTACAAAAGCAAAATTTTATTAAAATATTCTTGGTGTCATTTGTCAGTTTTGGAATTAAAATTAGCTGGCTAGACCGTCTAGCCACCGCCCTTGAAAGGGTTAAATCTATCTCTTCGTATTGAAGCGGCTTGCAATAGACGTTCCATGCTGAGAAATGTGCATGCAGAATTACTCTCATGAATACAAACGTGTATCGTGAGTATTGGCGAACTTTTCGAACATACTAAATATTAACTTTTTATCACTGTGAGACAGTTTGTCTTTTTTTTGTGTGTGTGATGTTATCAAAATGTATTGAGATAAGTACATATTTATAGCATAAATTTTGCATATTTCTTCATACTTCTGACTATTCCATTCAAACGTTTACACAAAATGGAATGCATCGATTTCGGACAATTTTGAGTAAACAGGCGAAGATTTATCTTATCCATGTAAACCAAATGTCGTATTCTATTAATTAATTGATGCTCTAAAACTTTCTAACTGTAAACTTTCTAACTGCGTTTTCTGTTTAGAATGACGTCAATTTCAAAAATGCAAAAATATAGCAACGCGTTATTGTTAATTTTTTCACGTTATTGTGTCATTTTTTAGGGTTTGGCAACAGGAAAGAAACGTTTGAATTAAAAAAGATTTAAAAAGAGATATTTCTATAATGTTAAATTATGAAAGTGGTAGAAAAAAGGGATAAATAGTGGTCTGATAATTTTTTAAAGCAGACAGGGATCTATTCCACATTCTAAAGCCTATGTACATGAAGTTTCGTGCAAATCGGTCAAAAATTAAAGATTTGTATAAAGGACATACACACAGAGAACGGCTTTTATATACATAGATTGTGGACTGACGGAATATTAATTTATTCATCGTATTTCCCTTCATCCTGTGCTGTCTGATTGCCGGACAGTGGCATACCTCAACATGGTTTATTGTTTTCAAGTCTGTCTTAATATATGTACATAGAATAATTTAGTTGCCACTGTCACAGATATGTCATTAAAAAATGCAAAAAATATTTAATAATATTTCAGAAACTTATGCAAATTTTCAATTGTGAGACCTCATTCCTTGGATAACTGGTGTTAATTTTATCGCTTACTATTTGATACTCTAAGAAGAGTAGTGGAGAAATACAAACACAGACAGACAGATTTGAATGTAACAGGTACTTGAAAGTATTAAAATTTCAAATGTAACATTTAAACTCTTTTGCAAAAACTTTTTAATAGTTCAACTTTCATTTTTTCTACTCCTGGAAACTTAAGATATTATATTTTAAGTGATCAGTACAAGCCCTGGTAAAATAAAACACATCTTTGAACGTAATCAAATCAATTTTACAATAATAAATTCAAAACAGCAAGATGTTGTTTTGAGACAAATATATAGTGCGTAATACATACTATTTTCCAATACCACATAGTACTATCAACAATAACAGATACATCAACAGATTAAGTAAGCTGTAACCTGTCAAAAAACTACGAAAAGATTGATGACAACCTTATCCAATGCTGTTTCTCAGAATAATCACAATCATAAATATAATTTACAAACAACAATTCAAACAGTTTATTTTCCTCTAGTAAATCTTCAAAGCTAGCACTTAAAAAAAATAAATAAATAAATAAAATACCACTTCTCTGAAGTTTTTTTAACATTTATAAGTTTATATTGTGCTTATGAAAAAAATATAGGTATGTAGAGCATACATAAATAACAAGTAAAGTAAAATCAATATACAGAAAAAACAACCTGATATGTATATATCTTGAGCAGCTTGACTTGCAACACCAGCTCTAATGTGATCCTAAAAATAAACAAAATTTATTCAAATTAATAGCATTATTTTGACAGTTAATGAACATAAAAATAAGTAATAATGTTGTCAAAAGGGGCCAGTACACCGTTACAGCTGGGCTCTTATTATTGAGGTGTAATAGCTTATTTCAAAGAACAACATATATTCAGAATAGCTTCAAGACAAAATTACTTAAGGTAGTGACAGAAATTGTGCAACCACATGTAAAATACAAATTAATCGTTCCATAAGGAATAAAAAATTGCAAGAGTTATGTGATTCTGCAAACATAAAAGAGTCGCATATAAAACAGCTGACATTGATTTATGTTTTTCTTGGAAATTACTGTATAGATTTCAATACTTAAAAAAAAAAAAAAAAAAAAAATGGCAGAAGCTAAACCATAAATTGATTATTCAATAAGAAATAATAATAATAATAAAAAAATGTAAGAGTGACATTAATAATAATAATAAAAAAAAAACCTAGATTTTCTTTTTTTGCAAAATTGTTGCACACTTTATTTCTATTTCTTGCCTAACAATCCTGCCAAAACTACTAAGAAAAGTATTGAAATCCCTTCAGTAATTCCTGAGAAAAAAAGTTACATCAATGTCAGCTGTTTAGCATTTGACTTTTTTGTTTGCAAAATCAATTGACTACTGTATTTTTTATTTTTCTTCCTTGCCAAACAACCTATTTATAGTCTATAGCCTAACTACTAACAAAATTGAAAAACCTCTAAAACTGTAGTTTTAGAGGTACATTAATGTCAGGTATTTTATATGTAATTTCACAACTGAATTTGATAAACATATATTCTTATTTTTGAGCTAAACCCTCTTCTCTGCTACACTTTCGCTTTTCTGTGTTTACTGAAAGATAAATAATAATTGTTGAAAAAACTACCAGGAGAGGCTCAGTCTACCAGGTACTTGTACATTACAGGAATAGCAACAAAGGAAAGAAAACAAACAACAACAAAAAGAAAACCACTTAAATACTAAAGCAAGAAATAAAAAGCAAAAGTGCTGATCAATACAGTAAATTCCACTTGCCTCAGGATAGAGATTAACAATATTAATTGCTTTATTTACTTACTTTATGCTCCTCAAAGCTTGTAATTTTTTTCTCTGTAGGTATATCCCAAAGAGCAACTGTGTGGTCATCGGAAAAACTTACAAGATGAACACCATCCAGTGTGAAATTACACCTATGTGTTGCTCTAAAAAATCATCATATATTTTAATATAATCCTCATTTAAAACTTATTTGAGACATTTTTATATTGAATCTGATAAAGAAGCATGTAATGCAATATAACTGGCTTTCCCAAACTACGGTGAGTGTACCAGTTCTGGCATGTGAAGATGATGCAAAAAATTATTACAGAACAAAAAATAACACAGTAGTTTTAAATAAATCTAAACTAGTGATTTAAAGATCGCCACAATCCACTCGGCTAATGCCAGTGTATGAAAATAAATCATGTGCAATCTACATTATCGTTAATAAATTAAATGATCATATTATATTATGCAGAACTTTTCAAAATTATATCATACTTAGTAGAAAATTTTCTAAATTTTTAAAACTATATTTGAAATTTTTTATTAAAGTATAACAATAATAATATTAATATTTCTTAAACTAGTCCAAAAAATTTGGGAAGCCTCGCATTATAAATAATTATGTTCTTTGGGCTAGAGCC
Organism: Maratus speciosus; assembly: GCA_963932465.1. Lineage (NCBI taxonomy): Eukaryota > Metazoa > Arthropoda > Arachnida > Araneae > Salticidae > Maratus > Maratus speciosus. Next base: position 176,759,282 of record OZ010790.1, on the reverse strand, counting down.
TTTTAAAAAAAAATAAAGTTTGGTAGTTTATAAGGTAATATGAGATCATTTATAACATTAATCAGATGTACCTAACAGTTTATTATTACAATTGAGCAAGCAAGTAAAACAATGGTAGAAAATAGAAATGGGTTCAGGCTCTTTTCCAGAGCATGAGCCAGAAAAATTTTGTGTCATCAGGGCCCGGACCAGATACCAAAATTATGTAGTAAAAAATATATTTTTAAAATTTACTGTACAACTATTGCAGACAGGCATTACGTTTTCCAGTAATTCTGGAAAAGGACCTTCAAACAGAGAGTATAGACAAGAGTTATCACATGGCTTCTGTATGTTATGTTACTAACACAAAACGTGCAAAGGCTTCAGGATCAGATAGAACATTTCTTTTTATATCCCATTAATAACAATTCAATTTCTTTTCAAGCTAATACTTAAAGGATTGTAAAACATTTAAAGAAACTTAAACTACATTTCTATTTTTCAAATAGCAAGATATTTTTTTTTTCAATTTGTAAATAAATTTTCACTTTGAGCCGAAGCCTAAAGACTGGCATAGAAATCTGAGCCTGAGCCGTCTGATAGTAGTAAAGTATGATGAAGTAGACACATACTTATCATTTTCTATTTATCAAAGTATTATAAAACTTCAAAATTATATTTGAAAAAAAAAAACAAAACAATTATTTCACTAAAATTAGCAAATAAAACCTTTGTGCAACAATATTAAAAAGCAGAAAAACCAATGTTTAAAAATGCACAAAAAATACACGAAAAGCAGCAAACAGCTGTTTTGAATCTACTAGCGAGATTCTTCTTCAGTGCAAGATAGAGAAAAAGGAACAGCATGCTAGAAAAAGCAAGGCTGAGCAAAATGATAGACAGAGATGCGCGGCCCTATATACCCGATGCGGGTAGCGAAGAACTACTTGTCCACCCAGTTGTTTCCACTGCTTCTCTCTCATTGGTTGTTTTTGGCACCTTCGCTACCCGCATCAGGTATATAGGGCAGCACGTCTCTGTCTATCATTTTGGTCAGCCTTGCTTCTTCTAGCACGCTGTTCCTTTTTCCCTATCTTGCACTGAAGAAGAATCTCGCTAGTAGATTCAAAACAGCTGTTTGCTGCTTTTCATGTATTTTTTGTGCATTTTTAAACATTGGTTTTTTTCGCTTTTTAATTATTTCACAGTTGAAAATAATTTGAAAAATAAATAAATAAAAAAAAAAAAAGATTAGCAAAGGTAGCATACAAGAATAAAAAAGGTCACAAGAAGGGAAAAACATTGCATCAAATAAAGTTTGAAAGAAATTTGAACACCAAATCAACAATCAGTTTGCAACGAGCATAAGAAGTAACAAAGTTTACAGATTCAGCACTTTTCTACTAGCTGGGCACAGGTGATAAACCGCCATTATTAACATTGAAACCATTTCAATAATGCTTTTATTATTCTGACACAATCATACTGATTGGTAAATAAATCATACTATGAATTGAATATTTCCAACTGAGTGAAAAAATGCCTAGGCCGGGAATCGAACACAGATCCTAGGCTAACAGGGCCAATGCTCTACCGTTTAAGCTAACTGGGCTGACAACCGGCAAGCATATTTTGCTCAGATAACCTTATTGGTTACAACATTTAGTCTGTTGTGTAGACAGCTCAACAGAATAAACCACAGGTAAAGGAACTCCGTATAAATGATGGGTATGTAGATAAACAATTATTTTAACACAATCAAACTGATTGATAAATTTATCATACAAATTGATATTTCCAACTGAGCAGGAAAAAGAAAATCTGACCGGTTTCTATGCTCGCCGGTTGTCAGCCCCGTTAGCTTAAACGGTAGAGTATTTGCCCTCTAAGCCAAGGATCTGGGTTCGATTCCCGGCCTGAGTATTTTTTTCAAAGCTCAGTTGGAAATATTCAATTCGTATGATAACTTTACCAATCAGTTTGATTGTGTTAAAATAATAGTGTATCTATGTACCCATCGCTTACATGGAGTTCCTTTATCTGCTGTTGAGCTGTCTACATGACAGACCAGATGTTATTAGCAATAAGGTTATCTGGGCGAAATATGCTTGCTGCTTACCAGCCCAGTTAGCTACGGTAAAGCACTGGCCCTGTGAGCCAAGTATCTGGGTTCGATTCCCGGCCTAGGCATTTTTTTCACTCAGTTGGAAATATTCCATTCCATTCGTATGATAACATAACCAATCAGTTTGATTGTGTTAAAATAATAGTAGTTAATCATACTAGTAGTAATTTTCCCAACTGAGCGGGAAAAAAAAAAAAAAAAAAAAAAAAACATTAAAAAATAATTTGGAAATGTACGTTACAAAAAATTTAGTAAGAGCATTAGCAATTAAAAGCAAAGGTTTTTGGTTAAAGTAACAGTCTGGGCACATTTTCATTTTCACCTAGTTGGAAAAATTTTGTATCATCTAAATAATATTAGCTGATTTTGACCTCTTAATTGAAGTAGGAAAACGAGTAGCTTTTATTTTTGCACATATAAATTAAAAGCAATGCTTTGATGTTGAAATAAAACGTCTTTGGCTTATGGTAATTTTTTATTCTTTTTAAACATTTCTTTCTCTTTTTGTATGCTAGAAGAAATGAGTAAAAATTGTTTTTGCTTTATGTTTAGAATGTGTGTGTGCGTGTGTTTTTGTTTCTGCTGATGTTTTGATTTTATCTCCAAGGATGGTGTTGTGCACCATCCCACACACACACACAAAAAAAACTGCTTTTGGTGAGACTTGAGTCTAGCTAACAGAAAAAAAAAAATAAATAAAAATAAAAACTACAAATTCTAATTGCTGTTCATGGAACTCATCCTTACTGAGCTTACTGCCTGTGCCAGAGTATAGCTTTCCAAAGCACCTGTCTTCGGCTATTTAAATCTTGAGTAGGGTGGTTCAGCCGTCTATGTAAAAAAATAAACTTTCACTTATATACCAAGCCACCCCTCAATTTTTTTAGACTTGTGTATAGTAATATTCTGGCAGAATTTGAACTTCATATTTCAACTGCAAGAAGGTGCTCAACGCCCACTAACTTCATATGTTAGTGTACTCCATTCTAATTTTTCGATATATTTGTTTAAAAAAAATAAAGAGCTCCAAAATTAATTTCTTTAGAAAAGAATAAAACAATATAGGAGTAAAAAATATAAATGTAATCATATTTGGTCTTTAATAATACAAAATAGTGTCTAAAACTGATTTTTTCGTTGTTTCTGACGTAATGCATTTTTTGATTGCTTCTATGACCTGCAGAAAGAATTGCTTTTCATCTTCATTGTTATGATTTTATTGAAATCTCCATTAAGCTTAAGCCCTCGTTCTGCACTGTCATTCACTACTTGCAAATTTTTAAGCCATTCATTTCCTTTGGGATAGTCATCCTTATCATTTCATTTTTTGGGAGAAAGGCTTAACAATGACTTCCTTCTATTCATACGGGGTAAGAGTTATGTTGTTCTTCTTGTTGCAAGGTCTGACAGTCGTATACCATCTGCTTTAAAAATCTCAAGTTCTCATCTTCCATAACGCTTCTTAAGGGCTTGCATAGCTGTAAATCGATCTACATTAATTTGTTTTTCTTCCATTTAAACTCTGCCAGAAAAGAGAGAAAGTCTTATGAAGTCACCAGAACACTCAGACATGAGATGTTCCATCACTTTTCTAGCAGAAAGTGAAATCTCTTTGTCTGTTGATAGACAATTTTCAAGATCTTTAACTGTGTTCGAATAAATTCATCGTCTGAAGCCTGAATTCTCTGTTACACTATTTAGACAAATATTGGATGAACAGATGGTAGCTGAAGGTAAAGATGCTCTAATGCTTCATTCTTCTTTTATTCTCTGAAGAGAACGTTCATACTTTTTTCAGTATCTTTTTATCTTTTAAACCCATATACATTTTGCCATTGGTTCTTTAATCCTGAAGAAAATTAGAATCTTCTTTAATTCTTATTATTTTCATAACATCTTCATGACTAATATGAAAGAAATAGTCCTAAATATTCAACCACTCCTTGTCCTTGGGCTGTAGAAAAAATACTTTTGTTTTTCTTTAACAAAAGCCAGTGAAATAAATGTTTTCTAATTTTTTAATTATGTATGTGTTTCTTTTGTTTTGTAGGAATTTCAGATTTCTGCCATATCTGCATTAATTCTTTAACTGTCAAATAACTAACATATTGTATCAATTTCGATTCTTTCAACTGTTAAAGAACATGCTGAAGTATTTGTCATGGCATAGTTAGTTGTTTCAATTTAGTCAATTGGAAAAATTTCATTACTAAGACAAGTTCCGGAGCGATTGCAAATTTTTAGCTTTGAAATTTCTTTAAACAGAAAAGAACAGCTATTTTTCATAAAATTAAAGTTGTTGATTAATGCACAAATTTTGTGATTATTTTATTTCATATTAGGCTTAGCGTTTGTCTTATTAACTGTAAGATGAATAATGTTAGCATCCCATAACAGTAGATTAATATTTAATATAAGTAATGTAACCTAAATATAATACTTGATATTTATTTAAACGTAGAAACTCTTGCAATAAATAATTAAATATAGTTTAAATATCATTTTCATTTGTAACCTTTCACTTAGGAATAGCCATGAGCTAAATGTAAACAACTTCAGACGGATGTTTGCTGCCGGATGCAGAATTTGAAAATATATAAGATAATTATTTAAAATAAAAAATTATCATGAAAAATTAAATGTTTCAATGACAAATTTTTTTCACTTGGTTGTAAAAGGATTTGGTACAATTCTTGTTTTGGTTTAGTGTTGTCTGTAACTTCATCATGTAAATAATTCTCAAAAATGTTGCTACATATGATAAAATGTTTCAGAAATATTTAAATACAAATATATATAACAAACTAAATTTCTTCTAAAAACTTCTGGCAAAAATTAAATATTTCTGAAGTATAAAATAATTGTTGCATTTCCTATGCTTCTGCTAATGTTAAATTGTGGGGTCATTGAGCACCCTCTTAGAATTTGAGTAAGAAGCTAAAAGTTTACCAGTATTATACTATTGATAAGTCTAAAAAAATTAGGGGGTGGCCTGGATGCTAGCTCAAAAAAAGTTTTTTTGAACCACCCTAATCTTGAGATTATCTTTACTATTCCTCACTTTCGAAATCAGATTTTAACTTGAAATGATTTTAAATAAAATTTTTATGCATGAAGTTTTGAAGTAACTCATATTTTAGGACAAAATAATAGAATAATAATAAAGATGAACAGTGAATCAATTTAAATATAAACAATTTTGAAGGGAGTATTTTCAAAATTTGTATACAAAAAATTGCAAGAAAAAAAATCCTTAACAAATAAAATGCTATAAAATTAATACTTCTTTGTTGTAGCAGCCCCTGAGAGCAAAATCACCAATCGACCAAGATGAATTGCCAAAATTATAAGACATATTCGACCATTATAATAAAATATAATGTATATGAGCTTTCATGACACATATGACCAAGTTATACTCATATATGACATGTGTATAAGATGTCCATATGGTATATAAGACACAAATATTGCATATATATTGATGTATACAAGTATTTGGATTATACCACATTTCTCAAAAATGACTGATGGATTTTAAAATTCAATAACTTCCAAACAATGACAGATATTAAAAAAATTCTTGCAGGAGGGTTATGTTATGATGTCAGGAGTTTTTGTACTGTGATTCTTGATTTTAGTTCGAATTTCAAACAATAGATGGTACTGAGAGCAATAGGCGCTCAGTCCAGACCCGATTTTTGGTACTGTGGAATCCATTCAATACATTTTAATCTCCTTTTTTTGCATGGAAGAAGAGAGGGGCCAAAAAATCGAGCCTGGATTTAGCGGTTATTGCTTGCAGTGCCATCTATCAATGCTATTTGTAACTAAAACTGAGAATCGCAGCATAAAAACTCCTGACATCTTACATAACGCTCCTGCAAGAATTTTTTTAATATCTGTCACCATTTGCAAGTTATGGAATTTTAAAATACATCAGTCATTTTTGGGACACCCGGTATATGTATATATATACATATATATGATGCATATATAAGCTTGAAGATGATCTTGGCAAAATCGTAACTGCAATCTTGTCACATATCTTAACTAAAAGTCATTCCTTTTGTAAATTATTTTAAAGAAAAAAAAATGCAAGAATGAAGGATAGAGCTACTTTATTTACCCAAAATCCTTTCAAAGATATTTAAAGATACAGCTATTCAATATTTTAAAATTCAACTAAGTCAATTTGCATCTTAAGACATAGAAGGGACCTGTCTTAAGATGAAAAAAATTGCGAAAGGTTCTTTAAAGGACCCAAATTGTTCTTAAACAGATCCCTGCTTATCCATAACAAAAATTACCTATTTAATAATTACAGATAATTCAACAGAAATTCAAAAAACTAATTATTTATCGATATTACAAGTTACAATAAATTTTAACAAATATATTTACACATAATTTTAAACAAAGCAATGTGAATAAAAATTCACATAATTAAAATATATTTACTACAACTATTTTAATGACCAGCATACTATTCACATAGATCACAAAAGCCTGAATGAGCTTACTTAGTATGTCCTTTGAATAATCGAAGTAACTTTTGAGACTGTACTTCAAATAGGCGAACAAATCCATCTTCACAACCTCCTGCTAAAAGTTTACCATCTTTTCTAAAGACACCTCCATATGCAGTGTTTTTGAAACGACTAAATTTGTTTTTCAAACCATTGTTAATGGTATCATAAATTTGCACCTATAAAAAATAAAAAAGTTCATTGTATTTTTCCCTTAATTAAAATAACATTGTATATATTTATTTTACTAGAGAGAAGGAAAAAAACAAAGTACAAATATTCTGGAATATCTATGATGCAACAGTGAGTCTATACTGAAGTCTTTATAAAATAAAAATATACCTACTTAAGTAGAAACTGAAAGCTTTAAAAATTAAGAAAGAAAAGAATATATCACAGCTTTTAAATTAGTAGTAGATTACACTTTTTATATCACAGAAATAAATACAAAAATCTTTTGAACAAATAAAAAAAAAAAAAGGTTTTAAAAATACACAGGAAATTTGATCTTAAAAAAAAAAAAAAAATAATAATAATGTTATTTATAAATTGTTCGGTTAAAATTATCTTGTATATTTACTAATTATTATTATTAAATACTTGATTTTTACTTCAAATCATGGAAAATTGTTATATGCTGATCATTCAAAAACAAGAGCAAGCAACGCACAAAGACTTACAAGTATTAAAAATATAAACATAATTTTGAAATCAATAAACAAATAGAAATGTACAACAGACATGTCAGAAACAAATTACACTCCAAAAATAAATTTTGTTAGGAAGCAAACAAAGAAATAAAGCTCCACACAAATGCATCACAATTACATTATTTTTTAAAATGGGCTTATCAAAAGAAATAGATAACAAACTTCATTACTTTTCTGGTATAGGGGCCTTGGCATAAGAGCAAAATTTTTCATGCATGTTTTCTGGCAACCTATTTGACTGTTTCATATATACACAAGCAATGTTTTCAATATTTATACAATTTATTTAATTTAAGTAGCCATTTATAAAAAAGGTTTTAAAAATACACAGGAAATTTGATCTTAAAAAAAAAAAAAAAAAATAATAATGTTATTTATAAATTGTTCGGTTAAAATTATCTTGTATATTTACTAATTATTATTATTAAATACTTGATTTTTACTTCAAATCATGGAAAATTGTTATATGCTGATCATTCAAAAACAAGAGCGAGCAACGCACAAAGACTTACAAGTATTAAAAATATAAACATAATTTTGAAATCAATAAACAAATAGAAATGTAAACAGACATGTCAGAAACAAATTACACTCCAAAAATAAATTTTGTTAGGAAGCAAACAAAGAAATAAAGCTCCACACAAATGCATCACAATTACATTATTTTTTAAAATGGGCTTATCAAAAGAAATAGATAACAAACTTCATTACTTTTCTGGTATAGGGGCCTTGGCATAAGAGCAAAATTTTTCATGCATGTTTTCTGGCAACCTATTTGACTGTTTCATATATACACAAGCAATGTTTTCAATATTTATACAATTTATTTAATTTAAGTAGCCATTTATCTATCTATATGCAAACAGGAGTAAATTGTCATTTATATACATAAATGAAATGTTTATGCAAACAAACATAAAAGTTCGTAAGGTTTGTTTTTCATTGCTGTATATATCATTTGGCTGCAAATCTGAGTCCTGGAAGCCCAAATTGCACTACGTTAAAAAAGACAAGTAATATAAAAAAAAAAAATTAAGACAATTCCTACTTAAGTCATCAAAGAAAAATTTAATATAATCCCTTAAGCTAATATTAGTTTTTGTTGCAATAAAATGTCTCAATTTGTTGATTTTCTATAAGCAAGTAAACCCTATTGGTTTACAATGGAAGTCTAAGGGAATTTGGCGAAATATTAGAGATATCACCAAGTTGGCATCACTTTTGGTGACTCATTTTGGTCACCAAATTTAGCGATATATCGCCAAGACGACATAACAGGGTCCCCCTATGGTAACCCCGGTATAGGTATGAGGATGCATTAAATGCTGTTCAATAACCAATGGCCGCCATTTTTCCTCCCATATAACACTAAAATTAATTAATTCAATTTAATTAATGAATTGATATTTGAAAAAACTGTATTAACATCAAGTGTCATCCACTACAAGTTTAAAAAAATGTATTTGAACTTGAGTGGATGAATAATAAGTATTTTATTAACAATTGAAAATTTGAACTAGATAGATAGGGAGAGCGTGAATTAATAGCAGGAACTGAAAAAAAAGGCCAAGGCCCCATACTAGAAAAGTAGGGAACATCCACGGCAGAAGAAAATTTTTGCTGAAATTTTCTATTAATGGAAATATAAGCGTGATACATCAATTTAAAGCTAAAGAGTTGCTGTATAGGAATTTGTAAGTTTTAATTTCCCAAGAATAAGTCCACACCGAGACCAAGCTGGAAACTAGTAGTATTAAAATTTATTTAAAGTTGAGCATAAAAATCCACTTATTGAGTTGTATGTTTTTTTTACTTCTGTTCTTTAAATGAAATTATTATGCATTGAATATAACAAGCTATTATTACATCCGTCATATATACATAGTTAGAAGGTTTTATCTAAGGTATTAAATGCAATTTTAGGTTTATTTATTAGTTGATAATTAAATGTCACAAGAGTAACAGAAAATATATTAAAGTTTTAATTTCATAAAAACTACTTAAAATTTTTACCCAAAATTTCTAACCCTCTGATTTCGAAGTATAAGACAGACTTTACATTAAATATTTTGTTTATACTATGCATGGAATAGAATAGGCTCTGGGGAGTTGTCACAAGAGTAACACATAACACGTTTGTCCATAGTTTGACATAAAACTGCATTAGAACCAAAACAAACAAAGAGAATGCTTAAAGTTTTTTTTTTTTTTTTTTTTTTTTTTCTGTTATGAGCAGTTCTTGAAATAGTTTTAGCCATAAACTAAGGTTATTTTGTAAATTGTAAGGAAGATAAATTATCTTTATTAGTGTTTTTTTAATGGGTGGATTTATTTTTATTCATTTTTGTTATTACTTAAGATATAAAATAATGATGACAAGTAATTAAAAATATAATAAAACAACTCAACTTGTGTCATTTTTGTATGTTTTTTTTTTTTTTTTGGTTTGAAGCACATGGTTTTTGATCAGATATTTTATAGACTTTGAAAAGCTTCGCTTACTAAATTCTGCTGTATAACTTACAAAGGTTCTTATAGTAACTCTTATGGAAAGGATTCTGATAGTATATTTTAAAGGAAAGATTTTAATATTGCTTCTTATACACAACATTGTTTTAAAGGGCAGGGAAAATTCTGCTAGGCGCCAAAAATTGTAGCGAAAAAATAAAAAGGAGATTGAATACATTGATGTGAGAAAGAAACAAAACAAAATACATTACAATAAAGTGAAGAAAAGTCTTAGAGCCAGCAAAAGCTTCAGCAAGAGAATGGAAATAGTAAGAAAAGGAAAAAGTAGAGAACTAGCTAACCTCAGATACTGTAATGGAAAAAAAAAATCTAACTCCACAGCTTTGGAGAATTTTATATCGATGAAGATTTAAGAAGAGGCCATTCTTCAGCTAATTCCACATTAGTTAGGCATGAAAAAGGTCACACAATTTCATCAATTCTAAGGGACATTTACTTAGAGAATATGTTTTTTGTTTAACGAAGCTTTCCTAAATTGAAAAATTGGAGATTCCTTTGCAGTTTTAAAGCATAGTTTCATAAAACAATACAAAATTACTCATCAGAATATCTCCATTTGTCGTTGTCATGAAAACATTCAAACAATTCATAATGTAGTAACTGGTGTATTTCCTGCATTAAACATCCATGTGAAGGATTTAATGACTTTATCTGCCGAGATACATTATAGTTAGAATGTCTAATTTGCTAAGATAACATCGAAGAGTTATTTGAAACGGAAGTCCATAATACAGAACTTCTTACAAGTTAATGTAAATAGCAAAACGTTGATAAACGTTTTGCTATTGACAAAACGCTTATCAACATCTTGTCAATACTGTTACTTTTTCAAAACTCTGATAAACGTTTTGAAAAAGTAACAGTTGAAGAAACCATTTCTGATTGTTTACAAAATTTTCGAAAGCAACTAAATCCATTTTTGTGGCACACATTCATTCAAACTTGTACACAGGATTATTTTTATAATGCCAAAAAAATAACCATTTCTCAAAGAATAGTTAGTTATGCAAGTAGATTTTCTGTAAACTGTACATTTTCATGCCAAGATGAAATTTTGGTACGAAATACTGCATTACTGGTCAAATCCACAAGGGACTGTATTTTCAGAATTATTTAGTATGACCCAATAAAGTAAAATCTTATGCTATTATTTTAGACAATGTAACTCATAATCAATTTTTTATAAATGCTATCGTATGTATAACTTCGACATAGCATCTTTAAGTGAATTTGTATTTTCTTAAAGCGTACCTGTTTTACTTTTTTTTTTATGATGGTTGTGCTTTCCAATTTAAACAAAACTATAACTTTGCAAATATGCCTGCAATGAATCAGACTCCTTTCTCAATTAACTTAACTGAGCTTATGTTTTTTTTTCAAATACTCCTGGTATAGATGGCATAGATTTATTTTGTGTTGTTGTATAATGATATATGTGGTATGAATTGCGTGCTACAAAAAAGCAGTAAATCATGATACAGGAGAAGTTGCAAGTGATATTATTGATAATGAAGTCAATGATTTATTATGTTAAGTAGCAGAAACTGAGATGTTGCTATATGGTTACAGTGATAATTAATTTTAGAATTTTTTACATTATTTTATGGTATTTTAAAATTAAACAATCATTAAAAGTTGTTCTGTATGGAAAATAATTTTTTAAAACTTATTTTAATTATTTTGTTTAGTATTTAAACTGAATTTTTGCTAAAATTACATTATGGACAAAATGTCACAAGAGTAACACTTAGCATTTTGCAAAATCAAATGTAACCAATTCATGCATTATCAGATGAGTTCAATGATTAATGCTTTTAAAAAATATATAATTACTCTGCTATATTATGTAAATTTTATTTCTATATCATATAATTCACAGAATTTCTGCGTCAAACACAATTTTTAAAAATTGCATTTTTTTGCGGTCACAAGAGTAACAAAATTTTCATTTATTATCTAGGCAAGTAAAATGCTTTTTGTTACAAATTGTATACAGTTTATGAAAGTAGAGTACATTTATTTTTAAGTAGTTGCATCAAATTTATCCTAAATATATTTTGTAATAAAAGAATTGTAAATATATATGGAAATTTGGTCACAAGAGTAACGGTGGACATTTCCAGTAACCAATCTTCTCACATTCTATTTCAAGAACACAAACAGATACATGAGACATATTCATGTATTTTGAGCCTTGACATTTAGTGTTAACACATGACAAAACACAAATTAAAGAATTCAACTCAAGAATTCAGAATAACAATGCTAAATGTTTATTTGGTACTTCTTTGTTAGAGAGGCACCCAAAGATGAATTACCAAGTAACCAAGCTGTATCGCTAAGTTAGGTTGAGAAATTTTGCCTACCATTTTCATTAAGGAGACCAGAAAGGTTTGAGATGACAAAAAAATGCATTTATTATTATTATTATTATGCTTAAACTAGTACTGGGCGATGTAGAAATTTCTTAAATCGATTTATCATCCATCCAACATCGCGATTTAGTGCTAAATCGCGATTTAACACCGATTTTACATTTTAGAATATGGAAGCCTATTTTTTAAGTTTTAGTAACAAAATACGATTTTTATGTGCCCCCCCCCCCCCCCCCCTCCTGTATTATTTAGTATACTTAGCTTTTAATTTGTCAAATAATTTTGAAAAGAGGTATATTTTACACATAAAAAAGCTTTGAATGTCCCAAAACACTAGTTTTTTTTTTTTCCATTTTAAAAATTAGTGACCTATTGTAATACATTTTATAAACTCATTCTATAAGAAGTAATATAAAAGAAAATGATTTTTTTTTTTTTTTTTTTTGTCTGACTTGTTGACTTGTTATGCATGCTACAATCTAAATTCCTTTAAGGGGGGGGGGGGGGGCTTCCCTAGCCCACTCAAATAGCACTTCATTGCTAACACAGCCTACATACACTTTTTTTTTTTTTTTTTTTTACAGACACAGATTTAAAAAGTTACTGAGGTAAAACAGAAGCATATTAAAATACTTCAATGATGAATTTAACTATTCATTTACCATTATGAGAAAAGTAGTAAAAAAAAGGGAGGGGGGTGAGATATGAGAAATAAGGTGCAATTTTATATCTTTTTAACTTTTAGATTAAAATAAGATTTGTTTAACATAAATGCTGACATTTATATAGCGGATGGAGAAGGATTGAAAGTGTTACCCTTGGAGCACATCACTGAAATTGCTGATTTTTTTCGTGGTTGTTGCCATCCTTTAAGATTAGTAATAAAATATAATCTTAAAATATATCTCTTTTTAATGATAACAAAATGTCAGAAAAGCAAAAAATCGCAGATCTGCGGAAAAATCTAACGAATGCCTCCTCCAGCCCTCCCTCATTCTGCTGTAAAAATAAAGTTACTTGACTCATTACAGAACTTTATTAAAGTATTTTTAATTAATTACAAAATAATAATAAATTAAAACTAAAATATTCCCATAATACCTAAACATATGAAAATTAATTTTTCATGAAAATAATGCATAAAAATATCAACTGAAAATGGATGAATTTGGATATAAATAGTGAATCAATTTCAGCAAGATACTCAATCCATGTGACTGGCATTCAAATCTGATGTCAAATCGGATGCATGACTATTTTAAAATATTTTAATTAATTACAGAATAATAGAAAATAAAGAATATGTATTAAAATATTACCCAAACATGGGGAAAATGAATGTTTCATTAAAAGAATGCATAAAAATAAAAACTGAAATTCGATGAATTTGGATTTTAAATATGAAACTTTATTCTTTTTTTTCCAACCATAAATACTCAATCAATTTCAGGAAAAAAATATTATTAGTAAAAGAAAAATATTTAATGTGGATCACGGCCAAATAGTGATACACAAAACAATGCATGACTATACATTTAAAATAATTTCATTAATTACAAAATAATAGAAAATAAAAAATAAATGTTAAAATATTACTAAAACATGTAAAAAAAATGAATTTTTCATCATAAGAATGCATAAAAGTATAAACTGCAAGTCGATGAGTTTGGATTTTAAATATAAAACTTTATTATTATTATTTTTAATCATATAAATGCTGAATGAATTTCAGGAAAACAATCTTTTGAAACAATGCAGGATTCTACTTTAAAACATTTTAATTAATTACAGAATATTGGAAAATAAAAAATACATATTGCAATGTTACTCAAATATGTGAAAACTTAATTTATCATCAAAAGATTGCATTAGCATATAAATTGAAATTCGATGAAATTGGATTTTAAGATTTAAACATTACTTTTTCCTTTCACCTTTCCACTATATAGTTCTTAATTTCTGAAAAATACACATTCCAATCTCGTAAACTCTGAATCTTGTTTACAAAATAAATAAATAAATATCAATTCTTACTTAAATCATCGTTTTCTTAAATCGCCTTTTTCTTAAATTGGATCCTGCTAAATCGATTTAACACCAGCTTGCCTTGTTTTCATTAAATCGTCTTTTTCTTAAATCGGAAAGCATGGAGGCTTGCGATGTTTGCTTAAATCGGATCATCCTAAATCGATTTAACACCAGCTTGCCTTTTTTGTCTTAAATCGGAAAGCATTGAGGCTTGCGATGTTTGCTTAAATCGGATCCTCCTAAATCGATTTAACACCAGCCTGGCATGTAAGTGGTAGATACATCAAAGTAGATAAATCGGTTTTCCGATGTTAGCTCTGAATCAGTATTTTGTTTTAAATCGATTTAAAGCCAATGGCTAAATCGCGATTTAAGACAATGGCTAAATCGCGATTTAAGACAATGGCTAAATCACGATTTAAGATAATGGCTAAATCGCGATTTAAGACATTGGCTAAATCGCGATTTGACATTAGCTAAATCGCGATTTCCGATTTTAGCTTAAATCGATTTAAGACCAATGGTTAAATCGGATTTCCGATGTAAGCTTTAAATCGATTTAAGAGTTAAATCGATTTAAGGCCCAGGCCTAGCTTAAACATATAGGAATGTCATAGAGTTGGTTCAATTGGAAAATCTCTTAAATTATGGTAGTATTAGTATGGGTCATAAATGTAAAGCCACATAGAATGGTGTGATACATATAAAGGCAAAACTTTAAGCTCAATTATCTTAACTGCTGTTTTGCAGTGGTGTTGCCACAATAACAATGGCACAAGGCACAATAACTGGTGTTACAATAACAGTGGTGTTGCCACAATAACTTTTGAAAACAGATTTACATGTTTCTTTTTCTTTAAATTAAGAAAATCAAATTATCCTCCAACTATACTTGAAGAACATGATAAATTATAATGAATTTTGAATTTTTTATTATATTCTAAAATTTTTTAACAAAATTTCCAAGTGGGTGAAAAAGGTCCGGGACAGGATTCGAACAAGAGATGTCTTGACTGAAGCCCCAGATGCTCTACCAATTGAGCCATACCGGACAAATCTGGAGGACTAATTCATCCAACTAACCTTTAACGATCTGTTTGTTTTTTAGAAAATAATTGAGAGAAAATGTAATAAGTAGCATAAAAAACAAATGACGATTCAAAAATATGGAACCTGGACTTCCAAATGATAGCAAAACTAGTCCTCGTAAAAAGAATTTTGTCTTATAATATTAAAAATTTTATCTTTTTACAATTTAACAAATATTTTTATTTCTATAATATATATATATGTAAGTAATGATCTAAATTAAGTACAGAGTTCATAAGGCAAAATTAAACTGCAGGCAGTTTTCATCATTTCAAACAATTATGGAACTTTTAGTACATACATAATACACTGCATGATTCAAAATAGAGGATATGTCAATTATTATGTTACACTGCTGAAGACAGAAACATACCGGGTGTCCCAAAAAGGACTGACTGATTTTAAAATTCAATAACTTCCAAACGGTGACAGATATTAAAAAAATTCTTGCAGGAGGGTTATGCATAAAGTCAAAAGTTTTATTACAGTGATTTTCGATTTTAGTTCGAATTACAAACAATAGATGGCACTGTAAGCAATAGTCGCTAAATACAGGCTCGATTTTTGGTCTTTTCTGTTGTTCCATGCAGAAAAAGGAGATGGAAATGTATTATCCGGGCCACGAAGTACCAAAAATCGAGCCTGAATTTAGCCTCTATTGATCGCAGCGCCATCTATTGTTTGTAATTCGAACTAAAATCGAAAATCACTGTAAAAAAACTTTTGACTTCATGCATAACCCTCCTGCAAGAATTTTTTTAATATCTGTCACCGTTTGGAAGTTATTGAATTTTAAAATCAGTCAGTCCTTTTTGGGACACCCGGTACTTCCAATTACAAAAGGTAGACACATAAAGTATAGCTAGATACATATTAAAACATGAAATGTTATTTTTTTACATGGCTCCTGGGCCCTATAAGATGTATAAGTTAATATATTATATTTAGAAAAAAAAATGGTACTACTTAGTTATTCTATCGACCAATTTCGCCAAATTATACAAATTGATGTAATTTTTATTTTAAATAACAAAAAAAAAAAAAAAAAAAAAAAACCAACAGATAAATTAGTACAACACTAATAAAAATATAAATAAAACATCGAAAAAAAATTCACTTGATGACGTAAGCATGTGTAACTTACTTAAAGTTAAGTGAATGTGACATTTACGATCAACCATTATTGGCATTTAATCTTATAGTTTGGCGATAGATTTTTGGTCGATGGGATAACCAAGTAGTACCAAAAAATTCTATGCTCTGAACAGTAAAACAGAAAAAATTCAATTCTTCTACTATCAAAACTAACTGAGTTATAATACTTTGAAATGTAAGAAATTACAGGTCCTTCCGGCACTAAAAGTGCCTTTTTTATTCCAGGCTAAAAAAAGATTTGAATAGAGTTGTAAACATTCTACAAAACTCCTATAAATGCCAATTTAGTTTATTAATTTTAATTGATGAAATCTTTTAAAATCTATATTATAAAGCAAAAACATGTCCATGAGTAATGGAGAGATCATATTGAACATGGCAACAACTGACCAATAAATTTCATTTTTACTGCAATTTTTTTAACCTTAGATATAGCACAGTTTTAACTTTGATACCATCAAATAGGAGATGATTTTTTTCCTTTCAAATGCAATTTGCTGGAAAATTGTATCTCAATTTACTGATTTTTAAAATAATTTTCAAATATGATTTTTTAAAATCTGCATGGTTAAATTAACCTGAGTGCGAAAAATTGATACATTTGCATTTCAAATGATATAAAACATAATTCAGAATTTGTTTCCACCAAACATTTGATAACAAAATTTTAAATTCTTCCCTAAAAAATTAAAAAAATGAAATAAGTTTATAAGATGTATAATCAAACCATGTGCTTAGACATCAAAATAATCAGAATAAAAAATACTATAAATAATGAAATCTTTCGCAATTTCCATGGCTATTAACTGCTTGTTACTGGGTTGTATGGTTCTGTAAGCCAGGAAGCCCAGGTTGGGTCCCATAACTTATATTTAATGACTGTACAAATCTTCTAAGAGAGAGAGATCTTCAATCCTTCAGGAAAAATGCTTTGAAAGATGAAATTTTATTAATTCATAATTTGGGGCATAAAGAATTAATGACCACTTTTTTTTTTTTAAATGGCAGAATTTTGTAACCACTGTATTCAGTTTTGTAGACAAATGGAAACAATCTTTATAATTTTTTTCAAAATACATGAGGAAAACAGAGAAACTTACATCTTTCATTACAAAAACTACACTGGTTTACCTAGTACAAAATAAATAAAAATGGGCTTATACATTGCGAATGACATGCGGTGTTTCAAATGACAATGAATGAGACATCACACGTATGCATTATTGGGGTTGAATCGCATTGTTTAATAATGGCAGATTTTGTTTACCATAAGTGGTTGACAAGAAAGTAAATAAGTAACAAATCAAGTTTTGAAATGATAAATCATTAAACGTTTAAACCTTGTTTTACTAACAGTAAAACTGGAGCTTTGTTTATATTCTTTTTAATTCCTCCCAAAAAAACGTTAAATAGAATTGCCAAAATCTCATAAGCGCAGAGATGAAAGTAATGTATATCAATGAATTTGATTTGTACACCAAAATACAAAAGAATTGGGATTTTTTAAAAATTTAAATATGTCTATCAGTTATTCTTCTAAAAGAAGCAACTGAAAAACAAAACAACTTAAAAACAAAAATATTACTTTAGCAGAACAAGTAGCTGCGACATCATAAGGCTCTTGCTGGCAAAAGTCAATAAAATCGATAAGACCAAATTCTTTAAAAGTGTAGGGGTTCTGTAAAAAAACAAGCATTAAAAAATAAAATTCAGAATACATAAAAAAAATAATAATAACTACACATAATAGTACTGCTTCTGTAATAGAATATTATGATTTCAAAAATTGCAGTATTCAAAATAATATAAACAAGGGATTACTATATTGCAGTATATTGTTTCCTTACATTATATGGGTATTTCACATTTTTTATATAATTGATCTTATATAAATACTCCATTAAAGCTTTCAGTTATTATACTTAATTGAATTTATAATAGCAGCAATGGCATGACAAAAGAAATCAGATATTTTTAGCATTGCTAAATGAAATCAAATTTATGTTGGTTGTGCCATGAATTATTAATTTTTTTTATTGTTCGTGAATTTCTATATAGAGTTATTTTGTATTCAACAAAAGAGTCATATATTTCTTAAACTATACGCATGTCACTAGGATTACTATTCTTATTTTCAAATTAGTTTCTGCATATATTTTTTCACAATACTTGCCAACAGTGTTTGTTAGGTTTCACACCAACATTTGTACTTTGTGCAAACTGCAGTGTAGTGGAAAAGTACAAAAAAATTTGTTTCAATTATAACTGGGTTATTCCCTGCAATAGTGCAAAAAGTGCTTCCCAGCTATATAAATGCTCTTAATTTTATTACATTTTTATTTATTTTTATTTTTATTAGAAGATCTAAACATAGTTTATTAGGGGCAGAAAGTAAAATTTAAAAATAAATAAATTTAGTATTTAAAAATATAATATATATCATGCAAACATCATTCCCTCACCTTTCCCCCCACCTGTACTACCATATTTTATTGCCTATTTCTTTCCATCCAGAAATAAAAATAATTAAAAATACCCTAAGCAAAATAAAGTTCTTATTTGATACATTACAAAAAATAATAAAAATATTAATTTTTACTATTATTATATAGTCTACTCAATCAATTATATGTTTCCCCATGTTAGACCATCATTCCCTCACACATTGCTATTATCTCAAATATCTACCACTAATGAGCAGTAGCAGTCTAGCATCCTTCACAGAGAAGAAGCTATTTTGAGTACTTGTCAGTCCAGCAACATAAATTGGTGGTGTAAGATTTTGTTAATTTTACAGAATTTTTTTTTAGTCAGTATATCCGGAAGCGTTTTTATTAGCAGTCATTCCCTCACACAGAATATTCATTTTTTTGTAAATATCAAAAATTTTAATTTTATCATACATTATATATTAAGTGTTTCTCTTAAAGGAAACAGTTTGGATTTCTTCATAATTTTGCATTTTCCCCCTACAACTAGTAAAAATGTCTTATTTCATCATTCCCTCACTTGTCATTCCCTCACATTTTTTATTTTATTTTTTCCACAAATTTTTATTTTATTTTTTTTGTTAAGTCAAATTTTTAAAACAATTTCTGTTGCTATTAAAATCTTCAATAATTTGACTGATTTCTTACCATTTATCTAATTTTTATGAAAATTTACATATGCATCATTCAAGTCAGACTGCTGGCCAAATTTGCAAGTATTGTAGAGAACAACCCAACTGTTAAGAGAGAAAAATAATTTAGCCAACTGTTGCAAACAATTTTGTTGATTTGCCAAATTCTATTATACAGTCGAGTCTCTATATAACAAAATCCATTGTTCCAGTAAAAAATTCGTTATATAAAGAAATTTGTTATATAGAGAATGAGTAAAAATTCCTATTTAATGTGCAAATTTTGAACAAAAATTATTTTTGAGGTGTTTAATTAAGAATTTGAAATGTTTAACTATAAATATTAATCTAATATCGTATTTCTTAATTATTTTAAACAGTTTCAAAAAAGAGAACAGACATTTATTTGAAAGCATAATAAAAATCACATAAGGAAAACTTACATTAATTTTAGATGAAGAAATCTGTAATTTTTCGCTATTTTGATTTCAAAATTGTTACACTCTCGAAAAAACATTCACACTGCAGCAAGGAATGAAAAATTGTATCGGGAACATTTTCCTCCATTTGTTTGAAGTCCTCTCCTTATAAGATCAAAAGAACTCATCATTCTCGGAAGATTTTTGGCAGGGAATATTACGAATTGTTGCGCTTGATTAAAAGATAGTTTATTTTTCTAATTTAACCTTCTGAATGAACTTCGATCTCACCCACCTTCAATTACCTCTCTGATCCCGTTCTTATGTGTGTAACAATCCAATTGACACTATTTTAAGAAGGATGTTGGAAGCTGTGTTGAGGGGGGGGGGGGGGGATTAATTCGTTGGACATAAAGAACAAGGAGATTCAAGGTAGAAAAGTATGATAAAAAATCAGCACTGAACGATAAATCAGGAATCAGTGATGGAAAATTGATTCCATGTGATTTGGAAGCTTTTTTAAAGCTGAATAAATAAAGAGCATTGTATGAAAAAATTCGTTATATGGAGATAGACATTTCGCTATATGGAGATTGTTTTTAATGAGATCTTGAGAAAAGGGGACCGTTCCTACTAAAAATTTGTTATATAGAGAAATTCGATGCCCAGTAGCAGAATTTTCTGTATCAATCTGCAGCACCAATATCACAAGCCAAAATTTATCTGCAACTCCTAACGATGTGGAACCAAACTTAGGACGCAAAATTTGCTGATAAATAACAATAATATACACAAAACCATACAAAAATTGCAGTTCAGTTAATGTATATACTAAGATAAAGGTATATTAAATGTAACATAAAATTAACAAACTCAGTTTAATCTTTAAAAAAACATTCATTGTGTTACTTAATGAAAACATGGTAAGCAATTGTCTTAATCACTAATGATTCTGCTAACTACTTTTGAAGTAACAGATTGTTTAAAAGCAACTTTTGTAGAAACGTGCTTAAAATGTTGGAAGTATGACATATCATACTTCTCAACCAATGCAGCTTTCAAAAATTTGCGCATGTACTCAAATCCACTTTCAGGACCATTCAGCATAATAAGCACATGCATATCAGATGTGTCAATATCCTCAAGTAAACCATCATCACCCCTTGGTCTTTTTAGCATCACATTAGCAATTATAGAGCCCCAACTTTCACATATGGCCTCAGACAAAGGGATGGAAATGGCAAACAAGAAAACCTTTAAAATAAGTTCAGTTTTGATAAATGAATCAGATTAAATCTAGTGGGAAAAGACTAGGGTTTATACAGCTGAGAGCTAAGACTAAGAAAATGTATGCAAAGAAAAAAAAAAATACTTATGTAAAGCCAAAATTTGTTTGTCTTTACTAAATTATTAACTGTAATTAAACAATTGAAAATGGTTTGAAGTTTTTTTCTTAGTTACATAATACCTTTTGAATAATATACATATATTTTTTAAACCTATAAACATATTAGAATATCAGTTAAGTTGCTTGAAGCACAACATTCAAGGCTTTTAACATGCACATAAAAAGCACTGAACTTGAAACACTATTTCTGTTATAGTCAATATTTTGTGATTAAGCCTAAAGTGTGACTTTTATATAAAGAAATTAAATATAGTTTACTTTTACTTCATTGTAAAAATACAAATAGATTCTCATATTTTAATATTTCTCAAGAAAAGATAAATACCCCCACCCACCCAAACACACACACTTGCGCGCGCCCCATAACCCAGCGAATTATTTACACTCGACTCGCAGAAAACAAAATTCGGCCCGGCCCGTACAAGAAAAATATTGGCCTGACCCGGTAAAAATGTTAAAAGTTCGGCCGGCCCATAGAAAAAAAATTATTTGCCCGGCCCGGTATAACATCTAAAAGCCTGGCCCGAAAAAAAGTTAAAATCTCGGCCCGGCTCGAATGAATTCCTATGAAACATTGATTTTTACGCCGATTTGGTTAAAAATTTGTCTCGTACGGGTTCAGGCCGAAAATATTTATCTTAACTTTTCTTTTCATGTTTATGTAATCTTCATTTTTAAAGAAGTGCCGCGAGGTGCGATATTTATTTTATTAATGAATCTCTATTTCTTGTATGTAAATGTTTCAGTTATCATTAATATTTTGTTAATCCATATTTCATGTATTGAAGTGTTAAAAATCTGAAAAATGCTATACAGTAAAATCTAAGACGGAATCGCATAGAAAAGAAAAAAAAAAAAATGCGTTATAGACAAGTTTCCTTCTTAGCAAGTGTAAATGTATTATATATTCTTTTCTTACGTAGTAGTATATTAATTTTGCATGGATCAACACGTTTTTCAGTTTAAAACAAGATTCCGTTATAGGCAGGTTCTTTTTCACACATTTTACTGTATTTTAATTTAGCTATATTTTAATAAGCATAGAAATCTACTATTCTTTAAAAAGAATGAATTTGAATGTTTGATTGTAGAATAATGGCGATTTAAAAATGTACGCATTTTTTGAAGAAAAAAAAATTGTGCCAAGCCTAATTTTAACTGACCTTTAAACGGACCAAACCACGCCGAGACAATGATTATTTTGGGCCGTGAAGATTAGGAATGAAACCAGTACCGGCTCTGTGCAGAAAAAATAAGTTAGGCCCGGCCCGAGCCTTCAGAAAAATGTATGGTCCAAGCCGGCCCGGCCTGAGTGCCATGAATGAAAATAGGCCCGAGCTCAGCCCGTGCAGATCTCTAATCGGAAGCTTTCTTAAACAAATCTATTACATTTTTATTTTTAAGTGATTTAAATCTCACTTTCAGGCCAGGATGGATACGTTGAGAATGTGTTTTTAAACTTTTTAGTAACATTGATTCGTTGCAATACAAACGTGATACTTTTTCCGTCTGCGAAGCCATAATTTTAGTAGCAAAAATCAACAGCTTTCAAAGCACGTGCGTAAGATTGCAATAAAAAAATTTAGCAATAGAAAGGAAATGCTAGGGTCAAAGATCAACGTCATGCAGAGAGTAAGCAGTACTACGCCACGAAGATAGAAGAAACTGGCCCACTAAAGGTTAAAAACCAATCATCTACTCCAGTCGGAATGAACGGCGTGTTAGTATCGCCGCGATCTTGATGATTGACACTTTTGTCTCTTACAGGAAAGGAGTCGTTCATTCACAGGGTTTGTGTGAAAAGGGAGATAATTTACGGCAAAAAGAAGAAAAAGTAAAATAATTTGGAGACCAGAATTTTTTTTTTTTTTTTCATTTTTGGGCCACTTGATCGTTACGGTACATAAACGGAAAAAAAAAAAATCTTTTTTTCTTTTTTCCCAAGTTGGAAATTAATCTGCAAGATCTAAAATGAATCTGCAGCGCTCGCTTCCGTGCTGCACAGTTTCTGCTACCGGGATTCGATGTATGGAGTTTCGTTATAGAGAGACTCGACTGTATTTCTCAATTTAAATTGTACAAGCCCAAATAATAAATACACTCTTTCACTATTAACAAATTTACTTGCATGCCTACCAGTGAATATAGTTAGTGTTAACTCTAAGCCACTTTAGCAGGGCGCAGCGCCCAGCGGCCCTTTTTATTTCTTTTTTGCGCCCGGCAGCTCTTTTAAATCCTTCCGATGCACCCGGCTGCTCTTTCTAACACTTCCTATGTGCCCCGTGGCAATTCAATTGACTCCAGGAATATATCGTAACATCTAGGGACTCTAAACAAACCAGTTCAAAATATTTTTTGTGAACAAGGTAAAAGTGTGACCTTTTTTTAGAATAGTGCTCCCTTTTTGAAAAAAATGTACCCTTTTCTAGAATAGTGTTCCCTTTTTGAAAAATGTACCTTTTTTTAGAATAGTGTTCCCTTTCTGAAAAATTCCCGTCCGGCAGCCCTTTTTTTCAAGGGTCAACACTAATAGTATATAATTGTTAAACTACGATGATTAAATTAAGTGAACATAAATGTTAATTTTATGTCTCCCCTGCCATTCAAATAGTGGTATTTCACTTATATAATTGTATGATAAAAAATAAAGACTTTTGAAAAGGTGATATTTTTATTTTAACCAATGTAAGGATTTTTTTTTTCTTCTTATTTTGTACTTTATGGTCCCGGTAGCAGAAAGTTCGAGACGGGAGTCGCAGATTTCCTTTTCTCGTTTGCAGATTATTTTTCTATCGAACCTTTAATTTCGCTTTATATTATGTTTAGCTCTTTATTACTTAATACAAAAACTTAAGATTATTATTAGTAAAATTAATAAAATGCATAATAACAAAGGTAAGTGATTGTTTGATTAATTAATGCTTCAATTCTAAAATATTTTACCTGCAGATTACTTTCTGCCCTGAGTATCTGTTGCAGACACTTGGCGAATTTTTTGCTACTGGGTTTTTGGTTAGCCGGGCACCAGTGTTATATATGTGGGTAGGGATGTCTAGGGGTTGAATAAATTCTCAGTCATTTTGATTGACGAACACAACATTTAATGACGAAACACAATTAAAATATCAGGATCACATTATCACAATCACAGCTTCCCGCTGCCTAGAACAAACTCCACTACCACTACACAACTGTTACGTCACATGACGTTTTCTCTCTTTTTCGTTGCCAAAGAATATAAAGTAAGCATGAAAATGAAACAATAAGAATGCGACCACAGTCATAGACGAGCAATACTGGATAGAAAGAAATGAATACTATGAAAATAACGACTAATATTTCCTACAGAGATCAGCCATCCTGCGAGTCACTGGCCTCAGGGACAATTTACAATACAAAACTTTACAATATATAAAAGACATAATACACAAAATGCAAATACTACTGAATATGAATAAAATGATTAAATACTTCAATACAAATTTCTAAAAATAATTTCTAAAAATTGTACAGTTGATGCATCAACGAAAAATTTAAGCATGAAATTACAATAATATTATACAAATTTATTTCATAGTTGAGAAATACTTTATCATATTAGTAGATGTAGTAGTTTTATTGGGGCCTGGATGGTCACCAACTTTTTCCACTTCATAACTATCTCTGGGATTTATTTTAGTTATTTTATACGGGCCAAAATATTTAAGTCTTAATTTTAACCCTGTGCTAAACTGAGTTCGTTGAATGGCCACCAGATCACCAATTTTGTATTTAGACTTTCTTTTCCTGTCATAAGTCCTTTTATTTTCAGCTTGAATTTGACTGAAAGAATGTGACCTAAATACATCACAATCTTTGTTTCTTAAATTTATCTCTTGGTTATTCAAACGCATTACATTATCATTTCTGTTATTGTGTGAAGCTACATTAGAAATATAATGGTTGAGAGAACCAGAACTCCGTGTTAATCTTGTAGGAGTGACCAAATTGCTTTTAACATCCTTTTCTTTTGAATTTTTGGAGATACTAAAACATTTACCTTTCCTTAGTTTAACATTACTTGATGACTGATGAAAAGTTGTATCATCAATTCTAATTCTCTCCAGAAGAACACCTGGCTGCAACTTGGGTCTGTAGGTGGATCAATTTTTGCAGATGTGTTTAATAAAAAGTCAAGAATATTCTTGATACATGAAAGTTTGTCAGCTTTTCTAATATCCAGGAGTTCACATATGTGGAATATGGTTTCATCAAGCATGATTTTCATAAGGCTCTGATGTTTAGGGGAGAGGGGGGCACCTTTCAACGTTTTTTGCAAAAGAATTATTTGTGAAGTAATACTGCTTTAAAAACTGAAATTCTAAGTGCTATTTATTAAATTCATATTTCAGGTATCCTCTGAATTTTTTCCATAGTGTCTAGTCAAAGGCAAAATACCAAATTTTGCATCTTTAGTGATGTATGCACATTGTTGAAATCTGCCCCCCTGGGGGGCCAGATTTCAACAGGAGGTGGGGTACATTTCAACAATAGAAGAGAACCTACAAATATCATACATTTTGGCAAAACAAACTTTATTTACAAAATAATATAGCAGATGAATGAATATAGTGGATTGATCTAGATTCCATATACATTATTTTGTCTTTAATTAAATCAAAATTTATGGAAAATGTCATTGCAAATACAGCTCGGGCTGTTCCTCCACTTAAATTTGGTTGAGGCAGTTTCATTTTAATATCATTTCGTTCTATGCTACTAATGTCCTCCTTTTCTGGAAAATAAAATTTCCAAGAATCTTCTTTTTTTCTCATAAACTGTACCTTATACCCGTCTTCTTCTATTTCTTCAATTTTTCCTACAAACAGAACTTTTTTCTTCTTTCCACAAAACTCAACAAGAACAAAGTCATTAACTTCTATTACTGAATCATCAGTTATTTCAAAATCCATTTGTTCTTCAAATTCCGTAACAGTAGAAGTCAAAAAGTCTTCACACTCTGATTCATCATGTAAAGAAATATCATCTGCACATTCAGTATCAGAAGATTCAACAAATAATTTTTTGGGTGGTTTCGACTTAAGCTTAATTTCATTTGAGACTGATTTCATTTTCTTTTCCAATCTTTTAATGGTTTCTTCTTCAATACGGTTCTTTTCAGGTGTTTCGGTCAATATTTTTGACTTCCCTTTCTTCCTTCCACCCTTTTTAGCCTGGGCAATTGCTTTAGGGTAAGGCCTCACATCTACAGGTGTTATTAGTCTAGGTTCATTAGTTTTACTTTCAGTTGACCGTTTTCGTATTGGTGTACAAAAAGTAGGATTTTCTTTACTAGTGCTTGGGAGACTTTTTGTTGAGCATCGTTCTTCAGCAATTAAATCATCAGGAAGAATTTCAATGGAATTAACAGGAACTTGTTGAATAGAATTAACAGTTACAGAAGAAGGTTCAAAATCTTCATCAGTGAAAACCAAACGTGAAAAAGGCCAGATTCCAGTTTTTTGGAAGGATGCTGTGATGTTTTTGCTAGTAAATGAGGCGGCATATGCAGTATTTGCTAATCCGGCTAAGTTATGTATGCTGATGGTCTTGCCTGGGTTTGATACCATCCAATCATTTTGTGCTACTCTCAACTTGGATTTGAATGGTCCTAAGACTCCAACATCCAAAGGCTGGAGGCGGTGTGAGCAGTGTGGAGGAAATGTTACTAGCACTATACCGTTATCTTTAGCAAAGAGCACAGCATCAAGTGTACAATGACTTTCATGATTGTCCATAACCAAAAGTATTTCATTGTCTACTGGACAACGAGTATGCTTTTTAATGTGCTTGAGAACCTCCAGAAACAGAGGTCCAATCATGTAGCCACTTTTGGGACTGTTAGCTAAACCTAAACTCCCTGTTGGTGCCCCAAATAACATAGAGTCATGGAATCTTGCCCTTGGGAAAATGAATACAGGAGGGACTGTATTTCCAGCATTGTAAGTATTTAAAGCATTGATTATCATACACATTGTAATCATGCTTCCACGCTCACCAGAAACTGCTTGTCCTACCTGATGAGCTCCTAGCTTGGCAACAACGTTAGGAGCTTGAACAACTGTTAACACTCCAGTTTCATCTAGGTTGTAGATGTGTTCAGCTGTAAATGCACCAGAATTAAGAGCTCGCTCATAATTGTAAAAAAATTCAGCAACATTTGCCTTATTAAAAGCTGTAGCTCTTGCGAAGCTGGTGTTTTCTGGTTTTCTTAATGTAAGCTGTGGATGACGTTTCATGAAACCCTTAACCCAGTCTATTCCAGAAATTTTATTTTTGTCCCAGCTACTTGGAATTTTTAAATTGAGACGTTTTGCATAATCAAAGGCAAGTTGTCGAATTTGTCTATAAGTTAAGCCATAATTAAGAACTGAACATTTAATTATATATTCACAAAGCAGGGTTTCTTGCTCGACATTAAAAATTTGTTGACTTGTGTATTTGGAACTGTAGCATTTTGTGTTAGTTGTACATCTTCTGGTTTCATCAAATAGAGAATTAATTGCCTTGCTTTTTTTTAATCTATAAAATAGAGCTGAAAAGTCCATTCCATATAAATCTGCTACTGCTCGTAGAGATGTGCCATTTCGAACTGCTTCCATTGCTTTCTCAATGACTTCTTCACTAACTTCTAGTTTAGTACGCTTTTTCTTGTATGTTCGCACCATTTTTTATAGCCTGAAAGTCAAAATAATAGGGCTAAGCATTTTAATTATTAAAATGTTAACATTAAAATAAGCGTCTGAAACTTTCATGAAAAGTAACATCTTAAACTTTTCAACTCTCCTAAATTTATACTTTAATTTAAAAACAAATGATAAATAATTAAAAAAAAATGATAATAAATTGTCTTGAATATTTTTAGTGATTATAGAATTTTAAGAGAAAAAAAGTTTTACTAATGCTTCTAATGAATTCTTTGTTAATAAATTCTATTTTAAAGAACAACAACAGTGCAGCTGATTAAATTTTGATTTTAAGCTTTTGAAAAATTATATAGTTTTTTTAAAAATAATTACAAACATGTTTTTTGAACAAATTCATATATATTTTTTAATTTTTGAGGTATTTAGAATAATACCTCAAAACAAAATTGAATATTTTAAATGTAAGAACCTTGATTATAGATATACTACTATATAGCTTACTATAGACTGTATAAGTTTAGGATTATCATGCTTCAAATAGCCATAAATTGTAAAATTATCCTGAAACTTTAAAATCTGACCTAGATGGTTGATCTAAAAAGTTACAAGCTAATTTTCATAATTATATAACTAAAAAATTGTTAGGGGCACCTTTCAACACTGTTGAAATGTGCCCCCTAAACTCTGTTGAAATGTGCCCCTGGTACAGACATTTTGGTTAAAGTATTATCAATCATCTTAAAAAAAGATTTGTGACTTATTAACAGTGTAGTTAGAAGCAGAATTAAATAAACTAGTAGGTGAATAAATATCACTTACCTGAGTAAAAGATTATTGGTTGATAAACTGTTACAAAATCAAAATTGCCTTTTTACTTTTGGGGTGTTAAAACTTGTTCCACAGAATAACACAACAGTTGTAAAAAGAAATGGCTGAAAACTAAATGTCAACAGTTAAGTATACTAAAAGCTTATTGGCTGCCATATTGGCCAATCATTGTGCAGTATTAGAAGTCAGAAATTCCAGTTGTTGAAAGGTGCCCCATGTTGAAATGTACCCCCCTCTCCCCTACTATATTCATAACAAGATTTATCAAATGGGAAACCATTAAACTGAAGAATGTCTCCAATGATATTCTGAGTATTTGTTGGCCATTGGAAAAATATAACTCTATACAAAGGCCGAATACCTTTTGCTTTTTGAATTCGCCCTCTTATTTCTGGTATATCTCTAAGTTTGCAACCTTGCCCCTTTCCAACACTATTCCACCAAAACACATTAGATTTTAAATTCGGTATATCTGGAGCATTTCCATTTCTTCTAAATGGTAACTTTCGTAAAACATTTTGCTTTGTAGCTGGCTTTTCATCCTTTACATCTGACTTTATGTTCCGTAAGGATCGGCTTAAATAAGTTTTTTCATATTCTGTTGGAATGTCGCCAGTCAAGACGACTTTCATAGAGTCATCAACTGATTCGGTCTTCTCTGGTTTACATGCAGAAATAACTTCCTCTAGCTTTGACATATCACGGACGTGGTTCAGCTCAACTTCATCTTCATTGCTTAACTCGGTTACCTGCATAAATAACGCATTTGTCTCGTACTTACAAAATTCAACGCCGTTTTTGTGAAAAATTAATCCAGCTTGATCTAAAATGTCCATGCTGATGACTGCTTGGTAATCCAACTGTGATGTCAGCACTATATGCCACGTTAGGGAGTATTTACTTCCATTTATCTCTATTTCTTTCTCAATCGATCCCTTTGTATAAACTTTAGATGACCAGGTCATTCCATGTCAAATCATACAGCAATTTTACAAAATGTCACCCACCATCTCAGATTTTGACGAAACTTGGAACATGAAAACATACATGTATAAGATGCTACCACATGAAATTTTAATTGAATCCAATTAAAATATTTCAAATTATAAGCATTTGAACATGTGACACTTTTCTTTTTCTATGGACATTTTTAAAGTGTTGATTTTCTGTATGGTTCTACAAAAAACTTCATAACTCTTTACCAAATAATTAAAATGGTTAAATTTTTTGGCGGAACTTTCTTTATATTATTTATTTTATAAAGTAATACCAATTTTTATTTTATTTTTACAACAAATATACTTTTTAAATTTTTGAACTTTTAAATACCCATATAAAATTGACATTTCATATATGAATTTCACAAAAATATTTTTAGATGTGCTACCCATTTTATTTTGCTAAATATTTTTTTATGAGCTCTTTATTAGTCAATCTTTTCTCAATAAAAAAATTAAAGAGGTGTTTTTTGAAAAACTTGAGAAAAAAATTTTTCTTTGAGATTTTTTGAATATTCATGTAAAATTGACACTTCATGTATGAATTTCAAAAGAAAAAATATTTTTAGATGTACCACCCATTTTATTTTGTTAAATATTTTTTTATGAGCTATTTATTAGTCAATCTTTTCTCAAAAAAAAAAATAATAATAATAAAATAAAATAAATAAAGAGGTGTTTTTTGAAAAACTGGAGAAAAAAATTTTTCTTAGATTTTATTTTATATGCATGTATTTTGAAGACATATAAACATATAAAGAAATAATCTAGCATAAAGATGATCTGGAGACTGATAAACTTTATTAATATTCAATCACCTCGTAAATTCTGGACGCCCCTCCCCTACATTCCAAAGATTCATGAGATACATATTTAGATAGATTCTTCAATATCCTGTCAAAATAAACATAAGTGCCATATTTTTCTAACTAATGCTAGATTTAAATATTTATTTATTTTTTTTTGCGAGGGGGGGGGGTGGGGGTGGCATCTTGCCAGTTTTTGTCAAAATAGTTTTCAATTATTAATATATGATATTATAAGAGGATTGACTTTTAAAACTAACATCAAGTCTTTTAACTTCATAAACAGAAATAAAATTATTATAAATAAATTAAGTAGAATTAGTAGCAATTCAAGGTAAAAATAATGAAGTTATTAAAAAAGCAAATGAATAAAGATTTATTTTGATAAATTTTGTGTATAATTTAACAATATGTTACATAAAATTCTAAGTTCTATATCCTGTAATAAAATCATACTTTTTTTTCTTTGTTACTGATATAATATATACATACAAAATTTACTTACATATATGAGACAGAAGTTTTTCAAGTTTTAACCAGTTTCAAATATTAGATTTATTTCTGTGCCAGATTTGCACTTTTTTATAATTGAATGGTTAAAGGTGTTTATGATAAATTTAAATGGAAATAGGAAATAGAAATTCAACATATTATTTCACTAGATATTGCGTTTTATAAATGCTCCACTTATGATTAATTGTTTCAGTAGATTCTTTTGAAAGAGCATATGGCCGTCCTGTTGCAGTAGTCAATTCAATGCTACATAATTATATGGTTGAAGGGCACATTGCAATAATCATTATTTGGCCAGCAAAATGAAGTGGAAGGCCCGTTGGGATGCATAAACTTTATATTTGCATCTTTTTCATCATAATCTATGCTCTGAATAATCTCAATATACCAGTGATTATTTAAGTTTTTATTACTTTATTTTTATTTCATTTTGAAGACTATAGGTGAAACAAAACTTAAACTATAAATTTATACTTTCCACATTTTTTAAAGAAGATGCAAAGCTTAGATTGTTTGAATGAATATAGCTTTACAAATCAGTTTATACTTACTGGTTGTTTTTGAGTTAGTATAATGGAAATTTTATTTGAATGCATAGCGGAAGTTAATTTGGCACAGATGTCATATACGCATATTGGCACGATTTTTTTCCTATGCCAATTTGGCGAAAACATCAACAGCATAAACAACAACATCCGGGTTACCATATCAAGCAAAATAACGACACTTTGGCACCAGTTAAATACCCGTTGCGTATATGACTTTGGCATCAGAAAACAATCGTGCCAATATAGGGCGTATATGACATCTGTGCCATTAATTTTCTGTAACAGAAATATGAATTTTATACTTTAATTTATTTAAATAACATTAAAAAAGGTTTTTAGAAACAAAATTATAGCTTAATTATAATATTTGTTTATTATTATTACACGTATTTTTGAAGAATTTTGAACTTTAACAATACTTTAGATATATTCTGTAAAATTAACAAAAAAAAATTTTTCTCAAGAATTTCAAAAAACACCTTTCTAATTTTTTTATTATTAAATGGTTTCCTTTTAAACTATATATATAAAAAAAATCAGCCAAATCAAATGGGTAGCACATGTAAAAAAAAAAATGAATTACATATTTTCATATTTTTCTTAACTCCTTAGATAAAATATTTTTTAAAAACAATATTCGAGTTCTAAAAGGTTTTATAAGCCATTCTTTTAATAAAATACATTATTAAGAATCTCTAAAAAAAAATATATAGCTAATTTTATTAATAATATTTAGAAAAATGAGCATTTTTATCCAACATTACATGGTTAACGGAAGATCATTTTCTGCAAAAAATTGAGTGAGAGGGGTATTTTTAAATGCTTGTAACTCATGAAAAAAATATTATTTTAAACTGAAATTTCGTGTAACAACATATCTTTAGACATTGTTTTTGTGTTTAAAATTTCATAGAAATCTGTGACGGTGGGTGACATGGTCTGGATGAAGTGATATGGAATGACCCGACCCTATTCCCGATAATACTAAAGAGTTGTTGGACAGCTTTGGACGATCAGAAGTTTGTCGGTAAAAGTCTTCACGTTGAAGGCACACTGAACAGCCTGTGTCGATGAGTGCAGGAATAGTTTGATTGTTAATGATAACTTCTTTTGTTTTAACTTTTTTAAATGCGATGACGTTACAGTTTCTTGCTACATGTGCATCAGAAACCTTCTCTTCATTGATTTTACTTCCGTTTTTTCTTAAGAGTTCGGGACAATACGATCTGACGTGACCGATTTCTCCACATTCATAGCATTTCAATGATTTTTGTCTCTCTAACTTTTCAGTTTGTCGATTTGTGGCCATTCCCCGACCAACATCTCTCTGTTCTGGGTAAGATCTCGCAAACATCCTATTTTCTCGGTAATGAGATTCTTTCGTTTTTTTGTTAAACGTAATTTTTATGTTCTCATAATCATCTAGTTTTTCAGAAATAACGTCTGATGATTTAAACATCGACCATTCGTCAAAGAAGTGTTCTTTTACCTCAGGAGGCACTTTTCGTTTTATCTGGTCAGTAATTATTAAATCGCAAAACTCATCAAATGTTGTCACTTCTAAACCTCAAACCCATTCGCTAAAATAGTTCTTCAATTCGTATGCAAAATCTCGCCACGTTGTGTCAGGTCTTTTAACATGCTTGACAAACAATTGTCGAAATTTTTCAGGTGTAAATATATATCTCCTTAGTAGTACTTCTTTAACCTTTTGGTAATCATCGGTTACTTCTTTGCTCTCCCTAGCGATTATCTCCGTAATTTCCAGGGGCAAAAGTCCAATGAGGTGTGTAACCCAAAATTCCTTTTTAATTTCTGCCCTTTTCGCCTGGCGTTCAAAAAGAATTAAATAAAGACTTATATCGCATGTTTGGTGATCGAACTTTTGAATAATATCATGCAGTTTTATACGCGGTTTTCCATCATTTTCTGGTTGACTCCCGTTTTGGTTACTGGTTCTGACGATTCTTTCATTTTCGAGGCGTATTTTTTGTTGTTTTCGCTCCATTTGTTGTTTTCGCAATTCATCTTCTTTATTCCTTTTCCTTTCCTCGATAACAGTGTCTAAATAACCCTTTACAAATTCCTCCTCATACGTAGCAGCTGCTATAATAGCATCTATTCAGGAACCTTTAAATTTTCTACGTCTGGAACTCCCAATTCCATCGCGACGTGCTGCAAATCTTGTTTAATACCTTTGCTGAGGAAGGCCTTTTTCTCAAACGCAGTTTTATGTTAACTAACCTTCAGGCCCCAAAAATTAAAATTTGCTTAATAAGAAACCAAAATTTAGTTTTAATAAAATTATCACTAATAAAATTTAATTCTCATAAAATCACCACTAAAAAATTTAGTTCTTATAAAATTACAAATTATAATAAAGGATCATGATTCGGGATTTAAAACACATACGTAAACGATCGGATCTTAATATTTTGCTAAAATTACAAGAAAAAAAGCAAATAAAAATAAATAAATATAAGTATCGTCAGTTAAATACCAGAAGCGAAATAAAACAAATTCTGAGATTGAATTAGGTAAATAAATCAAAACGAGCAGGCTATATCATATAAACATAATCAAAATAAAATTGCATAATCAAAATAAAATTGCATAATCAAAATAAAATCACAAATAATCAAATACCATGATAAACATCAGAACAAAAATAACCTTTTTTTTTTTTTTTTTTGAGTGCACTCAACCCTTATTCAATAGTTAAATGAGAAATAAACAAATGATAAAAAGCAGAAACTTACACCGCATGCATTTCAGTTCTTAAATCAGTGAAAAAGAACAGAACTTACCGAACTCAAATCATTGCTGAAACATAAATACATTAGTAAAAATGAAACTAATAAACATTTATCTCTTAGATATCGCATATTTGTATAAGAAAGCAAAAATAAATAAAAATATACTTGTATTTCAAATACTCAATCAAATAAAATTTATATTTCATAAACAAAGTCTTTTCCTTTTAACCACAGTAAGTAAATCACTTACACAAATTTAAAAAAAAGGATCGACATTGCTTATCTGTTATCTTTTAAAAAGTAGAATCTTGGGGAAATGATTATTCTCCTCTATGACGCAGAATCTGAGACCAACAAAAAAAATATCACTTGGTCTCTTTTTTTTTTTTCTGATGAAAAACACTTGCTTTCTTGTGTCGCACTGATGGAATTGACTCACAAAGTTTTTAAATGAAATGAAAAATACATGGCTTGTTGCCGCGCTAAATATTTCACAAATTCAACGATCCCACTAAATATTTCACAAACTTATACATACTGGGCCGGTTATTTCACAAAATTTATCAAAATTGCGTCGAAAATTTGAATAAGGATCTTGATTCACTTTCACACTATTTAGCTCACAAAAGAAACCAGGCTGTGTTTCTTTTTTTTTTTTTTCTATTCACCGATTCTTTCACAATGAGACTTGCAGAGAAAACCAGATGGCTTTTCTTATAATTTCACAAACAGATAGTGGATGATCCAAAATGAAGAAATCAGGTTGATTCTTTCTCGATACATAACCAGGAGGTTTTCACTTTTTTCTTTGACAGAGTCAGGGTGACTCCAAAATTCTTTAGAACTCGGATGGTTCACAATAAAAGTTGGGCAGGAAAATTATTCCGTTGGCACAAGTTTCATTATTAATTCCGCACCGAGAGCCCAATTTTGCTGTGGGTCGGGATGTCTAGGGGTTGAATAAATTCTCAGTCATTTTGATTGACGAATACAACATTTAAAGACGAAACACAATTAAAATATAATTAAAATATCAGGATCACATTATCCCAATCACAGCTTCCCACTGCCTAGAACAAACTCCACTACCACTACACAACTGTTACGTCACATGACGTTTTCTCTCTTTTTCGTTGCCAAAGAATATAAAGTAAGCATGAAAATGAAACAATAAGAATGTGGTTACAGTCATAGACGAGCAATACTGGACAGAAAGAAATGACTATGAAAAAAAAACGACTAATATTTCCTACATATATACATACACATATATACCTACAAAGTGGTTATAATTAAACTTCCCCTATAAACAGCTTCTTACAGCGCAAACGGAATTGGGTATATAGAATATACGTGAGATGCGCTCACGGTAGAGGTCTGCACGGGCCCGTGCTTGGCCCGAGGCCCGTACCCGGCCC
Organism: Maratus speciosus; assembly: GCA_963932465.1. Classification (NCBI taxonomy): domain Eukaryota; kingdom Metazoa; phylum Arthropoda; class Arachnida; order Araneae; family Salticidae; genus Maratus; species Maratus speciosus. The sequence continues at coordinate 176,723,259 of OZ010790.1, read as the reverse complement.
GGCGAAATGAAGGCGAATTTTCCAATGGGCTGTGCCGGCAGAATTAGGACAATTTTTTCAACGGGCCGGGCCGATAAAAAAAATTAATCGGGCCTATCGGCCCGATATAAGAATTCAAGCGAAGCAGATAAAATATGAGCCATTTTCAATGAATATGATTTTCTCGAGAAGTATAAATGTGCGTCACGAGCCGATGTGAGTTTAACAACATCAATACAGATATGTAACATGTCCATCGTAGAGATCGACATCGTACAGGCATTATGTTTTGTAAGGACAGGCATTATGTTTTGTAAGGACAGGCATTATGTTTTGTAAAAGTATTAATAGTGATAATGAACTTCTGTTAACAGTATCTTTGGAAATATACCTTAAGGGGTTCTCATATTCACTGCTCAACAATGCGAAACTTTCAAACACATTTTCTGACTCATTTTTAACTATAAAGGCATAAAATTCACAGGCCTGACCATTGAAGGCATTTGGAAACGAATAGCTTTCTCCATATTTGATAAATTACTTACAGAGATAACAGAGATTCTTGTCATGTGACTGTACGTTTTTCTCCTTTCCTGTGCTATCGCTTCCGGAAATTCGATTCATAATGCTAACTTTGGCAGTATTTTCAGAGAAAGATACATTGCTTTTATCTATGAAAAAGACGGCATTTACATAGTTTCTGAAGAAAAGAAATGAATTCTCAAATGTGTCGAAATGTAACTTCTTTTGATTTGAGAAAAGCCTTAAAAATGAGAGAAATATTTTCACAAATCTACTTTTTATCATACAGCTTCAAAAGGTATCATGTTTTTAATCCTTTATCCTGAACTACATTAACTTTTTAATGAATCCTTATTGGAATTTCGAAATGTCTGTAGAGACGATGACTAAAACACTGTGTAATCGTTAATGTTTACTATTGTGTGTTTTCTGCTTTGCGAACACATAGTAATCTAAAACATACTGTAAAATTTTCCCATAAATATGTACGTAGAATTCATTAAAAGAATCTTAATTACATGTCGAGAAAAAACGGATTTTTTTGTAGAAATTGAATTGGGCCGGGCCTGTTTTCACTAATTTTTGTACGGGCCGGGCTCAGGCCGAACTTTCAATTTTTACACCGGGCCAGGCCAAGATAGCTTTCGTTCGGGCCGGGCCCGGAAATTCCGGCCCGTGCAGACCTCTAGCTCACGGAATTTCGAAAAAAAATTTTTTGTTCCAAAATGTCTTCCAGAGGGCACCTTTTCCAGAAAAACATTAAATTTAATACAATAAACGGCCAGAACAGAATACAGAAACAATATTAACATTTATTGATTTTCTGATCACCTTGTCATTGAACTATATTAAGTAAAGGTAAGGAAAAAATAACAGTATGCTGTTTGCGAAAAAAAAAAGTTCAGTTTGGAGAAACAAGAACATATTAGGACGAAATTGCACAAGAGGAGCAGTTGTTAATCGTATCCAGGACAATGTAGGGAAAGATGCTCCATATGACCACCCTGATTCACCTGCAAAATTTCAAGTCAATGGACAGTGTGTTCAACAACAAATCATAACTGATCAGTTGTGATGCTTCACACATTAAGTGTTATGGAGTTCTTTAAGTCATTTAATGTTGCAACACCTCCATGATATACCAGACTTTTTAAGTGGACCCATAACCAGAAATCACACAGATTTAGATCCGGTGAATGTAGTGGCCATGGATTATGAAAGAAGTGACTATTAATACGTTTGTCTGTGAAGTGTTGGAGCAATACCGCCTTCGCGGACTCATATGTGGGGGTGTACCATCCTGCATGAAAATGGTCGATGTAAGGACCTCCTTTAGTGTAGTTGTGGCACAACAAACGTCTGCAGTGTGTCATGGTAGCGACGGCCCCCGTGGCAGAAATGCGGCGACACGGCAACATTGTCGCAGAAAGGGAACGACCGCTTGCAGAAAACTTTTGTCTCGGAGCCATTAAAAGTAGTTGATAGAAATATTATTCTTTAGGATTATTAATTTCATTTAAAATAAAAAGTGTTAAGGCTGTTCTCAAATCCAAAAGGGCAACTGTTAGAAAATGCTCTTTTGTTTTCAAGAACATCCACCAGATGGCAGCGTCAATCTTTTTTATTTGATCTACTGTGACAGACACTCAGTTCAGTTAGTGTTGCTCCTTCCCTTATAGCAGTTGGCAGCAAAATGCTGCTTGATTAAAAAAATCCAATAATATTCCAAAGGAATATAATATGATAAAAAAACTGCAACAAGCCATAGTTCAAAGTATTTCTTTGTGTTTGTAAATAGTCTTATACATCTGTTTTGTTTTATTTTGAAATGTGATCCGTATTTTGACCAGCATATATATTATTCTAGTGTAGTACTATTCAATCTTCTAATAAATGTTCTTTGTTCATCCAAAGAAGAGTATATTTCCATTGAAACACATCAAAACATAAAGGTAAAACTATTAACTTTTTTTTATTGTTTACCTATTGAGGAATTTCTTATTCATGCCTTCCATATGGAATAACACTCCAACAGCAACTTTATGACATAAGTTTTAATTTATTTTTGTTTGGAAATGCATGAAACTAATGGAAAACACAGTTCGATTCCAAATAGCCTCCATAGTCAGACCCTTCAATTTTATATCTATCCGTTAAAAAATGAATTTGTAAATGTGTCAAAATGTTTTGCACTTGTTGAGCAGAGCAGTTGAGAACAGCCTTAAATTAAGGAAACTTTCATTACAAGGTTCTAGAAGATTAACTTTTTTATTATTTAGTTATGTAATTATGTTTTGAGAAAGAAATGGGACAATTTACTGTAACTATGCTGAATAATTGCTCTAATGCTGATTCATTAAAGTTAGGTTTTTGGCTTTTATTTATATTCAGTTTAAAAACAGATAAGACCATTAAATATAAAAAACATATAATGCCTCGTTTATGATATATCAGTTCTGCAGTGTCTTTTTTCTAACTTTGTTATGTATAAATTGTAATTCGTCTCTGTCTCTACTGTTAAAAATTAGCACATTGCAGAAAATTTTTGCTGTTAATGAGGCTTGTCACAGAAAGTTTTAAGAAATTCTGCCATAGAGCCGACGGCCCGTAACAGAACATGTGACAGGACCGTGTGCAGTTATTTCCTCAAAGAAGAATGGCCCAAGGATGAATGTCGCCGTGAATCCATACCAGACTGTCACCTTTTGGAGGATGTAGGGAAATTTCAGTGTGCATCGGCAGATTTTCCTGAGCTCAAATGCGGCGTTGAGAAAACTGACTACAAATGAGAGACATAGTGGCTTGTCCTTATCCAACAACTCTTGGGTATGGTAGATCTGGTATGGGAAGTAGTGCATTAGGTTTCTGAGCACTTTTCGGATGGTGCTGTAAGAATAGCCTGTCTGTTGAGAAACTGCATGTGTGCTACTGCCCCCAAACTCTGATATCTGTGACTGTGCGGGAACAACTGTCTTGACGGCATCAACAAGAACTAGTGTAACAGGTTTAACTCAAAATTTCCCTGTCTCTTCAAATCTCTTAATCATGGCCCGGATACCTTTAATAGACATTAGTCCACACCATAGGTTTTTTATACAACAAAATTCACGAATTGCAGCAGAAGCATTCCCCTTGCAGGGTCGATGAAGGATTCTTTTCATAATGGCCCATTTTGTGAAAAATAAAAGTTTTTTTTTGTAAAATTTATTATATTTTTTGAAAAATAACATTTTGAAACGAAAGATGAAATTCAGTTTCTTATTCGAACCATTTCAGATTTTTAATAATAATCTCTTTAAGCTCTGTAGCTAAAGTTTTCCTTTTTGATTAACTTGTTTTGTTTACAAATATTAAATCGTAGAGTATATTTTACAAAAAATAATAATAATAATAATAATAATAATATGAAGCAGCCTATTATGTGAATGGACCTGTTTTGTTGAGAGTAATTTTGTGAAGGGGTCATAAATAGGCCCAATTTTCCCTAGATCGACCTCTGCCTTGTTTTCATAAAACAGCTTCAGCAATAACGCACGTTCAGCTAAAGATACCATAATCATTACAGCCGGAAACATCGACATAAAACATGACAATATCTGCAAACATTTTATATCCTAACCTGTTTTGCATAAAGCTTCCTCTTCTTCGCAAGTATGCAAATCTCAACATTTTTTCTCCTAGAACTGACAGCTTTTCCCGGTTTTACATTTTATTATTCATAATTCTTGTGCTGGATTGTTAATATTGTTTGTGTATTCCGTTTTGATCATTTATTGTGGTTTTTTGGAAAAGCTCTGGTGGACATTTTGGAACTAAAATTTTATTTTCGAACTTCCGTGAGCGCATCTTGTGTACAGTTTATATACCAAATTTCATTCCATTCCATTCACTCGTTTGCGCTGTAGGTTGCTGTTTATAGAGGGGAAGTTTAATTATAACCACCCTGCCCCATAGCAGAAACTGTGCAGCACGGCAGCAGCGCTGCAGATTATTTTAGGCCTTGCAGACTAATCTACCAATTTAAAAATAAATACTGAGCTTAAAAAAATTCCTAAAAATTTACTTTGTTTTAAGAGTTATTGTGTTTCTTATTAATTTTCTTTGTAAAATGTAATTTTCGTTTATTTTATGGGTTACTGTAAGTACTTACGATAATAGCTTGGTTAAGTATTGTTGGGTCACAGATAAATTTTGGTTTGCTGCAGATTGATACCGAAAAGTCTGCGACTGGGAACCCTGTACATATAAGTATATATAACATTGGTGTCCAGCTGTACCTTTTTCCCCCTGTTCCTTGAGTAACACCTGATCAAGGATGTGTTGGTGCTACTCACAAACAGAGCAGTGGAATAGGTAGGAAAAATGACAGTCTACTGCAATTTTAAAGAACAGATTCTCAGATAATCTCTCAGTCTTGCCAGTTTGATAGCTTCTTTTCATTCAGATTGCTATCACATTTTTAACAGGATTATTCACCTTATTTAATTCACCTTGTCATTAAGCAAGGCAAATATAGCTATTTCAATAAAGTGGTAGTATCAAACAAACTGAAAATATTTTAAACTTCAAACAAATTCTTTTATCATTAAAATTTCTCTTGCACATTTCTTTCGAATGAAAAGACTAGTTTTATCAGTTACCGAATTCTAGCCTCCTCCTTTTTCTAACACCAATCCAACAAATATCCCAGTAGCAAAAAATTCACCAAGTGTCTGCAACAGATACTTCAGGGGCAGAAAATAATCTGCAGGTAAAATATTTTAGAATTGAAGCATTAATTAATCAAACGATCACTTACCTTTGTTATTATGCATTTTATTAATTTTACTAATAATAATCTTAAGTTTTTGTATTAAGTAACAAAGAGCTAAATATGGCACAGATGTCATATTCGCCCCATATTGGCGCGATTTTTTTTCGTTTGCCAATTTGGCGAAAACATCAATAGCACAAACAACATAATCTGGGTTACCACATCAAGCAAAATAACGACACTTTGGCGCCAGTTAAGTACCCGTTGCGTATATGACATTGGCGTCAGAAAAAAATCGCGCCAATATGGGGCGAATATGACATCTGTGCCCTAAATATAATATAAAACGAAGAAAAGGTTCAATAGAAAAATAATCTGCAAACGAGAAAAGAAAATCTGTGACGCCCGTCTCCGGTCTCGAACTTTCTGCTACCGGGACAAATATTAAATGGGTACTTCTTAGTTATCCCATCGACCAAATTACTGTTGCCAAATTGTAAGATTAAATGCCAATAATGGCCAATAAAACCATTAATTCGACGTTTTATTTGCATTTTTTATTAATGTTTTACTAATTTATTTGTTCTTTCGTTATTTAAAATAAAAATTATGTCAATGTGTATAATGTGGCGAAATTGGTCGATGGGATAACTAAGAAGTACCATTAAATGTTGCATGTTGAATCATTTTATACTGAGACAAATTTTATTATCATTATTGATTCTGATGAGTACAACTAGTTTTCTAAATTACCTCGTTTATTACTATTATAATTTATAAAGCATTTTGTATTTGTATCAGCATAACAAGACTGTTCTCCATTTCACAAAAAAAGGAGTATTGTCCGGTCGCACCAAATCAACAGCAAAAAAAAAAATATATATATAGGCAAATCTAGCAAACTCATCGTACGTACAAGAATCTTAAAGGGTATAAAAAATCATTCAATAATCACATTGTCTTCCTTACGAAATAAAATGTGAAATTCTCTTACAATGTCATTACAAAAAAATCTCTAAATTTTTACATTTTAAGCTAATACATTTCATTAAACATGCGATAGGACTTCATACGTACTCCTAATTTCTTCCAATATAAATTTTCTTCTGTTATCGGCGCTCCAACACGTGGAAATTCCAAAGTTTCTAAAGATTTAAATTCAGTCATTTTGTTCCACTTTCTAAACTTATGTAAAACATAAAAATCACATTAATAAGAAATAATCTAGCATAGTACAATACTGTACAGCACGTCAACAGACAAAAGACATGTGGAGAAACTATTTTTTCAATTGTACGGTTCAGTCTAGTTTGTTTATTTTGGTTTCCTGATTCGATTACAAAAGTTTTATATCGATAAATCAAACGAGTGCCTATATCGAACTAAATTCTGGCAAACACACTTTGGCCGAAATCCAGCTAGATATTTCGCTGTTAGCGAAACGAGATCGACCAATCAGAATCCTGAAACTTTGGGAACTTTTCATTGTTTACAAAAATGCAGGCTTCTGATTGATCGATCTCGTTTTGCTAAGAGCGAAAAATCTAACTGAATCACGAGCATTATAATTTTGAACATTGGAAGATTTTGATAATAGAATTTTTATATTAAAAAAACTAAATGTGTACAAGAAGATAATAGTAGGGAGATATGAGAGTGGTGACAGACGGAGTAAAACATTTGATTGGTTCAGACGATTCTGGACAAAAGCGAATCGTCAAACATCTTGGCGAACTTGCCATATCGCCGAGCGAATGCTTGTTAACTTGTCTCATTCGTATAATCGAACTCATCTAGGCGAGTATGGGCACGTTTTGGGACAGAAAATGCATAGGTTTGCCATACTTTGAACAGACGCGTCTATCCAAAGCCGCCTCAAGACTACAAGCCAAACACAGGGTTTCGTGACGTCACGACGCGGGGCTTAGATCAGCCGTGGAGAGCACATGCGTTATTTAAAACATTAATTCTTTCCTCCATATTTCAACTTATTATCACAGCATATGGGGAAAAAAATAAAAACTTATAGTTTAAAGACGCTAATTAAATGCTTTTTAATCAATTTCGATCACTCGAAACAATAATAACGATAACACAAAAACAATATTTATGAAATAATATCACTGTGTCAATGAAAATGTGCATCAGAATTAAAGATACATTAAAAAAAATTCGTTCGTTAATGAAAAAAAAAATCTCAAGTATTAAATTTATTTTAGTAGACAGTTTTTATTATTTATTCTACTTTGAAATTTAGAAACAATATCAATTATCTATTTGGTATATATTCAAAAACAAGACATTATACATTATTACATATATATATATATAAATTTACAGTTTAAACACATAAATTGAATTATTTTGCTTTCAATTATTTCAAAATAAATAAATAACAATGAGTGTGCCAATCAAAACCCACATTTAAAAATTAAATTAAAGTGGAAGAAAAGTGAATGTTAAATGAAAACAAATTCAAGCTGTGTTCTATTTTTATTTTTAACTGGACTTGAAATTATACAGTAAATATCCTATTAAATATTAAGTGATTTGAAACCTGCATATAATAAATAGTAAAATTAAAGTATACATGAAATTAAGTATTCTTATAAATAAATTTTCGTACTGTAAACTTTACTTATCAGAAATGGGTAATTTTCACATAAAATCCATTAAATTAAAAAAACATAAAACTGTCATAATACTAAAACAACACAGGTTCATGAAACAGAAAATTATAATTTAGTTCCGTATTAGTTTGATATATTATGCAAGGTACAAGCAATAGATTTTTAAAAAAATGTATTGACATATGAAGAGAAAAATAAAAGAAAGAAAGAAAAGACTTTCATCAATTGGAATTAAAATATTCCTAATTTATGTTCATTTTCCTCGAATGTTTAGGTAATAGCTGATAAAAAAAAAAACATCGAAAAACACAAAAACCTTCCACGAAAATATTTCATTTCCAAAATAATGTTGTGTGGGTTCTTAAATGTTTGTTCACATCTTTTAAGCTTAAAATAATCAATTTTTATGAGATGAAAAGTATTTTCTGACAGGATCTAAAAGTAAATTTATAATTATAGAATAATAATTTTATTTATTGTTATTTTTAATTAAACATTAAAATGTATATGAAAACACATAGGATTTTTGCGAAGAAGGTGTGTGTGTGTGGGGGGGGGGGGGGAACTACTGTTTTGCATAAGGGTACTAACAACCCTTCCTCTAGTCTTGTAAATAAATTGTTTACAGTTGTGGCAAAAATAGAGAGATTCAAAAACATTATCCCCATAGCTCTATTTACACAGTACATAAGCATTTATAATTTAACAAAAAATTATAAAAAGAATTTTTATTAAGATAGCAAACGTTTAAGATTAAAAAACAACAATAAATTGATACAAGTACATCGATCAGGGTTTGCTTTAAAAGAAGTAAACAAGATAAAAATGCTATGTATTCACAGCGACTTTTATGAAAATTTCTAGAATATTTAAATTTTTAAGTATGAATATATATATATATATAAATACATAAATTTGTTGTCAAATTAAAGTCCAACTAATTCTGCATACAAAATATCTCGAGTTACTATTCACACGACAAGTGTCTTTTAATAAATGGGCGTTAATTAAAGGTCACTCTAATGAATTAGAGAAAACAGAACAAATTATAAAGAGAGGATGGTGTGACAAGATAAGATACAAATTAAATGATATAAGTCTTGACACGATTTAGGGATATTTGCCATTTTAAATTATTGCTCTATGTGGAAAGAAACAGAACTACAATAATATCGTTTCGTTTTGAGATACGGTATTATTGATAGAATCGTACTAGGATTTGCTAGTTATTTTATTTCAAAGAAATTAAAAATAAAAGATTTTGAACACAAGAAATAAAACTTGTGCTGATAGCATACAAATATAATTTGAAAATAAAACTTACCTTGGAAAAAACATGTTATTAGGCTAAGTAAAACGCACGTGCACGTAAAATAGGAAGATACAAAATTCAAATGTTCGGGGCTGGCGCGTTGGCAGTTAGCCAGCCCCGGGCTGTGACGTCACATGTGGGGGGATGAAGGGCGTGTCTGGCTTGTAGTCTTGAGGCGGCTTTGGTCTATCTAATCACAGTCCGAACGTGACCAACGATAGGCTAGGCCGGTTCATGACTTTAATGACGTTAAACAGACCGGATAATCTAAACTCAATCTCTCCATAGTAAAGTATTACGAAAGTGCATAACTACAGCGCCTAGAATACAGTGTGGAAATCTGCTAATGATGCTGAAATCCAATTAGCCTGTAGCGATCTCATATCACAGGATCAGTATAAAGCGTGTTTCTAGCTTAGAGTAACTGGCTTGGCCTTTTGCTCGACGCTAACGTTCTAGCCTCCCGATCATCAGATCCCTGGTTCGTATCGTATCCCAGCGGCGCAATCCATTCACTCTCCTCATTGGTGATCCGGACAAACACGCAACAACAACCTTCAACAACAATCATCTCCTCTCATAACCAACAGATGTCAGCACTAAATAAATCATTCAATGCACCCAAAGCCTGTGAAACGCTCGCAGCACAAAGCATGTCATACTGCCCATCATACATGCGTACGACAGCATCATTCACGAGTGCATATCGCTCGTCAGACGTCAGTAATACATCTTTCTCACTGGGGATGGAGTGTGTAGCGATCTCATCTCACATGATCAGTATAAAGCGAGTTACTAGCTTAGAGTAACTGGCTTGGCCTTTTGCTCGACGCTAACCTCAGAGTAAAGATAAGGAGTAGAGGCCGATTCTCATTGTTCTTTCGGTCAGAACTTGAAGGTAACGTGTTTCTGCTTTCATCGCCAAAATGTTCTCGTTTTTGGCTGTGTGATCTCCTCATTGGCAACTGTCGGATTTGATTCATGCGAGAGAAACGCCAACGCAAGAAAGTTTCAAGGGGAACTGGAGGGAAATTCCGAGGCGATTTTGGCAGGAGAAAAATCGGTTTGGCGCGTTTTATGTACCCACTGTGACGTGAATATTAGAATATTCACAAATTGTTGTGATCGTATTTTGGAAATAGTTTGTTGTAAAAAATTCTTCTTTTAGAAATGGAGACAATAACCCTACACTTAGTTCTTTTAGGTCATTTTAAAAGGAGAAAATTGAAAAGATCTTACTTGAAACAAGCAGTGTTGAGGAAGAGACAGGAACTACACTTTCTTGAGATTAAATCAATCTTTATTTAAGTATATTTTTAGATGAAGATGAATATTTTTCAATTTTGATCACCCGTAAATTGTTCTTGAAAATACCAGCACTTAGATTAAAAAAAATCCCGAGAGAATATCGCATATGAACTGAACATATGAACACTAAAGAACAAAAACTTCGTTGATAAAAAAATGGCACAACTACAACCAGATATCGACATCGTTGTTTCGGACATCCCGTCAGAACTTTAACTGCCTAAAAAAATTAAGGGAGACAGTATATAAACATCGCTACGGGGCCCGTAAAAGTAATTAAGCGAGAGGTTTAAAACAATTGATCAAATTCAAAAGCCACCGGTATTCGGAAAACAAATGAGAAAGCGAAACCAAAAGTAACGCAATCTAATTTGTTCGTGAAACGAAACGTCACTCGTTTGAAATCATAGCAAGCACCCGTTTTCTACTGAGCATGCGCACACTTACAGCCTCGGATGAAACACGGAGAGAAAAAGGAAGGGAAGAATAATGAATGAATGGCGTGCGTATGCAAGCACTGGGGGAAAGCCAACTTACAGGTCTACGCTAAGGTTGTCAGCGAGAGAGACGGGAGAAAAAGAAAAGAAACAAAAAAAAAAAACAAAAGCACGGCTGCGACACCGTCACAGATGCTGACCGGTGAATAGGTGGAAAAAAATGTGAGATTTCATCTCACAATACCCCCCAACGTCGAATAAAATTTTGATGTGCCAGACAGATGTAAAAAGGTGACCTTTTGCATCAGGATGGGGAAATCAAAATTTTGAAAGCCAATTAACAAGCCCTACAAATAAAACGTGGTGATCAAAAAGGAAAAAGAGAAGGAAAAGGAATACATAAATGTTACATCAATGTAGTATATACAATATAAATATGTACATTTAGAATGAGTATTCCAATTATTTACATGTGGCATGCCATAAAAATAATTGTGCACGTAGTATATCTTTAAAAAGATCTCATATCAAAAAAATATTAAACATTAATATTTCACCAAAAAAAGCAAACAACTTTGCTGTCAAGAGATATCATGAAACATGTATTATTCGAATAATATAAAATAACAGTTGCAACTATAATAAGTAAAATTGGTCGACCAAGAGTATTATAGAATAACTTACATCTTCAGCTATTCAAGTTTTCATCAATCAAAGTATCTCATAAATCAAGAGTACTAGTATAATTTGTTTACTCATTGAAGATATTTATATAGCTACTCACTACCATTAACATATTAGATAAAATGTATATCAAAATAATATCAACAACAGTAAACAACACGTATAACCTCTAAAATAAAAAAAGTCAACATCAATAAATTACTCTTCAACAAAAATATTTAACATAATTACTCAAAATTCATCAACCTAGGTATGGTACATATATATATATATATTGCTGTATGAAAATAAAAAAAAAGTGGAGATCTCCAAAAAAAGAAAAAAAAACTAAAAATATACTATCAAAATCATTATACATTTCTATGTAATAAGCTTGATCATGTCAATTTATAAATGAGAAACATGGTACCAAAAAAAAAATAAAAAGGAATAGACAGATAACCTAGAACAGATATTACCATCATGTTTTTGCTAAAATTAAATGAAATTTACTAGAACTTAGAATACTAGGTGAACAAACTATTGCCTTAACATCATCACATTGTCAGGTGCAACTACTCATAAACCTAAAAATAAATACAAAAAAAAATTAACTATTAATATTTATGAAAATACATATTTAAATGCAAATATTAATGTCTTTTTCGTAAATTATAGCTGTGGGGTAGAGGTGTAATCTGATGAGGACTTTGCAACACTAAGTGTTGTTGGCGTTTCTGTACAGGTATTACTCTATTAATATTTATTGTGAAAGGCTTGTCCAGTTCATCTTCTAAAACCCTAACAGAAAGAAGCACATCTGAAATTACATTTATCACAACATAAGGACCAATGTTTCTTGGTTTGAATGCATCATTAGTTCTAATGTAAACATTATCACCACACTGGAACTTTCGTAGATGAGCACGTTTATGTTGACGTTGATTACGTAACTGTTGAGCCTCTTTCATGTTTCCATAAACTTTCTGGTACACATGTTTCATTGTTGGCATATGCTGATAGTAATCGTACGGATATGACAACGCTTCCAGATCAGGATAATCGAAAAGATCAAAAATATTGGATATAGATCTGCCAAAATGCAGAAAAGATGGTGAGTATCCAGTTGAAGAATGTATTGTGTCGTTATATAGGCTTTTATGTATCATTAGGGACTGTTGAAAATTATATCCCTCCTGAGCTAATGTAGCAATTGATGACTTAATGCTGGTATTTATTCTCTCTGATGATCCTTGCGTTTGAGGATGCCCAGAGGATGAATGAACAATACTGATCTTGAGGCTCTCCGTAAAATTATCAAATACTTGTGAATTAAATTGAGGGCCCAGATCAGACATTAAAGAAGCCGGACGACCATAGGTGGTGATGTAGTTGGTCAGGGATTTAACAACAGACTGAGCAGTAGCAATCTTGATCGGGTATAACTCTATATGTTTTGAGAAATGATCCAGGAATGTCAGCACATAAAATTTATTCGAAAAAGGGCCTAGGAAATCCATTGAGACGAGCTCACCAGGTTTAGAAGGGATAAACATCTCTTGTAATGGTGCTGCAGGTATTCTTCGTGGTTTATGTCTAACGCATAACTCACAGGACAGAACAAAAATTTTTGTATCTTTATAAATTCCTGACCAGTAAAATTTTTTGAGTAGTCTTCTATAAGTATTTCCAATACCGAAGTGAGGCATATGGCAAATATGCAAGATTTTTGACTTTAAAATATGAGGCACAATAATTTTAATGTGTGGTGAATTTTCAGGTTGTAAGAATTTACGTTTTATCATAAGTAAACCTGTATCAGGATAAATAAAATAATTTTTGAACTTAGGATTAGGTTTATCTGAAGTTATGGAGTCAATTATTTTCATTATTTTAGGATCCTTACGCTGTTCACAGAGGAATGTGGACTCAGAAATTTCCATTTTTGGGTCTTGAGATTGTTGGTTTTGATCATCTATGTGATGCAACTCAATAGTTGGTGACTTTGTAGTGACTGGAAGAATATTTTTATCTCTTATTAAAGCAGGGTTAGTGTTAAGATCTTGAGAATTATTTGTAAAATCTTCACGAGAGAAATAATCTGCTAACACATTACTCTCGCCTTTAAGATATTGAAAGGTGAAATCATAATTGTAAAGGTCACCCAACCATCTCGTAGTCAGATCAACTGGTGAACTAGTAGACTTATAATGTTCAATAGGTTTGCTGTCACTTAAAATCGTAAAATGTCTATTATACAGAAAAAATTTAAATGCATTAATTGATTTCACAATTGCCATCAATTCTAGCTTCAGAGCAGGATATTTTCTTTCTGAAGGAGATAAAGATTTACTAAAATAACTCACAGGTAGTAGATGACCATTTCGCTTTTGTAGAAGGACACCGGAAATAGCTATACCACTTGCATCTGTATTGAGGTAAAATGGTTTGGACCAATCAGGCAAGGAGAGAAAAGGTTTTGAGAAAAAAATGTTTTGAACTTCTGTAAAAATTTTATTATGATCTGGCGTCCATGTAAAAGGAACCTTTGGAGAGGTAAGTTTAATTAGTGGATCCATAAGTTTAGAATATTTGGGAATAAGTCTGCGATAAAAACCACATAGACCAATAAATCTTTTTAAGTGTTTCTTAGTTTTTGGAGCTGGAAAAGATGTAATTTTGGTTATATTAGAAGACACTGGTTGGATAGTATGATTCTGCAAATGAAAACCAAGGTAATCTATGGCTGTTTGATGAAATTTGCATTTAGCAGGAGACAAGGTAAGGTTATGTTTCTGTAAAATTGAAAACAAAACATCTAATTTGTGAATTATTTCTTGAAATGAATCACCAGCAACAATAATGTCATCCTGATATGCATAAACACCTTGTAATTTACTTTCTTCGATTATTGCATCAATTAACATTTGAAATAAAGAGGCTGCGGATCTGAGTCCAAACATTAAACGAGAAAAACTATAAGTACCCCATTCGGTAGTAAAAGAGAGTTTCTTGCGAAATTCTTCTGGGAGATTTATCTGATGATATGCAGATGGAAAATCTAATGTGGTGAAGTATTTAAATTTAGAAATATTGTTAATAATAGTATCAATTCTAGGTAATGGATAAGAAGAACTACGAATCATGGTATTAATTAATCTTAGATCCAGGGCCATTCGAAATTTTGGTTTTTCATTTGGAGAGGATGCTTTCTTTTTAACCATAAGCATTGGACATGCCCATTCGGAAATACTTCTTTCAATAATTCCTGCATCAACTAACGTGTCCAATTGCTCTTTTGCCTCTTCTTGGATAGATTGTGGCACAGGGAAGGGCAGGGTCTTAACAGGAACATCTGAGATAAATTGGATATGAGGTATAACTCTGTCCGTTTGACCCAAAGATTTCAAGGAAGAAGAAAACACCGTATCATATTTAGTTAATAAATTTTGTAATTCTGTTTTCTGATATGGAAATAGATGATTTAGGCTAAAATTACTAAGTTTAAACTCTGATTTTCTTAACTTTAAAATGTCAGTAGAAGCTTGAATTAAATTAATTTCATGGGGAGAACTAATATTTTGAGTATCAAAATCTTCTTGAATTTCATCTATCTCGTGAATTGTTCCCAAAACTGAATCTTTATTAATGTGAATGGGTTCTTCAGCATTATTAGTGATAGGAATATAAAAGTAACTACTGAGGTTTTTAGCATTTTTAGATTTCGAGCTAAGTTCTGCAGAAATTATGGATTGATATGCACAAGTTGGTAATTCATAGTCCTTTGGTTCAAACAAAAATTGATCACAAGAATGAAAGGAAGACACCGCGGGTACATATACAGTACTGTCAGGTGGAATAACGACTTTCTTTCTTGAATAACAAGAATTATTTGAAGGAAGAGAACTATGTACTTTATTATTGGAATTAACAGACACTGATACATTTTTATTGGAAGATTCAGGTAGAGACCTCTTTTGAGTTAAAGTGTTGACTTGTAAATCCTGTGTTTGATCAACCTCTTGAGCAGAAACAGAGTCTAAGATGTCAAGTAGGTTATTATTTATCTTAATTTGGCTATTATGTAGATCAATAACAACTCTATGAGATTTCAAAAAATCAAAGCCAAGGATACCAACAAACTTAGAATCTTCAGGAATATCAATGAGAAAAAAAGAATGTTTGTAGAAAAATTTCCCTATCTTAAATGACAAGTTTATACAACCAGAACAAATAACAGCAGAATTTACCGTGGTAATTTTTACATTTGAAGCAATTCTGCTATAATGTACATGCTGTTTTATACGTTGAAAATAATATTTTGATAATAGAGAAATGCTTGCACCTGAATCGAGAAGAAAATTTGCAGGATTCTTGTTAATAGTTAATTGAATAATTGGAAGGGTAGGTTGATCAACTTCCGCATGGAGAAGAAATTCGATGGACTCAACAAAGATTATGTCATTTTCAGATGAGGTTGTTTGTATAGCAGAGTTTGCAAAAAGTGGAATTTCTTTATTTGTTTGACTAGCAACTGATTTCACAAGTCTCTGTGATGAAATCGGATAGTTAATTTTAGTCAATGGAGACCGCGGTACAATAATATCATTCTGGACTTGAAAAGGCGTAAAGTCACGACTTAAGGCAGAAAAACCATTAAAGGACGGAAGTTGAGTATTTATGTCTGGAGATAACTCTTGAAAACATTCAGGAGTTATGTTTGAATTATAGAATGTTCTTTCACATTGAAAAACGGGAACAGCAAGGTCTTTAACAGAATTTACATTATTGAAAGAGACAGCTTGAGAGTTATACTGTGGAGAAAAATCACACAGGGGTGAAGCAGCTCCACACCCACTTCTCCCCAAATCGTGTCAGTACCTATGAGGATTTTTATTTGAGTAGTTCTGACGGGAGGTCGAAACTTTAGAGGAAGAATGTCGAGAGTCGGATGAATGTGGTTTATCATCTGAGGAGTTGTGATGCCGTTTTTTAAAAGATGCTTGTTTTGATTTGGAAGCTAAATTTGCTTTCAATTTGAAACATCTGTTTGCTGAATGTCCAGGTCTTGTGCACCACTGGCAAATAATTCGTTTATACGAATGTTTGAAATGATAACTAAGTCTTATGTTTTTGGAAGAATTGTGCCTGGACTCTGTATCGCAAGATGAGTTATCATCTGAAGTAGCTGTGTGAGGTTTGTTACACACCTCCGATGAGTCCGCAGAATGACTATTATGAGACAGAGAATCCTCAGGTTGTTCATGTAAGTTATGTAACATACTGTATGAAGGTGGGACCGAATTAGAAATTATAGGTGCTTGAACAGAATCAAGAATCTCTTGATATGAAGCAGCAACTTCAATCATTTTGTCAAACGAATCTATGTGTTGTGTAAGAATGTGAACTTTTAAATTATTAGGGATGAGATCAGTGAATTTTGATATTAGAATCTGTTCAATGGAGGGATCAGGCAACTGAGGAAAATGTTTACGAACAACATCATCTAACCTTGTAGCAAAATTCCGGATAGATTCTGAAGGTAGAAACTTTATACTATTGTATTTAAGAGCAATGGAGGTAGCTGACTCCGTCTTAAAATGTTTTCTAAAAATATCAAACAAGTCTTCAGGAGAAGTTGCCTTTTTACATGCATTAGAGGAAACATAAAATTTTAATGCCTGATCAGAGAGTTTAGATTTGAGGAAAATAAGTGCCTGTTCATTACTCCAGTTAGAATAAGAAATGGTCGCTTTAACTTGCTCAGCAAAAAAATCTAAAAGTTCGGGATCACCCGAAAAAGGTGTCACTATTATTCTTAGAGGTTTAATTTTTGACGTCATGATGAATAAATACAACAAAATTCAAAAATAATGCAATAATTCAAACAAACAGCATTCAAATAAATTACTAATCTCAACAATATATAAATACATCAATAGTTCTAATAAATTGTGCCTTAATGTTTGCCATATGCCCCTTCAAACAATCTAAAATTATAGGTCATTGTAAAAATATTTGCATACTAAGAACAAAAATATCTTCCATCACTTCATACAATCGAAAGAAAAATCATGCTCTGCAAAAATAAAAGGAGATATTTCCTACCATTTACTTCTCAGAACAGAAAAAAAATCTCTTCAAAGTACATAAAAATGAGCAATTTGTTCCCCAAATACAAATATAAGTTCAACAAAATAATATATTGAAATAAACTCTTCAAAAAAAGTAACAGCTTCAGACTAAAATATTAAAATATCACAGCATTATAACATATTATTATTATTTTTTTTTAATTAAATAAGTATTTCTGTCTCTCATAATTCCAGGGTGCATTTTTCAAGAATTTCTCCAAAGTCGGCACCAAGAATTGTGACGTGAATATTAGAATATTCACAAATTGTTGTGATCGTATTTTGGAAATAGTTTGTTGTAAAAAATTCTTCTTTTAGAAATGGAGACAATAACCCTACACTTAGTTCTTTTAGGTCATTTTAAAAGGAGAAAATTGAAAAGATCTTACTTGAAACAAGCAGTGTTGAGGAAGAGACAGGAACTACACTTTCTTGAGATTAAATCAATCTTTATTTAAGTATATTTTTAGATGAAGATGAATATTTTTCAATTTTGATCACCCGTAAATTGTTCTTGAAAATACCAGCACTTAGATTAAAAAAATTCCCGAGAGAATATCGCATATGAACTGAACATATGAACACTAAAGAACAAAAACTTCGTTGATAAAAAAATGGCACAACTACAACCAGATATCGACATCGTTGTTTCGGACATCCCGTCAGAACTTTAACTGCCTAAAAAAATTAAGGGAGACAGTATATAAACATCGCTACGGGGCCCGTAAAAGTAATTAAGCGAGAGGTTTAAAACAATTGATCAAATTCAAAAGCCACCGGTATTCGGAAAACAAATGAGAAAGCGAAACCAAAAGTAACGCAATCTAATTTGTTCGTGAAACGAAACGTCACTCGTTTGAAATCATAGCAAGCGCCCGTTTTCTACTGAGCATGCGCACACTTACAGCCTCGGATGAAACACGGAGAGAAAAAGGAAGGGAAGAATAATGAATGAATGGCGTGCGTATGCAAGCACTGGGGGAAAGCCAACTTACAGGTCTACGCTAAGGTTGTCAGCGAGAGAGACGGGAGAAAAAGAAAAGAAACAAAAAAAAAAACAAAAGCACGGCTGCGACACCGTCACAGATGCAGACCGGTGAATAGGTGGAAAAAAATGTGAGATTTCATCTCACACCCACCATCACGTGACGGTGGGCAGTGATCCCGCCTTCAAGAAAGGATTGCTATTTCTGAGTCCAGTTATATGAAAAGTCTATGACGCTAACGTTCTCGCCTCCTGATCATGAGATTCTTGGTTCGTATTGCATCGGCGCCAATCCACCACTCTCTCTAAAAGCCGATCGCTGCGACATCTGCGTTATATTCTCAAATAGACGAATTCGTCTTGGAGTTTTAGAAAATATCCTGCAGATGTCGCTGCGAGGGATACAATATTTTAGCCCTTTTTTAAGAACTACTGGGATAGCCGATTTCCGCACTATATATTCTAGACGCTATAGCATAATTTCTTTAAAAGATGACTCTTTAAAGTATATTACAGGTTTCTAATGGGCATTTATTGTTTTTATTTATAATCTGTAAAGTTTTGTGATCATGTAGACATATTATTTTAAGGATTTGGTGAATTTTTTATTAGTTAAATTTATTACTATTTTTTTTATCTGTCATTGTTGTGTTAGACTTTTTAAGCCTAACTATAAATTGCTATATAGTTTCATGTTTTCAGAAGTAAATTTGTTTCATTGCTTATCTTAAGCTATAATCTACTTATTTTATAGGCCGAATACGCTGTTTACAGTTTATTTTTTCTTTCGCCATAGAATTAAAAGCTTTAAATTGTGCATTCTGTTAAATGTTGTTTAATGTCTATTAAATGTTCTAACAAATTTCGTACATTTGTTTAGCATGTAGCTTATGTTTACTTTTCATTTTCTCCCTAAAATAATTCTACTCGGCCACTTACGAAGTAAAATTTATTTTTAAACATATATTCATCCCATCTTAAACCTAGATCCAAAATTTGTCTGTTGAGTTTAAACATTTATGTTTTCTTTTCAGAATCGTAACTATATGATCTTTAGTGAGAATGGTTTTCACATCAATCTGACATGAACCTTTTGTGGCCCAAAACGTATCACAGAGTGCATATGGACTTTACCCATGTGACGTCAGCCGCGGGTAAGCAGAAGAAAAACACCAATAGGCGTGGAGAACATTTTAACACTGCTCCCCCTTCGTCCTATAAGCAGTCTTTTTCGGAGGGTTTTTCCCCGCAGAGGCGTGGCTGTTGCCATTCGTGGCTAAAGTCCATTGAGTATTTTTAACATCACATTCCTCAGTGACACTTTTCCGGACAAATGTTCTGCATAAAGTTGCTTTTAAGTGCTTGAGCTCTGTATCTTGGTTCTCAGTTAAACAGTTCTTCTTGATTACGTGACTAGCACTGCAGATATGTCTTAAAATATTAATATATTTGTTACTTTTCATCAGATACAAATTGAATATTTTTTAATATATAATTTAATTTCTCATTTTGATTAGATTTAATAGTTTTTATATAATTCAGAATGTTACAGTACCTTGGCTCTCTATCAGTTTTTTAAATTGCATTTTAAAACTTAAGATAGCCTTCAGATGAATAGTTTTATAGTACTAAAATATACATATTCTGTATTTAAATAAAGTATGTCTGAAATACACGTATATTTTATTTATTTATCAATAAGTAAATGCCATTTCATTCAAGTTGCTGTAAAATAGATTTTCACAATCCTTTACAAAAAGCACATGTTAAAAAAGGATTTTGGATTTTCTTTTCACTTTGATAAACATGCGATGCTGCATTTTACTAAAATGATTATATGCAAACACAAAACACAGCTGGAACATCCCCATTTCTTTCCAATCAAATAAGCATATTATGAACCAGAAGTTTTACTTAAATGAAATTTAAATAAAAACAAGACACATTTTACAATGTTTCTGTGTTTAAGTTTATAAACTATGGGCCAAATAAAATCTAGTTTGTGTGTACTTATAAACAATTCCTTAGTATGTACCAAAACTCTTATCTTAAACCTAGATCCAAAATTTGTCTGTTGAGTTTAAACATTTATGTTTTCTTTTCAGAATCGTAACTATATGATCTTTAGTGAGAATGGTTTTCACATCAATCTGACATGAACCTTTTGTGGCCCAAAAATGTATCACAGAGTGCATATTGAGGATTTTTAACATCACGTTCCTCAGTGATACTTCTACGGACAAATGTTCTGCATAAAGTTGCTTTTAAGTGCTCGAGCTCTGTGTTTTGGTTTTGAGTTAACCAGTTCTTCTTGATTACATGACTAGCACTGCAGGTATGTCTTAAAATAATAATATATTTGTTATTTTTCATCAGATACAAATTGAATATTTCCAACTGAGCAAAAAAATGCCCAGGCCGGGAATAGAACCCAGATCCTTGGCTTACAGGGCCAATGTGCTACCGTTTAAGCTAACTGGGCCGACAACCGGCGAGCATATTTCGCTCAGATAGCATTATTGGTAATAACATCTGGTCTGTCATGTAGTCAGCTCAACAGAATGGTCCGCAGGTAAAGGAACTCCATTTAAACGATGGGTAGATAGATAAGCTATTATCATTACCATAATAGTTTACTAGAGGGGGCACATGTCCCCCTCTAGTTTCGGCCCTGACACGTCCATCTATCTTCATGTTATTCAAATATTTGAGCTCACTCTACCATTTTTGAAAACTATACCGGAATTTTTCTGGACAGTTTGGTTCCCAACAATGGCGGGGCGAAAAAACCAATTGGATTGAAGATCTCCTCAGTTATAGCTAATATCTTCCTTTTAGACAGATTATAACAGATTCTAATAGACCGAGAGGCTTCAGCACGGACAATCACCTCATCGAGTTCATGGCTGAAATTCCAGAATTAGTTAAAACTCGATTCGCATATTAAAACGCAATCGGTCTAAAAGTCATATTTTGGTGGAAAACACCTGAAAATCTGATTTTAGCGATTGACTGGTAGGTTTACCATTGTGTTTTCCTGCACCCAAAGGTGTGAAAACGTGGAGAACTGGGAGCAGGAAAATACAATGGTAAACCTACGAGCCAACCCTCAACCGCTAAAATCGGGTTTTCAGGTGTTTTCCACCAAGATATGACTTGTCAGACCAATTGCATTTTATTATGCGAATCGAGTTTTAACAAATTTTGAAATTTCAGCAGTGAACTTGATGAGGTGATTGTCTATGCTGCCACCTCCCGGTCTATAAATTTATGAGCGATCTTCAAACTATCATCCATTATATCCCACTTCAACCCTAAAACCAGAACTGTCGTAGTTACATTTTTGTTGAGCAATTCTTTATTGTTAAAGAAACTTCTGTCTTCTTTTTTAACTGGTCCGAATTTCTACATTCTTAGTTTCATTTTCGCGTCAGCCATGATTTATGCAGATTTTGAAATAAAATTTTTTAGTTCAGGCATGCTGTTGACTGAAGTCACGCAGTTATCTACATAGTATGATTTCATAAGTTTCTCTACTATCTGTTTATTTCTTCATCAACATTACTCAAATGATATCTTATAGCTGCACCGAGTAAAAATGGACTACAAGTGACTGCAGAATTACTGTATTGTGTTGATAAACCCGAAACTCGTCAGGATTCTTTCCCCACAAAAATCCCAAGAAATGACGATCTGATTCTTTGACTTCAATTTGAAGAAATGCTTTTCTTATATCGGCTACTACCTCGATAGCTTTCTCACGAAATCTTATTAACACTGCAGGAATTTGTTCAATGAGGTTTGGTCCTTTAAAGAGACAATCATTTAAGGAAGGTCACCTCCCTACTTTACACGATGCATCCAAAACTAGTGTAACATTGGTAGTAAGACTATCTGGTTTGATGAAGGGATGATGAGGTAAAAATGTCCTGGAATCTTTAGTGTTTCATTTGAAACTTTACTAATGACACCTTCTTCTTCGCATTCACAGAAAACCTTAGATGACCTCTTGAAATTTTTTCATCGATTTTAATTTCTTCGTTGAACTCATCAATCTTCGTTCAGCAATACGTCTATTTGAAGGAATCTCACGTTTGCCTTTTATCCAAGGAAAACATACAATATAGCGACCTTCCTTATTTTTAATAACTTCTTTCATAAAATTATCATGAGCGAGTTCTTCTGCTTTAGACAAAGTTTGACTGGGATCTGTTATACCGATTGTCTCTAATTTCCATAATTCTGCAATCTTCATCTCTTTTAACGCTAGGTTCGTAATCCGCATATTTCCCATAATTTAAACAAGACTGTGATGTACTTTCTAAACGACCACAAAGTGTCCATCCAAGCTTCGTCTGTATTGCTATAAGACCGCTCTTTAGCTGTTTCATTAGACCTGTGGGAAGTTGTCCGTAGAAATCGCTTCCTATCAAAATTTCAATTATTGGACTTCCTGCTCCTATATCTGTGATCCATAGCTTATTAAGTCCTTTAAGTACAGACTCTTTCGGTATGCAAGGAATATTACTGCAAATTATATATTGATCCAAAAATTCTAAGACTTCTTCAGTTTGTTTAGATATCTACAGGGAGCACTTAACTCAGCTTGGAATTTATTGTGAGACTTATCTTCTGTTTGTGCACTGCCAAATAATGTGTGTACAATAGCTTCAGAAGAAATGGGATGTAAACCTAGTTCTTTGGCTGTACTTTTTAAAATATAGCTCTTTTGTGACCCACAATCTAATAGTACTCCTACTTTCTTTGTCATTCAACCTTTAATAACTATTCCTAAAGTCATAAGAGCTACTTCACCAGAATACTTATTATTAGCTATAGTGCTTTGGATTACTTCTGTGGTCTTAGCTATATTTTCTGGTTCTTTACGCATTGAAATTTCAGGGTATAATAACTCGGTATGAGGTTTAGAATATACATGGCAACGAATAAAAACTTTACAAACTTTAGCGTGGTGACAAAAACGAAGACATTTTAGACAGCATTTTTATCCCAAACTTTAGCTTTCCGTTCTTCAAAGGAAAGAGATCTAGCCCTAACACAGTCCTTGCTTTCATTTGGTTTATCACAAAATAAACATAGGTGTTCCTTTGCGCTAAATAGCCCTGCCACCGTAAGTAATTTATTTTTTCCTTTTCGGAACTTTTCTTTAGGTTTGTCTTTAGAGACTAACTCTACAAAACCAGATTTAGCTAATTTTAATCTTTCCTCTCCTGCAACCTCTTGTTTCAGGAATTCTATCAATGTTACTATATTTGATTTTGTTGACACTGAATTACCAGTACTATCAACGCTTGATCTGTTCGAAATATTATATCGTTGAAATGCTTTCCTTACACCTTCTGTCAAGCTAGATTCTGTCATGGGATAGAGCCAAGCGAACTATTGTTTTCTAAACTTAAACCCATGGATTCTAAAGATCGTAAATATGCCTCGAATTTTGTGAATAGATCCGATAACGGAAGTTTAGCTTTCCCGTGTGCCTGTACATTAGCGACAAACAATTTTAAAAATTCTGTGACATATACTTCTATCAATAAATCTTTATTCCCAAAACGCTCTTGAAATGCCTTTACAGCTTTCGGGTAATTTACGGAAGTCATTAGATACTTCTCTAACAAACACCTGGCACTCGTTCCAGGCTGTACCGATTGGATAAGATGCTGAAACATCCCTATTATCCAAATCTATGTCTTCATGAATTTTTTCAAACTGGGACTAAAACGAAAGTTAATTTATTAACTGCAAATCGAACGGCTTGATATTAAGCTTAGGCAATTTATAAGTCTTAGATTTAGAATAACCGTAATCCTTGTTACTTCCATTATCATCTTGATTATGTTTATTTATACTCAATACCTCACTAACTTTACACTTGATAGTAATAAATTTATCTGAGTAACTTTCATTTCCTGCTACTTCATTATTAATTGCTCCTTCATCGCATTGATCGTCATCTACCATGACTTCTATTATAGCTTCATATATAGCTTTAATCGTCATCTACCATGACTTCTATTATAGCTTCATCTATAGCTTTAATTTCTTTAATTAAATTCTCTAATTTGGTAAAACCGTCTATAACGGTACCCTTATCTAACGGGTCTCCTTTAATTTTTTATTTTAATGCATTTAAAGTTCTGGTAAATGACGTGCGCAGTGGTGTACGTTTTTTCTTTAATTTATTCATATTACAGAATGTGAGTAAAAATACACTCAATGAAAATAAAATATACTATAAAAACAATTCAATAATTCAACATCTTTATTCAATTGTCCCAACAAACATAATGATGGGTTCGAAATATATTTAATTATTGAAACTTGTTTAGATGATCACAAAATTTATTTACATATTTTGAAATAATAGTAATTAAAATATAAAAATGGGACATTCGAAGAGATGTTGAATTGACAATTATGTACATATTTACAAAAATATGGACTCATTTTACCTAGAAGTCGGATAACCATACTTATTCACCAAAAAAAGATGAACCTAATACATGTTTACAATCTGCATTCTCTTAATTCACGCCATGCTAATTTAGGAAAATTCACGGAATTCGGCTAAAAAACTTTCATAACAACAGACGATAAAAAACATAAACACTCGAAAAAAATTCTTTTAACGACTCAAATAAAAATAGATGCCAACTTTTATTTCCTAAATTTTAGCTTCTTCTCGTGAGATAAAAAATGTAAAAGTAAGGAAAAAAAAACCATAGCAACGAGCCGCATTTAATAAATAAAATAACATATTACAATGGCATTAGCCAAAACCGTGCATTACACAAAGCATTTACGCATTTTAGCCAAAACCGTTAATTTACCAATTTCTAACACTTCCGTTGCGGAACACCAAATTAAAAATTCATGAATTTAACAGTATTTTAAGAAATTTAAATTGTGTACGGATGGACAGACGATCAGACAGATTTGTTTGACTGTTTATCTAACAACTTAGTGTAGTTAGGGTAGCGTTGGTAGTTCAGTAGCAGTAACATTCAAAGTAACGACATTAAATATCTTCGTACTTTAAAACCTAAAAAACCAATTTTATTTAAATGCAGATACTACTCTATTTCCCACCAAGCGTCTCTATAAACGCAAAAAATGGTTTTAAAACTGTACTATACTCAGACACTGGAATAACACTAGACTTAGTAATATCACCTCTGACTATAACAACAAAGGAAATAATTGTGAACATGCTCTTGCGACGTTTTCTGCTCCCACCAATATGGCAGCCAGTGTGAGGAGTAGTTAAACTCAAATTAGTAATTATAAAAAATAAATTAACATGCACGTAATCCAAAGCATTCGCGATTATTACAGTTTTTAATTCTGAGAAATATCGTATATTCAAATGAATTCTCAACTCTTATTTAAATTTATTTAGGAATTTCTCTTACTCTAAAATCTGACAGAAGGAAAATACCAACTGTCTACATTGCTTCTGCTGCCATCTGTTGGTATAAAACAGTTTTTGATGCAGTATAAAATAATTTCTTTTGCAAATTCAAGTAAAACAGTAAAAATGTTTTAAAAATCTGCTTGGTTAAATGTTAATAAATGATGCTGAAGTACTCGAGAAAAAAAATATACTTTGGTTTTACTTAGTAATTCTTAGAAATATAAGCCTATTCGACAATAAACAAAATTCGTCAACCATTTACTCCAATGTTAAAATTCAACATTTTAAACTAGTTCTTATTGTATTAATTACAATTGTAATATACTGTGAAATATTATATTAGTTCTACTTATTGTATTAATTCCAATAATCTAAAAATATATGTAAATATTCTTAGAAAAATAGATAAAATTTTGAATAAGAAAATGCCAAGACAAAATTAATTATTATCCCACTCCATCTCAAAAAATCTTTTATTATTATTATTATTAATTTTAATTCACATTAAATAAAAAATGACGCTTTTAAATTCACTAGATTTTGCCCATCAGAAGATTTATTAAAATAAATGTCTTAAGTGATAGTCTTCAAATGATTAAACAGTGAATTAGCAACAAATTTTTGACTAAGTGGTTTTTAATTATTTACCTTCTTTTGAAAAAAATAAAATATTATTTTATTATGATTCACAAATTATTAAGATGCAATAAAAGTTTAACAGTAATTAAAAAAAAATTCTATATTTTGCTAATAAGAATTTATATTTTTAAAACAATTTTTATAATTTCATGGTCCTTTGATTAGTTTTAGCTTTACAAATCTTACTAAAGCAATGGAATGAGTTTTATAAAAACAATGCAATTCATTTAAAACACTAGCAATAAATTTAACAAAATCTACGTTCTATACTTTGTTAGTAAAATTCTGAATTATAACTTCAATATTGCAATTCTTACAAAAGCAAATGAATGATTTTTATATAAGTAATGCAATTAATAAAAAAATATTTCTCATAAATAATAAACTGAGACAGTATGTTGAATTTACAAAAAGAAAAGTATGTACGCTTACATTTCAGATTTAAAAAAGAAGTCTTTTACTAATTTTTATATCTTTTACCATCAACAGAGGGCAGTAGCAGTAGATTTGGTAAAAATAGCCGTTCGGTTACAGTTAATACTGCTTTTGGCTCCTTTTGGACTTGTTGCCCTATCTAGCCTGTTCTTTGGTATGAGGTACTACATTTTTTAAATCTTAATGTTGTCATATAGTAATACATTTTAAAACATTTTTGTTTTAAGTTGGTGAATCTTTTTCTCGATAGGGGCGTTATAAGCGTAAAAGAAGCTGAGTTGAATCTGTCCTATCTAATTTTAATTAGGAGTATGGCTGCCACATGATAAAACATAAAAAACTCCACTTTAAAATTCCAGTTATGTAATTTTCCATCAGACACGTTATCAGTGTATAAAAACCCATCAAGTGAAACCTTTTATGAAAATACAAAATTGGTGTGGCAGAAGCTTACATTCTGAAGATTTATTAAAAATATATAAAAAATCAACTTTATTTGAATTTAGTTACTCCGTTTCCCACCATGGGACGCTATTAACGCAGCTTTTTAAAATTGAATCCGTGGAACTTATTTTCAGCATCGGTATAGTTGTCAGACAGTGAAACACAAATTAATCAATTTTACTTAAATTTGGTTATCTTATTTCCTCTCATGGGGCACTATAAACGGAAAAGCAAAATTTTGTTGAAACTGTATTCATAATTTTAACTTGGAGTATTGTTGCCATATGACTACGCATAAAAAATCAATTTTAAAAGTTTAATTATACCATTTTTCCATCAGGTGTGCTTACTAGTATAGAAAACCTATCACATGAAATTTTTTATCAAAACATAAATTTGATCGTTGCAGAACTTATTGTGAAATTAAAACCCCCCGCATAAAAATGAAATTTATTTAAATTTCGTTACCCTTATTCCTATCAGGGGACGCAAGGGGATAAAAGAAAATTGTATTGAATCTGTGTCACCAATTTTTAACTTCAGTATAGCTGTTATACAGTGAAACGCAAAAAAAAAAAAAAAAAAAAAAAAAAAAAAAATATATATATATATATATATATATTGCTTAAATTTGGTTACCAATTTCTTCCTGCGGAGCGCTAAAAGCGGAAAATAAAATTTTACTGAATCTGTATTTCCAAATTTTAACTTCAAGAATGATTGCTACCTGAGAAAATATAAAAAAATCCCTTTTAAAGTTTTAGTTATGCAAATTCCTACCAGGGACCAAAAAAATTACAATGTGAAATATTTTATCAAAACATAAACTTGACCAAGGTAGAAGCTTATTCTGAAGATTTGTTAAAGAAAAAAGGTCATAAAAATAAATTTTATTTAAATTTAGTTACTCTATTTCCCGCCAGGGGTCGCTATAAACATAAAACAAAATTGTGTTGAATCTGTGCCAACTATTTAAACTTCACTATAACTGTTGTACAGTGAAACCTTAAAAAATTGCTTAAATTATATTATCCGATCCCCTCTAAGGGCGCTAAAAACGCAAAAAATTGTGTTGAATCAGTCCCATCTATTTTTATTTTGAGTAGTGCCCTCAAACAGTGAAACAAAAAAAAAAACACTTTTATTTAAATTTATTTAATATATTTATCACTAGGAGCCAATCAGGGGGGTAATCAGCGTAAAAGAAATTTGAGTTTAAATTGCTTCATCCAATTTTAATTTTGAGTATGGTTGCTAGATGAGGAAACATAAAATTTGCATGTTTTTATTTAAATTTGCATGAATTTTAGTTATGCAATTTTCCACCAGGGGTGCTACTAGAATAAAAAACTAAGGAGAAAATTTTTATCAATACATAAATTTGATAATGGCGGAAGCATTTTCTGAAAATTGAAGCTAAATTTGCTCGTGGGAAGTGAGTTTTAAAAGAGCGTGAAAAGCCAGTTGAAGACTCAAACATATCATATCCGTTTATACAGTGTGCTCGCTAAAGTCTGTTGTCACCCCAATAATTTCTGAACGGCAAGAGCTATAGTCGTAAAAGAGGGGTTTAGGTATAGTAAAGTTACCATGAACTACTGAATGAAACCGCCTACGGCGCCACCTGATGGAAAACTGCGGAGTTAGCATTCCTATCTTGAAAACGGAAAGAGATAGGGAAAAAAACTGATTTACAAAGTTGTAGAGCGTCATCGATTTAGTACAAAAATATACCTTGTGGATATTAATGCGAAGAATAGAACGGTTAAAACGCGCATTTGTTTTTTCGTGATTTCCTACACTGTGACTTCACGAAACTTGAACGGAAGGAGAAATAATTATTTTTCGAACAAACGTGCATCCAAATGTGCATTGCAGCTGACGGTGAGAAGTTTGAACATCTCAAGTAAAGGTATATTGTTATAACTAGTTGTTTTTTCTTTCTAAGATCGTTAGGCACGTCACAGTGTAGGGAATCACGAAAAAACAAATCCGCTTTTACACCATTCTATTCTTCACATTAATGTCCACAAGGTGTCTTTTCGTACTAAATCAATTATGCTCTACAATTTTGTAAATCACTTTTCCCCCTATCCCTTTCCGTTTTTGAGATAGGAATGCTAACTCCGCAGTTGTCCACAGGTGGTGGCGTAGGCGGTTTCATTCAGTAGCGCATGGCTACTTTACTACACCTAGGCCCCACTTTTATTACTATAGCTCTTGCCGTTCAGAACTTATTATGGTGACAACGGACTTTAGCGGGCACACTGTATAAATATCAAAGTCTCTGTATGTCCCTCACAATTCCGGTTGGACCGTCTCATTGGTCGTGGCCATGTTCGACTTTGTTCAACTTACGAAAATCTAATATATAATTTCTTCTATCTTAACTCACGTTTGTTCAGTATATTTTTCTATAAAATATTCAAAGCTAGAAAAGTTTAATATTTTGTGTTATCATTAAACCATTTTAGAAACCGTGTTTAATTTTGCTAATGTAAACAAGCGCTAAGATGTCATGGTGAGTCATTTATTTTTGAGAATCATTCACATAAAAAAATTCGCGCATCGAATATCTCGCCTCACTTTTAATACAATGTTAATGACGCCACCGCCTGTCGTAGCGCCCCCGAAATAGTCTGCATGAGAAAAAGGGAACCGATGTTGGCATTCATCCAGCATGAATTACCTCTATGGTTTTTATAGCGTTTATTTTTTTTCTCATGTAGACGATAATGGCAGCTCAAAGCGGTAAAGTTTTTTTAGGTTAGTTCTGTTTTTTGAACGGGAAAAGAATAATGAAGTAGAGATGTAATATAGAATATGTTTTTTAACAAGGAAATACTTTTTTTCAATAATTTATAGTACTTTTCATTTGAAACGAATGAGACTGCAGCCGAACGTAAACGACGTTCAGACAGAGAACGTAAAGCCCGATGGCTGACTCAGCAGTCGCAAGATCATCATGCTACTCAGAAACATGAATCCAAAAAAGGACTGTACAATAGAACCAGATTAATTGTGCATTATCTCAACAGACATTTTACTGATGCATTCATTTAAACCAGAACAAATCAAAATGATATAGAGTTTACATACCAAGAATTGATTTAACACTAAGTGAAACTTCTCTACCTTTCATTCTTAAATGCCACCAATTTTCAGTTACACTATCATTTTCAATGACGACAAATAAGTCACAAGGACAAACAATTTCTACATTTGGACTGTATTTAAAATAACCGTTTTTTTCATGGACAACTATATACAGGTATTTCAAGATGTAAAGAAGAAAAGCAGTTAAAAATTTATGTCGAAGATACTGAACAGCAAGGTCAGCTTTTAAATAATGAAAGAGTTCTTACAAAAAACATCGTATATCCGTTTTGTGACCAAATTTGAATTTATCCTTAAATTTCCCTTTTCATGTATTCATTATACAATAGAATACCGCTAATCCACGAACGCTTGTAATCCGCGATCAATTTATGAATGTAAACAAAGAAATTGAATTTTTGAAAAACGTTTCAATCATGACAAAATTTTGAAAAACTTGTTCACCAGTTTTAATATTTTCCTTCTCTCTGTATATAGTTTCATACATCATATAACGTTCTTCTTTATAGTTTAAAATGATTGTACATTTAATCAGTATATTATTTTGTTTAAGTATTTATTCATGCAATAGTACTCGAAAAATACAATTTGAGATGAAAAAGTATTTGTTTTCATTTATGCTTACTTACATAATATATTTAATAATCTATCTTTTTTAGATTAAGTCGTAATTATGAAATTACAAAATGCATTTTAAAATATTAAATTTATTATATTTGAACAAAGATTATTGCTATTTAATGACACATTACGCTGTGAGATCTTAATAAAGCATCTATCACTGATTTTGACCAATAGATGGCGTGCCACACATAAGTATAAAATTCTCTAATTTTGCTATTTCTTGCCAAGTAATTATGAAAATAGTCTTAAAGTGGTAATTAAAATAATAAAATCTGGATTTTTTTTCTTTTTCTCTGTTTTTAAGACATTGTTATTATTGTTATTTGTTTTTCTTATTTCTGAAATTTGTCCTTTATTTTCAAAATTTTCCGATTCTTTTGTTAGCAAAACTTACTAGATTATTTCATCTAAAACTTACTAATGATTTTAATTCCTCCACCCCCATTAAATCATGATTAGAAATTTGAAAACATTTTAAAGACTTATATTAATAATAACTTTAGAATTATTTTTTATAACACTCTGAAATCTAAATAAAAACTTTAGTACACTTTTATAATAATAGAGGGCAACACAAGACATCTACTGATAAACAAATCGCCCAGTTTCTCAATCCCAACTAGAGAAAATTCAGACACTGAGGCTAACAGGAAAAAATACCTTTTGACGAATGTTTGGCATTAGGCCTGAAATATTTAAATTTTTTAGAGCAACAAAGTTTTGTAACTTAGCAAGAACTTATTTGTAGACTGCAAGATAAAATTCAAGAACAAAAACCAAATGTCTTAACCCTTTCAGAGCCGATGGTATGTTTATGAAACCCTTTATTATTTTAATTCTCAAACACCACAATGACACCATAATTTTTGTAAAATATTTTCCATATAATATGTATGTGACATATAGTCTTTTTCTTATTGTCAAACTAGCGAACTTGCCCGGCGTTGCCTGGGTACGTCAAAAAACAGCAGGAATTACGAAAAAACTCTGAAAATCACAATAAGATATCGCGAAAATTTTTGTAATCGCTTCTCAAATTCTGAAAAGAGAAAAAAAAAATATATATACTGTGTTCGAAGATTGCAAGTTGATTCCTTTCACTAATGTGGAAAAATAGTAGCAAATCGCTAAAATACACTAAAAATCACATACAAATTTCCCGAAAAATTCGAAAATTGCTATACGAAATCCGAATAAACTTTATTGAAATGAGGCAGAATGTACTTTAGGTCAAAAATGGAATGTCAAAAAATTGCAGCAGATCGCGAAGAAACGTAAAAATCGCATTAAAAATCACAAAAAGTTCAAAAATCACGAAAGTCAAAATTTATTATAATTGGATAAAAATTTCAAATCTAATTCCTTTGACCTGTGGGCTCTCTTAAAATTTATGTTTTGGAAATCATGCTAAGCATTAGATCAGGTTACTTTTATTCATAATTAATTTACTTGGACTCCGTTAAATATAATTAACATAATCCCTTAAGTTAATATTAGTTTTTGTTGCATTAAAATATCTCAATTTGTTGATTTTCTGTAAGCAAGTAAACCCTATTGTTTACCTATCGGAATTTGGTGAAATATTAGAGATATCGCCAAGTTGGCGTTACTTTTGGCGACTCATTTTGGTCGCCAAATTTGGCGATATATCGCCAAATTGGCGACAAACTTGGCGTTATTTGGCGACAAAACTGGATCCCTCCCCTACGGTAACCCCCTTATATGTATGGACATGCATTACATGCTGTTCAAGAATCGCATAAACAATTCGCTAAAAATTCCAAAATCGCTGCACGAATTCCGAATAAACTTTTATGAAAAGAGAACAAAATTTACTATACTGGGTTGAAAGAAAGAAACCGCATTCTTTTTCCTAATGTGGAAAAATCGAATTAATATAATCCCTTAAGTTAATATTAGTTTTTGGTCCCGGGTTCGATTCCTGGCTCTGGCTAATTTTTCACTCCAGTTGGGTTTATTGTATTTATTGTTTATATGTCTGTATAATATTTATAGATACCTTTAATTGTTGAATGCAGGCGTTATTTATGTGTATATGTGTGTTTTAATATATATTGTAGTATAAGTGTTTTATTATAAATATTAGTTTTTGTTGCATTAAAATATCTCAATATGTTGATTTTCTGTAAGCAAGTAATCCATATTGGTTTACAATGGAAGTCTATGGGAATTTGGCGAAATATTAGAGATATCGCCAGGTTGGCGTCACTTTTGGCGACTCATTTCGGTCGCCAAATTTGGCGATATACCGCCAAGTTAGTGACAAACTTGGCGGCATTTGGCGACAGAACTGTGTCCTTGTACAGTAACCTCCATATAGGTGTGGAAATGCATTAAATGCTGTTCAATAATTGCATAAAAAATTCGCTAAAAATTCAAAAATCGCTGCATGAATTCCGAATAAACTTTTTTGAAAAGGGAACAAAATTTACTATATTGGGTTAAAAGAAAGAAACCATATCCTTCTCACTTATATGGGAAAAATCGCCTCAAAACTTAAAAAAGTGCTAAAAATCGCATAAAAAATTAAATTAAAAAAATCTAATTAAAAAATCGAAAATCGGGCTTCGAGGTGCAAAACTTCATATATAGACTGAATATGCGCGTGAGATCAACTCCGTAGCTGTTTGTCAGCCGTATGTCGCATTTCACCGTTGGCAGTAGAGCTGAAAGGTACGCTTTTCTGACTCTCTGTCCACCTCCCTCCCTTTTTACACAATGTTTTAGTTTTAACTTTTATTTTAAGCACTGATGAGGAAACCTTAGAGGTTTTGAAACAGCTGTATGCTTTTAAACACATTTTATTGTGCCCTTATACGTTGTTTCTTTTTCTTAATAGACGTACCTTTTCCCCAAATTTTGTAGCTCTACGTGCAGCGGTCTCTTCAGAACACCGTCGACACACTCACTCACACACAAACTTCTTTCTTTATTATTACGAGTTGGAACCCGTCGAAATTCGACAAACTAAAATGTTAGAAAGGAACTTCAGTTCGAATTTATAATAAAGCTACAAAAATAATTACAATAAAAAATTCATCTAACATTGGTTGTCTTAAAAAAAATAATATCTTTAACCTAAAATTACCAAAATATTATTTCCACAAATTTCAACTGCTTAAATTATTGAAAAATTAAACTCTATTAGAATACGTAATCAAGATGAGTAATTATGATGAATTTATCGATTGAGGGTCTTATGTTTGTTTTTACGGGATTAAAAATCAGTAAAAAGGATTTCGCTTTGTCACATCATAAAATTTTATCCCATAAAATCTAAACTGTATGTTATTTTCACATTCTCATAATTTACATTACGCACCACTCAAATTCACAATTTGAAAGTATTTTAACGCCCAATTACATTATTAATGAATCTATTTCCAAACTTAAAGTCACGTTTGTCCGATACAACTTTTCATTTGAACATTAACACAAACTTTAAGTTCTAATCTCAATACCCGCAAAAAAAAAAAAAAAAAAAAAAATGAGAAATTTGCCTTTAGTTGTCATAGTTTTGGCCATTTAGTATTGGTCAAATATTTAGTTTTAGCAAAATAAATGATCGTATTGTTTTAAATATGACATCATTTTTACTCACTGAATCATTTTGCCTAGCGTCTCAAACTCAGTATCAGCGTAATGTAAAAATATTGAAATGTAACTGATTTATGAAGAAGAATGCATGCTCCTTTTTAATGTTTGACATCATTTTCTGTTAAAAAATTATGAAAAAGTTACTTTTATTTGTAATGTGAAAATGGCATCAATAAGGATATAATCAATAAAAATAATAAAATTGGACTATTTTCCCTTTACTTTCAATATAAATGGAGTACTTCAGTTGCCACAATTACAAAATTTGTATTAAAAACAACTAAAAAATTAATATCTCAAAAATAAATTGAGATACAGCTTTCAAATAAATTGCGTTTAAAAGAGCATTTTTTTCCATATACGACGGTGTTAAAATTTAAACTGTGCGATGTTTAGAAGTTTAAAAATTTACCGTAGATATAATTGCAAAACCGAAATTTTATTTCAAATTTCAAAGTGTTGCCATTCGCAAAATGACGTATGCGTTACGCACAGATATGTTTGTCCTTTATAATATAGATAGATAGATAAATTTGTTGGTTAATTTCGGTGCCATTCATTTATTTGAACATTTTAGCATTGAAATGCTTTGCCCCTGAAAGGGTTGAAAGAGACCATTGACGCCATGTTTAAAAATAAAAAAATATTATTTTTAAAATAGTTTTTACCTTACTTACATGGGCGATTCTACGCAAATAGGCCATTTTCATCATAGTGATGAAGAAAAAATAAATCATGTCAGAAGTTTCTAATTTTTTGTAGCTAGACACTAGAAAAGGTACTTATTGAAAAAAAAAATTGCCGTCAGGCTTAATATTAAGAAATTCTATAATTCTTAGATTTGTAAATTTTTATTAGAATGAGGGATACTTTATGTGTTCTTATTAAAAAAAGGGAATTAAAATAAGGTTCTTATTAAAATAAGGGATACTTTATGTGTTCTTATTAAAAAACAGAAGTCAGACAAAAAAAAAAAAAAAAAAAAAAAAAAACTATAAATATTTCAGTAAGAAATGATATTTTTTTATATTTTTGGATGATAGTAGTTGCATGTGAGGGAATGATATTTTATAGGTTTAAAATTTATTTTAAATATATGTTTTAATTAATGCTTCAATTTTATGAGCTATTATAATAAAACCTTGTCTAAGCTACACGTTAAAAAAATGCATTAGGTTTTTCTGTTGAAAAAATTTAAATATCCTCCAGTTTCATCATTATGGCCTATTTGCGTAGAATCACCCATATGTTTAAGTATGTAATTTATTTATTTTTAAGAATTAACAATCTGAATTGCCCAAAATATCTCTCTATTTTAAAAAAAAGTAACTACCGCTGTCACCGCCGCCGCCGCCGGTTTTGAATTTTTTGTGACCGGAGGTCTTTCTTCGTTAATATTAAAAAAACTGTTGCATACAAAAATATGAAAATCGGTAGTATTATAGAGAAATGTTTGATAAACACGCTGATGCAGACAGTTTTCAAATCGAAGAATTATTTTAAGAGATATTTAATGCCAAAGATGGACAAAATCGTTCCATTAAAAAAGTTTTATAGGAGCAAAAACTGTACATAGGAATTTAATCATTTTTAGATCATTTTATGCGTCAGAATTTCCCGGTGTGCAGATTGCAGTTAGTTTTTTAATTTGAATAATTTTTCGAGGTTTTATTTCTATTTTAAATTGAAATTTTCAGCATTTCGAGAGATATTTTTTACAAATTTTAGAAAATTGTATTAATTTAAACTGTTGCCAACAGTATAAACAGCGCAAACAGTAATGTTTGCTTCAAATTAAAAATTTATTTTACACGTGACTATTATAAACAAAAAATATAAAAAGCAGGAACTCAGTGAAAATTACGTCATAAAAACTATAGTTACACGTGAATTTTAAATGAGAAAGAATATTGTAAAATAATAAATTCAGCAACATGCGTTAGTTCTAATAGTTCTAAATAGGAGAATTTACGTCATATTACACTTATTACGTAAAATGAACAAAAAATAATATTGCAAAACAGTTTTAATTTAAAAATTGCGCGAGACATTTACTTGACATTTTAAGATGATCATAATATTTCATTTCTAACAAAAGTATTTTGACGTGAATATTAAAAAGAGAAAGAAAAGTTTGGTGAAAATTACGTCAGATTATAATTGTCAGATTCAAATTATAATTCAATCTTCCGAAATCTTTTTAAAGGCGATCAAATTAGCGTGCTGTTAGAGTCTGCGGTGTCTGTACGGGGGTTGACGAGCATAGCTCGTAGGGGGCAGAGCCCCCTAGTGAATTAAAAAAATGTAAACAAAGATTGAATAGACATGTAATCCACAAAAAGCCTCAAATCTGTACAACACTTGGAACCAAGCTGTGCGGATTAGTGGTCTCCTATTGTATCACAATATGTATTCCAAAAAGAAAAGTCAAAACATATATTAGAGTCGCAACATAGAGGAAACACGTGCAATAGCGAAAATGTAGGACGCGTTATATGTTTACTTGTTTGTATCCGATGATTTTTTTTTTTCCATTTTTCATATGCAT
This sequence comes from Maratus speciosus, assembly GCA_963932465.1. Lineage (NCBI taxonomy): Eukaryota > Metazoa > Arthropoda > Arachnida > Araneae > Salticidae > Maratus > Maratus speciosus. The sequence continues at coordinate 176,685,676 of OZ010790.1, read as the reverse complement.
TGTATTTGTAATTTCTGTTATACATTCTGATGTCGACTCAGTGAAGGAGTTGAAACATGTCAATACAGGTTTTTAATTTACTTTTAATGCGTTTTTAGTAACGTCTTTTAAGCAAATAAATATTTTAATATATGTTTTGACTTTTCCGTTTGGAATATATATTGTGATATGATTATTAGCGGACGTAATTAAGGCTTATTACTCGTTCTTACTTACATTTGGCTCTTCTACTGTGCATAGTTTTTCATAAATGTGTTTCGTTTTATTTTCACCTATCAATGCGGAACAACCGAGAAAAACTTATATTCTTGCGCATGTGTTGTATATATCTTTATATCTCATTTTCCGTCATTTTTAACGGGCTATCTTTCTAGCGTTTCAAATGAAAATCAAATTTCAAATTATTTTGCTTAAAAGGCGCAAAGGCCAACCTAGTGAAAAAGATTCCATGCCGGGACTCGAACCCGGGCCATCAGTATAGCAATATTTGGGGAAAATTTCCAAATAGTAATATAGATTCAATCGATGCTGGATTTAATTAAGTGTCTGTGTTTGCCCCGTGTCGGTGGCTTACGGAAAGTATTCCATCTTATGCTGCGTTTGTAGCCTTACCAACCTGTAATAGTGAGAAGTTCCAGGCTGGGTATCGTTCCATGTGGTTTAGTCGGTAGAACGTCAGTGCGCTATACTGATGGCCCGGGTTGGAGTCCCGGCATGGAATCTTTTTCACTAGGTTGGCCTTTGCGCCTTTTAAGCAAATAATGTGAAATTTGATTTTCATTTGAAATATTGTATGCAAGGCGAATGTTTCTCTCTGGAAAATTTTCCAAATATTAATATCTTTCTAGTAGTGATATGTTACGCATCATAAGATAAATAAATGTAATAGAAAATAGCTTTTCCAACAGTTATTGGCAATAAAGTGTAATGCATTTTTTTCCATTGCTCTGTAAAAGAACTATAAATGTTACACCCATATTTTCAGTGGAGAACATGTTACAGTAAGCCTTAGTGATATAAACAGATTTAGTATTGTCTTAAATAAGATACTGGTACTAAAACGTATTTTAAGTAGTTACCGCTCATGGATAGTAGTGTAATCGAATTATTTTGTACGGGACTGTACAATAACTATAAATGTTATATACACTCTCTCCAAGAAAAAAACATGCTGTAGGTGACTGTAATAATATACTAAAATTATATTACCGTCAGCGTTCTACAAACCTGGTGTTTAACCCCTTCGGGACGAGCGTCACGTATATGTGACAGTGGTCAGAATCCTTGATTTTCCCCATCAGTTATTTTTTTTATTGTAAAGTTTGATTATCTAATCGGAGCATTTTCCCGATTCAATTAGTCAAAAATTTCTTTTTTGAAAAATCGGTGTAAAAGATTAAAAATTCTGTAAAAGACGCTCGTCACGAAGGGGTTAAGCGTTTTAAAAATGAAGTTTCTTAAATTCATTTTATAAAACCATTACATAAATTATTTTCATAAAATCGCTACACAAATTCATTACATTAGGATTATATATATATATATATATATATATATATATATATACATATATACATACACATGCATTAGACTTCCATGTTTTTATTACTTAGCTATGAAGGTATGATATAATTTGCTGTTAAAAAAATCTTCTTAATAATATTCTATGAAATAATTATCAATCTAATAATCTATATATCTAAATGTATGGAATAATAATTTTCTATGGAATAACAGAAACATCCAGTTCTTACGATTTAATCGCATACACCCTCCCCCACCCCCGCCCTATCAAAAATAAAAAACTCAATAATTTAATAAGGAAGAATAAGAACATTCACGTTTCGACTGGTTTCCTTTTATTAAACTTCTTCTAAATCCCCCCCCTTGCCTTTGCCTTCTAAAAAATAGTCCCCCCCCCATCATACAACATTTAAAGTCTGTAAAACGTTTTATTTTTTAGGGTTTCGTTCATCTGACGAAACCCTATTCGTCTCACTCCTTTCTCTGTCTGTCTGTCTTTCCGTCACAGAGCCCGTTCTCAGAAACTATACATGTTGGAGACGTGAAATCTTGGGTACTTATAGCTGAATACCTCGCATCAAACGACAAATCATAAAATTTTGAAAAAGCCGGTAATTAACCGAATTACGGGCGAATTAACTTCTAAAATTAACCAATCAACCTTTTTAACGCAAGTACAAATGGACTTTATCCAAATCACCAGAGTTTTTCCTAAGTGTTGCCAGTAAAATCCGCCGATGCACGGTTATCACGGATGAAATTAAGCCGAAAAATGGACATTTTAAAGCGAAATCGCATATCAGAAAGTATTGGTCCGAGAAATTTGTAAATGGTATAGACAGACGCGGAAAAAAAATCTACTTTCATTTGGTATAAAGTTCACATTTCTGCGATGTGTATAAGTTAAAATATCCACTAAAAATCGATCGATAAAAATTTAATTTCTTTAATTGGAAAGACAAGGAAACAAGTGGATGTGATCACAGATCGCACAGAGGGTTTCGTTTAATATTCCTTTCAAAACACTTTATCCTTTTGCAAAATCTGTTAGTTCCACATTTCGCAACCAGGGAGTGCACCCCATTCTACACAAACCTCTATCCGAGTGAAACTCCGTTTTAAAACCTATCCGCAGATATATTAGTCGAGAGGATCGGGCCCATAGCACCCGAGATAGGTAGGCGCCCCCTGGCGGTAAAAAGTGGAACTGAACGATGTAAAGCTATGTGTATAATATGAAAGAGTGGTCAAAAGGGTGTCGGCAAAAGTTAGAAAAGTACCCACCGTGTGCAATGGGGGGAGGTTAGAAAAGTTGCTTAAAATGATTTTTCGTGTGATCGCAAGTGTTCTGCTATAAGTATGCAAAATTTCAAGTATTCAACTTAAATATGGGCTCAGTTAGAACAAAAAGATTAAAATACACAAGTTAGATCCCAGAGGGGTAAATATAAGACTTTTTCAAAATTTTATGATTTGTCGTTTGATGTGAGGTGTTCAGCTATAAGTGTGCAAAATTTCAAGTCTCCAACATATATAGTTTCTGAGAACGGGCTCTGTGACGGACAGACAGACAGGGGAACGAGACGATTAGGGTTTCGTCAGATGAACGAAACCCTAAAAAGATTTCACTTCGGCGGGAAAGCAGGTGTCAGACATGACGACGCTACAGTTTTCTATAGTAGAATATTTTAATACGAAATTTTAACTTTTTAAATATTAAATTTTTTGATTAAATTTTTTGGCATCCCGATGTGAAATTTCTCGCTGATTTCATTGATACCCATTTCTAAGTCCTATCTTAATTACAAGCTGAATTATTAATTATTATTTAATTAATCGGTTTATTGCTATCAAATCCGTCGATTAAAATGGAGACACGTGCTTTTTTAACCACGAAATAATTTAAATTAGGAAATCTAACAATTTGCGTGGAGTTTTTGAACAGCGCTATGAGATAAGTATAACTCATTCATCATCAGAAAGTCTAGAAGTATTCATACCACTATTTTCGAATAGTAATTCCAGGAAATATCTTAAATTATTGGTTAAGACCGCCACTCGATCTGTTTGAAACTTTAAGATAGTTTATAACACATAAGAAAAAGTGTAAAAAAGAATGGAGTGTGATATTTTGAGGAGGGGGGGGGGAGCTAGATTTATTTTTAAAATTTTAGCGTTTGTTACCGCAGCAAATGTTTTAAATTCTTGGTTCAGACCGCCACCATCCCGACCCATGTATTTACGGAAAGATTGCGTGAAGGAGTTTCGTTGAGATATGCTTTTGTTAAGAATAGAGTGCGCTCCCTGGTGGTGGAATCTGGAACTAACATAATGCGATTTTGTTAAAATTAGGAAATCTAACAAGTCGATCTGTTTGAAACTTTAAGATATTTTATAACACATAAGATAAAGTGTAAAAAAGAATGACGCGTGAAATTCCGGGGAGGGAGCTAGATTTCTATTTAAAAAGTTAGCGTTTCTGACCGCTTTAGGTGCCTTTTTTGAGGTAGTCCTGAGATATATGCTACTTATTTAATATAAAATTGTCTAAAGTTCAGTCACCACTATTTCCGAATAGTAATTTCAGCAAATATCTTAATTTCTTATTAAGACCGCCACCACCTCGAGTAACACATCTACTGATAGGCTGTTTAACAGAGTTTCCTTCCGATACAGTTTTGTTAAGAATAGAGTGCGCTCCCTGGTGGTGGAATGTGGAACTAACAAAACGCGATTTTGTTAAAATTAGGAAATATAACAAGGCGATCTGTTTGAAACTTTAAGATAGTTTATAACACATCAGAAAAAGTTTATAAAAAATGGTACGTGAAATTTCGGGTAGGGGGTGGGAGGGGCGCTAATTTCACTAATTGATTTATTTCCATTATATACTTATCAGGGTTCGTACACATTTCTTTAAATAAAAATCAAGTACTTTTAAGGACTTTTAAGGACCAAAACCAAAAAAATTTAAGGACCTTCAAATTAAATAAACTAATAAATTATAACATGCATTTTTTAATAAAGGGTTTCTTTCATTTTTGTAAAACTTTTAAATATCCAAATGGACGGGAAAGGGGGGGGGATTTCACTATGTGGCAGTAGAAATTTAGAAAATTTTAAAATAATATACAGCAGAAGAAAAAACTAGTCAGATGTGCCAATCCCAAAACTTTCTTCTATCTCATACATGTTAATGCTACAAAATTCATTATCAGAGTGCCAAAATTAAATGGTCTATGCCCCTCATGAGGTTTCTAAAGATATAAAATTCCGTGCATTAGTTCTTGAGGTACGACTATTGTTAAAACCATGCAAATCCTGCAAAATATAGCATAGCAGCACCACATGTAGGGTGATTTACACCAAAACCTAATCAGCAACAACTTAAGTAAACATCTAACTGAATCTGAAGTTTGATGAAAATCCGTGCATTAGTTCTTGCGATATAGCTATTGCAGAAATCGTGAAAAATGCAGCATAGCAGCACCATCTGTTGGGAGATTAACACCAAACCATAATCAGCACCTATAATTATCAAGGTATACCAGAATCTGAAGTTTGATGAAAATTCGTGCTTTAGTTCTTGAGATATAGCTATGGCGTAAATCATGAAAAATACAGCATAGCAGCACCACCTGTTGGGCGATTTACATCAAAAACTAATCAACACTAATTTATATTGAGGATTAATTGAATATAAATTTTTATTAAATTTTGTGCATTAGTTCTTTGAGATACACCACCCACAAAATTTGTGTCACATACAGACAGAGTCAGACTCATTTTGTAAAAACATATTTTTCAGGATATCTGACCCCTAAAACGTGCAAATAGGTCGAAAATTTTCCCGAATCCAATACTTTCTTATTGTAAAGATAAACAAAGAGGAGAAACATAATTTTTTCTTATTATTGAGAGGGGGGGGGGGGGGTAGTTTAACAGACTTATAATTAATTTACATTTTAAAAGACTTTAAATTTTGTATGCTTGGTAAGGAAGGAGGAGGGCGGGGAAATGTCAATTTCGGTGGAGGGGAGTAAAGCTGTATGATTGGTTATTTATTGTTACAATAAATTAACTAATGGAGCAGAAAAAGTTTTTAAAATAAACAATGATTTTTAAGATTTTAAACTTTATAAGTTGGTGGGGGGGGGGGGGGGCAAAGGGACAAGCATATTTTTTTTAAATTTTTTAGGGAGGGAGGGAATTTATTAAATGACTTATTTATTTATCTTACTAAAAATTTACAAGGAAAAAAAACTAAGAGGAGTTTTAAAGACTTTAAATTCCACGTGTTCTTTAAAAGTGTGTGTGTGTGTGTGGGGGGGGGGGGGGGTGCAAAAGGAAAATTTCAATTTCGGGTGGGAAGAGAAATCTTGATTGATTATTTATTGTGGCAATAAAATGACAAAGCAAAAAAAAATTTAATTAAACAGTTTCGAAGAGTTTTTAAACTTTGAATACTGTGGGGAAGCAAACAAAAACGGAAGAAGAAAAATTTTGAGGGTGAAATTCAGATGAAATTTTAATGAAATGAGATGGAATGAATTGTTACAGAAATTTAGGACAGATTATTTAGTCAGTATAAAGTAAGAAATAGAGTACATGGATGAAAGTGCACTAAAGCCATTTTGTAACAGTTTTGTAGCAGCAAAAATCGAATTTTGGAGTAGTAAAATCTATTTTTGTAGCAGCAAAAATCTGATTTTGTACCAGTAAAATCAATTTTTGTAGCACCAAAAAATAATTTTGTAGCCATAAAAACTGTTTTTGGAGCAAATTGAAATTCTAATGCTAATAAAAAAGAAATTTGCGTATTTTCGCGATCTTTTGATGAAATTTGCGTATTTCTTGACAAAATTCGCGTATTTTTTGCTATCCTTTGTTGAAATCAGTGTGCTGTTCGCTATTTTTTTTACGAAATTAGCGTGTATTTGTTTTTAATCTTTTGACAAAATTTGCGTTTTTTTGTGACCTTTTGATGAAATTTGTGGGTTTTTTTCGAGATCTTTTAACGAAATTTGCGTTTTTTCACAATCTTTTGAACCCATTTTGTTTGTTTTTATAAGTAATTGGTAATCCTTTGAAAAAATTAACGGGGTGTTTTTTTTTGCTATGACAAAATTCGCATGTTTTTCGCGATCTTTTGACGAAATTTGCATATTTTTGGCAATCTTTTGACAAAGTTCGCGTATTTTTGGAAATCTTTTGACAAAATTCGCGTATTTTTTGCGATCTTTTAACGAAATTCGCGTTTTTTCACAATGTTTTGACCCCGTTTTTTTCGTTTTTTGACGAAATCAACTATCCTTTGACAAAATGCACGTTTTTTTCGCGATATTTTGACGAAATTCATGTGTTTTTTGCGACTTTTTGATAAAATTTGCGGGTTTTTTTCGCCATCTTTTAATAAAAATAGCGTTTTTACGATCTTTTGATCGTGTTTTGTTCGCTTTTTGACGAAATTAGTGATCTTTTGGCAAAATTCGCGATCTTTCGGCAAAATTTGCGCGTTTTTCGCGATCTTTTGACGAAATTTTCGCGTTTTTCGCGATCTTTTGACGAAATCGTGCGTTTTCCGCGATCTTTCGACAAAATTTGCGTGTTTTTCGCGATCTTTTGACGAAATTTGCATGTTTTTCGCGATCATCTGACGAAATCGCGCTTTTCGCGATCTTTTGACGAAATTTATGGTTTTTTGCGACCTTTTGATGAAATTTGCGGGGTTTTTTCGCTATCTTTTAAAAAAATTATCGTGTTTACGATCTTTTGACCGCGTTTTGTTCGTTTTTGACGAAATTAGCGATTCTTTGACAAAATTCACGTTTTTTCGTGATCATATTTAACAAACATTGTGTGTTTTTCGAGATCTTTCGACCGCGGTTTTTTGCTTTTTTTGACACAATTAGCGGCCTAGAAAAAGGTTAAAAATGGATTTTTTATTGTTTCTCGGATGGACGAAATCGTGCTGAATTTCATCTTGCCACTAAGTACGTTTTGGCGCAGGTTTGGCGCAAAATGGAGAAAAAATAGCGGTTTCGTAGAAGCTTGGCGCAGTAAAGCGAATTTGGCTTCCTCTGGCGCGATTGGCGCAGGTCTTACATCCCTGAGAGTAGAAAAAGGTTTAAAAAAATGAAGTTTTTAACTTTGATATTACGAATGGGGAAGTGAAATTTCAGAAGAAGGGGAGGCAAGGCGGGATTAAGATTTTTTAAAAATCAGAAATTAAAAGAAATGCAGAAGAGTTTCACCTTTGATTAAGAATTAATATGAGAGCAAAATTAAGCACTTTTAAGGACTTTTTTCAGATTTTGCATGAAAATAAGTACTTTTAAGCACCAAAAATTTCCTTTGAAAAATGTAAGCACTTTTAAGGACTTCCAAGGACCGTACGAACCATGCTTATTTTAAAAGGCAGTCACGTGATGTTTTATTGCAGTATTCTTTTGAACGGTGTCCGATTTTTAAAAATACAGCATAAATGTTACTTATGCCAAATAAAAATGTCAGAAGTATTGATACCACTATTTTCGAATAGTAATTTCAGCAAATATATTAAATTCTTGGTTCTTCTCCCCCCCCCCCCCCCCAACACCGACCCATGTATCTGCCGATAGGTTGCGTAAATGAGTTTCGTTCAGATACACTTTTGTTAAGAATAGAGTGCACTCCCTGGTGGGGGAATGTGGGACTAACAGACCGCGATTACATTTAAAGTAGGAATTCCAACAAAGCGATCTGTTTGAAACTTTAAGATAATTTATAACAAATAGTAAAAGATTATAAAAAAGAATGGCGCGTCGCATTCCGGTTGGAAGGGGGGAGGGAAAGGGGCGCGAACAAAATTAGGCAGTATAACAGGACGTTTTGTACTGTTTTGCGTGCGGTTTTTTGATGGCGTGATGAGAAAACTATTATTTATTTAATATCAGCAATTTCATAAGTATTCATACCACTATTTTCGAATAGTAATTTAAGCAAATATCTTAAATTCTTGGTTAAGACCGCCACCCCCTCGACTAGCATATCTCCTGATAGGTTGTTTAACGAAGTTACGTTCAGATACAGTTTTGTTAAGAATAGAGTGCGCTCCCTCGTCGTGGAATGTGGAACTAACAGACCGCGATTTCATTTAAAATAGTAAATCTAACAAGGCGATCTGTTTGAAACTTTAAGACAGTTTATAACACATAAGAAAAAGTTTATAAAAATGGCGCGTGAAATTTCGGGCAGGTGGGGAGAGGGGAAAAGGCAAAATATTTCTTTTTTTTTACCTTTTTGTTTCATACCGTTTCAGGTGCGTTTTTTTGACGGAGCCCTCAGATACATGCTACTTATTAAATATAAATATGTCAAAACTTAAATTACCACTATTTCCGAATAGTAATTTCAACAAACATCTTAAATTCTTGCTGAAGACCGCCACCCCCTCGAGTAACATATCTACTGATAGGTTGTGTCAAGGAGTTCCGTTCAGATATTCTTTTGTTAAGAATCGAGTGCGTTCCCTGATGACGGAATGTGGAACTAACAGACCGCGATTTCATTTAAAGTTGGAAATTTAACAATGCGATCTGTTTTAAACTTTAAGATACTTTATAACACATGATAAAAAAGTATAAAGAAGAATGGCGTGTCGCATTTCGAGGTGGGGGTGGAGATGAGGCGGTGGCGCGAACAAAATTAGGAAATATAGCTGGACGATCCGTTTGAAACTTTAATATAGCTTGTAAAAAAATAACAAAAATTTTAAACATCAGGCCGCTTCAAAAATCATGGTGACCATTACCCCACTTCGCCCCCTAAGGGGGGCACTTTCTAAATTTTGCAGATACCCGTCATGTGATATATCGTAGCATTTCGGGTGGGGGGCACAAACAAAATTAGGAAATACAACAAGGCAAATCTGTTTGAAGCTTTACGATAGTTTAGGAAGGGTTTGCCAAAATTTAGAAGGTGTTCCATGGCGATAAATGTATTGCACGTTTTGAAAGGAATATTAAACGAAACCCTTTGTGCGATCTATGATCACACTTACCCACTTGTTTTGTTTACTTTTTTCTGCTCATTTGTAATTTTATTACAACAATAAATAATCAATAATCTGAATACCTTCCCCACCTAAATTACTATTTCCGCTTTCCCTTTCTCCCAAAACGAGCACTCAAAGTTTTAAATCATTAAACAAAACGGTTTAATTTTTTATTTTTTTTCTGTCCTATTTGTAATTCTGTAGTAAGATTAAATAAATAATTAACTAACTCCCCACCCGAAAAAAAAATCACCTTCTTTCTGTTTGTTTTCTAGCTGAGAAATCTTTACATTTTTAAGAGAGGACTTTCAATTTTGAAACTGGTTCCAAAAGTAAAAATGCCCTTCGAAAACATAAATAATTAAATAAAGGAAAAAACTGCAATAAAAAAAGTACGAAAGTACCCGAATAGGCATCAACTTTGGATATACCAAGGGAAAAAAAAAATTGTAATTTAAAAGATTACAACGACCATTTGGAATTTATTTCGTCCACCAAATTCTGTCGCACCCTCTTCAACAACAGATCGCAAGGATCAAACTTCAGACGACCAAAACCTTCATCGATAAACTCTCCAAGTCCCGTTTCGAGAAGAAAAACAGTTAACAAATCGAAAACAGTTCCACCGAATCATCCACAGATTGCGACAAATTACCTACGTTGAGCTCAATTTTCCCCGGTTAGAATCGACCGATTGTAAAACGCTGTGGCTAGTGGATTGAAGCTTCTAGAGGACATTTACTATCAATCGATTAAACATTAGATTGTTTCCTTTTTTGCGTTCGTCTTTTATTCTGTAATCGATTTTCATGGCCTACATAATCAGTTGAAGAACTCGATTTTCATGGGCTACATAATCAGCTGAAGACCTCGATTTTCATGGCCTACATAATGAGTTGAAGACCTCGATTTTTGCTTTGCAAGACGATTTTCATTTCGGCGTCGCTCTTTGGCTTTGGATTTTTCCGTATCTGATAATTTGTGCCTACCCATTTTGTAACCTTTTTCAATTTTTAACGATTTTATGCCTTTCGATTACCTATTCAAACAATTTTTAACGATTTTATGCCTTTCTATTACCTATTCAAATAAAAATTCTTCTAAAAGTAAAGAACATCGTTGAATTTCGTCAAAAAAAAAAAAAAATAAAATAAAATAAAATAAAATGCGAGCATCATTTGGCCCCATCCTCGACCGAAAACAACCAATTCCAAATGGTTAAAAAAAAATGCGAACGAGAAATTTGTAAAAAACGCTGCCTGGAAAGATTCATTCGCTAATTCCTATGAAAGAAATTTTTAAAGATATCTAGTTTGCATTTTAATATTTTTTAATTTTTTTTTTTTTGCATTGGATAGTTAAGATTGATCTCTACATCTTCCCTTTTTCACTTTTTAGATTTTGTTTGCAGAATTTTTGAAGAGGATGCTTTCACTTTCGAAACTGGTTCCGAAGATGAAAGTGTCCTGATAAAAATATCTGTAAACAAAATAGAAAAAGTGAAAAACGCACTTTGTACAGATCGATCTCAGCTAGGCAATGCAAAAAGAATTGTTAAAAAATACTGAAATGCAAACGAGATATCTTTAAAATGTTCTTTCATAGGTTTAGCATTAGTGAGCGGGTCTTTTCAGGTAACTGAAGTAGCCTCTTAACATTAGGTTGCGAGTGTGTTCGCGTTAGTAGCGTAGGCTCTTAAAAGGATTTTAGGATACCAAAGGATTTTCCTTTTATTTTTATTTATTTATTTATTTGACTGCGGCACATCAAAGGATTTTGTTAGTCTATTAATGCATGTGCGATCAATCAATGTGTCTGAGGTACCATAATCTCCGGCATAGAAGCCGCGACTAAAAAAAGTCTGTTTCAAATTAGAAATTTTATATAATACACTGCTCAAAACAATTAAAGGATATTTGAAGTTTTATATAAAATAAAGATATAAACGAAATTTTTTTTGCCGAAAATAGAAGAAGAGAATCACAAATGCAAATTTTTCTGGTTTTCAAACTGTGGAGTATGCAAATTTTGAGTTTGACGTCAAAAACGTCGCTTCAGCGGCAGCGAATGAAATTTGACTTTCAACTGGATAAAACAGAATGAAGACAAGGATGATCGGCATTCAGTGATTGCTTTGTTTCGATGAGTACGATGTCTCAGCGAAGTCATTTGACAGATTCAGAAGCTTTGAGAATTGTTGGTAGGTTAGAAGGGGGCCAAACTCAAGCCGAAGTAGCGCAAGCCATTGGAGTGTCACAAAGTGTCATTTCCAGGATCTGGAACCGTTTTTTGGAGAGTGGATGTGCAGGCCGAAGACCAGGGCAAGGTCGTAGACGGGCAACAATGCCCAATGAAGATCGGTATTTAGCGTTAACAGCTCGGAGACACCGAACCATGAACGCTACTCTTCTCCAACAACACCTTCTCTCGGCTACAGGCACCACGATTTCAACTCAGACTGTCCGAAACCGGCTCCATGCTGTAGGTCTGTATGCTCGCCGACCGATGGTATGTGTTAGATTAACATCAAGGCATCGTCGCGACCGCAGGGAGTGGGCAACCGAGCATGTCAACTGGAGGAGAAATGAATGGAGCAATATTCTGTTTTCTGACGAGTCCCGTTTTTCTATGCATCCGGATAATAGGCGTATTTTCATCTGGAGGGACCGTGGCAGTAGGAATAATCCTGCGTTCGTGCACGAAAGTGTCAGATTTGGCGGTGGAGGAGTGTTGGTGTATGGTGACATCTCCATTGATGGGCGCACTGACCTCTACATCATTCGAGATGGAGCTCTGACTGGTCGCCGATATAGGGATGAGATCCTCAGACCTATTGTAGTCCCCTACGCTGCAGCAATCGGAGATAACTTCATTTTAATGGACGATAACTGCAGGCCACATCGTGCAAACCTGGTGGAGGATTTCCTTTTCGAGGAAGGAATCGTTCGAATGGAATGGCCAGCGTGTTCTCCAGACATGAATCCAATCGAGCACGTTTGGGACGCTCTAGGAAGACGAGTTTCTGGCCGCCAACAACCCCCACAAACTCTCCAAGAACTGGAAAGAGCTCTTCTGGAAGAGTGGGGCAGAATACCCCAACTCGTCATTAATAGCCTCATTGAGTCCATGCCTCAAAGGTGTTCAACGTTGCTGGCTGCCCGTGGAAACCATACTTCCTACTGAAAATGATTTTCTTTGAAGAAAACACCTTTTCTTATTCTTTTTTACTCATATGCACAAATTGTGTTTTTTTCCTTTAGTACACAAATGCGCAATAAAATGCATTTTTTTCTGCCAAACATGTGTAATTTATTCTCATATAACCTACTATGTCTGTCGACCATGTATCAATCAGCTAAACAGTTTACGAGATACAAAATCTACCTAAAACTGCAATATCCTTTAATTGTTTTGAGCAGTGTATATAAAGTCAAATACTACAAAGTAGAAATAAGTTACATTTTAGAAATTAAATTTCTGGTCGAGAACAGATTTATTTGAAACGTGATTTATATACGCCGGAAATTACGATACTTAAAAATCCCTTACTTTCAAATCCTTTCCCAAGTAAACGATTACATTGCTGCAATGTTGAATTCACACCAGAATTAATAGAAAATTTTATTTGAAAATAAATAAATGCAATTTCAAATACCTTTTCACGTAAACAGAGAAGCTAAATTTTATTTAAAAAGTCTGGTGCAAATTTTGAGTAAAATTAAGTGTTATAATTAATATGCCATCATCCTTCAAAGGAGTGAAGATTATTAAAAAATATTAATTTTAGGGGTTGTTTTTGTCTTATAAAGGAGGTAATAAGCGTTATAAGACGGGTTTAAAAAATAGATAAGCATTAATAATAAATTAATATACAAATAGATTCCTGAAAAAAAAATGATCAGCTCATACTAATTATGCTGTAAATAATCGTATAAAAAATACTAGCGTGGGATGACCGAGATTAGCTCGGTCAAAATTAGCCTTGTGTTCAATTCGATATTTTATTCTCACTGTTCATTCTTGCTGTTTAGATACAATTGGCATGATCCTGAGACACAGTGACCCAAAATGACCCACTAACCGATTTTTTTTTTAACATGCGACCTAACCAATGCTCTTCTCGAACCCGAAAACGATAGAATACAAAATTTAGTGAAAATCGTTAAAGTTGTTTTATAAATAAAATTAGCTTGACCTACGGTAACCCAAAAGGCACTCACTAATCTAAATTTATCGAACATGTGACCTATCCAATGTTCTTCTCATGCTCAGAAACTATATAATACAAAATTTTGTCAAAATGTTTTGAGCCGTTTTTTAGCTATAATTAACTTTACACACAGTGACCCCAAAATGACCCAGTAATCGATTTTTCTTGAACTTGTGACTTAGCCCACACGTCTTCTCATGCCCAGAAACGATATAATACAAATTTTTGTTAAAATGTTTTGGGTCGTTTTTTAGATACAATTAGCTTGACCCACAGGACCCAAAAATGACCCAGTAATCGAATTTTCTCGAATATGTGACTTATCCCACACGTCTTCTCATGTCCAGAAACGTTAAAATACAAAATTTTGTCAATGTTTTGAGCCGTTTTTTAGATACAATAGCTTGACCCACAGTCACCGAAAAATGATCCAGTAATCGATTTTTCTCGAACGTGTGACTTAGCCCAATGGTCATTTCATGCCCAGAAGCGGTATATTACACAATTTTGTCAAAATGTTTTGAGTCTTTTTAGCACTTTCCAACAAAGTTGAAAAATGTTTATGACTTCGGTTTGTCTGTCGGTATGGCCGTCTGTCCGCGCTCTTACTCCCGTAAATATACCCGGATTGCCCTGAAATTTTTAGATGTTATTGACGTTTACCATAGCACGTTGCCTATTTCAAATGAATATTGTAGCATGTTTAATTCATTTACAGGGGCAGTCAAAAGTTTTCAGTTACATTAGGGCCTATGGGAAGAAATCGTTTAAAAGGATTTTTTATGATGTTACACGCATCCAAACATAACAAAATTGATATGCATTTATGAAATGCACTAAAACATACATTCTGTATAATATGCGGTGCAAAGAATAGTTATTATTCTTTTACGGGGCCACACAAAAGAATTCCGTTACATAATGATATAGGGAGGGAGGGGGGGGGGGAATTGTTTGCGGAGTATTTTAATTATGTTAAACTATTTCATATATAATGAAATTGATATACGTCGCTGAGGTTTACTATAAGTTATTTCATGTATATTACGAAGTACATAGCACTTACAGGAACACACAAAAGGTTTCAGATAGTATATTGTATCGTGTGATTGCTGGAAATGCATTTTTAATTTTGATATGCGCTTTTATGTTTCACTATTTAGGCATACTATATGGTGTGTATAAATGCTATAATTAATATATAGGGCTACACAAAATAATTCGTAAGGGTTACTGGGTATGAGCGCAAATTGCTTAAAGGTAGTTTTTAAATGAGTTATGCATTTTTACGCTGAACTGCATTTAGTTTATTAAAAAAAATGTTTGTAGAATATAAATAAAATGATATACAGGGTCACGCAAAGAATTGGATTCATATCGTCTATGGATGATAATTTCTGAAAATGTGATTTCAAGAGTGTTTTAGTTTGAATTCAATTTTAGTTAAATAGTGGCGTGTGATAAAGGTACTAGGTAAACTGCAGGGCTGTACAAAAGTATTCAAGAGAAATTCCAACCTGTTATACATTTTATTGCTAAACTAAATTTTCCCATTATATAGTATATATATCAAAATACAGATCAATTACAGGGCTGTTCAAAATAATTGGAATACATATTTGGCTATGGGTGGTAACTACTGAAATCAGATTTTTAAACGTTTTCTTAGTTATCTTATTTACCTTATTTCCCTAAGTAACGAAGTTTTGTTAAAGCTTTCAGGGAGTGTTGGAAAGCGTTTCATAATCTATGCTGTACGCATGATTTTTCTTACTTGTTTTAGATTCAATTAGCTTGGCACCTGACCCATTATGACCCACTAATCGAATTTTCTTGAACATGCTACCTAGCCCAATGGTTTTTTCGTGCCTGTAAACGATAGAAAGCAAAATTTTGTCAAAATCGTTAGAGCCGTTTTCTACATAAATTTAGCTTGACCCACAGTAACCCAAGAATGACTCACTAATTGAATTTTCTCTAACATGTGACTTAGCCCATTGGTCTTCTCGTAATCTAAAACAGTAGATTACAAAATTTAGTCAAAATCAGTAGAGCAGTTTTTTAGATAAAATTAGCTTGACCCGAAGTGACCCAAAAATGACCCAATAATCGAAATTTCTCGAACATGTGACCTAGGCCAATAGTTTTCTCGTACCCAAAAACGGTTGGATATAAAATTTAGTCAAAATCGATTGAGCCGTTTTTTAGATATAATTAGCTTGACCCTGACCCATTATGACCCACTAATCAAATTTCTCGAGCATATGACCTAGTCCAATGGTCTTCTCATTCCCGAAAATGGTAAAATACAAAATTTAGTCAAAATCGTTAGAGCCCGTTTTTAATAAAATTTACATACACACACATTTTTTGCTCGTAATATAAGATACATATCAATCGACTAGGAATAAGGATCTACTACTTGATGTTATGCATAAATTATTTTTCGGAGGCCGTCTACATATTAAAAAATTACATCAACTTTAATTTTTTAAACGGTGAACCCATTTCTAACACTTTATTTGAGTTCTTTGGAACAAATTAGCGCAAAAAGTACACAATTTATATAATTTTTCTTAAATATTTATAGAAAGAGTTAATTTAAGGAAGCTAATGATTACTATCTTGAATTTATATCTTTCCAAGACAACAACAACAACACCCGGTTGAAATTTTTGCTTTTTAATGAGATTCAATGAATGGACTCAAACATAATCTGGGCAATTTTTTATTCAAAAACGTATTTTGAATTAGAAAATCTATCTATTTATATAAAATCCAAGTCTCTGTGTGTCCCTCACGATTCCGGTAGGACCAGCTCATTGAAATGAGTAATTGTTGAAAAATACTAATGCAGGGTTACCAAAGTAGCGCCAAATGTTGGCCAACTTGGCGATAGCTGGCTAATTTGGCGAAATTCCCATTTAAAACCATTAATCTTTCATAATGGAGGTCACCGAAATTTAATTTAAACTCCACTCTTTTAAGATATTTTTTCGAAATCTATAGGTGAGAATTTAAAGTACATCTTTACATCTTCCTCCCGATGCTATTAATAAAATAACCGCCAATAGACAACGGTGCACTGTGTGAGCTCCTAACTGCGCGATTTTAATGTGCTGTAGGTACTTTTCCAGTATAGGTGCCTTGGCGAAAAAGGAAAGGCACAGATGTCATATTCGACCCATATTGGCGCGATTTTTTTCATATAGGCAACAGGTACTTAACTTACGCCAAAGTGTCGTTATTTTGCTTGATGTGGTAACCCGGATTATGTTGTTTATGCTGTTGATGTTTTCGTCAAATTGGCAACCGAAAAAAATCGCGCCAATATGGGGCGAATATGACATCTGTACCAAAGGAAATTTGGAAACATATTTCCCGGGAACCTATTCACTGTTTCATTTTATATACACACGCATTTTTTTCGATATTTATACGATTTATTTAACATAAAAACGCCGTTTCTCTAATTTTATACAGAAACAGATGTAATTTGTACATAAAAACATCAATAATATACATATAAAACAAACAAAAACGCTCATTAAATTTGTTTTCATAGCAGTTTATATGATTTGACAACAAATCTCGATATTTTCCTGTTATACGGACACCATGCCAAAATGTATGCTAATGCGCCAATTATTTCAAAATGCTAAAAGTTATTTGTAATTTTATGCCAGCAGTTTAATATGAGTTTTATTTTATTGCTTTATTTTATAGCAGTTATTTGTTCACTTATTTTAAGTATATATTTGTGATTTGATGAAATAGTTCGTAAAAGACTGGAATTTTCAAATGTTATATTTTTTAAATGCTCACTTTAGTATCGACAATGGTTTTTCTTTTACTTTTCAAATGCTTCAATTCACGATTTTGCGCCAACTGTTACGCTTGGCGACAATGGTGTCCGCATAATGGAAAAGTACCCAAATCTCACTTTCTGATGCCCAAATTACACCAAGCTTTTTTAAAAAAATGCCAAAGCCCCATACAGTGGAAAAGTACCAAACTGTCTATTATTTTGCGTTATCCGTGTTATAGTTTGTACTATATGCAAGGGGAGTGGAGCGAAGAGTTTAAACATTAAATATTAAAGTTTCGGCATATATGTCATATACGCCCCATATTGGCGCGATTCTTTTCTGACGCCAATGTCATATACACAACGGGTACTTAACTGGCGCCAAAGTGTCGTAATTTTGCTTGATATGGTAATCCGGATGGTACAGATGTCATATACGCCCCATATTGGCGCGATTTTTTTCTGATGCCAATGTCATATACACAACAGGTACTTAACTTCCGCCAAAGTGTCGTTATTTTGCTTGATGTGGTAACCCGGATTATGTTGTTTATGCTGTTGATGTTTTCGCCAAATTGGCAACCGAAAAATATCACGCCAATATGGGGCGAATATGACATCTGTTCCATCCGGATGTTGTTGTTTATGCTATGTTGATATTTTCGCCAAATTGGCGTCGGAAAAAAATCGCGCCAATATATGATAACTGTGCCAACGTTTCTATAAAGCAGTATAAGACTAAAAAATTAAGAATACAATAAATGCAAAATAAGACTAAAGAAAGAAAAATCATGCGTTAAGCATAGAATATGAAACACTTTCCAACACATCCTGAATGCTTTAACAAAACTTCGTTATTTAGGAAAATGAGGTAAATAAGATAACGTTACTTCTTAGATATCCCGTCGACCAATTTCGCCAAATTATATAAATCGCCAAATTAATAGTAAAACATTAATAAAAATACAAATAAAACGTCGAATTAATGATTTTACTGGCCATTATTGGCATTTAATCTTACAATTAATTAATTAATGGCAACCATTATTGGCAATTAATCTTACAATTTGGCGACAGTAATTTGGTCGACGAGATAACTAAGAAGTACCACGATAACTAAATAAACATTTTAGAAAACGCATAAAAAAATTTAAAAATTGATTTCAGCAGTTACCGTCCATAGCCAATAGTACCATTATTATGTGCCACTATTTAGCTAACATTTAATTTAAACTACTCTTAAAACTACTGAAATCACATTTCCAGATATTATCATCCATAAACGGTTATAAATCCAATTCTTTGCGTGACCATTTATATCATTTTATCAATATTCTACAAACATTTCTTAGGAAACTAAATGCAGTTCAGCGTAAAAATGCATAACTCCTTTAAAAACCACCTTTAAGCAATTTACTCTCATACTCAGTAACACTTACGAATTCTTTTGTGTAGCCCTGCATATGAACTGTAGCATTTATACACACAGTATAGTATCCATAAATGTAGTGAAACATAAAAGCGCATATCATAATTAAAAATGCATTTCTAGCAATCATTGCTTATGTACAATACTTCGGAGAAAAGTTTCTTGGCGAGAAAGAAGTTTGCCAACGTATTTTCTGGCAACCTATTTACTGCTTCATACTCACAAGCAATTTTTACCATGTGTAAACAATTTGGCACAGATGTCATATATTTTCGCGATTTTTTTCCGACGACAATTTGGCGAAAACATCAACAGCATAAACAACATTCGGGTTACCATTACAAGCAAAATAACGACACTTTGGCGCCAGTTATGTACCCGGTGCGTATATGACATCGGCGTCAAAAAAAAAAAAATCGCGCCAATATGGGCGGATATGACATATGTGCCGACAATTTAGGTACAGATGTCATATTCGCCCCATATTGGCGCGATTTTTTTCGGTTGCCAATTTGGCGAAAACATCAACAGCATAAACAACATAATCCGGGCTACCACATCAAGCAAAATAACGACACTTTGGCGCAATTTAAGTACCCGTTGCCTATATGATATTGGCGTCAGAAAAAAATCGCGCCAATATGGGGCGAATATGACATCTGTTCCACAATTTAATATAAAAAAATCTATTTACCCATTTTTATAAAGAAACAGAAGTAATTTTTGCACAGATGTCATATACGCATGGGGGTTGGCGTGATTTTTCTATGACGCCAATTTGGCAGAAATCTCGCGTTCTAATACCAGTTACTTATATAGTTTTCAATTATTTGCTATCATTTTGAAAATGAAATAACTATAAATAAATAAAAGTTTGAATAATAACTATGGAACAAAGCAGTTTATATAATTAAAAAACAGAAAATAAAAGTAAATAAAGAATTTATTAATAAATAAAAAACAATAGCCGGGATACCATAGCAGGCAAAATAACACCATTTTGGCGCCAGTTAGATATCCCGGTTCATATCTGAAATCTGTGCCGTAATTTGTATATATAAAAAAAATTATATATATTTAGAAACGATTTTTTTATGTATATAAGTGCATATATAAACAAAGATAAAAGTTCATTATATTTGTTTTCATAGCTGTTTATATATTTTCGCAACATATCTCACTTTCTGATGCCCGAATCGCGCCAAGCTTCTTTTAAAAATGGAAAAGTACTTAAATAAATAATTAACAGAAATAACAAATTATACAAACTAAAACTTTTTATTTCGAGATCAAAGAATTGTTTTTAATTTTAATTAAAAATACATATATCCTTGGATAACTTCAATTGAAATTAGGTTCACAGCTTAATATCTCATTCCATAAACCTAAACAAACACAAGTGATTCATTCATCATAAAACGTCAAAAATATTAAATCATTGAGGTAATCATTCACAAAGTAAGTTCTCCAACAATCAATGGGCAATATTCTAATGACGTCATAGTAGGTAAAATGGTGGCGGTATCGTTTGTCTATGGTTTGTGATCACAAAGATTTAATTTTGCAATGTCTCTTAGTTACATTATTTTATTGTCATATTTATGAGCTCAGAACAAAAGCCTAATTTTTCATTATTTAGTTATTAAAGACGGAAAAAAATCATAAATGCATGATTTGAAAATTTTAAATAATCTTCTTTCTTAATACTAAAAAATAACTTCGGGAAGTAACAGCGGGTTTAAGTTAAATAAGTTTAACTGTTTAATTCTGTTGTAATATTCAAAATAACAGTATTTATTAGATTTCAGTACTCAACATCAGGGCCCGATTAATCTTTGAAGTTAGAGGAATTACAATGTCATTTCAGGACCTTTCTTTCGGAGAAGCTTTTCTAAATTCCATATATACATGGAAAATCTTCAGTGTTAGAAATATTATTCCTAGGACTGACATAACACGAGAACGGCCTGCAATTTTACACAAGTTTTTGAAAGCTACTTTATATCAGAAATTTTACTAAAAACTGGTTACTTTTTTGTTATAGCGGCCCACACTATTAGGACTATGACAAGTTGCAGCCAATTTCGCCAACGTCTTAACCAAGATCGTGAAGCACACACATATAATACCAAATAATACCATTTCATGAAATCGTATACGATAATCTAATAGTTTTTAACCTTACTTCAAATGTGTTATTTATTTATTTTTAAGGCTCAAAAATCTAAATTGTCCAATATATGAATTAAAAAAAATTAAACAAAGATTGAATAGACATGACCGCAAAAAGCCTCAAATCTGCATAACACTTGGAACCAAACAGTGCAGATTAGTTGTCTTCTACTGTACACAGTTTTTCATAAATGTGTTTCGTTCTTAAAATGTGTTATTTTCATCTATCACTGCGGAACAAGCTAGAAAACTCATATTCTTGCACATGAGTTGTATATATCTTTATATCTAAATTGCCGTCATTTTTGACGGGCTACCTTTCTAGTTATCTATATAAAATCCAAACGGAAATTTCGTTCCGAACGTCTAGATTTCGAGTTCTACTGCATGGATTTTGAAGGAACTTATACTGTTAGATAGGTATCGTTTCAGGGAAGGTTTTAAGCTTTAACACATCGTTCTACGTAGATTAGTTATAGAATTATGACGGAAAGTTCTGTTATTTTGGACGATAAAGTTACCATTTTATTTCTAGGCGAAGTTTTTTGTTGTTGAAAAAATTGAAACGGCTATTATACCTAGAAAAATAAAAGACAAAAAACTGTTACTAATTTTATTTAAAATCTTTAAAAAAGAAAAAAAAAAGAAATGTGTCGTCTAGTTGCAAAACCGGCCATCTCCAAAAAATAAAATTTTGAGAAAAAGCTGATTTTTTTACCACACTTAGCCAAATAAAGTTTGGAACCAAAACTCTTCAGTTTTATGGTCATTAGGGCAGTATATTTGAAAACACGAAATAAGGTGGCAGGGGCACATGAAGGGAAGGGGTTATTTAGGTCTTTGTTTTGGATTTGGCTGCCTTTGCAACTTACTTTGGAGTTGGCCGGTATTGCAACAAACCAGAAATTAATTTTTGCTAAATTTAGTATGACATTGGGTTTTTAGGGGTTGCAAATACACAAAAATGTTTTGTTCAACTTAATGTTATTTAACAAAAAGAACTTTAGGAAAGTTATTAACGTAAAACGACTTTTACACAGTTACTGATTGTTAAAACTGACTAACAGTTAAAACTAACTGACTAGCTGTTAAAACTTATTTAAATGTCACTAAACGAATGATTTAAATGACATGATATTATTTAAATAAAATTATTAAATTTTAAAAACTTAAACAAAAATCATACTATGTACATGTGCATACAATTTCAAACTTTAGTGGTCTCATCGTTTTCGATAGTCTCACAAATTTCGTCATGATGGTCCATCCATGCGTCCTTTTCTTCATCATCTTTGCTTTCTGCTTTTTAAGCAGCTGATGCCAATATATTTTTGTAAAATAAATAACCGTTTAGTAGCATCCCAATTTGGTCTGAAATGTTTCGTCAGTAAGTTTTGGTCATCCCGAAGTTTTAGAGGTTTCACCACGGTATCCGGAGCCACGTCTTCGAGCTTGCTGTTCATAATACTTATCTTACTCTTGACAACAGACTTTCTGACTTCTACCTCAGATTTGTAGAAGACCTCCTCTTGCACCAACAGCTTATTTTTATACTCTGTTATGAAATTTTTGAAGTGAAAACTTCTTTAGGCGCGTTGAGCTTTTTTTGAGATGGAGAAAAACCACTGATTTGGAGACACTGTTACGTAACCGACATGCTAGCATTTTGGCACATAGACACTAGCGCGCCAAGCGGTGAATGACAGGAACTTTTCCCTCTTCAGCTCAATCCGCAAAAGAAGAAAGAAGCTAAAACCCACTTTTTCTCCCGGCGTTCACACAGGAACACACACAAAATTTACATTTTCGTTGCAGTACGCTGTTGTGTTTATTGTTAAAGACAAATACTTGATACTTTCATTATTGAAGTGAAAGCTTCTTTGGGCGCGTTTGTCATTTTTTGAGATGGGAAAAACCATTGAACTCGTGATACTATTATTGTAACCGACACCTCTGTATATAAGTATGTACATGTATTTTGCATAGTTCGGTATGAGGAGGGCGGGCAATTATTTGTTATTGATATCGTTTCCTATTTTAGTTACTATAAACCTATCGTATCAGTTCTGGAATATAATGAAAATAATGATGATGATAATGATGATGATGGAAGAGTTGTTGAAATTGTGGATGAAAATTCATAAGTTTCATTGATATTCATTTCAATGAATACCAATTAATTAACTTTCATATTTTATGTTTTTGTAAATTTACGTTTTAAGCAATATATTGCAATTTTTGTATGTAAAATTATATGCATTATTTTTCATGTACAATGGCGCATTAAATGAAAATTGTAATATAATTTTGGTAGTAATAGTTTATAATAATGAATAAAAAAAACACTACATTTAAAAGTATTTCCTGCACAATAAAACATTTCCTGACGATTAAAAAAACACACACGTAATTGAACTTTTCACTTCTATTGGCACTCCCGGAGTGCCACTGTTTTTTTTCTTTTCGTAGGAGCAAATTTGAAATGTCACAGTGCAGGTGGTTTGGGCGCGGAAAAGCATTTTGGCCTAGGGCGTCAAAAAATGATAAATCACCCCTGGTTATCAAAAGGTGTACATTACCTTTGAATTTTGGGTTTTCTCCTTTACCACGTCGTAGATACACTTTGCCGCTTCCTTGTTGATTAGTAGACACTTCTTCCAGAAACACTTCCATAGTAGGAGAAAACACGAAGCTGAATTATTAGAATATTTGTATGCACCAAGGGAGAGCAGTCACAGGCGAGAGAAAACACGATAATATTAATCTAATCAACAAGTGAGAAGTTATTGTGGGGTCGAGCAGAAGCGTCAGCTAGCGGATATGGAGATGGCCGGTTTTGAAACTCACCGGCTGAAGGATTTGGCCGCTTTTGCACCACATCGTGATTTTCAAACGCATATAACACATGGATTGACAGGTTTTTGCATGGTTTATCGTTTCCAGATGATAGAAACCTTTGCTTAGAACTAAAAAAACAGAAAAAACACATTTTCAATTTTTGAGGAGTTGGCCGGTTTTGCAACTAGACGACACAAATCCATTTTAATGAGTGAGAATATTAAAAAACGAAAATATTTAATTAAAACATGAAAGAGAATGTTCGTAATACTTAAAAAATTACTCAGTTGAAATATTGCAATTGAAATAATACTTGGCGATTTATCTTTTGCATCAGGTTAAGAAAAATTCATCTGAAAAATTGATAAAATGATATCAAGGAAGTTCTCCATAAGCGAATGCTCAGAATTATTTGAAAAATAATTATAGAATATTCTTCTCATAAGTATATATATCCATAAAAAAAATCGGCAGAACCTCTATTTAGCATTCTTAAAAAAATAATGAAAATTTCATTTTTTGCGATTTAGCGCTGGATGGCGACACGATAAAATTTTGAATAATACTATGATAAATATTCTTTAAGAAAACTTTTTCAACTCTCGATACGAAGTTAGTTTAAGTAAGTTTAACTTAAATAAATACTTATTTATAACTGCAGTTTTGTCATATACATTTATATATGTAACTAGGGGGCTCAGCCCCCTACGAGCTACGCTCGCCAACCCCCCGTTCAGACACTGCAGTCTCTAAAAGCACGCTAATTTGATCGGCTTTAATTGAATTTTTTTGGAAGATTGAATTATAATTAAAAAAACAAAGGCGATCGCCCTATAAACGGGTTTCTATTCATTTCTCTTTGATTGGGGAATTTTACGGAAAAATCAGCTGCTGTTAAAAGATACAATGGCATTTCAAAATCATCTAATATAAAATGAATTAAGTAAACAGAGTCTTTGTCTCCCGGTATTTTTTAACAAAGCGAAAAGAAAGTCCTTTTAAATAAAACATTTTAAATATATCGTTTTTAATCTGACGTAATTTTCACCAAACTTTTCTTTCCCTTTTTAATATTCACGTGAAAATGCTTTTATTAGAAATGAAATATTATTTGCGCTGTCAAAAAAAAAAAAAAAAAAAAAAAAAAAAAAATAGTTGAAAAGTTCATCTCAAAATATCAAGTAAATGTCTCGCGCTATTTTTAAATTTAAACTACTATTTTGCAATATTATTTTTTGTTCATTTTACGTAATAAGTGTAATGTGACGTAAATGTGATGTAATTTCTCCTATTTAAGACTTCTAACGCATGTTAATGAATTTATTACTTTACAATATCCTTTCTCTGTTAAAATTCACGTGTAATTATAGATGAAGTAATTTTCAATAAGTTCCTGCTTTTTATACGTAATTATTTAATTCTAATTTGAAAGTTTTTCTTTTCTGTTTATAATAGTCACGCGTAAATAAATTTTTAATTTGAAGCAAACATTATTGTTTCCGTTGTTTATACAGTTTGGCAACAGGTTAAATTAGTACAATTTTCTGAAATAAGTAAAAAAATATCTCTCGAAATGCTGAAAATTTGAATTTAAAATATAAATGAAACCTCGAAAAATGAGTCAAATTAAAAAAAATAAATTATTTCTGCACACCGGGAAATTATAACGTATAAAATGATCTAAAAAGTATTAAATTCCGATGTATAGTTTTTGCTCCTATAAAACTTTTTTAATGGAACGATTTTGTCCAACTTTAGCATTAAATATCTCTTAAAATAATTCTTCGATTTGAAAACTGTCTACATCAGCGTGTTTATCAAACATTTCTGTACAATACTACCAATTTTCATATTTTTGCATGCATTATTTTTCTTAATATTAACGAAGAAAGACCTCCGGTCACAAAAAAATCAAAACCGGCGGCGGCGGCGGCGGCGGCGGTGACAGCGGGAGTTACTTTTTTTTAGAATAGAGAGATAATGAAATTTAACGATCGTATTTATGCCGTTTAAAACGAAATTTAAATGGATTAAAAGTGTTTCAAACTCAAATTAAGGTCCGATTCTGAGCATTGGCAATTTGACTTCGATATTGTTAGTGTCAGAGACAACAAGAGAGTTTTATTGCCATGGAAACAACAATTTTATATCGAAATGTTTAGTGATAGCATTCTTAATTAAAATACCCTTAAAGCTTATCCAGCCGGTGACACCGTATAAAATTAAATAGCTCAATACAAATAACACGCAATTTGCATATATTATATAAGCTTACAGCAAAAATAGTAAACTAATCCACAGTTTAAGTTTAAATTCATTGAGCATTAGGCATTTAATTACTTATTTAACAAGGAATTTATAAATGCATTTCAATCTCTTGCATTTGGCGAGGAAACGTATTGGTTCGCCAAAGAGCGTGGAGCATTCGTCTTTTCGCGCCAAATACTCGAAAAAAAAATTTTTTTTACAGATTTTCTACTGGGATTCTACCGCAATATTTTTACCGATCTTTTTTACATACATGAGTAATTTTATTAGCATTTCCTTTTTCAAAATATTCTGAGTATTCGTTTTAAGGAGACCTTCCTTGTGAGTAACAATTATTATTATTATTATTATTATTATGTATCTCTTACAGAAAAAACTAGCAGATGTAATTATAAAACTGACGATATTATATAAATATCAGTTAATATTATAAAAGTGGAGTCAAATATTTAAATTTTAATGCAAACGTTTTCCCCCTCGCCCTCACACACATATTATAAATAATTTAATTTGAGATATTTAAAATATTTTTCGCGTACTTTACTACGGAAACATGCTATTTTGTTTTTCCCCAAACTTATGACTTTTATAACCTGGAACTCAGATCAACGAATATTGTCCACTCTTTTTTTTTTTTTTTTTTGCATATATCGCCAATTTCCCTTTTAGAAAAGCCTACTGTTTTAAATGTTAAGTACTAAAGATTATTCTTAAGAAAATTTATGCAATTTTGCGTTATTAATATCACAAAAGAAAATATTTTACAATAAAAATTGCTTACTGAAATAAATTTTCGATTATCTTTTTAATTCGTCATCCCTTTTTCAGTTTTTTTTAAGGTTTTTGATATTGGATTAATCTTCCGTAATCAGGTTACCCGCTAATTAGTGTATTTACTGAACTATTTGGATGTTTCTTTTATATTTAAAAGAGTCTCTGGACAGTGATCGCGATTGCAGAAGATTACATGAAATTTGTACTTAGCGATTAGTAAATTTATGTTTTTTCATTATGAAGCAAACGGAGAACAGAAGATTTAGTATTATATATTTTTTATTTGCAATTATTTTACTGTCACTAAAAAATAAATACTTGGAAAAAAAATTTGAAATTCCAATGATGGCTGGTGGAACAATATTTGTTGATTTATCATTTTAGCCTAGATAAGAAAAAAAGTACCTGAAATGCAGATAAAATTGAAAATAGAAATCATTATGAAGCAAGTTCTTCTGACGCACAATCCTATTCGCTAAACTGAGGAAAAAATTAACGATTTTAGGTTTATTTAGGCAGCAGACTGAAGAATAATGTAATTTTGAAAATAAAAAGTGTATTTATTTCTCCGTGTTATTGTACTCTTTAGAGAAATAAAAAAAGGTCTTCGGTGCATCAAAAAGATTATTTAGTTATATTATAACGTGTTAGGTTATTAAGTTTTGTATAACTGACTTTATTTGTCATTTACAAAGAGTATTTTTTGGCGAAAGATCTATATTTCAGCCAACAGCAATTTGACTTTATTTAATGGAATGTAGTTTGGCGCATAATTACGTATGTTTTACGTGTGTTAACTCTGGTAAATTTGTAACCATATAGTTTGCAAATACTTCAACGTTTGCCGTAAAACTTAGCTGTGCACCCGATTATGGAAGATTGGGAAGATTTTGATTGGATGAAAACAAGAGGTTTATTTTCTATCATAATCAGTTATCGAGGGTTTTTTTTTTCAGGTTAACAGCTACATAATTGCAAGTGGTATATATATATAAAGGAAATGGTAATGAAAATGAAAATGACATTATTTTAATTTTATTCGAACACTTCATTTTTAAAAATCCACTTTTATGTGATTCACATTTCTTTTAATGAAAGTTAAAGACTTTTTGTGTGCAAACAATTTATGACATTTTTTTACCGTATTTACTCTGCTGTAATCCGAAGATAGAAACCTGCTAGAAGACGTATATTACAAAATATAATGCAACGTAGAGAGAAATTGTATTTAAGCTACCAGAACCACACATAGCACCAAGTTGAGAAGCCCGGAGTTCAAGAACTATCAAACGAAAGTGAATAATCCGAACATAATTAATGTTCAGTGGTCACTCCCTGCAATCATTGTAATTATCTCTCATTTTAGTAGTGTGGTGACTAGAGAACATTTTAACATTCTGATTATCCTAACGGCCGTATTTTCTTCCCAACCTCTGCTTTAAATATATACTGTAAAAAGAGTTTCTTCTCAATAGCCCGAATTTTGCTTAATCCATAAGATAATATAATAGCTAAATAGCGTTCGCATAGTATTCAGAAAATGAGGCAAGATTTTCCCGGTGAAGGTCCATATTAATTTAAAATATAAGGTCGAATTCATAATTTTGTTTGATCAAGGATCATTTGGAAAATGGACCAGCGAAGCGGGTGTAGCCTGCTAGTTATTAATAAATTCGTATAAAATTATGAATTTATTAATTTACTTACTTTTTAATTTTTATGTAAAAGGAAAAATTAGCGCCTTCGTAAACATCTGTATGAGCTTTTACAATTCCTTCCCATAATTTGTTTTTGAGATGTAGAAAATTTTTATTTTTCGGGAATCTTAAGGGGACCGTCTTTGTCATTGAGTTACTTTTTTAAAATTCAGATTTCTGGATTGCCACCAGTTTAAAAAAAAAATAAAATTCGCCTTATTTAGGGATAGATTAAATAAGATCAAAAGAGGGCGAATTATGTGATTTCAAAAAAGTGGTGCCAATGAAGCAACCTGAATTTTTAAAAAGTAGTCCACTGGCAACACTGCCGTTATCTACAAAAAAGAGAGTCTTAGATATTTACCGGACACATTCTGCAACATTTTTTTTGCGGAAAAATTTAGTTTATTTTGAATGAGAATAGAATACGACCTCTTATCTGTCCCAGAACCATTTCTGACCGCTGCCAGCACATTTAACGATTACCAGTGTCCAGTCATCGTTGCAGCAGCTCTCGGTGTGGTGCGGGCTGTAATTGGTGCTAGTTATTTGAGGTTGATGCAATTTAAAGGCGAAGCACTGCAAAAGTTTGTTTTGATGGGTGGAAATTTGAAATTCTACATTTTTTAAAATTTCGTGATTTGTTTGTTTTTAATTTAATGGCAGATAAAAGCGAAAATTTTATGCTCACTAATCTGGGGTGCGTCCTCACAGTTGAAATTTCCGAAATTGGAGTATTTAAGCATAATCACTATTCAGGTTCTACCTGCGTTTAAAATTTCTAGTGTCTATGATTATTTGAAGGCTCAAACAAATTTTTTTTTTTTTTTTTTTTTTTTTTTTTTGTCGGGGGTGGGGATGTTGGCCTTTTTGACCATCTTGTCATGAATTTTTCAAGAAAGGAATGATTAAGCGTGATCACTATTCAGGATGTACCTGCCTACCAAATTCAAGTGCCTATGACGATTTGAATGCTCATAAATAAAATCGGTAGTTTTTTTTATGTTTGGGGGGTGTTAGGGGGTCCCCAATGATAAATTTAGAGGATTGTTTTCTGTACCCATAATTAAAAAAAATAAGTGATTAAATTGATATTATTTATTAAAATAAGGAAAATTTTCAGTAAACTGTTTTAAATATGCTGATAGTTATTTATTTTTTTTCCAAACAAACAATACATAGCTAAATCGGGGTTCGATTGCACATAGAGGAATCCTGGTAAATATCTCCGTAAGGAGCAGTACTGTACAGAGATGCTAGTCACAGCCACTGCCGGAAAGGAAAGCGCTTGCTTACTGGGCCTGAAATCGACATTCAAACCGACGGACAACTGTTGGCATAGAATCTTCATCAGAGCTATTCACCTTCGCCCCACTCCCATTATTTTTTCTTCAAATTAGTCCTATACTAATATTTTAAATTCTTATTTTATGTGTCGTTGCTTATTTACAATATATATATATATATAACTTTGTTTTCGAAAAACTAAAAAAGATATACTGCTTTACTTAAGAGTATTATTTTTATTTGAAGTGCCATACTTAAGTATCTGTGCTTCCTATTTCTATGAGCGCAACTTTCCGAGTGTTCCTTGTATTTTTTTACTTAATTTTTGCCCCCACTCCCCCTACCAGCTAAGTAATTTGTAATCTTGTTAATATAACTAGTCATTATGCACCGGAGATGAATGGCGTTGACCAGACGCACAGATTAACATACAACATGGGACATTTCCATAGAGCCTAATGGTAATGCGATTGTGATCGTAGCGCCTTTAGTGACAATGGGGAAGAAACGCTCCATATTTGTAATATTTTTATATTATTGAGTATCTACCTTATTGTGATCTTTCTTTTTTTAATGTAGCATGTTTACGTTTTCAATAGAATCTTACATGATTATGATACATGAGCATAGAATAAGTATTCTATTTTATATATCTAATATCTATTCTATGTTCATGCATGAACATATGCTTTTTTTTTACATGATGAGTGAACGATTTAAGCGCAATTAAAACCAAGGTAAAAATTTCGTTTTGAATACTATCAGATCAAAAGCAATGGTGTAATATAAAAATATACGAAATATTGTACTCTACAAGACCCAGAAAATTTCATAAATATTCTCATTTGGTAGAAATTGTTTTATAGCCGATGTTTTATTAATTTGTGAAGTTTAACGTATTAAACTATCCTTACAATAATCTTTTAAAATTTATGCATTTTTACTTTCTTACAGATAAAAAAAAAAGATTTTTTAAAAATGTAAATAACGTGCAATCGATTCAATAATATTTATAATATTAACATATAAGAAATAATAATAAAATTACAGATGGCGAAAAATTCCTTTCGACAAATTTTTAGAATTATATAAATCTAAAAGTTAAAAATAAATAGAGGTACTGACATTACACTCAATAAAATTTTATTCGATGTGAATAATTTAACACAATACTTGAATTTGATTTTTTACAATTTAATCTCATAAACTTCCATATTTACGTTTTTAGCAGAATTTTCTAGGGTTTTTCTTTTATATTATTACTCTAATTATCATTTTGTAAGTTAAAGGTAAACGATACAAGAACGATAAAAAAAAACAGCTAAATAAATAAAGCATAAATGCAATATCGTCTGCCTCTACTCCTGTTAGGAAAGAATAGATATTCAAAACACATATTTCCTCAACATAGGTAAATTTCGAAGACTTGTTAATTCTTCCCCCTTGTCGGTAGTGACGTTAGTAATGCTGCCATTACAGATTTTGCCGTAAATGTCCCATCTTGAATGTTAATCTATGGCCAGATACGCCTCGGAACATGAACAGGATAGGCAATTCAAGAGAATTCCTAATTGCGAAGCAAATCCACACCCTGTCGATAAGTAATGGTATTGCACACCCTTAAAACCATTAGAGAAAAAAATAGCAGTAGTGCAGAATATGCTCAACTTATAAATTAAGGATAGACTACTAAATATTAGGATAGACAATTACAAAAAGTGGAGACAATCCTGCCAAATGGGTACAAACAATCTAAAGGCGGCAGTGGTTAAACTGGTCTTTGAAAAGACCGATCCCACCAATAAAAAAAGGGCATATTTACAAGCAAACACTTCCATCAACCAATCTACCAACTACATTTTGTCATAACGATCTTTGCAGGAATAGTCTTGGCGACATAGGCCAATCATATCAGAGACTTGTTAAACGTAGACCAATCAAATTGCTCTAGCTCACGTGTACAGGTAGGAGTGATAAAGAATGGACAGATTTTTCTTGCTGATTTACAGTAATTCGACCAACAGTGACGTCAGCTGCCCTTTCCTTATACACGCACGAACTGATGCAGACATCTGAAGAGTTGGACCAATCCGAGGATAGGGGCGCAGAGCTTCCCCAGTAAGCTGATGGAACAATGAAACAATGTAGACGTATTCTGGATTGCCTAGTTGTCAAGCAACTGTACGTCCAATGTAAAGGTGATTCGACTGGGTGAGGCGTAGAGAGTCGTGGGAGAAAACTTATAAAAATGTGGTTAATCCACAAAAAATAAAGTAATTAAAGACTAAGCAAGTTAAAAATTAAGTTAAAAAGCTCAAAAGTATAACATTATATAAGTGAGGAAGAGAACAAAGAAGAAAAAATGTAAAAAATATTCCATTAGATCCGAAAAGGACAGCAAGCTATTCAACCATCTTCAGTCTATATTTGGAATTTCTGTAAGATTTTTATGGCGATTAATTAAATGTTCCCAGTATTTTTCCATGCAAGATCTTTTGTTTTTTTTTTTAGATTTATAAATAAACCTTTAACGTATTTTATTTTATATCTCCACGAAGATTTAAGAAAAAGTGGATAAACTCAAGTAGAAATCTTCCCAAAGTTTCCTTGATTAAAGGATTTCAAATAAGGATCAAATGTGGATGTTACCATTCGAATAATGAAAGTTGGTGCAATTATTAATTTGTAAGCAGCTGCCGAGGCATAATTTATGCATATATTATATTATTCTCAATCGATTCATACCTATATCATTTTTAAACGATAATTTGCAGTAGAATTAGTAGAAGGCGATCACCCTCCTTTCATCGCTTTATATATGAGATCAATCAATGTATGTTGAGCTATTTTAGCCCCCTCAACCTGGGTCCGAACAACATATGAAACTATGCAGGGTTTGTGCGCAACAAGGGATTCATGGGATTTTAGGTGTTTTAGTACCAGAAATTTCGCAAAGTATTGGTCGCTATATCTGAAGATAGAATTTTTTTTCATGAAATAAGCCATTTCTTTGAGAAAAAGGCGGTAAAAGGTCCTTGAAACGTATGAACCCTGCTGTGGGAATCACAGTGTCATTTCGAGGTCATCTTTCATTCGAGAAGTTTCATAAATTCGACATACCCAGAAACATACCAATGCTTATTCAAATTACTGCAAATATTACATTAGGAGCTGTCCATAAATGATGTCACACTTTTTTTTCAATATTTTTGACCCCCTCCCCTCCCTTTGTCACAAAGTGTTGCACTTCACCATATCCCCCCCTCCCCTCTCTTGTCACATGTCATGCTATATTACATAAAGATATACTTACAGTTAAGAAGCAAATCACTACATTACAGATCATATTTAAAATTTTATTATTAAACTTTATGCGTTTTAATAACATTTGTGAGCATAACAATAAAAATGATTCGTGTACTTATTTTGTACTAGCTAACTTGCCCGGCGTTGCTCGGGTACGTCAAAACACAGCACGAATTGCGAAAAAGCTCTGAAAATCACAATATGATATTGAGAAATTTTTTTTTAATCGCTGCACAAATTTCGAAAAGAGAAAAAAAAATTATATATTGTGTTCGAAGATTGAAAGTTGATTCCTTTCACTAATGTGGGAAAATTGGTAGGAAATCGCTAAAATACACTAAAAATCACATACAAAATTCCCGAAAAATGCGAAAATTGCTATACGAAATCCGAATAAACTTTATTGAAATGAGGGCAGAAATTACTTTAGTATTATAGGTCAAAAATGGAATCTCAAAAAATTGCAGCAGATCGCGAAGAAAAGTAAAAATTGAATTAAAAATCACAAAAACTTCAAAAATCACGAAAGTCAAAATTTGCTATAATTGGATAAAAGTTTCAAATCTAATTCCTTTGACCTGCGGGCTCTCTTAAAATTTATGCTTGGGAAAGCATGCTAAGCATTGTATCATGTTACTTTTATTCATAATTTAATTTACTTGGATTCCCTTAAATAATCCCTTAAGTTAATATTAGTTTTTGTTGTATTAAAATATCTCAATTTGTTGATTTTCTGTAAACAAGTAATACCTATTGGTTTACAATGGAAGTCTATGGGGATTTGGCGAAATATTAGAGATATTGCTAAGTTGGCGTCTCTGTTGGCGACTAATTTTAGTCACCAAATTTGACGATATACCGCCATGTTTTCGACAAACTTGGCGGAATTTGGCGACAGAACTATGTTCTCCCTTACGGTAACCCCCTTGTAGGCATGGAGATGCATTAAATGCTGTTCAATAATCGCATAAAAAATTCGTTAAAAATTCAAAAATCACTATACGAATTCCAAATAAACTTTTTTGAAAAGAGGACAAAATTTACTACATTGGGTTAAAAGAAACAAACCCTATTTTTTTCAGTAATGTGGAAAAATCGCCTGAAAACTTAAAATAGCACATAAAAAATTAAATAAAAAAAATCTAATCAAAAAATCGAAAATCGGGCTTCGAGGTGCAAAACTTCATATATAGACGTACCCTTTCCCCAAATTTTGTAGCTCTACGTGCAGCGGTCTCCCCAGAACACCGTCGACACAGTCACAAACTCACACACAAACTTCTTTCCTTATTATTATAGATGAAATAAGATTAATGTTTACAACAAAAAACATAATTAATATATAATAGTAATAAAATATTAATATGAAAGAGCAACTGAAAACAGTAGTATTTTGGAATTTGAAATCGATTTTAATATATTTGGCTTTAAATCTTATCTTTACTTTATGAACACAAAATAATACATTAATTTCAAAATAACTTCAAAATTTAATCTGCGGATTTTTAATGTTTTTATTTTAATCAAAATGCGTGATGTCACACTTCTTCTTACCCCCTCCCACCACTTCCTTGTCACAAACTGTCACAATTTCACGAACCCCCTCTCCCCCCTCCAAGCGTAACATCATTTGTGGATGGCCCCTTATTTGATTTTCTCGATTTTTATTGGTTGGACGATAATACTGCCTGATAAATTGACGACTTTAGTTAGTTGGAGAAACTGAGTAATTGTGATCATGTGGTTGAAAATGATCTATTGTATGAAAAACTAATTTTTTATGAAAAGTATTTTAAAGAAATACTTTTTAATATATAAAAATGAGTTAATAATTTGAATAGAAATTAGAATTTTGAAATGGAATTAATTTAATATAAAATTTGGGGCACCCTGTTTTCCCAATTTCGCTCTATTCAAAATTTTCTAAGGGAATCTTCTCTTGCTTATTCGGTTATCAGGGACAGCCCCCAACTTCTTTATTCTTTGTGCATCCGCCGCCCGCACTATATAGAGTTAGTGTTAAAATTTTTTATCTAAGTTCCTAAAAATATAATTGTCTTTCTTTTCTAAAAGTTTCAGCAAACTCGTTTAGTTATTCTAGTTATTCATTAAATCTTTACAAATATGGAACCCAAAATATGCTTCTTTCAACATCTAATATATTCTTCTTGAGACGCATTTTAATACTTCGCATATAAATATGTCAGATAGCATCGTAATTCTGTAAAATAAATTTTCTGAAGAATTTCAAACGCTAATTGGATTTGTACCTTGGGAAAAATGTTTTCTTTCCTTACTCTGTTATGTTACTGATAACAGGGAGTAAGTTTTCCTCGACATCGAATGGGATATTATTATGTTGTTACTTTCGGAAACGTTATTTGGCTTAAAATATACATATCTTGCTAAAAGGCTTTGAGTTTAAAAATGTGATTTTTTTTAGGATTATAACATTAAAAAAAAAAAAAAAGAAAAGAAAGAAACAGAACAGTGACTAATATCATTTTCTTAAAAGCAGAGCAAATAAATAACATGCAATAAAACGCGTAGTAATTTAGAATTTTCTTTAAAGAATTTTGGGGTATCGAATAAAAAGTTTATTTTATTCTTTATTTACTTATCTTTAGCCCGAGGCGTGGCAAAGGGTTGTGTGAGTGTATTTATATATGTGTGATCTATCAAGTCAGTCAATGTGTGTATGTATAACACATTAAGTGCGTTTTTTAAATAAATTCTTTTTATTTATATCCAATAAAATCTACTGTAAGAGCTACACTTTCCTTTTTATTTTTTTCAATTTTCACAGGAAGAAAGTATTGGGTTCGTGAAAATTTACGTCTTCCGGTGATCAGTTTTTGTGAATTTCTAATTTATTTTCTTGCATTCAACTAATTTCATTTTCACATAAAAAATGGATTTAATACCTTCTTTTGATCTTTTTACTTTCCTCTATCTTTACAAGAAGAAAGTATTGGATTCGTGAAAATATCCGACCTACGGATTTACACGTTTTAGGGGTCAGAGATTCCGAAAAACATGTTTTTACAAAATGTCTGTCTATCTGTATGTGACACAAATTTTGTGGGTGCTCTATCTCAAGAACTAATGTACGGAATTTAATGAAAACGTATATTCAGTTAGTCCCTGGTATAAATTGGTGCTTATTAGTTTTTGTGTAAATCACTCAAGGGGTGGCGCTGCTATGCAACATTTTTCACGATTTCCACGATACCTCAATCCCCAGAACTAATGCACGAATTTTCATCAAACTTCAGATTCAGCTAGTCTTTGACATGAATTGACGTATTATACATTTTGGTGTAAATCGCTCAAAAGGTGGCGCTGCTATGCTGCATTTTTTGTAATTTCCGCAACAGCTCTATCTCAAGAACTAATACTTGGATTTTCAACAAATTTCAGATTCAGCTATATCTGGATATGAATTAGTGCTGTTTAGTTTTGGTGTAAATCGCTCAACAGGTGGCGCTGCTATGCAGCATTTTTCATGATTTCCACAGTAGCTTATCTCCAGAACTAATGCACGGATTTTTATCAAACTTCAGATTCAGTTTGTCCTTGATATGAATTGACGTTTTATAGATTTTGGTGTAAATCGCTCAACAGGTGGCGCTGCTATGCTGTATTTTTTGCAATTTCCTCAATAGCTCTATCGCAAGAACTAATGCACGAATTTTTATCAAACTTCAAATTCATATAAACTTTGATATGAATTGGCGCTAAATTGATGTAATTTCTTGCACTATTTAAATGATTCAATTGACGTGATTTACATAGAAGAAAGTTTTGTGATGGCCACAACATACTAGTTTTATACGTTGGAGTAAACAAAAAAGTCCTTCTGGCCTGTGCCAGAAGGAAAAGGTTGCTTTCATATTCTTTGTTTTTACAAATATAGCTTATTTTACTCAAACATACTAAGCTGAAGTTAGTAGAATCTGATTATAGAAGAATGAATAACAGTTGTCGTCAACACTGAATATGACTGAGACTTTTGCCAAACTAGTCAATTATATCCAAATTTGCTTCATTTAGAGCGATTTATGTTTGTTTGCTAAATTTTGGCGATATCTTGAAGAGCATGCCGTTTTAAAGCAACATGGTGGATGAAGCTAACTAATGAATTCGGTCGAGATCTTGGTATGTCCTATATACATGCTCAGTCACATCAAAATCGGTTAATAAATAGGAATGCAGTCCATAACAAAAATAAGATTGTTTCAAAATGTCAGGCACCCTTGAGTTTCAATCTGCTATATCTCACAAGTAAAGCTGCTATAGTCTGTGGGGGTGAATTTCGATTTTTATAGCTCATTCGATTCGTTTTATCGAGCTTAGTAATTTTATACCTCGCATATCGGCTATTGAGTTTTTATAGTGACAGGGGGCCGGTCAAAGTTCAAAATTTCTTTCATCGAAAAACCTATGCCTTCAAAGAAATAAGTGCGATTTAAGTTTACTAATTCTTTTTACAGTGCCATACATTGCCAATAACTATTATAAGGTTATATTATTGCTGTTATTATAAGAATTTGCAATTGCAGATAAAATATTCGTATGCTTCTTGACAGGCAGGTTTTCGCAAGTTATGATGTCCTCGCCTACTTCAGTGTTGCCAGCGGGCTACTTTTTTAAAATTTAAATTTCTTGATTGGCACCACTTTTCTCAAATGGTAAAATTCCTTTTGTTTTCTCTTTAATTAATATGT
Organism: Maratus speciosus; assembly: GCA_963932465.1. Lineage (NCBI taxonomy): Eukaryota > Metazoa > Arthropoda > Arachnida > Araneae > Salticidae > Maratus > Maratus speciosus. The sequence continues at coordinate 176,647,601 of OZ010790.1, read as the reverse complement.
CATTAAATAAGGCGAATTTTACAATTTCAAAAAAGTGGTGCCAATTAAGAAATCTGAATTTGAAAAAAGTAGCCCACTGGCAATACTGGTCTAGTTTTGTTCATCCTGCCAATACTTTTTCCTGAATTACGAGCAAAAATTCTTTTTAACCACACATTGTCTGTTCTTTTGTCAGTTTTTCAATTACTTCGTAATTTGCGGGACGTCTGCGTACGGTTGCATGCGAAGGAATTTTCTGCTACTGTTTTATTTTCGGCAGCTCGCATTATGCAAATTTTTAAACTTTGACCGGCCCCCTGTTATTATTAAAACTCAATAGCCGATATGCGAGGTTTAAAATTACTTAGTTCAATGAGACGAATCGAATAAGCTAAAAAAATCGAAATGTGCCGCCACAGACTATAGTAGCTTTACTTGTCAGCCATTTTTATTAACACTTTCCAACAAAGCAGAAAAGTGTTTATGCATTTGGTTTGTCTGTCCGTCCGTCCACGCTCCAACTAACGTAAATATACTCGGATTTTCATGCAATTGATAAAGCTTATTTAGGGTAATCAAAGCATGTTTGGTATTGTATATGAATTATGCAGGATTAATAGTTCATTTACAGAGGCACTCAAAATAATTCCATTACATTATGGTATATGGAGAAAAATCGTTTGCAGAGTATTTTAATGAGATTACGCTATTTCAAATGTATTGAAACTGATATAAATCACTAAATTTTACTACGATTACGTTATAACAGGGCATTCAAAACATATTTTTTCATTTACAGAGGCACACAAAAGTAATCGGTTACAGTACTGTCTTTGACTAATAATGGCTCGAGTGTACGTTTTAAAATTTGGTATGCGCTTTTAAATTTAACTAATTTTTTGCATGTTACTCGTTATATAAAATTCTATAAACTCATATACAGGGATGCACAAAAGTATTCACGTATCATTCTCCTCATTAGAGGAAGTTGCTGAAGGGGAATTTTCAACTAAAGTATATATGTATTTCTTAAGTGAACTAAATTTTGGCATGCATGTAGTAAATAGGTACAAATCTACAAATCATATACAGGACTGCTGAAAAAATTCGGATAATTTACCGATTGTAGATGGGAACAGCTGAAATTGGGTTTTCAAATGTGTTATGCGTTTCCATATGGTTGAATTAAACATAACGTTTCAACTAATTAAACGGTGCAGTTTTGTTACATTATTCTGAAAGTGTTTGAAAGTGCTTCATAATCTATGCTTGACGCATGATTTTTTCTTTCTTGTTTTAGATAGAGAAGAAAAAAATGCTCTGGAATCCTTGTATTAGGGTCATACAGTTAAAAGAAAAAACTTTTTCAATTTCTAATTTATTTGTACCACTTTCAAATTATTTTTACTTAAATAGCTTTACTTAAATTGGGGAAGTTGCACTCACTCTAAATTATGCCTTCTTTTATGTTTAATTGATGAAGACGATCTTACATTCCTCGAAACTCAACTCGGAATTGTAAAAATAATTTAAAATAACTAGTTATTGCAGTTTTAAACTCCGTTAAAAGCAAAACAAAACCACGTGATCCGAAAACGGGACGGGGCACAGTCCTCTGAATACTAGGCCTGATCGCTGATTCAAAATGGTGGCTGTGGAAGGCGGATTTTTATTTCAATTAATAAAGTTATATCATGGTTGAGCGCCTAGGGAACCTCCCCCTAGGCCCTGCCCATGCTCTCTTTTTCCCCGTAGGGCCAGGCGAGAAGTTAGTTCCTGGTCTTCTACTAATTTTAATTTACTGCAAGATATTACAGAAAGTTCAATCAATTAATTTACTGATTTGATAACAGGGTTTATACTCAAGATAATTTTTCTTCTTTGCAGATTTTCCAAGAAGATTTACAAAAAAATCCGCAACTACATACTTTAAACATTTCGAGACCATAATATATATATATATATATATTAAACAAAAACATAATTTGAAGAACAAATTAAAAAAACAAAATTTATTTCCTACATTGTTTAAGCCCGAGAAGGGACAGATATTAAGTTATTTCATTCAATTAGTTCTACATTTAATGTTAAATTTTTGTAACAAATTAGTTAAGCAATTGAAGATTAAAAAATAAAGATAAAATTCATACAATATGATACTTAAAACACCCTGAAAAATTAGATTCCGTTCAAATGAAATCGAAATAAATCTTAGACTTCTTCCATTTTTAATTGAAAATATTTGTATTGCAGATTTTATATTATCTTTATGACAATTGTGCATAAAATGATAAGATGCATGCAAAATACAAAACTTAAAAAAAAGTCTAAGATTTATTTCGAGTTCATTTGAACGGAATCTAATTTTTTAAGGTGTTTTAAGTATCATAATGTATGAATTTTATTTTTTAATCTTCAATTGGCTTAACTAATTTGTTACAAAAATTTAACATTAAATGTAGAACTAATTGAATGAAATATCTTAATATCTGTCCCTTCTCGGGCTTAAACAATGTAGGAAATAAATTTTGTTTTTTTAATTTGTTCTTCAAATTATGTTTTTGTTTAATATGTCAAGTTTTTAAATAACTACTGCACGCAGACGAACGCACTTCGAAATTAATAGAGTATCATCATCAGGCTTTGATGTATGCGGTATTGCATCACAATATGGGATGCAGTTTACCAATGTGTAATTCAAAATGTTTCACCACTGTAGTAATGCAGATTGCGGTAGTTTGGACAAAAACTTCTAATCTGGACTTAAAAAATCTATAATCAAAACACAAAAAAATAACTTCACTTAAATTTAGATACCTTACTTCTCACTCAGGAACGTTATGAATGTAAATGCAAATTGTGTTGAATCCTTATGTGATACAGTAAAAATAAAAAAATAAAAGTTCTACTTAAATTTTTAAACCTTATTCTCTCCCAAGGGGTGATGTAATCACATCAGAAAATTATTACCTAAGTTTAACTTGGGGTATAAATGGTTCTTATCTTAGAAAAAAAAATACATTTTAAAATTTATGTTATGTAATTTTCCACTAAGTTCGCTACCTGCGTAAAAATAGATATCCATTAAAAACTTTTTACTAAAATATAAACTTGACCAAAGCAAAAACTTATTCTGAAAATATCCTTATTATTTCCCCTATAACGTCATATTCACCTTTTTAATTTTTGAAAAAAAAAAAAAAATCTAGCTCAATTTAATATTTCACGTGAAAATCTTTCAACTAAAAAGAAATAAATTATTATTACGGCTTTTGAAATTTTTGCAACAATGAAGTAAAAATGTTACATTTTCTATGAAAAATGTCCGTTGATTTTCAATGAAAAAAGCAAAAATTGGAATTATTAAGAAAAATATTTAAATAATGCAAAAAAATTTGGCCCATGTTTTTCTCTGGGTTATAATTCACCCATATGCAAAGGCATTTCACCATTCGTTTTGACCCTGACCTCAGGCAAACGTTTTTACACTTTAAATTTATAATATCACTAGCAAACCCCGCGGCTTTGCTCGCGTAATATTTGAAATATGCCAAATGATATTTATATGTCTAATTTTTATTAAAAGGTACTAACTAAATTTTTATTTTATTAAAAGGTAATATTTTATTTTATTAAAAGTTTTTTCTATTAAAAGGTACTTATTACTTTTAGGAATACTTCAAAAATTACTATTTAAAACACAGTTTGATTAAACATCATTATTACACTGCAATGGCAGAAATAAGACTTAAATTAATAAAATGAAATAAAACTAAATAAATGATAATTTAGAAAATATTTTGAAACTTTTATGCTCAATTAATACGCTCATTTCAATATTCATTTGAAGTTTTGAATTTTTTAGAAACCATCTTCTTACATCTTAAAATTAACCATCATGTCAAATTCCAAGTCCTACCGCCTCTCTCAACATAAAGGGCTATGTTGAAACAGGAACTGTCACCATTAATTTGCCAACGTTAATTTTGAAATCGGTTTGTTATTTCCTAATATTCCACAGAAACTTAATTTAAAAAGCTTTTAAAGCCCTTTTTTAGAACGTTTGTTGTTCCTGTGATCCCCAGGTGGTAGAATCACCGGCATAAAATATAGCCTGTGTAGGATCAGAGACTGTTACCATTGATTCGCAACTATTACTTTTATAATCGGTTTATATTCCCTGAAATTGTATAGAATCGTAATTTAGAACGTTTTTAGAATGCTTTTCGCACCTCCCCTTCGCTTCACCCCTTTTTAATTCGAATTTATTTTCGACGTTCCTTCGAGGGCATTTATATTTTATAAGTAACTATCATGTCATATTTAATGTTTCTAGCCTTTTCAGTATCACAGAAATCGCAATTTAGAAAGTTTTTAGCTCCTGCAACCCTCTGGTGGTAGTGGAACAGACATAAAATATAGCTTATGTTTGAGCAGGATCTATGACCAAAATTTTTCATCATTATTTTTTTTATCGGTTTGGTAATTCTTAAGTTTGCTTAAAAATTGTAATTTATAACGCTTTTCACTCACTTCATTTTTTTAAATTTGGAATTTTCTTTCGACTGTTCTTAGAAAGCAGTTGCATCTTGTAAGTAAATACCATACCATACTTCAAAGTGTTAGACCCCTCAGTTGTGCAAAAAAAGCAAATTATAACATGTTTTGCTTTTGCAACCCTCAGATGGTAGTGACAGCAACATAAAATATAACCTATGTTATAGCAGGGACTGTCAACATTGATTTGCAACCATTACTTTTGAAATAGCTTTGGTATTTCCTTAGATTGAGTAGAAATCGAATTTAGAACGTTTTTAGGACGCTTTTCGCGCATTTTCACCCCTTTTTAAATTTCCAATTTTTTCGAAACTATTCTTAAAAATCATTTATATCTAATAGATATGTACCTTGCCTAATTTTAAGTTGCTAGCCCCTACCGATCACAAAAATCGAAATTTAGAACACTTTTTTGCTCCTGCAACGTCTTGGTGATTGTGATACCGACATAAAATAGCGTCTATGTTAGAGCAGAGGCTTTCAGCATCAATTTCCTACCATTACGTTTGAAATCAGATTAATTCTTCCCGAGATATTGCCGACAAATCGGCATTTAGAACGTTTTTAGAACGCTTTTCGCGCATTTTGCTCCTGCATCTCCTCTGGGGAAACAGATATAAAATATAGCCTATCTTGGAGCAAAATCTGTCACCATCATTTTTACACCATTATATTTGAAATCGGTTCAGTACTTCCTGAGATTGCATAGAAATCGCAATTTAGAAAGTTTTTTACAACGCTTTTTGCGCATTTTGACCCCCTTTTAAATTTCGATTTTTTTAGGAAATGTTCTTAGAGATCATTGATATCTTATAACTAACTACCATTTCAAATTTCACGATTCTAGGCCCTTCCGTTACGTAAAAGCCACAATTTAGAACGTTTTTCTCCTGCATCCCCTTTGGGATAGTGGTACCGACATAAAACATCGCCTATGTTGGAGCAAGAGTTGTCACCATCATTTTGACGCCATTATTTTTTAGATCGGTTTGGTATTTCCTGAGATTGTGTAGAAACCACCATTAGGACGTTTTTTAGAACACTTTTCGCGCATTTTCACCCCTTTTAAATTTCGAATTGTTTAAGAACTGTTCTTAGAAATCCTTTATATCTAATAAGTAGCTAATATTTCAAATTTCATATTTCTAGGCCCTTCGGTAACGCAAAAATCGCATTTTTAGAACGTTTTTTGCTCCTGCACCTCCTTTCCGGTAGTGGCACCGACATAAAACATTGCCTATGTTGGAGAAAGGGTTGTCACCGTCATTTTGACACCCTTATTTTGACACCATTATGTTTTAAATCGGTTTGGTATTTCCTGAGATAGTGTAGAAACCACCATTTAGGACGTTTTTTAGAACGATTTTCGCGCATTTTCACCCCTTTCAAATTTCGAATTGTTTAAGAACTGTTCTTAGAAATCCTTTATATCTAATAAGTAACTAATATTCAAAATTTCATATTTCTAGGCCCTTCAGTAACGTTAAAATCGCATTTTTAGAACGTTTTTTGCTCCTGCACCCCCTTTGGGATAGTGACACCGACATAAAACATAGCCTATCTTGGAGCAAGCGTTGTCACCATCATTATGACACCAATATTTTAAAAATCGGTTTGGTATTTCCTGAGATTGTGTAGAAACTACCATTTAGAATGTTTTAGAACGCTTTTTGTGTATTTTCCCCCCCTTTTAAATTTCGAATTGTTTAAGAACTATTCTTAGACATCATTTATATCTTATAAGTAACTAATATTCAAAATTTCATATATCTAGGCCCTTCAGTAACGCTAAAATCGCATTTTTAGAACGTTTTTTGCTCCTGCACCCCCTTTGGGGTAGTGACACCGACATAAAACATAGCCTATCTTGGAGCAAGCGTTGTCACCATCATTATGACACCAATATTTTTTAAATCGGTTTGGTATTTCCTGAGATTGTGTAGAAACTACCATTTAGAACGTTTTTTAGAACGCTTTTTATGCATTTTCACCCCTTTTAAATTTCGAATTGTTTAAGAACTATTCTTAGACATCATGTATATCTTATAAGTAACTAATATTCAACATTTCATATTTCTAGGCCCTTCAGTAACGCTAAAATCGCATTTTAGAACGTTTTTTGCTCCTACACCCCCTTTGGGGTAGTGGCACCGACATAAGATATAGCCTATGTTCTAAGTTGGACTAGCACCATCATTTTGATACCATTACTTTTGAAATCGGTTCGGTAGTTCCAGAGCTTACCTCCTACAAATAAACAATTTTTTCCTCTTTATAATAGGAGTATAGAAGTATAGATTAGAATTAGTAAAGAATAAAAAATGAGTGGCATCAGGGACAAAAAGTTGGGAAGAAAAAATGAAAAGTTATGATCTCCATAGGCTTTTCCATGTTAAATTAACATTGAGAAGTGACACTGGAAATAAATAAGTATACGCGCAATACTTAAATATATTCAGCAAGTCATTTTTCGCATTAAAAACGACCTTAGGGATTTAATATAGAACTATCATAAAGGAAAAAAAATTATGTTTTTAAATAGTACCCCTTATCATTCACAAAGTTTTATACTTTTTATGAAATGTTACTTAAAAAAATATATTTCAAAATATAAGGCTAGGTTTGCTATTAATTCACTATCAAATTAATATATTATACCATTGTCGGCGAACCTTTTTACATCCACGTGCCCAATTTTTTTCAAAAAAGATTTTACGTGACCATGACGTGCCAAGCACCACAAATAATTTAGTGGATCAACATTTCTGGATTTTTATTCATTGGGATTTAAAAATATGGGACAATATACATATAGTAATTAGATTAACATATATTATAAAGTAATAAAATGGTGAATGCGATGTCGGTTATGCCAAATATTAATATGGTGTTCAGCCTACTTACTTTTAATAGGATGCAAGCTGAATTCGAATTATCTAACAAGTGGTTTGGGTTTCTAATATTTAAGGTTTTCGTATCATTTTCGAAAATAATGACCCGAAGGAATAAATAGAGCGAACAGTTGTGAAAACTACATATTTCATACTAAGTCGCTTTAGTTTCATTACTGTGAGTTTTACTTATAATGCCTGATATTTATCTTTTTGATATTCTCCCAACCTTTCTAAATTTGACAACTTATTGAGCCCACATTGGAATAATTTAGAAATTCAATTAGTTTTTTCCCAATAAAAAAAACAGAAAGAAAAGCCCAGTTTGTATAAGTTTGCGTGTTTTGTTTAACTTAATTCTATTTTGTTTTAGGATTTCAATCAACGCCGTGCCGAAAATATTCTATCGCGTGCCAAGTTTGGCACGCGTGCCATAGGTTCGCCGACCCTGTATTATACCAATGTGTGAAGGCAATATTCTATATTCAAAAGAACTCCCATAGAAATTTTTGAACATGGTATACATGGAATGTACGATTTGGTACTTACTCAAAAATTCTTTTGACAGGAAACTTAGAATTCGACCAGTAAAAAATATTTATCAAAATTATTATTCATATATTACATATTTGTCAGCAAAGGAAAAAATATTTAATATTTTTGTTTAGCTCATGATCAAGATTTACAGTAAGTAAAACACCACAGTTTTAAGAATAACATCTTGGTTTAATGCATTTACACAAATTAAAAAAATATAAATGAAAGGATAAATTTATATTTAAATTATGAAAAATATATGACATAAAAAGGGATTTAAGTATTATTAAGAATTTTAGATATTCAAAGATTGAATACTACAAACAAATACTCCTACCTTCCTTTTCTTTATTAAAATTTTCAGGAATTATTTTTGATTAATTATTTACTAGGATTTTATATACAACTTGTATTACATTTAAAAAATAAATAAAGCTATCATGAGTACAAAAATTTACATAAATAATCATCTATGTTATTCGCTATATTTTTAACAAGAAATTCAGCTGATTTTCATGAGTGGGGGATAGCATTATAAAAAAAAATCCGAATAATTTTTGAAATATTATGATGCATGTAGAATCAATTTTAAATGTAAATCCAGTAGGTCTTTTAAAGAACCTCAATGTTATCTGTTAATCTATTCTCGTCTGAAAATTCGTATGCTAAATTTCTATACAATAATTACAAGTGATGTTTTTATAAATTTGAAAAGCAGCATAGCCTGCATCCTATAATGAAATGTATGATTGGCACAATTATTTTTTATCAAGTGGTTTTTATATATCTATTTCAAGATCTTCAAATTAGTCTAAATTTATTGACGAATTGCATTTATTATCTAACTCTTTAAATGAATATTTTTGTATATTATTAAAGAGTAAATTTTGAATTCTTATTTTTATCACTTTCAAACAACTGCTCTGGTGAGATAAAATAATTACTAACCCAATAACTGTCCGTAAAGACCAAATCTTTCTTTTAAGGGATCTTCATTTAAAATTTATAGATTAATACATGACTAATATTTAAATCTTTTAGAGCAAAATGTTGTTAAAGAATGCAGTCTATTACAAGTTAATTGGAAAGCATCAAAGATTGTAAATCAATAAATTTAATAAAATAAAAATAATGAAACAATAAATTTGAAATGTTAAATCAGAACTTACTTTGAGAGATATGTTAATCCTAGGTTTATCATTTGAACATAATTAATAATAATTAGTTGCTCATTAAGAATTATAAAACACAATCAGGGAAGTTCTTAAAATATTTTTCCAGATATTCCTTCAACTATTTAATATTTTGAATTTATTACTTCAACTTCGTATGTAGAAATGCTTCGAATTATAACCTCTTGAATTTTATTCTCTTCTTCTCATTCTCATGTTTTTCTTTTTTGGGGGAACCAGTACATTTAGACTGGGTTGCATACATCGATTATGCAGGGAAATGCATCATCACTCAGTAATGTATTTTTCCTTGGTATATTATATCACTGACATTATTTTTATCCACCTATTCATCTTTAAGTAAAATCATGCGATTATCAAAAGGCCTGCACTTCAAAAGGCCGATTATCAAAAGGCAAAATTCTAGCACTTTCCTTAAAATGAAACTGGTATATGCCAATTCTTGAGAGCCGTAATTTCTTTCTTTCTTTATCATTCGGGAAACGAAAACGTGCAAACTAGATGGGTTGTAATAAGAATTACATTTAAAAGGCATTGACTTTCTTTAAAAAGTATAAAATAATATTTTAATGAACAATATTTAAACACGTACAAATTTGAGGTTTGTAATAATAACAAAGGAACGTTGAAGAACAGTCGGGCTGGCACCTGTCACTTTGTGATTCTTTCGTTTCAATTCATCCGCCTTCGACTGGTCACGTGACCTGCCGAAGTTAGTTTCGCTATTTGGCCGTGTATTCAGGGGGCTGTGGACGGGATTGGTTTGACGTCACTACACATGAAACGCGGATTCTCCGTAGCGATCTGCATTGTGTATGCAGGCTGTTTTCCATTGCTTTCTGTTTGTTATCTACTATAAACATATTTTAAAGACTCATTTACACAAAAACAAAATCAAATTAGAGTCAAAAGATTATTTTAACATATCCAAATATAATGTACCATTAATTTATACATTTGTATTAATTTTCATTTAGAAAAGTGCTACAGTTGGTTGGATTCGAAAAATATGAAACTATACCTTCTGGAAATAGTTTTTTTTTCTCAAATTTATTTTAGGGGCATAAAAAATACCTTTCATGTGGATAAAGATACAAGAAGCTAAAGTTAAAAGGCACATTTATTTTTAACTTACTCTGATTTAATTATAGAAGATTTACTTATAAAGAATGATAGTTTTATTTAAAAATAAATCGTAAGTAAAATCGCCTTTATTGTTGTACTTTATTCTTGAAATGTAATGCTTCCTTAAGTCATTGTAATGCTTAATAATTATTTTTGTTATGAATAAAATTTCGTGTTATGCGGGTTATATTACAGATAAAAAATTAACTCGAATTTATAATGAGAAAATGAAATTTTGACCAATAACACAGAAAACAAGAAAAAATTCTTTTTTTAATACTGACTTATGGAATAAAAAATTTTAATTAACTACTGTCAGTAATAATTGCGTATTCATAGATCAGAAACAAATTACTACAACATACGTGAGTAAATTTATAAGTATTGCCTTTTATTTTTTATGTGCTCCCTTAAAAATAAGTATTAAATCAAAAACTTTAAAAAAATACACTCTTTTATAAGTATCCAACGTTTATCTTAATAATCACACCTCATTTTTAATTGCAATTCATGATTTTTCATAAAATGTCCAATATAATACGATAATTTGGCATGGCTATCGAACCCGATTATGTAAAATTCACTCCTTTTTTTACATTTGGTAGAAAATGTAAGCTCATGAATTTATTTTGAAAAAAATTATAATTTTTGCTGTATTTCTGTTTTAATATATGGAAAGAGGAAAGAAAAAAAAACATTATTTAAACTATCATTTTAAATTTCTAAATTGATTTTTGAACGTATAATCATTGTTCAATTAATATGAAAGTGTTAATTTATTCAAGAATATTTCTTAAATATATTACACTCTTTATTTTTTACTTATATTTTCTACTTTTTACTGTGTAAACTATTTGTAGCTTCACAGTCATTTGACCTTTTTTTGGTCAACCGTGGTTTAGAGAATAATAAATCCACTGTTGTTACCACTTGTAACGACAAAGAATATTCGACGATTTATCAACTGTGATGAGCTAACGGAAAAATTACGGGTTAAAATTAATGTATTAATTTATAATTAACTTCTAAAATTATTAAAAAGTTGTATTGTCACTGGAAGCATACCTTTGTGCATAATTCTTATATTTCTTAATTTATCTGAAAGTGAGTAAAAGATCAAATACAAAATCCTATCCTTGCATGCAAAAACCACGTTAAGTTAAATAAAAAAGTGTAAAATCAATTTAATTACCGTTTTAGTATTATTTGCTTACGAATAACTTTTGAATGCATGTAGTTCTTTTTGTTTGTTTGAGTGGTTTCTTTGAAATGTAGTTTCTCAGAATGTCCTACTTAATATTTATCAGGTTCTAAACATGTTATATCAGTCTTTTCCTCAATGCTCTAACTTTCGTAAAAAAAAAAGAAGAATGAAAATGATTTGAATATCTTGTTAAAGAAAGCAGTATTTTCATTTTGAAAATAAGCATTAAGGTAATTCGGGGGAAGACGCAAGTTTGCTTCTAGTACTTTCATGTGTCAACACATGCAAATAATGACCGTCTTGTGTGACGAGTCTTGTCCCAGTGTGTACGTGGTTTGTGAATTTACCTTAATTTGTCGCCTTTAATCTCCGATATTTTTAGATCTTGGGAATATTTAACCGGTGAGTAAAGCCCTTGTAATATTCTGTTGCCCATACTTAAAGTTTATAAACAGATGTTTTATTTTAAATGAGATATTAGCAATATAAGTGAGTTCCACACTCTGTTACACACACAAGGCAAGCATATGCGGTCATAATCTTGCAGCAATACTGAAATAAGTGTGTGTGGCATCTTCCCCCTATACTTGGGTAAGAGGCAACATGGTTCAGAAATAAGCTAAAATGAAGACAAAAATTAATTAATTCTTCTGTCTTCCAAATCACATTTCCCAGCACTTAGGGCTGTACTTGTGACAGAGTTCCCTCCAGGGGCGGCGCCAGAATTTGCCCGACGGAAATGGGGGGGGGGGGGCATGGTATCCCCGACAGGGGGGGCCAAATTAGAGTCTTGCGCGGGTCGGGTTCTACACTACCCGAACCCGAAAATTACATTTGAAATCAATCTGCAACCCGACCCGAACCCGCCAAAAAATTTCCCCCATCCATCCGAACCCGCCCAAATCATTTTCGGCTACCCGCTACTCGACCCGAACCAGACATATTTCAATCTTCACGCCAATCTGAAATGAAAGGAAGGGAAGTAAAGTTTTAATGCAATTATGAAAAGTAAGCTACAATTATATATCTAATACCAATTTTATGTTTTACATAGAAAAGTTTACAAATCTGTATTCTTTATTATTCGAATATAGTAAAACCTCTAAACAGCAGACATTTCGATGAGCCGAATTCGAAATATATATTAGAAGTGTCCACGAGCCCGGGTCTGTCATCCCGAGATCGGTGAAATTTTCTTTCATAGTAAGCTCGGTGGAGAGAGCAAGGGAGATCCCGCAAGAGTTAAGACACAACGCGAACCCGAAACAATGTAAGTCAACCCGACTCGCAGCTAAAAAGGATAAGTCAACCCGACCCGCAAGAAAAATATGTAGCCAACTCGACCCGAACCGAGTCGAGTGCGGGTAAAAAAAAGAAAACCCAACCCGATGCCGGACTCTTGTAGAGGTCTGCATGGGCCGAAATTTCCAGGCTCGAGGCCGGCCCGAGAATGCCGGAATATCCCAGTGATTTGAAGAGATTTTTCTCTTACTTTAAGAAATTTCTGTCTTTTGATGGAAGAATTTTAGGAAATTTTGGACTGAGGTTCGTGATTTTTATTTATTTTTAGATAAAAGGGATTTAACAATTCCGTTTGTAATGTGAAATAAACGGTCAAGTGCGAGTATTACTCGCGCACAGAGTGTTCCGTAGAATAAATGTATAAATTAGTAAATGTATTATTTAAAAAAAACGTTGCTAAAAGAATACAAAGACTTTGTTAAAAACTATACAACGTCGGGTTGGGTATAACTTTACATACTAAAAAAGTGTAAATGGATATACCATGAATGTTCTAAGAGATACGGAACTTAAACTAGTATGTTGTGGCCATCACAAAACTTTCTTCTATATAAATCACGTCAATTAAATCATTTAAATAGTACAAGAAATAACGATTTAGCACCCATTCATATCAAAGTATATCTGAATTTCAAGTTGGATGAAAGTTCGCGCATTAGTTCTTGAGATAGAGCTATAGCGGAAATTCTGAAAAAATGTAGCATAGCAGCGCCACCTGTTGAGCGATTTACACCAAAAGTAAACAGCACTAAACGATATCAAGGTATACCTGAATCTGAAGTTTGTTGAAAATCCAAGCATTAGTTCTTGAGATAAAGCTATTGTGGAAATCGCAAAAAATACAGCATAGAAGCGCCACCTGTTGAGCGATTTACACCAAAAATTAAACAGCACTAATTAATACATCAATTCATGTCAAGGACTAACTAAATCTGAAGTTTGATGAAAATCCGTGCAATAGTTCTTGAGATACAGCTCTTGTGGAAATCGTGAAAAATGCAGCACAGAAGCGCCACCTGTTGAGCGATTTACACTAAAAATTAAACGGCACTAATTTATACATCAATTCATGTCAAGGACTAACTAAATCTGAAGTTTGATGAAAATCCGTGCAATAGTTCTTGAGATACACCTCTTGTGGAAATCGTGAAAAATGCAGCACAGCAGCGCCACCTGTTGGGCGATTTGCACCAAAAATTAAGCAGCACTAATTTATATCAGGGACTAACTGAATCTGAAGTTTGATGAAAATCCGTGCATTTTTTCTTGAGTTAGAGATATTGCGATAATCATGAACAATGCAGCATACCAGCGCCACCTGTTGGGCGATTTTCACAAAAAAGTAATCAGCACCAAATTATATCCAGGACTAACTGAATCTGAAGTTTTATGAAAATCCGTGCAGAAGTTCTTGAGATACAGCTATTGCAGAAATCGTTAAAAATGCCGCATAGCAGCGCCACCTGTTGGGCGATTTTCACCAAAAACTAATCAGTGCCAGTTTATATCAAGGTCTAACTAAATATGAAGTTTTGTGAAATTTCGTCCATTAGTTCTTGAGATAGAGCGCCCACAAAATTTGTGTCACATACAGACAGACAGACGGACGGACGGACAGACAGACAGACAGACAGACAGACAGACAGACTCACAGACAGACATTTTGTAAAAACATGTTTTTTGGAATCTCTGACTCATAAAACGTGTAAATCCGTCGAAAACTGGAATTCGAAAATTTTCATGAAACCAATACTTTCTTCTTGTAAAGATAGAAGAAAGTAATAATATCAAATATAGCTATTCTGTATAACTCATTTTTTTAATATTATCCTAATCTGTTTATGATGAACTTAATTCGGTACTGACAATAAAAGCAGTGCATATTTAAACTTCATTTGGCATTTCATAAAACTAAATTCAAATTAGTAATAACCTCTCTTTCTACAGTTAGCTAAAACAAAACGTTTGTTCAAAGTTTAAATTTGGCATTGTGATAAGTGCGCTTCGAAAGGGGATCGCAAAGTTGCAACGCCACCTTGGTCCTTCCGCGTTTTTCCAGATAGATGTTTAATTAACTTTTAAAATCACTCGAGGCGTATTGAGAGATCCACTCAATGCAAACTAGTCGCGAATCCCATAGTATTTATGTGATTCATTCTAATTAAATTAGTCTGTTTTTAACAATTTGAGGTTTATTGCTTTTATACTGCTACTGGGCATTGCATTACACATATATATCCTTAAAAGTTGATAACTAGGCTTTAAAAGCCAATGGTACATAGAGTACGCCGTCATTATATATGTACAAACCGTCCGTATCTTTAAGGGTTAATATCTCGGCTAATTACTGACGATTTTTTTCGAAAATCATTATCAACTAGTATGTTGTGGCCATCACAAAACTTTCTTCTATATAAATCACGTGAATTAAATCATTTAAATAGTACAAGAAATGATAACGATTTAGCACCAATTCATATCAAAGTGTATCTGAATTTGAAGTTGGATGAAAATTCGTGCATTAGTTCGTGAGATAGAGCTATAGCGGAAATTCTGAAAAAAATGTAGCATAGCAACGCCACCTGTTGAGCGATTTACACCAAAAGTAAACAGCACTAAACGATATCAAGGTATACCTGAATCTGAAGTTTGTTGAAAATCCAAGCATTAGTTCTTGAGATAAAGCTATTGCGGAAATCGCAAAAAATACAGCATAGCAGCGCCACCTGTTGAGCGATTTACACCAAAAATTAAACAGCACTAATTTATACATCAATTCATGTCAAGGACTAACTAAATCTGAAGTTTGATGAAAATTCGTGCAATAGTTCTTGAGATACAGCTCTTGTGGAAATCGTGAAAAATGCAGCACAGCAGCGCCACCTGTTGAGCGATTTACACCAAAAATTAAACAGCACTAATTTATACATCAATTCATGTCAAGGACTAACTAAATCTGAAGTTTGATGAAAATCCGTGCAATAGTTCTTGAGATACACCTCTTGTAGAAATCGTGAAAAAAGCAGCACAGCAGCGCCACCTGTTAGGCGATTTGCACCAAAACTTAAGCAGCACTAATTTATATCAGGGACTAACTGAATCTGAAGTTTGATGAAAATTCGTGCATTTTTTCTTGAGTTAGAGCTATTGCGATAATCATGAACAATGCAGCATACCAGCGCCACCTTTCGGGCGATTTTCACAAAAAAGTAATCAGCACCAAACTATATGCTGGACTAACTGAATCTGAAGTTTTATGAAAATCCGTGCAGTAGTTCTTGAGATACAGCTATTGCAGAAATGGTTAAAAATGCCGCATAGCAGCGCCACCTGTTGGGCGATTTTCACCAAAAACTAATCAGTTCCAGTTTATATCAAGGTCTAACTAAATATGAAGTTTTGTGAAATTTCGTGCATTAGTTCTTGAGATAGAGCGCCCACAAAATTTGTGTCACATACAGACAGACAGACGGACAGACAGACGGACAGACAGACGGACAGACAGACAGACAGACAGACGGACAGACAGACAGACAGACTCACAGACAGACATTTTGTAAAAACATGTTTTTTGGAATCTCTGACTCATAAAACGTGTAAATCCGTCGAAAACTGGAATTCGAAAATTTTCATGAAACCAATACTTTCTTCTTGTAAAGATAGAAGAAAGTAAAAATGCTTTTATACTTCTTCTACGATAGGTACCTCCAGCGTTGCTCAACACTTTAGGTGAATGCCCGTAAATCGAAATTTGTGTGTAACGAGAAAATGCGATTTTCTCAAAAGCTATGTGACCTATATAAATCGCTATAATTTTCCTACAAGCTTTAAATTAACGTCTACTACCTCTAATTTTTTCATAATTTTTGTCAGTGGATTCGTAATTAGATAGGGGGGGGGGGGGCATTTTTTTTGCGCTACATTTTCGACGATATCTTTGAAAGTATAATACCTAAAATTAAAAGAAGTGTATTTTTGAGTTCAGCGTTACGAAAGCTTTCACACGATATACAAAGAACAGATTTTTTTTCAAGTAACTTAATTAGCCCCTCTACATTTTTACTAAATATGAATGTTTAATAATAATTTATTAATGTTTAATAATCTGAAAATATGTGGGTCAGCAGTCTTTATTACTTCCCCCAATTTGAATTTTCCACGTTCCATTGTTTACGTATTCCACGTTCCATTGTTTTTAAGTACAGAACCCTAAAAATACTAGGCAGCACAGCTACCGGAACACTAATGTAGTTTGACGAAAATGCTGCTTTAGGTGTGAGTATTTCAGGTAATTGGTGTGTATTCTGTATTTTTTTGGGGTGGGGGCGATAAGCGAATCAAAGCGAAAAGTTTCACGTTTTAACGGAATATAATCAAGGAAAAAATTAGTTTAACTCATGGATTATTTTGAGAGCATAGAGTCTTGCACTGCTTCGGGTTATACCCGACCCGAACCTGGAAATTCTGTACCCATTCAGCTTGAAAGTTAAAAAAATTAGTTGACCCAAACCCGACAAACTTCGACCCAAAACCGACACGCTTTATGTCGAAGCCAAATCCGAACCCAAGTCCACCAAGTGAAAAAAAAATCCATATTGTAATGAAATAATTGAAAAGTAACCTTCAATTATATTTTTTATGCAGGAAATCAATATATCTGTATATGTACTCGTTGATACTCAGATAATATACTTTTTCATTTCAAAATATTTTTCGGAGAATCTTTTGAGAAATCAGGTAGAATCGAACCCATCTGCCAGAAACAATTAAAGTTAACCCAACTCGAAAAATAGAAGTCAATCCGAACCTCTCTGAAAAAATATTCACTTTAGCCGGATAAGACTCAAACCACCAATCGGATTGGGTTTAATTTGCCCAACCCGATGTAGTACTATACCCGAAACGCCATCTGAGACCGACAAAAAAATTTCATCCTCCACATTTCGACCTGAAGTCGAGATACTCCCAACCTCAACCAAACCCCAATCCTAAATGATGAAAATAAATACAGGCATATGTATATCCATATTATAATGCCAATATATAAAAGTAGTCTACAATTATACCGCTAGTATCAATTTTAATTTTTAAGTAAAAAAAATTCTATACATGTGCTCGTTAATATTCAAATGTATAGTTTTTCATCTTAAAATAAATTCTGTAAATTCTTTTGACAAATCAATTCATCTCGAATCAAGAATCGTAAGTGTCATCATCCAACTCGAACCTGAAACAATTAAAGTTAACCCGACTGACCCGACTCCGATCCGGCCCGAATTAGGTCCGATCCTATCCGGTCCAGACCACGAGTCGGATCATGTGTAGTTTGCTCGACCCGATGCAGCATATTTGGACTTTTTTTTCGACTTGCCATCCAACCCGACCCTGACAAAATAGTTTTCGTCCTCTGTATTCTTGACCTTGACCGAACTTGAAATACTTCAAACCAAGCCGACCGTAAATCCACAATCAGTGAAAATTGATCATCAATTTAATGTAGTTATAAAAAAAATAGCATATGATCATAACTTCAGTATAAATTTTATCTTTTATCTTGAAAAATAAATATGGAAAGAGTATGTATCAGATATGTAGATTTTATCTGAAGGAATTTGGACATTTTTTTTTCGAAAAATCGGGTACACTTGAACCAACCTAACCTGCAACAATCAAAATTCAACCAGAAACCGACTCATACTCTTAAGAATCAATTTAGTAAATCCGACTTGCAAAGAAAAAACATGAGCTCCAACTCGACCCAAACCGACCGTGCCGAAATTCAAAAGTCAAAATATTTTCCCCGACGACATTGAATTTTGACCCCGACGGGGGCATATGCTCTGGCGCCGCCCTTGGTTCCCTCACATATCCCTTTTTACTTTCTTCTATCTTTACAAGAAGAAAGTAATGGTTTCGTGAAAATTTTCGAATTCCAGTTTTCGACGGATTTACACGTTTTAGGGGTCAGAGATTCCGAAAAACATGTTTTTACAAAATGTCTGTCTGTGAGTCTGTCTGTCTGTCTGTCTGTCTGTCTGTCTGTCCGTCTGTCTGTCTGTCTGTCTGTCCGTCTGTCTGTCTGTATGTGACACAAATTTTGTGGGCGCTCTATCTCAAGAACTAATGCACGGAATTTAATAAAAAATGATATTCAGTTAGACCCTGCTATAAATTGGTGCTGATTAGTTTTTGGTGTAAATCGCTCAACAGGTGGCGCTGCTATGCAGCATTTTTCACGATTTCTGCAATAGCTCAATCTCCAGAACTAATCCACGGATTTTCATCAAACACCAGATTCTGTTAGTCCTTGACATGAATTGAAGTTTTATGCATTTTGGTGTAAATCGCTCAATAGATGCCGCTGTTGTGCAGCATTTTCCACCATTTCTCAAATACTCAATCTCCAGAACTAATGCACGGATTTTCATCATACTTCAGATTCAGTTAGTCCTTGACATGAGTTGAAGTTTTATGCATTTTGGTGTAAATCGCTCAATAGGTGGCGCTGCTGTGCAGCATTTTTCACGATTTCTGCAATAGTTCAATCTCCAGAACTAATGCACGGATTTTAATCAAACTTCAGATTCTGTTATTCCTTGACATGAATTGAAGTTTTATGCATTTTGGTGTAAATCTCTCAATAGGTGGCGCTGTTGTGCAGCATTTTCCACGATTTCTCAAATAGCTCAATCTCCAGAACTAATGCACGGATTTTCATCAAACTTCAGATTCAGTTAGTCCTTGACATGAATTGAAGTTTTATGCATTTTGGTGTAAACCGCTCAATAGGTGGGGCTGCTGTGCAGCATTTTTCACGATTTCTGCAATAGTTCAATCTCCAGAACTAATGCACGGATTTTAATCAAACTTCAGATTCTGTTAGTCCTTGGCATGAATTGAAGTTTTATACATTTTGGTGCAAATCGCTCAACAGGTGGCACTGCTATACTGTATTTTTTAGAATTTCCTCTATAGCTGTGTCTCAAGAACTAATGCACGAATTTTCGTCGACGGATTTACAAGTTTTAGATGTCAGAGATTCCGAAAAACGTATTTTTTCAAAATGTCTGTCTGATACTCTGTCTGTCTGTCTGTTTGTCTGTATGTATGTAGCGCAAATTTTGTGGGCGCTCTATCTCAAGAACTAGTGCACGGAATTTACTAAAAATGTATATTTAGTTAATCCCTGATATAAATTGGTGTTGATTAGTTTTTAGTGTAAATCGCTCAGCAGGTGGCGCTGCTATCCAGCATTTTAATTTACTGTATGTACTACAAAAATTTCGTGAATTGACGTTTTGCCCCTTGTGGTGTAAATCGCTCAACAGGTGGCGCTGCTATGCTGTATTTTTTCAGATTTCCGCATTAGCTCTATCTCAAGAACTAATGCTTGGGTTTTCAACAAACTTCAGATTCAGGTATAACTGGATATGAATTAGTGCTGTTTATGTTTTGGTGTAAATCGCTCAACAGGTGGCGCTGCTATGCAGCATTTTTCACGATTTGCACAATAGCTCAATGTCCAGAACTAATGCACGGATTTTTATCAAACTTCAGATTCAGTTAGTCCTTGACATGAATTGATGTTTTGTACCTTTTCGTGTAAATCGCTCAACAGGTGGCGCTGCTGTGCTGCATTTTTTGTGATTTCCACAATAGCTCTAGCTCCAGAACTAATGCACCAATTTTCATCAAACTTCAGATTCCGGTGTACCTTAATATGAGTTAGTGCTGTTTGTGTTTTGGTACAAATCGCTCAACAGATGGCGCTGCTATGCTGCATTTTTCAGCATTTCCCCTACAGCTCTATCTCAATAAGTAATGCACGAATTTTCATCAAACTTCAAATTTAGGTATACTTTCATACGAATTGGTACTAAATTGATGTAATTTCTTTTACTATGTAAATGATTTAATTGACGTGATTTATATAGAAGAAAGTTTTGTGATGGCCACAACATACTAGTTTTAGTTAAAAATTAATTTAATTCATTTATTTTGGCTTTTGAATCATGTTGTTTTTTTTCCCTTCGTTATGTTAAAATTTATTATTTAACTCTAGGCTTAAAATACATTTCGAATCTTATCTGTTCGTTGTTTTTTTTCTTTCTTTCAATAACCGCTATAATCTGATGCAGTAATGTTCACTTCATGATTTATAATCGCTTTCTCAATAACATCTGCGGCCGTTAAAATAAAATAAAAACAGAAGAAGTAGATGCACCTGCCTTTGATTTCAATGAATGTTATTTTGCTTTTTTCTTTTGCGTCGCCCACGAGAGATGCAATTAAGTCTCATTCTTTACTTAAGTAAAAAGTGACCGTTGAAATAATATATCAATATGTAAAATGATAGTAGATTGAAGCTGTCTTTGAATTACTTTTCACGTACGTTAAATTTATTTGTCAGTTGTGTTAAAGCTTATGCCTTTTCTCAGTATTTCGCAATTATAAGTAGCAATCATTTAACATAATCATTTGTTTAGATAATTTATTGCCGGCTTTGTGGCGTCTCTGATATATACATATGTAGTACCGTTATTTCTGGCAACCATTCGGCATCACGCGATTTATTCATTGTTTTTGTCGGGTGCTGGATTCTGGGCTAATCATTTTTGGCTCGAAAATGACCCTTTGTCTGCTTTTCGTGCACTGTTCTAATGCTGGAAATTTGGCGATGTTTAGCGCAAAAATGTGATATCCTGCTTATGAAAATGTGGCACTTAAACTTTTGATCTCGATGAGATAAGATGTAAAAAGACCTACTGGTCTGAGGTTACGCTCAGGCGTACCTCTCATTTGCGGATTTCCTCTCTCTCCCATTTAGTATTGATAAGTAAAATGCCTTTTATTACTATAGTTAAAAATGTTTAATAAAGTTTTCTAGTTCCTGTATTTTTATGGTTGGAGTTTTTATTATGCACTTAATTGAACCCCACTCTTCATCACAGTACTTATATAACGTTATCAAATTTTTGGTACTTTTGGACCCCCTCCACCCCTTACGATATCATACGTTATCATCCCTCGAACACCCCCCCCCCTCTCCGTAATGATATCGTTATCAATGTCTATCTTTTTGTTATTATTTTCTTTTGTTTGGAATGATATTCAAATATGGTTACATTTATTTTTCGCATACTTTATTCATTCAAAATGAGGAGAAATCAATAAAATATCACTTTATACATGAAATAACATTATATCAAATAACACTTAAAAGAAATTGCTTGTATTTAAAAGAATTTAATAATAGCTTTTTGTTACATAATGCATCCAAAGGTAATAATGTCTTCTAGCACTTGCCCCCGCACGCTGGAGGATGGGGTGGTTAACAGAATTTCTTTTCAATAAAATAGGTGGACAACATTATGTCTGTTATTTTACTAGTAAACACAAGTATAATTTCGAACATACTTCGCATATGGTTTCTCTAACAGCGGATTATATATGCATACATATATAACAGAAGAATAGGAATACTAAATTTTGGTATATTCCATATTTTGGAATTAAATAATTTTATAATCATTTGAAGATTTTAATAATAATTTTGTATATTCATAAAAATAGATAACAGACTAAAAAAAGATAACATACCATTTTGATGTAAAGACCAAGTTAAAAAAAAAAAAGCTTGGTTGTATCAAATTTGGTTGTATTGTGTGTTCATGAGTTGGGTTTGTCTGTTCGTCTTTCTGGCCGTCTCGCCGTGCTCTAACTCGCGTAAATATAGTCGGATTGCCATGAAATTGATATATGCTATTGAGACTTACTATGACATGTTCGGTATTGATAATGAAGTGTGTAGCATTTATAGTTCTTTTACAGGGACATTCAAAATAATTTCATTACATTACGGTCTATCGGGAAAAATCCTTTGCGGTGGTGTTTAACCCCTTGGTGACGAGCGACCGATATACGTGCCACGTAAGGTGCTCAGAATCCGTGATTATTCTCACCAGTAAATTTTTATTTTAAATTTTGCCTTATTTAATCCGAGCATTTTCCCGATTCAATTAGGCAAAAATTTCTGTTTTGAAAACCGGTGATTTAAAGATTAAAAAATCTGTAAAAGACGCTCGTCCCCGAAGGGGTTAATGATGTTTCGTAATTTCAAACACATTGAAATTTATATATATCTCTGAAGCGCACTACAGTAAACTTACTATAAAATATGGTATGCATAGCATTCGTCGTTTATTTACAGGGACACCCAAAATAATTCCGTTACATTATGGTCTCTGGGGAAAAAATCGTTTACGGTGTATTTTATTCATGTTACACTGCTTCAAACATATTGATATTGATATATATATCCGAGGTGCACAACCAGATACTTACTATAGTATATGAATTGAATATTTCCAACTGAGCGAAAAAATGCCCAGGCTGGGAATCGAACCCAGATCCTTGGCTTACAAGGCCAATGCTTTTCCATTTAAGCTAACTAGGCCGACAACCAGCCAGCATATTTAGCTCAGACAACCTTATTGGTATTAACATCTGGTCTGTCATGTAGACAGCTCAACAGAATAAACCGCAGGTAAAGGAACTCCATATAAACGATGGATACGTAGATGAACTATTATTTAACACAATCAAACTGATTGGTAAAGTTATCATACGAATTGAATATTTCCAACTGAGCGAAAAAATGCCCATTTTTCGCCCATGGGCATTTTTTCGCTCAGTTGGAAATATTCAATTCGTATGATAACTTTACCAATCAGTTTGATTGTGTTAAATAATAGTTCATCTACGTATCCATCGTTTATATGGAGTTCCTTTACCTGCGGTTTATTCTGTTGAGCTGTCTACATGACAGACCAGATGTTAATACCAATAAGGTTGTCTGAGCGAAATATGCTGGCTGGTTGTCGGCCTAGTTAGCTTAAATGGAAAAGCATTGGCCTTGTAAGCCAAGGATCTGGGTTCGATTCCTAGCCTGGGCATTTTTTCGCTCAGTTGGAAATATTCAATTCGTATGATAACTTTACCAATCAGTTTGATTGTGTTAAATTATAGTATATGGTTTGCATAGCATTCATCGTTCGTATACAGGGACACACAAAATAATTCTTTTACAATACTGTCTATTAGAGGTCTGCACGGGCCCGGGCTTGGCACGAGGCCCATACCGGGCCGGCGGAATGAAGGCGAATTTTCAAACGGGCCGGGCCGACAGAATTACGACAATTTTTTCAACGGGCCGGGCCGGCAAAAAAATTAATCGGGCCTATCGGCCCGATATAAGAATTTGGGCGAAGCAGATAAAATACAAGTCATTTTCAATGATTATGATTTTCTCGAGAAGTATAAATGTGCGTCACGAGCCGATGCGAGTTTAACAACATCAATACAGAAATGTAACATGTACATCGTAAAGATCGGCATCGTACAGTTACAAGATGTCTGATTCCGAGTTTAACTTTTTTTTCAGCAGACTCGTCCCGGGACGGAACTGGTCTTAATCGATCTCAGGATGTGTAGAACAGTCATTGTGTTTTGTAGTATTAATAGTGATAATGAACTTCTCTTAACACAGTATCTTTGGAAATATACCTTAAGGTGGTTCTCATATTCACTGCTCAACAATGAGAAGCTTTCAGACACATTTTCTGACAAAATTTTTAACTATAAAGGCATAAAATTGACAGGCCTGCCTATTGAAGGCATTTAGAAACGAATAGCTTTTTCCATATTTGATAAATTACTTATAGAGATAACAGAGATTCCTGCCACGTGACTGTACGTTTTTTTCCTTTTCTGTGCTATCGCTTCCGGAAATTCGATTCAAAACGCTAACTTTGACAGTATTTTCTGAAAGATATATTGCTTTTATCTATGAAAAAAAAACGACATTTACATAGCTTCTGAATAAGAATACCTGCCAATCTTATGCGTTTCCGAAAAGAAAAGTATTCATAAATGTGTCGAAATGTAGCTCCTTTGGATTTGAGAAAAGCCTTAAAAATGAGAGAAATATTTTCACAAATATACTTTTTATTATACCAGCTTCAAAAGTTATCATGTTTTTAATCCTTTATTCTGAAATACATTAATCTTTTAATGAATCCTTATTTCCATTTTGAAATGTCTGTAGACACGATGACTAAAACACTGTAAGTAATCGTTAAGAATTACTTTTGTTTGTTTTTTTGTTTTGCGAACATCATAGTAATGTAAAATATACTGTAAAATGTTCCCATAAATATGTATGTAGTATTCATTAAAAGAATCTTAATTGTACGTTGAGAAAAAACGTTTTTTTTGTAGAAATTGTGTCGGGCCGGGCCTGTTTTCATTGATTTTTGTACGGGCCGGGCCGGGCCGAGAACTCTAAAAATGCAAACGGGCCGGGCCGGGCTCGGGCCGAACTTCCAATTTTTACACCGGGCCGGGCCCGGGCCTGGAAATTCCGGCCCGTGCAGACCTCTACTGTCTATGAACAATAATTGTGGATGTGCGTTTTCCGTTGTGAAATGTATTTAAGTTTTAACTTATTTTTATATTACTTAGTGTGTATAAATTTTAATGATCATATACAGGGCTCACAAAACATCTAAAGTATATTTTCGTTTTATGATGGAAACTGATGAGGAGATATTTTCTACTGTTCAATGTGTTTCCTAACTGAACTGAAATTTAGCAAACTATGTATTATATGATAAATCTATATATCATATACAGGGTTCCACAAAAAATTCAGATGTTGTTCTGACTATTGATTGTAATTGCTGAAATTGAGTTTTCAAATGTGTTGTGCATTTTTTAAATTGTTTATTTGGACATCATTTTTACCTTATTAAAGTGTGAAGTTTTATTATAGTGTTCTGAATGTGTTGGAAAGTGTTTCGTAATCTATGCTTGACGAATTATTTTAAGTTCTTGTTCTGTATTTCGAACGGTTTGGCCAATGGTGCCTTAAAAGAAAAAAAAAACCATGAAAAAAAGAGCGTTTTCAACATTAGGTAATCTGCGAGCAGTCTTTCGGAACGAGAAAGAATGTCTTTTGGATGAGTGTTCTTTGTGGCTTCTAATTGATATTACGGCTAATTATCTAAAAATGAAAAATCTGAGCATCAGGTGCATCAGAACCTGCCTTGAACTATCCTCGTCCAAATTTTCCGACATCTATGCGATGTAGATTTTCCTAGCCATCGCCAAAACACAGATACACACGCACACACACACACAGACAAACTCTCTTCTTCTATTAGTATAGATGCATGCATCAAACAAGCACACCACTGATAAGGGAAAAAAAGTTTGTATTCGTGAGTTGAAGACAAATTAATCCCATCAAAGGTTATTTCTTTCTCTTTTATAATTAGTCGGCTATTTCTCTCTTCTTTCCACGAAAAAACACTAATCTGCACTCAAAACTTTACCACCAGAAAACAATTTGAGACTCATTCATTTACCTCACGCTTCCTTTTTGTGCAGTAACAAATTGGATTTTGCAGTGGTACTGGAAAAACTGTAAAATCCCCTTATTATTATTGCCAACTTACAAGATCGTCTTTGTCAATTTAAATTTTGTAGGCGTAAGTACGACCGAGAACTAATTACAACATTGAGAATACTTCGCAGTTTCGTTTAGGTTGGACAAAGCTGTAATTCTTTCTGGTACTTGGTAGGCTTAATAATTTGCTACATGTCCTTTTTCACCATCCTTTCTCTCTTTTTTTTTTGATCGCGTTTTGAAACTTTAAATTTTTTCATAGCTACAAATTTTGAAAATATGAATTTTCATATATGATTACTTATTTAATAATTAAAGAATGTTCAGTTGATGGGATAATAAAGGAATAAACATTTTATAGTGTGTAAGAAAAGTTTATATGTTTCTAAAGGGACTATCTTAAAAACAGTAATTAACACTAGAACCGCCAAGGCGGTCATTTTGACCGTTTCGAAACTTTCATTCCGTACCAATTTGTTTATATTTAGAATATAACTTTCAGTTTCCGTGACTTTTCCTATAATTCGAAAAGCCATGATATGCCAGTGATAAATTTTCCAGTCAGCCAATATTTATGAAGTATTGCAGTAGTATACCTAGAACCGCCGAAACGGTCAAAATGACCGCCGTCAATTTTAATACACATTTTATCTAGTAGATGTCGCAACAATTCATACTTCATACAACCATACTTCAACAAAGGTTACAACATTACCACAGATAACTTCTTTACTTCACTGCCCCTTGCAAAAAAGCTGAAGTCACTAAAAACAAGCATTGTTGGCACAGTCAATCGCGGACGAAAAACAAAATTCCACAGGCCATAAAATCGGAAAAAAGTCTTTGTACAGTAGCCAAATTCTTGCCAAAGATGATATTACATTGAGTTTATCAAGGGAAGAAAAATAAATATTTTTTTATTTTAAGGTCCCGATATCCATCAGTTCCATTTGAAACTGGTGATAAACACTTACCAGAAACTGTAAAGTTCTATAATTCTAAAAAATTTGGCGTCGAAGAGCTCGATCAAATGGCACGGAAGTATTATACAAAAGCTAGTTCTAGACGATGACCTCTACAAGTGTTTCATAATTTTCTTGATCTAGCGAGCATCAATTCTGAAAAACACAGTATAAAAATGTGTTACATACCAGTATTTTGTTAAAGAGAAATCCACTTTCTTTAATCCATTTATATTATTCCTAATAATTTCTAGAAGAAAATACCGGTAGCTTCCTCTTTTTTTGACTGTGTTTTTCCCTGACCACTCGCCACCCCAAATATTGTATTGCCCAGGGGATAAATATAAATGTTTGTTTTTACCATGTTTATTCTTGTTTTTAGCAATTTAGATTTCTCATGAAAAATATTTTTTACAATAAAAATATTCTTAAAATAAAAAATATAAATAATATATATATCAATATAATATAATTATAATATAATAAAAATTATGAAATATATATTATTATATGGCCAATGATGGTAATAATAGTAATAAACGATACTAAGAGTAAAAAATGACAAGTAAACACTAGTTGAGCATGATAATCCACATCGGTCAACATGACCGCTTTGGCGGTTATAGGTACTAGGGGATCGTACCCGGGCTTCCCGTGTTACAGAATATAGGTGAAAACATTCTTTTTAAATTGAAAACTAATATTTTATTTATATCCAATAAATTTTTTCGATTGCCCACTTACATTAAAAAAGTATTTTTCATATGAAAAATACGAATTATACAATCAAATAAATTTTTGAAATTTATCAAAAGCGTTATTTTCTTATTAGCCGCATGCTAAGAGTTATTTGACCAAGATTTTGCTACTTACGGCATCCTTTTATATTCTGATAATTTCGGAGCTTATATATGTCTGTTAAATTTGTGTTTTATTTATATTATTTTATTTATTTATTCATAGGGAATTTTTTTTAAAGGATATTAGCCGTAAGAAAATGATGAACTCTTTATTTTGTTTTAAGGGCAAACGGATTAACCTTTCGTAATCGAGCTCCGCGCGATATAGATAAATAAAAAAATATTTTATGCATTAAAATTGTTTTGAAAACCATAGACAATCAGTAAACTGAAATGAAAATTGCAAACAAATTCCATTTGATAAAAAAAAAAAAAAAAATCCTATTTGATGATCTAAAAATTTAAATTGTATGATTACAAATATGTTAGATTTGATTTGTGTTGTTTTTTAAAAATATTATTCTTTTATTTGTTTATAAAAGAAGGATTAATTTCGTTAATTTGTCTTTCACAAATATGTTAGATTAGTTTTTTTTTAATATTATTCTTTTATTTGTTTATAAAGGAAGTATTAATTTCGTTATGCAAAAATAGCCAGAAACAAATGCTGAACAATGTTTTTGTTTTATGTGCAAAATGTTTATTATTATTATGTATTGAAACCGGCACGTGATAAGATAAACTTTTAAATAAAATCATGCTTAAACAATATTTTTAAAAACATAATACATCAGTCAATTAAGATACAGTTTTGAAACAAATTGCATTTGAAAGTAAATTTTTTCCCTATGCGACGAAAATTGAAAATGTTCGATGGTCAGAAGATTAAAAAAATACAGTAGCGAAAATTTCAAGGCCGACATTTGATCGTGAAGTGTTGCCATTCGCAAAATGACATCAGCGTTACACGCAGGTACGTTTGCCCTTTATAATATAGATACGTAATCAGTAAAATATAATAAAGATTAGTTATTACGATGTGGTTATCAATTGAAGCTCTTATGCTTGGTATTCCGGAATGAAAAACAGCAAGTTTTACCTTCTAAAAATTTGCATACGCACTTCTCATATCCATATTCATCATTTTTAAAAAATTTGTATTTTGTTTGATCATTTAAAAATCATTTTAACTCAAAACTTGAAGTCACCATTGTCAGCTTTTATGTGAATAGACGCACTCTTTACTTGGGATTCTAATCTCAATTCCGGAGAGTAAAAATTTCCGTAATTTTTGTTTTTTAGACGAATTTCTGTTAAAATGTTTAGTTTTATCTAAGAAAATGATCGTTTTCTTTTAAATATGACTTCATTTTCACTTAAATAAGCATTTCGCCTAGTGTCTGAAACATAGTATCAGTACACATGCTGAAGGAAAAACAATATAGAAAATTTATGAGGAAAAATTCGTGTTTTCAAAAGCAGTATGTCAATTTCCGTTATTATTCCCCTAATATAATATTATGCTCCTAATGGGATTTTCCGCCACTAAACCCTATACAACAATTTGTATAAACAATTTAGAATTTTTATCAGAAAATGGCATGAATAAAGATAAAAATACCTCATTTTTTTCCCCTCTCTTGTCTGCAATAATGAAAGCTATCTAATTTTCATCATTTTGGAGAAAGTTCATAAAATGCTTTTAAAATTAAAATATAAAAGTAGGGATATATAGAAAAAAAGTGATAGTACGATCACATCTACAAATGAACAGCTTTCAGTTGAAGAAAAAATGTTAGTAAAATTGGTTCAACAGAAAGATCAGGGCAAATTACTAAATAACACACTTGTGTTTGAAATATATAGATTATATAAAATTGTGAAAAATTAAATTAAACAAATTATGTTATTTTGATAAAATTATAGTAGAATGTCGTAAAGAAAAGCATTAAAGTTTTATTATTCGAGAGAATTTTGGACAATAACTTCAGGAACATGATATTATTTTAAACCTCGAGTTATTTGTTTGCTTGTCTAACTCGGCGAAGAAATTCTATCCAGGCGAGAATCATCAATTTCTGTAATATAACTCGCTATTATTTGCATGTCACCTCTCTTTTATAAAGACACTCTATTTTTTTTTTAAACATTGCGTTTTATCAGTGTGTAATTTCGATTACATTATTTTCAAAGGTGAAGCATTTTCATCTGTGAAGAATTTGAAAGCAGCTGGGCTGTGAAAATGACGCACTTCTACAAAACATAATTCAGTTTTAAGAATTAAAATACACGCTGTTTTATAAAATGACGTCATTTGCATCCTATAAAGCAATCCATTTTTACAATCCAATCTTAAACTTCGTCTGTAGAAAAGTATGCATATGACATCATTATCGCGGAATAACAGACGATATTCTTGACATAGCCCATATTTTAATTTCAACTTTTTTTTCTGGTTTATGGGAAAACGGCAACAAAAAGATACAGTAATCTCCTATTTTGACTATTTTCCGTTTACTTTCAATGACTTTCAATAGAAATGGGGTACTTTTGTTGCCACGATTGGAAAAATGGTATTAAAAACTACAAAAAAAAAATAATATCTCAAAAATAAATTGAGATACAGCTTTCAAACAAATTGCATTTAAAAGAACATTTTTTTTCCTTATACGTCGGTGTAAAAATTTAAAATGTGCGATGTTTAGAAATTTAAAAATTTGCAGTAGAGAAAATTGTAAAACTAAAATTTTATTTCAAATTTCAAAGTGTTGCCATTCGCAAAATGACGTATGCGTTACGCACAGATATGTTTGTCCTTTATAATATAGATACGTTTTTGCTAGCGGCTATAGTGTTAAACAAGTTGGAAATTGCTCGTCAAACGCGGCAAATGAGGTGCGTTCGTACTATAACTAGTTTTATAAATATTGTTTGCACCGCATATTGTACTGAATGTATATTTCAGTGCACTTCATAAGTGCATATCAATTTCCCTCTGTTCGAAAGGCTGTAACATCATTAAAATGCACTTGAAATAATTTTTTCCCATTGGCCGTAATGTAACGGAAAACTTTTAACTGTCCCTGTAATTAAACTATACGTCCGATTTTCATAAAATTTGAAATGACTCAACTAAATTTTGCAACAATTATATATTTAAAATTCCAGACCATTCGGAAGGCTGTAACATCATTAAAATGCACTTGAAATATTTTTTCCCCATTCGCCGTAATGTAACGTAAAATTTTGACTGTCCCTGAAATTAAATTATACATCCGATTTTCATAAAATTTCAAATGCCTCAACAAAATTTTGCAATAATTATATATTTAAAATTCCAGACCATTCGGTTGGGTAGTTTTTGCTCTGTTATATGCGGACGGACAGACAGACAGACAGACGGACGGATAGACGGACAGACAGACGGACTGAACAACGACTATAGGTGCTACGTATTTATATAATTACGAACGCACCTAAAAAATGCATCACCGATAAGTTTCTTCAACACACTAATGCATAATGAGAAGCCAAATACAAAGATAAAAGTGTAATAATATATTTTCTCATATTTAAGGCTGGAGTAGCACAGTTGAAGTTTTTTCCAACAGAGCGAAAAATGTCCAGACCAGGGATCGAACCTGGATACTTGGAAAAAAAAAAAAAAAAAAAAAAAACTTCAACTGTGCTACTCCAGCCTTAAATGTGATTTAATCCAGTTGGAAAAAATATTCGTACCCTTCATTATGTAATAATATATTTAAGTAATGATAAGTATTTTTTTTACTTACATTTAAGGTAATTTTATAATGAAATAAACGTATTATAAATAGTGAAAGCAAAAGTAATATTTAATGCAATTACACATGAATGTATGCAACAAGCAAAGATTAATTGTTAGCATATGGATTTTTTTAAAACTATAAATTAGGTGTCTGCTTTTTCTTACTCTTTATGAAATATTACATGGATCAAAACTACCATGACACAAAAAATAAAAATAATAATAAAATAGTAGTTGTAGTTGTACAAAGTAATACAAAGTTGTAGTTCTTGGCAGCTCAAGACAAACTAATCCGATCTCAGGTCATTTCTTTCTCATTTGTAATTAGTCGGCTAATCCTTTCTTCTCACAATGGAAAAACACTAAGTTAGGCTAAAACTTTTCTCACAGAAAACAATTTCAAATTCATTTACCTTACGCCACTTCCTTTTTTCTGTAGTGACAAATTTGATGCCTCAGTGCTATTCAAAGAGCTGTGAACACGGCTAAATCCATCTTAATAGTATTGTTAACTTACAAGATTTTTGCTGTCAAATTAAATTTATTGGGTTAATGTACGCCCGAGAAACTAATTAAAGATTGAAGATAGATCGTAATTTCTTCTAGATTGGGCAAAGTTGTTAATCGTTCTAGTCCTTGGCATCATGAATCATTTGCAAGAATTTTTCTTTCGTTAACTTTTGTTAGTAAATGAACAATTTTCTTCACTTTTTTTTCTTCCTTTGAACGAGTTACGAAACTTTTAATCAACATGAGAGGATTATTAAGTTTTAGTTGAATGAGGATTATGAAAGGTTTCTCATTAGACGCTATAGATTTCATTTATTGGAAAATGACTTGTTATATCTGATGTATTCATTGAAATTTTATATGTAAATATGACGTAGATAATATTTTTAACGCTTCTGAAAGTGTATATCGAGCATTAAAAATGAACAAGTTGGAAATTGCTCGTCAAACGTGGCAAATGAGGTGTGTTCGTACTATAACTAGTTTTATAAATATATTTTGCACCACATATTGCACTGAATGTATATTTTAGCCCACTTCATAAGTACATATCAATTTCATTCTGTTCGAAAGGCTGTAACATCATTAAAATGAACTTCAAATATTTTTCCCCATTGGCCGTAATGTGACGGAAAATTTTGACTGCCCCCGTAATTAAGCTGTACATCCGATTTTCATAAAATTTGAAATGACTCGACAATATTTTGTAACAATTATATATTTAAAATTTCAAGCAATTTGGTTGGGTAGTTTTTGCTCTGTTAAATGCGGACGGACAGACAGACAGACGGACTGAACGACGACTGTAGGTGCAACGTATTTATATAATTAAGAACGCACCTAAAAAATACGGCTTAAAAATTTAATCATGCGTATTTTCACACTTTATATTTTGAAATAAAATTTTAATAATGTTGTTCAGTCATACAAAATAAAAAAAAGAACGAACTAGTATGTTGTGGCCATCACAAAACTTTCTTCTATATAAATCAATTAAATTATTTAAATAGTACAAGAAATTTCATCAATTTAGCACCAATTCATATCAAAGTGTATCTGAATTTGAAGTTTGATAAAAATTCGTGCCTTAGTTCTTGAGATAGAGCTGTAGCGGAAATTCTGAAAAATGTAGCATGGTAGCGCCACCTGTTGAGTGATTTACACCAATACATAAACAGCAATAATTGATATCCAGGTATACATGGATCTGAAGTTCGTTGAAAATCCAAGCATTAGTTCTTGAGATAGAGCTATTGCGGAAATCACAAAAGCAGCATAGCAGCAACACCTATTGAGTGATTTACACCAAACTGTATAAAATGTCAATTAATGTCAAG
Source organism: Maratus speciosus (assembly GCA_963932465.1). NCBI lineage: Eukaryota > Metazoa > Arthropoda > Arachnida > Araneae > Salticidae > Maratus > Maratus speciosus. The sequence goes on along the minus strand of OZ010790.1, from coordinate 176,614,012 downwards.
GACTAACTGATTCTAAAGTTTGATGAAAATTCGTGCATTAGTTCTTGAGATACATCTATAGGGGAAATTCTGAAAAATACAGCATAGCAGCGCCACCTGTTGAGCGATTTACACCAAAATATACAAAATGTCAATTCATGTCAAGGATTAACTGTTTCTGAAGTTTGGTGAAAATTATTGCATTAGTTCTTGAGACACAGCTATAATAGAAATTCTGAAAAGTGCAGCATAGCAGCGCCACCTGTTGAGCGATTTGCACCAAAACACAAACAGCACTAATTCATATCAAAGTATACTTGAATCTGAAGTTTGATGAAAACTCAAGCATTAGCTGTTGAGATAGAGCTATTGCGGAAATCGTAAAAAATGCAGTATAGCAGCGCCCCCTGTTGAGCGATTTACATCAAAATGTACAAAACTTCAATTCATGTCAAGGACTAACTGAATCTGAAGTTTGATGAAAATCCGTGCATTAGTTCTGGAGATTGAGCTATTGCGGAAATCGTGAAAAAGGCTGCATAGCAGCGCCACCTTATGAGCGATTTACACCAAAAACTAATCAGCACCAATTTATATCAGGAACTAACTGAATATAAATTTTTATTAAATTCCGTGCATTGGTTTTTGAGATAGAGCGCACACAAAATTTGTGTCACATACATACAGACAGACAGACAGACTCACAGATGCACAGACTCACAGACTCACAGACAGACATTTTGTAAAAACATGTTTTCGGAATCTCTGACCCCTAAAACGTGTAAATCCGTCGAAAACCGAAAGTCGAAAATTTTCACGAATCCAATACTTTCTTCTTGTAAAGGTAGAAGAAAGTAAAAATCATTCGTCCAGCACAGATTATGAAACACTTCCCAATACATTCAGAATACTGGAATAAAACTGCACAGTTTATTAAGGTGGAATATGTTGTCTAAATAAACAATTGGGAAAATGCATAACGCCATATGAAAACACAATTTCTGTTATTACCATCAATAGTCGTAAAAATATGAGATTTTTTTTGTGCAACCCTGTATATGATCTATAGATTTGTTTTGTATGTATACTGTATACTATGCTAAAAGTTAGATCAGTTAAACGAAACGCACAGTTGAAAATTTCCATGAATAAACGGAAATATACTTGAGAACTTTTGTGCAGCCCTGTATATGATCTCTAGAATTTATACACAAAGTAATATTTAAAAAATAGTTCAATTTAAAAACGCGTAACACAACTGAAAGCGCACTTTCAGCAATTATTGTTCATAGGTTTCGGTAGATCAATTATTGTTCAATTTCTTCTGTAGCCAAATTGTTTAGTGTGTTTCCGTAAATGAACGATAAATTCAATGCTTACCATATTCTACAATAAGCACCATATAGTACCCCTCAGTGATATATATATGTTACCGGCCAAACCCGATTTTAGGCCAAACTAGATTGGCCTAGGGCAAACTAGTTTATCCTAACGCGCATCAGATAAACTAATTTTTCCTAGGCCAAATTAATTTATCCTAAAGCCCATAGGATAAACTAGTTTTTCCTAGGCCAAACTAGTTTATCCTGCGGCCATAGGATAAACTAGTTTTTCCTAGGCCAAACTAGTTTAACCTAACGCTCATAGGATAAACTAGTTTAGCCTTCTATTCATTGGTCTGAACTAGTTTATCCTAGGCCGATCTAGTTTATCCTATACCAATTTCATTTGGCGGGCTTTTATTGATCCCAAAACCGCTTCTGCGCCAACCTTCTGGTTTATCCTAGGAAAATCTAGTTTATCCTAGGCCAATTCAATTTGACGTGTTTAATTGATGCCAACCTGCGTTCAGCACGCCGAGGAAAAAAAAAAGAACTAATTTAAACTCAAATTCAATTTCTCAATAATAAGTCAAGTTGAAGTTCAAATTCAAAATTTTTCAAACGAATTCGATCAACTCAAACACATCTATGGAAGTGAGCAAAGTTCACTAAAAACTCGTTTTTTAATTTTTATTTTTTTAAATATAATAGAAGTTCAGCGTCCAAATTTACAAAATTTTGTGAGCTAGACTTTTGTTATTCAATGTAAGGGTATTTACGGGCCTACCCAATTTTCAGTCCCGACAATCGGTCCGGGCTTTGTTTGGGGATTACATTTTTCGAGAGGTTCGGACCGAGATGGACCGGGACTCAATTATTTTCCGGCTTAAGTCGGGACTGTACTGCATTATTCTTGAGGTCTGCGCAGAAATTTTCAGTACAATTTCCAACCCAGCTTATATGAAAATCATTTGGACCGGCAGGATTTCTGGTCTGGTCAGTAAAAATATCAGTAACATTTGGCCCGGCCCAACTTTTTTTTTAATGCACGTATTTTTAAATCGCTATTATTCCACAATTGAAATTTATATATCTATTATTTTTCTTAATTTTTACTTTCTTCTATTTTTACAAGAAGAAAGTATTGGATTCGTGAAAATTTTCGACTTCCGGTTTTCGACGGATTTACACGTTTCAGGAGTCAGAGAAAAACATGCTTTTACAAAATATCTGTCTGTCTGCATGCATGTAACACTATTTTGTGGGCCCTCTAATGTACGGAATTTAATAAAAAGATATATTCAGGTAGTCTCTGATATAAGTTGGTGTTGATTAGTTTTTGGTGTAAATCGCCCAACAGGTGGCGCTGCTATGCTAAATTTTGCAGGATTTTGACGATTTTCGTAATAGCTCTATCTCAAGAACTAACGTACAGATTTTCAACAAGCTTCAGATTCAGTTAGTCCTTGTTATGAATTGATGCTGATTAGGTATTGGGGTAAATAGCCTAATAGGTGGTCTGCTGTGCTGCATTTTTCACGATTTCCCCAATAGCTCAATCTCAATAACTAACTTCAGATTCAAGTATACCTTGATTAATATTGCTGCTGATTATGTTTTGGTGTAAATCTCTCAACAGGTGACGCTGCTATGCTGGATTTTCCAAAATTTTTAAAGTAGCTGTATCTCAAAAACTAATGCACGGATTTTCACCAAACTTCGGATTCAATTAGTCGTTGACATAAGTTGTTTCTGGTTAGGTTTTGGTATAAATTATTCAACAGAAAGACCTGCTATGCTGCATTTTGCTGGATTTACACGATTTCAGCGATAGTCATATCTCAAGAACTAATGCACGAAATTTCATATCTTTAGAATCCTCACAATGAGCATAGATTGCCATTTAATTTTTCATTATGGTAGCAAATTTTGAAGTATTAACATATTTGAGATAAAAGAAAGTTTTGGGATTGGTACATCCGACTAGTTTTAAGATGAGTAGATGCGTGTTTAGGTAATAAACTTAACCTGCCTATTGCAGAATCCCGTGTTTAACAAAAAGAAAATATGTTGAACTATGTAAAATGAGGATATTAGTACTTGTAAAAAGAATATAATGCATTTACAACACGTGATGAACCTTCTGATAAGGGAAGTGTGTTTGTTCTTTCTTATGCTAGTCCGTCTTAGAAGATTTTATTGCATAGAATTAAAAATTTTTTTAAATCTCCAAGCCATAGAATGTGGATTAACGTTATTAATGATTCTATTTTAAACTATATTGATTTTGTAATGAATTTTGTTTTGTATGTAAATATCTAAATAATTACTAATAGCAATAATTTTTTTACACGGCTTGGAGACTTGAAAATCTGAAAAAATTATCTTGAAAAACCTTCTAAGACGGAATCACATAGGAGAAAAAACTTCGTTATAGTTAAGTTCCTTTTTTAGCAGGTCCGTCGTCTCTAGAAAATGTATTGTGTTTTTTTCAAACGGATTATTATATCCAATTTGCAGCGATTAAAAAACATTTTCCGTTTAAAACAGGATTTCGCCATACACATATTCTTCTAACAGGTTTTACAGTACTGTATCTCCATCCGTATAAATGTATAAGTACAATTTTTAGAGAATTTTAATTGTGGAATAAAGGTAGCTTAAAAATATATGTATTTTAGGACAAACTGGGACCGGAACTTCGCCAGATTTTTGTGAAATTCCAAATTTCTGAAAGAATATCAAATGTTCTTCTGATATTCTTAATGGTGCATTTATTCATAAATAATTAAAATCTAATGATATTTCTGTGAGAAAAAAAAATAAATATCTCGAAATTCTTTCTCTTCATAAATTTTATGATAACCTCTTATCCCATTCTTTGGTCCTCCAGCAAACAATTTGTCTTATGGAACATATTTTTAAATAACGGCTGCGGTAAAATGAAGAAAATAGGGGGACGTTATCACACTCCCCATCGAATAAAATATATTATACAGGGGTGACACCAATACTACTTTGCACAAGGTTGGCGCCGGAGCAGTAGTTGGGATCAATAAAAGCACGGCAAATTGCATTGGCCTAAGATAAACTAGAAGGTTGGCGCCGGGGCCGTATTTGGGGTCAATAAAATCACGCCAAATTGAATTGACCTAGGATAAACTAGATCGGCCTAGGATAAACTAGTTCGGACCAATGAATAGCAGGCTAAACTAGTTTATCCTATGAGCGATAGGCCAAACTAGTTTGGCCTAGGAAAAACTAGTTTATCCTATGGGCGTTAGGATAAACTAGTTTGGCCTAGGAAAAACTAGTTTATCCTATGCGCGTTATGATAAGCTATTTTGGCATAAAATCGAGTTTGGCCGGTAACATATATATTTCAATATGTTTAAAATAGTGTAATATTATTAAAATACACCGCAAACGATTTTCCCCCACAGACTGTAATGAAACGGAATTCTTTTGAGTGTCCCTGTGTAAATGAACTGTAAATGCTACACACTTCATTTTCAATACCGAACATGCCATAGTGATATCCAATAACATCCATAAATTTCATGGCAAAAGGGCTATATTTAAGCGAGTTAGAGCGTGGGAAGACGGCAGACAGAAAAACCGTAATCATAAACTCCTTTCTACTATGTTGGAAAGTGTTACAAGGGACTTTTGGAAATTTTATGTAAATAAAAGGTTTTAAATGTCTTTATTATTTTTTATCAAACATTTTTATTCACTTTATTTAAACTACACAGAAGAGCTTATAAGAAGAATTCTCTTAAAACGATTTGTGATAGTGTTTAAATACTTATAATCATGTAAACAGTTTTGTTTTAATCGAAATCATTTTTAACTGTCAAGAATGCACTTTTATTCGGCATAAAATTCTGTATAGTTATTATTAATAATTGAAAATGATATTTACTTGTAATAAATGCTGAACATGTCAAGAAATAGAATTTATATTATAGTGGTTTCTCTATCCGCATACCATAGGCGAGAGTCCAGCTCCCACACCACTAGAGTCTGCTTAGAAATATTTTCACGAAGTGAAAAAAATAAATATACACCGCGTCCCAAAAGTTTAGACAATCAATAAAATTTGCATTAACATAAAAAGTATTAAAGTACAATTAAAATTCGTGAGATAGGTAGTAATTAAAAGCAGTTTTGCTGACATAAATATAAAAATTATGATCTAAGGTTTGAAATTATAAAATATACATTAAATTATATAAAAATGTGCTGTCCCAAAAGTATAGAGACCTGGAATTTTTTTGTTTGTTTTACATTTATAAATGTTGAAAATAATCACAGCATTACATTAAATTCTTATTAATTTCTTTTTGTACAACTATGTTTCTTGTGATTGGTTGTTTAATGTAGCTTTCTTTCACGGCCGCCAATTCTCTGCTATGGGCCTTGCAAAATCTATAAATACCTGTAAATTTTCTGTTTTCTTTCAGTATGTTTGTGTAATTGTTCTTGTTAATATCAAATATACTCACTTCGATCCACGTCTTTATGCCTGCCTTTTTATTTATTTTAACAGCAGAGCGTTGGTTAGCAAGTTTTGAAATGAGCTGCGAGACATACTGACGCCGTTATCTTTCTGTTTTTCATTTTCTGCTGGTAGGATTTTGAGTGAAAAAGATTTTATCTTTCTTTTTATATATTTTATCGAGCAGAATGGATTCTTCAAAGGATGTTTACGGCATCTCTCTTTTTGAAGGTGATGGAAAAGTTTTTTCGGTATGGAAACGAAGAGTAACGGCAATTTTTGCTGCTAAAGAATTGGAAAAATTCCTGGAAAATGAAGCAGCTCTAGACAATGCCGCCGATGTCGTGAAAGCAAAAAAGGCTTACGCTTTATTATTATCATTATTAAGTGATAATGTTCTTGCGTCACTTCAAGATGAAAATACAGCTCATAAAATATGGAATAAATTAGAACGCACTTATGATACAAAGCGTGCAGTGAATCAAATTTTAATTCGGAAGAGATTGGCAACGATTAAGAAAGATCGTACAGTTTCTATGAGAAATCACATTGATGAAATAAATAAATTAATTTCGGATCTTAAGCTGTCTGGGGCAGAAGTTAATGAAACGGATACTATTGTTTATATTTTGATGTCATTGCCTCAGGAATTTGAAAATGTTAAGATTGCTTTAGAAAACCAACCGAATTCTGTTTTGACATTAGATTTCGTGACACAAAGATTATTAGATGCTGAAGCACTTCTTTTGGATTCAAAGAAAGAAAAAGTATATACTAAGGCTGCTCATGATAATACTGCATTTGTGTCGACTCGCAAAGAATTCTTTTGCAAAATTTGCAACTCTAAAGGGCATACAGCGAAATATTGTAGAAAGAAAATTACTTGCCATTCTTGTGGAAAATTCGGACACATAAAACGTAACTGTAAAGCTGTTAAAAATTCAAATGAAGAAAAATTTGCCTCTTCAGCTGTTTCTTTCGTTGCTGGAAATGCTTCCAGGAAAAGGAATGAATTTATAGTAGATTCCGGAGCAACTACCTTCCGACAACCTTTTCTGGCGAGTGCTATTTTATGACTCTTATCGATGATTTTTCTCGTTTTACTGAAGTACGTTTACTGAAACATAAAAGTGAAGTCTCAGAAGAATTAAAAATGTTCTTAAAATCCAACCCTACAGTGAAGAAAATTAGATGTGATAACGGGAAGGAATATTTTTCTAATGATTTAGTGAATTTTACTAGAGATCTTGGTATAGTGATAGATCCCGCTCCTCCATACACGCAATCTTTGAATGGAGTAGCTGAACGCTGCAATAGGTCGCTTCTGAATATAGGACGTGCTTTGATTGCTGAATCAAATTTACCAAAGACCTTTTGGGGTCAAGCTATCCTTTCAGCAGCTTACTTGAAAAACCGAATGCCAAGCAGCACTATTGAGAACAAAACTCCGTACTTCCTGAAATATGGAGAAGAAGCCGATTTCAAGCACATACGTGTTTTTGGATGCAGTGCTTACATGTTAATTCCTTCCGTTCATCGAAAGAAGCTTGACGATAGGTCTAAACAAATGATCTTCATTGGTTATTCTTCAATGGGATATAGATTACTAGATCCTGAAACGAAACGCATAACTGTATCAAGAAATGTGAAATTCGACGAAGAGAAAAAGGAAAATGTTCAGTCGAAACAATACATTCTAGAAAATTCAGAACCAGTCGATAATGAAATTGATCCAGATGTTCTAGAAAATACGAGTGATGAATTAGATGATCCTGAAGAGAAAGAAGACAAAACAAGAAAATCTGAAAGATTTAAAAAGCAACCTGTACGGTATCCAGATCCTGAAGTTTACGAAGCATTACTTTGCCAACAAGAAACATTAACGTTTGATGATATCAAATCCCTCCCTAGTGATGAACAACGCTTGTGGAAAGAAGCTATGGACGCGGAGATTGAAAGTATGAAAATCAACGATGTCTGGGATCTTGAAAAATTACCACCTGACAAACGACCTATTTCCTGCAAATGGGTATTTACCATCAAAAGAGATGGTCGACATAAGGCGAGACTCGTAGCTCGTGGATTTATGCAAAAAGAAGGGCTAGACTATAGTGAAACCTTTTCCCCTGTAATAAGTATGCCAGCTTTACGTTTGGTTCTTATTTTGATTTTAAATGAAGACTTATATGCATTTGTGTTAGATGTTAAAACAGCGTTCCTGAATGGTAAGTTAAATGAACTTGTTTTTATGGATCAGCCGCAAGGCTATGATGATAAAAGTGGGCGAAAGTGTAAACTTAAAAGAAGTTTATATGGTTTAAAACAAGCCCCACGACAATGGTTTGAAAGGTTTTATGAATTTATTTCAAAGTTAAATTTTAAATCTTGTGATAATGAACCTTGTATTTTTATTCGGTATAATAATGATCATAAAATAATTATTGCTTTGTATGTAGATGATATGTTAATTGCAGGTTCAGATGTAAATGAAACTATTTCCCTATTACATAACGAGTTTCACATGTCAAAATCGCAAAGTGTTTCAGAATTTCTAGGTATTCAAATGAAATTCAATTCTGATAGTTTAATAATGGATCAAGAGTCTTACATAATTAAATTGTTAAGTAAGTTTAATATGCTAGATTGTAAACCCAGTGACATTCCTATTTCTCCTAAGTCCACCCCATCTGATTTCAAAAATGGTAAACCTTTTAATGGCCCATATCGTGAACTTGTAGGTTGTTTATTATATTTAGCTTATATTTCTCGACCTGATATTTTGTATGCTATTAACTGTTTAAGTCAATTGCAAGAAAATCCTACTGAAATTGCATGGAAAGCACTTAAGAAAATCTTAAGATATTTAAAAGAAACATTGTCTTTAAAACTTGTGTATAAAAAGCAAAATTCTGATCCTAAATTATCCATGTATGTTGATGCTGATTGGGGGGCTAACACAAATGACCGCAAATCAGTAACAGGTTATATTTTAATGTTTTGTAACATGCCTGTTCTGTGGTGTTGTAATAAACAAAAATCAGTTGCTTTATCGTCAACTGAAGCTGAAGTCATTGCTTTAACTAAAAGTTTGCAAGACTTGTTATGGTTTAAAAATATTGCTAGTGAAATTGTAAATATTAAGGATTTAGTAATTTTTGAGGATAATCAATCATGTATAAAATGTATCAGTAATGAGAGTAATTATGGTAGAATGAAACACACTGATATTAAATTGAAATTTGTTCGCAATATTATAAAATAAAATAACATCAAAATTGAATATGTTCCTACGAATATGCAAATTGCTGATTTATTTACAAAGGCATTACCTAAAGTTAAATTTTATGAACTATTATTTCTTTGTTGTTTGTACAAGTAATGTTTAAATTGTGTCATATTATTATTAATGATTGATTTCAAGAAATTTCTTTGTTTTTCTGATGTAATGCTAGATTATGGGCGGGTGTTGAAAATAATCACAGCATTACATTAAATTCTTATTAATTTCTTTTTGTACAACTATGTTTCTTGTGATTGGTTGTTTAATGTAGCTTTCTTTCACGGCCGCCAATTCTCTGCTATGGGCCTTGCAAAATCTATAAATACCTGTAAATTTTCTGTTTTCTTTCAGTATGTTTGTGTAATTGTTCTTGTTAATATCAAATATACTCACTTCGATCCACGTCTTTATGTCTGCCTTTTTATTTATTTTAACAATAAAAGTAACTAAAAACTTATTTTTAATATATAATTGTATTGCCACGACATTTTATGACATAAAATACACATTGTCTATAGAACTAACTAAGCATTGCATTACAGAAGGAGGTATTTCATACCACGCTTTGTCAATCGCAATTTTTAAGTCGTTTACACATGCATATTTCTTTCCATTTTCGTATATTTTACGAGACAAGATCCCCCATATGTTCTCCATGGGATTCGAATCTGGACTAAGTGCTGGCCAGTCTAATAGTGTGATACTGTTTTGCCTAAACCATGTTTTCGATGATGTGGAGGTATGGATGGATGCCCCATCTTGTTGAAAAACACAGTCCGGTCCTGTTAGTAAATCCAAATTACGTGCTGATAGAATGTTATTAAAAATGGCTTCAGTTGATAATTTATGCGTGCGTGAAATTGCATCATTTTCCAGAATTTCAAAAAGTACTGTACACAGAAGAATTAAAGCTTCAACAAATATTGTTTACAGGAGAATAAAAGCAAAACCTTGCTTAAAGCAGAGACATAAAGATTCACGTCTAAAGTGGGCTAGAAAGCATATGTCATACGGTGAAAAATGGACTGGCATGACCTAAGAAAAGAACCCAAGAACTGTTTCAGCAGGCAACAAAGCGGAAAATCCGTAAAGAATGGGGAGGGTTTTCTTTCAACGGCCACACATTTCTAGAATTTATGAACAGAAAAATGAAATCAGAGGATTATCAGGATATTTTACCTACCAATTTACTCCCAATTATGGATTTGCCAGCAGGACCGGACTGTGTTTTCCAACAAGATGGGGCATCCATCCGTACCTCCACATCATCGAAAACATGGTTTAGGCAAAACAATATCACACTATTAGACTGGCCAGCACTTAGTCCAGATTTGAGTCTCATGGAGAACACATGGGGATCTTATCTCGTAAAATATATGAAAATGGAAAGCAATATATACATGTGTAAATGACTTAAAAATTGCAATTGACAAAGCGTGGTATGAAATACCTCCTTCAGTAATGCAATGCATAGTTAATTCTATGGAACAACGTGTATTTGCTGTTATAAAGTGTCGTGGCAATACAATTAAATATTAAAAGTAAGTTTTTACTTACTTTTATAAATGTAAAACCAAAAGAAAATTACAGGTGTCTGTACTTTTGGGACAGCACATTTTTATATAATTTAATGTATATTTTATGATTCCAAACCTTTGACCATAATTTATATGTGTATATCAGAAAAACTGCTTTTATTTATTACATATCTCACGAATTTTAATTGTACCTTATTACTTTTTATGTTAATGCAAATTTTATTGATTGTCTAAACTTTTGCGATGCGGTGTAAGTATGTATGATGTATCCAAATGTTAAAATGTATGTAACTACATCAAATGTATGTATGAAAGCATATAAATAAAGGAAAGAATGCATGAAAGTATGGAGCTAATGTTTTAAGCATGAGTACTCAGAAAACAGGGAGTTTAAGAATGAAAAAGGATTCATTAATCTTATCCCACCTCACGCCCCAGTTTTATATCAAATTATATGAAACATAATTTAACATCTATTTTTGATCAGTTTTTATATGTACCCGCACACCATGGGTGAGAGTCCAGTTCCCATACCACTAGAGTTAACTTAGAAATATTTTCACGAAGTGAAAAAAATAAATCTAAGTATATCTCTGATGTATCCAAATGATAAAGTTCATGTAACTACATCAGATGGATGTATGAAAGCATATAAATAAAGGAAGGAATGCATGAAAGTATGGAGCTAATGTTTTAAGCATGAGTACTCAGAAAACAGGGAGTTTAAGAATGAAAAAGGATTCTTTAATCTTATCCCTCCTCACGCCCCAGTTTTATGTCAAATTATATGAAACAGAATTTAATATCTATTTTTGATTAGTTTTTATATGTAGACGTAATGTATAGTGCTATGGATAAGGTAATTTTATTTAGATTTGTAATTTTAAGTAGCTTTAGATTATTTGTAAACTATAAATTAATTTAATCCCATTTGTTACGTTTTATAAAATAATACGTTACTTCCAAACAACCAAGCCACTGATTAATAGAAAAAGAGAAATTAACTTCGCAGTTCTTGGCAGCTCAAGACAAATTAATTCGATCTAAGATTCCTTTTTCCACTTTTGTAATTAGTCTGCTAATTCTTTCTTTTCCTCCCTGCGACGCTCAAAACTTTTCTTACAGAAAACCATTTACCTTACGTCTCCATTTTTTTTTCTCCTGCAAAGACAAATTTGTTGTCTGAGTGTAAGTCCAAGAGCTGCGAAACATGGCTAAAACCCTGTTATTAATATTGCTAATTTACAAGATTTTTCCTGTCAAATTAAATTTAGTGGGATTAAGTACGCCCGGTAAACTAATTACAATGTTGAGAATACTTCGCGATTTCTTTTCGGGTTGACAAATTCGGAAATCTTTCTAGTTCTTGATCTATTTAACAATTTCCTAAAAATTTTCTTTCCTAAAATCTAGATAGTTAAATAAGCAGTTCTTTTCTTTAGGTTTCTTAGTTTTCTTTGATTATTACTTTATTAATGCTAGAAATTTCGAAAATAATATTCTCCCATCGCTGTTTTGCACTGATAGTGGCACAACTAGAATTTTTTTAAATATGATTTTATTGATTAAAACGAATCTATTGATTTACTACTTTCATCATGTAAAATTTCATAATATAATTCCATTAGTTTGCACCAGAAGGCAGATGTGCCGCTATCAAACTCGTCGTGGACTTACAACTCGCATTAATGCGTCTTTGATTAAGACGATCTCCGATTAATAAGTACAATTTCATTTCCCCCATCATTTCCTATTTGCATATAATGTTAAAGACACCGCTTAAAACGTATTACCTATCGGATAATACAATTGACTTAGGTCATCTTTGCTGATAATATTTGTTCTTTTATAGCAACTCATTTCGTTTTGAATAAGGCTGCGTTTAGATGCTTGCTTTGCCTTCCTTGAACACTTGTCTAGGAAACGCTATTAACACCTATTCTTCTCCAAACCGTTTGTGGTTATTTACGCAAAAGGGTGGGAAGATTCAAGAATGGGAAGAAGATTAGATCGACTTGACTGAAAGATTTTCCTCGTTATGAACGTCTGTCCGTTTCTTTCTAAAGCTATTAAAGATGAAAAGCGCCGAGTGAGCACAAAAAAGAGGCCGATAGTTGAAAATAGTTGAATGATATGTCTATTCGGACCTTAAGAGTTAGAAGTCCAACTTGAACAACGGTACAACTGAAAGGGGGGATGTAAATTTAATGATAAATTAATGTATTAATGATAAATATAATTGCAGATACAATATTTGCAACCCCTAAATAATACTCCCTCTGTCCCAAACTAGTTGCTACATTTGATTACTTTTGCACTGATAATAATGATGATTTTATGATTTTGTTTGAACATTTTTTAGAGACTTCAGGGTGCTATGCTATCAATCAACAACATTTACTTTCCATCCGTCTCTTCTTAAAACAGTACCAAATTAGTTTAAAAAATTCAGGGTTCCCACGCTCTAAGCCACGCCCCATTTTGAAAGGATTCTTCCACCAGAAATCGCATAAAACTATCTTCTAGCTAATGAATGGTGAACTCATTAGGAAGAAAATGATCTTTATGGTGTACTAGTGGTACACTAGAGTCTTTACAAAATGGGGCGTGGCTTAATAGCGCGCGAACCCTGTAAATTTGCTTCGAAAAATTAGACCCCAAACTAAGTGCTACATTTGTGGAAAGTAACAAATGAGAATGTAAATACTAAGCTGTGATGATTTTAATCGCAAATAAAACAATTTTAATTGATATTTAACGAATTTCTTGCACATAATATACGGGATTACCTGCCAGGTTTCGCGAAAAAGAACTGTGTGTATGTAATGTTGATTTAGGAATATTAACAGCACATGATAAACTCCGCAGTGATTGTCCTCGTTTTATTGAGACATCTTTGATTTTGTTCAATTGTTGAGAAAAATCTCTTTTTAGGTAGATTTCGTAAGAAATACTATCTATTGCAGTCGTTACCATGGTGCGACTTTTGAAAATTTCTTCATAACTTTTCGTTATAGGACCCCAGGAACCCAAAACCACCCCCACCTAAAAAGTTTATATATATATGTATGTATGTATGTACTAAATTTTGTCCGCACGATAAAAGTCGCAATTATGCACGGATCGTCTTCAAACTCGCCAGCAAATTTGAGATAGCTAATATCTCGGCGAGGATTGAAAATGCGCAAAATCGGAACAAGGGAATGGAAATGGGGAGGGGTCAAAATTTCGAATACCGTCTTAACATGATTCTGATAAAACCAGCTCTTACACAACAATGACAGGAAAAAATAAATATTTTTCGTTAGAGCAGTTGTCAACAATTAAAAAAAAAAAAAAGCAATAAAATTCTCACCACAACAATTCCTTTTCTATTGCAAGATTTTCAGATGAAACTTTAAATTGAATAAATAGTTTGACGAATTGAAAACAAATTGAATATTACGTTATAAGTTTTCTAGAGCAAGATTTCCTCATGAAAACTCAAAATGAAATAAATAGTTTGACGAATTAAAACCAAAAACAAAATATTGCGTCATATTGGAAATAAAATGGACCTCAACACGTGAATATGTAACGGCATGTGAGTTTGAAGAAATGTATTAAAACATGATAAAAAAAACCCCGACTATGGAAATATTAACTTATTTTAACACTCTGAGATTCACTGAATTTGCTTTAGCTATTTTTTAAACCTATTCCATATACATGCGTGTGTGTATTCGTGTATATTAGAATTTTCACAAAATGTTTAGCTCCCTAAAGCTCATTCTTAGGGAAGGAACTAGGCTTATCTCTAATCTTGATTTAAGTTTTGTTGGTGAATTTAGTACTTAACTTCGAAATCTACCTCCGCCTGTAGGCCCGAGCCGGCAGGGATTTTTTTTTCGTCCGCATTTACCAATTTTTTGTGAACTTAAATTGTAAATTTCATCATCATTTCTTTTTCACGACTTTGCTTGTTTCCACAAACGGGATATTGTACTACGATGAACATTAAATTTTATCACTGTAGCATTTATAGGGTTAGTTTATCATTTTAGGTAGATTTCGTAAGAAATACTACTTGTTGCAGTCGTTACCATAGTGCGACTTTTGAAAAATTCCTTCATAACTTTTCATTATATGACCCCAGGAACCCAAAATCACCCCCACCTAAAAAGCATATATATACACACACATATATATATATGTGTATATATGTATGTATGTATTAAATTTTGTCCGCACGATAAAAGTCGCAATTATGCACGGATCGTCTTCAAACTCGTCAACAACTTTAAGATGGCTAATATCTCGGTGGGGATTGAAAATGGGCAAAATTGGCTCAAGGGAATGGAAATGGGGAGGGTTAAAAATTTTGAATATCTTCTTAACATGATTCTGATAAAACCAGCTCTTACACAACAATGACAGGAAAAAATAAATATTTTTCGTTATAGCAGTTGCGAAAAAAAAAAAAAAAAAAAAAAAAAAAAAAAGCAATAAAATTCTCACCGCAACAATTGCTTTTCTATTGAAAGATTTTCTCGTGAAAAATTAGATTAAATAGTTTGCCGAATTGAATATTACGTCATAAGTTTTCTACAGCAAGATTTTCGCATGAAAACTCAAAATGAAATAAATAGTTTGACGAATTAAAAAATATATATCTATATATATATATTGTGTCATATTGGGAATAAAATGGACCTCAACAAGTGAATATGTAACGTCATGTGAGTTTGAAGAAACGTATTAAAACATGTTAAAACTCGACTATGGGAATATTAACATATTTTAACACTTTGAGGTTCTCTGAATTAGCTTTAGCCATTTTTAAACCTATTCCATATACATGCGTGTGTATATACGTGTATATTAGAATTTTCACAAAAAGTTTAGCTCTCTAGAGCTCATTCTTAGTGAAGAAACTGTGTTTATCTCTAATCTTTATTTAACTTTTGTTGGTGAATTTAGTATTTAACTTCGAAATCTACCTCCGCCTGTAGGCCGAACCGGCAGAGATTTTTTTCAAATATTGCAATAAAAATTGCAATAAAGCGTTACGCTCTTTATTATTAATTTTCTTCTTTAGGGTATTTTCTAAATTATTATTCATAACTACAATCGCCCCATTACTTCACATTCAAGTTAACATTTCTTCTAACTCCTAATATACCGCGTTTTATTCATTGTAGTATAATTTTACTCTTGTCGATCTACTAAACTGCATCGGAAGTTATTTATGGCTCTACCCACTTGAAATGTAGCAACTAATTTGGGACAAAATTTTCGACCTAAATGTAGCAACTAATTTCGGACGGAGGAAGTATGTCTTAAAAAGTGTAATTAGCATCAACAGCTTATAAGACAAATAATTTAACACACCCAAAAAATGTAAACTTCTTTCAAAAAAATTCTTTCCTGTAAAATTTAGTTGT
The DNA here is from genome assembly GCA_963932465.1 of Maratus speciosus. Classification (NCBI taxonomy): domain Eukaryota; kingdom Metazoa; phylum Arthropoda; class Arachnida; order Araneae; family Salticidae; genus Maratus; species Maratus speciosus. The sequence continues at coordinate 176,597,969 of OZ010790.1, read as the reverse complement.
TTTGAGTTGCGCCATTATCAACGCCAAGCAGCGATACCTAAATCTAATATTTTAAATAAGATTCTCATAAGTTTTTTAATTAATAAATAATGACTTGTAATATGATAATAAATTAGAATATTTATCACACTACAATACTTTTCCTTTTTTTTAGATTATCGCTTAAAACATATAATAAATAATTTAGTAGAACTCTGTTGCAACATGACGTAGGGGCCATAAAAATTGCGCATTATAGCAGAGTCCTCGCAGTAACTAAGTTTAAGATTTCATACAATGAAACATATGAAGATAAATAAAAATTCAAATGAACTATTAAAAACTAATTTTACATTAGAATAATAAAATTAAATAATTATTAGAAGCTTAGTATTCATTTAATTTTTTAATTTTGAATTTTCTAGTAGGAAATAATCCTATGAAAGAATGGCAATTAAAGAAAACATACTTTCCACATATTTATTAAATTAAATGTACCGGGTGTCCTAAAAAGGACTGACTGATTTTAAAATTAAATAACTTGCAAACGGTGACAGGAAAAGAAGCTAAGTCATTTAAGAGAAAAATGACTTCATAAATTATAATCTACTAGTATGTCACCCCCGTCAAAAATGACGAAAGGTTGGTTTGCGTTTCATTTTCATAAGATTTCATATAAACAAACAGCATGAAGATTTTATTATTGAAAGGTTTGTATTGTAGAAAAGTACATTTTAAAAATCGCAAATGATTTCTACAAATACAAATTATGAGGTTATTTTTTTTACTCAATATTCAATTTCTGAAATAGTTCAACGATCAATAAAGCCTCCGATTCTAATCTTTAGAATTAAGAAAAAATCAGTGAAAATTGCTTCAGGTTGACTCAATCATATAAATTTTTCTCCTTAGTTTCATTAATGTAAAAATACATTTCAAGCTAATCATAACGTCACTGGCGCAAACCTTTCAAACATACTTTATATTACGTACTTTCATGCTTAAGTGCAATATATTCAAGTAAAAAACTATTTTATATTTAATTGTAATGACAAAACTAATGAAAACAGCTAATAAAGTTATAATGTCTAAAGATAAAATAAACCCAATAGACAATATTCTCGTGATGTCGCAATACATATAAATTTTTATTCACTTATAAAAATCAAGTACACGTGCACAATTTCATTTACCGGAAATAACTTGCAATAAAAAAAATACGTCCAAAAAGCCACGTGTATGAATATTTTTCATTATTTCTCTTTCACCTGAAACAACGGAAGAAATCAAATTGCCACCATTTTTAAGAAATTTAATAAAACACTTTTTAAATTAAAATAAAAATATGAAAATGGGAATATTTTTTTTTAAAAAAGCTAGTGCGGGCACATCTACAAAGAAACAGTTTTCATTTAAAAAAAAAACATAATTACCAAAATTGATTCAATAGTGTTCAGTGCAGATGACTAAAAAACCAGTATTGAGTTTTAAATACATAGATGGCACGGTTCGCCCCGGAAAGTGGTTACCTACACTTTCCTAGACTTTGATTTTATATAAGTAGAAGACTGTTAATCAAAGAGTTCAAAAAGGATGTTATTTTAACAACCCAGCTTTCAGAATATAGTGCGGACGCCAATTATGAACTTATGAACTTAAAATGTACATAAAGAAGTCAATTAACCTCTTAAAACACAAATAATTTATTTATCCTTCTTAATTTTTACCTTCATCCATAAAAATATTCAAAACATACAATTTCTAATTCACGTTACATGATATATAAAAGTTATCACGAGAATAAAAGATGAGGGGATAATAAACAATAAATAAACATAGACAATAGATTTAACATCCTCCCACCTTTTCATTACATATTATAATCAAAACTTCCCATTAAATAAATACAACATTTAGATAAACATCATAAATTGAGTCTTTCTGGAATCTTTATCATTCTACCAGATCTCGTCTTTTTAATTTGTGACTCGTTTTTTGGAGGCTCAATCTGATTTTCATTCAAAGTTGGTTTAGGATAGCCAATTGATCCTTTTCTTGTTATCTGCTCCTACAAAGACTATATCTTCTACAGCAGTTAAACGTTGCAATCGTCTCCCATTTGGTCGTTGGTTAAGAAGACACAAATATTCTGATCTAAATCGATTTCTGAGCTCTTTTTGCAGTTCTTGCCTATATTTAAGTGTTCTAGTGAGAGAACATTCCTCAACCGCATCAACGTCTGGTAAACCACATTCATGAATATCTTTCAGAAACATGTCCGGTGATATGGGTTTGATGGACTCTTTCTCAGACATGTAAGTTAGTGGTCGCGAATTTATAATGCTTTCGCAGTCAGTTAATACAGTTATCATCTCTTCATAGTTCAAACAGGCTTGTCCTAAGACTCTTTTTAATAGATTTTTCATCCATCTGATGAGCCCCTCCCACCATCCGCCTCACCAAGCAGCAGTCGGAGGGTTCAATTTCCATCTGATAGAATTTATTCCTACATACTTCTGTATGCGATTCCAGTTCAATCTTTTTAAGAAATTGGATGCACTAACAAAATTGGAACCGTTGCCGCAATATATAACAGAACATCTTCCTCTACGAGATACAAATCTTCGCAAAGCCATTAAAAACGCCTCTGTACAAGCTGAAGCTACAAGCTCCAAATGCACAGCTCTGTAGATGGCACATGCAAATAAGATAACCCAACTCTTCTGTTCATTTTTAAGAAACAGAGGGCCAGCCAGATCAACGCCGATAATCTGAAATACTACTGCATCCTTCACTCGATTTTCTGGCAGAGAAACTGGAGAAGATTCCAAATTCTTCGAATTAAATCTTTTACAAATGGTACATTTTGCTAGAACAGAGCTCACAATTCTTCTTCCATTCAAAATCCAATATTTTTCTCTAAGCAAATTTAAAAGAATTTGAGGACCTGCATGGCAATCTTTGTGGTGGTAATATAAAATTAATCGTTTAACAACTTCATGATTTGAAGGAACAACCATAGGTGTGAGTAAATTCATATTTTCTTGTCTATACATAATTTTAGTCTTTACACGTATTATGTCTTGTTCGTCCTTAAACGTCTCCAGAGTTTTCAATCTCCCCTCACTTTCATGGGAAAAACATTCCTTTTGTATCATCCAAATTATCTTCGTTTCTGCACTCTTAAATTAAAGACTTGTCAATTCTCTTTTGATCTGTTTCTTTGGATTAGAAGAATTATATCTGAAACGAAGTATCCAGCCAAAAAGGCGTACGATATTCTCATAACTGGAAAAATACCTGTAGTACCAAATTTTCTCCGGACGTTCATCAACATTTACTAGTAATTTTGTAGACTTAATTTTTTTCTTTTCAATTTCTTCTTCGTTTATGTCTTGGCACTTGAAATCCATGTACTTATAATATTCTTTAGGGTCTCTAAGCCAAGATGGACCCTCCCACCATTTGAGAGATACCAGCTGTCTTGCTTTACACTCTATAGATGGCAGATCTGCTGGATTCATTTCACCAGGTTATAGCGCCTAGAATATATAGTGTGGAAATTGGCTATCTCTGTAATACTTAAAAAAGTGCTAAAATATTGTATCCCTTAAATGTGCAACGATGCTGCTGAAATATACTGATCGCAGCGACATCTGCAGCATATTTTCTACAACTGCAAGAAATTGGTAGTTTATACAATGTAATACGAAAATCTTGCAGATGTCGCTGCGATCGGCCCTTGGGATTTTAGCAGTATCGTCGCACATTTAAGGGATTCAAATTTTTAGCGTTGTTTGGATAGTATATTTCCATACTAGGTATTCTAGACGCTGTAACAAGGTATATGTTTCCATAAAACAAGATCACTCAATTTTTTTATTTCTTGAACTCTGTTTCTAACAAAAACAGACCAGTTTTCTTTCCTGGATATCCATGCAAGCACTGTTGTGGAATCGTTCCAAAAATATCTTTCCATATCTTCCCAGCCCATAGCGTCAGTTACTGATTCAGCCAATCTAGCACCAATCAAAGCAGCTAAAAGTTGTATTCTAGGTATAGTTCCACATTTTAAAGGACCTATCAGGATTTCGCTGCAAGAAGGAATAACTCTACACAATCTTTAGTTGCTATCCTCAAAAATATAACAGCAGCATACGCATACTGACTTGCATCGCAAAATGTGTGAAGAGTACAACCTTTTAAGTTATCTGGGGTGAACTGAATATATCTAGGAATCTGAATTTCTTGTAGAATATTTAATTCACGAAACCATTCAATAAATTATTTTTTTATATCACTAGTAATTTCTTCATCCCAGTTAATTCCTCTTTCCATGTTTTCTGTAACATCATCTTTGGACATATCATAACTGGAGCAGTAAAACCAATTGGATCAAAAACTTTCTGATAGCATGATTCGTTTTGCTAATTTTTCTATATTTATATCTTTCGTCCAGATTACGTTAACTTTTAAAACGTCTATAAATCTGTTCCATTGTAATCCCAGTACCGCAGTATCTTCGCTATTTTCGACTTCTGTCTGTTCCTATCCTCTCAAATCAAATCCACCTTTAACCATAAGAGATTTAGAATCAGTTATAAACCTTTCCAATTCTTCCTGTGTGTGGACACTAGCAACGACATTGTCAACATAAAAGCTTCTCAGCAATTGCTGTTTAAGATTGGAGTCGTATTCTTCATCGTTTTTAATGTGATATTCTATGACGGAACCGAGAAGAAAAGGAGAACTTTTGACTCTAAACACAACTCTAGTATGTCGAAACATTCTAATATTTCTTTCTTCTGGATCACACCGCCACAAGAAAGGCAAATAGTCCCGATCTTCTTTACGAACAGCTATTTATAAAAATGCTTTCTTGATATCAGCTGCAACACCAAATTTATTTTTTCTAAATCGTAAGAGAATGCCAGGAATTAATTCAATAAGATTTGGTCCACAATGCAAACATTGATTCAAAGATGGATAGTCCTGCATTCTAGCTGATGCGTCAAACACTGGGCGATTGGGAATTGTACTGCTTCCTTTTATCACTGGTCGATGAGGTAAATAATTTCCATAAAGATTCATTTCAGACTGTGAAATTTCCTCTATAATTTTATCATCAAGCCACCCTAAAAGCACTTTTTCATACTTTTGATAAAGGTTATCGGAATGCAACTTGTTTGTAACATTAGTTAATCTTTTCTTGGCTAAACTCAAATTATCTGGTAAAGGTGGTGTATCTTCTGACCATGGCAGAGAAATTTCATAACGTTATATTCATTCATTTTTACTGTCTGTAAAAAATGCTCTTTAACCTGACGATCAATATCAAATTTAGATTGTTTTTCAATCGGATCATTAATTTCAAGCAAATCCAATTTCCATAAATCAACAATCTCTGCTTCCTTTACAAACACTAGGGGATCGTACTCGGGCTTCCCGGGTTAGAGAATATAGGTGAAAACATTTTTTTTTAAATTGAAAACTAATAATTTTTTTACATGCAATATTTTTTTAGATTGCCCACTTACATTAAAAAAGCATTTTTCATATGGAAAATACGAATCAAATAAATTTTTGAAATTTATCAAAAGCGATATTTTCTTATTAGCCGCATGCTAAGAGTTATTTGACCACGATTTTGCTACTTACGGCATTCTTTTACATTCTGACAATATCAGAGCTTATACATGTCTGTTAAATTTGTGTTTTATTTATATTATTTTATTTATGTATTCATAGGAAAGTTTTTTTAATGGACATTAGCCGTAAGAAATTATGAACTCTTTATTTTGTTTTAAGGGCAAACGGATTAATTCGTCATAAATCATAATCGCTCCGCGCGATATAGATAAATTAAAAAATATTTCAAGCTTCAAAATTGTTTTTAAAACCATAGGCAATCAGTAAACTGAGATGAACTTTGTAAACAAATTCCATTTGAAAAAAAAAAATCCTATTTGGTGATCTAAAAATTTAAATTGTACGATTACAACTATGTTAGATTTGTGTTTTTTCAATATTATTCTTTTATTTGTTTATAAAAGATGTATTAATTTCGCTAATTTGTCTTTCAAAAATATTTTAGATTGGTGGTTTTTTTAATATTATTTTTTTAAATATTATTCTTTTTATTTGTTTATAAAGGAAGTATTAATTTCGTTATGCAAAAATAGTCAGAAACAAATGCTGAAAAATGTTTGTTGCTTTATGTGCAAAATGTTTATTATTATTATATATTGAAACCGGCACTTGATAAGATAAACTTTAAAAGAAATCATGCTTAAAGAAAATATAATACATCAGTCAATTAAGAGACAGTTTTTAAACAAATTGCATTTGGAAGTAAATTTCTCCCTATGAGACAAAAATTGAAAATGTACGATGGTCAGAAGATTAAAAAATTGCAGTAGCGAAAATATCAAGACCGAAATTTTATCGTGAAGTGTTGCCATTCGCAAAATAAAGTTAGCATTACGCACAGATACGCTTGTCCTTTGTAATATAGATAGTTAATCAGTAAAATATAATAAAGATCAGTTATTAGAATGTGGTTATCAGTTGAGGCTGTTATGCTTGGTATTCCGGAATGAAAAACAGCAATTTTCACCTTCTCAAAATTTGAATACGCACTTCTCAAATCCATATTCATCATTTAAAAAAAAATTATATTTTGTTTGATCATTTAAAAATCATTTTAACTCAAAACTTGAAGACACGATTTTCAGCAACATCTTTTATGTGAACAGACGAACTCGTTACTTGAGATTCTGATCTCAAATCCGGAGAGTAAAAATTTCCGTAATTTATGTTTTTTAGACGCAATTGTGTTAAAATGTTTAGTTTTATCTAAGAAAATGATCGTTTTCTTTTAAATATGACTTCATTTTTACTTAAATAAGCATTTCGCCTAGTGTCTGAAACTTAGTATCAATACACATGCAGAAGGAAAAACAATATAGAAAATTTATGAGGAAAAATGTGTGTTTTCAAAAGCAGTATGTAATTTTCCGTTATTATGCCCCTAATATAATATTCTGCTTCTAATGGGATTTTGCGCCACTAAACCCTATACAACAAATGTTATCCAAAAGTTTGCATTTTTATCAGAAAATAGCATGAATAAAGATAAAAATACCTCATTGTTTCCTTCAGGTTTGCAATAACGAAAGATATCTAATTTTCACCATTTTGAAGAAATTTCATAAAATGCTTTTAAAATTAAACTATAAAAGTGGGGATATTAAAAAGAAGGCAGATAGTGCGATCACATCTACAAATGAAGAGCTTTTAGTTAAAAAAAGAATATTAGTAAAATTGGTTCAGCAAAAAGATCAAGGCAGAGGACTAAAAAACGCACTTGTGTTTTAAATATATAGATTATATAAAATTAGGAAAAATTAAATTAAGCAAATTATGTTATTTTGATAAAATTATAGTAGAATGTCCTAAAGAATAGCATTTTATTTTTCGAGAGATTTTTGGACAAAAACTTCAGGAACATGATATTATTTTAAACCACGAATTATTTATTTGCTTGTCTGACTCGGCGAAGTAAATCCATCCAGATGAGAATCACCAATTTCTGTAATATAAATCGCTATTATTTGCTTGTCACCTCTCTTTTATAAAGACACTCTAAATTTTTGTAAAACATTGCGTTTTATCAATGTATAATTTCGATTACATTACTTTCAAAAGTGAAGCATTTTCACCTCTGAAGAATTTCAAAGCAGCTGGGCTGTGAAAATGACGCACTTCTACAAAAAGTAATTCAGGTTTAAGAATTAAAATACACGCTTTTTTATAAAATGACGTCATTTGCGTCCGCTAAAGCAATCCACTTTTACAATACAGTCTTAAACTTCGCCTATAGAAAAGTATGCATATAACGTCATTATCACGGAATAACAGACAATATTCTTGACATAGTCCATATTTTAATTTCAATTTTTTTTCGGGTTTTATGAGAAAATGGCAACAAAAAGATACAGTATCTCCTATTTTCGACAATTTCCCGTTTACTTTCAATAGAAATGGGGTACTTTCGTTGCCACAATAAGAAAAATGGTATTAAAATCTACAAAAAAATTAATATCTCAAAAATAAATTGAGATACAGCTTTCAAACAAATTGCATTTAAAAGAGCATTTTCCCCCTTATACGACGGTGTAAAAATTTAAAATGTGCAATGTTTAGAAGTTTAAAATTTGCAGTAGAGAAAATTGCAAAACCAAAATTTTATTTCAAATTTCAAAGTGTTGCCATTCGCAAAATAACGTATGCGTTACGCACAGATATGTTTGTCCTTTATAATATAGATAGATAGACGTAACTGATAGAGCTAAATTTTCTCTAGACGCATTTTTCCCATTAAGTTCCAACCTAAAAATGTCTCCAGTGCTACTAATCCCGATGAGAGTATTTCTCTACGACCTGTCAGTAATTTTCCCATTACATCAGCTCCAAATAATATTTGAATAGATTCAGGAGTTTCATCAACATCCGTCGAAGTTATGCCTTTTTCGATAATTCTTTAAACCAAGATCCTTTTCCTACAGGCACAACATTTTCACATATAATGTTTTGATCCAAAACTTCAAAATTACATTTAAAATTTTCTTTCAAATCGCTTAATCTTACCTTGTAGTAATGATGATTACAATCTTTTGTTATGACTCCGCCAAAAAGGGAATGAGAACTTCACGAAGAGGTAAATACTCCATTTCTTCGGCTAAATGTTTTAAAATATACGATCTCTGAGAATCTGAGTCCAAAATTAGTTTAACATCTTTCGTTTTGTTTTCGGAAAATATTTTTGCCTTGAGTGTCTGAAGAAACACTTTAGGATTTCTATTGAAATTAGCCATATTTACTTCTTTTCCAGACGATTTTTCTGCGTCTTCCTCTTTCTTTTCATTCAGCTTATTCTTATCGAGCGTTCGACACATCACAAACGCATGTCTTTTATCACAAAAGAAACACTACAAGATAGCTCTACATTACTTCGTTGTGTGACCTGTTGCCAAACGTGAAAAACAACATCTTTTGTCCTTCAATATATTCTGCCTTTCATTAAAACTCATTTTCCATGACAAAAAGCATTCTGAACTCAGATGTCTTCCTTTGCAAAAAACGCAATTTTTCCTTAAATCTGGTTTTAAAGAAGTTCTTAATAGTGTAGCAGCAGTTAGTAAATGTTTAGTAACATCGTTGTAACTTTTGTTTTTTCTAAAGCTCGCGTCATCTTTTCTCGCCAAACTAAAACCTGTCACTTCCAAATTAATTCTTTCATCTCCTTCAACTTCAGATTTCAGAAACGCCATTAAATTATCCAGGCGTTCTTTTGCATCAGAACTAACAGAATTCGTATGGGTTCGATTCCATGCTTTCAAAAATTCAGCAGTAAAACAAGATTCTACCACTGGATATAATATTGAAGCACATTTATCCGTTGTGACTCCTAACGTCTCAAGAGCTCGTAAATACGACTCAAGTTTATCATACAATGATGTAATAGAAAATTTTCCTTTTGATTGCACAGATATAATTAATTTTAATAATTCTCGCACATATACTTCAACTAAAATATCTTCCCTACCGAAACGAGCCTTAAGACTCTCTATAGCTTTGGCATAGTTACCGCCAGTTGGCAGAAAACTATCAACAACTTCTCGCGCTCTAGATCCACTGACAGTTGCTTGGATCAAATAATGGAATTTATTTTCTGGCGCAATATCTTGATCATTGTGAATCTGTTCAAACTGACTCCAAAATGGCAACCATTCCTTTAAATCATCATCAAATTGGCGAAATTCCAACTTGAACAACGTAAATTTTCTTTTAAAATTATTAGTTTCATAATCATTTGAAATGTACTCACCGTCACCTTGCATTTGTCCCTGTGACTGGATTTTCGCTAGTTCTAATTGATGATTTAATTCCAGCTTTCTTAACTCTAGATCCGACTCATCCTTTAATTCTAGCTTTTTTAATTCTTGATCCGATTTCTCCGTTTCTAACTTCTTAGCTTCGTTTTCTTTTTCCTTTCTCTCAGCAACAGCGTTGGATAAAATTTCTTGTACAAAATCAGGATCTTGTTTATATTCTTTCCTATTCAAAATATTTTCCTTTAATGTTCCGATCGTATAATCCTGCGGAATTATTTCCCCAAGCTCTTCTACTACGAACTTTAAATAGACCTTTTTAAAAATTTTTACGGTTTGAAACATTTTGCTTCTATAAATCTGGTAAACTGTCCTGTCGCGGATGCCACAATGTTAATTAAAGCGTTCAAAAAGGATGTTATTTTAACAACCCAGCTTTCAGAATATAGTGCGGACGCCAATTATGAACTTATGAACTTAAAATGTACATAAAGAAGTCAATTAACCTCTTAAAACATAAATAATTTATTTATCAGTAAAGCTTTTTACCTTCTTTCCTTAATAAAAATATTCAAAACATACGATTTCTAATTCACGTTACATGATATATAAAAGTTATCACGAGAATAAAAGATGAGAGGATAATAAACAATAAATAAACATGGACAATAGGTTTAACAATAACCTCCGTCAAAAATGAAGGAATGTTGATGTCTTTTCTTTTCTTTATCCTTTATTAAAAAATTAATTCATCTTACATAAAATTTATTATTTTTTAATAAGAAATTGGTAAAAGGTATACAATTACGAGGAAGTAATCAATAGTCTCCAATTCTAATATTTAGAATTAAGAAATGAAAAATCAGTGAAAATTACGTCATTCTGATTGTCATAATTGTTTTCTTTATTTTTATCAATGTGGAAATACATTTCAAGCTAAGCATAACGTCACTTTCACCAACGCAAACTTTTCAGATGTACTTTAGATACATACTTTTATGCTTAATCACCAGGTTTTCAAACAAAGTTATATTTTTTATTTCATTGTAAAGAAAAAAAATGGCATCAATAAGGCATAAAGATGAAATATGTCCAATTGACATTATTCTTGTGACGTCACAGTAAAAATGAATTTTTATTCCCTTATAAAAATTAAGTACACGTGCATAAATATTTTTGCGGAAATATAGCCGGGATCCAGGTAGATTTTGTTGTGTTAACGAAACCAGATTGACCAATCAGAAGCCTGCATTTTTGCAAAACTTTCGCTGCTTTAAGTAAGTAAATTTTCTTATTGGTCAATCTCGTTTCGCCAACAGCGCAAAATCTATCTGGATCCCGGCCTGTAACTTGCAAATGAAAATATACATCCAAAACGCCACGTATCTGAATATTTTTCATTATTCCTCTTTTTTCTCTGCAAAAATGGAAGCAATCTGATTGTCACTATTTTGAAAAAAAATTCATAAAAAGCCATTTTAATTAAAATTAAAATATAAAAATAGAAATATTTTTAAAAATAGCTAGTGCGGGTACGTCCACAGGCGGAGGTAGATTTCGAAGTTAAGTACTAAATTCACCAACAAAACTTAAATCAAGATTAGAGATAAACACAGTTTCTTCACTAAGAATGAGCTCTAGGGAGCTAAACTTTTTGTGAAAATTCTAATATACACGAATATACACATGCATGTATACGGAATAGGTTTAAAAATGGCTAAAGCAAATTCAGAGAACCTCAAAGTGTTAAAATATGTTAATATTTCCATAGTCGAGTTTTTATCATGTTTTAATACGTTTCTTCAAACTCACATGACGTTACATATTTACCTGCTGAGATCCATTATATTTCCAATATGACGCAATTTTTTTTTTCTAATTTGTCAATTTATTTCATTTTGAGTTTTCATGCGGGAATCTTGCTTTAGAAAGCTATGACGTAATATTCAATTTGTTTTCAGTTCGTCAAACTATTTATTTAATTTAATTTTTCACGTGAAAGTCTTGCAATAGAAAAGCAATTGTTGTGGTGAGAATTTTATTGTTTTTTTTATATTGTTGGGAAATGCTATAACGAAAAGTATTTATTTTTTCCTGTCAGAGCTGTTTTTATCAGAATCATGATAAGACGGTATTCAGAATTTTTAAGCTTTTCCATTTCCATTCCCTTGGGCCGATTTTGCCCATTTTCAATCCCCGCCGAGATATTAGCCATCTCAAAGTTGCTGACGAGGTTGTTGGAGACGATCCGTGCATAACTGCGACTTTTATCGTGCGGACAAAATTTAGTACATATGTATATATATATATATATAAACTTTTTAGGGGGGTGGTGGTTTTGGGTTCCTGGAGTCATATACTGAAAAGTTATGAAGGTATTTTTCAAAAGTCGCACAATGGTAACGACTGCAATAGGTAGTATTTCTTACGAAATCTACCTAAAATAATTAGCAAAATCGGTTCAGTAGAAAGTTTAGGGTAGATGACTAAAATAACACCCCTGTGTTTTAAATATATAGATTTCACGGAATGGTTACCGACACTTTCCTGCACTTGGATTTTATAAAGTAAAGTACTAGATGTTTCGTCCCATTGCAATAAAAGTATAAAACAGACATGAATTAGCACATTTTGCTTAGGAAAAATTGGGGAAAATGGAAATTTCTTAGGAATTTGCAAAATTCTTTCTCTCTATATTCGAGTTTGCCTCGTTACAACAAAGTCTTCAGCAATGTAATTTTTATATTAGACTAGTCATTTTCTTTGATTTTGCTCGTTAAACCCGAATTCTCGTTAAATCCGAGCTCGTTTAGGAACAGATGCGTTATAGGTCCGCAGGTGATTTTTTCTCAAAACGCGCCAAAATGCCATTTTTGTAAATAATCTCTATTCTAAAACTTCGAGATAGACAAACCAACATGGTAGTTACTTTCAAAACTAAAGTGATTTTATCGTTTTATAAACGTACAACAGTACCTAAAAAGCACACACACTTACACTTAGTTATTTTTGAAAACTTATACCGTAAAAATCTAACAGAAAATGTTAAATGAAAAAGTAAATATTTTGTAACAAAGTTGTACACCAATGTTTTAAACCCTAAATATAGCTGCCTAACTGTGCATTTGGCCAGTTATCGAGGAAAAAATAATACTTCATAACGTTATGCAAAAATCATAATTTAGTTAACGTTGGAATCCAAGTTTATCATAATCACTGGATTTAATTATAAAGCCGGTTTGCACACATGTAAAAGAGTCAGGCCTTTGCTGGAGTCAGATTTATGTCAAACACCGATGGAACAATATGCTATTTTTGAAATTAAATAATTCCCAGTATCTGAAACTGTGTAGTTGTGCCATTCAGATTATACCTAGCGAATTATTTCTCCGAAATGTATGTTGATGCATTGTATGTGGTAATCATTGATGATATTAGAAATGGCAATAAGAATAGAGTTACTATGATGGATATAGAAAGAACAACCGATATTTGTTAAATACACTTTTCAATGTCAGTTAAGACTGATGTAAGGACTCTCAGTTTGAAGTACATTTTGGTTTGCTCAAATTTTCTAACGCGATATCATAAGAAATTTTCTTTTCTACAACATTTAATATATCCCTACTTAATGTAAAAGTATTTTGTCTTTTATTGGATAGATTATTTTGATAGTATGTAAATCACTCATCAGTTAAAAATATTCAACGATCTATAAATAAAAATTTCCAAAAACACTTATTTTTTGTGGGATATTTTTGGGCAGAAAACTTCGTTATCTGCATTATTCAAATTTTGCAGTTGGAAACAATGTATTATATATAGGGGAGACTAGGGAGGGTTGACCAATTTTTTTAAAATAATTTTTTATTTTTTAAATATTGAATTTATAATAAAGTTTCATTTATCATTTTATTCGTCATACAATCAGTTATCAAAATGAAATTGCGACACAAGTGTAGCATGTAAGAAACTTGAAAAATGATTGATTTTAATGATGAGAAAATAATGGGTCAATGCTCCCCACGTATGGGAGGCTTGACCCACTCTATATTATATTGAAATATTTGTTAAGGGGAATAAAATCAGATTAAAAGAAAGGAACTTTATACTACATGGTTTAATTATTATTAAAAATTGTTTGATAACATGTGAGATGTAAACAAACCTGCTTTGAGGGAATTCAAGGCACATGAGAAAAAATCCGTTTTAAAGACCCACTTTTTGTGATACTCAAACTGGCAACACTAGTTGCCACATACTTTGTCTTCATCTCTTTGTGTTCATCCTGATGAAATTTGTCTACATAACTTCCTATAGTGTTTGATCAATGCTATGTTCTTTTGCAGAGGCATGAACACAACTTTTCTTAAAGCCGCCGCTTTCGTCCTTTCTAGTCTTTTCCATTCTTTCTAATTTACCTACTATGAGTACCATTTAAATGAAATAAAAGTTCTTATAAACTTTCCAATTTATATTTCATTAAATGTTTTCTTGCTTCTATAGCAATTGTTCATATCTTCCTTTAATCATTTTTAAACACTTTCCTTTCTATCACCACATTTTACTGTAGATTTAGAGAATAAATTTACATTGGAAATATAACCATTAACCCTTTATTATGTACAGTGTATAATAAAAAAAATTCTCAAAATACTTATTTAAGGGAGCTTTGACCACCTGGTGAACCCTCCCTCACATTGATTGGGTCAAGCCTCACCACATAGCCACTTTTTAAAGTATAGCACAGGTTATGTTTAGCCTAATTTATTATACAATCTTTATGCCTGGAATGGGAGCTCAATATTTCTGCATTACTTAAAACCTATTTACTTAACTTTCTATGATATATTTTATCTGAGAAAATCTTACAAAATGTTTCTAAAAAATACACTTTTAAGCTGAAAATTTTTCACAATTGATTTTTCCACACCTGTTTCAATTGTCTACATGAAACAAAGATATTGTTTGAACATTACAGTAGCTTTGGTTGCCACCTATTGGCAAAACTATCAAATTCTTTTAAATATGAAAACTGAAGGATGAGTCAAGCCTCTCCTATTGTCAACCCTCCCCAGTCTCTACTAGTATATTCTTGCTTAAAGGACTTTTGTTGGAAAGATACTCGAATCATTGTTCTCGCACAAGAAGAACCCTGAAAACTTTGCACAATCATTCCTCCCACACCATGCTGGACTAACTGGGCCATTTTACAAAAATGGATTTTCATGTTAATCCAATAATTTTCCAATTTTTATACAATATTTGTTTTAACTTAGTATGATATTTAAACCATATGCTGAAGTAATGTTTTCGTTTAGGCCCCTAACCAAGGTCAAGCTTAGAGAGTGGCGAAGTGGACGATAAGCATTAAAATTTTAGAATGAATATACCAAAAATCGACATGCTTGAATTTCCGACCATTTAATCCGGTCGGTAACATGAAACACAGTTTTAAACTACAGTATAACCTCAAAAATCCGGCATCATTGGGACCGAGACTATGCCGGATTTTTGAAAATTCCGGATTTTTGAAGGAATATCAAAAGTAGTTCTATATTCTCAATGGTACCTTTAGCCATTATTCAATTCATTATAAGTGATAATTATGTAAGAAAAAGAGGAAATTAAATATTAAAAAATACTTACTTGAATTGATATTTTCTATGTTACAGAAAAAAAATCTAATAAGGAGTGAAATTATTTCTACTTTTGTAATTTCGAAAACATCGATGGCAACTTTGTTTGCTTCAATTTTTTTGGCCGTACGAAGAATGTCTATTTCGGAAATACAGTCTTGTTTCTCTAAAGCATAGAGTAACTCTCCAATCAAATTTATGCATTTTTATAGTGACACCTCTTCTTCTGCCGGTTGTTCATCCTCGTCTTCTGATCTGCTACTAGCATTATCAGCGGTTCTATTTAGCGCAGCGTCAGTGATCTCGCTGTCCGTTAAATTGCCAATCATCTATCCCATTTTTCGACACCTAATGCATTTTCAGATTCTGCGTGTTCAATCTTCTCATAAATTGCGGTCTTTTCATAGCAAATTTGAAAGCCTGAAAATTCTTCCTCATCATAGATGTCTCCGTTGCCGAAAATTCGTTCAAGTCATATATTGTGCCATGCATTTGCCAAAGTTTTTCCCGTTGCTAAGCAACAGTGCAGCTCCCAGAAAATTTATTCAGAAAATAATCGCCTCTGATAAATGAAAAAAAAAAGTCAAATATTCTCTTTTTTACATTTTTACTTTTGATCTCGAAGTTTTTAATTCATAAAGAATTGCTATTTTTCTTCTCCCATAAGTTGAAAGTGTAAAAGAAAAAGGAAGGGGAAAAATGGTTTTGAAGCCGGATTTTTGAAGTTGCCGGATTTCTGAATGCCGGATTTTTGAAGTCACACTGTATATCGTTTTCCTAAAAGTTTACATTATATCTCCTATTCTCTGTCGTATCTTCAACAGACAATAATTAGACTCTATGAAGTCTCGGCTCTATCCATAGCTAGCATATGTACCTCCTCTTTTTTTTTCGTAAGGAATACTGGATTAGATGAAAGTGCGATGAAGTGGACAATTTTCAGAATGGTTTC
This sequence comes from Maratus speciosus, assembly GCA_963932465.1. NCBI lineage: Eukaryota > Metazoa > Arthropoda > Arachnida > Araneae > Salticidae > Maratus > Maratus speciosus. The sequence continues at coordinate 176,581,506 of OZ010790.1, read as the reverse complement.
CCGTTTTCATGCGGTTATTACTTGAAAATGCTGTATTTTTGAGATATTCCATTTTCAGTAAAACATTATTCTTGATATTTGAGAAAATCCCACTATTAAAATCTTTCTCCAGCGTCACTAAATTTTTATTCACGTCGTTGCCCTAACTTTTTGTTTTTATTATTAAATTATTTAAAGAGAATGCGCAGCTTTATTACTATACTGTAATATTCTTTCAACACAATAACAATTCTATGCATATTTCCCTAAAATTTTCCCTTCGGTAAAACGAGTATTTTCGTACGTATAGTTGAAGACCTGAGTGGAAGAAGATATTATGTACAATTTTTTCCTTCGGTAAAACGAGTATTTTCATACGTATAATTGAAGACCTGAGTGGAAGAAGATGTTATGTAACAAAAATTAGAATTCGAGAAAATTGAAGTGAAAGTTTTTTGTGGTAATTTAGTTATTTATTTAATTCCTTTTTAGTAGCATATGTTGACTGTTAAACCTCTCGCTGCGCAACCCGAGATTTCCTCGGGCAACGTAAAAGTAGCAAAATTTGTGCAACCCCAGATTTGCTCGGGGATGCATTTTTTCCGTCTAATTAACCCTCCTTGATTGCCACCACCAGTTGTTTTTTTATTGTAAATTTTGCCTTATTTAATCGGAGCATTTTCCTGATTAAATTAGACAAAAATTTTTGTTTTGAAAAACCAATGACAAAAGCATAAAAATTCTTAAAAGACACTCGTCGCGAAGGGGTTAAATTTGCAATTTTTGAAGCTATTTTAATAAAACAATTACGCAGCGAGAGGGTTAATAGGTGAGACTAAACGCTCTTAGAAAATAATATTAACATTTAATTATTAAATATTAGAAATTATTTTCGGTATTTAAATTTTTAAATATAAAAATATGAAATACTAGTTGAGAAAATGTATCATAACATGTCGTTCTTCCACTAAGCTCTTCAATTATGCAAGAACATATTCCAGTAGTGTTGTCAACCAATTTATCAAACGTTTGAGCTCCAGGGATGGCCGAACATAGGCTGTCCTACAAATTATTTTTTTATTAAGCATTAGATACATTTCTTTTATTCATTAAAAGCGTCCCTTTAGACATTTTTTAATTTTATTTCTAAAATGAAAATTATCAAAAAGTAAACTGTTTACATTGCTTTAATTTATAGAAAATGTTCTTGAAGATGAACTGTTTTTTAACTTAATCCCTTGCATTAGCTTTTTAGCAAAGAGTTTTTTTAATTTCCGTTGATGTTTATTTAATGTGAAACTTGAATTCATTTACAATTCTGAAAAGATTATTTAAAATGAATTAAAGACTATTACTTTTCTTTTTTATGTTTTTTAATCAAAATAAAAACTTTTACGAATTCATTTCCCTTTATGCCAAACTTAAACAAGATGTGATACCTTGAGACTAAAGAAATAAATTACTATTCCTTTTTTCTCATTTCTTTAGTTTTTCTTAAATGAGGTTTGGAGGTACAAGTTTTGTTTAAGTTGCTAATTTTATGCGTTTCGAATGATTGTCTACATTTCCACTGTTTTACATTAATAAGAATTTCAGCGTACTCTTTCTTTTTTAAATATTTGAAACTACCAAGAACACATTTTAAAATATTGGTCTCGGAAGAGCCGAATAAATTATATATAGTACGTAATTCAATCGGAAAAATAAAAGGAAAAGTTTATCTTTCAGTGTGTCTATCAACAGTAGTGTTGCCAGGTGTCCCGCGTAAATTTGTGCTCCAAATGCTCTGAACACCACTTATTTCTTACAGTTTATTTCGCCCTCTTTAATCGCAGATAATTCTGCCATTAGATAAGACGAAGAAAACTGCTTTGAAATACTGGTGCCCAGAGCATTCTGAGCCCCGATTTACACCGAATACATGGCAACACTAGTTAACAGTTTAGCACTGTGACGGAAAGACCCGCCGTTATTAGTCCAAGAGCCGACAGCACGAAAACCTATGTTATCAAGCACAAGAATAAAACCTTTATTTTATGGGAGAGTAGAAGTAGGGGAAGTTAATTATCCATGTCTGCCGGAAGTGAAGTGGTACATAAGCCAAAAATTAATACCATCAGTGATTGACTCGTAGGTTTATCGTTGTTTGTCCTACAACTGTCCTCCATGTTTTCATACCTTTGTTTGTAGGACAAACACAATGATAAACCTACGAGTCAACAACTGGTGGTATTAATTTTTGGCTTATGCACCACTTCACTTCCGGCAGACACGGATCATTAGATTCCCCTACTTCTACTCTCCTATAAAAAAATGTTTTTTTCTTGTGCTTGATAACATATCTTTTTGTGCTGTCGGCACTTGGACTATATGAAAGGAATGAAATTATTCAAGGCGACGAGGATGGAGAATACTTCAAGGACACAGGGTATGGCAATAAAGTTCTGTAAATGTGCTCATAAACAAAAGAGATTTACCTTAACAAGGATATACTATTTCTATTCCTTCGAAATAATCAGTCGGCTGCCATACATTTTTGATAATAGCTGTGCAGTTCACGAAAATTGCAGACATGTCCTCTTTCGGTATCGCACGGATAACACAAGCCAACAGCTGTTTTGGTGCCTAGGTTTTTGGAGTTGATTTTATATGAATTTGATGTCCTGAATTCAAATATGGCATTCAATTTTGCCTGGGAGCTCAAATATTTAAGATATAGAACTTTTTCTGAAAGATATGTTACACTATTTTAAGTTAAATCCATAATTAAACTAAAATAAAAATAAAATAAATAAACACAGAATTTTTTTTAATAATATACAAATGTTAATTTTCATTATTATAATATACATACATTCAAATAATATTTTTAAGAATTATATTATACAAATATATTTACTCACAAAGATAGAGGAAAAAGTCATCGATGAGACCAATTCTCACTGAACATTTCGAAAGCTTCTTTTCCGTGACATTCTTGAATTTATTTTTGAACAATCCCTTTTTAAACTCCAACAGTATTCTGCCATAATGTGCGTATCCCATCTTCCTTGGTAGTGGTCCTACATAGTCTTAATATCCTGGTGAAATCTTTCGCCCTGTTCCTCACTGGTGTCTCCTACATTTTCAGGAAAATACTCTAAGTGGCTGTGTAAATAGTGCACCTTAATGCTCATATTACACCCAAGAGATTTAAAACTATTAAGCATTTCGTTTACCAGTTCTACATAGTTTTCTGCTTTGTGTTTGACCAGAAAGCTTTCGACAACTGCAACAAAAGAAGTCCAGGCTTTTCCCTCAGTCTCATTCATCGAATTTACGAAGGCAGGATCCCTAATCAGTTGTTTTATTTGTGGCCCGTCAAATATTCCTGATTTAATTTTTTCATAACTCAATTGGGGCATTTTCTCTTCTATATATGCAAAGCATGACCCGTTCTTATCAAGAGCCTTTACAAACTGCTTCATAAGGCCGAGCCTGATACGCAGTGGAGGAAGTATGATTTTGTCTCACCCAACTAAGGGGTTATTAATGATATTCCTTTCCCCAACATCCATGTTTTCTCTCTTAGGCCACTTGTTTCTAACCCAGTGGTGTGTTTTATCCCTGCTATCCCAAAGACACAAGAAGCAAGAATATTTGGTGTAACCGCTTTGCTGTCCAAGGAGAAAGTTTACCATTTTTAAATCCACACAAATCACCCATTGATGTTCATGATACTTTATCTTGTCAAAGACCAAAACTATTGTGTTATATTCTTCTTTCATTTTCGTTGAGTGAGCAATTGGTATTGAACCATATTTATTCCCAATGTGTAGAAGGACACATTTTAAACTCCGCTTTAAGCTGTCTACAAATAAACGCCAATGATCTAGAAAATATTCAGAAAGACCCATTTTTCAAGAGTCCTCTAATTTGTGACAAAATACAAGATTGTCTTCTTGGGAGAAGAAGGGTAGTAGACCCTTTTCTCTTGTGCGGTAAAAGGTAATTTTGGTTCCTTGTTCCAGTAAATTTTTGTCCTTCAATCTTGAAGCCAGTAATTCAGGAGCTTTTTTTGACAGGTTGAGATCTCTGGTGAGATCATTTAACTCATCCTGGTTGAAACGTTGAGGCATTGATGACATCTCCTCATAATCACTGTCACCTTCATAAGTATCGGAAGGATGATCAGAGGGACAGTATTCATCCTCTCAGAGCTCTGGTAGCTGGTAAAACGTTGGGATCGGCACTTACTTCCTCTGAGTGAGGAACCGGGCGTCTTGCAGAGACTAAATCAGGATAAGTCCACTTACTATGTTTCTTTCGATTAATTCCTTAATATTTACCAGGCGAAATAACAATCATCGAAGTGGTTTTGGGGTTTTCTCCAAACCATCGGTAAACCAAATTTGAGACAATTTTCTTTTCCCGTTAGTCCACTGTCGTAAGTGTTCTGTACAAGTTTTACAGACCTGATGCGGTGCCCAGGTTTTATCCTGATCACCAAGTTTAACACCAAAGTGTCCAATATAAGCTCTCTTTACAAAGTCAGTAACATTTTTTCTCTTCTCTTTTAACACGTATTCTCCGAATATGTAGCAAAACACATCAGGATGATTTACACAACTTATTCTACTTGAACTCATTTAAATTATATTCAACAACACAAATACAACAATCTACAATACAGTACGTTTTAAATTAACTTTATAAGAATTCTATACTAAACACAAATATCGCAAAAGGTCAACAACGTCTACCCTCCACGGAGAAAACTCACAAACTAACCTTATCTCTTTGCGGCTTTTCCATTTGGCTTTATGGATGAGCGGCACGAAATCATAAGCATGCGCAGAACCTCAGTTTTACTTGCACATCTGTTTTTTTCAAGGTCTTGTGAAATTTCAGTGCCTCCCAAATCACTTTGAGCGTTGCGATAGGCCCATGTGTCAAAGGCCAGTTTAAGCGTTGAAGGTCACTTCAGTTCTAAAAAATCTTTAGTTCTCTTCGCATAGCTAAAAAAGTGGAGCTGATAGAGAAAAACTGATTTCATATTTGGATTCAATGTCCTAAAAATATCTAAAATCAGCTGAAAAATTATGTAGGCCTGTGTAATACTCGTCCTCTTTCTTTAAATTTGCATAGCAACATTCGGTCGTCATCTTGAAAACGTTTAATATTACGAAGAAGAACTGCAGTCTTTGATCATCACCGTGCTCACTAGTTCTTACTCTAACAAACTACGTTTTGTCCCAGCATCTGAAACGAGGCTTAAAAATGAATTTTTGATTCAAACACACATTAAAAGCCGTATGAAAAGATTCTGAATGAAATAATGAAAGAGGTTTTTGCCCGTAGTTTTCAGGAACTGCACAGTCGTTGTCCAATGTGCATTGAAAATGACAGAGACTTTGAAGGAATAGGAAAATATTTTTCTGATTTAGATAAGAATACTTTACTAACTGATTCATTGAACGGTATTGTCATACCATGTGTTTTCTTCCAAAATTCGATTAAGAATTTTTGTTCGTCAAGAGATAAAGATTAAAATGGAGATAATAAGAAAGAAAATGACAAGAAAGAGATAAAGGGTTAAGATTCGTCAAAATAAATAATTTTTTTTCGAAGCCAAAGTGACAATCCTTTTATTATGCCAAAAATACGAAATATTGTACTGTAACCCGAACCCGGATTTCTGACTGACGTTATGAAGGAATTTTAATTTTCAACATACTAACTTTGCTTTCAAACATCACTTTTATTTAGCTTTGCTTTTTCTTTCAGAAGGAAGTTAACTTCCTTTGTAAAGCGTAAAGAATGGTTAATTTTTATGAATAGAAATTCTAAAGCGGCCAACATTATATGTTTTGTTTTTCAATATTTATTTTTACAATATGTTTCAAACTGAAAGACCAGATTTAAAGAATTTCTTTTTGTACAAACTGTGCAAGAAACACAAATGCGCACATAACTAGATATGGGAAAGTTTAAAGTACGACTTGTATACCATTAGATTCTATTAACCCAATATGAACAAGTGCGACAAACATGAAACCAGTAGTTTATTTTTTGCCACTTACGCATTAATTGATCCTTAGTTACTGAATTTAAAGAAAACACCCACTACTAGCCTATGCTTGTGGATATGTTAGGTAATGTGTATACCAAATAATTTAACAGATGGTAGAGGATCATTGATTATCTTCAATCATATGAATAACACATTTTTTTTGGTAACAGCTCTTAAATTATAACATAGAAACTAGAAGCTTATCATTACATAATTTTCGTGGCTCAAGTTATGGTTATTTGATGCCAAAAAATTCGGCAGGTTGCAGCTATGGTATTTTTTTTTAAGCGACCATTCAGAAAATGTAGACTGATTTGCAAATGTTTTAAATTAATCGAAAAAAGTTAAACACTTAATTGCTCTTCGAATTTTTTCAGTAATCATCAGGCTATCTCAAACTCAGTATTTTTCACTGTCAAAACATAAATGATTTATTTTTGCTTTAATTTCTTTAAATATACACAAGCTGATTCCAAAATATATTGTATAAATGAAAGGAAAAATCAGGTGCACGGAAACAAATGATGGCATTAGGCCGATATTCAATGGTTGGTTTCTCTTCAACGAGTTCGTTGTCGATTTCGTTTAATTTTTTATAAGAATGTTTTTGTACTTTCTATCATTTTTAACACTTTCAAATATTGTTATGTGTAGCACTTACAGCAGGCGTACAGGGGAACTCAAAACTATTCGATATATTACGGTCTATATGGAAAAATCGTTTTCGGCGTATTTTAATCGAGTTACTCTGTTACAAACATAATGAAACGAATTTTTGAAGGGCCTAAAACCTGCTTTCTGTGGAATATGGGGTGCAAAGCTATTATCACTCATTTGCAAGGTCACACAAGAGAGTTCGGTTATATAATACAGGGTGATTCATAATGAATGGGGCAAAAAGAATAGCGCAGTGTGACTGCTGTAATGGATTTATTCAGCTGAAACAAATTTATTCTGCAACTACAATTATACAAGTTTTATTTGGCAACAGGGAAAAATCTTCGAACGACGAACTCGCCGCTAGAGGCGCTGTTAAACAAGATGTCATGCATGCACGAGAAAGCGTACTGCGTTTTTAAATATGCCAAAACCTCCTCGGTAACTGTTGTGCGAAGACATTTTCGCACGAAATTTCGTAAACAACAACCGCATCGGCATAGCATAAGCAGGTGGATGAAGCAGTTCCAGGATACCGGCTGCTTATGCAAGAACAAAAGCCCAGGACGAAAAGAAACAAAACCCGAAGTGGTTGAAAGAATTCGTGAACGCCCTGTGATTTTTTTCTCTGGGATTTCGTTAAAGACAAGGTGTTTGTACCTCCACTTCCTCAGGATTTAGAGGAACTGAAGCAGCGGATAACTGCAGTGTTGAACTCCATCACAGGGGATATGCTATCACGAGTGTGGTAGGAGCTTGATTACCGTGTAGACATTTGTCGTGTCACCGGAGGAGCACATATTGAACGCCTGTAGAAACTTGAATAAATGTAGTTTTGAGGTAAATTTGAATTTTCTAAATATATTAATTACAACGTTCACAATCACGCTTTCTTTTTGCCCCATTCATTATGAATCACCCTGTATAATTGCCTACAAGGAAAAAAAACTGATCGCAGCGTATTTTAATCATGTTGCACTATTTCAAACATGATGAAATTAATAAACCTTACTGAGGTTTACTATAAGATGTTTGCTGTAGAATATCATGTGCATCGCTTTTATTATTCATTTACAGGAACACATAAAAGATTTCTGATACAATATTGTATCTGAAGAATTGTATATTAAGAATGATTGCTGAAAGTATGTTTTCTGTTATGGTATGCGTTTTAAGATAAATTAAAATTTCGCATACTAAGTGTATAAATTGTATAGACCATATGCATGGCTACATTAAAAAAAAAATTATATGTATATGCATTAATGGTAAAGAGCGCGAATTCCTTAAAGGTGTTTTTTAATTTGAGTTATAATTTTTCCATATCAACTATATTTTGTAAGCTAAGGCATGTTTGTAGCATATAAATAAAGCCATTCACAGGTCTAGACAAAAAACTGGATACATGGCCACCTATGAATAGTAATTCCTGCAAGTGTGATTTCAGTAGTTTTAAGAGCGTTTTTGCCTGAATTAAAAATCAGCTTAATATGTGACGTGTATAAAATTCTGCACGTTATATTCAGGGTTGTACAAAATAGTTCAAGTACCTTTCCGTCTATTGGTGGAAAATGCAAAAGCCTAATTTTCAACAGTGCTATGCGTTTTCTAACTAAACTAAATTTTAGCATACTAAGCAGAATATATACAAAAGTGTTATGTATTTTCTAGAATGTTTACTTAGGTATTTTTTTTTTACATTATTAAACGGAGTAGTATATTAAAAAGTGTTATGTGTTTTCTAGAATGTTTAGTTAGGCATTTTCTTTACATTATTAAACGGAGTAGTTTTGTTAAAGTTTTCTGGAAGTGTTGGAAAGTGTTTTATAATCTATGCTTGACGCATGATTTTTCTTTCTTGTTAAACTATCGTTTGTGGGGTAAAAGAAAAATCGCAAGTCGTAATTGATGGTTTAACAGGGTTTTATGTTTTTTCGATTGACGATTTGTTAGGTTTGTTAGTACTGTTTGGCCGGAATTTTAAGAAACCGATATTATATGGGGCATTGTCACAATCTTTTGACTTTCGGGAATAAAAATCTGGTGATACTAAACTTGCTAAAATAACATTTTAATCTGATAGACGAATGCCTTAATGATTCAAAATAAACAAAAAAAATGGCCAGCAGCGAAAAATGTTTTATTCAACTGGGGTTTATGTTAAACTTGCGAGTTTAATTTTCCTTATTATTTTACCACTATAACTTTTTATTTTCTTCTAAATTTTTACTTATAATGAATTTGTATAGTACCCACACGACATTCAAATAAGAAATATTAACAATGTAGTAATTTTAATGCAAAAGTTTGGTATAACATTGTTTTAAAGGGGTGAAGAAGGGACGGTAAGGATGGAACGGTAAGGAAAATTAAAACGAATTTTAAAACGATTACAAGACTTACCCTATACTACCTATGATGGGTAAGTAAAAAACACAAGAACATATATTGAAATAAAAATTATTATTCAGGGACATAAAAGTCAAAAGATTGTGAGAATGCCCCATATGCGCGGTGGCGTTTTAAGCTAGAGACGGTTTAATAAGATCTTACTGTATTTTAAAATTTGTTTATACATTTAGTAACAAAAAAGTTAGATATTTATAATAAAATATTTGTAGAATATTATCAATTTCTTCATTTCAGTATCAATTTCTTCATTTCTTCAACCCCATAATGATTACATAATAGTTTAATCATTCAGCTTACGGAAACAAATATTGTTCATCTGTAATTATAATAAAAGCAAGTTAACAAAGCCTGTTGTTACATATTGTTCTTAAATCAGAACATTTAGTTAGAACTAAGATTAAAAAGTTCCAGTTGGTTGATTGCTACGAATTTAGTGAAGCACTGTTGCCTATCAAGTCTCGATATAAGAAACATTTGAAAATACTGTTTTTAATATTTTTAATAACAATTCAAACGAAAAAAAATGCTACAAAAAATGCCTAAAAAAGTTGAAATTTTTTTGAAGTAAAGAACATTGCAAATTATTTTCAAAACCTTTTGTGCGTTTCATTATCAGAATTTTATCCTTCACAAGGCGTAAAACAGTGGATTAAAATATTTTTTCTTTTAGTTTAAAAAAGAAAATAATTCAACATTAATTCTCTAATGCTTCACTAATAATTCTGAAAAGCTTATTAATATGGTGAGTTTTAGGGTAAGTATATTGATCATTCTCTGGACTATTTAAACAGTATTTTTATAACAAGGAATGGGTCTGTATGAGAACGATTTAAGAAAATGCGAGTATTAATCAAAAAGTAAAGAAAAAATTTAAATTATTCAACAATAATAATAAAATAATTATGCAGGCACAACTTGTGCGCGTGCGTTGGTTGGGTACTTACATCACTGAATTATTCAATCAAACGACAACAAGTTTGAAATTGTATGTCAAACGTGGCAAATGAGGTGCGTACGTGCTATAACTAGTTTTATAAATACTAAAATCTTGGTGCAATAGCTGTTGCACTCTTGTGCAAAAATGTATGAATACAAAAATTATTGAGATGATATATATTAAATTCAATAATACGGAAATAATAGGAATCCATCTGAAATAGGACGTAATCGCCATGGTAATCTAGAATCATTACCTATAATGGGATATCGTTGAATTAATTACGTATGATAGGATTTAATAGAATGAAGAAAACTTTTATTAATATCTTTTCAGGTTTTGTTTCGATTTGTATAAAATTTGAAACGACTCGACAAAATTCTGCAACGATTGTATATATTAAATTTCAAACCATTCGCGTGGCTACTTTTTGCGCTGTTATATGCGGACAGACGGACAGACAGACAGACGGACGGACGAGACAATGACTATAGGTGCTACGTAATTATATAATACCTAACAAGAAATGAAGCTAGAAGTGTTGTTGCTCCACTTAGTGATTGCACCATTTAATAACAATATTCACTGTATTGTACTTTACTCCAAGACATTTTAAAACGAGAAATTAATCACAAAAGGCGCAAACTACTGTCTAAAAGGATGCTTCCATTCCATGATAATATGTGGCCGAATATAGCAGCAGCAATGGACCAACAACTGAACAGTGATTTGGATTTGAAATGCTTCCACGTACCCCTTACCTATCAGATATAGCGCAATATAATTAAAGCGTTTTCGTCTTCTAGGAGACAATACATAGTAGCAGATGGAACTCGTGTGTCAATGGTTCCTGCACAGCGGGGTGCAAAAGGATAGAAATGAATTAGATAGAAATGAAAACAATTAAAATCAGTTTACGTTTATATTCAAATGCGCAAATCTCTTTTTTAAAACTAATTACATGATTTTCCAATTAATATTAAAACAATAGTTTACGAAAATAGCATGTATATAGAGGAAGTTCGGGTATTATGGAATACCATTTACATTTTTATTTGTAAGTCAGCATAAAGAAAATTGAGATACATTAAAAGTTAATAAACTTTGACTATTTCTTAACACATTTTTAATGCATTTAAAGTGGAAGAAAAAAATACATATCAATGTTTAGCTTTTAAAAAAGGTTACACTTTTCCGGTGATGGTAACCTTTCGGGTAATATGTAATAGGGTTATAAGGAATATTAAAATTGCAAGTAAAACCGCGATTTACAAGAATAACCAAAATTACTTAATAAGTAAACATTAGTACACCATCTATAAATCATCAGATTCTTTGAAAAATTGTTTTATTTTTAAAAATGTAACATTTATGTAATTTTAATAAATCTATTCTTTCGGTCCAACCGCAGTACACATGAGCTCACATCAGGCATTATATCCACTCCTCCCCACTTCCATACTCTGAATATTTTCCATTACAAAACAGGTACAGTCGTGGGGAAAAAAGTAAACACCCCCTACTAACTCCTCAACAAATTATCGTAGAAGAAAGTTACTGGTACCGAACGATTGGAGATAAAGTCTACTTTTAAATTATGTAAATAAAATGTGCTTAGAGGGCCATCTACATATTAAAACGAACCATAATTTTGCTTTTTTCAATGGAAATACACAATTCTGACGGCATAAATGAACTCTACACCCTTCAATTAGTTTAAAAACAAATTTTTATTTAATTCGTACCGTAAGTTTCCAAGAAATTAATTATTTTAAAACGAGCGTATTTTAAGGGCTGTATCCAAATTGAAGTTCGGTACTCGATTGTTAACCGAGAGAGCTCCCTTCTTGATGAAGGCACCTTAAGCAGTCAATTAAGCCTGTTAGATTATGGGACAGCATAAGTAATTTCAAAATATTTAGTCATTCCTATCATAGATCATTTTGCTGTTTTTTAAGCATAATTTGAAAACTACTTAAAAGAAAAATGTGAAATTTTGGATTTCCATAAAGCAGGACTTAATAAATCTGAATCCATCAAAAAAAAAAAAAAAATGTAAGTTGCAATTCATAATTTTTTTTAATATTAATTTCAGGATTCATAATTCATATCATAAAATTATAAAAATTGCAAATTCAACGTATTTATGTTTGGGTATATTAGTATTATTGCTACACAAAAAATTAAAGCATTAGGATCATAATTTCAGGAGGTATAAATATAAATATGAAAATGTAATTTAACATTAGAAGCATTAAATTTTGAATATTTATAATTCAAAAACTTATCATTCAAATGACATGAAATTTGGTGTCTAGGCATAGTTTGAACCGAAGATTTGAAATATTTCGTTAAAATTGGGTATTGCCATTGAAAAAAATGAAGTTTGGATACACTTTAATATGTAGATGGCCCCTAAGCAAATTTTATATACATCATTTAAAAGTAGACTTCATTACCAATCGTTTGGTACCAGTAACTTTAGTCTACGATAATTTGTTGTGGAGTTAGTAGGGGGTGTTTACTTTTTTTTCCACGACTGTACAATTAAGCAATGCCTATAAATAGCATAAACATCGTTTAATGGCTGCTTTTATTTGTATGTAATTAAAATATGAATCAAATGCACGAATTACATAAAAATTTGTTTTTAGACTAATTGAAGGGTGCAGAGTTCATTTATGCTATCAGAATTGTGTACTGCTAATGAAAAAAACTAAGTTATGGTTCGTTTTAATATGTAGATGGTCCCCTAAGCAAATTTTATATACATCATTTAAAAGTATACTTTATTTCCAATCGTTCGGTACCAGTAACTTTCGTCTACGATAATTTATTGAGGAGTTAGTAGGGGGTGTTTCCTTTTTTTTCCACGATTGTACAATTCGTCTTCCTCATCGGATGTACAACCTGGTATAAAGCCCATCTCAAATGATAAGTCAGAGCGGAATGATTGTTCTTTACTAGACTCGCTTTGAAGCAGTTGTCTAACTGATATTCCATATCACCCGAAACACCATCTTGAAAAAAAAAATAACATTTAACTCGTCAACAAGTTACTATAGAGGAAAACAGTCAAAGACAGCAATAAATATAACTGTTTAACTGTATACCGAACTTGGTTAAAATTACTGACAATAAGTTTTTATAATTAATATAAATTTCATAAAATTTTCCTGCAAAAAAATGCAAAAATTAAGAATAAGCTTTTATTTCACCACGTTTCTCCAACAGGTATCGTAACAGAACTGAGCATAGTACCTCATAGGAGTACTAGGAAGTCGTTTTAAGTTTGACTGCAACATCGTATGCACCAGATATTGATGCATTCCATATTGTCTGACCATTCCATAATACCCAAAATTTCTCTATATACATTTAAATTTATTTTAAAATATGTATTTTTCTAAATCTACGCTCGAGTAAAATGTCGAGTAGAATGTCGAGTAAATGTCGAGTAGAATGTCGTAAACATATTTCGAAACTACGGCTCGTGATTGGCGGATATTTTTGTATGTCATTTGGAAAAGCATTAAAAAAAAAATTCTGATCGTATTCGTTCAGTTCGCAAAAATGTTTGTAGATCGAGGGTGGAAAAATATGTTCTGACTTCGAAAGAGCCTAAGTTCTTTCTTATAAAAACATCAGATAGACCCTTCAAAGAATTGTTTATAAAATTAAATATTCAGTGACTGCCATTGTTCATTTCCTACAGAATTCGACTACTTATGGTACTGCAAAACCTACAGGAAGGTCGAGAAATCTGAATTCTGGGCAAGAAAACATCTAAATGTATCATTTTTAGCTCAGTCGAAAGCAAAAGAATAATCGTAAAGAAAATTCGAAGTCCGGTAAAATCGTTGACATCAGTATGGAATGAAAGAAAAGAAATTAAAAGGTAGTAAATTCTTACATATATAAAACTACGTTGGTGTTCGCGTTTAACACCTGCCCATAAAAATGCCGAGAGACATCTGAAGAAACAAACGAACTTATCCAATATTATTTTTAGTGATGAAAAAAAGTTCAATATTCGATGTTTCACACGATATTCATTTATATTGTCAAGACCTTTGAAATGAAAATGAAGTATTTACCATTCGCCAACAAAGTGGGGGCTCCGTAATGGTTTGGATCGAATTTTCCTCATAAAATGAGCTGAGAGCTGCTTTTATAGTAAGACGACAAAATAGACATCGTATATTAACCTGCCTGAACGTCATTTGTTGAACCAAGTTAAAAAAAAAATTGCTGTCCTAAATTGTACTTTTCAACAAGACAATTCACCGATTCACTCTGAAAAAGACGCCAACAAGTGGTTCGGAGATAAGATTCCCATACTGGATTAGGCGACCAGTCCGGACCTAAACTCCACGAAGAACATTTGTTGATATAGTTCTCAATAGCTACCGAAAAAAAGATCAAATGGTGCAATATAACTTGAAAGCAGAGTTAAAATCTGAAACTTGTGAGGCATGGCGTGTTTTTTGCATTGACTAGTTTGAAACTTTCTGAACTTGAAATTATTAAATGCAAAGGAAGTACAATTGATTTGAACTAATTCTATAATTTAAAAAATCTGTTCCTTTCTTATCATTTTGCTCCTATTGCATATCCAATGAATATTCATTTCATTATGTTACAATAATATAAATTATTTTTCAACTTTTTAAATGCTTAATTTGATAAAAACAGTATATATTGTTTAATAATCATGTATTGGTACGACTAAAAGTCGATTTTTTGAAAGATTAAAAGAACATAAAAATGATTTGAAGTTAAATAGATTTGCAATATCACTGTCAAGGAATTTCCTTAAAGACGTATTTCATTTATCGACTTCTACAAAACTAAGATTATTTCGAAACAAGATGTTCCTTATAAAACAGTTATTTGTTTATAGGGAAATTCGTTTAAGGAACCAGGAAATATGTAACGATAATGTTTCACTTCTTATTCCGGAAATCTGGGTCAGCATTTTGAAAGGACTGTGATATTTCCATGTTTTTACAGCCCTTCCTTCTTTTATTTATTTTGAATAACAGATGGCGTCATTGAAGTCATTTTTAAAGGATTTTGAAGTTTCCGTTGCTTCTTCAAGTTTGAATATAATTTTAGACGATGTAGCATGTACTGTTTCCTGCCTATCTGTGTTTTTGGAAAATTTCACTCCTGAAGATGGTTTTGAAGATTAAACCGAAACGTTGAGTTTTATTTTATTCATGTGTTTTTATATTTACATCATCTTTGAATTTATGAATAAAGTATACGTTGGATAGCAACCTCTGTTTGGTTTAGTATGTATGATTTATGTGTGGGTTAATAAAATTATATTTATAACTACGTCAATAAAACGATCATTCGCATCATTTTGCACCCCACTGTATTGCTTTCAAAGTGATATCTTGAAATATGCTTTAACATTAAGATTGAAGAAAGGTGATTTATTCTGCCGAAATACATAAATTTTTGTCGATCTCTGGGATTTTATAATTTATATAATAATACTGTTGGAGACTTATTTTTACCAATTAATATATAAATGTGCTGCAAAGTTTTTAATACTTTAAATGTGCTACGTTTGAGTCAATTTTTTTTTTTTTCTGAAAATCATTTATACATCTTTAAAAATGTAATTATTCTATGAATTTCGCCTCTAGAGCGACAAAAATATTACACACTAACGTATTATGAATAATGTGGGTTATTAATCCTTTTGTAACGTCAGTTTATTCTTATTGAATCATTAATAGCAAAATTAATGCTTTTTCCACTTTTTACTACATAATAGAAAGGAAAATATACTTTGATAATGAGGCAATTAATAGATTGTCTACTGTAGTATTAATATCTGCCTACTATATCACTTTTTAACGTGTTTTCTTGTACAAAAAAAAAAAAAAAACACTAGTATGTTGTGGCCATCACAAAACTTTCTTCTATATAAATCACGTCAGTTCAATCATTTAAATAGTACAAGAAATTACATGAATTTAGCACCAATTCATATCAAAATATATCTGAATTTGAAGTTTGATGAAAATTCGTGTATTAGTTCTTGAGACAGAGCTATAGCGGAAATTCTGAAAAATGTAGCATAGCAGCGCCACCTGTTGAGCGAATTACACCAAAAATAAGCAGCACTAAATGATATCAAGGTATACCTGAATCTGAAGTTTGTTGAAAATCTAAGCGTTAGTTCTTGAGATAAAGCTATTGCGGAAATCGCAAAAAATACAGCATAGAAGCGCCACCTGTTGAGCGATTTACACCAAAAATTAAACAGCACTAATTTATACGTCAATTCATGTCAAGGACTAACTAAATCTGGAGTTTCATGAAAATCCGTGCAATAGTTCTTGAGATACAGCTCTTGCGAAAATCGTGAAAAATGCAGCACAGCAGCGCCACCTGTTGGGCGATTTACACCAAAAATTAAACAGCACTAATTTATATCAGAGACTAACTAAATCTGAAGTTTGATGAAAATTCGTGCATTTTTTCTTGAGTTAGAGCTATAGCGATAATCATGAATAATGCAGCATAGCAGCGCCACCTGTTGGGCAATATTCACAAAAAGGTAATCAACACCAAACTATATCCTGGACTAACCGAATCTGAAGTTTTATGAAAATCCGTGCTGTAGTTCTTGAGATATAGCTATTGCAGAAATCGTGAAAAATGCCGCATAGCAGCGCTACCTGTTGGGAGATTTTCACCAAAAACTAATCAGGTCCAGTTTATATCAAGGTCTAACTAAATATGAAGTTTTGTGAAATTCCGTCCATTAGTTCTTGAGATAGAGCGCCCACAAAATATTTGTCACATACAGACTGACAGAGTGACAGACAGACTCACAGACAGACATTTTCTAAAAACCATCAAATCGTGTTCTGGGATATAAAACGTATAAATCCGTCGAAAACCGGAAGTCGAAAATTTTCACGAATCCAATACTTTCTTCTTGTAAAGATAGAAGGAAGTAAAAAAAAAAAAAAAAAAAAAAAAAAATCCTCATGCTGCCGGAAAGTAAAATTATGAATTGTTTTAGATGATGTATGCAAAGCCACACATTTTTATATTTTTATCAATAAATAAAAAATGAATAAATATTTTATAAACAGTAATTTGAAGAAAAAAACTAATACACCTTATATACAGAGTGTCCATAAAAGAATGTTCCAGTTTGAGTGGTATATTATAACAGTTTAAGTTAGACTATTTACAACAAATCATACATGAAATCGAAGGTAAGCCAACCTAGTTTTTCTTACAAATGTTTCATAGGTGCACCTTTAGCTATACGACGCACATCAACAAATCCGAAGTAATGGAAGCAATAGCCTCTACAGTTCTGTGTCCCAAGTCTGTGAAATCATTAGGCAGCGGCGGAACGTAGACACGATCTTTCCTGAAGCCCCAAAGGAAAAAAAATCTCATGGCTCTGATGGCTTTTAAATCTTCAACCCAGCAATAACGCTTTACGTTCATGAATCGCCATTTTGCGTTTGTGGCACTGCAAGTGAGTCAATAACAAAGCAGTACTCGTGCATGCACTCATCTAAAACTGTTTGAGTTATTCTTTATCTGGGACATTGAACCAGCATCTTACAACCCTGACAGTTGATACTATTAAAATTTATAATCGGGAAACTCTTTATGGACACCCTGTATTCCTTGCAATCGCCTTGCAACCATGACTGTTTTCAAAGTGATTAAAATAAAGGCTTATAAACTTTACAGCATTGGACATACCTTTTCACATCAGGTAGAAGCGATTATTTAGTGGAATAGTTGCCTATTGCTTACAATCACCGAAAAACGTGTGTCATTTGTAACAAGCTGGAAATTGCACGTCAAACGTGGCAAATGAGGTGCGGTCGTACTATAATTAGTTTTATAAATATTTTTTGCACCGCATATTGTACTGAATGTATATTTTAGTGCACCTCATAAGTGCATATCACTTTCATTCTGTTCGAAAGAATGAAATATCATTAAAATGAACTTGAAATAATTTTTTCCCATTGGCCGTAATGTAACGGAAAAGTTTGACTGTCCCTGTAATTAAACTGTACATCCGATTTTCATAAAATTTGTAATAACTCGTCAAAATTTCATAACAATTATATATTTAAAATTTCAGACCATTCGGTTGGGTAGTTTTTGCTCTGTTATATGCGGACGGGCGGACAGACAGACGGACAGACGGATGGTCTGAAATTTTAAATTTATAATTGTTACAAAACTTTGTCGAGTTATTTCATAAAAGTCCATACAAGAATGTGCCAATTATAAAGTATATAACCCAAATATATAGTATCAACTGTAAGGGTTGTAGGGATTGGTTCAATGTCCCAGATAAAGAATAACTCAAACAGTTTTAGATGAGTGCATGCACGAGTACTGCTTTGTTACTGACTCACTTGCAGTGCCACAAACGCAAAATGGCGACTCCTGAGCGTAAAGTGTTATTGCTGGGCTGAAGATTTAAAAGCCGTTAGAGACATGCGATTTTTTTTCCTTTGGGGCTTTACAAAAGATCGTGTCTAGGTGCTACGTATTTATATAATTACTGGCAAAACCCGCGGCTTTGCTCGCGTATTAGTTGAAATATGAAGAATGATATTTGCATGGCTATTTTTTATTAGAAGAACACTTTTTAGAATAATTCAAAAATTACAAATTAAGCCACAGTTTCAAACTTCATTATAAAACTGCAATAGACAGAAATGAGATCTTAATTAATAAGAAGAACTAAAACCAATTCCAAATAAATGATAATTTAGAAAGTATTTTGAGACTTTTATGTTCATTTCATACGCTCATTTCAGTATTCATTTGAAGTTTGGAATTTTTTAGAAACCATCTTAACACATTTACATCTTAAAATTAACCATCATGTCAAATTCCAAGCTTCTTGTCTACCACCTCTCTGGTGCTAGTGGCGCCAACATAAAATACTGAAACACAGTTGAAATAGAATGTCTCGAAAAATGTTGAAACAGAGACTGTCACCATTAATTTGCCAAAATTAACCATGAATTCTGTTGGTATTTCCAAATATTCTATAGAAAATGGAATTTAGATGTTTTTAAAGGCTTTCTTGTTGTTCCTGCCAACCAGGTGGTAGTGACACCGGCATAAAATATAGCTCGTATAGGATCAGGGACTATCACTCTTGATTCGCAACCAAAATCATCTGTAATCGGTTTATTATTTCCTGAGATTCCATAGAAATCGTAATTTAGGACTCTTTTAGAATGCTTTTCGCTCCTTCCCTTCGCTTCACCCCTTTTTAATTTCGCATTTATTTTCGACTGTTCTTAGGGGACCTTTTTATTTTATAAGTATCTACGGTGCTATATTTAAAGTATCTAGCCTCTTCAGTACTGCAGAAATCACAATTTAGAAAGTTTTTTGCTCCTGCAACCCTCTAGGGGTTGTGGCACCGAAATAAAATATAGCTTATGTTTGAGCAGGTTCTATCACCATCAATTTGCAAACATTATGTTTGAAATCGGTTTCGTATTTCATATGATTGCATAAAAATCGTAATTTAGAACGCTTATAGAACGCTTTTTGCTCATTTCATCCTTTAAAATTTGGAATTTTCTTTCGACAATTCTTAGAAAGTATTTGCATCTTTGAAGTAATTACTCATTCTAAATTTAAAATATTAGACGCTCTCAGTAACACAAAAAACACAATTTCGAACATTTTTTGCTCCTGTAACCCCCAAATGGTAGTGACAACAACGTAAAATATGGGCTATGTTGGAGCGAGGACTGTCACCATTAATTTGAAACCATTACTTCTGAAATCGGTTTATATTTCCTGAGATTGCGTAGAAATCCCTATTTAGAACGTTTTTAGAACGCTTTTCGTTAATTTTTACCCCTTTTAAATTTCAAATTTTTAATGAACTCTTCTCAAAGAGTATTTAATCTCATAAGTAATTACCATGCCAAATTTCAAGTTGCTAGCCTCTTCAGTATCACAAAAATCACAATTTAGAACGTTTTTTAGAATGCAACCGCAAGGTGGTAGTGACGCCGACATGAAATAGATCCTATATTGGATCAAGGGCTATCACCATCAATTTCACACCATTACTTTTGAAATCGGTTGGGTACTTTCTGAGATTGCGTAGAAATCGAAATTTAGAAAGTTTTTTAGAACGTTTTTCGTCCATTTTCACCCTTTTAAATTTCGAATTATTTAGGAAATGTTCTTAGAGATCATTTATCTCTTATAAGTAACTACCATGCCTAATTTCGAGATGTTAACCCCTGCAGTATTACAAAAAACGCAATTTAGATCGTTTTTGGCTCCTTCATCACTTTGGGGTAGTGGGACCGACATGAAATATAGCCTATGTTGGAGTGAGGGCTGTCACCATCGTTTTCACACCATTATTTTTTAAATCGGTTCGGTACTTCCTGAGATTGTGTAGAAATCGCAATTTAGAAAGTCTTTTAGAACGCTTTTCGATCATTTTCACCCCTTTTAAATTTCGATTTTTTTAGATAATGTTCTTAGAGATCATTTGTATTTTATAAATAACTGCCTTTCCTCATTTCAGGATTCTAGGCCCTTCCTTAACACAAAAATCGCAATTTAGAAAGTTTTTTTCTTCTGCAACCCCTAGGTAGTAGTGACAACGACATGAAATAGAGCCTATGTTGGAGCAAGGGCTGTCATCATCAATTTCCAATCATTACGTTTGAAATATGTTGGGTACTTTCTGAGATAGAAATCGCAATTTAGAACGCTTTATGCGCATTTTAACCTTTTTTAAATTTCAATTTTTTAAAGAAATGTTCTTAGAGATCATTTAATATCTTATAAGTAAGTACCATTCCAAATTTCATGTTTTTAGGCCCTTCAGTAACACAAAAAACGAATTATCGAACGTTTATTTGTTCCTGCACCCCCTTTGGGGGTAATAGCACCGACATAAAATGTAGCCTATCTTGGAGCAAGAGTTGTCACCAACATTGTGACACCATTATTTTTGAAATCGGTTTGGTACTTCCTGAGATTGCGTAAAAATCGCCATTTAGAACGTTTTTTAGAATGCTTTTTGCGCATTTTCACCCCTTTTAAATTTCGGATTTTTAAGAAATGTTCTTAGAGATAATTTATATCTAATAAGTTACTACCATACCAGGCCAAATTCCATGTATCTGGGCCCTTCAGTAACACAAAAATCGCAATTTCGAGCGTTTTTTGCTCCTGAACCCCCTTTAAGGTAATGGCACCGACATAAAATGCAGCCTATGTTGGGGCAAGGATTTTCACCATCATTTTGACACCATTAATTTTGAAATCGGTTTGATACTTCCTGAAGTTGCGTAAAAATTGCCATTTAGAACGTTTTTTAGAATTTTAGCGCATTTTCACCCTTTTTTAATTTCGATTTTTTAAAGAAATATCCTTAGAGATCATTAGTATATTATAAATAACTACCTTTCCGAATTTCATGTTTCCAGGCCCTTCAATAACACAAAAATCGCATTTTTAGAACGTTTTTTGTTCTTGCACCCCCTTTTGGCCAGTGGCACGGACATAAGATATAACACATGTTCTAAGTTGGACTAAAACCATCATTTTGAAACCATTACTTTTGGAATCGGTTCGGTAATTCCAGAGCTTACTTCCTACAAATAAACAATTTTTACCTCTTTATAATATTAGTATAGACGAATGCACCTAATAAAAACAATCCCATCTTGACAAAAAGGAGAAATCAGTAGAGATCATTCGGCGTGACGGGAAGGCGAACAGCTATAGTCGGCTCGCGATAACTTGTCCGATGATCTAGAAAAAGTTCAAGGTGTTACGGGGAAAAAAATGTTAACAGACGCAAATGGTGCTGGAGATGCTTTTTTTAATTAAAAACTAAATTCCGCTAGTTGCTAATAATGATTTTTGTCTTAACTAACGAATAAATCTATTCCAATTTACGTTACTCATAGGCGAAGTTATCGCCTACCTACACGAAATTTAGCATTAGGATACTAGAAATTTTTTAATAATTGATTAAGGTTTGTTTTTTTTTAGTTAAATTTTGTAGGAATTTTAGTGTTTATTAGTAACTCAGTCTCACATAGTTGATAAGTTTTGTGAAAGTAGATAATCGATAGGTACTAGTATTTTAGCATTTACAGATTCCATAATGAAAATGTCATTTTTACAACGTAATTGGAAATAATGCAGCATATAACTGAGTGATTATGATAATGGACTGATTTGTATTTGAGTTACGGTTTTCAAATGAATAATTTTAAATAATCGATGATTGTTTTTAATTTTTTCATGATCGTCAAACATTGTATTGCTTTTACCGGGTGTCCCAAAAATGACTGATGGATTTTAAAATTCAATAAGTTGCAAATGATGACAGATATAAAAAAAAAATTTGCAGGAGGATTATGTTATATGTCAGGAGTTCTTATGCTGCGATTCCCATTTTTAGTTACAAATAGAAGCGATAGATGGCGCTGCAAACAATAGGCGCTAAATCCAGGTTCTCTTTTTTGGCATCTCTCATCTCCCACGCAAGAAAAGGGGATTAAAATGTTTCGAATGTCCCGTTTCGAAATGTTTCGAATGGAATGAAATGATGAAAGTACGTTTTCAACTATGTTACACGTTTTGAGCTTAACTTGATGCTTCCGTATACTATGTTGCGTTATATTAAGTTTGAGATATTACTCTTTATCTATAGTGTACTTTATATGGTGAAAAAGCGAGTGAAGGAGCACCATCATCTGACTAATACTAATTACCGATTAGCCACACTCTTATATATACAGGATGTTCCCGAATTCGACCGACAAATTCAGAGGGGTTGATAGTAGGCATCAAGGGGAACAAAAATTGTCATGGAACTTATTTGGTGTCGTAAACCACCTATTTAATCAAAAATACAGAGTGTTCTACCCTAACTTAACTTGGGTTGCCGGTAATAAATTTCAGAAAATTTAAGTATATTGTAATGAAACTTTTAACACCTTGAGAGGCAGTGGGATATATTATATCCCACTTGAAAAATTTTTAATTAAAATTTATCTTTCTAACTTTGGTGGAAGAAGTTGAAAAATTGCTTTTCCTCATTTTGAAACAAAATATTTCGGATATTCCGGTGTGAATTTAACATTACAGAAACGCAATTGCTAGTCCCTGAAAGGGTCAATAAACATGCTCACTGTTGTTATAAATGTGATAACATAAAAAAAAATTGGTAGAAGTTTCCATTATATGCACCACCAGTATGCACTTGGCACTTCACATTTTGGACTGCGATTACCAATTCATACGGTATCATTGACTGCGAGAGAACCTTATTTTTCCAGAACTTTTCGTGATGTTATCAAATTTCGTACTAAAAAAGGTATACGTATCGTTACATTTTTATTGCAGCATGTTTATATATTTTTTTAAAATTATTACCGTCAACCCGAGTTCAGTTAGGGTGAAACGCCCTGTATTTGTGACTAAATAAGTGGTTTGTGACCCCGTGTTCCATGGTAATTTTTCATTCTCTTGATGCCTACTGTCCCTCCTTTTAATTTGTCCGCCGAATTCGGCATAAATACAACAGAATTTCTATTATCCGAGTTAATATGGACCAAGCTCACCTCGGATAAGCAAAGTACCTGGATAAACCTAATTTTCAGAATAGTCTCTAACTAAAGAGGTGAAAGACAAATGTACACAGAATTTATTAATTTGTATGGTACTACTTTAGAGTCCTCGTGATATACAGTTCTAATGCTTTTATAAATATGGAGAAGACTGAAGTTCCAATCAATCACTCTATTCAAACTACTTGTTAAGTAATGACACTCATCTAGATTTGGTATTATCGAACAAGGGATTAAAATATTACTCAAGTTGAAATCCTCTAACTTAGGATTAAGTAACTATTATAGCCAATTAAGTGCAAGGTGAAGAGGAAAGAGAAGTCGTAAAAATTTGGAACTCTGATATATTGGACAATAATGAGAAATCACTTTCGGAAAAACTCAATCACTTATCTCGGTAGCAACCTTATAAATAGGTGGGACGAAGCATTGAGTACTTTTCTTGAGACCGCTGCCGAATTCGCGGAGCGCGGTATTCCGCGTGTTGGTCCAACGTCCCTACCTGCGTATATGTATGAAAAAATAGAATAAAATTTATATAAAGAATAATTTATTTAAATTAGTTTAAATTGGTTTAAATTTTAAAGTATCAAATTAATTTTTTTACATAAAATTAATGTTATTATTAATGTTTAGATTACATTTTTTTCTTTAATTATAATTGTTTTTTGTTAAAAAATAATGTAATTTTCATTGCAATTTTTAGAACCGTCGTGTGTTTTCATTACTCAGAATGAGCGTGAATAGTTTAAAGGTGTTTTTTACTTTGAGTAATGTATTTTCAAGAGAAAGGCATAGAGGAAGAGATTATAAGAATGATATTTCACATAATCGAGGTATAGTATGTACTCACATAATATGAATGGAAGAAATCAGGAAGAAATTTCTTTCTTAATAACATTGGTTTTTCTTCGGATCTCATATGAAAGAAGTCTTGAATAACAGCTAGTTAAAAAAAAAATATTTCAACTTTGACAATAACTTAATTTTTCAGAAATTTAAAAGATTTATTACTTGAATTTTTATGGAAGATTCCTCATTAGGCATTGTGGGATATTAAAAAAAAAAAATTATTCTAAATTTTCAAAATAATTAACAAACCAGGATATTTTTTATAGTATTTTGGATACCATTAAATAGGCGTGAGTAAGAAATGTAAATTGGAACTTACCCTTTTTCAGGACACTTATCCATTAATGGTAAATCCACTTTTTACCTTTTATCCAAAACGTATTAGTCGACGATATTATTCACATCTTCCCCTTATATTTGGAGAAAATTGTATTCTCCAATGCAGGATTTTTTATGTCTCCCTTAAGTAAAACAATTCTAGATTATATGTATATTATTAAATGAAGATGCAGTAACATTTTAAGTTATTTAATTAACACTATTTAAGTTGTAATAAGAGAGCTTTTTTATATGCTCTTTCTGGGTTAGCTACATTTTTCAGACTGAATAAAATGTTTACATTATAAGATACATAATAATAACAATAAAACAGTTTGCTGTAGTTTATGAGTCTAATTTAGCCACTCAAAAGCCATTATCTTCATCACAGGGTTTTCAAGGTTAAATACATTATTATTATAAAGAGATTTCTGGCTAAGTTGAAAAGTTATATTGTTTATGTAACTGAAGAAATTAGTTTATTTTTAACACATTTATTCATCTTGATGATTTATGTCCACCAACTCCTCTTTAATTTCTGAATTTTCATTGTCACACAAATTTAAGTTCCTTCGATGGGTTTTAAAAACAGGCTTGAGAACTAGTTTAGTAAACAGATCTGCTATCATCAATTTGGATGGGCAGTACTTTAGGTTGATAGTCCCTTCTTGTTTTAGTTGTTTTATCAAGTGAAATCTGATTTCAATATGTTTGGTTTTACTAGAATGATTTTCTTATTCTACCATCTTGATTGTGGTCTGGTTGTCTTCATATAGATTTATTGGTAGGGTTTGTTGTATGTTTAATTTGTTCAGTAAATTGACTAGCCACTTTATTTGAATTGCTGCATTTGCTGCTGACACATACTCGGCCTCAGCCGATGATATTGCAACACAGGATTGTTTCTTGGTCGACCATTGTATGGGATTTCCCCCTAACATATACGGGTTCCCACTTGTTGATTTTCGTGAATCTACATCTCCTCCCCAATCTGTGTCTGCATAAACTTCGAGTATAGGCTTCTTTTCTCCGCTTAGAACTAGACTATAATTTTTTGTAGTCTTTAAATATCTTATCACTCTTTTTACTGCATTCCAGTCTTTCATTCTTGGTGATTCATTTCTTCTACTAACAATGTTCACTGCTGTACAGATGTCAGGTCTGCTTATAGTTGCTAGATACAGAAGTACTCCTGTCATATGTGTTATTTGGTAAAGTGTTATCCTCATCATTAAAGCGTGTGTAATTTGTCTCCATGAGTGTGCTACACGGTTTTGCGTCTTGCAAATTAAATTTATTGATTAATTCCTGTATTTTATGAGTTTGATTTATCAAGTAGCTTTTATTTACTTTTTTAATGTTCATTGATAGATAGTTACTGATGTCAACTAAATTCTTTAGTTCGTATTCTTTATTTGAGCTCGCAATTACTTCCTCTATTATTTCGTCTTTTCCGGCTATTAAAATATCGTTTACGTATGTTATTATGTAGGTTGTGTTATCGCTCCTTTTTCGCGTAAAAAGGCATGAGTCAAATTTGCTCTGACTGAAATTCATCTTTTTTAGTGTTTCTGAAATTTTATTATGCTACGTTCTCGTGGCTTGTTTAAGTCCATATATGGCTTTGTTTAGCCTACATACCGTATGTTCCTGATTTGGTTCAACGAAACCTTCGGTTGTGACACGTATATCTCCTCCTCAAGCTCTCTATGTAAGAATGCGGTGTTAATATCAATATGTTTTACATTTAAATTTTGATGCAATGCTGATATTAATAATGCTCTTATTGTTGTATATGATACGACTGTTGCATAAGTTTCATCATAATTCCCCGAATTTTTGTGAATATCCTTTTGCAACTAAACGTGGTTTATATTTTTGGATTTTTCTTGTGTTGTAGCGTTTTAGTTTGTAGGTCCATTTGCAAACTATTATTCATCTATTTGATGGAGGTTCTACAATTGACCTAGTTTTATTTTTCATAAGGGAGTTCATTTCGCTTTTCATTGCATCTATCCAATTTTGTTTATCCTTAAAATTTTTCATGTTTTCGATTTTCTCGTAATTTTTCGGTTCAGTAGCGTTTTCGCTCTTAACCGAAAACCTATCAGGAGGCCTTTATTAATTCTATCTGATCGCCTAGGTTCCGGTACTGGTTGATTGGATGTGAATGGTGCCTCTTTACTATTTGAAATTTCTATTTCTACAAGGCTATCATTATCGCGATTTTCCTTTTCATCTTGTTTTGGTTTGTTTTCTATTTTCTCATTTCTGTATTTAAATTTGTTTTCGAGAAATTTAACGGTTCTCGCTATCTTTATTTCACTTCCTCCCTATGTATATTCTGCATCCTTTGGATTCATTATCATATCCGACGAAAATTCCCTCTATAGCTTTACCATCTAATTTTTGTCTTCTGGTTTTGCTGATATATGCGAAGATTTTGCAGCCAAATACCCTAACGTAACTTAAGTTTGGCTGTTTGTTTGTCCATAACTCGTATGGCGTTTTTTCATTTGCTTTTGCCGGTAGACTGTTTTGCAAATGATTTGCTGTGCAAATTGCTTCCCTCCAGCACTTAATGGTAAATTTGATTCGCTTAACATTGTCCTTACCATCTCAACTAACGACCTATTTTCCTCTTTGCCACACCGTTCTTGCTTACGCAGTATGGGACTGTGTGTTGATGTTTTATCCCATTAGCCTTGGGGTAATTTTCTATTTCATCTGATGTGAATTCCCCTCCGTTATCCGTTCTAATTGCTTTCTGTTTTTCTCCAAATTTGTTGCGAATTAACCCCATGAATTCTTTAAGTTTTTTGTAAACTTCACTTTTTCTAGACAATAGGTATGTGATCGTAAATCGTGAGTAGTCATCAATAAAAGTAAAAGAAAAATATGATTTACCCCCTATTGTCGGTGTTTGAAAAGATCCGCATACGTCGGAGTGAATGAGATGGAGTCTTTTAGTTGCTCTATACTGTGGAATTTTTGGATAGGGTTCATCAGTTAATTTTGCCTTAATGCACGGTTCGCAATCTATGTTATGCTTACAGTTGTTTATTTGGATTCCTCTAGCCAATACTTTTAGCATAACTTCTTTAATTGATGTTCGATTTCTATGTCCTAACCTACGGTGCCATAATTCTAGGCAATTTTTGTTGTTGCAGCTTTGTGCTACATTTGCGTAGTTTTCGAATGCTAACTGAACTTCGTATAGGTTATTAGCTTTTTGCGCTTTTAAACACATTTCTCCGTTAAGTTTGAACATACATCTGTCATTTCTGAATATAATTACACATCCATTTTGCGTCGCTTTGCTAACCGATAGTAAATTTGTTTCGACTTCAGGTACTAGTAATACATCTTTAAGTGTTATTTAATGAACTTTGTTGTCTAATGTTCACGCATTTATGTTTACGTCACCTAACCCGTAACCGATAAGTTTTTTCCGTTTGACATGGTTACATTTGTCTTTTCACGTGATTTTATTTCTGTAAATATTGATTCTGAACATACAATATGACTTGAGCTGCCATTGTCTACTATAAATGTTTTGTTTTCTATTCCTTTCGTTATAAAGCCATAATTTTTTTTTCGCTCGCCCTCCATGTATTGTTTTCTTTTTCGGAGTGACTGTACCTATGGTTCAATTCCGGTATTTGTTCACTTCTAAAATGGTTTTCACTCTTTTGAAAAACTAGTGATGTAGAGTAATGTTTTTTGTTTGGTCTAATATGTTGATTTTGTGATGTGTTTTGGCTTTGTTATGCCAGGATTTCTGAGTATTATGATTTCTCATCCGATAATTGGAGCAGTATTTATTATTTATTTTGTCGTTATATTTCATCTGGGCTTTGAATGCTCTGGCAGTATTTTCTTGTCTCTCTTCGTTATGATATCTTCGGTTATGTACGTCAATAAGTTTAGATTTAATAAATGACGGAGCAAGCTCATTTTCTTCTCTCGATTTGAGAGCAGTAATAAGAGTATCATAAGACTGGGGTAGGGAGCATAATAACAGTGCAGAAATGTGCTTATCATTTATAACTTCTTCTATGGCCGCTAAATTATCTACCATTTCCATTATTTTTGTAATATGATTGACAATGTTGCCACCTTCCGCTAATTTAATGCCATAAAGTTTTCTTAAAAGATACAGTTTGCTAGACAAATTATGTCTTTCGTGGATTTCGCGCAAAGTTTGCCAGGTTTGTCTGTCTGTCTGTAAATTTTTAACATGAGTAATCTGATTATCATCAATTGTCAAATTGATCAGTTCACGGGTTTTCTTATCACTTTTGAACCAAGCGTCCGTAATTGGATTAGGTGGGTCTCCTGTTATTACATGAAATAAATCTTCTTCAGTTTAAAGCATCTCAACCTTGAACTTCCATATTGAATAGTTCGTAGCTGTGAGTTTTTCAATTGCTAAATTGTCTTTAGAAGCTGCCATTTTCTTAGTTTTTATTATTTACGTGTTATCGTAAAAAGTTCTTTCAACTTTTCTTTTTTGAAAGTTTAAAAGTTTAATTGACTTTATTTATCAAATATCCGATACTTCAGATTTCAACGAATCTTAAACGAATCTTAACTAAGCCATTTAAGCAATTTCTTTATTTTCTGCTTCACAGATTTTTCTCTTTCAAATAATATTTTTAGTTGATGATACTTCATTTTCAGCTTGTAATTTTTTTTTTTATTATTACATTACAAAATAATCGCTCGAAAGCACTCTAAACGCGGTCAATAAAATTAATATTAATCTTATTAATATAATCTCAAAATATCAAATTAATGTCTCGCGCAATTTTTAAATTTAAACTGTTTTGCAATATTACTTTTTGTTCATTTTACGTAATAAGTGTAATATGACGTAAAAGTGACGTAATTTCTCCTATTTAAGACTTCTAACGCATGTTAATGAATTTATTATTTTACAATATCCTTATAAAATTCACGTGTAAATACAGTTTTTATGAAGTAATTTTCAACAAGTTCCTGCTTTTCACACGTAATTATTTAATTCTAATTTGAAAGTTTTTTTTCTGTTAATAATAGTCACGTGTAAATAAATTTTTACTTTGAAGCAAACATTATTATTTGCGCTGTTTATACAGTTGGCAACAGTTTAAATTAATACTATTTCCTAAAATAAGTAAAAAATATCTCTCGAAATGCTGAAAATTTGAATTTTAAATAGAAATAAAACCTCAAAAAATGAGTTAATTAAAAAAGTGAATGCAGTCTGCACACCGGGAAATTCTAACGTATAAAATGATCTAAAAATGAATTAATTCCCATGTATAGTTTTTGCTACTATAAAACTTTTTTATTTGAACGATTTTGTCCAACTTTAGCATTAAATATCTCTTAAAATGATCATTCGATTTCAAAACTGTCTGCATCAGCGTGTTTATCAAACATTTATCTATAAGGCCGCCGATTTTCATATTTTTGTATACAGTATTTTTCTTAATATTACCGGAGAAAGACCTCCGGTCTCAAAAAATCCAAACCGGCGGCGGCGGCGGCGGTGACAGCGTAAGTTACTTTTATTCATCTACGATTCATCAGTTAGATTGATTCATCTTTATGATTTATGTCCGTCAATTCTAAGTCAATTTATCATTAAAATAAGAAGAGCCTGCATAAGTGAAGGCACATTTTACTAAAAATTCTTGCATACAATATTTGATGGACATAAATCGTCATCAAAGTAAATAAACGTGCGGAAGCAAATAAACTAATTTCTTTCATTTCGCGATCATTATGAATAAGCAATAAATCTTTCTACTCGATAATTGTGCATCCTTGGAAATAAAATCCCGGGATGACGCAAGAACTTTATATGATTAAATCAGACTCCAAAAACTTATAAACTAAAATAACCGTTTTATTACAAACTATATATAAAAATCACTTCAAAAGATCAAAGTGCTCATTAATTGCTATAAGTGATAAACATAAATTTTAAAACGGTAAAATACCTTTATTTATTTACATTTCGACATGCTTCATTGCATGAGACGGCAACATTCTCAAGAAAATAAAATGATAAGCACATTTTCGCAAAAATTATAGATCTTATTTGCCATCCATCATCACAGAATCAATAGAGATATTCTTACGCAATGGAAATATTTGTAATGATTCAGTCTCCATGGAGGTCCCTAAAATTTGGAAAAAAAAGCTTTTCAGGATAATGAAATAACATCATAGATCATTCACGTTAGCAAATTTCCTTTTTTAATATTGCAGTTAATTTCATTATGCTTGTGTACATGTCATTTTTAGGTGCGTTCGTAATTATATAAATACGTAGCACCTATAGTCGTCGTTCAGTCCGTCCGTCCGTCCGTCTGTCTGTCTGTCCGCATGTAACAGAGCAAAAACTACCCAACCGAATTGTCTGAAATTTTTAATGTTTGATTGTTGCAAAATTTTGTCGAGCCATTTCAAATTTTATGAAAGTCGGATGCATAGTTTAATTACAGGGACAGTCAAAAGTTTTTCTTTACATTACGGCCAATGGGAAAAATTATTGCAAATGCATTTTAATGATGTTACAGCCTTCCGAATGGTCTGAAATTTTAAATATACAATTGTTTCAAAATTTTGTTGAGCTATTTGAAATTTTAGGAAAATCGGATGTATAGTTTAATTACAGGGACAGTCAAAAGTTTTCCGTTACATTACGGCCAATGGGGAAAAATATTGCAAGTGCGTTTTAATGATGCTACAGCCTTCCGAATTGTCTGAAAATTTAAATATATAATTCTTGCAAAATTTTGTTGAGCCATTTCAAATTTTATGAAAATCGGATGTATAGTTTAATTACAGGGACAGTCAAAAGTTTTCCGTTACATTACGGGGAATGGGAAAAAAATATTGTAAGTGCATTTTAATGATGTTATAGACTATGCACTTATGAAGTTAAAAAATATATACATTCAGTACAATATGGGGTACAAAAAATAATTATAAAACTAGTTATAGTACGAACTCACCTCATTTGCCACGTTTGACGAGCAATTTCCGACTTGTTGTTTTTATTTTTGTTTCCTAGATTTTGAATTTGAATTTTTGCGAAAATATTTTTATCATTTTATTTTCTTGAGAATGTTGCCGTTTGATGCAATGAAACATGTCGAAATGTAAATAAATAAAGGTATTTTTCCATTTTTAAAATTTACGTTTATCACTCATAGCAATTAATGAGTACTTTAACTATTTTATTATTATTCTTTTTTATGATGTAATCTTTTTTTTCCTTCATTCTAAAATATGTAGTTAGCAATGAAAGAGGGCATGTAAAAGCTCTCTATTATATGTTAAGTAGTATTCAATTAAATAAGTTAAAATATTATTTTATCATCATTTAATAGTCAATGCGCAGTCTAATGCGATAAACTTCAAAATGCTGAGTAAGGCATATACTAAAGGATAAAACTATCTTTGTAAAAGATAATAGAGAAAACCATATGTAATTACTGCAATCTGTGAATAAAAAACCTATCGGATACAATAGTGGATTATTAAAAGGAAAATCCCCTGAAAACGGGGTAAGTTCTAATTTTCTTACCTCTTATTGTCGAGTATATTTAATACAATAGTGGTATTTATTTATTTAATACAATAGTGGTCAGTATTTCATGCAGTATACAATATATTGAATACAATAGTGGATTATCAAAAGGAGAAGTCGCCTAAAAACGGGGTAAGTTCCAATTTTCTTACCTCTTATTGTCGAGTATATTTATATATATTATGATTTGAATAAAGATTTCTATTTGTCACGAACATAAAAATGCGAAGACACGCCTAAACCAGGATTTAACATCCTAATAATACTCTCGTTTTATCTTTCATTTCTTTCTTTTTTTTAAAATTGGTAAATTTTGTCTATTTGAAACATTGACTTTCAAAATTGCTTAATCTTGTTATATTTTAAACCAAATAATACTTGTATTTTATAAATTGACCATGCTGTCAATGTCAAAAGTTTTATAAGTGGATTATAAGAGAAACTTTGGTGGGAGAGTAAAAACTGCATCTGTGAAAGTGTCTCTCCTGCATATTTTAAATAAGGATTAAAATTATCAGCATATGATCAGATAGAAATCGTTAGATTAAGTGCCAGAAAATATTACTAAAATGATGGATTTATTATACATATTTCTCTACTTTTTTTCACTGATTTTAAAATATGTTTCCTTATAGGCTTTTTCATTCTTATAGTTTAGGATTGCTACTTTATATTCACATTGCTGCTCATAAGGTGCACCTCGGGAGAGAGGAGGGGGAGAGGAAGGAAATTAACTTGTTTGCTCCTGAAATCCCATTTGATAGCATTGTTACGGTTAATGAGATATTCACATCTTTGTGATTCCTGATAACTCTTTTTAAACGTATTCAATTCCCTCATTACTCCTTCTATATTCCATGGCCATTTTACATGAATTATCTAAATTTGAGCCCTATCTGTCTATATTTAATTTTTTAATACAAAGTCGATCATGAAAATAGGCACTATTGTTTATTCTTTTGTGAATTTTACTTTCTTCTAATCTTCAATAGAAGAAAGTATTGTAATAGAAATTTTTTTCGACGGATTTACACGTTTGAGGAGTCAGCTATCCCCAAAATCATGTTTAGATAAAATGTATGTATGTTCGTGTCTCACCATTGTACCTTCGAATAGTGTATAAAGATACGCATAGAAATGAACCAATTTTTTTGTGTATGTTTTTGGCTATGGCCAGCAGGTCCTCCTTCAATTTGGAAATATTCCGCCGGAAGAGGGCGCTGTTTTAGCGATGTCTGTGCCATTTTCATTATTGTACCATCGAAAAGTGTATGAAGTTACTTATACAATCGAAATAAATTTTTTGCGTATAGTTTTGGCTATGGCCAGCAGGTCCTCCTTGAATTTGGAAATATTCCGCCGGTAAGGGGTGCTGTGATAGCGAGTTTTGTATAATATTTCGATTTTTCGTAGTTCTATTGTCCATCGGCGGCTCGTGGAACGACGGGACCCAGCAAAGAAAGAAACAGTGGGACATCAGCTGGAAAAAAGATGGCAGCCAGCAGTGCCATCAGCGGTAAAGTGCAAGGGTGCCATTACTTAAACCTGTTGAAAAGTGTCCGAGCCGAATGCAGCTGGCCAGCATTGGTATGCCATCACATTACTTCAATCCGGCACTTTTCCTGCAGTGCTAGCACCTATCCCACTGCTATTCCTTTGCTGTCCCAGCACTTTCCCTTACAAAAATTTCTTATAGAATTCTATAAAAAAAACAAAGTATTATATAATTATGGCTCTTTTTTCTATAAGCTAGATTCACCAAGAGCTATAGAAATATCTATAGAAGTGTCTATAATAGTAATGTCTATAGAAATATTCGAACTTTCAGCGGTTTCCATGTGGTCACCCTCCCAAGTACTAACCGCGCTCGATGCTGTTTGGTTTTCGTGATCGGGCATGAATAAGTGCTTTCAGCGTACGCGACGACTGCTCGTAGTTTTCAAGCTCTTATTACACTATTTCAAGTTTGTTTCTTTTGTGATTTACGTTCCAATCATTAAACAGGTATAGAAATTATTCTATTGTACAGAAATACTATGTATTTTATACGTTTTTTTATTATTAATTCTGAACTGCGTCAATTATGAAAACCGAAATCCTTTGTAACCTAGTAAAACCAGATTGAAGGATAAAAAAAAGCGCATTGAAATAAAGAATTTATTTAATTATTCATTTATTTATTTATTTTGTTGGTGGCAGTTGTGCTTTATTTTTTACAGTTAAAAAAAATTAGCTTCACAGCTTAAATTGTGTTAAGATATTCATTCCAGATTTGTGTTCAAATACTCAATGTCTTCGATATTTGTAGCGCCACCTAGCGTAAGAGTTCCCAGCAATAATACTGCAAAAGTTCGTGCACTTCCATGTAGTGGTGGGCTAGCGCATGAGATAAAATGGATACCCACCAGAATTTTATCTGATGATTTCCATCAGCAAAGTTGACTGAAGCTGTCCAGCAGTGGTCATGCAATGGTAGGCCATCAGCCAGCACTTCTCCACATTGCACGCACCTATCTTGCTGCTGGCCAGCAATTTCCTCTTTGCTGGGGAACTAGCGTCCTACTAAGCCGGCTACTCGCAAACAGCTGATGTACAACAGAATAAAGAAAAATTCGTGATTTAAATAAATATCCTGATCGAGATTAACTCGTTTTTACTCCAATTAATTGATTGAATCAGAAATTTAAGAGGAAAATCAAAGCTTGCATAGTATTGAATGAATAATATTGAGGTATTAACATCTATAACTACATTTGAAATATTAAGATGTATGAGACAGAAGAAAGTTTTGGGATTGGCCCATCCATCTAGTTTTAAGCTACTTTTCGTTAGATTTTACAAACTTTCAGATCGTTGTTCATATTTATAAATTTTATTTCAATTATTTTTCAACCTGGAGGGCACAGTTTTATACATTTCGGTAACTGTCTTCAATTTGTCATCTCCACTCCGCTTTACGACATATCGGCTTATCGACGTATCGACATATCGGCATTTTATGCATAAAAAGTTTATTTTACTTGTCTCCATACTTCAAATTGTTATTTATGAATATTTAAGACATTAAGAATGATATTATTGTAGGATGCATTTAGAATCCCAAGCGCCTAATAAGAACGCCACCTGCCTTTTGAGTGTGTTTTTTCCACTGAGCAGAATAACTCATACGCACCAATGAAATATCGCCATATTTTGATGACATCACAGCTACACGTCGTAGAACCAGACGATGGTATTTTTCGCGCGAGAATCGATGGGGAAATGTTGGAAAACCTATGTGTTTTGAGACGATCTTGGACCATATCTTAGTAAAATGGTGATATAGTTCACAATAAGTTGGAACTTTTAAGATGATACCCTTGCTGCTGTAAATATTATCGTAACATGTAAATAGGTTGTACATAAATCCTTAATACATATATATTTAACTCAGTTCTAAAGTGTTTGTTTTTATGAGCGTCGTGACTTCAATTTCTATATGCGTGACAGAAGTGGCACGAAAGATATGACGCCGCCCACTCATAAAGATAATTTATAATTTAAGTGTTGTTATTAATAAATTAAGCGGAACGACAAGTAATCGCCCAAAGCTGGAGCATATAAAAAATAGTGTTTCCTTAACAGAACTAAGTGGTGAAATATTTGTAGTGTATGCTGCTGTAAAAAGTTAGTTTTGTTTTGTTTTTATTTTAAAATGGCATTGAAAATTAATGATATAAAGCAATTAGAACACGCATTAAAATCGGAGAAATCTGCCAAAATTAAAACTTTACACAGAGTTATTTTCGGAGAAATAATATCTGATAGAAAAAATATACAAAGAATTCGCGCATTCACCGGATTTTCATTGGAAATTGATAGCGCAGAATATAAGGAAAAAATTAATAAAGTTAAGGAAGATTTTTCCCTAAATGAGTTAATTACCATCTTTAACGTTTTATATATTAGTAATAGTGGTTCACTAGACGACTTGACTGCCAGAATAATTTTTTATTTATGTGATTTAAATGAATTAAAATAAGAGATTTTGCATGAAGATGAAATTAGGGATATAGAATCTGATTCTAATGAGAGTACCGAAACTCCGAATGATATCAATTCTAGCAGTACATTGCGCAATAAAACTGTGTCTGAAAAAAAAAAAGATTCTCGTAGTGCAAAAAATGAAATGACGCAATTTCTGATTCCTGATTCAATTTTAAAGCCTCCAATTTCTTTAGAAGACATAGAAAACACGATAGCTTCAATTATTATCCAAAAGAAAATATGAAACAAAATGAAACAGTTGATGAATATTTTTCAAATATGAAGCAATTGTGTTCTCGAGGTAATATTAAAGATTGTGCTTTAACACAATATGTAATTAATAGCATAAATGACCCAGTGATCAAAAAATCCTTTTTGTATGATTGTTCTTATATTTTTGAATTTAAACAAAAACTTAAGTTTTATGATAAATTACGATTAGACTATGACAATATTAAATGGGATGTTGATGTTAGGGCTAAGATAAAATCTGAAGTTGATCTTAAGAACAAATCTAGACCTACTAAACCTGATATTCGTTGTTATAATTGTGGAGATAGAAACCAAAAAAGTAATCAGTGTAGAAATAAAGATAAGGGTCCCCTCTGTTTATCTTGTAACCTGTATGGCCACAAATCATTTGAATGTAGCAAAACGAAAAATGAAAAATTTCCTAATGATTCTCAAGTAAATGTTCTAACCTGTTCTCAGAATTTGATTCTTAAAGATGTAAAGTTGCATTCATTAAATTTAATTTCATTAATTGATACAGGAAGTCAAAGAACTATTTTAAAGAAAAGTAATTTTGATAAATTTAAAAATTATGTAAACTTAGAACCAAGAAATATGCTTTTAACTTTATTAGGTTAAAATTCATTCAGACCAATTGGTTACTTTGAGGCTGAAATCGAAATTGATGATTCCAAATTTCGAACATCTATTTTTGCTGTTAACTCTATCGAACATGACCTTATTATTGGTACTGATATAATACAGCAAGATTCGTTAATTGTTTCCGGTGATGATTTTAAGATAAATAAGTGCCAGAATATTATCGTAACATGTAAAGAGTTTGCGCATAAATCCTTAATACATATATATATGGACTGAGTTCTAAAGTATACGTTTTTATGAGTGTTGTGACTTCGTTTTCTATGTTATTATAATTGGAATAAAACAAAACTTTATTATTGTGTCTTTTACTATGTGACTTTATGAGTTATCTCTATCTCTCTCTCTATATATATATACATATGTATTTAATTCTTTCAGAGGTAAGAAATTATGTTTGAGTAATGGTGAATTCAGATCAGAACTTTCTAAAATTCTTATTTCAAATGGGATAATGTAAGTATCTACTTGGACTGTATAGTTGCGGAGCAACATAACACCCAGTTGATAGTAAGTGACTTGCAGAGACAATAGGGAGTCATTGAAAGAAAAATATTTACCTGTAGTATAGTTATTTAGCTATAGTACAGTACCACATGATAAAAAGAAAAAATAGGAATTTTGAATAAAAAAATAGAAAGATAAGAATATATCTTAAAAGATTTAGATAGTTTAACGAAATACATTTAAAATAAAGGGGTGAAAATTTAAAAAAGGAAAATTCTGTTCAAAAATTCTGGTACCAATCTTGATTAAAACCAAGTGGTATAAAAAAATATTTCATCGCCATTCATACGAGGACTGATATATTTAACTTTTGCACCACCTGCAGATCTTCCTTTCTTTTTCTTTTTTTCCCTCCCACATATTTGGTTTAATTCATTTGCTCTTAGTTATTTTCGAGGATTTATACAACTTCTATTTACATTTTTTTAAAAATTTAAACAGCAGGTATATGTATAAGGAATTGATGATATTGGATTGTATAAATTTAAGATTTATCAGAGTTATGAGTTATCGAGATATTAGTGCATAACTAAATTCATTTAATCATATTTGATTCCATAAAGCACCTATATTCAAGCATGACGAGTTATTTAGGTTTACAACATATCTATAATGAAATAATGATATTCAGTTTAAAAAATGCCCCTCAATCAGACTTATCAATTTACTCATATGAATGAAAACATAGTTTTGTGAGTTATAAAAGAGTTATCAAAGTTTTAACCAGTTATCAAGGTTTTAGTGTATATTATCAAAGTAATAACAGTTTTGGAAAATATAAATTTTGTTTAAGAGGATAACGAGTTTTTGAGATTCTATTGCATATCTAAAGTAAATTAATTACATTCGATGGCATAAAAAGCAATGATTTATAAAGATAATGAGTTTGAGAATTTAGTGCATATCTATAAAGAATTAATGATGCCATTAAATGAAAGCAAAGATTTGTAAATGCGACGAATTATGAAGGTTTGTAATGCATAAGCAATCTTACATTATTTATATTCGACGTATAATAACAAATATTTATGACAGTGTCAAGTTCTCGAGGTATCGGGGTTGTATATATATAAAAGCAAATATTGACATTAGATTTAATATAAATGTGGATTTCAAAGGATGACGAGATACGAAGTTTTAGTGGAAATCCATACGGTGTTAAGAATATAGTGAATGAAAATATACTTTTATCAGTGTGACGAATTATCAAGTTTTCATTGTCTTTCATCATAGTATTAATCCTGTTGTTTGAATATAAATAAGCTGTAAGAATGTAACGAGTTACCGAGGTTTTAGCATATATCTAGAACAGATTTATAATATTCGACTATAGAAAACGTAAATTTATCAAGTAACAATTTATCGCGTTTTTCCGAAAACCTACGTAATAATATTTCTTATCGAGTTTTGCTATTGAAGTATTAGAGTTTATAAGTAAATTATTATATTTGAATGCATAAAAACATAACGGTGGCGTGTTATCCCGGCATTTCTTATATATCCGTATGGAATCGATATTGGATTGAATGAAAATGTTAATTTATGAATGTGACGAAGCTTCGATGATTTTGTGTGTATCGTCATTAATCGAGGAATATAAATATAGTGAAGAGTGTAACGTTTTATCGAGATTTAGCGCGTGTCTATATTTAATTAATTATATTGAAATGCATAAAAACACTGATTTATGAGGGTGACGAATTATCGAATTTTACATTCTTGTCATACCATTGTGTCATCCAAATGAGCTACACGTTAGTTAAATGCTTTCTCGACTGCGTGTCTGCCATATGTTCCATCTGCTAAATGTACTGTAGGCTAATTGTCCATTTCGGCTGTATGTGCCTGCAGGCTTATTATCTATCTACTAAACGTCCGTTTCTGATAATTATCCTATAAGCTAAATAAACGTTTCTGCTAAATGTCCGTGTAGATTTGTCAGCAACGGGTATCAGTCAGTTGAATGCACATGTCGTCTAATTGCCGACGCTTAAATTCCCGCGAACGGTATAAAGAATCCGTATATTTCAATGAAGCCAAGTTTCTTGTTGGCTATTTTATTCTGTTCAGCAAACAAATTAAGTTTTTCAGAATAATTATCAAATTTAAAGAATTTTTGAATAGTGCGAGATTTTAATAGAAAAAACGGCAAAAGAGGAAAGTGTGATGCTATGGGAATTATTTATACTAAAAAGACAGGTGTTTGTTCCCCTGATTCCTTGGCGAAAATATTTTCTCCTTACTTCTTGGAGAGTACAGTAATTAAACTTAGTCATTACCATTCATTAAACTTATAACCAGTCATTAAACTTATAAAAATGTGTGGTAAAAAATATTCGCCGTTTGCTGCATTCTATTAGGGAAACCAGTAAATTTTTAGTTATACAGAATTTAAAATTTAGTTACGCCGTTCGACAACAGATATAAATATAAAATACGAAAGCTGTATATAAACGTACTCAGCTAGATCACCATTTTGTGCTTAGTCATCCTGCTGCTAGCATGAGCTGCTCAAACACACACGTTTCTGCGCAAAAATAGTTCATTTGTTGGGACAGTGGATGTTTCTTGTCCTAGAATTTCACAGATGGGACCAGAGTATTTCAGAAAAAAAAAATTAATGTCACAAAAACCGATAAGGGATACAATAAAGGCTCTGTATGAAAATATTCAACTGACTGGGAATATGCTAGAAATGTCGGGAAGCCGCGTGCGGCAGTTATAGATGCAAATATTGAAGTCGTTCAGCAAGTAATACAGGGACATTCGCGGGTTTCCATTCGCCGTGGTGCAGTTCAGGCAGGAATATGAGGCATGTCAGAGCACAGTATCATGCGTCATAGCCTTCACCTGTTTCCAATATTCAGACCAGCCAACCACTTAGTACTGCTGCCATTAATGTACTCTTGACATTCGCAAACGCTATGCTGCAGCAGCTGGATGCTGGCGAAATCGATGTCGAAAATGTTTGGTTCTCCGATAAAGCGTACTTTTTCCTGGATGGCTTCGTCAACGTGCAAAACTGGTACATTTTTAGAATCCTCATGTTGCCGTACCTTACCATCATTCTTGCCTCCCCCAAAAGTCATAGTTTGGGACATAATATTCTCCAAAGGACTTATTGCGTCATTTTTCCGACACAAAACGATTACTACAGAGCTCTCGCTGGACATTCTGTGTGAATTTGTGGCGGTACAAAAAACCTTGGAGGACCCTGAGAACATCTCGTGGTTCATGCATGACGGTGCCTGTCCGTATCGAACTGCTAAACTTTTCAATTTTCTCTACGAACATTTTGATGATTGTGTTATCACCTTGTATTATTCAACACATTCCTGAAGTGGCATGGATTGGCCTTCCTATTTGCCAAATTTGACTCCTTGTGACTTTTTTCTATGGGGGTACTTGAAAGGCCAGGTGCACCACCAAAATCTGCAAACTATTGCCTTGCTGGAACAACACATCTCTGCTGCATGTGAGAGCATTCTGGCTGTAGCGTTGGCACGGGCTTCTGCTAATTTTCTGCTCAGACGGCGTCGAGTTGTTGCTGTACATGCTAGATATATGGTAAATATCATTGTTTGACCTTTTATGACTTTTTTTAGCAATATATTCATACAGTTTTTTTTCATTTTATAAATTTTCCCACTTAGCAGCGCCTCGAAATGACTTATTGTGCCATTTTGTCGACACCAAACGATTACTACAGAACTCTAGCTGGACATTCTGTGTGAATTTGTGGCGGTACAAAAATCCTTGGAGGACCCTGAGAACACCTCGCGGTTCATGCATGACAGTGCCTGCACGTATCGAACAGCTAAACTTTTCAATTTTCTCTACGAACATTTCGATGATCGCCCTGGATTATTCAAAGCATTCCTGAAATGACATGGATTGGCCCTCCTATTCGCCAAATTTGACTCCTTGTGACTTTTCCTATGGGGGTACTTAAAAGACCAGATGTACCACCAAAATCCGCAAACTATTGCCTTGCTGGAACAACACATCTCTGCTGCATGTGAGAGCATTCTGGCTGTAGCGTTGGCACGGTCTTCTGCTAATTTTGTGCTCAGATGGCGCCGTGTTGTTACTGCACCACATGGTGGATATATGGAAAATATAGTTGTTTAACTTTTTATGACTTTTTTAGCAATATGTTCATACAGATTTGTTTTTCTTTTTACACATTTTCCCACTTAGCAGTGCTATCTAATGGCAAACTTTGTCACTAAATTTTAAATTCTGTGTGATTGAACATTTATTGGTTTTCTAAGTAGAATGCAGCAAACGGTGCATTTCTATCACTTTCCTTTTAGATTTA
Organism: Maratus speciosus; assembly: GCA_963932465.1. Lineage (NCBI taxonomy): Eukaryota > Metazoa > Arthropoda > Arachnida > Araneae > Salticidae > Maratus > Maratus speciosus. The sequence goes on along the minus strand of OZ010790.1, from coordinate 176,539,314 downwards.
ATTGATTTTTTAAATGCACACGTCATTTGTGGCTTTGTAATTTTGCTTTTATTACTGCGTCAATGTTAAATCCTTGCGCTACAGGGAATGTAAAGACAGATATAACCCATCATCAGATGCAGATCATTAAGTTCTAAGTGTGCAAGTTCATTATTCAAGCTATTTGGACAAAACATTTACGAATTGCACATGCAAATATATTAAACAACCTCTTTCGAAATTTTTAATGTTTGGAATGGAATAATACGAAGCTATATATTTATATTTATCTGTGAAACTATTGTTAAGTACGTGTGGTAGCTTCTATATGAGAATACACTTCATACTCTTTGATGAAATTTAACTTAAAAAAATGGGTAGGTTCAAATTCTAATTTTGTATTAGATTCTTCTGAAAAACACATTAAAAATATGTAAAAGTATTTGTAAAGATATTTTACTTTCATACTGTTATCCTTTGATAAAAGATGCAAGCATATTCCTTTGCCATTAGTGCCAGGGCAAAATCATTATTAGTTTCATATTTTAATAAAAGGTCATATCCAACATATATAAAACATTTATGAAAAACGTGCACGTTCTTTAACATCTTATTTTATCATATCCATTTCTTCCGAAATGTTATTAATTTAAAATATGAAAATAGGTGAAAATACGTTAAAGTAATGAAAAAAATATATATATTTCTTCCTAAACTAAATCTATTTAGTAAGAGAAGAGATAATGATATTCTCGACATAACGCATCTGAAAAATCAAATTTTATGTCATCGTATAAGCAAAAATGCGATTAGCTATTTTTATGAGAAAAACTGATTTGGCATAGAATTTGACAATGTCACGTATAAACTCCATATGTTTGAAGTTTACCGAAGGATCTAGTGACGAACTAGTTTGATTCCATATATCATTGCTTATTTCAGTATTATAAATTTTTTGTATAACATAATGCTACAAACTAAATTAAATTTTGAAAAAATATCGGGAGCTCTAAAGATCTAAGGGTTAGAATTCAGTTAAATTTCCAATATGCTTTTAGCTATGAAAATCTTTAAAATTTCTGGCATACATAAATCAGATTTCCTCATTTTGTGATTAAAAAATGACGCTGAAATAGATTATTTAGTTTTTTTTATAAACATTAAAAAAATTTCTATTTTAGAGAAATTCGTTAAAAATAAATAGTTTGGGAAAGTAAAGTGTGGTATTTGAAGCAAACATATGTTTGTAATTTTGTCTGTTTTATTACTCATTATTTCAATGTAAATAAATTTATTTACAGGATTTTAACAAGTGAAATATTAATTTGTTTTTCATAAGATATTGATAGTAACAGTTATGTTTAGAGTTACCTTGATTTTTTTAACTTTAAAGCAAACATCATTTTAACATAAATCAAACAACATTTTAATACAAAGGAAACATCCTTTTAAAGCCATATCATTTTCAATTGTAAAGTGTTAAACAATTTTTAAGCAAATTTATTAGTTTTTATTTGAAGATTTTAGAAATGAATGTTTAAATGCTATTTATTTTATAAATATTTAAAAAATATTTTCTGAATTGCAACAAACAATTATTCAAATAAATGTATATAGTTATCGTTTACGAAATCGCTCATATATTCTTTTCACATAATAATTTGCCTTTATTTTTTCTCACATTTCCCTTAAAGAAACAGTGGATTTCCAAAATCACGAAATTCGACTAAAAAATCAATCTGTTTTATTCAGTGAGTTATAAAAATAAATACACAAATTCATCTGATGCAAAAAATAATTTTTTAAATTCTGACGTGTCTTTGTAGTTGTATAAGCTTTTATATTTGTAAACAAACTACGCCGACAAGCCAAAAGCTTATAACTTTCCCCACATTTTGAAATGAACTCACCTGCATGACGTGGAGGGTATAGCGTTAATTTTATTAAATACAATATTTAAAATAATAAATTATATTTACACTTTAGGTCAAAAGATTTCCGAATAAAAATGCAGATATTCCATAACTTTATTTGTCAAAAGCCTCTCGTTATTCGAAGATTTGGCTTCTAATTTCGGAGCTGGTAGAAATGACGTCATTTGTGTGAACTTATACAAAAGTATTTTTTTTTTTTGGCGAATTTATTGAAAAGCATTTTATATTTAAGAATTAAAATAAATGCTTAGCGAAATATAATTTTTCTAGCTAAAACACTTTGTTTTTAACTTCCTTGTGAAAAGTTTTAATCGCCATCTGAAGAAAATAGCTGAAAATTTGTTTTTATACTTTAAATTCAATTAAAAAAGCTACGTTGGATTTTTTTGCTATTTACTTCAATGGAATTTATCTCAATGTTTCAGTTGACAGACGACTATTTTCTTGCTAAAATAAACTGATTTCTGAAGATTGAATATGTAAAAATAAATTGTATTTCTTGAAATTTGCCTTGAAAAATACAATCCAGTCACAATATTATTTTCACTATCCAAATAAAAGTTAATTTCAATTTGAAAATGATGTCAAACAAAGAATACTGATAATCCTTATTAATAAATGAAAGTTAAAATTCTAGTGTTAAATTCACCTTGAGTTAAATAATTAAAATTCGTGTAAAAAAAAAAAAACGCAGATAAATGTACAAAAATTACTTTCATGTGCATTACATATAATATAAAATTATTTAAAATACATTAAAAGTATCTTAAAATACACTAGAAAAATCCAGAAAGTTTTCAACCATTACAAGACCGTCATCAGTAGGATTTAAATGTTGTTATTTTCTTTGCGCTTATTTGAGAATTCTCTAGAAGAAATTGTCATTTAAAGGATGTACGTCAGATGAAATGCCAGATAAAGTTATTTAAATTTTCAACAAAACGAGCTTTCATCTATTATGCAGCAAATATCTCCATACTCCATGGATATCGTATGATAGTGCATCGTTACAAGCTTATTCGAGAACTGTCTAGAAGAAATTGTAATATAAAGATTGTGCGTCAGATGACATGCCAGATAAAGTTATTTAAATTTTCAACTAAACTATTAGACATGACCGTTCTGTGCGCATATAGATTAACTCCATCAAATGAAAATGTTCAGAATAAACTGTTAAAGTTATTGTAACTATAAAAATATTGCATCTATATAATATTTTTTCTCGGGATATTTTGATTGAACCCATTAATTTTATTTTAATCAAGAGTAACTTTTTATCACTGTATAAATATATAGAAAATTTTCAATGTTCCTTTGTTTAAAAAAAAAACCACCACTTAATTTAAAGTTAGTCGGATTGTCTTCTGAACGCCTCAAATATCGTCTACAATAATTGACCAAATCCAATATTTCATCCGCACATTTCAGCCTCTTCTTATAAATGTTTTACTTTCATATAAGTTTTACTCAGTCGAAAGTTAGAAGTAGGTAGAAAAATCAGCATTCATACGCTACGCATAAGGTTAGTTTCTTGGGGAAAACTTTTCACTTTCATTCGAAATAGTCTTAGAACGAGAGCATTCATCTTTACAGGGATGACAGGGATCAGCGCACCGGGAACCCAGCTTTCGCTTTGAGCAGTGGCTCCCAACCTTTTATTGGCCAAGCTCCACCAAAACATCAGTAAAATAACGATACCTCCCTAACCACCCACAATGTAACATATAGCTCATATTATTAAAGGAGAGAACTTTATTCAAATAGAGGAAGCCCAAGTGAACCTTAAGAATAATTCCTTTAATGTATTTTAACTTATCAAAGAGGTGCATTTTCACAAATTCGTATGTAACATAAATCTGTAAATGAAGTGACATAACATGACTCTATAAATGCCACACGTCTTCGACTTTATTACAATAAAGTATTGTGTTGTTCCCTGCTAATTTACTTCTGTGTTAAACAAAAGTGTTATGTGGTCTACATTTTTATCTTCACACAATGTGAGAGGACTCTCACATTTGGCATTAAAACTGATAGCATTGGCACATTTTATAATTGGTTTTAGTAACTTAATAAGTGTTGGTATAAAAGTTTAAAACACTAAATTTTATCTCTATCGCAATACACAATATGTATTTCAAGGTTCTCATCTTTATCAATTTTTTTCACATCATAACATATTTCTTCGTTTTCCCTTTCCTATTACTGTAAGTTGAATGTCATGTATTATCTGATTTTAAAATGTATATGTCATAGTTTATATTTATTTACTGTGTATTTACTTGTACTGGTCTGCACAAGAGACATAGATATTTACTATTTTCCCGCTATTTTTCTAATGCAGATTTAGGATTTAGCATTTTTGCAAGATTGCTAGTACCTCGTTTAAATATTTAAAATAATTTTTTTTATGGTAAATAGGTAAATATGTTCAGACAGTCGCGTCGATTTTAAATATACTCGTAAGGTCGACATATTGCAGAGCGAATATAAATACAAGACTTATTCAATAAATAATCAAAAAAGTTCCGAAAAACTGTAAAATACATATTTACCAGAAAAGTTATGAACTTTTTAAATATGGAAAAAAAAAGTCGAAAGATTTTTCAAAATTATCTACATTTGTGTTTTGATTGAGAACTTTTTATAAATTTAATAAAAAACTTTTACTTTTATTTTCGTAAATTTGAATCAATTGCTTTTATTTTTAGCCTACAGCATTACTTTTCTAATAAAATAAAATAAAATAAAATAAAGGACAAAAAATAATAATAACTGATAGCAAGTGGATTAAAAACAGTTAGGAATCACTGCTTAGCCTCTTCTTTTTTTATTAAGGTTTGACTTTTCTCGCAAAGTCAGCATTCACGCGCTACATTTATGGCTAGTTTGGGAAAAAAAAACTTTTCACTTTCATTTTAAATGTTCCGAGAAAGAGAACATTTATCCTTACATACGCATTGAATAAATTTTACAATAAAAATAAAAAATAAATTACAAATGTTTTAAAATAAGGATACTTTCATGATTTATAAATATTTTCCACTTTATTGATTCTGCAACGGCTTATAACGGTTTTCAAAAATAGTTTCAGCAAAAAGTTATAACACTCAATATTTGAATTTTAAGCACTCGCTTACAGAAAAAAAAACAGTTCATTAAAATATTATTTGAGAGATAACTTTATGATGTACTTATTGCTTGATACGAATATTTTCAAACATTTAATATTAGACTTGAATGATTTATTTAATGTATTTTAATGCATACTTAAAGGGAACAATATGGAATTATAAAACTCACTTTGTCTCTCTTAAACTTACACTTTTAAATTTTTCTAAAAATTTCCAACCACTCAATGCAATATAATTTTATAAAATAAAAATAATGCATAGTTTAAAGTATAAGAGGATTAAAGGATTTTGAAATTCAGTGCTCTAAATTGAGGCATTTTCTGAGCTTGGATAATTTCACCGAAAACGATCAATAAAACATTTAATATGCTTTATTTATTAATTTATGCATTGTAAATATAATGAAGTATTCGCTTTCAGTTTAAATGTGTTATGGTTAGTTTAGTTAGTTGAAAAAAACAGTTGGTGTACTAACTATACTGAATCTACTCTGACACAGAAAATAATGGGTTGAATTGGTGCGCATTTTTTTTTCGTTTTTTTGCAAAAAAGTATAAAAGGTATTACTTCTAAATACAGCGAAGCATAAAAATATCACTTTTAACTAATGAAAAAAAATAAAATTTGCAAATAATCAATTTTTACTTTGAAAATACAAAACATTTGTTACTTAGATGGAGTTTTTAATGTAATAATATTAATGATACTTGTAGATAAAATATTATTCAAAGCATAATTCAAAGCATAGCCAAAAAATATCTTTTTTAACTATTGAAGATAATAACATTCGCAAATAATCAATTTTTCTTTTGAAAATACAAAAATCTGTTACTTAAGTGGAGTTTTAATATAATAATATTAATAATACTTGTAGACAAAATATTATTCAAGAACCATTTAGCATAATAATCTGTCATCGTGAAATTTTATGTGTTGACTCTGCCTATATTTTCTGTTAATTTATAACTAAAATAATTTTGATGTGGTTCAAGGTTAGTACTTAATAGTAATTTTAATTCTATCTTGTGCTGAAAAATAAGAGTTACATTATTGACGATTCCGTTGTATCATCGATAGTTCAATAGAAAATCGGCCATCCGTAATTAAGCACCTTACAACTGTATTAAGATTGTGGCATTTAACTAAATTAAACTAACAATAAAATTATTTAATTTTTCATACTTTGCCTATAAAGGTGCCCTTAAGGGGACGGCAGAGCTTAAAATCCTTAAAAATATTTTTTTTTATTTTTGTAAATTTCAACTTAAATATTATTCAACTTAAATATTATATACATTATGGCATGCATTTATCACAAAAAAATTTAAAAAAAAAAATTATTTTTGAGAAAAAAAATGGAATTTTACGCGTCGTCGTAGAAATCTTCGAAATGCCCCATGCGTCTTCCATATCAATGAAAATCCCCAATATATTTTTTATAAAAGTTTGGTTTATATATAGAAATAAAATAGAGCATCGAATTTTATATATTTGAATTTAAAGGTAAAAAAAAAAATTCAAAATTTCAAAATTTTTTCGAAAAAATTTCAAAATTTTTCAATTTTTTTTTTTTAACTTTTAAATTCAAATATATAAAATTCGATGGTCTATTTTATTTCTATATATAAACCAAACTTTTATAAAAAATATTGGGAATTTTCATTGATATGGAACGCGCAGGGGGCACTTCGAAGATTTCTAAGACGACGCATAAAATTCCATTTTTTTTCTCCAAAAAAAAAAAAAAAAAAAAAAATTATTATTTTTGTGATAAATGCATGCCATAATGCATATGATGTACCCTTGAATAATATTTAAGATGAAATTTACAAAAATTTAAAAAAAAAATTGAAAAAAATTGAAATTTTGAAAATTTTTCGAAAAAATTTCAAAATTTTTCAATTTTTTTTTAACTTTTAAATTCAAATATGTAAAATTCGATGCTCTATTTTATTTCTATATATAAACCAAACTTTTATAAAAAATATTGGGGATTTTCATTGATATGGAAGACGCATGAGGTATTTCGAAGATTTCTAACACGATGCGTAAAATTCCATTTTTTTCTCAAAAATAAATTTTTTTTTAAATTTTTTGGGGATAAATGCATGTTATAATGTATATAATGTACTCTTGAATAATATTTAAGTTGAAATTTACAAAAAAAAAAAAAAAAAAAAAAAAAGATATTTTTAAGGTTTTTAAATTCCACCGTCCCCTTAAAGTGATAAAATATGAGATGCAAACTAACAAATATGCTCATTTATAAATCGAAGTCTTCGCTTAGTGTTTTACAGGAGGAAATTGAAGTTTGAGAAATGGTTATCCCGAAATAAAAAAGTCTCCTTAATATAGATTCAGACAATAAAAAGAATATGAATCTAAGTTACTAACTTAATTTATTCCTCACCTATTCAACAGAATTAAAACAATGACAATGTAGCAGCGTTTTGCCACGGACTTTAATTTGCATGAGAGTGATGAAAAATTACAGAGTCACATTATTGATGATTCCGTTGTATAATCGACAGTTCAATAGAAAATTATCATCCGTAATTAGGAACTTTACAACTGGATCAAAATTGTGGAATTTGAGATAAATTAAACTAACAATAAAATTGTCTTATTTTTCATACTTTACCGATAACGGTGTCCTTAAAAGTAATAAAATATGTGATGCAAATTAACAACTATGTAACATCTCTATTTATAAATTAAAGTCTTTGTCGAACACTTTACAGTAATGAAACTGAAGTTTGAAAAATAGTAATTGCCAAAAAGAAGTTTCATTATTTCATATGATTTTCATATATTTAAGAACCCCTCTTTTTTAACACTTTCCAACAAAGTTGAAAAGTGTTTATGCATTCGGTTTGTCTGTCCATCTGTCCACGCTCTAACTCCCGTAAATATACTCAGATTTTTATGAAATTGATAAAGGTTATTTAGGGTCACCAAAGTATGTTTGGTATTGTATATGAAGTATGTAAGATTAATCGTTCATTTACAGGGCACTAAAAATATCCCATTACATTATAGTATATGGGGAAAAATCGTTTGCAGAGTATTTTAATAACATCCTATTTCAAATGTATTGAAACTGATATAAATCACTGAATTTCACTACGACCACGTTAGAAAAGGGCATTCATAGCATTTTTAATTCATTTACAGGGATACACAAAATAAATCCGTAGAAATTCGTTACAGTACTGTCTTTGAGTAATAATTCCTGGAGTGTACGGTTTAAAATTTGGTATGCGCTTTTAAATTTAATTAATATTTTGCATCTTACTCGTTATATATAAATTCTACACCTCAAATACAGGGCTGTACAAAAGTATTCACGTACCGTTCTCCTTATTAGAGGAAATTGCTGAAGGTAAATTTTCAAGTGAAGTATATCTATCTCTTAAGTGAACTAAATTTTGGCATGCGTGTAGTTAATAGATTCAAATCTAAATATCATATACAGGGTTGCTGAAAAAAATTCGGATAATTTTCCGATTGTGGATGGGAACAGCTGAAATTAGGTTTTGAAATGTGTTATGCGTTTTTATATGGTTGAATTAGACGTAATATTTTAATTTTTTAAACGGTGCAGTTTTGTTATATAATTCTGAATGTGTTGGAAAGTGTTTCATAATCTATGCTTGAAGCATGATCTTTTCTTTCTTGTTTAATGGTAGAAGGGATTTCGTGAATGTGTCAGAAAGTAGCGAATATGGATGTGAGAATATCCTCAAGAAATGACATTGTTAAGATCAATAGCGCCAACTTTTGAAAAATATTGGGTTGGGCTTAAAATTTTTTGAGTAAAGTAGCGCATGCATTTTTCCCCATTAGTGCGTGTGAGTGTGGAGAGAGAGACGAGGTAGGAGCGAATGACTAAAGATAATTCGAAGTTAAATTATTGTTTTTTCTAAGGAAAATATAAAATTATTATAATTTAACAAATAATTTTATTAAAGTATATTATCATAGGTTCTTCCTTATAAATGCATTAATATTCGTTATAAATAACATAAAAATTGCTAACTATTGAAAGTGCAAAAAACTAAATGCCGAAAAAACATATACTTTAGTCACTTATGTGCTTTACCTATTCAAGATATTAAAACAGATAGAAAAATATGCAAGAAATTTGCTTTAGGAGAGGTGAAGGCCATTAAATATACATTCGCTGAAGGGACTTTCAGTGATCCTGTAAGTCTAATTGATGTCCTTACTATTTTTTAAACAAAATTATTTTGAGAATGTCAATAAAACAAAATTTAATTTCAGTGATTAAATAAATAAATAAATAGATAAATAACGAAATAAATCAATTAAAATTGACTGGGCAAAAAGAACAAATTGTTAGGTGGGCTCGCACCCCATAGGCCCATACAAGTTGGCGCCACTGGTTAAAATCTTTTTTAATTGTCATTTTCACTAAGGCTTTAGGATTTGTTATTTTCATTCACAATGTTAAAAAAAAGGAAAAAATGTATTTGGCCACTATTTTTGTAGTTTTGCGGAATTTCTTTTATATTGCGTAATAGTAAAAATAAACCTTTAGTTAAAATGGCAATTTGATTAGCCTTTAGCAATTGCTGTCTGTCAAGGGTATTCTCCAATACATATTCACTACTTTAGGACTCATTCACAAAATTGCTTTCGATCAAACAACAACAACAACAACACGAACAGGAACAAAATAAGTCGGAAATTGTACGTCAAATGTGGCAAATGAGGGGCGTTCGTACTATAATTAGTTTTATAAATACGCAGATCTTGGTGCAATAGCCGCTGCACTCTTTTGCAAAAAGGCCCGAATACAAAATTTATTACGATTATATATATTAAATTCAGTAATACGGAAATAATATGACTCCATCTTAAATTGGCCGCAATCACCATGGCAACCTAGAATCATTACCTATCATTGGATATCATTGAATTAATTACGTATGATAGGATTTAATAGAATAAAGAAAACTTTTATTAATATATTTTTAAATTTTGATTCGATTTTCATAAAATTTGAAATTACTCGGCAAAATTCTACAACGATTAAGGTAATGTGGGGACAGATGCCGCAGTTTTACTTTTATTCTTGTAAAATGTACAATAAAGCAAAAAACAACAAGCGAAGTACCAGAAATCATTAATCAAACCCATTAGAATCTAATTTCTATGTTAAACAATTTAAAATCCTCTTAATAAAGTAGGCATAATTATTTTCCCAAACGTCATTTTTAACATAATTTTTTATGTGCTGCGTAAGATGCCGCATGGAGAAAAATGTTAGGCTGTTTATTTTTTTTCAAGCAAATCACATTTTTATATTCTCAAACAACTTAAAACGAAAATAAATAACAATAAACTTACAATATATATATACATATATCACTAAATTGTGAAAAGTTTAACGAAAATGCAAAAGTGTAAGTTCTACAAATAAAAATTAAGACAAAAAATGAAAATGAAAATAAAAACATTTGAATTTACATGAATGGATAGAATAATTACTGGAAACAATAGACTGCATAGTTACAAAAAAGAATATAAATCACTGGTTTACATCCAGGTGAACATTGCAGTTTGCTCTTAATGTAGGTATTAGTTCTATTCTATTTAGGTCCTAGTCTGTTTATTTTTGGCCTTTCTTCTCATTCTTTGCTTTTGTATTTCCACTCGCCTACATCACACTTTCCGTTGCAAAAGTAAAGCAAGCCTTTTTCATACAGCTATCGATTGAATTTGATGCACTGAATACTGAGCGCTTTAGACTTGATAAGACTCCAGACACTCAGCACATTCAGAGTCACCAAACTCCAATCCAATACTGCTGTCAGAATCCATAAGCGGAGCAATTTACACATTGTCGGAAGATAACTCATGTTTAGTTTCTGCTTCAAGTAAGGTGTTTTCAAGTTGATCTTTCCCTTCCTTTTTTTACACATTTTACTTTCGCTAAGCAGTCGTTCTTTGACGCTTTCTAGTTTCTTTTGATTTTTATTTCCTTCTTCTTTTTTCTTGTTTATAAACTCTGTGCTTGTAATGTTTGCCTTCTTTTGCTTTCTCTTACTTGGCTATAGGTCTTTTGACCATTGGGATAGGAGATATTTTGTTTTGCAGTTTAAATGTGTGATAATTGTAAACGGCCTACGTTTTCCTTATTCACACATGGTGAACCAACATTGTTGCTGAGAATATTTTGATATGTAACAGAACGCGCTAATATACGATCATTTAAACGTAAGTGCTACTTAAATCGCAGTGATGAATTTATTGAACCGAAAAACAAATATATATTTTGCGGCATCTGTCCCATAGTGATGGGTAAGATGCTGTGTCGCCATTTGGTGTCATGTGAGCAGCGCGCGAGAAAGGCAAGCAGATGTCTGTATTCCACGAGGATCTAGTCTACATTTGCAATCGGTTTTGCAATGAAATCTCTATTTATTTGGCTTAAAATATGTAATAAAACTTTATAATTTTCGCGACTTCCCACGCAGGTTTGAACCATAAAAACTGGCATAAATATGTAAATACTGACAATTAAGCTATAGAAACATATACAACACAGCACACACCACAGAGGAACACTACGAACTTCTTTAATTGGTCTAGGGAGAGCTAGTGTCGCCCACACAATCTCTGCGGCTTCTGCCCCACCGCGGCGTCTGTCCCCACTTTACCCTATATATATTTAATTAACCATTCGGTTGGTTAGTTTTTGCATTGTTATGTGCGGACAGACGGATCAACCAGACGACGACTATAGGTGCTACCTATTTATATAATTACGAACGCTCCTAAAAACCCACAGGTACACGGATATTTTTCTTATACTGTTCTGATAGTATAATAACAGAATCAATTAACAAAACAAATTAACAGTCAAAGACAAAATCAATTAACTATCTTTTTAGTTCGTTTTCTAACTTGTTTTACTCTCGTGTAAGGTAAAAGAAGACGAGGCATTAATTTTGTTGAAGAAGATTGAAGACTACGAAATCACTTTCATAAAAGAATTAATGAGTCTCATTAATCTTGATTCAGAGAATAAAGGGTCGGATATTAAATTCTTTGTAGAATGTACTAAGACACAAAAAGCTAGGAGTGTTTTATCACGTAATAAGTTCTTTAGATATCTTAAAATTAAAGAGTAAGGAAATTCTGATAATTTCGATTCTAATATAATTTCTGAACTAGCTTTAATTTAAATGTCCATTAAAGCATTTTTAACTAAGAAAAACAACTAGATAAGATTCTGAGATTTAATTGATTAAATGTAAAGTGATATTATTTTCTTTGTATAATTTATCAATTAATGGTGTACTTAATGTAATAAAATATGAGGTGCAACAAAAAATAACAAAAATGTGCCTTTGCTATTTTTTTTAAATCAAACTTATCAGTATTGTCTAACATTTCATCACTAAAATAAGACTGACTAAATCTGTTTACATTTCAGTTTGGTGTTTTTACTTGTTATTAACTATTACATTCCAGTTTAGTGGTTTTACTTGTTTTATACTCGTGTAGCGTAAAAAAAGAAGCATTAAATTTGCTGAAGGAGATTAAAGATTGGGGAATCGCTTTTATAAAAGAATTAATGAATATCTTAATTTTGATTCTAGGAATAAAGAGTCACATTTCATCTCTATAATAAGATTAAGTCTATTAACTATTACATTTAAGTTTGTTTTGGTTGACTTGTTTTTTACTCGTGTAGCTTAAAAGAAGAAGCATTAATTTTGCTGAAGGAGATTAAAGATTGGGGAATCGCATTTATGAAAGAATCAATAAATATCTTAATTTTGATTCTATGAATAAAGAGTCAAATATTCAATTATTTATAAAATATGTTGAGATATAAAACATTTGGAGTATTTTATAACGTAATAAGTTCTATCTTATTATTAAAGCGTATAATCTTAAAATAAAAGTGTAGTCTAATTTCTAGACTAATCTGCAAGCCTTTGACTGCGGGTTGGGACATATACGTCCCAGTCGACTATTTTTTTATACTATTTGTATCACTCTTTGAAAAATAATTTCTGCCATACACTGATAGTAAGATTTTTTTCCCAAGAGAAATCCCAAGTACCACAAAGAAAATAATTTGTAAATTGTGGTACGATGGAATATAAGAATAGCCGCCAGTTCAGATTGCAATCAAAGAGTTATTTCAACTTTATAGCGGAACAATTTTTAATTTTCTTATTAAAAATTCAAATACACGTAATTTAAGATTTTAAAAAAGAAGCCTTTAAAGCAGTGGTTCCCAACCTTTTTTTGGCCGCGCCCCACCAAAGCTTCGCTAGAATCATGATGTCCCCCCTCCTGCGTTCAATATTATATAAATCTTATTGCATAAAAAATAAACTTCTATTTTCCCGGGAGAATCCGAAAATAGCATTAACTCTAATAAGTGATTTCACATTCTTTAATTTATCAAAATCATATATATTTTTTTTAAGTATGTTTTTAACATAACTCTATGAATGCAATGAGATCATGGATCTTCGCATTTACATCTACAAAAGTTTTATTGTTTTTTGGCAAATTATCTCAAATTATAAGTGATAAATAGTCTACATTTTCATCTTCGTACAATTTCTTGAAATCTCTCTCACATTTTGTATTACATCTGATAGAATTAATACATTTTATAATAAGTTTTAATACTTCATAAACAACAAGTGTTAATTTTTTTTTATCACCGAGACTGTATGGATAACATAATTCACAAGTAACATTTCCGGATTTGCGCTTCTATCCAATTTAAGTAACTATTTCTCTTTCCACTCATAACATAATTCTTTGATAATGGGCTTTCTCTTTCCCATTATTATTTGACAGCCATATTCTCTCCAGTTTTAAATTTTAAAATGTATATGTCTTGAAATATGTTTATATATTGTGTATTTGATCTGTAGAAGAGCCATAAGAAGTTTTCTTTCTACCCATTTCCTTCCGTGATGCGCACGGGTATTTACTAATTTCATGAAAGTAGTACCTCATTTAGATAATTGAAAATATTTTTTAGATTAAAAATGTCTAAATAGTCAATTTTAGATACACCCTACAAAATTTCATATGTAAAAGTTCCTTCATGGGGCATATTGCACATGTGATACATATCATATCGTACTAATGTAAAAGATGTACAAGTTTGTTTGTTTTTTTTAATAAAAAATAAAAAAAAAGAAGTGTGTGTTACTAAAATAATATTACAACCAGAAAAATTAAGGTGCTTTTTTAATGTATTAAAGATGTCAATATGTATTAGATGTAAATTCCCAATTGGGCGAAAAATGGCCGGACCAGTATTCGAACCCGGGACCTCCTGGATGAAGCCGCCAGTGCTCTGCCATCTGAGCTATCCCGGACGATTCTGGTCGAACTTTTTCACCCAGCTAACCTTGATGATTACATTTAACCTTGATGATTTTCGCCCAGTTGGAAATTTACATCTAATATGATTTGTTTACCAATTAGAATAATTGTGTTAATATTAATCTAATGTCAATATATCTTTAAAAAATTCATATATTTATTCCAGTGTCAGTGTATTTTTGAAGTTTTAAATGGGAACGTTTCGAATATTAATTTTTATTCAGTTATTTTAAAATTTTTTCATGTATTATTTCTATTTTTAGGCTATGACACTACTTTCATAAAAAAAATTACAGAAATTTGTTAATAAGAAATCTGAAATTGCCCCCCTAAAATGTCATATTGCCCCCCTGTGGGGCGTACGCCTCACGTTGGGAACTACTGCTTTAAAGTATGTTTATCATCTTGCGCAATACTTCTCCTGCGGTAGCTCTTTTTCATTTCTGAATCAGCGTGTGGAACTAGAGAAAAAATATTTAAATAATTTTGAATTTTTACATGCTAAAAATTGGTTAAAACTTTAAATGTATACAGACAAGATATGTAGAAAAAAAATAAAAATAATGCATATAGAAATAGATTTAAGTATATCATAGACATATTAAATGTTTATTGAAAAAGATTGACTATTTCAGCTACATAAATTTTGGAAAAATCGTTATGTAGCATTATAGGGCTATTTCAGTTTTCTTAATAACGATTAAAATACATGTAATTCAAGTTTTAAGAAATGAAAAAGCTTGTTCATTAGCTGATGCGATACTCTTCATGTAGTAGCACGTCTTCGCTGCTAAATCAGTATATGGAAATCGTACAAGAAATATTTTAATTATTTAAACAATTTTGTAATTTTGCATACTAAAATTTTAAATTTGGCTAAAACGTTAAATATGTTTTTTGTTAAAATTATTATTTTGCTACAATTTGAAAATCGGCTAAAACGTTAAATATATTTTTTGTTAAAATTATTATTTTGCTATAATTTGAAAATCGGCAGTGTTTCAAATCACAATTTTTTTCAAACGAATCAATATATACGTAAAAAGACGTGCTAGATGTAGAATTTTGTGCAAATCGTAAATGCATAAAACTGAACCAAAAGATCATCCATTATCGATAGTCACATTGGTGCAACTGATGCATCGATACATCAAAGCCATTTCTGTATACATGTGTAGCTATTTTGTCTGTCTGAAATACATTAACCTCTTGGCAGTTTCCCTTTTTTTCCACACAAGAAATTAAAAATAGGAACGTGACAACACTCTTTTTGTACTAAAATATTTGTCTTGTATGATCGAAAAATCTTCGCTAATTAATAAAACGAAAGTTGCATTTAAAATTAAGTGGTGTCCAAAAACTTTTAGTAACGAAGTAAGCAAACTCTTTTTCTCAGAGCGATATTCGGGCAAAACTGTTAAGGAGTTAGAGATTAAAATGTAGTTAAAAATTGTTTAAATAATAATAAAAAAATACATTTGCTTTTAAAATATGAAAAATAAAAAATACTATTGATAGTGTAAGCAGAATGTTGACGCTAGTTAAGGCTCCGCTGGTCGCGAAACCTCATGTTAGCCTATGGGAAAACTTTGAAGCGCGATTGCTCATTATCTAATATAATTATTAAAATACCGTTATCACCGCCAGAAAGTAGACGTCAGATGCCGATGATGTGCGTTTTTAAAAATTATCTTCGTAAATTTATTTTAAGCACATAAAAAATTCCTATAAACTCTGAAATTTTCATTTGATTAAATTTTATCATCTTCAATACTTAAAATTTACGTAGAGAATTTTTAAAAACGCACATCCTCGGCATCTGACATCTACTTTCTGATGCTGAAAATGGTATTTTAATAATTTTATTAGGTAATGAGTAATCGCACTTCACAGTTTCCCCATAGGTTAACATGGGATTTCGCGATCGGAGAGTTTCAGTGCAGCGGTCCCTTAAGCACGATTATGCCCCATTGTTTATGTATTGGCGTAACGGCAGCCAGTCTTGAATAGTTTGTTAAGAAAAAATTGTTTTCTCGAATAGTTGTAAAATGGAATTCTCGAATTTTTTTTAATTTCGTTTTACGTAAATGTATATATAAGGTTGAATATTTCGTCATTAAAAATTTGAATTTATCGAATACAGTCCATTACTGGGCTTGCTGGTGTGAAGTTTATTGACTTGGATACCCCCGATATCCTAAAAATGAAGGACTATTAGAAAGAATTATTTACCAGAATAATCAGTGGTAAGATCTCTACTTATATTATAATTTCAGCAAAATCCAAATGCCCCCATATGTAGCTCTCCTCACGTAGCGGCCCGCACGCCTTTCAATTATATTTATCTTTTAACACGTTGAATGCCACGTCAGTCACCGATGACTGACACTGATAGCTCAGTTTAGGTCGCGTCAGTCATCGGGGCAGTGTTGCCAGATGAGCTACTTTTTTAAAAATCAGATTCTTGATTTACACCACTTTTTTGAAATGGTAAAATGCGCCTTATTTAATGACATATTAATTAAGGCTGAAACAAAGAGAATTTTACCGTTTCAAAAAAGTGATGCTAATCAAGAAATCTGAATTTAAAAAAAGTAGCCCACTGGCAACACTGTATCGGTGACTGACGCTTATAGATTCTGTAATGGGAGTCTTATTTCGTGGCCTAAACGGAAAGACAGACAAAATAGACTTGGCATTCAATGTGTTAAACATTGTTAATTTCATTAAATAAACAAATAATACCACTACTATTTATACATCTTAATATTAATTTTCTTACAATATTAATTTATAAAATCTTATTAAAGATATTTAAGATTGCATTTTGATCCTCAAAGTTTTACATTCAATGTACAAGATAATTTAAATTTATTGAGCTTCAAGGAGCAGAAAATTATATTAAGGGAATTCAATATAATTATGACTGTTAGTGTAGAAGCGAATGCTTGAAATATAAATTTCAGCACTATTATTCGTCATTACTATATTTAGCGATTTGCTAAATTTCATAGTGTAGAGTAGGATTTTGAGAACTGATATAATAACATGTATTTTCTTCGCAATCTAAAAATAATTCAATGGGCACAGTTAAAGGTAAATTATAGAAGATTTGTATCATAAAAAAAGATATTAAAACTATAAAAAAAAAGACGGAAATACAAGATGCAATAAAAATAACTTATTCCTTTTTTTAATTTGAATCCCCCCCCTACATCAGCGGTTCCCAACATTTTTGTCTCTCACGCATTCTTTGCTCATGTTTTTCATTTATGCGCACCCCTTCTCGCATAAACTCGGTGACAAAAATATTTGTTTTCGTTCTTTGTCATGTTAGTTATTAAGGCAAAATGTAGCTTTATTAAGAATTCCTTATTTTTAACCAGTTATTCATTTGATGCTGAAAATTATATCAACAGAATATCACTCAAAACAATAAATATTAATAAAAGAATTCAAATTAAGTACTCATAATAAAAAAAAGAATGAAAAACTACGCTCATTAATACGTACATATGTTATTGCCCAACTAGTCGAACATTAACATGAGACGATATATACCGGGTGTCCCAAAAAGGACTGACTGATTTTAAAATTCAATAACTTGCAAACGGGGACAGATATTTAAAAAATTCTTGCAGGAGGGTTATGCATACGATGAAAAGTTTTGTTACAGTGATTTTCGATTTTAGTTCGAATTACAAACAATAGATGGCGCTGTAAGCAATAGTCGCTAAATACAGGCTCGATTTCTGGTCCTTTCTCTTGTTCCATGCTGAAAAAGGAGATGGAAATGTATTATCCGGGCCACGAAGTACCAAAAATCGAGCATGAATTCAGCGTCTATTGATCGCAGCGCCATCTATTGTTTGTAATTCGAACTAAAATTGAAAATCACTGTAAAAAAACTTTTGACCTTATGCATAACCCTTCTGCAAGAATTTTTTAAATATCTGTCACCGTTTGCAAGTTATTGAATTTTAAAATCAGTCAGTCCTTTTTGGGACACCCGGTATATAAACATATTTTTATTATAAGAATTATTAGAAAAAAAAAACGTTAAAAAAATGCGGTGAAGGATAGAATATAAAAGTACAGAATAAAGAAAGGTAATTTTTCAAAAGAGGGAGAGAGTCACAGACGTAATCTCCCGATATTAATAGAGATGTACGGGGGTTGCAGCAACGCATTATCAATCAGATACTGGGATTAAGTTATTTCATTCGTTTTGCGAGTGGACTATTGTAATTTCGCATAAATCTCTCCTTACAACTGATAATTGTATAATTTTGTTTCCATGTTTTCATTATAACCTTTTATTTTTGCTTTTTCTCCCTAATCGATGTTGTAACATCTGTCAAGTAGCATTTTTTCACTGATAAGGAAATTCCGTTCTTTTGAGAAAAGAACAACAGAGGAAGCCGTGGAATGTCCGATACGGGAAAACGAGTTTTGTAAAAGCCCCGCTAGAGTGAAATGAGGCGAAGGAGTAAGTCCGTGTTTTGACGAGCGGTGCTCAGTAAGACCGCCGAACTGGACAGATAGTTAAATTTTTTTTTAGTTGTCAGCACGTGGCAAGTGCTATGTTATAAAAAAGCCAGAATTGTGGCTTGTGGATTTCTTGTGTGGAGAACTGATGTAATTGATTCATTTGTACGTAATCTACTGTTTGTTTTTAATTAAATTTGTTTTGTTTTAAAAATTGAATGGAGTTTTAATTCAATTGTTTTACGAGCTGATGTAATTGATTCATTTGTACGTAATCTACTGTTTGTTTTTAATTAAATTTGTTTTGTTTTAAAAATTGAATTGAGTTTTAATTCAATTGTTTTACGAGCTGTAGTTATCTTTTCAATAATCTTCGCTACCCAGTCGAGTGCCGATATTACAATGTAATTTTCACGTACCACCTATAGGTACACCAAGTATCCCGAGGATTAAGCATAGTATAAAAAACACTTCTCTACATGAAATGCAAAGTCTTATTGCACAGTTGAATTTACAAATCAACCGGTGAGAGCATTTTTCGGAAGCTACTTCCAGAAAATTTTTTCCTTATGCACAGCTGAAATAGCATCAGAAACTCTATTGAAATTTCTTCCACGCAAACTTTTTCAAATCTAGGTGCCACCTAGAAAATCATAGACTCAGAATAACATTTGAAGGATTGGGGTAAAACGATGATAGTCCAAATTTGTAAAATTTGAGATGACGCTAAAATCTGTTACCGTGAGAGGCGTACTGCCGTTTCGGAATTTTAGATCGAGGCAAAAATGAAGGTAATTCTTTGGAAATACATAGCTGTAGATACGCATAAATGAGGAAGAACGATAACAGCCCTTTGAATAATTACAGTTAAAGATTAGAATAAAACGCTTAGACCGATGAATGTCCTTGCTCGTAAAAAAAAAAAAGAACGGCAAATACCTAACTATCTGTGACTAACAGACCTTTCTCCCTGCCCCTTCATTTGTAAATTGAAATTGTGTTTCATTAAATTTAGTATTTTTGGATTGTTTTTTCCGAAATGGTCGCTGGATGGACTTCAGTCATAAAAATCCTGATGTATTATGCCTTGTAAAATTCAATTTTCTTGCTACTGAGTTAAAAATAATGGAAACCAACTTCACCACTAAATATTTTTACGTACAAGAAAAAAAATATTTAATAAAGAATCCAAAATATTAAATTATTTTCCAGCATGAAGAAAAGTAAAAGAAGAGTTAAATTTTTATTTAAGGATTGCTGCTATCTAATGTTAAGAAATATATAGGGTGAACCAAAAGTCTTTCCCTGATTATAAATATTTATTGTGCTCAAACTATTATAATTAGACATATGTTTGTTTGGATACATTGTAAGCACTGTTATAATTTTTTTTACGAGACCACGTACCTCAGTAAATTTCAACATGTTTCTCCTTGGTAGCTCCGAGAATGTCTATGCGCTATTCTAGTACCCGCCAAATGTTTTTTAACATGTCTTCTGTTACAGTCCACACAGCAGTTTGTATCCTAGTCTTCAGTTCTTCGATGCCAGAAATTGGTGTGACAAAGAAGTCCTTGATATAGCTCCAAAAGAAAAAAATCCAGAGGATTAATAACGGGAGAGCGCGGAGGCCAGGGTGTTGGTCCACCCTTTCCAACCCACCAATCCTGAAATGAGCTTCCTCTATTGCAGGAACAAACTACTAAAACTGACCTATCCAACAATACAACAAGTTCCGTTATTATACAAAAGGTTAATTTGTAATGAATTATTATAATAAGGGCAAGACTTTTGGTTCACTCTGTATTTCAAGCATTTTTTTAAAATCAAAAACACATTAGTATTCTAGAGTATGAAATATTAATGCACATGACTGGATTCAGTGGAAGCCTTACTTAAGGGGTTACATACATTCTCGTCGACGAAAAATTGATATCTTTTGGAACTTTTCTTTAGGAAAGGAGTAAAATTAATTGAAAAACTAATAATTCCAATATGTTTTCTATCGATTTAAGTACTTAAAAATATTGTTTTTGCTATATCTTGTTACATATTACGTCGCAAACCTGCAGCTGCATTGACCTGTACCAAAATATCCAGGCTCGATGGGCAGCATCCTAATTTCTTGTAAAAATAAAAATTATTAAAATCTCAGTTTTTTTCTCGTAAAATAAGGTAGTAGCTATGGGCCCTCGACTAAAATTTTTGAAGTTTTGAAAATAATGCTCTATTTTGAAAAAAAAAAAAAATGTTTTTCTTCTAAAATTTTTACCTTTAAACTTATTGGAAATATATAAAAAAATTTAAATTTTCAAAAAATGGTCCGATGGCCCTTAGATAATTTAATTATGTGTAGATGAGCGCAAATTTAATCCAAAAATGTAAAAAATGTTTAACTTATCATGCTGCCCCTGTTGAAGAATGTAGTTTCCAGAAAATCGAGTTTAAAGTTTCAGAAGAAAAAAATATACTGATATATATTTTTTTCAACTTACACTTAATTTTCTATTCATGCGCCATACTGTGGACCCTCCTTTGCCTTAATCTGAAAACTTAAAATGTTTTTGTTACACCTACGAGCAGTAGGAACTTCTTTTGTCGCTAGTACTGTTTTAATTCCAGCATGTCGTAGGCGGTTGGCGTCCACCTTTGCATCGCATTATTTGCAGTATCTACATGTAAATTTTTGCACCACCATTATATGTGGTAGAAGCAATATCGATGGCAGTTTGAACAATAGAGCCACTTGAAGGCGCGACTGTTGGACAATTTTTTCAATTAGCATCAAACCCTCGTTAGTGTTCAATAAGGGTGTAGAATCTTTAAAATGTCTCAATACATTCTCCCCAACGTAACGAACAGCAACGAAAACGTGCATTTGTGAGTTGCTACCTGAACGCTACAGCTGTCTTTATTGTTCGGCGTTTTCGGTTTTATTTATTCGGCGCTCACATTTTTGCTCATATATTCTTAGTAATTGAGATATCACTTTGAATATTTTTGCCCATAATTCTACACACTATAAGGATTTAATTCCGTCAAAAATAAAAAATAAAATTGATTTTTTTAAAGTTGAGAACGTATGTAATCCCTTAAAATCTCTCCAAGAAATAGCATTTCGGGATCAAATGAAATTTTTTATTTTTAATATGTGAAATAATTGTTTAGATATTCGGGACTCCTAATAACATTTAGATTATTACTTTAGTGATTTAATACTTTTAGAAAGAGATATTATTTTAGAATTACAAAGGCAATTAAAATTAACAAAACATTGGAAGAAAAATAATATCAGTTAAATCAAAGACATAAATTTCCTTTTCATACAATCTGTATTTTGCGTTAAGCATATATGAATATCGGATAATGGATGTAAAACAAAAGCAAAAAATTCATTTTCTCTAATAAAACTAGTAGTTGTGGCCATCACAAAACTTTCTTCTATATAAATCACGTCAATTAAATCATTTAAACAGTAAAAGAAATTACATCAATTTAGAACCAATTCATATAAAAGTATACCTGAATATGAAGTTTGATGAAAATTCGTGCATTAGTTATTGAGATAGAGCTGTAGGGGAAATTCTGAAAATGCTGCATAGCAGCGCCATCTGTTGGGCGATCTGCACCAAAACGTTACCAGCACCAATTCATATCAAGGATGAACTGAATCTGAAGTTTGATGAAAATCCGTGCATTAGTTCTTGAGATAGAGCTAGTGCAGAAATCGTGAAAAATGCAGCATAGCAGCGCCACCTGTTGGCGATTTACACCAAAAACTAATCAGCACCAATTTATATTAGGGACTACTTGAATATAAATTTTTATTAAATTCCGTGCATTAGTTCTTGAGATAGAGCGCCCACAAAATTTATGTCACATACAGACAGACAGACTCATCAGACAGACAGACTCACAGACTCATCAGACAGACATTTTGTAAAAACATGTTTTTTGGAATCTCTGACCTCTAAAGAGTGTAAATCCGTCGAAAACCGGAAGTCGAAAATTTTTACGAATCCGATACTTTCTTCTTGTAAAGATAGAAGAAAGTAAAAAAAGAAAGAAGAAAAGCCACAACGTTAGTAGAAAGCGAAAATGAAATAACTCACGATGAAAAATGATTTTGCTTAAAATTCTTTATGAGAAACACGTTATGAACTTACTTATTTTAGAAGTTTGCTTAAGGATTACGTGACAAATTAGTTTCGATCGAAACATCGCTACTTTAATTTTCTTACAAAGAATATCTTGATTGAAAATGCTGTAAATTTAATCAAAATCTGACGCTAAAAGCTCAGATTTTGTGTTTTTAAAAGAGTTTTTAGAATAAGTGTTCAGTTTTTTTGTGCTGGGGTTGAATATTCCGAAATTTTTTAATTATAGTTTTATAGATTATGTAAATTACGAAAATCTTTCAAAAAAAAGGGAAATATAATAGTACCCTGATAATACGAGGTGGTTATATCTAAGCATAAAATAAATCGAACTTTTAAAAATTGCCTGTCATTATATTTATTCCCTTGCGTTTTAACCCAGTTTTAAGGAATATTGTAAAATTTTAATATCGTATGTAAACAAAGATTTGTATTAAAAATATGATACAAAAAGTAAATAATGCAAATTTATTTGCAAATTGGTGAAACAGGTATTAAGGATTACGTGGCAAATTAACCGTGAACTAACCGTAATTATAAAAAGCTTGACGCAACTAAAATCTCACTTTCAATAATTACCAACCATAGACGGCAATATAATAGTTTTTTCGTAGTCCTATATAAAAAATTATCTTCAAAACACATTCATATAGGGTAGACCGGGGCTAGTTGGTCCGCTTTTTCTTCTAATAATTTAAAAAAAATTACAGTTCAATATTTTAAATTTCTTTTTATGTTACCGCTATCAGTGTACTTTCAGAAAGAAGTCACAATATCAAAACATGAAAATATTAACTATAAGTATTAGTTTAGAAGCTCAAATTGACACCAAGTCACTTGGGCCAACGTGCCCCGATTGCGGGGTAGGTTGGCCCACGTCACTTTTTAATGTTCTGATAGTGCAGAATTTTAAGGAATGATCAAAATTTTACCAAATCATAATTTTTATTTCTTGCGATCGAAAACACAATATAGCCTCCTAAATTAAAATTAAAATTTTAACTATTAAAACTGTGAGTTATTCAAAATATTAAGTTCGACCAAAAATTGTTTTAAAAATTGATATTATTTTCTCATAAAAAGTGTCTTTAATATATTACGGAACAGTATAAATTTTAATAAAGGCATGCTAGGTGTGAAAACACCGTAAATCTTAGAGTACAGTAATTTAAGAAATCATTCATCCTTAATTAGGTGATTTATTATAAACACCAGATGATAAATAAATTGTATCAAGGCCTCTGTACATATGTTAAGTGCAATAATATTTTTCTTTCGTTTATTATGTTTTTCTAACGCATCATTCCCTTCAAATTTCTGTCAGTAAAATATAATATGGCTTCATGATGCTTTGGGTAATGCCAGCTTCTTTGAAATAATGATAATTTTCGATTATATAAAACTTTAATCCCTAATCAAGTGTAAAAATTCAGTTTGTTTATCATGAAATATATATATTATTGATTACATTCACAATTTATTATTGGTATAATGAGATCTAGGTAATCTAATAAGTTAGGATATAGCAATGTGCTTGATATAATTATGTTGGATGATATATATATTTTTTATATTTTTTGTTTGAATTTTTTTGTTTGAATCTTTATTAACGATTCAGGAAGCGTAGTTCTATTCTGTCTGTGAAAGGGACAGCATGTCTCTTAAAGGAAAAGGTATTTTTTTATAATTAAAAAATTATTTCCTGAAACTACCCTTTTTATGGATTATGAAGACAGAAAGGATTATTTAGTTTTAACGAATAACTACCCATGTAAGAGGTTTTCACTTCATAAAATGTGATGTTATTAAAGCATTATTTGTGACAAACTCTTCTTTGGACGGGGGAACAAGGGGATTTTATTAATAATTGAGAAATATCAGAGTCAGGTAGATTTTGATTGTTAGATTTGTTACTTTTAGCGATAGCATGAAACACTGGGAGGGCAAACTTTTAGGTAGATTTCGTAAGAAATACTTTCTATTGCAGTCTCCCATACATTGGAATTTTTGAAAAACTTTTGCAGATCCACACCGATCATGGCCCCTAGAGCCCAAAACCACCTCCAGTTCGAAACTTTATCTATCTATCTATATACAGTCGAACCCGGATAAGACGCGTTTCAAGGGAGTGTGTAAAAGTCGCGTATTAAGCGGGATCGCGTATTAAACGTGATTTGTACAATGTTGCAGGAACTGGGCTTATTTACAACATCCAATCGTCTAAATGAACTTTAGAACTTTCATTTATATGTTTACGATCGAAATTTGTATCTTTTAGTTATACTTAGATTAAAATTTAATTGAACTTAACTTTAACTCATTGTTTCTTTTCATAGAGCCACATGGATTAATAACTGAAAACAAAAAGTAAATTCAAACGGCTTTATTATGGATTATATGCTGCAACCAAAAATAAAAAAATAATTTCACGCTAGACTAATTTTTTAACAGAACTAAAAAAAAAATTTACCTTTGAAGCACTTGTTAAAATTATATTTAGTACTTGTGATAATGAGTACAATTATAATGTCCTTTTTTTTTTGTTATAAGAAAAACTATCCGGATTAATAGTATTTGTGTAAAAAATATTGTTAGTTTAGCAAGGAGTAAAGAAAACATAAGAGATTTAAACAACCGCAGTCGTATTTAATTTTTACGAGTTTCATTTTTTTGCCTGCATAATGAAACATAGTAGGATATAACGTACATTTAAAATCTCACTAACAAGGTATACTAATCTTTAATCGTAATAATTTCATGACGTATCTGAGTATCCTGAATTCGTCTATCTCTCTCTAAACCATACAGGAAGCTAAAGATAAAAGAATGTTAGGACGCAGTATCAAACAGAATTGTAGTGTTGCTAATTTAGCGGGTTTTTTAAAATTCAAATATCTCTTACTATTTTCGATTAGTAATGTTCGCCTTAATTAATCTGTTATTAAATAAAATAAATATTACTATTCGTAAGCAGTGTTTCTTATTTGAATATGAAAAAAATCTAATAAATTGGCAACACTGAAAAAGAAACAAGGAATTCGCATCTTGATCAATGAATTCGCGTCTTAAGCGTGATTTTTTTTGCCTCAAAGGACCGAAAATCTCTCGCGTATTAAGCGGGATCGCGTATTAACCATTCGCGTATTAAACGGGATATTTTTACATTAGCCTTATGGGCGATATTCAAGGGAACATATCAAATTTACTTAAATTTATCATAAATCCGCTTAATATTATCTACAACTTCTGTATTGACAAGCTTTTGATAGGAGCAACTCTTACAGCAAAAAAAAAAAAAAAAAAAAAAAAAAAAAAAAAAGTGTGTGTGTGTGTGTGTGGGGGGGGGGGGGGGGTTGTATAAGAAAAAAATCCCACCTCCATTAATCCGTTTAATTCTTGGTGAAATTAATACTTAACTTCGGAATCTACCTGCGTCTGTAGGCCAAGCCAACAATTTTTCTATAATTATGAAAGTTATAAATGTTTTTGTACAACAGGAGCAGCTGATTTAATTTGGGCAGGAGGTAAACAACATTATAACTTCATTTTTTTTAAAGATTGACTGGAATAACCAGGAATTCAATTAATAAAATAATTCCTTACTATTAATTAATAATAAATTAATTATATTAATAATAAATGTTTATTAAAATACTTCATTAAAACTATCAAAATTCCAATACCCCAGAGCCAAATTCCTAGGGGAATGTTGACCCGGCGGGTCAACATGCCCCGTGCCAAATGGGCCGACTAACACCATATCGCCATTTTTGTTTTCCATGACTATAAGGAATTATTATGAAAGTATTTGAATAAAAAAACATGCCCCACAATAACTACGAACAATTGTTTTTCTGAATTATTATATATCAAAATCTAAAATGTAATCTATAAACAAATAATAAACGATTATTTATAAGAAAGGAAATTTATTCACCTTTGCAAAATTTTGAAAATATTCTCAATAATTTTTTAACGGACATTCCGACTTCAATGGTGTTGATGTTGGAGGAGGAAAGCGAAGCAACGCATAATTGGCTTGACTGACAATCTCATCTAACGCAAAGTTTAAAAGATATCGCGACTGGGCCAACATGCCCCTATGGCCAACTAGCCCCGGTCTACCCTACTAACTAAACATATCTATGCTAGAAAATGCATAACACAATTCTCTACCATAGTTATGAATTTATTATGATATGATATTTGGTATATGAAAACGGATTCATATACCAGTATCGAAAAAATCCGTTGAGTTTTAATGATTTAAAAAAATTGAATTGAATGTTTATGTAAACGCTACTGAAGAAAACAAATTTTTAAATTTTATCACCAATTGAGAGTTGGAACAGATTTAAAAGGTATCCTAGATCGATAATATCAGCGTTAAATGATACTGAAATTTTCGTTTATATGCCATATAACAAATACTGAAAACATATTTAACCGGACGCTTACTTTAAAACTATTGAAGATTTCTAGATTTTTTAGCCATGAAATTAACAAAATTAGTTCAGGATAAAAACAAACAAACAAACAAACAAACAACAACAAAAAAAAAAAAACAAGGCGTCACACATAGAAGGAAACACTTTTCAACACTTCCAGAATATTGTAACAAAACTTCACTATTTTTACAAAAGAAGATATCTAAATAAACAATTATGAAAGCGCATAAAACAACTGAAAACCCAATTTCATCAATTAAAAAACTACAATCCTTAAGAGTCTTTATTCGAATTCTTTTGAGCAGCCGTGTATATGATCTATAGATTTGTTACACTAAGCATGGTTTGCTAAAATTTAATTCGTTATACAACGCAAAACACATTTGAATTTTTTTTCAGCATTTGCCGCCCATATATGGTAACTTGAAACATTTTTTGCAGTCTTGTATATGATCTAGATATTTTTATACACACTTCATATTAAGCTAAACTTTAATTCAGTTAGGAAACGCATGACGCAACTAAAATCTCACTTCCAATAATTACCAATCACAGACAGCAATATAATAGTTTTTGCGGAGTTCTGTATATGAATTTATGTTCAAAACACATCTTAATGTATACTAACGTAACATAAATGCATAACATAATTCTCGATCATAGACAATAATGCTTGCGAAATGTTTTTTCACATCTCTGTATATGCTATAGAGTACTAAATAATACTATGTAATGTACTAAAATTTGGTTAAGTCTGTTCTCAAATCCAAAGTGAAAACTTTATGACATAAGTTTTAATTCATTTTTGTTCGGAAACGCATGAAACTGGCAGGTGTTGTTATTCAGAAACTATGTAATCTATATATATACTAGAAAGGTAGCCCGTCAAAAATGACGGAAATTTAGATATAAAGATATATACAACTCATGTGCAAGAATATGAGTTTTCTCGCTTGTTCCGTAGTGATAGATGAAAATAACACATTTAATGAACGAAACACTTTTATGAAAAAATGTGTACAGTAGAAGACCACTAATCTGCACAGTTTGGTTCCAAGTGTTATGCAGATTTGAGGCTTTTTGCGGTCATGTCTATTCAATCTTTGTTTACATTTTTTTAAATTCATATATTGGACAATTTAGATTGTTAAGCCTTAAAAATAAATAAATTTTACACTTGAAGTAAGGTAAAAACTATTAAATTATCGTATACGATTTCATGAAATGGTATTACATGGTATTATATGTGTGTGCTTCACGATCTTGGTTACGACGTTGGCGAAATTGGCTGCAACTTGTCATAATCCTAATAGTGTGGGCCGCTTTAACAAAAAAGTAACCAGTTTTTAGCAAAATTTCTGATATAAAGTAGTTTTCAAAAACTTGTGTAAAATTGCAGGCCGTTCTCATGTTATGTCAGTCCTAAGAATAATATTTCTAACACTGAAGAGTTTCCATGTATATATGAAATTTAGAAAAGCTTCTCCAATAGAAAGGTCTTGAAATGACATTGTAATTCCTGTAACTTCAAAGTTTAATCGGGCCCTGATGTTGTTTACTGAAATCTAATAAATACAGTTATTTTGAATATTACAACAGAATTAAACAGTTAAACTTATCTAACATAAACCCGCTGTTACATCCCGATGTTGTTTTTTTACTATTAAGAAAGAAAATTATTTAAATTTTTCAAATCATGCATTTATAATTTTTTTCCGACTTTAATAACTAAATAATGAAAAAATAGGCTTTTGTTCTGAGCTCATAAATATGACAATAAAATAATGTAACTAAGAGACATTGCAAAATTAAATCTTTGTGATTTCAAACCATAAACAATCGATACCGCCACCATTTTACCTACTATGATGTCATTAGAATATTGTTCATTGATTGTTGGAGAACTTACTTTGTGAGTTTTGGCGCTTGTCTGCGCATTTATATTGGATAAATAAGCCATTTTGAGTCACACCACAACATTTAATAAAACACTCACAAGACGAACAAATAGAACATGAAAAATAATAAATATCAGCGTCGGATATCGTTTGTTGCCATGCAACTGGTATAAATTCTCAACTTTTAAAAATATCGTTTGCTTCATCCATGGAGCGATAAGATTGTAAGATGCACGCGCATGAAAATAAATGTATTAGAGAAATTTAATTATTAGAGAAATACTACATGAGTATCCCCCCAGTGACGAAGGAACGATACAACAAAAGAAACAATGTGAAAATACAAGATGCATGTAAATAACACAATATATTTATAAAAAAAATCAATTGTATGAAGTATAGTTTATTTCAGTTATCAGTCTTTTAGGAAATCTTACTCGTCTACCTGATTTGGTAGTTGGTTCTTCTGATTTTACTGGCTGGCTATCTACTGGAAAACTTTTAGTTTCAGGATTATCTGTATTACTTGGTAAATCACTGAACACAAATGCAGGTTTAACTCTATCAAGTGAAACACAACTTTTCTTTCCATTTAGAATTATGGTTATGTGCTTGTCATTTCTCGATAGAACTTCATGAGGGCCAGAATAAGGTTGAGATAAGGATGGAAGGACTTTATCTAATCGGAGAAACACATGCGTGCAATCCTTCAATTTAGGGTGAACAAAAATTTTTGAGTGTCCGTGAGCAGATGTATATGAAGGTTTTAAACTATTCATTCTCTCTTTCAATTGTTGGACGAAATTATTGTCGCAAGATACCAAAGATGGGATTTCTGAACACATTTCAGCTGGTAGTGTGAGTGAAATGCCATAAACTAACTCAGCACTTGAAGCTTTTATATCAGGTTTCACAGCAGCTCGTATACCAAGTAGAACTGCAGGCAAACTCTCGGTCCACTTACTATGCTCATGAGCCTTTAATGCGCTCTTTAAGACTCTGTGGAAACGTTCAACCAAACCATTTCCTTGAGGATGAAATGCTGTCGTTCGTATGCGGTTTGTGCCCAGAAATCTTGTCAGTTCTTTGAACAGATTTGACTCAAATTGTCTACCTTGGTCGGTTGTTATTATAATGGGGCAACCAAATCTAGATATCCATCCGTCAAAAATGGCACGGCAAACTGATTCTGCAGTTATATCTTTTAAAGGTATCACCTCTGGCCATCTTGTAAATCGATCTATTATTGTTAAACAGTATACATTTCCGTCTGATGGAGGTAATGGACCTATCAAATCTATGTGAATATGTGAAAATCTTGCATCGGGTAATGCGAAAGTACCTAGACTTGTTTTCGTGTGTCTGTGTACTTTAGAACGTTGGCAAGCACTACAACTATTGACCCATTCTTTCACATTTTGCTGCATATTGGGCCATACATATCGTGATGCAATAAGATTTAAGGATGCTGCAACACCAGGATGAGCTAAATTATGGAAATGTTCAAATACCGTTCTACGAAAATTCGCTGGTACGAATGGTCTCGGAGAACCTGTTGATACATCACAAATCAGTTCTGTGGCAGACATTGGAGATGGCATGCTTTTAAACACAAGAGAAGATTTGTTATCATTTTGCAAATTGCGTAGATCTACATCATCTTCTTGAGCTTTTGCAAACTCCTCAAAGTCTAAAAATGAGCTGGAGATTTGATCTACTTCAATTCGAGATAAAGCATCAGCAACTGTGTTGTTGGCACCGCTTACGTGACGTACATCTGTACTAAACTGAGATATGTAATCTAGATGCCGCCATTGGCGCGGGCTGCATTTGTCTGGATTTTGTTTGAAGGCATATATGAGAGGCTTTTGGTCTGTATATATGATAAAGTTCCTTCCTTCGAGCATGTGTCGAAAACGCTTTACTGATGTATACATTGCCAAGAGTTCTCTGTCGTATGTAGACCATTTCTGCTGACTTTTTGAAAGCTTGATTGATAAAAAAGCAATGGGTTCCCAATACTTTTTATTAAGCTGCATAAGAGAACCGCCAACGGCTTTGTCGCTTGCGTCAATCCAAAGGCTTAACTTTGCGCCGGGAATGGGATGTCGCAGGAGAGTTGCATTGGCTAAAGCTTGTTTGGCGTCATTAAAAGCCTGCTCAGCCTCCACAGTCCATTGAATTGAGTCGTGTGAATTTTTATCAGAGCGTCTTCTAGACTTTTCTGAATTCTTTATTCCTTCCAAGAATTTATTTAATGGAGCCAATATGTGAGCAGCTTTTGATACACATCGACGGTAATAATTAAATAACCCAAGAAATCGTCTTAACTGTGTAAGAGTAGTAGGTTGAGGAAATTTTAAAATGCAGTCAACACGATCTGGTAGGGGCTCAATGCCAAATTCAGATACCTTATAACCTAGAAAATCTATGGATGATACGCCGAAAATGCATTTTGATGGTTTTAAGCTTAATCCGTATTCTTGCAAGCGCTGAAATATGATTCTCAGATGCTCGAGATGTTCTTCTGGTGTGCGAGATGCTACCAAGATGTCATCAATGAAAACATACAAAAATGGAAGATCTCGTGTAATTTGATCCATGAACCGTTGAAATGTAGCAGATGCGTTGCAAAGGCCGAATTGCATTCTTGTACTCTCAAATAAGCCAAACGGTGTAATAATGGCACTTTTATGTACATCATCTGGATGAATTGGTATTTGGTGGTAAGCTTTTATAAGATCAAGGTGGGAGTATATTTTTGTACCATGAAGGTTCGAAGTAAAGTCTAAAATATTTGGAATGCTATAATTATCTTTTACTGTTTGTGCATTAAGTGCTCGGTAATCTCCGACAGGTCTCCAATCAGTAGAATGTTTTTTAGGAACCATATGAAGTGGTGAAGCGTAATTGCTTTTGGATGGCCGAATGTGACCAAGATCAAGCATTTGCTGAAATTTGTATTGGATTGAAAATTGTATTAGAGAAATTTAATTATTAGAGAAATACTACAGAGTGATTACCTCAATGATTTAAATTTTTTTTAAGTTTCACGATGAATGAATCACTTGTGTTTGTTTAGGTTTATGGAATGAGATATTAAGCTGTGAACCTAATTTCAACTAAAGTTATCCAAGGATATATGTATTTTTAATTGAAATAAAAAACAATGCTTTGATCTCAAAATAAAAAGTTTTAGATTGTATAATTGGTTATTTCTGTTAATTATTTATTTAGGTACTTTTCCATTATAGCGCATTTTTAAAAAAAGCTTGGCGCAATTCGGGCATCAGAAAGGGAGATATGTTGCCAAAATATATAAACAGCTATGAAAACAAATCTAATGAACTTTTATTTTTGTTTATATATGCACTTATATACATAAAAAAATCGTTTCTAAATATATATAACATTTTTTTATATACAAATTACTGCACAGATTTCAGATATGAACCGGGATACCTAACTGACGCCAAAATGGTGTTATTTTGCTTGCTATGGTAACCCAGCTATTGTTTTTTATTTATTAATAAATTGTTTATTTACTTTTATTTTCTGTTTTTAATTATATAAACTGTTTTGTTCTATAGCTATTATTCAAACTTTTATTTATTTATAGATATTTCATTTACAAAATGATAGCAAATAATTTTAAAATATATAAGTAACTGGTATTCGAAAGCGAGATTTCTGCCAAATTGGCGTCAGAGAAAAATCACGCCAACCCCGATGCGTGTATGACATGTGTGCAAAAATTACGGCACAGATGTCATATTCGCCCCATATTGGCACGATTTTTTATCTGACGCCAATGTCATATACACACCGGGTACTTTAACTCTCGCCAAAGTGTCGTTATTTTGCTTGATATGGTAACCCGGATGTTGTTGTTTATGCTGTTGATGTTTTCGCCAAATTGGCGTCGGAAAAAAAATCGCGCCAATATGGGGCGAATATGACATCTGTGCCAAAATTACTTCTGTTAAAAAATGGGTAAAAAAAATAATTAAAAAATGAGTAAAAAAAATAATTAAAAAATGGGTAAATAGCTTTTTTTACATTAAATAAAGGTACTTGTTAGTTATCCCGTCGACCAAATTACTGTCGCCAAATTGTAAGATTAAATGCCAATAATGGTTGACATTAAACATGATCATGTGTTTCTTACGTTATCAAGTGATTTTTAATTCGACGTTATATTTGTATTTTTATTAATGTTTTGCTAATTTAATTGATCTTTCGTTGATTAAAATAAAAATTATGTCAATTTGTATAATTTGGCGAGTGGTTTGGCGATTTATATAATGTGGCGAAACTGGTCGACGGGATAGCTAACAACAACCTAAATAAATTGCATACATATGGAAAAAATTGCTTGTGAGTATGAAGCAGTAAATAGGTTGTCAGAAAATATGTTGGCAAACCTCTTTCTCGCCAAGCAACTTTTATCCGAAGTATTGTACATAAGCAATGATTGCTAGAAATGCATTTTTAATTATGATATGCGCTTTTATGTTTCACTACATTTATGCATACTATACTGTGCGTATAAATGCTACAGTTCATATGCAGGGCTACACAAAATAATTCGTAAGGGTTACTGAGTATGAGAGTAAATTGCTTAAAGGTGGTTTTTAAAGGAATTATGCGTTTTTACGCTGAACTACATTTAGTTTACTAAGAAATGTTTGTAGAATATAGATAAAATGATATACAGGGTCACGCAAAGAATTGGATACATAACTGTCTATGGATGATAATATCTGGAAATGTGATTTCAGTAGTTTTAAGAGTAGTTTAAATTAAATTTAGGCTAAATAGTGGCATGTAATAACGATACTATTGGCTATGGACGGTAACTGCTGAAATCAATTTTTAAAATTTTTTATGCGTCTTCTAAAATCTTTACTTAGTTATCTTATTTCCCAAAATAACGAAGTTTTGTTAAAGCTTTCAGGATGTGTTGGAAAGTGTTTCATATTCTATGCTTAACGCATGATTTTTCTTTCTTCTTTAGTCTTATTTTGCATTTATTTTATTCTTAATTTTTTAGTCTTATACTGCTTTATAGAAACTTTGGCACAGTTGTCATATACGCCAATTTGGCGAAAACATCAACAGCATAAACAACAACATCCGGTTACCATATCAAGCAAAATAACGACACTTTGCCGCCAGTTACCCGTTGTGTATATGACATTGGCGTCAGAAAAAAATCGCGCCAATATGGGGCGTATATCACATCTGTGCCGAAACTTTAATATTTAATTTTTATACTCTTCGCTCCACACCCCTTACATATAGTACAAACTATAATACAGATAGCGCAAAATAATAGACAATTTGGTACTTTTCCACTGTAGGAGCTTTAGCGTTTTTTTAAAAAAAATCTTGATGTAATTTGGGCATCAGAAAGTAAGATTTGGGTTCGTTTCCGTTATACGGATACCTTTGTCGCCAAGCGTAATAGATGTCGCAAAATGAAAATCACGTGAATTGGAGCATTTGAAAAAAATAAAAGAAAAAACATTGTCGATACTAAAGTGAGCATTTAAAAAATATAACATTTGAAAATTCCGGACTTACGAACTATTTCATTAAATCACAAATATATACTTAAAATAAGTGAACAAATAACTGTTATAAAATAAAGCAATAAAATAAAACTCATATTAAACTGCTGGCATAAAATTAAAAATATCTTTTAGCATTTTGAAATAATTGGCGCATTAGCATACATTTTGGCATGGTGTCCGTATAACGGAAAAATATCGATATTCGTTGTCAAATCATATAAACAGCTATGAAAACAAACTTGATGAGCGTTTTTGTTTGTTTTATACGTTTATTCTATATATATATTATTGATGTTTTTATGTACAAATCACATCTGTTTCTTTATAAAATTAGAGAAACGTCTTTTTTATATTAAATAGCGTGTATATATAAAATTAAACAGTGGTTGGGTTCCCGGAAAATATGTTGCCAAATTTTTCTTTTTTCGCCAAGGCACCTATACTGGAAAAGTACCTAAAGCACATTGAAATCGCGCAGTTAGGAGCTCACACAGTACAGCGTCGTCTATTGGCGGTTATTTTATTAGTAGCATCGGGAGGAAGATGTAAAGATGTACTTTAAATTCTCACTCATAGATTTTGAAAAATATCTTAAAAGAGCGGAGTTTAAATTAAATTTCGGTGACCTCCTTTATGAAAGATTAATAGTTTTAAATGGGAATTTCGCCAAATTAGCCAGCTATCACCAAGTTGGCTAATATTTGGCGCTACTGTGGTAACCCTGCATTAGGTTTTTTTTCAACAATTACTCATTTCAATGAGGCGGTCCTACTGGAATCGTGAGGGACACACAGAGACTTGGATTTTATATAAATAGATTATGCTATCGTACGTGGTTCAGAAGTCGCGATTATTTGTTAATTGTTTAAAGCCAACGTCCGAATGAAACGCATCTCATTGTTTATTGAACAGCATTTGATGCATGTCCATACCTATAAGGGGGGGGGGGCTATCATAGGAGGGGACCCTGTTCTGTTGCTCAAATGTCGGCAACTTGGCGATATAGCATCAAATTTGGCTACCAAAATGAGTCGTCAAAAGTGACGCCAACCTGGCGATATCTCTAATATTTCGCTAAATTCCCATAGACTTCCATTGTAAACCAATAAGGTTTACTTGCTTATAGAAAATCAACAAATTGAGATATTTTAATGCAACAAAAACTAATATTAGCTTAAGGTATTATATTAATTATATTTTCCAAGTAAATTAAATTATGAATAAAAGTAACATGATACGATACTTGGCATGCTTTCCCAAACATAAATTTTAAGGGAGATCAAACTAGTCGCCAAGAGCAGCTAGTCGAAAGATGTTTTCCGTTTTTTTTTTTTTTTTTTTTTTTTTTTTTTTTTTTTTTTGTAAACGTAATAGATTTTTCAGAAAATCTTGTCAAAGCTGACGTTATGAACCGAATTCCCGGACGAAAATAGAAAAAAAAACTGTTAGAGAAGGGAGAAAAACGTCTTGTCACGCGATCAAAATCGCTTAAAACTCAATAAGTAATTTATTTACCAAAAAATGGAAAAATCATTTCGATTCCAAATCGCTTCCAGAGTCAGTCCTGTCAATTTTATACCTTTACTTTTAAAAATGAGTCCCTCATTATGTCAGAAATTTTTGCGATTTCGAGCAGTTAACTTGAGAGCAGCCTTACGCATATCGCATCTGAAAACGGACTTGCAGTAGTTATCGGTCATAGTCAATACTGTAACCGAATTCTTTTTTGTCTCCTTGGAACAGCCCCCCCCCACCCAATAAGTGCAATGCACTTTACAGTAAGCATAATCTAGTGCACCTCAATAATGTACATCAACTGGGCAAAGCCAGGTGGTTCTGATAGAATACAGATATATATACTCTAACATAATTCTCAAGCATGTAGGGGTTTTTTTAAAAGCCACCAAAATTTTAAACTTCAATAACTCATTAATTGTACTGAATATAAAAATGATATCAGTAACATATTTAAAAGGTAGTTTATAAATTTTGCAGACAGTAATTAAAAAAATAGTCCACGTTTTTGCCAATGAATGGCATTGCATTGACGCAACTTTCATAAGAATTGTCAAATAACTTCAAACTACAAATGTCAAACCATTTTTTATGCATTTTAGTAGGGAAACACAATAAATTTCAAAATTTGAATAGGCTTTAGATTCTGAAACACATTAAAAATAGTTGTTAATATATATGAAAAATAATTTATAAAACATAATAGTGGAATTAAATAAATAGAAATCTATATGTAAAGGATCGTCAAATTCATTTAAAAATGTTAATTAAAAACACGAATATGTACATTGAAATGATTCATACTTGCATTACTAAAATAGGTGTAAAACAAGTGGATAAGTGTGATCGCAGATTGCACAGAGGGTTTCGTTTAATATCTCTTTCAAAACACTTTATTCTGAAATTAACAAATCAAGTAAAAAAAAAATCAGAATTGCCATTTTTTGACGGAGCTGTCGTTTGCCCCTCCCCTTAACAAAAATTCAACTCCCCTTAAATTTATAAATATATTATTACGTGTTATAAACTATGTCAAAGTTTAAAAACGATCGGTTTTTCAATTTTCCTAATTTTAAGAAATTCCCGCCAATTGTCTGTGCGAAAAAGCATCTCTTTTATAAGTTTAAAAATCGATTTTTTCATAAAGCGGAAAGTTGTGGTGCAATTTTTAAAAATTTTGATTTTATGTATCAGCGTACGAAATAACATCCGATTGCGAAACAACCAAATATGTAAATTCAATAGTTAAAACATTTTGTACTGCGATTATCAAACCCTAGTATAAAAATTTCTCTTTTTCTTTCCGTGTTACGTGGCCTGCCGTGCAAAAAATGCAGTTCTGGAGTCAATTACCAAAAAATTAATTATCTTCACTTCCGATTGTCGAAATTAAAAAAAAAAGAACATATTCTGAAAGAGAATGAAGTTTTACGTCGGATGGCGTGAAAATCGTAGCTCAAAAATCTATATTTAAAAAATTTTGGTCCTGTATAAAAATTCTGAGTTTGTTTCGGACCGCAAAACGCACCTGTTTTATTCTCTGGTTATCGCCGAAAATTCAATGTGATCAGACATCTTTCGCCTTCACAAATGAAGGAAAATAAAAGATTTTTTCTCGATTTTTGACGAATTTTTGAGTTTTCATGGTACGATCGAGATAATTTTTAGAATTTCTGAAAGCTGATTTTCCCCTCGTCTTGTGGTACTTATTTCGAATTTTTGGGACGCGAAGAAAAAAAAGTAACCGCGCCTTAAAGAAATCGCCAGTCCTTATCTGCCCTTAAAATTACACCTGTTTTTAATCGGAGAAAGAGATCGTTTTTGTAATTTGATAAAAATTCCATGCTTTTGTTGAATTATGAATGCCTTTCTGATCTTGTAATTGGGTTTTTTTAATTAATAACCTCCATTAATTACGACTTTTTCAAAATTTTATGATTTGTCATTTGATGTGAGGTATTCAGCTATAAGTATGCAAAATGTCAAGTCTCGAACATATATAGCTTCTGAGAACGGGCTCTGTGACAGACGGACAGACAGACAGACAGACAGAGGAATGAGACGAATAGGGTTTCGTTAGATGAATAAATACGATTAAAAGGCTTTAAGACATTAAAAGCAATTTACGAATGTTAAATGTAAAGGAATTCGCCGAGCGCTTTCGACCAAACCTTGTTCATCATCAAGGAGTCAAGGGAGAAGAAAACAGCAAACCTTCAGAATGCATACTAGTTTAAATATTGCAGGTCATATTCCGCACATATGATTTGGTCTGCTTAATGTTAATGGCGTATATAGTTTAGAATGGCCTACTTCGCTCCATAGACGCAACCACTTCATCCCCCCTTTCTTTTTTCAATTTTGGTTTCACCCTGCAATATTTAAACCAGTGTGCATTCTGGAAGTTTGCTAATTTCTTTCACTTGACCTTTTGATGATGACCAAGGTTTGGTCGAAAGCGCTCGGGACTCCGGCGAATTCTTTTATATTTAACATCTGTAAATTGGATTTAATGTCTTAAAGAATTTTAATCATTTTTTGCACCTATTTTAGTAATAAAACTATGAATCATTTGAATGTATTCATGTTTTTAATAATATTGGAAGTTTGACATTTTTAATAAAAATCAATGCTAAACCTCATATCTTGCATGTCATTTTTACACAATAAGTTTACTCTATAACTTATAAGCCAAATGTTTATTCAAAATATTACACATAAAACCAAATTTAAAAACTAATATGGATTCACCCTTTTTTAGGACATAACATTTAAAAATAGTAAATTGATTTTTTAATAGCTACTCTAAAAATGTTTAATCGTTTATTTATGTTTAATAATCAATCATGTAAATTATCTTCCGCTCCTAGAAGAAAAAATTGTGCTTAAAAGGCAAAAAACAAAGAAAAGGAAATCGATCGTTTATTTATACAAAATGCATTCTTTTAAAGGCTGTAGCTACGAATATAGTTACTGAGAAGTTTTTCAGATACGCTATGAAAATAACAAGAGAAGAAAGAGGACACATTACATATTGCACGGAAAATCTATTATTCAGCCCTTCATGATTTTCCGATGACAAAGTATTTCAAGATTATAAAATATGAGATGTAAGATAGGTAGCGAAAGTGTCGCAGCGTCATATTTTTGTTCTGAAAGTCAATTTTTATCTATCATTCTATTAATATTATACGTGAAAATCTATTACCTATCTTATTTTTCAATTTCTAATTTTAACTAATTTTGCTGTCATGCAACGAAAAGGGGAAACCATTAATTTTACAGAAGACGATTGATAGCGGGGGAAGTAGTTGTCATAAAAAAATTAATGAGTCCAATCAATCTCGAAACCATTGTCATCTCACATTAATCTCAGATCGGGAGCTTTAGAAACGAATATTAAATTATTTTTGGAATGAAAAGATGCATTAATAAATGAATTGCCATGCTCTAATACTTAATACACTATATGGCCAAAGGTGACCGGTCGCTTGCGATTTTTGACGTTTTGTTAAATATCTAGAAAAATACATGAGGAATTAACCTGAAATTGTAGGTGTGTAAACAGTATTGTATAGGTCATATTTCCGTGAAGATTTTTTCCCGAAACCCCATAGGGGACCGTCAAAAAACTGAAAAATAACGAATATCTTTTGGATAACCCTGTAAAAACTAATGAAGCAAAAGCGTTTAAACTCGAGATTATTAATAAGTGGCCTATTTTAATATACTGTGTTCATTTTCATGAGGATAGCATGTATACTCGTAGAGAAATTAAGGTTTTTATAAAAACAGTCCCAAATTTTGCCACTTTTTTTCTTATA
Organism: Maratus speciosus; assembly: GCA_963932465.1. Classification (NCBI taxonomy): domain Eukaryota; kingdom Metazoa; phylum Arthropoda; class Arachnida; order Araneae; family Salticidae; genus Maratus; species Maratus speciosus. The sequence goes on along the minus strand of OZ010790.1, from coordinate 176,498,968 downwards.
ATTTGCAGAGTTCTTAATATAAAAAAAAGTTCTTTTCAGAAAATATGGCGAACAACATTGTACACAATACCACGCAATCAGAATGAAAAAATAATAAAAATAGGAGGAAAAATGAGCAGGTTTACTAAACAATTTTTTACTGCGTATGCGCGAATGTAATCAAAATATAATGTGCATAATGTGTTAGCTAAGTGTATAGAGCAACTTTTGTAAAAGTTTCAAAAACATAGTTTGAAAAGTCTGATAATAATCGTTTATGGAATAAGCTCAAAATCCGTTGTTCCCAAAATGAAGCAAAAACATAAGGGGTTGTATCCATATATCCATTGATTAGTGCCAATTTAGCATACACAATATTGCACGTAATACTGTATTTTTACCGTAACACAGTATATTATAATAAGCCACTTATTAATAATCTCGAGTTTAAAAGCTTTTGCTCCATTAGTTTTTACAGGGTTATCCAAAAGATATTCGTTCTTTTTCAATTTTTTGACGGTCCCCTATGGGGTTTCGGGAAAAAATCTTCACGGAAATATATGACATATACCATGCTGTTTACACACCTGCAATTTCAGTTTAATTCCTCATTTATTTTTCTAGATATTTAACAAAACGTCAAAAATCGCAAGTGACCGGTCACCTCTGGTCATATAGTGTAAATGTTACGTTATGTTATTGTAATAAATGTAATTATGTTATTGTTATCGCTGAACTAATTATTTACTTCATATTTTGGGAGACTTTGAAATAAATACTGCTTATGTTTGGATGTATATCTCCTAACAGGTGGCGCTGCTATGTTGTTTTTTCACGATTTACTCGATAACTATATCTCAAGGTCCAATGCTCAGAATTTCACTAAACTTCATATTCTGTTAGACCTTGACATAAACCGAGGGTGTATTATTATAGAGAGGTGTGGATAAAAGGATAATAATCAAGGGTCTAATAATTACAATTAGGCTTGGCTCTATACCGCCCGATGGTTGGCCTTGGTATTCTGTATTTTTAAGGGTTTTGTCAATAGCTATATCTAAAGAACTAATGCACGGAATTACATCAAACTGCATATTTTTTAGATCTTGATATAAATAAATTTAATTTAGACTTTGATCGCTCAACAGGCGGCGCTACTACACTATACTTCGGGGAAAATTTTTAATCGTGTCCACAATCAAATGATGCAATTTAGAAAGTGTGCTGTGCAATATTATTAACTCCATTCTTGAAACCACATCTCTCCACTTCCTCATACAGTGGCGGTCAAAAGTTTCCGGCCAGCATAAAATTTTTGGTTAATTTGTAAGTATACCCATATGAAGAGGAATCTCAAAGTGATACTTATAAACTTTATTGACATAATAGTTAAGAACTTATTTATGGAATAAAAAAGAAATATTAATAAATTTAATTGACAAAATTAATTGCAAAAGAAAACGCATGTTCTCGAAAGTTTCCGGCCACCTTGGCAAGTTTGAAAATAAATGGTGTTATAACAGAAAATAACAGTGATCAACAACATTTAAAATTAGTATTTTGTATTCATACATTTAACAATAAGTACTGTGGCGCAGATACGTGGCATAGATTCAATGAACGGTTGTAGATCGTCAATATTAAGTTTTTTCCACGGTTCTTGCAATTTTTTTTGAAAATGTTGCTGAATTGGAATATTTATAATTCCACACAAGTTTTCAAGTTAGTTTCAGAGATTTTCTATTCGATTCAGATCGGGTGATTGGGCTGGCCATTTAAAAAGCGGAATTTTTAGTGTGCGAAAACCACTGCTTGACGAGCTTGCATATATACTTTTGTCATAATGAAACAAATAATTGTGACTACAATTTTTCTTCCAATGAGTTAGCAAATGATCTTGCAAGATATCCTTATGCATTGCACTATTCATCTTGCCGCGGATTTCAAATAACGGACAGGCACATTTTTCAGAAAATGCTGCCCACAGCATAACGTGTCCTCCGCCATGCTTCATTGTAGGAAAAACATATTTCGAATCTTATCTTTTGTTTTTAGGTCGTTGGTTAAAGTGTCTGTTATCAATCCCAAAAAGATTGAACGTCGATTCATCGGAAAATAGTACTTTATTCCAATTTTCACTTGACCAGTCTTTGCATTCCTTGGCAAATGCCAGCTGGGCCCTCTGATTTTTTTTACTTATGAAAGGTTTTTTTAACACCGACTGTTCCATAAAGTCCTACGTCACGTAAACGTCTTTACACAGACTTATTTCAGCTACAAACTTATTTCAACAACATTTTAATACCGTAAGTCTCGGGGAATTGCAGAGGCATTTTTATGCGGGTCATCAACTGATTTTCTCCTGATAATTCTGTCTACAAGAATAGTCGTTTTTCGGGCTCCTCTGGACCGTGGCAAGTTCCGAAGGTCATGACCATCTTTATATTTTTTTTAAATATCGTTCACAGCAAATTTTCCGATCCACAAATTTGCCGCAATCTCACGATAGGATTGTCCCTTTAGCGACAAACAAATCACTCGTTTAGGAACAATAAATTGTTCAACTTTACATTTTTGAATTTGAAATATGTTTTTCACGTTGATTAATCAACAAACAAGGCCGAAATAACTCTTAGCAAGGTAGCAAAAACTCTACTAATAGCAAAAACTAATGGATGACGAATGGCCGGATACTTTTGCACACACGAATTTCGAATTCCTCCCCTTTGCATCAAGTATCTTCAGTATCCAATCAAAATGATCACGTGGTCAGATGTAATTTGCTTATTCGTAACTTTTGGAGTAATTGTGCTCCTTCTTCGATGAAACGTTCTGTCAAACAAATCAAAGAAACTAAATGGCCGGAAACTTTTGACCGCCACTGTACATTGCTGTTGGTCTGTTCTTCTTTTAATTAACTGATTACTGTAACGCCGTGTTAAATTCTGAGAAATGCACTATGATTTGTATTCATAATCGTTGTTATTATAAATTAATGTATTACAGTTGGTGTTGGACCTATATCTCCTGATGGTTGGCGTTGGCATTCTGTGTTTTTAAGTATTTTGTCAATAGTTGTATCTCAAGAACTAAAGCACGAAATTTCACCATACTGCATATTTTTTTATATCTTGACATAAATATCAGATGCTGATTCACTTTTGACTTTAAAAATCGCTCAAAAGTTTGGCGCTACTATCTTATACTTGGGTCATTCCACGTAAAATGAGCAAAAATTTTAAAAAATTCGTGGTCACATAGTAACCGATTTTAATAAAATTTGGTATACAGGTTCAATTCATATTCAAATAGAGCTCTGCAAAATATCTTCACAAAAATGAATTATTTTAGCAGTTTTGGACATTTAAAAAACTTGTGATAAGGAATGGCATATGTGCAATCGTCCAAAGTTGCAAGTTTGAAGTTCTGTATCTTAAAAACTATTTAACTGGAATTAAATTTTTTATAATAATGTAATCTCTGAAAAAATATCTTCTTATTTATTGAGTAATAATAATCTGGTAACTCCATGATTAATCTTTAATTGGTTGTAAAAATTGAAAATTTGCGAATTTTGAGAAAATTAGAAACGTTATAAAAATCAAAAGAATTAAAAAACCTCTGTGAAGTTGATGCCTGATGTAGTATTACATATGAAGATCAAATTCCTCAAGTTTGAAAGTTGCTATTTATTTCCTTCATCTTCAAAAAAAAAACTTAGAAATTGTAAAAAAAATTACAAAAATCATAATTTTTCCTGTTATGTATGAGCGAAAATATAATAAAGGAAAGGTCCGACATTAACAATATTGCGCAGACATAAAGTTCAGTAAGTCTATGATATGCTCAAAAAAATTCAACATTGTCTTTTGATTCCTAACATAGCAAAAATGGGCTCAAAAAGGCAATATTAACTACATTCCATGAGCTATATTTCTTTGAATTCACGCGCGTTTCTTAAAATATTGCACGATTTCAAGGTGAAAAAATTTAGTGCTGCTATCTATTTTCTGTATCTGAATTTAGTTGATATTATATAATTTTTTGTTCAATTGACTCATTTTTTTCTACTTTAATTAAAAATCTTCTTGAGGCATAAATAAACTGAAAGCAAATATAAAAGTTTCTATATTTAAAATATACACTATTATCTATAATATCAACAAAATTAAAAGTTTTAAAAAGCTTTCCTTCACGTCGAAACAAGTGATAGAAATACTGCATTTTACCCTCAACATTTTTCACTATTTATTTTTTTCTCATTAAGGATTAAAAAGGCAAGAATGAAAGTTTAAATATTTAATGTATATACTTGTAGCTATAACGTCAAACAATTTTGATATTGTCAGAGGTGTCCTTCACTTCTAAACGAGCAATAGAAGTGTTGCATTTTTTCCCTCAAAAATTTCCAAAAATACTTTTTTTTCTCATTACGGAATAAAAATACAATTACTAACTTACGTCAATCTGTTACTTATTATTCATTCCTAATTATAAATAATTTTTAATATAGTCTTTGCATTCTTAAGGCTAATAATCGAGATTGAAACTTCAAGCATGTAGACAAAACATCGATTTTGCATCCACTTTTAATGTAAATTTTGATACTTAAATAAACAATTCTAAAATCTATTATTTTATATTTACTCATAAATAGATATGACCTACTTACAAACTGATTTTCATTAAAATTTGTGACATGTCTGCCACAGGTGATTTGCTCATTTTGTATGGAATGACCCACTTGGGAAAATATTATTCATAGGATCCACAATGAAATGCTGCAATTTAGCAAGCGTGGTGTAAGGTATTATTAACTCCTTCTTTGAAACCATGTCGGTCCACTTCTTCATACACTACTTTTTTTCTGTTCTACATTTAATTAACTGATTACTGTTTACTTCGTGTTAAATTCTAAGACATACACTATGATTTTTATTCATAATCGTTGACATTATAAATTAATTAGAATAGTATTGAAGAAAGTTTTGTGATGGCAACAGAATGCTAGTTTCTTTTGTAAAGATCTGTTCTGCCAGGAGAAAATATCAATATGCTCTTCAGGTATATGGCATTGCTGATATCCATTGCCTTCGGTATTTAGTTATAATTATTAAATGTACTTATATAACTAATACTTGTATTTGCATATACTTTATATTTTTAAACCAGAATTCTTATACCAATCTGAAAATATTCTCAAATTTTGATAATGCAATCTAAATGTTGGGGATGAAAAGTTACTTTCAATAAAAAACCGAATCCTTGTATATTCAGTCTTAAAGTCACTGATTTTATCAATTAGTTCACTAATACAATCAATTATTTTACTTATTTATTCACTATCTTATTTTAAATTTATTATTTTAACGTATTGTTTTCTGATGCAAATACAAAAAACATTAATTTTACCAAATATGATCGACAAAAGAGAAGTTATTTTCATTAAAAAATTATAATAATGAGCGGCATTAATCTTGATTTGCAAAGTTCAGAAACGAATATCAAATGCATTTCAGAACGCAAATATGTGTATCCACGGCCTGCCGTGTTATAGAACTTAATAAAATGTTACATATAATTGCTATAGTTAATAATGGCTTACTTGATAAAGATTAATGATAATGATGAATATTGATTAAATAGTGATTTCTAATTAAGTCAAAAAATAGCTACAGTGCGTCTCAAAAATATATGGACAGGCGATTTTTTGAAACAGCAGTTCAAAAAATGAAGCCTTAATCATGAAAACAATAATAAACATATGGAATTATAATACAAGTTTATGACAACAAAGAAATGCAGTGGTTTTACAGAATTTTTGTAAAAAAATCAAAATCAAAATAGGCTGTCTCAAAAGTATATGGACTTTTCGAGTTTTTTGCATTTAAATTCGAATTTTGGATCCGTTCCTTTGAATTATCTTGAAAACCGTATCACGTAAGCTTCAAACTAGTGTTTGGAGAATGTGAGTCTGTAAAGAGAACCAATTCTGCTCAACATTTTGCTTTAATTCCTGAATAGTGGAAAATTGACGACTATGAGCATATACATCTCGTGCAAGTACTTCCCAAAGGTTTTTAATTGAATTTGGGTCTGGACTGATAGCTCGCCAGTCTATAACAGTCACTTGATTTTGCATAAACCAAGCTTTTGTTGAATGACATATGTGAATCGACGCATTGTCCGCTTGGAATTTTCAGTTACCCCTTCCAAAAATGTCTCCAAATGGTTAGTAGATTGCTTTTAAGGACATTTTAATAATCCTCAGAGAACCGTTGACCATTAAGAGAAGCAATATCCGTTGTTCCATTGAAACAAATCGTTCCCCACACCATTAGGAAATCCCCTCCTTGTTATTGACTAATGAATTCCCGAGATTCTCGTCGCAGATCATACCGGTGGTATGCCCAGCCATCAGGGCCATCCAAATTGGTTTTGTTTTCGTCACTGAAGAAACACTTAACAATTCATCTTCCCCAGGCTTGTGTTTTTTAGTTCAAAGAACGCGTGATTTTCTATGGTGCACTTTCAGCATATATTCCGCGCACATTCTGCGATATTTATGAATTTTGCTTGCCTGTATGCAACAGTGAACAGTAGATTTCGTAATAGGAAACGCTAAAGTCTTCGAAATTTCACGAACAAACTTCTTTTGGGTTGAAAAATCTCGAAAAATCTCTCTGTCTTGTCGTAGAGTTACTTTTTTTTGGTCGACTTGAACGTTGTTTTCCAATGGCAGTGTCACCTTTTGATAAAATTTCATAAATTCCGGATCTGTTACTCTTTATTGTTTAGCAATATCAGAAATTTTAACATTTGAGTCTTTAAACGCCAAATTTTATCTATATCAGCAGCAGAGAATTGAACGTTGCGAGGCATTTTCTCACTATCCGATAATTGAAGAATGAGCAGTGATTTTATATTTTCCAGTGGGTACTTTACAAGAACAGAACGCAGAAATGGAAATTTTTTTGATATGGTGGAAATAAAAGCAATTGTCTTCATTGTCCATATATTTTTGGGACAGCTTATTTTGAATTTAATTTTTTTACAAAAATTCTGTAAAACCTATACTGTATTTCGTTGTTGTAACAAACATATATTTTGATTCTATATGCTTATTATTTTTTTGTGATTATGGATTCATATTTTGAGCTGCTATTTCAAAAAATCGCTTGTCCATATACTTATGAGACGCACTGTATCAGAATGTGCATTTGACGAACACTCGCAGGAAATTTCTGTAAAAACTTTAGGACTGCTATGAAAACCGCAATGGGATCATTTTACTTTTAAGATTAGTATCGAACCTAAAAATGTTTATGCTAAGAGAGAACTTTTGGCACAAATTGCCAAAATTTAGGGTCCCTTAGGTCTAATTGGCCCTATACTAACCAAAGCAAAAATTTTCATGCAACAATTGTGGGAATTAAAGATAAATTGGAACCAACATTTGCCTGCTAGTTCTCTTCGGGAATGGCAAAATTTTCTAATTAAATTGACAGAAATAAATCATCTTACAATTCCGCGGTATGTTTTGTCAGACAATATTGCAAGTCTAGATTTACACGGATTTTCAGATGCTTCTGGAAAGCCTATGGAGCAGTTATCTACATAAGATCTCTCTCCACAACTGGACAATTCAGCTCCAATCTTCTGTGCAGCAAATCCCGTGTGGCTGCCCTAAAGCCAATGACCTTTCCTCGAATCAAGTTGTCTGCAGCTCTACTTTTGACAAAACTGGTTCAAAAGGTAATTCCTACCCTACAGCTTTGTTTTGAAAAGGTGTGGCTGCGGACAGATTCTTCAATTGTTCGATTTTGTCTTAATACACCACCCCACAAACTTAAAACATTCGTTGAGAACCGAGTAACCACGATCCAGTCTATTTCTGAGAATTATCATTGGAACCACGTATCCTATAAATCAAATCCAACAGATATCATCTCCAAAAGTGCAATAGCCAAGGATCTGATAAACAATGATTTGTGGTGGTTTGGGCCAGAATTTCTTCAAAGGGAAATTATAGTTCCCAACCAATTTCCCACTCTCACAGACATTGAATGTGAACAAGAACTGAAATTTGACTATACCTTATTGAATATTAATAGAGACTCTAACCATTTTTTTGAAGTATTATATAACTCTTCTAATAATTTTCTAAAAGTAATTAGAACATGTAGTTTTATTTTTAGGTTCGTGAATAGCACCAGACGTAGAACTGTAAACGGGAATCAGCTTTCGGGCACAGAATTAGAAATGAACACATATTCTTTTGTAAAAAAGGCCCAGGAAGGTAAGTTCGCTTTTGAATTAGCAGCACTCAGAAAGGGGCAAACTGTTCTTTCTTCCAGTAAGTTAAAGGGATTAGACCCATTCATTGACAAATGGGGATTACTTAGAATAGGTGGTAGATTAATCAATTCTGACTTACCTTTTGATGCTAAGCACCAATTAATTCTGCCCAGTGATCATAAGCTCACTAAATTAATTTTTGATAACTTTCATAAAAAGTACTTTCACATAGGTGCTCCGGGATTAGTTCATCAAGTAAGGATGAAATATTGGCCTATAAAGCCTAAAGGTGCCTATATATTGGCCTATAAAGCGAAAAACAGTGCACACTTGTGTCACATATTTCAAGCAAAACCTCAAAACACTAGATCAATTAATGGAAGACCTCCCATCGCAACGCGTAACACCTAACCACACGTTTCTCAATTTAGGTGTAGATTTTTGTGGCCCCTACCACATCAAGTACAAAAATCAGAGAAAAGGCACTTATTCCAAAAGTTATGTGGCCATATTTATATGCATGGCTACCAAGGCTATTCATCTAGAGATAGTAAGCGAGTTATCCGCTGCTGCAATCATCGCTGCGCTTAAAAGATTTTGCGCCAGGAGAGGCAAAATAAACACGCTAAGTTCTGACAATGCCACTAATTTTAAAGGTGCTTCAAAACAGAATTAAATAACTTTAAGAAATTATTGACCACTCCCAACGAGAAATTATCAAATTTCTTTGCCGAAATAACTTGGAAATTTTTCCTTCCGCGATCTCCTAATTTTGGCGGTCTATGGGAAGCTGGCGTTAAGTCCTTCAAACATCATTTGCTTAGGGCCGTAAGTAATAATAAAATCCCTCTAGAGGACTTTGAAACTGTAGTAGTCCAAATTGAGGGGATCCTAAATTCCCGGCTTTTAATTCCGCTTTCTGATGACTTAAATGAGTTTGAAAGGCTTACGCCAGGGCATTTTTTAATTGGAAGACCCATTAACGGTATTCCAGAGCCTAATGTTATGAATATTTCTGACAAAAGATGAACCTATTGGCAATTAATTACCAAATATGTTCAATGCATTGGGAAACGTTAGTCTATTGACTACTTAAATCACTTGCAGCAGCGCGGTAAATGGCAATTTACAAAAGAAAACATTAAGCTAGGATCTCTAGTGTTATTAAAAGAAGAAAATATCCCACCATGTACGTGGCTCTTGCCCGGATTATAGAAATAATTCCAGGCAAGGACAACAGGGTTCGTGCAGTCAAAGTCAAAACTGCATGTGGGATTTTTTTACGAGGAATTTCTAAAGTATGCCTGCTGCCCATCCAAGACACTTAAATAATGTTTATGAATCATTGTATTTTTTATATTATTATAAAGTAATTATCCTGATTATTTTATATATTAAGTATTTTGTATTTTAGTATCATTTCTAGTGTTAATTATCTATGTATTATGTTTAAAGTAATTGCTGAAATAATTTATATTTCATCCCCGGGCGGCATGCTCCATCCCGGAAGTATAACCAGCTCCCCCTAGTGGGCAGTCTGTAAAAAAGGTTTTCATACGTGTTGATCATTAAAGCATCAACACGTATGAAAACATTCCATCCAAAACTACGCGATGGATAATAACTACAATTTATATTCATTTAAGAAATTATTCAAGATTTATGTTTTATGAGTGTATTGTGCAGTGTTTACGTGTCAGTAAAACCAGTTAAAAATAAATTAAACGTCTACAGTCCACCATACGAACAAATATTAAACGAAACCATTTGTGCGGGCTTCAATCACATTTATGACTCTTTTTTTTAGGAAGGGGGGGGGGGGCAAATCCTAATAGAAACCTGCATATTAAATTTAAAATTTCTAGCTCCAACAGTATCCGAATAATCCTCCGAACACTTTCTAATCACTTCATAGTTTAAAATCTTGGATATTTTAACAAAAGTTCTTAGCGAGCATTTACGTTTTAAAAGTAATAACCATATTAAATTTCAGTTTTTTAGACTCAACAGAATCAAAGAAATCTGACTTTTAGAACATTTTACACTGTTGTATCGCTTGAGGGCAGTTTGTAGGAATGAAATATACCGTAAAGTACCGAAAGTAAGCCCTCCTCTGAATATAAGCCCCCCTCACAAATGTGAAAGTTTCCGTTATTGAAAAACTGCCAAAGTGAAAAAATTGAATCATTCTGATTTTTCAGGAAAATTTCAGGGTTTTTTGTTTCTATATCTCCTAAATGAATATATCTTATGTAATTTATTTTTATCTAATTTCTTTACATGCGAGGACGTGAGTTTCAAACCTCGCCTTATACGGAAAATCAAATTTTGGGAAATCGCGAAAAACCCTTGACTACGTGTATTGGTTTCCATTATAAGCCAACATTTTACAATACCAGAAATACACGATAAAATTAGTTTTTTGCAGATTGTAGTGTTTTTTCTATGCAAGTTCACCAATAAATTAGATTGATATAGAAAATCCTATTTTTAAAATTTTGGATAAGGTGAATTTTATATCGTTGTATCAGAATGGCGTATGTTCTCTACATCATACTATAAATGTTTTCCTTAATTTTTATGCACTAAGATTTAATAGATATTTATATTGAGTTTTAGTTTTATAATTTTTGTTCGTATTTCTTTCATATCTAAATTAATTATTTTATATAAATTTGTTTCATTAATTTATTATTTTTATTAATGTAAACTACTTAGCTTCTTTAGAAGTGAATTTTAAAACCAAAAAATTTGATATGATTTTATTTTGCAAAGTACATAAATCTTGTAAAATTTCATAAATTTCAAATATATCCACCCAATTTTCCTAACATTTGCACAAAAGTCCCATTTATAAGCCCCCTTAAAACCATTAGAAGTTACTATCTGCTAAAGGGGAGCTTACTTTCGGTACTTTACGGTAGCTTATTTTTAAACAGAGAGAGTAGTAGCAGATAACATTATTTTACTGGGAAAAGATATGTAATCGGTTTAGTAGTTCCAAAGAAAATAGAACGATTTATGCTCAATTCACAGTTTCAAATTTCGAAAATTTAAAAACTGTTCTGAGGGAACATGTATGTCGTAAAAGTAATTACTATGTTGAAACAAATATTTCTAGATGTAAGATTTTGAAAAAAAAGGCAAATGTAATTTAGAAAGTTTGTAGAACACTTTCGTTTTATACAAGGAGTAGTACTTAAGTTTTGAGAAAGTAATTACAAGAAATAATTTCTTACCAAGATTGTATGTTTTATTGTATCTCAAAATATTCTCCTGCAGCATTGATACATTTTTGCATTCGTATAAACCAATCATCAAAATATTTATGCTACTCTGAAAGTGGCATATGAGAAACATGGCATTTGTAAGCTTCAATGACTTCTTCCGGATTGTTAAAACGTTGACCACTCATTTTATTTTTAGGTGCGTTCGTAATTATATAAATACGTAGCACCTATAGTCGTCGTTCAGTCCGTCCGTCCGTCTGTCTGTCCGCATATAACAGAGCAAAAACTACCCAACCGAATGGTTTGAAACTTTAAATATATAATTGTTTCAAAATTTTGTCGAGCCATTTGAAATTTTGGGAAAATCGGATGTATAGTTTAATTACAGTGACAGTCAAAAGTTTTCCGTTACATTACGGCCAATGGGGAAAAAATATTGCAAGTGCGTTTTAATGATGTTAAAACCTTCCGAATGGTCTGATATTTTAAATATATAATTGTTTCAAAATTTTGTCGAGCCATTTGAAATTTTAGGAAAATCGGATGTATAGTTTAATTACAGGGGCAGTCAAAAGTTTTCCGTTACATTACGGCCAATGGGAAAAAAATATTGCAAGTGCGTTTTAATGAAGTTACAGCCTTCCGAATGGTCTGAAAATTTAAATATATAATTGTTGCAAAATTTTGTCGAGCCATTTCAAATTATATGAAAATCGGATGTATAGTTTAATTACAGGGACAGTCAAAAGTTTTCCGTTACATTACGGGGAATGGGAAAAAATTATTGCAAGTGCATTTTAATGATGTTATAGACTATGCACTTATGAAATTAAAAAATATATACATTGAGTACAATATGGGGTACAAAAATAATTATAAAACTAGTTATAGTACGAACGCACCTCATTTGCCACGTTTGACGAGCAATTTCCGACTTGTTTATAAACGGAAATGAAAAGTAACCATTAGGTGCTAAGTTTGATTAATATGGTCAATGAGTCATCATTTCGATTTTTTCAAGCTCTGAATAATCAATAGTTAGTGAAGCAGTATGTGAGCTTGCATTGTCCTCGTGCAGAATAATGCGAGGCGATGTTTCAATCCCCCCCCCCCCCCTTAGTTTTGCAATTACTGTCAGCAAACAAATTGTGGTATACCAAGGAGCATTGACTGTTTTATGATCGTCCAAAGGAACACTTGCAATATAGCCAGACTTACAGAAAAACGCAGCAATAATTTCTTTGGAATCAAACCTTGCACAAACAACTTTTGTCGGCTTAGGGTCATCTGGAAACATCCAAACAGTCGGTGGTTGTTTTGTTTCTGGTTCATAGGAATAAATCCAGGTTCCGTCACACGTTACCATGTCGTACACATTTTTTGTGGCACCGGAGTTGAATTTTTTAAGATTTTCGTGGCACCATTTCATACGAGCGTCCTCTTCAGATTAAGATAAATTGTGGAGGATCCAGGGAACACACCTATTTCACTTTTAAATGATCATGTAAAATTGAATGCACACAGGTTCTTGTAATGTGCAAAGATGCTTCTATTTCATCATATGTAACATGACAATCAGAAAAGATTAGTTTCCTCACAGCATCAATCTTTCCGGGAGTCACAGCACTTCTCGGTCGACCTTCCTGAACATCAGCATTGAGATTCTAACGATCGGGAGAATCATTTAAATCAGTTGTAAATCGTTGCCTTAGATGGTGCTTCGTTACCAAAAGTCTATTTCATTTTATCGCTACACTGTTTATGCGTCAAACATTGTCGAAAGTCATAAAAATCGTGGCTCTGAAGTCCTTTCGATATAACATTTTATTCGATACAGTGCACTTTTGATTTTCGAAAAATCACAGTAAATAGAATTTCACAGCTTTTGATATTCTGTAAACGCAGACATTCACGTAACTGTTCAAATTTTGATAAAAATCGTCTGCGCTGAAAGCAGTTGTTTTTTCGTTGCCAGATTCTTAAAACTTAAGTACTGGCCCTCGTATAACACTTTTAAATTTCAATGTTTAAAAAAACTTCGAGCATTTGCACTTTAAAGGTAATCCACCAAGCCAAATTTATTGTTTCTAGGTTCAAAATTTTCAAAGAAATCGTAATTTAGTAATTAAGGCGAATGTATCGAATAACATATGTGTCTTTTTTTATTTTCTTTTCTTGTGGTATTATGACTTATGATAGATGCATTCATAAAAGAGTACTAAAAAAAGAATACTTGGATGTTTTAAAATGGAGGTTTAATAACTCGGAATTAATGTAAACCAGAAAATAGTAAAAATGGATATATTTTGCTTATTTTCAAGTTCCAATTTTTAACGATGTATGCTAACAAAAGAATAAAATATTAATAATAAAAAAAACATATGTATACGAAAGGGAATTTTCAGTTCTGAATATCATAAATGTGCAAAAATACCGGATAAAAAAATATGGAGAAAGTGTAAAGTTCGATATCCAATGCATACATTTCCGTCACCAATGAAGGAAAAATATGATAAAGTAACAAGAACAAAAATTTTTTCGAATAAATCAAAAAACATTTTAGACTTCCATTGAAATATATTTCACAGTAAAATAACGTTTTCTTACGCATTTGAATGTTTACATAAGCAAAATTTTATTATTTGTTTCTCGTACTGAATTTATAAATACAAATGAAGTATTTTTTCTAAGAATGAGATAGCTAGAATGTTCTTAGACTAAATGGAATTTAGAAAGAAAAAACTTAGAATGAAACATCTAGCTTAAATACATTAATAGCTTTTAAAACAGTTTAATATTGAAAAAATATTCTTAGACATAAAATATCTAATATGTACTTGAAAAAGCTCACTAGTTTACTTAAAAGGCGACTAAAATAACAGAAGAGATGTTACAAGTTAAAAAAAAGTCATTCCGGCCAGTGCCGGGAGGAAGAGGTAGCTTTCATATTCCTTAATTTTTAAAAGCCAGCTTATATTATTCAAACACACGGAGCTCAAATTAGTGGAACCCGATTATAGAAGATTAAATACTAATTTTTGTCAATACTGAATATGAAGGAGAATTTCACGAAATTAGTCGCGTTATCAAAGCTGGTTTTATTTAAAGTGATTTATATTTGGTCGCCAAATTCGGCGATATCTTGAAGTGCCCGCCTTTTTAAAGCAACATAATGGGTGCAACAAAGCTAACCAATGAACTTGGTCGAGACTTTAGTAATTCCTGTGCCCATGCTCACTCACATGTAAATCGGTTGATAAATACGAGTGCTGTTGCTGGCAAAAAATCAGATTTTTCAAAATGTCACCCACATTAGAAATTTAAACTGTTATATCTCAGCCATTTTTTAAGATAAAGACAAAACAAAAAATGCTCCGGAATCTTTGTATCAAGCTCAAACACATAAGAAAAAGAAATTTCAATTTCTAATTTTTTTGTACATCATTTTAAATACAAAAAATTTTTAATTTATAAATGGCCGCCATTTTGAAACAAGATGGCCGATGAAGTTGGCTAACGAACTCGGCCGAGAGATTGCTACGTACTATGCACATGCTTTGTCACAACCTAATCGGTTTATAAATACGCGTGTTATCGCGTGACAAAACTCAGATCGTTTCCAAATGTCAGCCATGCTTGAAATTCAAAGTGCTATAACTAAGTCATTTTTAAAGATATAGACGAAACGAAAAATGCTCCGAAATTTTTGTATCAAGGTTAAACACATAAGAAAAAAAATCTTTTTCAATTTCTAATTTTTTTGTACCTTATTTTAAATTAAATTAAAAAAAATGACCGCCATTTTGAAACAAGAAGGCGGATGAAGTTGGCCAACGTACTCGGTCGAGATATTGGTATGTACTATGTACACAACAAGTTATAATCCAAATCCGTTCATAAATACGCGTGTAATCACGTGACAAAATTCAGATCGTTTCAAAATGTCAGCCACACAAGAATTTCAAAGTGCTATAACCCAACCGTTTTTTAAAATATAAATGAAACAAAAAATCCCCCAGAATCTTTGTATCAAGCTCAAACACATAAGGAAAAAATCTTTTTCAATTTCTAGTTTTTTTATACCTCATTTTAAAATTAATTTTTTTTTAAATTTTAAATGGCATAATTTGAAACAAAATGGCATATGAAGCTGGCCCACGAACACGGTCGAGACATTGCTATGTACTATGCACATGCCTTGTCACATCGAAATCGGTTCATAAATACGCGTATTATCGTGTGACAAAAATCAGATCGTTTCAAAATGTCAGCCATGCTAGAAATTCAAAGTCCTATAACTCAGCCATTTTTTAAGATATAGACGAAACAAAAAATGCTCCGGGATCTTTGTATCAAGTTCAAACACATAAGGAAAAAACCTTTTCCAATTTCTATTTTTTTTGTACCTCATTTTAAATTTTAAATAAAAAAAAATTTTTAAATGGCCGCCATTTTGAAACAAGATAGCGGATGAAGTTGGCCACAAACTCGGTCGAGACATTGCTATATACTACGCAAATGCCTTGTCCCATCCAAATCGGTTCATAAATACGCGTATTATCGCGTGACAAAAATCAGATCGTTTCAAAATGTCAGTCATGCTAGAAATTCAAAGTGCTATAACTCAGCCATTTTTTAAGATAAAGACGAAACAAAAAATGCTCCGGAATCTTTGTATCAAGCTCAAACACATAAGAAAAAAATATCTTTCTATTTCTATTTTTTTTGTGCCTCAATTTAAATTTAAATTTTTTAAATTTTTTTTAAATGGCCGCCATTTTGAAACAAGATGGCGGTTGAAGCTGGCCAACGAACTCGGTCGAGACATTGGTACGTACTATATACATAAGAAATTTTATTTAAATCGGTTCATAAATACGAGAGTTACAGTATGACAAAGATCAGATATATATCAACTTTCGAACGGAGGGTGGTTTTGGGGTTTGGGGGTCATGGTTGATGAAAATATACCAAAATTTTTTTAAATCGCTTTCCTCCGAACGGCTGCAATAGGTAGCTTTTTGTAATGAAAGCTACCTAATACATTTTATTTAAAACTTCTTACAAGGAAGGTCTCCATACGGCATACTCCGAAAAATCTGAAAAAATTATAGAATGTTCTGCTCATGAGGATAGCTATATTTATTAAAAAAAAATCTCGGCGGAAACTCGATAGAACGTCCGTAAACAAATAATGAAGATTTCTATATTTGGTGATTTATCACCGGTTGGCGATGGAATAAATTAAAAAAAAATACTTTTTTATGTTAAATACTCTTTAAGATAAAAATGTTTCATATTGAACCTGTTTAAATAAATTTAATGTAAATAACTTTAGTTTTGTCAGTTAATTGTTTGATTTAACTATAGTTTTGTCTCGTATATATATTTATAATGAAAGTTAATTATCAAATTTTATGAATTAAAACAAAATTTAAATTAATTAAAATTGTTTCAATCACAAAATTAAGTCCAATTGAGCACTGTCGATTCAATTTTGTTGCTATGGAAGCAACGACTTCTTTGATATTAAAATGAATAACTGTTAAATGAATCTTGCCTTTATTTTAGAATACGCTTAAATATATAAAAGTATTTTTTATCTGTGAAATTGTTTTTAAAGTAATGAAATTAAATAACAAGCAACTTGCAATACAAAAAATGTATTTATTAAACTCTCTCATTGTTTAAATTTAAATTCATTAAATACTATTTACATGCATTCTAAAAATCAATTAACAAACAATTTTCAGGTGAATTAAAATCATTTGCTTTTGGTAAGGAAAGTACTGCTCGCCAAATCGCGTGACGCTTTCATCTTTTCGCGCAAAATACTCAAAAGTGTTTTATTTTTTTACAGACTTTCTACTGTAATTCCGCTGCTAAATTTGACTGATCCTTTATTACATACATAAGTACCGGGTGTCCTAAAAAGGATTGATTTTAAAATTCAATAACTTGCAAACGGTGACAGATATTTAAAAAATTCTTGCAGGAGGGTTATGCATAAGGTCAAAAGTTTTTTTACAGTGATTTTAGATTTTAGTTAGAATTACAAGCAATAGATGGCGCTGTAAGAAATAGGCACTAAATACAGGCTCCATTTTTTGGCCTTTCTCTTCTTCTATGCAGAAAAAAGGAGATTAAAATGTATTGAGTGGGTCCCGAAGTACTGAAAATCGAGCCTGAATTTAGCGTCTATTGATCGCAGCGCCATCTATAGACCATCACCATTTTCAAACTATTTCCGAATATAACGAACTATTTTCGCAGCAACTCATATTAGAAATTAATTTTAAGGTAAAATTAGGGACATTTGTATCTAAAATATCGCTTCACACACAATTTTTCCATATCAGATTAGCTATTAGATTATTAGTCAAAGCAGATATATTATCCTAGAAAAATCTCAGTGAACTAAAAATAGAACAATTCTTTGCGGAATATCCAGTTAAATAACAAAAATACCAGTGCGAGATTTTCGTACTTCAGTGAAATATTTTGCTGATGCTTTTTTCATTAAGTTTTAATTAACGGTAGTTTTTTGATTAAGCAACATCTTTTAACGAAATTTGAGTTTACATTATGTGTAAATCGATGTTTTTTACACGTATGTAAATCGTGCCTCAAAATTTGTTCCGACTCTGCATCCCTTAAGGATGAACTTAATTACTTAAAAACTGTTGCTGTCAGAAGAGGTTTCAATTCTTCTGTTATCAATAATGATGTGAAGAAATTCAATAGACCGTCCAATAAATCTATTATTTCCAAATCTGTCAAAAGAAAACCCGATAATTTGGTTGTCCTCCCTTTTTATCCACCTATATGTTTCAAATTAGCTAAAGTTTTACGACGGTTCAATATTAACATTATCTTTTAAACCTGTCAATAAATTCAAATTCCCCTCCACTAAATCTCCTGTTCCTGATCTTCGTAAATGGGAAATTTATAATGTTCCTTGTAACTGCTATGATTTATCTTATATTGGTCAAATTAAAAGAAATTTTGATATCCGCTTAAAATGACACTCTCGTTATGTAATTAATCAAGAAATTTCCAAATCTTCTATTGCCAAGCACTCTTGGGATTCCGGCCATAGTTTTAATTTTCAAAATGCTAAAATTATCTTTAATGGCAATAGTATCTCTGAACTGAACTTTCTTGAAAATTTAGCTATTTATCTTAATCGTGAAGTTATTGTTAATGACAAATCTGATTCCACAATACTCTCTGGAGCTTGAAAAAACCTTTTCAGTACAACCATATAATTTATTTTTGTATAAATTAATATTAGTCTGTTTTTTTATATTTTATTCATTTATTTATTTTTTTAATTTCATATGTTCCCATATTATAATAATTTTTTTTCCAATTTTCTTCCTTATTCCCCTTCTACCATGTGTTCTTTTGTTTTGATTATACTCTTCTATGATTGGCTGTTGTCTTCGACTTTCCTACTGGCTGTTGATTTCTAATTTCCTATTGCCTGTTTCTTCAGCCTGTTTCGTTTACCTTATCTCTAATTTCAGTCTTGCTTCTGCTTTCATAGTAGAAGCACGTCTTCTTTGCGTCTGACGAAGAAAGACTCGGATCCTTCGAAAGGCCTAGCGCATTTAAAAGTTTGTTTATGGTGCTTTTAAAAGTTATTTTAGTTCTTAAAAATTAATAATTTTATTTGAAGAACCTATCCTTCACTTTTGAAAAAGAAATTTATATTTTTTATTATATTTTTCAAACTAAAATTGGCGTTAATATTTTCATTTAAAATTATAAATAAAGAAAAAAAATATATATTTATATTCTTAAAATTAAAATTACCTTTTGTGGCAAAGACAAAAAAAAAAAAAAAAAAAGAAAAAAAAAAAAAAAGAGTTATCTTTTTTTTTTAGAAAAAATGATGAAATTCTCTTAAATAAAATGGAATTAACTGAAAATTAATCTTTCATTATAATCACAACAACTTTCAGTTTTATTATATCTAAATTTTAATTAAGCTCTCTCGACTGGATGAATGTTTAAAAATGAATTGATATTTATAATAGAAATAATTAAAAAGGAATATAACATACAGAAGAAAACTGTTTGCTACGAATGCATGTTTTTAAATAAATAACACAGTTTACATATTTGGCTTATTTTTAACAAATAAGATAGCTTCAAAATGTCAGCCACCCTAGAAATTCAAACTGCTATATATCTCAGTCATTTTTAATTCTTTCCAACAAAACTGAAAAGTGTTTATGAATACAATTCGTCTGTCCGTCTGTCCACGCTTTAACTCCCGTAAATATATTCGGATTTTCATGCAATTCAATATGTTAATGATGCTTACCATGGCATATTCGTTACTGTATATGAAGGGTGTAGCATTAATAGTTCATTTACAGGGGCACTCAAAAGAATTCCATTGCATTGTGGTATATGAGTAAAAATCGTTTGCAGAGTATTTTAATGAGATTACGCTATTTCAGATGTATTGAAATTATTATAAATCAATGAATTTCACTACAAGATGATTACGATAGAATAAGGCATATATAGAATTTGTCGTTCATTTACAGGGACACACAAAAGAAATGAGTTACAGTAATAATTGCTGGAAGTGCGTTTTAAATTTCAGTATGCGCTTTTAAATTTAACTAATGTTTTGCATGTTACTCATTGTATATCAATTCTACACCTCGTATACAGGGCTGTACAAACGAATTCACGTACCGTTTTCCTTATTAACGGAAATTGCTGAAGACAGGTTTTCATCTGACGTATGTATTTCCTAACAGAACTAAATTTTTACATGAATGAAGTTTATAGGTTGAAATCTATATACATCATATACAGGGCTGCTCAAACAATTCGTATAATTTTCCGATTGTAGATGTGAACAGCGGAAATTGGGTTTTCAAATGGATTATGCTTTTTCATATTGTTGAATTAGATATAATATTTTAGCTTAATGAATGGTGCTGTTTTGTTACATTATTCTGAATGTGCTGGAGTTTCATGATCCATGCTTGACGTATAATTTTTTCTTTCTTGTTTAAACTTCTAAAGATAAAATTGTCTACCCAAATTTCATTTTGACACCAGGTTGTACTTAATTTGTTTCAACTTTATCATGGTCTAAAATTTGAAGTATTTTGTAATTAAAAGATGAAATAACAAAGACATTTATTTAGACTTTTACAGACTGACTTGCACATAACTCCCAAATATTGTAACATAAGCTGTTGCTAAATTACTTTTCTTTCTTTAAATCACATTTTATTATTTTTTTGGGGATCGCGTTAAAATCAAAAGAATACATGCTGATAATTTTAAACTGAACTTTTCTTTTTTGATGATTAATGATAACAAACAGTAATACTTTATTTACTTTTATTTATATATTCAAAATATTTAAAGATAAAAAAAAAATTGTGCAAATGCATGTAAAAGAAAATAACAGATCTTTAACTCTGCTAACATATACCACCAGTGTCTTTTCGAAAATGTTAATAAACTTTAGATTGCGAATCAAGGCGTCTGTTTTGAAAAAGGTACGGAACGAAAAATAAAGCTGAAAGTTACTTAACTTTGTTGTACTAATAGTGAAAATATATCATTAGCAAAACCATCTGAATGTACTTTGCATGTGCCTAGACGTACACACAGAATTCTAGTACCTTTCTTACCTTCGTGAATGTATAGATATACAGATTCCATTTGCATTAACATAATAGAAAGAAATAGTGCATTAACATAATCGATAGAAAATTATAGTGCAGAGCTTCCAACTCTCTGGATATTTGAATATCACTAATTTTGTATAAAATTTCTTTATTTAATGCTAAAATTCTACGATTAAATAAGAGAAAACTTTTTATTCTAATATTCGGCAATTCGCGGTTCTAGTAGTGCAACTGAAAATTGCATAGATTATTTTTTCTAGAAACGGCCCATTCTTTGCTTTTTTATTATACGAGTATATACAAGATTACTGTACAGTGTGTCCACGTATAACCTGACCGACCTTTATTTTAGCAACCGTTGGTCCTAGATGCATACTTCCAATTACAAAAATGGTTTAAATAAGGTAAAGAATTATTTTTAAAGCGATTTGGGTCAAGAAAATCATTTATTAAAAAATTACGAAATTAAAATTTTTATACGGTCCCCCGGTCCTATAAGTGATATTTACTAAAAATTTACTGTGACACTAACAAGTAAGACAAAAAAGTCCCATTCATCTAACATTAAAATTGACCGAGTTATGAAACTTTGAAATGCATGACTTATACCACTTTTTTGCATATCAAAACAGATGATTTCGACCATGCTTTCAGGGGTCGTGTATAAAGTACTTAAACCTATTTCAAGGTATCTGCGCTTTGAAAGAAATCGTACAACTATTACGATTGAGTTAAATTTTATTAGTTAAGATTAGTTTAAATAATTGTGCTTTAACATGTGTTTTATTTTGTAAGGATTTGAGGCTATGATCTCTTTTAACTAAAATTACGTTATTTTCATAAGGTTTTATTTAACGTGCAATGATCGTATTTCCCGTTTAAAATTTAAATTTAAATTACTTTCAAATGACCGATCGAAGTTAAATTTTACATATTGACTTAAATCCAATGACAATGCAATATTATTATGATTTTCGACTCTTACCATCTTATACATACTTATATTGGAGGATAACACAAAAAAATTCGGATAGATTACCGTCAAGAAGTTTAAGAAAGAGTTTTGGATTATATAACATAAACCTGCGATGGTGGTGTTTTTTAACTTTTATAATTACATTTTATGTATTTTTAAACGCTGAATCAAAAAATTACCTTCACTTTTAACCATCATGTCAAGATTTTTCGCAAATCGTATATTTCAAGGTTAACAAATAGCGAAAAATCTGTACTATAAAATAGATGTAAGACTTTTTTATTCAGTTTAATTTTATTTAATTCAATAATTTATTACATTTTTTTGACTTATACTGGGTTTCTTATAGCTAAACAGCTCGGGGGTCCGATGAGGTTGGGAGGATAGGGTGGATCAATTTTAACGTTGTAATTTGCGATTTGAGAAAATTCCTGACGTGATGGTTTAAAATGAAGGTCATTTTCGGATTCACTTCTAAAAAATACAGAAGAAATAATTTTCGAAAGCTAAAAAACATGCCACAACCCAAAATTTTAAAGACAGTGTAATCTAACAGCATTTAAAAATATGTATCATTTTGTAAAGAATTGAGGCTGTTGTTTTTCATCATTTTATTTAACCAAAAATCTGTTATTTTTATCCTCTTATAATGTTCAGTACAAATTGTACATTTTGCAGCAATACGTCAGAATGATTAAAGATTTCAAATTTATATTGCAATACTAATTTTACTCTCAACCCTTTCTTTAATATATCTGACGAAATTATATTTCTACTAAATTTGTGAATGACCCCTAATATGCAGCAACAAATATACTTCAACTTTAAACAGCTATTACTCGGTCAATTTTAATCGTAGAATAACGGGACTTTTTTTGTCTTACTTGTCAGTGTAACAGGAAAATTTTACTAAATATAACTTATAGGACCGGGGGACCGTACAAAAATATAGATTTTGTAATTCTTCACTAAATTGATTTTTCGCTTCAAACTTTTGTTATCTTAACCATGCACCTAATTTTGACCATTTTTGTAATTGGAAGTATGCATCTAGGACCAACGGTTGCGAAAATAAAGGTCGGTCAGGTTATACGTGGACACACTGTATATATGCATAAATAATGAGCAAACCGTTTGTGATATGTAACAGAGGAAAATAAAATAAACACAGAGAGAGAAAGACAGGTAGGGAAAGACTTTTAATGTTTTTAAAGATATTCCCCCTCTAACAGGTTTTCAACTTTTTTGGTGATATTAAGATGTAAGCATTTTGATATAAATAAGTTTTAAACTGTATGTCAATGAATTAGATGCAATTTTTAGGCATTTAATTTCTTTCATTCAAATTTAGATTAATGATTCTAAGAAACTTTCAGCAAGCAGTACGCAAATTACTTTAGCAATCTCTTCACTATTTTTTCTTTTTCTAAAAAGTTTTTTCCCTTAAGAAACGAAAATTTCGAATTTAAGGACTTCACTTGGGCAACATGCAAGAAAATTGAGTTTCCTATGACAAAGTTTCAAAGCTAAAGTTTCTTTCCAAAAAGACTGCTTAATTTATCGTACCCTTGAGAGATATCAGATTATACATTTCTTAACTAGTAAAAAACGAAGATGACTTCTTACAAACTTTTTGAAGGGGAAAAATGCATTTTCTTTTATCTCCTAAGAAGATCCAATATATTAATCTGCAAAAGTAGCTAATAGATCGTAAATTATTGAATTTGAAATATATATATTTTTTACATTTTTACATTGCTGCTTTGAAATGAATATTTGATTTTTTTCCCTACCAAATCATTAAATACAATAATTCATACAGTGAATTCATACTGTTTCAGTTACTATACATCAGCATAATAAATAAACAAAATACCTATTGATAATAAATCGCTGCAGTTTATTTTTACTTGGATAATTTCAAAGTTACACAGCAGATGTCAAAAGTTATTATAAGACATTAAAAGTTTTATAAATTAATATACATAAAAGTTAATACATAAATATAAATAAGTTTTCATTAATTTAAGTACAAGAATAACATCGCTTATATTAATCAATATATGATATGAAATGAAGTTTTGTGATAGCCTCGCTAGGTTTACTTTTTCTTAAGAATAATTAATATTTTAATTTCATTTTTTAAACCTTGTCTGGTACCGTTTCCATAAGCAAAAAGTAATCTGCGTTGAAATTACGAAAATAACAAAGTTTGAGTGTTCGGTGTCGTCCGACCGTTTGAGGGTGAATGTGCAAAATTTAAAATTTTTTCTTTGATTAAAGAATGATAATTCGGATTATTCTCCCTTCGAAAGTCACCCGGAACTGGAAAATATTCTTTTCTTAAAACAACAACAACAAAAACCCAAACAAATATGATACACATTATTTTAGAAATTTATTATAGTCTTTTATTTTTGGATTATATAATTTAAATTTTTCGCTGTTTAGGTCTGTTTTATGCTCGAACATTTAGTTAGGTTGTTTCTCCAGATTTTGTACAGTGTTGTGAGGCTTTATTTTTCAAGATTTTAGAATAATTGAAATTTGACGCACTTTTTCAATGCCGCAAGAGGGCAAACTCATAAGTAGAGCATTCGTTTTACATTTCTTTCGTTCGAACTTGATTCAATTGAAGTTCTTTGCTTGCCTCCAAACTGCACTACAGTTGCATAACCCTTAGATCAAGGGATTATTCAAAATTAAAGGTACATTATCGAAAGCAGCTTCTAAAGACTTTAGTTGATCATTATGCTGCAATCTTTGCTGCAATTGATTAAAGAAAAGTTTAGATTGCATAGACAAGAGTTAGAATATGGTATCAAAGAAGACCATTAAATATTTTCTTAAACATGCTTAGCTTTCAGAACGTAAAGAATTATCTTTGGAAGGCGATGTTGATAATGATGCGACTCTATTTGAACAATACAAGACGAACTCACATATGCAGGTATTGACAATGAGATAGCTATTAATGATGAAGATACCATGTCAGACATCGTTTTAGAAGTTTTAGATATGAACACTGCCGGAAATGATGATAAGGACAGTGAATCTGAGCAGAACCAACAACGCAATCAGAAGCTCTCAAAACTCTTAAACTGTTCGTGAATTAGAAAAAATCAGTTTTAAGAACTTAAAGTTAAGAACTTAAGAAGTTAAAATCAAACAACCCTGCATATGGCATTGCCACGGGCCGCTAAAATAACTTTAAATAAAACTCAAATTTGTATGATTTTATATTTTCGAGAAATGTTTCAAATGAACTTAGTTTCAGAGCCCCAATGCCTTCGCAGCTTATAGTGTTTCAAATTAAGTTAGTTTCTGGATCCCCAATGCCTTCAGCAGCATCTAGTGTGTTCCCAACAAACCTCTTTCCGAATGAAACTGTGACATGAGTCCCCGCTATCTAACGCCCAAGTGTATTCTGCAAGCGCTGGAAACAATCGGAAACAAAAGATGAATGAGTCAGGCCCGTGGTAATCGGGCCAATGGAATCCGAGGTAAGAATGCGCTCTCTGTGGTGGAAGGTGGAACAAAAATCTGCAAAACAATCGTAAATTAAGTTGAATGAACCAATTTCCGTTGAAATTTATCTCACTAAAACAGAGAAAAGAACGTGCCTATAAGGTTCGAAAACAATGGTAACAGAAGTCTAAAATAAACTTTCAAATAGCAGAAAGTAACTGAATCGTAATATAAGTTGAATTAAATAATTCCCATTGGAATCGGGCCAATAGAACCCGAGTAAAAAATGCGCTTCGAAGAGGTATAAGGTGCGCTCCTGTAAATTTCACGAATTATCTTTAATATTAAAGCTAAATTTAATTTACGGATGCAATCCTCCCCACCCTTTAAAGTTAACCACTTGCCTTTAACAATAACGCGATTTATAATTTATGGCTGTAGTGAATAAGCGTAAGTTAATGCCAAAAAAGAAGATTAACATTCAAAAGAGGTGGTAGATGGGGTATAAGGAAATTTTTTAATAGTTTATAAATTAACCGGAGGACCCTAGAACTACGTTAAAGAAAATTGCTAGAGAATGGGATCATTTTTAAAGAAGCTGTACCAAGGACACTAAGAAGGCGATTAATATACAAAATTAGTGGTAGCTGAAGTATGAGAATTTTTTTTCGTTTATGTTGGAGCAGGAAAAACTAAGAAGTTGTTTGAAAAAAAGCTAGTGAATTGGACAATTTTAAGAGCGATATAATAGGGGGCAAAAAAGAAGCCAACTGATAGTTGAAGAGAGGGCATTAAGATGAAAAGACGTTACACGGTCCTAGTACGCAGTGCTTCAGATATTCAATTAGTCGAAATTAAGGGGGTATGAATTAATGATTAAATTAAAATTTAAAAGAAGTTCGCAACAAATGGCAAGAAATACTTAAAAAAAGTGCCCCAGAGCCACAATAAAAGTATGAGAATGTTGGTCCGGGAAGAAGAGTCCAAGACTCAACATTAAAGTTATGCACACAACTAGGGGGTAAAAATGCATGTCGCACAAAAAGTTCAAGGAGCCCCGGACAGGTCCTAAGGTCTTAACTGGAATTTAAAAACGGGTTATAACTAAATAGGAAAAAGAACCCAAAACCGTGATCGGAGTAAAAGGGGGGGGGGGTGTGAACGTTATTATCAATTTAGGGCACAAAAACTTCAAGGGGCCCTGTACCGGGCTCCAGTGGGTCAGGGTCTTAACTGGAATGTAGAAATTGGGGAATGACTAGATGGAGAAAGCCCCCCCCCCCCCCAAAAAAAAAAAACCCAAAGAAAATCGGATAAAAGGAGCGCAAGTTATTAACAATTTAGGTCTAAAAACTTTAATGGGTCCAAGGGCCCGGCCCTAAAAAAATTAAAAATCTGAGCCTCGGGTGCATCAGGCTTGGGCTATCCTCACCTAAATTTTTAGATTTCCACGTGCGGTAGATTTCGCTAGTCATCACAGACATACAGACAGAGAAACACACACAGAGCGAAACTTTCGTTTATTAGTACATACTATATTACTCATCAATTCGAAAATTCAAGTGTAAAGAAATTATTGCTTATACCTTTTCTTTTATAAATTATATTTTTATAACTTGTTTGTACAATATTTTACTAATATAACTAACATATAGTTTAAATTTTATCGTTTCAAATAGAATTCTTGTTTACACCGCATATAAGGTCACCTCGCTTATATGGTGATATTTTTCAGGAACGCATGGGTGGCCATATAACCGATACTGACTATATTTGTAACCGTACGCGTTCACTATAAAATTTTTCTGCACAAGCTTAGTCGAACTTTTTGTCAGTGATTTCACCTGTTAAAACGCAACTACGGTATTGGAAACAAAATGACATTCGAATTATGGAATTTCTTTTCTAAGATCTTATAAAATGTTCCTAAAAAGGGAATTGAGAGTATACTCTTTTACTCTAAGTAATACTTATGTAATAAGCAAGTTGAGCTGCAATTATGTGATCTTTTTTTTATCGGGAAAACACCTGGATTTCTACACTTACTGTGATTATTCTGATTTAACTGGCACATGGATAGAAATGACTGCACTGCTTTTTTGATTGACCGATCTTTTAAATGATGGTACGTTGCTGTTTTTAATATTTTTACAATCTGATTTCAAAAATACTCTTCAAAATCAGTAAATATCTGATCAGTGGAGTCTGTCATCATTAATTCAGTTGTAGGATAAGTTCCTTTTAGAGGAGGGTAAAATTAAAAACAAAAAATACATTTATCCAAATATCGTAAAAGTCCTCAAAAGCGGATACTTCGGGACCTCGAAATTTATCTGATAATTGCATGTGTCTGTTTTTGTAAGGTAAAACTATACAAATATGTATACTTTGTGGATTATAATAGATATTCGTTAAATAGAGGTGTCCAGTATTCGGGAACGTCTGTAACCTCCATATCGAACACTCCCGGATACCGAACACCTCTATTTAGTGAACCATAATATAGGGTTGGATTTTTTACAAAAGAAGGACTTGACTAAAGCATGTGCAAACTGGGCAGTGTCCTCTACTCCCCCTACGGTTTTAGGGTCCCCTAATTTGGTATGTAATTTTTGTTTTAAATATGTTTCGCCATTGTACTGATTATAATCAATATTTTGAATTTTCAAAGTAGAATAAGATAAAAAAAAATCTAAATGCAGTTTAATCTCATCTCGGGTACGCTGAATTCGTTTGATATTTGAAGGTGTTCGTTTTTCTGAGGTATGAGGTAAAAATATATATTTATGTGCAAGTTATACACTGCTCAAAAAAATTAGAGGAGCAAGCAAAAAAGTGAAGAGAACAATGCAAGACAACCAGGTATGGGCATGAAATGGATAGTACACGTACATCAATGTGCAATACAGAAAAAAAAGACTAAAAAAATTGTAAGGGAGCTTTTGTTCTTTGAAACGATGGAAAAAACATGAAAAGATTGCTTAAGGCAACAATTTGGTTTCATGAAAAATGTATTGTTCAGAAATGATGCAAGATTTTTAATATGGCGTGTGGTCTCCTCGAACAGCTAAGACTGATGCACACCTGTTTTCCATGGATTTGATGAGGTTATCGATAAGACTTTGGGGAATACTGTTCCACTGCTCAAGAATAGCAATCTCCAAGTCCCGGACAATAAAAGCAGGCCTAGGTGTCGCAGCAATGCGTCGTCTGAATATGCCCCAAACATGCTCGATAGGATTTAGGTCAGGAGAGCATACTGGTCATTCCATACTCTGCATTGTTTTAGATTCAAGCATGTTTTCCACAAGAAGAACTGTATGAGGTCTGGTATTATCATGCATGGAAAAAAGAAATCACTAATTGCTGCAACATAAAATACGACATGAGGTCTCAGTATCTCGTCTGTATAACTTTGGACCGTCAAAGTGCCATTCCGAATGATATGCAGGCTCGTACGTCCATCTATGCTGATTCCAGCTCATAGCATCAACCCACCTCATCTGTAATGTTATCTTTCATGAACGAATGTGGGATTATTTTGAGTGCCTCTTTCTCTTCATGCCAAAACACATCAGATGTCACATCCAAACTGAATCGGGACTCGTCTGTAAACAGAATTTGACTCCAATAACGTTGCCTCCGGACTCGATGTTCAGTTGCCCACCTTCTTTGTGCCGCACAATTTCTTGAGCTCAACGGAATACAGACCATTGACTTACGTGCATAGAGACTACCCTGATGAAGCCTATTTCGGACTGTTTGGCTGGACACCCTTTGTCTTGTGGCCAAGAACAACTATGTTTGCAGCAGAGTAGCATTGCCTGTTCCGTCTCGACGTGCTGTTAACAGGATATATTGGTCCTCAATTTCTATGGTAGCACATGGCCGACCTTGTCCTTGTCGATATCTACCATTTCATGTGTTTTGGAATCGATTGCACAGCCTTGCATTGACACTTCTTGCGACCACAACAGCGTCAGCTATAATTCATTGTGTTTTCCCAAATTCGAATATCCCGGTAACACGCCAAGCCATGGATTTCGTTAAATCACATTGTTTTGACATTTTTAAGTAATCTTTTCTCAAAACAAAAGCTGAGCGATTGAATTTTACAACAGAGACCATGAAACAGACGTTTCTGCAAGATACCGATTTATACACTTATCTCCTTTTTATACTTTTTGACGTCATCAATTTTAATTTGCATGTGAAGTTTTTTTATCTGTTTTCTACTACGCTTTAAATTATGGATATTTTTTTTATGTTACTTATCGCTGTAAATATTTGCGTAATTTTGATAAAACCATGTGCTCCCCTAATTGTTTTGAGCAGTGTGGATTTAAAAAGGTGTATGTTCGCCAAATAAAGTTGTTCGATTGAAGATTTAGCAGAAAAATCTCAGTAATGGACACTCCTAAATAGAGGATACTACTATTTAGCAAACGTATTTCTTATTCACAACATGCACATTTTTTATATACTTTTACTTCAGAAAAGCAGACACCTCCAAATGGCAGACAAATTCCACGGTCCCGAAGTGCCCGCTGTTGAGAGATTTTGCTGTATTGAGATAAATACTTTTTGTTTTTAATCTTATTCTACTTTAGAAGTTCAAACTACTATTGTAATCAGTACATATTCAAAAAGAATTAAATTATCAACTTTATGAAAATTGCATATCAAATTCCGAGCACCTAAAATCATATGAGGAGGGGAGGAGACACTGCCCCCAGTTTGTCCATGCTTTAACCAAGGCCTGCTGCAAAAAATCCAACTCTGCTTTATGGTAAAATATTTTTCCAGGATTCATCGTGGTCAAACATGGATACATATAATGCTCCCCCCCCCCCCGCCCCGCCAAACAAAAGCCAAAGAGGCTGCGATTCAGATGTTTAAACTTTTAAGTGTCTGAAATTCAAAGGTAAAAAAGCTGCCAGAAGGAATAAAGACATTTTAAAATGTCTTAAAATTGAACACTCTATTTCAGACACTTAAGTGTCTGAGTTTTAGATATTTCAATTTACAGTGCACATTTTATTGTGAAAGCATGATTACATAATGTTAGTAATTGTAGCAAAAGGACAGACCTTTGAGAATAATAACATTTAGAATGGTAGACAGCTATCATTCTTACATACACAAAACTATACTATACCAGATTCAACAGGCTAAAATTTGAATTGTGTACATGTACAGCAAATTTGGATAAAACATGCTTTTACTATTTTACCCCTATTTACTTAAATACTTGTTTCTTTTTTTAATCTTGTATTTAGAAAATTATCTATTTAATTCGCCTACTTTATTTTCAGATTAGAGGTAATATTGGTATTTCTATATAAAATTTAAAATTACCTTTCCTGTTAACGGAGATATATACAGGGTGTCCATAATTAAACGACCCTACTTTAAAGTTGTCTATAGACGAATCTAATGATGTGAAATATTGTGACAGACATAATGAAGAAATGGAAATTTGTTTGAGCGGAAAATTTTTTTTAGTTCAAAATTTCGCCACCACAGGGCTTTTTTATGAATTATACTTCAAAAAAAGTTTTTATGCTTTATTTTTTCAGATTAAACAAGAAAAAAATAAAGCGTAAAAACTTTTAAAAATTATTGGTGTTCGAATTGAACGGACCGTACAAACTCTGAAAAAAAAAATCCAATTACGACAGCCGCCATTTTTTTCTCAGAGCTCAGGCCTAGTATTCTGTGGGCGGTGGCTAAATGTGTTATTTATTAAAAAACGCCCTCTGGTGACGAAAGTTTGAACTAATTTTTTTCGCTCAAACAAATTCCCATTTCTTCATTATATCCGTCACAAAATTTCAAAACTTTCTGACTAACAGTTTCGTATGCAGACAACTTTTAAGTAGGATCGTTTAATTATGGACACTCTGTATATACTTTTCTCATAATCTGAATTACGTTCAGAAATAGTTTGTCTGAACTTTCTCCAATAACTTTATATACTCTGGATCTAAAAGCATCTGTTTTAAATATTTCTGCCCTAATCCCAGAAAAAGCAATAAAAGAAATGGAATGCATTCGGTCTCGCCGCTTTCAGAGGCCACCAGAACGAAAGAAAGGATTTTTTTTTTATTTTTGTTTTTTATTTTGAAACATAAAAACTTGGACTCTTAAAATTGTTTCTGCCCGAGGTTGCATTTGCCCCCCCATGCTAATTTTGGATTGAACGGTGCTAAAGGGCATGCTTTTATTTTTGAAAGTACTTTAAGGAGGCTCAGGGCTTGATCGATACCGAAAAACATGTAAACAGAGCTCTCGCTTCGAATCCATATAAAAACAGAACTATTCAATGTAGCTAATTTAAACTTCCTGATATTTTAAAGGTACGTTTGTAGTCTTATAAAATTATAAAATGAAGTATTTCAATCCAATAAAATAAAAAGTATAGCGAAATTTATATAACACAATTTTTGAAAAAAAAATTAGGTGTCATATCACCATCCGTAAGATATCTTAACGTTGAATTGATATAAGAATCTAATTTTTGCTTTAAAATGATCAGGAAACTTTACACTATAGAATGAATTAAGGATATAACTATCACTCAAAGGAAACCTTATTAAAAAAACTCTCAAATTTGAAAATTTAAAACCCCCTAAAAAATACAAGTTTTTTTCCCTTAAGCTATCTAAAATATATTAATTCATTCTATAGATAATGATGTTATATGCATGCAAAAAAAAATTAAGCCATTCCATCAAATAGTTTTTTTTTAATTTTACGGATAGTCGTCAAAAATCAAGTGTTGAGAAAATGCGACTTAAAGTTGCAATTAAATGAGTGCGGCTATGAAATTGATTGATACATAGATGCTTATAACTCCGTTAAAAATGTAAATATTTGTATGCGTTTTTTTGTGCTGTGTTCAGAAGTAATTGAATAATCAAAATAGATACTAAAAAAATCAATTTTTTGAAAAGTTTTCAAGCCCTGAGTCCACTTAAGGTAAAATCATTCCTTAAGACAATATTAACATTATGAACTGAATATGCAAATTTGCATAAAAATACAAAAATCTAAGTATTTGCCTACAAAATACTTTTTACAGAAATAAAATGAACGAATATAAAAGTGTCATATTTATTTATATTTTTCTATTATAATATAAAATTTAATAATCTGATAACAGAAATACTTTTTAAAAGCTTATTAAAAATAATTTATCGCAAAAATAAACCACTTAAAGTTGTAAGTATGCGATTTAAAATCCCAACTTGCTGAAATCTTTAAACTTTTTACATTTGAGATAACAGAGTGATAACAGGACTGGAGCTGTTCAGAAAATGTTTTATTTTTCCCTAGATGGCGTTTAATTCTCGCTAGCTTTTACTTTATTGATCTGTAGATTTAATGATATTCCAGAAAAAATAGGATACAATAACAGTTTTAAAATATTTGTTTTTCTATAATCACTTCTTTTGTTTAAGAAATTTTCCTTAAGATAGAAAGGATAACACATTTTTTTAAAACATAAAAAAGATCTCCACAGATTTTTTAAAAAAAGTTGATTAATTATATGTTTTCGAACAATTAATTTTGCTTTATTTATTAAATATTCATTCTCAGAGCCTAATTAAAGCTGTAGCATTATGTAAAATTTTGGGTTGCACATGTATTATGGTAGAGATATTGTTTTGTTTTTATGTCTTTTCTAATAATTAAATGAAAAAGTATAATTATCATATGTTATTTATATCTTGTTAGACTATCTGTTTGTATATTTAAAAAAAGAATTTAATCCTTCTTAGGGTCTATCATAATGGTGGGGTTCGGGTGCAACTGTTGCATTGCAAATTGCAATCGTACCTAGTTTATAGGGTACCAGGGTAGTAAACTTTTTTAAAGAATGCTGTAAGTAGGAATACAAAAAATTTCATTCATTTCTAAACACTTTGTGGATAAACCCGGAGTTGATCTTCTTGCGTAACATATATCGGGATGCAAGGAAAATATTAGAAATTCATGTCTGTACGTTTTTTACTTATGATGTATGTACTATATCAACGTCTATTTTTTTTGTCTACGTCATTTCCCGAAAGATTAGAATAAACAGCGTTATTAAAACTGTGCACAAGAGTATAGTGTAATAAAGTGATTTTTGTAAAAATAAAAATATTAAATTTATGATTGCAAAAAGGAAATTTTACTTGGGCGGCAATTACACTGGCTACAATGCAAAATATATGTGATTCAGAAATGACTTAAGATGGGAGGGTTTTGTTTTGGCTGTCACCTTGATTTTTGTAAAATGCATTTTGTAAAAACCTCATGATTGTTTTAAAAATCTAATTCAATATAAGTAAACACAAGACTTTCATTTTTTTATGATTAATAAATCCTGTACTGAGGGACGCTAACTTTGATTATCATGACACGATAAAATCATAATCAACCACTTAGAACAACGCTTCATTAAGCTCAATAAAAAAGCTTTAAAGAACATACATAAATCATGCTTTTTATATAAAAATTTAATAAATCTGAAATCTGGATTATTTACATGATAAATTACCAATTTCCATCTCAAAATATTTTGAAAATATAAAATATTTTTCCTTTTCAACCAAATCACAAAATTATTTTTAACGATTAACCTCTGAAGCATGTAAATGAATTATTGAGTTAGTTTCTTTAAACAGCGTTATAAAAATAAACTGTCGAAGAAATATATCCCATTAAAAAAGTCTTTATCGACGGTGGGTAAAACTTCACAGCCATCTTGATGGCCTTTTAAATTGCAATTGAAACTTCAAATCTTTGTCTTAAAATATTTACAATCATAAATAAAATAGTTCCGCCCGATAAATTTTATGCTTCTCAATCAAAAATAAGCTATTTTGCTGATAAAAATGCTATGATAAGGATTTCAAAGCGCTT
Organism: Maratus speciosus; assembly: GCA_963932465.1. NCBI lineage: Eukaryota > Metazoa > Arthropoda > Arachnida > Araneae > Salticidae > Maratus > Maratus speciosus. Next base: position 176,464,436 of record OZ010790.1, on the reverse strand, counting down.
TTAAGATAATTTATACTCGCTATTAAAAGTAAAACACTGCCGATGGTGCTTAAGAATGCAGCTATCGTATTGTAGTGGGTGACAATGATAGTAATTTAGACAGCAGTAACATTAATATTCTAAATATTGGTTAATTTGCATTTATCATTTCTATTTCACAAATGCGAAAATTACTATCTGTTGTTATAATTGGGAATTAAACAATCGGCCGTTTTTTAACAGTAAATATGTTTTTCATGACAATTTTGAAATTTAAAAATAGCAAATAAAGCAGTACAAGAATATTAAAAAGCAGAAAACCAACGTTTAAAAATACACAAATAATACATAAAAAGCAGCGAACAGCTGTTTCGAATCTACCAGCGAAATTCTTCTTCAGTGCAAGATAGAGTAAGGCCAGCGTAATAGAAAAAGGCAAGGCTTTAATTTTGAAATTATTTATGTGATTTATTCGTATTAATTTCTTGTACCTGAAAATTCCCTTTCTTATGTTGTGACTTCAGGTTTATTTTCTAACTTGAATGATTCAAAGCCATAAATAAGATAAGGCTACTTTTCTTAGCCCAAGGAATTTTACGCTTTTCCATGAAAAGCAAGCCATTTTACTTATGAAAACTATTATGTTGAGAAGTTAAAAGAATATTTTAGATGTTTGATATGCGCTATTAAAAATACAAAGGGGTAAACCTGGGATTCCCAGGTTACAGAATATAGCTGAAAACCATTTTTTCCCATTGATAACTCTAACAAATTTTTTACATTTAATACATTTTTAACGCATTTATGCCTAGCGTCCCATTTTTGGGACGCTTCGAATTTTAGTAAATTTTTATAATTTTTTTCTTCTTTATAACATGAAAATTGTATGAAATAATTATCTATGAATGTCTTTATCTGTTACCGAAAGGTGACAGCGTAAGATGGATATTTATTTGCCTAAACGAAGACTTTTTTCAGAGTTTATACATTTTTAATTTTTCATTTTTCAAGTTGGCGAAATGTAAAAAGTAAGATTATTTGTGTCTTTTCTACCAAGGATGCAAATAAATAAGTCATAATCTTAGCTCGTAGACTTCTTTGAAATATGTATTTTTTTAAATTGTGAAATTATATGTTCAAGCTTATTTTTTAGGCATTTTTGTAACCTTACAAAATATAGGGCGATAGGCACGAATGGGTACATATTTTTATTAGCCATTTAGGGGACAATTGTTTATATAAAGCAGAGCTGAGGAGTCGGTGGGAAAAATGGACGACTCCAACTCCGACTTCGACCCCGGTAATTTTAACTGATCCGACTTATTTGCTCAAAAATGCGCATGACTCCGACTCCAACTCCTACTCCGCAGCCGTGCTTGTAAAATGGACGACTCCCAATCAGGGAATTTTAACAGATCCAACTCCGACTCTTTCACTCAAAAATGGGCCTGACTCGGACTCCACGACTCAGACTCCCACTCCGCAGACCTCATATAAAGTCCTTTTTAAGAGGATTATGAAATAAACTGTTTTTAAGCCCCCAATACGATTATTCTTAATTTATTATTACTAATACTTATAATGTTATTAGCCTCTGTAAAGAAATATATATATATATATATTAGTAGTTCATAAGAATTCTAATTGTAGTACACAATGTACAATTTAAAAGCTTATTTTATGTAAATTTAGACAAAACATATAAGTAGGCATATTATACTATTACAAATATTATGCAAATTCCCATATTGAGTTACGTTTACATTTTATCAAATAAGTATAAAAAAATTAGCGTAATTTTTTTTAGTATTTTTCCAGTTTATTTTGCAACTTTTTAAAATGATTTTACCAACAAATTCGAGAAAACAAAAATTCAGGCACATATAGGTTAAGGAGGTTCACTAACAATACTAAAAATCGTATTTATATTAGCAACTAGGGGGCTCTGCCCCTGCAAGCTACGCTCGTCAACTCCCGTTCAGACACCACAGAATCTTTTCATGCTAATTTGATCGGTTTTTTCGGAAGATTAGAGAAGATTGAATTATAATGAAAAAACCTATAGCGATTTTCCTGTAAACGGGTTTCCAAGCAATTACCTTTGACTGCGAAAATTTAAGGCCGAATCAGTTGCTGTTAAGACATCCAATGATTGTTTTCGTGTTTGATTAAAGAAGATCAGTTAAAGATTTGAAAAGAAGCTAAAATAAAATGAATTAAGTAAACAGAGTCTTTGCCGACCGGTATTTTTTAACAGCGTTATAAAACGATTGATGTAATACAATTTACTACAATTACTGCAATTTACTGCTTTAACCCCTTCAAGGGCAGTGGTTCATTTTTGGACCACTTAATTTTAATTCTTAAATGCCACATTGGCACCAGAATATTGGAATGAAAATTTTTCTTTTATTAAGTAAGTGAACAATTGCTAATCTTTCTGCCTTCACGCATTTTTGAGTTGTTTCTGGACTTTCAGGGTCTGATGGTCTTTTGTAACTTGAATTGACCTAAAATGTGTTATTGGCTTAATGTTTTATCTTGTCTTGATTATTAGTGTAAATCGTACTTTTATACAGTCATTTGTAACTGAAAATAACTTAAAATTTTGTTTTTCAGTTTCACTCAGTCTTAGTTTTAGTTTTAGCTTTATTTTTATTTTATAGTAACTAGGGTTACAGTCATATGTTAAAACTTGTACATGACTTTAATTTTTGTATTTTATTTTCTAGGCAGAGTGCGCCATATTTTTGTGACTTTTTAGTTTTATTATTTGTCGCTGTTTCCGGGTCTGTTTCGGCGGCTGGGGTTGAGTTAGATGGTGGAGGACGTTTTTCTGCCAGGGATTCAGGGCCTTTGCCATTATTTGGTTGGCTCCCTTGTAGAGTGATCGAGTGATCAAGTAAGTGAACAAAAGCATTTTCGTATTTCGAAATTTGTTTGTAAATTCCGGTGCCATTCACTGATTTCAACATTTTATGAATAGAAGTACCTTGCCCCTGAAAGGGTTAAACGCATATTAATGTATTTATTATTTTAAAGTTTCCTTTCTCTTTTAATATTCACGTGTAAATACAACTTTCAAGACATAATTTTCAATATTTTCCTGCTTTTAACACGTACTCATTTAATAGTAATTTTAAAGTTTTTTTTTCTGTTTTTAATAGCCATGTGTAAATAAATTTGTAATCGTTAGGAAATATTATTCTTTGCGTTTTTTTAGAATTGAAAAGAATTTCTATAATAATAGCCTAAGTCATGTGACTATCATCAACAGTTCCTTCGCTTTTCATAAGAAAGGTTTCCATTTTGATTTAAGAATCAAAGTTATTTTTTCGAATAAAACTACATAAAAGTTGCCATGATCGCAAAGAATTCTTGGTACTTTTATGTTAGCCGGGTTCAAATCCTCGCCAATAGCTTTTTTTGGTACTTTTCCGTTATACGGACACCATGCCAAAATGCACCAATTATTTAAACCCTGATCATGAAAAGGATTTTTGGTAGTACTTAGTTATCCCGTCGACCAAAAATCTATCGCCAAACTATAAGATTAAATGCCAATAATGGTTGATCGTAAATGTCACATTCACTTGACTTTAAGCAAGTTACACGTGTTTACGTCATCAAGTGATTTTTATTTCGACGATTTATTTATATTTTTATTAATGTTATACTAATTTATTTGTTCTTTCGTTATTTAAAATAAAAAATGTCAATTTGTATAATTTGGCGAGTGGTTTGGCGATTTATATAATTTAGCGAAATTGGTCGACGGGATAACTAAGTAGTACCGGGTTTTTATTGGAAACCATGCAAAACATTGTGATTTGCTATTCTCTGCTATACTTTATTGTATAACAGTTATTTGTTCACTTATTTTAAGTATATATTTGTGATTTAGTAAAATAGTTCGTAAAAGAAAATAATAAATAAAAAAAATAATTAATAACTATAGAAGAAAGCAATTTGTAACTTTTTTTTTTAAATAAAAAGAAAATAAATGCAAATAAACATTTATTATTGAATAAGCAACAACAGCCGGGTTACCATGTCAGACAAAATAACGCCATTTTGGCGCCAATTAGGTACCCCGGTGCGTATATGACATCTGAGCCTAATATTTTTCTTTACGTTTCGCTCAAAAAAAAAAAAAAAAAAAAAAAAAAGAAGAAGAAGAAAGAAGTGAAAGCCATTAATTTTAAATGTTTCAGTTTTATAGTAATGTTTTGTATTAAATAAAATGATAACGAAATACAAAAAAAAAAAAAGCATTTTTCTAAGGAGATTTAAGGGAGGCCAAACTGGTCGTCAATTGAAAAAAAAAATCTGTTATGATTGAAATTTGAGTTGCCATCATTAGAAAAAAGTATTTAAAATTAGAAAAAAATTAATATTTCAAAAACTAATTCGAATTTAAAAATTCTAATACCAGTTTTGAGATCTGTAGATCAATACGGATTTTTGGTGTTAATTTCATCGCAAACTATTCCATATTTCAGGAGAAGTCGCCGTGAAACATAATCAGTTGTTTAATCAGTCGTTTCATAGAATCGTTACATAAATTCGTTTCAATTCAGTCGTTTCATTAGGATTTTATATATATATAGGCTAGATAATCACATTTATATGAAAAATAGCAAAAATGGGTTCAAATAAAATTTTGAAAATTGTTAAAAGCAATAGTTTTGTATTGGCCTTGCGGCAGGAGTTAACAGCCGGAGAACTCGCCAAAGATCACTACTTACAATCAGCCATTTTGATAATGTTCATTATTATTGGTTTAAGGGTGTAATTTGATTACACGTATTAAATTTGTGTTTTATTATATTATACGATTATTTTATTTATTTATTAAGGTATGTGCCTACTATCGGGGCACTTGTTTTGAAAAATGTGAAATTTTTATCAAACACACGTGTTTTTAGTTAAAACAGGGAATAAAACTATTAATTCAAATACATTTTTAACGGAATTTTAATTAACTTTTGAAATTTAGGCAATATTTAATCAAATTTTAGTAAAGAATTGTATTCATGCCAAACCTTTTATAACGAAATCTATTCAATATGTTTCACTTTTTTTTCCAGCAATATATTAGTAAACCACTTTCCTGTGTTATGAAGCAAAAGATTTGCAATACATCTTAAATTTACTAACATATACCAGATTTTGTAGACAAAACATGATTAAAAAAATGTGTATTTTGCAATAAAAATAGCTCTTAAATTAATATATACATACTCACAAGCTATATTTTGCTCCATAACATATCAATAGATGAGCAGAACCTTTTAACAAAGTTTTATTTCAATATCTTAAAAACTTTTTAAGAAATGAGGTTTCTCGTAAACGTACGAACGTCGAAGCGTGTCGTAAACGTGAAAAACACAGTTTTCAAAAAACGCAAATTAAGATTTTAATATAACACATAAAATCATGCATAAAGTTTACAACTTTAAATTTAAACTTAATTCTATATTATAAAGGAAAAATATGAGCATTAACTTTGTTTAAAAGTAAAGAAACAACTGTTAAAATGTATTGTTTACCTTTCTTTAAACGTTCACTTCCGGTTTCCGAAAGTTCATTTCTGGTTTATATTTTGTGCTATAAATTTGCTTCTAATTATCGCTGAACTAAAAGTAAGGCATTTTTGAATCCTAACTTTAATAATAATAATAATAAAAATCGAAAATTTTCGCAAAAACAACGGTTTCAGGGTAGGCACATACCTTAATGCTGTTTTAATTTCGTTATGGAATATTACCCCGAAACAAATGCAGAACTATTTATGTTAATTTAAGTGAAAGCGGATTTCTCTTTTGTAATCGTCTTCAAGAGAGATAAAAAAAAAATAATGTTTGGAAATTATTTTAAAAACAATAAAAATTTTGTAAATAGCAATAATTAAAAAAAAAATTGCGATACTGTTTTCAAACAAATTGTTTTTGAAAGTACATTGGTCTCCCTATTCGGCGATGTAAAATTTGAAAATGTGCGATATTTAGAAGTTAAAAAATTGCAGTAAAAGTTTAATTAAATCGTCTGTTGTTGCCGCAGTCAAAATGACGTCAGCGTTACGTACGATTCTTTATAATATAGTTAGATTTATTAAAGACACTAGAAGGCAGTATGGATATTGTATGAAGTAGGTGACCGCGAAATTTATTTAGAAATTAAAATACAGATGTCCGTTTTGCATCATCGTTATTTCAATAAAATGTAAAGCCATATGCAAAATTTTCGCGCTTTGGTTTGTGTGTCTGATTATCCGTCCCACTCTAAATTTCGTAATTTTTTTTTTATAAGCATTAAATTCATATTAAAGTACGCCATCTCTACTACTTTAAATAAGGTTTTGCATGTATAGTGCTTTTACAGAGCTTCATTAAGAAAGGAAGGCATTAATCTGTTCGACAACACATCAAATCACAGTCTAATAGGAATTGTGGTATCTTAAGCCGAATAAATAAGTTAATATTTGTTTCTTGTTCAATTGGCCTACGTATGTACAGTCGTGAAAAAAAAAAAAAGTAAACAGCCCCTACTAACTCCTCAACAAATTATCGTTCAAGAAAGTTACTGGTACCGAACGATTGGAAATAAAGCCTACTTTTAAATGATGTATATAAAATTTGCTTAGGGGACCATCTACATATTAAAACGAATCATAACTTAGTTTTTTTCGTTAGCAATACACAATTCTGATAGCATAAATGAACTCTACACCCTTCAATTAGTCTAAAACCAGATTTTTATGCAATTCGTACCATCAGTTTCTGAGAAATTAATTATTTTAAAACAAGCGTATTTTAAGGACTGTATCCAAATTGAAATTCAGTACTCGATTGTTAACCGAGAGAGCTCCCTTCTTGATCAAGGCACCTTGAGCAGTCAATTAAGCATGTTAGATTACAGAATAGGATAAGAAATTTCAAAATATTTAGTCACTTCTAACATAGACGGTCCCTTAAACCATCATTTTGCCATTTTTTAAGCATAATTTGAAAACTAATTAAAAGAAAAATGTGAAATTTTGGATTTCCATAAAGCAGGACTTAATAAATCTGAATTCATCAAAAAAAAATTGTAAGTTGTAATTCATAATTTTTTTAATATTAATTTCATAATTCATAATTCATATCATAAAATTATAAAAATTGCAAATTCAACGTATTTATGTTTGGGTATATTAGTATTATTGCTACACAAAAAATTAAAACATTAGGATCATAATTTCAGGAGATATAAATATAAATATGAAAATGTAATTTAATATTAGAAGCACTAAATTTTCAATGTTTATAATCCAAAAACTTATCATTCAAATGACTTGAAATTTGGTGTCTAGGCATAGTTTGAACCAAAGATTTGAAATATCTCGTTAAAATTGGGTATTGCCATTGAAAAAAAAAATGAAATTTGGATTCGTTTTAATATGTAGATAGCTCACTAAGCAAATTTTATATACGTCATTTAAAAGTAGATTTTATTTCCAATCGTTCGGTACCAGTAACTTTACTCAACGTTAATTTGTTGAGGAGTTAGTAGAGAGTGTTTCCTCCCCCCCCCCCCACGACTGTACAATAAAGCAATGCCTTTAAATAGCATAAACATCGTTTAATGGCTGATTTTATTTGTATGTAATTAGTATATGAATCAAATGCACGGAAGATACATGCTTAAACCATTTCCATTTCCTGTTTTGTCTTAAAAAATAACTATTTTTACTATAATACTTTAAATGAAATCGTAAGGACTTTTAAACTATAAAACACTTTAATACAAAAGCCAATAACCGCGTTAGATTTGTTTTAAATTGTGATATTAAAAAGCATGACTGAAAATATATATCGGCTATAAAAGTGTTTATCGATAGAAGGTATCACTTTGCTGTCATTTTGATGGCTTTTTAAAGTGCAGTTGACACTAAGTCTTTATTTAAATAAATGATTTTCAACTGTGAATAAAATCATTTCGCTTTTCTTTGACCGGTGTTTTCTTTTGCTTCTTTATGAAGACCATGCCATTTTGCTGACGTAGAGTATTATGTGAAAACATTAAAAATATGTTTGATATTTTCTGCTAAAATATACTATTATTTGAGATGCTATAAGAAAATGTGGCTATAGTGAGAAGTGGGTTATAATAAAATTTACTTAGATATTAAAAACTATTAAATACATTGATAATTAGACAATGATTTTAACGTATTCTAATGTAAATGAATTTTCAATTGCTGATTTTTTTGTTTTAAAATCTGAAAAGAACTGAGTGAAAGAGTGCTCCGGCCTGGATTCGAACCATGGTCATTGGCATTGCGTGCCAACAATGTACCACTGTGCTACTCGGACGGTATTAAGTCTAGTAGAGCATTGACGCGCAATGCCAATCACCCTTTCGAATCCAGGCCTGAGCACTTTTCCACTCTGTTGGTTTTACGCCTTTATTGGAAAAATTCATCGATTATAAATTCAATCAGTATTTTCAAAGACGCATGCTGGTTCTACAAATTATATATATATTCCAACCTTTTTGAAAATGTATGCGATTTTGGTTTAACTATTTGTCGATCTGATTTTTCCGTCTATGTCCTAACTTTGGTAAAAACGATTGAATATACATGAAGTTTAATATGTAATATGCTTACTATTGAAAATGAGGTACCTTGAATCTGCTAGTCTTTTATAGATCTCTAAAAAATTGATAGGTTACCTGTTCTGCGATACATCAATGACAGCAAGACTAAGAGTATTTCAGTAGACTATGACGTGACAGTAAGAGTGACAGTAGACTATGAGTATTTCAGTATAAATAATAAAATCAGTAAATTAATGTTTGGTTTTGTTCAATAAGATGAGGCATTAAATGCAATTATACCAAATTTAAGCTCTTTTTTTTACATGAGTCTTTCTTCTGAAAATCTTTCTGCAATCCAATTTCTGCTACTGCCATAAAAAGTCGAAAAAATATTCAATCTTCTTTTTTTGTGTGCGTATCCCTGTATATGATCTATGGATTTGTGTGTATACTTCGTAGTATGCTAAAAGTTACTTCAGTTAAACGAATAGCATAACTGAAAATTTCTATTTAGTAGTTTCCGTGATTAAACGGATATCTACTTGAGAACTTTCGTGCAGTCATGTATACATGTATACATGATACGTAAAATTTATACACGCCGAGTATTATTAAAAAAACAGTTCAATTTAAAAACAGCATAACACATTTGAAAACCTAATTTATGATAATACAATCAATAATCTGAAGATTATCAGATTTTCCTTTTGTGCAATCCTGTATATGATCTATAGATATGATCTATAGATAGACACAGTATGCTAAAAATTTGTTCAGGAATTTTTTGAGTTAAACGAATAGCACAGTTAAAAATTTCCACTTAGGAATTGCCGTGAATAAACGGAAATGTACATGAGAACTTTTTTGTGCAGCCCTATATATACCCTATCTCTATAAAATCCTAATGAAACGAATTTATGAAACGGATATATGAAACAAATTTATGAAATGGATATATGAATCGACTGATTAAACAACTGATTATGTTTCAAGCGATTTCTCCTAAAATATGGAATACTTTGAAATTAACACCAAAAATCAGCATTGATCCGCAGATCTCAAAACTGGTAATAGAATTTTTAAATTCGAATTAGTTTTCGAAATATTAATTTTTTTCTAATTTTATGTGCATTTTTCTAATGATGGCAACTCAAATTTTAATCAGACAGATATTTTTTTTCATATTTCAAAAAAGGCTGACATGGTAAACCGGCTACTGTTGTTTATTTGATAATAAATGTTTATTTACTTTTATTTCTTTTTATAAATTATATAAATTATTTTGTTCTATAATTATTAATTATTTTTTTATATTTCCTTTAGAAAGTAATATAAAATAATTAAAAAAATACGGCACTACTTAGTTATTCCGTCGACCAATTTCGCCAAATTATATAAATCGCCAAACCACTCGCTAAATTATACAAATTGACATAATTTTTATTTTAAATAACGAAAGAACAAATAAATTAGTATAACATTAATAAATATACAAGTAAAAAGTCGAAATAAAAATCACTTGATGACGTAAAGACGTGTAACTTGCTTAAAGTCAAGTGAATGTGACATTTACAATCAAACATTATTGGCATTTAATCTTATAGTTTGGCGATAGATTTTAGGTCGACGGGATAACTAAGTAATACCAAAAATGCATATGTAACTGGTATTTGAAAACGAGATTTTCGCCAAATTTTCGTAAAATAAAAAATCACGCCAAACCTGCTGTGCGTATATGACATCTGGCCAAATATTACCACTCGAAAAATAAAAAAATGCTAACTGGCGAGTTGAAAAAAAGCTATTGGCGAGATTTGCATCCGGGTAGCGTAACAGTACCAAGAATTCTTTGCAACCATGGCAAATTTTATGTAGTTTTATTCGAAAAAATTTTTTTTTGATTTTTTAATCAAAATGGAAAACTTACAGTTCCATATTGGCGCGATTTCTTTCTGACGCCAATGACATATACGTAACGGGCACTTAACTGGCGCCAAAGTATCGTTATTTTGCTTGATATGGTAAGCCGGATGTTGTTGTTTATGCTGTTGATGCGTTCCTCAAAGGGCGTCGTTAAAAAATCGCGTCAATATGACATCTATGACATCTGTGCCAAACTTTCATATGAAAAGCGAAGGGATCAGACCGTATTTGTTTATGGCAGTTGATGACTTGAACTATTATAATTTAGATGAAATGATGGCGATAGAATAATATTTAGCGACTTATCGCCCGTGCGAGGTTAACATTAAAGTACCAAAATGGCACCTAGAGTATAAAAAGCGAAGTGGTCCGCTTGGAACTGTTGATGATAGTCACATGACTTAGGCTATTGATATAGAGATTGTTTACCGGATAGATACCGGAAGACAAAGACTCTGTATACTTAATTTAATTTATTTTAGCTTCTTTTCAAATGTTTAACTGATCCTCATTAATCAAAAACGAAAACAACCATTGGATGTCTTAACAGCAACTAATTCGCTCTTAAATTTTTGAATCAAAGGGAATTGAATGGAAACCCGTTTAGAGATAGATCTGCACAGATTTTTTCAGTATAATTCAATCTTCTCTAATATTTTTAAAACCCATCAGATTAGCGTGTTTTTAGATTCTGCGGTGTCTGAACGGGGCACAATGGAGTATTTGACCCCAAAACCTGGCCAAAAATGCAAAAATTAAAATTTCGTCACCAATTGTAAAAATCATATTTTTTAATAGATAACTAATTGGTGCATCGATCTATGTATATTTTAGGAGCCTGAGTGGAGATCCGGTGGCTCCTGGCCTCAGCTGAAGAGGAAGTTTCTTTCTGAGAAGACGTGGTTTTTTGTTGTTTTTTGGCATTGTTGTTATGTTTAAATATAATTTTTTTATGGCTCAATGAATTGTTGAATTGAAACTAAACAGGGCTTACATGTTTAACAAAGGTCAGACCTTAGTGTTAAACTATGCGTTAATTTAAATAGTTTAGTTTTTAATGTAATAAAAAAACATTAAATGTGTAAAAGGGTTATTTTTAAAGGGTTTTTGGCCGTAATTTATACATATCGAAAACTTTTTAAATATGCGCCGCGCTTTGCCCAGCCATGTTTGAATTATAATCGTATTAGTTATAGTCTTGAGTGTCAATTTCTGTAAAAAAATCTTCCGCATATTGTTGCCATTTTTTATAAATTTTTTTTGGGATGACTATTTAAATGCTCTGTTTTGAGGCCACCGAATTGAAGAGATAAGAACTATATATTTACTGTCGTATTGCAGGTTTTTAACTCACAGGATATTACCGGAGAGCATTTGCACCTACATATTCTGTCTGTCTGTATGTACGTACATATGTACGTACATACGCACGCAACTCGATATCTTTTGATAGAAATATCCGATCGCCTTCAAATTGTATATACTTATTTATTGAAAAAGGTTTCCCTAATTTGTTCTTGGGGCTCATGTGTGTAACATAAGGAGAGAAAAGAGGGAATTAACCCTTTCGATGGCGGTATCCTTAAAAAGGGACACCTAATTTTAATTCCAAAACTGACAAACGGCATCAAGAATATTTAATTAAAATTTTCTTTTTATAATCTATGTGAAAATAAGCAACTTCTCACATTGTTCCATTGTTCCAGCAACTTCGTATTTTCTATTAACTCCGTTTATAAATTATGGTATCAGTCCATTATTTCATCAGTTTATAAACAGAATTACTCCGCGCAGGAAAGGGTTAAAGTCTCTGTTAAGAGATGGTAAATTAATGTATTTTTTATAGTTACGGTTACAAGTTATGGTTACAAGTCGCTCAACTTCCCAACTCCCTTCGCTAATGTTAAGTCAATGGGCATGTGATTTATTCGTATTTTTAAAATATCTACTTAGTAAATTAATATTTTAACTTCTTTTTCCTTTGTGCTCTTCTTAAATAATGGCTCTTTTTTTCTTAATTGTCAAAATATTTATAAAATGTATATTTATTATTATGTGAAGTGTTAAAATCTTACTTACACTTCGCCAGCTTTTAAGATATAAAATATTAAACTAAGCTATGGATTTGTATATGGATATGTACTTCATAGTATGCTAAAAGTTAGTTCAGTGAAACGCATAGCACAGTTAAAAATGTCCATTCGGCTATTTCCGTGAATAAACGGAAATGTACTTGAGAACTTTTGTGCAGCCATGTATATGATCTATAGCATGCATCCACATGTAATATTTAAAAAAAATTATTCTATTTTAAAACGCCTATCGCAACTACAAACGCACTTCCAGCAATTATTGGTCATAGACTTCATTCAACAGTTAAATTTATTCATCAGCCATATTCTTTTGTGTGTCCCTGTAAATGAACGATATATTCTATGCACACCATATTCTACAATAAGCGCCTTAGTACACATTAGTGATGTATATAAATTTCAGCACGTTTAAAAGTGTGATATCTTTAAAATAGAGAGCAAACGATTTTTCACCATAGACCATAATGTAAGGGAATTCTTTTAGGCGTCTCTGTAAATGAACCGTAAAGGCTATAGACTTCATTTACAATACCAAACATGCCACAGTGATACCTATTAATTTTAAGCCAATCGGACTATATTTACATCACAAAATATTTTTGATCAGGATTTCGTGTCAAATACTCCACTGTGCGGGGGTTGGCAAGCGTAGCTTGCAGGGGGCAGAGCCCCCTAGTATGATCTATAAAATTTATACACACCAAGTATTATTTAAAAAAATAGTTCAATTTAAAACCGCCATTACGCATTTGAAAACCCAATTTCTGATAATACAATCAATAATCTGAAAATTATCAGATTTTCTTTTCTTCCAATCCTGTATATGATCTACAGATTTGTTATGTATACAACACAGTACGCAAAAAATTTGTTCAGTTAAACGAATAGCACAGTTAAAAATTTCCATTTAGCAATTTCCGTGAATAAACGGAAAAGTACTTGAGAACTTTTTGAGCAGAACTGTATATGATCTATAGAATTTATACACACCCAGTAATATTTTTAATAAAAGTTAAGTTTAAAAATGCGTACCAGATTTGAAAATACACTTATAGCAATTATTGTTCAGAAGCTTCAATAGTTCAATTATTGTACAACTTCTTTTATGTGTCCTTGGAAATGAATGATAAATTATGTGCAGGCTAAATTCTACAGTAAACGTCTTGTAGTAAACCTCAGTGATATATATATATATATATATATATATATATATATATATATATATATATATAAATTTCAATATGTTTGAAATAATGTAATATCATTAAAATACACCGCAGACGATTTTTCCCAATAGGCAGTAATGTAACGGAATTCTTTTGAGTATCCCTGTAAATGAACCGTAAGTGAACACCTCATTTTGAATGCCGAAGATGCCATGGTAAACCTAAATAATACATATAAATTTCATGACAATCTGACTATATTTACGCGAGTTAGAGCACAGAAAGACAAACCGAAGTCATAAACACTTTTCAACTATGTTGGAAAGTGCTAAAAACTGCAATAAAAAATGATAAAATATAATGTATTAAGTTTGGAGTATCGAGTACAATGGTAATTAAAAAACTTAAAAGTATTAAGTGGACCGTTCTTCCTTTCGGTTCCAGACTATAAAAATCGCCATTTTACCTTGTGGGACGTCACAGGAATATTGTGGATCGTACTTATTGCATGCAGATGATTACAGAAAATTTCGTTTACACTTAAAAGAATATAAATAGTTTAGCATTTGTTTTCATCTAATAATCCATACAGAAATGGAGCCTATGCTTCCTTTCGGTTTGAGGCTACAGGAATACTGTCCATTATCTTAAGCATCCTGGCACGTAAATAAAGTCAGCTAGTAAGGCTGTTTTTATTAATTCTTTTAGTTTTACTTCTCTTATCATATAAAGAATCTTCTCGTCAATTTTTGCAGTAAACATACGCTCCAATAATACCGTTATACTTTTAATAGCACTAGGGGATCGTACCTGAGGTTCCCGGGTTAAAGAATATAGGTGAAAACATTTTTTTAATTGAAAATTTTTTATATGAAATAATTTTTTTAGATTGCTCACTTACATTAAAAAAGCATTTTTCATATGGAAAATACGAATTATATAATAATTTTTTTTTTAATTTATCAAAAGCGATATTTTTTTATTAGCCGCATGCTAAGAGTTATTTGACCAAGATTTTGCTAGTTATGGCATCATTTCATATTCTGACAATTTCAGAAGTTATGCATGTCTGTTAAATATGTGTGTTATTTATATTAGTTTATTTATTTATTCACAGGGAAGTTTTTTTAAATGGATATTAGACGTAAGAAAATGATGAACTCTTTATTTTGTTTTAAAGGCAAACGGATTAATCTTTCGTAATCGAGCTCCTCACGATATAGATAATTTAAAAAATATTTCATGCTTTAAAATTGTTTTTAAAACCATAGAGAACCAGTGAACTAAGATGAACTTTGCAAACAAATTCCATTTGAAAAAAAAATCCTCTTTGGTGATCTAAAAATTTAAAGTGTACGATTACAAAATCTTTTGTTTACATTTTTTTGTTTACAAAAGTCGTATTAACTTCGTTAATTTTTCTTTCACAAATATGTTAGATTGGTGGTTTTTTAATGTTATTCTTTTATTTGTTTATAAAGGAAGTATTAATTTCGTTATGCAAAAATAGTCAGAAACAAATGCTGAAAAATGTTTGTTGCTTTATGTGCAAAATGTTTATTATTATTATGTATTGAAACCGACACGTGATAAGATAAACTTAAAAAAAAATCATGATTAAAAATTATTTTAGAAAATATAATACATCAGTCAATTAAGATAAAGTTTTTAAACAAATTGCATTTGAAAGTACATTTTTTCCCTGTGCGACAAAAATTGAAAATGTACGATGGTCAGTAGATTAAATAATTGCAGTAACGAAAATTTCAAGACCGAAACTTGATCGTGAAGTGTTGCCATTCGCAAAATGACGTCAGCGTTACGCACGTTTGTTCTTTATAATATAGATACTTAATCAGTAAAATATAATAAAGATCAGTTATTAGGATATGGTTATCAATTGAGGCTCTTATGTTTGGTATTCCGGAATGAAAAACATCAATTTTCACCTTCTCAAAATTTGCATACGCACTTCTCATATCCATATTCATCATTTTTAAAGAATTTGTATTTTGTTTGATTATTCAAAAATCATTAGATTTATTAAAAAATCATTAAAATTTTATTATTCGAGAGAATTTTGGACAAAATCTTCAGGAACATGATATTATTTTAAACCACGAATTATTTGTTTGCTTGTCAAACTCGGCGAAGCAAATCCATCCAGGCAAGAATCAACAATTTCTGTAATATAAATCGCTATAATTTGCATGCCACCTCTCTTTTATAAAGACACTCTAATTTTTTGGAAAACATTGCGTTTTACAGTGCGTGATTTCAATTACATTATTTTCAAAAGTGAAGCATTTTCACTTGTGAAATATTTCAGAGCAGCTAGACTGTGAAAATTACGCAATTATACAACACATAATTCAGGCTTAAGAATTAAAATGCACCCTTTTTTTATGTAAAATGACGTCATTTGCATCCGCTAAAGCAATCCACTTTTACAATCTAGTCTTAAATTTCGTTTATAGAAAAGTATGCATATGACGTCATTATCACGGAATAACAGACAATATTCTTGGCATAGCCCGTATTTTAATTTCAACCTTTTTTTCAGATTTTATGAGAAAATGGCAATAAAAAGATACAGTATCTCCTATTTTTGACTATTTTCCGTTTACTTTCAATGACTTTCAATAGATATGGGCTACTTTTGTTGCCATAATAAGAAAAATGGTATTAAAAACTACAAAAAAATTATTATCTCAAAAATAAAATGAGATACAGCTTTCAAATAAATTGCATTTAAAAGAGCATTTTTTTCCTTATACGACAGTGTAAAAGTTTAAAATGTGCGATGTTTAGAAGTTTAAAAATTTGCAGTAGAAAAAATTGCAAAACCAAAATTTTATTTCAAATTTCAAAGTGTTGCCATTTGCAAAATGACGTATGCGTTACGCACAGATATGTTTGTCCTTTATAATATAGATACTGCATCAGACATTTTAAGGGATCCTTTAACTTCTTTTCATGATGGTTTTCCTCCGTGAAATGGCAAGTCTTTGATTGAAAATCATAAAATTTGCTGTCTATGAAAAGCGAAACGATGTTACTGACGGTAGTAAATCCTTTAAGTAAGATAAAACCATAAAAGTCAACTACATTTTATAAAGATATCAAGATCAAGACGACGGTGGAGTTACCTTCTCCCTGAAAACAATTTCACAATGAATATTTTGTTTTAATTTTTCCTTTTTATATTGCTCTTTAAGTCCAGGTACGATGGGTACGTGGTTGAAAGTACTTGCGTAACGACGGCAACGTACGCGCTTACGTGGTTTGCAGCGTTGTCGCATCTGGCTGATTTTTTATTTAGGCATTCCGGATTCTCACTAGTAAGTTTTAATAGATATTGGTTTATAAGATGTTAGGCATTTTATAAATAAAGTGAAAGAAAATTACCATTTAAAATTTTCTGGTGTGAATTAAATATATCTAAAAAAAAAAAAAAAAAAAAAAAAAAAAAATCCGCCAGATGCGTCAACACTTGGTAACTGGTAACCGTTCTCTGTTTTCGACAACGTACTCAAGGGTTTAAGCGGAAATCAATACAATTATTTGTTTTCGGATTAAAGTGTTTTGTAATAAAATAAAATATTCTAATTTGACTGATAAAATTGCCGCTAAGAGATTTTTTTTTTTTACGAATCTTCTGTATTTTGAAAAAAGAACACCACTGCTTTTTTGTTAATAAGCACAATTTAAGACAAGTAAAGGACTGATGCAAAAGTACAAAATGACTGCACATAGTGCAAATATTCTTCAATATGTACAAGTATTCTTCTTGTTTAAGTAATAAACGACAGTCAGAACCATCAGTGCGCAATACACAGTTCTTCATGATAAGTTCTTTGAAATCATCATACAGAATTTAGAAAATTAAACTTTAGTTCGTTTGTGAGGTCTTTAATCACTTTGTATTCGCACCACAGTTTTACAACACCAGGGGATAACTAGTACACACTGGAAAGGAGAATCTGCTCATACCAGAAATACCGAAGAGTAAAAATATGATACAGGGAAGACTATCGTATAGTTTTACAATTTTTTTTTTTTTTAAAGGCTAGTTCCATAGGTTTTTGTAGTGTAAGTCATATAGCTGATGCCTGCTATGTTTTTTGGCCACCATTATTCCCGAAACGCTTTATTCAATTAATGAAATATCTCCGATAAAATAAGTCACATTTTACCGTTCTAAAATACTGTTAGTCAAAAGTTGTAGCAATTTGCACCTATGTGACTTACACTACAAGTGCGCATGAAGCTAGTCAAAACATATTCTGAATTCACATTCATTCATTAAATAATTTTGCGTATTTTAAAATTCTTTTGGTATGCAAATCCTCTATATTCTAACCGAAATTTGCACATTATGAAAATCTTCCTACTTGCAATGATTAAATACTTTTACAATAATTAGCTTTGAGTCACCCTGTAGTAAATTTGTCTCGGCCAATTATTGCAGTACTATAAATCAAATCCATTTGTAATCTTCATTTTTAGTTACCAACAGTTACTCTAATGATAAGGTATCTCTTTTTATCTTATTTTCTGTTATTTCGAGCTAAATTTTATAGCGGTTATAAATTCCTCCTGTGGGGACTAAACATTTTTTGTTTTTGTCGTCAAACCGTCTCACAACTCAGCCCTTATGTTTCGAAATTTCACTCTCGTGTCTGTGGCAATTACTCCTTGAGAATGGACACTCAGTTAAATGTGTTAGTACGATAGTATAGGTTGATTTTTTAGCTTCATGCTTTCACACACAGATTAATCAGAACTGATCAATCACAAGCAGATCGCTCTGATATCACCAAAACGTGGGGGAGGAGCGCTGCAATCGTTTGATTTCGAGCCTCTAATTTGGTATGATTATAACCAGTGTTGTAGTCTTAAAAAAACCAGAGGGTAGACTCTAGAGGCAGAGGGTATACGCTAAAATCATGAACGCCGTGCCCAGAGTACACACTATAGCTTTATTTGAGTAACAGAGGGTATACCGAGCTTCTTTAAAAATTCAGAAGTTATAATCGCTGTAGCCAACAAAGGATTCATCTGATCGGAAAAATTCTGTTGCCAGTTTGTGAGTAAAAAACAGAGTGACTAAAATTATAACAAAGAATCATAAACAAAAAAACATACACAATGACTTTCTAACAAATAATTATATTTTTTTGCAGACTATAAGCCAAAATATTTAAAAATTACGAGTTAGACGAAAAATCGTAAACCTAGGCTCTCAGCAACGATGTGCCTGACGAATATGAGATACCTGGATGTAAATTGTTAATGGTCACTAGCAATATTGCCTTCCACAGCTTTTTTTTTTCCAATCACAATATGATGTGCATCGTACTGCTGAAGTCATCGGGAGCTTCTTCATCGTTTCAGTGGTAGAATACTACTCATTGGGCTGAGCCTTGTCCAGATGCGTCATGTTTGAATGAAACGTCATTAATGTATTTGCTGGACACCTGTCTATTTATTTCGTCCTTCGCTTTGCATTTAATTACCCGAGTTGTTGTAATCTATTTCATGCTTTTCTCATTTGCACTGATATTATGATTGTATCGTTATTATTTAGTCTTAACCTCGTCACGTCGTATGGAATGTGATGATGACGAAATCGCCAAGCCCTCATATCGCTTTTGCGTAGAATTGTCAATTTCTTTATATAACTCCGCAATGGATTGAGATATGTGAGTTCCTCTTTCAGTATTAGGTCTGTATCGTAGAGCACTTATCATGTTACTAACATTAGGGTATTTATTAGGATGAGTGAAGTGAATCCTCTACTAGGCTAAACAAATTACAGTTTGTCGTACATTTTACAAAAAAACTATTCAGTATTTTGACTTGAAATTAAACATAAAAATAAATTGTGATCTGTAGATTTGCACAATATATTTTTGCAGAATAACCTTAAAAATTTTATTATTTTAGTTAATTTATTTACATGTTTTTCGATTACGGACGCATTTTTGCAAATAAAAAATGAAACACGTATATTTTCAGAAGAAAAAATAAATCATGGAGTTAGTAATTATTGATAGAAAATGATTAAATAAATAAATAAAATATATTTTTACTATTTCGCCAAAATATCTTAAAAACTGTTTTTTAAATTTAATTAGGGAAAGAAATACTTTTGGACTTGATAGAAATAAAATATGATCTGTAGATTATGACAATATTATTTTATTATCCAATGATTTAGCAAAAAACATTTTTTATTATTTTGTTTATATTTTTCCATTGCACAGATTTATTTTTGTAAACGGTAATGAAACCTGCGTATTTCTTGCAGTAAATAAAAATCATTGAGTGAGTAAAAATAAATAAAGTAATGAATGATTAAATACGTAAAATATTATTGTTGCATCAAAACTTCTCATTTTTAAAATTATTTAAATAAGGAAAGGAACCTATGTATCTGCATTTTGCGAAGACGAAATATTTTAAATATTGAAAATAACTGCAGAATTTATACTTCAAACCGTAAAAGAACATTAAACTTTAATATTAAAAATGTATGTTATTTGAGAGGATAATATACATTTTAATAGAATACGTTATTAAGATTGGTTGGAAATGGTGCATATTTTGGTGATCATTCCTTATAATCATATTTTCACGATTTGTTTTATGGAAATTTAAAATATCCTTTTTTATGAAGATTATAGCATATTTTTTAATGAATTAAAATTTGTGCAAATTCAATTATTTACATCTATCTATACTAATATTATAAAGTGGAAAAAAATTGTTTATTTGTAGGAGGTAAGCTCTGTACCGAACCGATTCCAAAAGTAATGGTATCAAAATGATGGTGTTAGTCCAACTTAGAAAATAGGCTATATCTTATGTCTGTGCCACTAGCCAAAAGGGGTGCAAGAGCAAAAAACTTTCTAAAAATGCGATTTTTGTGTTACTGAAGGGCCTAGAAAAATAAGTATTGTAAAATCTTCCCTTGTAAAGGCTTTTGACCCAACGAATTTAATTAGAGGCTCTTTAAAATTTTAAAACAAGATATATCTAACCGAATTTCTCCTAAAAAACATTAGCTAATTTAATAATTATAATAATAAAAGAAACAGCGCACTTAGCTATTTTTAAGTTTCATTTGCAATTAAATATAGCTTCTATTCTGACTTATTGGCGTGCTTTAAACATTTTCCATCATTTTTTCTTTGTTATCTTACTCACTTCCGACTCGCTTGAAATTAACCTAATTTTTTTTAGCTAATCGCCTTTCATAAATAACTTTTAAGCAAATACAATAAAGATACGAATTTTACATGTAATAGAATAATTTGGAAATTTAAGGAAAATACGAGAGGGTATCGTAAAGTTTCCATTACAGGCGACTATTTTTATATTCTATTTGCACCACTATTTTTAAAAAATACATTTCGTAGTATATTTCTCTTGAAAATGTTCTCAAAGCGTATGTAAAAGATTTTTATTTTGAAAAAGGGGTGCGAGGTAGCATTAAAAAATATTCGCCTGTAATTGAAACTTTACGATACCCCTTCATACATTAAAGAGAATTTTAATAACGTTTTTACAAAAATTAATTCATCATCATTAATTTTATGTCATAAACGTGTGTGAAATGAAATGTAGATCTGAAGTTTAAAGAAGTAATAGAATTGAGATAATTTTGCTTTACATTTTCTCACATGATTTCTATTATTTATGATTAATTCATTGTAAATTGTAAATATAGTTGTTGTTTCTCCATTCACAAATCATAGATTTCAGAATTTGTGCTTCAAAATATGAAAGCTAATTTTACTACAGAAAAGATTAAAAATTTCTCGCTATCTTTCAAAATTTTTTAAAATATAACTTTTCTATATCGGGGTTTATTGCGTGTTAATTTCACAGCGTGAATTTTTGTTTTCACATAGATCAATTTGTTGTTTGCTAAAGTTAAAAAACTCCGTGTTATAAACGCGTTCTGGTATGCAATGTTACTTAATTGTAAATAATTTTCAATATTCGAAAATAAACTGTAAAAATACGAAGGAATTAAAAATGGAGTGATTCAAAATAACTCTTCAATTATTTGCAGAAAGGTGGAGCACACTACAACATACAATTTTTATATAGGAAACTAGGGTCGCAATTCAGTCAAACATACAGGGCTAGCCTAATAGACCGGAAGCCGGCAGCACAGACAATCACTTCATCGAGTTTACGGATGAAATTCTAGGATTAGTTAAATCTTGATTCGCATATTAAAACGCAATCCGTCTGCCAAGTCATATCTTGGTGGGAAACACCTGAAAACCCGATTTTAGAGACTGACTCGTAGGTTTACTGTGGTGTTTTCCTGCTCCCAGTCCTCCATGTTTTCATACCTCTGGGTGCAGTAAAACACAATGGTAAACCTACGAGAAGCCGCTAAAATTGGGTTTTCCACCAAGATACGACTTGGCAGACCGATTCCTTTTTAATATGTGAATCAAGATTTAACTAATCCTAGAATTTCCTCAGTGAAATTGATGAGGTAATTGTCTGCGCTGCCGGCTCCCGATCTATAAATGATTCATTGGGTTTCAAAACACCGTGTATTGAGAGGTATATACGACCTACAAAGACGAGTGATACATGACAAGATACAGATACTCACCAAGTTTTTAAGTCCGCTTCATGGCTCGTGTGCAGCAGCGCATCACTGCTGCTGTGACGGACATTGACAGAAACATGCTATTGAACATGTGGGAGGAACTGGATTATCGTTGGGATGTGTGCCTGATGACTAAGGGAGCACACATTGAACATTTGTAGAATGTACCAGAGACTTGATGAGTGTATGTATCTTTTCATATATCACCCGTCTTCGTACGTCGTATACTTTTAAATAAACAGTATTTTGAAACCCGATGAATTATTTAGGCCAACTCTTACAGGGTGTCATACTCGAATCAGAGTATGGATTTTTGCCCGAAGCCTTTATGAAAATAATTTAATGAAATTTTCCACAAACGTATTTTGCTTTATGCGAAAAGTGATGATATTACAAAATATCCTGGAAGAATACGGTAATAAGGTAAGGGGTAACGTATATAATTTAAAGTACTTTTTCAAACATGATGCAACTTGTTCAACGCTGCTTGTATCCGGATAATAGCCACTTTCAGGCCTCCGATATCATTACATTTTACAGAAAAGAAGATATGTCTGCAGCAAAGTTTGTTAAAATATCTTCATTATTATTAACGTTGTTAATAAAAATCCGGGTTTAAATGAAATGAGATCTTTTATACTTTTACAGAATAAATGAATTGCGACCCAAGTTTCTTATACAAAAAATATATTTTATAGTAGGGGAGACCGGGGCTAGTAGGCGCAGTTTTTAATTATTGATTTTTATTTATTTTTTGTTTAAGTTTTTTATGAAACTTTAACTGTACTTTTAAAGAACAGACATTGGGCTATAAATATCCGGAGTTTTGAGTTTGTAGCTTTTGTAGTTTATGTTTAGCGGAAGCCTAAAGTAAAAGGAAAATTCTGCGCCAACCTACCCCTTCACGGGGCACGTTGCCTATACCTATGGGGTAAGTTGGCACACGCTTTATAAAAATTTAAATGAAGCTCAAATAAGACATGCAGTTAAGCGAAATTAATTTCATTATTACCAATAAGTTTAAACAAAGGCGTTATAGCCGTACAATGTAAAATCTAAATTATACAGACATAAAAATAAAGAATAAAGCATTAACATTGAGTAACTTCTATCCTACTCTATATCATCATCAGAGTTACAGTTGTCACAAATAAAAAATCGAGTGTCTCCGTTTGGGCAAGCCTCGTGTGCCCAAAATCTTGCATTGCAACCACTTTTCTCGTTGTTTGCTGTTTTTCAAGCTACCAACATACACCAAACACCGAGCCAACTTGCCCCGTGTTCAATGCGCCTACTAGCCCCACATAAATTTCTTCACAAAAGGGACACGTAATCGTCTAAGCATAAATAATCCAAGGAAATCACATATGGAGTCGGTACAGTTAATCATACACTAAGAAAAACTGCACAAGTTAAATCGCAATTATTAAGATAAGTATTAGAAATTAGAAAAAGAATGAATCAACAAAAAATTACTTATGAGTGCAAAAAACAGAAAAATCGTAATAAATGTCCACTGCACGTAGGTAACGCTTCAAAACTGCAATGGACATTGTAAAAAGTAATAAGAAAGGTACTCTGTGAGTGGTTGCGTAATCTATCCACAAACAGGCGATTTATGAGGACTGCGCGTACTTACCCCTGTAGCCAACTAGCCCCAGTCTCCCCTATGCTATACCTTCTTGCAAACAATTAAGTAGTTATTCTGAATCATGCTGTATATGCAACGATGTCGATATTAGGTTTTCAATGCACACAGGGCTGTGCATGCTCTTGCATGGTTCATTCTGGTTTGAAATGGTCCATATTTGTTTAAAGAGACGCTTTAAA
The DNA here is from genome assembly GCA_963932465.1 of Maratus speciosus. Taxonomy (NCBI): domain Eukaryota; kingdom Metazoa; phylum Arthropoda; class Arachnida; order Araneae; family Salticidae; genus Maratus; species Maratus speciosus. Next base: position 176,440,221 of record OZ010790.1, on the reverse strand, counting down.
TCATTGTCTCAATAGCTAATAAAACATTGCAAAAAGTATATCACATTTCACATTTTAGTAAAACGTTTTACACAAAATGAGGAGATCGCGGAACAGAGATGATATTGATATTCAACAAAATTCAACAAATTATAGACTAGACTAAAGCAACATCTACTTCCGTTTGTTGACATCTTAGGGGCTCCAGAATGAAGATTTCAGCACAATACTTCAAGCCATAACTCACCTAGTACGGAACAGTGGCTTTCCGCCCGGAATACAGGGTGGTTGTAGCTAAAGTTCCAGTTTGAAATGGTCATAAAAGAAAAACTACTGGACCAAATGTTATAAAACTTGGTAATAGTTTAAAGGAGGTCATGGAAATTTATTTCCCGCTAAAAAAAAAGAAATTCAAATACTGACCCCCAGGGGAGAAATGGCGCTGTATGCAATATTGTTAAACGAAATAAGGGTCGGAATCTAACTTAACATTTTGTTACACGAGTTTAAAATTTTTTGTACCCTTAAAAAACATTGACCTAAGCAAAATTACCATTTAAAGGTGACAAAAGTCGAGTGCCCCATCAGTGTAATAAAACCCGTTCGTGTTCATCAAAGTTCAAACCACAAATTAGCAATCACAAAATTTGAGATCGCAAATCACTCGTAAATGTGTGCACATTCCGGAAATCGTTTTCTTACAGATCGCTAATTTGTGATTTTTTGTAGCTTGAATTCAGCCTTAAGACGCGAAGATATCGGTTTAAAATGTTTTTAACCGTTTTTAAAGCGAGACTGTTTTGGGGGTTATGGAAAACCGCAATGGCTTATAATTGGCTTACGGCAGGAAGAAGAAAATTAGATTTATGCAAATGCACTTTACACGTCACTTGATTTGTCAGATAAAAGTGAGCCTGTTTGTCAGAGTTCTCATTGTTACGAATCGACGATGTCTCTAACCATGCAAGACCGTGCTTTTCTCGTTAAATGTTATTATGAATGTGATAGCAATGAACGGCGTGCTTTGCAATCGTTCACTAAGAGGAATACGCCGAGGGCCAATGACACCGCAGGGTTTGAGGAAAATGATGGCAAAGTTTGAAGCCACGGGTTTATTATCTTTTGCACCTGGGAAGGGAAGGAAACCTGCTTCTGTGGAAAACGAGGAGGTTGTTGAATTAGCAGTGGAGAAAACAATAATGGAAAGCACACACTGTTCGTGCTGTCGCACGTCGAATGGGGGTACCATGAAGTACGGTGTACAAAATTGTAAAGTGCTGCAGTTCTACCCATACAAAATCAAACATGTTCAAGAACTTCAACGTAACGATCCAGCTGCCAGAAAATATTTCGCTTTGGAATTCCTTGCATGAAAGGAAGTGGACAAACATCGGTCATGGAACATTTTGTGGGCAGATGAGGCCAATTTTTACCTAAATAGCGATGTCAACACCCACAACTGCAGGATTTGTGCCAATCAAATACCTCATGTTGTGTACCCAGTTCCATTGCATTATCCTAAAGTCACCGTTTGGTGTGGTATGAAGCAAGTTTCATAATTTTACAATTTTTCATTAAAGAGCAGTCGACCCTGAACCTGTTACAGGCACTGTGACTGCAGCTCGCTTGGCGTAAATGTTAAGACGTTTCGTCATACCTGAATTCCAGCAACGTGGCATTTTAAACTCCACGATTTTTATGCAGGACGTGGCCCCACCGCACATTGGTACATGTGTCACAAAGTTTCTTAAGCATTTCACGAATGAACGGCCTATAGGCCGAAACGCCCCCACTTCTTGGCCATCCCTGTCACCAGACCTCATCCCCTGTGTCTTTTGTCTGTGGTGTTATCGCAAAAGCATTGTTTATGGTGATAATCTAAACAGTTTGGCGGAATTGAAAAATTCAATATACCGACATGTCCGTAACATTCCTCCTGATATGCTAAGAGCTACTGTTGAGAATGCAGTAATACGATTTCACTTGCTTTCGGAAAATGGTGGACGCCACATTGAATATCCTTTGTAATACGTTTCAGAAACGATTAAAAACATTTTAAACCTATGTCTTTATGTCTTATTTAGTTTAACAATATTGCATACAGCGCCATTTCCCCCCTAGTGTTGAGTATTTGAACTTTTTTTTGGCTGTCAATAAATTCCCATGACCTCCTTTAAACTATTACCAAGTTTGATAACATTTGGTCCAGCAATTTTCCTTTTATGACCATTTCAAAGTGGAATTTAATTATAACCACCCTGCACTAACATTTTAGAAAATTGCCAGTTTTAAGAACGGATTTAAATTCATTGATAACGTTCGGGGTAACTTGACCCGTGAAATATGCAAGAATGGAAAGTAATATGACTCTACTAAACAACTAAAAGTGACCATTGAAAAATCGGAGAAGCATTGAAAATTGATATTCTCTGCCAGCAATAATATTACAAAAATAAATTTATTCAAGAGAAACCCGATTATTTGAAGATATCTGAAACCAGGGAAATACCATTAAATAGCATCATGCAAGTGTGTTCAAAGATGTATTTGCTTCCATTGTACCTAAATTTCTGAGACACTGCTAGTTAAACATTTTTATGATTTTTTAATAAAGTTATGATAATGCACCCATTTATTAACTTTGATAGGATTTATTTGGACATTTTTTTAGAATCTAATAAGTAATTAAGGTTTTAGTTTAATTTTGTAATGCTATTCAATAAGTGACATACTCTTTTTGTGCCTAAAGTTTTGAGGCAGACTGCATTACTAAATATCTATGACTCTTAAGTAAATAAAACTTTAATTAAAAATTTAAAGATGAATTAGTTTACATTCATTTATATGTATTAGTTTAAGCCAAGTATTAAAAGAGTTCAAGTCGTTTACAAATAAATTGTGATACGTTCGTTCTATTAGATTCACCAGACCTTTGTGAGTTTAGTTTCCACTTTTGTTAAACAAATATCCAATGGAAATGAAGGTAAAGAACCATTTGAATATTATTGCATAGTTTAATCAACCGTTAAATTAAGCTATTCAAATTTTATGAATACAAACGAAGCTCAATTGAATTCATTGTAAAATATATAATTTTCTTTGCAATACTAATTATTGGATTTAATTATTTTTTTTAATTTTTGCTTAAAACGTTTAATTCTCAAATTATACAGGGTGTCCCGAGTACATGGGCCAAATTGTAAGGGAAGGTAAAGTACACATAAAGAAGCAATTTTGTATAGCAATGTGGGGGTCGGAAATGAAAGATTTTGGCGGAAAACAAGAAATTCGGAGGAAATGAAAACGATCGTTTTATTGACATAACAATTACACTAAGTGTTCAAATGTGCAACTTGTAGCATCCAGCAAGTGACTGGCATATCTTTTAGTAGATTCCAAGTGTTTTATGAACATTTGTGAAAGTCTTGTAATGAGGTCTTCGCCAGAATCAACTGGTGTCTCATTGATGAGACAGCTGGAATCTTCGAAAGGGTACGCTACTCACTTGCTAGATGTTGCCAAGTATGTATCGATGTGGGTGGTGGCACATTTGAGTACTTACTGTAATTGTTTATGGCAATAAAACGCTTGTTTTCATTTCCTCCGCATTTCTTGTTTTTCGCCAGAACTTTTCATTTCCGATCCCACATTCTTATACCGAAATGGCTCTTTTATGTGTACATTACATCCCCTTACAGAAAGGGTCATGAATTCGGGGACACCCTGTATATTAACCAGCACATGGCATTGGTTTTTGTATATTGTGAAGTATATAAGTACACTCTCAAAAATAATTTACTTAAAAATGAGAACTTTCATGTACTCATATTTTTTTAAGTACAATTGTTTCAAAAAGAAGTACATTGTTATAAATAATCTATTTAAAAATGAGCATTTCTATGTACTCATGTTTTTTAAGAGTCATTATTTTGAAAATCAGACAAGTGTGATAGTTGTATTTTTTGTTTTGCTTGATTGTTTTTATGTTGAAGTAGATCACATTTAATGAATAATGTGCAATTTTGAAGCCCTGAAAAAATTTTCCCTTCCCTGTAGAAAATGTCAAAGTTCAAGGTTGTTACCGTCATTTTTCATGAAAAGTGAAATGCGAGTATGTTTGCAGTGCTAAAACTTGGGAAAGCAACGACATCCCAAAATTATTTTGTGATGAAATATTAGTATAACACTACCTCCTTAGTAGACTGTATTCGTTTATATGGGGCATTGTTATTTTACATTGTTATGTACCCTCAAAATGCAATGAAAATGACGTTTTTGTCCGTTTTCCGCACGTATTTTCTTATTTAAGCAATAGTACCCCAAACTTTTTCTTATAGAATATCAAATTGTACTACTAGGACAAGCTAAATAATATAAACCTTTACCGGAATATTGCTGCTGTTAGAAGGAATAGTCTGTTAAATATTCAAAAATTTCAAAATAGACAGTATTTCAATTATTCTTTTCTCAAAACAGCACCACGGTTCAATAAAACAAAATATATCACGTAGTAGTTGGAAGTATGTACAAACACATGGAAAAGAAAAAAAAGTGGGGCCTCGTCATATTAAAAAAAAAAAAAAAAATAACAAAATTTAAAAAAATTCACAGTCAAAATATCCCGTTTAAATTTCCCTTTTTTCCATTTAGAACAAGAAAGGGGAAAGAAAAAGGGACATTCCATTTTCTCATAGGGAAAAAACAAAGCTAGCGGAAAGAGAAACGGAATGTTTCGTTTTCTGATAGGGAAAAAGTATGATAAATGACAGTGTTTTTTGTGACTTTTGACACCTTTTTTTAAATAAAAATATGTCGAGACCCCACTTTTTTTTCTTTTCCATGTGTTTGTACATACTTCCAACTACTACGTGATATATTTTGTTTTATTGAACCGTGGTGCTGTTTTGAGAAAAGAATAATTGAAATACTGTCTATTTTGAAATTTTTGAATATTTAACAGACTATTCCTTCTAACAGCAGCAATATTCCGGTAAAGGTTTATATTATTTAGCTTGTCCTAGTAGTACAATTTGATATTCTATAAGAAAAAGTTTGGGGTACTATTGCTTAAATAAGAAAATACGTGCGGAAAACGGACAAAAACGTCATTTTCATTGCATTTTGAGGCAACATAACAATGTAAAATAACAATGCCCCATGGAAACGAATACAGTCTACTAAGCAGGTAGTGTTATACTAATATTTCATCACAAAAGAATTTTTGGATGTCGTTGCTTTCCCAATCTTTAGCACTGCAAACATACTCGCATTTCACTTTTCATGAAAAATGACGGTCACAACCTTGAACTTTGACATTTTCTACAGGGAAGGGAAAATTTTTTCAGGGCTTCAAAATTGCACATTATTCATTAAATGTGATCTACATCAACATAAAAAAAATCAAGCAAAACAAAAAATACAACTATCACACTTGTCTGATTTTCAAAATAATGGCTCTTAAGTACAATTGCTTCAAAAAGGAGCATTAATCTACTTAAAAATGAAAATTTCTTTGTACTCGATTTTTTTAAGTACAATTAATTCAGAAACGAGTACATGATATTTTGAAGTTGTGTATACTTATACTTGATTTATAAATATATGCAGAAATGAATACATATATTTTGTATTTTAAAGTCTTAATATTCATATTTAAATCCTATGTGCTCAAAAATATGAGTTTTCTAATAAACCCTTTTCTTATACCGAATTGACAGTAGGGATTTCCAAGGTTTTAAAGATATCTCTATCTTTGTTATAATTTTTAATTTATAATACACACTTTTCAAATTTATTTACAATTTCATTAGAAAAGTTAAAGAAGAAAATTTAGTTTAAAAATTATTTTATTAGAAATTAGAATATTTAAGAAAGGGAAAATTCATCTCTGCTGTTAGCGATCTTCCGTCGCTGATTCATAAAAGGTGTCATTTGGAAATGGCTGGTAACTGCTCTTATAGCACAGTCAGTACAATACTGATCTCCCACTTAGAGGACTCGGGTTCAAATCACGGGGCGGTTCATACACAAAATTTCAAGAATTAAAATAGTAAATTCGTTGTTCATTACTCCAGAAATTGTAGTTCTTCGCAATTAAAAATGGTGATTTGTCGGTTCTCTGTAATTTCGCCTTTTTTTCTTATTAGTGTATTTGTGTTTCTATACATACTTATTTTCGAGTTCCTCTATGTACTCAAAAAAATGAGTACATGCGTTTTTCAAATTTAAGAGTTAAGTACTCGGAGCTATTTTAAGATCGGGAAGTGCTCAATAATTAGTACAATTTACTTATTTTTAAGAATAGTGTTTTAACAGTGTAAAAGTCCCTGGGACCCAACGACGTGGATTACAGGTTAAAATTGAATGTAGTCTACGTAAAAGACCTAGAATTGGAAACCCTATTCGTTTTATTCGTAATTTTCTCTGCTACAATCTGGGACAAAAAAAAAATTGCAGTGCAGAAAATTGGAATTTGAGCTTTGGTATGTGAAATAATTTTGTAAATAAATTACAATAACAAAGAATTTTTTCGTAAAGAGTTGTGTACTACTACGATTAATTAATATTTTTAGATTATACGTTTACATATTAATAAATAAAATAAAATGAAAAAGTAAACTAAAAGTCACAATTTTGAAAAATCTTGTCACTCTACAGAATTCTCAATGAAATCGAGTAACTTTTTCCTTTTAGATGTAAATTAAGGAAAATATCTGTGACCAAGAAGTTTAATGCGAAATAAATGAATTCAAAATAAATGATCGAAATACACATTTAAAAATAATTTTGTATTCATGAAAAATTGCTCAACATTTAAATATTACGGTCTTTTTTTAAAAATTAAACATATTTATGGGATTAAGGTTGATAATTTATTTACCACAACATGATCACACTCGAATACCAAAGCAAGTACAAACGTTTAACGGGACATAAAATATACAAATGGGAATATAAAATACTAGCAAAAACCGCGGCTTTACTCGCGTAATAGTTGAAGTATGCCAAGTGATATTCATATGTCTAATTTTTATTACAAGGAATTAGACTTTTAGGAATAATTCAAAAATTACTAATTAAGGCACAGTTTGACTAAACTTCATTATTACACTGCATTAGGCAGAAAACAGGCTTTAATAAGAAGAACTAAAACTAATTCTAAATAAAGGATAATTTAGAAAGTACTTTGAAACATTTATAATCATTTAATACACTTATTTCAGTGTTCATTTGAAGTTTTGAATTTTTTAGAAACTGTTCTTAGTACGCACTTACATCTCAAAATCAACTATCAAGTCAAATTTCAAGCTTCTTGTCTAACGGTCTACCACCTCTCTGTTGGTAGTGGCACTAACATAAAATACCTATGTTGAAACAGAGACTGTCACCATTAATTTGCCGACATTAATTTTGAAATCGGTTTGGTATTTCCCAATATTCCATACAAAACGTAATTTAGAAAGTTTTTAAAGGCTTGTTTAGAACGTTTGTTGTTCCTGCCAACACCAGTTGGTAGTGACACCGCATAAAAAATAGACTCTGTAAGATCAGAGAGTGTCGCCATTCATTCGCAACCATTACTTTTGTTGTGCGGTTTATTATTTCAATTTGTTACGTAGAATAGCATACGCGTGCTCCGTTTGGTTTCCATATATGTGGTCATCACATGGCAGAAGAAATCTGCTTTCAGCACAGCGTAAAGTTCTGTTACTAATTTCAAGAGCATATAAGAAAACATCAACTTTAGCACTTCAAACCCTAACCAACCTGTCGCCTTTAGATATCTGATTGGAATGCGAAGCAGAATTCTCATCGGAGATTAGACTGGGGATCTCTACTCAAAATTATTTTGCGCCAAAATTTTACGGCAAATGCTCAAAATATGTCATAGATCCGACATGGGATGGTATCAAGGAAGGAGACTTATCTCAATACAACGACACAATATATATCTTCACAGACGGTTCAAAATCTGATCAAGGGACATGAAAGGCCTTTTGTGCATTGAAAGAGAATTTCTTAATACATGCGTGGAATGCTCGTCTGTCCGTAGAGAATTCCGTTCTCCAAGTTGAACTTTTTGCCATTAAAAACGCTGGGGTTTGGGCGGATTCATTTGATTACAAATCATTCCTAATCTCTTCAGATAGCCACTGAGGTTTAATGGCTATGCAAAACACAGATACAGTTGACTATATGATTTCAGACATTCTAGGTTTAATACACAAATCCAGCAAAATTTTCCATTTTAAATGGGTTAAAGGGCACTCAGGAGTCACAGGGAACGAATTAGCTGATACCATAACAAAAAAGGCAGTAGAGGACACTAATGTCACATCATACTTCCTTCCACATCCGGCTTCTCATTTAAAACATAAATTACAACAGAAAATAAAAAATGAATGGCAACAAAGATGGGACAATGAAGGAACAGGCTACTACACACATAACTTATTACCAAGCGTTCCCATTCAATTTACAGTAAATATTCGTTACCTTTTTCTTTTCTTCACAAATCACGGCCCTTTCCAGAAATATCTTTACGACATAGGTAAACGTGACGCCCCTCTTTGTGTATGGGGTCTCCTCTCACCTCACTTCAATACGTATTGCATTGTCCTCTAACAACATATTATCACGTTAAAAAACAGAGCTATGGTGATTCCGGATTGGATTAATTATATTAGTGAAAGTCCTGTTCTCATGAACAGAATATCAGCACTAATGAGACTTTTAGAGAAAAATGAAGTCATTTTTAGAAATAATTATCCATACCTCTCGGATACTTCTCTAGACGATGATTTATGAATTTTTTTTGTTATCTTCTTTGTTTCCATTGTAATAGTTTTCATATATATTCATTAAATATTATTTTTATTATTTTTATTATTATTGGTATTATAGTTATTACAAGTAGTGTTTTTGTAATTAATATTTTGTATTTATCATATTTCGTCATGCTTTGAACCCGGCAGCTATATTGAGAATCTTACAGTTTTTTTAAATTTATTTACTATAGCATAAATATAAGCATTGAACATTTCTTTTTAACTGCTGCCAAAAGGATGGACTAACAAATGGGTTTCGGCCGCCCGTAGGAAAACACTTCATCAGCCTTGCAGCTTGGAGCTACGGTTCGGATTTCCCTTTCCCCTTTCCCTGAGATTGCATACAAATTGTAATTTAAGACTTTTTTAGAATGTTTTTCTAAGGCTCCTGTAATACGGGCTGACTCACGAATCCAATTTCTCAAATGGACGCTTGACTTGGTGTCTTATCGCGTAAGGTGGCGAGGAAATTTAGTTACGCTGCTCTAATCTATACTAATAAAGAACAAATCGCTCTGTGTGTGTGTGTGTGAGTCTGTCTGCGATGGCTAGCAAAATCTATGGCACGTACGAGGCTCAAAATGTTTGTGAGAATAGCCCAAAGTCTCTCCTGATGTACCTGGTTTTCAGAATTTAAAAATTCCAATTACAAGCTGAGTAATTAATTAAACACCGCAACTCACTCGCATTAAAAATCCATCAAACGGCCCGATTAAAAAAAAGCATTCATTTCCTCAAACCCACATGCTGACTAGATTTGGACCTCGATCGAAGCTTTTGGATAGTGAATAAAAACCACAATTAACGGGTTTTTAATTATTTTAACGGCAGTTCAAATTTAAATCAATTTTTTTTAAATAAGCATTCAGAGATTTGAAACTTGTGCATCTGGGCCTATATTTGGATACTAATTAAGAATGTGTAAATTAAAAAAAAATGATTAAGAACTTTTTGTTTCATACAATTCGAAACATTTCATACAATTTCGATTTTCAAAACGAAAAAGAAATGCTTTTCTTTTAATAGAGAATGAATGCGAATTTGTTAAAATTCGGAAAACGAACTAACCGATTGACTTAAAACTTTCAGGTAAGTTATAATAGCCCTTTGACCACTGTTTCATAGAGTAATGTTTGTATAGAACATACTGTGCTCCCTGTCGGTTTAAAGTTGAACTAACCACTATTTTCGAATAGAATTTAAGCAAATTTCTTAATTTCTTTCTTTAGTCAACGTCCTTATTTTAACACAATCTTTTCGAAGCATCTAAATACACCAGATTTACATCTCTTACTCAATACTTGCCAAATACTGTAAGTCAGCTTTCCAATATCTGATTAAGTTTAAACAATCGATGCTTCCTCAATATTAACGTATACATTTCATATCGGATTTAAGGTTGAATTGTTACTAAGCTCTGCTAATAATGAAATCGGAGACGTACCGAACAACAATAAAGCACCTAAATATAAAAATAAACGGTCAAGTGCGAGTATTACTCGCGCTCAGAGGGTTCCGTACAATAAATATATGAATTGTTAACTGTATTATTAAAAAAATTGCTGTTAAAAGAATAATAAGACTTTGTAAAAAACTATACTACGTAGGGTTGGGGATATAGCTGTATATACTAGAAAAGTAGGAATGGGTATATCATAAAAGCTCGAAAAGATATGAAGCCTAAATAATATCAAATATTGCAGTTCTGTATAACTCTTTTTTTAATCTTATCCTAATCTGTTTATGATTAACTTAATTCGGTACTGACAATAAAAGTAGCGCATATTTAAACTTCATTTGGCATTTCATAAAATTAAATTTAGCGTCGTATAATAATCTTTTCTTTTTACAGTGTAGCTAAAACAAAACCCTTGTTCAAAGTTTAAACTTGGCATTGTGCTAAGCGCGCTTGGAAAGGAGGTCTCAAAGTCGTAACGCCGCATTGGTCCGTGCCGCGTTTTTTCATATAGGTTTTTAATTAACTTTTAAAGACACGGGGGGCATATTGAGAGATCCACTCAATGCAAACTAGTCGCGAATCCCATAGTATTTGTGTGATTAATTCTAATTAAATTAGTCTGTTTTTAACAATTTCACATTTATTACTTTCATGGTGCTACCGAGTATTGCATTATGCAAATATATCATATTAAAAACTGTTATCTAGGCTTTAAAAGCCGATGGTACATAGAGTACGCCGCCCCTGTCATTATGCATATCCAAACCGTCCGCGTCTTTAGGGGTTAATATCTAAGCTAATTACCGACGATTGTTTTCGAAAATCGTTATCAATAATGCTTTTATACTTCTGCTACGATAGGTATCTCCAGCACTCCTCAATACCTTTGCTGAATACCCGTAAATCGAAACTAGTGTATAACGGAAAAATGCGCTTTTCTCAAAAACTATGCGACCTAGTGTAATCGCTATAATTTTCTTGCAAGGTTTAAATTAACGTCTATTAACTCTAATTTTTTCATAATTTTAACTTCAGTAGTTTCGGAAATAGAAGGGGGGGGGGGACATATTTCTGCACTACATTTTCGACGATATCTCTGAAAATATAGCATACCTAAAATTAAAAGAAATTCATTTTTCAGTTCAGCGTTTCGAAAGCTTCCACAAGATATTCCACATGATAAACAAAGAAAAGATTTTTTTTCCAAGTTACATGATTAGCGCCTATACATTTTTCCTAAATATATTTGCGAATGTTTAATAATCTGTAAATATGTGGGTCAATAGTCTTTATTATTTCCATCAATTTGAACTTTCCACGTTCTATAGTTTACGAGTAAAATGGCTGTGACAGACGGACATACAGACACAGGAGGGATATTATATATGTTCCGTTTTTACTTTTTAAGTACGAAACCCTAAAAATGATTGATAAGAATGATTAGTGAGTTTATTTACTCTTGTCAGCACAATCTTTTTGCACATGTTTTTGAGAGTTCTTTTCATAATTAGTGAGCAAGAGAAATATTTAAGTTTACATTATCCAGATAGGTGTCATCAAGATTGTAGTAGCTACATTTTTCTTTTCGAGAAAATTCCTCGGAAAGCAGATGTTTTCTAACCATCAACAAAATCCACACAAATCATGTTTTCATACCGTTATTTTTTTCTTTCTTTTATCTTTACAAGAAGAAAGTATAGTATTCCTGAAAATTTTCAACTTCCCGTTTTCGATGGATTTACACATTTTAGGGGGGCAGAGATAACGAAAAACATGTTTTTATAAAAAATGTCTGTCTGTGAGTCTGTGTTTCTGTCTGTCTGTATGTGACACAAATTTTGTGGGCGGTCTATCTCAAGGAGTAATGCATGGAATTTAATATACAAATTTATATTCGGTTAGTCCCTGAGATAAATTGATGCTGACTAGTTTTTGGTGTAAATCGCCCACAGGTGGCGCTACTATGCTGCATTTTTCACGCAAACAGATCTATCTCAAGAACTAATGCACGGATTTTCATCAAACTTCAGATTCAGTTATTCGTGATATGAATTGGTACTGATTACGTTTTGATATAAATCGCCCAAAAAGTGGCGCTGCTGTGCTGCTTTTTTTCACGATTTCCACAATAGCTCTATCTCAAGAACTACTGCACGAATTTCATCAAACTTCAGATTTAGGTTTTCCTTCATAAATATTAGTGTTGATTATGTTTTGGTGTAAATCGCCCAACAGGTGGCGCTGCTATGCTGCAGTTTTACGATTTCCGCAATAGATTTATCTGAACGACTAATGCACGAATTTTCAACATACTTCAGATTCAGTTAGACGGTGACACAAGCTGTTGCTGATAATATTTTGGTGTTATTCGCCCAATAGGTGGAGCTGCTATGCTGGATTTTGCAGGATTTACCCAATTCTAGAGAAAGTCATATCTAAAGAACTAATACACGAAATTTCGTATCTTTAGAATCCTCATGATGGGCATAGCTTGCCATTTATCTTTGGCACTGTGGTAGTGAAATTTGAAGTATTAATACGTATGCGATAGAAGGAAGTTTTGAGATTGGCACATCCGATATAGTTCCAAATTGTTTTTTAAAAAGCACGGTTTCAATTGCAAGTGCATGATTTCTCTCTCCATTATTTGGGATCCTTTAAAGGACCCTAAATTTCTTGGTTGCACACCTGGTTGTTATACTTTCGCCACACCATTAAATTGTGATAATAAATAAAAAGAATGAAAGGAATATTTTTTCTCTATTTATTTATAAACCTTAGCAAAATGCGTCATCGGAACTAATAAAAACGTAATGCTTACACTTAGTGATGGGCGATAACGAGATGTTTTTCTCGATTTTCTCGATTGTATGGACATCTCGATATTTTTCGATTGTATAAATTTTTTCTCGATGACTACAGTTTGCAAATTTCTTTTATAAATCATATATTATGTATTATATACGTCATACATTTATCAAGAATCGTCTGCGGGTGAACTGGAATGAGTCGATGTTAATAAAGACTAGGTGACTTCGACCGCTAGCGGGCCCCTCTTTTAATCGGGGCACCTAATTTATACGTAATCTTGTAATATGAAATCACGAACAGGTTACCCGCTATATACGGCACTGATATATGATAGCAGGCGGGTGTGGTGTGCACGCACTACAAAATCTTGTAAAAAATATAATATCCAAACGAATGAACGTCGGACCAGATCTCTTGGGGGAGGGGTCAAAGCGAGCGGAGGGGCACAGCAGCTGCATAAATGATTAAGTCGTCACAGGTCTTTAGGCCTTTCCAACCATATGTCACATGAGAAGTCTGGATCTGAATTTATAAAAATGCCCTCCCCGTGGGGGGAAAGGGGGGAAGGGTGCGGGAGGTGGATAACATGAGTAAGTGGTGATAAGCCTTTCCAACAATATGTCACATGAGGGGTCTCGGCTTAATTTAGAAAAACACCCCCGTGGGGGAAAGGTGGGGGGGGGGGGGCGGTCACCGGAGGTGCATTACATCAATAAGTAGTCACAGACCTTTCCAACGATATCTCACATGTGGGGTTTTGGCTAAATTTGGAAAAGTGTCCCCCCGGGGGGGGTCAAAATGGAGGGATGGACACCGGAGGAGCATAACATCAATAAGTAGTCACAGACCTTTCCAACGATATCTCACTTGAGGGTCTTGGCTAAATTTGAAAAAGTGTCCCCCGAGAGGGGCAAATTGGGGGAGACTGTCACCGGAGGTGCATAACATCAATAAATAGTCACAGACCTTTCCAACGATATCTCACATGAGGGGTGTTGGCTAAATTTGGAAAAGTGCCCCCGGGGGGGGAAGTGGTGGTGGGGACACCGTAGATACATAACATCAATAAGTAGTCACAGACCTTTCCAACGATATATCACACTAGGGGTCTTGACTAAATTTGAAAAAGTGTCCCCCCCGGGGGGGGGGGTTCAAAATGGAGGGATGGACACCGGAGGTGCATAACATCAATAAATAGTCACAGACCTTTCCAACGATATCTCACATGAGCGGTGTTGGCTAAATTTGGAAAAGTGCCCCCCGGGGGGGGAAGTGGTGGTGGGGACACCGTAGGTACATAACATCAATAAGTAGTCACAGACCTTTCCAACGATATCTCACACGAGGGGTCTTGACTAAATTTGAAAAAGTGTCCCCCGGGGGGGGGGCAAAGAGTGGGGGGGACTGTCACCGGAAGTGCATAACATCAATAAGTAGTCGCAGACCTTTTCAACGATATCTCATAAGAGGGGTACTGACTAAATTTGGAAAAGTGTCCGCCGGGGGGGGGGGGGGGCAAAGTGGAGGGGGGCGGCCACCGGAAGTGCGTAGTACTAATAACTAGTCACAAACCTTTCTAACGATATGTCACATGAGGGGTCTTGGCTAAATTTGGAAAAGTGTCCTGAAATTTCATATATTATAAATAATATTTAGCGGAGGGCTCCATAAAAAAATCCGATCTAAAATGATAAAAGCGGAAAAAACTACCCTCGCAGTGGGGGCCAAATTGGGGAGGGGAGGAAGAAAGTCTCATAATATGAAAGAGTCATCCGAGAGCTTACCGATGACATATCACATGACTGGTCCAAAAAAAGTTTGAAAATTGCTCCCCCTCTCTCCCCCCGTGGGCCCACTCTTTCACCCCGGAATTCACACAGCCGCCACTTTAAAATTTTTATGTTCAATAAATAATATTTACCGGAAGACTGCATAAAAAACCCATATTTAAAGTGATATTTAAATTTATTATAGAAATCGGCTACGGTTTTAAAAATTTGTTCGCCCCTTCCCCACCCCCCTTTGAGCAAAGAAAGGTTCATAGTATGAAAGAGTGGTCAAACGGCTTTTCGATTATATGCCACAGGAAGGGTTCGGTAAAATTTTTAAAATTGCACCCCATGAGTCCACTCTCACGTCCTCCTCCCTCGAAATCACCCGACCCACCTTCCTCTTTGAAAATTTTATATTTAATAAATAATTTTTATCGGCGGGTTCCAGGTATGTGACTTCTTGGTAGGGCTAAAATAAGAGAAACTTTGAAAATTAAAGCTTCATTTCACAGCTCATTGTCGTGCCTTATTCTCTATCTCGTCCCTTGGTACTCTCGATAAATTTTCTTACTTTTCTTCTCTGCCGAGGACGAGAGAAATCCTCGAAAAGCTTCTCATAGCGAAATGTTGAAAAGCGCGAGAAAAATCCTCGAAAGGCTTTTCATTGGGAGATTTCGAAAAGAACGAGAGTAACAAGCGAGAGCGAGAGGCTTCCCATCGGGAAAGGTTGAAAAGGGCCAGAGGAAACTCTCGAGAGACTTCCCATCCCGAAAGGTTTAAAACCGCGAGAGAACCAACCATCGAGCAGCTTGCCATCTGGAAGCGTCGAAATGCTGGAAAATCATCGAGATGAGATTTGCCGAAATGCGAGATGGAAATGAAGCTTTCAGAGTCAAACTTACCGCATTTTTGGTTTAAGTCATAATTTCTCAAAGGAGTCCATCTGCTTATCCAATCTCTTAATAGCTCACAGGCTATCTAAGCCTGAGAGCTAATGTACCCGTCGGTTCTGTGTGTATGCATGTACTGTACGTACGTACGTACGTATGTATGTACGTAACGCGATAACTCTTGATTAAAATGTACGATTTGCTTCAATTTTTTTTATGTTTATTCTGATAAGGCGTTCCGCTGTTTAGTTTTGACGGTTCATTGGTTAAGGATAAAGGGAGAGAAGGGGGGCTGGTCCCCCCCCTCCTTAATTTAGATAAATGGGCTTTTCATGCAGAATTATTTGATTTGCTCATACTTTGGTATACCGGTTTATTATGTTAAGGAGCTTCCCTGATTAAACTTGGAAGTTCATTGGTTAAGGATAAAGGGGGAGAAGGGGGGCTGGTCCGCCTCCCCTTAATTTAGATAAATGGGTTTTCTCATGCAGAATTATTCGATTTGTTCCAAATTTGGTATACCGGTTTATTACGTTAAGAAGTTGCCTTGATTAGATTTGGAGGTTTACGGGTTAAGTATAAAGGGGGAGAAGGGGGGCTGGTCCCCCCTTAATTTAGATAAATAGGCTTTTCATGCAGAATTATTTGATTTGCTCCAAATTTGGTATACCGGTTTATTATGTTAAGGAGCTTCCCTGATTAAACTTGGAAGTTCATTGGTTAAGGATAAAGGGGGAGAAGGGGGGCTGGTCCCCCACTTAATTTAGATAAATGGGTTTTTCATGCAGAATTACTCGATTTGTTCCAAATTTGGTATACCGGTTTATTACGTTAAGAAGTTGCCTTGATTAGATTTGGAGGTTTACGGGTTAAGTATAAAGGGGGAGAAGGGGGGCTGGTCCCCCCTTAATTTAGATAAATGGGCTTTTCATGCAGAATTATTTGATTTGCTCCAAATTTGGTATACCGGTTTATTATGTTAAGGAGCTTCCCTGATTAAACTAGGAAGTTCATTGGTTAAGGATAAAGGGGGAGAAGGGGGGCTGGTCCCCACTTAATTTAGATAAATGGGTTTTTCATGCAGAATTATTCGATTTGTTCCAAATTTGGTATACCGGTTTATTACGTTAAGAAGTTGCCTTGATTAGATTTGGAGGTTTACGGGTTAAGTATAAAGGGGGGAAAGGTGGATAGACCCCCTCCTTAATTTAGATAAATGGGTTTTTCCTGCAGAATTATTCGATTTGCTCCAAATTTGGTATACCGGTTCATTATGTTAAAAAGTTGCCTTGATTAGATTTGGAGGTTTACGGGTTAAGTATAAAGGGGGAGAAGGGGGCTAGACCCCCCCCCCCTTAATTTAGATAAATGGGCTTTTCATGCAGAATTATTTGATTTGCTCATACTTTGGTATACCGGTTTATTATGTTAAGGAGCTTCCCTGATTAAACTTGGAAGTTCATTGGTTAAGGATAAAGGGGGAGAAGGGGGGCTGGTCCCCACTTAATTTAGATAAATGGGTTTTTCATGCAGAATTACTCGATTTGTTCCAAATTTGGTATACCGGTTTATTATGTTAAGGAGCTTCCCTGATTAAACTTGGAGGTTCATTAGTTAAGTATAAAGGGGGGAAAGGGGGGTAGACCTCCTCCTTTATTTAGATAAATGGGTTTTTCATGCAGAATTATTCGATTTGCTCCAAATTTGGGATACCGGTTTATTATGTTAAGAAGCTGCCTTGATTAGATTTGGATGTTTATGGGTTAAGTATAAAGGGGAGGGGCTAGTCTCCCCTTAATTTAGATAAAAGGGTTTTTCATGCAGAATTATTGGATTTGCTTCAAATTTAATATACCGATTTATTCCGATATGGCGCTTCCTTCATTAGATTTGGAGGTTCATTGGTTAAGTATACAAGGGCGAAAAGGGGGCAAGTCCCCTTAATTTAGATAAATGGATTTTTATGGAGAATTATTCAATTTACCATAATTTTTTTTCTATGTTTGTTCTGATAAGGAGCTTTCCTGATTAGATTTGGAGGTTCATTAGTTAAGTATAAAAGGGTTAAAGGGATTAGACCACCCTTAATTTAGCGATATGTTCCTTTTTTTCATGCAGAATTATCTGATTTGCTTCAAATTTGATATACTGATTTATTATAGTTAAGGAGTTTCCCTGATTAGATTTGGAGGTTCATTGGTTAAGTATAAAAGGGGCAAACGGGGGATATTTCCCTTCATTTATTTTTTGAGGGACTTTATTCTTTGAAATAAGAGTATAATATACAGTTAGTGTTAATAACCTGTGAGCTCAATGCCATCAGTTTAACTGGCACTTATCATTTTATTGCTATTAACCGATGTGGGTTATGAAGCATAGTGGTTTATGTATTCAGTTCTGTATAGTCCTAGTTTCAAACTTTACTGTTAAATTTAGTGTCATTTTGCCACGAATTTTCAATGTTTCTCTTATTTTAGCTCTGCCAAGCTGCCCCATACCTGGAGACTCAGATAAATACTATTTATTAAATATAAAAAGTTAAAAGAGGAAGGTGAGTGAATTCTGGGGTGCGCGAGAGTGCACAAAGGGAGGGGGAGGGGGCGGGTAATTTTCAAACTTTTACCATACCTCTCCTTGACATATCATCGGAAAGTCCTTTCACCACTCTTTCATATTATGAACCTTTCTCCTCCCAGAGTTGAATTCCGGAAGTGGTTGGGGGGGGGGGGGGGAGAGCGGTGCGGTGGTGACTTTTTTTTTAATTGTAGAGATTTCTACAATAAATATCATTAAATGACGTTTTTTAATGGAGCTCTCCGATAAATATTACTTATTAAATATAAAATTTTAAAAGTGGGGCTGCGTGATTTCCGGGTATATTCTAGGATAAAAGAGGAAACCCACGTGGGAGGGGTAGATTTCAAACTTTTTTTGGACCAGTCATTTGATCTATCATCGGAAAGTTTTCGGTTATCATCGCAAAGTTACTCTTTCATATTATGAACCTTTCTTCTTCCTTCCTTAGTTTGGCGCCCCGAGAGAGGCACTTTTCGAACTTTTTTGAAATCGTAGCGTTTTTAAACATTTTAGATCGGATTTTTTACGGAGCCCTCCGATAAATAATTTTTAATATATGAAAATTTCAAAGAGAAGGATGGGCAGGGTATATTTCGGGGGGGGGGGGGGGGGCTCGATAATTGGAATCCTGGGAGTTGGGACTCTTTTCTATCTTTTGCTGACACCCCTCATGTGATATATCATTGGAAAGCTCTGTGACTACTATTTCATTTTATATATCGCCCGCACCCCTCCCCTTACTTTGCCCCCGAGCGGATGCACTTTACTAAATTTAGCCGACACCCCTCATGTGCCATATCGTTGGAAAGTCCTGTGACCACTTATTCATATTATGCACTTTCCTTGCCCCTCCCTCCTACTTTGCTCCCCGCGGGAGTTCGTTTAATGTATTCCAGTCGAAGACTTTATAAAAATGGGGGAATCCAATCTCAAATGACGTAGAAAAATCAATAAAAATTTTTGATCCCTTTTATCATCCTTTAGTTCATATTTTTGCCACTAGGGGGTGCTTTTGATTCTTATTTCTTTAGCCATTTTGGTACTAATTGCCGCAGAATTCTAATTTTTGATACTTAAACTCCCCTTACCGCTTCATAGCTACTCGCGTTTTTTCAGCTTTTTTCAACCAGGGGGCACCCTTACAAGACTTTTCCAGTCTTATGGCTCCTTTATAGTTTCCCTTTGGTTTGTTGTTTTTTTATTCCATCTGTTTTCAGTTACCCTATATTTAATAAAATCTGCCTTATATATATGTAAAAACAATGATTTCAATAATCGATTCTAGAACATCTCCTTTGTAGATTCTCGAAAGTAATCGATGACTGTATCGATTGTGTATTTTACGATAACGATTTTTGTCGATTGGTAAATTTTCGAGAATCGCCCATCACTAAGCCCTATCACTACTATGAAATTGTCGGCCAGAATAATAGCTAAGTTTTCCAACAACTGTTTTTAGCTTTTCTCGTTATAATCGATTGTAAAACATCTCGATTGTAGATTCTATGAATTAATCGATGGCTGTATCGATTGTGATTTTTTACGATGACGATTTTTCTCGATTGTCGAATTCTCGAGAATCGCCCATCACTACTTACACTGATTTATTTAACTTAACTTGGTTTTTGTTTAAGATGCAATTTTGTAAGCGACTTTTAACTTGATACTTGTTATTCTTGAATTATGAAAATTATGTACCCAGACGTGTGTTCGACGGCGACAGAGCACTTTAATATTTTTAGAACTTAATTATAAATTTATACCTTAATTTTAAGCCATTTTTAGGTGCGTTCGTAATTATATAAATACGTAGCACCTATAGTCGTCGTTCAGTCCGTCTGTCTGTCTGTCTGTCCGCATATAACAGAGCAAAAACTACCCAACCGAATTGTCTGAGATTTTAAATATGTGATTGTTGTAAAATTTTGTCGAGCCATTTCAAATTTTATGAAAATCGGATGTATAGTTTAATTACAGGGACAGTCTAAAGTTTTCCGTTACATTACGGCCAATGGGAAAAAATTATTGTAAGTGTATTTTAATGATGTTAAAGCCTTCTGAATGGTCTGAAAATTTAAATACATAATTGTTGCAATATTTTGTCGAGCCATTTGAAATTTTATGAAAATCGGATGTATAGTTTAATTACAGGGACAGTCAAAATTTTCCGTTACATTACGGCCAATGGGAAAAAATTATGGCAAGTGCATTTTAATGATGTTGCAGCCTTCCGAATGGTATGAAATTTTAAATACATAATTCTTGCAATATTTTGTCGAGCCATTTCAAATTTTATGAAAATCGGATGTATAGTTTAATTACAGGGACAGTCAAAAGTTTTTCTTTACATTACGGCCAATGGGAAAAAATTATTGCAAGTGCATTTTAATGATGTTAAAGCCTTCCGAATGGTCTGAAATTTTGAATATATAATTGTTGCAAAATTTTGTCGAGCCATTTCAAATTGTATGAAAACTGGATCTATAGTTTAAGGTATCTGACTACGTTGAAAATGTAATTTTCGACCAAAATTGTCAAATTTACTTTATTTTATTTTGTTAAAGACCAAATCTTTACCTTTCTAAAAGTGTATTTGTTTTTATTGTACGATAAATAGATCCGGAGTTATAGCGGTTTTAAAACTACTCAACAGCTGTCACTCAAACCGAAAGTGCTGTTTAGGGGGCTTTAAAATTTAAAATTTTTAAATTTTTAAATTGCTTTTAAAGGGTCGTATGTTTGGAGAAATTTCGCGATTTTGGATGCATTTGTTTAATAATAAGAAATGTAAATAATATGCTCCATGAAATTTAGATGTATATTACTGTAAATTCTTGTAGTAAAACATAAATCTAAACTTTAAATGCATTTTTTGGAAAAAGTAATTTTCGGTGAAAATTCCATACGCAAAACATGATTTCTCAAAAAGTTATTGGAATATCACTATGAAATTTAAAATATATGTTATTTACACTATTGTGAAGGCAATGAACTAAAGATTTAAATTTAGAATAAATATTTTTTGTTTTATGGATGTTTTTGTGGAATGATATCGATGAATTTTATGAAAATTAACATGTAAACAGGTGCGATATGCTATAAGTTTTGAAATACTTAAGGAATCTCTTAGATTTTAGTTCATTGCCTTCACCAATGTCATAAATATGAAGTGTAAAAAGAAAATTAAGATACATACAGTAGAATTTCCTTTAGAGCGTTTTGGGCCAAATTTCACTAAATTTTACTATAAATTCCTCCATTTACCAAATTTTTTTCAATAAATGAAATATTTTTTACTTTTTTCACATTTTCTAGTTCTAATCTTAGTAAAAATAAGTTTAAAAAATAATTAAATAGCTTTTTTGGAAAAAAATTGCTCCTTACGTAGGCAGGCATCTTAACTACAGGGACAGTCAAAAGTGTTCCGCTACATTACGGGAATAGGAGTAAGGCAAATAAAACTGAAAGTTATTCGTTGCTCGACTTTGAAATAAATAAATAATAGAACAAAGTATTTTTTCCGGTGAGAATGATTTTATTGTTATTATTTAATATACTTTTCTAATATGTCATTGAATAAAATATTGCACCCGAATTAATTATGAGAATGAATTAAAACTGACTGTGTGTGGAGTTTTTGAAATCTTCTACAGCATTAAAAAAAAAATAATACCAATGAAATCATTTTATTTTGTAAATAAGCCCATAACAATTAAAAATTAAAACGTGAAACTTAAAGTAGTTTGCCTGATGATGATTAAACTGATTTTAATATTGTATATAATGCAAAACAAATTAATCGACATTGAACTCTGAAAACTGTTCACAAAATATTAGAACAATTTAAATTTTTATTAAAATGACTGAAGGTAAACAAGAAAGAAATTATTCATACTTATTTAAAAAAAAAAAAAAAAAAAAATCTGTTTTTCCGCTTTGCGAACTGACAGAGATAGATAACTTTTGCTGATAAAACAGTGTAACAACATGATGAGACAGGATAGGCATAATTTGGCCTTGTATTTCGGAATTTTACATCCCCTTTAAGGATTTTGAAATAAAAAATAGTAGAATTAAATTTCCGAAATGCTTGGATAACAACATTCACAAAATCACATGTAAAACAGTTTGCATTGATGTGCCTTTTCATCTAGAACTACTGAAGTTATTTAAAAAATAATAATAGCTTTGACTGTAGTTAAGCTATATATTGAACATTTGTCAAGAAATATAAAAGTACAATAGTTAATAATTTATTAACAAACTGTTATTCAGTTTAGCTAATGTGTTCCCGATTTGACGATAAACCCGATTTAACAATTATATTTGATGATCGCAGTGTTACCAGTTTGGCCTCAATTTTTATTTCGAAATTCTGAATTCATAGCAGAAATGTCTAAAGAAGAATTTTAAATTAAGTAATGACAAAATGTTTCTCATTAAATAATCAAGAAAATATTGTTGGTATTTTCTTGTATGAATTTGAATTTTCTGAACAAAACTCGATTCTACTCGGTTGGCACCACTTAAGAAAAAACCCTTTCACAGATGTGCAAGAGAAATCTACAACAAAATTTATGGTGCGAATAGAATATTAAAATAGAATAATGTATAAAAAGCTAGTATCCGAATAGGATTAATATTGGATTTTAACTCAGTTGGTTTAAAAGTGTCCGATCTTAAAAAGTTTTAATTAAATTACTTTTTATTAGATTAATTTTTTAACACAATTAAACAATTGGTATTTAAATATACCAGATGTAAATTTCTAAATTGATGAAAAAAGTCCGAGGCAGGATTCAAACCAGGGATGTCTTGGCTGAAGCCGCCAATGCTCTACCAACTGAGCCATACCGAACGAATCTGGAGGACTAAACTTCAACGATCACAGCATCTTGTGTGATATCAAATTGTGTTAAAAAATTAATCTAATATAATTAAGTATGCAGCGTTTACTGCGGCTCCATATAAAACCTACGATTTATTCTGTTGAGCTGATTCAGGTATCAGACCAGATGCTGTGATCGTTAAAAGTTAGCTGGATGAACTAGTCCTCCAAATTCGTCCGGGATGGCTCAGTTGGTAGAGCATTGGCGGCTTCAGCAAAGACATATCCCTAGTTCGAATCCTGGACCGGACTTCTTTTACCTATTTGGAAATTCACAACTGATATGATTTAAATTACTTTTCATTAATTTTTTTTTTGGCTAAATATGTAAAACCACCTTATTGACAGAATATGAATTTTGATATCAGATAACTGTTATTTTAACACGACTGCCCAGAAGGGTTATGTGTTTCACGCGTATCCGGGTATGTGGATTTCTTTATACCCTCGAAACATCCCAACGGCTGGATGGATTTTAATGAATGAGGTCTCTATCGATTCGTCTCAAGCGTCCAATGGTTATAGGCAAGGTTTTATTTTTATAAATTCAAAATGGCAGCCGTAAAATACAAAATGGCGGTAAACACGAAAAAAAAAATTACGCACCCTATTGAGTGGCATATCATTAGATAGGTCTTTTAAAATGAAGATAATGTTTCGTTGACTATTTTACAGTCAGAAACTGCGTTTAAATATTACACAATCTGGAAGTTGTGTAAATAGGATCTCTAGTTTTACTGCAACTCTAACCTTCATAAACATCGATAGGCCTCATCAAAACAGTGTTTATAGATAGGAACTAACAATTAAACACAACTTAAAAGTCATCAATACAAGTAAATAAAAAAATAGTTTCACATTGATGAGAAATAATTAATTAGTTCGCTTTTTACGCTGTCGGGTTTTTTGATTTTTTAAATTTAATTTTTACTCGTTATGTTGAGTTATTAAGGACACTTTTGTTTTCCACAATGATTAAAATTATAAATGAGAAATTATACAAAATACATGATACCGAATATCTCTAGTTCTCCAAAGAGTAAATAAACGCAGTATTTTGTTGATGTTTTATAATGTGATCATATTTAGACAATATGACTACTTTTAATAAATTATTTAAATACACATATTTAAATCCAATTTAACTTACGAATCCTAATAAATAGAAAAATATATTCTGTATGAGTTTTTTCCAAAGGTAGAAGTTTAATTGTCTCTAAAAAAGAAAGATAATTTATTTGAATGTCTTTTTCCAGAATTACTAAAGAAACGTTGTTTGAATTCTATTAATGATGCATGATATAATTTTCTTTGACTGACTAAAAATGGTGATTTCAGATCTGAACTTGCTTAACTCTTTCAGGAGCAAAATATTTCTGTTTCTAAAATATTACAATGGTTGAATGGCACCAGGATTTACGAACGAACTTATTTAAAAATATATAAAAGATCTTCATCACGTACTTTATAAAAGCAAAATTTTATTCCAAATTACTGTTGCCATTGGGGCATTTGTAAATTGAAATGAACTAAGATATGTTATATCTCAGTTCTCTGCAAAAGGGTTAAACCAGCCATACTCAACATGCGGCCAGCGGGCCGCATGTGATCCGCCCACCTTTTATTTGCGGCTCGAGACACGTTATCATTAATCCTTATTTGTAAAATTAATTAAAATGTACACAAATATTTTTAAGACTTTCATTGTTTTTAAATATTTGCATAGGAAGACAAAATCTGTCCTGTTATTTATAATTACTAATTTAAAATTATTTTAAAGCATTTCAATTGCCGTTTCCTTTGTCAAAAGTTCTTTTACATGTACACTGTAAAAAAAATACTGCCAGTTTTCCGGTAGGAATCGGAAAAATATTTGCCCTTATCGTACCGGAATAATTTCCTACCCAGCTCGGAATAAAATCCGTAAAAATAAGGAAATAATCAGTAAAACGGTATCTTACGGATTTTATTCCGCTTTTACGTATTTTATTCCGAGCTGGGATGAAAATTATTCCGGTACGATAAGGGCAACTATTTTTCCGATTTCTACCAGAAAACTGGCATTATTTTTTTTACAGTGTAGTTCTACTCGTATTTGTGCGATAGAAGTGTATACATTTCTTAATCTTCAGAATTAAGCAAACATTATTCGAAATTAATTAACTTTGCATTATATATTTCAACATTAAAAAAAAAATGTTTTTGCATTGAGAAAATGACTGATTCATTAAAGAAAATACCCTGTTTGTTTTTTTTAAGAACTTGAGAATGATGCATTAATATATTATTACATTTTGTACTTATCATGCAGCCAATAACGCTTATTAGGATTAAACTTTTGCCATGAAAAAAACTGGCAACAAAATGTTTTATACCACTATTTCCAAAAATCAATCTTCCATGCATATTTGAACATCATTTGCAATAAAAATCCACATCGCAGCATATTGTTTAGAAATATTAAAAAAAAAAAAAAAATGGTAACATTTCTTCCGTTACAAAAGTCCAATCCTGATTATATTAAATAGAGCTTTGTTACATTATTTTTGTAATCGACTGTTTATTTACTCTCTTCTTGCATTATTATATAAGTATTTTGCCGCCAATCGTCGTAAGCGTATGTTTGCGACCCGCGAGAAAAAAAGTTGAGTATGGCTGGGTTAAACTGTGGGAAGGGAAGAAAATGAACCACAATTCTATTAGGAAAGAAACTGCTAAAGTAACATGCGTAACAGTATACTTGTACTTAATGTAACGGGGACGCTTATATCTACCCCCTGTATATCTGCCCCCATACGTCATTTTGACGTCACAGATAGAAGGGGGCACATATCCAGTACTGCAGAATTTCACTGTCGTCGTAGGTTGTATATCCGACCCCTGTATATATGTCCCCATAGCAGATGGGGGCATATATCCAATAGAGAGCATTTTATTTTTGTCGATAGCTGTATATCCATCCCCTGTATATATGCCCCCATACGACGTCACAGCTGAAGGGGACACATATCCAGTCCTAGAGAATTTTCCCTTCTTCCAAGGGTGTATATCCAACCCCTGTATATATGCCCCCATGCGTAATTTTGACGTCACAGCAGAAGGGGACACATATCAAGGGGGCAGATATCCAATGCTAGGACTTTTACTTTTGGAAAGAGATTTGGATATCCGACCCCTGTATATCTGCCCCAATACGTCATTTTGACGTCAGAGCAAAGGGGATACATATCAAGGGGTCAGATATCCAATGCTAAGGCTTTTACTTTTGGTGAGAGAGTTGGATATCCGACCCCTGTATATATGCCCCCATACGTCATGTTGATGTCACAGCAGAGGGGTCACATATTCGATGCTATAAGAACATTTTTAGGTTCGTCGACAGCTGATTATCCGACTCCTGTATATGTGTCCCTCCCCCCTTTTACGTGCATATTTTGTTGTTGCTGTGAATTAGTATACGGCCTTGAAGAAATATGTAGGAGAGATTTAGTGTGTAATATAAAAAATAGTATCTCACTTATTTTGCATACTCGGCTTTCAAGGACATACTATGTGGAAACAGGACCGTAGATAGAGACAGCCGGCCCCGTTAATAATTCGAATGCCACCACAAGTATTTTAGAGAAATATCTGGTAAGATGAAAAATTAATTTATCAATGAGGAATTCCGTTTTACACATGTTTTTTACGTCTGAAGTGGTATAATTGTATGGTATTTTTTGGCATGATCATGATTTTTCCAGTTTAAAGTGAGATTCCGTTACAGACAGGCTTTACTCTATTAAAAAATAAATTTCTTGGCAAGTTTTTTTCTAACGTCTATAAATTTGCCGTTTTTTTTTTTTTTTGTACAGTATTATTGTTTATTATAACACTTTTCATCTAAAGATTTTAAATAGTAATATAAAATATTAAAATATAGGCAAACCACTTTCGATTTTCTTGTAGCAGCTCACTGTTACATTCCTTCTTTTCCCCTTCAGTAATGTATTATTTATATTATTAATTCGATTATCATGAAATTCAAATGTATTATTTGTGAGATACAGATATTTGTTGTCAAATAAAAATTGCAAGCAATATATATATTTTTTCTTTTCTGAAACGTTATTGTGTTAGCTCTGCTTCTGAATAATAATAATAATAATAATGTATTATTATTATTATTATTATTATTATTATTATTATTATTATTATTTAAATTAAAAAAATGTGATTTTTATATTGTTTATTTATGTGAGCTGGAAACATTCTATTGTGCACAAACTATTGTAATGCAGTCGAGATCTTCTAGGGATAAATTTTGGTTAATGGTATGGGTTTCAAAATCAAAGAATTTGAGATCTGAATATCAGCACGCAAGTAAAGAAAAAAATCTTGATTATAATTCCGAAAGAAAAAAAAAATGAGATTGCGTAATGCATCTTAAAATTTCATTCAAAGGATTATACAGTTGTCAGGTTTTTTTCGTAAACATTTGTCATAATCTATGTTTTTATGCTTTAATTAATAAAACTATTATTAGTACTAAAAGATTAAATCAGCAAATTAGTTATTTTATCAGTTAGTAATACCATTATGCATATTAAAATTTTGTAATAATTATGTAAATCTATATTAAATACTGCAGACATTTATATTTATTAAAATTATTAATAACTTAATTTAATATTAAATTGTTAATACTATTTAAATTAATAGTTGTTAAACAATTATTTCTCTAGTTAGAACATTACACATTTTACGTTTTGATTAATAAAATTATAATTAATATAATTATAGAAATAATAAAAATTTCACATAAGTAATTTCATCAATTAACACAAATAACAAATGAAACAAATATCATGGCAAGAATTTTTGCATTTCAACTTATAAAAATTACTGTTAACACCATAAATTAAAGCTTACACGCATGTATGTGCTTGCTAATCAAAACAAACTATGAAAATTGGTGGAAACCATTAAATTGTGCACACAAAGTAAATATGAGAATGACCAATTTTATATCTGAAGTTATATTTGAAATATAGCAGCATTATATTTAAATATCTTTTTTTAATTGAATGATTTTTACGCCAGATAAGAACTTGCGTTTTACAAACTTATCATATTTAATTTTTTATAAACATAATCATTTAAGCTAAAACATGTATTTAAAGCATTTTTCGGTTATTCATTAAGGCAAAGTATCCATAGAAACTTTAGAAATTAGGTTCACTTTATATTTCAATGCTTTTTTAAACAGTTTTAAAAAATTTTAATTTTTAAACACTATTTAATCACTAATTTTAATTATCTGATTAAAATCGTTGACATCCTTATTAAAAGTATTAAGATCAAATTTGGAGTTTACTTTTATTTTTTTAGTTGTACTGGTTGCTTTTCCAGTATGAAAAAATACTTTTTTTTCTATTTGAGGTTTTTTTTTTTTTCGATATAAAAAAAAATTAATCTAGTACGAATGTATTATAAAAATATAAGTATTTTATAAATTTAAAATTTATTAGATTTAATAATATTTTAATACCAGTTTATGTATATTTTATTATTTATAATATTTTGTCTTTGAATGTTGAACTCACGAAAACGTAACTTTCAACTATTTTACATAATGAATACTTTTATCTTTCAAAGCATCCCGAAAAATCTATGTTTTATATTTATATGAATTTATTTAATTTGTTTATATCGTTTTCCACCACAAATTTCAAAAGGTAATATTTATTAACTCTTTATCGCCTTATTTAATTGCAAAGTTTCTGCTATTAAATAAGACAATTTTTAGATATTGAATTAGTGGTAATTCGTCGGCTCTCGGTCTTCAGTTTAACCCCTTAACGGTCGCTTTAAATTACAGTTTAAAAATTCAAATTGCTTATTGGCACCCTTTTTTTTTTTTTTTTTTTTTTTTTTTTTTTTAAGAAATATTCACTTTATTTAATAGCAGGTTAAATGATGCCATAATAAAGCCAATTACACTGTTTTATAAAGGTGGTGGGGATTAAACAAACTGAATAAAAGACACAGCCTGTGAATATCACGGAAGCGAGAATTAAGAGGTTAAAGACACCTTAGGAGCTACTACAAGCAAATCTGTAGAAATCTTATTTATTTAGCAAAGTTTTCGTCTCCAAATGTCCATAATTTTCAGAAATTTAGCACATTAAGATTCACAGAAAGCATATTGTTTAAAGAAGTATGGTACTGATTGATGAGTTTAGACATTAAATTTTGACGTAATTAATGAAAATGTGCATCAACAAATTTTTCAGAAGGACATGTTTAAAAAAAATGGAATATATAAGTTAAAGTTTTTTTTTAAATTATTTTAATTAATTTGCCTTTTAAAGTTTTGTATGTAACGGTTTGCACAAAATAAAATCTAAAACTGAGTACAGTAGAGCGCCGATTATACGAACAAGTTGGGACCGACCATAGTTCGGATAAATGGACCGACAATTTAAGGGATGTTTCTGACTTTACTAAAACCTTCACACCTTATCGAAGCTTGGGTCTGGCAGCACCAGTTAGTGCTGGCACGTTTATTTTAGTATTATTTTTTATTATATGTTTATCATTTAATTTTTTTTTCTTTCTATATCAGTTGAATATGATCAACGTTCTTCTGCCGTTCGAGCCATTTCATAGCTGTTTCCAAATATTCAAATGCTTCATTATGTGATGGACCTGGGTTATTCCCAGAGCATTCGTTTTCATTTTCTATAATTTCTTTTTCATCATGAATCTCATCCACAATCTCATCATCATTTAAAATCTGATATCCAGGATCATGTACTACTTCACTATTTAACCACTCGTTAATTTCATTTTCTTCATACCTTCTTCCCATCTCTTTTATTGTTTTACATTCCTCATTTTCTGATCCAGTATCAGTTTTTTCTTCATTTAAAATTTTATTTCAAGCCAATGGATATGTGTGGAGTTAGGTTACAAATTTTTTGGGGGAGAAATAGGCTGTTTGGATAGGTGGAAGCTCGGTTGATTGGAGTTCCGATAATCGGCGCTCTTCTGTACATGGATTAAAATCAACATATTATAACTATATATGTATATTATATATATATATTGTTTCCCGTGAAAATTCACTAGACTGTTTAAAAAAAGAGTTGTATATTGTAGAGATTATATTATTTTAAAATGAGTAGATTCATATTTCATAAAGATTGGTATATATGTATATGTAATTTAAATATTTCTGATTATAAAAGAAAATTAAGGGGGCACAGGACCTTTGAGTTTGTCGAAACAATCAAAAACATCGCCTTCTTCAAAGTACCAAAACACAAAAAATATGCAATTAAGATCTTTTTCTCCCCTTCATGCCTAAAGAATATATCCTTAAGTACGTTATCTAGAAAAATAAAGGCTGTATGTACAAAATTAATATTTAAATTTTAAATTTAAAAATTCATCTCACTAATGCTTGATTAAGTGCTGCGCGCATGATAAAACTCTAAATTATGCATATAGAAAACAATTTTAGAGCAAAATAGAATCATAACATACCTACGTATAAATTAAAATCAAAATATACGCAAAAAGTTTTGCTTAAAATTTAATTTTAGCACAAAATAAAAAAAAAGTTCAAAAATCTGAAATTTATTTCAAGTTTTTCAAGTGCAAAAAAATAAATAACCAAAATATCTTATTTTTTTTTTGTACCCTGTAGACTATAAAGAAATGCATATTTGGTTATTTTTTTCTAAGCTGTAGCATACACAGTTTAAAAATAACAGTGCGCGCAAATTCCAAATTTACTAATATGAGAAAACGCTTTTCAAAATTTCAATGTCTACGGACCTTCTATTATACTCATCATCTAAAACTGATTATAATTCAAGAAATAATACAGATTTTTGAATGCAGTTTTTTGCATATGGTTGAGAAATCTTAAAAGTCCTGTGCCCCCTTAAGCATTTTTTTGTTAGCAACAAAATAATTCAAATCTTATTATCTTGAAATTTTAAGAGACTTAGAGCTGTTTAATCACCAAAATATTGATTTTTCGAAAAATTATATATGAAAGAACATTATAGTAGTATTTTGTTGCATTTTAAAACATTTTGCATAGAAATATTTCTAGTTTTACGTAAATTATGACTAAAAAAATGCGTTCATCCTTTTACTGCAAACAATGATTTAAAAGACACTTTAAAGTTATTTTTCTCAGAAAGATAAAAGCCATTTTTTTTTTTTTTTTGGCTGCGCACAAAAGATGTATTTTACATTAGTTAATACTTTTGCATGCAATCTTTACGAATTTATATATTATATCTACAACTTAGGATTGGATTTAAATTTGTACATATTTTAGTAAAATTTCTATTTAAAAATTATTGTTGAAAATATTGTATACATTAAAATTATCTGTTTTTGTGCCTAGAATTACAAACGAACTTTAGTTCAGTTTTAATATAATTCTTGCGTTGCAGGTTTTATATCGAGAACATAGCCAATAGTATTTATTTTGAATTTTTTTTATCTTGCTGGGATTCAGATCTGAAAATTGGCGCTATGCGACTCCTATATCATCCTTTACATTCCCCAGTCTAAATAATTTTCGGGCTCAGGTTCTTTCCTAACGGAAGTGTTTGATTGAGTACTTGATTGATGAGTTTTTAGAGAATCCGGAAAATACGGTTTTGATAATCGCCTTTTTTTGGTATACATCTTTAATTTCCCATTTCCCCACACTGTTTTGATGGAACGTTTATTGATCTATTGGTTATTAATCAGTAAAGGCTTAGCAAAGATTATAGCAAAAACCAAGGTTGCCAACAATTAATCTTTGATGTCTTTTAACTATAGCTCGTTTTTTATTGCGCATAGAAAAAGATAATATAATCTGGACAACATTGAGATTAAAAAAAGAGGTAAAAAGAGACATAGAGAGTTACAACATAAATTGTCTGTAATTTATCGCAGGTAATTCATATATATATATATATATATATATAATTCAGAGACATAAAACTCAAAAGAGAAGAAAAGTTAGAAAAAAAATAAAATTTCACAAAAGGGCTACAAACTTTGAAATATTTTCTTAAAATAAAAAATCTTCATAAAAAAAAAAACTAAATTCAGGGGATCACCACATTTTCAGAAGATATGCCTAAACAAATAAAAAAAAAAAAAAAAAAAAAAACTTATTTAAGATTATTAATTTCACTTAAATTATGATTTTGACATTTTTTAAACAATATTATTCTTCGTATTATTCTTGTTTATTAAGTTTATTTTAATTTAATGTCAAATTATTTAAATCTAAAAGTTAGGCGTATCTGAAGTTTTTTCAGGTTTTCATATAAAAATATATATCGGTAAATAAGTTATATTTTAATCAGAAAAAGAAAAGTTAAGAAGAAAAATTACTAAAAAGACAAAGACTTTATAGGGGAAATGAAGTTCGATTAACTTTGTCAAGTTAACTTATGGTATTTTTTATATAATAATTTTTATATAAAAGAAAATTTAGAAATATTTCCCTTAAGAGAAAAAATGCAAAATGCAATGAATTTTATTATTAAAAAAAAAAAAAAAAAAAAAAAAAAAAAATTGAAATTACTTTGTTATTTTTTTTTTTAATTCTGGATTAATCTTTATAATAAATGTACAGTCGTGAAAAAAATAAATAAATAAACAGCCCCCACTAATTCAGCAATAAATTATCATAGAAGAAAGTTGTTGGTGCCAAACTATTGGAAATAAAGTCTACTGTTAAATAATGTGTATAAAATTTGCTTAGGGGGGTATATGTATGTATTGAAAACAAACTCAATATTTGTTGTTTTGTTTTTGTTTTGTTTTTGTTTTTTTTAAGCAAGTCACAATTTTGACCCCATAAATAAATTCTACACCACTTAATTAGTCTAAAAATAAATTTTCATGAAATTCGCACTACAGTTTCAGAGAAATTATTTATTTTAAAATGAGCATATTTGGAAGGCTGTATCCAAATTTTAAATTACACATAATACAAGAGTAGTAATTATAATAATAATAATAATAACACACGTATACAAAAATGAAATTTTTAATATGAACACCCAACATTAACATTATATAAGTATTAATTAAAAAATTACCCTAGAATACCAAAAACAAAGTCAATGTTAAATTCATTTTTAACCACTTTCCAACAAAGTTGAAAAGTGTTTATGCATTCGGTTTATCTGTCCGTCTGTACGCGCTCTAACTCCGGTAAATATACTCGGATCGTTCTGATATTTTTGGATGTTAGTGACCTCTACCATAGCACGAACTCTATTTTAAATGAAGTTTGTAGCATGTTTAGTTCATTTACAGGGACAGTCAGAATTTTTTCGTTACATTACGGGCCATGGGAAAAAATCGTTTAAAATGATTTTTAATGATGTTACATGCTTTCAAACATATTAAAATTGATATGCATTTATCAAGTGCACTAAAATATGCATTCCGCAGAATATGCGGTGCAAAGAATAATTATTATTCATTTACAGGCCACACAAAAGATCTCCGTTACATAATAATATACGGGTGGAGGGAATTTTTTCCGGCGTACTTTAATTATGTTAAATTATTTCATGTGTAATTAAATTAATATATGTCGCTGAGGTTTGCTATAACTTATTTCATGTATAATACGAAGTGGATAGCATTTACAGGGACACACAAAAGATTTCAGATACGATATTGTATTCGAAGTACTGTACGGTAGCAATGATTGCTGGAAATGCATTTTTAATTATGTCATGTGCTTTTATGTTTCACTATATCTATGCATTGTATATGGTGTGTATAAATGCTGAATTTCATATACAGGGCTACACAAAAGATTTCGTAATGGTTACTGGGTATGATTGTAAATTGCTTAAAGGTGGTTTTTAAATGGTTTATGCATTTTTACGCTGAACTGCATTTTGTTTACTAAGAAATGTTTGTAGAACAAAGATAAAATTATATACAGTGTCACGCAAAGAAATGGATACTATGATAATGTATGTCTATAAATGATAATTTCTGGAAATGTGATTCCAGTAGTTTTAAGAGTGTTTTACTTTGAATTAAACTTTAGCTAAATAGTGGCGTGTAATAAAGGTACTAGGTTAACTACAGGGTTGTACAAAAGTATAGAAGTATGTTTCCATATATTAGTATAAATTGCTGAAAGAGAAATTTCGACTTGTTATTCGTTTTCTTGCTAAACTAAATTTCCCCATTTTATAGCATATATATCAACCTACAGATCAAATACAGAGCTGTTCAAAAGAATTGGAATACATATTTGCTATGGATGATAACTGCTAAAATCAATTTTTCAAATGTTTTATGCGTTTTCTAAAATGTTTACTTAGTTCTCTTATATACCTTATTTCCCTAAATAACGAAGTTTTGTTAAAGCATTCAGGAAGTGTTGGAAAGTGTTTCATAATCTATGCTTAACGCATGATGTTTCTTTCTTGTTTATAATCAATGGGGAATCATTTAAAGATGTATATTAATGTGTATACACGTGGCATATGAATTCTTAGATCATTTTCTATTTTATGCTTTTGAAGCAGCTTTAGTTTGATAACACCATGGCAAATGTAACCAAGAGTTGAAGCCCTTCCAATGTAGTGATTTATTTTTCGACTGCTTTATTGTACGTTGATTTATTTCCTGGTTGTTTACTGCGCTTT
This sequence comes from Maratus speciosus, assembly GCA_963932465.1. Taxonomy (NCBI): domain Eukaryota; kingdom Metazoa; phylum Arthropoda; class Arachnida; order Araneae; family Salticidae; genus Maratus; species Maratus speciosus. The sequence goes on along the minus strand of OZ010790.1, from coordinate 176,405,330 downwards.
TTTTTTTCCAGTGCTTTATTTTCCGGGATCTGGGAAAGGGCAATACACTTTTTTTTTTTTTTCTGATTTTGTTACTGAATTTATAGCGATTATATAGAAATTGTACATTCGGGAATAATTTTAAAAAATTGGACGAAAGGAAAAAAAAAATATATATATAAATGAAAGTAAATTAAGCGCATCATTTCTCTCGAATGTTAAAAGTAATGGAGACTACTTTTCTAGTAAAAGTGTTGTTTCATCGCACTTTTTTTTTTAATGTGATTTAAAGAGTAGATACAAACTATTATTATTATTATCATTATTTGAAGATTCATGGATTTGTTCAACATTTTTGCATATACGTTTAAATAAAATACACAACCTTAACATTTAAAGGTTGTGTGTTTGATTTAAACCTATTCAGCATTTTACAAATTGCAGAATTATTTTTAATTATTATTGTACTTTCTATCGATTATAATATTCCGACATTCTATAAGCTATATCTATATAGTTGTAAAATTTTACTGAGAATCAGTACAATTTTTCTAAATTGGAATCAATCACGTAGGCAACCTTAGTTATGATTTTTTTAAGTTATAGCACATAAAAACAATTAAAATATTTAATTATTATTTTATTTTTTTTTAAACTTCATATAACCTTTCTTTTCAGTTCTTTCTAAAATAAAAAGAAGCTTAATGCTGTTCTCAAATCCAAAACTATGGTAATTGTACCTAACTGTATAAGGGTGTTTAAACTTTAAACTGGACATGTCTAAAGAGTTAAATTGACCCACCACTGACACCCATTTTAAACGCCGCTCTGAGGCAGCTCACGCCTTTTACACTTAGTCTCTTGTTTTTTGTTTTGAATGTATTGTATTTATGTGTTACTTTCATTGTGTGAAGATAGGGTGAGGGGTAGTCCATATTGTTGCACACCGACAGATAAGACCACTCTACACAAAGAAAGATTTCTGTGTATGTATAGGAGCTTTAACAGAAAGGTGTCTGACAATTACTTGTGACAAGTCCAACCCCCCCCCCCCCCCTTCTCCCAGAAAAAAAAAAGTTTTACGGATGCTTTGTAAGTGTCAAAGGAGAATAAGGGGTGTTACTATAAATTGGCGTCGCTGGTCGTGCCGGGAAAATAGCTTTGAGTTATTTAAAAATATTACAGTTCTCATGTAAAAAAATTACGTGCATAACCTTAATTTATTTATTTTTCAATCCCTTTAGAAATGTTAGATCTTTTTTAATTCTCTGTTCTCATTTTTTTGCGTCTTAGAGGTTATAAATCAGAAAATTCCTCTTAATAATCTTATTTTATACAGAACGAATGTATATATATTAAAATTATTACAGGGCACTATTTTATAAGATGACATTTATTCTTATAATTAAAAAAATAAAAAAGAACCTGTTCATTTAAATAGAAGAAATTATATCCTTTAGCCTGAAGAAAAAAAAGATTCATTACAACGAAACACATAGCTTTTTCATCCCTCAATTGATGCAAAATATGGAACAATGAAACAATCTGTGCCACGTTCTTGGAGTACCTAGTTGCGTTGCAACTGCACCTCCGGGCTATAGATGTTGCGTTTTACAGTGCATTGGGAACCATAAAAAAGAAAAATTAAACGCGGCCGAGACCACCGGTAAAAGTAAAAGTAGAGAAGAAAAACAATTAAGAAAATCGTTAGTACAGTACAATCAATAAGAGAAAAAAAAAAGTTCCATAAGATCCTACAAATGTGCATGACAGGCGATGCATGGATTTATCTTTTATATAAAATATATTCTTATTTTAAAACTTTTCCGGTGGTATCATATATGAGTTGACAATAATGATTTTTTCGAAGAAAATATGTCCCCTGAAAATAAAATTTAAAACTTTTTGTTAACTTAAAAAGTGACAGATAATAATAACACAAATGTTACAAGTTTAAAATATACATTTTAATATACGCAGCCTTAAGCCTAAAATCGTATCGTATCGTATCGTTAAAATCGTATCGTATCGTATCATAGAATTCGTAGATGGCGGAACTCATATATACAGCTAACTCGACATCAAAGAAAACGCGAAAAGCCGCCTTTTAATAACTCAGCAGATATATGTCTTATTGTTCTGAATTTTCTAGAACAGTCTTATATCTGCAGTCTAATCGTATACTGAAATTTTTGCATTTCTACGTGCAGTATATTTTGAGATCTAAATAGCCATTTTTAAAGTGAAAACGTTGGTATAATATCGAGGAAGTTCCTAATTTGAAAATCTCGAAAACGGTTCTAACGATTATTTTTAAATTGATACATAATATAAATGTGATTAAGGCGAGGTGAATAACACTTTTCTTTTTTCTGGGAAAGCTCTCGTTCGTTAAATAATTCGATTTTTTTCTCTCTCGAAAATGACACGGGCGATTTTTTAAAAATCAAATAAATATGTTTCAGATGAACCAAATAACAATTTACTTGTTTCCAGCAAGACTCTTGTTCGTTTTATAATACGCATGAAAAATCGGACTATATTTCTTCGCCATTCTATGGAAATTTCACCGAAAATGCATGACACTGTATTCATACACACGCTTTCTTTTTAACCACTTTTGGGGAGAAAAATTTTGTCTTCCCACTGGCTGAGTGGCTAAGGGCCATCGTTTACTGACCTTAAGATAGGCAGTTCGATACTCTGTGGTACGTGTTTTCACATGTGAATGTTTTTTTTTTTTTTAAGTCTGCTAGTTGACCATTATTCTCAGTTCCTTTGTAATTTTTTTAATTGCTATTAAGTTAAATAAAATTACAATTATAATGACGCCAATTTGATGATGATTATTTCTTGGCAATTTTTCAACAATAAAAATATTACCATAAATTTTATAAATATATTTAATTTCAATCACTTTACAAAAATATACATTAATAATTATTATTTGAATATAAATCACACGATCAGAAACGTAAAAAAATAATTCATTTCAGCTCTTCTTTTTATAATATCATTTTTTATTATTATGACGGTCAATCAATATATAATCACTGACATCCATAATATTATTATTATTATAATTATTATTTTCCTTGCATAAAAGCTATTGTGATGTAATAATTCTTTTATAATAAATAATTTAGTTGAAATGTTTTATTTATAAATATCAATGAAGTTTGATAACCCCGAGACAATTCTTTGCAATATTTACAGTTTACATAATAAGCATATCAGAATTCTGGTGTCGCCATCTTTTGACGCAATTGCGTAGTATTATAGAGAAATGTTTGATAAAAATGTTGAAGTAGACAGTTTTTAAATCGAAGAATTATTTTAAGAGATATTTAATGTTAAATCTGGATAAAATTGTCTCATTAAAAAAGTCTCATAGGAAAAAAAAATATACATGGGAATTTAATCATTTTCATTCAATTTAATCATTCAATAGAAACTCGAAGTTTGCAGAGTGCATTTATTATTCTTAACTTGCCTAATTTTTTGACGGTTTATTTCAATTTTAAATTAAAATTTTCAGAATTTCCAGAGATATTTTTTACATATTTTAGAAAAGGTTCTTTTAAATTGTTGCCAAATGTTAAAACAGCGCAAAGAATAATATATCCTTTAAATTAAAAATTTATTCACACGTGACTATTATAAACAGAAAAAAATCCTTTTAAATTAGAATTAAATGATAACGTGTTAAAAGCAGGAAAATATTAAACATTACGTCATAAAAATTGTTTTTACACATGCTTACTTAAAATGAAAGAAAATTATAAAATAATCAATTATTTTCAAATTAGAATTAAATGATTACGCATTAAAAGAAAGAAAACATTGAAAATTACGTCATAAAAATTATATTTACACGTGAATATTAAAAGAAAAAGAAAATTTTTAAATAATAAATTCATTGATATGTGTTAAAAGTCGTAAATGGAGGAAATTACGTCATATTGGCCAAAGTGGCCAAAACAGTTTACAAAACACATTGCAAAACATATTGCAAAACAGTGTAAATTAAAAAATATATTTATATGAGAGATTTATTTCAAATTTCGAGATGATATTTTTAACTATAGTTGCTAATTTTAAGGTAGCGCAAATAATAATATTATCTTTCTAATAATAAAAATATTTTCAGTTGAATGTTACAAAGAGAAAGGAAAGTTTGGTGAAAATTATGTCAGATTTAAAACGTTACATTTAAAATCTCTTATTTAAAATCATTTTCTTATAGCGTTGTTAAAAAATACCATAAAGCAAAGACTCTGTTGACTTAGTTCCTTTTATATTTGGTAATTTTCAAATGTTTAACTAATCTTATTTAATCAAGCAGGGAAACAGCAACTAACATCAGCTGATTCGGTTTTGAAATCCCTCAGTAAAAGGGAAACCCGTTTACAGTAAGATCGCCATTGATTTTTTAATTATACAGAGCAGCCTCGATTATCCGAGCTAATTGGGACTGTTAGTAAATCGGAATCGGAAATCTCGGTTAATAGAAACTGTGTGTAAAAACTCGCCGTGCTTGCGAATTTAACATCTCTTTTAAAAAAATATATAGAACGTTTTTTAAATAATAAAAGTAAATATATGTAAAGTTCTGTTTCACAGCTTAACAAATTTAAAAAGAAAATCAACTACCAGTAGTAAATTTTAAAATGCAAATTGAAAAATTTACGAAAGTTCACACAGCCACTGGAAACAAAGCATTGTTCGCTATTGACTTCTCAGGGTCCAATGTCTCTTTGGAGTTGAGGGCTTTTGGGGGCAGAAGGGCCTGTATAGCACGGACAGTGAGCTAAAGAGTGTGGTTATTTTTAAGGCTCATTCAAAAGGAAAAAAAAAAATCAGACTTTGTTATCGGTTCGGTTAACAGAAACCTCGATTAATCGAAGCTCGGTTAATCCAGGTTCTACTATAATTCAATCTTCCGTAATCTTTTTAAAGCAGATCAAATTAATGGACTTTAGCACAAAGTCACATAGCTGATAACTGCCATGCTTGTTGGCCACCTTTTTTTCAAAAAGTTTGCTTCACCTTATTCAATTAATGAGATATCTCCGATAAAATAAGTCACATTTTCCCGTTCTAAAATACTGGTATCCAAAAATCGTAGCATGTAACTGACACTACAAGTACTCATGGAACTAGACTATTTTAAGTCTGATTTTTATTATAGACTATATAAAATTATTAAAAATATATATTATGATAGGAACTAGCGGGCTTCGTCCGCTATTTACGTTACGGATATAAAAATCATGTTTTTTTTAGGGAAAAAGAAATAAAAACCTATTTGACGATAGGTTTATAAAGACACATTTTGTATTTGTTATATTTCCGGGGATGAGGAGGGGGGGGGGCTATTTTGATTAAATATCGCAATTAGTCTACATGGCAGATATAATTATGATAGACACTAGCGGGCTTCGCCCCTCTATGGCGCCTTATGGGTCCAGCTTCCATAACTCAGAAACTACCTTTCGGACATCAATGCAACAGATTCCAAACGTTATAATTAACTTAATAATCACCCTATATAGCATTAAAGTAAATTTATGAGTACTGCATACTATTTTTTTATCGTAATTTCTGAAGAGAAAAAATTATTTCGGTTCCATTCTTAGGTACTGGTCTGAAAAATTTTGAAAAAGGGGGGAAGGAGGGGACATGAGACTGCTGTTTGTCAAACAACACAACGGGATCTGGCTTATTCAACTTGGTTTTTGATGACTTCAATTGGAAGGTGGTTTGTTTAAAAGAGTGCGTTCCCTGACCCATGAAAATTGGAACTATTGGTGCTACATCTATGTAAGGATTTAATAATTATAAATTAACATTTTGGATTTATTAATTTAAGGATAAAGTGTTTTTAAAGGAATATCAAATGAAACCCTCTGTGCGATCTGCGATTATACTTACCCAGTTGTTTTTATATACAAACTGCTATAAGGAAAATTGTAATAAAATAGTAAAAATTAAATCTGCATTAAATTCCATAAGTATCTTTTTTTTAATCATTTTATCACTAACCTCAAAAAAGTAATGATATCAATGCAAAAACCCTTGACGGGTTAAAAGTTTCTGACGCAGCACTTTATCTTATGCTCTAAGAATTTTAAATATGGAACTTAAAAATACTGATATCAAATTGTGAGTGACGTTATGCTATTTCTTAAAAAATATATTTGTATTTATTTCACCATTTTATTTTTGTTTTATTTATAATCGCATGCGCAAAAGTTATGTTCAACATGAAAAGCTGCATAAAATTTTATTCGCTGTTGCTTTATCATTTACATCTCTCATAAATTCAAAATACGTGTTTTAAAAGATATGATATAAAATTTAAGTGACGCCTTGATGTGACTTTAAAAGGTTTGTTTTTTAAAATTCAATTTAAATTATTTTTGACTTGGTTAAAATATTTTTTTTACATCTACACAATACTTTTAATTTTCCAATTCACTGTTAAATATACCACTTTCATTGAATCTATACTATGCATTGAAATGTATTTATTTCAATAAATTGATTTATCTTTTGTGTCACGCTATTCAAAATTGTGAGTAAGATTTATGTAAATGGTTTCTTTGCGTCATTGTGTCCAAACTACATGAAATGTATGAAAAAGGATAGTTTGACGCAAATAAACCATTTACATAAATCTTACTCACAATTTTGAATAGCGTGACACAAAAGATAAATCAATTTATTGAAATAAATACATTTCAATGCATAGTATAGATTCAATGAAAGTGATATATTTAACAGTGAATTGGAAAATTAAAAGTATTGTGTAGATGTAAAAAAAATATTTTAACCAAGTCAAAAATAATTTAAATTGAATTTTAAAAAACAAACCTTTTAAAGTCACATCAAGGCGTCACTTAAATTTTATATCATATCTTTTAAAACACGTAATTTGAATTTATGAGAGATGTAAATGATAAAGCAACAGCGAATAAAATTTTATGCAGCTTTTCATGTTGAACATAACTTTTGCACATGCGATTATAAATAAAACAAAAATAAAATGGTGAAATAAATACAAATATATTTTTTAAGAAATAGCATAACGTCACTCACAATTTGATATCAGTATTTTTAAGTTCCATATTTAAAATTCTTAGAGCATAAGATAAAGTGCTGCGTCAGAAACTTTTAACCCGTCAAGGGTTTTTGCATTGATTTAAATTACCTAGTACGTTCGGTCCGCAATTCCGCAGCTATCCTCTGGGAATATTTTCATTAATTGCCGTTCCCTGTCAATGGCTCAGGTACTAGTCACATCTGTATACAGGGCATCGCAAAGAGATGGTCACAACTTTAAGACAAAATCGTTATAGAAAAACAGTAGAAAATTTGATTCATTGGTTGACAGGAGTATTTGAAACCTTTTAATTTGCTTATCTACATATGTTATACGATGTCTAAAAGAAAATGCCCCCAGTGGGTCCCAAGTAATAGTTTTAACTAGCCTAGTTAGAAGGAAAATGTCAATAAAGAATTGATTTTAAAAACAATAGAAAACTAAGTTGTTATAATAAAATTTTAATCATTAGTTTTCTAATATAATTTATTTTTTGTGAAAGTGGAGAGGATATGGGAAGCAGAGAGGGAGATCGCACTCCCTTCTTAAATGTCTGAAAATATATGAATTTTGATCACATTTGGCCGATTTTACCCATTTGTCACGTATTAATGAAAATACTGGTTATTCCCATGCGGGCCTCCAGAAAAGGGCAGCCCAGCTCATCTATCCCGCACGCCCTTGTATGGGTCAGGCCCTGTTGCGGCTGTGTTTCAATAAAATAATTAATTTCGTAAATCCCTACGCTAGAAAAGGTGTTGCAAAAATTAGGTAGTAATTTATACATTTTGAATAGTTCGAGTTTATATGTTGTTTTATAAATAAAATTTATTTTTCTAATTATGTTATTTTATTGAAGATAAAAATTAGAATTCACAAAACAAAATTTAGCTAGCATTTTACGAGGGCTGTACCTAGCCTTCACAAGAAAAATATCTTTTTGTGTCTAAAATGTATTTTGTTTTTAGCATAATGTCCTTTTAGCTCGATACACTTAGCCCAACGTTTTTCTGTTTTTTTTTTTTTTTTTTTTTTTTTTTTTTTTGCATTCCCTCTAAAAAATACGATTTTTCCAACCCTTCAAAATACGCGTTTGTTCCAGCAATAATCTCGTCGTTAAAGCCAATTCTTTACCACTAAACCATTTTTTCATATTTGGAAATAGAAAATAATCTCTAGGCACTAAATCTGGTGAATATGGTGGATGCAGATTCAGTTCGTATCCTAATTCATGGAATTGTGCGATGACGACGACACAAGAATTGTGGGAAAAAGGGTGTTTGATTGTGGAGGGGGTGGGGGCGCTGGAAGAGGAAACATACTATAGTATGATGAGGTTTTAAATAGATTTTTTTTCGATCGGAAAGGATGTTTTTATCTGATTATTCTGTTGTACGAGGGGGGGGGTAGGACGGGCTAAATTTTTATAGGGGGATTATTTTTTTATGTAGAGAGTCGGTTTCGGAGTGTGAAAAGAACAGTTCGATTGTGGAGGTGGCGCAGAGAATGGAATCATAATGTAGTATGATGAAGTTTGAGAGAGATTTTTTTGTTATTTTCGATTGAAAAGAATGTTTTTTTATCTGATTATCCTATAGTTTGAGGGGGGTAGGAGGTGCTAAATTTTTAGAGGGGGCTTAATTTTTTTAATCGTCTTTTAGCTCAAATTAATGACTATTTAAGGTGATGCCATACTATAATACAAGAGGTTAGGTCTTTTCGAGAGGAAGTGTAAAGGGCTAAATTTTTAGAGGGGTTTATTTTATACATATATTTTTTTCGAATCGACTTAGAGTAGGAATAAATGACCAATTTGACTGAGTCATACTATAACACAAGTGGTTAGTTCTTTTCAAAAGGGAGTTTGAGTGGCCTTAATTTTTTAGGGGGCTTAATTTTTAAGGAGGCTTAATTTTTTTTTCCGAACCGATTTAGAAGAGGAATGGAAATTAGATGATAAACTCCTACTATAGACCGAATTATCAGTGTAAACATAAACAAAACCAGCTCAACCGGGATTGTCGCACGGCACTTCCGGTTCAGTGCAAAATATTGGCAAACTTCCCATTTTTTTCTTTTTTAATAATTTTTTAGGGGGCTTAATTTTTAAGGAGGCTTACTTTTTTTTCCGAACCGATTTAGAATATGAATGGAAATTAGATGATAAACTCCTACTATAGACCGAATTATCAGTGTAAAAATAAACAAAACCAGCTCAACCGGAATTGTCGCACGGCACTTCCGGTTCAGTGCAAAATATTGGCAAACTTCCCATTTTTTTCTTTTTTACTGATAAATTTTGAATCGCTTTGCAACATTATTATTTTTTAAATGTTTTTCTCAAAACTATAAAATCTCGAAAAGGTGAGCCAAGTATATGTTTTTTTAAGTAATGAAGTTTAAATAAATATTTATTTTAGTCGTTTTGACAGCACGGGTGCCATAAAGAAGGTTTATTGCTTTTTTCTGGCGACCGCCAAAGTGCTAAATTCTTTCTACGATATAGCGACATGTTTTTGTTTATTTTCTAATGAATGAGAAGGATTCGTGTTGTATATTTGATGAATCTAAATTATTTAAAAAATGCTAGTAAAAATGAAAAGAGTAAAGGTTACTTATCTGTTCATAAAAGTCAATTTGTAAATGTACAGTCGTGGAAAAAAAAAGTAAACACCCCCTACTAACTTCTCAACAAATTATCGTAGAAGAAAGTTACTGGTACTGAACGATTGTAAATAAAGTCTACTTTTAAATGATGTATATAAAATTTTTTTAAGGGGCCATCTACATAATAAAACGAACCATAACTTTGTTTTTTTTCAATAGCAGTACACCATTCTGACAGCATAAATGAACTCTACACCTTTCAATTAGCCTATAAACAAATTTTTATGCAATTCGTGCCATAAGTTTCCGAGAAATTAATTATTTTAAAACGAGCGTATTTTAAGGGCTGTATCCAAATTGAAGTTCCGAACTCGATTGTTAACCGAGAGAGCCGCATTCTTGATCAAGGCACGTTTAAGCATCAATGAAACCTGTTTGATTACAGGATAGCAGAATAAATTTCAAAAATTTACTCCCTTCTATCATAGACGGCCCCTTAAACCATCATTTTGCCGTTTTTTAAGCATAATTTGAAAACTACTTGGCAGAAAAATGTGAAATTTCGGATTTCCATAAAGCAGGACGTAATAAATCTAAATCCATCAAAAAAATTGCATGTTGCAATTCATAATTTTTTCGAATATTAATTTCATAATTCATATCATAAAATTATAAAAATTGCAAATTCAACGTATTTATGTTTGGGTATATTAGTATTATTGTTACACAAAAAATTAGCTCATTAGGAGCATAATTTCAGGAGATATAAATAAAAATATGAAAATGTAATTTAATATTAGAAGTACTAAATTTTGAATGTCTATAATTCAAAAACTTATCATTCGAATGACTTGAAATTTGGTTTCTGGGCATATTTTGAACCGAAGATTTGAAATATCTCGTTAAATTTGGGTACTGCCATTGAAAAAAATGAAGTTTGGATTCGTTTTAATATGTATATGGCCCCCTAAGAAAATTTTATACACACCATTTAAAAGTAGAATTTATTTCCAATCGTCCGGTGCCAGTAACTTTCGTCTACGATAATTTGTTGAGGAGTTAGTAGGGGGTGTTTACTTTTTTTTTTCCCACGACTGTACATGGCAGTTATTCATTTTTTTTATTTTAAATATTACATATTTCTTTCGTTTTGTTTTTACACTTAAATGTTGCATCAGATTTTAACAACAACGGATGGAGTTGTTTTCAATGGTCATTGCACATATATATTGAATAAAGTTTTTTTATTACATTTGTAAATTTTATTAATTACAGAAAAAATCAACAATTATTTATAAGTTTCAAAATACAATATTATTTTAAAATCATTGTTTAACGTCTGATATACGATTTAAAAAATATATATATATTACGATTCATCAGACATTACAAGTAAAAATTGCATAAATACATTTAATGCATTTAAAAATGCAAACGTTTCGAACTAAATTTTAGCCTCTCATTAGTGCAATAAATAACATTCAAATGACCAGAAAACTATATATCTTGTTTACAGTTAATAATTATTAGCAGTTAAAATTAAAGAAAGTATAAAAATATCAATGCAATGATGTGTATTCAGGTGGAAGTGCACAAGATTTATTAATCGGCGAAGTTTGCTTACGAGTGAATACACCTTCCGGAAAAACTCTACTTTTAACGTTATTGCAACCGAATTTGATAAGTGTCATATTTGTGATATCTGGGATATGGGCGGAATCTAAAGAATGCTGTACAATTTTAGACTGCAGGCTTCCAGATTTGTAGGCACGTTTATGTTCGGCAAGGCGAATAGCGCAAGTACGACCAGTTTCGCCAATAAAAACCGAGTCGCAATCTTTACATGGGATACTGTAAATTGAACCGATTCTAGTAAAAAAAGCTGCTATCAGATTCACCAACTTTTCAGCCGATTTTAACCCCACTTTTTCCAGTTCAAAGGGAGAAAAAGGTTACAATTGTCGTTGCTAAAGTTGGAGGAAAACCAATACTACTAGTACCAGCCGTCAATATTTATTGCCTTTTCGTAACAATCGCTTATCTCTGATTCGCTGAAATGTTGAAAGGTGGGAAGAAATGTTGCGGCTAGCGCAGACTTTTTTGAGATGCAGATAAAAAGTTGGGGATATTGCTGTTTGCTATCTTCCTGGGTGTCGAGACAATATTTCGCGAAAAGTTGGAGGAAATCAGGAGTTTGCCCAAAAATTGCTCGAAAAGTTGGTGAATCTGATAGTAGCTAGGGGGGATTTTAGGTTTAGATTTACAAAGTAGATTTTTCAAAACATTTTGCGACCTCGATGATGTACTGATATTATGAGACTTCAAAAGTCTAGAAATTTTTTCAGAAAGATATTTGTTGTTTGGTAGAGATACGTAAATAGTACTGCAGTTCGTTGAGTATGAAATAATGTGCCTTTTAGCCTCTAAGGTCAAAATGCATATGCTAATACACCATTTATTTCAATTCTGACCATACAATGGATTTTTATTGCAATCCGCACCTAACATTGTCATTCGCTATTTATTGAACGTTATTTATTTTATTATTACTTATTTGTAAACTCACAAAACATAATAATTTGCTGTTTTTCGAATAAAAAATATTTATTAATAAGTTATAACTTGCATTTATTACTGACTGTGAGATGTATTTTGATGGATGTCATCCTGTCTTATTGAGTTAATGAAATTTTTATTGTATAGCTATAAAAGAGCCTGTAGTTTTAATTTGTTTATTTTATTAAATATATTTTATTCTGTTTTAAGTATATATTTGTACTGATTTAATAAAACAGTTCGTAAACGTCTGTAATTTTCAAATTTTATATTTTTTAAATACTCATTTTCATAGCGACAATTTTTTTTCATGTATTAGGGGAATCGTCCCCCTACGAGTTACGCTCGCCAACCCCCGTTCAGACACCGCAGTTTATAAAAGCACGTTAATTTGATCGGCTTTAAAAAGATTTTGACAGATTGAATTATAATTAAAAAAACAGTGGCGATCTCCCTATAAACGGGTTGCTATTCATTTCTCATTGATTGAGGAATTTTAAGGAAAAATCAGCTGCTGTTAAAATATACTATGGCTGTTTTCCTCTTTGATTAAATAAAACCAGTTAAGCATTTCAAAATAAGCTAATATAAAATGAATTAAGTAAACAGAGTTTTTGTCTCCCGATATTTTTTAACAAAGCGAAAGGAAAGTTCTTTTAAATAAGAGATTATAAGCGGGCTCTCATGTCAAGCACACAAGTCGTATGTTTGTTGTTCAATAAGTAAAAAAAATAAATGAACGACATTTTAAATACATCGTTTTTAACAAAAATCCCAACAAAATTGGTTGAAAAGTTCATCTCGAAATATCAAATAAATGTCTCGCGCAATTTTAAATTTAAACTTTTTTGCAATATTATTTTTTGTTCATTTTATGTAATAACTATAATGTGACGTAAATATGACGTAATTTCTCCTAAGACTTCTAACGCATGTTAATGAATTTATTATTTTACAATATCCTTTCTCTTTTAAAATTCACGTGTATACTTTTTATGAAGTAATTTTCAATAAGTTCCTGCTTTTTATACATAATTATTTAATTCTAATTTGAAAGTTTTTTTTTCTGTGTTTAATAGTCACGTGTAAATAAATTTTTAATTTGAAGCAAACATTATTGTTTGCGCTGTTTATACAGTTGGAAACAGGTTAAATTAGTACAATTTTCTAAAATAAGTAAAAAATATCTCTCGAAATGCTGAAAATTTGAATTTAAAATAGAAATAAAAGCTCAAAAAATGTGTCAAATTTAAAAAATAAATTCATTCTGCACACCGAGAGATTATAACGTATAAAATGATCTAAAAATGATTAAATTCCGATGTATAGTTTTTGCCCCTATAAAACTTTTTTAATGGAACGACTTTGTCCAAATTTAGCATTAAATATCTCTTAAAATAATTCTTCGATTTGAAAACTGTCTGCATCAGCGTGTTTATCAAACATTTCTCAATAACACCGCCGATTTTCATATTTTTGTATGCAATATTTTTCTTAATATTAACGGAGAAATACCCCCGGTCACAAAAAATTCAGAACCGGCGGCGGTGACAGCGTAAGTTGCTGTTTTTTAGAATAGAGAGAAATTTCTTTTAGTGCCAACTATTATGCTTGGCAACAATGTTGTTGGTACAACAAAATAATACCAACGTCTAATTAGAACACTGGGTGTGCAGATAGATATTTAACAAAGTTTGTTACCAGATAGTAAAATTTAACTTAAATAAGGACAGAAGTTTGAAGAAATAGCTCTTTATTTAGTCAGAAAAGGAGAAAATACAAATAACAATTATAAATATTTATCCGTCTAAAATCCCTAGAAAAATTAGCCTTGTTAAAATTACTTTTTTTTACGCTGCTTGCTCTTAGACTATATGTTTTGCGGAATTTCCAATACTTCACGACTTTTTTTTTTTGTAGAGTTTTTTTCACTAAAAACCGTGATTTTTCCATCGCTTTTTGTGTAAATAACACAAATATATATATATATATTTTTATTTCCATGATAAATATATATAAGTAACGCGTACTATATAAAAAGAAAAGTATTTTAAAATACAAAAAAATAGCACTTCTAAAGCTGCACATGTACTACGAATAAAAAAAATTTAACTACTCCAAAATTTTTCGAACAACTGCACGCTTGCTATGAGTCACGTAGTCTTGCGAGAGCCTATCGCAGTTAGATTTGTTGTGATTGCGCACGCATCCAGTTGAAATTCATCTTAAGATAGCCATCTTAAGATAGTCATCTTAAGATATTCACCTTTCTACAGGTGCAACGCGGTTTACGCTTTGTTTGTATCATAAGTCAGTAAATGAAATCTTCAGCGAGGCACCGCAAGTCCAGCTTTACTGACACTCGCACTTAACATTCCCTATCATCTGGCAAGTAGAAAGTTCCACCAAAATCGTCTGTCCTTTTCAAAATATTTTTTCTGGGTATAAATATTATTCTGCCTCAATCTCAGCGGGCCTCAAATACTTTTTTCGATAGTTATAAAATTCCACTTGAAACCACCTGGCACAGTTTTTGGTCACACTAAATAGTCTGGCTTTTATATTTTTTATTTCATTAAATACCAAATTAGAAGGTATTTAAATTTCAAAATGCCTCAAGGATTTTTTTTTTTTTTTTGCACGAAAATTTTGGAAATTTAAAAATTCACGGGTTGGCTAAGTGCCACGATCCTTCAGCTAGACCTTCGATTTTGTATTCAGATATTACAAAAGTAGTGTTATACAAATTTTCAGGATGCCTCAAATACCTACCATAAAATGTTTAACACATTGTGTTGTTATTTGTCTCGGACTATTTATTAAAATTCTAAATATCATAAAAATCTACTTGGAAAAACATTGAAGTCAAAAGGCTATTAAAATAGTGAAACAAAACAACAATTTAAAAATTGCATGATTCATAGTCCCAATGTTTTACGTTTCTTGTGTGCCTGTAAATAGATTGTAAAGTAATGCACGCCCTTTTGAGTAGTGCTCTGTTATAGTGTATATCGTGTGTGTGTGTGTATATATATATACAGGGTGTTTCATAAAAGATGGGCAAAACTTTAAGAGGTGATAGTACACATCTAAACAAACAACTTTCATCAGATAATGCATTGTTGGAAATGAAACGCAAACGTACTGGCGCATTTTGAAACTTGGTTCAATCAGCGGTTAAAACTAAATTCCTGTTGCAAGTTATGGGACACTAATAGCATACAAATGTGATATGGGGAAGAATAAGAACGCGTCTGCAAAATTTCGCTTCGATTAATACACAAAAACCGCTGATCTGAGAGTGCAACTGTCAATCGCGGTAGGAATGTATCGCGTGATGTTACCCTTCACTAATAAGGAAAAGGCTGATATAAATTTTATCTACGAACCTCCAAAGGGAAAGGGAACAGAAGCTCAACGATTGTATGAAGAGCGGTTTCCCAACAGGCAGTTGCCACTTAATCGTTCTTTGTGTTTGTTTTTTTTTACCTCGTATAACAACGTGACCTTCGGCGCCCTCTAACACATTTGCGTTTCATTTCCAACCATGCATTCTTTGATGAAAGTTGTTTGTTTGGATGTGTATTATCACCTCTGAAAGTTTTGCCCATCTTTTATGAAACAACCGTATATGTATAAAAACTTTCATTTCATTCTAAATAAACGGTCAAGCGCGAGTATTACTCGCGCTCAGAGGCTTCTATACAACAAATATATGAATTATTAACTGCATTATTAAAAAAAATGTTTGTAAACAAATAATAAGTCTTTTTAAAAAACTATATAACGTAGACTTGGGTATAGCTGTATATACTAAAAAAGTATGAGTGGGTATACCATAAAAGTTCAGAGATATGAAGCCTAAATAATATCAAATATTGCTATTGTGTATAACCCTTTTTTTAATCTTATCCTAACCTGTTTATGATGAACTTAATTCGGTACTCACAATAAAACTAGTGCATATTTAAACTTCATTTGGCATTTCCTAAAACTAAATTCAGCGTCGTAATAATCTTTTCTTTTTACGGTGTAGCTAAAACAAAACCCTTGTTCAAAGTTTAAACTTGACATTGTTCTAAGCACGCTCCGAAAGGAGGTCACAAAGATGCAACTCCGCCTTGGTCCGTGCCGCGTTTTCCCATATAGGTTTTTAATTAACTTTTAAAGACACGGGATGCGTATTGAGAGATCTACTCAATCCAAACTAGTGACGAATCCCAAAGTATTTATGTGATTAATTATAATTAAATTAGTCGGTTTTTAACAATTTGACTTTTATTGCTTTGATGGTACATAGAGTACGCCGTCCCTGTCATTATGTTTGTATAAACCGCCATGTCTTTAAGAGGGCTGGTCACTCAGATTCGGAATTCTCCTCCGTAATGTTAAGTCTATGGACTTTTGATGCATTCGTATATTTAAAATATCTTCTCGGGAAATTCATATTTTTAAAATCTTTTTTCTGTGTAGTCTTCTTAAAGGATGTCTCTTTTTTTCTTAGTTTTCACAATATTTCTAAAATCTATACAGAATTTAATATTTTATGCATTAAAAGCGGGCGAACTGTGAGTAAGATTTTAACGCTTCATATAAAATTAAGTTTATACTTTAGAAATATTTTGAGAACTAAGATACACAAAAAATAGAAGTTAAAAAAATTAATTTCCCGAGAATATATTTTAAATATACGAATGCATCAAATGCCCATAGACTTAACATTACGGAGGAGAATTCCGAATCTGAGTGACCAGCCCTCTTAAGGGTTAATATCTTGGCTAATTACTGACGATTTTTTTCGCAAATCATTATCAACAATGCTTTTATACTTCTGCTACGATAGGTATCTCCAGCTCTCCTCAACACATTAGATGAATGCGTGCAAATCGAAATATGTGTGTAACGGAAAAATGCACTCTTCTAAAAAACAATGTGACCTAGGGTAATTCCTATAATTTTCCTGCAAGTTATAAATTAACATCTACTACCTCTAATTTTTTCACAATTTTAGATTCAGTAGATTCGGAAATAGAGGGAAGGGGGACGTATTTTTACACTACATTTTCGACGATATCTTTAAACTTATAATGCCTAAAATTAAAATAAATGTATTTTTTAATTCAGCCTTACGAAAGCTTTAACCTGATACCCCACACGATATACAAAGAAAAGATTTTGTTTTCAAGTTACTTAATTAGCCTCTCTACATTTTCCCTAAATATATTTGTGAATAAACATTCTGTAAATATGTGGGGCAAAAGTCTTTATTACTTCCCACAAATTAGAACTTTCCACGTTCCATAGTTTACGAGTAAAATGGCTATGACAGACGGACAGACAGACACATGAGTGATCTTATAATTGTTCCGTTTTTACTTTTTAAGTGCGGAACCCTAAAAATGGAGGGAATAAAAAACATGCGATTCAAACAATTACCATACGTAAGTCGAAATGTATGAGAATTCGTTTGTGTGTCTCAGTAAAAAATATACAAATACTACTCGCACTATTTTCAATAGAAAACATATTGTCGTAAATTTTTTAAACATATATAAATATTATTGCAATTGAACGATACTTATGATTCTGTGAAAGTAAAATTGCAGGAAAGCTTGACAGATGGACAGATAGATAAATTATATAATAGCTTTTGGAAAATTGTAAAGTTAATTATTTTTCGTAAAATTTATTATCTTAATTAAAATTTAATATTACAAGAAAATTTAAAATTATTAAGAAAAATATAAATTACTTTCTGTAGATATTTTAAAAAGCGAATTTATTTTTTCATAATAACTTTAGAAAATTAAGATATAAGCAATTTACAATTAAAATTAGTGTAAAATACAAATAAAATTGTTTTTATGAGCATATATGTAGTATAAAATTATTTAACGTACTTTAAAATACCTCAAAAATACATTAAAAACCAAATTAGAATTCCAAAACGTTTTCGGCCAAATTCGCCAATTCCACGCGTTTCTTAAAAAAAAAAAAAAAAAAAAAAAAAAAAAAAAAAAAAAAAAAAAAAACATATCTAACAATTATAGTTGTTATAGGGGGCACAAAAAAGAATTCGGATACATTAGGGTATACTACAGCAATTTATTTGAATTCCATTTTGATGATGTTTACTCGAACAAATTCAACGAAATTTATTTGATGTTAAAATTTGCATGAAAGTACAGATTATTTCGATAAACTAAAGGCGGGCAAAAGCAGTTGGGAAGTGTTTCATAATCTATACAACCAGCATCATTTTTCTTCATTGTTTTGTTCGTATATCAGCAGGAATGAACCTCAGATGGAAAACCAGCAATAATATTTCTTTTTCATTTGGAAATAATTTCTAATCATCTGTCTATAACATTTTAAAACGGAAACAAAATGATTAAACATTTTTTTAACGTTATAAATTTTCAATATAAATTTTGTATGCATATATGAGGACGTGAGTTTAAAACCTCGCTTTATCCAGAAAACCAAATTAAAACCCATTCTATTTCACTGTAAACCAAGATTTTACATTGCCAGAAATACACGATAAAACTTTTTTTTCTTCAGATTATAGTGTTTTTTGGATGCAGGTTTACCCCCTATAGAATAGATTCATAGAGGAAACTCGATTTTCTAAAGTTTGGATAAGGTGAGTTTTGAAACTCACGTCGTCATATATATCTATATAATTCGTGAGTTACATTCTAAATGTCGTCTACAGATTTCTAGATAAATAAAGCCGTATGATAGTTCGCGGCCACAATAAAAACTATACGTAGAAAGGAACATATATTCAGAATATCCAACTCTCGACGAGCGTAAAAATGTTTTAGCAATGTATATGTGTCCCCTCTACTGTGACACATCAAAATGACGTATGGGGGCATATATACAGGGGTCGGATATCCAACGTTTTCGCCAAAAGTAAAAGTCCTAGCATTGGATATCTGCCCCCTTGATATGTGTCCCCTTTTGCTATGACGTCAAAATGACGTATGGGGGCATATATACAGGGGTCGGATATACACCCTCGACAAAAGGAAAATTCTGTAGGACTGGATATGTGACCGCTTCAAATGTGACGTCAAAATGACGTATGGGGGCATATATACAGGGGGTGGATATACAGCTCTTGAGAAAAATAAAATGCTCTGTATTGGATATGTGCCCCCTTCTGATATGGGGGCATATATACAGGGGTCGGATATCCAATTCTCGAATAAAGTGAAATGGTGTAGCACTGGATATGTGTCCCCTTCTACTGTGACGTCAAAATGACGTATGGGGGCAGATATACAGGGGGTAGATATCAGGCACCTCAATGTAACTACAGTAATAAAACTTAAAGTGTAGCAAATGGAAAATCGGAAACCCATTCTCTTTTTCCACATAATGTACGCTCTCTTCTGTAGAATGATACTTTGAAAGAAATAGCGAACTTAATTCTATACGCTTAAAATTTTCCCCTTTACATTTGAAAGCAGAAGAATAT
Organism: Maratus speciosus; assembly: GCA_963932465.1. Classification (NCBI taxonomy): domain Eukaryota; kingdom Metazoa; phylum Arthropoda; class Arachnida; order Araneae; family Salticidae; genus Maratus; species Maratus speciosus. The sequence continues at coordinate 176,385,594 of OZ010790.1, read as the reverse complement.
GTTACGGAATCCATTTAATGAAGAAAATATCTATTTGATGTACAATCATTACAAAAGTAGTACACCTTTAATGCTCATTCGATCTGTGTAGCTAATTTGGTGTTTTTAATGCAATCGAAATTTTGCACAGTTAAGTTTGTTTTAATTAAACATTTTTTTTCAACATTTAAACAGTAGCGCTCAAAAGTATTTTAACAAAGATAACAATTGACTTAAATAAAAGCAATAATAAAATACAAAAATCAATCATTTATTTTATTTAACCATATTCAATGTTTAACAGAATTTTAGCAAATGAACTAGAGTCCTTCACGGGTCTGGTTGTACCCGGCTCGAACCCGCAAATTCCATTTTAAGTCAACCCGAAACCCGACCCGAACTCGACAAAAAAAATTTCTCGACCCGCACCCCGACCCGAAGCCGCAAAAATAATTTTTGGCAACCTGCAACCCGACCCGAACCCGAGATATTTCAACCCGAACTCGCAATATTTCAACCCGCAACTCGACCCGAACCCACAATGAAAGAAAAATAAATAATGTTTTAATGTCATTATGAAAAAAATTCTACAACTGTATCTCTAATACCATTTTTATATTTTTCATAGAAGAATTAACAAATCTATATTCTGTAATATTCAAATATAGTAAAACTTCTGAATAGTGGATACCGTGGGATCGTTAAATAGAATCAAACATCGGGTCGGGTTATCCCGAATTTTGTTTTTTCTGCTCAGAATTAATCTAATTTTCTTTTTGCAGGTCGGGGTCACACTAAAAAAATTCTTGCTGTTCATATATATGTTTTTTAGCACTCAGATTGTTGCGTAAACATAATTGTGCTCAAAATTTTTGTAAAAATGAATACAATCTGAGTGGCAAAAAACTTATATATGACCGCAAGAACTTTTCTAGTGTAAATCCGACCTGGATGGAATTTTGCGTGAAGGACACTAGTTCATTTGCTAAAATTCTGTAAAACATTGAATATGATTAAATAAAATAAATGATTGATTTTTGTATTTTATTATTGCTTTTATTTAAGTCAATTATTATCTTTGTCAAAATACTTTTGAGCACTACTGCAGCATATAAATCGCTTATAGCATTCTTCGAGATTTAAATTGAAAAATGTATATGGGGCATTCTCAAAATCTTTTGACTTTTGGGAAAAAAAATCTGGTGAAATTAAACTTGCTAAAATAACATTTTAATCTGATAGATGAATGCCTTAATGATTCAAAATAAAGAAAAAAAAAGGATCAGCAGCGAAAAAAATTTTATTTAACTGAGGTTTAAGTTAAATTTACGAGTTTAATTTTCCTTACCGTCTTACCTCTATAACTGTTTATTTTCTTCTAAATTTTTACTAATAATGAATTTGCATAGTACCCACAGGACATTCAAATAAGAAATAATAAAAATGTAGTATTTTTAGTGCAAAATTTTGGTATAACATTGTCTTAAAGGGGTGTTAGAGAAGGGACGGTAATGTAAAAAAAAAAAGGGACAAAATGGGGAAAAAAGGAACAAAATGGGGAAAAAAAGAACAAAATGGGGAAAAAAGGGACAAAATGAGGAAAAAAGGGACGGTAAGGACGGAACAGCAAGGAAACTTACCACCTATTTTAGGCAGATCATGTTAAGACTAAGTGGTAGCCAAAATGTTCATTGATTTTTAGAAACAGTTATTTACATTGGATTAAATAAAAAAAAATAATTAATTTACCTCGAAAATTGCAGGATTAAACCTTGCGGACGGTAAGACTACCAATAAAGCCACGGTGCTTGAAACTGATATTTAAAAGCTTATTTATATTCTGCAGTAAATTTTCTGCCAAAGAATTTTAGACATTCTTTCTCTAGCATACTTCTGCATGAGCAAAAACTTGAAAAAAATTCCGTCGCTGCATCTCAAGTGATTTTCTGTATCATTTTAGAAGAGGGATGGTAAAAAATCTAAAACCCAGGGACAGAGTTAAAAAAATAATATCAACCCTAAAAATGTGTGCAAGTTAATTTTTAGCTACATATTTATATAAAACGATAGTCCCAGTTTCAGAAAAAAATTACATCGAATTATTTTTATTGAAACAATTTTATCCAGACAGCTCCAAACTTCAAAATCAACATCAGGGACACGGGACGGTAGATGAGTTTTCCATGTGTTTGGACCCCCAACATCGTCCCAAACTTATTTATCTCGTTAATATTGTTGTGCAATCATACATTGGGATGTTCCCAAGTATATGAAATAAAAAAAAAAAAACTCAAAAAAGTGTATTAAATAAAAAATTATTATTCAGGGACATGAAAGTTAAAAGATTGTGAGAATGCCCCATATGTGAAACATATCTAAAACTTATTTAAAATATTCTTTAATTTTATTTTTCTCGCTAAGCATGTAAAAAGCATGCTCATTCAATGTGTGTAGCAAAGTTGGTGTTTTTTATGCAATCGAAATGTTGTACAGTTAAGTTTGTTTTAATTAAACATTTTTTTAAATATAAATAGCACATAAATCGCTTATAGCATTCTTAGTCATTTAAATTGAAAAATGTGTATCTGAAAGATATCTGAAACTTATTTAAATTATCTTTTAATTTAATTTTTTCTCGCTAAGCATGCAAAAGCATGCTCATGTGATGTGTGTTACTCAGTTCGTGTTTTTAATGCAATCAAAATTTTGCCCAGTTAACTTTGTTTTAATTAAACATTCTTTTTAACATTTCTAGCATTCTTTGCCGTTTAAATTGAAAAATGCATATGTCAAAGATATCTGAAACGTATTTAAATTATCTTTTAATATAATTTTTCTTGCTAAGCATGTAAAAGCATGCTCATTCGATGTGTGCAGCTATGTTGGTGTTTTTAATGTAATCCAAATTTCGAATAGTTAAGTTTGTTTTAATTAAACATTCTTTTTAACATTTGTAGCATATACAGTGGTGGCCAAAATTATGGACACTTTTAGGTAGCTTCCATTACAAAAAGTAAAAAGCTACCTATTGCAGCAGACCGAAGGAAAACATTTCGGGAAATTTTGCTATTTTTTAGGCGATCATGATCCCCAGATACCAAAACTACCCTCCGTTGAAAAGCTGACATATATGCGTACTATATATGTTGCATTTTGCTATCGACTTTTGTGACATTCAGGCGACACACGTATATCTCGAAGTAAATGTAGTATAGTAATTAAGGCCAACCCTCCGTTATCATAAGAATATCGGAATGCAGTCAGGGTTGCGAGTAGAATACAGGGTCCATAAACATTGAAAAATTTCCCATGGCATAATTAATAGAGTCATCGTAACTTTAAACTTTGTTTATTTGACAAAAACATATCATAACATTTCCAGTAGCTTGTGCATCAGTTCTCGAATAATCGATGATCCATTTCATAAAACTAAAGATGTTAAAAGTATTAGGATCTACACATTAAAGTCATTCTCCCCAAGTGAAGTAGATTTATTAAACAACCGGAAAAACGTAAAATCTCTCGCTCCTCGTTATGTAACAGTATAAGTACTCAAAGAAACAGAGCACGGACGGATACATTATTAGTGGAGAATCAACTCCAGCAGAGAGAGGGGGAGGAACGGGACAGGAGACAGGCTACGATTCGATGGGAAAGATGACGAACGCGTGACGTCTATAATGAACTCTTTATACTCGGCGTCAGATTAAAACGCAGTCAAATGCTGGCGGGAGTTTGCAAGGAATTGTGGAAAAAAGAACATCATCGAACAAATGCAAAACATTCGAAACAAAAAGAATTTAGTTTTAGAATGAAATGAAAAAAGTAATTTCGTGGGTTTTAAGATTAGACGAATGGATTAAGGTTTTTAGAATAATAAAAGAATACGCAGATTTAAATGCATGAAATAAAAGACAAAAGATATTAAGATATTATTAAAGATAGGTAAAAAAGGAAATATATTAAGAATTTGGAATAGTTTTACTAAGATAAAAGAGCGAAAATTTTTATTATTACATCATATATATATATATATATATATATATATATAATTTTATTAATAATAATCTACATTTATATCGTTATATTGATGACATCATTTTAATTGATACTGATCAATCTGCAATTACTCGATTTCCAGTTGATTATCCCACTAATTTGGAATTAACGGAAAACCTTTTATCTAACAGTACAATTAACTTCTTAGATCTTAAAATTACAATAAAAGACAATAAAACAATCACAGATTTATATGACAAACGTAAAGAATTTAAATTCACAGTTAATACATTTACAAATTTTAGATCTTGTCTACATCATTCTGTATTTCGTAATATAATACTTAATCATTTATATAGAATAAAATGTTTATGTTCTTCTCCTCTAATTAACAATAATATTAAAAAACTAATTTATGATGCATTAAATCATGGTTTTCCAAAAAAATTCATATATTCATTAATATACAATTAGTACTTTTCTTACATGATCTATTAAAACAAATTAACACATGCGTAAACAAAATTACAAAAAAATTATAAAATAAAAAAAAATCTATAAAAAATTAAAAATTGTAAAATAATATAAAAAAATTTTATAGGTTGGTTGGGTGGGTAGATGTTAGAGTACGGAGAAGGGTGGTGTTGTCTAGATAATACGCAATGGTTAATTATTTAAAAAAAAAGGGGCTCTTGTATTATTACTATATTTTTGTTACGTATTTTATTTGGATGTTGATTTGATATTTTATATGTAATTGGAGAATTTCATTAATATTATAATTAGCTTAATTATTGATTAATCTAATTTACAATTATTTGTTATTAAATTTTAATTTACTAAGGACAATATCATATTAATTACTAATAGTATGCCATTCTTATAGTGAATAATATACATATAAGTATGTTTAATATAAATATAGTTATACTGTATGCATTAAAATTGGGTAATTATTTTTATTATTATTCCTCTATTCTTTTTAATATTTATTATCGGTTTAATGTTTTTGAATGTCCCACATTCATACTTTATGGATTTTTATGGATGTCTGAAAATAATCCACACTCTATATTTGTGCTTTTTAAGTAATGGGAATTTAAGTATCATTTAACCTTCTATATACTTCCACATGTTTTTTATTTCCTGTTCATTTTATAAATATCTTATATATAATTCATTAAAAAATAATTTTTATATTATTTTTAATAATTATTTATATTAATTATTACTGAATTTATTTTGTTTTATAGCATATAGCTATATGCTATATATTATCAATGTTCTAGAATTATTTAAATTCTTAGTTTAGTTTAAATAAGTTAGCTAATAGAATATATTGTATGCTTTTAAATTTTATTAACAATAGTTTTTAAATACACTGTGTGGTTTGTATTAGGTTTATAATTCTCTATATATAAGGATATGTTTGGTTTTGCTGTTTAAACAGTTATTTACATTCAAATGCTTACAAATATTTATCTTGCGATAGATGTTTAATATAAGTAATAATAGATGGCAGCACCAAATTTGTCTCTTTAAGATAGCTCTAATTTTTAATTTTTCTAGCTCCATTTCAGTTATAATTTATACACCAGGGGGTATTTTTAGCTAAATTTTGACGATATTGTTAAACTGTTATTAATTAATTTAATAGTGCATTTTAAATAATGTAATTAATATCTATTTATTTTATATTAGATTAAATGTGTTTAACAAGGTATTTCAAATTTTATTTCAAAATGTATTAACTGCATGCTTTGGTATCATTTACTGTGATTTCTTAACTGTTTTATTCACCTTAATCTTTTTGATATACTGGTAGACATGTGCGCATGGATTTTTGTAAAATACTGAAATATTAATCGGTATGGTGTTTATTATTTATATTTTATATCCTATAAATATTTAAATACGTTTTATTGATTCTTCCATTTCATATTATTTGTTTCTATTCTGCTTTCATTTTTAATCAATTCACTTGATTTTAATGGTTGTTCGGGCACAGGGGAAAATAATTTTTAGCTTTAGCTTATTTTTCCCACAGAAAACAACCATTTTGCTTAGATCATTGAATTCTGTGCCCTTGATAACGTAATTCAATGTATAAGCTTTTCAATTTTTGTCGGTGTCCACTTTTTTCTTTTTTCTTTTTTCTTCCATAATAATTCTTATAATATTTTTTTTTTAATACTTACAGCTTTAATTCATAATAATTGACGGTGGTAGGTTATGTTTAATTAATGGTTATATATATATATATATATTTATTTATATCTGAATTTTGTCATGCTGTAACTCTAGAATTTTTTAATCGATTTGGCTGAAATTTTTCATACGCATAGTGCATACTAATGTCTCGACCGAGTTCGTTGGCCAGCTTCATCCACCACCTTGTTTCAAAATGCCGGCCGTTTGAATAGGATTAATGGAGGTATTTTCGCTATGTAGTTCTGATGCTATTTATCGCCAATAATTTAAAATCTCACTCATAGCATTTCTATTAAACGGATAATTTTGGCGCGTGTTGGACTCTCATATTGGCTTTGATTTCATAGGATTTTGTAATTTTGATCATTCTGCTCCAGCCTGTGCAACTGATAACATCTCTTATGTTTAGCGGACCACCCCATCAACATATGTTTTCATGAAGTTGCAATAAATAACATCTTAAACTTTACAATTGATTTTGCAGTTAATTTTTCAGGGTTAGAGCTCATGTTTATGGGTTCTGCATATGGATGCGATGTACTATCACTGGTACATCTCGGCCAACCTTTTATTTAAAAAAGTCCTTCCGGCCAGTGCCGGGAGGAAGAGGTAGCTTTCATAATCCTTATTTAAAAAAAGCCAACTTATATCATGCAAACACACGAAGCTCAATTTAGTGGAAACCGAATATAGGAGATTCAATACTAATTTTTATCAATATAATGAATGAGAATTTCGCGAAATTAGTCAGCTTTATCCAAGCTGCTTTTCTTTAAAGTAACTTATATTTGGCTGCCAAATTCGGCAATTTCTTAAAGTGCCTGTCATTTTAAGACAACATGGTGGATGAGGCTAAGCAGTGAACTTGGTCGAGACCTTAGTAACTGCTGTGCACATGCTCACTCACATCGGAATCGGTTAATATATAGGAGTGCTGTCGCATGCAAAAAATCAGATTTTTCAAAATATCACCCACAATAGAAATTGAAACTGCTATATCTGAGCCATTTTTTAAGGTAAAGACAAACAAAAAATGCTCCTGAATCCTTATATCAAGATCAAATACTTAAGAAAGAAACCTTTTTCAATTTCTAATTTTTTTGCACCTCACTTTAAATATATATATATTTTTTAATTTAATGGCCGCCATTTTGAAACAAGATGGCTGATGAATCTGGCCAGCGAACTTGGTCGAGGTGTTGATGTATACTATCCACATGCCTTCTTACATCGAAATAGGCGAATACGTGTGTTATCGCGTGACAAATACAAGATCGTTTCAAAATGTTAGCCATGCTAGAAATTCAAAGTGCTATAAATCAACCATTTTTTAAGATATCAACAAAAGAACAAATTTTCAGAAACAAAAACTGCTCCGGAATCTTTGTATCAAGGCCAAACACATAAAAAAAATCTTTTTCATTTTCCAATTTTTTAATACCTCATTTTGAATTTTAAATTTAATTTTTTTAAAATGGCAACCCTTTTGAAACAAGATGGCGAATGAAGCTGGCCAACGAACTCGGTCGAGACATTGGTATGTACTATGACCAAGTTACATCCAAATAGGTTCATAAATACGCCTGTTATCGCGTGACAAAAATCAGGTCGTTTTAAAATGTCAGCCACAAGAGAAATTCAAAATGCTATTACTCAGCCATTTTTTTTTAGATATAGACGAAAGAAAAACTGTTCCGGAATCTTTGTATTAAGGTCAAACACATACAAAAAAAATCTTTTTCATTTTCCAATTTTTTGGTATCTCATTTAAATTTTTTATTTTTTAATTTTTTTAAATGGCCGCCATTTTGAAACAAGATGGCGGATGAAGCTGGCCAACGAACTCGGTCGAGATATTTGTATGTACTATGTACACACCATGGTACACACCAAGGTACATCCAAGTCGGTTCATAAATACGCCTGTTATTACGTGAGAAAAATCAGGACGTTTCAAAATGTCAGCCACGCTAGAAATTCAAAATGCTATAACTCAGCCATTTCTTAAGATATAGACGAAACAAAAACTGCTCCCGAATCTTTTTATCAAGGTCAAACGCATAAGAAGAAAATAGTTTTTCAATTTTCAATTTTTGGTACCAAATTTCAAATTTAAATTTTTCTTAAAAATGTATATGGCCGCCATTTTTAAACAAGATGGCGGGTGAAGCTGGCCAACGAACCCGGTCGAGACATTTGTATGTACTATGTATAAACGAAGTTACATCCAAATCGATTCATAAATACGCCTTTTATCGCGTGACAAAATTCAGGACGTATCAAAATGTCAGCCACGCTAGAAATTCAAAATGCTATAACTCAGCCATTTTTTAAGATATAGACAAAACAAAAACTGCTCCGAAATCTTTGTATAAAGGTCAAATACATAAGAAAAAAATATTTTTCCATTTTCAATTTTTTGGTACCACATTTCAAATTTTAAATTTTTAAAAAAATTTTAAATGGCCGCCATTTTGAAACAAAATGACGGATGAAGCTGGCCAACGAACTCGGTCGAGAGATTGGTATGTACTATGTACACACCGAATTACATCCAAATCGGTTCATAAATACGCCTTTTATCGCGTGACAAAATTCAGGACGTTTCAAAATGTCAGCCACGCTAGAAATTCAAAATGCTATAACTCAGCCATTTTTTAAGATATAGACGAAACAAAAACTGCTCCGGAATCTTTGTATAAAGGTCAAATACATAAGAAAAAAATATTTTTCCATTTTTTATTTTTTGGTACCACATTTCAAGTTTTAAATTTTTTTAAAAATTTTAAATGGACGCCATTTTGAAACAAAACGGCGGATGAAGCTGGCCAACGAACTCGGTCGAGACATTGGTATGTACTATGTACACACCGAATTACATCGAAATCGGTTCATAATTACGGGAGTTACAGTGTGACATAGGTCATATATATATATATATATATATATATATATATATATATATATATCAATTTTGAACGGAGGGTGGTTTCGGGGTCTGGGGGTCATGATCGATGAAAATATACCAAAATTTTTTGAAATCGCTTTCCTCCGAACGGCTGCAATAGGTAGATTTTTTGTAAAGAAAGCTACCTAAAAGTGTGAGGGTATTTCATCTTCTCCACAACTGTAACTTTTATAAAGAATGAAAGAATAATAAAAAAAGGTAAATAAAACAAAATTAAAAATTTTTCTTATTATAATTCCATTCCATTCAAAGAAAATCAAATTTTTTAACAAATCATTGCTTGTGAAAGAGAAGCAAATGCATTGATGCATGCCAACAATCACGATTTTTTACAACTGATACACTGTAAAAAAAAATCTGTAGTTCTACAGATGTAAAGTTACATGCTTACTAAACTTTCAACTGTAACTGTACGAAAAAAGCTGCAAATCTACAAAACTAGTTTTTGTAAAGCTACAAAAATCTGTAACTTTACAAATGAATCTGCTAAAATTTCAGTAATCTTACTAAACTTTTATTTGTAACCCTGGCTGCAGTTACATGAAAAGTTCTCGGAATCCCAGTTTCCAAAAACATTCTTAGTAACCTTACAGTTTTTTTTTATTTTCGGCGCAAAAGTCTGTCTGTTACATGAAATTTTGTTGTTGCCGTTACATGAAAAGTTCTAGGAATCCCAGTTTCCTAGAAAAACTTTAGTAACTTCACAGATTTTTTTTTACAGTGTACGATAACCATTATTGCACATATATTTTACTTAAAATACTATCACAAAAAATATAAAATAAGTTTATTACTGCTTTAAACCCATTCAAATGCAAAACATTAACCCATTTATGCCTAGCATCCCATTTTTGGGACGTTTTGGATTTTAATAATTTTTTTAAATTTCCTTCTTTACAACACGAAAATTGTATAAAGTAATTGTCTATAAATGTCTCTATGTATTACCGAGAGATGACAACATAAATAAAGGCTTTTTTTCGGTGTTTATAGATTTTTAGTTTTTCAAGATAGCGAAATGTAAAAAGTAAGTTTATTTGAATTTCTTTTGTATCAAGTATCCAAATAAATAAGTATAATCTTAGCTTGTAGACTTCTTTGAAATACGTATGTTATTAAATTGCGAAAATATATGTTCAAGCCTATTTTTTATGCATGTTTGTAACGTACGAAATATAGGGAGCAAGGCGCAAATGGGTATATATTTCTCTTAGACATTTAGGGAGCAGTTATTTATGCAAAGTCCTTTTCAAGATGATTTTGAAATAAATTGTTTTTTAGCCTTAAATATTATTATCCTTAATTTATTCTTAATAATACTTATAATTAAGGATTACAATCCCGAGACTAATTTCCAATCCCGGGATTTCGGAATTGCTTAGATTCAATCCCGGGATCCCGGGATAATCCCGATATTAGGAAAATTAGAATTTCTGTAATATCATCAATTTTTACAATAGCTAAATGTCATAATATCTAAATATCATGAAAAGACAAAGCAAAATTACAGTCTAATTTACATATGAAAATATACCAAATTAAAAAAATTAACTTCAATTAATTATCAAAACTTATAGGATAAATTAGAACAATTGAAATTTAAAAGAAATACACGCTGTTGATGTTTGAAAATGCAACAAAAATCATGAAATGTCAATGCTTCATCTTATAGATAATTTTTTTTATTTCCTGTTAAACAAGTTTTTGAATAGTTTAATATTTACAATATTAAAAACTAATTAATATCACGAATTAAATTATGAATTATTCTCATTCCCACGTAATTAAAGTTTATAATTCTAGGATATTGCAAATGCAAGATTTTCCCTAACATGAAGTTTTTTTTCTTGAAATAAAAGAACTTAGCACACACACACATAGAATAAAATAATACATAGATGCATAGTTTAAATTTCTAAATAGCAATAGCTGTTAAAATTCGAAAACGTTGCATAATATAAAAAATTATTACGTACCTCGTGAAAAAAAAAAAAAGATTATTTTGAATAGTTTACTGTTTCCTAACTAATCGATATTCCTTTGAAAATATGTTCTAAGAAATATGACGGCATCTAAAGTTTCATCTCCAAGTTCCAGTTGTAACATTGTCTGTTTTTAGGGAAATGTCATATTGGTTTAAGCGCTCTGTTAGCATTTCAATGCACCTTTTAGCTGTAAAAGATCCATATATGCGCATAAGGCCTAAATTTCTGAATTTGCTCAATTTTAAATTTCTTGAATGGCTATTAATATTCATAAATCGCTTGCTTGTAGTAAATGTCCATTCGTCAAATGTCAAACTATATTTTTTTCCTGAATTTTAAAAGTTTGTATTTCACTTGCAATTAACTCTTTTATTATAGTTCACTACACGATTTCGAATTGATACTGCAGATTTTGGCAAATCATTATAGCCTTTAGCTATAAGTAAGTTTCTTAAATCAGTTGAAGTTAAATGAAAAACAGTCTTTAGCTGTCATTCGCAATAAAATTAAATCCAGTGATTCCTTATCACTACTAAAATAATCTTCTATTTTCCGCTTTTTAGAAAGCAATGCATCTTCTATGCAATCTTGACGTGTGGAAGGAAGAGATGATGTATTAAACTCTTTCTAAACTTTAGTACCATGTTTCGTCGATAAATGTGCATGCAACCCTTAGTCGATCCACCTAACGTTTTAAGCATTTGGCTACATCTTTTACGTTTAGTGATTTTTTCATCTTTTGACCTTAAATAGCAGTGCCATACTGAAGATGTATCATTATTTTTACTATGAGCTACAAAATCCTTTTCATTAGACATCTTTAAAGCAAAATAAGTATAAACGTCCGGAAAGCAAAGAAGTTAGCACATAATAATGACTATGAAACTCAAATGCGACGCTTATCAGTAAACTCTAATTCGAAATTTTGTGATTCCCAGTTGCTGAAACGACCGGCTTTCTAAACGCGGCGATATCGAAATAAACAAAGGATTTCATTGTTCCCGAATAATAGCCGAGTGGGTTACATCTGTTTGCAAGTCAAAAGGCTTTCATGTTAAACGATTTAATCGCTTTGAAATATGTATATTTTTTCAAGGATATATAAATTTCATAAAAATTAATTCTTTTTCTTTCCAAAAGAGAAAGTCTATAAATATATATTTTTTTATTTCAGCTGAATATTGTTCCATTTAAAAAAAAGGACAATCCCGAAAATCCCGGGATTTGGCAGACAAGATCCCGGGATTTTAGGGATTAAAAATGATGCGGGATCCCGGGATTGTAATCCCTACTTATAATGTTATTAGTCTCTGTAAAGAAATAAATATATTTTTTTAATAGTTCATAAAAAATGCTAATTATAGTATATAATGTACAATTTAAAAGCTAATTTATATAAATTTAGACAAAACATATAAATATGCATTTTTCTACATATGGATATTCTCATATTTAGTACGTTTACATTTCATCAAATACAAAATATTTTAGAGTACTTTTTTTAGTATTTTTCCAGTTCATTTTGCAACATTTTAAAGTGATTTTACCAACAAATTTAAGAAAACAAAAATTCAAGCATAAATGGGTTAAATATCTAGCAACAACATAAAATGGTCTTGGCCCACTTTAAAAATCAATGGCTCATTTATCGGCACTTTTAATGTAAGTGAAATGTACGATATATGTCTTGTATCTTGCTTATTTTTACTTTCTTCTATCTTTACAAGAAGAAAGTATTGGTTTATTGAAAATTTTTGAAATCCAGTTTTCGATGGATTTACACGTTTTATGGGTCCAAAAAACATGTTTTTATAAAATGTCTGTCTGTGAGTCTGTCTGTCTGTCTGCATGTGACACAAATTTTGTGGGCGCTCTATCTCAAGAACTAATGCACGGAATTTAATGAAAATTTATATTCAGGTACTCCCTGATATAGATTGGTGCTGCATAGTTTTTGGTGTAAATTGCTCTGCAGGTGGCGCTTCTATGTAGCATTTTGCAGGATTTATGCAAAAGCTCTATCTCAAGAACTAATGCATGGATATTTATAAAACATCAGATTCCGTTAGTCCTTGACATGAATGGATGCTGTCTACGTTTTGGTGTAAATTGCCCGACAGGTGGTGCTGTTATGCTGCATTTTGCAGGATTTACACTATTTTCGCAGTAGCTCTATCTCAAGATCTAATGCACACATTTTCATCAAACTTCGAATTTAGTTAGTCCTTCATATGAAATGATGCTGACTACGTGTTGGTGTAAATCGCCCAATAGATGGCGCTGCTGTGCTGCATTTTGAACTATTTCCTCAATAGCTCTATCTCAAGAACTAATGCACGAATTTTCATCAAACTTCAGATTTAAGTATAACTTGATTAATATTGCTGCTGATTATGTGTTGTTGCAAATCGCTCAACAGGTGGCGCTTCTATGCTGCATTTGTCATGATTTGCGCAATACCTCTATCTCAAGAACTAATGCACGAATTTTCCTCAAACTTCATATTCAGTTAGAGGTTGACATAAGTTGGTGATAATAGGTTCTGGTGTAAATAACCCAATAGGTGGCGCTGCTATGCTGCATTTTGCTGGATTTACACGATTTAAGTGACAGTTATACCTCGAGAACTAATGCACGGAATTTCATATTTTTAGAATTCTGATGATGAACACAGATTGCCATTTAATTTGGCACCGAGATAGTGAATTTTGAAGTATTGACATGTGTGAGATGAAGAAAGTTTTGTGATGGCCACAACATACTAGTTTTTAATATGTGATGCTAAAAAAAGTCTATGATTGTCAACTTACAGAAAAATTTAAGTACTTCACAAATTTAAATTTATATATATTGTGTAACAAATGTAAAATTTACAAACCTTTTTCCTCGGAAATCTAAATGTAAATAAATATTTAATGTTTTAATGTAAATTGTTATATTTAACAATCCCATCTCTTTAAATGTGAATCTTGTTGATTTTCATTCCTTCAAATGTAAATTTTGACAAATGTTTTCTTACATCCGTTTTGCTACAGGGTTTTATTGAGTTTTGTGGACCATGAGAAAGGTTGAATAAAGTAAGGATATGGGGCATTCTCACAATCTTTTGACTTTAGGGGGAAAAAAATCTGGTTAAACTTGCTAAAATAACAGTTTAATCTGATAGACAAATGCCTTAATGATTCAAAATAAAGAGAAAATGGTCAGCAGCGAAATTTCTTGTATTTAACTGAGGTTTAAGGTAAACTTGCGAGTTTAAATTAAAAAATTTATTTAAAAAATAGTTAAAAAATTTATTTAATCCAATGTTAACAACTGTTTCTAAAAATCAATGAACATTGTAGCTATCACTTAGTCTTAACATGATTTTCCTAAAAATAAGAGGTAATTTTCCTTACCATTTTACCCTTATAACGTTTTATTTTCTTCTAAATTTTTACTTATAATGAATTTGCATAGTACCCACAGGACATTCAAATAAGAAATAATAACAATGTAGTACTTTTAATACAGAATTTTTGTATAACATTGTCTTAAAGGGGTGATAAAGAAGGGACGGTAAGGTAAAAAAAGGGGATGGTATTAGAAAAAAGGGACGAAATGGTAAAAAAAGAGACGTTAAGGGTGGAACGGTAAGGAAAATTACCTCTTATTTTTAGGAAAATCATGTTAAGACTAAGTGATAGCTACAATGTTCATTGATTTTTAGAAACAGTTGTTAACATTGGATTAAATAAATTTTTTTTTAAATTTACTTCGAAAAGTGCAGGAGTAAATCTTGGGGACGGTGAGACGACCAATAAAGCCACGATGCTTAAAATTGATATTTAAATGCTGATTTAAATTCTACAGTAAATTTCCTACCAAAGGATTTTCGACATTATTTCTCTAGCATACTTCTGCATGAGAAAAAACTTGAAGAAAATTCTGTGGCTGCATCTGAAATGATTTTCTGTATAATTTTAGAAGAGGGATGGTAAGGAATCTAAAACCCAGGGACGGAGTTTAAAAAATAATAACAACCCTAAAAATGTGTGCAGGCTAATTTTTAGTTACATCATACTCCTATTATAAAGAGGTAAAAATTGTTTATTTGTCGGAGATAAGCTCAGGAACTACCGAACCGATTCCAAATGTAATGGTATCAAAATGATGGTGTTCGCCCAACTTAGAACATAGGCTATATCTTATGTCGGTGCCACTACCCCAAAGGGTGTGCAGGAGCAAAAAACGTTCTAAAAATGCGATTTTTGAGTTACTGAAGGGCCTAGAAATATGAAATTTGGAATATTAGTTACTTACAAGATATGAATGATGTCTAAGAACAGTTCTTAAACAATTCGAAATTTAAAAGGGGTGAAAATGCACAAAAAGTGTTCTAAAAAACGTTCTAAATGGTAGTTTCTACACAATCTCAGGAAATACCAAACCGATTTAAAAAATATTGGTATCAAAATGATGGTGTTAGTCCAACTTAGAACACAGGCTATATTTTATGTCGGTGCCACTACCCCAAAGAGGGTGCAGGAGCAAAAAACGTTCTAAAAATGCGATTTTTGCGTTACTGAAGGACCTAGAAATATGAAATTTGGAATATTAGTTACTTATAAGATATAAATGGTGTCTAAGAACAGTTCTTAAACAATTCGAAATTTAAAAGGAGTGAAAATGTACAAAAAGCGTTCTAAAAAACGTTCTAAATGGTAGTTTCTACATAATCTCAGGAAATACCAAACCGATTTAAAAAATATTGGTGTCAAAATGATAGTGACAACGTTTGCTCCAAGATAGGCTATGTTTTATGTCGGTGCCACTACCCCAAAGGGGGTGTAGGAGCAAAAAACGTTCTAAAAATGCGATTTATGTGTTACTGATGGGCCTAGAAATATGAAATTTGAAGTATCAGCTACTTATTAGATATAAAGGATTTCTAAGAACAGTTCTTAAACAATTCTAAATTTAAAAGGGGTAAAAATGCGCGAAAAGCGTTCTAAAAAACGTTCTAAATGGTAGTTTCTACACAATCTCAGGAAATACCAAACCGATTTGAAAAATAATGGCGTCAAAATGATGGCGAAAATCCCTGCTCCAACATAGGCTATGTTTTATGTCGGTGCCACTACCCCAAAGGGGCTGCAGGAGAAAAACGTTCTAAATTACTGTTTTTGCGTGACGGAAGGGCCTTGAATCGTGAAATTTAGAATGGTAGTTAGTTATAAGATATCAATGATCTCTAAGGACATTTCCTAAAAAAATCGAAATTTAAAAGGGGGGTCAAAATGCGCATAAAGCGTTGTAAAAAACGTTCTAAATTGCAATTTCTATGCAATCTCAGGAAATAATGAACCGATTTCAAATATAATGACGTTAAAATGATGGTGACAGATCTTGCTCCAAGATAGGCTATATTTTATATATGTTTCCACTAACCCAGAGGAGATGCAGGAGCAAAATGAGCGAAAAGCGTTCTAAAAACGTTCTAAATGCCGATTTGTCACCAATATCTCAGGAAGAATCAAACTGATTTCAAAAGTAATGTTAAGAAATTGATGCTGACAGCCTCTGCTCTAACATAGACGCTATTTTAAGTCGGTATCACTATCACCTAGACGTTGCAGGAGCAAAAAAGCGTTCCAAATTTCGATTTTTGTGATCGATACGAGCTAGCAACTTAAAATTAGGCAAGGTACATAAGTATTACATACAAATGATCTTTAAGAACAGTTTCGAAAAAATTGGAAATTTAAAAAGGGGTGAAAATGCGCGAAAAGCGTTCTAAAAACATTCTAAATTGCGATTTCTACTCAATCTCAGGAAATTCCAAAGCTGTTTCAAAAGTAATGGTTGCAAATCAATGGTGACAGTCCCTGCTATAACATAGGTTATATTTTATGTTGCTGTCACTACCATCTGAGGGTTGCAAAAGCAAAACATGTTCTAATTTGCGTTTTTTGCATAACTGAAGGGTCTAATACTTTGAAGTATGGCATGGTATTTACTTACAAGATGCAACTGCTTTCTAAGAACTGTCGAAAGAAAATTTCAAATTTAAAAAGATGAAGTGAGGGAAAAGCGTTGTAAATAACAATTTTTATGTAATCTTATCAAATACCAAACCGATTAAAAAAATAATGATGACAAATTTTGGTGATAGAACGTGCTCAAACATAAGCTATATTTTATGTCTATTCCACTACAACCAGAGGGTTGCAGGAGCAAAAAACTTTTTAAATTGCGATTTCTGTGATACTGAAAAGGCTAGAAACTTTAAATATGGCATGGTAGTTACTTATAAAATATAAATGCCCTCGAAGGACTGTCGAAAATAAATTCGAATTAAAAAGGGTGAAGTGAAGGGGATGTGCGAAAAGCATTCTAAAAAAGTTCTAAATTAAGATTTATACTCAATTTCAGGGAATATAAACCAAATATAAAAGTAATAGCTGCGAATCAATGGTAGCAGTCTCTGATCCTACACAGGCTATATTTTATGCCAATGATTCTACCACCTGGGGTTCACAGGAACAACAAACGCTCTAAAAAAGGCCTTTAAAAGCTTTCTAAATTACGTTTCTGTGGAATATTAGAAAATAACAAACCAATTTCAAAATTAATGTTGCCAAATTAATGGTGACAGTTCCTATTTCAACATAGCCCTTTACTTTGAGAGAGGTGGTAGGACTTGGAATTTGACATGATGGTTAATTTTAATATGTAAGAAGATGGTTTCTAAAAAAAAATCAAAACTTCAAATGAATACTGAAATGAGCATATTAATTGAGCATAAAAGTTTCAAAATATTTTCTAAATTATTATTTATTTAGTTTTATTTCGTTTTATTAATTTAAGTCTCATTTCTGCCTTATGCAGTGTAACAATGATGTTTAATCAAACTGTGTTTTAAATAGTAAATTTTTTAATTATTCCTAAAAGTAATAAGTACCTTTTAATAAAATAAAATATTACCTTTTAACAAAATAAAAATTTAGTTAGCACCTTTTAATAAAAATTAAACATATAAATATCACTTGGCATATTTCAAACATTACGCGAGCAAAGCCGCGGGGTTTGCTAGTATTTATATAAAACAATAGTTCCAGTTTCAGAAAAAAATTACATTGAATTATTTTTATTGAAACAATTTTATCCAGACAGCTCCAAACTTCAGGGGCACGGGACCGTAGATGAGTTTTCCTGGTATTTGAACCCCCAACATCGTCCAAAACTTATTTATCTCGTTAATATCCCCTAGTATATGAAATAAAAAAACACAAAAAAGTGTATTAAATAAAAAATTATTATTCAGGGACATGAAAGTCAAAAGATTGTGAGAATGCCCCATATACAGAAAACATGCCAATATTTGGAGATTCTTCAATCATTTAGATTACTTTCCTATGCAGATAGTAGCCTGTCTCGAATTTATACCTTACAAATCTGATCACCTTATATTGCTGGCGGAATGACTAAATCGTTAGGCAGCGATTATTAAAAATCACAGATTTCGTTATTAAACATGAATCAACATTTGAATCTTTCATAATCTTAAGTTAATAAATCTATTAAGTTGACAAAATATTGGCAATATTTTCTTTTTCAATGAATACAGCAGCACCAACTTTTGAAAACATTGCGTGGGCTCAGAAAAGTTAGAGTAAAATAAGACATGTAATTT
The DNA here is from genome assembly GCA_963932465.1 of Maratus speciosus. NCBI lineage: Eukaryota > Metazoa > Arthropoda > Arachnida > Araneae > Salticidae > Maratus > Maratus speciosus. The sequence continues at coordinate 176,366,778 of OZ010790.1, read as the reverse complement.
TTTTCCCAATGCTTGTGCGTAGGAGCGAATATCTGAAGTCGATAAATTGAAGTCAACTTATGGTTTTTCTAAGCAAAATATAAAACTATTATAATTTAATTATAATTTGATAAATAATTTATTAAATTATGTTATTACAAATTCTTCCTTATTGTGTACTAATATGTAATATAGGTAACATAAAAATTGCTAACTATTGAAATGGAAAACACTAAATTACAAGAAAAACTAAATTTCAAGAAAAACTAAATGTCAAGAAAAACTAAATCTCATTTTAGTCACCTTCATGGATTCATCAAGACATTAAAACTCATGGCGAAATATGCAGGAAATTTGTTTTAGAGAGAAATTTATTTTTGCAAACAGCTATTATTTCTGAAAGAGCTATTGTAAATCTAATAGATGTTCTTGCTATTTTTCAAACAAAATTATTTTGTTAAAATAAAACTAAGTTTTTCTCTATGATTAAATAAATAAATATATAAAAAATGAAATAAATGAATGTAAATTGTGTGACGGAGAGATAATATTATTGGGAGAGCTCGTGCCCCATGGTCCCATATAAGTTGGCGCCGCTGATTGGAGATGAATAACATGCAAAATTGAATCAATAATAGATTTTTCTGCAGAATACAACAATAGTACAACAATAGTACAACAATAGTTATTTTTATAATTGGGGTGATTTTTATCATAAATGGCATTTCATTTTACCGGTGATTAAGAGCATCAAATAATACTATCTCTTTAATATTTATTACATTTATTCAAAAACATTTATACTATACTTGTACATGTTAGAATATAATTTTATATACTATCTTTTGTGTACTATTTTTGTATGGCTAATATTGTAGTGTGTCTTATAAAAGAATAGTTATTCTTTATAATTCAAACTACATATTACTTGCTAGATCGATTTTCCTAATTATCAGTCCATGGAGAATCTCTGCTAACAAAGCAACTGAGAAAGAAGGGAATCTTCACTTCAGCTGAATGTAATCTATTATATCCTTGCTAAGGCAAAAGGATAATTCGAAAAGTACTAAAGAATTTTAGTTGGCACTAACGGATTATATTCTTATGAAAACAAGTAAGGGAATCTCTATCGATCATGAGAATTGTTTTATCCAGTTATAAATTGTTCATGCATGGCATATTTACATAAATAAACACAATTAAATAATTAATTGAATTTTCCATGCTTAGTACATGTATTTATTGTAGATAATACTGACTTCGTGGACTTCGGAATATGCAAATTACTGAAAAAATTATTATTATTAAAAAATGAATATTTAAACAATGAATAAATATGATAAAAATACAATAAAATGGCGAAACGTATGATGATGAGTACGATATGACAAATATCTACCCTATATATATAGAATCCTAATGAAACGAATTTATGAAACGGATATATGAATCGACTGATTAAACAACTGATTGTTTCAAGCGATTTCTCCTAAAATATGGAATACTTTGCGATGAAATTAACACCAAAAATCAACATTGATCCGCAGATCTCAAAACTGGTATTAGAATTTTTAAATTCGAATTAGTTTTCGAAATATTAATTTTTTTCTAATTTTATATACATTTTTCTAATGTTGGCAACTCAAATTTTAACCAAACAGATATTTTTTTTCATATTTCAGAAAAGGTTGACATGGTAACCCGGCTATTGTTGTTTATTTGATAATAAATGTTTATTTACTTTTATTTCTTTTTATAAATTATATAAATTATTTTCTTCTATAATTATTAATTATTTTTTTTATATTTCCTTTAGAAAATAATAGAAAATAATTAAAAAATACGGTACTATTTAGTTATTCCGTCGACCAATTTCGCCAAGTTATATAAATCGCCAAAACACTCGCCAAATTATACAAATTGACATAATTTTTATTTTAAATAACGAAAGAACAAATAAATTAGTATAACATTAATAAATATACAAATAAAAAGTCGAAATAAAAATCATTTGATGACGTAAACACGTGTAACTTGCTTAAAGTCGTGATAAAGTCGTGAAATAATAAATCTAGAACTTGGCAAGTTTTTGATAAATGTTATGCCTATCATTTTCATGTCTTAAAGAAATGATGATGTTAATATTAATAATAATTTCATTATATAAAAAAATTTAATATAGTTATTATTATAAACAACTGACTGATGTTAAAGATTTGATAAGCCAATAAACCCACAGATACACTCCCTCTCGTCTTTGGTTATCACTCTAGCGACTCTCCCCCTCTCCAGAAACCTCAATGCAATCAGACAAAGAGACAGATACTCTTATGCTTGTTCATCATTCTAGAGATTGCACTTCTTTAAGGAGCCTCAAAACACTCAAATTAAGGCTTCCAAACATGAAATAACAAGTTTTGATATAATAATGTCATTAATAAAAATAAATGACTCGTAGGTAAAAACTTGCCAAGTTCTAGATTTATTAATAATATGCTATCAATAATTTTTATTTTTAAACAATTTAAACAATGCTATAATACTTCAGTAAATAAACTTGAGTGAATTCTATTTGAACTTGGCACCCACTTAGATATCACTTCTTTTCTTGGCAGATTGTTTTTTTTTCCTTTTTTACAGAACTTGGCTCCTTTTTTTCACAGTCATGTTTTTGTTAGATTAATTTTACATTTTTCAAAAGATAGCTATTTCTTATTTTTCTTTATTTCATTTAACAGTGTTGCAGTAAGTGCACATAGCAAAATAAAATTAAATAAAATCGGGCAATTTGGACAGAATTAAACTTAAATTTCAACAGTTGTTTTAACATGTTCACTGCCAAGACTATAAAGTAAGAATTCTCAAATTTCTTGTTGAAAGTCATTTGCCACCACAAATTCAAAAAGGTAAATTTCGATTTACTAATACAGCGAAATTCCTGTCAACAAATAAGATAATTTTTTAAATTCTAAAATAGGGGAGGCAAAGTAATTAATAAATTAGAGCCACGAGTATACTCGTGGTTGGCAGCGAATGGGTTTTAATAAAAAGCTTATCTTCTTTTGATCTTGGCATGCTTTTTCAAAGTAGATCAGGATTTCTTCAGATAAGAACACTATTTTAAATACTATCGAATGATCACCGTCCCCCCCCTCTAAACAAGAATTATGAAGTTTTTTTACTTAATTTTGCACTAATATCTTTGTTACATGTTTATTTTATTCAACTGCCTCAAAAAATGCATGTTTCGTCGGTGAAAGGTAAACTTTCTGAATAGGATAAGATACTATCTTCTGCCTGACGAGATGCTTACATTAAGGAAATTGCTGTATAAAATGTACTCATAGATATACTCGAATTCTAAAATCAAACAGTATTGGAAAACTTCGAATGTGAATTTAACGAGACAACGGGCGAGGAAGTGCATTTTTAACATTTTACTACATAGTTTAAAATTGTTTATGAATTAGGTTTGTCTGCCTCTCTGCCATCTGTCTGTATGTCCGTGCTCTTAGGTAAATATGCTAGGATTTTCATGCAATTGATTTGTTTTATTGGGGTTTACCATGGCATGTTCGATATTGAAAATGCAATGTCTTGCAATTATAGTTCATTTACAGGGACACTTAAAAGAATTCCGTTCCATTAAAATTAGAGAGAAAAATCGTTTGCGTTGTATTTTAATGATTTAAACTATTCCAAACGTATTGAAATTGATATATGACACTGAGGGCACTACAAGAGGCTTACTATAAAATATGGTGTTTATAGCATTCATCGTTCATTTACAAGGACACACAAAAGAATTCGGTTACAAGGCTATCAAGTGCGTTTTCTGCTGTGGTACGGGTTTTTAATTCCAAATAATTTTTTGCCTTACTTGGTGTGTATAAATTATATATATCATATGCAAGCCAGCGCAAAAGATCTCGTGTCTTACATCTTCGCTCATTCTAGGAAATTGGTGACGGAGAATTATCAGCTGTACTATACATTTCTTAACTGATCTAAATTTTAGCACACTATATAGTATACCAGGTGTTTCAAAAGTTCGGTGCTAAAGTAAAACGCGATAAAAAAGTTTTATGGGTCGGAGAGGCATGCGGTTTGAAGATATTTATTCAGTGTGGTACGGGATTTTGTATGACACAAACAGAAAATTAGTTTCAAATATCGACAATAGAGGGCGCTACTGTAGATAATTCCATATTGCTGACACAACGCAAGATTTGGATACAAAAATGTATAAAGGCAGTATTCTCTAATGTTTTTGTATCCAAATCTTGCTTTATTTGAGCAATATGGAATTATTCCATGCAATTATGCAATTATCTGTATTAGCGTCCTCTATAGACGAAATTTGGAATTAATTTTTTGTTGGTGTCGTACAAAATCCCGTACCACGCTGAATAATTATCTGCAAACCGCATGTCTCTCCGACTCATAGATCTTTTTTTTTATCGCTCTTTACTTTCGCACCGAACTTATGAAACATCCGGTATATACAAACCTATATATCAGTTACAATGTTGCAGAAAAGCATTCGATATTTTTCCGATTATTAGTGTTAATTCTTGAAATTCGGTTTTCAAATGTGTTTTATGAGACATCACCTTCCACTTAATTAAACGGGGAAGTAGTGTTAAAATATTCTCGATGTGTTGAAAAGTGTTTCATAATCTATGGTTGATGCATGATTTTTCGTTCTTGTTTACTTTAGAGAAACATATAAAAAACAAGAAATGCAAGAACTTCATCGCCAGAAATTGAGTTTACAGTCTTTAAAAGGTACATTTCCTGAATATTTAAAAATATATATACCGGGTGTCCCAAAAAGGACTGACTGATTTTAAAATTCAATAACTTGCAAACGGTGACAGATATTAAAAAAATTCTTGCAGGAGGGTTATGCATAAGGTCAAAAGTTTTATTACAGTGATTTTCAATTTTAGTTCGATTTACAAACAATAGATGGCGCTGTAAGCAATAGTCGCTAAATACAGGCTCGATATTTGGTCCTTTATCTTGTTCCATGCAGAAAAAGGAGTTGGAAATGTATTATCCGGGCCACGAAGTACCAAAAATCGAGCCTGAATTTAGCGACTATTGCTTACAGCGCCATCTATTGTTTGTAAATCGAACTAAAATTGAAAATCACAGTAATAAAACTTTTGACCTTATGCATAACCCTCCTGCAAGAATTTTTTTAATATCTGTCACCGTTTGCAAGTTATTGAATTTTAAAATCAGTCAGTCCTTTTTGGGACACCCGGTATATACTTATCAGCCTTGTGCAATGCAACAATAATTAAATAAATAAATAAATTGATCATGAATTTAAGATATTTTGTAAAGTGTGATTCAAATAAAAAATAGATTCGGACACCTGACGTTGCGGCCCTTGATCTGCAGATTTACTAGTTTTTTCTTATTCTGAAAGACATCTCCAAATGTTTTTTCTAAAACATTATTACTATTTATACTTTAAAATATTTATTATATTTAAGATTGATTTTCATTTTCATCGGTCCATGAGAATCTCTTTAAACAGTGAGAATAAGTGAGAAAGCCATTTACTTCTCAGCTAAGGGTAATCCATCATTTCCATGCTACGAAAAAGGAATTGGATGAAAAGAAAACACAAAAGATTTCCAAAAATAGAGTTTATGTTGGCACAACGGATTAGATTCTTAAGAAAAGTTGATCAGAAATGTGGGATTATGATAACAGCTTTAGCCAGTTATGCATTTGTTTTTCATGCAACATCATATTTACATATATACGTAAAATTCAATGTATAACTCATTTCTCCACGAATAATAAACTTTTTTGTTTTAATAAAATTTCCTTTACGATGATTAGTTATAATGTATATTCTAGTATTTAAATTTATATTGGAATACACACTTATTAGAAAAAACAAATCGAATATAACTATCTGAAAAATAGCACTGATGTATTGCAATATAATTTCTTTTGATACTGGAGGATATTTTTTAGTGTTTTTCAAATAGACCGGGAGCCGATGTCATCGAAAGCCCCGGCATAGAGGAATTTTTTAAAAATAACGTGTATCGATAGTAAAAAGTCATACGACAAAATGAGCTATGTATGACTAGTCTGAACAAGCCGAAAATATGTTTAAATGTCGAAACGTCAGTGAAGGCTTACTGCGAAGACACGAAAAGTTTTGGTTTCCGTTAGTCTGTCTGTCTGTTCCGCGATAACTGCCGCAAAAAGCATCCAATTAACTTGAAATTAAGTGGGTATGTTGGTGAGGTACCTGGAATTAGCTGTATAGTCTTTTGTTGTATTTGGTTCATTTGTTCCGAAGATATAGAATATTTTATTTTGCGCAATAATGCTTAAAAATAGCAAATAAAGACTTTGTGCAACAATATTAAAAAGCAGAAAAACCAACGTTTAAAATGCAACGTTTTGCTCAGCCTTGCTTTTTCTAGCACGCTGTTCCTTTTGCACTGAAGAAGAATCTCGCTAGTAGATTCGAAACAGCTGCTTGCTGCTTTTCATATATTATTTGTGCATTTTAAACGTTGGTTTTTCTGCTTTGCAATAATGCTTTTCTATGGCAATTCAGACAATTTTTCCATTTTTATTTGTTGAAAGGAAATGGCTCATGTGATTGAAGTACCTAAATTGTAAATTAAGGATAATGAAATTTCCTAATTAGAATCACACATCATTCATATTAGTTTGAAATTTTATCTATACATTTTTCAGAGTTTTTAAATTCGGTGTGTAAATTATGGAGGGATTTTATATATGTGTTCCAATAGTATAAAATATTTTCTTTTATAAATTTACTTCTTTTAAATGTACATATTCCAGTATTTTAATTTTCTTTTAACTATTACCTAGCAACGGAACTACACCTAAAAATATCGTAAATGTGGAAGTAATGCCAAAAGGGATGAATTAATGCATTTGTGTCTTGGCATTTTAGCCCAGTGGTTAGGGGGTTGAATTCGGAATTAATTAGGGGAAAGCTGGAAATTGTTTTAATCCCTTCTGTTTAGGTCTAGAATAAATATGCTATGTTTCACCCTCGTACTAGGTGAGCGTTAGGAAATATGTATAGAATTATAGTCGAAAAACACGTTTTTTTGCATACTATAACAATATCTCAAAACAGCTCACTCTGTCACAAACATTGTCAATACAAATGTTGTAGAGCTTAAAATTCTGAGTAAAATGAGTACCTACACTCAATACTTATGTCGAATATTAAGGTCACAATTCTGCTTCAAAGTGTTAGACCCATCATCAGGGGAATGACCTCAGAATTAATTAGGTAAAAACTGGAAATTGTTTTAATCCCTTCAGTTTAGGTCTAAAATGAACGTACTATGTTTTCTTCCTCGTACTTGGGTGAATGTTAGAAAATACGTACATATTTATTTTCGAAAAACACGTTTTTTTTAGTTTCCTTAACAGTATCTCAAAACAGCTAACTCTATAAAAAACATTGTCAATACAAATGTTGTAGAGCTTAAAATTCTGAATAAAATGAGTACCATCATTAATATTTTTGTTCAACATTAAGGTCGCAATTCTATTTCAAACTTTTTCAAATCAAGAGCTTGAAGCTGGGAGTGACAAAGTTAACTTAACAATATCTCAAACTGCGGCCTTAATATTGAACAAAAATATTAACTGTAGGTACTCATTTTACTCAGAATTTTAGGCTCTATAACTTTTGTACTAACAATGTTTTTGATAGAGTTAGTTACTTTGAGATATTGTTAAGTTAACTTGGTCTCTCCTGGCTTCAAGCTATTGATTAGCGATTAAGGCAAAATTTTGAAATAGAATTATGACCTTAATGTTCAACAAAAATATTAATGATGGTACTCATTTTATTCAAAATGTTAAGCTCTACAACATTTGTATTGACAATGTTTTTTATAGAGTTATTTGTTTTGAGATATTGTTTAGGAAACTAAATAAAAAACGTGTTTTTCGAAAATAAATATGTACGTATTTTCTAACATTCACCCAAGTACGAGGAAAAAAACATAGTACGTTCATTTTAGACCTAAACTGAAGAGATTAAAAAATTTACAGTTTTCTCCTAATTAATTCTGAGGTCATCCCCCTGATGATGGGTTTAAAACTTTGAAGTAGAATTGTGACCTTAAACAGTTGACAACATAAGTATTGAGTGTAGCTACTCATTTTACTCAGAATTTTAAGCTCTACAGCATTTGTATTGATAATGTTTTTGACAGGCTTAGCTGTTTTGAAATATTGTTATGGTATGCAAAAAAAACGTGTTTTTTGACTTCAATTCTATACATATTTCCTAATGCTTACCTAGTACGAGGGGGAAAACATAGCATATTCATTCTAGACCTAAACAGAAGGGATTAAAATTATTTCCAGCTTTCCCCTAATTAATTCCGAATTCCGCCTTTTTTTGCTCCCCTACCACTGGGCTATTTACATATAGATGGATTTTATCCCAGAAATTAAGACAGGCTATGTTCTATTTATTTTGTTCAAATACTTTTCTTATAAAGTAAAAAGTTCATTATTTTCATAAGGAATAAATTGACATTCTTCTATAAAATGTAACTTTTTTTTTTTTTTTTTTTTTTTTTAACCGTTGCCAAGAAAATCAGATACCCGAATAATAATTCATCCTAAACTTAATTTTGATTTGAAAGATTTTCATGTGCAAGAGGAAAATGAAATAAATAATAGACATTAATACGTCTTCATATTGGAAATAAAACGAAAATACGAAAAGAAGGCGAACTTGAACTCATATCAAAAATAAAACGAATACGCTTTGAGGTTGAAATAAAAGGCTTATGCTATTAATTCTTATTAAAAAATTACCTATATCTCATGGTTTATCGTCTGCACACGGCTAAAAAAACGGTTTAATTTGTAATCGAAAATTTCAATAAGAAAAAAAAAAATTTGAAGAGCAAACAGACAGTAAATGTCAAAATTATGCACCGCAAAATTATCTTGTCGAAAATGACGTCATTGTACGGGAAATAAATATTTTCATTCTTAAAAACCAAACATTAATAAGATTGCCTAAAAATTAGTGATGGGCGATTCTCGAGAATTCGACAATCGAGAAAAATCGTCATCGTAAAAAATCACAATCGATACAGCCATCGATTAATTCCTAGAATCTACAATCGAGATGTTTTACAATCGATTATAACGAGAAAAGCTAAAAACAGTTATAGGAAAACTTAGCAATTATTCTGGCCGACAATTTCATAGTAGTGATAGGGCTTAGTGATGGGCGATTCTCGAAAATTTACCAATAAAAAAAAATCGTTATCGTAAAATACACAATCGATACAGTCATCGATTACTTTCGAGAATCTGCAAAGGAGATGTTTCTAGAATCGATTATCGAAATCATTGTTTTTACACATATATATATAAGGCATATTTTATTAAATATAGGGTAACTGAAAACAGATGGAATAAAAAAACAACAAACCAAAGGGAGGCTATAATGGAGCCATAAGCCTGTAAAAGTCTTGTAAGGGTGCCCCCCGGTTGAAAAAAGCTGAAAAAACGCGAGTAGCTATGAAGCGGTAAGGGGAGTTTAAGTATCAAAAATTAGAATTTTTCGGCAATTAGCACCAAAATGGCCAAAGAAATAAGAATCAAAAGCACCCCCTAGTGGCAAAAACATGAACTAAAGGATGATAAAAGGGATCAAATTTTTTATTGATTTTTCTACGTCATTTGAGATTGGATCTTTAATTTCCCCATTTTTAGAAAGTCTTCGACTGGAATACATTAAACGAAGCAAAGTAGGGGGGAGGGGCAAGGAAAGTGCATAATATGAATAAGTGGTCACAGGACTTTCCAACGATATGTCACATGAGCGGTGTCGGCTAAATTTAGAAAAGAGCCCCCGCGCGGGGGCAAAGTAAGGGGAGGGGCGCGGGCGATATATAAAATGAAATAGTAGTCACAGAGCTTTCCAATGATATATCACATGAGAGGTGTCAGCAAAAGATAGAAAAGAGTCCCAACTCCCAGGATTCCAATTATCGTGCCCCCCCCCCCCCCGAAATATACCCTGCCCATCCTTCTCTTTGAAATTTTCATATATTCAAAATTATTTATCCGAGAGCTCCGTAAAAAAATCCGATCTAAAATGTTTAAAAACGCTACGATTTCAAAAAAGTTCGAAAAGTGCCTCTCTCGGGGCGCCAAACTAGGGAGGGAAGAAGAAAGCTTCATAATAGGAAAGAGTAACTTTCCGATGATAACCGAAAACTTTCCGATGATATATCAAATGACTGGTCCAAAAACAGTTTGAAATCTACCCCTCCCACGTGGGTTCACTCTTTTATCCCAGAATATACCCGGAAATCACGCAGCCCCACTTTTAAAATTTTATATTTAATAAATAATATTTATCGGAGAGCTCCATTAAAAAACCTCATTTAATGATATTTATTGTAGAAATCTCTACAATAAAAAAAAAAATTCACCCCCGCACCACTCCCCCCCCGCCCCCTTCCTTCCGGAATTCAACTCTGGGAGGAGAAAGGTTCATAATATGAAAGAGTGGTGAAAGGACTTTCCGATGATATGTCAAGGAGAGGTTTGGTAAAAGTTTGAAAATTACCCCCCCCCCCTTTGTCCACTCTCGCGCTCCCAGAATTCACTCACCTTCCTCTTTGAACTATTTATATTTAATAAATACTATTTATCGGAGTCTCCAGGTATGGGACAGCTTGGCAGAGCTAAAATAAGAGAAACATTGAAAATTCGGGGCAAAATGACACAAAATTTAACAGTAAAGTTTGAAACTAGGACTATACAGAACTGAATACATAAACCACTATGCTTCATAACACACATCGGTTAATTGCAATAAAAAGATAAGTGCCAGTTAAACTGATGGCAATGAGCTCACAGGTTATTCACACTAATTGTATATTATACTCTTATTTCAAAGAATAATGTCCCCCAAAAAATAAATGAAGGGAAATATCCCCCGTTTGCCCCTTTTATACTTAACCAATGAACCTCCAAATCTAATCAGGGAAACTCCTTAACTATAATAATAATAAATCAGTATATCAAATTTGAAGCAAATCAGATAATTCTGCATGAAAAAAAGAAACATATCGCTAAATTAAGGGTGGTCTAAGCCCTTTAACCCTTTTATACGTAACCAATGAACCCCCAAATCTAATCAGGAACGAACATAGAAAAAAAAAAAATTAAAGTAAATTGAATAATTCTCCATGAAAATCCATTTATCTAAATTAGGGGGAGGGGACTTGCCCCCTTTTCGCCCTTGTATACTTAACCAATGAACCTCCAAATCTAATGAATGAAGCGCCATATCGGAATAAATCGGTATATTAAATTTGAAGCAAATCGAATAATTCTGCATGAAAAACCCTTTTATCTAAATTAAGGGGGAGACTAGCCCCTCCCCTTTATACTTAACCCATAAACCTCAAAATCTAATCAAGGCAGCTTCTTAACATAATAAACCGGTTTCCCAAATTTGGAGCAAATCGAATAATTCTGCATGAAAAACCCATTTACCTAAATTATGGAGGGGGTCTACCCCCTTTCTCCCCTTTATACTTAACTAATGAACCTCCAAGTTTAATCAGAAAACCTACTTAACATAATAAACCGGTATACCAAATTTGGAACAAATCGAGTAATTCTGCATGTAAAACCCATTTATCTAAATTAAGTGGGGGACCAGCCCCCCCCCTTCTCCCCCTTTATCCTTAACCAATGAACTTCCAAGTTTAATCAGGGAAGCTCCTTAACATAATAAACCGGTATACCAAATTTTTAGCAAATCGAATAATTCTGCATGAAAAGGCCATTTATCTAAATTAAGGGGGGACCAGCCCCCTTCTCCCCCTTTATACTTAACCCGTAAACCTCCAAATCTATTCAAGGCAACTTCTTAACATAATAAACTGGTATACCGAATTTGGAGCAAATCGAATAATTCTGCATGAAAAACCCATTTATCTAAATTAAGGAGGGGGTCTACCCCCCTTTCCCCCCTTTGTACTTAACTAATGAACCTCCAAGTTTAATCAGGGAAGCTCCTTAACATAATAAACCGGTCTACGAAATTTGGAGCAAATCGAATAATTCTGCATGAAAAACCTATTTATCTAAATTAAGGAGGGGGACCAGCCCCCCTTCTCTCCTTTTATCCTTAACCAATGAACCGTCAAAACTAATCAGCGGAACGCCTTATCAGAATGAACATAAAAAAAATTGAAGCAAATTGTACATTTCAATCAAGAGTTATCGCGTTACGTACATACATACGTACGTACGTACATGCATACACACAGAACCGATGGGTACATTAGCTCTCAGGCTTAGAAAGCCTGTGAGCTAAAAAGAGATTGGATAAGCAGATGGACTCCTTTGAGAAATTATGACTTAAACCAGAAATGCGGTAAGTTTGACTCTGAAAGCTTCATTTCCATCTCTCATTTCGGCAAATCTCATCTCGATGATTTTTCCAGCATTTCGACGCTTCCAGATGGGAAGCCGCTCGATGGTTGGTTCTATAGCGGTTTTAAACCTTTTGGGATGGGAAGTCTCTCGATAGTTTTTCTCGCCCTTTTCAACCTTTCCCGATGGGAAGCCTCTCGCTGGTTTCTCTCGTCCTTTTCGAAATCTCCCAATGAAAAGCCTTTCGAGGATTTCTCTCGCGCTTTTCAACATTTCCCTATGAGAAGCTTTTCGAGGATTTCTCTCGTCCTCGGCAGAGAAGAAAATTAAGAAAATTTATCGAGAGTACCAAGGGACGAGATAGAGAAAGAGGCATGACAATGAGCTGTGAAATGAAGCCCTAATTTTCAAAGTTTCTCTTATTTTCGCCCTGCCAAGATGTCACATACCTGGAGCCCTCCGATAAAAATTATTTATTAAATATAAAAATTTCAAAGAGGAAGGTGGTCGGGTGATTTCGAGGGAGGTGGACGTGAGAGTGGACTCGTGCGGGGTGCAATTTTAAAAATTTTACCGAACCCTTCCTGTGGCATATAATCGAAAAGCCCTTTGACCACTCTTTCATACTATGAACCTTTCTTCGCCCAAAGTGGGATGGGGAAGGGGCGAACAAATTTTTAAAACCGTAGCCGATTTCTATAATAAATTTAAATATCACTTTAGATGGGGTTTTTTTATGCAGTCTTCCGGTGAATATTATTTATTGAACATAAAAATTTTAAAGTGGCGGCTGTGTGAATTCCGGGGCGAAAGAGTGGGCCCACGGGGGGAGGGAGGGGGAGCAATTTTCAAACTTTTTTGGACCAGTCATGTGATATGTCATCGGTAAGCTCTTGGATGACTCTTTCATATTATGAGACTTTCTTCCTCCTCTCCCCAATTTGGCCCCCACTGCGAGGGTAGTTTTTTCCGTTTTTATCATTTTAGATCGGATTTTTTTTATGGAGCCCTCTGCTAAATATTATTTATAATATATGAAATTTCAGGACACTTTTCCAAATTTAGCCAAGACCCCTCATGTGACATATCGTTGTAAAGGTTTGTGACTACTTATTGATGCTATGCACTTCCGGTGGCCGCCCCCCACTTTGCCCCCCTCCCCGGAGGACACTTTTCCAAATACCCCACTTGTGAGATATCGTTGAAAAGGTCTGTGACTACTTATTGATGTTATGCACTTCCGGTGTCAGTCTGCCACTCTTTGCCCCCCCGGGGGACACTTTTTCAAATTTAGTCAAGACCCCTCGTGTGAGATATCGTTAGAGAGGTCTGTGACTACTTATTGATGTTATGTACCTACGGTGTCTCCACCACCACTTTGCCCCCCCCCACCGGGGGGGGCACTTTTCCAAATTTAGCCAAGACCCCTCATGTGAGATATCGTTGGAAAGGTCTGTGACTATTTATTGATGTTATGCACCTCCGGTGACAGTCTCCCCCAATTTGCCCCTCCCGGGGGACACTTTTTCAAATTTAGCCAAGACCCCCCATGTGAGATATCGTTGGAAAGGTCTGTGACTATTTATTGATGTTATGCACCTCCGGTGACAGTCTCCCCCAATTTGCCCCTCCCGGGGGACACTTTTTCAAATTTAGCCAAGACCCCCCATGTGAGATATCGTTGGAAAGGTCTGTGACTATTTATTGATGTTATGCACCTTCGGTGACAGTCTCCCCCAATTTGCCCCTCCCGGGGACACTTTTTCAAATTTAGCCAAGACCCCTCATGTGAGATATCGTTGGAAAGGTCTGTGACTACTTATTGATGTTATGCTCCTCCGGTGTCCGTCCCCTCCTTTTGCACCCCCCGGGGGACACTTTTCCAAATTTAGCCAAGACCCCACATGTGAGATATCGTTGAAAACGTCTGTGACTACTTATTAATATAATGCACCTCCGGTGACCTCCCCCCCACCTTTCCCAAACGGGGGTGTTTTTCTAAATTTAGCCGAGACCCCTCATGTGACATATGGTTGGAAAGGCTTATCACCACTTACTCATGTTATCCACCTCCCGCACCCCTGCCCCCCTTTGCTCCCACGGGGAGGGCATTTTTATAAACTCAGATCCAGACTTCTCATGTGACATATGGTTGGAAAGGCCTAAAGACCTGTGACGACTTAATCATATTATGCAGCTGCTGTGCCCCTCCGCTCGCTTTGACCCTTCCCCCAAGAGATCTGGTCCGAGGTTCATTCGTTTCGATATTATATTTTTTACAAGATTTTGTAGTGCGTGCACATCACACTCGTCTGCTATCATATATCAGTGCCGTATATAGCGGGTAACCTGTTTGTGATTTCATATTACAAGATTACGTATAAATTAGAGCCCCCGATTAAAGGAGGGGCCCGCTAGCGGTCGAAGTCACCTAGTCTTTATCAACATCGACTCATTCCAGTTCACCTGCAGACGATTCTTGATAAATGTATGACGTATATAATATATAATATATCATTTATAAAAAAATTTGCAAACTGGAGTCATCGAGAAAAAATTTACACAATCGAAAAATATCGAGATGTCCATACAATCGAGAAAATCGAGAAAAACATCTCGTTATCACCCATCACTACTAAAAATATTTCTTTTTTGACGAGTGTTACTTCTTAATGGCGCATCATTTCAGAAAATATGAATGAAAAGTATTTTAGTTTTAAAAGGAAATTACATTTTCGTTCATAAAACATAAACTTTTAATATAATTACGCCGGTGTAAATAATTTTCTGTCATCCGGTATTAAAAACTAAGCTCGGAAGAGTAAAAAGAATTCTAAGGTTTACGATAACCATTAGCACAATCATTAAAAAGTTACGGATGTAAATTTAATGAGACCACGGGGGTTCAGGAGGACGGAGCCCGCCTGAATCTATTATCTAAAAAAATACCGGAATTAGTAACTCATGAAATTTTGAGAATATCCTTACATAACAACGTTTTTAATTTCACATTTCTAATGTCTGAAAACTTCGTATTTTTTATTCTTATAAATAATTACGTAATTTGAAAACTTTAAATTGCGGTTTGCAGGAAGTTAAATATTACTCAAAGTGAGTTTAAAACAGTGACTTGCGGAGCTGACGTTGAGGCTCCTGATCTACAGATTTACCAGTTAAATTAACCATTATTAAAAAACTATAATGTTTTACCGTCATAGCAGATATTGATTACTCTTAGAGCATTTTATAGAAAATTTTGTGTTTTTTCAGAAAAACTTGATACGACAAACTTTCCTCTGCTGGAAAGTCTGTCATTCCTATTTTAACATCTTCGATTCCTGTGTCCCCAAAGGGGGGCCCCCGTTTTGTCCCATTTTATTAATGGTACTCGAATATAATTACAATTTCGATATCAGAATGACATGTTTCGAAGTCTAAGATTCGAACTAATGCAAATAAAATAAAAATCTTACTCTGAAGTCAAATGGGAGAAGCAATAATTCTGTAATAATTAATAATACTTCAATAATATTTAGTAGCGAAAAGGTTAACAAAGCATCCGGAATTAAAATTTAACACTTACTTTGCTTTGAATTTTTACCGGTGGCTACTTTATTTCGCGTCTAGACGCTGGTCAAATATCGGCTTTCCGCAAAAAACGGTAAATAATTACAGTCTTTTAATGATAATTAGGTTAATTAAACATATTTTCGGCATGTCAAACCTAGTCATGCGTAACTCATTTTGTTCGTATGTCTTTTTACTATCAATTTGCTTAAAACATTTTTCAATTCCGCGATGACGGGGCTTTTGATGTCACCGGCTCTCGAACTAATAAAAGTATGTTATTCTTCAAAATTTGTGTTATCTGAGCAGTCGATGTTTCTACTCATCTATCTATCCATGGAGAATAACTTTAAATTGTGATTTTCACAAGGGAAGGTACTCCGCCGCTTCGGATTAAAATGAATGGAATTCTTGTTAACTGATTGTAATCTTTCAGTTTGTAAGAATTAAGATTATTTTTATTTTGCTGGGGAGAAAAATAACTTCAAAGTTACAAGAAATCCCACTGAAGTCAGTTCTAATTTAGGTTGTTTAATGGACTTTTTAAAGATAGAATTTGTAACTAAAGAGAAATACTCACAGAAAAGGTTCGTACTCGCATATAATTATTTACTTTTATCACTATTATTATTATTATTATATATCATGGGTTATTTTTACTACTTTACATAGTCATAGTTTATTAGAAAATGCGAAGTTTGTGTTGAAATAACACTGTTAAAAGAATTTCAAACTTGATAGAAAGCCACAAGGTTTAAGTAATCTAAGCTATGCTCGTACCAACGAACACAAAAGTTACATTTGTATTTCCGCTTCAGTTTACGAAACGAAACCTGGCGGCTCCTAGCGTTTCTCGAGATGCCTTTTGAAATGAGGTTACGTTCGAAAAAAAAAACAAATCAACCGTCTGAGTATTTCCCCTCGTGAGCGAAATCTTCACCTGCGCTTGAAGTAATCCGTCATAGCCTTGCCACAAATAAAAGTATATTATTATTAGCAAAAGAAACATTTGTATTTCTCCTCCAATTTACGAAACGAAACCTGGTGGCTCCTAGCGTTTCTCGAGGTGTTTTTTGAAATGAGGTTACGTTCGAAAAAATTCATCTTAACCGGCTGAATATCTTCCCTCATGAGCGAGAATGCAATCTTCATCTGTGCTTGAAGAAATCAGTCATATCCTTGCCACAACTAAAAGCATATTATTATTACCAAAAGAAACATTTGTATTTCTCTTGAATTTGCGAAACGAAACGTGGCGGCTGCTATTGTTTCTCGAGATTTTTTTCGAATGAACTTAATTAAAAAAATAATCATCTCAATCGGTGGAGTATCTTCCCTCGTGAGCGAGAAAGGAATCTTCACCTACGCTTGAAGTAATCCGTCATATCCTTGCCACAAATAAAAGCATATTATTATATTTTAATATTACACTCTTTATTTATTATTTACATATTTATTTTCCACTATTTAGTGTTTAAAATATTTCAATGTTGCATTTTCACAATCTGTTATTCTATCCATACTTTACTGGGCGTGGCTTGGCACGTAAGTAACTCCATTGTTATAATTTGAATACAGTTATAACCATATTAACTTCTTAACATATAATTAACATTCAATTAAATTGGTACTTTTCCATTAGCCGGGCGCAAATCTCTCCGGTAGCAATTTTCTTTTTCTCTCCAATATCAGATCTTAATTTTGCGTATCTAAATAAGAAACAATGCTTTATAGCTGCTGAAATAATAAAATACTAGGGGGTCCTGCCCCCTGCTCACTAATGCCCGCCAACCCCAGTGAATTGCGACACAATTCACACTGGGACCGCTATGCGTTCCCAGCTCGCTTCGCTTGTCGCCACTTTTCGCAGCAACTCCAGCCATAATGAGTACTATCATAAATCCTTTTAACTTATGAAATTAAAAAAAAATTAAGATAAAAAAATGGTAATCGAAGACTTCATTGAAATCGCAATTAAAAATACATTTAGTTGGTGCTACCAGTAGGCATAAATCATTTTAACATTATGAAATTTGCCAATTTTTGAAATGTAAAATAATTAACTGAAAAAAAATTACCCTGGAACACAATTAATTTAAAACTCATTGCTCATAATATATCGTACAGCACGGCTTAAATTTATTTCGAAAAACCGTTGGAAAAAACACTACCTGATACCAAGATAGTTCAATATAAATCAACAAACACTAACTAAAGTTTATTCGATGTGAAAAATACAATATCTCTGACACTTGTCAAGTTAACAGAACATAAACAACACATTTTCTAATGTGTCTAAAAGAAATTTTGATCAAAAAGCTGTTTTTCTGATTGCACCACGTGACCGTAAAAGGAACCAATAGCCGTTGCTATTCTTACATTTGCCAAAAGATCGTACTGTGCTTAAAAACAGCTCCAGCTCTGAATTTTAATTTGATGAATTAGATGTAAAGGCCAGTGACTATGGCGTTATATTGACATAATGGTACTAAAATATTTCAGTTTTATATAAACTTTAAAGCTCATGAGGCCATTTAGAGTTCCTAACAAACCGGTAACTCCTTTACACTCCCTTCACTTTCCCAGAAATCGGTTGTTTGTTTGAAACAATTCTACCGTGTGCCATGATACTTTTGGAGTCCGTATGAGAATGAATCCTTTCTTTCAAATATGACATCATTTCCACCATTGCAACTATTTATTACTTTCGAGATTTGAGCGTCATTTAAGCAATTCTTTTAAAATTCCTGAGTTTCATTAAATATTCCTTTTAATTAACTGGAAATCATGTAATTTTCAGAAATATTTTATTTTGTGTATACCAAGAATCTTTAAATAAATTGCAAGAATCCAGTCTATTTTAATGTGCAAGAATATGACATCATCACTCACACAGTTATAGTAAAATGGATGAAAATGCATCTTGTATTTTCCGAATGACGTCATTATCTTGATAGGAAACATTTCGTTATACATATTGCTTACTATGTAAGGTTATTCACTGTCATTTTATTTACACAGATTACTTAATATTATTTCTCAGTAAATAATCTGTGTTCTGCTCTTACGCCATTAGTGCATAAAAAAACGGAATCATTTTAATATGGTTACATTTTATGAAAACCATTTAAATGTTTCTTTTAAATATGACGCGAGTTTCAGTGGTAAAATCACGCTTCTGATTGGTGGAATGTAATAAGCCAAATTAATTTTGTTACTGCGGTTGTTGCCAAACGTCAAGCAACAAATTCAGCATTATTTTAGCGCCACGCAAGAGAAATATATATATAGATACTTGGTTGCCAATGTTATATCTTGCTAAGACATATTTGTCGAATTTTAAATTAAATGAGTGAAAAATATCTATTTTAAATGTATTTAATGTATACATTTTAAATAAAGATCAGCATTTTAACTGTGATGAGTGAAATGATTCGATTTTGAATAAAATGAGTGCAATGCGATTTTATAAATTTCATAAAATCACGATTTCTAAAGATGATTTGGAGATGGATCAACTCTTCCCAGGAGTTTTTTCATGTCGCCTTCATACTATATATATATATATATATTTAAAAATATGAGCAACCAATACAAATTTTGATCATAAGACGATGTGTAATTTTTCTCAAAAAGGTTCATATAGACGTGCTTTACAGCAAGCGTCACAAAGTGGCACAAAATTAGACATCAGTTTTCGAAAATTCTAAAATTTCTTGCATCCACTATAACAATTCTCGCTACATACATGTAAGCATATACAGTCGTGAAAAAAAAAAAAAACAAACAAAAAAGTAAATACCCCCTACTAACTCTGGAAAAAATTATTGTAGAAGAAAGTTACTGGTACCAGACGATTGGAAATAAATTCTACTTTTAAATGATCTATATAAAATTTGCTTAGGGAGCCATCTACATAACAAAACAAACCCAAACTTTGATTTTTTCAATAGCAATACTCAAAATTTGACACCGCAAATAAATTCTGCACCCTTCAATCAGCCTAAAAACAAATTTCCATGAAATTAGTATGATTAGTTCAGATAAATTAATTATCTTAAAATGAGCATATTTTAGGGGCTGTATCCAAATTGAAGTTCAGTACTCGATTGCTACATAATACAGAATGACTAAGTCACTTCTATTAATGTATTATTTCTTACCAATATGACCATTTCACTCACTTAATTTTTTGACTGTTGTCAGCTCAAATGTTTCAATATAATGAGTAAAATATATTTTTTTCAAATTATGCTTTTCTGCGCATCATTAGACGGCTACTTAAACCACCATTTTGACGTTTTTTAAGCGTAATTTGAAAACTAACTTTTGGAAGAAAAAAGTGAAATTTTATCTCGCATAAAGCAGGACATAATAAATATAAATCTATAAAAAAAACTGTAGGTCGCAATTCATATTTCTTTCATAATTCATAATTCATATTTAGCCCAGTGGTAGGGGGGCAAAAAAAAAGCCGAATTCGGAATTAATTAGGGGAAAGCTGGAAATTGTTTTAATCCCTTCTGTTTAGGTCTAAAATGAATATGCTATGCTTTCCCCCTCATACTAGGTGAGCGTTAGGAAATATGTATAGAATTATAGTCAAAGTCAAAAAACACTCTTTTTTTTGCATACTTAACAATATCTCAAAACAAAACAGCTAACTCTGTCAAAAACACTGTCAATACAAATGTTGTAGAGCTTAAAAGTCTGAGTAAAATGAGTACCTACACTCAATACATGTTGAATATTAAGGTCACAATTCTACTTCAAACTTTTAGACCCATCTTCAGGGGGATGACTCTCAGAATTAATTAGGAGAAAACTGGAAATTGTTTTAATCCTTTCAGTTTAGGTCTAAAATGAACGTACTATGTTTTCTTCCTCGTACTTGGGTGAATGTTAGAAAATATGTACACATTTATTTTCGAAAAACACGTTTTTTTTAGTTTCCTTAACAATATCTCAAAACAGCTAACTCTATAAAAAACATTGTCAATACAAATGTTGTAGAGCTTAAAATTCTGAATAAAATGAGTACCATCATTAATATTTTTGTTCAACATTAAGGTCGCAATTCTATTTCAAAATTTTGCCTTAATCGCTAATCAATAGCTTGAAGCCAGGAAAAACCAAGTTAACTTAACAATATCTCAAAATAGCTAACTCTATCAAAAAAATTATTAGTACAAAAGTTATAGAGCCTAAAATTCTGAGTAAAATGAGTACCCACACTTAATATTTTTTGTTCCTTATTAAGGCCGCAATTTGAGATATTGTTAAGTTAACTTGGTCTGTCCTGGCTTCAAGCTCTTGATTTGAAAAATTTGGAAATGGAATGGCGACCTTAATGTTGAACAAAAATATTAATGAGGGCACTCATTTTATTCAGAATTTTAAGCTCTACAACAATTGTATTGACAATGCTTTTTATAGTGTTATCTGTTTTGAGATAATTTAAGGAAATAAAAAAAAAAACCTGTTTTTCGAAAATAAATATGTACATATTTTCTAACATTCACCAAAATACGAGGAAGAAAACACAGTACGTTCATTTTAGACCTAAACTGAAGGGATTAAAACAATTTCCAGTTTTCTCCTAATTAATTCTGAGGTGGTTTGACCTCAGAATTAATTAGACCCCCTAATGATGGGTCTAAAACTTTGAAGTAGAATTGTGACCTTAATATTCAACATAACTATTGAGTGTAGGTACCCATTTTACTCAAAATTTTAAGCTCTACAACATTTGTATTGACAATGTTTTTGACAGAGTTAGCTGTTTTGCGATAGTGTTATGGTATGCAAAAAGACGTGTTTTTTGACTATAATTCTATACATATTTCCTAACGCCCACCTAGTACGAGGGGGAAAACATAGCATATTCATTCTAGACCTAAACAGAAGGGATTAAAACAATTTTCAGCTTTCCCCTAATTAATTCCGAATTCAACCCCCTAACCACTGGGCTAATTGTAAAGTTATAAAAATTACAAATTCAATGTATTTATGTTTGAGTTTTTTAGTATTATAACCACACAAATAATTATCACATAAGGATTATAATTTCAGGAGACATTAATAAAAATATGAAAATGTAATTTAACGTTAATCCTTTATTAAATTAGTCTTGGCAGTGACGTTACAATACAAAAATTGTTTTTGTGACTCAAAAAGTCTCTTTTGAATACACAAAAAAGTGGGAAATTACGATTAGCAATAAATAATCGTGTATTAGTTAGAATTATTACTCATTCAAATTAGTTTTTACTATCATTAATGTACAATCAAACTCTTAATTAATTTCGAAACAATAAATTGGAAATTTAAGATGTAATTAACAATTTAAAATCTTGACTGCAAAACTTATCTATCATTTATAATATTCACAATATTCTAAGTAATTTTGTAAGATCAGTACTTTTATGCAAGTATTCATGTTTTCTGTACCACATAGAGATGCAATCGAGAGAGTTAAAACACAAATTGTAGGAATTGTGGACATATGTACATCATATTATTGATCTCGTAGCAAAATCAATTATCATTTAATTTTTAAAATCTACACTGTAAAAAAAATCCGACCAGTTTTCCTGTAGGAATCGGAAAAATAGTTACCCTTATCGTACCGGAAAATTTTTCGACCTAGCTCGGAATAAAATCCATAAAAAAAAGTAAATAGTCAGTATAACGGTTTTTTACGGATTTTATTCCGAGCTGGGTCGGAAATTTTTCCGGTACGATAAGGGCAACTATTTTTCCGATTCCTGCAGAAAAACTGGTCGTATTTTTTTTACAGTGTAATGGTAACAATGCAACAGCTTTCGTAGCATCTTTTCATAAATAACTTAATGATGCATCCTATACTTAGAAACATTTCTTAAAACATTACTTTTTGGTTTAATATTCAATAACACATTTCAGTACACAATAGAATTTTTAACACTTTCCAACATAGTTGAAAGGTGTTTATGATTTCGGTTTAACTGTCTACCATCTATCCGTGCTCTAACTCGGGTAAGTATACTCGGATTGACATGTAATTGGCATATGTTATTGATGTTAGGCATGGCATGTTTGGTATTGCAAATGAAGTGTGTAGCAATCATTGGTCATATACAGGGCCACTCAAAGTATTTCGTCACACTATGGCAGGGTTGACGAATCTTTTTATAGCCGCGTGCCAATTTTTTCTAAAAATATTTTGCATGACTTTGGCGTGCCAACAAATCTACTGGATTAAAAAATCATCAATAAAAATCACTTATGAGGATTTAAAAAAAAATGTGCAACTTACAGGTGAGGTATTACACTATAATAATCATAAAAACAATGAAATTTTAGAAATTATAAAAAAAAATTGATTGTGTTTTTGCATCTTGGAAAAAAAAATATCATCAATATCAGGTTCGTACTCAGTTAATTTCAACGGAAAATAAACTGAACTGGATTTATCTGACAACTGCTTTTTATTTGATTTTTTTTTTTTGTATTATTCATTTGAGATAATAATGACCTTGCGGAGATAGATAGATTGAAAAATTATTGAATTCTTTAAATAGCTCTGAAATTAATTTCTAAATTGCCGTAATTGTATGACTGGTACTTTTACTAATGTGGTAATTTACGGTATTTTAAAAAGCCGCAATTAATTTTCTTCTATTTTCAATTAATAGAATTTAGACAAGATCAAAACATCTACAGTTTCTGTATTTTGTGCAGTATCACTGTATATTGATTTAGAACCACAAGCAACACCGTGCCAAAATCTGGGAGCACGGCAGTGCGTCCACCAAGTTCGCACAAGCCGTAAGCTACCTTTTCCTGAACCATTTAGGCATACTTTACACCCCTTCATAACGTCGTTTTAGGGAGAGATATAGAAGTTTTTCTTTTATACACATGTTCATATGGTCAAACTGAACTAAGGTTCCACAGTTTCATGTTTCTGTATTTAGTAGTTTTCGAAATATTAAATTCGCTTTTTTGTCACTGACACACAATCATCAAATAATTAAGGTACTTCTAAAAGTCGTAGAATCATGAAATTTCACAAGTAAGTCGGGTTTGTAGCACAATTAACCAGAAAAATCTGAAAACACAGTATTTTCGCCTTTAAACCCTTCAAACAGGGCATGTTCATTTGGCCGTAAACAGTTTCTTAACACATTCAATTGCGCCAATGTTGATCGCCAAAATTCGATTACAGAGTTTTGAAGGGGTCACGTGATTTCAAGAAGAATAACATTTTATATATACGCTTTTCCAAAGATGTTTGTTAAATAGAAAAAATGAATATACCTATAAATTTTAATCAGTATAGGTTATGATATATTTACGATATTAAAACAATAAAATATTTAACAAAATATAACCGCAATTCGGTACGTTTCCGATGTAGTAGCCTTGGCGAAATACAGAAAATAGCCGTGACGAGAAAAGAAATTTGATAATAACGTATTTTCTGGCAACCTATTTACTGTGTCATATACACAAGCAATTTTTTCCATACTAGGGGGCTCCGCCCCCTACGAGCTACGCTCGCCAACCCCCGTTCAGACACCGCAGTCTCTAAAAGCACGCTAATTTGACCGGCTTTAAACAGATTTTGAAAGATTGAATTATAATTTAAAAAACAGTGGCGATCTCCCTATAAACGGGTTTCTATTAATTTCTCTTCGATTGAGGAATTTTAAGGGAAAATTAGCTGCTGTTAAAAGATACAATGACTATTTTCGCCTTTGATTAAATAAAATAAGTTAAACATTTCAAAATAAGTTAATATAATAAGCAAATCTGCATAAAAATGCAAATATATTTCACAAATACCAATGCCGTCTTTTGACGGAAACGACGCAGAAGGTTAACGAGTCTTAACTAAACCATTTAAGCAATTTCTTTATTTTCTGCTTCACAGATTTTGCTCTTTCAAATCATATTTTTTGTCGACACTTCATTTTCAGCTTGTAATTTTTTTTATTTTTATTAAATTACTAAATAGTCGCTCGAAAGCAGTCTAAACGCGTTCAATAAAATTAATATTAATCTTATTAATATAATCGCAAAATATCAAAATAATGTCTGGCGCAATTTTTAAATTTAAACTGTTTTGCAATAATACTTCTTGTTCATTTTACGTAATAAGTGTAATGTGACGTAAATGTGACGTAATTTCTTCTATTTAAGACTTCTAACGCATGTTAATGAATTTATTATTTTACAATATCCTTTCTCTTTTAAAATTCACGTGTAAGATAGATTTTATGAAGTATTTTCAATAAGTTCCTGCTTTTAATACGTAATTATTTAATCCTAATTTGAAAGTTTTTTTCTGTTAATAATAGTCACGCGTAAAATAAATTTTTAATTTGAAGCAAACATTATTATTTGCGCTGTTTATACAGTTGGCAACAGTTTAAATTAATACCAATTTCTAAAATAAGTAAAAAATATCTCTCAAAATGCTGAAAATTTGAATTTAAAATAGAAATGAAACCTCAAAAAATGAGTCCAATTAAAAAGGTGAATGCATGCAGTCTACACACCGGGAAATTCTAACGTATAAAATGATCTAAAAATGAATTAATTCTCATACATAGTTTTTTCTCCTATAAAACTTTTTTAATGGAACGATTTTGTCCAACTTAGCATTAAATATCTCTTAAAATAATTATTCGATTTGAAAACTGTCTACACCAGCGTGTTTATCAAACATTTCTCTATAATACCGCTGATTTTCATATTTTTGCATGCAGTATTTTTCTTAATATTAACGGAGTAAGACCTCCGGTCACAAAAAATTCAAAACCGGCGGCGGCGGCAGTGACAGCGTAAATTACTTTTTTTTTTTAGAATAGAGAGATGTATACAATTTATTTAATGTAAGGAACCCATTTATTTATTTTTATATACCAACATAAATAATTTGTATATAAAAAATAATATTTTATACATGTATAAAAAAAATGTTTATATGTATATAAATACATATATAAATAACATAAAAGTTCATCAGGTTTGTTTTCATAGTTGTTTATATCATTTGGCAACATATCTCAGTTTCTGAAGCCCGAATTGCGCCACGATTTTAAAAAAATGCCAAGGTCCGTATAGTGGAAAAATATGCTAATTCCATATGAAAGTTTAAAAATCTCCTTTTAATTAAATGAAATGTGTAACTAATAAACTGCCTTTAACGATGTGCGACAGATGCGGCGTCCGATGTTATTATATTGTATTATTAGCCTACTTACTGTTAATTTATTGTAAATTTTAAATCTGTAAAAAAAAGATTATAGTTATATTTTTTACATTTTCAAAAATATCGTCGAAAATGTAGCGGAAAAACATGTCCCCCCCCCCTTTTAATTCTGAATCGACTGAAACTAAAATTATGAAAAAATTAGAGATAGTAGACATTAATTTAAACCTTGCAGGAAAATTATAGCGATTACCCTAGGTCACTTGGTTTTTGAGAAAATCGCATTTTTCCGTTACACACAAATTCGATTTACGGGCATTCAGCAAAGGTGTTGAAAAAAGCTTTAGGTACCTATCGTAGCGGAAGTATAAAAGCATTGTTGATCATGATTTTCGAAAACAATCGTCAGTAATTAGCCGAGATATTAACCCTTAAATATATGGACGGTTTGGACATACATAATGACAGGGGCGGCGTGCTCTATATACCATCGGCTTTTAAAGCCTAGTTAACAACTTTTAATGATATATATGTATAATGCAAGGTCCAGTAACAGTATAAAAGCAATAAACGTTAAATTGTTAAAAACAGACTAATTCAAGGGGTCTCAGGACTCTTAAAGCTTCAAAAAAAGTTTTATTAAAATTTTTTTTAGATGTTAATCTTCTATCTTTTCTGAACATTTTAATATAATTGTTTCGTTCAAATTCTCATTAGAACAGAAGTTATGGCTTTTAGAAGTATGCCCGCTCAATAGCTGAAGCGGCATTTAAAAAAACTTTTAAGTCACGTTTCTCCAAATGACTTTTTTGTGCATAACGCGCACAATATCTCAAAAACTTTTGAATATTTTTTCATGAAATTTTGAAAACACACGTTTCATGTTAGTCTCTATAAACTGAACCTAAAATTTCCTTTTTATTACTCAAAAAAATTTTTTTAAAGTGATTATGTTGTTGAAATTTTCAAAATTTTGTGTTAGCTAAATACAACTTTGTATTAAAAATATAAAAATGCTTTAAATACACATTTATTTAGGTCCAGGGTAATTACTACAACCTGAAGTATAAGTAGGCACCAAAATTTTTCATTCTAGTTGCTATATTTATTTTCTAATCGTGCGCGTAAGCTTTTATACCAATTTTCTGCTTGTCAAACGTCTGGCTGTTTGGAGCCCCCTGTAAATGCTAACTCTGCATCTTGCAATTTTTTAAATAGATAAAATGAAAGAACGTACTTATATCTTTCATCTCAATAAAAATTGTGTTTTAAAATCTCATACATTTTGAGATATTAATTGCTGAAACTGATCTCTTTTTTTCATATTTTCTAATTTTAAGAGCTCTGAGACTCCTTAATCACAGCGAATTATATAAATACTATGGGATTCGCGACTATTTTGCATTGAATGGATTTTTCAATCGCCTCGAGTGACTTTAAAAGTTCATTAAAAACCTATCGGGAAAAACGCTGCACGGACCAAGCGGGCGTGACAAATTTGTGATCTCTTTTCGAAGCGGGCTTAGCACAATGCCAAATGTAAACTTTGAAGGAATGTTTTGTTTTAGCTACACTGTAGAAAGAAAGGTTGTTACTATGCTGAATTTTGTTTTATGAAATGCCAAAGGAAGTTTAAATATGCTCTGCTTTTATTGTCAGTACTGAATTAAGTTCATTGTATATAGATTAAGATATATTAAACTAGTCGGATGTGTCAATCCAAAAACATTCGTATGTCTCATACATGCTAATATTTTCTGATAAATGCAGCACAGCAGCGCCACCGGCTAGGTGATTTATACCAAAATCTAATCAGGGACAACTTATGTGAACTCCTCTTTGAATTTGAAGTTTGATGAAAATCCGTGCATTAGTTTTTGAGATAGAGCTATTTCAGAAATTGTTATAAGTTCTGCATAGCAGTGGCACCTCTTGAACAATTTACACCAAAAACTTATCAGGATTAATTTATATCAGGGACTAGCTGGATCTACAGTTTGATGAAAATTCATGAATTAGTTCTTCAGATACAGCTATTGCGGAAATCGTGAAAATTGCAGCATAGTAGCACCACCTGTTGGGCGATTAACACCAAAAACTAAACAGCACTAATTTATATCAGGGGCTAACTAAATCTGAAGGTTGATGAAAATTCGTGTATTAGTTCCTAAGATAGAGCTATTGTGGTAATCATGAATAATGCAGCATAAAAGCGCCACCTATTGGGCGATTTACACCAAAAGGTTATCATCACCGAATTATATCAAGGACTAACTGAATCTGAAGTTTTCTGAAAATCCGTGCTTTAGCTCTTGAAATATAGCTATTGTGGAAATCATGAATAATGCAGCATAGCAGCGCCAGCTGCTGGGCGATTTACACCAAAAAGTAATCAGCACCAATTTATATTAGGGACTAACTGAATCTAAAATTTTATCAAATTCTGTTCAATAGTTCTTAAGATAGAGCGCCCAAAAAATTTGTGTCACACACAGACAGACTCACAGGCAGACATTTTGTAAAAACATGTTTTTCATTATCTCTGTCCCCTAAAACGTATAAATCCGTCGAAAACCGGAATTAGAAAAATTTCACGAATCCAATGCTTTCTTCTTGTAAAGATAGAAGAAAGTGAAAATGGGTTATATAGAATAGCTATATTTGATATTATTTAGGTTCCGTATCTCTTTGAACTTTCATGGTATATCCATTTACATTTTTCTAGTATATACAGTTATACCCAACTCTACTTCGTATAGTTTTTTACAAAGTCTTAGTATTCTTTTCGAAACGGTTTTTTTTAATAATACAATTACATATCATATATTTATTGTACGGAACCCTCTGTGCGCGAGTACTCGCACTTGACCGTTTATTTTAAATTTAAAATTTATAAAGAAAAGTGTGGTAATTTAAAATCGTTATAACTTGAAATATTATCTGTAGAATTTCATTTTCCTTTAATTTAAATAAACTGAAATATATAAGTTTTTATTTTGTTTCATCATTTTTAAAAATATTAATTTAAATAAAAATTAAAATATTTAAAGTAATTTTTTAAAAAAAGGATGTAACTTAAATTATAATCATAAATAATCACATTTTCAAAAGAAAATATTTTTTTTCAAATTTGGTGAATCAAAATTAAGGTAGAACAATTGAAAAATACATGTTCCAAGTTTGACCCATTTAACTTTAACGGTCCTTGACTAAGGTCTTTTCTGAAATTTCCCTTATTAATTGAATAAGGGTATTCATTTTCGGAGCACTTGCATTAGTTTCAACATCAGCGAGCGATATACTGTTAACAAAACGATAGAAAAAGGTACGTTACAAGTTTAACCCATTTATCTTTAACGGTTCTTGATTAATAACAATTTAAATACGAGAAATGGTGAAAAAACCCATAATGAAGAAAAATGAATTTTCTCAAGAAGTCCCTTGCTTGAAAGCTAGATTTTGAAAACAAACCAAAACGAAAAAAATTAATATTTCCCGTTCCAATTAAGATAGAATCATGCTGGGATTTAAACGTACGTCATTTTAAGCTGACAAAAACAAAGAAATTTTTAATGCAGTAAAACTTTTTAGAAAATTTCAAGATTTTTGTATCTTGGACTCTCTTAAACGTCATGTTTTTCTATTCAGTCATCTCTAATCATGGACTGTTAGACATCATGATTAGACACATACAGTAGGCTCCCTCTTAACCGGCCTCCTCTTAACTGGAACTCTGCTTTAACCGGCCGAGTTTTTTTTACCCAACATCAGGCAAACTTCGGGGATGACGGCGTCGGGAACTCAGTTTACGCTTTCGAGTTGAAGTGCAATCCTGAGAGGAAGGAGGCAAAATTCAGAGAGGAGAACGTTGGTTCTAAATGGGTTATACGTAGACCTTGACCAGTGTTGAATTCAGGGTGTTGCCCGAGAGGCGGCATTCCCCCAAGAACAATGAGATGACCCCATGAAAGATTTGATATTTTGTGTTTTTAATGGTCAAAAGTGCAGTCCCCCTCCCCGGAATTCTATAATGTGTGATCTATCTGCAAACTGTTTTGTGAAAACATTAAGGTTTGAGGGATGCGAATAGATCACCGTAGAAGATGTATAAGAGTTCTTTGAGTCTGATGAAGATCTCAAGCATGAAACATTGTTTGACGAAGATATAATTATATGATGTTAAAGAGATGGAGAGATTATGCTGCAAAATGTCCGCGATCTTACCTTCAACATAAGAAGGTCACTGATTTCTTTATGATTATGCTTCATTAACTGAAATATACATAATGAAGAACAATTTCGACTTATAAAACGTGTGTGATACGATTTTCAACAATTTAATTTGCATTAAATATTTTTCATTATTTGTTATCAGTGATACTTTTTCTGTCAATTTAGTTAATTATAACTAGTATTTATTTCACAAAATATAGAAAATATGTACTTTTTAAAAACTGTACAAATTGAAAACTAAATGCATTGTACGGGTTTAATTAATTTAATTACGCAGATACTTATTTAATTTTTTTTTTACTTCTCCGCTTTAACCGTTTTTTCTCTTATTCGGCTAACCCTCAGTCCCGTTTAGGCCGATTAAGCGGGAGGTTACTGTATTTACAAAAATATATTTCGCCGTTTTAATAATTTGTATTTATATTATCAAATTTATTTTGCTATTTTTCCGGTAACACAATATTTTTATAGAATAAGACAGATAAGAACTTACGAATATGTTTTGTTTTTACCTATCAGTTTCTGAGATCTCAAGGAAGGCATTTTCAAATTTAACTGACTTTTAAAAGACAATTGGGAATAGGGGTATAGTGGAAGGTATATTACATTCTGGTTATTTTTAAGAAGCTCCGTATATTCTTTGCTTCTCAAATAAAGCTATAGCGTATAGTGATGGGCGATAACGAGATCTTTTTCTCGATTTTCTCGATTGTATGGACATCTCGATAGTTTTCGATTGTGTAAATATTTTCTCGATGACTCCAGTTTGCCAATTGCTTTTATACTTCATAAATTTATCAAGAATCGTCTGCAGGTCAACTGGAATGAGTCGGCGTTAATAAGGACTAAGTAGCTTCGGCCGCTAGCGGGCCCTTCCTTTAGTCGGAGCCTCTAATTTATACGTAATCTTGTAATATGACATCTCGAACTGGCTTCCCGCTATATACGGCACCGTATAGCAGGCGTGGTGTGCACGCACTATAAAATCTTGTAAAAAAATAATCTCGAACCGGAAGAACCTCGGATAGGATCCCTGGGGGAAGGGAGGGGTGAAGGTGAGGGGAGGAGCACAGCAGCTGCATAATAGGAATAAATCGTCATGGGGCATTAGGTTTTTTCAACTATATGTCACATGTCACATGAGCGATCTCGATCTGAATTTATAAAAATGCCCTCCCAGGGGGGGGGGGGGTTAAGTGGGGGGAGCGGCGCAAGAGGTGCATAACGTGGGTAAGTGGTCACAGGCCTTTCCGACAATATATCACAAGGGGGTCTCGGGTAAATTTAGAAAAGTCACATGAAAGTTCCCGGCTAAATTTATAAAAATGGCCCCCGTGGGACAAAGTTGGGGAGGGGAGGGCCGCGGGAGGTGCATAAAATGAGTAAGTGATCACAGACCTTTCCAACAATATGTCACATGAGGAGTCTCGGCTAAATTTAGAAAAGTACACCCGTGGGGGCAAAGTGGGGGGAGGGCGGACACCGGAGGTGCATAACATCAATAAGTAGTCACAGACCTTTTCAGCAATATGTCACATGAGGGATCTTGGTTAAATATAGAAAAGTACCCCCGTGGGGGCAAAATGGGGGGGCTGACACCGGAGGTGCATAATATCAATAAGTAGTCACAGACCTTTCCAACGATATGTCACATGAGAGGTCTTGGCTAAATTTAGAAAAGTATCCCCGTGGGGGAGGCAAAGTGGGGAGGGGGGTGCTTAACATGAATAAGTGGTCACAGGTTTTTCCAATATGTAACATTAGGAGTGTCAGCAAAATTTGAAAAAATGCCCCGGTGGCAAAATGGGGAAAGGGGCAGGTAGGTGTTTAATATAAATAAGTGGATTTTCTAATGATATATCGTATGAAGAGTATCGATAAAAGTTAAGACAGTGCTCCCCCCCTCCAAGGAGCCAACTACCTCACTCTTCGGAATACAACCCAACTTTTCGAAATTTCATATATTATAAATAATACCGGGTGGCTCCGTAAAAAAATCCGATCTAAAATAATGAAAATTAAAAAAAGTTTGAAAACTAACCCCTTCCCCCACAGTGGGAGCAAAATTGGGGAGGGGGGGGGGCGGACGAAAGTCTCATAATATGAAAGAGTTATCTAAGAGCTTTCCGATGATATGTCACATGACGGGTTCAAAAAATGTTTGAAAATTGCTTCCCCGACCCCTCTCCCCAGTGGGTCCACTCTTTCGCCCCGGAATTCACGCAGCCCCCACTTTCAAAATTTTTATGTTTAATAAATAATAAATACCGGAAGACTCCATAAAAAAAATCCACATCTAAAATGCTATTTATTATAGAAATCGCTACGGTTTTAAAAATTTGTTCGCCCCTCCCCACCCCCAAAATTCAATTTTGGGGAAGAAAGGTTCATAATATGAAAGAGTAGTCAGAAAGATTTCCGAAGATATATCACATGAGGGGTTTCATAAAAGTTTGAAAATTGCACCTTTGTGGGTCCACTCTCACGCCCCTTGAATACTCCCGGAATTCCCCAACTCTTAATATTTTTATATTTAATAAGTATTATTTTAGGGCTACGACAAAAAACCCATTTAAATGATAATTATTCTAGATTTCGCTACAGTTTTAAAGACTTGTCCGCCCCGCCCCCCCCCCCCCCCCCCGCATCCTGAAATTCAACTGTGGATGGGAGAAAGATTCATAATATGAAAGGGTTGTCAAATTACGATGATGTATCACATGCCGTGTTCGGTAAAAATTTGAAAATCTCCCCCCACCCCCCCACCCCCCTCCGTTTGTCTACTCTTGCGAACCCCCAAAAATCACCAATCTCTGTCTTTGAATTTTTTTTATTTAATACATAATATTTATCGGAAGGCTCCATCATTTCACTGCTCATTGCCATACCTATCTTTCTTTCCAGCTCTCCCCTTGATATCTCTTCTCGGCCCTTCTTGACCGAGAGGGAGAAATCGGTTTTCTTGATAATCATCGAGAGTAACATATCGAGAATGGAAGAAAATTGATTTCTCATTCTCGGCCTTAGTTACAACCGAGAAGACATATCTCGAGGTAAGCGAGAGGTTTTCATCGAGGAAAGGTATCTCTCGAGGTAAACGAAAGGTTTGCATCGAGCAGACTTTTGTCAAGGTGCGACAGAGAGAGAGCGAGAGAGAAATGAATGAGCATATTCCATATACGTCATGATTACGTAGTCTGGGTTGGCTAGGAACTTCTAGCGTAAAGGAGGGAAGTCACGGAAATGAATGTGATGTAAATCCCAGCTAGAAAAACAGTAATGGAGCCCTTTCTTATGAGTTAGAAGTTCTTTGGGTATTTATTTAGCTTTCACAGTCAGATTGACACTTGGTGCGTTTTTGGTTTAAGTCATAGTTTCTCAAAGAAGGATACAGATTAGGAGGCGTGTGATTTTGTTACATATAACATATACTTAAGTTGAAAAGGGTTTAATTCAGTTTGTGTGGGGCATTTTTTCCATTTTTACTTTCATCTATCTTTACAAGAAGGAAGTATTGGATTCATGAAAAATTTGTCAGTTTTTAGAAAATATCTGTCTTTTATGTGACAAAAATTTTGATAACGCTCTATCTCAAGAAGTAATGCGCAAAATTTAATAATACTTCATATTCAGTTAGACCTAGATGCAAATTGGTGTTGATTTGTTTGTTGTGCAAATAGCCCAACAGGTAACGCTGCTATATTTCAAAAACTAATGCACGGAATTTAATCAAACTTCATTAGCTATTGCTAGATATTGGAACCAATTCCTCGTTAGACAGGTTCACTCTTAGAAAATATATTTGTCTGTTTCCATTTCCGATAAAGTTCTTTTGTTTTCGATCAACTTTGAAATTCTACAGCATTAGACATTTAGGGTAACTTTGATCTGTATTAAATCATTTGCCTTTACCGAAAAAAGGAAAAATGCTGTTCGATTCTAATGAGTTCGTGACTGTCTCACAAAGTATTAGCTACTTTGGATTTAGGTACAGATGGGCAACAGTCATGTTAGGGGCCCATTTAGGGACTGGAAATCAATTCCGTTTTAGACAGATTCTGTCTTAGCTGGTTTGTCTAGTTATCCTCCCATTTTTTGATAAAGCTCTTTTTCTTTTGACCAACCAGAAAATTCCACAGAATTAGACACGCATTCAACATTTAGGAACTTTTCCTCTATCAAACCTTTTACTTTTATCGAAAATGTGAAAATGCAAATCGATTCTAGCTAATGCACCTAAGAATAAAAATAAGTTAGAAAGGCGCTACTTTAGATTTGGGTACAGACAACGAAGAGTTATGTTTCAATCGCTAGGGACCAAAGACCAATTCCGTTTTAGACAGTTTCCCTCTTAGCTAGTGTGTTTATGCGGTTATCCTTTCATTTTTGGATACAATGCACCTGAGAATAAAATTGAGTTTTTAAATGAATCAAAAAGTAACTACTTTGGATTTGAGTACAAGAACAAACAGAAAAAATCATTTTGGAATAATTAGGGAGTGGAAACCGGTTTCCGTTTTAGACAGGTTCCCACTTAGCTGGTATATGAGTCCGGTTATCCTTCTGTTTTTCGGTAAAGTTCTTTTGTTTTCGATTAATGGTGAAATTTCCCAATATTAGGCTCGCATTTACGAAAATTTGAACGAAATTACGAAAATTATCAAACATTTGCCTTTAGCGAAAAAGGAAAAATTCGATTCTAGCTAATACGCTTGAAAATAAAAATAAGTTCGTTAATGTGTCAGAAAGTAACTATTTTTAATTGGAATGCAAATTTAAAGAATCATTTTGGCATCGATAGGGAGTGGTAAGCAGTTTCCGGTTTAGACAGGATCCCTTTTTAGCAAGTATATTTGTCTGGTTTTCCTTCCCCTTTTTCGATAAAGCTCTTTTTTTTATCAACGGGAAATCTTACAGCATTAGATATTTAGGGGAACTTTAACTTGCATCAAATTTTTGACTTTATCGAAAATGTGAAAAAGCTATTCAATTCTATCGAATGCGCCATAATTACGCGATTTAGACATCGCACTTTCATAAAAAATAAAAGGGAACTTATTCCAAAACAAAATTAGCAAAAAGATATTACAATCCTTGAAAAATTTAAATAATGTTTTTAAAAGTAGATAAATGAACTGAAAGTATTTTCTTAAGTTATTTAGCGTTCCAAAATAGCGTTGTTCTTATCATTACTTTGAACATATTTCTTGATAACATATTGATCTTATATTTGAAAAACTTGTTTGAAAAGAGTGTTTTGAAAAATTCTGAAGGATTGGGGTTACCGTATTCAACTCATTTTGCTGGCATCTGGTTCATCTGTAGTACACTCAATTTACTAGACTTGCATACATAATATACATTGCCATACATAAAATAAAATTTGATATGAAAATCCCTGATACTTATTATTAATATGCTCAAACATTACAAACTTAAAATATTTTACAGTGTTTTATCGAAACATTAGTATGCACACTTCATTAAAGAAATTTATACGGAACATATCTTAAAGATATTAATCATTTAGAGTTTATTGGCCTGTATTAAAATATAGAATGGCACATAATATTCGAAAGATAAATACTATAGCGGAGATGTTGTAACATTAAAGTTAATTTCTTAAACGCATTTCTAAC
The DNA here is from genome assembly GCA_963932465.1 of Maratus speciosus. NCBI lineage: Eukaryota > Metazoa > Arthropoda > Arachnida > Araneae > Salticidae > Maratus > Maratus speciosus. The sequence goes on along the minus strand of OZ010790.1, from coordinate 176,330,700 downwards.
AATTTGTTAATTGTCATAAACCATTAGTACAGAAAAGGGGGTAGGTTTAGGGATTAACATTTCTTTCAGAAGGCTTAAAAACTGATAAGATGTATTACATAACAAGTTGTATTAAGATTATTAACAAATGTTAGAATACAGCTTTCTAAAGGCTTCATATCAGGTGCCCCTCAATCAATTGAAGTTGAATGAAAGAGTTAATGAAAACGATAGCAGCAAACTACATTACTGCTTCTGTTGTTTCACAACCTTTCATTTAGCTTCAAATGAAGATTGTAGATAAGGATCTTTTTACAGAGCATCTCAGTGTTAAATTTACATCGATTTCTTGGTATGTTTTTTTATTCCATCTATCTTTAGTTGCCACGTATTTACTAAAAACTTAAAAATTACTGTATAAGCCTGTAAAATTATAATCACTAATCGATTGTAAAACATCTCGATTGTAGATTCCGGGAAGTAATCGATGACTGTATCGATTGTATTTCTTTACGATGACAATTTTTCTCGATTGGTAAAATCTCGAGAATCGCCCATCACTAATAGCGTATACTCTAGACATGAACATTCATGACTCTAGCGCATTCCCTCTGTTTTTTTTTTTTTGTACGACTACAATAAATGGTTGGAAATGCAAAAAAAATTATGTGAAACAAAGTAAATAAAAGCATTTATAAAAATATTTTCTGAAATTTTCCTTATTAAATGAATAGGGGTATTCATTTACGGATCACTTGCATTCGTTTCAACATCACCGAGAGATATACTGTTTTAATCTATAGTCGCTATTCAAAGTTATAATATTGGGGACTCGGTGCAAAACCCGAATACATTCTATTACGTAAAGTCATTTAATGTCACATATATCGATTTTTATTTTTATTTTCATTTACAAATTGAATCTGCTCATTATTAAATTAAAATTTGCAAATATCGATATCAAAATACAGTGTTTATAAACTTGATTTTAAGCATATACATTCGTATTCTGACTGAAGAAAACCTTTTGAATAAAATCCTTACTCTGAAAATACCCGCAGCAATTCCGGAGAAAAACGGGAAATATTCTTGTGAAATAGATAGTGCATAAAGATGGTGGTAAACCCCCATATATTGACTGTATTCATAAAAGTCATATCAAATTTCACTTCCCACTACAGAAGAGAAGATGAAAAGTTTTTATGACTTTCACGTTCTTTTTCTTCATTGCATTTTCCATGAGCGCTCGGACAGTGTCACAAAGGTCCTAACTGCATCAGATTTCAACAAAATATACAGGCGAGAGAGAGATAGGGAGGGATTTTACATCTATATCTTCTTATTTAAAATGTTTTTTTTTTTTTTTTTTTTTTTTTTTTTTAAATAAAGACTTGCAAAATGGATTGAAAATGCGATCAATATTTATATGCTTTAAACTGTGGATTGGGTTGTTTATTTCAAACAAAATATTAAAACAAAATATAAATAATAAATAACAAAATTCAAAACAGCTCGGGCGAACATTACCTTAAAAATACTAGATGTTTCAAAAGTTCAGTGCGAAAGTAAAACGCGATAAAAAAAAGATCTATGGGTCGGAGGGACATGCAGTTTGCAGATAAATATTCAGCGGAGTACGGCATTTTGTATGACACAAAAATTGCTCAAAATCTCGACAATAGAGGGCATTTCTGCAGGTAATTCCATGGAATAAATCCATATTGCTCGCATAACGCAAGATTTGGATACAAAAAAGAGCACATGCAGTATTCTCTAATGTTTTTGTACCCAAATCTTGCATTGTGTGAGCACTATGGAAATATCTATTGTTGAGATTTTGAACTATTTTCTTTTGATGATATACAAAATCCCGTACCACGCTTAATTAGTTATTTGCAAACCGCATATATCTCCAGCGCATAGATTTTTTTAAAATTGCGTTTTACTTTCACAGCGCACTTTTGAAACACCTGGTATGTATTGCCATTAAATAAGGATAGAGCGATAACTCTATAATCGCACTTTTCTTTGTCTGAGTTTGTGTAATACAGTAGTTAATTAATACAACCTTTCATAGTTGTGTTGATAGTTTTTTTTATTTCCGTGATTTTTGTTCTGTATTACTATCTTTGTTTGAAACATTAAAATTAAGAAACACTTCTTGATATTATGAAAATATTTTTACGAAGGATTGATCTTTCCATGTGGTGATTGTATATCTGGGAATAAAGAAGTTGCATTCCTCTCATATAAAGCTGTTTATTGACAGAAAATACGACATGCATTTGTCACAATTTGTGTTATAATGGCCACGTAAGAATTGTAATACAATAACAAGTTAACAAAAAATTGCAGAAACGCACAACTTAGTCCGAATACTTAAAAGCATTTAGACAACTATCCCTCCTGAAGATTGTAAGGTATTACTGAGCTCTCATTTGCCGACGAAAAGAGGAAACATATGTTTGGAAAATTTCATGAAAAAATATTCAGAAGTTTTTGAGATATCGTGCGCGTTATTCCCAAAAACGTCAATTGGAGAAAAATGACTTCAAAGCTTCGGCGGTTTTGGTGTTCGTGTTGTTTATGACGGCCAATTATCAACACAAGGGATATGGGCCCAAAGGGTGGGGGTGCTCTCCGGGGGGTCTTTCTAAGGGAACCTAAACCGTATTTAAGCAAGCAAATCCAAGGCTCGAAGAAAACCACATGAAAACTCCGAAAGAATAGGCCAACGGGCGCAATTGTATTCGAACCCAGCATCTCCCGTCTACCAGCTTTTATAGCAGTACCTCTCGTCCACTAGTGGGATTCAAAGTTTTGGAAACGCCGCTTCAGTACTGAGCGGGTGTAATTGTAAAAGCCATAACTTCTGTTCTAATGGGAATTTCAAGGAAGCAATTATACCAAAATGTTCAGAAAAGACAGAGGTTCAATATCTAAAAAAAATTTAATTTCGAAAATTTTGAATCTTTAAGAGTCTTGAGACCCCTAAAAAGCGATATTTTCCTACTTGTCTCGCGTCAGGATTTAACAGCCGGAAAAATTACCGAAGATCTCTTCCTACAATCACCTTTTTGATTAGTTTTATTTTCAGAGATTTAAGCGTGAAATTCGATGACATGTGTTAAATTTGTGTTTCATTTATGCCCAGTGGTAGGGGAGTAAAAAAAAGACCGAATTCGGAATTAATTAGGGGAAAGCTGGAAATTGTTTTAATCCATTTAGTTTAGGCCTAGAATGAATATGCTAAGTTTTCCCCTCGTAGTAGGTGAGCGTTAGAAAATATGTACAGATTTATAGTAAAAAAATACGTTTTTTTAGATACCATAACAGTATCTCAAAACAGCTTTTTCAAAAACATTGTCAATACAAATGTTTTAGAGCTTAAAATTCTGAGTAAAATGAGTACCTACACTTAATATTTTTGTTGAACATTAAGGTCACAATTCTACTTTAAAGTTTTAGATCCGTGGTCAGGGGGTTGAACTGAGAATTAATTAGGAGAAAACTGGAAATTGTTTTAATCCCTTCAGTTTAGGTCTAAAATGAACGTACTACGTTTTCTTCCTTTGAATGATTTTAGAAAATATCTACATATTTATTTTTGAAAAACACGTTTTTTTTAATTACCTTAACAATATCCCAAAACAGCTAACTCTATACAAAACATTGTAAATACAAATGTTGTAGAGCTTAAAATTCTGATTAAAATGAGTACCATTATTAATATTTTTGTTCAACGTTCGGCCGCAATTCTATTTCAAAATGTTTTAAATCAAGAGCTTGAAGCCAGGAGAGACCAAGTTGACTTAACAATATCTCAAAATTGCGACCTTAATATTGAACAAAAGTATTTAGTATAGGTATTCATTTTACTCAGAATTTTAAGCTCTACAACTTTTGTATTGACAATGTTTTTGATAGAGATAGCTGTTTTGAGATATTGTTAAGTTAACTTGGTCTCTCCTGGCTTCAAGTTCTTAATTAGCGATTAAGGCAAAATTTTGAAATAGAATTGCGACCTTAATGGTTGAACAAAAATATTAATGATGGTACTCATTTTATTCAGAATTTTAAGTTCTACAACATTTGTATTGACAATGTTTTTTATAGAGTTAGCTATTTTGAGACATTGTTAAAGTAATTAAAAAAACGTCTTTTTCAAAAATAAATATGTACATTTTTTCTAACATTCACTCAAATACGAGGAAGAAAACATCGTACGTTCATTTTAGACCTAAAGTGAAGGGATTAAAACAATTTCCAGCTTCATCCTAATTAATTCTGAGTTCAACCCTTTGACCACGGGTCTAAAACTTTAAAGTAGAGTTAGCTGATTTGAAATACTGTTACGATATGTAAAAAAAAAAAAAAAACGTGTTTTTTGACTATAAATCTATACATATTTCCTAACGCTCACCTAGTACGAGGGGAAAATATAGCATATTCATTCTAGAACTAAACTGAAGGGATTAAAACAATTTCTAGCTTTCCCCTAATTAATTCCGAATTCAACCCCTAACCACTGGGCTAATTAACCATTTGGAAAAATGGTTATTGTGCTCGTCAGGGTAGGAAATCAAAAGCATATCTGAAGGTTTTTATTGGTTGAATCCGCATTTTATTCGTTTTCTGATTGGTCTATACAGTAATCTGTATTTCCCTTTACTTTCAACAGAGATGGATACTTCTGTTGCCATTATGACAAAAAAGTAATAAAAACTACAAAAAAAAATTAATAACTCAGAAACAAATTGAGATACATCTTTTAAACAAATTGCATTTAAAAGTACATATTTCTTTTCTATACGATGGTGTAAAAAGTAATATTGTGGGATGTTTAGAAGTTTAAGAATGATATTTCATTTAAAATAGGTAGTCAGATTTCTTGGAAATCTGACGATGGAAAACCCTTATCCCGAACAGCCAATGAAATGCTTGAACGTAATGAATAATACGTAAGTTTCAGGTGGATAATACGTAAGTTTCAGGAAATTTGACGAGTCGCCGGCGATTTTTGTCGCTTGCAATTTTTACGTGTAATAACACTATTAATCTTTAATTCATGGCGTACGTAATGTATGATCAACTCCGTGCGATTTTTTATGTCTTAAATTTTAGTCTTTGAAAAAATCATTTTCCAAATAGTCGTTGTAATTTGTTAAATTGCTTTTTTTTATTTTATTGTTTTACTTATTAATTAATGGATGCTTTAATTTCGTTATAGAATATTAATCAAAGAACCAATGCAGTGTTGTTGAAGTGCCTACTAGAATCGTGATGCTCTAGTTTACCTTCCGTAGATGGTGATAAATCGGGATGGTCATAATGCATAGATGTTAAGCAGTATGTGGAATTTCTTACAAATTCCTGAGCATTGGAATGATCGAAAAGCAAGTCAGGGTTAGTGGGGAAGGAGGAAAAGGGCCCAGAACTATGTATTTTTTTTAATATAAATTAAGTACATCAATAATAAAATATAATAGGATTAAGAAAAGTTACAAAAAATAGAAGTTTACTGATAAAATATCAAATTTTGAGTAGAAGCCGGCAAGGATTTGACGGCTAACTTCAGCAGCCAATGTGGATGCGAAGCACAACGAATCAAACTGCTGGAAAAGATCAAGCAAAGAGGAAGAATTGAGATGCCAGTGGAACTGGATGTCACATTTGTCCTTTATAATATAACTATAATATAACTACAAACGAAAATGTGCTATTACTTCTTCGAGTTGTCCACTATTCCGAAAATTGCTGTTCACATATAGAAACCTCAAAATCTAATATATTTTAGAGATTTAAAAAGGAGATTATAAAAACGAAGTTTCTTTTGCCGTCACAGATTTGGAAAATATTTCCGAGTAGTTTTTATAGTATTCTAGCTGTACCCTGCTACGCGTTGCTGTGGCTCAGTCTGATTAAATGGGAAAGAAAGAAAAGAGAAAGCGCACGTTTCTAACATGTTTAATTTCACAGCGCTTGTGGGTATACAACATTTTTTGTTGTTACATTGTCTGTGCAGATATAGAGATTGTCTGGTTTGCCGATTCTAGAACACGAAACATATAATTGTCCGTGTGAGAAGCAATCCGTGTCTAGATCTAAACCACAGAACTCTAAAAGTTGGCACTAAGCTTTGTTGATAGAGATTGAAAACGCCAATCAAATTGGTAATTGAAATTTCTTAAATTGAAATGACACATCCGTTGGAATAAAAAGATTGCGAGGAATAAGGACATCTTCACGTTTGAAAGGTTGTGTGTTTATGACGGCCAATTATCAACACGAGGGATATAGGCCCTAAGAGGGGGTGTCCTCAATAGGGTCTTTCTAAGGGAACCTAACCCGTATTTACGCAAGGAAATCCAAGGTTCGAAGAAAACCACGAAAAACTCCGAACGATTAATCCGACGGGCGTGATTGGGTTCGATCCCAGCACCTCCCGTCTACCAACTTCAAGAGTAGAATCTCTCGGCCACTGTTGGGGCCCACCTTTGAAAGGTCCTGTCAAGATTATTGGTTCGACGACGTTGATCATTATTTTTTTTTACTGCAAGCCGCGTGCCGTTGCAAAGCCTTTGATGGTTCATATTTCGCAACATCATAATTGGCACGCCGACTGTCAATTGCAGTGCTCGCGGTGGCATCCCTGGCAAATCGAGTGAATTAAAAAATTATGTTGGATAATTAACCGTATCATCTACTCCCACAACATGTTGACGGGCTTGTATGTGACTGCCTCGCTTTGAATGTTAGACTGAGTAATGTTATTAAGTAAGTAGAAGTCTTTGTTCTTGCCGCGAGAATACCTTGCTCCTTCTGCCAATTTGTGATTCTTATAATTGGTTTGAATATTGGGAAATACTTTTTCAAACAGTTGTTCTTTTGACGTCACTAAATTGCAGAAGATATGAAGCAATGAAATTCGTCCCGAGGTCAGATCAAGAGCTTCGAACGATGTTTTGTGCGCCATTATGCATTCATCCCAAACAATAAGTTTGCATTTTTGCAATACTTTTCCCATGCTGGATGCTTTGGAAGTTTTGGATGTGAGAGTTTCAATGAATTGCATGTTCAATAGCAATTTCACGGACGACGCAAGAGCTAAGGCTATGTCATTTTGGCATCGAATTGCTGTCAGAATCAATCTAAGGAGGAAGGTTTTACCAGTTCCTCCTGGTGCATCTAAGAAGATTTCTCCAACCTCGTTATTGACAGATTGCATTATTTGGTCGTAAATGCATTTTTGCTCAAGCGTTATCTTAAGAATATTTGATTGCACATACGACAAATATAACCCGTGCTGTAATTTTGTTCACGACGCGATTCTACATCGATCAAAACAGCTGCAAATCCATTCGGTGATGGAATTCCCAATTTATTGAGAACGTTATTAGTGATATCTAAGCACAAATCTCCAATCATTATCAACACTTTCGTTGTAGATTTCTGCTGTGAAATTCATGCTCATATTTGAATTTTAACGGAAAATATCTTCAGTCATGTGCGATTTATATTTCTCCCATAATTTTGTTGAAGATTAAGGGGAGCAGGCGGTCAGTATCATTGCAAACAATGTACGAATTCGATTGAGATGTGACGTGTTGCACGCGTTATTAACACATACATCCGAGTGTCGGTTGTTGTCCAATAAATTCAGAGCTTGACATGCACTGAGAAAAAGTCACTTGATCCAGCAAAATAGAGGCATTGCTATAGATATAAAACTGTAACGCCGTTGACAATTCTAAAATGCTGGAAAGATGTTTGACCGGGCTATTTACGAACAGCATGCGAAGAAAAAAAGCATTCTTCTTGATTGGGATGCAAGGTTTACAGCCTGTCTATCGTAGTTTTTTTTAATATGCCAAGTTTCCCTCTCCTAGTTTGAGTCGTTCAAATGATTTTCTACTCGCATTCCATCTGTAATACGTAGGCAATTCCGAATACAACAGTGTTTTCTCGAACGCGTCATTTTGATATAACGTGAAGAAAGCACTTAAAGTTGTAGCCGGTGGATTCAAGGCTATTTGTTGCACAATTGCAGCTGTGAAATAAACATGTTATCGAATTTACAGATATACAGCTAAGTGAACAACAGCTGGACTTCATTCATGTTTTGGAAACGAAAGAATCCGCAATACAGCTTCATTGCTGCTTATGTACCTTCCAGCCGGATACTGTGCGATTTTATTCATATGTAATATGACCTATCCTATCACTTCTTTTTGTCTGCACACTAAAAATTGCCATGTCGCTGTCTTTATTCGTTCATACAAATGTACTTGATTGATTTGACGGAGTTACAGTATTCCACGATCTGCGCTTTGTATGTTATTATTTTTATAGCAAAGGCGAATATATAACAACCCACCGGTTATCTCCTTCGATGTCACCATTTCTCATTTGTATGGTTGCTAACATACCGCCATCTTCTGCTGATCTTCTTCTGTATAAAAGATATCCATCGTTTCCAGCGGGCATTCAATTCATCATTGCCTTCACCAATGAAATACATTTGTAGGAATTTATGACGGGGACGGAAGCAAGGAGCTTTGTTATAAATTTGTCCTTTCACTTTGAAAGTTGGCATGATTTGAGCTGTTACGATTTCTGCAATGAACGACGTCATTTGGAAGCATGAGTTGTATTTCCTGATGTTAGATTGCAAAGTCTTTGAGCCGGCGATGTATCTCGCAACCAAAGTTTTTAACGACTCTGGCGGTTCTCCAAGTTAAGGCAGTTCACTTTTACCGGCAGTGCAACACATTCCTGTCGTTTCTCCATTAACTTTCAGAGCTTGCAATAAAGACACACTTCAGTCATAGTGCCGAAGAGAACACGCCGGTTAACAATATAATCATCAGCTAGGTTGTACCGGAATGCAAAGCGATTGTAATCGCGTGATAGTCGAATACTGAGTCGTGTTTGATGCTGATCTGCTGTTTTCGTTCACGTCTTTAAGCCATTCTTAGCCTGTCGCATTGATTCTGTTGGAACGAAGCAGATCTCCAGCTGCAGAATGCACTCGCCGTGCTCTCAAACGTGCATCCTCAAGTCTGGCGTCAGGTCGCTCTGATGCTTTCTCGGCACATATTTGAGCCATTCTTTCTCTGTTTGACTCGTTCGCTTTTGCCCCTTCTTCCTCAGTTTTATTTGCAATTACTCGTCGCGCTGCTTCAGCTCCGTCAGTACGACGGCGCACGTTTCATCTTGTGCGAGGAATTATTTGGATGAACTAAAACCAATCGATTGGACTGAAAAAGAAGAAAGAATGTTGTAATAAAAGCGTATAAATTTGCAAAAATTAAATTAAAAAGAAAAGTGCCCAGTTAAACTGTTGGCATTGAGCTCACAGGCTATTCACACTAATTGTATATTATACTCTTATTTCAAAGAATAATGCCCCTTGAAAAATAAATTAAGGGAAGATTATCCCCCGTTTCCCCTTTATACTTAACCAATGATCATCCAAATCCAATCAAGGAAATGCCTTATCAAAATAAACCGGTATACCAAAATTATCAAATAGGATAATTTTCCATGAAAAACTCATTTATCTAAATTGGGGGGATTGGCCCATTTCCCCCTTTTATACTTAATCACTGAACCCCCAAAACTAATTGGGGAAGCGCCTTATCAGAATGAACCTATTCACACAATTTGAAGCAAATTGGATAATTTTACATGAAGAACCCATTTATCTAAATTAAGGAGAGGAATTAGACCCCCGTTCACCTTTACACTTAACCAATAAAATCCCAAAACTGATCAGGGAAGCACTTTATCAGAATGAACCTATTTACAAAATTTGAAGCAAATCGGATAATTCTGCATGAAAAACCCACTTACCTAAATTAAGGGGAATTCACCTCCGCCCGTTATCTTCCTTTATACTTAACCAGTGAACCCTCAAAACTAATCAGGGGGGCGCCTTCTCAGAATGAACCTATTTACAAAATTTGAAGCAAATCGAATATTTCTATAAAGAGTTATTGCGTTTCGTACGTATATACATAAATTCGTACATACATGCGTACATACAGAACCGGCGGGCACAATAACTCTCAGGCTTCAATAGCATGTGAGCTAAAAAGTAAACAAAACACGAACTAAAAAACAAAACAAAAAAAAAACATAAAAAATTCTGACGAAATAAATATTTCAGTAATGTGTCCACCAGGGGGCAAAGTGAGGGGTGGGAGGACGGGAAGTGCATAATATTAAAGAGTGGTCAACGAGCTTTCTAAGGATATACCACATAATGGATGTAGAAAAAAAAATAAAAACCGCCCCCGGATGGGAAAAAATTGGAGAGAGGGGAAGTGAGGTTCATAATTGGCGCATTCGAATGCAACGCAATCCATGAATTTCAAAGCAGTCGGTGAACTTTCGGAGGTTTAGGATTTTGTACCAACAAACATTTATATTTTTATTTATATAAAAATGTGCCACCCGAGGCAAAATGGGGGAGGGGGGAGGGGAGGTGCATAATATGAAAGAGTTGTCAGAGAGCTTTCTAATGATATATCACATGGTGGGTGTTGGAAAAAATAAAAAGGCGCCCCTTGGTAGGGGGGAAATTGGGGGAAAGGGAGCGAGATTCATAGTAGGTCTCTAACAACACGCTCGTATTCGAATACAACTCAATTCGTGAATTTCAAAGCAATCGGTGAAGAAATTTCGGAGATTAACGATTTTGTACAAACGAACATTTACATTTTTATTTATATAGATTAATTAGTTTTTTCAACCTCGCATATAGACTTTTAGGATGTTATAAATTCTTAAGTAAACCTTTTCACATTAAACAAACGTTTTACAGTAAAACATGATAAATTAACAGCCTTAACATTAACCTAAAAAATAATATGAAAAAAAAACTAAAAAAGTCCAATTGAGAACTATCGTAGGTAACCAGAGCCTCACTAAAGCAGGGGCATGCGAGGCAGCAGCCCCGGGCCCCCCGACTTAAGAGGCCCCACCCCCCTAACGGCAGATATAAGTTTTCGTTAACGGAGAACCAAATGTGACCAGATTCTAATTTAAAGAGTTTTCATTTTGTGATATTTTAGTTCTTCCTTACTGACTTTATAAAGATTTTTTTAAACACATAAATTTAATGAAACTATTTCTATAATATCACACATCTGTTATCTGTTTAAAAGAATTTGTCATAATAGAAATTTTATATTAAAATACTTTAGGACATCATGAGGAATGCAGTAACAACATAACAAATATTGAAATTTGTTGCTATTCTTATTAAATGCATGCCACAACTTGCCTTTCCATATTATGGAATCGTCCAAATGCATGTTGATTGAATACAAAGATTACGTTAAATAGAAAAGTATTAACACAAATAGCCAATAATGCCTGAAAAACTTTATTTACATTTTAACGGCTCACATTTAGCCTTATATTCCTTTAACTGAAAAGAAAAATTGTATTCCATAGTTTCTTGAAGCCATCTTTCTTGTGTTATTCTGTATATAGACGTGAATAGTACTTGGTATGAAATTTATGTATACATGCAATAGTTTTAATCACTTCAGCATAATTTATGAATTTAAAATGTTCAAAAGGTAGAAGGGGGCACCCCGAATAATGCTTGCCCCAGGGCCTCCCACTGTCCAAGTCGGGCCCTGTAGGTAACTCTGAAGAGTCATAGAACTGTTTGGATTTATTTATAATTATTAAACCACATTTCAAACAATTATCGTTCGTTGTCCATTATGCATGAGGGATATTCTGTGTGTTTTTGTAAAAGAACTATAAATGCTACGGACATTTTCAATAAAAAATGTGAGCTTCTTTTAGTTTAAAAGAAATTATCATCATTAAAGCAAGCATCGTTAATCCCTTTACGTACTGAATTGTGAGATCATGAAAATTTTATCTTCTAAAGCACTTTTTGTGAATTGTTTAAACTACATTAGAAGACTTACATTCTCATTTAATAAATTTTAGAAGGATTTTAGAAGGATTGAAGGATTTAGAAGAATTAATTAAATTTGAACTTATAGGGATTTCGTGCAATATTTATAATCTCACTCAAATCTTTTATTTTAAATATTTTTCTTAGCATTTTGTAGGATTAGGAAATGTACAAATACAATGTTCTTACAATAGAAATATAGAAATACAAGCAAACCCCGCGGCTTTGCTCGCGTAATACTTGAAACATGCCAAGTGATATTTATATGTGTAATTTTTATTAAAAGAATTTATACTTTTAGGAATAATTCAAAAATTACTATTTAAAACACAGTTTGGCTAAACTTCATTATTACACTGCAATAGGCAGAAAACAGGCTTAAATTAATAAAAAGAAGTAAAACTAAATAAGTGATAATTTAGAAAATATTTTGAAAACTTTTATGCTCAATTAATACTCTCATTTCATTATTCATTTGAAGTTTACAATTTTTTAGAAACGATCTTCTTACATCTTAAAATTAACCATCATGTCAAATTCCAAGTCCTACCACCTCTGTCAACATAAAGGGCTATGTTGAAACAGGAATTGTCACCATTAATTTGCCAACGTTAATTTTTAAATCGGTTTGTTATTTCCTAATATTCCCCAGAAACGTAATTTAGAAAGCTTTTAAAGGCCTTTTTAGGACGTTTGTTGTTCCTGTGAACCCCAGGTATTAGAATCATCGGAATAAAATATAGCCTTTGTAGGATCAGAGACTGTTTTCATTGATTTGCAACTATTACTTTTATAACCGGTTTAGAAATCGTAATTTAGGACTTTTTTAGAATGCTTTTCGCACCCCCCGTTCGCTTCACCCCTTTTTAATTCGAATTTATTTTCAACAGTCCTTCGAGGGCATTTATATTTTATAAGTAACTTCCATGCTATATTTAAAGTTTCTAGCCTTTTCGGTATCACAGAAATCGCAATTTAGAAAGTTTTTTGCTCCTGCAACACTCTGGTGGTAGTGGCACAGACATAAAATATAGCTTATATTTGAGCAGATTCTATCGCCAACAATTTGTCACCATTATTTTTTAAATCAGTTTGGTATTTGATAAGATTGTATAAAAATTGCAATTTAGGAACTTGCAAAATTGCAATTTTGACGCTTTTAGCTCACTTAATCTTTTTAAATTTGGAATTTTCTTTCGACTGTTCTTAGAAAGCAGTTGCATCTTATAAGTAAATACCATGCCATATTTCAAAGTGTTACATTCCTCAGTTGTGCATAAAATGCAAATTAGAACTTTTTTGCTCCTGCACCCCCTTTGGGGTAGTGGCAACGACATAAAACATAGCCTATGTTGGAGCAAGTGTTGTCACCATCATTTTGACGCCATTATTTTTTAAATCGGTTTGGTATTTCTTGAGATGGTGTGGAAACCACCATTTAGATTGTTTTTTAGAACGCTTTCCGCGCATTTTCACCCCTTTTAAATTTCGAATTGCTTAAGATCAGTTCTTAGAAATCCTTTATTAGAAGATGTTTTGCTTTTGCAACTCCCAGATGTTAGTGACAGCAACATAAAATATAGCTTATGTTTTAGCAAGGACTGTCACCATTGATTTGCAACCATTACTTTTAAAATAGCTTTGGTATTTCCTGAGATTGAGTAGAAATCGCAATTTAGATCGTTTTTAGAACGCTTTTCGCACATTTTCACCCCTTTTTAAATTTCCAATTTTTTCGAAACTATTCTTAAAGATCATTTATATCTAATAAATATGTACCTTGGCTAATTTCAAGTTGCTAGCCCCTACCGAAATCAAAAATCGAAATTTAGAACACTTCTTTTTGGTCCTGCAACCTCTAGGTGATAGTGAGAACCGACATGAAATAGCGTCTATGCTAGAGCAGAGGCTGTCAGCATAAATTTCCTACCATTACTTTTGAAATCAGTTTGATTCTTCCTGAGATATTGCTGAAAAATCGGCATGTAGAACGTTTTTAGAACGCTTTTCGCGCATTTTCACCCCTTTTAAATTTCAAATTTTTAAAGAAATGTTCTTAGAGATCATTTATATCTAATAAATATATACCATGCAAAATTGCATGAGTCTGGGTTCTTCCATAATTCAAAAATCGCATTTTTAGAACGTTTTTTGCTCCTGCATCTCCTTTGGGGTAGTGGAAACAGATATAAAATTTAGCCTATCTTGGAGCAAGAGCTGTCACCATGAATTTTACACCATTATATTTGAAATCGACTCAGTACTTGCTGAGATTGCATAGAAATCGCAATTTAGAACGTTTTTTACAACGCTTTTTGCGCTTTTTGACCCCCTTTTAAATTTCGATTTATTTAGGAAATGTCCTTAGAGATCACTGATATCTTATAACTAACTACCAATCCAAATTTCATGATTCCAGGTCCTTCCGTAACGCAAAAAACCGCAATTTAGAACTTTTTTTTCTCCTGCACCACCTTTGGGGAAGTGGTACCGACATAAAACATTGCCTATGTTGGAGCAAGGCTTGTCAACATCATTTTGACGCCATTATTTTTAAAATCGGTTTGCTATTTCCTGAGAGTGTGAAGAAACCACCATTTAGATTGATTTCTAGAACGCTTTTCGCGCATTTTCACCCCTTTTAAATTTCTAATTGCTTAAGAACTGTTCTTCGAAATCTTTTATGTCTATTAAGTAGCTATTATTTCAAATTTCATATTTCTAGGCCCTTCAGTAACGCAAAAATCGCGTTTTTAGAATGTTTTTTACTCCTGCACCCCCTTTGGGGTAGTGCCACCTACATAAAATATAGCCTATCTTAGAGCAAGCGTTGTCACCATCATTTCGACGCCATTATTTTTTAAATCGGTTTGGTATTTCTTGAGATTGTGTAGAAACCACCATTTAGATTGTTTTTTAGAACGCTTTTCGCGCATTTTCACCCCTTTTAAATTTCGAATTGCTTAAGATCAGTTCTTAGAAATCCTTCATATCTAATAAGTAGCTAATATTTCATATTTCGTATTTCTAGGCCCTTCAATAACGCAAAAATCGCATTTTTAGAACGTTTTTTGCTCCTGCACTCACTTTGGGGTAGTGGCACCGACAAAAAATATATCCCATCTTGGAGAAAGCGTTGTCACCATCATTTTGACACCATTATTTTTTTTTAATCGGTTTGGTATTTCCTGAGCTTGTGTAGAAACTACCATTTAGAATGTTTTTTAGAAGGCTTTTTGTGCATTTTCACCACTTTTAAATTTCGAATTGTTTAAGGACTGTTCTTAGACATCATTTATATCTTATAAGTAACTAATATTCCAAATTTCATATTTCTAGGCCCTCCAGTAACGCAAAACTCGCATTTTTAGAAAGTTTTCTGTTCCCGCACCCCCTTTGGGGTAGTGGCACGGACATAAGATATAGCCTATGTTCTAAGTTGGAGTAACACCATCATTTTGATACCATTACTTATGGAATCGGTTCGGTAGTTCCAGAGCTTACCTCCTACAAATAAACAATTTTTACCTCTTTATAATAGGAGTATAGAAGATATTAGGAGTATAGATATAGATAGATTTCCGAATTGAAAAATCCCCTCCCCACCCCCACCCCCACTCCTCCAACGCCATGAATGCTAAAAAGATGCAAAGGCAAAATATATCATCCTTTTAAAAATAGTTTTGTTTTGTGTAACCAGTAATGCTTTTGGAAGAAGATAAAAAAATGTATCTATAACTCATTATAAACTGTATTACAACTAATCTATGTATTAAATGAATTTTATAACAAGTTATTTTAATGGTACTTATAAATACCGTCAGTAGATAATGGGTTAAACTCATACACACGTATGCCGTGTTGCAAAGTTTTTAAAATTAGGAAAATGAATTACAAGCAGTACATGTCTTTACTACAGTGTATATTAATAAGGATAATTAGGTGTAATTACATCGACAATATCAAACCAGTAATTTAATAGCTGAGAAAATTGAGCGCGGAAATAAACTGCAATTACGGAAACAGGATTAACGATGTAAAAGAGACACCAGCGTACAATCAGGACTCGAAATGGAAAATCCACGAACCGGAACGCTATTTCAAAATTATTGTCGACTAATTTTTTTTTTTTAAATACAGTAAAGTCCCAATTACTCGAGTCCCGCTTAACCGAGTTTCCGATTTAACCGAGTTATTTTCTTCCGATGAACTGATAGCTTCCATTATTATGAAACAGCCGTTATAAATGAAGTGTTAGCTGAAGATGAAAGAGGAACTTGGATTTTCTGGTCAGAATGGGAAAAAAATGGTCATAAGTTTTTTGAAAAAAAAAATTATGGCCATTTTTTTCCCCATTCTAACCAGAAAATCAGAATTCTAACTTTTTACAGCTGCTCTTTCATCTTCACCTAACACTCCATTTATTATGGCTGTTTTATAATAATGGAAGCCATCAATACACCAGAAGAAAATGATCCATTGCAAAGGTATAAGTTCTATTGAAAAAACTATTTAATACTTTGAGCAGAAAGACTACACCTTGCTACACCTGCAATTTTCATGATACTAACAGAAACACATGGCTGCCAATTTGTAGGCAATTGAATACAAATTTTGGCCACATTTAAGTGTTAACAATTGTTAGATTTCGGCGATTGAATTAGGCAAAATTTACTGGTAAGTTTTAGAGGTAAGAAAAAAATAGTAGAAATTGGTAGCTATGCAGCAGCGCAATACTGCAAAAAAGAAAAAAAAAAGCATCAAAATTGACATTCAACAAATAAAAAACTATCAAGGGCTTTTTCAAATAAACATTATTCCCTAGTCGTTCCTCGTTATTACGTCGGGTACGAACGTTTTACGTCGGATACGAACGTGGCTAATGAAGTACGTTCGTACTATAACTAATTTTATAAATATTCAGATCTTAGTATAATAGCTGTTGCACTCGTACGCAAAAATGCATGAATACAAAATTTACTACGTTTACAATTGTATATATTAAATTCAGTAATATGGAAATAATATGACTCCATCTTAAATAAAACGAAACCACCATGGCAACATAGATAATTACATATCATATTATATCATTAAATTAATTACGTATGATAGGATTTAATAGAATGAATAAAACATTTATTAATATCTTTTTAGATTTTGATTCGATTTGTATAAAATTTGAAATGACTCGACAAAATTCTGTAACGGTTATGTCTATTAAATTTAAAACCAATCGGTTGTGTAGTTTTTGAGCTGTTATGTGCGGACAAACGGATAGACAGACGGGCGGACCAGACGACGACTACAGGTCCTACGTATTTATATAATTACGAACGCACCTAACAACATATATGTGGGTTAGAGATCAGATTACAGAGGAATGACCAATAAAAACCCAGGAATGTTGTAAACAAAAACCAAAAAAATAATAGATTCAAAGAAGGTTTACCGACTTCTAGTTAAATATCACGTGTTTGTTATATCGATTATTAGTGCATTTTTGTATCAGCTACGTTTTTGAAAAAATAATATAATGATTAATTGTAATTAGCTAACATTTTTCTTGCAAAATTTTTTTACAAAAAAAAAAAAATGTTTATTGACGACTCAACCATTTTTCCCAACTGATTATTTTTTTTCAATTTTCATACATAAATAGTAACCTAAAAGATCCATTGACTTCATCTTTTCCATAATATTTTGACCAAAAGTTTCCGAATTGTAAATATTATTATTATGTTTTGATTGAATTATTAAATTAATGGAAAAAAAAATCTAACCACATTGTAAGAAATCAAATGTAATAAAAGGTACAAAATAAGAAAGACATCGAATATTTTAATTAAAATGTTTTATGATTTTTGTAATAACAAATCTGCAAAAAATACAAAAAATATGAGTTATTGCAAGAGCTGAACAGAAAATAAATGATTTTGGAGATGTAACTTGAATGCGTTTATTTGTAAAATGAATTCCTTCTCAAGTTTTCTTCTCATAAAACTATGTTCTTCATAAATATACTGTTTTTACATTAAAATACATTTACTTTACTTCGCGGAATTACTTATATCCCAACAAAAAGTTTTCGGTAAAAAAAAAAAAGCGCCAAGTTCTCCTTAATGTTTCGGACAGAAAAAGTAGTGATATCTGAAGTTCGCACAAGTTAAAAGCCAAACATCCCAAATCTTTCATTGAAAATGGCTTCCTGCGACTTGGCCGTTAATGCCTTCTACAACATTTCTAAATTAATGATTGGAAATTACGCATTTATAAATTATTTAAATATTAAAAGTAATATTATAATGCAATGAGGCAAATTCACATAAAGACATAAGCAAAAGATTTCTGATAACTACCATTCAGTTTCAACAAACATTAGTTTTTATTACAGATCATTTAGTCCACTTGTGGTTTAATTGCCATTTTGTACGGTCTAAAGCTAAAGTCATTAACGTAAAACCCAAGAAATAAAACAAAATTTACTTACTTCAAATCTCACAATATATTACATTATATTTTATTGTATAATATTGAAATCTTGTGTTTGACGAAAGAGAATTTTTTCGTTTGAACATTTATTATAGTTTGTTTGCATACATTATGAGGTATTCGATTTATAAACTGTTAAAAGCTGATACTAATTATGTTTTAGCAATTAGGGATATTATCTCCTGAATACAAGTATTTTGTTATTTTTAACTTCTAAGCATTTAAATAGACTGAAGTTGTTTAAATGCTTTTTTCAAATGTGTATTTTTTTCTGTACTCTGTGCCACAAAATGCCTAAAATAATCAAAAAATGTAGTTGGCATATAGCTCATTTGTACATATTTTAAAATTTGAAAAACTCTCTCGAAGGCATTAACGGCCAAGTCGCAGGAAGCCATTTTCAATGAAAGATTTGGGATGTTTGGCTTTTAACTTGTGCGAACTTCAGATATCACTACTTTTTCTGTCCGAAACATTAAGGAGAACTTGGCGCTTTTTTTTTTTTTACCGAAAACTTTTTGTTGGGATATCACTACTTTTTGTAAGTTTTTTCAAGTTTGTTATTCTAAACTATATTAATATGAAAAAAACTTAAATTTCGGTACTTTTATGTTACCCGGGAGCAAATCTCCTCATTAGACTTTTGTTTTTTCGCCAATAACTGTTTTCATTTTTTACATGCGTAAATTAGAAACAATGCTTTGATTTTCAAATAAAATATTTTGGTTTATGTTATTATTTCTTATTTATTTATTTATTTATTTCTATGTTAAATATTCTATTAAATAAAATGAGGGAAATGCATCTATTTTAAATAAGATGACAGAAAAGTATATATCTTTAAATGAAATGAATGCAATATGAACAATGGGAGTTGGGAACAGTATTTGGCGATTTGCCACTTTCGCCCGGTTAATATAAAAAATACCTAAATTTATTTTATTGAGCTTTACAAATTTATACTTTATTTCTTTTTATATTAAAGTACTAGCCGCCTCTAGCAAGCAGTATTTACCGTGTTAATTCCATGTTAAACGTTGCATCATGTTACTGTTATTCATAATTTAATTTACTTGCCCATTCTTTCGCCAAGTCGGAAGCTTTTGATAGAGAAATCAAAAACTCTTAACGATCATGGAAGCACATCATATATTTTGTGTTGTTATGTATTCCATCTTTCGTGGCAAATATCTCTTAACTCACTTATGCATGTTTCCTTGGCAGTTACGATTCGTTCTCTAATGCGGAAAATTTTAATCCTATTAAGTAATCTTTTCTAATTGGGCTCACTGCCAATTGTTGTATTTTAACTGATACAACTGGGTACAAGTGAAATGGTTCTTATGAAATCCTTTGACAATATCTGCATTTGCATTAAACCACATTGATGCTAATATATTTTTGTTTCACGTTAACCTTTTCAATAGACTCGATTACGGAAGAATAGAAGGTCTACCGGATCACTGCCATGATCCATTTGAAAATCTATCATTCTTCTCATCTGATCGTATTGAAGAATTAGTCAATGTGCCATGGTTTTAAGATTTTAGTTAATTTTATTCGAAACCTGAAAACTAAAATGCGAGGAACCGGATTGTAGAAGATTCATTCTTTCTAACGTACATATCGATTAACAGGTTACATATTATAGAATTATAATAATCATAAGGAGAACTGGCAGTTTCAATGCTTTAATAGTTTTCGTAAATTTTCTTTATATAATGCAGAAGTTTTAGCGGTGTAATGATTAACAACATAGTCACAGTAAGTATAATAACAGTATAATATAATAACAATAGTAGAGGTTTTGGGTAGTGACGAAACTATTAGCACTTTGGAAATATTACTACGTTATATCATTTAACTATTCAGATGATATGCCGAAAAATAAAAATAGATGGCTCGCATTAATAATTAACTCATTGAAAAATAGCCACTAGCTTCAAATATTTTCCAAGCTTGGCGACATTTAGCAAAGTTTCGCCGAATTTGGTAATATATCATGTCAATTCTCAAATTTGGCGACAAAAATTTTTTTGTTTATTCTGACGTCATAATGATGCATATGTATTATGTATCATACACATACCTATAATATCTATGATGCAAATGTATTACGTATTATATGCATATGTATAATATGTATGATGCATATGCATAAATTCATTAATATCACTAAAACGCACTTAAAGGAATAGTGTCCCATAAATAGTAGGGATAATTGCCAGATTGACCAGAGTGCTATTGAGATTAGAATTACGACATTTATAATAGACCGGGAGGCGTCTGTACACACCATCACCTCATCGAGTTTACAGCTAAAACTTTAGGATTAGTTGAAACTAGATTAGCATATTTAAATGCAACTGCTCTGTTAAGTCATATCTTGTTAGAAACCATCTGAAGACCTAATTTTAGTGGTTAACTGATAGGTTTTCTATTGTATTTTCCTGCATCCAAAAGTTTGGAAATATGGAGGAATGGGTGCAGGAAAACACAATGGAAAATCCACCAATTAACCAGTAGAATCGGGTCTGTAGGTGGTTTCCATAAAGATATGACTTGGCAGACCAGTTACATTTCAATACGCCAATCGATATTTAACTAATCCTAAAATTTCAGCCGTCAACTCGATGAGGTGAAGATCTGTGCAGACGCCTCCCGGTCTTTTATAAAATTTGTTTTAAGGAAGTAAAAGATAGAAAGATGGACAGATAAACTGAAAGATTTGCCTTATTAAGATTTTTGTAAAAGCATATAAAAATTCATTCAGCTTGAACTCATGTAACACCTTTATAACTCAGGCTAATTTTCTGTAATCGGGTTTTGGTGACCAACATATCTTATCTATAACTATAATTTTTCTTTTACAGATTTAAAATTAACAATAAATTAACAGTAAGTAGGCTAATAATACAATACAATAACATTAGCAGCGGACTTCGGACGCTGCTTCTGTCGCATATCGTTAAAGACAGTTTATTAGTTACACATTTAATTTAATTAAAAGGAGATTTTTAAAAACTTTCGTATGGAATTAGGATATTTTTCCACTATAGGGACCTTGGCATTTTTTTTTAAATCTTGGCGCAATTCGGACTTCAGAAACTGAGGTATGTTACCAAATGATATAAACAACTATGAAAACAAACCTGATGAACTTTTATGTTATTTATATTATGTATTTATATACATATAAACATTTTATTTATACATGTATAAAATATTATTTTTTATATACAAATTATTTATGTTGGTATATAAAAATAAATAAACGGGTTCCTTACATTAAATAAATTGTATACATATGGAAAAAATTGCTTGTGTATATGACACAGTAAACAGGTTGCCAGAAAATACGTTATCAAATTTCTTTTCTCGTCAAGGCTATTTTCTGTATTTCGCCAAGGCTGCTATATCGGAAACATACCGAATTGCGGTTATATTTTGTTAAATGTTTTATTGTTTTAATATCGTGAATATATCATAACCTATACTGATTAAAATTTTTAGGTATATTCATTTTTTTCTATTTAACAAACGTCTTTGGAAAAGCATATATAAATGTTTTATTCTGCTTTAAATTACGTGACCCCTTCAAAACTCTGTAATCGAGTTTTGGCGACCAACATTGGCGAAATTGAATGTGAAGGAACTGTTTACGGCCAAATGAACACCCCCTGTTTTAAGGGTTTAGAGGCGGAAATTCTGTGTTTTCAGATTTTTCTGGTTAATTGTGCTGCAAACTCGACTTACTTGTGAAATTTCATGATTCTACGACTTTTAGAAGTACCTTAGTTATTTGATGATGCGAAGTGAGTCAGTGACAAAAAAGCGCTTTTTCGGAATTTAATATTTCGAAAACTACTAAATATAGAAACATGAAATCGTGGAACCTTAGTTCAGTTTGACCATACGAACATGTGTATAAAAGAAAAATTTCTACATCTCTCCCTAAAACGACGTTATGAGGGGGTGAAAAGCATGCCGAAATGGTTCAGGAAAAGGTAGCTTACGGCTTGTGCGAACTTGGCGGACGCACTGCCGTGCTCCCAGATAGATGTAAATTTTTTAAAAAGTATAAATATACCATTTGAAACTGATAATACTTTAATATTATAATAAGACAGGCGTGTGCCATGTTATATGTGAAAGTTTGTTTAATAACAAGAAGAACATTTGTTAATCATTACCTTTTTTATCTTTTAACACTTTGGTTACTTGTCACAACCTGCGATTAAATAAGGCAAAATCAATTATTAATTATACAGAGCTTAAAGCTCTCTATAAATTTAATAATCCAAAAACGTCTTCTTTCTGACTCAAATAATCCTCCTTATTTTAACTCTATCGATCTGCCATTTTACTCTCCTCTCTGTTTGAAAATTTCTAAAATCTTTCCTCGTTTCAATTTTAAAGTTGTCTTCGAACCAATGAAAAAATAAAATTCTCTCTCCGAATGATCCCCTACTGAAATCCCCTACTGAAAACCGTTTATTTTATTACTTGTTCGTGCAATTTAGGCTATATTAGTCAAACTAAGAGAGCTTTAAAGTTCAGATTAAGCGACATCAGAGGTGTATATCAGATCAAAAAATCTCTAAATCTTCGATTGCCTCTCACTACTGGACTTCCAGTCACAGTTTCAATTTGCCCATGCCTAGAATGATTTCCTCTCCTGTCTCTCCCACTCACTTGGATTTTCACGAAGTATATTTATTTTTAAAAATTCTGCCACACTTGTCAATGATCTCTCATCATCTCATTTTCTCTCTTCAGCTTGGAAATTACTTTTTTATTCTTTCCTCTCTGCTCTCGTCTCTTTTCCTTTTATTACGTAAAAAAAAAAAATATTTTTTTTTGTTTTGTTTTTCTTGTGTTTTCTTTTTAGCTTTCTTTTTTTACATTTAAATTTAATTTGTTTATTTCTTTTAGTTTCTTTTCCCCTTTTTTTCTGCTAATTTTTTCTATCATTTTGGCAACACTTTCCCCTTCTGTATGTGCTCCACTGTGATCGGGGTTTATCTTTTAGCTAGTGCCTCGTGACGCATTTTTTGTAAGCTCTCCCCTTTGCCTTTCTGTTCATTTGTGACCTTGTCCCCTTACAGACACTGATCTACTTTGTCTGATTACGGGCTGTTGAAATTTCCAGACCGACACGCGTCCTGTGTGTTTTTATATATTTTTTGGTGATTTATACAAAGTTTTATTATTTAACTGTGTTTTATAGCTTGTTAATCTCTGCTGTTTCCTCTAATTATAATCATCTGCTGCATGGTAACCTCATGTGAGGTTATAATGTATAACAAGCCCAGTGCATATTTTAGTTTTACTCGTTTATCCCATATAAACAACATGTCAAGTTAAACAATGCTTAATTCTTATAAAATACTGTAAAAGATTGCAGAATTTTCAGACGCAAAATTCGCCTGCGACAAATTTGTTTCTGTTCTGAATGAGATATTTTTTCAAAGAATATCTGCTCTTGGATCTAAAAAAGAACACGAGAAATAATATTTTTTTTTCTCTTAGGTGTATTTTAATATGTACAAAACTTAAATTATTGCAAAAAGCTTTTCAATAATTATTAATAATAAGTTTTATTGTTTACAAACGTCAAATTTGGTTTCAATTTTTAATTTGCTATTAAACGCTTCTTAAAAATTCATAGTTATATATTTTTAATAATCCATGTTTATTCAATTTTAAGCTCAAAATATTTGTGCAGCCGTTTAAAACTAGTTCATGCATGAAAGGAAGAAATCAACTCCCGGTGACGGAAATATTTCAATTTATATACTTTACAAATCATCCAAGTTGAGTTGATGTTTGTAAAATCGGCGCATTCACTGAATAAAAACAAAATAGCGTAAACAATGCACAACCTGAAAATTCATCTGTCTATTAAAGTTATTGTTTACAAAATATTTGATAAAATTTGCTGACAATTCTATCGCAAAAATCTGAAACATCATCTTCTTTTTATTCAGCTACATTAAACAAAAAAGTTTTGATATAGAATTTTTTTATGCAAAATAAATCTACATACTACACATTACTTGTGCCTAACGCTGCATAAATATTTGAAAAAAGCAAAGATTTAGCTTAGATATACCGAAAATTTAACATTTTTTCGTATTTATGATGCATAAAAGTGATATTGTATTTGCTGAACATTGTAGGATACGATTCAAGGGGAATGTTAAGACGTTGTGTAAATATTGCAGAGAGAGAAACCTAGGAAGAAAACAATAAAGAAGCAAGACTTGTAATAAAAAAAGATTTGAGAATAAATCATTTTTTTTCGAAAATAATGCAAAGTAAGGTAAAAAGGATCATGTGATCTATTCAAATATTAAATGTTAAAAAATAAATTGTATTTGAAGTATGGTAATCTAATGATTGAAAATTTAATATTTGGAAATAATTTGATAACTTAATGTTGGAAAAAGCTGCATAGATTAAACTTCTTAATTTCAAAGAGGAGGGGGATATAAGAAATCACTTTTTATAATTAAGCTATATTAATCAGAAATGTTTTGTTTGGAAAATTCGTACAGAAATTGTAAAAAAAAAACAAACAAAAACAAAAACAAAAACAAAAAACAAAAGGAACAGAAAAGTAACAAAAACAATCAAACTAACCTACTACTTATATGAATCTATTTTGATCGTCCCACGCTTTGTCAAAAACAAACTGTATACTATACCATATGGCATCACTTTTTATTATTAAATTACATTAACAAAAAAAGTTTGTTTGAAAAAATTCTTACAGTAATTCTTTAAACAAAACAAACGGAACATAAAACTTACGACAACATTCAGACTAATGTACACTGTAAAGAAAAAAAAAAGAAGCAATTTTACAAATTACAACGACCACTTGGAAAATGATTTTTCAAAGACTAAAATTTAAGACATAAAAAATCGCACGGAGTTGATCATACATTACGTATGCCATGAATTAAACATTAATAGTGTTTTTACACGTATAAATTGCAAGCGACAAAAATCGCCTGCGACTCGTCAGATTTCCTGAAACTTACGTATTATCCACCTGAAACTTACGTATTATCCAAGCATTTTATTGGCTGTTCGGGAAAAGGCTTTTCCATCGTAGAAATCTGACGACCCATTTTAAATGAAATTTCATTCTTAAACTTCTAAACATCCCACAATATTACTTTTTACACCGTCGTCGTATAGAGAAAAAAATGTATTTTTAAATGCAATTTGTTTGAAAACTGTATCTCAATTTGTTTCTGAGTTATTAATTTTTTTTTTTTGCAGTTTTTATTACTTTTTTGTCATAGTGGCAACAGAAGTATCCATCTCTGTTGAAAGTAAAGGGAAATACAGATTACTGTATAGACCAATCAGAAAACGAATAAAATGCGGATTCAACCAATAAAACGCCTCAGATATGTGTTTGATTTCCTACCCTGACAGAGAACAATAACCATTTTTCCAAATGGTTAAAAAAAAAAAAATCCGTTAAAATACGGAATTTGTACCAGCAATCGAGACGCCAGTACTATTTGAGTAGTAACGAAATTTTTTCTGTAAATTCCGTTTTTTCACAAAATTTTTTCCGTTTTTTTTTCATATTTCCGTATTTAAAAATTTCCATCTCAAAGACAAAATATAATAATTTTTCAAGGAGAGGCTTGCATATTTATGAATTTGACACTTCGCTTTTCTAGGACACGTTTACATTAAGGTCAGAAAATCACAATTTAGTTCAAACAACACTATATCAACCACACTTACACTTACTGGATTCGAACAGGGAACTGTCGTCTTCCAGATTAGTGCCCTTAACGATTACGCTTGACAAATTACGTGTTCAAATATCGTTACTTATTTCAGATGTCTTTTATGAAGCAAAGGTTAGCATTTTAAACAAGGAAGGTATTTTCATAGAGGTAATATTTTTCAATTGAGTATACAATTCTGAATATTTCATACATTTTCCCCCTATAATTTTGAATATTTAGCTTTTTAGTTTCATGCTTTATGAAAGATAAATTTTTCTCTTTTAATTATTGCAGGTATGGACGAATGTATTAAGAGTAATGATTGCTTTTTTTTTGAAGATTTTAAAAATTTAATTTAATTTAAATTTTTATTTATTTATTCATTTAGTTTTGCAAGAACACCAATATATTTTTTTCAAACATGTACTTTTTCAAAATTTTCAAATTATTTGTCTCATGACCTTCTGTAAACTCAAATAAATGTAATTATGACATGGTATTAAAATAAATTTTCTTTATTGCTCATTAAACTTAGATAAACGTCAATTTTACAATAATTTCATTATTATATTTCAGATATGTTTTAAATTTTATGTGTGAAACTATTAAAGTAAATAGATTAAAAAAAATTTAAATTAAAAATAGATTTTTTTTCCTTTTAAAACCTCCTAACAGAAACTTAAAAAATATATTAACAGCTTGCTAATAAGTCAAACATTATTTTAAAATCAGAATGAAAAATAAACTGTAACATTTCCTTTTTAACGGTCTCAAACTTAAAAAATATTAACAAGATTTCAGTCTTTTTTAATGACGTAAAAATATGTTAGCTTTTTATAAATAAAAGAAAGAAAAAGAAAAATATAATATAGCGAGTTGTTTAAAAATACATATTATAGATAGCGCCATAATTTTTATCGGTTTTACTTGAAAACTCATGTAAAATATACTATTTAGCCATTATTGGAAAATCATTGAATATGTTTCCAATATAGAGCCATATTTAGCCAATAATAGGATTTCAATAAGAATAATGTCACTGTAAGACAAGTATATGCAACAATTAATTACTTTGCTTTCCAAACAAAAGGAACTATTTCAAAACATCATTTGCCGAACTTGTACTGTTTTGAAAGCAATGGAGAAATATTACGTAAAATTTAGGGAAAACTTTCTAAATTTATACGGATTTGTAATCTAAAAATGTGAATTACGGAAATTGTATTGCTTTATTAGAAAAATGAAACTATTCCGTAAAATTATACGGAAAAATTTGCGTATATTGACGGATTTTTTTTTACAGTGTAGTTCTTTCATGTATCTACTTTGATCGTACCATACTTGGAAAAACATTGCAATCGGTATTCCAAAACCGTCAATATTCTATTCAAATTATTTTTTGTAAAATAATCAAAATAGTAATGTTATTCATATTACTATTTTGATTACAGATATTTTAAGTATAATATTTTTAAACAACTACAGGGATCGTTAGAAAACTTCTAAAAAGTATTATGTTTTTGGATAAAAATAACCATTTTATCACACGTTTGGGGGTTCTAAACCAAAGAAATGATTTCCATAATTAAAATAAAATGTAAAATTATGATGCTTTACATACTCTGTAGAGGTAACTTGGATATAAAAATCGCATGTTTGTAACTTTAGCATGTTACAGGTACTACAAATGACATAATTTCTTTTGTTTTTGGTTTCATTTCAGCAATGTGTTCAACTAGAATTAAACTTTGTAATAGTTACATTTATTGCTTTTTTCATTACATAAAAATAAATAGTAATTTAACTCTGTGAGCGGGGAAATTTGGTTATAAAGTGTAATAACAATGCGTTTTACATTCTAACTATACTTCACTTACCTCTGTAGAGATCAACTTATGTATGTTATGAAATAAAAAGACATTTAAGAAGGCTTTTTAAATGTAAAGTTATTAAACCTAAATCTAGGATAAGGAGCATACACTGATTGCTGCAAGATAGACTGACAAGTTCTTCTTGACATCTTCTACAGTCATTTGGAGATTATTCCCGTTATACCCCAATAGTCTTTTCCTTACACACGTGCGAGGTATTTCTGGAAAAGAAAGACTGGTTTAGTTTATAGGTTTGTTTATAGAATTAGACCCTGTACTTAAATTGCACCACATTTAGGAATTTAGGGGAAAGTAGGCAACCTCAGAGTAAGGCACCACAGAGTTAGGGGAAAGTAGGGAAATGGCTCTCACTTAAGGGAAAACATGAATAGCTAGTCAAATTTAGACAAAAAAAATCAATATTTTATTAACGAAGTATAACTCCAAAGCATAAGGAACAGCTTACAATCAACTAATTTTCATAAAAGTTTTAGGAATTTTTTTTATCGTTTTATTTAAATGACCATCGATTGAGCATCAATGCCCGACATGGTAGGGTAATTGCGGTCAGAGTTTGGATACAACATTTAGGTAAAACAAAAGTCACATATGTAATTACAGACCTTTTGCAATCACTTTACACATATTGTGTTAGACATATAGTGGGCTACTTTTTTAATATTTAGGTTTTTTGATTTTCACCACTTTTTTGAAATCGTAAAATTCTCCTTGTTTAATGACATATTAATAAAGGCGAAAACAGGGAACTTTTACCATATCAAAAAAGTGGTGTCAATCAAGAAATTGGAATTTTAAAAAAGTTCCCACAGGTAACATTTCTTCTGCAATTCCACGCGAGCGACATTACCCGTTATCGCCATGTTGGGTTTTATTGCATTATAATTGGCGTAACAACGCACTACAAAAATAAATAAAAGCATAAAAGTACAGCTAAATGTATATATTTTGTAGACATAATGAGTAAATTAATTTTTGAAAATAAGAGTGTACACTTATCTTCAAGTTAGATGTTGTAAAATTTTATAATAAAACAACTTCAAACTAATAAGGAGAGGAGACAAAAATACTTTCCTCCAGATGGGCACTAAATCCTTACTGGGAACTTAGGATGAAGTTCGCTAGGTGCCGGTACCGATCGCACGTTTTCAATTCTATTCTGTTTAGATATATTTGGTGAGCGGGATTACCCTTCTGAGTGTCATTACCCTACTTTCCCCTATATGCTAAACATTGCCATTTAACGCTAATTTTTAAAATCAAATTATAAATAAATGAAATACGTACAGTAATGAAAAAAAAAAAAAAAAAAACGTAAATACCCCCTACTAACTCTGCAACTAATTATAATAGAAGAAAGTTTCTGGTACCAAACGATTGGAAATACATTCTACTTATTATGTACATAAAATTTGTTTAGACGAAATTTCAAGTTATTTGGATGATACGGTTTTGAATTATACACATTCAAAAGTTAGAACTTCTAATGTTAAATTATATTTTCATATTTTCATTAATATCTCCTGAAATAATAATCTTAATGTGATCTTTTTTTTTTTGTTTGGTTATAATACTAAAAAAACCAAACATAAATGCATTGAATTTATAATTTTAAAAATTTTATAATATGAGTTATGAATTATAAAATTAATATACGAAAAAAAAAAAATGAATTGTAACCTACAATTTTTTTGATAGATTTATGTTTATTATATCTTGCTTTATACGAATTATCAATTTGAATAATTTTTTTGCAAGTAGTTTTCGAATTATGATTAAAAATTGCCAAAATCATGGTTTATGGGGCCGTCTATGATGTGCAGAAAAGCATAATTTGAAAAAAAATATATATATATTTTACTCATTATATTGAAACATTTGGGCTGGCAATAGTCAAAACACATTAAGCAAGTGAAATGGTCATAATAGCAAGAAATAATACTTTAATTATAAGTATCATAGTCATTCCGCAGCATTTTAACAATCCAGTACCGAACTTCAATTTGGATAGAACCCCCAAAATCTGCTCATTTTAAAATAATCAATTTCTCTGAAACTGATCATAAGAATTTCATGAAAATTTGGATTAGGCTAATTTAAAGGTGTAGGATTTTGAGTATTAATATTTAAAAAAACAAAGTTTGGGTTCGTTTTGACATGTAGATAGCCTCCTAAGCAAATTTTATATACATCATTTCAAAGTTGACTTTATTTCCAATTGTTCGGTACCAGTAACTTTTTACTTTCTTCTATCTTCAATAGAAGAAAGTATTGTAATCGCAATTTTTTTTCGACTTCCGGTTTTCGACGGATTTACACGTTTTAGGGGTCAGAGATCCCAAAAAACATGTTTATAGAAAATGTCTGTCTGTCCGTGTGTCCGTCTGTCTGTCGCCATTGTACCATCAAAAAGTGTATGAAGTTATGCATAGAATTAATCCAAATTTTAATTTTAAGTTTCTGGCTATGGCAAGCAGATCCTCCCTGAATTTGGAAAAAAATCGCCGGTAGGGAGCGCTGTAATAGCGATTTTTGTGCTATTTTGAATATTGTACCATCCAAAAGTGTATGAAGTTATGCATAGGTTTGAACCAAATTTTTATTTTAAGTTTTTAGATATGGCAAATAGGTCCTCCCTGAATTTGGAAAAAAATCGTCGGTAGGGGGCGCTGTAACAGCGATTTTTGTGCGATTTTAAATATTGTACCATCCAAAAGTGTATGAAGTTATGCATAGAATTGATCCAAATTTTTATTTTAAGTTTTTGGCTAAGAAAGCAGGTCCTCCCAGAATTTGGAAAAAATTCGCCGGTAGGGGGCGCTGTAACAGCGATTTTGAATATTGTACCATCCAAAAGTGTATGAAGTTATGCATAGAATTAAACCAAATTTTTATTTTAAGTTTTTGGCTATGACAAGCTGATCCTTCCTGAACCTGAAAAAATTCGCCGGTAGGGGGCACTGTAATAGCGATTTCTGTGAGATTTTTGAATATTGTACCATCCAAAAGTGTATGAAATTGTGCATTGAATTGAACCAAATTTTTATTTTAAGTTTTTGGTTATGGCAAGTAGATCCTCCCTGAATTTGGAAAAAAGTCGCCGGTAGGGGGCGCTGTAATAGCGACTTTTGTGCGATTTTGAATATTGTACCATCCAAAAGTGTATGAAGTTATGCATAGAATTGAACCAAATTTTTATTTTAAGTTTTTGGCTATGGCAAGCAGATCCTTCCTGAATTTGGAAAAAAATTGGCGGTAGGGGGCGCTGTAACAGCGATTTTGAATATTGTGCCATCCAAAAGTGTATGAAGTTATGCATAGAATTGAACCAAATTTTTACTTAAAATTTTTGACTATGGCAAGCTGGTCCTCCCTGAATTTGGAAAAAATTCGCCGGTAGGGGGCGCTGTAATAGCGATTTTTGTGCGATTTTGAATATTGTACCATCCAAAAGTGTATAAAGTTATACATAGAATTGAGCCAAATATTTTGTGTTTGTTTTTGGTCATGGCATGAAGGTCCTCCCTGAATTTGGAAAAACTCCGCCGGAAAGGAGAGCTATAATTGCGATGTGTGTACCATTTTCATTATTGTACCATCGAAAATTGTATGAAGGTATGCATAGAATTGAACCAAATTTTTTGTGTACGTTTATGACTACGGCAAACAAGTCTTCCCTAAATTTGAAAAAATCTGCCGGACGGGGGGCGTTGTAATAGCGATGTTTGTGCCACTATCTTTATTGTACCATCGAAAAGGGTATAAAATTATGCATACAACTGAACCAATTTCTTTCGTGCATGTTTTTGGCTTTGGCCAGCAGGTCCTCCTTCAATTTGGAAATATTGCGCGGTAAAGGGGCTTTGTGATAGCGATTTTTGTATGCCTTTCTTGATTTTTCGTAGTTCTGTTGTCCATCGGCGGCGGGTGCAGAGGTGAAAACTCGCTTTTTGCTAAGCCGGCTATTCGCAAACATCTGATAACAACAGAATAAGCAAAAACTATTAATTTTAAAAATATCAGGATATTGATTAACTCGTTTTTAGTCAGTTTAATTGACTGAAGCAGAAATTTAAGATGAAAATCAAAGTTGGAATGGTATTGAACTAATAATATTGAAGTATTAGCATGTGTAACTAATTTTTGAAATATTATGTATAAGATAGAAGAAAGTTTTGGGATTGGCACATCCAACTAGTTTCTACAATGATTTGTTGCAGAGTTAGTATAGGATGTTTACTTTTTATTTTTTCCATGACTGTACGTAATTAACTACGTACGAGTATTTTTATGCGAACGTACCTGAATTAGAAAGCTGTAGATCAGATGGTTTTGTAACAATGTTCTTTTGAAGTTGATGTTTTTGTTCTCATATTTGCAAAGAGATACCAGTTTAACTTCTCTTACAGAGCCGAAAACCTTTTTTACACTGAAAAAAAAATAACAAACATGGTATAAAGGTATGGTATAAATGAAATTGAAGTTTAGAAAAATAAAGAAGCAATTTATGCTGAAATTATCCCCAGTTTACCTAAACAGCTTTACGGAGATACTGATATTACGGCATAATCTGAACACTATCAGCATATTACATTAGTAAGACAAAATTTATAGATACAGATTCAATAATCCAATCCATTAACAAATAAAAAATTCTTCAGTTTCTGCTCAACACAAAACTTCAAAAAATTTGCTCTTGAAATTATATTATTATGATGTAGCCTAATAGTTGTAATACATCTATATGAAGTTTAAAGAAAATAAGTTAAAACTGGTGTGAATGACTAAGTACAAAAAATCTTCTTAAAACACCATCAAAAATTTGTAAATGCGCTAGGCCTTTCGAAAGATCTGAGTCTTTCTTCATCAGGCGCAAAGAAGACGTCCTTCTACTATGAAAGCAGAGGCAAGACAAATTTTAAATTTTAATTTTACAAATTTTTGATGGTGTTTTAAGAAGATTTTTTGTACTTATATGAAGTTTACCAAAAATTTTAGAGAATTATTCTAGACATAGCAGTTAAGAGATTTAGTTTCAAAATATTAAATTTATTTTAAATGTAAGTAAAAGAAAACAGTTGCGAAAGTGTTTGCATATTTGTCTTATTAAATTTCGATACTAACAGCAAGATCGTTACAATTTAGGTTTTAGTGTTGTGTTTAAAAGTAAATTTTGATAATAAAAGTTCCGTACAGGAAAGATCACTAAAAAGGAAAGTTATTTTAATATTTTAAAAACATTTATAGTGAAAAACAAATAAAACAAAACCACACACATTTTGATCTAAATTCAACTGATTTTTTAAAAATTTAAACAGTCGAAAAAGCAATTAAATCCAATACTATTTTAAAAAAATATGAATTAAATTTAACATACTTTTGTGAAATGCAATTAACGAAGTTTTCTTTAGAAACTGGATAAAATATTTACATTTAAAAGTATGCAAGGGTACTGTGTTTGTCAGGAAAAAAATCAGTCGCATTTGAAAAAAATGTTTAGCACAATATATATATATAGATAGATATATATAAATTAAAGTTATTTTCCCTCCCACATTTTTCATGAAATGTTATATTACGACTACTATGTATGAAATTGCGATTGATATTGATGTGGCATATATAAAAATTCAAGGCATATTAAAGTAATGTTTTTTGAAAATAATTCCGTTTTTTTAATACAGTGCAAATAATATACCCATTTTTTTTTCTGAAATAACTTTAATTTCCTAAAGTAACTAACGTTGGTATATTTCAGTTCCACATAAAGTAAACATAAATTTACTAAAATGTTACTATGGATAATTTTCAAGGATAAATTTGTAATATTTTATGCACGGTATTAGTTATACTTGTGACATCTTATTATCAGCAGGGTCCTTTTTCCTAATCATTGGTCCATAGGGAATATGTACAATAAACAGTGAAACTAAATAAGAAACAATCTTTGCCTCAGCTGGCAGTAATCCATCTTATCCCTGCTACGACAAAAGAATAATAGAAGAAAATATGATGGATTTTCAAGAAAAGTTATAACTTACATTAACGGATTGTATTTCCAAAGGACAGTGGTACTGAAAAGCTTATTGATCAAAGAAGTTAATGCACTTATACTTTTAAATACATAAATAAATATACTATATACATATATTATTAACTTGTTAGATTTTTATTTTGCATGTTGTTTTGTTAAGAACATAATATTTATCTAAACGAAAGTTTGTTTTGATTGAGATTTTTTACAAAATGTGTGTTAAGGGGTCTCAGGACTCTTAAAGCTTCACAATTTTCGAAATTTTAATTTTTTTAGATGTTAAACTCCTATCTTTTCTGAAAATTTTGATATAATTGTTTCCTTGAAATTCCTATTAGAATAGAAGTTATGAGTTTTACAATTATATCCGGTCAATAGCTGAAGCGGCGTTTCCGAAACTTTAAAATAATTTTTCTCCAAATGACGGTTTTGGGCATAACGCACAGGATATCTCAAAAACTACTGAATATTTTTTTAATTAAATTTTCAAAACACATATTTCATGTTAGTCTGTACAAACTGCACCTAAAATATCATTTTTATTGTTCAAAAAAAAAAAAAAAAAAAAAAAAAAAAAAAAAATTAGGGGATTATACTGTTGAAATTTTCAAAATTTTGTATTATCTAAATACAACTTTGTATTAAAAATATAAAAATGCTTTAAATACAAATTTAATCAGGTTCAGGTTGATTATTATAGTCTGAAGTTATAATTATAATTAGGCACGAACAATTTCATTCTAGTTACAAAATTTACTTTGTAATCCTGCGCGTAAGCTGTTATGTCAACTTTTTACTCGACAAATGTCTGACAGTTTGGATTGCTTTTTAAATACTAATTCTGCATATTGAATTTTTTAAATATATGAAATGAAAGAACATACTTACATCTTTCATCCTAATAGAAATTGTGTTTTTAAATCATATACATTTTAAGTTCTTAAATGTTGAAAATGGTCTTTTTTTCTTCTTTTTTTTCCAATTTAAGAGTCCTGAGACCCCTTTAAAAACTTAGGTTTGCTAAAACTTGGTGGCACATACAATTATTATTTTTCAGCCTTTAGGGAAATGGCGGGGTATTAAGAAGGAGAGACAGTCAATGAGAGATAGGACAAATATAACACTCTTAATAAACATTTAAAAGTGCTATAAAAATGTTAAAATATATCTTTTATCTTTAACTTATTATTTCCTACCTATCACAAAGTTATTATGATTTATATATGTATTTATTTCGTTTTAGAAAAATAGCTTAACTTTGAACTACTCATAATAATTCAAGACTTTTTCATAATAACATTTTATAGCGTAAAATGGGATACAATTTTATGTATAAAATATATGGCAGCTTTTGACTAGTAAAATACCAATTCATATTCTAATTTTTAAACGATTAACCCTTTAAGCGTCCTGCAGAATTTTTAATTCATGTTTAACGATTCGTAAAATAGTTGCTATGAATAGTACTGGTATAAAAAATTTATTTTATAACCTTACATATTTATTTGTCTCATTCACTTAAAGAAAAATTAGCTTTAATATCAATTTTCTGTTAAATCAGCCTTCGATTCCAAAAGTTACTTGACTGAAAAACACGGTTAGGATGCTTAAAGGGTTAAAAGTACTTTTAGCCACGAATTCACACCCATTCTTACCTTTTTTCATTTTGGCTGAGGTTATAAGAAACTCTTATTACCTCATTTAAAAAATTCTTTTTTTTTTCTTCCTAGATTGTGCGTTTTGCGGTTTTGAAAAATGTCATTTCAAAGTCATTTTAAAAGCATAAAAATTGTTAAATGTGAAAAGTATGACTCTTCTACGACATTAGTGCAGATAGAAAAAAATATGCTCCGTATATAAAAAACTGAAATGAAGATTTTTTAAGAAGATTAGACAAAGTTCTTATAACTTACCCGTAAGGCATGGTGACGTCACAGCGACGTCGCTGAGAAGTCACACTGTGACTTTGTGACCGTCTATGTGACGTCACGTGACGTCGATGTGAAGTCATGGTGACTACAATGTGAAGTCGTTATGGCCGTTTTAGAGCTCGTTTGTGACGTCCCATTGTGACCACTTTGTGAAGTCACGATGTGACAAATTTGTGAAAAATGAGTCCTTTGTGACTATTTTGGCTATAACTCTGTGACGAACTTGTGACGAAAGCGACATTGCTTTGAAGTCGCATTGTGACCAATTTGTGAAATATATGTGCCATTTGTGACGAAATTGTCATCAACACTGGATGATTCTGTTTCGATTTAACTTCTTTTGAAGATTTTCTAACAATTTAAAAGAACAGGATCGTTTAAAATTATTATTACTGCACGCGATCTTTCTGTTAGAATTGGTTTGGAATCCTAAAATCGTATACTCACAATTTATGAATAAATACTGTATAACATGTATAAATAGTCATATACAATATACAGACTTTCTTCTAAATTAAAGTTAAAAATTTAATTTCCCTCACTTGCCTTACAACTGTAACAGATTGTATTGTTTTCAATATTTGATGAATGTTGCCTTTGAAAAATATTTATGCATTCCCCTCACACACACATGCTAAAAACACCACAGCTTTAATTGTATTTATAACATACACACAGTGACTATTTTCTGTTGCTGTGGTGGGCAAGGCGAAAAGTAAAAAAAAAAAAAACGTTTTTGTTTCTCTCATTTTGTAGAAGGTTATTGCAAACTTTTTTGCCATTAAGTATTTTTGCACTCTCTTTAAAAGCTTTTACTCACGTTAACACCCAAAGGTATCAGCACATATGTAAAACTGTACAGCTTGCCAATATTTCTGACCAATAACGCTGATGTTCAAGCAAAATTATCTTTTATTGTAATTTTTCCAGTTGAGTGAAAAAGTGTCCAGGTCAGGATTCGAACTAGGGCCCAGTGGCGTGAGCTGCCAATGTTCTATCAACTGTCAACTGAGCTATTCTGGATAAATCTAACGCACACAATTCACCCAGTGAATATGAATATGTACTTATTATTATTACACAACCTTATATAATAATACTTTAATTATTTTACATACTACCCGTATGAATAACACATACTACTCATATAAGTACATGATAATAGTTCTCTGGATGAAATTTGCCCGGAATGGCTCAGTTAGCAGAGCATTGGCAGCATACGTCAAAGGTCTCTGGTTGGAATCCTGACTTGAACACTTTTTCACTCAGTTAGAGATATTAAATCTTTGTTGATTAATTTACCAATTAGAATCATCCTGTTAAAGTTAATATAGAAATATCTTTTGATAAAACTACGTGTATTATTTGCGCAATATTTCCAACATACAGATTTTAGTTGAAAATCTTGAGTATAAATGAAGACGATGCAACTATTTCTGCCATTACGCTTTGGTACTTACTTATTATAGTGGTATACATAATATATATATATTATGTGTAGGTCTTATATATGTTTTATATGTCATATAATCTAGATGAGTAATGGACACCCTTAAGGAATTTCTTCAAAACTATAATTAATACCTATAATTTTTATATTCCAGTTTTTCCAGTATTATATTAATATATCAATAATATTTAACTATTCTCATAGTCTCATTTCCCAATATTAATCAAAATTGTATTGTAAATAACAGAAATATATCAAAATACCCACAATTCCAGTCATGGACACTCCAGAAAATATAGTACATATAATTGTTTTTATGACTGTATTTAGAATCAGAATTTATCGAAAGCATACTAACTAATGAAACAAAATAGTTATTTTCAAATAAATTTAACAATTAAGTTATCATTAATTAATAAAATATATATGATAATTATTCACTGTTTAAATCAATTATTGTGATTATTACAAAATCAATATTTTAATTATTTTAGATAGATGGTTTAAAATAATAAATGACAGAGAATTACAGTTGTCAAATTTTAGAGACAGTGGTTGATTTAGGAAGGTAATTCAAAAAAATCTGAAAAAAAAAAAACGTTTTGGAATATTAGTGCATAAATTCGTATATTTACCACTATTTTTAACAGTGAAACACCCCGAAACTACTTGATATATTACTTGCAATAATTCATATTACATATATGAAAGAAATAATACTGCAGGTTGAATGTTTTAAATATTAAATAAAATAATTTCAAAATAAAAGTTCAGAAGTGATGTTTGAGGCCACTGATCCGCAGATTTACTAGTTCCATTTACTACTATAAGTATAAATTTAATTACTAATATGGGATTTTTATTTTATTTTTATTTTTTATTTTTATTTATTTATTTATTTTTTTTTTGGTCAGAGAAGAATGAAAAACGTTTAAGACAGGAAATAATAAGTATATTTTTAACAACTTCTGTAACTTTTTTTTTAAATGGGTAGAAATTGAGCACTTCTTTCCCCTATGTCCTTAAACAATATTCTCTGATTCCTAATTTGTTTTATTTATTACCAGATAATAAAATATTTTTTAGCAAAGTTATATAAAATTTGTGTTATTACATTCTGGTAAGTGCAATATAAATTATTAAATTTGATTACTTAGGTTTTCAGTTTTGTCAAAACATTTTTATCTACTATGAACATTACTTAAATTGCATTTTTAGCAATGTCCACATGGGATGTCCATACTGTACATTCAGTAATTAAACGTTTCAAAGTTTTCTATTACTACCAAAACAAAAACATAGAAGTTTTGTAAGAAAATAAAGAATATATAAAATTATTAAGTGAATTAAGCTTTTAACAGGTTCATTAAGATTTTCACTGAAAAACAGTAGAACTTTGAAACATTATTTTCTGCTTCCTGATTGCTTTGATTAAGAGTATATCATCAATAACCCAGTTTATAAAACATGCAAGAGGGAGTTATGAAAAAAATAATAAAAGCTAAATTTTTATTGGTTATTTTTTTAGAAACCAAAAACATTCAAGGGTGTCAATTACTGGAAGGGTATCCATTACTTTCACACCTATCCTGTATAATATTCATGTGTTTTATTATGTGATATGCTTCATATATGCCTTATACACATGTCACATATATATGTCATATGACTAAAATTTTGTCATATACATCATAAAATGTTATGCAAGTAAATTTTATATTGATTTCAATCAAAGAACTAATTTAAGCACTATTTAAAGTTGAAATTACTAGGATGTTAGAATAAATCATTTTAAGCATATAAAAAACCAAAATTAAGTATAAAAAATTATTGGCTAAAAGGTATCTTTTTTTTATATTTGCAATAAACAGAAAATTACCATACTTCTAATAATACTGTCAATTTTCTAACACAAACTTGTAAAGAATACGAATGTACCTTAAAAAAATATTTTTGTGGGCATTACCAGCCTTTTTAATATTATAAAATTTAAGAAGTTGCTTTTAGCAATAAGGATGTGAAACTGCTCAAAAGATAAATAAAATTTTGATGTGGAAGATTCCGTATCGCTGAGCAGATATCCATTTTTTATTATATAAAAACATGCGATGCAAATTATTTCAGAACATTACTTCGCAAAATTAAAAATTTAAGTTTGCAAACACTCATTCTATAAAAGGTTTTTTATTCAGTAATTTAATTAGCTTTAAATGTTTATTAATTATGTGAATTATTGATTATATATATTTTTTAATTTACGGAAATGTGATTTTAACGAGATAATTTTAAAAAGGAAAATAAATGCGATTAAACTGCAATTTAAATTAATGGTTTTAACCATCTGGTTAAAATTGTTGACATACTATTTTTTCTTTCAACTATTCAAAATAAACATTAAATTTATTAAATTTTATTGAATAGATAAAAGTTAAATTAATGGCATCTATTACTTTATAACATGTTTTTTATGTGAAATTAACTCAAATCATAATAAAAGAAAGCAGAAAAAATCATTTTTTTCTTACCCATTTCTTGTTGACATCGTCTTCTATAATTCCATTATGGTAATCCAAAAAGCGAAAGTTCTTAAAGTCGAAAGTCGAAGAATTATATCCGAATACTAGACACAATGACATTGACCACCTGAGATTAACCGGTCACTGCACATTGTACTTTTTCGGACTGATTTTTATGTAAAATATTTCTTGACCGCGTTCCTGTATAACTTTTGTAGAATTTAAAAAAACCAGTGCCAACTACACACATTCATAAACGAGCTACTGCAAAGCGATATAAGTAAGCGTCCTATCTTAAATGGGAGAAGTAACCGCAAGATTAAAAGCGAGGTAACATCAATCAAGGTCATACGCCACGTAGCGGATGGAGTGTGAACTACAGGTAGATACCTAACTGTTTTCATACTCACACCACTAAAATTGTAAAGTTTTTTTCACCTTGATTAATAACTTAAGTGCTTTGATAAGGCGAGAAAAACTTCGTGGTGTCAAGTGTATCTGTATGTCCCTCTCGCTACGCCATTATATTGCAATAAATGTGGCGAGCAATAATCATTTCTACGAGTGACTAAAGATTTAGAAAATACGCGCCACACTAAAAGCCCGCGTATGTGAATTATCACTTCGTCCACAAGGTGGCGCAACTATGTTAATTTACGCCTGATTCCAGCATTAAGTTTGTTCGCTTACTTATAACGCTTTGGAGCTACTGTTTCCCGCTGCTGCCACTATTCAAAAGAATAAATACACTGTTTCCTCTTGTTATCGTCTGCAGAAAACAAAATTCGCGGGCAGATGGTTTTATTTGTTATTGTAGATTTGCAAGTTAAATGCGTAATACATTTATAAAAGTGCGGCTAATTAAAATGTTCTGTTTGATTTCTTTTATTATTTTTTTTTGTGTGTGTGCATTTCATTTTAGCTTTCAATCAATTTGAAATCAATTCAAGTAAAAATGGACTGTCTCTTTTTTGTTAATTATAAAAATTGTATTAGTCATAATTAGAGTATATAAAATAAAACATTATTGAAATTTCTAGTGTATATAAAACCAATTTAATGGACAATAAAGAAAAAGTTTGTATCACATGTAATAAATACCAAATATGTTCCTAAAGAAAAAAAAAAAAAAAAAAAAAAAAAAAAAGATTATCGGGCAAAGAAAGTTTTTTTTCTTTATAATCTTTTATTTTTTTCTGTATTAATTTCCCGTAGAATAAATCAGCGTGGACAATAACTATTTTTTAAAGGAATTTCTGGGGAAAAAATTAAAATATGAATAAATATGTCATGCGTTTTGGATATATTTTGTGTATTTTATTATATATTCAGAAAATGTTAAATTTGTTAAAAAAAAAGTCAGAAACAAATAGCAACATTTATTTTTAAATAGTGACAAACTAGTTAAACATTAACAGAAAAGGAGAATATTATAGAAAGTATAACAGTGAATTTATTTATTATAATAAAGTATACTACAAAATCAATCCGATCCAAGCTCCAAAATGCATTAAGACGGCCTGTTTAAAATATGTCTCTTCATTTTTAAATCTTTCCTAATTTCATATTTTTGTCACACTGTGAGTTTACAATATGGAGGATTTTTCGCCACATATGTGACGTGACGTATGTTACATGCAGTGACATGACAGTGACGTTACAAAATTTTTTTTAATTGCCGGTTTTACAGTAAATAACATGCTTTAAAGAGCTTTTGTAATTTTTTAAAGTTTCCTAAGAAGTTCACATCTCAGTCACAATGTGACATCACTGAGTGATGGCATTTTGGTCACAGATGTGACGTGACCACAGTGACTTACAGTGACGTCACAATGACGTCACTGTGACCATGCATGCTATGAGGGTAGGATATTAATGTTTTGTTGCGCATGCGCTAACTTGTCTATGTTATTTTGTTTGATCTGTATTGTCTAACCTTAATTTTTTTAATACAAGACAAAATATGTAGCAGAAAGAAAGTAGAAACGACTAGCCTATGCCAGAGTGGGGCAAATTGTATTTATGAGCATCAGAATTTTCAGTACATTGTTAATACATTATGAAAGTACATACCTATCATATATACGCTGGTGAAAACAATTAAAGGGACAAACGGTTTTTTAAAAAAACAAAACAAAATAAGTTATCCCCATACGCAAATAAGGTATCAGATGATAGTTAAGCTCCTCGCGGACACACCTGCCACGCAGTGGTCTGTGTCGTCATAAGGCAGTGGCGCTGTGATCGCGTTTGTGCAGAGGTACCTCATTTGGCCGCCGAAGCTTATAGCGTAAGGACGTTTTGAAACATCATAGCATAACCCAATCCTTGTTTTTTGAATTTCTTTGTTTACACATTGTTAGTATGGCTAATTGCCATCGTCTAGATGATGCCACAAGATGGCGAATTGTTGGAAGACTCGAGGACGGCCAATCAGAGGCTGCCTGTTGTAATGACCTCGGTGTTTCGAGAAATGTGGTGCCCACTCTGTGGAAAGAGTTCAGTGAGACAGGGACAGTGGTCCGCCGACCAGGTCAAGGCCACAAAAGGGCAACAACGCTGGCTGAAGATCGTTATTTGAGACTTCTAGCCAAAAGGGATAGGTCCTTGACAGCGACACAACTGTCTCGTCACATGTATAATGCAACAGGAACTTCCATTTCACGAATAACAGTCACCGAGAAACTTAATGCAGGTGGCCTGTATGCCAGGAGTCCTGTAGTCTGCATCCCTTTGACTGTGAACCACAAAAAACGCCGTCTAACATGGTGCCGAGAATACCTGTCCTGGACAGAGGATAGTTGGGGGTGGGTTCTCTTCAGTGGTGAGTCGCTATTCATTCTGGACAGTG
Source organism: Maratus speciosus (assembly GCA_963932465.1). Lineage (NCBI taxonomy): Eukaryota > Metazoa > Arthropoda > Arachnida > Araneae > Salticidae > Maratus > Maratus speciosus. The sequence continues at coordinate 176,287,854 of OZ010790.1, read as the reverse complement.
ACTCGAGACGTGTTCTCATCTAGAGAGAACCCAGGAGTCGATATCGGTCCTCTAAGAAAGTCGAAAAGGATCACTATGGTACAGGTGGCCTGGTGGTCTGGGTAGGTATCATGGCAGACGGGCATACCGACCTTCATGGTTTTGATAGAGGTACTCTGACAGGTCAGCGGTACAGGGACGAGATCCTTGCACCCTATGTGAGACTTTTCCACGGGGCATATGAACCAAATTTCGTCTTTATGGACGATAACGCCCGTCCATATAGGGCTCAGTTGGTGAGCGAATATCTCTAATCGGAGGATGTTCAACGAATGGAGTGGCCTGCGATGTCCAATGACCTTAATCCAATCGAACACGTATGGGATGCCTTTGGACGATCAATTGCAGCTCGAACACAGCTCAAATGGCCATCGATGAGCTCTATGGTGCCTTTGTGCAAGAGTGGGTGCAGTTGCAACAGGGATTGATAAGGACCCTGGTAAACAGTATGAAACGCCTATGCGAGAGTTGTGTAGCTGTTACAGGCGATCATACACCCTATTAGACATGTTTTTCTCTGACTGACAGGGTGTCGGTCAGCTGCTGTACTGGACACGTGACCAGTTTCCTTATTTAGGGTGCAGGTTGTGCCCATTTTTCTATTCCCATATATTGATCTTATATCGAGTGATATTTTGGCCAAGTTTGGTTTTATTTGCTTTGTTAGTTTTTTTTAATTGCAAAAAGAACATTTCTCCCTTTAATTGTTTTCACCAGTGTATATATATATATATATGAATAAAGATGTTACTTAAAATGCCCATAAAATGCCTTAAAGTGATCACAATTTGTCCAACTTTGGACAAAATTATAGCCTAGGTTTTGTGCATGTTGCCCCCAAAACAAAAGCTCCAGTGTGAATTTAAATATTCTAGTAAGACAAGCACAAGAAACTGTTGAAAAACATCACGTGCACCACTTTAGTTTGTTACATTAGCGGCGGAATCGGCGTAGCGAATGGAGTTAGAATAATGTTTGATTTAATGTTTTACAAAAATGTTAATTTAATGTTTCTCACAAGCTCAAGAGGCTGTTAAAAATCTCTTAGTGCAACATTGGAGTTTCTTTCATTAGAGGCTGAATCGGCGTAACGAATGGAGTTAAAAATAATGTCGAGAAACGCGTATGCGTGTGTACGTCAATATGTTTTTTTCTGTAAGAGAGTCGTTACATTATCGAAATTTATATTTACAAGAATAAATCGGTTGAAAAAGTGTGAAGACTATTTCGTAAGAAGTCCCATAAAAAAGTATGTGCTATCAGATTCAATAGTTCACCGTCACATAAAGTTTACCAAAATTATCTCAGCGATTTCGTAATGATAATAAGAGTAGCCTGACATTCTATAAACGAGTCTTCGAACATGATTAAGCATGCAAATGCGTGTTTAGATGCTAGAAAATGTCAATTTGAACATCTCTTATAAATTAGAACAAAGAAATACGTTCTTGGAATTTCTTTTTAATTTTTTAAAAATTTCACATTTTTCTACCCATATCCTGTACGATCCGCTGCGTTTAACAAATAGATTTTCCAAAATATTTAACAAAAACATACCAGTTTTAGCTTTTTAATGTAACTTCACTCTGAATTATTCATACTAATTCAAGACAATTTTGCAATAAAATTTTGCGAAATAGTTGATCTAATACGAGACTGGGTTAAATTTTTAGATGTATAGTTTTAGATTTATTCCCTTATTTTAGTCAATGCATAGTGTGTATGGATTCCTATTTTGCATCAGTCATGTATCTGGAGATCTACAGATCTGAATCTATCTGTACATTAAATTATAACATCTATACAGTAAACAAAGAATTTTTGTTCTATATGAAGAAAATTATTTTTTTAGCCTTCTGTTACTCAAAAAAAAAATTATTTTTTTAAATTTGACAACTTTTGTAGAAAGAATTATTTTAAGACCTCTGGGTTTAAACCGCATTAAGACGTAAATAATGGTTTTAGTATAGGATAATATTTAATTTAACTGAAAAGTGAAATTTGCATATTGCAAAAGTTTAGACACTTTCATGATTTTTGGCAACTGTTCACAGAAAAATACAAATTTCAAACTTATGACATCATTTGCATGAAGTATTTAAGTGCACCTCGCGATAGAATCGGCTGGTGCAGATGCCGCGAGCTAGATAGTTTCAGTCAGATGCAGTAATTGAAATATGGAAGACAAATCAAAAGTGAAGACACTTGCAAACATTTCAGCTATTTTGATACGTTCAAAGAAATCTGTACATCGAGTATTGTCTAAAGGTGACTCCTTGAAAGAAAAACATAGATTTGTAAGGCCTCGTGTGATCAGAAAACGAAATGACAGAAAGATCCATAAACTGACATCTGCACAAATGATGAATGCTAGTCACATCAAAAGTGAGTCATGACTTTCCTTGTTAACGGATACGATTCGTAGATTAATTAAGGAAAGAAGTAAATTAGTCTACATGAAAAATAAAAAAGAGCCAGCTTTGAAATCTCACTACAAATTGACGAGAATGCAGTGGGCTCGAAAACTTGTGTCATATGGACCCCAGTGGTGTAATGTGATATTCAGGGACAAAAAGAAGTGAAATTTGGATAGCACAGATGGGTGGGCATACTATTGGCACGGCTTGCGTAAAGAGCCTCGGACTTTTTTTAGTCGTCAACATGGAGGTGGCTTTTTAATTATTTGAACCTCGTTTTGTTTTAATGCTCAAGTATATCTGGCGTTCCTAAATTGTCGCCAAACAGCGCAAGACTACATACATTCATTGGAGAACAATTTACAGCCATTTGGTGAATTTTCAGCTGGTAGAAAGTATGTATTTCAACAAGATAAGGCATCCGTTCATGTTGCATATAAAACAAAAACTTGGTTTAACTCTCAAATTATTACTGTTTTTGACTGGCTGGCATGTAGTCCTGATCTGAACCAATCGAAAACCTTTGTGGCACCATGTCTCGTAAAGGTTATGCAAATTTTTGACAATACTCTTCTCTTAATGAACTTCGAGCTGCTGTTAAACGTGTTTAGTACGAAATAGACCCTCAAGTGATGCAGGATTTAGTCTCTTCCATGGAAAGGCGCATTTTTGCACTAATTGCAGACAATGTGGGTGCAGTTCAATTTTAATTTATGGTTTTTTTCTGTGAATATACAGATTGTCTATACTTTTGCCACAATCTTAATTGTTTTAAAATTTATTGTTTGTGAATAAAAGGTTTAAGTCGCAAATAATATATTACAGTAGAGTTACAACAATTCGTTGCGTACTTCTCAGTACAGAAGCGTAATCGATCATTGTCTAAACTTTTTCTGCGCACTGTATTAAATATTTAGAATAAGATTTTTTAATATTATGTCCTTTAATTATTGGTAGTTACATACTCATTATTGTTGCTGAAAATGTGTTAATAAATGGTTACCTAGAAAATTATGTCTTGTAGATCTGGCATTAGCTCAAAAGTTGAAAGATACAGATAACTAAAAATAACACAGTTGTATCACAGTCATCACACATACGATACAATTGTATAGCATTTAAATGTCTGAATTTTTAAATCTATTAATTTCAAACATGCCAGCATTATTCAGACATTTTTTCAGTTCTTCTATACCATTATCATAATAAAATAATCATGTGTTTACAATTCAGACATCTATAGTGTCTGAAATTTCACATTCAGACACTTAGTAAATGCGTGAATTACTTTTTCAGATATATGTATTGGAATTTAAAGCGCCTCTTTTTGCAGTGCACACATTTTAACGCATATTCATACTCAAAATAAAATCTGGAAGAGAAAATGGCAAAATAACCATGGGTTTCAGCTATATGATGTAGAGCTTTATTAAATAAATTACAACAGTTCAGTTTCGCAATAATTTGTGTAGCATTAAAAGTTAAAATTTAAGTGCATATCTATTAATGAAAGAAAAAATTAGAAATGCAAGTAAAACGTAATGTTTAACTCGTGATGTATATTTCTAGATATGGTGCTGAATCAAAATCTTGAACCAATCGTCTTGGACAGAAATATTTTTGATGACGAATGATTAACTTTAATATTACTTTATCTTGTTCCAAAAGTATTATTGGTTACAAAACACAAAAGTATTTTTAAAAGGATGATTTATTTTGCCTTTGCAGCTTTTCAGCTTTCTCGTCGTTGGGAGGGGAGGGGGGGATTTTCAATTCAAAAATATTTCTATATTTCTATTGTAAAAACATTATATTTGTACATTTTTTAATTCTACAAAATAATAAGAAAAATGTTTAAAATAAAAGATTTGAGTGGAATTATAAATATTGCACAAAATCCCTATAAGTTCAAATTTAATTAATCCTTCTAAATTCCTTCTATAATTTATTAAATGTTTATGTAAATCTTCTAATGTAGTTTCAAAAATTCACGAAAAATGCTTTAGAAGATAAAATTTTCATGAATTCATAATTCAGTACATAAAGGGTTAATGCATGATGTTTTATTTTGTTCGGAAAACATTATATATCACCAGGGTTCTCGCTGCCGCTCGCCATTGCGCCAAATCGCGACAAAACGCTAAATTTGGCGAGTAAAAGAACAATCAATTTCTGCTCTTTTTGTGTGTGTGTGCGTGCCAATACAGTAGAGATTCTTATGCGCGTTGCTGAACGATTGGTTTCGCTTTACATGTTCAGTCGCAGCGTGCCATTTACATTGCTCTATTTATAGAGTTATTGACTCAACATCAGTTCAGTTTTATAACAGCCAAAGACACAGAAAGGATGATTATTATTTCTCTGTTGTCAGTTAATCACTATCTATGTGCTGGCGTCGAGCCGGTAAAAACACAAACAGAATTACTGGCATCAAACGCCAATTAGAGAAAAGTTTTGCAGAAATGCGATGTTGAAAGTAGCCATTTACAACACTATTTATTATGTAAAGTGTCATTGGCCGGATAATTTTTTTTTTCTGTCGGTTAGGAGTTGAAATCTCATAGCAATTTTTGGTGTACGGTAAATCAAATATAGATGATTCAATTTTTATTTAGACTGCTAAAAAATGTCTGAAACGTTTACACATTCAGGACACATTTAGAATGTACTTATTTTTAATAATTTCTGTAGCGGATAGTCGAATTTCTATTTTACAAGAAATTACAGAAATCTAGGTTATTTTAGAACATTTTGAAAAAAAGGGATACAATAAGGGATTAAAGATAGATTTTTCAGTGTTTCACGTCGAATCTATTTTACTAATATTTCTTTTCATTTAGCTATTGTTTTTTATTTTTTATTTGCCAAACCGCTAATGTTCGTCAAAAGCCAGCGAGAACCCTGTATATGACTGTATTTTTATTCGCGAGAAAAATAATGTAAAAATTTATTTATGTTTCTGTTGGACATAACGTCACTCCTGAGTTGCGTAATAAAAATTGCTTAAAAAATGATAATTTTAAATTATATACATACTTTAAACTGTTTACACTGCACAGTAACAACTATTCAACGATATAATAATTTTATAATCCTTTTAATAGTTTGCAGAATTAATAATTACTACTTTATAAAGAATGCGAAGGAACGCTTTTCAAGGCAAGCAGTATCAACAAAAGATGTTATAACCTCCCCGAGATAACAAATCCGAACAAAAAAGACTTCACGAACTTAAATGTATGTTATCACACGGAAGTAACACATAATAGTTCACCAAAACACTAATAGAAAGTGCTAAATGGTAAAAAAAAAAAAAAAAAAAATCATGTATCTTTTTAGTTTCATTATGCATTTAAGGGTTAAAACGATGGAAATATTCAATATTATAAAAGTTAGACTTTTGGAAAAAAGAATCGTTCGATAAACTCATATGATTGTGAACTCCTTTTTGAATCACTGAAGCATAATAGATGCTTGTTTTAGCATATCAAATAAATATTTGAAAGTACATGTTTATCTTTTCTTTATATACTCAGTTCTTCCGGAAGATTTATTGTACTTTCTTATTCAGCAAATGATGCGTCATGTTTATTTCCTTTTTATAAAATTATTCATAAAATTGCCTTAGAACATATTTCTCCATGTAAATTTTATGGACTATTACCTATGTTGAATGCATGTTAATACTAACAGAAGAATCCAAAAGAGCATAAAATGAAATACAAGTGACTTCAAATGTAAATGTCAATAAATATACTGATGTGACCTGCTACCAATTCTACACATGAAATTCAGATTTAATACTCTTTATATAAAGCTTCATTATGCAAGAAAATGGTGATGCGAAACATTTTGAAGCAATATAAATAGGCAATAAGTTATTACTTCTACTTATTGCTGTAGCTTTATTTTAAAATTGTATTGGGAAACTTATTACATAAAAAGAAAAAAGTAAAATGTTGATTCATTTATTTAATGACGAGTATTAGTCACATAGTTCAGTAGAACCTCTTTCATCCGAATCTCTTTTAACCGAAACTCTCGGTTAACCGAAATCCATTTTGAAAGTTTTCTTTCTTACTGTCACATTCCTTATGTGCAAAATCTACTTTGAAAGCTTTTTTTTTTTTTTTTTCTAGCTATCATATTCCTTGTGTGCAAGCAATCCTTTACGAACTACGAGTATATATAAATATTTTCGATCCTCTTTCTTAGAGTTCCTTTGAATTTAACTTGAGCTTCCGTAAGCTGCGGGGTGAACGAAGAAAACGAACAAATTAGCAATTCTGAAGCTTTTGAATGTTTTGAAAAAGGTTCGGAATGGCTAGAGCAGCAGAAAGACTGTGATACTGGAGAACTAATAATGCTAAACAACTCCTTGATAGAGCTTCAAAGCAAAGGCAATCGAAACTGCGACAAGCGAAACATCTTTTCAAACCCTTGTGATATATGTAAAAGGTACTTAATTAAAAAAAAAATCAGGTAATTTATTTTTGTTTCTATTTTGCTATTCCTTTTTTTTTATTTAGTACTTGTTACCATAATAAGAAATAGTGCATATATATTTCTCCTTAATCTTAAAATTGAAGCATTCTCGATTTTCCGAAAGAGGGTCGGTTCCAATTAATTCGGATAATCGAGGCTCTACTTTAATAATGCTCTACTGTTAAATAGTGAAATTAATATTTTATCCCAAATTAGACTAATCTATGTAATAATAATAATAGAAAGAGTTTGTGAGCCTGCCTGTATGTCTGTGTAGATTCTTACGCTATGATGGATAAGAGCAGCGGTATGCGATTGAGCATGGAAATGCATAAAGGTGTACCCGAGAGTGTTTTAAAAAGATTTTTTATAAATTCGATTTAGACTTCTTTCAAAATTAGCTTTTAAGGGTTTTTTTTGCTGGATTTTTGCACTATGTATTTTCTTTTACCATTCGCATCTTTATTTCTTAATATAGCTTAATTCCAGTCTTAAAAGCACAGAATAAAACAAAAAATGCGCTTTCAGATAAAGTTTATATCAAAATTTTAATGTACTTTTGAATTTTTAATGATTAATTAAAGAAAACCTCTTTTAATTGAAAAAAATGTAAAAATGTTATTTACTTTTAATATCAATAAATATCAAATTTCAGACGATTATTTTGCTTTTTTACCCAATGCTCAGAAACTAAGAATGATCTGTTTTGTTTTGTCTCTAAATTTTGGAGAAATAAAAATGCCAAACCATATATTCACTGTAAAAATTCTGAGACTTAAGGGACAATGATTCATTTTTGCTCAGCTGTACATATAGGACTTCAAATTCATGTTTGAAAATTACGTTTTCTTTAAAAAATGACTCAGTTTCGATGACGGATTTTTGGCATTTAGGCACTTTAATAGTTTCACTGCATGGTTTATCCGTCAAATTAAAAAAAAAATTACCATCCTGATGTGGACTTTAGATTTAATATAAAAATGAAAATTGCATCTCCTTTAAATAATCGTTGCAATATATTTAATTCTTTATAGATGAAATTGCCGATATATTTTTACATATGTCATATTCATAGATAGAAGCATTGCGTGTTTCTATGTTTAGTGTTGATAAGCATTTTTTCCCCATTTTATCCGTGCCTAGAACGAGTTTACTGCTAATGTTATATAAAGTAGACAATCCAATCTGGATTAACCCTTTCAGGGACAAAGCAATTGCATTGCTGAAATGTTGAAATTAACGAATGACACGGGAATTTGTAAACAAATTTATTTGTAAATATGAAAAAACAATATTTCACATATGTAGTCAACCAACAATTTTCTTAGCAAAATTCTGGTACCATTGTGGCATTTGAGAATTAAAATTAAGTGGTTTCATAAACATACCACCGCCCCTCATGGGGTTGAAAAGGCTCACTGAAGATTATCCGACGTACAGAAAGTAAGATGAAAATAGATTTCACTTGAAAACGCTAATGGATATTTAAGTTTAGTATATTTTCTTAGGTTGCCCACTCACTGCACCAAAAAGCATATTTAGTATTTTCGTCTTAGCCACATGCCAGCGTTCAATCGCGTAATGGCGGGCGTAACATTTCACTATTTACAGCAAGCGTTGTAATTCGGATTATTTCAGCATTTAATTGAGTATTTCTATCACCTTTTGTTAATTTCGTGTTTTATTTTTTTATTTATTTGTGGAGCTTAGCTTTCGTTTGGCAATTTAGATATGGGATATTACAGGGAAAAAAATAAATGCGGAATTAATGAAGTGCAAACAGATCAATCTTCCGTAAATGGGAAGCACGCAGATTTTAAAAGATCATGCTTGAAAATTATTTTAAAAAGCATAAAAAATCACTAGTGAGATCCTGTTTTTGAACAAATTGCATTTTTTTATATTCGAGTGTAAAAATTGAAGTGCTATTTAGAAGATTAAAAAAAAAAATAAAACGAAAAAAAAAAATGTTGTCAAAGCGAAATTTATTGATCAAATGTTGTGACCTTCAATACGATGTTTGTGTTATTCACTGGTATGCTTTTGCTTTTCAATATAGATACGAAGTGTTTTAGTTGTGTGAAAATTTCGAAGGTATATGATGTGAGGTTGTCATCTTGTCAATATTTTTTATTATGTAATTAAATTGACTGTCTGTGATCATTCTAGAACTCTTAGAATGTATTAAAATCAACAAGTTTGTTTCCATTTTGTTTTAGAAAATATTATTTAAATAAATACCTTGACGGAGGCTGGATGCAAATTAAGCTTAACATATTGTTGATCGATCAAAAATATGTTTGTGTTTACATAAAAAAGTATTGTAAAGCGAAATTTATTGGCTAGACTATTGCCACCGCCAATATGACATTAGCGTTACTCACGGACATGTATTTGCTTTCTATACTAGTATTAGTACAGAAAAAGCATACATATTTATATCACATAACTTTTTTTTTTATCTGGATAACAAAAAAGCTGTATTTTCACACTCTTATTTCTTCTTAACCCGAGATTACTCGCGCAGGGTATGTCATACCCAGGCTAGGCACGGTTATTACATTTCTCACCACTAATTTTCGAAAAGTAATCGTCAAATTATTTTTGTGAGCAATGTCAACGACTAAATAAAATGACGATTTTTGTTTGAATTTATTGGTGGCGAAGTGTTAATTGTTCATATCCTGGATATGTGCGAGCATTCCCGGGTTAATAAGTAAAAATTAATAAGTAAAAATTAAAAACGCTTTCATGTACAAATAACACAGTTACACAATAAAAAAAGACAATTATTTCTTAGGCTACGAAAATATAATATAACCACTAATGAAAATATTCAATGTTTTATTGTCACTTTACTGAGTGATGTTTCATTAATTTGTATTTGAAAAAACATTTGTTTAAATTTTTCGAGTATGTAAAGTAAACATATGTTGATTTTTTACGCTTAATGAATTTGTCTTTAGTAAAAGATTTTTTTTTTTCAAGAAAGATTTTTATTGATTTTATTGTTTGAAGAATTTTCTGCAAAAAGAATAAAGAATAATTTTCGTAAAATACATTTAAGCGTATTTTATTAAATAAAATTAAGCTAAAAATCTATTTAATTTTTTAAATGCTCATTGTTTTCCGATGAGATTCTAAAAATCTCTAGAAATAATTTTATATGAATTTATTATATAATTTATTATATAATTTATTATATAATTTATTATACTTTTCAACGAAGTGTAGCTATATCATACTGATCGTACTAGTTTCAAAAGGAATTTTATAGACATACAATAAAAAAAAAATCTTTTTTTAAATTTCATTCCTGAAAACGTATTCGTCTATTTCAAGTAAAATATAAATCTTATAAATCCAATTTCCTCTCATTCCTCTAGAACAATAAAGAAAGTCACCTTTAAAACGATAACAAAGGAAAATATATTCAATAACCTTAAAATATTTGGAAACTCAACGATCTGTATTTTTAGCCCGAGGTCAAAACAGTTCTGAAACACGAGAAACGGTACTCTTTTAGAAAACTGTTATAAAATCCTGCTGACAAACAACGGAAAAGATATAATGAAAAAACTCAAAATCTTTTGCTTGTGTATTTTTCATAAGTTAAGCTTTTGATTTTTCTCCAGCATGCTTTCATGTTTCGATTACTCAGAAATTATCAGCATAATCTCTCAGAGTCTACTTAGTTTCGTTAAAGCGATTAAAGATAACTTACATCTAAAACAAATAAACTTAAAAAAAAAAAACAAAAAAAAAAGCAAACAAACATTAAATGAAACAGTTAATAAAAAAGGAAATTTACGGAGCTACTTCTGTTGCGAAGGAAAAAAAAATCATCTTTTATTTAGCAGTTACCAGAAACTATTTACAAATTCTTACTTGATATATTTTTACGAAGCGTGATGTTTTGATAAGTATTCTAGTTTTCAGCTCAAATCAGAGTACACAAAGCTAATCAAATACGCGTACCTATTACATTCATGATAATTTTTTCCATAATGTCTAGTAAATAAAACTGTAAACAATTTTTTCATTCATTATAGGGCAATAAGAATGATCATTTTGAAAATAAGACTGATAAAAATTGTACTTAATTATTAAATTATTTATATTTACAAATATCTGTATTTTTTTTCTACGAAGACAAAAGTGAGTGAATAAAGGAAAAAAGGCGATAGTTTAACGAACCGTTTCTCACTTAATCTATATTATAAAGGTCAAACATATCTGTGAGTAACGCATACGTCACTTTGCGAATGGCAACGCTTTGAAATTTGAAATAAAATTTTGGTTTTACAATTTTTTCTACAAATTTTTAAACTTCTAACCATAGCACATTTTAAATTTTTACACCGTCGTATAAGGAAAAAAATGCTCTTTTAAATGCAATTTGTTTGGAAGCTGTATCTCTATTTAAGTATTGCGCGGCAGTGCAATATTTATTTATTTCCAGTGTCACTTCTCAATGTTAATTTAACATAGAAAAGCTTATGGAGCTCATAACTTTTTTACTTTTTCTTCCTACCTTTTTGTTTCTGATGCCACAAATTTTTTATTCTTTGCAATTCAAATTATATTGTAAATTCAAAGTACGAAAATGTTTGCCTGACGCCAGGGTCAAAACGGATGATAAAATGCCTTTGCATATGGTTGAATTATAATGCAGAGAGTAACATACCTAAGCTTTATTTATGTTATTCAAATATTTTTGTTAATTTCGCCGTTTTGTTAGTTGTTCCGAATTTCGCTTTTTTTCATTGAGAATCAATGGACATTTTTAATATAAAATTTAACCTTTTTTTTTCTGTTGTTGCAAAAAATTCAAAAGTCTTAAGAATAATTTATCTACAGTAATTAATTTTCAGTTAAATATTTCCACGTGAGAAATGGAATTTGAAATAATTTTTTTTTACGAATTAAAAAGAAGATGAATATGGCACCATACGGGAAATAAAACTGATATTTTCAAACGTGTGTTAGTAATACAAGAAGCATTAATAAGAATAAATACAGAAAGCAGGTGACTATGACATCAAAAAATTGCAACATATTTCACCGGTACTGATTTTTAAGCATGGATATGAATTACATACAGATGTGCCCATTCGATTAAAAAGGTGTTAACTTTGTGATTTATTTATGTTTTCCTTTTATTTATTTGTTGATGAATTTTTAATGTCATTATGTTGATGGAGTTTTTATTTTGTTAAGGAATACTAGCCGGGAAGTAATACTGAAATAATAGTTCAGTATTACTGGGTATATTGTACCCGGTATATTGTTTTAAGACTAAGCAAACATTTAAATCGTCAGATGCTTAGTAGTTTATAAATTTGAAAATAATTGAAATTTATTTTACAGGTTCATAATCAATATTACGTCAGCATTACACACGGGCATGTAATATATACCGGGTGTCCTAAAAAGGACTGACTCTTTTAAAAATAGAATGACTTGCAAACGGTGACAGATATTTAAAAAATTCTTGCAGAAGCATTATGTACGTTGTCAGGGGTTTTTTACTATGATTCTTGAGTTTATTTCGAATTACAAACAATTGATGGCGCTGCGAGCAATAATCGCTAAATCCAAGCCCGATGTTTGGTACTTCGGGATCCACTAAATACATTTTAATCTACTTTTTTGGCATGGGAAAAGAGAAAGGCTATAAAATCCAGCTTGAATTTAGCGCCTATTACTTGCAGCGCATTCTATTGTTTGTAATTCGAAATGAATTCGAGAATCACAGAAAAATAAAACTCCTGACATCATACGTAACCCTTCTTCAAGAATTTTTTAAATATCTACCATCATTTGCGAGTTATTGAATTTTAAAGTCGGCCAGTCCTTTTTAGGACACCCGGTATATTGTTTATATGCAATTTCTTTTTGTGGTGGTATTAAGAAAAAAAAATATTTGTAAATTTTAAAAAGACAGAGACTTTTAACGTTAAGTACTGCATTTAACGTCAAGTTTACTTAACGAAGTTACGTTAAGTAAACTTGACGTTATTACCGCATTTTTTATCTAAAATTATTCCTCAAGGTCTTTTGGCTTTTTTTTTTTTTTTCTGAAAACGACGATGCTAAATAAATGCCCCAGTTAAATTTATATAACAATTTAATCTTGCATTTACATCGCCCCCTAGCAAGAAATAGGGTAGAAAAATTTAAGTAAAACTGTTTTTCTTCATGTTTTACTGTGCAACAGCTATACTGTTATTATAATATTAGCAGTCAAGATTTAAAGATATTTTTGCATTCATAGCGCACCAGAGGGGAAAATGGGGTAACTAAAATGAAGTAAAATTGTTTTTTTATGTTTTTATTAAAGATTTATTATGCTCAGACTAGAAGTTTTTGTCCAAACTTTGCACTACTGCACAGGCGAAACATTTTGGATTAAATATTGGTACACACAAATTGTGCTGCGACCTTGTAGAATCACACCTGATGATGATACATCGAGTTAATTTTTAAATGAGTTCGTCTGAATGCAGTTGTTATTAAAAAAACTTGGCATATTAAACAAAAACATAATTCGCTGAACAAATTAAAAAAACAAATTTATTTTCTACGTTATTTAAGCCCGAGATGAGACAGATATTAAGATATTTCATTCAATTAATTCTACGTTTAGTGTTAAATTTTTGTAACAAATTAGTTAAACCAAGTGAACAACTAAAAGAAAAACTGAAATTCAAAGAATCTGATACTTAAACACCCCAAAAACTTAAATTCCGTTTAAACGAAATCGAAATAAATGTTAGAATTTTTTTTTGGAGGGTTTGTATTTTAGATGTGCCTAATCATTTGTTTTCACCTACCGTAAACATAACACAAAATCAGCAATACAAATATTTGAAACTTAAATTTGGATTCTAATTTGGAAAGTCTAAAATTTATTTCGATTTCGTTTGAAGGGAATCTAAGTTTTTAGAAAGTATCAATTTTTTTTAATTTAAGTTTTACTTTTTATTATTCACTTGGTTTAACTAATTTGGTACAAAAATTTAACATTAAATCTAGAGCTAACTGAATGAAATATCTTAATATCTGTCCCTTCTTGAGCTTAAATACTGTAGGAAATAATTTTTTTTAATTTGTTCCGCGAATTATGTTTTTGTTTAATTTAATTTTAAGATATTATTTTTTTATAGTTTTTATTACCTTTTTTGCAATCCTGGCATCGGTACAAAGTACTCCATTTCTGTTGAAAGTAAAGAGAAAAAAGGCGAAAAAAGGAAAATAGTAGATTGCTGTATCTTTTTGTTGCCATTTTCTCATAAAAACTGAGAAAAAAAAAAAGAAATTAAAATACGTGCTATGTCAAGAATATCGTCTGTAATAAAACACGGTGAGTTTTGGCTTTATTTCGTTTTTATTTATCAATTAAATGATTTTTAGTTTATTGCAAAGTAACTTTACAAATGATAGAACACTTTCTCTTTGCAAAAATGTATTTTAAAGAATATTTGTGTGACTTATTTTCTCCGACTTTATTGACTTAATTCGTATCAAAAATCTGAAAGAATGCATTTCATTAATCCGTGTGTAATAACATTTTCCAAATTTTGAAAAAATATAAATGAATGACTTCTGATAAAACATGAAGCTATTATAAACAAAAAAAGATGAAGTCATATAAATCATTAGACACCCGAGATTGTTTTGCCGATCTTCTTAAATGACGTCATTGCTTTCTGCTGGGTTTCTGTATTATTTCGCAATAATGATGCAATTTGCATACCGTTCTATAGATGTTGTTTAAGGCGGGATCGTAAAACTGGGATGTTTTAGCGGATGCATTTGACGTCCATTTATATAAAAAAGCGTGTATTTTGATTCTTAAAACTGAAATATGTTTTGTAGAAATGCGTCATTTTTACCCTAGCTGCTTTGAAATTCTTCACAGATGAAAATGCTTTATCTTTGAAAATAACGTAATCGAAATCACACACTGATAAAAAGCAAAGTTTTACAAACATTTAGAGTGACTTTATGAAAGAGCAGTAACATTCAATGTGCATGCTCTTAGTCCGAAAAATAGTAATTTACATTACAGAACTTGATGATTCTCTCTCTTGGATGAATTCGCTCGCCGAGTTAGACAAGCAATCAAAGAAGATCTTGGCAATAATTCGTGGTTTAAAATAATATCAAGTTCCCCAAGTTTTTGTCCAAAATTCTCTCTACCAATAAAATTTTATTGCTATTCTTTAAGACATGTTGCTGTAATTTTATCAAAATAACATAATTTCTTTAAGTTAATTTTTCATAATTTTATATAATCTGTATATTTAAAACACAAGAATATTTTTTAGTCATCTGCCCTGAGCTTTCTGCTGAACCAAATTTACTAATAAATTTTTAAACTAAAAGCTGTCCATTTGTAGATGCGCCTGCACTAGCTGTGCTTTTTAAAATATCCCATTATTGTATTTTAATTTTAAAAGTATTCTATGAAACTTCTTCAAAGTGATGGTAATGAGATAGCTTTCGTTATTGTAGAGAAAAGAGAAATAATGAGGTTTATTTATCTTTATTCATGTGATTATCTAATAAAAATGCAAAATTGTTGATAAAAATTGTTGTACAGGGTATAATGGCGCAAAATCCCATTAGGGACATAATATTTTGAACGGAAAATTTTGAAAGTAATTTTCAGCGGAACGCACTGCTTTTGAAAACATGCACTTTCCTCATAAAGTTACCATATTTTTTCCTTTTGTATGTATTCTAAGCTTCAGACACTAGTTGAAATGCTTAAGTAAGTGAAAATGACGTCATATTTAAAAGAAAACGATGATTTTCTTAGATAAAACTAAACTTTCTAACACAAATGCGTCAAAAAACATAAGTTGTGGCATTTTTTACTCTCCGGTCCGAGATTAGAATCTCGAGTTAAAAGTGCGACTGTTCACATGAAAAGATTTTGCTGAGAATCGTGACTTCACGTTTTGAGTTAAAAAGATTTTAAAATGATCAAATTAAAATATCAGTTTTTCAAAACGGGTGAATTCGAGTATGAGAGGTTAATTTAAAAATTTATCTCTATCGCGTGGAGCTCGATTAAGGGGACCGGGAAAACCATATCTCCGCCAAGTTAAAATCTCTAACTTTAAGTACCTTTTTCTCAGAAATAGTAAAAGATCGAGGTCTAGATTTTTTTAGAGTAGTTAGAATAACATGATTTACGTATTTTAACACACCATTTTCTTTCTTAGTGAAACTCAAAATTAATTATTAATTTTTTATTGAAAGTCATTTTTAAATTAGCATTTTTGGTAAGATTTCACTGCCTAAAATAAATAATTCTCAACAAATAATTAAATCCCGTGTTAAAGTATACAATATAACATAATATAGGTATTAAAAAAAATCTGAGCTCTTAAGTTTAAGAGATATTGAAAAAAAGGAACATAAACATGAAAAACGAAGTTTTGAGAAAAAGTCAATTAAAGATTTAAATGGCCGTTAAGTTGTGAAATACTCTTAGAAAGAATGAATAATTTCAACACTTACTTTTTTTATATATAAACATGTGTGACACATCGTTGGAAAGATAAAAGTTTAAACTATTTAATGATATAGAAAAGTAAACATCGATTTTGTGGTTGAATTTTGCTTTCCCAGTCCCCTTAATAAATATTAATTCGTTTCCTCTTAAAACAAAATAAATAGATCATCATTTTCTTACGACTAATATTCCGTAAACAAAAATAAAACAATATAAATAAAACACAAATTTAACAGACATGTAATTGAACTACGTGCTTAAAGGCTCTGAAATTATCAGAAAATAAAAGAATGCCATAAGCAGCAAAATCTTGGGTTAATAACTCTTAGCATACGGCTAATACAAAAAAATCGCTTTTGATAAATTTCAAAAGTTTATTTGATTGTATAATTCATATTTTTCATATGAAAAATGCTTTTTTAGGGTTCCGTACTTAAAAAGTAAAAACGGAACCATTATAAGATCACTCCTGTGTCTGTCGGTTACAGACTTTTAAGCGTAAATTATGCAACGTGGTAAGTTCAAATTCGGGAAAGTAATAAAGACTATTGACCCACATATTTACAGATTAATAAATATCCCAACAAAAAGTTCTCGGTAAAAAAAAAAAAGCGCCAAGTTCTCCTTAATGTTTCGGCCAGAAAAAGTAGTGATATCTGAAGTTCGCACAAGTTAAAAGCCAAACATCCCAAATCTTTCATTGAAAATGGCTTCCTGTGACTTGGCCGTTAATGCCTTCTATAGCGTTTCAAAATTAATGATTGGAAATTACGCATTTATGAATTATTTAAATATTAAAAGTAATATTAGAATGCAAAGAGGCAAATTCACGTAAAGACATTATAAGTAAAAGATTCTGATAACTACCATTCAGTTTCAACAAACATTAGTTTTGATTACAGATCATTTAGTCCACTTGTGATTTAATTGTCATTTTGTACGGTCTAAAGCTAAAGTCATTAACGTAAAACCCAAGAAATAAAACAAAATTTACTTACTTCAAGTCTTACAATATGTTACATTATATTTTATTGTATAATATTGAAATCGTGTGTATTGACGAAAGAGATTTTTTTCGTTTGATCATTTATTATAGTTTGTTTGCATACATTAAGAGGTATTCGATTTATAAACTGTTAAAAGCTGATACTAATTATGTTTTAGCAATTAGGGATATTATCTCCTGAATACAAGTATTTTGCTATTTTTAACTCCTAAGCATTTAAATAGACTGATAGACTTTTTTCAAATGTGTATTTTACTTCTGTACTCTGTGCCACAAAATGCCTAAAATAATCAAAAAATGTAGTTGGAATATAACTCATTTATACATATTTGAAAATTTGAAAAACTCTCTCGAAGGCATTAACGGCCAAGTCGCAGGAAGCCATTTTCAATGAAAGATTTGGGATGTTTGGCTTTTAACTTGTGCGAACTTCAGATATCACTACTTTTTCTGGCCGAAACATTAAGGAGAACTTGGCGCTTTTTTTTTTTTTTACCGAAAACTTTTTGTTGGGATATCACTACTTTTTGTATGTTTTCAAGTTTGTTATTCTAAACTATATTAATATGAAAAAACTTAAATTTCGGTACTTTTATGTTAGCTGGGAGTAAATCTCCTCATTAGCCTTTTGTTTTTTCGCCAATAGCAGTTTTCATTTTTCACATGTGTAAATTAGAAACAATGCTTTGATTTTCAAATAAAATATTTTGGTTTATGTTATTATTTCTTATTTATTTACTTATTTATTTATTTATTTCTATGTTAAATATTCTATTAAATAAAATGAGGGAAATGAATCTATTTTAAATGAGATGACTGAAAAGTATCTATCTTTAAATGAAATGAATGCAATATGAACAATGGAGTTGAGAACAGTATTTGGCGATTTGCCACTTGCGCTCGGCTAACATAAAAATACCTAAATTTATTTTATTGAGCTTTACAAATTTATAATTTATTTCTTTTTATATTAAAGTACCAGCCGCCACTAGCAAGCAGTATTTACCATATTAATTCCATGTTAAACGTTGCATCATGTTACTGTTATTCATAATTTAATTTACTTGCCCATTCCTTCGCCAAGTCGGAAGCTTTTGATAGAGAAATCAAGAACTCTTTACGATCATGGAAGCACATCATATATTTTGTGTTGTTATGTATTTCATTCTTTCATGGCAAATTAACTCACTTATACATGTTTCCTTAGCAGTTACGATTCGCTCTCTAATGCGGAAATTTTTAAACATATTAATTAATCTTTTCTAATTGGGCTCACTGCCAATTGTTGTATTTTAACTGATACGACTTAGTACAAGTGAAATGGTTCTTATGAAATCCTTTGACAATATCTGCATTTGCATTAAACCATATTGATGCTAATATCTTTTTGTTTCACGTTAACCTTTTCAATAGACTCGATTACGGAAGAATAGAAGGTGTACCGGCTCACTGCCATGATCCATTTGAAAATCTATCATTCTTCTCATCTGATCGTGTTTAAGAATTAGTCAATGTGCCATGGTTTTAAGATTTTATCTAATTTTATTCGAAACCTGAAAACTAAAATGCGAGGAACCGGATTATAGAAGATTCATTCTAACGTACATATCGATTAACATGTTACATATTATAGAATTATAGTAATCATAAGGAGAACTGGCAGTTTCAATGCTTTAATAGTTTCCGTAAATTATCTTTATATAATACAGAAGTTTTAGCGTTGTAAAGATTAACAACATAGTCACAGTACAATAATAATACAGTATAATAACAGTACAATATAATAACAATAGCAGAGGTTTTGGGCTGTGACGAAACTATTAGAACTTTGGAAATATTATTACGTTATATCATTGAACTAGTCAGATGATATGAGGAAAAATAAAAATAGATGGCTCGCATTAACTCATTGAAAAATAGCCATTAGCGTCAAAGCCACTAGCAAATTTTCGCCAAATTTGGTAATATATCATGTCAATTCTCAAATTTGGCGACAAAAAATGTTTTGTTTATTCTGACGTCATAATGATGCATATGTATTACGTATTATACACATACCTAAAATATGTATGATGCAAATGTATTACGTATTATATGCATATGTATAATATGTATGATGCATATGCATAAGTTCATTAACATCACTAAAACGCACTTAAAGGAATAGTGTTCCATAAATAGTAGGGATAATTGCCAGATTGGCCAGAGTGCTATTGAGATTATAAATTCGACATTTATAATAGACCGGGAGGCGTCTGTACACACCATCACCTCATCGAGTTTACAGCTGAAATTTTAGGATTAGTTAAAACTAGATTAGCATATTTAAATGCAACTGGTCTGTTAAGTCATATCTTGGTAGAAACCACCCGAAGACCTAATTTTAGTGGTTAACTGATAGGTTTACTATTGTATTTTCCTCCATCCAAAAGTTTGGAAACATGGAGGAATGGGTGCAGGAAAACGCAATAGAAAATCCACCAATTAACCCGTAAAACGGGTCTCTAGTTTTTTTCCACAAAGATATGACTTGGCAGACCAGTTACATTTCAATACGCTAATCGATGTTTAACTAATTCTAAAATTTCAGCCGTCAACTCGATGAGGCGATGATCTCTGCAGACGCCTCCCAGTCTGTAATAAAATTTGTTTTAAGGAAGTAAAAGATAGAAAGATGAACAGATAAACTGAAAGATTTGTCTTATTAAGTTTTTTGTAAAAGCATATAAAAATTCATCCAGCTTGAACTCATGTAACACCTTTATAACTCAGGCTAATTTTCTGTAAGCGGGTTTTGGTGACCAACATATCTTATCTATAACTATAATCTTTCTTTTACAGGTTTAAAATTAACAATAAATTAACAGTAAGTAGACTCATAATACAATATAATAACATTAGCAGCGGTCTTCGGACGCCGCATCTGTCGCACATCGTTAAAGACAGCTGTATTAGTTACACATTTCATTTAATTAAAAGCAGATTTTTAAACTTTCATATGGAATTAGGATATTTTTCCACTATAGGGATCTTGGCATTTTTTAAAAATCTTGGCGCAATTCGGACTTCAGAAACTGAGATATGTTGCGAAATGATATAAACAACTATGAAAACAAACCTGATGAACTCTTATGTTATTTATATATGTCTTTATATACATATAAACATTTTATTTATACATGTATAAAATATTATTTTTTATATACAATTATTTATGTTGGTATATAAAAATAAATAAACGGGTTCCTTACATTAAATAAATTGTATACATAAGGAAAAAATTGCTTGTGTATATGACACAGTAAATTGGTTGCCAGAAAATACTTTATTATCAAATTTCTTTTCTCGTCAAGGCTATTTTCTGTATTTCGCCAAGGCTAGTATATCGGAAACGTACCGAATTCCGGTTTTATTTTGTTAAATGTTTTATTGTTTTAATATCGTAAATATATCATAAGCTATACTAATTAAAATTTTTGGATATATTCATTTTTTCAATTTAACAAACATCTTTGGAAAAGCATACATATAAAATGTTATTCTGCTTGAAATCACGTGACCCTCTTCAAAACTCTGTAATCGAGTTTTGGCGACCAACATTGGCACAATTGAATGTGTTAAGGAACTGTTTACGGCCAAATGAACACCCCCTGTTTGAAAGGTTTAGAGGCGAAAATTCCGTGTTTTCAGATTTTTCTGGTTAATTGTGCTACGAACCCGACTTACTTGTGAAATTTCATGATTCTACGACTTTTAGAAGTACCTTAGTTATTTGATGATGCGAAGTGAGTCAGTGACAAAAAAGCGCTTTTTCGGAATTTAATATTTCGAAAACTACTAAATATAGAAACATGAAATCGCGGAACCTTAGTTCAGTTTGACCATACGAGCATGTGTATAAAAGAAAAAATTCTATATCTCTCCCTAAAACGACGTTATGAGGGGGTGAAAAGTATACCGAAATGGTTCAGGAAAAGGTAGCTTACGGCTTGTGCGAACTTGGCGGACGCACTGCCGTGCTCCCAGATTCATAAATATATTTAGTGAAAATGTAGAGGGGCTAATTAAGATACTTGAAAAAAAATCTTTTCTTTGTATACCGTGTGGGGTATCGTGTGAAAGCTTTCGTAACGCTGAAATCAAAAGTATATTTCATTTAATTTTAGGTATTATATTTTCAAAGTTATGGTGAAAAATGTAGTGCAAAAATATGTTCCCCCCTATCTAACTCCGAATCTATTGAAACTAAAATTATGAAATAATTACAGGTAGTAGACATTAATTTAAACCTTGCAGGAAAATTATAGCGATTACCCTAGGTCACATAGTTTTTGAGAAAATCGTATTTTTTCGTTACACTCAAATTTCAATTTATGGGCTTCAGCAAAAGCGTTGAGCAGAGCTGGAGGCATCTATCGTAGCAGAAGTATAAAAGCATTGTTAATTATGAATTTCGAAAAAAATCGTCGGTAATTAGCGGAGATATTAACCCTTAAAGACACGGACGGTTTGGATATACATGATGACAGGGACGGCGTACTCCATGCTCCATCGGCTATTAAAACCTAGATAACAAATTTTAAGGATATATTTATGTAATGCAATGCCCAGTAGCAGTATAAAAGCAACAAACGTCAAATTGTTAAAAACAGACTAATTTAATGAGAATTAATCACAGAAATACTATGGGATTCGCGACTAGTTTCCATTGAGTGGCTCTCTCAATACAACTACTATGTCTTTAACGGTTAACTAAAAATCTATATGGAATAACAAATATACAGAATAGCTATATTTGCTATTATTTAGGTTCCATATATCTTTGAACTTTCATGGTATATCCATTTATACTTTTCTAGTATACAGGGTGCAAAGGAAAGTCCCTTTAACCTGAAAATACTTGTGAACGGAGAGAGCTACAGCTATGCAAGTGAGGTAACGGTATAGTAAAGCGACTAAGCCCGATTTAATGAAAACGACAGCAGCGCCCCTCCCCCCCCCCCCCCCCCAGTGGCAAAATTTGGAAGATAGCCACTGCAAATCGAAACGAAAAGAGATACAGCAAAATTTCCAGTTAGAAAGTTTTAGAGCATCAATTAATTACTAGAATACGACATTTGGTTTACATGGATAAGATAAATCTTCGCCTGTTTAGCCCAAAATGTCCGAAATCGATGCACTTCATTTTGTGTAAACATTTGAATGGAGAAGTATGAAGTCAGATGTATGAAGAAATTCGCGCAATTTATGCTATAAATACTTACTTATCTCAATACATTTTGATAACATCACACACACAAAAAAGACAAACTGTCTCACAGTGATAAAAATTAATATTCAGTATGTTCGAAAAGTTCGCCATTGCTCACGATACAGGTTTGTATTCGTGAGAGTAATTCTGCATGCACATTTCTCAGCATGGAACGTCTATTGCAAGCCTCTTCAATAGGACGACATAGATTTAACCCATTCAAGGGCGGTGTCTAGACGGTCTAGCCACTTAATTTTAATTCCAAAACTGACAAATGGCACCAAGAATATTTTAGTAAAATTTTGCTTTTGTAATGAAAATGCAAATTAGCTGGTTTTTGTTTTCAGAGAAATTCGTTTGAATATTCTGGTGTCAGTCAATTATTTCATCAGTTTACGAACAGAATTCTTCTGGCCCTGAAAGGGTTATTCTAAAATTTTAAATGCATTGGAGATTGAATCTTTACAGACATTACAGCACAGTACAACGTCACAATCTGCAATTGTGCACTGCTACATTTCCGGAATGTGAATAGGCAAAGTAGAATCGTCGCTCATCGATTTCGGACATTTTTGGGTATGCAGGCGACGATTTATCTTATCCTTATGAACCAAATGTCGTTTCGTACTAATTAATTGATGCTCTAAAACTTTCTAATGGGAAAATTTGTTCTACCTCTTTTCGTTTTCGATTTGCAATGGCTATCTTCCAAATTTCGCCACTAGAGGTGCTGCTGTCGTTTGCATTAGGTCGGGAGTAGTCGCTTTACTATACCGTTACCTCACTTGTATAGCTGTAGCTCTCTCCGTTCGCAAGTATTTTGAGGTTAAAGGGAGTTTCCTTTGTACCCTGTATACTATACAGCTGTACCCAACCCTACGTTGTATAGTTTTTACAAAGTCTTAGTATTCTTTTAGCAACGGTACTTTAATAATAATACTCTTACTAATTCATATATTATTGTACGGAACCCTCTGTGCGCGAGTAATACTCGCACTTGACTGTTTATTATTTTTAGTGGGTAATCTAAAAAACATATTGCATGTAATATATATATATATATATATATATATATTATTTTTCAGTTAAAAAAATCCCCTAGTATTTATAAAAACCACTGAAGAAGACTTAATAAAGTAAAATAAAAGTTCATAAATTTTTAATTTAAAGATGTGAAGCTTTACTGTGCACACAGGTGTTTCACTATAATTTTTATTTTTTAAATGCTTTTACATTTTGCTTAACAGCTTTATTTTTTCGATTCTTCGATGAAAAGCTGATGCATTAAACTGAAACATAGGAAAGAACGTCCCATGCATAACTTTATATCGCACTTGACGTATAATTATTATGACGTTCTTGTTTAATTGAGTAAATTTGCAATGACCAGTTAAACTGAGTTTATAAAATCTCCACAGATTAAAAAGAATGTCATGCATACATTACAAGTTTATAAGTATATGCATACTATAATCTCTATACAAGTATAAAATACTGTACAATTCAAAATACACTGCTTAAAACAATTAGGGGAGCACATGGTTTTAAAAAAATTACGCAAATATTTACGCTGATAATTAACGTAAAATAATACATCCATATCTTAAAGTGTTGAAGAAAACAGATAAAGAAAACTCCATATGTAAATTAAAGTTTATGACTCCAAAACCTAGAAAAGGAGATAAGTGCAGAAATCGGGATTTTGCAGAAGCATCTGTTTCACTGCCTCAATTGTAAAATTCAATTGCTTAGCTTGTGTTTTGAGAAAAGGTGGCTTGCAAATATCACAACATGATTTACCACAATCCATGGCTTGGCGTGTTACCGGGACAGTTCAATTTGGGGAAACACAACGAAGTATAGTGGACGCTGTTGGAGCCGCAAAAAGGGTTCTTGAAAGGTTGTGGAATCGATTCCAAGACACATGGAATGGTAGTCATTGACGAGTGCAAGGTCGAAAATGTGCTAACACAGAAAGTGATGCCCGATATGTCCTGTTAACAGCATATCGAGACGGAACCGGTAATGCTACTCTGCTGCAAACACAGTTGTTTTTGGCCACAGGACGAAGGGTGTCCAGCTAAACAGTCCGAAATAGGCTTCATCAAGGTGGTCTCTATGCACGTAAGCCAATGATCTGTATTCTATTGACCTCAAGCCACTGTGCGGCCCAAAGAAGTTGGGAACTGAACATCGAGTTTGGAGTCAAATTCTGTTTACAGACGAGTCCTGATTCAGTCTGGATGTGACATCTGATGTGCTTTGGTATGGAGATAATGAATTACTCAAAATAATCCCACATTCGTTCGTGAAAGATCGCATTACAAACGAGGTGGGTTGATGCTATTGGCTGGAATCAGCATAGGTGGCATCAGCATAGGTGCATATCTTTCGGAATGGCACTTTGACGGTCCGAAGTTATACAAAAGAGATACTGAGACCTCATGTAATATTTTATGTTGCAGCAATTAGCGATTTCTTTTTTTCCATGCATGATAATGGCAGACAGTTTCTCCTGTGGTAAACATGTTTGAAGCTAAAACAACATAGCGTATGGAATGACCAGCATTCTCTCCTGACTTTTATCCGATCGAGCATGTTTGGGACATACTCAGATGACGCATTGCTGCAAGACCGAGGCCTCCTTTTACTATCCGGGACTTGGAGATTGCAATTCCTGAGCAGGGGAACAGTATTCTCCAAAGTCTTATCGATCCATCATAAGACTTTGGAGATTACCTCATCGCATCCATGGAAAACAGGTGTGCAGCAGTCTTAGATGTTCGAGGAGACCACACGCCATATTAAAAATCTTGCACCATTTCTAAACAATACTTTCTTTTATCATTTACATGAAACCAAATTGTTGTCCTAAGCCCTCTTTTCATGTTCTTTTCATTTTTTTTCAAAGAATAAAAGCTCCTTTACATTTTTTCGAGTATTTTTTTTTCTGTATTGTGCATTGATACACGTTGTCTATCCATCTTAGGCCCATACATGGCTGCCTTGAACTGTTCCCTTCACTTTTTTGCTTGCTCCCCTAATTTGTTTGAGCAGTGTAGCATGTAATCATATTTTCCATTTATCATGAAACAAACAAACAAGAAAAACTGTTAGAATGATTTAAAGGAAAAGCTAAAATGAGAAACCTAAATATAAGAACATTAAATGCATTTAAAACTGAAATGATAAAATAAATTTTGCTGGAATATTTTCGTATTTATGATGCGTAACTTACATACAATATCCTACAATGTTTGTATGGCATAGTAACAGAAGGTAAAACGTCTACTCTTATTTCAAAATAAACCCACTATTTGAATCTTCTTCGTAACTTATTTTAAAATCTATTGTAACTTACATTACTAACTTATCTCCAACAGGTAAACAATTAAAGCGCGTTTCAGCCTTTTTGGGTCACTTTGTATATCGTATATAGAAATGTACAGTCGTGGGAAAAAAAAGCAAACACCCCTTACTAACTCTGCAAAAAATTATCGTAGAAGAAAGTTACTGGTACCACACGATTGGTAATAAAGTCTACCTTCAAATGATGTACATAAAGTTTGCTTAGAGGAATATCTGTATATTAAAACGAACTATAACTTTGTTTTTTAAAGTAGCAGTACACAATTCTGACAGCATAAAGTAACTCTACACCCTTCAATTAGCCTAAAAACAAATTTTTTATGCAATTTGTACGATAAATTTAGGAGATATTAATTATTTTAAAGCGAGCGTATTTTAGGGACTGTATCCAAATTGAAGTTCGGTACTCCAATGTTGACCGAGAGAGCCCCCCTTCTTGATCAAGGCATCTTCAGCGACACTCAAGCACTCATTGAAGACTGCTCGATTACATGATATCCTAAGAAATTTCAAAATATGTAGTCAGTTCTATCATAGACGGCCCCTTAAACCATCATTTTACCTTTTTAAAGCATAATTTGAAAACTACTTTTAAGAAAGATGTGAAATTTTGGATTTTTATAAAGCAGGACTTAATAAATCTAAATCCATCAAAAACAAAAAAAAATGTAGGTTGCAATTAATAATTTTTTCGAATATTAATTTTATAATTCATATCATAAATTTATAAAAATGCAAATTCAACGGATTTGTGTTTGGGTATTTCAGTATTATTGCTGCACAAAAAATTAGCACATTAGGAGTATAATTTCAGGAGATATTAATAAAAATATGAAAATGTAATTTAACATTAGAAGTACTAAATTTTGAATGTTTATAATTCAAAAACTTATCATTCAAATGACTTGAAATTTGGTGTCTAGGCATAGTTTGAACCGAAGATTTGAAATACCTTGTTAAAATTGGATATTTCTATTGAAACAAATGAAGTTTGGATTCGTTTTAATATGTAGATGTTCCCCGAAGCAAATTTTATATATATCATTTAAATGTAGACTTTATTTCCAATCGTTCAGTACCTGTAACTTTCTTCTACAATAATTTATTGAGGAGTTAGTAGGGGGTGTTTACTTTTTTTTTCAATGACTGTACAAGGTGATTCTTCAGTTCATCCCTTTAGTTACTGACAAATTGCGCAGCTATATTTCTTTTTACCTGGTGAATTTTTAATTTCGGGCATAATTTACATATTGATACTAGAAAAACGTAAAATTTTGGAAATTTTCTTATTCAACGTTAAATTTATATTGTTTTTAAAGGTAAGATAGTAGGCATTTTGAGTTAAGCATATATTTCATTATATGTATAGAAGGCGATTATCGGAATTTGATTTGTCTCAAAATCCATTATACAGTAATAAAAGAAAAATATTTCTTGATACAGCAAGAAAATTTGCAAAATTATAACATAACATCTTACGAATTACCAACAATTCAGAAAAGTGTTTCTTTATCTTTAGAATCCTCAAAAACCTGTAAATTTAAAGAACAATTTCTGTTTTTTTTTTAAATGCTGTCCGAACTTTTCAAAAGCATTTCTAAGTAGTTTTTCAGTGTATTAATGAGTTTTCTGAATTCGGTATCAACACAAAATATCGTTTTTTAGGATGCTAACTATGTTCAAGTAAATTATTTTATTTTCAAGAGACAAACATACAAAATGAACAGAGTAAACTGAATATTATTTTATTATGTTTGCATGTATAAGTCCTGCTACTTAAGTGATATATTTTACTTGAGAATGTATATTGCATATAAGAGACTGATATATCCTGTTGCTTCCGCAATGAGAAAACTGATAAATAGATTATAACCATTGTTCAGAAATGTTTCCGAAAGTTACGGGTATCAAAATAAACTTTTCTTTCCGAAATATTTCTTTCCATTTCGGAAACGTACTTATTTATGAGGTTTCTGAAGATAAAAGAGAGCTTTTTGGAATAATAAGCAACTCAAAAGAGATTGTATCATATATTCATAATCATTCATGCTAGATAAAAAACATTTATCTTTTTTTTTACAGAGTAGCTACTGGATTTATTTCCATTTTCAAGCACGTAAAATCCATTATCATTACCGAACTTTACATTTTCTTAACTGTGCTTTTTTTTAAAAAACTTATATTAACTTTTTAAACTTTATCGTTTTCTACAATTTTAGCCTGTAATTTTTATTTTCTCTCTGACTTACTTATTATACCACCTCTTTTATAAAGTATTAATCTTTAATTTTAACTTAAAAACTTTACGTAGTTTATAAAGTACGGTTATGCATGTTATTTCAATGGTTCACTAATAGTAAGACAATCATCTATAGTGCGTAAAGTTACTGTCAACTCAGAAACTCCTCAAAGACTCTACATTGTTAAGCACTGATGCAAACTCTATTTACAACTCGCTACCCCCCCCCCCCTTATTAGTTATAAACAAAATTCTTCACAGGTTAATTTTCATTATCATAAACTTTTTTTTCAATTTTATAATATATCCTACAGAACGAGGTGGAACCCGTCGAATTTCGCAAAAGACAATATTTAAAAAATGACTGTTATATTGTTTTATAATAAACCTTCAAAATTAATTTCAATAAAAAAATCCATCG
The DNA here is from genome assembly GCA_963932465.1 of Maratus speciosus. Classification (NCBI taxonomy): domain Eukaryota; kingdom Metazoa; phylum Arthropoda; class Arachnida; order Araneae; family Salticidae; genus Maratus; species Maratus speciosus. Next base: position 176,259,098 of record OZ010790.1, on the reverse strand, counting down.
AACATTGGTTAGCCTAACTTTTAAAACCGAAAGTTACCAAAATACTATTTCCTTACATTTCAACTGTTCCAAATTACTGAAAAATTTAACTGCATTCGTATTCGTAATCAGTAAAATGTAATCAAGATAAGTAATTATGATAAAATTATCAATCAAGGGTCTTGTGCTATATGTATTGTGGAATGAAAAATCCGCAAAAATTATTTCACTATGACACAATCATAGAATCTTTTTTTCTGCGTGAAATCTAAATTTTATGTCATTTTCATCATCTCAAAATTTACATAAGTACCTTTCATTTCCGTAGTCACCATTTAAAAAATATTTTTACGCGCAATAAGTCATTAATAAATATTTTTCAAAACTTAAAGTCATGTTTGTTAGGAACAACTTTGCATGTGAACATTCACATTCTTGATTTGAGGCTCTAATCTCAGCAACGGAGACAAAATTCCGGAAAGTTATGCTCTTTATGGACTGATTTGTTATAAAATATGTAGTTTTATCAAAGAAAATGCCCGTTTTCATTTAAATATGACGTCATTTTCTCTCACCGAAGAGTTTCTACTAGTATCTGAAGCAAAGTATCAGCGGAATGAAAAAAAATATTGGAATATAACAGCTTTATGAGGGAAATACGTGTTTTTTAACCTTTTACCCGCCGCACTATGAATTAATACTCAAATTAATTTGAAATTATTTTTGAGACGATTTAGATTAATTCTAAAGTTGTGTGCCAAATTTTGGGATGTTTTGAGGGGCACTATATAATAGCTAAATTTTAACAAGACAACATTAAAATTGGGATCTATCGGAGGCCCAAAGAAATATTTTTATGTTAAAAAAATTCTACTTACCTCTTAGGGGGTTTTCTAGGTAATGCCGTGGCGGCATCACCTCCCGCTTCTAGGACAATTCAATCCAGTGAAGATGTATCCAGGAAAGGCATTCTCAAAAGCGTTGTTGCGATTTGCAAAATCGCAAAATTTGCATTAAATGCTATTAAACTTCAATTTTTATGAAGCAATTTTAATAAAATATGCTAAAAATATATTTTTTCCGATTTTCTTTTTAATTTAAAAATTAAATATACATATATTTTTTTGTTTCATTTTTTCAGGAATATAAATTGAATAAGGTACTGATTTTAATTCAAAATAAGCACTGTAAATAAAAAAAAAAAACATTTTGGAAATATTTTTTTTTGTGTGAAATTTGGAATAAAGAAGTAGAAAAAAATATAAAAATATGAAAATGATTATTATATTTTTCAAATCACTTTGTATGGAATTTAGCAAAACAGCTGATATCCTTTGACCCCATGCACAATCCAACATTGTAAGTTGGTTGTGCGTAATCTTCATCAGATGTACTTCCATCAGAAATTATTGATTCTTTGTCTGACGGAAATTCAGAAAAAAGAGCTAAAGCTTCTTCTTTGCAGAAATATTTGAGAGACATTCTCAAAATTTAATGCAATATACATTAATAAACTTAAATCTATGTCTAATAAAATTATAATTAAAAAACTATATATACGAGAAATACTCCGCTAAAAGTGAAAATTTTTATAAGCGAAAATAATCAACGATTGGTCTGTAAAAATACAGTGTAGAAACTAAATAGTAACGCCAAAAAAACAAATGCAATCCACGCTAACCCCTAAAAATGCCCCTAAGATAAGAATGTACAGCTGTTTATCATATCATATTACACCCCTTACAGAAAACAAATCCAGCAGAATCCAAATAAAACAGAAGTAGTAAGTGTCTGAAGGGGAGAAGATTTTCATTTCGTGACCCACACTCACAACACCCTACTAGGGCGGTGACGCCGTGACAGCATCACATAAATGCTGTTTCTATAAAATACACCAGATTTGTTAAAGCTTTGATAAAGTTATTATCACATTAAATGATTAGTTAACTTTGATTTCTGATAATTTTTATTATTATTATTATGTTTTTATTTTATTTTAAAAAGAATAAAATACACCGATGTGAAACATGGTGTCGATTAAAATTTTTTCTGACCTGCTAAATGATTATATTTTTGGTGCTGCCATCTATTGCTGATTCTAGAAGATATTAGCTGCATTTTCTCTATTTAACGATGCTTTTTGAACGGAAATATAGTTATTTAAAAATTTTTGAATATGTGATGCCGCCACGGATTCATCGCCCCTGAAAAGGTTATGTAAAATAGATGTGAAGTTACAGGTATGTTCCACTTATGGAACGTTGGCGGTACGAATGACATTTGTAAATTTTGGTGAATTTTTCTTTCCAAATGACAGCAGCATTACACGTATATGAACAGAAAGAATACAAAGTAATGCAAGAAATTTTTTATATTTTAGGAACATGATAACTCATCACTAGCAGCAAATTGTTTATGAAAGGCCTGGAAACATTTTGTGTGCATACGCTTTCCACAATATTCACATCATCTCTTTGTGTTTCTCGGACAAATTGGGCATCTTCCTTGAGTTGTAGATAACAGGCAATAGCTACTGTATGAGGTGATAATGTACCTACTTACTTCAGCAGTAGGACCTCCTTTTCTCTTTTACAAAACATCAAATCCAACTTTCATGGCAACAGTTGCAATTTCACGACGAAACCTCAAATGGCTTAGGGATTCTATTGAAACTACTGCATGATAATGCAATCTCCAAGCAGCAACAATAGCCATACTTATTTCTTTTGCAAACATATTTCTTTATTATTTTTTGATAGAAATACTAAATTATATGTTCCAAGCAAACAATTCAAAACATCCACACCACCCCTATTCTGATTATACAATCTAATCATTTGAGGTTGTTTGATTGAAACGTATCGCTTCAATTTTCGAGAATATAGTGTTACGCTTTGAGGGAATGCTCCTTCTTAATTTGATACAACAGTAAAAACACTGTTGTCAGTCCATCGTACATAAACAACTTTGTCATCACTATAATAATCAAAATCTTCTAATTCTTGTTAGCGCAATTATTTTGTACACTTTATTAGGCATTTATTCGTTCAAAAATATTTAACAGATAATCTGAAAATGGAACAATGGAACAATAAAGCAGGTGTGTGGATTCCCTAGTTGCTTGGCAACTTTACATCCAGGCTAAGAATATATCGTGTTACAATGCAATGGGAGCCATAGAAAAAAGAGCGTTTAAACGCGGCTGGTAGCCACGAGAAAGAGAGAGTAAAAGCTAAGAAAATAGACAATTTTCAAAAGAAAAAATTGTTAGTATAACTAGTAGAAAAAAAATGTTCCCTATGATCCACATAAATGTCCAGGACAGGCGAAAAATCTACCAAAGGAAGCCCCATAAAAAAAAAGACTCAATTCAGAGACGATACATTTAATATAACTTGATAAGCAAAACGTTTAACACAGTGAAGAAATGAAAATCAACTAAAATATATACATATTTTTACAAGAGAGATTAAATTATTGCAAGGAAAAAAGAATAAAACTGCAAGAAAAAGCTACAATGAGGAGAGTTCTAACTAAATAAACAGTTAAACGCAACAGCCGAGAGGAGAAAACGACAGCAAGAGGACGGCGTCCACCCAGTCTAGTAATTTGAGATGAATAAAACAAAAATAATGTAAAAATAAGAATAATATCATGAGAGGAGCATAGTATACAAAAAAAGAAGTGTTTTTTTAATAAGTTTTTAAACAAACAGCACAAACAAAAAGAAAGCAAAAAGTTTAGCAAATGAAGAGCTTAATCTTCGTTAATGTTGATTTGACTTGCAAGTTTATCAAATTCAGTTAATATAACCATCAATTTTTGCATCGGATTATCGAGTTTCTTAGTCTGAATTGAAATATTCTTTATACATTTTAGGAATTTAGTGATTTGAAAAATTTGTTTAACTTCGTTGAAAGTATTAAGAATGTCTTTTATATCATTGGTGTAATTTGTAAAAATTTTAGAATTTTCTTTAGTAGGGGAGGAATGGGTGTTTGCGGTAGTACTATCGTTGATATCAGAGTTTAATTCTTCATTACTAGTAGAGGGTTCAGAGTCTTTAGTATTTTTGGTATAATTATAATTCTTAAATATATCCGCTAAGATTTGGGTTTCTTGGGATAGATTGCTGACGCTATTACTTGTTTTACGGTTTTGTTTATTTTCTAGACTACAGGGATTTTTTGGACAACCGCGGAAATTCGTTGGGTGCCCGAGTCCACAATTGGCACAAGTGGGTTTAATACGCCCCTTGTGGTGACAATCTGTACTTAAATGTAGATCTCCACATTTTACACATTTAGCATCGAAGCCACTCATTTCTGATGCGTGACCGTAACCCTGGCATTTGTAACACTGTTTACACATTTCTTCAAAGTTCTTTCGTGGTATAACATTTACCATGTATATCGGCATTGGTTGTTGCTGGAATTGTATAATGTAACTGACATAAATACCCTTGATACCACTTCAGCAGGTTGTTATTTTATTTTATTGTCATAAAAAATACTATTATTTATATATTTTGATTATTATTATTATTTTATAAAATGCGTATATATATTTAGAGTGTGTTCTTACATGTAGTTATTTTGATTATTATTATTATTTTATAAAATGCGTATATATATTTAGAGTGTGTTCTTACATGTAGTTATTTTGATTATTATTATTATTATTGAATATAAATATACTCATATATGTATTTATGCTGTAAAGTCTTAATAAGAGAAGGACTGCACAGTTGAGTCTTATCTGTAGAGGGGATCTTTTTAGCGAGACACGGAGTCTCCAAGCCTAACAATAGCTTGACATAAAATGCCAAGTCGAATTTATGACTGGATGTTACTTTATTTATGGTACCTAATAAAGAAGTCGTATAAGACAGACCACACAGGCGAGATAAGAAGACCCGGGGTCCAGAAAACAAGATCGCTGACGCTCAGGGGGTGGAGTACGGTATAGCCCGAAAAAAGTGCAATACCGAATCAGAGGTTTACAGGTTGAAGGAAGAAGAGGGGGTCAGCAAGGCTGACCGACCATTCGACGAAGGGGGCAGAGGACCCTCCTCCATATTGTAATCACGAGGTGATTTCGTAACTGAAGAATGAAGTTACAGTTAGATCAGTTCGAGCTCTTAAAACTATGAAGTCTTAACCCCTTCGGGACGGGAGCCTATTGCGAAATTTTTAATCTTTTGTCACCGTTTTTTAAAAACAGAAATTTGTGTTTTTTTGAATCGAGGAAATGCGCTGATTAGATAAGGCAAATTTTACAGTAAATTTTTACTGGTAAGAAAAAACAAGGATTCTGAACGCTGCATGCGGCACGTATACGTGTCGCTCGTCCCCAAGGGGTTAGAAAACAGTGAGAGCGATGCGAGTTTCTGAACCATGATGACTTAAAATAGTGAGTTGCAAGCGAGTATCGCAATCCGTGATGTCTTAGATCAGTTCAAGCTCTTAAAACTATAAAGTCTTAAAAATAAGGAGATCGGTTCGAGATTCCAATTCATGATGTCTTATAGTGAGATCGATGCAGCTTCCTAAACTATGAAGTCTTAAAAATAAAGAGCTCGATTCTAGTTTTTCCAAGCCATGATGACTTAACCGAGATGCGTTCGAGTCCCAACTAGGAGTTTCTTAAAGAGGTGCGTTCCAGCTCCCAATTTATGATGACGTAAAAGAAGATGCATTCCTAAGTGTTTAAAAGGAAATTTTATGATGATTACGATTTATTCGGGTCGTGATTTCCCGTTAAGGGTTGGCCTTAACCCCTTTGGGGACGGGAGCCTTTTACGAAAATTTTAATCTTTTGCCACCGTTTTTTAAAAACAGAAATTTATGTTTTCTTTAATCGAGAAAATGCGCTGATTAAATAAGGCAAATTTTACAGTAAAATTTTACTGGTGAGAAAAAACAAGGATTCTGAGCGCTTCATGCGGCACGTATACGTGCCGCTCGTCCCCAAGGGGTTAAGATCGACAGTCCTCGGACATTATTTACATCATCAAATGATTTAAATTAGTGAACTTTTCATAGAGTGTAAAAAATACATTCAATGTGCCATGGATTTAAGTGAAACCTTAAGGTACGAGTAATCCTCCTCTACAGAAGGTATGTGCTATTTAACGTTTTTGAATTCCCATTGTTTTAATAATCTAAGTTGCGTTAGGGATGCACAATTTATGGTACTCAAGCAATTAAGTATATTTGTAAGGATAATTTAAAAGGTAAATTTAATGCAATTACTAATTCAATTTCGTTCTTTGGAACGCTGGTGTCTTGTGACACAATTCTATTTTGTTTATTTTATTTTTGTAAATATGTAAATTAACTGTAAATAAACTTTTTGTTTAGTGTTAATTTTGGCTATGTTTTTAATACAACATGAGTCCACTGTTTTACTCTAATGTAAGTTTTATTTCAGGTAACAGTCCTCTTTATGATGTTATTTATGTGTAGTTTAGATAGGTTTTATTTAGATATAACTACGCGGTCTATACGCTATTTCTTCACTAAAATTACACAACGCAGTTTGGGGCGTTTTGAAGATGTGTTTCCTCCCGCCTCAATTTAAGATAATTAAGGTTAGTTTAATTATCAGGAATAGCCAGGACCATTATTATATAATTACGATCACAAATGTTTGTTATAAAATTATAATGTTTTTAATACCCACTATAATAATTCAGGTACAGTAATTGAGGAGTAGTTAACCTCCAATTACTTTCAGGTAATTACCCTTATTACCTATTATTTTCCCCCCACCTTCAAGATTGGGTTCCCCCCCCCCAATTAGATGTATGTGTGGGTTAGTTAAGTTGGTACCGGTATATGGACCTGGATCTGCCCAACATACAATTTCTTTAACTTGCGTGGTACCGTTCCTTTGCGGAGCGCGTGTGGTTATTGTTAATATTACCCGTTATATGGAGTTAATATTATTTTATTATAGTGGTATGTTTAGTCAAAAAAATAAAATACAAAAACGCGTTACTCATGTTTGCTAACTTTAAAATAAATTCTAAAAATTAGTCTTGGTACCAATGAATTGTATTAATTATTTCTGACTTGTTTTTCCCAAAAAGTGTATGGCTCAACGAATTTATATTTTGAAAAAGAAAAAGGATTGTCATGAAAAAATATTTTATAATTGAAGTGTAGTTATACTGTGTGTATAGGGAATTTCAGGTTATGATTATTAGTAGAAAAAGTTGCATTTATTCAGTAAAAATTTGCAATTAATTTGTGAGAATTTTAAAAAGGTTGAAACAATTATTGAAATGAAAAGAGAAAAATCTTTTTCATAAATAAATTGTAATTATTGAAGTATGATAAAGAAAAATCATACAGTATCGAAAAATAATTCATGGTTGTGTTTAAAATCAGTAAGACGTGCTGATTTTTTTTTGAAAAATTATTAGAGTGTTTAGTTATGTTACTAAGAAAAATTTATTGATTTGAGTAGAAAGAATTTATTGATTAGAACGTGTTATTGTGTATTATTTGTGCATTTTGGGGGAAAAATCACGAAAATTATTGTGTATTATTGTGCATTTATGTGTATAGGATTTTAAAAAATTTACTTTATGATAAATAGAAATTATCGCAAAAGTAAAGATAATTCTAATTCAGGAATTAGCACGCGTAAGCAATTAAGAGAGGCAGTTAAACAATTGGAATTAAACATGTCTCACGAAAAAGAGGAAAATTTATTATCTCAGGTGTTGAGTTTAATCAACCCTTTTGATATAAAGAAAACTCCGAATGTAAAATTCTATTTAAAAGAATTTGATCAGTTCCTGGACAGGACAAATATAAAAGAGGATTTTAGGCTACAGATTCTAAAATCAAAATTTGTAGGAGTTGCACATGAAAAATTGGTGCAAAATGACGATTTAAATTGTGAGCAAGATTATACTAAATTTAAACAGAAAATTTTGGCTGTTTTCTCAAAAAGAGAATCTTTTTCAGAACATCAGACAAAATTTAATCAAATAAAGCAAAAGCCTAATCAATCTGTAAAAGAGTTTATAGAAGACTTTAACATTTTGGCCTATAAATATTTACAAACGACAGGATATGATAATAATAAAGGTGCGAAGGAATTTTTTGAGTTAATTAAATAAATAAATTTCTGGACGGAATTTCTCCGAATATTTCCTTAGAATTAAGAAAGTTTGATATAAAAGAATTCTCTAAATTATGCGAAAAAGCATTGCACCTAGAAAATGTTTTCAATTCTTCAATAATTGAACAGGTTAATAATGTGACGGAAAATGTAGAAATTAAAGAGAAAATTTATGAGAATTTATTGGAACAAAATAAAGATCAATTAAAATATATCGCACAATTGTCAGAACAATTGAATGCATTAAAGGTAAGACGGGGGTCCCATCTCCCGGTCCCAGGCCCTTGCAGGCCTATCTGTCTACGCAAGGAACCACCGTGAAGCAAGCCCCGCGGCGCGTCCCGAAGGTCGCCGCCAGACAAGCTCCAACAGAGCAGAACCCCACGCAAACTCCGGTCAGGCCGACGCACTGCGCAGCGCACGTCACGCCGGCTATTCCCAAGTTGGTGAACGATCGCTACGATAGTCCTCACCACCCAGCTAGAAAAACCAAGTGGTCCCTAAACTTGGTTACTCGAGCCGGTAGACCCCGCAAGCCATCGCAGGAACCAGACGCCTATAAAGACGCTGGGCCCACGGACTGAACCGAGGCTTCCCGACCCGAAATTTAATTTACGGAAGGCCCCCAAGATCAGATACCATTTTCCGGCAGAGACATTTTTGTGGGCCAGCCGATAGGAAAGTTATTGAAGAGCCCCTAACTTGAAGACCAGGGAGGATGGGGAAAGTCTCTCCGGCCGTAAAGCGAACCAGCTCCTGGCTTTTCGCCCGAACCACCCGGCTCAACCGACGGAACCCCTCGTGGATCACGCCGGGAACCAGTTGGCCCAGACTAGATGCCGTTAGCGACCCCAGGCGGGCACGGAAAGCTCCACCTAGACGGAATAGACTCCGCCTCGCTAGGGGGTTGGACGGAACGGAGTCCCGCAAGCCCCCACCGACTCGACCCCATCCTAGGACAGAGAAGCCAGTGGAGGCCGACAGAAGCCCGCCCGCCACTACCTTACCTCACGGCCGTCGAGGGTACTCAGGCCCGAAGGCCCCTGACCCCGTGCAGTGACCGACCGCTACCTTTGTTAGTGCGTTCGAAAATTAGGTGGAGACACCTCTAGGTCCTCATCACCAGGCGAGGAAAACTCCGGTACCGCATAGACACGGAGGACCTGGATCGGACCAAGAGTTCACCTGAGGCACGATGGGCCGCCGCGTTACCGGCGAGCCTCCGGCCCGTTTCCCTGCGGGAATAGTGTTCGATGGTGGACCTGCCGGCCGACCCCCTCCCATGGGTCACGGCACGACATGGAGCAACCAGAACCATACTGGCCTCCCCACGCGACCGCTCCTTGGTCAACGGGGGCACCACTAAACCCTACCACCCTTAGGGTCGGCTCCCAACTGCTCCAGCTGAGGTCCTCGGAGGGATGAGCCACCCAAGTCATAAAGTAACTTGGGCGCTGTCCGAAACCCTCGCCCTTCGGTTGCTCCGGGAGTCCCTGCATGGCGTTCCCGCGAGCCCCGTCGTCACTAGCGAGCACCGAGGACTTTCCACTACAAAGCCCTCACTCATACTTCAGGCTCCCTCTTAGTCAATTGGTGGATGGGGTGCTATCGCCTTAGCTAGTCTTTGCCCGGCGACACCGTCCGGCCCTTAGACCGGCACCGGGATCGACCTATGGAGCGTCGCTATCCGGCTTGACCAGAGAACCCGGTTGCCGGGGGATGCGTGTAGGTCGAACTCGAAGGTCCCCGTACCCCATGCACAACGTCCGTTAACCGTGGCCACCGTGCTCAACGCCTGTCGGAGATGAGCCTCTCGAGGAGGTGGCGATTCGTCCCCATCCGGCCCCCTCGTATTCGTACACAACGAACTCTGCCGAGCTTCCGGTCACCTCCCCCACTCAAGGGGTCGGGTCGGAACCACCCGGAGGGGCGGCCACATGCATTAAAGGTAAAGAAAAGTAGCGAAAATAAAGATGAAAGAGTTCAGGAAAATTATTGCGCGATCTGTAAAGCTAGTAAGCACGATTTACAGAATTGTTATTTTAATGGTAACACGAATAATACAAAGAAACCTAATTTTCTTAGAAAGCAGAATTTTGAAAATTTTAATCCTAGAACTGATTATAACAGATTTAATGCAGGTTTCGGGTATCTATCTCCAAGTGTACAGGGATATCCCAATTCTAATCCCAATTTTAATCCCAATTTTACACCCAATTTTATACCAAATTATGATAACAGGCAGTGTCATGATAATAATCATGGTTACTTACAACAGAATTATAGGTATGGGAACTTTGATAAATCTAATAGACAGAATTATTATGATAATTTTCAAGGGAATCGGAATTTTGCAGGGTATAATCCTGATTATTGTACGGATGATAATTTTTATCCCAGGGGTTCGAATAATGGAAATTTTGCGCAGCAAAGGCAGAATTATAGAGACTCTAGTGTTAGACGTAAGGATGCGCAGAGGGATAATTCTGACAGGAAGAATGGTTCGCAGGATAATTCTAACAGGGGTTCGTGTAAAAAGTACGATAGGGATAAAAGTAGACCTCCAGAGAAGACGTAGAACGAATAAGTAGGTTATTCAATTTTTAGGTGTTGTTTGTACATAGGTATTCGGGAATTGTATCTAAGGGATTGTCGCACTTTCAAAAATAAAAAAATAGCAAAAATTATAAAATCCAATCTTATTAGATAATATTTTCTCTAAAATTTGTATATATAAAATTTTTTTTCTATTTAGTGTATTTTTGTGTTCATTTGTTTTCTTTTTTGTGTAGTGTATTTACAGTGTATTTGGATCTAAGTTCAATTATATCAGAGTAATTAATGATATAAATTGGATTTTATGTCATTAAAGACATGTTTTACTATATATCTCTGAGATTAGTAGATATATCATGGGTCTGCAGTGTAGAAAAACGATAGGATTTCGTCTAGTTGGGAAAGTGTCAGGTAGTGACAAGTTTTGGTGGACGCTCAAGGGTTAAATTTTGAAAATTTAAATTTCAAACAAAGTATGATTAATCCTTTTACTATTTGCAAAGTATTTAAGCATAAATAGTTTAAAATAGAGGACTTTACATGCTCCAAAGCAAAAAACAGCTTATGTAGGAGTTGAGAAAAAAAAGTGTAAAAATTCAAATAAAATCAACTTTTGCAAGTAAAATTCGGTTATAAAGAGTAGTAGTAATTAAAAAGGTGTTAGTTATGCAGTAGCAGTGTTTTTGTACACCGACAGGTATTTTTAGGCTGGGAATTTTACTTTTAGGTGGCTTTAGGAGCATTTCAGCATAAGTTTTAAAATTTTTCAAAAAAAAAAATTAATTTGCCGGGGGATGCGTGTAGGTCGAACTCGAAGGTCCCCGTACCCCATGCACAACGTCCGTTAACCGTGGCCACCGTGCTCAACGCCTGTCGGAGATGAGCCTCTCGAGGAGGTGGCGATTCGTCCCCATCCGGCCCCCTCGTATTCGTACACAACGAACTCTGCCGAGCTTCCGGTCACCTCCCCCACTCAAGGGGTCGGGTCGGAACCACCCGGAGGGGCGGCCACATGCATTAAAGGTAAAGAAAAGTAGCGAAAATAAAGATGAAAGAGTTCAGGAAAATTATTGCGCGATCTGTAAAGCTAGTAAGCACGATTTACAGAATTGTTATTTTAATGGTAAAACGAATAATACAAAGAAACCTAATTTTCTTAGAAAGCAGAATTTTGAAAATTTTAATCCTAGAACTGATTATAACAGATTTAATGCAGGTTTCGGGTATCTATCTCCAAGTGTACAGGGATATCCCAATTCTAATCCCAATTTTAATCCCAATTTTACACCCAATTTTATACCAAATTATGATAACAGGCAGTGTCATGATAATAATCATGGTTACTTACAACAGAATTATAGGTATGGGAACTTTGATAAATCTAATAGACAGAATTATTATGATAATTTTCAAGGGAATCGGAATTTTGCAGGGTATAATCCTGATTATTGTACGGATGATAATTTTTATCCCAGGGGTTCGAATAATGGAAATTTTGCGCAGCAAAGGCAGAATTATAGAGACTCTAGTGTTAGACGTAAGGATGCGCAGAGGGATAATTCTGACAGGAAGAATGGTTCGCAGGATAATTCTAACAGGGGTTCGTGTAAAAAGTACGATAGGGATAAAAGTAGACCTCCAGAGAAGACGTAGAACGAATAAGTAGGTTATTCAATTTTTAGGTGTTGTTTGTACATAGGTATTCGGGAATTGTATCTAAGGGATTGTCGCACTTTCAAAAATAAAAAAATAGCAAAAATTATAAAATCCAATCTTATTAGATAATATTTTCTCTAAAATTTGTATATATAAATTTTTTTTTCTATTTAGTGTATTTTTGTGTTCATTTGTTTTCTTTTTTGTGTAGTGTATTTACAGTGTATTTGGATCTAAGTTCAATTATATCAGAGTAATTAATGATATAAATTGGATTTTATGTCATTAAAGACATGTTTTACTATATATCTCTGAGATTAGTAGATATATCATGGGTCTGCAGTGTAGAAAAACGATAGGATTTCGTTTAGTTGGGAAAGTGTCAGGTAGTGACAAGTTTTGGTGGACGCTCAAGGGTTAAATTTTGAAAATTTGTATTTCAAACAAAGTATGATTAATCCTTTTACTATTTGCAAAGTATTTAAGCATAAATAGTTTAAAATAGAGGACTTTACATGCTCCAAAGCAAAAAACAGCTTATGTAGGAGTTGAGAAAAAAAAGTGTAAAAATTCAAATAAAATCAACTTTTGCAAGTAAAATTCGGTTCTAAAGGGTAGTAGTAATTAAAAAGGTGTTAGTTATGCAGTAGCAGTGTTTTTGTACACCGACAGGTATTTTTAGGCTGGGAATTTTACTTTTAGGTGGCTTTAGGGAGCATTTCAGCATAAGTTTTAAAATTTTTCAAAAAAAAAAAAAAAACTAAAATAAAAGCATAACTTTGGGATAAAGTTTTGTTAGGGAGGTATTAGTGTGTAGTGGCATTCGGGTAGTTTTTAGGGTAGGTACGAGTGTGTTTTCATTCACATGGTGGTATGTACCGATATTTTCTGCGGCCGCGTAAGGGTTAAAAAGCGGTATCCTCAAATTTTTCCGTGTAGGTAAAAAATTTTTTTGAGGTGTATTAAACTACGGAATGTCAGTTAGAGATGTATACGGTTATTTGTTACTGGTAAATATACAAAAAAAAAATGCAGATTTCAAAATGCAAAAAAAAGTATAAACAAAAAAATTGTAAAATACGAAAATTCGTAAGTAAGTAGGTTTGTAAATGTTACAAAATAAATAAACTATTTTGTAGGTGTCAGAATATGACAAAAAAAGGTAAATAAATTTGTTTAAAAAAATATTCGGCGTACGGTATGCTTTCGCATAAAAAATAGTACGGTATTTTATAGGTATTAAATAAAATACAAAATGATTCACGGAAAATAAGTTAGATTTTTCAAAAATAAGGACGTATTTTGGTCAAAATTAAAATGTTTTGGTCAGCGTAGAAACGTTCTTTTAGGATAAAATTGTGAGAATGGTATAGATAAATTATATAAAAATAATATATAAAATATAAAATAAATCAAAATTGTAAATGGTATGTTTATATGAAAAATATAAATACCAGCTTTTACATTTAGTTACAAATAAATAAATAAATATGTAAGCATTCAACAGTATAAAATATTGCTGGTAGAGTATAATTGCATGGTGTCCAAACGGGTTTTTTAAAAAGGTATATAATTTAGTGCGGAAACAGTTTTGGTAGGTTTGGGAGAAATATTATTCTGCAGGAAGATGTTTTAGTTTCCGTGGAGAATTCTCGTCATCCCCGCATCTAGGATGCACCGTGTTTTCAAGTTGTCAACTCAGAAATCGGGAGGAAAAGAAGGCAGTGAGAATGATGGATTTGACTCACACGCCCATTCTGCCGGGGGAGAGTTGTTGAGCGGTCACGTTTGACGTAGAAGTTCAAAACCGGCTGTTTTTAGAAGACAGTTCCTAGTTTTGGTTTCTAGTGACAGGAAATATGGGAAGGTAGCTAATATTCTGGGGCTGTTACTCTGGGATTTTTGAGGATTTTTTTCCTCAGGGCCTGTTTAAATGTAGGAGTTTAATTTAGGCTAGTAGCAGTTTTACGGTAGTTGGACACATTGCAAAAATACGTTAAACTATGATAAATAAAATTTATAATGGCAAGTTATACATAAATAATAAATAATAAATGCAATTGAAATATTGGCTTTCGATTACAATCATCATCTTCATCTGTTCTGAAATTCACAGTATGATACAGTAATAAGGTGTTAGCATGCAGGTTTAAAAAATAAATAAATAAATAAATAATTTTGACAGCATGCGTGTTAGAAAGAAAATTAAGGCATATAAATATAGCAAGATAAAACTTATGTTTTCATGCATCGGCAGGCAGGTATTGTACATACAAAGTGTATTTTTATGGGTAAAACAAAAAGTGAAGTTTATTTATAAATAAATTCGTAATGATAGGAATTTTAAGCCAGCGGTAACAAATAAAGGTTACGTAAGCCATGTTTTTCAAGTTATTATTGTCCAGTTTTAGGTAGCGGTACAGGCGTACGAAAATTTGGGTATTTCTTTTTCAACGGAACTATTTTTAAAATAACTCACGTGAATTTTGGGTTAAATGTACCTAAAAGTTAGTTTTTGGGTATATTCTACTTTGGGTAATAATTGTATATAATATTTGTGTAAATAAGTATGTTTATATGTGTATTAAATTGTAAAATTGGTTTCGGTGCAAGGGCACAAAGTGGTATGTTGTTATCAAACGACTTTCGTGTCAAAATTTAAAGGGACATGTTTGTAAACAACAGAGAGTAGACGTGTTTGTCCAGACAGTGGGCGGAGTGTACTGTAGACAGGATAGTGATTCATGCATATATAGTAGAGTAATGATTTAGTAGGCGTACTTACAAGGGCCAGTGTAGAGGGTTGGTTCCCGAGGTGTCGTGTTGGGCGACATAATCTACATTGGGGGTATGGGGCTCCCGTAATTAATTCTTCGACATATGTCATTATCTGAAAGAAAAACCAGTGAAATATCATTATCTTGGATTTGGTAGAAGTTTAAAAGTAGAGTTGAGAAGGTTAAAAAGTGATAATTAAAATATTAGGATGAAGGTTTTCGTTTTAAATAAAGTTCGGAATTCTGATAACGAATTCAGCAAAAAAAATTTTTTTGAGAGTATCTTTTATGTGAGCAAATTATATGCAGAATAAATAAATTTTGTAAATTACAGGTAGGCAAAATTAAAAAAATATAAAAACATTTTAGGTTTTAATGAATGTTTTATTTTTACTAATTAAATTTAAATTAAAAATTAGTTAAATGAATGGATTTCGTAGGAAAATTTTAAATAAATTAATTTTAAATAAAATTCATTTAAACAATGGTATAATTAAATAATTTAATTATAAATTATCGTTAGCACTTGTAAAATTCAAAAGTTTAAAAATAAAATTTAAACTTAAAATTTCGGTTAGGTTATTAAAATATAATTTAACAATTGGTTTTAAGAACAAAATTATTAGGCATAAAAATAAATAAAATAAAAGGTGTATACCAGTCACCAATTTTTTTTTCTCCAGAATTGGCAATTTTAGTCGCTAAATAAAAAAACTAAAAATAAGATAAATTTCGGGATTAATAGCACTGTTAAAAACAGTAAAGTAATTTTAATATTAAAACTAAGGTGTAGTGTAGTAATAATATTTACCTGGTAAATTTGGTAATCCAAGGTGGTTGAGGCTGTACATCCGTGTTGGTGCTACGCTCGCGGGTCGAGGTGCAACTTTTCCGGAAACTCGGATGGGCAGACAGTCGGTCGCATTGGAGTACTTCTATTTTACCTATAAAAAAATAAAATAAAAGCGAAGGTGTGTTAATATAAAGAAATTAAATACTTTAAAGAAATAAAAGTAAAAAGATAGGGTTTAGATGTAATTTTAATTTTAATATAATAAAAATTTTTTTCTTCTCTGGTTTACTAAAGCGTGAATTTTAAATCGGGTTATTTTTGGTGCTAACAGTTGTAAAATTCTTGTTATAAAATGTTAAAAGGAAGTATATTATTGTAAAGAGTATTGGTAGTTACGGAAGTAAAAGACTTCAGTTTATATTGGTCAGGTTAGGACAGCAGGTAGAGAATTCTGTTTCCGTCTTAGACAGTGTAACGTTATGTCCTGTATTCACGAGTGTATTTAAAAGTAAATACAAGGTATTTGGGTGATATTTACTGTTCGGATATTAGATAAGGGTTGTTGAATTTCTAATTTTCCGGCTAGGCAGTGTTTTGAATATCACAAGGTAGCGTAATTACTCATTTAAATCAGCGATAGGATTTCCGTTTCAGGAAAATGTTTGATTTTGAGTCTATTGGTATCAACTGTTGCAGAATTAGTTAAGTACGTTAAAAGGGAAGGCTAATTGTCTGTACAGCAGTATCGACGGTACACATTACATTGGAATGTGTCATTTTAATCTGGGAAAACAGGATTCCGTTATAGGTAGGTTTTTCTCGATTAGGGATAAATTGGTGGTATTTTATGGGACAGTATTGTATGTTAGAGACCAGGAAAATAGATCTATTATTTCGTGTATATAAGTCATGGGTATAGCAAAATTGGGGCTAGCCAGGCTCTATATTTAAATACAATAATGTGGGTATTTCACTGATATTGGGAAACATAATTTCAGGTCTTCGGAAAGTACGGTAGCTGTTCGTTTAGACGGGAGAGTTCTTCGTAGAACAGGTTTCTAACGCCTCGTTTCCAACGCAGATTGGAATCAGGGGAGTTATCTTGACCATTTTGTTAGATTGAAGTTTCTTTTACTTATTTTTAATATTTATAATGGGCGTATTAAAATAATTTTTACAGCATTAGAAAGCTCATAAAAAGTACTTCATTCTAGTATAAAATTGCATTTGAATATAATGATTTTTACAGTATAAAACATGGTTTTACATACCTGCGTAAATTGGCGTGGAATCGTTGTGTTCAGCGTCCCTCGTCCCTAGCTCGTTTAGTCAGGGGGGGGGGGGGTGAAAGCGATTAGTAGGTTGCAGATAAGCGGACCTGGTCAAGCTAGTTGTAAGAGGTCAGCCAAGGTGATATCTAGCGGTTGCTAAGTAACGCATGATTACTTTCCTTTTAGATATGCAGGAAAAATCTGCAGCACGATTCTTTGGAGATAGATAGATAGACAGCTCACTGATGACAGCGATTACGAGTTTTTATGCTCTTACTCTTCAGTGGAAGAGATTGACAGTTATCTTTTGAGTGAAGTAATAAATGTTAGGTTACGTATTCTGTGGTTGATAAGAATAAATCTAACATTTGTCTTGAAGTATATATTGAATAAATAAAATAAGAGTTAAATAATAAATCTTTCTTTTAGAAAAAAAAGAAAGAATTAAATAAATAGAATAGTAGACTTACAGATTAGACTTACAGATTTTGTAAGCAGTTAGTAAGCTAGTTATTTTAGGTTTAGTACTGCAATTCTTTAATCATAGACAATACTTCATGAAAAGAATGTGACAGAGGTGTTATGAAAATGAATATTAGTATTCATAACTTCGAAAATAAAATAATGCAAAAGAATGTATATTTTACAGAGTGTTTAAATCTTGTGAAATAAGGTGTATATTTTATGTGAATTTGTTAAAGTGTATATATATACAGTAGGGTATCATATTGAAATTATTGTTAGTATTATATAATGTGTTTTTAATTGATAATCATATGTAAAAGCCATACTGTATATTGTATTTGAAAAATAAGTCAGAAACTTGTTTTAATTTAGTAAATAATTTTGGACTTATGAATAATCTAAATTATTATTGCTATGTGTTTCATTGGCTATTAAAGTAGATAGGAAATTTTTTTTTTGGGAAACAAAAATTGTGTGTGATTCAGTGACATACATCACCAGTCTACAAGTATACAGAACTGTATAACCGCAGAACTATAGTGTTTACATATAACGAAAAATGTGATGACCAGTCCAGAATCTCCATTTAGTGATATTACACAAGGACAATTTGTGTGTGTTACCATACTACTGTGATCAACCAGTGTGACTTTTATTGAACTTTACTTCCACACTAAGGACAGTTACTATCTTGCAGCAGTGCAGTCAGATAAGCAGCGTGTAGCTGCGGTTCATTCTTCCTGATCAACGAGTGGTCGCCAGCAACGGATCAGTTGAGTAGTGAAAGGACTTTCTTCCAACAAATACCGTTGTCACTCAACATAGAGTGGTTGGAGTACCGAAAAAAAAATTAATTGATAAATAATTTTTTTCCATAAAAACGAGGGGATATGCTGGAAGTGTATCATGTAACTGACATAAATACCCTTGATACCACTTCAGCAGGTTGTTATTTTATTTTATTGTCATAAAAAATACTATTATTTATATATTTTGATTATTATTATTATTTTATAAAATGCGTATATATATTTAGAGTGTGTTCTTACATGTAGTTATTTTGATTATTATTATTATTATTGAATATAAATATACTCATATATGTATTTACGCTGTAAAGTCTTAATAAGAGAAGGACTGCACAGTTGAGTCTTATCTGTAGAGGGGATCTTTTTAGCGAGACACGGAGTCTCCAAGCCTAACAATAGCTTGACATAAAATGCCAAGTCGAATTTATGACTGGATGTTACTTTATTTATGGCACCTAATAAAGAAGTCGTATAAGACAGACCACACAGGCGAGGTAAGAAGACCCGGGGTCCAGAAAAGAAGATCGCTGACGCTCAGGGGGCGGAGTACGGTATACCCCGAAAAAAAGTGCAATACCGAATCAGGGGTTTACAGGTTGAAGGAAGAAGAGCGGGTCAGCAAGGCTGACCGACCATTCGACGAAGGGGGCAGAGGACCCTCCTCCATATTGTCATCACGAGGTGATTTCGTAACTGAAGAATGAAGTTACAGTTAGATCAGTTCGAGCTCTTAAAACTATGAAGTCTTAAAAAACAGTGAGAGCGATGCGAGTTCCTGAACCATGATGACTTAAAATAGTGAGTTGCAAGCGAGTATCGCAATCCGTGATGTCTTAGATCAGTTCGAGCTCTTAAAACTATGAAGTCTTAAAAATAAAGAGATCGGTTCGAGATTCCAATTCATGATGTCTTATAGTGAGATCGATGCAGCTTTCTAAACTATGAAGTCCTAAAAATAAAGAGATCGATTCTAGTTTTTCCAAGCCATGATGACTTAACCGAGATGCGTTCGAGCCCCAACTAGGAGTTTCTTAAAGAGATGCGTTCCAGCTCCCAATTTATGATGACGTAAAAGAAGATGCATTCCTAAGTGTTTAAAAGGAAATTTTACGATGATTACGATTTATTCGGGTCGTGTTTTCCCGTTAAGGGTTGGCCTTAAGATCGACAGTCCTCGGACATTATTTACATCATCAAATGATTTAAATTAGTGAATTTTCATAGAGTGTAAAAAAAAAAACATTCAATGTGCCATGGATTTAAGTGAAATATTAAGGTACGAGTAATCTTCCTCTACAGAATGTATGTGCTATTTAACGTTTTTGTATTCCCATTGTTTTAATAATCTATGTTGCGTTAGGGATGCACAATTTATGGTACTCAAGCAATTAAGTAATATTTGTAAGGATAATTTAAAAGGTAAATTTAATGCAATTACTAATTCAATTTCGTTCTTTGGAACGCTGGTGTCTTGTGACACAATTCTATTTTGTTTATTTTATTTTTGTAAATATGTAAATTAACTGTAAATAAACTTTTTGTTTATTGTTAATTTTGGCTATGTTTTTAATAAAACATGAGTCCACTGTTTTACTCTAATGTAAGTTTTATTTCAGGTAACAGTCTTCTTTATGATATTATTTATGCGTAGTTTAGATAGGTTTTATTTAGATATAACTACGCGGTCTATACGCTATTTCTTCACTAAAATTACACAACCCAGCTTGGGGCGTTTTGGAGATGTGTTTCCTCCAGCCTCAATTTAAGATAATTAAGGTTAGTTTAATTATCAGGAATAGCCAGGACCATTATTATATAATTACGATCACAAATGTTTGTTATAAAATTATAATGTTTTTAATACCCACTATAATAATTCAGGTACAGTAATTGAAGAGTAGTTAACCTCCAATTACTTTCAGGTAATTACTATATTACCCTATTATTTCCCCCCCAATCAGATGCATGTTCGGGTAGTTAAGTTGGTACCGGTATATGGACCTGGATCTGCCCAACAGTTGGCCAGTTTTACGATTTTTAAGCATGGCAGCCCTAGTGACTGCGAAACCATGCTCCCTGAGACTATCTTGGATTATTTTAGTATCGGTGTAAGAGGGGAGGCCCCTAATGCATATTTTTTTGGGTCGAAGTTCTTTAGGATCTAGAGTGGTATATTTCTTTTTGTTTTGGTCTAACCATTTTTGAGTAATTTTAAAGTCCTATTCAGAGTTACATTGTATAACAATGCGTTCGCCTTTTAGCGTTATTTTGGGTTTTTCTGAGTTTAACTCCGTAATTTCATGGGCAACCGTCGCCCAATTGCTGTCGACTTCGACGTAGAAAGGGTTAACAGATTTTTTAACTTTGACAGTATCCTGTGTATTTTCACTAACATTTGATTCATCCATATCCACATTTTCAGTTAGGTTAACTTCGCTAGCGATATTCTTATATTTATTACTAAGTGGGATAGGAGAACTCTCCTCCGAAATAGGTCGTTTAACTCCTTTCTTAACAGCGTTGAAAATTTCTTTTTTAAGATTAGTGTTAGTAAGAAAAAAATTAGGAGTTTTCTTATACTTAATAGAGCAGAAAAAACTAAAGATAGCTGAATTTAACAAATTATCATGGGTTGGCTCCCTAAGCAAAGTAAAAGCATCAAGGCAAGTTTTCCTTACCTCTTCTTGCTCTGAAGCAGAAGCAGAATAGCCGTCTTTAGCCTTTAAGTCCAAAATATATTGATCCACAAATGTGTAAAAATCACCCAATATAGTTTTAGCATATTCTTCAAAATTTGAAGAAAATCTGTCAAACTGGTCCTTGAAATTGCTGTTTAACGTTCCATTACATATTTTGTCGATAACTTGCATAATATAATAATCTTGATCATCTGTAGCCGCCATAATGCAGCACTAAATAGCGAGCGAAAACTTTTCTAACGAACCGCCCCACCTGCCATTCACACTGCGAAAAATATAACATGCGATGGAGCAATCACCTCTTACGTCCACCTCATAACAGAGCTCCAGGTGCAAGAGACATATATCACAAAATTCATTCTTTAATATTACTGGTTAAAAAATAATAAGAAAATAGTCGTCCGTGTGAGCACAGTAAAAATTATCAAAATCCTAAAAAAAGTAATATTAAGATCATTTTGTACTCTTAGCCGCCAACGTTCCACATGTGGAACATCGGCATTCAAATGAACATAAAACGAAAACAAAATAAGATAAAACAATCATTTATGCAGAAAACTTCATAAAGAAGAGTAATCAATAGTATAATTATCACCCCAGCACTCACATTAGAATTCTGAAGTTATAGAGAGAATGAAAAGCACAGCCTTCTACATTTACGTTTTTTGTTACATTTCAACGAGCTCCAAGTTGGCAACCACAAAAAATTATTAAACAATACTTCATAATCCGTTAAAACATATCTTTAAAAAGTCATATTTAAACTATCAAACAAATTTAACCAAAACTTAAAAAGATGAAGCATCATATAATTTATGCTCCACTTGTAGAGCGTTGCCGGGTAAAAGGTTTTAAAACGAGGTCATTTTCTGTGCAAATGTTTTTAAAACTATTTTTAATTATAATGAGAAAATGGCATCAATAAAAATATAATCAATAAAAATAAATGGACTTCATTTTTCTTTTTTCCCTGCTAGGGGAGAGTAGCCGAATTTGGACCACTTCACTTATTTTCATGTGTAACTAACTTAATTTTTGGAATATCTGCAAAAGATTATTACACAGGGTCAATCTATTCATCTACTAACTAAATAAATATTTAGATCAATTTCTTTTTGAAAATCTTAAATTTTATTTTAATTTGAAAAAATTGTCAAAAGTGGTCCAAATTCAGCAACTGGTCGCCTAAGTTGGACTCCCAGTCTCCTAAATTGGACCAAATAATATCAGGCTGTGTTAATGACTCGGGACTATAACTAATTTTATTAAAAGCAAAGTTTGCGATTAATGAAACAATCAAACAAAATAACAGCAATGAAATATAATGAAATCAAATATCCGAAAATAAGAGTAATTTTTTTAAATCAAAATGTATTCAAAATGTAAATGAAGTTATCAGTAATTAATAATAGAAATTATGGAACTAATTGTCAGTTACTTGAATATCATGTAAGGAGTGATGCAATGCTTATACATGAATTTTGTTTATTGCTTTTGTTTTCCTGCGCACACAACATGGAACCGTATATGGCAATCTGAACACTGAATCATTTTTGCCATTTTATTTTTCTTACAAACTAGGCAAAACCAATCATCATTGTCTAGATTTTTCTTTTTAGATTCTGAATTATCAGACTTTTCTTTTTTTGCAACAGAAGTTTTCTTTACATTATGTTTGTAGTTCTTCTCTTCCATCATTTTCTTGCTAATTGCATTACACCTATTTTTTAAAACTCGATGTTCCAATTGCTTTTGTGCTGTGAAAGCTTCCTTTTTGTCTTTTTGTCTTTTTTTTTTTTTTTTTTTTTTTTTTTTTTTTTTTTTTTTTTTTTTTTTCATTTCAAAGTTTAGTTTATATGGCGATGATGTTAACACAACTGTTTTTTGGCTCCCTCTGTACTTTGATTTAATTGAATTTAGCAAGGGAAATAAAATTTCTAATGATTTTTCTTTGCTTTTGGGGAGGATTTGTAGCTGCATCCTTGCTGCAGATCAATTTCTTCACAACTTACTGTCTGCTTTTTGTTTTCTATATCTTAAACAGCTTTCGCTGTAACGGGTGTTTTTCTTCCAGACAGTTTGTCTATGTCTTTTTCATCATTTTCATCAAAGTTTGAGATTTTATGCGTTTTAATGGCAAAAAAAGTATAATTTCACCATCCAGAACCGTAAAAAGTCTTCCATAACAAATATCCTGCAGGAGGAAAATGTTTGAATTGAACTCTGTACATCAAATATGCCATAGGAATAAAGAATTCAAAGAAAATAAATACAATTACATACAAGATAAAAGGCATTGCAAACAAAATTTATTGCATAGACATGTAAAAATATTTTTATATTTATGTAGGCCTAAACTGTATAAAAAAATTAATTCAGATATTAAAAAAAAAAAAAATTGCATGGAGATAGTAATCCATTATAAAATATAAAAAAAATAGTGTACAAAGCGTACCGTCCTCGAAATTCATTACTTACTTTTCAAATTTATGATAGCATATCTGGTCCAATTTAAGCAACTTAAATTGGACCAATTACGGCAACTGCGCCATTTTTTAAAACAGTTAATTTCAAGGCTAAAAACAAAAACGAAATCAAACAAATCCGCATGAAAAATATGCGCAATAAACAGATGAATTCATATATGTATATGAAAACATAACAACTTACCTGAGTTTTAAAATATTCACTTACGTTCAGTAGGAAAAATTTATATCAAAAGACCTAACATTAGGTTTTTTTTAAATTGTCTGAAAACAACACGTGGTAGGTGGCTGCTTCTTCTAATCATGAGTGACGTCATTCTGATGAGTAGATTTTCAGCGGTAGATGGCGTCTCTTTCTGTAATTAACGGAAGAATGGCAACAGTCCAATTAAAGCGGCGGTCCAAATATGGCTACTCTCCCCTACAATGAAAGTAATCCGACTTTGTCACCATTTTAAATAAATTTCGCAAAGAAACTTTTAAAATTAAATATAAAATATAAAAATGGGAATCTTTTTTATAAAAACTAGGGAGGGCATATCTACAAATAAACGTCTTTCATTTAAAAAAGTAATTAATCAATTTTTTTCTGCAGAAAGATCAGGGAAAATGATAAAAAAAAAAAAAACAGACTTGTCTTTTAAATTGATCGATAATATTCTGATATAATGCTAACAAAGTATGTATCTGGCAAATAATCTTTGAAAGATAATAATACTTCATACGAAGAAAATAAATTATACTACACGTCAAAAATAATTTAATTATTCATTGCCATTAAGTCTCTCAAAAGCTCGTAAACGTTATACATTATCTCGCGTCATTCAATCTGATTTATTGCGTTTAATGTGGCAGCAGGATCTGAAAATAACCAACATTTATCTTGGATTCAAGGAAGTGGAAAATGTTAAGTAAAGCAATTTTTGAGATTCAGTAACATGAAGTTTCTAAATCTTTTTTAATGTTAGGAAATCTCGGAATAAGGGAAGGGATGATAAGCAAAGAAAAGAAATATGAAATAATTGTAGTTTAGAGAAATGAAAAATGGCAGCTGGAGCTTGTTATTAGTAGAAAATCACTTTTTCTGTAATTTGATTTATCTATTAGATTCCTTTTGTGCTTAACGGATAAAATTATTTGATTGAAAATTTTCTGTTATTTGATTTCGTTTTTATTTTAACACAAATTTTAACAAATGTGAGTTATGTATAACTATCGTAGTTGATCCTATTATGTATCTATATCTGTAATACTCTCACACATTTCTGTATATATAATTAAGATGAAATAACATGTGTGAACACAATTGAAAAAAAATGACAAAAAAAAAAAAGAATAAAACTAAGGTAATATTAATCAAACTGTATTCAAATAATTAGACTAAAATTACTAGAATTATTAAATACTAAGGAAAAAAATGGTGAAAAGAACAAACTTATTACCAGGGATGTAGTGGAGCGTTTACGGTTGTACACGCTAACTACCATCTAGATTTTTTTAGGAACCTTCGAATACCCTCTGTTTCTCACGAAAGACTATAACATATATTCTTTGGCGTATACCTTCTGTCTGTAGCGCATACATTCTGGTTATTTTTGGACTACAGTACAGCGTATTGCATGCTTTAAAGAAATAAAATGAAAGAAATAATAATAATGAAATTAAAAAATCGGTATCAACAGTAGAGAAAAAACCTTAATAATACTAATACTACTACTACTAATAATAACATTTATCCATTTGTCCATCTATCTACTTAACTATACATATCTACCCTATATATATAAAATACTAATGAAACGAATTTAAGAAACGGATATATGAAACGGCTGAAATGAAACGAATTTATGTAACTATTCTTTTCAACGATTGATTAAACAACTGATTATGTTTCACAGCGATTTCTCCTAAAATATGGAATACTTTGCGATGAAATTAACACCAAAAATCAATATTGATCCGCAAATCTTAAAACTGGTATTAGAATTTTTTAATTAGAATTAATTTTCGAAATATTAATTTTTTTCTAATATTAAATACATTTTTCTAACGATGGCAACTCAAATTTTAATCATAACACATATTATTTTTTTTCATATTTCAGAAAAGGTTATTATTTTAAACTAATTTGGCCACCAGTTTGGCCTCCCTTAAATGTATGCTAAGAAATGTATCATGCTACTTTTATTCATAATTCTATTTACTTGAACATTCTTTCGCAAAACCGAAAGATTCTGATAGAGAAATCAATTCTGACGGTATTTTTATGTAAGCGAGACGCAGGTGATAATTCACCAAACATTTTCCCAGCCGCATTTTTTTATACTTCATTAATTTCATTTAAAATATAATTCTTTCATTCATTTTATTTAAAATACTAGGGGGCTCTGCCCCCTACGAGCTACGTTCGTCAACCCCCATTCAGACACCGCAGACTCTAAAAGTACGCTAATTTGATCGGCTTTAAAAAGATTTCGGAAGATTGAATTATAATTTAAAAAACAGTGGCGATCTCCCTATAAATGGATTTCTGTTCATTTCTCTTTGATTGGGAAATTTTAAGGCCGAATCCGCTGCGGTACTACTTGATTACCCCGTCGACCAATTTCGCCAAATTATATAAATCGCCAAACCACTCGCCAAATTATACAAATTGACATAATTTTTATTTTAAACAACGAAAGAATGAATAAATTAGTGCAACATTAATAAAAATACAAATAAAACGTCAAAATAAAAATAACTTGATGACGTACACACGTGTAACTTGCTTAAAGTCAAGTTAATGTGACATTTACGATCAACCATTATTGGCATTTAATCTTATAGTTTAGCAAAATATAGATTTTTGGTCGACGGAATAACTAAGTAGTACCAAAGATACAATCGGTGTTTTCGTCTTTGATTAAGTAAAATAAGTTAAACATTTCAAAATAAGCTAATATAAAAGAAATTAAGTAAACAGAGTTTTTGTCTCCCGGTATTTTTTAACCAAGCGAAAAGAAAGTTCTTTTAAATAAGACATTTTAAATTAATCGTTTAGAATCTAATGTAATTTTGACCAAACTATTCTTTCTCTTTTTAATATTCACGTGAAAATACTTTTGTTAGAAATGAGATATTATTTGCGCTTTCCTAACAAAAATAGTTGAAACGTATCCTCTCAAAATATTAAATAAATTTCTAGCGCAATTTCTAAATTTAAACTGTTTTGCAATATTATTTTGTGTTCAGTTTAGGCAATAACTGTAATGTAACATAAATATGACGTAATTTCTTATATTTAAAACGTCTAACGCATGTTAATGAATTTATTATTTTACAATTTCCTTTCTCTCTTAAAATTCACGTGTAAATATAGTTTTTATGAAGTAATTTTCAATAAGTTCCTGCTTTTTATACGTAATTATTTAATTCTAATTTGAAAGTTTTTTTCCTGTTTATAACAGTCACGTATAAATAAATTTTTAATTTGAGGCAAACATAATTGTTTGCGCTTTTTATACAGTTGGCAACAGGTTAAATTAGTACAATTTTCTGAAATAAGTAAAAAAAAGTCCTTCAGGCCAGTGCCGGGAGGAAGAGGTAGCTTTCATAATCCTTATTTTAAAAAAGCCAACTTATATCATGCAAACACACGAAGCTCAATTTAGTGGAAACCGAATATAGGAGATTCAATACTAATTTTTATCAATATAATGAATGACAATTTCGCGAAATTAGTCAGCTTTATCCAAGCTGCTTTTCTTTAAAGTAACTTATATTTGGCTGCCAAATTCGGCAATTTCTTAAAGTGCCTGTCATTTTAAGACAACATAGTTGATGAGGCTAAGCAGTGAACTTGGTCGAGACCTTAGTAATTGCTGTGCACATGCTCACTCACATCGGAATCGGTTAATATATAGGAGTGCTGTCGCATGCAAAAAATCAAATTTTTCAAAATGTCACCCACAATAGAAATTGAAACTGCTATATCTGAGCCATTTTTAAAGGTAAATACAAACAAAAAATGCTCCTGAATCCTTATATCAAGATCAAATACTTAAGAAAGAAACCTTTTTCAATTTCTAATTTTTTTGCACCTCACTTTAAATATATATATATTTTTTAATTTAATGGCCGCCATTTTGAAACAAGATGGCTGATGAATCTGGCCAGCGAACTTGGTCGAGGTGTTGATGTATACTATCCACATGCCTTCTTACATCGAAATAGGCGAATACGTGTGTTATCGTGTGACAAATACAAGATCGTTTCAAAATGTTAGCCATGCTAGAAATTCAAAGTGCTAGAAATCAACCATTTTTTAAGATATCAACAAAAGAACAAATTTTCAGAAACAAAAACTGCTCCGGAATCTTTGTATCAAGGCCAAACACATAAAAAAAAAATCTTTTTCATTTTCCAATTTTTTAATACCTCATTTTGAATTTTAAATTTAATTTTTTTTAAATGGCAACACTTTTGAAAGAAGATGGCGAATGAAGCTGGCCAACGAACTCGGTCGAGACATTGGTATATACTATGTACAGACCAAGTTACATCCAAATAGGTTCATAAATACGCCTGTTATCGCGTGACAAAAATCGGGTCGTTTTAAAATGTCAGCCACAAGAAAAATTCAAAATGCTATTACTCAGCCATTTTTTTTTAGATATAGACGAAAGAAAAACTGTTCCGGAATCTTTGTATTAAGGCCAAACACATACAAAAAAAATCTTTTTCATTTTCCAATTTTTTGGTATCTCATTTAATTTTTTTTTTAATTTTTTTAAATGGCCGCCATTTTGAAACAAGATGGCGGATGAAGCTGGCCAACGAACTCGGCCGAGATATTTGTATGTACTATGTACATACCAAGGTACATCCAAGTCGGTTTATAAATACGCCTGTTATTACGTGAGAAATATCAGGACGTTTCAAAATGTCAGCCACGCTAGAAATTCAAAATGCTATAACTCAGCCATTTTTTAAGATATAGACGAAAAAAAAACTGCTCCGAAATCTTTGTATAAAGGTCAAATACATAAGAAAAGAATATTTTTCCATTTTCAGTTTTTCTTTACCACATTTCAATTTTAAATTTTTAAAAAAATTTTAAATGGCCGCCATTTTGAAACAAAATGGCGGATGAAGCTGGCCAACGAACTCGGTCGAGAGATTGGTTTGTACTATGTACACACCGAATTACATCCAAATCGGTTCATAATTACGCCTTTTATTGCGTCGCAAAATTCAGGACGTTTCAAAATGTCAGCCACGCTAGAAATTCAAAATGCTATAACTCAGGCATTTTTTAAGATATAGACGAAACAAAAACTGCTCCGAAATCTTTGTATAAAGGTCAAATACATAAGAAAAGAATATTTTTCCATTTTCAGTTTTTTGGTACCACATTTCAAGTTTTAATTTTTTTTTTAATTTTAAATGGCCGCCATTTTGAAACAAAATGGCGGATGAAGCTGGCCAACGAACTCGGTCTAGAGATTGGTATGTACTATGTACACACCGAATTACATCCAAATCGGTTCATAAATACGCCTTTTATCGCGTGACAAAATTCAGGACGTTTCAAAATATCAGCCACGCTAGAAATTCAAAATGCTATAACTCAGCCATTTTTTAAGATATAGACGAAACAAAAACTGCTCCGGAATCTTTGTATAAAGGTCAAATACATAAGAAAAAAATATTTTTCAATTTTTAATTTTTTGGTACCATATTTCAAGTTTTAAATTTTTTTAAAAATTTTAAATGGCCGCCATTTTGAAACAAAACGGCGGATGAAGCTGGCCAACGAACTCGGTCGAGACATTGGTATATACTATGTACACACCGAATTACATCGGAATCGGTTCATAATTACGGGAGTTACAGTGTGACATAGGTCAGATATATATATATATATATATATATATATATCAATTTTGAACGGAGGGTGGTTTCGGGGTCTGGGGGTCATGATCGATGAAAATATACCAAAATTTTTTGATATCGCTTTCCTCCGAACGGCTGCAATAGGTAGCTTTTTTGTAAAGAAAGCTACCTAATATCTCTCGCAATGCTAAAAATTTGAATTTAAAATAGAAATAAAACCTCAAAAAATGAGTCAAATTAAAAAAAAGAAATACAGTCTGTACACCGGGAACTTCAATCGTATAAAATGATCTAAAAATGATTAAATTCCCATGAATAGTTTTTGCTCTTATAAAACTTTTTTAGTGGAACGATTTTGTGCAACTTTAGCATTAAATATCTCTTAAAATGAATCTTCGATTTGAAAACTGTCTGCATCAGCGTGTTTATCAAACATTTCTGTAATACTACCGATTTTCATATTTTTGTATGCATTATTTTTCTTAATATTAACGAAGAAAGACCTCCGGTCACAAAAAATTCAAAACCGGCTGCGGCGGCGGTGGTGACAGCGGTATTTACTTTTTTTTTAGAATAAAGAGATTATATAAATCGCCAAACCACTCACCAAATTATACAATTTGACATAATTTTTATTTTAAATAACGAAAGAACAAATAAATTAGTGCAACATTAATAAAAATACCAATAAATCGTCAAAATAAAAATAACTTGATCACGTAGACACGCGTAACTTGCTTAAAGTCAAGTTCATGTGAAATTTACGATCAACCATTATTGGCATTTAATCTTATAGTTTGGCGAATGATAGATTTTTGGTCGACGGGATAACTAAGTAGTACCAAAGATACAATCAGCTGTTTTCGTCTTTTATTAAGTAAAATAAGTTAAACATTTCAAAATAAGCTAATATAAAAGGAATTAAGTAAACAGAGTTTTTGTCTCCTGGTATTTTTTAACAAAGCGAAAAGAAAGTTCGTTTAAATAAGACATTTTAAATTAATTGTTTTTAATGTAACGTAATTTTGACCAAACTATTCTTTCTCTTTTTAATATTCACGTGAAAATAGTTTTGTTAGAAATGAAATATTATTTGCGCTTTCCTAACAAAAATAGTTGAAAAGTATCCTCTCAAAATATCAAATAAATGTCTACCGCAATTTCTAAATTTAAACTGTTTTGCAATATTATTTTGTGTTCATTTTAGGCAATAACTGTAATGTGACGTAAATATGACGCAATTTCTCCTATTTAAGACTTCTAACGCATGTTAATGAATTTATTATTTTACAATTACCTTTCTCTCTTAAAATTCATGTGTAAATATAGTTTTTATGAAGTAATGTTCAATAAATTCCAGCTTTTTATACGTAATTATTTAATTCTAATTTGAAAGTTTTTTTCCTGTTTATACTAGTCACGTGTAAATAATTTTTTAATTTGAAGGAAACATTATTGTTTGCGCTTTTTATACAGTTGGCAACAGGTTAAATTAGTACGATTTTCTGAAATAAGTAAAAAATATCTCTCGAAATCCTGAAAATTTGAATTTAAAATAGAAATAAAACCTCGAAAAATTAGTCAAATTAAAAAAAAGAAATACAGTCTGCACACCGGGAACTTCAAACGTATAAAATGATCTAAAAATGATCAAATTCCCATGAATAGTTTTTGCTCCTATAAAACTTTTTTAGTGGAACGATTTTGTCCAACTTTAGCATTAAATATCTCTTAAAATAATTCTTCAATTTGAAAACTGTCTGCATCAGCGTGTTTATCAAACATTTCTGTAATACTACCGATTTTCATATTTTTGTATGCATTATTTTTCTTAATACTAAGGAAGAAAGACCTCCGGTCAAAAAAATCCAAAACCGGAGGCGGCGGTGACAGCGGTAGTTACTTTTTTTTAGAATAGAGAGACACAACTTTCATTTAAAATTGATGACTTTCACTTCTTTCTTTCTTTTTTTTTTAAACAAAACGAAAAGAAAAAAATTAGGCACAGATGTTATCTACGCACCTGGGTACCTAATTGGCGCCAACATGGCATTATTGTGATTGGCATGGTAACCCGGCTATTGGTGTTTATTTAATAATAAATGTTTATTTACTTTTATTTCTTTTTTTAAATTATATAAATTATTTTTTTCTATAGTTATTAATTTTTTTTATTTCATTTAGAAAATAATAGAAAATAAATAAAAAATACGGTACTACTTAGTTATTCCGTTGACCAATTTCGCCAAATTATATAAATCGCCAAACCACTCGTCAAATTATACAAATTGACATAATTTTTTTTTAACTTAAAGTCAAGTGAATGTGACATTTACGATCAACCATTATTTGCATTTAACCTTATAGTTTGGCGATAGATTTTTGGTCGACGGGATAACTAAGTAATACCAAAAATGCATAGGCTACTGGTATGTGAAAACGATGCTTTCGCCAAATTTTCGAAAAAAAAAAATCGCGCCAAACCTGCGGTGCATATATGACATCTGGCCAAATATTACCACTCGAAAAGAAAAAAAAATGCTAACTGGCGAGTTGAAAAAAAGCTATTTGCGAGATTTGCATCTGGCTAACGCAACAGTACCAAGAATTCTTTGCGACCATGGCAACTTTTATGCAGTTTTATTCGATCTTTTTAAAAAATAAAAATGGAGAACTTACGGCCCCATATTGGCGCGATTTTTTTCTGACGCCAATGTCATATACGGAACGGGCACTTAACTGACGCCAAAGTATCGTTATTTTGCTTAATAAGGTAAGCCGGATGTTGTTGTCTATGCTGTTGACGTGTTCCCCAAATTGGCGTCGGAAAAAAATCGCGCCAATATGACATCTATGACATCTGTGCCAAACTTTCATATGAAAGGCGAAGGGATCAGACCGTATTGGTTTATGGCAGTTGATGACTTCAACTATTATAATATAGATGAAATGTTGACGATAGAATAATTTTTGGCGACTTATCACCTGTGCCTGGCTAACATTTGAGTAATAAAATGGCACCTAGAGTATAAAAAGCGAAGTGGTCCGCCGGGAGACAAAGACACTGTATACTTAATTCATTTTATTTTAGCTTTTTTTCAAATGTTTAACTGATCCATTTAATCAAAAACGAATACAACCATTGAATGTCTTAACAGCAACTGATTCGGCCTTAAATTTTTGCAATTAAAGGGAACAGAATGGAAACCCGTTTACAGGGAGATCTGCACAGCTTTTTTCAGTATAATTCAATCTTCTCTAATATTTTTAAAACCCATCAGATTAGCGTGTTTTTAGATTCTGCGGTCTCTGAACGGGGGTTGGCGAGCGTAGCTTGCAGGGCGCAGAGTCCCCTAGTGTATATATATATCTATATATTTATAACGTTGATTAGGCCTGCTATCGTTACATTGATGATATAACTATTTTTTATTTCAATGACTCTAATATATCATCTTTACCTACTAAATATCCCACACAGCTTACATGAAGTCAAAATGATATGTTAAATAATATAATTAACTTTCTTGACTTAAATTAACACTTAATAATAATCATAAAATGATATTTGACATATATGATAAGAGTTCTGATTTTCCATTTAAGGTAAATATTTTTACACATTATTATTCATGCTGACATTGTTGAGAATGCCAACTTGGCGATGCTTGCCATTTTCTGTTAGTCGGCATTGTGGCAACCCCCTTTTTATTGTTTTCCGATTTTCTTTTCAGTGTAGATGTAAAGTTTGTTTTGAACCGGTCTGACGGTAATAATGGAACTCTCAAATGAGAGTGATAATAATATTAATATACCTATATATTTGTAAATAAAATGTACATAGTTGTTTTTTAAGAAAGAAGTTTAATTTGAACTGTAGAGTGTGTTTACTTATTCAAGTTACGAATTTTATTTACAATATATTAGAACTAAGTTATGAAGACGTTTTTATTCTTCGATGCATTATGAAATAATTTGAATTTACCGAACCTGCAGTCTCACCGACAACGCAACATTTTCTGGCGTCAAAGCTCCAGGATGTCTGGATTTCATCATCGATTGAGGTAAGTACCTCAAATTAAATTATATTGAATAAATAGAATTATGAATACATTTATTAACTGAACTGTATCGAATAAATTGAATTCTTTATTTTATGATGGATTACGAAACTTTGAAAAAAAAAAAGCTACGATTCGTAGTCAAACTACGAAAATATTTCATAAAATAAGGGATTTATTAGATAATACACAAGAATTAGAGCTTGAGAATAGAAAATCACAGCTGGAACTTTTGAAACAGCAATTGAATGACAAAATGAAAACTTTAAAATCATTAAATTCTGAAATTGAACCACTGGTTCCAAGTACTGAATTTGAAAAAGAAATCGAGAAATCGGAATCTTATAATGAGAATATTATTGAATGGAAATATAAAATTTCCAAATTTTTAAATGATAACACAGTTACTCCTGAAACTAAACAAGATTCTTCAGACATTGAAAGTGATAGTAGTAGCAACAATAGTTCTCTACTAAAAAGTCAGAAAATTCTTAATCAAAATTTGATTAAACTTCCTAAACTTAATATATCTAAATATTATGGTGATTCGTGTTTATGGCTCGAATTTTGGAGTCAGTTTTCGAATGCGATTGACAATAATGAACATTTAACTCCGATTGATAAATTTTCCTACTTAAAGTCACTTTTGGGCGGAAGTGCTGCAAATACTATAGCAGGCTTTTCGCTGACTAAGGAAAATTATGCTCATGCTATAGAATTATTGAAAAATCGTTTTGGTCGTAATGACCTGGTAATAAATAGTCACATGACTAAACTGCTAAATTTGAAACCAGTACGAAATTCTAGTAACATTAAGGCTTTTAGAGATTTGTATGATGAATGCGAAATTCAAATAAGAAATCTTAATTCTTTAGGTGTTGTATCAGGTTCATATGGGCACTTATTATGTCCGATTCTTCTGAAACTTATTCCATCAGATATTGCACTAGAATTTAATAGAAAACGAATTAAAAACACTGACTGGGATGTTAATGAGCTGATAAATTTCATTAAAGATGAAATTGAATCTCGCGAGACCACTGTCCAATTAAACCATTTTGAAAAAATCCCTGAGAAGCAGGAAAATTATAAGAAAAATTATAAAAAATTCATTCCATCAGCTTCTGCCTTAACCACAAATATTAAAAATAACTGCATATTTTGTAATCAAACTGATCACGATACTGAAAAGTGTAAGTCTTTCACCATTCCGGAAATGCGAGAAAAATTAAAAAGGGAAGGAAGGTGCTTTAAATGCTTCCGTAAATTTCACATCGCGAATTTTTGTAAAATTTCGAATGAATATTGCAAAGTGTGTGGTAAAACATATCATCATACTATACTTTGTAATTCTAATAAAAAAACAGAAGAATCAAAAAATTCAGGTCGTATTATTTCCTCCGTATCTCATTGCAAAGGCAATATAAATAATATCAGTAGAGAAGTAATATTGCAAACAATTCATGTAAAAGTGGAAGCGGGTGAAAATTCAGAAACTGCTCTTTGTTTATTTGACTCTGCTAGTCATCGAACTTTTATTACAGAAAATTTAGTTTCATAATTAAAACCTGAGGTCATTAGAAAGGAAAAATTAATTGTCTATACTTTCGGTTCGAGAAAATCTGAAGAACGATGTTATGATGTCGTTAAGCTAAAGCTAATTCACTTGACGAATAGAAAACGTAGTATAATAATTGAAGCATTAGTCACACCGCTAATAACTAATTCTTTGATACAAATTCCTCCTCTTCCAATCAAAATTAAGAGAAAACTTTCCAAATTTCGTCTTGACACGTGGGAACATTTGGAAAATAGTGATGTTGATATATTAATAGGAGCTGATTATTTATATCAAATTAATGACAAAACATACCCCATAAATAAATCATTGTTCGTCTGTGAAAATTTATTTGGGCATTCCCTCTGCGGGACAATTGACGTAAATAAAAATAGTGAGAGTAAGCAAGCTGGGGTCTTGTCCACTCAGGTTATGAAACCTATTCAAAATGATTTGAAAACATTGTGGGAGTTAGAAACTTTAGGGATGCACACTGAAGAAAATATTTCTGAATTAGATAAAGAGATAATCGAAAAATTCGAAAACAATTTGCATTTTCTTGAGCACCGATACGAAGCTAAATTGTTATGGAAAGATGATAGAAGAGATTTAGGGAGTAATTATAACAATGCTAGAAACCGATCTATTAACTTAAATCGAAAATTGCTTAAAGATAAGGAATTATTGCAGAAATATAAAGAAATTGTGATTGAACAGGAATTAAATAACATAGTGGAAGCATGTTCTAATAAAACTGTAGATAGCGGTTATTTTATGCCCCACCGACCTGTCTTGCGAGATGATAAACCCACAACTAAAGTTAGAATGGTATTTGATGCTTCCTCAAAAGAAAATAGCAAATCATTAAATGATTGTTTGTACGGTGGCCCAAATTTGAACCCCGATTTATTAGAAATTATTATTAATTTCAGAAAATTCAATACTGCGTTTTGTGCAGATATTGAAAAGGCCTTTCTTCAAATTTCTGTAGCTGAAGAAGACCGAGATTACCTTAAATTTCTTTGGTTCGATAATGACGCAAACAACTTTTTCAAAATTTTAAGATTTAGACGTGTACCATTTGGCGTTACATGCTCACCATTTATTTTGGCTGCCACAATTAAACATCATATAAAGAAATATCGAGATCAACATCCAAATGTTGTATATATGTTAGATAATTCCCTCTATGTCGATGATTTAATTTCCGGATCGGATTTAGATAACGAAGCTTATTATTTATCAGTTACAGCTTCTGAAATTCTTAAAGAAGCTGGGATGAATTTGAGGAAATTAAAAACAAATTCTATTAAACTTAGGGAAATGTGGGAATCTGGTAACTTAGGTATAAGTGAGGAAAACACAGGTAGTATCTTAAAAGTGCTTGGACTGATATGGAATACTGAATCTGATATTTTGATGTTAGATGCGCAGCCCTTTGAAGAATATTACATCGATGATCCCACGAAGCGAACAGTTCTTAAAATGTTACTGAAAATTTATGATCCATTAGGATTTGTGAATCCATTTGTAATACGTATTAAAGCCTTGTTGCAAGAAACATGGCAAAGAGGTTTAGAGTGGGACAATAAATTACCTGAAGATTTGAAATGCGAGTGGAACACTTGGTGTTCAGAAGTTGTACATTTACGCACATTTGAAATAACCCGAAAATATTTTCCTAATATGATAAACATTTCTGAAAATTCACAAATTCACATATTCTGTGATGCTAGTCCCAAAGGGTATGGAGCAGTTGCTTATTTGCGTTCCATTTCATTAACTGGCGAAATTCAAACAAGTTTTGTTTGGAGTAAATGTAGAATAGCCCCCCTCAAGAAGTTAACTATTCCACGGCTGGAATTGATCAGTGCAGTAGTTGCCGCTAGAATGTGGAAATATTTAAAACAAAAATTACATATTTCGAATTTAAATATAAAGTTATGGTCGGACTCAGAAATAACTATTTGGTGGATTAGGAGTTCTACTACAAACCGGAAACCCTTTATTTCCAATCGTGTAACCGAAATTCAGTCATTGACAGATCCAAAGGACTGGAATTATTGTCCCGGAAAAGAAAACCCTGCAGATCTGCTTACGCGAGGGGAAAACTTATCGAAGTTAATGGGTAATAATGTATGGTGGTGCGGCCCACCTTGGTTATCACTATCAGAAGATTTGTGGCCTTCAAAAAGGGCTATAGAAATGGTTCCCGAAACTTTTAATGAAATGAAAGCAAAACCAAATTTAACATTATTGTGTAACGAATCAAACTCTATCCCTAAGCCAGTATTTGATATGGCAAAGTTCAGTAGTTTAAATCGCGTGTATAATATTACTGCTTGGATAATGCGTTTTATTCATAATGCCAATTCGAAAAATCCTAAAATTTTAGGACTTTTAACTACCTCAGAAATAGAAATAGCAGAAAAATACTGGATAAAACAAACTCAGGAAACTTCATTTAAAGTTGATATAGAAGCACTTAAACAAAAAAAACCACTTAATAAAGATTCTTCTTTGTACAACCTTAATCCACAATTCGATGAAAATGACTTACTTGTTTTATCCGGAAGACTTCAGTTTTCTGAAGTTATAGAGCAGGAAAAACATCCGTGGATACTTCCTAATAAATCTTATTTTGTAAAATTACTAATTAAGGATGCTCATGAAAGAATGTACCATTTTGGTGTAGCTGTCACTTTAGCTCCCCTTCGTGAAAGGTATTTTATATTAAAGGGAAGGAGATTTGTAAAATCCGTCTTAAGATCGTGTATGATATGTCGAAAACTTAATGTTATTCCTGGAAAGGTGGAAATAGCACCTTTACCGAAAGATAGAATCATCAAAACACCAGTTTTTGAAACCTCTGGTGTCGATTTTGCCGGTCCGATTTATTATAAAACTTCTGAAGGCACTGGGAAGGCTTATATTGTCGTATTCACATGTGCTGTAACCAGAGCGATTCATCTAGAGTTAGTCACCAATCTAAGTACTGAAATCTTTATCTTAGCACTACGAAGATTTTTCTCTAGGAGGTTTCTGCAAAATAATGTACAGTGACAATGCCAAGACATTTTCTAAGGCTGATTTGGTGTTAAAAGATGCTTGGGAAAGAATTTCTAAGCAAGAAATTTTTGATTACTTGAGAAAGAATAAAATAATATGGAAGTTTATAATTCCCAGGGCTTCCTGGTGGGGCGGCTTCTGGGAAAGGATGGTCAGATCAGTTAAAACACCTTTAAAAAAGGTTCTAGGAAAAACTTGTCTCCATTATGAAGAGCTAGAAACAATACTTACAGAAATTGAAGCGGTGATTAATTCACGTCCTTTATGTTATCTCTACGAAGAAAATGCTGAACCATCACCTTTAACGCCATCTCATTTTTTAGTTGGTAAACGATTAATGTCCTTACCTTCTTATGGATTACCAGTCTGTACGCAAGAGAAATCCAATAAGATTTTGTTGACGAGAAAATATAAATATAAGCAACAAATTACTGACCACTTTTGGAAAAGGTGGAGAAACGAATATTTGTTAGAACTTAGATCTGCTTTTCAAGTGAAAAACATAAATTCATCGCCTCAGTTCAAAGTTAACGATATAGTGATAATTCATGATGAAAAGCTCCCAAAACATATGTGGAAGTGTGGTCGTGTTAAAGAACTCATATTTGGTCGTGACTCTAAAATCAGATCATGTGTATTACAGACTGCAAAAGGCGATCTTAAACGACCTGTGCAATTGCTATATAATCTTGAATTGGACTTAGTGGACTAAAAGACACTAAAACTCTTACACTAAAAATAAGAACTATTATCGAACATTTAATTTGTTTTGTTACTCATATTTACCCTTATTATTGTTTAATTTTCATACAATTCATGTGTTTTATTTTCTTTCGTAGATTGCAGCATTCTTATTATTTTTGCTTTTATATCTGTAGCTGTATGTAAGTATGTATCTGGAAATTTGTCATGTATGCAAGTATATTCTCATGTTTATTAAATTGTTTAATATAGATGCTGAACTAAGTGTTCAGCCCGGGGCAGGATGTTGAGAATGCCAACTTGGCGATGCTTGCCATTTTCTGTTAGTCGGCATTGTGGCAACCCCCTTTTTATTGTTTTCCGATTTTCTTTTCAGTGTAGATGTAAAGTTTGTTTTGAACCGGTCTGACGGTAATAATGGAACTCTCAAATGAGAGTGATAATAATATTAATATACCTATATATTTGTAAATAAAATGTACATAGTTGTTTTTTAAGAAAGAAGTTTAATTTGAACTGTAGAGTGTGTTTACTTATTCAAGTTACGAATTTTATTTACAATATATTAGAACTAAGTTATGAAGACGTTTTTATTCTTCGATGCATTATGAAATAATTTGAATTTACCGAACCTGCAGTCTCACCGACAACGCAACAGACATAAACCTGTACATAAAACTATTTTACTGAATTATTCACACTTAATTAAATATTTATGCTCAGAAAAAATAATAAAAATA
Organism: Maratus speciosus; assembly: GCA_963932465.1. NCBI lineage: Eukaryota > Metazoa > Arthropoda > Arachnida > Araneae > Salticidae > Maratus > Maratus speciosus. The sequence goes on along the minus strand of OZ010790.1, from coordinate 176,219,464 downwards.
TTAAATTTATTAGTAATCAAGCTAAAATATGTTATCCTGAATACCTGGTAAATTCAATAATAAATTTATTTAAATAATTTGGCGTTAATATTATTAAAAAATATATATATATACATATATATTAAGATTAAAGGAGGTTGGGTTCGTGGTTTGTATGGCTTATATATGGGTGTATATATGTGTTATGTATATGCATTTATATATTTTATATGTAACAAGAAATCTGTGGTCATTGCTAAGTGTTTACTTTTACTATAGGATTTCTGATGATATTTCTTAATGGTATTAGAATTATTCTTTATATGAGGCTTCTTTTAAATCGAAATGTGGATTTATATATAAATATTAAATATATACATTATTTATCAATATTTTTCAGGTGGAAATAATAAAAATAAAACTATTAATCTTATAGTTTTATTAGTTTAATATTATGAGGAATGTAAACTATACATTACTTTATGGTGATTAATTATATTGCTTAGATAATGTGAAGAATTTTAATGAAATACGTTACTAAATAAATATATAATACAATATATTATTTTCACATATGTTTTAATATAATAAATATTTAAAATTTATTTAATTTCATTAAGTAAATTTTTTAACATTAATTTAAAATATTAGTATAATGTATGTTACAATATTTCAATATACTATTTAATCTAATTATTTATTTTAAAGATATATTAAATATATTTTTGCATTATTTAACTCATATAATTTAAATACATTTAAAATTCATTTCAATATCATTTTAAACAAAATTTCTTTTAAAATTATTTCACATAGTTATTATACAACCTGTTACATTCTTTCTGTTTAATTTTTAATCCTATAATTTATTTCACAGTTTTATTAATTTTTTCATTATATTTCATGGAATTTACTTGTTTTGTTTTGCTTTTGTTAATCTTCTTCGTTTTAATTTACTTGTAAATCTGGTTGCACAGTTGATTGGGCAATTTGTGAAATAGCTCTTAAATGCAATGCATAATTTTCTCAATTTGAAATCAATTGTGTTTTGCTTATATTTGTGGGATATTGTATATATTTATAAAATCAAACGAAACTGTGCTTTTTAAAGATAACTCTTTGCAGTTACTTCACACGAATGTATCTGATTATAGTTCCTTTTTAAAAGCAAATTTTAAAAGAAGTCAAATATGATATTTATTGTTCAACTGATAAGCAAAGTTCAATTATGAATATTAAATTTTTATTCACAAGGAACCTTTGCTTTTAAAAATCTGTTGTTAACGAATTTATTACATTCGTTTTGAGATTTTAAAATTAAAGTTGATATTTATTATTTTCAACAATATTTTGGAGTTTCCAATGTATAAACGCACGATCATTTTAAATAGCATAAAATTGCCGCTATAGATCGATTCATACTAAAGGTATTTACCACTGTAGTCGATTTCACTGTATATATTTATATACACACACCCACGATTGTATTCCATCAGGTTATTATATACAGGGTAATCGGACGATCTGGAAAAATTTTAAAGGGTAGTAGAGCGGGTAAAAATAAACATTTTTGTCATAGAACATCGTTGGAAATGACGCGTACACGCGTCATCTATTGGTGCTTATACGCTGTTTTTCATTGCACCTTTTACATCTTTCTTCATCACCAATGCTTAAATGCACCATTTCCCAACACAAATTTTATGACGAAAAAAGCTTGTTTAGGTTCCTTCGAAATCTTTAAAATTTCGCCAGTTATTTTCCGATCCCTTGTATATATATATATATATATGTAGGATTTGAATTTATACATACTTTATTTTCTTTATAACGTGCATGATCAGCAAATTAACTGACGCTCTGGTATTTTTATTATCCATGATTTGAAAACACGAGTAATGAAAATTCACGATTACGAGATCAAGTTTTGGACATATTCAAAATTAGAAAAGAGTCAGTCTATAAAATAACATTGTTCATGAAGCATCGGATTACGAGATGCCAAGGAAGGCACTATTAGGCCTAATTGAATTGTTCGAAAGAAGTATATTATAAGTTTTAAGTGAGTAGTGAACTGTATTTTAAAAAGGTATCAACGAAGTGGTGTAAAATTATCTTTGTAGAATTGTATTAAAGTGTATGTGTTGTTATTCCAACGTCTAGTTATTCAAGTCATCTATATATTGACATTTTACATATAATCTTCTTACGTATATAATACCCTGGAAGAATGAATGAAATTCAACTGCATCAATTACTAGAGGAAAATATTCCTTTTTCTGTTATATGATTTATTCCTCCTTTTGACTTAACAGAAGAAAAATGGCCGCCATTACGTCGCTATAAATAACACGTGTTTAAGTTGATTCGGTATAAAAATAAAATATTTGTAATTTCTAATCTTATATTGTATGTAATTAATGCGTCTAAAAACTGTATAAGGTTCTTGCGAAGTGTTCTGCAGGATATACTAGTTATTTAAGTCATTTAAATAAAATTAAGTATTTTCTTCATTATGTGCTATTTCCATCTAAATCATTTGTTTTTTCTTTATATTTTTTTTTACATTTATTTATTAGTCATAAAAAGAAAATTTAATTCAATGAATGGACTTTCAGTCGGACCATCGTTATTCATCATTCTGAAAAATAATATAATGAGTTCGAAACAGGTTCTGGAAATAAAATTTCTCTTAATAAAAATTCATAGTTGTCCATTGTATAAATATTTCATCTTTTACTTATTTGATAAGCCTCTTTTCTGTTATCTCATAGATTTCGTAATGTAGAAAATTATGACCTAATGTAAGCGGTTCTCAAAAATTGCTTTCCTTAAGATTTTCTAGGATGCCATTTTTAAGGCAAAAATAATATCTATCGTCTGGTAAAGTATTATATTTATAAGATTCCGACGAATATAATGGCATTGAATAATTTAATCATTTCTATGTGAAGCGTAATTTATTTTCTTAACATAAACTTTTGATGATTTCATGAATTACTTGATAATAATATTGATTGTTGAGTGGCATATGAGAAAGTTTTTCTTCAATATAAAAGGCCTTTTATAGATAAATAAAAATTGTAATCGAACCAATTATTATTTGTGCTTGTAATAACTTTTTTGTTTTATAACTTTTAAATGTTTGCAGGAGGTTTATAAAATCTGAAAGATTATGATTCAACTTTCTAGTTTCACTTTCGTCGAGGAGTATGCAATAATAAAACTCTTTTTAACATGGAGAATATCACAATGTAGTTGGAACAAGTGAATATTAATTATATATATTTATATATACATATATTATGAAAACTAAGACAACTCAAAATTCCTTAAATTTAAAATTAAAACCAAACGTTTAACTAAACCATAAGCATACCATTAACAAATGAACAAACAGAAAACATAAACGAAAGAGAAATTTATGCAAACAACTAAAACAAAAAGTGGAGACAGGCGACTTGGCTCACTACAAGCTCTGCGGGATTAATCTAGATTTACGTGCACTACGTTCCCGCTCACCTGTCACGACCACAAAAACAAATTGCAAAACTGAAAAGAGATGATAAGTAAATCAAACAATTAATTATCACCATATCCAATCGACGCACCTCTAGAATCAAACAATGACTATAACTCATATCGATAACTCTTACTTTTTCTAAAATCATAAACAAAATAATTAATGAATCTCGGAGGATAACCCTGCGAACTGGTGATACTACAATATTCGAACATTTCACCAACCAATCCATCCGAACTTGAAGTCAACCTCTCAATACGATTTAAACCATTTACGAAGGTATTCCTAAAAATAGATATATTCACATTACTAGGAAAATTCAAAATTTTCAAAGTATCAAAGCTGAAACTATTTCTTTTATCATATACACCTGTAACTAAAGCTTCTCTATTAATTTCCAAAACGGTATCTAAATAATTCACGGTTTGATGACTGTTAGAAGTATATTTTAAAATCAATGAATTAGGATAAAAGTCAAAAACACATTCGTTTTGAATATTATTTGTTCTAACATATAAAATATGATCTATATACGGGGCATTCTCACGATGTTTTGACTTTCATGTCCCTTAATAATAATTTTTTTATTTAATACACTTTTTTGTGTTTTTTTTAAATTTCATATACTGGGAAACATCTCATTGCATGATTGCATAACAATATTAACGAGATAAATAAGTTTTGGGCGATGTTGGGGGTCCAAATGCCAGAAGACTCATGTACCGTACCGTGACCTTGATGCTGATTTTTAAGTTTGGAGCTGTCTGGATAAAATTGTTTAAATAAAAATAATTCGATGTAATTTTTTTCTGAAACTGGAACTATTGTTTTATATAAATATGTAGCTAAAAATTAACATGCACACATTTTTAGGGTTGTTATTATTTTTTAAACTCTGTCCCTGGGTTTTTGATTCTTTACCATCCCTCTTCAAAAATTACACAGAAAATCACTTCAGATGCAGCCACAGATTTTTTTTTCAAGTTTTTTCTCTTGCAGAAGTATGCTAGAGAAAGAATGTCTAAAATTCTTTGGCAGGAAATTTACTGTTGAATTTAAATCAGCATTTAAATAATCAATTTCAAGCATCGTGGCTTTATTGGTAGTCTCACCGTCCCCAAGCTTTATTCCTGCACTTTTCGAGATAAATAAATAAAAAAAATTAATTTAATTCAATGTTTACAATTGTTTCTAAAAATCGATAAACATTGTGGCTATCACTTACTCTTAACATGATTTTTCTAAAAATAGGCGTTAATTTTCTTTACCGTTTTATCATTACCGTCCCTTTTTTCCAATACCATCCCCTTTTTTTACGTTACGGTCCCTTCGTTAACACCCCTTTAAGACAATGTTATACAAAAATTCTGTACTAAAAGTACTACATTGTTGTTATTTCTTATTTGAATGTCTTGTGGGTACTATGCAAATTCATTATAAGTAAAAAGTTAGAAGAAAGTAAAAAGTTATAGGAGTAAAATGGTAAGGAAAATTAAACTTGCAAGTTTAACTTAAACCTCAGTTAAATAAAAATTTTTTCGCTGCTGACCATTTTTTCTTTATTTTGAATCATTAAGGCATTCGTCTATCAGATTAAAATGTTATTTTAGCAAGTTTAATTTCGTCAGATTTTTTTTCTCAAAAGTCAAAAGATTGTGAGAATGCCCCATACCTGTAGAAATGTAAATCTTTATTTAACTGTAATCCATCCTCATACATAAACAGATAAATATCCGCCAATACTGAACTGCATCTACCTCCCATATGTATTCCTTTAATCTGTTTATAAACTTTTTCCCCTCAAAAAGGTAGTTTTCAAAAACGACAAAATTAAACAGATCAGTAAAATGATCGATGTTTGTATCATATACATTATAATTCTCGTAAAACATGATTAATTTGTTCTTTAAATCTATTAAATCAATAATGTTGTATAGATTCTCAAAGTCATAAGTGTATAAACCTATAATATTTTTCAATTTTTTAAGTGTTTTAAAAGTTTATAACTGTTTTTGATTATAAATGACTTTTTTCATACAAAACACGATTGAATAATTTCTTTAATTATTCCAATAGATTTTTATAAATCCCCTTCAAATAAGTATTAAAACCACAGGTGGCAGCTCTGAATTTTATTGGAGATTTATGAAATTTAGGAATCATTACTAAATAGGGAAAACTTGTACTAATATGTTTTAACTTCGCCTTTTTATACAAAGCCTAGCACTCTGTTAGTAATAACCTGTTTACTAGAATTTACAATTTCATAATTATCATTATTATAAGCCTCTTTTAACATATTACCATACAATTTCTTACTAATTATCGCGTAATTAGAATCAGCTTTGTCAACGTATGTTACTATAAAACTATCCCTTAAGTTCTTGATAGAATCAATAAAATTTTTATAGCATTCCACAATGATACCCTGATAATTTTTATTATACGTTCCAATTAGATCTTTCAGCACGTGGTATCTCCATTCTTCAAATACTTTCATTGGTAATCCAAATCGATAGATCTTTTTCTGTATGAAAAGATCTATATTTGTTGTTAAACGCTTCATTGCATAACTCCTTGACATAATTCTCTTCAATCTGAATTTTGCTCCATAACTCATATATTCTCTAAGATTAACGTCAGAAATGATATCTAAATCACCCGTGATTATATGTCCATAATCTGAATTCAAGAATCTGTTAAATTTTTCTTCACCACAATGACACACGCCATTCTCAACACCAAATTGCAACTCCCTTGCAAAACTATTGTAATTAAAACCGCCCTACCCAAAGGTTTATCATATTTAAAGGCTCTTTTAATCAAAATATTTTCATCTGGATGATATTTATATTAATACATGGAAATTATTCCAGAGAGAAACATTCGCCTTGCATACTATATTTCAAATGAAAATCAAATTTCAAAGTAATTGCTTAAAAGGCGCAAAGGCCAACATAGTGAAAAAGATTCCATGCCGGGACTCGAACCCGGGCCATCAGTATAGCGCACTGACGTTCTACCGACTAAACCACATGGAACGATACCCAGCCTGGAAAATTTCTCACTATTGTATATTGGCAAGGCTACAAACGCAGCAAAAGGCCTTTGCGCCTTTTAAACAATTACTTTGAAATTTGATTTGCATTTGAAATATGGAAGATATTTATTAAATCTATTTAAAATGTTTTTAAAATTCATACTTTTGAAATGATCTTCCATATAATCTATTACAAAATAGATTTTATTATCATTATCTATATTATTAGATTTTGAATACAATAATATTTTTAAGTACTGATCTATAACTCTAAATCTCAACAAATCCAATGCGATATCCACATTACTATTCCCATTATGTAGATATAAAATGTTTAATAAATTAGAAATTAACCATTTTTTTTTTAAATGGAAAACAATATACTTGATGAATTTTTCGTTGTTACTTGAGGTAAGGTTAACGATAATTTTTTCAATATCTTTGACAAATTTAACTGATCAAATGTTGTTATATGATCTTTATAAACTACCACTTCATCACAAGAATCATGATTAATTCTTCCATAAATTGAATCCTCTAATAAATTATTCCTAAAACTTCTAAGCACATTAGCATGAACGAACATAACGTTTAATCCGTATGGATAGACAGAACCAAACTTTACCATAATATTTCTTTCGCATATAAGTCTCTCTTTTTTATTTGGTACAATCTGTAATATAGAAATTACGATATTATTAATCCCATGTTTTGCAAAATGGGCAGTTTCTATTTCCTGTTTTTCCTTATTACTTTTTAAAGCACGAATATCGGATTTATGATTGTTAAATCTTTTATTAAATGGATCGGATGTTTGACCGATATAAGCCATATTACAAACTTTACATTTTAGTCTATAAACGCAATTATACACTTTACAAAATTTCAAACCGATATCGTTATTATTTTGATTATAAGCATCATCAGCACAGATACACACTTTACAACGCTTGTTCGTACACTTTTTCAATTTAAGCAAAATGTCATCATTACTCTTCCTCATATTTCTGTTATATAAAAATATTGTATCACATTTTTTAAAAGCGCTTCCATTAGCTTTATTGCTATTCAAGCCACGCAAAAATTCTCTATTATAAAAATATCTGCTCTGATACGTAACGCTGCCTTCACCTCTTCTACTATATGTTTTATTAACCATAGAAATATCAAAATTACTATCTTTCTGATTTTTTCACCAATATTAAACTTTTTTCAACATTTTTATTTTTATAATAAATAACATTTCTCCAGGCTCCAGAAATCTCCACCAAATCCGAATTGCCAGAACTCAATTCATAGTTACTTGATGACGGTCCGCTACCTACCAATAATCTAACATGTATATGTATATATACATATATATATAATATATATATATGTTACAATATTAAATCTTCCTTCGCGATTTTCCTGTACTATTCTAAATTACTACTCTATATTCACTAAGTCCTTATTCTTAAATAATCTCTATCATTAACTCTTTTAAATTTCCTTATTAATTTAATTTAATGTCTCGCTTGACCAATTCACTTAATTATTACGCTTTTAGTATTCTTAATTTAAATGTTCCATTTCTGATCTTTCGCGTTTTAGAATGTAATTTGGTAGCCATTTTATTTTTATTCCAGCCGAGATTTACTTTCCCGCTCTTTTTTCCGGGGTTCCCTTTTTGCTTTCTTATTCATCCGCTGCTCGGTTTGCTCTCTTTTCATGGCGTGATATCTTTACGTCTTAATTGATTTACAGCGCGTACTACGTCAAATCTGTATTCCTACGCTTAGGAAGTAAAAAGCAGTTACGTACGATTCTCCATCAGAATTTGCTGAGTTTTGGAAGTGTAAACTGCCCCCTGGCTGTGTGTCTGTCACTATGTCGTTCGTTCTAAAGATTTACCCTTTTATGTAATCAAAATGATTACTATCGATTATAGATGTTTTCTACATGGAACTTATTTATGACACTGCATCGTGATTTTTGTGACAACTGCCACCCGATGTTATTAAATAAAAACCTGCGAACAGAAATGTTTTCGTTTTTTGTCTCCTGGAGAAATTCCAATCTTCATCTCCATTGTTTTTACCTCTAGCTGCTCGACTGCTAACTATCTTTAATGAGAAATGATGATTATCTTCAATGATTAAGCTGCTCAATTGAGTAGGTGAAGTTGTTGATCTATTTTCACTTACTACATTTTCTTACATCGATGCTCCAACTCCATGCTACACCATATAATGTAATAAAAGGTATCTAGCACGACGAAATCAATTATGTAACAGAAATCGTTACATATAATCATGGTAAGATTATGCTACATTCGTCTTTTTCGTCTATATCTCTACTAGATCGTCGAACTTGTTTTCCAGTAACCTTATATCATTACAAATACATACGATATTTCTTTGGTTTTCTTGTTTTTTCTTCTGGTTTATTATTCCAATGCATTATCGGCAGTGATAGACTATTCTTAGCAAATTGGTCAGTGTATTATATGAAATAATGCATTTATTTGCGATATGTGGTGCTCTGCTGACTGAGGAATAGACATATACCTGTTGCTTTGGTTTCTTAAATTTTTATCATTATTTAGTATCTATATTCCATTTGTTATTCAATAGATAAAATTTTTATTCCTATTGTTTTAGAATTTAACAGTTGGCTTTATTTAAATTGATGTCTTTTTATTTTTTCCATTTCGGAGATTATTATTTACCATCTCTAAATTTTGAGTTTCGGTTGTTCCAGTATGTTAGTTTTTTAACTTCCGATTAGGTATTTTACCGATAGGTTAAACATATGCCATCTTAACGCTAGAGATTTTTGCCAGGTTTTTTTTAAGGAACTTGTTACGAATTGTTGTGTTGATTTTCTAAGGTATTATATATTGACGTTTAATCCATTTAACAGGCTTTCCTTTAATGATTCTTCATTTCATTCATGTCTGTATTTGGCGAAGAAATTTAGTTTCTTATTTAAAAATTTTAGTTAAGCTTGTAATTAGCCCTGCTCTTTTAAAAGAAAAGAAAATACTTTTTGTTTAAATTGAAATCAAGTGCTAAATATCAATTTTCGTGAGAATTGCATAATACACTGAAAAAAAAAAAAAAAAAAAAAAAAAAAACCTTGATGTAAAGTTACAGAAACCTGTATGCTTACTAAAATTTTATCTGTACACTGTACAAAAAAAGATGCAAATCTACAACGCTAGTTTTTTAAAGCTACATAAATCTGCAGCTTTACAAAAGAAACTACTAAAATTACAGTAATATTGCTAAAATTTTATCAGTAACCCGTGTTGCAGATACATAAAAGTTCTAGGCATCCCAGTTTCTTAAAAAAATATTGGTAACCTTACAGATTTTTTGATTTTCAGTACAAAAGTGCATCTGTTACATGAATTTTTGATGTTGCCGTTACATAAATAGTTCTAGGATTCTAAGTTTCCTAGAAAAAGTTTAGAAACTTCACAGATTTTTTTTTTTTTTTTTTTTTACAGTGTACTTTTACATAAATATAATTATGTGTCTAGAATACAGATAAATAACTAAAATATCAAAATATTAATTTCACTTTTAAAATATGAAATAAATATTTGTAAACAATTAAAAAAGCCATTACCTTATGAGGTACAAATTTAATGTACATGTTAAAATGAAACACTCTCTTAATGTTTTAAAAGTTTTTCGAAATGCACGCATTCCTGTACCAATAATTTAAATTAGGAATCTTATATCATTATTCAAAATAGTAATCCTTCTTAAGTGATCGACAGACGTGGTAGGATATATGAGTAAAAACATACACGTTTGGCAGACAAAAATGCATTGAATTGAGCATTTTTCTTCTAAAAGAAAAAATCTCAATTTGTGCATATGAGAAAAAACAAACAATTTCCTTAATAGAAAATCGTTTTTAGTAAGGGGCATGATTTCCTCGGGTGGACTGCAACGTTGAATGCTTTTGAGGCTTGGAGTCAATGATGCTGTTAATGAAAAGCTGGGGTATTCATTCCTACTCCTCCAGAAGAGCTCTTTCCAGTTCTTGGAGAATTTGTTTGGGTGGTAGGCGGCCAGCAACTCGTCTGCCTAGAATGTCCCAAACATGCTCTATTGGGTTCATGTTCGGAGAACAGACTGACCATTCCAGTTGTATTATTCCTTCCTCGAAAAGGAAATCATCCATCAAATGAGCAGGATGTGATCTGCAATTGTCGTTCATTAACATGAAGTCATCTCCAATTTCTGCAGCGTAAGGGTTTATAATAGGTCTGAGAATCCCATCCCTATATCACTGACCGGTCAGAGCTTCATTTCAAAAGATGTGGTGGTCGGTGCGCCCATCAATGGAGATGACAGAACAGGCCATCGCACCCCCCCCCCCTCTGCATATTCAACACTTCCTGGCACGAACGCAGGTTTATTTCTAGCCTTTTAAACGTCCTAACCGTGTTTTTCCGTCACGTAAATTTGAATTTAAGGGCTTATTTAGTACAAAATTCATATTAATGTTATTTTTTGCAATGCATAAGGTAAATAAATATGTAAAGTTATCGTAAACAAATTCTCGTACAAATACTTTTCATAGCTATTATTTTATGAATCATTAAACACATGAGCAATTCTACAGGACGCTTAAAGGGCTAGTGCCACATTCCCTCCAGATGAAAATACGTCTATTATCCTAAAAAAGGGAATCGTCAGAGAAAAGAATATTGCGACATTTAAGTTTACATGCTCTGTTGTCCACTCACTGCTGAGCACCACGGTATCTTGCTGTTAACGTAACACATACCATTGATCTGCAAGCATACATACCTACAGAGTGGAGCCGGTTCCGGACAGTTACAGTCAAAACTGTGGTGCAAGTAGCCAAACGAAGGTGTTTTTGAAGAATAGGGGCATTTATATTTCAGTACCCCCGAGACGTTAGCGTTAAATATCGGTCTGCATTGGGCGTTGCTGCAAGTCTGCGACCTTTCCCTGATCTTCGGCCAACATTTCCAGTCTCCAAAAAACGGTTCCAGAATCTTGAAATCACACTTTGTGAAGCGCCAGTGGCTTCTGCTACTTCGCCTGGTGTTTGGCCCACGCTCTAACCGACCAATAACTCTCCATGTTTAGGATTAGGTTAAATGACTTCGCTGAGACATCGCACTTATCGAAACAAACCATTTACTGAATGTCGATCATTGTTTTTAGATTTGTCTTCCAGTAAGTTGACAGTCAAATTTCATTCGCTGCCGTTAAAGTGCCATTTTTGACGTCAAACTCAAAATTAGCATACTCCGAAGTTTGAAAATGAGAAAAATTTGCAATTGTGACTGACTCTCTTCTTCCATTTTCTGCAAAAAATTTTCGCTTATACCGTTATTTCATATAAGACTTGGAATACGTTATACAGTGAAACCCGCTTAAGAAGTTCCCAAGGGAATGGAAGGGAAAAACTTCTTAAACGGGAAAATTAGCATCTTTGAAAAAATCGATAGTTTAAATATTGATATTCAGAAGCGGGTTTATTTTATCTTAGTACAATAATACAAAGAGTACTTTCTATAAAATTGAGTTTTCTTAAGAAATTTAAATTAGTTTGCACACTTAAAAAATTAGCTAATAAATTAAAAATACATAATTAACTTAGAAACTCTTTATTTAATCCAAGACAAGAAATTTCTGTTTAAGAGACATTTGATATTTTTTTGCAAAAAAAAAAAAAAAAAAAAAAAAAAAAAAAATCGATTATATCATTCAATTTTTTCAAGTAAGCTTCATAAATTGTAATTGTCATCCACGCAGTCTTGTTGCTTTCATAATCACAAGGCTACGATTTCACAGTCTGAAAACATCTGGGTTTCTTCGATTTTCCAACAACTAAAATTGGCAATCTCTCACAGTGTTGCCAGATTGGGGACTGTTTTGTCCCCAGATTGTTGATTTTGACCCTTTTTTTAAATCGAAATATTCTGTCTATTAAAAAATAGATTTAAATTTCTAAAAAATAAGGCGAATTATACTATTTTAAAAAAGTGGTGCCAGTCAAATAATCTGAATTAAAAAAGTCTCCAATCTGGCAACACTGATTTCTCAGAACCATCCATGTTGGCACCCAATAAAATTGTAAGTCGTTCCTTATTTCTTTTACCTCCGTGACATTTTTCACCTTTATATGCATATGTTTTACCTGGTAAAATAATGTAGAAAAGTTCACACTCATCCATATTGGAAATGTCTTAGGATGATAGCCGGTTATCAGTTCTGCTAAGATTTCTTCCACTCTTCGATTTCTTGTGAATCGTCACTTTTACTCTCACCTTGTATAGAATTATAAGTCAATCCAGTTCTTTTCTTCATCCTATTAATCCATCCATTTGAAGGAGTAAATTCAATCTACATTTTTTTGGCGATTTCCTCAGCCTTCTCTCTAAGAATGGATTCGCTTATAGGAATATTGGCGGATCTGGCTTGTTTGAACCAAATGAATAACTTTTCTTCCATAGCTTCATATTTTTCTCTTTTCACCTTTTTAATTTTACGAGATTTTTCAGAACAGTTTAAAATGAGATTCGCTACAATTCCATTCAGAGTAGTCACTGGTATGTTCAACTTCTTTGCAATTTCAACTCTTGTTGTTTTCGCGTTACTATTAACTTCTTTCAAAATTTTAATTTTGTCTTCAATTGAAAAGGCTTTCCTTTGTCTTGCCCGACATTTTTTGGGGAAAATAACCCCAGAATTTTTTGTACTCGTGTTTTCAAACGAGAGAGCTTTGATGTTATGCACTTTACACTGACATAAAAACTGTGAAATGAATAAACCAAACGTAGCTTTGGTACATTACGCTCATGAACGAGGGTGGGAGAAAATATGTTGTAACAGAAAGTAACTATTGAATTGAAAGAGCCACCCCTCGGTAGGGCAGAGCAATTCCTTTTTTCTTTATCAGTCACTATTGTTACAGTGACGAGGGACCCATCCTTTACCCACATTCCATTTCCATCAAATAAATTAAACAGATTTTAAGGTGAAATAGGGGTGACCGCAACTGCTATCAGTCCTAAACATTGAATTGTTTGAATAGCGAAGAATATAAAGAAAGATATTTCCAGTACAGAAAATAAAATAATAATAAAAAAGACAAAATAAACGCCCTTTGAAAGTAAAAATGGAAGGAAAAATAAAACTTTTTAAGCGCGAAAGAGTTTCGAACAAAACTTCTTAAACGAATTTTTTAGCGTTGTAAGAATAAGAGAAAAATGGGAATCGAAAATATAAACTTCACTGTAAAAAAATGTCCTGAAATTAACAGGTGTTATTCTGTGAATTTTCCCTTTTTAAACTGAAAAGTTCCGTTTTAGATAAAACTCTTACATTTCCTGGAATTCCAGGAAATGTTCCGTTTTTTGTTGGCCTTGAACTCTCAGAGTTTCCGTTTCTGGCAGTAGACGCACTAAAAACGGTATATCTCCGTCTCCGTATCCAAACAAGAACTCCGGCGACAGCCATGTTGATTTTATGGTATCATCGGTTCTCAATGTTCGGGCTACGTTTAGAAGGAATTTCTGCGATCACTTGATGTTATTCTGACATTTAGTTCCAGCAAAAAAAAAAAGCTGATTCATCTTGAAATCATTGAAAAAGGAGTTTGTCTTGCCTTTCCGCGCTCGCTAACCACGTTGTTTTGTTCACAGTTATTTCCTGATCTGCTCCATGTTTCTGTTACTTTTGTGAAAAAGAGGTAAGTTATTCAGCTTTATTTAGTAATTATTTTTTATAATGAACGTTGTATTTATTTTAAATAAGTGTTTTACATAAAACCTTGTTTATTTCTGCGATTGCACGTTTGGCCTATAGAGCATACATTTTAAGACACAGTACATGGTATCCAAGATTGGCGGGTATAATGTTTTCGTTCTTGAGGGACAAGTAATTTTTTTTTCTCTACACATATAAAAAAAAGGTTAACGCTAGTATAAAAGATACTATGGGATGTTTACTAATTTGGGTTATCATTAGCAATCTTTACCAGCCAGGAAGCTGAAAATTTTATTGGGAATTAGTTTTACTTAACCATTTTATATCTTTATTTATTTGCAATATTTTTGTTTTTATAGTAGTAGACTATGAATTTTGTTAGCCGATAGCATGTTTAATGTAAAGTGGGACACATGTTTTCATTTTTATAAGAGAAGCTGTTTTTTTCTTCTTTTTTCCCCTTCCCGAAAAAGCTTTTTTCCCCTAATTTTTACTGAAATATAAATTAAAACTTTTTTCTTTAATCGCTTAAGTTTATTGAATTTTTAACAACTATTTTTTTATTACTGTTATAATTATCATATTCCAGTTTTTCCTATATTATATTAATCTATCAATATTTAGCCATTCTCATAGTTCATTTTGCATTAATATATCAAATACACACATTTCCAGAAATAAATCAAAATTACAGTAATGGAACATTCAATGAAAAGTACTACCGAATTGTTTTTATGAGCAGAATTTAATAAAGTACACTAGTAAAATTATTTTCAAATATAATATATTTAACCATTAGAATATCAATAATTAAAATTATATTTTTGCGAATGATTCACTATTTAATTATTCAGATTGTCTCGAGATCAGTAAATTATTTTGGATAGAGGTTTAAAATACTATATGATAGGAAGTTATCAAACTGAGACAGTGTTTGGGGGGGGGAAAGGGGGCGGAGAAGTATTTGCAGGTTGAATTTTTTTGTGTACTAACTTTCATAACATTCCAAAACTGATGTTTAGGACCACTGATTTGCAGATTTATTAGTTTTGTTAGTATTCCCCAAGCAGAATATTTTGCAGTGTTCTGCAATAAACTTTTTTGTTCCAAAAATGTTTTGTCGGAATAAAAAATAAAAAACGGGGAAATATTAGTGCAATTTCATTTTTTAAAGAAGTGCAAAATATATTTTTTAAAACACACTTGGGATGCACCGAATATTCGATATTCGGCCATGTTGCCGAATACTTAAAAAAAAAAAAACTTTTAAAACATATTTTTTTTAAAACCTTATATAACTTCTACGTTTAACAGTTAACTTATAAAGATATTCAGAATAATTAGAAACAGAATCATATTTAAATAAAATATAATGTTGTTACATTATTTATTTGCTGTTTGTTAAGTATCATTTAAGAAAATTAACCAATCACGAGGATTTTCATCGGAATTAATTATGCACAACCTTTCAAGAGAAGTGCCACTTGCAAATATGTCTGGGTTGTCGAGAGCCACATCAATTTATATTTCGGGTAGATGGGTGCAGGGCCGAAACTAACCCTTTTAGCACCCGGGACAGACCTGGATTTTGCCCCCCCCCCTCCTTCCGCAAAGTATATTTACAAAGAGAAATTTACTCATTTTTTAATAGCCGACTTATTTTAAAATTTAAAATATGCAATACTAAATAGGGATTGACCGAATACCGAATAGTCGATTTGATATTCGGTGATTCGGCATTGTAAACCGAATAATTGCGGATAAGTATTTTCTTAGAAGTAGCAGAATTCTCTTTTACTTAGAAGTAGAATAGGCTAAATGATTAGTTTTAATATTATGTGCATGAGTTCAGAGTCCAGCTGCACTGAAAAAAAGAAAAAAAAAAAAAAAAAAAACAAGACAAAGCCATTTTTAATAAAAAAAGAAAAAACCTTCCTAAAATAGTCTACATAAGCGTGAAATCCGAACAACTGTCTACGATAGAGAAAAAAAATAAGGAAGATGGGCATCTTTCCTTTATCATTTAATTTTAATTATTTCTACATTAGTTTTCTTAATTTAAATTTATTTAATGTGTATTTTCTTTAATATAGACATCAAATAAGTATATCAGAGTTCATATCTGTATATCTAAGGTGTATATTAAAAAAATTCACAAGTAAAATTATACTCCTATGCCTATCCTATAGCTTTTATAACCATTAAATTAAAATCACTCAAATTTGTTATCTTCATCACCACAATATTAAAATATTAACCTTTAACTGATGTCACAGAAATTGTCATATAACTAGTGTGAAGCGGTCTCTGAGACCGCTCCGTCGAAAGATGAATAAAAGACACGATTGACTCATAGGATGGTGTTTTTGTACTAAACTTTTTGCACAGGACTTTTATAATTACAATTCACCCATTCAAAAATCTCTGGTGATAGTACTAAAGTTCCAAACGGAACAAAATTTCGGTAGTGTTTGTAGTTAAACTGAAAATTGCAAGTTAAACTACAAAAATTGAAAAAAAAGCCGCCGTCTGAGAGACCGGTAACATTAGTTAGAGGTTAATCAAAATAGAAATATGTATCAATAATTTGACAGAAAATAGTTAAATGTACAAATGGATATACCTTTTGTATTTGAGAACATTCCTATTCAATTCAATATGTTTATAATTAGACTTAGACAATCAGTAAATCAGCTTAATGACAACATTTTTTCTTTTTATTTGAACGAACTTTTATTTTTCTGACAATCCTTATCCTTATTAATAGACTGTACAGTTTAATAAAAAAATTCTCTGAATTGACTAGTGATTTTGACTAGTGATAAAATAACAAAAAATAGGTGATGAGTTAATGAATTGGTTAGTGGAAAGAAGTCATTAAATTTTTTGTGTAATTACACTTAACAATACAAATGTAACTGAATTAAATTATTAAGATTTTAATTAAGTATATAAAAAAAGTTAATATATGCAAAAATATGTATTGAAAATTTATTCGGTATACACTTTGACCGAAACTTCGGTATTCGGCAAAATTGCTGCTTTTGTCAATCCCTAATACTGAACTACGTAATCTGCTTTGCCAAATATTGATTCATTAAAATCTTGTAAACGAAATAAAAAATAATCTAAAAACAACTCCGCTTTATACAGTATCCTTATGCCATATTATCCTTAGATTTTTCTATGCTTTGGCATACCTCAGACAGGACGATTTTAACAATACTGCGCTAAATATAGATATGAGAAATATCGCCACACAAAATCTTCATTTGGCGCCCCTTGGTTCTGGCGCCTTGGGTGCAAGACCTTGTCCTGAAGATGTTTTTGTCTGATAGAAAATTCTACATTATATACTTAAATAATAGCAATTTTATTATCAAGTGTTTTTAATCACTTTCTTTTATTGTAAGAGATCAATTGTTAGCGATAATGCAAGGTATAGAAATCTTCTAGCCCATTTTCATTTGGTTATTTCTAATACCCAGAAAATTTTTGAACCTTGACAGAGATATACTTCTTGCATCCATGTACTGGTGCCCGGGACGCCATGCCTCCTCTGTCCCCTCCTTAGTTTCGGCCCTCTAGGATTGGAGGGGGAATCTGTGATGTAATAAAACTAAAAATATGATTTCAGAGGTGGGACAGTTTTACCCTGTAAATTCTAGCCAGTCAGCTTACCCGATTCAGCAGACAAGGATACATGATTATACAAAATTCAGGGTAATTTTTTTTATTAATGACTGATTGACAAATTTCACTGTAATTTTCAACTGCCGATTGGGAAACTTTTCACCAACCTGTGCTTTCTCTAAGCTCGATTGACGAACCTCGTGATTTTTTAGCACCAGAACAACTAACTTCGCGATTTTTTCGCACCTGATCAACAACCTCACAATTTTTTCGAGCCCCACCGCCGAAACTTGGAAATTTTGCGAGCTCGATTGATGTACTTTGAGATTTTTTGGTGCTTGAACAACGAATCTTGCACTTTTTTTTTGCGACCTATTGCCAAAAATTGATTATTTTCAGTTATTAATTGGCAAAAGTTAATTGGGTCATAAGTTAAACCCACCGCGGGTCACAGGTTGTGCATCTCCCATTTGACGAAATTCACTGCGCTTATGAAAATCGCATTTTCTCGCGGCCGTTTGCTGTTCACATTTTCTTGCGGCAGTTTGTTCTTGTTTTTTCCACAACTCTTAGAAAAAGGTTTTTAGGACTGTACTGAGTACGCGGTATTTACTCGGTACTCTGCATACTAAACCGATTTACCGAATACAATACCGAGTAGTTGTAAGAATTTCATTTTTTAAGCTTTATTATCATTATTGAAGACAAAAGGAATTGATAACTGATCTGTAAAAGTTATTTGAATATAAATGTATAAGATATGTAATTATTCATAAAACTATTTACTTAGCATATAAAAATGTCTGCAAAATATAGAAAAATTAAGAAAAACCAATGGAGTTCAAAATTTAGTTTTAATATACAAATAAAAATAGGTAATTTTTAAAACTAAGAAAAAACTATGGTTTTGGATACAGAAGCATTTTCTAAAAAAAATTAATAATGAAATTTGTTATATCATAAATTATGATAATATATTTAAATTTATAAATGAAATATATTTAAATAGGCAGAGTTTCACCCGGGCAGTTTCAGGAAGGTGCTGCACCCTGCCTGCCCTTTGGTTTACAAAATAGCACCCTTCTTGCCTCTCCATTAAAAAAAAAGAAGTGCCTTTTTTTCTTTTTTGCATTAAAAAATTTACTTACATAGTAAAATCCGACTCAATGCTGTTTTGAAAAGAGATACAGTAGCCTCCCTCTTAACCGGAAATCCGCTTTAACCGGCCGACTCCCCCCCCCCCCCCCAACATCAGGCAAAATTCAGGGATGGCGGCCTCGGGAACTCAGCTTACGCTTTCGAGTTGAAGTGGGATCCCGAGTGGAGGGAGGCAAAATTCAGAAAGGAGAACGTCGGTTCTAAATGTATACACGTTGAATTCAGGGTGCGGCCTGGGGAGGGGACATCCCTTCCTCCTCCCAGGAACAATGAGATGTCCCCCCAGAAGATTTGAGATTTTGTGTTTTTAATAGTCAAAAGTGCACCCCCCCCCCCTTCCTGGAACTCTATAATTCCTGATCTATTTGCAAACTGTTTTGTACACAAATTTAAAAAGCTTGAGGGATGCGAACAGATCACCGTAGAAAATGTATAAGAGTTGTTTGAGTCTGATAAAGATCTCAAGCATGAAACATTATTTGACAAGGATATAATTAGGACTGTAACTGATGTTGTTCAATACGAAGACGATCATATGATCCAGTTGAAGTTGACACAGCTAAATTTCCACATACGGAAGCGATAAAAGCATTGGAGTTGGCGCTACGTTATGTTGAGTAGCGGCTAACAGCTTCCTCGGTTTTAAACTTATGATGCTAAAGAAATGGAGAGATTATGCTGCAAATTGTTTTCCATCTTGCCTTCAGCAGAAGAAAGTCACTGATTTTATTAATGGTTGGTTAATTTAAATATACATAATGTAGAATAATTTCAACTTCTTATAAAGTTGTGTCATACGATTTTCAACAATTTAATTTGCGTTAAAGATTTTGCATTATTTGTTATCAGTGATAATTTTTCTGTCAATTCAGTTAAGTATAAATAGTATTCATTTCAGAAAATATGTACTTTTTAAAAAAAATTGAAAAAAACTTAAGGCATCTCACGGGTTTAATTAATTAAATTATGCAGATACTTGTTTACTTCTCCACTTTAACCGGTTTTTCTCTTAACCGGCTAACCCTCAGTCCCGTTTAGGCCGGTTAAGCGGGAGGCTACTGTATCCAAGTTTTAAATATTAAAAGTGACATTAACCACTTCACCGGCGACAGGTATGGAGAAACAGTGCTTTTACCCCCGACTCAGGGCAGCCAGTGAAGTGGTTAAAAATCAAAAAAGTGGTCTTAAGAATCCAAAACATGCCCTTAAGAATAAAAAAAAAGTGCCCTTTTCTCACCGGCAGCACCCTGCCTTTATTTAAATCAAGGGGAAACTCTGAAATTTGCTTTTATCTTTCATTCTCTAAAACATTAATTAATTAAATCAAGAATTGATTAATTAAAAATATTCTTTAATTAATTAAAAATCAAATTTCTTTTGATAAACTCTTGTAAAAATTATATTCAATATTTTACTTAGATTAAATAATGATACAGTTGTGAAAGCACGAGAAAATTTAAAAAAACCCACAATGGGTTTTTTCAAGTGGGGTCCGTCCGAAAAAACCCGGCAATCCCACTTGGGCAAACCCTGACAATAACATTCAATAATAATTGATTACAGCATTTGCAATTGTTTGTAAATTAGGTAAAGTGGCCCATGATGGGTTAACTTGTGGCCTGTGAATTTCGTTGATTAATAACTGAAAAAAAAATCCCAATTTTTCAATAGATCGCAGAAAAAAATTATGAGGATCGTCATTCTGGCGCTTAAAAACCTCGAGTTTTATTGGTCAAACTCAAAAAAAAAAAAAAAAAAAAAAAATGTAATGCCACCATAGCCTGTCTTTTTCGTTAGCCCCAGCCGCACATGTAGTAGATAGATATGAAATGGCTAGATATGAAATGGCTACATTGTATATGCAATTATTTTAAGTGGGAGTAAATAATTCTATTTTTGAGTAAATCCTTTATGCACTCGCAGTTAAATAGTATTTTAAAGTACCATTGAAGTAAATTTAAGCTAAAATGTACTTATTCAGTCTATTAATAATGCTATATTTCTTTACACATAAAATACTCTGCTCAATAAAATTTAGAAGGCGTAGAGAAAACGTTTAAAGCTAGAAATTTTTTTTTAAAGGTGATACATTTTCTAAATCATTTACATAAGTATGGGTTTAAGTATTTATTAAGTTTACATGAAACATTTTCAGCTGTAAAAAATTTATTTACAGAGAGGATACATGTAATTTGATACATTGTTTTTATAAGAATTGTGATATGTGCGTATGGTGTAAGTCCTGATTTTATTGCAGATGATACCAGACGTACAGCATGTTTGTCCTATTTTATTCATATTTGAACTGTTACTTTTCATTTTCTAGTGAGGTTCTACCTTTTGACAGGTGAACAGATCAGATACAAACAAAACAGGATTTACACCTTGTATGCATCATATGTCCTTGATGTTATGGGTTAATCTGATTATAAATTACCAGTATACCTACAGATATTAAAGAACTAAGCATTTTTCGAATTTTTAAATCTTACAAGAAATCATTTACAGTTAATTGAAAATAAGCTAAAACAGTGAAAATGGACACACATATATATATATACACACACACACACAGTCAGTACCGTGTATATGGTCAACCCGCTTATAAGGTCACTTTTCGCAAGTCAATTATTAGCTTTTTTATTTTGTGGTCACGTGATGCTTTTCATCTTTAATAGCTTTTGTAGAAAACTGACAGACATTCTGAAAGAGGAAAATCTTTGCGTCAAGTCTATCTAATCTTCCAATTTTCTTTCCATTGTTGAATCTCCCCATCCTTTCGTGAATAACTGCAAACAGTTGGAGAAGAATGGTTGTCAATAGCGTTTCCTGGACAAGTTTTGAAGGAAGGAAAACCAAGCATCTAAACTCAGCCTTAGAGATTGTGATAATATTGCATACCACTTGACTTCGCTGAGTGTATACACACTGTGGAAAAGAAGGCACAGCTGACCGAATAATATCTATTCTTGCGGGTTGCAGCCAAGGGGATTCCAAAAGATGAAGCAGTCATAAATGACGTCACTTGATGCCGTTCATACCGCCCTCTTGCGCCCGTCATATTTAGTCGAATCTTGCATTGGAGACTGCTGATTTGACTGTTGTCGGTCAGTCAAATATGGCAGACGCGGGAGAGGACGAAAGAACTCATTTTCCTCGTCAAAGCTTTCCATAGTCGAAGATTGATATGGCTACTCCTGTCGCAGGAGATAAGAGAAACTTTCTATGGCTCTTTGGATTTCTCCATCATCGCAGGCAACTATATTGGTCATTGTATAATTCGCAATTTAAATTAGATTGAATTCGTTTTACTGCTTCCAAACTGCACTAGTGTTGCACAACCTTTAGATCAAGGAATTATTCAAACTTTTAAGATAAATATACGAAAGCTGCTTCTAAAATACTTCCTTGCTGCGATTGATCAAAAAGATAACTTTTACGTGTCTGTGTTAGATGCCATGTATTAAGTAGCCTAGAGTTGGAATATGGTATCAAAGAAAACCATTGAAAATTGATTTTGACATGATTGGCTTCCAGAATGTGAAAAATTATCGTTCGAAGACGACAACAATGAAATGATGCTGTGCTCCCACTTGCACAAAAGTTATGGAATGCCGGCTGCACAATACAAGACGAACTGACATGTGCAGTTATTGACAATGAGGTCGCTACTACTGGTGAAGCTTCCATACCGTAAATTATTTCGGAGGTTTTAAATAAAACACTGATGGAAGCTTTGATAAAGAGAGTGAGTCTGAAGCTGAACTGAGAACGCAAGCAGAAGCTCTCAAAACACTAAATATCCTCAAATATTTTTTAACACGTTAAGCGCCACATCATTCACGGATGACTGACGGTCTAAAATATGTTATAAAACTAAAAATATATATATTGTTTTAAGTAATTACTTTAAATTTATTTAAATTTTACTTGCCTTTTATTTATTACAGGATTATACTTTCTTAAAAATTACTTAAAACATTGCAAATTTTTCAGCTTCAGTGTCAGTCACCGTGCACTCAATGTGTTAACCAATCCCGTTGGTACAGAGGAATATTTTAAATACGTTCGTCAATTAGAAAAGTAATTTTAACAACTATGATAATAAACAAATCTGCATAAAAGATTATTTTAAATAAAAAATAAAGCTTTACTATATATTATGCTCAACAATTCGAAAATTTAAGTGTAAAGAAATTCTGGTTTATACTTCTTCTCTTATAAATTATATTTTCATATTTTTTTGTACATTATTTTACTAATACAACTAACACAATAATATTTTGTCAAAGTAAAATTCCTGTTTACACCGCATATAAGGTAACCCCGCTTATATGGTCATAATTTTCAGGACCGCATGGGTGACCATATATCCGATACAAATTGTATATATTATGTGTGTGTGTGTGTGAAATAACATATGGTGAAATATAGAAAGTGAAAGATAAGAATTTAATTGTAAGAAGAGTGGTTATGTATTGTAATAATCATCAAAGAATCAATTTGAACATCAGAAAATACCCATCCCAAATGGTGGATTATAATTTCTTTATAAATGCAGTGCAGCTTCAGGGATCGATCCCGGCAAAATTTGGGGCCTATTTAGGGCCACTTCACAAACATAAATTTATTAAAATGGACCCTTTCACAAAAATGAACTTAATAAGACATGCCCCTTCACAAAATTCCTTTTTATAAAATAGGCTCCCTTCGTAAAATTATTTTTCATAAAAAGTGTTTTAAAATGCGTAATTTGTAAATAAACGATTGAAAAAGAAAAAATTTAGCAAGGGGATATAAAGAAGTTTTTGTTAGTAAATTTTTGGTTCGAATTTGAGTAAATGGATTTCAACTAACGTTTCAAAATGTTTAATAAAATTCACAAAAAGTAACTTTTACGCTTCACAAAATGGGTCCCAAGAATAAAAGCTGCATCAACTCTTGAGCTTGGTCATTAATTTTAAGTAATTTTCCCCCCAAAATTAATTTATATATAATGGTGTGAATTCTAATCCTTATATGTAAGAGTATGAGTTATTGTAAGTCATCTTTTAAGATTTTTTTTGTCTTTTATATTGCCTGCAAGATTTCTTATATGACAAAAGGTTACTGTAAAATAAAATTAAAAGTATAACTGTGGTAATTGTGTATCATATATCTTTTTACATCTTTTAACTTTATCAGTGTCTTTTATTACAAACTTTCGTATTTTCATTTTTCAGAATCTTTACCAATATTAATCCGGATAAAGGTAGCAAAGCACCTAAGATGAAAGGGAAAAGAAATAATATGGTTGCCAAGCCAATTATACATCTTGTGAATGTACTTAGAGACTTTGAAAGTCATTTTAATTTGTAATGAAACAATCAATAAATTTTTTTGTTTTAATTAGTGTTTTCTTTACTGCTAATTTTATATTTGTCTCATATTTTCAATGTAGTTTGATCTCACCAGGGTACTTATGATTATGATCTTGTTTCTCACAAATGCCACTGTTAGGAAGTAAAGAAATTACAGTGAATTTATCCGGATATTTGTTATCTTGTACGGTGATACAAGAAGTCTAAATTTTTTTATTTGAAATAGTTGCATTTTCATTTGTATATTAATCTGTACACATTCAGCTGTTATGGTTTTATTATAAGCACTTGTCTTAATGTATAACTAAGCAATCTAGAGTTTTCATGAATTTAAGATGTACCAAATGAAAATGTAATATTGCATTTAAGAAACATGGTCTTCAGTAAAAATTCTTTTGTGTGTAGGTGAATATTTAAGATAGAACAATTTTAAAATTCTTTGTTTACAGTTTTAAAGATTTAGAAAATTTTCACTACTTGATAATAAAGTCTGCATTTACCAGGGTTCTTCAAGAGTCAAATTGAAAACCGGGTAGTTTTAGCAGCAGAGAAATAGTATCAAACTGATATTTCTTCACATGAATTTGCTGTCTGTATCTGATATTGATTCTAAAGTTGCAAATAGCAGTGATACAAATAATAGTGAAATTTTAAAATAAATTAAAATGCTTTACTTTATATATATTTACATATTAACTTTCTGATAATGTGAATTTTAACCTGAAGCTTTTAACATGCAAAGATAAAATTAGTTCAGAATGGACTATAAAAAAGAAATGCTGCTTTTTTAAAATGAAACAAAAAAAAAATTAATAAAATTTGCTTTCATTTAATTAAAAGAATTAAAGGATTTGGAGCTATTATACTTTTAAGATAGTTCTTCATATCCATAAATGTCGACGGAATGTTTTGACTCATTTAAAATTAACAGAAATCAAAATGAGTTTTATTATTATTATTATTATTATTAAGTAAATGTTTTTGTCATACCTTATATAACATGAAGTTTTTCAAGTATTAACTAAAAATACATTTGCTGTGTAAGAAAATATACTCTCTTATAGGAAGTAAAATACATTTCTCTACTGAATATGTAACATAAATCTGGATAACTGCATACCTTCTGTAGTTATTGAAAAATATTCTTATTGCTGTATATGTCTGAATCATTCAATTTGCCAAGGTTATATATGGCCAAAATGTTTAATATACTTATTTTGTTTCTGTTATGGAGAAATTTGCGAAAAAAAATTGACAGTTAAACTTATACTATCAGATTTCATATTTAAAGCTTAGAAAATGTATTAAACATAAAAGCGATAATTTTCCAAGCTAGGGAAAATTAGATGCAAGTGTCCGTCACGTTGACGGACACTTGCATCTATAGCCGTCAAAGCGAAGTTCACTTAATTTTAATTCCTAAATTGGCACCAATATTTTAAAATTAAATTTTGCAATATTTAATGTACGTGAAGTTAAGCTTTTACTTATTTTCATATATTTTTTCATGTAAATCCTGGTGTCAATCAATCATTATGTCACATAGTGAACTTCGCTTTGACGGCTATAGATTCAAGTGTCCGTCAACGTGTTAAAGGACAAATGTCAAAACAGCTTATTCATTATTAGAGCAATTAGGCTATCCCCCCCCCCCCCCACCGCCTATTTTCTTCATAATGATTTCTGTTTATGTAAGTAAATGCAAAGTGAATTGTAAACAGTTAATCAAAGTACTTTAAATTATTTACACTAAAATTTCTTTTATATGCAATTGAAATGTAAAGTTTTAATAATTTTTCAAAATATTTCTCTAAATATGAAAATAAATTAAAATCGTTAGATATTTTATTACATTTGTAGCACATGTGTGAAAACATTTTTATTTTTTAAATATATTTATATATACATAAATAATCAAAGAAAATGGCAAGAATTTACATATTTAACCCTTTCGGGACACGTAATTGCATTTCTGCAGTATTGAATTCACACCAAAATCACCATGGACAACATAATTTGTGACAATGGAAAACAGTTCATATGTATGTATCTTTTTTCCCAAATCTAAATATAGCAAATTATATTGCCAGAAATAAGTAAAATAATTAGTTCTTGAGTAAATATGTACATAAATATCAGCTGAAATGTTGGTGACATTTCTATTTTACCTCTCATGTTAAACCAATGAATGTGTAATGCATACATTCTAATAAAATTAATATTTTCAACTTTTTTTTTTCTCTGCACTTTTTCTTGAATAGCTTTTTTCTTTTTGTTGTCTAAATATTTCTAATATATAATTTTATTTAAGTATTTCTTTGATTTGATATACATGCAATTATAATTTTAGAAATAGTTTGACAAACATTCTTTACACAGAAAAAATTGGTTACAAATAGCTATTTACTGACATAAATGCGAATCTATTATGTGCCAATAGGTTTCGATCAGTAAGGAGTAATTTGAAAATGTCAGTATGTAAAGGTTGAAATAACCATGCTTAAATCTAAAATTTGTTTCAGGAATGGAAAATTTCATTCTGAAAATCAATATTTCTCTCAAAAACGGAGCGTTTCAGTCTCAAAAACGGAGCATTTCAGTCTCAAAAACGGAGCATTTCAGTCTACAAAACGGAACTTTGCAGTCTACAAAACGGAGCATTTCAATCTCCAAAACGGAACTTTGCAGTCTCCAAAACGGAACTTTGCAGTCTCCAAAACGGAACTTTACAGTCTCCAAAACGGAACTTTTCCGTCTCTAAAACGGAACTTTACAGTCCTCCAAAACGGAACTTTGCTGTCTACAAAACGGAACTTTTCCGTCTCTAAAACGGAACTTTTCCGTCTACAAAACGGACATTTTCCGTCTACAAAACGGAACTTTTCAGTCTACAAAACGGAAAAGTCATGTAAATGACTTTCTGTGATTTAACGGAAAAGATACGGCAACTCTGCTGCCAGTACCTTTTCCGTTTTTTTACTGGAGTTTATTTTTACAGTGTTGTTAAACGGGAAAACGTTTTAAGCGATAACTTCTTAAACGGGTTTTACTGTATTTGTTTTAAGCAGTGTATTAGTAAGCATGTTATGCACGTAATACATGTTAAATGTTTTTTCTTTGTATCATATATATAGGTAATATATATAGATTACTGTTCATTTCCGCTACTGAAAATTAACAGGCGATTTTTTGAAAGTGGAAAGCTTCGCAATTTCGCAAAATTCAAAGCAAAAATTCAAATTTCATCATAACTAGGTGAACTGTAGTTGTAGAAAAATGAAATTTTACTGTTGTACTTGTCAGAGCGAAGATAATTTAAAAAATATAACTTATAAGATTCAATGACCATACAAAAAACTCAAGCTTATCTTTTCTTAAAATTAATGGCAGAACTATTTCAACATAACCTTAATTCCTACCTTATTTTGAACACTTTTGCAATTTACATTTCAGATAAAACATTAAAGCGTGTTTCAGTTTTTTAAGACACTCTGTATAATTGTATATAATTCTAATACTTTTGGTCATGAATAAAATGAAAGGAACAGCAATTTTCGTTGTATTTATAGTTTTGAAAAGCATTCAAAATAAAATCTGTAAAGTCATATTAGTACTTCATTATAAATTTCATACCCTGTATCACTAGTGTTGCCAGGTATTCTGCGTAAATCGGGGCTCCAAAGGTTTTTGACACCTGTAATTTCTTACAGTTTATTTTGCCATCTTTAATCGCAGATAATTCTGCCATTAGATAAGTCGAAGAAAATTACTTGAAAATACTGGTGTCCAGAGCATTTGGAGCCCCGATTTACTCGGGACATCTGGCAATACTATGTATCACAGATGAGCTCCAAAATGTTAACTTCTATAGACCATAATTGGTTTTTTTTAAACTAGGGAAATATATAGCGCAGCAGTTGCTAATTGACCTCGAAGTAACGGCCAGAACAAGATATTCTACTCTTATTTCCAATAATATCTTTTCCTAGAAACTGTACTTAAATACATACTTTTTACTAGCTGTTACCCGAGGCTTCTTTCACGTCACATTTAAAGAATCAATGCAATCATTAAGCAAAATTTTCACTCACGGCAATTAAAAATATATTCAATTAACGAATTCTTTATGACATTTTATAGTAGCAAACATTTCTGATATTCCCAATTTGCATATTTTTATTTTTATTAATAATATTAATCAAATTTAATTCATATACTTAAAATTACATACGCTTTTTCTAAGATTTAAGTGTCAGTAACTTTATTCCGCTTGTATCCTTACTTTATCATATTTATTTATTCTATTTTACATTTATTGCGTTCAAGAATATTGATTTAATTTATGTTTCGTGTCAAAGAATATTGTTTAAAGAGCGAATATTGAAATTTCGATTAGCTTTTATAATTTTGTAAACGGAAGATATAAATTAATAATGGTTAAAAATGAAATAAAAAAAATTCAAATAATTGTGAAGGTTTAAAAGTAAATTATCAAAATGTCACTGCAAATTCGTGAAACACTTTTGCAACACTGACTGAAGATAATAATTAACACTTCTAACTAAAATCATTTTCGATTGTGTTGTAAATGTGTGGCGAATGTGTTGTGCAAAATAAAAAGGTTGTGCAAAAAGTGTTGTTAAAAATTACAAGAGGAGAAAATGTGTTTTCAAAACGTTTCAAAACATTCATTTTTAAAATAGTGCTATAAATGCTTAATAAATAGTATGTTTTAAGTGTTTATGTATGTTATTTTAAAGGCACCATGTAGAAAGTGTTTTGAAAATGTTTTACATACGTTGTTTTATAGTGTTCTAAATTGTGTGGTGTTTACAATGTGTTGTTAATTTGGTGACAAAGTGTTGTGCAGCACAACGCTATTGTAAGAAAATATTTTCATCAACACTATTTACAACACGATTTCAACACAATTAACAACACTATTTTTAGAACACATTTTTAGATAGCAACACTTTTGAAATATATTAAGAACACAATCACAACACAAAAAATATTTTGTATATGAAGTTTTCTAATTCACAACACATAAATGTGTTGTTAATTTGGTGACAAAAAATGTTGTAAAATGCGTTTATTTTTGCGTTTGAGAATTTGCAGTGATGATTAAAATCAGGATAATATGCTTATCATAATG
Source organism: Maratus speciosus (assembly GCA_963932465.1). Lineage (NCBI taxonomy): Eukaryota > Metazoa > Arthropoda > Arachnida > Araneae > Salticidae > Maratus > Maratus speciosus. Next base: position 176,189,871 of record OZ010790.1, on the reverse strand, counting down.
TCATTTTTGAAAGTAATAACTTTTCTGAACTTATTGATATTCATGCTCTTTGTATTGTTAAAAAATATTCGAAAATGCTTCTTTTATTACAAATAGGACGTCATTTTTCTCCACAACGAAATATATCTTTAATAATGTAATTCTTATTCATATTGTTTTCATGTGAATCATGGCATCAGGTTTGACAGAGAATTCTCTTCTGTACGGAACTGATATTCATGCTCAATCATGAATGTTGGTAAAATATATTTCAATTTTTCGTTTTAATTATGACGTTATATTCACCTGCGTTCTGTATTTACTTGTTTACATACATATATATATTATGTTCCTTGTACTATAAACAAATATTTAAAAATGTCCTTTTTATTCCAATATGAAATTATATTAATCTTCTTTTTAATTCTTAAAAAAAAAATGTATTTCCTTTTAATTTTTCACATGGAAATTTTTGAATTAAAAATAGGCTCCAATTATTCTTTGTGTGAATAATATAATGAATTTCTGAATTATTAAGAAAAATCTTTGAATAAAGCGAATAAAACTAACATAATTTTCTTATAAGAAAATACCGTATGTTTTTCATGAAAAATAATCTGGCAGGTGACCATCCTGATTAATACGTTTCATTTGTGATAAAATTATAATCATTATTATTATTTTCATCACATTTTATGCGCGATGAAGTCATTACCAGCAATACGTTTTACACAAATTAACAATATTTGTTACAGGCAAAATTTTCGTTATTTAATTTTCTTTATATTAAAAAATAATGTGGTATAAATAAATAGATTGCTGGGTGAGTAAAGGCTTGAGCTACTTTCATAAAAATATTTACTATAGTGGGTTACAAAATAGAATACATTAATACAAACAATTATTATTCCTAAAGATTTATATTGTTTTCTTTCTGTGTTCCTTTGGCGTGTCGCGGATAAGATGGATTACTTTCAGTTGAGACAAAGACTTAGTTTTTTTTACTTAGTTTCATTGTCTAAGGAGATTTCCCATTGACCGATGATAAGGAAAACGAATTCTGTTGGTAATCTAAACTATGAAGTAAAAAGGATACTTTGAATAAAATATCCCACATGTCTTTTTCAGAATGTTTCATAATAAATTTTAGTGAATTGATATTTAATAGAAAACTGTGTTTTTAACAATGATAGCTAGAATTAAAAACATTAAATAATCACTAACTATCGGATGAATTTGTTTTCATACGCATTTTCAAAATCTAATGTATTTTACTTTGAAATTTCATTGTTTTGAAAAAAAAAATCTATACGTCTATTTCTACATATTTTCAGAGTTTAGATGTATTTCATGTAAAAAAAAAAAAAAAAAATTCTGGTTTATAATGTTGTAAAAATTACAACTGAAAATAAAATTTCCTAAAATCTTAAAAAAAAAAAAAAAAAAAAATTCTAGAGAAAATATCATTTACTTTTTGAAATCAGATAAATTAAGTTGTAAGCAAATCTTTCTTTTGTTAACTTTTTTCAACTATGTGATATTTTCTTTTTCTTTTTTTTTTTCTTTCTTTTTTTTTTTTTTTACATTAAAAAAATTTGCATATCAAAACCCTAACCATTTTACTTTGGATCGATTTTGAGGGAGGACTAAGCAATTCTTGTGCAGAGTAAAGCAAAGTTGAAAAGTAAGTTTTAAATACGATTATTTAAAACTAATGATCATGTGATTTGGTATAGTTTACGCCTATGTGAAAACACTTCTATTACTATAAAAAAAAACATCGAAAATGTATTTTTTAAATTTAAATTTAAAAATTTTCAATTTAGAGGCAGCTTTTATGTCCTGGAAGGATTCACGGAAGAGGGATGATGTCGGTTCTTCCAAGAGCCCCCCAAATGTAGTCAACTGAATTAATCCCCAGTGCTCTTGTAGGTTATCTAACACTGAAAAAAAGTGAGAAATGGTCCTTGATCTAGCAATTAGTTTAACAAATTATAATATATCTTCTCTCAAGTTTCTCACCAATGATTCCGAAAAGCGTTCTTTTATCTTTAGAAACCATTAAAATTGTGAGATTTAAAGAAGCATTTCTAAAACAAATTTTTTTTTTCTGCCCATAACTTTCTGAAACGCTTCAGAGTAGATTTTACAGTACTTCTTTGTTATAGCTGCCCCAATGATAAATCGCCAAGTGACAGAGATATATAGCCAAATTATTGTGAAATATGGTTCTCCAATTCATAATCCCCGAGTATCCAAAAGAAGAGAAAAGAAAAAAAATCCTAATGAAGAAGATCTGGGTCAAGCTACGGCACGTGCTAAGATGACGTCGTAAGATCATTGACCAAAACCCCAGATATCCAGGACTCTGAGAGAAAAAGAAAAAAAAGAGAACTGCGTAATAGACTCTTTCTCTCGTCAGATCATCTTGTGTTTTTATCTGTGTATTACGTGTTTTTAACTCGCTCCTAAAGCGACATTCTTATTTTGTAACCTGTGAATCCTATATATCTGATTTAATTAAACAGGATTCAAATAGAGAAACCGTCCCTTCTTACTGATTTTTTGTGTGCTTGACACTCAATTAATATCATCTACATTTTGTTCCCAAACAGCAGCAGAAAGAGCGAATGAAAACCACGGTGGAATCGACTGTGAAAAATAACAGGTTTGTTATTTAACGAAATTGACCTGCAAATTAAAAGAGAAGAGGTAAGCCTTTTGCCTTATTCTTGTATAAATGAAACTAAATGTATACTATCATATATTAGAGCATATATAGTTTAGGTAGATAGAAAATGCTCAGAGAAATATTTAATTAGATACGTTGTGATGTTTACCTATAATGATAAAGATTCAACAATGTCTATTTAATATTACTAACACAAATTAGGTCATAAATCTCGTTAAATGGTTTACAGTCCTAAAGAATAAGCACGTGTTTATTTTATTACCATATTTCTTTTTCATTGATGTTCCAAAACATTTTCATATATATATATATATATATATTTAATTGCATGTTGTATTGTTTCTTCTTTAATCGCCAATGTAAGATGATTTTTTTGTTGTAATTATTTTTGTAGGTTTATTATAATTTCGATCTGTCAGTTCCTTTCAAACATTTTAGTACGTCGAATTTCGACGGGTTCCAACTCGTATATTTAATTGCATGTTGTTTCTTCTTTAATCGCCTGTGTTTTTTCTAAAAACTTTTCGAAAATGGCCCTTCTATGAAACTTTACGTTACGAAAAAAAATGGGTATGTGTGATCGAAAACCGCACAAAGGGTTTCGTTTAATATTCTTTTCAAAACAGTTAATCCTTTCATTAATACAGTCGACCTCGTTATCCCGACACTCTAATGACCAGGAAAAAGTGTCGTCATAAGCGGAGTATCGCGGTAACCGGCGTTGGAGAAAAATATGTTTATAATAAGCTGTATTTTTAATTAATTAATGATAATTTAAAATTCATAACTGTCTTTGCAGTTTTAAGCAATAAAACATTATTATTAAACAAAATGAATGCATAAACAAAATTGAAAATAATAAAAGTCAGATTTATGATGACTTTTTTTATTGTTATATGAAATATTGATGAATTACGGTTTGCTTGTCCCTAGATGTGCTACCTACAATTCTTTTTTTTCAATATTATACAATGAATTGTAATCAATATTTGTTGTTTGAGAAATGGATGTTAGATAATTTCTGATCGTTTCAGTGCAAATGCAATGCTTTGGCTTTAGTCGGATGAAAAACGCCGTGTAACCACAAGAAAGCGCCGCCTGACCAGAACAAAAGATTGCAAGTAGACTGGAACGTCTATCTGAAGCTTAAGTGGGTCACTCATAGTGTGTGGATTTTTTTTTATTCAGATAAAGGATTGAAGTAAAATTTCTCATTTATCTCAATGGGTATTTCAGACACTTTTGTGAAAAATTTGGTGAAGACATTTGTTATTGTTAAATTCCGTGCTTATAAGATAGAATTATGGAAAATGGACAATTTTCCTAAAACGTCGGGATATCCGGAGTTGAAAATTATTCGACGACGTAAAATCCGGAGTTTAATTACATTGCAATCATATACAGAAGATCGGGACTTCGAAAAACTGACGTGATAAGCGGAGTGACGTGAAAATCGAGTGTCGGGATAACGAGGTCCGACTGTAAATCCAAATCATTTTTATAATTATTAAATCATTACATAGAGACCATTAAATTTAATTTTAAAATGATTACACGATGAAGCTATTATTTTAATCAAATTAAAAATATTCAAGTCAAAATTATTTAAATAAAATTCAAAATTCTGAGATGTAAAAAAAATAGCAGAAGTTTAAATAAAACTTAAAATTTCTAAAAACAAAGAAATTGTTTAAACAAAATTTAAAATGGTCAATTTTCTCAAGAATTTACTGGATATTCAAGCAAACTTTAAAATTTCGAATTTTCTCTAAACAAAAGAAATTGTTTAAACGAAATTTAAAATTTCGAAATTTCAAAAATTTAGCGGAAGTTTAAGGGGTCGCAAGACTCTTAAAGCTTTAAAATTTTCGAAGTTTTAATTTTTTTAGAATTTAAACTCCTATTTTTTCTGAATATTTTGATATAATTGTTTCCTTGAAATTCCTATTAGAACAGAAGTTATGGCTTTTAGAATTATACCCGCTCAATAGCTGAAGCGACGTTTCCGAAACTTCGAAGTCATTTTCCTCTAAATGAAGTTTTTGGGCAAAACGCGCACGATACCTCAAAAACTTCTGAATATTTTTTCCTGAAATTTTCAAAACATGTGTTTCGTGTCAGTCTGTAGAAACTGAACCTAAAATTTCCTTTTTATTGTTCAAATAAATATATTTTTTAGGTGAATATACTGTTGAAATTTTCTAAATTTTGCGTTAGCTAAATACAACTTTGTATTAAAAATATAAAAATGCTTTAAATATAGATTTATTTAGGTTTATGGTAATTATTAGAATCTGAAGTATAAGTAGGCACCAAAATTCTCATTCTAGTTGCAAAATTTATTTTTTAATCTTGCACGTAATATGTTACGCTGATTTTCTTCTCGTCAAATGTCTAAGAATTTGGAGCCCCCTGTAAATGTTAATTCTGTATCTTGAAATTTTTTAAATATGTAAAATGAAACAACATGCTTATATCTTTAACACAAATTAAAATTGTGTCTTAAAAGCAAATATATTTTAAGATATTAAATGTTGAAATTGGTCTTTCTTTTTCCTTTTTTCCAATTTTAAGAGTCCCGAGACCCCTTAAACAAAATAAAAAAAAATTACAATTTCTCAAGAAAAAAATTAATTAAAAAAATAATTGTTAAAATATTTTTCAACAACTTTTGGCCTTAAAATGGAAAAAAAAATTACAAAAATTCTGAAAATTTTAATCTATGAGATAATAAAATTTATTCCGGTGGAAAATTTCAAATTCTGACGCCGAGCTTCGAACTAAGGACCCTTTTGTATAGCAGGCAAACATAATGCCACCGAACCATCTAGTTAAGGCGAAAAAGACTGAAATTAAGTTTCTGTTTTAAAATCTAAATCACAGAAATGGTCGAATGTCATTAAATTAATTCATTTAATTAAAATAATGTAAAACTTTTTCAAAATTTTGTGATTTGTCTTGATAGATATTCAGTTATAAGAATGGAAAACTTCAAGTCTGTAACTTATACAGTGTCCGAGATCAAACTCTTTGACAGACAAAGAAGTGAGACATATAGGGTTTCGTCAGATGAACGACACTCTAAAAAAAACGCCTCCGCATCGGAAATCAGTTTATTGAAGAATATAAGTTGAAACTGGTGTGAAGCAGTAAGAACTAAAAGATTTTCTTAAAACATCATCAACATATTTTAAATGCGCTAGGCCTTTCAAAAGATCGTAGTCTTTCTTCGTTAGGCGCAAAGAAGACGTGCTTCTACTCTGAAGAAGCACTATACGAAGATCTTTTAGTTCTTATTGGTTTATTGGTTTCAGAATACCACTGGTAACTGCTTTAAGATTTATGTACCGATGGGAAGAGGAATTAACATCCATAAAATGGAGTAAGAAACAAGTACTATATATGGGTGAAAGTGCGATAGCTTATTGGAACAGTTACATGAGAGAAGTTTTTAAAAATTAAAAAGTTGTTATTCTACTGTAGCATTGTAAGAAATGATTATGAAATATTATACTATATTCTTATAAACATGAAATATGCTACTACTATATGAAATACTATTTAATGCAATGGTATTTACTTTTATATCTCTTTTATATATGTGCGTTACGTTCGCGCTTTACGAGCTTTCCTACAACCTTGACGAAATTGGCTACAACTCAGCATAATCATAATTGTGGGGGCCGCTGTTAAAAGGAAATACCATTTTCATTGTGTATTAATATCTTATTCAACCGGCAGCAGCTAGAAATAAAGTTTTTTCAGGTGCTATCAATTCTCAAGTAATGATCTCAATTCTTCAGACGGCAGACAGACAAACCGAAGTAATAAACGATTTTTAATTATGTTGAAAAGTGTTAAAATTTTAGAATTTAGTCAGAATATAGATTGAAAGACTGTGGTTTGTGTTATTTATATTTTCTGTATCTCAGTAAAAGCTATTGATGAAGCTTATTTTTGGAAACAGTAGAAGTCAAGGTGAGCGCTTAATTTCGATTTATCAACGTTAAAAAATTTAAGATCTACATTCAGCAATTTCAAGAACTTTTTAAAAATAAGAACTCTTATGAAAAATGCGTTGCATTTAAACTGTGTAATTCAAAATGGTAAAAGTCTTCTTTTATTCTTCAAACCCAAATGATTAAGAGGAATGATTTTACTTTAGTTTTATTTTAATGTGGATATTGATAAATTTTGCTGTGCAATGGGAATAAGTAATTTTCGTACTAAAAAATAATAGCATAACAGCATTTTTGTTCACATATGCATTATTATTTGATAATAATAATAATAGTAATAATAAAATAATTTTTTATGAAATTTTATTTTCCTTTTGCAGAATTGTTTCTTAAATATTGTAAATTCCTGTATCCATAAACTTCTACATTGCACATAAGGAGGGTTTTTGATTCATGAAAAGAAAATAAACTGACCCGACAAATAACAAGTGCGTAAATGGGAATACACGGCATCTGGGAAAGATACTGGAGAGGATTATACACGGTCGGATAAACCACCACCTGAGGAAACACAAATATTGGAGCAAAAAACAATTCGGATTTAAACAGGGTATCTCTACAGAACATGCACTAGACAGCCTACTAAAGACAATAGAGGACGACAAAGAGAATGACTTCCAAACACTGTTAATAGCCATGGACATCAAGGGGGCCTTCGATAACATCCGCTGGCCACAATTAATTGAAAACCTGCGGAACTCTCCCTGTCCAGGGTACCTAGTAAACTGGGTGGTGAGCTTCCTTCAAAACAGATATGTCACACTAGAAGAAAACGGGATTAAAGTGACAAAGCAAACATTTGGTGGCTGTCCGCAGGGAAGTTGCCTGGGGCCACTTCTCTGGCTTATAATAGCAGAAACAGCTCTAAAAAAATACTGGGGTAGACATGTGAGGATCCAGGCATTGGCAGATGACTTTATAATAATACTCAGGGGAAAATCAAAAGATAAATTAAGGAGATTAGCAAACAGAATACTAAAAGAGTTCAATGCATGGATAGAAGCAAACAGTCTAACACTCAATAAAGAAAAAACAGAGCTACTATACCTAAACAGAGGTTACACAAGAAACCTTCCAACACAGAACTCATACAAAATAGAAGGGATAACCCTCAATGACCAGCCACTAGAGGTGAAAGAACAAATAAAATACCTGGGGGTAATGTTACACAAAAACTTAAACTGCACACCACACTGCACAATGCAAACAAATAAGGTGAGAGAGAACTTTGAAAATCTAGCATACATGGCAGCCAAGGGTTGGGTAATTAATGCAAATATTCTCAAAATATGGTACACAACAGTAGTGGAGAAAACACTAACTTATGCAGCCCCAATCTGGGGACACAACCTAAATAAAAGAAGTAGGGACATTTTATCCAGCTGTCAGAGGCATTTTGCACTGGCCATAGTCAGGGCCTATAGAACAACCCCCACCTCGGCACTTCTGGTACTCTCAGGCCTGATTCCAATTTATCTAAAGGTAAAATATGAGGCAGCATATGGAACAGTCTCAAGACTAAGGGAAAACACGACAATTCATAATACAACTCTACACCACTTAGACTACGACAAAAAAAAATAAACACGTGGGAAAATCACCCGGCAGACACCATAGAACCAAGAATTGGATACAACAGAAACGACACAATCATATACACAGATGGATCAAAATTGGAATCAGGAGCTACAGGTTCGGCCTTTGTAGCATATAAAAATAAGGAAAAAATAACGACATGGTCAGTGCCCCTTAGGAAAGATAATAGTGTTTTCCAGGCCGAACTACTGGCAATTCAAAAAGCAGCAGAATGGGGCAATATAACGGGGGACGCATACAACATACGCTCGGACTGCAAATCAGCAATTGAATCACTGAACAAACCATTCAATGTAAACAAAACTGTAGACACAATACTAACCCTAATAAGACATTCACAAGGAAAATTCAAAATCAGTTGGGTCAAGGCGCACGTCGGTATCCTAGGCAACGAGGAGGCCGATGCACTAGCCAAAAGCGCAGCAATAAACGCAGATAGGAAAAGCAAATATAATATAACCAAACCAATATCAAAACTTAAAAGAACACTAAAAGAACTCACGATAAAACAATGGCAGTTCGAGTGGGACTATGGCACTAAAGGCAGGGAAACACACAAATACTTTCCATTAGTAAACACCAACAGATTAATAAGTGACTTTCTACTTTCACAAATCTACACAGCACATGGTGCATTCCCTGAGTACCTACACAGATTCAACAAAGAGGAAAACCCATACTGCGAATGCGGCTCAGAAGGTACGCCAAAACATTATATGCTAGAATGTCCACTCACAAAATCACTCCACCTTGCAGACATAACAACAGAAAATGAAAAACTCTGGCACAAACAGGTAGGTAACAACAAACACGTACAACAAAAAGCAAGATCAGTTATGAGATGGCTCCAAATAAATTGCGACGACATCACAACACTCAGTCAGTAACACACCTGGAATAAGAACGCAACTAATAAGTGTTAAATGTTACCCGCGATGCAATTTGTGTTTAATGTATTATGTGTTTAATATTAAAAAAAAAGGTCTAGGACATCCTATCGCCACAAAAAAATAATAAAAGCAGGTTTTGTCTACTGTCCATATGTGGTGAGCGGTAGCCGCACAGTATCAGCTGGCCATGGCCCGCAACAGGAGACCGCAATAGACGAATTGCACTTCACCCCCGGCTAAGCAAGCTGTGCACAATGGCAAATCAAAAAGCATCAAAAAGCCTCCGTCACCACATTGTCCGTCCATGTATAAGTGTTCTGCAAAAAGAAAAAAAATATCTATATCTATCTATCTATATATATATACGAGAAGTCAACCAGCCCTGAAGAGCGGAAGAATAAGACAGAAGACCACAAGAGGCTAAGTATAAGTTAATTAATATCAGTTAATAAATAATAGTTACTAAGTTAAATTATAATAGGGACTAGGCTAGATAATAGGGAGAACATTAACAGCTAAAAGGGTGATAAGTTATAGCTTAGTTATAAGTCTTGCGTTAATAGTTAAAAGTTGTAATATTAGCATTTAGTTTCTCCAGCTTCTCTGCATCGCGGACCCATCCCACTTAAATTCAAAACGCGCTACTCATTTGAGATTTTTCTTTTTTCTCTTTTTCCCCTAGGTGCCACGATGCACATCACAGTAAAGCATAGTTCTCCTCAATGGGTAGAATCAACTAGCAGTTTAAAGCAAAAAAGCCAACGCATAATAAAAGTATCAAGGTCAAATATTAAGTCTCATTATAAACACCAAGTTAAGTGGGTAAGAGTAGTTAGAATGACGTTATAGTATTAATATTTCTAATTGATTAAGTATTAAGATTAAGTAAGTTGATTATTAAGTAGTTAGATTAATAAGTATTACAGTTTAGTTCATTTAATGTAGTAATTGTATTAATAAATATATCATGGCTAACAAACCACTCTCTTCCAGCTTCCCCCCAGGCCCTCCCGGGCGGCCGGTCAGGCCGACCACTCGGGGGAGCATTCTCCCCCCCCCTTTTTTTTCTTTAGCTCGCCTCTTTATTAGGTGCAATAGGACTCTGTCCGCACGAGCTACCGGTCCCGCTCCAATGGGACAGCCCACGGAGCCAGTTTTTCCTCGGTGGGGTATGGTAGGAAGGCGTAGTCTCATGTCCCTTGCAACGTTAAGTTTGCCTAACAATTCGGCCTCAAAAATTAACACATGGTGCAATTTGTCTATCTGCGGAGCCCCATCCTTTGTTTTCTCTACCCCCCCCCCCCATTTAAAAAGAAATAATCATTTAATTTGACAAGTATGCATCAACATTTAGGCTTCAAAAATTCCATGCAATCCCATTTAGTTCAGGCAGCGGTGGCCAAGCTGGTAGAACATTATACTCGTAGCCGTTGGTCACAGGACCCAGGCTAACTGCCGGCTAAAATTCCGTCATGTACGCTAATGGCGCCTGGTGCATGTAAAATCCGTCGTGGGTTCAAAGTCCTCCATGTTACCTGTGAATTATACCTCTGGAGGTGCCTTGCCAGGTGAAGGTCTCGTCATCTGATCAAGGTTCTAAATTACGAGATCAACTTGAGTAGCAATGTGCAGGTACCAATCAACAGGATATAACGTTAAGGAACCGGCAAAACAAAGTAAACACAAACGAGCAGTAGGCACTGCAGATAGGATGACGATCGAGGCAAGGATGTCGGGTTTATTCCCGTCTCCCTCTGCAGCGATTCGTCTACCTTGCAATTCGGCCCAAAATTATCCCTACAGCGGTAAATCTTAGCTTTTCGGCCATTTTAATTTTAATTTTCCCTCGAAATTGCCCTCTTCTACAGCTAAGACGTTTACCATCTTTTAGGCATCAAAAATAATCCAGCCCTTTTCCACCTGGCATAGCAAGTACGTGGTGTGCGGCAACAATCATAGTTTTGCAAAGTGCAATAAACAACCTAGACTCATCAACTTGGCTTAGTATAGTCGGCCCGGGTGCTTGCTGGTGTGGTCACCGCGGTGTGGTCCGCCGCCTGCGGCGATCTGGCGTATGTACTCACAATGCATCGCCCTGCTTTCCAGGCAATTACAAACCCGTTCAGCTAGGTTAACCCCGGTAGGGGCCTGGTCAGTAGTCTCCGAGTTATATTGTTTCCCTGCTTCTCAACAAAGGCTTTAATAAAGCTCATCACATCTACAGTAGAGCACCAATTATCCGAACGAGTCGGACCGACCCTAGTTCGGATAAGCAAAACTTCGGATAAATGGACAGACAATTTAAGGGATGTTCCTGACTATACTAAAACCTTCACACTTTATCCAGACTTAAATTGGTTTTATATATATTTTATGTTTTTTTTGTCGTTTTAATTTTTCAGTTTACTTTTTTATTATTTAAAATTTTCTTTTTCTCTTTTTATCATCTTCTGAACTCCAGAGATTATAATTTAAGCAAAAAAGCTTTCGATTGTTGCTTGCTTCAAAGAAGACATAATTTATATATGCTGCCATATCTCGAATTCTTCTTACAGCGTTCTTCTGTCGTTTGAGCCATTTCATAGCTGTTTCCAACTATTCAAAGGCGTCGTTATGTGATGGACCTGGGCCATTTTCAGAACCTTTGTTTTCATTTTTTTCAATTTTTTTTTCATCTTGAATCTCATTATCGTTTGAAATCTGATATCCAGGGTCATGTACTTCACTATTTAACCACTCGATAATTTCATTTTCTTCATAGCTTAGGATTCTTCCCATCTCCTTTATTGTTTTACATTTCTCACTTTCTGATCCATTATCAGTTTTTTCTTTATTTAAAATTTTATTCCAAGTGTTTTTAATGTTGAGGATTTTACTAGATTCCAGGAATCAGAAGTCATTATACAGCAATCTTCCCAATCAATTTTTATGGTATCTTGAGAATCAGGCTCTTCTGTTTCTTCTTATAAAAAAAGAGCATTCTTAACATTTGCTTTTTATAGAGTCGTTTGAAAGTCTCTATCACACTTTGATCTACAGGTTGGATTACAGATGTAAACTTAGGTGGTAAGAACTTTACCCGAAAAAGGAGAGAAATAGGGTGTTTGGATAATTGTAAGTTCTGCTAAAAAATTTTTTTTGAGAGAAATAGGCTGTTCGGATAACTGGAAGTTCGTTTAATTGGAGTTCCGATAATCGGTGCTCTACTGTATTTGCAAACATGGCCAAATCCCTAGTAGAACAATTTCTAAAACTTTTTATCGCTGTAATAACTGTTATTTAAAAAGAGGCAGGTTTTAAACTTCAAAATTTAATTCTGGCATAAAATTTAAGATTCCGCATATAGGTCGCATTACATATGGAGTAAAGTAGATATCTTATTCAGATGTTTTTGTGCTACTTTTTCTGACTGAAATGTTGGTTTGGTGAAAAAAATGAAATTGCAACAAGTTTTCGCTTAAAGTACTTTTTTTTATTAAAAAGTCATAAAAATTACGTGAATAAGATCCAGAATTAAACTCATTCAAATTTCTTTTTCGGTAACAAGTTTACAAAAGGTGGAAGATGTTCTGAATAATGGAAGAATTCTGGACCTTTACAATGACTAAAATTACTTTGTATATTAGTATTTTGTTTCTTTTTTTTAAATCATACGTTCTTATTTAAAATTAAATTTAAGAATCACAAAATAATGCTTAAAGTAAAATTGAATGTTTAAAAGAATTCCTCGAAATGATCTGGTAGCATTTCAAAGGAAATTAAAGAAAAATGAATTCGTATCGTATATCATTTAAGTTATCAATAAGTCATTTAAGTTATTTTTTACGAAAACTTATTTTTTGAACAATCCGAGTATCAAATGTGACATGATGATACCAATGTATGGAAAAATGTAATTTATTAGGTAGATTTCGTATGAAATACTACATATTGGGATCTCCCCTATGTTGGAATTTCGGATCTTTTTTTTTTTTTTTTTTTTTTTTTTTTTTTTTTTTTTGCAAATCTACACCGATCATGACACCTAGAACCTAAAATTATCGCCAGTAAAAAACTTTATCTATCTATCTATCTATCTATCTATATATCTATATATATACATATATCTCACTTTTTTATGGGCACGATAACTTCCATAATTCTGCACATAAAATCAAGGACATAAAATCTCGTTCAAGTTCGTTAATTGGGAAAATCGGACCAAGGGGGGTGGAAATAGGGAGGGGTTTTGTGAAAAACAATAAAACCCTATAACTTCTTAATTATAATACATATAGAATCAGTTTAAAGTTATTATTACTTCTAAAAATAGGTCAAAAATTTATGTATGATAGATTTTTGATAAAACTAAAAATGGGCTCATGGCGCGAAAAAAATAGGGTTTTGTGGAGAAAAAAAAATAAATTCGTCAATTCTCAAGATAATAAATCCAATTAAATTTATTATATATTGTCTTAATATTATCTACAACTTTTATATTGACAAGTTTTTGATAGGACGGCAGAAAAAAAAAATGAAAACGAAAACAAAAAAGGGGAGTTGAAGAAGAAAAAAATCCATAACTTAGTCAATTCACAAGATATCAATTACGCATGAATTTATTATATATCTCCGTAATATTATCTGCAACTTTTACATTGACAAGTTTTTGATAGGACCAATTCTTACAACAAAAACAAATTACAAATACATCGCGGTTGAGGAAAAAAATATCGTATTAAAGACGTACTCAAATACAAACTACTTATTTTCTGACTCATTTTTAACACTTTCCAACAAAGTTGAAAAGTGTTTATGTATTCGGTTTGTCTGTCCGTCTGTCCGTCTGTACGCGCTCTAACTCCCGTAAATATACTCGGATCGTCCTGAAATTTTTGAATGTCAGTGACCTCTACCATAGCACGAACCCTATTGCAAATGAAGTTTATAGCATGTTTAGTTCATTTACAGGGGCAGTCAAAAGTTTTCCGTTACATTACGGCCTATGGGAAAAAAGCGTTTAAAATGATTTTTAATGATGTTACATGCTTTCAAACATAATAAATTTGATATGCAGTTATCAAGTGCACAAAAATATTCATTCCGTAGAATATACGCTGCAAAGAATAAATATTATTCATTTACAGGGCCACACAAAAGAATTCCGTTACATAATGATATACGGGTGGAGGGAGTTTTTTCTGGCGTAATTTAATTATGTTAAATTATTTCATGTATAATGGAACTTATATACGTCGCTGAGGTATACTATAACTTATTTCATGTATAATACGAAGTGCATAGCATTTACAGGGACACACGAAAGATTTCAGATACTATATTGTATCCGAAGTATTGTACGGTAGCGATGATTGCTGGAAATGCACTTTTAATTATGTTATGCGCTTTTATGTTTCACTATATTTTTGCATTGTATATGATATGTATAAATGCTGTAATTCATATACAGGGCTACACAAAGGAATTCGTAATGGTTAATGAGTATGATTGTAAATTGCTTAAAGGTGGTTTTTAAATGCGTTATTCATTTTTACGCTGAGCTGCATTTTGTTTACTAAGGAATGTTTGTAGATAAAATTATATACAGCGTCAAGCAAAGAATTGGATACATGGCCGTCTATAAATGATAATTTCTGAAAATGTGATTCCAGTAGTTTAAGAGTGTTTTACTTTGAATTCAACTTTAGCTAAATAGTGGCGTGTAATAAAGGTACTAGGTTAACTACAGGGTTGTACAAAAGTATACAAGTATGTTTCCACCTATTAGTATAAATTGTTGAAAGATAAATTTCAATCTGTTATTCGTTTTCTTGCTAAACTAAATTTCTCCATTATATAGCATATATATCAACCTACAGATCAAATACAGAGCTGTTCAAAAGAATTGGAATACTTATTTGATATGGATGGTAACTGCTGAAATCAGTTTTTCAAATGTTTTATGCGTTTTCTAAAATGTTTACTTTGTTCTTTTATATGCATTATCTCCCTAAATAACGAAGTTTTGTTAAAGCATACAGGAAGCGTTGGAAAGTGTTTTATAATCTATGCTTAACGCATGACTTTTCTCACTTGTTAAATTCATTTTTGTTTTCAAACGCATCCAATTGGTAGGTTCTCTTATTTAGAAACTATATACAATGCCGTAATGGTCAATTTTTAGGTAGAGGCAGAATATATTTTTAAAAAGGATGTTAAAGTGGTAATTTTGATCCGAATTTCTCGAAGCCATTGTGTTGGAAACGGAAAAATGGTCCTACTGAGAAAATAATTGTTTATAAATCAAGTTCTAATTAATTGAATGAAAAATAAAAACATTAGCCGCTTGTAAATGTCTTAAAAAATCACGTCAGCAAGTTTCATGTTTTTCCTTTTAAAAATGAATATGAAAGTGTGTCAGAAAATTTCGAGTTGTTGAGCATGGAAAAATATTTTTTGAATACTAGCCTTAACTTGATTCTGATAAAACCAGCTCTTATATAAAAATGAAATTAAAAACTTGTCAAAAGCGGCCAGAGAAAATTGTTAAAGTGAGTTTATCTCTAATCATGATTTAGTTTTTGTTGATTTAATTAGTATTTAACTTTGAAATCCACCTGCGCCTGTAGGCGGAACCGGCAGTCATTTTTGTACAATACGTATTTTTCTTTTATTTTGAATTTAAAATAGTTTCCTTTCAAGTGACAGGAATGTATTATGTGCTTGAAATTAATACTTGAGATAGCTTTTTAAAGTCTAATGCCCATATATGATGAACGGTTCGTTTTCAGTCTAATGCCCATATATGATTAAAAGTTAGTTGTATGCATTATAATTATACTGCGACAATAATTAGATATAAAAAATATAATAAATATTACAAGTTAGTTTAATTAAATTACCTTTAAGTCTAGCTTCTTAAAACATGTTTTTGAAAACAGAAACGTGATAAATTGGTTAAAAAATATTTTATTGTAAGTATTTTGAGTTATGAGTGTAAAAATCAAAAAGTAGATTCATAGGATTTTTCTCTTTCAAAAAAAAACTTGTTTAACAAATTTTAATAATAAATGTTTTGTAAGTAATGAATTTTGCCACATAAAATGAATTTAATTTTATTAATATTACAATGAAAGTGAAATTAACGTAAAGAAGCATTAACCTATTGCAATATTATCACTAAAATATCTAAAAGTCAATTTTTATGCTAACAGATTATAAAACTAAAATCACTATCGTCATTTTTACTTCATTTAAATATATGTTTGGTGTTTTTGTGACGGTTAAAAGAAAAGAAATTATTATTGATGAATGCCAGTAATATCTGTGAGAAAAATATGAGGTACAATTTAAATATATTTTGCCGAAAAGATAATGTGCACATCAATAAATTCAGATACTTGATTTTTTTAAAAGTATTTTAAATTTTAAATTACGGAATTCTGTTATGCAAATTTTGCAATTTATATAAAATAAATACATGTATATATTTAAGACAGAGAGGATGAACAAAATAAGACAAATTAAATCATAAAATAAATCCTATCCTGCTAAAAATCTTCTAAATGAATAATGAGGCACCATAAATCACTCTTTTGTGAAAAAGGTTCCTCTAGATCTGACAACAACATAGCAAAGATCGTATAATATCAGTGATAATATATAAAAATTTAATAAATTAATAGCGTGTAGAAAATTTTGTATTTTTCACAATACTTGTCAGAAACGCCTATAAAACCATAATTGAAAATTATATATATTGCTTATTATTATATTCAATTAAATGGATTATTACCATGGATTAATTCTAAAGTTTACTCGTTTATTAAATGTTCATTAAATAAATTGATGGGCAAAAAATATACATTAGCAGAGTTCTCTGTTGCTTCAGTTTTACAAAACTACGTATATACATTTTAATTAATTTGGCAAAAGTTTATATTAATGAAAGTTTATTTGAAATTGAAATATTGAAAAAGTAAGCATAAGAAAAAAATTAAAATTTGCAACCTGTTAAGCATATAATATTTAAAGTATTCTAAAAATTATAGTTAAAAATTATTTTTTTAAAAGAGATTTATTAGTTTTTTACTTTTCTCTGAAGTAGTGGAAAATATGTGTTACTGTAATTTGTTGCATAAATATATTATTTAAAAATGGAAAAGGCAAGATAAAAAAGTGAAAAATTTGCATCCTGTTAAAAGCTTTTGAGTAAAACTGCATCATAAATCACCATTTTGTAGATAAAAGAGTTTCTGTGGTGCTGATAACAACTTAGAAAAAAAATCCGATATAAATAAAAATATATTAAAATTTTAAGAAATTAATGACGTGTACAAATCTTTCCTTTTTCCACAGTGCGCGTCACATATGCCTGTAATAGTGCAGAAAAATCTATTATTTATTTCATTTCAAAATACTGGATTCCAACTAAAAATATTCAAGTTAAAGGATTAAATATGAAGATTCTACATTTTAAAAATGTTTATTAATTACATTACCACACTGTAAAAAAAAAAAAAACGACATTTTTACTGTTTATCTCGCGCACAAACTCGATCACAGTGAATGTGCTGTATCTTTCTTTGGTTTCCTGACTATATTAACATGAAAAATACAATAATTGCGTAAAATTAACAGCACAATGTGCTGGCAATTTGGACGCCAGCAGTTTGTGCTGTAAAAAAATGCGTCCAAATTGCCAGCACATTGTGCTGTTAATTTTACGCAACTACTGTATTTTCCATGTTAATATAGTCAGGAAACCAAAGAAAGATACAGCACATTCACTGTGATCGAGTTTGTTCTGGCAAATCTACAGTGGTTTTTTTTACAGTGCAAATGAAATACAACATTCAATTTTTAATTTAGCATTATAAATATAGGCATGTATATTTTAAAATTGATTTTCTATATTGATCTCTATTGATTTCTATAGAACATTAAATACAAATCATATTTAATTTTTGTTTAATTTAATTTTTATATTTTTTGAGAAGATGAAAAAAAAAAAAAAAAAAATCATGAAAAGAATTTTTGTTCTGCTAAAAACCTTCTAAATGAATAATGAGGGAAGATAAATCACTCTTTTGTGAAAAAGTTCCTGTGGCTCTGACAATAACACAGAAAAGATCGTATAATACCAATGATAATATATAAAATTTTAATAAATTAATAGCGTGTAGAAATTTTTCAATTTTTCTCAGTACTTGTCAGAAACGCCTATGAAACCATAATTCAAAAAATTACATATTACTTATTAATGTATTGAATTCAATGGATTATTACCATAGAATTCTTTAATTAAATGTTCCTTAAACGCATTGATGAACAAAAAATATACATTAGCAGATTTGTCTGTTACTTCAGTATTCCAAAATTAAGTAGATATATATTTTAATTAATTTAGCAAAAGTTTATACTGATGAAAGTGTATTTGAAATTGAAATATTGAAACGATGAAGAAGTAAACATAAAACAAACAAGAAAGAAAAAATCATGCGTGAAGCGTAGATTACGAAACACTTTCCAACACATTCAGAATAACATAACAAAACTACACCGTTTAATAAGTTTAAATATGATGTCTAATTCGGCCATAATATAAGAAGTAGAATGTAGAAAATTTCCTTACGTTTAAATTTTCCATAATGAAGGTATTGTGAAGATACCCTCAGGATATTTTTTCCCGCTTTGTATGAAATAACAAGACACACGGGAAATGTTCAAATTATGTAATAAATAAATATGTGTCAATGTAATATTTTCCATTGGTTCAGAGTGCCGGAAAATTCATGTTATGGGCGAGGAAATTAGTCTTATATGCCTTTGGAAAGTGAAGCAGGACATATGGGAGAATATATAAATGTATTTTTGCTTTAGTGAATAAGAAAATGCATTCTCTAAGAATTCTTGTTCATTAACGTTAAAATGCATTTATATGTACGTTCTACATGCATCTGTGAATGCATTTAAAGCGAATTTTCCATTATTTTAATAGAATAAAAAGTGTTAGACGCCGAGGAAAATGTATTACGTTCTACGGATATCCATCTGTTTTTGAACAAAAATGGCTGATATTTTATCAACCAGTCTCTTTCTCATGTAGGATCTCTAAGGTTAAGTTGACTGCAAAGTTTGTATGGTAATTTGGGATGAGATGACGTGCTGGACAAGATGATGCCGCATCACGTGGTTTTCCTATGCGCAGGCACTGTAGAGAAACGCTGCTCAGTTGTGAGGAAGAGGGTTCTCTACTGATTTAATTCCAGTTTTCATTCTTTTTTTTTATAATTTTAAGTATTACTTTTTTATTGCTATTTCGTCTTAACACTTCTGGTAAGAGTCCAAAATCTTTTACGTGACTTCTTTATTTACCTATATAAGTCATATTTGAAACACCTGAGAAATAAATCTGATGTTTTTAGAGAGTATTGGTACCGGTGCTTTATGTAAAGCACAAATGGCGGTCGGTTACAGCTTCTTCACGTCAGTGGGGCTACCGGCGTGTTGTCCGATTTTTTTTAGGTGAGTCGACGAAACTTTTTTGGGGTAAGATGCCGGGTAAGATTATTTTCCGTTCGAGTAAGATACCAGTTATTTTCTGTTGCGGTCAAATGCCTGGTTGTTTCTTCATTGTTTTAAGTAAATTTTGGGTATTATCTAAGGTATGAACGATTTTAATCAGATTATTTAAATGAGTGATTAAATCGTAATTTTAATCAACTGATTAAAAAAAATCATTGATTAAAATAATGAATTTCCTAAATGTTTAAAAGGACATAAAGAAATATTAAAATCTAAGATGAACATAATTTGGAAGGTTATTATACGTATTTTATCTTATAAACAAAGCTTGTGCCTTATAAATGTTGAATAATTATTAATTTTAAAGACTATTAGAAATTTTATGTTAAATACAGTTATTAATAATTTTAATAAATATAAATATCGGTAGTACATAATGTAGTTTTAGATAACTAGAGGTTTTGCCCCTTGCGAAATACGCTCGCCAACACCCGTCCAGATACCGCAGACTATAAAGACACGCTAATTTGATTTGCTTTAAAAAGATTACGGAAGGCTAAATTGCAATTAAACAACCAGTGGCAAACTCCAGTAATCGAGTTTTTATTCATTTCCTTTTGACTGGGGTGTTTAAAGGCTGAATCAACGACAGCTAATGGCTGTTTTTGTAATTGATTAAATAAGATCAACTCAACAATTCAAAATCAGTTTGTATAAAATGACTAAGTAAAAAAAAATATATAAAGACGTGTTGATAGTGTCTAGCAGAGTGCAATAAAACCTCGGAAAAATGTGATTGGATCTAGTACATTCAATGAAACTTTTGATTGTGTAAAAGTTGCTCAAAGTTCCTAAACAAACGTGCAGTTTGTGAGAGATCTGAGATATTGCTGAAAAGAACAAATGGTCGTGTGATAAACATCAACAAAAAAAAACTGGACTGTAAAGCACTATATCAGAATGGCTTTACCGTGTTTAAACTTGTTATAAAGTTTAAAAAAAAGGCCCACTTAAGAGCCGTAATTATTTTAAATGTTAAGTAGAACATAACTCTTTTGTTTTCAAATATTTGTTTGTTTTTTAAAATTGCGAACGCTTGTTAGATTCATATTTCAAAAATTTCTTAATAGTAAGTAAAAATTATCATTTACATTGAAACTCCAGATGGCATCTTACTCCCAGATAGTTCATCATCTTACGCCGATATTGGGGTAAAGATACCGAAATGCAAGCGTTTACAAATTTTCGATGCTTTCCATAATATCTGATTTAACTTGAACTTAAAGTATAAACTTGAAATTTAAAATAACAAGAAATCAACGAATAACAAATAGAAACAACAGGCGATTAAAAAAAAAATCAAATCAAAAACTACGGTATATTTACCTAATTTACCTATATGGGGAAAAAGTGAATGCATTAGATATTAAGTATTAAAGAGAGAGCACTTAGATAGGGATGGTGGCATTTTCTAGCATTTTCCGTGATGGTATAAAGTTTTCAAACAATACATGTAAAGACTGATAGAAATTCGCAAAGAAGTCTTCATACTTAAAGTTATTAATGAATTTTCAGGTTTAATGTAGGGAGACACATTGTACTTTTGACAAAGAAGGGATTTTGGAGCGATTTTGTTTTTCGTACAGAAATTTGCGCTCTAGGTTTTCCAGACAATTTAAAAGCATCTTTTATATATACTTTAATTTTCTATTAATTAATATTACGAAAAATTAATTTGAAATTATAAAGATGGAAAGGTATAAAACGAAATTGTTAAAATTATCAACATAACAATTTAGATTTTAAAATTTCTATATATTATGTATCAGCAATTGAATGTGCTAAATATTATTATCAAAATATTATTTTTCAAATATGAATAGATTTAATGTTTTAACGTAATGCAACAAATACATTTATTTATTTCTTAAATCTCGAACACAAAATAATAATAATAATGATTTAATAGCATTTTAAAATTAGGAGTTATTTAAAAAAAAAACTCTCTAAAATAAATTTAGGAGAATTCTGTAATAATTTAAACGATAAAGATCAGGAAATACTTCATGGTAGAGTTAGAAACTGGATCTCTGTTTTTTTTTAATGTAAAATTAATCTTGCTTCAGCTATGATATCAAGAAGAAACACTCTATAAACACACGCTGTAATTAAATTACTTAGTTCCATCAGCTAAAATATGCTCAACAAAGCGGAAATTTTAATTGGCTAAAACATTTTTTAAAAAGTTTATTTTGAGGAAAAAGAGCACAAGTGATAATTTATTTATAGTGAAAAAATATATAGAAAAATTACACTAAATATACTTTTACTCATTTATAAAAATGACACGATAAGACAGTCTGGAACAAGTAAACTAAAATAAAATATGTTAAATTAATTTGGGATTTATTCAAAAGAAATAATTACAAAAACCTTATGATCACAATCAAATTATTAATCAATTTGTTTTCTTAAAATAAATTTAAGATATAAATTCCAAGAATAAATGTTAATATTGTACTTTTTTACTATGCATATTTTAAAGAAATACAATTTAATAAAATAAATATTTTTTTAATACTATAATATGATGCCTACTATGAGTGAGATTTAGATACGTTTAGGTAATTCTCATAAAAACGTACTAAATGATGCCACAGAATATTTATTTACAAATTAATTGCAATTGAAAATATGTTACAATGGAAAAAGTATGTAGTATAACTTTCCCATACATGCGAATAACCAACTAATAAATGTATTAATTTTTAAAAAAACTTGTCCATAGTAACTAAAAAATCATGTCTGTGGTTTGCCAGATCCCTAGTTAATCTAAAATATTTTTTTCATGATATATTCCTTATTTTTAATTCAATGTATTTTAAACATAATTTCGGATTTTTAATCCCCTTTTTCTTCGTTTTGAGTGACTGAATAAATCATTGCAATAAAGGCATGCTTCATTATCATCATCATCATCTGCAGAAAAATCCAAATTTTTGTCGTTATCATTGGATCTATCAAAGTGAATTTTCTTCTGAGCCTGTAGACCTGCATGTCTTGATTTGAATTATGTTTCTCAGCAGGTTTTGCCTTCCCTTCGACAGTATTAGGACTGCTAGTCAGATTAGTGCACCTTCATGCTTCCTCTTTTTAGAGGATGATCTAACTTGAGGCGCACAATGAAGTGGAGGCACATAGAGTGGTCTGATAAATGAAGACGGTGAGCTTAAAGATGCTGCCTGTTGAAAAGATACACATGTTTTCGAGTATCAGAAACAGATGTTGTCGGCGCTGGAGTTGGAACAGGTGACATTGAAACTGTGAAATTTGACAGATTAAGTCTAGATAGGCTGTTATCTATTGAACTTGTGTTGCTGTCGTTTCCTTATTTTCCAGAGGGCTTTCTGTCGCAACTGAAACTCAGAAACCATGATCGGAAAAGATGTCTCTGTTCATGGGATAGATTCCGTTTGTCAAAAACTGGAATGTCATTTTACCTACAATTACCATATTTTATGTAGAGGCAGTATTCGAGATCACATATGCATTTATAAATTTTTACATATACAGAAAATAATCTAGAATGAAAAAAGTTCTCACCTAATACTTCATATATGTAATCACTGAAATGAAACAGATATGCACAGAATTAGCACCAAAAAATACTCCCAATAAATATCTGACGAAGGTTCAAACAATTTCTTTGTAAGTAGTGAAAAATGCAAACTTAAAAACTTCGCTATTAATTGCTTATCGTTGCTGATTGATTCCACAACATACCCGTAAGGCATGGTGACGTCACGTCGACGTCGTTGTGACGTCACGCTGTGACATTGTGACCGTCGATGTGACGTCACGTGACGTCGATGTGAAGTCACTGTGACTAGAATGTGAGGTCGTTATGGCCGTTTTAGAGCTCTTTTGTGACGTCACATTGTGACGACTTTGTGAAGTCACGGTGTGACAAATTTGTGAAGAGTGTGTCATTTGTGACTATTTTGGTATTAACTTTGTGACGAATTTGTGACGAATGTGACAATGCTTTAAAGTCACATTGAGATCAATTTGTGAAATATGTGTCATTTTTGACGAAATTGTCTTTAACACTGTGATGATTCTGTGACGACAGCGACACTGCTTTGAAGTCACATTGTGACAATTTTGTGAAAATTGTGTGATTTGTGGCAATTTTGTCATTAACGTTGTGACGAATATGTGACTAGCGGCAATGTTGTGAAGTCACACTATGACATACTTGTACAGTTGTAAACACGTATGCAGGCCACACATAGTCATAATTATGCATGTTGTAAAATCATTTACATCTATAACGTTAATATACTTCGGCGATACATCGCAATTAAAACTTGGGGGCCGATATAACAAGGGTATACCAAAAGAATTTTATTGAATCAAAATGCAATGCCCCGCAGACTTCAATTTTTGTTGCACCTTTCTTTCCTATTGCAATAAATGAGAATATTGAAGACAACTGAATGATCGATCTATCACATTTTTTTTTTTTTCAAAATTAGCTATTTGTTAAAAGCATTAAAATTACCAAAGAAACAATTTGTTTAAATTTTCAAATCTTTATCAAGATAAAATTTGTGTTGAAAATATAATATTTTATAATATATACAGTACTTTTTATATTCTTTAAACTATAGAAAATACTGAATGAAATTAATTTATTTCATTTAATACGCATTACAAACTCGAAGTCACTGGTGAGGTTGAATTTTTTTCGATTACACAACATTTATAATAAAAAAAAAATGAAAGATAAAAAGAAATACCGATATTAAGTAATTAAATTTTATATGTTTTATGATATTGATTGCCATAATATATATATATATATATATATATATGATTGTAATTCAAACAAGTTGGGGCTGAGAAAATAGGAAACTTCTTTGTTATAGAGGGCCCTATAAATTTGATTATGCAAAAATTGTAGTAACGACATTGCTAAGATCATTGTGAAGTTTATGCATGCGTTATATACATATATATATATATACACTCGAAACGCTCATCATGTGCCATATAGTCATTATATATGTATTGTTTACGTCTTTTATGCCCCATACATGCATTACAAAATTTCCGAAGTACATTTTAGCAATAACCATTTGAAACTACTCAAATGAAAAATACAGCTTTGGTATAGAAAATTAACTGAGTATCACCAGTATCATTATGTTGAGAATTCTAAGAACAATTTCGGCAATAATCGTTATGTTGGAAGATAGCAGCAATAAATAAAATCGTATTTTTATGCTCACTGTAAAAGTAAATAAAACTTTTAGGTATGCATAGAACGGTGATACAAAGGGTTAATTTATTTTACATCAGGGTTTGCTTGGAGTAAAATCCATATATAAAACAACTTTTTGATTATTAAAAAATAACTTTAATAATTGATTGCCAAAATTACATTTTTATTTATGAAATTATATATTATAAAAATAACTCTTACTATCTATGATTTTTTAAAACAATAATACCTTATTGTTTATAAAACATAGCACCGCAGCTACTCTATTTTGCGTCTAATGTGAAAGTTTTTATGTTTTGCCTAAGATCTATCTGGCTGGATATATGTTGCCATGACATTTATAACTCTGATAGTGTCATAAATAGTACAAACAGATTAGAATCTACAGCGAAATTTTTAGAATAAAGTCTGGTGAAAGTTTTATAAATACAGTAGAATGCCGATTATTGGAACTCCAATTAACCGAACTTCCAATTATCCGAACAGCATATTTCTCTCAAAGAATTCTTTTTAACCGAATTTTCAATTATCCAAATATTTGTCTCTCTAAAAAAGAAAAAAAAAACACCTAACTTCCAATTTATTTTTTGCTTAAATTATAATCTCTGAAGTTTAGAAAATGATAAAAGAAAAAAAAATTAAATAATAAGTAAACAAAAAACAATTAAAAAAAAAAAAACAATTTTTAAGCACTCCAGTACTAACTGGTGCTGTCAGTCCTAAACCTAGATAAAGTGTGAAGGTTTTAGAATAGTCAGGAACATCCCTTAAACTGTCTGCCCATTTATCGAACTTTTGTTTATCCGAACTAGGGTCGGTCCCGACTTGTTCGGACAATCGGCGTTCTACTGTATATATTGTATTAGAATTACAAATAATCATATTTATTTTTATATGACACAATAAAACAAAATAATGAACTCAGTATCAAATGGTTAACTACTTTTTAATGCAAATAAAGTATAAAAATTGAGCCCATAAACACAAAATAGAGCCACACATAGGTTCATTATTATTATTAATATTTTATTTACAAGATTATGGTAATTATAAATAAGAAATCCATTTTAATCACGCTGTTTATAAAGAGTGTATAATATCGATACTTTGAAATTTATCTCGATAAAATCATTCAGGAGATAAAATGATAAAATTATCCAGAAAAAAAAGTAAATAATAAAAGATGATTATTACATTTTAGATTCATACCGTTCAAGTATTTGCGTTATTTTTAAAGTAAAATCATATTTAAACACTTACTGATTGCGTAACTACTATATTTTCATTTGCCAACAGACTTCTAGTTCACTTTGAAAACATTTCAGTAAGAATGTTTAACAACTGAAAAGCTTTCACCCGCTATGACTATTTCTTTATAGATTTTAAAACATTTCTCAGGTTGAATAATACATTAAATAATCATTTTTTTCCTTAACATTACATATCTACGATCTCTTTTAATAGTATACGTTTCCGTTGTGTCTTCTTTTTTATAAATTCCTCTTCTGAGCAGATGCAATTTTTTTTAAATAAAAATATGCAATTCAAATTGTTTAAGACCATCACTTAATACAAAATTAAAAAAATATGTTTGCCAATAATTTTATTCCATAAAAAGACTTTTTTTTAAAATAACTTAATTATCTTTAAATGTTTATTAATTATATTAATGACTGATTATAATACTTATCCATATACTTTCATATTTAGGACACTATGTGGTTTTAACCAAATATTTAAATAAGAATATAAACCAGATTAAAATGCAATTTAAATCACTAATTTTAATAATCTGATCAAAGCTGTTGAAAAGGAAGTTAGATATTTTAACAAAATAAAAAATAAATGTAATGAAATATTTGTGTTCTATAACATATTTATTAGAAGATAACTAAAATCATTGTAATTAAAAAAAAAGCAAACAGGGAAAATAATATTTTAGATATTTCAACAAAATAAAAAATAAATGTAGTGAAATATTTATGTTCTACAGCATGTTTATGAGAAGCTAACTAAAATTGTTGCGGTTAAAAGAAAGCAAACAGGGGAAATAATATTTTTACTTACCTAATTTCATTGACGTTGTACGTGATACTTTGATTTTGGGGAACCAATTAAATCCGATAATAAGTACCATAGCAATGACTTGAATCATCTTCAACAAGTCAAAGCTACCGTAATTTTCTCGGGTTTATATTTTGTTAGCTGAACTAACTTGGATCCTGAGAACGTTCTTGTTTCACTTTTTAAATCCGTGTCAACACGTCTATGCTGTCCAGTGTCCACATAACTTCCCGCGTTTATTCTAAAAAGCTTCACTGTTACTTTTATCCGTTATTCTGCGGTGAGTCGTAACAACTGAAATAGTGCAGATGCAGACGATTTTTAAGTTTCGAAGTTCGAAGCAGATGTTTTTTCGGTTTTATTTGTTTTTGTATACAACTGTTTCGGAAGGAAATTAAATGCGTAATAATTTTATCAAATTGTCTCTAATTCAATTTCCTGTTTGAAAATGTTTTATTGTATTTCACCTTTTATTTTTATCAGTTTTATTGAATTGTAAAGTTTCATTTACGTAAATTATAATAATAATATTATCCATAATTAGAGTTTACTAGATAAAATATTGCTTAATTTTTCAAAATGTGTATAAGTTAATTTAATGGTAATAATGATGACCCCCCCTCCTTTTTTTAAAAGTAAAATTTATATCACAGGTAATATATACAAAATATCTTCTTAAAAAAATACAACAAGATTATCGAGAAGAGATGAGTTTTTCTTTGCCAATCTGTCATTATCTTAATATTAATTTTCTGTAGAATAAAACATCTTGTAAAATAATTTTTAAAGATATATTTTGAAAACAAAAAATAAAATATGAATAATTAATTATGTCATGGGCTTTGCCTAAATTTTGTACATTAATTTTATATTCGGAAAATGTCAATTTTATTTTAAACGTCTGAAAGAAGTAGAATTAAAAAAAAAAGTTACTTAAAATAGTGAAACACTAAGAGGAAAAAGAAATGACTTGAATGCAAATTATAAAGCAAGAAATGCATATATGACTAAACTTTGAAGACGCTTTCTGCGTGCTCATTAAAAGCTGCAGACTTAACTGTAATAGAAAATTTTTAGTTTGAAACCACAGAAATGTTTCGACTACTCTTTGAGAAACTTCTACTATAACAGATGATCATTTACAAAAATCTTTATAAAAGATAAGTCGGGGTCTGTTTACCTAAACCATTTTTTTAATAATATGAAATTCGCATAATTAGGAAATATTTTTGTGTCGCTGATGAATTAATTACATTTTATGTTATATGAAAATAAAAAGTTTTGGTTAGAGGCACAGAGGCAACTTGGACCACGGTTTAAAAAAATTTTAAATCCGGCAGAAAAATATTTTTTACAGTAAATAACATGATTTAATAATTTTTGTAATTTTTTTAAGTTTTCTAAGAAGTTCACATCTCAGTCACAATGTGACATCACTGAGTGGTGGCATTTTGGTCACAGATGTGACGTGACCACAGTGACTTACAGTGACGTCACAATGACGTCACTGTGACCATGCATGCTATGAGGGTAACTGTGTATCGTTAAGTGCTGTCTATTAGCGACAATATTAAGAAACACAAGGTATGTAATTTTATAATACTCCCTTACTGGGTGTTCATATCTTTTTGAAATGCAGTGTATTAATATAAAAATAAATTTTCTCGTGAAAATATTTACCAAATTTATCTTAAAGTGGTCACATAGTGAATGCGCCGGTGTTTCTTGGCGTGCAAAAAAAAGTATTTGTGATGTAGGCAAGTACAATTAATAGCAACTTATGGGTATGTCATTTTAGGACACTATTGTAGATAAAATGACATAGTGCACCTTTTTTATATAAATCGTTATTATGACATTGTGACTTTATTTGGTACTTTTTAAAAGGCACCAATGCATTTTGTATACTTTTCAAAGTTAGTTTGTAAAAAATAAAGGCCATGGGGAAACATTTGTATGAATAAAAGCCATTTTCCCCTTAGGATATGCCATTTTAAGACAGTTTCACCTAACGACAAAATGGAATTAAAACTTTAAATTCATTGCTATGATAAATTATTTTAAAAAAAAGTGTTGCAAATGGATAGAAACACTGACCAAAAATACCATGAAAATGCCAGACATCAAAACTGTGAAAGAGTGTCGAATGCCATTCCGAGAAGAAAGAAACAAAATATGTTTAAAATATTTGTTTAGTATATAAAAACTTTGCATAGCCTTCCAAATTTTCACATGTGACCGCAAAATGATTTCTAAGACTGAGGCGCCATAGAAGTGCTTTAAACAGGTATGAGAAACGAAAAATTGTGGTCTCTAAAGTTCAAGTACTTGCACCAAGAGCTAATGCAAAAAAAATTAAAAATACCTGTCAGTGTAATATTAAATATTCATCTATTACAAGAGTATTATGAAACAAAGGAATGTCCAGATGTGCACCAAAGCTATCCAAAATGGTAAAAATGACCGTTATAAAAAGATTGGGAAATGGAAAACAACTTTACGAAAACTGGCAAGAGATTCACTGATAGCGGTGTCATAAAGTACGCTGTCAAGAGTAGCCAGAAGCTCTAAAACACAAATTAGAAGAACAGAAAACTACAACCGCAAATGAATTAAAAGCGCGAAGAAAATCCCCTGTATTAGTCGAACGATCACATGTCCTGGAAGTTTGAATATGAAAGAGTAATATTATTGAAGAGAAAATATTCAATTAGGATGGTCCTGACGGTTGATTTTATAATTGCCATGGTCTTTGCAAGTTTGATAAATACTTTCAAAATGACAACAGAGTGGAGTCGCACTCAAAGTTTGGACTGTATTAGTATTTAGTGGTAAAAATCACCGTTTTGTTTCTCTCTCTGGCTGAATTAATGCATTAAGCTATATGGCAATAACTTATTGCCTTTTACGGAGGTAAATGGTGGACCTTTCTAGATGTTCCGCCAGAACACATCCATTCATACGGCAAATAGTACTTGGTAATGCTTCCTACATGATAATCTCCACGTTATGCCATGACCAAGGGTTTGTCTTGATTTAAACCCAGTGGAAAAGGTTTGTGGTCTACTGATTAGAGTAATTTATTTAAATGGAAAACAATGAACTTCAGTTTCAAAGTTAAAAGTTGCTATCATCTCCTACTTGATAGAATTCGACCAAAGTACATTAGAAGGGTTGATCCGCTGCATGCCTAATCGCGTTTTTACGTTAATAAAAAAAAAAAAAATCTGGTACATACGCTGGCTGCTAAGCTGTATATTTTGTCAGTGTTCATATCATCAAGCAAAATCTCAAAATTGAGAAATGTAGTTTCTTTCATTTAAAAATGATTGTTCCAATTACATTTTGTTCTAAAACTTAAATATGTTTGCTATTTGGATAAATCCTGAGTCTCAAGTTTCTTAAGAAGCAATAATTTCTTTTTTATGCTTGAAAAACTCGGGGTTCATATAATTTTGAAACGTAGTGTATGATTAATAAACTGATTTTTCTTTAATGTAATCTATAATATATATTCCGCATTCTATTCCAACTGTCTATGAAACTGCAACAATGCAATATCTCGTAGAAAATTCAATAAAAATAACAAATAAAATGCGTAATTATTAAAAAAACCCCACTTTTATCAAAAATAGTTTATTTTTAAGTAAATTATGATGCTACATTGAGAAAACAATTTACAAATCCTAAATAGGTAGTTTACACAATGCTTTTTTCCCCTGCTATAGCTGGAAAAATAACAAAACATATATATTTATTAATACATTCTCTAGCTCGCTGTCCTGGAGAATTTTCCATAAATGGCACCCACGTCTAATTAACGTATCGCGACAGAAATTCTTTAAAAAAATCATGAACTGCAGTCATAAAATTTGTCGGGGTTTTCAAGGCAAACACTGAATATAACAAGTTGGAAATTGCTCGTCAAACGTACCAAATGAGGTGCGTTCCTACTATAACTAGTTTTATAAATAGTTTTTGACCACATATTGTACTGAATGTATATTTTAGTGCACGTCAATAAGTGCATATCCATTATATTCTTTTTCGAAAAGCTGTAACATCATTAAAATGCACTTGAAATATTTTTTTTCCCATTGGCCGTCATGTAATGGAAACCGTTTGACTGTCCCTGTAATTAAAATATACATCCTATTTTGATAAAATTTGAAATGACTCGACAAAATTTTGCAACAATTATATGTTTAAATTTTCAGACTATTCCGAAGGCTGTAACATCATTAAAACGCACTCGCAATAATTTATTCCCATTGGCCGTAATATAACGGTAAACTTTTGACTGTCCCTGTAATTAAACTATACATCCGATTTTCATAAAATTGGAAATGACTCGACAAAATTTTGCAACAATTATATATTTAAAATTTCAGACCATTCCGTCGGGTAGTTTTTCCTCTGTTATATGCGGACAGACAGACAGACTGAACGACGACTATAGGTGCTACGTATTTATATAATTACGAACGCACCTAATAAAAACAAGTTGGAAATTGCTCGTCAAACGTGGCAAATGAGGTGCGTTCGTACTATAACTAGTTTTATAAATATTTTTTGCACTGCATATTGTTCTGAATGTATATTTTAGTGCACTTCATAAGTGCATATCAATTTCATGCTATTCAAAGGGCTGTAACATCATTAAAATGCACTTGAAATAATTTTTTTCCCATTCCCCGTAATGTAACGGAAAATTTTTGACTGTCCCTGTAATTAAACTATACTTCCGATTTTCATAAAATTTGAAATGGCTCGACAAAATTTTGCAACAATTATATATTTAAAATTTCAGACCATTCGGAAGGTTGTAATATCATTAAAGTGCACTTGCAATAATTTTTCCCATTGGCTGTAATGTAAAGAAAAACTTTTGACTGTCCCTGTAATTAAACTATACATCCGATTTTCATAAAATTTGAAATGGCTCGACAAAATTTTGCAACAATCATATATTTAAAATTTCATACCATTCGGTTGGGTAGTTTTTGCTCTGTTATATGCGGACAGACGGACTGAACGACGACTATAGCTGCTACGCATTTATATAATTACGAACGCACCTAAAAAGTGGCTTAGAAAAAACAAACTATGTTTACTTTTATGCTTAATAAATAAACGATACCTATGATGCTCATATGATCTTGAAGTAACGTATGATGTATAATTTATGATAATATGTGAAGAAGGGCAATATATTAACATTCGATGGAATTTATAACACGTAAGAAAGCTATCTTTTTTTCGAAATGCATAAAAAAACCTTATAAGTAGTATAATTAAACGATTCAATTTAATTTTATTACAGTTTCCCATTTATTCCATTATGTTTCCATGTACTACATTTCCATTCCATTTACTCAATTTTCATTTCCATTTCCATCCACTATTTCTCCACTATTCCATGTACACTAATTATCCACTATACCATTATCTTCCCTATTCCATCTACACAATTTCTCCACTATTCCACTATTCCATCCATCAATTCCATTGAATTTACACCATTTCCATCCCACTTACTCAATTATTTTCCAATTTACTCCATTTTACAGTATTTTCCCATTTACTCCATTATTTTTTTGTTTTGCTAGCTAATATTTGCACATGGTTAACATAAAAAGAAAAAAAAGGGAAAAAAATTATCACAATTTTCAAGGCAAGAAAAATAAAGCAAGTTAAAGATGGTAATCTGAAAACTCAATGCATTAAAATACACTACCCTCAGAGGTATTAGTCTGAGCGATATTACTGAGAACATAGATTTAATAATAACATGTGGAAGCAAAGAAAATAAGATGTTATCTTTAATTGTCCATATACTGCGATAAACTGAAATGATGAAAATAAACGAATCGTAGAATTACAAAATCTTATATATAAATTCGTATACACTGTTTAAAAAAATGGGAAATCAAACCATTCAAAACAGCCATGCATGGATATAAAATTGAAAGTACGCAATATATTAAAAGTAAAATAGAAAATGAAACACTAATTTACTTATATCGGAATTTTAACTGTATTAAATGGTGTCAAGAGCATAATCAGACGCTCCGCACCAATTTGAGTAACTTTAAATGACAAATATATGATGTTTAAAAAGAATGGACTATACTTTATATGGTGTGTTTTCCCCGGAATAGTTAATATTGTACAATATCTGTTTTCCATGGATGCAATGAGGTTGTCGATAACATTTAAGGAATTCTCTCCTCAAAATCTAATATAGTATCAAAGTACCGAATACATCAACAGTGGCAAGCAATATGCTTTGTTAGAGTGTGTTTTAGATATGCTCGATCGGATTTAAAAGATGAGTGTATGCTGGCCACTACATACGCTGTATTGTTTTGTTGTCAAACCTATTCTGCACAAGTTGAGCTGTATTTAGCATGTATTAAATAAAAGAAATCGGCAATGATTACAACATAAAGTATGACACAAGATCTGAATATATCGTCTGCATAACTTTTGAGCTGTCAAAGTGTCATCTGAAGTAATTTACAAATCCATACATATTTATTTAGGAAATCATGCAAGCTAACATACGCCAATATGAAGCCGATTATAAAATTTCACCAGAATAAGTTAATATATAAAAAAGCTACTAATGATAATTGAGAATTAAACCTTATGATAAAATGTCTAGAAAAATGAATCGGATAAAAAATTCATATCACATTTAAAACGGCACTTCCCTCTGTTAGTGGCCTTGGCGAGAGAGAGAAAAGCCTAGAGAAGGAACACTTTAACAAGTACTTTCGGGCAACCTACTCACTGTTTCATACAGGTCTTTATTCAATATTTACACAATTTATTTAATGCTAGATGGGTATCTATCAGTTTTGTTGCATTTAAATCGCATGTTTTGCGGAGGAAATGCAGCATTATGAAATATTTAAAGTTGCTGTACCTAATAATTCCAAATTAATGGTATTTGAGATCGCTTTCCGTTAATTTCATCTTTTTAAATTTAAAATTTTTTAGAATCCATTCATAGAGACAATTGTATATTTTAAAACTAACCCGAAGCAAAATTTCAAGATTTTGGGCTCAGCAGTAACGCAGAAATAGAAAATTTTTGAAAGTTTTTTGTTTTTGCACTGTTTTATATAGCGACATTTTTAGAAATTGTTCTATTGCGAGAATTTATGTCATGATAAATACAGCCATGTATTGTGAAGTGGTTTATTCCACTGTTAAAATTTAAGGTTATTGAAGGAGCTTTTATTTATAAACTGTTAAACATTAATAGATTGCACTGTTCCTTAAATGAAGTGAACCTTAAAAAAACACGTGATCGTAAACAGGTTCTGGAGCGTCATCATGATATATTATAAAGAGATATTACCTTGATTTCGAAGAAATGAGGACACAGGATGCATTAAATAAAAGCACTATGAATACTTGCAAAGATGTCATCACTTTATTCTTTATAAGTTGTGAAGTTGAGCAATGAGAATGGGTGCTGTCTTGAATTAGGACCTGGTAGCTTCATCGTGTCTTGAATTCACAAAACGCCGAACAACGCGCAAATTAGGAATAAACATTTAAAAAGGTAAAGATAAACTGTGAAATTAAACAATTAAGAAATAAAATAGGTTCTTGCTGATAATGTATAAAAGCCGAAGTGTCCCATCGGACACGTGCTCCGGACACAACGAAGACATTCTCTACGGACTCCAGTCGAACGAAAACGTCCAACCCCGACGATACATTCACTAAGACTGGCTTTTTCAATTCGAAGTGCGCGCGGAAAACGGAAGACGAGAGAGAGAAAAACAACCTCTCAACACTCGCCGCGCGGAGATAAGCACGCCAATCTGGCAGACCAATGAAAATAACAAACGCGCCAAGGCTGAGTGGCGCAGCCTCCCAATCGAGAGAGAAAAGAGATGAAACGGCAAAACGTGCACAAGTAAAACTGAAAAACGGCGTTTCTGCCCAACTAAAAGATAGAGAGGGAAACGCGCTCGGACACTTGGCTGATTGCCAAAAAAGGAACCGGAGGATAATTCAGAATGAACGAGCGATAAAAACATTAAATACGATGTGGAATTGTAATTAAGGATGGATTGAAGTTAAACGAAAAGTGGATGAATAAATTAAATGTAAATTACTATAAATAAAGATTGCATAAATAAAATTAAGAGATTTTAAACTATTGAATACGTATTTAGAGTTGGGGAGATTGAAAACAAAATATATCACACGATATATTACTCCACCACGGATAGGAAAAAAACTAAAAGATCCACAAGCGAAAAGGGAAATTACAACTTACCGATGAATCAGATAAGCTGAAATACAAAAATGGATTAAAAGGAACACTAAAAAGGCAATAATCAATCGACAACATTAAATGTCAGTGAAAACACTCACTATCAATAAAAACACCAAATGTCGATTGAGAACATGTAAAATGTCTATTGTGATATAAAATCACAAAAAAATGCGAAAGGTATCAAAGAAACAAAAATTGCATAAGAGTATCAAATATTAATTGAAAAACACAAAACTTATGAAAAGCTCTAAAGAATACTTAGCAATAAATGAAATCTGTTGAGAATATAAGTTACCTATTACCAAAAATCCAAACTTCAAGAAAAATAACTATAATTACCAAGATCAATAACTGATAAGGAATGATCAATACCTACTAGGAGCACCAACAACCGATCAAGACAGCACGGGAGTACATGGGATTACATACCATACCCAACAGACGGGTATCTGAGATTGTATATCAACATTCAAAATAACATTTCGATACAGTTGTTATCATGGTGATACAAGATATAAAGATATATATAAATGTTAAATTCAAACAGTTTAAATGAAATGAAAAAAAATTTACGGGGAAGGGAGTGTGGCGCCACAAAAAAAAGGGACATAAAATAAAGAATTATATATATTGTAATCCTGTACCTGTAACACGTGATATTTACACTGCATGTTGAAACAAAAATTAAGTAAACTTTGTATTACCTTTATATACAAAGATGATCATGATCATAAAAAAATTTTTACGTACGTATACTTGTTAAAATGTTTACATGTCCCTGGAATAAAAAATGTACAGAAGTATTCATAAAAGGTTGTATAAAAATATACTCTAAGTAGCTGAAAGTTACACAAAAGTTTCTTACCCAAAATTGAGAACAATGTACAACATTTGGACTTTCTAGATCTGTATGTACTAGTAAAAATACATATATACTACTGAAAAAAACATTTGTCAACAACAACATTGACCATAAAAAAATGTAAATAAAGCATTTACACATGATACATTTCTCCTATTTATGAATTTAAATTTCAAATACTTGCTCTGTGAATATGAAGATTCAAAACTAAAAAAAATTATGAAGGAAAAGCCTATCATATTATGAAAAAACATCATTTTAAGTCTGATAAGACTGACATTGTGAACTGAATCACAAAATTGAACTTTTATTTGTCAAGAAAGTTAAATTAAAAATTAAAGTTAGCTTAAAAGGTTTAAAAAAACAAAAGATAATTATGTACTTTAAATGAAAAGCTATACCACAACATAACTAAAAGATGATACATATCTTAAAATAGTACAAAAATTACCTGTACAGCTGGAAAAAAACTTATACAGAAACAAACTTGAGAAGTGAAAAAACATCAGGTAAGATATGAAAATTTTCTATTATTGTAAAAATAAGAAATCGTGAATTTTTGTATTTGTCGGGTGAGTTGAAGTGTCAAGAAAACTTGACAGTACCACTCCATTGGGTACTTGGGTATTTTCATGTTTACATTCCTAACAATTCCATGTACTTCGTTACTCAGATCATCTTTAGATCTTTTTCCGCTTTGTTTAGTCTTTCTATTTTTTACAATTCGTTCTACAACGAGCATTTACATTTATTAATTACTACCATGCCAAAGTTCTAGTTTCTTACCCCAACAGTATCCCAAAAATTTCAGTATTCCAAATAAATCATAGTTTAGAAACTTTCTAGATTTTTTTACGTTTATCCGTCAAATTGAACCTTTTAGAGAGCGTTCATTACGAGTATTTACATCTTAAAAGTAACTACCGCACCAAATTTAAAGTTTCTAACCCAAACAATATCACAGAAATCGCAATTTTAGAACTTTTTTGCTCCTGCAGCGATGTAGGTTCTTGCACTGACATAAAATAGTCTTTTTTTCGGAGCAGAGATGGCCACCAACATTTTTTTAAGTTGGCTATGTAGTTTCAGAGATAACACCTCACAAACGTACAAGCATTAATAATATTATATACTTTATAATATTATAACGCTTTATAATATTATCATTAGATGTACAGATACAAAAGCCATTTATCTGTTACAAACTAAAGTGCCGGCGTTGCCCAGAATTTGAAGGATGTTTGTTCGGAAAAATCAATTTCAAAATTTAACATACAACAGAAAACAAACATTAAAAAAAGCAGTCGAAATGTTGTATGAATGAATCATATGAAAATGCTATATAAAAATGTATAAATGTATATAACAGACGCAAAAGAATACAGCTATAAATGAACTTATTTCAATTTATAATTGGAGCAATAATGTTAAAATAGGCCAATATTTCCCTAATCGGGTTTTTATCATGCTTCAATACATTTTTCACACTCATATGACGTTATACTACATCCACCACGTCCTTTATATTTCCAATATGACGTAATATTTTCCTTTTTCTCGTGGAAACCTTGAAATAGAAAAGTTATGAAGTTATATTCACTTTCATTTAAATTCGTCAAACCATTTATTTCATTTTCATATTTCACGTGAATATCTTTCAATAGAAAAGTTATGACTTAATATTCACCTTTTTTAAAAATTCGTCAAACTATTTCATTTTCATTTTTCACGTGGAAATCTTGCAGTAGAAAATTAATTGTTGTAGTAATAATTTTATTGTGTTTTTTAATTGTTGGCAACTGCTATAACGAAAAATGTTTAAATTTGATAAGAAATTGCTGTTAAATTGGTGGTTTTTTATTAATTAAAAATTAACTATAAATTATTTCGATTCCGGATTACTTTAGTTGCCTCGGCCATGTTTTAATACACATGTACGTACCTTTTCACAATTTTGGCTTCCAAATTGTGGATTTTTATAGAATTACAAACAGACAGATAGACAAGTTTTCATTTTTATATATCTCTCTATTCTAAAAAAAGTAACTAACGCTGTCACCGCCGCCGCCGCCGGTTTTGAATTTTTTGTGACCGGAGGTCTTTCTTCGTTAATATTAAGAAAACTATTGCATACAAAAATATGAAAATAGGTGGTATTATAGAGAAATGTTTGATCAACACGCAAATGCATACAGTTTTCAAATCGAAGAATTATTTTAAGAGATATTTAATGCTAAAGTTGGACAAAATCGTTCCATTAAAATTTTTTTTATAGGAGCAAAAGCTATACATGTGAATTTAATCATTTTTAGATCATTTTATTCAATAGAAAATCCCGGTGTACAGATTTCAAAATTTTTTTTAATTTGACTCATTTTTTGAGGTTTTATTTCTATTTTAAATTCAAATATTCAGCATCTTGACTGATATTTTTTACATATTTTAGAAAATGGTATTAATTTAAACTGTTGCCAATTGTATAAACAGCGCAAACAATAATGTTTGCTTCAAATAAAAAAATTATTTACACGTTACTATTATAAACAGAAAAAAACCTTCAAATTAGAATTAAATAATTAGGTATAAAAAGCAGGCACTTATTGGAAATTGCGCCATTAAAACTATATTTACATGTGAATTTTGAAAGAGAAAGGATATTGTAAAATAAATTCATTAACATGCGTTAGAAGTCTGAAATAGAAGAAATTGCGTCACATTACACTTATTATGCAAAATGAACAAAAAATAGTATTGCAAAACAGTTTAAATTTAAAAATTGCGCGAGACAAAATATTAGAGGTTAAATATTAGATTTTTTAAAAATTTTATTATTTGTCGTTTGATGTGAGGTGTTCAGCTGTAAGTATGCAAATTTTCATGTCTCCAACATAATTAGGGGCTGAGTTAGAAAAATTGCTTAAAATACACAAGTTAGATTCCAGAGGGTTAAATATTAGACTTTTTCCAAATTTTATTATTTGCCGTTTGATGTGAGGTTCTCAGCTATAAGTATGCAAAATTTCATGTCTCCAACTTAATTAGGGCCTGAGTTAGAAAAATTGCTTAAAATACACAAGTTAGAGCCCAGAGGGTTAAATATGACTTTTTCAAAATTTTATGATTTATCGTGTTATCGCAAGTGT
Source organism: Maratus speciosus (assembly GCA_963932465.1). Classification (NCBI taxonomy): domain Eukaryota; kingdom Metazoa; phylum Arthropoda; class Arachnida; order Araneae; family Salticidae; genus Maratus; species Maratus speciosus. Next base: position 176,150,531 of record OZ010790.1, on the reverse strand, counting down.
TCAGCTATAAGTATGCAAACTTTCATGTCTCCAACTTAATTAGTGGCTGAGTTAGAAAAATTGCTTAAAATACACAAGTTAGAGCCCAGAGGGTTAAATATTAGACTTTTTTCATTCAAAATTTTATTATTTGTCATTTGATGTGAGGATTTCAGGTATAAGTATGCAAAATTTCATGTCTCCAACTTAATTAGGGGCTGAGTTAGTAAAATTGTTTAAAATACATAAGTTAGAGCCGAGAGGGTGAAATATTAGACTTTTTCAAAATATTATTATTTGCCGTTTGATGTGTGGTGTTCAGCTATAAGTATGCAAACTTTCAAGTCTCCGATATATATAGTTTCTGAGAACGGGCTCTGTGACAGACGGACAGACAGACAGACAAAGGAGTGAGACAGGTAGGGTTTCGTTAGATGAACGAAACTCTAAAAACATGCTGCGGATGACTGTAACAACATCCTAAAATTATATTACCATCAGCGATCTACCATTCCGAATTTAGTTTATATTCGTTTCATATATTCTTATTCTTTTGTGTGGCCCTGTAAAATAACTATCAATATTATATACAGTAAAACCTCTGAATACGGACACCCCGAGAATGTAGAATTTGTCCTCTATTTAGAGGTGACCGCTACTGAGAGTAAAACATGTACAGTTATTTAAGAGTTGGTAATCGAAAAAATGTCCGCTAAATAGAGGTATCCGCTAATCGGGTGTGTCCGCTATGGAGGTTTTATCAGTAAAACCTCTGAATAGCGGACACCTCGAGAATGCAGAATTTGTCCTCTATTTAGAGGTGACCGCTACTGAGAGTAAAAAATGTACAGTTATTTAAGGGTTGGTAATCGAAAAAATGCCCATTAAATAGAGGTGTCCACTAAACGGGTGTGTCTGTTATGGAGGTTTTACTACATAATAATATCATCCTTTACAAGAAAATTGCATGCTGTATGATAGACAGACAGACATCCAGAGAAAGATAACCTCCAGGAGCAATAAACACTCATGTCTTTTGTTTTAATCATCCACAATTGTATGTCATACAACAGGCCACATTTTATACAACAGGCTAAAAACGGTTACCGTGGTACGGAGTACTGTATTATTATTTGTTTGCCCACCAAAACTGGTTGACACGGGTTGTTACAAGGTTTGTGATCACGTGGTTGAAACTGATCTATTCAATATTAATGCGTGCGTATTTTTTTTTTAATTTGCTCCATGTGTTCAAACCAGTTGTCTACGAAAACATCAACCGGTGAAAGTGACGCACACCAAATTTCTGTGACGTATGCAGATAAATTGTGCTTTTTTATCAGTTTTTTTCTATATAATTTTTAAACGGTTTGGAACTTATTTTTCATAGTAGGTGCATTGAGTAGGCGACCCTCATAGGTACCTTCTGGTGCAATCAGAAACGAAATCCGACAAATATTTTTTGAGTTATGCTTGACGAAAGGTTTTTATTAGACTTTTTTAAGGTGCGTTCGTAATTATATAAATACGTAGCACCTATAGTCGTCGTTCAGTCCGTCTGTCTGCCCGTTTGTCCGTTCGTCCGTCTGTCTGTCCGTCCGTCCGCATATAATAGAGCAAAAACTACCCAACCGAATGGTCTGAAATTTTAAATATATGATTGTTGTAAAATTTTGTCGAGCCATTTCAAATTTTATGAAAATCGGATGTATAGTTAAATTACAGGGACAGTCAAAAGTTTTTCTTTACATTACGGCCAATGGGAAAAATTATTGCACGTGCATTTTAATGATGTTAAAGCTTTCCGAATGGTCTCAAATTTTAAACATATAATTACTGCGACATTTTGTTGAGCCATTTCAAATTTTATGAAAATCGGATGTATAGCTTAATTACAGGGACAGTCAAAAGTTTTTCTTTACATTACGGCCAATGGGAAAAAATTATGGCAAGTGTATTTTAATGATGTTAAAGCCTTCCGAATGGTCTGAAAATTTAAATACATAATTGTTGCAATATTTTGTCGAGCCATTTCAAATTTTATGAAAATCGGATGTATAGTTTAATTACAGGGACAGTCAAATTTTTTCTTTACATTAAAGCAAATGGGAAAAATTATTGCAAGTGCATTTTAATGATGTTACAGCTTTCCGAATGGGCTGAAATTTTAAATATATAATTGCTGCAAAATTTTGTCGAGCTGTTTCAAATTTCATGAAAATCGGATGTATAGCTTAATTACAGGGACAGTCAAAAGTTTTCCGTTACATTAAGGGGAATGGGAAAAAATTATTGCAAGTGCATTTCAATGATGTTACAGACTATGCACTTATGAAATGCAAATAAATACACATTCAGTACAATATGGGGTGCAAAAAATAATTATAAAACTAGTGTTTGTACGAACGCACCTCATTTGCCACGTTTGACGAGCAATTTCCAACTTGTTTTAGTAGGACTTGGCGTTAATATCCATCGTAGTAGTAATGTGTCCGGACAGTAATATTTCGCTGAGTATTAGCCTTCGCTTCGCTCAGACAATTGCATCTGTAGCAACTTTACTTTTTCAATATTAACTTTTTGATAAAATATCTATTTATATAAAATCCAAGTCTCTGTGTGTCCCTCACGATTCCGGTAGGACCGCCTCATTTTAAAGAATAATTGTTGAAAAATACTAATGTAGGGTTACCACAGTAGCGCCAAATGTTGAACAACTTGGCGGATTATCACCACATTTTATGAAATATCGCCAAATTTGGCGTCAAAAATAAGTTGTCATATATGAAGCCAACTTGGCGATAGCTAGCTAATTTCGCGAAATTCCCATTTAAAACCATTAATATTCCATACGAGGTCACCCCAATTTAATTTAAACTCCGGCTTCTAAAGGTTTTTTTTTAAATGTATGGGTGAGAAATTAAAGTGTAATATACGAAAATATACGTCTTTACATCGTCATCCCTATGCTACAAATAAAATATGACGCGCTGTACTATCTGAACTCATAACTGCCCGATTTTAATGGGCTTTACATAGAAGGATAAAGAAATTAAATTGTCGGTAGTTTTCCGGCATAGGGGCCTTGGCGAAAGAGCGAAATCTGCCTTGAAGAAGAAGGAAATTTGGCAACATATTTTCTGGCAACCTATTCACTATTTTATTTCATATACACACGGATTTTTTTTCCAATATTTATACAATGTATTTGACATAAAGAAGCCATTTGTCTAATTTTATTCAGAAACAGAAGTTATTTGTGTATAAAAAACAACAATAATATATACATTTAATTAAAATTTAAACCAATTTATAGAAACAAACAAAAAAATTCATCAAGTTTGTTTTCATAGCTGCTTTTAACATTTGGCAACAAATCTTACTTTCTGATGCCTGAATTCCATCAAGTTTTTTAAAAAACCGCCAAGGCCCCTATAGTGGAAAAGTACCAAATTCTCTCCTATTCTACACTATCTGCACCATAGTTTGTAATATATGCAAGTCGGTGAGAGCGAAAAGTTTAAATATTAAATTTTAAATCTATTTATATAAAATCCAAGTCTCTGTGTGTCCCTCACAATCCCGATTGGGCTGCCGCATTGATCGCGGTAATGTTAAGCTTCGTTCAACTTACAAAAATCGGTACTACTTAGTTATCCTGTCGACCAAAAATCTATCGCCAAACTATAAGATTAAATGCCAATACTGGTTGATCGTAAATGTCACATTCACTTGACTTTAAGCAAGTTACACGTGTCTACGTCATCAAATGATTTTTATTTCGACGTTTTATTTATATTTTTATTAATGTTATACTAATTTATTTGGGTACTTCTTAATTATCCCGTCGACCGATTTCGCCAAATTATATAAATCGCCAAAACCACTCGCCAAATTATACACATGACATAATTTTTATTTTAAATAACGATAGAACAAATAAATTAGTAAAACATTAATAAAAATACGAATAAAACGTCGAATTAATGGTTTTATTGGCCATTATTAGCATTTAATCTTACAATTAATTAATTAATGGCAACCATTATTGGTATTTAATCTTACAATTTGGCGACAGTAACTTGGTCGACGGGATAACTAAGAAGTACCTTTATTTGTTCTTTCGTTATTTAAAATAAAAATTATGTCAATTTGTATAACTTGGCGAGTTATATAATTTGGCGAAATTGGTCGACGGGATAACTAAGTAGTACCCAAAAATCCAATATATAATTTCTTCTATCTGAAATCCCGTCTATAATATTCAAAATTGGAAAAGTTTAATGTTTTGCGCTATCGTTAAAACCATTTTATAAACTGTGTTTAATTTTGCGGTACTACTTGATTATCCCGTTGACCAAAAAACTATCGCCAAATTATAAGATGGATGCTAATAATGGATGATCGTAAATGTCACATTCACTTGACATTAAACGCGATGCACGTGTTTGTTACGTGATGAAGTGATTTTTGCTTCAGCTTTTTATTTGTATTTTTATTAATGTTTTTCTAATTTATTTGTTCTTTCGTTATTTAAAATAAAAAATTATGTCGATTTGTATAATTTGGGGAATAGTTTGGCAAAAATCACGCATTGAATATCTATCCCATCGTCACAAAATAGCCTGCATGAGAAAAAGTGAACTGATGTTAGCGTTCCATTAAAAGTGTATTAAATAAAAATAGGTACAGATGTCTCAGACACACAGTGGTTTCTTTTTCGCACCAAAAGGGCGATTTTTTGCCTGGTGTGGTAACCTGCAAATTTTTGCTTTGAATGAAAACTTGGTGTTTTATAATAAAATTAAATGTGCGTGTTAAATTAAAATAATGTGTACGATAATGGCAACTCAAAGCGGGAACTGTTTTTTATACGTTTATTTTGTTTTTTGAGTGAAAAAAAGAATAATGAAGTAGAAATGTAATATAGAATATTTTGTTCAACAATTTATTGTATTTTTCATTTGAAATGAATGAAACTGTATCCGAACGTAAACGTCGTTCAAACAGAGAACGTAGAGCCCGATGGCTAGCTCGGCAGTCGCACGAAATATTAAATTCTATCCGAGAAGAAAATAGTTTACGGCATTCACATCAAAGAGCTAATGAAAGCCATAGTGATCGATCTGTGAGATTATCTCATAACTCTTTGCGTACTTCTACACAGCGTTCAAGTGAAAATGAAGAACAAAAGTTAATCAGACGTAGTCATGACGCTGAACGTCATTCTCAGCGATTTTTGACTCAACGACAAAACTACTACAAAAATCAGCAACAATTATTTTCTGAAGCCTCTCAGTCTCAAGTTATTGAGCATCATACGTGTGGGGAATTAAGCAATCTCTGCCAATTTTGCAAAGCGCGCCATTTTCAAGCTGAGAAACCCAGAGATGGAAATTTTAACAGTTGTTGCCATAAAGGTAAAGTTAGGCTTCCACAACGTCATCGGTTTCCACCACACCTCCAAGACTTGATGAGCAATTCAAATGCACTTAATTATCGTAATTTCAAAGAAAATATTCGCTTATACAATAGTGCCATTTCATTTGCTTCTGTAGGTGCTAAACTTGCTGGAAATGCTCCGTGACACGGCCCTTATTGTTTTAAAGTTCAAGGCCAAATTTATCACCGAACTTTCCACTTGCATCCTCCTAATGGCCAACAAAGAAAATTTGCTCAACTGTATGTTTTGGATACAACACAAGCTGTCGAAGAGCGTCTTAACATTCCCGGAAATGACATCTGTTTACCAAATGTTTTGCGTGAGTTTGATTTGCTTATGCGGCCAAATCCTTATGCTCAAGTTTTCAAAAAATTGAGTGAGGTGGAGACTGAGCAGCAACAACATGCACAGAGATACAATTTACAAATGCCAAGAGTTAATATGGTATTGCGTCGAGACCACCATTGAGACAATAGACGATATAATTTGCCGACATCAAACGAAGTAGCTATGGTTTTTCTAAATGACGATGGTGAACCACCTTTTCAACGCGATATCAGAATTTATCCAAGAAATAATGACCAACCTTTTTAAACTTGAATATTTTAAGTCCTAATTTAGATCCAATGACTTATCCTATATTCTACCTAAACGGAGAGTCTGGCTGGACAACAAATTTATCACTATCACCTTATCCAGGAATTTCACATGGTGTTCGAAGTAATATATCAATGCCTCAGTTCAAAATTGCTGAAACAGTGATTCGTGATAATGAGTTTAATCCAATATTGCATGGTGGAAAACTTGCTCAACAGTGGATAATAGACTCTCACTTACAAGTGGAAGCTAATAATCTCAATTTCATAAGACAGAAGCAAAAAAAACTTCATGCAGAAGATTATTCTGGCCTCAGGGACTTTGTAGCCCAAGGAGCCGTTGATGCAGGTGTTACTGCTGGAAAAACCACAATTCTACCTTCTTCATTTCAAGGGTCTTCTAGAAATATGAGAGAGAGATACAATGATGCTATGTCCATTGTTACAAAGTTTGGAAAACCAGATGTGTTTTGTACATTCACGTGCAATCCACAATGGCCAGAAATAGCCAAAAATCCACTGCCCGGACAAACGTCATCAGACAGACCTGATTTAGTAGCTAGAGTATTTAAAATCAAACTATCAGCATTAATGAATGATATAACAAATGCTGAACTATTTGGTAAAGCTGTGGTTTTTGTATATACTATTGAATTTCAAAAAGAGGTCTTCCACATGCTCATATTCTTTTAATTCTAGCAGAGCCCTATAAATTTCGTAATGCTGCTCAAGTTGACCGTTGCATTTCTTCGGAGTTACCAGATCCTGACACTTATCCACGATTATCAGAAATTGTTCTTCGTACTATGGTCCACGGGCCATGCGAAACTTTGAATCCGAATTCTCCATGCATGGATGGTAATAAATGCGCAAAAGATTTTCCAAAAGAGTTTCAAGAAACAACTAAAGTCAATCGGAATGGTTATCCACTCTATCAAAGAGGACAAGGCCCAACTGCTATAGTTCGCAGCAAACAGATAGATAATCGCTTCAGCGTACCATATAATGCATATTTACTGCAAAAATGTGACGCGCACATCAATATTGAAGCCTGCATGTCCATCAAATCAATTAAATACATGAGATAAAATTGTTACAAGATTATATTATGTTAATCCAAAAGTTATTGAACGTTTCTGCCATCGGTTACTTCTCCTTTATGTTCCTGGTGCTACATGCTTTGAAGATTTATGAACATTTGATGGAGATCTGTACAACACATTTCAAGAAGCTGCACGTGCACGTTGTCTTCTTGCTGAAGATAATGAATGGGATCAATGCTTAGAAGAGGCTACTTTAACTGCAATGCCATTACAAATGCGTCAAACTTTTGCATTTATTTGTATATTTTGTAATCCAACAAATGCAGCTAATTTGTGGTAAAAATATAAAAATTCAATGAGCGAAGATTATTCAAGATCTTATAATGAATCAGCTGCTCAGAACCGAGCTTTGCAAGATATTAATTGCATGTTGGAATCTCATGGATTAAACTGTACATCATTTAATCTTCCTACACCCGATATACTGCAGGAAATTCAAAATGAAGAATTCGATTATTTTAATGAAGCTGAAGTAGCTGTTAAACAAATAGCAACTTTAAATTTCTTACAACTTGCAGCTTTCAACCAAATAAAATCAGCTCTTGAAAGTGATTCTGTTGACGTTGCTTTTACTTAGATGGTCCTGGAGGATCTGGTAAAGCATATTTGCACAACGCACTCATGCATTTTGTTAGCGGTAAATGCCAATTAGTACTTCCACATGCAACAACAGGAATCGCATCAATTTTATTAGAGGGTGGCAAAACTGTTCATTCTGGCTGCAAATTACCAGTGCCGATTTTAGAAACTTCCTCATCTGCCATTCGAACGTCTTCAAGTGAAGCTCAAATATTACGTGAAACAAAATTAATTATAATTGATGAAGTGACAATGATGTCATGCCATGCTCTTCGTTGTATAGATGTCTTACTGCGGGAAATAATATTGAATGGCATGCCTTTTGGAGGCAAGGTTATGCTATTAGGTGGAGACTTCCACCAGACATTACCAATTGTTATAAGAGGAAACAGAACAGAAATTATTGAAACATGCTTGAAATCAAGCCCACTTTGACAAGAATTTATACAACTTAAACTATCTGAAAATATGAGATCTGAAGGGCAAAATTCCTTTAATGAGTGGCAGCTTAAAATTGGTGAAGATATAACACCCGATATATCAAATTTACCTGCAGGTACAATAGAAATTCCACCATCAATGGTTTGCAAAGATTCAATTATTGCAAGTGTATATGGAGATCATATAAACTATACTGATTTTGAACAACTTGAACAAAAAGTAATTTTGACAACAAAAAACAAACATACATTATCATTAAATAACAAAATTTTGAATTTGCTGCCTGAAGATGGCAGAACTTACTATAGTGGAGATTCAGTCGTGTCTGCAAACCAAGAAAATGTTAATAATTATTCAACTAAGTTCTTGCATGAACAAACTCCATCTGGGATGCCTCCTCATAAGCTTACTCTGAAAAAAGGAAGTATCATCATGCTTCTCAGAAACATGAATCCAAGAAAAGAATTATGCAATGGAACCAGATTAATTGTGCACTCTCTCCACAACCATTTTATTGATGCTTTCATTTTAACCGGAACAAATCAAAATGATAGAGTTCACATACCGAGAATTGATTTGACACCAAGTGAAACTTCTCTACCTTTCATTCTTAAACGCCGCCAATTTCCAGTTATACTGTCATTTGCAATGACGATAAATAAGTCACAAGGACAAACATTTTCTACAGTTGGCCTGTATTTAAAAGAACCGTTTTTTTCTCATGGACAACTATATGTAAGTATTTCAAGATGTAAAGAGAAAGAGCAGTTAAAAAAATTATGTAGAAGATACTGAAGAGCAAGGTCGGTTTTTAAATAATGAAAGAGTTTTTACAAAAAACATCGTATTTCCTGACGTTTTGTGAACAAATTTCAATTTCATTTTTTCTGTATTCATTATTACATAGTTTTTCATAAATTCGTTTTGTTTTTAAATTGTGTTATTTTCAACTATTACTGCGGAACAAGAGAGGAAAACTCATATTCATGCACATGTCTTTTATCCCTTTAAGACCTGACCTACACAACTGTGCAGGTGATCCTAAGGCAAAAGGAAAAACAATTTCCTCTGTTTCTGGCATTAAAGCAAAGTCTGCACCAAACAATTGTGAGGATCCTCCCTTGACGTCACCTGAGATCGAAAAAAATTTAAAATATCTTTTTTCAATTAAATATGATCTTATTAATTTGGGTTAAAAGCCAAGATTTTTAATTTCTACCAAAACCGTTCAGGTCTTAAAGGTTTATATATCTTTCTATCTCATTTTCCGTCATTTTTGACGGGCTATCTTTCTAGTATATATATGAAATACATATTATATATTTGATAATATATATATTATATTTGATAAAATATACTGCCTATTTGGTAAAATATGCAGTAAAATATGGCATGTATTAAGTACTAAAATCAAAATATTTCTTTGTCTAAGGTGGAACGTTGTTTACTGGATTTATATCGCATTCAATTTTAATTTTAGTTGAATCTTTAAAACAATCAGCATATATATGTAGGATTTGAAATTAAACATATTTTGTTTTCTTTATGACATGCGTGATCAGCAAATTAACTGACGCTCTGGTATTTTTATCATCTATGATTTGAAAGCACAAATTATGAAAATTCGCGATCACGAGATCAAGGTTTGGACATATTCAAAATTAGAAAAGAGCCAGTCTATAAAATAATAGACCAGGAGCCGTCAACACAGACAATCACCTCATCGAGTTCACGGATGAAATTCTGGGATTAGTTAAATATTGATTCGCATATTAACACGCAATCGGTCTGCCAAGTCATATATTGGTGGAAAACAACGGAAAACCCGATTTCAGCGGCTGACTCGTAGGTTTACCATTGGGTTTTCCTGCTTCCAGTCCCCCATGTTTTCATACCTTTGGGTGCAGGCAAACACAATGGTAAATCTACGAGTCAGCCGCTAAAATCGGGTTTTCAGGTGTTTTCCACCAAGATATAACTTGGCAGACCGATTGCGTTTTAATATGTTAATCAAGATTTAACTAATCCTAGAATTTCATCCGTAAACTCGATGAGGTGATTGTCTGTGCTGCCGGCTCTCGGTCTATAATATTGTTCATGAAGCATCGGCTTATGAGATGCCAAGGAAGGCACTGTTAGGCCTCATGAAATTGCTCGAAAGAAGTATGTTATAGGTCTTAAGTGAGAAATGTACTAACTGTATTTAAAAAAGGTATCAACGAAGTGGTTTAAAATTATCTTTATAGAATTGTATTAATGTGTATGTGTTGTTATTTCAACGTCTAGTTATTCAAGTCATTTATAAATTAACATTTCACATATACTCTTCCTACAAATTTGGGGGCCGGGATATTAAGCAACTAGTAGTGGAATAGATAGTCAAATGTTAATCGAAGATAAATTGTTGTCAATCGCCAGTGTCAAAAGATGGATTGTGAATGAACAAGGAAAGTGTAAAAACCGTAATCATATTTATCTAAGTACAACTTCGAAAAACATGGGATCCTTGAATAAAGCTAAAAGAATTGATCTAATAAATCTCTGCGAGGAATGCGGAATTGAACCAGCAGAAAAATCGACAATCCCTGTCTCAATAAAGCTGATTAAAAGCTGGGAGGATTACGATGAAGATTTTATAAAGGATCGCTTAGAAGTAATTATGGCAGCTAGAAAAGAGAAAGCAGAAGAGGAAAGAGAAGAGAAGAAACAAAAAGAACAAGCGCAATCGGAACTTGAAGAACAGAAAATGCAATTGCAGGTGGAAGAGAAGAATTTACGAGCAGAGATCGAAGAAAAGAAACTGAAAATGGAAGAGAGAAAATGGCGAATAGAATTGGAAGAAAATGATCGCGTAAGAGAGTTTCGGATTAAGAAAATACTAGTACAAGAAAATTCAAGACAACACATCGACGTGAACACAAGGACAAATCCAGGTAAGCAATAGGAATTGCTTAGATTATTAACAAAATATGATAGTACGAATGGTATTAGTTTATACTTGCTATGTATGAAAGGCAAATGGCGCAAACGGGCATTGATAAAAAAGAGTGAGTCAACTATTTAATTAACCTAATGCCATTAGATGTGATTAATATAATAACCAGGGAGAGTGAACTCGAAATGTATGATTATGATTACATAAGAAGTATTCTTTTAAAACGGTACAAACTATTGCCAGAAGAGTTTAGGCTGAAATTTTTCTCACTCAAAAAGGAGCCGTCGGCTAATTGGAACGATTATTGAGATCAAGGTGTATTTCAAACAATGTATTGACGGTTTTCAAATAGATAACTTTGAGGAATTATCGGAATTAATTGTAGTTAATCAAATTAGGCATAATTTACCTGCGGAAACAAAGACACATTTTGCAGAGGAATTGTTAGTAATAAAAAAGATAGACGACTTAGTAAACAAGTTAGATATTTACGAAACGGCTCGAAGGGTTTGCAACAAACAATCAGTAAGGAATACAAGCGGGGGTTTTGAGGATAAACGATCGAGAGTGGCTGACTACGCCAATTCGAAAAGGCGTCAAGTTGAAAATAGGCACAATGTGAATCACGGAAGAAACGAGGCGCATATAATCTGCTTTCATTGTGGCAGACCTGGTCACGTGAGTTGGAAATGTACCATGGGGAGTAAAACACAACAAGATTATTCAAATTATAACTCGCAACGTAATCAAAATTGGCGAGAAACAAAATACCAAGATTGGAGCCAAAACACTCAAAGAAAAGTAGTTAATACGGGCACGTTAAATGGTAAGAAAGGAAGTATCTTGGATATTCAAGGAATAAAAACAAACATAATAATCGATACAGGGAGTGATATTTCAATCACCAATTCAATATATCATACTGCAATAAACGCGCCAAAGTTAACCAGCCACAATATATCTATATCGGGCATAGGTGGAAAAGAAATTAACCCAATGGGTTAATTCTTGCATAAAGTTTATGTAGATGGTATAGAAATACAGGATAAATTTTACGTGGTACAAGAAGCTGACTATGATTTAATAATAGGTAGAAAAGCAATCGAAGGTCTGGCGTTAAAAGTTGAGGAAGATGTTGTTAGAATAATAAACGACAATACAATACGAGTAGGTTACATTAAACTTAATAAAGTCCCTTTCAAATCAGATGAAGTAGTCACATCAAATATAAGCAACGATAATCGAGGTTGGGAAGATATAGTAAATATCGATTGCGAAAATGGCGGAATGGATTTGACTCATATTACAAATTTAGCTAACAGCGAAGAAATACGAGGATTGATAAAATCCTGCGAACGAACAAAACAAAAGATAATGGATTAAACATGAAAATACTACCGGAAGATAAAAAAACCTATCTGCGAACGTCCAAAGAGATTCTCTTTAGTTGAACAGGAAATCATCAATAAAAAAGTACGACAATATTTAGATAATGACATTATCAGATGGAGCACCTCAGATGATATAGCATCTGTGATCCCTGGTAAGGAAAAAGAAACCGATAAGAAATTCGTCGTCACTAGACTGGAGAGATCCAAAAGTAAAGACACTGAGAGGAAAACAGAAAATAATACCTGTTCAATGACTATTTGTGGAGATACTAATAATTTTAAACACAAAAAGAGTAAAAAAAGACCTAAAGGAAAAACGGTTAGAAAGAAAAATTCCAAAAACAATTCTGATCAGAAAATAAAAGATAATCCTATTGGAAATAATACAAAAAATGTTAAAGAAAAGAAAAACAATAACGCAAAAAGATCTATAGGCAAAACCTTAGTTCAACCTGGACCATATAATGAAGAATCCAAGTGGTATATGTATGTACCAAAATTACAAAGAATTACCAATAGCCCAGTAACGCGAAGCACCAAGTATAGTCCCTTTGAATTAATGACAGGAGTTAAAATGAAGGACAGTGACAAAACATCATGAAGGACAAAACATCAAGAAAATTTTAGAAGAAGAATTTATCGAATGTATGATGGAAGAACGCGAAGCCATGAGAGAAGAGGCAAAGAAAAATATACTCAAAATAGAAGAAGAAACAAGGTGCAATTTGATAAGAAAAGGAAACAGCCACGAAAATACAAAATAGGAGATATCGTCGCCATAAAAAGGACACAATTTGGCAATACTATCAAACTTAAAGAAAAATATTTGGGGCCATATGAGATAACTGCAGCCAAGAATCATGATCGGTATGAAGTAAAGAAAGTAGGCGATCATGAAGGTCCAGGAAAGACGTCAACCGTGGCCGAATACATGAAGCCGTGGTGTATGAGTTAAACTCCTGGACGAGATGGATAGATTAAATATGGAACATGTATGGAACATGTAATCAATATTTTAGGTGAAAGAAAAATACACAAAAGTCCCAAAAGTTTAGTTGTTTGAGAATAAAAATATATTAAGCCAAGATATTGATGTCGAGACGCCATCATGTCAGGATGACGATTTGTAGGATTTGAATTTAAACATACTTTATTTTCTTTATGACGTTCATGATCAGCAAATCAACTGACGCTCTGGTATTTTTATCATCCATGATTTGAAAGCATGAATTATGAAAATTCACTATCACGAGATCAAGGTTTGGACATATTCAAAATTAGAAAAGAGTCAGTCTATAAAATAATATTGTTCATGAAGCATCGGCTTATGAGATGCCAAGGAAGGCACTCTTAGGCGTAATCAAATTGTTCGAAAGAAGTATGTTATAGGTTTTAACTGAGAAAGGAGCTGTATTTAAAAAAGATATCAACGAAGTGGTGTAACATTATCTTTATAGAATTGTATTAAAGTGTATGTGTTGTTATTCCGACATCTAGTTATTCAAGTCATCTATAAATTAACATTTCACATTTAATCTTCCTACATATTAAAACAACCCCAATGTTTAACTTACAAGAATTTTTAAAATCCACATTTTTTAAACCTTGAAATTTTTACAAATATGTGTTATATTTGGCATACATTTTGATAATATTTAAAAAACTTTTTGCAACAATTATGGATATCCGTTTCCTATCTTTTTAACAGCAGTTTATATAGGAGAAAAAAACCACTTTGTAAACACAGATTGTAATTAAATTACTTAGTTCAGTCAACCCCAAAAAGTTCTGCGAAGCGGAAGTTTTATAGGCTAAAACATTAAAAAAATATTTTTGTTGAAAAATAAATATTTGTGAGAGTTTTGATACAGTGAAAAAATATGTATTCAGAAAAAAATGCAACGAACTTTGTTTGCATCATTTTTCAAAGTGAATTGATAAGACAGTTTGCAACAAGTAAATATTTGAAATTTTCATGTTAAATTAGTTTCTGTTTTTTCAACAGGGAAAGAATCTAAAAAAATTATGCCAGGCTAAATTTTTTATCGTAATTTATTTTTTACTAATATAAACGGAAGATGTAAATTGCTTGAGAAAATATTAATAATTCATTTTTTACTATGAATATTTTCAGAAGCATATGATTTATGAAAACAAATATTATATCTCTTTTTATATGTATGAAGCGTCTTTAAAATAAACGTTAGATTTATAACTATTATTTTTACACCTAATTTTGACATAAATGGGAACATTAATAATTTTTTTTTAAGGTTGTAAGAATTGATACATCGTCCAATATAAAATATCGATTTATTTTTTAAATCATCGACTAAAATTAACAAAAATAACTGATACACATTTAAAAGGGTGATGTCCATTTTTTTATTATTGAATTTTTTTTGTTGTTTAGAATCTTAGTATTTTTGTTGCAGAATAACATTTGAGGAGCAGCTTATCTTAGAAGAACATAAAAAGAGAAGTAATTCCACGAATATTCAATTTTAGTATATGCCCATTCAATGTTTACGATTGTATCACTAAGCGATATAAGAATGTTGTTCTGTTGTTTTGTGCACTTTCAAAAACTGTCTAATTTATAAACTATCGTAATTTTATGTGAAGTCGGAGAAAAAAAGTAAACACCCCCTACTAACTCCTCAACAAATTATCGTAGTAGAAAGTTACTGGTAGCGAACGATTGGAAATATAGTCTACTTTTAAATTATGTATATAAAATTTGCTCAGGGGACCATCTACATATTAAAACGACCCCAAACTTTATTTTTTTCAATGGCAATACCCAATTCTAACAAGGTATTTCAAATCTTCGGTTCAAACTATGTCTAGTCACCAAATTTGAAGTCATTTGAATGATAAGTGTTTCAATTATAAATATTCAAAATTTAGTGCTATTAATGTTAAATTACATTTGCCTATTTCCATTAATATCTCCTGAAATTATACTCCTAATGTGCTACTTTTTGTGTGTAGCAATAATACTAAACCCCCCAAACATAAATACGTTGAATTTGCAATTTTTATAATTTTTGATATGAATTATGAATTATGAAATTAATATTTGAAAAAATTATGAATTGCAACCTACAGGTTTTTTTTGATGGATTTAGATTTATTAAGTCCTGCTTTATGGAAATCCAAAATTTTCCAATCTTCCAAGTAGTTTTCAAATTATGCTTAAAAAACGACAAAATGATGGTTTAAAGGGCCGTCTATGATAGAAGTGACTAAATATTTTGAAATTTCTTCTACTGTCCTGTAATCTAGCAGGGTTCATTGCCTGCTTAGGCTGCCTTGATCAAGAAGGGGGCTCTCTCGGTTAACAATCGAGTACCGAACTTCAATTTGGATACAGCCCTTAAAGTACGCTGGTTTTAAAATAATTAATTTCTCGGAAATTTATCGTACGAATTGCATAAAAATTTAGTTTTAGGCTAATTGAAGGGTTTAGAGTTCATTTATGCTGTCAGAATTGTGTACTGCTATTGAAAAATAACAAAGTTTTGGTTCGTTTGATATGTAGATGACCCTTAAGAGAAATTTATATACATTATTTAAAAGTACACTTTATTATGAATCGTTTCGTTCCAGTAACATTCTTGTACGATAATTTTTTGCAGAGTTAGTAAGGGGTGTTTAGTTTTTTTTCCACGACTGTACCATGTTGCAATAATTTAAATGGCAAGCGTGTGTATAATACTAGATAACGTCCAAATTAACTCCAACGGACTTTATCAGAGGCTCTTAATCTGCTCATTACCGCAGGCACTGGTTTCAATAGTTCCAAAACATTATTGACTTGTGGAGTAGATATTAGAATTTCTTTCTTTGGCGGAGCTTCTTTTAAGCTGACACAGAAATAGAGGCTGTCGCAGAGGAACTTTTTTAAGCGTTTTTAAGTCCAAATGAAATTAGACACCAACATTTTACAAAAGTTTTCTTTGACTTATATAAACTCAAAAATGTAAGGCTGAGAAAACTTTTGGAAATTATTGGTATTCAAATTCAAGGTACCGTACAAACACTGGAAAAATCTGCATAGGATAGCCGCCATTTTTACCAGACTGCCAAGAAGGGTTATGTGTTTCACGCGTATCTGGGTATGTGGATTTCTTTATACCTTCGAAACATCCCAACGGCTGAATGGATTTTAATGAATGAGGTCTCTATCGATTCGTCTTAACCGTCCGATGGTTATAGGCTAGGTTTGTTTTTATAAATTCAAAATGGAGGCCGTAAGATACAAAATAGCGGTAGAGACGGAAAACAATTTACGCACCCTATTGAGTGGCATATCATTGGATAGGTCTTTCAAAATGAAAATGGTATTTCTTTGACTATTTTACAGTCAGAAGCTCCGTTTAAATATTGCACAGCCTGGAAGTGCTGTAGGTAGGATCTGTAACTTTACTGCAACTCTAACCTTTATAGACATGTATAGGCCTCATCAAAACAGTGTTTATAGATTGGAACTAACAATTTAAACAATTTAAAAGTCATCAATACAAGTAAATTAAAAAAAAATAGGTAAGTAACATAAAAAGTAGTTTCACATTGATGAGAAATAATTAATTAGTTCGATTTTTACACAGTCAGGTTTTTTGATTTTTTAAATTTAATTTTTATTGTGCATTGGTTTAGTATTCAGTGGGCGGTGGTCTTACAGTTATTGTTACGCATTTGAAGAAGAAGGGGTACATGGGAAAGTGAAGCAAAGAAAGACTTAAAACATAGGTTGACACCGAATTACTCTCGTTCTCTTTTCTCTGTCCGCTTCTCTCTCGCGCTATAATAATGTTAGATCTATTGGCAACATAATGACCATGTGTCGTTTGATAAAGAAGGCGAGAAAATTTTCATGGTGAATTTTCATTCAAAATGTAATTTGTACTGTCTTCTTACACTTTAATTTCATCGATTTTTTTTATTTATCTGCAGCGGTGGTGCACAGTGTTCTACGATATAGGTGAAAATTGTATGTATTTTTAAAAGTTTATCAACTATGCAGAGTTGCTATATAAATCCGATATAAGAAATCCTATGTGTTTTTTCTCTTACATACCATGTAGCTTGGTTTTTAGAACGAAATGTATAGGAAAAGTTGGAAAAACAGGCGAAAACCAAAAATTAGTAACTGATAAAAAAAAAGTTATGGAAGTTTTATTTTTTATATTATTGTAAATTAATTTTTTTTTTTGCTTTGAGAGCCATATTCTGAGCCTAATTTTTAGCTCACAGGCTATCAAAGCTTGAGAGCTAATGTGCCGCAGGTTCTGTATGTACGTATGTATGTATGTACGTACCGTGACGACTCTTGATAGAAATATCCGATTTTATTCACATTTTGTACATTGAATGTACCTGTTGGGTCCACTGGAACCGTCTGGTAAGCGGAGGTTAAACATAATATTAAGAAAATAATTTATAAAGTGCAACTCTTTTAATATAAGAATTTCGTGAAAGTAAATTGAATACTTAAATATTAAATTAAACAAAAACATAATTTGAAGAACAAATTTTAAAAAAACAAAATTTATTTCCTACACTGTTTAAGACTGAGAAGGGACAGATATTAAGTTATTTCATTCAATTAGCTCTACATTTAATGTTAAATTTTTGTAACAAATTAGTTAAGCCAATTGAAGATTAAAAAATAAAAATAAAATTCATACAATATGATACTTAAAACACCCTGAAAAATTAGATTCCGTTCAAATCAAATCGAAATAAATCTTAGACTTCTTCCATTTTTAATTGAAAATATTTGTATTGCAGATTTTGATGTTTACGACAATTGTGCATAAAAAGATAAGATGCATGCAAAATACAAAACTTAAAAAAAAGTCTAAGATTTATTTCGATTTCATTTGAACGGAATCTAATTTTTTAGGGTGTTTTAAGCATCATATTGTATGAATTTTATTTTTATTTTTTAATCTTCAACTGGCTTAACTCATTTGTTACAAAAATTTAACATTAAATGTAGAACTAATTGAATGAAATAACTTAATATCTGTCCCTTACAGTGTAGGAAATAAATCTTGTTTTTTTAATTTGTTCTTCAAATTATGTTTTTGCTTAATATGTCAAGATTTTTATTAACTACAGCACTCAGACGAACGCATTTCAAAATTAATAAAGAGTATAATAATCAGGCTTTGATGTATGCGGTATTGCATCACAATGTGGGATGCTGTTTACCAATGTGTAATTCAAAATGTTTCACCACTGTAGTAATGCAGGTTGCGGTAGTTTGGACAAAAACTTCCAATCTGAACGTAAAAAATCTATAATCAAAATATAAAAAATTAACTTCACTTAAATTTAGATACCCTATTTCCCACTCAGGAACGCTATGAATATAAATGTAAATTGTGTTGAATCCTTACTGCTAATATTTAACAATTTTATTTAAAAGTTTTACTTAAATTTTTAAACCTTATTATCTCCCAAGGGGTGATGTAAACACATCAGAAAATTATTACCTAAGTTTAACTTGGGATATAAATAGTTCTCATCTCGGAAAAAAATACATTTTAAAATTTAAGTTATGTAATTCCCCACTAAGTTCGTTACCTGCGTAAAAATAGCTCGCCATTAGAAACTTTTACTAAAATATAAACTTGACCAAAGCAAAAACGTATTCTGAAAATATCCTTTTTATTTCCACTATGACGCCATATTCATCTTTTTAATTTTTGAAAAAAAAAAACTAGCTCAATTTAATATTTCACGTGAAAATCTTTGAACTAAAAAGAAATAAATTATTATTACGGCTTTTGAAATTTTTACAACAATGAAGTAATAATGTTACATTTTCTATGAAAAATGTCAGTTGATTTTCAATGAAAAAAGCGAAAATTTGGAATTATTAAGAAAAATACTTGAATCTCTCTATTCTAAAAAAAATCCCTGCCGGCTCGGGCCTACAGGCGGAGGTAGATTTCGAAGTTAAGTACTAAATTCACCAACAAAACTTAAATCAAGATTAAAGATAAACCCAGTTCCTTCGCTAAGAATGAGCTCTAGGGAGCTAAACATTTTGTGAAAATTCTAATATACACACACGGAATAGGTTTAAAAATGGTTAAATCAAACTCAGAGAACCTCAAAGTGTTAAAATATGTTAATATTTCCATACTCGGGTTTTTATCATGTTTTAATACGTTTTTTCAAACTCAATGACTCAATATATTCACCTGCTGTGGTCCATTATATTTTCAATATGACGCAATATTTTTTTTTTTTTTTTTTAATTCGTCAAACTATTTATTTCATTTTGAATTTTCATGCAGGAATCTTGCTCTAGAAAACTTATGACGTAATATTCAATTTGTTTTCAATTCGTCAAACTATTTATTTCATTTTGAATTTTCATGCAGAAATCTTGCTCTAGAAAACTTATGACGTAATATTCAATTTGTTTTCAATTCGTCAAACTGTTTATCTAATTTAATTTTTCACGTGAAAACACTGCATTAGAAAAGCAATTGTTGTGGTGAGAATTTTATTCCTTTTTTTTTATTGTTGGCAACAGCTATAACGAAAAATATTTATTTTTTCCTGCCATTGTTGTGTAAAAGTTGGTTTTATCAGAATCGTGTTAAGACATTATTCAAAATTTTAAACCTTCCCCATTCCCATTTCCTTGGACCGATTTTGCTCATTTTCAATCCCTAAGAAATTAGCTATCTTAAAGTTGTTGGCGAGTTTGAAGACGTTCCGTGCATAATTGCGACTTTTATCGTGCGGACAAAATTTAGTACATACATACATACATACATATATATATATATATATATATATATATATAAACTTTTTTTAGGTGGGGGTGGTTTTGAGTTCCTGGGGTCATGTAATGAAAAGTTATGAAGGAATTTTTCAAAAGTCGCACCATGGTAACGACTGCAATAGGTAGTATTTCTTACGAAATCTACCTAAAAAAATCCCTGCCGGCTCGGGCCTACAGACGGAGGTAGATTTCGAAGTTAAGTACTAAATTGACCAACAAAACTTAAATCAAGATTAAAGATAAACCCAGTTCCTTCGCTAAGAATGAGCTCTAGGGAGCTAAACATTTTGTGAAAATTCTAATATACACACACGCATGTATATGGAACAGGTTTAAAAATGGCTAAATCAAATTCAGAGAACCTCAAAGTGTTAAAATATGTTAATATTTCCATACTCGAGTTTTTATCATGTTTTAATACGTTTCTTCAAACTCAATGACGTTACATATTCACCTGCTGTGGTCCATTACATTTTCAATATGACGCAATATTTTGTTGTTTTTTTAATTCGTCAAACTATTTATTTCATTTTGAATTTTCATGCAGAAATCTTGCTCTAGAAAACTTATGACGTAATATTCAATTTGTTTTCAATTCGTCAAACTATTTATTTCATTTTGAATTTTCATGCAGAAATCTTGCACTAGAAAACTTATGACGTAATATTCAATTTGTTTTCAATTCGTCAAACTGTTTATCTAATTTAATTTTTCACGTGAAAACATTGTATTAGAAAAACAATTGTTGTGGTGAGAATTTTATTGCTTTTTTTTAATTGTTGGCAACACTTATAACGAAAAATATTTATTTTTTCCTGCCATTGTTGTGTAAAAGCTGGTTTTATCAGAATCATGTTAAGACGGTATTCAAAATTTTAAACCTTCCCCATTCCCATTCCCTTGGACCGATTTTGCTCATTTTCAATCCCCGCCGAGAAATTAGCCATCAGTTGTTGGCGAGTTTGAAGACGTTCCGTGCATAATTGCGACTTTTATCGTGCGGACAAAATTTAGTACATACATACATACATACATAAACTTTTTAGGTGGGGGTGGTTTTGGGTTCCTGGGGTCATGTAATGAAAAGTTATGAAGGAATTTTTCAAAAGTCGCACCATGGTAACGACTGCAATAGGTAGTATTTCTTACGAAATCTACCTAAAAGTAACTACCGCTGTCACCGCCGCCGCCGTCGCCGGTTTTGATTTTTTTGTGACCGGAGGTCTTTCTTCGCTAATATTAAGAAAAATAATGCATACAAAAATATGAAAATAGGTAGTATTATACAGAAATGTTTGATAAACACGCTTATGCAGACTGTTTTCAAATCGAAGAATTATTTTAGGAGATATTTAATGCTAAAAATGGACAAAATCGTTCCACTAAAAAAGTTTTATAGGAGCAAAAACTATTCATGGGAATTTAATCATTTTTAGATCATTTTATACGTTTGAAGTTCCCGGTGTGCAGACTGTATTTCTTTTCTTAATTTCACTTATTTTTTGAGGTTTTATTTCTATTTTAAATTCAAACTTTCAGCATTTCGAGACATATTTTTTACTTATTTCAGAAAATTGTACTAATTTATACTGTTGCCAACTGTATAAAAAGCGCAAAGAATATTGCTTCAAATAAAAAATTTATTTACACGTGACTATTATAAACAGGAAAAAAACTTTCAAATTAGAATTAAATAATTACGTATAATAAGCAAGAACTTAGAACTTATTGAAAATTACTTCATAAAAACTATATTTACACATGATTTTAAGAGAGAAAGGAAATTGTAAAATAATAAATTCATTAACATGCGTTAGAAGTTTTAAATAGGAGAAATTACGTTATACTTACGTCACATTACATTTATTGCATAAAATGAACACAAAATAATATTGCAACACAGTTTAAATTTAGGAATTGCGCTAGGCATTTACTTGATGGCTTGAGAGGATACTTTTCAACTATTTTTGTTAGGAAATCGCAAATAATATTTCATCTCTAACAAAAGTATTTTCACGTGAATATTAAAAAGAGAAAGAATAGTCAAAATTACGTCAGATTAAAAACGATTAATTTAAAATGTCTTATTTAAAAGAACTTTCTTTTCGCTTTGTTAAAAAATACCTGGAGACAAAGACTCTGTTTACTTAATTCCTTTTATATTAGCTTATTTTGAAATGTTTAACTTATTTTACTTAATCAAAGACGAAAACAGCGATTCTATCTTTGGTACTACTTAGTTATCCCGTCGAACAAAAATCTATCATTCGTTAAATTATAAGATTAAATGCCAGTAATGGTTGATCGTAAATGTCACATTCACTTGACTTTAAGCAAGTTACACGTGTCTTCGTCATCAAGTTATTTTTATTTCGACGTTTTATTTGCATTTTTATTAACGTTGCACTAATTTATTTGTTCTTTCATTATTTAAAATAAAAATTATGTCAATTTGTATAATTTGGCGATTTATATAATTTGGCGAAATTGGCGACGGGATAATCAAAAAGTACCGCAGCGGATTTGGCCTTAAAATTTCCCAATCAAAGAAAAATGAATAGAAATCCGTTTATACGAAGATCGCCACTGTTTTTTAAATTATAATTCAATCTTCAGAAATATTTTTAAAGCCGATCAAATTAGCGTACTTTTAGAGTCTGCGGTGTCTGAACGGGGGTTGACGAGCGTAGCTCGTAGGAGGCAGAGCCCCCTAGTAATGCAAAAAAAAAAAAAAATGGCCCATGTTTTTCTCTAGTTTATAATTCACCCATATGCAAAGGCATTTTACCATTCGTTTTGACCCTGACGTCAGGCAAACATTTTTACATTTTAAATTTATAATATCATTAGAATCAGTGAAGAATAAAAAATGAGTGGCATCAGGGACAAAAAGGTGGGAAGAAAAAATGAAAAAGTTATGATCTCCATAGGCTTTTCCATTTTAAATTAACATTGAGAAGCGACACTGGAAATAAATAAATATTGCGCTCCCGCGCAATACTTAAATATAACTAAACACTTTAAGTTATGAAAATATTTCATTACTACACTGTAAAAAATTTATGTATCGTTACCACATAAAATTGGTGGCAACATACTGCCTCTAATTTAATGGAGTAATTTAACTTATATAATGGTGTAATTTAAACTGATATAACTGGTGTAATATTACACATTAGTGTAACTTAACAAAAGTTATATCGGTTAAATTACTCCATAAAATGGAGGCAGCACGGCTGCCACCAATTTTATGGAGAAACGTTTACCTAAACATTTTTACAGTGTATTAATTACAAAGTTTCCACTATTAATTATGAAATATTTTTTCTTTGTGCTTAAATTAAGAATTTCATCGTGTCATAATGCATTGTTTAGTGTAAACATTTATTAATCCGAACATTAAAGTAAAATAAAAGTAAAAATAGCATGTTTATGCTTATTTTTAGGCTGTTTCTAGAAAGTTATCGAATAGAAACAAATGTACAATTCTTTTCCATGTCAGGTTATAGCTCATTCAGCGGGATTTCGATTTGCTGATTACAAGTAAAAGGTGTTTACGATACAAATCCGCTTAAATTAAATGTAGAACTTGTGTAATGGTTTAAAGTAACGTCTGGTAATCCTTTGTTATATCTTTGTAAAATGGAATTAAGTATTAGCTGAAAATAATCAAATGGGAAAGAATAGATAAGTAAGCTGTTAACAATAAATTACATGCATTACATTAGAAAAATCATAAAGGAATTATTTAAAAGAAATAAATCATGATTATATGAAATTATCTTTACTGTTAAAAATTTAATTGCATATGCTTCCTTTGAAGGTATTAATAGATTTCATCGGCATATAGGATTATTAAAGCAGCGCATATTGAATTGTAAAAATTACTTTGATATTTGAAGAACAGTTTAATTTATCACTAAACAAAAATATCAGAAATATGGAATATTGTGTATATTGCACTAACCAGTTAAATTCTTTTTTAATGCAGAGATAAGTTAATTTACTTAGTAAATTTAAAAACGATGTGTGACTGCCATGTCTAGCAAAATATATCGCACGTAAAGTTATGAAAATTTGGATGGGATAGTCCAAGACACGTTTTTATAAACAGGAGGCACAGATTTTTTCTTTTTTGCTAATACTTGAGATATCAATTAAAAACCATAATGAGCATCGCAAAATGGTTTGAAAACTTGAAGTGATGGGGGCGAAAGTCCGTTCTGCAGATGAAAAAACGATACTTGCAAATCGCAAAAATTTTTAGCGTCTTTCGCAGCAAGCATCTTCTTCACTATTCGACATAGGATGAAGAATATACGCTTAAATTTCGTAAGCAACAAACGATGCAATACGTTTAAAAATATTAATACTCTTTAAAAAACTCTTTAATTATCTCTTTAATTAATCTTTAATTATCTCTTTAATTAATTTTACTCTTTAATTAATACTCTTTAATATTAATACTCTTTAAAAAATCCTTTAAAAAATATTTTTTTTGCGTTCAAAACCCCGCTTTTCGAAGTCCCAAACCATTTAACTATTAAAAATACGAAAAACTGAGAAAAACCTAGGACATTTCAACGTACTTTTAACATCATAACGGTGAAATTTGTTTAAAAAATATCAATAGTAACCTTTTCTAAAACGTTTTTTAGTAGAGCTGTTTCAATGATTTTTCAGCCACTTTTACAATCAGCATCCGTTTTGATGAACAAATTACGGAAAAATAATAAACACCCACTTATAAATAGAATTTTGTCCTTTCTAACGACGTGTTTGTTAAAAAAAATATTAATATTTACTATGTCAAACAATTTCATTTCTGGAAGTAAATTCCGTAACGTTTTTTACCCATTCTCCAGATTTCTCTCTCTCTGGGATCTAAAATATTTTCAGGATGATTTTTGTTTGTAAGCCTGCACTGGGAAACCTTTCAACAAAAGTCTGAATTTAAATAGGCAATTACTAATACGAGAGCCGATTTGTTGGCTTGGATAGATTAAAAAAAAATATATATATATATATAATGATAGAAATTCGAAGGTATACGCTGTTGAAGGCAGTGGGGACCACTACATTCGGTTTATTTGGAAAGATTTTCATTTAACAATTTAAATTCATTCAACAGTTATTTTAGGTATATTTAAGGTTTTTTATCAATGTCCCGTGCTACGCCCTGCCTTTCGTTTAAAAATATAAAATCAAGACAAGCCGGAACACACGTAGAATTGATGGTGTAAGTTGCCGAAGGCAAAGTTGAAGGGTCCCTAACTCTAAGTTCGTTTTGAAAGATTTTCATATAATAAAACAAAAACATACAAATTTCAGGCTGTACAGTGCCGAAGGCTGTGGAGTCCGCAAGTATAGAAGTTCGTCTGGCTAGATTTTTATTTAAAACTGTAAGATCATACAAATTTGAAAGTGTACGATGGCGAAAGTAGTGAGACCCTCAATATTGGAAAGATTTTCGCTTAAAGACATAAAATCATTAAACACTTATCTTAAGGGGGTCCGGGACACAAAAATCTTCAAATTTTGCAGAAAAAAAGTATTTCATAAAAAATATCTCTGTTTTTTCCTGCTTAAAATGACATTTAAATCATGTTTCTATCTGAATTAGAACAAAAAATATAATTTTTTTCGTTTTGGTTTGTTTTCAAAATCTAGCTTTCAAGCAATGGCTGCCATGGAGACGACTTCTTGTAAAAATGCGTTTTTCTTCATGATAGGTTTTTCACCGTTTCTTATATTTAAATTCTTATAACTCGAGAATCGTTAAAGATACAGGGTTCAAACTTGGAACATATCTTTTTCAATAGTTTTACTTTAATTTCGATTTAGCATATTAAAAAAAATATATTTACTTGTGAAAATATGATTTTTTTTTTTTTTTAAAGTTGCACCCCTTTTTTAAAATTTTTTCGTTAAATATTTTTACTGTTTTTATAAATTAATATTTTTAAAAATACCGAATCAAAATTATAAATTATTATTTTTGTTTACTTAAATGAAAAAAATTTGAAATTCTATAAATAATATTTCGAGTTATAAGGATTTTAAATTACCCCACTTTTCCAATAAATTTTAAATTTTAAATTTTTTTAAAAAGATTATGTGAAGTTTTATCATGTGATTTTGTTTACAAATGACAAGGTTAACCATCACAAAAAAATTCAGAATTTTAACTCAATAAATAAAAATTATTTTAAAATGTGTCCCAGGCCCCCTTAAAACTATAAGATCATAGAAATTTGAAACTGCACGCTGGCGAAAGTAGTGCGACCCTCAATATTGGAAAGATTTTCGCATAAAATCATTAAATACTTATCATAAGTATATTTAAGGTTATTTGTCACGGGCCCTGGAAACGCCGCGCCGGTGGGTCAGCCGGTTTGAAAATAAATTATCATTAGCCAATATATTGCTATTATTCGTTAATAAATGTCATTTACGACAAAGAATATATCCATGTATACACAAATTAAATTAAACTGAGAAGTGTAAGGAGAATGTTCAATAGAGAGGTGGATTTCAAAACAGTGGTGGTCAAATAGAGAGGTGGATTTAAATTCAAAATACATTCTGCGTTCTTCAAATTACAGAAGTGTGAAAATTATTAGAATAATTGTGAAATTTACAATAAAATCTTGTTATATTAAAAAAATAATACATTGTTTAAAAAATATATTGATACA
The DNA here is from genome assembly GCA_963932465.1 of Maratus speciosus. Taxonomy (NCBI): domain Eukaryota; kingdom Metazoa; phylum Arthropoda; class Arachnida; order Araneae; family Salticidae; genus Maratus; species Maratus speciosus. The sequence goes on along the minus strand of OZ010790.1, from coordinate 176,123,553 downwards.
TTTAATATTTAGTGTGCATCCCCCCCCCCTTTTTTATTAAAGATTCGATACGTCTTGGTATACTTTGTATGAGTTTTTGGCAATTAATTTGTATTTCGTTGACAAGGTATCAAATTTGGATGACTCTTTCTATCAGACCATTTTTTGTTTGTGATCTTGCATTTCTTTAAATTTTCTTTACAATGGCTTAAAGATTCTCTATGGGGTTCCTATCTGGTCTATTTCCAGGCAATGGAAGTGTTTTCTTTAATTCAAAATGAAAGAAATGCAACATCACAAAAAAGAATGGTCTGATAGAAAGACTCATCCAAAGGCATTGTGAAGACGTTTCCGTTACATATAGAGGTGGCCGTTTTCAGATTATGTATAGTGATTAAAACAACCAGGACTTACTAAAAAAAAACTCCAATCTGGAAAAGGAAGATGTTTTTTATTCCATCATAACAGGCAGCAGAGAGAGGTACAAGGGGGAAGAGATAAGAGCCTCTTCTTAAAACGACGTCACGAGGCTAGAGACAGAGCAGGAGTGGGTTGAATATACAGTTACAACTTTCTTGCTTGGCGGACTACAATATCGCCAATCTACAAGTATTTTGCGCCATGCAAATGAGGCTGAGAAAAACATTAGCTGGTATGGATTCGCCAAATACATACGGTAGGCTTCTACCATATATTAATTATGTAGGGGTGCCAGATTGTGGGTTGCTAAAATTCTTGAATCATGAGAGGTGCAATCTAATCTGTACTTTGCTACAGCTGCGGTTAAGTGTAAAAATAAAAATGTTTCTGGATAAAGACACAGAGTGATAACTGACCGAATTCGTTAGGCGAAAAGGGCATGAGAATGTATTATTCAAGACAGATGTTAGATCAAAGATTAACAACGTGCATTACCACAAAAATGCAGAATTGACATACATATGAACAAATAATTCTAATGAATGGATTGCATGTTAAGTGATTTCAAATGATGAGTTATATTCATGCCCAAATAAGGAAGTGACCGAAGTTAAAATGCTTTTGTTATTAACAGTGAGCCGTAACGAATTTTCTACAAGGTTAAATCGTATGTGTGAGAAACTCACAAAGTAAAATGAAGACTGAATCACTGATTTTATTTTATTAAAGAGATAAGTAACTAGAATAATTTAATTTAAATGTGAAGGGCTATTAATAGAATCACTTTAGTTTTTAAATGTTGAATTTAATTTAGGGGCTGCACTGTTTGACTATAGTGCACTAAAATAAATAAATTATTAAACAGAATTTTAATTGAAATTGCTTGGTGGGGGGGGGGGGAGATCGAACGCAAACATATATAGTGATATATATAACGAGATAATCGTTGTATATATCACATGGGACACCGCAAAAAAAAAAAAACTTTTTCTTGACCCGTGTGCATTTGCAAAACAGCAAGAAAAAATAGTTACACATATAAATATATTTTCCAAACAGAAAAGTTTTTTTTTTAAAACAAGTTGCTGTCATGAACACAAAAAAATCACTTTCATGAATAGTTCAACAGTCCTAAGAGATTTTATGAATTAATATTTTCTAATTTGATTTCATGGATATCCATCTTAACTAAAATTTTCTTCAAAAATTGCGTACCATGGTATTTTTTTTTTAAATCTAAGTCGACTCTGACAGCAAACATTTAAGCAGCATATAACTAAACCATTGACTGTTTTTCATCAAAACAGTGATCCTGATTAAGATCAATTTATGAAATAAACACAAGTTCAAACAAAAAGAAAAAATATAATATTTAAACACAAATGCAACACTAGAAGTAAAGAGTAAATAATAATAAATGAAATGTGTATTTGTAAACTAATAAACAATTGTAATATGATTTAAAAGAAATTGAACATGGTTAAAAAAATGTAATGTTTATGCACGCAGCATAGGATGACAAAAAAAGAGGTGCCTGAAGCACGCCCATGATAAAGGTGTCACCCTGAATCTTGTGTAGACCACAAGTATTATGGCGTCGGCTTAGGGCTTCGGCCTTAGATGAGGAGGGAGTTTTTTGAGACTCATACAGCGCCCGCTTATATGAGTCCCTGCTCCTCTGAAGACACTAGCGGTCCTCTAAAGGAGCACACGTCGGCTTACAAGCAAAAATTGATTTTTTTGTGAATTGGAACACCAATTCAAAGGGATTGTCTCTCAACACAATGAAGTTTTGGACCCTAACGGCAATAATTTTGAACGGAAACAAAACATTCGAAAGGGAGAATTAAAAAAAAATAGATATATGTCACAGTTTTTAAATGTTGAATTTAATTTAGGGGCTGCACTGTTTGACTATAGTGCACTAAAATAAATAAATTATTAAACAGAATTTTAATTGAAACTGCTTAGGGGGGGGGGGGGGGAGATCGAACGCAAACATATATAACGAGATAATCGTTATAGGCATCATGACAAGGAAGTACAAATTAATTGCTAAAAACAAAAACTCATACAAAGTATGTGAAGACGTATCGAATCTTTAATAAAAAACAAGGGAATGCACCCTAAATATTAAATGTATCAATAGTTTTTAAATAATGTATTATATCTTTAAAATAACAATATTTTAATGTAAATTTCTCAATTATTCTAATATTTTTCCCATCTCTGTAGTTCTTGTATACACTGCGAAAAAAAAAAAATCTGAATATACGAAAATATACGAGGGTGAGTCGGAAAATAAGTTTCCCTTGGTAACTGTGGACAGAGGTGTGTATGAAAGACAAAAAATGTAATGAAACGTTAAAGATAAGACGTAACTTTATTTTTCTACATAAGTACCAAGTGAGTTGAGACATTTTTCATACCCCTTTATATGCTTCAAAAAGAGCTCCTTGAAAAAATCAGGGCTCTGCCTCATTCTGTTCCCGGTAGATATGGAGAGAAAGTGCTTTGTGAATTAGTGGTTAAAGGAGGAAGCGAAAGCAGTTGTCTGCTATGAATGGGCACGGGGAGAATTGGGAGCTGAAATCCATAACCGCTACGTGGGAGTCTATGGGCCAGATGTGATGTCGAAACAAATGATGCGGAGATGGTGCGCCAATTCAGTGAGGGGCGTCAGCAAGTGTTGGACAGGCCGAGAGCTTGACGGACGTACACGGCCACTACAGACGAAATCAATGCTTGATTACTTCTTTGTAAGCAATGCTGAAGTCACACAAGCCGTTCAACGCTTCTTTTGTATGCAGAGCCATGTTTTTTTCCTGGAGAGCTTTATGAAGCTTATAAAGTGTATGACAAATGTCTCAACTCTCTTGGCACTTAAGTAGAAAAATAAGGTTACGTCTTATCTTTAATGTTTCATTACATTTTTTGTCTTTCATACACACCTCTGTCCCCAGTTGCCAGGGGAAACTTATTTTCCGACTCACCCTCGTAGTATAAAAAATCCCTGCCGGCTCGGGCTTACAGGTGAAGATAGGTTTCGAAGTTAAGTGCTAAATTCACCAACAAAACTTTAATCAAGATTAGAGATAAACCCAGTTCCTTCACTAAGAATGAGCTGCAAGGGAGCTAAACATTTTGTGAAAATTCTAATATACACGAATACACACATGCATGCATATGGAATAGGTTTAAAAATGGCTAAAGCAAATTCAGAGAACCTCAAAGTGGTAAAATATGTTAATATTTCCATAGTCGGGTTTTTATTATGTTTTAATAAGTTTCTTCAAACCCACATGACGTTACATATTCAACTGCTGAGGTCCATTACAATTCCAATATGACGCAATATATATATTTTTTTAATTCGTCAAACTATTTATTTCATTTTGAGTTTTCATGCGGAAATCTTGCTCTAGAAAACTTATAACGTAATATTTAATTTTTTTTCAATTCGTCAAACTGTTTATTTAATTTAATTTTTCACGTGAAATCTTGCAGTAGAAAAGCAATTGTTGTGGTGAGAATTTTATTGCTTTTTTTTTATTGTTGGCAACTGCTATAACGAAAAATATTTATTTTTCCCTCTCATTGTTGTGTAAGAGCTGGTTTTATCAGAATCATGTTAAGACAGTATTCAAAATTTTGAGCCCTCCCCATTTCCATTCCCTTGGGCCGATTTTGCCCATTTTCAATCCCCGCCGAGATATTAATCATATCAAAGTTGTTGGCGAGTGTGAAGAAGATACGTGCATAATTGCGACTTTTATCGTGCGGACAAAATTTAGTACATACATACATACATATATATACATATATATACTATATATATATATATATATATATATATATATATATAAACTTTTTAAGTGGGGGTGGTTTTGGGTTCCTGGGGTCCTATAATGAAAAGCTATGAAGGAATTTTTCAAAAGTCGCACCATGTTAACGACTGCAATAAGTAGTATTTCTTACGAAATCTACCTAAAACGCACGAAAATGAACAATAACCTCTTCCAAGTTGCAAAAGATTCCTAAAAGCATTCCTTATCTTTAAAGAGCTCTTAAACCAATATACAGTAGACTTCCGATTATCCGAGTTAATATGGATCAAGCTCACCTCGGATAAACAAAAAATTCGGATAAACCTCATTTACACAAGTAGTCACAACTAAGGAGATGAAATATAAATTTTCACTTAATTCACATTCATTTTTATGGTACTAGTAACATTATCTTTGATGTACATTTCCGTTACCTTTATAAGAAAACGGGGAATGAAATTGTTTATTTGAAAAAGCCATTGGTAGTTTTTTGTTTGTTGAATGTCAATTTTGCTGCAATTTTTGGCTGCAGTATTACGCTACTGCATAGCCATTAATTTCTAACATTTTTCCGTACCACTAAAACTTACCAGTAAATTTCGTCCAATTCAATCACCGGAATCTGACAATTGTCAACGATTAAATATGGAAATTTTTTTATTAAATTTTAGAGGTAACAAAACCGTACAAATTGGCAGCTATGTCATTCTATTAGTGTCAGAAAAATTGCAGGTGTAGCCTCTTCTTTCTGCTCAAAGTATTAAATAGTTTTTTTTCAATCGAACTTATACCTTTGGAACGGATAATTTTCTTTTGATGGACTGGTGGCTTCCATTATTATGAAACAGCCGATGGAAAAAAAAATGGCCATAATTTGTTTTGGCTAAAAAAAATTATGGCCATTTTCCCCCATTCTGAGCAGAAAATCAGAGTTCTAACTTTTTACGTCTGCTCTTTCATCTTCACCTGACACTTCATTTATAATGTCTGTTTCATAATAATAGAAGCCATCAGTCCATCAGAAGAAAATAATTCGGTTAAAGCGGAAAATCGGTTAAGCGGGACTCGGATAACTGGGACTCTTCTGTATTTCCAAAATTTAAGAGTCATTTTAAAAAACAAAGTCTTTTTGGCTGCCACTGATTTTCCGACACGTTTCCTAGTAGTTTTTATAATGTATTATTCAGTTTTCTCAAACCAGAATATCACTTTTTTGGATGCTATCAATTCTCAATTAACTCTTAAATGCCTGGTGTTCCTTTTCGGCAACATACCCAATTTAGGCTCTAATATACTATTAGAATAACATTGAAGCTATAATGCATAATGTTGCCAAAACAATACATTCTGAAAACATTATTAAATCGATTTTCAACATGTAGATGGCAACACTTGTGCTGATTAAAAATAAAGATAGATTTATTTTTTCAATAGTTTCTACTTATTCATTTTGTTTTGTTTGGAAGCTTGCGAAATACCCTATTTTGACCTGCAGTGATCAAGTAAAATTTATTTCTTATTATAGTTCCTAAAATTCTTGTGTGTTTAATATTATAGAATTTTATCAAGGGAAATTAGTTTTTCAATTAAACACCAGTATTGCCGATTAGTAACAAACTGTTTTTTAGCCGTAAACTATACTTAAAACAAAATATGATTTTTTAAAGTAATTTTCCCATGATTTATTTAAAAATGAAAGCCGAAAAACATTATTACAATGATTTTTGAAAAAACAGGCATTTAAGGGTTAAACATTTTCAGTTGCAATGCGTCTACAATACTGGAGCTGCAATTTATATATGAATGAGTAACAAAATTTGGTTAATTTATTGTTAATGTTAATGCTGATCATTTATCGTGTTTATCTGTAAAACACGCTTGTTGAACATGACAACGTTTATTTGAGAATTCAGAGCATGTGAAAAACTTAGGTTCTGTGTAACTGATTAATATAAAAAAATACCTGTCGGCGCGGTCTGCAGGCACAGGTAGATTTGGGAATTAAGTACTTATTTCACCAACAAAAACTAAATCAAGATTTGAGATAAACTCAGTTTAACGATTTTATCTGGTCGCTTTTGACGAGTTTTTAACTTCATCTTTCTGCAAGAGTTGGTTTTATCAGAATCATATGAATGTGATTTTTTTCTTCTACCCTCCCCCCTCTATTTTTTTTTACTGTAAGACTTGGTACTATCAAAAACTTCTCAATGTAATATTAGTAGTTGTAGATAATATTACGAAGATTAATAATAAATCTAAGCGGCTTTGATATCTTATGATTTGATGAATTGATGAATTTATTTCTTCTGCAACCCCCCCCCCCTTTTTTTTTGGTAAGAGTTGATCCTATCAAAACTTGCCAGTATAAATGTTGTAGTTAATATTAATAAGATTTATAATAAATGGATTTAATGTCTTAAGAATATCGAAGTTATGATTATTTTTCTTCTTAAAACCCTATTTTTGGTGTCCCGAGAGGCCATTTTTAAGATTTTCAAAAATCTGTCATACATAAGTTTTTGGCTCTTTTCATAGAAGTATTAATAACTTTAAACTAATTTGATGTGTATTAAAATTAAGAACTTATGTTTTTTTTTCAGTTTTGACAAAAATCCTCCCTTTTTCCTCCCTCTTCAGAGGAAAATGTAATATGTAGTATTGCATACGAAATGTACCTGACTAGTCGGAAACTTTTCCGAATGTCAGTGGAAGCAAAAGAAACTTTAATTTTATAAACGAATCTTTAACCCTTTATGTACCGAATTATGAATTCATGAAAATTTTATCTTCTAAAGCATTTTTCGTGAATTGTTTAAACTACATTAGAAGATTTGCATAATCATTTAATAAATTTTAGAAGTATTTTAGAAGGATTGAAGGATTAATTAAATTTTAATTTATAGGGATTTTGTGCAATATTTATAACTCCACTCAAATCTTTTATTTCAAATATTTTTCTTTGTATTTTGTAGAATTAGGAAATGCACAAATATAATGTCCTTACAATAGAAATATAGAAATATTTCCGATTGAAAAATCCTCTTCCTCCCCTCCACCCCCAAACACCAAGAAAGCTGAAAGGATGCGCCATTAAACGCCATACAACTAACCGACCAACCAAACAGATAATGGAAATGCCTGAAAAGCCGTTGGAAACAAACACCTTTTTCCATAAACTGTAAGTCTTTCCCTGTCTTATGTATACTCAGGCGAAATTTCCAGATAAATGAAAGACAGCATCGGTACACAATTCATTACACTAGTAAATACATCTAGCATTATAAATAAATGTAAAACGGTACAACATCAGTTATGAAAAATAGCAAATAAAAGTTGTTTTGTTAATACCTGTATTACACTGTACGTTTAAATCTGATCCGATTTCTATCAGGCATTATTATATCGAAAAATTGGGTACTCATGTAAGTCTGTATCTGCATTATTTCATATTGTAAAAAATCATAATATAGTTTTCAAGAAATGCTTTAATCCTGCCTTTAAAAATATACTTATTATAGCTTTTATGGAAAAAACATGTCATTTTCCTTCAAAAGAAATTAATTTGTAAATGAAAATGACTTATTTCCGCAAAACGATAATAAGTGTATTTTTAGGGATGGAATGGCTTTACTTGAAAACTATATTATGATTTTTTACAATTATGAAATATTGCCGACACAGAAATACACAAGTACTTAATTCTTCAGCAATGTAATGCCTGATAAAAATCGGTATAGATTTAAATGTATGCAGTATAACATCTAAAAGTTGCAAATAAAGGGAACTCCTGTGTAATAATTCGTTGCCGATACGATGGTAATTATCACGCAAATTTTAGTCGGCCACACGTAAAAATGCAAATAAGTTCTTTAGTTTATCTGGCGCCCCCTCCTGTGTAAGTACGTGATACTGGACACAGTAAGAGAAGGTTTCTAATTAATTACTAGGATTCCTCAAATAATATTAATGGTTGGTTTATTTACAAAATATTCACATTAAAAGACACTACTTACATTTATAGGCACGGATATAGCAGATCCTGCCGAACATTAAGTTGCATGTTAAGATATTACCTATGTTATACACTCTTCCCTTCTCAATTTAACGTATTCACTAGGCTTTTTCAACGGTATAACCTCACAGGTATTTCCCGCACTCTTCTACATACACTACCCCACACAGAGGTCAATACTTTTCCAAATTTCACGCTCCACCTCCAACGCAAGACTGACTACTCTCACTCTCACTGACTCTTCTCGATTCAAATTCTACGGGGTCTCACCTGTAAAGTAAAGTACAGACAATACGCGTGCGTTCTACCGACCCTCTCGTTAACTGATCAGTCTTCCCAGCAGATTCTCTTTTGCTCATCATCCTTTGTTTTCTTTATCTGGCTTGTTATTATTATTCACATTCCAATATAAAAAGGGCCTTATTCTGGTATTTACTTTTATACAGCTTTTCATGCAATATTGTTATGAATACAATAGTACTCTTTCTAATTTCAAATAGAAGAAAATATTTTCCCTCACCCAAGTACCTAGATACTGATAAAGATATAAATACAATACATAAAGAAAAGTAAAATTAATTAACAGTAATTTCCAGTAGGCATACGTTCCATAAAGCCAGAAACCTGATATCTTCAATGAAAAATTTTAAAATAATGAAGAAAATATTCTTATTCGCATTATTATTCTTTCAACTAGAAAGGCAATCATAAATGGAAAGAAAGCCTCACAAAATTTTCAATTGTAAAAAAAAGAATCTTCTTCTTCTTTTAGATTTTTAAACATTTTAGACTTTTGAATTTTATTTTGGTGAAAACTGATGCATGTTAAAGCATCGATTAAAAAGTAACCAAAAATAAACTTTCTGCAGGAATTATAACTCCCCTTGTAAACACATTTTAATGTAGCAGACTTAAATAAACATAATAAAACATAAATTTTTAACACAACAATTTTATGCTCCTTTAAGCACAGTGAAATATACAGAATTAAGTATTGAACTTTTAATTAAAACTGCATTTAAATTCCAAGTCTGAACTAAAAAATGCCAAAAAAAAAATTAAAAAACTCCCTTGAATGTAATTTGTTTTGATTAAAAAAAAAAAAAAAAATTCCGGCAGATTTCTGAAGTTGAAGACATTATGATGTGATTAGGGATAAAAATTCATTAATATTCTAAATCTGAGACCACATCAATCATTAATTTTTTTCTGTACTTTATTTTACATTTATTCTAAAACGGATGATTGTCATTTAAAAAGAAAATCTATTCGAAGCATTTTTTCCCTTTAATCGTGACGCTTTATTTTTCATTTCTCTACGATAAGAAGGACTTTTGATGCAAAAGCCAATACTTGGTGTTTAAATTAAGCGGATATTTCTAACAACCTTAAATCTAGAAAAATATTTTTATTCTGAATTAAAAACACAAAATATCACTTTAATAAATCAATAAATATTATTATTGATGAATATTTATAAAACAAATGACACCTAAATTTAAAATATCCTGTTCCATGGTATAAGTTTTCCATTTTTTAAGAAAAAGAAGCACCATTTTAAAGAACATTAAACACTTTACACATCATTGTAATCAGAGAATTATAGCTGCACTAAGTCTCGAAAATATTTATTATATTAAAATTAAAAATGAATAATATTGCTTTAATTTAACAACGTTTTTTTTTAAATAAATGTAAACACATTTTCTAAGAAATTCAAAACTACCGCTTAAGTTTGAAAAGTAAAAATGTTAATGTTACACCAACTTGTAATTAGGAAACCTCTTTCTTATCAGCAAAGCGAAAAATATATTTAATCTTTTTCAACCTTCTGTATAGATCAGTGTGTATTTACACCTTGTTAGGAGGGTTTAATTTTCGGCAGAGCTCACCGGAGCTCATCTTAGGCACTTCTTTGTTTTTAGTGAATTTTTAAATATTAGTCAGAATGCACCGAAGCTCATAATATTGAGCTCCGGAGCCAGTGGAGCAGCGTTTCCAAAAAAACCGAAGCTTAAATTACCTTTCCCTCTTCCTGCCATTTCCAGTCCTTTGGGTTCTTTTCTATCAAAGCGCTTATACATCGCTCACCCGCAAGAAAGCTGACACATTTCGACAAAAGTAAATTTCACAGGAGAGGCAAAAGAAAATTTGCATGATTGTACTGTATCATGAAATTATAGCACTTAGCTCTGTATGCAGGAGTAAAAACGTGCATAAAAGCGTAAAACTCTTAAGGGGACGGCGGAGCTTAAAATCCTTAAAAATAATTTTTTTTATTTTTGTAAAATTCAACTTAAATATTATTCAAGGGTACATTATATACATTATGGCATGCATTTATCACAAAAAAATTAAAAAAAAATTTATTTTTGAGAAAAAAATGGAATTTTACTTCTTCTAATTTCTTAGAAATCTTCGAAATGCCCCATGCGTCTTCAATATCAATGAAAATCCCCAATATTTTTTATAAAAGTTTGGTTTATATATATAAATAAAACCAAGCATCGAATTTTATATATTTGAATTTAAAAGTAAAAAAAAAATTCAAAATTTCAAAAATTTTTCGAAAAAATCTCAAAATTTTTCATTTTTTTAACCTTTAAATTCAAATATATAAAATTCGATGCTCTATTTTATTTCTATATATAAATCAAACTTTTATGAAAAATATTGGGGATTTTCATTGATATGGAACGCGCAGGGGGCACTTCGAAGATTTCTAAGATGACGCGTAAAATTCCATTTTTTTGTCAAAAATAATTTTTTTTAAATCTTTTTTTGTGATAAATGCATGCCATAATGCATATAATGTACCCTTGAATAATATTTAAGATGAAATTTACAAAAAATAAAAAAAAATTTGAAAAAATTTGAAATTTTGAAAATTTTTCGAAAAAATTTCAATTTTTTTCAACTTTTTTTTTTTTTAACCTTTAAATTCAAATATGTAAAATTCGATGCTCTATTTTATTTCTATATATAAACCAAACTTTTATAAAAAATATTGGGGATTTTCATTGATATGGAAGACGCATGGGGCATTTCGAAGATTTCTAACACGACGCGTAAAATTCCATTTTTTTCTCAAAAATAAATTTTTTTTAAATTTTTTTGGGATAAATGCATGTTATAATGTATATAATGTACCCTTGAATAATATTTAAGTTGAAATTTACAAAAATAAAAAAAAGTATTTTTAAGGATTTTAAACTCCACCGTCCCCTTAAGAATGAAGACGTAGGATGAGGTTTGGAAGTTTGGGTAATTTTACCACCACCACACAATCCACCCCTCTTCTGTAGTCATAAATGGAGATATATCGTAATAAAGTGATTTTTCGTTTAAGTACACATATATAACTTTTTGTATAGCAAGACATGCCTATGACTGCGTTTTAGTGGAATAAAACACAAAATGAATTTTTGAGAGATGTGTTACTTTTCTTGCGGGTGAGCGATATATAGCGTAGAGTGTCTCAGATGTAGGAGCATATTCCTCTATTGCGCTCGCGAATTCAACGATTTTCTGTCTCAATAATTCCCGAATGGAGACAAGGAATTCCAGAACCAACCGCAAGCGTATCTGCTATTTGCGCCTAAGCTCACAAGGGCTCAGCTCCAGACTTCTTTATTTTTAGCGAATATTTAAATATTAGTTGGAAACTGCAGCAGCTTATACATATTGCGCACTGCAACAACACTGTGTGTTGTGTTTTGCTAATTGATACAAAGGAATCCTCGGCCAGTAGGATTTTCTGAACATTTCTTTCTCCTGATTTTAATGTTTTTTGCTCTGTTCGTTTATTATATTATAATATAAATAAATGTATATAGATATAATCAAAATGTATTCAAAATTTTATTAACTATTTTCTCTCTCAATAATTTCTGAATAGAGACAAGGAATTCCAGAACTAACCGCAAGTGCATCTGTATTTGCGCCTAAACTCACAGGGGCGCAGCTACAGTACTTCTTTATTTTTAGTGAAGATTTAAATATTAGTCGTAACCTTTAGCAGCTTATAAATTTTGCGTACTCTAACAACATTGTGTGTTGTGTTTTATTAGTTAATACAAAGAAATCTTCAGCGAGCAGGATTTTTTCTGAATCCTGATTTTAATGTTTTTGATGCTCTGTTCGTTTATTATATTTTATTATATATAAATGCATATAGATATAATCAAAATGTATTAAAATATTTTTTTATATATAGATGAAATTGCTTTAAATTTTGCAAATAATGTATGACATATAAATATGCGCGTGAGGGGGTGTGTGGGGTGTGAATACACTATGGTTTTTATTACTGTAAAAAAGTTAGAGATCAGGGTTTTAGTTAGAAATTAAACTCTGCTCGTTAGAACAGAAATGGCACAACCGACTTTGTCAAATAAAATGTCTTTGAATACATTATGTTACTCTAAGAGACAAAAATTGTTATGAAAATGTTAATGTGGTAGACTTCCAACGACGAAATGTTGGGCGGTTTTTTAATTACGAATTTCGTACTTGTTACACTTGGAGGTGGCTTGCAACGAAAAGGCTTTGTTAATACCATTACAATAATATGTTATTCATGTATTTTTAAGGCTTGATTCTGAGTCAGTTGATACAGATCAACATTTTCCTGCTGAATAAATAAAAACTGTCCAAAAGTTAACAAGCAAATATTAATTTTCAATATAAAATCAAATCTCTGACATGCGAGTGTTTGATTTGGGCAAAAATAAAATTAATTTTGTGCTGATAAAAATTGTTTAATCAAATAGGAATTCTTAGATCAAACATTTTCCGTAAGATGACACTATGCTAAAAAAACAAAACAGCAAAAAAAACTTAAAAACACACACACACAACTTACCAATCACACATCATTTATTTTGTGCATTGAATTGAGATTTTTCACCGTGTGCGTTCTTTATAACTCGAACTACGTCGAAAACTTCAATCAATGTGACCGCAAGCATTATGCGTAAGAGAATGGATTTCATGCATTAATCGTTGGAGTATAGTTATATATGGTAGAAGTGAAATGCACAAAGTAAATGTTATGTAGATGCTTGGCACAAAATAAATACTCTATAATTGCGTGTTATAGATTATGCTGTTTTATTTCAATGTTTTTTATGCTTTTTTTTTCTCGTTTCGTTGGGTGTCAGCAAAATGTGAAACTAAATTCTTTTTATTTGCTTTAATTTCCATTTTAACATTGGAAGCCTTTTATATCCACGGCTCAATTGTACGTCATGCATTTGATTTTATACTGAAATTAAAAATAGGACGTTTAATTTTTTTACATTTTACTTTTGTATCAACGTATCAATACATATATTTTATAATAATGGAAACCATCAGTCCATCAGAAGAAAATAACTCGGTTAAGCTGGACTCGGATAATTGAGACTCTACTGTAGTACAAAACATATTTCAGCTTTAACACGTAAAACATTTTAATTTATTTTATATAAAATTATTTTTATTTTATATAAAATGACATCATTCGCATCCGGAGGGATAATTCCTCATTTACGATCCAGTCTTAAACAATATCTACAGTAAAATATGTATAGGACGTGACTGTTGCTGAATAATACACAAATCTAAAAAAAAAAAAAAAAAGATTTCGTCATTCAAGAAACTCGACAAGAAAAAGGCTATCTAATGATTCACATGCCTTCATTTGTTTGTAATATTAATATACTTTAAGTTAGATTTAGTTTATAATAGCTCAATGTTTTATAAGAAATCATTCATTTATATTTTTTCAAAATAGCACGTATTTTAAGTACATTTTTTTTTCAGTTTTTATGGGAAAATGGCAACAAAAAGATATAATTATTATTTTCCAACTATTTCTTCTTTTTCACCTTCTTCTACAGAAATTGAGTACTTGAGTTGCCAAAATTAAACAAGTGACGCTAAAAACTACAAAAGAATTAATATCTAAAAAATAAATGGAGATGCAGTTTTCAAACAATTTGCATTTGAAAGTATTTTTTTTTTCCAATACGACGGTATGAAAATTGAAAATGTGCGATGCATAGAAGTTTAAAAAATTTCAGTAGAGTATTTAAGAGTACAATGATACATCTGTTTTGTTTTACGGCTAGCTTATACAACGCAACGTTACTTTTTGGGGACGACACTTTAGCAGCTGGGAGAAAGAAATAGCATACCGGGGGCTAATAATCCTTTAAAATAAAATTGTTGAGGAAATACATGGCATTTTAGATGTAATATAAAATGATGAAAAAACAATATATGTAAACAGAATAGGATAGGCAAAATGTATGTCATTAACGTTTAATTGAACAAGCGGGGGGAAAAAGGATATCATTCCAAAATTCTGAAAAATGAAATAAGATAGTTTAATTAATAAGAACTGATAAATTAATCAGTATTTTTCTTTGGAATTTATAGGATGAACCCTCATAGGCTAGATCTACGATCGAATAATGGGAAAATTTCCCTAACATGATAGTTTTTTTTTTCCAAAAAAATTGTTTTGTTGTTGTTGTCTACTCCACATTTATATTAGCTGGAATGTTATTATTTTCCCACTCACCCGTTCCAGTAAGATCTAGAAAAATTATTTAAAATTCAGATTACATTTAAGCTATCGTACTTAAGGGTGTATACAAATACAAACTGCTTATTTTCCGATTCATTTTTAAATTCACGTTTGTTCTGAAACGCATCAAATTAGCAGATTCTCTTATTCAGAAGCTATATAATGTGCCGTGATTGTCTATTTTTTGATAAAGACAGAATATATTGTAAAAAATCTGTCAAAGTGGGCGTTTTGAACCGAATTTTCCTAAGTGAGAGAGCTGCGAATGAAAAAAATGGTTATACTTGAGAAAATGATTGTTTAAAAATCAAGTTCTAATTAATTGAGGGAAAAATGAAAACACACGGCCCCTTATACATCTCTTCAAAAATAACGTCAACAAGTTTCATGTTTTTACTGTTAACAATGAGTCTGAAAATGTGTCAGAAAATTTCGAGCTGTTGAGGGTTGAAAAATATTTTTTTGAGTACACCCTTAGTTTATATAATTTGCGTTCATTATTTCATTCAGGCATAACAATAAAAAATTACTATTATTTTTTTAGTGCAGCACTTATCACGTTTTTGTGTCAATTATATTTCGTTTTAATGCTTTCGTTACAAAACAAAAAATTTCAATAATGGTGACAGTTTAAAGACGCCGTTGTTATTGTTGGTGATGATGTTACAAATTCCCCATGGCCTACCGAATGGCTATTTTTATGAGATATTACTATACAAAATAAACTAAATTAAATTAGAAGTACATTAAATAGTTTGATTTCAGTATTCGCAGTTTCAAAGTAAAGCTTATGAATTTTGTGCTTACCCAATGTTCTTTAAAGAAAATGTGTTATAAATTGCCCCTGGACTGTTTGGTGAAATAATTTCGTCTTTGTTGAAGTTCTTTAGGATCCATTATTTTTAACGAGTCTCATTCATTTTGAATTTAGTCCTCATTCGGTTATGCTGATTTACTTTGGTAATAAAGCTTTAACCGAATAAATTGTTTAAACAATATTTTGCAGCATAATTATTCCTGTTTCTTTAAAACTTTTCACATTAAACAGATAATATATCCTTTTAAGCAGTCTAAGCAAATTCTAAAGTTAACTTTTATGTGCCAATCTTTTAAACGCGATAAACAATCATGTTTTAATGATAAAAATGATAAAATATGTACGTAAATTATTGATACTGAAATAATATATTACTTTGTGAATTGATATCGTTTCATAAGGATTTCTAGGGTGGTTTTCCTTTTCAAAATATCTTTTGCATGTCAGACTGGTGAAGAATAATGTCACTGCAAAAGATTTTTGACTAGTTGAATAATGTTAAAGCTTTAAAGCTCACATTTCTTGTGTGTAAAAGGGAAATTTTCATCGAAAAAAGATTATTAGAATGAACTGAAAAGAATAAACACTGTTATATTCAGTTTAACTGGCATAAAAATGTCTGTAATTTCTCGATATCAAACTTTTTATATTTAAATCATTCTAAGAAATATACTCTATCAAGCATAAGAGAAAAATAAAAGAGCTTTTTAATATTTTTAGAGTGACAATAATTAGTTATTTTGTAGCATACGTATCTACTTTTTTTAAAGCAGTCACTCTCCTGCTTTAATGGAGCTTGCAAACTAAAATGCAACTGCTGTACTTTTTAGCAAGTTTTTAAAACTGTAAAATATAACATAAACTTAACTTACGAAAAACCTGTAAAATTATTTGAGTATTAATGTACTTACGGTGAATCTTTCTAAATTATCCAATTTGATTTCAGTGGTTTTACGTTTTCCTAGACATCAAACACACGTATATGCGAAGAAATATGTTTCGCTAGCGAGTTTCTAGTAATTGAAGATTCATAAATTGTGTGGTAGCATAATGCTCTAACACGGTATAAGAATTTAACAACAACTTCCCTTTCCTTCATCGCAAATCCCGGGAAGCCCTAATAAATGTATGTGTACGATTTTTGTTTACATTGTTCTAAAACTGTCATTATCTCATCTAATGCAGTGTATCCGTCTTCATATTTTACTACATTATATATTGTGTCCATAAAAAAATTCCCAGTTTTAATGATATAACAGTTTAATTTAGACTATTTACAACAAATCATGCATCAAATTGAAAGTAAACTAAGCTCGTTTTTCTTACAAATGTTCAATATGTACACCTTTAGTTATACGGCACACATCCGACCTAAAGTCCAATTCTTCACACACTTCTGTTTACAAGTCAGGAGTACTGGAAGCAATAGCCTCTTCAGTTCTGTGTCTGAACGCTGGAAAATCATTAGGTAGCAGCAGAACGTCATTTATAAAGCCCCAAAAGAAAAAAAATCGCATGGCTCTGACGGCTTTTAAACCTTCAGTCCAGGAATAACGCTTTACGCTCAGGAGTCGCCATTTTGCCTATGTGCCACTGCAAGCAAGTAAATAACAAAACAGTAGTTATCTAAAACTCCGACTTACTCCTTATTTGTGACCTTGAACCAACACTCTACAACGCTTAGAGTTGATACTATTAAAATTTATAACTGGGACATAATTTTATGTAAACCCTGTACTATAACGCGTATTATTTAAAACAGGTAAGTACATGGAGTAACTTGAGAAAAGGGAACCATTTCCTCTTACTATTTCTTACCAGAAAATTAGATTTGTTTTCAGACGATTTTCTTATCGGACACATTTTTTGAAAAGAATTATGTTCGAAATATGAGATACCATTGTGGTGATTGAACCTCTTTTTCAAATACGATAAAATTATTCGGTAGTTTAAGAGCCATGTCTTTGAGCACTTAAGAATTTTGTCCGTACACCATTCGGGCACAAAAGACAACTGCACGAGAAGATGATTTTTCTGCTCCAATCCATTGATTTTTCTCTAACGACGTTTAATTTACAGCGTTTCTAGCAAATGAGAGGTACAAATTTTCTAACAGATTGATATTACTGTGGAGGTATTTATAGAAGGAATTGGCATCTCATAAATTACCTGTCGTAAAGAAAATAAATAAATATTTCAAAAACATAGTCTTTCATATTTTATATGAAAAAATATGTTTATATGTATTTTGGATTATATGTATTAATTGGATTATATTATTAATTACAGGTATTTTGGAAAGTTTCTGATATAAAACAGAAACTCAGAAGGAAATACATTGATATGAATTTTAACTTGGAATTAATTTGGTTGATCGCTTGATCAAAAGCCATGAAACAGATAATGCGAAAAGAGGACAGCAAGGGTACTTTGTCAGATCCCTTATGATTGATTGAATGAATTTTAGTTAAATATTCAACGGACAAGAAATTCAGACCCATGTAGCTCTGTTTTATGCGCTATTCGAAAAGTACCGATCGTAAAAAAATAATGATAAAAAAACCTGAAATTTTTGTAGAATCCCAATGTGCATGCTATCTTCCTATCTTCATAGTTTAGCATGCAAAACCTCGTTTTTGAATAAATATTAAATGTAAGTTTTAAAAACTCATGTTCTTCTCTAACCTCCATCATTGTACATGTACAGCGTGCTCTCCAGTTTTGTTAATTCGCCAGAAAAAGGTATTTTCAAATGAAAGAATCCCATTTTGCTGGAAATAACTTTTGGCTTAAATTACTAACTTCAATGAATATAACAACTTTTAATGCTGATTTTTAAAATTGATGTAGTCGTTTTGAAAATTAAATAAAAAGTTAATAAAGTTAATAAAAAAGTGCTCAATTTATATACGTGCAACCTAAATCATTAAATTCTTAAATGGGTCGAGTGGAAAAGTCTTTTGTGACACGTATCTCTCTATTCTAAAAAAAAAAAAAAAAACTACCACTGTCACCGCCGCCGGTTTTGAATTTTTTTGTGACCGGAGGTCTTTCTTCGTTAATATTAACAAGGGCACCACCAAACATGATGCGCACAGATTTTGATGATTTCAAAGTATGTTGTAGGGGTCGTACCACTAATTATTCTGATGAAAGGGTTTCTTCAAATGGGCCTTGGTTTTTGAGAAATTGGGGGTTAAAGTTCAGCGTATATTTCAAATACCCATTAGTGTAACTTTTTGAACGTGAATTCGTGGTGCAGCGGTAGCGTGCGAGCTTACGGGGCAAGACATTGCGGTTCGATTACACTTCGAGGCATTTTTTTTCTTTTTTATTTATTTTTATATTTTTTATACGTTAAAAATTTTATGCAGAATTGGACATTCTACAGCTTTGAACTTTGATATTTTCTTAATAAATTACATTTACATTTTCGAATTTTTCATGGCAATTTATTTTTCTCTTCAATTTTTAAACTAATATTTCTACAAAACTCTACTAATATTTCTACAAAAATTTCTTACAAAACTCCAAAACTAATTTATGCCTAAAACTTTTTTTCAAATTAATTATTATTTACATTTTTTATTTTGAGCACAATTCTGATAAAATGATTTTTTTTTTTTTAATTTATGTAATTTAAAAGGAAAATTTATCCTTTTCTTGTATAAATTATACAAAATAATTTTCAAGTGCAATTTCTCAAACATATTTCGGATTAGATAATTCAAATAATGCATATCTCCGAAAGAGTAATAAAATATTAAAGCAGTAATGCTTAAATACAAGTTTTTTACCAGTTGTACAAATTTTTTATACTCTGTAAAATACATTTATCTTTAAAGTTCAACCTCAACATCATTTTTCGTTTGCACAAATAAAAAATTACATTTAAAAATATTTTTTTTTATTATTATAGCGAATAAAAACACTCTCTACGTGATTCATAAAAATTCAACTGGATTGCAAAAATCGTCTGTTAATGAGATAAAATTTACGATACATATAAATATATTTATATATTTTTTAATCGTCTGCTTTCCTTTTCTGGGTAATATTGGAATAAATAAAAATTTCTTTTACTGATCTCGTTTAGCTTCTTTTGCAGACAATTAGAATATTTGAAATATTGTTATATATAGGGAAAATTTCGGTATGAAAATTAAAAGAAGCTACAGATTGTGACAGATTGAATGCTAAAGATTGTGTTATGGAAAGAACCAGCGCTGATGCGGAAAATTCTCGTTTGGAAGAAAAACAAAAAGGCCGAATTACAAATGCATTAAAATATTGCGAGACGTTGTTACAAAATGATGATCTGTTTAGAAGTTCTCCACCGGATGAAATATCCTGTACTTCTATTGGTATGCCTGAAGAATTTCATGGTGCAATTTTAGAAATATTAGAAGATCGACAAATTATTGAGGCCGAGGAATTGATATTGAATGAAGAAGATGAATTTAACGAATTTACAAAGGTATGATTTTTTATTTTAGCAAAAAAAAAAAAAAAAAAAAAAAATATATATATATTCGTTATATTTTATTGTTAAAAAAAAATCGAAATCAAACAATTGAATTTTAAATATTTTTTTAAAGTATCCGGGATTTCATGAAGATCGTGAGAATTTTGTATCTGAAGAATTTGCACCTGAACCACGCATTATATTCCATTGTGGTACAAAAAGAATGCTGTTGCACTGTTGCATTAGCTAAAGCCTGTAATAAATAAGTAAAAACGTAAATAAAAGTAAATAATAAATTGAAACAAGTGGGTAAGCGAGATCACAGATCGCACAGAGGGTTTCGTTTAATATTCCTTTCAAAACACTTTATCCTTTTAAAAAATCTGTTAGTTCCACATTTCGCAACCAGGGGCGCACTCTATTCTAAACAAACCTCTATCCGAACGAAACTCCGTTTTACATACTATCCGTGGATATATTAGTCGTGGGGATTGGGCCCATAGTACCCGAGATAAGTAGGCACCCCTGGCGGTAAAAAGTGGAACTAAATATGTAAGGCTATGGTGCATAATATGAAAGAATGGTCAAAGGGGTGTCGGCAAAAGTTGGAAAAGTGCTCCCCAGGTGAAAAGGGCGGAGGTTAGAAAAATTGCTTAAAATACACAAGTTAGAGCCCGGAGGAGTAAATAATATAAGACTGAAAATTTTATGATTTGTCGTGTGGTCTGAGGTATTCAACTCTACTTATGCAAAAGTTCATGTCTCCAACTTAATTAGGGCTTCTCTTAGAAATAATTGCTTAAAATACAAAAGCGTAGCTCAAAGTGTTAAACGTAAGACTTTGTCAAGATTTTATTATTTGTCACCTGGCCTCAGGTGTTCTGCTATAAATATGCAAAATTTCAAATCTCCAATTTAATAAGGGGCTCAGTTAGAAAGAATTGCTTAAAATACGCATGTGGGAGACCAAAGGGTTAAATGTACGACTTTTTCAAAATTTTATGATTTGTCGCATGATGGTGTTCAGCTATAAGTATGCAAAATTTCACGCCTCCAACCTAAATAGGGGCTCACTTTGAAAGAATTGTTTAAAATACGCATGGGGGAGCCCAAAGGGTTAAATGTACGACTTTTTGAAAATTTTATGATTTATCGTTTGATGTGAGGTGTTCAGCTATAAATATTCAAAATTTCACGCCTCCAACTTAATTAGGGCTCACTTAGAAAGAATTGTTTAAAATACACATGTGGGAGGCCAAAGGGTTAAATGTACGACTTTTTCAAAATTTTATGATTTGTCGTTTGATGTGATGTGGTCAGCTATAAGTATGCCAAATTTCACTCCTCCAACCTAATTAGGGGCTCACTTATAAAGAATTGTTTAAAATACACATGTGGAAGCCCAAAGGTTTAAATTTACAACTTTTTCAAAATTTTATGGTTTGTCGTTTAATTTGAGGTATTCAGCTATAAGTATGCAAAATTTCACTCCTCCAACCTAATTGGAGGCTCACATAGTAAGAATTGTTTAAAATACAAATGTGGGAGTCCAAAGGGTTAAATGTGAGACTTTTTCAAAATCTTATGATTTGTCGTTTGATGTGATGTAGTCCGCTATAAGTATGCAAAATTTCACTCCTCCAACCTAATTAGGGGCTCACTTATAAAGAATTGTTTAAATTACACATGTGGAAGCCCAAAGGGTTAAATGTACGACTTTACGATTTGTCGTATGATGTGTGGTGTTCAGCTATAAGTATGCAAAATTTCAAGTCTCCAACATGTATAGTTTCTGAGAACGGGCTCTGTGACGGACAGACAGACAGACAGAGGAGCGAGACGAATAGGGTTTCGTCAGATGAACGAAACCCTAAAAAAGAGCCCCAGAGTGAAATCGAACCCGCAAAGTCCTGGTCCGTAAGCTCGCACGCTACCGCTGAGCCACGAATTCACGTACAGAAAGTCATACTAATGGGTATTTGAAATATGCGCTGAACTTTAACCTCAAATTTTTCAAAAACTAAAGCCCATTTGAAGAAATCTTTTCATCAGAATAATTAGTGGTATGACCCCTACAACATACTTTTAAATCATCAAAATCTGTGCGCATCATGTTTGGTGGTGCCCTTGTAAGAAAAATATTGCATACAAAAATATGAAAGTCGGTGGTATTATACAGAAATGTTTGATAAACACGCTGATGCAGACAGTTTCAAATCGAAGAATTATTTTACGAGATATTTAATGCTAAAGTTGGACAAAATCGTTCCACTAAAAAAGTTTTATAGCAGCAAAAACTATACATGGGAATTTAATCATTTTTAGATCATTTTATACGTTTGAAGTTCCCGGTGTGGAGACTGTATTTCTTTTCTTAATTTGACTCATTTTTTGAGGTTTTATTTCTATTTTAAATTCAAATTTTCAGCATTTCGAGAGATATTTTTTACATATTTTAGAAAATGATATTAATTTAAACTGTTGCCAACTGTATAAACAGCGCAAACAATAATGTTTGCTTCAAATTAAAAATTTATTTACACGTGACTATTATAAACAGAAAAAAACATTTGGAATTAGAATTAAATAATTATGTATAAAAAGCAGGAATTTATTAAAGATTACGTATAAAAACTATATTTACACGTGAATGTTAAAAGAGAAAGGATATTGTAAAATAATAAATTCATTAACATGCGTTAGAAGTCCTGAATAGGAGAAATTACGTCACATTTACGTCACATTACAGTTATTAGATAAATTGAACACAAAATAATATTGCAAAACAGTTTATATTTAGAAATTGCGCTAGACATTTATTTGATATTTTGAGGGGATCTTTTCAACTATTTTTGTTAGGACAGCGCAAATAATATTTCATTTCTAACAAAAGTATTTTCACGTGAATATTAAAAAGAGAAAGAATTGTTTGGTAAAAATTACGTCACATTAAAAACGATTCATTTAAAATATCTTATTTAAAAGAATTTTCTTTTCGCTTTGTTAAAAAATACCGGGAGACAAAGACTCTGTTTATTTAATTCCTTTTATATTAGCTTATTTTGAAATGTTTAACTGATTTTACCTAACCAAAGACGAAAACAGCGATTGTATCTTTGGTACTACTTAGTTATCCCGTCGACCAAAAATCTATCGCCAACCTATAAGATTAAATGCCAATAATGGTTGATCGTAAATATCACATTAACTTGACTTTAAGAAAGTTACACTTGCCTACGTCATCAAAATATTTTTATTTCGGCGTTTTATTTGTATTTTTATTAATGTTATACTAATTTATTTGTTCTTTCGTTATTTAAAATAAAAAATATGTCAATTTGTATAATTTGGCGAGTGATTTGGCGATTTATATAATTTGATGAAATTGGTCGACGGGATAACTAAATAGTACCGCAGCTGATTTGGCCTTAAAATTCCCCAATCAAAGAGAAATGAATAGAAATCCGTTTATAGGGAGATCGCCACTGTTTTTTAAATTATAATTCAATCTTCCGAAATCTTTTTAAAGCCGATCAAATTAGAGTGCTTTTAGAGTCTGCAGTGTGTGAACGGGGTGTTGACGAGCGTAGCTCGTAAAGGACAGAGTCCCCTCGTATACTTAAAAAAAAGTACTTTAGAGGTTTTGGAAGATCCACAAGGTCCGTAGGTGTGAACACAAGTCAAAATTTTGAGAGAACAAATATATTTTTTAAATGCAAAAAAAAAAAAAAAAAAAAAGTGTCTTAGTACGTAAATTTTATCTTTTAATTAAGTTTAAGGAAAGAAATAGATAACACATCGATACTTGGAAAATTTTCCAGAGAGAAATATTCGCCTAGCATACAATATTTCAAATCAAAATCAAATTTCAAATTATTTGCTTAAAAGGCGCAAAGGCCAACCTAATGAATAAAATTCCATGCCGGGAATCGAATCCGGGCCATCAGTATAGCGCACTGACGTTCTACGGACTAAACCACATGGAACGATACCCAGCCTTGAACTTCTCACTATTACAGGTTTGAAAGGCTATAAACGCAGCACAAGATGGAATATATTTTTCTGTGAGTCACCGTGGTTTAGTCGGTAGAACGTCTGTGCGCTATACTGATGACCTGGGTTCGATTCCCGGCATGCAATCTTTTTCACTTGGTTGACCTTTGCGCCTTTTAAGCAAGTAATTTGAAATTTGATTTTCATTTGAAAGATAACACATTTTCTTACTATTTTATTGTAGCTAACATATATCTTCTTTAAAATTTTTCGTTAAGAGATTTTCTTGTACGATAAATTTTATTAAGATTTCTCTAAAGCATCTTACTAATAAATCAAGTAAATGACTCTAAGAATGATTGTAAAGTAAAATTTAGAGAAAAGTAGTAAGTTGTTTTTTCTTAACCAGTGTGACATTTTTAGTTATCAATCGAGCACTAACAAACACTTTTTTTAGAATTATCTCTTTTATATACTGTCCAGAATAAAATCAGTAAAAAGACCGAAGTATAGATAAAGGCGTGAATAATTGCCGCTATCAAAGATTGTAAAGACATTTTTTTTTATCCTGGCTAAAGATTTGTCTATTTTGGCTTGATGTTACAAAAGATATTCACTTGCATTTTTCTTTTCGCAAAAAAACGCTGAAGTTAAACCATGTTATCATAATTTGTGTTCCTTTCATAAATGAAATGTTTACTCATTTAAGCAACCAAATCTTTTTTAACTTTATCAACTATACCATAACGACTTTCCTAAATTCATAATAGCTCATTTTTTCTATGAGTTCAAACAGCCATTAAAAACATTTAATACAACTTTCAATTTTAAATGCAATTTTCCTAACAATGTAAAAATAATCTTACAAACCCTCTCAGCACCTTGCTATGATTTCGCTTAAAATTTCATCTAAATAAAAGCATCAAATAGAAAAAATAATTTTTCAATTTCTGCCAATAAATATAAATTAACCAGTTGAAATCTTAAAAAAAGAAAAAAATGCAAAATTGAAATTAATTGTAATTCTATGACGCAAATATAATACCAGCTTCATACGAGAAGTATTCCAGAAATATGAAATAAAAAAATAATTGTGACCTGCATTGAAAAATTATATAATTTTTTTATTTAAATTCCACTATTATCAATTCTTTAAGGGATCTGATTTTAATTAATTCGCTTAATACTGAAATCCCTGATTTTAATCTTGTGCTAATATAAAAAATGTATGCAAATATTTTTATTAATTATCGAAACAAATAATATAGTTATTTCAGTAAAACATAGGCAATTATTAAAGAATTGTGGATTTAATAAAAATATATAAAAACTCTTTTCTTTCCGTTTTTAATTAAGTGGATTAAATCTTTGTTATTTAGAAAAAAGCTTTGCTTTTTATTTATTTAACAGTTGTTCTTTCTTTTTATTTATTATGCTAACGAAATTTAAAATTTAAAGTTAAGGTAAAAATATGCATGTTTTAATTTCCCTTTTAATATTATGCATATAATTTCTTTTGCATTTGATATACGTTATCATTACATGCACGAAAATAAATTAGGTTAATGACATTCATAAAAAAAAAATTATCTTAAATCCATAAGAATTTTTTTTTTGTTAATTGGGTAGTTTTGAGAATTCATTTGCATTCTAAATACCTTAGAATAATGAACAAAACTTAGCAAAATATCAACAACGAAAAAACACACTTATTTTTTTTTAACTTTTAGGTAGTAAAGTATGTGTAAAAATCACTTTAAAACAGATTTTCTTACGCAATTAGAATATTTGCAATGATTCAGCATCCATGGAGCTTCCTAAAATTTGGAATGAAATGCTATAGAGAATAATGAAAGAATAATATAAAATTATTCTCGTTCACAAATTTCCATTTTTATTATTGCAGTTAATTTCATTATGCTTGTGTTCGCGTGATTTTTGCCTTTGTTTTTGAATACTGTAAAAGCACTTATTTTCGCGAACCGTAATTTTCGCGAAAATGAAGATATCGGTGATTTCGCGAGCTGAAAATTTCGCGAATTTTACATGAACAGAACCGAAAGTTAAAAAATCCCGAAACTACCTAAATAGAACCTCTTTTGCTTAAATTTCTAGAACAAAAAGAATCTGTGGACCTGCGAATACCACGACTAAAACCGATTTACGCTTCTTGACTTGTGCGCACATTTAACGGTGTTGAAAGCGAACATGGGATAATTTTGAATGGCTTCAAAGAAGCTGGTATAAATATTGAAAGTGAATGAGCTGCATTCTATTATTGTTTTTATTCGAGAAATAGTTGTATAGTATTTAAGAAATATTTGTTGTAAGTATTCAAGAAATTTTTGTACTTATTTCTTGTTTAAGTAACTGTAATCATTAAATTTTGGATAAGTGAAAAATTTCTGATTTTTATTAACACATTCCAACAAAGTTGAAAAGTGTTTATGCATTCGGTTTGTCTGTCCGTCAGTCCGTCTGTCCACGCTCTAACTCCCGTAAATATACTCGGATTTTCATGCAATTGATAAAGGTTATTTAGGGTCACTAAAGCATATTTGGTATTGTATATGAAATATGTAGGATTAATCGTTCATTTACAGGGGCACTCAAAAGTTTTCCATTACATTATGGTATACGGGAAAAAATCGTTTGCAGAGTATTTTAATGACATTATACTATTTCAAATGTATTGAAACTGATATAAATCTCTGAATTTCACGTATGTGTATCTCTTAAGTGAACTCAGTTTTGACATCCATGTAGGTAATAGACTCAAATCTATATATCATATACAGGGTTGCTGAAAAAATTCACATAATTTTCCGATTGTGGATGGGAACAGCTGAAATTGGGTTTTGAAATGTATTATGCGTTTCCATATGGTTGAATTAGACGTAATATTTTATATTTTTTTTAACGGTGCAGTTTTGTTACATTATTCTAAATGTGTTGGAAAGTGTTTCATAAACTATGCTTGACGCGTGATTTTTTCTTACTTGTTTATTATTATTTGAGGCGAAAAAAAATATTTCGCGAGGCTTAAATTTTCGCGATTACGACGGACTCGCGAAAATCGCGAAAATTAAAGCCTCGCGAAAATAAGTGCTTTTACAGTACTAGTTTTTCAATTCGAGTTTTTTTGCGAAAATAGTTTTATCATTTTATTTTTTTGAAAATATTGCCGTCTGATGCAATGAAACATGTCGAAATATAAATAAATAAAGGTATTTTTTGCCTTTAAAATTTATATCACTTATAGCGATTATTGATTACTTATAGGTAGTAGATTAAACTCAAAAAGACGAGTCGAAATAGCGTGTCTTTTTTATGTAATTTATCATCTCCATCTATTTTTAGTTCTTTGTTTAGTTTCGTTATTTATCTTGCAGTCTGATTGTAAGCAGTAAAAATGTGAAAAAAAAAAACTTTTTCTTTTTTAGTAAAATTATAAGTTTGCATTAAGGAAATGTGCTAGCACTTACGAAATTAATTAGGTGAATATTTTCTACTTTTTATTAATCTCTGTGCATTTTGTTTCTTTTTTTTTTACCAGAGAACGTCTTTGTTTTGAGTTTATTTACATTCTAAACACATAGAATAGTTCAAAACGGATGACTATCATATTAAATGAAAAATATCTATACGAGCCATTTTGTTCTCCTTTAATCATGATGAGATTATTATTTATTTATTTTCAATGCGATAAATAGAACTTTTCATGCAAAAGGTAAAACCTTAATTTAAATACTTTAGTAAAAACTACTGTGTTTATGGTAAGCGAATAGCGAATATTCATAACAGTTTTACATCTGGAGAAATATTATTCTGAGATTTAAACCCAAAAGTATCGGTTTATTAAATTAATAAGTATACGCGAATATTTTTTATAAAAAACAGACACCTAATTTTGAAATTTTTGAAGCATGATGAAAATTTTTTTTAGTGCTGAGCTAAAAAAAAAAAAAAAAAAAAAAAAAAGAACCGTTATAATGTAAAACTTTGAATAGAAATTCCAATAACTCCAGCATTAAACTACAATAATGATGACAGAGATAACAATAAATAAATGTATTGATACGCTGATACAAACGTACAGCATGTAAAAAAAATAAGCGCCTTATTTTAAGCTTCAAAATAAAATCAAGTATATAACGTACAATTGTGTCGCGGAAATAAATCACCTTAATCAAGATTGAATTTAGAAAATTGTAGCAAAATAAATTTTGAAAAATATTTACTATTTTAAAATTAAAATGTAAAATTAAATGTTGGTTTAATATACCAGAAATTGTTAAACTAAGCAAAAATTAACTGCAATGAAAAGTACATGCGGCTACTTTTTTCAACTTACAGATATTAATTTGAACTGAACAGAAGGGTCAAAGTTCTTTGCCGTTTTTCAAAGTATTTTAACTTTTCATTATTTTCTATTTTTTGTTTGATGGCTTGACTGTGAATAGCAATTCCAATATTTCCAGCATTAAAATGCAGCACTCATGACAAAGATAACAATAAATAAATGTACCATAGAAAAAAAATGGCTATAATAAAAAAAAAAAAATGGACATTTTTTTCCTATTCCGACCAGAAAATCAGAATTCTAACTTTTTACGGCTACTCTTTCATCTTCACCTAACACTTCATTTATAATGGTTGTTTCATAATAATGGAAGGTATCAGTCCATCAGAAGAAAATGATCTATTCCAAAGGTTCGATTGAAAAAAAAACTTTTTAATATTTTGAGCAGAAAGAAGAGGCTACACCTGCAATTTTCATGACACTAATAGAATTAAATAGTTGCCAATGTGTACCGCTTAGTTACCGCTAAAATTTAATAAAAATGTTTGCCATATTTAATCGTTGACAATTGTTAGACTTTTTAAACTGAATTTCTGGAAGTGACAGCCAATTGTTCCCTTGCGCTGACATTTCTGTGGCTGTCAACTCGTAAAGCTTGGCTAAAAATGCTAAATTTGACAACATTTTCTGAATGAATCTTTGTCTTTATAAGAAAATGGGAAACGCTTTAATTTCTTGGTATCTGAACAAAATCGGTAAATTTTATATTTGTACGAATATTAATGCATTTTTTTTTTTTTGTATTTACCAATAAAAATGACTTCGCGAAAGTATAAAAAAAGTAGTTAGTTTGGATTTGGGAATAGCTTTCAAGATAAAATATTCTCATAACGAGATGTGATCTCTCCCTCCCCAAAAAAGGAAATTCTTGACCCCCTCCCCCCTAGATGGTGAGCTGGATCCACTCTTGGCTTTATCAAATATTGATTGATTAAAATCTTGAAAACGAAATCGAAAAGAATGGAAAAAAAATTTCGCTTTATACAGGATCCTTATGCCATATCATCTTTAGATTCTTCTATGCTTTGTCATATGCCAGACAGGATGATTTTAACAATACCCTGCTAAACATAGCTGTAAGAAAAATCGACAAAAAAAATGTTCATTGGGCGCCCCTTCGTTTTGGCGCCCGGGGTACATGCCCCTTCACCCCCCCCTCCTTAGTTTCAGCATTGTTTTGGCATACTTCAAAAACGGCTTATAACAAGGGTTTGCGTGTGTAGATGTTTGCCCATCTTATAACTGTCGCAAATAAACTTGGAATTTCACGACTTTGATATTATGTTTTTAAGATATACTATAGAATGTTACCTATTGAAACTGAAATGTATATCACTTATGATCCGTTTAAAGATACACTCAACAGATGTCGGGTTATTATGCTGAACTGTTTGAAGTACAGTTTAATGCTTTTACAGCATTTCAAGCATAACGGAATTGATATGCAGTAGGATAAGTGTGTTGTAGATAATGTTGTGTAAAGTATTAATTGATTATTTAAATGAACATTAATATGTTCATTTAAATTGACATTAAACAGACATTTACATGTACAGTCGTGGAAAAGAAAGTAAACACCCTACTAACTCTGCAATAAATTTATTGTAGAAGAAAGTTACTGATACCAAATTAGAAATAAAGCTTACTTTTAAATGATGTATATAAAATTTTCTTAGGGAGCTAAATTTGCTACATATCAAAACAAACCCAAACTTTGTTTTTTTCAATAGCAATACCCAAGTTTGATATTATAAATAAATTCTACACCCTTCAATTAGCCTAAGACCAAATTTTCATAAAATTCGTACCATTAATTTCCGAGAAATTAATTATTTTAAAATGAGACTATTTTAGGGGCTGTATCCAGTGGTGGGATTCAGCCGGTTCGCACCGGTTCGGTAGAACCGGTTGTTAATTTGTATTGAGTTCGGCGAACCGGTTGTTAAAAGAATCTTGCATATACATTAATTTACTTTCTTCCAATGTTTATCTGCACAACAGCGTTTTCTAAACATAAAACTGTGACATGTTCTGATTTGTTCCATTTCATAAAATAATGTTTCATTTGCAAAATATATTTTTCTTCATCAGTCCAGTAAGGAGCAAATTTAACATTTAAAAAATGAAATTTTGAGGATTTGAAGAATTTTGGGATCCAAATCGACAGCCTAGTCTAACTCTAGTTATATTGCATTTATTCAACACTACTTTAACTACTTCCTTAATTTGTTTACTTAAATTGTAACTTAATTTGTATAGAGTTCGGCGAACCGGTTGTTAAATGAAACTTGCATTTACATCAATTTACTTTCTTTAAATGTTTATCTGCACAACGGAGTTTTCAAAACATAAAACTGCGACATGTTCTGGTTTGTTTCATTTGCAAAATATATTTTTCTCCATCCGTTCTGTAAGGAGCAAATTTAACCTTTAAAAAATGAGCATATGAAGAATAAGAGATCCAAATCGGCAGCCTAGGTTAACTCTAGTTATATAGCGCTTATTCAACACTTCTTTAACTACTTTCTTAATTTGTAACTTAATTTGTATTGAGTTCGGCGAACCATCTGTTAAATGAAACTTACATTTACATTAATCATTTTCTTTAAATGTTTATCTGCACAACAGCGTTTTCTAAACGTAAAACTATGACATGTTTTGATTTGTTTCATTTAATAAAATAATGTTTCATTTGCAAAAAAATATTTTTTTTCTCTTCATCAGTCCTGTAAGAAGCATTTAAACATTTAAAATTTAACTTTTAAAAAATGAAGTTTTGAAGAATTTTGAGATCCAAACCGGCAGTCTAAGCTAACTCTATTTATATAGTGCTTATTCAACACTACAATAACTTCTTACATTCGAATAAAAGGTACATTGTTTTGGCTGCTTCTTTTGAAAATATATGGAATGTTCCCTGTTAGCACTGACCAATAGCTAAAGTTTTAGTTTTAATGGTATAGTTCAAACTGCATTAAAAAAAATATATATTGTTCTTCATATCTTAGAAGTCATTTACATCAAAGTAGTTATTTTCGTAAATGTAACAAATTTTAAGTTTTTATAAGATACCTTTCCTATAAGTTGCATTTAGAAAAATATTTTCCATGATCTAATCAATATCATAACTCGAAAAGTCGTGCAAAAATTTGTACACTGCATACGAATTTAAATTTTGTAACTTTTTTCTAAAGTAAAAACGATTTTTGTGAAGATGAACATTTGAATATTCCGAATTTCTAACAGTTGAAATATTTTTTAAATTAGACGTAATTTAAATTTAACAATTTAGGAATTAGCTCTTGGTCAGCGATAAGAAGTGATGCCCCACATATTTTAAAGCTGATATTTCCTTGATGTTTGCATGTTTTAAATGAAATTGTTTGTCTTACAAAAGCACTGCGAACAAGAAGTATAAGCATCATAAAGAATAAAAACTTGTGATAAAATTTATTAAAATGTTTGAAAGGCTTCAGAAGAAAAAAGACCGTACAAAAGTAAAACGGTGAGGTTTTTATTACTTCAGAAAATTGAAAAAATGTCAAATTTGCAATAGATCTTAAATTTTTTAATAAGCTCGGGGACATGTTTTTTATCAACGTACAATTAAAAAAAAAATATATACTACTGAATTCTGAACATTTAAAACTAAGTTGTAGTCAATTTGAATGTAGTAATGAACTATATTTTTCCTCGTCAGATTACTGGAATATTGGAGAATAATTCTTCTATGGAAAACAGCTGAAGAGCTATATTGTTTATATTTAATGGCACTTACATTAATGTTAACGATTATCGAGATTTTTTTTTTTACCATTATTTAAAAAAAAAAAAATTCTAAAACTATAGAGTTTGTCTGAAAATATTGAAGAATCAAAAGTCTGAAAATATTTCCAGAACAATTACTGCAAGTTCAACAGAAATGGAAATGGGTTTTCAAAGATAAACATCATATGGTCAGAGAAGAGAAGTAAGCTAACTATTTCTAATGTATCAAACATAATGACGATTAGTCTAATTGGCATACCTCTTAAAGAATGGGTTCCTACTTTTATAGTGAAGGCATGTAAAGAAAGAAGCACACATCAGACAATGTTTGAGTAAAGACAAAGAAAATTGAAAGTTAGGAGGTTTATCAAGAAGCTATATGTAAATATCTCAAATAATAGAAGCTACTTAACATACTAAAATTCTTTTCTGTACTATAATATCGGTTTTCCTACACATTTTATTGTTTTATTTATTGGTTATTTGAAATAATACACTACCTTTTAGCATATCTTTTTAATACTTTTCAACATAAAACATTTAAAATTATTTTCAGTACAGGATATCTCAAATAATTGTAATTTATTTTTTCTGGTTTCAATCTGAAAATGCATAGTGTGCTGATGCATTTCATCGGCAATTGTTATCCATGGGCATTTATTGTATGAAAGGTTTTGAAAAGATGTTGCATGTTTTTAAACTGAGCTAAATTTTATCACTGATACAAAATTTCAAGAATAAATCTTCTCCACGTGCGCATTCTTGTTATTACAAAAATAATTTTAAAGTCATTTGGTATTAATTATAGAAGACGACATTAACGAATAGCTCGGTGAAATTTCTGGCTTTGGTATCAAAACATAGCATAAAACACGAATAAAAAAAATTTCAGAAATCAGTCATTTACCACTCACAATAACATATTTATTGAGATTAACTTTGAAGAAGTTACAAGCATTTATCACCAAAACAAGGATGTAAATAGGAATGCTTGATATTATTCAGTGAGGTGGTAGTCTCGTGAGATTCGAGACTTAGCAATATCTCGATCTATTCGAGTTAATGTTTTTAGTATCTAACTGTTTGCAACTTTAGATCATGAACATGAGTTAATTCTTAAACTTCAATTTCTGCTATTTTTGTGCTATCCTTTTTGTATTATGCTGTTTTGATGCATTTTCTGATAGAAATCTTGATCAGGGTTTCACGACTGTCGAATGCGTTTTAAATAAACTATGTCCTCTTACAAGAAAACGTGTGTCAGAAATATTTATTTCAATGTACCACAAGGTCAAATATTTTTATCAATTTTATTATAATATTGGAAAATGCTTCATAATCTATGTGTGATGCTAAATTTTTCTTTGATTTTTGTATGTCAAAAATCATTCGTGAAGCGAACCGGTTGTTAAATTATTTGAATCCCACCACTGGCTGTATCCAAATTGAAGTTTCGTACTCGATCGTTGAAATGCTACAGAATGATTATGTTGCTTCTATTAATGTATTATTGCTTGCCAGTAGTACCATTAAACTCATTTAATATGTTTCGACTATTGTCAACCAAATGTTTCATTAAGATGAGTAAAATATTATTTTTTTCAAATTATGCTTTTCGGCTCACCATAAACGGCCCCTTAAACCATCATTTAGACTTTTTTAATCATAATTAGAAAAGTACTTGGAATAAAAGTTTGAAATTGAGACTTTGCATCAAGCAGGACATAATAAATATAAACCTTTCAAAAAAAGCGTAGGGTTCAACTCATATTTTTTTTTCAAATATTAGTTTCATAATTCATATTCAAAATTTTTTAAATTACAAATTTAATATATTTATGTTTGGGTTTTTTAGTAACCTCACAAAAAAATTACCACATTAGAATTATAATTTCAGTAGATTATTAACAAAAATATGAAATTGTAATTCAACATTAGAAGCTTTAAATTTTGAATGTTTATAATTCTAAAACTTATCATCCAAATGACTTGAATGTGGCTG
Source organism: Maratus speciosus (assembly GCA_963932465.1). Lineage (NCBI taxonomy): Eukaryota > Metazoa > Arthropoda > Arachnida > Araneae > Salticidae > Maratus > Maratus speciosus. The sequence continues at coordinate 176,089,330 of OZ010790.1, read as the reverse complement.
AGAGGTTCTGCTCTCGAAGCTTGTAGACGGGAGGTGCTGGGTTCGAGCCCAATCGCGCCTGTCGGCCTAACCGTTTCGTAGTTTTCGTGGTTTTCTTCGAAGCCTTGGATTTTCCATGCGTAAATACGGGTTAGGTTCCCTTAGAAAGACCCCCACACGAAGGGCACTCCCCTTAGGGCCTATATCCCTCGAGTAGATAATCGGCCGTCAACAATCAACCCAACCCAAATGACTTGAAATTTTGTTTCTAATCATAGTTTGAATTAAAGATTTAAAATATATTGTCAAAATTGGGTATTGAAAAAACAAAGTTTGGTCTGATTTTGATTTGCAGATGGTCCCCAAGCAAATTTTATATACATCATTTAAAAGTAGACTTTATTTCCAATCGTTTGGTACTAGTAACTTTCTTCTATTATATATAATTGCAGAGTTAGTAGTGGGTGTTACTTTTATTTCCACGACTGTACATTTAAATGTCGTTAATCCCTATAGGCAGTGGCTATTTTAAGTGCTTTTTAACAATGATGTACTCTTTCTTATGTAATAGAATGGATATCCGTCATTTAGAATCACGATCAGATCTTCCCTGTGGAAAAATGTTGTATTTACTATTTAATGATTATTGTAGCCCAAACAAAAGAATTCAGTTATTTTGTCATCTATTAATAACAATTGCTGTTGCTCGTTTTCAGAGGCCTCTTACAATATCTGACTCAACTAAATTTGTTCTTTTTTGTGATGGGTATAAGTTTTATTGATTATATAAACGGCTGCATAAAAGATATATATGTATAACATTTATAAGAAATATTTGTCAGAAGCTCTCTGTCAGCTGTGTTAAGAGTTTCAGTTTACTAAATTTTGCGAATTGAATATTTCCAACTGAGCGAAAAAAAATGCCCAAGGCGGGGATCGAACCCAGATCCTTACATTTCCAATGCTCAGCTATGTGGGCTGACAACTAGTGAGCATATTTCGCTCAGATAACTTTATTGGTAATAACATAATAAGCCCATATAAACTATGGGTACCTAATTATCTACTATTTTTAACACAATCATATTGATTGATAAATTATGATGCGAATTTCTTCACGCAGTTGAAAATATTCAATTCGTATGATAACTTTGCCAATCAGTATGGTTGTGTTAAAATCAATAGTATACTAAATTTTAGTACATAATTTATTATATTGCATAAATTAGATATAAGGTTACACACAAAATACATATATATTATACATTACTGAAAATGGCAAAGAATCGTTGAAAGTTTCCTTTGAATTGTGTTACGCGTTTTCCAGTTGAACTAAATTTATTATACATTTTATTATGTGTATACAATGCCAAAACAATTTGTACAATGGCTGTACAAAATATGTTGTTTATGTACTTGAACTTTTCCCTTTCTTTAACTCTAGTATGATCATGTCGTCAGACAGTTCCTTATCATTTAATTATTTGAAAAGTTGGTATTGTTTTTCGATATGAGGATATTAAATATGATGCATTATTATGAGTCACAAGTGGAATGGAAATTATGGTTAAACATTGTCCAACCTTAGTTTGTTCTTTAACTTTGTGTTTTTTATTTGAAAAAATAATTTACCCGCCGCATGCTCCTTGCATATAGGGGAGAGGGGGGCACATGTAAACAATTTTTACATTTTCGACTATTTCTCAAAATTGTTATGAGCTATTGAATCAAAAATTGATTTATATGAATATTTAGAATTTGTTTGTTCTTTTGGTGAAACTTTTGGATGCATTTATCAAGAATTTCTAACTTATATCATCATTCTAAAATTGTCTAAATTTGTTCACATATGCATAGTTGCGAACATAGATGGGGCACATGTGAACACATCCATAAATAAGACAAAATAATTTTTTGAGAATAAAAACTGTGATAAAAACTAACTAGATGCTCTCTTTGTAGTTGTGTGAATAAATCAACAAATGTTTCAACATAGATACAAGAAATGATTCGTAAAATTGTACACTAATATGCCTACTTCTTTTGAGTCACTTTTAATTGTTATCTAACTTCCAGTAAATTAAAACTGTGAAGCAATCCTAAAAACATTGAATATATAGCTCAATGTTTGACAAGGGTAATTAAATTTTAAACTAAAAAAAAAAAAATGCATTCACAGACTTAAAAAATACACTTGTGAACTGTTCACATCTGCCTCCATATCTTCTGTTAACAAGTGCCCCATCTACCAACTTCAGCCTAACTTATAAAAAAAAGATATTTTTAATTGAAATAAGGAAACAAAACTTTTTGTAGACTTACCTAATTAATGCCACTATAGAATGCAATGCTAATATTCTTCTTTAAAAAATGCCTTGAATGAATTTTTACTTCAATAACTTAGAAGACTTTTTATTTCACACGTTCTAAAACAAACAAATTACAACTACCAGAAATCAAAATGGCCTATTGTTCTGAAAATTCAGCTAAAAGATGGCACCAGTACTACCATCAATTGGTAATTTTTTTTTAAATTTCAAATTAACTGAGTGAAATATGTACTGTTCACATGTGCCCCCCTCTCTCCTACATACATCATACACATACAACACACACACACGCACACACACACACACACATATATATATATATATATATATACACATTAAATGTAAGTGGTATATTTAACCCTTTGGACTCCGGCGTGTCTTACACAAATTTTATTCAGTCGGCACCATTCTTTTAAAAGAAGTTTCCTTCAAGAACATAATTTAAAAAAAGCTCTGATTAAATAAATTTTATTTTCCTTTATTATTAGTGCCAAAAATAAATTTTGCAAAAAATGATGATGTCGCCGCAGCGGCGACAACGGAGTGCAAAGGGTTAATTATCTTGATATGAAACGAATATAGGAATAATAATTTCATTCGGGTGCTCGTCGTGGATCATTATCCAGTTAAGAAGTATTACCAGTTTTATTATGGAAACTTTAACTTAATTGGTTTTATAGTTTTCTGATTGATGTATGGTCAAAACTCTCACTATTCCCGGTTCCCACACTATTCCCACAGTAAGTTTAGTTTACACTCTTGTAAGTCTTAACCAAAAAACAACCGCAGATTGCGTTGCCTTTTGCACATTTTCAAATAAAAGTGAGTATAATTATTTGCCTTAAAGTAATATTTATTCGGACAAGAAAATAAATAAAAAATGGATCAGAACTAGATATTATGAATTGGATAATATTTTAGATGGGAAATTTAATTAAATTTTAGAATTAAAATGGGATTTTAATATTTTAGTACCTTTCACACACGCACATATATCCAATTATATAAAGGGTGGTTCAATAATTATTGTCCCTAGTGTATATAAAATATTTGTACTGCGTTGGTTGTTATGGAATATCGAAGCCTAATATCTTAGATGCCTATATGCTCAATTTTAGAACCGTTGTTCTTATATTCACATAGTTTTGGCAGGAGGAGTGAAAGGGGGGGGGGGGTGAAAGGCTGATTTTTAGCTTATGAGGCTAGATTTGTGACAGTGGATGAGACGTAACTACTGTCGTTTGGACTCAGGATCATAGTGATGTAGCAACATCTCATCCACTGTTTAAATATAGCCACCTAAGCTCCGAAGCAGCATTTCACCCTCAGCCCCCTTCTTAAAAACTCCCCCCAAAAATAAGTCTTTAAAACTTCACCCCTCCCTCCAAAACTATGTTAATATGGCAGATACGGTTCTGAAATTGGGCATATAGGCATTTAAGAGATTGGGCTTCGATATTCCACATCAACCATCGCAGTGCAAATATTTTATATACATTAGGGACAATAATTATTGAGCCACCCACGTATGTATATCTAATTATATACAGGGTGTTGTCGAATTCTACCTACATATTTAGGGGGGTGATAGTATGCATCAACAGGAACAAAAATTTCAATGAAACATGGTGTCGCAAACCACGTATTTAGTCAAAAATACAGTCTGTTCTACCCTAACTCAAATTGGGTTGCCGGTAATAACTTTCAGAAAATTGAATTATATTATAATGAAACTTTTAATTAACATGCTCAAACTTGTTGTAAATGTGTTAAGACAAAAAATGTTGTAGAGGTTTCCATTATACGCGCCCGCAGTATGCACTTGACTCTTCACATTTTGGACTGCGAATACCAGTTCATGCGGTATCATCGATTGTTGAGAATCCTGTTTTTTCAAGACTTTTTGTGATATTATCACATTTCATACCAAACGAGGTACATACCGTTACATTTATATTACAGTATTTTTATTTTTCTTAAAATTATTACCGTCAACCCGAGTTATGTTAGGCTGAAAATTTTGTATTTGTGACTAAATAAGTGGTTTGTGACCCTGTGATCTACGGTGATTTTTTAACCTTTTGATGCCAACTATCACCCATCTGAATTTGTCTGTTGAATTCAGCAACACCCTGTATATATATATATATATATATATATATATATGTGTGTGTGTGTGTGTGTGTGTGTGTGTTTGTGTGTGATGTGACGCCCGTTTCATGTTAAGATATGTTTAGAACAGTGCATTTGTATTATTTTTCTGATCAGTAAATATGCAATAGTTTCTCTTCAAAGTATACAAAAGTTAAAAAGAAAATGTGTAAAAATGAAAAAGAATATTTCACACTTTTAAAAATGGTTCTAGATATCTTTTACAACATATTATTTTGTATAATTATTATTCATTAAATTTATAAAACAAAGAAATATTAAAGTTACGTTTGTTTAAAGCAAATATATGAAACACTTTCTCAAAAGTAAAATATTTTCTTATTCTAACTACATATAACACAAAAATAATCATAAATGAATGAAATATTACTTTGAGCCTAGCCTATTCTAAAGAAACACATTTCCATTTTCTAATCTTCATAACAGCAATGATATACTAGTGACGCATGCATATGAAGCAGTTCTGAAAGTAATATAAATGGCCTTCGTGTTACAACCGCATCGCTTATTTAGCATATTTATCATATGCAGATTCGTATGGAAATATGAGCAAAGATACGAATCTTCAGTTCGTATTAAGTTCTGAAAGCGAGGAAATTTATAATATCTTAACTAGAATTTGATTTTCTGAAGAAATGTAAAGAAATGTATTATGTGATTTTCAGTTATACTAAAATATTATAAAAAATTTTATTGGAGTTTATTTGAAAAAAGTAATGACAATACCTCTTTTGTTGTGTAAATTTCTGCTACTTTAAGAATTTAAATATTTTCTGATAAATCTAAATTTTAGCCATTGAAGAACATTTAAATGTAATGAATAATGTAATGAATAATGTAATGAGTAAATGTAATGACATATGTAATAAGTAAATGTAATGACATATGTAATAAGCAAATTAACAATATAAAAATAGATTTTTATTAGAAATTTTTTTCTAAATGATCGATTTAACGCATTTCTCGAAATTCGAAGCCCAACTACATTAAATTAGTCGGATGTACGAATCCCAAAACTTTCTTCTATCTCATGCATGCTGATACTTCAAAATTCGCTATCACAGTGCCAAAAGTAAATGACAATCTATGGCAATCATGAGAATTCTAAAAATATGAAAGCCTGTGAATTAGTTTTGAGATATGAATATAGTTAAAACCGTGTAAATCCTGCAAAATGCAGCTTAGCAGAGAGACCCGTTGGGAGATTTACACTAAAACTTATTCAGCAACAACTTATGTAAACTACTAACTTAATCTGAAATTTTTTGAATATACGTGCATTCGTTTCTGATATAGTTCTATGCGGAAATCTGAAAAAATGCAGAATAGAAGCGCTACCTGTTACGCGATTCACAACAAAACATAATCAGCACCAATATTTATCAAGGTATACCTGGATCTAAAGTTTGATAAAAATTCGTGCATTAGTTCTTGAGATAGAGATATTGCAGAAATAGAGAAAAATGCAGCAAAGCACTTTTACATTTACGACATTTACACCAAATCTTAGTCAGTATCAACTCATATCAAGGAATAACTGAATCTGAAGTTTGATGAAAATCCGAGCATTAGTTCTTGAGATATAGCCATGGAGGAAATCGTGAAAAATGCTGCATAGCAGTGCCACCTGTTCAGCGATTTACACCAAAAACTAATCAGCACCAATTTATATCAGGGACTAACTGAATATAAATTTTTATTAAATTCAATGCATTAGTTCTTGAAATAGGACGCTCAGAAAATTTGTGTCACATATACAGACAGACAGAGTCACAGACTCACAGACAGACATTTTGTAAAATCGTGTTCTTTGGAATCTCTGACCCCTAAAACGTATAAATCCGTCGAAAACCGAAAGTCAAAATTTTTCACGAATCCAATACTTTCTTCTTGTAAAGATAGAAGAAAGTAAAAATGCTATGTTTATAATAAAAGCTCAGATACGCGTAGAAAGTTTGACGTTTTAAAATTTTCAATGAATCAATTGTGAAATGTTTATCATGTGGAATGGAATTCTGTCGGATACCTTGTGAAGACCTGATACAGTTTTAAATGTTTTGATTATATTTATTATATTTAAATTGCTTAATATACTTATAATAGTAATTTGTAAATAAATAAAGTGTTAAATTATATGTATATTTATAAAATAATTTTAAAAATTTTAATTTTTAATTATAAAATAATTATAAAATATATTTATAAATATCTTATACTATAATACGAGCAAAAATTGTGTGTGTATGTAAAATTTATCTTATAAATGGCTCTAACGATAATTGACTAAATTTTCTATTTTACCATTTTCGGGTACGAGAAGACCATTGGGCTAGGTCACGTGTTCGAGAAAATTCGATTAAGGGGTCATTTTGGGCTAAAATGGGTCAGGGTCAAATTAATTATATCTAAAAAACGGCTGAATCGATTTTGACTAAATTTTATATCCAACCGTTTTGGAGCACGAGAAAGCTATTGGGCTAAGTCACATGTTCTAGAAATTTCGATCAGTGGTTCATTTTAGGGTCACTAGGGTCAAGCTAATTTTATCTAAAAAAAGGCTCTAACGATTTTGACTAAATTTTGTAATCTACTGTTTTAGATTACAAGAAGACCAATGGGCTAAGTCACATGTTAGAGAAAATTCGATTAGTGGCTCATTTTTGGGTCACTGTGGGTCAAGCTAATTTTATCTAGAAAACATCTCCAACCATTTTGACGAAATTTTGTATTCTATAATTTTAGGGCACGAGAATACCATTGGGATAGGACGCATGTTCAAGAAAATTCGATTAGTGGGTCATTTTGGGTCACAATTGGCCAGGTTCAAGCTAATTGAATCTAAAAAAAAGGGCTCAAAATATTTTGACAAAATTTTTGTAATATACCGTTTCTGGGTATGAGATGAGCATTGGGCTAAGTCACATGTTCGATACAAATCGATTAGTGAGTCATTTTTGGGTCACTTGGGGTCAAGCTAATTGTATCTAAAGAACGACTCAAACGATTTTGACAAAATTTTGTATTTTACCGTTTTTGGGCATGAGAAGACCATTGGACTGAGACACATGTTCGAGAAAATTCGATTAGTGGGTCATTTTTGAGCCACTGTGGATCAAGCTAAGTGTGTCTAAAAAAACGGCTCAAAACGTTTTAATAAAATTTTGTATTCTACCGTTTCTGAGCATGAGAAGACCATTAGGATAAGTCACATGTTCGAGAAAATTCGATTAGTGGGTCATTTTTGTGTCAGTGGGTGTCATGCTAATTGTAACTAAATACGATTCGAACGATTTTGACAAAATTTTGTATTGTACCGTTTCTGGGCATGAGAAGACCATTGTGTGTCTCGAACATGTAAGACACATGTTCGAAAACGTCCGATTAGTGGGTCACTGTGGGTAAAGCTAAGTATATCTAAAAAAAGTCTCAAAACATTTTGACAAAATTTTGTATCATACCGTTTCTGAGCATGAGAAGACCGTTGGACTAAGTCACATGTTCGAGAAAATTCGATCAGTGGATTATTTTGGGGTCACTGTGGGTCAGGCTAATTATATAATTTTGACAAATTTTTCTAATATACTGTCTCCGGGCATGAGATCATTGGGTTAGGTCACATCTCCGAAAAAAAATCAATTGGCGAGTCATTTTTGGGTCACTGTGGGTCAAGCTAATTTTATATAGAAAACGACTTTAATGATTTTGATTAAATTTTGTATTTTACTATTTTCGGGTTCGAGAAGACCATTGGACTAGGTCGCATGCTAAGAAAATTCGGTTAATGGGTCATTTTGGGTCACAATGGAGTCAAGGTCAAGCTAATTGTATCTAAAAAATGGCTCAAACGATTTTGACAAAATTTTTTATTACACCGTTACCCTGCATGAGAAGATCATTGGGATAGGCCACATGATCGATAGATTTAGATTAGTGGGTTCTTTTTCGGATACCGTGGATCAAACTAATTTTATCTATAAAACAACTTTACGATTTTGTCTAAATTTTGTATTCTATAGTTTTCGGGTTCGAGAAGGGCATTGGGGGTAGGTCGCATGTTCAAAAAAATTCTATTAGTGGGTCATTTTAGGTCACAATAGGTCGGGGTCAAGCTAATTGAATCTAAACACCAAGAATGATACAGCGAGATTAAAATACTGAATTGAACACAAAGCTAGTTTTGACCGATCTGAGCTCGGTGATCCCCGCTAGTATATATGTATACATATACACATAAATGAAAAATTAACTGAAAGATATAAATTTGTTTAATTTTTCTTATTGTGTAGTTTAATGAAATTGTAATATTATATCTTAAATAACTAGAGTATTTTTTTTTTAATCAAAAATAGATTTTATCTTAATAAAATGTTTAATTGATATATCTTTTATCATAAAGAAATCTGATGTTGTTTACAATGTTGTCTAATGTTGCTGATGCAATACACATATACAGAACTATGCAGGAGATTTCAGCATATACACTCTACCCCCTGTAAACTCAGCACGGCGTTTTATAAAAGCAGAATAATGTTCATGGCTCAGTTTCTAAATTCTGTAAGTCGTCGGTTTAACTGTTTCTTAAATGTCGTAAAAAATTATGAATAGTCACTAGATTGAAAAAAGAAATATATATATATATATTGAGCTATTTTACGACTAGGATCGTTTATAAAAATATCGGTGTAAAATTTCTCGTTCATTTTAAATGTTGCAGCAATGTAAACATTTTTCCTAAAATGTTCGAGTGGTAATTGTTCAAAGTTATTTTAACATTGTAATATGTCTGTTTTAATTAAATTTTTGTGTGCACATTCAATAATGTTTTAGATTGGTTTTTCACCCTCTTTGTTTCCATCTGTCTGTCGTTTATTTATCTTTTGTTTGTCTCAATTAGTATTAAATTTATAGGTATTCGGTTATCGTTCCAAAATTTAAATACGTTCTCGAGTTTGATAAAAGATTTTCCTTCTTGAAAATAGTCATTTTAATGTTTAATTCATTTAATAAATCATAATTAAATAAATCACAAATTTAATAAATCATGAAGGATATCTGCTTTAATATTGTCTGTACGCTGTTATATTTTGATGTTCGTTTTAATTATGCTATCTTATTTAAACCGAAAGAAGTTTTAATGCTTTAAATTAGAGAGCTCGTATGTTAACTGCATTAATAAACAAATAAATTAAAAAATCAAAAACCCGACTGCGTAAAAAGAGAACTAATTAATTATTTCTCATCAATCTGAAACTATTTTTTCAATTCCTACTATTAGCTCACATTCTCGCTATATACACTCATGTCCAAAATTATCATTACATGCATAGAATCACGGATTTCGCAGAAATGGTGAACTATAATTTTATAAATTTCTGTGGAATTATACATAACATCATAACACATGAATACAGAGGGGAAAATTTAATATCGCTGCTTATGATATAAAACTGTAGCATGAAACAATACAAATGACAAAAGCTGGTGACAAGAAGAGTGTAGAAAAACAGGAATAACTCAGGAAAAAATGCAGGCTTATGATTTTAATATGGAATGTGATCTCCTCTAACGTGAACACACATATCACAATGTGTTTGCATGCTGGCAATAACGTTGGTAATCATCGTTAGGGAATTTAATTTCCACTCTTCCACTAAGCGGTCTTCAGTTCATTTTCGTCTCTTTGAGGAGGATGTCTCTGTGCAATAGCTTTCCCAAGGTAGATAAGTTCTCTATCGGCTTGAGATCAGGAGATATTGCTGGCCAGGGTATTCACTCAATGGCTTCACTTTCAAGATAGTCGTCAATGAAGTGTGCTCGATGCGGACGAGCGTTATTTTCCATAAATAAAAAGTCAGATCCGAAAAGTCGGACATAAGGTTCTAAGACTTCATCCCGATATCGCTGACCGGTCACAGACCTGCTGTTGAAAATATGTAGGGGCGTGCGCCCATCGATCATTATTCCGCCCCATGCCATCCCATCTGCACTGCTGAAACGGTCACGTTCAATCATGTTCGAAGGACAAATTTCGTGCCGCCTGATCGCCAGATGTAAACACATTTAGAATCCAATGTTAAACTAAATCTCGATTCACCTGTAAAAGAACATGGATCCATTGGCGTTCACTCCATTTCTGATGTCCTTTGCACCAATTCAAGCTATCCCTCTTGTGCTGTGCAGACAATGACACACATATCCTTGGCTTTCTGGCATAAAGGCCTTTTTCATTAAGCTTTTTGCACACAGTTTGCCGGGATTCGACTGTTCCAGTGCAGGCTGCAAGCTCTGAACTTAATTGCCGAGCAGTAGCCTGTCTGTTACGACGGACAGTCAGCAGTAAATATCGGCCTTCCGAAGTAGTTGTTTTTCGTATATGATTTTATCCAAGTCGCCTGACAACAGTTCCAGGGTTTTGAAATCGTTTCATAACGTAGAGACTGTCTGCCTTGAAATATTCGCACATCTCGATACTTCTGTGATTGTCTGACCTGCTTCTAAACGGCCGATAATTCGCTACTTCATAGATTCTTCCAAATGATACTGCGAAGTCATAACAAATCGTTTTCAGTCCCTACACCCTGAAATTAAACACTATATTGCAGAAATTCACTCCGATATCACTTTGCGCTATGCGCTTCCTTCACCGTCGCGCGACGTAACTATCTTTATTTGCATATCAGAAACCGTTTGATCACTTTTGATTGGATAATGCTAATTAGGATTGTATTTCACACATTCCCTGCAAAAATGGCTTACATTGATTGGGTATTTCATTAAATATCATTATTTTTGTTTATGTAAAGATAAATTTGGACATGAGTGTATATCTTGTTCAAATTTTTAATCGTTAATAAGATACTTATTATTCATCCAATCAAGCTCAAGTAAAAATTTTTAAACTTGTAGTGGATGATACTAGATGTTAATCCAGTTTTTTTCAAATATTAATTCATTAATTAAATTTAATTAATTAATTTTCAATAATCGAGAGAGCTCTCTTCTTGATCAAGGTATTTTAAGACCGAGAGAGCCCTCTTCTTGATCAAAGCATTTTGAGCTCCACTCAAGAGGTAAGAAGAATGGGAGAACAAAAATTCTCTTATTGGCCTAAGTAAGAATTGACTTTTTTTTAATTACTTGTTTATATTGCTTACCTATTTTTTTATTTATTATATTGGTGACTTTTAACTTGTGTTTAATTGTTAGTTCCTATCTATAAACACTGTTTTGATAAACACTATAAAGACTGTCTATAGATGTCCATGATAGTTAGAGTTGCAGTAAAGCTAGAGATCCTATATACAAAACTTCCAGATTATAATATTTTAACGGAGCTTCTGACTGTAAAATAGTCAATGAAACATCGTCTTCATTTTGAAAGACCTATCCAATGATATGCCACTCAATAGGGTGCGTATTTTTTCGTCTCTGCCGCCATTTTGAATTTATAAAAACAAAACCTAGCCTATAACCATTGGGATGTTAAGACGAATTGACAGGAACCCCATTCATTAAAATTCATCCAGCCGTTGGGATGTTTCGAGGGTATAAAGAAATCCACATACCCAGATACGCGTGAAACACACATAACCCTTCTTTTCAGTCGGGTAAAAGTCATCCTTCGAATTTCAGCATATTTCAACAGGACAGTATTCAGCGTCCTTTTTTGACTTTAACTTAAAGTAATATTAATTTCCAATATTTTCATATAACAAAAATGTTAAAAACAAAATTAAGTGCTGCATCCCACAAAAATTTACTCTTAGCATAGCTGCTACCAACAACAGAATTTAAAGTATCAGTTAATCGGAAAATCTGCCACTTCAAGTTAAAAATCATAAAGAAATCATAAAAAAAATCTGCCATAAAATACCTGAAAAAATATTATATAAGTAATGCTGCAGTTTGAAATTATATATTTTTAAACATGGGGTTATTTAAAGACACGAAATTTGCATAAAATTTGCATGCTTATATAGAGATTGGAGCATCATTACTCATTCTTTATCTATGAGTTATATGGGGGATAAATATTATCAATCTTCTTGCAGTTTTTAAATAATCATTTTGATATTGGAGAGAAGAGGAGCTTTATTTTTTATTTTTTAAATATAAATCATATGTGGCAAAGAAAAACTATTTTGGGTCCACGAGCTTTAAAAGTTCTTTTTTTATTAGGATGTTTTTCTTTCGAAGCTTTATATAATCTATTAAAAAGAGGAAACCGGAAAGTTTAATTACAATGAGAAAGGTAATGCAAATATATATTTTAAAATACATGATTTAAAATGAAAATCAAAATAGGCAATATAATTTTCTACTTAAATGAGATTAGTTGATTTTTAAATTTCGTCTAACTGTTAAATGCATTATTACTTAAAGGAAAGATGGTAAAAACACAATAATAAAAATTGAAATTAAATTAAGATTTCAGATTTATTCAATTTTAAAAAAGCACCAGTGTTAACAATATTAAAAATGTTATTTTAACCCGATATCATAAAAAATGGGCAATTCAGTTGAACAAATGTTGTTCTGTAATTCTTTCATGTATTTATTTGTGTATAAATACGTTATGGTTGAAAATAATTTAAAAAATGTAATTTTATCCGATTTAAAATTTTGTTTATTATGTTTATTGAGAAGTACAGATAGTTGACGTCATTCTTTTAGAATCTGCACACACAAAAAAATATTTTCAAATTCATATACATCGCACACACTCACAAAAATATAAAGATGATAAAGGATTCTTTACCATAGTTTTTTTCAAGACTTGTGCAAATAAATATAAAATTCGCCACATTTGAAAAGATGCTGGGAGATTTGTAACAAAATATATCAGAGTGACCGTTGTTTCTATGTGTTTTCGGTCATGACTATTAAACTGCTTTCGAATTATATTATCCAGATTGTACTTGAACTGATATTAGATTAAGAAGGATCTGCACACTGTTGTTATTTTTACTGAAGATAATTTCTGTAAAAAAACAAAAAAAAAACAAAAAAAAAAACAAACAACAAAAAAAAAAGATGTGCGAATATCATGTGGAGTATCTTTTCATGTATTTTGCATCTTTTAGTAGAAGATTACAGTAATATCATTACAAGTGTTTCTAATTACATTAAATATCCTTTTATGCCCATCCGATGCTCATTATCAATATTTATATAGCAATATGTCGGTCTAAAAGAACATGCATATTTCTTTTTTATTTAAATTGCTAGTTATTGCCAAACTGATACAGTGCAAGACACTTAAATTGAAATTTGCAAGTCTCATACTCTCTTTTAAATAATGGTTCTTGTATGCTGATGAACTTGACGCCTAGCTGCTAGCAGCCTAGTCACCTAGATGCCTAGCTGCCTAGGCCTGCCACCTAGCTGTCTAGTCAACTGGTGCATCTAGTGCACTAAGCTGACACCTAGTGCTTTTGAGATCCGTCGTAAGGTGCAGTTGAAGGGTCTTGTCAGACGAAGAATGTGTCGTTATACCGCAAAATGTTTCAAAATTTCAGGCCAAACAACAGTCAAAATGCATTCATTTGATATCCGATCTTTATCGACTCTCATGCGTGTTCTTGAAATCATGATACATGGCATCTTAAGATTTCAGAAGATTAATAAATTATTTATTCAATAATTGAACGTGAATAAAATGTATTCAAAATAGTGCTATTGCACAAATTATGACAAATGCAGCATAGCAACGCCATCTGTTGAACGATTTGCACCAACACGTAATCAGTAGCAACATTAATCAAGGTGTACTTGAATCTGAAGTTAGATGAAAATTCGTGCAATAGTTCTTGAGATAGATCTATTGAGGAAATCGTGCTAAATGCAGCACAGCAGCGCCATCTATTGGGCGATTTACAACGACACGTAGTCAGCATCATTTCATAATAAAGACTAACTGAATCTGAAATTTGATGAAAATCGTGTAAATCCTGCAAAATGAAGCATAGCAGCGCCTCATGTTGGGCAATTTACACCAAAACATAAACAACGCCAAATATTATCAAGGAGTAACTGAATCTGAAGTTTTATAAAAATCCGTGAATTAGTTCTTGAGATAGAGCTATTGCTAAAATCCTGCAAAATGCAGCATAGCAGCGCCACCTGTTGGGCGATTTACACCAAAAACGAATCAGCACCAATTTATATCAGGGATTACCTGAATATAAAATTTTATTAAATTCCGTTCATTAGTTCTTGAGATAGAGCGCCCACAAAATTTGTGTCCACACAGACAGACAGATTCACAGACAGACATTTTGTAAAAACATGTTTTTTGGAATCTCTGACTCCTAAAACGTGTAAATCCGTCGAAAACCGGAAGTCGAAAATTTTCACGAATCCAATACTTTCTTCTTGTAAAGATAGAAGAAAGTAAAAATGGAAAATTTCAAAATAATCGCCGAAATGGCGGCCGAAAACAAAAAAACATCTGCTGGAGATGACAAGAAACTGAAGCGTATAGTCAAGAAAAACCGTTTTAAAAGTGTGCTATTCTTGCACCGAAAATGGAAAGAAAAAGGAGTTGAAGCTTTTATATCGACAACATTAAGACGTCTCCATAAATTTCAGTTTGAATCTTGTGTATCGAAATCAAAACCTGTCATGACTGCAAAACAAATGTTTATAAGATTGAATTGGTGTAAATCAAGACGTTTATGGAGCGAAGATGATTGGAAAAATATATTATTTAGTGATGAAAGTATGTTTTGCGTTTCATATGGTAATCAAGGTATTCGTGTTTAGAGAATGAAGCAAGAAGCATTTGATAAAGAATGCCTTAAAAGTTCCGTAAAATTTGCTGCTAGTGGCATGGTTTGGGGTTGCATGAGTGCAGAAGGACCTGGAAAGTTATGCATCGTCTACGAAAAGGTTAACTCTCAGATATATCAAGAAATTTTGGAATATTACATTATTCTACCATCAGAAGATTTATTTGACGATGATTTCACCTTTCAACAAGATTTAGCGTCACCGCATACCTCGGTGTCAACTAAGAATTGGTTCAGCCTACGCAACATTCCTTGGCCACCAAACTCACTAGACCTTAATCCCATCGAAAACTTATGGCGTATAATGAAGAAAAAACTCCGTCAAGTAAAACTGAAGTTAATGGCACGTATAAAGTCTATTTGGGCTAATATTGATAGAAATATTTGTAAACACCTTGTATATATTAAGGAAGATCGATTGTACGCTGTTATGAAAGGTAAAGGGGATGGTATAAAATATTAACTACCATTTACTTCATATTCCTAAGGTAATATTGTTGCGTAAAATAAAATATTCTAATATTTTGAACAATCTAAATTTTATTCTAATATTTCGATGTGTTTCAGAAAGCTGTATACCTAATTTATTGTACTGTATTTTATATTTTGTAAATAAATGTTAAAATCTTATCTAAACATTCCAGATTTAATTTATAACAAATTTAATTGCATTTACTTAGTATCAAAAATAAATAAATGCAAAATATTTTTTTCTTGTTGATTTTTCTCAATTATTCTAATATTTTGAATATGAGCTGTAGACTATAAAGAACAACAACAATAACAACAAAAAAAGTCAAGTTAGTTGTAAATTATACATAAAATTTTATCACTTTGAACATGCTAACTCATTGAAAAAACACAAACTGAGAAAAATCACTTTTAAGTGGTTGTGACACTTAAAGGAACCGCGATGTAATAAAATCGCTTTTAACTGTATTTATAGTACTCGGATCTTTACGAAACTTCATCAGAATATACTAGGGCTAATAAAGTACAATTTTAGTAAGGGTACGGAGTCCCCTTAATTTTAAAATTGAAAAGTTGATAACTAATTTTTAACAAATCTTATTTGGGCAATATGTCATACATCTTACATTTTTTTTATATATGGTTATTACATAGCATTTTTAATACGTTAAATGACCTTTAGAAAGATAAATAATGCACTGCTGACATTTTGAAAATGAATATTTAGATATATTTTCCATTCTTTGTATTATCTTACTCTAAAAGCAGAAAGTGTTCTATAAAATAAAATCAAACGATCGTCTTCGTGTCTGAATATTGAATGTCTGGATCACAAATCGAAAAACCGTTCGAATATGATACATGAAAACATTCTAGATTGGCATGCTAGAGTGATGAGAATGTAGCTGAGGAAAACATTTCTGACAGCATTAAAGCTTTCTTTTATATATTTTACGAAAATTCAAGATAAAATGTTATAATACATAATAACCATGTCTTTCACATTAATCTTACATTAACGGATTTCCTTATTTTTACCAATTTCCAACAAAGTTGAAAAGTGTTTATGCATTCGGTTTGTCTGGCCGTCTGTCCATGCTCTAACTCCCGTAAATATGCTCGGATTTTCATGCAATTAATAAAGGTTATTTAGCGTCACCAAAGCATGTTCGGTATTGTATATGAAGTATCTAGGATAAATAGTTCATTTACAGGGGCACTCAAAAGTATTCCACTACATTATGGTATATGGGGAAAAATCGTTTGCAGAGTATTTTAATGACATTACGCTATTTCAAATGAAACTGATATCAATCACTGAATTTCAGTACGATTACGTTAGAACAGGGCATTCATAGCATTTTTTAAATTCATTTACAGGGGCACACAAAAGAAATCGGTTACAGTATTGCCTCTCGGTATGCGCTTTTAAAATTAATTAATTTTTTTCCACATTACTCGTTATATATAAATTCTATAGCACATATACAGGGCTGAACAAAAGTATTCACGTACCAGGACGTCCTTATTAGAGGAAACTGATGAAGGGAAATTTTCAACCGAAGTACATATATTTCTTAAGTGAACTAATTTTTGGCATGCATGTAGTTAATCTATATATCATATAAAGGGTTGATTTTCCGATTTTAGATGGGAACAGCTTGCATTGGGTTTTGAAATGTGTTATGCGTTTCCATGTGGTTGAATTAGACGTAATATTTAAATTTTCTAAACGGTGCAATTTTGTTACATTATTCTGAATGTGATGGAAAGTGTTTTATAATCTATGCTTGACGCATGATTTTTTTCTTTCTTGTTTAATAATGCATCAGGTAAACAACGCTTTAAATAATATCCAGCGGAATTTTTGAGTAATTTTCTTTAAATTTATTTATGTATATAGCTTTGAATATTTGTGTTTATGTGCTAGTGTAAAAATATTTAAACAAATGTATTTATTTAGGAGCACTATTTATTAGTCACTGTCATTATTTTATTTAGGGTTTTTAGTACAGCAAATAATCAACACAAACGGTTAATGTAAAGCTGGCCTTTTCAAAATGAATATTGAGATAAATTTTCCCTTCCTTGTATCATCTTTGTATGAAACTAGAAAGTTTTTCTGTAAAATGAATTTACAGGATCCAGTTCGTGCTGAAGGATGGGTGCCTGGATCATAAATTAACAACTGTTTCGGGAAGGCAGATCAAAAACCTTCCCGATTGACATACTAGAGTGGTGATACTTGAAGGAAACACAATTTATTAAGCTATAGTAGCTTTTTAATCTACCTTAATCTTTTTTCTACACTGCTCAAAACAATTAAAGGATATTGCAGTTTTAGGTGGATTTTGTATCTGGTAAACTGTTTAGCTGATTGATACATGGTCGACAGACATAGTAGGTTATATGAGAATAAATTACACATGTTTGGCAGAAAAAAATGCATTTTATTGCGCATTTGTGTACTAAAGGAAAAAAACACAATTTGTGCATATGAGAAAAAAAGAATAAGAAAAGGTGTTTTCTTCAAAGAAAATCATTTTCAGTAGAGGGTATGGTTTCCACGGGCGGCCAGCAACGTTGAACACCTTTGAGGCATGGACTCAATGAGGCTATTAATGACGAGTTGGGGTATTCTGCCCCACTCTTCCAGAAGAACTCTTTCCAGTTCCTGGAGAGATTGTGGGGGTTGTTGGCGGCCAGAAACTCGTCTTCCTAGAGCGTCCCAAACGTGCTCGATTGGATTCATGTCTGGAGAACACGCTGGCCATTCCATTCGAACGATTCCTTCCTCGAAAAGGAAATCCTCCACCAGGTTTGCACGATGTGGCCTGCAGTTATCGTCCATTAAAATGAAGTTATCTCCGATTGCTGCAGCGTAAGGGACTACAATAGGTCTGAGGATCTCATCCCTATATCGGCGACCAGTCAGAGCTCCATCTCGAATGATGTAGAGGTCAGTGCGCCCGTCAATGGAGATGCCACCATACACCAACACTCCTCCACCGCCAAATCTGACACTTTCGTGCACGAACGCAGGATTATTCCTACTGCCACGGTCCCTCCAGATGAAAATACGCCTATTTTCCGGATGCACAGAAAAACGGGACTCGTCAGAAAACAGAATATTGCTCCATTCATTTCTCCTCCAGTTGACATGCTCGGTTGCCCACTCCCTGCGGTCGCGACGATGCCTTGATGTTAATCTAACACATACCATCGGTCGGCGAGCATACAGACCTACATCATGGAGTCGGTTTCGGACAGTCTGAGTTGAAATCGTGGTGCCTGTAGCCGAGCGAAGGTGTTGTTGGAGAAGAGTAGCGTTCATGGTTCGGTGTCTCCGAGCTGTTAACGCTAAATACCGATCTTCATTGGGCGTTGTTGCCCGTCTACGACCTTGCCCTGGTCTTCGGCCTGCACATCCATTCTCCAAAAACGGTTCCAGATCCTGGAAATGACACTTTGTGACACTCCAATGGCTTGCGCTACTTCGGCTTGAGTTTGGCCCCCTTCTAACCTACCAACAATTTTCAAAGCTTCTGAATCTGTCAAATGACTTCGCTGAGACATCGTACTCATCGAAACAAAGCAATCACTGAATGCCGACCATCCTTGTCTTCATTCTCTTTTATCCAGTTGAAAGTCAAATTTCATTCGCTGCCGCTGAAGCGACGTTTTTGACGTCGAACTCAAAATTTGCATACTCCACAGTTTGAAAACCAGAAAAATTTGCATTTGTGATTCTCTTCTTCTATTTTCGGCAAAAAAAATTTCGTTTATATCTTTATTTTATATAAAACTTCAAATATCCTTTAATTGTTTTGAGCAGTGTATATTAAAAAAATAAAATCATAAATCATAATATTCTTATTTTACAACGAATCTTTTTTATAATTAATATGTATCATATACATTTCAGTATTATTTATTAAAAAATTTCTATGATATTCTTATATTGTACATCATAACATATTACATATAGTGTATATGTACCGGGTGTCTTAAAATGGACTCGCTGATTTTAAAATTGAATAACTTGCAAATGGTAACAGCTATTACAGAAATTCTTGCAGCAGAGTAATGTATGATGTTAAGAGTTTTTAACTATGATTTCTGAGTTTAGTTCCGAATAACACGGATAGATAGCTCTGCAAGGAATAGACGCGCAATCTAAGCTAAAATCGAAATCATCCAGCTTTGATGCGAAGGACGGATGTTAAATACGTGGAGCAGGTCTCAAACGCCAATGCAACTTTGTTCTTAGGTATCCACTCCATATATTTAACCTCCTTTCTAACACATCAATACTGGACTATTTTGGTTTTTGCGGGGATTAAGCGCCTATTGCTTGCAGCGCAGTCTATCGCTGTTATTTGGAATTTAAATTGGAAATTACAGAAAAAAAACCTCCTGGCATACATTACTCCTCTGCAAGAATTTATTTAATGGCTGTCACCATTTGCAAGTTACCGAATTAAAAAAAATAACCAGTCAATTTTATAAACACCCGGTATATACACATATATATATATATATATTTGAGATTCAGATTTATAATTTAAAACTTTACCACAACAAAGATCGGTAAGCACAAATATTTAATATACAAATGGGAATTCAGTACATATATAAATCATTACCAAAGAATAATAAAGGAATTTTGCCTATTCATTACGCAAAACATATGAAGAGTTCTTTTCTTTCCTATGACTAAATTTTGCAAGCATTTGAAACCTTGCATTCCATCTTTATCCATCTGATGTCTGTCGATGTTCTTTTACTACTCCTCCGATTCCATTATCAGGGATAGAAACTTGTATATTCATTCATGAATTTATTGCACCCCGTGTATTGTTTCATTGAGTTGAGTTGATAATTTTCGTATGAACTTCGCTGTTCATTCTCATTCCCACACACACACGCGCGCACACACACACATATATATATATATAAATATCATAATATATATATATACATACATATAGATATACATATGTATGAATATGTATATTATGATGATATGACTAAGAGTAGTTGGCGTTTATCGGGTTTAGTTGGGTTTCCGTATTAAATGTACAGGCGTTTTTGGCCAATTGGTTTGTTGGAGAAGAAAATAGATGAAGAACACAAACAATGCAGTCGAATTAGACATTATCCAGCTTTATTTACACAATCAGAAATAGTTCTAGGGGGTGCTCAATTTAGTCAATGAAAAAAATAAAAACAGAATTCACTAGTATCACACAACTGGCTTAAACAACGTTTCATCTCTCTGCTGCTTTCCTCACGATTATCTCATTCTCCTCTTACTACCACTCTACTCATTCTGTTTCGTACACTACTACATTTCACTTATCTACACTATTCTGCTGTTTTTACACATATTTCTGCAAATATCTCTGCACACAATTCTACACCATTTTTCTCTTACTTCTGCACACCGTATCTTGCTGCCTCATCAGTATTTAAATTATATCGGCGCAACGTTAAAATAAGATCAGCTAATTTTTCTCTCCCAATCATAATCGCTTTTTAGGCGGTTTATTAAAATTTCCGATCGATTAATATCGAAGTAAATAAGCTTCCTGGCGCGAAAAACATTGTTCTAGAACTTTCAATAATCTGAAACCAGATGCACAAGGCGTAAATGCAGTTTAGTCCCCGCTGTTGAGATTGAAGCTAAAAATAGCCTTTTCCCCACCGTCAGACGATAATTTAAAAAATAAAAATGAATTTATAGCCGCGGAATAAGTTTTAATGCAATAGAATATTCTAGTAGACACCTTGATATTTTTGGTTGAATCGCAGTTTACTCTCCTTCGCCAATCTCCTTCGATAACTGCGCCAATGTGGCAACCCCGGTTTATCGGGCTGCTCATCGGACGTCACCAAATATGGCAACCCTAAGATTCCTCTTGAGATAGTTCATGGTAGTGATGGGCGATTCTGGAAAATTTGAGAATCGATTAAAATCGATATCGTATAAAACAGAATCGATCGCAATAAGAATCGATTCCCAAATTCTAGAATCGATACTTGAATCGATATTTCGATGTTCACAGATTCACACTGATAAGCTGAAAAATAGTAATTCCAAAACGTAGCGAATCAACAGGGCCGTAACGACTATCTCTCACCCCTCACCTCCATTTATGGGGACCCTAGACAATGTGAGCGGCCCAGAAGTAAGCTACTACAGACCTTTGACTCAAATAATAAGGTTTTTTAACTTTTAAAATTATTATTTTTAAGATATAATTTTGATAATAATTTATATTATATTTAAATTTATCTTTAAAAAAGATCTCGGTCAGATTTAAAAAAAAAAGAAAGAAATGATTTTTTTTTCATCTTCTTTTCATCTTTCTACTCTAACTCTTATTTCCTTCAACCAAACAGATGGGGACTTACTTCCTATAAACGCCATTCTTCTTAAAAATACGCGCATGAGAGAAATTTTGAAGACTCTAAATTTATTTTAAAAGTTAAATGGTTTTTCAGTCTTTTTAGGGTCTCCTATAAGCATGGGGGAAATGCAAATATTGCAAATCTTCTTTTAAAATAGCTGTGATGAATGTAATTAACCAATCATCACATACTAATTATCCCCCAATTAATAATCAAAATTCTCCTTTTAATAATATATTTAACTAAACTTTCTTTCCCTTTTCAAAATATATATCTCCTTATCTCATTTACAGTTTATAAATATCTTTCTTTTTAATGTTTACCAAATTTTCAGCTGTTAAGGAAAAAAAAATGTTCTCATCCTAGAGAGATTAACAATGAAATAACATACTTTTCTCTGGTTAATAAATAAATAAAAGTACATTCCTTGATTATATGTTTTTTTTTCTTCTTTTTTCCCCAGCAGTAATCTAAAAACTATAAACAGTTATTGACTCATTCGCTGACATGCAGAGTGCACTCACTGAAACAATAATAAATAAAAAAGAAAAGTATCGAGTTAAACTGATGGCATTGAGCTCACAGTCTATTCATACTAATTGTATTTTATACTCTTACTTCAAAGAATGCCTTTCGAAAAATAAATTAAGGGGGAATCTGCCCCCTCCCCCCCCGTCACATCTCTATACTTAAACAATAAGCCTCCAAATCTCATCAGGGAAGCGCTTTATCAGAATAAACTGGTTACCAAATTTGAAGCAAATCAGATAGAAAAACCCATCTATCTAAATTAAGGGGGGTTAGCCCCTGTTGCTCCCTTTATACTTAAACAATGAACCTCAAATTTAATCAGGGAAGCGTCTAATCAGAATTAACCGGTATACCATAATTGAAGCAAATCTGATAATTCTGCATAAAAAACCCATTTATCTAAGTGTGTGTGTGGGGGGAAATAGCCCCCGTACCCCCCCCTCCGTCTTTTATGCTTAACCAATGAACCCCCAAAACTAATCAGGGAAGCGCCTTATGAGAATGAACCTAGAAAAAAAATTTGAAGCAAATCGCATATTTCTGTCGAGAGTTATCGCGTTACGTATGTACGTACCTACATACATACAGAAACATTCATACATACACATACACAGGCTTTGATAGCCTGTGAGCTAAAAAGAAAAGTGCCCAGTTAAACTGATGGCATTGAGCTCACAGGCTATTCACACTAACTGTATGTTATGCTCTTATTTCAAAGAATAATGCCCCTCGAAAATTAAACTAAGGGGCGGGGGGAATTGCCCCTCCCCGTTTCCCCTCTTTATACTTAACCAATGACCCTCCAAATGTCATCAGGGAAGCGCCTTATCGAAATAAATCGGTATACCAAATTTGAAGCAAATCGGACAGAAAAACCCATTTATCTAAATTAAGGGGTATTAGCCCCCTGTGCCCCCCTTTATATTTAACCAATGAACTTCCAAATCTAATTAGGGAAACGCTTTATCAGAAAAAACTGGTATACCAAATTTGAAGTAAATCGGATAGCAAAACCCATCTATCTAAATTAGGGAGAGTATTATCTCCTCGTCCTCCCCTCCCCCCCTTTAGACTATAACAATGAACCTTCAAATATAATCAGAGAAACTCGTTATTAAAATTAACCGGTATACCAAAATTTGAAGAAAATATGATAATTCTGCATGAAAAACCCATTTATCTAAGCTGAGGGGGGATTAGCCCCCGTTTCCCCTTTATACTTAACCAATGAACCCCCAAAACTAATCAGTAAAACGCCTTAGCAGAATGAACATAGAAAAAAATTTGAAGCAAATCGGATATTTCTATCAAGAATTATTGCGTTACTTACGTACATGCATACATACATACAAAACCGACGGGCACATTAGATCTCAGGCTTTGATAGCCTGTGAGCTAAAAAGTGCCAAGAGCGTGTAACTAGTGGGGGGGGGGGGGACAGAAAATAAAAGAGGACATTAAAAGCTTTCCAAGAATATGTTACACGAGATAGTTTGGAAGAAACAATAAATATGCCCCCCGGGGGACAGGTAAGTCTCAAAAGGTGGGAGGGGTAACCTCAAATGTATCTTTGGTCGAGGTTTCAAAATGTGGATTTATAATAAAATAGAACGAGAACTGGGCATTTTTAAAATAGCATGCATATTTTGAACGGCCCTGTAAATTAAGATTGGCGAGGAAGGGGGGGGGGGTGGACAGGATTTGAGCAATACAACATAATAAACTAGTAACCCAAATAACTAGGCTTCTAAACAAAAGTATAACGATTTAACCTAGTATTGAATTCAGGGGGTGACCCGGGGGAACATTGGAATGTCCCTCCCGAAAGTTTTGAGATTTTATGCTTTTTAATGGACAAATGTGCATCCCCCCCTTACGGACCTCTAAAAGTTCTCCCCCCCACCCCCATCCCGACCGGAGCAGTCAAGAAATCAACCCGCCATTCAACGCTGAACCTAGAAAGAAAAAAAAAGGCTCTTTCTTATACAAAATTTTACAGCAATTCTGCCACTAAAACAGTAAAATCGGAGGAATCTGTTTAACCCGAATCTTGGATCATGCGCGATGCGATTTGAATTGAAGTAAATCGAAAAATAACAATTTCACCCGCATCTAAAAATCGGCATCGAATCTGAACTGAATCGATTCGCCCGAATCTAAAGAATTGAAGTAAATTAAAAAATGGCGATTCTCATCGCATCTAAAGATCGACATCGGCATCGAATCTAAACTGAATCGATTCGTCATTTCTGATCTTAATTTACGGGCAGAATCGATGCGTTAATTTTTTCTTGCTTTCTTTTGTCTTTAGAAAAAGAAAGCGTTGGATTCGTGAAAAATTTCGACTTCCGGTTTTCGAAGGATTTATAGTTTTAGAAGATCTTGTCTGGAATACGATTTGACTATTTTTATACATTGTCTGTCTGTCAGTCTGTCTATTTGTTTGTCTCTGACAAAAAAATTGTGGGCGATCTATTTCAAGAACTAATGCATGGAATCTATTGAAACTTTAGATTCAATTAGACTTTCGTATAAATTGGCGCTGATTACATTTTGATGTAAATCTACCGGCAGGTGGCGCTGCTATGCTGCATTTTTACCGATTTTCGCAATAGCTCTATCTCAAGAACTAATGCACGGATTTTCATCAAATTTCACATTCAGTTAGACGTTGGCATAAATTGTTGCATATTAGATTTCGGTGTAAATCACCCAACAGGGAGCGTTGTTATGCAGATTTTATCAGCAGTGTTGAATTCAGACAATTTTCCCCCGGAGGGATTTCTGCGGATCCAGAGAGGGACAGTTCAGAGGGGAAGAGGATTGGACTTTTGTTCATTAAGCATAAACCTTCTGGGGGGACATTTGAATGTTACACTGGGGGGGGGGGGGCATGTCCCTCCTGGCTACCCCCGGAATTCAACACGTTTTTCTGGATTTAAACGATCATATCTCACGAACTAATGAACGGAATTTCATCAAACTTAATATTCTGTCATAAGTTGTTCATGATTAGGTTTTCGTGTAAATGATATAACAGGTTGTGCTGCCATGCTGCTTTTTTTTAGCAGTGTTGAATTCAGACATTTTTCTCCGGGAGGGATTTCTATGGTTCTGGAGAGGGACATTCTAGAGTTTCGGGGGGTGGGGGGGGGAAATGGACTTTTGTCCATTAAGCATAAAATCTCAAATATTCATGAGGGACATTTCAATGTTCCGGAGGGGGGGGGGGGGTTGTCCACCCGTACCAGCCCCTGAATTTAACACTGTTTTTCAGAATTTACTCGATATTAGGGATAATATCTCAAGAAGTTATGACCGGAATTTCATCAAACTTAATATTATGTGCCATTGACATAAGTTGTTCCTGAGTTTTTCGTGTTAATCATGTAACAGGCTGCGCTGCTATACTGTTTTTTTGCATGATATACGTGATAGCCATATCTCAAAACTAATGCACGGATTTTAATCAAACTTCATATTCTGTTACAGTTTCAGATAAATAGATAATTAGGCTGGGGTGTATACTGCCCAACAGCTGTCGCTTTTATGCTCTTTGAATTGGGATTTTCCGTTGCGGACATCTAGGCTAATATCAGACGAACGTCTTTTTGCACGCCTTTTTTTTTCGCTCTTACACCATCCCTACACATGCTAGCGAAGGTGTAGGGATGGCGTAAGAGCGAAAAAAGCAAAAAGATGTTCGTCTGACATTAGCCTAAGAGGGTGTGGGCCGAAATTCAATGATTTTTTAGGAAAATGCAATGCTTATATTTTCTTTTAAAATGCACGTACTTTAATAAACCTATCCTTTTTTAATCCTCATGATGCGCATAGGTTATCATTTAAATTTGATACTGTGATAGCGAATTTTGAAGTTTTAACTTTTATGAGGCAGATGAAAGTTTTGGGATTGGCACATCCAACTACTTTATCTTCAATTTTTGAAGGAAAATGAAAATGATATTACGTTATTTTATCTTAGAGACATCGATTAAAAAATTAATAGTATCGATTAAATCGAGTTGGCCATAGTATCGATTAAATCGATTAAAAAAATAGAAATCGCCCTTCACTAGTTCATGGTTTAAACTCCTTGTTTTGTAAGCTGCTTTCTAATTGGACCAAATTGGATGCTTATTTTTTTGTAAATGGCTTTCTTATTGGACAAAGAGGAGAATCAAGGAACATTTTGAATTTTTTTGGAAAAACGTTATTGATATTGCTGCAATGGATTTCGCGTTGAAAAGTTTTGTGAGCTGCAGTCGCTTTATTATTTGTTTTCTCAATCTCGTATATTTTGAAACAAGTACCTATCTGGACAAATGCTTGAGAGGTGAGAATAAATATTCGATCAGTTATTTTTCTTTTATTTTTACCTGCATTTTTGAGCTTTGATTGAATTATGTACGAAAAAGAGGCTGATTGTTCCAATCTATGAATGACCAAAAATGACAGATTGAGTGATGCTTTTGAGTGACATCCTAGAGTACAAGGTAAAATTATGAATAAAAATAACGGGGGGTTCAGGGGGGCAGTAGCCCCCTGATTAAATAAAAGGGCACCTCTGATTAAAAAAACCACAACATTGTTTTGCTCCCCTTACTGTTAACAAACGTTCTTTTTTAATAATTTGGGTAAGTGAAAGTTTTGTTTTTTGGTATATTTGATAAAATGTATTTTAAAATATATGAAATGTATTTTTAAAAAATGTATTTCGAAAAAATTTGAAATTTTATGTATTTTTTATTTTTACTCAAAAATACAGGTTAAAATAAGAGAAAAATAACTGATCGAATATTTATTCTCACATTTTAAGCATTTGTCTAGATAGGTACTTGTTTCAAAATATAGGAGAAGAGAAAACAAATAATAATTTTGCGCACTCTCTCCCGGATGTTGTAGCTCCGGGAGTTAGTACGCGAAAATGCACCAGCTTGGCGATTTTTGAAAATCGCTCCAAGAAGGATTGTAAACTGCGATCGCACCATATTTTAAAATAAAGAATGGTTTTAAATAAATAGGTTTTTCAGACGGGATAAATTATGAATTATGATATTTTAGCAATTAAATAAAGAATGTAGAGGAGTCTGATTTACCGGGAAATAATAGCGAATTTTAATAAGGATTTAAATAATAAAAGGGGTTTTACTAAAGAAATATAGGTAATTATCGCCATTTTTAGATTTACGCAATTTGGAATAAATATTATTAGATGGATTAGGATCTTATACCTTTACATATGGGAGGTTAATAGATTAGTTTAAGAATAGGGTTTTAACTTAATAAGCTGGTATAATATATGGAATATTATTAAAAGGGAAATTTATATAGAATAATTTTAACTTTCGCGAAAAATTTTAAATTTTTGTAACATATTCATATATATATATAAATAAAATTAAATAAATAGATATATAAAATTGAAGCGCCAGCGACGGAGTAAGTTTCCTTTAAAGTAAAATAATAAATTATATTTTATCAATCTTAGCTGTTTTGGTACATATATAAAACCTTTCAAGAAGGCAGTATTTCCATATTTTGTTTTATAATTTTATGTGTAAAAATTCTTATATATTAAGTTTTTCAAATTATAATAAAAGACTGGCATTATTAAAACATATAATTACATACTATATATGTTTTTTTGTATTATTCTACTTTGAAACTAGAAAATTATTCTATAAAACAAATTCAACAAACTAATTCGTGTCTGAATGATGAATGCCTGGATCACAAATGGAAGAAAAAACATTTCGAGATATATATCAAAAGCCTTCTCAGTTGGCATGCAAGAGTGGTGACGGACATGGGTTTCGCGAAATAAATCTATCATGTCAGAAAAACTTACTTTAATACATTTTACGCATGTTTTAGAGGAAATTATAACGCAAAATATTCATATTTTTCAATGAATATGTGCTATTTTAACTATGAATCAAGCGTTCTGTAAACGTTTAATATACAGTAGAACTCCGCTAATCCGAACTTAATTGGGACCGGTGGCTGTTCAGATTACAAAAATTGCGGATTACACGAAATTCTGATAAAAAGAAAAAAGGAAAAGATGTTTGCTAGAGAAAATGTAAGTTATAAGTACTCAGTAGCACAGTAAACATCCTCTAAACCGGCATCCTAAGGTCCAGCATGCTGGATAATACTGCTCGACTTTCAGAAATAAAAAGTATTGCTTTTTAATGAAGCAGCTGTTTATTCACTCTTTATGTTTATAATAATCAAATGGAACTTCAGAATAAGAAATTACGTAACTGCTCATTACAAACTGTACAAAATTGCGAATCTATAAATAGCCCAGTCATTACGTCAGCAATAAGGGGGAGGGGGGGTAGAAAAGACCATTTCTGTCGGTAATTTGCGAAACGAAGCTGTTGAAAAGAAGAATAAATTTTTATCATCTGAATTAAATACTTTTTGTATTTAAAAAAATAATTTCATATTGACTGGCAAAAAAACTGATATTCAAGATTATTTTAAGGTGGCTTCTACGAGTAGACCTACAGTGCATGTTTTCATTTTATATTCGTCTACATATGTTGTACTTTTACATTATTGAATATTTTTTTTCTATTCAAGCTGTTTAAAGAATAAAAAAAAAAAAACATGCTTTACTGCGATTTTTTGTTTAATTTTAACTTCTACAAGTTTTTCCCAACATTCATCCTGTAATCCGGAAAATTTCGTAGTAAAAAGTACTTTTTCTCTTCAGTACAATAATTCAATATTTTCAGTTAATCTCTTAAGTACAATGTTCGAAAATAAAATTGGTTTGGATTAAACGGAATTTCGGATTAGCGGGTTTCTACTGTAATATCAAACATAAAAAGTTGTACAAAAAAAATATTTTTGTTTTAAAATTAAGTAATTCTCAAATAAGCGTTTTGAAAAATAATATTTTACTGACAGATGGCTTTTAGTTGAACAATTAGCGTCTTTCTAAGAGTACGCTTTCCATAATTCTTAACCCGTCAGCACACGCGTTGGGATAAAATCTACCCCAATCACATTTTTTCTCCGAAAAAAGAGGTAAATTTTTTTAGGACGCTTCTGACCTGCCTTGTACCGTTCAAGGTCAAGGTCGAGAAAGATTGGGTAAAGGAATGTCTTTTCTTTGTTCTCTAGGAGGGGGAAATATGGATCTTGGGATAAAAAAAATCCCGCGCTTGTACTAAAGTTTCATTTCGATATGTTAATTTCTTACGGGATAATACACACTAAAATAATTTTAACGAAAGAGTAAGATAAAACCTACTTGTATATACTGATGAAAGTTTATTAAATGTAATTAATATTCATTTTGTGAATTCATTCATGTTTTAAGGGGTAAAAGAAATCGTTTGCATATCTTCTAGGAAAATACGTGATTTTTACAGAAACTGCTACAAAATCGGAAAATAAATATGAAAAGAATGATTTTTTTTCGCTAAAAAGAAGTAGAACTGACGCACTTAACAATACAGAACAGTAGATTTGTTTTTAAAACATATTTAGCCAAAAATATAATGGGAGACAAAATGGGGTAAGATTTACCCCAAGCGTGTGGTGGCGTTACAAAAGTAGGCGCGCGTGCTGACGGGTTAACAAATCGGAAATTGTACGTCAAACGTGGCAAATGAAGTGCGTTCGTACTATAACTACTTTTATAAATATTCAGATCTTGGTGCAATAGCTGCTGCACTCTTATGCAAAAATGCATGAATACAAAATTTATTACGATTATATATATACTAGCAAACCCCGCGGCTTTGCTCGCGTAATATTTGAAATATGCCAAGTGATATTTATATGTCTAATTTTTATTAAAAGGTACTTATTCCTTTTAGGAATAATTCAAAAATTACTATTTAAAACACAGTTATCATTATTACACTGCATTAGGCAGAAATGAGACTTAAATTAATAAAATGAAATAAAACTAAATAAATGATAATTTAGAAAATATTTTGAAACTTTTATGCTCAATTAATACGCTCATTTCAATATTCATTTGAAGTTTTGAATTTTTTAGAAACCATCTTCTTACATATTAAAATTAACCATCATGTCAAATGCCAAGTCCTACCACCTCTCTCAACATAAAGGGCTATGTTGAAACAGGAACTGTCACCATTAATTTGCCAACATTAATTTTGAAATCGGTTGTTTATTTCCTAATATTCCACAGAAACGTAATTAAAAAAGCTTTTAAAGCCCCTTTTTAGAACGTTTGTTGTTCCTGTGAACCCCAGGTAGTAGAATCACCTGCATAAAATATAGCCTGTGTAGGATCAGAGACTGTTACCATTGATTCGCAACTATTTCTTTTATAATCGGTTTATATTCCCTGAAATTGCATAGAATCGTAATTTAGAATTTTTTAGAATGCTTTTCGCACCCCCCCTTCGCTTCACCCCTTTTTAATTCGAATTTATTTTCGACGTTCCTTCGAGGGCATTTATATTTTATAAGTAACTACCATATCATATTAAAGTTTCTAGCCTTTTCAGTATCACAGAAATCGCAATTTAGAAAGTTTTTAGCCCCTGCAACCCTCTGGTGGTAGTGGAACAGACATAAAATATAGCTTATATTTGAGCAGGTTCTATCACCAAAATTTTTCATCATTATTTTTTTAATCGGTTTGGTAATTTATAAGTTTGCATAAGAATTGTAATTTATAACGCTTTTCACAGACTTCATTTTTTTTTAATTTGGAATTTTCTTTCGACTGTTCTTAGAAAGCAGTTGCATCTTGTAAGTAAATACCATGCCATACTTCAAAGTGTTAGACCCCTCAGTTGTGCAAAAAACGCAAATTAGAAAATGTTTGCTTTTGCAACCCTCAGATGGTAGTGACAGCAACATAAAATATAACCTATGTTATAGCAGGGACTGTTACCATTGATTTGGAACCATTACTTTTGAAATAGCGTTGGTATTTCCTGAGATTGAGTAGAAATCGCAATTTAGAAGTTTTTAGGACGCTTTTCGCTCATTTTCACCCCTTTTTAAATTTCCAATTTTTTTCGAAACTGTTCTTAAAGATCATTTGTATCTAATAAATATGCACCTTGCCTAATTTTAAGTTGCTAGCCCCTACCGATCACAAAAATCGAAATTTAGAATGCTTTTTTGCTCCTGCAACGTCTTGGTGATAGTGATACCGACATAAAATAGCGTCTATGTTAGAGCAGGGGCTGTCAGCATCAATTTCCTACCATTACGTTTGAAATCAGATTCATTCTTCCTGAGATATTGCCGACAAATCGGCATTTAGGACGTTTTTAGAACGCTTTTCGCGCATTTTGCCCCTGCATCTCCTCTGGGGTAGTTTAAACAGATAAAAATATAGCCTATCTTGGAGCAAGATCTGTCACCATCATTTTTACACCATTGTATTTGAAATCGGTTCAGTACTTCCTGAGATTGCACAGAAATCGCAATTTAGAAAGTTTTTTACAATACTTTTTGCGCATTTTGAACCCCTTTTAAATTTCGATTTTTTTAGGAAATGTCATTAGAGATCATTGATATCTTATAACTAACTACTATTCCAAATTTCACGATTCTAGACCCTTCCGTAAAGCAAAAGCCGCAATTTAGAACTTTTTCTCCTGCACCCCCTTTGGGGATAGTAGCACCGACATAAAACATCGTCTATGTTGGAGCAAGGGTTGTCACCATCATTTTAACGCCATTATTTTTTAGATCGGTTTGGTATTTCCTGAGATTGTGTAGAAACCACCATTAGAACGTTTTTTAGAACGCTTTTCGCGCATTTTCACCCATTTTATATTTTGAATTGTTTAAGAACTGTTCTTAGAAATCCTTTATATCTAATAAGTAGCTAATATTTCAAATTTCATATTTCTAGGTCCTTCGGTAACGCAAAAATCGCATTTTTAGAACGTTTTTTGCTCCTGCACCCCCTTTCGTGTAGTGGCACCGACATAAAACATCGCCTATCTTGGAGCAAGCGTTGTCACTATCATTTTGACACCAATATTTTTTAAATCGGATTGGTATTTCCTGAGATTGTGAAGAAACTACCATTTAGAAAGTTTTTTAGAACGCTTTTTGTGCATTTTCACCCCTTTTAAATTTCGAATTGTTTAAGAACTGTTCTTAGACATCATTTATATATTATAAGTAACTAATATTCAAAATTTCATATTTCTAGGCCCTTCAGTAACGCTAAAATCGCATTTTTAGAACGTTTTTTGATCCTACACCCCCTTTGGGGTAGTGGCACCGACATAAAACATAGCCTATCTTGGAGCAAGCGTTGTCACCATCATTTTAACACCAATATTTTTAAAATCGGTTTGGTGTTTCCTGAGATTGTGTAGAAAATACCATTTAGAACGTTTTTTAGAACGCTTTTTGTGCATTTTCACCCCTTTTAAATTTCGAATTGTTTAAGAACTGTTCTTAGACATCATTTATATCTTATAAGTAACTAATATTCAAAATTGCATATTTCTAGGCCCTCCAGTAACGCTAAAATCGCATTTTTAGAACGTTTTTTGCTCCTACACCCCCTTTGGGGTAGTGGCACCGACATAAAACATAGCCTATCTTGGAGCAAGCGTTGTCACCATCATTTTAACACCAATATTTTTTAAATCGGTTTGGTGTTTCCTGAGATTGTGTAGAAAATACCATTTAGGACGTTTTTTAGAACGCTTTTTGTGCATTTTCACCCTTTTTAAATTTCGAATTATTTAAGAACTGTTCTTAGGCATCATTTATATCTTATAAGTAACTAATATTCAAAATTGCATATTTCTAGGCCCTCCAGTAACGCTAAAATCGCATTTTTAGAACGTTTTTTGCTCCTACACCCCCTTTGGGGTAGTGGCACCGACATAAAACATAGCCTATCTTGGAGCAAGCGTTGTCACCATCATTTTAACACCAATATTTTTTAAATCGGTTTGGTGTTTCCTGAGATTGTGTAGAAAATACCATTTAGAACGTTTTTTAGAACGCTTTTTGTGCATTTTCACCCTTTTTAAATTTCGAATTCTTTAAGAACTGTTCTTAGGCATCATTTATATCTTATAAGTAACTAATATTCAAAATTGCATATTTCTAGGCCCTCCAGTAACGCTAAAATCGCATTTTTAGAACGTTTTTTGCTCCTACACCCCCTTTGGGGTAGTGGCACCGATATAAGATATAGCCTATGTTCTAAGTTGGACTAACACCATCATTTTGATACCATTACTTTTGGAATCGGTTCTGTAGTTCCAGAGCTTACCTCCGACAAATAAACAATTTTTTCCTCTTTATAATAGGAGTATAGATTAAATTCAGTAATACGGAAATAATATGACCCTATCTCAAATAGGACGTAATCACGGTGGAAACTCAGAATCATTACCTATGATAGGATATCACTGAGTTAATTACGTATGACACGATTTAATAGAATAAAGAAAATTTGTATTAATATTTTTTCAAGTTTTGATTTGATTTTTATAAAATTTGAAATGACTCGACAAAATTCTGCAACGATTATATATATTAAATTTCAAACCATTCGGTTGCGTAGTTTGTGCGCTGTTATATGCGAACAGACAAACAGACAGACGGCGATTATCGGTGCTACGTATTTATATAATTACGAACGCACTTAAAAATCATAGAAAGTA
The DNA here is from genome assembly GCA_963932465.1 of Maratus speciosus. Lineage (NCBI taxonomy): Eukaryota > Metazoa > Arthropoda > Arachnida > Araneae > Salticidae > Maratus > Maratus speciosus. Next base: position 176,054,989 of record OZ010790.1, on the reverse strand, counting down.
AATCTTTTATTTTAGTTAACTCTTTGCGTAGGTATGTTTTATTATTTCGAAAAATCATACGCTCGATAACAAAAAGTGGGAAACAAAATAGAAATTAATTTGGCAGATGGCCATCTGTCTCTTTCAAGCCGAGGAGAGATGGCCAGCCAATACAAGAAAGAAAAAATAAAGTTAAAATAGCAAAAATAACACATTTCATGTAGGTAATGATGAAAAATATGTAGGAATGTGTAAAGATGCAATTATGTCACTGAAAATCAGTGACTAAAATATGAATAAACAAAATTTGAAGTATAATTTCAATCCGCCACTTTTCGTTAAATTTTACTACGGGGCAAGGAAAGATCATGATAGTTTGTACACGTTTCATAGAAGCACGTCTGGCACCTTATGCATTGTATCCAGTAATCCTTTTTGGTTGTGGTATTTGATTCTTCTCCAGAGCCAGCAAAATGATGCTCATCCAATTCTATCCCCTTGGAATCTGAAGAATCTAATAATTTCAATTGTATTTCATCTTCTTCGCTGCTAGAAATGTCGTTTTTTTTTTTTTTTTTTTAGATTTTTTCCTGGTTTTAAGTTTATTTATTAACTGTTTCTGTTTCTGGGATGAACGTTCCCGAAGTTTTACAATATTTTCTGAAACAAAAGTACATCGTTAGGTCATTTTAGACTATTGTTATTGAAATATTTATATTAATTAAGATTCAAATAATTATCTCAATTAATACAAATATAAACATAAAAATTAAATAATTATTTTAAAAATAATTATATTTAGTTAAAATCCTCACTCCGTATAATTTTGAATTATTGATTATAGGTGGCCATCTCTCCTCGATTTGATGTGGCCATCTATCCTAAAATTGATGGACCGATTGCCACCCAATTTAAAGTATCACTCCGCCATTAACCGTCTTTGTTTTAGACTTAAAAGTAAAGATTAGATTATGTACGTGCCTTAAAAATCCTTACAGTAAAAAAAAAATAATAATAATAAAAATAATAATAACATACGTAATGCAAAACATTCAGATACCTAATTCAACAAAAATATCCAACCACTAAATTAAATAAACATTAAAATTACACTTTCTTTTTTTAATTGAAAAACACAGCTGTACGTCGATGAATGAACACGTTGAACTATTTCTTACGAACAAAGTTTATGCTGCAATCTATGATATAGTTTTTGAAATATTTAGACTAGCCATCTCTCCTCTATGGCCATCTATCCTAGAATTACCCTACAAACAAAATTGTAGTACACCAGTGTTATGGCGCAGATTAAAAAAAAAAAAAGGATAAATGTTTATAATCAATTTAAATTTATATTTTTGAGATCACAAATCTATAATAGTGTCATTTTTAAATATAAAGAAACAAATTTTAAAATTAAAACTGCAATATTATCAACAAATTAGAACAAAAAATATTTTATTGCTGTTTCGTAATTATTGTATAATTTAAATTATGCAATCTTGCAGAACTTACCATAGTCATATTAATAATCAATCTATGTTTAATTAACTCTCAAACATTAAAATTGTCATGAATGACAATGACTCATGTATGATTTCAGAGTGTAGCTGAGAGAAGCTAAGAAGAGAGTTACACCGGGATGCGGCTGCACAGAACATCACCTCATCGAGTTGAAGGCTGAAATTCCAGGATTAGACAGAACTCGACTAGCATATTAAAATGCAACTGGTCTGCCAAGACATATCTTGGTGGAAACCAACTATAGACCCAATTTTAATTGCTGATGGGTAGGTTTGCCATTGTGTTTTCCTGCACCCAAAGGTACGAAAGCATGAAGGACTGGGAGAAGGAAAACACAATGACAAACCTACCATTGAACCACTAACATAGGTTTTGCAGGTGTTTTCCCCCAGGATATGACTTGGCAGATCAGTTGCATTTTAATGTGCAATTCGAGCTTTAACTAATCCTGAAATTTCCATCGCCAACTCGATGAAGTGGTGGTTTGTGCAGCTGCCTCCTGGTCTATATCACTAACAGGGAGAAAAAGTACATCGATATCGTATTTTACACAAAAGAAAGAAAATCTATTGAAAGTATCACAATCATGTCTTATCATTCTTATCTTCAATGTTCAGATGGAAAATTTGGATTCAGTTATGAATAGAATATATTCAACCCTTTTTCATTGCCGCGAAATATAAGTAAGTTTTATAATTTTAATTGGCCATAAACAGTGTAGATTTTCTGAAAATGGACGATGCTGAAGACTGTAAAAGTTAAAAAAAAAGTTTACGGGTACAATAAAATTCAAGTAATCTTTCAGTTTGTGTAAATAGTGTTTCTAAATAGTGTATCTCTGTAAATTAAATAGTGTATCTCGGTTTCTGCGAAAAATTTAATTTTTTTTTTATTACTTTAAATTAAAGTTTAAAGGATTCCGTTCAGCGATAGTTAGAAGCAAAGTTATAGACGAAAATATAAACCGGAAATCAACTTTCTGAAACCGGTAGTGACCGTTTAAAAAGGCACAGAAAGGTAAACAATACATTTTAATACGCAAGTATATAATATATAATATAGACACAAATATATAAACACATACAAATATGCTATATTTTAAAGTTGTAAACTTTATACGTAATTTTTTGTGCTAAATTAAAATCTAATTTGCGTTTTCTGGGAAACTGTGTTTTTGGCTGTTAACGTTTACGAGAATGCACAAGCACATATCGTAAAAAGTTTTTATGATATTGAAATAAAATTTTGTCACTTGCTTCTGCTCATCTACTGGTTATGTTATGAAGCAAAATATAGCTTGTAAGTTTGTATATATTTACTTAAGAACTATTTTTATTAAAAAATGCACATTTTAAAAAAAACATGTTTTGTATACAAAATTTGTTATATGTTAGTAAATTTAAGAGGTATTGCAAATCTTTTGTTTCATAACACGGGTAAGTGGTTTGCTAATATATTGTTGAAAAAAAGGGAAATATATTGAATAGATTTCGTTACAGAAGGTTTGACATAAACGCAATTCTTTACTAAAATTTGACTGAATATTGCCGAAATTTTAAAATTAATTAAAATTCCATTATAAATTTATTCGAATTCATAGTCTTATGCCCTGTTTTAAATAAAAACACATGTGTTTCATAAAAATTTCCTGTTTTAAAAAATGTGCTCCGATGGTAGGCACATACCTTAACGTGGTTGACAAGCATTATCGACCATTCGGTACTTTTTAGATGTTAATTTAGATATTAGGAGAAAAATGACTTTTCTGTTCAAAAGTAAGGCGAAGAAAAGTTATTCTTGTGTTTCAATATTTAATCGAAAGCATGAACTTTTCCCTAAGATATATTGTCTCCGTAGTATATGTACTTTTTACAGAGGCACTGAAATAAAATAAAATCTGATTGAAACACAATACCAAAAAAACAAAAACAAAAATAAATACAAGGTACGTCTAAAAAGTTTGGTGAATGAAGCATAAAACAAATAAAACTAAACATGGAAACAAAATACTTTTAATCACCATCAAAGGAATATCCGTTGGCCACAATACACTTAGCATGACATCGTTGATAAAGCTGTTGGAATGAGTCAGCGAATGCTTCTTTTGGAATCGATCAAAGCACAGGTGTCACACGTCTTGGTGAATGATAGTGCTAACACTGTCGTTCTTCCGATATCCATCGTAAAGACAGTCGGCGATTGTTTAACAGCATCTGTCGCACCTGCTCGAAGTAGTCTATAGTCACACTTGTTGAGGGTCGGCATGAATAGGGTTCGTCGTCCACTGTTTCCTTTCACTCCCGAAGACGTTTAAACCAGTCTTACACGCATTTTTGCTCACTGCGTCTGTTCCGGACACCTGGACCAACATTGCATGCGTTTCTGGGGCGGTTTTTCCCAATTTGTAGCAAAACTTTATGTTTATCCGTTGCTCCATTTCAATATGACGGAAATTTTCAGACATAACACCGTTCGACTGGCCATAGCAGACTATTCTGCCTTGGTTTCTTGTTCTTCTTGCTATTTATCGTCTCTCCATTGGTCTTTACCTGCCCTAGCGCAGGGATGCATTTTTAACTCGCGTTGTTTTTGAGATATCCATCCATTCACCTAAATTTTTAGACAGACCTTGTATATTAAAACATTTATCCTTTTACCTTTTCGTTTCTACTCATATTTAAAAATCCCTGATTTCTTTTACAATACTTTAAAAAGTTAATTATTATTAATTTTTTCTCGTTTTGATAGCATTGATTGTTATTTTAGCGTTTTTCTTGTTATATTTCACTTTAAGTTACAGATTAAATTTCATTCCGAATTTCTGTTTTTCTAAGCATTAATTTATATATGCACGCTTTATTTATTGTCAAGCGGAATAAATATTTTAAAGCAATAACTGTACGTCTTGCATTCACCTAATTTTAGTTACAAGGAAATTTTACTCGCTCCTCCTTTTTTTTTTCTCTATGCTTTGTCTTAAATTCAGAACAGACTTCGCAATGCAATTATCCAGTCTGCGACTGATGTTTACACATATTTAAGAGTATTCAGAAATCCAAGGAGCTACTCTCTGATACATTTTTCAATTTATTTTTGTTCGGAAAGGCACGAAATCTACAAGGGTTTCTATTTAGAAGCTGTGTAATCGAATGAAGTTTTTCCTGTTTGGTAAAGCCGAAAGATCGTCATATGACAAGAATCGCTTATAACTCGATAAGTAATTTATTTATCAAAAAATGAAAAAAGCTATTGGGTTCCAATTGTTTAATTTGGAATATTAAATTAATCATGATAATTTCGATTGCGAAAACACAATCATTACTTAAAAATTTTTCATCATTTCTTTCTAGCGCTTAATATAAAACTGATAACCTATTTTGTTATTTTTTTCGAATCCATTAAAGTTGATTGTTGAATAAACTTTCATGGGCATTCATTTCATCACAGAGTTTTACGCATTTTCATTTAAAATGAAATAAATATAAAAAGTGACATGTGGTTGCGTATAATTTAAATACTAAAATGAGTTAAAATTATTTAATGTGTTAACTATATATGATAATTAATTCAGTTGTTTGGTGTGCATGATACATTACAGTCAGTCTGTTTGAAATTCTGAATTGCATATGGCATATCAAATATTTTATAAATGCATTGAACAAACAACTATTTGGTAGATATTTCACTTTAATATCCCTTTAAATTTGAAGTTTAGACGGAGAGAATACAAACTGAAGGGAAAATATTATTAATTCAAAATTTTATATTCGTTAGATTTGCATTTTCATGAACTAAATAAAAAATATGTTACAACCCATTTTTTTTTTATAAGAAAACTAGATTTAAGTGATTAATAATCTACTAAAGAAATTTATTCAGGTGTACCTTTTCTTTATTATTTTAATGATTTTGAATTTCTTCAACATATATAAGAAGGATAAATTGGAATCGTGTAAATGGTGAACATTCGTTTTACGATAGATTTGTATCTTTTAGGATTCCTGAACACGATTTTACTCCTTCGGAAAATGTCCGTCTGCCTCTCTATCGCCTGTTTTTCTGTTTGTATGTGACACAAAGTTTGTTTGAGCTCTGTCTTGAGAATTAATGCACGGAATTTCGTCAAAATTCATATTCTGTAACACTTATATATAGATTAGTGCTGATTGGTTTGAGTTAGTGTCTCCCAAGAGACTACGCTTCTATGCTTGGTTTTCAGGATTCCCGTGATAGAATCGTGATGGATATATATTTGCATCGATGGGGTGAAATTTCATCAAATGTTATATTGCATTAGATCTTGAGAGATATAGGTTCTCAATAGGTTTTGGTAAACATAGCTCAACAGGTGGCGCTGTTATGCTGAGTTGTTCACAATTTTCACGATAGACTATTTCCATTCTCGGTATCTATTGAATGGAAATTCACCCTATCTAATATATAAGATGTTTATTAAAAATTACATTGATTCAAAATTCAAATCCGGCTTTATTTTACTTAACAGAAGGATTAAGGAAAGGGAGCAACTGTTTATCCTCAATGTTTTTGATGGGGTAAGTTAATATTCAGTTGGTGGGCACCTCTAATAGATTAAATGACTAGTAAAAGGGTAAGGAAAATAACACAAGCCTGCGATGGTTGTGTTTTTTAACTTTTGATAATTGATTTTTATGTTTTTTTTAATCGCTGAACCCGTAAATGACCTTCATTTTTAACCATCATGTCAGGATTTTTCCCAAATCGTAAATTTAAAAGTTAAAATGTAAAAAAAAAAAAAAAAAAAAAAAAAAAATTAGCGAAAATCTGTCAAAGCAAATTGTCAAAGCCTTATCAAAAGAAGGTAAATGTTTTAACTACATCTGCGACAAATTTCAAGCCTTATCAACCACCAAAATAAAAGAGCACACCGAGATGAATCCCACAGAGAATTTAAAAGGAAAAACGTAAATCAGAGTATGAGCGGTTCAAAGAAACTTTCACACATGAAAAAAAAATTGTATGCATTTTAAATGCACAATATTTTACACGTTTAACTGTAAAAATGCATAATACAAGCCAAAAGATGAATAAATTATTATGAAAGAAAAGTTTTACATCTATTTTATAATATCATATTTACGCAATATTTTGACTTTTTTAAAAATTTGCGATTTGCAAAAAATTCTGCATGCTGGTAAAAAATGAAGTTCATTTTCTGATTCAGTACTACGAAATACATAAGAATCAATTACCAAAAGCTAAAAAACACAACCATCACATCCATTTTATAGTGTCAATTTTTTTGCTATTATTTGACTTTTTTATTTTGAAATTAACGATTTGCGAAAAAACCTGATGTGTGGTTAAAACATTAAGGTAATTTTCGGATTCAGCACTACAAGATACATAATAATCAATTATCAAAACCTAAAAACTCGACACAACCCAAATTGTGAGTCGTTCAAAGTAAAATTATGTTGAAATTTCGACATCTGAAGATGCCATGTCAGATATACTTAGCTATCTCGACTATAAGACTAGCTTAATTTCCTTACAAGACTGTTTTCACAATGGTGAAACGATGCAAAATTTTACAGATGGCCAGACATCGAAGACACAATTTCATATAAATGCAACAAATTTTTGCGTAAATTTCAGCGATCAGTATAACTTGATGATCGCTCTACGTTCTTTGTAGGCGATTTCTTTCTACTTAGATTGTTTTTTTACTTTTTCTAAATACACTGCAACTTCTCAAACACACAGAAAAAAAACACATTTTACAACACTTTTTGTCACCAAATTAACAACATATTAATGTGTTGTGAATTAGAAAATTCCATATACAAAATATGTTTTGTATTGTGATTGCGTTCGTAATATGTTGCAAAAGTGTTGCTATCTAGAAATGTGTTCTTAATATGTTGCAAAAGTGTTGCTATCTAAAATTGTGTTGTAAAAATAGTGTTGTTACCTGTGTTGAAATCGTGTTGTAAACTGTCTTGATGAAAATATTTTCTTACAATAGATATTTTCTTATTTGTGTAAATTTCAGCGATCAGTATAACTTGATGGTCGCTCTACGTTCTTTGTAGGCGATTTCTTTCTACTTTGTTTTTTTTTACTTTTTCTAAATACACTGCAACTTCTCAAACACAAAAAAACACATTTTACAACACTTTTTGTCACCAAATTAACAACATATTAATGTGTTGTGAATTAGAAAATTTCATATACAAAATATTTTTTGTATTGTGATTGTGTTCTTAATATGTTGCAAAAGTGTTGCTATCTAGAAATGTGTTCTTAATATGTTGCAAAAGTGTTGCTATCTAAAATTTTGTTCTAAAAATAGTGTTGTTACCTGTGTTGAAATCGTGTTGTAAACTGTCTTGATGAAAATATTTTCTTACAATAGTGTTGTGCTGCACAACATTTTGGCACCAAATTAACAACACATTGTAAACACCACACAATTTAGAACACTATAAAATAACACATGTAAAACACTTTCTATATGGTCACTTTAAAATAATACACACACACACTTAAAACATACAATTTATTAAACATTTATAACACAATTTTAAAAATGGATGTTTTGAAAAGCTTTGAAAACAAATTTTCTCCTCTTGTAATTTTTAATAATACTTTTGCACAATCTTTTTATTTGGCACAACACATTTGCAACACATTTATAACACAATCGAAAATGATTTTAGTTAGAAGTGTTAATTATTCAGAAGTGTTCAGTTAGTGTTGCAAAAAGTGTTTCACGAATTTTCAGTGTAATTAGGAGGTCCTAATTCTTAAGATGTTCATTTTCTACCTAAAAATATTAATACAATCTACTTGCATTTAATTTTTTTGTCCGTTTGTAATAAAATACACCTTTTGAACTGAATAACTTTATTGTGCAGATCCTAACATACATACTATGGAAACTTATGCCACATCTGGGATAAATTGGAACTATTATTACATTTTTTAACAAGTTTTGACAAATATACCCTAGAATATTAAATGATCTGTTCGGGATTATATAGTAACTAAGGTTTTCAATTACTAGAAGCTCTTTTTGTTTTTACTGAAAGCATTAGTAAAAAAAAATATGCCAATTAGACCCGGCCTTCCCTACGTTATATTTTACATAACTATTAAAAATGTAAATGCATCTTCAGAGTAAAATGTTTGGTTTTCGCGAGATTTTTAAAAAAATTCTTTCATTTCGAAAAAAAAGAGTTATGCTTATGGATGTTATGTCATTTCCTTATGTTTGTGTCCTAACTCCTACGCCATCTTTCATCTTTTTGTGTTTTCGTTGTGTCGATGAATGAGCTCATTTTAAAAATAAATACGTACTCCTATCAATAAATAGTTTACATAAAATTTTTCAAGAAATGCTAAAAAAAGAATTCATTGCCTTAAAAAAAATCTTTTACAAGTTTAAGCTGACTCATATGAAAACAGGTTTCTTTCTTTTCACTTTTTATAAATCTATTTAAAAACTTTAACAAAACTATACGATTACATTTTAAGTATCATGTTAGCATCATTTTTACATTTATAGATTAATTTAGAAACATATTTCAACCTAACAACTCTCAAAATCTTCAAGCACTAGTTTTAAAAGAAGTAAAATACCGAATACAAATTACTTGAATGCCATCCAGGTAACTTGAGGTGTTTTCATAAAAATTGCTAGATTGTAAATTTCTTTCATGTAAAATACACTTAAAATACATTCTTTATACAATTTTGGAAATGATATACAGGTAATTTGTTTCTTATTTATATTACTAACGAAAACGTTATAAATTTAATTAGGTACGTTACATGTTAAGCTATTTTTTATATCTGAAGTAGAATTGATGCCTATTACTTGGAAAAAATGACGAAAATATAACTTTTCCAATTTTTGCTTAAAATGTATTTAGATATCCTGACGAAGTTAAACAAAGGACAGTGATAAATATGTGAAAAAGTCTTTTTACTGTATTCATTTCCCTGTAAATGATTCAGAGTTGTAATCTCTAAATTAGTTTTTCTCATTTTGTGCTTCTTCACAATATCAGTTTGATTAAAATGCTGAAAATTCAACATAAACTTTTCAATGGACGATCCTATCTTTTGAAAGATCCTTATGGTGTGGTTCATAAAAATTGGAATTAGAATTTACGTGTTATGATTAGATTACTTAAAAAATAGTTATTTTTACTTTATTTGTGCATCATATATAGTGTATTTCGTTTATGTTTTCTTAAACTAATTAAATCTTTGTATTATAAAAATAGCTGTAAGAAAAACATAAAACAAGTTTCAAAAAAGTTCAAAACTCTCGCAAAATTTTCTTAAATTACAAATTTAAAGTTTTATTTCAAGATTAGTATTTTTTCTCGATTAAATCATTTTAATTAAACTATTTAATAATATCTCAAAAAGTATTATATAAATACTCAAATTAAAAACGTATTCAAAGGCTACCATACCCTGTCCATTAAAAAGTTATAAAACTTCAAAAATTTCTTCTAAAAACTTATAAAAAGAGTTCTACGAAAAGCAATTAAATTATTGGAAACCGGTGAATATATTATGGAAAATTTATTTTGATCTCAGGAAGAAAAATATTTTTCAATAAGGCAGTCGAATATTTGTTCAGAACAAAATTCATGTAAGGCTCTATTAGGAGATAAATTGTTGTATTTAAATCGCTAGGACTACTTCAGAAATGGAATTTATTTACCTAAAACTGTTATGCAGATATTATAAAACCTTTTTAACACGGAGAATAAAGTAATGAATATTTCATCCTTACATTTCTTTGCCATTGAAACTTAAAACAGTATTTTCGATATAGCAGTTAATATTATTTTTTATATAAGCTTATTTTATGAGATTCAAAACTGTTTAGTGTCAGTTACAAAAAAACTTAATTTGTCAATCATACTAAACCTGTCTGTCATTCAAAAAAACTTCATTTTTTAACATGACTTTTAATGGTAAAAATAATGTTTGATCCAATTATAAATATTTAAACTAGTATGTTGTGGCCATCACAAAAATTTCTTCTACATAAATCACGTCAATTAAATCATTTAAATAGTACAAGAAATTACATGAATTTAGCACCAATTCATATCAAAGTATATCTGAATTTGAAGTTTGATGAACATTCGTGCATTAGTTCTTGAGATAGAGCTATAGCGGAAATTCTGATAGCAGCGCCACCTGTTGAGGGATTTACACCAAAAATAAACAGCACTAAATGACATCAAGGTAAACCTGAATCTGAAGTTTGTTGAAAATTAAGCGTTAGTTCTTGAGATAAAGCTATTGCGGAAATCGCAAAAAATACAGCATAGCAGCGCCACCTGTTGAGCGATTTACACCAAAAATTAAACAGCACTAATTTATACATCAATTCATGTCAAGGACTAACTAAATCTGAAGTTTGATGAAAATCCGTGCAATAGTTCTTGAGATACAGCTCTTGCGAAAATCGTGAAAATGTAGAACAGCAGCGCCACCTGTTGGGCGATTGACACCAAAAATTAAATAGCACTAATTTATATCAGGGGCTAACTAAATCTGAAGTTTGATAAAAATTCGTGCATTTTTTCTTGAGTTAGAGCTATTGCGATAATCATGAATAATGCAGCATAGCAGCGCCACCTGTTGCGAGATTTTCACAAAAAAGTAATCAGCACCAAACTATATCCTGGACTAACTAAATCTGATGTTTTATGAAAATCCGTGCAGTAGTTCTTGAGATATAGCTATTGCAGAAATCGTGAAAATGCCGCATAGCAGCGCTACCTGTTGGGCGATTTTCACCAAAAACTAATCAGGTCCAGTTTATATCAAGGTGTAACTAAATATAAAGTTTTGTGAAATTTCGTGCATTAGTTCTTGAGATAGAAGCGCCCACAAAATTTTTGTCACATACAGACTCACGGAGTGACAGACAGAGTGACAGACAGACATTCTCTAAAAACCATCAAATCATGTTCTGGGCATTCTAAAACGTATAAATCCGTCGAAAACCGGAAGTCGAAATTTTTCACGAATCCAATACTTTCTTCTTGTAAAGATAGAAGAAAGTAAAAACACCGCTTTAACACTCTCTTTTTAAAAATAGTACATAAACCGTAAAAGAAATATAAATAAAAATTAACTAAATCATCTCAAATTTATAAAATCATAAAACTAGTCAGTATAAACGAAAAATATTTATATAAGCCTCTTCTTTAATTTCCTAATTTATATAAAACATTTATAAATAACTTTTTAAAAAACATTTCACAACCTTGAAATTCAAATGATGAAGATCCAGCCGCTTAATGCGTTCTTTTTCTTTTGCCAGAGGTTAAATAAATATTTGTGGAGGTCATTATCATTATTTAAGAATAGCATCCTTTTAATGTGCTCATTATTACAGGTTCTTATGGGTTTAAAATGCAAATTAAATGAACATGTCAGTTATTGGCACTTAAAATAAATCTTAAAATTCTTGGAAATCTGCAGTTTAAATAACAAAAAATAAAGCTATCTAAACGTTTAAATGTTCACGCACCTTTGTTTATCTCGTTCTTTTGCAACAGTGTGGATAACGATCTTTTTAGTTCCTTCTTAATTTATTTTTAACGAATTCTTAATTTATTTTTAATTTATTTTTCCTCAAGATGAAATAAGAAATTTAAGAAATACTTCGTAAATCTCATATATGAAAAAAAGTATGAGTATATTTGTATGCTTTACATAGTCCGGAGGTCAAAATTTTATTTTCTTTATTTATAGGCATTTTTAAATATTTATTTTATTCAAATGTGTCTTTCTCAAAGATTATTTTTCAAATAAAACGCTTTTAAAAAATTTAAAATAATTAAAAAAATTTAAATTTTAAAATTTTAAACTTATTAAATTTTTGATGTAACTCATGAACCATTTGTCCGATTTCATAAGTTTTCACAGCGAGCAGAAAATTTTTCATGCTAATTTTGTTTAGGGATTTATAAAAATATTACTTACAAAATTTATAATAAATTTAACCCTTCACTGCACGAATTTTTCTATTTTTCTGAAAAGTTATTTTTGAAATCTATATATCGGTCTAATAATGGGAAAAATAGTGAAAGAAATTAAATTTCAAAATTTCAGTTAAAATTTGATATTTTATGGTGTGTGCTTATCGATTTTAAAATATTGTATTGCTATATTTTGCAACTAAATGAGCTTAAATTAATTAATTTTACCTGCTTAACACTCTCCAACATTTTTATATCAAATTTTTTTATTCAGTAAAAATAATGAAAGTAAATCTTACCTCAATAGCTTGATCGATTTTTGCTTTGTTTCCGCAGAACAAACTCTAATTTTTTGTCTAATGCTGGCATCTGGCATAGGCAAAATAAGTTTTATTTCATACTTTGAATTGTTCTTGATCAGTTACAGTGATAATATTAGCAAACCCTCTCTGTATAATGAATCTATATTCCAAACTTTATAGCTTTTAAAAGAAGCGAATTATAAAACAAAACACTCATATGAATGTATTACAGAACATTTTCTGACAATTTGTATGTTTTAGAGCAGTACAATAGAGTGCAATAATAAACATCCATGTCATAGGACCAAATCGATGTCTTGTGATTAAAGCCATGGGAATAGTGTTCTTAAAAGTGACTTATTCTTTTTAATACACTTCTGTAATTGAAGATGTAACCGGAAAATTTTAAAATCTAAAATTGATAAGTTTTTAATACATCGAATGACTGCTGTGGAAGCACCTGTCTGATGTCCCTATAGCGTTTTTATTTCTTGGTGGTGAAGTTGTCCTATGCTTATCTCTTTGAATGGATGCGACTTCAAAGGCCAGTGTACCCTATCTGAAGAATAAGAGTAACAGTATGAGCCGTTCTTCTTCTATTTCTTCTTCTTCTAACTCTCATAATAGTATGTTAAATCGCGAAACTATTCTGAAAGTTGGTTTGTATAATATTCTTAAAGCGATTAACACTAAACATGTATAAGGGAAATTATTGAAATTAATTACCATAAAGGCACTGATAATTTACTCTTGTTATGTCTAAAAAACGTAAAAGAAAAATATCTGGTAAAGTTGCTGCAGACAATTATTGAAATTAATTACCATAAAGGCACTGATAATTTACTCTTGTTATGTCTAAAAAACGTAAAAGAAAAATATCTGGTAAAGTTGCTGCAGACAGAAAATTGAAAATGAAAATTATGTTAAAATCAAACTGAGAAGAAGGAAAAATTCGAAAGAATACATACATGGGTATTTTTCAACATTATTCTTTTCAAATCCATCTAAATTAATTTCATGTGTTTCATTAAGAAGATGACTAGCAAAAATGATCCACTAGCCAAATCTGAGTGTTAACATAAAAAGTCTTTATCTAGCTATTATATACAGTTGGAAAGAATTTACTGAATTATTTTCTCTCCCCCTTTCTTGCTCACACTTAATATTATTTTTCATTGTGCTGAGAAATGCATAAGCTCTAGGGAGAAATATATCTTTTGAAAAGGTCATCGTATAGAGTAAACTTCAAAGTAAAAGGAAAATTTTTCATTGTTAGAAAGGATTTACTCTTCAGTGAAATTTTCACTTTCGATGCAAAGTCAAAATAAGTATTTTAATGGAACATGTGATCGATGATCTTTGCTCTACGCAGGATGGAAAGATAAAAAATGAGTAATGGTGGCGAAATCAATATTCATGGAAATTACATGCAAACCCTCTTAGTGTTATGGAGCTATATTTAAAAATATATACCTTTTAAAAGAAGGGGAAATTATAAAAGAGATATTTCATATGAATTTATTACATAATATTTTCTGACAATTTATTTGTTTGAGAGCAGTACAATAAAGTGCAATAATATACACTCTCAGAAAAAACTGTAAATTTAATCTTCAATTTTTACGGGCAACAGCTTTATTTGATGAAAAACGGTCTGATCCACTAAAAAAATACGGTACGATCCAATACATTTTCCTCCGCTAGGGTGTAATCCTTCATTTTAGTCGTGTTTCGAAAAATAATGTCACTTAACAGCGACCGTAACATATTTTTTAACCCGCCAGAAAAGCGATTCTGTGATGATTATCTAACATGCTACGTGCTACGGAACAGTAAGTAAAGTGTTATTGTGCTTTGAAGTGCATTGTATCTTCGCCCCGTAAAATTACGGGCTGCACAAAAAAATGGGCATTTTTTTTTTACGGAGTATAACCGTAATCTCAGCTGCCGGCCTTTGCCCGTAATTTTACAGGGATATTTTTAGATACTTAGAAAATTAAGGGCAATCCACATATTCCTGCAGTTCTAGCCCATCTGTTAGAAAATATACGGTACGACCCCATACATTTTTCTTCGCTAGGGTGTACCTGTACATGTTGACACAAAATGATGGGCATGGATCTTTTTTTGCGGGGTATGACTAGAATCTCTGCTGCCGGCCTCTGCCCGTAATTTTGCAGGGATATTTTTAACAGTGTATCAGTGGCGTAGCCAGGGGGGGTCCAGGGGGTCCGGACCCCCCCCCCCCCCCCCCCCGAAAGTAGACCTGGTTTACTGAATCATGGATACAAAACTGTCTTAACAGTAAAAACTGCTAAGACAGAATCACAAAAGATCTATAAAAAATTCCGCTTTAGAGAGGTATTCGTCTTAGAAGGTATAATTCAAAGGTATGTCTTTTTTCGGGACTATGAACTTTTCCGTTTTATGCAGGTTTCCGTTGTAAACACTTATCTGTTTTCACAGTATTCCTTAAAACTGCCAAAACGTACTCACTTCCCAAACTTTTTTCTTTCACGTACCCCTTTCTTAGGTTTTTCATTTCGGAGTCCCCCCATTTCTCATAAACACGCCCCCTTCCCCCCCTCCACTTAAGTAGATAACGTAAATACATGCTTTTTTTCATTAGTAATCTTCTTATCACAACCATATAATAAATCGGTGCAAATTACATTGATATTCCTAACATTTTTGTGACTTCCGCCATTACCGATATTACTTTCACATACCCCCAGCAGACCCGCCACGTACCCCCAGTGGTACACTACCCCAGGTTGGAAGCCGCTGCTATAACACCACCTCTGAAGAGCATAAATCTATTACAGGAAAATCTGTGAAGACTACCTATCTCAAAGGAAAACAATTCAAGGTTCGACGAAAACAACACTATATTTGTGCTTGCTAATGTTTGAAACCTATCTGAAATGAAACTTGTTCCAATTATGAATCCTTCTTGACAGGTTTTCTGAAAACACGGAATCCTCTCATAAACAAAAACATTTTAATGCCCCGGAACGGAAGGATAACTATGCAAGTATGCCTGCTATTCCGTTTACACAAATTTACTGTAACTAGATTAAACGTAAAACTTCTTTATCTTGGACTTTGGTGGGGTTCTGTTGTCGACACTTATGGGAAAGAACGAGTTTATACGAACGCAATAACGGTACATTGGTTGAGTTTCGTGACCCTTATCTTTGTCCACTTTATAACGGACAATATTAACAATTACTTTAAATCTGCTGCCTGCAATTAATAAAAGTAACTTTATTTTTGGACTGGTTATTTGTTAGCACTTTCAAAATACACTGGCGAGAAATATTAAAGGGACAGCCATAAAAAGGTGCTTTATGTTAATTTTATTAAGGAACCTTCCAGAAAGGTACCTCAATGTCAACGTTATCACGTAGTCCAATGGGATTAACATTCGCTATAGAAATATATGCAAATTTTTCAGCCTCAGCCCGTTCTTTCGGTTCACGTGTGAAAAGGTAATGGTGGTGTACGTGGGTAATTTGAAGCCTAATTTTAAGGATTGTACGTGTAATTAGGTAAAACTCTCGCTTCTAGTAGGTGGAATATGTCATCCAGAAGACATTTGACCGATTTTGAGAAATTGCGTGCGATAGAGAGAATGGAAGCAGGAGAGACACTCTTAGGGGTCTGTGAAGACTTAAAAATAGCCAAAAGCGTCATGTCCAGAATTTGGAAACGGTTTAAAGACACTGGTATAATGTCCACAGACAACCAAGTCAAGGTAGAAAACACACCACAATAGGCTCTCAGGACTGTAATTTGCCAACGATTGCTAAAAGAAATAGGCAATTGGCGACAGTTCAGATTGCAGGAAGATTACTACAGCAACAAGAACTCGACTATCTTGGTTTATTGTGAGTGACATTCTGCATGCAAGGAAACCCATGATTTGTGTTGCACTAACTCCGGTAGCGAAATGCGCCCGGTTAAAGTGGTGCAGAGATCATCATCGTTAGAGTACCACGGACTGGAGCCGAGTTCTCTTTACCGATGAATCCCGATTTTGTTGAGAGAGTTACTACAGATGTGTTACCATATGGAAGGAGAAAATCACACGCAATAAGGCTGCAAACATCCGTGAAAGGCATCGATACAAAGGTCGTGGAATCAGGTATGGACGGACATCATTTTGAATGGCCGCAGTGACCGACACATTTTTACCAGTGCAACTGTGAATGCTGAAATATACAGATATGAGGTTCTTGATCCTCCTGTCAAGTTGTTTAAAGGGTGCAATCGAAAGATTCGGAATTTTATGATTATTAATGATCTAGAAGGGCGCTACCAACTTCCACGGAACTCCTAAGTGTCCCTTCTAGAGCTGCATAAATCCGACCCTTCCGAAGCTTACTACTGAACTTGGAGAATGTTCTAAAACTGTTTCGAACCATCTAAAATAAATTGGCTGAGAAGTACAAAAACTAAAAACCACCATGAACCATTTTTTACACATTCTAATACTTCCAAAAAAGTGCTAATCCATCACAAATAAACTTATTACAAAAATTTAAGTTCCTTAAAGACGACCAGATATCGGAAGCAACTATTAGATCGAATATGGTATCAAAAGTGGCGAGACATGAAACATAGAAACCCAAAAGAATTATGGCTGAATAAGACAATTGTAAGAAAACTGCTTTTTCCAGCATGAACTATATTTGATGCGTGTGCTTCTTACATTACTAGTTCTGTAACTGAAAATGCAAGATATTTTTCTTAAAGTTAAAACCTTCCCACATAGCATTTTTAGTTTGCAGAAAATTTGCAACAGTCTTGCTCTGAAAACCTGCAAAGTTGCAGTAAGCTCAGCATGACAAGACTGAACGTTCATAACAAGACTGCAGCAAGATAACGCAAACGCCGAAGTCACCACACTTTGAACTTGCAGCTAACTTGTCGTGCAAGTTAAATTCATACAATATCAAAATTATTGCAAACTAACGGCAAACAAGTAATCAAAAATACTGCAAACTTACTGCAAAGTAGTAATCTTTCCATGCCACACTATAAGTTTAACTCCTTCGAAGGGGTCCATAGACCTGATCAAGTCTATTGATGCGAAAGCGCCGTCAGAAGATGCATACATCGGTTTTATCACCATAAAGAAGTTTAGGTAATATTTGCACTTTTCATTTCGAGCATGTTTTGGTATTTAATAAGTATAGCGTTTAGAAAAAGCAGTACATAAAATTTCTGCAATTTCTGCGTATGTGCTGATTGTCTATTCTCTCAACAGAGGGATTTTTTGCTTTCGTCACTTTCGTGAATTAAAAGCAGTCTTGCATCAGTTTCACTACAAACTACTCATGCAAGTGGGTGATGATATACCTTGCGGGAGATTTGCTGCGAATTTCTCAATTCAAATTTGTCACGGCAAGATAATATCAGAAAAAATCAAACTTGCTGCTAATGTTCATGCTATCTGAGTTATCTCAAAAACTCCCATGGGGAGCACGGCGGATCGCATGAACGGCTCATACGATCGACACTTATGTGAAATCATTATCCAATACCTACTATAGCTCAAGTTCTTAATTCAATGGCAAGAAACTAAACATGGAAATTGCTGTTTTTAAACTTAAGCACCTGATCCTATCTTTATTGTAGGCAAATGTTATGTAATATGAAGCTTGATTTATCCCATTCGCTGCCAAAACTATAAAGTAAGAACTTTCAATTTTTTTGTTAAAATTCGTTTGCTACCACAAATTCAGAAAGGTAAATTTCGCTTTACTAATACAGCGAAATTTCTGCCAATAAATGAGGCAATTTCTTTAATTCTAAAATATGACAAAGTAATTAATAAATTAAAGCCGCGAGTATACTCGTGGATGACAGCGAATGGGTTTAATTAAATTTAACTCTTTAGTATGCGCTCAGCTTTTTACATCATAGTGAATCTTTTTCATTGGTAAATATTAATGTAACTTCAATGTATTATTAGTTGCAGTTATAGAGATTGGCATATTTTTTATCCATGCTTTTTTTT
The DNA here is from genome assembly GCA_963932465.1 of Maratus speciosus. Lineage (NCBI taxonomy): Eukaryota > Metazoa > Arthropoda > Arachnida > Araneae > Salticidae > Maratus > Maratus speciosus. Next base: position 176,036,156 of record OZ010790.1, on the reverse strand, counting down.
AATTAAGAAATTTAATAAGAATATACCTAAATTCTTAAAGTTACTCGAAATACTTCTATTATACATACCCAATCAGGACAAGACTGCAAGGGACTGGTAAAAAGCTCCATTTTAGACAGACTTCGATAGAAAGAAGTGTAATTAATTATGCTTCTAAGGTACACTATCTCAATAAGATCTATTGTTCGTTTCGCAGGGATTCTGAAACTCTTCTGTTTGAGACAGGATTCCATTATAGAAAGATTCCACTTTCACAGGTTTCCCTATGTTTCACTACAGAACGATGAAAATCCCCTTTCAGACAGGTTTTCAGCAAATTTAATTGTATTGCAATTAATATTAAGACCATGTAACGCTTCCGTTAAAGACAGGATTCTGTTATAGACAATTACTATTTTGACATGTTTTATTCTATTCATATGACATAAATAAGTATATTTATGTAAATACACAGAACTTAAGTAACTTAACATAAAGTAATTTCTACCTTAATTTCAATAAAGTTTATTCGAATTTCGTATAACAATTTTCGAATTTTTCGGGTATTTTGTATGTGATTTTTAGTGTATTTTAGCGATTTTCTACCATTTTTCCACATTAGTGAAAGACGTTGATAGAAGTTGAATCAACTTTCAATCTTCGAGCACAATATATAATTTTTTTTCTCTTTTCGAAATTTGTGCAGCGATTAAAAATTTTTTCGCGATATATTACTGTGATCTTCAGAGGTTTTTCGCAATTCGTGCTGTTTTTTTACGTACCCGGACAACGCCGGGCAAGTTAGCTGGTATGACATAAATAAGCATATTTACATAAATACACAAAACTTGAAAAAATGGAACCTGCCTATAACGGAATTCTGTCTTAAGCAGAAATGTTCCATAGTGCTACGGAAAAGCATGCTATACAAATATACCTGATAACACGAAAACTTGTGTAAAACGGAAATTTTCAGCAATATTTACGTTTTCATCTTGACAGGTTTTACTATATATATAACCTGAAGGAAAAATTCTGGACCCCCCCCGCCCGAAATGAAATCCTGGCTACGCCACTGCAGTGTATATCCATATTATGGGCCCAAACCCGATGTCTTGTGCTTAAGGCCATGGCGAACATCTGGAATAGTGATTTTAAAATGTCTTATTCTTTTTAATTTACTTCTATAATTAAAGATATCACCGGTAAAATTTAACAGCTAAAATAAATAACTTTTTATACATCGAACGACTGTTAGTGTTGCCAGATTGGGGACTTTGTCCTCATTTTTGGGTATTTTGAACCTCTGGGGGAATTTTTTGGGGGCAAGTAGTTCATGGGGAAATTTTTGGGGAAAAACTTGGGGATTTTTTTTTTTTTTTTTTTTTACTATTTTCCGTAAAGATTTCTTTTAGTCCTGTAGAAAGACTGGATCTGTCACGAACCCAATTATGATTTGAAAAACAAAAATGCAATACAGAAATCGGAAATATCAATCATTATTCTCTTGGATGTGTTCGTGTTCGTTGTTTACTACATTACAGTTTACACATATTACAGACGCATGAGACTCTAAAGTCTTAAGCAGCTTAAACCTGGGTGTGACTAAATCTGCAGTACTTTAGCGAAAAATTACTTTGCCGTACTTTAAAAAAAATATTTAAATATGTGGAAAGCAGATATTTTTCTCTTTTATGATATACAAAAGCACATCGATTGATACAGCAAAAATACTTTGCATTATGATTATGTACTTCAGTATAGGGATGACAAAAAAATTAAAACAGCGTACCATCTCGGATTCATTCAAATCCCAACTGATAAGAGATTGCCTAAAGCGATGAAGCTAATGATACAATAGTCCAACATTGTTAGACAAAATTGTTAGACGTAAACTAACTTGTCACTGCAAATTATCTCTCTCATTCTCTTAATGTAGCTACAGAATATCCATTCAGCCCAGTTTAAAAGTTTGTTTTTTGTAAATGGGGAATTTTTACAAAAAAAGGCTTGATTCGGGGAAAACTTTTGACCTTAAATTACTGAAATATTTTTGTGGTGGTAAATTGAAAATTTAAAAATTCCCTTTTTGAGTAAAAACAGAGTTGGGGACTTTTGCGGAGAAAGCACTGATTCGGGGAAAATTAGAGAAATTTTGGGGAAATTGACTTTTGACTATCTGGCAACACTGCGACTGCTGTGTATGTGAAAAAGTGTGTGTAAGTACTTGTCTGGTTCCCCCATAGCATTGTTATTTTTTGATGGTGAAGTTGTTCTCTGCTATCTCCTTGAATTGATGAGACTTCAAGGGCCAGAGGGCCTGATCTGACGAATCCTAGTAACAATATGTGCCATTCTTCTTCTATTTTTTCTATAGCGTCTTCTTCTAACTCTCATAATAGTATGTTAAACCGTGAAACTCTTCTGAAAGTTAATTTGCATAATATACAGTGAAAACTCTCTGTAAGGGCCACCTGCCGTTCCATTGAAAATTGGCCCTTATGAGGGGTGACCCTTGAATAGGGGTGACCAAATTTCTCATTTATCTTTCTTTTTTATCCGCGATTTTAAAAATCTGCATATTCTTTCAGTAAGTTCTTTTTGTTTTTAACAATACTGTTTATTTGATTCTTGCTGCAATTAAACTGTGAAGCCAATTTTCTTGCAGATGTTCCTTTGATCAGGACAATTAAGAACTTTGATTTTATCATTCAAATCCAAATGTACTCAATGGCTTGATTTAAGTGAACAATATTAAATTTTACATAAGCCTGATCATAAAATTTATAATGTAAAAATTGTGCTTCAATATGCATTCACAGTTTTAATAAATGTGGAATCAGTTTTTCTAGATAACCTGTTATCCTTTGTGTGCCCACAACAAAGGGTCAAGTTTCCCCTCCAACACAACCCCTGCAGTTTGAAAGGTCAAGCAAAGTGTGAGGAACACCTGTTTGTCTCACTTATGGAAAAGTTTGTGGTCTTTCATTGTGTTACTAAATCCTCCCCCATCTCCCCCTGCCTTCTTTGTTGAAGTGCAGTTGTTTGCTGAACTCTTATCTTTTGGTTCAGGAATTCAATACACCTGTTTAGGATTTAAGGCACGTGTGAAAAAAGTTGCCTTTATGAGGGGTAGGTGCGGCCTCTAATGGTAGTAAATTTAACATTATGTCTATGGGAAATTTTTTCGTTCCTAAAATTATTGGCTCTTAATAGAGATGGCCCTTGAATAGGAGTGGCCTTTACAAGAAGTTTCACTGTACTTAAAATGATTAAGGCTAAATATATATAAGTAAACTTATTGACACTAATGACCATAAAGACACCGATAAGAAATTTACCCTTGTTAAGCGGCATAGATCCTTTAAACAGATGAAAAATTTGATTTCGGAGAGAAACATTTTAAGTGGCTCCATGCACTCATTTTTGCACTAATCACCTCAGTTTTTTTGTTGTTAATACTATTATATGTTCCCCATGCAATATAATATATAATTTGCATTAAACACTGTTGTATAATTAATTGATAATAATTATTCCTTAATGTATGCTTTTTTTAAAATCAGTAATAATGTATATAGCTTGCGCGTATGATTTAAAAATATTACACCCTCTAGAACTTTGAAATTTTTAATATAAGTTTAAGAATATTACAAAAATAAAATGGACTAAAATCTAAAGAATAAACAAACATTTTCTAAAGTTTTTTGATTTTCAAAATAAAAATATGAAAATTTTGAGAAATTTTCTCACTCGAATAACCATACATTCAATAATTTTTGTTAAATTTCTTAGATTTTAATTCAATTTGAAGAAAATGATCTAGTAAAGATAAACATAAAGTTTCAAATCATTACCTTTATTACATTTGGAGTTATCGTGCGAGCAAATAAAAAATATAGATTTTGAGAAAAATCAATTTAAACATAAATGTTTCGTTTGAAACAGACCAAGGCTAATGTAAATTTTTTACTATAACGAGTGCAATTTTACGAAAATTTTGATGCGGTCTGTGGCAAATTGTTCAAAAAAACATTAGCTGTCAAATGAATTGAAAAACAAAAAATCGATTTTTTAAAGATTTTAAAGGGTTGTTATGTCCCCTTAAGTCTAAAAAAACGTAAAAGAAAAATATATAGTAAAGCTGCTGCTAATAGAAAATTGAAAAGGAAAATTATGTTAAAATCAAACTGAGAGGAAGGAAAATTTCGAAAGAATACATACATGAATATTTTTCAACATTATTTTTTTTCAAATGAATCTAAATTAATTTCATGGGTTTCATTACGAAGATGACTAACAAAAATGCTCCACTTGCCAAATCTGAAAGTTAACAAAAAAAGTCTTTATCTTGTTATTATATGTAGCTTGAAATAATTTAATTAATTATTTTCTCTCTCCCTTTCTTGCTCACACTTAATATTATTTTTCATTGTGTTGAGAAATGCATAAGCTCTAAGGTGAAAATATATCTTTTGAAAAGTTCATCGTATATAAAAAATTTCAAAGTAAAAGAACAATTTTTCTTTGTTAGAAAGGATTTACTCTTCAGTGAAATTTTCACTTTCGATGCAAAGTCAAAATAAGCATTTTAATGGAACTTGTGATCGATAATCTTTGCTCTACGCAGGATGGAAAGATAAAAAATGATTAATGGTGCCGAAATCAGTATTCATGGAAATTTCATGCAAATACCCACTGTATAATGGACCTATATTTCAAAATATATACATTTTAAAAGAAGCGTAGATTATAAAAAAAATATATTTTATATAAATGTCTTATAGAACCTTTTCTGACAATTTATTTGTTTTAGAGCAATTCAACAAAGTGCAATAATATATATCCACCCCATGTAAGCGAAGCTATCTCTTGTAGTTAAAGCCCTGCCGAACATCTGGAATACTGTTCTTAAAAAATACTTATTGTTTTTAGTACACTTTTTGTAATTAAAGATGTCACCGGATTAATTTAAAAGCTAAAATTCATAAATTTTAATACATCGGAAAGCAACTCCGATTTTGAGTTCATTATAGCTTAGGCCTAATGTGCACATCAAAAATTATTTAAAATATATTTTTTAAATAAAAGGTGTAGCACTATTATTGTGAATTGGTTTAATCAAAGTTGAGGTCATATTTTTCCCACACGAGTTCTAAGGCAATCTGAACCTTCCTCCACAAGCTAAAAATATTACGAGTCGAACAAACATGACAAATAGTCTGCGCATAACCATTGGTAAACAGGAGGAGGTCTGCTGGAGACGGCTGTTTGTGGATGATCTTTTCCCCGTGTTACCTCAGAATTTGAGATAGCCAATGACCTATATATTACACAATAAAACAAGACCTGAAAATTTCTGATAAATATATGTATGGATTAGACATTGAACTATCTATTGAATAATTTAGTAAATGAAAACATACCAAATTATAATTTAGCTACAATAATTTTTGAAGTTTAAAGAGTTACGAAATCGTATGTAAAACAACCGACATTGATATGAATTTATATCAGGATCTACTGTATTGATTTCAGTACATTTTAAAATAGATTCCCCAGCAACTACTCTAGAAACTGATGATTTGGTAAGAAATAAATCCTAAATAAAAAAAATACAATAATTGCAGGATTTGGCAAATAATTAAAGTACTGTGCGTAAAACAACTGATACTGATGTACTTTTTGCGCGAGAACTGCTGAAGCGATTTCAATGCTTTTTTAAATAATAGTTTCATCAGCAGATAAATTATAAATTGACAAAATGCGTTTGATGAAAAAATCCCCAACAGTTACGTTAATTTTCAAAAACTCTAGATTTTTTTGTTTGCCAAATTGCGTGTGACTATTATATTTTTTATTTTTACTTCTTGCCGAATTATCCATTTACAGTTTATACTCTGCCAAAATTTAATAAAAAAAAGTAATTAAGTAGCTTCAGTAGTTCCGAAAATAAATATAATTTAATGGCAGCTATTTGACATGTGATTTCACAACTTTTGCCGTCCTTTTTAAATTATTGAGGTACTGGATTCCATATAGACTTAATCTAGAATTGTAAAATGCATGTAACATAACACTGACGTAATGATTAGTGAGTTTTTTTCCTTTTTCTGTTGAAGATAGGTAAATTTTGCAAATTGCTAAATCCTGTTGTGAACATGTTTTAAAAGGGCCAAATATATGTTAATTTTTAATTAATCTCTCAAAAAAACTTCTTAAGCGTCGATATCCATTCTATTGGAGAATCACTGTATAACCATAGTAAGATTAGTTAATGCAAAACGTTTCTTTTAAATGGACATTTCGTTGAATCACAAGAACATTAACTTACTCGTTTCTTTGTCACTTTTTAAGAATCTGTTCGTAATTGAAAAATTATAAGTGCATATAAAGACTAAAAGAAAAATGGTGAAGATAAGTCGTTATGAATATCTTTAATAATAATGAAGTTTAGCATAATCCTACAACTTTTTTGGCATTTATTAATAGAAGTAGAATTATTATTATTATTGAAAGGAAAGTACATTTTGTCTCAAAGTAATAAGATAATAATAAACTTTCTTTTGTTGCTTACTATTTATAAATTATAATTGCATAATCAAGAAAATTGAAGCACAGTGGCGTAGTGGTCAGCGTGTCGTGGTACAACACAGCATGTCCCGAGTTCATCTCTGAGCTGGGCAATGTCTATAACTATGTTCATTGTGAATAATGCATATATATTCAACCAGTATTTAAATGCAATACAATAAACTAACTTCTAGGCTGATTTATGTGAAAATTTTCCTGCTACCACAATAATTTGGCCAGTACTATACATATTATAAGACTCTTTGAAGCTTCCAAAAATTACAAGTACCAGATTAAACATGGTTTTATGAAATGGTATTCTGATAAACTGTTTATTCCTGTAATTGTTTTCAAAGATACGTTTCTTCAAGTGGGCTATAAACCACATAGTCTGATTAAATTTATTTTCGAAATTTTTCATTGATTGTGCTGTATCATGGTTATTTTATATCTTAGATTTCATTTTATGCTGTGAGCATCAGTTCGGAGAGGAATTTTATGTTATCCTAATATCCAAATAGCAATACTTACTCATCCGACAAAGAAAAAAAAATCTGCATCTGATTAAGAAGTTGAGCAAAATCTTATGTAAGAAAGGTACTTTTGAAAATGTAAATTGATTTTGCTATAATTTAATGTAATTTAAATATCTATTTTTTGACAATTTTTGTTTCTTTCAAACAGTTATGGTAGTCATACTATAATATTTATATCTAAGATATTATCAAATCATAGAACCTTATCTACTCGGTAGCATTAGTAATCAAAATAAGCACAGGGTATAATCACCAGTGAGGAATGAACTTTTCGCATTGCACTATCCAAAATTTCTGTAGTGACTGGTGCTTGTACATCAAGTAGAATTAAAAAAGTTTAGCATTTTCGGTGCAGAGGTATTTTTAAAAGAATCAAACTGATATTCTCACATCTTGCATCATTGAGCTGATATTGTATTCAACATTTATGATGAAACGTTCATAAAATATTTGTTATACTTTTTGCTATGTAAAGGTCAATCTACCAAAAAAAATCATCATTTCAAGCCATTCAATAAAAATTTCATTAGATTTTTCATAAATATTGAAAGTGAATTCAATTTAGTACGATTTCTTAACTGAAGTTTTCTCACTGTGCACATCAGACAGTAGTCAGATATATATTTGTAGATAATTCTATGATCCAACAAAAAGTTTCAAACTGCTAGGTTCTTCATTGTGAAAAGAGTTGGAAAGCAGCTTTCGAAGCGGATAGTAAAATGATTTGCTAGTTATTTAGCGCAGTAAAAGGGCTTATAATTACGCAGCACAATCACCCAAATATGTTTATTTTTGAGTGTTTTTAGTATGCTTATGAGTAGATTAGGTTGTATTTAAGATCTTGTACCTAAATATTATAGTATGACAGTTAAAACTGTTTTCCAAAAACAAAAACGGTAAAAACATTATTTTTTTAATTCATTTAAAATGCAGTGATTTCCGTTTACATTACCATAAGTACCGTTTTTACATACGATTTTATTAAAAAGTCTAAGGTATACAACACTCATTATACAGCACAATCAATAGAAATTTTCCAAGATAAAATTGATAAGACTATAGGGGTTCAGAGCCCCCTGAAGAAATGTATCTTTGAAAAAATTACAAGAATAAGCAGTTTATCAGAATACCATTCCATAAAACAGTGTTTAACTGATGCTTCTAATTTCTACAAGCGTCGAAGAAACTTATAAGTTTATCGCTCTCTCTAATGAAAAAACAATGACATGCAGAACTGACGTTGAGACCATTGATCTGCAGATTTACTTGTTAAGAATAAAAATAATTTTAACTTTACCTTTGTTGTTGTAATACAATAACTTATAATTACTAATTTCCATTATAATAACTAATAACTGTCGTTTAAAATAAATATTAAGACTCCACAGCATGCGGACTAGCACTATCCAGAATATTAATATTTGAGCACTTTTGATCTTATATCAATTGAAAAAATGCCGCTATCATATTTTGCGCACTCACTCCCTTCTCGCGCGTGTACTGTATGCTGCGCGTGCTATGCTATTCAATAGAGCGCATGAGGGAGGTGGCATGGTGGAAAAATGTACTACAATTCCGGCCGGCAAGATGCACTTTTAAGTTAGTTAGGGTCTCAAGTATACGAATCTGAACATAGTTGCCGGTCTTCATATTTTGCATACTCAACTCATACATATCATTTTGCTCCCTTCTCGCGCGTGTACTATATGCTGCGCGCGCTATGCTATTCAATAGAGCGCATGAGGGAGGTGGCATGGTGGAAAAATGTACTACAATTCCGGCCGGCAAGATGCACTTTTAAGTTAGTTAGGGTCTCAAGTATACGAATCTGAACATAGTTGCGGGTCTTTATATTTCGCATACTCAACTCATACATATCATTTTGCTCCCTTCTCGTGCGTGTACTATATGCTGCGCGCGCTATGCTATTCAATAGAGAGCATGAGGGAGGTGGCATGGTGGAAAAATGTACTACAATTCCGGCCGGCAAAATGCACTTTTAAGTTATTTAGGGTCTCAAGAATACGAATCTGAACATAGTTGCCGGTCTTCATATTTTGCATACTCAACTCATACATATCATTTTGCATACTCATACTTCTAGCGCCTGTTTCATATAATAAACTAGTCGGATGTGGCAATCCTAAAATTTTCTCCTATCTCATACATCTTAATATTTTCTGAAAAATAAAGTATGTTAGTGCCACCGGTTAGGTGATTTACACCAAAATCTAATCAGCAAACAACTTATGCCAAGTTGTAGCTGAATTTGAAGTTCGGTGAAAATTCATGCATTAGTTTTTGAGGTAGAACTATTGCAGAAATCGTAAAAAAATATACATAGCAGCGCCACCTCTTGGTCGATTTACTACGAAAACTAATCAGGACCATTTTATATGAGGGAATAACTGTATCTGATGTTTGATGAAAATTCATGCATAAGTCCTTGAGATACATTTTTTGCAGAAATCGTAATAAATACAGCCTAGTAGTGCCACATGTTGGGCGATTAGCTCTAAAAACTAAACAGTGCTAATTTATATCACGGACTAACTGAATCTGAAGTTTGCTGAAAATTAGGGCTTTAGTTCTTGAGATAGAGTTATTGCGTTAATAATAAATAATGCCGCATAGCAGCAGCCTCACCTGTTGGGCGATTTTATCTAAAAAGTAATCAGTACCAAATTATATCAAGAACTAACGGAATCTGAAGTTTTATAGAATGAATTCTGTGCGTTAGTTCTTGAGATAGAGCTATTGCGGAAAGTCTGAAAAATGCAGCATAGCAACGCCACCTCTTGGGCGATTTACACCAAAAAGTAATCAGCACCAGCTCATATCAGGGACTAACTGAATCTAAAGTTTTATTGAATTCCGTTCATTAGTTCTTGAGATGGAGCGCCCACAAAATTTGTATCACACACACACAGGCAGACGGACGGACAGATTCACAGACGTACTCACAGACAGACAGTTTGTAAAAACTTGTTTTTATGGTTCTCCGACCGGTAAAAAGTGTAAATCCGTCGAAAACCGGAATTCGAAAATTTTCATGAATCCAACACTTTCTTCTTGTAAAGATTGAAGAAAGTAAAAATAAATTGTGTATTTTTTTTTAATTCTCAAAGGGGAACTTTTTTTAGATATGCTTCTAATTTTTTTTAAGTATTTTTTTAGAAAAATCTAGGCATGATATTATGTTTTCTGTCGACAGAATCATTTTGTTAAGCCATTTCATTTTACGATATGTAAAAAAAGTGAAAAAAATCCAGCAAAATGTAATTTTTTTTCTAAAAAGTACTGAGTTTCCTTATTCTAGCATGTCATTTTTTTGTGTACATATTGTCTTTTGTAACTATGCAATAGACTCTCTCTTAACCAGGATGGTCGAGAAATGCCTTCCCGGATAAGCGAATTACCCGGATAATAGAATTTATGCAAATTTTTATGAAAAATAATGGTAAAAGTATAGAAAATGTCAAGTTATTATACAATAGGATATTAATAATTTAATTAATGCAAAAGAAAGAGAATGAACATAAATTTTAATTTTATTTAGATTTACAATTAGTACAAAAAAAATAGAAATGTTGTTTACCTCACTGTTTTGAGAAGAATGAAATGATAGACGTCTATTTTCGTTTTTCATTTACTCTTCGACGAATTTTACTACGCAAATTTCTCAACATCATTATTTCAGTAGGTGTGCTTTAATCTTCTTGCTCCAAGTAACTCCTCAGTGTGTACTAATGCATCACTGCATGACTTAATTTTTGATGAGTTACGAAATTTTCTTCATCACTTTCAGGACATTTTTTTTTTAAATACCTTGTTTTTTCTGAAACACAAGCGACATGCGACGCAGTATCATCGTCACTTAAAATTTGTTAACATTCCAATTTCGAATCTTCGTTAATCCATTGTTGCACTGCTGCTTCGTCCACATTTTCTGAACAGTTTAAATTTCTCAAATCATCTAACATTTTTCTCTGCAAATCCGTACTATCGTCGTCTTGTATAGGAATATCATTTTATTCATCCGATAAAATTGCCAGTAATGATTATTTAACCGCACTGCTTTTTACTAATTTCCATGCAGCATCAACATAATAAATTGCATCCAAAACTGAGAGATTTTTACTGTTCCGGTTAATCTGCAACCCAGATAGTCCGATCCCGGTTAATCGAGAGTCTACTGTATTTAATATATATATATATATATATTGATGTAATTATTTTTAGCACCCAAATGATAATCATGTAACCAAAGATTAGTAGCATAACACATTTTATATTATAACAATTTTTAAATTACTGATAATTTTCGATACCTTGTGTAAATGTTTTTTATTTTTATTTTAAGAAACGTTGTTGATGTATAAACTGCAATTTATGACGAGATCATCATCACAAAATATAATCATCAAAACCTTAGCTTCAGTGATTCATATAAATATACAATAGTCTTTATTATGCAAGTAATATTTACCCAGCTATCCATTTAAATCCTGAAATATGATACAATTTTCAAACTAAGATTTACATATTATTTGCATTTTGAGACAGAGTTATATTTGCCTTTAACAATATTTTTCAAAATATCCCTTTCATGAGAATTTATCAGCATAGATGTCAAAAGTTTGATTAAGATTTTGGGATAAAAGAGAGATGCACATTGAAATTCAAATATATAATGGCAGAAGGATTTTGAAACTTTGATAGAGATCGCAATTTATTTGTTTTTTATAGTTTTTTGTTATTTCGTTTGTTTTTAATTAAAAAATTTTGAATGTATTCTTTGTATATAAATGCTGCATATCTACATTGCTAAAAATATATTTAAACACTTATTACTAATCTTTAAATATACTTTTCTTTAATTTCAAAAGTGGAATTTAACAAAATAATATTTTAAATGCTGATCAATTCATAAGACATAAATTATTCTTTAACAGCATGAAGAATTATCTCGATTGTAGAATGTATTACAGCTACACACATAAACATACCATGTCACTACATTCGTTGCAATAAAAGAATACATTGAAAGTTATAGTTAGATTAGTGATGGGCGATTCTGGAAAATTTGAGAATCGATTAAAATCGACATCGTATAAAACAGAATCGATCGCAATAAGAATCGATTCCCATATTCTAGAATCGATACTTGAATCGATATTTCGATGTTCACAGATTCACACAGATAAGCTGAAAAATAGTAATTCCAAAACGCAGGGAACCAACAGGGCCGTAATGACTATCTCTCACCCCTCACCTCCATTTATGGGGGCCCTAGACAATGTTAGAGGCCCAGAAGTAAGCTACTACAGACCTACAGACCTTTGAGTCAAATAAGGATTTTTAACTTTTAAAATTATTATTTTTAAGATGTAATTTTGATAATAATTTATATTATATTTAAATTTATATTTAAAAAAGATCTCGGTCATATAAACAAAAAGAAAGAAATGATTTTTTTTTTTTTTCATCCGGAAAAGATGTACTTTCTATTCTTATTTCCTTCAACCAAACAGATGGGGACTTACTTCCTATAAACTCCCTAAAACGTGTATAAACTTCTTAAAAATGCGCAGATGAGCGAAATTTTGAAGGCTCTAAATTTATTTAAAATGTTAAATGGTTTTTCAGTCTTTTTAGGGTCTCCTATAAGCGTGGGGGAAATGCAAATATTGCAAATCTTCTTTTAAAATAGCTGTGATGAATGTAATTAACCAATTATCACATACTAAATATCCCCCAATTAATAATAAAAATTCTCCTTTTAATAATATATTTAACTAAAATTTCTTTCCCTTTTTAAAATATATATCTCCTTATCTCATTTACAGTTTATAAATATCTTTCTTTTTAATGTTTACCAAATTTTCAGCTGTTAAGAAAAAAAAAATGTTCTCATCCTAGACCCATTAACAATAAAATAACATACTTTTCTCTGGTTAACAAATAAATCAGTATATTCCTTGATTATATGTTTCTTTTTTTTCCAGCAGTAATCTAAAAACTATAAACAGTTATTGACTCACAATGCAGAGTGCACTCACTGAAACAATAATAAATAAAAAAGAAAAGTATCGAGTTAAACTGATGGCATTGAGCTCACAGTCTATTCATACTAATTATATTTTATACTCTTACTTCAAAGAATGCCTTTCGAAAAATAAATTAAGGGGGAATCAGACCCCCCCCCCCCCGTCACATCTCTATATTTAAACAATAAGCCTCCAAATCTCATCAGGGAAGCGTTTTATCAGAATAAACTGGTTACCAAATTTGAAGCAAATCAGATAGAAAAACCCATCTATCTAAATTAAGGGGGGTTAGCCCCTGTTGCTCCCTTTATATTTAAACAATGAACCTCCAAATTTAATCAGGGAAGCGTCTTATCAGGATTAACTGGTATACCAAAATTGTAGCAAATCTGATAATTCTGCATGAAAAACCCATTTATCTAAGTGGGGGGGGGGGAATAGTGCCTGTACCCCCGTTCTTTATGCTTAACCAATGAACCCCCAAAACTAATCAGGGAAGCGCCTTATGAGAATGAACCTAGAAGAAAAAATTTGAAGCAAATCGGATATTTCTATCGAGAGTTATCGCGTTACGTATGTACATACATACAGAAACTGCGGACACATTAGCTCTCAGGCTTTGATAGCCTGTGAGCTAAAAAGAAAAGTGCCCAGTTAAACTGATGGCATTGAGCTCACAGACTATTCACACTAACTGTATATTATGCTCTTATTTCAAAGCCCCTCGAAAAATAAACTAAGGGAGGGGGGATTGCCCCTCCCCGTTTCCCTTTTTTATACTTAACCAATGACCCTCCAAATATCATCAGGGAAGCGCCTTATCGAAATAAATCGGTATACCAAATTTGAAGCAAATCGGATAGCAAAATCCATTTATCTAAATTAAAGGGTATTAGCCCCCTGTTCCCCCCTTCATATTTAGCCAATGAACTTCCAAATCTAATTAGAGAAGCGCCTTATCAGAATAAACTGGTATACCAAATTGGAAGTAAATCGGATAGCAAAACCCATCTATCTAAATTAGGGAGGGTATTATCCCCTTGTCCCCCCTCCCCCCTTTTAGACCATAACAATGAAACTTCAAATATAATCAGATAAACTCGTTATCAAAATTAACCGGTATACCAAAATTTGAAGAAAATCTGATAATTCTGCATGAAAAACCCATTTATCTAAGCTAAGGGGTGGATTAGTCCCCCGTTTCCCCTTTATACTTAACCAATGAGCCCCCAAAACTAATCAGGGAAGCGCCTTTGCAGAATGAACATAGAAAAAAAATTGAAGCAAACCGGATATTTCTATCAAGAGTTATCGCGTTATGTACGTACATACATACATACAAAACCGACGGGCACATTAGATCTCAGGCTTTGATAGCCTGTGAGCTAAAAAGTGCCAAGAGCGTGTAACTAGTGGGAGGGGGGCAGAAAATAAAAAAGGACATTAAAATCTTTCCAACAGTATGTTATACGATGGTTTGGAATAAACAATAAATATGCCCCCGGGGGACAGGTAAGTCTCAAACGGTGGGAGGGGTGACCTCAAATGTATCTTTGGTCAAGGTTTCAAAATGTGGATTTAGAATAAAATAGAACGAGAATTGGGCATTTTTAAAATAGCATGCATATTTTGAACGGCCCTGTAAATTAAGATTGGGGAGGAAGAGGGGGGGGGGGAGGATTAGAAGGGACGAACTTGAAAAATACAACATAATAAACTAGTAACCCAAATAACTAGGCTTCTAAACAAAAGTATAACGATTTAACCTAGTACTGAATTCAGGGGGTGACCCGGGGGAACATTGGAATGTCCCTCCCGAAAGTTTTGAGATTTTATGCTTTTTAATGGACAAATGTGCATCCCCCCTTACGGAATTCTAAAATCTTCCCCCCCACCCCATCTCGACCGGAGCAGCCTAGAAATCAACCCGCCATTCAACACTGAACCTATAAAGAAAAAAAAAAGGCTCTTATACGAAATTTTACAGCAATTCTGCCACTAAAACAGTAAAATTGCAGGAATCTATTCAACCCGAATCGTGGATCATGCGCGATGCGATTTGTTCACCCGCATCTAAAAATCGGCATCGAATCTGAACTGAATTGATTCGCCCGAATCTAAAGAATTGAAGTAAATCAAAAATAAGCGATTCTGCCCGCATCTAAAGATCGACATCGGCATCGAATCGAAACTGAATCGATTCGCCATTTCTGATCTTAATTTACGCACGGGCAGAATCGATGCGTTAATTTTTTCTTGCTTTCTTTTGTCTTTAGAAAAAGAAAGCGTTGGATTCGTAAAAAATTTCGACTTCCGGTTTTCGAAGGATTTATAGTTTTAGAAGATCTTGTCTGGAATACGATTTGACTATTTTTATGTATTGTCTGTCTGTCAGTCTGCCTATTTGTTTGTCTCTGACAAAAAAATTGTTGGCGGACTATTTCAATAACTAATGCATGGAATCTGTTGAAACTTTAGATTCAATTAGACTTTCATATAAATTGGTGGTGATTACTTTTTGATGTAAATCTACTGGCAGGTGGCGCTGCTATGCTGCATTTTCCCCGATTTTCGCAATAGCTCTATCTCAAGAACTAATGCACGGATTTTCATCAAACTTCACATTCAGTTAGACGTTGGCATAAATTGTTGCATATTAGATTTCGGTATAAATCACCCAACAGGGGACGTTGTTATGCAGATTTTATCAGCAGTGTTGAATTCAGACAATTTTCTCCGGGAGGGATTTCTGCGGATCCAGAGAGGGACAGTTCAGAGGGGAAGGGGTTTGGACTTTTGTACATTAAGCATAAAATCTCAAACCTTCTGGGGGGACATTTGAATGTTGCACAGGGGGGGGGGGGGGCATGTCCCTCCGGGCTACCACCAGAATTCAACACGTTTTTCTGGATTTAAACGATTTTAGGGATCATATCCCAAGAACTAATGAACGGAATTTCATCAAAATTAATATTCTGTTCATTATTAGGTTTTCGTGTAAATGATATAACAGGTTGTGCTGCCATGCTGCTTTTTTTTAGCAGTGTTGAATTCAGGCATTTTTCTCCGGGAGGAATTTCTATGGTTCTGGAGAGGGACATTCTAGAGTTTCGGGGGGGGGGGGGATTGGACTTTTGTCCATTAAGCATAAAATCTCAAATCTTCATGAGAGATATTTCAATGTTCCGGGGGGTGGGGGGGTTGTCCACCCGTACTAGGCCCTGAATTTAACACTGTTTTTCAGGATTTACACGATATTAGCGATAATATCTCAAGAAGTAATGACCGGAATTTCATCAAACTTAATATTATGTGTCATTGACATAAGTTGTTCCTGAGTTCGTGTTAATCATGTAACAGGCTATACTGCTTTTTTTTTTTCTTTTTTTTTGCATGATATTCGTGATAGCCATGTCTCAAAACTAATGCACGGAATTTAATCAAAAACTTCATATTCTGTTACACTTTCAGATAAATAGATCCTTATTAGGCTTGGGTATATACTGCCCAAGAGCTACCGCTTTTATGCTCTTTGAATTGAGATTTTCCGTTGCGGATAACTAGGCTAATATCAGACGAACGTCTTTTTGCACACTTTTTTTTCGCTCTTACACCGTCCCTACACATGATAGCGAAGGTGTAGGGATGGCGTAACAGGGAAAAAAGCGTGCAAAAGACGTTTGTCTGACATTAGCCTAAGAGGGTGTGGGCCGAAATTCAATGATTTGTTAGGAAAATGCAATGCTTATATCTTCTTTTAAAATGCACATACTTCAACGAACCTATCCTTTTTAAATCCTCATGATGCGCATAGGTTATCATTTAAATTTGACACTGTGATAACGAATTTTGAAGTTTTAACATTTATGAGGCAGATGAAAGTTTTGGGATTGGCACATCCAACTACTTTATCTTCAATTTTTGAAGGAAAATGAAAATGATATTACCTTATTTTGTCTTAGAGACATCGATTAAAAAATTCATAGTATCGATTAAATCGATTAAAAAATCGAAATCGCCCATCACTAAGTTAGATCTTGCCAGAAACACAGTGAATAGTAATTATATTTTACGTATCAAAAAGTATATTGAATAAAAAGGCAAAGGAATTTGTAAATGAATAATTCAGAACTCTTTGTATCTTATTTTGCAGCACAATCATTCCTTATTGAACCAAGTATAGCAGACCGTCGTATGCGCCTATCGTGTTTCTACATTCGTGCACTGTAAAAAAAATTCTGTAAAGTTACTAAAGTTTTTCTAGGAAACTGGGATTCTTAGAACTTTTTATGTAACGGCAACAACAAAAATGCATGTAACAGACACACTTTTGCGCCGAAAATCATAAAATCTGTAAGGTTACTAAGAATTTTTTAGGAAACTGGGATGCCTAGAACTTTTCATGTTACTGCAACCAGGGTTACAGATAAAATTTTAGTAAAATTACTGTAATTTTAGCAGATTCATTTGTAAAGCTACAGATTTCTGTAGCTTTACAAAAACTAGTTTTGTAGATTTGCAGCATTTTTTGTACAGTTACAGATGAAAGTTTAGTAAGCATGTAACTTTATATCTGTAGAACTACAGATTTTTTTTTACAGTGTGGCGAAGAAACATTTTCTAAAGCAGCATGATCGCAAAGATCCCCGACTTCATTATTTAACACCTGTTCATCCTGTTTCAGAACATTTCTAAAAGAATTGCTTTAATATTAAAAAAAATTAAATAATGTTATTAACAAATATTGTAATGTATCACTTGTTTTTAATGATACATTTTAACAAATATTGTAATGTATCACTTGTTTTTAATGAAACATTTTAATAAATTGTGTAAAGTATTATAGAAAAGAAAGAGAAAAATCCTATGATATTCTAATTGAATTTTTAGTTTTTTACAAAGGGTAAACGAACATAGATACCAGATTTCGTTTGTTTTATATTTGCAACATTTTTTGGCTTTTTTACTAGCGCTTATTGATGATGATTGAAATACTTAATTTTTTTTTCTAAATTCCTGCCTAACGCTGAAAATGTTCTCTCGTTCATCAAGTGTTTACAAAAGAAGATGTGACATCTATAACAATGTATCTTTCACTTTAACATTTCTTAATTAGTAAACGTAAAAAATATATGTATACATTTGTAACAAAAAATGCTTTAATTATTGTGGTAATTTTTTTTAATTTCCATGCTATTAAATTATGAGTATTTTTTAAACTTTATATTTTCTTTTTAAAATAAAAATATAAATTTCACAATTGTGTAAAGGATTATAGAAAAGAAAGAAAAAAAATCCTATGGTATTTTAATTGAACTTTTAGTTTTTCACAACGAGTAAACAAACATAGATACCAGCTTTCGTTTATTTCATATTCGCACCATTTTTTCTCATTTTCACCAGCGATTATTTATGATGATTGAAATATTTAAAATCTTTCTTTTCTAAATTCTTGACTAACGCTGAAAATGTCCTCTCATCCATCATGCGTTTACAAAAGAAGTTGTGACATCTACACTGTAAAAAAAAATCTGTAAAGTTACTAAAATATTTCTAGGAAACTGGGATTCCAGGAACTTTTTATGTAACGGCAACAGCAAAAATTTCTGTAACAGCATCTGTTACAGGAATTTTTCTTGTTGCCGTTACATAAAAAGTTCCTGGAATCCCAGTTTCCTAGAAAAATTTTAGTAACTTTACAAAATTTTTTTTACAGTGTATAATAATGTACCTTTCAAATTAACATTTCTTAATTAGTAAACGTAAATATATATGTATACATTTGTAACAAAAAATGCTTTAATTACTGTGGTAAAAAATTTTAAATTTCCATGCTATTAAATTATGAGAATTTTTTTAATTTTAAATTTAATTTAAAAAATAAAAATATAAATTATACATTTGTGTAAAGAAATATAGAAAAGAAAGGAAAAAATCCTATGATATTTTAATTGAACTTTTAGTTTTTGACAACGAGTAAACAAACATAGATACCAGTTTTCGTTTACTTTATATTCGCAACATTTTTTGGCGTTTTCACGAGCGATTATTGATGATGATTGAAATACTTAAAAAAAACTTTCTTTTATAAATTCTCGACTAACGCTAAAAATGTTTTCTCATCCATCATGCGTTTACAAAAGAAGTTGTGACATCTATAATAATGTACCTTTCAAATTAACATTTCTTAATTAGTAAACGTAAAAATACATGTATACATTTGTAACAAAAAAATGCTTTAATTACTGTGGTAAAAAATTTTAAATTTCCATGCTATTAAATTATGAGTATTTTTTAAATTTTAAATTTAATTTAAAAAATAAAAATATAAATTACACATTTGTGTAAAGGAATACAGAAAAGAAAGGAAAAATCCTATGATATTTTAATTGAACTTTTAGTTTTTGACAACGAGTAAACAAACATAGATACCAGTTTTCGTTTATTTTATATTCGCAACATTTTTTGGCGTTTTCACCAGCGATTATTGATGATGATTGAAATACTTAAAAAAAACTTTCTTTTATAAATTCTCGACTAACGCTAAAAATGTTTTCTCATCCATCATGCGTTTACAAAAGAAGCCGTGACATATATAATAATGTATCTTTCAACTTCACATTTCTTAGCTAAGTAAACGAAAAAATATATGTATATATTTATAACAAGAAGACGTTTTAAATATTGTCCTAAACTTTTTTTAATATTCATGCTATTAAATTATGAATATTTTTTTAATTAAAAATTTTATTTTTCAAAAAAAAAATGTATAAATTACACAGGTTTTCTAAATTTACGTTTGTGAATACATTTTTAAAAAATTCTGTTGTTTCTATATATTTTTTTGGATGGATATTTCAAAATTGATCGTACTGTTTTCATCACATACAGTTTTTTTACACGCATCAACATAGGTTAAATTGATATAAATAGCCTGTTAAATCTAACGATGACAAATAAGAATAATAGAAGAATTTTATTTGAAAATTTAATACATAGATATATGTATACATACAGAATGCATTAAAACAAGATTTAACTTTACTTATTACACTGTAAAAAAAATCTGTAAAGTTACTAAGAATTTTCTAGGAAACTGGGATGCCTAGAACTTTTTATGTAATGGCAACAACAAAAATTCATGTAACGGATAGACTTTTGTACTGTAAATCAAAAAATCTGTAAGTTTACTAAGAATTACTTTGGAAACTGGGATGCCTAGAACTTTTTAAGTAACTGCAACCTGGGTTACGATAAAATTTTAGTAAGATTACTGCAATTTTAGTAGATACTTCTGTAATGCTACAGATTTCTGTAGCTTTACAAAAACTAGCTTTGTAGATTTAGATCTTTTTTTTTGTACAGTGTACAGATAAAATTTTAGTAAGTATACAGATTGCTATTGCTGCAACTTTATATATGTAAAATTACATATACATATATCTATATATTTTTTTTTTTACAGTGTAGTAAGAGATAAAATGTTTTAGTTAGAGGTTCTACACTACGTTTCATTTTGCTATTAAAGCTTTGAACTTTTATATAGCTGAATGTTTTTTGCTATAACTCTACAGTAATTGCGCGGCTACAAAATATTTCGATAAGAGAATCTACATACTGACAATTAAATTATATGTTAAATCATATATGTAATATTTTGGAAGATTAGGAATTGTACGTAGATATGTCTGGTAATCTAAGATATATATTTCATAAAAAGTAACTTTTTTTTCCTGTTGTCTATAGGGCTGTTATAAAGGGTGCCCACTCTCAACGATGTCCAATGGCTAATTTATTATCTTTTAGTCATAGACATATAGTTCCAATTACAAAAATGTTTTAAATAATATAAAGAAGTATTTGAAAATGATTTGGGCCAATAAAAACATTTCTTAAAAAATTACGAATTTTAATTTTTTATACGGTGTCTAGGTCCTATACGTTATATACAGTAAAAATATCCTATTACACTAAGAAGTAGGGCAAAAATAATCCCATTCTACTACGAATAAAACTGACCGAGTAATAGTTGTTTAAACTTAAAGTATCTCTTTTTTTTTTGCAAAATAGGGGTCATTCACAAATCTACTAGAAATAAAAACTAATCGTCAGATATAAAAAAATTAATAGTTGAGAGTAAAATTAACATTACAATATAAATTTGAAATCTAATTACATTCTGACATATTAAAGCAAAATATACAACTTGTACTAAAAATATAAATGAAAAAAATAACAGAATATTTGTTATATGAAATAATTAAATGCAGCAGTCTCAATTCTTTACAAAATGATACATAGTTTAAAATGCTACTAAATTATCTAATCTAAAATTTAATTACGAAAACTTAAAGTTACCTTAAAACTTGCTCGAAGTTACTTCCTTCGGCTGCAATGTATAAAGGTACACGGGAAATAAATCTTTCTTGAACATTAAGTAACATCGTAGGTATTGCATATCTGCTGTTCAATTTAAGCACTTTGTGTATAGTCTCTCGAAGCATGGCCCAACACATTTGCTGTCAGATGCAGAAAATTGGTAGGGGAAGGTGTTGTTCCTTTGACCACTTTGCAAAATTTAAATTTTCATAGCTTAAATATTAAGGCTAAATTCGATTTCTTTATTTTATTATAATCAATATCATCTGTTTTATCATACGTAATTTTTTCAAGGTTCTAGTTTTACTTTTATTATGTTTAATTTAATTTTAAAAAAATACTAACATTGTGGTCAAAGGTACAACATATAGTTGGACCTTTGACCATGGGTTGTTGTACCTCTGTCCAGGTAATTAGATAACACAGCAATGAAGGAAAAAAATCATTTTATTCAGTATCATTGTTTCTTGCGTTTAGAGTGTTGCCTTTGTCTTTTTTTTTTCAGTTTCAAGGATTTAGCTTTACAGGAGTATCAGTCAGGATACGAGATTTCCCTTATTGCTGACCC
Source organism: Maratus speciosus (assembly GCA_963932465.1). Classification (NCBI taxonomy): domain Eukaryota; kingdom Metazoa; phylum Arthropoda; class Arachnida; order Araneae; family Salticidae; genus Maratus; species Maratus speciosus. The sequence goes on along the minus strand of OZ010790.1, from coordinate 176,014,071 downwards.
CTATTTGACATTTTCCTTGCGTGCGCTTTTCGATGAGGTCTCTCAGTTTCAGGTGTCATGATAAGTGGCGATAGTGTTATATTGAGGAATGATATTGTCAGTTTGAGCTGCACTACTCGCTGATGGTTCATCAAAATCAGTTTCATCCAGCATAGGTCTGTCCGTTACAGTAGCTGCAAGAAATTCGTCACCAGATAAAATATTCTCATTGAAAGGTACAAACCCTGTGACCTTAAAGCCTTTCCTAATATTGTTTGGAACTACGGAGTTAGAATCTGTTATGCCGCAAGTTCTGCAATGTTGTAGATTGTAAGAGGCTTCCTAACATTTCCTGGAGAAAACATCCAATTATTTGCAGCTTGATTATAAAAGGCTTTAAAAGAACCTTAAACACCCTTATCAAGGGATTGCATTTTATTGCTTGAAAGTGGATGAAACGTCATTAGTATCACACCACTAGCCTTGGCTAAATTAATTATTGGTATGGTAATATGAGATTCATGGTTATCAAATAATAACAATACTGGTCTTTCAGTACTACGTCTAACATTTTTCAGAAAATGTTGAAAGAACTGTTGGAATATGGTCTCATTTGAGCAGCCTGATGGGTTTGCAGCCCCGATTGTTCTGTGATGCATAAATGGTTTAAAAGTGACACGGGGAAAAACAAACAAAGGAGGAATGACGTTTCCGGATGCACTAACAGCAGTAATCATAGTGATAGTTGTTCCCCTTTCCGAAGACATTATCCCTCCAACATGTTTTTATCATTTGTGGGCTATGGGTTTAGGAGGTCCATGGACTGTGCTTCTCCCAGTCTACACTGTTAAAAATTCGCAGCATTCTGTCCTGCCATTTGACCTTTTTTTTTTATCGAAAACGGTCGAAACCGGAGTAAAAAAATATCGTTAATTTCAAAACAGTTGTAGCACGTAAGTCATAAAAGTTGAAATGTTTAGAAAATCTTTTAAGAGTGTCGTACTTTTGACCTGGTCAAAGGAACAACAACTAATCATGGTCAGAGGCACTGTCGTGGGAAAAAAAGTACCCCCCCCCCTACTAACTCCTCAACAAATTATCATAGAAGAAAGTTACTGGTACCGAACGATTGGAAATAAAGTCTACTTTTAAATGATGTATATAAAATTTGCTTAGGGGCCATATACATATTAAAACAAACCCAAAGTTCATTTTTTTTTCAATGGCAATATCCAATTTTAACGAGCTATTTCAAATCTTCTGTTCAAACTATGCCTAGACGCCAAATTTCAAGTCATTTGAATGATAAGTTTTTGAATTATAAACAATCGAAATTTAGTGCTTCTAATGTTAAATTACATTTTCATATTTTTATTAATATATCCTGAAATTATACTGCTAATGTACTAATTTTTTGTATAGCAATAATACTAAAATACCCAAACATAAATGCGTTGAATTTGCAATTTTTATAGTTTTATGATATGAATTATGAAATTAATATTTGAGAAAAAAATATGAATTGCAATCCGCAATTTTTTTGATGGGTTTAGATTTATTAGATTATTTAGATTCCTGCTTTATGGAAATCCAAAATTTCTCCTTTTTCTTCCAAGTAGTTTCAAATTATGCTTTAAAAACTGCAAAATGGTGGTTTAAGAGGCCGTCTATGATAGAAGTGACTAGATATTTTGAAATTTCTTATGCTGTCCTGTAATCTAGCTCTCTTCAATGACTGCTTCAGTGATGCTTAAGATGCCGTGATCAAGAAGAGAGCTCTCTCGGTCAACAATCGAGTACCAAACTTCAATTTGGATACATCCCTAAAATACGCGCGTTTTAAAATAATTAATTCCTCGGAAATTTGCCGTATGAATTGCATAGAAATTTATTTTTAGGCTAATTGAAGGGTGTAGAGTTCATTTATGTCAAAATTGTGTACTGCTATTGAAAAAAACAACGTTATGGTTCGTTTTAATAAGTAGATGGCCCCTAAACAAATTTTATATACATAATTTAAAAGTAGAGTTTATTACCAGTCGTTTGGTACCAGTGACTTTCTTCTACGATAGTTTGTTGAGAAGTTAGTAAGGGGAGTTTACTTTTTTTTTCCACCACTGTACAACACCATGCTAATACAAATTACAAAGGATATTACAGTTGTAGTGTTAGGATAATCATTTTCAAAGCCGCAACATATTTATAAAATTCTATAGCTACCGTGTTAAATTATTTCTATCAACAAATACATAGCACAAAATATATTATTAGGCAAAACTTTAACAAATAAATTCTTACATTTTTATGTTGGATGATGGAAATGGATTAGTAGTATTCACAGGAATCTTCTTTCACTTGAATAATCACTAGTAGGTTGCACAAGCCCTCTATTGAAGGAACTATGCACTAATTACACCAAAATTCATAAAATACTGCTAGGTGACGATACAGCTTAGGTGATCAAAGGAACAATATGGTCAGAGGTACAACACCTTCCCCTATAACTCATTCAATTAAAAGTTTCATAACTCGATCAATTTTAGTGTTAGGAGAATGGGACTTTTCTTTGTCCTTACTTTCTAGTGGGATATGAAAATTTGACTAAATATCACTTATAGGGCCGGGTCAGCGTATAAAAAATTAAACTTTAAGAAATGTGTTTATTGACCTAAATCGCTTTTTAAATACTTATTTACGTCATTTAAATCACTTTTTCTTTCATATGTCTTCAATAGAAGAAAGTGTTGTAATTGGAATTTTTTTCGACTTCCGCTTTTCGAAGGATTTACACGTTTTAGAGGTCAAAGATCCCAAAATCATGTTTTTACAAAATATGTTTTTATATGTCTGTCCGTGTGTCTGTATGTTGCCATTATACCATCAAAAAGTGTATGAAATTACGGATAGAACCGAACCAAATTTTTTGTGTATGTTTTTGGCTGTGACAAGCAGGTCCTCCAGTTTAGAAATATTCAGCTGGAAAGAGACGCTGAAATAGCGATTTTTGTGCCATTTTCAATATTATACCATTGAAAAGTGTATGCAGTAATGCGTAGAACTAAACCAATTTTTTGTGTATGTTTTTGGCTATGGCTATCAGGTTTTCCCTGAATTTGAAAAAATTCCACCGGATGGGGCGCTATAGTAGCGATGTCGGTTCCATTTCCATTATTATAACATCGAAAAGTGTATGAAGTTATGCATAGAATTGAACAATATTTTTTGTGTATGTTTTTGATTGTGGCAAGCAGGTTCTCCCTGAATTAAAAAAAAAAATCTGCCGGAAGGGGGCGATGTGATAGTGATATTTGTTCTGTTTTCATTATTGTACCATCGAAAAGTGTATAAAGTTATGCATAGTATTGAACCAATTTTTTGTGTATGTTTTTGGCTATTGCCAGCATGTTTTCCTTCAATTTGGAAATATTCCGCCGCTAGAGGGCACTGTCATAGCTATTTTCATTAGTGTACCATTACTGCGCCATTTTCATTATTGTACCATCGAAAAGTGTATTAAGCTATGCATAGAATTGAATCAAATTTTTTATGTATGCTTTTGGCTATGGCCAGCATATCCTCCTTGAATTTGGAAAAGTTCCGAGGGAAAGGGGTGCTTTGATAGTGATTCTGAATAATTTTCTCGATTTTTCGTAGTTTTATTGTACATTGGCGGCTCGTTCAGAGACAGGAACTCGCGTCCTGCTAAGCCGCCTATTTGCAAACAGCTAATGTACTACACAATAACGAAGAACTATTGATTTTAATAAATATCATGATCTAGATTAACTTTTTTTTACTCCGACTAATTGACAGAAGCAGAAATGTAAGATAAAAATTAATGTTGGTACAGTATTGAACTGATAATTTTGAGGTATACATGTGTAACGACCTTTTTGAAGTATGAAAATGTATGAGGTAGAAGAAAGTTTGGGGACTGGCAGATCCAATTAGTTCCAATTAGAATTATATGTTTATGACTAACAGTTTACGAATTAGCCATTGGACACTGTTGAGCGTGGATACCCCGTATCTGCGTAAAAACAACACATGAGTATGTATAGTATTAGTTTATATTTGGGTCAGAGACGGTTACCCATTCTCTGAAGTTGTATCTTTTTACGTGCTCTCGGTTTAGGTACTGTATTTTATTTTTTCAAGTTGAAATTGTTATATTATTTTTGACAAAAAAAAAAAAAAAAAAAAAAGTTGGCTTGCGAAATTAAAAAACGAAAATGTTGCGAACTTCCCATATTTTGCAATTTGTGTGCGAAATACATTAATTTATGAAACCACGTAATGGTTAAAATTAAATACTTTTTCCTGTTAATATATATATATTCACTTTTTCGTTATAAGTTCATTTTACAAAAATTCATAACTAATAATAATTTTAAAAAATGTTTTTATTTTTACGTATTAAGTTAAAGTTTCTCAATTTTTTTTATTTTTACGTATTAAGTTAAAATTTCTCAAATTTTTTTAATTTTTACAGCACACTTTTTAAGAATATTTTAAGTTTAAAATTGTCAAAGAAGGGATATACGAATAATGTACATCAACATTTCCATAACCCAATGTAATTAATGAATTTTTCTTTTCAATATTTACTGAAACAGTGGAACAAAAATTAATTTTCCTTTGTAACGTAAAATAAAAGTTGGCTGCAGCAAACAACAAAGAAAATATAAACAGACTGTTGTAAAAAGAATATTAACCTTTATAACATAAAATTTGTTTCATTTTTTGTGAATCTGCAGCTAGAAAATTTCTTTATTGTTTAAATAGCTAAAATAATAATTAACTTTAGGGTAACATTAATGTATTACAAGGACAATCTTCAATAAATAAGGACATTAAAAGTTTCTTTAAAATTGTTTTTAATGTGACAGTTACTATTATACCAATATTATTTTATTTTGATTATATATTTAGCGAATTAAAAATACATAAAATAATACTTGAATAAAAAGCTATGCACGCTAAAAATTGAATTAACTTTTACTAGTTTACCAAATATATTTTTTGTTGGTTAAGGCTTTTAAAAGTCATTATTATTTTTTAATTAACAGGTCGAACGTTCTAAAAGTAAAAATCTTATAAACTTACATAATTAATTTTTATTAGTATTAGACAAATTTATTTTTACATTATTATTTTTATAACAAGTAAACCTTTTGAAAATTTTAATTGGAAGATTATTCAATTTTATGGATATTTTTGTCATTTGATTATGTTTTACGAAATTAACCTTTTTGAAAAAGTATGATTTACGTAAAATACCATCAAAATAATCTTGTATTTTAATATCTGATGATAGATTAGGAAATTTATATAATAACTGTATAAAATTTAAATATGAGTTGTTTATTCTTAAACGTTAATCATTATAGGCCTTTTTACAAGTATTTATACGAATGCATAGCCTAATTAATAAATTTCATTGCTTTTTAAAATTTCTCTAACCTAAAAAAAATAATAAGAAGAATAAATACATTGTGGGTTTCTCTGTAAATGAGATATTCTGTTGGGTGTAAAATTTTTCACTACATATTTTTCAACTGCATAAAATTTATTCATATGCAAATGATTGATATTGGATGCATTTTAAATTGGTAAATGTAAGTATATTATATGAAATATAATATTTCTGATTTTATTAATACGCGTATAGAAGAAATTTTAAATAATATCTTCTAAAACGCTCCGTATACACGCATATGTATCCAGCAAACCCCTAAATTTGATTTCTTTCATTTTGGTGTTAATATATGACGCTATACCGTCATGCTTCTACACTGTTAAAATTTTGCAGCATTCTGGTAGGTCATTTGACCGTTTTTTCCGAAAACGGTTACGCAGCCGTTATTATTATACTGCGTATTATTGGCCATTTTATGGTCAGAATATAGTTAAATTATGGTTATGAAACTGTTTTTTCCAAAAACAGTCGAATGACCTGCCAGAATGCTGCAAAATTTTTAACAGTGTAGGTATTCCATAATCATATTATCAGGAATTTATAACGTAAGTAAAATTCATTTCCCGCGAAAACTCTGCTGTATGGCAATACTTAGGAAGCAGGCTTCTAAATTTTGACATGCCTAGAGCCACCGAACCAAGATATCTAACTTTTTTTCTTTTCGGTGCGGGAATGACTTTATAATTGTTATTTGTGACTGATTTTTTGTGCTGATTTTTTCTAATTTATGAGTATTTCCTGTTCATAAAAATTTAATTTTCGAAATTTTTTAGTTTCATTAAAAGAAGAAGATATCTCAGTATGCCGTGAGATTTAACCGATGTGATGACCCTTCTGATGGAGGATGTTGAAGTCTTTTTTAAGTAGATTATATTTTCAGAAATGGAAGGTAATATTGAGATATAAACTGATTCAGATACTGATCATACGTATAGTATTAACGGAATGAAGTTACATCATTTTATAATAATGAAAACAATATTATCTCAACAAATATATTTTCGAAATTTACAAGTTTTTCCATTTTTTTTTTTTTTTAAGTTGTTAAAACAATTTGTATTAATTGCTTAAAACAGCCAGAGCGATATGAACTTCACTTTGAGTAGCAATAATTAAGGCATTATTTGAAAAAATTTTACAATATATATAGAATTTTTTTTGGTAATTACTATATTTTTATAGTTAACTTTCAATTGAATAGCCTACATGGAAATACTTTTAAAACAGTGAAAACGTTTTACATTTTCAATATATATTCTTTAAAAATATTTATATTTACTTTATAAATACTTTTTTACCGTTTCAATCTATTTAAATGCATTGTTTAAGTAACCCTTAGCAAAAAATGACATAGGATTTTTTATGAAAACATGGTTTTATATGGAAAATCATAAAATTTTTATGCTATTATATGTAAACATACTGTATTTATATGGCAAACATTCGTCTTTCTATGGTATTCCATAGAAAAGTGTATGGTAAATTTACAGGGTAATGAGACGTACCATACATTATATGATATTCCATAGCAAGGTGTATGGTAAAATTATACAATGAAATTTACCATACATTCAATGGTGTTCCATAGCATCTTGTCTGGTAAAATCATATGATAATTGCTTGTACTATAATCTGTAATGTATTCCATAGCATGATGTATGGTAAAATCATATGGTAATTACTTGCACCATAAATTGTTTGTTATTCCATAGCACGATGTATGGTAAAATCATATAGTAATTACTCGTACCATAAATTGTATGGTATTCCAAAGCATGGTGCAAGCTAAAATCTTAAAATATACAATACCTTTTGAAAGTTAATAATATATTTACTTTTTGTAACTATAGTGCAAAACAAGTTCTGTTAAAAATATCCTTGGTATCCCACTCTAAACAAAATCTTATTGTCCCTTTTTATGGATATAGTCATGCAACAAATATTTATGCGTGCTTTTCATGGATCACAGACTAGATTAAACTGAATTGTTTCACTTCTTTTGGAGAACGTACATGCCAGCTCATAAAATATTGGTGCAATATTAAGTTTTAATTTAGTTTTTTTGGAATAGTCATATTTTTAACTCTATTAAATTTAGCCAATAATTAAAATTTAATGCAAAAAATATTATGTTTCTTGTCCTAATTACAAAATTTATTTACTATATATAATATAGCATCAGTTTTTTACTTAATTAACATTAAGTTTAATAATTTTAATCTGCTTTTTAAAAATTCAGGAGTAAAATCAATCAGAAATTTATAAACGAATGGATGTGAATTGCTTAAAGAAGTATATGTAAATGTGCATGTATAATCCAAAAAAATCATTGATATTATAAACATGTACATATGTACATAGTTAAAAATACCTTTTGTTCAAAATATTTCTTTTAAGCATTTAACAAGAGACATTTTTACTAACTGTGTGTTTAACAATTCTTGTTGTTTATAAAATATATATATTGATAAAAAAAAATCAGTTATTGGTTATATGCATTAATAATAATTGAAAGCATGTAAAAAAGTCACATGTACCTATGGTATGATATCTTATATAAACAAGGTTTAAGTATTATTTTTATGATAAAGATTAAAGTATTTTAAAGCATTAATTCCTTGAAATAACTTTTGTTTTAATCTTTGCAAATGAAGTGTCAGACGCTGGTTCATTTTGTGTCAGTTACAGATTTTTCAAAATAAGGTTTATGTCAGTTACTGGAGTTTTCTACCATATTTATGAAAAACATTAATTTTAAATAATAGAATTAATAATTTTTCGACAGTTTGTCAACGATTGTATCGCTACTATCTTTTCAAAAAAAGAAAGATAGGTATAAAATGATTTAAAATTTTGTAATAGTGACATGAACAAGAAAGGATCCTTAAGGTGTCAGTCAATGAGTTTTCACCCATAGAGTAAAGAGGAAGAATAGAGATTAAGTGTGATGGCTGGAAATGACGCCAAAAAACGTAACTCTAAAATTGGCTACGTTCGGCCCAAACACAACAACGGACTTTTGCAAAAAAGAAGAAAACTTGTAATAATTCAGTTTTTAATGAATAATACAACGAAATACTACTTTAGAATGCTTAAATATAAGCAGATCATTTTCATTTAGAGAAAAATTGCAATGGTGATGTCAAAGAATTCGGTGCCTATTTCACGTGCTTGTTTTGTTTGGGCCGAATGAGGGCATTTAAATTTGAGCCGGCATACTGCATCTCCATCTATCTTCTCTCCCCCCCCCCCCCCATGGGTTTCACCATATAAGAGTTGAGATTATAAAAAGTTTATTTTTTCATCAACAGTAGAATTACAAACAACAACAACAAGAGAAAAAAAAAGAAAAAAAAAAAGCTTCGACTTAATTGTGACACGAGTTAAAAAATAAGAAAAATCATTTTTTTTATGCTCTTATTAATGTCTTTTAATACAAATAAATTTCCAAAGCATAAATTGTCCATTTGTAAAGTCTTATAAAAAATTCATTTGTACTTAGAGAAATACTTTTAAAAGGGATATATTTTGAAGTATGGACCATTAGATGAGAAGACTTTGCATAAATCTTGCATTCGCAGAGATTCCAACATCATCATTCACACTTTATATTTCACGCTTTAGCATCACGTGAAAATGTAAGTCTGGATGAAAGATTCCATTTACAATATCCATTTTGAAATTGTACCTAAAGTGGAAATTTTACTCACGCGTAAAGTTGTTCTGACAAAGATGAATTAATCTTGCACTTTAAAGGATTAGTGTCGATAAGCATTTAAAAGTAGCCCCTGATTCGTTCATGAAAATTTTAAAGTATACCATAGGATAATTTTTAAAAAACAATGCCCATTCAAAAATTACACAGAAACACTATGTAAATATTATATAATAAAGTACTAAAATTATTTTGTTTAAATTTCTACTAATCTAAAATATTTTTTATTGACACTACAGAAACATAATTTATTTATTGTTATTACAGAAATGTAATTTTTCCTAAAGGTATAAAAATATATGAAATAAATATATAAAATATAAAATAATAAATTTTACTTTATTTGGGAAAAAAAGTTTTATCCAATTACAAGCGATTTGTAGTATCAGTTTAATAATTTATAATTCCTTATAACTTTATTATAAGCATATAACAAAATCGAAATGGTACTTTCTGTTGTCCTGTATGACACAAACAGACATAATGTAAAAGAAAACCCCAAACAAACATGAAAAAAAAAATAACCACATTCATACACTAAAAAACAATTATCTGGTCAAAAATAACATTGAATCTAAATGGCTTATAATATTAATTACAAAGAAAAAAATTATAAGAAATTATATTAATTATAAGAAAAAAAGATAAAAATAATAAATAAAAAATATATTAGAAGAAATCTTTATCTTCATCAATGAAAGGGGTTCCTTTCATCGTCTTATTGACCTTTCAAAGTATATCATAGATACTGACAAAGTTTTAACCAGTAATGTACAATCCAAAATTCCTTTAAAACCACAAATAAATAACATGTAATGGATATGAAAATGGTTTAATATACAATACTACAGAATAATAATGTATTGATTGATTGTAAAGAAATATTAATTTATTTGTTGACACTACAGAAATATAATTTATTTATATGTGTTACAGAAATATTCCCGTTTTTTTTTAATTTCACTCTCTTTATATTATCACTTATCATAATTTAAATCGCTTATTTATTAGATACTCTTGAGTTACCATTTCTTTGATCACTCGCCCTTGAAGAAGCACATAAATATCGCCTTGATAATTTTTACGTTTAAACATTCGTACTTGCGAAATACTTATTGAGGGGATATTTGCTTTTTTCTCCTATTCAAAAATGAAATTTTTCTTTTTTTTTACATTTTTGTATTCCCTATATAGTACAGGGGAAAAGTACTAAAAAAGGGCAAAAACCTTGCAAAATGTCGAGTAGAAGATATTTTTTCTGACTTGTTAATAATCATGCCAACATGGGAAAACCAAGTTTTCTAACAAAATTACTTAAGGCTAAAATTTCTGTGGCCAAAAACCAACAAAATTTTGGGACTTTTTTTTATTTTTTTTTTAAATATCTGGAGACCCGTTGCCGTACCATATTATTTGTCAATTACAATATTAAAGAGGATAAAATCTTTTACAACTTTCAAATTTACAACTTTTTATACACTTAATAACAAGCACAGTATGCCATTTCAAAAATAGGATAATTTTTTCAATTTTCTTAGAAACCGTGAAAAACGTTGCTGCCCCGATTATTCAAATGCTTCTCATGGAGTTAACCATGTATGTCAACTTCTATATATTGGTAGCAGTAAGTTATGTGTTTCAGGACCAAAGCTAGCCTTTTTTGCATCCGTGGAAAAGATGGATTTTGCCCCGCTCCCCCCCCCCCCCTCAAAAGGAAAATTTACCCCGAGAATTTTAATAAATCTCTAAAGGCCGGATTTTGAAAATTTTAAGTGTGTAATACACTGCTGAACTACGCAATCAGATTTGTCAAATATTCATTCTTTCAATTTGAAAACTGAACCGAAAGGAACTGAAATATATTTTGCTTTAAACAGGTTTCCATCTTAGCAGGTATAATTGTTCATATTCTTTCTCTTGAAAATATATTAATTTTTTCTTTAATGACCGGATTCTGTATATACAGATTTCATTTTCAAAGATTTTATGGTATTTGTAGTATTGAGGGGTTATAAGTCACAGTTATATGAATTATGAGACTAAATTAGTCACACCAAGACATTCGCAAGGTAATATTAAACCTATGGGAGCGTTCTTGACAAATATCTCGCTTGCGTTTTATTACTTTTAAATATTTTTTTTCATGGGATACCTGAGATCAATATCTAATGTTGTGCTTTTGTACTTTTACGGGTTTGATTGCATTTTTTTCCCGACCACTTTCATTTTAAAAAAACTGTTTGGAACCCGTTCTGAAATTTAAAGTATCCTCATTAAAAAAATGCAATCAAATTCTAAAAATTAAAAACGCACAACGTTAGATATCGACCTCAGATATCGTATGAAAAATAAATTAAATATTGAAATTCAAACCAGAGTAAGTTTTTCTGCTTGAGCTTTAAAGCAATTAATAGATAATCTTAAAGTTTTACACATTTTTGCATGCTAAAATGATATAATCCCTTGTTATATTTATTTATATAAGTGGGAAAAAATTGACAATATTTTTTAGAACTAATCTTTTAAATATTTTTATGATACTAGAGTGATCTCAAATATTTTATTGACAGAATTTTTCAATTTTACAAGAGATAAATGCATAACATTAGTTAGTGAAATAATCTGTTCTCACTTTTATTGTAGCTATTTTATAAGGTAAAAGTATTTCTTACATAAATGATATTTATTTTTTGAGTGCCCCCTTTTATATGGAACTACAATCCAATGTTTGCTATCTTTTAAACAGTAAAAAATTAAAACATATGATATCATAAAATTAGCAAATAAAGCCTTTGTGCAACAATATTAAAAAGCAGAAAAACCAATGTTTAAAAATGCACAAAAATATACGAAAAGCAGCAAACAGCTGTTTCGAATCTACTAGCGAGATTCTTCTTCAGTGCAAGATAGGGAAAAGGCCAAGCCTTGCTTTTTCTAGCACGCTCTGTTCCTTTTTCCTTATCTTGCACTGAAGTAGAATTTCGCTAGTAGATTCGAAACAGCTGTTTGCTGCTTTTCATACATTTTTTGTGCATTTTTAAACGTTGGTTTTTCTGCTTTTTAACATATGCTATCAATTATTGCTAAACAAAACATACCATTGTAGTGTGGAATAAAATGTTTTTTGCAAATTTTCTTACCTATCCCATTGATACTTGGAAAAATATGTATACATTATAAAAATTAAAAAATTATTACAATTATTAAAATTAAACAAGAATTCTTTCTTAATTGAAATTATCGTGCCAATAAGTTACTAAATATTGAAGTATTCTTTTAAACAATGCTTTGATGTTAGCATTGTATACACTTACAGTTCCTATCTAAATATGAAAATTGTGTCATTCATCTATACTCTGCCCTACTTTTATAATTATATAAATTTATTGAATATAAAATGTCTATTGAGATGAAAATAAAGCCGTGAGTATGCAAATAATAGATATTTTACTGCAACCAATTTTTAGAAGTCGACATACACGATTAAATCTGCGTGGAACATTTGAATGATGGGGTCAAAACTATGTTTTTCACGTTTTAATATTACCTTGCGAATGTCTTTGTGTGACTAATTCAGTCTCATAATTCATATAACTGACTTAAAACGCCTCAATACTACAATTACCAAGAAATCTTTGAAAAAGAAATCTGTATATACGGAGTCTGGTCTTTAAAGAAAAAAATTATATATTTTTAAGAGAAAGAATATGAACAATTATACTTGCTAAGATGGAAAACTGTTTAAAGCGGAATAAATTTCGGTTTGGTTTTGAAGGTTTGGATGAATCAATATTTGAAAAAGCCGATTACGTAGTTCAGCATTACGTATTTAATGATTACACACTTAAAATTTTCAAAATCTGGCTATTAGAGATTTATTAAAATTTTCGCTGTAAATGTTCTTTTTGAGGGGAGAGGGGTAAAATCCATGTTTGCCACGGGTGCAAAACAGACTAGTTTTGGTCCTGAAACACATAATGTATTGCTACCAATATAAATAAGTTGACATACAGGATTAAATCCGTGGGAAACATTTGAAGAATCCGGTTAGAACTACATTTTTCATGGTTTTTAAGAAAATTGAAAAAACTGTCATTTTTGAAATAGTGTACTGCTCTTGTTATTGAATGTATGCAAAATTTGTAAATATGAACGTTGTAGAGAAAGTTATCTTCTGTAATATTGTAATTGACAAATAATATGGTACGGCAACGGGTCTTGAGATATTTAAAAAAAAATTAAAAAAAGTACTAAAATTTTGTTATTTAGCCTTAAATTTTTTTTTTAAAAACTTTGTTTTTCCATGTTGGCTTCGTTATAAACAAGTCAGAACAAAAATTTTCTACCCGACCTTTCGCAAGGTAAAATGTACATTTCGCTTGAACTGATAGTCTGTAGAGTATTCGTGTACAATGATTTGGCGGAATTCGAAGTGCTTTTGTAGTTATTTAGCGCAACGCGTCCGTGGGCTTCCACTGTTTTGGAGCAATTTAACTGCATTCTAAACAAAATGACTTTTTGCAAACTGGGCATGATCAGAACTCAAAAACCATTAAACCGATCTTGCTAATTTATTTTTAATTAAAGGTGATATAAATTATTGGAGCTTGAAAGAGCTTTAAGCCATTAAAAAAAAAAAAAAAAAATAGAAACACGTCGTTGGGCAAAAATAAGAGTCAGAAATAAACTTTTTTTTTTTTTTTTTTTCAAATCGCTGCCACTTTGTTCATTTTAAACTTTTTGATCTCAAAGTGGTTGGAGCTCTAGACAATAGTATCTCCATTCATAATCCTTAACAGAAATTAATTGAAAACTACTCTGGCGATCTATAGGATCCCGCCTGTTTGGAAAAGCACGGCGCACAATCTAGGACATCCACCCACGCAATGCGAGCCACATAACCAATTTCTTATAATTGTTTTTTAAATGTTCTTCAAATGATAACAAACAACATGCACAAAACCCGGAGTCAAAATCTTCATCCTTATTACAGAAAAATTGCTGAAAACCACACTTTTTTCAGCCTTCCATGGGCAAATACCCCGTTAATAAATAATGCAGGTAAATAATGTACCTGCACAAAAATCTTTACACAATAATTATTTAACTAAACTAATAATGATACACGTAAAAAAAAAAAAAAAAAACGAAAAAAAACTTTAGTTATCTTGTAAAGAGAAAAGTTCTTTCATGCATGAGCGAATCGAGGTACCAATTTCATGTTTTAAGAATCTTTATGCCTCTAACATAAGCATACCCAGATATTAAAATGATGCCCTCATTTGATCTTTGTGGGAAAAGTAGATAATATAGGAAAGTATTTAACAAAGCAGGGAACCTAAATGTTATATAATATTGAAATAGATAAAACAAACGATAAAAAATAATAAATAAGAAAAAGAAAACTTATTTTCGCCTTTGAAAGGAGACACTTTTGAATGCTTTTTGGTACTTGAGTCTCTAATCATATTGCTTCGCAGCTTTCTTTCTAAGTTCACGTCATAAAAATCACTATTTATAAAACCCAGATATTCTAATACTTTTTAAGACACTTCAATTATTCGTAATATGACAGTGTTGAGAAATTATACTTTTTGTTTTTCAGAAAACGCGAAAACGGTTTCAAGAATGAATTATTATTATTATTATTATTTAAAATGGATCTGGAAATAATTTATAATTTTTGTCTAAAACCAAAAGCATCGTAGTTTTTTTTAAATATGAATCAAGTTACATCCGATTTCCTAATGATTTGTTGGCTGTAGGAATGTATATAATCCTAAGCAAAAAACTGGACAGTCAGCGACTTAGATTATTCCGCTAATCGCTTCCGAGGGTAGGAGAGGATGCTATCTTTCAAATCTTTTGTAATGCCAATTTCTCTGTGTCTATCTTGTCCTCATCTCGATGAAGGGTTTTAAGCGAATCAAGCATATAAGCCTGATTTATGTGTATCAATAAACAAACAACAGCAAGAGAAAACCTGTTAAAGTGCTGTGATTCCATCATTTAAAAATATATTTATAAATACTTTTAAAGCCAGATGGGGAAGCATATTTGTAGTTAATTCACATTACAAGATAATATAATTTTATTAATTTTTATATTATGACTGGATTTAGCACAAAGTCCAGGGAAAGCGCAAGGTTTAAGTTAAATATCGATTGAATCAATGCGGGTAATTTGAACTTTGCCGTGTCTACTTCGTTTACGATTTCATACAACTAAATTATAATACTAAATACACTTGCCCTGTTTAACAACTCAGTCCACTTGTTGATCAATAAATGGTGGGCTATCAGAAAAATAGCGATCGGTTTTCAGAAGGGTTAAACGAATAAAATATATTTGGATGGAAGGGGATGCGAGGGTAAAAACTTTAGGGTCACGACGCTGTCTTAAAGGAGGGAAATATCAGCAAAACAAGACATTTTTTTTATATGAAATACACTTTAGCACTAGATAGCCCCGAAGGAGTCGATTCGACTCCAACCATATTATTAAATGTCAATTGGAGTCAGAAATTTTTTCATAAAATAAGTTAAGTTTAAGCAACGCAGAATTATGTTAAATAAATCAATTAAATAATTTTAAATCCAAATTCTGGTGTGGAATATTTTTATGAAACTTGAGTAATTTTTCCGGGCGCTTCAGCGTTAAACCATGCAGTATATTCATCAAGCGATTTGAACACCCCACCCCGCTTTAATCTAAAACAGAACAAGAACGAAACATCATGCGACCAGCATCATTTATGAAACACTTTCCAACACATTCAGAATACTATAACAAAACTTTACAATTTAATAAGGTTAAAATGTCTAAATAAACAATTTGTAAAAATTTTTAAGGGGGGTCCGGAACACAAAAATCTTCAAATTTTGCAAAAACATTTTATTTCATTAAAAACTTCTGTGTTTTTTCCTGCTTAAAATGACATTTAAATCATGTTTCTAGAACATGAATTAGAACAAAAAATATTATTTTTTTCATTTTGGTTTGTTTTCAAAATCTAACTTTCAAGCAATGGCTGTCATGGGAACGACTTCTTGTAAAAATGCATTTTACTTCATGATAGGTTTTTTCACCATTTTATAGGTTCCTATAGGTTTCCATCATTCACCATAGTTTTTTTTCAAAAGTCTTATAACTTGAGAACCGTTAAAGATAAACAGTTCAAACTTGGAACATATTTTTTTTTCACTTCTTTTCCTTTAATTTTGTTTCGGCATATTTGAAAAAAATATTTACTTTTGAAAATATGATTTTTTTTTAAAATGTTGCACTACTTAAAAAAAAATTTCGTTAAATATTTTTTTTTAATAAATTAATATTTTTAAAAATGCTGAATCAAAATTAAAACTTATATGTATTTTTGTTTATTTAAATGAAAAAAAAAATTAAAATTCTATAAATAATATTCCGAGTTATAACGATTTTAAATGATAGAAATGATGATAGATTTAACCATCATACAAAATTCTGAATTTCAACTTAATAAATAAAGTTACTTGAACCCCCTTAACTCATTTGAAAATCCAATTTCTGCAATTGGCATCAATAGTCGGAAATTATCCAAATTTTTTGTGCAGCCCTGTATATGATCTATGGACTTGTATCTATACTACATAGTAAGTTAAAAGTTAATTCAACTAAATGCAAAGCACAATTGAAAATTCCTATTCAGTAATTTCCGTCAATAAGCGCAAATGTACTTGAGATCTTTTGTATAACACTATATATGGTGTATAAAATTTATGCACACCAAAAAATAGTTAAATTTTAAAATTCGTACTATAACTGAAAATGCACTTCCAGCAATTATCCTGCATAGGCAGTACTCTAGCCTAATACTTTTGTATATCCCTGTAAATGATCGATAAATTATGTGCACATCCGCGCCTTGTAGTATACTTCAGTAATATATAAATATTGCAATGTGTTTAAAATAGTTTATTATCATTAAAATACCCCGCAAATGATTTCCCCCCATAGGCCGTAATGTGACGGAATACTTTTGAATGTCTCTGTAAATGAACCGCAAATGCTACACACTTCATTTTCAATAGCGAGCAAGCCATAGTACATGTCACCTAAATAACATATATTAATTTCATGTAAATCTGATTATATTTAAGCGAGTTAGAGCACTGGCAGACCGACAGACAGACTTACAAACCGAATTATAAACACTTTTCAACGTTTTAGAAAGTATTAAAAATACATCCGCCCTTTTTTCGGAATTGAGTCAAAATTTCTCGTGTGATTGATTTTAATTTTCGACATATGTTATGAGCCTTTTATATGAAAGTCAAAAAATGATTTACAATGATAGCAATTACCTAACTTTAAGCGATTATAACTTATTTTAATTGAATTTATTCTAATATATATATATATATATATGTGTGTGTGTGTGTGTGTGTTGGTGTGTGTGTGTGTGTGTGTGTGTGTGTGTGTGTGTGTGTGGTCTTGAGAGACAGGTCTGGAGCAGTTTTCAATCGCATTCATTATGTTATAGACAAAAACCATTGAAAACTAGAAAATAATTGAAATTTTCATACTTTCACACTTTTTACTGTCAATATGAATAGGTGCAATGACAGTATGAACTCAGACCATACATGTTTCAAGGTTAATTTTTTCAGAGATATCATGTACTATTTTTTTCGTCAAAACATTTTTCCTGTTCCACCCTTTCCTAGTGTGGAATATATTTTGAGATATTCCCAGAGCTCGCCGGTTTCTTCATTTTTTATTTAATTTTACTACCACTGTCATAATACAATAAACTTCGTGTTATAATTCTGTTGCACATACTAAAGGAATCTGCTACGTCTCAAAATATTGGGAGTAAAGGTGAAAAACATTTAGAAACACTGCGAGTCATGTATTCCTGCATCTTACTGAGCACACGAATTTACCTCTCATACAGCCTTAGAATTTTTTGCTGTTCATCTATGAAACTGATGTATCGATATTCATAAATAATTCATTCTCTTACCATAGCTTAAGGGCGTTTAAATAAGTGTGAAAATCAATCTGCAGTGGGGCTGGGAAAGTCTTTTGACCTCCACACAAAATAAATTACACACAAATCAGCCGTCCTTTTCAATAGTTGCAGTTTTACGTATAAGTAGAAAAGCAGGCTTTGAGCCGTTGCCGGAGCGTCATGTTATTATTTCTGGTCTTTTTTGTATTTTTATACTACACACTGTAAACTGTTTGTTCTCATTGTGTAATATATATTTTACACTATGTCAAGTGTATCATTTATTTAAAATTTATTAAATAAACGTAAATTTATTTATTCATTAAAATAAACATAAATTTTGAATACAAATATAAATAAAAGTTTTTAAAATACAAAAACTATTAAAGAGAAAAAGAAAGTTATTTTTTCTCATTACTGGAAAACATATTTATAAGTAAATGAAAAAAAAGTAAGACGTCTAATAATGAGTATTTCAGGCTGCAAATTATGCATTATTTATGCGCGGTCGACCCCCCCTCTCGCCCACCCTCGATCGCCGACCGCCGACCGAGACTAATAATGGTCTCGAAGTAGCTAGGAGTCGTTCGGTAGCTTCATCGGCTCGAGCCCAACCCTTCCCGCTTTTCGGTGTCTTTAATTTGTGTAATTTCCCTTTTAAATTTGACCGGTTTCAATTTTTGAATTTTTTTTTCCAACGATGCTTTCGATAGAGAGTCTTTCACTCGGGACGTGGCCGGGGACCTACGTATCTTGCTTCCGCAAAAGAGTCGGACTAGAGTAGAAGAATAAAGGGCTGCGGACGAAGATGGGCCGCTCGCCG
Source organism: Maratus speciosus (assembly GCA_963932465.1). NCBI lineage: Eukaryota > Metazoa > Arthropoda > Arachnida > Araneae > Salticidae > Maratus > Maratus speciosus. The sequence continues at coordinate 175,995,083 of OZ010790.1, read as the reverse complement.
CGGCGGTCGACCGAGACTAATAATGAGCTCGAAGTAGCTAGGAATCGTTCGATTTAAGGACTGAAACTTTCTATACCCAATCTTCTCGCATCAAGAAAGTTAAAGAGATGAAAATGAAAGAGAAATCCTCCTTTAAAAAACATTTTTATTTTGTGCAACAAGTAAAGTTTTCGGAACAAGATAAATTAAAGTATCTATAACACATTGTAAATTGTATTACTGCTAATCGGCGTATTAAATAAAATTTATATAAACAAAAATGTTAGTGGCACTTTTAGCATCGTCGAGGCATAAAAGGTTAAATGAATTATGCGTTTTTAGAAATATTTTGATTTAAAATGGCGATGTATAGTCACCAGAAAAATATTTAGAATATTTTATTTAAATATGAACATTTATAGATATTTACAGATTGATATTCAGGGATGATATCCGAAATTGATGTAATAAAGCTGCCATCAGGAAGTTTATTAAAACGTAATAAATCTTACAATATCCGGAAATATTCTCTTTTATTTGTTAAAATAAATGCAATTCGTTTTATCCTGGTAAATATACATGAATCATTATGTAATATATTTTCACAAATTGCCAAGTGTATTTTTTATTAAAAGAAATAATTTTTAACCATCCCTCTCATATTTCCCGAAAATATGAATTTTTGCTATAAAATTTTGACCTTTAATTTGCAGCCTGAAATCGTCATTATTAGATTTCTTTCTTTTTTAATCATTTCCTTTTGAATATATTTTCTAGCAAAGCTAAAAAATAATTTCCATTTTGTCTTCAATAATTTTTGTATGTTAGCAACTGTTATTTATCTTTGTATTCAAAATTTATGTTTAATACAATGAATAAATAAATTTACGTTTATTTAATAAATAATAAATATCGCATAATTATTTTAAATTTCTTCCTTTTCCATTTATTGTAAATGTGTGTTTAATGTTGCATGTGATATATGGAACATATTGCATTTAAAAACACAACAGTTAAATCAAAAATTGCAATTTTTAATCTCTTATACGCTTATTTTATCGAATATATTACGTTGGTGCCTAATATGGAAGAACTTACACAATCTTCATCAGTAAAATGATTTCATGTCACCTTTAAAATCATAATGTGATTAATATTAAAGAGATTATCTATTTCACGCGTATCTGGGTATGTGGATTTCTTTATACTTTCGAAACATTCTGACGGCTGGATGGATTTTAATGAATGAGGTCTCTATCGATTCGTCTTAACCGTTCGATGGTTATAGGCTAGGTTTTGTATTTATAAATTCAAAATGGCGGTAGAGACAAAAAAATCGCACCCTATTGAGTGGCATATCATTGGATAGGTCTTTCAAAATGAAGACTATGTTTTATTGACTATTTTACAGTCAGATGCTCCGTTTAAATATTACACCACATGGAAGTTGTGTAGGAAGGGTCTCTAGCTTTACTGCAACTATAATCATCATTATTATCAGGATTAAAAAAATCATAAAAAATAACCACCAACTTGGGGTATTTTAGTGCAATTTTGTACCCTATGACTAGGGCCCTACAAAATAACGACGCGACGGGCAATTCGAATCCAGCTAACTCGGCGATTCTCAAGCAGCTGATGTATAATACAATATTGTATATATACACATAATAATGAACAATATTGATTTTAATAAATATTATGATCGAGATTAATTCGCTTGTACTCCGATTAGTAAAATGAAGCAGAAACTTAAAATGAAAATCAAATTTGGTGTAAAATCGAGATAATAACACGGAAGGACTAACATGTATAACAACGTTTTTAAATTTTAACATGTATGAGAAAGAGGAAAGTTTTGGGATTGGCACATCCGACTAGTTTGGATTCATTATAAAAAAAAAACACCGCCACTGTTTCCAGCATGTTACATGTCGATTTTACTATTGACATCGAGATTACCATAATTTCGAGACATTGTAACATACAATGCAACACAAAAATTCAATGAAAGGATTAATTTAATTCGAGTATAGTATTATTAAAGAAGTTGTTCATCACCTGTTGATTCACATCTTCTATTAGTGTAATCCAATTTGCATACCTTTTAAGAAAAGAAAATTTTACTGTGCCACCTATCAGTGAAAGTTCGATTTATTATTTTTCTTATATATATATATATATATATATATATATATATATATATATATATATATATATATATATATATATAGTTGTTTTATGGTTAAGGATTCAAACCACAGTTGAAGAAGCCAATTTATTGTTTTTTGAAGGTCTTTTTAAAAATCTGTCTAGAATTCTGGAACATCCTATACATAAAAGCTTTAACCCCTTTGCGAAGTGCGTCCTTTACAGAATAATGAATAATTTATCGCCCGTTTTCAACATAAAAATTTTTCCCTAACTCAATCACTGAAATGCCTTGATCAAATAAGGCAAAATTTCCAATTATAAAAAAACTGGTAGGAATAAGCAAGGATTCGGAGCACTTTATCTGTCACGTATAAAGAAAGAATTAAGACAGCGTTAAACAAAATTTTATAGCAAGCTGTGAAACTCAGCTCACAAAAGTAACCTAAAAATTGTTATTTGTAATAGCTGATATGTTAAGATTTTAAGAAAAAAAGATAAAGAAATTTTAAAGCCTTTTATAAAATTTAAAAACAAATTGCTTAAGAAGATAAAACCCATTGTCAAAAAGAGTCAGTAATTTATCACCAACGAAATTCACTGAAATATTTACTTATTTTTTATTTTTCAAATGCGAGTTTGGTATAATTTTATGAAAACGTATTCAAAATCAGTTTAAAGGATAAAAATCTTCTAAAGTCAAATGAATGAAGGCAATGTTTTCGCAGCGATTTTCAAAGGTAAATGTCAAAGTAATTATCATTAGTTAAGAGATTTAGATTTCAAAAGCTTCATTATGTAATATGAATGAATTTAAAATGCTAAATGGGGTAAAGGAGAATTACAAGTTCATCAATTAAGTCCGTGTTTTTATAAAATGTTGTTTGAATAGCCATAAATTATGTAGCAAACTGAACATTGGTCATGATATTTTTAATTAAAGGAGTATTATACTTACAGATTAAGAAAGTCACTAATGTCGAATTGTCTAAAGAAGTCCAAATTTCTGTATGGAACATAGTTTAAAGTGTTTGCGATTAAACCGTTTCCTTTCGTGTGTTTAAGAAAACTAGTGAATTCAATCCAGGTTTCCCGAATTACAGAACATAGGTGAAAAATATTTTATTTTTTGGGTTGAAAAATCTAAGATTTTTCGCATTTAAAGTATTTTTTTAGAATTTTATATATGAAAAAATAACAGTTACGTATTTAAATAAAAGTTTTATTTCTTATTATATATATATAATAACGCTAAGTATGTAACACTTCCGGAGTGAACTCATCCGAATCCCATTTCGCTTTATCCTATTCCATTCGGCCATTTTTATTCAAAATTATTTTTTCGAATAAAACTTCATAAAAGTTACACTTTTTGAAGGATTATTCAAAATAAATCAACATTTGAGAGATGACTTACATTCAATAATATATATATTCTGAGACAACTTCAGTTTAAATTAGTTTGGCAGCTCAATATCTCCCTCCATGAAAATAAACATTCGTTTGTGTCGCATTCGTTATGAACGTTTGCGCTTTGTTGGCGCCATCTGTAGGTAGTTAAAATAAAAAAAAGTTTGTTTTGAAATTCTTTGAACTCTGAGGACATTGGGGAAAAATGAATAGTAGGAAAATGTAATTAGAATATCAGGAATATATAATTCTGTGTAATATATATATATATATATATATATATATACAGGGCTTAATTTGCGCCGGAGCCCACCGGAGCTCAGCTCCGGTACTTCTCTGTTCGCAGTACATATTTAAATATTGGTCGGAATTCACCGGAGCTCATGAATACAGGGCTCCGGAGCCCAGTGCAATAGCGCTTCCGAAAAACCGATGCCTAAATTACCCTTCAATTCAATTTTCTTTTATGACAGGAGGATATTTTTTAATTGGGTCATTTATTTATTTATTTTTTTATTTAGATATCTCAGATGAAAAGAATATCTTCATTTATTTTTATTCAACGAGCACCAGTTTGAGGTTTTGTTTGTTTGAGGTTTTTAGTCGTCTATTATGTACGAGTATGAAAAAAACAGTGATTTTTCCAATTTTTTTTCATCATGAACGCTGCCCATGCCAAGACTCTGCTCTGCACATTTAAGAAGTCACTTTCATTTGTGAGTAGATATAATTGCTATATTATATATTGTTTGTTATTCTGATTGAAAGCAATCGAGCAGTGTTTCGTCTTTTTCTATAAAAACATCGAATCTTTCTTTTTGTGTTATAATACTATTTCCGAATCTTAATTGTGACATTATTTTATTACAGAATCCTTCGATTGATTAAGATTAAAATTAGGCAACGATTTCTATTTGGAAGGAGTGGTATACTAAAAAGACAACAGTTAAGTATATGCAAGTAGATATATTTAGAATTTTTATTTTACTAAAAAACAAAAAAAAGATGATTAAATTTTGCAAATATGAAATATATATATATATATATATATATATATATATATTACGCAAATTAGAGTGAAGACGCGCAGGGAGGTGTGGGGGGTCACGTCACGGATTTAGTGCTGCAGAATATTAGGGCTCCGGGACTTTTTTTGGTAGAAATTAAGCCCTGTATATATATATATCAACGCAAATAAAATTTTGTATTTTTGTATTTTGTAAGGAAAATAAATTTGTAATTTAATAAGAGAATTTGAGAAAAATTATCTGTGAATGCAATTAATAGTTGCAATTTACTTAAGTGATAAAAGATCATTTTTAATGATCAAAATTTATTATAGGTTTCCTTATGCATGTTTTAAAAAAATCAGGATTTAATCTGAATTAAACATTTTAAATTTAAGTTATGTAATTATTATTTTGGCGCCAGCTATCGGCAATTAATAAAAACAAATTTTTTGTTGAAATTGTGTTTTATTCTGCATGTTATAAATTTTGTTTGCATTATATATATAATAGCGCTAAGTGTATAACACTTCCGGATCCCGCATAACTCTTCCGGATCCCGATAATCCCTCTTTAAAATCAGCCATTTTATTTTTCAGAAATTTAATTTTTCCAATAAAGCTGCATTCAAAACAATGTTCAATTATAAATGTTTCCGATTCATTCCTTTGAGATTCGTTAAAATACAGACCATAGAGCTCATTGACAATATAGCGATCTGAACGAATGTCATGCATTAAAACTTTCTTAAAAAATGCCAATTTAAGGCAACGAAGGTGTGTATTAAACGCAATATTATTAGAATTTTTATATTCGAGCTGTTTTAATTTTTTGTTCACAGCAGTGAAGGACTCTTATTTATATTTTATTTTTTCTGATTTATAAGAAATTGAAGGTTACTGATTTTTTTAAATGCAATGAACGAAGACGAAAGTTAATTGACAATTATGTTTTAAAATGGCATTATTAGTTCTAATTCGCATGTTTTTTGTGAAATAGTTCTTCGAATTTTGTGAGTGAAGTTCATTTACATATTCTATGTCATTATTTTACCCATTCAATTAACAATTTTCTTGCAAATTAAGTTTGAAGGAAAAATGGGCTGTTTTTATAACTATTTTACCCCACCTGACCGTATTAGTCAGGTAAGATAAAATTTATTACTTCAAAATTCTTTTTATAATACAATGCTATATCATTCTTTTGAAAATGCAAACACGCAATTCTGACGGGCTATCTTCTAGTTAGAGATACTTTCGTATTAACCGCATGCCATGAGTTAACAATAAAAAAAAAAGTGGAAGATCGCACTCAAAGCAGCCTTTTGTATTCTAAAGATTTCAAGTGGTTTAAGCACGTAGTTAGATCATATGATTGTTAAATTTGTGTTTTACATATATTATTTATCATTTTATTTATTTAGTGATGAAGTTTTATTTTCGACATGGAGTATTAGATGGAAAAATAAATTAGTAGATAAATATATAAATTCCGATACATTTTTCAAAGGTATTGCATTTCAAAGAACATTTTTTTCCTATTGGACGGCTTAAAAATAGAAATTGTGTGATGTTTAAAAATGAAAAGCATTACAGTAAAAGCGAGGTTTATGGGTTAGGTATTGTCACCCTAAATATGATGTCAGCGTTAATCACGGACATGTTTTTGTTTTATAAATTAGATGTAGTGAATATGTTTTAATTTGCTATTGTATTTTTAATATTTTTAGCAGCGTTCTTCTTTCAATATTTATCTATGCTTACATTCTATGCTCACCTCTTGTTCTCATACGTTAACTAATAAACGAAAAAGTCACGGATAAGTGTAAAATATAATATCCTACAAAGAGGGCATTTGACATGAGAATTCTCTTGGAAAATGTATACTGCATCAAGAACGTCGTTACTCACTTACTAAATTGTATTTTATAAAACTAGAAAAGAGTCGTCGTCAAAGTTAAACGTTAATATTGAATTGAAAAACACTTCTTTAGGAGAATTTGACGTTGGGATTACAGACGGAGAACATATATTGTTGCTTGCTTTGCTTATGTTTTATACTATTCCTTCAAAAATAGTCTTTTTTCAAATGATATATCTTTTTCTAAGAGTATAAATTAGGTAAAACTAAATAGTTCCTCGAACCAGAGCCGACTGGCTGTATGCGGTCCTTCCAAGGAGATCGCGTAGCTATCCTCCGTCAATAAGGGCACCAGGTGACGCCCACTCGCTACGACAACAGTCCGCCAGCCGAAACAGCTGAGCGAGGGAGACACGAGGCCAAACCTAAACAAAGAACTTCCTAAAGTCTGTGCTGCGGCATGATTCTGAACCCACCGTGGAATTTTGTGATGAGTCCGAGATTCCAGGAAACATCTGCACACCATGGGGACGATGCCGCAGCAACACGCCGCGTGTTGCTGCGGCAAACAAAACAATTAGCGTCCACCGCTGAACAACGGATACGTCAAACAGACAAGTTCTCCGTGTTTCAATTACCTCATCTTGAGTCGCTAGCGTTACACCTCGAGGGGACGCTATTAACCCCTCAGCTACCAAAAGTGCCATGCACAAGAGGTACCTTGCTTAGAGGAACAGGGCGGAACAATCGCTCCATTAAGTCTACAGCGCGTACATGTTAAATTGACCGGCATTACGCCTCGAGGAGGTCACAACATGCCCCCTCAGGTACCGAACGAGTTCGGCACCTGCTTAGAGGCCTACAAGAGCGTAACTGGCAGTGCATCACTCCTCAAAACCACAAGCCGAAATCAAAGTAATGAAAGATCGCACGTCTCGACGCCAGCCAGATGTACAGAGTCACTACAAACTGTGTCACTATTAAAACACCAAGTTCATACAACACAAGAAAAGAGAAAGAAACTTCTAATCCGACTGGCGGTTGCAGTAACGTCCGCCTACGAATAGAAGACACCTAGAGACGTGGTTCCGCAGCCCGACTCCCATAGTAACACAGCACTGACAAAAATATTACAGACATAAAACGGGGAAGAGCCTGGAAGAGGGGTTTGATTCCGGGCGACACACATCTCCTGCCAGTTGGCGAAGCTTTGTGGTTATGTTACCTTCACCAGCCACAGTCGACACCGGCTAGCCGCACCTCACCGTAACACAAGGGCACACCCCAGAGAAACAGTTCTTCCGAAGAGAGTGGTTGGCGCCATCCAACAGATACCTTCTGCAAGTCGACAGGACAACGAATCAAGATCCCACATTGTCTACAGTCGACACCGGCTGGGTTTGCCTCCCAGTGACTCAAGAAAAGGCCTCATATAAACAAACATCAAACACACACAACACACTTTTTTAGATATTTTACCACATTTAATACTCTTTTTTTAAATTATTTTCTATTTTCTGCTTTTTATTTTTCTTATTTTCTGTTATTTTACACAAATACTTAGGACACCATGAACTAGGAGGGGACCACCAACCTCGTCTCCAGAGAAGTTTGGCACTGCCACGATCCTTCATCCTCAAAGTCAAAGTACATGGAATTTGAAAGTATTTATTTTCAGTTACCAAGAAATGCAAGATCGTATCCCATTTTTATAAAAAGCAAAAGATATTTCAGAAAATGTTCCCAAAATTGTCATTTTGAAACGATTTTCGAGCTAAGGAAGTGAAAGAAATTTCTTCCATTAGGTATAGGTTGTACCTCCGAATGTAGAACAATTTGTCGCAAAACGCTGTTCGATTATGTGGCATTTAAAATGTAATGTCCACAAATAATTTTTTCCATATAAAAGTGAGTCTGTGAATGTGACAGAGATATTCGATTTGTGTATATTAAGGCGAAAATAAAATAAAAATTGAGAAAATTCCTAAATGACTTTTAAATGTGCGCATAATGAACATTTTTTAAAGATATTTTTAATGATCTAGTTTTAATTCGTAACCCCTGTACAACCTAAAACTATGTAAATATCGAAACTCTGTTGAATTGTTTGAAATGTTTGTTTACAGATTTGGAATCCCCAAATACAGATGATCCTGGTATAGCGTGCGCCTATACTTTAATCTGGCCCCGCATTAAGCTACACTGTTGGCCATTAAAATTGCAACACCATGAAAGAAAGAAGATACAAAAAAGATATTTATTGTACGTAAACAGTATGCAGGGTTCATACAGAGTTGGGAAGAAAAAATCCAAGGAGTACCGAAAAAAATCCAAGGAGTCCAAAAAATTTTAAGGATTTGCCATTTTTTTTGTAGTTGTTGCATTTATGTGCGGCATCGTTATGTGGTATGCACACTCCAATTTTGATCAATCAAATCCCAAACACTTATTATCACATACATGATACATCTTAAAGAAAATTTTAAAAGGTAAAAAAAAAGAGTGCTAAACGCATCATACAAGAAAAAATATGACTTGTTTTTTCTTTTACTCTTTTAGAACAGCGGTAATTGATTTCTTTGAAGCTGAAACTTTGACAAAATTCGCATTTTTTTCCGCGATATATGATGAAATTTGCGTGTTTTCCGCGATCCTTTGACGAAATTCGCGTGCTTTTCGAGATCTTCTGGGGGAATTCGAGTTTTCTTTCGCGATTTTCTGGGAGAAATTCGCGTTTCTTTCGCGATCTTTTAATGGATTTCGCGTTTCATTTCGATCGTTTGACGAAACTGACTTTTTTTTCGCGATCTTTTGATGGAAACCGCGCGTTTTTCGCGATTCTTTGACGAAATTCGCGTATTTTTCGCAATCTTTTGAGAATATTTGCGTGTTTTTCGCGATCTTTTGAGAATATTCGCGTGTTTTTTCGCGATTTTCTGGGGAGGGATTTTTGCACTTTTTTCGCGATCTTTTAATGGAATTCGCGTTTTATTTCGTTTGCCGAAACTGACGGTTTTTTTCGCGATCTTTTGATGGAAACCGCATTTTTCGCTATTTTCTACGGAAAAATTCTCGTTTTTTCGCGATTTTCCGGGGGAAAATTTGCGTTTTTTCGCGATCTTTTGGGTGAAATTTGCGTTTTTTCGCGATCTTTTAAGAGAATTCGCGTTTTATTTCGTTTGACGAAACGGACGTTTTTTTCATGAAAACCGCGTGTTTTTCGCGATCTTTCGAGGAAATTCGCGTGTTTGCGGTTTTTTTTGAGGAAATTCACGTTTTTTCGCGATCTTCTGGCAGAAATTCGCGTTTTTTCATGAAGATCTGGGAGAAATTTGCGTTTTTTTCGCGATCTTTTAATGGAATTCGCATTTTATTTCGATCGTTTGACGAAACTGACGTTTTTTTTCCCGGGATCTTTTGATGGAAATCGCGTGTTTTTCGCGATCCTTTGACGAAATTTGCGTGCTTTTAGCGATCTTTCGAGGAAATTCGCGTGTTTTTAGCGATCTTTTGAGGAAATTCGCATGTGTTTCGGGATCTTTTGAGGAAATTCACATGTGTTTCGCGATCTTCCGGGATAAATTCGCGTAGGTTTCGCGATATTTTAATACAATTCGCGTTTTATTTCTATCGTTTGACGAAATTGACTTTTTTTGCGATCTTTGGATGGAAACCGCGTGTTATTCGCGATCCTTTGACGAAATTCGTGTGTTTTTCGCAATTTTTAGATAAAATTCATGTGTTTTTTGCGATTTTTCTAGGAAATTCGCGATATTTTGAGAAAATTCGCATTTTTTACGATCTTTTGTGGAAATCCGCTTTTTTCTTGATCTTTTAACGAAATTCGCGTTTTTTCGCTGTTTAAGAAATTCGCGATATTTTGAAGAAATTTGAGTTTTTCCGTGATCTGTTGGAGAAATTCGCGTTTTTTCAAGATCCTTTGACAAAATTTACGATTTTTTTCCGTGATCGATTGACGAAAATTTGTCAGTATTTTTTGGGACATATTTGCGAAAAAACGCGATTTTTCCGACATTCTTGGCTAATTGCCAAACATCGATGAAATTTAAAATAAAGATCGGTTAACAGTGTTGAAAAACGGACTTTTACGGACCTAGTGGGAGACCTGCTATAAGATTATCCTAACCAACCAATGCTGTGCTTCAGATAAATGACGTGTATAAAGAATTTACCGTGCGTTTTACAATCACGATTTTTTTATTCCTCGGCAGCAATATCGCTTGCGCCCGAAGCCGCAATACAATTTAAGGAGTTTCTAAGGAGTGGTTTCCTTATCTAAGTAGCTCTAAGTACTACTTGGGAATGTTTTCATTTCTAAGGAGTTTCCAAGGAGTCTAAGGCGAACCCTGACAGTATGGCATGAAAACAAAATGATTAAATTTATAAGCAGTTTGCGGGTTTACGAGGGTGCGAAATTAGTAGAAACATCTGCCCCCTCTGTCATTTAAAACAGCCCTTACCCGGTTAGGCATGGAGTCGAACTGGGCTTGGATGACAGAAACGGGCAACTCTTTCATGCTGCTTCAAGTCTATGCCACACTTTATCAACCATATTAGCTGGAAATGGGTGGCGGGCCAGTCTCTCAGCAATCTATGACCAGATGTTTTCAATGGGTGACAGATCTGTAGACCGTGCAGGCCAGAGCAGCCATCGAATACCCTGTGTATCGATGAAGGTCAGAATACGACATGCAACATGTGGTCTTGCGTTATCTTGTTGGAAGATGGCGTTTGGCAGGCCTGGAAGACAGGGCACAACCACTGGACGTAAGATGTCAGAAATCTACCGATCTGCGTTCAAATTACTATCAATCCGAACTAGAGATGTGCGTGTTGTGCACCCAATGGCTTTCCAAACTATCACACCAGTTGCAGGGTCCCTATGCCGGTATAGAATGCAATCAGGCGACGACCGTTCTCCTCGGAGTCTCCAGACTCGTATACTGCCATCAGAATACTGTACGAAGAACCGGTACTCGTCGGACAGACGACATTGTGCAACACCTGTATCCAGTTTTGTCGTTCGGCTCACCAGAGTCGCCATCTGTCTCTATGCTGCATTGTCAAGGGAAGCCGCAGTAATGGTCGCCGTGCTGACATTCCACGCTGCTGCAAACGTCGTCGCACGGTACGAGCGGATACTGGGCGAGCAACAAACATGCCCAATTCTTTACTAATGGTTCGTGATGCGGTTGTACGGTTTTGCAGGGTCGACCTCACAATATGTCTGTCCTCTCGGGCGTTAGTGATGGGAGGGCGTTGAGATCCTGCATGCTGTTCAGGTATGACCCTCAGCAACCTATTAATTCCATATTCGCATGGAAGTGGTTGTATTTTGACCAGTGCGATAGGCTGTATCGCGGAACGATAATTCACATTCTCGATAGGCAACGATCCTGCCTCTATTGAATTTCGACACCTGCTGGTAAGCATTTCTTATTATTATTCGAGGAGTAATATGATATTCTCAGCAAACGCCGACTTTACAAAGCGCTTTCCGAATAAGATATCCACTACGCAAATTTTCTTTTATGCAGTGCTTCAGATGTCGTTTCTCCAACCTGTGTCATCTAAATGCGCTGAAATACTAATCATTTGCATATTCCAATCTCTTCTTCCTTTCATGTAATTGTAGCGCTCGTCAGATCATTCCTTCCTGGTGTTGCAATTTTAATGGCCAGCAGTGTATTTCTTTGGAAATTCCGAACGATCCAAAACTTGTTTTTGTGAAATTTTATGTTTTAGCAAGAGAATATATAGTACATATTAAATAATAATCATAAAAAATAAAAATTAAAGAACTAGTCTTGCTAAGATTTGAGTGTTGCTACTGTTTTCAGAGTACTGGTAGGACGTGTTCCCTGTGCCTGATGAAGAAAGAATAGTTCTTGCGAAAAGCTTTGCGCTTTTATTAAAACTTTTATGGTATTTTAAGAAGCTCTACCTTTCCTATCCTTTCCTTTCCTAATATATACATAGCTAGGTTTCGCGTTTTTACTTATTGATATTTATGTCAGTCCAGTGGTAGGGGTGGAAAAAAAGGCCGAATTCGGAAGTAATTGGAGGAAAGCTGGAAATTGGTTTAAAGGATTTAGTTTAGGCCTAGAAGGAATGTACTAAGTTTCCTCCTCGTACTAGGTGAGCGTTAGAAATTATGTACAGATTTATAGTTTAAAAACACGTTTTTATTAATTACCGTAACAATATCTCAAAAAGACTCACTCTATCAAAAACATTGTCAATAAAAATGTTGTACAGTTTAAAATTCTGAATAAAATGAGTGCCCACACTTTATATTTCTCTTGAATTTTAAGCTGACAATTCTTTTCCAAAAATTTGCCGAAATCGCTAATCAAGAGCTTGAAGCCGAAACAGACGAGTTTATCAGTGCACTCTGCTTCTAATTTTTATAAACGTGCTTTTTAAAAATTTATTGAGGCATTTACAATGTTTTCGTAATTATTTTAGTTCTTTATTTTGGATATTTCGAGAATTATGGTTTAACCTTTTGATTACGGGTTATAGCCTAGTGATAGGGGATGAAAAAAAGGCCGAATTCGGAATTAATAAGCGGAAAGCTTGAAATTGTTTTAATCCCATCGATGCAGTTCAGAAATGAACATACTAAGTTTCCTCCTCCTGCTAGGTGAGTTTTCGCCGCTACGAACAAATTAATAACTTAAAAAGTGCATTTTCTTTTTATTTTTAACATAATTAAAAATGATTAGTAAATGATGGGGAATATTGTTTATTATTTCAGATATTGTATTTGAAATATCCGTAGTATTTAATATGACGTATCTAGAGTGAATAGCAGTGAGTATGTATTAGAATTAATGAGGTTTAAAATAAAGTGTGAGTATTAGAGGGGGGGGACGACAAATGAGTGTGCAGGAGCATTGTCATTAGAGGAATTCAAGATCAACCCATAGCACGATTTTAAACTTCGATATTTTACGGAAAGAACTAAGATGGTTTTAATAAAAATGATTTTAAACTGGTATACTAGACGAGCATTATAAGTTAAATTCATAAAAGTTTAAAGCCCTCGAAATACTGAAAAAAGGTATTATAATTTTTACTTAAAAAAATCCTTCTTTTAACACTAGAACCATCGTGAGCCGTCATTTTGACAGCTAACATATGAATACATTTCGGTTCAATACAGAAATTTGGTTATGAAATAATTTTGAAAGATACAATGAAGAAAACGTTAAATAATAACGCTAAATTGTTTTAAATCAAAATTCTGGTGCGAAATACTTTTATAAAACTTGATTCAAATCTCCGGTAGTTCTAGTATTAAAAGTATGATTTGAGGTTGGCGGTATCAATTGCGAAATGACACGTAAAATAACTGTCATTCAGGTACCGTTTTCTCGATAACTATTCAATTATAATCCTCAAAATATAAAAAATAAAGCCCTAACATAATTAGAAAAACATCGTGAAGGCCCCAACAACTCAAAAAAAAAAAAAAAATACATGTATATAACAATTGGAGGCAGGGCGGATTTATAACTTGGTCTCTTCTGGATTCAAGTTCTTGATTAGCGATGAAGGGCAAACTGTTGAAATAGAATTGTGGCCTTAATGTTGAACAAAAATAATAATGTAGGTGCTCATTTTATTCAGAATTTTAAGCTCTACAACATTTGTATTGACAATGATTTTTATAGAGTTAGTTGTTTGGAGATATCGTTAAGGTAATTAAAAAAAAAGTGTTTTTCGACTATAAATATATGCATATTTTCCAACGCTCACCTAATACGAGGGAGAAAACTTAGTATATTCATTCTAGACCTAAACTGAAGGGATTAAAACAGTTTCCATCTTTACCCTAACTAATTCCGAATTCAACCCCTAACCACTGGGCTATTAGTTTAATTTCATTTTCAAATTCTACGGTTAAATAATGGGAAAATTTTGATTAAATTGTAGAAAGCATAAAAATTGACAACTATGTATATAGATGTTATTGTGAGTTTGTTCCGGCTAACAGGTTTGTCTCTGAAGCTAGAACTTCAATTACTGAAAAAGAAAACCATCTGTATGACAAGATGCAAGGGGGTCCAAAAGTAAATTTACCTTGGCTACTACTGATAGATGTGTGTATGAAATACACAAAAATCAAGTAATGAGACTTAAATAAAACACTTACTTTACTTTCTACATAAAAACCAAGCACGTCCAAAAATTTTTCATGCCACTTTATAAGCTTTATAAAAAACATTTTGAAAAATGAGTGTTCTGCATACGGAGAAAGTGCTGGCGGCTTTTTTGACTCAGTGTTGCTTCAAAGGCACTTTCCTCCGAGAGTCATATTCAAAGCTGGAAACAGACAAAAGTTACTGTGCGTGAATTTAGGACTGTACGGTGTCCTCGCAACAAAGGATTTCGAGATGGTTTTGAATTGTCCTTGGTGACAGTTGTTTGGTTCCACATTGCCATCCAGCAGCATAATATCAGATCTGAGAAGGCCAGGTTGTTTTCTTCCAATAGTATCTTTCAATTTTGACAGGGTTGAACCGTACATTATTAATTGTCCCACCCCCTAAAAATTCCTGTAAAAACATTCCTTGTACGTCCCAAAAACTATGAAGAGCACTATATCTCCAGATAATGTTTAATTGTACTTATTTAGGACATGGGATAATATGGACGACGAATGTCTCATCTCAATAGCTACGGTCTTCGATTCGGGCGTAATATGATGACGCAAGTTTCATAATGCGTTACAGTATGAAACATAATATCATTTGAATCCTGATGTTAATTCTTGAGACGTTCCAGGTTAACCTGTCATAGGTTATCCCAAGTGGCTTTGGGTAATTTGTCGGGGATGACACTTTTCTGTGTTGAAGAGTGTCTTAGATGATCTTGTAAGCTCGCTCATAGGTGATTCCGATTTCTTCAGAGACGTCATCGATGGTGATGTGCCTGTTCGCTTTAATCATCTCATCCACCTACCTGACGTTTTTGCCAGAAGTGGACGTACGCATTTGTTCAGTCTCAATGTGTTTAGAACTTGCTTACACCCTCACTTAATTGGCGGCTCCATCTGTGTACCATTTGCTTCGACATCACTATGAAGAAGATTTTTTTGTTCAGGTGGTTATTTTTGATGAGATCCCAGAAACATCAGAAGGCTGTAAATCAAATGTTAATTATTTGAATAAATGACAGGAGGCTGTTGAATTAAGTGGAATCAGTGGTAGAATATCGGAAGGTCTTTATTGCGCACCAGAATTTTTCTAATACAGCCGAGATTATTTGGCTAGTGCCGATGCTGGAGAGTGAGCATAGTTTTTACATTTTTATGTTGTCAGTACAACAGTCATAAGAGGAGTGATGAAAATTACATTTTCTCTAAATGATCGAGTATTGGCAGGACTACATATCCATTTTCGCCAATTACGTATGCTATATGGCGAGAATAAATTGAGTGGAGACACGTGTCCAGATTCCGTTAATTATAACTCAATGACAGGCGTCAAAAGGGAAATACGAATTATTTACCGCCAAATGATACGCGGAGAATTTATGGTGAGGAAACCACAAAGCAACATTCTACAAGAGATTGCCATGCACTTCCACTAGGCGGTTATGTATTTATGCTCCTGACATTTTACCTTTCCATTCATAGTGGACAACTGCTTTACTTCCTCCTTTGACCACAAATTCAATACTTACTTTCTCTTTATATCAGTCGACAACAGGCTGAGAGGTTTATCTCCTCTTTGTCCAATCACTAGCAATAAGGACTTCTGTGTCGAGGTCATACGGCAAAATGGTATATGAATTTCTGGCATTCAACAGCTCCCAGGCATTCAGATTTGTACGTTTTTCAGGGGAAAAATATCAGGGAAACTTATTTTTGGACTCCCCGCCTCCGTATAATGAAAATTACTATTTTTTAATCGATTGCCACAAAATTACTATTGGAAATAATTGCACTGGCTTTATAAATGAATATAATAATCATATGTGTATAATGAGACTAAAATACGTATTTAATTAAAATCTTAATTAACATAGACGGCAAAGATCATTCTGTGTGTTCAGGCTAATTCTTAAAACACCTAATTTGACAGGATTGCATTTCCGACTCTGCATTGTTATGTGATTCCGAGTCGTACCTGTGCTCTCTACACTTCCTGCTAGTTTGTCGGTCTGGTAGTGAAACACCCTGTAGTCTACTACAGCGATTCCCAACCTATGGGTTGCGGCGAGTGTTTTGGTGGGTTGCGGAATAATCGAAGTTTCCCACAAAAGTATATCTTTTATTTCATCTGTTTAGAAAAGATAACAAATACTATATTTTGCAACTGTAATAATCATAAAAGCTATTAAGTTAAACTAAAACTTCGTTTTAAACTTTAAACGGCGTTTTCTTAAAAAGTAACTCGCTATTATGTTATGACCTCGTTGTGAGATATGGAAGCAATCGCTTAGTCATTATGGCAATCCTGGACCTGCGGTCTCGTGCTTATGGATTAGAAATTCTTTTGAAGAAGAACATTTGAAAAGCCTGAAAATCTGAAAAAATGAAGAAGACTCCTTAATTGACCCATTTTACGATTTGTTAGGTAGCTTTCATTACAAAAAGCTACCTATTGCAGCCGTTCGGAGGAAAGCGATTTCAAAAAATTTTGGTATATTTTCATCGATCATGACCCCCAGACCCCGAAACCACCCTCCGTTCAAAATTGATATATATGATTCAGCATGACAGGGTGATTCAGCTCGTCGGTGACAAACTTTAAGGATCGATAGAGCACACCTAGACGAACATTTTTGAATAGGGAATGTAGGGTCCCTGACGCGATGGTAAGGCGCTAGGCGCTTTCGAAAATTTGGGTGCCGAAATTCGAAACGTCATAAAAACTAGGGAAATGGTTAGATTTTCTTGCTTGTTGCGTCGAAATGATTCTGTTTGTTTAGACTTTCTTCAGTACCAATTTGATAAGCGTATCTCTTAAAACATGGATAGGGGGCGCTGCAGACTTTGGAGAGCTAGACAACAACTTTAAGCCCGTTATTTTGATAATTTAACACATGCTCGCCAAAGTTTATACTCTAACTTAAAGTTTGAACCCAAAAGTAGAGCCCTGCAAAAAGCGTAAGAGCCGGAATAAAATGTCAAAGTACAGGGTGGTCGAAACTCGAAGGCTCCTAGGAGATAAACAAACAGATTTCTTGACTTATGGCATGCATTTTCATGATTCTGTTTGCTGGGGCTCTCTGAAACTCAGTTGAACGGTACAAAAAGAAACATCGATAGGGGGCGCTTTGGGCAAAAAACATAATTCGTTGACATTTCGGACGATAACTGGAAACGGGGCGCTACGATCAGTTAGAAACAAAACAAGAGAGTAATTTACTTATCATAAGAAGCTATTAAAACTGCAGTTTGTTTGTTTTTTTTAACAAACATAGCTGGTTTCAATCATGCACAATGCGCGCAATAAAATTTACATAAGGTGCTTTTTGCTGATTTATGCAAAAGATATCGTACCATATCGATATGCAAAAGATACGTAATGCGTAGACGACAACGCGAGATGACGTAGTTGTATGCGCAGACACGTCTTTTGAACGTGCGGTACCTACTTAAGCTTCGGGTTACTTGTCTGCAGATCGGTAGTAGGATGGAACGGTACACAAACTCTGAATTGGCTGACATGCATTTGGCGTATGGCGCTGCTGGTTGTAATGGACGAGCCGCTCAGCGGTTGTACGCCGAGCGTTACCCCAACAGGAAAATCCCCTGCCATGCCTTCTTCGCTCGAGTACACCAGAGGTTGTCCACAACGGGATCTTTCGACGGAGGCAGGCCTGAACGGGAGCGATCAGTGAGCACCCCCGACAACGAAGAGGCTGTGCTTAACCTGGTTGAGGACAACCCAGGTCTTAGCACGAGAGATATCGCCAGACATGTTGGCATTTCGCAAGCAACTGCGTGGCGCATCTTACGTTCCCGGAATCTGCACCCCTACCACATCCAGCGGGTGCAGTTGCTCAGAGAGCAGGATTTTGGCCCTCGAGTGGAATTCTCAAGATGGTACTTGGCGATGAGATCCAGGGATCCCCGTTTTGTAAACAGCATTTTGTTTACGGACGAGTCCACCTTCAGCCGGGAGGGAATGTGGAACGCCCACAACAGTCATGTGTGGTGTGATGAAAATCCACATGAAACCAGAAGCCGAGCAGCCCAGGAGCGTTTCTCAGTAAATGTGTGGGCCGGCATTCTGGGGGATTGCCTCATTGGCCCTTATTTGTTACCTGAACGGCTGACAGGTGGAAATTACCTGATTTTCCTGGATCAAGTGCTGCCGCAGCTTCTGGATGAGGCGCACGTACCCGAAGGTTCGCGTCGCCAGATGTGGTTCCAGCACGATGGAACTCCGGCCCATTACACGAACGACGTGCGTCTCCATCTAAACGCAAGGTATGGCCAGCGGTGGATCGGGCGTGGGGGTCCAGTTCACTGGCCTGCCCGATCACCAGACCTCACCTGCTTGGATTTCTTCCTTTGGGGTTACCTGAAGGCCGAGGTATACCATACACCTGTCAGCAGTGCTGAAGAACTTGTGGCGCGCATTGTGGCAGCTGCAGGGCAGATCAGAGATACTCCTGGCATTGTTGGAAACACACACTCCTCAATGCGACGGAGGTGCGAAGCCTGCATCATGGCCCAAGGTCGAAATTTCGAGCATCTTCTGTAGTGTTATTTTTTGTAAATAAATTTCCAGTATCATTGATGTTTTTGGTCTAAATTTATTCAGAAGTGTTGAGCAGAGGTAGAAAATGTGTTTTCATTATTACTAACTGATCGTAGCGCCCCGTTTCCAGTTAGCGTCCGAAATGTCAACGAATTATGTTTTTTGCCCAAAGCGCCCCCTATCGATGTTTCTTTTTGTACCGTTCAACTGAGTTTCAGAGAGCCCCAGCAAACAGAATCATGAAAATGCATGCCATAAGTCAAGAAATCTGTTTGTTTATCTCCTAGGAGCCTTCGAGTTTCGACCACCCTGTACTTTGACATTTTATTCCGGCTCTTACGCTTTTTGCAGGGCTCTACTTTTGGGTTCAAACTTTAAGTTAGAGTATAAACTTTGGCGAGCATGTGTTAAATTATCAAAATAACGGGCTTAAAATTGTTGTCTAGCTCTCCAAAGTCTGCAGCGCCCCCTATCCATGTTTTAAGAGATACGCTTATCAAATTGGTACTGAAGAAAGTCTAAACAAACAGAATCATTTCGACGCAACAAGCAAGAAAATCTAACCATTTCCCTAGTTTTTATGACGTTTCGAATTTCGGCACCCAAATTTTCGAAAGCGCCTAGCGCCTTACCATCGCGTCAGGGACCCTACATTCCCTATTCAAAAATGTTCGTCTAGGTGTGCTCTATCGATCCTTAAAGTTTGTCACCGACGAGCTGAATCACCCTGTATATATATCCATATATATATATATATATATATCTGACCTGTGTCACACTGTAACTCTCGTATTTATGAACCGATTTGGATGTAATTCGGTGTGTACATAGTACATACCAATGTCTCGACCGAGTTCGTTGGCCAGCTTCATCCGCCATTTTGTTTCGAAATGGCGGCCATTTAAAATTTTTAAAGAAATTTAAAATTTGAAATATGGTACCAAGAAATAGAAAATGGAAAAATATTTTTTTCTTATGTATTTGATCTTTATACAAAGACTCCGGAGCAGTTTTTGTTTCGTCTATATCATAAAAAATGGCTGAGTTATAGCATTTTGAATTTCTAGCGTGGCTGACATTTTGAAACGTCCTGAATTTTGTCACGCGATAAAAGGCGTATTTATGAACCGATTTGGATGCAACTTCGTTTATACATAGTACATACCAATGTCTGGACCGAGTTCGTTGGCCAGCTTCAGCCGCCATCTTGCTTCAAAATGGCGGCCATTTAAATTTTTAAGAAAAATTTAAATTTGAAATTTGGTACCAAAAAATTAAAATTTGAAAAAATATTTTTTTCTTATGTGTTTGACCTTGATAAAAAGATTCGGAAGCAGTTTTTGTTTCGTCTATATCTTAAAAAATGGCTGTGTTATAGCATTTTGAATTTCTAGCGTGGCTGACATTTTGAAACGTCCTGAATTTGTCACGTGATAACAGACGTATTTATGAACCGATTTGGATGTACCTTGGTGTGTACATAGTACATACAAATATCTCGACCGAGTTCGTTGGCCAGCTTCATCCGCCATCTTGTTTCCTAATGGCGGCCATTTAAAAAAATTTAAAAACTTAAAATTTAAAATAAGATACCAAAAAATTGGAAAATGAAAAAGATTTTTTTGTATGTGTTTGATCTTAATACAAAGATTCCGGAACAGGTTTTGTTTCGTCTATATCTAAAAAAATGACTGAGTTATAGCATTTTGAATTTCTATTGTCGCTGACATTAAAAAACGATTTGATTTTTGTCACGCGATAACACACGTATTTGCCTATTTCGATGAAAGAAGGCATGTGGATAGTATAAGCAATACCTCGACCAAGTTCGCTGGCCAGCTTCCTCAGTCATCTTGTTTCAAAATGGCGGCCATTAAATTAAAAATATATATATTTAAAGTGAGGTGCAAAAAAATTAGAAATTGAAAAAGATTTCTTTCTTAAGTATTTGACCTTGATATAAGGATTCAGGAGCATTTTTTGTTTGTCTTTATCTTAAAAAATGGCTCAGATATAGCAGTTTCAATTTCTAATGTGGGTGACATTTTAAAAAATCTGATTTCTTGCCTGCGACAGCACTCGTATATGTCAACCGATTCCGATGTGAGTGAATATGTGCACAGCAATTACTAAGGTCTCGACCAAGTTCACTGGTTAGCTTCATCCATCATGTTGTCTTAAAATGGCAGGGACTTTATGAAATCGCCGAATTTGGCAGCCAAATATAAGTTACTTTAAATAAAAGCAGCTTGGATAAAGCTGACTAATTTCGCGAAATTCTCATTCATTATGATTTAGTATTGATAAAAATTAGTATTGAATCTCCTATATTCGGTTTCCACAAAATTCAGCTTCGTGTGTTTGAATAATATAAGTTGGCTTTTTTAAAATAAGGAATATGAAAGCTACCTCTTCCTCCCGGCACTGGCCGGAAGGACATTTTTTGAAGGCAGTTTTCAATGAAAATCCTTAATTTCCTCGTGGACGATGCGATCACAATGACCAGAAATATCTAAATTAGCTTTGAGGTTCTTGATGTTGTTCAACATGACTTGATTGTGTGAACGTGCTTTTTCTGTTTTTCTGTTCTTGAAAAGTCAGCTCACAATCACAGACAAGCTGCTTGTAGAAAGTGACTTAAGGATAAAATTAACCAGTTTTAACCCTATCAATGTCCTCATCGTAAACATTAGTGCTAAAAATCTCAGAGATTGTAAAATTGTGTTTTGATAATTATTTGAATGTATTTTTCATTATTTTTGTAATGTGTGTGATGCTTTAATTGTTATTCCACTTACACACATTGGGATTACCGATTCTTGATTTTGTTGATAGTGCATCCTTCGTACGAAAATTTGCCCTCTTCGTGATATAGGACAGCCGAAAGCTTATAGAAGTCATACAATAATTTCAACAGTGATACATCCTCATGTTACGTGGGTCGCGAATTTTTATTTTACTTAAAGGTGGGTCACGTACCAATAAAGATTGGGAACCACTGGTCTACTACATATAATCAATTTAAAATCCCATTAAAATCAGTAAATTAATATTTTAATTTCAAAGTGACACGAACATTAAAAATTCTAATAATACAGGGTGAACCAAAAGTCTTGCCCTGATTATAATAATTCATTACAAATATATTAAGACAGACTATAAATACAATTAAATACAATAAACCCAACTGGAGTGAAATATTAGCCGGGGCCAGGAATCGAACCTGGGTCGACAGCATAACGTGCTGTTGCTCTACCGTTAAGCGACCCTGGCCGATGTCCTAGCCTGGAAATTTCCCACTAATAAACCAAGTTGGGGAACGTCACCGTCCATCTATCAGATAGCACTGGATGACCTGAAAACGATGAATAAATTTCTTTTTCCATCGATCCGCAATATATATTTAAGCACATAAATTAACGTCTGAATTCCATTTTTATTTATTAAAGATACACATATATTAAGACAGACTATAAATACAATTAAATACAATAAACCCAACTGGAGTGAAAAATTAGCCTGGGCCAGGAATCGAACCTGGGTCGACCGCATAACGTGCTGTTGCTCTATCGTTAAGCTACCCTGCCCTACGTCCTAGCCCGGAAATTTCCCACTAATATCTCCAGTTGGGTTTATTGTATTTAATTGTGTTTATAGTCTGTCTTAATATATGTGTACCTTTAATAAATAAAAATGGAATTCAGACGTTAATTTATGTGCTTTAATATATATTGCGGATCGATGGAAAAAGAAATTTATTCATCGTTGTCACGTCATCCAGTGCTATCTGATAGATGGACGGTGACGTCCCCCAACTTGGTTTATTTGTGGGAAATTTCCGGGATAGGACATCGGCCAGGGTAGCTTAACGGTTGAGCAACAGCACGTTATGCTGTCGACCCAGGTTCGATTCCTGGCCCCGGCTAATTTTTCACTCCAGTTGGGTTTATTGTATTTAATTGTATTTATAGTCTGTCTTAATGTATGTGTACCTTTAATAAATAAAAATGGAATTCAGACGTTAATTTATGTGCTTTAATAATTCATTACAAATTAACCGTTTGTATAATAATATAGCTTGTTGTATCATTGGATAGGTCAGTTTTAGTACTTTTTTTGTGCAATAGAACGAAACTTTTCCGGATTGGTGGATTAGAAGGGATGCACTAACACTCCGCCTCCAGCTATTAATCCTCTGGATTTTTTCTTTGGGGTTATATTAAGGACATAGTCTTTGTCACATCAATTGCTGGCGTCGAAGAACTGAAGACTAAGATACAAGCTGTTATGCGTACTGTAACACAAGAAATGTTAAAGAACACTTGGCGGGAACTAGAATACCGCCTAAACATTCCCGAGCTACCAAGGGGGCACACGTTGAAATTTACAACAGTACTTACAATGTGTCCAAACAAACATATGTCTAATTATAGTAGTTTGAGCACAATAAATATTTATAATCAGGGCAAGACTTTGGGTTTAACCTACATTTAGACGTTTTTGAAGATTTTTATTTTAGGATCGAAATATGTTAAACATATTTTAATGACCATAATTTTAAACATATTTTAATATTTTGATGATATTTTAATTAAACATATTATAATTTGATAGAAAGATAAAATTTAATTAAATAACTGTACCATTTATACTGTACTGTTTAATATGATTTATTTACCAATTAGAATAATTGTGTTAAAATTAATCTAGTGTAAATTCACATCCAGCGATTTCTGGAGTGCCATTACCTGAGATTTATTCTGTTGAGCTGAACCAGGTTTCAGACCAGATGCTATAATCATTAAGGTTAGCTGGGTGAAAGAGTTCCACCCGATTCCTCCGGGATAGCTCAGATGGCAGAGCACTGGCGGCTTCAGCCAGGAGATCCCTGGTTCGAATCCTGGTCCGGACATTTTTCGCCCAGTTAGAAATTTACACCTAATATGATTTATGTACCAATTAGAATAATTGTGTTAAAATTAATCAACTGTACCATTACTACTACTATATTATAGTCTACTTAAACAATAAAAAGTTTTATTTGTAGTACAAGAATTTATCATATTTATATTGATCCTTTCAAATGCTAGCATAATATGCAGATGTTGCTTAAACTACTATAAAAAAGTAATGTTCTACATTTATATGAAATAATAATAATAAAAAGACATTTTGAAGTAAATCCGTTACCACTGAAAAAATATTTTATTCCATTAACTATGTTTTCCTAATACACTTTTTATAATGAATATAAGATGATAAAAATACTTTGGAAAATGCTTTAATTTTTAATGTATTAAATAATAAAATTATTCCCAACAGCAAAATGTGTCTTTCAAACACACTTTCTGAACACACTTTAAATGTAGAAAAAATATGTTCGTTTATTTTGTCCAAAGTATACACAGACAAAATAATTCTGCATGTTCAGAAAGGAATGTAATTAAAGTAAATAAGAAAAGCCTTTAAATTAACCGAATCAGTGAAGCAACATTATCATGGATTTAAAAGTTTAAAAAATGCTGGTAGCAGCAAAAAAGAAAGAAACTTGTTATGTAAAGAAATTTTAAGTTAGATAACATAAAAAAGGTTTTCTTAGCTATAACTTAAAAAGATGTTTGTTTGCTCAAGTAAACATACTACTTCCTTTTTTCAATTTACGTAAATTTAATTTTATTAGACTATATCGCTAGAAAAGAAAGCTCTAAAAAAATCTATGGAACTATATTCAAAGTCAGAAATCAATCTTAAACTATTAAATGTAAGAATTTAAATATTTATGTCATGCTATATTTGAATTTTAAATCTACCCTATATATATAAAATCCTAATGAAACGAATTTATGAAACGAATATATGAAACGCCTGAAATGTAACGATTCTTTGAATCGACTGATTAAACAACTGATTACGTTTCACGGTGATTTCTCCTAAAAAAAGGAATACTTTGCGATGAAATTAACACCAAAAATCAATATTGATCCGCAGATTTCAAAACTGGTACTAGAATTTTTAAATTCGAATTAGTTTTCGAAATATTAATTTTTTTCTAATTTTATATATATTTTTCTAATGATGGCAACTCAAATTTTAATCAAACAGATATATTTTTTTTCAGATTTTAGAAAAGGTTACTATTTTAAACTAATTTGGCGAGAAGTCTGGCCTCCCTTAAATGGATGCTAAGAAATGTATCATGTTACTTTTATTCATAATTCAATTTGTATTTCATTATTATTTTATTTAATACAAGCAGAAACATTTAAAATAAATGTCTTTCACTTCTTTATTTTTTTTAAACGAAATGAAAAGGAAAATATTAGGCACAGATGCACCGGGGTACGTAATTACCGATGCACCGGGGTACCTAATTGGCGCCAAAATGGCATTATTTTGGTTGACATGGTAACCCGGCTATTGTTGTTTATTTAATAATAAGAGTTTATTTACTTTATTTACTTGTTTTAAATTACATAAATTGTTTTGTGTTATAGTTTATTATTTTTTTTGTTATTTTTTTAAAATAAAAAATAATAAAAAATAATTAAAAAATACGGTACTACTTAGTTATTCCATCGACCCATTTCTCCAAATTATATAAATCGCAAAATTATACAAATTGACATAATTTTTATTTTAAATAACGAAAGAACAAAGAAAATAGTATAACATTAATAAATATACAAATAAAACGTCGAAATAAAAATCACTTGATGACGTAAAGACGTGTAACTTGTTTAAAGTCAAGTGAATGTGACATTTATCAACTATTATTGGCATTTAATCTTATAGTTTGGTGATAGATTTTTGTTCGACGGGATAACTAAGTAGTACCAAAAATACATATGTAACTGGTATTCGAAAACGAGGATTTCGCCAAATTTTCGTAAAAAAAAATCACGCCAAACCGGGTGCGTATATGGCATCTGACCAAATATTAAATTATGTAACAAACGATGACATTTAATTCCAACTTTAAAGCAATGTTATAATTTACCACTCAAAAAAAAAATGCTAACTGGCGAGTTGAAAAATAGTTATTGGCGAGATTTGCACCCGGCTAGCGTAACAGTACCAAGAATTCTTTGCGACAATGCTTTTATGTAGTATTATTCGAAAAAAAAAAATTGATTTTTTAAATCGAAATGGAAAACTTTCGGCACAGATGCCACATACGGTCCCATATTGGTGCTATTTTTTTCTGACGCCAATGTCATATACGCAACGGGTACTTAACTGGCGCCATAGTATCGTTATTTTGCTTGATTTGATAAGCCGGATGTTGTTGTGTATGTTGTTGATCTTTTCCCCAAATTTGCGCCGGAAAAAAATCGCGCCAATATGGGGCCGTATATGATATCTGGGCCAAACTTTCATATGAAAAGCGAAGGGATCAGAGCGAATTTATTTATGGCAGTTACATGACTTGGACTATTATAATATAGATGAAATGATGGCGATAGAATAATATTTGGCGACTTACCACCTGTACCTGACTAATATTAAAGTACCAAAATGGCACCAGGAATATAAAAAGCGAAGTGGTTCGCCCGGAACTCTTGATGATAGTCACATGACTTAGGCTATTGTTATAGAAATTGTTTTAAAATACCGGGAGACAAAGACTCTGTACACTTAATTCCTTTTATTTTTAGCTTCTTTTCAAACGTTTAACTGATCCTCTTTAATCAAACACGAAAACAACATTGGATGTCTTAACAGCAACTGATTCGGCCTTAAATTTTTGAAATCAAAGGAAATTGAATGGAAACCCGTTTACAGGGAGATCTGCACAGCTTTTTTTCGTATAATTCAATCTTCTATAATATTCTTTTAAACCGATCAGATTAGCGTATTTTTAGATTCTGCGGTGTCTGAACGGGGGTTGGCGAGCGTAGCTTCCAGGGAGCAGAGCCACCTAGTCGGTTATAATAATAATCCAATTAATATACAGGCTGATTTAGAATTCATTTTCAATAATTTTCCTGAAGATAGAGGTTTTTTTTTTTCTCTAAGAAACAATTGCGCCGCACTTTTTTAAACTTTGTTTAAGTTTTAAGTTAACGCATTTGGCTATCTTTATAACCCAACGTGGAGCTTAAGTCCAGTGGGCAATTTGATTTTTTAGGGGGTCAATTCCAAATTTCTGACAAGTGCCTTCGCGTCTTTTTTTTTTTTTTTTCTGTATGGCGTAAACATTGCTGTAAACTAAAAATAAAAGAAATATGTACATAAAAATTAAATTAAGTATATTTTGTTGAATTCTAAAACTGTCCCCGTTTAAAGGTTTAAAATAAATCGAAACCAAATCATAATATAAACAATCTTTTAAAATATTTCGGCACCTGTTTTCTTGTCATTATTTTTTTTTTTCATTTGTAAAGAGATTTCTAAAGTTTTCTCATTATGAATGTATTTACAATTTGTTTTTATTTTTTAATAAATGAGCCTTATCGCTCTGCTATAATGTCACATGAAGAACTTTTTATACATAAATTTACTTAAAGGTATATCTAAATCTGAATGTCTTGAACATATTTAACCTAAAAAAATATTTGAAATATCTAAATGAGGTACTACCAAGGTAATAAAATTTATAAATCATTAATAGCATTAGAAAAGGAAATGGGTAAATAGTAAATATCTATAGCTGTAGTGCACGATTCTTAGGCAGTTAATAAATGCATGACATACACTAGTGGACAAAACTTAAGGACGAGTCACAAAATGCCAATTTTCAAGCGATAATTTTCACGCGAATACTCAAAAGGAAGTAATATAATTCGAATAATTACTATCTCTGCAGAACAGCTAGTCCATATAACATCTCATTCAAGTCACACATGGTCACAAGAGTCACAGTCACTACGGCGAAACAAAAAAAAAAGGAAATTCCATACGTCTCTTTTATGAGTCTCAAATGACTGCTATATGTGACTCCACTGACAGGTCACTATGACTGCTGCTTTGTAGCGAGTCACCAGGTGACATTACAACGTCATTTCATTGAGAATCTCGTGTGACTCTGGTCTGGAGACTCAATTTCAAAGTCTTTGTGAATGTTGCATTATGATAAATCCCCAAATAATGTCACATTAAAGTCACATGGTGACTTTTCACCACTTTTCACAAGGATGACTTCACAGTAGGGTCTCTGTCACCATTTGACAAAGTCATGTGACAGAAAGTCCCCAAGTGACTTTGATGTGACATTATTTCGTGATTTATCATAATGCAACGTTCATAATGACTTTGAAATTGAGTTTCTAAATAACAGTCACATGACAATCTCAATGAAACGACATCGTAAAAGCACCTGATGACTCTCCGCAAAGCAGTAGTCACAAAGACCTGTCAGTGGAGTCACATATAGTAGTCATTTGAGACTCATAAAAGAGACGTATGGAATTTCCTTTTTTTTGTTTCGCCGTAGTGACTGTGACTCTTGTGACCATGTGTGACCTGAATGAGATGTTATATGGACTAGCTGTTCTGCAGGGATAGTAATTATTCGAATTATATTACTTCCTTTTGCGTATTCGCGTGAAAAGTATCGCTTGAAAATTGGCATTTTGTGACTGGGCCTTAAATTTTCTCCACCAGTGTATACTCGTACATTTAAAATTTCGAAATCTGATAATACATGGCAGTGAATTTATGATAATAAGAAAGGGAAGCAGAGAAATTTGTTTTATGGGATAATAATGGCTACTTAAAATTGAAAAAGATGAGAATATTAAAATGCTTCTTGTGTACTGTGTTATCCACAGAGAGAAAATTTAGTATCAAAAGTTTTTCCATCAACTCTTAATAATATACTGAAATGAATTATAAAATGCGTGAATGTTTTCAATTGTAATGTTAAATGTGAGATTCTCTTTAAACATTTTTTGAAGATAATCTGCATTCGCAGATCACATAATATTTTTGTCTCACCACTGAGGTAAGTTGGAAAGAAACAACAAAACTCTTTTTGGCATAAAAGTAATGATGTACATCCTCATTCCATTTATAGCATTAGGTTAAAAAAAATGTGACAGAGAATTGACTTCTTTGACAATCTAAAAAATGGAAATAATTATTAGGTTGAGCAAAAAGTTCTGGGAAATTTGTGAAAGTTGCGTTATTATGCGCAAATTAACAACAAAAGAAACAAGGACTATTCTTCAAAGTAAAGACCATCATAGTCCATGACTTTCTGCCATCGTTCTGCTAGATTCCGGATTTTCTGGAAGTACCATGGCGGCTCCTTGGAATCGAAAAACACTTGACATGCTTCTTCAACTTCATTAAAGGATACAAAATAGACGGCCCACGAAAAAGTGTTGGATTGATCGAAAGCGGCCATAATTGGATGGAGCCACGTCTGAACTGTACGCGGGGTTTATAAGAATTTCGACGCCGTCCAACTATGCTAACTTGTCCTTGGTCCTCTGGACCTCGTGCGCTTTGACATTGTCTTGCTGAAACAAATCGCGCTTTAGGTGGACCAATCTTGGATACTTCTGCACCAATTTGTCGTAGACGCGATCCAACTGATGGTAATAGATCTCCTATATACGACAAATTCTGTTAACTATTAGATTAAAAATTTTCCAGAACTTTTTGCTCAACCTAATAATTATTCTTAAAGCTCTGTTACGCTTCCTCCGTATGAATAGAGTTCACTTTTTGAATAATAAGAGATATGAGTTATAAGGTGCGTGTTGGAGCATCTTGACTTTACAGTTGCTTCAATGTGGTGTGGCCAATAAAATTATGGGAGCCACTGGTTTAGAGGAATTAAAGGGACGTTTATAAATTTTACTTCAATAGGAGTAAATATAACTTATATTTTAAAATGCAAAAGTTTATATCGCAAGACTGTGTTTCTCACTTAGTTTAATGTCATTGCAAACATAAATAACAGTTGAATCTAATGATAAAGCTCATAAATATTTTAGGTTACAAGGACCTTTGCAGAATAAGAATTTAGGCATGTCATTTCTACTCGCATTCAATTTTTTGTTATGCATTTTTTCCCACTCTACGCCATAAAAAACGCATTATTTATTTTTAACGATCGCACTTTTATTCGATGCTATTGGAAGTTTATAATAAGTATACTATTGTAAAATATACATGTACCATTAAGAGAAAATAAATAATTTACATTTTTTCAGATAATAATGCGCATATCAAACGGCCTAATTTTGTTTTATATTTCTTTTTATCTTTCTTTTATGTCTCTTATTTTTAAATGCAAAAAAATGACTAAAGTAATTTGTTAGACTATCATACTAGTATTCTGTTTATTTATTAAAAAGTTGATAATTTTACAATGAATATTTTCATTATAATTTCTCTAAGTAGCTTAAAGTATTTTACCGTGCTTCACAGAAATTCATTTATTTGTTACACAATACACAAATATCCAAGAATCCATTTAAACTTTCCTTGAAAGCTTTCACAATAAATTAATTGAAAATATTTAGAACGGTGTTTCTAATAAATTATAATATTAAATTAATGTTGCTATTGTTATTATATTACCCTTGTTTACCTTAGTTTTCAAATATCAGACAATATGGAAAAAATGTTTCAACAACGGTTGGATCTTCTTTCATAAAAGAAACATGTCTCTCATAATTACGAAATCGTTGTTTATCTAAGATACATAAGATACAACTCCCGAATTGCTCATTATTTTTTAAATTCAAATAAACATGGTTTCTACCAGAATAAAAAAAATATACATAAACATTATTAAAAAACTATTTTTAATAAATTATCTTATTTTAAATCTGATTTTTCACCAGACTCCTCACTCGCCTAAAGGTTAGCAATTCTGCATTCTTATGATGCTTTAACCCATTCTCGGCCTATGTCCAAGTAGGTATGTTCTTTCCCATGTTATTAAAGATATTTAAACACAATTTCAATTTCGATCTCAGAATGATATGCTTCGATTTCTAAGATTCAAAATAATGCAATGGATTTAAACTCTGGCCCTGAGGTCAAATTGAGAATAAATAATTCAGTAATAATGGTAATTCATTCGGTAGAAAAGACGTTATACCAATAGTACTGCAATATGTTGTACGGATACCTCCGCTCTACCTGTTGGATCCATTGGACCCGTCTGTGTTTGCAGAGGGTTATATGACCTCGGGTTGCAGGACTACATCATAATTCTCTGCTATATAATTGTTGAATTAGTTGAATAAGTAATAATTCGATAAGCATGTATGCATATACTTTATTAAAATGCCAATTAATTTTAGATATAATTCATTGATTTTTAAAATATCTCTTAGTGCACGTACGAAGTATAAAAAAGCAAAACGCGGATTTTTTAAGAAAATACAGGGTTAGCAAAAAGTAAAGAAAAAGGCCATAACTCTTTTTGATTCTGACCAGAAAATCTGAGTTCTGACTTTTTACGACTGCTGTTTCCTCTTCACCTAACAGTTCATTTATAATAGCTGTTTCGTAATAATGGAAGCCATTAGTCCATCAGAAGAAAATAACTCGGTTAAGGGGGCACAGGACCTTTGAGTTTGTCGAAGTAATAAAAAACATCGCCTTTTTCAAAATGCCTAAACACAAACAATATGCAATTCAGATCTTTTTTTTTCTTTCTGCCTAAAGTATTTATCCTTAACTACATTATAAAAAAAAATAAATTTTGTGTGTACAAAATTTCTATTTAAATTTTAAATTTAAATATTAAGCTAACTAATGCGTGATTAAGTGCTGCGTGCCTGATAAAACTCTAAATTATGCATATAGAAAACAATTTTTGAACAAAACAGAATCGTAACACACCTACTTCTAACTTAAAACCAAAATATACGCAAAAGTATTTGTTTAAAATTTAATTTTAGCACAAAATAAAAAAAAGTTCAAAAATGTTAAACATTTTTCAAGTTTTTCAAGTGTAAAAATAAAATAAAATAAATAAATAAATAATCAAAATATGAGATTTTTTTTGGTTTTAGTATGTACCCTATAAAGAAACGCATATCTGGTTATTTTTTTTTAAGCTGTAGCTTACATAGTTTAAACGTGACAATGCGCGCAAACTCCAAATTTACTAATGTGAGATAACGCTTTTTAAAGTTTCAATATCTACGGACGTTCAATTATACTCACCATCTATAAATGATTATAACTCAAGAAATAATGCAGATCTTTGAATTTGGTTTTTTGCATATTGTTGATAAATTTTAAAACATTTAGAATAAAACAAAAACCAAAAACTGATTTTACTAAAGTTTAAAAGTCCTGTGCCTCCTTAAAGTGGAAACCCGGTTAAGTACGACTCGGATAATCGGGACTCTACTGTATTCAATGTGAGCCCCTCCACAAACAATAACGATATAGAGGCGGTACGACGACAATTCATCCCATACTTTTCGCAGCATGATTTTTTTGAGGAGCCTAATCACAAATAAGTTGTTTGTTCCAATGCTACCAACTGACGTTGACGAACTTAGGGCACGCTTATCTGCAGCAAGTGAAAGAGTCACACCGGACATGATGAAAAAAAGTGTGGGATGAGTTATCGTACCCCCTCGGTATAGTTCGTGTTTCTGGAAGGGCATATTGAACACTTATAACTGTGTTGAATTTGAACTTTCAACTATTACGAGGGCAAGTCTATAAGTAGGTCACAAAAGCCAATAAAAAATGGGAAATTAAGATACATTCTTAAAAGGCATGTTTATTTCTCTATATAATCGTCATTTACATTGATACATTTGTTTCATCTCTTTATGAGTTTTCCACTACCCACTGCATAAAAGTCTTTGGACTGCACTCTCAGCCATCTGTGTACCTCACATCTAACGTCTGCATCAGTCGGCTGTAGGCTAAACCATGCGAACACCCTGTTGCAGTTGCTAATGCTCTGTATCATTGTTCGCCTGTCAGCTCTAACTATTTCCTCAACCTTCCGGACTGTTTCTTCTGTCATCTGTATTCTTGCAATCTCAACAGGATGGCCACTTCGTTCTTCGTCAACACCTTTTGAACGCCCCTGCTCATGCTGTATCAGTGTTGCCAGATTGGGGACTTTTTAAATTCAGATTATTTGACTATCACCATTTTTTTTTAAATTGTATAATTCGCCTATTTTTTAGAATTTTTAATCTATTTTTAAATCGGGCGAATATTTCTATTTCAAAAAAGCGGTGACAATCAACAATTTGGGGACAAAAGTGTCCCCAATCTGGCAACACTGTGCTGTACAACTGTTATCTCACAAATTCGAAATTGGCATCTTACAGTTGGACAGTGCTGCCACCTATTGGTATATTTGGAAACAATTTACTTCTAATTTCCGACCTCTCATATGGGTTTGTGACATTTTTACTGACTTTCCCTCGTATTTTGAATTTCCATGGAACACCAAGGTTGCACTTTTCTTGGTTTCCTTTTAATAGCCCTATAAAGTTGGGACATTCATTTATGCATACTCTGTATATGCTTGTATCCATAAAACCAAAATTAATTTTTTGAGGTGGTATAAACATTTGAAAGAACATTTTCAAATGAAGATATAAACATTTTAAGTAGAGAGAATGAACAACTAAATGACTCATTATGGCATTTTTGCATTCAAAGGTTTAAAAAAAGCAGACATGGAAGCAATAATTGCTCTTTCATTGCCCTAACCCACTAATGAGCTCATTAAAGAGTTTATTTGAGTTTTAAATACTAAGTGTATGAAAGACTTCGACATCGGAGTTGAAAACACACGCAGTACTCGTAAATTTTAAAAGTTGTAAATGAAATAACAAAATCAAGAAAAATACTAATTGATTTACAATAATTGATCGTTATGTTTTTAGCAGTACATAAAAGCCATAACTTAAATGTGAAATATTAACAAATACTAGCAGTAAACTTGAAACAGAAATTGTAAATGAGTTAATTAAAATTCTCTTATTAGAATTCTGCTCGATGTAATCGCCCAATAAAATAAATCTATAGTTAATTTTATAACGCCAATTTACGAAACATTTAAATGTACTACATTTTTAAAATGTTCTAATTTAATAAGTGTATACTATTTATTAAAATATTTTTGACTTGTAAAGGAGAAAATATTAAAAGCTTATATTTTATTGAAACATATTACACATACATATACATAGAAAATTACACATAAGTATCCATGGAAACGAGTTTTTATTTGTTTTAAGATA
This sequence comes from Maratus speciosus, assembly GCA_963932465.1. Lineage (NCBI taxonomy): Eukaryota > Metazoa > Arthropoda > Arachnida > Araneae > Salticidae > Maratus > Maratus speciosus. The sequence goes on along the minus strand of OZ010790.1, from coordinate 175,960,739 downwards.
GTATAGACATTTAAAAACATCATTTGAAAATCAGTTAAAATTGATTGAAAATATAATGAATGAGACCTTAAATGTCTCATTAGGATATCTTCTTTTAGGTCAAATAAATAGATATGCGGTCAGTTACCACTCTTCCAATAATTTAACCCACTAATGAGCTCATTAAAGTATTTATTTGTTTTCAAATAATGGAGAGTGATTAACTCGGTTTACAAAAGTGAAAGGGCATGTCATTTATATTAATCTTTTGAAAACCTTTAAAAAAAGACAAGAAGAAAACAATTCTATTTGATTGATCTTTATGTCTCGGTAATAAAAACAATGCTTTAAGTGTAACTCTTTTAAACAGACAATAATACGAAATATTATTGATAAATCGTTGAATAGAAACTAGTAGGAAATTTACTAAATATTATCTTATTAGAATTATTATTGATTATATAAAACAAATAGCGAATTAATATGGCTGTTTATATTATATAATATTACATAAAAACATAGTATTTTTTATTATTTATGAAAATTAAACTGGATTATTTATATAATGCACATAATAATTGCGATTCTTCACATGCAATTTGGTACTAATGCGATTGTACTAAAAACCTGATCTCGACATCGGAATTGAAAACGGAAGTTTTCAAACGGAAATTTTCGTAAACTCTTTAGAAGTTGCAATTGAAATAACAAAATTAAGAAACATTAACTGTCTTACAGTAATTGATCGTTACGTTTTTAGCAATGAATCAATGCGACAACTTGAATATGAAATACTATCAAATACAAGTAGTAAATTTTAAATAGAAACTGTAAATGATCTAATTATCATTCTGCTCGATATAATCGTCTAATAAAATAAATCTGTAGTTAATTTTATAATGTCAATTAACGAAACATTTAAACGTACTACCTTTTAAAAATGTTTTAATTCAATAAGTGTATACTATTTATTAAAAATTTTTTGAGTACAAGATAGTAAAGGAGAAAATATTAAATGCTTATATTTCATTGAAACATATTTCGATTGAACTGCTTTACACATGCGTATACATAGAAAATTACGCATAGTTGGCCATAGAAATGAGTTTTCATTTGTGTTTAAGTTAGCATTTGTATGCACATTAAAAATATCATTCTTTAAAAAAAGCAGTTAACACTGATTAAAAATATATGAATGACACCTTAAATATCTCATTAGGATAGCTTATTTTGTTCAAATAATAGATATGGAGTCAGTTATGACACTTTCAATAATCTAACCCACTAATGAGCTCATTAAAGTATTTATTTGTTTTGAAATAATGAGAAAGCGATTAATCCAGTTTACAAAAATGACAGGGCAGGCCATTTATGTAAAATTTTTTAAAAGCTTCTAATGGAACACGGCAAGAAGAAAAAAAATCTATTTGATTTATGTTTCGGTCGGTAATATAAACAATATTTTATGTATAATTATTTTAAACAGGCAATAATACGAAATATTATTGATAAATTGTAGAACAGAAACTAGAAGAAAAGTTGCTAAATATTATCTCATTAAAATTATTACGGATTACATAAAATAAACTGAGAATTAATATGGTTGTTCAACTTTTATATAATTATACAAAAAAAAAAAAAACATTTATAATTATGAAAATTTGATTCTTTATATAATGGACATAATAATTACGATTTTCACATGCAATTTCGTACTAACGCGCGATTGTTCTAAAAGCGTAAAAATAAACAGATAAATAAGGTAAATGTATCAATAATAGGTCGTTTAAGGACAATTATCTTACTACCATTAAAATTTAGTGAACTGCAAATGGTCTATATATTTTTAGAGTAATCATACACTTTAGCTATAAGAATGAATATTCAAAGATTCAAGATATATGTATTATGAATAAACAAAAAAATAAAGATCAATACCCTTCACAATATGCCAATAATGGACATGTAGAATTTCTAATGTACAGTAGTGGATCTTCAAATGTGTACCACTCAAATCTTGAATGAGGTGTGTACTACCATACAGGAGTTATAATTTGCTTCACAGCTTTAGATCTAATTATATACCTGTATCTAGATTTTCGAAGCCTACATTGCTTAATCTCATTAAAAAACAATCAAATATTCAGAAATTTGAATGTTGCTTTATATTTGCAGTTGAGTTGTTACTTGAGAGTCCATTATTGTTTTCAATTTTTTAATATCCAGAGAATAGTTGAAAAAAAATTTTTTTCGTCAAACTTAGCAGCAGCTACTTACTTAGCAGCTTTTTTTTTCTTCAATATGTTTGCTCAATTCATTATTATTTGCTGCTTCAAATCACTTCAGAGGATTTAACAAATTCTTCGATATTTGCTGCCTTAATTGGCTTTAGTAATGTAGCCTGAAGCAAATAATTGACAAAATTTAGAAGTCAAAATACTTTTAAGCTAAGATGAATTAATTTATCTAAAAGTATGGTTCCATACCCAGTTCTTCTTTAGTTTACAGCCATAAATAATACACACCAGTTTACCCTACTGAACCTTTCTACTGTCTTCAATTTTTATTAAAAGATTTTAAATTTTCAATTTTTTCTTCAAGGATTTAAAAGTATATTTCGTTCTTTTTTAGTAATGATATATTTATATCCTTATAAACTGCTGTATTTATTTCCTTTTATGATTACCTTCTTGGGTTTTATGTAATCATTCCACAGACTTGGAACTAATGGAAAATTGTTTAAGCAGTCTAGCGTTGCAATTTACTGAATTTATGAATTTCCAACAATAAAAATCGTAGTGACCGCAATAAGCTTTTTTCTTGAAAAGTTCATTTTCCCCCAAGCAGATAATTTACTGAAAATTATTTTTTTCCTTAACACAAAAATTCTTAACTAAATTTAACTAAAATTTGCCTTACTACTTGTCACTTTGCAGCAGTGGTAAATATGTCGTCAATAATCTAAATATGGGAAGGAGGTCTGGTGGTGGTGAGTGTGTGTGTGTGTGGGGGGGAAACAAAAATTTTCCTCATTTTTGTATATTTTAATAACTAATTGAAAGGTTATTTTTTTCATTTAAATGATTTATATTCACTTAAGCAAATATAATATTTCTTACAAATGTTTTAATTCAGAGGAAAACTGGTAAAGTTGATGAATAGTCATTCCATTTAAAACTCTGCAAAATAGTAAGCAACCATCTAACCAATCAACCAACCTTAAAGCATAAAACATTTCAGTTAATAACTTCATTTAATAATCATGTGCCTTATATATTAGTGAAATTACGCTTTTGTTTCCCTAGAAATGATCCATGGTTCTAAGGATCGAAAAAATAAATACATTATATACAAAAATTTATACCACAAAAAATAATTAATGTAAATAAATCAATTATAAGGATAAAATTCAGTGCATGCCCCCCCCCCCCGTCCCAATGTTTTATTTTTACCACTAGTTGAGGGACTTCTACTCCAAGTTATTATCTTTATCTTGCAATGTTCCGGGGATGTGTGGCAGTTGGTCACAGGGACCTCGACAAAATATCTTCAAAGTCGCAGAATATGCCGCAGTAGTGCTATGCTTCAGCACGCCCACCCCTCCCCATGCTCGCTATTGTTAAAATTTATAGAAATTGTGAGCCAGAGGTGTGCCACTCCTCATAATTAATAAAACAATACTTTAAAAAAAAAGATTTGGGCTTATTTAACAAATTACTTAGAGTTTAATAAAATACATAAACGGTATTTCAATCCAAAATTAAACATACTATTAAAGAAAAAATTATGTGAAATGGATATTTAACTTTTAAAGATACGTATAAGAATTTGCTAAAACATCCTGTTTTAGACACTCTTTTTTTTTTCTATCTCCCTCTCTCGAGGGAAAAATAAAACTTTCATAAATAGGACAAAACAATTGCTAAAAAAAATTGATGAATAGTCAACAGTTAAATATTTTAACCAGTCTGATTTCATTCAGTTTTTCAAAAATGTGCAAAATAAGTAAAACTTTAAAGCAAAGCTTCAAAGTATAAGGATCTTGTTTTTCAACTTTAAAAATTAGCCGTTCACTACTGGTACATGTCTCACTGCAAAAGTATTTACCTTATATGTATATATATGTATATTTACTGTTTATGCACATGATACAAAGAAAAACAATACCAGTTAATGTTAATGCATGCGATCAAACATTTATGATATATATCTTAGGTAATATTGTAAAAAATATTAAAAAGGATCTTTTGCAAAATATTTTTCAATGGTTGTAACAAATAGAAGAAATAACAAATTTCTCATAAATGTGTTTCATTAGAAAATAATTTTAAATCACCTATTGAAAACCATATTCTACTTTATTTATTTATTTATTTTTATTTTGTTTCATTATTTTTAAGTTGGCGTAAAAATGTAAAAGTATTTAAAATAAACAGTTAAAGTGTATTTTAAATAGGCTCATAAAAAGTTTAAATCATTCATTAGGAACCAATTTTATACTCTTATTTTAGAGATCTAACGTCGAGGCAATCAATAGCCATTCAGCAGTCTGACGTTTAACGAGCTCATTAAACCGTCTATTTAAATTTCAAATGCTAAGTAGGTGAACCGCTCGACTACCGGAATTGAAAGCCCATGTTATTTAAGTTAACTTTTTGAAAAGTTGCAAATGCAATAATAAAGAGAAAAATTCTGATTGATTAAAATTATTTGATCGTTACGTTTCTGAGCGGTTACAAAAATAAAAATTAAAAAATATAACTCAAAAAAATTATTTTTAAGCAAAAAATTGCAGAAAATTGTAAATAGAAAAAAAAATTGAAGTTTTTAAATGCTTTTAAAAATGTCTTTAACTTTCTCAGCACCGTCGGTTGATATATCCATTCACTAATCTGTAGGTTTCACTGCAATAGAAGCATTATTTAAGTAAGTACAATTTACAGATATAATGCATTTTTTAAACATTGATAATTAATTATCACTTTCAAGGATTATATTCACATAGGGTGAAAGCCCCAGTTACTGACAACTAAACAGTAACTGACACTTCAACAAAAATCTAACTCAAGAAAGAGTTTTATTATGAAATTATGGAAACTTATTATCTAATGCTGATTTAGACACTTATCTTTATTTTGAAGTCAATGTATTCACCACTAGTAAGGCAAAACATATTTAATGATGAAAGAATTTTTGAGATAAGGTAGTGCTTTTTTAATCTATTTGTAATGCAATCGTCCTAAACTTTTTCATAAAGTTATACTTGTTGAAATTAATTAAAAGATGCCTGTGATACATAAGGGTCATGATTTAAAGTTTATAGGTGTGTAAATCGGTGGAAGGGTGTCTGAGTAGAAGTGAGTGGATGTTGAGTTCATCGTTTTTTTCTAGTACTCTATCGACCTTAGAAGATACGAGCTCGATTTTAAGACCTTTCTTTATATGATTAGAAAGAGGGATTTCAACAAAAGAAATTTACCTATCTATTCACTAATGTCCGACGCATCAAAAAATTGAAAAGAAGCCCAATGTCGAGTTCGTCTTTTGTATCCGCAGCACCCCAATTCAACTCTACCTCCGTTAAAGCGTATATACTGTCCAATGTACAGTCGTGGAAAAAAAAGTAAACACCCCCTACTAACTCTTCAACAAATTATCGTAGAGGGAAGTTACTTGTACCGAACGATTGGAAATAAAGTTTACTTTTAAATGATGTACATAAAATTTGCTTAGGGGGCGATCTACATATTTAAACAAACCATAACTTCATTTCTTTCAATAGCAATACCCAATTTTAACGCAATATTTCAAATCTTCGGTTCAAACTATGCCTAGACACCAAATTTCAAGTCATTTGAATGACAAGTTTTTGACTTATAAACATTCAAAATTTAGTGATTCTAATGTTAAATTACATTTTCATATTTTTATTTATATCTCCTGAAATTATGCTCCTACTGTGCTAATTTTTTGTGTAGCAATAATGCTAATGTGCCCAAACATAAATACGCTGAATTTGCATTTTTTATACTTTTATGATATGAATTATGAAATTAATATTCGAAAAAATTATGAATTGCAACCTACAATTTTTTTTGATGGATTTAGATTTATTAAGTCATGCTTTATAAAAATCCTAAATTTCACATTTTACTTCCAAATAGTTTTCAAATTATGCTTAAAAAACGGCAAAATGATGGTTTAAGATTGATGATTGTAAATGATGATTATTTACTCTATGATAGACGTGAGTAGATATTTTGAAACTTCTTCTGCTGTCCTGTTATCTAACAGAGTTCGTAAGGTGCCTTGATCAAGAAGGCGGCTCTCTCGGTTAACAATCGAGTGCCGAACTTCAGTTTGGATACAGCCCTTAAAATACGCTCGTTTTAAAATAATTAATTTCTCGGAAACTTATGGTACGAATTGCATAAAAATTTGTTTCTAGGCTAATTGAAGGGTGTAGAGTTCATTTATGCTGTCGGAATTGGGCATTGCCATTGAAAAAAGTGAAGTTATGGTTTGTTTAAATATGTAGATTGACCCTAAGCAAATGTTATATACATCATTTAAAAGTAGACTTTATTTCCAATCGCTCGGTACCAGTAACTTTCTTCTACGATAATTTGTTGAGGAGTTAGTAGGGGGTGTTTACTTTTTTTTCCCCCACGACTGTACATCTTTTGAGAAACCAGGAAAATACCTTGGAACATCTTACTATTAAAAACATATTATTATATTCAAATACTCTTCATATATATGTTATTTAAAAAACCCGAAGCCTGATAAATTCTTGGTTTTACCAAAGTGAGTTAGGAAAATCCCGAAATATGCTTTTAGACGCTTCTACTTCAAGCTTTTACCGAACCTTTTCGTAAATTGTAGGAGTTATCGATGAAACAGTTTAATGTTATATAAAGTTAAATTTAATATTTTTTATAAGCTTTGATTAAATTTGATATAAAAAAGAAAAAATATTGTAACCTTAAAGAACAAAGAGTGTAATCTGAAACAAAGTTGTTTTCAGGAGTGGACAACAGTTCCAAAATCACAGAACTTGTCACAGTGTAAGAATTTGATATTGATGGATCTCTTTCTTGAGAGCTACTGAAACTATTTAAGAATTTTCTTAATGATTTTGGCGATAGATAAATTGTAAATTTGTCCTTCGATAGAAAATAAATAAATAAATGGAACATCTATGTTAAAAAAAAATAGATATTTTTTGTATTCCAAAATTGCGTAACTATTGTATTTTTTATATTTATTTTTTGATGAATGATCAATTTATAGTTTAGCTGTTGCCAAAACTTTTTAAGTTTCATTGAATTGCGTGAGTAAATTGCATAGAAAAAAAAACTACATCAATGTCAGCTGTTTTACACGTGATTTCGCAACTGTTGTTGCTCTCTGAATTTACTAATAAACTCATATAACATTAAAATAATAATAATAATAATAAAAGGTCGATTTAATGTACCACATATTTGCTTAAGAAAGTGATGTTAAACACGCACTTCTCGAAATCTTATGCTAAGCTTATCAATCCTTTTGTACTTTTACCAAAAGGAATCGGTAAATATAGCATATAACCGAAATGATTAAATAAAAACTGGAAGTAGAAGCATTAAGGAGCAGATGTCGGTATTTTACTAACTCCCTTTTGTAAATTCTATGATTTACTGGTAAAACCTAGGATTTACCAGACTTCGAGCTTTTACAGTAAAATATACACATAATTTATTATAATTTAGAAACATTTTAAAAATTTGCACTATAACCAATTTAAAAGTAAGCGATGACATAAAAAATGTTTTACAGAGTGCTTTAATTTATTACATCATAACTAGCAAAGTTGTCTACAATGGCATTTAATGTTTAAACAGCTTTTTAAAAGATAGTTTAAAAATAAAATTTGTGCTTACTTTGCTTAGCATAGATAAAAATACTTTTACACTTTCACAACGAAAAGTGAATACCTAATGCAAAAGATGTAAAATTCTTTGTAAATTTATTAAATCAACGAAGTGGGATGTGTTTTTACATTAAAAATTAACCGGATGCACGTTTCAGCAGAAAAGAAAACAAAAATGTAAACAGATTGCTTCGTAAGGAATTTTAAAATTGTATATCATAAAAATATGTTTTTTTCGTCTCTTTTAATTATAGGCTGAAAATATTTTTGTTTTATCAAGTATCATCAAACATTTCTGATTTTATGGAAACAATAATTTAATTACAAAAGATTTTTCTTTAAATATAAAGCTTGATTAAATATAACAAAAAAGCATAACAAAGGTGATATTTGAAGTAGAAAGTAAAAAAAAAAAAAAAAAAAAAAAAAAAAAAAAAAAAAAAAAAATCAATATTAACTTTATTATATTGTGCTATATTTATCATATTTTAAATCAACTATAAAAAAGAAAATTAATAGTTAAATTAGAAAAGATTTTTTTTAAACCAGAATATTTCGAATTTAATACATTTTATTAGAGAATATTTAAAATTTTTTATTCATACTTGCCGTTTGCATGTTTATGACATCCAATTCATCCTTTCAAAAACTCACTGACTGCAACAATTTTTTAACATTTTTTTTAAAAAGTGTATTAGGGTACGTGTTTTATATAAAAACCGTTCTTATTACCAGCAGTCATTACACATTTATTGTTTTAAGAGGATTAAATTTTAGAAATCGAATATACTTTAATTATAAATTATCATTACCGAAAGTTTGTGTTGTTGTAGATATGTATTTAAAAAAAAAAAAATTGAGAAATTTTGGGTTATTTCTAGGAAAATGCCTTCAGCCCCTTGCATCTAGTGGACAACCTCAGGAAATATACTAAATGTAGAAAATCGAGTTGTCTATTAAATTACGATTTTCATCTACAGTTCTACTATCATTCTAGTTCTACTATACTCATATCTAGTTCTACTACATTCTACTATCGCCAACCAGTATGTCAGACACCTTTATACCGGGTTGGATTTAGCGTCCAGAATATGGTCGGTTTACACGCTTTTACCCGAACCCGGACCGACGAGCCGTTTGGGTATGGCCATTTTGGCGCTAGATTTCTTTCACTGCGGGTTGGGTTGACTTCTGCTTTTTTGCTGCGGTTCCGGTTCGGGTCGCCTTGACTTTCATTGTTTCGTGTTTGGTTTTGACTCTTGCGGGTCAGATTCGGATTAGCCAAATTTTTCAAAGGATGTCCAAAATATTTTTTCAGGCGAAAATTCTATCCAATAAAACCTTCATAACGGACACTCTCAAATAGCGGGCACCTCTATTCAGTGAACACTTTTTGAATTCTTAACACTTATATACACTATACTGATATTAATCTCCAGACACTTTAAATTTTAAACATTTTGCCGAATATTTAAGGATAAACTAGTCGGATTTTTCTGAAACTTCATGATTATGAAAAATGTTTGACTTCATATTCATCGACAACAATTTGATCAGAAATACAATTAGAGAACAAACAAAACATAAAATAATAATAACAATAATTGGGATCACCCTGTAAAATAAAATGCACGGAATGATCTATCGCTATAGCTTACGAAAATGTGGGTATTGTTCAATATGTGTTTTCGTTTGCGTAAGAATATCACCTATATCCATGGGGAAATATCATTTTTTTTTTAAATTTCAAACAAATTCTTGCATGTTTTTTGTTTATATCATCCAGGGTTTTCTACCAAATTTAACTCCAGTTTCAGAGAATTTGACAAAATGAAGTAGAAATAATATAGTGAAATTGGGATGTAAATATATTAAACATTTGATAAAATATGAGCAGTTGTATGAAATATTTCTTATCTGCGCATGCGCACACGATAACAATTTTTTTTTCAGAATTAGATAGTCAACTCTATGGAGCAACTCATAAAAAAAAGCCAGTCAAATATCATGATAGAGTGCGATGATTTTTAGTTGTTCTCTAAAAACAACTGAATGATAAGGAGGTTTTCATAAATTGTCTTTTTTAATGTTATTATTATTTTTAATTTTCATTTTTTATTGATGATTCAGTTCTTTTTGAAAACTACCCAGAACGAGCCTATTCCAAGAAAAAAAGAAGTATCAAAGTATCCAAAATCTAAACATTTCTTCTAAATCTACTCGTTGACATTCATTAAATACTAACTCCTTTTCTGAAAGCCAGTTAATAAAAAATGACAATTTGTGGAAAATCCTTTATCATTCAGCTACTTTTAGAGAGCAACTAAAAATCTGCTCACTCTATTTTCGATATCGTTCTGAATATTCACGCTTTAGTTCAGCCAGTTAATAAAAATGACAATTTGCGGAAAATCCTTTATCATTCAGCAGCTTTTAGAGAGCAACTAAAAATCAGCTCACTCAATCTCCGATATCGTTCTGAATTTCCATGCTTCAGTTCTTTTTGGAAAACTACCAGAAAGATCCTATTCCAAGAAAAAAAAAAAGCATCAAAGTATCAAAATCTAAACATTTCTTCTAAATCTACTCGTTGACATTCATTAAATACTAACTCCTTTGCCAGTTAATAAAAAATGACAATTTGAGGAAAATCCTTTATCATTCAGGAGCTTTTAGAGAGCAATTAATATTCAGCTCACTCTATCTCTGATATCGTTCTGAATTTTCACAATATTGAGATCACGTCAAAGTTGACTACTAATTCATAAGAGAAAATATTTGTTATCGTGTGTACATGCGGAGATAAAAAAGTATTTCATACACCTGCTCATATTTCATCAAATATTTAATATATTTACATTCCTGTTGAACTATATTATTTCTACTCTATTTTGTCAAATTTACTGAAGCTGGTGTTAAATTTGGTAGAAAACCGTGCATGATATAAACAAAATAAAATTCATAAATTGTTTGAACTTTAAAAGAAAATCGATATATATCCATGAATATACACACTATTTTTACAGAAATGCATACACATATTGAACCACCTATTTGTAAACTACAGCGATAGATCATTTATTGCATTTTATTTTACAGGGTGACCTCAAATATAATTATTTTTCTTTGATTTTTTGTTGGACCCCTAATTGTCTTTCTGATCAAATCACAAATATGAAGTCAAACATATTTTTCATAATCCTGAAGTTCCAGAAATATCCGACACGTGTATCTTTAAATATTCGACAAAATGTCTAAAATTGAAAGTATCCGGTGATTAATGGCTGTATAGTGTATATTGTATGCATTTATCGCTGAAAAGTGGACATCCCCCAATCTACACATACCTAACGTGTGTGTCTGTGTCCATAAACCATCAGAAATACGATAGATGTGTTTGTGTGTATCATAAACGAAATGTTGGTAATATTTTTCATATTATGAGAGAAGTAAAAAGGTTTCTTCACAGTACCATAGAGAAAGAATAATTTATGATCATATTTCTTACATACATTTTATTTTTCATGCAGTAAATTGAACATATCTATACCAATATCATAAAGATGTAAAGTTTGTGTGTTTGTTCGTTTATTTGCAGGAGGGTAATCTCTGGAATACCGAACCGATTTCACATATTATAATGGTGGCAAAATTATAGTGATAGTCTCTGTCCTAACACAGGCTATATTTTATATCCGCAACCACAAAGGAGAGCAGGAGAAAAAATCGTTCTATAAATGCGATTTTTATGTTACTGAATGGCCTAGATACACGAAATTTGGAATGATAGTTACTTATAAGATATAAATGATCTTTAAGTACAGTTTCTGAAAAATTCGAAATTTAAAAGGGGTATAATACGCAAAAAACGTTCAATAAACGTTCTAAGTTGCGATTTCTACGCAGGAAGCATCAAACCGATTTTAAAAGTAATGTTTTTGAATCCCTTCTCCAGTATAGACTATATTTTATGTCGGTGTCACAGCCACTTAGGGATTGCAGGAGAAAAAAAACAAGTTCTAAATGAAGATTTTTGTGATATTGAAGAGGCTAGAAACTTTAAATTTGCCATGAAAGTTACATAATGCTCTCTAAGACCAGATGAAAAAAAACTCGAAATTTAAAAGGGGTGAAAATGCTTGAAAAGCGTTCTAAAAAGTTCTAAATTACTATTTATGTGCAATATCAGGAAATACCAAACCGATTTCAAAAGTAATGGTTGCAAAATAATAACGACAGTCCCTGAACAATATAAGCCATTTTTTATGTGGGTGTCAGTGCAACCTGGGGAGTCATGGAGAAAATTTCTAAATTACAACTTTCGTACTGAAGGGACTAGAAACTTGAAATGAAGCATGGCAGTTGCTTATAAGATATAAAGTCTCTCCAAGAGCCGTCGAAAAAAAATCGAAATTAAAAAAGGGTGAAAATACGCAAAAAGCATTCTTAAAACGTTCTAAGTTATGATTTCTGTGCAACTGCAGGGTTCGCACGGGTCCTTGAATTTTCAGACTAAGAAATTCTTCGGTTCCAGTATTTTCTTGTGGGAAATATCTCCTTAAATAAGGTAGAATTTCGCCCGTTTAAACTAGATTTATTTTTCTATAAAAAAAGTTCTGATATTTGTCCTTGAAAATAACGGTACCCGTACGAACCCTGAATTGTTAAAGATAGTAACTTGAACTTTGGTGTGGCAGATACTTATCTATATATATATAAGCCGTTCTCTGTGTGTATGTCCTTTATACAGATCTTCAATTTTTGACCGATTTGCACGAAACTTCATGTACATACGTTTTAGAACGTGGAAAAGATCACTGTCTACTTTAAAAAAATTATCAGACCACTATTAATCCCTTTTTTCTACCACTTCCATAATTTAACATTATAGAAATATCTCTTTTTAAATCTTTTTAAATTCAAACGTTTCTTTCCTGTTGCCACACCCTAAAAAATGACACAATAATGTGAAAAAAATATGGATAACGCGTGTATTTTGTTTCTATTTGCCAATAAAAATTCAAATTTTCTTGCTATATTTTTGCGTGTTTGATATTGACGTTATTCTAAACAGAAAATTCAATTTTTTTTGTATATAATATAAAAACTTTAACAATAAGAGCGGGAAAGTAACGTAGCACCTCAATTTGACTGTTGTTTTTAAAAAAATTAAAACATCTATTTTAATACAAACAGTCAAATTGCATGAAAACAATTTAAGAAAAAGAATAAAAAGGCTAGATATGACGTCACATTCTATCAAATCTTTTGAACGCGTAATGAAACTCATTGTAAACGTATGGCTCCTATATTTTGCTTACTACTTCGATTGTATACTACAGCCATATGTTATAGCTATACGTTATCACTAAGTGTTGTATCGGTTCAGGTTCAGTGCTAACATTTTCTGTGATTTAAGGTCAGTCTGCTTAAATGTGATAACCCCTAAATGCGACAATGTTCTTTTACATAAAATTTTAATGCAAGAATCGTAAATAGATGTTATATAATGAAGCATACGAACTTCAGAAACAAAACCCGAAACATTTATTTGCATGTAAAACGGTTTCTTTAAAAGAAATTTCAAATCAAATACACATCGTTCATTTTACATCGCCCCCATGTTTCGTAAATGCGACAAAAATTTCCGAAAGTGGCTCACGGTTTTTATTTTTTAACTTTGAAGATCAAATAACCTTATAAACGTCAAGAGCTACGTTATCCGTTTCAGTTACCTGACCAGTTAAACTAAAGAAAAGGCGACCAGTTTCCGGTTTAGAATTTGAAGTGGACAACGCATTTAGGAGTGCTTGTTTTCAGCCTGTGCCTAATAGTGACATAGTTGTAAATGCGGCGAAACATTTAGAAGATTAAAATATAAAATTTAATTTAAATACCATTTTAACACAATATATAAAAAAATCCATATAAACTTCTTCGTTAAACCCTTTAACCGTCTGACCCGGATTTTTCCGTTCCTAGAAATCATGTTAAAATGGCTGTAGACCAAAATATTTTAAACAGAATTCTATTTTGAACCTTATATAGAAAGTAGTGATGTTAAAGATATTATAGCATCAAACTGAGATTTTAAAAATATATATCCTGGGATTTACAAGCATTCTTATAAAAATACTGCAAAACCTTCGGACGGTGAAAGGGTTAAAATTTTTAATAAAAAAAGGTGTATGAAACGGAGTGTCTGTTCCATTAACATAATATAGACATATGATTAAGGAATTTGCAATAATTTTACATAATGAAAATTCTACAAAATCTTGTGTAGAGTGAAAACAATTTATGTTTATTTTAATGCAGTTAAGTAAGTTACTTATACAACATTATAATATTCGGTAGCTTAAATGCTGTATCCGATTAAAACGTGATGCAATTGAGTTATTCCCTGGTTTAGGAGTCATAATTTTAGTTAGCACTTTTGTAAAATCTGATATTTTAATTCTGTTTTCACTTTTTATTCGTTATAATCGACATTTTATACTTTTAAATTAGTAAAAGATTAAAAATAAATAAAACCATGTTTATCTAAATGAATATTTGTTTCCATATACGTATCTTTAAGTACAGAAAATGTTAATTTTTTTGTGAAAGTGAAAGAAAAATGAACAAGGGGGGGGGGGGATACGGAATATCAGGCACAGAGCTTCCCTTTGGCTTAATCAGAATTACTAGAAATATTGTACGATTTTATCTATTTCTAAGGCTGATATATTTATCATGTGACATTTTATAATAAAGTTATATGTAATAAATAGTCTAGTTAACAATATTATAAATATCTTTTAAATAGTCTTTAAACCCGTAAGCTCCACACTGTGAATTCGCACCGACGGAAATGTAGGCGTCTTTAATTAATTCGCATTTTTCATTCACAAAATAAGAATTTTGATAAAATCAAACATTTCATTTGGATTCCTTATTAAATTTCGTATATGGATCATGTAGTTCTATTTCATTATCACCAGATTGTCAGCAAAATTATGCGGAGTTGAAGTTACGGAACAGTGTTGCCAGTGGGCTACTTTTTTTAAAATTCGGATTTCTTGATTGGCACCACTTTTTCGAAACGGTAAAATTTCCTTTGTTTTAGCCTTAATTAATATGTCATTAAATAAGGCGGACTTTACTATTTCAAAAAATTGGTGCCAATAAAGAATCTGATTTTTAAAAAAGTAGCCCATCTGGCAACACTGGTACGGAAACTCAAATCGCACTGGTGTATAAATTATGGGTTAATATTGACGCGCAAAATTTAAACGATGTTTTCTGCGACAATCATTAAATTGTAGTTATGGCCATAGCTCCTTGGTAAAAAGGGATGAGAATTCTTTATATTAGGAACGCATTTATTTATTTGCGGGTTATTTATACTAGCCATTATACGCAACATTCAAATAACTTTCGCATATTAGCAGTGTAAAATGGACAAACAGCACGGTGCTGCGCCGTGATAAAAATTTCAAGAATAATATTAAAAAGTTTAATTATAATATTCCTGTACTTAAATTTTAGTGCAGAAACAGTACCCCGTGAGTTAATAGAGACTCTCATTCATCTTTTAACGTTAAACTGATGTCACAGAAATTGTCACAGTGTGAAGCGGTCTGTGAGACTTCTCCATCGAAAGATGAATAAAAGCCGCGATTAACTCATAGGATGTTGTTTTTGTACTAAACTTTTTGTACAGGAGTATTATAATTAAAATTTACGTATCCAAAAGTCTCTGGTGTTAGTACTAAAGTTCAAGACGAAAAAAAAAATTCAATAATGTTTGTAGATAAACTAAAATTTGCAAGTTAAACTATGAAAATTGAAAAAAGCACCGGTCTGTGAGAGCGGTAACATCAGTTAAAGATTAATCAAGTGATCTCGGAGACCGCTCGCAGTAGTTATGCAACAATTCCTGTAACCAGTTAAGGGATAATTAATTCGCCATGTACGCTAATGGCACCTGGTGCATGTAAAATCCGTCGTGGGTGCAAAGTCCTCCAAGTTACCTGTGAATTATACCTCAGGAGGTGCCTTGCCAGGTGAAGGTCTCGTCATCTGATCAAGGTTCTAAATTACGAGAACAACATGAGTAGCAATGTGCAGATGCCAAACATCAGGATATAAAGTTAAGTAACCGGCAAAACAAAGTATACACAAACGAGCAGTAGGCACTGCAATTAGGATGACGATCAAGGCAATGATGTCAGGTTTATTGCCGCTTCGCGGCGATTAGGCGGTCTTTCGCTCCGATGCCAGGTACTAAACCCGTTAAGCTGGGGCAACCCGGCAGGTAGGGGCCTGGTCATCGGTTAGAAAGAAAGAAAAGGTTAATTCATTCAAAAAATAATTACAGTTAACCATTAACTGCTGTTAGAGCTACTTGTTTTTTAAATTTTCACAGTTTAACTTGTAATTTCCAGTTTAACTATCGATCCAGCGAAATTTTGCTTCATTTGGAGCCTAGTACTATTGTTTGAAATGTTTGAAAAATCGAAATTTTATTAGAAACAGCACTGTACAAACAGATTAGTGCAAAAACAGTATTTAAGTAGTTATTCGCACATTTTATTCGTCTTTCAATCGAATGGTTTCGCAGACCGCCCACAGTTGTAATTTGGCAATTTTCTGTCACAGCAACTAATCGTTAAATGAACTTTTTCAGATCAATTGTTATGTATAAAATATATTATCATATTTAAGACTATGACCGTCTCATTTAGGTTTTAACTGCCATAAATGCGACAAAAATGACCTAAATGCGACAATCCTATATTGTGGTTTTATACTACAGATAATTAGTAAATTTCTACAAAACAATTTAGTTTTGAACTCTAGGTACAGTATTCAGTAATTATTTGCTTAATAAAATATACATTTATATAATAAAATTCCAAATATACCCTAAATGCTACAAAATTACGGGGAATCGTGTCTCATTTAGGCAGACTGACCTTATAGCAAAAAGAAAGTGGTTATTTACATTTTCAAAAAAATTCTTGACAGATGTCTTGATTTAAAATTTATGGAAAATGACATCATTTTATCTAATCATTGTAGATTTAATTTCAATAAAATTTCAAATTTTATTATTACAACCACACTTGGATGTATTTTTTTTTGCCTTTTCCCCCGTATTGTGGGAGATATTGTATACTTCTGTTACGCGCGCCAAAGATAACATGTATTTTAATTTTAAAAGTTAAAAAAATTACCACAATGTGTCATAAGAACAGCCTTTTTCTGAATTTAAATTTCGCGAGTTCCAAAATTAAAACTAAAGATGTGAGTTTTTTCATAAACGTCAAGTTAAGGCTGTTCATAAAGTTAAGGCTGTTCTCAAATCCAAAGGAGCTATTTTCTGACATATTTTTTAATTAATTTTTGTTCGGAAACGCATGAAATTGACAGGAGTTCTTATTTAGAAACTATGTAATCGAAAGATAGTTTCCATATGTTGGTGAAGGTATAAGATATTTCAGTTGGTGTTTTGAACTGAATTTCGGATGCAACAGTGCAATAAAGGATGAAAACCGGCCGTCACGCAACCACAATTGCTCATAACTCGATAAGTAATTTATTTATGAAAAAAGGAAAAACTCATTTCAATTTCAAATCGCTTTAATATTCAGGCCTACAAATTTTAAGCCATTACGTTTAATGAGTCAGAAAATGTGTCAGAAAGTTTCGCGTTGTTGAGCAGGGAACTGCAGAAGCACCTTAAGCATTATTGCAGGCTAGTATTTTGTAATCAAGTTGCATGCCAGATAGTCGCTTAAAACATAAGTCATTCTATATTGTTTTAAACAAAGGTGCATGCCATAATAGGTGTCAGGCACACTCATTAAAATAAGAATACCCTAGCGCACAGCCCCATTACTGAAGGTAAACCCGTCAATATATTTAGAGATAAAAATAGTTCTGCATTTTTCATTCAGCTAATAAGACTAATCCTTCATAGTTGGGTTCACATGATTATATAACTTTCCCCTATAATTCTATGACTAAGAAACGGAAAACAATATGTTACGCACTAAAATCTTCCCTAAAAAACAAATAGTGCAAGTCGCATGGAAATTCGTTCTGAAGAATTCAAGTTATATGCAGCCGGAACGAAATTCCCATTTGAATTTTATATACTTATCAGGTTTTTTTGAGTAGTTTTTATTTGATATCTGTTAAATTCGTGTTTTATTGTATTTTATTTTTGGCGTTTCAATTTCGATTGTCAATTTAGATACTGAATATTACGCGAAAGCAAACAAATTCTGAATTATTTACAATGTTTTTGAACAATTGTGTTAATCTTTTGTATTTGGATTGCAAGCATATTTAAAAAATATGCATACTTAAAAATTATTTTAAAACCCATAAAAAATTTGTAAATTGAGATAAGCATTACAAACAAATATTTCTGAAAGTACTTTTGTTTTCTATAATACGTTGGAACAATCAAATGCACAATGCTTAGAAGTTAAACTGCAGTAAAAGGGAAATTTACTGATGTGTTAGGTTGTTGGCACCGAAAATATGATACCAGCGTTACTCATAGACATGTCTTTTCTTTATACAATTGCATTAAGTGTAAACATGTTCATCTGTCGTAATCGGGTTGCACTCAACTTTAAAAATATCCATGTTTAAAAATTACTTTAAAATCCATTAAAATCAGAAAACTGAGATACAATTTTCAAACAAATTTCATTTGAAAGAACATTTTTTCTATTCGACATTGTAAAAAATTAAATTGTGTGATGTTTAAAAGTTAGAAAAATTGCAGTAAAGGCACATTTTATGGGTTACAGTTTATGGGGCACAATTTATGGGCACTGACATAATGTTTTTACTTTATATTGTAGATAATACTATACAAACGAGAATTTCACTAAGTGCTGCGCGATTTGGAGGAATTTTTTTTTTTCGTATTGTCAGGAAAATCACATATTTTTCTCTTACACTCGCCAAAGAAAACGTGCATTCTGTTATTAAAGCTCAGGGATTTTACTATGGTTGCAAGACAATAACGCCATGTTTTTTTATTGTCTTTATAACGATTTGTGGATGGGAATGCACAAATTTCAGTTATTGTGATTGCCGTATTATTTCGTTTTAATTTATTTTACCTGGAACGCTCCTTATAATTGACACGGGCGAAGCCGGGTAGTTCTGCTAGTAAGATATAAATTCTCTGTAAGAACAGTTACTAAAAATTTTGCAATTGAAATGGGTGAAATAAGAGTGAAAGATTAAGTTAAAAACTTTCAAAAATTCAGACTTCGATGGAATCCCACGAAATACAAAACCGATTTCAAAAGTAGTGGTGCAGAATTGATGGTGGCAGCAGCCCCTGTCCCCGCTTCAATAAAGGCTATATTGTATGTCGCTGCCGCTGCTAAAAGGGGAAGTGGTGCCGGAATTAAAAAAGATTCTAAAATGGCGATTTTGTAATATTGAAGAATGTAGAAACACGAAATTGGGCATGCAATTTATTTATAATATGTAAATGCTCCATAAGAGCTGTTTCTAAAAAATTTCAAATTTAAAAAAGTGAATTGAGTGAAAAGCGTTCTAAAAAATTAAGTATCTAAATTTCGATTTTTATGGAATTTTTAAAGGTGGAAACTTAAAATTTGGCGCCGTACTTACTTATAAGATGTAAATGCCCCCTTAGATCAGTTTTTAAAAAATCGAAATTTAAAATCAGGAACTAAGCGAAAAGTAAAAGCCTTTTAAAAATGTTCTAAATTACGTTTTTGGGTCATTTACAAAATGTTTCCATGTTTCGGAAAAACAAAACCAAATTTTTAGAAATAATCAGAAAGTTTTCATTTTTTGTATATAATTACCTTACCTCATAACATTAGTATACAAGCATCAGCAGAGACCAAATTACTAATTTAAGATTTTAAAACTAATTTCTAAATTTTAATGAACTTGGTAATGACATAAGTGAGCACGGTAATGACATCTACGATAATGACAAATTAAGCAAAATATTTATATTTTTCCCCAGGCATAAATGGCTGCCATTATATCTTCTGGCCCATACAATGATTTTTTCTATTTATTATATATTAAAAGCAGATTAAGAAATAAAAGTTCATTTAATTATCAATTAGAAGTGGGTACGGTAATCACGTGCAAAAAAATACTCACCAAAACATTCTTTGCTTGTTTTTTTGAAACTATAAAACTATTTACTCTATTCATCTAAACCTGATAAAAAGTTCACTTTTAAGGAGTATTTTTGCCTTCATAAAAAGACATATGACACCCTCAAAAAATTCCAGATGAACTTTTTGTCAGAAGTATGGCAATGACACTCTTTCTTAGGACACGGCTTAAAATAATTATTCAAAATTACAGATAAGTTTAATTAATGAAAATAAAGGTTTTTAATTAGTTTCATCTTAATAAATAAAAATGTATTACAAAATTATAACCATCTTTAGTAAATACAGAACTTGTGTGGAAATATAAATTATTTAAAAACAACGTTTAAACACACAATAAAATAAGTTGATTTGATCATACGTATACGTTTCGTGAGTACTAGGATTCACATCCTCATGCATTACTCCTCTGGATTTAGAGTTTTTTGAGGCTCTTCATATCCATAAATTTAAAGACTCCTTGGTTAATGATTTATCTAGTACACCATACATCTCAACTTTCTGGGTGGATTTGTTGTGTCACGACACTTCACTTCCGCATTATTTTTATTGGCTGTTAGAACTTGATGGTCTTTTGGTATTTTGCTTTGACATTTGGGTTTTCACCGTTCATGTAGTTGGGGGGATATTGTTTTTAAAGTTTTTTACACTGAGGATGTGAGTCCTAGTACTCACGAAACGTATACGTATGATCAAATCAACTTATTTTATTGTGTGTTTAAACGTTGTTTTTAAATAATTTATTATAACCATCTGTTTTAAATAGAACTTCGTCAAATGTTTACCTAATAAATTGCTTGTTGGGACAACCTACGGTAATGACATTTTGACTAGAAAAGAATATATTTCTTATTTTTAAATTTTTTATAAATTATAATATATCATTAAAAAAACACGATAGTTAAAATGCAATTATTAAAATTGTGATATTTAACTATTTTTCTGTGCAAATGTTAAGGTACTGTAAAACATGACACTTTTTGAAAATCACACTTCTATCCAATTGTTAACGACAGAAATTAAAAATTTGGTATGATAGATACTTATAAGATGAAAATGCTCTCTAAGAACAGTTTCCAAAAGATTATAAATTTAATGGTGTAAAATGAGGGAAAACCCTTTTAGAAACTTTTTTTAATTACGTTTTCTATGGAATCTTAGGAAATACAAAACCGATTTCAAAATTAATTTTGGCAAATTGATGGTGACAGTACCTGTTTTAACATAGGCTATATTTTACGTTGGTGGCAGTACCGGAAGAGGGGTGATAGAAGTTAGACAAGAAGCTTGGAATTTGAGCTGATAGTTGCTTTTTTTGTAAATGTGTGCTAAAAACAGTTTTAAAAAAATTACTTCAAATGAAAACTGAAATAAAAGCTGAAAAGCATATGCATTAAACTGAAAAGCATATAAAAGGAGCATAAAAGCTTCAAAATACATTCTAAATTATCATTTAGTTATAATTAGTTTTAGTTCTTATTAATTTAAATCTCATTATCGCCCAATATCGTGTAATAGCCAAACTGTGGCCCAATTGGTAATTTTTGAATTATTCCTAATTGTATAATTTCTGCCAATAAAAATTAGACCTACAAGTACTACTTTGCATATTTGAACTATTACGCGAGCAAAGCCGTGGGTTTTGCTTGTATCTATACATTTTTATTCATATGTGTACTTAAATTTAATCTGAAAACAAGATCTGCTGACACGTTTGGTAAAAATATCAACATCACGACATGCAAAAACATAAATCTGACCAGCAAGAAGTGGTTCCCCGGAGTGACCCCCGAGCCACAGAAAGAAAATTAGAGACACTGTAATCCGAAAAAAAGTTAGAGCAAAATTGAGTGTTAGTATTGGGAATTTTAAAGAATGTTCCATATATCCATTATTACATAAATCATATAAATGCAGACGACCTCCAGGGTTCGTAAAAATCACGATATTTTCAAAATATCAAAAATATCCGATATTTTGATATCTATCCGATATTTTCGATATATATCAGATTTTTTTCAAAATAGTTAACTCATTGCTGACAATAAATATTTTCAAGCTTAATATAAGTTAGAAACTAAAACATACCGCACTTAACATTAAAACTTAATCAAACAATATTCTAAAAATTCACTTCTCTTTACCACCACCCCTTTTTTTCACTTAGAACAAAATTGTAGATCAACTATCTGAAATCAGGTAAAATTTGCTTTATACGCTTACAAAACAAAACAAAACAAAACAAAACAAAACTATGGGATTTAATGTTAAATATCAAAAATCTGAAATTTGTAAAACAAAATTTTAAATACAAAATAGTTTTTTTTTATTAAAGAATTATAACATAAATGTAAGCTTGTCTTAATTTTTTATTCCCTAACATGTTGTACAGTTTAGACACAACTAACCCAATATCAGAAAAGATGCTTTTTTAATGAAACTGTATCTAACTAATCAGAGTTGAGCACATTTGTAATTCCAATTATCTGCAATGTAATTACAGTTCAATTGTATGTAATTAATTATAGTTAAGATTACATGCCGTAAATAATTCTTTCAGCACTGTAACCGGAACTACTCTTATCCTATTATTTGACGAATTTTTTATGTTTGAATGTGTGCAACTATGATCAATTACATGCAATTAACCTGTAATTACACAGCTGATAATTGAGATTACAAATTTGCCAATCTCTGTAAAAGATTATCTAAATTAAACAGTGCATCTTTCAACAGCTGTTCTTAATTAATTGTCTCACATAATTATTTGTTCTAAATTTAAAAATAAAAGCTTCAAGTATTAAGCTTGGAAAATATATTTGTTTTCTTTGGCTAAAAGAGGTCAATGACAGAGACAAAAGTTTTTTACACACAGAATGACATAATTAATAACAGTTGAAAATTTCATTTACACTTGTTTCGACTAATATATATATATATATATATATATATATATATATATATATATATATATATATATATATATATGCATATATATATATACACATCATCATCATCATCATCAACCGTTTTCAATCCATTGCTGGATGTAGGTATCCCTCAGATTTTTCTATTGTTTCCTGTCTAGTGCTTTAGTCATCCAATTAACACTGGCTACTTTTCTGATTCGATCACTCCATCTTACTTGCGTTCGTCTTGGCCGTTTTACATCTCTGAGATACCACTGTAGGGTGTTTGTGCTCCATCTACTGTCTTGTCTTCTTGCAATGTGCCCAGCCCATTTCCATTTTAGACGTTTATTTCTTTCAATGATGTCAAAAACTTTCGTCTGACTTCTTATCCAGGTTATTCTTTTTCTGTATCTTCTAGTTATACCTAGCATACATCTTTCCATACTTCTCTGTGTTGTTTGTAATCTTCGTACCATCCGTTTTCTTAGCGTCCATGTTTCTGATCCATAAGTTAGCACAGGCAAAACATATTGGTTAAACACCTTTCTTTTCAAACAAAGAGGCGTGTTTCTCTTCAGAATAATATTTTTCTTCCCAAAAAATACCCCACCCATTTCTTATTCTTCTTTTGATTTTATTCATAATACTATTATCCATTGATATTTCCTGCCCACGGTGCACATAACTTTGCACTTCTTTAATTTCAGTATTGTTATAGACGATTTTTTTATGCAAATGAATTGAACATTACCTTAGCCTTTTCGAAGTTTATTTTTAATCCCACATCAATGCTAGCTTCTGCCAAATCTTTCAGCATATTTTTCAATTCTTCAGGATACTTACTGAAAATTAAAATGTCGTCAGCGAATCGGAGATGACTTAAATATTCCCCATTTATTCTAATCCCTTTGTTTTCCCAATCCAGTTTCTTGAAAATATTTTCTAAGACGGCAGTAAAAAGCTTAGATGAAATGGTGTCTCTTTGTCTTACCCCTCTTGCAAGCTTGATCTTTGCTTTTTCTTTGTCCAAACGGATGGTTGCTGTTCCCTTCTTGTAAATCTTCTTTATGATATTGATGTAAGTCTATACCAATGTCCTCCAGAGATTCTACTACTGCTGATGTGTAGACTGAATCAAATGCTTTTTCATAATCAATAAAGGCAAGGCAGAAAGGTAAATTATATTCCTGGTGTTTTTCTATGAGTTCGCTTACCGTTTGGATATGATCCATTGTGCTGAATCCACTTCGGAATCCTGACTGCTCTCTAAGTTCAGCTGAGTCCAGAGTTAATTCAGGTCTTGTCGTTAAAACTTCAGTGAAATTTTTTTTAAAATCGCTGATAGTAAGCTGATCGGACGGTAGTTTTTAATGTTTTCCTTCTCTTCTTTCTTGTAAAGTAGCACCATCACAGCATTATTCCAATCTTCTCGTACATCTGATTTCTTGAGACATTTTAAAAACAATAAGGATAGCATTTTTTGCAAATTCTTCTCCTGCTTCTTTGATAAGGTCGATTGTAATTTCATCTTCGCCAGGGCATTTACTTTTTTCATAAATCTAATGGCTTGTAAAACTTCGTCTGTCATCACTGGGATTCTCGTGGATCACGTAGGTGGATTTCCATTTGATCTTTATATTTATATAGATCGTTATACAAGTTTTCGATAATGTGTAAAATTTCTTTATTGATTTTGGTGATTGTTCCATCTGCCCTCTTTAGTGCAAAAATACCTTTTCTTCCAACACATAGTTTGCGCCTAGCTGATTTTAAACTTTTGTTATCTTCTAGAACTTTCTTGACAAGATAACAGTTAAATTTTCTGATATCTTCTGTAACACATTTTCTTACCGTTTCATATAATTCAGCATATTCAACTCTTAATTTAGGATCGTTTTTCTTCATTTTGAATTCTCTGCGTTTCTTCATCAATCTTCTTGTTTCTTCTGTTATTTTCTTTGTCTGCTTTACTTGTGCATCGCCGGCTATCTTCTTTGCAATATCTTGTAGAATACTGGTTAGTTTCTTGTTCAGAACTGTAACATCTTGCTCTTCTTCTAAAGTTGATTGAAGTACTTGGAAGCGGGTTAAGTTCCAAACGGAACTCTTATTTCTGTTTCTGGAGATTTATTATATCGATTGATTTCTTTGAGTGTTGCAAAAGTTTCATTCTTTCCACTTAGTATTTAACAGCAGTTTGCATCTAACCAACCTGGGATTGATTCCTGTGTTGAAGTTATTGAGAACGCTGAAATCCTGAATAAGATGCTTTTTGTTTGTTAAGACGAAGTCGATTTCACTTGTTGAGCCATTTGCACAGAGCCATATCCATTTTCTTTGTGGTTTTTTCTTGAAAAAGGAATTCATGATATACAACTGTTCACATTCTGCAAACTCAAACTGTTTCCTCTTTCATTACGCACCCCATATACATGATTTCTTATTGAGAACTCCCTTTCTCTTTTTCCCCAATTCAGCATTCCAGTCTCCATTATTAAATTTATTTAGCATTTCCCCTTTCGATGCATTGAAGCTACTTCTTTATAGAAATCCCCAACATCTTCATCAGTATAGCTTACTGTTTGTGCATAAACTTGGATAAATTGCAACTTGTATTTCCTGGAAACCTGTATTACTAACCTTGCAACTCTATGGGATGCACTATCATGTTCTACGATGTGATTCTTCTACTTTTTATGAATCAGAAATCCTAAACCGCTTGTTCGTCCATCTTCTGTGCCTCTGTAGTATAATACATGTCCCCTGGCAAAATCAATCTTCTCTTCTCTTTTTTTTCTTACTTCACATAATCCCAGGATGTCCCAGTTGATTCTTTCTAATTCTTCTTCAAATTCCTGTGAATGATTTTCCGAAGATAGGGATCGTCCATTATGCGTAGCCAAGTTCATCAATTTATGGCAGCCTAGCTGAGCCCGGTGATGCTTAGCACCCTTTGTCTTCATGTCTTTCTGATCGCTGCCGTAACCAGGAACATGCAGACCGTCGGGAATTAAGGGCTATGATTTGTTTTCTGAATTCGTGGTAAAATAAGGGGGGGGGGGGGGTAGGTGGCCAAATTCATCCACGCTGGCTAAGCGGGTTGGAAGAAGTCCATCCGCATTCTTTCCCCATGCACTAGGCAAGGGTACTAACAGGCTGTACCGGTGGAAGGTGCGGATTGGACATTAAGTCTCCGCTCCCAGTCGATTCCTTTAAATCCTGCTCGAAGTCAATTAAAAGGTCTAATTCTGGTTAATAAGTAGTGGCTATTAAATAGCCCATATATATATACATACACACACACACACACACATATATATATATATATATATATATATAATGAAATCGAAATATCGAAAATATCAAAATTATCTTGCACATTGATATTTTGAAAATAAATATAAAACATACAAGATATAAAAAATCTTGATATTTTGAAAATATGAAGTATATGACAATAACGAAAACATCAAAAATCTCAGTATTTTAAAAATAAATTTCGGATATATATATCATGATATCTATCATGATATATATCCATTGATATATATATATATATATGATGACATATATATCCATCAACTGACCCTGACGACCTCTGAGCAAAATTTAGAAACAGCATTATTCAGATGGCGTTATTACAAATTCATTGCTACCAGTCACATTTCTGTGCCATGATTTGCTACAAAGTTAGTATGCGTCTTTCTTTCTTTTTTTAAAGACAGATTGTTTCTTTAAAAATATAAATTAAATAAAAGCCCTCAACCTATGTTTCTAACTCAAACAGAATGATTGATATATATTTATCCAACAATGATGAAAGAGAAATTAGAGCATTTTCAGGACTAAAATAACTTTAAATACTAGAAAAAAAGCAAATTAATATCTCACACTCATACTGCTTTTAAAATATAAAATTTTTACTGATGTTTTCTTGACATTTTATTAAAAAGAAATTTGTTACTTTTTTATCTGCATAGCACCATTTTGCACAAAAAGGTATAAAAATTAAAATTAAAAATTTCTTTATTGTTTATATATCATATATTGGTCATATAACTTATAAAAATTTTTAATGAAAGTTTTCTTTCCAGGAAAATTTATCAACGAATTTTATCTTTTAAAAAAGATATACTTGTTAAATGTATTCAAAATAGGAATATTCAGATCAAATTGTTCCATATTTTCTCAAGAAAATGTAATCAATAAAATGTTTTTTTCTGAATATACTGAGTCAGTGAAGCGGAAAATGTAATTGCATTAAAAGATACGAAAATGGTTGTTTCTGCAAAAAAGAAAGAAAAATGTAAAATTAGCTAAACATATTTTAAGTTACATAAAATAAACAAATTCTTCTTCTTTCAGATAGAAACTAAAAGTTTTTTTGTTTCTTCAAGTATCACAATTTTTACTGATTCTTATGCCAACAATAATTTGATTAAGTTATATTTTTATTTAAATAAAACTTTCTGTAAATTTAAAATTATTTTAAAGGCAAAGTATCGACATAGAGATATGAAAGTCAGTGTTAATGCTTTTCTATTGTAAATTTAAGTAATTTCAAATGAGCGACAAGTGTTCTAAATTTATAACTGAATTAAGCAAGTTACAAACAAGAAAATTAAGATGACATTTAAATTTTTTTAAAGAGTTTTTTTAGTATATTTTCACCACAAGCCGAATATACTATATGAAAATTAAATAAAGTTTTATTCTTACACTACCTAAATTCATATTCTTTCTACATATAATCTTTCGGATATTTCGGTATAGTAAAGAGGCTATGCGCTACTAATATATGAGACCGGTTACAGCGCTACCTGTTGAAAAATGGCGGCACTAGCGTTTCTATCCGGAAAACGGTTCAAAATATGGGATAAAAATGAATGACAAATTTGTAGAGTATCTTCGATTTTGTTCGAAAGGACACCTTGTGAACGTGCAAGCTAAATGAATCTCGTTCTGAGCATGGATTTCGTTTTCGAGATAGGAATACTAACTCAGCTGTTTTGCACCAGGTGACGCAGGAAGCGGTGTCATCTGGTAGAGCATAGCCAACATACTTTACTACACCTATATTTACTATATCTAGACACCACATTTATGAGCATAGCTGCAACCGTTCGGCAATTAAAGCGTGGGAAGGACTTTAGTGGGCACCCTGTATAATGCATTAAAATTAATGCGTTAAACATACTTATTTTGCAACTAAGTAAAAAACAATTTAATGCACACATGTAAGTTAACATTCATTTCTTTTTTGTATTTTTGTCTACTCAGAATTTTTCGAGAAATTTGTGTAGTCATCCTGAAAAATAAAATTTTAAAAATAAAATCATATTAAAAAAAAAAAACTTTAATGTTTTTTGGTGCCCTGTAAAACATATAAATGCTACCAAAATTATTTTCGGTTGAAAAAATGCTGTTTTGTGAATAAATAACCTATATAAATTTTATTCAATTTGCAATAAAATTTCTGCATATGGACGGTAATGTATTCGAATATTTTATGTGTCCCAGTAAAAGAAATACCACTGCTACGCACGTTGTTTTAAATTTAAAAACTGTTATTGTGCATCCCAATAACCTATAGCAAACTTTGTAGAAATTTAATTAAAATTTATGCTTTTTAGCAACAATCTTTCCTCGATATTTTGTGTGGCCTTGTAAAAAATTCATAGTTTCTACGTTCGTCAAATTATAATTTAATAGAATTGTCATCGGAAAAACACAGGTAGGCAAAGTTTCAGCTCACTCAGATAATTGAATGTGTATTAAAATTAACTTGCGTTTTAATCTAAATTTTTGTGAAGCCCTGTAGAAACAGTATTCTAAGCAAACTTCTAAGTTCTTTAAATCATAATAATATTGTATTATCATTCAAATTACACATGTACTCATTGTTTCGGCTCAATAGAATAATTAAAAGTGATTTAAATTTGACTTGCAAGATTTGAACTAAACATGCTTACATGCACTGGATGCTTGATGTATGATGCTTGTTTATTAATAAAAACTTACTGATCTTCAGCTCTCTGCAGGAATTTGTTTAATTTTTCAATGCTTTAGGAATGGCACTTTGATTAAAAAAATACTGATTGCTGAATAATGCTGAATAATTTGTTAAAAGCCAAGATGCAATTTGTAAATACCATCAAGGATCATCCCGAATTTCAGCCTTTGAAAAAAGCGGTAAAGCGGATTTATATCACTTATTTCCAAACAAGACTGGGTTAAATCTGACCTTGATAAAGCTGTAAAATTAGATCAGCAATCTCGTGCTTACAAATAATACAGAATAGTCACGACGTGCTTTCAAACATGGAGGAAACTAGTGCAACTTTTGAAACTCCCTCAAACCAACTGCGCAAATCGCTACTTTACGGTCACAATTAATCAACATCTCTGATAATTTACACCAAAACTAGTACGGTTGTCGAAAATGCAGACATTCAGCTATCAGGACACGCGGTTTTGTCAAATTTCGAGATAATCGGAAAAATGAATTTTGTCAACCTAGATCATCAAAACGTCCACTGTGCCTCGTTCGGACTTCGCAGCCTCTATAAACTTGCTAATGTGTCCTTTTTAAAAACATTATCCAATTACGGAAGATTGAATAATAATATCACGAACGGCAAAGATTTTCTGTAATGATGTTTCCATGCTTTTTTGTTTGACACGGCATTTAGCGATCCCCATGGCCTTATCCACTAGGATTTTTTATGGATTGATATGTAAGATCAATTGCACAGTTTTTGAAAATTAGCTTGTATAAAATGGTTAATTAAAAAATTTGCTGCCTCTTGGACTTTTATAATGACGCTGTGAACAATATTCTTCCTTTGGTTTCGAGATTGCAAAAATTCGTCTCCTTGGGATAACATTCAGAAGCGTGGCATTGAAAAGTACGGTGTTTAGAAAATTTCCCCTTTTATTTTATCTGTATATCGTGTTTTAGATATTTTCAGGAACCAGTATAGCTTATGTGTGAATTTTTTTCTCTATTTCAATGCACTTTCATGCTTAGTTTTATATTATTTTTAAAATGTAAAATGTTTATTTTAATTTGTAAGTGTATGATAATTTTTAATTATGTATTTTTATTTACCCATCATACGTAGTATAGGGTAAGTCTTGTAATCGTTTTGAAAATCGAAAAAAAAAATTGACGGATTTATACATTTCAGACACTGGAGATTGCGAAAAACATATTTTTAGAAAAAAAAATTTGTCCCTCCGTCTGTATGTCTGTAATCGCTCTATCTCCCGAACAAATTGAGATAGAGACTTGCAATTCGGTGTGTACTTAGAGAGTAATAATGGGAAAAAGCCTATTGAATATCAGTAACCTCGATTAAAAGGAACAATTTTTTTCGGACTCTTGAAATATTCGTTCTGATAAAAGGTATACAAAAATTTCGAAATTGTTTATTTGAAGGGGTGAATATAAAAGACAATAAAAAAACATAAATTTTGCATCATGAATGAACTCTATCGGATAATTAGTTGCCGAGATATTTGTAATTCTATTTTTCACACTCTTTGATTTTTCATGACCATGTATTTCATTCAAATTTCAATTCAAAGATATATTTTAATTGGAAATCAGATGCTTAATCCGACGCAGTAAACTGTTAGTTAATACTATTATAATTTTTCGAGTTGTAAGGATGTTTCTTTTACGCGATTCGGTACTACTCGATTATCCCGCCGACCAAAAAACTATCGCCAAACACTAAGATTAAATGCCAATAATGGCTTATCGTAAATGTCAAGCATTTAATGCCTCTCTATACCTGTAAGGGGTTTACCATAGGGGGGACCCTGTTCTGTCGCGAAATACCGCCAAGTTTGTCGCCAACCTGGCGGCATATAGCCAAATATGGCAGCCGAAATGAGTCGCCAAAAGTGACGCCAAATTGGCGGTATCTCTAATATTTCGCCAAATTCCCATAGACTTCCATTGTAAACCAATACTTGCTTACAGAATATCAACAAATTGAGATATTTTAATGCAACAAAAAGTAATATTAGCTTAAGGGGTTATATTAATTATGGCACAGATGTCATATATGCTTCATATTGGCGCGATTGCCAATTTGGCGAAAGCTTCAAAAGCATAAACAACATCATCCGGGTTACCATAGCAAGCAAAATAACGACACTTTGGCGCCAGTTAAGCACCCGTTGCGTATATGACATTGGCGTCATAAAAAATCGCGCCAAATTGCGTATATGACATCTGTGCTTTAATTATATTTAAGGGAGTCCAAATAAATTAAATTATGAATAAAAGTAACATGGTACAATGCTTAGCAAATATCACATGTTTTATTTTCATATTTTACTAGGGGGCCCAGTAGCAGAAAGTTATGGTTGTGTCTGCGACAACAATTTAGTGGGATGAAAATTGTCTGCGGGAGTAGCGTGCTACATTTTCTTATGTACAAACATTATGAGTTAAAATAAACAGCGTTCTTACTGATTAATACCAGGGGTGATTCTGAGTAAAAAAAAAAAAAAAAAAAAAATCTGAAATTCACAGCAAAATTTCCGAAAGAGGTTACAACAGAGGTGGGGGGGGGGGGAGCGAAAATCCACTACCGGCACTAATTATGTGTTTTTCTTGCGAACTTTTGACGAAATGTGGGTTTTTTCGCGATCTTTTGACGAAATATGTCGTTTATCTCGATCTTTTGACGAAATCTGCCGTTTTTTTTTTCGCGATCTTTTTACGAAATCTGCTGGGTTTTTCGATCTTTTGACGAAATCTGCTGTTTTTTCGTAATCTTATGAGGAAATTCCTCGTTTTTTTCGCAATCTTTTGGCGAAATTTGCCTTTTTTCGCGATCCTTTGACAAAAATGAGCTTTTTTTCGCGATCCTTTACGAATCTCATGTTTTTCCCTCGATTCTTTGACGAACTTTTTTCTGCGATTCTGTGACAGAAATTTCCGTTTTTTCGGCACCTCTGGGACGAAATTCACGTTTTTCCCGGGATCTTTTGACGAAATTCGCGTTTTTACAGCGATTCTTTGGCAGAAATTTGCACTTTTTGCAATTTTTTGACGAAATTCCGTAAATTTAATTCCGATCTTTTGACATAAATTTCCTTTTTTTCGCGATCCTTTGACAGTAATCTGCTTTTTTCGTGATCCTTTGACAGAAATTTGCGTTTTTTTGCGATCGTTTTACAGAAATTTGCGTTTTTTCGCGATCGTTTTACAGAAATTTGCGTTTTCTCGCGTTTGTTTTACAAAATTTTGCGTTTTTTCGCGATCGTTTTACAAAAATTTGCGTTTTTTCGCGATCGTTTTACAGAAATTTGCATTTTTTCCAAGATTGTCTGACTAAATTCGTGTTTTTTCTTCGATCCTTTGATGAAATTCAAGTTTCTTCCGCGATTTTGTGACAGAAATTTGCGTTTTTCTTGCGCCCCTGGAACGAAATCCACGTTTTTTCGGGATTTTTGGATAAAATTTAAGTTTGTACAGCGATCTTTTGGCAGAAATTTACGCTTTTCGAGATCTTCTGATGAAATTCCTCCTTCTTTCCACAATCCTTTGACATAAATTTGCGTTTGCTCGCGATCCTTTGACATAAATTTGCGTTTTTTTGCGATCGTTTGACTAAATTTGTGTTGTCCCCACAATCGTTTGTCTAAATTCGCGTCCTTTCCGCGATCCTTTTACTAAATTCGCAATCTTTCATCGATCCTTTGGCGAAATTCGTGATTTTTCCGCGATCCTGTGACAGAAATTTGCATTTTTTCTACAACCCTGGGACGAGATTCGTGTTTTTTTCCGGTCTCTTTTGACGAAATTCGCGTTTTTATAGCAACCCTTTGGCTATAAATTACCGATTTTTTATGCGAACGATTGCCGAAATTGATATTTTTCGGCGACCATTTGTCGAATTCGCGATATTTTTTGTCAGAATCTTCGTACTTTTTTTTTTTTTAAGGAAATACTTTTTTTTTTTCAAGTTGGCAAATTTATCTGCAAGGTCCAAAATGAATCTGCGACGCACGTCGCGCGTCTCGAACTTTCTGCTACCGGGCTAGGGGGCTCTGCCCCCTACGAGCTACGCTCGCCAACCCCCGTTCAGACACACCAAAATAAAAAAAGCACGCTAATTTGATCGGCTTTAAAAATACTGAATTAAAATTTAAAAAAAAAAAAAACAAAAACAGTAGGGATCTCTCTGTAAACAGGTTTCCATTCGTCTTCCTTGGATTGGGAATTTTTAAGGCCAAATCTGCTGCTGTTAAGAGATACAATGGCTAAACAGCCATTGTATCTCTTCGTATTTAATTAAAAGAATTAGTTAAACATTTGAAAATAAGCTAATGTAAAATGAATTAAGTATACAGTGTCATT
This sequence comes from Maratus speciosus, assembly GCA_963932465.1. NCBI lineage: Eukaryota > Metazoa > Arthropoda > Arachnida > Araneae > Salticidae > Maratus > Maratus speciosus. The sequence continues at coordinate 175,927,373 of OZ010790.1, read as the reverse complement.
GTCTCCCGGTATTTTTTAACAGCGCTACAAGATAGTTCTTTTAAATAATTCATTTTAAATGTATCGTTTTAAATCTGACGTAATTTACACCACAGTTTTATTTCTCTTATTAATATTCACGTTAAAATACTTTTGTTGTTAGAAGGGAATATTATTTGCGCTGTCTTCGAATTCACGATAATAGTTGAAAAGATTATCTCAAAATATCTCGCGCAAATATATTTTTCAATTTAAATTGTTTTGCTATATTTTTTGCCATTTTTAATATGACGTAATTTCCTCAAATTACAAGTTTGAACCATAATAATGATTTTTTTTTTATTTTAAGATTTTGTTTCTCTTTTAAAATTCAAGTGTAAAGTTGGTTCGGCGCCGATGTCATATACGCCCATACGTGTCATATATGTCATCATATTTTTTTTCTGACGCCAATTTCATATACGCAACTGGCACTTAACTGGTGCTAAATTGTCGTTATTTTGCTTGATATGGTAACCCGGATGTTGCTGTTTATGCTATTGATGTTTTCGCCAAATTGGCGTCGGAAAAAAATTGCGCCAATATGGGGCGTATATTACATCTGTGCCTATTGTTCTTATGACGTAATGTTCCTGCTTTTAACATGTAATCATTTAATTCTAATTTTAAAGTTTTTTTTCCGTTTGTAATAGTCACGTGTAAATAAATTTTTAATTTGAAGTAAAAAGTTTTGTTTGCGCTGTTTATGCAACTGGCAACAGTTTAAATTAATAACATTTTCTAAAATTTGTAAAAATAGCTCTTGAAATGCTGAAAATTTGAATTTAAAAAATGAAATAAAACCACAAAAAATGAGTCAAATAAGAAAAATAAATGCAATCTGCACATCGGGAACTTATAACGTATAAAATGATCTAAAAATGATTAAATTCTCATGTATAGTTTATGCTCCAATAAAACTTTTTTAATGGAACGATTTTGTCCAACTTTAGCATTAAATATCTCTTAAAATAATTCTTTGATTTGAAAACTGTCTGCATCAGCGTATTTATCAAACATTTCTCTATAATACCACCGATTTTCATATTTTTGTATGCAACAGTTTTTTTAATATTAACGATGAAAGGCCATGCTTAAGCATTCAAATTGGATGCCGATCTACCCGGAATATCTACGCAGATTTTCATTGGTCCATTTCTAAATCAAAACTTTTTTTATATATAGAAGGATATTATCTGTATCCATGATGGGTAAGTATTACGGTGGCCCCCAACGACTAGTTTGAATAATAATTCGTACAAAATAAATTTAAAGTATATCACACATGTATTTACCTGAATTTATGCTGCATCGAGTGGTGATATATATATATATATATGTATAAGCAAACTTGCTAGCCGATTAATTTTTACACCATGTAACTTCCACTGTAACATCACACCACTATTGTCCATAAGAAAGTCGCTTTAAATGTATCGTTTAACACATGACGTAATTTTTGCCCTTGAAATACGTTTGGCGTGTAATAATTTAATTAATTTAAGGTTTTCTTTCTTTTTTTAATATTCACGTGTAAGTACATTTTTATGGTGAAATTTTCCCCATTTCCTGCTTTTAACACCTGACCATTTAATTATTTAAAAGTTTTCTGTTTTTAATAGTCTAATGAAAATTCATATTTTTATGGAAGGGAAATACTACTCTTTGCGCTGTTTCACAATTCACACAAATGAATTTTCCTAAATATGAAATAAATCTTTATTGAAATAAGGAAAATTTGAATAAAAAATGAAAAAAAATTCAAATTTAGTCAAATTAAAAAACTAATTGCACATTGAGTACCGCAACCTTGTCAAGTCTGTACCCGCAAAAATAGGGATAAAGTACTGTTAGTGCAGGCAATAGGGGAATTTGCCTGTCAAAATTAATGGTAGTTCTGGAAATTGGCTTACTTCATGTTTTTTGGGTCGCTGAATCCGAATTTTTAACTTCCCACTAAAATTTCCCCCCGACAAACCTCCCCCCTAATTTTGGTAAAATGCCCTCCAAAAAAGGTTTTTATTAAAATATCAATTTTTTTATTGTTTTAGGGAAAAAGTATCTAGAAATTCAGAAAGTAGACAAAATTTGCAACAAATTAGATCCATGACATTATGACTTAGGATGAAGGGGAAGGGGGGGGGGATCTGCCTCGGAACATGCGCGCGGTGCTGCGTGGTCTAAGTTGCGCAATACCACTTAACCACTCACACGTTTACATTCGCCCTCCCATCTCCCCTCCGAACTTTCTCTATAAGGTTTAATTTAAGTTTTTTGGGTCACTGAATCCGAATTTTTAACTTACCCCCAACCCCTCTCCCCCGAACCCCCCCCCCCCCAAATAGTTGTTTTTAATTTAAATTTTTTATTGAGGGGAAAACTATGTAAAAATTCAGAAAGTAGACAAAATTTGCAACAAATAGGATATATGACATTATGACGTAGGATAAACGGGGAGAGAGGGGGCTACCTCGGAACATTCCCCGCACGCTGTTCTCAAAAACCAAATTTTTTCAAAAAATCAATTTTTTGGAGGTTTGCCAGGGGAAATTTTGGTGGGAAGTTACAAATTCAGATTTAGCGACCCCCCCCCCCCCCCAAAAAAAAAGTAAGCCGCAATTCAGAACTAGTATTAATTTTGCCAGGTAAAATCCCCTATTACCTGGACTTGCATAACTTAATGCACATAGCGCCGCAGTGTATGTTCTGAGGCAGCCTTCTCCCTTCCCGTTCATCCTACGTCATAATGTCATGTATCCTATTTGTTGCAAATTTTGTCTACTTAATTTCTACATAGTTTTCCCCTAAAACAATAAAAAAATTCATTTAAAAACAACTATTTTTTTTTTGGGGGGGGGGGGTTCGGGGGGCGAGATTTTGCGATTAAGTTAAAAATTCGGATTCAGCGACCCAAAAAATTTAAAGTAATTCTTATAGAGAAAGTTCGAAGGGGAGATGGGAGGGCGAATGTAAACGTGTGAGTGGTTAAGTGGAATTGCGCAACTTAGTCCACGCAGCACCGCGGCGCATGTTCCGAGGCAGATCCCTCCCATCCCCTTCATCCTAAGTCATAATGTCATATATCTAATTTGTTGCAAATTTCGTCTACTTTCTGAATTTTTAGATACTTTTGCCCTAAAACAATAAAAAACTGATTTTTTTTTAATAAAAATCATTTTTGAGGGGCATTTTACCAAAACTTGGGGGGTTGCCGGGGGAAATTTTGGTGGGAAGTTAAAAATTCGGATTCAGCAACCCAAAAAACATATAGTAAGGCTTTTTCCAGAACTACCATGAATTTTGCTAGGTAGAGCCCCTATACGGTCTGTATTTCCTGGACTATGTGCATACATTTTATTCCTATAAAACTTTTTTGACAGAATTATATCGACGAATTTCAACATTATACAGGGTGTCCGGTCTCAACGGTGTCCAATGGCTAATATCCAAACCGTTAGTCATAGACATATAGTTTCAATTACAAAAATGTTTAAAATAAGGTAAAGAAATATTTTAAAAGCGATTTGGGTCAATAAAAACATTTTTTAAAAAATTACGAAATTTAAATTTTTATACGGCCCCCCGGTCCTATAAATTATATTTAGTAAAATTTTCCTTTTACACTGACAAGTAATACACAAAACGTCCCGTTATTCTACGATTAAAATTGACCGAGTAATAGCTGTTTAAAGTGGAGCATATTTTTTGCTGCAAATTGGGGGTCATTCACAAATTTAGTCGAAATATAATTTCGTCAGATATATTAAAAAATGGTTGAGAGTAAAATTAACTCTGCAATATAAATTTGAAATCTTTAATCATTCTGACATATTAATGCAAAATATACAATTTGTAATAAACCTTTAAGAAGTAAGAAAAAATAGAATTTTTGTTAAATAAAATGATGCGAAATTAACAGCCTCAATTCTTTACAAAATGATACGTATTTTAAAATATCATTAGATTGCACTAGCCTGCAAAAGTTGGATTATGTCATGTTTTTTAGCTTTGATAATTGATTCTTATGTATTCGGTACCGCTGAATCTGAAATTGACCTTCACTTTTAACCATTACATCAGGAGTTTTTGCAAATTTCAAAGTTAAAAAGTTCAAAGTTCAAATTTAATCTCCTCCCCCATCTCATCATACCATACAGCTGTAAGAATCCCAAGATAAGCAAAAATATCGAATAAATTATTGAATAAAATAAAATAAAAAATGTTTTACATATGTTTTATAGCATGAGATTTTCGCTATATTTTAACTTACACATTTGCAAAAAAATTCTAACGTGATGGTTAAAAATGAAAGCCATTTTCAGATTCAGTGCTAAAAAGTACGTCAAAATCAATTATCAAAAGTTAGAAAACACAACCATCTCCTCTACTTAATAGTATCCGATTTTTGTTATTCTTTAAATTTCACAATTTATGATTTGCGAAATATCCTAACATGGTGGTTAAAAATTAATGTAATTTTCGGATTCAGTGCTAAAAAATACACAAGTTTAAAAAAAAACCAACAATAGCAGTCTTGTATTATCTAATCTAAAACTTTTTCTTAAACTTCTTGGCAATAATCTATCCGAAAGTTTTTGTGTTATCCTGTAAAATAAGTATAAATGGTAACCACCGAAAATTATAATAATATTAAATAGTTATTTGGATTTGCGCCAGTATGTAAAATGTAATCTCGATCGGCTATTTAAAAGTGAGTTAAAGTTCGAGTACAAATTTTGAGCTGGCAAAACATACATACGATCGTTGAAGTAACATGAAAACTTATAAAAATAACATAATTTTTGTTAAAAAAAATCATAAAAGAAACAATCTCAAATCTTGACAAAATAAAACATATGTTATTTTAGCCGATCTGAAACTTAATAAATGTTAACTTAATCGTAATACTTGTACGATTTTTTTCAAAGCGCAGATACACATGAAATAAGATCTTCGAATACTTTACGCACTTGGTATGTGACCCCTCAAAGCCACGCCGAACTCATTTGTTTTCAGAGCAGAAAAGTGGTATGAGTCATGCATTTTTAAAGTTTCATAACTCGCTCAATTTTAGTGTTATATGAATGGGACTTTTTTTGCCTTACATGTCAGCGTAATAGGGAAATTTTACTAAATATAACTTATAGGACCGGGGGGGACCGTATAAAAATTTAAATTTCGTAATTTTTTAAGAAAGGTTTTTATTGACCCAAATCGCTTTTAAAATATTTCTTTACCTGATTTAAAAAATTTTTGTAATTGGAACTATATGTCTATGACTATAACGATTTAGGAATTAGCCATTGGACACCGTTGAGGTCGAACACCCTGTATAGCTCTTAAAATAATTCTTCTATTTAAAAATTGTCTGCTTTAGTGTGTTTATCGAACATTTTTCTATAAAACTACCAATTTTTATATTTTTATATGTAATAGTTTTTTTTATACAGTAAAAACTCCACAACGGACACTCCCGAATAGCGGACATCTGTATTTAGCGGATATTTTTTCGATTAATAACATATATATATTTTTACATTTTTTATTCTGTATAACAGATGCCTCCAAATAACTGACGAATTCAGCGCTCCCGAGTTGTCCGTTTTTCGAAGGTTTTACTGTATTAACCGAGATGATTGGTTGGGTATATACCGGCATTGGTGTGTATTGCTTCGGTATGTTTTATGCAATATATTTTACTAGTTTCTAATTGATGTCATTAAGAATTTCAGAATGTCGCCATTCAGTAGATTACATTATTCATTTATAAAATAAGGTACTATGTAGATAAAAATGTTGCAAATATTGGAATATTGGTGAATGGAATTATGTAGAAGTAAAGTACTGCACTAATGTTTGGAAAATTTTATTGTTATAACATGTATAACAAAATAGCGAGTTCAAAAAACTTTTATAAGTTCTTGAAACTAAATATCAGTTGTGTGACAAATAAAATATAAATAAAAATAAAAGTGTAAAGAATCTCATATAAGTTGATAAATATATTTCAATGTAGTTTTATGCAGTGTTGCCAGATTGGGGACTTTTTTTAATTCAGATTATTTGACTGTCACCACTTTTTTAAAATAGTATAATTCGCTTATTTTTTAGAATTTTTAATCTATTTTTAAATAGGGCGAATATTTCTATTTCAAAAAAGTGGTGACAATCAACAATTTGGGGACAAAAAATTCCCAATCTGGCAACACTGGTTTTATGATAAGCAGTGTGAATTGTTATTACCGACGAGGAAGTAATATTGTGCCAACGTCTCATAAACATGATGTCTGTTGATGTCGCATTTTCACTCTGCTTTTTATGTCGCAGTGCTATTTCAGCATTTGCAGCTGAAGAGTAAGAAACGAGAACATTTTCTAGCTCACCAGTTTCTTCTAGATCAGAGTCATCTTGTGGCTATATTCTGAACGAACGAGATGGTTTCTTCATCTGTATATAACTGATTGGCTTCAGCATCACAAGACAACCACTCAGTTACAGTGTGTTAAGTTGCGTCTTCACAGCCTAGGACACATTTAAAAAACTGGAGAATTTCGCTTTTGTTTTCTTCTCCCTCTTTAACATCGCGAGAATCAGCTAAAATTGGTCATAATTTATTCCATGACTTTACTAAACAATTTTGTATAAGGTTGTCCCATGACTCCGATACCCAATAAATTACATATTTTACTGTGACATTCTGTATAAGTTGCCGTACAGAGACAGAACTACCATCGCTTTCAATCAGTTTTCGAAGAACCATCTTCCTGTAGTTGCATTTTACATTTTGTAATACTACTTGGTCCATAGGCTGTAATAAAGGTAGTATGCATAGACTGCAATTTAGCTGTTACGTAATAAAACTGTAATAAAGCTGCTTTTTATCGGAATTTCGGTAATCCGAATAGGCACCGGTCCCAGTTAGTTCGGATTAGCGGGGTTCTACTGTATATTGAAATAATATTGACATTTAAGTAGGAATTGTAGGCTTTTTTGGCAACACATGAATTAAAAAAATGAATTCAATTCGTTCTCGTAATTTTGAAACAAGCGGTATGAAGTTCAAGAAAGTCCAAATATACACACTTTTTAATCAAATAATAATGCAAAATGTTCACTTTCCCTTAAATAAATATGTTGATAAAAAATAAATTCTTAATAAAAATAAGTCAGTATGAAAATATTGTTTGTTTATTCCCAAACACTAATTCATTATTCTTTTAAATTATTATTAATTTAGAAAGCTGAATTTTAGATGCTATAAATCTAATTTATTAAGATAACTGCTTTCGATTATTTAATTAAATAAATATTAAATAATTGTAACTTCGAAAGTTTTCTAAATCCGGCTGTTTTATTTTTGAGACATTCAATAAATAATGAAAATATATTTTACATCTTAAAAATTTAATTTAATAAAATATTTGTATTACCGTAATTCATGAGATGAGTTTTACATAATTTTAATTTCATCCAGGGTTTTCTAAATCTACTATTGTTTCTGAGACATTCAATTAAATGAAAATATAAGTGGAGAGTTAATTAAAATTTGCTTTATTTACGAACATTCTTCTTTAAACAAGCTGATTAAGTAAATACTTCAACATAATCTAATCAATAACATTTAAAGTAAATGTTTATCTTTCTCTCTTGTAATGTTTATTTCGATTGAAAAAATTATTAAGTTTAATTTAGTGGATTGTGTCACTATTAAATTTACGAGCTGCCACGTAAATATAATATGGATATTTAAATTCGTGTATTTAATTACTATTTCAATTTGATTTGATACTTTAGTGCTTAGTCTAAGATATTTTAAGAGACGAAGGATAGAAAAAATGCTGAATAGTTTTGTTTTCTGTGTTAATTTTTATTTATGTAAGTTAAATATGTAATGTGTCTCCAATATATTTTGATTTAATAACTTTGAGTGAAATTTAATCAGAACAAAGGTTAATCTAACCTGCTATAAAAGTCATCTCAATTTTGAAAAGTATTCTTTACTTTCCAATGTTTGTTCCCGTTTTTTAAATGAGACTTTGAATTTTTATATTTATTATAATTACTTCGTAATTGTGTTTAAAATAACTGAACTGTTTAAATTTATAGCTATTAGTCAAAATAAAGTTCAACATAAAGATGTTCAACATAACATTTCCATGGCATTGACAAAATAAAATTCAAGATAATATATAAATAACTCGCTGCCCCGCTGACGTTGCCCGGGCCCCTTATAATAATCTTAAATGAACTTTAAATTTGTATGATTTTGTATCTTCAACTGGATATTGTCTGAAATACGTCCCCCTAATTGTGTGAAATTGGGGGAAAAGGTGCTAATTGTTGAGATTTATTATGTTATTGTCTGGATATGTGACTGGATATTGTCTGAAATACGTACCCCCTAATTGTGTGAAATTGAGGGAAAAGGTGCTAATTGTTGAGATTTATTGTGTTATTTTTTTCATAATTTTTGGAAAATTGTATGGGAAGTAATGAACAAATTAAAACTTTAAAGCGCCATCTAGTGGTGAAAATATGAGTTAAGATGAAAGTGGGGAGTGGATGCTTAGTGATTGACAACACAAAAGCTTTAACACGATATGTCACATGGAAAAGTCCATTTCCGCCCCACCCACGGAGGGGGGAATGCCCCCTAATTGTCTGGGTCAAAATAGGCCCCACCCATCGAACGCCCGTGAGGAGTTTCGCCTTCGGTCAAGCCTTAATGATGTCGAATCTCGCTGTAGCTTTATTAGCAGCTGATTTTGAAAATTGTCTCCGGGAGGGACAAAATTGGGGAGAGAGGGGAAGAAATGTTAATAAGTAAATTATAAGTGCAAGTAAATTAAATTATGAATAAAAGTAACATGATACAATCAGAGTAGGGCAAATCTGTAATTGCAATTCTGCAATGTAATTATAATTTAATTGTATGTAATTAATTATAGTTAAAATTACATGCCGTAAAATATTCTTGCAGTACTGTAGTCGGAACCACCTCTATCCCACTTTTTGACGAAATTTCTGAGTTTCAATGTGTATAACTATAATCAATTTCATGCAATTAACTTGTAATTACATTGCGGATTATTGAGACTATAAATTTTCCCAACTCTGGATACAATGCTTAGCATGTTTTCCCAAACATAAATTTTAAAGGAGACCAAACTGGTCGCCAAGGTCGCCTAGTTGTTACGGAAATTTGCCATGATACAAAGTTTTAAAACTTTTTAGAGACTCTGTTGTTAGGTTTAGGATATGAGTTTATTACTTTCTTCATTATATTAACACATTAACGTAACAACAAATACATTTATGTTAATGAAATATATATTTCGAGTATTTTACTAGGAGTTTTCTACTGGAATTCAAACGTATCTACTGCTGAATAAGATAAGTGTTTACTAGTGGCGAATTTTAAGCTCATGGAAAAAAAATTGTGCGGACAATATTTAAAGCAGAAATTTTTGCGGCTCAAGTATGTATAGAAAGAGTTCACTGAGATACCGAATACTCACTATATTCCAAGTCATAAAAACAAGCAATTGTACGCTAAAAATAGACAAAAAATGATTTAATTATTGCAGTTAAATTATTAACACTATTTTTTAAATTAAAATGGGATTTGGAAATAAAAGACAAATGTGTTTCTTAGAAGCGACTGAAAAAAATCTAGGTTGTATAAAACGAAATTTAATGATTCGCCAGAAGATGCCTTTTGAATCTTCACTTCATATTTGAACTCTATATATTTATTATTAACATTCCAACAGTACCCATCAGTTCAAAAAATATCATTTTGGGAAAAACACATTTAGGAAGTTTTTGAAGAGTGCTTGGTACCTCGGCAGACGATGTAATCTTTTTCTGTGCACGATAGCTTATTTGAACTGAGTTCTGAGGAAGGCGGCGTGGAAAAGGGAAAGATACAGAATTTTCAGGTTTACAAAATGATTTTTGAAGTCTTTTCACCGGCATCAACCCTTTAATGATTAGCTTTTGTGCAATTACGTATATTGTAGGAGTTTTTGCTTTCTTTCTAATATTAGCTGGTATGGCAGGTCAATAAATACGTTTTGTAACCTATATTTAATATAACGCAATACATTTTCAACATTACATTATGTTACTCAACATTGTGAGTTGTAGGTGTATGCAATAATGTTCAGAAAACACAGCACGGCCTGTTTTCAAAAGCAAAATTCAATCATTGTGTTTTGGAAATTATTATATTAAAATCTGTTGTCTGTGCACTGTAAAAAAAAAAAAAAAAACGACATTTTTACAGTACAAAGTACTGTTCATCTCGCGCACAAACTCGATCAAAGTGAATGTGCTGTATCTTTCTTTGGTTTCCTGCCTATATTAACATGCAAAATACAGTAGTTGCGTAAAATTAACAGCACAATGTGCTGGCAATTTGGACGCCAGCATTTTGTGTTGTAAAAAAATAAGTCCAAATTGCCAGCACATTGTGCTGTTAATTTTACGCAACTACTGTATTTTCCATGTTAATATAGTCAGGAATCCAAAGAAAGATACAGCACATTCACTGTGATCGAGTTTGTTCTGGCAAATCTACAGTGGTTTTTTTACAGTGTGTTAGTACTTCAGATCTACTTTTAAATGATAGAACGTCGGACGATAAAACTAACAACAGTTATTCGCGCGGAATCGAGGATGTGATAATAACTTTTGAAAATTTGAATTTTAAAATAGTTTATAACATAACTAAAATATATTTATATGCGTGCGTCAAAATGCGTCATTTGTATTCTACCAGTTTTGGAATGGAATTGTGCATAGAACGAAATGCGTTTAAGAAATGTTGTCGCTTTTGAAAATAACTTCATGGTAATCGCACACTCAGAAAACTGCAAAGTTTTACAATAATCTTAGAGTTCTTTTTATATGAGAGAAATGGCATACATAAAGGGTAGTACATGATCGAATTGAAGTTTTTGTCTAAAGCATAGCTACCGATATTACAGAACTTGGCGAGTTCGCTTTGATGAGTTAGACAAGTAATCAAAGAGCTTGGTGATAATTGTAGGCTCGCCAATTCCAAGATAATGGCATTGTTTGTTCCAAAATCTTCTTGGCCTGTCAACTGTTATTGCTAAAGTGAGCAAATGTCTTCTAATTTCAAAGAAGTCTTTAAATTTGGGATCTGTAGTTCACCCATTTTACGCAGTTTTTAATTTAAAACACATTACACTTTAGGAGAGGATAAATGCTTGGGACAGAAAAAATATAAAGTTTAGAATGTCGCGAATTTTATAGTTACGACTCATATGAGGGTCTTATTTAAATCATAAACACAGTTTTTTCAAAGCTACTATTATTTTGAGTGACATACCTTGAATTGTCAGATTGTAAGTGTAGCTTTAAATAACCAATTTTGTCTCACAACAAATGACAGTAAAAAAAAATCCCTGCCGGCTCGGGCCTACAGGCGGAGGTAGATTTCGAAGTTAAGTACTAAATTCACCAACAAAACTTAAATCAAGATTAAAGATAAACCCAGTTCCTTCGCTAAGAATGAGCTCTAGGGAGCTAAACATTTTGTGAAAATTCTAATATACACAAATACACACACGCATGTATATGGAATAGGTTTAAAAATGGCTAAATCAAATTCAGAGTACCTCAAAGTGTTAAAATATGTTAATATTTCCATACTCGGGTTTTTATCATGTTTTAATACGTTTCTTCAAACTCACATGACGTTACATATTCACCTGCTGCGGTCCATTATATTTTCAATATGACGCAATATTTTTTTTATTTTTTTTTTAAATTCGTCAAACTATTTATTTCATTTTGAATTTTCATGCAGAAATCTTGCTCTAGAAAACTTATGACGTAATATTCAATTTGTTTTCAATTCGTCAGACTATTTATTTCATTTTGAATTTTCATGCAGAAATCTTGCTCTAGAAAACTTATTACGTAATATTCAATTTGTTTTCAATTCGTCAAACTGTTTATCTAATTTAATTTTTCACGTGAAAACATTGCATTAGAAAAGCAATTGTTGTGGTGAGAATTTTATTGCTTTTTTTTAATTGTTGGCAACAGCTATAACGAAAAATATTTATTTTTTCCTGCCATTGTTGTGTAAAAGCTGGTTTTATTAGAATCATGTTAAGACGGTATTCAAAATTTTTAACCTTCCCAATTCCCATTCCCTTGGACCGATTTTGCTCATTTCCAATCCCCGCCGAGAAATTAGCCATCTTAAAGTTGTTGACGAGTTTGAAGACATTCCGTGCATAATTGCGACTTTTATCATGCGGACAAAATTTAGTCCATACATACATACATACATACATATATATATATATATATATATATATAAACTTTTAGGTGGGGGTGGTTTCGGGTTCCTGGGGTCATGTAATGAAAAGTTATGAAGGAATTTTTAAAAAGTCGCACCATGGTAACGACTGCAATAGGTAATATTTCTTACGAAATCTACCTAAAACCGAAAATATAATGATCTACAGATTTATTGAAGAAGTGAACACAGAAGAAAACCCTTTTTGTATATTCCGACAATTTGAGAAATGGCACACCATTAGACACCATCGTCATAGCCAAAAGATTGTCTTAGTGAATAGTGCCGACCAGGCAGCCAAGGTGGAAGAAAATTGGTAATTTAAAACAAAAAATATCCTGTATTCGACTCCAACCTGTACCTCCTTTTCAATCAGTTTTAAAAACCACAACTCGAATAGATAAATATTTTTTATTCTGGACCCTTTTCACTCAGTTTTATAAATCACAAATCGTATAGATAGATATTTTTTATTCTACACAGGCTTGAACACAATTTTAAGTGTATTAATATTCGCTAAGATTTTTTTTCTTTATTTTATTTGATAATTCCTGAGCAAAATCATCACGAAATTGTCAGGAAAGTCTCATTATAAAGGTGCTATGAAAGTGGATTGCTCTTGTTGGCCGGTGTCTGTACCTATATCTTCTTATATAAGCACCTGCTATAATAGTATCCAAATCACAGGTAATTTGTAGAAAACAGATTGATAATTTTTACTTGATATAAATTCTACATACGATATTTTACTACTAATTAGGAATTCAATAAAATCGATTTTTTTTTAAAATGAAGACTAAAATTATTTCTTTCCGAGGTCGAAAGATTTCAAACAATGCAAATTCAACACATCAGGCTGCTACAGAAGTATTTATAATTAAATTTTTGACCTAATGACAAACCACTACTGGCCTAATGTTACAAAAATAATGCATTTCAATAAAATACCAATATTTTCCAAAAAAATTTTGTTTAGGCATATATTGTCAATGAAATACCAATACATTAAAAATACTGGGTTTGTGTTGGAATTATCAGATGCATCAGTTTCATTGGGTGCACATTAGTGTATCGTTCTTCTCAATATTGGTGATATATTAGCAAAATGGGAAGAGAACCATGCTGGGGCAATTAATCACAGTAAATTAGTCAAAACTCTAATATTTAGCCAAAATATAGCTACTAATAATCCAAAGTTGGTTGCTACTAAGAAATCGTTTAACCTGTCTTAATACGTTGTCTTTGAAATAAAAACTGCTATCAAAAAATCATTCTACTATTCTGTTTAAATGTAATATGTATTAACCTTTGCACTCTTTTGTCGCGTCTGCTGTTTCGTCATCAAATTTGTTTTTGGCATCAGTAATAAAGGAAAATAAAATTTACATTATTTAATCAGATCATTTTTGAAATTGCGTACTTGAGGGAAACGTCTTTTAAAAAAGTTGTGTCGACCGAATAAAATTTGTGTAAGAGACGCTGGAGTTGAAAGCGTTAAACTGTTGGAATTATGCGAACTCTAAAAACGATTTATTATAATTTGAAAATTGCAATATACTTGTGTGATTCCAGGTGTAAAATTATATCAATTTCTAGCAGAATAGATTTCTAATCATACCTACGATTTGATTGAAATGGGGTGGTCAATATTTGAGGACTAATTTAGCTACATTTCTTTATATGAAATCGCCTTCCTTTCTTAACAACTGCATTTTCAGACCTATAAAAGTTTGGCGAATAAATTCTGAGTTTTTTAATAATAATAAAAAAATAATAACAGTTTCACAACCTAATTTTTCTTTTTATAATTTAATGTACGTAAATTGCATGAAAATCTTAAACAGTTCCATGTTTTACAAATGAATTTTGAAAAAAAAAATGGACAATTTGATGAATACCGTAGAATCCTGCAATCTTGGCGGGATAGAAAACTCTGCAGGATTACAATCCCTATGCGTAATATATTAAAGAAAATACAGTAAACTCTCTGTAAGGCGGACTCTGTGTAAGACGGAAATCTGTCTAACTCGGAAAGATTTTCAAGTCCCTGTGAATCCATAGACGAAGAGTAAAAATTGTCTAAGGCGGAATATTGTCTACTACGGAAAATTTTCTCGGTCTCGATCGATTCCGCCTTAGACAAAGTTTACTGTATATTGTTATATACTTTTATTAGGCTTATATTATTATAATGTGATTATATACGAAAAAGGGATGACGATTATAAAAGAATGATGATTATTAAAATTTACGGGATTCCATCCGGTGCATAGCAGATATAATTATGTGTTAAAAAAGAAAAAAAAAAAAACAAGTGACCAGAAATTTGATGCAAAATTTGAAAAAAAAAGGAATGACAGAACAAAAATTCGGATGCTACTATTTAATTGAAATATTTTTTATTATTATTAATTTGTTAAAGGTTTTACACCGCAAGAAACAAATAATTTTATTAAATATTTAAAGCCTGTATCTATATAGTTGTTGTACGCATTCCAGTACGCCCTAATCAAGATATCTAGCTGTTATGCATGAAACGGCTAGAAATCTTTAATTAATTTTTTTTTTCGCTTTCTTATACGCCTAGATGTGATACAGCAGTTGCACTAGAAGGTTTCGAATCAAATCTGGTGACTCATACTGCAACTTCTTTTTCTTTTTTTAGAAAAAAAATGGCAAAAATTCGTTAGACTTTGTTTCATACCAAGCTAAATGTTTAACAATTAATTTATTTTTGGGTTCAAAAATGCACTCAATGTGTGAAATTTTCCGTCCCGTGGTTGTTCGAAAGACTCAAAATCTAGCTTTGGCATATCATTACATTTTACTTATTATCATTATTAATTTTCTCCACTTTGTTTCACCATCCGCATAGCTGCCAACTTTTACGCCTTTTTCCTAGCACTAAAATGTAATAGAGATTTTCGCCTTATTTAATCGGGAGTTTTCGACGATTAACTAAGACAATATTTACCATAAAATTTTAATGGTAGGAAGAAGGCGTAAAAAGTGGCAGCTACGCCATCCATACTAAGGCTTTTTAGTAGTATAGTTTTAAAAAATCCTTTGATCCCAAGATAACATTTATAATACGCGTATTCTATACTTTCTTTCTTTATCTCCCGCAGATCTTTAACTTGCCGACAAGACTATAAGTGCATTTTTCAGCACTCTAAAATGTGTGTCTTAACACTGCTTGGTTTGGCCAAGAAATTCTGCACACGACAAGAACAGCATTCTTGTGACGTCACTATAGGTAAAATGGCGGCGTAATCGTTTGTTTGCGCTTTGCATTCATCAAGGTTGTTTTGCTATTTCTCTTTACAGCATTATTTTATTGCCACACTTATAAGCTCATAAACCTAATTAATGATATAAGCATATTCATTCATTATTTAATTATTAAACAATGAAAAAAATAATGGTAAGAGCATGACTTGGGGATTTTAAATTAAAAAAAAAACACTAAAATTGTTAAGTTAAAGTATATTTAAGTAAAATAAGTGTAATTTGCATGATTTAGGAACAAACCTCAATTTAAAATCTTGAAATTTCACTCACTTATGCAGACATTGGCTATAATTTAATTTATTTTAACGTTATTTTTCCAAAAACTGCGATAATTTGCCTAAAATAAATCTCAAATTAATTGAATATTTCGTATATTATTCAGATCTATTACATATATTTCAATCTTTTCAGCAGCAGAATAAAAAATATGTGAATTCTTGAAGACTGTAATGATTTCCAATGGAGTAGTTTTCCAAAGTTTTCCCAAACAGCTGTTTTTATAGCCTTGAACCGAGAGGAAGAATACAGGGGTCGCATTGTATAGGGTATAGAAAGGTACGTTGAAGGTATTATTTTCAAAATAGTGGTAGGAACAATAAAATTTCTTTATAAAATGCGACCCCTGAGGATAGGGCCCATACTTCACTCTCACAAAAATAGTTAAAAATATGCCTTTAAAACTGAGACAGATTTTTTCGACCACACTCCCGTGTCATCTTCGTACGCATTACAATTGAGTGACCTTTAAATAATCTAATCGCAACATGAAGCTTTTGGGTTGGTTGTCTGAACGTGAAGAATTACTTTACTAACAGTGAAATCATATGAACTTAATATTGTAGAAATTTTTTGGTAATTTCGCCACAGGAGAAAGGTTAATATATCTTATATAAATAAAACTCTAATCAGCAATTTTATTTAGTAGCACGCTACTTATATTAAGTTTGCACTTTTTAATATTTTCTTAAAATAAATACCTATTACGGAACTTGTTAATTTGATCCACTGGTTTGCAATGTTTACCGTATTTTTATTATATACTAGTTGGCTCTACCCCCGAAAGCTATGATCACCAGCCTCCATTCAGACTACGCAGTACGCAGCCACTAAAATCAAGTTATTTTGCCCTGCTTAAAAAATTCCCAGGTTACGAAAGATTAAATGCTATTATCACGAACAGCGACAATCTTCTGAAATTGGGTTGGCTTGCTTTTCCTTATGAATGGGACATTTTTCAGTTACCATGGACTTATTCACCGCTGTCACGGCAGCTGAAGGCTGTTTTTCAAATTGTTAAGTAAGATAAATTACACATTTGAAACTCACATTGTATAGCATGTTTAGGTTAAAAATGTCGATGCTCTTAAAATTTTATAAAGGCGCTATAAGTATATAGGAATTTTCTAATATGTATAGATCGAAAAGTAATTAGTACAAAATAAATCGAAAGTATTTTGTGCTTGAATTTACCTGCATTTATGCTGCATCAAGTGATGAAATTTTACACCGTGTTCTTTCCAATGTGACGTCACATAAATATTGTCCATAAGAAAATTCATTTTAAATGTATAGTTTTAATATATCACGTAATTTTCACCATTAATTGCGTTTCGTGTGTAATAATTTAATTATTTTAAAGTTTTTTTTCTATTTTAAGACTCACTTGTAAGTATATTACTCAATTTAAAAAGTATTTATGAATATTATTATTTGAACTTTTTAAATATGTCCGAAGTTTTACCATTAAAAGTTTTTCACGAGGAATAAATTAATTATTTTAGGCATTTTATATATGACGATATTTAATATTTGGACATTTTACATATGACATAATTGACGTATTGTAACACTTCCAATTTAGTAAAATATCATAAAAAATATGGAAAACTGTGTCGTATAATTAATAACTGTGTCGATTGTACATTTACGTTGTTCAGCTACATCAATAATTAAATTCCGTAGACAAGATAATATTTTTAGTCTTACTGTGCTGAAATTAATATTGTAAATAAAGTTGAAGAAGGACAGCGCGTTGTTCTGCTGAAAGATTATTTATGTTATTTCTATTTGCGTTCACTTTTGCTGGATCCCTTAATAAAAAAACTGTAATTTCTTACTAATTGTCTTAAAGCATATTATAGTTCTATATTGCAAAATATAAATTATACTCCTGAGTAAATATTGTAGTTTCATTTGAAGATAAAATATTTTATGTATTT
Source organism: Maratus speciosus (assembly GCA_963932465.1). NCBI lineage: Eukaryota > Metazoa > Arthropoda > Arachnida > Araneae > Salticidae > Maratus > Maratus speciosus. The sequence goes on along the minus strand of OZ010790.1, from coordinate 175,909,505 downwards.
TTTTAGAAGTTTGAATTTCTACGCTGAAAATTATAATCGTATACATACTTCTATTGCATTGAAATTCTGGTGGTTGGTAAAGTTCCAGAGTGATGTTTTTATGACGCGGTAAATTTCCAGAGTGTAAATTTGATAGTTGTACAAGAATAACTTAACGAGTCCTCAAGATTAGTTAACTTAAGATTGTGCATAAAAAAAAAGAAAAAAACTAGGGGGTCGAGCTACGTTTGGTAACCCCTATTCCGCTACTGCAGACTCTAAAAACATGATAATTTGATCGCCTTAAAAAAAAATTACGGAATATTAAATTACAATTAAAAAACCACTGGCTATCTCCATGTAAACAGGTTTCCATTCGTTTCCCTTTGATTGGGAATTTTAAGGTCGAATCAGCTGTTGTTAAGACATCTAATGGCTGTTTTCGTGCTTGATTACATGAGATTATTTAAACATTTGAAAATAAGCTAATATAAATGCTCTAAGCAAACAGTCTTTGTTTCCTGACATTTTTCAATAACGCTATAGAATATAATACTGCTTTTAACGCATATTAAAGAATTTATTATTTTAAAGTTTTCTTTCTCTTTTTAATATTCACCTAAAAATGCTTATGTTGTTAGAAAGGAAATATCATTATTTGAGTTAGCTATCTTAGAATTGCCAACAATAGTTGAAAAAATCTCGAAATCTGACAATTATTATTTGATTATTTGGAATATAACGCAATCCCCCCCCCCCCCATTTACTGCTTTCAACGCATTTTAATAAAGTTATCATTAAAGTTTTTTTATTATTCACGTGTAAATAAAATTTTTATGACGCAATTTTCAGCATTTTCATGCTTTTAACAAGTGATCAATTAATTGTCATTTTAAAGTTTTTTTTTTTTTTGTCTTTTTTTAATGATCACGTGTAAAAAATTTTATAGTATTTTTGTGCTGTTTTTGTAATTGACACAATTTAAAATAATAATCTTTTTTAAATTATGCAAAAAAATATCTCTTGAAACGATGGAAATTTGAATAAAAAATTGAAAAATCCTGAAAAACATAAAAATAAATAAATAAATAAATGCAGTCCGTACTCCGCAAGCTAATAATGCCCTTAGAAAAAAGGAATGATTAAATGTATACATATAGTTTTTGTTTCTATAAAACTTTTTTAATGAAACGTTTTTCACCAACTTTAACATTAAATAGCTTTTAAAATAAGTATTCGATTTAAACACTGTGTACTTCAGCGTGTTTATCAAACATTTCTATATAATACTAGAAATGTTCATATTTTTTTATCCAATAGTTTTCTTAATTTTAGCGAAGATTCTTATCGTATTCTTAACATTACCTACGGTTTCAAAATTACGGCGGCGACGACAGCATTAGTACTTTTTTTTGGAATAGAGAAATATTTATAAAATGTAACATTGTTTGGAATCAATTTGGTGGAATGAAACGAAGGTAAAAATTCATGGTATCTTTCTAAAAACTAAAACGCACACATATAAGTAAACAATCTGTTAAAAAAAAAAAAAAAAAAAAAAAAAAAAAAAAAATGAGAAGAGTGAAATACTTTTCTCCTTTTAAATTTCTTCAAATAAAGTAAGGTGATTTTAAGAAACTGTTTGTAAATTTAGTTTAAACAAGAAAATTTACTTTAGTTAAAAATATTCACATTTTCTTTGTCCTTTCTATGAAGAAGGGTACAGCTATTAAATTAATTTAAAAATGAAATGAATAAACGAACTTTGATTCCTTTATTTACACTTGAGCTCATGTAATGGATATTGATCATATTTAGGATTGATCATTGATCCTATTTTTGGCAATTCGGGACCCACTCAATACATTTTAATCTTCTTTTTCCGCATGGAAGAAGAGAAAGGCCAAAAAATCGATCCTGTATTTAGAGCCTATTGTCAACAGCGCCATCTATTGTTTGTAATTCAGACTAAAATCGAAAATCACTGAAAAAAAAAAAAAAAAAAAAAAAAAAACTTTTGATCTCATGCTTAACCCTCCTGCAAGAATTTTTTAAATATATGTCACCGTTTGCAAGTTATTGGATTTTAAAATCAGTCAGTTCTTTTTAGGACACCTGGTATGTATATACATGTAATAAATTAACGCGAGGAAATAATGTATCTAATTGGAACAAAATTAGAAAAAAATGATGCCTATATGTTTTTAAAAATATTAGGAAAATTGCATTTTATTCTTCACTAATTCTTCGTTTTATTCTTCGTTTAGGTGATTAACCCCTGCACTCCTAGTGTATTCAGTCCATTAGTGAATACATGTTCCATAATGTTATTTCATACAGAAGAGAAGAGTTTAGAATAATATAATTGTTTTTGGAGTTTTATAAATGTATTATTTTATAATGCCATATATTAATCATAAAGATTTATTTGTTCTACCAATTTATTACAGACATTATACAGCATTAAAATATACTATGATAATTAATTCAAAATACACCAAAATTAGTGGAGATATCAAAAATTTTAAAAATACACATACTCTAAAACATAAATAAAAATTTATTGTCTTGTGTTTCAAAAAAGTGTTTAAAATAGAGCTATCACGTCATCAGATTAGAACGATTATGTATTATGAGTTCTGTAAAAAACTCAATGCAACTGAATGCCACAGAAAAATGTGTGAATGTTTAGGCATCAAGACTGTTTCTTATGGTACAATCAAAGTTTGGTTCCGGAAGTTTAAAGCTGGAAAGTTCGACATCGAAGGTGAACCATTGGTCGTCCTATTGAGGTTGATTGTGAGCAGTTAAAGCAAATAATTGATCAAGACAGAAATGTTTCAACATGAACTATTGCGCTAGAGCTTAACGTTTGCCAAAAAACAATAGTTAACACTCTGAAACGCACAAATCTGACGTTTAAGCACAACCGCTGGGTACCTCACGAATTGACTGCTGAAGACAAGCGCAAGAGAAAAAGCTGTTGTTTCGCTCTGATCAGAGATCAAAGGAAAAAGAACATTCTGGACAGAATTGTGACCTGTGATAAAAAAAAAAAAATAGTTGTACTATAAAATACAAGCCGTAAAAGAGTGTGGTGAGCTCCTCCTGAATCAGCAGGCTCGGTTGCAAGACGCGCCGTAAATAACAAGAAGGTGCTTCTCTGCATCTGGTGGGATTGTCACGGAATTCTGTACAAAGATTACCTGAAAAGCGGACAGACTATCAACAATGCAACATACAGCTTCATGCTAATCAAGGTTCGTGATGGCATTCTCGAAAAACGGAGAAAGCAGTTCAGAAGGAAGGTGGTTTTGTTTCATCAAGATAACGCCGGCCGCATGTTAGTACGATGAGCGGTTGGACGCTCTACAAGCTGGAGTAGGATTTGATACAATATCCACTATACAAACCCGACATGACCCCTTCATATTTCTATCTCTTTTAACATCTGCAGATGCATCTTGATGGTGCAATCTTCAATTCAAATGAGGAGGTCATATATGAGGTCAATCTCTTCCTAGACTCACGCACATCACAATTTTTCGCAGAATGTATTGAAAAGATGCCAAAATATTTGCAAGCGATTGTAGATTTGAAAGGCGATTACTATCCTCATTAGCTTTGATGTTTTCGTATGTATTCATCATTTTACTATAAGAAAATTTTTGGGGGAAAGCTTTTTACTCATTGTAATATTTATTTTCGTGTTCAATAAAAATGTATTACAAACTAACATGCTGAGTTAACAGAATTAACTCCAACATTAAAATTTATATAGTTTTGCTACTCTTGCATGAATAAATTAAGTTGCGCAGCTGAGAATTTTTAATTAAGAACTGATACCATCCTAAAATCGATATTCAGAAACTACATAATATGAACTTTAAAAATTTCACCCTTTACTTAAAATGTGACAAATAATAATAATACAGATTTTAGAAGTACAAAAATACCATTTTTAATTAAATTTCAGAGTACTTTCGGTCTTCAATCCCACAACCATCGTCAGGGATTATTTTCATTAATTGCCGTTCTATTCGATCAACTACGTCACTTCGTTTGGAATGGGAGAGTCTATGCTTCTTAGTGTTGCTGGAAATAGAAGCAGTCGTGCTTTGGAGTATAGAAGAAAGTATTTTAAAATCACTGGCTTAGTGGTCAGCACGTCTGACTACCACGTTGCAGGTCGAAAATTCCACTCCCGTCGCATCAAGATTCACTCAACCTTTAATCCCTCGGCTTCGAGAAAAAGAGTACCAAGCTAGTTTGGGAACTAAATACCGAGGGTCCTGCATTAGGCTGACCGGCTGAACAGGACATATGCTGTATAGAACCTTGGATGCCAGGGTAAATAAAAGAGTTGATAGGCATTGTAGACCCTAATCATTCATGGATAGTATAGCCACAGGTTTTTTTAGAGGAAAATAATTAACATCCGTATCATTTATTTTTAATACTTCACTTGATTTTAAATGTGCAGCCGAAAAATAGTAGAAGTAGAAGTGCTCCGGATTAAACTTGTGTAAAAGAAAATATTTACTGCCTTTCCATTCATCATTCTACTACTTTTACTATTTTCCATCGACGCATTTAAAACAAATTGACGTATATGAACAAAATGACGAATTAAAATTGAATCGAAAGGCAACTAAATATTTTCCTCTACACAATTTAATCCGAAGCACTATTACTACTACTTCCAGTTACCCTAAGAATTATAGGCTCTCCCATTTCAAACGAAGTATCGTATTTGAACGAACGGAACGTCAATTAATGAAAACATTCCTTAACGATGTCTGCGGGATTGCATTCCGAAAGTACTCAAAAATTTAAATAAAATGTATATTTTAAAACTTTTAAAATGTGTATTACTACTATTTGTCACCTGCTCAGTTAACTGTGAACTTTTTAAAGTTCATATTATATAGTTTGTGATTGGATCAAGGTGGAACATTGCATTTCGTTTTATGATTTTATTTATCGATATTCAGATTAGAAAAAACTGATTAATACTCTTTAATAACTACATGGAAACGTGTCCAAAAATCAATACCAGCGAAAAAGTAACTTTGTTTTTATGAAAGTTTGTGTAAATCTTGAAAGTATGTTGATTTCTGCAGTTTATAAAGATAAAAACGCTTTTCAGTATCAAGGGATTTTAAGACTCTTAAAATTGGAAAAAAAATGAAAAAAAGGACAATTTTCAACGTTTAATATCTTAAAATGTATATGATGTAAAAACACAATTTTTATTGGGATTAAAATATATATGTTGTTTCATTTCATATATTTAAAAAATTCCAAAATGCAGAATTAGTATTTATAGGGTGCTCCAAACTGTCAGACATTTGTCGAACAGAAAATTGGCATAACAGCTTACGCGCAGGATTACAAAATAAATTTTGCAAGTAGAATGAATTTTTTTGTACCAGATTGTAATAATTATCCTGAACTTAAATAAATTTTCATTTATAGCATTTTTATATTTTTAAAGCAAAGTTGTATTTAGCTAATACAAAATTTTGAAAATTTCAACATTATAATCACCTGAAAAAATATTTTTTTGAACAATAAAAATGAAATTTTAGATTCAGTTTATACAGACTAACATGAAACATATGTTTTGAAAAGTTCATGGAAAAATATTCAGACGTTTTTGAGATAACTTGCGCGTTATACCCAAAAACGTCAATTGGAGAAAAATGACTTCAAAGTTTCGGAAACGCCGCTTTAGCTATTGAGCGAGTATAATTCTAATAGCCTTAACTTCTGTTGGAATGGGAATTTGAAGGAAACAATCATACCAAAATGTTCAGAAAAGATAGAAGTTTAGTATTCAAAAAAAGATTAAAATTTCGAAAAATTTGAAGCTTTAAGAGTCCTGAGACACTGAAGGTAATACAGAACAAGTTACTGTGGTTACACATGGTTATGTTATATTTTCTTAGATTAAAAAAACATTTGCCCTTTTTTTACATTGCACTGTTGTGTTGATTATGATCGATTTGCTGCCAATGTGAACTAATTACAGCAAACCGGTTTTCAAAATATTATGAGAAATTATTGAAATAGAACTTTATTTGTTACAACAGAAAATACAGGCAAAAATAGAAATATAGTTATATGTACATTTTTTTCAGTTTTAAAATAAAAACAATAATTAATTTTCTTTAATAAATAATAACTAACCGAAAAACTAAGTAAAAAATGAAAACAAATTATCTTACTGAAAAGCAAATAATTATCAAAGTAACTGCTGAAAGATATATTTTACTGTATCGTATTGTCATTAAAATAATCTCGCACCGTTTTAGCTGTATACAAACATAATTAAGAATAAAGCAATTAAATAATCGAATTATTTCTAAAGTAATTACAGCTTTTTTTTATATTTGAACAATTTCAAAAGAATAAACTAATTATGTTTCAAATTGAGTGTTTTTCATATTTAATGGAACAATAATTTCTTTTGACTTCTTTGATAAAAAATAAAATGTTTTTATCAGTATTTTCTATTTAAATTAATAGTTTCGTTCATATTAAGATGATTACTGTTCAAATTAGATTACTTCTTTTAAAAAAATGTTCTATCTAACAAAAGCTAATAAAACGTATGTTATAACCTACGATGAGACAATTAATAACTAAGCTAGCAAGTGGTTATTGCTGGAACATTCTATTGCTGTGATAAAAATTAATGAATTGAATGGTTAAATAATTCTTGGTTATATATAACGAAAGTTCTTTTTTATCTTTACTATACTAAATTTCATGATCATAAAACATTAACAAATCATTAATAAAGTAAATATCTTTAATCATTTTAAACAATATTTTTTCTTTATACTTCAAATGCCGTTATGCCATAATGTCCTTCTAGAAACGAGAGCATATTTTAAAAGTTCTAACTTTAAAAAAAACAAAACAAATTCATGTTCTTATCATTAAACTAAATGGTGTTGCGATTATCAATCTGTGTAATTAAATTAAAACTACCAATCAAACTGCAATCTGATTTTCACCCAAATGTCACTAATTTTAATTATTTTAACATTTTTTTTCGTCAGTGCCATTTTGTCATAATAAAGATAAACGTGCAAAAATATATTTGCCATATTTAATATAATCAAGCAATCTTACCCGTGTGAAAGATATCCGAAAGATCCCCTCTTTAAAGAACTTCGATGAAAACAATTTTTAATTGTCCTCTAATATATTTTATTACATTTAATATATTTCCTTAGATTAACAATCAGGGACACAAAAAATCATTTTTCGTACTTCCGTACTAGCTTCATACCAGCTGTCGATCGCGAAACTTTTCACTATTGATAGCAACCTTCGAGATTCTGATTCATTTAGTGTTTAAGAGTGTAATTCGATTACATATCTGGAATATTCGAATTTTTCTTTTTTATTTGTGAAGTTTTAATTTCGTTTGGCAATTTCGTTATGGAAAATTATATCAATAAAAATGCTCAACTGTTTATATTTTTTAAGTACAAATGGGTTAACCTCCCGTGGTTCGGCTGCAAGTAGATTAAAACGTATTCGTATAAAATTATTTTGGAAATCATAAAAAAAATCAGTAAATATAGATACAGTTTCCAAACAAATTGTGTTTTGAATTAGATTTTTTTTCTACTCGATGTCGATGATATAAAAATTAAAATTGTGCTAGGTTGAAAAGTTAAATAAAAAGAAAAGTTCCCAGTTAAACTTCTTATTGAGTTAATGAACCTATGAACTTAAATTGACTTCATAGGCTATCCACACTAATTGTATATTATACTCTTATTTCAAAGAATGATACCCATCAAAAAATAAATGAAGGGGGATTATCCTCCGTTTCTCTCCTTTATACTCAACCAATGAACCTCCAAATCTAATCAGGGAAGCTTCTTAACATAATAAACCAGTATACCAAATTTGAAGCAAATCAGATAATTCTGGATGAAAAACATTATTGCTAAATTAATGGGGGGGGGAGTAACCCCCCTTTCCCCTTTATACATAACTGATGAGCCTCCAAAAGTAAATTGGATAATTCTGCATGAAAATCCATTTATATAAATTAAGGAGAGGGGACTTGCCCCCCTTTCCCGCTTTTATACTTAACAAATGAACCTCCAAATCTAATGAAGGAAATGCCATATCGGAATAAACCGGTATATCACTTTTGAAGCAAATCGAATAATTCTGCATGAAAAAACCATTTATCTAAATTAAGGCGGGATTAGCCACCCCCCCCCCCTTTATACTTAACCAATAAAGCAGCAAATTTAATCAAGGTAGTTCCTTAACATAATAAACCGGTATACCAAATTTGGAGCAAATTGAATAACTCTGCATGAAATACCCATTTATCTAAATTAAGGGGGATGTCTAGCTCCCCTTTCCCCCTTTATAGTTAACTAATGAACCTCTAAATCTAATCAAGGCAATTCCTTAACATAACCGGTATACCAAATTTGGAGCAAATCGAATAATTCTGTAATAATGAAAAACCCATTTATCTAAATTAAGGGGTGGGACTAGCCCCCTCCCCCTTTTATACTTAACCAATGAAACCCTAAAACAAATCAGGGAAGCGCCTTATCAGAATGAATCTAGAAAAGAAATTCAGCAAATCGAATGTTTCTATCAAGAGTTACGTACATACATACAGATGGGTGACAAAATAATACGAACACTTATGACACCAATGGCTTACGAATTGCTTCTCTACCATAAATTCTCTAAGCATGAAATTCGTTTTGGACAATTCTTTCTGAAATGGGACTCTGAAGATGACCATTTATCTTTGACGTTATCTGGGATAAAGACTGTTCGTGCTTTCGGACCGCTATGCGGGTCAACTCTCTTTTATCACTATCAGAAAGGTTTCTTTTCCGTCCACTGTTGTAATTCGCAGACGACACTCTACCACATTTCGTGTGTGCTGTCATAAAGGCTGACACAGTAATCCTTGCGCGTCCCAAATTACTGGCTCTTTCCGTCATGGAGGAACAAGCGCACCGCATTCCAACAATCATTCCTTTTTCTAACTCTAACAGATCATTCATTATTGAATTTTTCAGAGCGTATGGTAAGCGCAAGCAACACCTATGACTGATATTGAGCGGCTAATACCTTACCTTTCATAAGCACTAGGTGACAGGATTGAGTGCAAAGTGATATGCACGTTCTGCTTTTTTGAAATGAACCATTCATTTTTCATGGGTGTTCGTGTTATTTTGTCACCTATCTGTACATACATATAGAAACGGCCAGCACATTAGCTCTCAAACTTTGATAGCCTGTGAACTAAAAAAAAATATTTGCCATGTCTTCACCACCGACAATATGACGTCAGCGTTACTCACGGATATGTACTATAGACTGTTTTTTTTTTTTTTTTTTTAAGAAAAAAAAAGGTGAAATTTTACTGTTTTTCTGCAAAAGGTAAGCTGTGGCACACATAAAAATTACTAAAGTATAAAAACGATATTTAAAATGATTAAAACTCTCGAATTTATCTGCTTATCTAAAGGAAAAATTTAGATATTGAGTTGTATCGATAACATTGGAATGAGTAGAAATTTGATGTTTAAAATATCGAAATATTTTAAGTACTTTATTAAACAGTTTAAAGTTTAACGCAGGCAAGTATAAATAATGTCACTCGACTAAAAACATTATCGCCAGGATTCTATACCAGTTGCAAAGCCTTCACACTAATCAGTTATTAGTTTTAATGCGAACAATATTTTCATTTGCTATTTATTTATTGCAATTTACTTGTCTGTAATACACATTATAGATTTATACAAAATGCAAAAGAACGTTATCTAATAATAATAAAAAAATTATTTGTATATATTATTATTTTTAAAAATATTGTAAAATCATGATTAACATGTAATCACTATCATGATTGCAGCTTTATGTCAGCAGATGATGACATATATAAGTATTACACAGTAAAAAAAAAAAAAAAAAAAAAAAAAAAAAAAACATTTATGGAATGTCAATAAAACGCAGTACTTAATTTAAAATAGCATTCTGAATCGTTTTTTTTTAAACTATATTATAAAGAAAAAAAAATATGTCGTGAGTAACGCTGGCGTATATTTGAGGGTGGCATCACCTGACTAATAAATTTTGTATGTCTACATATAGAAAAAATGTAGTGTTTTTTTTAATGCACCACCAAATTTGGCGATATTTCGCCAAGTCGGCCAAAATTTTAAGCTATTGTGGTAATTTTGTCATTAGTACTTTTAAACAAATACTCATTGCTAAAGCTGATACTGATTTATTCGTAGAAAATCAAACTATAATAGAGTAACAATTAAGAGTAAGAGTGTTTTTTTTTTTTTTTTTTTTTTTTTTTTTTTTTTTTTTTTTTTTAACGGAGAGCGCTTGGAGGCTGAACTGTATAAGAACTACGATTTCTTATTTAATAAACATGCTATTTATTCACAAAAAAAAAAAAAAAAAAATAAATTTCGCTATCAGATTATAAGAAAAGTAATAGTTATTATAGTTTACAATAAATGTTTATTTTATTTTGTGCTATTTATCTGATAGAGGGTTTTCAAAGAAGGAGGTGCGTGTTATACGATGAGTAAACATAGAGATAGAAAAAAGGCCCGGAAATTTAGGTGTGTGATTTACACCGGAATATACGGTACATAAATATGAGTAAATAGTATTTGATTACTTACTTATTCTTATGTACAGGCTTTTTTAAAATTTACAATTCTGTTTGCATGTGGCAGTCAAATCTTGTTACTCATTTTTCACACATTTCCTATTGACATAAAGCTTTGAAATTTGGAGCACATATGTATTTATGAGGGCAATAAATGAATTAGACATTGATTTTCTTTATTCGATCCCTAAGGAAGGTAACAGAACAAATAATTAATAAAAAATCACCATATCTCCTAAATGAATGGAAATAAAACCTTGAAAATTGACATGCCTATGGTACAACTAAAATTAGTAAACATTATAGGTGCAGATTCACGGTCACCAGTCGCCATGTGGCGAATAAATTTTTTGCTTTGGTGACTAACTTTCAGCTTTTAAGTCGCCCTGCTTCTTATAGGGATGCCCCATTTTCGCTGAATTATTTTCTGATTATTATTATTTTTTTTTAATCAATCCCGGGTTTATGTGTCCTCCATATACCCGCCATATTTACCGCTTTTATTTTTTTCTTATTTTACATAATTAAAAAATATGATTAAACATGGACGCCACATGACCGCAAAATCGCAAATTTATTGTTTTTTTACTCTATAAAACTGTGATGTTCGGGGGATCGGGGAGGGGGGATGTCTTTGATATTCGCCGCGAATTAATTCAACAACAGTTGTACAACAGTAGCAGCTTGCGACGCAGATAATTTTGAGCCTACAGAGCAATACGTTTGGGCCCCACTCATTAAATTTGTAGCTCACGGATTATGCAGATATGTTCTTACAGGTAGACACTAGATATCGGCATGCGATTCTTCTACGAATTAGCAGAATTGCTCAAATTTTTATTTATTTATTTAGCAGATTTTTGCAAAATCAATTCGTCAATCGATCATGAAAAGAAATCGGGAATTTCCTCGATCGGTCATGAACTTTGTAAAAACAAACATGGAAAAATCCAGCAAATTTCGCTGATCGTTACCCAATTAAGATCATGAATTTCATCAATCGTTTACGAAATAAAACCGCAAATTTCGTCAATATGTCGTGAAATAAACAGCGATTTTCGTCAATCGATCGATAGATAAAACACGATTTTCGTCAATAGGTCAAAAGAAAAAAAAAACATGATTTTTGTCAATCAGTAGATATAAAAACACGCGAATTTTTCGGAATCGAGTGTCTTAATTTTCGTACACTTAATTTTCGTAAATTTCGGAACAGATTCACACCTGTATTAGTCTGTGATAGGAATTTTTTAAATATAATTTTTCTTGCGTGTTCTTCAAAAACGAGTGTTTGAATTGTATTTTGATTTGTATAGTGAAAATAGTAATACTCACCCATTCTAAATTTTTTTTATGTGCTCTTGTAGGACAAAATGAAAAGAAGAAATATTGTTTTCCTAATTTTCTCTACTACCGTGTTTGCTTAGCTTACGCCATTTTTTTTTAACCTGCATCTTGCCCAACTTTATATTCTGAGCTGTACATAGTTTTAAATTTATATTACACTTAATTTATATCCAAATTAAAAAAAAATGATTAAATTAAATGTACACATCTATACATATATTGCGTACTCTTACGTGGTGCTAAAATGGGTCTGAATTTGTAGCTCCGTTTGGCAACAACCGAAGTAATACAATTAATTTGACTTATTACATTCCACCAATCAGAAGAGTTATTTCACCACTTAAACTCGCGTCGTATTTAAAAGAAAAATTTTAATGGTTTTCATAAAATGTAAACATATTAAAACGATTCCGTTTAATTATGAACTAATCGCGTAAGAGCAGAATACAGATTATTTATTGAGAAATAATATTAAGTAATTTGTGAAAATAAAATGACAGTGAGTAATCTTTCATAGTCAGTAATATGGAAAACTAAATGTTTCCGGAGAAGATAAAGACGTCATTCGGAAACAAAAGATGCTTTTTCATCCATGAATTAAAATATTTTACTATAACTGTGTCAGTGATGACGTCATATTCCTGATCCTTATTCCTACACATACATAGACTGGACTCTTGCTATTTATTTAAAGATCCTTTGTAAGCACAAAATAAAATATTTATGAAAATTACACAATTTCCAATTAACTAAAATTAATATTTAATGAAACTCAGGATTTAAAAAAAAATTGCTTAAATGATGCTTTAATCTCGGAAGGAATGAATGGTTCGGAAACAATGATGTTATGAATGATGTTATGAAACTCCGAAAATGATGTTATATTTGAAAAAAAAAGGACTTATTTTCATATGGACTCCAAAAGTATTATGGCACACGGTAGAATTGCTCCAAACAAACAACCGATTTCTGGTAACGTTTTCCATAGTGTGAAGGGGTTACCTCCTGGAAAAAGAAGCAGAAAAAACAGGAAATGCATAGGAATGAATTGTTAGGAACTGCCAATGACGTCATGAGCTTTAAAGTCTATATAAAACTTAAATATTTTAATACGATTTTCTCAATATGACATCATATTCACTAGCCTTTACATCTAATTCAGCAAATTAAAATTCAGAGCAGGAGCTCTTTTTAAGCACAGTACGATCTTTTGGCAGATGTAAGAATAGCAATGGCCATTGGTTCGTTTTACGGTCTCGTGATGCATTCAGAAAACCAGCTTTTTGATAAAAAGTCTCTTTTAGACACATCAGAAAACGCGTTGTTAACTTGCCAAGTGTCTGAGGGATATTACATTTTTCACGTCTAACGAACTTTAGATAGTGTTTGTTGATTTATATTGAACTATCTTGGTATCAGGTAGTGTTTTTCCAAGAGTTTTTCGAAATAAATTTAAGCCGTTCCGTACAATATAATTCGTAATAAGTTTTAAATTACACTGGTGAAAACAATTAAAGGGACAAATGGTTTTTTTGCAATTAAAAAAAAAACTAACAAAGCAAATAAAACCAAACTTGGCCAAAATATCATTTGATATAAGACTAATCTATGGGAAAACAAAAATGGGCACAACCTGCACCCTAAATAAAGTAACTGGTCACGTGTCCAGTACAGCAGCTGACCGACACCCTGTCAGACAGAGAAAAACATGTCTAATAGAGTGTATAATCGTCTGTAACAACTACACAACTCTTGCATCTGCGTTTCATACTGCTTATCAGGATCCTTATCAATTTCTATGGCAACTGCACCCACTTTTGCACCAAGGCACCCTTGAGCTCACCGATGGTCCTTGGAGCTGGTTTTCGAGCTGCAATTGATCGTCCAAGGGCGTCCCATATGTGTTCGATGAGATTAAGGTCAGGGGACATCGCAGGCCACTCCATTCGTTGAACATCCTACGATTCAAGGTATTCGTCCACCAACTGATCCCTATGTGGACGGGCGTTATCGTCCATAAAAAACGAAATTTGGTCCATTATGCTCCGCGGAAAAGTCTCAAAGAGGGTGCAAGAATCTCGTCCCTGTACCGCTGACCTGTCAGAGTACCTCTATCAAACACATTATTGTCGGTACGTCCGTCTACCTTGATGTCTCCCAGACCATCAGACCACCCCTAGCATAGGGATCATTTTCGACAATGTTAGAGGGCCGATATCGACTCTCGTGTTCTCTCCAGACGAGAACACGTCTCGAGTCGCTGTCCAGACTGAATCGCGACGCATCACTGTACAGAACCGCCCCAAACTATCCTCTGTCCAAGACAGGTACCATACTAGACGGGACTTTTTGTGGTTCACAGCGAAAGGGATGCAGACTACAGGGCACCTGGCATACAGGCCACCTGCATTAAGTCTCAGGGTGACTGTTTTCCGTGAAATGGATGTTCCTGTAGCATTATACAGGAGACGAGACAGTTGTTTCGCTGTCGCGGACCTATCCGTTTTGGTTAAAAGTCTCAAATAATGGTCTTCAGCGGGCGTTGTTGCCCCTTTTTAGGCCTTGACCAGGTTCGGGGATCACTGTTTTGGTCTCTGTGAACTGTTTCCACAGAGTAGACACCACATTTCACGGAACACCGAGGTCCTTAGAACAGGTAGCCTGTAATTGGTCGGCCTCGAGTCTTCCAACAATCTGCCATCTTGTGGCATCATCTAGACGATGTCGACTAGTCATACTAACGATGGGTAAACAAAGAAATTAAAAAAACAAGGATTGGGTTATGCTACGATGCTTCAAAACGCCCTTCCGCTACAAGCTTCGGCGGTCAAATGAGGCACCTCTGCAAAAACGCGATCACAGCGCCACTTTCTTATGACCACACACACCACTTGCGTGGCAGGTGTGTCCGCGACGAGCTTAACTATCATCTGATACCTTATTTGCGTATAGGGATAATTTTTTTTTTTAACCGTTTGTCCCTTTAATTGTTTTCACCAGTGTAATTGTGTTTCAAGGTAACTTTTTTCAGTTAAATATTTTATATTTCAAAAATTAATAAATTTCATAATGTTAAAATGATTTATGCCCATAGCACCAACTAAATGCATTTTTAATTGTGCTTTCAACGAAGTTTTTAATTACAGTTTTTTTGCCTTACATTTTTTTTTTTGAAAATTTCATATGAATTTATGGTAGTAATCATTATAGATAGAGTTGCAGCAAAAAGGTCGAGAAAGCGAAGCGAGCAGGGGTCGCGTAGCGGTCCCAATGTGAATTATGTTGCAATTTACAGGGGTTGGCGTGTTGGCGAGCGTTAGTGAGCAGGGGGTAGAGCCTCCTAGATTGATAGCGTATGTTTTGTTGTAGATGTGCATATATTAAACAAATTATTTTTTGAATTCCTGAGTTTTTTACCCCACATATAAACGTTATTGCTTTTATGCAATTTTTTCACAATGTGGTGACTGGATTTTTGGGGTTTAGGAGCCACTGGTTCCTTAAAAAGGTTAAGAACCTGCTCTTATAGTAAACATGTGCTCCGGAATTTTTCAAAATTTGACCCCTCACGGTGGAAAGAGGTCTTCCCCCAAGCGCCCTCCGTTTTCAAAATTTGACTCAAAAACTACTTAAAGATTAAAGTAACACTACTAAGGTTAACACTATGTAAACTTAATGATTACTCAATTATAGTTTGAGTTCCCATGAAGAAATTCGCATCAGCTTCACCAATGAGTATTTGCTGAAAAGTACTAATGATAGAGTTAACAAAATGGCGCCGGGGTTAACAAAATGGTGATAACTAGCTTATTTGGCAAAATTCCCATTAAAATTAATTAATACATATTTCTACATTTTCGTGAAATTTAATAAAAGCATGTTTAATCTTTTTTTTTTTTTTTACATTTATGATTATTTCATTTCTAATCGGAAATGTAAAGCTATCACATAAGTAACTTTGTTAGTAGCAAATTTATAATTTTAAAGGTTTTTTTTTCAGATATTTTAAATTTTACGTTCATAATTCATTCAAAGATTGCTACACTACATATCGCATCAAAAATCTTTAAATAATTAATAAGATATATTTTTGATAGAAAGCTACTCTTTTTTTAATCCAAAGTATTATTTTTATAATAAATAAAGTCGTTTGGAAGTATTCACTGATGGTTGATAAAATCCTTGAAGTTTTCACACTTTGATTTTTAAATCTGATTTTTATGTTTACATTTCAGAGAATGTAAAACTTTAATTTACGAGTGTCTCATAAATATTTATTTAACATCAAGATATTTTTCTATACACCGTAACTTTATGGAAATTATAAACAAAATTACGAAAACGTAATGACAGTAATTTTTTTAGGAATTTTATCCCTAAACTAACTTTAAAACTTTAGATAACACTAAAAGTGTGGATTGAGTAAATAATGTACAAATTGTATCTACAGAAAATTTTACAATTTTTAAGTCAGTAATTTACACACTATAGAATTTTTACATATCAGATATACGTAGAAATAAAAATGTTTATGTACTAGCTTTGACATAAAAGCGACTGACTTGTCACTTTGAATGTCTATGGTGATAAACGAAAACATATTTATAAATCTTTAATCAACGAACGCTTTGTCTGACAATAGTATAAACTCAAGTTTAATCTTATAAAACATACAAGAAATATTTTTACATTTTTTGGGCCACATGAAATTGCAAAAATATCATAACTATGTTAGGCACGTGTCTTCATAATTTCCGAATAATGAACGATTTTGACTAATTTCGACTGCACAGATTAAAAAAGAATAATAAATTGTTTTTCAAAGCTTTACGGAATACTAAATATATTTACATAATTTTAATTAATTTTTGGTGAACACATATATAATTTTAATTATTTTTTCAATTAATTTTCAGCAGTGAAATTACACTCGAAATTATTGAATATTAAATACGTGACCGGCTTGGACATTTTTCACTCTGTTGGTTCTACGCTTAGTCAGCAATGTGATGAATCACGTATTAAATACTAAATATAGAGATATTTTAAGGGATATTTTAAGGACGGATAAAGTGGCCATTGAGGGCAAAGTGGCCATTTGAGCTTTTTTTCGCAATTTGGATTTTAGGCAAGCGGTAAAATTTATTGATTATAGCTAAATAATATGTAGTTAATAATATGTTATTAATGCTTGAAATTATGCTGTTTGATCTGTGTAAAATAACTTTTTTATTGATGTGTGTTTGAAAACGCCAAGTCATATAGTTTAGATTCTAGACCACAGTTTTTGTAATAGCGTCATTACGGGCAAAGTGAGCAAGAAGAAATCGGGCAAAATGGCCGGATGGTCACTTTGTACTGAAACGAATATTTATTCATTGTTCATAACAAAATTCTATTTTCTTTGAAAGGAAGAAGACAGGTCAAGAACTCTCGATATTTTCAGTCTGCATGTCTGCTGGGGGGACTCGTATTTCTCCCTTTGTCATACGGATACTTATTACTGTTTACTTTATCGTTTACGATTTATTACTTAAAATATTACAATATATAGTACTTATTCTTAATGTGTGTTACTTTAGCTTGTGTTGATTATATATACACACTGAATTAATGTGATATGTCCATTTATTTATGCTGTGGTCACTTTACCCAGCAAAGTCGGGCAAAGTGCCATTTTGTAGATTTTTTTAAAGTAACGTTTATAATTTAAAACAAATAAAAAAGAGAAAACAGAAGTTGAAACTAAAATTATTATAATTACTATTGCTATCAGTTTCTAGAACTTTACTGATTAAAAAGGTATGATAAAAATTTATCAAATGTTAGAGTGGCCACTTTACCCTTCCTTTCCCTATATTAAAAGTTTCATGGAATGGAAATTTTTTACCCTTTTTCATAGTCACTAGCAGCCCTTGCGACTAGTCTGGTCTCCCTTAAAATTTATGTTTGGGAAAGCATACTAAGCATTGTATCATCTTACTTTTATTCATAATTTAATTTACTTGACTCCCTTAAATATAATTAATATAATCACTTAATCTAATATTAGTTTTTGTTGCATTAAAATATTTCAATTTGTTGACTTTCGGTAAGCAAGTGAACCCTATTGGTTTACAATGGAAGTATATGTGAATTTGGCGAAATATTAGAGATATCGCCAAGCTGGTGTCAATTTTGGCGACGAATTGTGGTCGCCAAATTTGGAGATACATCGCCAAGTTGGTGACAAACTTCGCGGCATTTGGCGACAGAACAAGATCTCCCCTATGGTAACCCCTTATATAGGTATGGAGATGCATTAAATGATGTTCAATAACCAATGAGATGCGTTTCATTCGAGCGTTGCCATTAAACAATTAACAAATAATCGCGTACGATAGCGTAATGTACAAGGTGCCCGGTCTCAATGGTGTGCAATGACTAATTCCCAAATCGTTAGTCATAGACATATAGTTCCAATTACAAAAAATATTTTAAATCAGGTAAAGAAATATTTTAAAAGCGATTTAGGTGAATAAAAAAATTTCTTAAAAAATTCCTTTTTTAACAATTCTATAATAACTGTAAAGAAGCTCTACTTACTTATCAAAATGTCACTATTTCAATCGTCTGTAACATAAAAAGACCAGACATATTTTAATGATGTATATTTAAAAACAAGTTCGTTAAGAATATTAGAGAAATTCAGAATAAAACTAAAAACACTTGCAATATTTCACATTCCATATAACAAACATTATATCTTAAAAATGAACTTTGACATGTTTTACTAAAAATTGTAAAACAAAAGAATAAATAGAATAACAAATATCGAAATAAATTTGAAAAACATAACGGCGCCTGTACTATGAGATTGACATTTCCTGTTATTTTAAAGCAGAGTGTTTAAATTGCTTTCATATATGAAGAAGTATTTTATCAAACTTTACAGGAAAACTGAAAAATTTGAAGTCTCTTTAAATAAATATTTTCAGATATTTGAAAAATATACTTTCAATATTTACTTTGCAGTGTATGTTGTTAAAATAAATATTTTGTGTAGTTATACTCATTCTGTTGTTATAGTCACTGTATAGCCGTTGTGAGTTCGTGCTAAATTATCCTTAAAAAATATTGAATGTTTATGGGACAATTTGTACTTTTAAATATATTTAGATATATAATAGTTCACTTTTACCAGTTGATCTAAAATGTTAAATAAAACTGTTCTACTTTATATAAAATATAACAGAGATGTGCAATGCGATATTTATCTAAATTGTTCTGTGTTACAATTACTGTTTAAAAAGCTGGTATGATATGATATAAATTCGAAGAATTTCCTAATACACCATAAAGTTGCTAGAGAGCGCAAGGCCTTGCGGAAGATCTAGTTTTTCTTCATCAGATGCAGAGAAAACGTGCTTCTTTGAAGGCAGTGGCAAGTCTTTAATGCTATTAGTACCTCTAAATTGGACTTTCTTGAAAATGTAGCCATTTTTCTTAATCGTGCGATTATTATTAATGAAAAATCGAATTCTACTGTTCTCTCTGCAGCTTGAAGAAACTTGTTCGCACCAACTATATAATTTTTACATGTTTAAATTATTTAGTATTAGTTTTGGTATTAATATATATATTTATAGTTCCATATATTTCTTCTTTTATATTATTTTAAATATTTGTTTTTCATTCATTTATTTATTTATTCATATTATTTTACTTATTATTTATTTATCTTTAAATATTATTTATTTATTCTATTTCCTATTTATTTATTTTTATTATATATATATATATATATATATGTGTGTGTGTGTGTATATAGACATATTTGTATTTTTACTTTGTTTTTATTCAATTGCTTTTTTATTCTCCTGCTTGTCTGTACTCTTCTCTTTGTGCAATGCTCTTGCGTGATTGGTTGATACATTTTGCCTTCCTATTGGCTGCTTCTCCAACTTGCCCCCTTCCATTTCCTGTTCTCAGCCAGACTTCCTGGTGCTTTCAAAGTAGACACACATTTTATCCGCGCCTGATTAAGACACACTGTAAAAAAAAATGGTAACGTTCCATGTAAAATCCAGGAACGTTTTGCCTTTTCTGAGGTTTTCAGAATAATTTAGCTCTTTCCTGTGAGATTCTGGTTTTCTTATCTGAAACGTTCCTGAACAAAAGTTGGAAACAGCGAAACCCTGCGGCCGCCATTTATTATTTTTTTGTTATAATCCGTTGCTCGCGCGCGAGTGTCGAAAACGAATTCCTTAAATGAACGTAAAAAAATCAATATGGAATGCAAATAAATCAATAGACGACATAATCCTTTACGTCTCTATTGTCAAGACAATTCAGATGAAAATACAATACCTCTGTGACATCGCTAAGAGATTATCTCTCGTACTTGTCTGTGGAATGTTTAACGAGCAGGCCGTGTAAAAAAAATACACCTATTATTTGGATCTCCATTAACCAGGGGACCATCAAACATGATTCCACACGATTTTGATTAATTTAAAGTATGTTTTAGAGTTCTTATCTCTAATTATTCTTGTGAAAGGATTTCTTCAAATGGGCCTTAGATTTTCAGAAATTAGATGCCGAGATTTAGCATACGTTTCAAATACCCATTAGTTTGCAGCTCTCAACGTGTCTTTCGTGGTGTGGACGCAGAAGGCTCGCACGCCACCCGTACGGCCCGAGTTCGATGCTACTTCTTGACTTTTTTTTCTTTTTTAATTAATTTTATATTTTAACACTTTATTACAACTTGATTTAAATTTGATATATATTTGACACTTTGAATTGCTGCAAATTTGAATTTTTTTTATTTCGGAAAAAATATACAATTACGTTTAGGTTTTTTTTTTTTTCATGAAAATTCATATGTATTTTATCTAACTTGCAAACTAACATAATTACTGACGAAAATCCAAAATATTTTATGTCTAGATTTTTTTTCTAATTATTATTTACATTTATATATTTTTATATTTTAAGCAAAGTTCAGAAACAATATATCATATATATATTTACTTTATTGAATTTTAACTGAAAATTTATTTTTTCCTGTAAATTATAAATAATAATTTTGATGTCAATTTCAAAATATTTTTTCATTCTAACAAATAATGATAATAAAGCAAAGATTGTCAACTGGAAATGTAAAAATCGTCTGCGGATCCCGCATGCTGTGAAATGTCAGTAATGTTTTGCTGTCAACAGAAATATTCCTTGTATTTCGCAGGAAACTTACTGGCATTTCTGTAGAAAGTTTTTAACATATACAGTAAAGTTCCAGTCATTTTCAAGAAATGTTTCTTGGAAATAATGGGTAACTCAGCTGCCCATTTTTTCCCAGGAACGTTGCGGAATTTTTTTTACAGTGCAGACTAGATCTTTCGAAAGGCCTGGCGCGTTTTAAAAAAATTACGGTGTATTAAGAGGTTTTTTGAATTTATATATTCTGTGTTAATTATAATATATTTTAACTTACAATCAGCATGAAATATTTACAATTACATAGCAATTTCGTTTATCAAAACATATTTTTTATTTCGTTATATTATCTAAAATGAGAGAAGTGCAAAACAGCAAGCTGTATTTTCTAGCCTAAGTTTTTTTTTTTTCAACTATTGAAAGCAAAATATAATCGTAAAAAAGTGAATAGGTTAAAAAAAAAAAGGAAGAATTGTTATCCTAATAATTAAATTTAAAAAAATTAAAAACTCAAGAATGGCAATTGTATGAAATTATTTATAATTTTAACTGAAATATTGAATGTATGCATGATCATATACAACAGCTGATGAAATTTGTTTTGCAGTATTGGTAAAAACAATTATAAAAAATGTAGTTCGATCTTTAATATTTCAAAGTAAGGTTTCTATGTAATCATGTAAGACTCTCACTCTTAGAAATACGATACTACAGATGTAAAGGGAAATTGAACATTGTTTTTCTTTCCTGTTTTTAATTATCTGTTGCTATAAAAACTTATTTTAGAGAACCATTCAAATTAAAATAAAATTTTGTTCTTTATATAAATTTATGAGGAAAATCATATGAAAAAAAAATACAAATATAGAAAAGCTTGTCATTTCACGTTTTCATTGATGCATAAATAACTGATAAAAATCATTAACATGGGATGCAGTACTGCTGGGAGATTTTTATTAAAACAAGAAGTATGAAGACAATAATTGACATTATGCAATTATTATTCGAATTGGAGATTGCATCATTTAAAACAAATTTTTACTTATTGGACTAAGGATATTTCTGGTACTATATGTGGCTAGTGACGTACAATCGTGGAAAAAAAAAGTAAACACCCCCAACTAACTCCTCAACAAATTATCGTAGAAGAAAGTTACTGGTACCGAACGATTGGAAATAAGTCTACTTTTCAATGATATAGATAAAATTTGCTTAGGGGGCCATCTACATATTAAAACGAACCGTAACTTTGTTTTTTTCAATAGCAGTACACAATTCTGACAGCATAAATGAACTCTACACCCTTCAATTAGCCTAAAAACAAATTTTTATGCAATTCGTACCATAACTTTCTGAGAAATTAATTATTTTAAAACGAGCGTATTTAAAGGGCTGTATCCAAATTGAAGTTCGGAACTCGATTGTTAACCGAGAGAGCCCTCATCTTGATCAAGGCCCCTTAAGAAGTCAATAAAGCCTGCTAGATTACATGACAGCAGAAGGAATTTCAAAATATCTACTCACTCTTATTATAGACGGCCCCTTAAACCATCATTTTGCCGTTTTTTAAGCATAATTTGAAAACTACTTGGAAGAAAAATGTGAAATTTTGGACTTCCATAAAGCAGTACTTAATAAATCTAATCACATCAAAAAATTGTAGGTTGCAATTCATAATTTTTTCGAGTATTAATTTCATAAATCATAATTCATATCACAAAGTTATAAAAATTGCAAATTCAGCGTATTTATGTTTGGGTATATAGGTATTATTGATACATAAAAAATTAGCACATTAGGAGCATAATTTCTGGACATATAAATAAAAATATGAAAATGTAATTTAACATTAGAAGCACTCAATTTTGAATGTTTATATTTCAACAACTTATCATTCAAATGATTTGAAATTCGGTGTCTAGGCATAGTTTGAACCGAAGATTTGAAATATCTTGTTAAAATTGGGTATTGTCACTGAAAAAAAATGAAGTTTGGATTCGTTTTAATATGTAGATTTCCCCCTAAGCAAATTTTATATACATCATTTAAAAGTAGACTTTATTTCCAATCCTGCGGTACCAGTAAATTTCTTCTACGATAATTTGTTGAGGAGTTAGTAGGGGGTGTTTACTTTTTTTCCCCACGATTGTACATATCTATGTCATTAGTAGTGAAAAGTTTAATTACTCTTCTCACAGCATGCTATTTCTTAAAGTTGTTTATTTTATTTTATTTTTTATAGAAGAGTATATTGAAGAGATGTTAAATGTAAAATTCCTCTGTAAAAGATGTTTAATATAAAATCTGTAACACGGATTTATAAAGAAAAATTCTTGTTTTATTTATTTATCTATTTATTTTTCACGTAAAGTCTAGAAAAATTATTCAAAAATCGAAAAATTTATTTATGTCTTGAAACACAGGACACAATATTAGGACACAACATTTGTGAAATATTTAAAAGAAAAGTGACTTTATACATTTTAAAAGTATCACAATGTATTTTCTGCTGAATACTAGCTTACTAAATAATTAATGATTTTCAAAACAAATACATGTTTCTCCAACGCTTATTGAGTAATATATTTGAAATTTATCTTTGCAGAACACAAGCAAAAATAATTATATAGAATTGAAGCAAAACATTTCCGAGATGAATAAATAACAGATTTTAAGTAAGTATCACAAGCGAGAACATATAGGTAATGAATTAAATTGAATAATATCTAATCCATTTACTATTAAAGAGATAATTCTTATTAATTATTCAGGTTCAAGCTTTGCCCTAAGGTGAGCAGATTTTAACAATAAAAAAATACATCTAGACTTTACCCAAGAAAAAGTTCATTTATTTATTTTAAGGTAACAATAAGAAAACTGGTATTTTAAGAATGTAAAATTTTAGACTTATTCGACTATCTTTATCTCGATTTTCCAGATATCTCAAAAAATTTATATTCTGTGAAGTGTACGGATTAAATCTATATATATTCCCATCAAGGAACATTTTCTTTTGAATATCCTTGCTATATCTCTTTCCTGATCAAAATTGTTATGAAGTATTTAAATCTTGAAATTTAATTCAAGAATTTTTTGAAAGTTGGGAATTATCTAGCATCATGCGGCTTTTAACAAATACATAAATTTAGAAGATATTAAATCTTCATCGGGTGGCCAAATTATTTGTAGTAGTGTAACAAATATAATATATTTAAAGATTATTCCGCTTGGTGGCAGCCCTAAACGGCAGTTCCTAATTTTAGCGGCTGCCAAATAGATTTCTCCCATCATTCCCTGCGGTTAATTTTCCCCGCAGAGTTCTACGAAACACGATTCGAAGAGGGTGTGTGGAATGTACACGTTTGTGTTAAGATTTCCACGCAGGTTTGTTTATAAGAGGCGGAAAGAAGGGAGAAAATGTATTTCCCCGAAAGCATTTCTTCTGAAGTTACTAAATCTGTACATATGTATTATAATTGTACATAGGCGTGATAAATGACTTACCCTTGTATCTTGTATATCATCTATTAAATATCTATATATTCATCTAATTCGAGTGATGAGTCCATTATTAAATATTGTGGCGCATACTTATGGAAAGTAAGACAGATATAGTAGAACATAAGCCGCAGTAATCTTATTTAGTGAAACAATCCAAGTACGCCAAACCAAATCAGGGTTTTCGTTCATAAGTTTAATAATAATTAAGATATTGTGACGATATATCTGACAGACTTTGTGCGGAATGGGATGACATTTCAACATATACCTCTAGTGTACAGTATTATTGTTAGTAAGATCGTATGTTTTGTCGCATATATTGTAAAATATTGCTTGTCTAGCTCGTCGCGGAATTTGATCATTCCAGCATTTCAGGATATTATCACATTGGATACGAAACAAAATAAATCTTCTGAATGTTTTCTTAAAATGTCTTCATTACTGTTTAGGTTACGATTTTAACTTTGTGTGGTGGTAGCTGACGATACAAAAGGTGAGTGTGGTCGAATTACTGTGCATTTTAAAAACTTTCATGAAGGATCAGTTCCTCATGATTCACAATATTTTATGCAAAGCAGATCCTACAGTGTAAAAAAAATTATGTAACGTTACTCCACGGTGGCAGCCTTACTGCCTCCATTTTATTGAGTAATTTAACCGATATAACTGGTATTATGTTGCAATAATGTGTAATATTGCACGTGTTATATCAGTTGAAATTACGCCATTATATAAATTAAATTACTCCATAAACTGGAGGCAGCATGTTGCCACAAATTTTATGGAGTAACGTTACAATTTTTTTTTTTTTTTGTTACAGTGTATCTGATATAAAATAGTATTATGATATCTTCAGTATATTTGAAACAAACAACAAACATGTGGATGCGTTTTAAAGCTAGATACTCTTTATTTGATTGAATAAGTGATCAATAGCTTCTTCGATATTTTGTGCATAATTTGTTCATATTATAACGCATTTTTTGTTGCATGAGTTTAGGTACATACTGCTGAAATATATACAGATGAATAAATAAATAAATACATACGTATCGTCGGATATAATTATTTTCAGTTTTTTTAGGTGTCTGACTGTATACATACTATAGAAATTTGAATATATTAAACAGTTTTTACGCGTTTATTCCCTGAACAATGCTTTGGTGATATCATTAGTAAGAAACAAACAACGATTTATAATTTTGCACTTCGATATATACGTTTTAGATAAAAGCAAATAATATTTTCATCTATATGAAGATATTTGTGATATTTTTTAATCTTAGATGCATGTATAACATAATAACTATTCCAACGCAACGTTTTGAAATAAAAAAACAAAATTGCTTTCCAAAATTTTTTTGGTAATAAAGAAAACACAACTTGGGAGTAAATCGACTTTTCTACAAAGTATAAGTCAAATACTAGCATGTTATATAATACATGCCAAAATATTCAAAATTACTTTCTTATCTATTAAACATAGAATTCATCCCAAAACGAAGAAATAATGTTATCGCCTTGAAAAATGAAGTATTATAAACAGTAAATCTTAAGAAATCTATAATAATTCTCTTTTATAGCATGAAATGGGGAAACTATATGAATTAAAAAAAACCCCATTAGATTACTATTTTAAAAAATTAGATTACTATTTATTTAGTCTTATTATTAAAAGACTGTGTTAACTAATACTTAGTATTATACGTTTCATAATGCTTTTAAATTTTCTAACTTGAGGCTAAATTTCTAATGAATGTAGAATCGATTGCAAAGCTGAAATGAAACGGACAGATGACGATACTGAACCTTATCGCCTAAGGATAAAGGCATAACATTTTCAAAAATGTAAAATTACGTACTCAGTAAAATTTAAAAGCATCCCCTAACGAATTCTAATGATAAAATAATACTTAATGTGTGTAAATTATGCAGAGATAAACATGACATTTTAAATTAGAATCGTGATATTTAAACGTAGATACTTTTACGAAGACATTTGCAATTCATTTGAAAGGATATAATAAATTAATAAAGTGGAATGCATATTTTCGTTAAAGAAGTATGATGATTGGGATAGCATTATACTTCAAATTAAATTTATTAAAAGTTTATGAGTTTTTAATTTTCGATTAAAACTGCATTATGTATCGTATTTAACATATTTCATGAGCTAATTGAAAATATTATCAATAAATTTATTTTCAGAATCTCAAATACGGAAATTGGATTTATATTTCTCAGATTTTTCATCAATAATATATTTAAACATTTAAATATCTTAAACTTTAGAAACAAAGCAAAATACAGTATGGGAAAGCAACCAAGACATTAAGAAAAATATTAAAAATTATATAGTTTTTTTTAACAAGAAAGCACAAGAATACAATGTTCAATTAAGACTTGAAAAAAATATTTAATCTCTATAGAGCGTTTTATTCAATGATGCGGAGTATCAGCGTCATGGTAGAGGTAACTTTACTTTCGTATTTCGAGAGACATAATTAAATGTTTTCTTCAAGAAATACAAAAACCTTTAAAATGGTAAGAAATAACGACCACATCCTTATGATTTATTTTGATTTTGATTTTATTTTATAAAACTTTCAAAATTAAATATTAAAGCAATTATTGCTAACTAAAAACTCAATTTCTGAAAAAAGTACCCATTTTCATTTGATAGAAATTAAAGAGTATTTAGTGAAAATGTTAATACATTATTTATTAATAAAACTTAAAGTAATAAGGGAAATAGTTGTCTTAAACGACATGCAGGAAACAGGCAACGAGTAATTGAACAAGAAAAAGCAAATATCCCCTCAGGAATGAAAAAAAGTAACAAAAAAACAAAAAAAAAAAAAAAAACAAAAAAAAAACAATTGTAACATTTTAAAGTAACAACATGAGTTTTAATGACTGTTTTCCACAAACCTTTTGGGGTTAGTTTGGTCCCTCATTTTAGATCAAATTATCCACCAAAACAACAGTTAGCTTCTTTCAGTACTCTTATTATTCGTGCTTGTAACATATGCTCGAGTTCAGAATTATTTAAAATTAGATTCAATTATTAGATCAAAGTAGTTGCCATTGATCATGGGTTTCCCTGTGATATCATTGAAAGTGTTTTATCAAAATCCCCCAAATTCACTGATAGCTTTCTCTTATCTGAAGGATCCGATTGACACCATAGTAGTTGGGACGTTTATAGAATTTATTGTGAACGTGGACTCTCATACATTGGACAGACGAGACGTGAGCTTTGACTGAGATTGAAGGAACGTGAAAATTATGTTGCGAAGCAGGAATTGGATAAATCTACAATAGCTAAGCATTATTGGAGTTTCAACCATCCGTTTAACTTTACCGAGGCTAAAATTATTTTAAAATGTAATTCGGTTTTTGATCTGGATTTCTACGAGGCTTATAATATAAATAAATACGCAAACTTCCTGGTCAATGGCATGACTAGTCTCATGACTAGTAATCGCTCCTGTGTGGATAGATCCTACGTAGTGATGCCTGTTTTCGGTGGTTTCCTGTCAGGTACATCACTTCATTCAGGTATTTAAATCTTTTTTTTCTGCTTTGGTCAGATCATTAGCCAGTACCCGGGACTATAGCCGAGGGGTTCTTTGAACTCATTTTAATTTTTAATATTTTTATTTTTATTTTAATTTTCATGTTTATTTCCACATTTATGGATGTGACAGGGATGTCCTTGAAATAGCCGTATGTTGTTTAAGCAAATGTTGGTATAATTTGTGCAATTTAAAGTTGTAAATTTTAGCTTATGTTTTTAAAGAGTTGTGTGTTTCGAATAAAAAGAATTAAAAAAAAACATAACTGTCGAAACAAATGCTTAATGTTCTTATACACATTTTTTTTTTTTTAACGTAGCATTGTGAAGAGGGATATTTTAATTGTAACTAACCTCAAATTATTCATCTCTGTAATACTTGAAATTTAACAACAGCGCAATGAATAATCTGCAAGATAATTCATTTTTAGAGATGTAATTATAGAAGAATCTAAATTCTAACATTTTCTACTATAATTAGAAAAAGAAATACTTATAATCTGTTAAAACCGAGAAATATAAAATGCCCAAATATTTAGAAAGATCAATGCATATTTAATATAATATTTAAATGACCTTGAAATTTAAATATAAAAATATAAAAACAACAAAAATTTAAATGAAAATAAAAATTTAAAAACAATAAAAATTTAAATGAAAATAAAAATTTTAAAAATAATGTATTTAAAATTTATTATAAAACAATTTCTGAGCAGAAATTTCTACTATTTAAAAACAAATAGTTTTCTCAATACTTATTATGAAATGAATGATTAGAATAATTTATTTTAAATAAACTATCATGCTTCCTTTTTGCGCATCATTTCATGTTTTTATGCGTGTACTAAATATATAATAATATGCATCAAAGTATCATATTATTTCTAAAGAATTAAATTTATAATTAATTTTCTACTTAATTAAAAAGAGAAATTTTATCATCAAACAAAATTTGTTTCTGAAAAGATGTTAATGACATTTTGCAAAAAAACATAGAGCAAACTATTTTCATATTTTCAAATTAGTTACGAATTATGCTTTACGTTGTCAAACACAATTAGCGATAATTTTTAATTGCCTTGGAAGGAAGATTGTAATATAAATGTTATTTTCAACAAAGGACATTAATGTTATTTTTATAGAATACAATTTTAAAAGAGGGTCCATAAATTTAAGAATATATTTTTAACACGTTCACGCCGGCGCTGTTGGTCACACTCGACTGTCTCAGAGTTGTCAACTCTCCGGCTTTTTGCACACCACTATTATTTTAGAGAAAATGTCGTTCCTTTAAATAGCCCAATTGTTCTTATTAAATAAAACAACATTTTCTGTATTAAAATTCTGGTATCCAAAAGGCCGGAAACTTGCCAGCTCTGAGACAGTCTAGTGTGACCCACCGCGCCGGCGTGAAATTGTTAAAGTTTATCAAATGAAATAATATTTTCCAATTTTTTTGTATGTGTAACAATAAATTTTGTAATGTCAAAATTATAAATATATTACTTACTTATTGTGAGTCGAGAAGTAATTAAACTCTTTATTAAACTAAAAATTCTAATGTCTCATTCCACACGTCACTTCAGGATTTTATACGAGCACCAAGTATGAAATACTAAATTTCAGAGTTCCAAAAATCTTTAAATGAATAAAACGATAATTTATTACTTAAAATATTTATAGAACGGCTTTTTACAGTAACAGAACTTTGTAAAAAGATATCATTGCTATTGTTTGAAAGAACACTTGGAAATTTATTGGCATAGTTAAAAAATAGTAAAGAATTATGCTTCACATTGTCAAAGATAATTAGCGCCAAAACTTTATTTTTCTGAAAAGAATAATTATATAATGAATGTTATTGTAAAAGTTATGGATATTTGTTTTATTAGTATATCTTTATAAATGTATATGAAATTTCTGTCTGCTAGGTAATTTTAATGGTGTATTTACAAGAAAAAAAATATTACCCACTTATTTTCGGAATTTTTAGATGAAAAACTTTAAATACAATATAAAATTATATAATTGTATAATATATATATAATTTTTTATTTAAAATTTAATAATCAAAAATTATACTTACACAAGTGTCTAAATGTGTTGTTTCTTTGTTTACAAAAAAAAATGATGAAGAAAAAGCAAAATATTTAATTAAAATGTTCATTATATTAAAGAATTATACACTTAAAAATTGAAATCTTATTACCATAAGCTTAATATCTGAACATGTTGAACTAATTGTAAATATTCAATATTATTAATAAGAATTTTCATATTATACACTATAAAATTTAAGGCTAATTTACTTTAGTAGAACGTATACATCTTCACCAATGACCATTAAGTTGTCATTGGTAGGTGCCATATTGCCCGAAATGTTGATGATAAGCGCGTTGACAGTATGTAAATTGCTTATTGGTTGCAAAAATTAGTAAGAGGGAAATTTATTTACACTGCCTTTGAAAAGACAATAACCAATTTACACAGTATCAATGTAAAAACTTATTGCACTTTAGCTGTGGTGTTTTGTGTTATATTCTAAGTTGTAAGTAGTGTTGCCATGTCTAGTATGACAAAAAGCGGGCTGACCTCTTTTTAATCGGGGCTCATGTAAATATAATTGTTTTACTTGATCATATAAAATTTAAGGATAATTAATGCATACAGTAAGAAGTTAGTTAAATAGAGTGGTGTAGCTGCATATTCAGCATTATGAAGAAAAAAGATACTGTGCCCAACATACCTCTTGGAAAAGTTCTGGCATTTCCTCTACGCTTTATAAATCATATTATTTTATTCAAAATCTTACTTAATTACTTTGAAATTCAATGCATTGTAACAAAACAATGTTCAATTCAATAAATAAAAATAAAACAGCAGGGTCGGAGCAAAGCATGGGCTATGTGGGCCTGAGATTAATTTACAAGATAGGATAGTTACAGCTAAATCTCCAATGACGATACATGGGTCACTTGTGACAAGGGGGAAAAATAACAAGTTTCGCAGATTAACGCCTATATATGAAATTTATTTATGGTCTATATTTTTAATATCAATTATTTTTCAATAATTAATGTTTGTATATTTTTTTTTATGAAAGTCTGCATTGATGTTTTTGGTTCCTTATCTCTCACCACAACTGTTTTTGAGATAGGCGTCTCTCAGGGAAATGTAATTCTAAATTTACTATGATTGATGTTTTTGGTTCCTTATCTCTCACCACAACTGTTTTTGAGATAGGCGTCTCTCAGGGAAATGTAATTCTAAATTTACTATGATTTATGTTTTCTTTATGATTTACTTTTACATGGATATGGGTATCATCATGATATGTTTATGGGCATTCTCACAATCTTTTGACTTTCGGGAATAAAAATTTGGTGAAAGTAAACTTGCTAGAATAACATTTTAATCTGATAGACGAATGCCTTAACTATTCAAAATAAAGAAAAAATGGTCAGTAGCGAAAATTATTTTATTTAACTGAGGTTTAAGTTAAACTTGCGAGTTTAATTTTCCTTATTATTTTACCACTGTAACTTTCTATTTTCTTCTAAATTTTTACTTATAATGAATTTGCATAGTGCCCACAGGACATTCAAATAAGAAATAATAACAATGTAGTATTTTTAGTACAAAATTTTAGTATAACATTGTCTTAAACGTGTGTTAAAGAAGGGACAGGAAAAAAAAGGGATGGTAAGGATGGGACGGTAAAGAAAATTACCATTATAATTTAGCCAAATCAACTTAAGACTAAGTGATAGCCACCATGTTCATTGATTTTTAGAAACGGTTATTTACATTGGATTAAATAAAAAAAATAATTAATTTACCTCGAAAAGTGCAGGAATAAACCTTGGGGACGGTAAGACTACCAATAAAGCCATGATTCTTGAAATTGGTAATTAAATGCTGATTTAAATTCTGCAGTAAATTTCCTCTCAAAGAATTTTAGACATTTTTTCTCTAGCATACTTCTGCATGAGAAAAAAACTTGAAACAAATTCTGTGGCTGCATCCGAAGCGATTTTCTGTATAAGTTTAACAAGAGGGATGGTAAGAAATCTAAAACCCAGGGAAAGAGTTAAAAAATAATATCAACCGTAAAAATGTGTGCAGGTTAATTTTTTGCTATATATTTATATAAAACATCCCAGTTTCGGAAAAAAATTACATCGAATTACTTTCATTGAAATAATTTTATACAGACAGATCCAAACTTAAAAATCAGCATCATGGACACGGGGCGATATAGGAGTTTTCCTGGTATTTGGATCTCCAACATCGTCCAAAACTCATTTATCTCATTAATATTGTTATGTAATCATGCAATGGGATGTTCCCGAGTATATGAAATAAAAAAGATACAAGAATATGTACTAAAATATAAATTATTATTTAGGGATATAAAAATCAAAAGATTGTGAGAATGCCCATATGTGCATCGTAAAAGCGTGTATGTGTGGGCCTGCCACTACCAAAATGGGACAACATTTCCACGAGGTTTCCAGTCATGTGATTACTGGCACTCATTATTGTTTTCCAGCAATTGAAGTTTATTCCTACTGAAAGGTTGCATAGACCTGGCTTATATTATCGTATCATCGCACAGAATAAAATATGTACTTACAAAATAGAATCATGCTAAAGAAATATTCATGCAAAATTCTAAAGTTATCGCCATTATAGTTTATTTGACTTTCTTTTTTTTTAAAAGGATATAAGCCATTTTTTTCATCAACCAAATTTACGAAACGTGATTAAATTTTGTAATAATTAAAAAACAATGGTGCATGCTTTATTGTTAATATTGAACTTTCCAAACTTTTATTACTCGATAAAAATCTAATGGCAAAGCTTTCGTACAAAAGTGTTCTAGCAAACATAGGTTATGTAATATTAACTGCACATTATGCATTGTGAAAATGGAAAATCCATAAATAAATACAGAAATTTGCGAATTCCGCATCGATTTATTTTGTTCTGATATTGGATTACGCTGAATTTTGGTTAACTGCTACAATTAATTCTAAACAATCTTTTCAACAAGATTAAAAATAATTGAATAGTAATTTAAATAAATAAATATTACCGTAATTTCGGACGTATAATCCGCGGATCAAACATTCATCTTTGGATCCAGAATTTTTATTTAATAAAATGTAACATATTAGATCGTGGTAAATATTTTACTTCAATTATTAAATACAATTTTTGGGTCCAAAATTGTTTGTTTGGTTCGCGGATTACGCACCGTAAATTACGGTAATTAATAAAGAGTAAATCGATAAATTAATTTTCATATTTCTTGAATTTCAAAACTCGCCTTTTAAATTCATTTTTAATAGATATATATTTAAGTGTAAGTAGTACATTCTGGAAATTTGAACTTTAATGATTTTTAAAATGATATCTGGCAATATTTAAAAGGAAATAAATGTTCTTGTAGAAAATTATTTTTCAAAGTAATAAATTCTATTTTAAACATTAGTACTATTTATCAAATAACATAATACAATAATGACATTTTCGTTCAATTTAAAACTGAATAATGTGATTTTTAATGATTGTAATGAATTTTAAATTGCAATTGACAACTGCAAGTACTTTGTCCATTAGCTGTCTTTTAATAACCACGTGCATAAGTTGTCGTTATAAAAAAGGGTAATCTCGTGTAGGAATGCAAAATTAACAAATAATACATTTCGATCGGAAAGCAAAGTCTGTGTAAAAGAGTACATCTGGTAATCTCTACTAGCCATATCACCAAGATATTTACAAGATTTACTATGCTTAAGCTCAAATTAGACCCGAATATAACTCCTGTATAATGCTTTTAAAACTTTAAAGCACAATCAAAAGGATACAAAAATATGCAATATTAATCATATTAATCATATATAAAAAAAATGAGTTTTTCTTTTATAAACTCGATTTTTCAACCGTCAAAGGTTATCCCCAAAGGTGGAATGTTTAATAATTAAATCCTTCACAACGCAGTTAGGTTCTTGAGTGTTAAATAGCAGAAATGTAATTAAAATTAGTTGGACTGTCTGATATATATGTGGAGATTTCGCAAGCAACACTTGCATCAGACTGAGTGTCCCCGTATTTTCCGCTTCGAGATTAAAAAGGAAACGAGCCTTAACGAAGCTGTGTGAAGTGGAAATGCGGAAGAAGTAAAGAGAACGAAATGAGTTTTTTACGACGCGGAGTTTCTGTTAAAAAAGAACAGAACATATTACGGTGAAATAAGATTGAATATTTACACGACGTAAGAAAATCTGAGAAATATTCAACGACGTCCTGAATTATAGACTTTAAGCTAATTAAAGAACGAGAAGAGTGTTTATATCTGTATTTTTGTTTGTGTATTCATCTCAATAAATGTCAGTGTTCGTCCTAAAAGTGAGTTGTGAGTTATGTATGGAGTCTCACCCCCATAAATTGGTGTCAGAAGTGACAGTTAACCCACCAATATGATTAATTAGAGTTATTCATCCTACATATTCAAGCCGGATATTATTCTAACGGTGAGTTCATTATTATTATTTTGATTATGAAGTTAGTTGAGATACCTGAACTGGAAGTTGCATTTAAAAACGAACGAACGCATAAAATTAAATTGCTGCATAAATTCCTATTTGATGCTGACGGTGATCGCTCTAATAGAAAGAGAATACGTGATTTTACTGGTTTCGGTTTTCAAACCGACAGCACCGAATTCAAAAATAAAATAACTAAAGTTCAAACTGATTTTTCATTAAATGATCTGATTACAGTGTGCAATCTACTTTGTATTGATAATGAGGGATCTTTAAACGATCTCGCAACCCGATTAGTTACATACCTTTCGGACTTGACCTTACTACAAAATAATATTATACAAAATGAAAGTGACACTGACTCGGAACCCGAACTGCCTTCAAATAATATGACTTCAAGTAATAACACTGAATTATCAAATTTTGACAAACAACAGCAATTTCCAGTTCAAAGTTTTATGCCATCGTCTATGAATTTTACTGATATTGAAAGTGTAATACCTCCTTTCGATGGTAGTTCTTTTAGTGATATAAACGTATGGTTTAATAATTTTGAGGATGTTACTAATATGTTTAATTTATCTGACTTTCATAAATTCATATTTTGTAAAAGATCATTACGAGGAAAAGCCCAGTTATTAACACAAACAGAATTTCATATCAATTCATATGACAAACTTAAACAACTCTTAATATCAGAATTTAGCACCACTTATAATTCTGCCGAGTTACATGATATATTAAATAAACGAAAATTGCAAGAAAATGAATCAATAGAAGAATATTTTCTTATCATGAAACAAATATGCTCGCGTGGTAAAATCGAGGATTCCGCATTAATGCAATACATCATAAACGGCATACCCGACCCCGTTTTCAGAAAATCAATGTTATATGGATGCCAATCCATTGTAGAATTCAAGCAAAAGCTCAAAATTTATGACAAAATTCGACATGACTTTGAGAACACTAAATTTCGTAAAGTCAAACCTGAAATGCCAGTGAAAGAGAAATCCTTTCGACCAAAATCTGATCTTTTTTCTTTAATTGTGGTTTGTCGAATCATAAAAGTAGCCAATGCAGACATAAAGATAAAGGCCCTCATTGTTTTAATTGTTCGAATTTTGGCCATAAATCGGCTCAATGTGATCAACCAAGGAGGCCTAGAGTTAAGTCAGAACCCTCC
Organism: Maratus speciosus; assembly: GCA_963932465.1. NCBI lineage: Eukaryota > Metazoa > Arthropoda > Arachnida > Araneae > Salticidae > Maratus > Maratus speciosus. The sequence goes on along the minus strand of OZ010790.1, from coordinate 175,873,467 downwards.
AATGTTTCCACTGTCACGTCGAACACTTTCATGACAAAACAAGTCATTATTTCGTCTGTAAATGTTACATCATTGGTAGACACAGGTAGTGAAAGAAGTTTACTAAAGGAAAGTATTTATCGCAAACTCCCTACAATTTCGAACCTTGAACATTCAACTATCACATTAACTGGATTAGGAAATACTATAATCAAACCCCTAGGTTTTTTCTCTACGAACATTATGATAGATGATTTTAATTATACAACTAATGTTTATGTAGTCCCAGATTATTCCATATCTTTTGATCTTATTATTGGTACAGATATCATTCAACAAAGTATTTTAACAATTCCTGGAAATAATATTTCGATGCAAAAAATCGAGAAAAATGACGATACGTCCAATAATTTTTTGATTAATATTGCTCATGTGTTAGACGATCTTAATCTTGATTTATCTCATATTACCGATGAAACAATACGTTCAAAAATTTCAGAATTTATTCAAAATTATTCCCCTAAAAAAATAAAGACAACTGATGTTAAATTATCAATTCATCTGGAAAACGAAGAACCTGTTACTTGTCCTCCCAGGCGCTTGGCGCAAATAGAGAAAAACTTCGTCGAAAAACAAATTTCTGAGTGGCTCGAAAAAGGAATTATTCGTAAAAGCACTAGTAATTTTTCATCACCTATTGTCCTAGTAAAAAAAAAGATGGTTCATATAGATTGTGTGTTGACTATAGGAAGTTAAATTCTAAAACACATAAACAACGTTTTCCCCTCCCAGTAATTGATGACATTATTGATCAGTTGCATTCTGCAAAAGTATTTACTACTCTTGACCTTAAAAATGCTTTTTTTCATGTCGAAGTAGAAGAAAATAGTAGAAAATATACTTCTTTCGTAACACATTCTGGTCAATTTGAATTCTTATATATGAATTATGGCCTTAGCGATGCACCCTTAGTGTTTCAAAGATATATTTATAACGTTTTTCGAGACCTCATTAATGAAAAAGTACTTATTGTTTATATGGATGACTTCATAATACCAGCTGAAAACGAAGTCGAAGGACTCCAGAAATTACAACGCGTCCTTACAACTGCATCCGAATATGCTTTAGAACTGAATCTCAAAAAATGCCACTTTCTACAACGAGAAATTGATTTTTTGGGTTACCACATTAAAAATGGTCAACTGCACCCATCCCCCTTAAAAACTAAAGCTGTCCTTAATTTCCCAGAACCTAAAAGTATATAAGATGTACATTCATTTGTCGGATTAACTTCATATTTTCGTAAATTCATCCAAGATTACTCTTTAATAGCTAAGCCTTTAACAGATCTTCTTAGAAAGGACACTAAATTTCACTTTGGCGACCAGCAACGAAATGCATTTAATCAGCTGAAACACATCCTTTCTTCAGGTCCTGTTTTAAGCATTTATAACCCTAGTAACGAAACAGAAGTTCACTGTGATGCATCTATTGACGGTTACGGAGCAGTCCTCCTTCAAAAGTCTTCTATTGACAATCAATTTCACCCTGTCTATTTTATGAGCAAAAAAACCACAGATGCCGAACGTAAATATTCGAGTTATGAATTAGAAGTTTTAGCTGTCATAGAAGCCCTTAAAAAATTTCGCGTTTACATTCTAGGTATTCCTTTCAAGATAGTCACAGATTGCAACGCATTCGCCCTTACTATGAATAAAAAAGATCTTTGCACCAAGATTGCTCGATGGGCTTTAATGTTAGCTGACTATAACTATACAATCGAACACAGACAAGGTACACGCATGCGCCATGTCGACGCTTTAAGTAGGAATCCAATATGTATGGTCATTCAAGATAGTTTTACTACCAAAATCATACAATCACAGAACACTGACGAACATATACAGGCCATCAAAGAAATTTTGAAAACAAAGCCATATGACAACTATTTCCTTAAAAATAACGTTCTCTATAAAAATCATAAAGGTATCGATCTGATAGTTGTGCCGGATGAAATGCAGCTAAATGTCATTAAACACGTTCATGACAAAGGATATTTTGGCCGTAAACGCTGTGAAGAACTCCTTAACGAAGAATTTCTCATCCCTAATATGTCAAATAAAATTGATAAAATTATAGCAAATTGTGTAACATGCCTTTTGTATAATCGCAAACGTGGCAAACAAGAAGGTGAATTACATCCCTTACCTAAAGAAGAGACTCCTCTCCAAACCTACCACATTGATCATTTAGGCCCTCTTGAAACAACCCACAAAAATTATAAACATATTTTGTCTTTAATAGACGCATTTACTAAATTCGTCTGGTTGTATCCATGTAAAAGTACTTCTGCTACCGAAGTTATATCAAAACTACGACAACAAAGTCATACTTTTGGCAATCCTTCCATTATCATTAGCGATAAAGGTCCTGCATTTACAAGCAAAGAATTTGCTGATTATTGTCAAGATGAAAATATAAAGCACGAGACAGTTACAACTGGCCTTCCCCGTGCCAATGGTCAAGTAGAGCGACTTAATTCCACCATAATTTCTGTAATCTCTAAAATGTCCAAAGACGAACCGACCAAATGGTTTAAACATGTTCCTAAAGTTCAACAAGTCATTAATTCTACTTACCAAAGAAGCATTAAGGGAACACCGTTTGAAATATTATTTGGTACAAAAATGAAACAGAAAGAAGATGTACAAATTATTGACCTCTTAAACAGTGCAGTCGAACAACAATTCATGAAAGACAGAGAAGAGCTCCGTAAAGAAGCCAAGAAGAATATTCTGGAAATTCAACAAGAAAACCGCAAGCACTATAATTTACGACGTAAGAAACCCCGTAAGTACAAGCTTGGTGACCTTGTAGCAATTAAGAGAACCCAGCAAGGACCAGGTTTAAAGTTGAAATCTAAATTCTTAGGTCCGTATAAAGTAATCAAAATGAAGTCTAACGACACCTACGACGTAACGAAAATCTCATCAACTGAAGGACCGATAAATACTAGCTCCTGTGCTGAATACATGAAACCTTGGCCTGACGATAACTGAAACTTCAAAAACATTTTTTTAAATCTTTTCTTCTTATGTGTTTGTAACAATTTTATAAGTCAACCCATACGATGTTACGCTACTTCAACTATGGCGTGCAGATTTTTTTTTCTTTCTCTTTTCCCCCTAAGACCAGTTACTGGTTTTTGTTTTTTGTTTTTTCAGATTCTATTTTACCACATGTCGCTGCGGCAGCTCCAGATGTCAGGACGGCCGCTTGTGGAGATTTCGCAAGCAACACTTGCATCAGACTGAGTGTCCCCGTATTTTCCGCTTCGAGATTAAAAAGGAAACGAGCCTTAATGAAGCTGTGTGAAGTGGAAATGCGGAAGAAGTAAAGAGAACGAAATGAGTTTTTACGACGCGGAGTTTTTGTTAAAAAAGAACAGAACATATTACGGTGAAATAAGATTGAATATTTACACGACGTAAGAAAATCTGAGAAATATTCAACAACGTCCTGAATTATAGACTTTAAGCTAATTAAAGAACGAGAAGAGTGTTTATATCTGTATTTTTGTTTGTGTATTCGAATCAATAAATGTCAGTGTTCGTCCTAAAAGTGAGTTGTGAGTTATGTATGGAGTCTCATCCCCATATATATATATATATATATATATGTACATATACTGTTGAACTCGCTTAACACGGGCACGGCTAAAACGAGAACACGATTAAAGCAAGCAATTTGCCTATACTATTTCTGCATTACAGTTGTCTGTCAAACTTTAGCAATTTATCAATTTTAACAGATAGAGTTACAATCTTCAAGGAGAACCCCCCTCCCCGCACATACACGTACAACTAATTAAATATAACGGAATCTTTAAAGAAGGAAAGAAAGAAGGGCGAGATAAAAATTTTCAAAGAACCTACTCTTTCTAAGATTTATAAATAAGCCGTGGGAAATAAGGAGCATAGGAGTAGTCACTTATTCGTTTATTTCTTTCGGACTCTGGATCCTACTAATCAATCTTTTTATGTCTCTCACTGCTCTGTTAAAATGAAAAGGATATGCTTGAAAATTACAATGATAGTTAGGTTTCCTCGGGGGGAAAGGGAAGGGATCATTTGTATTGCTGTATGCCATTCATGTCTTTTGGAATGGCGATTCTGTAGAGGCTTGGAATTTCATACTGTGATTTTGTATAAAAAATGACCCGTTTAAAGAAAATGACACTCACAAAAGTAAGACTGAATATTTTATGTTAACGTTATGGTATTATTTACTTTTAGCATTGAGATAATGGGAGTAATTAACAGTAGTATTTTGTTTAATTATGTGTTTTTTTAAAGACTTGTATTATCTTCACTTTCTGTTTCGAGTAACGGTTAACACGAAGACTTTTATAATTCCTTTGCTTATCGCAATAACCGAGTTTAACTAACTGTATATGGGTATGCAGACAGCGCTAAATTATGATGTAATTCATTACATGAATTATGGAATAGTAATACTAATATATCTCATTCGGCAGAATTTCAGAAACACGAAATAGAATTATTCCAATGGAAATACACAACAAAAAACCAAAGGGAAAGCAAATATAATGCACAGCGAAAGGCAAGATACTATGATTGCATATCCATATTTCTAGACCCATGTGTCTCGCAAATTTGCCGGACTTTCAATTCCGCAAATTTGTTTTACTCGTATGCTGCGACTATTTATCGCCAAGAAACAATGGTTATATAAAAAGTGTATTAAAATATGTCCAGTTTAATTTTGGTGGTTTCTAAAAACTTGAACCATTTTAAAAATACAAGGGAAAAGTTAAAAAAAAAAGAAAAAAAGACTTTTTTTTTATTGTTTTTCATTTTTAGTATGGTTTTTCGTTAGAAGTTTGACTTTTTAACACACAAATAACCTGGTTGCAAAGTTAAAATCCGTGTTATGAAACGTGTTATATCCGTGTTATCCGTAAAATAAAAATATAATAATATTTTAAAAAAAATTCCAAAATTTCCCATCCAAGTCCTTTTTCAGTACCATTTGACTGAACTATATTTTCTTCTAACTTTATCTGATTTTCAAATAGAAACTGTAATATATTCTTATCAAATTTTAACATTTACTTTTGATATTTGGAAATAAATAAGTATGGTAGATACTCACATAGCTACAAAGAAAATAACAATCAATAATGTTATAAACTAAAATTCTAATGCTTCATTTCACACAACGTATCAGGCTTTTAAAGAGACTCAAAAATAAATAACAATAAACCCTAAATCACTAAAATATCTTTAAATGTATAAAACAATAAGTAATTGATCTATTTATTTTTAAACAGGCTTTAATCACCCACCAAACTTTATAAAAGTATTTTATTGATGTTTTGTAAAAGCATATTCAATAAACTATTTCCACTTTTAACAAAACATAACATAATATATTTAAAAAACATGTTATTTTCTGACAATAAATTTTGACATTTAAAAAGTAAAATAAATATGCTAGATACTCATTATGAGATGCAGAATAATAAAAGTATGTTACAAACAGCAATTCTTATGTCTTATTTTACACAATACTAGCATATGGCCCCGTCAAAAATGACGGGAAAGTGTTATTGTAAGTTTACAACATTAAGTCAGACTCAATTAAACAGGTGATTGATATACATGATTATTCAGATAGTGGCAAGTCCTCAAAAGCATTAAAAAAATAGTGTTTGTAAAAGTCAACCTTCAAATGAAGAAAATATGAACCACCTCATGCGGGGGGGGGGGGGGGGGGGAAGGAGCTTTTTCCAACAACCCTATGGCAGAATTCTCATTTTTTCTGCACATCTTTGATGAAATTCCTGTTTTTTTCGCAGCCTTTTGACGAAATGAGTGTTTTTATCGGGATTTGTTGAAAAATTTGCTTTTTTTCTGCGCCCTTTTGACGATTTACACCTCTCGCGTTTCTTTGACAAAATTCAGGGAAGAGTGCCACTTGGCAAAAAAAAATTGTTCAAAATCTTGCCAAAAATCTTTTCAAGATGGCAGAAAAACATCATTTTTAAATCTTTGTTATTTATAAATCAATGATTTTGCCCAAAAAATAGAAAATGTTGTAAAAACATGGATTTATAAATAACAAAGATTTAAAACCGAAGTTTTTCCGCCATCTTGAAAAATTTGTTACGAATGCCGGTAAAATCTTGCTCACAACTACCAAAAAACTTACTAATATAAAATAAAAAGATAAATATAAATAAATACCAATAAATGAGACGGCGATTCACGAAAAAGGGGAGTTTCATACAGAAAAAAAATATATAAAAAAAAACTAAAAATACTTACACAAAAAACAAACAATCAGTTAAAATTTACAAACAAAAAAAATCAATAATTTAATGTTTATGGTGAAATTCTCGTTTTTTCTGCACATCTCTGATGAAATTCATGTTTTTTTCGCAGCCTTTTAAAAAAATGACTGTTTTTACCACAATCCTTTCACGAAATGAGTGTTTTTATCGGGATTTGTTGCAAAATTCACGTTTTTCCTGCGCCTTTTTGATGAATTACACCTCTCACGTTTCTTTGACAAAATTCAGCAGAGTTTCGCATCCTGTGCCGCTTGACGAAAAAAACTGTGCCAAAAATCTTTTCAAGGTGACGGAAAAACTCAATTTTTAAATCTTTATGTTATTTATAAATCAATGATTTGCACAAAAAAATAGAAAATGATGTAAAAACATGGATTTATAAGTAACATAAAGATTTAAAAACGAAGTTTTACTGCCATCTTGAAAAATTTGTTACGAATGCAGGTAAAATCTCGCTCACAACTGCCAAAAAATTTATGAAACATAAAATAAAAGTAAAAGGATAAATATAAAGAAATACCAATAAATGAGACGGCGATTCATAAAAAAAAGGGGGAGTTTCATACAAAAAAAATTTCAAATATTTACATAAAAAACAAACAATCAGTTAAAATTAAAAAAAAAATCAATAATTTAATGTTTAGAAAAAGGGATCCTAGTCAGGGTCTGAAACATCGTCAAGGTATGGTACTTCTCTTCTAATTGAATTAAATTTAAATTTTGATGGATGTTTGGTAATACACCCTCGATGTTTTCAGACTCTGAATTTTTTCGGCAACCGTTGGCTGAATCGTCTGTCGCTAAATCGGTAAACAATGTAAAAATCGATATATTCACCAATAAAGGGTGCATTTTAAACAGCTAATGCAAAACTCCTAATAAAAAAAAAGAAATAAACAGCAGAGCAAACGAGACTTACCTTACAATCAAAATACGTTGACAGAAGCACAGGTGCATCCGAATGTATGCAGCAAATTAGTTACGTAACAGAAAATTTAGCCGACTAACGGTTCACCTGATACTGATGAACCAATAAGCTTCAAGATCCCCCGATTTCAAAATTTACATTTTTTTTTAGGTTCTTATGTTGAAACTTACACTTTTGCAACCTTTCGATGAAAATCTCGTTTTCTCTGTGATCCTCTAATCAAAACACATTTTTTCTGTGATTATTTGACGAAATTCACGTTTTTCGCGATACTTTGATCAAATAATGCATTTTTTCTGCAGTCATCTGATGAAATTCATGTTTTTTCCACGATTATTTGGCGACATTCACATATTCCATGATCCTTAGACGAAACATGCATACTAAAGGACCCTTTGGGAAAAATTGTGCTTTTTTCTGCGATCCTTTGATGGAATTCATATTCGTTTGATGACACCACCCTTTTTCTACGATATTTTGATGATTTTTGCAATCCTTCGGGGAAAGCAGACAGATGATAGTTGCAAGCTCCTGGCTATATGTTTTTTTCATCCTGTTTGTTTCTATACATGGACTAAATGCACAGGTCATGGGAAAGGATTAGAAATAAACTCAAATTGCAGTTGCTTGTACTCGCATTTTTATTTTGTCAAATTCTGCTACCACCCCCCCCCCTCTTCTCGTCCTAAAAATGTCAACAAATTTTAATACTGATTTGCATCAATCCCAGTGATGATAAATTGTGCCGAAAAAATGGAATTCCCTGTTTTCGCTGGAAAGTGGCATGTCTGTAAATGCTTTTAAAAATATATGCATAGTTGAAAAAAAAAAAAGCTGTTGCATTTTTCAAACAGAAAAAATAATTCACAGAAATATATTAAATTCAGCTTAAAAAATGCAGCATAGGTGAAATAAGAAACTTAAAAATAAAACAAAAAACATATGGCATTTCTTTAAAAAATCAGATGTTTATTTTTTAATTTTAGATGAAACTTTAAAATTTGATTCATATATTTGGCCAAAACTAAAACACCATTATGTGCATCATTGAAAGTAATACACATACAAAAAGCTATGTTTTTTAACGGTACAAAAATTTAGTAAAATTAAAAAAAAAATGTAATTTTGATTTTTAAATCTTTATTATAATGAAACGTTCCTGTGAGTGATAAACACTTTATGAACATGAACTTAAAATATGCATAGTTTAGATAAAAAATAAACAAAAAATTGTGCATATGTGTTTAATTCTGTTCGGTGTAAACTCAGCTGAGTTTATCAGGCAAACTGAGAAATCCGTTGATTGCCGCGATCGCGCAATTCTTTTCCTGGTCAATTGGCGCCTTCTTTCCGAAAGTCCATAATAAAAATTAAAAAAACTTTTAAAACATTCAAAAATAACTATTGACAGATGAAAGCGAGTAGTGGCGAAAAATCAGCACGTTTATCCCTCTGTTGTTTTTCCTAAAGAAACAGCGTTTCACTGTTGTCACTACAGAAGAGTGAAATATATGAATCATTGATATGAATCAATATTCATATGAATGATTCATATGAATAATGATGAATAATCATTAAATAATGTTTTTTAAAATATTTATTCAATAAATTACGTAATATTTCATATGTATGTCGTAAACTGACTGCTTGTAAATGTAAACAGTCGTAAATAAAATTGCTGCTTATAAATGAAAACGCATTGAAAAACGCATTTCAAAAAATGAAAAACGCATTTCAAAAAACTTAAAGGATTTAATATGCTTTAAAAAATATATTTAAAGCAGAATCAGATGTTAGCCGTATTTTTTTTTTTTGATGAATCGTCAAAGAGTCATTCATTTGTTTCTTAATTTGCTGGAATTTGAATCTGAATGGCAACAGTATCGTTTGTTTAGATTTGATTTCTAATAGCTTAATTTTAATTTAGAACTTAATACATTATAAATGGATATGATACACATGTTTTATATGAAAATATGCTGAACAGACATGATTTTAAGTAGAAAAAATTATCATTTAGCTGTCATATGTTAAGATATGTTTTTCATTAAGCCTAGCATGGCGTTTAGCTACGGTCGTTTCGCAGACCAGAGTGGTTCGCACCGGCATCGTTCCGCCGGTCACGTGCACTCAGCTTTTATAATAAGTAGATACGGCGATCTTAGCAAGCACTGAATAAATAACAATACATTTCCAATTACTATAATATCTTTAAATTATTAATCAAAATTAAATCTCTCTGTACTTATTTATGAATGCAATTTTTACTATCGATAAAGCTGATACACCCTTAATTTAGATAAATTGGTTTTTCAATCCGATTTCTCTCAAATTTGGTATACTGATTTATTTCGTTAAGGCTCTTCCCTCATGACATTTGGAGGCTCATGAGATAAGTATAAAGAGGGGAAGCGCGGGGGGGGGGAATCCTCCCTTAATTTATTTTTCGAGGTGCATTATTCTTTGAAATAAGTGTATAATATACAATTAGTGTGAATAACCTATGAGCTCAATGCCATCAGTTTAACTGGGCTCTTTTCTCTTTTATTTTTTAATTATTTTATTTGGTGATCATGTAAGAACTAAAGAACTTCACAGTTGTCTTTCAGATACACTACACAAAACTGCAGTTGTTACATAAATCAAGTGAATGTGAAGGCTGTATGAAGGGGCTACCACGTCAAATCCAGGTGCTGGCGCTCAACAGAGAATATGTATTCCTGATCATGCTTTAGTTATTATGGTTCATATAGATGTTATCTACCATCCCTCAAAGTTTGTATGTCGAATTTTGAGGCATATGTAGTACAGAAATACATTTATACTTAACTCTTCTTAACGTGTTCAAAAATTTGCTACAAACATCACGGTTTCAGGGGTATTTCCTGAGAGTATAATGGCACTTCTTGTCTCTCCATTCTAAGCAAGCTTTAAAATGTTACTTTGTTCTAAATCAGTCATAAACTAAATATAAAAAAAAGATTTACATTAGATTAAGCTCGACTTTAGAATTTATTACAGCAGTAAAAGAAAACTGTTAAATGTAGAATAAAATAAGTTTCAGTTCTAATTACTAACTATAAATTTCGTCGCATGAATACTAATATAGTAATAACGTTAAATGATGTGACTTATTAAATTTATCTAAGTTTTATCGTCAATTTATTTTATTTTTTTAGACACGTATTCAAAAGGATTGTATTTTCATTAAGTTTAAAGCAAACAAACTTGTATATATTTTTTTTTTTTTTTTTAAGGATTTTAAGAACAATTTTAGTTTTTCTGGAAATATTATGTAGCAACAAGCCGTATTCATGTATTTTATCCGTGTATTCTACTATTTCTAAGAGATGAGGTAAGTGGTTATCTAACTCAAAATAACAGCTTTAAATAATTTAATTTATGATAACGCTATTGACAAAATGCGGATTTAAAATGATATTGTTTAACAAAACAAAAACGACGCATATTTTCATTTCATTGATTTCTTTTGTAAATTTAAGCTCAAATAGAAAATTTCACCTTCTGTTTACGCAGACGACAATTCGGTGAAATGCAATGCGTTGTTGACGCAATAAAGGATTGTTGTTGTTGTAGTAGGTACTTAATTAAGTGAATTTGATGTGCATCGTTTCATGTTACTTTAAAGAATGCTGAAAAGTTGTGTTCAAAATTAGAGATATTAATTTTCATGAGACTGTTAAACAAAGCCTTAATTATGTAATTGTAATGTTTAAAATTAATGGTTAAAAAAGGTTTAAAATGAATGAGATTAAAAGCAAAATTCAGCTCATATTCTTTTAAAAATACATGTTATTATAACAATGGTACGATTATTTTGACAGACTTTAAATTAATTAAATATTGTTGACAGTTTTGTATTTAAATAAATGAATATTTAAATCCTAAAGAGAACTCAGTAAGTGAAATATAACCTGTACTTGCAGCTATGAAGAATTATTTATCTACTTCTGAAATTAAATAAAATCAAGTCTTTGTATCATTAAAAATATTTTAAATAAAAATAACCAAGATGATTATATAATTATTATATTAAAAAAATTTCTAAATGTGTTTATGTTTCACACTAACATGAAATATCGTTTTACTACTATTTGTATAATACGCAGAATTTGAAGTGAAACATAAATACAAGCATAAAAACTGTATAGAGATATCAGTGATTACCTTATTAAAATAACATATTAACGCAGTTAAATTGTGAATCGTTTAATCAAAATGCACATAAAATATTTGAATTTATCTCTGTTGTTTTTCCCTAACGGTTAACAACTCTCTTGTAACCATGAGTGGGTTATTCCAGCGAACAAATACTTTTTCTAGATTTATAATTTTATTTATTTCTCATACATTTTAGTTCTATTATCTCACAAATTTCAACAAAATTCTTGCTTAAATAAGTTATGTTGTAGTCAGTTTTTTTCTTTTGGAGGTACGGGGATGAATCAAATTATGGAAATTTAAACCAGTAATGTACTGAAAAAAATAACTTGTACCATTAGAAATAAGTATTCCAAAACTGTGATTTTTTTTTTCTCAATAATTTCATTTGATACTTCTGATGTTTCTTAGAAAATAAGTGAAACTATTAAGGACTAAAAATGAAAAACTCTGAAAGTACCAAAAAGTTGAAAATCTTTTTTTTTCTTTTTTTAACGAAAAAAATGTCTTAAATCCAAAGTTTAACAAATAGAAGAACCCTTGATGTGACACCCGTAGTAGAAATAGTTAAAAAAATACGTAGAAAATGTCGCTGATTGAATGTACCACACGAACTAAAGTGGAGGGCGCTGAAAGTGCCAGTGCTAAGATGCGCGGCGATTGGTGGTCATTACACAACTAGATTACAATGTTATTTACATCAATGCAGTGTTACCAGGTAGGGAATTTTTTTAATTCAGATTATTTGACTGTCACCACATTTTTAAAATAGTATAATTGGCCTTATTTTTCAGAATTTTTAATCTATTTTTAACTAGGTCGAATATTTCTATTTCAAAAAACCGGTGACAATCAACAATCTGTGGACAAAAAAGTACACAATCTGGCAACACTGCATCAATGGGACATTTTTAAGCAAAGTGAAAAAGATTAAATATCTAAATAAAAGATATTTTTACAAATGATAATGTTAGGTATTTAAACACAAAACGAAAGAAGTTAGTAAAAATAGCAAATAAAGCCTTTGTGCAACAATATTAAAAAGCAGAAAAAACAACGTTTAAAATGCACAAATAATATATGAAAAGCAGCAAACAGCTGTTTCGAATCTACTAGCGAGATTCTTCTTCAGTGCAAAAGGAACAGCGTGCTAGAAAAAGCAAGGCTGCAATATTAGTTCTGTCGCTAATAACTGCAGTAATTTGCCTCTTGTTAACCAAAATGCTGTTGTCAATCTTTCTAGTGTTCCATTAAGTAACAATCAGCTCGATGCTCTCAAATTGAATAACAATTTTTCTGTCTCTGCTATTCCTTCTTTACCTAATCTTATTGCTCCTATTGAAAGAGCCTTTAAGCATAGCGCTCTATCTTCTTCTCAAAAAGAGTCTATTAGGCATCTCATTGCCAATACTGTTGATTTCAATTCTAATGTTTATAAACCCAATCTTAAACATCCTGTTAAACAATGTCTGAAAAATTTGCGTTCTGATCCAAACTTAATTATTACTAAGGCCGACAAAGGTGGTCAGATTGTTCTTCTCGACAAATCTACGTATTTGGAGAAAACCCATAAATTAATTAATGATGGTCCGTATGTGGATATCCGCAAAGACCCTTCCGCTAGTGAAATTAACTCTATTAAGTCTGCCATTAAGTCTTCTTCCATTATTCCTGCTAACTTTAAGAAGTCCCTTATTCCGTCTATTGCGCATTGTGCCAGGTTTTATGCTTTACCTAAGGTCCATAAACCTGACATTCCTTTTAGACCTATTGTCTCTAGTATCGATACAGCTTCTTATAAGCTTGCCAAATATTTAGTTTCTGTTTTTTCCCCACTTTTGAGCAGTAACTGTTTCACTGTTAAGAATTCTTTTGATTTTGTTAAAAAACTTCATAATTTTAAGCCGCAGGGTCACATGATGGTTTCTTTTGATGTTAAATCATTATTTACAAACGTTCCGGTTGAGGGGGCTTTAGATTGCCTCAAGAAAAGGCTTTGTGAATTCCATTTCTCTTATTTTGAAATCGAGGAACTTATACTTCTCACTCGCGCTTGCTTGTCGCAAAATACTTTTGTTTTCAATGGTAATTTCTTCCGTATGATTGACGGTTTGGCTATGGGTAATCCTCTTAGTCCAATTTTATGCGTATTTATATGCACTATTTTGAGATCAAGCTTTTTGAAATCTTAAAATTTCCGTTCTATGTTCGTTATGTTGATGATGTTTATGTCCTGATTGAAATGAATTCGGATATTAATCATATTCTCTCTATTATGAATTCCATTGATCCCTGCATTCAATTTACCTCTGAAATTGAGACCAATAACTGTCTTTCTTTCCTGGATGTCCTTGTTATTCGTTGTGAAAATGGCTTTCAGACTACCGTCTTTCGTAAACCTTTTGCTGTCAGTCTCCCACCTCACAGGTATTCTTCTCATCCCCCTAACCAGAAATTCGCTGCTTTCAATACTTTTGTTTTTCGGGCTACTAATATTTGTTCCACTCCTCAGTTACTTAGTGCTGAACTTAATTACCTCAAAGCTATTGCTGTCGATCGTGGTTATTCCTCTAATATTATCGATTCTATTTATAAGAAATTGATGAAATCCGACCATTCTGAAAAGCATTCTAATTCCAACTCTAATACTTCAGTTGTATTACCATTTTTTCCTAAAATCAGTCAGCAAGTTGCTAAAATCCTAAGAAGGTTTGATTTTAAAGTTATTTTTTCTCCTGTTAATAAAATCCCTTTTTCAAATCTCAAACACCCCGTTGATCGCCTAGATAATTGGGGCATTTACCAGATCTCTTGTCAGTGTGGTCTTTCTTATATTGGTCAGACTAAACGTGCTCTTAGATTTCGTTTAAAAGAGCATGAAGGTTATGTTAAAAATCAGGAGCTCAAACGTTCTTCTATTGCTCAACATTCTTGGTCTTCTCAACATAGGTTCGATTTTTCCTCAGCCATCATTATCCAAAAATGTTCTTCTAACCTTGATCTTGATTTTTGGGAAGCTTACCATATCATTAAAAATTCTCACTCTTTAGTCAATGACTTATCTAGTACTCCAGATTTTCCAAGTATTTGGAAAGCGTTAATTTAATTCCCCTTTTTTGGTTTCTTTTCTCTACTTCTCCGGTAGATGTCGCTACTTGTCCACCCAGTCGTTTCCACTGCTTCTCTCTCATTGGTTGTTTCGGCGCCTTCGCCACCCGCATAGGGTATAAAAGCCAGCGCGTCTCTGTCTATGATTTTGCTCAGCCTTGCTTTTTCTAGCACGCTGTTCCTTTTGCACTGAAAGAAGTTAGGTTTGCATTTTGGAGTATTGAACTAAGAGCACAAAAGGAGTGAAGTTGAAAATTCTGTAAGTACCATAAGTAGGAGTTTTTCTTGTTTTCGCTCTTTTGGACTTTCAGCGTTTTCCATTTATAGTCCTCAATTGTAGAATAGTGCACGAAGCACAGTGAGAGAACATTTTACAAAAGACAATTCGAATCATGCACTCAAGTTTTATCTATAAACATTAATGAAAAATCAGGCGTCAAGCATTGATTATGAAACACTTCCCAACACATTCAGAACACTGTAACAAAAACCACACTTAAAAACCTAGTTTAGCAATTACTATCAATAGTCTAGAAAATATCTCTTTTGTGTAGCCCTGCATATATCCTATAGGTTTGTATATATACTCCGTAATATGCTAAAATTTAGTTCAGTTTGTAAAAGCATAGCACAGTTGCAAATTTCTATTCGAGTATTTTTCAAAACTAAACGGAAATGTAATGGATATCTTTTGTGCAGCCTTGTTTATGATCGACAGACATTAAACACAAAATATTACACGCAAAAAAATTAATTATATTTAAAAATTCGTACCACAACTGATATGCACTTCCAGCAATTATTGTTCATAGGCAATACTAGAAACGGATTATTTTGTGTGTCTCTGTAAATGAGCAATGAATGCTATGCAAACCCTATTTTATAACGGGCAACTTCTAGTACGTGGTATTCAAGGGGAGGACTCCAAGGGGGGTCGCAAGAAATTTTTTGTGGGTTGCCAAATTCAAGGAAATTTACTTGACAATAAAAAATATATGTCTTCTTTCAACAAGTATTAGGTATTAATAAAAATGATGCTAGTGAAATGAGACAATATTAGTAATTTTCTAAAAATCACATAAAAAATTAAATAAAAAATATCTAATCAAAAATCCAATATCGATCTTCTTTTTGTGATCTCTATTCATTCTCATTACGCTTTTTTTGTGAGTAAACATCTCTGGCGCCATTAGTTTTTTGTTAATAAGAAAAATTTCCAAAAATAATAAGAAAATTTTTACAGAATTTATGCACTGATGTAAAATATGTTTCTATACAAACACTGAAATTTTCAATTGATATATTTAGTTTTCTTATTTTTCGCTGATTAGTAAAAAGTCTTAATTCATTTGCATACGGAAAGGATATTAGGGGATCAGCCGATCTGCGATAAAAAAGATCGGTTTATTGATCAGTTTTTAATTAATATCGTCCCAATGTCATTCTTTATTAGATCTTGTATGAAAATATCTTTGACACTATTAGTTTTAGCTAATAAAGTACAGTACCGATTGTACGTCTTTCAGAGGACCGTTACATAACGATGTATAATTGAGAAAGACGGACAATCGAAATTTTAGTTTCCCAAGACTTTTTTTTAATTGTAGAAATACAATGATGCATATGCTGCAATCATAAAAATTTAATTTTGCTACAATTTTCGGTTGTTTAAGATGCACTATATATATATATATATAAAATATTAAATAATCATTTCTAAAATTAAAAAATAAAAATGAGAATTATCAAACCTTATATCAGTTACACACTTTGAATAACACCTTTTTTATTCCATTATTGAACGTACAAGCAAATTTTAATTAAACTAATCTTCAAGAAGACTTTAGAAGAATCATTTTCGACTTTTAATATTTTTTGCACCCTCTATTTTGTACTGTTTATTTATTTATTTTTTTACTTATGTTGTGTTGATATCTTTTCTTACATTTATCTTTTTCTCTTATATTTCAACTTTTCATAACTTTCATTCTTAAGTTCTTTTTCAAGCAATTTTCTTCTTCTGTATGCCTTTGTTTTGTTTCTGTTAACAATTTTTCGACCGCTTTTTACCCGACTAGTACCTGTTCTACCTATCACAACTTTAGCATTCGCAATAGGATTGTTTATACTTTCTGGATCCTCATCTGTTTCTGGAGTGGTGGAAATTAAAAGAACTTGCTGAAATTTTCTTTATTTGTTTTCTTCTCTCGACTTTTCCTTGTCCTTTGCACCTATTTCTTTCTTTGTGCATGTTTCTGTTGTTCACTCAATTGAGAAATAGCTTTATTTTTTTCCCTTTGTGCTTCATCTTGTAATAACTTTTGCGTTCCTATTTCTTACATTCTTCATACAATTCTGAATTTTCTTTAATTTCATCTCGTCTTTTCTGTTCTGCTTCTCGTTTGATTTTTTTTTCTTCTGAACAGAATTCTTTTTGCTTTTTGTTCGAGCCATGATAAATAAAAATATTTTAAAATATTAATGTGCAATTAGATAAAAAAAAGTAGATTAATAGATAAAAAATACAACACTTTAAATATAAATATATGTTTTCAGACTACCCTAGTGTGGTCATATTATTTTAATATATTAAATATTAAACAAATATTTTGTGTGTTTTTTATTTATGGAATTGCGTAGAATAGAAAAACTGAAAAGTTAAATTTAGTCCTATTTTTATTATTTTACTTTTTAAGTTTAGGGGATTAGGAAATTCAATAAGAGGCTTTAAAATAAAGTTTAATTAAATCTAAATTTTAATCTGCATTAAAAGAAATACTGAAAGGTACTAATAAATCAAAGTTATAAAAAATTTAATATTTTAGAACTAAAAATTTTCATTTTCAAAAATTTTTTATTAATATAAAATTATCCTAAATATAAAAATATAGATTCAATAATTAAAAGTATACTCTAAGCACCCTTAAAATATTATTTACATCAATAAATGTCACATCCATAGATCAATGTCACCTTCATGCTACAACAATGGCATGGAGGTGACATATCTGAGATTAGGCCTAATATTTTCTAAACTATGCACAACATTAACATAATGCTACTTGGATACAAAATTAAATAAAGCAATTTAAAGCTAATTTTCAACAGAATTCTTCTAGTTTTAAAACTGACATAATTAATGAGGTCATGGAGTTGACATCCAATTAAACTACCCTATAGCAATTAAAAGTTTTTTAATTGAAACTAGATGAAATAGCAACTTACCATGATTCAGAAATATTCCATCCAACAAGTAGATTCCAGTAGTTAATTTTAAGTCCAATTTGTCTTAAAGTCTGCGATCTGGTAGATTTTTATATAACTGTAACTGATATGTCATGGAAGTAGCTATAATTCTGGGAACAGAAGCGTCTTGGTTAGTAATTTTTAAAAAATATATAAACATTCAAAATTTTCTTTAAAAAAATAAATAAAGTATATCCATTTTTTAACTTAATATATTTTATACGGTTCTTTTCCTTTATCTTATGGGATACATTCATATTGTAAAGTAAAACAGGCATGGAGGGACATACCATGGAGGTGACATTTAGATTATAGACTATTTTAATTTAATTAAAATAGTTTTAAATTTCAAATTTATTCTAAAGTATTTTTTAATACAAGTTTTAGATGTGTCTTTATAGATTATCTATTTAGTTAAACAATTATTTGTATAAAAGTACAAAAAAATTGATTGGGTCTCAGATTTCCACTTAATTTCAGAACTACCCATATCTCAATTAGTTTTCTTAATTATCGCTGATGAATGAAAATTCTTAATTTCTGTCATTTCCGCTGTGAAATGAGGTGCGCGCTGTTGCCACTTCGTAAAAAAAAATTTTTTTTTTAATGTTTTTAATTAATATCGCGACTGCATATCAAACATGTAAAAATCTGAGCCTCAGGTGTATCAACACCTGTCTTGGAGTACCCTCATCTAAATTTTCAGGCTTGTACGTGTGGCAGATTTCGCTATCCATCGCCAGCTATCTCCCCTCTCCACACGAACACAGCAAAACTTCATTTTATTAGTATAAATAAGCTGTCCCAAACCTTTTCTTAAAATTTGTTGATTGAGAACGAGGTTAAATTGCTGCAATTTTTAGCAATGCCCACAGATTTGAAAACTATAATTGATCAATTTATTGGGCGGGATAGATGGGATTGTACACATATACTTAAACACTAGATTAATATTAACACAAATATTCTAATTGGTAAACAAATCATATTAGATGTAAATTTCCAACTGGGCGAAAAATGTCCGGACCAGGATTCGAACCCGGGATCTCCTGGCTGAATCCGCCAGTGCTCTGCCATCTGAGCTATCCCGGACGATTCTGATCGAACTTTTTCACCCAGCTAACCTTGATGATTACAGCATCTGGTCTGAAACCTGGTTCAGCTCAACAGAATAAATCTCAGATTGTGTTAATATTAATCTAGTGTAATTTCGTATCCAGCGATTTCTGGAGTTCCATTACCTGAGATTTATTCTGTTGAGTTGAACCAGGTTTCAGACCAGATGCTGTAATCATCAAGGTTAGCTGGGTGAAAAAGTTCGACCAGAATCGCCCGGGATAGCTCAGATGGCAGAGCACAGGCGGATTCAGCCAGGAGATCCCTAGTTCGAATCCTGGTCCGGACATTTTTAGCCCAGTTGGAAATTTACATCTAATATATACTTAAACATCTAAAAAATAATATTTCTATCAGGTACTTTCTGCGGCTCGAGGATGAAAGTTTTCTGCAAGGGTCTCCCTTTCTGCGACAATGTCGCCGTGTCGTCACGTTTCTTCCACGGGGGCTGGCAACTCTTACCAGAAAAATTTAATAGAAATTTTTGTATTATTTAATCGGCTGAACAGTGCTGAATAGTAGAGCAGCTTTGAGGGGCTTCCTAGTTGAGAGAAACTTATCTCCCAGGCTATTTATCGAACATGTTGTAACATTGTGATCCATTGGGAATAGTAAAAATATTGTTTAAAACTGCTAGAGAAGTAAATGATAATAAAATATTTAAAGTTATATTTAAGAAGATAAAAAATTTAACCCATTAAGGACTAGCGTTACCATATGGCCACAGCATAGTCGTCAACCCTTTTGCTGTTTGTATACCAGTAATTTAGAACAAAAATTTCCACTTTATTTAATGACGAAAACTCTACTATAAAATATGATAAATATTGCTTTTCTGAAAAAGTGGTACGAAACGCAATTTTTGTATTTTAAAAAGAAAAAATAATTCGTGTTTAATGGGTTAAAGTTAGCACTTGTTCAAAAATGACACCCACTTTTAGTTTTTATAATTTTTAAATAAATACACAGAAAAAAATTTATATTTGGTGAACTCAAAGTTCACTGTGTGTCCATAATTATGGAATATTTCGGGCGTTTGCGATGATGGGGTTCGAAGGCATCATAGTCAGGTAGTTTCGCTACGATTTCATTTGATGGGTCATACATTTTGCCGTAAAAGTTCTTTGAAAGATTATTAATGCATTTATGTAAGGTTATAGTTTTAAGGTCTCTACGGATTGTAGAGTTGCGTAAGTATTAAAAAGTAAAATTTACTATTAAATTCTTGTGGAAAAAAATTGCAAGATGTTGGTAGCTATGACATAAGGTGAAAAGTTTATTATTACTTGTTTTTACTTATTTACCAACCTATAACGTATCGTGCAAACTGAATAAATTCAAAAACTATTAAGTTAGTTTAAAAAGTTTGTTTAAATAATGTTTCATTTTTTCCCTGTTGCCCCATCTTAAAAAGGAAACAGAACAAAAATTACATATTTTTTAATGAATTCACTTCCTCGCGCTTTCTTACATAGCGTAAAATGCAGTGAATTTTACAAATTCGAGTTTCGTGTCCACACCAATTTAATCTATTGTAAGAAATTTTTTGCGAAAAAACATGAATTGCAATCAAAAGATTAGGCATGATTTTCTACATAAACACTGAATACTTATAAAAGAGGTTTTTTCTTCTTTTAAACTATTCTTTCTTTTATGCTTATTTCATAATAAATGTAATGGGATAGAATGTACCACATGTATAATAAATACGATAGAATCTAAATAATATTTTAGTTTACGAGGAAACTAATGTCCTAAAATACAATTTAACACAAAGTTCCTTAAGAGAAATTGAATTAAAAAAAAGTTTATTTTTTCGCATCATTAATTTGAAAAATTCTTTTTTTCATTTTCATCCTTTAACTTGATATTTATCATTTTCATACCTCACTTACAGTAAAGCATAAAAAAATCACATCCGGAATCGTATCCATAGAAAAATCTATAAGATGAGCCGAAAAATGTTAGAAATATGGATCATGAAAATTAATGATCCTGCCAAATTGTCGAAAGATAATAAGTATAAAATAAACATTAAAGGAATTGAGAAAGGAAATGTCTCCGCTAAAGTAATTTTTCACAGTTCTGAGCGCTGTAAATTTGACATAATAATTTCATCTCATTTTTTACGAAATTTCTTTAGAACTTTAATACTAAAAACATTTAAATTATATTAAATAAAAATTTTGATTAAGATATTTTCTGATGAAAAATGTGTACTTTCTACAAATATTTATTTTAAATTATTTATGGACATAACTTGGTTAACTTTTAAGGTTTACTTACCTTGCTATTTTGATAGTACTTGTTAGTAATATATTTAATAAATGGTGCTGCATAAATATTAGAAATATGAATCATAAAATATAATGATCCTGTCACATTCTCGAAAGATAATCAGTATAAAATAAACATTAAAGAAATTGAGAAAGGAAGTGTCTCCACAAAAGTAATTTTTCACAGTCCTAAGCACTCTAAATTTTATATAATAATTTCATTTCACTTTTGACGAAATTTCTTTAGAACTTTAATACTAAAGACATTTAATTTATATTAAATAAAGAGCTTAATTCAGATATTTTCTGATGAAAAAAATGCAAACCTTTTACAAATATTTATTTTAAATTTGTACAAATAATTTGGTTAGTACATGCCAGTAACATTTTTAATAACATAAATATTAGAAGTTTTGATTAAAGTGCTACATAAATATTAGAAGTTTTGATTAAAGTAAAATGGTGTTCTAAAATTTGTGCACAATTTTAGAATTTAGATAAAAAACATTTAAGAATTTTAAAACGTTTGAAACATTTGAGACATACCCAAATTTAAATATAAACGTGTTTCATTGAATAACTAACAATTGGTCCTCAGATTTTCAATTTTTTGGTTACCTGTTTTTAAGATTTCGTATTCAAGGCGATTTTACGCGGATTTTAGTTTTTTTTTTCTTATTTTATTTATTTATTTATTTTTTTTTTGAGATTTTCTAAGTTTGTCAGCGCTATTTATGTCGGATTCGTAAAAGGAACCAGATTCCAGCATTTCACACCAAAATAATAAATTATGTTTCCTTCAATAAAGTGTATTCTCAAAATGTACATTGACTTTTCCCATTTTCTTTAAACTCACTTTTCGGGGGAAAAACAGTTTTTTTTTTTATGTTGTTAGCAGCGTTTGGCGAGGAAAGATATAGCTCGGCAAACCGCGTGGAGCGTTCATATTTTCGCGACAAATATTGGAAAATAATTTATTTTTTTACGGACTTTCTACTCGATTTTCTCTGCTAAATTTCACTGACCCTTTGTTACATACATAATTAGTTTCATTAGCATTTTTTAAAAATATTCTGAGTATGTGCTTTAAGTAGATTATCATTGTAAGATTATAAATATAAAAGTTGGAGGAATTTACTTAGCACAAACTCTCGTAATTTTTCTGGTCCAAAACGAAAGATTTATTTTGTCATTTCAATAAAAGGAATTTTAAATATGTTTTCTTTTTAGCACATTTATTTGTCAAAACGTTTTTAAATCGAAATTCTTCGTATATCTAAATGTTTATAATTTTCAAATCCACAACGTACTCAAAGAGTGCTAAATCATCCGCTACTGAAAGTCTTCTAAAAGAATCAATCAAAATCAATATGCATAGAATTCCGAAGCAAGTCACTTTTATAATAAATCATTTTATAGTTTTTGAATGATTTACTGTAAAATCAATAAAACATTTACAAAATTTGCCTTCTAAATCTGTCACTTATTCTTTGACCCGTGAGAAGATAAATTTCAGGAAGAGATACGTCAAAGAAATAAAGAATGATCCAAAAAAGTTCATAAATCATCACAATTTTTAAATAAAATTATAAAAGAGCGAAGAATTTATATTTAAATTATTCAATCTTTGAAATTATGTGTAAAAGGGAAAGTAAATTTTTTAGTTGATTAATAAAATTCGAATGCAGAAAAGATATATATTAACTTAAATCCTACCACAAATTTTACAATTTTTCATCTCTTTGAGAATCCCAGGACAGTAACTTAAAACAAGAAATATATCTTTAAATTAATGAAAATCCTTTTCATGTTTGATGTAAAAATATTTTTCATGTGACTTTGTCCTAACATTTGTGTCATCTGTTTTAAAGCCTAACAGGAAATACAAAAAATACTATATAAATACCAAATGGGAAAGCTTTAAAGCAAGCTTTATATATGCGAATAAAAAAATACAGCTTATTCCGTCATGTAGCTATTGAGTTATATTAAAAAAAATACCCTCACTGCAGTTTGTTTTACAATGATTAAAAAGGAATTTAACATTAAGAATCCCAAACTTTACATATCTTTATAATTCCTCAACTATTTGACATAAAGACTTTTCGTTTGCTATTACAAGGTAAAGTGTACAAAATAATATTAATGAGATCACAAAATTGGATGTTCTCCTTGAAAATCTTATTTTTTTTTATAATTTTAATATGGACATACCCCCCTAAGATTATTTTTAAATAGAAGGAAAACGGGATTTTTAATCAAATGGCTATCTTCGTTTTATTTTTCAACAACTTGAAGATTAAAATGTGTAGAATGCATTTCTGGCTCTTTTCCAGTATAGAAACCTCGGCGTTCTTTTAGGTAGATTTCGTAAGAAATACTACCTATTGCAGTCGTTATCATGGTGCGACTTTTGAAAAATTCCTTCATAACTTTTCATTATAGGACCCCAGGAACCCAAAACCACCCCCACCAAAAAAGTTTATATATATATATATATGTATGTATGTATGTACTAAATTTTGTCCGCACGATAAAAGTCGCAATTATGCACGGATTGTCCATAAACTCGCCAACAACTTTGATATGGCTAATATCTCGGCGGGGATTGAAAATGGGCGAAATCGGCCCAAGAGGGTGGAAATGGGGAGGGTTCAAAATTTTGAATACTGTATTAACATGATTCTGACATAACCAGCTCTTACACAACAATGGCAGGAAAAAAATAAAAGTTTTTCGTTATAGCAGTTGCCAACAATTAAAAAAAAAAAAAACAATAAAATTCTCACCACAACAATTACTTTTCTAATGCAAAATTTACACGTGTAAAGTTAAATAGTTTGACAAGTTGAAAACAAATTGAATATTACGTCATAAATTTTCTAGAGCAAGATTTCAGCATGAAAACTCAAAATAAAAAAATAGTTTGACGAATTAAAAAAATATGTATATTGCGTCATAGTGGAAATATAATGGATCTCAGCAGGTGAATATGTAACGCCATGTGAGTTTGAAGAAACGTATTAAAACATGATAAAAACCCGATTATGGAAATATTAACATATTTTAACACTTTAAGGTTCTCTGAATTTTTTGTAGCCATTTTTAAACCTATTCCATATACATGTGTGTGTGTATTCGTGTATATTACAATTTTCACAAAAAGTTTAGCTCCCTACAGCTCACTCTTTGTGAAGAAACTGGTTTTATCTCTAATCTTGTTTTAAGTTTTGTTGGAGAATTTAGTACTTAACTTCGAAATCTACCTCCGCCTGTAGGCCCGAGCCGGCAGGGATTTTTTTTTAAAGCTTGGCTCAAATCGGGCTTTAGAAAGTGAAATTTGTTGGCAAATAATAGAAACAGCTGTGTAAACAAACTTCATGAACTGTTATGCTTGCTTATATATGTATTTATATACATATAACCAATTATTTTATATGTATATAAGTTTTCTTGTACACGTTTCTTTACTTCTGTTTGTACACTATATGGCCAAAGGTGACCGGCCACTTGCAATTTTAGACATTTTGTTAAATATCTAGAACAATACATGAGGAATTAAACTGGAACTCCAGGTGTGTAAACAGTATAGTTCCGCAATACTTCCGCAAATATTTTTTCCCGAAACGCCATAGGGGACCGTCAACAAATTGAAAAAGAACTAATATCTTTTGGATAACCCTGTCAAAACTAATGAAGGAAAAGCGATCAGATCGATTATGGTTAAAAGGCTCATTGTAATAATTTGTGTTCATTTTTATGAGGATAGCATGTATACTTGAAGAGAAATTCAGGTTTTCATGAAAACAGTCTCAAATTTTGCCAAGTTTTTTTACCCGACTGAAAAGAAGGATTATGTGTTTCACGAGTATCTGGGTATGTGAATTTCTTTATACCCTCGAAACATCCCAACGGCTGGATGGATTTTAATGAATGAGATCTCTATCGATTCGTCTTAACCGTCCGATGTTTATAGGCTATGTTTTGTTTTTATAAATTCAAAATGGCGGCCGTGAAATACAAAAAGGTTGTAGAGACGAAAAAAACATTTTTACGCACCCTATTGAGTGACACATCATTGAATATTAGACAACCTGGAAGTTGCGTAGGTAGGATCTCTAGCTTTACTGCAACTCTAACCATCATAGACATCTATGGGCCTCATCAAAACAGTGTTTATAGATAGGAATCAACAATGGAACACAACTTAAAAGTCATCAATACAAGTAAATAAAAAAAATATGTAAGTAATATAAAAAATACTTTCACATTGATGAGAAATAATTAATTAGTTCGCTTTTTACGCAGTCGGGTTTTTGGATTTTTTAAAATTTGATTGATTTATTGCTTATAATTTGCAGAGTTCTTGATATAAACAAGTAATATAAAAATTTTGTTTTTAAAATCAATTCCTACTTAGGCCATCAAAGAAAAATTTAATATTAAGCTAATATTAGTTTTTGTTGCATTAAAATGTCTCAATTTGTTGATTTTCTATAAGCAAGTAGGTTTACAATGGGACTCTATGGGAATTTGGCAAAATATTAGATATATCGCCAAGTTGGCGTCACTTTTGGCGACTCAGTTTGGCCGCCAAATTTGGCGATATATCGCCAAGCTGGCGACAAACTTGGCGGTATTTGTCGACAGAACAGGGTCCCCCCTATGGTAACCCCTTATTGAAAATAGTTTCATTGATCTTCAATAACCAATGGCCGCCATTTTGTTTCCCATGCAAAACTAAAATTAATTAATTAAAATTTAATTAATGAATTAATATTTGAAAAAACTGTATTAACATCAATTGTCATCCAGTAGAAGTTTTAAAAAAATTATTTCAACTTGATAGGATGAATAATGAGTATTTTATTAACGATTGAAAATTTGAACAAGATAAATAAATAAATAAATAAATAAATAAATATAGGGAGAGTGTGAGCTAATAGTAGAAATTGAAAAAAGGTATTTTTAAATATATGACAAACAACATTGTGCACAATACGCTGCAATCAGAATTAAAATGTAGTAAAAATTGTATAAAAAATGAGCACGTTTACTAAATAATGTTTCACTGCGCATACCCGAACGCAATCAAAATATAATGTGCATAATCTGTTAGCTAAATGTATAAAGCAACTTTTGTAAAAGTCTCAAAAATATAGCTTGAAAATCCTGAAAATTATAGTTGATAGAATAAGCTCAAAATCCGCTTTTCCCAAAATGAAGCAAAAAGATGAGGGGCTTTACCTATATATCCATTGATTAATGCCAATATAGTATACACAATATTGCAGGCACTACTGTATTTGGGTACAACTCCTCATCTTTTTGCTGCCTTTTGGAAATAACGGATTTTGAGCTTATTCTATCACCGATATTTTTCAGACTTTCAAACTATGTTTTTGAGACTTTTACAAAAGTTGGTCTATACATTTAACTAACACATTATGCAAGTTATAGTTTGATTACATTCGGGCATACGCAGTGAATCATTATTTAGTAAACGTGCTCATTTTTAATACAATTTTTATTATTTTTAGGGTTCCGTACTTCTTAAAAAGTAAAAACGGAACCATTATAAGATCACTCCTGTGTCTGTCCGTCCGTCTGTCTGTCACAGCCATTTTACTCGTAAACTATGGAACGTGGAAAGTTCAAATTCGGGGAAGTAATAAAGACCATTGACCCACATATTTTCAGAGTAATAAAAATTCATACATATATTTAGTAAAAATGTAGGGGGGCAAATTAAGCTACTTGAAAAAAAAATTCTTTTCTTTGTATATCATGTGGGGTATCCTGTGAAAGCTTTCTTAACGCTGAACTCAAAAATACATTCCTTTTAATTTTAGGTATTATATTTTTAAAAATATTGTCGAAAATGTAACGCAAAAATATGTCCCCCCCCCCATCTAATTCCGAAACTACTGAAACTAAAATTATGAAAAAATTAGAGGTAGTAGATGTTAATGTAAACCTCGCCGGAAAATTATAGCAATTATACTAGGTCACATAGTTTTCGAGAAATTAGAATTTTTCTGTTATACACAAATTTCGATTTACGGGCATTCAGAAAAATTGTTGAGTATCGCTGGATATACCTATCGTTGCAGAAGTATAAGAGCATTGTTGATAATGAATTTCGAAAAAAAATCATCTGTAATTAGCTGAGATATTAACCCTTAAAGATAAGCCAGTTTGGACATACATAAGGACAGGGGCGGCGTATTCTATACCTAGTTAACAACTTTTAATCTCTATATATAAAAGAAAGTCTGGATTTCGCATTAATCAACATATTTTGGTGTATTTTTGTATGCTGAATCGAATGGTACTAACTAAATTCTTTTAACTCCAATAATTCGAGAGATATTTCATATTTTTCGAATTTGGCGATGTCTTTGGCGTGAAAACGTCAGATTTTCAAGTGATAACTTTTAAAAATGCATCCGTTACTATAGCAACGGAAATTTTCAAATAAACATTTTTGTTGATCAATTCTTTTGATTAAGGAATTAAACGGTTACATCAACTAGTGGGAGAAAAAAGTTAACGCATCGGGTAAAAAAAATTGTTACTGATTTTATATTAAAAAAAAAAAAAAAAAAAAAAAAAAAAAACAGCTATAAAAAAAATTAACATTATAAAAGAAATATTTCCGCATGAAGTGCCCATTTCCATTACTATAGTAACGTACATATTTTAAGAAATTAACAATTGTAATGTACTTGCCAAACAAGTATTTTGGCGTCTAATAAAAAAAAATATATGCAATAGCTCATGTAATATAAATATCCGAAGAATTTATTTGGTTTCTTTGCTCCGGCGAATTAGCAAATCACGTGAGCAATTTCTGAAGTATCGCATCTGTATGCGCACGTTATAAAAATAAATTAATTTTTTTTTTACTTCTGTTTGAGTGTAAATAAAAGTGCTAATATGTTGTTCCAGCAATATTTTTGGTTAATCGTTGAATTGTATCGCTAAAGATTGTGTTATTATGCAGTAGATTTGGTTTTAGGTAGCTTTCTTTACAAAAAAGCTACCTATTGCAGCCGTTCGGAGGAAAGCGATTTCAAAAAATTTTGGTATATTTTCATCGATCATGACCCCCAGACCCCGAAACCACCCTCCGTTCAAAATTGATATATATATATATATATATATATATATATATATATCTATATATATATATATATATATATATATATATATCTGACCTATGTCACACTGTAACTCCCGTAATTATGAACCGATTTCGATGTAATTCGGTGTGTACATAGTACATACCAATGTCTCGACCGAGTTCGTTGGCCAGCTTCATCCGCCGTTTTGTTTCAAAATGGCGGCCATTTAAAATTTTTTAAAAAATTTAAAACTTGAAATGTGGTACCAAAAAATTAAAAATGGAAAAATATTTTTTTCTTATGTATTTGACCTTTATACAAAGATTCCGGAGCAGTTTTTGTTTCGTCTATACCTTAAAAAATGGCTGAGTTATAGCATTTTGAATTTCTAGCGTGGCTGACATTTTGAAACGTCCTGAATTTTGTCACGCGATAAAAGGCGTATTTATGAACCGATTTGGATGTAATTCAGTGTCTACATAGTATATACCAATCTCTCAACCGAGTTCGTTGGCCAGCTTCATCCGCCGTATTGTTTCAAAATGGCGGCCATTTAAAATTTTTAAAAAATATTAAAACTTCAAATGTGGTACCAAAAAATTAAAAATGGAAAAATGTTTTTTTCTTATGTATTTGACCTTTATACAAAGATTCCGGAGCAGTTTTTGTTTCGCCTATATCTTAAAAAATGGCTGAGTTATAGCATTTTGAATTTCTAGCGTGGCTGATATTTTGAAACGTCCTGAATTTTGTCACGCGATAAAAGGCGTATTTATGAACCGATTTGGATGTAATTCAGTGTGTACATAGTACATACCAATCTCTCGACCGCGTTCGTTGGCCAGCTTCATCCGCCATTTTGTTTCACAATGGCGGCCATTTAAAATTTTTTTAAAAATTTAAAATTTTAAATGTGGTACCAAAAAATTGAAAATGGAAAAATATTTTTTCTTATGTATTTGACATTTATACAAAGATTTCGGAGCAGTTTTTGTTTCGTCTATATCTTAAAAAATGGCTGAGTTATAGCATTTTGAATTTCTAGCGTGGCTGATATTTTGAAACGTCCTGAATTTTGTCACGCGATAAAAGGCGTATTTATGAACCGATTTGGATGTAATTCAGTGTGTACATAGTACATACCAATCTCTCGACCGAGTTCGTTGGCCAGCTTCATCCGCCGTTTTGTTTCAAAATGGCGGCCATTTAAAATTTTTTAAAAATATTAAAACTTGAAATGTGGTACCAAAAAATTAAAAATTGAAAACATATTTTCTTCTTATGTGTTTGACCTTGATAAAAAGATTCGGGAGCAGTTTTTGTTTTGTCTATATCTTAAGAAATGGCTGAGTTATAGCATTTTGAATTGCTAGCGTGGCTGACATTTTGAAACGTCCTGATTTTTCTCACGTAATAACAGGCGTATTTAAGAACCGACTTGGATGTACCTTGGTGTGTACATAGTACATACAAATATCTCGACCGAGTTCGTTGGCCGGCTTCATCCGCTATCTTGTTTCAAAATGGCGGCCATTTAAAAAAATTAAAAAATAAAAAAAAATTAAATGAGATACCAAAAAATTGGAAAGTGAAAAAGATTTTTTTTTTTGTATGTGTTTGACCTTAATACAAAGATTCCGGAACAGTTTTTCTTTCGTCTATATCTAAAAAAAATGGCTGAGTAATAGCATTTTGAATTTCTCTTGTGGCTGACATTTTAAAACAACCTGATATTTGTCACGCGATAACAGGCGCAATTATGAACCTATTTGGATGTAACTTGGTCTGTACATAGTACATACCAATGTCTCGACCGAGTTCGTTGGCCAGCTTCATTCGCCATCTTGTTTCAAAAGGGTTGCCATTTAAAAAAAATTAAATTTAAAATTCAAAATGAGGTATTAAACAATTGGAAAATGAAAAAGATTTTTTTATGTGTTTGGCCTTGATACAAAGATTCCGGAGCTGTTTTTGTTTCTGAAAATTTGTTCTTTTGTTTATATCTTAAAAAATGGTTGATTTATAGCACTTTGAATTTCTAGCATGGCTAACATTTTGAAACGATCTTGTATTTGTCACGCGATAACACACGTATTCGCCTATTTCGATGTAAGAAGGCATGTGGATATTATACATCAACACCTCGACCAAGTTCGCTGGCCAGATACATCAGCCATCTTGTTTCAAAATGGCGACCATTAAATTAAAAAAAATATATATATATTTAAAGTGAGGTGCAAAAAAATTAGAAATTGAAAAAGGTTTCTTTCTTAAGTATTTGACCTTGATATAAGGATTCAGGAGCATTTTTTGTTTGTCTTTACCTTACAAAATGGCTCAGATATAGCAGTTTCAATTTCTATTGTGGGTGACATTTTGAAAAATCTGATTTTTTGCATGCGACAGCACTCCTATATATTAACCGATTCCGATGTGAGTGAGCATGTGCACAGCAATTACTAAGGTCTCGACCAAGTTCACTGCTTAGTCTCATCCACCATGTTGTCTTAAAATGACAGGCACTTTAAGAAATTGCCGAATTTGGCAGCCAAATATATGTTACTTTAAAGAAAAGCAGCTTGGATAAAGCTGACTAATTTCGCGAAATTCTCATTCATTATATTGATAAAAATTAGTATTGAATCTCCTATATTCGGTTTCCACTAAATTGAGCTTCGTGTGTTTGAATGATATAATTTGGCTTTTTTTAAATAAGGATTATGAAAGCTACCTCTTCCTCCCGGCACTGGCCGGAAGGACTTTTTCTAATAGTAACTTACCGTTGCTTAACTTTGGATTTTATTAATTTCAAAGAAGTAAACTATTATAATGGAACTCTAAAGTAAAGGAAGGTATGAAATTATTGTTCCAGCAGTTTTTTCGGTGATCGTCACAAAAGTTTATTTTGTTAGGACAGTAGATGTGTTTTCAACACAGATATGATATACATATTGGCGCGATTTTTTTTCCGACGCCAATTTGGCGAAAACCTCGTTACCATATCATGTATATCTTGGCTACCATATCAAGCAAAATAACGACACTTTGGCGCCAGTTAAGTTCCCGGTGCGTATGTGACATTGACGTCAGAAAAAATATCGCGCCAATATGTATATCATATCTGTGTTGAAAACACATCTACTGTATATGACATCTACTGTATATGACATCTGTCCCGCTATCATAATGGTTGAAGAAGTTGTTGTAATTAATGAAATACAGAATCTTTACTTTTGCCGAATTGTAAACATCCCTGGATTGATCATTATCAAAATTTTACCTGGTATTCATTCTTTTAACCTTCGCCTACATTATTAAATAGCTTTTGATCTTATATTCATTATAAGAAAATACATTTCCTGAACTCAAAAATACATTCCTTTTAATTTACAAAGTCTTATTATTCTTTAAAAACGATTGTTTAAATAATACAATTCAAAATTCATATACTTATTGTACGGAACCCTATGAGCGCGAGTAATTCTCGCACATGACCGTTTATTTAATTCTGATTTCAGGATATTGTGTACAATGTTATTTGTCATATTTTCAGGAAAGAACTTTTTTTATATTAAGAACTCTACAAATTATAAGCAAAAAACTTGGCAAAAATTTTGGACTCTTTTTATAAAAACTTTAATTTCTCTACGAGTATACATGCTATCTTCATAAAAATGAACACAGTTTATTTGAATAAGGCATTTAATCCTAATCTACAGTTTGAACGCTTTTGCTACATTTTTTTTACAGGGTTAGCCAAAAGTTATTAGTTGTTTTTCAATTTGCTGACGGTCCTCTATGGGGTTTCGGTAAAAAATCCTCACGGAAATGTATGACCTGTACTATTCTGTTTACACACCTGTACTTTCAGGATAATTCCTCATGTAGTTTTCTAGATATTTAACAAATCGTCTAACATCGCAAGTGGCCGATCACCTTTGGCCGTATAGTGCATATAAAAATCGATAAACGGCTTCTTTATATTAAATAAATTGTATAATTATTGAAATAAATTACCTGTGTAATATAAAACAATGAATAGGTTGCCAAAACTATGTTCCCAAGTTTCTTTCTCTTGCCAAGATCATTTTCTCTATTTCGTCAATGCTGGAAAAGTTAACACTGGAAATACCAGTATTATCACTAGAAAAGTACCGCATTTCTTCAACACCGATTGTGCAATAAAATAACACAGCTGTGTATCAAGGTATAAAGAAAAGATATTTTTTCAAATGGAGACAGATTTAAAAGATAATGATAAACTTACAAAACTTTCTCTTGAAAGCTACGTTCATTTTAAATAAGATTCACGAATTATATGAATATTGCACAGACAAATTTTTGGAATTTCTACAAATTTTATTTTTTTAACAAAAATTTAAAAAAAGGCTTTATTTCCGCTCGAATGGCTATTGCAGTTTGGTATGGAAACAAGTTTTTGATTAAATTGTTTAGAGTCTTTGTTCTCTCTTTTTTTGTCAGATTATGCGTTTACTAATAAGATTAATACATGTAAGAAGATAGAGTTTATTTTAAAAAGAAAATCAATTCAATAATGCTCATCGTGTCTACCACCAGGATAGATGGTGAAAGAATGATGTTTTACATTAGCTTCCAACTGTCACACCTTGCATTCTGCATGTGTTTCCCTGATATGATTGCATTTGTTCATCACACTGCATGTGTTCACGTGAACACATGCAGAATGCACGATGCATTGCTAATAAATGCGAATACAATGAGCATAATTGACTTGATTCTCTTTGTAAAATGAAATTTATCTTACTTACATGTGTTAGTTTTACTAGTAAATGTGCGTCTTCCTTATAATAGCACACTTCTGCATACAATAAATAGCACCGTAAACCGTATTTTGATATCCCGGGGTTACTTTATCACCTCGTGGGCAGATGGATTTATTTTGTTTTATATATATTTATTCATGTGATTAATTCTCGCTTTTCTTACAGGTCTTAGGCTGTAAGTAAAAAATGAGGACATACGAAAAAATCCCAGGTGCCCGGCGTTATGGCAATTACACTGAAGAGAATGTCGCAAACACAGTGGCAGCTGTCAATAATTGCATGAGTAAAAAACTAGCTGCCGCAACATTCGAAGTACCATGTCGTACTCTTGTCAATAAGTGCCTTGGAAGACACACCATGTCTGTTTTGTCGCCCTACAGTCCTTACTCATGAAGAAGAGCAGTTGATTTCTAAGATCTTGGCAGTCGTTGCTGAGAGGGGATTTCCCTTAACGCAAGCAAGATTTTCAAGATGGTAATTAAAAAATACCTTGCCCGGAAGGGTGTTAATATCCCTATATTAATGAACAACATTCGTGGTGATCATATGATAAATACTTTCATCCAGCAGATAAAACTAAGAAAAATGGAAAATCATATTTTTCGCAATGAATCGTAAAATGAAATCGTTCAAATACTCCTAGGTGGTCTAAGGGGTGTAATTTTTTTTTACATCGATATCTGAGGTAACTTTGTCATAAATCGCCATTTGCGAGCATTTAAAGCATATTTGTAGTTAGGTGACACAGTTACCCCAAACAGGGGAACTCCATTCTCTTACTCCATTTTTAATTTTTTTCTTACAATACTTCTCGTATACATTTAAATTCGCTTTGATGTTGAATGGAATCGTTAAGATGACACGCCTGTATTTTTTTTTAGACCGGAATTCGAAGAATAAAAAAAAATATGTACAAAAATATGTCTGCAACGTGACAAGTATCCCCGGTTTACGGTATATTTAAGTTGATCATAAAATCAAAAACTTTATATTTGAGGCTTTTAATAAAGTTATTTTTATATGCTAGATATTATTTCATACTTAATAATGGACGCTCTACGACTTTGTAAATGAAAAGTTTTCTCATATCATGTGCAGCTTTTTTAAACAAGAACGCTTACTCCGCATTTTTCCGCCAAGTGGTAGAGTAAGCAAATTTATCTTTTAGAGTATGACCGGTGCCTAGATACCAATTCATGACTATAGCTTTCACCGTGAAGTTAATGGGGTTTGAAAGAACTTTAGTAGGCAGCCTGTATTTTAAACAGTAAAACAACTCGCATGCAGGGGAAATAAATTTTGAAGACGCAAATACTAGTTATACAGGGTGTTCCGAAATTCGACCGACAAATTAAGAGGGGAGATCGAAAGCACCAAGAACAGGAAAAATTGCCATCGATCATGTGGTCGCAAACCGCTTATTTATTCACAAATAAAGGGTGTTTCATCCTAACTGAACTTGTATTGACTGCTATAATTTTGAGAAAAACAAAAACAGTGCCATGAAAATTCAGCGATATGTACTTTGTTTTGTGTGAAATGTTACATTACGAAAAATTCTGGGAAAACAGGGTGCTCCCATAATCGATGATACCGTATGAACTGATAATCACAGTCCAAAATGTGGATCGTCAAGTGCATACATCTGGCGCGTATAAATGAAGCTTCTACCACATCTTTTTTTATGTTGCCTTACTTATAACAAAAGTGAGCATGTCTATTAAAAGTTTTATTATAATATACTTCAGTTTTCTCAACGTTATTACCATCAACCCAAATTGAGTTAGAGTAGGACACCCAGTACTTTTTATGTAAATACGTGGTTTGTGACCCCATGTTCTATGGTAATTTTTCATTCTTTTATTGCCTACTATCACCCATTTTAATTTGTCGCTCGAGTTTTGGAACACCTTGCATAACAGGTTACATATGAGTCGAAAAATAGGGCAGTCGGAAAATAAGATTCCCCTGGCGACTGTGGACAGATGTGTGTATGAAAGACAAAAAGTGTAATGAGACATTAAAGATAAAACATAACTTTATTTTTCCACATAATTACCAAGTACATTGAGCCATTTGTCATACTGCTTTATAAGCTTCAAAAAGCCCTCTAGGAAAAAATCAGGGCTTTTCATAGGGACGAAGCGTTGAACGGCTATGGGCGAAAGACGACACAGCAGGTGAACGCGAACATGCAAGACACAGATACACCATTGGTAAGGCTCCTTTAATACGGGCTGACTCACGCCGCCATTTAATTGCCGGTAGGAGAAGAACTATTGGTCACGCCGCGTGGTCAACAATCGCTCATTGGTCAAAGTGGGAAACAGAATGCTTGACGATTCAGCCTGTATTATAGGAGCCCTACCATTGGGTAGAGGTCGACCGCGATCAAGTAGATGGTGTACCCAATGGTGTATCGGTGTCTTGCACGTTCGCGTTCGCCTGCTGTGTCGTCTTTCGCCCATAGCCGTTCAACGCTTCGTCCGTATGCAAAACCCTGATTTTTTCCTGGAGAGCTTTTTGAAGCTTATAAAGCGGTATGACATATGTCTCAATGTACTTGGTATTTATGTGGAAAAATAAAGTTATGTTTTATCTTTAATGTCTCATTACATTTTTTGTCTTTTATACAAACCTCTGTCCACAGTCGTCAGGGGAAACTTATTTTCCGACTTCCCCTCGTACAATACAACCGATTACTGGCTTTGTATATGGGCATTGTACTTTGTTACACTTTGATGCTATGTCGAAGGTTAAACCTACGAAAATGGATTAAAATGGCTGAACCATTTGGTATAGAGTTTGTTTGTTTTTTAAAGTAAATACGTAAAAGATAATAAAATATTTAAATCCGCAACTATGGCTTTCATAAATAGTAGAAACTAGAAAACTGATAAATGAAAGTTGAAATTCTAGTGCTATACTCACCTTAAGTTAAATAATTAAAATACATATAAAAGCACAAATAATTGTACAAATATTACTTTCAGGTGCATGCGTATAATATAAAGAATATAGATACATAAATACAATATAAAATATACATATAAACAAAATATAATATAAATACAAATTAAAAATATCTTAAAATACATTAGAAAAACCCAGAACCTTTTCAACCATTAGAAGGCCGTCATCAGTAAGATTTAAAAATTTATTAATTAATCATAAGATAATCAATTGAAATAATTGCTAATAAAGATATAGCTTGTATGGATGCATTATCATACGATATCGATGGAGTATGGAGATATTTGCTGCATAATACATGAAAGCTCGTTTTGTTGAAAATTTGAATAACTTTACCTGGCATCTCATCTCACGTACAACCTTTAAATTATAATGTTATCTTCAGAACAATTCTCGAATAAGCGCGAAAAAAATAATAATAACATTTAAATCCTACTGATCACGGCTTTGTAATGGTTGAAAATGTTCTGGATTTTTCTAATGTATTTTAAGATATCGTTAATTTGCATTTTAAATATCATTATATTATATGTATGCACCTGAAATTAATTTTTGTACAATTATTTGCGCTTTTATATGTGTTTTAATTAGAAAACTCATATAAACACATACAAGATAAAAATATGTTCGACCAAAAAAAAAAAAAATAATAATATTATGAAATAAATATTGTAATTTTAAAATTAACTATTTTTTCTAACATATTTGTTTCCTTTTATTTTGTATTTCATGAAATGTATTTCTCCTAGAAGATATTTACTTATCGACTTTTTGTTTTTTGCAATATTACAAAATATATTTCCGACTTGAAATCACCTCTTAGAAGCAATTTAAAATATATTAAAATATCTTCCATAAACAGACAATTTCATCTTTAAAACGTTTTGCACTTTCCATCATTCTGAGTAAACAACATATCAGTCTTGATATTACTGAAGCAATGTCTTCTTTTAAGCATGTTTATGAATCTTAACAAAACGACGATACTTGTAAATGTATTCGAATGATTATTTTAAAATTTCTATTACGTATTGCTAAAAGAAGTATTTTTTAAATGTCGTTTTTGCGAATGTTATACGCAACGTTAGTGAAGTTTGTATTCATTATTTAAAAATAACGAATAAATATTTTAACAAAACGACGATACTTCTAAATGTATTCGGATGATTATTTTAAAATTTCTATTACGTATTGCTAAAAGAAGTATTTTTTAAATGTCGTCTAAATCGGAGTCTCCCAAACTTTGTATTTAAGCGACGCATATTAAAATTTGAAAAATGTTTCCAACACAAAGAATATATAGTTTTTGCATAATCTGTCCTATGAAAAAATTTTACTTTTGTACCAAACACACACAGCGTGATAATAATTTTTAATCCTAATGTGAAAGTGGAATGATTTTATAAAACAAAACCTTTTTTAACAACCTAAGGAAAATACTTTTTTTTAATAAACGTGTTACAAAACTTATATCAATAAACGTGTTATAAAAATTATATCAGACCGGTTTATCACATTGTTTGCACCAATGAAAGAATCTGTAAAAGAGCCTTCACACAATGTGTTATAAAACACCATCTTTTTACGAAGTTATTTATAGATATTATTACCGTTAACGTTGTAACGTACAGCTTTCGATATATTTTTAGAGCAGATAAAATTAATGATATTATTTTTAAAATTTAACTGATTGTTCTCGACCATCCAAACTATCTTATTATTTTATGTGTAACATAAAAACGTTCTAAACACATAAAGCATAAAATGCAAAAAATAAATACTTTTATTAGAAACAAATAATTTTATATGTTATTTCGTTTTTGATGAGATACGTATTTCTATTTGGGGCTTAAGTTTTACAAAAGTGTATATGTTCTTTTTTAATTAACGAATATATTTTTTCAATTTTTTTTTCTAATCTGAAACACATATATCACAATATATATTGCAAACTGAAAAGTCAAAACATATATTAAAATATTTATTTGCTTAAAAGACGTTACTTTTCATTTACAGTTATGTATAAGAGAGTCCATTAAAATTTATTTAAGAGGTTCAGGGGTTTGTAAGGATGCGTTATCTTTTCGCATTCCGAATATATGGATTCAATGGTTGGACAACTTGCGGAGTCCCGACATAGAGGGAACACGTGCGATAGCAAAAATGTAGGGGCTGTTATATGTTTACTTATTTGGATTCGGTGATTTTTTTTTTCCATTTTACATATGCATTGTTTTTATAATTTCTGTTATACATTCTGATGACGACTCAGTGAAGGAGATGAAACATGTCAATATAGGTTTTTAATTTACTTTTAATGTATTTTTAGTAACGTCTTTTAAGTAAATAAATATTTTAATATATTGTTTGACTTTTCGTGTTTGGAATATATATTGTGATATGGTTATTAGTGGACGTAATTAAGGCTTATTACTCGTGTATCATTCATGTATGAAACACATGTTTCTGAACGATGCATTTTATTTCACAAATAGTTACCTTTAATGAATGACATTATATTTTTTCGTGGTTTTTTCGAATCCCGATGACATAGTTTCAAATTATTCATGTGACATATGTTTTATAAAATATAATTGCAATTAATTAAATTCTGCTTTTTACATTTACAAATTTATGAAATTTTAACTATCTGTTTGCTTTTAGTTAATTTATCTATCAGCATTATAAACAATTAGAGTAGACATAGATGACATCATCCGATTTACTACTTAATACATACAGGAGTTACTTTGAAAGAATCTGAAATAGATAAATGCTTCTTAAAGGCTATTTCAATAAATATCTCCCATCACTTTCGATTTTTAGCGACACGTTAAACTATCTGTGAGATTGCGTATTTGTATTGCTGAGGAATCTGCAATTGTGAGCATTGTTTACCTAACAAATTTCTGGTTCTTGATTTGTGACGAAATTTTTTTAGAGGAAACATTGTATTTTGCTATCAGAAATAAATTAAATTAAAAGAAAATGCTATTTATTTATTTAACTATTCATTAATTAATATATGTAAAACATCAATTATCGATATATTATGAATAATAATTTTGTCTATATATTTTTAGAAATAGCGAGAAACGTGACTGCATATCAACCATAAAAAAAAAAAAAAAAAAATATTGGCATTATCGCAGTCCCTTTGTGATATTTGCCCATGCGGATTTTATTTACAAAAAAAAAAAAGTTAATATGTTGTCGTCATTTAGTTCTTATACTGTATGCAGTGATGAAAAAGTGCGTTTTATGAGTATTATTAACTCACGTGAAAACTAAATAGGAAATAAAATTACATATAAATTTTTGTTAACTAAATGCCAAATGAAGGGGAAAATGTATTAACTAAATTTTGTCTAAAATATATTTTTAGCGTTACTTTATGAATTACTTTATGTTTATTAAACACAAAATGTTGTTCTTAATGGGTATGAAATCTATCCAAATATTCATAATTTCATAATTTATATATTATGTCATTACTATTAAAATTGTTCATATTTATTATACCTTATAACTATAAAATTAGCAGCTTCCAGTCTGCGGATTAATGCTTTCAATTCATTCTGGAAATTAATTTTTGAGTTATGTTAAAGAACATTCCACATTTCAGATTATTAAGCAATTATTGAAAATGAATTTCCCCTAAGGCGTTCACACTTTTACATCAGCATAATTCCTGCACTGTAAAAAAACCACTGTAGATTTGCCAGAACAAACTCGATCACAGTGAATGTGCTGTATCTTGCTTTGGTTTCCAGTCTATATTGAGATGGAAAATACAGTAGTTGCGTAAAATTAACACCACAATGTGCTGTCAATTTGGACGCATTTTTTTACAGCACAAACTGCTGGCGTCCAAATTGCCAGCACATTGTGCTGTTAATTTTACGCAAATACTGTATTTTCCATGTTAATATAATCAGAAAACCAAAGAAAGATACAGCACATTCACTATGATCGAGTTTGTGCGCGAGATGAACAGTACTTTGTACTCTAAAAATGTCGTTTTTTTTAACAGTGTAATCTTTTTCACTACAGGACCTCCCTTTGAGTATCCATAGCTAAAAGTTCCAAAATAGTTAAAATAATCAAAAACAATTGAATGAAAGAAAGCAGGCTAAAATTAAGAATTCATATTAAAAATATAAAGTTGTCTTAGAATTTTAATATGCAGGTAACTCGTTGAATATTTTTTTTAAATATAAATTTAAATAAAACATAATTCGCAATGAAATTACAATATAATTTTTCTCTGCGTCCATTTGGCGATAAAATGGTATAAAATATTATTTCTTTTTGCCAAATTATACATGGTACCAACATGCTTTTCCTTTTCTTGCTAGAAATGTGACGGGAGAGGGCAATCAATTCCATTTAATTGATAAAATTTGTTGTGTTTCAAAGGGCTACTAAAAAAATAATGTTACAAGCTTTCAGTTAGAGCTGTTGTGAGGAATTAGAGCTTAATGTGGTTGAATAAAAATTTTTAGAATGAAATCGTCTAAGTTTCTTTATAGTTTTCGTTTTATATCGTCTCATATTCTCATATTTAAAAAATTAAAGGATCTATGTAATTTTATGATACATCATGCAATAAAATATCTATAAAATTTTCAATCGATGTACAGATGGGTAACAAAATAATACGAACACCTATGAAATAAGAGGAAAGCTTCATTAATAGGAGGTTGGACCACCCTTTGACTTAATTACAGATTGTATGCGACGTGAGATAGGTTCATAGAGGTCATGAACAATATTTAAAGAAATATGAAGCCATTCTTTCTGGAAATCAGTCTCTAATTCCAAAAGTGTAGATGGTGGAGAAAATTGACCACGGAGTTATGACTCCAAATATCCCCAAAAATGTTAAATAATGTTCAAGTCAGGAGGCTGAGGGGGCCAGACAAGATGGCCTACTTCCTCCTCCCGTTCTTCAACCCATTTTTCGACGATTTTAGCAGTGTGGATAGGAGCACTGTCGTCTTGATAAAGTGGAAATTCTCTAGTAAATAAAGTCTGGACAAAAGGATGCACCAGATCCCCCGGAATACGGACATAGTGAGCAGCTGTAAGCAGGGGCGTAAACCACCCTAGTCGCGTAGGGGGGTGTAGACTCATAAATTTCCGACTCCAAGGGGAAAAATTTCAGAGTACTATTGCCAACAAAATGCCGACTAATATATATATATATATATATATTAGTCGGCATTTTGTTGGCAATAGTACTCTGAAATTTTTAGTGTGAAAAATTGAGTGTATATATATATATATATATATATATATATATATATATATATATACACTCATGTCCAAAAGTTTAGCATATATGATAAAAACGAAGAAAGGATATCGTAAATATCTTACGAAATTATTAAACTTTATAGATGATAGATGAAAGTCTCAAGATAATTATGACTGAGAGTATCGAGATTGTCGTAGGTTTTAAAGCGCTGATGTTGATTCCTTTTGAATTATTAATGTGTCTCTAAACATTAGTGGTGAAGTACTATGATTAATATGTGTAGAAAATTGCGGTTTGGAAATAAAGAAAAAATAAAGAAATCCATTATTAAATATGAAAACAATTAGGTTATTTACATCTTTTATATATCTAAAATATTTTGTAATAAATTAGCTTACTTACTTCAAAAGGATTTTTTGGAGCTCCAGCAATGCAAAACGGATATGTATATGGGCTGAAATTTTATCAGCATGTTTTTGCTTATTATGTGAGTTCCTGTAATCACTATCAAAAACAGAATTACACAACCCGCATTGCACTTTTTGCCTTTTACATTTAGGCGGTGGAATAATTGATACAAAAATATCAAATTATTAAATATATACAAAGATATTCTCAGCATTAACAATTTATAATTGAACGATTTCGTGGTATATGATGATGCGCCAGAATATTAATGGTTTAAACTAAACAGAACACAGTTAACGCAAGCGCAGTTTGTTTTGTAGCTGACACATCCAGCGCCCAGTCGTCTAGGTGCCCAAGAATGACAAAGCATTACGTAAAAGAGAAAACAATGTTCTTTTTATCTATTTTTTAGCAATCGGTTAAAATTGTTTCTTTCTGAGTAAAATTGAAATCTGTTTGCTTAAGGAAAATTTTAAAGACAAAAATGTGCCAAAAATACGGGATTTCTTAATTCTTTCTAAAGACATACTTTAAAGCAGGGTAAAAATTTGTTGTCACCCCTGTTTTTTCCAACTAAACAAAATTCAGTAATAATAATAATATTAAAAAAATGGAATACAATTGAGACAGGAAAAAGAAAATGAAAGTATTATTTCTGATAGACGTTAACTCGTATAGATTGTAAAATATCCAGATTATTTCGAGATAAAAATTCAAAGTATTTGGGTGTTTTTAATTTCATCCGGTATCATATAAATTTCTTGAAACACATTTTTAAATCAATCTAAAATTACGTAAAAAAGTAAAAAAAAATTAACATCTTTTTTTAATAAAATAAAAATAAAACACAAAATTAATAGAAAAAATAAAACCATAATTATTTCCGATTAAAGGTAAAATTCGTGTAGAGTGGAAAATATCCAGATTTTGATAGGGTAAAGTACTAAATATTTGCAATTCAGTTTTGAATTTTTATCGGATATCACCTAAATTCCGTGATACACGTTTCTAACTAAATTTAAAGTTAAATAAAAAAATAGAAGTTTCTTCACTTCAATGAGCATGTCTTAAAATTTCCAGACTAAACTAAAGACTTTTCGATTATAAATAAATGCAGCTGGATCTCGAAGTCAAAGGGAGCAGAAAAAAAGTTAGGAATATCAAAGTTTTCGATCAAAATATCAAGGTTACAAATAATATTAACATTGCTGGAATATGTATGTATATAAATATTTTGTTTCTTCATATCGAGGTTTTCGAGTTCACAATATTTGACTAGTCAAAGTTTTTCTGAATAGTTTTTATCACAAAAATAAAATCCGTAATATTTCTGACTAAGTATAAATTTATATAGGTTTTCTTCTTTCTAAATTGTTTTTTCTAATTTTCTAATTAAAAACTACAAGGGAAAAAAATTCGACTAAGAATAAAATTTTATTGTTTTTCTTCGCTCTAACTTGTTTTTCTTATTTACTAATTAAAAACTACAAAAACATTACTCCAATTCATAAGTTTTTATACGCTAATGCCATTTTTTTTTCGACTGAACTTACTTTTTTCCTATCGAACGGGAATTTTTTCGACTGATTTTTTTCATTTTTCCAATTTATAAGTTTTTATAGGTTAACACCATTTTTTCCGACTAAACGTACTTTTTCCGATCGAACAGGAAATTTTCCGACTGATTTTTTCGTAGGGGAGGGGTGCAACCCCCTTACCCCCAGGATACCCGTACCCCCCCGGATTTACGCCCCTGACTGTAAACTTTCCATGCAAAGTAACAAGCGGCCCAAGGCTGCCCCAAGATATCGCATACCATAGCATAAGGGAGCCATCTCTATGCTTCACAATCGGCAAGAGGCAGTCAGAAGAAAATGCTTCTGCGTACTTTATCCACACATAAATGCGTCCAGTTGCCTGAAATATGGTGAAGATTGATTCATCAGACCAAATGACTTGTTGCCACTGTTGAGGAGTCCAGTATTTTCGTGTTTTACACCAATGGCGTTGCTGAAAAGCATGACGTGATGTCACCATTGGCTTACGAATTGTAACTATTCCATAAATGTTCGAAGCATGAAGCTCCCTTTGGACAGTTGCTGTTGAAATGGGATTCTGGAGATGACTATTTATCTCTGACCTTATCTGGGATAAAGATTGCCAGCGCTTTAGGACCCCTATACGGGTCAACTCTCTTTTATCCCTCTCAGAAAGCTTTCTTTTCCGTCCACTGTTATACTTCGCAGACGACACTTTACCGCATTTGGTGTACACTGTCACAACGGCTGACACAGTACTCCTTGCACGCCCTAAATATGGCTGTTTCTGTCATGGAGCAACCAGCGCACCGCATTCTAATAATCATTCCCTTTTTTAACTCTGACAGGTCAGTGATTATTGAATTTTCCAGAGCATATGATAAGCGCATGCAACAACTATGACTGATGTTGAACGACTGATACCTTACCTTTCATAACCAATAGGTGGAAGAATTGAATGCAAAGTGACATGTGTGTTCTGCTTCTTTGAAGTAGATCATGCCTTTTTCATACGTGTTCGTATTATTTTGTCACCCATCTGTACTAAAGTACCATCGATGTAACGTATCT
Source organism: Maratus speciosus (assembly GCA_963932465.1). Lineage (NCBI taxonomy): Eukaryota > Metazoa > Arthropoda > Arachnida > Araneae > Salticidae > Maratus > Maratus speciosus. The sequence goes on along the minus strand of OZ010790.1, from coordinate 175,829,074 downwards.
TTAAATATTAAAAACCGTGATTTTTATCATACACATGATGCAGCGCCACAGCATCTCCATTTGGTGCCTGGTGCTAAAAACATCGTTCGCGTTTTAGTCTGCGCAAGTGCATAACCAACTGCACCGTTGAAGCTTCGATTAGGTTTCGCCAAGTGACGGTGCTCTAAACTTGTTGCAGGTTTGTATGATGTTTCGATCTTGGCAGGTTCATAAAAATGCAAAGTATGAAAATGTTACTTAATAGAATAATTTTATTTTACGAATATATCGTCGGTATCATGTCAAACTATCCAGTGTGAAAACAGTGGGGTACTTTTTTAAAATTCAGATATCTTGATTGGCACCACTTTTTTGAAATAATGAAATTCCCGTTATTTAACCTTATTTAATGGCATATTAATTAAAGCGAAAACAAGGGGAATTTTACCATTTCAAAAAAGTGGTGCCAATCAAGAAATCTGAATTAAAAAAAAGTAGCCCACTGTTTTCACATTGGATAGTGTGACATGGTACTGACGATATAGGTAGCATAAGCGTTATTAGTATAAACGTTTAAGGAATACTGAACACAGCTAAACTAATATAAATCACTACACAATGAATGGTCGTGACAACAAGCGGTGAAGTGGTGACGGACGCTTTCTGATTGTTGTAAAGGGCTTGTTTACTCCATTCCTTGTACCAGATGGTTGCTAAAAATCTTTTTTTTGTTACGTATTGTTTAAGGAAAACTTAAATTGAAAAACAAAGCACAAGGAAAAGCAAACGATAACAATAGAAGCTTTATTTCTGGCTAATTTAAAGAGCCACTCTGAAAAGTGATACTACGATTCTTTAAAGAATATTACACATAATAGGCAAAAATCGTATGATTTTCTTTTCAAAAACTTTTACTTGGAATTTAGAATTACTTGTACCACAATTTCGTTTAAAGCAATATGGCCAAACCAATCGAAACTTGTAACGGTCACTTTCTGATTGTGGTAAAGGGTATTTTTATCCCATTCATTATACAAATTGATTGTTAAAAATCCTTTTTATTTTTTTCTTTCTTTTCAAGAAGAAAGTATTGGATTCGTGAAAATTTTCCACTGATTTACATCCGTCAGAGATCCCGAAAAACATGTTTTTGCAAAATGTCTGTATGTGAGTCTGCGAGTATGTGTCTCTGTCTGTCTGTATGTGACACAAATTTTGTGGGCGCTCTATCTCAAGAACTAATGCACAGAATTTAATAAAAATATTATGTTAGTCCCTGATACAGATTGGTGCTGATTAGATATTGGTGAACATCGCTTGACAGGTAGCGCTGCTATGCTGTATTTTTCAAGACTTCCGCAATAGCTCTATCTCAAGAACTAATGCACGGATTTCCATCAGACTTCAGATTCAGTTAGACGTTGATATAAGTTATTGCTGATTAGGTTTTAGTGTAAATTACCCAATAAGTGGCGCTGGTACATTGCATTTTGCGGTATTTACACGATTTTAACGGTAGTAATGTCTCAAGTATTAATGCACGTAATTTAATATATTTACAATCCTCTTGACGGGCATAGATTGCCATTTATTGTTAGCACTGTGATTGCGAATTTTGAAGTATTAACATGTAAGAGATAGAAGAAAGCTTCGGGATTGGCATATCCAAGCAGTTTATTTATAATATATTATCAAAGAAGAACTTGATTTGAGAAATAAAACACACACACAAAAAAAAGAAAAGATAACAATAAAAGCTTTATTTCGGATTATTTAAGAGGCTTTATATTGCAATTTCTTAATTTGTTGTTAAATTGTCATAAATAATATTATTATCACTGGAAGCATAAACAAAGGTAACAATTCATTGCAGAATATTGGGCAGTAAGGGGCTATACATATATAAATTTATCAACATTTTAATAATTTCGAACCCATACCTCCCTTACGATATTATACGTTATCATTCCTCCACCCCCCACCCCCCCGCCCTAATGATATCGTTAACAATGTCTGTTTTTTTGGGGTTTTTTTGCAATTTTTTTCTTTTGTGGGCAGCAATATGCAGATATAGTTATACATTTATTATTTGCATATTTTATTGATAATAATACTTATAACAGTTAATAAAATATCAGTATTATACATGGAAAAATATTATTAAAAAAATTAAAAAGAAATTGTTACTATTTAAAAGTATTTAATAATAAATTTTTGTTACATAATGCCTTTAAAAGTAATAATGCCTTTAAAAGTAATAATGCCTTTAAAAGCAATAATGCCTTCTTGCTCTTGCCCCTACACAAGGAGGGAAGGGAGGGCAGGCAAAACTTTTATCAACAAAACAGGTGGACAATGTTCTTTCTCTTTTCTTTACTGGTAAACACAAATGTCGTTTCAAACACACTTCACACCTGGTTTTTCGAACAGCGGATTATATATGCATATGCACATATGACAGAAGAATAGGAATGCCAATCGGTAAGGTAGTCCATATTTTGGAATTAAATAATTGTATAATTACTAAATTATTTTAATAATAGTTTTGTATTTTCATAAAAATAGATAAAAGACTATAAAAGATTGCAGACAATTTTTATGTAAAAATCAAGTTAAAAATAAAAAGAGAAAAATTTTAAGTAATAAACAAATTACAAATAAAAAGAGAAAATCTTGGTTGCATCAAAAATGATACCGATATCACAAGACAAACCCCTCCTCCTCGTAGAGATATCTTACGATATCATGTGCCAGTCCCACACCTGCCCCCAAAAGTTATAACGTTATATGAGCACTGCTCCTAAACCACTTTCTCCTTAACCACATTCTGTTTTCTGTTTGCGTTAGATCAGGATTTAAATGGTAATTTATATGTGATTAGATATGTTCTCCCCCCCCCCCCCTAAACGTTTGTACTAATAACTTTGAATCAATATGAGTATATTTTATACTTCATTATAACTTAATTTATAATCGAAATAAAATATTATTCTTTTATTTACATTCAAGAATAACCGCATATTTTAATCCTTAAAAGTAACTATGGTTAAAAAAAATAATCATGCTTTAAACTAAATAATCTATATCGAATAATACATAACATAATTATCGTATGATTAACATAACATAATTATAGTATTACATAATTAACTTTTCTGCAGTAACTAAATAAATAACAACAAAGCAACATCAGTAAAATGACTTTTAATTAATGAGGTGTTCATTAATTATACTTTTTATTTATAATAAGAGTTTTGAACATTAATCATACCTACTAAAATATTTTATTAGCAATTTGTAAATGATCATTAACTAAACTATATCAAAATTTATAATTTATAATTAAAGAACCTATTTATTCCAAGAAACAAAATTCCTTTGTGCAAATAAGATTAGTGATTATGTACATTGGAAAGATGATAATAAAACAAATATTATTGTTCAAGACTATTATATAGTTTGAATATATAATTTAAAGACTTTATATGTATTAATAAAATCAATTACACTAGTCTGCATGATATCAGATGATTAAAAAACAATGACTGCCTTTAATGCATTTTTTATGTTGATTACAGAACTGTTCTCAGTTTTCTTCTATCGTGTATAGTTTTTTTTTTTGTAATCGACCCGAGTTTATCTCGAAGATTCATCACTGAGAACACTCATTATATGGTGGTCACACAGAACGTAAATGTACTTCTGGATGCTTGCCAACTTATCTAACGATTTTTAGAATACAGTCTGATTGGCATGAACCACTCGTAAACCCCCAAGAAATTTTGCTTCCACCATTAAACATCAAATTTGGATTAATGAAGCAATTTGTAAAGGCTCTGCCGCAAGATTAATATTGCTTCAAGTATCTTACTATGAAATTTCCCTTTATCACACAAGAAAAATTAAAAGACGGAATTTTCGTTGATCCTCAAAGCAAAAAACTGTTAAAGGACAAAGATTTTGAAAAAAATGATGAATGAGATAGAAAAAGACGGACTTGGACCGCGTTCAAATGTGCTACTGAAAACTTTCTAGGGCATAAGAAAGATCCAAATTACAGGAATACTTTTCCAACAATGCTGGAAAATTTCAAGAAGTTGGACTCTAATATGAGTATAAAAATGCACTTTCTGCATTCCATATTGACTACTTTCCAGAAAATCTGGGACATTACAATGAAGAGCATGGCTAGAGATTTCACCAGAGTATCGAAGAGATGGAAAATAGGTACCGGGAAGATAGAATGTAAATATGATGGCAGACTACTGTTTGATCTTGAAGAGGGACATAAATGATGAAGAAGGATCTACAAGAAAGACAAAAAGAAGAAAGTTTGTTTAATTAAACACTGTTTGCTTTTCATTTTATTAAAGAAATATCATGAACTTATAAGGATATCCTTTACAGCATTTTTAACGTGTTTAACACGTTCACGCGGGCGTGCATCACTGGTGGGTCACGCTCGACTGTCCCATCGGGCGGCGTGCATCACAGGTGGGTCACACTCGACTGTTCCATAGAAGGCGTGTTCTACAGTTGGGTCGCACTTGACTATGCTATAGACGGCATGCACTACAGGTGGGTCACACTTGAATATTCGAAAATTCAGCAGTAAAAACAATTCATTATTATAAACTTAATAAATTCACGACGGGAAACGAAAATTCTCGCTTTCATTAAAAAAATATCATTGACTAAGGGCGTGGCTTCTACCTTCAGAAATGCATTTATATCATCTTGTCCCTATTTCTTTAGATTATAAGACATTTTATGTTGAATTCGTACATATGTAGTCAATAAAATCATGTGGCTAACTCCTTGTAATCCTGTGGTGTACTCCTTACGAACTTTCAGATATTCAGAATCAACTCTGCTTGTTATATTCGAGTTTAATTAAATAAATATGAGAGGGGATGATCATTACATACAGTGTCTGAATAAGGGACAGTACTGCGCCGCCAGATGAAGCAAAATATGAATTCGAGCGCCGTCTCACAGCGAAAAACATGAATATCGGCACCGGTGTGAACGTATTAATGAAATATTTTGTATGAAATTGTGATAAATTTTGACTGCATTAATTAAATATTGAAAACACAACTTCTTATTTTTTGTAAAATAGTGACGTGATAGATAGAAATGGAAGTCATTTCCGGAATCAGCATCAAAACTTGATTAAGGAAAACTTGATCAAAAGAAATCATCTGACAAAAAGTTTAAAAATGCATACTGGTGTTATCTATATTAAATATTATTTATTAACGAAATAAAATTTGTTATCTTATTATGAATGGAAATTTTTACTTCGTAAAATTCATTTACTAATTTCTATTAAATTGAAAAATTAAAATTATTACTATGTGGAATATTATATATATACAAGGTGTCCACGTATAACCTGACCGACCTTTATTTTCGCAACCGTTGGTCCTAGATAGATACTTTTCGATTACAAAAGTGGTCAAAATCAGGTGCAGAGTTAAGATAAAAAAGTTTGAAGCGAAAAAATAATTTAGTGAAGAATTACAGAATCTAAATTTTTACACAGCTCCCAGGTCCCTATACTTATATTTAGGGGCGTTTTGTCTATTTAAAAGTATTGCAAACACAAAAACTTTCGTATCTGTATGACCAATATTCACTGAGAAATTTGAGTTCAAAGTTATCATGCATAGTATGGGGACCGCTTACAAATGTAGATGCGAATATATCCCCTATCAGAAAGACAAGGACATTTTAGAATTAGATATGATCATGACAAAAGGGCTGTTGTTCAAGTCAAAAAACAGTATAATATTTGTCTAATCACTGGTATTGAAAATAATAATGTATATTTTGTATAATACATAAAATCACATTGCACAAATTTAATAAAATAATTTTAAATAATAACATAGTAAGTAGTGCTTTCTCGCAGATAAAATCAAATAAAAACGAAATTGAAATAAACAATGTGGATAAATATCGTGAGGAGAAGGATGGATTGGCGCAGCTGGGATATGAACCAGGGATCTCATGGAGACGAGAACATTAGCGTCGAGCAAAAGGCCAAGCCAGTTACTTTAAGCTAGTAACTCGCTTTATACTGATCAAGTGAGATGAGATCGCTACACACTCTACCCCAAGTGAGAAAGACGTATTGCTGATGCCTGACAAGCTATATGCACTCGTGAGTGATGCTGTCGTACGCATGTGTGATGTGCAGGATAACAGGCTTTGTGCTGTGAGCGTTTCACAGGCTTTGGGTGCAGGGGATGATTTATTTAGTGCTGCCATCTGTTGGTTATGAAATGAGATGATTGTTGCTGAAGGTTGTTTGCGTGTTTGTCCGGGCCACCACTTTAGAGTGAGTGGCGCCGATGGGATACGAACCAGGGATCTCATGATCAGGAGGCGAGAACGTTAGCTTCGAGCAAAAGGCCGAGCCAGTTACTCTAAGCTAGTAACTCGCTTTATACTGATCAAGTGAGATGCGATCGCTACACACTCCATCCCCAGTGAGAAGGACGTATTGCTGACGTCTGACAAGCGATATGCACTCGTGAATGATGCTGTCGTACGTATATGTGATACATGTGAGGACAGGCTTTATACTGTGAGCGTTACACAGGCTTTGAACCAGGGATCTCAGGCGAGGACCTTAGCATCGAGCAAATCTTGCTTTTTAAATAACCCCAAAGAAAAAAATCTAGGGAATTTAGATCCGGCGATCGAGGAGGCCATTCTACCAAACCTCCATAACCTATGATGTTATCTTGAAACATGCTACGTAGAACTGTTCAGAAGAAGACTGTCTTGTAGGGTGCTACATCATGGTGAAACCACATTTTGGTGAGGTCTGCTAACGAAATATGATCATCTAAGAAGGCAGATAATGGTCGACGTAACAGATCTGCATATTTTGTACCTATTAAAGTATCATAAAAAAGAAGGGCCCCACTAAGCTCCCTTCGAGATGCCACACCAAACGTTAACAGACCATCATACTTGATGCTTGTTGGGTCGTATGACATGCGGATTTTGCATAGACCAGAAGTGTGTATTCTGCCTATTCACAACACCATTTCTTGAAAATGTGCCCTCATCTGTCCAAAGAATGTCATTTAGAAACGACGAACTTGTTTGTAGCTTGTTCATAATGAAATTGCTAAAATATAACCGTCTATCTTCATCTCCTGGCAAAAACACTTGTACCAATTACTTTCGATAAGGATGTGTTCCGTGTATATTTAAAACATTCCATGCATGGGATTTGGAGCAGCCACACGCCTCACTAATATTCCTAACATTATACTGTGGATACGCAAGAGCATATCACAAAATTTCCTCGTCAGTTCTAACTCAGGCATGCATACTTGAGCTTCCAGATCGAGGATATTTTAAACGCTACCCGTTTCTCGTAAGCACTTTACAACATTTAAAATCGTGTTTTTAGACGGATGGCTATTATATGGAAATTTAATTGAGTATTGCCTTGCAGCCTCTCGTCTATTCCGATTATACTGGCCATAAAGTAATGTCATTTTTACGTACTGTTCCGTGGTGTGCATTTTAACTACAAGCATTGACAAATAAACTAAATACATCTGGTGGAAGTCACTTTTAATCAGAAATGAAAGGATTAGTCATTTTTGTCAACCAATCGGTACGCAGTGAGTGAAATTTGCATAGGAACCTGCAAATCTCGTAATACTGAGTACTGCTTCGACATAATAAGGATAAAGAAAATTCAAAACGCGATTTTGTCCTGAAATAATTGTGGTCGTTGGGTTAAATCAAGTGATCACTCTTTCAGTTAATAGCTAAATCGTTAATGCGAAGTAAAATCGACAAATCTTAATTTAACTTCAGTTTTCCGAAACTCAAACAAAGTCTACTTTCCATGTTATAGCGACTAAATGGGCCGCTCAAAGTGATAGAAGTGCAGTTTGGCTTACAACTAACTCCAGGAAGACCAAGACAACAGCGTGAATTTGCCCAGCCTTCAGACATTTTATGAGGGATATAATCATGCATACTCGACAGATTTCCTAGACGATTAAAATTGACCGAGTAATAGCTGTTTAAAGTTGGAGTACATTTTTTGCTGCAAAATAGGGACCATTCACAAATGTAGTAGACATATAAATAATCGTCAGATATAACCAAAAAATAGTTGAGAGCAAATTTAACATCTCAATCTAATATGAATGTGAAATTTATAATCATTCTGATATATTACTGCAAAATGTACAATTTGTACTGAACATATAAGAGGATAAAAATAACAGAATTTTTGTTAAATAAAAGGATGAAAAACAACAGCTTCGATTCTTTACAAAATGATACATACAGGGTGTGTTCACAAACTTTCAAGACTGGTTTAGGAATACAAAATTTATTAAACATTTTTTTTTACAGCGAACTAAAATTCTTCGAAATATGACCCTTGGGCATCAACACACCGCTGCCAGCGTTTCTCCCATGGTTTATAGGCTCCCTGGAAGTCTTCGCGAGCAAAGCTATCACGGGACCTCGTCGAAGCTGCCTGGATCAGTGGAATCGTGTTGAATCACTTCTCTTCCATGTCTTTCTTGATCTGAGGGAATTAAAAAAAGTCACTGGGAGCGAGGTCGGGGCTGTAGAGAGCTTGCGGCAGTATTGCCACGTTAAACGTAACCAAAACTTCAGCGGCGGCGAGCGAAGAGTGAGAGGGCACATTCTCGTGGTGAACAATCCAAGGGGGTGTGCCCAAAGCGTTATAAGTAAGCGAACAAACTTAATGCTGGAATCAGGCGTAAATCAACATAGTTGCTCCACCTTGTGGACGGAGTGATAATTCACATACGCGGGCTTTTAGTGTGGCGCGTATTTCCTAAATCTTTAGACACTCATAGAGATGAATTTTGTTTGCCACATTTATTGCAATATAGCGGCGTAGTGAGAGGGGTATTCAGATGCACTTGACACTACGAAGTTTTCTTCGCCCTATCAAAGAACTTCAGTTATTAATCAAGGTGAAAAAAACTTTACAATTTTAGTGGTGTGAGTAAGAAAACAGTTAGGTATCTACCTGTAGTTCACACTCCATCCGCTACGTGGCGCATGACCTTGATTGATGTGACCTCGCTTTTAATCTTGCGGTTACTTCTCCCATTTAAGATAGGACGCTTACTTATATCGCTTTGGGGTGTGCCACTCCGCACTTTGATATTTCGTTTCAGGATCGTACTGGTAGACCAAGATCTCTTCACCAGTAAGAAATTTATCCAAAAAATTGGGATCGTCTTGCAAGCGACTCAACCAGTTTTCGACAGGGGTCAATGACACGCACTTACTCCACTAATGATCTATTTACTCCAACGTCTCGGAGGCAACTGACGCGCATGTGATCTGTTAGCTGACACCACAAACTACCTCACCCTGTTGGTGGACGGGTATGCGCACGCGCCCCTACTCAGGAAGCGATCAGTCTTGAAACTTTATGAACACACCCTGTATTCTAAAATGCAGTTAGATTACACTGTCTTTCAAATTTTGGGTTGTGTTTATCATGGCCGGTTCTGTATTCCATGATGTTGATGAGGCAAAAGAGATTCAGTGCTCCGATTAAATACATTTAATATGTACATTAGACGACACAATTACAACATACTCACACATAATATAACTTAATAATAGCTTCAGGATTACATATTATTTCCCAGCGGCTTTTCGAACACAACACATCTAAGATTTCATCGTCTCTATCTCTCTGGCTGTTGTCATTCCCAGTTTTCTAAAGAGTCCTTCGACCACAGAGTATAAACAACCTTCACAGTGCCATGTTTTTTAGCTTTTGAAAAGGCAACTCTAAACATTATTGCTATTAATCCAGTTCCAATTTACATTTTTCCTTTTTTCACACCATATCGCAGCACAGTTATGGGTTTCACTCAGATGCTCAACTGTAGTTCACATGTTAAAATAGTCTTAACTTTGTTTTCCATGCTAATATGCAGTAGTTTTGAATCTTAGTATGTCTTTCAAGTATTGTGCTCTAATAATTTTTAATATCCTGTATGAGGTGTATCTTTCTTTGGATCTCTTAGCTTTTTGTTATCTATTTTCTGTAATGTTTGCGTTATAAGGAGCTAAATTTTGTCATTTTAGGCTTAATGCCGACAAAATTGGATGAAATAACGTATATTCCATGAATGAACTCACAAGCTCCTCTGATGATTCTGTGAGTCATTCATAGTTACATATTTTACCTACTGGTTTCATATGTTCATTTCTAAATCATCTTTAGAACTTTATTAATTTGTTCATAGATTTGTGATTTCAAATTTATTATATCTACCCTATATATATATAAAATCCTAATGAATCGAATTGAAACGAATTTATGTAACGATTCTATGAAACGACTGATTAAACAACTGATTACGTTTCAAGGCGATTTCTCCTAAAATATGGAATACTTTGCGATGAAATTAACACCAAAAATCCGTATTGATTCACAGATCTCAAAACTGGTATTAGAATTTTAAAATTAGAATTAGTTTTCGAAATATTAATTTTTTCCAATTTTAAATACTTTTTTTCTAATGATGGCAACTTAAATTTTAATCATAACGCATATTTTTTTTTCATATTTTAGAAAAGGTTATTTTAAATTAATTTTGCGACGAGTTTGGCCTCCCTTAAATGTATGCTAAGAAATGCATCATGTTACTTTTATTCAGAATTCAATTTATATTTCATTATCATTTTATTTAATACAAAACTTTCATTTAAAATTGAAACCTTTAAAATAAATGGCTTTCACTTCATTCTTTTTTTTTTAAACGAAACGAAAAGAAAAATATTAGACACAGATGTCATATAGGCAACGGGGTACCTAATTGGCGCCAAAATGGCGTTATTTTGCCTGACATGGTAACCCGGCTATTGTTGCTTATTTATTAATAAATGTTTATTTGAATTTATTTTCTTTTTATTTACAAAAAATGTTATAAATTGTTTTGTTCTATAGTTATTAATAATTTTTTTTTAATTTATTGTTATTTCCTTTTAAAAATAACAGAAAATAATTTAAAAATACATATGTAACAGGTATTTGAAAACGAGGTTTTCGCGAAATTGTCGTAAAAAAAGCACGCCAAACCCGGTGCGTATGTGACAATGCAACAAATCATGAGATTTAATTTCCACTTCAAAGCAACGTTTTAATGTTATTACTTCTACCGTCGACCAATTTCGCCAAATTATATAAATAGCCAAATTATACAAATTGACATATTCTTTTTTATTTTAAAAAATAACAAAAGAACAAATAAATTAGTATAACATTAAAAAAAAATTAAGTAAAACGTCGAAATAAAAATCACTTGATGGCGTGTGTAACTTCCTTAAAGTCAAGTGAATGTGACATTTACGATCAACCATTATTGGCATTTAATCTTATAGTTTGGCTACAGATTTTTGGTCGATAGGATAACCAAGTAGCACCGTTTTAATTTACCACTCGAAAAAAAAATGCTAACTGGCGAGTTAAAAAAAAGCTATTGGCGAGATTTTCACCCGGCAAACATAAAAGTACCAGGAATTCTTTGTGATCATGGCAACTTTTATGTAGTTTTATTCGAAAAAATAATTTTGATTCTTTAATCAAAATGGAAGCCTTTCTTATGAAAAGCGAAGGAATCAGCCCGTTGTTTATGGCAGTTACATGACTTCGACTATTATAATATAAACGAAATAATGGAGATAAAATAATATTCGGCGACTTATCACACCTGTGGCTGGCTAACATTAAAGTACCAAAATGGCCGCCTGGAATATAAAAAGCGAAGGGATCCGCCTGGAGCTGTTGATGATAGTCACAGGACTTAGGCTATTGTTATAGAGATTGATTTCAATTTTTAAAACAGCGCAAAGAATAATATTTCCTAACGATTAAAAATTTATTTTCACGTGACTATTAAAAACAGAAAAAAAAACTTTAAAATTACTATTAAATAAGTACGTGTTAAAGGCAGGAAAATATTGAAAATGTCCTGAAAATTGTATTTACACGTGAATATTAAAAGGGAAAGGAAACTTTAAAATAATAAATACATTAATATGCGTTTAACCCTTTCACGGACAAGGCACGTCTATTCGTAAAATCTTGAAATCAGTGAATGTCACCAGAATTTACAAACAAATTTCGAAATACAAAAATGCTTTTGTTCACTTACTTAATAAAAGGGAAATTTTCATCCCAATATTCTGATGCTAATGTGGCATTTAAGAATTAAAATTAAGTGGTCCAAAAATGAACCAAAGCCCTTGAAGGGTGTTAAAGCAGCAAATTTTAGTAATTGTATTATGTCAAACGTTTTATAACGCTGTTAAAAAATACCGAGAGACAAAGACTCTCTTTGCTTAATTCATTTTATTTTAGCTTCTTTTCAAATGTTTAACTGATCTTCTTTAACCAAACACGAAAACAACCATTAAATGTCTTAAGAGCAACTGATTCTACCTTAAATTTTTGCAATCAAAGGGAATTGAATGGAAACCCGTTTACAGGGAGATCGCTACAGGTTTTTTCATTATAATTCAACCTTCTCTAATCTTTTTAAAACCGATCAGATTAGAGTGCTTTTAGATTCTACAGTGTCTGACCGGGGGTTGGCGAGCGTAGCTTTCAGGGGGAAGAGCCCCCTAGTATATATATATATATATGATCTTTGTCACACTGTGACTCTCGTATTTTGAATCGATTTGGATATAACTTGGGGTATACATAGTACATACGAATGTCTCGACCGAGTTCGTTGGCCAACTTCATCTGCCATCTTGTTTCAAAATGGCGGCCATTTAAAATTTTTTTAAAACTTTAAAATTTGAAATGTGGTACCAAAAAATTGAAAATTGAAAAATATTTTTTTCTTATGTGTTTGACCTTGATACACAGATTCCGGAGCAGTTTTTGTTTTGTCTATATCTTAAAAAATGGCTGAGTTATAGGGCTTTGAATTTCTAACATGGCTGACATTTTGAAACGACCTGATTTTTGTCACGCGATAACAGGCGTATTTATGAACCGATTTCGATGTATTTTGGTGTATACATAGTACATACCAATGTCTCAACTGAGCTCGTTCGCCAGCTTCCTCCGCCGTCTTGTTTCAAAATGGCGGTCATTTAATTTTTTTTAATTTAAAATGAGGTACCAAAAAATTGGAAAATGAAAAAGATTTTTTCACATGCGTTTGAGTTTAATACAAAGATTCCGGAACAGTTTTTGTTTCGTCTATATCTAAAAAAAATGGCTGAGTTATAGCATTTTGAATTTTATTATGGCTGACATTTTGAAACGACCTGATTTTTTTCACACGACAACAGGCTCATTTATTAACCGATTTGAACGTAACTTGGTGTGTACATAGTACATACCAATGTTTCGACCGAGTTCGTTGGCCAGCTTCATTCGCCATCTTGTTTCAAAAGGGCTGCCATTTAAAGAAATTTTAATTTAGAATTTAAAATGAGGAGTATCAAAAAATTGGAAAATGAAAAAGATTTTTTTTTGTGTGTTTGACCTTGATATAAAGATCCCGGAGCAGTTTTTGTTTCGTCTATATCTTAAAAACTGTTGAATTATAGAACTTTGAATTTCTAGCATGGCTAACATTTTGAAACTATCTGATATTTGTCACGCGATAACACGCGTATTTATTAACTATTTCGATTTACGAAGGCATGTGGATAGTATATAGCAATGTCTCGACCAAGTTCGCTGGCCAGCTTCATCTGCCATCTTGTTTCAAAGTGGCGGCCATTAAATTAAAAAATATTATATTTAAAGGGAGGTGTAAAAAATTTAGAAATTGAAAAAGGTTTCTTTCTTAAGTATTTGACCTTGATATAAGTATTCCGGAGAATTTTTTGTTTTGTCTTTATCTTAAAAAAATGGCTCAGATATAGCTGTTTGAATTTCTAATGTGGGTGACATTTTGAAAAATCTGTTTTTTTGCCTGCGACAGCACTCGTATATATCAACCGATTCCGATGTGAGTGAGCATGTGCACAGGAATTACTAAGGCCTCGACCAAGTTCACTGATTAGCCTCATCCACCCTGTTGTTTTAAAATAGCAGGCATTTCAATATATCGCCGAATTTGGCAACCAAATATAAGTTACTTTAAATAAAAGCAGCGTGGATCATGCTGACTAGCGAAATTCTAATTCATAATGATTTAGTATTGATAAAAATTAGTATTGAATCTCCTATAATCAGTTTCCACCAAATTGAGCTTCGTGTGTTTGAATAATATAAGCTTGCTTTTTAAAAATAAGGAATATGAAAGCTACCCCTTCTTCCCGGCACTGGCCGGAAAGGCTTTTTAATCTTGAAGTTTATGGTTTACGAAAATTCCTGAAATGATGGTTGAAAGTGAAGGTAATTTTTTTATTCAGCGTCACGAAATACATAAAACGTAATTATAAAAGTTAAAAGACACAACCATCGCAGGTTTATGCTATCTAATCTCACTCTCTTTCTTAATCCTTAAATGCGTGATTTTTTATTTTGTTTCGAAAAAATTATGTATGATACTCTGAAAGGTTTATAACAGAGGAAAAATAATGAAAAAAATCAGAGATATATTTTTCATATAATACGTCAATCTTTTTTTTCTGTTGCACATCTGCAGTACAAGTAAAAACAACTGTCGTGTGGCTGTTTTATGCTAAAATAATGAAAATTCGTAAATACTTTAATAAGTATGTCTCCAAACACATTATTTTATATAATTATTTATTTTATAAAACTTAACATTTAACCCTTTATTTCCCACAATAGAATACGCTCTAGAAATTACGTAGTTTAGGGAATCTGACTTTACACCAGAAAGCTTCAATTGTTAATTTCGCTTTATTTAAATATGGAATGTCTGTTTTTTAATTAAAGCAAATATTGCTATTTTAATTTTCTGGTGTGAATTAGGTATAAGCGAATAAAAAAAAATCTATTAAATTCAAAACAGTGTTGTTTGCATATATGCAAAGCTGCGCACTAAAGGGTTAAACTTGTTGACGGTAACCTATCCTAATTTTTTATGTTATTTTCTAATATAAGTATGTATAAGATGGTAAGCGTCGAGAATCCTAATAATATTACATTGTCATCGGATTTAAGTCAGTATGTAATATTTAACTTCGATCGGACATTTGAAAGTAAATTAATGTTCGAGTACAAATTTAAAATTGGAAAGACGATCGTTGCAAGTTAAATAAAACCTTATGAAAATAACATAATTTTTGTTAAAAGCAATCATAGCCTCAAATCCTTACAAAATAAAACATATGTTAAAATACAATTATTTTAACTAATCTGAAACTGAACTAATATAAGTTAACTGAATCGTAATAGTTGTACCGTTTCTTTCAAAGCGCTGATACCTTGAAATAAGTTTAAGTACTTTATATACGACGCCTGAAAGCATGGCCGAAATCATCTGTTTTGAGATGCAAAAAAGTGGTATAAGTCATGCATTTCAAAGATTCATAACTCGGTCAATTTTAATGTTAGCAGAATTTTTTTGTCTTACTTGTTAGTGTCACAGTAAATTTTTACAAAATATCACATATAGGACCGGGGGACCGTATAAAAATTTAAATTTCGTAATTTTTTAATATTTTTTTTCTTCACCCAAATCGCTTTAAAAATAATTCTTTACCTTATTTAATTGTACGAGGGACCTTAAAATCATTTTTTTTAAATTTCACTTTAAATATTATTAAAGGGTACATTATATGCATTATGGTATACATTTATCACAAAAAAACGTCCTTAACACAGAGGTGTGGAGGACCTCCATCTTGCATAAAAATTGTACTTGAAAGGCACTGACATGCTTGAAGATTCGGAATAATAATTTTCTGTACCAACGATGCATATAGCATTCGAAATTTCTGATTTAGTAAAGAAAATTTCTGTTGAACATGTTTTATTGCAACAACATTTGCAAACTATCGTAAATGTATGCTAAGTGTATAATTCATGAATAAACGCCCTCTTGGAGCAAAATTTTGAACTAATTTCTTTTTGGCTCGAACAAATTCCCATTCCTTCATTATGTCCTCCACGAAATTTCACAACTTTCTGAACAACTGTTTCGTCTGTAGACAACTTCAAAATAGGTCTTTTAATTATAGACATCCTGTATTGCCAAGAAATTTACACCACTCTTTCCAACTAATAAACTTGTTAGTAGATTTCTCTTGCAAATGCTGTAGAAATATGCCGCAAAGTTTGCTAGTTGGCAATAATGCTGTAAAATGTTTTCTGTACCATTTTTTTTTCAGGACAAAAGTCCAACACTAAAAAACCGTATTATCTATACAGTAAGTACAAAACACAATAATAAAAGAATGCAGAATTTCCAAGTTCTAAAAAAAAGGGAGGAGTTTTCTCTAATAAATCAACCTTTTGCTCAAAAAAAATTTGTAAAATATATAGTGAAAACTTAATTTGGAATGATGTTTGATTAATTTTGAAAATTAAAAAATGTATGCATCACAGTAGGACAAATAGGACTACATGCAAAAAGAATTTTTGATTTTGGAAACGGGTTTTTAATATACTTTTATGTTAATTATAAATAACCCGACAAATTTTATCTTCTCAAAAAAAAAAAAAAAAAAAAAAAAAAAAAAAAAAAAACTTGGAGATCGTAAATACTTTTTATGTGCATCTTAATTAATTGTATAAATATGGGTTTATGATTACGTGCCTTGGGCCACACGCGGCCCGTGAGCCGCAGGTTGAATATGTCTACTCTAGATGAAGGCGGTATATTTTTACTTTCAGTGTGCTAGACGGATGCCACTGTCAAATACTTAACGACCATTTCGAAAAGTTTGAAGTTGATGGGAGTATTTAAAAAGCAAGGAAATAGAGTACCATAACAAATTGAAATCAAGAGTCACCGAAAGGCGTTTTTGCACATATGAATTCACAAGCACATATGCGGCTTCAACGGCACAGAAAGAAAATTTTTTGCATCTTGTTGTCACTGGGGATGAAAACGTATTATCTTATTATACTTATACTAGAATATAGCCCGTCAGAATGACGTGTTTGCATTTTCAAAAAAATTATATAGCATTGCATTATAAAAAGAATTGTGGAGTAATAAATTTTGTCTTATCTGACTGATAGGGTGGGGTGGGGTAAAGTAAAAACAGCCCATTTTTCATTTAAACTTAATTTGCAAGAAAATTATTAATTGAATTGGTAAAATACTGACATAAAGTATGCAAATGAACTTCACTCACAAAATTTAAAGAAATATTTCACAAAAACATTCAAATTAGTACTAATAATGCTATTTTAAAACATACTGTCAATTAACTATTTTATCTGATGGTATGGGGTAAAATAAAAGACAATTCCAACAGAAAGTTTATTTGTTTTTATTAATTGCCAAAATAATAATTATATAACTTAAATTTTAAAAAGTTGAACAGAGAAAATCCCGATTTTTTTAAACATGCATAAAAGAAACCTGTAATAAATTTTGAAAATTAAAAATCATCTTTTATCACATAAGTAAATTGCAACTCTTAATTACATTAACAATTTATTTTCTCAAATTCTGTTATTAAATTACAAATTTATTTTCCCTACAAAATACAAAATTTTATTTACTATAATAATGCATTGATATATATACGGCATTACATATTTCTGATATTCTAATTTCATTTTATAAGAAATATTCATTTTCCCCCCAATGTCTTCAGAATTCAAAAAACATTTTAAAAAGAAAATTTCTTTTTTTTAAACTACCGACAGATGGCGCAACAGAACATATAAATGTTTGTTTTAATGTTTTAAAAGTTCAAGACGAATCAATCGTTTGTTTACTTTCATATAGGGATAGATAAAGCTACCAATCTAATTTTAACTTAAGTTATCGCAGCAGAATATTAGGTAATTGAATGTAATCTCTTAAATATTAATTTATTTTGAATAAACTGTCTAAAAATGTAACTTTTGCGGAAAAGAAAGCACATTTTACTCAACGTTTTAAGATTGAAAATCAAATCAACATTCACTCGTGATGCCACATGTACAACACAATCCAAATCCAGAAGCAATTGAATGACTCATTTGAACGAATCATTAAAAAATACGGTCGACATCCGATTTTGCTCTTAAAATATTTGTAAAACCATAATAAAGCCTTTAAATAATTTGAAATACGTTTGTTTTTAAAAAGGAAACGTTAATCCGGTGCAAAATAATTCACGGGAATGAATCACAGAATATAGCTATATTCACTGAACACCGTGAAGCGTTCTCATTGGTCAGAAAATAGATAGCCTTGAAAAACAGAGGTATTTTTTCGCGATATTTTTAACTGTGTACACTGAATTCAAACAGTAAATAAATGTAAACAAAAGTGAAAAACGCATTTCAAAATATTAATATGCTTTTGCAAAATATTTTAAGAGCATTTAATGAATAGCTGAAAGAGTCATTCATTTGTTTTTGGATTTGTAATTTGTGCTTATGAATGGCAACGGTAATCGCTTGTATACATCGGAACGCTGTTGTTGGTATCTGGTTATTTTTAAATTAGATCTTAAAGCGTTATATTTGTATACTGTTTGAAGGTTTGAGAAAAATTGAAGAAGAAAATGTTACACAACGAATATATACCCAGATTCAATAAGGTATATTAATAAGCAAATACGGCATCGGAATGCTTAACCCTAACGTGGCAGCGTTTGGATTATCAGGAAAAGGATGAGTTCAACCCCGGAAGCGTTATACACTTAGTGTCATTCTATGTATAATTACGATAATTACAAGTGCAGAAAATTACGGCGCTAGTTTAGCCAACTATCCACATCAACAGCAAAGCCGAAATCCATCATTCGAAGTTTATGCTCTATATTCGGCGTGTACAAAAGAGGGTTGTCTATTCGGCGCTACTCAAACTGATCAAATCATTAAAGAAGATCGTTTCCGACAACAATGTGTGCAGTTGAACCGCGAATCGAAGGAAAATGACCTCAATACACCACTTATTTGTGTGCCACTAACTCGTACTGCGAAATGCACCCATTTGCAGTGTGTGGTGATGATCCTGATTACAGAAGTTTCGATTTTGTTTGGAGACTATGTACAGAAGTGTACTGAACGGAGCAAAACAAACGTCATAAGACTGAAAAGGTCTGTTAAATACATTGTTACAAAGGAATAATAGTATGGGCAAGCATGATTTTGAACGTCGCACCAACCTATGCATTATTACCAAAGCAAATATGAATGCTGGAATATACAACAATGAGATTCTATATATTCATTTCATATGGACTGTGATCTATTCCAGAGTGATGTTCTCTACTTTTCATAAATTGAATGAATTTTATTCCTTCTGAGCAGTTTATCGTATTGTTATACTGTTACTATCAAGCCAAGTGGATAATATCTTTTCAGTGTCTTGGTTTACTCTTTCAACTGAGTCTTGCGTTTGACTGTGTCTTGGTCTTCCATGAAAAATTTTGAGTAGATCCTACATTCCACAAACTTCTTTAATAATTTTATTTGCAAATTCTCGCCCATTGTCACATTTCAAGATTCACGGTGTACCAAATATTGTGAACCCATCTGTATATTAGGTGAAAAGCAACTTCCTCGGCTC
Organism: Maratus speciosus; assembly: GCA_963932465.1. Classification (NCBI taxonomy): domain Eukaryota; kingdom Metazoa; phylum Arthropoda; class Arachnida; order Araneae; family Salticidae; genus Maratus; species Maratus speciosus. The sequence continues at coordinate 175,809,425 of OZ010790.1, read as the reverse complement.
GTCTTGCTTTTAATGATTCCAATTGAATAAATTTCGAACTCACAACAAAAATAACATGACATGGATACTGCTTGGCACGCAAAACATTCGAAACTGGCAAAAACAAATATTAGTTAGTGTTCCGAAAGATGCGGCAGCCTGCATCTAAAATGAACTATCAACTGATATTGTTAAGCTGTAGCCAACTGACAAAACCAAAAAAAGCTGTTAAACTAAAAGCTGTTAAAGTTCATAAAGTAAAGTTCATAAAAGCTATTATATGATTGCACAATAGTGAGACACTGACACAGAATAAATTAAACAAAAACATAATTTTCCGAACAAATATAAAAACAAATTATTTCCTACATTATTTAAGCCCGAGAAGGGACAGATATTAAGATATTTCATTCAGTTAGTTCTACATTTAATGTTAAAGTTTTGTAACAAATTAGTTAAACCGAGTGAATATTAAAAAATAAAAATGAAATTCAAATAACCTGATACTTAAACACCCTAAAAACGTATATTCCGTTCAAACAAAATCGAAATATATCTTGGATTCTTTTCCAAATTTAAGGTGCAAATATTTGTATTTCTGATTCTATAGTATTATGTCTACGGTAGGTAAACAAATGATTAGTCACATCTAAAATACAAACCTTCCAAAAAAAAAAATCCAAGGTTTATTTCAATTTCGTTTGAACGGAATCTAAGTTTTTAGTATGTTTAAGTATTATATTGTTGAAATTTCATTTTTATTTTTTAATGTTCACTTCGTTTAACTAATTTGTTACAAAAATTTAAGATTAAATGTAGAACTAATTGAATGAAATATCTTAATATCTGTCCCTTCTCGCGCTTAAATAATGTAGAAAATATATATATTTTTAATTTGTTCGGCAAATTATGTGTTTGTTTATTATGTTAAGTTTTTTAATAACTACTGCATTCAGGCGAACTAATTTAAAAATTAACTGGATGTATCATCATCAGGTTTGATCTACAAGGTATTGCATCACAATTGGTAGTGTATTTACCAATATTTAATCGAAAATGTTTCATCAGTGCAGTAGTGCAAAATTTGGACAAAAACTTCCAGTCTGAGCATAAAAAATCTTTATAAAAACATAAAAAAACCAAAACAATTTTACTTAATTTTAGTTACCCCATTTTCCACTGTGGTGCGCTATGAATGTAAAAATATCCTTAAATCTTGATTGCTAACAGGGTTTCCACGCTTCAGGGAATTTTCCAGGTGAAATATCAGTGTTTGTTTATAGAAAAAAAAACTCTAGGTTAAACGCACGAAATTTCGCGTTATTTAAGGAGTGATTTTCTATAAGAAAATACTGGTACCGAAGAATTTTCTGGTCTGAAAATTCCCTGACGCGTGGCATCCCTGTCTAATATTATAACAACAGTATAGTTGTTAGACAGTAAAACATAAAAAAAACAGTTTTACTGAAATTTTGTTACCCTATTTCCTGCCAGGGGGCGGTGTAAATGCAAGATGAAATTGTTACCTAAATTTAACTTGAGGTATTTATTTAGCATCAACATCAGTCGTTTTCGTGCAAAAAAAAAAAAAAAAAAAAAAAAAAAAAAAAAAAAAAAAAGACAAAAGACCTTGAGGGATAATTTTAGATAAAAAATGCGGTAATAACGTTAAGATTACTTAACGTTAAAAGTCTCTATATTTTTAAAATTTACAAATAATTAGTTTTTATTTCTTAATACCACAAAAAGAAATTGCATATGAATAATATATATATTACATGCCTGTGTGTAATAACGACATCATACTGATGATGAAACCTGTAAAATAAATTTCGATTATTTTCAAATTTATTAACTTCTAGGCATCGGACGATTTCAATTTTTACACAGTCGTAAAACAATATAAATAGTTCAGTATTTCTTTCCTTCTAGCATTCTTTAACGAAATTAAAACTTCATCAATAAATAATTAAAATGAAAACATAAATCGCAAAGTTAACACCTTTTTAATCGAATGAGCACATCTGTATGTAATTGATATTCATGCTTAAAAATCAGTATCGGTGTAATATATTGCAATTCTTTGACGTCATAGTCATCTGCTTTCTGTATTTACTCTTATTAATGCTTCTTGTATTACGTATTACTAACAAATGTTTGAAAATATCAGTTTTATTTCCCGTATGAGGCCATAGTCATCTTCTTTTTAATTCGTAAAAAAAATTATTTTAAATTCCACTTCTCGCGTGGAAATATTTTAACTGAAAATTAATTACTGTAGATAAATTATTATAACGGCTTTTGAATTTTTTGCAACAATGGAAAATAAATGTTACATTTTATAGCAAAAATGTCCATTGATTATCAATGAAAAAAAGCGAAATTTTGAATTTTTCAGAAAAATATTTGAATAATATAAATAAAGCTTAGGCTATGTTACTCTGCATTATAATTCACCCATATTCAAAGGTATTTTATCATCCATTTTGACCCTGACGTCAGGCAAACATTTTCGTTCTTTGAATTTACAATATCATTAAAGTTACAAAGAATAAAAATTTTGTGGCATAAAGGAAAAAAAAGGTGGGAAGAAAAAGTCAAAAAGTTGTAATCTGCATAGGCTTTTCTATGTTAAGTTAATATAGAGAAGTGACACTGGAAATAAATAAGTATTGCGCTGCCGCGCAATACTTAAATATACCCATACGTAATGAAAATCTCAAGCTAAAAGAGTGAAATTTATTATATTGACCGAACGTGATTGGTAATTATTAATAAGAACCGGTTGATTTGATAAATTCTCATAAATTAATCATATTAACCATTTTATTTGGATATTACTTGGTAATTATTAATAATAATCGTTTATTATTAATAATAACCGATTAATCAAATTGACCGTAACATATATACATCTTAATTTAATTATATTTTCCCCCAAATTTCAAAAAATGAAAATTAAACATTTGCTACTATATATAACTAAAACATTAAAGGCAAAGTTTGGATAATGTTACAGTTAATCTATTTTTGTTAAAACAAAATCAAGGAACATTATGATATAAATTACTTAATCCCAGAAAAAAACATTTAAATAAGGCAAAACAGATTGTGTTAGAATGACTGATTCTTAAATGACTGATTTTTGTTTCTTATTACCCTTAAATCAACAAAATGTTTTAAAATATACTAAATGGTTTATACACATTTTGTTTCATATTTCAGAAAATGCAGAATAAATATATATTTTTTGTTTTATTTAAAAAAATCCCCTCAAAAATATTAATATCGCCGTCAACTGATTTTCGTTATAAATAAAAGATTTGGGGAATATATTTCCCCTCTTTTATAAAAGAGATTCTCCAAGAAATACTCTCTCTTCATACATTAGAATCTTAAACATGTCTTTTAGAAGGTAATGTATTAAAAATATTTCATTTTAAAAATAAATTATGTTTAAACAGAAAAAGTACACGAGACGTTATAACCGAATAAAATGTATATTTACAATTTCTGTTATTTCGACTTACAATTCATTGTTATACTGAAAAGTGTCGCCGTTTTCACTTATCACTCGCCTTAAAAAATTATTATTTTTTCCACAGAAATAACAGTTTTTTCTATAGATAAATGCACGCTGTTATTGTTAATAAAGGTTACACTTTTCTGTTACTTTTCAAGAAATAATATTTTAGTTTAAAACAGGTAACATTTGTTTTCGAATTAAAAAAAAAAAAATGTCAAAATCCATTTCTGATATATATGCGATTTTATTTTTTACATATGCAAGATTGATATATATATTTCTTACTGTGAGACAATTGATTAGTTTGTGGAAATTATCGACATCACCGCATAAAAGGAATTGATAGATCGCCAAACAATGATTGATAAGTAAGTACATGGGGAGAAGCTTAAGCAATTATGAATCGCTCGTTAATTATAATCTTTTGTGGTCGCTTGAAGTGAATGGTAATTAATTAAGGTTATGCACTAGAAAATCTCATGAGTTTTAATATATTTTTCTTGGAATTTCCGTTTAACTATTTTAAATTTTAATTAAAATTCATGAGAAAATTCATTATATAAGGTAGCTTTTGAAAGCAGCACATTTCGGAAATACATATCAATATATCCTTTATTTTATAAATAAATATCTACATGTCGTGTATAAGATCGATAAAATATTTTCTTCTTTTATTCGTGATTGAATCAATTTTTTCCCTTTACTTTCAGAAGTTTTATTATATGCAATTTTTAAAACATTTATAACGAAATTTGCAATGTATATGTCATTTAAAAAATCCATTATTTTTAGACACATATGTAACTAATTTTATAACGAAAAAATTGATGATCCCGACAAAATCTATGTTAGTAATTTGTCCGTGTATCTGCAAAAACAGAAATCAGTTTTTAACTGAAATTAACCCTTTTTTTTTCCCTCAACGGTTATTATGTATCTTATGGTTGTTACTGAATCCTGCAAAGTCGTATGGAATTTGAGTAAATTCTTAGTAACAGCTATATATATTCAGAAAACTCACGTCGGTACAATTAAAGGAAAGAAATTTGGATAAAATTTCATGCGAAGTAAAGTTAATTTTATAATCTGTGTGATTACTTTTATTGCAGTAATAGGTCAAACGAAAATCAAATTTCCCTTATTATACCTTTCATTTTAAATAACACTCATAAATCATGTCTGCACGAATTAACAATATCGACTGTAACAACGTGCACTAATGGCAGAGAGACTAACGTGTACTGCCTAGCGGAAAAGGAATTGAAAAGATAATTTTGTATCGCATTTCAGTTTTAAGTAGCTGCATACCATACACGTATTTAGAACTTTGTACATTTTACTTCATAATAACTATTTTAAAACTGATTCTCTTATTTAAATATGAAAGTAAGCATGATGTCGAATTGCATAATTGTTCCCGAATTGTTTCCCCATTCTAATATAAAAATAGAATTTATATGAATAGATTCGACATGCTTTGAAAAATATTTATGTTTTAAAAATAATTTGCAAATTTACAGAGAAAAGTATGTTTTGTTTTCGCTTTGGTACACACAAATTTATCACCAGATAAACCATCTCTATGGCATGGTAAATTTTTCCACGTAAGTCATTTGGCTAGAATTTTATCACACACAAATATTCCAAAATAATATTAGTAATTCGTTTAAGTGTAAATATGCGTACAATTTACAACAAATTTTCAATAGAATATTTCGCCTTATTTAATCTTAAAAAAATATTACACATTCTATGAATTGTAGCGGAAAGGTTGTCAGTATTAAGAAAAAATATTGGGAAAAAATTTCTTGCCCAACATGATGGTGCCATTCTCCTTGGAAATCGTAAGGAGTATACTCACCTTGAATTACTCATTAACCTCCTGACCTCTGAGAAAAAGGGCAAAATTGTAATATGGTTTTTCTATAATTTTTTTAAATGCTAAAAAAAAAAAAAATGATTTTCACATCGTGATGTAAAAAATTTAATTACGTTTAGGAATATAATCCTTCAAGATTTTAATCATAATTTAATGTATCAATACTGCATTATATCTGTAGAATTATATTCATTTAAATAATGCTACTATTGTAGTGAAACCTATAGCTTTGTGAACGGATATATAAGTTCACGGCGCTGTGAGGGTTAAAGGCATTTCACACTCAATTAACGTCATGCGAATTTTCATTAGACAAATCATGTGACAGCTTTAGGTCACAATGTGAACTATTTTGCACACATGCATACATTTTATAGAAGATACACGAAGATTGTATGTATTGTGAAATAAATGTCTGGCATGTGATGCTTAATTCTTTTCCTAATCCTTACATACAAAAAAATAAAGTTAATTTTATTCTATTTATTTTTATTCTGATCTCCATACGTTTACTAACTATAATAGTTATTAACTATATACCATCTGAATTAGGCATGCAATATTTCATAAAAAAATATTGCTTTTTCTTGTATGATTTTTTTTGCTGCGCAACGTTTCCCTGGAATATACTTTGTTAAGGAATTTAAATCTGATAACTTAATTACCTCCATTGGTGTTTAAATATCGGGCGTTTCAAAAAATCGGTGCGAAAGTAAAATGCGATAAAAAAAAAGGGATCTATGGACCGGAGAGACATGCAGTTTGTAGATAGATATTCAGTGTGGTGTGGGATTTTGTAGGACACAAATAAAAAATAGTTCAAAATCTGGACAACAGAGGGCGCTACTGCAGGTAACGCCATGGTATAATTCCATATGGCTCACAAAACGAAAGATTTGGAAGCAAAAACATTAGAGAATGCTGCATATACACATTTTTGTCTGCAAATCCTGCGTTGTGTGGGAAATATGGAATTATTCCATGGAGTTATCTGTAGCAGAGGCCTCTACTGCCGAGGTTTTGAACTAATGTTTGTGCTGGTACATTACAAAATACCATACCACGCTGAATATTTATCTGCAAAACGTATGTCTCTCCGAACCATAGATCGCATTTTACTTTCGCACACAACTTTTGAAACACCCGGTATTTCTTCAGTGGGTAAATTTTCCTTGATTTTAAGTTGAAATTTTGATTTTGTGGTTCTTTTGTTATCCATAAGGCAGTTTCCCTAAGGAAGTTATATTTGTTTTTACTTTAAATTCTGTGTGATATTCCTATAATACTTACTTAGATAACGAGTGATACAGAATATCGTATCAATTTCGTAAATGATTATTACTTTGCTTATTAATAATGGGAGTCTTGGCTTTCGAATCGAATGTGGAATATTAGATCTTTATTATCATCGACCCAGTTTTAAGTTAAGAATTGGAACGAGATGTAATTATTATCCTTACAAAATTTTCATTAGACATTTAATTCGCTGTTAGATTCCTTAAATTTGATAAATTCAAGAGTTTTTCAGTATCGAATGTTTGGTTAATTTACTGAGTCGTTCAGTTTTAATTGCTTCCACAAAATTATTTTAGATATTAAAATGTCAAAAACCAAAGATTATAACGAGAAATATTCTTTAAGTTTAGTATTAGTTATTAAAGCCATTTCTGACCTTATGCCGAAGAAACAAACAAACAAAAAACATTTTTAATGTTATTTTTGCTTATACCACGTCTAAGAAGTGGAATTAAGTTAGAATAAGAGGTTTTTCTGAAAATCACAGACCCACTCTCCAGTTATATAGGTATCAATGAAATCAATGTTCTTCAACGAAATTAACCTTTAAAAAAATTCTGCGTGTATTTTAATTCTCAATCTGTTTGCATGTATTGCAGAGTTTTAAAAATAGCTTATTTCGATTTAGAAATTTATAAATAATTTTTAACGATTGTCTTGTTTAACATCGGAAACATTCGTATTCAGATTGTCTGTAAATATGAAATGTATATTTAGAAAATTACTTTGGAATGTATTTGACAACATTTATTTTTGTTTATATACTGCACTAGTTATCTATTTTCATTAAACAAGTAATTAAAATTATCTAATATTAATGCTTAATGCATAATATATATTTAAAGTTTTTTTTTTTATTTTAATACACCTAAATTTGATTTTAATGTAACTATTTGTTAATATATCTAAATTTAAGCGTATGGAATTGCTTTACACACTTAAAGGTTGATATGAAATTCTAGATATTACAGTTATCATTATTAATTGTTGAATAATTTCTGTTTTAGGGTATTGCATTGCTATCAAATATATTAAAGAGAAAATAAAATGAAATTATGTATAGACATTTTGCATTTGGTCCTAAAAACTGTAAACTTTGACAACAAAGAAAATCCTGATACATGATTCTGTTTTCGGGAAAACAGGAATTATTTGCATACATAGTGATTCCAGATTTATCAGTCAGGACATTGTATTACAAATTCATTCGAAATACATTATTTATGAAAAGCGACTTTTAAAATTTCGTTCAATTTTTGTTTTAAAATTAGCTTTTCATTCCAGTTTAATCTGAAATCTTCTTTCTGAAAAAGCCTCTTTTTCTTTTTTGTATCTAAGTTTCACACGCGAATTTAATATTTACTCAACTCAAAATATAGATGTTGAATATCATTGTGCATTATAGTTAATTCAAAATAATTTTAAGTCCAAATTTACATACATATTTTTTATTACATCTGTCTGGTAGGTGTGCGTGTACGGAGTACATCTGAAGCAAAAAATAATTTGCGTGTACAGAGGCTTATGTCTGAAAAAGTAACGGATTCCATATTTCTATCTTGTATACATAATGGAGTATTGTTGAATTAGATTTTTAATAAAAGAAATTTGAAACAATTTGTATTAGAAACATGAACATTTTTAAACTGAAAATTATTTAAAAGAATTTCCATTCAACTGGGTGTGTCAATCCTCGTAAGAGAATTAGCGAAAAAGTTACAAAAATATTATAGCAGATGGCTACTTGAGTGATAAAATATAATTTAAATAGTAACTGTTTATGAAATTAATTTCCTGCACGATCAAAATAGCCGTTCCAAGCCGTACAGAGCGGCGTTCAATCACGCGTTTCTTCACAAGTAACATTTTTCTTACTTAAGGGCACCGAGTACCACCAGTTAGGTAAAAATTGACTAAAAAATCGATTTTTAAAATTTGTTTTATTGATATATTACAATCTTAACTGCATAATTTTCCAAAAAGCGCATGCAATTGCAGAGATTCCTAGCGAAGTTACAAGCATTTCCAATTTGTACACCGTAATTGAGATACATTAAAAATAAAACTGTAAATCGCGTTTTCTCAAAATGAGAATTTTCGTCGAGTTAATGCATTCAAAATGTTCCACGCATCTTAGTTTTTATCCAATTGTCATAATATTAACTGTTATAGTTAACAACATCTCTATATTTCAAAACTTTATATTAATATGCCTGTATTACTGTGATGTAATGCATCTGGCAACAGTTTTAAAAAGAACTTATCGGGAACTCTGGGTTCGAGGCCAACTTTTGTGTTTGTGGATATTCTAAGCTTGTAACTATGCTGTACATATCGCGCGCTTGAGTTCTTATACATTAAAGTAGTTTAAAGATCTTCCGAGTTATTATTTAGTTATAATACATGGTGGCAGTGTTTATTGAAAAAGAAAAATGTATCAAATACCTGCGCCAGAACAATTTTCCTTTCGCCCTGACGACTGGCAAAAATGGATCGACAGATTCGAACGTTTCAGATCTGCATCAGGTTTGAAAACGAAACAACCGGAAGAACAGGTAAACTCTTTAGTTTATTTAATGGGCTCTCGAGCCGAAGAAATATTGTCATCTTTTAATTTAAGTGCAGACGATATTAAAGATTTTGATATTGTAAAGAATAAATTTGAAACGCATTTTATTCCTACACGTAATGTTATATACGAAAGATATAAATTCTACACGAGAACACAAGAAGAAGGTGAATCGGTGGAACAGTTTATCACATCGTTATATACATTAGTGCAAACTTGTGAATTTCCTACCTCTTTTCAGGAAGAAATGATTAGAGATAGAATTGTTTGCGGTATTCGCGATAAGAAGGTTTCTGAAAATCTGCAACTAGATATGAAACTTACACTTGAAAAAGCGATTACAACAGCTCGTCAGGCTGAAACAATTAAAAGTCAACAACAAGTTTTGAGTAGTGATACTACGTCTTTTAAGGTAGCTAACAGAGTAGCGATACCACAGAATAAGAAATACAAACAAAATAAAAAATTTGATTCTTTCAATTCGGATAAGAACAAAGAAGTATGTTTTTGGTGTGGAAAACAAAACAAACATACGAAATCGGAATGCCCTGCGCGTAAAGCGATTTGTAACCGGTGCAAGAAGGTTGGTCATTATGCTGAAGTTTGTAAATCAAAAATGCAGGTTAACGAAGTTGAAAAAACAAAATCGACGAATTCTTCTGATTTTTTAGGTTACATAATGAATACTTCAGATAAAAACAACCCTGTTAGAATATCGGATAACCGTTGGAATGCTAAAGTATTGATTGAAAAGACTCCTCTAGATTTTAAGATCGATACAGGAGCGGATGTGACGGTCGTTCCTAAGGCTATTTATGATTCGAAATTGAACCATATAAAATTAAAGGGATCAAGTAAAGTCATTTGCGGTCCAGATGGGAAAAATCTGAAGATAGCTGGGATAATTCGAGTTAAATTAAAGAACAAAAGTTTTAGTTTTGAAGATGATGTGTATGTAATAAATAATTTACAGCACCCATTGCTAAGCTGTACAGCTAGTGAGAATTTGAATCTCATCCAGAGAATATTTGAATTGAAATCAAAACTAGATCCTGTCAAGAAATTTCCAAAATTATTTAGCGGAATTGGAAAGGTTAAGAAACCGTATCAAATAAAATTAAAGAATGATGCTAAGCCTTACGCAATTTCTGTACCACGGCGAGTTCCATTAGCTTTAAGGGGTAAATTAAAAAAATTGTTAGATGAAATGACAAGGAATAAAATTATTGAACCAGTAGACGAAGCCACAGAATGGTGTGCGCCTATGGTTATTGTTCCAAAAAAGTCAGGTGATATAAGAATTTGTGTTGATTTATCAGTTCTGAATGAGAACATTGAAAGAGAATATTTCCCCATGGCCTCAGTTGACTATACTTTAAGTCAATTTAGTAATGCTAAAGTGTTTAGTATTATTGATGCAAATGCAGGTTTTTGGCAAATAAGTCTCGATCCAGCTTCTGCAAAGTTAACTACTTTTATTACACCTTTTGGAAGATTTATGTTCAATCGTTTACCGTTTGGAATTAAGACAGCTCCGGAAGTGTTCCAAAAAAGAATTCGCGAAACTATTCAAGAAGGTCCTGGTATAGTGGGTCTTATGGATGAATTTGTAATTTTTGGTTCTATTGAGGAAGAGCACAATAAACGACTAAATGAAGTTCTTTCAAAACTCCAAGCGGCTGGGTGGACTTTGAACGCTGAAAGATGCTAGTTTGCAAAAGATTCCATACATTTTCTTGGTCATATAATTTCTGAAAAGGGAATAAAACCTGATCCGGAAAAAACAAAAGCTATTTCCAGAATTCCAATGCCTAGGAATGTGACGGAATTAAAAAGATTTTTAGGAATGGCTGGATTTTTGATTAAATTCATTCCCAATTTTGCTGATGTTGCAAAACCTCTTTACGAGTTAATGAAGAATAATGTTGAATGGATTTGGGGAAAATCTCAAATAATGGCATTTGAAGATATCAAGCAGAAACTTTGCCATACTCCTGAATTAGCATTATATGATCCAAAGAAAGAAACCTTTATATCAGCCGATGCATCATCTTACGGCCTTGGTTCAGTTTTGTGTCAAAAGGATAATGGTCATTTACGTCCAGTTTTCTATGCATTGCGGACATTGTCCGATACAGAGAAAAGGTACGCACAAATAGAGAAAGAAGCGTTAGCTATTGTATGGGCTTGTGAAAGGTTTCATGATTTTATTGTTGGCCTACAAGTTCACATAGAAACGGATCATAAACCTCTCGTACCCATTTTAATGTCAAAACCGTTAGACAATCTAACTCCTAGACTCCAGCGTATGAAACTACGAATGATGAGATATTCCTATACCATCAAATATACTCCAGGGAAAAAAGCTTGTCATTGCAGATGCGTTATCCAGAAGCCCTTTACCGGAAAATGGAAAGGAAGAATTAACCGAAGAAATAACTGCTTATGTGCAGATGATTATAGAAAATTTTCCTTCTTCAGATTCTAGATTGGCTGAAATATGGGCGTTGCAAAAAGAAGACTCAGTTTGCAAATTACTGATTAAATTTTCAAGAGATGGTTGGCCAGGGAAAAATGAAGTGCCAGAAGAATGTTTAAAATACTGGGAACATCGGCATTCAATTTCTACACAAAATGATTTGTTGATGAAAGATGCGAGAATTATTATACCTTTGAAATTACGTGAAGAAATATTAAATAGAATACATGATGGTCATCTTGGGACAACAAAGTGCAGAGCTAGAGCTCATGAGTCTGTTTGGTGGCCGGGATTATCGTCAGAAATTGAGAATTTAGTCTCAAACTGTCAGAAGTGTATTCAGCAACAAAAATATTTCAAAGAGCCTTTACTCCCATCAGAATTCCCAAACAGACCTTGGCAAATAGTCGGAGCTGACCTTCTCAAAGTTAGTGGTAAATGGTATCTTATAATGGCGGATTACTATTCTAGATATATTGAGGTGGCAAAATTAGATCATCTTACTTCCGAGGCAGTCGTTAATCACATGAAATCCATTTTTGCACGTCACGGTATTCCTGAAGTGGTGAGAAGTGACAATGGTACCCAGTTTTCGCAAAGAATCGCAGATTCTAAATACAAAAAAATTGCCAACCTTTATAAGTTCTCCATTATAACATCCAGTCCGAAACATGCTCAAAGCAACGGTTTCATAGAGTCGATGGTGAAAAATTTTAAGTTACATTACTTAAAAGCGGAAAATGATGATCCATATCTTATGCTACTTGCGTTAAGATCAACCCCACTAGAAAATGGGTTTAGTCCAGCAGAACTCTTGATGGGAAGACGCTTACGAACGCCTATTCCTATAGTGAATGATAAGTTAAAGCCTAAAGTATTAGACGAGAAATCCTTATTCAAAAAGGAACAGGAAAGGATCGAGAAACAAAAGTATTACTTCAATCGCCATCATCGAGCTAGACAACTACCAGAATTAGACGTCGGTCAGCAGGTATGGATCTCCGACATGAGGACGTATGGAAAGGTAAAAAGTGCTCATGAAGCTCCTAGGTCATACATGGTTGAAACTCCTCGAGGTATCCTAAGAAGGAATCGTATATATCTGCATCCTTCTACTGTTCCAAAATCCTTCAGATGGGAGGATAACGACACCCCAGTGAAAGAGAACGCCGTTCCTGATGATACATCTGAGAAAGACAGCTCCCAGGATACAACATCTATGAATGATCCTGTTAGCAGCACCTATTCTCCTAATGCTGCAATTCCAGAGACTAAGCAGGCCAGTCCATTTAAGACTCGTAGCGGCAGAACTGTTCGTGCTCCTTCAAGACTTATTGAAGAGGACTTTTAAAGGGGGAGATGTGATGTAATGCATCTGGCAACAGTTTTAAAAAGAACTTATCGGGAACTCTGGGTTCGAGGCTAGCTTTTGTGTTTGTGGATATTCTAAGCTTGTAACTATGCTGTACATATCGCGCGCTTGAGTTCTTATACATTAAAGTAGTTTAAAGATCTTCCGAGTTATTATTTAGTTATAATACAATTACTGTACATGCACATACATACATACACAATGGTACTACAATCCATATAGGATTTTGGTCTCCCTCAATATACCTCTCTAGACCTTCCGATCTCTGGCCTTTACTTTATAATTGCGGAATTTCGCAAACCTCTTCTTTTCTCAGCCAGACTGATTAGGCGCCAGCCATTCCAGGTCATGTGGTCTGACTAGAGAATTGATATTAAAAACATTTTTTCTTTTTTCTTGTTCCTTTTTTAGTTAGTTTTTGTGAATGTGAATCTTGAACGCAGCAGAAAAATATGCTGCGTATAGGTTTTTTATCGTGGTCTTCTATTAGAAGAAATAATGTTTAAGTTTAATTTAAAAAAAAAAAAAGGAAATTTATTTCCGAATATGAAATCATGCTTGACTTCTTGTTAGAAGAAATAGTTGCTGAAGTATTAAATGTTTTAAAAGCATTTCTCTTGTTTATAGTTCAGTTTGAATGTGAATCTCGAAAGCAGCATGCTGGCTGCGTATTTCTTGTTCTTCCGAAAAGGGAGAAATAAATATTCTTGAACATATAAAAGAAATTATCTGGAATTCCTAGTGAGGAATAACAAATATTATTCATATGTTTTCGTTGTATATACTGTATATATTTAAAGGTGTAAATATAGAATTTTCAAGTTTTTAATCATCCTGTGCTTGACTTGGACTTATACTAATCAACACCAGCGCCATTTTCAGTTGTGAAATATATATTTTTTTTAATGTGATTTTACATGAATCGTGAAGTCTATAATTAAGCTCTCCCAACCTTGGATTTAAATTGTGATAACGTGAAATTTCGTGCAATATATGAACATTCTTCTTCATGTTTTGGTGCCGAAAAGACCCGGAAAAAAGGTAAGAAATACCTTTATTATTCTGCATGACTGTTGATTTCTTGAAAATATACATTTTTCATGATCATTTATTTTGAACATTGAATTTAAATTTAAACATGGATAAGACAGATAAACTTAAAAGTAAAAGAGCTACTGTTCGTGCAGCAGTTACAAAATTAATCACAAAATGTGATGCATTATTATCTGTTGTTATTGATAAAACTGATTGCGACTTATTAATGGAATCATTAGAGCTCGTAAATGAAAAGGAAGCTCAACTAAAGGAATTAGATTCCGAAATAGATGAGCTAATTCAGGAAAAAACTGAATATGAAAAAGAACTAAAATCGGTAGAAGAATATTCTGAAAAAATATCCAGTTTGAAATTTAAAATTAAGATGAGGCTTAAAAAATGTAAAATCGAAACTGAACCAAAAGTTGTACTAGAATCAAGTAACGGTTCAAAAATCGGAAGTAAACCAGTTTCGGCAGTGAAGCTTCCTAAACTTAACATAGAAAAATTTTCTGGTGATGCAAGCCAGTTCTTAGAATTTTTTAATTTATTTACTAGTGCGATAGATTCAAACGAATCGTTATCAAAAATTGAAAAATTCCAATATCTCAAATCCTTGTTGTCTGGTCCTGCATATAATATTGTATCTGGTTTTGAACTAACAGATCAAAATTATTCTACTTGTTTAAAATTGTTAGAAGAGAGGTATGGTAAGCGGGAAAATATCATAAACTGTTACATGAATAAAATTCTAAATCTTGAACCAGTGAAATCCTCTAACAATGTTATTTCTTTAAGAAAATTGTATGATAATATCGAAACTTGTATGAGAAATCTTGATACGTTAGGAGTGACATCAGGCTCCTACGGCCATTTATTACTACCAATATTATTAAGACTGTTACCCGAAAATTTGATACTAGGTTTCCATCGAAAACGTGACCCCGATAAGGACTGTGAAGTCACCGACTTAATAAATTTTATTAAAACGGAATTAAGATGTCGTGAAGTTACTAATTTAGTAAATAATTCCCAAACCAAAGTTTATGAAAATTCTAAATCTAAATATGAAAATTCTTCAAGTAAATATCAAAATTTTCCGCAAAAGAAAAATATACCTTCAGCTGCTGCTTTAAATACATCTACAAAACAGTTTTGCATATTTTGCAAATCTTCTGATCATGTAGGACTAAATTGTTCGAAATTCACTGATGAACAAAAACGATATAAATTAAAGAAAGAAGGTCGCTGTTACAAATGCTTTTACAAGTCCCATTTATCAATTAACTGTAGAACAAAAATTAACCCTTGTTCCAAATGTGGTAACACTACCCATGGTCCTTTGTTTTGTTTTAAAGAAACAGCAAAAGAAAATCCTGAAAAAGAAATGAAAGGTGCAATTGTATCTATGATGTCGGAACAAAAATATAAACAAAATAAATCTACATTATTGCAGACTTGTACAGTTTCTGTGTCTGCTGGTAAGGAATGCTTGTTGGCTCGCGTTTTATGTGATAGTGGTTCAGAAAAATGCTTCGTGAAGAGATCGCTAGTACAAAAATTAAAATTGAAGCCATTGCGAAGAGAAAATTTATTAGTTTATCCTTTTGGGCGGAGACGCCCTTATGAATCTTGTTATGAAGTTGTTGCTCTAGAATTATCCAGTGTTGTGCAACCTATTAACTCGATAAATATCGAAGCACTAGTGGTTGATAATATAACTGGAGCTTCTATGAAAACACTAGAACCAGAACTTCTAGACATAATGAGAACAAGAGGCTTTAAGCCTGCTGATACAGGTCTTGAACAAGAAATAAATATTTTGCTAGGGTCTGACTTTTTGTGGAAAATATTAAAGGGAATCGAGGGAAAATTGACAAAAGAATTATACGTTGCAGAAACTATTTTCGGCCATACGGTGCAAGGGCAGATAGAGTCGAATAAAAAAGAAGTAACTTGTTTGCGTGTTTCAGTTGAAAATATGAATACCCAACTGAAAGCATTTTGGGATCTTGAATCAATTGGCATTGCTGAAAGCAATGAAAAGAACATTACCGATCATGAGGTAATAAAAGAATTTAAAGAAAATCTAAAATTCGTAAATGGGCGTTATGAAGCAAAATTATTGTGGAAAGATTCTCGCGAATTACTTAGAAATAATCTTGAAGTAGCAAAGAAGCGGTTTTCTAGTTTAGAAAATAAATTCTTGAAAAACGATTCTTTATTTAAAGAATATAACTCCATTTTGCTAGAGCAGTTTAATGAGGGTGTAATAGAATTGTGCACCGAGAAAGATTCTAATAATTCCTATTACATGCCACACAGACCTGTTATCCGTGACGACAAAACTACAACAAAAATGCGCATAGTCTATGATGCTTCTTCCAAATATGGTGATTCTCTATCATTAAACGAATGTTTGTATCATGTCCCTAACTTGAATTCTAATGTTTTAGATGATGAAAACATTCCTGTTTCGAGTTTCGAACCCCCAAATACTTCCTTGAAAATTTTAGGATTGATCTGTAACAATACAGAAGATAAATTTGGACTAGAATTAGAACCCTTGCTAAAAAAATTAAATAATGAATCTTCTACTAAACGCAATGTTTTGAAAATTGCAACTATGTTCTTTGATTCAGCCGGATTTATTGCCCCTTTTGTTTCTGATGAACTAGAAAATGATTGGAAAAATTGGCTTTCAGAAATCCCTGATCTCGCTCACTTGAAAATTCCCTGGCAGTATTTTAGCAACCTGATCATGGAAAAGGAGCATCTCCAGTTGCATATTTTTCCTGGTGCTAACCCTAATGTGTATGTTCCTGAATTTCTTTCCCTTCCCGAAAATCAGTGGCCTAGGGTTAAAATTGCTGCATCTCGATTACCTGATGTTTCTGAAGAGAAGTCTAAAAAAGCAGCCACCATTTCTTGCGTTGTTCAAACAAATAAATCTGATGAAATTCCCATTTTTATTCTTGAAAAGCATAGCTCCCTAAAGAAATTGTATCGAGTAACTGGATGGGTATTTAGATTTATTTCTAATATAAAATTAAAGGTAGAGAAAAGAAAATTTTCACAATTATCAGCTGAGGAAATGTTACATGCTGAAAATTTTTGGTCAAAGCTAGTGCAGGAAGGAAGTTTTCCCGAAGTTACAAAATACTTGAAATGTAACAAAAGTATCCCTAGTGAATCGAATCTTCTACAGTTAATTCCTATGTTGTCAGATGAAATTTTGCTGTTGGTACGAGGACTGTTACAAAAGTCTGATTCCTCATTTTATGAAAAACATCCCTTTGTGATTCCTGCAAAACATAATTTGACTGAATTAATCGTGAAAGATGCACATGAAAAAGTTTTTCATTCAGGAGTGCCCAGTACATTAGTATCAACTCGTGAAAAAATTTGGATTTTAAGATCCAGACAATGCATAAAATCAGTCCTAAACAAATGTGCAATCTCCAAGAACTTTAGTGTTCGCCCTGGTCAACTAGTTATAGCAACTCTAAAGCATATCTTGTGTTTACCTGCAACCAAGGAATCCTTAGTGAAACGCTTCCGTTTGCGCGAGACTCTTCTGAATCATTTTTGGAAGCGCTTGAAAAATGAGTATCTTCTCAACTTACAATCTGCTCACTACACGGACCAGAATAAAACTTCTGACTTTGAAATATATGATGTGATTTTTATGCATATGAACATGTATCAAGAACTTTCTGGAAGTTAGGTATTTGTGGACAGAGATTTAAAAAAAAATGAGGTCTTATGAACTGAAGGCAAATAATTCCATCATTAAAAGACCTATTGATTCTTGTGTATAATTTAGAAGTGAAAAAACTCTGAACTTTTTTATTAATAGAACTGAAAAAAAAACTCTGATATTATTAGAGACTCAAAAACTCTCATTTGACATTTGACTTTAAAAAAAAAAAAAAAAAAAAAATTGAACTCTTTTGTTTATTGACTTAAAAAAAAAAAAATATTTTTTTTCACTTAAAAAAAAAAAAAAGTTTCTTGTTTGATAATATTTCTAATTTTTAGTTTATTTATTTATTTTTTTTTGTGTTGAATATTCCAGAAAAAGTTGTATAGATTTAAATTGTTCTTTCTATTTTTAGTAGCAGAAACCTGCCAACCAAATATTTTTAATTGTTTTATTATTTTGTTTGAAGTCCAGTATGTAAGTATATATTTTGATTTGTATTGTATTTATGTATAGTGTAACTGATAATTTTTTAGAATAATTTTATTTCTACTTTAATTATTTTGAATCCCCATTTTGATGAACCCTTGTTCATCGGGGGGGAGTTTGTGGAATTTCGCAAACCTCTTCTTTTCTCAGCCAGACTGATTAGGCGCCAGCCATTCCAGGTCACGTGGTCTGACTAGAGAATTGATATTAAAAACATTTTTTCTTTTTTCTTGTTCTTTTTTTAGTTAGTTTTAGTGAATGTGAATCTTGAACGCAGCAGAAAAATATGCTGCGTATAGGTTTTTTATCGTGGTCTTCTATTAGAAGAAATAATGTTTAAGTTTAATTTAAAAAAAAAAGGAAATTTATTTCCGAATATGAAATCATGCTTGACTTCTTGTTAGAAGAAATAGTTGTTGAAGTATTAAATGTTTTAAAAGCATTTCTCCTGTTTATAGTTCAGTTTGAATGTGAATCTCGAAAGCAGCATGCTGGCTGCGTATTTCTTGTTCTTCCAAAAAGGGAGAAATAAATATTCTTGAACATATAAAAGAAATTATCTGGAATTCCTAGTGAGGAATAACAAATATTATTCATATGTTTTCGTTGTATATACTGTATATATTTAAAGGTGTAAATATAGAATTTTCAAGTTTTTAATCATCCTGTGCTTGACTTGGACTTATACTAATCAACACCAGCGCCATTTTCAGTTGTGAAATATATATTTTTTTCAATGTGATTTTACATGAATCGTGAAGTCTATAATTAAGCTCTCCCAACCTTGGATTTAAATTGTGATAACGTGAAATTTCGTGCAATATATGAACATTCTTTTTCAATAATTTATAATTTGGTTTTGTGCAAGATCTTTCTCTACCTCTTCTATCCATCTCTTCCTGGGTCTACCAATACTTCTTTTCCCAATTAAATTACCACTATAAATCTTCTTTGCGCTTCGCTCATCCCCCATTCTAATTAGATGGCCTAACCATTGCATTCTTCTTATTTTTATAGTATTTATTATATCTTTTTCATTACATAGCTGTTCTATCTCCATATTTGTCCTTATACGCCATGTATTGTCTTCTTTAATAGGTCCAAAAATTTTGTATTACTATACATACGATGAAAATTTGGCAGTTACATAACTTTTTTCCATAAAACTTCATGAAAAAGTGTAAATATTGTATGTTTTTCATTATTTTTTCTCGATTTATTAGTATAATTTTAGAATGTGTACCAGCTTTTGTTGCAGTATTATAAAGATCCGATTAAACAAAACGCCAGCTTCCTGAAGCCAGATTTAATGAGCATGGAGCTTTTATAATTAGAGTAATAATTAGCACATTTTAATTAAATACATAATTTATTACACATATTGTTTAATAACATTGACTAATTTACTTATAAAATGTGTTAATTATTAATTGTGAAAAAATTCCGTACAACTGAGTGAAGAATGAAAAAAATGGCATTGAATGTCCACTGTCCCTTAAAGATGAGAAAAATAAACAAACGTTGACCTTGTTATCGTCTTACCATTCTTTATATTAACTGTATATTCGCAACATTAAATGCAAATTGAAATCTAAACAATAAATCGTACGATTATAAGCATCATTTGTGTGTCCAGAACGCTAAAATGAAGTTGAAAGGACTATAACGTAGAACTTTAGTGTATTTGTTCTCTAGTGATTGTCGAATCAAGAAAAAAAATTTTGGCAGCCTGCAACTTTTTAAAAATTACTTTAATTTGACTACGAAACGTACGAAGTCTGTCTGATAACTATCTGACCTTGATTTTTCCAGTGCTCAGTAATGATTTTAAACCAGCGCTACAGTGCAAATGGGAAGGAGACAGCTTAATGCGCATGCTTGATTCCTCCCCCAACCTATTCCAGTGTCGCCAGTCGTTGTCTGATTGCCGCCCAGTGAGGTGCTGTCATAAGTATTCTTTGGATTTTGATTTCTTTCAAGATGACTGAACGAGTTGAGCAAAGGTACTGCATCAAATTTTGTCAAAGCTTGGTGATTCTCAAAGCGAAACAATTTTTAAGATACACCAGTTGTAAAATTCATCAATGCTCCAGCTCATTCATCGCACCAGATTCAGACTTTCCTGGCGAAACGTGGAATTCCAGTCGTTCGCCAACCTCCCTACTCTCCAGACATGATTCTTTGAGACTTCTACTTGTTTCCGAAATTGAAGGCGGCATTGGAAATATCCCATTTTGACAGTAGAGATTATATATACAGAACAAGACGGCCCGCTGTCTTTTTACCATTCCGAAATTGAAGGCGGCATTGAAAGTATCCCATTTTGAGAGTAGAGATGAGATATACAGAACACGACGGATCGCTGTTTTTTCACCATTCCGAAATTGAAGGCGGCATTGAAAGTATCCCATTTTAAGAGTAGGAATGAGATATACAGAACAAGACGGCTCGCTGTCGTTTTACAATTCCGAAAATGAAGGCGGCATTGAAAGTATCCCATTTTGAGAGAAGAGATGAGATATACAGAACACGACGGCTCGCTGTCTTTTTACCATTCCGAAATTGAAGGCGGCATTGAAAGTATCCCATTTTGAGAGCGCAGAGATGAGATATACAGAACACAACGGCTCACTGTCTTTTTACCATTCCGAAATTGAAGGCGACATTGAAAGTATCACATTTTGAGAGTAAAGATGAGATATACAGAACAAGACGGCTCGCTGTCTTTTTACCATTCCGAAATTGAAGGCGGCATTGAAAGTACCCCATTTTGAGAGCAGAGATGATATATACAGAACAAGACGTCTCGCTGTCTTTTTACCATTCCGAAATTCAAGGCGGCATTGAAAATATCCCATTTTGAGAGTAGAGATGAGATATACAGAACACGACATCTCGCTGTCTTTTTGCCATTTTTGGTTTTAGGGTTATCTTCAAAAACCCTATTTTATTTTCTTGAAGTGTTGAAACATCAAATAAGATATGTAGTCTCGTCTCAAGTATTAATTTTAGAAATAATGTAGCATGCATCCTCCTTAAGTAGTAATTTTAGAGTTCATCTTTACTCATTCTAACACGCCTTGTGTTTTAGTGATCTGTTAAAATAAGAGGGATTTTAACGGCAAACATTTTTTTTCATATGCAGTTCTTCATGAATAATTTTATATATAATTGCGGGTACAATGTTAAGTTCCTATTATATCACTTGGTAGATATAGCGTGAAACCATGAGAATTTTCTTTTTTTGGAACTTACCATGGATTTCTTGATGCACTATACATATGAACGTTTCCCTTTAAAATACAAGACCATTCCTATCCACAACTATTACTATATCAATGAGAATTTTTCAAATCCAATATATTTTGCTACTTATTTCACTACTTGAAATATGATCTATCTTGCAATGATATCATTTAATGAACTAACTTTCAACAAATCTTCTAGAGCCGTGAAGTGGTACTATGGTACCTTATTGAAACTCTTGGTACCTTATTGAAAATAAAGAGTTAATACAAATCTGTTACAAAAGTGCTTTATTCAAGAGCCAAGAAACACAAAAGGGTCAATATTTGTATTATTTTTTTCAATATTATATAACTGCAAACTGACATTTTCATTTCTTCAAATCACAGTATATTTTAACAAAATGTATTCAAGCTCTCTTTTGCAGCTATAAAAAATAATTAAAATCAAACTTAAAGAAAATATCTCTGAAATTTAAAATAAAGTCAAACTTAAATGTATAATTATTACCAGCTAAAACTTCCGTGTTAAGCATGATGTTACAAAATGAAACAATACATATGTGTTTTGATCACGATTCGCCATTTGGATGTAACCACTTTAGACAATAAGTGACACCACGTCTTTAGTTGCAGGAACTACAGTGGTACTTTTATTTATTATATGGAGAAAATAAGAACTATGTATTTATATCAGCGTTTTGTTTTAATATTATAAAAGGGATCTTTTTAAAACATAATCATTAGATACAGTAGAAATAAAAAGTACTCATACGAACAGGCTGCATTCTTCTGGAACATGCAATAGTCTAATGTACTACAAAATGCGGCAGCGGAGAGTGATATATCGCGTTCCGAGATATTCGATATTTAAATGAGTCTTCCCGTGATATATATTAAATAAAATATTCTAAGAAGAACTATACATTAGGTTTTAGGGTTTTTAAACAACAACAAATTTCTATATCTCGTTGTTCCATAATTATAAATGTTTTTATTTTGTTAGATCATTTTTAAATGATGCGTATTTTCATATATGTCTTATCTTTTCTGCTCATCTGTGCCAAGTTTATTCATTGGTTATTCATTGTATTATTTTGTTTTTTCTGTTTTAGATTCAATAAAACTTTACAGCCTGTTTGTCAAGCTCTATTTTTTAAAAATAAAAGTATCGTTTTTTATACATTTTGACATCAAATCATTACTCTACAGAATACAATTTCATTTAAAATATATATATTACCTATTTAAGAATTCTACGGAATTCAAATTTCAACATCCATTAACTAAATATTTGAAAACATATCTGTATTGCATTTTACAGATAGAAAAATAACCATAAACAAAAATACATCTAATTAAGATTAAATATACTGCAATTTTAACTACACGAAAAGACTTCTTTGAAATCAAAATGTTCTAAAATGGATATAGCTTAAGAAATATACACAAAAAGAGGAAATTTTTCTAAGTAATTGAACAAGTTTTATTTCTTGCAGAACTTTTTCAGTTTGAATAGAAAGATTTATGCAATCGAAGTTAACACAAATTTTCGATCAATTCACATAATCCTATGAGAATTGAAGACATGTCTCTATTATTTCTTGATAGAAAAAAAAAGAACAAGGAATTTTTATATTTTCTATATTAAGTGAATTGTGCATACATTGTCGTAATGTTTAATATAAAATATATATTATTTTTTTTTGCTACGAATTTTGCATGCTTATTGTAATTATACAGCAATTTCAAAATTAAAAATATATAAATTTTAAAGATGTTAAATGTGTTGCATACTGACCAAAATTTAAAATATAGATACATTACAAACGCAAGTTTATAATTTAACAACTTCCAAGACCAGACCATAATTTAGAATCCAGGATCATTTTCTTTGGCTGACTTTTTGAAAATTAAAAAAAAAAGTTAAACAATAAAAAATTTCTTTTTTCAAATACCTATTTCTGTTCTTGGATAGTCTCTGTATAATAATTTTATTTGTTTTTAACTGAAAATTCTTTAAAAGATAACTGAAATATTTCAAGAATTATTTTCCATAATAAAAATAACAAAATCTATAAGACCTCATACATTGTTTTTCCACTTTATACCATTCATATCGCATTCAATTTTTTAAAATTGGTTATGATAACGAATATATGTTGCGAACTGAGTATTAAAAATAGCCACTAGAAGTCGATATATTGAGAAACATTACCTTTCATTTTACCTTTAATGAACTAACAATACTTTTGCCATCAAATCAAAAGTACAAAAGTATTATTGGGATATTAGAGATTTCAGTAACGCCTGAATTTTTCGAAGTGTTAATTGTCAGTATTTTATAGAAATTCTGTAAGTTTGGAAAGTACGTATGATTTGCGTTTCTACGATTCTTTTGGGCTGCAATTATTTATTTCTAAATTTTCTTTTGCTGTTAAAAAAGGGATGAAAAAGAACAATGCTTATAATGTTGGAAAGTTGACATGTGTGCTGCATCAATTACACGGATTTTCTTTCCTGTTTATTTTAAATTGGAACTACGGTAACTTATGATTATTATACATCGTAATTATCTTACAAAGTGGCATACAAAACAAACAAAACTTTGAGAACAATGAAACTAAATTAAAGACAACATTAGATATATAATTTCCAATTCCCCATAATCATATCCAATAAATTCTAAGCTGATCGATTTTTTCGACGCCACAGAATAGAGAGACGACACGCGGATAGATATGAATATCCGATCAAGTCACTCCAAAGCCAGACTCAGCTGGCATTTTGTATCATAAATACATTAAACCAGGGATCGGCAAGTAATTTTAAGTGGGGTTCGTGTACTTTTGAAAAATTTTATCGAGGTCCAGAGAAAAAAAATACATAAGTACTTATTACTTTTAAATTATTATTTTTACATACACATACATATAAAATAGAAAAGCCAGGTATTCATTCTGAAAAATTACTATATACACAGGTACACGTTCTGAAAATTTTTACATAGACCATAAATTCGTTGTCATTCAATGTTGCAGGCATTCGTTGAAAAAAATAATGCGAAAAATTGCACTTGCTCTCTTTAGCCAGTTTTTTTATAGTTTGTTTCACGTGGTAACAGCTAATGTGAAGAGTGTCTTCAAGGTAGGGCGACGCGACGGGTAATCTCGAACAATATTTG
Source organism: Maratus speciosus (assembly GCA_963932465.1). Taxonomy (NCBI): domain Eukaryota; kingdom Metazoa; phylum Arthropoda; class Arachnida; order Araneae; family Salticidae; genus Maratus; species Maratus speciosus. The sequence goes on along the minus strand of OZ010790.1, from coordinate 175,784,669 downwards.
TTCTTAAATAAAATCATTTTGGAGAAAGTTGTTTCACATTCATATGTGGAGCCAAACACAGAGCCATCTTAATAGCTAGCCTTTTTTCTTGCAAATTCATACTTTTTTTAGACATGTTTAGCCCCAAATTATTCAGGTGATGCGGTTTTATACATTTGCAAGGAAATGTCTTGTTCTAAATCAATTATGTCCATTTGAAGTAAAGGGTTTTCAAGACTGAACAACTTCGCAGCCACATCAGTCCATTCTGCAGCTGGAGCAACTTCATACGGCGATTTAAAGACTTGAGACACCTTATCTATTTCTGCAAAGTCTTGGAATCATGCTTCAAATTCCTTCATAAGATCTCACAAAAAACGTAGGAACACTGCAGTGTGTATTTCAGAATTCTTTTTATAATTAACAATTGTTGGAAAATGAATAGATTCTTCATTTGCAATATCTTTTTCAAAGATATCCAGCTTGCGACGAAAATCAGATATACATTGTATTAGGTCACATATTAATTTCCCATTTTCTTGTAACTCGTTGTTGAGCGCATTTAAATATTTTAGAATGTCATGTAGGAAAGCCACAGGTACCATATTGCCCTCGTTCGATATATTGATATATTTATTCAAACTGAAAAATTTTGGTGATCCAGGCTTCGACATCCCGTGGTCCGGATGTGGGCCGCGGTCCGCCTGTTGCCGACCGTGACATTAAATTGCAGTAAGCTAATCCTTATTTATAATTGTTACAAGCAAACAACTGCTATAAATAAACCAATAATTATTAGAAATCTGAAATTGTAGTAAATAGGCACTTTTAAATAAAAGAACATTATTGACAATTTCCTATAGTTTTTAGCAATTTTTTACTTCAAATCTCAAATTTACAGATTAAAATTAATCTAATAAGAATAATGTGATAATGGGTTTTTGCATGTCACATTTTTTTTTTCAAACAAATTGAATCCGTACCGAAGTCTAATATTTGTATGGAACACTGTACGTCGACTTTTATAAATCAAATTGATTCTTCTGATTTCGAAATCATCCTAAATTTCTATTGAATTTTTTTTGGGATTATGCGAGACAGTTTACCGATAACGATTAAATCTATTCCCTTTTTCAAGTTTAAACCGCAAATCTTTTTGTATATATTTTTTTTTTTTTTAGCAAGAAAGCTCACAAAAACCTCCCCACGGAGTTCACTGCAAATTCCTCCTGAAACTATAAAAAAAAAATACGATCAGATAAAGATCTGATAGCGTTTTTTTTTTGTTTGTTTTTTTAGTTTTTAAGGTTTTCTATTTAGTTTTTAATAAGGTTTTTAATTTAACTGGTTTTAATTTAGTTTTTAAGGTTAGTTTTAAAATATTTTAAAGATTTCTTTATTACGAAGTAACCTTTTAGGAAGTCAGATTTTGGTGCCTTCTCATGAGCTATTTTGGAGCAACAATAACTTGATAGTGACGTGTTTTTTTTTTTCTAGTTTCTAAGATTTTTTATATAGTTTTTAATAATGTTTTTAATTTATCTGGTTTTAATTTAGTTTTTAAGGTTAGTTTTTAGATATTTTAAGGATTTCCTTATTACTGAGTAACCTTTTAGGAAGACTTTACTGAAGATATACCTAGGAAATCAGATGTTGGTGCCTACCGAAGAGTTATTTTGAAACAATAATAACTTTATAGTGACGTGTATTTTTTTTTTTGTTTTTAAGGTTTCATTTAGTTTTTAATAAGGTTTTTAATTTAACTGGTTTTAATTTAGATTTTAAGGTTGGATTTTAGGTATTTTATGGATTTCTTTATTACGGAGTAACCTTTTAGGATAACATTACTGAAGACGTATCTAGGAAATCAGATGATGGTGTCTTCTCATGAACTATTTTGGAATAATAACAACTTGATAGTGAAGTTTTTTTTTTTTTTTTTAAGGTTTTTCATTTAGTTTTTAATAAGGTTTTTTAACTTAAATGTTTTAATTTAGTTTTAAGGTTAGTTTTTAGATATTTTAAGGAGTTATTTATTACTGAGTAACCTTTTAGGATGACTTTACTGAAGATGTACCTAGGAAGTCAGATGTTGGTGACTTCTTAAGAGTTATTTTGGAACAATAATAACTTGATAGTGACGTGTTTATTTTTTTAATTTTTAAGGTTTCCTATTTAGTTTTTAATAAGGTTTTTAATTCAGATTTTAAGGTTAATTTTTAGGTATTTTATGGATTTCTTTAATATGGAGTAACCATTCAGGATGACTTCACTGAAGACGTATCTAGGAGGTCAGATGTCGGTGCCTTGTCATCAGCTATTTTGGAACAATAACAACTTTATAGTGACGTGTTTTTTTGTTTGTTTTTAAGGTTTTCTATTTAGTTTTTAATAAGGTTTTTAATTTAGCCGGTTTTAACTTAGTTTTTAAGGTTAGTTTTTAGATATTTTAGGGATTTATTTTTTACAGAATTACCTTTTAAGATGACTTTTATAAAATCTAATTAAAATCGAATTAAATATTTGTTATTTAAAATTATATTTATTATTGTTATATAATTAATTAATTATTAAAATTAGTTACACATTTAAGTTTTCATTAATAATTAAATATATTTTTTAATAGCATATTATTTATGTTGTCATCATCCCTTTTCTACGCATCTATATATTACAGAGCAAAGAAACGAGTGTAATGAATAAGGCATCATTAGAACGTTTTTTGAACTGGCCTCTGACATACTACATTCATATTTCCTCAAAACATGTTTTTCATTAACAATTGCAGTTAATTAAAAATTAAATCAGCATTTTTTAATGAAAGGAGAGGTTTTTCTCAAATCAGTGTTGCAACAAAAATATAATACCGTATTGTATCATGTTAAGCAATGGTTAAAAAATATAAATAGTGCAAAAAAGATAAAGAGTAACGTCTCAGCATGGGTTTATTTTGTATTTATGATTGCAAAAATAAAATTTAGTGGAATATATTACCATTGATCGACCGAAGCAGTGGTATTTCAAGTGTAACTTAAACCATTACCCGGTGGTGTTGCGTTCACGCAACGATCAAAATAAATACGCAAATTTAAATTATTTAAATACCCACCACTATTATTGAATTAAAAAATTGGTCTTACTTAATCACATAAAATTTTCAGATCATATAAAGCGAAAATTTTCTGTCAGAGTTTGTGGTGGCAGACAATGTTCAGCTAAAAAGTTGAGAATTTCAACCTTGTAGTTTTGGCGGTTAATGGGTTAAAACGTATGCTTTATCATGTTAGATTGAATTCTATTTTATTTGTATTGAATTTATTTTACTTTGACCCTGATTTTCTGCATTTTATATTAAGTAGAATAAAGGAATTAATAGTGGATTTTTAAATACGTTAAGTAATCTTGAAGTTTTTAATATTTTCCAAAATCACTTCCTGTAATCTTTCTGAGAACTTTTTCAGAAGATCCTTTGGAACTGTCCAGAATGCTATAATGCGGATATTTTCGGCTCTTGGAGACCTTCTGATCACTTTTTTATTGTTCCGAACGTTTAGAGGATCATGGTGTTTCACTCATAATATTCCTGAGAATGTCCTGTTTTACGAAATATGCTATATGAATCACACATTCTTTTGGCAACTTTGTCCTGTCAAACATAAATTGTAATTCAAACGTATTTACTATTTTAACTACAGTCATTCAGGGTAACTTTGAACCATGGGGTGTAACATTGCACCACCTCCTATTTTTTAATATTTTTGACTCCAAAACTGTGCTCTGTTGGCAAGGTTCTAAACTGGGATTTCTACTCTTTATTTAAGAAAATAAATTAGCAACATTATGCGCAATTAATTGCATCATCTAACTATTTTTGCGAAGTACTGTTTTCAAGTTAATTTTGAATGCTGTTTTCAAGTTGTTGTAATCCAATTAAATTTTCATAGTAAGTGACAATATACTCATTTATAAGACATATTATTGTCTAAATGTCGTAAATGTGTTAATATTTTGTGAATATTTATTTATTAATAGTTAATAAAATGTAAAATAAGAAGGTACTAACATTTTACCACGTTTTCAGGGTAACTTTGAGCCGGCTCAAAGTTTTACTGATGTTCATAATTTACTGATTATAGGTGTTACTGTATAAAATTTCCCATATTTGCACGTATATTTTATATAAATGCCGAAAGAGAGCATTAGATATAACATGTAAGTATTTTCACAAATATGTGTAAAATACATAAAATTCATTTAAAGGCGTTTTTTGGGGCGGAGCTATTTAAATTTGACATTTCATACAATCGACTTTATTTATTCTTATTTGAATAATTCTAGTACTAGTATGTATTACTGTAACTATGGATATATTAGAGTTAAAACATTGAAAATTATTTTTCACTGCATTTTTATGTTTTATTTGAACAATAAACAGTTTTTTATTTCTTTCTAAATATTCGTGGTTTTCTTCTTCCACTTTTCTTATACATAATATTTGATATAATATCATAAATTATACAAATATTGTGATGCTGAGAAATGTAAATTCGGAGTCTTTGCATTTCTGAAAACATTTTTGGGGGTTTAAAGTTGTTCAAACTATAATACATTTTTTATAATGAATTATTATGGATAACTAGCAGAACTACACGGCTTCGCCCGTGTCAATTATAAGAAGCCTTCCAGGTAAAATAAATTAAAACGAAATAATACGGCAATCACAATAAGTGAAATTTATGCATTACCATCCACAAATCGTTATAAAGACAATAAAAAAACATGGCGTTATTGTCTTGCAACCATAGTAAAATCCCTGAGCTTTAATAACAGAATGCACGTTTTCTTTGGCGGGTATAAGAGAAAAATATGTGATTTTCCTCACAATACGAAAAAAAGAAATTCCTCCAAATCGCGCAGCACTTACTGAAATTCTCGTTTGTATGGTATTATCTACATTATAAAGTAAAAACACTATGTCAGTGCCCATAAATTGTGCCCCATAAATTGTAGCCCATAAAATGTGCCTTTACTGCAATTTTTCTAACTTTTAAACATCACACAATTTCATTTTTTACGATGTCGAATAGAAAAAAAGTTCTCACAAATGAAATTTGTTTGAAAATTGTACCCCAGTTTTCTGATTTTAATGAATTTTAAAGTAATTTTTAAGCATGGATATTTTTAAAGTTGGGTGCAACCCGATTACGAAAGATGAACCTGTTTACACTTAAAGCAATAGTATAAAGAAAAGACATGTCTATGAGTAACGCTGGTATCATATTTTCGGTGGCAACAACCTAACACAACAAATTTCTCTTTTATTGCAGTTTAACGTCTAAACATTGTACATTCGATTATTCCAACGTATTATAGAAAACAAAAGTACTTTCAGTGATATTTGTTTGTAATGTTTATCTTAATTTACGAATTTTTTATGGGTTTTAAAATAATTTTTAAGCAGGCATATTTTTAAATATGCTTGCAACCCAAATACAAAAGATTAACTCAATTGTTCAAAAACATTGTAAATAATTCAGAATTTGTTTGCTTTCGCGTAATATTCAATAACTAAATTGGCAAACGAAATTAAAACGCCAAAAATAAAATAAAATAAAACACGAATTTAACAGATATCAAATCAAACTACTCAAAATAACCTGATAAATATATAAAATTCAAATGGGAATTTCGTTCCGGGTGATATAACTTGAATTCTTTAGGACGGATTTCCATGCGACTTGCACTATTAGTTTTTTAGGGAAGATTTTAGTGCGTAACATATTGTTTTCCGTTGCTTACTCATAGAATTATAGGGGAAAGTTATATAATCATGTGAACCCAACTATGAAGGATTAATCTTATTAGCTGAATGAAAAATGCAGAACTGTTTTTATCTCTAAGTATATTGACGGGTTTATCTTCAGTAATGGGGCTGTGCGCTAGGGTATTCTTATTTTAATGAATGCGCCTGACACCTATTAGGGCATGCACCTTTGTTTAAAACAATATAGAATGACTTATGTTTTAAGCGACTATCGGGCATGCAACTTGATTACAAAATACTAACCTGCAATAATGCTTAAGGTGCTTCTCCAGTTCCCTGCTCAACAGCGCGAAACTTTCTGACACATTTTTTGACTCATTAAACGTAAAGGCTTAAAATTTGTAGGCCTGAATATTAAAGCGATTTGAAATTTAAATGAGTTTTTCCTTTTTTCATAAATAATTTACATATCGAGTTATGAGCAATTGTGGTTGCGTGATGGCCGGTTTTTATCCTTTATTGCACTGTTGCGTCCGAAATTCAGTTCAAAACAAAAACTGAAAGATCTTATACCTTTACCAACATATGGGAACTATCTTTCGATTACATAGTTTCTAAATAAGAATTCCTGTCAATTTCATGCGTTTCCGAACAAAAATTAATTTAAAAATATGTCAGAAAATAGTTCCTTTGGATTTGAGAATAGCCTTAACTTTATAAACAGCCTTAACTTGAAGTTTATGAAAAAACTCACATTTTTAGTTTTAATTTTGGAACTCGCGAATTTTAAATTGAGAAAAAGGATGTTCTTTCGACACATTGTGGTAATTATTTTAATTTTTGAAATTAAAATACATGTTTTCTTTGGCGCGCGTAACAAAAGTATACAATATCTTCACAATACGGGGAAAAATGTAAAAAAATACATCCAAATGATGTAGTAGTTACTAAAATTTTATTTGGAAAATTTGAAATTTTATTGAAATTAAATCTACAATGATTAGATGAAATGATGTCATTTTCATTAAATTTTAAATCAAGACATCTGTCAAGATTTTTTTTGAAAATATAAATAACCGCTCTCTTTTTGCTATAAATCACAGAAAATATTAGCACTGAATCTAAACCAATACAACAAATAGCGATAACGTATAGCTATAAGATATGGTTGTAGTATACAATCGAAGTAGCAAAATATAGGAGCGATATTTTTACAATGAGTTTGATTACGCGTTGAAAAGATTTGATAGAATGTGACGTCATATCTAGCCTTTTTTTCCTTTTTGTTAAATTGTTTTCATGAAATTTGACTGTTTGTATTAAAATAGATGTTTTAATTAAAAAAAAAAAAACATTCAAATTAAGGTGCTACGTTATTTTCCTGCTCTTATAGTTAAAGTTTTTATTTTATATACCAAAAAATGTGAATTTTCTGTTTAGAAGGACGTCAATATCAAACACGCAAAAATATAGCAAGAAAATCTGAATTTTTATTGGGAAATAGAAACAAAATACACGCGTTATCCTTATTTTTTTCACATTATTGTGTGATTTTTTAGGATTTGGCAACAGGAAAGAAACGTTTGAATTAAAAAAGATTTAAAAAGAGATATTTCTGTAATGTTAAATTATGGAAGTGGTAGAAAAAAGGGATAAATAATGGTATGATAATTTTTTTAAGTAGACAGTGATCTTTTCCACGTTCTAAAACGTATGTACATCGAGTTTCGTGCAAATCGGTCAAAAATTAAAGATTTGTATAAAGGACATACACACAGAGAACGGCTTTAATATATATAGATATTTATCATATGGTGAAAGGTTATCCTAAATGGCTCATTAACTTTGAACGAGGTTAAAAATTCATTTTTTATTGCTTTTATCCTTATTATTCCTTAATTTTTGATAGTCAAACAATAATTTAGGATTATTTCTTCTCTTTTATGCCTATAGTTGCAACAATATTCTTAAAATAAGAATGTGGCATATGAAAATAGAGAAAATGCGGATCAAAGTTACCCTGAATGACTGTAATTGAAAAGTGATAAATAAATTTTTTCCAAATATACATAAATTTAACGTATAAATAAAAGCTAATAACATCCAAATATTTGTCATTTTAGCGATTACAATAAACCTTTCTATATACAATAAAATTTTAAAAATAGATAATAGGTTTGTTTCTGTTTGATGTAATTAAACAAAATCGCTTTTTCCAATAAATGTTTCATTCACTTATATACAACTTATATAATATATTAACTTACACTATGTATTATGTACTCTCAAAGCGTTTGTTTTTATCTAAAAGAAATATCAATATTTATATTTAACTTCTTAAAAGTTTTATAAAATTTAAGTAAACATATGATTTATTGAAAAGTCTATTATGTTTACTTTACAAACATGTTGCAAAAGAAAATATTTCTATACTAAAGTTTTCCAGCAGTTCAAATATATTTTTATAAGTAAATTTCAGAGTGCTTATAACATAAATACTTTAGAGTATGAAGACTTAAAAGCATAGAGTTTCGAAAACCGGTGAAAAATACAAACATGTCTGATAGATAAAGGAGCACAAAGGAAATTATAATAATTGTTAAAAGAAAAACAGAGTGTAAATGAGTTTTATTTTTATGATTTATTAAGGTCTATTTTATAGTAATGGAACACATTTTCCGCTTTCCATTTTAAAATATTTTTATCGAATATGTAAGAATAATTGATTCAAAGAAAATAATTATCGTTCTAAAATGCTTGTTATTTTTTAATTATTAAATAAAATATCAAAAGTAACACAAATGTTACTAAAATACTTAATGATAGTAAAATTAATAGTAGAAAATTAAGCATAGAAGAATAACAAGTAATCTAACAATTCCCTATTTTGCTTAAGAATTTGAGAATTTTTTTTTGTTTTAAATATTTTTTAATATGACGATAACCGTATCTTCTCTGTTTACAATTTCTTTTAATTGTATTAAAAGCGTATTTTTATATATGAACTGTGATTTCATTGTAATTATAGAATAATACTGTGGCTTTGAAACTTTAGGACGAAATAAATTAAAAAAAGGTTGAAACGTGCAGTGTATGTTGTCAAAACGTAAAGCATACGATAATATACGAGGGGTGTTCAAATGAAAGTGATTCAAGGTGTATATCCATGAGATGCGTAGGGACAGAAATGACACAGATACATAGATAGAAGCAGCAATATTTAATGAGTGAAATGCATACAAAGTTTGTTTAAAAAAATCACCCATGGCATTTACGCTGGCATCCTACTGCTTAGGAAGGTTACGAATTCCGTCCGCGAAGAGCGATGTCGGTTGAGAATATAGGTGACAACATTGTGAACAATACCGATGAAAAGCACAACTTTCACATGTCACAACTTTGTGCGCCCGACCGGGCCGCGCCAAATCCGTTGTCTCCTGTTGACCGTCGCTAAGCATTCTCCCACACGTCGTCACTGTGGGCTTTGACACACACCTGTCACCGTACACAGCCAGCCATCTTCGATGAGTATCCACCGGCTTATACAATTCCAAAGCTTAACCCGTTAATAGTCGCGCGTTGGTCTTTTCCCCGCCCGAAATTCGTTATCTTCCTGCAACTCATTTCCCGTTAAAGTTACGAAAGCAAAATTCCGTGTAGCTGACCTTGAGTGTTCACACTCTTGTGTAGTAAAATTGCAAGTCATTCCTGCTATTTCTGATACTATGTTCACACTACGATACTTAAGATATCTTAGGCCACCGAACTCTCTTAATTTTGAGGTGGTACCCCCCCGGAATTGGAAACCTGTTCACATGGAAAAACTCACTTAAGATAACTCAGTGAACGCCACTGTGTTGTTTGCGCATGCGCTTAAGATAAAACCGCCCGCAACACCCAATCAGTTAATGCGAAGCTTTACAGCCAGCGAGAGTGAATGGTTGTGACTGTCTCTAGCCCGAAGAAAGTTGAAACTCTCTCAGAGAGTTTGTGGAACTCCCTCAGAGAGTTCGGAGGTTTAAGAGAGTTCCGATAACGCAGTGTGAACAGGGTATGAGCATTTTATCGCATTCTTAAGTTTCAATCGGTCTAAATGACCGCGTTGCGACCACTTACGTTAGTTGAATTTTCTCCCCTCGTGTTCATCCTTTCCCATTTCCGCGAAATCTGTGGGGGAAAGTTTCTTCGAAGTACGGACTCTCTGTCTGTTGTTATTTCCTCTTTCTTTCTTCCTGCTATTTTATAGAGTACTTTTTTTACTTTTAGAATGTGACTTAAAATTGTTTTATTATATTAGTTGTGAAGTCAGTTCGCACAAAAAACTGATGGATGGTCACTTACATTTTTTTTTTCATTGTCAAATATTGCGGGAATAAATTCTCAAATTGATAATCATTTAAATAGGGAAGAAAAAAAGGAAATTCATCATCATTATTTGAAAGAACTTGCTTTCCATTTATTACCCGAACATATAAATGAAAGAAAACAGATAATAACACTGCCAAACCATTAAAAAAAAGAGAAGAGAATTTTGTGGGAATCAGTAAAAAAAAATGCCGTATCTCCAAAATCTGAAAAGTATCGTTTTTGTACAATAAAACAAATTCGAAAGATAAAACAATTTTCTCAGAAATGTAGTGTGTATATTTTCGAAGAACATACATATAATTTGTGATTTCAAAAAGTCGAATTTGTACAATAAGAAAAATAATGAGAATTTTATAATGAAGTTTAGAAATTAAGCAAATAAAAATCTCTTTTGGATGATTCAGTGAATGTTTATACTACGATTAAAAAAAATATTTTAAGTATTTTTCTAAAATTTATCTAATTTTAATTTTTTTTACTGTAAGAAAAAACAATTTTTTTTTTTTTTTTTTTTTTTTTTTTTTTTTTTTTTACAATGCTGCAGAAAATGTTTTCTTTTTTATTATTATTGAAATCAAATAGAGGCTTGGGGACAGTATCTAACATATTTAAATTTGTTGTCCTTCATCAATTGTTCAAACTATTTTTCAGAATAATGTTTTCCAGAATATGAGAGAAAATTCATTTAAATTAAATTATTGCTGCATATTTATAATTTCGGAGAAAATTTTCTTATTGTTTTTCTTATTTTAATGAACGTTATTATAAAACAATAAATTATAACATTAATACCATATTATGAAATGTACAATTGAATATTTATTTTAATGAAACAGTTTCTGTAAAATACATTCCTATTAAGATGAACCTTTCAGTGATTCTATTAATTAAAATAATTTATCCATCTTAGGATTTAAATTTACAATTGCAAATGTATTTAAATTAAATATATAATTTCAATAACTTATTTATTATTTACTCTATATAAGCGAAGTTCGTATCCAGAGTTTTTATTCAATGGCGCTGCTCCCACGCTGAAATAAGTAGGAAAACTACAAATCGTGCATTTTCATTTGAAAAATGGATTTAATCACGAAATCTCGAGACCCCCTCCCTCCCCGCTCATACACACACAGACACCCCACAAAATAAATAAATAAATAAAACGTAGTTACAACATTTACATTTATAATTTCGAAGTTGATATTTTTTACCTGTTTCTTTATTATATATATATATATATATAATTATACATTTTTAATAATATTTGGTTTATGTGGTATTTGTGATTTCATAATTATTAGTCATTTTCCTTATTTTTCAATGGTATTATTGTACAGAAAGTTTATATATATATGTATTCTCTTTAATTGTTTATGGCATCAAATTTGATGGTTTTTGATATGTTTCAAATGAATTAATCGTCCGCAATATGCTGATAAATTAGTGGTATTGTATTTGATTTTCTGTTGCATGTCATAGGTTCCATTTTTATTTTCAGTTTAATTGTTCAATTTAATGTCAGTGTAATATATTGATGCTAAATTTATTAATTTTATTTTATTAAATGGATATAGAGTGCCGGAGTATTAAAAAATTCTACCTGACTCTGATTCTGCCCTTCCAAAAAAAAAAAAAATATATAATAATAATAATAAAAAAAAAAAAAAATACCCCTATCATGAATTTAGATTCATATTAGTAAATGTTTTCCTACTAATTATTGATTCATAGTAACATCAGAAATTCCTTCAAATCATTTACTATTTACTTTTAATTATTTATGCAAATCGAAGAAAGAGTTATTAAAAACATTTATCTAGATGCCAACTGAATATATACTTAAGCGAAATAAATAATTGCTGTAAAAGGTTGTAAAATGAATAATTGCTGTAATCTTTTAAAGTTCAGTCAATATTTTCACCCTACGTTATCCGTTTTCGATCATCTGATAACACCGGCAAATTTCCCCTTCGTTTTCGGCCTGCTGGTAACGGCGGCAAATGGACCGAACGCGACTACTAACGTTCTAAAAAATGTCGCGACTACTCTCGGGTTAATTACAGCTGACTGATCCGTTTTGAATGCACTTGCATCCACAGCAGCCATTTTTAACTGAATGCCGCGTCCTTTTCATGGTCTATAGCAGTATCGCCAAACTGTGTGATGCCAAATTCCTTATATGCATAAGCCAAGCCCCTGAGCTTAAAGTTTATTGTTTCTATATAATTGAAAAAAAAGAAATAAATGTCAAAAATCATTTCTATTTTCACAAAAAATATCTTTTGCCCTTAACATCACGAAATAAAAGTGAAATTTGTAAGAAGTATAATTTAGTTTCATGATAATGACAACACCATGAAACGATATGTAAATTCAAGAAAATACGTAGTCATTGATGATGTGTTGTTGAGTAAGGTACAAATTCGCAATTTCACATTTCCTCAAAAAAACTCTTAACTTTTTTGTAATATAAAATAATATTTTTAAAGTAAATCAAAGCGCACGTGTCATTTATAAAGACATAAAAGAAATTGACTGAATACTTTTCCTAGAAACTTCATACGGAGACAATCAAAACTTATTTCATACAGAAAAGGTGAATGCCTTTGGGCAATCTATTATAAACAAAACTTTTGTAAAACTCTAAAATAAACTTTTGTGTACATTTAAAATACATTTTCTATTGAAATAGGAAAAGACATTTTCTTCCTTTTACCGAATATATAAATAATCATTTATCTTTATATCTGTCTATAAGGGGGTGTGCATATATAAATTTATCACTTTAGGAAGGGAAGGGGTTTTGACACATGAAATCGTAAAGGTGGGATTTGATATCGTTATTATCTTTCATTCAATCAAAATTTTCACTTTTTATCTGTAACTTGTTCTTTGCATCAAAATAAGTCTTATTTTTTTTTTAGTCTGTTATCTATTTTAAATAAATTAAAGTTAAAATTCTAGAGCTAAATTCAGCTTGAGTAAATAATTAAAATTCATATAAAAAGCACAAATAAATGTACTAAAATTACTTGCAGCTGCATACATATATTATAACATTATTTGATATGCATTAGAAATGAAAACCATTAAATATCCAAAATGTTATCAGCCATCACACGGCCGTCATTAGTCAGTATTTGAATTTAAACATTAATTACCATTTAAATTATAATAACAATTATTATTAACATTAAAATACCCACTAATGACGGCCGTGTGATTTCTAAAAAGATTTTATATTTTTAATGGTTTTAATTTCTAATGCATTTTAAATACATTTATATTATATGCATGTAGATTCAAGTAATTTTAATAGATTTATTTGTGCTTTTTTTACATGAATTTTAATTGTTATCTATTTTTAAGAAAATACAAGACGGACAAAGTTATTAAAATCATTAAATTGATTTTAAAAAATCATTTAATTTCATATTGTGTATTATCCCAAAGTTTGACATCTCTATTCTTCTGTCATATGTGTATGCATGCATAATCCGATGCTGAGAAACTAGGTCCGAAGTATATTTGAAATCATACTTGTTATGTTTAATAGTAAAGAGTTGTGTACCTTGGATTTTGGCCTTGTTGCAGGTTAGTTGTTTTTGCCAAGTGTCGAGGCAACTATCGTGACGGTGGGATGTCAAGTTTGTAACATTCGGAGAGCTATCCCATTGGCCCACGTGGACATGTGGGTGTGTAGTCTTCCGAATGCTTTATGAAGCTTGGAAGACGGCCTAAGGGAGGGGGGCTGCCTTGAGGATCTCATGACCAGAAATCGATTCATCCTGTGGGTGGTCCTAGTCCTCAGTCGTGTGCCTTAAGGGGGCTGGTCACTCAGCTTCGGAATTTTCCTCCGTAATGTTAAGTCTGTGGACTTTTGATGCATTCGTATATTTAAAATATCTTCTCGGGAAATTCATATTTTTAACATATTTTTTCTTCGTACTTTTCTTAAAGGATGTCACTTTTTTTCTTAGTTTTCAAAATATTTCTAAGATCTATGCTGAATTTAATATTTTATGTGTTAAAAGCCGGCGAACTGTGAGTAAGATTTTAACACGTCCTATAAAACTAAGTCTATACTTTAGAAATATTTTGATAACTAAGAATAAAAGAGATCTTTTAGGAAGTGTACACAAAAAAATAGAAGTTAAAAATATTAATTTCCAGAAGAGATATTTTAAATATACGAATGCATCCTATGCCCATAGACTTTATATTAGTGAGGGGAAACCGGAAGCTGAGTGACCAGCCCCCTTAAGGGAATTAGCGACCCTTTGTGGACGGATCCGATCGGGAATGAATTATGGTTCTCTTGGTAGCTTGTGTGCCGTGGTGGCTCCTTCCGGGTACACCGTGTAATGACCAGTAATGGGCACATACACGTATGCAATAGTCTTAGTAGTTAAGAAGGGAGAAATAATGTTGCCCACCTGTTTTGTTGGTAAAATATTCTGTCTCCTTCCCATGCGCGGCAAGTGCAAGAAGATATTATTACTATTGAAACTAATACTATTTAATCTAACAAAAGGTTATTTTTAAATACTTTGAAATAGCAGCAATTTCTTTTAAATGTTATTTGATATAAAATTATCTAATAGTGATATTTTATTGGTTTACCTTCATTTAAATCAATAAAAGTATAACCATATATGTATATCACTGCAAACAAAAGAAAAAGTATAATACATATATATATATATATATATATATTACATTGATAACGATATAATTAGGAAAACAGGTGGTGGATCTTGGGATAATACGTACGAATATCGTACGATATCGTATCAATTCCAAAGTTTTACAAAAGTTTTGTTTATAATAGATTGCCCAAAGGCATTCACCTTTTCTGTATGAAATAAGTTTTGATTGTCTCCGTATAAAGTTTCTAGGAAAAGCATTCAGTTAATTTCTTTTATGTCTTTATAAATGACACGTGCGCTTTGATTTACTTTAGAAATATTATTTTATATTACAAAAAAGTTAAGAGTTGTTTGGGGGAAATGTGAAATTACGAATTTGTACCTTACTCAACAACACATCATCAATGACTACGTATTTTCTTGAACTTACATATCGTTTCATGGTATTGTCTTTATCATGAAAAGTATAATATACAGTCAAACCTGTCTATCTCGAATCTCTTGGGAGCCAAAAAAAATTCGAGATATACAGGTTTTATACAAACATACTAAGAAAATTTCTTTACACTAAATATAAGAGACTGGAGGTTTAAAATAGTAAGTTTTATTTACATACGAAAAGTAATACGTTAGGAGTGTTTTATGAAAAACTTTTTTAGATCGGACAATTTTTGTGCAGTTTTAGAACAGCAGAGAAGCAATCCTAGTCAATATTGTCCTGGAATCCAAGAAAAATTCTCAGTGTTTCAACGGGGTTTTCTGCTTCTTTTGGTGTAACAACTCTTTCTATGTTAATTTTGTCATTCTCATTATCATTTTCCTCTTCATCATCAGAAATCCCTCGAACGTTTTCTAAAATTTCGCAATCACTTAATAATGTTCTCCTTATTACCAGTGATTCATCTACGTTTATAAAATCTTTAAATGAAGTATCAATATTTAGTTCATCTCTGATAATCATCCATTCATTGGAGTTTTCATCACTTTCCTCGGCCAGATGTTCTTCTGTTTCTTTTAGCTGTTGTTCTCCGACAGTGCATGATTGCTCAAATCCAGCTTTTTAAAAACAATTCTTTATAGTTTTCCCGTGACACATTTCCAAGCATAGTCTGTCATAACATCACAAACAGTTATGCTTGGAAGTTTTTTACCATCTGCAATTACATTAATGTGTTTTCGAACGAGTTATTTTTTATATTAAACTTTAACCCCTTAACGGTCGCATTAAATTACGGTTTAAAAATTCAAAGTGCTTATTGGCACCACTTTTTCGAAAAAGAAATATTCACCTTATTTAATGCCCACAATGATAGGTAAAATAATACCATTATAAAGCCAATTCCACTATTTTATAAAACTGGTAGGAATCAAACAAATCTGAATAAATCTAAAGAAAGACACAGCCCGTGAATATGACGGGAGCGAGAATTAAGGGTTTGAAACTCTTCATAATCCCTTGATCTAACGGTTGAAGTTTTGAAGTTGTATTCGGTGGTAGAAATTTTACCGTAACGTTCTTTTTTGAAGAAAGGTTCTTATGAGAGCTGCACGTTTATTGTTGCTACGGTGGGATTGTTTGTTACTCATAAAAAAGATCGGATCTTGGATTAAAAAGTGGAGTTTCTTTCGAAAATTCGAGATAGACAGGTTTGGAGAAAAAATAATTTGAGATAAGTTTTGAAATTACATTGATTTTTGAATGAAAATGCAGGGAAATTTGAGAATTTCGATATAGATAGGTTTTCGACATAGGCAGGTTTCGAGATAGACAGGTTTGACTGTATATATATATATATATATATATATATATATATATATTACATTGATAACGATATCATTAGGAAAGCTGGTGGTGGATCTTGGGATAATACGTACGATATCGTTAGGGGGGGGGGAGGGTTCCAAAATTATTAAAAAGTTGATAACTTTACATATGTATAGCCCTTAAGAAATGAAAACTGTAATGAATCGAGAAACTTTTAGACATCATACTCAGTAGAAATATATAAAAAGGTAATTTAAAATACATGAGTAAATGAAAATAGAAATTTGAATTTTAAAATGAGTTAACCACTAAATTTTATTCACATTACATAAGTTTGGCTACAAATTTAAAACCACGAATTTTATAAATTTAGGTGATGTATTAAATGGCATATTTTATCTCGAGTAAAATTGCAATCATGGAATTTCTAAATTGAATAAATCACTTTGAAATTTTGCATTACTTTTAGTCAAATCAGGAAAAAATAGTTGAGCTATAAATAAATCTAGCATTTAACGAGGTTTATTTTCATACGGAAGCATTATTTGTTTTTTATTCGCCCATAAAAGAAAAGATAGTGTGTCTCTCCTCTTTCTAATTTTAGAAAACCTTATGTAACAAGCATATTTTTAGATAGTTCAGACGTCTACATAGTAAATCTTAACTGGAAAAGATTTAAATACCACACGAATAAATCAGGGAATTTAGACTCTTGAAAAATTATTTCCCCAGAATGGAATAAAATTTCTTTCAAAATGTAGTTATTTATAAAAGAAATGGTACTATACAAATTTAAACATATTCCCTAATAAATATAAGAATTGTGCAAACTGAAATAAATTATTTCAGCGGAAATGAATATCAATTTCTCTGAAAATAATTCTTATGTATTGGCATTTTTTTTTCTGAAGTAATTTAAAACTAGAATGTGAAATTTGATGCATGTTTAAAAAAACATTGTTTTGATATAAATGTGAGGAACTTGCGCTGAATTATTTAGAAAATTGAACTAGCGTCTAAACCCTGTTCTTTCTCCACAGCACGTTTAGCGAATTTTTAGCAATAAATTGGAAAAAATATTTTACTTTTATTTTGTTGCAATCACTTATTTAAATCATTTCTTTTCTTTTCTTTTAAATCAATCAAGCTTTTATTAATGGAATAGCTTAAGAAATTAAATAAGTATGTTACGGTATTCTTTTATTTAGCTGATTGATATTGTTTGTATACATGGCCTTCGTAAAAGAAGGTGATCATAATACCTTATTACTGAAAATATTTGAACCCTAAAGGTTTGGAAAATTAGTCATTTCTTTTTTTTTATCAGCTTGTAATGTTTAAAATTAGACGTACCCAGACTGCAGTATTTAATTTAGCTTTTCAATAAAATGGCCTGTAGAATGAATAAACCGGCGCGGCGTGTCTTTGTAAATGTCTAGGAATACAGGAAATACTACTCAAAAAACTTATCCCCCCCACCCCCTAAAATGTCAGATATGATATGCATTTATAGAAGAAATTCCAAGCATGATTCATCAACTCAAATTGGTTATCGTCATAATGTCTTTTAAGAAGCTAATGTTGCGATATCAAAATATACTGAAATACGTGCTAGGCATCAGCAATTTTGTAATATTAAAGCATGCGAATCATGCATACATGTTTTTCTGTAATATATTTTATTAATTCCGGAATCCATTTCTCATGTTCCTGTGTTAAATTAATTGGATAAATTACCAATTTTTAAAACGTTAGTTATGCGACATTTATTCCACCTAATTTGTAGAAATCTTCAAAACTGTCGTATTACACACGTATTGGCAAAATTTTCCCATCTTAAAAGCAATATCAGTTATAGTTTCCAGATATTTATTAGAACATTTATATAGTTTTTATATAGTAGATTTCAATATTGGTTTCGTATATATTCGGGCTTGATTTAGAGCCAGGTATTACATTTTTTATATTACTATCCTACTGGAGGTATTATTACTGGAGGTAGATATTGCTTTTATATTGGCTTTTTATTAGATATGTTTGCAACAAATTGCCAATATTTAAGAAATTGCTTTAGATTGTAAATATTTGCAATTAAATGCCCATTTTATGGAAATACTGGGTTAAGTATAAAACATTGGAAATAAAACAGCTAAATAAGCATTGCCAATATTGATGCAATACCCCCAAATTTGATAAAATATTTCATACGAATATTGACAGTATTAGGCAAAATGTAATTATTTTTTTTTTATCTAAGAGTGAATCGATATTAACCATATTACTGGTTAGAGCACTAAAAACAAGCTGTGTAACTTTCAATAACTTCTATATACAAACAGCTAAATAATTTCAATAGGCCAATTAGGTACAATTTTTTGTGTTTTCTTACTTTATGAATTATTTGTTCGGAATAATATCCGTAATATCTATATACAAAGTGTATCTATTTGAATATGCAAACTGCACAGCGAGCGGATCAATGACACGATTTTTTGTACCTTTTACGTTGCATCGCCAATACAATGGACCAATATTTTTTCCCTTCAAGGGCTAAGATTAAAAACTTTAATAACGAAAACTTTTTCATTTATTAATTTCCTCAACATTTCTTTGCATAAAAGTTAGATATTTTTTTAGTTAACATAAATTGAAAATTATAACTTTTGGATTGCATGGATGCATGATATAAACAATACCACGTGGCATGTAAATAAATATATTTTTTCTTGAATTAATTGTGAATTTTTGAGGATTTTTAAAATTTGCGTGTGATTTCCATGTCAGTTTCCATATAATCAGTTCAACATTTCTAGTATTTCATCCTCATTTAGAACTAATAAAAAACTGTTTTGTTTTTCCACTTCCAAATACAGTAGAACCCAGCCAGTTCGAACTAATTGGGGTCAGTGCCTGTTTGGATTACAAATAATTAAGATTATCCGAAATTCCGATAAAATAGAAAAGAAAACGATAAGTGAAAAAAAAATGCAAGTTATAGGTACTCAGTAGTACAATAAACATCCCTTAATCCGCCACGACTTTCGTAAATAAAATAGTATTTCTTGTTTAAACTCTCCTGATGTTTATAATAATCCAGTGGAACTTTACAATAAGGAATTACGTAACAACCCATTACAAACGGTTCAAAATCTCGAATCTATAAACAACTCAGTCACCAAGTCGACGAGGAGGGAAGTAAAAAACATTTCTGAAGATAATTTCTGAAATCAAACTGTTGAAAAGAAAAATAAATTTTTATGTTCTGAATTAAATACTTTTTGCATTTAAAAGAAGAATTTTATAGTGACTGGCAAACAAACTGATATTCGAGATTTTTTGAAGATGGCTAAAACGAGTAGGCCTACAGCGCACGTTTTCATTTTATATTCGTGTACATATGTTGTATTTTTACATTATTGAATATTTTTCTTTTCTATTCCCACTGTTTAAAGAATAAAAACAATACGTTACTGCTATTCTTTGTTTAATTCTAACTTCTACACGTTTTTACCGACATTTTCTTTTAAACCGTAAAACTTCGTAAGTTAATTCTTTCAGTTAATCTGTTCAAGATCGGTTAGGGTTAATCTGAATTTCGTATTAACAGGGTGTGATGTAGTGGGCCAGAGCTTTTTGGTTCACTAAGCTCTTGTGAGATGATCGTTGAAAAATAATACATGTTTCTTACCAAAGTTCTTTATTAGAACAACTAAAATAGATTTGAAAAATGTAATAACGAGCTTTACCATTCATAGGTAGACACTCTCACTTTTTATTAACAGTTCTATACTTCTCATAGCCAAACTGAGTAAAAACGATTTTTACTCGCATCTCTTCCGTTGTTAAAAAAACACCTCACTTCATCAGTGTCACCCAGTCTACTATCAGCCTCCACACCAGCTTCTGCATGAGTCTCTTTTTACTTTCACTTTAGGGACGAATTCCCACACATTGTACAGCCACCCCTATTTCTTGGAAAAGTTGAAATACCCTGTTGAGCAGATCCCAAGGGCAGAAGTATGCCAGGAATTTCCCCTGCATGCCTTTACACAAAAGACCATTGTCCTCCTCGGAAATGCCTGTTGCTTTCCCCGTCGAAAATGTGTGGTGAAGGTACGATATCACAACACCTCTCCCCAAAAGAGATTTCCACAGGAAATATTTGGCATGAATTCACATAATAAGCCCTTTTAATAGATTTCCCGAGAGGTCAAGCACACCATTAAATCAGCAATAAAATATCATTTAGACTTTTGACCCAATTATGAAAGTTCTACTTAAATTCAAGAATACCCACTCTCAGTTTCAAAGGACATACCAAAATATGAAATTTTTAGAATTTTCCTTACACATAATCAATCAAAAGAATAAAAATAATATACATTTTTGAAGCTAGAACAATTAATTTAAATTTAAAATATTTGAATGTAATACTAACTCAAAAAAGAAAAAAAACACTATAACACAATCTAGGTAACTAAATTTTTACATACAGCACAATATCTTAATAAAACGCCCTAATTACAAGTATTAAAATTTTGAACACTAAATTCCAAACAGAAAATCTAACTCTGATTCTAAATCTTCTTACTTAGACCATCTGCATTTCCATGTAATTTTCCTGGCTTATGTGTAATTTCAAAATTTAATGACTGCAAAAATAGAGCCCAACGTGTCAAACGAGAGTTTGTACCAACCATTTTCTTTAAGTACACTAATGGATTATGATCGGTTTGTATTTCAAATTTTTGCCCATCCAAATAATAATTTAACTTTTTTAATCCATATACTATAGCCGCTAATTCTCTTTCTATCGTGCTATAATTTTGCTCCGCACGAGAAAATTTTTTGCTAAGATACAAAATTGGATGCTCTTCACCTGCAATAATTTGAGATAAAACAATTCCTGCCCCATACAAACTTGCATCTGTTTGCACAATGAATTTCTGCTTAAAATCAGGCGCATATAACACAGGACTTTTCATTAATTTTAACTTTAATTCTTCAAATGCATTATTACACTTCTCGTCCCATATGATTTTTTCTTTTTTTATTTTCCCTTTTAAAGCATCTGTTAACGGCACTGCTATGGTAGCATAATTCTTTATGTACCTCGCGTAATACCCTACCATTCCCAGATATGCTCTTAGCTGTGTTTTCGTCGTCGGAATTGGAAAATCTTTAATAGCCTGCAATTTAGCTTCACTAGGAGACCTTTTCCTGACCCAACTTCGTGTCCCAGAAATTTTACGTGATCTTGCGCGAATTGGCATTTGGATGGTTTCACCGTTAGATTTGCTTCTTTTAACCGCTTAAGAACCGCTTCCACATCTTTTAAATGCTGTTCCCATGTCAAAGAAAATATAGCTATATCATCGATATACGGAACCGCATTCTTATCATACCATTGTTTTCGTTTCTCCTGACACTCTTTCATTCTTTTACACACTAATTCTTGACAATGTTTCAATCTATTACTTAAGTTCAAAATATAGTCCACTACATTCTGATTTACCGTCTCCTTTTCCATCCAATTTTCATATACAAGAGCATGTGGCATTCGTAAATTCTTACCATGTACAAGCTCAGCAGGGCTAAATCCCGTGCTTTCATGACTTACAGTTCTCAAAGCAAATAAAGCCATTGGCAAGACTGCTTCCCAATCTTTTCCTGCCTCCAAACATAATGTCTTTATAACCTTTTTTAAACTACCATGCATCCGTTCAACGCTATTCGATTCTGGGTGGCAAACTGAACTATGTACAACCTTAATACCAAACCTATCAAAAAATTCCGATGCCAACTCACTTGTAAATGACCTACCCAAATCACATTGTACCTCTTTTGGATAACCAGTCCTAGAAAATATTTGTATTAGCCCCTAAATCACTGACGGAGAAATTAAATCTTCTACTGGAATCGCATCTGGATATTTTGACGCAACACAAATTGAAGTAATCAAGTATCTATTATTTTTCTCGCTTAAACTCAAAGGGCCTACACCATCAATATTTATCCTGGAGAAAACTTCTGAAATTATCGGCACGAGCTTCAAGGGAGCTTTCTTTTTATCTCTATTTTTACCAACCTTTTGACACAGATCGCAAGTTCTTATAAATGCCTCAATTTCCTTGTAACAATTTGGCCAAAAATAGCATTTAATTACCCTATCTTTTGTTTTAGTTGCCCCTAAATGTCCCGCAACTTCCTCATGACACATCTTCATTATTTTCTCTCTAAATTCTAATGGCAAACATAATTGTAATTTCTCATCCCCACTATTTGAATGTGAAACTCTTACTAATTTATTTCCCATTATTTTAAATTCCTTTTCTTCTACATTATTTGCCTTTTCCGATAATGTTTTTAAAGATAAGCACTGTTTCTGAGCTAAGCTGAAATCTTTCGCTGTAATTTTATTCAATCCCACATTATCTTTCACCTCCCATTTCGGTAATAACATAAGATCTTCGATTTGACTTTCATCCTGTCTATTCTCATCCATTTGAACTACCTGCGTTTCTTTGTTCTGTGAGCAATCCCCAATTTTATCTACACTACCTGGTTGCTCTTCTAACTTTGCCTGATCAACAAACGACATTTCCTTATCAACATCCCGTTGCTCCATTCCTTTTTTTAAAGAATTCGTCTTACTACGGGTAACCACCATATTTATAGGAACACCACTTCCTTTATTTTGCTCAATAAGCTCCGCAGTTTTATTACCTAAGAGATAGTAACCTTGCTCCGACTCCGATGGTTTAATCGCCGCCTTAGTGGTGATGCAACCAAAATCCCCTTTTATAGTCACCCATGCTAATGGTAAACATTTACATTCATTATCAAGAGGTTGACGTACCCAAGTTATATCTCCAGTAAAATCCTCTGTTTTAACCCAATTTCTATCGCATAGATCAATCCCTGCTCCCGTGTCCCTCAAATAGTGTCTTTCAACCCCGTTTATTAGAGCTTTTTTTAGATAAGGTTTAAAACAATCCCCTAAATCAACATCATTACCTAAATGATTAACTGTATTGAACTCATTTTTCTTTTTTAACCATTCCGCACAATCTGGTTTTATGTGCCCTGGTTGATTACAAAAAAACACCTAATCTGCCTTTTCCTCTCAAAAGCCTGGTCTTGTTTAAGTTTATCATTTTTAAATTTTTCCGTTTTATTCTCTAACTCCGATTTAGCTTTTACTTCACCCCTAATTTTCGGATTTAAATTGCTTCTTTGCATCTCTGAATAAGGTTTTTTTTCCCAAGATTTTTTTTCTGATTTCCTGAAACTACTTCTAATACTCTCATATTTGTCACATTTATCAGCAAGTTTCGAAGCCTCTTTCATTTCATCCCATTCATCCATAAATTTTCCTTTTACTTCAAAAGGAACGCGTTTTTTTTACTTGCTCTGTGAGCATGAGCTCTTTTAAAGACTCGAAATCCTTTATTTCTAATGATTCCAACCAATTATCCAAATAACCTCTTAATTCATATACCAAGTCTACCCATAACGCTCCAGGTTTCCTTTGATGATTTTCAAACTTCTGTTTTAAAGCACCTGTTCCCAATCTAAAACGATTTAATAAAACTGTTTTTACATGTTGAAAATCATCTCCTAATTCTGCCTGTTGCTTCACTATAATTTCCGCGATATCTGATGGCAATAAGGGAATTAATTGGCTAACCATATCCTCCTGCGAAATTTTAGCTTTTTCCGCCTGTTTTTCAAAGATCATAAAGAAAAGAGTGATGTCAATTAATTTACAATCAAAACGTGGAACTAATTCTTTCAAATTAATTTTTGGATTCCTATGCGAACCTACATTCAAATCACTAGACGAAAGACTAACAGTTTCCGAAGAATTTTGAATTCTTAATTTTTCTAACTCAAATTGTCTTGTTTTTTCGCGCTCTTCGTCTTCCCGTTCCAAAGCTAATTTTTCCCGTTCCATTTCTTTTCGTTCTGCATCCTCCTTAATAATACATTCTAAATTCGATTTAGCAAAACTCTCATTATAATCCGATGCTGCTAAAATAGCCTGAATTATAGTTTTTTTCTTATCAGTTGCCGACACGTTGGTCTCAAATTCCTCTGCCAGCAAAAGCAAGATGTTTTTAGTATATTTCCCTAGAAATTCTTCCATTGTTTTCCCCCAAAATATACTAATCACAACAATACACAAATATATACAATTTGTAAAACACAATAAAAATTACAATAAGCAATAGAATTTTATCCTCTAGATATATTTCAATGCATAAAACAATAATACAATTTTCCTTCCGAAAATTTTCGTGCACTTGTTATATCCTTTAAAACTGAGTAAATCCTCAAAATTATTTTGATACCACAGCACTATATAAATACAATTTGTATAAAAACAACTAATCCTGCTATTTCCTACAGCATACCCATAAAATTTCAAATAACTTTATTGCTGTAATAAACAAAAGCTGTATATGCCCCAACTTTATAACTAAAAGTTACATCCACAACTATGATTAATTTTAATGATTAATATTCTTTTATTAATCAACCGTAATTTACTATCCTCAAGTTAATTATGAAATACATAAATATTAAATTTTCAAAACCAAATGAATTACCGTACAGACCATAAGAAACCCGTTTAATATAAAAATTCTAACTAAAAATTTCGATCCCAAACTAATAGCTACCCTAGACTTTTTATCTATTAAACATACACAAATTACCAAGAACAGACATATACAATATTAAATCCTAACAGACCTCTCTGGAAAATTTCATAAAAGGGCTTACCTTCAAATGTAGACCTTTCTCCACACTGCTCCAAGGCTTTCCTGCACTTTTTTTTTTTTTTTTTTTTTTTTTTTTTCAGGTACTGCCGTATCTCCGGATCTAACTTGATTTCCGCCGGGAAATTTACACACAAGCTGTCTCCATGGATTCCTAAGGGCGATCGATGAAATAGTCTACTATCCACTGCACTGGATGTTTACTGAAGAAATTTTCTATATCGTCGAATCCTTAGTCCTTGTTACATACCAGCTAACACATTCGACACTCCAGATTTCACAGTTCCTCACCGGATACACTTGAAAATCTTTCTCGTCAAACACAAGATTTCATCACCGACTGTCCTTGTTTCTACACAGTTTCCTTCTGTACATCAAGTTCACGTGGGTCCAGTCTAATTTATGCTAGACCTAATTAATCCCACCGCTGCCACCATTTATAATACTATAGCTGTGATGTAGTGGGCCAGAGCTTTTTGGTTCACTAAGCTCTTGTGAGATGATCGTTGAAAAATAATACATGTTTCTTACCAAAGTTCTTTATTAGAACAACTAAAATAGATTTGAAAAATGTAATAACGAGCTTTACCATTCATAGGTAGACACTCTCACTTTTTATTAACAGTTCTATACTTCTCATAGCCAACCTGAGTAAAAACGATTTTTACTCGCATCTCTTCCGTTGTTAAAAAAACACCTCACTTCATCAGTGTCACCCAGTCTACTATCAGCCTCCACACCAGCTTCTGCATGAGTCTCTTTTTACTTTCACTTTAGGGACGAATTCCCACACATTGTACAGACACGCCTATTTCTTGGAAAAGTTGAAATACCCTGTTGAGCAGATCCCAAGGGCAGAAGTATGCCAGGAATTTCCCCTGCATGCCTTTACACAAAAGACCATTGTCCTCCTCGGAAATGCCTGTTGCCCCCCATCGAAAATGTGTGGCGAAGGTACGATATCACAAGGGTTCTACTGTATTGTAATTTGTTTCTATAGATTCATGAATATATGATCATGGGAAGAATACTATAAATGTAATTTGGAAGATAGTAAATAATTACACGTAGTATCCAGAAATTCTTTTCGTTAAAAAAATTGTCTTAATTCTTCCTCTAAATTTTCACTGCCTATTTAAAAAAAAAAAAAAAAAAAAAAAAAAAAAAAACTTACTCTTTTGGATATGAAATTAATCGTACTTTTATAATCCATTTTGAAATTAACATAAAGTATTTTCAATAAAGTATTGGAGATCTATTTTAGATAGTCAAATATTATTATAATTTTAATTCTGTAATTCTAAGCATCGCTCAGCTTTAATCAGTGAAGAGTGGATACACTCCATTCACATTCACAAGTCCCAATCATACTATTATTACATTTTCAGTTTACTATTATTACATTTCATTTTTCATCACATTTTCATTTTTTACAAGTTGCGTGTGATTTTCATAGAAGTTTCCATATAATCAATTTAACATTTCTAGTATTTCATACTGATTTTTGATTAGTGGAATTCTTTTGTTTTTCTACGACCAAATATTGTGATTTTTTTCAACTGGTTCATGAGTACGTGATCATGCGAAGATTACTATAAATTTTATTTTAAAAATAGTAAATAATTTCACGGAGTATGCAGAAATTGTTTTCTTTAAAAAAATCGTTTTATTTTTTCCTATAAACTTTTACTGCCTACTTTTTAAAAACTGACATTTGTGGATATGCTAAGAATAGTACTTTTATAACCTACTTTGAAATTAACATAAATTATTTTGAATAAGGTATCGGAGATCTATTTTAGATAATCAAATATTATTATAATTTTAATTTTGTTATTCAAAGCATCGTTGTGCTAAATCAGTGAAGAGTGGATACACTCCGTTCACATTCACAGATCCCAATCATACTATAATTTACTTCTTTATTTTAAGAACTTTTTAATCTAATACCGGAAACTGTAAGACTGCTTTTAATATTTGTCTTTTGCATCTTTTAATAACGCCTTTTTTATCTTGCAGAAATGTAACTACAATGGATGTTTTGAAGCGTGTACATTAAAACATTTTTACATACATGTTAAGCAGAAAATGTCGTAATTAAAAATACTATAATGAGATATGCTGAAAGTTATTGTGATTGAAAGCTTTTAATATTAAACTAAAATAATAAAGATTTCACTAATAAACCAAATGTTTGAATGTAATCATCCAATTTACTGTATTATTTATATATGAATTGTTTTCCACATACTGCTTAAAGTTTGAAGACAAATTAGACAGATGTCAAATAAGAAAATAGAATTAATCTACATACTTACTTACATATATACAGAAGATACTGAAGGTATGCCTTAAAATGAAAACATTTAAGAAAGAATATAACTTAGCTCTCCTTTTTATAAAATATATGATACACATATTTCATTTCCTTATGTAAATTCCCAAGGTTTCATAAGAAATGTTTATTTGAAAATGAATACCAATATATTTTTTAACACTTTAAATTTCTCGAAAAGCTAAGAAAACATAGAAAAAATGCTTATGTTTATTTATGAAAATATACTACATAGAAATTTTATTTTACAAAATCATTTTCAAAAAATGTAAAGCTATCATATGAGGAAATTTCAAAATGCTTGTGAGCAAACTATTTGTCTAGTACAGGAACGGCGAACCTATGGCACGCGTGCCATAGGTGGCACGCGGGAGATTTTTTTCGGCACGGCATAGACTCATATTCTAAATTAAGATATCGCAGAGCTTCCGCGTAAAGCAAGATAATTAACAAAATGGAACTTTTGATACAGGCAATTTTCAAATCCTGTGAAGAAAATATGCACAAAACTATTATAATGGTTTCCTGCTAAACAGCTGATTTGTTAAGAATGGAACTTCTGTTAACTTATGTGCAATATTTTTCCCTGATAGACTTTATTTTAGGACTTATGTGAAAATAGTTTTCATTTTGTATATTCAGATTTGAAAATTATCAAATTAATATATATTGTGTAAAATCTCTGTACTTCTAGAAAGTTGTTACGATGCAGTTAAATAATTTTACAAAAGAAAAATCGATCAGAGGTTTTTTTTTTTTTTTTTTTTTTTTTTTTTTTTTTTTTTTTTTTTAATTTTACTTGCCACGTTTTACACCCCAACGTTTCATATAATGAAAATGCAC
Source organism: Maratus speciosus (assembly GCA_963932465.1). Taxonomy (NCBI): domain Eukaryota; kingdom Metazoa; phylum Arthropoda; class Arachnida; order Araneae; family Salticidae; genus Maratus; species Maratus speciosus. The sequence continues at coordinate 175,756,180 of OZ010790.1, read as the reverse complement.
TATTTTGAATTTAGACTTGCTGAGTTTTTCTAGATTAGGTTGCTTATCGTTGTCATACAGATTGAAAAAACTGAAATGCAACTTTATAAATCCCAATCTATCTCAATATTGAGTCAAAAAATTATATTGAGAGAATTAGGAGATTATCGGGAAATAACGACCATAAGCGAGAATTCCGATGGTGAAATGGAAGTTGGAATTTCGAATTCAATTCCATAGTAAGAAGTTTTTTTTTAAGAAACCATTTTGATATACAGTGAATTCTCGATAAGTCGAAATCGAAGGGACCGGCTAAATTATTCGAGTTATCGTAAGTTCGACTTATCAATAATTTTTAAATACATGCAGAAAATATATGAGAAATAATCCAATCATATACATAGGAATTGCAATTATACTGTAATAACGGAGTCTGTAAAATGAGCGCTAAAGAGATATATATTTAATGCTACATATAAGGTACTTACAAACTCAAGTTTTACGAAAAAACTTGTTAATTATGACTGTTTGAAGAAACTATTTTGTCTTTCACATGTCAGAAAGTATGTAAACAAAGGAAAAGAGAATCGTCCACACCGTCTCTACTTTCGAGATATTGCTGTAGTGTCGTCATTGCCGCATGTGCTTGTTGATTGTTTGGAGGTGAAACGCAATTTACTTCCTCATCATCCTCAAACTCAGAATCGTTCTCCACCTTTTTCATTGCTTCAACTATATCTGAAGCACTAATGTCTCCACAAACTGCGACATTTTCGTCAATATTCAAAAACTCATTATCGTCATCTTCAGAAATAATTTCATCGTGTAGATTTCCATTCATAACACATGAGTGTGCATTGCTTGCAAAGAAGCCACATCTACTGAAGCAATTTTTGATAGTGATTTGCTTTACGTCGTTGTTCCAGGGACTATAAAACAGTCTAATTGCTTCTAACACATCACACTTTTGAGTTATTCCATTTTCGCCATCTTCGATTGCCTTCCACCCTTTTCTGTAGGAATGTTTTAAACATTTAATTATTCCCTGGTCTACTGGCTGTAGTTTAGAAGTTGTGTTAGAAGGGAGAAATTCTAACTTGATAGATTTCAATTTCGAAAGTTGATCATGAGCTGTACACGGATCAACGAAGATCAACATTTTACGCTTTTTTGCATGAAACACTACGATTTCTGATGTAGGGGAGACCGGGGTTAGTTGTGCCAGGGGCAAGTTGTGACATCGAGCTGCCTGACTGAACCAATAGGTTGCAGCACTTGTGGCATCATGTGAGTGAAGAGGTTGATTGTCTCAGTGTGCTGCGTATGTTTTGAAGTATAGCGTTGCGTTGTTTTCGAGATAATTTCTATCGTAAAAGTAAATTTTGCGACCTACGTTGGAATCGCCATTGCCACTAGCATTACTGAGGTATGTAAACTTCCCGAACATTTTTTAAATGCTTATATTTTCATGTGTTATCACTATGTATTTCATTTGTTAATCATGCCAACATTTCGGAAACTAATGAAAAAAGTTCAAAATGGCATAACGCGGGGCTACTTGTGACGAAGTCTCAGAGGCACCTTGTGACAGTGTCACTACTTGCCCCAGCATAATTTTTTATGGAGGTTTTTATATTTCAGGAACAATGATGCGAAATTGCAAGAGGCATACTCAAAGAGCTAAACCAACTTTAGTAGATTATGATAACGCTGCAATAGAAGTACCTCTCACGAGTCACAGATTACAGCCCCTTGATGTGTCAGTATACGGGCCATTCAAAAACTTCTACAATCAGGCTGTATGTCGATGATTGAAATCGCATCCTGGAAGTACTGTGTCGATCTACGGCTTACCAGGTATTCTCAAAATAGCCCTTCCTAATGCTGCCACTCCAAAAAGTATTCAAGCAGGATTTCGTTGTAGTGCAATTTGGGAATTTAAAAGGAACATTTTTACTGATGAAGACTTTCATGTTCCTCAGTAACTGATCGACCGTTATCCACCAGAGATGAGAGCGTTAAAGACCAGAATGACAATGATAAAAAAATTAATAAATATGAAACTGTTAATAAACCTAGCACTTCAGCAATAACTTTAATCAATGATGATGAGATTGCAGGACCGTCTTCAGAAGTAAGAAATCTCATTGAATTAGATGATTCTATGACAAATGTTAATAGCAATATGTCAGTGGTAAGTCATACAGAAATAAGATCACTTCCTAAAGCAGGACCTCGAAAAGGCAAGCGATCTACTCTTAAATGTTTTAAATCTGCCATTCTAAAAAGCACAACTGTAAAAGAGAAAATTCGAGCAGAACAAAAAGCAAAAGAGCGCAGAAAACAAATTGAAGAAGAAAAAGCAAAAAAGAAACTGCCTGGAAAGGCCAAGCAGTGCATAAAAAATTACACCTAGGTTATTCAAAAAAAGGGAGAAGCAAGTATTGGATATCTCTTAAGATGACGAAAATTGCTTATGTTTAGTTTGCTTGGAGCAATACAAAATTCCTAAACCCGGAGAAGACTGGGTGCAATGTGTGATATGTAAAAGATGGGCGCATGTAAAATGTACCAAAAATGAACCTTATTATATTTGTATTAATTGCAAATCAGACGCTGAAACAAGTAATGACAATGAGTGATTAAAAATATAGGATATAGGCCTACACGTTGTAGAAGGTTACCGAGTCAAATATCAATATGGCCAAAGATTAGTGTTGGCTTACTTTTTATTTCTTTCCTGATTAAGATAGTTTTTTTCTTCTTTTTATTGATAAGTGTCTCTAAAAGTATCTTTATAAAGGACTAAGAGTTTACAAGTGTTAACAATTTAACTGTTTATTTTCATTTGATTTACAATATTATTAAAACATGAATATGTTTTATTGTGTTAAGAACGTTATAAAGGAATAAATTTCTCATTCTTGATTTAACATATCCCATTTAATCGCCTTTCTTACATAATTTGTATATGTTACAATCTACTTGTATGTGTCATTTATGTGTCACAATGTGCCCCAAGCATGTCACAACTTGCCCCGTAGCGGGGGTTAGTAGTGACAAATTTCGAAGTTACGCAGAATTCATTTTGTGTTATGAAAAACGTTAATAATGTTAATAGTAGTTTTATAAATGTGTTACCCAAGATTTACTCTAATGATATGATACACTAAATGTTTCGCTTCACTTCAAATCTTACGGCTAATATAAAAAATGTCAAAAATGTCACTACTATTCCCGGTCTCCCCTACTCCTCGAACAATATCAGTGTCATCCAAACCTTGCTATTGGATCTTTACTCTACCGGAAGTGACTTTTTATGTTTGAAACAGCAAGGATTTTTGTATTTAGCAATGACCAGTAAAGGTAATTTTTCTGTTCCAGAAGCATTTGCTCCGACAAGAACATTTAAACGTTCTTTACTTAACTTTCCACCGGAACATGATTACCCCTTAAACACCATTGTCTTTTTAGGAAAACATTTGTAAAAGTCTCCCATTTCATCCATATTGTAAACGTCGTCCGTACAAGAAGTTTGAGTAATGAAACTGTCTTCCATTCCACGCACAGCGCATCAGACACATCTTTTGCTTCACTGCCTAATGTCCGAAACACAATGTTGTGTCTAGCTTTAAATTTTCTCAGTAATCGAGTGATCTCGTGCTTGCAAGGAATTCTTCTACATTCAATAATTTTGTGAAATCCAAAGCATTCTCATGTAACATCGTAGCACTTAAAGAAATTACACTCTTCTGTGTACTGCAAGATGTAAACCACTTTACGAGGTCTGTTTCGATATCTTGGAAGGCACACGTATTCATCCTTTTGCACTTTGGGTTGACACTTGACTTACGTCTTTTGAAAATGCTTTCTTTATCTTTGAGTATGGTAGATAGAGTGTTGCGAGGGATACCATATTTCAGGGCTAGATCGTTTTCATTAAATTAGGATTGTTTACAATATCTTTTATCAAATTTACTCTTGGTTCTAAAGTAAGAATTTCTAATTTCCGTTTCGACATTTAAAAAAACCCGATTAAAAATGTATCACGATGTGACAGCAATAAACACTAAAATGACAACACTCAACGTTAAAACAAAGAACCGAACACGAATGAAATCTCAATAATGGAATCGAAAGATTAAAAAAAATCCTTCCATAAAAGCGTGAGAAATTTGGCAAATTAGAATACACTAAGCCACCTGAGAGTTCAGAAAATGGAATATGTAAAGGAAAAATGAATAGGGGGAGGGGGAATGATTGCCACCGAAATTGCAAACTCGCAGACTCTTCTCACTGTCCAAGGTGGGAAGTAAAAATAGCATCCTTCAAAGACTGAGAAGGAGTTTAAGTTTATCTAACAGAAAAGTTTTATCTAAAAGAAGGTGTCAGCATTTTTGAGCTGTAACTGAAAAATTAAGAAATTAATCCAATTACTCTTATTTGTCTTTCTGAAAAAAAAATCGACTTAAAAGATGTAGACTTCGACAAGACGAGAAAGTTTAACATTGATTTGTAATAAAAGGGTCGGGACTTCGTGTAAATCTCGACTTAAACGAATATTCGACTTATCAGACTTCGACTTATCGAGAATTCACTGTATTTTTTTCTGATAGTTTATTTTTATTTTTATTTTATTTATTTATTTATTTTTTTTTGGGGGGGGGGGGAATGAAAAGTATGTAAAACTCAAGTAGAAACCTGTTGTCACGTGTCTCCAATCCAGCTAGCATTCTCATAACTAAAAACTGGAATACGAAGCTGATCTGAATTATTTGGCATCTAAGACGTAACAAGAGAAGTAGGATTTTGTAAAATACTTAAGTATGTTGCAAAATATTACTTATATATTTTAAATCCTAAAATCAGTATTTTAATTAATTTTGCTGCTTCGATCCAATAAATTTGTTGGCACGCCGTGATCATTTAAAATAATTTTGGGAAAAAATTGGCACGCGGATGCGAAAAGGTTCGCCGACCCTGGTCTAGCATATAGGCTTTTAATCACAGTGCATGATTGGAAATGGGGAATAGTTTGCTCGAAAAACTAAAGCAGATGAAACAAATTTTAGAGTTTTAACCAGTTTCGGTAGAATTCTGAATACGGCGATCAATGATTGGTTATTAGTTAGCTTTCGTAAGAAATACAACCTATCGCATTCTCCCCTATGCCGGAATTTCTGAAATAGGGAGGGGTTTTGTGAAAACAGAACCCCCTCCCCATAAATTCTTAATTATAATACATATCGAATGAGTTTAAAGTTGTTATTACTTCTAAAAAAGGAGCCAAAATTTTATGCATGACAGATTTGTGATAAAATTAAAAATGGGCTCAAAGGTCGAAAAAATAGGGTTTTGGGAAGAAAAAAAATCATAACCTCGTCAATTCACAAGATATAAAATCTACTTAAATTTATTATAAATCTTCTTAGCATTATCTACAACTTTTACACTGACAAGTTTTTGACAGGACCAACTCTTATAGCAAAAATGTTAAAAAAAAATAATAATAAAATAGGGGTTGAAGAAAAAAATTATCGTATTAACATGAATCTGTTAAAACCAGCTCTTGCAGATAAATGAAATTAAAAACTCATCAAAAGCGGCCAGATTATGGTTTTAAAATGATTTTTTCTCTATCTTGATCCAGTTTTTGTTCGTAAAATTAGTACTTAACTCCGAAATGTACCTGTGCCTGCAGGTCGAGCAGGCAGGGATTTTTGTTTGTCCATATATATAGTGTAAATATATATAAATGTACGGAGTATGGATGCAATATTTTCATTGTCTAATATAATTGCGGGAAAAGAAAGGGGGAATATAACATAATGGAAAAGCGGATTTAAACGGATTTGAATTTTGCGTATTTACGTGCCTAATTTGTATGCCTATTTCTATAATCCTCTACTCGAGTATTGAATGTTTCTCCTCTTGTTCCAGCAGTTATTTTTCTCAATAGATAAAATTCCATTATTTTTTGCATTTATGACAGAACACTAACAGCCACAGAAAACAATAATCCAAATCTTTTCATATACATCGAGAAATTTTTTTATGATCTAAACTTGTCATATTTATTTACATTGTACACGATTCTTAGAATTAAGTGTAAAATCGAAGTTCATCGTAAAAACCCAAAAATCTCCTCCCTATGTCATTTAGAGATGACAGTCATTTCAAAATTATGCAGCTGAGCGTATGTCATTTACAATTATACAAAAATATGTGGAAAATGTTCTTAATTGCTCTAACTTTGTATACTACGCTTTTATGTAATAATTGAGAGTAGCAGACCGTTGCTAACTCCGCTACACGTACAACAGCTGAAATACAGTAAGTAGGGCAATTAATCCTGGGGGTTATCTGGCCTGGATATACCCTAAAAATATTTTTTTTAGGGGAGTTGTATGGGGAATCTAAAACATATGTTAAATGTTAAACAAATAGTAGAGTTTTCATTTAAAATTTATGCTAACTGAGCATTCAAACAATGGGCAGTTTATTCTGTAACCTGGGGAGGCCGACTTGCAGACCCTGGTATGTGTAATGTAAGTGTTAAAGTAAATAAATTGTTTCAGTTTTCATTATTTCTTTACCTTCTTGCATCCTCTTTTTAATGCACATTAAGGGACGCTTCAGAAAAACAAATTGTCCCTTCACAGATCACGAAATCTCAGATTGACATTTGGTGAAATGAGTAGTTATTTCTTGACATTTCACTCTTTATTATCTTAAGAAACCGGAGCAAAGCCTAAAGGTACTGCTAGTGCTCAATATTTTATTGAAAGCAGTCATATTAAAACCTCTTCATTGACTGACGTACACAGCGTATGTCACGACTTCATCTTTCTATCCAACGAGACGTACTACAGGTACATTGTGTATAATATTGAAATGTTTAGTGTTGTTTTATTTTGAGGTAAATAGCTGCCGAAATAAGCAAAATAAACAAAAACAAAATTTTTTGCAAGATATGATATAGTCGCACACTTAGAATGGTGATAAAGTGGTTAACAAAGAATTGTATTGTTTATCGTCTCAAATTTAATAAATTTCTTACAAGTGAGAGAACAGGCAGAAATAATGTATTTTCAGTTTGTAATGAGTTAACGAAATAATTAACTGTCAAATAAAATGTATGCTAATTACTACAAATATGTATATAATTATGTGTTGTTGAAATATGTTTATAAACAAAATTGGTTCTTTTTTGCCGAAAATAAATTTATGAAAATTTGAGTCAGAATAACAGATATGATTTCATTATAGCTTAAAGAGACAAAATGTATTTTGATATATGGGAATATTTTTTTTCACAAATTTATACGATGCTTTCAATTATTGTCTGGTAATTAAAGGATAGGCTAATATGTAAATTTTGCTTTCAAATTTAATCGTAAGTTATTTTGTCTATTATTATTTTTAAGTAAATGTAAATGGGAAAGATAAATATTTCGACACAAAAAGTAATTGTAATTCCTCAGATTAAAGATATCATAAAAGCTTTCAATGCAGAAATTTCTGATTTAAATTACATAAATTACATCTTCAATTATAATACGAATTAATTATTTTTAGTTTTATCACACACTCATTTTTTCAACTATGTAACAACAATGAATTTTATTTTAAACTTGTAAAATTTTAAATATGCGTCGTTAAAGTTTTGCTTTATTTTCATATTATAAAGGACATTTAAAAAAAGAATATTAAAAAGGTAATTATAGCTCATTAAGATATTTTACTCATACAATATTTCTTTGCTTCCCATACCTACCGGGACATTCAAGGCATTTCAACGAAAGCTTAATGAATATGCATCTAAATTAGAGAGTAAGTATCAAACAGATATTTAACAGTTATTCCGAAATGGATTTATTATTTTTTTTAATGGAGATGAAATTGCATGTTTAAATTTCTTTTTTTAGAATTACGGTGCCTTTCGTTTAGAGGCATGCACGGGCCCGGGCTTGGGCCGAGGCCCGTACCCGGCTCGGCCCGGCAGAATGAAGGCGAATTTTCAAACGAGCCGGGCCGGCAGAATTAGGACAATTTTTTCAACGGGCCGGGTCGGGCCCGTTGACACACAGTTTATGCAAAAACCCACAGTTTATAAAAAAATAATAATAATAACCCTAAATTTTTGATAAAATAGTACAGAAAAGCAATTTTTTATTCATGACTTGATCCATATGGATAAACAAAATAAATCACAAATCTTCTTTGTGTAGCCCATGCATTCCTTTTCCACATAAGAATTTATTTTTTCTCATTGCATACGGGAGTCAGTGTCATTTTGATCTTCAATAAATAATACAAATCTTGAAGTCAAATTTGAAATATACACATTTAACGTTATAGTAATTTAATATGTAAGATGTATTGTTTCTAGTTATGTGATTTACATCTTTGAGTGATGAATTGTTTTGTGTTATAAATAAGTAAATCAAACAATATAGTGTTTGATTTTGAGAGGACGATGTTTGCACTTTTTTTTATCATACACATAATGTGCGACTTTTTAAATTTGTCTAAACCTGAATAACAAATTCACATAAAAAGTAAACCTATTTACAAATGTAAATTTACCTTCTGCTAAAAGAATAGTAGCTTGGAAAAAATCGACTAAAAAAAACTTTTATATTTTTCGTTTATTGATATGCTTCAATCTTAATTGAATAATTCGCAAAAAACCACAAGCAATTGGAATAATTCCTATCTTAATTACAAACACTTCAAATTTGTATACCATAATTGAGTTTCACTAAAAATGAAACTTTAAATCGTGTGTTCTCAAAATGAGAATTTTTGTCGAGATAGTATATTCAAAATGTTCTATGTCTTTTATTTTTTATCCAGTTTTCAGAATATTCACTATTATTATTGGCAATATGCTGCATTTCAATACTTAGTATTAATATGCATGCATTAGTGTAAATTAAAAACAAAATTTGGTAGTTATATAATTCTTTTCCGTAAAATTTCAATAAAAGTGTAAATATTGGAAGTTTTATTATTACTTTTTTGTCCACATTTTAGTAAAATTTTAAAACGCATACCATCTTTTGTTGCAATATTAAAAACCTGCCATTTAACAAAACACTAAGTTCCTAAAGTTAAATTTAATGCACATGGAGCATTTCTAATAATAATGATTAATTAACATATTTTAATTAATTAATTTCTCACATTTTTGAATAAAGCTGTTTAATTAACTTAGGAAATATATGAATTATTAAGTGCACAAAATTACAGTACAATTGATTAAAAAAAATGATTTTGTGACTGTGATGTGATTGATGTCCACTGCCCCTCAAAATTCCTTTTAAAAGAATTAAAGATATGATGTAACCTAATATAAAAGATATCATATAAAATTATAAATAAGCAGTGGTACTCGCTATAATTTCTGAAAGGACCAAAATCTGGTATAGATCTAAGCTTGACGGCCTCACTTATATTTTTGCACTAAGATGGTTATATAATATAATGAGTTGTTACTAATACATACTAATTAATAAGTAATTATTGGTTTTTGACAATGTTAACAGATTAACTATTACACATATGCCATAACTTTTCAACAAGATTTTCAGAAGAAATTCATAATTTTTATTCGTCAGGTGTATATATATTTTTAATAATTATCAATCAACTGAATACCATATCAGATAAATATGTTCAGTTAAAAAGGCACAATAGAACTTTTTTATATATTCTGCGGCTAAGTTCCAGATAAATAATTTCTTTAGGTTCTGTAAAGTTGTGTGTTTTAATTTATTGTTTATTGCAACAGATTTTTAAAACTATCACGAGGTTTTTAGAAAAATAGGTTGTATGTATGTATCTATGTGGGAAATTTCGCAAGCGACACTTGCATCCAGACTGAATGTTCCCGACGCTGTCTCCGCTTCGACATTAAAAAGGTAACGAAGCTGCGTGAAGTGGAAATGCAGAAAAAATAAATAGAACGAGAAAGAATTCGACGACGGCGGTTTTGTTAAAAGGAACAGAATATTTCCGACGATATAAAATAGAAGATTCAAATGACTTATGAAAATCTTAGAAATATTCGACGATGCTAAGCAAATGAACTCAAAGTTTGTTGCTTTTAAGCTAAATATAGATTGAGAAGAGTGCTATTAATCGTATTTTTGTTTTGTCTTCATCTTAAAAAATGTCAGTGTTCGACATAGAAATATGTTATGATTTATAAATAGAGTCTCATCCCACAAAGTGGTGTCAGAAATAACAGTTAACCCACCAATATTATTCATTTGCCAGAATTATCCATTTTACAGATTCAAGCCGGATATTATTCTAACGGTGAGTCCATTGTTATATATTTTATTATGAAGTTAGTTGACATACCTGAACTGGAACTTTCATTTAAAAATGAACGAAAAAATAAAATTAAATTGCTACATAAACTCCTATTTAATGCTGAAGGTGATCGATCTAATAAAAAGAGAATACGTGATTTTACTGGTTTCGGTTTTCAAACCGACATCACCGAGTTCAAAAATAAAATAACTAAAGTTCAAACTGATTTTAGTGTTAATGATCTGATTACAGTGCGTAATTTACTTTGTATTTCTAATGAAGAATCTTTAAATGATCTTGCAACTTGATTAGTTACATACCTTTCAGACTTGAGCTTATTACAAACTAATATTATGCAAAATGAAAGTGACACTGACTCGGAACCCGAATTGCTTTCAAATAATACGACTTCAAGTAATAACACCGAATTATCAAATGTTGACAAAATAAACAACTTCCAGTTCAAAGTTTTGTGCCATCATGTATTAGTTTTACTTATGCTGAAAGTGTTGTACCTCCTTTTGACGGAAGTTCTTTTAGTGATATAAATGTCTGACTAAGTAATTTCGGCGATGTCATTAGCATGTTTAACTTATCTGACTTTCATAAATTCATATTTTGTAAAAGATCCTTACGAGGAAAAGCCCAGTTGTTAGTACAGACAGAATTTCATATCAGTTCATATGACAAACTTAAACAACTCTTAATTTCAGAGTTCAGTACCACTTATAACTCTGCCGAGTTACATGATGTATTAAATAAACGAAAATTGCAAGAAAATGAATCAATAGAAGAATATTTTCTTGTTATGAAACAATTATGCTCGGGTGGTAACATCGAGGATTTCGCATTAATGCAATATATCATAAATAGTATACCCGACCCTGTGTTTAAAGCATCATGTTATATGGATACCAATCCATTGTAGAATTCAAACAAAAGCTCAAAATATATGACAAAATTCGACATGACTATGCGAACACTAAATTTCGTAAAGCCAAACCTGAAATCTAATGAAAAAGAAAATCTTTCGACCAAAATCTGATCTTTTTTGCTTTAACCCGTAACTGAAGACATGAATTTCCTTACGCGATCAGAGACATAGAGCCAAAAAGATTCCAATGTTATTTTTCTTTTTTGTCTTTTGTAGACAGAATTGGAATTTATTTTGGAAACGCAAAATATTCTGGAAATCATGTAATGATAAAAGAACTACTTGACAGTACTGAGGAGATGATTTTATTTAAGGAGAAAAACCATGTGATAATCAGAGCCAAAGAACAACGCGGAGTCATGTTGACTCCCGTCTCCAGTTACTGGTTAATTGTGGTTTGTCAAATCATAAAAGTAGCCAATGCAGACATAAAGACAAAGGCCCTCGTTGTTTCAATTGCTCGAATTTTGGCCATACATCGGCTCAATGTGCTCAACCAAGGAGGCCTAGAGTTAAGTTTGAACGCTCCAATGTTTCCACAGTTATGTCAAACACTTTCATGACCAAACAAGCCATTATTTTGTCTGTAAATGTTTCATCATTGGTAGATATAGGCAGTAAAAGAAATTTGCTAAAGGAAAGTATTTACCGCAAACTCCCTACAATCTCGAAACTTGAACATTCAACCATCACATTAACTGGATTAGGAAATACTATAATCAAACCCCTGGGTTTCTTCTCAACGAACATTATGATAGATGATTTTAATTATACAACTAATGTTCATGTAGTCCCAGATTATTTCATATCTTTTGATCTTATTATTGGTACAGTTGTTATACAACAAAGTATTTTAACAATTCTGGAAATAATATTTCCATGCAAAACATCGAGAAAAATGACAATACGTCCAATAAATTTTTGGTCAATGTTGATCATATGTGTTAGACGATCTTAATCTTGATTCATCTCATATTACCGATGAAACAATGCGTTCAAAAATTTCAGAACTTATTCAAAATTATTCTCCCAGAAAAATAAAGACAACTGATGTTAAATTATCAATTCATCTGGAAAACGAAACAACTGTCACTTGTCCTCCCAGACGCTTGGCGCCAATAGAGAAAAACTTCGTCGAAAAACAAATTTCTGAGTTGCTCGCAAAGGGAATTAAACGTAAAAGCACTATTAATATTTCATCACCTATTGTCCTAGTGAAAAAGAAATATGGCTCATATAGATTGTGTGTTGACTATAGAAAGTTAAATTCTAAAACATATAAACAAAGTTTTCCCCTCCCAGTAATTGATGACATTATTGATCAGTTGCATTCTGTAAAAGTATTAACTACTCTTGACCTTAAAAATGCACTTTTTCATGTCGAAGTAGAAGAAAATAGTAGAAAATATACTTCTTTCGTAACACATTCTGGACAATTTGAATTCTTATACATGAATTATGGCCTTAGCAATGGACCCTTAGTTTTTCAAAGATATATTTATAACGTTTTTCGAGACCTCATTAATGAAAAAGTACTTATTGTTTATATGGATGACTTCATAATACCCGCTGAAAACGAAGTCGAAGAACTCCAGAAATTACAACGCGTCCTTACAACTGCATCCAAATATGGTTTGGAATTGAATCTTAAAAAATGCCACTTTTTACAGAGAGAAATTGATTTTTTGGGTTACCACATTAAAATTTGTCAACTGCATCCATCTCGCTTAAAAACTAAAGCTGTCCTAAATTTCCCAGAACCTAAAAACTATAAAGGATGTACATTCATTTGTCGGACTAACTTCATATTTTCGTAAATTCATTCAAGTTTACTCTTTAATAGCTAAGCATTTAACAGATCTCCTTAAAAAGGACACTAAATTTCACTTTGGTGACCAGCAACAAAATGTATTTAATCAGCCGAAACACTTCCTGTCTTCATGTCCTGAAACAGAAGTTCACTGCGATGCATCTATTGACGGTTACGGAGCAGTCCTCCTTCAAAAGTCTTCTATTGACAATCAATTTTGCCCTGTGTACTTTATGATAAAAAAAACCACAGATGCCGAACGTAAATATTCGAGTTATGAATTAGAAGTTTTAGCTGTCATAAAAGCTCTTTAAAAAATTCGCTTTTACATTCTAGGCATTCCTCTCAAGATCGTTAGAGATTGCAACGCATTTGCCCTTAGTATGAATAAAAAAAATCTTTACACCAAGATTACTCGATGGGCTCTAATGTTAGCTGACTATAACTATACAATCGAACACAGACAATGTACACGCATGCGCTATGTCGACGCTTTAAGTAGAAATCCAAAACGTATAATAATTCAAGATAGTTTTACTTCCAAAAACATACAATCACAGAACACTGACGAACGTATACAGGCCCTCAAAGAAATTTTGAAAACAAAGCCATATCACAACTATTTCCTTAAAAATAACGTTCTCTATAAAAAATCATAAAGGTATCGATCTGGTAGTTGTGCCGGATGAAATGCAGCTAAATGTCATTAAACACGTTCATGACAAAGGACATATTCGCCGTAAACGTTGTGAAGATCTCCTTAATGAAGAAATTCTCATCCCTAATATGTCAAATAAAATTGATAAAATTATAGCAAATTGTGTAACATGCTTTTTGTATAATCACAAACGTGGAAAACAAGAAGGTGAATTACATCCCTTACCTAAAGAAGAGACTCCTCTCCAAACCTACCACACTGATCATTTAGGCCCTCTTGAAACAACTAACAAAAATTAGAAACCTATTTTGTCTTTAATAGATGCATTTACTGAATTCGTCTGGTTGTATCCCTGTAAAACCACTTCTGCTACCGAAGTTATATCAAAACTACGACAACAAAGTTATCTTTTGGCAATCCTTCCAGCATCATTAGCGACAAAGGTCCTAACTTCACAAGTAAAGAATCTGCTGATTATTGTCAAGATCAAAATATAAAGCACAGTTACAATTGGCCTTCCCCGTGCCAATGGAAAAGTAGAGCGACTTAATTCCACCATAATTTCTGTAATCTCTAAAATGCCCACAGATTAACTGACCAAATGGTTCAAACACGTTTCTAAAGTTCAACAAGCCATTAATTCAACTTACCAACGAAGCATTAAGAAAACATTGTTTAAAATATTATTTGGTACAAAAGTGAAACAGAAAGAATATGTACAAATCATTGACCTCTTAAACAGTGCAGTCGAAGAACAGTTCATAAAAGACAGAGAAGAGCTCCGTGAAGAAGCCAAGAAGAATATTCTGGAAATTCAACAAGAAAATCGCAAGCACTATAATTTACGACGTAATAAACCCCGGAAGTACAACCTTGGTGACCTCGTAACAATTAAGAGAACCCAGCAAGGACCAGGTTTAAAATTGAAATCTAAATTCTTAAGTCCGTATAAAGTAACCAAAGTGAAGTCTAACGGCACCTACGACGTAGTGAAAATCTCATCAGCTGAAGGACCGATAAATATTAGCTCGTGTGCTGAATACATGAAACCTTGGCCTGACAAAAACTGAAGCTTCAAAAAAACTTATTTTAAATCTTTTCTTCTTATCTGTTTGCGAATATTGTATAAGTCAATGTTTTTAAAGAAATTTCCATATGATATTACGCCACATCAAATACACTTAGTGATCTTTCTGGCGTGCAGATTAATATTTTTCCCCCTAAGAACAGTTACTGGTTTTTGTTTTGTTTCTTTTTCAGATTCTATTTTAGCATATGTCGCTGCGGCAGCTCCAGATGTCAGGAAGGCCGCATGTGGGAAATTTCACATGCAACACTTGCATTCATACTGAATGTTCCGACGCTGTTTCTGCTTCGAGATTAAAAAGTAACGAAGCTGCATGAAGTTAAATTCAGAAAAAATAAATCGAACGAGAAAGAATTAGACGACGGCGGTTTTGTTAAAAGGAACAGAATATTTTCGACTATATAAAATGGAAGATTTAAATAACGTATGAAAATCTTAGAAATATTCGACAATGCTAAGTAAATGAAGCCAAAGTTATTTGCTTTTAAGCTAAATATAGATTGAGAGGAGTGCTATTAACCGTATTTTTGTTTTGTGTTCGTCTTAATAAATGTCAGTGTTCATCTTAGAAGTGACCTTAAAATCTTCGATCGAGAGGGCGGCATAAAATGAACTGGAGGGCTGCATGCGGCCGCGTTGTGAGTACACTCTAAAAGTACAATCACATATTACACCGACATATTCGTAAAAATAGTCTACATATCTATGCGTAAGAACAGAATATTACAGAAAAGTATTCATACGAATTTTACACAGCTGCATGTGTAAGAACAGAATATCATACAGGATTATTCTAATAATATTATAGAGAAATATGTGTCAGAATAAAATAGTACAGATAAACATTTATACTTATGTGAACACAATAAATATCGTTACCTGAAAACTTGGCTTCTGTAATAGTAGCTGAATGCTCAAGGTGGTGCTTTGGAAAGTTGCAGTTCCTCCGTTTGTATCCCGGTTCGATAGTGTTGCTTGTTTACTGTAGATTGAATTAAGTAGAGAATTTCTCCTCTTGATGTAGATGTATCTTTGAAAAGTGATGACTGAAATTGATAGGAAAGAAGGTCCTACAAAATACGAAAGTAGTTCTGGCGTTACAATTACTATATTTTATCTAAATTTTATTTTCCGGTGCATTTATTTAGATTAAACAGGTTCTGTGTATAAATTGCGCATGCGATTTTAGTACTTCAAAACAACTCTTTAGAGAGATCGCATGCAGTAAATATAATTTCAGACGATCCTGTTTTTTGTAAGTTACTTTTTCACTAATTTGTGGTCTTAAAACAATTCTGTTGGAAAGAGAACAAAAACGCCAAGCATTTGAGTTTGTGCTTCATATAAATTTGTTTTGAGACCGTAAAAATATTTAGTTCCAAATTTATATCCCATGTACACAAAATACATCTTTTTTGTATATTACATAGATATATGTGTACTCGCGTGCAATTTACACGTTATACTGTGTATTTCACAGTTATCTGATAATTTTTTACAGACTGAAGCAGCTTAATATGTTATCATCAAAATACTCTGAACAATGTGCATTTTGAAATTGGCATACCAGGCGTGTATTTGGCAATTTGCACGCAACTTTGCACATATAGAAAAATCATCTTTGTATCATTAGTATGCCTGTATAGCCTTATGCCTATATGCCTTAGTATTAAGGTGTAAATTTACGCATTTATTTTCTAGAGCGTATAATAGGTATAATGTAAAAACCTGAGATTTTTGCTGACATATATATCTCATTTTATCAGATGGTCGTTTGATGTATATATGGTAAATTCTTATTTATTAATTCTTATATCCCTATAAGACCCGAAACATTTTCACATTTAAATATTACATTCTTCTAGTTGTTAACTCTAATCTGACCCTAATGACACTTAAAAAGATAATTTAAAATTTTTTCGTCTCCCCCTGGAACGTGGAGAGTACCCGCACAAACGTGCGGGTTGGGCTTTTTCTGTGAAAGCAACACCCGCACCATCGTACGGGTTGGGCTTTTCTTGTGAAATAATTACTTATAAGATGATTTGGGAAGTATTGGCTGAAATACTGCAATGGAATCTTTACTGGCTGTAAAACCTAAAAAAAATAATAATATTGGAGATGTACTTATCGACTTAAAAAAATTCACATTTTAATTAATTTAAAAACGTTTACCATATTTTTAAAGCTTTTATTATGATATCTATTTTGTTTTTTCTATAAGTCTATAACTTTTTAATTAAATTTTAAGAAATGAAAGACAAAAGAAAGTTAAAGACTGCGTGAAAGTTAAATGTCCAGGATGAGGTGCAGAAATCAACTTGTTAACATGCAACTTGTATTGTTTTTTTTTTCTTTTTTCATTCTCTTAGCCTTTTCCGAAACTGGCTTGGAGGTAGAATTTTGGAGAATGAGTTCAGGGGACTTTTATGAGGAAGAATGATCCAAAATTGTCATTTCTTTAGAAATATTTGTATTTTTTGCTTCATCGCGCTCATCTGAACTTGACTATTCTTCTAATAAATCTACTTCAAATGTTTTGTCCGCAACCTCGTCATCATCCGAGAGATCACTAAATTCAGAGTCTGATTTATTCATCTTTTGCAATATTTCTTCTTGTGTGGGAATTCTTTTCCTCTTAGACATCTGAAAAAGTATTTTATTTTGCTCTGTTACAAGTTAACAAAGTATTAAAAAAATAATAAAATGTATTAGAAAATTTTATTAATTGAAAAAGAAAAAAAAATCATCCATGACACCATCCAAGAAAATATGGCATTAATTATATAACAACATACTTCGTTTTTATTCTGCCTGTCACCAAAAGTATTGGAACAGAAAACAAAATGAATATTGAGAAAGCCCCAACCTTTACAGTAGCAATGACTACCGTAATGCCCAAGTCTCACGATTGTGCGGGTAACGAAATCTTGAGTCTTACGAGTAACATAAATAGAGCATAATTAATGTTTTTTTTTATTATATTACACCTATTTAGACATTAAAGTACAAATATTTATCCAGGCAATTAGAAATATGCTGATAATTACCTTTTTACGATTGATAAAATGATCAGCTATATCCGTTGTACTTGTAAACAAAGTTAGTAATGCCAGCTAAAAGTAAAACATGTACTACAACCGTCATCTGTTGATAAAAATTGATACTTTACTCTTTTTGCAAACCAGAACGATCGTTTGATTCGGGTTTTTATTACATACGACTGCTTCAGAAGCAAAAATTCATATGAATGTCTAACCCGCACGATCGGGCGGGTTGGGTCGTAAAGGGATAAATTATTTAAAATATTATTCCTATTTTCTGGAATTTAGATTTTTTTTATTGAACTTAATAAAGCAAATTACTGTAGATGTATATTTCATAGTATATGGCAATGACATAATAATATTCTAATTTTAACTTACATTCTAAGATGACGCTAAAAATTATTCATTTATTCATATACAACATCAAAGAAAATGCAACTTTTAGAAGCATTATACAATTTAATTAATGAAAATTTTATTAATTAGTTTTAAAAGTACGATATAATCATTAATAAAACTTTGCAAAAAATATCAGTGATAGTTATAGGAAAATAATGTTAATTTGTTTCATAATATTAAGCAACTTTAAGATTATGTTCATGTTCATCTCGTCAAATGTCATTGGTGAATAAATTTAAAAATATCATTTAGAAAGCAGATTTGCATAATAATAATTTTGTTTAAAATTACTTTTTTTAAATCGTTGTATAGTTTTTCTTGTTCTACAGACTTTAATTTTAGAAACATAAATATGACAAGAGAATTTCCAGAAATTTTCTTTTTTTTACTTATAATAAATACAGGTTTTGAAATAATTACAAATATAATAATTTGAAAATTTGCATTATAATGAAAAATAATATTTCATTTTATTGAAGCGTATTTGAAATTTTAGATAAAAGTACAGGGTTTTAATTGAAAAATATTCAACATTTTGTGTAAAATTTCAATTCCATGCATAAGTTTAATTTTATCTGAAATCTGTAAAGCGTTTTTCAACCATTTTTTAAAATATTCTAAAGTTTTGTGTGTTTACGATGTTCTGAAGCTAAGAGTTTTAAGATTCTGTAAACCATAGCAATAGAGAACTGGACTTTTAGCACTATTTTTTTTTAATCCTCGAATATATTTTACAAATAAACTCTTTTTTGTCCTTGCTGGATTATAAGGAAGCAAATACAAACGTACCAAGTCTATTTTAGCTTTTTAGAGCAATATTTCCAGATTGTTAGAATAAATTCACAAAAAAACAAACGTAGTTTGATTACCTCTGCTGTAAAATAATGAAAAATAGAATTACCGATAAAGCAACACGCGTATGACATTAACACACATTTTTACAGTGGTTAACATTTGATGTCAACCGGAAAGAAATAAATAGAAAATAGCATTCTTACCTATTAAAGAAAAATTAATAGCAATTCAAATTTCTAGATTTCTGAATATTAAGACTTTAGAAGCAGGTTTAAAAATTTTATTACACAAATATGAAAATAATAAATTTTATTTTTCTTATGCCTTTGAAGGTGTTCTCAGTATTTTACCTTACATGTTGTTCAAATATGCTACTATTTCCTTTCTAGCGTACAACAATTTTCAAGGGAGTAATAATAAAAATCCCTAAAGTGATGTAGCAATATCGGCAAACTTTTGTTGCTCTTAAAAAGTAAGCTGCAACTTAAACTTTAATAGCTACGTATTTTATAGATGCAAAATGTTGCAAATCTTTAAAAAATGCCACATCTTCACGATGAAAAAATGTTGTAACGCGTTTCTATTGTGCAATGCTTACGTTCACTCCATGTGCAGCAATAAACTTATATATACTTCATTTATATTGATTGTGTATGTGGTTTCTTCTTTTGCATTTAGATTGAGGTATATAAATGCATGATTAATAAACCGTAAATTCTACGTCTTTATGTCCAAATTTAGAATTTACAAATCTCACAGATATTCTGGATTTAGTACATAAAAGCAAGTTTTACATGATGCATAGTTTTGTGTATTTACCTCCAAATCACCATGCAAAACGCATAAGACTGATACTCTATTTTAAGCGAAATTTCCATTCGTGCAGCAATTTTGTTTATCAGATACGTATTTATTTCAACAGAATTATAGAAGCTCTTAAATTGTAAACAACAAAAAACGTTTATCAAAATCACAATCGATAAGAAGTAGTTGTATCTGTTTTTTGAATTTAGTTTTTTAAATTCCTACGAGACGGATTTTAAAAATATATATTTATTACTTCGCTTTCAAAATACATTTAAATAGTACACGTTTCATAGTCACACTTTATAAAATTGTTGTGGAACATTTATGAATAAAATAAAAAATACTTATGTTTTAGAATCGCACCATACACTTATAATATAACACACTATACACACTAATAATATAAATATCCCCCATACACACCCATACACACTAATAATATAAACTTCAATATAAGGCTTTGAAATGTTTTATATGTGATATTTTACATTAGACATATATAATTAAAATCATTCTTCTTGAGCAGATAGATCAATATTTCAATTTCTTTTAACAATTTATCTATAATGTACTCTATATGGCCAAAGGTGACCGGTCACTTGCAATTTTAGACTTTTTGTTAAATATCTAGAAAAATACATGAGGAATTAACCTGAAACTGCAAGTGTGTAAACAGTATAGTATAGGCCATATACTTTTGTTCAGCTTTGTACAGTCATGTTTTTGGACAATCTTCACGTTTCAGAAAAAGAACCCCTGTTAATACCCTGTATACATCTTTTCAACAAAATTTTTATATCAAATCCTGTGTAATGTTCTGTTAATACTATTATTTGCTTATTGGCTCACAATCTGACGTAGATTCTCATTTACGAGTACATTTCTTCTTGCTCCTTAAGTTTTGTCCACCAGTGTATTTTGTTGGCTCAGCAATGCTCTCAGATTTAATATTTCACAGCGTATAAGTTATATTTAAAAAGTAAGCGTTATCAAATTATTATTATTATTGTTATTGTAAATTATGGTACTTCATGAAAGCGATTAAAAAATCGCTAGCAAAAGCGTTAATGGCGGCAGTGAAACGGCACAGCTTTAAAAATATTTTATTGTAGAGTCTCTCTGTCTTGAAGAACAGATGAAGTGACTTTTTTCAGAAGAGAAAGAAAACAATATACTTTTTGTTTCTGCAAATAGTTTAAGTCGCTGGTGTTAATGAATCTATAATTTTATGTTTAATAATCTGTATAAACATTACAAAGGCATGATTTAATATAACACATATTTTCTAACAATTATGTCTTAAATTTATGGTCTCAAAATTAACTAATGCCAACAAAAACACCACTTATGATACCTTTGTTTTAGTAAATGGATATGATTTAAAGTTTTAAATGTTCACACCACTTTATTAAATATTGTATATAAATATTTATTTATCAGCCCCTATTTACTGTTATTAATGTATTTATGAAAATAAAATTTTGAAACATATGGTTAGATCAAATAGATATTCGTAAATGGGACCGATTATGGAATAAAGAAATTTAACTTTATAAAAAGATGCTAAAATCATTATTGTTTTAGAAGAGGATGTCGGTATTTTCTTGTATATATAATTTCGAGACTACACATGATTTTAAAGTCGCCGGCAACTTTTAGGAGACAGAAATATTTAAGGACCAATCAGAATACTTAGAGACACGAAAAGGTTTGGAAAATTATTTTAATCTGTTTTTTCGGTATTTCTGCGTAATTTCTATTTTTTTTTCCAGAATCATCTCCAAAAGTTCAGAAACTTATTATATTATATGATTTTGGATAAATAAATATCCACTGAAATCGAAAGATTTTTTCTAAAATCAATGGGAAATAACGTCTATTTCTAGAAAAATATAGAGCAATTTTAGGAAAATAAAGACTAAATTATTTTTCGTTTCGATTTTTTTTGTTAGTGTAGTATAATTTTTAATTAACTGAAAACTAGAAAAAGAATTTGTAAAGAACTTATCGAAATTTATATATATGCGTTTATAAAAGATTTATTATAAAAGTCTGTACAAAGTTGGATAAGTACTATGATTGTGATATAAAGTATAAAACTATACAACTGTAATCTCAAACCATTTATTACATAAATGCTTTAAAAAAATACTTTTCCAGTAATTTTATTATCTTAAACACTACATTCTTTGTCTATGTCAAACTAAATATAATATATCAAACAAAAGTATTTTATAACTGGTTAGACAAAATTTTTTTAAATTAAATGGGATATTTATTTTAGATAAAATACATAATCAAATCTGTATATTAGATATATATTACAAATACATGTACTACAAAGTGTTTGAAATAAAATGGCATTTTAACAAGTACACCGTAAGAAATACAAATGTAGAAGAAAATTTGTCTAAATAATAGAGTAACTTTTATCTCTTGAAAAATCCTTTTCGTCTGAATATAAAGATTAATGCATTCTACGTAAACACAAATGTTCGATTATCTTCTATAATCCTCGGAGATTTCAAGATATGTTTCTTTTGTTCTCTTCTGTAAGAAAGAAGAGAATTAAGAAATATCACGTTTCACCTTTTCCCCCCTTCTCTTTTGTTTTCTTAATTTATTGTTTCACGTAATCCTAGTGACGGCAGTAAATTTTAATTTTAAAGTGATGTGTGATATATTAATAGAATAACATCATACCTAAATATTTATTTGCATATAAACAGGCATAATAGTTATAAATCTGGATATTATTCGAGATAGAAATATATCATAAATTAAAATTTATTTTTAAGGACCTAAACTTTCCAAACGTGTCATATAGGGGAGAGGGGGGCACATGTGAACAATTTTTACATTTTTGACTATTTCTCAAAATTGTTATGAGCTATTGAACCAAAAATTGATTTATATGAGTATTTAGAATTTGTTTGTTCTTTTGATGAAACTTTTGGATGCATTTATCAAGGATTTCTAACTTAAATCATCATCCTAAAAATTGTCTAAATTTGTTCACATGTGCCTCGGTGGAGGGGTAGTTGTGAACATAGCTGGGGCACATGTGAACACATGCATAAATAAGACAAAAATAATTTTTTGTGCATAAAAACTGTGATAAAAACTAACAACTGCCCTCTTTCTAGCTGTGTGAATAAATCAATAAATGTTTCAACATAGTTACTAAAAATTATTCGTAAAATTGTACACTAACATTCCTACTCCTTTTGAGTCACTTTTAATTGTTATCTAACTTCCAGTAAATTAAAACTGTGAAGCACTCCTAAAAACATTGAATATATAGCTCAATGTTTGGCAAGGGTAATTAAATTTTAAACTAAAAAAAATGCATTCACAGACTTAAAAAATACACTTATGAACTGTTCACATCTGCCCCCATATGTTATATTCACAAGTGCCCCATTTACCAACTTCAGCCTAACTTATAAAAAAAAGGTATTTTAATTTGAAGTAAGGAAACAAAACTTCATGTAGACTTACCTAATTAATGGCACTATAGAATGCAATGCTGATATTCTTCTTTAAAAAATGTCTTGAATGAATTTTTACTTCAATAACTTAGAAGACTGATTTACTTCACACCTTCTGAAACAAACAAATTACAACTACCAGAAATCAAAATGCCCTATTATTCTGAAAATTCAGCCAAAAAATGGTACTAGTACTACCATCAATTGATAATTTTTTGAATTTTTTGAATTAAAATTAACTGAGTGAAATATGCACTGTTCACATGTGCCCCCCCCCTCCCCTATATCTATTGAAATACATTTATTTCGTATGCAAATATACAGGGTGTCACAAAAGTTCTTGACACATTTTAAAATTCAACAAAAAATCACGTAATTATCGTGCAGGAGCGCGATTTGGGCTAAAATGCTTCTCAGGATGAAAAGTTTTCTTCAAGCGAATAATAAAAAAAAAAATAGTTCCTGTCATCTCCCATAGACGGTGCTGTTTCTTAAATTAATCACAAAAAAGCATAAAAAACTAAAGACAGTCAATTACAGATCATTTTATTTTGTCCATTCCATTTTGATTCATTCACAAAATACACAATATGAACTTTAAAAAACTTACAGTTTTACTTAAAAGGCGACAAAGATAATAATAATACAGATGCTACACGTTAAAAATATACATTGTATTTAAATTTCTTAGTACTTTCGACCCGCAATCCCGCGGTCATCGTCAGGGAATGTTTTATTAATAAATATTTTATTAATAATAAAATTTGTATTAATAAAAATATCCTTTAACGATGCACATGGGATTAGAGGGCGAAAGTCTGAAAGTACTAGGAAATTTAAATAAAATGCATATTTTGAACTTGTTACATCTGTATTATTATGATCATTGTCATCTTTTAAGTAAAACGGTGAGCTTTTTAAAGTTCATATTGTGTATTTTGTGGAAGAGAAGTATTTTATAAATAGAAAACTATTCTCTATGATTTATTATTTGCGAATAATATAAAATGAAATGTTTCCAAATATTTCAGTCGTATACATTTAATAAATATTTCATATAATTTTTTTTAGCGTATTTAAGATCTAACAGTAAGCAAGTGCGAGGAAATACAGAAAGTAAGCATTAAAAAGTTTTTTTTAATAGCAAGGAAGTGAGGACATGGCAGATTTTTATGCTGTGAAATATATATACACATTCGAACAAACAACCGTAGGAATATCATTTAAAAATCAATGAAGGCTGAAAATAATGAAAGGCAAATTTATGGGATGTTATATCGCATATATTTATTGAACATTTTATGTAGCGTAAACATTGATGTATTTAAAATCTAAAATAAAAACAATTCTCCATAAAAAATTCAACTACAGTGGATGATCGGTGTACGAACTGTTCGGTTAACGAACACTTTCGTGAGAGATTTTTATGTTCGGGTAATGAACACCTCACAAAACAGAGCCATGAAGAAGCAATGCTGTGTTCAGATTTGCCGGACTGTATTTAACTGCATCTATTGTCTACTTACAGAACTTTTAATAGTTGTATATGTATGGCTTAGTCAATTCATGGGCTTCCGGGGGTTCGGACCCTACATTTTATGGCTCCAAATTAGAATGAACAGATTAGAAACATTAATTTTTATATTTTGTGTCCTTTTTTAAAGAAAAAATTTTAATTCCAAATTAATAATTTTAATTGAAATTTAGTTCACAAATCGTTAATGGGCTCAAAGCTGTACTTGAGCTTTATCTGGCCCTGCAGTATGCACGATCTTTTAGAGAACTAAGGAGTTTTTGAAATGTCAAAGTGGCAAATAGATAGGATTTAATGCCGTAGTCAGTGAATGCTGTCCTAAAAGATTTTACAAAGGGCATGTCATTTGTTTTTTTAATAGGTCACAAAACCGGCAAAACAATCAATATACGAACTGCCCATATTAAATAAGGACGTATATTAACCTTATTATACAGGTAAGATTTATATTATTTTTAATATATTGTTTAGTTTTAAGAACGAATTAATTGAATCCCCATACAAATCTATACTAACTCTATGGTTGGTTAACTCCTTCAAAGGTGGTGGTTCATTTTTGGACCACTTAATTTTAATTCATAAATGGCATCAGAATGTTGGAATGTAAAATTTCCTTTAATTAAGTACGTGAACTGAACACATCCTATGCCATTCTTTGGTTGGTGCTCCGGTCGGGTGATCAAGTACGTGAACACGTACTGGGTAAGATATATGAAAGATTTTTAAAACTCAGGATAATGACAATGCTAGAGGCAGCATCATATTTAGACGATCATCAGTGCGGTTTCAGTGAGGAGAAAAGTACGCTGACAGCTCTCTCAGTAATAAAAAAGAAAATTAGAGATGGTTTGGCCATATTTAAGTATTGTGTAACAGTACCATTTGACATTTCTGGAGCATTCGATGTTCTGAATTGGAAAAGAATGACAGAATTTATTTAATAATTTACCTATTTATGACTACTTGAAAGAAGTTCTTTTATTTCTAATCGGCTTTTGTGTTTTAAAAAACCTGGTATCTGGAAATAATATTTTCATTTTTAATAAGAGAATTTATAGGCAGACTAAAGGAGCACCAATGGGTTCCCCAATCTCAAGTATTTTAGCCGAATTCAAATTACGTCCATTTCAAGGAAGAATTTTAACAGACAGCGCTTTAACTCCGTCAGTATGGTATTGTTATGTAGACGATATTTTCATAGTATGGGATCATGGTTTATCTGAATTGTACGCATTTCTTAACAGAATAAATAATATGAACCCTAACATAAAATTTACCATCGAAATAGAAAATAATAACGAGTTGTCATTTTTTGACGTAATGCTAATCAAAAATGTATCAAACTTAACGCTTGAGCGCACAGTCTACAGGAAAGTAAGTAAGTCTAACAGCACCATTCCTTTCGAAAGTACATCACTTTTTAACTACAAACTTGCTCCCTTGAACTTTTATATAAGAAGAGCGAATGTTTGCTCTATTAATCACCTTGGAAATGAATTAAATACCATTAGAAACAGTGCAGTTGAGAATGGTTTCCCAATACGGATTATTGATAAGCTAATTAACTCACAGACGAACCATATGAAAATACAAAAATCTCCACGGAGTAATATGAGATATTGAAAAATGAAGTACATATCAAGACTTTTCGAAAAACTCAGACATGCACTTTTTCGCTTTGGCGTAAACTTAATCTCCAGTCCTCCAGTAAAACTGAAAGATCTAATTAGTGCCAAAATAGACCCGACTCCGAAAGATGAAGTTTCTGGAGTATATATAATTCCACTGAAAACAGAAAATATTTATCTCGAATGTAGAATGACTTCGCGTAAACTTAAAATTCGTATTAAAGAACATCTGAGTGATTTAAAGTACAACCGACCAACAACAGTTCTGTCAAGACTTTACCAGAAACAGAATATACAAGTTAAATTGAAGATGCAAAAATTATATATCCCTTAAAGAAAATTATCATGATTTAATTTTCCGTGAATCAATAGAAAATATTACTAAAGAAAATACTGTTTGTAATGACGTTTTATCCTACAACATATCCAGAATTTGGCTTGGTTTGTTTAAAGAATTATAAAACGAGTAATATTCTACTTCTCTCTATATCCATGTTTTATTTTCCCAATGTTTTCCAGATCTAAAAATTGACTTTCACTTTCACTCCTTTCGACACCATCTACGTGAATTTTGAAAATAAGACGTTAATAACAGTAGTATTTTGTATTTCTCTGACGAAGACTATTGTTTTATAAGGGAAATTACTAAGGGTATTAAAGTAATTTAGCATCTTTTTAAATATTGTCTCATTTTTAAGAAGTTTGCACATACTGTAATTTTAAGTTTAACTTTTTAAAGATGAATTAAGCATTTCTATTTATTTATTTGGAGATTCCAGGGCACTTGTTTTGTATTATTTTGATTTGTTGTTAGTTAGGGTCAGTTGATTCTGGGCCTGCTGTCTTGGTTTTGGTTTGTCTGTTACTGACAGGGGCTTTTGTTCACATTTTCTCTTCAAAGGGGAATATCACCTATGCCATATTCTAGTGGGTGCCTCGGATGTGTGACAAAATACGTGTACAAAAACTTTTGCTTAATTTGAAATAAATTTGTTTGTAAATTGTGGTGTCATTTACTCATTTCAGCATTTTGCGAATAGAAGTACCTAGCCCCTGAAAGGGTTAACGAACAATTCGGTCAGTGAACACAGCCTTGGAACGGATTAAGTTCGTTAACCGATTATCCACTGTACTTTTAATTATAAATGTTAGACAGCAAATTAAGGAACGTTTACCAAGTCTCACTTAAATCTTAGAACTAACTTTTTAGTGTTAAAATAATTAGAGAACTAAATGTTTATGTATTACGACACATGGATAAATTTTCTTCTGATTCAGGTTTAAAAATAAACAAAAAATTATATAAAGAAAAATGTTTTATGATTTCAAAAAAGATACAAAGCAGTGTCTGCAAAGTCTAACGTTCAAAGTTGTATGATTTAAGATACAATATATATATATACAGGGTGTCCCAGAAGTAATGGGACAAACTTTAAGGGGAGGTAGGGGACATCACAAGGATTCAGATTTGCACAGCAACTAGGGTCGGAAGCGCTTTCCTGGCGCGGTAGTGACGACACAAAACACAAGAAAGACAGGATACGAATAAGAGGAGAAAACATGTTTATTATCCTTAGTACATCAAAAAACTAAGAAGAAAGAACATTAAAGGGACAACGATCGTCATCAAAGTTGGTGTTCGAAATTACGACCCGGGCCGTGATGCATGGAAGCGCATCTCCGGCGTATGGAAGATCTAATGTTCTCGAAAATACTGGGAGTGCCCCGGACTTCGCCAGCAGCTGCCACGATGCGTTCAACAAGTTCCTCAACACTTTCCAGCATTGTCCTGGCATTTTTGCAGTACTAAGAATAATAAACATGTTTTCTCTCCCTGTTCGTGTCCTTTCTTTCTTGTGTTTTGTGCCGTCACTACCGCGACAGGAAATCGTTTCCAACCCTGAGTTGCTATGCAAATCTGAATCCTTGTGATGTCCCCTACCTCCCCTTAAAGTTTGTCCATTACTTCTGGGACACCCTGCATATATGCGAGGACATGTAGTTAAATACTGATTGAAAATATCTGTTATTTATATAATTATTTTTTCTATTTTGTTTTCTTTTATATTTGTATTAAAATTAGTTTTTTCTTCATTAAATATATGCGTATCTATGATAAGGAGAAAAACAACATAACAAAAATTTTATTTTAATAAATTCCATTTAAATATTTTGTTTGTGTAGAGAGGTTCTATTTTCGTTTGTAGAATCTGTATCTCTACATATGCTTACTTACTTTAAAGGACGCATTATACATGGAATTAAATATTATATTCGACATATTACATGAACATAAAACGCATATACATTTTTCTAATTAGCATGGTTATGTTCATGTGTGGTAATTATAAACTTTAACTGCTTTCAAAAGTTCCGAAGTAAGAAAAAACGAAACCAAAAAAGACTATATATGAATTTTTAATTATTTTTTTATAGCAATTCAATAGCTTAGTAATTCTTTTAAATTAGACAATTTTCTAAGTTTTCTGAAAAACAATATTTTGAGGCGAAATTTGTTTATTATCAGTATAACTCAATTATTTGTTTGGATTTATATGAAATGTATGGATTTTATTTACTAATTTATTTGAAATTTAAATGAAATTTTAATTAATTTACTGTAAGAAATATCCATGATTGCATTTATTCAAAATTTCGCTAAACCAGCATTCGGTAAATTATTATTATACTATTTAGAACTGATCATGTGTGTTCGTTACATAAGCATGGAAATTTAAAATTCAGTAAATTTTTAAGTATGCTATAAAACATGGCCGAAGGGAAATACTGTACATGCATTTGTCAGGGATGAGAGCGCTCCGACCCAAATAACGATTGCTACCACTAAATTTGAATAGTATTCTTTGATTTATTAAATCTCAGACATTCTGTAATTAAATACGGCGAGAAATGTTATTCAAATTTAGTGGTAGCAATCGGTCATTTGGGTCGGAACGCTCTCATCCCTGATTTATCAACTATTTGGTATTACGTATTGATGGATATTGAATAAATAAAACTTTCGCATTGTGTATATCTATAAGTTTATTACAAAAATATTTTCACATAAAAATAGTAAATAAAGCCTTTGTGCAAGAATATTAAAAGGCAAAAAACCAACGTTTAAAAAGGGAAAAAAAAAAAAGAAGCAAACAGCTGTTTCGAATCTACAAGCGAGATTCTTCTTCAGTGCAGGATAGAACAAGGCATAGCGTGCTAAAAAAAGGCACGTCATTCTCCCTTTTGAAGTTTTGATATTTAATTTGAATTCTTGTAACCGTCACTGGAAAAAAACAAACATAATAATTGGGAAAAAAAATATATTTACAGATTCAAAACAAGTCGAATATTTTTTCTTATTTATATTTTTGACCAATGACATTAAAGTCATTATGTACTTCCTCTTTTACAGGATCATTTACAAGGCTAATGATGTTCACATGTGTAAAAGTTTATTTTTATGACAATGTTGGAGGCTAAATTTATTGCCTGTCACAAAGTTTAATCTTTCATCATTAAAGTTCCTTATTACAGATTTACGATCCATGTCTTCGGTATGACAACGATTGTGATAAATGCGCATTTTAGACATACTTTAAGAAATTCTTTCTTGAAATATGATAGAGCAAACTTTTAGATCTATCTATGTTTTAAAGGACAAAAGTGTCCGCCCGTAAAGTTGGTATCATTTACATTTTGTCATCTCTTGACGATTAAATTTCGGTTTTGCAATTTTCGCTACTACAATTTTTATAAACTTCTATGTATTGCACATTTCCAATTTTTACACCGTCGTCGTATAGGAAAAGAATTGTACTTTCAGGTGCAATTTATTTGAAAACTGTATCACAATTTACTCATATACAGTGATTTTTGAAATAGTTTTCCTGTATGATATTTTAATTCTTATCTCCACCGCGTGAAACCTCTATTACGAAAGAATAATAACGCACTTAAAACTATGTACATGGAAAAGAATGTGTATTCCCGCTAATATTCAAAAACGAAATTAAAACTTAATAAATAAATAATATAAACTAAAACAAAACAAAACAAAACAAAAAACACAAATTTAACATATATGAAATCGAACTAATTCAATTTTTACACTGCCAAATAGGAAAAAAATGCTGTGTGTTTTCAAAAGATGAAAGGATTTCGAAATATGTATTTTCAAATATGATTTTTTGAAATAGTTTTCCTATAAGATTTTTTTAATCAATCTCTATCGCGTGCATCCTCCATTACGGAAGAATAATAATGCACTTATAACTATATAAACAGCACAGGATTTGTATTCCCGCTAATTTTCAATAATGAAATTAAAACTTAATTAATAAATAAATAATATAAAATAAAATAAAAGACAAATTTAACATTTATGAAATAAAACAATTTTAACTTTTACACTCTATTTTTTACTATTGGAAAAATGTATTTTCAAATATAATTTGTTTCAAAATTGCATTTCTGTTTACTGATTGTTTACGGGTTTTAAAGTTCTTTTATAGAATGAATTGTTTTAAAATCTATCTCTATCAGATGCAACCCGATTACGAAAGATTAATCCGTTTGCATGTAAAACAATATATATATTTCAGCATTTGTTTCCAGCTATTATTCCAGAACTAAATTAAAAATTCATCAATAAATAAATAAATAAATAATATAAATAAAACAAAAATTTCAGTGACATGTAATCGAACTATACGCTTAAACAACTGAAATTATCAGAATAAAAAAAGCTGCTTTCTTCGACTTTTAATTTCTACCATATGTCTATAAGTATACGAAAGTACCGCATTTTAGAAATTTCAAAACTTTATTTCAATACATGATTAATATTTTGATATAAAAATGTTTTTTTTTCTGTCGTTGTTAATGGGTAAGTTAAAAAAGAAATTTTAATATAAAAAGTTAACTGGAGAAAAAAAAAAGAGTTTTGCATACGTTTTGTGACCCGGGATGCCCGGATTATATCCTCTATTTTACATAGCGGCGCCGTTTTGTAGTGTATGAACATATTCAAGACTTTTTTTTTTTTTTTTTTTTTTTTACCATTTGGAAAAATGGTTATTGTTCTCGTCAGGGTAGGAAATCAAAAGCATATCTGAACGTTTTCATTGGTTTAATCTGCAATTTATTCGTTATCTGATTGGTATATACAGTAATCTGTATTTCCATTTGGTTTCAACAACGATGGACAATAGAGTGTTGCCACTATGACAAAAAAGTAATAAAAACTACAAAAAAAAATTAATAAATCATAAACAAATTGAGATACATCTTTCAAACAAATTGCATTTAAAAGTACATTTTTTTTCTCTATCCGACGGTATAAAAAGTAATATTCTCGGATGTTTAGAAGTTTAAGAATGAAATTTTATTTAAAATTGGTCGTGAGATTTTTTGGAAATCTGATGATAGAAAAGCCTTTTCCCGAACAGCCAATGAAATGCTTGGCTATTACGTAAGTTTCATAGGAAATCTGACGAGTCGCAGGCGATTTGCCTTGCTTGCAATTTTTACGTGTAATAACGCTATTAATCTTTAATTCATGGCGTACGTAATGTATGACCAGCTCCGTAGAAGTCTAAAAATTTACAGTAACGAAAATTGTAAAACTGAAATTTCTTTTAAAATTTGGTCATGATGGGTCCAGGAATGTTATTGTTTAATCCATGGCGTACGTAATGTAGGATCAACTCCGTGCGATTTTTTAAGTCTTAAATTTTAGTCTTTGAAAAATCATTTTCCAAATGGTAGTTATAATTTGTTTAATTGGTTTTTTTCTTTTTTTTTTTTTTTTTTTTTTTTTTTTTTTACATCGGTTGAATTGCGGAGCCAGAAACCATAAGAAACATGTGCACAGCACCCTACTAATCCTGCGACTACTTTACATAGACAGTACCATTGTGTGATGTTGCTTCGTTCTGTTTTTATCCAAATATTTCACACTTGTTTCAGTTTTTAGCACTTGTGTGTCGTGATCGTAACTGAACTCGATGAACAGAATCATCTTCATGATGAATATAGCACTTTCTCCATTTAAGTGCTCTTGGGTGTAAGATTGGCTTTGAAAAAATCCAATGTCCCCCAAATGTGTCCCGGGGGCCCGGGACACATTTTCAAAAAAAAATTATTTATTGAGTTAAAATTTTAATTTTTTTGTGATGATTAATTATATGATTTGTAAACAAAATCAAATGATAAAACTTCTCATAGCTTTTTTTAAAAAATTTTAAATTTAAATTTTATGAAAATAGTGGTATAAATTAAAATCGTTATAACTCGAAATATTATTTGTAGAATTTAAATTGTTTTTCACTTAAATAAACAGAAATATATATTTTTTTATTTAGACCCAGCATTTAAAAAAATATTAATTAAAAAAATTAAAATATTTAAAGTAAAAACTTAATAAAAATTGATGTAACTTTTTTTGAAAAATTAATATTTTCAAAAGTAAATATTTTTTTTCAAATTTGCTGCCTCAAAGTTAAAGTAAAGCAATTAAAAAATATATGTTCCAAGTTTCAAACATTTATCTTTAACGGTTCTAGACTTATAACAACTTAAAGATGAGAAATTGTGAAAAAACCCATCATGAAGAAAAACGCAATTTTACAAGAAGTCGTTACCTTGACAACCATAGCTTGAAAGGTAGATTTTGAAAACAAACCAAAAAGAAAAAATTGATATTTCCTGTTCTAATTAAGATAGAAACATGATTTAAACGTCATTTTAAGCAGAAAACAACAGAGAAAATTTTAATCTAATAAATGTTTTTTGAAAATTTTAAGATTTTTGTAATTTATTTGGTATATTCCAAGAGTTAATTGTCGCAGCTCATCCCAAGTTATGCGTGGAAAATTTTGAAGATCTGTATCGGTTAGTTTATTCCAGATCGCCTTTTTTCCTCACCCATCCTTTCTCTTCGACTATCTGTTTTTGTAATTAGGTTTTTTAGCCTAATCAAGTATCTGTTGTGCACTATTTCATCATCTTCAGTGATTTTAATCCTTTTAAGATGGAAAGCGTGGAGAATAATGCATGTAATTCGCACATAGTCACCAATATAAGGTATTTGAGTATTTGGAATTACTTTATTCAATGCTCTCCAGTTTTTAAACTGACCGTTAACGGCTTATGCGACTCATCGAACTTTAGTCACTTGACGTGTCTCGTTTGCATCCTCTGTTGAAAACTGTTGCTGCTTATTCAGGAATCTAGACTATCATATCATAATTATATCATTTCATGAAAGAGACCCATTTATTTCAGAAATTCCAAACAATATCGGAAGCCTCTATCAATAATCATAACATCATTTGGCTTCAGCCGCTCTTTGATATTTTGTACAACTTTTTTAATTATATGTGTAAGTATAGTAGCGTCATTGTTCTTTGAATCCACGAAGTAAGGTCCGAAGACATCCAGAATATAACATGAAGTAGTGTCCAACGTCATACTCATAACCAAAGGTTCTTCCATTGTGTAACGAGAAAGGTCGTCGCTGAAAAGAATAGTTCGCAATTGACTGTGCATAATTGTACGTCCTATCAGCAACAAGTATCACAGTATTATTGTTGTATCGGGAATAAATAATCTTCTTCCTAAAGTCCTAGTATATTTTTCAATAATCTGTGTTCTGGTGAGGTGTTACATTCCAGAGTGTAGTAGAACAAAATTCTCAATCAAACCCTAGCGTGCAGATTGCCCAGAAGATGATATTAATCTTTTTCTTATATTGAATAATGTGGACAGAACACCATTAGAGAGACCAGTTCTAAGCTTTACAAGAAACGACGCTAGGCAAGTACGAGATGGCCTCTTTTTTTGAGGAACGAATTTTGAACTTTACTAGTTCAAAAATATAGTCAAAATAAGACATCGATATACCCGTGAGAGTATAATAATCGGACTCGGAAAGCTGTCTCTGTGTGTCAAAATCGAGACCTCTCTTCTTTTCTGGTATTGTTTAAACACTTTCAATATCTTTTTCTTACATGGATGTATTCTCACTTACTTTAAAACTAGCAGAGCCAACTCACTGAATACCTATCCCGTAATATGAGCTATACAGCATCGTTTCCAGACGCAATTTAGATTCCAGTTTTTATAAAGGCTTTAGTTTGAGCTGCTTTTGGTACGGTCACGAGGCAGTTCGTATTCTTACATATTATACAACAAGTGTTAAAGTTGTGACATTGAGTTATTGATAAATGTATACTATGTTTCTTAAGTGTGGTGCCGTCGGTAGTACTGTTTGACGCACAATCTCTTATTGTTACCACAGAAGACGAAATAGGAGTATTTCTCTCCCGAATGTTCTGTTAGAACAGATACGAAAATCACTATTTTTTTTCGACATGTTTTACAACAATCACACTGACTTCCAGGCATTATTTATTATTAAGTTTTTCAATAAATATCTACAACAACAGTTTTATAACACAGCATTGACATCTGGACTACGTAAATACTTTTTGAGCGCGGCAAATGATACTCGCACGAAATATTTGTTTCTCTAGTAAGCAGAAGCGCACACTGAACCAAAATTAAATAATGCTCATATAAAAGCTTATAAAGAGTAGTATCATTACAAGTAAAAATTAATTTGGTTCATGGAACGCTTCTTTAAAATAATTTTCAAAGATAGAAAAGACGACATAATTGTACAAAAAGCCGAAACTCTATTTTCGGGCTACAATTTCTATGAATTACTATTTTATTTATCACGTAAATCTTATACAAATTAAAAAACAATGCATATTTTTAAGTATACAAAGACATTAAAATAATTGTCGGAATCGGAAACTTTTTATGGAACAGATGTTATATATTCCCTCGTCCGTCATCTTGGATTTCTCGTCGATGTTTTGTTGGCGTTTATCGGTAAGGCAACCCCCGACGAATGACGTGTTCTGGTAACTCCATTAAGCCTAGCTTAACATGCGCATAAATCTGCTTGGCGACATTTACTTGGTTGAAAAGGGGTTTTCACGCCAAGAAAAAATCCAAGATCGCGGACGCGGGAATATATAACATCTGTTCCCTTTTTATTTCGCGTGTATGATTGACGAAAAATAGCCCTTATCAACCCAACTCATTTATAAAATACAAATATAATCATTTTATATCTTAAGATTATGTAATATTTTAATTTATTATGTAGAATTTTAATTTCACTTATGATGAAATTTGTATTATAAATAGGTATTTTATCAGAAATATGTATTTGATAGATTAAAAGTATAGAGTGTTTTAACTAATTTGTACATTTTTAAAAGCATTTTTATTTTAATACGGCTTATAAATCAATATCTTATTAGAACTTTATTGAAAATAGACTTTTTTGGGGTCTTCTATATAGAAATTTTAATAAAACTTAAAAGCTTCTTTTGAAATTTTTGAATTATATTAAATTTTTCAATAAATGTTACTGACGCATATCTAACGGGAAGTCATTCGGTCAACTAGTTTACGAAGTATTCAGTTTAAAAGTTTGGAAATACTAATGTTAAATTAATTTTTAATCGTTGCAAAACAGATTGCAATGAGGTATTTTTCTAAGCATATCTACCTGGCGGAATAATCGGAAATTTTGTACATAGTGGAAATTCGTATATTTCAAGCGTCTAGAAATTGATTTTTATTAAAAATTAATACGTTTAAAAAAATTTGGTTTTCAAAAATTAACATTAAAAATATATATATTAAAAAAAAAGAATTACAGGACTGCTACTGGCGACTATTTTTATATACTATTCGCACCACTAACTTAGAAATATTATTTTTGTAGTATATGTTTTATGCACATGTTGTCAAAGTATATGTGAAAGATTTTTTTCTTGAGGAAGTGGTGCGAGATAGAATTAAAAAGTAGTCGCCAGTGGCAGCGCAGGAATTAAAACGTATGTTATTTTTTTTTTAAGAAATCGATTTCTAGAAGCTTCAAATATACGAATCCAAAGTTACCGCTCATTCCGGTTAGTACCTTTTCTAGATAGTCTTAAAAACTACCAGCGTTGCAATAAGTTTTGCAAACATAAACTAGTCGAATGTGCCAATCCAAAAATTTCACACTTCTCTTGCATGATAATATTTCTAAAAGTTGTTACACATGTTAATACATTGGTGTTCTTAAAACAACACTACACCAACTTCGACTTTCGTCTAAAATGTTTGCTTCAGTTTAGTAATTAGTGTAAAAACGAGTTAATCTTGATCAAATATTTAATTAAATCAATATTTTTCGTTATCCCGTTCTACATTAGCTGCTTAAAACTAGCCATGTTAGCTAAGTGAGAATTCCCTGTCGCTGCATAAACAGTGATGTACAGGTGCCGAATAAAAATATATAAATATTTAATTCATTTTTATCGACAGAAATCACTGTCGTTTGTAATGCCCGTATTATACTTATACTTATCCTACATTATCTCTTCCTATATCATTATTACCATAGTAGCTATCACAGTATAGACATTGGCTTGTTATATAACATACTTTAAATCTGTTAGAACATATTAAAAAGCAGAAAAACAACGTATAAAAATGGACAAATAATACGTAAAAAGCTGCAAATAGCTGTTTCGAATCTACTAGCGAGATTCTTTTTCAGTGCAAGATAGAGCAAGGCACAGCGTGCTAGAAAAAGCAAGGCTTGGCAAAACGACAAAGACGCGCAGGCTTATATTCTTTAATATTCTTGCACAAAAGCTTTATTTGCTATTTTTATGTCAGAACATATGTTTTTAAGAAAAATAACGAAATATGTCTTAGCGTTTTTATGAAAGCAAAATATGTCTCAAAGAAATTGATTTTAATGTAAAAGTATACAAACAAGATACAGAATTTTAAATGGAAAAATAATTGTGTCATGGTGTTTTAAATAACTGTAATAACAGATAATGGAAAAAAGTCTATACTGTAATAACTTCTATGATGATAATGCCTGAAGAGATGGTATAGGGCAAGGTTGGTGAACATATGGCACGCGTGACGTAATTGGCACGCGAGAAGATATTTTTGGCACGCCGTTTATTAAAGTTCTAAATCAAAATTCAGTCAAATTCCCAAAATTCTGCACCTCTTTATTCTTTTTTTTATTAACTCTTCTCTGCACGATTTTTTCTATTTTTATGAAAAAAATTATTTGAAATCTATATATCGGTATAATAATGGGAAAAATAGTAAAAAAAATAAATTTCAAATTTCCAGCTAAAGTTTGATATTTTATGCCGTGTAGCACAATTATGGTTTTAAAATATTGTATTGCTATATTTTACAACTAAATGAGCTTAAATTAGTTAATTTTATCTGATTAACACTCTGAAACTTTTTTTTATATTAATATTTTTAAGTAGTCACTAAATATAATGAAAATAAATTTTACCGTAATGGCTTGATCGATTTTTTGTTTTTTTTGGCTTCCGGAGAACAAACTCTAATTTTTTGTCAAAAGCAGCCATCTGACATGGTCAACATAAGTGTTATTCTATTCTTTGGACTGTTCTTGATCAAAGATAGAGATCATATTGGCCAAATGCATGGCACATAATAAGACTTACAGTATTTTTAGGTGTGTGCCAGATGTGGCACGTCGTGCAGTGAAGGGTTAATACACGAGATTCATTGAAAATAGCTTTTGTTTTCTATAATAGGTACTTGTGTACTTGTTATATCACTGAACTTCCGACTTAGAAATATTTTACCCTTCCCAACTCCCATTTCCTCGATTTCGTTATGATGGCACCTATGATTTGCATAGAAAGAGAGAAATCTAGCAAATTAAATTATTCTTTCCTGTAATATTTCTGTATAATTTACCGCGTTTTGACCTACACATGAGGCTTTATTTAACTTATGCTAGAATTTGATAATTGATCTTTAATGTATTAAAATGCAAAAGTATTTATAAAACTAATAAAGCATGATTTTTTTTCATAAATTATGAAAAAAATAATAATAATTTGATTGCTAAAACATTTGTAAAATGGAATGAAAACTATAATTATATTTTTCTATAATTATTTCTATAATCCGTATATTGGTATTACCCGCAGGTATGTTAGCTATATTTATAATAATCTAATAATGATATATAATTTTGACACTATTATTTATTATTATTAGAATCAAAGTAACTTATAATTCACTATTAAATTCATTCGCTTTTTTTGTTTTTGTGTGTGTGTGTGTGTGTGTGTGTGTGTGGAAATGAGACGTTGGGGAGGGGGAGGGCGTTGTTGGGACGCCATATTCAGTTGAATTTTTTTTGGGAAAATATTGGCACGCGGATGTAAAAAGGTTCGCCGACCCTGGTATCGGATAAGTATGAGATATAAATGTTAAGTAAACGGTATAACAAAGTTCCTGACTAAGCAGTAGGCACTGCCGTTTAGGTGATCGCTAGGTTTATTGCCGCTAAGCGGCGATTAGGGTCACCGCCCGGTACCAGGTGTCGAATCCATTTAGCCGGAGCAACATACCCGGCAGGTAAGGGCCTGGTCATCGGTTAGAAAGAAAGAAGAAGAAGAACAGCGTTCCACGACAGAATTAAGTAAAATCGAGAAAAATGGCTGTCGCAGCAATCCCTTTCTGCGGAAAATAACGATTTTCAACTGGGACCTGAAATTCATACTTTGTTTTGTTCAATCCTATCCATAACTTTCCGATGATACAATAAGGGAAATGGCACCAAAATTGCTATTGCAGCCTCCTTTTCGGCGGAATATCCTCAAATTCAGCTGGGGCCTGCTAGCCATAGCGAAAGACATATAAAATTTGTTTCCTATACAAAACTTCATACACTTTTCCATATACATGATAGTACAATGAGGACATACATACACGCGGACAAACAGACAGACATTTTGAACAAATATGTTTTTTGGGGTATCTAACCACTAAAACGTGTAAATCCGTCTAAAAATGGAAGTCAAAAAGAATTTCAATTAAAATACTTTCTTCTTTAGAAAGAAGAAAGTAAAAATAAATTTAACAATATCAGTTCCAAACTTTAAACTTCCATAATACCCATACTATTTGATTGAATGACTTCCTGTTTGGTGTATGATGGTAAAATTTACAGAAGAATCCAAATATTATACAGAAACTATGTCTTACAAGTGACAATTTTAAAGTTTTTTATAATTTCTAAATGTAGAAAAACCGAAAATGTATATAATTAACTAGTAGATTTCGCTACTAATCAATAGGCATCAGTCACATTTTATCCGATTACTTGTAAGAAGCATTAAGAATTGTAATCATTTTTTCATTTTCCAAGACTGAATTATATATTTTCGAGACCCGTATAACAAAAAGGTTTTTTATTTACAGCAAATTTATTTTTTGCTCTATATAATTTATGATTTTTAAAAATTGCTTCATATTTTACTGAATATTAACCCTCTAATTATACCACTACAATAGAATATTAATCCACTACAAGAAATTGCTTTCGAAAGCATTATTTGTTAGTCTTATTTATGTTATTGTGGGTAAAATAAAGTAAAAATATGAAAAAAAAAATGCGATTTTATTATATTTTATAGGATTTCTGTATGGTATCATATATGTTACCATGGGCAGATTAGGATGAAATATGAATGATTTTACCACATTTCAAAAGTATTCTATTTTGTGAAAACAATTGCATTTTTACTTGTATGACCTAAAACAATGTCTTTCTTTGTTAATATGTATCTCTCTCTGAATATATTCAGTAAACTTCTGATTATCCGTTATTCACTGGACCGACGCACAGTGTAAGATTTTGCGAATCTAGCGGGAAAAAAGTCCAAAAATCGACTTGCAGTAATTTCACTTTTAGATATTTCAATTAATATCTAACATATTGGAGAAAAAAAATGTAAAGTGATAGCAGCCCAACTCCACAATAACACCATCAAAAATCGTCACAAAAATCAAATTTTCTTTTAACCTTCTTAGAATGGCGATTCTGTAGTTGTAATTGCCATTGATATTTCTTGGCTAAAAACATATTTATTTTGTAAATATTTTATAATGATAGTGTGGAATCTTTACTACAATGTAGATACTTTGTATTTTACAGTTACAATAGTTATTTAGAAGTGTTATATTTAAAAAATAATTTTTTAAGTCAATATAAAAATTATTTGAAAATTTAATAGCATATAATACATTTTAGAAAGCTGCCAAAAATTTTGTACACGCCGGTACATTGTAATATAATTTTTTTTATAATTATGTATGCATATAGATATAGAATAAATCAATTTTAGCTGCCATTATTTGCAACTCTTGAATATAAGTAATTTTTTATCAGGTACGGCAGTGTAAATTTCGAAAGAAGAATTATATGAGATTTAAAAAAAATATGTTACTGGACATGAATAATTCCCTGTTAATTCTAAAAATATCCTGATAAATTATTTGTTACACAAATATAATCTTCAACGTTTCTCATCTGTTATGTTAGATCAGATTAAGCGGCTGATCCATTCATTTATAATTGGGAGTAATCAAAGATGGAGAAACTTTTATCGCTTAAAGAACATTTTTTGAAGTAAAATAAGAGATGGTCAGATTCGAATATTAACAATAAATATATTTACAGGGCAGAAATAATAATTACTACCATAAAAAGGTTGGACAACCAAAGAAATTTCTTTATTTAAGTGGGCCGAAATCAAAAGACAAAAGGTGCATTCGTTATTCCCGGAACACAAATTAATAACCACGCGCCACGTGTTTAAAACTGAGACAATCTGAAAAAAAGGATGCTATGGATGTGTTAAAAAATATATCTGAAAGCCCTTAAAGAGCAACGACATTTAAAAAAAAAATCGTTCAAAAAACCGGATATTCGTTTTATAAAAAAGGGCTTTAAAGAAGAAAATCAAAATTTTATAATGGGTAAGTCCACAGCCGTTATCTACTTCTTACTCTAGATCCATAAAGTTTAAGTTCATCATGGAAACTGATCAGTGAATAACAGAAGAATTTGAAACTGTCAGAAATTAAATCTTTACAGCTCTTTCATACTGTAGTAGAATTCAATGTTGATCTACACACAATGGATGACTAGATGCATGACATAAAGCACAAATTTGAAGACGCAGTGGTAGATAGCACAGTATGCAGCATTCAATCTTCAAATAAAGCAACTTAAAAATGCAATGTCTGTAACGGAAAATTCAAGGTGGTGAATAGCTTAAAAACGATTGCGTTTTCCGGAATTATTTTTGTAATAAAACCTTCTTCAAGAGACCATAAAAAAAGGAATTTGTTTAATTTTCTTCAAAGAAATTGGTCGCTCATGGAGGGAGTCCAACTAGGATGGTCTCTGAATGGAGGTAATAAGTAAAATTAGTATTGAGCGTATGGGAATAAATTTCGTTCCATGAAAAAAATTGTCGTTCAGGAAGGTGGTCGCACAGCGCACAGGGAAGTTTTACTACATCTTTTCATAATACATAACCATTTTATCTCTAGTGAGATCAATTTTATTACTTTAATACCGATAATTTTCATAACTTGAATTTTGACCCGCTAGATTTGCAAAATCTTACACTGTGCGACGGTGTGGCGGATAATCGAAATAGACGGATAATCGAAAGACAGTACATGCCGATACTAACATTATATTTTCATAAGTTAATTTGTAAAAAAGAACAATTAAAATGTTTTTTTTTAATTCGTTGTGTACTTTTGTTTGTAAAAAAACATAATTGATAATAACAAATCTGTTTATCTGGCAAATGTAGAATTTCACTGAATGCTTGAATTTTATTTAATACCTCTTTTCATTCCATTCATTTCCATTCATTTTGCATATTTTTGTATTTAAAAAATTACATTTAAAAGATAAAAAATGCAATTCCTCTAGCATCCATACTTCAACGACCACTTTTCAATGGCACATATTAGATCTGATTTATACATTAAATTAAAA
The DNA here is from genome assembly GCA_963932465.1 of Maratus speciosus. Taxonomy (NCBI): domain Eukaryota; kingdom Metazoa; phylum Arthropoda; class Arachnida; order Araneae; family Salticidae; genus Maratus; species Maratus speciosus. The sequence goes on along the minus strand of OZ010790.1, from coordinate 175,713,739 downwards.
TCAAACTAATGTAAACTTTTAAGATTTACCAGAGCCGGGACTCGAACTAGATTACTGTTGGTCTCTAGCAGGACGTGCTAACCACTCAACTACGGTTTCGTTAGGTGAGTTTTGAAATAATGTTATTCATCAAGCACAAGCAATGTATTTTAACCCATTTATGCCTGAATTTTTATTTTCTTAAATTTGTTAGTAAAATCACTTTAAAATGTTCCAAAATGAATCTAAAAATACTAAAAAAAAAATTACTCTAAAACTTTTTTGCATTTATTTAATAACATTTAATCGAAATAAATATGGGAATATGGATTATATTTATAACAACATAATATGCATAATTATATGTTTTGGCTAAATTTATATAAAACAAGCTCTTAAATTGTATATTATGTACTATAATTAGTATTTTTATGAACTGCTAAAAAAATATATTTGTTTCTTTACAGAGACAAATAACATTATAAGTATTATTAACAATAATTTAAGAATAATCGTATTTGAAACTTAAAAACAATTTATTTCATAATCATCTTGAAAAGGACTTTACGTAAATAACTATCCCCTAAATGGCTAACAAAAATATGTACCCATTCGAGCCTAGTTCCCTATATTTCGTATGTTACAAAAATGCATAAAAAATAGTCTTGAACCTATAATTTCGCAATTTAAAAAAATACGTATTTCAAAAAATGTATACAAGCTAAGTTTATGACTAATTTATTTGGATGCTTGATAAAAAAAAAAAAAAAAAAAAAAAAAAAAAAAGAAATAAACTTACTTTTTACATTTTGCAATTTTTAAAATTAAAAAGTCTATAAACACCAAGAAAAAGCCTTCATTTAAGCAAATAAATATCTATCTTATGCTGTCATCTCTGGGTAACAGATAAAGACATTTATAGACAAAATTTTCATGCAATTTTTATGTTATAAATAAAAAGAAAATTACACGAATGTATTAAAATTCAAGTTACGTATAAGTTTGCGGGACTCATTACTTAAGTGGGGAAATGCCTGTAATTTAAAAAAAGGTTCAAAAAAAGAAAAAAAATACTTTGACTAACAGCAGATGGAGCCACAACTTATTCTTAATAGTTAGCTTTATTTTCAGCTTCAAAGAAAGATTTTTCTGAGAGATGTTTGATGTTCGGAAAATGCAGAAATTTTAATTCATTTTTCTTCTTAAACGCATAAAATTGGCAGGCGATGTTATTCAGAAACTATGTGATCGAAATGAGTTTTCCATTTTTTGATGAATAAATTAATATCGAATTATAAGTGATCAGCGGCGTATCTAGAGCAGGGCCTGTTTACGGAATAGACCCGTGAAGCCCGTGCTTACCCACTGGAATACAAAAGGGCCCCCAATTTTACTTTTCAAAACTAATTTTTAGAAAAAAGAAAATCACTGCAAAAAATATACAGTTTTTTTCTTATGAAACGTTTTTTTTTTAATATATGGTAATTTGTAAATCACAAAAAATAGTTTGAAGTTCACATATTCTCAACTATAGTTCCATATTTGTCATTTACAAAATAAATTGGTTATTTACAATTAAACATATAATAAAATACTTTTATATAGGTAATTTAAGTTTAATATTAAGAATGTTATTTACTCTAAACTTTGATGGTAAAATTTCATATTATTTAAGCATACGAAAAAGAGATTTTGTAAATAAAAAAGCAATTTGTAGAGTAATAAGCCCCCCCACACCTGTGTGACGTCGGGCTTCCCCTATTCCTAAGTGTTAAGCGGGGCCTGATTTAGACATATCATTTCGGAGGGGAACGCTGAGATTTTTTAAACGGACTACTGAAAACTATCTGCTAAATCTATTTCAATAAACAGTAAATAAAACCGATGTAAACCTCAGTATAACGGAAACTTGGCTGAAATGAAAAATTTCATGGTTTTTACGAAATAACAAAACTTTCTAAGATTAAAATATGCCTTTTTCTAAACTTTCGTAATTAAACTTGACATTTTCTATAAATTTCGGAAGAGGCTGTGGCCTAATCGGCTCACCGCTTATATAGGCCACTGGTCTATGTGGTCCAAGGTCACCAGTGGCCTATACAAGGCCACTGGTGAATAAAAATAAACAAATCATGTCTAATATACGTTAGTTTAGAAAGTGAGGATTGGAATATATGGGCTTGCCCTTGAAATATTATATTTTATCTTTTAAATGGAACTTTAAAAAAATTGGAAATTTTTCTAGAATTTACGGAAAAAAAGTTATAATAAAATAAGTAAATTGGTGTCTAAATTGGCAATACAATTTCGATATTTTAACGGATATTTTTTTGCAGCGTATAAAGCTTACAGAAAAAAGTGAAAAAACGGCTGCCTATTACCGAACATGCAGATTGATCAAAGATGGGTGCGATTCAGACGGTTGAAATGTCTTAAATTCAGACGCATACACGTGTCTTAAAAATTAAGACAATTTAAAATGTCTGAAAATTGAACACTCCATTTTAATACACTTATATGTCTGAATTTCAGATATTTCAGTTTACAGTGTTTATCATAGAGTCATTCCATGCAAAATGAGCAAATCAGCTGTGGCAGACATGTCACAGATTTTAATGAAAATCAGTCTATATGTAGATCATATCTATTTATCAGTAAATGTAAAATAATAGATTTCAGAATTGTTTATTTAAGTATTAAAATATACATTAAAAGTGAATGCAAAATCGAGGTATTGTCTACATGCTTAAAATTTCAATTCTGATTATCAGCCTTAGGAATGCAATGACTATATTAAATATTATTTATAATTAGGAATGAATAATAAGTAACAGATTGGCGTCAGTTAGTAATTGTATTTTTATTCCGTAATGAGAAAAAAAATATTTTTTTAAAATGTTGAAGTAAAAATGCAATGTTTCTGCTCATTTAAGCATGAAGGACAACTTTGACAATTTTACTTTTTTTTTTGGCCTTATAGCTAAATGTATATATTTTAAACATCGAAAGTTTCATTCTTGCCTTTTTATTCCTTAATGAGAAAAAAAAAAATCAGTAAAAAATGTTGAGGGTAAAATGCAATATTTCTATCACTTCTTTTTAAGTTGAAAAAAAAGCTTTATTAAACATTTAAATTATTTCATATTATAGATAAAAGTGTATATTTTAAATATAGAAACTTTAATTTTTGCTTTCAGTTTATTTTTGGCTATTAATACACTTATTTTAAACTACAGTAAACAAAAAATATATTATTTTGAACAAAAATATATATATATTTATCCTCTAAATCCATAGATGGCAGCACTGCATCTTTTTTTTTCCGTTTGAAATCGTGCAATATTCTAAAAAATCGCGCACTTATTCAAAGAGTAAAGCTCTTGGAATGCAACAAATATTACTTTTTTAACCAAATTTTGTGACGTTAGTAATCAAAAGGCAATCTTGAAATTTTTTTAGCACGTCATGGACTTATTGATCTTTATGTCTGTGCAATAACTATAATGTCTGACCTTTCCTTCAATATTCTTTTTGCCTATCAATAAGAGGAAAAATTACAGTTTTGCACCTTTTTTTTAAGTTTCTAAATTTTTTTTTGAAGGTGAAGGAAATACATTGCAACTTAAAAACTTTAGCAATTCGATCTTAATATATAACACTACATCAGGCATCAATTTCACAGATGTTTTTGAATTCTTTTAATTTTTATAACGTTTTTAATTTTCTCAAAATTGACAAATTTTCAATTTTTACAACAAATTTAAGATTACTCATGACGTTACCAAATTATTATTATTAAATAAATATGAAGATAATTTTTCTGAGATTACAATATTATAAAAAGATTTAATTTATGTGAAATAGTTTTCAAAGATACGGAACTTCAAACTTGCAACTTTGAACGATTGTACACATGTCATTCTATGTCACAAGTTTTTTAAACGCCCAGAACTTCCAAAATGTTTTATTTTTTTGTTGAAATATTTTGCAATGCTCTATTTGAATATGACTTGAATCTGTGTATCAAATTTTATTAAAATCGGTTACTATGCAGCCACGACTTTTTTTTTTTAATTTTTGCTCATTTTGTGTGGAATGACCCATAGTAATACATAGTAAGACACTTCAGTGTCTTAATTACTTTTTCAGTCACATATGTGTCGGAATTTAAGACGCATTTATTTGCAGTGTAGAACGATGAAATTTTACATATATGCGTATTAAAATTTTGCGAAGACAAATAAAGCAATCCTGATTCTAAATAAATTATAGTTCATTTTTAATTAATAATAAAAAAAAGATCATAGCTATTTACTATACGATTTACTATTTTTTATTGCCAAAAATTCAAATTACACAATAAAATTTAACTCACAATCACCACAGCAATTAATTCAAATTATAGTAAACTACAACTCAGTTGATCTGCGCGGGATCAGATATTGTAATATATACCAGGCAGTGCAAATATACTAAATATAATATACTTGAGGGATACGGCTCAATAAAGAACGTTTGCTTGTACTTAGAGATGTAAAGTTCAAAATATTGTTTCGTAATATTATTATTTCGATTTATTTCGTAAGTTTCCCTATCTATATATTTAAAAGGAATTTTAATAATTTGTTCCAAAATGAAAAAAAAATGTATGTGGAAGTTATAAATTGCAAGTAATTTATTTCGGATTTATTTAAAAACACGAACTTGTGAATTAAGAGTAAAATAAATATCTTGAGTACAAAGCTAATTGTAAGAAGTACAAATTTCCTTTGAAAATAATATGGTAGAAAAAATGCTACCATGGGCTCATGATCATGAACGCTCGTGGTAGCGACTTTTTTGTACAGAGAATAGAAGTAACTCTCTTTATACCTATATATCATATGTATTTAATTTTATTTAAATAAAATAATTGAAAAATTGAGCAAAAACGTACCACTGTCAACGCAATTTTGCCCTGTTTGTTAGGCATTTTCATTCAAACTAATGTATTTCTTATTTAGTGCTACATCTCCATTCAAAATTCATAACTAATATTACATAAAGATCCAATTATAATTTTAATGACTTAAAATATACATTATTTATGAAATTTGGTGCTAAAAATTAAAGCTGAAAATATGGTAGCAGATATGTTACCATGGGATTTAGAGGGTTAACGAAAAAATTCTAGAATCGTATAGACTTAGAAAGTAAAATATATTTTATCATATATTTTTCGAAATACGAACAAGGAAAATATACTTTCTTTTAAAAAAGGAGAGAAAAATCAAGAAAAATAACTTTTTATTTCTGACTAGAGACCTTTTTAAAATTTATTTTAGGCTTCAAACTTAATTCCCTCTCACCTCTGAATGTCCATAAATATGGAGTTTTAAATAAATGGTGTATTCCATTTTACAATTCGTATACTTTTATGGCAATCTTCAGAATAAAATTTCTTAGCTACTGATTTATATAAGCTGTCACAGGTGTGCGGTTGAATATGATGCATTTTATTTCCTTTGACCCGTTAAGGAAATGTGTCAACAGTAAGTGTCGCTTAAAAATTTCTAGTACGGCGGTTAAATTTCAGCGAAGTAAGGTTTTATCAAGTTCGGTTGCAATTGTTTATTTATGATCCTTTTAATCTTAATTTCACATCAAATAATCTTATATTTCACATTTTAAGATTTGAATACCTATGAAATGATAATAATAATGAAATAGTTTAGTGTTATTGATTTAACACTTCATTCTGAAGATTATTATAAATTTTATTGGCCCTCAATGAAATAGTATACCTTTCAAATTGAGTTATTTTAATACAATGTAAAAAATAATGTTCATGTAAACAATTGGAATATAAAAAATGCAAAGCCGATGGAATATGTGCTAACGCTAATAAATATTAATTAAGTTTGTTTATAATTTTGAAAAAGTTATTATCTTATAAAACCAAAACATTTTTATGTTAAAAAAAAGGATATTTTATACAAATGAAACTTTCAACAGATAAAATAAATGAATTTGTTTTTTATTAATTCCAATGTAAATTTCGTGTTTTATTTCGTTTTCTGATAATTCACTTTGGATTGAATAAATCAGTTTTCTTTACCAGTGAGACGCCAGTCTCCTGCAGGGATGTGCGAGGTGATGAGATTTTTATCATTTCTACTATACGAGGCAGTAGGGAAAAAAAACCCCAATTTATATTAGTTAATTTAGATTTAATGTGTATGTTGGTGTGGCACCATTGCAATAGACGAATGTGAGCAATTGATAGGGCCTAAATTTTGCTTCATCCATGTTGAACGACTGAATGCGGTGCGATTATCAAAATGACGATATATAGGGGAGATGGGGGCACATGTGAACAGTTCGCATAAATATAGCTTTTTTTCATAACTGGATTAATTTCTATAAATAAAAACTACTCCATATAGTAAACTGAACTTTCCTTTACACCTGGTAATATTTTTAATCACCTGTATAGTTGTTCTTACATTCTTTAATAGTTTTATAAATTCAAAAAAATATTCACATCTGCCCCATCACCGGGGTAGTTGTAAATACACGTGAGGCACATCTGAACAAAAAAATATCCTTTGACATGCTTTTTACTCTGTTATTTATTTGTTATCATAAACATTACTTATGTTACCTGTTGAATTCACCATAAAGAAAAAAATATACACATATTTCTCTAGTTTCTGGGTGATATGTTTAAGCAAAAAATTATAAAATGAAAATAAGTAGCTTTGGGGGGAGGAGGAGGTTTATATGATTTATTAAGTATTGTTACAATAAAAAAAGAAGTAATTTAAAAAACATATTAAAACTTTTAAATTTTGCTTATGGGTTTTTGTTTGCGGGAAATTTTAGGGAGAAGGCATTTAAATACTATTTATTGGAAATCTGCCGAAATACGAAAGATTCTCACTCCTGTATTTGCCTTATTTACTTTTAAATTATAGGTAAAGAAGGGTTTTTAATGATTTAGAAAAAATCTCGACTATAACCCCCCCCCACCACCACCACCATTCCTTAAAATTTAACTTCTTTTCCTTTTTAAATAGGGGGGGGGGGGGTACAATCGGAATTTTACGGTAGTTAACAATTTAAAAATTTTACTTTCTTAAAATATTACTCATATCTATCTCCATTCAAATACATAACTGTTTTTGAGGTGGAAGTAAGCCATCATTGCAAGTTTAGATCAAATGAAATAGAAAAAATTGCAAAGTTGTTTAACGGAATAATTTTTGCATTAACAATGCATAAAAAATATTTTTGTAAACCGTTTAATAAAATAATACATAACACTTATTGCATTTTAGAAAACACTAAATTGATTTAGATTACAATTGTACGTAAACGAGCTTGTTGCTCTTTATGTACTCGCTTGACAGATGTGTTTGTGGATGTTTTAATACAAAATAAACTTTGTATGACGAAAATGTCTTCTAATTCACGAAAAGTATTGATATTGAAGCTGACATTATTTCTCACAGGTTAGCTGAAAGGAAGATAATCACAGAATTATTATTGGGGCACTTATGAACTGTTCATACCTGCGCCAACTACTCTGTTCACATGTGCCCCACATTTCTGCTAGAGTTAAATTGATATATCATTAGTATTTCTCAATTTTAGAAGAAAAAAACTTTATCAAAAATATTTATTAGCATACATAGTATATGTCAAAACATAAAAATTCACATAAAGGAATAAATAAGTAAAGTTATTAGCTTATCAAGTTGTAACTGAGATTTTACTTTTGAAGTCTATAAACAGTATTTTAGTTATTGAGGACAAACAAAATGTCTTTAAAGAGAGCTTTAAAAAATCTTTACCAGATGCCTACGGGTGCTACCTTTTTTCGTAATTTTTTTTCAAATAAATAAACATATAATAACTACTGAAAAATTGTGATATCCACATCTGTCCCATGTTCACATGTGCCTCCACTCCCCTAAGTTTATATGAAGCGAAACGAGAGCTAAAATGAGATCACTACGCTAATAGTCATTAACTTTGATAACTGTAAACTCATTCTGTCTTTTTAAAAATATTTTACATACCATGTAATTTTTTTAAATGCAAATTTAAGATACATTTTTAAAATGTGGGTCAACCTATAAATAAGCATGGGAATAAAGACAGATGTCCATGTGAATTTAGTGATTTCCACACTATAGAATATGGGCTTCATCTTCGGCCGCTGCTGAATCCTTATATAATTTAGTTTCCTACTACAGACATTTCTGGACACTTATTCCCAATATTATGTTAATAAATAATTATTTTGACATTTTGTACCGTTTAATGTCAAATATTTCTTTTCTTTAACAGATTTAATTTCTAATAAATGCATTTAGTTTATCTATGCATGTTGTGTGACATTGTCACTGAGCATTGTGTGATATTGCCGGTATCAGTACACTTATACTTGCGTATAATACACTTATACTTACAAACACGAGGTCATACTTGCTAAATTGTCGGTAAACTTACAGAAAATTTTATCGCTATTTATTCAGAGATTTGGCGTGAAAACAAGGAGAACTTTTTTTAAGTGGCTCCCCCATTTGGTTGGATTCCCGATGTAATATATATTTATAAATTACCCTTAGCTTATATTAAATCACAAATTTGGAGAAGGCGCTTTCTTCCTCTATTTATTAACCTTTAACTGATGTCACGCGGTCTCCCAGACCCCGCGACTCATAGATGTAAACACCTTTACAGCTTTTTACTTTTCTGTACTCAAGTTGAATAATATAAATAAAATACTTTTTTCATGCAATTTAATTCACATGCTCCTAAGGGAAGTACAACGATAGTGTTAGGACAAAATTTAAGTAAATTCAACCATTTCAGTTATTTTTTTTATTCATTTTATTCGAGCGGTCTGAGAGACCGGATCACATCAGTTGTGTGACAAATTTTAGTCACATCAGTTAAAGGTTAAGTTAGCAAATGTAAGATTATAAACATAATAAAACACTTTTTTTTCGTTTTACACTATAATTTTCACTAAAAGAATTAAGAAAAAAAAATAATTTTTTCATTTGTTTAATTTATCTTATTATTGCAAAAAGTAAAAAAGTGTATGTCAAAATACATAACGGATTTATAACTATCAACCATCAGCACACGTTATTTGGCATTGAAAAAGGATTAGAACACAAAATTCAATCATATGGCTCAATAAGCAATTTCTTTAAATTTATTGTATTATTTTTCACATTTTTAAAAGAAAAAAAATATTTCAAGCTGCCAGGAAAAATAAGCTTAAAGACTCTTTCAGCATCAAAGGATTTTAAAACCTTTTATTCATTTACGAAACTATATATATATTTTTAAAGATAGAGTTGCTGAAAAAGTAACGTAGAATTTCTATTGAACTATAGGTATTTGCTCACGAAGAAAAGAAGATGTTACTTTTATAAAACTTACTTATAACATAGCAAGAAATATGTGACATCATTTATGTGAAATTTCTTTTGTTATTTTTATAGCATGTTAAAGAAGTGTGATTTAAAAAATACTGAAGTGATTATGTAAGCCGATCAATTATGTATTTTGAGATCTAGAATTATTAGCACTATTTTCCTATAAATTTTTATACCTATGTAATTACGAGTAGCTAATCTGCAATATAATAATTTTCATTGAATTTGCTCTTTTGCTTCGGCTTACTAATATATTTTTTTTATATTGTTTGTTTTTAATAAAAGGATTTGGTTTAAGAATTAATAAAATGTGTTATCATATTTTTGGCAGTACCCAAATCACTTTTCCACTCGTAAGAAATATAATAAAGAATTATCATACAAAGTTAAGATAGAAGATGGCCTATTGTGTAAAATTTCGTTAACGAACGTTTTTAATATCATTTTTTGTATCGTACTTCTTGACACATTAGAATAAACATATTTATGTTGTACTATTGTGACTTTTCGTTTTGAAAAGGTGTTGGGAAATGTGATTCAGCTTCGTTATGTAATAGATTTGTTAAAAATTTAGCCCCTTGTAATCGTGTTTCTTTGTTTCTAGAGTCAAGATAAACTACATTAAAGATAAGCCTACATACTACTGAAATAAAAATCCTTTTCACTGTGTAAATTATTTTTGGAAATTTTTCAATGATTATGTCACTGATAATAATCATCTTGCTCTTTTGTATTAAATTCCATATATGTCTTGTTATAGAAGGGAAAAAAATATGCATTATTTTGAACCTGCACTAAGGCATAATCTAACACTTCATGAGAGCTACAGATAGGATACTTTACAATTTGCAAAGTGTTAGCAATACGCTGTTAGCAAAAGGTGTGTGTTAAGTGTTAGCAAAAGCAATACGCTGAAAAAAGGATACGGCAATAATTTAAAAATTTTTTTTATATCATTTGCAGCTCTTGACAAAACACGATATATTGGTGTATCAGTATCTTGGATAAGAATTAAAATTATAAAAATTTGTATAAATCGCCATAAAATCAAAGCAATTTATTTTTGACCTTATTTTCTTACGGACACATGTTTACAGTAGCTGATGATGGACTGTTAATTTTCCAGTTCGAAACGCGTCCTCTGTATTGTTTTGATTTTATGGTGATTTATACAAAGGTTTATTATTTTAATTATGATTTGTCGCCAGTTTTTGGGGTGCTGTTTCAACCATCTTGGATAAGAGTCATTTTTCATATCACATGATGGCAATACAATTTAAAATTGAGTGCAAGTGTAGTTTTTAACACTTTCCAACAACGTTGAAAAGTGTTTATGCATTCGGTTTTTCTGTCTGTCTGTCCACGCTCTAAATTCTGTAAATATACTCGGATTTTCATGCAATAGATAAAGGTTATTTAGGGTCACCAAAGCATGTATTGTATATGAAGTATGTAGGATTAACAGTTCATTTACAGGGACAGTTAAAAGTATTCCGTTACATTATGCTATATGGGGGAAAAGGTGTTTGCAGAGTATTTTAATGATATTACGCTATTTCAAATGTATTGAAACTGATATAAATCACTGAATTTCACTATGATTACCTCATAACAGGAGATTCATTGCATTTTTTATTCATTTACAGGGACACACAAATGAAATCTGTTACAGTACTGTCTTTGGGTAATAATCGCTGGATTGTACGGTTTAAAACTCGGTATGGGCTTTTAAATTAAATTAATTTTTTGCATGTTACTCTTTATAATTAATTCGTATATATAAATTGGTATATATAAATTCTATAGCTCATATACAGGGCTGCACAAAAGTATTCACTTACCATTCTTCTTATTGAAGGAAATTGCTGAAGGGGGAATTTTTAACTGAAGTATATGTATTTCTTAATGAACTAAACTTTGGCATGCTTGTAGTTTATAGATGTTGGCATGATTTCAACATTTTGGATATTTAGAACTATTTTTTTGAAGGAAACAGATATATATATATATGAATAAGTTTACTGTCGATATCATCTATGTATATATTTATCTAAGTGATTATTTTATCTAATTGATTAATTTTTTAATTCAAGTTTTTTTTTATCTAAGTGATTATTTTATCTAATTGATTAATTTTTTAATTCAAGTTTTTTTTTATCTAAGTGATTATTTTATCTAAGTGATTATTTTATCTAATTGATTAATTTTTTAATTCAAGTTTTTTTTTTTCAATGTACAGTATTATTGTTTTTATGTATGCATTTATTAGTACATTATTATTATTTTATTAAGGATGGGTACGAAGAGCATTAAGTATTTTCCCAGGCAAGTGTTTTGCTAAGGGGAAAGCTTAATTGCCAGTTACTATCTGTATGTATGATATTACGATGTAAAGTAAAGAATTGGACAGTTTTGGTACAAAAGAGGGACTTTTATGACCTCATGTTTTATGGGACAGCTGCAGGATCTTCGTGTGGGAGCCCGCGGTCTCGTGGGAAAGTGGGGTTTGAAATATCGGATGTAGGAGGGTCGGAAGGCCCTCTGCATTTCGGGGACCCACTGACCACTGGCCGACACGAAGGCGGGTCCAGGCAGCGGCGAGTGGTTGGAGATTTTAATTATGCTGAATATGTTAATTCGCATCCACCACTCAGGGCCGCACATGCAAATTTTTAACAGAGAGAGATTTTCTTTTTCTCGAAAAAAATACAGAGTTACAAAAAGAGTTCCAGAGTGCGGTAGTTATTTTTTTCAAGCCCTTTTTTGGCTGATCTGCCCATGTTTACTTGCTCTGTCTATGACGAGCAATATAGTAGTGTTAATTTTTTTTAAAAAAATGATTTAAACATTTTTGCTTTTTGGCCCAGACCGGGGTGGAATTTAGTGTAAATAAAACTAAAATTACGGAACACGAATATGTGTGTTGTGGTTCTACAAACAAAAAAAAAGAACTTTTGGATATATATATATATATTGTCAAGTCTACAACTCTAAAAGGATCTTGTGACCCCAATGGGGAAAAAGGTACGATGTTATGGATGTTCTCTTTTCTATTGTGTACCGTTTTAATATCAAATGTTTTGAATTGGGAATAGGGTGCCCAGGAGAACTTGTCAACTTCAATTAATATCCAAATTAGTGTTTTTTTTATGAGTTATTATTTTGGATGGTAAAAGTATGAATTATTTAATTGTAACTTAATATAATTTGCCTGTGGTGTAAATAAATGATGTATTATTATTAATTCCCTTCTTTGTTATTATTTGTTAAAAGTCTTGCTAATTACTTATTTTACGTATTTAGAAATTACCTGACTGCTTAATATTATTATTAGACCATATATGTAAAAGCCATAATTAAATTTATCTTGTAGGGTTGGTTTGTCTGAAAATTGGGGAGTTATATTTAGTGGTTTTAATTATATTATATATTTCCCTTCAAACCAATTGGCCATAGGTTAGTTATCTTCTAAACATTTCACAACGCATTGTCTTATTTATTCAAGATAACCTTTTAGGTAAATGACCGTAGGTTATCTATTAACTAACTAGGCTTTTACGATCACCAGGTCCTCTATAATTAGAGGCCCCTATAAGATAGATTTTCTTTTGGATCAAGTAAGTTCGGAGAAAAGGGTGCGCCCAACACTCTTGTTAGCTTGTGTTAGGGAATTTATAGATAAATTAAGATATTCATTAACCTAATTTTTAATAGTTGTCTAGATCTTGCCAGCATGGGCTTCCCCGATACTTAGGTGGTACCGTGATCTCTTCCTTTGGGAACGTGAGGTTATTATTGTTTTATCTTAATTATAATTACATTTTGGGTCAAATTAATTACATTAATAATTTTTTGTATACTTTAGGTATTAAAATTCTAAGGATATTTAGGTCTAAATTATTATGCAGATAATTTCAATTTTTTCATCCTACATATTAAATTTTTTTTTGTTTTGTTCGAATGACAAAGTTCTCCTGTGGACAAAACAAAGATTGGCACAACTTTTATAACAAGGTTCAGTCATGACAAATGATAATATGAGAAAATATATTATTGAAAATTATATATTTACTTTTTATATATGTTTTTCTCAGGTTTAGGAGTTTGTTAAATATATCGAGTTGAATTATAATGAGTAATTGTATATTATACATGTGCATTAAGAAATAATAATAGAGGGGTATTATTATGATAAAAGAAAAAATAAATAAGAAAAAATAAATAAATAAAAAGAAAATAATAAAATTTTTCTATAATTTATCAGTGCAACTGATAGAAAAGGTAGAAATACATAGATGTAAAAAAAAAAAATATATATATATATATATATACAGTTATGTGTGGCTGAGATGGTGCACTTGAAGAAAGATTTATATACATTACATTAATTTTTCTTTTCCTCTATTTTTCGGAAGAATTTATTTTTTTTGGAGTATGCGTTATATGTACTGTGATTAGTTCTCTTATTCCTAAGGGTTTTTCTTTGAATGGTGTGTTTATATTTCTTTACATTTTATATTTGATTTTTCATGGTATTTCATATTATTAATAATTTTTGCAATTGGAAATTTTACACCCAATTTATTTAAAATAATGTTAGCGCATGGGAAATAAGTCTAAAATTAAAAAGCGTACCAGTTCGGAATTTAATAATTTCATTATTGAAGCGCGTACCCGTCTTGCACAGAGTAAGTTAAAAAATTCAACGAATAAAGTAAATATGTCTAAAACGGATACCGAAAAGGCGAATACGGATAATTTATTAAATGTGATTGCACCATATGATGGGAAGAAAGAATGTAATATACATTATTTTATTCAGGAGTTCGATAGAGCTGCCGTCCAGACGAACTTTTCTAATGAAGTGAAATTAATAATTTTACGCTCAAAATTTGTCGGAACGGCACGTGAAAGGTTGCAAACGGATGTAGAACTAAATTCGGAAACCGATTATGCGAAATTTAAAGAAAAAGCGATCCAAACCTTTGACACAAAAAAAACATTCGGTGAATCACATAATGATTTTTCAAAGATTCAACAAAAACCAGCGGAGAGTATGTCGGATTATATTGTGCGATTTAATCTGGTAGCTGCGAAATTTTTTGACATTTCGGGTCTTTCTAACAAGGCAGATGCGCGGAAATTATTTGATTTGATGAAATTACACCGATTCTTAGAATCTATCAAACCGGATATTGCTTTGGAAATAAGAAAGAGAGCGATTGATCAGTATAAGGAAGCAACCGAAATTGCCCTAACAGTGGAAGAGGCGTTTTTGTCGGTTAAGTTTGAGGAATTAAATGCGATAGGTACAAGTACAACAACTGAATTTTGCGAATCATTATTAAGAAAAAATGAAAAACAAGAAAAGGAATTAAATCAGTTGAGAGCTGAATTGGAAAAATTAAAATGTAAGCCAACAGAAAAATGGCAAAATAATTCACGAAATAATACGAGGTATTGTAATATATGTAATTTAAGAAATCATGATACGGAAGAATGTCGTTATAATGTAAATAATAAAAGAGAGTATCGGAATAATGATTACCAACAGAATTTTCCAACACATGGACAAAATATGCAGGGATTTACAAGCTCTAATAATGAGTCTCGGAATTTTCAGGGGTACGGAAGTGTAGGTAATTGGAATTTTCCTCCACCCCCTCTTCCTCCTTCATTGCCAATGGGTCAAAATTATCAGTATAATTATGTCCCACAGGGACAGCCTTCAGGTTATGGTAATTATGGTGTGGGAAATATTCATCCTAATTATAACTATGGGCAGAATTTTCCGAATGGGCAGGGGTATCACCCACAAAATCAAGGTCAAATAAATCCCCAGGAAAATTATAGGAATGTGAATAATGCGAATCGCGATAATAGTACATCAAATAAAACAGAGGGACGTAAGATAACGGGAAATAAGCAACGTTCGGGAAACATATAAGGGGATCTGGGGATACTAAGAATGAGGAGCAGGAATCTGTCCTCAGATCCCAAAATACGAAGGTTATAGCGAGTGTTAGTGATAAAGAAATGGAAAATGTACCAATTATTAATTTTGATATTAAAGGAATAAAAGTTTCAGCTCTTTTAGATACGGGCGGAGCAGTGTCTTTAATTTCAGCCAGTTTATTTGAAAAAATAAAAGAAAATAATGTAAAATTTAAATATTTGGGCCATAGGATTAGAATACAATCTTTTAGCGGTACATCAATTCCATTTACACATTGTATACAATTGTCATTTAAATTACAGAATGCATTTACTTCTGGCACATTTTATGTAACAGAAAATAATTTTAAGGCATCTTATAATATGTTGTTGGGATATGATTATTTAAAAACAAATCAAATGGTGATTGACATAGAAAAAAAAATGTTGAAATTTAAAAATGCGAAAATTCCACTCAATCATAATGATAACAAATTACCAGTGCAGGACATAAATATTATAATTACTGAAGAAGTAGAAAATGTAGTTACTAAAAAGGAGAGTAAGAGAAACAAAATATGGGTAAAATCAGTGCACAAAATTTATATTGCTGCAGGGCAAGAAAAAATCGCTACTTTACTATGTCCTGATTTTATAGAAGAAAACAGTATGGTACTTTTTGAGCCAGATATTCATAATTTGGGCATTAAATGTTATAACTCGGTACACGAAATATCTCAGAACAGAATTATTAATGTAATAATTAAGAATATTTCGGATAAGAAAATTATTCTACAGAAGAGTACAAAATTTGGGAATTTAATTTTAGACATTGATTTTGGAACGGATGAAGTGCCTGAAAATATTATAGACGGTAAGGTACATGAGATTAACACTTTAAGTATTGAGGAAGTTCGTAAATTGAGGGAAACAGAAATTTCACCGGAAGATTTTGATCTTGCGCATCTTCCCAAAGAACTACAGGAAAAGATGGAGAACCTTTTGATGCAACATTTACATGCATTTTTGAAATCTTACAAATCGTTAGGTCAGACATCCTTAGTCACCCCCCAAATCAAATTGGCGCACAATCATGCTATAGAGTCTAAACCTTATAAGATTCCTCATACAGTGCGAGAATATGCACAAGCAGAGATAAGAAAGTTGTTGGAGGCAAATATTATTGAGAAAAGCAAATCTTCGTACGCGTTTCCGGTATTATTTGTAAAAAAGAAGACTGAGGAGAACCAGGAGTTAAAATATCGTTTAGCTTGTGATTATAGATTACTAAATGCAATATTAGAAGGATATGCTTATCCGATACCTGATATTCGTGAATTGTTGCAGAAAATTAGCGGAAAAAAATATTATACAGTCCTGGACCTCCACAGCGCATTTTTCCAAATAAATTTACAACCACAAGACAGGGAAAAGTTAGCATTTATAACGGAATTTGGCAAGTTTCAGCCAGTGAGAATGAATTTTGGCTTGAAGGTCAGTCCAACTACTTTCGCAGAATTAATGGACTTAGTTTTAGGCGACTTCAATAAAGAGGAAGTCACATATTTTATAGACGATGTCCTTATTGCGGCGAATTCGGTGGAAAGAATGCTAACTCTAATTGCAGAGGTCTTAAAAAAATTGATTGACAACAATTTAACAATAGAGCCACGAAAGATGCAAATATGCAAACATGAAATTGAATTCTTAGGTTTTAGGGTTCATGAAAACGGTTATTCTCCTTCGAAAAAGAATATTGAAAAAATTCAAAATTTGGCAAGGCCTAAAAACAAAAAGGGTGTCAAATCTCTTTTAGGAATGGCCAATTACTTTAGATCGTTAATACATAAATATTCGGAAATTGTAGATCCATTAGTTCAAATGACCAAAGAAAAAGTAAAATTTAATTGGAACGAAGAGGCGGAAAAAGCATTTTTGGCCATTCAAGAAGCTATTTTACATAATCCAACTTTAAAAGCGCCAAATTTCAACAAGGAATTTTTTTTAATTACGGACGCATCTAAGACAGCACTTTCTGCAATCTTAGCACAGAAACAGGGAGAGGATTATGTACCGATTGAATTTTACGGACGAAAATTAAAGGATTCTGAGAAAAAATATCCTAGTATAAAGTACGAATTACTAGCGATTCATGATGCTTGTGTTTATTTTGAAAATTTTCTTTTGGGAAAAAAATTTACAATACTCACCGATTCTAAAGCTTTGACTGATCATCTTAAGTTAGAAAAACAGAGCGATATCATAGCAAGGTGGATAATGAGGTTAGGGAATTTTGATTTTGAGATAGGATTTATTCCTGGCGAAGAGAACCCGGCAGATTTCGTCTCAAGAAATATAAATAATATAACGGCTTTAAATGAACTTCAAAATGATTTATTTAAAGTTAATTCTAATCTTTCAGAAGAAAAGATAAGAGAGGCTCAAAATGATGATCCAAAACTTAAATTAATTATTCAGAAAATTGAAAATGGTAAACCAAATCGCCAGACTAAGAAATTTGAGCTAAAGGACAACAAAGTACTAATATTGAAGCAACGGTATAAAGATAAACCACTGCTGATAGCTCCTAATAAATTAATATTTGAAATAATTCAAGAAGCTCATAAGGCACATTTTGGTTTTCCCAAAACATATGAATTAGTGAAAACAAGATTTTACTGGTTTGGGATGTATAGGGATGTAAAAAATTATTGTGCAGCTTGCATACCTTGTAACAAAAATAAGCAGCATAAAATGATTAAGGTTCCCTTACAGAAAGTGGAGAAAGATCATATAATAGGCTCAATGGCGAAAGAATATGTGGGCAAAGATTTTGAAAAAGTTGTGAAATTGGAAATTGGGGATCAAGTATACTTAAAAAATGTTGGACGCCCATTGGCGTTACATCCTAAGTTCGACGGTCCTTATGAAGTTGTAAAGGTGGCAAGACGCAATAATTATATTCTGAAACATATACTCGAACCTAATAAAAAAAAGATTCAACGCCATATTACTCACATGTGGAAGCCAAGTGCTAAAATTAAATTACCTCAAACGAACGACAACGATGAGGAAAGTACGGAAGAAGTGTAAAAATATTTTAAATTTTCTTCATTTTTATGTTTTTTTAGAAGTAGAGGTTGATCTAACTAAAGTATTACACAAAAAAAAAAAAAAAAAAAAAAAAAAAAAGAAAATCAGTAGGTTTGGAAAAGGGCTCCCTATGCACACACATCAATATATAAGATTCAAATTCATATTGTATTTAAATACAAAACAGATAGTATTGTGCAAAAAAAAAAATAAATAAATAAATAAAATAAATAAATAAAAATAGTAAATTAGAGACATACATCTGCTTCACCTTGCCTGAAAACATTTTATCACATTTCATATATATATAAAGAATTGTCATGCAGAGGCATGCGGTTTAAAATCAGATAAATAAACAGATAAAAAATTGTCATGCAGAGTACGTGCAGTAAGAAATTAAATAAATAAAAATAAATTGACCAGCAGGCATTCGGTTGGAAGTTTAAATGTTGTGGCCTCTCTAGCGGACACATAGTTTTAAACATACTGGCATCAAGAAAATTCAATTGGATTTCCCCCCCCTTTTATGAATAATAAAATAATGAATACTTTTTTTTTCTTCTAAATTTGATTTTAAATTCTGGTGTCAGTTTTGCATTTCATCTTTTCGGAATACAGATTGCTTGACACCGAAAAGAAATAATTTAAGATTTAAGTGTGCGAAAAAAAAAAAAAAAAAAAAGAAAAATAATGAATAAATAATTAAGATTAATACTATTTATACCTTATGTATATATATATATATATATTCTACTAGTATAAATAGAAAAACAATTCATATTGTCCTAAGTAAGTATTTTTATTAATAAATGCTAGTTATGGTGTGTAGAAGGTAGCGGTTACACCCCAAGGGCAATGTTTACTACAGGTCAAGAAAAGTTAAAGGGTCAAATGTAAATAAACAGTCGCCTAGCGCCATCTATGTGCATTTCAGAGAAACATGCAAAATGTATTCAAAGACAGGCATGCAGAAATGGTAATTTTATCTTACCGGTTTTCGCTCTCTGTAGAAATCCTGGATTCAGTCAGGAAGGTTCGCCACATTGCGACCGCCAGATGTAATTTTTTAACCAGGAGCAACAATTTTTTTTTTCTTCTTCTTGTTCACTGAAATAACCCGCATAGTATTAGCATAGTACATAAAAAGACATTACGTATAGATATATAGGACATTTAAACGGTATTGGGTTAGAAAATATCTTTAACAAATTAAGATAAAATAAATTAAAGTAGAGGATAATTTTTCTTTTCTCGTCTTTTCGTTAGTCAAAATTTACATTTTTAAAAAGGAAGGACTATTATCAGATTTAAACAATTTAATCCCGTCAAGTGTGGTGCATACTGGATGGTAAAAAATTCATTAACGAATGTAGGTTGCAATTAAATTAATAAGAATTTTTATCTATTGGTATATCTTTTTTTTATTTTTTAGTATGTATTAAATTTGAAATAATACAAATTAATTAAATAAATATAACAAAATAAATTTCATAATACAAGTAAATATGCAAAAAGAAAAACAAAATTAATTATTATTATTTTCTTTTTCTCTCTCTACGGACTCTTTTGGTATATATATATCTTTTTAGTTACGAGGTAATACAGCTTTTTTTTGTTTTTTTTTTAAGTAACATAAAAAATCTACACGTAAGAGAAAATATAGAGTACATAAAAGGGTTTACCAGGGGTATCAGAACTGGGAGAGCTAGGTTAAAATGAAAAGAAAATGTATTATGGAACACTGTAGGTTAAAAAAAAAAAAAAAAAAAAAAAAAAAATCTATTTATAATTTTTGTTTTCTCTTGTGGAATAATAATTAAATCATTATTTAAATTAATTTTTACTTACATTTTTGTGTGGAGAGCAGAAAGAGGGCTGATCAGCTTCCAGGCATTGATATTCTTTGCAGGCGGAGAACTATTTGTAGCCGGCCGGCATTGTGTGGAAGAGGATCATGTCTTTCTTCAGGCTTCCCCTGTAAAAATATAGATTGGGTGCAGGTATTAGGGTATTGTATTTAAAAAAATAAGGGTTTCCACATACAACAACAAAAAAAAAAGAAAGAAAGAAAGAAAAAGCATTCGTGGTTTTAATTCAATTTTAAGAGTATCAGTTGAAAACGATATTTATATATTTTAGATAAGAGTATTCGTGGTGTTATTATTGATAATTTTTTTTCCTTGTTTTCTTTTTTTTTCTCTCGGGGTGAATACAATATTAATTGTTTAGGATATTTTAATATAAAGTATACAGAACCCGTTTATTCTGCAATATACTGTAAATTCGAAGGCGCGGTTCAACTTTATTAGTTACGAATTAAGTTTCGTCTTATACAGGTGTCAGTAAAAGTGAGGGATTCCAATGAACAGGAATAACATTTTTGGATGTTATATTTTAAGAAAGTATATCGAGTTTTTCTTAGCACTTTTCATAGGTCTAAATGGAACTAACATTTATAGGGGAGACAGTAATCAAATAAGGATATCAGACGCTGTTTGTAAGAAAACAGGCTACAGTTCCGTACGGGAGGAAGTGAAACTGGTTTCGTGGAATGTCATTGATGCAGCAAAATGGCTACTAGGCTTCCGTATTTGCATTACAAACACTTGTATTATAGTTAATTATTATAGTAAATAGTACGAAAAGAAGTTGTTTTTGTTGCGTAGGCGGTGTATAGGGTGCAGAGTAAGGAATACGGAGAAGTCATGTAAAGATAATACATGTATTACAGGGATTAATAGAAGTAATTGTTACTTACTTTGCAAACGGAATATCCACGCCTCTCTCTTAAGGGTCACTCCAGCACCAGCTCGTACTAGACTTGGCTTGGCATTAAGGGGTGACCTTCGGCCGCTCTGGAATTATCACTTTCCAGCCTGTTTCGATACATTATAATGGGCGATTCTAAGTGTTATCGATGGCAGGTAACGGGTAGCTGGAAAAGTGGATATTTTTTTTTTTTCTTCTTTCTCCTCTTTTGTTGACGCTATTAGAAATTGTAATTTTACGATAGCTTGTATTGCACTGTTTGCTAGGGTGGTTAAAGTACCTATTGAGGAAAAGGGAGTAGTGAAGCGGTGAATGAGTGGAAACAATTCACTTATTTATATGAAAGAAAAGAATAAATAGAAGAAGAGTGTTTGAGTAATTTATTTAAAATAAAGTAACATGATAGTACTTACACTCATAATTTGTAATTTCAGATAAAGGATTCAGTCACAAAATAATATGAAATACTGTTTTTTTTTTCTTTTCTGCTTTCTTTTGTTTTTAAATTTCTACTATCTCTATCTCCTTCTCTGGGTGGAAGTGCTGTTTTTGTTTTGTTTTGTTTTTTTGTTTTTTTTAAGCCTGAGACTGAGTTTCTTATATTTGAGAGAATATTAATAGTTATTTGGTTAACTTTTAATTAGAGGGTACGTTTAGAGAATCACGTAATTTACTGAATGAAAGTATCGAATTTACTATATGAGAATCAATTTTAGATATTGTGGTTGCATAGTTTTAAAAATATATGTGTGTTGTAAACTATAAAGGTAGTGAAATAATTGTAAAAAAAAAGTATTTGAAAAATGTAAGAATATGTATTGATATATTTGCTTGTTTGGTAGTTAAATGATTATTCGGTGTAAAAAGTTATGTTGGTAAATATGTTTCATTGTGTGTTATAAACCTTTCTTAATATGGATATTTAAATGTTGTACTTATGTAGTCATGAACTGAATACTTGCTTTGTGTAAAAAAGTGTGCTAAACTTTGTGGATCAGTATTTAAACTCTTTGGCATAATTAATTAGGTTCCTAATTTTGGGATTTTATCTTTTATGATTAACTTTTTGTTTTCTCTTCTAAATTGGTACACATATATACAATTTTTGGGAACATTCAGGGACTGTACCTTCATCACAGAGAGACAGAACTCATGCAGTATGCGGCTGTGATGGTTATGGGGAACACTGCTTTAGGGACAGTATACAAATCTGCATAAAACCGTGGACAGAATAAGAAGGAATATTCATCTTATGTACAATGTACAATTTAGGGTACAGGCATATTTTAATGAACTATACAGATAACATCAGCGTGTATTTGATAATGAACATTCCTATCTCTGCACGGACTTCACAGAGTTTTGAACACTACGGAAGAGGTGAATCAGGGAGCATAGAGGAGATGCCCCAGTGCCTTACAGATCTGCAACGTCCAGCCGTTGGAGAGGCTTTCGGTGTTTGATAAGGACATCGGTCCACTTGAAAGATGTTATAGTCCCTGTACATGGACTTTCAAGTGCTTTGTGTTGGGGGGGAAGTAATGTTGGCATGATTTCAACATTTTGGATATTTAGAACTATTTTTTTGAAGGAAAAAGATATATATATATATGAATAAGTTTACTGTCGATATCATCTATGTATATATTTATCTAAGTGATTATTTTATCTAATTGATTAATTTTTTAATTCAAGTTTTTTTTTATCTAAGTGATTATTTTATCTAATTGATTAATTTTTTAATTCAAGTTTTTTTTTATCTAAGTGATTATTTTATCTAAGTGATTATTTTATCTAATTGATTAATTTTTTAATTCAAGTTTTTTTTTTTCAATGTACAGTATTATTGTTTTTATGTATGCATTTATTAGTACATTATTATTATTTTATTAAAGATGGGTACCAAGAGCATTAAGTATTTTCCCAGGCAAGTGTTTTGCTAAGGGGAAAGCTTAATTGCCAGTTACTATCTGTATGTATGATATTACGATGTAAAGTAAAGAATTGGACAGTTTTGGTACAAAAGAGGGACTTTTATGACCTCATGTTTTATGGGACAGCTGCAGGATCTTCGTGTGGGAGCCCGCGGTCTCGTGGGAAAGTGGGGTTTGAAATATCGGATGTAGGAGGGTCGGAAGGCCCTCTGCATTTCGGGGACCCACTGACCACTGGCCGACACGAAGGCGGGTCCAGGCAGCGGCGAGTGGTTGGAGATTTTAATTATGCTGAATATGTTAATTCGCATCCACCACTCAGGGCCGCACATGCAAATTTTTAACAGAGAGAGATTTTCTTTTTCTCGAAAAAAATACAGAGTTACAAAAAGAGTTCCAGAGTGCGGTAGTTATTTTTTTCAAGCCCTTTTTTGGCTGATCTGCCCATGTTTACTTGCTCTGTCTATGACGAGCAATATAGTAGTGTTAATTTTTTTTAAAAAAATGATTTAAACATTTTTGCTTTTTGGCCCAGACCGGGGTGGAATTTAGTGTAAATAAAACTAAAATTACGGAACACGAATATGTGTGTTGTGGTTCTACAAACAAAAAAAAAGAACTTTTGGATATATATATATATATTGTCAAGTCTACAACTCTAAAAGGATCTTGTGACCCCAATGGGGAAAAAGGTACGATGTTATGGATGTTCTCTTTTCTATTGTGTACCGTTTTAATATCAAATGTTTTGAATTGGGAATAGGGTGCCCAGGAGAACTTGTCAACTTCAATTAATATCCAAATTAGTGTTTTTTTTATGAGTTATTATTTTGGATGGTAAAAGTATGAATTATTTAATTGTAACTTAATATAATTTGCCTGTGGTGTAAATAAATGATGTATTATTATTAATTCCCTTCTTTGTTATTATTTGTTAAAAGTCTTGCTAATTACTTATTTTACGTATTTAGAAATTACCTGACTGCTTAATATTATTATTAGACCATATATGTAAAAGCCATAATTAAATTTATCTTGTAGGGTTGGTTTGTCTGAAAATTGGGGAGTTATATTTAGTGGTTTTAATTATATTATATATTTCCCTTCAAACCAATTGGCCATAGGTTAGTTATCTTCTAAACATTTCACAACGCATTGTCTTATTTATTCAAGATAACCTTTTAGGTAAATGACCGTAGGTTATCTATTAACTAACTAGGCTTTTACGATCACCAGGTCCTCTATAATTAGAGGCCCCTATAAGATAGATTTTCTTTTGGATCAAGTAAGTTCGGAGAAAAGGGTGCGCCCAACACTCTTGTTAGCTTGTGTTAGGGAATTTATAGATAAATTAAGATATTCATTAACCTAATTTTTAATAGTTGTCTAGATCTTGCCAGCAATAGATACAAATTTATATATCATATACAGGGCTGCTGGAAAAATTCAGATAATTTTCTGATTGTAGATGTGAACAGCTAAAATTGGTTTTTGAAATGTGTTATGCGTTTCCATATGGTTGAATTAGACGTAATATTTCAATTTTTCAAAAGGTGCAATTTTGTTACATTATTCTGAATGTGATGGAAAGTTTTCATAATCTATGCTTGACGCATGATTTTTCTTTCTTATTATACTATTAAATGAGTTACGAAAAAGGTAAAAGACTGAGGAATGACGCAGTTGGGAAAAACTCTGGTTATGTGTTCAGAATAATAAACCTATAAAATAATAAAATTTAAAACCTCTAAAAACCTTTGTGACTTGTACGAATTTTGTATCTTTTATTTTAATTGTTTAATCTGCAAAGCAACTTCATTTAAATTAACAACCATTGAATACTTCTCATAAAATAAGCAGCATGAATTAAAAATATATTTAACATATTATTCTAAAGAAAAAAGATAATAAACGAGAATTCTAAAATGTAATACATTAATTAAATCCCAGCTATGTTTTCAAATTAGTTTATGCTATATCGTTATTCAAACATTTAAAGAAAGAGAATAGTTTTATAACTAACAAAGAAAAGTTTTAAAATAAATACTAATAGCGTATGCAAATATAAAACGTACATATGAATAAATTTAAAATAAATTCATGACTTATGAAATTAAAATATTAACTTTTCGTAGCTTATATCTAATACAGGCTCATTTTAATGAAGAGTTCCCTAGAGGGATTAACAAAATAAAAATTAACTCAATGCAGTTTTTTCATATACTATTTGAAAAAAAGTTGAGTTAAAGAATTCATTTATTGCATATTGAATAAATAATTTAAAAATTACGGAGATAATTGTTTTTGATAATATGTTTTATTTTAATACATAGACAACATGCCATTTTATAAAATTACTTTATTTTGAAAGCTTTTGTTAAGAATTTAGATTTAATTGTGGCTTATTTCAAATGTTTTTAATTTTATTTAAGGGGTTAGGTACCCTTTTCACGAACAAAGTGCATGAAAAAATGACCTCTGTAAGAATTGCAGTCACTCTTTAACTAATTTACATTTAATTATGAAATTGAAAACACATGTTAGGAATGATTTATTTTATCAATTAAAGTTTATAAAAAAGGTATACACATATATAGTTTTTTAAAATTTATTTTTAAAGATAATATAATTTTTACGAATTTATTATTCTTACATGAATTGCGCGCATGATTTTTCCCATTTAAAGGGCTGAAACAAGCCAAGATTTTTTTAATGAGTACAGATATGTGTTTTCAAAATGACCTACAATGAAAAAACTAAAACTTGTAGATCCCAAGGAAAAAAAAAATTAAGAAGAAATTCGGAATATCGAGATTTTTTTTATATAAAAGTAGTCGTGAATTCTAAACTTCTTACTTGAGAAACATAATAATAGGTCATTTTGTGCTTTTGTATGTTTAATACATCCACCGAAAATTTCGTGAAACTAGTACTACTAGGTAACCGTTTTTCAGAAATTGTGCGCGCAATGATCAAAATCACTGTTTTGAGAAAATTGGCTTTAAAGATTGTATCACCCCTTGATCATATAGCAAAAGCTCAAAGTGTTTTAGACATAACATCCCTTCTAATGCAAATTTTTGTATGGGGTTTGCTTTGAAATATTCCTAAAGTATCATATTTAATTATAAGCTTTTTTAGGTAGATTTCGTATGAAATACTACCTATTGGCGTCGTTCCTATGTTGGAATTTCTGAAAAAATTTTGCAGATCTACACCGATCATGACCCCTAGAGCCCAAAACCACCCTCAGTAAAAAACTTTATGTACCTATCTATCTATCTATCTATCTATCTATGTATGTATCTATATGTATCACTTTCTTCTGGACACGATAACTTCCAAAATTCTGCACCAATCTCTTCCAAACTGATACATAAAATCAAGGGGCATAAAACCTCGGTCAAGTTCGTTAATGGGCAAAATCGGACCAAGGGGATGGAAATAGGGAGTGGTTTTGTGAAAACCGAAAAAACCCCATAACTTCTTAAATTTTGTACATATCTAATCAGTTTAAAGTTTTTATTACTTCTAAAAATAGGGCCAAAAATTTATGTATCACAGATTTTTGATAAAGTTAAAAATGGGCTCAAGGGGCGCAAAAAATAGGGTTTTTGGGAGAAAAAAATTCACAACTTCGTCAATTCTCAAGATATCAAATCCAATTAATTTTATCATGAATTTCCTTAACATTATCTACAACTTTTATATTCACAAGTTTTTGATAGGACCAATTCGTACTGCAAAAAAAATTAAAAACGAAAACAAAAAGGGCGTTTGAAGAAGAAAAAAATCCATAACTCCATCAATTCAAAAGATATAAAATCCCCATGAATTTATCATATATCTTCTTAATATTATCTACAGCATCTATATAGACAAGTTTTGGATAGGACCAATTCTTACAGCAAAAACAAATTAAAAATACATAGCGGTTGAAGAAAAAAATCATCGTTAGGGTGTATTCAAATCCAAACTGCTTATTTTCTGACTGATTTTACAATCCATTTTTACTCTCAAAGGCTTCCAATTGATACCTTTTCTTA
This sequence comes from Maratus speciosus, assembly GCA_963932465.1. Taxonomy (NCBI): domain Eukaryota; kingdom Metazoa; phylum Arthropoda; class Arachnida; order Araneae; family Salticidae; genus Maratus; species Maratus speciosus. Next base: position 175,686,547 of record OZ010790.1, on the reverse strand, counting down.
CTCAGAAACTATATAATGTACTGTAATGGTCAATTTTTTGATAGAGGTAGAATATATTTTAAAACATGCTGTCAAAGTGGGCCTTTTGAACCGAATTTCCCAAAGAGGATTGTGTTGGAAAAATCATCGTATTAAGGGAGTATTCAAATCCGAACTGCTTATTTTCTGACTCAGTTTTAAATTCCTTTTTGCTCTCAAACGCATCCAATTGGTAGATTCGCTTATTCAGAAACTATATAATGTACCGTAATGATCGATTTTTTGACAGAGGCAGAATATATTTCAAAAAATGATGTCAAACTGGGCATTTTGAACGGAATTTCCCGAAGCGATTGTGTTAGAAACGAAAAATATTGTCTTACTGAGAAAATAATTGTTTATATATCAAGTTTTAATTATTTGAACGAAAATTAAAAACACAGGTCGCTTATAAATCTCTTCAAAAATCACGTCAACAAGTTTCATGTTTCTCCTATTAAAAATGAATCTGGAATTATGTCAGAAAATTTCGAGTTGTGCATGGAAAACTATGTTTTTGAATACCGCCCTAACATGATTGTGATAAAACCAGTTATTATATAAAAATGTAATAAAAACTCGTCAAAAGCGGCCAGATAAAATTGTGGTAAAAGTGGATAAAAAGTGGGTTTATCTCTAATCATGATTTGGTTTTTGTTTGTGAAATTAGTATACTTAACTTCGAAATCTACCTCCACCTGTAGGCCGGGCCGGCAGGGATTTTATTTTTTTTAAATCGATTTTTGGACGCTTTAAAGGGTACCTGACCTCTTAAAAATTAACCTGATTTCACCCGTTTAGACGGTCCCTTGAGGTACCACATGCTTTGTGCTTGGCTACTATATGATATGAATTATTGAAGAAAATTCAAATTTATTTATACTACTGGTTCCGGTTTCTGCGCATACTTTAAATATTTAAGTGTTGCACATACTCTGTTTCAACTGTTAAAATGTTTACTAAATATGTATTATCTACTTTTTACAAAATTGATAACAAATAACGCAAACACCTCATAAAAAAAATTACTTGAACAACGGGTTATTTTAGAAAGTGTTTCATTATGAGTCATGGAATAGAGAGCCCATTGCAAGGGCCTCAAGTTGTTAAATTTTTAGTCCCCGGCACGGTATGCTATTACTTTCTCCCAGTTTATTTTGTGACATCTCCAAAAAATAACGTTACCTTACAGAAGCCAGCCGTAAAACAAAGCAGTACGATTAAATACTCTATAGCAATTTTTAAAACTTCTAAGCATCGCACACTTTCGATTTTTATACCGTCGTATTGGGAAAAGAGTTCTTTTAAATGCATTTGTTTGAAAACTGTATCTCCATTTATTTTTGAAATATTTTTTTTTGTAGTTTTTAGAGCCATTTGATTAATATTGGCAACGGAAGTACTCCATTTCTGTAGAAAGTAAAGGAAAAATAGTTCTAAAATAGTAATTATATATTTTTGTTGCCATTTTCTCATAACAACCAAAAGAAAATGTAATTAAAATACGTGCTGTTTTGAAAAAAAATATATATAAACGAATGATTTCTGTTAAAACAATGGAGCTATTATAAACTATATTTAATTTTAAGTATCTATGAATCATTAGATAGCCGGTTTTTTTTGTCGATTTTCTTGATTGCCGGCTTCTTTTTGTTGCATTTGTGCATTATTCTGCGATAGTGATGTACTATGCATGCTTTACTGTAGATGTTTAAGAGTAGATCGCAAATGTGGAATTCTTAAGTGGATGCGAATGACGTCATTTTACATAAAATAAAACATGTGCTTTTAAAATTGAAATATGTTTTGTGCTGCAGTAGAGTCCCACTTAACCGAGTTATTTTTTTCTGATGGATTGGTGGCTTCCATTATTATGAAACAGTCATTATAAATGAAGTGTTAGGTGAAGATGAAAAAGCAGCCGTAAAAAGTTAGAACTCTGATTTTCCATTCTAACCAGAAAATCAGAGTTCTAACTTTTTACGGCTGCTCTTTCATCTTCACCTAACACTTCATTTATAATGACTGTTTCATAATAATGCAAGCCATCAGTCCATCAGAAGAAAATGAAGTAATGGAAATGTAGGGGGCGACACTAAATTCTGAAAAAGCAGAATTCCTGTTCTCTAGTTTTACCTTACAAATAACAACAACAACAAAAATCAATTTTAATTTGCGTTTAATGATACTTCTGTTTTTAAATTAACGTGTAATTCAATTAACTTATAGGTACCAGGCGATTTAACCCGGACTTCCCGGGTAACAAAAATACTACTAGGTGTATAGAACATAGGTCGAATACAGAATTCCATCTTTACATATCAATGAGAAAAAAACATGGTTCTGGCATCTAGAATCTAAATTGTGGTTCAAGACAAAATAGTTCCATGTCATTCCTATAAATTTTAGATCCCTTTTCTAGAGAGTTCTAAAGTCTCCTACTAGAATTCAAGAGACGTTTTCCTATATTTTCGTGGTCAAACGTATTTAAAAATCTCTGCAATTAGATGGGAACACTAGTGGTTAGTTTTAGTAACTATAATTCTAGTTTATAAAACCATTCCAGAAATACAGCAATAATTTCTCTCTACTGAAACGATTCATTATAGTTTCGTCACATAGAAAACAAGAGACTACAAATTCTAGATCATTTCGTCTATTCAGCTTAGTTGTTTACCCTATTCACATATCCCGGAAATCTGCATTTCTAATTTAGGGATTCAGTAAATGACTACCTATTGATTCTAGGTGAAGGGGATATTTTTTTTATCAGTGCACATAAACCAAGTTAAGGTAAATAAAAAAAGTGGAATATAAATTATGCATTTAAATAAAGTTTTTAAATTTATTTAAAAGGGATACTTTCGCGTTAGTTTCTTGACAGAAATTAAGAACCAAAAAACTCGCCTAAGTTTTCAGTATTTACAGTAGACCTTTAAATTCTGATTATTTCAGTTTTAAATCACGCAGTACAGTTAAGTATCTGTTAAATTTGTGTAAGTTTAAAATTTATTTATTTATTAACTGTTAATTTTGTTATGGAATATTAGCCGAAAACAAACGCTGAACTATTCCGATTGTGTTTAATTGCAAACTGGTTAATATTCTGTAATCAATGTGCACCCGATAGAGTTAGATTTAAAAATATATATATTATACTTGGAGACTGTTTGAAAAAGAATTAAAAAAAAATATTAAATTAAAACACAGTGTTCAAACAATTTGAATTTACAAGTAGATATTTTTCCAATTCATTGTTGTAAAAATTAAAGTTATGCAATGTTCAGAAATAATTAAATTTGCAAAAAAAAGGAAATGGATTGATGATTTATCAAATCAAAAGGCAATATCCGCTGTTCTGAATTCAAGGCTATAAAAATCATATGACTGGGGAAAAGTAATCAGGTGCTTATTTTCGTTTTCTAATATGCAGAAATGTCACTAACGTATATTAATACGACAATTACGCTTCTTTTAATGAGTACTTAATTTGAAATGTTTACTTATTATTTTAGTGAGTTTGCTTTGTGTTTAAAATAGATAAATGTTTTAATACTGAAATACTAAAAGAATTGCAATTGGGATTGAAATTCACCTGATGATTTAGAAACACTCTGATTATTTATAAGTGCAAGAGGACCCGGGTACAGATTTTAATAGGCCAGTTCTAGTAAGTGATAAACTCAATACGTTAAATAAAACTTAAATCTTCAATGCTCCATTCAAAAAATAAAAATATGATAACGAATATTTAAAATATTTATTTTCCTTCAGGGCACATAAAGTTTTTCCAAAACCACTATGCGTTGTTTGTGAAGAGGTATTGTCTAATGGTAGAACGAAACCTTCTGTATTAATGCAACATTTAGAGACAAAATGTCAAATTTATAAACAAAATTTTGTTAGTTTCTTTCAGCGTCTATCGATCGGCCCTAATGTAAGAACTTTTCTACAATCAAAGACAATTAGAATGATATTAAAACATCCTACAAAATAAGTTGTGTTGCTAAAAGTCATACAATCTTTCAAAATTTTACATATTTTTGTGACAAATATCTTGTTCGATGCATATGGGAACGTCCATTGATACTCTTGTGACCATCAGAGAAAAATTTCCTATATAATTCAAGTTGTTTTATTACAAATTATATATAGGATAAATTTAAGGAAACCATTTTAAAACTCACATAAAAAAATGTAACAAAAGGCATTTAACTTGTCTAGATAATAAATGAAAATATGGTACTTGTTAGTTATCTCGTCGACCAAATTACTGTCGCCAAATTGTAAGATTAAATGTCAATAATGGTTGATCGTAAATGTCACATTCACTTGACAACACGTGTTTACTTCATCAAATGATTTTTATTTCGATGTTTTATTTGTATTTTTATTAATGTTATACTAATTTATTTTTCTTTTCATTATTTAAAATAAAAATTATGTCAATTTGTACGAGTAGTTTGGTGATTTATATAATTTGACGAAATTGGTCGACGGGATAACTAACAAGTACCGAAAATATTGTTACACTTGTGACCGCTGGAAAATGCAATGTTAAAAAATAGCGTTTGATGTAGAATTTTTGTGAATTATATAACTATATAAAAATAAAATTTACAGAATATGACAAAGTAATTATACCTTTTTAAAAATGATTAGTCGTTGAACTCATCTGATAACACATTTATTAGTTATATGATTTTGCAAAATACTAAGTGTTACTATAGTGACATTTTGTTCATAACGGAATTTTAGCAAACGTGTCGGCACGCTCTAATTAAATTCACACAAATTTTATATATTATTTCAAAATATCAATTTCTCGGGGTGATAACTTTTTAAATATATTTATTTCTTCTCAGTAAGACGGGATATAACAAATAGAACGTCACATAAACACTTTTTCACAAAAAATGGCGCTAATATAACTTATTACATTCTTCAGTTAGCACACCTCAAAACACAACAGAAAGAACAGCATTTCTATTCGGCGAAGCTCCGGCAAGCCGGTGACGTGATGCCAGTAAAGTCTATTTTTTGGATCGGGTAGTCCGCGTTACAAACGTTCAGTTTAAATACTAAAAAAAAAAATCCATTAAATCATGTTTTAACAAATTTATTTTCCATAAAAAACAACTTTTAATGCTGATTAAAGTTTAAAATAACATAAAATGATGTAAAAAATTATAAAATTAGAGTTTGTAAAGCCCTCAAGAGTTTATCTATCTGGAAGCATTAATGCCAACCACGATTTAATTTTTTTTGTATTAAATAATGTGGTCATCAGATTCAACGTTGAGAATTTCTTCTGTATTTCATGGCTCTATGTACTTTATTTCATAATCACCATCTACTAATTCAGTAATAATACTATGAAACTTTAAATCTTCGTATTTTACTCACCGTAACCACATAGTAATCTCCCAATTTTTGCTACTGAACATAATAAATCATTGTCTTCATTATCAATAATATCATTTGGAACTTTTCCTATATCGATATTTACTTAATGAAACGTAAATTATTTGTACGTATGATGTTATGTGCATGGTTTGCAGTAGTTAGTGATACTCTTTATTGTTTTAACAAGTTATAATTGTTGAGTGCTCTTCGCTGTTGTCAGTTTCTCTAAAAGTAATGAAACGCTTTGTTCCGGTTTTATTTCTTCATATGGCACACGGAGTATACTGACTTTTGGTTGTTCTTGAACAATTTTGACAAAGTCACCAGTATTCCTTGTAATTGCTTTTTAGGACGAACTTCATCTACACAATTCGTTATACAACAACACAAATTAAGTCTACAGCATCTTTACTAGGGGCTTTTGAAAAAAAATGTACAATTAAGTTCATTGGGAAAGAAGACTGATTTATTCATGGCATATTTGCAAAGATATATTTTTCTTTAAATTGAAAGGCACAAACATGAGTAAAACAGAAAAGTGGATGTAATTTTGGAAAATACATTTCCTCTGTTAAAATTTTACGCAGGAAAACATTTACAGAAAATTGATTAAGAGTTAAAATATCTGAATAAATAGCATAAGATTTGACTTTACGGCATCATACTAAATAAGAACCGAAAACACAGTCGCTTGTGGATTTGACGAGTGGTGCAGAATTTCGTTTTGCATGACGACTCTTTGAGAAATTTTTTAGTACAAGTTTGAATGAATGTGTGCCACATAAATGTATTTGGTTGCTTTGGAAAATTTTGTAAAAAATCGGAAATGGTTTCTTCAGCTGTTACTTTTTCAAAAGCAAATCAATGTTTTACTATTAACAATAACTTAAAAGATGTTCTGTATTATGGAATTCGGTTTCAAATAACTCTTCGATGTTCTTTTTGCAAATTGGACATTCTGAACTCATACATTTCAATTAAGATATAACACAGCAGACAAAGTCATTAAATCCTTCACAGGAATATTTATTGCTGGGAATACATCAGTCACCGTTTCATGAATTGCTTGAATGTTTTCCTGACTAGGCTTTAATTATGCAAAGGAATCCGATTTTTAGGGTTCCGTACTTAAAAAGTAAAAACGGAACCATTATAAGATCACTCCTGTGTCTGTCCGTCTGTCTGTCTGTCTGTCTGTCACAGCGCAAAAATATGTTCCCCCCATCTAATCCCGAATCTAGTGAAACTAAAATTATGAAAAAATTAGAGGTAGTAGACGTTAATTTAAACCTTGCCGGAAAATTATAGCGATCACCATAGGTCATATAGTTTTTGAGAAAATCGCATTTGTTTGTTACACACAAATTTCAATTTACGGGCATTCAGAAAAATTGTTGAGCATCGCTTGATGTACCTATTGTAGCAGAAGTATGAAAGCATTGTTGATAATAAATTTCGAAAAAATCATTGGTAATTAGCAGAGATGTTAAACCTTCAAGATACGGCCAGTTAGGACATACACAATGACAGGGGCGGCGTAATCTATGCCTAGTTAACAACTTTTAATGATATATATGTGTAATGTAATGTCCAGTAATAGTATAAAAGCAATAAATGTCAAATTGTTAAAAACATACTAATTTCAGGGGTCTCAGGACTAAAAATTGGAAAAAAAAGAACATTTTCAACATTTAATGTCTTAAAATGTATATGATTTTAAAACACAGTTTTAATTGGGAAGAAAGATATAAGTATGTTCTTTCATTTCATGTATTTAAAAAATGCAAGATGCAGAAATAGTATTTATTGGGGGCTCGAAACTGTTAGACATTTGTCGAACAGAAAATTGGCATAACAGTTTGCAGGATTACAAAATAAATATTGCAACTGAAATGAAAATTTTAGTGCTTACTTATACTTCAGATTGCAATAATTACCCTGAACTTAAATAAATTTGTATTTAAAGCATTTTTATATTTTTAATGCAATGTTGCATTTAGTTAATACAAAATTTTGAAAATTTTAACAGTATAATCACCTAAAAAATTTTTTTTTGAACAATAAAAAGGAAATTTTCAGTTCAATTTATACAGACTAACATGATATATACGTTTTGAAAATTTCATGGAAAAATATTCAGAAGTTTTTGAGGTATCCTGCGCGTTATGCCCAAACAACGACATTTGGAGAAAAATGAATTCAAAGTTTCGGAAACGCCGCTTCAGCTATTGAGCAAGTATAATTTTAAAAGCCATAACTTCTATTCTAATGGGAATTTCAATTATATCAAAATGTTCAGAAAACATAGGAGTTTTACATCTAAAGAAAATTAAAATTTCTAAAATTTTGAAGCTTTAAAAGTCCTGCGACCACTTGACCCTTTCCGGCACGGAGTAATTATGTTTATAAACTTATGAAATAATGGACTGACACCAGAATTTATAAACGAATTTATGATAAAATATGAAGTTGCTTACTTTCACGTACATGATAAAAGGAAAATTTTAATTATATATTCTTGAGGCCGTTTGTCTGTTTTGAAATTAAAATTAGGTGTTCTTTTTTTTAAAGACACCGCCCTCGAAAGGTTTAATTAAAATGAATCGCATAAACACTGTGGGATTCGGGACTAGTTTGCATTGAGTGTATCTCTCATTACGCCTCGAGTGACTTTAAAAGTTAATTAAAAACCTATCTGAAAACACACGGCACTGACCAAGACGGCGCGGCGTTGAAACTTTGCGACCTTCTTTAGAAGCGTGCTTAGCACAATGCCAAATTTAAACTTTAAACAAAGGTTTTGTTTTAACTACACTGTAGAAATAAAGGTTATTTCTAGGCTGAAGTTAGTTTTATGAAATACCAAATGAAGTTTAAATACTATTAAAATATAGTACAGAATAGCTATATATACAAATGTATACAGAATAGCTATATTTGATATTATTTAGGTTCCTTATCTCTTTGAACTTTCATGATATATCCATTTACACTTTTCTAATATATACTGTTATACCAACCCTAAGTTGTATTGTTATTTACAAAGTCTTAGTATTCTTTTAGCAACGTTTTTTTTATAATACTATTAAAAATTCATATATTTATTCTACGGAACCCTCTGTACGCGAGTAATACTCACACTTGACCGTTTATTTAATCTAGAAAAGATTCTTTAAAAGACAGCAACACCAAAAATATTCTCTTACCAAATGTCACCTAGGATTGATGAAATTATTTGATCTTTTTAACGCCTAACTAATGTACATTTAGCTTCTAATATCTTCATCGACATAAAATTCTCCAAAACTGTGGGGTCAATTTTTTTTTTAATTACAAAATTTGAGGTTAGCTAGTTCTTTACTTTTTTTTCCTAATTTTGCCTTTCGCTTGTTGAAGATTTTGCTGGCTCTAAGACACTTCTTCACTTTATCATAATATATTTTGTTTTGTTTCTTTCTCAACTCAACATATTCAAATTCATTCTTATTTTTTTCTCTGCAATGTTTGGCGCTTAGTAGCATTTTTTCTGCTCTTTTAAACAATGTCGTGTAAGAAGCAGTATTAAAATCTTTCTTTTAAACTATACTACCAGAATTCTTTCCATAAGAGTTACTGTAAAAAATATTTGTAGATCATACAGCAGGATTTAATAAAACGAAGCTTTACAAAGGCTGTAAAATATCTGATCAAAGTCCATGTGCTTCAAACCAAACAAAAGCACACAAAAATGACACGAGTTGAGTTCTTTTAGTCCATCTGAAAGCACTTAGCATAATGTTTTTATAATCTTAAGTAATAATAAAAATGAATAAAAATAAGTCCATCCATAAAAAAAACACGATATTTTACCATGCTTAAAATTTACAAAATATTCTTATTTAGGGCTAAAACTATCTCAAAAACTGTTCTAACAAACTAGAAAACAACTAAACATCAAGCATTGTTTTTGCTTTGGTTGTAAAGCAGTTTTCTATCAAACTAAGGACAAATGTGTTATGTTTTATTCTTGTGTCACAGACATTTGTTACTCTTGTGACAACATCCCAGATCCTATTACATGTATAACATAAAAAATAATATTTAATGTATAATCTGTCTTACACCACGAAATGAGAGAGTGAGAAATTTTGGGCAAAAAGTTTAAATAGTTTTTATAAAATTAAAACTTTAATATGTTTTCTGTTACTCGTGTGACATTTAATTGTCAACTATTAAACAAAGTTAAAATCACATTTAATATCTTATCTAAAACATTTTAAATATATGGATCTGTCGGATTGTTATTATAATATATTACATTATTATGTGTTAATATTCGCTTGCTATTCTGAATGCATAATGATTTCATTTAATGAACAGAAGTAAAAAAAGAACATACAACTCAATAAGTGGACTTTTAGGCTGAAATGTAAATGAATTTTAATACTGTCCGTTTCCAGCCCATTTTCGGTATAGACTTATTCTTAAGAAATTAAAACTTACAAATTTATATACACCAACTCTTTAGCCTTAAATTGATTTATCACACTTATTACGGTTTATAATAATTTTTCATCAAAAATTTTCTATTGTCGTGGACGTTCCCATATGCTTAATTGGTGAAGATCATGTCAAATAGAATTTAAAATATTCCTTTCTCAAACAATACCGTTTCTAGCAGAATTATTCACAATAGGAAAACTGACGATATTGAATCAAATGCAATTGACAGAATGAAAAGAGTATCTTCGTTTCAATCAAGGTGGATGAGAGTACAGACATATCCTATCTGTCAATTATGTTTGGTATTGCAAGTTATTTGAAGGTTAATGTGCTTCAAGATAATATGTTACTTTGTTGTCCGTTCACAGAAATGTGAGCAGGAAAGGACATATTTAATGCTATTCACAGTTATTTCTGTGTATAAGGAATTGATTGGGGCAATTGCTGTGTTATTTACACTGATTGTGGAAAATCTATGTCTGAGTGATTTAACAGGCTTAATCTGATTTATCAAAGATGTTGTTCTCCCTGCAGCTTGGAACTATTGCTGTAGTACAAACACAGACTAGCGACCAAATTCCTGCCAGACGCAATAAAGGAAGTACCCTATCAGTCTGTCAGAGTTGTTAATTTTATTAAGGCCAATTCATAAATGCCAATTCATAATTTTATTAATGTTAAATAATAAAAGAGTATATTTTAAATTATCACGCTCTTAATTTTTTATTTATGTTTTCTAATTTTTAATGAATGAAATATTATGTTGTTGTAGTTGCATAGCCAGTTGGCATATTTTGGCGACAGTGGTTTGACGGATAATTAACTCCGTTATTATTGTAACTCGTAAACAGCTGTATACATAAATAGTAATTAGGGATTTATCACTTGCGGCCGACAAAGAGGAAAATACTTTAAAATTAATTATTACGCTTTTAATTTTTAATTTATATTTTCTAATTTTTAATGATTAAAATATTATGTTGTTGCAGTTTCATAGCCAGTTGGCATTATTTAGTGACTGTGGTTTGGCGCATAATTAACTTGTAAACAGCTGTATCTATAAATACTAATTGGGGATTTATCATCTGTGGCCGACTAACAGGAAAATACTTAAAAATTAATTAAGCTTTCTATAGTTATGTTATAAAAATATTAAAATGTTGTATTGTCATCCGAAGCAAACCTGTGTACACATTTTTTTTATAATTCTAGCATATCAGGAAATGAGTTAAAAATCTATAACAAAATCTAACTTTACATACAACAATCAAGTTAAATTAAATAAAAGAGTGTAAAAATGTATCCAATGTAAGTCAAAAAATGAATTCTGCAAACTCCTGTATTGTTTAATTTATCCTTTAAAAAGATTCCTTTTAATATAAAAGAATGTATAAGTTGAATTTATCTTCACAATAAAAGAATTTTTCTATTTCTACAAAGTTCTTTTCAATTGAAAATACTACGTTTTCTAAAAAAAAAAAAAAAAAAAAAAAGGTGCATTCTGGTCTTCCATATTTATTTGAGCTACAGTGTAAAACATGGCAACTGATATATCGCATTTACTCGTGTATAACGCGCACTGTTTTTTCAAAAATTTATAGGCAAAAACTCTAGATGCGCGTTATAGATGGAATATTTTTTTTTCTTGCTGGATCTAATCCCACGATCTACACATGAATCAAGAAATGCATTCAAAGAAGAAATTAAAACCTTAAAAATTTTACTGAATTGAAGTATTGCTGCATCTTTATTTCACTCTTTGTACTTTCTTATATAACAGCGCTAGTAACATTGTTTAAAAGCTAATTAGCAATTCGCATTGCCGCTATCGCTGTTGTTCTCGTCACCACTGACACAGACAACATCCTCGTAATCATATCGTCTTCAGTTCCATCCATCTGAATGGAAATTTCAGTCATTTTGAATCTCTTTACTATCATCTCGGCTGAGATGGAATTCCAATCTTCACATACCCATTGTTCCTCCGTTGTTCTTCTCCTGCTTAGAGAGACTGTTACAAATCATAAAGCGTCCCCAGTCATAACTCGCCTTAAAAGCATCTTTCGTAATATTAAATTTCCTAGCTATTTTACAGGCCTCGAACATCAGCATTTCCGTCGAGACTGAGTCGAGAAAACCATTATATAAGTTAAAAGCTGCTGCTACACTTGCGGATAATTACACGATTTCCACCGAAAAGTACGCTTTTTGGATGGGGCTTCTTTCAGTTTTTCTTCCATATCCCGCTAATCTCGCAACGTACACCTGACTCAGCAACGCCTAACTTCAAACTTAAAGCAGTGTTACCATTTTCTTTTGCATGCTAAACTATTTTCAACTTAATGTCGCAGTATAACTACATGGATTCTCTTTCTTGCATGTTGTCAAAAGACGCTCTCAAATAGTTCGTTAAGTTAGTGACGTCACCACAGCATAGTATGTCACATTTTCCTACCCCCCGTCACTCTTTCATTCCCACATTCACTCCCTACCCGAAGTCTAAAAATAAATTTTCGCCTTCTTTCCAGGCCTGACGTAATACTTGTTTCGACTTTCTTTACTGAAATTCATTTGGTCATTCATTCAATCGCATGCCAAATTTATGGTGTACGTTATACGCGAGATAAAAATGTCTTGTTTAGAGTACGAAATATTTAAATAAGCTCTGATTATGTATTTTTTAATAGTTATGAGCATTTTGAATAATATGACTTTTATAGCCTTTTCGCGTATAAAGGAGCAAAAATTGTAAGTATTGTTTGGTTCGTTCGTAGGTTTCCCTCTTTTGTCTTTATTATGTACCTCACTCTTCCTTCTGTTTTTTTATGTGTTCAAAATCACATATTTGGATGACGGATCACAGCAAGTCTTGACATCAATTCTGAAAGGAGAGGAGAATATGGAGCAGAAACCAATAAAAACGCAATCAGTCATCATGAAGATGAGAGAGGAAATAAGAGATTGGAGCAACTGCGAGACTGGATGTTAATTATTTTTCTGGTTTAAAATACATATTTTTTCAGAAGATTCAAATAGCGGGAACGTTGAAGCAGAAAGTTCATCTGAATCAGAATTTGGAACAGGGATTTCAAAAGCAGATACTCCCAAACATATATCCCTTTTTCGCACAATATTCACTGCATTTAGAACTGGTATATCATATAGGTAAATTGCGTTAAGACCTTCATCTGCACTTCAGGATACAAGAATTGTGACAACAGGCAATAAGGATCTCGTCATCGATAAAGATAAGGTCAGTTTACAAAAAAAACAAAAAAAACAAAAAAACAAACAAAAAAAAACTTGGAAATAATATACAGGAGAGGATCTTGGAGAAAGAAAAATTAAAATCATATTTTTTGATACTAGAAAAAATAAAATGATCTTCATAATAAAAAGGAGACATCGTCGACAGAAAGACGAAACAAATATCACCATGTTGCTGAACGTGGTTCAGAATATTTGGGTCACTTGACACCCCCTTCTGGTCACTGCCGAGAATTAGAAAAATCGTTATATAATTTTCTGAGCCAGTATAAAATTTGATTTGGAAAAAAAATCAGGGAGAGAACTGAAACATTTGATATGTATTCTTCATACGAACGAGCTTCCACTCTGGCATCGGCATCAACTGTTTAAATTATATGGTAGAACCACTTGACATGAGATCTTTACCAACTCAAACGGAGCTAGATTAATAAAGCACTCAAATCTTCAGCCTTTTGCTTTTCTGATGTCCATGAAACAGGAATAGGCTTATAAAAAGCAACCTGTACATATAGACACGCCATTAGTGATGTGTGCTTCGTATCTCTCTCGACAGTGCCACTTGCCCCCTTTTTTCTATGAATATAGTGTTATCTTTTCTACCACCAAAAAATATGGTTGCAATTTTTCATCCTCCAAGATATTCCTCCTCCAGTATCTTCTTTTCAAGTTTCCTTTTCCGTCTCCCGACCAAATCTTTATCGATGACGAGATCCTTAAAATCTGCTATCACAATTCCTGCATCCTGAAGCACAGATGAAGCTCTTAACGCAATTTACCTATATGATATACGAGTTGTAAATGCTGTGAACGCTATGTGAGAAAGATATTTGCGTTTGGAAGTAACTGCTTTTGAAGGCCCTGGCTCAAATTCTGATTCAGAGGAACTGCTTGCTTCAAAGTCCCACTATTTTCTCCCTCATCTTCATGATGACTCATTGCGTTTTCATTAGTTTCTACTTCACATTCTCCTCTCCTTCCAGAATTAATGTCAAGACATGCTGTGGTCCGGTATTCAAAAATGTGACTCTGAACGCATTGAAAAACCGAAGAAAGAGCGACAATTGTAATAAAGACAAAAGAGAGAAACCGACGAACGAATCAAACAATACATACAATTTTTGCTCAATAATACGCGAACAGCCTGTAAAAATAGCCTAATTCAAATTACGCATAACTATTAAATAATACATAATCAGAACTTATTTAAACATTTTGTACATTACATTTCAAATAAATTCAGCTGAAATAAATTTAATTTTTTTTTTTAATTTTTGCTAATAAAGTTCAAAAATCAACATTTCAGCAAAACTTCAAGCCATTTGCGGCAAATGAAGGAATTGTCCAAAAAATCTCGAATTTTTTGAATAAACTTAGTGCCACCAGTGGCAACTTTTCCGCACTACCCATCATCGAAAATCGAAAAAAAGTTTTTTCCGGCACATCCTAATATACAACCTGTGTTACATTCTTTCTGTTTAACTATTAGTCCTGAAAATTATTTCAAAATTGTATTAATTTTTTCATCATATTTCATGGAATTTAATAGTTTTGTTTTGCTTTTGTTATTTTTCTAGGTTGTAATTAAGATGAGCGAAGCGAATCCTCTACTAGGCTACACAAATTACATTTTGTCGTACACTTTACAAAAAAAAAATATTCAGTATTTTGACTTGAAATTAAACATAAAAATAAATTAGGATCTGTAGATTTGCACAATATTATTTTTTTTTTTTACAGAATAACCTTAAAAAAAATATTATTTTAATTAATATATTTTACATGTTTTTCCATTACGGACGCAATTTTTTTAAACAAAAAATGAAACACGTATATTTTCAGAAGAAAAAATAAATTCAATTATTTACATTCAATTATAAAAGTATTTTTCAGTGTTAAGAATTCAATACACAATTTATTCTTATTATGTGAAATCATTTACGCAGATGATACTTACGCATTTTAAAAGAATTATACTATGATTTTTTTTCTTGTAAAGTGCGAACAAAAGAATAGCAAACAAATAAAATTAATTGTTAAATTCGTTATATCATAAATAAAAAATTCCGAGAAAATTCTTACTTATTTGGCTGAATTTGCATTTTTAAAATTAAAATGCGGCAAAACATAAAATAACGTTTTCACTTAATAAAGATGCAAAAATAATATAAAAAATAATGTTACTTTCAAATATTTATCTTATTAAATAATGCTTCACGAATCCCAACAAACCATGGTTTTTGCTAGTTTACTTATAAATCTGGTTGCACAGTTGATTGGGCAATTTGAGAAATAGCTCTTAAATGCAATGCATGCTTTTCTCAGTTAGAAGTCAAACGTGTTTTGCTTATATTTGTGTGATGTTTCTCCTGCTGAAAAGTTCCATAATATTAGTGTTATTCATATTGTTGATATTCATCTTTATTTGCATTCCTTTTGTAAATTTTTAATCTGACTAATATTGCTCCTCCACTTTTTGAAACTAAATTTTCCTCTTTTGTTTTATTCAACCCTTCTATAAGATTTACTATATTATATTATTAAACTATATTTATGTTATTCAATATTTTGAGTTTTTGTTGTGTGTTCTGTATGCCAATTAGCTTTACTATAATATTTTTTATGATGATTAATGTAATATATTTCTACATGGCATCTTCATCTGGAATTTTGGTTAACATCGTTATATGAACTTGTAAGATAAATTTTGATTCAAAGGTATTTTATATATATGCTATAAAATTAGGTTTTGGAGTCGTAGCTGGCGGCATTCTTGCTTAAAAACACACACAGTTTGTTCATACATGGCTTTATTTGGCGTAGGGACATATTAACCGAAAACCACAGTCTTCCAAGGCGGCACCCGCCGGGATCAATCGGAACAGTCCCAATATCTTGTTTGTTCACAAGGGCGTCGCGTAGGAATCTGCCTGAATTTAAAGTTCTAAGAGAAGATCACCGCTTAAAGACTACTGTATTACAATTTATAGTCCTATACTGTTTTTGTTTTATATTAGATGCTCGTGTGTAATCTTTGATAATTGCCTTTCACTTTAGTGTAGGTTACATGTTCATGCTTTCCGAGATTTAAAAGTTATAAATACTCGATAAATGGGCCACGTGTTGCAAGCTACTTCTGAATATAATTGGGATTCTAAGTAGCCAAGAAATTATGATGTTTGAGAAGCGTCAAGACATCGAACATATATCTGCACTGATGATTATCGAACATAGGTTATACTATATATTTCTTAGGGGTTCTAGGAAGTGCTATTGGGGCAGATATAGAAATTGAGTTACCAACTAAGGGAAAAGTATACTACTTAAAAAGGTTATAAAGCATCTTATCAATTTTATAACATATATATATATATATATATATTTGAGATTTTTATGTAAAATTGATTAACTATATCCTGACTCTTTTTAAAAGTAGAATGTTTATTTATTACCTAATATATGCATCATAAAAGATAAATTTTAGACAGAGGCGACGAATTTTTCTATTAAATAAAAAAAAATCCAATAGAATAATATATTTTACACAAACAAAGTTGTACCTAAGTATTTCAGTATTCAGTCTTTACAAATCAGCTTATATCGAGGAAGCAATTTTGGTATTATGGAATGGTCGGGCAAGATGGAATACTTCAATATCTGCCACATATGGTGTTTCAGTCAAGCGTAAATCTGTCATACGGCATCCAAGCGCTTCCATTAGACACTGTGGTCAGTTCTGTTTAGATACCCGTAGTTGACGCGACGCGGTGAAATAAAATGTTGTTTTAAACTTTTTTGCAGGTAAATTCTACAAAATTTGTATTAATTAAAGAATATCATTGTCAGCGATGTTAATCAAGTTCAATATAAAGTTGAACAGTTATATTTATTGTTGTGTTAGTCAGTTTTCCTCTATGGTAGCCTGTTGACAAGTGAAGATGCTATGTTTTCCAAGATGGTGTGTCGGATAGTATATCAGCTCGACAACTGTCTGAAAATTAAATCAGTTCTTCAAAAAATCTTTTCATTTCATTTATAGATGATGCATTAACGTTTACTCATTAAATAATTCTCATTATTCTTTTAAATCGTGGTTTTTCTTGTAATTTTAATATTCTTTATGACCCTATTCCTTATTACTCGACTGATTTCCATTACCCCAAAAATGTAGTCATTTTTATCGCTAACAATTGACGTGTATTTTTAAAAAAAAAAAAAAAAAAAATGTGAAAAGTTTACGGTGCGTGAAAAATTGTTTATTTTTTATTTATTTTTTACTTTTAAGCAGCAAAAATTGAAACGTAATCCATTTGTTATGAAATAAAAGAACAATGATTTCCCCAAGAATATAGAACATATTTAAATCAAATATAATAAAAAAATAAATATTTTAAATTACAAATATTTTCTTAAATATTGCCATCTTTTTCAATAAATGCATGTTTAGATGTTTCGATATCTGTATTTTTAAAGTATGTATTACAGTTATCCTTTTAAATAAATGTATGTTTACATGTTTCAATACCTGTATCTTTATTACAGTTTATGAATATTTACCGTTTTAAAATCATTTTAGAATAATAATATTAAATTACAGATAA
Source organism: Maratus speciosus (assembly GCA_963932465.1). Lineage (NCBI taxonomy): Eukaryota > Metazoa > Arthropoda > Arachnida > Araneae > Salticidae > Maratus > Maratus speciosus. Next base: position 175,668,773 of record OZ010790.1, on the reverse strand, counting down.
TAAAAGGATGAATACACATATTACATTTTTGTATTTATTTAAGACGATTAAATAAGAAATTTTTCGTAACTGCAAACAAACAAAAAAAAAAATGTTTCGCTGAACGTATAAAGAAGAATTATATACCATTAAGCTTTCGTCCATGCAACGTAAAGTGTGACTCTACAAAAAGCAGGGATTAAAACACAAAATTCAACCTATGTGGGTCAAAGAGCTTTTTCCTTCAATATTTGATTCTTATTTAAAAAGATTTATCTTTGTTTGCAGCAATGTAAATACTTAAAGCAGCTTTTCAGCATCAAAGAATTTTTTAACGCTATTTTTTTTTCTTTGCAAAATAATTTTTTCTGAAGCTCAAAAATAGCGTCGCATTCTTTTGCACTGTAGATATTTACTTTTATTTATTTATTATATTTTTTTTAAATATAAAAATAAGCTACCATACAGAAAGAAATATGTAGTAGATCTAAGTAACTTTTTATCTGTTTCTTTAGTATGTCTTAAGCTTAGAAGTTTAAATAATATATATTTTTTATATGCCGGTTTAGTTTTATACGCTAGAGTTTTTAAGGTTAATAAATACTTTAGAGATATTAAATTAAATTCACTTACATTGATCCAGACATAATATTTTAATACTGTACATCCATATTAGGCCCCCACATGAGTAAAATTTTAAAAAGCAAGAAGAAAGTGAAGTATTATCTTAATTTTTCATTTTATAAAAATTATTAGGTATAATTACACCTATTTTTTTTATAATTGTGCATTAGCTTTAAAGAAGCATTAAATTGTTTGTATATTCATTTATTCTTATTACATCTTAATTCACTTTAAGTGCATATCTTTAAAATATCTGCGAAGTATAATCCATATTTACTCGGGTGAAGCCAACTACAGTTACTGTTTTTACCTTATAGCAATTTACACAGGAAAGAAAAAAAAATCACATACTAGTAACAGATTATGAAACACTTTTCTATAGTTCCAGAATACTGTTACGATAAGGTAAATAACTTAAAAAATGCATAACAAGATTGAGAACCAGATTTCAGCAATTATTATATAGTGCCAGAAAAGTACTCAAATTCTGTTGCAAAACTCTGTACATAACTTATAGATCTTTATTGTGATGATGTACACCAGAAAAAAAAGACATCTATCAAAAATGTGGCACCAGTAAAAAACCATTTAATTTACAGAAAAAAGCTGTAATTTTTCATTAAAACAGTTTTTTTCTGTAAAAAAATACAGATTTGTTCTGCAAAAGTTACAAAATTAAGTTTCTTTTACAGAAAAAAAACAGTTTTTCTTCAAAAGAGTTATTTTCTGTAAAAAATACAATTCTTTTCTGTAAAAATTACAGATTTTTTTTACAGTGTAATTATATAATAATCATATATCATAAGCCCTAATTAAAGTAAAACGATTCCCTTATACAAATATAATTAATTAAAACTTCTTTTTTCTTTTAAAAAAATCTTAATTTGTTTATTTATTTTGTGGTTAATATATGCCAATCCTATTAAAGCTTACCAGTTCTTTTCAGCCTTTATCCTTCTATATATATAAAAAAGTTTTGATTTGGAAATGGACCAATGAAAATCTGCGTAGATATTCCCGGCAGATCGGCATCCAATTTGAATGCTTAATCATGGCCTTTCTTCGTTAATATTAAAAAAACTGTCGCATACAAAAATATGAAAATCGGTAGTATTATAGAGAAATATTTGATAAACACGCTGATGCAGACAGTTTTCAAATCGAAGAATTATTTTAAGAGGAATTTAATGCCAAAGTTGGACAAAATCGTTCCATTAAAAAAGTTTTATAGGAGCAAAATCTGTACATAGGAATTTAATCATTTTTAGATCATTTTATGAGTCAGAATTTCCCGGTGTGCAGACTGCATTTAGTATTTTAATTTGACTCATTTTTTTAGGTTTTATTTCTATTTAAATTCAAATTTTCAGCATTTCGAGAGATATTTTTTACAAAATTCAGAAAATTCTATCAATTTAAACTGTTGCCAACTGTATAAACAGCGCAAACAATAATGTTTGCTTCAAATTAAAAATTTATTTTACACGTGACTATTATAAACAAAAACCATAAAAAGCAGGAACTCATGGAAAATTACGTCATAAAAACTATACTTACACGTGAATTTTAAAAGTGAAAAAATATTGTAAAATAATAAATTCATTAACATGCGTTAGAAGTCTTAAATAAGAGAATTTACGTCACATTTACGTCACATTACACTTATTACGTAAAATGAACAAAAAATAATATTGCAAAGCAGTTTAAATTTAAAAATTGCACGAGACATTTATTTGATATTTTAAGATTATCATAATATTTCATTTCTAACAAAAGTATTCTTACGTGAACATTAAAAAGAGAAAGAAAAGTTTGGTGAAAATTACGTCAGATTATAATTGTCAGATTCAAATTATAATTAAATCTTCCGAAATCTTTTTAAAGCCGACCAAATTAGCGTGCTGTTAGAGTCTGCGGTGTCTGAATGGGAGTTGACGAGCGTAGCTCGTAGGAGGCAGAGCCCCCTAGTTTAAAAAAAATCACTTTCCTAACCCTAAAACAATAACAGTGCAGATGCATATCTTCTTGGCAGTTAAACTAAGAAAATAAAAAGAAAGTCTACTTTTACCATATGCGTTTCTTCCGGCATGAATCTAAACGCCTACGAGTATTAATCTCCACAAACTGTATTCAATAAAAGTGATTATTTCACTCGTAATTCGGTGCGTTGTTTAGGATAAAAGGAAACTGGTATTCACAGCTGCGTGCCTTATGGCTCTCATTCTACTCTTTAATGTAAAATTTTCAAGTTTCGTTTCTCAACATTTTAATACGTAAGTTGTAATTTCAATCGAACCAATTAATAAGTTGGCTGCCTTGACTTCAATTCAAAATTTGTATTAAATGTGCTTTCTTTTAAGGTTTATTATTCGTTAGGATTTCCATTGTTGGCTTGATATACTGCAATCGAAAATCACAGCCGTTCGTGAATGCTGAGATGATCGTCAGGACATTCGGTCTTTGACTGTTGTCTAATAAACTGCCCGCGCCCGTTAGGCCTCTCTCTGGTAATGAGATATGTTTAATTTTTCATACGAGTAGAAAATTTTCTATCTAGCAAAAATGTGTCCAGACGGGTACTCGAACTCAGAACATTTGGCTTCAATTGCCAACGTTCTTCTAATTGAGATATCTGGACGACATACCAGCCAAAGCAAAATTCACTTTGATAACCATTTGGTAGTGACATCTGTTAAACCAGATGTCACGACCAAAGGCTTACCTGAGCTTATATTGTGTTGGTTGCGATGCCTGAATATATTCGGGATGTAAAGACCTTGTATAGACTCAAGTTTTAAAGTGAAAATTTAGTCATTAATGCAATTAAGAGATCAACAATAAATTGAATAATAATAATACAAAATATTTGCTTTAAACCTGCATAAAAAAAGCTGAAAATAATCTGGAATAACAACAAATAATTTCTCAAGCCTTAGAACGTTTGCATGTATTAATAAAGAATAACCGGAATACACTATGACGCAAAAGTTTAGACAATGAAGAAATTCTTACATACTTTGAAAAATATTTATTCAATTTTCAAATCACTGCTTGAAATTAATGTGCTGTACATATAAACAATATTTATAACAAAGAAAAGTGGAATTGTGCATATTGCAATAAATTAAATGGTAACAAAAATAAACTGCTGTCTCAAAAGTTTAGACACAAATTAAATAAAATCGAAATAAACAATTTTTAAAACCTGGTTGCGCATCCATGCTTATGTATTACGTCATATACACGAGATTGCATGGAAGAAACTAAATCTTGCATAGTTTGTGGATCGATATCGTACCATGCATTCTCAATAGATGTCTTAAGTTCCTTTTCAGAAGAGTATTGTCTAGCTTTGCTATAAACTTTGCGACACATGATGCTCCAAAGGTTTTCTATAGGGTTAAGATCTGGGCTACATGCTGGCCAGTCGAGAAATATTATATTATGGGAATTAAACCAAGATTTTGAATGTTTTGCAGTGTGAATTGAAGCATTGTCTTGCTGAAATTCCCACTGAGGACCCCCTAGAAGCTCAGCAAATGGCAGTAGGTTTTCTTCTAATGTCTGTGTATAATGCTGTGAAGTTTGACGACCACTGGTGAAGGTCAGAAATACTTGTCCATTATAGCAAAAGGCTGCCCAAACCATCACCGAGCCCCCTCCTTGTCTGCGACTAAAAAAACGTCGAGGTTCCTTCCGCAAGTCATGCCAATACGATAAACAACCATCTGGACCATCCAGATTCCACTTTTTTTCATCGCTAAATATGACTGACTGACATTTCTCTCCATATGACATATGCTTTCGAGCCCACATAAGTCTTTGTAACTTATGATGTGGTTTCAGAGCTGGTTTCTTCTGCATTTTGCTATAAACGATTGTTCCTTTTTCCAAAATTCGTCTACGAATCGTATCCTTTGATACAGAGAGTCCCGATGAGCTTTGAACTCCACGTACGCTCATTTGTTGAGTACTCGCTAGTCTTTGTATCAGGCGATCCTCTCGTACATTTGTCACACGTGGCCTCCCAGACCGACATTTTGCTTTATATTCGGAACCACTCGATAAAACTCGATAAATAGATTTTTTTGACCTATTAATAATAGCAGAAATTTCAGAAACGCTCTTCCCTTCACCTTTCAACTGCCAAATCCTTGAAACCTCATTCACTTGAATTTCTTTAGCTCTCAGCATGTCGACTATGAAGCGCAATCGTTTGCAGAACTTAAGTACTCCAAATTTGTGACATCATCGATTCTAAATTTGCATATGCCAGCGAATATTCAAAGAAATTTAGAAAAGTGTCTAAACTTTTGCGACAAGCACATTTGAATTTTTATGAAAAAAAATTAGTATTATAGCAAATAAAACGACTGTCTTTTGTACATAGCATTTTAAATCAGTTTTTGAATATATTTACAGGTTTTTGTAATTCTGACGTCATAATTCTACATTTTAAAGCTGAATGACGTCATTGTCTAAACTTTTGCGTCATAGTGTATTCACAAAAATATGAACTTTCCCTTAAAGATGAAAATTTTCATACTGAAACTAAAAGTGAATAAGTTGAATATTTGTTAATTTAAGCATTTGTATAATTTACTTTTTAAATAAGCATTAGTGAATTGGCAGGCGTATTTATTATTTATAATATAGAAATTGTTCATCAATTGCAAAGCGAATTGATGTTACTATAACGTCACAAATAGTTATAATTGTCACAGTTAGATGAGGATCAAAATATGACAGCTTCAATTCACAGATAGTGAGTCACAACATACAGCGTTTTAAATGTTATATCATGTTAATTCACCATAACTGATTTTGAAATCATTTCTAACTTTTCACAAACTTGGGAATATCCCCGTCGCAGGAACTTGGATATGTTTCCTTTTTCACGATGTCTATTTTTCGATGCTGACTGAACATTATCTTTCTTTTTAAAGTTATTGTTTTATGTTGATTCTAGAACATTCTGTCTGTTACACTACTCAATTAAATAACAGCAAATCAAAAATCCTCATATATCTCACTATTTATGGAAGATGTCTCACGAAACCGCAATGTTGTGTCAAGGACATTTTTCAGTTATGAAAATTCAAGTTAAAAAGTCAGTATAAATTGGATAACTTTGTATATCACATTTTTTTTGACGGCTCTTGATCCATTTATTATATTTTCATGCATATATAATGGAAATTATATAATGATATTTATTAGCCGCATATGGCATCACCCATAAGACAAGACTTATTCTTGCTGCCACTCTTAACATGTCTTTGATTTTGTGTAATGTTCACCGGTGTGGTTCGCAGTAAGACAGACTTTTTATAAGGCTAAGGCTCGTGGCTCTAGTTTGGGTGTATCTGTTCCTGTCACATGACCGTTAGCGAGGTGAAACGTTTTATTTAAATTCAAAAAACGAAAGCTCGCATTCCTTTGACGCTCTTTTGAAATATATGATAAAAAATCAAAATTCTCATCTACCTTTTCTTTTAATTCATTTCAATAAAAATATTTATCATACAATGAATTTGATCAGAGAATTCTGAATTTGTATTTAACCAATAACAACATTCAATTAATATACGAGTATATATGCTTGATTAACATTTTGTTCCAGACACTAGATTTAGATTCTTTAAAAACAAAGGAAAAAAAAAAGATTATCTGGTTTATGTAATCTTAATTAAATTTCGCTATATAATTAGTTTTCGCCACAGTCTTTTTTAAATATCTATCTCATAATTAATTGGATGCAAAATAAATTATTAGAGCTAATGAATTATATTGATGTTTGTTAATTTTATTTTTAAGGTAAGAAATATTAAAAGTCGCGAACCTAAGTAGTTTCTTTAAAATCAATTTTAAATAGAAATGCGTTAATTTCTCAATTAGAAAAATTAGGAAACCTTAAAAATAAATTAAATTAATCTACAAAACTTAAATAAAACAATTTATTCGTTTTTAATGCTCAATAAATTAAGTAAAAAAACGTCAGAAATATTAAAGCTGTAAAATTAGGTTTGACAAGCAAAAATGTGAAACATTTTAATTGAAATTACACGGCATAAAAAGACAATTATTTCTTAATATACGGAAATACAATATAATCACAACCAAAAATATAGAATAACCTTTTTTTAGTGACTCACAATTCCCAAAACCGTTATTTATCATTAGAAACCTCAGAAGTCAATATGATTTCTAGATTTAAGTACTCATTTTTAAAACAAAGTTTCATTTGCTACCGCATATTTTCAGAAACATTTTCGAAATGTATTAATAAAGTGTTAATGAGTATTCTCAACCTGGAATATAGGTTTTTAGGATGCTATTAATTCTCAATTAAACATTTTTTAGCAGTTTTATGGAATTTATATGTAATGCAGTTTAATGGAATTCAAGAGTAACAAAATAATAATATTTATTTTAATGTTAATGTTTGTCTGTAAAATATGTTTGTTGAACATGAAAATGTTTACTTGATAATTCATACCATTCAAAAAGCCTATCTTCTGAGTAGAAAAAACTGATGAATACACTATAAAGCGGGCGGCGGCGAGACAAATGACTACGTCATCGACTTACGAGATGAAAGAATGATGCAGGACAAGATTTTAGGAGTAGATTAACGAATGACTGGTTTACTTCAACATTTCTTAGTACGATATGAGCAGCAGCAGGCGCTAAATCGTCATTTTGGCGTCACTGTCACGTCATCGAGTTACGGGATGAAACTAGTGCCAAATTAAACGTAAAATAAAGTATTTTAAGAATATTTTGGTCTGTCTGCGCATATCCTGGTAGAAACCTCGGTAGACTAAAATTTATAACAAAAAAAAAAAAAAAAAAAAAAAAAAAAAAAAAAAAAAGACGTCATAATGTACAATTCAAACCCTATAAACATAATAATTTATTCCATCTACTTTGCCATCAACTTTCAAGATGAATTAGTGGTTTAGGAAAAGCTTATTAACAGTTCGTGAGGAATTGACTGATTCGGCATAACTTAGTACGACGCGAGAAGAACGGGCCCTAAAAATGTGCCAAATGCCTATTTTGTCAGTACACTCGCGTCATCGAGAAACGGCTTGAAATTTTGGCACATAAAAGATACCGATTAGTACGTTAGGAATATTCCAGTCTGCCTCGTTATACCTTGGTAGGAGATGAGCAAAGCGGGCGCCAATTCTTAATTTTGGCTGTACAATCACGTCATCGAGTTATGACTTGAAAATCTGGCACATTAAAGGCACATATCAGTAAAATAAGAATATTTCAGTCTGCCTCGTCATATCTAGGTACGAGACGAAAATGGGGGGCGCCAATTCCCCATTTTGGCGTTATCATCACGTGATTGAGTTACGGTTAGAAAATGTTGTATATTAAATGTACATATGAGTACAATAAGAATATTTCAGCCTGCCTCGTCATATCTTGGTACGAGACGAACAGAGCGGGGCGCCAATTTTTAATTTTGACGGTTTTAGCACGTCGCCCAGTTACGACATGAAATCCTGATGCAGGACAAGATGTTTAGGAGTAGATTAAGGAATGACTGGTCTGACTCGGCATTTCTTGGTAAGATATGAGCAGTAACAGGCGCCAACTCATCATTTTGGTGGGTGTCACTATCACGGCATGGAGTTACGAGATGAAATTGGTGCCAAATTAAAGGTAAAATAAAATTTGTTAAGAATATTTTGGTCTGCGTGCGCACATCGTGATAGAAACCTCTCGGCAGACTAAAATTTAAAACAAAAAGACGTCATAATGTACGATTCAAACCATATAAACATACTAATTTATATTACATTGCCCTATATATTACTTCGCCATCGACTTTAAAGAAGATTTATTGGTATAAGAAAAGCTTATTAACAATACGTGAGAAAATAGCTGATTCGTGGGAAAGGACGACATGTTAAAACCGCCAAATTTAAGAATTGGCGCCCCGCTCTGCTTGTACCGTAAAAAAAAGACGAGGCAGACTGAAATATTCCTATTGTACTAATCGCTTTCTTTAATGTGCTAAAATTTTAAGCCGTAGCTCAATGGCGTGATAGTACTCTCAAAATAGGGAAATGGTAGTTTCTTCTCGCTTTGTACTACATTATGCTGAATGACTCATTTTCTCACGTACTGTTAATAAGCTTTTCCTAAACCATTAAATCATCTTGAAAGTCAATGGCGAAGTAATAATACGGCAATGTAATGTAAACTATTATGTTTATGGGGTTTGAATTCTAAATTATGACGTATTTTTTTGTTTTAAATTTTAGTCTGCCGGGGATTTCTAGCAGGATATACGGCAGCAGACAAAAATATTCTTAAAATACTTTATTTTACATTTAATTTGGCACCGGTTTCATCCCGTAACTCGATGACGTGATAGTGACGCCAAAATGACGAGTTGGTGCCCGCTGCTGCTCATATCGTACCAAGAAATGCCGAAGCAGACCAGTCATTCCTTAGTCTACTCCTAAGAATCTTGTCCTACACCAGGATTTCATGTCGTAACCAGGATTTCATGTCGTTAAAACCGCCAAAATTAAAAATTGGCGTCCGCTCTGCTAGTCTCGTACCAAGATATGACGAAACAGGCTGAAAAAGTCTTATTGTGCTGATATATACCTTTAATGTGCCAAATTTTCAAGCCGTAACTCGATAACTTGATGATACCGCCAAAATAGGGAATTGGCGCCCCGCTTTGTTCGTCTCGTACCAAGATATGAAGAGGCAGACTGAAATATTCTTATCGTACTGATATGTGCTTTTAATGTGGCAAATTTGCAAGCCGTAACTCGATGACGTGATTATACTGCCAAAATTAAGAACTGGCGCCTCGCTCTGCTCATCTCCTACCAAGATATGACGAGACAGACTGAAATATTTCTATTATACTAATCGGTATCTTTAATGTGCCAAAATTTCAAGCCGTAACTCGATGACATGATAGTACTGTGAAAATAGGGAATTGGCGCTTCTCGCTTTGTACCGAGTTATTCCGAATGAGTCATTTTCTCACATACTGTTAATAAGATTTTCCTAACCCATTAATTTTTCTTGAAAGTCGACGGCGAAGTAATATATATGGCAATTATGGTTTATTATTAATGTGGTAATATGGTAAATTATTACGTTTATTTGTTTTGAATTGTACATTATGGCGCCCTTTTTTTGTTATATATTTTAGTGTGCCTGGGGTTTCTAATAGAATATGCGCAGGAAGGCCAAAATGTTTTTAAATTACTTTATTTTACCTTTTATTTGTCACCAGTTTCATCCCGAAACTAGGACATGATAGTGAAGCCAAAATGACGATTTGGCGCCCGCTGCTGCTCATATCGTACCAAAAAATGTTGAGGCAGACCAGTCAATCCTTAAACTTCTCCTGAAAAACTTATACTACATCATGATTTCATCTCGTAACTCGATGACGTAATCATCAGTTTCGCCGCCTACCGGTCTACTACAAAAACTATCCAGAAACGCTTTTTAAAATTATTGGCAGAAAAAAAACTTTGCTTTTTTACAAATGATTGTTTAAATCTCAAAAATATATTGGTTTCTGAAGTTTTGAAAAATAAAAAACGCTTTTCGGAATATTGGATAATTCATTATTATACATTTTACACCGGGAAGCGGTTAAACAAATCATCATCTCAGCTAGTTGACGGTTTGAAATTCCAGGATTAGACAGAATTTTGTTGGCATATAAAATTGCAACTGTTCTTGCAAGTCATACCTTGGCGGTAACCAGCTAAAGACTCGATTTTAGTGGTTGATCGGTAGGTTTATCATTGCGTTTAACTGCATACAAAGGTATGAAAACATAAACGCAATCGTAAACCTACTTGCCAACCACTAAAATTGGGTTTGCAAGTATTTTTCACCGAGTTTTGACTTAGCAGACCATTTGCATATTAATATGCGAATCGCGGTTTAACTAATCCTGGAATTTCAGCCGTCAGTTCGTTGATGTGATGATTTTTGCAGATGCCTCTCGTTCTATTTCAGTTCATGATTATATTATATTTTCTTAGATTGAGAAATATCTGTCTTTTTTTATAATGCATAAGTGTGGGAAGTCTAATTTCTTTCCACTATTTTACTTCTTGCGAACACTACTCTCATATCAAGAGACTTTACCAACCGGCAGAATGCTGGAGGCGTGGCTACGAGCCTGCCGCAGAAATGAAGTGAGGTGGGAACGGAAAGGTGTGTTGTTAATGACGGCCAATTATCAACACGAGGGATATGGGACCAAAGGGGGCAATAGGGGGAATGCCCTCCATGGGGGGTCATTCTAAGGGAACCTAATCCGTATGTACGCAAAGAAATCCAAGGTTCGAGGGAAACCAAGGAAAACTCTGAGCGATTAGGCCGACGGGCGCAATTGGGTTCGAACCTAGCACCTCCTCTCTACCAACTTTGAGAGCAGAAACTATCGGCTACTGGTGGGGCGATAACGAAAAGGACTATCACGTTTTGGTGCGGTAAACTGGAGAACTGAAGAGTAATGAGCGATGTTTCGGAGAAAGGATGATGCTTGGATTCGCGCGAGAAATGATGTGTGTTTGAATGAAAAAAGAACGACGATTAGTCATATTTAAGACGTATCAGCTTTTGTACATAGTCTCTTGTAAATAATCATCAATATAAGTATTCTAATCTGAGAGTGTAGTCTATCCTCTTGTTTAAAGAAGCAATTTGTTTGTGTCCATATATCTTTCTACGTAAGAACGAATTAAATTAATCACAAAATTTTTAAATATGTCTTAAATAAAAGCAGGAATTAATACAAAAGAAAAGTGGGTTTTTTATTGCTTTTACAGTAAACTGATGTAAAGATAAAAAAAAAGTCATCTTTGGAGATTTTATTTTCATGCCAGAGTAGTTAAAGTTAATAAATACTAAATTAAAAATTATGTTTACTTAAAATGTTTCTTTTTCCTTAATGGTGGTATGACAAATGGCTTGAAATAAAACATATAGAGAGATGTTTAAATTTATTTTCAAATTCAAATAACAATGAATAGATGATACATTACTTGAGTTAAATGGTAGGAATCGGGCAAAAAAAAAAAAAAAAAAAAAAAAAAAAAAAAAAAAAAAAAAAAGCAACCATTAATAACAAACTTTGGCCCATGCAGTTTTTCATCTGGGGTTTCTAGAACTACAGTTATGATTTGTATTCCGATTTTTTGTTTTGTTTGTGTGTGTCTGTATGCAATTCCCAATTCCTCCACGAATTCGCAGAGTGCGGTATTTCCCGAGCCCGATGTAATCTTATACTATAATGCGAGCAATAATTGTGCGTGTATGTATGTGTGTGTGTATGTAAATTTTATCTTAAAAACGGATCTAACGATTTTGACGAAATTTTGTATTTTACCATTTTCGAGCATGATAAGACCATTGGGCTAGGTCACGTGTTCGAGAAAATTAGATTAGGGGGTCATTTTGGGTCATAATGGGTCAAGGTCAAGTTAATTATATCTAAAAAACGGCTCAATCGATTTCGACCAAATTTTATATCCAACTGTTTTTCAGCACGAGAAAACTATTGGGCTAGGTCACATGTTCGAGAAACTTCGGTTAGGGGTCATTTTTGGGTCACTATGGGTCAAGCCAAATTTATCTAAAAAACGGGTCTAACAATTTTGACTAAATTTTGTATTCTGTCGTTTTGGATTACGTGAAGACCAATGGGCTAAGTCACGTATTTGAGAAAATTTGATTAGTGGGTCATTTTTAGGTCACTGTGGGTCAAGTAAATGTTATCTAGAAAATGGCTCTAACGATTCTGACGAAATTTTGTATTTTACCATTTTCGGGCACGAGAATACCATTGAGCTAGGTCACGTGTTCGAGAAAATTCGATTAGTGGGTCATTTTGGGTCATAATGGGTCAAGGTCTTGCTAATTATATCTGAAAAACAGCTCAATCGATTTTGATTAAATTTTACATCCAATCATTTTTCGGCACGAGAAAACTACTGGGCTAGGTCACATGTTCGAGAAATTTCAATTAGTGGGCCATTTTTGGGTCACTATGGCTCAAGCCAATTTTATCTAAAAAACGGCTCTAACGATTTTGACTAAATTTTGTATTTTGTCGTTTTCGAATACTAGAAAACCAATGGGATAAGTCACATATTAGACAAAATTCGATTAGTGGGTCATTTTTGGGTCACTGTGGGTCAAGCAAAGTTTATCTAGAAAACGGCTCTAACGATTTTGACGAAATATTGTATTCTATCGTTTTCGGACATGAGAATACCATTGGCCTTGATCGCATATCTAAGAAAATTCGATTAGTGGGTCATTTTGAGTCACAATGGGTCAGGGTCAAGCTAATTGAATTCAAAAAAGGCCTAAAACATTTCGACAAAATTTTGTAACATATCGTTTTTCGGCATGAGATGACCAATGGACTAAGTTACACGCATAAGAAAAATCGATTAGTGGGTAATTTTGGATCAAATGGGTGAAGGTCAAGCTAATTATATCTAAAATACTGCTCATTCGATTTTGACTAAATTTTATATCCAACCGTTTTTCGGCACAAGAAAACTATTGGGCTATGTTCGAGAAATTTGCTCACATGTTCGAGAAATTTCGATCAGTGGGTCATTTTTGGGTCCCTTTCGGTCAAGCCAATTTTATCTAAAAAACGGCTCCAACGATTTTGACTAAATTTGTATTCTGTCGTTTTGGATTACGAGAAGACCAATGAGCTAAGTCACATATTAGAGAAAATTCGATTAGTGGATCATTTTTGGGTCACTGTGGGTCAAGCAAAGTTTATCTAGAAAACGGTTCTAACGATTTTGACGAAATTTTGTATTTTATCGTTTTCGGGCGCGAGAATACCATTGGGCTTGATCGCATGTTCAAGAAAATTTGATTAGTGGGTCATTTTGGGTTAGAATGGATCAGGGTCAAGCTAATTGAATCTAAAAAAGGCCTAAAACCTTTTGACCAAATTCTGTAATATATCGTTTTCGGGCATGAGATGACTATTGGGCTAAGTCACAAGTTCGAGAAAAATCTATTAGTAAGTCATTTTTGGGTCACTGTGGGCCAAGATATTCGCATCTAAAAAACGACTCAAACGATTTTGTCAAAATTTTGTATTATACAGTTTCTGGGCATAAAAAGACCACTGGGCTAAGTCACATGTTCGAGTAAATTCAATTAGTGGGTCATTTTGGGGTCACTGTGGGACAAGTTAAGTGTATCTAAAATAACGGCTCAAAACATTATGGCAAAATTTTGTATTATATCGTTTCTGAGCATGAGAATACCATTGAGCAAAGTCACACGTTCTGGAAAATTCGATTAGTGGGTCATTTTTGGGTCACTGCGGGTCAAGCTAATTGTATCTTAAAAAAGGCTCAAACGATTTTGACAAAATTTTGTATTATACTGTTTCCGGATACGAGAAGATCATTGGGTTAGATCATATGTTCGAGAAAATTCGATTAATGGGTCATTTTTGGGTCATTGTGTATCAAATTAATTTTATCTAGAAAACAGCTTTAATGATTTTGATTAAATTTTGTTTTATATTGTTTTCGGGTTCGAGAAGACTATTAGTCTAGGTCGCATGCTCAAGAAAATTCGATTAACCAGTCAGTTTGGGTCACTATGGGTCAAGGTTTAGCTAATTTTATCTAAAAAATGGCTCAAACGATTTTGACAAAATTTCTTATTACGTCTTTTCCTAGCACAAGAAGACCATTGAGATAGGTCAGATGTCCGATAAATTTAGATTAGTAGGTCCTTTTTGGGTTACCGTGGGTTAAGCTAATTTTATCTATAAAATGACTTTAGCGATTTTAACTAAATTTTGTGTTCTATCATTTTCGGGTTCCAGAAGAGCATTGGTTAGGTCATGTGTTCGAAAAATTTCGGTTAGTGAGTCCCTATGGCTTAGAATCATAGCAATTTTATCTAAACAGCAAGAGTTAAAAAGTGAGAATGAAACATCGAATTGAACACAAGGCTAATTTTGACCGAGCTTAGCTCGGTCATGCCCTTTATTTTAAACGCTAAACACTTTCTTTTAAACACTGACAGATACACTAGAAAAATCTGATGGCCAAATTCATTAAATTAAAGTCGTGCATAAGTGTTACGGCTAGGAATAGATAATTGTCGGAGCACAGCTCCGGCTTCCCTGCAAAAATTACACTTATTGTTAACACGATAGCGTCCAAAATATTTGTCGTATCGACACAAAAAATTAAATGGACGTTGGTAGTGCCAAAATCTCGGTGCGTATTGAAAATGATAAATATTCGTCAACCCTAACGGTATGAAATGTCTGTTCAAAATTTTTCCATAGAGATAACATTGCGGGTTTAAATCTATATATTTGAAAGATAGGGCTTTTTTTTTTTAGACATCTACCTTGAGCTTTTTTCTGAACCAATTTTAATAGTTCTTTTTTTAAATGAAAGCTGTTCCTTTGTAGATTTGCGGCAGTAGCTATTTTTTTTTTAAACATTCCCATTTTTATATTTAAATTTAAAAATGGTAGCAATTTTTTTTTTCAAAATGGTAGTAATTGGATTACTTCCATTGTTGTAAAGAAAAGAAATTTAATAAAGTATGTTTATCTTTATTGATGCCAATTTCTAATAAAATTCAAAATTAACTTTTTTAAAAAAAAGGGGGGAACAGAAAATGACGTCACGGTTTAAAAAAACACTAAACTTTTCCTCAAAAAGTTATTACAATTCAATACTTTTTCATTCCACTGAGTTTGAGACGCTATGTGAAATGCTTCAATGAGGCAAAGTGACATCATATTTAAATGAAAACCATCATTTTCTCTGATAAAAAGAAATATTTTACTAAGAACGCCTCTAAAATTATAAATTTCTGGAATTTTACTAGCCGATACCCAGATTAGAATCACAAGTCAAGAGTGCGAATGTTCACATGAAAAGTCGTAGTTAGCAAACTTGATTTCAAGTTTGGAAATATATGTATTAATAACTTATTGCGTACTGCGATATTTTTGAAATGGTGAATGTAAATTTGAGAGATGCGTATGTAAATTTTGAGACGATGAAAATGACGTTAAGTTTAGATTTCACGCGAAAAATAATGCTATTATTGGCTCATGGTGAAATCAATTTTGCTGATTTTCAATCGGTAATTTCAAACATAAGAGCCTCAATGGGTAATTTCATCATAATTACTTATCTTGGTTAGGTATAATAATACATTTTAATAGTACTTTGAACAGTCAAAGTTTATGGAATTAGTATTTTGGTAACTTTAAATTAAAAATAATATTTGTTGAAAGGAAGTATTAACTAATGTATGAGTTCCTTTTTAAACAATTTTTTTCGTGGAAATACGACGGGTTTCATCTCGTTATTAAACAAAACATTAGCTCCATTGTAGTAAATTATGCATTTTAACCTCATCCGAATCGTTATGGCGTCATCAATATTTGTGACTCGAGATATAGATTGACTTTCAGAAGTTTTACTTTCTACGTCCGTAACGACCACTTTTTCTTTTTTTTCAGTGCGACACTTTTATTCTCCATAACCTACCAAATCGATGCAATTTATTTTGAATTTTAAATTAAGAGAAATGAAAAGAAATCGAATACGGAGAATACGATTTTGGATGTTAATTGCATGATAACAGATTCAGTATTAACCGTATGGCAACGAATGATAATAAAAGAAGTCGAGAAAAATATAATGTTATGTATGTATTCTTATGTATGTTTTTATTCAGAGGTATATATGTTTGCATTAGGAAATTTCCGTAATCGGGTTGGCAGAAAATTTCATAATTTAGTAAGCGCTGTATAACCATTATGCGCAAATATAACCATTTGGTAGTGGTCCCAATTACAGAAGGTTACTCATTTTTTTTTTATTCACCGTAAGTGAATTTGTTGCAACTGAAATGCGAGTGAACATTCTGAAGTGAATGAGATAAGCATTTTTGGCCTAGATGTATACTTGAAAACAGAAATATGTAGATAACAAAATAAAAAAGACCTAAAACCGTAAAGAAAAGGTAGCTTACTTATTTCTTGATTTTAAGATTTTAGCTAATTTTACGATAAAACACTAAGCTAAAATATGAAGAACCCGATTAGGGAAGAATCTTCAGTGGAAATTTCGCCAAATTTGGCAGCTGCAGCCAAATTCGCTGCATTTATATCAACATATTTTTGGTCGCCAAATTTGGCAAAATTTCGCGAAATGTCTCCAAGCTTGTCAAAAATTTTGACGTTAATGTATATGACTACATAGTTTTATGCTTATAATCGGAAAATGGATACAACAATGAAAGATAATTCGTGATAAATCAACTTCACTAAAATTCATAAATCATTCCGTGATTTTTTTTAACCTGTTGCCTAGATGTAGTGTACATTTTAAGAAATGTACATATTTTTATATGTGTAACATTTTACACAAAAGTTTCGAAAATGCCGGTTAAAAGAAAGCAATTGAGATGAAAAGAGTTATTCAGCGTAATTCTATGTGGAAAAGTCACATAAAAATAACCCAGCTGCTTACGAGTAATTGCGCGAATAACGATATAACAATAACTCAGATGAACAAAAGTATCAAGTTTGATAGGGGAGTATAGCAGATTACCCATGTGTGCGTGTTATATACGTGTTACAAACCTTTACCTTATACCATATTAAATAAGTCTGGGCTATGCCAGACATGCAAGTCTTTCAATGGGCTTTGAAGTTTTCTGCCGTTAGCTCGATGGATCCGATGGATCCAGTTCCAATTTTTGATTGTCTCAAAGATTGGAGCTACATTAAACAAATCAAAATCGCTCAACACATCCCCGGTGGTTATTCTTTCTCTTTACTGTAGAATCTCTTATTCAATGAGTTCTCTTTACTTTTAACATTTCTGAATTATTTTAAAGAACAACAAATCACGCTGCATGAAAATTTTGATAATTCTGACATCAGATTTACAGATGAGCAGTAGAAAATACTTTAGTTATGCACAGAACAGCTTTCGTCATTGCAAACAAACGTTACAATTTTCCCTAAGTCAACTTTTATTATTGGAAAAGCAAGAGCTGGAAAAAGTAGGATAATCAAAGAAATTTGTAAAACAATCATAGAGCAGTTAGGATCAGAAGCTGTCATTATTTTGGCACTAACAGGTACTGCTGCGCTTAATGTCGAAGGAAAGTTAATTCACTCAGTGCTTAAAAAACCACCGTGTTTTAAATAGTTCGCTGATTTAAAAAGTCAGGCAGAAAGAAATCTACAACTCAGCATGGATACAGTATTATTTATCTTTATTGACGAATTTTCAATTGTCGTCTTATGGCTGAACTTGAACAAAGATGTCGCAAAGGTACTTTGTTTAAATCCTTGGAGGTATTAGGTAGTTACATCGCGTAAAATACATCCCTATATATAAGAGACATTCTATAAAAGACATTTTGGCTCTTCGCAGACAAAAAATGCTTAGAGATTTTGAAAATTGCTTCACATTAACAAACTCATTCAGACAAAATGACGATCAGCAAAGAAAATATCGAAAGACTCTATATTCGCTTTGCGTGGGTCAAGTTTCAGACTACTCTCATCCCTTATGCAACGGTGGAAAGCTACACTGCTTCCGGCTCAACTTGAATGATTCCAAGATGCTATATGTCTTTTTTCCAAAAACAAGCAAGCGAAAGAACAATCAAGAAGTACTTCTTAAATCAAAGTGGTCAATGACAAGAATGTTAGCAGACCACAATAATTTAAAGTAAGATGTAGTGAAGATGATCACGTGTTTGGACTTCAGGCTGGACTTTTTTCAGCAGTTAGATGCAGAGTTATGTTACATACCAATATCTGGATGGAGTGGAGATTGATAAGCGGTGTACTGACTATAGTAAACGATACTGTCTATGACCAAAAATTTCAACCCCCAGGCTTGCCACAGGCTATATTGGTTCATTTTGTTGCTTATCATGCCACAAATTAGCATTTGAGGATTACCTGAGGCAACTGATGACTGAACTAAACACTAGAAAATCAGGATTCAACGGGTGTTACTTCAAATTTAATTTTGTACTATTAAACAGTAATGATGAAAATTAAACTTTTTTTTAAATTTTAAAATGTTATGTGTTAAGTTTATACGACTCCATGCTCCGACATTTCGGCCTGACGGATACTAGTTATATACCAGTGGACTCAACCATGCGAGGCTTTCGCATTGTATACTTTGAGTTTAATGCTGATACCGTAACGCCAACTTGTCGGTTTCTTAAAATAAGATATTTGTAATGTTAATCAGATTTTTAAAAAATCGATATTTCTTCATATTTCTCCATAAATCATTTCTTCATTGTAGTAGTTTTATCTTTTCAATTGCTAAATAAATAAAATTTCTAATTAAAAAACATTTGTTTGTCTTTAAAAAAAAAAATCGAAGGTTCGAAGCTATGCGATACATTTTCTCATTAATTGTTAATTAAGTGTATTATTTGACTAAATAATGAATTAATAAAAAGTAAGTGCATTATGTCAAACTGGTATTCAAAAATCCCTTTGCATGAAACATCATTTGTCGTTGTGCGCTTTGTATGTACTTAGAAATGTATCTAGAAAAAGTGCGTTGTCATCAATAATAATATATATGTAATGACATGGTAGCTGCTCTTTTCTGGCGGTTTGTTTCTTTTGATGAGAAGTGTTCACTGATGAGTTAGGACTCAAAGAAGACGAGATAAAGTTGTTAGGAACCTAATTTTTTATCCTTTTTTATTAAATCAGGTCCAACTGAATTGAGAGAAGTCAGTCGTCACAAATGCCTTCTAAAACGTGAGGATTTACTTTTAACTAATCATAATCGGAAAAGGCATGCGAAAAGTCCCCTCTCGTCAAATAAATTTAGTAATTTACATTATATCCAGCAGAGGGCAGACCTGTATAAAAGTGCAGATACAAGAATTTTATTGGTTATTTAGCTATTGATTGATGATCTGGCGCTCTATGATGAAACTGGACTTGGTCGACCCGGCTTCACCATTAACCACAAATGCCTGCATAAATTAACAGCTCAGCAAATTTAGTCTTAAAGATCGTCCGGAATTGAAGACTAAAAGTAATAAATGTCAGTCTGGAAAACAAAGTTATCAGCAACAAAACAGCTTTAAGCTTTAGAATTAAAGTTAAGAAACAATAGCTGCAAATATTTAATTTTAAAATTTTGAACTTTAATTATAAGTTTAAAAAAGTGTTTTTATCCTTTCATATATTATAATGAAATGGCACAGTATAATCAATATTAAAATCCAATGCAACTAAATTTATTTTGTAAAACAGCTTAAGAAAAATATAATATATTGTTACAATTAATTAAAAGCAAAACGTTATTGGATATATCCAGTAAAATATTGGGACCTTGGTTAAAATTAGCTTGTAATATTTTCCTAACTCTAAACTGTTTATATTTCGCCAACCTCAAGTAAATAAACCTAATATTTCTCAAATATAGACATTCCATTCGAAGCATTTCCAACATAAAACCATTAAACTATTTTTTTTTTTTTGAAATTTTAACAATTCAGCGTAAATATTCCAAACTTTCAACCAATATTTAAAAATTTTAAAATATATTTTCAATATATTCGAAATATTTACACTGAATGCAATATTGTAGTTATATTGAGCCAATACGGATTTCATATATAGCTTGCTAATGAATACGAACTCACATTAAAGCTAGGCATTTGCAGTCTCAACATTGTACAAAGTTCGATTTTTCTCGACTCTTTTCTTTTTCTTAAATCTTCTTTATGTCTACTGTAACATATCTGCGGATATCTTATAGGACATAAGAGATTCACAAGTGAAATTATTTGTTCAAAGAATTGAGACAGTTTGTTGGATTAATGCTTCCTTTGTACCCATTGTTTGAAAGATTTTTCATTAAATGGAGTCTGTTCTGTGTTAACAAAAAGCAAAAGATTCAATAAGGGTTAGAACTGAATTCTTGAAAGAAGTACTTAGTTTATTTTATCGACTGACCAATTTGAAGTTAGCGATAGTAACATTATAGTAAAATAAAATGAAAATTTCCCCAAAGAACTTTTTTTTTTTACTTTTCTTTGCTTATTTTTATCATGCTATGCTTTAATAGAAAAATTTGAACGTCTTCAATTTTATTGAATTGCAGGTATTTTATTAGGTAATTTTCGAAATGTTACACTATATTAGTTTTTGGAATGTTACTGATTCAACCAAAGTGAAAATTAAAGTATTTCCTTCCCTTGTAGGCGTGCAGATATATCAGAAATAGAAATTTTAATAATGTTTTTGTACTAAGAATAGATAACGTTAAATCGCTTTTAATACATAAATAAATATATTGTCGATTATTTATTTATTTTTAATAAAAATTATAATTATTGTTATTATTTATATTATTTAATTTCTGAAAAAACCTTCAGTTGCGTTTAATTTTGGTATCAGTTTAGACATGGAGTATATGCGAATGTTTCTAAAAAACTTTTGATCTCCACCTGAAATTCTGGTATAATTACCATTAATTATCTGGCATAGCTTTTGTTTTACAATACGTTAAAGTTATAATAGTACTTACTTGTGTGCATTTGAGTTCGATAATTTCAATTAAAAGAGTATAAAGAATGGACAAATCAAATTATTTTGTCCAATCTCTACATAACAATATAGTCTCTACTTTGTTACAAGAAATGTAATTGTATATGACGATAAAGGAAAAAGGCGTACAACTTCCAAGCGCTGTGAAACAATAATACTTGAAGACACAGACCAAAACAAAAGCATTATATAGATGCACAGATAAAAATTGTGCCTTGTCTCTTACGGAAAGGACATAGCCAACAGCATCAATGTCACGTGATTTTTTAGTCCAAATAATAGCATCGGATTAGGATAAGGGATTTATTGTTACAGTGTATTAATAGAAAAAAATACGGTAACCATCACAGTGGTACTTCAACGCAAAAAGTTCATGGGCGCCATTTGATAAATTTCTTGTGGGGGTGGGGGTAAATATTTTTTGAGGGAAGTTATATAACTAAGGGTAGGATCCGGGCATACCCCCCCCCCCCTCCTGCACATGAAACGTAAACTGAATCATGCTTACAAAAACAGTAAAAACTTTGAATACGGAAACTCAACAACCAAAGAAACATTTCGTTTTAAACAGGTTTCCGTCTTAGCAGGTAAAATTTCAATGTCTTGAATATGCAAAAAATTTCCATTTACACAGGATCCTATTATAGGCTCCATTTTTACAGGTGTCTTCAAAGACTCTTAAACCATCCACTCTGTAGTATAGCTCTGAAAAGATATATATTACAGTAAAACTTGTGAAAACGAAGCCTGCCTATAACAGTATTCTTTCTGAAAGGGGAAAAAAATCAAATTTCGATGACAAAACATCTTACAAAGACCTGTCTAAAATGGAACTTTTTTCTGATCCCATTCGACTTCATTTTTTCAGGTTTTAGAACAGAGGCGCCATTTGAAATTTCCTGTCGAAGGACAAGGGAAAATTTTCTTTGTGTAACAGGGAACGTGCAGAACTGCACAAATTTCGCAGAAAATGGAAAAATCCCGCACAATAAAAAAATCTTTGCGTGATTTCCCCCTTAACTTCTTTCACGGACATGTGATTAGTCTGCGAATTTTTTTTTTTTTTTCGTGAAAGTCCACGATTTTTTTTTCTTTCGAATTCCGCAAAATCAATTCGTCAATAGCTTACAAAAAAAAAAAAAAAAAAAAAAAAATCGCCAATTTTGCAAATAATAATAAAAAAAAAATTCCCCAAATCGTCGCAGAAAAAAATGCTCATTTCTCCAAACGACTGTGGAAAATATTGCTAATTTCACCAGAAATCGTGAAAAGAAATGCAGATTTTGTCAAATGATTGTACAAACTAAATTCTCGAATTTTGTAAAAGGATTGCCAAAAAAATCGCGAATTTCGTCAAACGATCGGGAAAGAAGATACAAAATTTCGTGTAACTATCGTGCAAAAAATTAAAACTATTATTAGTCGGTGGTAGAAAAAATTATCACGAATTTCAAGAAATGATCCTGAAAAAAAAATCGCGAATTTTGTCAAAAGATTGCAGAAACAAATATTTAATTTCGTCATTTGGTCGCAGAAAAATTTTGTGAATTTCGACAAATGGTCGCGAGAAAAAGACCAGTTTTGATAACAATTGCAGAAAAAAAATCATGAAGTTTGTGAAAAGATCACGGAAAAAAATAGCAAATTTTGTCAGATGATTACGTCAGAATCATAAAGTTCAATCAGTCATGAGATAATCAGCCTACGAATGTCATGAATACGTCACGAAATTTGCAAATTTTGTGATCTATAACGATAAGAAAATTTTCATTAGTGATTTTCTGAAAGTAAAAGGTAAGGTAAAGCGCTAATTGTTTCGGATTGCGTTTTCAGTATTTTGAAATGGGTTTGTGTTAATACTATTTTTTTAAGAAATCCTGAATATTCTTTTGACGAAAAAGCTACATGTTTGAACATTAATACTATATATATATCTTCATTTTCCTACTTAAAAGTTAAAGTTTATATTAAAGATATAATTGTAGGCTTCTTTACAATAATTTTATTAAAATATGAATTAATTTTTTTTCATTTCGAGTTGGATTGCCTTTCAATGGAAATCTTTTTAGCGGTTTTCGTATTTACATGAAATTACAGTCCTGCACCAGGATAGGTTGACGTATTTTCTTCGTTGTGAGTGGTGTGCACTTTAAGTTTTTCGGATTGTGCTTCATCTTTTTCGGTCGGAGTCGCGATGACCTGGATTTTAACAAGGAAGTCTTGAATATTTTTCAAATGAAAAACTGTAGATTTGACTATTAATGGTGGCCCATAATAATAACCCATGTGTTCATTTTTCTACGCAAGGAATAAAATTATAGACTACTTTATTATAAAAGTTAAAATATGGAGTAATTTTCTTTTACTTTGGTATTTGGTGGAAGCCTGTCGATTTTTGGGTTAAAGAAATTGTTTTGTCAGGTGCGCGCAGTCTCCATTCCTAAGCGTTGAAAAATTTTGAGAGTGTACCATATATAATATGATTTAATAAATGAAATAAATAATTTGAAAACATTGCAATGATTGGAGTAAATATAATGTGACACTAATAATCCGAAAAATTAAAAAAGTCGGATAATTAAGAACTTGAATTATACTCTCCCCTTCAACCCCCCCCCCCCCCCCCAGAAAAAAACGAAAAAGAAAAACTACCTGAAAGAACTCTACTCCTGAATTTCTAACGATGAGGGCACTAGTTTTCCTATGATCGAGTTGTTGTACACAGCTGAGAAGCATTTGATAAAATAAAAGGTTTCTTATGTATTTTTTAAATTAACCAAAGTACGATATATGTCTCTCCTTAAGAAAGTTCCTATAGGAAATATTTTTTATAATTGTTAATTTCTACGCATAAAGCATTTATTTAATGCATATGTTTTTATTGCAATCAAATCTGATAAACTATTTTAGCGTTTGAGCAATTTTTTAATATTTGCTTGAGTCTGACAATTGATGGCTGATACATTTTCTGAAAAATCAAATTCCTTGTGAAGAGGGGGAGGCTATTGTCCACCCAGCCCCCCTCAAATGGGGCCTCTAAAAAAGTTACCTCGATGAGCATCTTCCCTATTAATGGCGTGTGCAAACTTCCCAGTGCAACGGAAAATTGTCCAGCTAGATGTTTTGACTTCACCTTGTAATTTATTCTGGTCAGAATGCATAAATAAATGCAAAGATGAATGTATCTATAGCTTTTCCTCTTGCGTAATTCTACCGAGACGAAATAAACTGTCACATCCATTATCATAGACCTTCATTAAGAAATTTTAGTTTGCGTTTCAGAAGAAATGAATTAAGGCTACAATGGGTTGCTGTGGAGCACACCCAATTCTATATTATGTAGAATAAAAGAATCTATGCCATGTGTGAGGCATGGATATCAAAGGCATACTACGCAAAATAAAATTTAGCACAAAACCGATTTATAAAAATTACATTTTTCATTTAAGTTAAAAAATCTCGTATGAGGTTTAGATGAGCATGAGAGTTAATAAAAGTAATGTTATTTTCTTATATTAAAAATTATTCACGAACTTAGTGCTATAATATGTCAGTTTGCCAATTTTTTTGCGATGTCCCTCCCCTTCACCCACCCCCCCAAATACAACAAACAATTGATTTAATATTAAAACGTTTAAAGGAAATTCTCAGATGACTACTTTACAAAGCTAATGATTAAAAAGTAGATTCATATGATTAAATTTTACACACTTTGATTTTATGAATGTCATTCTTGGGGTATTTTTTTTATAAGAAATAATTAATTCTCAAATTATTTTTTATTGCATTTGAAGCTGCATCCCATATTTTTATCGTTGAAATCCTCAGCATTATTGAAAAAAAGCTACTTTAACTATTTAAAAACAATAAATATTACTTTTAATTGAAAAATACACTCCACAAAATTATTTAAAAGGGTATTCTATAACTAAACCATTCTTGTCATTTTTTTTTTTACTTTTTGGAAACGTGTAATACCTAAACATTAAGTCAAATTTTTGACTACTTTAACCTTTATCTACTGATGGTACTTATATGTATTATTAAAATAACTTGTTATAAAAATAATTTAATCCATCGATTAGTAGTAATACAGTTTAGAATGAGTTATAGATGCATGCGTTATCTAGTTCCAAAAGAATTATTGGTTACGCAATACAAAAATATTTTTAAAAAGGATGATTTCTTTTGTTTTTGCCTCTTTTCAGCTTTCATGGCATTGTGGGGGGAGGGAGGGGGTTCAATTCGGAAATATTTCTATATTTCTATTGTCGGAAATATTTCTATATTTCTATTGTTAAAATTATATTTGTTCATTTCCTAATTCCACAAAATACCAATAAAAATATTTAAAATAAAAGATTTGAGCGGGGCTATAAATATTGCACAAAATCCCTATAAATTCAAATTTAATTAATCCTTCTAAATCTTTCAATCCTTCTACAATCCTTCTAAAATTTATTAAATGATTCTGTGAATCTTCTAATGGAGTTTCAAAAATTCACGAAAAATGCTTTAGAATATTAAATTTTCATCAATTCATAATTTAGTACCTAAAGGGTTAAGCGATTTTTTCCTTTGTATTTTTTAAAAGTTATTTTATAGTTTTCGTTATCTTCCATTTATTTAATATAAAAGATATAATTATTTATGAGATTACGTTAAACATTCAAATTAATGAACAAACCTCCTTTATTCAAACTTCTTTTAATTGTTAAAAAGTGTACCATGAAAACTTTAAAAAGAGTACAATTTTTTTTATAGATTGTTTACATATTTCGGCATTGTCCGAGCTATTCTGAAGATATGAATATTCTAAAATGCACGATCTATGATTGAATGATTTGGAATATCATCGTTCCATTTGTCACGTACTCTTTCAGATTAGCATGTTATTATTATTTTTTTTTAATGGATATTTATTACCATACTAGCTGAAATACCTGGCGTTGCCCGCGATTTTAAAAGCATTTGATTAGAAAAATCAGTTTTAAAATTAAACACCGTACGGACTTTGAATCTCGCGCAAATAAGCTCTCTTTTTTAATGTATTGAAAGCCTTGAGAAATTTTGCTTTATACCAGTACTTAAAGAAAAACTTTCCTAAGCCAAAATAAATACAGTCTTGATTCTTGGGGAAAAAATGGAAAAGAAATGTAATTCAGAAAACGCTGTTCATAATATCTTTTTCTCTTGTAAAAGCCATGCATTAACCATATATTCGTTTTAAATATGAGGGTATACGTGAATTAACCTATATTATTCACAACAAAAATGAAATGGCGCATCTAGTATTTGCCGAGAATGAAACGAAAATCCTGCACTCATGACATTATAATTCGCTTTTATATTTTAACAGAATAATAAAGCTACTATAATTTGTGACTCGTGCTATAGCCAGTATACATGTCAGGACACATTGCCGTTATCATTATCTTTTTTAAGCGTTAAGGTTTCGCTATGGTACTCCGTGATGAAATTTGGTAATTTTTGGAATGCAATATTTGAAAAACGGCATGATCATTAAATTTGAAACTAGCCGGAATGACCGAGCTAAGCTCGGTCAAAATTAACTTTCTGTTTATCTCGATATATTTTCCCCACTGAATCATTCTTGCTGTTTTAGATGCAATTAGCTTGACCATGATCCATTGTGACCCAAAATGACCCCCTAATCGAATTTTTTCGAACATGTGACCTAACACAATGCTCTTCTCGAGCCTGAAAACGATGGAATACAAAATTTGGTGAAAATCGTTAGTCGTTTTCTAGAAAAAAAATGCTTGATCCACGTTGATTCAAAAACTCACTAACCGAAATTCATCGACAGATGTGAGCTATTTCAATTGTCTTTTTGTACTGTGAAACTGTATAACAAAAAAAAATTGTCAAAATTGCTTGAGCATTTTTGAGATGACGTTAGCTTGACCCCGACCCATTATCATCAAAATGACTGACTAATAGAATTTTCTTGAGCATGCGACTCAGCCCAATGGTTTTATCTTGTCCAGAAACGGTGTAGTACAAAGTTTTGTCAAAATCTTTTGAGCGGTTTTTTAGATACAGTTAGCTTGATCCTGATCTATTAGGGCTCAAAATGATCCATTGATTGAATTTTCTTGAACGTGCGACCCTGCCCAATGCTCTTATCATGCCCGGAAACGGTATTATACAAAATTATGTCAAAATGTTTTAAAGCGCTTTTTAAATACAATTAGCTTGACCATGATCCATTGTGACCCAAAATGACCCCCTAATCGAATTTTTTCGAACATGTGACCTAACACAATGCTCTTCTCGAGCCTGAAAACGATGGAATACAAAATTTGGTGAAAATCGTTAGTCGTTTTCTAGAAAAAATAAGCTTGATCCACGTTGATTCAAAAACTCACTAACCGAAATTCATCGACAGATGTGAGCTATTTCAATTGTCTTTTTGTACTGTGAAACTGTATAACAAAAAAAAATTGTCAAAATTGCTTGAGCATTTTTGAGATGACGTTAGCTTGACCCCGACCCATTATCATCAAAATGACTGACTAATAGAATTTTCTTGAGCATGCGACTCAGCCCAATGGTTTTATCTTGTCCAGAAACGGTGTAGTACAAAGTTTTGTCAAAATCTTTTGAGCGGTTTTTTAGATACAGTTAGCTTGATCCTGATCTATTAGGGCTCAAAATGATCCATTGATTGAATTTTCTTGAACGTGCGACCCTGCCCAATGCTCTTATCATGCCCGGAAACGGTATTATACAAAATTATGTCAAAATGTTTTAAAGCGCTTTTTAAATACAATTAGCTTGACCCTGATCCATTGTGACCCAAAATGACCCACTAATCGAATTTTCTTGGACATGCGACCTAGCCCAATGGTCTTCTCGAGCCCGAAAACGACAGAATACAAATTTTAGTCAAAATCGTTTAAGCCGTTTTTTAGATACAATTAGCTGGACACTGACCCATTGTGACCCAAAATGATCCGCTAATAATAAGCTAGAAAAAGCAAGGGGTCGTCGGGTAGCTTCATCGCCCCGAGCCCTCCCTTCCCGCTTTTCGGTGTCTTTAATTTGTGTAATTTCTCTTTTAAATTTGTCCGGTTTCAATTTTTTTTTTTTTTTTTTTTTTTTTTTATCAATCTGGCTTTCGCTAGAGAGTCTTTCATTCGGGACGTGGCTGGGCTCCTGGGAATCTTGCTTCCGCAAAAGAGTCGGAGTAGAGTAGAAGAATAAAGGGTTGCGGACGAAGATGGGCCGCTCGCCGCGGCGGTTGACCCCCCCCGCCCACCCCCAACCGCCGCCGAGACTAATAATAAGCTAGAAAAAGCAAGGGGTCGTCGGGTAGCTTCATCGCCCCGAGCCCTCCCTTCCCGCTTTTCGGTGTCTTTAATTTGTGTAATTTCTCTTTTAAATTTGTCCGGTTTCAATTTTTTTTTTTTTTTTTTTTTTTTTTTTTTTTTTTTATCAATCTGGCTTTCGCTAGAGAGTCTTTCATTCGGGACGTGGCTGGGCTCCTGGGAATCTTGCTTCCGCAAAAGAGTCGGAGTAGAGTAGAAGAATAAAGGGTTGCGGACGAAGATGGGCCGCTCGCCGCGGCGGTTGACCCCCCCCGCCCACCCCCAACCGCCGCCGAGACTAATAATAAGCTAGAAAAAGCAAGGGGTCGTCGGGTAGCTTCATCGCCCCGAGCCCTCCCTTCCCGCTTTTCGGTGTCTTTAATTTGTGTAATTTCTCTTTTAAATTTGTCCGGTTTCAATTTTTTTTTTTTTTTTTTTTTTTTTTTTTTTTTTTTATCAATCTGGCTTTCGCTAGAGAGTCTTTCATTCGGGACGTGGCTGGGCTCCTGGGAATCTTGCTTCCGCAAAAGAGTCGGAGTAGAGTAGAAGAATAAAGGGTTGCGGACGAAGATGGGCCGCTCGCCGCGGCGGTTGACCCCCCCCGCCCACCCCCAACCGCCGCCGAGACTAATAATAAGCTAGAAAAAGCAAGGGGTCGTCGGGTAGCTTCATCGCCCCGAGCCCTCCCTTCCCGCTTTTCGGTGTCTTTAATTTGTGTAATTTCTCTTTTAAATTTGTCCGGTTTCAATTTTTTTTTTTTTTTTTTTTTTTTTTTTTTTTATCAATCTGGCTTTCGCTAGAGAGTCTTTCATTCGGGACGTGGCTGGGCTCCTGGGAATCTTGCTTCCGCAAAAGAGTCGGAGTAGAGTAGAAGAATAAAGGGTTGCGGACGAAGATGGGCCGCTCGCCGCGGCGGTTGACCCCCCCCGCCCACCCCCAACCGCCGCCCCGAGACTAATAATAAGCTAGAAAAAGCAAGGGGTCGTCGGGTAGCTTCATCGCCCCGAGCCCTCCCTTCCCGCTTTTCGGTGTCTTTAATTTGTGTAATTTCTCTTTTAAATTTGTCCGGTTTCAATTTTTTTTTTTTTTTTTTTTTTTTTTTTTTTATCAATCTGGCTTTCGCTAGAGAGTCTTTCATTCGGGACGTGGCTGGGCTCCTGGGAATCTTGCTTCCGCAAAAGAGTCGGAGTAGAGTAGAAGAATAAAGGGTTGCGGACGAAGATGGGCCGCTCGCCGCGGCGGTATGATTACATATTGAATTTTTACATGTTACTACCTCTACTGTTTCCCTTACAGTGGAGTGAATCATAGTTTGGAATCGAAAATTACCCTATTTTCATTTAAATTTATTTTCATGGTTCTTTTTTGATATAATCTTGCCTGTGTTTTTTAAGATCGCATTTATCTGGCGAATCACTATTCGTCTCACTCCTCTGTCTGTCTGTTACAGAGTTATTTCTCAGAAATTGTATTAGTTAGAGACTTGAAATTTTGCATACTTATAGCTGAATACCTCTCTGATCACACGATAAATCATAACATTTTGAAAATGTCTTATATTCTTTTAGTTAAATGAATTAATTTAATGATATTTCACCATTTTCGCGATTCAGGTTTTAAAAAAGAACCCCTACTTCAATGTCTTTCGTACAGGCTAAATATCTCCTTTTTAGCGAATATGCTTGCTAATCAAAAAGTTCTCGGTTCGATACTCGGTGTCGGAGTTTGAAATTTTTTGCCCGAAATAAAATTCATTATCTAATAGATTGAATTTTACAGAATTTTGTAATTTTTTGCTATTTTAAACCCAAAACTTGTAAAATTTTTATTAATTTTTTTTATTCAAAAATTAATTTTTTTCTTTCAAAAATTTCGGAATT
Organism: Maratus speciosus; assembly: GCA_963932465.1. NCBI lineage: Eukaryota > Metazoa > Arthropoda > Arachnida > Araneae > Salticidae > Maratus > Maratus speciosus. The sequence goes on along the minus strand of OZ010790.1, from coordinate 175,638,303 downwards.
TTGAATTGGCTACATTTCATTGCCCGATGGATTTAATTAAAGGAACTTTCGTGTTTTCTTTGCCATTTTAAGGATTTCGTTTTTTAGCTAAAATAAATCATATAATTAAATAATGCTTTTCAGATATACAAACATACGCTAGTTACAATTGTTTGAAAAGCAGTTATTGAATATCTTTAATTTCATCAAAAACAAATCTTTCAGTTGCAATGATTTTAAAATTAACTTTCATGGCCATCTGTGTTCTTATTGAAAAAGATTAAGGGTTTAATAATTAGAAATTAACTATTTGGATTTATTAATTAAAGCATAACGTGTTTTGAAAGAAATATTAAACGAAACCGTCTGTGGAATTTTCAATCACTGTTACCCATTTGTTCTAGTACACTTTATATCAGCTACATGCTCCTTTTTCTAAACTTAAATTTCCTGCTAGTCTTGCCTATATAGTAATTTTTTGATCCGTCTGCTCTAATAAATGGTATTTCATGTAATCCTGAATAATTATCAAAATTAATTGGGTCCAGTGCAAATGATTTTCTTAAATTTCGGAAGAGCGATTTCTCGAAATTTCTCGAAAAAGCTTCGATAATATTGAAGAGAATAGAGTTGGTATTTTTTGCTTATCAAATTTCTTTTCACACATCTTATTATTGGTAATATCCACGATTAATTATGTTGTATCTTAACACCTTTAATATAAGCAGTTCTAGGAATATTATCTAATTCATTATCTAAATTACTTTCAGTACACATAAAAGGACCATCTTATGAAAAATCTTTAGGCTGAAATTTTAGACGTAAATCGTAAATGGTGAACATGCATTATTTGGTATGGTAGACTTTATGGTAAGCCATGCTTTTTCTGAAAACAGAGCTGTCGGTAGACTGATTTGTTCTGGTTAACATTACATCAAGAAATGGAAGACTTTTATTTAGTTCAATTACAACAGTGAATTCAGTGTTATTGTTCATTCTAATTAACTTATTTATAAATATTTTAAATTCTTTAAGAATATACTTTCAAATTTTAAAAATATCATCAACATATATAAGCTAAGCGTGGGGCGTTAACAAAATGTACTAAAAATTTCAGTTTCCAGTAGGATAACAGTATATTCGGCTAATACAACAGATATAAAGAACTTAATTGGATCATTCATAATAAATATTTCGCATTCGATGGCAAATATTGTAAACAAAATCATGGAGCCCCAATGGGTTTCCCTACTTTAGCATGATAAATTCTACTGCATTTTATTTCAGTTATTTTCTATAAAAAGAAATTTCTCAATTTTACATAAAAAAGTAAATATAAAAGAATAAATGTTATTTTAATATTATTTCAACGAACTAATTCAAGTATATTCAACTTTAGCTTTCACCGTAAGTAAGCAAGTAGGATGAATTTGATTTCCGAAGCATCTATGTTTTTCCTAGCAGTTTCACATCCGAAGAATTTCATAAAATTTAGAAATAAGAAAAGCAATTCCAATTTTCAGCTGCTATAGAAAACTCTATAGACATTTGAAATGGAAAATGTTAGTAATAAAACAGTTAAAGCAATTGGGAAATTGCGCGATAAGTTTGTGGCGGGAAAGTTTCTCTTGCCTTTATTACTTCCGTGGCTATTGTACTCACGATTTCAAATTGCTATTTTTTTCTGTTCGTCTTCTTGATCGTATAAAGCGAAAGTTATTTCAAAATTCAATGATTTTGTTTAAATATTCTTATTTTATTTTATAAAAACTCTCTAAATACGTTAAGTTTTGAAGGAACAGGTTTAAAGCTCAATTACTTGTGAAATATCAGGAATTTTTTATAAACTATGTATCTACCCCAATCCTCATAATTAAAAAAGACATTTGAGTAATAATAGTTTACTTTTATAAAAGTAGAAGAGTGAAAGGCAATTGTGAAATTGCGCTTATGATGAAGCATATATTGTTCTTTTTAATGTAATATTTCAATTAAATTTTTAATTATTTTTAATTATTAAAAACGTCTTATCCTTTAAAAGAAATTTCTTTCGTTCTCATGATCAAATACATCCTTTAGCCGTTAACTTCTCATTTCATTACCGTAGAAGTAAGTAATAAAAAATTAAATCGATTGAATCATTGAATCATTTTCGTTTCTTATCTATTAAACAGATGCCTCCAACGCACTTAAATTTAGCAAGATTTATGATAGTAATTTCTCATCTCATTCGATATATTTAACGCAGATATTTCATGTGCAATACAAAAAAAAAACTTGGTAGATTCCGAGCTGCGATCTGGGGTTACTAGAAGTTAATTTGGGGATAGAGTCCTGATTCTATTTTCTTGCCATCAATTCAAATTTCCTCATAGCATTTCTGTTAACAGCTAATTTTTGGCGTTCGTTTGATTCTCAAATTGGCTTTGATTTTGTAAGATGTTGGTGTGGTATGTTTCGTTATTTTATCATTCTGCTCACTATTGCACTGCTGTAAACATCTGATCGCTGTGTTTGATGGGCAACCCCTGCTAAGCTGTGTCATCTATCCTAAAAAAATAGAACACCTTAAAATATCACAATCTTCCATTTTTTAAGTCTCCTACAGGATTGGAACACAGTAATGGGTTTTGCTAAGACATTTTGTGCACTGTTTCGTTCTCATGATCAAATACATCCTATCATGTTTATTCAGCCGTTAAATTTTCTCTTTTGTTACCACAGAAGAAAGTAAAAAAAACAAAAACATAAATAGATTGAATCATTTTCGTTTCTGCCTATTTAACAGATGCCTCCAACGTACTTAAATTTAACAAGATTTATGATAATAATTCTCCATCCCATTCGATATATTTAATGCAGATATTTCATGTGTAGTATAAACAAACTTAATAGATTCCCAGCTGCCTTCTGTGGTTACTAGATGCTAATTTGGCGATATAGTCCTGATTCTATTTTGTTGCCATCAATTTCAATTTTCCCATAGCATTTCTGTTAACGGCTAATTTTTGGCGTTCGTTTGATTCTCAAATTGGCTTTGATTTCGTAAGATGTTGGCGCGGTATGTTTTGCAATTTTATCTTTCTGCTCACTACTGCACTGCTGTAAACACCTTATTTCTGCGTTGGATGGGCCACCCCTGCTAAGCTGTGTCATTGATCTTTAAAAAGAAAATCTTAAAATATAATATTCCTCCATTTTTTTGGAGTCCTACAGGATTGGAACCCAATAAAGGGTTTTGCGAAGAAACGTTGCGTGCGAAATAATGTACGAACTGGCCTAATTTATCTTAGATAATTCTCCAACTAAAAACACAGGGGCTTTGCCCTACCATAGCGCTGTAACGTTATGGCGGGAAGGATGGTCTTGATTTTATTACTTCCGTGGCTATTATATTCACGATTTGAAGCTACATTTTCCCTGTATACTTTTTGATCATATGAAATATTACTTCAAAATTTGATAATTTGTTCCAAATGAAAAATATTTGTAATTAACCAGTAAATAAACTTTAAGTTTCGAGAGAAATGTAAATCCCAATTATTTGTGAAATATCAGTTAATTTTTATAAACTTTATATCTATCTTATTTCTTAAAATTTCAAAAAGCATTTAAATACACCGCGTCCCAAAAGTTTAGAGAAACAATCAAATTTGCATTAACATAAAAAGTAGTAAGGTACAATTAAAATTCGTGGGATAGGTAATAAATAAAAGCAATTTTTCTGATATACACATATAATTTATGATCAAAGGTTTGAAATTATAAAATATACATTAAATTATATAAAAATGTGCTGTCCCAAAAGTACGGACAATTGTAATTTTTTTTGGTTTTACATTTATAAAAGAAACTAAAAACTTACTTTTAATATTTAATTGTATCGCCACGACACTTTATGACATCAAATATACGTTGTTCCATAGAATTAACTAAGAATTGTATTACAGAAGGAGGTATTTCATACCACGCCTTGTCAATTGCAATTTTTAAGTCATTTACACATGTATATTGCTTTCCATTTTCATATATTTTACGAGATAAGATCCCTAATACGTTCTCCATGGGATTCAAATCTGGACTAAGTGCTGGCCAGTCTAATAGTGTGATATTGTTTAGCCCAACCATGTTTTCGATGATGTGGAGGTATGGATGGATGCCCCATGTTGTTGGAAAACACAGTCCGGTCCTGCTAGCAAAACCATAATTGGCAGTAAATTGGTATGTAAAAGATCCTGATAATCCTCCGATTTCATTTTTCTGTTCATAAATAGTAGAAATGTTTGGCCGTTGAAAGAATATATTCCCCAGGTCATTATGGATATTCCGCCTTGTTGCCTGCTGAAACAGTTCTTGGGCTGTTTTCTTAGGTCATGCCAGTAAAATTTATGACTATCAGGGCCGTCTAAATTCCATTTCTTTTCATCACTGAAGATGGCAGAAATCCATTTTTCACTGTATGACATATATTTTCTAGCCCACTTTAGACGCGCATCTTTATGTCTCTGCTTTAAGCAAGTTTTTGCTTTTATTCTCCGGTAAACAATATTTTTTGAAGCTTTAATTCTTCTGTGTACAGTACTTTTTGAAATTCTGGAATTTGATGCAATTTCACGCACAGATAAATTATCAACTGAAGCCATTTTTAATAACATTCTATCATCACGTAACATTGTTTTCTTTGGTCTTTCGAGTCGCTTTCTAGTATTCCATGTTCCACCTGAGCTCAAAACTCTATAAATACTGCTCAAGGATCTCTTTATTGTTCTCGATATTTGTACAGGATTTTGTCTTTGCGCTTTTAAATGTAAAATCTTAATAATTTCATCTTTAGAAATTTCTGTAGAGCGTTGCATTTTTATCAGAATACGCAGGAAATGTCTTTTCCGAATCACAAACAAAACAATTCATTGAACTCATTTGATTCCACACAATTTCAATAAATTATTATGCTAAAATACAGCAGACGATATTTCAATTAAAGGGAAAAATTATTCTGCATTTATAGAACCATACGAAAACAAAAATATTTTATTTTGTGAACAAAAATGTAAAAGAAAACATGTAATGTTGTATTGTGTCTATACTTTTGGGACAGCACATTTTTATATAATTTAATGTATATCTTATAATTTCAAACTTTTGATCATAATTTATATGTGTATATCAGCAAAACTGCTTTTATTTATTACCTATCTCACGAATTTTAATGGTACCTTATTACTTTTTATGTTAATGTAAATTTCATTGATTCTCTAAACTTTTGGGACGCGGTGTAATAATATTTTACTTTTATAATAGTAAAAGAGTAAAAGAGAATTGTGAAATTGTTTCAGAAGAAAATACATTTAATTAAATAATAAAAATACTTTAAATACTATAAGTATTGAGGGAGCTGCTGTAAACCTACAATTACTTGTGAAATATCAGCAAATGTTTATAAACTTTATCTCTTTCTGAATTCCCAAAATTTAAAAATGCATTTAAATAATACTTTACTTTTTTAATACTAAAAAATAAAAGGCAATTGTGAAATTTCGCTATAACATTGCGGCGGGAAGCTTTCTCTTTCTTTTATTACTTCCTTGGTTATTATACTCGCAATTTCTAACTCTATTTTCCCTTTACGTCTTTCTTATCATATGAAATGATAATTACTTGAGAGTTTGATATTTTTTTTCAAAATGAAAAATACTTTGAATTAATAAAAATACTTTAAATACTTTAAGTTTTGGGGGAACAGCTGTAAAGTTCAATTACTTGTGAAATATCAGTTTTTTTTTTTTTATAAATATATTCTCAATTCTCAAATTTAAAAAAAAGCATTTAAATAAAAATATTTTACTTTTATAATAGTAAAAGAGTGAAAGGCAATTGTAAAATTATTTTAGATGTAAATACATTTAATTAATTAATAAAAATACTTTACATACTTTAAGTATTGAGCGAATTATTGTAAATCTCAATTATTTGTGAAATATCATCAATTTTTTTTTATAAATTTTATCTCTATCTCTGTTCTCAAAATTTAAAAATGCTTTTAAATAATAATATTTTACGTTTATAATACTAAAAGAGTAAAAGTCAGTTGTGAAATTTTGCTATACCGTTGTGATGGGAAGCTTTCTCTTCATTATATTACTTCCGTGGCTATTATAATCTCGATTTCAAACTCCTATTTCCCCTTTACGTCTTTCTTATATGAAATAAAAATTACCTCAGAGTTTGGTGATTTTGTTCCATATGAAAAGTACTTTTAATTAATAAAAATACTTTAAATACTTTAAGTTTTTGGGAAACAACTGTAAAATTCAATTACTTGTGAAATATCAGCATATTTTTTTTATATAAACATATATCTATCTCAATTCTCAAAATTAAAAAAAGTTCACTAAAATATCAGAATTTTTTTTAAAAATCTTTATATCTATCTCACATCTCAAAATTAAAAAAATCATTTAAATAAAAATATTTAACTTAGAGTGATTTTACTAAGAGTGAAAGTGAATTGAGGGGCTCACAACCATAGTAGACCAAGTCCATTTTGAAAAAAAAAATGAGATACAGTTGGATTTCTATTTAACGAAGTCGCTAAACCCCCCCAAAAAGTTCGTTATATGGAAAATTCGTTAAATAGCGAGCCACTTTTTAAAATACATTAAACTATATAAAACATATTTTAAGTCCATAAACACTAAATATAATTTTAAAAAGTAATTAGTCACACTTTATTTTTATAAATTATATCTATTTATTTTACCCATCAAAAAGAAATCTGCAAGGGAAAGAAGAATGAAACAAAAGATTGCCTGGAAATACATTGTATTTTCAGTTTAAAAAATAATTTTACATTAAAATCATGTTTTTTTTTATTATGGTTGATAGACTGTTTTGAGGAATACCAAAGTTTAAAGCAGTATTCTTTTTCTTCACGCCTTTATCCACCTCATGCATCAGGAATATTTTTTTCTTTTTTGATGCTCAAGCACTTTTGCTTTGACATTTTTAAGCTACATGAAGTGAAATTACCAACACAACTGATCATGATCAACAATCTAGAAAACAGGAAACTATAGTTTAAGGACTAGGGAATGCTCCATTGAGGGTTAAATGGGGATATTTAAAGTTTGCACTTCTTGGAAGGAAAGCAAAGAATCACAGCGATTTTACTGCTCTAGGTGAGTTAGGTGCCTGGTAAGACCTGCTCATGATCATTGATAATCATAAAATGTGTTAAAAAAACGAATAAGTTTGAAATGTCCAATAATATTTTAAGAAATAGGAAAAAAAATATCCCAAGGAAAACTTCGTTAAATAGAGAATGCACTTCGCTATTTGGAGGTTATTTTACTAAGAAATTTGTAAAATGTTCTTTGTTCCAAGTAAAAGTTCACAAAATATTGAAATTTGCAAAATATACATTCGTTAAATAGAGGTCCGACTGTAGTTCATTTAGAAGGTCCATAATTTTTTTATCCACTCTCACAGTGAACCAAGTCTGTTTTCACATACTTTATCATATATGTCATCGGTTTACAGACTTGATTTACTGTGGTAGTGAATGAAACAGATTTTATGCACCTTCTAAATGGACTATCTCATTTTTTTTTTCAAAACGGACTTGGTCTATGATGGTAGTGAGCCCCTCAATTGTGAAATTACGGCATAACATTGGGACGGAAAGGTTTCCCTTGCTTCTATTCATACCGTTTCAATTGTACTCACGATTTCAAACTACTATTTTCCCTGTTCGTGTTTCTGTTTATATTAAATGAAAATTACGTAAAAGTCTGATGATTTGGTTTCAGATAAAAAAAAAACTTTAAATTAATAAAATAATTTATATACTTTAAGATTTGAGGTTACACTTGAAAAGCTCAATTACTTGTAGATTATCAGCATATTTTTTTATGAACTTTATATCTATTTCAATTCTCAAAACTTTAAAAGGCTTTTAAATAAAAATGTTTTACTTTTAGAATAGCAAAAAATTGGAAGGCAATTGTAAAATTGTGGGATAACATTCGGGCGGAAAGGTTTCTCTTGCTTTTATTCCTTCCGTGGCTATTGTATTCAAGAATGCAAAGTACTATTTTCTCTGTTCGTCTTACTGCTTGTATAAAATGAAAATTACGTAAAAAGTCTTATGATTTGGTTTCAGATAAAAAATACTTTGAATTAATAATAAAAATGCTTTAAATACTTTAAGTTTTGAGAAAACAGCAGTAAAGCTCAATTACTTGTGAATTATCTGCATTTTTTTTTTTTAATACAAACTTTACAGCTACCTCAATTCTCAAAATAAAAAAAAAGCATTTAAATGAAAATATTTTACTTTTAGAATAGTAAAAGAGTAAAAGGCAATTTTGATATTGCGGGATAAAATCGGGGTGGGAAGGTTTCTCTTGTTTTTTGTGAAAATTGCTTCAAAGTTTGAACAATTTTTTCAATCGAAAAATGCTTTTAATTCTTCAATAAAAAATACTCTAAATACCTTAAATTTTGAGGGAACCGTGAAGCTCAATTACTTGTGAAATATTAAAAACTTTTTATAAACTTTATATCTACCTTAAATTTTGTAATTTAAAAATGCATTTAAATTATAATAGAAAATAAGTTGAAACTGGTGTGAAACAATAAGAACTAAAAGATTTTCTTAAAACACCATAAAAAAACTTTAAAATGTGCTCGGCCTTTCGAAAGATCTTAGTCTTTCTTCGTCAGGCCCAAAGAAGACGTGCTTCTACCATGAAAGCAGCAGAAAGACTGAAATGAGAAATAAGGGAAGGGAAACAAGCTGTAGAAACAGCCAATAGGAATTTAGAAATGAACAGCCAATAGAAAAGCAGAAGACAGTAGCCAATCACAGTAGAGTATGATCAAAACAAAAGAACACAGAGTAGAAGGGGAGTAAGGAAACAAATTGGAAAAAAAAGTACATGAAAATAAAATTAAAAATAAATTATAATAAAAGGAAAACACACACATGTATTGAAATATGGGAATGCATGAAAAATAAATTAATGAATTAAATAAAAAAAACAGACAATATTAATTCATACAAAAAATAAATTATATGGTAGCACAGGAAAGGTTTTTCCAAACTGCAGAGAGCATGTGGATCAGATTTATCATTAGCAATAACTTCACGATTAAGTTAAATAGCTAATTTTTCAAGAAAGTCCAATTCAGAGATACTGTTGGCATTGAAGATAATTTTAGCATTTTGAAAATTAAAACTATGGGCGGAATCCCAAGAGTGCTTGGCAATAGAATATTTAGAAATTTCTTGATTAATTACATGCTTTTAAATGGATTTCAAGATTTCTTATAGTTTGAACAATATAAGATAAATCACAGCCGTTATAAGGAATATTATAAGTTCCCCATTTTAGAAGATCAGGAACAGGAGATTTAGTGGAGGGAAATATGAATTTCTTAACAGGTTGAAAGATAATGTTAAAATTGAAACGTCGTAAAACTTTGGCTAATTTGAAACATAAAAGAGGATAAAAGAGGAGGACAACCAAATTAACAGGTTTGCTTTTGACAGATTTGGAAAGAGTAGATTCATTAGTTGGTCTATTGAATTTTGTCACAGCATTATTGATAACAAAAGGATTGAAACCTCTTTTGACAGCAAAAGTTTTCAAGCAATTAAGTTCATCTTTAAGGAATGCAGAGTCGGAACAAATTTTGAGAGCATGATTTACATACGTGTAAAAAACACCGATTTTTTGGTCGACAGGATGATCTGAGAGAGCATGAGGTGGGTTAGAGACAGAAAAAGGTTTTCTATAAACACAAGTTTTGAAAGAAGAATCACATTTGGTGACTAAAACTTCAAGGAAAGGAAGTTATTAAAATTTTCTAACTCAAAAGTAAACTGAATATGTGGGTCGATAGAATTGACAGTTTGAAGAACGATAGAAATATCAAAAGGATTATTAACTAAAACAAAAGTATCGTCGCCATAACGTATCCAACATTTAAAACTAACCAGATTTAATAAATTTTCCTCAAAATAATGCATACAAATATCACAAAGAATTGGTGATAAAGCATTGCCCATACATAAGTCGTCTGATTGTTTGAAATTTTTTTTATCAAATTCAAAATCATTGAGTGATACAAATTTTAGTTAAATTAACAAAATCTTGGACTTCAATATCAGAGAAATGAAATTCACGTAATATTTTTTCCGAACAAGGAAGAGCACCTGCAATCGGAACATTAGTAAATAAAGATTTCACATCAAGGGAAAGCATAGAACAATTGGATGGGTTAATATTTTTAAATTTACTAACAAAATCATAAGAATTTTTTATTTGATTTTATTTTGAATTTTATTTGATCAAAACAAAAGAACACAGAGTAGAAGGGGAGTAAGGAAACAAATTGGAAAAAAAAGTACATGAAAATAAAATTAAAAATAAATTATAATAAAAGGAAAACACACACATGTATTGAAATATGGGAATGCATGAAAAATAAATTAATGAATTAAATAAAAAAAACAGACAATATTAATTCATACAAAAAATAAATTATATGGTAGCACAGGAAAGGTTTTTCCAAACTGCAGAGAGCATGTGGATCAGATTTATCATTAGCAATAACTTCACGATTAAGTTAAATAGCTAATTTTTCAAGAAAGTCCAATTCAGAGATACTGTTGGCATTGAAGATAATTTTAGCATTTTGAAAATTAAAACTATGGGCGGAATCCCAAGAGTGCTTGGCAATAGAATATTTAGAAATTTCTTGATTAATTACATGCTTTTAAATGGATTTCAAGATTTCTTATAGTTTGAACAATATAAGATAAATCACAGCCGTTATAAGGAATATTATAAGTTCCCCATTTTAGAAGATCAGGAACAGGAGATTTAGTGGAGGGAAATATGAATTTCTTAACAGGTTGAAAGATAATGTTAAAATTGAAACGTCGTAAAACTTTGGCTAATTTGAAACATAAAAGAGGATAAAAGAGGAGGACAACCAAATTAACAGGTTTGCTTTTGACAGATTTGGAAAGAGTAGATTCATTAGTTGGTCTATTGAATTTTGTCACAGCATTATTGATAACAAAAGGATTGAAACCTCTTTTGACAGCAAAAGTTTTCAAGCAATTAAGTTCATCTTTAAGGAATGCAGAGTCGGAACAAATTTTGAGAGCATGATTTACATACGTGTAAAAAACACCGATTTTTTGGTCGACAGGATGATCTGAGAGAGCATGAGGTGGGTTAGAGACAGAAAAAGGTTTTCTATAAACACAAGTTTTGAAAGAAGAATCACATTTGGTGACTAAAACTTCAAGGAAAGGAAGTTATTAAAATTTTCTAACTCAAAAGTAAACTGAATATGTGGGTCGATAGAATTGACAGTTTGAAGAACGATAGAAATATCAAAAGGATTATTAACTAAAACAAAAGTATCGTCGCCATAACGTATCCAACATTTAAAACTAACCAGATTTAATAAATTTTCCTCAAAATAATGCATACAAATATCACAAAGAATTGGTGATAAAGCATTGCCCATACATAAGTCGTCTGATTGTTTGAAATTTTTTTTATCAAATTCAAAATCATTGAGTGATACAAATTTTAGTTAAATTAACAAAATCTTGGACTTCAATATCAGAGAAATGAAATTCACGTAATATTTTTTCCGAACAAGGAAGAGCACCTGCAATCGGAACATTAGTAAATAAAGATTTCACATCAAGGGAAAGCATAGAACAATTGGATGGGTTAATATTTTTAAATTTACTAACAAAATCATAAGAATTTTTTATTTGATTTTATTTTGAATTTTATTTGATCAAAACAAAAGAACACAGAGTAGAAGGGGAGTAAGGAAACAAATTGGAAAAAAAAGTACATGAAAATAAAATTAAAAATAAATTATAATAAAAGGAAAACACACGCATGTATTGAAATATGGGAATGCATGAAAAATAAATTAATGAATTAAATAAAAAAAACAGACAATATTAATTCATACAAAAAATAAATTATATGGTAGCACAGGAAAGGTTTTTCCAAACTGCAGAGAGCATGTGGATCAGATTTATCATTAGCAATAACTTCACGATTAAGTTAAATAGCTAATTTTTCAAGAAAGTCCAATTCAGAGATACTGTTGGCATTGAAGATAATTTTAGCATTTTGAAAATTAAAACTATGGGCGGAATCCCAAGAGTGCTTGGCAATAGAATATTTAGAAATTTCTTGATTAATTACATGCTTTTAAATGGATTTCAAGATTTCTTATAGTTTGAACAATATAAGATAAATCACAGCCGTTATAAGGAATATTATAAGTTCCCCATTTTAGAAGATCAGGAACAGGAGATTTAGTGGAGGGAAATATGAATTTCTTAACAGGTTGAAAGATAATGTTAAAATTGAAACGTCGTAAAACTTTGGCTAATTTGAAACATAAAAGAGGATAAAAGAGGAGGACAACCAAATTAACAGGTTTGCTTTTGACAGATTTGGAAAGAGTAGATTCATTAGTTGGTCTATTGAATTTTGTCACAGCATTATTGATAACAAAAGGATTGAAACCTCTTTTGACAGCAAAAGTTTTCAAGCAATTAAGTTCATCTTTAAGGAATGCAGAGTCGGAACAAATTTTGAGAGCATGATTTACATACGTGTAAAAAACACCGATTTTTTGGTCGACAGGATGATCTGAGAGAGCATGAGGTGGGTTAGAGACAGAAAAAGGTTTTCTATAAACACAAGTTTTGAAAGAAGAATCACATTTGGTGACTAAAACTTCAAGGAAAGGAAGTTATTAAAATTTTCTAACTCAAAAGTAAACTGAATATGTGGGTCGATAGAATTGACAGTTTGAAGAACGATAGAAATATCAAAAGGATTATTAACTAAAACAAAAGTATCGTCGCCATAACGTATCCAACATTTAAAACTAACCAGATTTAATAAATTTTCCTCAAAATAATGCATACAAATATCACAAAGAATTGGTGATAAAGCATTGCCCATACATAAGTCGTCTGATTGTTTGAAATTTTTTTTATCAAATTCAAAATCATTGAGTGATACAAATTTTAGTTAAATTAACAAAATCTTGGACTTCAATATCAGAGAAATGAAATTCACGTAATATTTTTTCCGAACAAGGAAGAGCACCTGCAATCGGAACATTAGTAAATAAAGATTTCACATCAAGGGAAAGCATAGAACAATTGGATGGGTTAATATTTTTAAATTTACTAACAAAATCATAAGAATTTTTTATTGCATGAGAATTAGAAATGCATAAAGGAGAAAAAATGGAGGTTAAAAATTTGTCAGGAGAATAAGTAACAGTACCAATATTAGAGACAATAGGTCTTAAGGGGACATTGGTTTTATGAACTTTAAGCAAAGCATAAAAACGAGTACAGATGGCTGAAGAAGGAATAACACAATATTTAAAACAACATAATTCTTATCAGCTTTTTTGAGAGTGGAAAGATGCGAATTAGTAGGATCTTTTTTAACTTCAACATAAGGACATTCAGATAAGAGAGCATAAACTTTATCGGAATAACCTTTTCTATCCATAAGAACAATTTGACCACCTTTATTAGCTTCAGTAATAATAAGATTATCATTGGACTTAAGCTCATTCAGAGTGATATGTTGAGAATGTGAAAGATTTGGTTTATATTTTGAATTATTAGAAGAAATAGTATCAGCAAGGATGTGAACAAGAGTTTCTTTTTGAAAAGGAGTGATTTTACTACGTTTAAAGGAAGGCTCAATAGGAGAAATCAATTTAGTGATTCATTCAAAGTTTAGCTATTTATCTTAACCGTGAAGTTATTGCTAATGATAAATCTGATTCCTCAATGATCTCTGCAACTTGGAAAAACCTTTTCGGTATAATTTATTTATACCATATAATTTATTTTCTGTATTAATTAATATTTGTGTGTTTTTTATATTTAATTTATTAATTTATTTTTCACGTGTTCCCATATTTTAATATATGTGTGTGTTTTCATTTTATTATAATTTATTTTAAATTTTATTTTCATGTAGTTTTTTTTTCCAATTTGCTTCCTTACTCCCCTTCTACTCTGTGTTCTTTTGTTTTGCTCATACTCTCCTGTGATTGGCTGTTTTCTTCTGCGTTCCTGTTGCCTGTCCATTTCTAATTTCCTATTGGATGTTTCTTCAGCTTGTTTCCCTTCCCATATTTCTCATTTCAGTCTTGCTGCTGCTTTCATAGTAGAAGCACGTCTTCTTTGCGCCTGACGAAGAAAGACTCAGATCTTTCGAAAGGCCTAGTACATTTAAAAGATTTTTATGGTGTTTTAAGACCTTTTACTTCTTAAATTATAATATTTTACTTTTATAATAGTTTTAAATATACTGACATCCCCCGACTTACGTATTGCGCGACTTCACAGTTACGTAGTAAATTACATTTGTTAACATACTAGCGCGTTTGCCACGCAGTTGCACATTTTGTTATTTATTTTATAAATAAACTATATATATGTAAACCACAACCGTAATATAGTTTATATATTAGATAGAGTTATATTTTTATTGATATATACAATCAAATCTATAACAAAACAACTTAATCTTTATTGTTAGTTATTCACGGTAATCGTCTAATTCATAAATACAGTTTGTGCTTATGAAGGATTATTTTATTTTGTGAGTGCTATTCATTTGTCTTGCCATTAGAAATTCACGGAGAATTAGTTAAATGAGTCCTCTTTATTTATTTCTTATTTTTATAGTCGTTCGATGCAGCTTAAAAATTGTTATAAATCAATTCATCAATGTTTGATTTATAAATCCTGTATTACACAAGATATTTAAAAAGTGTTCTTTAAGTTTGTTTTTATATTTTTTCATACTTTTATTTTTTACATACTAGTAAATACTGTCGCATGAAGCTTTATTTATAAAATAATAGGGTGAAAATAATATATATATGTATGTATATATACATACATGCATATATATATATATTGTATGTATAATGAATATTGTAGTTTCTTGCAAAATTCTACCTAATCAACTTACAAATTCGATTTACGTAAAATTCAAGTTATGTAAAACTTTACGGAACGCATTACTTACATAAGTCGGGGGATGCCTGTATCTCACAAATAATTTTAGTAATTAAAGCTTTGACGCATAATAATAGTTGCTAATAGCAAAAACAGAATGGTAATTTTTTAGAAAGATTGGTGTACTAAGGAAAAGATTGAAGCTACTGTTAAAACGTAATGGGTGCGGTTTTACTTAGTTCTTTAAGTTATTTCATAAAATATCTATTACCTTATAAAATCTTTCAGAATTAACATATGTACTAGTTTCTGTATTTATGTATGTATGCTACACGGGAAACAGTTTATGTGTGCTATGCAAATAATAAATATTAATAAATAAGAATTTATTATTTACTTAAATAAAATAATTTAAAGAATTTAATTTTAACATTTACTGTACTATAAAATAAAGGACGCATATAACATTTAAATCTAAAGATTAATTTTGTTTTCGAAACAATTCTCGCTTTCCATCACACTTTCGTGAGACTTCCTTAGAGTTCAATAAAAAGAAGAAAAAACAATTCCAATTTTCAGCTACTTTAGAAAAGCCTCTAAGGCACTTGAAATAGAAAATTTTATGTGAATAGAAAAGTGTGAAGGGAAATCTGGAAATTGCACGTTAATTTTGTGGCTAGAAACTTTACTTACTTTTCTTATTTCCGTATGTTATTGTGCTCGCGACTTTAAACTGCGTATTTTATTCTTTCTTCTTCTTCCTTATCTTTTCAAATAAAAATTACTTGAAAATTGGTCGACTTTGTTATAAAAGAAAAATGCTTTGGAAGTATTTTAAGAGAGGGAGCTGTTAAATTAATTATGCAAAATAAACTCATACTGAAGAAAAGAATAATTGTTTCTCATTAAGAAACTAAAAACTAATAAATGTACCATTAACCCTTTTGTATGTTATAAAAAAAGTCAAACGTATAGTAATCTACGAAAATATAATATAGCCATTTACGTAAATATATATATAATATAGTAATATAATAAAATATTCCGAGTTACCCACTATACCGAAAAACGTTGTTTATCTTTAGAAGCTTCAGAAACCAATATATACAAATTTTCGAAATATTTTCCGAGTAGTGTTATATAGTACAGGAAATAGTAGTAGTATATAGTTTAGTTTTATATTGTATAGTGAAAATTTTATTGTTTATACTAGAACTCTTAATCAGTAATCTCATGTTCATTTTATTTAAAATTTGCTATAAAAAAGGTTCGGTGATGATATTATTTTCAAAATAGTGGTAGGGAGAATTAAATTTTCCCTATAGAATGCGAACTCTGATAGTATATTATTCAGCTTCCTCAAACCGATATATCGCTTTTTTTGGATGATTTCAATACTCAATTAAAAATTTCCAGCTAAGTAACTGAATTTATATACACTTTATGGCCATTAATTACCGGCCACTTTCAATTTTTATTTAAAGATATATATGTCGGATTTTTCTGGAACTTCAGGATTATGAAGAATATGTTCGACCTTATTTATCAACGGCGATTTGATCAGAAGGACAATTAGGGGGGGGGGGGGCAAAAATCAAAGAAAAATAACAATGTTTGGGATCACCCTGTAAAATGAAAATCACGAAAGGATCTATCACTAAAGCTTGCAAATATGTGGATACTGTACCATACCTGTATTCATTTGTGGAAGAATTGAAGTATATTCATGGAGATATACGGATTTTTTTTAGGTTAAAAAAATTCTTTCCTGTTTTTTGTTTATATTATGTAGGGTTTTTACCAAATTTGACGCCAGTATCAGAAAATTTGAGAAAATATACTAGAAATAATATAGTGTAATTATAATGTAAATACATTAAACATTTGATGCAATATGATCAGTTAAATGAAATATTTTTTTCATAATTTGATAGTCAACTCTATGGAGTAACTCATAAAAAAAAGCCTGTGGAATATTGTGAAAATTTAGAAAGATATCAGCAATATAGTGAGTGAATTTTTAATTGCTCTCTAAAAGCTGCTGAATGATAAAGGATTTTCCACAAATTTTCATTTCTTATTATCCGGCTTTCAGCAAAGGAGTTTGTACTTAATGAATGTCAACGAGTTGATTTAGAAGAAATTCTTTGATTTTGTTACCTCTATATATATTGGATTAGGCACGATTTGGTGGTTTTAAAAGAATAATAAAGCATCAATAAAAAATTAAAATTAAAAAAGTAAAGATTAAAAACGACAATTTATGGAAAACCCCTTATAATTTAGCTGTTTTTAAAGAACAATTAAAAGTCAGCTCAGTCTATTGCAGATGTCTTTCTGACGATGTTTGACTGGCTATTTTTTAAGAGTTGCTCCATAGATTTGACTACCAAATCATGAAAAAATATTTTTTCTCGTGCGCGCATGCACAGATAAAAAACATTTCATTCAACTGCTCATATTTCATCAAATATTTAATATAATTGCATTCAAAATACACCATATTATTTCTACTCCATTCTGACAAATTATCTGAAACTGGTCTTACATTTGGTAAAAAACCCTGCATGATATAAACAAAAACATGCAAGAAATTTTTGAATAAAAAAAAATAAAGATATATCTCCATGAATATAAGCACTATTCTTCCACAAATGAATACATATATTGTACAATACCCATATACTCACAAGCTATAGCGATAGATGATTTCGTGGATCTTATTTTACAGGGTGATACTAAACATTATTCTTTTTTTTTTTAAATCAGAAAAACAACGTTTAAAAATGCACAAAATTTTTCTTTTTCTTTGATTTTTTGTTCCCCCCCCCCCCCCTAATTGTCCTAATCAAATCACAGTTGATAAATATGAAGTCGAACATATTCCTAATAATCCTGAAGGTTCAGAAAAATTTGACAAATATATCTCTAAATATAAATTTAAAAAGCAACGTTAAAAACTCCAGAATAAGTAAAAATTCCGCATTCTAGTTTCGGTAGCGTTTAGCGTACCGTCCTCAGTGCAAAGAATAAAGGAAACTTGATCGTTTATATAGAGGAGAAGCGGATTCAACTGAGAGGTTCATTAACTCATGGGGAAACAGGAAAAATTGGGTACCAGCCAATGGAAGAATAGTAAAGGTAATGCCACCAGAAATGTGAAAAAAAAGGTAGTGATTAAGCAAAAGAGGATTTTACTAAATATTTCCAGCAATCTGATACAGGGGGAATAGCAAATTAACTATTAACAATATTGTCATAATTTTTGTAGATATGAAATGCTTCAAGAAAGTTAAGTTCGTGTACAGAATTGGGTTTAGAGATGATTTTGGCTGAATTAAAATCAAAAGAGTGATTCATCTCCCAGCAATGTTTAGCAATTGAAGATTTATTGGTTTACTGTTTTTGAATTTATTGTTGGTGTTCTTTAATACGAAATTTTAAACTCCATTTGGTCTGTCCAATGTAGGAAAGACCGCACTGGCAATTAATACTATAGATACCCCATGAGTTGTATAACTCAATAGGATCTTTGAGTTTCGAGAGGGTAAGCCTATTCGTAAGGGTAAAAGTTATTCTAAAGTCATGCTGTCTAAGAATTTTGGTAATAGGAAAGCTGGATTTAGGAAAGAAAAGTAACACAATGCTGCTTCTGGAGAGAGAAGAGGACTGATTTGAGTTAGTGGGACGCGGTTGCTGTAGTTTACTAAAGCAGTATCGATAATAGAAAGGCTGTAACCTCTGTCAATCGCAATGGCTCTAAGATATTGAATTTCACTATTAAGTGAGTGAGAATCAGAAGAAAGATGAATGGCACGATTTATGAAAGTAAAAAAGGCTACCATTTTCTGGCTGGGAAGGTGACAAGAGCGAGCATGGGGGGGGGGGGGGGTAGATAAACTGCAAAAATTTTTCGATAGACCGATGCAGAGAAATCGTCCACAGTACGTGTGACAAGGGTATCCAGAAATGGGAGAGAACCGTTATTTTCGGTTTCATAAGTGAATTGTATATTGTTATCGATTGAGTTCATAATTTTAACGATATTATCAATATTGTGAAGAGAGGTGTCATTTAAAGTGAAAGTATCGTCAACATAGCGAGTCCAGAACGGGAACGAGAATTGATTAAAAAGTGAGCATTCAAAATAATGCACGTAGATGTCTGCGAGAACAGGTGACAAGGGAGAACCCATGGATAACCCGTCAGACTGTCTGTAGTAATTGCCCTGAAATGAAAAAGTTGTTTGTGAGAGACAAATTTGAGTAAGAGATAATAGCTCACTAATTTCGAAAGACGAATAATGGAATTCACGAAGTCTCATTTCAAGACACGAGAGGGCGCCACATGTCGAAACATTCGTGAATAGCGATTTAACATCAAAAGATACCATAGTTAGGTTGGTAGAACGTAAATTCTGAATAGTTTTAGCAAACGTGATAAAATTGTTTACTGTATGTGTATTCGTGGACAGAAGAGGAGAAAAAATTGTGGTCAGATATTTCGCTAAGCGATACAAAGCCGTGCCAATGTTCGAAACTATGGGACGAAAAGGTAAATTGGGTGTATGAACTTTTGGAAAGGCATAAAATCGTGCACAGTTAGATACCGAAAGAGAAATATATGTTTGCATTGACTTAGGAAGTAGAGCACAAGACTTTATAACAGATTTGATGCGTGTTAATTCCTAAGAGGACGAGTCTCGAGGTAAACGTTTATATGGACCATCCTTGATAAGTGGTGGCATTACCTTTCTGGTGGCATTACTTTTACTATTCTTCCACTGCCTGATACCCAGGTTTTCCTGTTTCCCCATTGGCTAATGAACCTCTCAGTTGAATCTGTTTCTCCTATATATAAATGAGCAAGTTTCCTTTATTCTTTGTACTGAGGACGGTACGCTAAACGCTACTGAAACTAGTCTGCGGAATATTTACATATTCTGGCGTTTTTAACGTTGCTTTTTAAATTTATATCATTCTGCGCCAAGTAGCATCTTAATAAATATTTATACAGCTTAAACGGGCTTTGCGTTATAGGATTTTCGCTCTCTTTTATTGCTGAGCAACACAATCGAAGCCTCAAAGATGGGAAGTTGGGTCAGCAATTTCAACCCTTTACGAGGAAGTAATTTGTACATTCATATTATTCTACGCAGCGTACCCACACTTTAATTATTTAATTATTTTTCCGACTTATACTGGCTTTGTGTTATAGTATTTTTACTGTTTTATTGCTGAGCAACCCAATCGAAGCCTCAGTGAGGTTGAATTTGGGTCAGAAATTTCATTCATCTCATGGAAAATAGGTTAATTAACCGTTTCTTCCGCATACGGACCAAAAAGTTAAGATCTCTCAATCGCCTGGGTTTTCTCCTTTGTTGTAAACGCAAACATATTATCCCGAATTTTATTGTTATAAAATGTAGCATTTCTATTTCGTTATTTGTCAGGAAAGCTATACGCAGATCCCATTTTGCGATTCTTCGCGCCATCATTAAAGACACTCGCCTTGTCATTTCTATAACTGAAAGGGAATTATATGATTTGCATTTAAAGTTGGCGGTTCATTTTCCCAATTTCACGTCCATGGTTTCGAATTCTTGGTGTCATGCTGAAAATCTTTCCAGTAAACATTCTTATAAATTGAATGCAAAATTTAACCAACTTCTTGAATCACAAGAGCACCTATTGATCTCCCTAATGTCAATCAGAATGCAGTCGTCAACCTATCTAATACAGATATTTCGGAAATACAACATTCAGTTCTAAAGTTGAACTCGAATTTTGCCATTTCTAAAAAGCTTTCTTTTCCTCAATTAATTGCTTCTGTTGAAAATGCCTTCAAAAATAGTCGCCTTACTGAAATACAAAAAGAAAATTTACGTCATCTTATTATTTCCAATGTTAATTTTAATTCCGATAATACTAAATCGAATCTTGCTCCTCTTGAAAAATCTGATTTGAAAGATCTCAAATCTAATGATAATATTGTGATTACGAAAGCTGACAAAGGTGGCCAGATTGTGATTCTTGATAAGAAGCATTATATTGAAGGAGTAAGAAATCTTATCAAGGATGGTCCATATAAACTTCTACCTAGGGACCCGTCCTCTCAGGAATTAACACGCATCAAATCTGTTATAAAATCTTGTATTCTACTTCCTAAGTCAACGAGAACATATATTTCTCCTTTGGTTGCTAACTGTGCACGATTTTATGCCCTCCCAAACGTTCATAAACTCAATTTGCCTTTTCGTTCTATAGTTTCGAACATTGGCACGGTCTCGTATCGCTTAGCGAAATATATAACCACAATTGTTTCTCCTCTTCTGTCCACAAATACACATACAGTAAAAAATTCTATCACCTTTGCTAAAACTATTCAGAATTTACGCTCTCCAACCTAACTATGGTATATTTTGATGTTAAATCGCTATTCACGAATGTTCCGACATGTGGCTCCCTCTCGTGTCTTTAAATGAGACTTCGTGAATTCCATTATTCGTCTTTCGAAATTAGTGAGCTGTTATCTCTTACTCAAACTTGTCTCTCACAAACAACTTTTTCTTTTCAGGGCAATTACTACAGACAATCTGACGGGTTATCCATGGGTTCCCCCTTGTCACCTATTCTCGCATACATGCATCATTTTGAATGCTCACTTTTTAATCAATTCTCGTCCCGTTCTGGACTCTCTATGTTGATGATACTTTCACTTTAATTAATACCTCTCTTCACAATATTGATAATATCGTTAAAATTATGAACTCAATCGATAACAATATACAATTCACTTATGAAACCGAAAATAACGGTTCTGTCCCGTTTCTGGATACCCTTATCACACGTACTGTGGACGGTTTCTCTACATCGGTTTATTGAAAATGTTTTGCAGTTTGTCTAACCCCCCCCCCCCCTCCACCATGCTCGCTCTTGTCACCCTCCCAGCCAAAAAATGGCAGCCTTTTTTACTTTCATAAATCTTGCCATTCATCTTTGTTCTGATTCTCACTCACTTAATAGTGAAATTCAATATCTTAGAGCCATTGCGATTGACAGAGGTTATAGCCCTTCTATTATCGATACTGCTTTATGTAAACTACAGCAACCGCGTCCCACTAACTCAAATCAGTCCTCTTCTCTCTCCTGAACCAGCATTGTGTTACATTTCTTTCCTAAATCCAGCTTTCCTATTGCCAAAATTCTTAGACAGCATGACTTCATAATAACTTTTACCCCCTACGAATAAGCTTACTTTCTCGAATCTCAAAGATCCTATTGAGTTATACAACTCATGGGGTATCTATAGTATTAATTGCCAGTGCGGTCTTTCCTACATTCGACAGACCAAACGGGGTTTAAAATTTCGTATTAAAGAACACCAACAATAAATTCAAAAACAGGAAACCAATAAATTTTCAATTGTTAAACATTGCTGGGAGATGAATCACTCTTTTGATTTTAATTCAGCCAAAATCATCTCTAAATCCACTTCTGTACACGAATTTAACTTTCTTGAAGTATTTCATATCTACAAAATTTATGACAATATTGTTAATAGTGAATTTGCTATTCCCCCTTTATCAGATTGCTGGAAATATTTAGTAAAATCCTCTTTTGCTTAATCACTACCTTTTTTTTCACATTTCTGGTGGCATTACCTTTACTATTCTTCCATTGGCTGGTAATCAGGTTTTCCTGTTTCCCCATGAGTTAATGAACTTCGAAGTTGAATCCGCTTCACCTCTATATAAACGATCAAGTTTCCTTTATTATTTGCACTGAGGACGGTACGTTAAACGCTACCGAAACTAATCTGCGGAATTTTTACTTATTCTGGCGTTTTTAACGTTGCTTTTTAAATTTATATCATTCTGCGCCAAGTAGGATCTTAATAAATATATATCTCTAAATATTCGACAAAATGTCTAAAATTGAATGTATCCGGTGATAAATGTCCATACAGTGTCTACAAGAATAGCAAAATAATAAATATTTTAATGTTGATCTAAATGTTCATGTTAATGCCGTTAATATATCATGTGTCTTTGTGAAACATGTTTGATGAACATCAGAATGTTTGCTTGAGAATTGATATTTTAAAACTTATATGCCAAAATGAGAAAGGTGATTATTACTCTATAAAAACTACTCGGAAGAGTTTTCAAAAATCAGTGATACTAAAAGAAACTTTGTTATGAAAGCTTCGTTAAATTTTGAAATATATTAGTTTCTCAGGATTGTAAAGATAAATAACAGTTTTTTAAACTTGGAGGGTTCGGAAGCGGATGTATATATTTGTTTGAGGTTTTATTCTATTTTACCATATTAAGAAAGAAGAGTATTTTTTTACAGTGAACTTTAAATTTTTTATACGCAGTTCACAATAAATTTGTTAAATAGGTAGTTTTCATGAACATCGTGCATTACAAAATGGTATAAAGTGGCTAAGTATAAGTAGCGGAGTAAGCTTGTTCTTATTTTAAACCAAGTCAGGCTCTTATACTTTCTGACTAGGGTATGAGATCAATGTGGTTTCAAGCATTCAAACAAATGAGCAACTATTCCA
Organism: Maratus speciosus; assembly: GCA_963932465.1. Taxonomy (NCBI): domain Eukaryota; kingdom Metazoa; phylum Arthropoda; class Arachnida; order Araneae; family Salticidae; genus Maratus; species Maratus speciosus. Next base: position 175,614,698 of record OZ010790.1, on the reverse strand, counting down.
TTTGTCAGACTTGCGTTATGTAAAACGAAAAATGATTTTCTTTATCAGATTGAATAAAATTGACATTGGAATTAGGCAAAATTTTATGTAAAGTAATTCAAAAAATTGTGCAATTTTTATAATTTAAGTGAAAGGAAAATTCAAACAGAAATGATAATCGACTGCCAATTTACAATTTAAAAATTTTTATCAGTTTTTCTTTTCCATCTTTAAATCATATTTTTTTTTAAGTGTAAAACAGTTATTTAACTCATTATGTATATTTTTTAAGTTCCAGCCAACAAAATGTAAAATTTTTGACATATCACAAAAATAGTTCAAATGCATTTTTCAGATAAATTTCGATGCATATTGCAAAAAAATAGTTGGTATTTCACTGATGCTTTTACAATCTGTTAAAAATATCTACTCAAAAGTGAGAACAAGAAACTTCTCGTTACCTATTGTAAAGAAATTGCCAACTCTAATATTGTTCTTGTAATATAAACTTTCTCTCTTTTATTTAAAGAAAAAAAATAGTGAAAGCTTAATTTTCCTGGCAAAGATTTCTCCGTAATTCAACAGCATTATCAGTATTATAATAATAATTCCAGTGCATGATAATATTGGCATCCTTCAACTGCGATACTTAATACTGTTGAACAAAGATGATCCATTTCTGAAGATTAATACCATATTTGAGAAGCATTACAATAATTATGTATTACCGAATCAATGAAAATGATTATTATGTCAACGTATGCAATCACATCCACGTACAAGTAAATATATGTTGCAAGTTTTGCTGCTTTCTTTATAAAAAAGTATGTTACGAGTACCGCAAAAAAAAGAGTACTTTTCAAGCTATTTCTATTGTTTAATTTTGTTTTAGCTAAGAACTGCTACATTATTGAACATTCTGTGTTTATGATTCTTAATTGCCTTTAATTTTTTTTCGCATATTGTGTTATGTTTTTTGTCTTATATATTATAATACTAAACTATTGTAAGTATCATTTGTAAAGAATAAAAAAAAATACCGTATTTTATTCCAAAAAAAAAATCTACAAAAATTAAATTTATATTTGCTCCAATCTGCTGAAAATTTCAAGATGACTCTTATCATAAAATTTTAAATTTCTACTCATATTTAATACATAAAACAATGTAATTCTGTTTTTAAATGTATCAAAACCACAAATGTATAAAAATTTTACATTAATCTTGTACCTAAAATAAAACAATATTTTTATAAGTCTGCACTGTAAACTGAAATGTCTGAAATTCAGACATTTAAGTGTCTGAAACGCAGTGTTCAATTTTCAGACGTTTTAAAATGTCTTAAAATTTTCAGACACTTCTTGCGTCTGAATTTCAGACACTTAAGTGTCTGAAACACGAGTGTTCAATTTTAAGACGTTTTAAAATGTCTTAAAATTTTCAGACACTTCTTACGTCTGAATTTCAGACATTTCAAATGTCTTAATTGCGGCCATCTTTGAGCCTTTTTTTTTTAGCCAATATGAAGCCATCTTTGACAATTTTCTTTCTAAACCATATACGCAGCCATGTTTGACCACATTGAATCATTTTTAGGGTTTCGTTCATCTCACGAAACCCTATTCGTCTCGCTCCTCTGTCTGTCTGTCTGTCCGTCACAGAGCCCGTTCTCAGAAACTATACATGTTGGAGACATGAAATTTTGGGTACTTATAGCTGAGCACCTCACATCATACGACAAATCATAAAATTTTGAAAAAGTCGTACATTTAACCCTTTGGGCTCCCGCATGTGTATTTTAAACAATTCTTTCTAAGTGAGCTAATAATTATGTTGGAGACAGGAAATGTTGGGTACTTATAGCTGAACACCTCACATTATACGACAAATGATAAAATTTTGAAAAAGTCGTATATTGTATCCCTTTGAGCTCCCGCATGTGTATTTTAAACAATTCTTTCTAAGTGAACCCTAATTAGGTTGGAGGAGTGAAATTTTGCATACTTATAGCTGAATACCTCACATCAAACGACAAATCCTAAAATTTTGAAAAAGTCGTACATTTAACTCTTTGCGCTCCCACATGTGTATTTTAAACAATTCTTTCTAAGTGAACCCTAATTAGGTTGGAGGAGTGAAATTTTGCATACTTATTGCTGAATACCTCACATCAAACGACAAATCATAAAATTTTGAAAACGTCGTACATTTAACCCTTTGGGCTCTCACATGTGTATTTTAAACAATTCTTTCTAAGTGAACCCTAATTATGTTGCAGGAGTGAAATTTTGCATACTTATAGCTGAATACCCCACATCAAACGACAAATCATAAAACTTTGAAAAAGTCGTACATTTAAACCTTTGGGCTCCAACATGTGTAATTTAAACAATTCTTTCTAAGTGAACCCTAATTAGGTTGGAGGAGTGAAATTTTGCATACTTATAGCTGAATACCTCACATCAAACGACAAACCATAAAATTTTGAAAATGTCGTACATTTAACCCTTCGGGCTCCCACATGCGTATTTTAAACAATTCTTTCTAAATGAGCCCCTAATTAGGTTGGAGGCGTGAAATTTTGCATACCTATAGCTGAACACCATCATGTGCCAAATCATAAAAAATTGGAAAAGTCGTGCATTTAACCCTTTGGGCTCCCACATGCTTTTTTTAAGCAATTCTTTCTATCTGAGCCCCTTGTTAAATTGGAGATTTGAAATTTTGCATACTTATAGCAGAGCACCTGAGGCCAGGCGACAAATCATAAAATTTTGAAAAAGTCTCACGTTTAACCCTTTGAGCTACCACATATGTATTTTAAGCATTCTTTCTAACAGAGCCCCTAATTAAGTTGGAGACATGAATTTTTGCATACGTAGCTGAATATCTCAGAACACACGACAAATCATAAAATTTTCTAAAAGTCTTATATTATTTACTCCTCCGTGCTCTAACTTGTATATTTTCAGCAATTTTTCTAACCTCCGCCCTTTTCACCCGGGGAGCACTTTTCCAACTTTTGCCGACACCCCTTTGACCATTCTTTCATATTATGCACCATAGTCTTACATATTTTAGTTCCACTTTTTAACAATAGGGGCGCCTACTTATCTCGGGTGCTATGGGCCCAATCCCCTCGACTAATATATCTACGGATAGTATGTAAAACGGATTTTCGTTCAGATACAGGTTTGTTTAGAATCAAGTGCGCCCCCTGGTTTTGAAATATGGAACTAACAGATTTTTCAAAAGGATAAAGTGTTTTGAAAGGAATATTAAACGAAACCCTCTGTGCGATCTGTGATCACACTTACCCACTTGTTTATAAATGGGAATAATTTGTTACCATACAACAGAGTTGATTGCAGCGTGGGAAAACTGGGATGCTTCTCTGCCCCCTGATTTTAGGGTGCCCCAAATAGAGTATGAAATTTTCATAAAGCTGATATTTTAAATCAGTTTTGACCTTATGAGGATTGTAATCAGTATTTTGTAGTTTTAGAATAGGATAATATATATATATATTTTTTTTTTCACCTAAATATGTATTTATGTGTTATCATATATGCCCTACGGCATCAAAAATGTTTATTACTTTTAGTGAGAATTTCAAATTGCTTCTAGTCCAAAGACCTAGTATTCATTCACCCCCCTCCCCCCATTGCCTTTATATACTGTTACAAAAAAAATAAGCCTATTCGATGCCGTCAAATACATATTTGGATAAATATATCATTTTCTTTAGCCTAATCATGTTCTAAAAGTGCAAAATATTTATTAAAATAGGTGTAATATCAAAACGAATTTAAAATATCAGCTTTATGGAAATTTCGTACCAAATTTAGGGGCCTGTAAAGCTAAAGGCCCATAGAAACAGCCCAGTTTGCCCATGCTGCAATCAGCTCTGCTTTATGGTAACAAATTACTCCCAAATATAAAAAATGATTCACTCGTTCAGAAAGAATCCCATTCCTGCTATGTTGTGCAATTTTTTCCCATTTAAATAAGATATTCCCAGTAAATTAGTTTAAGCATTTTTATTTCTGTGTTAAATAAAATCTAACACTGGATTCCCCCAAATTTACAGTATATGAGTATTATATTGTAATATTTATTATTAACCAATATTATGAATTTCTAGAGTAGAATAAGGTTAAAAACAAAATATATTTTTATTAATACAGTAAAACCTCTCAATAGCGGGCACCTCGGAACCGTGGAATTTGTCCGACGTTCGGAGGTGTCTGCTTTTCTGAGGTATAAGAGTATAAAAATTTTGCATATTTTCAATAAAAACATGTGTTTCCTAAATAGTGGTGTCCTTTATTTAGGATTGTCCGTTATGGAGATTTTACTGCAAAGCCTTCATACGAACAGTTGTCTTTAGCGAACACTCACCTTTATCAATATACAGTAAAACCTTCCTAAAGCGACCACTCCCGTTCCAATAAAAATTGGTCGCTCCGAAAGGTGGTCTCTTAATGGAGGTCATTTTAAAATCTAGAATTTAATTGTTGAAAAAATGTAACAATTAATGTTACTAAAATTATATTTTTCAAATTAAGAAAACATATGAAAATTTAAGTATCAAAACAAAAGTTAATTATATAAGTTAATTACTGCAGAGTTTAAAAAATGAATACATTGATGTTTGCTTTGCTTTTATGGTTTATCTACTATAAATTTTATTCCCAAGTCCTTTCGAAATTCAATAAATAAATGCACTTTTTTTTGTTGTCTAGAACGAATTTTGACGATTTCATTACTTTATCTATTTGTTTGAGAGTTTCCTGACAGAATAGGGCAGGGGAGTTTATGGACCGTCATCCTTAATGTGTCATCAGAGTTAAATTCATTGCCTAAAAAGGAACAAAGGGGTTTAAACACTTAAAAGTTACCGGAATAAATAAAAATTCTAAACTTAGTTTAGAAGTTTGATAAATAATGCGCTCTCCGGAATTATTATTCTAATAAAACCTTTTTCAAGCGACCCGGAAAAAACGGAATTTGTTTCATTTTCTTCAAAGAAATGGGTCCCTTATGGAGGGAGTTCAACTGGGGTGGTCTCTGAATAGAGGTAAAATTAGTATTGAGCCTATGGGAATAAATTTCGTACCATGAAAAAATGGTCGCTCAGGGGGGGGGGGGGTCGCTTAATGGAGGTGGTCGCACAGGAAGGTTTCACTGTATATACATTTACCTCATAAAAGCTAACACAATCGAATAGCAGACAGATTAGGTGCCCGCGATTAAGAGTTTTTACTGTATTTAAAGTTTTTTGTACTTAACTTTTAATCTTATTCTACTTTTTAGTTCAAAATACTGATTATAACCAATATACAATGTCGAAACACATTTAACGTATAAGCTTTAAAAAAATTGCATATCGAATTTGGGGCAAGAAAAATCGTAGGTGGTGGGGGGCGGGGGGGGGATGTCAAAGTTTACCCTTGCTTTAATCAAGTCCTTCTAGAAAAATTCCAGCTCTGCATTGTGATTCAGTAAATATAGAATAATTCAGCTTTAAGTACAAAATCTAGTTATGCTTAAGTACATATAGTATAAAATTCTATCTTTTTACTGATATTCATTTTAAATTTCAGATTTCTTTTTTACTAAAAATAATCAAAAAATCAATATTATAATTGATTTCGAATGAAATATAGCTGTATATATTTACCGTATTTTTACAATTATGTTAACAGCACATAATTACATGAATTTAAGAATTTACAAATAATCATTATGACTAATACAGAGATAAGGCGAGAACATTTTCTAAATCGTTAAATAAGATTTATTGAAGACGCCAACAAAATTTTCTCCGCTTTACGTCTACAGATTTCAGACGATTTCTGATGAGTCTTCAAATTGTGGTGTGAATCACCGGGCTTGAAAATGAAAACATCTGAAGTTGACTACTTTCAGTATAGGAAATAGAATATTTCTAAAATGCTCGGAAACAACAAAAGTATATAGCAGAAGGAAAAAACAGATTTCATTACCGGATTTGAGTTTTATCAGTCAAAACAGTTTAATCTAATACATGAAGACAAGTAATTCGCTGTATGTATGGGGGAATTAATGATATGGGTAAATGGAAGGATTTTCGAACTATATTCTATTAAATAACTTAAAATTTATCACGGTGTATAAAATCCGAGACGCAAGAAAACGTCATCAGATATGAAAAGCATACATAATAAATAAAAATTAAATAAGGATGTTTACTATAAAGAGTTGGGAATTTCAGTACATATCACATATTAAACCTATTGGAAATGTAAAACCGATGTGAACGTTACAAATGCTGTCGCATTAAATGCTTATAAAAATATTGTATACATAAATAAAACCCATATAAAAGGTACTCCTATGTAATAATTACTCTAAGAAAACGCTGTTAAGATAGCCTTGATGGTAATTAAGAAATTATGAGCCGATCAACAGGTGCTGTCACTGCTATTTTTAAAGTAATGGCGTGCGAGTAGACAGAGAAAGAAGGCTTAGGATGGTGTATCTCAATAGATTCAGTAACAACTAATACACCATGCAGACTTGCCAAAACTTATTTTAAGGATAACATCGGATGTAAAATAATACAGAAAGATGATTGCAGATGGTTTGAATAGTAGAAATTTAAATATTAGCAAGATAAAATTTTAACATGGAAATCCCATAGATAAAATGCTTTAAACAAATTTTGGCATAACTCAGGAACTAATAAAGCTATAGACTCGTGTGAGGTCTCTATTTAAAGAGAAAACATTCGCAGAGAGTTTTCAATACATAGTGAAGGGTTCACTTACCTGGAAAAAGGTGTGATTATTCCAAAATCACATCCACCCAAGCGACGTCCGGATTGGAGGCTACGTTAGTATCCGTGAGTTAAGCAGAGTGATATTTAAAAAATAAAATCCCTTTGCACATCCGACTAGCTCTGTTAAAAGAATGGAATATTTCCATCCTAAAAACATAGCCCGCCAGACAACAGTTCTCTTTAGCTGCTTTGACGAGACGAAGAACACTATATTATTGTTATTGCTTGACACCTTTCATTAATATGGAATATCACTATGTCGATACGGATTAAATCCTGGAACTTCACATTCCGCAAAAACCGAATCAAGTCAAAATAAATTATTAGTTAAAATGTACGCGTAGATAAAACAAACGCTCAGTTTGAATTACAAACGAACATCCAATTCGAACGAAAGGCATCTAAAACGCATGCGCAACTAGAGCGCCCCCTAGTGGTTAATGCGGAACGGAGTTACAAAGTGTCTTAAAAGTAGACACTTGCAGATTTTTTAGACACCTTTTTCAGTTCGTTTACACCATGATCATAGTAAGACACTTATATGTTTTAAATTAAGACATCTATCATGACTGAATTTTCAGATTCAGATACTTAAGTGTCTGAAATACCTTTTCAGCCACATATGTGTCTTAATTTAAGACGCCTCTATTTGCAGTGTGAGTATGTAATGTAAAGAAATCAATCACAAATATATAGATTAATGTCAGCTTTTTATGTACACAAATTCTGATAAAATACACTGACGGAAAAAAAAATCCCAACACCAAGAAAGACTTGTGTTAGACAAATGAAATTTGGTAAGCTTGTTTATACATCTGAAAGATGACATCGATTGAAATTTCGCGCTTCGCGCATAAGTGTGGCGCTAGTAGCGCCACTAAGAACTTGCAGATCAGGTTTACTTTAAATGCGTGCTATAAAGTTCGTGGGTGTTATTTAGCTTCGAAATGTGACGTATTGAGTTGATGTTAGCCAAGAATGCCTTTAATAAGACGAAGAAGCCACTTCCAACAGCTCACCGAGTTGGAACGAGGTCGCATATTCGGGCTACGAGAAGGTGGATTTTCTTTCCGCGATATTGCAGAAAGACTTGGCTGGAATGTATCCACTGTGCATGATTGTTGGAAGCAGTGGTCAAGGGACGGTACTACCTCAAGAAGACCGGATTCTAGGCGGCCACGTGGCACTCCTGAGAGGGAAGATCGCTGTATACGGAGCACGCCTGTGGCGCATCGTACTGCGTATGCGGCAGAAATTCGAGCTGCAGTTGGTACCACAGTGACACAACAAACTGTTAGAAATCAGTTACTTCAAGAACAGCTCAGAGCTAGGCGCCCTCTGGCGTGCATTCCACTGACTCCAAGCCATTGCCGTTTGCGAAGCCATTCATGTCAAGCCAGAGCTCATTGGTGGGCGGAGTGGAGATCTGTTGTGTTTCTTTTTCATCAGAAAACACAACAGATCTCCACTCTGTCCTCCAATGAGCTCTGGCTTGACACCGATGGCGTCGCAAACGGCAATGGCTTGGAGTCAGTAGAATTCACGCTAGAGGGCCCCTAGCTCTGAGCTGTCCTTGAAGTAACCGATTTCTAAAAGTTCGTTGTGTCACTGTGGTACCCCCTGCAGCTCGAATTTCTGCCGCAGACGCAGTTCGATGCGCCACAGGCGTGCTCCGAAAACGGCGATTTTCCCTCTCAGGAGTGCCACGTGGCCGCCTGGTACCCGGTCTTCTTGAGGCAGTACCATCCCTTGACCACTGGTTCCAACAATCATGCACAGTAGATACATTCCAGCCAAGTCTTTCTGCAATATCGCGGAAAGAAAATCCACCTTCTCGTAGCCCGATTATGCGACCTCGTTCCAACTCGGTGAGCTGTTGACAGTGGCTTCTTCGACTTGTTAAAGGCATTCTTGGCTAACATCAACTCAATACGTCACATTTCGAAGCTAAATAACGCCCACGAGCTTTACAGCACGCATTTAAAGTAAACCTGATCTGCAAGTTCTGAGTGGCGCTACTAGCGCCACACTTATGCGCGAAGCGCGAAATTTCAATCAATGTCATCTTTTAGATGTATAAACACGCCTACCAAATTTCGTTTATTTAACACAAGTCTTTCTTGGTGTTGGCATTTTTTTTTCCGCAGTGTACATAAATAGATTTAATGTGATGATGTCGGAATTTGAAAATAAAGTAAAACTATAATATATTTATTATTTATTCACATAAATATGTTTATTATCCTTATTTTGTGTAAAACATTGTAAGTGTTACAGATAAACATAAATGTCTTACATGAGTAAAATGTGTTTTATTATCAAGTGAAAGTAGTCCCTTAAACATTTTAATATTTTGTTAATGTTAACTAAATTAGATGCGCAGAATGTATTTATGTCTTTAAAATACAAATGACTGTAGCATTATATTAAAACTTTCTTTTATGTCTTACGAATGACTTTTTATATAGCATGTTATGTTAGCAGCAACTATACATTAGTCATTTGAAAAGATGATACACTGGCCTCCAAAAGTTAAGGTACAGGGACTGGATGCTTTCGATTGCACGCGTTTTGTCGAATATCTACAAAAAATATTGGCGAATTGTTCTTGAACTTCTGGGATGAAAAGAACATGTTTGATTTTATATTTATCGGTGAAGATTTAGTCGGGGGTACTTTGGGGGGGGGGCTAATAATAAATTTAATAATAAATAAATATTTGCGATCACCTATGTAACAGGAAAGGCTGGAAATGGTTTGTCACTGTGGTAAATGACTAATTGGGTCCTGTTCAATGTTTGTATGCATTTGTGTAAGCATAGCACTCATATTCGTGAAGATGTTAACGTTTTTGTGAAAAATTCAAAAGGTTTTTTTATTTATAGCATACAGAGTTTTCAACAAATTTAACACAACTTTCCAAAAACCTGACAAAGAGTAGTAGAAACATTATACGGCAATTAAAACATGAATATATTGAATATTTGATGAGATATGGGCATTTTTATGAGATAATTTTTAACTGCGCATGCGCGGAAGATTTCAAAATTTTTATTTCATAATTTGGTAGTAAGCTATTTAGGTCAACTTATATAAAAAGTCCAGTCAAATATCGCGAAAATTCACAAAGATAGGGTCGAAATAGTGAGTTGCTTCCTAAAAATAGCTTTATTTTAAGGTATTTTCCACAACTTTTCAATCAGCTCGCTATATCTTTCTAGGTTTTCACAATATTTGATTGAACTTTTTTTTAAGTTGCCCCAAAATACTGACTACCAAATTATGAAATTAAAATTTTGAAATCTTCCGCGCATGCGCAGTTAAAAATTATCTCATAAAAATGCCCATATATCATCAAATATTCAATATATTCATGTTTAATTGCAGTATAATGTTTCTACTACTCTTTGTCAGGTTTTTGGAAAGTTGTATTAAATTTGATTGAAAACTCTGTATGCTATAAACAAAAAAATTTTGAATTTTTCACAAAAACGTTAACATCTTCACGAATATGAGTGCTATGCTTACACAAATGCATACAAACGTTGAACAGGACCCAAATAGTCATTTACCACAGTGACAAACCATTTCGAACCTTTCCTGTTACATAGGGGATCGCAAATTTTATTTTATCATTAAATTTATTATTAGCCCCCTAATTATACCCCCGACTAAATCTTCACCGGGAAATATAAAATCAAACATGTTCTTTTCATCCCAGAAGTTCAAGAACAATTCGCCAATAATTTTTGTAGATATTCGACAAAACGTGTGCAACCGAAAGCATCCAGTCCCTGTACCTTAACTTTTGGAGGCCAGTGTATTTCAATAAATTGAATATATTTCTTAGCTAAAAACTAATATTATTTGCATATCATAAATAATACATATTGAATAAAAAATTCTCAATGAGCATTATTTATTTGTATGTTTTTGAAATGTTTTTCATCCTTTATAATGATTTTAGACTTTCTTTCTTCTTGCTATCGGTGATACTAATAATCATTATAATATATTAGCTTTTTTAAATTATAATTATAAAGTGACATTTCTTTTACGATTATTATTAGAAAAATGCTATAAATAAATCAGGTTTTTCAAATTATTTATGACACTTGTAACGCTTTTTACGCCCATTTCTTGTAGCATTTTTATTAAACTTTAACAGATACATTTTTTCTCAAATGTTGTTTATGTAAATGATAAAAATAAATCTATTATCTTTCTAAATGTTTTATCTTACACATTTTAATTTCATGTTAATTTTATTTGAAATTAACCACTTCGTATGGACTTAGAATTTTTCTTGTATTTAATGTTATAAAAATATATTTGTCTGAACTCTGCAAATGATACGTAATACTGATAACAATAATTAATTACTAGTACACTTTTCATAAAATTAAGGATATGCCAAGACTTATGTTTAGTGAACACGTACTTCAACTTTATATCTCTGAAGATTTAAATAACAGCCATACTTATTTCTCGAAGAAATATCGCTACAGAAGGTTGTCCCAGATAACAAGGTACAAAATTTACGATGTTATCATTTCCTTTATCATAAGGATAATTATTCTAAATCAAAGTAGGTCCGTCAAATTTACTCTCAGCACTTTTGATTTAGAAGACTTTCTTCCGATAGTACCATTATAAGAATGAATGCAATAAATAAGAAAACTTTAACATAAATTATTATTTTTAAATAGATAACTATTTTCATTTATTTAACAGATATTTATCTTATATTATTTGTTAAGACCATTTTTTTAATAACTTAGTGACTTGTGAATAACCTATATTTTATAACCGGGAAGCCCGGTTTTATCCCCCTGTTAATTATAATAGAAGAAAGTTATGGGTACTAATCGATTGGAAATAAAATCGACTTTTAAATGATGTAAATAAAATTTGCTTATGGGGCTCTCAACAAATCAAAATCAGACCAAACTTAGTTTTTTTTTCAATAGTAACACCCAATTTTGACAATATATTTTATATCTTCTGTTCAAACTATGCCTAGAAACGAAATTTCAAGTCATTTGGATGGTAATTTTTGAATTAAAAACATCTAAAATTCAGAATTTCTAATGTTAAATTACATTTTCATATATTTATAAATATCTCTTGAAATTATAATCCTCATGTGATAGTTTTGTGTATGATTATAATAGTAAACTAGTATGTTGTGGCCATCAAAAAACTTTCTTCTATATAAATCACGTCAATTAAATCATTTAAATAGTACAAGAAATTACATCAATTCAGCACCAATTCATAGGGGCTGTGCATATATAACGCTATCACTTTTTTGGCAATTTTGAACCCCCTCCCCCCCTTAAGATATCATACGTTATCATCCCTCGAACGCCCGCCCCCCGTAATGATATCGTTATCAATGTCTTTTGCTTGGAGTGATACACAAATATAGTTACATTTATTTTTCGCATACTTCATTGATTCATATGAAGAGAACTCAATAAAATATCACTTTATATATGAAAAAACTTTTTATCAAATAACACTTAAAAGAAATATTTGCTATTTAAAAGTATTTTATAATAGCTTTTTGTTACATAATACATTCAACAGTAATAATGTTTTCTTGCACTTAACCTTGCACGGGGGAAGGGGGAGGAGACAGAGCTTCTTATCACTAAAACAGGTGGACAACATTCTTTCTCTTTTACTAATTTTAATAATACCTTTGTACTTTCATAAAAATAGATAGCAGACTAAAAAAAGATAACATTCTATTTTGATGTAAAGGCTAAGTTATAAATAAAAAGAGAGAATTTTGGTTGGATCAAAAATGATAACGATATCAAAAGACGAACCCCCCCTCCCCCTAGAGATATCTAACGATATCATTTCCAGACTCCCCCTCCCCCCTAAAATGATAACGTTATATATGCACAGCCCCATATGAAAGTATATTTGAATTTGAAGTTTAATGAAAATTCGTGCATTAGTTCTTGAGGTAGAGCTATAGCGGAAATTCTGAAAAATGTAGCATACCAGCGCCATCTGTAGAGCGATTTACACCAAAACATAAACAGCACTAATTTATTTCAAAGTATACCTGAATCTGAAGTTTGATGAAAATTCGTGCATTATTTATTGAGATAGAGCTGTAGGGGATATTCTGAAAACTGCAGCATAGCAGTGCCATCTGTTGAGCTATTTGCACCAAAATATAAACAGCACGAATTCATATCAAGGAAGCCTGAATCTGAAGTTTGTTAAAAATCCAAGCATTAGTTCTTGAGATAGAGCTATTGTGGAAATCGCAAAAATACAGCATAGCAGTGCCACCTGCTGAGCAATTTACACCAAGATGTATAAACCATCAATTCTTGTCAAGGAGCCAAATCCGTTCATTAGTCCTGGAGATTAAGCTATTATTTAAATCGTGAAAAATGGTGCATAGCAGTGCCACCTGTTGAGCAATTTACACCAAAATATAAACAGCACTAATTCATATCCAGGTATATCTGAATCTGAAGTTTGTTGAAAACCCAAGCATTAGTTTTTGAGATAGATCGTGAGATATATTGCGGAAATCGCAAAAAAATGCAGCATAGCAGCGCCATCTGTTGAGGTATTTGCAGAAAAATGTACAAAACGTCAGTTCGTGTCAAGTAATAACTGAATCTGAAGATTCATGAAAATCTGTGTATTATTTCTTGAGATAGAGTTATTGCGGAAATCGTATAAATCCTACAAAATGAAGCATAGCAGCCCCATGTGTTGGGCGATTTACACTAAAACGTTATCAGTACCAATTCATATCAAGGAATAACTGAATCTGAAGTTTGATGAAAATCCGTGCATTAGTTCTTGAGATTGAGCTATTGCAAAAATCGCGAAAAATGCAGCATCCTGTTGGGCGATTTGCACCAAAAACTAATCAGCGCCAATTTATATTAAGGACTACTAGAATTTATTTTTTTATTAAACTCCGTGCATTAATTCTTGAGATAGAGCGCCCACAAAATTTGTGTCACATACAGACAGACAGACTCACAGAACCACAGACACACAGACGGGCATTTTGTAAAAACATGTTTTTCGGAAATTCTGATCTCTAAAACATGTAAATCCGGAGAAAATCGGAAGTCGAAAATTTTCATGAATCCAATACTTTCTTCTTGTAAGGATAGAAGAAAGTAAAAACCCAAACATAAATACATTGGATTTGTAATTTTCCAAATTTCATAATATGAGTTATGATTTATGAAATTAATATTCGAAAAAAAATATGAATTGCAACCTATAATTTTTGATATAATAGGGTCAGGTGGGGGAAAGTGGGGGTAAAATCAAGCTTTTTTTTAGAGAAGGCCCTAAAACCAAGCTATTAAATTTATTTTAATGAAACTTTTGATGCATTTTATATACATTGTATTCATATAGATTAAACATGAAGCTTAACAATTCAATTTTGTTCGTCTGTTTTCTCATAGTGATTCATTTAAAAGTGCATGTTTTGATACACCCACTTTACCCCATGGTGGGGTAAAGTGGGGGTAGTTCCAAAATTAGTGTATATTTAAATCAAAATATGTACAATTATTGTTTTTGAAATGAGAATTCTCTGAAATAAATGCATCTTAATTATATTTAAAGATACAAATACACAAAAAACTATTTTTTACATATTATTTAATTAAAGAAATAGTATGCTTGGCTGTCAAAATGTTAGTTTTTTTTAATGGTCAGTTTTTTCTGCATTTTGTATGTCCTTTACTATATTTGCTTGACTGAATTTTTTCTTACTGGGTCATTTTCTTCAACAGCCAACCTTTCCAAAACAGTTTCATTGGTTAGAACATAATCGCTCTTGCTCTGTAATTCGTTTAAGTGTCTGTATTCATTTTAATATTAAATATAAAGCATCAGATATTTACTTAAGTTAATACAGAGGTAAAAAATATCCCTATTATACAGCACTTACCTAAGCCTAACCATACCCCTAAATTACCCCACCTCAGAAAATAACTCATAATAAATAGAATTATAAAATTTATTTTTAACTTTCTATGTAGATCTGTTCTTTAGATGTTAATCTACAACTCTGAACTAAAATCAGTAGTTTCTGATAGTTAATAATGAGTTTATCAGAAGCTTAAACTAACATACCATATGCAATGAGCATAAACAAGATAGTTTGAAAGATTAAACTTGTTACCATTTTCTAAAACTTAAGTAAAAATATTTGCCATAATGTCAATATATGTCTCTGAAAAAGAATTAATTAAATGTCTTAATTTAAAAAGAGAAAACAGGTGTTTTTCAATATACCCCCATTTTACCTCATGGGCCCACTTTCCCCCACCTGACCCTATTTATTATGTCCTACTTTATGCGAATTCTCAATTTCAAATTTTTTTCTCAAGTAGTTTTCGAATTATCATTAAAAAACTCCAAAATGATGTTTAAGTTGCCTTCTATAATGTGCAGAAAAGCATCACTTGAAAAAATATATTTTACTCATTTTATTAAGACATTTTGACTGGCAATAGTCGAAACTCATTAAGCGAGTGAAATGGTCATATTGGCAAGAAATTATACATTAATAGAATTGAAACAGTCATTCTGTAGCATTTCAACAATCAAGCGCCGAACTTCGATTTGGATGCATCCCCAATAGTCCAGGCAATAGGGAATTTTACCTAGCAAAATTAATGGTAGTTCTGGAAATCGGCTTACTTTATGTGTTTTGGGTCGCTTAATCCGAATTTGTAACTTCCCACCAAAATTTCCCCCGACAACTCCCCCAAATTTTGGTAAAATGCCCCCCAAAAAAGGTTTTTATTAAAAAAATATATTTTTTTATTGTTTTAAGGGAAAAGTATCTAGAAATTCAGAAATAGACAAAAGTTGCAACAAATTAGATATATGACATAATGACTTACGATGAAGGGGAAGGGAGGATCTGCCTCGGAAAATGCGCGCGGCGCTGCGTGGACTAAATTGCGCAATTCCACTTAACCACTCACACGTTTACATTCGCCCTCCCATCTCCCCTCCGAACTTTCTCTATAAGGTTTACTTTAATTTTTTTGGGTCGCTGAATCCGAATTTTTAACTTAACCCCAAAATTCCACCCCCCGAAACCCCCCCAAAATAGTTGTTTTTAAATGAAATTTTTTATTGTTTTAGGGGAAAAGCATTACAAAATTCAGAAACTAGACAAAATTTGCAACAAATAGGATATATGACATTATGGCGTAGGATAAACGAGGAGAGAGGGGGCTGCCTCGGAACATTCCCCGCGCGCTTTTTCACCATTTTTTTTCAAAAAATCAATTTTTTGGGTAATTGCCGGGTGAAATTTTAGTGGGAAGTTACAAATTCGGATTCAGCGACCCAAAAAATATAAAGTTAGTCGAAATCCAGAACTAGTATTAATTTTGCAAGGTAAAATTCCTTATTGCCTGAACTTCATAACTTAGTTCACGTAGCGCCGCAGTGCATCTTCAGAGGCAGCCCTCCCCCTCCCGGTTCATCCTACGTCATAATGTCATATATCCTATTTGTTGAAAATTTTATCTAGTTTCTGAATTTCGTAATGCTTTTCCCCTAAATCAATAAGAAATTTAAGTTAAACAAACTATTTGGGGGGTCGTTAGGGGGGAAAATTTTTGGGGGAAGTTAAAAATTCGGATTCAGCGACCCAAAAAACTTAAAGTAAACCTTATAGAGAAAGTTCGGAGGGGAGATGGGAGGGCGAATGTAAACGTGTGAATGGTTAAGTGGAATTGCGCAACTTGGTGCACGCACCACCGCGCGAATGTTTCAAGGCAGGTCCCCTCTTCCCCTTCATCCTAAGTCAGAATGTCATATATCTAATTTGTTGCAAATTTTGTCTACTTTCTGAATTTTAGATACTTTTTCCCTAAATCAATAAAAAGATTGATTTTTTTTTTTAATATCAAACTTTTTTGGGGGGCATTTTACCAAAATTTAAGGGGGGGGGGGTTGCCGGGGGGAAATTTTGGTGGGAAGTTAAAAATTCGGATTCAGCGACCCAAAAAACATATAGTAAGCCTTTTTTCAGAACTACAATGAATTTTGCTCGGTAGAGCCCCTATACGGTTTCTATTGCCTGGACTACAATGAATTTGGAGCATTTATTTATGGTCTCAAATTTGGGTATTGCTATTGAAACTAGTATGTTGTGGCCATCACAAAACTTTCTTCTATCTCATACATGTCAATACTTCAAAACTCACTATCTCAGTGCCAAATTAAATAGCAATCTGTATTCATCATGAGAATTCTAAAAATATGAAGTTCCGTGCATTAGTTCTCGAGGTATGACTGTCGCTGAAATCGTGTAAATCCAGCAAAATGCAGGATAGCAGCGCCACCTATTGGGTTATTTACACCAGAAACTAATTATCACCAACTGATGTCAACGTGTAATTGAATATGAAGTTTGAGGAAAATTCGTGCATTAGTTCTTAAGATAGAGGTATTGCGCAAATCATGACAAATGCAGCATAGAAGTGCCACCTGTTGAGCGATTTGCAACAACACATAATCAGCAGAAATATTAATCAAGTTATACTTAAATCTGAAGTTTGATGAAAATTCATGCATTAGTTCTTGAGATAGAGCTATTGAGGAAATAGTTCAAAATGCAGCACAGCAGCGTCACCTATTGGGAAATTTACAACAACACGTAGTCAGCATCATTTCATATGAAGGACTAACTAAATCCGAAGTTTGATGAAAATGTGTGCATTAGATCTTGAGATAGAGCTAGTGCAAAAATAGTGTAAATCCTGCAAAATGCAGCATAGCAGCGCCACCTGTTGGGCGATTTACACCAAAACGTAAACAGCATCCACTCATGTCAAGGACTAACGGAATCTGAAGTTTTATAAAACTCCGTGCATTAGTTCTTGAGATAGAGCTTTTGCGGAAATCCTGCAAAATGCTACATAGCAGCGCCACCTGCTGGGCGATTTACACCAAAAACTAATCAGCACCAATCTATATCAGGGACTACCCGAATATAAATTTTCATTAAATTTCGTGCATTAGTTCTTGAGATAGAGAGCCCACAAAATTTGTGTCACATACAGACAGACAGACAGACAGACAGACGGACAGACAGACAGACACACAGACAGACAGACTCACAGACTCACAGATAGACATTTTGCAAAAACATGTTTTTTGGAATCTCTGACCCATAAAACGTGTAAATCCGTCGAAAACTGGAATTCGAAAATTTTCATGAAACCAATACTTACTTCTTGTAAAGATAGAAAAAAGTAAAAAAAAAAAAAAAAACAAAGTTTGGGTTCGTTTTGATATATAGATGGCCCCCTAAGTATTTAAAAGTAGGCTTTATTTTGAATTGTTTAGTACCTGTAACTTTCTTCTGCCATAATTTGTTGCAGAGTTAGCAGGGGGTGTTTACTTTTTTTCCCCACGACTGTAAAAAAGAAGAATACATCCCATACATTTTAATCTTCCAATCGTCAATGAAACAGAAATAACCAATCGACTGTAGTTTATCATATTAACAAGTTTTGTATTTTTTATTTATATCATTAATAAACTCATATCTATCTATATTATAAAGGGCAAACATATCTGTGCGTAACGCATACGTCATTTTGCGAATGGCAACACTTTGAAATATGAAATGAAATTTGGGTTTTGCAATTTTCTCTACTACAAATTTTTAAACTTCTAAACATCGCACATTTTAAATTTTTACACCGCCGTATAAGGAAAAAAATGCTCTTTTAAATTCAATTTGTTTGAAAGCAGTATCTCAATTAGTTTTTGAGATATTAATTTTTTCGCAGTTTTTAGTAACATTTTTCTTATCGTGGCAACAAAAGTACCTCATTTCTATTGAAAGTCATTGAAAGTAAACGGAAAATAGTTGAAAATAGGAGATACTGTATCTTTTTGTTGCCATTTTCTCATAAAACCTGAAAAAATAGATAAAAAGAAAATATGGGCTATGTCAAGAATATTGTCTATTATTCCGTGATAATGACCTCATATGCACACTTTTCTATAGACGAAGTTTAAGACTGTGTTGTAAAAGTAGATTGCTTTAGCGGATGCAAATGACGTCATTTTATAAAAAGCGTGTATTTTAATTGTTAATCCTGAATTATGTTTTGTAGAAGTGCGTCATTTTCACAGCCCATCTGCTTTGAAATTCTTCACAGGTGAAAATGCTTCACTTTTGAAAATAATATAATCGAAAGCACACACTGATAAACGCAATGTTTTACAAAAATGTAGAGTGTCTTTATAAAAGAGAGATGACATGCAAAAAATAGCGATTTATATTACAGAAATTGATGATTCTCGCCTGGATGGATTGGCTTCGCCGAGTTAGACAAGCAAACAAATAATTCGTGGTTTAAAATAATATCGTGTCCCGGAAGTTTTTGTCGAAAATTCTCTTGAATAATTAAATTTTAATGCTATTCTTTAGGACATTCTGCTATAATTTTATCAAAATAACATAATTTGCTTAATTTAATTTTTCCTAATATTATATAATCTATATATTTAAAACACAAGTGTGTTTTTTAGTCATCTGCCCTGATCTTTCTGCTGAACCAATATTACTAAGATATATATTTTTTTATTTGAAAGCTCTTCCTTTGTAGATGTGGTCACACCATCTGTTTTTTTTTTAAATATCCCCACTTTTATATTTTAATTTTAAAAGCATTTTATGAAATTTCTTCAAAATGATGAAAATTAGATATCTTTCATTGCTGCAGACAAGAGAGAAATAATGAGGTATTTTAAACTGTACTCATGTTATTTTCTGTTAAAATTTCAAAATTGTTGATAAAAATTGTTGTATAGGGTTTAGTGGCGCAAAATCCCATTAGGAGCAGAATATTATATTAGGGGCATAATAACGGAAAATGACATACTGCTTTTGAAAACACACATTTTTCCTCATAAATTTTCTATAGTGATTTTCCTTCTGCATGTGTACTGATACTAAGTTTCAGACACTAGGCGAAATGCTTATTTAAGTGAAAATGAAGTCATATTTAAAAGAAAACGATCATTTTGTTAGATAAAACTAAGCCTTTTAACACAAATGCGTCTAAAATCCACAAATTACGGAAATTTTTACTCTTCAAAATTGAGATTAGAATGTCAAATAAAGAGTGCGTCTGTTCACATAAAAGATGTTGCTGGCAATCTTGACTTCTGGTTTTGAGTTAAAATGATTTTTAAATGGCCAAACAAAATACAATTTTTTTTAAATGATGAATATGGATATGAGAAGTGCGTATGCAAATTTTGAGAAGGTGAAAATTGCTGTTTTCATTCAGGAAATCCAAGCATAAGAGCCTCAATTGATAACCACATCCTAATAACTGATCTTTATTATATTTTACTGAATAAGTATCTATATTATAAAGAACAAACGTATCTGTGCGTAACGCTGATGTCATTTTGCGAATGGCAATACTTCATGATCAAATTTCGGTCTTGAAATTTTCGTTACTGCATTCTTTCAATCTTCTGACCATCATACATTTTCAATTTTTGTCGCATAGGGAAATAAATGTACTTTCAAATGCAATTTGTTTAAAAACTGTATTCATTGACTGATGTATTATATTTTCTAAAATAATTTTTAAGCATGATTCTTTTTAAAGGTTATCTTATCACGTACCGGTTTCAATACATAAAATAATAAACATTTTGCACATAAAGTAACAAACATTTTTCAGCATTTGTTTCTGACTATTTTCGCATAATGAAATTAATACTTCATTTATAAGCAAATAAAAGAATAATATTAAAAAAAACACCAAACTAACATATTTGTGAAAGACAAATTAACGAAATTAATACTTCTTTTATAAACAAACTAGCAGGCTATGCCCGCTGCGCTGGTCAATATTTCCAAATGAACCTTGGATTAAACTAAATGGTGAATTTGAACTTGTATTTTAAACAATATGGATCTTCAGCTCTACCTTGCTCATTACTGAAAACGATGCGAACGCCATTGCGATATAATGTTATCTTAAGCGTTGGACAAAATTTAGCAATTAAGAAGTAATTGTTTTAGTTGATTATAAACAGCGCATTATGGTCGGGTAATGAGACCGCTATGACAACAGGAATTAATACCTCTGTAACTAATCAACATGTAATGAAATCGTATATACTAACACCATTCCTAAAAGTCATACAACAGGGCCACTTGTAACAAAATATGTTCTGTAGATTTTTTTAAAAAGTCTAAACTTTCATAATCAGGTTCACTTAATTTTTGAACTTTTACTGTTGCTCTATAACTGAGTACCCTTGAACAATATGTATACACTAAAACCTTTCCAAAATTATTACCTAACTAATTGTGGTATATCCTACGAAAGTATTATAAACAATCGGAATGAAATACAAATTTCCGTTGTAAATATATAGTAGATGATGATGATGATGCGATTTTGTGTAATAGATTTCATAGTAAAGTTTTCGCTTCAAACAAAAACGATGCTTTCAACATTAAAGCTAATACACCAATATGTGAAGTATCCGATTACGGAAGGTTAACTTGAATTCTCATGAGCAACTACTCAAAGAAAAGTGAATATGTGGCTTTAGTGATACTTTTATGTCAGCCGGGCGCAGGTCATAAATCAATAAAGATTGTTTTCATAGCATATTCTTATTTTATTATTTTCATTTAAAACACAAACCTTTCACTCATTTCATTTAAAATGCATGCCTTATACTAATTTCATTTAAAAAACTGAAAAGATAAACAATAACAGGAAATAATGCCATAATTAAAAGCAAAAAAAAATATTTTTAATTTACATACGCAAAATATAACTACTGCTACTGGGAATTTTAAAAATGCTATCAGCGAGATGTGCGCACGGTTGTTATAAATGTACCCATTTTTTCTTCTTATCGAGGAGCAATTTATAAATCGCACAATATTATTCCAATTGCAATTTCTTTCATTGAGGAACCTATGACCAAAAAAAATGGAAAAAAGACTCTTGTAGATTCTTCGGATGACGGCATCTGACGCCATAAACCGAGTTTATATATATGAAAATAATTTTTAAGTCGTTACAAACATTGCTTTCATACTTAAATATTTTCATTGGTACTACTTGTTATCCCGTCGACCAATTTCGCCAAATTATATAAATCGCCAAACCATTCTCCAAATTATATAAATTGACATAATCTTTATTTTATATAACGAAATAACAAATAAATTAGTATAACATTAATAAAAATACAAATAAAACGTCGAAATTAAAATCACTTGATGACGTAAACACGTGTAGCTTCTTTAAATTCAAGTGAATTTGATATTTACGATCAACCATTATTGGCATTTAATCTTATAGTTTGACGATGGTCGACGGAATATCTAAGTAGTACCTTTTCCATTTTTGTTTCATAACGCTAAATTCTCAGTAATTTTTTTCCTTTTATTTTACATAAAATCACTATTTTTTAAAAAAATTAAGATGCTTGCATTTTTATTTCAAACTCAAAGAGCCGTTTTTATTTTTTAGCCAAATTGGTTGATTTGAATTTTTTCTGTTGCTAGAGTAACGGATGTAATGATAGGTATTTTGAGGTTTAGATGCCAAAGACACCGCCAAATTAGAAAAATATGAAATGTGTCATGAACTGTTGGACTTATAAAAATTTATTTGGTAGCATTCGAGTCAGCATACAAAACTACATTAAAATATGCTATCATTTGACGCATAATTTTGATATTCGATTCCCCCCCCCCCCCGTGCAAAAACCATTAGGGGTGACACTTTAGAAAATCCTTTCTTAGCAGAAGTCTATGTCATAAGAAGTATTTTTACCACGATTTTCAAGATTTTAGGTTCAGTAGTTTGCGCTGTCCGTTAATTAGTCCCCTAATCCAGACTTTATTTTATATACTATATTAGATATGCCATTTTGCGGTGAATCGATGATCGAAAATTAATCCAATATCATTTGAAATATTACATAACAGAGGTGAAAGTACGAAGAAAGACGAAGAAGAAATGACGAATTACAAAAGACTTGTAATTTTTTTTTTTTCAAAATGTTGAATTTTTCGATAGTAATAACGTATTAAAACATAAATTTCCTTAAAAATTATCTTTATTTCCTAGATTTCGAATCTGTGAATTTTCCTGTAAATGAAATTGGCGATATGACTTGAGAAAAAATGAAATAAACAACAGATAATATTAGATTAATATTAACAAAATTATTCTAATTGGTAAACAAATCATATTAGATGTAAATTTCCAACTGGGCGAAAAATGTCCTGACCAGGATTCGAACCCGGGATCTCCTGGCTGAAGCCGCCAGTGCTCTGCCATCTGAGCTATCCCGGACGATTCTGGTTGAACTTTTTCACCCAGCTAACCTTGATGATGCTTCAGCAAGGAGATCCCGGGTTCGAATCCTGGTCCGGACATTTTTTGCCCAGTTAGAAATTTGCATCTAACAGATAATATTTGCTTAAATAAAATGGGTAATATTCGTTGATCTGAGTTCGAGTTTATAAATATCACATGCTTTCGGAATTACGGCGAAAAACATTTTAAAAAGTATGAAATTATTTTACAATATGTATGTGTGGCAGAAATTCACACTGAAATTTAAGTATTCGATTCCATTTTTAAAATATTAACTGATATCTATATAAGTTACAATTGAATATGAAAATGTACTCAAAAAATGATCTCTTTCACCTAAAAAAACACCATTTGTGAGAACATCCTCAAGCTAATATCACGCTTATGCATTTTTGGCTTAAAATCACATTGTTTGGCGACAAAAGAAAAATAAAAAAAATGTAAAGAAACAAATAGTAATTACACATGTGACTCACATTTACATCTGCTTGTTTCTTCTATAAGTCACGTGATGGGACAATTAGATATATAAAAAAAGAAAAGAACAGAACAGAAAGAAAATGTCGTTAAAATTTCATCTAATCAAATTTTCAGATTCGTTTCCATATCTAACGCAAGCGACAAAGAGCCAAATATTGCGTATCAAGTGTAATATTTTTTATTAAATTAATTTTTAAGCATTACAAATATTTCTTTCAGGTTTTGATTAAATGTTTCCGTTTTTTAATATTATCACTTATTAAAACGGATTTTCTTCTTCTTTTTTCCTTTTTTAATTTTTTTCATTTAAATAAAATTAGTAACAGTTTTTCTTTTATTTTTCGAGGTTTAATAGCCGTTTCAATTTTTTTTTTATCAACGATGAATTTCGCGAAGAAATAAAATGGTAACCTTATCGCCCAAAATAACAGAATTTTCCGTAATAATGCTAAAACTAATATAGGTAGAATAATGTGTTATAGCTTAAAACCTTCCCTGAAACAATACCTATCTAACGGTATAGGTTCCGTAAAAATCCATGCAGTAGAACTCGAAATCTAGGCGTTCGGAACGAAATTTCCGTTTGGATTTTATATATATAATAGATAATAGAATAGACAATAGATTATACATATATATAATAGAATAGATAATAGATTATGTGTTATGAACTATCTCAAAATTTAAAACAGATCGCATTGTTAGATTTCCTAATTTTAACAATATCGCGTTATGTTAGTTCCACATTCCACCACCAGGGAGCGCACTCTATTCTTAACGAAAGCGTATTTGAACGAAACTCCTTCATGCAACCTTTCCGTAGATACATGAATCGGGAGGGTGGCGGTCTTAACCAATAATTTAAGATAATTGCTGAAATTACTACGAAAAATATTTTAAAGGGGCTCTACGCGGGCCCCTAATAGAGTTAGAGGAAATCGGAAGACGGCAAAATAATCGCGGGGAAAAGTTTGCTTGGGTGCTTCGGAGCTACTTTTGGCGCGAGATCTAAGCTCTACGACCAATAGGAGCGCAGATATTTAAGGAAATATGAAGCAACAAAGTCCAAAATAACAGAATTTTCCGTAATAATTCTATAACTAATCTAGGTAGAATGATGTGTTATAGCTTAAGACCTTCCCTGGAACGATACCTATCTAACGGTATAAGTTCCGTCAAAATCCATGCGGTAGAACTCGAAATCTCGGCGTTCGGAACGAAATTTCCGTTTGGATTTTATATATATAATAGAAGATAAAAGAATAATAATGAAAAAATACAAATCTAATATATTTGTAATCGTACAATTTAAATTTTTAGATCACCAAATAGGATTTTTTTTTCAAATGGAATTTGTTTGCAAAGTTCATCTCAGTTTACGGATTGTCTATGGTTTTAAAAATAATTTTAAAGCATGAAATATTTTTTAATTTATCTATATCGCGCGGAGCTCGATTACGAAAGATTAATCCGTTTGCCCTTAAAACAAAATAAAGAGATCATCATTTTCTTACAGCTAATTTCCATTACAAAAAACTTCCCTATGAATAAATAAATAAAATAACACAAATAAAACACAAATTTTTCAGACATGTATAAGCTCTGAAATTATCAGAATATAAAAGGATGCCATAAGTAGTAAGATCTTGGCAAATAACTCTTAGGATGCGGCTAATAAGATAATATTGCTTTTGATAAATTTAAAAAATGTATTTGATTGTGTAATTCGTATTTTCCATATGAAAAATGCTTTTTTAATGTAAGTGGTCAATCTAAAAAAATTATTGCATATAAAAAAAAATTTTAGTTTTCAATAAAAAAAAATGTTTTCACCTATATTCTTTACCCCGGGAAGCCCGGGTACGATCCCCTAGTATATATAAAAGCCGTTCTCTGTGTGTATGTCCGGTATACAAATCTGCAATTTTTGACCAATTTGCACGAAACTTCATGTACATACGTTTTAGAACGTGGAAAAGATCACTGTCTACTTAAAAAAATTATCAGAGCACTATTTATCCCTTTTTTCTGCCACTTCCGTAATTTCATTATAGAAATATCTCTTTTTAAATCTTTTTTTTAAATTCAAACGTTTCTTTCCCGTTGCCACAACCTAAAAAATGACATAATAATGTGAAAATAATAAGGAAAACGCGTGTATTTTGTTTCTATTTGCCAATAAAATTTCAGATTTTCTTGCTATATTTTTGCGTGTTTCATATTGACGTCATTCTAAACAGAAAATTTACATTTTTTTGTATATAAAATGAAAACTTTAACTATAAGAGCGGAAAAATAACGTAGCACCTCAATTTGAATGTTTTTTTTTTTAATTAAAACATCTATTTTAATACAAACAGTCAAATTTCATGCAAACAATTTAAGAAAAAGAAAAAAAAAAGGCTAGATATGACGTCATATTCTATCAAATCTTTTCAACGCGTAATCGAATTCATTGTAAACATATGGCTCCTATATTTTGCTTACTACTTCGATTGTATACTACAGCCATATCTTATAGCTATACGTTATCGCTAAGTGTTGTATTGGTTTAGATTCAGTGCTAACATTTTCTGTGATTTATAGCAAAAAGAGAGCGGTCATTTACATTTTCAAAAAAAAATTGTTGACAGATGTCTTGATTTAAAATTTATGGAAAATGACATCATTTCATCTAATCATTGTAGATTTAATTTCAATAAAATTTCAAATTTTCCAAATAAAATTTTTGTAACTACTACCTCATTTGGATATATTTTTTTGCATTTTCCCCCGTATTGTGGAAGATATTGTATACCTCTGATACGCGTGCCAAGGAAAACATGTATTTTAATTTTAAAAGTTAAAAAAATTACCACAATGTGTCAAAAGAACATCCTTTTGCTGAATTTAAATTTCGCGAGTTCCAAAATTAAAATTAAAAATGTGAGTTTTTTCATAAACGTCAAGTTAAGGCTGTTCATAAAAGTAAAGCTGTTTTCAAATCCAAAGGAGCTATTTTCTGACATATTTTTTAATTAATTTTTGTTCGGAAACGCATGAAATTGACAGGAGTTCTTATTTAGAAACTATGTAATCGAAAGATAGTTTCCATATGTTGGTAAAGGTATAAGATCTTTCAGTTGGTGTTTTGAACTGAATTTCGGACGCAACAGTGCAATAAAGGATAAAAACCGCCGTCACGCAACCACAATTGCTCATAATTCGATAAGTAATTTATTTATGAAAAAAGGAAAAACTCATTTCAATTCCAAATCACTTTAATAGTCAGGCCTACAAATTTTAAGCATTTACGTTTAATGAGTCAGAAAATGTGTCAGAAAGTTTCGCGTTGTTGAGCAGGGAACTGGAGAAGCACCTTAAGCATTATTGCAGGTTAGTATTTTGTAATCAAGTTGCATGCCAGATAGTCGCTTAAAACATAAGTCATTCTATATTGTTTTAAACAAAGGTGCATGCCATAATAGGTTTCAGACACACTCATTAAAATAAGAATACCCTACCGCACAGCCCCATTACTGAATATAAACCCGTCAATATTCTTTGCGATAAAAATAGTTCTGCATTTTTCATTCAGCTGATAAGACTAATCCTTCATAATTGGGTTCACATGATTATATAACTTTCCCCTATAATTCTATGACTAAGCAACGGAAAACAATGTGTTACGCACTAAAATCTTCCCTAAAAAACTAATAGTGCAAGTCGCATGGAAATCCGTTCTGAAGAATTCAAGTTATATGCACCCGGAACGAAAGTCCCATTTGAATTTTATATACTTATCATGTTATTTTGAGTAGTTTGATTTGATATCTGTTAAATTCGTGTTTTGTTTTATTTTATTTTTGGCGGTTTAATTTCGTTTGCCTATTTAGTTATTGAATATTACGCGAAAGCAAACAAATTCTGAATTATTTACAATGTTTTTGAACAATTGAGTTAATCTTTCGTATTTGGGTTGAAAGCATATTTAAAAATATGCATGCTTAAAAATTATTTTAAAACCCATAAACAATTCGTAAATTGAGATAAACATTACAAACAAATATTACTGAAAGTACTTTTGTTTTCTATAATACGTTGGAACAATCGAATGTACAATGTTTAGACGTTAAATTGCAGCAAAATGGACATTTGTTGTGTTAGGTTGTTGCCACCGAAAATATGATACCAGCGTTACTCATAGACATGTATTTTCTTTATACTATTACATTAAGTGTAAACAGGTTCATCTTTCGTAATCGGGTTGCACTCAACTTTAAAAATATCCATGCTTAAAAGTTACTTTAAAATCCATTAAAATCAGAAAACTGAGGTACAATTTTCAAACAAATTTCATTTGAGAGAACTTTTTTCTATTCGACATTGTAAAAAATGAAATTGTGTGATGTTTAAAAGCTAGAAAAATTGCAGTAAAGATACATTTTATGGGTTACAATTTATGGGGCATAATTTATGGGCACTGACATAGTGTTTTAATGTAGATAATACCATACAAACGAGAATTTCACTAAGTGCTGCGCGATTTGGAGGATTTTTTTTTTCGTATTGTCAGGAAAATCACATATTTTTCTCTTACACCCGACAAAGAAAACATGCATTCTGTTATTAAAGCTTAGGAATTTTACTATGGTTGCAAGACAATAACGCCATGTTTTTTTATTGTCTTTATAACGATTTGTGGATGGGAATGCACAAATTTCAGTTATTGTGATTGCCATATTATTTCGTTTTAATTTATTTTACCTGGAAGGCTTCTTATAATTGACACGGGCGAAGCCGGGTAGTTATGCTAGTTACTAATATATTTACTCATGAAGTAATTCTCTCTTTTTAAAGAACTAGTGCATTTTTTGAGAACTAGCACCCCTTTTTCTTTCTAGAATGAATACTAAATTATCATTTTAGTAATTAAAGCATAAAAATGTATATTTTTACTTAATTAGAGAGTCAATTGTTAAATACTTATTAATTTCAAGCATTGATAACAACTTCATATTAAATGCAGTGATTAATAATTTTAATTGCTGTAAATATATCAATAGTATTTAATATAGTTTTAAATAATTATTACAAAATATTAATGTATGTAATGTTATTGTATACTACTAATGAAAATGCAGTTTTTATAATAACTCTAATTACTCGCGTCTTCTTTCAGTTTACTTTAAAAAACAGGTTTAGGGGTTGTATTCATACAAAAATTATACTAAACGGTGATATTTCATATGTGAATACCTATTTTTGATACCGCATTCAGATTTTTCGTTAAATATATCTTTAACAGACCAAACGGAATGTCATTAGGTCTAAATCAGAGGCGTTGGAAAGGGGTGGTTTAGGGGAATCGAGCCTCCTACCCCATTGGAAATCGTCTTTTTAACACTTTCCAACAAAGTTGAAAAGTGTTTATGCATTCGGTTTTTCTGTCCATCTGTTCCGTCTGTCCACGTTCTAACTCCCGTAAATATACTCGGATTTTCATGAAATTGATAAAGGTTATTTAGGGTCACCAAAGCATGTTTGGTATTGTATATGAAGAATGTAGGATTAATCGTTCATTTACAAGGATACTGAAAATTATTCCATTACATTATGGTATATGGGGAAAAATAGTTTTCAGAATATTTTAGTGACATTATGCTATTTCAAAAGTGTTGAAACTGATATAAATCACTGAATTTCACTACGATCATGTTAGAACAGGACATTCATAGCATTTTTCATTCATTTATAGGGACACTCAAAAGAAATCGGTTACAGTACAGTACTGTCTTTGAGTAATAATTGCTGGAGTGTACGGTTTAAAATTCGGTATGCGCTTTTAAATTTAATTAATTTTTTGTATCTTACTCGTTATATATAAATATCATACCTAAAATACAGGGCTGCACAAAAGTATTCACGTACCGTTCTCCTTGATTAGAGGAAATTGATGAAGGTAAATTTTCAACTGAAGTATATGTATCTCTTAAGTGAACTAAATTTTGGCTTCCATGTAGTTAATAGATTCAAATCTATAAATCGTATACGGGGCTGCAGAAAATATTCGCATAATTTTCCGATTGTGGATGGGAACAGCTGAAATCGGGTTTTGAAATGCATTATGCGTTTCCATATGGTTGAATTAGGCGTAATATTTTATTTTTTTAAACGGTGCGCTTTTGTTACATTATTCTGAATATGTTGAAAAGTGTTTTATAATCTATGCTTGACGTGTGATTTTTTTTTACTTGTTTTTTTAATAAAAATTCTTCCGAATATCTTACAAGCAGAAATCGAAATGTGAGTTGAAAAAAGGTTGTCATTGGGCAACGAAGAAAGACCAAGCACTGCATTAGAGTCCTTATCAAGTTTTAATACGGCTGTTTACCCCAATATCAAGAAAATGTTAAAAGTTCTATCAACGCTTCCAGTCTCAACAGTCTATTTTTATATTTCTGTGTGTTTTCCTTTATATTTGGACTTCATTTTTATTCAATTTGCTTCATTATTCTCCTTCTACTCTGTGTTTTTTTGATTGGGTTATGCTCTTATGTGATTGGGTTATGCTCTCATGTGATTGGGTTTTTCTCCCTACTTTCCTATTGGCTATTTATATAACTTGTTCATTTCCATTATCTTTCAGTTAAGTCTTGCTCCTGCTTCCAAAGTAGAAGCTCGTCTTCTTAGAGCCTTATGAAGAAACATTAAGTTCTTTCGAAAGGCCTGGCGCATTTATATATTTTTATACCGTTTTAAGAAGTTCTTTTGGCTTTTACAGTTTCACACTAATTTTTCCTCAGATTAATTTTTGCAAATTTTGTTCGAAAGAACATTTGTTGTCAAAGAACATTTACTAATTGTGCAATGAACGATAAAATTTAGTATAAAAGAAATTAATAGTTTTTAAATTACTTTTTTTTACACAGCTCAAAAAATATCAAGTATTTTTTTTATATAACGATAAACCAAGCGCTTCAATAATTAACTAACATAAGAGAAATGCTACATTGTTCTTACTAATATATCTTCTAAAATTTGAGACATGAATTCTTTTATATTTCGTAATTTTTAATATTAAATACGCACCTTTTTAATGAACTTTTTTTAAACATTTTTATGCGATTACAAATCAGTTGTGTGTAGAGATTGTCAATTTTTTATGTAAAACATTTCATGCTCAAATGTAAAAGATACCTTCAAACTATGTACTAAACAAGTGTATTAAAATGCAACCATATAATAAGCTTTTAAATTTTAATTTTGAAATAAAAAAGCATTCAGATGAAAGTATTTATTATTTATTATTGGTCAGAACATCCAGTAACAAATTTTTCAAACTAACGTTTCAGGAAATATATATTCAATCAGTTATTTGGCAAGCAGTGATACGCACTAAAATTTCTGTATGAGTCAAAATCTGGCTGATAAGTGAATTTGAAAGCTCAATTTACGTTTTAGTAGTCATATGTCAATGTATTAACATTAACTGTCCTTATGTACTAATCATTAATAAGTAGGTATTAATTTTAGGCAATCAATAGGGTTTAATATTAGATGAGTTACAGAACAGGAGATAAACCGCTGCAGACAAGACAGACATGCAATTTTATACTCAAGTATTAGAATTAAAAATCGAAAAACAAACAAACGAGTGATATGTTTATTTTTATTGCATTCGACTCGAGCACAATCGATAGGTCTTTAAAATCCATTTTACAATTTATATAGCGCAAATGAATGAGGGGAGTTTAAAAATGTTTATTTTCAAAACTATTACACATTTTATAATAAGTGATATATGAAAATAAGGAAGAACATTCTAAGTTTTTTTCATTTACAAAGGTTCGTGTGGGAACCTTTCGTAACACGACAAACGCCTAATCTGTAATCAAGTTCGTTCTACAAATTTGGCTGTTTTGCGCAGTCAACGATTCCTAATGGAGCTCTGATGCATTGACATTAAGAATCTTGATTGTGCAAAACCACCAACTGTGTGGAACAAACTTGATTACAGATTAGGTATTTGCCGTCTTACGAAAGGTTCGCACATTAAACATTTCTAACTGAAAAAAAACTTGGAATGTTCTTCTTTATTTTCATGTATCACTCATTATAATATATGTAATTTTTATTTTAATATAAATTTTTTAAATACTGTCATTCATTTGTGCTATCTCTGCATAATCTAGCAAAAGAGAAATTGTTCTGCACTAACACTATTCCACCAAACAAGAAAACATGAAATATAATACTACAAGATTATGCCAAAATAAATAAATAAATAATAAAAAATAACAAGTGAAACAATAAAAAATACTGCGGCCTCGTCGGCAGAGTGTTAATGTCAAAATGGCTATGTATTTAGAACAGAAGTTGTAATTATAAAATATATATTTTTTGTGGTTGGTTTTAAACTATAGATTGCCTGTACTCATCAGTAAATGACTCTAGTATTATCTAAAGGCATTGTCGACGTGGCCGCAGCCTTTTTGGTTGTTTCAGTGCTTTTTTAGTGTCTTTTACTGGCGTAGTCTTATATTTCATGTTTTCTTATTTGGTGGTGTGTGATAATGCAGAACAAATAATCGCTGGTCATAAATATTTTAATTAGTGTGTTTCACCGCTGCTTCACTGCAGCCTTTTTCCGCTATTCCCATGAATTTATCACTAGTTTCTCATTGGTTATGATGAATATATATGCGCATATTTATAAATATATTTAAACAGGTATCCAACTTGCTGGTCCGTATGAATTGAATTCGAGTAGTGAGTATTATTGGCAGTAATTGACACTTTTTACAATTCCTTTTATATTAAAAAAGTTCTATAAAGAAACCTATAATTTTTACAAAGAAGGACCATTTGACTTTGAAATGTTTCAAACACGCTATAAAAAGACCGTAAGCAGGGGCGTAGCTACCGTGGAGCAGTTGGAGCAAACTGCTCCAGGCGCACGAATCCGAAGGGCGAAAATTAGAAAGAGCGAAATAAAAATTTGTAAAAGTATTTGCATATTTTTTCATTATTAATCAGGTATTATAAATGAATCTTGTTACAATCAACATATTCCTATGTCATTTTACCTTGTGTACCTCAACATTTAGATTTTAAACATGTTTTTATTAACAGTTCAAAAAAATTAATTCTATTCGCGAAGTTTTTATTTTAATTCATAGCATACTGCAGCCTCAAGTAACTTCTCCAACACCGTTTCAGCATGACAATTTTTTTTTTTCTGTAAAGGACAGTTGAACATTTTTAAATCTTGAAATAATCAAAACTTATTTGCAGGCCTCTCGTGGGTCACTTTATTGGCTACTACTATTTCCAAACAATAATCTTCTTGGTACGTTTTGTTGAAAATGTCAAAAATATATCATGATTATTACTGTACGAAAATAATGGTAGCCAAAGAAGTCACCGCTGAGAAACCTATATTTACGATTTAACAGAAATGCCTTAGTTATTTAGTTATTTTGCGATTAAAAGAATAGTTTGATAAATTAAAGAAAATTGACAATTTTAGAAGCAAAAAACCTAGAGAACGAAAGTTTTTGTGTTTAGTGGAAACTAAACATGCGTCAATATAGATTGCAAAACAATAAGAAGAATCGGATTTAAGCATATTCCACATCAATCCATGGCGACAAAATTTAGAGGCAGGAGGGGAGGGGCCAGGGGATTAAATTTTGTCCGTATCATTTTTGAAATTTTGAGAACATGGCAAGTCTCAAATACAAAATCGATGAGCATTTTCCTTCAAAAAGATAGAAAAAGTTAAATATGAAATTTAGTGTTCCTTAGGAACTGATTATCGCCTATTCAAATTTGCACCACTTTTATCGATAAGTATTTTTCCCCATTAAACCTTATTTAGTCACAGAATTTTAGGATTAAATAAACTAAAACATATTTTTCGAAAATAGTAATGTGAGTTAGCTTAGGCCATAATCAGGATCCACTCCCCCCCCACACACACACATACCACCACCATCCGATATCGAATGTTAGTAGTCAATGAATTTTTGAATTATACAAAAAAATATCAATCTCTACTTACTCCACTCCACTTTCAGTTTACAAAAAAAGAAATATTGTGTATTGTGTTCAGTACTGTATAACAATTAGGGTTAAATTGCACTGGAACCTAGCTCCGGTACTCCTCTGTTTTTAGTAAATATTTAAATATTGGTCGGAATTCACCGGAGCTCATAAATACAGGGCTCCGGAGCCCAGTGCAATAGCGCTTCCGAAAAACTGTAGGCTAAATTACCCTTCCCTTTCCTTCCCACCTCCAAGTTTTTGCATTCTTTTTTATCAAAACACTTATGTGTGACATAATGTGCCGCACACATAGAAGATGGAGATAAAACGGACTCAATTTTTATTATCAGCTTTTGGGCTTGAACTGACTCAAGCTCAATCTGTCTTATATTCAAAATTTTATATATTCGGGTACAAAAGAAAAATTTCCTCCTTCAAAATTACGTATTATATTCTATTTCAAATCATTTTAATGCTATTTTGATCAGAATGAAGGGAAAACAGAAATCGTGTTTTTCTAGTCTAGCGATAGTAGCAAATTTATGTCGGCGAGGCATTGATACGGCGCCAATCAAGAGGCTGAACAATGAATTTGCTTTCAGTACGATTTTCTTTTGTGACAGTAGGACAATTTTTTAATTGGTGGGTTTTTTATTTATTGTTGTGACGATTTGGACGTCATAACACACAGGGTCACGCGACAGTAAAATGTTTAGTACAATAGAAACAGTTATCCCGATCTGCGTTGTGAAAAGATCAAATGGGATAAGGTTAATTAATAAATTAGGAGAGAAGAAAATTTTGGAATAAAATTAATTTTGACAATAACTCAAGGACGCCTTATTTAACGTTGAAATGGAAATATCGAACTTGTAGGTTGCATAGAGAAACGTCCAATTCTAATAATTTCAAAATATTAGTTCTTTAGATACCATAAATTATGAATATTATCTAAAAGGGAACAAGGAAGGAGTTCAAAGGAAAGACATATAAGTATACATACATAAACCAACTTTATATTCATTTATATAAATTCACAACTCAAATATGATTTTTTTATATCATAATAATCTTTTCAAATTGTCTGCTATTTTATCAGAATATAACATAGTTCCATTCTCATTAGAACAGCAAAACTTTCATCAAAATTATACTTTGTTACTTATTTATTTATTTTTTTTATTAATTTATGTTATCTTATGCTTGCCCTTTTTTGTTCACAGCACGATCCGATGATGGGGCTTTTGCCAAAATTTTAATCAAAATTTTATTTATGAAAAATAATATTCCCGTTATCATTAAAATCTTTATCATAAACAATCATAATATTCAATGACATAAGATTATGTACTTTAGTGAAAATTTAGAAAATTAGTTGCTTAATATTAAATGTACACATTATAAGAAAACATGAAAACAATAGCCACGAATATATATTGAAATAAATAT
This sequence comes from Maratus speciosus, assembly GCA_963932465.1. Taxonomy (NCBI): domain Eukaryota; kingdom Metazoa; phylum Arthropoda; class Arachnida; order Araneae; family Salticidae; genus Maratus; species Maratus speciosus. Next base: position 175,579,517 of record OZ010790.1, on the reverse strand, counting down.
AAGGAATTTCTCACCCAAATAGACTTCTATCTTTTCTGTAATCATCCAAATTATACAGTTCACTCATAGTTCATGGAATCCTAAACACAAGTAAGTTCATCGGGGCATAAAGTTTTTTTTTCTCTTATATGTGTAAAGTTCATGGGGATCTTTCACCAACCAATTTCACTTAGTTTTTTTTTTCCTTTTATATCTGTAGAGTTCATGGGGATCTTTCACCAACCAATTTCACTTAGTTTCAGCACTCTATGACGCATGAAAATTATCCGAGCTCCAACTCCACAATGTACTCTTTCGTTGGCAAAATCTGCAGACACTTCATACATCTCTTTACTATCCTCTTAGCTTATATCTCCACATCAGGTGAATTCTCCTGTAAAATTCTGCATCAATTTATTTTCAAAGACTTGTCTGCTCTCAGCGATCTTTGTCAATAGATCATGACAAGGACAGGTCTACTCTCAGCATTAATTTTCATCATCATTTCCTTTTTTTCTGCATCAATCATTTTTTGTGACAAAGACTTGTCTGCTTTCAGCATTCATTTCAATCGCTATTTTTTGTATTGTCCTTAAAATTTGCTGCGAAGGAACTTGATGTAAAATTTTGAAGTATTTGGATCGTCTTAGAGGGAGTCACATCTTTAAAAAAAAAATAGAATCTCTTGAGGACGAGACACAAGACTTAATAATCTTCTCTCATTCCATCTTCCAAGATCCAATTATATTTTTTTTGGGGAGGGCTAAATTAACCCAGAGCTGTCTTTCTGATTGGAGGCTACTCCTGGTCCCTTATTGGTACTCTAAACATCCCTATCTCTGGGCGTGCCAATTTATTTTTCACTGCATAGCATTAACTTAATTTTTAGCCCCTTGGGTCAGGTTTCTCATGGGAATCACCACCCACGTCGAGTGTTGTAAAACCATCTTAATTGATAGAAAATTTATGGTTTCAACACCGTAAATTTTCTATTCTTTCGCTATACATTTACTGCCCAAGTCTGGCGTCAGCAATGTTCTCTTTATCTGTAATTTCCTATTTTCTGTCTGGTCTTATTTGGGGAGTTTTATTTTATTACACTGTTTTTGCACGTATAAATATTTACAATTCGAAATTTTTAATTTTCAATATTAATACAAAATAAATTCACAATTCATATTCCTTATTTTTTTCTAAACATACCAATATCAAACAACATATATATTTTTATTTTTCTTACGCATTATATAATTATTCATTTTAATATACTTTAATTTTGGAGTATTTTTTATGTTATTTTAATTTATTGTATAAATTAATTACGAAAGAATTATTTTCCGAGAATTCAAATATTTTTAAATGTTATTGGATCATGCGAAAATTATTTAATTAGTTAAATTAATAACAAGCCTTGTTGTGTAGATTTCTACACGACATTTATTATTTAGATATCTAACCTGAAAGGAATATTTTCTGTTTTTAGCAACTAGCATCAGCTTAAGGTTTTGTTTGTTTGAGGTATTTTGTCTTCTATTGCGTACGAGTATAAAAATCACATTAGAGATTTTTCTATTTATTTTGTACCATGGACGCTGGTCATGCTAAGGCTCTGTTCTACACATTTACGAAGTCACTTTCATTTGTAAATAGATATAATTGCCATGTATTGTTATTCTGATAGAAAGCATTCCGTTTTTTCTATCAAAGCATCGAATCTTTCCGATAATAGTGTCAAATTTTTAATTTAATCTGATTTGCAGGGACTCATCATAAAAGATTGTTTTGCGGAAGTAATCGATTGTAGTTTAAGATATTTACTTTTCATAGGAAATTGAAAAACAGTGTTCCATTCTTCAGCATATAAATATTAATTTCTGTACATTTCATTCATTTTTTCATAAAAATGCATAGCTGTGAACTATTCGTTTTTTTGTGTTAACACTATTTCCGAATCATAATCCTTACATTTAATCGTAGAATTAACAAAAAATTTCAATAAACATTATAATTAGGTAAAGATTACTATTCGGAAGGAGTGATAACTAAAACGTGGAATAGTTGACAGCTAAGTATATGCTGATAGAAATAATTAAAATTTTTATTTTGCTAAAGAAAAAAAAATGCTTTAAATTTTGCGAATAATGTACAAAATATAAGTATGCAGATTTTAGTGGCAGGGGGGGGGAGGAGGGGGAACGGTACAGTTGTTAGTACAAGTACCGCAGAATATTAGGGCTCCGGAAATTTTTTTGTTAGAAATTAAGCCCTGATAACAACGAATAAAAACTTAGATCCTAAATTTTATACAAAGGTGAAATATTTCCATTTGTGCATTTCCACTAGTGTTTTAATGAAAACGGGCACTTTCATTGATAATGTTTAATTTTTTTTTTATGACATAATTTTCCACAAATTTTCATTCCAGTTCCGAAATTGAAAACATCCCCAGAAAGAAAAACTGGAAATGGTGATGGATATTATTGGTTTCCACTAGCAAGGTGGTAAAATAATGAGTTTCTAAGAAATTGCGCTCTCCAAAAATCCAAGGTCTGCGTGTTTGACAACGACAGAATCCGACCGACCCTGCGTGCAGTAGTAGCAGCTCTTCAGAGGTTCACACAGAATATTTGTATATAAAATTTGATCTGTTATAATCGTGGGATTTTCTACTATTAAATAAGGATAAATTATTTTATTAAATTACTGGTAGTAGAGTGATTGTGAACTCTTTGTCGATCCGCCACTGTCTGCATGGTGAAACATTGTTGTATAGATATAAGATGAACGTGAACAATAAAAATAATTTATATGTAAGAGAAAATGTTCATCAGTTATCATCAAAGAATGGTTGAAGAATAGTTTAGGTACCAAACCCGTCGGCCAATTTCTTCGAAAATTAATGCAATTCTTGTGACAGGTTTAATAACATACCTGCCAACATCATTAAAAACATACCAAATCGTGCTATGGGAATCTGAAAATATGAGGAAACTTTAACATACGCGCATACATACACACATACTGTAACGTAAAAAAAATCAAACTATGGAGGGCTAGACTTAGACATCGAACTCATAAGAACTGGCGTTCATTGTAAAACCTTTTTTATTCACGTCAGAACAAAACATCACGGCACACATAAAAATCACAGGACATATAAAAACTTAAACTTTAAATTCTATTGGAGCTTGCTCGCACCTCGGTGGTTCAAACGAACGTCCTCGGTCGCTTCAAAGACGCATCTCTCTCCACGGGCCCCTCTTCGAGTTTTTTTCAGTCCATCTAGATTGGCGACCACGTGGTAGTCTGATTCATCTTATTAAAAAATTTAGATCTCGAAGTGCCAGTCAGCACTTCTCACCGAGAACTTATTTACATCATTAAAATCAGTTTACAACTTCACATCTCGAGAACGTGAAAGCATTGACATGCGAATTTATAGTTAGGCATCTGGAGGGCCCAATTAAACGTGTTTATTACGTTAAGTGGCCATCTGGTTTTTTTGCATGAGCTCAGATGAAACGTCACAGCTGCTCCACGCCCCATATAAATTTTTTCCTTAAGGGAAAATTTTTCACTACTAGGGTGCAAAATTACAATGTAATTCGGGAGTCAATGTTATCCATTAACAATGCAACCTAATCCAAATTTTTTTTTTCAAAACCAAAAAACATTTAAATCTGAAAGTACTCAAATACCATGGGAGGGATTCAGCATGATACACAATAAACACAATACAGTTGCACACAGTTATATAATGATACTAAGATATAAGCACTCCAACAATTACAACAAACCAGTATCTTCATTAAAGGATTTTCTTTTAACATAATCAAAATAGACAAAAACATCACAGGTACTTCCAATAAGAGTTCGCTTTCACGCGGTTATATGTATAATCAACAATAATTTTTATATATGGATAAGTTACTTAAGAAAAAAATTTTAATGCAATAATAAAACAAACACACTTAAACTATTTTTAATAATAATATAATTCTAGTCTTCAAAGGCTACCCTGCTTAGACTATCAGCATTTTGGTGCTTTTTTCCTGCTCTATGTTCAATTTCAAAATCGTACGGTTGTAACGCAAGGCTCCAACGGATAAGCCTTGGGTCAGAACTCGCATGAGTTTGTAAGAAACGCAGAGGATTATGATCCGTTATAATCCTAAAATTTCTTCCATCTAAATAGTAATGTAATCTTTTTACTTCGAAAACAATATTTGTGCACTCCCGCTCGGTTGTGCTATAGCGATGTTCTACCGGAGAGAATTTTCTACTCAAATATAAGATCGGCTGTTCTTCTCCTTTCTCGTTTACCTGGCTCAACACTGCTCCTGTACCGCATAATGATGCGTCAACCTGGACAAGGAACTCGCGATCAAAGTTGGGCGCATGCAAGACCGGCCTTTCGGTTAGTTTCTCTTTCAGGGACCGAAAAGCGCTCTTACACGCGGGGGTCCATTCGACCTTGCCTCGTCTGGTTTTCCCTTTCAGCGTGCCGGTCAGGGGAGCTGCTATTATGGAAAAGCTCGTTATGTATCGTTGGTAGTATCCTGCCAAACCGAGAAAAGCACGGATCTGCGTTTTTGTTTGGGGAGTAGGGAATTTTTTTAAGATTTGCCTTTTGAGTTCTATCTAGAACTATAGCGACATGTTTTAAGTGGTCTTCCCAGGTGTCTAAAAATACAGCGACGTCATCTAAATAAGGAACTTCAATTTCCTCCACCTCTCTTAATAGCCCTGCCATCATTTTACTAAAGAAAAACCGGCGCGTTTTTCAATCCAAAAGCCATTTTCAAACACCTAAAAGTACCAAAAGTTGTACAGAACGCTGCATACCGTTGATCTCTGGGGCTCAAGGGAATCTGCCAATAACCCTTCGCTAAATCTAGGACAGTTATGTATTTAGCAGATGATACCTTAACTCTTTCTTCGATATTCGGGAGGGGGAAATATCCTGTCCTAATTATCTCATTTAGACGCCTAAAATCAACGCATGGTCGGTGTTCATTGCCTGGAACCTCTACTAAAATTAAAGGCGACGTGTAATCCGACTCGTCAACTTCAATAATCCCTAATTTTAACCTCTTTTGAATCTCCATTTCTACGATTTCAGTTTGTCTCTGCGACATCCGATAAGGTTTTGCTCGTACTGGCTTATCGCTAATTAAAGTTATATCATGCTCCACCTAATCTGTTGTACCAGGGTCGTTCGAAAAGCTCGCGGCATACTTATTTAAAAGCCCCTTTAATTGGCTAATTTGTGCTTCGTTTAGATTTTTTTTCTAACTCACTAAGCCAAGCTATTTCCTAAAAGTCAAACATTGTCGGATTATTCTCTAAATACGGAATATCTAAATCCTGATCTTCTATTAAATTCGAATTATCTTTGGAGCACAACAAATTTACATGTTCCGGTCGTGTATAATAAGGTTTCAGCATATTAACATGATAAATCTGGGTTTTATTCCTACTTCCTGGCAGTTCTACTACATAATTAGTCTCAGATATTTTATTCTTGATTTTTCCCGGCCCTATCCATTGCACGGATAGTTTATTTGGTCTCGTCATGTCTAAAACCAACACTAAATCTCCTTCCTTGAATTCTCGTTTTACCGCGTTTTTATCATACTAAATCTTACGTTTACCTCGCATTTCTTCCATATGCGTAACAGCTACCTCGCGACATCGTTTCAAACGATTAATTAAGTTAAACACATATTCGGTCACTGCATCATTTTCAGGTGGGGAGTCTGACCAACGTTCCATTATCAAGGTTTCAGGTGTTCGGAGATTTTTTCCATACACCAACTCGGCTGGTGAGTAACCTGCACTTTCATGACCTACGTTTCGAAGAGCTAACAGAATCGCAGGCAAATGTTAATCCCAATCGGCGCTTGATTCAATACACAGAGCCCTCAAAAGTCGTTTTAAAGTCTTATTATATCTTTCAGTGGGATTGCTCTGTGGATGATAAACAGAACTATGAGTGATCTTAATGCCAAATTTATTAAGAAATTCGGTCGTTAAAGCTGAGGTAAAGGACTTTATCTGATCGCACTGGAGTTGGCTGCGAAATCCTATGCGACTGAAAATATTCAGCAGCGCCTCAGTCACTCTAATAGAGGAAAAATCCACAAGCGGAACTGCCTCTGGATATTTGGACGCCATACATACTGCAGTTAAAATATACCGATGTCCATCCGTGGTCAGTGGTAAGGGTCCACATGCGTCGATATTTATTTTACTGAAAACGTCCTGAATTACTGGGACAAGTTTTAACGGGTCTTTCTCTTTCTCGTTCGCTCGACCCGCCCTTTGACAAACATCGCAACTGCGCACATATTCATCCATTTCTTTATAATAGTTAGGCCAATAAAAATACCGAATTAATTTATCCTTTGACTTCGTCCCACCTAAATGTACTGACGTGCCTTCATGACACAATACTTTTATTTTTTGCCGTAACCCTATCGGAATAACTAGTAATCTGGTAACGTTTCCAAAACGATCCTGGCGATTTCTAACTAGTAACCCGTTAATAACCGAATAAGTTTTCGTCGTACCCTCAGTTTTGTCCGCCCTCACTTGGCTAAACGATTTCTTTAACTCTGCACATTTGTGCTGTGCCTTCAAAAACCCTTCTTTATCTATTTTTAACAAGTCCAACTCCGGGGCATCAACTTCTAACGCCAGAATTTCAATAGGGTCTTCACTTTCCGTTGAATCACGAAGTTCCGATTCTTCCTGATTCGCTACGTTCAACTCACTTAGGGTTTCCATATCTTGAGCTACCCGTTCAAGCTCCTTTTCCTCTTCCTTTAATCGTCTAGTAGTCGCACGCGTCTGGACTGCAATTAATTGTCCAGATGGCAAAAATTCATGCCTCATTTTCTCTCTTATCATCGCGGCAGTTTTATTTCCTAAAATATGTCGGTTTGGTTTAAATGATTTCCGCAAACAGCGGCTTTCGTACAAATTTTTCCGAAATCTCCCTCTATCTCTACAAGCGCTAACGGTAAACAAATTAACTCCAAACTGAGCGGTTGTTGGACCCAGATTTTCTCTCCACAAAAATCCTGCGGAACTACAAATTTCCTACAAATTAAATCAAGCGTCGCTCCGGAATCTCTCACGATTCCTATCTTTCTGTTATTAACAACCCCAGGAAATGTATGAGTCCAATAAATCGTTCTTTCGTACATCTTGCAAATTATTTACGGAGCCTGATGGAGGTTTTCTGCGATTTTGGGCACGATGAACGCAGATGCGTTTCCGACCCGCAATTAAAACATTTCAAATTAACTCTTTTTTTCAAATGCTTTATCTCGATTTACCGGTGCGCGCACGGCATTTGCATTCGAAGGGGGGAGAACCGCGGTCTAGTTTCTAGGGGCCTTTCTTTAAAAAATGGGCGCGTTTTTTCCACCCTAACATCTCTGGTATCCTTGGCCTTCTGAGTTGAGGCCCTTACACTCTCATATCCATCCAATAATTCAACTATCTCGGTTTCCGCTTTCAACAGAAGCCGTTTAGACAGAATATGTCGATAAAATGTTCGCGCATCTCGAACACGCTCGATCTTTGCACGCCTTTTAATTTGGTCGGTTACCAAAAGATATTTTAATTCGTCAAAGGAAGTTATTGATAAGCCCGCTAACCATTCATCTAGGTAATTTCGGATCTCGGACGCGAAATCTTGCCAATTTAATGATGGCAATTTTTGATGGCTAACAAATTTCTGTCGAAAGCTCTCTGGGTTTTTTTAGCAGCAAAATTTTTTAGCAAGATATTCGTAATGTTATCATAATCTTCTGATGCTGTTTCGGGTTGTCTGGCAATAATTGAAATGATATCCACTGGTAGAAGCCCAATTAAATGAGAGACACAATTTTCCTTTGGTATTCTAACTCGTTTGGCTTGGCGTTCAAAAAAACCAAATACAGACTAATGTCTGTTCTCTCAGGATTAAATTCCAGGATTATTTTTTTTAATTCTGGTCCGGGGAACACGAATGTATATATTTTTAATTTTCCTTGGCAGGGGGAATTCCTTTCTCGATTCTTAGCTTCTCTAGCTCAAAATTTAATTTTAACTCTTGTTCTTTTAATTCTTTTTCTTGCTGAAATTTTGCTTTACGAATGGCTTCCTCACAATCCCACGTGTTTTGGCGCAATTTGTCCTCACGTTTTATTGCGTCCAATCGGGCGCGCTCACTTCATTGCCTTTCTAATTCTTCTTGAGCTGTCGCTAGTGTGGTCTCATAAAGCGACTGAACATATTTTTCATCATAATCCTCAGATTCCAGCACTAAATGGTTTAATTGAATCAGGGTTTCGTTTCCTGTCCTGGCAAGTTCAAGTTCATCGAAAAATTGCTTTAAATTTTCTTTTTTCCCTAACCGAGGAACGCCATTTCTAACCTTTTTTTCAAACAAAAATTTCTCTATATAAAATGTAATATACTACTTCAATAATATATATATAAATATATACTATATTAAAATACAATATAAAACCACAATATATCACAATCAAGTATAAAAAATAATACAATAACAATATGTAAAATGCCGACTCACTCCCACGTCCTAAACGCACTTTCACTTATGTTAATCATTAAAATTTTAGATTTACATAAAAATCAGCAATTTTAAATTTAAAAAAATCACCATAATGGAATTATACCAAAAGTATTTTTAGAATTTCTTCTATCTATGCAACAAAATCAGCGACAATTAACTCTAGAATTTCTAAATTGTGACTTATCCCTTTATTTTATTTTTTTTTTTTTTTGATGCAGCAACCGGTAATCCAATTTTTTGGCTCTTCTACTTCAGTCTAAATGGCTCACTACACAGAATATCCACGGCACAGATGCACATTCCCTTTTTTATGTTAGCCTTTTAGCTAACCACCTCACCTGGCGTGAACCACTCAACACTAGCTTCCACCCCAAAACGGGCTCACTCTCATTTCACACTTTTCTTCTTTTTTTCCTATCTTCCGCAATCCTTTCATCACAAAATGGCTGCATCGATGTAACTCTCTTTCCTTTCTGCGAGTCGAACAGCTGATCACAGACGCCCGCGAAACTTTCTTCTTCAGGGGTTGGGGGGGGGGGACAACAATCTTTCTTTTTTCCAACGCTGGACAAGGATTTTGGAACTGCACGGGAAATCACGGCCTCTCTCTTCCAACACAGAGTAGCAGACGAGGGAATCACGATCCTATCTTTTATTCCAATCCTTCGCAATTAGAAGACTGTTTACATCCAGTCTTTTCCCACCTAGACAGGGATTCCAGCACTTTCCTTTTTTTTTCTTTTTCGTATCAGGACGGCTGCTTCCACGGCGAGACTTCTTCCTCGTTCACTTTCTTTAAAAAAACAATCTTCAATTGTTCTTTCCGTGGGTAAAAATGTCCAGGCTAATAATTAAGCTAACTTAAGTTCAGTTCTCGTGTGCGTGTGGGTGCCCTTTTTAAAACCAAGCCTTTTTTAAAACAATTTACTCGAATCCCAGTCCTGACAATCAATCTGTAACGTGAAAAAAAATCAAACTGTCGAGGACTAGACTTAGACATCGAACTCATAAGACACTGGCGTTCATTTTAAAACCTTTTTTTATTCACGTCAGGACAACACAACACGGCACACATAAAAATCACAGGACATATAAAAACTTAAACTTTAAATTCTGTCGGAGTTTGCTCGCCCCTCGCTGAAACGATCATCCGTGGTCGCTTCAAAAACGCATCCCTCTCCACGGGCCCTGCCCCACCAGTGGCTGAGAGGTTCTGCTCTCGAAACTGGTAGACGGGAGGTGCTGGGTTCGAACCCAATTGCGCCTGTCGGCCTAACCGTTTCGGAGTTTTCGTGTTTTTCTTCGAAACCTTGGATTTTTCATGCGTAAATACGGGTTAGGTTCCCTTAGAAAGACCCCCCACGGAGGGCACTCCCCCTTGGGCCTATATCCCTCGAGTAAATAATCGGTCGTCAAAAATCAACCCAACTCCACGGGCCAATCTTCGAGTTTTTTCAGTCCGTCTAAAGTGGCGACCACGTGGTAGTCTGATTCATCCTATTAAAAAGTTTAGTTCTCCAAGTGCCAGTCAGCACTTCTCACCGAGAATTTATTTACATCATTAAAATCAGTTTACAATTTCACATCTGGAGAACGCGAATGCATTGACATTTGAATTTATAATTAGGCATCTGGAGGGCCCAATTAAACGTGTTTATTACGTTAAGTGGTCATCTGTTTTTTTTTTTTTTTTGCATGAGCTCAGATGAAACGTCACAATACATATTGAATCATTGTAAAAATTGTGAGAACGGAGTCAGAGTATTCGAAATTGTTAAAATATATTATTTCCATTATTTTCATTTATTTTTATTGTGATTACAATACTTTCCTATTTCCCTTTTTACACTGTATGTGTTTGGAAAGTAAAAACTGGAATTTTAATTAAAATATAAAGTTGTTATACAGGTTTCTCGCTGCTGATTGCCACTGCGCCAAAATGTTTCACTTCGCGAGGAGGGAGAAAACTAAGGAATGGAATCGCCAAATTACAAGAGATGTTTATTTTTCCTTCGGCAACACTTTGAATGATGTTAATATGCGATTAAACCTTTTCTGTGTAACTCATTACTTGTGCTTTTTATATTCTTAGTGTTTCACGAGGAATCTATTGAAACTATTCTTTGAATTTGACTAGATTTTCTTTAGCGATTAGCCGAATTGCTCAGATTAGTCATTTCCTCAGATTAGCAAGTGAGAACCACGGTGTCAACTTTTATATTTGTCCATTGGCTAATTTTTTAAACCATTAGCTTTAGAAATAATTCCAATAGTAAACAAGTTTTTATGTTAATCTTCATCCTCTTAAAAGTAATTTCTGTCAAAATAGTTATTTTTTAACCCGTTAGTAGTCGCGCGTTGGTCTTTTCCCCGCCCGAAATTCGTTATCTTCCTGTAACTCATTTCCCGTTAAAGTTACGTTAGCGAAATTCCGTGTAGCTGACGTTGAGTGTTCACACTCTTGTGTAGTAAAATTACAAGTAATTCCTGCTATTTCTTAGCATTTTATCGCATTCTTAAGTTTCAATCGGTCTAAATGACCGCGTTGCGACCACTTGCGTGGGTTGAATTTCCCCCCCTCGTGTTCATCCTTTCCCATTTCCGCGAAATCTGTGGGGGAAAGTTTCTTCGAAGTACCGACTCTCTGCCTGTTGTTATTTCGTCTTTCTTTCTTGCTATTTTACCCGTTCACAGAGTACTTTTTTTACTTTTAGAATGTGACTTAAAATTGTTTTATTATATTAGTTGTGAAGTCAGTTCGCACAAAAAACTGATGGATGGTCACTTACATTTTTTTTTGTCATTGTCAAGTATTGCGCGAATAAATTCTCAAATTGATAATCGTTTAAATATGGAAAAAAGGGGAAATTCATCATCATTATTTGAAAGAACTTGCTTTCCATTTATTACCGGAACATATAAATGAATGAAAACAGACAATACCACTGCCAAACCATTAAAAAAAAGAGAAGAGGATTTTGTGGGAATCAGTAAAAAAAATTGCCGTATCTCCAAAATCTCAAAAGTATCGTTTTTGTACAATAAAACAAATTGGAAAGATAAAACAATTTTCTTAGAAATGTAGTATGTATATCTGCGAAGAACATACATATAATTTATTTGTACAATAAGAAAAATAATGAGAATTTTATAATGTAGGTTAGAAATTACGCAAATAAAAATCTCTTTTGGATAATTCAGTGAATGTTTATACTATGATTTTAAAAAATACTTTAAGTATTTTTCTAAAATTTATCGATTGTTAAATTTTCATACTGTAAGTAAAAACACATTTTTTTTAACAATGCCGCAGAAAATGTTTTTTTTTATTATTATTGATATCCAATAGAGGATTGGGGACGGTATATGACAAATTTAAATTTGTTGTCCTTCATCAATTGTTCAAACTATTTTTCAGAATAATATTTTCCAGAACATGAGAGAAAATTCATTTAAATTAAATTATTGCTGCATATTTATAATTTCGGAGAAAATTTTCTTATTGTTTTTATTATTTTAATGAATGTTATTATAAAACAATAAATTATAACATTAATACCTTATTATGAAATGTGCAATTGAATATTTATTTTAATTAAATAGTTGCTGTAAAATACATCCCTATTAAGATGAACCTTTCAGCGATTCTATTAATTAAAATAATTTATCCATCTTAGGATTTAAATCTACAATTGCAAATGTATTTAAATTAAATATATAATTTCGATAACTTATTTATTATTTGCATTATATAAACGAAGTTCGTATCCAGAGTTTTTATTCAAGGGCGCTGCTCCACCCTGAAATAAGTAGAGAAACTACAAATCGTGCATTTTCATTAGAAAAATGCATTTAATCACAAAATCTCGCGACCCCCCCCCCTCCTCTCCCCCCTCATACACACACAGACACCCCACAAAATAAATAAATAAATAAAACGTAGTTACAACATTTACATTTATAATTTCAAAGTTAAGTATTTTTTACCTTTTTCTTTATTATATATATATATATAATTATACATTTTTAATAATATTTGGTTTATGTGGTGTTTGTGATTTCATAATTATTGGTCATTTTCATTATTTTTCAATGGTATTATTGTACAGAAAGTTTATATATATATATATATATATATATATATATATTGTCTTTAATTGTTCATTGAATCAAATTTGATGGTTTTTCATATGTTTTAAATGAATTAATCGTCCGCAATATGCTGGTGAATTAGTGGTATTGTATTTAATTTTCTGTTGCATGTCATAGGTTCCATTTTTACTTTCAGTTTAATTGTTCAATTTAATGTCAGTGTAATATATTGATGCTAAATTTATTAATTTTATTTTATTAAATGGATAGAGAGTGCCGGGGTATCATAAAAATCTACCTGACTCTAATTGTGTCCTTCCAAAAAAAAAAAAAAAAAAAAAAAACCTATCACGAATTTAGATTCATATTCGTAAATGTTTTCCTACTAATTATTGATTCATAGTAACATCAGAAATTCAATCAAATCATTTACTATTTACTTTTAAGTATTTATGCAAAACGAAGAAAGAGTTATAAAAACATTTATCTAGATGCCAACTGAATATATACTTAAGCGAAATAAATAATTGCTGTAAAAAGTTGTAAAATGAATAATTGCTGTAATCTTTTAAAGTTCAGTCAATATTTTCCCCCTACGTTATCCGTTTTCGATCATCTGATAACACCGGCAAGTTTCCCCTTCGTTTTCGGCCTGCTGGTAACGGCGGCAAATGGACCGAACGCGACTACTAACGTTCTAAAAAATGTCGCGACTACTCTCGGGTTAAACGGTCCCTGGTTTCTATACGTTATATTTAGAAAATAAAAATTTCTTTACGGTCAAAACGTACCGAGATATGATACTTTGAATTTTAATGGAATTTTAGTATTTTCTAGCAATAAAAACAGAAAAATGTATTTTCTCCTTACACGAAAAGTTAAAAAAAACTTAACAATAGTGTTTTTTCATTAGTAATCTACAATGCTTCGAAACCCTTGAAAAGAAAAACAGTTAGTAAGGGCGGTAGATTGTACTGGCCCATAGGCGCATTTGCAACGAAAATCGAGTCCAATTCACAGAAAATATTGGTAGGTAGATACTCTGTATTTAAAGAATTATATTCCATTATTCATTATTTATTTTTTATTATTTATATTTAATACGTTAAAACACTTTGACTTTCAAATAAAAGTAAGGTTTTAAATCAAATTAAGAATAGAATATAAATTTTAAACTTCAAAAGAAAACTGCGCTCAACTTTTTCGAGTAACAATAACAAGAGGGCGTACAAACTTTATTTGCTCCAGAGTGCTGAATGTCTAGCTACGCCACTGACCGTAAGGCTCATTATGGTATTTATTTTGTTTCTGTACAGTTTGTTTTAGCAGCCTTGAAGTCAAATTTCCTTGTGTAAAAATAAAGCAGTGAAACAGACTAAAAATATGACCCCAAGTTAACTCTTAAAAGTGACTTCTGGTTTCTGATAATATCACTTTATTCAGTTTAGTACTGAGTGACTCAAAATCAATGGGAAAGAAGACAGGCGACGTTAAATTGTTGTAATAGATTTAATTACAAAATAAAAATATAGTGTGAAATTACAACTATACTAAGATTTATCTGGAACGAACAAAAAGTTTGATATTATCGAAAACGTCACTAGAGGCGCTGTTATTCAAAATTTCTACTGTGAATTCGCCGTGTTGGGATGTTCCATTACTTTTTTGGCCGACCAGATCTCTAGATCTAACGCCGTGTGATTTTTGCATTTGGGGATACGTGAAAGACAAAGCATTCGTGCTCCCACTTCCTTAGGACTTAAAGCAAGTAAGTGACATGGAATCAATAATATCGGATATGCGAACAAAAGTGTGGCAGGAATTGGATTACCGCATAGACGTTTGCCGTGTCACGGAAGGGTCGCACATCAAACATCTTTTTAAACTCGTATAGTTATAGTTTGACGTTAAATTTTTACTTCAAAAATAAATCCATTACAGCAATCACAGGTAAATTTTCTTTTTTGTACCATTCAGTTTGAAACACCCTGTATTTGAAAGATTTTTTTTCTTGGATGTCGCACATGTTGCAACATGTTTTTTTCTTACGGCTTTGAGTATAAATATACCTTTTTTGCGATAGCGATGATTTCACATTGAATCTTCTAAGCATGTAAAAGATAATCGCTTACATTTTCATTGATTGAAGTATACTTATATTTCTTACAACTTTAATTTAAACATATTGCTGAGAGTGCTGATTTGAATGATTTTTTTTTCTTTTCCCCGAGGAATATCTATCATTACATAAAACAAAAATACTATACAAACTTTCGGGTGAGATTTCGGAAATTCTAAAAAAAAAATCGTAGTATTTGGCAACACTGATTGCTAAATAAAACTACCATACACATTGACATCAATACGTAAAAGGTGATTTCAGTCTTGAATTTAGAGTTAACCAATTTTTAGAAGTAATTAACATTTAGCTGGATCTTTTTTATCGTACGCATGTGATAATCTTTTCTTTTTAATGAATTTAAATACTTTGTTTGGATTACAATATTATGTGAAATTTTATAACAAAATACTAGGGGCTCTGCCCCTTCCAAGCAACGCTCACCAACCCGCGTTCAGAGACCGCAAAATCTAAAAATACTCCAATTTGGCTGGCTTTAAAGAGATTAGAGAAGATGAATTACAATGAAAAATATCTGTGGCGATCTCCCTGTAAGCGAGTTTCCATTCAATTCCTATTGATTGCGAAAATTTAAGGCCGAATCAGTTGCTGTTAAGATATCCAATGGTTGTTTTCCAGTTTGATTAAAGAAGATCAGTTAAAACTTTGGAAAAAAGCTAAAATAAAATGAATTTTCTAAACAGTCTTTGCCTCCCTGTATTTTTTGACAGCGTTATAAAACAATTAACATAATACAATACAGGCATTTAAAATGTATCGTTTTAAATCTGACCTAAGTTTCGCTAAAGGTTTCTTTCTCTTTTCGCATTCTCATGAAAATACTTTTGCTTCCAGAAAGGAAATATTATTATTGGCGGTGTTTTAGAATTAGGAACATTAATTAAAAAGATCATCTCGAAATATGAAATTAATGTTCCGTATAGATATATTTAAATTGTTTGGCAGTATTATTATTTGGCCATTTTAAATGTGACGTAATTACTAAAATTTACTGCTTTAAACTAATATTAATGTATTTATTATTTTAAAATTTCCTTTCTCTTTTAATATTCCCGTGTAAATGCAATTTTCATGACATAATTTTTTATATTTTCCTGTTTTCAACATGTACTCATTTAATAGTAATTTAATTTTTTTTTCCGTTTTTAATTGCCACGTGTAAGTATTTTTGTAATCGTAAGCAAATATTATTCTATGCTCTGTTTTTACAATTGAAAACAATATCTATAATAACAGCCTAAGTCATGTGACTATCATCAATAATTCCGGGCGGACCACTTCGCTTTATATATTCCAGGTGCCATTTTGGTACTTTAATGTTAGCTAAGCACAGGTGATAAGTCCCCAAATATTATTCCATCTCCATCATTTCATCTATATTATAACAGTCCAAGTTATGTAACTGCCATAAACAAATACGGGCTGATCTCTTCGCTTTTCTTATGAAAGTTTTCCATTTTGATTCAAAAATCAAAAAAATTCTTTCCGAATAAAACTACATAAAAGTTGCGACGATCGCAAAGAATTCTTGGTACTTTTATGTTAGCCGGTTGCGCCAATAGCTTTTTCTAACTCTCCTGTTAGCATTTTTTATTGCTTTGAAGTTGAAATTAAATGTCATGGTTTGTTGCATCATTTAATATTTGACACAGATGTCATATACTCGCCGGGTTAGGCGTGATTTTTTTTTTTACAACAATTTGGCGAAAACTTCGTTTTCGAATACCAGATGCATATGCATTTTTTAATTATTTTCTATTATTTCTAAAATGAAATAACAATAAATAAAAAAAAATAATAACTATAGAACAAAACAATTTATATATTTTTTAGAAGAAAATAAAAGTAAATAAACATTTATTAATAAACATACAACAATAGCCGGGTTACCATGTCAAGCAAAATAACACCAATTAGGTACCCCGGTGCGTATATGACAGCTGTGTCTAATAATTTTCTTTTCGTTTCGTTTTTTTAGAAAAAAAAGAAGTGAAAGCCATTAATTTTAAGTGTTTCTGTTTTAAATGAAACTTATGTACTTTAAATAAAATGAATGAAATAATTACATTTGAAATAAAATTAATGAAATACAAAGAAAAAAAAATGCGACGGGAAAAATGTTTGGCGATTTATCACCTGCGTCTCACTAGCATAAAAATATCGTGTTTTTGGTTTCTCTATCAGAATCTTCCGATTTAGCGAAAGATTGTTCAATTAAATTGAGTTATGAATAAAAGTAACATGATACATTTCTTAGCATACATTTAAGGGAAACCAAACTTGTCGCCAAATTAGTTTATAATTATAGCCTTTTCTAAAATGAAAAAAAAAATATATATATGTTATGATTAAAATTTGAGTTGCCATCATTTGAGAAAAGTATTTAAAATTAGAAAAAAAAATTAATATCTCGAGAACTAATTCAAATTTTGAAATTCTAATACCAGTTTTGAAATCTGCAGATCAATACGGATTTTTGTTGTTAATTTCACCGCATAATATTCCATATTTTAGGAGAAATCGTCATGAAACATACTCAGCCGTTTCAGAAAATCGTTTCAGAAAGTCGTTTCATAAATTCGTTTCATTAGGATTATATATGTATAGGGTGGATGTAAAATTATATTAAATTAATATAAAGTAATAATATATGAAACATATTAAATTTTGCAATATTCGAGCATAATTTTTCTGCGTTGTTTGTAGATACAAAATAGTTAAATAAAAATGAAGAAATGTCATATATTCCAATGTTTAAATTATAAAAAAGTTTTAAATCTGTATATACATAAACTGAAATATATGCTTCTTTTAACTAGATGTTTAATAATATTTCACATTTTGTCTTTGAAAAAAAAAATCACATTTAAATGAGAGCTTTAAATAAAGTTTTCTTGCTTAAACCCCTTAGTAACAAAGTTTTAAATTTCTATTTGAAAAGTTAGATCTCCTATTTCTTTTAGAAAACAATATTTAGCATTTATACATCTGAATTTTTATCGATATGAAACTTTTATAAAGAAACTCCTTAACTTGTTCAAAGAATGATAGTTTTAGATTGATATGTTCGGAATATCGCACAGAAATCATAAAATTCATTTTCGTATTTGCATCCTTTCTATTATGTTTTACTTTAGAAGACGAAAATCAAAATTCCTAGGGTAAAAATTAAGCAGTCAAATAGATTTAAAATATGACCGCTGGTTAACTCTCAAGAAAGGTTTCCGGTTTCTAAAAATGTCCCTTTATGCATTCAAGTATTTAAAGGATTTTTTCTGGGACGTAGCACATGTCGGAGTTACTCTTTCGGCTTCGAATATAAATACAACGTTTTTGAAAGAGTAAAGATTTCATATTAAAACTGCTATACGTCTGAAGAGTAAAGAACCGTTTATTTTCCGCAGATGGATTTTGAAATATTAAACTACTTTTGAATTTTCATTGATTTAAATGTATTTTTATCTCATCCAACTTAGAGCTTTTAATATACTGCCAATCAGAAATTTTTTAATCATATTACAGAAAGGATTTTTATAATATTTGGTATTTAGAAACAATGCTTTGATTGGAAGTTCTTGATTTTGAAAAAAAAAATAGAACTGTAGAATTTTAGTGATAAGTAAAAAAGAAAGTAATAGAAGGAAAATGTATCATCTTTAAAAAACTTAATTTCTTTCTTTTTTTTAAGAAAAAAGAAAGAAAATAGAGAATTAATTTTTTTGGGGGAAAATAATAACTCATAGACACTATATAGATTTCACTAATTATATTTTGTAGCCTTATTAAATTTAGTCTAATGGGTCATTGACAAATTAGCATTAATTTCGAACCATTGAAACAGGCATTTCGAGATATTAATTGGAATTATTAAATTCGTGATACTAAAATTTTACTAGGATCTACATGAGACATATGCTTTATTTATATAGGCTGTTCATCTCAAAAAAGGCTAAATATAGTAAAAACTAATTTAAACAGTCATTAATTGGATTAACTAACAATTTGAAATGGTGAAGTGCAATAAGTGATGAAAATTGGTATGCGATATTTCAGTTATCATATTCAAACCATATTTAAATGAGAGCATTAAATAAAGTTTCCTTGCATAAATCCCTCAGGAACAAAGATTTAAATTACCCTTTGAGAATTTAGACCTTCCATTTTTTCTTCTTAGAGAACATTATTTAACATTTCTACATCTCCGTTTTTTATTGGAATAAAACTTTTATGAAGAAACTCTTTAACTTGTTCAAAAAATGATGATCCTACATTGAAAAGTTCAAAATATCGCATAGAAATCACAAAATTCATTTTCGTATTTACATCCTTTCCATTCTGTTTTATTTTAGCAGACGAAAATCAAAATTTCTAGGATAAAAATAAAGCAGTCAAATAGTCTTGAAATATGACCGCTGATTAACTCTCAAGAAATATTTCCGGTTTGTAAAAATGTCCATTTATGCATTCAAGTATTTAAAGGATTTTTTCTGAGACATAGCACATGTCGGAGTTTCCCTTTGGGCTTTGAATATAAATACAACGTTTTTGAGAGAGTAAAGATTTCATATTCAAATTTCTATACATCTGAAAGGTAAAGAACAGGTGTTTTATAGCTATAAAAGAATATTAGCGTGAGACATAGACCGAATTATATTCGTACGAGTATTGTATTTTTTTTTAAAATTAGTGTCCTGTAAAATAACAGAGTCTCATCTTATGAATATTGTAATAAATTATTTAAACCGATATCCATTTATTATTAGTAAAATACATTAACAATAGTATGATCTTTTAGCCTCATGTCAGTGAATAGAATAAAATCCTTTCTTAATAATATAAAAATATATTAAAAAAGAATTTTTAATGAATTTCATCTTAAATAAAAACGTTTACAAAGAAGTAAAATTCAAAACATACATATATTGATAATTTAGATAGAATGAAACTTCATAAAAAAATCTTTAAATTAAATTTAAAAAGACATTTTGCATATTTTCCATGTTTATTCCTTAAACTCATGATATTGTGCTATTTATGATAAATATAATGTTGCTATTTTAAAAACAGAACACTTTTTTACCATTCTCAGCATGAAACTAATCTTTGAAATCACCTCGAGAACAGTTTTACATGCTGTCTCTAAAAAATATTTCAAGGACATTTTTATTTTCTTTAATATAATATTCAATATAGTATTTTCATTGAGATTACCTTATTTAAATAAAATTGTATTTGTTATTTCTTTGGATTCTTGGGAGTAATGCTCACAATTGCATTTATTTAATAAAATCATTTTGCATTTAATAGTAGAAGTATTTTGCATTTGTTTAATAAATGTATTTTGCATTATTTAATAATAGAAATATTTTGCCTTTAATAATAAAATATTTTTTTTTTACTAATACATTTTAGTAATTTCAAAAATCGCCATTGTCGGAAAAGGAAATAATTCTTTAGTGAAATAATTTTATCTTTTGTTTGCATAAAAAAGATCAAAATAAACAGTTCTTTAGGTTTTTCTTCAAAAAGGAGTTCTTTTAACTTAATAATAATAATAAAAAAATTAGAAATTATTAGTTTCAATTTAGAATTCACTCCGAAGGGCTTTTTAACAAAAAATATATATTTCAAGGGGTTATTCATTAATAAAATTGTAAATAAAAAAAAATATCTGTATTTAAAGTTTTGTACGCGTGGTTTTACCTATCAATTAAAATTTTATTTTATTTTTTTCAAATTCGAAATCCATTGGGGTTTCCCCGCACAGCTTCGAATGATATCGACTTTCCTATATGTTACGATAATTTGCAACATGTAATGAAGTTTGAAGTAATAAAAGAAGAGATCGCTTTATAAGACTTTATCATACGGCTTTAAAATAAAACTTTCATATCATTCCATATTTAGGAAAGGTAATTAGAACCATTTGATCAACTATTTAGTGGATATCTTTGAAATTGCTATATCAAATAGCATACTTAAGCAGTTGCCGGCCTTTGGTCGAAATACATTGGAAATTTCCTGAAAAAGGAAGGGGCAGCTATTCATAAAAGAAGATTATTTACTTGTTACTTCTAGTAGAATACAGTTCTAAATCATCCACCATAATCACAACATCTTGCGATATTATACGCATTAGTAGCTAGTTCAGCTTAAACTACATTTTAGGAAAATATGTTATAAAAACATTCTATTAGTCCGATGACGCGGTTTCAGATAGCATAGTTTTTTTAAGACTATGCTATCTGATTTTAATTTAATTTCATTTCATTTTGAAATAATTAATTAATTTAAATGATAAGTCTATTTTTTAAGACTAACTAATCACACGAAATCCGTGTTACAAAACTCATATATCGGAGTTTTATTCTACGGCGTGAAAGGATTTTCCTGCACTGCAGATATGGAAAAACACCAATAGCAGTTCGAAGCTGGACTGAACAAAGGCGTAAGAAAAAAGGAAAGGTGCGATTCACCCGGAAAAACTTTTTTAGTTACTGTTAGATACTATGTATAAAATATATTCCATCTCTATTTTAAACTGTACATGATTCAGTTACTTTTTGTTTACAGAATATCTGAATATTAAATAACAAATCTAAAAATATTATGTACTTAGATTGTCTTGCATTCTAGAGACATTTGAGAAAGATAATATTTTCTCTTAGAGACCTGGTATTCAGTTTTAAATTCTGCGGATGAAACCATTAAAATTACATTTTTTGATGAATTTTATTTTATTTTATAAGTCAATTTCCAATCGTGCCTCCAGAAATCTTTAAAAAAAAATCATACAAATTCAGTTTTTGCTGGAGGCCTTATAGAGCTTCAAAGCAGATGAAAAAATATTTAATACCTAATAACTAACTATAAAGTTTTTGCTGTTTTGTTATTATAAATACTAGGGGATCATACCCGGGCTTCCGGGGTAAAGAATATATGTGAAATCATTTTTTTAAAATTGAAAACTAATATTTTTTTTATATGCAATAATATTTTTAGATTGACAACTTACATTAAAAAAGATTTTTTCATATGGAAAATACGAATTATACAATCAAATAAATTTTTGAAATTTATCAAAAGCGATATTTTCTTATTAGCCGCATGCTAAGAGTTATTTGCCAAGATTTTGCTACTTATGACATCCTTTTATATTCTGATAATTTCTGAGCTTATACATGTCTGATAAATTTGTGTTTTATTTACATTATTTTATTTATTTATTCATAGGGAAATTTTTTAATGGATATTAGCCGTAAGAAAAGGATGAACTCTTTATTTTGTTTTAAGGGCAAACGGATTAATCTTTCGTAATCGAGCTCCGCGCGATATAGATAAATTAAAAAATTTCATGCTTTAAAATTGTTTTTAAAAGCATAGACAAACAGGAAACCGAGATGATCTTTGCAAAGTTATTCCATTAAAAAAAAAAAAAAATCCAATTTGGTGATCTAAAAATTTAAATTGTACGATTATAAATATGTTAGATTTGTGTTTTTTCAATATCATTCTTTTATTTGTTTATACAAGAAGTATTAATTTCTTTAATTTGTCTTTCACAAATATGTTAGATTGGTGGGTTTTTTAATATTATTCTTTTATTTGTTTATAAAGGAAGTATTAATTTTGTTATGCAAAAATAGTCAGAAACAAATGCTGAAAAATGTTTGTTGCTTTATGTGCAAAATGTTTATAATTATTATGTATTGAAACCGGCACGTGATAAGATAAACTTTAAAAAAATCATGCTTAAAAATTATTTTAGAAAATATAATACATCAGTCAATTAAGATAAAGTTTTTGAACAAATTTCATTTGAAAGTAAATTTTTTCTCTATGCGACGAAAATTGAAAATGTAACGATGGTCAGAAGATTGAAAAATATACTTTATAAAGATAAATTAAATTTTTGTAAAACATTGCGTTTTATCAGTGTGTGATTTCGATTACATTATTTTTAAATATGAAGCATTTTCACCTTCATCTCAAAGCAGCTGGGCTGTGAAAATAACGCACTTCTACAAAACATAATTCAGGTTTAAGAAATAAAATGCACGCTTATTTTATAAAATGACGTCATTTGCATCCGGTAAAGCAATCCACTTTTACAATCCAGTTTTAAACTTCGTCTATAGAAAAGTGTGCATATGACGTCATTATCACAGAATAACAGACAATATTCTTGACATATCCCATATTTTAATTTCAACTTTTTTTTTTAGGTTTTATGAGAAAATGGCAACAAAAAGATACAGTATCTCCTATTTTCGACTATTTTCCATTTACTTTCAATGACTTTCAATGAAATGAGGTACTTTTGTTCCCACAATAAGAAAAATGGTATTAAAAACTGCCAAAAAATTTAATATCTCAAAAATAAATTGAGATATAGTTTTCAAACAAATTGCATTTAAAAGAGCATTTTTTTTCGTTATGCGACGGTGTAAAAATTTAAAGTGTGCGATGTTTAGAAGTTCAAAAATTTGCAGTAGAGAAAATTGCAAAGTCAAAATTTTATTTCAAATTTCAAAATGTTGCCATTCGCAAAATGACGTATGCGTTACGCACAGATATGTTTGTCCTTTATAATATAGATATACAGTTTCTTTAATAACCAGTTTTTTTTTTAACATTCAATATGTGAAAATAAAGTATTTAAAACTGCCTGAAGGAGGTTTTTACATGCTGCCTAAAAATTAATTAAAAAATAAATGTTTGTTTAATATACATTAATTATCGAGTATAATATTTGTATTCGCAATTCTTTTAGATTATAGGATGTAATGCAAAAAGTCTTATCTAATGATTGAATAAAAAATTGCAAACCGGAAAACAAGTATACATTTTTAAAGAAATTATTTCAATATCTCTTTTAATTGCCTTGCTGATAAAAACGGAAAACACAGTAAAAGAAATTAACTACAGCGAAAATGTTTTTTCTATTCTTAAGTGAAACGATAATTGATTTGAAAGTATTTTATGGTAAACTTTTGTATATTTGGATTTAACATAAAATTCCAATAACAAATTAAATAAAAATATTACAAAGGAAAGTATGCAATTTTATACTTGACAAAGTTGGGAATTTCAAATAAAATTCTATTTATTAGGAAAGCTATTTTATTCACAAAAGAATTGTGAATCAAAATGATTTTGTATAAGTTTGGCACGTTACATTGTTGATAGCTATTATTTGTGAATTTTCGGTACGCGCACGCGAAATGGTTCGCCGACCCTGTTCTAGAGAATAGAGACAGATAATAAAAGGCTTTTGATTGCGTGAAAGGAGTTCCAGAAGTGACTTTCAGAAACGATTTTTTTTTTTAAATACGGAATATTAATATTTAAAAAAGTGTAATGAAGAAGACGATGGTACACTTTATAAAATATCTTATCCAAGGCTGTAAGACTATCCAGACGATATCTGGCTGACATAATTCACTCTTATTTGTTGGACTGCAGCGCTAGTTTTATTCATCCGCGCTATAACTATTGCATTTACATGATGAAAGTGTGTTTTAACACGGGAACTCCTGTATACCATATAATTAAGTCATAATGAAGGGAACGAATATTTTTTCACAACCGGATTAAATCATATCCAAGGCTGCAAATATATATATATATATAAATTAATTAATTAATTAAAATAATTAAAAAACAAAAAGTAAAAAAAAAAACGATCAGATCGCCTTTTCACTTGTGTACGTTAACATTTTATAAAGTGTCATAATGAAGGGAACGAATATTTATTTATTTATTTATTTATTTACAAAAGAAATATTTATTCCCTTCATTATGACACTTTATAAAATGTTGACGTACACAAGGGAAAAGGCGATCTGAGCGTTTTTTTAAAAAATTAATTAACATCTAACAAACACAAGTTACAACCACAAAACAATAATCGTAATGACATTTTCTTGTTTAGATACACACACCACTCTAAACTGTGCATCGCGTCATGTTTTCATATCAAAACCCGAGAGCCAACTCTCCCTTCTGAGAGTGTCAGCTTTTCGAAAAGGCAGAGCAATTTGTAGCTATCATCAGATGAGTACTACCATATATCGGTGGAAAAGTTAGTTTTCTGTAAGTTCTTTACAATAAGTTTTTATTTTTTTTTCGTAATTTGTTCGTGAAAACGGATGTTGAATTTCAAAAAGTTCAGAAAAATACTTGAAACGGTTCCCTAGATTTTTTTGAAAGGGTTAATAATGATATTTTTAAACGGTTTGCAACATTAGAAATAAAGAAGTATAAAAATATAGGCTGGTACTTTTCGTTTTCTCATATATGAATAAGTTAATGCGATGCAGATTGCGAAAAAGGAAAAAATCCCATTCGGCCCGGCCTACAGGCGGAGGTAGATATCGAAGTTAAGTATACTAATTTCACCAACAAAAACTAAATCATTATTAGAGATTTATCCACTTTAACAATTTTATCTGGTCGCTTTTGATGAATTTTTATTTCATTTTTATATAATAGCTCGTTTTATCAGAATCATTTTAAGGAGGCGTTCAAAAAAGTACTTTTCCATGCTCAACAACTCGAAATTTTCTGGCGCATTTTCAGATTCATTTTTAATAGAAAAAATATGAAATTTGCTGACGTGATTTTTGAAGAGATTTATAAGCGACCTGTGTTTTTATTTTTCGTTCAGTTAATTAAAATTTGATTTATGAACAATTATTTTCTCAGTAGGACAATATTTTTCGTTTCTAACACAATCGCTTCGGGAAATTCTGTTCAAAATGCCCATTTTGACATCATTTTTTGAAATATATTCTACCTCCATCAAAAAATCGATCATTACGGTACATTATATAGTTTCTGAATAAGATAATCTACCAATAGAATGCGTTTGAGAGAAAATATGAATTTAAAAATGAGTAAGAAAATAAGCAGTTTGGATTTTAATACACCCTTAAGATGATTCTTTTCTTCAAACGCTATGTAATTTTAATCTGTTTTTGCTGTAAGAATTGGTCCTATCAAAATCCTGTCTTTATAAATGTTGTTGACAATATTAAGAAGATATATGATAAAATCATGGAGATTTTATATCCTGTTAGGTATGGATTTTTTTCTTCTTCAACCCCCCCCCTTTTTTTTTTTTTTTTTTTTTCGTTACGAATTGGCCCTATCAAAAACTTGTGAATATAAAAGTTGTAGATAATATTAAGGTGACTTATAATAAAATTAATTGGATTTTATATCTTGAGAATCGACGAAGTTATAATTTTTTTCTTACCAAAACCCTATTTTTTGTGCCCCTTGAGTCCATTTTTAAGTTGATCAAAAATCTGTGATACATAAATTTTTGGCCCTATTTTTAGAAGTAATAAAAACTTTAAACTGATTTGATATGTACAAAAATTAAGAAGTTATGGGTTTTTTTTCGGTTTTCAAAATACCTATTTCCATCCCCTTGGTCCGATTTTGCCCATTAACGAACTTCACCGAGATTTTATGCCCCTTGATTTTATGTATCAGTTTGGAAGAGATTTGTGCAGAATTGTGGAAGTTATCGTGTTCAGAAGAAAGTGATATATATATATATACATATATACACTATATTGCCATTAATGACCGGTAACTTTCAATTTTAGACATTTTGTCGAATATTTAGAAATATACTTGACAGATTCTTCTGGAATTTCAGGATTAAAAAGAACAGGTATGACCTCATATTTGGCTATGTCGATTTGTTAAGGGGGCAATTAGAGGGCCAGCAAAAAATCAAAGAAAAAAATAATACTTGGGATCACCCCGTAAAATAAAATGCACGAAATGATCTACCGATACCGAATATAAATAAAAAGACATTGTGCAATATGTGTATTATTTTTTGTAAGAGTTTTTGAGAAGAGTATTTTGTGTATTTTTTATTAACTGACTTTCAGAAAAAAGTTAGTATTAAGTGAGCATTAACGAGTAGATTTGGAAAAAATGCTTCGATTTTGATACTTCTTTTGATCATGGTATAGGCTCGTTCTGGTGGTTATCCAAGAAGAACTAAAGCATCAATAAAAAATGAAAAAAAAAATGAAAATTAAAAATGACAATTTGTGGAAAATCCCTTATCATTCAGCTGCTTTTAGAGAACAACTAAAAATTTGCCCACTCTAACGCCGATATCTTTCTGAATTTTTAAGATGTTTGACTAGTTTTTTTTTTTAATAAGTTGCTCCATAGAGCTGACTATTAATTATGTAAAATGATCCTTGTTATCGTTCGCGCATGCGCAGATAAAAATTATTTCATACAACTGCTCATATTTCTTAAAATATTTAATATATTTATATTTCAATTTCACTATATTGTTTCTACTATATTTTGTCAATTTTTCTGAAACCGGGGTTAAATTTGGTTGAAAACCCTGCATGTTATAAGCAAAAAACCTGCAAGAATTTTTTAATTTTTTTAAATAAATCGCTATATCTCTATTAATATACATGCTATTCTTACACAAAAGAATACACATATACACATACAGACACACAATGTCTGTTTATTTATATTAGGTATCGATAGATCATTTCGTGCATTTTATTTTACAGGGTGATCCCAAGTATTATTTTTTTTCACTAATTTTTAGTTGGCCCCGTAATTGCCCTCCTTATCAAATCGACATTGCCAAATATGAAGTGATACCTGTTCTTTTCAATTCTGATAATCCAGAAGAATCTGTCAAGTATATTTCTAAATATTCGACAAAATGTCTAAAGTTGAAAGTTGCCGGTCATTAATGGCAATATAGTGTATATATAAAGTTTTTTACTGAGGGTGGTTTTGGGTTCTAGGGGTCATGCACGGTGTAGATCTGCAAAAATTTTTCAGAAATTCCAACGTAGGAGAGAATGTAATAGGTAGTATTTCAAACGAAATCTGCCTAAAAAAAAAACACTAAAAAATTTCATTTTTTTTTAAAGGTTAATACGATAATTTTTTTTCGTAATAGATTAGATCATTAAAAAGACTAAAATGCGAAAATTAAGCATGAATATTTTTTGTTTTATTGTATTTGGATTGTTAAATGAATGTTTGAATTGTTCGATGCGTCCTGCAGAAAACGCGAAAAAATTATAACTACTAAATAAACACGAATGAAGTCGTGATTAATTTTTACTAAGAACTGTTTGTTATTTAATTGTTAAAACAATTATATTTTAAACCGTTACATAAAGAACGAATATATAACACAATCGCTTGTGAAATTCGGGAAACTAAATCAATCTTTTTCTATAAAACATGAAAACTATTTAACACTTGTATAATATCTAAGTGCAGGAATGAAACTTAAAATTAAATAAGACTTACATTCGCATTCCATAAATATTCCTTTTAATATCCCTTTCGTTTAAACTTTAAAGGGTGGACGAAATGCAATCGTTTCACTTATCTTATAATGGAGTCATAGACAAAGATGTACTGTTCTGATTGGCTGATAAGTATTTCGAAAACTTGGTTCTACTTATTACCAAAATGTGGTTCAATTCAGCGTAACTTCCAAGATTATATCATGAAATGGAGTTTTTGAAAATTAAGAAGTACCATATTTTAGTAATCCTCATTATTTTACTCCATATATTGGTTTAACGTTAAGCGGAAAATTTTAAAATTGTATAAACGTAGAAAAAATATCGTCTCATTGAGGCGCGAAGTAACCTGCGTTTGCTGGTGTATTTGAAAGGGTTCAATTTCATATTTTTTAAAACCTATTATACACCTATTATACACCATCAATTAGAAAAAGTTTGTAGCTTTATGAACATCTTTCTGGTTTGTCGGTAGCTCTAAAATTGCGCCATGGACGGCGTTGTCATAAGGAAGAAAAACTTTTTCGGAAAAATCCCCCTTTTTGAAATTTTGTCTTCTCAAAGGGTTAATTGTGATATTTTTTCGAATTGATTACGGCATTTGAAATGTAAGTGTACGATCTTTTGGAATATGTCTTTCAGTTTTAACTGGACCGAGCAGTTTGGTCTATTTGCATTAAAAAAAAAAAAAAAAAAAAAAAAAAAAAAAAAAAAAAAAAAAAAAAACATCGAAAAACGATTCTTCGCTAGATTCCGATGCGTAAATGGATTGTGCGCGTGTGCAAGCGCTTTCCTTGACTGGGAATGAAATCGATCACCATTTCATGAGGATAAGTTGCGATTTTTAATTAATAACTCAACTAATTATCAGAAATTTAAAATTCGGAGTCTCAGGTGCATCCAGAGACACTCTGGGCTGCTTATGAAATGAAAATAAATTCTCACGAAATAAATAATTCATAGCCTGAAACTCTAAAAATTGCAAGTTAAAAAATATTTTACCTCAACATATAAAATGTTTTTTAAACCTTTCAGGAAAAAACTTTTTAAGAAGTAAAAAATGCTATATTTATAGTAATTTTCTATAAATCGTAACTATATGATCCTTGACATGAGAATGAAAACTGACAAAGTCGGCTGTAATGAAAGGATGTCATCTGATGAGTGTCTTGTGACGTCTAATCTTCAACGTGATCTTCAACGCAGTCTAACGTGTTTTTTGAAAATTAACAAATTTTATAACGATTTAATGTCGGTACCGCATATGAAATGTGAAATGTTCATCTCCTTTTCCCGTCTAAAATAATCACAAAGAATTTCGATTATTGTCATTGCGATGCATGGGACTATTAAAGTATTTTATCATAAATAACATATATATATAGATATATATACTAGGATGCACTGCCCCCTGCTATATATATAGATATATATACTAGGGTGCACTGCCCCCTGCAAGCTACGCTCGCCAACCCCTGTTCAGACACCGCAGAATCTGAAAATCTAAATATCTAATGGGTTTTAAAAATATTAGAGAAGAATAAATTATACTGAAAAAGCTGTGCAGATCTCCCTGTAAACGGGTTTCCATTCAATTCCCTTTGATTGCAAAAATTTAACGGAGAATCAGTTGCTGTTAAGACATCCAATGGTTGTTTTCGTTTTTGATTAAAGAGGATCAGTTAAACATTTGAAAAGAAGCTAAAATAAAATGAATTAAGCATTCAGAGTCTTTGTCAACCGATATTTTAAAACAATCTCTATATCAATAGCCTAAATAATGTGACTATCATCAACAGTTCCGGGCGGAACACTTTGCTTTTTATACTCTAGGTACCATTTTGATACTTTAATGTTACCCAGGCACAGGTGATAAGTCGCCAAATATTATTCTATCCCCATCATTTCATCTATATTACAATAGTTCAAGTCATCAAATGCCATAAAAAAATACGATCTGATCCCTTCGCCTTTAATATGAAAGTTTGGAACAAATGTCATATACGCTTCATATTGGTGCGATTTTTTTCCAACGCCAATTTGGGGAACGCATCAACAGCATAAACAACAACATCCGGCTTACCATATCAAGCAAAATAACGATACTTTCGCGCCAGTTAAGTACCCGTTGCGTATATGACATTGGCGTCAGAAAAAAATCGCGCCAATATGGGGCCGTACATGACATCTGTGCCGAAAGAAAAAAAAGCCGGGTGCAAATCTCGCCAATATCCTTTTTTCAACTCGCCAGTTAGCATTTTTTTTTGTTCGAGTGGTAAATTAAAACATTGATTTGAAGTTGAATTTAAATGTCATGGTTTGTTACATAATTTAATATTTCGCCAGATGTCATATACGCTGGTTTGGCATGATTTTTTTTTTTTTTTTTTTTTTACGAAAATTTGGCGAAAGCCTCGTTTTCGAATACCAGTTACATATGTATTTTTGGTACTACTTAGTTATCCCGTCGACAAAAAATCTATCGCGAACTATAAGATTAAATGTCAATAATGCTTGATCGTAAATGTCACATTCACTTGACTTTTAGCAAGTTACACGTGTTTACGTCATCAAGTGATTTTTATTTTGACGTTTTATTTTTATATTTATTAATGTTATACTAATTTATTTGTTCTTTCGTTATTTAAAATAAAAATTTTGTCAATCTGTACAATTTGGCGAGTGGTTTGGCGATTTATATAATTTGCGAAATTGGGTGACGGAATAACTACTACATTGTACGGTATTTTTTAAATTATTTTCTATTATTTTCAAAAGGAAATATCAAAAAAAATAATTAATTACTATAGAACAAAATAATTTATATAAATTTAAAAAAGAAATAAAAGTAAATATACATTTATTATTAAATAAACAACAATAGCCGGTTTACCATGTCTATCAAAATAATGCTATTTGTGCGCCAATTAGGTACCCAGGTGCGTATATGACATCTCTGTCTAATATTTTTCTTTTCGTCTTGTTTTTTTTTTTTCTTTTTAAGTGAAAGCCATCAATTTAAATGTTTTATTTTTAAATGAAAGTTTTGTATTTAATAAAATGATAACGAAATACAAAAAAAAAGCATTGTTCTTAGCATAGATTTAAAGGAGGCCCAACTGTCGCCAAATTAATTTAAAATAGTAACCTTTTCTGAATTATGAAAAAAAAATTCTGTTATGATTAAAATTTGAGTTGCCATCATTAGAAAAAATGTATTCAAAATCAGAAAAAATTAATATTTCAAAAACTAATTCGAATTTAAAAATTCTAATACCAGTTTTCAGATTTGTGGATCAACACGGATTTTTGGTGTTAATTTCATCGCAAAATATTCCATATTTTAGGACAAATCGCCTTGAAACAAAATCAGTTGTTTAATCGGTCGATTCAAAGAATCGATACATTTCAGGCGTTTCATATATTCGTTTCATGAATTCGTTTCATTAGGATTTTATATGTATAGGGTAGATATATATATATAGGTTGAATTTGTACTTATATTCCAACATCATGTAAGTATTTTATAAAATGTTTTAATGCACTGACACATTACTAACTCATAATTCCAGCATTCAACACCTACAGTTACTGGAGATGTGTGTACCTAATAATTTTATTGCTAGTATCCATTAATAAAAATGTTTTACAAATTGAATAAGATACACAGGTTTAAAAATGTAGCAATGAATAAAACTATATATTAAATCTGAACTTTAAACAACATATATTTGTTGTGCGTGTAAACAGAGCCATATTATCTAATTAACTTTTATTCCTCTTGAAATCATGTAAGATTCAGATTTATTTCCGCCGAATTCCAATACATAAAGGATGCGTTGTGTTTAATATGAATGTTATTAATCTTTTAACTGACTACTCCTTTTTAACACACACTTAAAAATAACTTATATACAGTTTTAGATTAAATAAGACCTAAACTTAACCATTTGCGACGAGTGTCATAAGAGATACATAAAGGATGCATTATATTTAGTAACAATGTTATTAATTTTATAGGTGACTACTTCTTTTTTCCACTTAAAAATAACCTTTATACAGTTTTAGATTAAAAAAGAGCTAAACTTAGCCCTTTCCAAAAAGTGTCGCGTATACTTGATGTATAGGCTATCTAGAATTCTCTATTTTTCCTAATTAAATTAGTCAAAAATCTCATATCTAAAATTACTGATGGTATGAGATTAACAATTGTATACTGGATGCTTGACGCGAAAAAGTTAAATATTAAATGCATAGTGTATCTCAGGAGTTATATGATCTTTTATTGCCATTTGGCGCTTTCTATTGATCTTTTGGTGAACTATCTTACCCATGGCCCTAATTTTTTTGCGCATTACTTTGTCGATGAGTTTTTGACAACAAAAGTTAAAAATAATTCAAAAAAATTTATGGAAATTATTTTAATCAAATATGATATATTTTACTATTACATAGTGAAATTGAGCAACAAATAATAAACGACACATACTTTGTGACCAATTAAATCCATTTCCTTGCAAGTTTTTTTATGTCCCTAATGTTTTACGCATGTTCGAATGAGACGAAATGGGTAAGTCTTACAACTTCGTTGGTCCTACTTGGGCAACACAACCATCTTTTACTCTTCTCGTCATTGTGGAAACTAATCGTTGGCACCCAGAAATTGGAATTTTTTGCCATTCTTCAAGCAGAATTCTATTCAACTGCTGATTGTCACATGGTTTTCTTTTTCGGACTTCCTTCTCTAAGTATTGCCACAAATCCTCGATAGGATTGATGTCCGGTGAATTCGGAACCCAATCTAGCACAGAAATACCATTTTGTTGAAGCCAGACTTTTGTTGTCCTAGCTGTATGCGGTTTTGTTAAGTCTTGTTGAAAAAGCTAACCCGATTGAAGGCCAAGTTGTTGAATTGGAGGCAACAACTTATTCTGCAAAATATCCCGATAACGTTCTGCATTGATAGTCCCGTCATGTGGCATCATTTGGCGAACACAAGAATAACCAAAATATCACCAAATGTTAACATATGACGGAAACTTGCACTCTTTTTTCACGAATTTTGGGTTTAAAACTTCATTTGCTGGCCGTACGACCCGAAGACCGATATTTCGATATAAAACTAGAAAAAGGGGATTCATCCGACCATATAACACTTTGCCATTGCTGATCTGTCCATTTTAAGTGATCCACAGCCCACAGAATACGTTTCTTTTTTGAGCAGGAGTTAACATTAGCTTACTTTTGCTTTTGTAAGATTTGAAGCCCATTTGATGCAATCTTTTTGTAGCCATTTTATGCGTCACTGGTTGCCCTATGCTGTCTTGCCATAGGGATGCGGCTTCTGTCATTGTTCCTGGTCTGCGGTTCTTCCACTCGACGCAACATTCGATTTGGATGACCAGTATTGTTTCTTGGCTGCATATCTCCGGTTGCAACGAAAGTTTTCAAAACATAATGAGCTGCTGATTCAGGAATCATCAAATCCCTGCCGATTTGCCTCATTAGACACTCACTATTTCTTTTTTGGATTATCTTTTCCGCAGGTCTACCGTCAATCTTTTACCATCTATTTTCTTCTTATGAATTAATTTGATACCTCGCTTTTTTAAAACAACCCATGCCAACAGTCCCGGATGTGATAATTGGACAGTTGGAAACAGCCAGCCAATCGAAATTGTCGAAAATTTTCTTTAAATACACATGCGCATAACAATAGGACTTTCTAACTTTAAGAGGAAAAATGTTTTACATACGCAATCTGACATTATTTATTGTTTTTGTTTAGTGCAATCAATTTTAGACTACTTAAATCTCAAGAATTTGATTCTTTATTTAGAGAAAATTAAGTTTGAGTTTTCTTTCTTTGAAAAACTTTACTTTTAAACTGGTGCGCAAAGCATTAGGGCCACGGGTAAGGTATTATGTGTGAACATGCGTTTAAGCTCGTAAAATATGTTTTTGTTCTGATTTGTTATCACAGAGAGGTTATAACATCTTTTGTTGATACTGGTTGCAATGTGCTCGGATGGCGTTTTTTCTCTAGCTTTATAAGGCAGTAATTATTAATTCTGCAAACTGTTAAAAATACTATAAAAATTATTACATTGTTGAATATCTGTTATTGTGTAGTGTAAACATGTATATAATTTAAATTTATAATTTTTTGAGCAATTCTTGTTATGTAACTCAGGAGAGACATTTTGACATTATGTTCAACAGAAGCATAAATAATATTTTTCTCTATTTCTCTAGTGGATATTTAACAAAAAATAGACTCAAAATAATGTTTTATTAACAAAATAAAAAATCATGCATTTATGGATTAAGAATCAACAATGCATTCTAGAAGGGACAATTACATCGCTTAACAATCAATAGATGTATTCATTTTTTTAAATATAATTTTCATTCATATAAATGAACAATGACATACATAAAACTCCTAAAATAACTTAAAATTCTGCATTTTTATTGAAGCAATAACTTACCAAGATAAGTAAAAAAATCTTTATAGATAGATATTAAGCAAATTTTTCTGAGAAGGAAATAAGCTTACGAAGCATATGCGTCATGGTATTAAAATTCTTCATTAATGGACTTTTAGCTTTAGTTGAATATCTTAAAACTTGTTTGGTACTTACTTTTTTTCTGTAATTAGTAAAAATTGTTTTTAAATATTAATTGAAAACACAAAATATATTTTCAAAAACATCATAATTTTAATAACAGCTAATTAAGTTTGATTAATTGTAATAATTTAAACTGTTAAGTTATTATGAAAGCCAAACGAGAAAAATCAACTTATTAACATTATTGTAGCATAAATTAATAAAAAGATGGATAATAATTTAATCATTAATATAAAAATATCCCATTTTTAAAATTATAAATTCTTTCTTTTCAAACACTGACATAATCAAATAAAAGAAACAAAAAATTTACTACAAACCTTTAAAAATAAAAATTAAAAGACTATAAAAAGATCGGTCAAGTTTTTTTTATGAATTCGGAAATAAAATTCCTTATAAAGTTTGAAATTGTTGTTTTTTGTTCAAATGCAAATGCGATGTTTATTTGACATTTCGATTGGTTTGAAAAAGAAAACCATTTCAAGGTATAAAATCATTTTTATTACTGTTTGATAAAAAAACATTTAATTAACATTTTAGTGACTTTTTTTTTTCACCCAGTTATAAGAGAAAAAAATCTTAGTAAATAAAACCAAGAATGAATAATAATTAAATAAATTATTAGTTTCTACGAATTTCTTTTTCTTATTTTTCATGAACGAACTGTATTAATAAATAATGAATCAGGAGATTTGAAAGAAGTTAATATTAATTGGCATTCGTTTTTTTGTATTTAGTAGCTTCGACGTTTATAAAGTGCGTTCATTGTGGCTTACATCCTTTGATTTTTTTTAATGGTGCATTTATTGTGTCATTTATAAAAGAAATTAATTACAAAAATATATTCAACAAAATATATCTTCGTTAAATAAAATTAATTGAGAAAATGAAGACGTTTGGATTTTTATAACAATGGAATCTTATTGCACCTAAATATTATTTTTGAGTCCTTAAATGCCTGATTTCATCTGATTTTACAAAATACAGAAATTTTTTGTGTGACGTATAACATGATTTTTTTTTAAATATTACTTTTGAATTGAAATTGACTTTTCCAAATTTTGAATTTTACCTTACGCATTTAAAATAAAGGACATAAATAACACTAACTATTTATTTATGTGTTATATATATTTATATTAGTTATATTTATAGTATTTTTTCAAAGCAGTAGGGTAGATATGAACGAAGTACTGTCAGATTAATAAGAAATTAATAAGACTCATACAGTATTCAGGCACTAATTTGTTTAAATATTTGTTTATAATATTAGAAATAAGAATACTAAAGCAATACTATCCTTGTATACTGATTTCACAGTTCATGCGTGATTCAAATTTGAATGTGATTTTTACAAATTTCAATTGCATTTTTGCAAAGCAATATGCAATAATAAAAGTGCTGATGACATCAAATACCCATAACTGGCATCATTTTATGCGCCTAACTTCTTCTTATGTAGAAAAAGGCCCGTTATAGTGCCAGTCTTTGTCATATAGATAAATTGTAGTATTTATTAGCATATGTTATAGAAATGTAACACTGTGCAGAAACGACTCAAGGAAAAATATATAACGTTTATAGGAACGTTGAATCATATCTTGAAGATGTTACGTAACGTAAGTAAAATTATAAGTACCAGAAAAAATACACCATTATTTGTTTGAATAATTGATTTTAACTTATGTTATTTTATATTACTCATATTTTCAAATATTAATAGTTATTCACTTTATGTTTACAAGAAGTGTATAGTGATTAAGCATCTCCGCAATTTGTAGAATAAATAAAAAAAAAAATCATTAATGGCATTTAAAAATGTACTCTTATTTCTTAATATATCTTACCTATATTTACCTATCATACCTTTAAGAGGGCAACAATGGTTACGAAAACATATGGAAAACAGCTGATATTGGTGTTCTGAGGAACTACACAACCAATTTCAATAATTTGGTTTTCATTATATTTTGATTGTTCTGTTTCTTAGGAAAATAATTTGCTTTTAGCAACGATAATTTAAAAAAAACCCAGAAATATAGGCGTATAACTATAGCAATTTTTTCTTCTTTTACAAAGATTAATTTATAATTTAACTATTTCCAAGGTTTGTAAAAATATTAGTGAAATCGCTTCAGCAGTTTCCGAAAAAGGGCTCTAGAATATCAGCTGTTTTTCATAGAAATTCGCATGCATTATTGCTCCCTTAAAACTTGCACGTTTATAATTCTTAAAATTGACTACCTCGAAGGTTATTAGGAGATTTTTTTTATGACTGAAGAACTTTGATACTTAAAAGTTGCATTTTTATTACCTTTTCAATAGAGCAAAAATGTTTATACCGGGTATCCACTCTCAACGGTGCCCAAAGGCTAATTCCTAAACCGTTAGTATATATATATATATATACAGCTCATATTCAAAATGTTAGAATAATTATTTTTTTTTTTTTTTACAAACTGAAAATATCATTTGGCAAATTGTCTTTTTATGCAAATATGCAAACGAAATTTTTATTAAGAACTTATTGTTGATTAAGATTATTTATTATCTTAAAATTAATATCATTTTTGAAAAGATTAATTGAAAAAAAATTATTTTGAAAAGTCAAAATATTAGAATATTTCACATTAATTCTCATTTAATTATCACCAATTCATAACTGGTGGCATCATGGATTAAATAAAGACGATTTTATTTAAAAGCAATATTCTCTTTGCACTTTGTTTGCTTTTTTGTCTTAAAATGAGTCGTGTGAGTGATATTCCTCAATCTATTAAACTTAGGATGGCTGATTTGTGTTGGCACAGTAAAAAATAAATGTTATATAGCGAATTTTTTACACTGTTCGCAATCAAGCATTAATAAAACTAGGGGATCGTACCCGGGCTTCCCGGGCTCAAGAATATAGGTGAAAACATTTTTTTTTTAATTGAAAACTAATAACTTTTTTATATGCAGTAATTTTTTTAGATTGCCCACTTACCTTAAAAAATCATTTTTCATATGGAAAATACGAATTATACTATCAAATAAATTTTTGAAATTTATCAAAAGCTATATTTTCTTATTAGCCTCATGCTAAGTGTTATTTGAGCAAGATTTTGCTACTTATGGCATCCTTTTATATTCTGATAATTTCAGAGCTTATACGTGTCTGTTTAAATTTGTGTTTCATTTATATTATTTTATTTATTTATTCATAGGGAAGTTTTTTAAATGGATATTAGTCGTAAGAAAATGATGAACTCTTTATTTTGTTTTAAGGGCAAAGGGATTAATCTTTCGTAATCGAGCTCCGTGCGATATAGATAAATTAAAAAGTATTTCATGCTTTAAAACTGTTTTTAAAACCATAGACAATCAGTAAACTAAGATGAACTTTGCAAACAAATTACATTTGAAAAAAAAAATCCTATTTGGTGATCTAAAAATTTAAATTGTACGATTACAAATATGCTAGATTTGTGTTTTTACAATATTATTCTTTTATTTGTTTATAAAAGAAGTATTAATTTCGTTAATTTGTCTTTCACAAATATGTTAGATTGGTGGTTTTTTTTAATATTATTCTTTTATTTGTTTATAAAGGAAGTATTAATTTCGTTATGTAAAAATAGTCGGAAACAAATGCTGAAAAATGTTTGTTGCTTTATGCGCAAAATGTTTATTTTTATTATGTATTGAAACCGGTACGTGTAATAAGATAAACTTTAAAAAATCATGTTTAAAAATTATTTTAGAAAATATAATGCATCAGTCAATTAAGATACAGTTTTTAAACAAATTGCATTTGAGAGTAAATTTTTTCCTATGCGACGAAAATTGAAAATGTACGATGGTCAGAAGATTAAAAAAATGCAATAGCGGAAATTTCAAGACCGAAATCTGATCGTGAAGTGTTGCCATTCGCAAAATGGCGTCAGCGTTACGCACAGATACGTTTGTTCTTTATAATATAGATACTTAATCAGTAATATATAATAAAGATCAATCATTAGGATGTGGTTATCAATTGAGGCTCTTATGCTGGGTATTCCGGAATGAAAAACAGCAATTTTCACCTTCTCAAAATTTGCATACGCACTTCTCATATCCATATTTATCATTTTTTTTAAATTGTACTTTGTTTGATCATTTAAAAACCATTTTAACTCAAAACATGAAGTCACGATTATCAGCAGCATCTTTTATGTGAACAGATGCACTCTTTACTCGAGATTCTGATCTCAATTCCGGAGAGAAAAAATTTCCGTAATTTATGTTTTTTAGATGCATTTGTGTTAAAATGTTTAGTTTTTTCAAAGAAAATGATCGTTTTCTTTTAAATACGACTTCATTTTCACTTAAATAAGCATTTGCCTAGTGCCTGAAACTTAGTACACATGCAGAAGGGAAAACAATATAGAAAATTTATGAGGAAAAATGCGTGCTTTCAAAAGCAGTATGTCATTTTCCGTTATTATGCCTCTAATATAATATTCTGCTCCTAATGGGATTTTGCCACACTAAACCCTATACAACAATTTTTATCATCAACTTTGAATTTTTATCAGAAAATAGCATGAATAAAGATAAAAATACCTCATTAT
Organism: Maratus speciosus; assembly: GCA_963932465.1. NCBI lineage: Eukaryota > Metazoa > Arthropoda > Arachnida > Araneae > Salticidae > Maratus > Maratus speciosus. The sequence continues at coordinate 175,540,164 of OZ010790.1, read as the reverse complement.
TTCTCTCTTGTCTGCAATAATAAAAGCTATCTAATTTTCACCATTTTGTAGAAATTTCATAAAATGCTTTAAAAATTAAAATATAAAAGTGGGGATTAAAAAAAAAAAAAAAAAAAAAAAAAAAAAAACAGATAGTGCGATTGAATCTACAAATGAGCTTTCAGCTTAATAAAAAATATTATTAAAATTGGTTCAGCAGAAAGATCAGGGCAGATGAATAAAAAACACACTTGTGTTTTAAATATATAGATTATATAAAATTAGGAAAAATTAAATTAAGCAAAATATGATATTTTGATGAAAATGACGTACTTCTACAAAACATAATTCAAGTTTAAGAATTAAAATACATGCTTTTTTATAAAATGACGTCATTTGCACCCGCTAAAGCAATCTACTTTTACAATCAACTCTTAAACTTCGTCAATAGAAAAGTATGCATATGAGGTCATTATCACGGAATAACAGACAATATTCTTGACATAACCCCTATTTTAATTTCAACTTTTTTTTCAGGTTTTATGAAAAAAAATGGCAACAAAAAGATACAGTATCTCCTATTTTCCACTATTTTCCGTTTACTTTCAATGACTTTCAATAGAAATGGGGTACTTTTGTTGCCACGATAAGTCAAATGGTATTAAAAACTACAAAAAAATTAATAACTCAAAAATAAATTGAGATACAGCTTTCAAACAAACTGCATTTAAAAGAGCAATTTTTTCCTTATATGACGGTGTAAAAATTTAAAATGTGCGATGTTTAGAAGTTTAAAAATTTTAAGTAGAGATAATTGCAAAACCAAAATTTTATTTCAAATTTCAAAGTGTTGCCATTCGCAAAATGACGTATGCGTTACGCACAGATATGTTTGTCCTTTATAATATAGATACTAACACAATATTTAAAAAATGGAAAATTTCAAAATAATCGCCGGAATGGCGGCCGAAAACTAAAAACATCTGCTAGGGATGACAAGAAACTGAAGCGTATATTTAAGAAAAACCGTTTTAAAAGTGTGCGATTCTTGCACCGAAAATGGAAAGAAGAAGGAGTTGAAGTTTCTACATCGAGAACATTAAGACCTCTCCATAAGTTTGAATCTCGTGTACCGGAAACAAAACCTCTCATGACTGCAAAACAAAAGCTTATGAGATTGAATTGGTGGAAATCAAGACGTTTATGGAGCGAAGAAGATTGGAAAAAAGATATTAGTTAGTGATGAAATTATTTTGTATAGATACAAAACAGACTTTCATCACTAAATAATATATTTTTCGAATCTTCTTCGCTCCATAAACATCTTGATTTACACCAATTGAATCTTATACGTTTTTGTTTTGCAGTCATGAGAGATTTTGTTTTCGGTATACGAGATTCAAACTTAAATTTATGGAGACGTCTTACTGTTCTCGGTGTATAAACTTCAAATCCTTCTTCTTTCCATTTTCGGTGCAAGAATTGCACACTTTTAAAACGGTTTTTCTTAACTATACGCTTCAGTTTCCTATCAGCTCTAGCAGAGGCGTTTGGTTTTCGGCCGCCATTTCGGCGATTATTCTGAAATTTTCCATTTTTTGAACATTGTGTTAGTATTTTACTAACGCTTCATTGCGAACAAAGTAAATAATTCCCTATATAACATTGATTTTTACCGTTCCGATACAAATCATCCATACGAAGTTTATTAGATTCAGGAATATTACCCACACACGACCCATTTTAAGGCGAAAAAGCAAACAAACTGTAAAAAGAACACTGATTTTAAATGAAATCGTCTGAATTTAATCAATGATGCCACCAGTTATGAATTGGTGATAATTAAAGGAGAATTAATGCGAAATATTCTAATATTTTGAACCACTTGAATAAATATTCTAATATTTTGACTTTAAAAAATATTTTTTTTCAATTAATCTTTTCAGAAATGATATTAATTTTAAGATAATAAATAAGTTTAATCAACAATAAGTTCTTAATAAAAATACCGTTTGCATATTTGCATTAAAATATGTTAAATTACCGAACGATATTTTTAGTTTGTGAAAAAAAAGTAATTATTCTAATATTTTGAATATGAGCTGTAGTTATATAGTTATATATATATATAGTTATACATAACTATATAACTATATAGTTATAAATATATATATATATATATAGGGAGACTAGGGAGGGTTGACCATACGGGAGGCTTGACCCACCCATGAGTTTTCATATTTAAAAGAATTTCGGAGTTTTACTAATAGGTGTCAAGCAAAGCTACTAGAATGCCCAAACAACAGTCTTAGTTTTATACAGATAATCGAAATATGTGTGACAAAATCAATTGTTAAGGATTTTTACCATAAAAGTTGTGTTGTTTAGAAATATTTTGTAAGCTTGTTTTTAGATAAAATATATCATAGAAATTTAAGTAAGTAGCTTTTAAATAATGTAGAAATATCGAGCTTTCATTCCAGGCATAAAAATTGTAGAGTAAGTTAGGCTTAACATAACAATGTGCTATTCTTTAGAAAAGAAATATATGGGGAGGCTTGACCCAGTCAATGTGAGGGGTGGGTTGACCAGATGCTCAAGTCTCCCTTAATTAAATGGTTTTGGAAATCTTTTTATTATACGCTGTGCAAAATGAAAGATTAATGGTTATATAAAAAAATGCACATTTATTCTGTAAAGCTACAGTAAAATGGGGTGATGGAATGGAAAATGTTTAAAACTGTTTAAAGAAAGATGTGAAAAATTTCTATAGTATCCACTGCAAGAAAAAAATTAATGAAATATAATTGGAAATTTGATAGAAACATTTTTCCATTTAAATGTTACTTGCAACAGGTAAATAGAAGAAGTAGAAATTAGAAAGTATGAAAGCAGCAGTTTTAACCCTTTTAGCGGCAATGGTACTTTTATGAAACCACTTAATTTTAATTCCAAACGCTACAATGCCACCAGAAGTTTTCTAAAATCTTTTCCATTTAATATGTGTGTGAAATATAGCCGCTTACTTATTTCCAGGTCAATTTATTCTTAAATTCCGGGGCCTGTTTTTTATTTCAAAATTTTAGTACTGAAAGTACTTTGCCACTGAAAAACGTTAAAAGATGTTAATGATAAGTTGAGTGATCAAGCTCATGGGGCTGCAAAAGAACATAGCATCGATCAAAAAACTTTAGGAATGTCTGTAGACAAATCTCACTAGGATGAATACAGTGGGATGAAACCAAACTATGTGAAAACTAGAGTTGTCAGATTAAGAGTCACAAAAGTAGGACAGTGAGACAAAAAAAAGGTGTCAGTGACTCCTAAATCCGGTCATAATAATACACATGTTTTTTAAAAAAAATTCTCCTCTGACTTGCAATTGCATCTAAACAAGTTTGTTTAAGCATCATACTTTCAAATATATATTTTTTATAATAACTAAAGCATGTAGCATGAAGTAATTTTGCTTTTTTTAAACTGATTTTATTCCTCTTCACAAATATTTCAATATAAAACAAAGTGGGTCAAACCTCCCATATAGTGAGTCAACCCTGCCATATGTGGGGAGTGTTGACCCATTATTTTCTCATGATTAAAATCAAAGATTTTTCATATGTATTATGCATTACACTTAGGTGGCAATTTTATTTTGATAACTGATTGTATAACGAATAAAAGGATGTATTAAACTTTATTCTAGGTTCAATATTTAAAAAATAAAAAATCATTTTGTAAAAAGTGGGTCAACCGTCGCTAGTCTCCCCTATATATATATATATATATATATATATATATAACTATATAACTACAGCTCATATTCAAAATATTAGAATAATTACATTTTTTCACAAATTGGAAGTATCGTTTGGTAACTTAACATCTTTTAATGCAAATATGCAAACGATATTTTTATTAAGAACTTATTGTTGATTGTTAATTTGATCAATTGCCCTTTTATTTATTATATATATATATATATACATATTTGCATTAATTTATTCCTATTCTTTATTTTACTTTTTATTCTTTTAGTGCTTATTAAGTTTATTCCTATTTTTTAATTCTACTTTAACTAAAAGTTAATCTAAGTCTTTTCTTGATTTCTTCAATCAATTTCATTCCTTTTATTTTTTATATTTTTGGGCTTAAGATGGCAACACTCAACATTATTGTTATTAATCCAGTTCCTATTTAGATTTTTCCTTTCTCACACCAGATGGCAGCACAGTTATGGGTTTCTTTCAGATGCTCAACTGTAGCTCACATGTTAAAATGATCTTAACTATGTTTTCCATCCTGATATACTGGAGTTTTGACTCCTAGTATGTAATTCAGGTATTGTGCTCTGATAATTTTTAATATCCTGTATGAGGTGTAAGTTTCTTTAGATATCTTAGATTTTTATTATCTATTTTCTGTTATTTTTGCGTTATAAGGAGCTAAATTTTGTCATTTTAGGCTTAATGCCGACAATATTGGATGAAATAACGCATCTTCTATGAATGAACTCACAAGCTCCTCTGACGATTCTGTGAGTCATTCATAATTTTTTATTTTACATACTGGTTTCCTATGTTCATTTCTAAATCATCTTCAAAACTTTATCAATTTCTTCATATATTTGTGATTTCAAATTTATTATATATATATATATATATATATATATATATATAAACATATAATTCCACTTACAAAAATGTTTTAAATGAGGTAATTTCGGATTCAGCAGTACAGAATACATAAGAATCAATTGTCAAAAGCTAAAAAACATGACATAACCTAACCTTTGCAGGCTAGTGTATACTAACAAAATTTTAAAATATGTATCGTCTTGTAAAGAAATAAGGCATTTAATTTTCATCATTTTATTTAACAAAAATTCTGTTTTTTTCTTCTTATATGTTTGTTACAAATTGTATATTTTGCATTAATATGTCAGAATGATTAAAGATTTTAAATTTATAATGCAACGTTAATTTTACTCTCTACCATTTTTTTCTTATGTCTGACGAAATTATATTTCTACTAATTTTGTGAATGACCCCTAATTTGCAGCAAATACTATGCTTCAGCTTTAAACAGGTATTCCTCGATCAATTTTAATCGTAGAATAACGGGCTTTTAGGTAGCTTTCTTTACAAAAAAGCTACCTATTGCAGCCGTTCGGAGGAAAGCGATTTCAAAAAATTTTGGTATATTTTCATCGATCATGACCCCCAGACCCCGAAACCACCTTCCGTTTAAAATTGATATATATATATATATATATATATATATATATATATATGTCTGACCTATGTCACACTGTAACTCCCGTAATTATGAACCGATTTCGATGTAATTCGGTGTGTACATAGTACATACCAATGTCTCGATCGAGTTCGTTGGCCAGCTTCATCCGCCGTTTTGTTTCAAAATGGCGGCCATTTAAAAATTAAAAAAAAATTTAAAACTTGAAATGTGGTACCAAAAAATTAAAAATGGAAAAATATTTTTTTCTTATGTATTTGACCTTTATACAAAGATTTCGGAGCAGTTTTTGTTTCGTCTATATCTTAAAAAATGGCTGAGTTATAGCATTTTGAATTTCTAGCGTGGCTGACATTTTGAAACGTCCTGAATTTTATCACGCGATAAAAGGCGTATTTATGAACCGATTTGGATGTAATTCGGTGTGTACATAGTACATACCAATCTCTCGACCGAGTTCGTTGGCCAGCTTCATTCGCCATTTTGTTTCAAAATGGCGGCCATTTAAATTTTTTTTTTAAATTTAAAATTTGAAATGTGGTACCAAAAAATTGAAAATGGGAAAATATTTTTTTTTATGTATTTGACCTTTATACAAAGATTTCGGAGAAGTTTTTGTTTCGTCTATATCTTAAAAAATGGCTGAGTTATAGCATTTTAAATTTCTAGCGTGGCTGACATTTTGAAACGTCCTGAATTTTGTCACGCGATAAAAGGCGTATTTATGAACCGATTTGGATGTAACTTCCTTTATACATAGTACATACCAATGTCTCGACCGGGTTCTTTGGCCAGCTTCACCCGCCATCTTGTTTAAAAATGGCGGCCATTTAAATTTTTAAGAAAAATTTAAATTTGAAATGTGGTACCAAAAATTGAAAATTGAAAAAATATTTTCTTCTTATGTGTTTGACCTTGATAAAAAGATTCGGGAGCAGTTTTTGTTTTGTCTATATCTTAAGAAATGGCTGAGTTATAGCATTTTGAATTTCTAGCGTGGCTGACATTTTGAAACGTCCTGATTTTTCTCACGTAATAACAGGCGTATTTATGAACCGACTTGGATGTACCTTGGTGTGTACATAGTACATACAAATATCTCGACCGAGTTCGTTGGCCAGCTTCATCCGCCATCTTGTTTCAAAATGGCGGCCATTTAAAAAAATAAAAAAATAAAAAAATTTAAATGAGATACTAAAAAATTGGAAAATGAAAAAGATTTTTTTTGTATGTGTTTGACCTTAATACAAAGATTCCGGAACAGTTTTTCTTTCGTCTATATCTAAAAAAAAAATGGCTGAGTAATAGCATTTTGAATTTATCTTGTGGCTGACATTTTAAAACGCACGTATTCGCCTATTTCGATGTAAGAAGGCATGTGGATAGTATACATCAACACCTCGACCAAGTTCGCTGGCCAGATTCATCAGCCATCTTGTTTCAAAATGGCGGCCATTAAATTAAAAAAAATATATATATTTAAAGTGAGGTGCAAAAAAATTAGAAATTGAAAAAGGTTTCTTTCTTAAGTATTTGATCTTGATATAAGGATTCGGGAGCATTTTTTGTTTGTCTTTACCTTAAAAAAATGGTTCAGATATAGCAGTTTCAATTTCTATTGTGGGTGACATTTTGAAAAATCTGATTTTTTTCATGCGACAGCACTCCTATATATTAACCGATTCCGATGTGAGTGAGCATGTGCACAGCAATTACTAAGGTCTCGACCAAGTTCACTGCTTAGCCTCATCCACCATGTTGTCTTAAAATGACAGGCACTTTAAGAAATTGCCGAATTTGGCAGCCAAATATAAGTTACTTTAAAGAAAAGCAGCTTGGATAAAGCTGACTAATTTCGCGAAATTCTCATTCATTATATTGATAAAAATTAGTATTGAATCTCCTATATTCGGTTTCCACTAAATTGAGCTTCGTGTGTTTGCATGATATAAGTTGGCTTTTTTTAAATAAGGATTATGAAAGCTACCTCTTCCTCCCGGCACTGGCCGGAAGGACATTTTTTTTGTTTTACTTGTCAGTGTAACAGGAAAATTTTACAAAAGATAACTTATAGGACCGGGGGACCGTATAAAAATTTAAATTTCGTAATTTTTTAAGAAATGCCTTTATTGACACAAATCGCTTTAATATACTTCTACACCTCATTTAAAACATTTTTGTAATCTGAACTGTATGTCTATGACTAACGGTGTAGGAATTAGCCATTGGACACCGTTGAGAGTGGACAGACACCCTGTATAATAAACGATTAATTATTGAAAAACAATCAAAAATTTTCAACCCTTTTTAAAAAGTATTCTGTCAACAACACAACATAAAATAAAGTTTATTTATTTGTTGAAGACTGACAGTAAACGTAAAGTAAAGTTTATTTATTTTTTGAAGACTGACAGTAAAAACTAAAATAAAATACTTTATTACATTCTTTAATTATGATTTTCTTGAAGAGTTTCGAAATTGCCTTTGTCCTTAAAATAATTATTTTTATTCCAATACTTCGATTTCGATTAACATTTGTTTGGTTTTCGTTAACTTAAAATTTTTTTTAATTAACTGTGCCTTCGCGGCAAATTAAATATTAGGAATATGGATTGATAACTAATAATAAATAATTTGTAACAAATATATTGTAATTAATTAAACGAATTTACAATTAGACCTCTAAATATTTTAAAAAGGAATAAACTGAATAATAGACTGGGTATATTCATTTTATGCCAGTTTAATTTAGTATTAAACCTACTTTAATTCAAGAAACAAGAGAATTATAAAATTTCTCGGATTTGTGAATTATAAAATTCCCACATAAAGCAATTTAAATCCGATATATTAGTTTTATTGCCTTTTACAGCGGCTAAATAGATTATACGAATATCAGCAGCGAATACTCAGCTAGGCTCGATTAAAATTCTCTTTATGTTCAACTTCATATAACAATAAATTCTCGGTACATTATTGTTATAACGCATTTTATTTTACAACAGTATTACTTACAGAAAAAATCAATATAAAAAATATGTACATATATCACAAAATTATCGACATTCTTTCTTTTGTCTCTAAGCATCTGTTGAGTAAATTCTATGTGTACCATGATTGGTGGACTGAAAGCCAATTTTTTCGCCACATTTCGACAAATTCGACTTTTTTTCAATTGGCGGTAAGCATGTGTTTTGGCATTGTTAATCTTGAGAGTCCATTTTCCTGACACATTTCGCTAATGTCACCAATATTTTTCAAAAAATCGCAATATTTTGAGAATAATTACCCATTTTATCGACTTAAATTGCTGCCAAATGTTCAGATACTTAATAACTGTTTCAACCTTCATTTACATTCAAATTTGCTGACATGCAGTGACCCCAAAATGACCACTAATCCGATTTTCTGGAACATATGACCTAGCCCTATTGTCTCCCAAAATGGTTGGTCGCAAAATATAGCCAAAATTGTTTGAACCGTTTTTCAGATAACATTTGCATACATACTACTCACACAAGATTTGATTGTGTTATAGTATATGATTGACGCATTACTGAAAAAATGGCCGAATCTGAATTTTAAGAAAACTAGGGGATCGTACCCGGGCATTTTTTAAAATTGAAAACTAATAATTTTTTTATATTCAATAATATTTTTAGATTGACTACGTACATTAAAAAAAGCATTTTTCATATGGAAAATACGAATTACACAATCAAATACATTTTTGAAATTTATCAAAAGCGATATTTTCTTATTAGCCGCATGCTAAGAGTTATTTGCCAATATTTTACTACTTATGGCATCCTTTTATATTCTCATAATTTCAAAGCTTATACATGTCTGGTAAATTTGTGTTTTATTTATGTTACTTTATTTATTTATTCATAGAGAAGTTTTTTTTAATGGAAAGTAGCCGTAAGAAAATGATGAAATCTTTATTTTGTTTTAAGGGCAAAGGGATTAATCTTTCGTAATCGAGCTCCGCGCGATATAGATAAATTAAAAAATTTCATGCTTTAAAATTGTTTTTAAAAGCATAGACAAACAGGAAACCGAGATGAACTTTGCAAACAAATTCCATTTGAAAAATAAATCCTTTTTAGTGATCTAAAAATTTAAATTGTACGATTACAAAAAGTTAGATTTGTGTTTTTTCAATATTATTCTTTTATTTCTTTATAAAAGAAGTATTAATATCATTAATATGTCTTTCAAAAATATGTTAGTTTGGTGGGATTTTTAAAATTATTCATTTATTTGCTTATAAAGGATGTATTAATTTCATTATGCAAAAATAGTCAGAAACAAATGCTGAAAAATGTTTGTTGCTTTATGTGTAAAATGTTTATTATTTTATGTATTGAAACCGGCACGTGATAAGATAAACTTAAAAAAAAAAATCATGCTTAAAAATTATTTTAGAAAATATAATACATCAGTCAATGAATACAGTTTTAAACAAATTGCATTTGAAAGTACATTTATTTCCCTATGCGACAAAAATTTAAAAATGTATGATGGTCAGAAGATTGAAAAAATGCAGTAGCAAAAATTTCAAGACCGAAATTTGATCGTGAAGTATTGCCATTCGCAAAATGACGTCAGCGTTACGCACAGATACGTTTGTTCTTTATAATATATATACATAATCAATAAAATATAATAAAGATCAGTTATTAGGATACGGTTATCAATTGAGGCTGTTATGCTTGGATTTCTGGAATGAAAACAGCAATTTTCACCTTCTCAAAATTTGCATACGCACTTCTCATATCTATATTCATCATTTTTTAAAAAATTCTACTTTTTTTTATCATTTGAAAATCATTTAAACTCAAAACTTGAAGTCAAGATTGCCAGCAACATCTTTTATGCGAACAGACGCCCTCTTTATTTGAGATTCTAATCTCAATTTTGGAGAGTAAAAATTTCCGCAATTTATGGTTTTTAGACGCATTTGTGTTAAAAGGCTTAGTTTTATCTAACAAAATGATCGTTTTCTTTTAAATATGACTTCATTTTCACTTAAATAAGCATTTCGCCGAGTGTCTGAAACTTAGTATCAGTACACATGCAGAAGGAAAATCACTATAGAAAATGTATGAGGAAAAATGCGTGTTTTCAAAAGCAGTATGTCATTTTCCGTTATTATGCCCTTAATATAATATTCTGCTCCTAATAGGATTTTGCGCCACTAAACCCTATACAACAATTTTTATCAACACTTTTGAATTTTTATCAGAAAATAGCATGAATAAAGTTTAAAATACCTCATTACTTCTCTCTTGTCTGCAGCGATGAAAGCTATCTATTTTTCATCATTTTGAAGAAATTTCATAAAATGCTTTTAAAATTAAAATATAAAAGTAGGAATATTTAAAAAAAAACAGATAGTGCGACCACATCTACAAAGGAAGAGGTTTAAAAATATATATATTTGTAAAATTGGTTCAGCAGAAAGATTAGGGCAGATGACTAAAAAACACACTTGTGTTTTAAATATATAGGTTATATAAAATTAGGAAAAATTAAATTAAGCAAATTATGTTATTTTGATAAAATTATAGTAGAATGTCCTAAAGAATAGCATTAAAATTTTATTATTCGAGAGGATTTTCGACAACCACGAATTATTTGATTGCTTGTCTAACTCGGCGAAGCAAATCCATCCAGGCGAGAATCATCAATTTCTGTAATATAAATCGCTATTATTTGGATGTCACCTCTCTTTTATAAATACACTCTACATTTTTTGTAAAACATTGCGTTTTTCAGTGTATGCTTTCGATTACATTATTTTCAAAAGTGAAGCATTTTCACCTGTGAAGAATTTCAAAGCAGCTGGGCTGCGAAAATGACGCACTTCTACAAAACATAATTCAGGTTTAAGAATTAAAATACACGCTTTTTTATAAAATGACGTCATTTGCATCCGCTAAAGCAATCTACTTTTACAACCCAGTCTTAAACTTCGTCTATAGAAAAGTGTGCATATGACGTCATTATCACGGAGTAACAGACAATATTTTTGACATAGCCCATATTTTATTTTCAACTATTTTTTCAGGTTTTATGAGAAAATGGCAACAAAAAAGATACTGTATCTCCTATTTTCAACTATTTTCCGTTTACTATCAATGACTTTCAATAGAAATGAGGTACTTTTGTTGCCACGATAAGAAAAATGGTATTAAAAACGGCAAAAAAATTAATATCTCAAAAATTAATTGAGATACAGCTTTCAAACAAATTACATTTAAAAGAGCATTTTTTTCTTATATGACGGTGTAAAAATTTAAAATGTGCTATGTTTAGAAGTTTAAAAATTTGCAGTAGAGAAAATTGCAAAACCAAAATTTCATTTAAAATTTCAAAGTGTTGCCATTCGCAAAATGACGTATGCGTTACGCACAGATATGTTTCTCCTTTATAATATAGATATTTCAGGCCAATATTTGAACTTCCACGTTTTTTGGAGATATATGACACATATTGGTGCAATATTGCTTTATATTAAGGGATATTTTCATTCAAAAATTACAAACCTTGCTTACAACGTTTATTTTGTTTTTTGCGCTTCGTTTGTTATTACTATCTTTTTATAACGACTTTTTGTGACAGGCTGTGAAATTTCTATGAGGTTGTGATTGCTATTTAGAGTATCCGTAAATGTGAAAAACGAAAGTTGACTATTATATCCAATTTCAACGTAGCTACATAACAACAATTAGAGTTAGGTAGAAACTACCATAACAGATCCAGCATTAATTCACTGAATTATGAGTAACGAAATTATGCAGAAAATGACTTTTACAACTGTCGAATCGAATACATATTCAACAACAATTATAATTAAAAATGAAAGAAAAGTCATCGGAAAGAATAATTTCTTACTAGTCACACCATTGACTCTGTTGATGCCCTTCACTGCAAATGAAAGCATAGATGGTTTATCGCCGGATGAAATTTCGTGCAAAGGAATATGTGCATGAAATGCGTAGACCAGCAGAAGCGGGCCAGCTTACAATGGCTTACTCAGAGGAATTATCCAATGTTATGCAAACTGACGGGAAGGATTTTCATGCTATGTCAATTCTATGTCAAGTAGAACGAGCATACATTATTTTTATTTGAATTACATATTGAAAAAGTTTAACAACAAAATTCTTTTCAACATTTCAGATTATTAAGACATATGGCTCAGATCTATATATGATGCTTAAAACCAATTTATTCTTTCTGTAGCTTCGAATTTCATTAAGTAATACATTTTATTTTCTCTGTAACATGAAAGTGCATAAAATAATTATATAACGTTGTCTTTTATCGAGAGATGACAGCAGAAGATGGATATTTATTTGCTTAAATGAAGATTTCTTTCGATGTTTATAGTTTTTTCATTTTTCAAGATAACGAAAGTTAAAAAAGTAACTTTATTTGTATTTTTGTATCATAGGATCAGAATAAATAAGTTATAATCTTAGCTTATAGATTTCTTAGGAATACCTATATTTTAAAAATTTCAAATTATGTGTTCTATCCTATTTTTATGCGTGTTTGTAACGTCCCAAATATAGGGTGCTAGGCACAAATCGGTACATATTTTTATTCGCAATTTAGGGGACAGTTATTTATGTAAAGTCTTTTTCAATATGATAATGAAATAAGTTCTTTTTAAGTCTTAAATACGATTAGTCTTAGTACGAATTTTTTTTTTCACTAATGTACATATTCTCAGATTTAGGACGTTTGCTTTATCTAAAAAATACAATTTTTTAGTATTTTTTCAATTCATTTGCAGCATTTTAAAGTGATTTTACCAGTAACTTTGAGAAAACAAAAAGTCAGGTATAAATTGTTTTCAACTTGTAACAGAATTCAACGCAATTTATGATAGTTACATTTATTTCAAACAATTGATAATTGATAGAACAATTGAAGAGCTGAGTGGAAGAACATGTTATGCTACATTTTCTTAAAAATTATTTTATCTTTAGGATGAAGGCGTTATGAGGTATTCTATCACATGGTAAAGCTAAAATACCAAAGTTCTATTTAGCTTTGAAGATTTAAGACATTATTCATTAATATTTAATATTTTAATATTTAATAATGTAAATAATATTAATATTTTTTAATATTTAGAAATTAAATATGAATAAGTTTTTTTGATAGAGTTTAGTACCACACCTGTTAATATTTTAAATACATGGTATCAAACAGAAAATAATTCATTATAATTGACAACAAAAACTTTCACATCAAATTTCTTCAAATGTAATTTTTGTTACTTAACATGTTCTTCCACTTAGCTCCTCAATTGTTACAACATGATATTTTCTATTGAATAAAAAACAAGTCGAAAATTGTACGTCAAACATATCAAATGAGGTGCATTCGTACTTTATAAATATTCAGAACTTGGTAAATAGCTGTTGCGCTCTTATGCAGAAATGTATGAATACAAAATTTATTACGATTATATATATATTAAATTCAGTAATATGGGAATAATACGACACTATCTTAAATGTGACGTAATCACCATAGTCACATAGAATCATTAACTATCATAGAATATCAATGAATTAATTACGTATGATAGCATTTAATAGAATGAAGAAAATTTTATTAATATTTTTACAAGTTTTGAATCGATTTTCATAAAATTTGAAATGCCTCGACAAAATTCTGCAACAGTTATGTATATTAAATTTTAAAACATTCGTTTGGGTATTTTTTGCGCTGTTATATGCAGACAGAAGGACGGATGGACCTGACGACGACTACATGTGCTACGTATTTATATGATTATACGACATTTCTCCATAGACCATAATGGAATGGAATACGTTTGAGTGTCTCTGTAAATAAACTATGAACGCACATACTTTATTTTCAATATCGACTATGGCATTCTAAATCTCAATAACATGTATCAATTACAGAGCAATCCAACTATATTAACACTAGTTAGAGTTCGGACAGACAGGCCAACCGAATTCATAAACACTTTTCAACTATGTTGGAAAGTGATAAAAACGTATAATAGGATGAAATTTGACTTTCAGAAATTTATACCAATAATTGAAACCACACTTAGTTTAGAAATAATTTTGCGTGATTCTGTGTATCATTTTTTCTATATTCTACATCTTGGTATTCTAAATGTAGTTAAGCGTAAAACTGCATAAGTCATTTAAAAAACACTTTTAACCTATTTTCGTTCATACTCAGTAATCCTTACGAATACTTTTGTGTAGTCTTGTATATGATCTACAGCATTTATACACGCAAAGTGATATGGAAAAATTTAGTTTAACTTAAAAACTCATATCCCAACTAAAAATTCACTTCCAGCAATCATTGCTAATATACCGTATTTCGGATGCAGTATAGTATCGGGAATCTTTTGTATGCCCCTGTAAATACTATGCACTTTCTATTAGACAGGAAGTAACTAGTAGTTAACTTCAGCAACGTATATCAATTTCATTATAAGCGAAATAATTTAACATATTTAAAATACTACGCAAATAATATTTCATCCTATACCATTATGTTCTACACCGTTATGTACCGTTATATTCTACAGAATGTATATTTTAGTGCACTTCATAAATGTACATCAATTTCATTACGTTTGAATCAGTGTAACATTATTAAAATGCAGTTGAAACTATTTTTTCCCATTGCCGTAATGTAACGGAATACTTTTAACTATCCAGTAATATTTTTTGCGTCCCTGTAAATACTATGCAAATTTTATTATACAGGAAGTAACTGGTAGTAAACCTCATCAACATATATTATTTTCATTATAAGGGAAATAATTTAACATATTTAAAATACGACGCAAATAATATTTCATCCTACATCATTATGTAAGGAATTATTTTGTGCGGTCCTGTAACTGAATAATAAATATTCCTTGCACCACATATTCTACAGAATGTATATTTTAGTGGACTTCATAAATGCATATCAATTTCATTATATTCGGAACGCTGTAAAATGCACTTGAAACTATTTTTTCACATTGGCCGTCATGTAACGAATATTTTTGACTGCCCCTGTAAATTAACGATACATTCGATTTTCATAAAGTTTGAAAGGCCTCGACACAATTCTGCAATGAATATATATTTAAAATTTAAAAATATTCGGTTTGCTAGTTTTTGCGCTGTTATATGCGGACAGACATATAGACGAACGAATCAGACGACGACTGTAGGTGCTACGTATTTATATAATTACAAGCATGCATATATTAAAGCATATATATTAAAATGCATATATATTAAAATGCATATATATTAAAAATGCATATATTAAAGATAGAACAATTGCTAGAATACGATATTTTCCACTGAATGTTTAAAAAAGTTACATAACAACGATTATAACATGGTACTTTTTATATCACAGTCATAATAGCGTGTTATAAAATATTCCAACAATAGCGTAAAAATAACTTTTCTAAATCTTCAAAAGAAAAAAAAAATCCTTTAAATTCATAGAGGAGAAATTTTTTTTCATTCTATACAAATTTTAAATATAACATTTCTTAACAAAATCAAGGATAACACTGTGTCAGTATTAGAAAATTACTATTAAAACTCAACTTCATAACTTCAGTGAAGAAAGTTGATGATGAACCAAGTGTTTAAAATATTCCAGCAATAGCGCAGTGTTGGAAAATTGGCACAGAGGAAGACACCACTAAATTTTTATAGTATTCTTCAGCTTAATGAAAACTCAGAAATTCTATCATTAGATAAGTCGAAAAATACTACTAAAATTTATTGGTGTCAATAGGCTCCGCCTCTGCGCCAATTTTCCACCCCTGAATAGCGTGAAAATAACTTTTATAAATCTTTAAAAGAAAAAAAAAACTTTTTCCTTTAAATTCTTAGACGAGAAATTTTTTTTTCACGCTATAAAAATTCTGAATGTAGCATTTCTTAACAAAATCTAGCATAATACTGTGTCAGTATTAGAAAATTACTATTAAAACTCAACTTCGTAACTTCAATGAATAAAGGTGATGATGAAGCAAGTGTTTAAAAATTCTACGTTTAAAGCAATAGCAAAAAGAAAAAAATAATTCAATATTATTGGATACGCCTGTTTTCTTTCCTAATGTTTAAGCATGTCGGATATTTCAAATTAAGGAATGTTTTATTCAACTAAAATGTATAGAGATAACAGAATATTAAGCATATATGTTTTAAATGAAACAAAACATGTGACTAAAATGATTTTTATTTCATTATATGGTCTATTTAATTATACACTTGGCGTCTTAAAAATTAAAAACAATAATATCATTTCATTAAATATAAGTTTTCATTAGTATAGCAAATTGTTCCTTTAAACAAATTGAGATACATAAATTAAATCAAAGAATAAACATTCTGCAGGGTGTACATCAGTTAACTGATGGGTTGCGGTCTCACAGACTCAGTGATTCCCATCTATAAACACTTCCACCCCTTAAAAGTGCGAATATTACTTGCCTGTACCAGTAGGGCGTGTCAATTTGGGAGTCAGAAATAAAAATTCGTGATTTTTATGAATGAGGGGGTCCAAAAGTTTGCCTTTTGATGTGTAATATCCTAATTTAAAAGATGTTTTCTTATTCATATAGATTTAGCTTGGTAAATTTGCGCTTGATTATAATCTGTATTGAAATTTCCGAAAAAAGGGGATAACTTAATATGAAAGGCAACAAAATTTGCCCAAAAAATGGTTTAATGAACTCAAACAATTTTATTTATATTTTGTTTTCATTATGAAACACTGAAAACAAATTGTAAAAAAAAGTTAAAAGCTTCAACCAACAATATTCATCAAATCTTGCTTCGATCCATTCCTAGACACGATTCTTCTGCTTGCTTCCTGGCCTCTAATGAATCATTCTCGTTTCTCATAAGTATATACTTTGCTAGAAGCCTCTGTTACTTCTTTTACACACCTCTCTATGGACTGTCCATGACATGGCCACTTTGGAACTTGCATTGTCTGTTCAACAAACTTCTTTATTTCTGATATTTTGAGTTTACAAGTAAGTGGAGGTTCATATACTTTTTCCGACCAGTCTATCAGTTCCAAAAGGGATGTTGCATTTGGATTTACTGCAGTTGTTTTCCTAGGCCGAACAGATAGGTCACCTGGTGTATTATCATCTGCATTCCTTAATTCGATTATCTTCTGGACCCCAACTTTTCTTTCTTCTTCGTCTTCCGAACATAAAAGTGTCTGAAGCACCATTTCACTAAATGCAAACCACGATGAACGTTGGATTGTTGGCAAAACAATATCTGTTACTGCCTTCTTCTGATATTTTAGGAGCTTCAACTGATAAAGAATGTGGCGAGGTCCTTCCACCCAAGAGAATTTCGATTTGATTGTAAACCAGCAGGGATAGTAAACACCAACAATGTATTCCACAAGCAGTTGTAATTTCTTCAAATTGTTGCCTTTAAGGCCATGTTTTGAAACCCATATGAGACAAATTCTATTTGCAGTTGTTAACCACCGAGAGTGGCTTACAGGACCAATTTCTAATAATGCAAGATCAGTTGGAAGTACACCTGTCCTTATGGCCTGAGTTATCCTGTAACCATAAGCCTGATCTGTAGAGAGATCTTTGATAACTGTGTTACTCAATGGAACCAAAGATTCTGGAAATGATATTCTGACAAATGAGGGATTGACTTCAAGTTCTGTTGCAGTATCAAGCATATTGCCAATCTTACCACCCCACTTGTTGTTAGACAAAGTTTTTCCATCCAACTCAGTGATCAAGTGCCGCAAAGGTAGCTCATTAGTATGAAGAGCACAAACCAACCAGATGAGTTTACGATTCAGCTTTGCCTCAACCCAATGCATGACTCCTCCTGCACAACCAGTGTTAACATTCGTTGAGTCACCACCAATAGCCTGCAAACTTTTGTCAATGCTGTTTTTCTTTAAAAAATCCACAAGATGGTTAGCAATAATTTCAGCAGGTTTCCTTTTCGTTAAGTCTTTGTCTGGAGTAAAATGGCAAAGATACCTTCCTCCTGGCTCACTACAAACAGTGTAATGCTCTTCTTTCACAATACTTGAAAACTGATGACTTGAGTTATCTGCTTGTAACAGAACTTTAGTGGGATCTTGGCGTCCATCAAAAAAGATACATTCAATATCGCCAGTCCGGCATCGAAGATGGAATTCTTCATCAAGTGATTTCATAACTTTTTCTTGTGCTCTTTTTACTTTATTGTGATCAACCACAAGTCTCTTGTCTCTTTCATTAATTAGTCCAGCATCCAAAAATGCAGCTGTTGTAATGGCAGCTGCAGCACGGAGACCGACACCATACCTAATACTTTGCAATGCAACATTGCGCAATTGTAACGTATTATACTGACTTGTACTTGAAGTAGAAGGTCCATCAGAATCATCACATGGAATGTGCAAATAATCTTCAGGTTCTTCATCTGTAAAATCAGTTAGCTCTTCATCGTCGTCGAAGAAAAAAACTTCATTTGTTTGTAATGCTCTTCCTTCCTTTTCTGCTCATACTCAGAAATTCTTCTTAATTCATCTTCTTGCCTCTTCTGCCTTTTAATTTGTCTTCTGTGCTCATGTATATCTGGTAATCCAATTTGATGCTGTCCAACAGATCCAAACTTCTTTCTTTGACTATTAATAAACACTAGTTCTTTGACAGGGATCTTCATATCCTTAGAACAAGAGCATGAGATGTGCACTTCATGTTTACAATAAGCACCACCTGGACATGGACCTTCAAATTCTGAACATAACTTGATCTCACACTTGCAATTGTGGATGTCAAAGAGCTTGTCTAACGTTGCTATGAAAGCCTCTTTCAGTTCCAGTTTTCCTCTGCCAAGTGATATGTTTTTGGCTTTTTCCCAGTTTTCTTCTATCTTCTTCAGGACTGTAACTCTCGAATTTAAAATTGGCACCACAAAAGAACCTTTCGCTCGCTCCCACTGTTCAAGCACTTTTAGATAAACATCCTTTGCAAGAGTGGCTGCTGGGTAATTTCTGATATTCTCTCCATTCTGCTCTCTTAGCAGAAGCCCATATCTTAGAACATCACGCAGAGTTGGGAGTTCGGAAGGCAGCATTTCTCGACCAGTTCCAATTAAATTACTCATGTGAGTTGATGTTGCTAGTCTTGTCTTCCTTTTGTTATCCATAGTTCAGAATTTTAATACTTTGCAAGTGGAAGAAATTATTTGCTTCTGGAAAAAGAACAAAAGAAAATGTCACTATTTGTATGATATTAATAAAAATACACCCAGCTGCAAATGAGTATTGATGGCTTAAAAAAATTACGAGTGGAATAATTTTCTTTTACAGATATTATAGCATTACATAAGTATGTTCTTAACCTTAGAGCAGAAGTACAAGCAGAAATAGTGATAAGAAAGCACTTCTTGAGAGAACACAGTTTGCTGCGATTTTTACATGAAATGAGAAAATCTCACGAAATTGAAGTAGCTATTTACCAAGCAAACCATTGTAATTTCCAGTTCATGTAAATATATTTGTGAATAGCTAACCAAAACAGAACTTTTTGACCCCCCTCATTTTTTGAAAAAGGAAGTCGAAAAAATCGACACGCCCTACCGTACCAGTACCTTCTTCTACCAGCTTGCCAAAGTCTCATACAAAGCAAGAATTCTGTGAGTTGATTTAAAACGTATTATTCGTTACGAAGGGGTCAGTCAGACCGCATCACAGCAGTTGTGTTGTTATTTGAAGCTGCAGTAGAACACGCGTCATTAGTTGTACTTTATTATTTTAACTTTCTTTAGTGTTTTATTTGTGTTATGATGTCGTCGCAACTTCAAAAACGTTCTAAGTTCTTCAGCCTGAAGGGAATAG
Source organism: Maratus speciosus (assembly GCA_963932465.1). Lineage (NCBI taxonomy): Eukaryota > Metazoa > Arthropoda > Arachnida > Araneae > Salticidae > Maratus > Maratus speciosus. The sequence continues at coordinate 175,520,019 of OZ010790.1, read as the reverse complement.
AAGCTATTATGAACCACTAGTCAGATCAAGAATATTCCGATATTGAAAATTCTGAGGATGCAGATTTTACTGAGGTAAGAGATCACGATACGAATTCTGTACTTTCTGATGGTGAAAATGTAAATATTACTGATGGGGTCAACATAATTTTTATTACGGAAAGAATAGTTTAGAGAAAAACATCTTATAAATGCCTTTCATGCCAAAAGCCAGTATACATTGAATGTACACGAAAAATATGTGTTGACTGCAGTAATGATGTACTCTGACACTTGCATATTCGTAGGGTAAATATTATGTTTGAAAAATAAACACTGCATTTCAATTTTCATACTTTGTTACAACGATAATTTGTAAAAATTTTGTACACAATCAATTTTTATATTTAATTAGCAAAATTAACAAACTACCATTCATTTCGACACAGAAAGGTAATTTCTTCTGTAATGAAGTTAAATAATATGAATAAAATACTTTTCTCACGCAGTTTAATTCACATGCTCTTAAGAGAAGTACAACGATCTTGTTAGGACAAAATTTAAGTAAATTCAACTATTTACGTTATTTTCTTATTAATTTTATTCGAGCGGTCTGTGAGACCGCATCACATTAGATATGTGACAAATTTTAGCCACATCAGTTAAAGGTTAAAGAGTCCCATGTTGTTAGCTGTGTTGTTAGTGTTGTTTAACTTGTGCTTATTTGAATTGCAGCCTTTACCCGTCATTCATTTCGCGCTGAATGATTGAAATATTTTTGTGTCTTTGAATTATGTTTTTTAGTGGACTTCGTTTTATAATTGAAGAGCTGAGTGGATGAACATGTTATGCTACATTTTCTAAAATTTTATTTTATCTTTTGGATGAAAGTGTTATGAGGTATCCTATCACATGGTGAAGCTAAAATACTAAGATTCCATTTAGTCTTGAACATTTAAGACATTATTCATTAATATTTAATATTTTAATATTTAATAATGTCAATAATATTAATAATTTTTAATATTTGAAAATTAAATATGAATAAGTTTATCTGAGAGAGTTTAGAACCATACCTTTCAATATTTTAAACACATGGTATCAAACAGAAAATAAATTTTACCGCAAAAACTTTCACTTCAAATTTCTTCAAATGTAATTTTTGTTACTTAACATGCTCTTCCACTTAGCTCTTCAATTAGGAAAATCTGGGAATGACGGAAAATAGAACAAGAAACTGATTTTGTATTTATTTATTTATTTATTTTATTTTATTTTTGCCAAAGAAAGGTATTTTTCATTATAAGATGTTTTGTAAGAATGGACACGAAATGAAGTTGTATTTTAGTGATAATATTCGATCGAGATAACGAGGTAACGTTTTTACTTGTCGGACTAAAAAAGGCATTTGCTAAGGTACGTGGTTTTAATCAGGTCGACTGTGTTTTTCCATCTTCACAGAGTTTAAGAGTTATAAAAAGATTTTGGGATAATTAAAATCATATAAAAAAGCACATGTAATTGTACAAAAATTGCTTTCAGATTTATACATATAATATAAAGATATTTAAAATACGTTTAAAATATCTTAAAATACATTAGTAATAATAATAAATAATAACAAAACTGCTGGAACACTATCTAGCAATAGTCAGTCCCCCCAACGTTTCTGTTAAGAATCAGAACATTTGCGTAATTTGATGATATTGATTTACAAATATATTTTTATAAAATATAGTTATAAAATTACAATTGTAATAATTATATATATGGGTAATATAGGAATGGAGATTCCTATAAAACTTATTGATTTAATTATAAATATTAAATAGGTATTTTTAAAAAATTGTTTCATTTTAAAATACATGTAAAATTTCGTGTATGTAAGTTCGGATACCAGAAGATAACAAAAGGAAGTCCTGACTAGACGTACTGACGTCGTAGCATGACTGCTAAAAGAAAGGATGATTTATTACAGGATATCGTAAATGCATAAATGTGTCAGAATAAATTTATGACTAGGGACCACCTAGATTTTATGGGTATGAACTTTTGTCACAGGGAGGAGACATAATTAAAATAAGCATTTGCGTGGGACAGTGCGGACTCGAATTTTATAGGTCGAGCCAAGCACCCTACAAAATTATCCCACAGCCAATAAAATAGGGGATCTTTAAAATGTTATCCGCCTACCAGCAAGGTATGATTTTGTAAGAGAAAATTTTGTATAAGCCAGTCTAAAAAAATATTCGGAAAATGTAATACCCTAGCAGCATTAGTGGAGCTACGAATAAAGATGGAGGATGGATCCTGTGATGATGATAACTCGATAGCGCCAACCTGAACGAGAATGGATGCTGCCTAATGCCTTTCCGGTGTTACTGCTTAAAGCCATTCCTTATGCCGCAGCATTGAGTAGATTCTTCGTCTAATATTGGAATATAATCCCGTGCCCTTCGACAGCTCTGGAGTCCGATGTGTAAAAGCAACTGAATCTTCTAATACAAGGTACATCTCTAAATATTTGTATTACCACAAATTATTTACTCATTATCAGTAATTTTGAAGATTGAAAATATAACGGTATTGTGGTTACGTGGGATCCCAACGAATTAAGATAAGGTTTATATAGAATGTAATTAAAATGAGAAATTTGAATTCTTATTACTTAAATTGAAGAAATATGATAAGTTATTTAGTTAGACTTTGAAAATTCAGGTATAAACTAAAACTATGAAAAGCAGTCTCAAATTCTGCTTATATTCTTTTAGTAAAATAAAATGTGTATGTAAATATTTTATGATTAATATAATATAAATAAAATTATTTAGTCAAGAGATAAATCTCTGTTATTCTTCAGTGTTAAAAATTAATGTGTGTCATTTTCCTTTCAGCTTTATTTAAGCATAATTCATAGGTGGAAGAGCCCTCGTAAAAATTCACAACGCAAGCTTTTTATTTATATATTGTAATTAATTAATTTGTTAATTAAATTTAAGTGCGCGAATGTTTATTAAAATTTTGGTAAAGACTCGCGCTGCTCTTTCACTAGAATTAAAGATTAATTTACGATCACTTGTATTTAACAATTATTTCGGTATACATATATATTTTATACCAAGTACTATGTGGTAGCGTGGTTGGATAAGTTTGAATAATAAATTTTATAGTGAGAACTAGACAAGTTATAATTAGATGTAAATATATGTCCAGCAAAAACAATACAATGTTTTAATAATGTATTTTAATTATTTAAATAAAGGTGAATATAGCACTAGAATTTTGACTTTCATTTATAGATTTTGCGATTTTATACTTCCATTATGAAATCAATGTTTTGTAGTTTATGTTATGTTTTATTTATAAATGTTTAGGTTAATATATTTTAGGTATTTTTAAGTAAGTTTTTTAAGACGTTATAATACAGTGTTGAAATATTAGATACATAAATTTAGGATACTTTTACGTTAATGTGGCGGATATTTAAGAGCATTTTTTCCCAATTTTAACGAATTTCATGAAATTTAGAGATTGCTTGAAAACGAATTTCATGCATCCAGTGATTTTTTTTTTGGTTTAATAAACGCGTACCATTCATACACTGGTAAGTGATTGGAGTTTTAATGAATTTTGTACATTTTAGAGATTTCTGCACAACGAAATTAATGCTTCCAGTCATTGTTTTTCTAGTCTAATGGACGAGTATTGCTCTTAAATCTTTTAGTGATTGGGGTTATCAAGAATTTCATACATTTTAGAGACTGCTGCTCAACGAATTTCATGCTTCCAATGATTTGTTTTGTTTAATGGGTACGTATTACTCATATAGGGAGATGTAGCCGAATTTGAACCACTTCATATATTTTGAGGTGTAACTCACTTCACTTTTAGAATGCCTGCAGAATATCACTACACATGGTCAAACTATCCATCTACTAACAAACTAAATCTTTAGTACAATTTCTTTTTGAAAATATTAAGTTTTATTTTAATTTGAAAAATATTTTAAAAGTGGTCCAAATTCAGCGACTGGTCGCCTAAGTGGGACCCCAATCACCTAAACTGAACCAAACTATATTAGGCTGTTTTAATGAGTGAGAAATATAACTATTTCATTCAAAATCAATGTTTGTGATTAATGAAACCATCAAACAAGACAACAGAATTGAAATATAATGAAATCAAATGTATGAAAATAAGAGTAATTGTTTTAAATCAAAATGAATTCAAAATATAAATCAATGCTGTAAGTAATTAAGAACAGACGTTATGGAACTAATTGCCAGTTACTTGAATATCATGTAAGAAATCACGCAAGGATTACACATGAAGATATTTTGTTCATTTTTTTTATTCTAGCGCACATAACATGGATATTTGGTAATATGAACACTGAATCCTTTTTTGCTATTTTATTTTTCTTACAGTTTAGGCAAAACTAATAATCACTGTCTGGATTTTTCTTTTTAGATTCTGAATCATTAGGCATTTTTTTGCAACAGATGTTTTCTTTATATTATGACTGTAGTTCTTCCATTTTTTCATTTTATTTCCAATTGAACTACTACTATTTTTTAAATTTTGATATTTTCTGCTTTGTGAGCTTCCTTTTTCTCATTTTTTTGGTTTTTTCATTTCAAGATTTACTTTATATGGTGAATGTCACAGCTAATTTTTGGCTCCCTCTAAATTTTGACTTAATTGATTTTGAATAGGTGGATAAAATTTCTAATGATTCTTTGGCTTTTTGGGAGTTTTGTACTAGCAACCTTCTTGCGGGCCAATCTCTTCATAACTTACTCTTTCCTTTTCGTTTCCTATATCCTTAACAACTTTTCCTGCCACTGACGTTTTTCTTCCGGACTCTTTGCCTGTGATTTATGATCGTATATCTAGTCAAATTTAAGCAATTGAAATTGGTCCAATTAAGGCAACTGCGCCATTTTTTAAACAAATAATCTAAAGACTAAGAACAAAAACGAAAGCAAACAAATTTGCGTGAAAAATATGTTCAAAAGACGCATGAATTTAGATAATGTATATGAAAACATAACAACGTACCTTCGTAAATATTCTCTCACGTTTAGTAGGAAAAAATTAGATCAAATTAGCTAATTTTAAGCTTTTTTAAAATTGTCTGAAAACAGCACGTAGAAGACGGTTGCTTCTTCTAAACATAAATGACAACATTCTGACCAGTAGGATTTCAGCGGTAGATTGCGTCTCTTTCTGTAATTAACTGCACAATTGCAGCGGTCCATTTAAAACGACTTTCCAAATATGGCTACTATCCCCTATGGGTTAGATATCGGCGTTTTAACGAATTTAGCATATTTAAACATTGCTAAAGAAAGTGTTTCTTGCATTTTGTGGTTTGTTTTGTTGTAGAAAATTTAGAGAAAAAAGAATTTGGCGAGATTGTGGCGATTCGTGGCGCCCGGCAAATAGAAAAATACCAATTTAAGTTCATTTACTCAGAGCAGTCTGTACTCGAAACTATTTATCATAAAAGTATGAAATTTGGAATGTGTCTAAACGAAGAGATGCGAAAAATATAGAAGAAATTGAAAATAGCCAATAGAGGGCGTGTTATCGATCTATATTTTTATCAATAATTTAATATATTATAAGTTTATACACTGTAGAATTGATTCGTCAAGTTAAATACTGCACAATGTGTTTTCTATTTTTGCCAAGTTACATTCGTTTGAAATCGCCAGACAGTATATTCAAAAGACACGCAAAGAAAATTCACGGGAATCTTATGGGCATGACGAGAAATAGTATGCTTGAGTTCTGGCAATGTTTCGTTTGCAATCATTGCACCTCTGCCAATGTTTTTCAAAGCTACTAACATTTGCAAACTTTGTAGTGTGGAATGGCCATTTTGATAAAAAAGTTTCATCAATAAAGCAAAATCCTGTAAACTGAACGACATTTTCAGTGAAAAAGGCATGAGACTGACAATATATTCATTACGTCTTTTTGTTAACCATTTTCATTGTGTGCGAGCAGATACATCACGTGGCTGCTAAAATATCTATAAATTCCGAAATATTCTGAGAAAAAGCTCTCTGGTTGCCATTTTTAAAATTAGTTTTTATGCTAAATGTCTTTCGTATCTTTGCATTTAGACGAATTCCAAATTTCATATTTTTCTGCGTACTTTCAACTATAAAAAACTGTGAGTAGATGTACTTTGATTAGGTACACCCACTACAGGACGAATTAAAAAGAAGAAAATCCTTTCCTGAAACAGTCAAAATCACTTTTGTTATACATAATAAAACGAATTCAAATATTGCCTTTATTTAATAAAAACGCGAAAAAAGAAACCAATCTTATTCTTTTAATTAATTGTCAATTTTATAAAAGAAATCCGGTATAATATTTCAAGAGTTTTAGCTGGGTTTTTTAACGTTTAAATGTGAGTTTTTCTTTTGCAAATTAAATGAGTATATAAAGATAATAATACACAGTATCAAACATATTTTCTTGTGGCTTAGCAGAATAGTTTAATCTGTTTCCAAGAAATATTTTCATTAATTTATTAATGGAATGTAAAAAATTGTTTTTTTGAGAGTGTATTTTAATAAAATAAGGCGCACAGTAAATAAGAAGCTTTTAAATTAAATTTTACAAATGAAATCTACATGATAATACTTAATTGGAACTAAATTAATTATAAAATTTTGTTTTGTTAAACAAAATTAAAATGTTTACCATTTTTTTTCTGGATGTAAATTAGGTAATTTATGCGGATTTAATATATTTTTTTGCATAAAATAGCAGTATAAAAATAATAAATATCTCATAATATAAAACTGAAGTAACAGAAAAGATAAATATATATATTATTAATTAAATGAGAAGTTTGTTAGAAAAAAACTTACAAAGCTGCAAATTATTTAAACAATTGGGTAAAGCCGGAAGTATGGGTAAAAGTTTACGAATTAAATTACTGAACGAATTTTCGTATAAGATTAACTTTTTACTGTTCGACTTTACAAAAGATGAATGTAAGTTAACATAATGGATTGAGTAATGTAAGTGATTAAGTAGCATAATTTTATTGTAAATTTCGTATTATTTTGAACGCATTAGTATTTGTTGATAAAGTTCTAAAAAATTGTAAACAAACTGTAGGTATACTGTCATTGTAAATAAAGGACTTACAAAATAAATTTTCAGAGATGATAACGCACGCCAAGGCAAAAAACTTTTGTATCGCAAAATAAATTATAATCGCACTTATTTTCAGTTTACTACACGCAGTAGAATCTGTTCATAAATACCATTTCGTTCATAAGTTTAAAGCTAATCGAAAAATAGCAAAATTTCAATCAAATTACTTTTGCTTTACATAGAATTTCAGTAAAATTAGAGCAAGATCTGTAACAGCATTAAAACTTGGCTGCAAGACTCCATATATTCGCAGATTGCCAAATCCATCTTTGCTGGTGACATTCATATAAATAAATTATTGCTATACGCAAAACCTTTAAAGTTCCAGATTTTGCATTTTACAGATTTTTTTTTATAGAAGTATCTTAACAGTGGGCGTGACATTTCTGTTGAGGGTGCGACCAGAAACATGTATGCGTGAGAAGAAATTATTAAAATAGCTTCTTACCATTGGATATATTTTTTTAAATAGCAAAAAAAATTATGATACAAAAGTTATAAATGTTAATAAATTTCATTTTTTTACTTACGTTTATAATGCTTAGAGATTGCTTTTCCTAGCTATACATTCTTTTGATATCACTAAATATCATGTTTCTGTTACAAAAATTATATTTAAATGATATTCCTGCTTTGAAATGTCCATCATTACTTTTATTGGTCTAATTTATTTCATTGATATAAACAATAATCTTCACAAAAATCTTTACTTGACATATCGTCGATTCAGAGCAACAGTAGGACATCTAGTAATAATAAAAATGAGCTGACTTACTGCTATAATGAACTGCGTTTGCATCTAGTGGAACACAATTCTGAAACGCAAAGTTATGTATAATACTGTATTTCAGATGTGTTTTATAAAAAAACCCACTGTTCCACTAGATACAGATACAGTGTTTCATAACACTAAGTCAGACATCTCATTTTCGATTATTACTGGATGTCCTACTGTGCTCTGAGGCTACGGTATGATAGTAAAAAAAAAGTACACATAATGAAACTTCTGAAGGATAATATAATTTCTAGTGTGAAGATTTATTGTTGATATATGCTATAGAACATGGGTTCTCAAACTATGATAAACAGAGCTTCACGTACCAGTACCGATACGTGAAGCTCTGTTTACTGGTACGCAAAAGTCCGATACTGGCACGTGAAATTTAATAAAAAATACAACATTAACGCTGAAATCCACATTGAAAAAGATGAATGTAACTGAATTGTTGTTGGTAAGAAAAGATTACCCTCTGATAACCGTAAAAGCTTTAAAATTCCTGCCTGTTTTTAACAAAAATGATCTTTTTTTATGTGATTTCTCTTTTCTCCTTTATGTGAAAAATAAATACAGGAATAAACTAAACATCGAATCTGACTTGCGTCTAAAACTAAGATTAAAGCAGACATGAGGAAGCTGTGTTTGATAAAACAAGCACACCCTTATTATTAGCAACACAAGGGAATCAATGCAGTCACCCTAACATATATGCATCAATTTACGCCAATATGCCATTAAGTATTGTATCTTTTTTCCCCCTCAAAGCACTGTATTTTGATAATGTACATATTATTAAAATGTAATTATAATAGTACCTTTTATTTGAATGTTAATATAAAACAGTCAATATAAGTACCAATTTAATAATGTAATTATGCAATTAAATACAATAAAATCTGCTCAGACAGAAACACAAAAGACTGACAAAATGTTTCGTTTTAGACATATTCTGTTTACAAATGTTTTTCTGTATTAACTTCGAATTTGCATTGGTGGTACGCGGAAGTATGAACTTCTATTTAGTGGTACATCAGTCCTGATAGAAACTAGATACTCTAGATAGATACTCTAGAAACCCCTGCATAGAACATCCAATTTTTTTTTATTTGACTCACAAACAATCGGAAAATATAAAGTAATGAAACAATAACGAAAAATAATGTATCAGGAATAAATTATGAAGCACTCACTCTCCAACAATAATAGAATATTATAAAAAATTTCATTTTTTTCCGTACAGTGGAATGAAAAATGTAAAGAAGAAATTTTAAAAACACACAACTTATAAAAATCCATTTAAACTAAATAATGGTCACTTTCTAAAATTAAAAAGTAAAAGAAAACGGAAGCCCCCCCCCCAAAAAAAAAAAATAAATAAAAATAATTGATTGCGTTAAAGAGCAGTGCGTCAAAAGTGTAGCAGCAACAGTTGTTAATTGAGGTCAGCTTTGTTTTCGTTTTTAATACCTTTTTGATTATAAAGATATCAAAATCAAGAAGGTATTAGGAAGCGAGGTTGTAGTTTCCATATATCAAGCACCACACCAGTGAAAACCTGGCAAGAGGCCATAAACTTAAAACGGCGGAAAGGAAAGTCAAAGATAAACTATGTCAAATATAGAAACAGATTATAAAAGAAAATATACGTTTATGACACCAGTTTTCACTAATGAAAGCCTTCCGATCTGTGATTATGGTCCTAAGTATCAAAGTTTCGGAAGGAGAAGGAAGCAGGCCGACCGCAACCCCTCATCCGCCAACCAATCTCATACCGAGGATATAGTTTACAGTCAGTATCATTTCTTGAAAGTAGTATGTGGAATTCACAGTAAGCAGCACAGAGTTCCCATTAGGTCATCCTCTGTATGTTGACTGCACGTTATGCTGTTTCACGTCATGGCTGGATAAGAATCAGACTTTTATAATATATTTAGCAGCTGGTCGGTATAGATTGTATTAATCATTTTATTTCTAGGATTTCTGTAAAGATACTACAATAAGTTATAATTTTAAAACTTTTTAAAAATAAATTCATAAGGAATGTTTCACGAAAAAAATCTTCTTGCTTAAATCTTATAGTTATCATGTTACACAATACGCTTGAAATCATAAACATATAATTTCAAAGATTTCAGACAAAAATGAAGAGCAATTTACTCAATGAAAGCATTTCTCTGATACAAAAGTAACAAAATTAAAGGGGATTCAAAATTTTAAAATATAATTTTTTTATAGAGATATGGAGCATTTATATGGGATATTACAACTAACATTTTAAAGTATAATTCAGAAAAATCCTTTGCTTTTTAATATATTAGAAGAAATCAGTGCAAAAGTTTTTGCTGCTCTAAGTGAATAACTTGCCGAAAGACAAATAAGGTATATTTTGTGGAAATGAATTTAAAGTACTTTCTGATAAATGTTATTTCGTTCAAAATACGTTTAGTCAAAAATAAATAACTGAATATATATTATATATATACAAGGGGTGTCCAAATGAAAAGGTACAGAACGATACTGCGGGTATAATTGAAGTCTTTATTCAAAAGAAATCACCAGAGGCCTGAGCACAACTATTTTACTGTTTTACGAGTTCAAGGATTCCCTGTTCTCAGATTTCCTGCGATTGCGACAAGAGCCAGCCCTTCACTGTATCCTTCTGTTTGTCTTCCGAGTTGAAGCGCTACCTTTTAAGATGTTTTAAGCGAACCAAAGAGATAGAAGTTGCATAGCGACATGTGCTGGCTGTACACTGGATGCTCAAGCTGCTCTCACTAGAACTTGGCCAGTACACTTTGTGTGCCCCTGGAGGCTTGTGGACGGGCGTTATTGTGGAACAGAATCACTCCTTCCTTGAGTAGCCCAGGCCGTTTGCTGTTCATGGACTTGCGTAGGCTACAGAGTGTCTTACAGTACACGTCGCAGTTAATGGTTTGTCCATGCTCAACCATGATATGCGATAAGTACCGCACACCAGACGTCGAAAAAGACGGTTAGCATCAGTTTTCCTGCTGAGGGCATAGCTTCCAATTTTTTAGTGAGAGGTAACGACGCATACTTCCATTCCATGCTGTCCCACTTTGTCTCTGAAGTGATGCCACCAACTCTCGTCACCGGTGACGATCCGCTCCAAGAAAGTGGGAACTTCATGATACCGGAACAGCTGTTACAGGTCTGGCCCTATACGCAGTTCTTTTTGCTGTTCGCTGAGCGTTTTCAGAACCCGCTGCGCACACACCTTCGCAATGTGACGACATTCTGCTAACATTCGCATTGTGACACGCCGATCACTTCTCACCAAATCGTTCACCTTCGATGAGTTTCGACTTGATTACCGCGTTTGTCTGGCCTGGTCTTGGGTCATAACCCAAACACTTCCGGCCTTCATGAAAACGGGTACTCCACTTTATCACTGGCTTGTCGGACACACAGTCTCCCCGAATACGGCCTTCATCCGGCTATGAATATCGAACGGTTTAACTCCTGCCACAGTCATAAATCTGATAACACCTCCCTGTTCCTCAATCGTCGTTTTGCAATGAGAACGCCATGATGTCCTCACACGCACTGCCGCGTCATTTGGACGAAACACACAACTGCCTGTTTCTCTCCTGCTTTATGCGTGGGCACCCTCTCACGGACACAACAGCGCCGGAGATTCCAGTTGCGTCCATCGATGTCGCTTTACGTTATGTCAAAGCGGCACATTTAAATTTCAACCGATTTGGTTTTTACGACGAAGATTATTATATTTTCATTTGAACACTCCTCGTACATGTCACGATATTTTTGTAACAAATCATGAGATGATGTAAATGAAGCAGAGTCGCTTCATAACTCTCTAAAACACTAGAAGATATAGCTGATATTGTAGCCATCATTGCAATATCAGAATATTAATTACTCATTTGCAGTCGTCGATATTTTTTCTGTGGCCTTGGTCGAAAAACACTGGTATTATTCCCGGAAAGATGAGAGAAATTCTTCATAGCTGAAGAAATATTTTTGTGTTACTATAGCATAATACAGTTGAAAAGCATCCACCACAAATTTTTAAAACATTAAACACGTAGTCCTATCATCTCTTCTCATACTACATTTTATAACAGGATGTTGAAAAAATCATTCGATTAACTCCGGTGACTATCTTCTGGATAGCAACGTAGTTTTAAGGAACAATAAATGCCACGAAAAATCTGAACTCCGCGCTCATGTTTCAGGTGATACGCGGAAGGTCTTTTGTGCTAATGCACTGTAAAAAAAATAATGCCAGTTTTCCGGTAGGAATTGGAAAAATAGTTGCCCTTATCGTACCGGAATAATTTCCAACCCAGCTCGGAATAAAATCCGTAAAATCGAAATAAAATCCGTAAAATACCATTTTACTGACTATTTCCTTATTTTTACGGATTTTATTCCGAGCTGGGTCGGAAATTATCCCGATACGATAAGGGCAACTATTTTTTCCGATTCCTTCCGGAAAACTGGCAGTATTTTTTTTTACAGTGTGGGAGATATCAGGAACAACCAATCATAGCCTTGAAACAAGGAAGAACTATATTCTAGCCCCGTAAGGAATTTAGACACGTGCGCTGTTTATGATAAATGGCGCGACCATGGCATTTGGAACAAAATAATGAAAAAAAACGTTATAAATCAGGTAACTTTAATATAATAAATATCAGCAATTTAAGATTGGGAAATAAAATGATCTTGAAGGAAAATTATCAAGAGAAAGTGTTTCTCAGAAGATTTTAAAAGAAATTAAATACGCGTTTTAAAATAGAATAAATTTAAATGAACGGAATACACGGAACATTATTTAAGATAGGGAATAATTTTGACATACTAGTACATATATAATTAATAACTAGGATTGTAGATTAAATTTCGAATAGAAATTTTTATGAAATAATTTTAATAAAGAGCGGAAATTTAATTTTTCGTAATGTGTATATATACATATACTGCAAATAGAGGCATCTTAAATTTAGAAACATGTCTGACTGAAAAAGAATTTCAGACTCTTAAGTGCCTTAGCCAGAAAATTAAGACATTATAGACGTCTTAATTTAAGACATAAGCGTCTGGTGTAAACGAACTAAGAAAAGTGTGTAAAATATACGCAAACGGCTTATTTTAATCACTTTGTTGTTTCCGTTCTGTAACCAGAGGGCACTCTCAGTTGTGCATGCGTTTTACATTTCTTTCATTCAAACTTGGTATACGTTGCAAATCAAACAGAAAGTTTATTTTTACGTACGCATATATTTTAATTCGTTTTTTTTTGAGGAATCCGAAGTCGTGCTATTTTAATTCGTATTCACGAGTTTATTTATTTACTGAATACATACACCCTACTTGTGTGCTTGACACCAAATGCCTCTTATAAGCTTTCGTTTATAATATGACGCGATAGATACAGAAGTAGACAGCACTTGAACATTACATCCGGGAACTCTACAAAGTGTATGTAACTTTGATCGACTTAGTATTAATTGGTATTAATTTATATCAATCATATTGTGTTATTCTTCGTCGTCTCGTGAAAGGTCTGGTAAACAACTTTAGACCTGCGGATTATGTTTTAAGGATGGAAAAAATTCTTCTTATAATATAATTATCGGGATATGTTAAGGTATTTTCTTCTAAAATGATGCAAGTCTCCCTCCTTCACTATGACAGTTTTTTAAACTTCAAAGCGAGGAATTTTTCTTACTGCTTGCAACAGCTTTTAAGTAAGTATCATGATATTCTTTATAGTACAAAAAAAAAATATTACATTAAATACAATTTATTTTTGAATCTGTACCAACTATATAATATAAAACCACAATTTTATAACGTTTTTTGCTCCTGTACACTTTTATATTTCGAATTTTTAGGAAACTGTTCTGGGCGAGCATTTCTGTCTCTAAAGTAACAGCCACGCCAAATTTTAGGTTCCCAGTTCAATGATATCTAAACAAATCGTAATTTAGAACGTTTTTGGAATGTTTTTCGCTCATTTCGCCCATTTAAATTTCGATTTTTTTAGAAACTGGTATTTACATCTTAAAAGTTACAACTACAGAAATTTCAAATTTCTAACCTCAACAATATCACAAAAATTGCAGTTTTAGAAAGTTTTTTGTTCCTGCAGCCTTTTGGCGTTTTTCTACCGACATAAAATATAGTATATGTTTGAGCAGATATGTTCACTAAAATTTTACCACCGGTATTTTTTAAATCAGTTCACTAGTTCCAGATATTTTCTCCTAGAAACAAACAAACGTTACTTCTTTATAATATAAGCATAGATAAGCGAATAGATTCTGCCATTATTTTACAAGAGAATTTTTTCATTAACATTCGTCGTTTTATGCAAATAAAAAATTTAAGAGGTTTGTCATTTTTCGATGAATTGAATAATTAATTTAACAAAAACACAATTCCTCATTGAAAGAATTCAGTGTTTCTCAAAAAGATCGAAACACGCTTTAATTTTTTACCTGTCAGAGAAACATATTCAATGTAAATTGAAAAATGTGAAAATAAAACATGGAATAAGAGTAATTATTAAGACGAAATATTTCAGCCACTAATTTTCAAAAAGTTACTTTTTTTTAAATTTTCGCTGGGTCCTACAAGGTTACGTTTAGAAAGACTTTAAAGATTAAAGACGTAAAAAGTGGAACGAATGGAATGCAAAAATCATACGATAATGGGAAATGAAAAACAAAAGAATACGCGAATGATTAATCAAACGGCAACCGAAAAATAAAATAAAAAAGATTTAATTATAAACTAGAACGAATGGAATACAGATATCATATGATGATGGAAAATAACAAAAACCAAAGCGACAAGTGGATGCTTAATCGCCTGTCGCCATGCACATTCATGTGTTGCAAAGGATGCATTATTTCTTAAAAAAGATAGGCGAAATAGCGAAACTAGATTTTAGGATATATTACATTACTGAATCAAGTAAAAAATTTTGATATAAAAGAAAAACACACATAAACAGACACATATATATCTTTAAAATATCTATTAATATAACTCTAATTGCTATTACTCTTTTTGCATACATTTGTTCCATTTTGAGAAGAAAAAAAATAGTTTGTATTTAGAATTTACAAACGTAATTATTCATAAGAAATTAATAACTTAAAACGTAGAAAAGTCTATTGATGAGTACACTTTGCTAAGAATTTCTCATTGAAACAAAAATCTCTGAAGGCGATTTAATCAATATATCGCTCACCCGCAAGAAAAGTGACACATCTCGATAAAAGTAAATTTCACATGAGAGGCAAAAGAAAATTTGCGTGATTTTACTGTAACATGAAACTATAGCACTTAGCTCTGTATGTAGGAATAAAAAGGTGTATAAAAGCGTAAAACCCTTAAGAATGAAAAATTAGGAGAAGGTTTGGAAGGTTGGGTAATTTTACCTCCCCACGCAATCCACACCTCTTCTGAGGTCACAAATGGGCATATAGCGTAATAAAGTAGTTTTCCGTGTAACTACACTTATGAAACTTTTTGTGTAGCAAGACACACCTATGACAGACCTATTAATGGAATAAAACGGAAAATGAATTTTTCCGACATGCGTCACTTTTCTTGCTGGCGAGCGATATAACAGAAAATAATTGGACGAAATCTTATAACTTCGTCTTATGGAATTTCTTTTTTAAATTACATACTACTAATAATAACATTTCCGACTTTGAAGTATTTTGTGCAGTATTATAAAGCAGTTTTATTGAATTTATATTGTAAACATTAAAGGTTTTCAGACAAGCTCAGTTTGACAGTTATTAGATTTCAGAATTACTCTGCAGCAAAATGATTTCAACCGATTTTTAAAAGGATTTTTGAAAAATGAATTTAAAGAAAAATAAATAACATTACGAAAATGCTTACATTTACTAATCTTTTAAAAATTAAGAATAGCGTTCTCGAATATTAACCCGAGAGTAGTCGCGACATTTTTTAGAACGTTAGTAGTCGCGTTCGGTCCATTTGCCGCCGTTACCAGCAGGCCGAAAACGAAGGGGAAACTTGCCCGTGTTATCAGATTATCGAAAACGGATAACGTAGGGTGAAAATATTGACTGAACGTTAAAAGATTACAGCAATTATTCATTTTACAACCTTTTACAGCAATTATTTATTTTGCTTAAGTATATATTCAGTTGGCATCTAGATAAATGTTTTTAATATCTCTTTCTTCGTTTTGCATAAATACTTAAAAGTAAATAGTAAATGATTTCATTAAATTTCTGATGTTACTATGAATCAATAATTAGTAGGAAAACCTTTACTAATATAAACTAAATTCATGATAGGGTTTTTTTTTTTTTTTTCGAAGGACAGAATCAGAGTCAGGTTTTTTGATACTCCGGCACTCTATATCCATTTAATAAAATAAAATTAATAAATTTAGCATCAATATATTACACTGACATTAAATTGAACAATTAAACTGAAAATAAAAATGGAACCTATGACATGCAACAGAAAATCAAATACAATACCACTAATTCACCAGCATATTGCGGACGATTAATTCATTTAAAACATATGAAAAACCATCAAATTTGATGCCATAAACAATTAAAGCCAATATATATATATATATATATATATATATATATATATATAAACTTTCTGTACATTGAAAAATAAGGAAAATGACTAATAATTATGAATCACAAATACCACATAAACCAAATATTATTAAAAATGTATAATTATATAATAAAGAAAAAGGTAAAAAATACTTAACTTCGAAATTATAAATGTAAAATGTTGTAACTACGTTTTATTTATTTATTTATTTATTTTGTGGGGTGTCTCTGTGTTTATGAGGGGAGAGAGGGGGGGGGGGGGCTCTCGAGATTTTGTGATTAAATCCATTTTTCAAATGAAAATGCACGATTTGTAGTTTTTCTACGTATTTCAGGGTGGGAGCAGCGCCCTTGAATAAAAACTATGGATACGAACTTCGCTTATATAAAGTAAATAATAAATAAGTTATTGAAATTATATATTTAATTTAAATACATTTGCAATTGTAAATTTAAATCCTAAGATAGATAAATTATTTTAATTAATAGAATCACTGAAAGGTTCATCTTAATAGGGATGTATTTTACAGAAACTATTTAATTAAAATAAATATTCAATTGTACATTTCATAATAAGGTATTAATGTTATAATTTATTGTTTTATAATAACGTTCATTAAAATAATAAAAACAATAAGAAACTTTTCTCCGAAATTATAAATATGCAGCAATAATTTAATTTAAATGAATTTTCTCTCATATTCTGGAAAACATTCTGAAAAATAGTTTGATCAATTGATGAAGGACAACAAATTTAAATTTGTTAGATACTGTCCCCAAGCCTCTATTGGATTTCAATAATAATAATAATAAAACATTTTCTGCGGCATTGTTAAAAAAAAATGTGTTTTTACTTACAGTATGAAAATTTAAAAATAGATAAATTTTAGAAAAATACTTAAAATATTTTTTAAAATCATAGTATAAACATTCACTGAATTATCCAAAAGAGATTTTTATTTGCGTAATTTCTAGCCCACATTATAAAATTCTCATTATTTTTCTTATTGTACAAATAAATTATATGTATGTTCTTCGCAAATATACACACTACATTTCTGAGAAAATTGTTTTATCTTTCGAATTTGTTTTATTGTACAAAAACGATACTTTTCAGATTTTGGAGATACGGCAATTTTTTTTACTGATTCCCACAAAATTCTCTTCTCTTTTTTTTAATGGTTTGGCAGTGTTATTGTCTGTTTTCTTTCATTTATATGTTCCGGTAATAAATGGAAAGCAAGTTCTTTCAAATAATGATGATGAATTTCCCTTTTTTCCATATTAAAATGATTATCAATTTGAGAATTTATTCCCGCAATATTTGACAAGGAAAAAAAAAATGTAAGTGACCATCCATCAGTTTTTTGTGCGAACTGACTTCACGACTAATATAATAAAACAATTTTAAGTCACATTCTAAAAGTAAAAAAAGTATTCTATGAACGGGTAAAATACTAGAAAGAATGAAAGACGAAATAACAACAGACAGAGAGTCCGTACTTCGAAGAAACTTTCCCCCACAGATTTCGCGGAAATGGGAAAGGATGAACACGAGGGGGAAAAAATTCAACTAACGTAAGTGGTCGCAACGCGGTCATTTAGACCGATTGAAACTTAAGAATGCGATAAAATACTAAGAAATAGCAGGAATGACTTGCAATTTTACTACACAAGAGTGTGAATACTTAAGGTCAGCTACACGGAATTTGGCTATCGTAACTTTCACGGGAAATGAGTTACAGGAAGATAACGAATTTCGGGCGGGGAAAAGACCAACGCGCGACTATTAACGGGTTAATAAAAAAATGGTACTTTCCAGGGTAGCCTTGAGGATTTTTTTAAAAGCTAGACCCAATTCGGGCCAACAGAAAGTAAGATTAGTTGCCAGCTGATGTAAACAGCTATGAAAACAAACCCAATAAATTGTTATGTTTTTTTATATATGTATATGTAGGACTTGAATCTAAACATCGTTTATTTTCTTTATGACGTGCATGATCAGCAAATTAGCGGACGCTCTGGTATTTTTATTATCCATGTTTTGAAAGCATGAGTTATGGAGATTCACGATCACGAGATCAAGGTTTGGAGATATTCAAAATTAGAAAAGAGTCAGCCTATTAAATTATATTGTTCATGAAGCATCGGTTTATGAGATGCCAAGGAAGTTACTGTTAGGCCTAATCAGATTGTTCGAAAGAAAGTATATTGTATGATAAATATTATGTGAATATATGAGAAATATTATGTGAAAAATGTACTGTGTTTGAAGAAGCTATCAACGAAGTGGTTTAAAATTATCTTTATAGAATTGTATTAATGTGTATGTGTTGTTATTCCAACGTCTAGTTAATCAAGTCATCAATAATTCAACATTTTACGTGTAACCAATCCTACAAATTTAGGGGCTCAGTACCGGGATCTTAAACAACTAGTAGTGGAATAAATAATCGGGATCTTATGAAACTAACAACTGAATAAGTAGTCAAATTTGAATCAAAACGAAACTGTTTTAAATCACCTGTGCCAAAGGTTGGATTGTGAATTAGCAAGGCCAGCGTAAAAACTGTGATCATAATTATTCAAGTACAACATTGAAAGGTAGATATGGGAACCCTAAACAAGGCTAAGAGAATTGACATAATAAATCTTTGCGCGGAATGTAGGATTTAGCCACCAGAAAAACCGAAAATCCCTGTACTAATAAAGCTAATTAAAAACTGGGAGGATTACGACGAAGATTTTATAAAGGACCGCTTAGAAGTAATTATGACAGCTAGAAAAGAGCTAGAAAAATCGGAGCTTGAAAAGATGGCTAGAAAAGAAAAAGCTGAGCTTGAAGAGAAGAAACAACAGGCACAAGCGCAATCGGAACTAGAAGAAAAGAAACTGAAAATGGAAATGGAAGAGAGAAGATGGAGAGTGGAAATGGAGAAAAAAATAGATCGCGAAAGAGAGTTTGAGATTAAGAAAATGCAACTTTAGAAAATTCAAGACAACACATCGATGTGAACCCAAGGACAAATCCAGGTAAGCAATATTAATTGCTTAAATTATTTACAAAATATGATAGTACGAATGATATTAGTTGATATTTGGCTATGTATGAAAGGCACAAGCATGCACTGATAAAAAAGAGTGGGTCAACTATTTAATTAACCTAATGCCATTAGATATGATTAATATAATAAGCAGGGAGAGTGAACCCGAAATGCATGATTATGATTACATAAAAAGTATTATTTTAAAACGCTACAAACTATCGCCAGAAGAATTTAGGCTGAAATTTTTCTCACTCAAAAAAGAACGATCGGCTAATTGGAGCAATTTCGCTTATAAGATCAATGTTTACTTCAAAGAAATGGATTGGCGGTCTTCAAATAGATAATTTTGAGGAATTATCGGAATTAATTGCAGTTAATCAAATTAGGCATAATTTACCTGCGGAAACTAAGACATATTTTGCTGAGCCATTGTTGGTAATAAAAAAGATAGACAACTTAATTAGATATTTACTAAATGGATCGAAGGGTTTGCAATAAAGAATCAGTAAGGAATACAAGCGGGTGTTTTGAGGATAAACGATCAAAAGTTGCTGTCTACGCCAATTCGAAAAGGCGCCAAGTTGACATTAGGCACAATGTGAATCACGGAAGAAACGAGGCGCATCCAATATGTTTTCGTTGTGGCATATCTGGTCACGTGTGTGGAAAATGAACTATGGGGAGTAAAACACAACACCAATATTCAAATTATAACCCGCAGCGTAATCAAAATTGGCGAGAAACGAAATAACAAGATTGGAGACAAAACACTCAAAGAAAAGTAGTTAATATGGGCACGTTAAATGGTAAGAAAGGAAGAATCCTGGATATTCAAGGAATAAAAACAAACATAATAATCGATAAAGGGAGTGATATTTCAATCGCCGATTCAAGATATCATACTGCAATAAACGCGCCAAAATTAACCAGCGACAATATACCTATGTCGAACATAGGTAGAAAAGAAGTTAAGCCATTGGGTTTTTTCTTTCATAAAGTTTATGTAGATGGTATAGAAATACAGGATAAATTTTACGTAGTACATGAAACTGATTAGGACTAAATAATAGGTAGAAAAACTGTCGAAGGCTTGACGTTAAGAGTAGTGGAAGATGTTGTTAAAATAATAAATGACAATACAGTGCGAGTAGGATACATTAAAATTAATGAAGACCCTTCCAAATCAAATAAATCTACGATAATCGAGGTTGGGAAGATATGGTTAATATCAACTGCGTAAATGCCGATGTGGATTTGAATCTTATTACAAATTTAACTAACAGAGAAAAAATACGAGAATTAATAGAATCATATAAACCGAATAAAAGAAAAGATACTGGGTTAAAGATGAAAATATTATTGGCTGATGAAAAACCTGTCTGTGAACGGCCAAGGAGGTTACCTCTAGTTGAGCAGGATATCACCAGTAAACAAATACAACAGTGGTTGAAAGATGGGATCATTAAACGAGGTTACTCAGATTTTGTGGCCCCAATAGTCCTGAGTAAGAAAAAAGATGGGTCACATCGATTATGTATAGATTATCGGAAAATAAATCGAAAAATATTAAAAGATCGCTATCCACTGCCGTTAATTGAGGATGTGATTTATAAATTACAGAAGACAAAAGTATTTACGACATTAGATCTCAAAAACTTTTTCCACGTCGGAGTTGAAGAAAGCAATCGTAAATATACAGCTTTTGTAACGTATGAAGGGGGATATGAATTTTTACGTTGTCCGTTTGGATTGTGCATATCAGATAATAAATTTCAAAGGTATTTAAACACATTATTCCAAGTTTACTGCGATAAGGCACTATCATTGCATATATGGATGATTTTGTGATTCCCTCAGATGGTGAAGAAGATGGGATACAGAGGCTGAAATGAGTATAAGAAGTAGCATTAGCATCAGTGTATGGTTTAGAAATTAACATAAAAAATTCCAATTCCTTAAAAAGAAAACAGAGTTCTTGGGTTATACAATGGAAAATGGGACAATAAAATCATCCGAAGTGAAACAAAATGCAAAATTTCCCTAAACCAACTACAACAAAATAATTACCCTCCTTTTTAGATTTGACAGGATACTTCTGAAAGTTTATCCCGAATTATGCCAAAATCGTCAAGCCTCTAAGTGATTTATTAATGAAAGTAAATTGTTTAAAATTTGAAAGAGAACAGCTCGAAGCTTTCAATGGGTTAAGAAAATATTATCAACAAAACCAGTTCTTCAGTTGCATAAACAAGAATCCACAGTTTTATTACAGAAAGGAGACGATGAAAATTTTTACCCATTACAATATATGAGCAAGAAAATTGTCATCACTTGACCACAGAGATTAGAAAATAAAGCCACTGGGAAGAAAACAGAAATTAACACCAGTTCAATGACTATTTGTGGAGATACTAATAATTTTAAACACAAAAAGAGTAGAAAAAGACCTAAAAGAAAAACGGTTAGAAAGAAAAAATCAAAAAACAATTCTGATCAGAAAATAAAAGATAATCCTATTAGAAATAATACAAAAAATGTTAAAGAAAAGAAAAATAATATCGCAAAAAGATCTACAGGCAAAACTTTAGTTCAACCTAAAGCATATAATGACTAATCCAAGTGGTATAAGTATTACCAAAATTACAAAGAATTATCAATAGCACAGTAACACGAAGCACCAAGTATACTCCCTTTGAATTAATGACAGGAGCTAAAATGAAAGACAGTGACATGCAAAACATCAAGAAGAATATTGAAGAAGAAATTACAGAATGTATGACGGAAGAACGTGAAGCCATGACAGAAGAGGCAAAGAAAAATATACTCAAAATACAAGAAGAAAACTACGTGCAGTTTGATAAGAAAAGAAAACAGCCACGAAAATACAAAATAGGAGATATCGTCGCCATAAAGAGGACGCAATTTGGCAATGCTATCAAACTTGAAGAAAAATATTTGGGGCCATATGAGGTAACTGCATCCAAGAATCATGATCGGTACGAAGTAGTAAAGTAGGGGATCATGAAGGTCCAGGAAAGACGTCAACCGGGGAGGAGTAGAAAAATGATCCGTGATCCCGGCATGAAGCCGTGATCTATGGGTTAAACTCCCGGATAAGTCAGATATATTAAGTATATGTCTATGTGTATGTGTGTTTAACATGTAATCAAAATTTTATGTGAAAAAAAATATATAAAAGTCTCAAAAATTTAGCTGTTTAGGCATGAAAAATAATAAGCCAAGATACTGATGTCGGGACGCCATCATGTCAGGATGACCGATTTGTAGGATTTGAGTTTAAACATCGTTTATTACTTACCCATCATACGTAGTATAGGGTAAGTCTTGTAATCGTTTTAAAAATCGAAAAAAAATTGACGGATTTACACGTTTCAGACGCTGGAGATTCCGAAAAACATATTTTTAGAAAAAAAAAAACTGCCGTCCGTCTGGGTGTGTGTGTCTGTGTGACTGTAAACGCTCTATCTCCCGAACAAATTGAAATAGAGACTTGAAATTTGGTATGTACTTAGCAATGGGAAGAAGCCTATTGAATGCCAGTAACCTCGATTATTCGGAACTATGTTTTCGGACTCTTGAAATATTCGTTCTGATAAAAGGTATACAAAAAATTTCGAAATTGTTTATTTGAATGAGTGAATATAAAAACAATAAGAAAACATAAATTTTGCATAAACAATGAAGTCGATCGGATAATTAGTTGTCGATATATTTGTAATAATATTTTTCACACTTTTCGATTTTTCATAACCCTGTATTTCATTCAAATTTCAATTCAAAGATATATTTTAATTGGAAATCAGACGCTTAATCCGACGCAGTAAACTGTTAGTTAATATGATCATAATTTTTCGAGTTATAAGCAATTCGGTGTCTTTCTCGCAATTCGGTACTACTCGATTACCCCACCGAC
The DNA here is from genome assembly GCA_963932465.1 of Maratus speciosus. Classification (NCBI taxonomy): domain Eukaryota; kingdom Metazoa; phylum Arthropoda; class Arachnida; order Araneae; family Salticidae; genus Maratus; species Maratus speciosus. The sequence continues at coordinate 175,496,476 of OZ010790.1, read as the reverse complement.
TAAAAAACTATCTCCAAACTATAAGATTAAATGCCAATAATGGCTTATCGTAAATATCAAGCATTTAATGCATCCCCATACCTATAAGTGGGAACCATAGGAGGGACCCTGTTCTCTCGCCAAATACCGCCTAGTTTGTCGCCAACTTGGGGGTATATATCGTCAAATTGGGCGACCAAAATGAGTCGCCAAAAGTGACACCAAATTGGCAGTATTTCTAATATTTCTCCAAATTCCCACAGACATCTATTGTAAACGAATTGTGTTTACTTGTTTACAGAAAATCCACAAATTCAGATATTTTAATACAACAAAAAGTAATATTAGCTTAAGGGATTATATTAATTATATTTATGGGATTCCAAGTAAATTAAATTATGAATAATTTAACATGATACAATGCTTAGCATGTATCACATGTTCTATTTTCATATTTCATATTATGTATATCCATGATGGGTAAGTATTACGGTGGACCCCCAACGACTAGTTTTCTTTATGATGTGCAGGATCAGCAAATTAACTGTCGCTTTGGTATTTCATAATCCATGATTTGAAAGCATGAGTTATGAAAATTCACGATCACGAGATCAAGGTTTGGAGCTATTCAAAATTAGAAAAGATTCAATCTATTAAATTATATTGTTCATCAAGCATCGGCTTATGAGATACCAAGAAAAGTACTGTTAGGCCTAATCAGATTATTCGAAAGAAAGTGCATTATAGGTTTTAAGTGAGAAAATTGTTGTATTTGAAGAAGCTATTAACGAAGTGGGGTAAAGTTACTTTTATAGAATTGTATTAAAGTACATGTCTAGTTATATAAGTCAGCAATACATCAACATTTTGCATATAACCATCCTACATATATATAAAACGTTTTATTTATACATATATATACATACACTGGTCGACAAAAATTAAGGACCACTGTTATTTTCAACATTTACAGTTAGAAATGGATCCGCAGCAGCACGTATAAATTTGCATGAATGCAGGATGTACTCTAATTTGTCAAACTTATGCAAATTTTGTGCTTCTGCTTTTGTACATCACGTGACAGTAGAGATAAGAGATTTTAGGCAATCGGCGGTTATGGTGAGTTGTCATTAGATGTATAAATTGAAGGAGATGGATTGAAGTAGCTCCAAAGTAGCGCCCGTTTACAGTGGTGCTGTATGCAACGTAATTGGTCGGATGACGACTGGTCTACCGTGCTCTTCTCAGATGAGAGTAGATTCAATCTATCATTTGCTTGTAGACGTCAACTGATATGGCGCGAGGTTGGTAGTGCTTACTGTTGCGAAAATATTCTAGAAAGAGATCGATCTGCGACTTCAATTATCATGGTGTGGACTGGCATCATATTCAATAGCCGCACAGTCTCTATGTGCTTGACCAAGGGTCTATGACCTATAGACGGTACATTGAAGTCGTCCTGCTTCCACATGTTCTACTTTTCGAAGTGCTGTTGGCGAGAAATTTCATTTTATGGACAATAACGCACCTTATCATCGCACGCAGTCTGTACAAGATTGTCTTGAAGACAAAGATATCCATCACATAGACTGGCCAGGACGTTCCCATGAGCTGAATCCCGTTGAAAATGTATGAGATTCCTTGGGGAGACGTATTGCTGCTCGACAATTTCCTCTCACAAACAAGGAAACACTCATCGGTGCAGTGAAGGAGGAATGGGGCAACTTGCCTCAACAGCTACCGAATCCTATTGTTCTGAGTATGGCACGCCGTGTTGAAAGTTTTCTCGCATTGCACGGTGGCCACATCCCTTATTGATATGGCACTGACAATAGTTAATTGTGAGTATTTTGCTTTCTTTGTACAGTCATGTTTTCGGACAATATTCACGTTTCAGGAAAAGGACCTCTTGTAATACACTATCTACATCCTTTCAACAAAATGTTTATATTAAATCCTGTGTAACATTCTGTTAATACAACTTTTTGCTTCTTGACCCACAATCTCACGTAGATTCTCATTTACGTGTACATTTCTTCTTGGTCCTTAAACTTTGTCCACCAGTGTATACAATCTTAATTTTATATATAGATATGTAATTTACTTCTGTTTGCATATAAAAGCAGACAAATGGCTTGTTTATAATAAATCTACCCGATATATATAAAATTCTAATGAAACGAATTTATGACACAGAAGTATGAAACGGAAGTATGAATCGACTGATTAAACAACTGATTATGTTTCACGGCGACTTCTCCTAAAATATGCAATAATTTGCGATGAAATTAACACCAAAAATCAATATTGATCCGCAGATTTCAAAACTGGTATTAGAATTTTGTAAATTCGAATTAGTTTTCTAAATATTAATTTTTTTCTAATTTTATATACATTTTTCTAGGCAACTCAAATTTTAATCAAACAGATATATATATTTTTTATATTTCAGAAAAGGTTGACATGGTAAACCGGCAATTGTTGTTTATTTGATAATAAATTTTTATTTACTTTTATTTCTTTTTACAAATTATATAAATTATTTTGTTCTATGATTATTAATTATTTTTTTTATATTTCCTTTAGAAAATAATAGAAAATAATTAAGAAATACAGTAATACTTAGTTATTCCGTTGACCAATTTCGCCAGATTATATAAATCGCCCAAACACTTGCCAAATTATACAAATTGACATAATTTTTATTTTAAATAACGAAAGAACAAATAAATTAGTATAACATTAATAAATATACGAATAGAACGTCGAAATAAAAATCACTTGATGACGTAAACACGTGACTTTGATGACGTAAACTTCCTTAAAGTCAAGTGAATGTGACATTTACGATCAACCATTATTGGCATTTAATCTTATAGTTTGGCGATAGATTTCTGGTCGTCGGGTTATCTAAGGAATACCAAAAATGCATAGGTAACTGGTATTTGAAAACGAGGTTTTCGACAAATTTTCGTAAAAAAATAAAAATCACGACAAACCTGTATATATGTAACCTGTATAACAGTATCTGGCCAAATATTACCACTCGAAAAAAATGCTAACTGGCGAGTTGAAAAAAAGCTATGGGCGAGATTTGCATCCTGCTAGCGTAACAGTACCTAGAATACATTGCGACCATGGCTAATTTATGTAGTTTTATTCGAAAAAAAAATATTTTTTAATCAAAATGGAAAACTTACGGTCCCATATTGGCGCGATTTTTTTCTGACGCCAATGTCATATACGGAACGGGCACATAACTGGCGCCAAAGTATCGTTATTTTGCTTCATATAATAATTCGGATGTTGCTGTTTATGCTGTTGATGTCCCCAAATTGGCGTCGTTAAAAAATCACGCCAATATGGGACGTATATGACATCTTTACCAAACTTTCATATGAACAGCTAAGGGATCAGACCGTATTTGTTTATGGCAGTTGATGACTTGAACTATTATAATATAGATGAAATGATGGCGATAGAATAATATTTGGCGACTTATCGCCTGTGCCTTGCTAACATTAAAGTACCAAAATGGCACCTAGAGTATAAAAAGCGAAGTGGTCCACCTGGAACAGTTGATGATAGTCACATGACTTAGGCTATTGTTATAGAGATTGTTTTAAAATACCGGGAAACAAAGACTCTGTATACTTAATTTATTTTATTTTAGCTTCTTTTCAAATGTTTAACTGATCCTCTTTAATCAAAAACGAAAGCAACCATTGGATGTCTTAACAGCAACTGATTCGCCCTTAATTTTTTGCAATCAAAGGGAATTGAATGGAAACCCGTTTACAGGGAGATCCTCACATCTTTTTTCAGTATAATTCAATCTTCTCTAATATTTTTAAAAACCATCAGATTAGGGTGTTTTTAGATTCTGCGTGTCTGAACGGGGGTTGGCGAGCGTAGCTTGCAGGGGGCAGAGCCCCCTAGTAAATTATATAAATATTGAAAAAATTGCTTGCATGTATGAGACAGTAAATAGGTTGCGAGAAAACATGCATGGAAATTTCCTTTCCTCTGTAAGCCTATCTCTATCTCGCCAAGGCCTCTATACTGGAAAAGTACCAAATTTTCTTTTCTAAAGAAATTTTACTTGTTTTTATATAAAACACTATATTTAAAATTAACAAATAAAATGATTTCTCAAAATCACTCCGAAGACATCGTTCTCAATAAGAAAATAACCAAATAAATACAACCGATATTTCTATGTCTTAGAATTGACGCTTCATGGATCAAGTGACTGTTTGAAGATGCAACATTTGTAAAATTAATGCTGCGCGGAAGACGTTATAGGGACTTTATCGGGACTTACTTACGCTTGAAACATTCTGATTTTAATAAGAACATTCTTTGAAATTTTCGATTATTTTACACAGAATGATTACATATCTTGTTTAAAGAACAATAAAACACCAACAGACAACAAAACTTAAATAAATATATTACAATAGTGAAAGTTTTATGAATAATTTAATATTTATTCGTATAAAGAATGCTAACCATTCTATGAAATTCAGCTCCTTTCGTTATGCATAATTTATGTTCGAAGTAAATTACCTTAGAAAAGATATTCGGTAAAAAACAGGGTATTGTTTCTCTTCCCAATTTTTTAAATTTGTCCTAACACTTTTAAAAAGAAATATTTACAAGCTAATAAAACCTTTTTAAAAACCTTTTGCATATTTTAGACGAAATCAAAAGTAAAATACATTTCCATTTTGAAATTAATTTGATGTAGTTCAGTCAAAAAACACATTTTTTGCAGAATTTCTTTGCATTAAATATATAAATAACGGAAGGAAAAAATAATATGACATGTAAAACAACCAAGATCAATTTAAGCAAAGTGTTTTTTTTTTTATAGAGATACATGAAAGCTCTTAATATGTTTGACTTTGAAAACCTTTTTATACAATTTTTCATTTTTATCTTAAATATAGTACCCGTAAGGCATGGTGACGTCACGTCGACGTCGTTGTGACGTCACGCTGTGACATTGTGACCGTCGATGTGACGTCACGTGACGTCGATGTGAAGTCACTGTGACTAGAATGTGAGGTCGTTATGGCCGTTTTAGAGCTCTTTTGTGACGTCACATTGTGACGACTTTGTGAAGTCACGGTGTGACAAATTTGTGAAGAGTGTGTCATTTGTGACTATTTTGGTATTAACTTTGTGACGAATTTGTGACGAATGTGACAATGTTTTAAAGTCACATTGAGATCAATTTGTGAAATATGTGTCATTTTTGACGAAATTGTCTTTAACACTGTGATGATTCTGTGACGACAGCGACACTGCTTTGAAGTCACATTGTGACAATTTTGTGAAAATTGTGTGATTTGTGACAATTTTGTCATTAACGTTGTGACGAATATGGGACTAGCGGCAATGTTGTGAAGTCACACTATGACATACTTGTACAGTTGTAAACACGTATGCATGTCACACATAGTCATAATTATGCATGTTGTAAAATCATTTACATCTATAACGTTAATATACTTCGGCGATACATCGCAATTAAAACTTGGGGGCCGATATAACAAGGGTATACCAAAAGAATTTTATTGAATCAAAATGCAATGCCCCGCAGACTTCAATTTTTTTTGCACCTTTCTTTCCTATTGCAATAAATGAGAATATTGAAGACAACTGGATGATCGATCTATCACATTTTTTTTTTTCAAAATTAGCTATTTGTTAAAAGCATTAAAATTACCAAAGAAACAATTTGTTTAAATTTTCAAATCTTTATCAAGATAAAATTTGTGTTGAAAATATAATATTTTATAATATATACAGTACTTTTTATATTCTTTAAACTATAGAAAATACTGAATGAAATTAATTTATTTCATTTAATACGCATTATAAACTCGAAGTCACTGGTGAGGTTGAATTTTTTTCGATTACACAACATTTATAATAAAAAAAAAATGAAAGATAAAAAGAAATACCGATATTAAGTAATTAAATTTTATATGTTTTATGATATTGATTACCATAATATATATATATATATATATGATTGTAATTCAAACAAGTTGGGGCTGAGAAAATAGGAAACTTCTTTGTTATAGAGGCCCCTATAAATTTGATTATGCAAAAATTGCAGTAACGACATTGCTAAGATCATTGTGAAGTTTATGCATGCGTTATATACATATATATACACTCGAAACGCTCATCATGTGCCATATAGTAATTATATATGTATTGTTTACGTCTTTTATGCCTCATACATGCATTACAAAATTTCCGAAGTACATTTTAGCAATAACCATTTGAAACTACTCAAACGAAAAATACAGCTTTGGTATAGAAAATTAACTGAGTATCACCAGTATCATTATGTTGAGAATTCTAAGAACAGTTTCGGCAATAATCGTTATGTTGGAAGATAGCAGCAATAAATAAAATCGTATTTTTATGCTAACTGTAAAAGTAAATAAAACTTTTAGGTATGCATAGAACGGTGATACAAAGGGTTAATTTATTTTACATCAGGGTTTGCTTGGAGTAAAATCCATATATACAACAACTTTTTGATTATTAAAAAATAACTTTAATAATTGATTGCCAAAGTTACATTTTTATTTATGAAATTATATATTATAAAAATAACTCTTACTATCTATGATTTTTTAAAACAATAATATCTTATTGTATGTAAAACACAGCACCGCAGTTCTATTTTGCACTATTTAGCACTCTATTTTGCGTCTAATGTGAAAGTTTTTATGTTTTGCCAAAGATCTATCTGGCTGGATATATGTTGCCATGACATCTATAACTCTGATAGTGTCATAAATAGTACAAACAGATTAGAATCTACAACGAAATTTTTAGAATAAAGTCTGGTGAAAGTTTTATAAATACAGTAGAACGCCGATTATTGGAACTCCAATTAACCGAACTTCCAATTATCCGAACAGCATATTTCTCTCAAAGAATTCTTTTTAACCGAATTTTCAATTATCCAAATATTTGTCTCTCTAAAAAAGAAAAAAAAACACCTAACTTCCAATTTATTTTTTGCTTAAATTATAATCTCTGAAGTTTAGAAAATGATAAAAGAAAAAAAAATAAATAATAAGTAAACAAAAAACAATTAAAAAAAACAAAACAATTTTTAAGTACTCCAGTACTAACTGGTGCTGTCAGTCCTAAACATAGATAAAGTGTGAAGGTTTTAGAATAGTCAGGAACATCCCTTAAACTGTCTGCCCATTTATCCGAACCTTTGTTTATCCGAACTAGGGTCGGTCCCGACTTGTTCGGACAATCGGCGTTCTACTGTATATATTGTATTAGAATTACAAATAATCATATTTATTTTTATATGACACAATAAAAAAAAATAATGAACTCAGTATCAAATGGTTAACTACTTTTTAATGTAAATGAAGTATAAAAATTGAGCCCATAAACACAAAATAGAGCCACACATAGGTTCATTATTATTATTATTATTTTATTTACAAGATTATGGTAATTATAAATAAGAAATCCATTTTAATCACGCTGTTTATAAAGAGTGTATGATATCGATACTTTGAAATTTATCTCGATAAAATCATTCAGGAGATAAAATGATAAAATTATCCAGAAAAAAAAGTAAATAATAAAAGATGATTATTACATTTTAGATTCATACCGTTCAAGTATTTGCGTTATTTTTAAAGTAAAATCATATTTAAACACTTACTGATTGCGTAACTTCTATATTTTCATTTGCCAACAGACTTCTAGTTCACTTTGAAAACATTTCAGTAAGAATGTTTAACAACTGAAAAGCTTTCACCCGCTATGACTATTTCTTTATAGATTTTAAAACATTTCTCAGGTTGAATAATACATTAAATAATCATTTTTTTTTCTTAACATTACATATCTACGATCTCTTTTAATAGTATACGTTTCCGTTGTGTCTTATTTTTTATAAATTCCTCTTCTGAGCAGATGCAATTTTTTTTAAATAAAAACATGCAATTCAAATTGTTTAAGACCATCACTTAATACAAAATTAAAAAATTATGTTTGCCAATAATTTTATTCCATAAAAAGACATTTTTTTAAAATAACTTAATTATCTTTAAATGTTTATTAATTATATTAATGACTGATTATAATACTTATCCATATACTTTCATATTTAGGACACTATGTGGTTTTAATCAAATATTTAAATAAGAATATAAACCAGATTAAAATGCAATTTAAATCACTAATTTTAATAATCTGTAGATATTTTAACAAAATAAAAAATAAATGTAATGAAATATTTGTGTTCTATAACATATTTATTAGAAGATAACTAAAATCATTGTAATTAAAAAAAAAGCAAACAGGGAAAATAATATTTTAGATATTTCAACAAAATAAAAAATAAATGTAGTGAAATATTTATGTTCTACAGCATGTTTATGAGAAGCTAACTAAAATTGTTGCGGTTAAAAGAAAGCAAGCAGGGAAAATAATATATTTACTTACCTAATTTCATTGACGTTGTACGTGATACTTTGATTTTGGGGAACCAATTAAATCCGATAATAAGTACCATAGCAATGACTTGAATCATCTTCAACAAGTCAAAGCTACCGTAATTTTCTCGGGTTTATATTTTGTTAGCTGAACTAACTTGGATCCTGAGAACGTTCTTGTTTCACTTTTTAAATCCGTGTCAACACGTCTATGCTGTCCAGTGTCCACATAACTTCCCGCGTTTATTCTAAAAAGCTTCACTGTTACTTTTATCCGTTATTCTGCGGTGAGTCCTAACAACTGAAATAGTTGAGATGCAGACGATTTTTAAGTTTCGAAGTTCGAAGCAGATGTTTTTTCGGTTTTATTTGTTTTTCTATACAACAGTTTCGGAAGGAAATTAAATGCGTAATAATTTTATCAAATTGTCTCTAATTCAATTTCCTGTTTGAAAATGTTTTATTGTATTTCACCTTTTATTTTTATCAGTTTTATTGAATTGTAAAGTTTCATTTACGTAAATTATAACAATAATATTATCCATAATTAGAGTTTACTAGATAAAATATTGCTTAATTTTTCAAAATGTGTATAAATTAATTTAATGGTAATAATGATGACCCCCTCCTTTTTTAAAAAGTAAAATTTATATCACAGGTAATATATACAAATATCTTCTTAAAAAATACAACAAGATTATCGAGAAGAGATGAGTTTTTCTTTGCCAATCTGTCATTATCTTAATATTAATTTTCTGTAAAATAAAACATCTTGTAAAATAATTTTTAAAGATATATTTTGAAAACAAAAAATAAAATATGAATAATTAATTATGTCATGGGCTTTGCCTAAATTTTGTACATTAATTTTACATTCGGAAAATGTCAATTTTATTTTAAACGTCTGAAAGAAGTAGAATTAAAAAAAAAAGTTACTTAAAATAGTGAAACACTAAGAGGAAAAAAAAATGACTTGAATGCAAATTATAAAGCAAGAAATGCATATATGACTAAACTTTGAAGACGCTTTCTGCGTGCTCATTAAAAGCTGCAGACTTAACTATAATAGAAAGTTTTTAAATTGAAACCACAGAAATGTTTCGACTACTCTTCTACTATAAACTTCTACTAATAGAAACTTCTACTATAACAGATGATCATTTACAAAAATCTTTATAAAAGATAAGTTGGGGTCTGTTTACCTAAACCATTTTTTTAATAATATGAAATTCGCATAATTAGGAAATATTTTTGTGTCGCTGATGAATTAATTACATTTTATGTTATATGAAAATAAAAAGTTTTGGTTAGAGGCACAGAGGCAACTTGGACCACGGTTTAAAAAAATTTTAAATCCGGCAGAAAAATATTTTTTACAGTAAATAACATGATTTAATAATTTTTGTAATTTTTTTAAGTTTTCTAAGAAGTTCACATCTCAGTCACAATGTGACATCACTGAGTGGTGGCATTTTGGTCACAGATGTGACGTGACCACAGTGACTTACAGTGACGTCACAATGACGTCACTGTGACCATGCATGCTATGAGGGTAGTATCCGGATTATACCACATAACATGTACCAATCTCACCTCAGATAATAAAAAAATTCGGATGAACGTAGTTTATATAAATTAACCCTTTCCAGCGAGGTGAAATATAAATTTACACCCAATTTATTATTTTTTATGCTACCACTTACAGTCCTTATGATGTACATGTACGCTTTCAAACCTTTTATAAAAATATGGAATTGAATTGAAGAAGACCTTTAAAGGGTTTTGTTTAGTGGATGATAAACATTCTTTGCTACAGTGTTACGCCACTGTATTGGTGTTCTCTGAGTTGCAAAAGTAGCCTCTTTTTGCTGCTGAATGTATTGAATGTACATTGCAATCGAATTTAGATCTTCCGATTTCGTCATTCGTTTTCTGCTGGACTTTGCTTTCATAATCATTTCGGTCTTCAATAATGTCATCCGCATTTTATTGCAGTTCATCTGCATTCATCAACTCAGCAATGTCTTTTCAGGAAAAGTGTCAGAAACAAGAAATCTATGGTATGCTCAACAAAGATGCGTTATCAACAGTTTCATTTTCATCACTTGGTACCATTTAGCGCTTGTGCCTTAATAACAATTTCTGTTGAGCCGTCGGTTAAACTTTTTTCCACGATTCGGCAATTCACTATACAAAGACTATCAATGCAACATGTAACCTAAAAGTGCACCTAAAATTGTTACAATTTTCATACACTTCTTACACACGGATGTTTTTTCTTTTCGATGGTTACATATGAAAATGTTTTCCCGCTTCATTACGATTAAGCTATTGACCTTCACACAAATGGTTTTCCTTAAGAAGTTTTAAAGCTTTACTCTGCATTAAAAAAAATTTTCAGAATCCTATTCACCATTTATGTAGAGCTGTCGAATTCCGAAACGTTCTTTTCCAGCATTTGAGCATCCAGCACTTGCAATGAAGGACTCATTATCATAAAAAAGCTTGTGAAAATCCAGCACTTTTGCTTGCAGTATCTGTCCCGAAATTGGAAAAATTGGCCATAATGTGCTTTTCGGTAACTCTCTTAAAGCAGAAACTAGGTTAATCCAGACTTTACTGTGTATAATTGCAAGGCCATATTAAGTAAAAAACACCAATATGTAGCTAAAAGAATTACTAGTTGGGGATTTAGTTAGACTTTATCCCTTTAACCCCTTAATCTACGATTTACTTTTAACAGCTCCACAGTTTGGCAAATCCATAGCTACCACTAAAATTTAATAGAGATTTTTGCCTTGTTTAATCATGGAATTTCGATGATTAATACTGCGTACTGTCCGTAACGCATCTCGTTATCTTCGCAACTCCACGGTCCGAAGAAACCTAAAAACTACTACATTACGTAAGCACATAAACGACTTAGCCAAAAAATTTTCGACCTCCCTAATGAAATTGTAGCGGAGCTAACGGATTATGACGCTTTTGAAACCCACCATCGGAAACGGCCCAGGTTTTCCATAATTATGGACACCCAGTAACATCTGAGTTCACCACGCTATATTTTGCCTCTTCTATATTTTTCTTACCTTTTTATATATTTCTTTTTCTTATCATAAAAAAAACTCTATATACTATAGAGACCATAAAAATTGTAAAACTTAAAAAAATAAAATAAAATGTATGACCCTGATTAGTCCCTTTTTTGGTTGGATGTTGTGGTCTTTGCCACCCTAGCTTTTATTGCTCATGCTTGGTGAGTGTTTCTCTGAACGGTACTAACTTTAACTTTCTAAATTCCTTATAGTAGTTATACAACTACAGTTTGACTTTACTTATTTTAAGATTCTTGTATTTTTTAAGATTTATCGTTAACTTTCTTTCATCTTAAGTTTTTACTTTAAAATTCAATTTTATTCCTTTTTTAATTAAATTTCTTATTTTCTATTGTTAACTTTTATTACTCTTCTAGTAGCTTTGCTACAGTTTAACTTTTTCCCAATGGCACATTAAAACATAAGACATTTCAATTTCCTAGTCTGGGTGTTAAGCTGTCATCAGCTAGGAAACCCCTCAATGCTGATTACCTGTTCAGTACCTGTTCAGATGATTAAATTAAACTATATTTACTGTGAAATTTTAGTGGTAAGAAGAATTTATATTTGGCTCGATCATCGCACGCGGGCTATGCCCGTCATTGTAGGTTAAGGGTAACCCCTTAACCTACACGGCACCCTAAAAATGACAAAAATATCGAATATTTTTTTATTGAATTTTTCAGTGGTCCATACGGTTGTGAATTATGACTCCAAATTGTAGATCTGAAATCCAAATAGTTTAAAGATATTTGAACTTTTCTGAGTGTTCTCAGAATGTTCTGAATGTTCCTTTACAAATTTTAGATGCAGACTTTTATTTTTGTTGATGTTAGTGTTTGTTAATCCCTAAGGCTTTTTTTCTATTGCAGATAGAGTCTTGAAAATTTTTTAAAACACTTACATGCATATGTACTAGAATAATTAGTATGGATTTAGGTCTGAGTGTTAGAGTTATTTTTTTTTTAAATGTCAAAGTTAATATTTCAAAAGTTTCGTGTTTTTTTTTTTGAAGTTTCGCGCTACAAAAATAAATAAAACTTTAAATAAAAGTTGCATCTTTAATTCCATACTAACTTTTGTTCCGAATAATCCAATAAATATAAGTCACTTAACATAACTAAAAAATATTAAAAATGAAAAGTGCTATAAAAGTTTTAAAAACTGCAAATTTTTCAAAAATTTTTAAATAAAACAAAACGGTGACTGTTAAAATGATTTTTTTTTTTTTTTTTTTTTTTTTTTTTGCCAGAATCAGTTTAATTTTATAATCTCAAACAAAGTAATTAATTTTATTAGATGTGAATTTCCAACTGGGCGAAAAATGTCCGGACCAGGATTCGAACCCGGGACCTCCTGGCTGAAGCCGCCAGTGCTCTGCCATCTGAGCTACCCCGGACGATTCTGGTCGAACATTTTCACCCAGCTAACCTTGAAGATTACAGCATCTGGCATAAAGTAATTAATTATTTTTATTGTAATTGTCTCCAAAATTTTTTTTGGAAAAATGGTACTGTGTAGCCTTAAAGAGGGAAGAAAGCGCCTTCAAAAACTGATTTTTTTTCTTTAATTTTCCGAATGTTTGACACATACAGCGAATGTTTAAAATTTTAACCACGTATAGAAATCATAGCAAGTCTTGTCGTATTTTGCATGAGCAATCGGAATTTGTTGCAACACTTTAAACACGATTTTCTCGAAAATTTTTTTCATTTTTAAGTTCGCGCCTGGAACATTTCTTCAAAGGAGGAACAGATTTCGCTTTTCCTTTTGTTCATGAAATTTAAAAATTTCCAGATGTCTTTGACCGATGTTTAATTCGTTCGTCTTTCATAAACAAAATGAAATAAGAATATATAATGACAACTGATGGATTAAATACGTCTGTCTGCCAAATTGTTAAAAATGCAAATTTTCAAAAACATCTTCAGTCAAGCACTATATATATATATAATAGGAAATACAACCAGGGTTGCTTGGGTTACAGAACATAGGTTAAAACACCCCTTTTTATTCAATACTCTATGATATTTTTTGCATTTAATATATTTTTTTAGATTGCTCACTAACGATACCAAAATAATTTTTATATGACAAATGTTAATAATGTATTCAAATAAAATTTTGGAATTTATTAACCCCTTGAAGGGCGGTGGGATATAATATATCCCCCTTAATTTTAAAACAGAAACGCCACATCGGCACCAGTAATTGTAATATATGTTTTCTTTTATAATATACGTGAAGAAATGCATTTACTTATTTCTAGATAAATTTGTTTGTAAATCCTGGTGTCGCCCTATCGTTTCAACATTTTAGTAACATGGGTACTTTGCCCCTGAAAGGGTTAAATGAGGTTTATTTCGTATTAGACGAATGTCACGAGTTAGTATTTGAAGAAATCGTCGAAGTTTTCGATACTCACTGTAACCTTTTTCATTGTGTTAATTTCAGTGCATTAAGCGCGTAGTCCGATTTCATATATGTTCAATTTGTGTATTTTTTATATTATTTTATCATATTTACTTAACGATGAGGTTATAATTTTGTTATGAAGTTTATGTTATGATTTTCGATATGTTGTTTGTGGAAACGATTGACTGTTTATATTGTTTTAAGTGCGAAGAGATTAACTTTTCGGTATCTTGCTAAGCGTAATAGCGATAATGTTTTAAAAAATCATGCTTGGTTGCAATTTTTAAATCATAAAATATCAGTGCACTGAGATACAGTATTCAAAGAAACTGCATTTGAAAAATAAATGTTTTCCTAGTCGACTGTGTAAAAACTAATATTGTGAGGTGTTTAGAGCTAAGAAAATTGCAATACAAGCGAAATTTTTTGGTCATGTGTTGCTAATGTGAAAGTCAGCGTTACTCACGGACATGTGTTTACTTCATAATACCCTGTTCACACTAGAAACTTAAGATATCTTAGACCACCAGTTTTGAAGTGGTACCCTCCCGTAATTGGATGTCTGTTCGCATCGAAAAACTTACTTACCCCAATAGCGTCACTGTGTCTGTGATCTGAAGAAAAGTAAAGTATGCGCATGAGCTTAAAATAAAAACGGGGACAACAGTCAATCAGTAAAAGCGAAGCTTCATAGCCAACGAGAGGGAGTGGTCGTTTCTGTATCTAGCCGAAGTAAGTCGAAACTCACTGAAAGAGTTTGTGGAACTCTCTCAGAAAGTTCGGCGGCCTAAGATATCTTCAGTTATCCAGTGTGAACATAGTATAATACCCATTTAAACATGCTTTTTTGTTCATTGCTTTGAGATGAAACCACTCCGAGAAATCACGGGTATGGTTAAAACAATGCACGCTCTCCAAATATCGAAATAAAAATAGTTTAAAAATCGCCTGTTTCCAATAAAATTAACAATAATTTTGTTTTCAAAAACTCGAAATGTGTGTTTTGTTATGCAAAAACCTACGTAAAAATATTAATAGAATAGGCTTATTTTCGAAGCGGAAAGATTCAATAATATAATGATTTCCACATGAATGACTTCTTATAGCCAGGATCTTTAATATGACATTAAACAAATCATTCGAGGTACTCCTGAACATGAAAATCAGTTGCTTCATTTTCATTGCACGTTTTAAATACCAAAAATGATAGTTTACTAGTTAAATACTTCTTTCGATAGCAGTAAGCGCACCGTTATCGGTGCAAAGAATGAAAGAATTTTGGCAATATATATTTATTGTATGGACAATTTATCCGGTTCTCCTCCATATTTGTGGATGATATGCTGAATGCTACGGTAAATAACTTTATAACTAGTTAGAAGTTTTTTCTGCTTAAAATATTGTTTTATCTGCCTATATTAAATGAAATGTTTAAAAAACTATGATATCTAAATTTAACATTTACCTCATACCATATATTATTTATGTCTTGAAAAGTCTAAATTCCTTTGAAGTAAATCCGCAGTCTGCTGTAATGTTTTATGTACAGTAACAATAAACTAATAAAAACATTAAGAAGTAGTAATAAACACCAAGACCAATATATGTATTACAGAAAATACACTTTTACATCAAATATAAAGAACTTTTCTTTCGAAGCCTGTGTTTTCAAAAGATTTAATTATCTTTCTAAGACTTCTTAATTTGAAAGCTCTCAAATGAAAAGATATCATGACAAGTGTTTGAAATTAATACCATATAAGTCCAAACAACGTTGAGTTACACATTCTAAAATTTGAAATATATCTGATAGTATATATAGAGTGACTAACCCAATTAAATTGTAATTTTAGCACTTTACGTAATGTCATCAGACTTTACATTATGCGAAATTTCGTTGCGTTTTCTTCATTATTTTTAAAGTTATGGATATAAATATGGTCTTGGAGTTCATTCATCTTCTATTTTTAAACAAATATGTAGATTGTGAACATACATTTCTATACATTTCTATATGGTTTATCTTCATGTGCGTTGTCCCTTTCTCTTAAATGTAAAAATAAAATAAAATTTAGAACATCCCACTATATATTTAGACGGATAATATTTGTAACTTTGTAGGGTATGTAACATTCTAATTAAATTCATGATTTTTAAACTCTCAAGTATGTTTCAATTTGAAATTCCTGACATGCATAATAAATTAGATAAAAGACAAATTTTATTTCCTAGAAATTTCTGCTGGCTTTTCCGCTATAAATTTTAAATCACTAATTCTAAAAGTAAAAAAAGAAAAGTATTTCCACTTTTCAGTTGATTTGAGAAAGGCCCTGAGCGCTTGAAATGGAAAATTCGAATACCAAGATAGAGAAGAGAAATCAGGAAGTTGCTTCATAAATTGATGGTGCAAAGATTTTTCTAACAATTTTACTACTTCCAGAAAACTATAGTAATTTATTTTTTATTTTATTTTCTTATTTTCGTTACATTCAAATTGCTGGAATTTAGTTAAATTTCAGAGAGAAAAAAAACTCTGACTGTTGATATGCATGCGATTAAAATAATAAAATACAAAAAACTGTAGAATTCATGTAAATTAAAATACTTTATTTTTGATAAAAAGCATAAATATAGATGTAAATAAAATATAGCTGTTTCGAAGTTTCTAAAACTCCATATTCTATGCAAAATTAAGAAAAGCAAAGGGAAATAAGAAATATATATATTCTTTAGAAGCACCGAAACAGTTGTCGGCTTTTTACATCTATAATTATTCCGTGTTTTTAGGAACTTTTCTATTTGTATTTTAACATATTGGCACAAATCTTCCATCCGTTTATTTCTGTAAATTTTATTTATATATAAGTTCACAACAATTATTATTTAGAGATATTTCTATTGATTTATTTTAAGCTCAGTGTTTTATTTAAATTTGAATAAATACATATTTGAAAAATCATTATTATTTGACATAAATTAATATAAATTAGTTTAAACTTGCAATGATTCGCGTTTTTTATGTATTTTCGGACCGAGAATAAACTTTGTAAGAATACCACTTACAATTAAAACATAATTTAATCATTAGTTTAACATCAATTTATTTAATTTTAGGGGAAACACTGATTAGATGCCTTCAAAAAATGTTATTAGTTTTTTTTTTTTATATTCTGATAGCTTACAGTGTTTAGAATAAACTCTAAAAACTTTTTTTTAAGTTAGACTTCTTACAAAAGTTGCGACAAATATGGCGTTGCAATTAATTTCATCTAAACTAACGTTTATACTTTGAACTCATTTTACTGAAACAGTCTTTTTTATTTATCTGTTTGGAGTATACGAGAAGCGCTTAACAAATTTGCTTTAAATTTTAATACAAACGTTTAGAAATGTTGGATTTAGAAATGTCTTTATGGCGATAGGAAGAATTTGTCCGAAATCCTTCTTTTACGATTTTTTACAAGCATTCTAAATTCATTTTTATTAGAATAAAATGAACTTTCTCTCATTTCCGGCCATTTTTACAAATATTTAATTTTTTGAAAAATACTGCCCTGTGCCCTAGCCAATATTCCATAGAAAGACCCCATGAACTTTTTTTTTTTCAGGAATGCTTGGTGCATTTGGCCAGCTGAAACTGCAGTTTTAGGACACCCTGGTTTACATAGATGTCAAAAACTGAGTAAGGGGAGCGTTTTTGCATTCCTTAATTGAAACAGCAGTTTTTCCATTAATAAAGAAATGTGGCGAATTTATTTCAGCTCATATACATTGTTAATGTAATTTAAAATGGAATTATAAAAAAAAAGATTTAGAAGTGTTTACCAGTCTAATCTAGAAATTATCGGAATATACGATTAATAAAATTGGAATGTACGAGGGTGCATCAGTAAGTTTTTGCCCTCACATAGAAATAATTCAGTGAAATTTATGAAATTGCTACATTATATTAGTCCTTTTCTATATAGTCACCGGGTACGGTAACACATTTCTGCAAACGGTATTTCAAAGAGAGGGGGAGGATGTATTCCAGGAGGCGCGATAGTAGACCCAAAGAGGGTCTTTTTTCAAACTTTTGCCGAACCCCACATGTGACATATTGTTTGAAAGGCCTGTGACCACTTATTCATGCTATGCACATTCCGAGCCACTCCACCAAAATTTGCTCCCCGGGGGCATGAATGATGTGCGAAAAATTTATAAAAGTGCCCCCCGGGAGGCACATTTGGGGGGACTATATAGAAAAGGACTTATAAAATGTAGCAATTTCATAAATTTTACTCAATTATTTCTATGTGCGGGCAAAAACTTATTCATACCCCCTCGTAGTATTCAGTACACACGGTCTCACGACCGAATTACACTAACTTTTCAACTCTTTTCGTGATGGCATAACACATGAATTTAAGAAAAGTTAGCCTAATGAAAATCTTGTTAAAAAATCTTCAACTTTTGGGTAAAGATAAAAATATTGTTTTGCTTGTGATGAGACTTAAGATGATGATATTTTCGATGAAAAAATTTACGACCATATTTATTTTTTACCTATATCTCTATTATCACCTTTCAACATTTGTACTAACACTTTTGCAACACTTTTTAAGCATAAAAGATTAAACATATATAATTTTGAATTGTACTTAAAATTCGAATTCATCATACAGTTTCAAATAAATTCAAGGTCTTCAATTTTCACTTTCTCTTTCAATTTGAAATTCCAGATATGTACAATAAATTAAATGATTAATTTCATTTCCTAGAGGTTTCCTTGAAATAATTTCAGTTTTCAATGACCTTGTAAATGGAATTTGGCATTTTAAATGGCGAATTTTTAAACTAAGCAAAGACATATTGGGAAATTACTTGATATTTTAGTAATGCAAAATTTTCCCTAAAGTTATTATTTCCCGTAAAGTAATATAAACTCTGTTTCATATTTCACTTTAGTCTGGTGAGGTGAAAATTGTTTAGATGTTAATTTCTCGAAAAATAATATCAATCTATCGAAATGCATCAAATTTAGTTAATTTAAACAGAATAAAATACGTTTCCGTAGAAGTCCGTTCGGTAAAGTTTCGTGTAAATATTCTTAATGAATTTTAAATTAACGAGTCGAAAACCGTCGAATTCTACAAATGAAAATGTTTAAGAGAACCTATTGTCTGAATTTATATAAAAAAAATAACAAAAACAATTACAGTAATGGATCAATATTTAATAAATATATTTCCAAACTTGATGTCAAGTTTGCCAGTGACAACTTTCCATGTAAACATTCGAGCTCTTTACTTGCAGTTTTAATCTGAGTGCCCATGGAATCCTGAAATTTACTTTTAGATGCACTCGCAGCAAAATATTTAGTTTTATCAAAGAAAATATCCATTTCTTCTTCAGTATGGTATCATTTTCACCCACTGAAGTCGTCTGAGATGAGAGTCTCAATGTCAGTGTCAGCGAAATGAAAAAATGTTGAAATGTAAAAGCGTTATGAGTAGAAAAAGCGATATTTTATGTAATGATGTCATTTTCTTTTCAAAAAATTTAAAAAAGGTTATTTTTAATTGTAATACGAAAACGGCACTCGTAATGATATAGTAATTTCCATTCTTTCCCTTCTCTCTTCAACAAAGCAACTAACCCTATTGCTGCCAATGTGAAGAAATTTAGTTAATTTATAAAATAGCGAGTGTGGAACATGTACAAATAAAGAACTTTCATAAAAAATAGCTATCAAAATTGGTTCAGTTGAAAGCTCAATCAAGGTGATTAAGAAAACAGCCTTGTCCTTTATATATATAGATTATTATTTAAAAATTAGAGATATTTATATTTATAAACTGTTATAAGCTTAAGCGTTTATTTAATTTTGAGTAAATTTAATGTTCTAGAAATTATTATTTTTTCTTTGACATCAAAGTCTTCATTAAAATGCGTCAGCTTAAAAATACTACTTATAATGTCCATTATATATTAAAGGATAGCTAATAAACTTTAAGACATTATCCCTTTTAATTAAAAGATAAATTCATGTGTATTCTAACCTCACTTGTTTTGAATTGAATAAAACTATTTCGTATAATTTTTTGCATATTCACATATTAATTCCAGATCCTAAACCTACCATTATTTAACACGTTAAGCGACACGTCGGTCACCGGTGACTGACACTGAACTTTCCGTTTAAAACGCGTCATTCACAAATGACTGACGGTCTAAAATATCATATAAAACTAAAAATATACACCGAAGAGCCATTACATTATGATCACCTGTTTAATATACGACGTAGAACCACCTTTCGCCCTCAAAACCACCAACACCCGGCTTGACATTGATTCGACAAGGTGCTTATAGGTAGTTTCAGGTATCACGTACCAAACGCTCACCACTGGTCCCGTAATTCTCGCAGATTGCGAGATGGTAGCGTGGCAGTAAGAACTGGGATTTCCAGGTAGAACCAGGAATGTCCTATTCGATTCATGTCAGGTGCATTTGGAGGGCAGGGCGTGATTTTAAACTCACTATATTGTTTTTTTTACCACTCTCTGACGATTAGACCCGTGTGATATGATGCATTTCCTGTTGGTAAAGCAATCACCCGCCGGAAACACTGCTGTTATGAATGGCTGCACCTGGTCTGCAACGATGCTCAGGTAGCATTCAGACGTCAGGGATTGTTCTATGGGGATTATGGGTCCTAATGTGCTCCACAAAAACGTCGCCCACACGATAATAAAGCCACCACCGGCTTGTTTCCGAACAATTGAAGAGCTGAGTGGAAGAACATGTTATGATACATTTAAAAAAAATTATTTTATCTTTTGTACGAAGGCGTTATCAGGTATTCTATCACATGGTAAAGCTAAAATACCAAAATTTTATTTAGCCTTAAAGATTTAAGACATTATTCATTAATATTTAATATTTTATTATTTAATAATGTAAATAATATTAATATTTTTTAAAATTTAAAAATTAAATATGAATAAGTTTCTTTAAGGAGTTCAGTACCACACCTGTTAATATTTTAAACACATGGTATCAAACAGAAAATAAATCATTAAAATTGACAACAAAGACTTTCACATCAAATTTCTTCAAATGTAATTTTTCTTACTTAACATGTTCTTCCACTTAGCTCTTCAATTGTGCATACCACTCTCTTCTTATAAAGAATTCTACTGCTTTTACTAACAAGAATAAGACAAAATTCTTTCCCAGAACTTATGCTAATGAGATTTTCCTTAATCATTCTCTCGCTACACTAGATCACCGCTACCTTGGTCAATGAATCTGTTCAAGATTTCTGGACATCTCCACTAAAAATATTTTAATCTCTCTGAAATTAAACCCATTCTCAACCTTAATATTATAAATAAGCTTAAAAAAGTACGGCCTTATGGGTTTGATAATATCTTTAATACTACTCTTAGAAATCTTCCTTATAACTGCGTTATGAATATTACTCCACTCGCAAGCTCTGCCTTCAAATTCTGGTATTTTAGATAATACAGCAACAATGTCATGCAATTCTGTTGCCGTTGCTAAAAGAATGCTTAGTTTCCAAAGAAAGTTTGATTTTTTAATCACATTTATCAGCTATCGAGTGTGTAAATAATGGAAAATCGTAAGTCGAAGGTGACAGCTTAAGGCTCCTGTCCCGTCAAGCGAACAGTATTGCCAGTGGGATACTTTTTTAAAATGAAGATTTCTTGATTGGCACCACTTGTCTGAAATGGTAAAATCCCACTTGCTTTCACCTAAATTACTATGTCATTAAATAAAGAGAATTTTACCATTTCAAAAAAACTCGTTCAAATCAAGAAATCTAAATTTGCAAAAAAATGTAGACCACTGCCAACACTGCACGCAAAGACACTCGCGAACTAAGGCTAAACCTATGGGATAATATCTCAATTGCAGTTCGACATTTTAAATTTTATTTTTATTTTTATTTTTATTATTTTTATTTGATTTTATTTTTTGCATTGAAAAGCTGAGGTCGATCTTTACATCGCCCCCCATTTTTTACTTTTTCGATTTTGGTTACAGATATTTTTTATAAAGTAAGTTTCACTTTTGAAACCGGTTCCGAAAATCATAGTGTGAACATAAAAAATACCTGTATCAAAAATGTGAAAAGTAAAAAAAGGAGTGATGTAGAGATCGACCTCAGCTATCCAATGCAAAATAAATAAATAAATAAAATATCAAAATGCAAACTAGATATTAGAAACTAACCTCCCCAAAGATTTAGCATTAGCTCACGCGTATCTTCGCCTGACGGGAGAGGAGCCTTAACAGGTTTCCACGTTTTCTAAGATAGTATTTATTAGGCTTATTTTAGTACTATTTTATTACCTCTTTGATCAAGACATTAAAAAACTGACATTGCATGTTGTGTTATATTTTAGGTAGTAGCGGTTTAACAAGGTGTTACTCTTTACAATGTTAATATAAAAAAATGCTTTCGTATAAGATTCATTAACTCTTAAAAGTTAGCAAAATCACCTTATACAGAATCACTTTTGTAATGTAAGCTTTTTATATTACAACAGGCTCTAACAGTAAACTTTTAGAATAGGCATTTTTCAATACAGCAGTCGGTATTTTTTTCTTAATAATATGTTTAACTGATATCCATTTTCAAACTCTACAAACGCATGATGTCGAAATGGGTTGTCCTTTAATTGATATCCATTTTCAACATATAACGTCAAAATGGATTACCCTTCAATTTTACCATACAATTTTGAGAAAATTCATTAATAATTTTTATTACAGAAGATCTACCATTTGAGAACTCTTGCGTGGGGAATAAAAAAAAATATATATATATATACCTTTTTTTATTAATAAGAATGAGGACAGTCGCAGAGAGATGATTATATGTTGTATTCGTAATATTAATTTCTTTCAAAAAGATATTCATATAAAAGCCTTTAATCATAATATTTGTATATCACAAAACACTGCATTCATAAATAAAGAAAATATCAGTATATAATATTCTCGCTTTATATCAATATATATTTTCTCTCATCAAACATAAAATATTATTTTATCTTATGTAAATTACAAGCGACAGAAAAGCATCTTTATGTCTCTCTAAATTAAATTGGGTCTCTTGCCTGATTATTCGCATTCTGTAGGGATGAATTAGAATAATTCACTCTTCTAATTTATTGTATGCATTCTGTTTTGCTGCATAGTCTTCGAAAGAATCTTTTATCATGCTATATAATGAAAAGTGTCTTTATCGCACGATGTGTAAAATATTTTTTTTATTAGATCTTTCAATATTGATTCTTATAAAAGATTTTGTATTTTTAATATTTGTTATTTTATTATTTTTTAATTATTATTTTCGGATGATATTTTACATAAGAAAATTTTACAGATCTTTAAAAAATATTTTCTTTATAAAATATATCTGAAAAAAAAATCTTTTTTCTGTTAATCCCTTCTTGGTCGGGTATCGCACGTCATACGTTCCGCTTTTTTGTGTCCGTACGATCGACATCGTATGTCATGCGACAAAGGCAAAAATTGCCTCGTTGGAAGTTAATTTATCGCTACTTATACATCCATCTATATATTTTTTTCCTGAATTATGCCAAGACATGCCGCAACTATAATCCTACTATTTTGTTTTTAAATCCAAATATTTTATGTAGATTTCGTAAGAAATACTACATATTGCAGTCGTTACAATAGTGCGACTTTTGAAAAATTCCTTCATAACTTTTCCTTATAGGACACCAGAAACCCAAAACCACCCCCACCTAAAAGTTTATATATATATATATATATGTATGTATGTATGTAGAAAATTTTGTCCGCACGATAAAAGTCGCAATTATACACGGATCGTCTTCAAACTCGCCAACAAGTTTGAGATGGCTAATATCTCGGCGGGGATTGGAAATGGGCAAAATTGGCCCAAGGGAATGGAAATAGGGAGGGTTCAAATTTTTGAATACCGTCCTAATATGATTCTGATAAAACCAGCTCTTTCAGAACAATGACAGGGAAAAATAAATATTTTTCATTATAGCAGTTGCCAACAATTAAAAAAAGCAATAAAATTCTCACCACAATAATTGCTTTTCTATTGCAAGATTTTCCACGTGAAAAATTAAATAAAATAAATAGTTTTACGAATTGAAAACAAATTGAATATTACGTCATAAGTTTTCTAGAGCAAGATTTCCACATGAAAACTCAAAATGAAATAAATAGTTTGACGAATTAAAAAAAATTACAAAACAAAATATTGCGCCATATTGGAAATAAAATGGACCTCAGCAGGTGAATATGTAACGTCATGTGAGTTTGAAGAAACGTATTAAAACATGATAAAAACCCGACCATGGAAATATTAACTTATTTTAACACTTTGAGTTTCTCTGAATAGGTATGTTTTAAACCTATTCCATATACATACGTGTGTGTATTCGTGTATATTAGAATTTTCACAAAATGTTTAGCACACTAGAGCTCATTCTTAGTGATGGAACTGGGTTTATCTCTAATCTTGATTTAAGTTTTGCTGGTGAATTTAGTACTTAACTTTGAAATCTAGCTCCGCCTGTAATCCCGAGCCAGCAGGGATATTTTGTTTGTATTTTCAGTAATGTCGGCATTCGCTATACTAAAAAAAGCTTCAATATATTTTTTATGTTCATTATTTTTGCAAAGTAAATAATAAAACAATCTGCATTAAATGATTTCAATGTTTTTTTTTCTCTTTGAGGTCACAGAAAGACTCTAAAGCTGTTTTCGCAGTAAGATTGCCAATCCAGTTTTCTAATTTTTTTTATGTATTTTTAAATTTTCTATTTATGAAGATATTTACCTTAAATACCTCAAAGTAATAGTTTTGATAAATATACTATTAGACTACATTTTTAAATCTTAGGTGGATTTCAGGAAAAACTGGAGATCAGTGAATGGGATATGACATTTACGATCACCAGTAGGTCAAGCAAAAAACTGCTAACTGACAAAAATATTATGAATTTTATAATTCAAAATATAATATATATTCAGTAATTAGAAAAATGTGCTTTTTTATAGGAATCTTGTGCTTGTAGGGTGTGCTTAGTGTACTTCTCGAAATAGTAATTAGGGTATTTGTAAGCAATTCTCTGTTATAAATCTCTGAATAGAATTGTTGGCATTGCAAGGGAATAATAAAGTTAATATTATTTAGTTCATGGAATATCGAATTTTTAGGATAACTCAACAGTTAACAACTGGATTTATGTACTTGTTTGAAAATACATTTGAAAAATGCTGGCTCAATATGCTTTATTTAAACTGTCAACAAACTTGTTATTGGCTTAACTCGGTAAAATATTAATATTAAAAGTTGTATCAATACTGAAGTTATGTATTTAAACAACTAAAAAAACGCAAAATACTGAATGCTGTAGTTCATACATTTTATGTTAAATTCGTCTTACATTTTCTTATAAAGTTGACGTACATTACATACATATTCTCTATAATTGCCCAATAATTTTATCACGTTTCAATTTGTAATAACGTTTGAAATGTATTCATTATCGTTAAAGTTAAGCATAAAAATGCTTTATTCAGTTTTGACTGACTCAATATGTATTTTCGAAGAACAATGTCAATGAGAACCTGATTCGATGTAATTTCTTTTAGTTTCGTATAATTAACCGCTACCCTTACAATTTTTTTTAAATTGCAAAAAATCATCACATTTTTCCCAATCATATCATTGCATTTCATCATTTGCATTTCATATCACAAAACTTGGAAAACTGTATTATGCATAATTTATTAAAAGAATATTTTCTTTCTTTTTAAGCTTCAGACTGAGTAAAAACCTAATAAAACAAATCATAGTGACAAACTATGCCACCCTCGATTTTTCTCGGGATAATAATTAATTGTAATAAATAAGAACTCGAGATATTTCGGGATTATCAGGGAAGTGGTTTATTTGCCCTTTTTATTTCAGATTTTACAATCATCCTGTATATAACACTAAGTAGAAGTTGTTTAAATTAATAAAATATAAAACCAATTGTTACAGATGGTTTTTTAAGTCAAAAGTTTTATTTTTATTTTAATGCTGCAAAGTCTAAACCAATAAATAATGAAAATAAAATATATATCTAAAAAAAAAAAAGATTTTTATTATATAACACTAAATTTTGAATAACGTTTATTGAAATAAAAAGTAAACCTCTTTAACTATTAGGAATTTTTAAAAGGACATTAACGAAACATTTTAAAATGAAACGAATCACAATTTTTTGCTTGATTTTTTTTATATGAGGAGTAATATAAAAGTAGAAAATGCGATGTCTAGACATTTTTGAAAATGTACTGAACTGCTTTTCGGATATTAATTTCAGTCTAAAAAACTTTAACATCTGGAAATTTTCCCATATCTTTTTTTCTTGAAACGTACAATTTTAAATTTATCATATTAAAACTCAGTAATTACAATTAGATAACAATTTTTGTGGGAGATAAATTTAAAAATGAAAGATTATGTTTTACGACAAGCATTATGGAGATATTCCGTAATCCTGTTACACTAAAATTTTCATAAATTACTTTTAACTTATAGTTTTTTTTACTATTTATTGTGTTTTATATTAATCGCGTTCTGATAAAAAACAATACCCACTATAGTTTGAAAGCAAAATAAAAAATAAAGGATTTTAATCATTCGGGCGATTTTCTGTTTTAATGTTTAATGTAATTTATATTCCTTAAATACTAGTTTAAAATGTAAAGGTAATGAGCACGATATAAATTTGCTATTAACTTGTTATAATATAATTTAATTACATACTACTAATTAATTATGGAAGCTATTACAAATGCACTATTATAAATGATGGATATATAGAAAGTAATTCAGGCAGATATTTTACAATTGGAGAAATTGTATAAACTATGCAAAAGCTATATGCAAAATTTATTCATATTCATATTTCAGGAAGAGTTACTCTTCTTATAATATAAATCGGAGAGTAAGATATTTTGCCTAATGTCCGTATTCTTCTCAAACAATTTATGAATAATAAAGATGTCGAATTTTGTAAACAAAATAGGTTTGGAATAAAAGTTATATCATAAAGACTTCAGTATAGTGCTTGTATAATTGAATCTGCTGAGAATAAGCTGCATTGATAAATGCATTTAAAGCTCCTTTAAAGATGATGAAAATCTTTATTTGAGTGCTTAGTAACGAGGATTCTTGTTAAACTGTTTTTATTCATCGTAAAATTGTCATGCGAAAATTTCTATAGATTATAGAATATCAATTATTCTAAAAGAGATTTCTTTGTTGATATTTTTAGACTGTTTCTATTTCAAGAGGCTGTACTTTTATTGTTCAATGATTACAAAGAAATAAAGATATTCTATAATTAAAATTTGCATAGCAATATCAGCAAAAGACATTGTCGACCTGTAGTTAAAGAATAGTTGTTTTTTGAAACAACGGGAAAAGTACTCTATCAATAATGTCTTATTGAAGGAAACTTCTGGGTAAATGTATTCACTATACTAATTAGCAACCAATTTACATATGTTTGATATTCCAAAATACATAATTATTTTTTTCAACTTCACTCTTGTTTTGTAATTTTTGCGATTTAAGACAAATTTAAAGAGAAAATTTAATACATATTAAGACGTAAGTTACCAGGATATATATTACATAGTCACATTTAAAGTGTATATGCAGGGTGTTTCTAATCTAATTGGAAAAACATAAGGCGTGATAATGCTAATCAAGATAAACAATTTTTGCGTGTGAAACCACGAAAACTACACATTTATTCAGTCAAAAATATAGGGTATAGTAATTCATAGACGCTAGTAACTTTAATAACAATAACAATAGTGTAACGATACTTCAAATACATCCACTTTGCATTTTATGACATATATTATCACGAAAAACAATTGAGAGTGCCACTTTTCCCATGGAACTATATGCTACATAATTCTGATTATAGCTAACAGTACATACTGTCTCACTGAACAAACCCCCGTGCGATTCTTTCTAACACTTTCCCGGATTACATTGCAATTCAAACAAAACTAAGTAAATATAATAAAAATATAGCTATACCGTCTTCAGTGTTGATGAGGTATAGAAGTAAAATTTGTTTCAATTTGTTCATTATGGGTGTGTTCACTTTCAGACGCCTTGTATTTGCAATGAATTTACACTCTTATTACGACTCTTATCTCTTATTCAAAAATTGTTCTTTTTTTGCTGCTAATGTTATTTTCATAAATTTAGAAACAGCCTGTATGTAATGTCAAAATGCAGAGTGATCACTTTTATCTTTGACCAATGCATAATTCCTAAACCGATAGTTATATATAATTATAATTCCAAATGAACAAACAAAAAAACAAAAAACAAGTGCTGTTGTCCATCATATGAACAACCATGTATGTCAACAGTGTATTTTTGTACAATTTATTAAAGTTTTAAATTTTTTACGTCTGTTACAAATGGAAAAATAATTCTTATGCTATGACAAATAAAGAAACAAACACGTCATTTTGCCTCAAACAATATACATGGACAATAAAAACGTAATGGCATAATTTTAGTGTTGACAAATGCTCAAAGTGAGTGAAATTTCAAATACATGATACTGCGCATGGAGTGAGAGAAGAAACAATCCAGATATCTCCGAAAGCATCATACAACCGATGGCATTAAAAATAGAGAAGAAGTTAACCTATAAGCATTCGTTTTATATTTGTCTTCAAGGTTTTAGTTCAGCAACACGTAGCAATTAATTAAATTCATGAATAGAAGAATTTGTAACAATTCATATACAGAGTGTCCTCGCTTAGTGTTGAAAAATAGCTAATTTCTAAACAGTTGGTGTATTGATCTAATTGCAGAAATATGTACAGGGTGGTCATAAAAAGACTTTGCCGATATATGGAGCTCAACAATCGAGGTGAGATTTCAAATATAGCTATTCTGAGGTTGATGTATGAGATCGGGATTCTGTGAACGGCAACAAAATGGTGTTCACTGTTGCGGTTATAGGTACAACACTCGAAATTTTCTAATGGCAACGTCCATTTTTTTTCAGCGCATGCGAAAACCCTAAAGAGCGTTGGAGTATTATAAGAAACGGACATGTTATTCACGCAAAAAAAAAAAAAAACAACTCTGTGAACGCCAAAAAAACAACAACAACATGATCGGGGCGCACGGAGGATAGAGAGTCAATACATCATCACTGATTACAGCACAGATCGGGGAAAAGAAACCTTTTATTTCGATTACACTTTTTCCACATGAATGCCATCACAGGCAATTTCACAATGCATGCGGGCGACTGTGGGGAATACAGTCGAACGTAACATAGCATGAGGGATGTTTGTAATCTCACGTTTGATAGGGTCTGTCAAATCCGGCAAATTTTGCAGATTGCGCATATACACTCTAGATTTGAGATATCTCCAGAATCATAAATCCATAGGAGTGAGATCGGGGTTCGCGGAGGCCACGGAAATGGAAAATAGCTTGAGATGACACAGTCGCCAAGATGCTGTTCCAGGATCCTGCAAACAGACTTCGCTATATGTGGAGGTGCACCATCTTGCATCCAAACGATGTCATTCAGTGCATTGCATTGCAGCAATTCTGGTATGACGTAATTTTGCAGTATGGCTGTGTAGCGGGAGCCTGTCATAGAGCAAGTTACAAATCCCATTGGTGTCGCTTCCTCAAAGAATTACGGGCCGAGAACAGTTGTGTCTGCAATGCCGCAACTCCCGGTAACTTTGACGTTGTATAAAAGTACTGGTGCCTAATGGCGCAGTTAAGGGGGGAAAGAGGGGCGGCCGCCCCGGGCGCCGAGGACAAGATTGAGAGAGGTTTAAATGGACATTTTTTCACATATTTTGACAATAAATAAGAATTGTTGAATTTTTTTTGTGTATGTGTTGTGTGCGAATGTTTCCTTTAGTAAAATATTTTGTTATATTAAAATAATGAAGAATGAAAAAGCTTCTGAATGTCTCTACGGATGGCTCAACACACTTGGTACCTAAGATAATTATGTACCTGAATTGAGGCGCGGAAATATTAAATAGGGGGTTCCAAATTGAGAGGAGGTTTAAACCGGAATTATTTCACATATTTTGACAAGAGATAAGAATTGTTGACGTTTTCTTTTTCTTTTTTTTTTTTTGGTTGCGTCTGTGTGAATGTTTTGAAGAAATTCGGTGCTGGTGGTGGTTGGGGGGGGGGGGGGAGGAATGGAGAGATCGGTAATTGTCAATCGCTGATGGAGGTTTCTAAATGTCTAGCCTCCAGTTTATAAGTCAAAAGACTGTTTGTGAGTATACATAAGTCTGTTTGCGACTATACATGAGTCTGTTTGCGACGTAAGTCTGTTTGCGACTTGGAGTGTCATTTTTGGTATCAAAAGAAGACCTCTGTGATGGATTCCCACTGTCTTCGGCAGCGTAGACCGGGAGTGCTACGCACGCATCTCTAACCTCTAAAAATCTCCATTCAAATTGTTTCCTTTTAAAATGAATCTATGGCATGGGTCCCCGCGGCCTACATCCCGAATAGCAGGCGTGCTGAGCACGTGCTGGAAAATCTGAAGAGAATCGTAAGATGAGTTGAAGGACGAAATCGATGCCCTGAAACCAGAGATAAAAATGCCCGTTGGTGGTAGAAGGTACAACTAAAAAGTGTAAGACAATTGATAACCAAGTTAAATGAGCAAAACCCAGTTGAAACTGAGTTCATAGAACCCGAGATAAGAATGCTCCACCTGCACTGGAGGTGGAGCTAAAAACTGCAAGAAAATCGTAAGCTAAGTTGAATGAAACAATTCCCGCTGGAATCTGGCCCGTAGAATTCGAGAAAAGAATGCGCCGATAATGTTCGATAATTGTTTTAAAAGAAGTCTGTATTTTGGAAAACATACATTTAAATGTAAATAAAGAGAAGAAATCCTTGTGGGAGAACTTTTAATTAATATCACGGGTCTCTTGCCACAGAACACACTAATAATCTACGATTAAATTGATAGAATAATTTTAAATTATGTTTTTAGCATTTGGCAACGTTTAATAATTGAGTCGATTGTCCACATGCCATATAATCTCTGATCCATCGATTTCGGAAATTAAATTGAGGGGCCGGCTGGAAAAACATCTCTTTTAGTTCGATTTTTAATGACTTCTTGTATGGTTCTTTCTCAGAAATTTTGTACTTTCGCTGTCAGTTTTTTGAAAACATTAAGAAAAGTTACCGACCAATTTTGTGCGGTCAAGATCCGCAAAATTCACAGGATCTGTGACGTACAAGACTTTAACCACAAACGGAAGAGAATTGTCAAAACGTCATCATTTTCAATCTTAAGTTATTCTCTGAATTTAATGGTGAACGTAATAAATGTTGAGCTAGGAAACAAAGTTACAAAGGGTAAAACAGATTTTAGAATATAAGATTTAAAGTTAGGAAAAAGAAATTAAAGATTTTAATTAAAAATTTTTAAATTTAATTTAAATTTTGAACTTTACATGATTTTAATTCAAAATTTAATTTAAATTTTGAATTTTACATGATTTTAATTCTTATCCTTTTCCTCTCTCTATATATAATACTAGAAAGGTAGCCCGTCAAAAATGACGGAAATTTAGATCTAAAGATATATACAACTCATGTGCAAGAATATGAGTTTTCTCGCTTGTTCCGCAGTGATAGATGAAAATAACACATTTAAAGAACGAAACACATTTATGAAAAACTGTGTACAGTAGAAGACCACTAATCTGCACAGTTTGGTTCCAAGTGTTATGCAGATTTGGGGCTTTTTGCGGTCATGTCTATTCAATTTTTGTTTACATTTTTTTAAATGCATATATTGGACAATTTAGATTGTTATTCCTTAAAAATAAATAAATTTCACACTTGAAGTAAGGTAAAAACTATTAAATTATCGTATACGATTTCATGAAATGGTATTATATGGTATTATATGTGTGTGCTTCACGATCTTGGTTACGACGTTGGCGAAATTGGCTACAACTTGTCATAATCCTAATAGTGTCGGCCGCTATAACAAAAATGTAACCAGTTTTTAGCAAAATTTCTGATATAAAGTAGTTTTCAAAAAGTTGTGTAACATTGCAGGCCGTTCTCATGTTATGTCAGTCCTAAGAATAATATTTCTAACACTGAAGAGTTTCCATGTATATATGAAATTTAGAAAAGCTTCTCCAAAAGAAAGGTCCTGAAATTACATTGTAATTTCTCTAACTTCAAAGTTTAATCGGGCCCTGATATTGTTTACTGAAATCTAATAAATACAGTTATTTTGAATATTACAACAGAATTAAACAGTTACAGTTATTTAACTTAAACGCACTGTTACTTCCCGATGTTATCTTTTACTATTAAGAAGGAAAATTATTTAAATTTTTCAAATCATGCATTTATAATTTTTTTCCGTCTTTAATAACTAAATAATGAAAAAATATGCTTTTGTTCTGAGCTCATAAATATGACAATAAAATAATGTAACTAAGAGACATTGCAAAATTAAATCTTTGTGATTTCAAACCATAAACAAACGATACCGCCACCATTTTACCTACTATGATGTCATTAGAATATTGTCCATTAATTGTTGGAGAACTTACTTTATGAATGATTACCTCAATGATTTAAAAAATTTTTAAGTTTCACGATGAATGAATCACTTGTGTTTGTTTAGGTTTATGGAATGAGATATTAAGCTGTGAACCTATTTTCAATTAAAGTTATCCAAGGATATATGTATTTTTAATTGAAATTAAACACAATGCTTTGATCTCGAAAGTAAAAGTTTTAGTTTGTATAATTGGTTATTTCTGTTAATTATTTAGGTACTTTTCCATTATAGCGCATTTTTAAAAAAGCTTCGCGCAATTCGGGCATCAGAAAGTGAGATATGTTGCCAAAATATATAAACAGCTATGAAAACAAATCTAATGAACATTTATTTTTGTTTATATATGCACTTATATGCATAAAAGATCGTTTCTAAATATATATAATTTTTTTATATACAAATTACGGCACAGATTTCAGATATGAACCGGGATACCTAACTGGCTCCAAAATGGTGTTATTTTGCCTGCTATGGTAACCCGGCTATTGTTTTTTATTTATTAATAAATTGTTTATTTACTTTTATTTTCTGTTTTTAATTATGTAAACTGTTTTGTTCTATAGCTATTTTTCATACTTTTATTTATTTATAGTTATTTCCTTTTCAAAATGATAGCAAATAATTTAAAAATATATAAGTAACTGGTATTCGAAAGCGAGATTTCTGCCAAATTTGCGTCAGAGAAAAATCCCGCCAACCCCGATGCGTATATGACATCTGTGCAAAAATTAAGGCACAGATGTCATATTCGCCCCATATTGGCACGATTTTTTTTCTGCAGCAATGTCATATACACACCGGGTACTTAACTTTCGCCAAAGTGTCGTTATTTTGCTTGATATGGTAACCCGGATGTTGTTGTTTATGCTGTTGATGTTTTCGCCAAATTGGCGTCGGAAAAAAATCGCGCCAATATTGGGGCGAATATGACATCTGTGCCAAAATTACTTCTGTTTATTATAAAAAATGGGTAAATAGCTTTTTTTACATTAAATAAAGGTACTTGTTAGTTATCCCGTCGACCAAATTACTGTCACCAAATTGTAAGATTAAATGCCAATAATGGTTGACATTAAACATGATCATGTATTTCTTACGTCATCAAGTGATTTTTAATTCAACGTTATATTTGTATTTTTATTAATGTTTTGCTAATTTAATTGATCTTTCGTTGTGTAAAATAAAAATTATGTCAATTTGTATAATTTCGCGAGTGGTTTGGCGATTTATATAATTTGGCGAAACTGGTCAACGGGATAGCTAACAACTACCTAAATAAATTGCATACATATGAAAAAAATTGCTTGTGAGTATGAAGTAGTAAATAGGTTCTCAGAAAATACGTTGGCAAACTTCTTTCTCGCCAAGCAACTTTTCTCCGAAGTATTGTACATAAGCAATGATTGCTAGAAATGCATTTTTAATTATGATATGCGCTTTTATGTTTCACTACATTTATGCATACTATACTGTGTGTATAAATGTTACAGTTCATATGCAGGGCTACACAAAAGAATTCGTAAGGGTTACTGAGTATGAGAGTAAATTGCTTAAAGGTGGTTTTTAAAGGAGTTATGCGTTTTTACGCTGAACTGCATTTAGTTTACTAAGAAATGTTTGTAGAATATAGATAAAATGATATACAGGGTCACGCAAAGAATTGGATACATAACCGTCTATGGATGATAATATCTGGAAATGTGATATCAGTAGTTTTAAGAGTTGTTTAAATTAAATTTTGGCTAAATAGTGGCATGTAATAACGATACTATTGGCTATGGACGGTACCTGCTGAAATCAATTTTTAAAATTTTTTATGCGTCTTCTAAAATGTTTACTTAGTTATCTTATTTCCCCAAATAACGAAGTTTTGTTAAAACATTCAGGATGTGTTGGAAAGTGTTTCATATTCTATGCTTAACGCATGATTTTTCTTTCTTCTTTAGTCTTATTTTGCATTTATTTTATTCTTAATTTTTTAGTCTTATACTGCTTTATAGAAACTTTGGCACAGTTTTCATATACGCCAATTTGGCGAAAACATAAACAGCATAATCAACAATATCCGGGTTACCATATCAAGCAAAATAACGACACTTTGCCGCCCGTTAAGTACCCGTTGTGTATATGACATTGGCGTCAGAGAAAAATCGCGCCAATATCGCGTGGGCGTATATGACATCTGTGCCGAAACTTTAATATTTAATTTTTAAACTCTTCGCTCCACACCCCTTACATATAGTACAAACTATAACACAGATAGCGTAAAATAATAGACAGTTTGGTACTTTTCCACTGTAGGAGATTTGGCGTTTTTTTAAAAAAAAGCTTGGTGTAATTTGGGCATGATAAAGTAAGATTTGGGTTCTTTTCCGTTATACGGATACCTTTCTCGCCAAGCGTAATAGATGGCGCAAAATGAAAATCACGTGAATTGAAGAATTTGAAAAATAAAAGAAAAAACGGTACTTTTTGGTTAGCCGGGCGCCAGTGTTATATATACATATATATGTATATATACATATATATTTACATATGTCTATATGTGTATATATACAATATGTGTATATACATATATATTTATATTTACATATTTGTATGTATATAAATATGTATATGCATAGCACTGGCGCTCGGCTAACCGAAAAGTACAGAAAAAACATTGTCGATACTAAAGTGAGCATTTAAAAAATATAACATTTGAAAATTCCAGACTTTTACAAACTATTTTATTAAATCACAATTATATACTTAAAATAAGTGAACAAATAACTGTTATAAAATAAAGCAATAAAATAAAACTCATATTAAACTGCTGGCATAAAATTACAAATATCTTTTATCATTTTGAAATAATTGGCGCATTAGCATACATTTTGGCATGGTGTCCGTATAACGGAAAAATATCGAGATTTGTTGTCAAATCATATAAACAGCTATGAAAACAAACTTGATGAGCGTTTTTGTTTGTTTTATATGTTTATTTTATATGTATATTATTGAAGTTTTTATGTACAAATCACATCTGTTTCTTTATAAAATTACAGAAACGTCTTTTTTATATTAAATAAATCGTATAAATATCGAAAAAAAATGCGTGTGTATATAAAATGAAACAGTGGATAGGTTCCCGGAAAGTATGTTGCCAAATTTCCTTTTTCGCCAAGGCATCTATACTGGAAAAGTACCTAAAGCACATTAAAATCGCGCAGTTAGGAGCTCACACAGTACAGCGTCGTCTATTGGCGGTTATTTTATTTGTAGCATCGGGAGAAAGTTGTAAAGATGTACTTTAAATTCTCACTCATAGATTTTGAAGAATATCTTAAAAGAGCGGAGTTTAAATTAAATTTCGGTGACCTCCTTTATGAAAGATTAATGGTTTTAAATGAGAATTTCGCCAAATTAGCCAGCTATCACCAAGTTGGCTAACATTTGGCGCTACTCTGGTAACCCCGCATTAGTTTTTTTTTCAACAATTGCTCATTTCAATGAGGCGGTCCTACCGGAATCGTGAGGGACACACAGAGACTTGGATTTTATATAAATAGATGTGTATCTTTCTATAAATATCTGATCATCGTCAATGCGCTCGTATTTATAAATCGTTCTGGATGTGATAACATAATAAAATTGATATGCATTTATCAAGTGCACTAAAATATGTATTCTGTAGAATATACGGTACAAAAAATTGTTATTATTAATTTACATGGCCACACAAAAGAATTCCGTTACATAATGATATAGGGTGGAGGGAATTATTTGCGACGTATTTTAATCATGATAAATTATTTCATGTATAATGAATTTGATATACGTCGGTGAGGTTTACTACAACTTATTTTACAACATAGCATTTACAGGGACACACAAAATATTTCAGATACTATATTGTAACCGAAGAACTGTACAGTAGTGATGATTGCTGGAAATGAATTTTTAATTATGTTATGTGTTTTTATGTGTCACTATATCTAGGCATATTATATGGTGTGTATAAATGCCGTAATTCATATACAGGGATACACAAAACAGTTAGTAATGTTTACTGGGTATGATTGTAAATTGCTTAAAGGTGTTTTTAAATGAGTTATGCATTTTTACGCTGAACTGCATTTAGTTTACTAAGAAATGTTTGTAGAACATAGATAAAATGATATACAGGGTCACGCAAATAATTGGATACATGGCCGTCTATAAATAATAGTTTCTGGAAATGTGATTTCAGTAGTTTTAAGAGCATTTTACTTTGTATTAAACTTTAGCTAAATAGTAGCGTGTAATAAAGTTACTAGATTAACTACAGGGTAGTACAAAAGTATACAAGTATGTATCCATCTATTAGTATAAATTTCTGAATGAGAAAATTCAACCTGTTATGCGTTTTCTTACTAAACTAAATTTCCCCATTGTATAGTATATATATCAACCTACAGATCAAATACAGGGCTATTCAAAAGAATTGGAATACATATTTGCTATGGACGGTACTGCTGAAATCAGTTTTTCAAATGTTTTAAGCGTTTTCTTAAATTTCTACTTAGTCCTCTTATATACCTGATTTCCCTAAATAACGAAGTTTTGATAAAGCAATCAGGCAGTGTTGGAAAGTGTTTCATAATCTATGCTTAACGCATGATTTTTCTTACTGTTTTATTTATTTTTTACTCAGTGTTAAATAATTAATAAGGAATATTTCTCAAAACATAATTTTAAATTTCCACGATAGATGTCCATAGATACTTTCAGAGAGAACTTCCTAGTAAGTCTAAATGATTATAACATGAGAAAAGCATTCGCAAAGTTGTTTTATTTTGGTCTTAATAGATTTTATGATAATAGATTTCATATCTCTCTGCATTATGGAAATTCATATGTAAGCACTTCGAGATGTATCATATTTTACTCAATGCCATATAACGAGCGAATAACTATAATGAAAATACAATATTAGGAATCTGCAATCTTTCTTATGTAGTAGTGATATTCACTTGTGGCCCTCGAACCGCTGAGATATCATTTTATTCTTAATAGTAATTTTCATCTTGTTTAACAGCGGGATCTATGCCATTAAATAAGACAAATATTAGTTTTCGCAAGTACTGATATCAGAATACTTTTGCGAAAATGTAGTGAATAATATAGCTATAAAGGGATTCCCATTAATAAAGTATTTATTCTGTTTAACAAGAAGTGATTTATTTATTTTTTAAAGACATTTATGCAAATGTAAATTTGGAAAGAAGCTAAACCGGTAACTGTTTAAGAAGGAAAGGGCGCTGTGTTATTGGTGTTTGAACGGCATTTGGTATTTTACAGAATTATATTATAAAATTAAATTTCAAACTGGTGGTGTCCACAGTTAGTAAATTTAATTATTTTAATTTTATATAGAGCTTTTAATTAAAAAAAACCCAAACAAATAGTTATTTTGTGTATGTCAATATTCCGAAATAGATTTATTTAAAACTACAGACAGATTTTTTTAAGATAGCTATTCAGCAGATTAGTAACTCTTCAAAATAGTTATTTCAATATTTCTGGAGCCTTATTAAATTTTAGTGAGCATTTTGTTGAGTTTTAACTTATATTTGCGAATCATCGAAGTCAGAAACATGTGGTAAAATGCCGACGTTCCGATAAGTAAGTGTAGTAGAAATTATAATCTATAGGCACACGTCTATACTGAATTGCACTTTAAGAAAAATTTGGGAATGATATAAGCTATATCACTGCCATGTACATTATGTGAGGATAAATCACAAGATCTTCAAAGATAAAATAAATTATTTAGCGTGCGCGGACAGTTATTGTTACCGTGAATCAAAACTGGGCCAGCCGTGGCGTATGTGAGCCTTCTACCACTAAACCATCTGTGAGCAGATAAAG
The DNA here is from genome assembly GCA_963932465.1 of Maratus speciosus. Classification (NCBI taxonomy): domain Eukaryota; kingdom Metazoa; phylum Arthropoda; class Arachnida; order Araneae; family Salticidae; genus Maratus; species Maratus speciosus. The sequence goes on along the minus strand of OZ010790.1, from coordinate 175,457,887 downwards.
AAAGTGCGATTTTTTTTAAAACAATGTGTAACCGTCATAGACAAGCAAACATATTTAGTGGATAGCGCCGTATATTTAGTTCTCCATTTTGAGCTCGGCTTGCTAATAAAAAGGAAGAAGAATTGACACTTATGCTGTTTATGCATTAGATAATAGTCTTTTCGACATTTATTTCTAAATCTGTTAAAATTCCAGTTTTAGAATTAAAAAAAGGAAATAACCTTAATTACAGTTATTTTAATCTTTTAGAAAACGGGTTTGAAAAAATAAATTTCATCGTAATATGTATATTTTTAAAGAAAATAACGCATTCTAAAATCCTTTTGTGCTTCTTGTACGAGCTTTAACACTAGAAAGACGGAAAATTTTACTCAAGTTTTATTAAAAAGATTTAGCTCCAGAATTTTTATTTAAAACTGTTTAACTTATTTAATTAACCCTTTTTCTCTGTATTTTTTAAACTTAATTTATAAAGAAATTTCTGATTCGAACAGAAATATATTCATTTGGTACGGGTCAAAATGTCTCCCAACTGTCTTTCTAGTGTTAAGTACACAATTATAAAAAATAATGTAAATATCAGATGCAGCGAAATGTACCTAAATTCACTGGAATGAAATGAACGTGCATATCATACATCTAATCATTCATAAAATACAAAACCTGCCATCTTGACTACTGCTTTTGAAGATGTTGATTACAAATCACTGTTTTTCTTTTCCTGTCACTTTTTCAGAATTTGATGTTCTAAAATATCGGTATCCATTCTAAGCTGCAGTCTTAATCAGTTTATTTCTTATGATAAAAGACTGAACTTTAGGTCCCAAACAATCAGCACAAAACTCAAAAAAAAAAAAAAAAAAAAAAAAGAAAAGAAAAAAAAATGCTAGTCTCACATATCTTTTATCAATAAAACACTTTTATATAAAAAAAAAGTTCTATAAATAATCTGTAAGTCTTTTTTTATCTACACACACATTTAATTTTGCATATTATATAATTTTCATCACATCATTGAGTTTTCATACATGGAGATTGTTCATTAAGACGAATAAAACATTGTATTATGTTCAATTACAAATTAAACATAAGTAAATCTAATATGAAACATTTCTAAAGAAAAAAAAATGATAAAGAGATTTCTCATGCGAACAATTTCTTTTCTAAGTGATTGAAAATCGTTTCCATAAACAACAACAAAAAAAAAAATCACTCGAATCTGTTTTACTTAAATGTACGCTACATAGCTAGTAATTTATGATATAAAATTTGCATCGAACTTGAAGTGCTGCACCATAGAAAAGAAACAGTTCATCATTTTTATTAGAAATGTTACATGTACTATATTTTCATAAAATCTTCAAGAATATTTGTGAAAAGTAAATAAAAAAGAAAACTGTTACTTCAAAACCTTTAATTTCGAAGCACTGTAGTTTTTGTAAATTTTAATATTTTCTTGCTTCATCGCACAGCTTTTGTCATTTATAGTTTTCCTACCTTGCATTTTATTTTCTCTGTACTAGCGTTCAGATTTGCCAATGCAGTTCTTATATTTACAAGAATACGTAAAATTTTTTTCTAAAAATTTAAAAGTGTGGTTTTTCCTTTCATCCCAGAAAACTAATATTTCCGTGAAATTTATAATGAAGTTCATTTAGGTATTATTTATAAACTAGGTTGTTAAAAATTTGTTTGATTTCTGCTCTACACAGAAAAAAAATTAGCATTTAATATATTGGACAGTTTGTTCCTCAATTTGTTGTCCTTTTTACTTCATTTCATGATTTCTTTTGTTTCCAAGACTCACATACTGTGTAGCATCTGTTTTTCTTTTACAAAATTAAATTTATTTATCAGCAAATACTATTTTTTATTACAAGCCTCTTGAAAATACATATAAAATTCAGAGACAATCAGAGCTTTCGATAATATACACATCTATGTTTTCGGCTGCAACTAAATGACAAAATCTGATTCATTTCTCTATGCGAAGTACGCACAGAACTACATCACGAGATTACAACCATTTTTTCAGGCATTGAAAAAATACATTTTAGTGATATTTTTATAATACCGTATTATTATCCTTAACTAGGGGACAGAACCCGAGCTCCTCGGGTTACAGAGTATAGGTAAAAACAATTCTTTTTTTTCTTTTTTTTTTAACTCTAATTATTATTTTTTTACATGTAATATATATTTTCCATTGTCCACTAACATAAAAAAGAATTTTTCTATGAAAAATATCAATTTTGCAATCAAATAAAGTTTTAAAATTTATTAAAATCGATACTTTCGCATGCCAGGAGTTCTTAGCCCAAGATTTTGCAACTTAAGGCAGTCTTTCCAATCATTTCAGTGCTTTAAGCGCGTGGTTCAATCCCATGTTTGTTAAATTTGTTTCTCATTTACATTATTTTATTTATTTTTCTATAGAGGAAGTTTTAATTTTGTTACGGGACATCAGACGGAAACAAATGCTGACATTTTTACATTGTTTTAAAGGCAAATGAATTAATCTTTCATAATCGAGCTACACGTGATAGAGATACATTTAAAAATAATTCATGCTTGAAAATCTCTCTCTATATATATATATATTACGCTATCGCACGTGGCACAGAAATTCCAATTATTTCTTAATTGTTTAATGGCAACCCCCGAATGAAACGCATCTCATTGGTTATTGTGTAATAGTTTTCAAAAGGGAATAACAATAAATAAAAAAAAGTTTAATTAATAATTATAGAAAAAACAATTTATCTAATAAAAAAAATAAAAATAAATAAACAATTTATTAATAAATAAACAACTACATCCAAGTTACCATATCAAGCAAAATAACGACACTTTGGCGCTAGTTAAGTACCCCGGTGCGTATATGACATTGGCGTCAGAAAAAAATCGCGCCAACGTAGTGCGTATATGACATCTGTGCCGTCTTTTACTTATTTATTTATTTATTTTTTTTTATTGAACAACAAACATACGACTTCATCTCATTAAAAATACAATAAATAAATAAATAAATAAAGGTACTTTTCCAGTATAGGTACTTGGCGAAATAGAGAAAAGGTCCATGGCGAGGAAAGAAATTTGGCAACGTACTTTCTGGCAACCTATTTAATCAAAATATTTTTTTCGAATAAAACTACATAAAAGTTGCCATGATCACAAAGAGTTTGTACTTTAATATTAGATGGGCGCAATTCTCGCCAATGGCATTTTTTAACTCGCCAGCACATTTTTTTTTACTTTTCGAGGGGTAAATTAAAACAATGCTTTGATGTTGAAATTAAATAGTTTATGGTATTATTTATTCTTTTACTTTTTTAAAGATTTTCTTTTTAAGTGGAAGTCATGAATTTTAAACGTTTCAGTTTTAAATTAAAGTTATCCATTTTAAATAAAATGAGTGAAAGGATTATATTTTAATCATGAAATATGAAAAACGGTACAATGTTTGGCGATTTATCACCTGTGCCCGACTAATATAAAAATACCGAGTTCTTGATTTCTCTATCAGAATCTTCCTCTTTGGCGAAGGATCGAGCAAGTAAATTAAATTATGAATAAAAACAACATGATACAATGCCTAGGATACATTTAAGGGAGACCAAACTGGTCGCCACGTGCGAATAGTTATTTTAAAAACCATAATAACTCAGTCAATTAAGATACAATTTTCAAACAAATTGCATTTGCAAGTAGATTTTCTTCTCTATTTGACGGCGTAAAAATTGAAAATGCGCGATATTTAGAAATTAAAAAAATCGCTGACATAGCACGCATTTTAATTTAATTTTTTTTTTCAGGTTTTATGGGAAAATGACAACAAAAGATACAGTATCTCCTATTTTCAACTATTTTCCGTTTACTTTCAATGACTTTCAATAGAAATGGGGTTCTTTTGTTGCCACGATTAGAAAAATGATATTAAAAACTACAAAAAAATTAATATATCAAAAATAAATTGAGATACAGCTTTCAAACAAATTGCATTTAAAAGAGAATTTTTTTCCTCATACAACGGTGTAAAAATTTAAAATGTGCGATGATTAGAAGTTTAAAAATTTGCAGTAAAGAAAATTGCAAAACCAAAATTTAATTTCAAATTTCAAAGTGTTGCCATTCGCAAAATGACGTATGCGTTACGCACAGATATGTTTGTCCTTTATAATATAGATAGTCCATATTTATTGTTAAAAGCATTGACGTTCGGAGAATTAAAAAAAAATAATCTTTGATGAACTGCTGAAACAGTATGATCTAATTTAAAATAAGTCAAGAAATTTCTTTCATTTTTTTTTTCATAACATATTACCTACAATAAGTAATTAGTTGTTTTTTTAATTATTAAATGGAAACAAAAGAATGTTTTGTAGGTATACTATTTAATGACAGTTAGGCTGAAATATAACTAAGCAGCAATCGTATACAAGAATTATTCAGAAAAATAACTTTACCTTCCCTTTCCCCTCAAGAAGTTCTAATGCAATGAGGCAAATAAGGAACCGGAATAATTTAACAGCAACCCATATGTCATTTGGTGGAAAGGTACAGCTAAAGCCACTTGCTGAATGGTAGTGGAAATCTCGGATCGGAGGCCGAATCTGATTTCGGCAGATATGAAGGACAGCTCTTTATTGCAATGGTGAGAAATGGAGGAAGTGAGCTTTGAACTGTAAGAATGGGCATATGTGAAAAATGGTATTGAAAACATAAAATGCATAAAAATCTCCTGGCATAAACAAAAGGATCCTGGGAATGTATGACATATGCGTCATTACAACCTTCGATTGGGAACTCCTTGCTCATCCGCTCTAAAGCCTCGAGCTAGTTCAAGGGGCATCATCATTTTTTTGTTTTCCACTCTGAGAATGGTTATGTGGTATCAACGACGACAGTCGCTAAAGAGTTGTGCCATCTTTGTTATACGTTAGTACAAATGTATCAATGTTTTTTATGATAATGTAGAAAACTAAAGTAGACCTATTTCTTTTTTTTGTGCGCAGTATATTGCTTGTCTGGAGCAAAAACACTGCCTATGATAAACTAAGCAATCTTATTTTCTGACTAACCCTCGTCGTTAACAAAACGTTTGTGTTTATGAATAACAATTATGACATAATTGTGTAAATTCTATAACATAACATCCGAAAGAGTTGTTCTGCTTTTGTTACATGGTATGAGAAATATATCAATGTTCTTGGCGATTATATAGAAAATTAAAGTAAGCCTACTTCTTAATTCCGCTGTATATTTCAAAAACAAAAAGACTACCTATTGTTGTTTAAAGAATCTTATTTTCTGACTAAACATCTTCGTTAAGAAATAATACAACCGTCTCATAAGGAATTTAATGAAAAGTTTTAGAAGATGTAACAACGTGGACATAATTTTTAAATTTATATATGTTAATCTCACGATTTCAAAATTTATTGATTCTAACAAAACTCATTTTTAAGAATTATTGCAGATAGGGTAACTTGAGGTGAGATGCTGTGTTGTACAAGATGCCGAATCACGTAGTTTTCATATGCGCAGCCGCTGTAGGGAAACGCCGCTCAGTTGTAAGGAAGAGGGTTCCATACTGATATTTTAATTTCCGTTTGCGTTCTTTAAAGTTTTTTTTTAAATGGTACTTTTTTATTGCTATTTCGTCAAAACACTTTTGGTAAGTGTCAAAAATCTTTTACGTGACTTCTTTATTTGCCTATATAAGTCTTAGTTTAAACACCAGTGAAATGAATTTGATGTTTTTAGAAATTACTGGTACCTGGCCGTTCTGCAAAGCATAAATGGTGGCCGGTTACCGCTTCGTCACGTCAGTGAGGGCCACCGACGTCTTACCCAAACTTTGGGGGTGAATCGACGTAAATTTTTAAAGGTAAGATGCCGGTTTTTTCCCCTTGGGGTAAGATGCCGGTTATTTTCCGCTGCGGTCAAATGCCTGGTTGTTTCTTCATTGTATAAATTACTCTTGTATATTAACTAGCTTGTCAGCAATTGTAATCAGATAATTTAAATCAGTGATTAAATAGTGATTTTAATTAACTGATTAAAAAAAATCATTAGTTGAAAATATAAATTTTCTAAATGTTTAAAATGACATAAAGAAATATTAAAATCTAAGGTGAACATAATTTGACAGGTTTCTATATGTATTCTGCCTTATAAATAAAATTTATTGGCCTTATAAACATTTGTTTAATAATTATTAATTTTAATCATTGTTAAAAAATTTATGTTAAACGCAGTAATAAATAATTTTGATAAATGTAAATATCAGTAGTATATAATATAGTTTTAGATAACTAGGGTCTTCTGCCCCCTTCGAGCTACGCTCCCCAACCTCCATCAAGACACCGCAGACTCTAAAAACACGCTAATTTGATCTGCTTTGAAAAGATAAGGGATTAAATTTCTAACCAAAAATCAGAAGATGAGGATTTTTTTAAGTGAATGAGAATCAGTGTTAAGAGCGTCTAGCAGAGTGCAATAAAACCTCTGAAAAATGTGATTGGATCAAATGTATTCGGCGAAATTGTGGGCTATATAAAAGTTGCTGAAAGTGCCTAAACAAATGTGCAGTCTGTGGCAGATCTGAGTTATAGCTGAAAAGAACAAAGGGTCATATGAAAAACACCAACAAAAAATCTGCACTCTAAAGCTCGTAATCACATTGGCTTTATCGTATTTTAACTTATTATAATGTTTAAAAATAGGCATACTTAAGAGCCATAATTATTTTAAATGTTAAGTAGAACATAAATTTTTTTTTCAAATATTGGTTTGATCTTTTATTAAATTGCCAACGTTTGTTACACTCATTTTTTGTAATTTCCTAATATTAAGTATGTTAACAACTTTAGTATGTCTAAAATATTAAAGATACTTTTATTAGTTCCATTACGTTTTATACTGCTTCACAAAAGTTATTGTTTGCATTGGAACTCCATAAGCCATCTTACTCCTAGTTAGTTGGCCATCTTACCCGTAGGTATGGGTAAGATGCTGAAATGCAAGTGTTTACAGAAACAACAATTTTTATGCTTTATATAATATCTGTAAAATAAAATAAGGTTTTAAATGTAACATAACGGTGCAAACTTCAACAAGAAACCAATGAATAACAAATAAAAATAACAGGCGATTTTTAAAACAATAAAGTCAAAAACTACGGTATCTTCACCCAATTTACCCTATCATTGCTTTAAGATAAAATGGTGTTGTAATCATAACAACGACAAAAGTAGTCATCGTTTGTAAAGATAATTCTAAAATAACTTTATCTTTAAAGCTACATAAAAAAATATATCACACAGAAATCGATATTTTATTATCAAACTCAGTCAAAGAAATTGAAAATATCAAAAATACTTCCGAAACTAAATGATTTAATCTATACTCTTACCTTTAATTATTTTTTTTTTATATTTATAGCGTAAAAAGTTTAGCAATACATTTAAACATGGCGCAGCAAATGAGTCCCCATCCAAATGGTAAAATATGCATTAGTTTTGTTCTTTCGTTTCCATTCTCTACTTTCTTGAAAATGTATTAAGCAAAGAAAATTTTCATGTGTGATAAAATTCTGTAACACAGAATTTTGTCAGATATTATATCGAAATTACACAAATATATATTTATAATAAAAATTAAAAAATAAATTAAAGGTTAAATACATTTATATAGGGAAGTTTAAAAAACGGATTAGAATCAAGAGTGATTAAATAATAAACAAAATCTGCTAAAAAATTTTATCGAACGTCAGTATAGATTTATTATATGGATTTATATGGGTATTTAATTTGTTCTGTGATAATTCACAAAAAAATCTAAATACATGCAATTAACTGTATTAATTCAAATTAATTTGTTAGACATTAACACCTATAAGCCATGACACTTCAATTCATATGAAAACAAAATTCTAATATTTTGCAGCTGTTATTCCACCAACTTTACAAAATAAGATAATATGATTATTGTTTATTTGAAAAATAATTTGATCTCGATTCTAAAAAGAGTAAACTGAATTAATGTATTTCTATGAAAGACATTTTTAGCTCTATAGACGTCTTTTCAAATTTTTAGAATAGATGTTGGGCAGTTTCGACTCCTTTGAAATTCATAAGATATCAAATCAATGGACTCTTCAAAAGCACAATGCTTTGCTTGTCATTTTCAAGCAGAAATTATTCTTATTCGCTATTTATGTTCGAATACAAAAACTTTATTTCTTAAGTTCACGAAATAACAATCTCTTTTCTGGAAACATGTCTCTTTTTGACAGTTACACTGAATTTGATAGAAATACATTCTGTAGCAGATCCAAAAAAAGAAAAAAAAAAGCTTTATTCCATGATTTATTTATGTATCTATAGTTATCATTTCTTTCAAATGTTCTTTTAAGTTTTAATAAATGTTTATAAATCGAATCCAGAAACAGTATATTTTTAATGCTTGTAAACAGAAAAAATAGATTATATTCAATTATTAATAATGCTAGTGGTAATTTTTGTAATTCATTGTAAGGTGCACACACTCCTTGCCTTTTCCAAGAGGTCTGGAACTACTTCTTCAGATTAAAAATATTCACTTAATATTTTTTCTTCAAATTAGAAGTCATTCTGTGATTTATCAAAAAATTTGTAATAATTTCCTGCGTTTAAATGAGGCACATAATTCTGTTTGAAACGCTTGGTCTAAATGTACGCACTGCGCTGTTAGTCATTTTGAAGATATTTAACTATTTTTCACTTTTATTAAAAGATATAGCATATAGTTTGAATGAAGTCAGTAATAAGAATTCTTACCCTATCTCTATAAATTTACAATATAAATATAAATTTTAAATGCATCTAATTCATCAGGTCATACTCACAACTTCTAAATTTACATTAAATACATACACTAATACGTAATTAAAAGCACTTTTCTTTCAATCTTGAAAATGTTTGTTTGTTTTTGTCAATTTTTACAAACAATATCTTAACTGTTAAAATATACTCTATTTTACCAACTTCTTTCTATTTACTGACCTGAATTCTACATAATAAAAATACGTTGATACACTATTTAAACATTTGTCTTGCTATATCCCTACATATACACCGGTGTGCAAAATGGTAAGAATGGTCATTTAACTTTCTAAATAGTGAATATAATTACATTAATATACAAATAAACCATATAAATTGATTTTACCGAACTAAATAGAAGATACAAACATAAAGAAAACACCAATTTTAAAAACAATTTTATTATTTCAATGTAGTGAAATGCATACTGACTGGAGATGCGAGAAAAACAAAATAATAAGAACGTAACAAATTTTGCTAAATTATAGAAATATTGCTCATCAATTGTGCTTCTTTTGTATTTAATAATTTTAATGTACCTTACGGCATGGAGTTTATAAGCTTTTGAAATTGTTCAGGTGTCAAAATATGCCATGTGTCACAAATGGCAGATTTTAATTCTGCTTTCTAATTCTGGGCCATTTAACTATTTTTGTCTGTAGATATCGAAAACTATGTTACCCCAAACGTTCCCCATGGGAATTAGATCCACAACATTGTCCGGTGAATCAAGTGTGGTAATCTTGTTATTGTCAAAAAACATGTTTCTGTCTTTTACACAATGAATTGAGGAATTGTTCTAATAAAAATTATAGTTAAAGTTGACCATTTACGCCCCTATTTAATAAATGGCGTTCTAATATGTAAATATAGGTATATCCTAGAAAATCGATTCTAAGTTCATTTCCAGAGGAAAAAGCAGACCAAACTGTTATCGAGCCTCCACCTAGTTGACGCTTGGAAAATATGCCCTTTTCCATTCGAAGTGTCTGGCCTGTATGAATGGATACCATACGGACTTTCGGAATTTAACGTCTTTTGATATCTCAATATAAATTTAGACGAAATTATTTGTTGCTTCAGATTTTCTCTGAAACAGAACGAGAAATTTTTTATGGCCAAACGTTAAACGTAGACACGTACTTGGTTTTAGATATTTAAAGACTCACGATTTTTTTTTTGCCGTTCTTCTTATCGTCCATATTGGTTTTCACAGCGTTATCTAGCTTCCAATTTCCTTTACTTTCATTATTTTAACCGTGAGAAGAATCAAACTTCCGGAAAATTATTTAAAAATAATTATTGGCCTTTCTATAGATTTTGTAGAAGCATAAATTGTTGGATTCTGTAAGAAATTAAAAATGACTGTCTTTGAAGGTTTAACTTTATCAGCAGATCTATGAGGTGGCATTAAGATATTGGTTAAAGCTAAAATTTGGCCTCTTTCAGTGTCAGAAAGCATTTTCGCTCTCTCCATTGTCAAAAAAAATTTGCGATCTAACTTAATGCGCTCAGAATTTATTTTAAATGCTTTGCTAAATGATATCGAAAATATTCACCAATCACGAATTGCATGCTTTCGAAATAATTACTGCATTCTTATAATTTTGCTTCAGATAAAATTTAGCAATATATTTATATATTAAAATAGATTTGATAAAAATGTATAAATTTTTGTAAAAAATTGCTTTAATATCAATAGAAATATCATGTAATTAATTTTACCGAAACGATTCGTGACCTTGCTTTACAAACGCGAACTAATTTCATTCCTATCATTTGCACCGCCTTCTAATCTACCAAGTATGTTGATCCACACTAAATAAATATCTACCTATTTATGAAGAACTAGTAACATTTACATTAAGGAAAAGCTGATTGTATCTTTATTGTTCAAAAAATACTCTATCTTTTCTAACACGAGTGTGCTGAGTTAATCCATTTCTATGATAGACATTTTCAGCAATACAGACGTCTTTTCCAATTTAGAGAATTACTGATAGACAACTAGTATTTTTGAGAGATTAATAAGATGAAGCCATTAGGTCCATTAAAAACTTAATGCTTCGTCTGTCATATTCAAACAGCAATTATGTTATTTGCTTTTAAAGTGGAAAGGCTGAACTTTCCTTTACGAGTTTATGGAATAGACATCTCTTGACTTATAGCATGTTTCCTTCCAATAAATTCAATTTCTTTTTTCTACACTTTAAAAGGTACCTGGCATCTTTACCCCAGACTTTTTCCATGAAGTGGGATTTGGACTTCGATTGGCCATAGCACACTTTAACATTTTTCTTTTTTAAGCTTTTCTTGTCCAGATTTTGATGCATGGGAAGAAGCCTTATGTTACTGAAAAACCCGCTCAGCACCACCTATTAACGGCTGAAAAGATTTGAGATGATCGCGAAGTATAGCCTGATGTTTTGCCGAGCTCATGAGTTCGGAAATTCGCTGTAAATCATACAATACATCATGAGAAGACTATTCTTAAACCATCTCTTAGAGTTTGACTCATTCGTCTGACTGCGGAATCGCAGTGAGGTTCATACTGAGGAATTTTGTTGTAATTTTCCTCAAGTCATGTCAATAGTATTTGTAGACATCTGGGCAGTCAAAGTTACTTTTTCAACATAAAATATAAATTGTTTCCACTAATGTTTGTCCATTTCAGTCTTACCTCTCGATGATATTTCAATAACTTTGGATGATCTTCATTTTCCTAAATTTGACATTAGTATTTCATAAAAGACTTTTTCAAACCCTAACATGTGATAATTTTTCAGTTAAACTTTCATGAGTCAACAGGCTATTTTTCGTAGATAGATGAAAAATTTTTCGATCAACTGGCAACGTTTTACTTCCACATCATTTTATTTTGCTTTGGAATCTTTTTAATTATGACATTGTGAATGACAGATCTTGAACAGTACATTAACCACACTATATCTTTTAAAAGTGCAGTAGCATCGCTATAACAAAAATATTTCCTCACTTCGTAGCTCAGATATTTCTTTTTACCGAAACTTCTTCTGGTAAACCTTGAATATCTGAAAATGAAAATATGAAATTCTATATTTTTATTAATTACTTAAATGTTAATACTAACGCAAGCGCTGTATAATGCTTCTGTATTGACTTGTAATAAATAAGTTTTCACAGGTTGTAATTCTTTAACAGATTCTTAGTTTAGTTTATAGAAAAATGAGTAAAATGTAATAAATATGAAATTTATATTTAATGCCTTGATTAGTACAGAAATTTTTTTGCTGTCAGTTTGAAATAAACGAAGCTAAAATTGCATGTTTTATTCTTCTTCTTCAACAGTTTCCGAATACTTCAGTGTTTTTATAATTGTTTAGCATACTGTATAGATACATATTTAAATTATTTAGGGAATTGAAACAGTTGTAATATGCAAACTATTGTAGTTTGAATCACATTTATGTCTATGCATGGAATTCCGTTGCATACTAAAGCCAATAAATATCATATTAAGTATTACCTATTACATGCTCAGATATACTAGGATACGTTAGATTTGCGTCAAAATACTGTCGTCATAGTTCTAAGTATATCATTTATCCAAAAATGTGCTAAAGAAAACCACGCTCCTACATTTTGCTATAATGAATTGAAGTAATATAAAATTCAAACAGTAATTTCTAAAATTTACTGAAATAACTCTTTTAATTATATAAAACTTTTAGACTTATAATAGTTGAATAACTCTCCAAATTTTATTCACATTTCCTATAAACAATGATTTTAAGCATAAAATAATTCACAATTTTATACCCTATCCTTTTATCACTCTATTTTCTCTTTAAGTAACAAAGTAAAAATATCGATAAGTTGAAATACATTACTAATATAAAAATAAATTGCATTTTGTAACCTACTTTGGATACAATATCCTTCATTTGTGACATAGTAACAGACGTGGAAATCTTTATTAAATACATATTCACTTAGAAGTTGGATTATAAGGGAAAATTATTTCTGAGGAAGATAGGAATTCTTTTAATTCCTTCAATAGAGGTTTGCAATGAACACCTAAATTTTACGTTTCCCACTAGGTGGACTTTAGCAACTATATGTAAATTAGTAGTCAGAGATCATGTTTTATATGATTAAAATAATAATATCTAAAAACAAATACTTTCAAACAATGCTATACAACATTGGAAAATTTGAATATATTTAGGACTCCCATTTTAACTAAAATCCACGTAGTAAACTCTAGGGAACACACATAAAACAAAAATATTTATAACATAAACTTGCCTAAAACGAAGAATTATAAACATATAATAATAATTAGCAAGTAAAAATATATTGTTATTTAATAGAATATGTTTAATAGAAAAACTGATTATTTTCTCAATACAGTAAAAATTTTTTTGATGGAAATCTCTAAAATGGAATACATTCGATAGCGCTAAAAAATTTATAAATTTGAGTGATACATAAATGGATAATAGAACTAATAAATAATTTAAGCAATTGTATTTAATAGAAATAAATATTATTTATTAAATTTAATAAAACGTCCACGGACGGAACTTCCATGTATTGGAATCCACTGTTAAAAAGAAAATGATTCATCTTTTTAGAAAATGAAGAAATAAGAAACAAATGTGTTATTAAAAAAATATATTATAAATTTACAATAAATACTTATTTTATTAAAGTTCATTGAATCTAAAAAAAAAAAAATAATAATCAAAATATAATAATAAATGAATAAACGACTAATTAAACGAGATTTATTTTGTGTAAATCATCATTATTTACTACGGGATACAATAAACTGCTAAGACGATATCTCGCTCTAACAGAAACATGCTTTAAACGTTATTTGAATAATAGATAATAGAAGTTCGAGGAAGCCAGTGCAGAAAATAAGAAGTTATCATGAAAGTTTTTTCGGCCGATTTTTGCATCTACAACTTAACTATGTAGATACTATATGCAGGATTTTGACTGAAAGTAGTGAAAAACACAAAAGAATGAAAGACCAAAGAGTGACAGTGATCACATAAAAAAGGGTGTTAAATGTGCTTGAATTCATATCCCAATTGTACACAATATTGCGTAAGCAACTCTGAATTAAACCCTACTGTTACAGACATAACAGCTGAACAAGAAGGTAATGAAGAAAATAATGTTTTAATAAATAAACTATGATTATCATTATAACCGATTACCTATAATAATGGGCAAAGTTGTAACAGAAGCTTATTTTTTTTTCTTTTTAAGAGAAGTTACTGCTGAATATCATATCCAAAATCAGATAAAATTGCATGTAAATATCATAAAATCGGATTCTAAAATCGGTAATTGTCTCCTCCTGGCAAATGCAAAACAGTTCAATTTATGATTTTTATCGAGCTGAATTGCTTTATTTCCGCAATATAATTTTCATCATAAACTATGTAATATAAACTTTAAAAAGGTCACCATTTACTTAAAAGTTGACGAATAAATTTAATACAGAATACACAAATTCAATTGGAAGTACTACTTCTTCCACTTCCAGCTACCATAAGAATTATAGACTCGCCCATTCGAAACAAAGCGACGTATTTGAATGAATGAAACGACAGTTATCGGAAATATGCCTTGACGATGGCTGCGGGATTATAGGCCGAAAGTACTCTAAAATTTAAATAAAATGTATATTTTTAAATTTGTAACATATGTATTATTATTATTATTTATCATCTTTTAAGTAACCGGTGAAATTTTTAAAGTTAGTGTTATGTGGTTTATGATTGGATCAAGCTAGAATATTGCATTTCGTCATAAGATTTTATTCATTTTCGTCACTTTTATGTATTTTATGTTAATTTATTCTTAACATAATTTATTTCTTCATCTTTTCGTCTGTTATGCTGGTAACAGTATTGCGTAGAGTAGAGTTAATAATAGCGTAGAGTTGGAATATGGATTCAAATACATTGACCATTTTTTCAGCCATCGTTGTCTCACCTTTGTTTGCTGTCCCTCATCTCTTTGCTTAATTCATTATTTTCTCAAACATATTCCTACATAGCTAAATCGTAAATGGAATAAGCAGATATAGAAAATTGTCATGCATCCTTCTTATTTTCCGCAAGTTCACGTCTCGTCGTTACTCGTTTGTTTTATTAACCCAGCAGTAGTCGCATATCGGTATTTCTGCCGCCAAAAAACAATTATTTTACAGTAGACAATCTCCCCTTACAAATGCATAATATCCGTATAACGGAATCCAGTGTTAAAGTAAAAAAAATTCATATTTTCAAAAATTTAATAAATGACTAATAATGTGTGATTTAAAAACTATCATTGACTATAAATTGACTTGTTCTTTTCATAGTAATTTTTTTTCAATCAGAAAATACATGATTTTTGACTACATTTTTTCATGTATTGGCTAACACTCATCTATACAGGGCTGTTACAGGCGACTATTTTAATATTCATGCTTCAATTTTAAGATGAAGGAGACATATATGCAATAATTCTTATTATTGTAACAAGTGCTTAATAAAGATAAAACAATAGCAAAATAGAAACAAGAATAAATTACCTGAATTTTAATTTTGAAATTAAGTACCTTTTACATGTATCACAAAGGCTTGAAAAAATGTTTTGTTTGTCGTAGTTTCAATTGCCTTTGCGTTGAAGCTCTATCACGGAGTTATTTAATATTACCAGTTCACAAGTTTCACAGTCTTTCTGCTGCTCCAGCCATGCCAAACCTTCTAATTGCTAATTTGTTCATTTTCTTCGTTCCATTCCGCATCTTAAGGAAGATCAAGTTAAATTCAAAGGAACTATAAGAAAGGGGATCGAAAACATGTATATGTACTCGTAATTTGAAAAGGACCGCTTGCGAATAGGTATATGATAGCTGAAAAAAAAAAAGCTTTCAAAATGAATTTTGCATACAAGGAATGTGATAGAAAAATAAAACTAGTTGGATGTGCCAATGTCAAAACTTTCTTCTGTCTTACACATAATATTTCAAAAATTAGTTACACATGTTAATACTTTAATATTATTAGTTCAATACTATCCCAACTTTGATTTTCATCTTAAATTTCTGCTTCAGTCAATTAAACGGGCTTAAAACGAGTTAATCAATATCAGGATATTTGTTAAAATTAATAGTTTTTGCTTATTCTGTTGTTATCAGATGTTTGCGAATAGCCGGCTAAGTAAAAAGCGAGTTTCCGCCTTTGCACGCGCTTCCGATTGTCAACAGAACTACGAAAAATCAAGAAAAGCATACAAAATTCGCTATCACAGAGCCCCTTTACCGCACAATATTTCCAAATTCAAGGAGGACCTGTTGGCCACAGTCAAAAACATGCACGAAACAATTTGGTTCAATTGCATGCATAATTTTATACACTTTTCGATGGTACAATAGAGAAAATGGCACAAACATCGCTGTTACAGCGCCCCCTAGCGGCGATTTTTTTCCAAATTCAGAGAGGATCTGCTTGCCGTAGCCAAAAACTTAAAATAAAAATTTGGTTCAATTATATGCATAACTTCACACTTTTGGGTGGTACAATATTCAAAATCGCACAAAAATCGCTATTACAGCATCCCCTACCAGCGATTTTTTTCAAAATTCAGGGAGGACCTGCTTCCCATAGTCAAAAACTTAAAATAAAAATTTGGTTCAATTCCATGCATAACTTCATACACTTTTGGATGGTACAATATTCAAAATCGCTGTTACAGCGCCCCATACCGGCGATTTTTTTCCAAATGCAGGGAGGATCTGCTTGCTATAGCCAAAAACATAAAATAAAAATTTGGTTCAATTCTACGCAAAACTTCATACACTTTTGGATGGTACAATATTCAAAATTCTCACAAAATTCTCTATTACTGCGCCCCCTACCGGCGATTTTTTTCCAAATTCAGGGAGGATCTGCTTGCTATAGCCAAAAATTTATAATAAAAATTTGGTTCAATTCTATGCATAACTTCATATACTTTTGGATGGTACAATATTCAAAATCGGACAAAAATCGCTATTACAGCGCCCCTAACGGCGATTTTTTTCCAAATTCTGGGAGGATCTGCTTGCCATAGCCGAAAACTTAAAATTAAACGTTGGTTCAATTCTATGCATAATTCATACATTTTTGGATGGTACAATATTCAAAAATCGCTATTACAGAGCCTCCTAATGGCGATTTTTTTTCAGATTCGGGGAGGATCTGCTTGCTATACCCAAAAACTTAAAATACAAATTATGTTCAATTCTATGCATAACTTCATACAATTTTGGATGGTACAATATTCAAAATCGCACAAAAATTCCTGTTACAGCGCCCCCTACCGACGAATTTTTTCCAAATTCTGGGAGGACCTGCTTGCCATAGCCAAAAACTTAAAATAAAAACTTGGATCAATTCTATGCATAACTTCATACACTTTTGGATGGTACAATATTCAAAATCGCACAAAAATCGCTGTTACAGCGTCCCTTACCGGCGAATTTTTTCCAAATTCAGGGGGACCTACTTGCCATATCTAAAAACTTAAAATAAAAATTTGGATCAAATCTATGCATAACTTCATACACGTTTGGATGGTACAATATTCAAAATCGCACAAAAATCGCTATTACAGCGCCCCCTACCGGCGAATTTTTTCCAAATTCAGAGAGGATCTGCTTGCCTTAGCCAAAAACTTAAAATAAAAATTTGGTTCAATTATATGCATAACTTCACACTTTTGGGTGGTACAATATTCAAAATCGCACAAAAATCGCTATTACAGCATCCCCTACCAGCGATTTTTTTCCAAATTCAGGGAGGACCTGCTTCCCATAGTCAAAAACTTAAAATAAAAATTTGGTTCAATTCCATGCATAACTTCATACACTTTTGGATGGTACAATATTCAAAATCGCTGTTACAGCGCCCCATACCGGCGATTTTTTTTCCAAATGCAGGGAGGATCTGCTTGCTATAGCCAAAAACATAAAATAAAAATTTGGTTCAATTCTACGCAAAACTTCATACACTTTTGGATGGTACAATATTCAAAATTCTCACAAAATTCTCTATTACTGCGCCCCCTACCGGCGATTTTTTTCCAAATTCAGGGAGGATCTGCTTGCTATAGCCAAAAATTTATAATAAAAATTTGGTTCCATTCTATGCATAACTTCATATACTTTTGGATGGTACAATATTCAAAATCGGACAAAAATCGCTATTACAGCGCCCCCTAACGGCGATTTTTTTCCAAATTCTGGGAGGATCTGCTTGCCATAGCCGAAAACTTAAAATTAAACGTTGGTTCAATTCTATGCATAATTCATACATTTTTGGATGGTACAATATTCAAAAATCGCTATTACAGAGCCTCCTAATGGCGATTTTTTTCAGATTCGGGGAGGATCTGCTTGCTATACCCAAAAACTTAAAATACAAATTATGTTCAATTCTATGCATAACTTCATACAATTTTGGATGGTACTATATTCAAAATCGCACAAAAATTCCTGTTACAGCGCCCCCTACCGACGAATTTTTTCCAAATTCTGGGAGGACCTGCTTGCCATAGCCAAAAACTTAAAATAAAAACTTGGATCAATTCTATGCATAACTTCATACACTTTTGGATGGTGCAATATTCAAAATCGCACAAAAATCGCTGTTACAGCGTCCCTTACCGGCGATTTTTTTCCAAATTCAGGAGGACCTACTTGCCATATCTAAAAACTTAAAATAAAAATTTGGATCAAATCTATGCATAACTTCATACACGTTTGGATGGTACAATATTCAAAATCGCACAAAACTTGCTATTACAGCGCCCCCTACTGGCGAATTTTTTCCAAATTCAGGGAGGATCTGCTTGCCTTAGCCAAAAATTTATAATAAAAATTTGGTTCAATTCTATGCATAACTTCATATACTTTTGGATGGTACAATATTCAAAATCGGACAAAAATCGCTATTACAGCGCCCCCTAACGGCGATTTTTTTCCAAATTCTGGGAGGATCTGCTTGCCATAGCCGAAAACTTAAAATTAAACGTTGGTTCAATTCTATGCATAATTCATACATTTTTGGATGGTACAATATTCAAAAATCGCTATTACAGAGCCTCCTAATGGCGATTTTTTTCAGATTCGGGGAGGATCTGCTTGAAATACCCAAAAATTTAAAATACAAATTATGTTCAATTCTATGCATAACTTCATACAATTTTGGATGGTACAATATTCAAAATCGCACAAAAATTCTTGTTACAGCGCCCCCTACCGACGAATTTTTTCCAAATTCTGGGAGGACCTGCTTGCCATAGCCAAAAACTTAAAATAAAAACTTGGATCAATTCTATGCATAACTTCATACACTTTTGGATGGTACAATATTCAAAATCGCACAAAAATCGCTGTTACAGCGTCCCTTACCGGCGATTTTTTTTCAAATTCTGGGGGACCTACTTGCCATATCTAAAAACTTAAAATAAAAATTTGGATCAAATCTATGCATAATTTCATACACGTTTGGATGGTACAATATTCAAAATCGCACAAAACTCGCTATTACAGCGCCCCCTACCGGCGAATTTTTTCAAAATTCAGGGAGGATCTGCTTTCCTTAGCCAAAAACTTAAAATAAAAATTTGGTTCAATTCTATGCATAACTTCATACACTTTTTGATGGTACAATGGCGACAGACAGACGGACACACGGACAGTCAGACATTTTATATAAACATGTTTTTTGGGATCTCTGGCCCCTAAAACGTGTAAATCCGTCGAAAACTGGAAGTAAAAAAAAATTTTGATTACAATATTTTCTTCTATTGAAGATAGAAGAAAGTAAAAAGGGTTTCAAAAAGGATTTTGCATACAAGGAATGTGATAGTAAAAAAAAAAAAAAAAAAAAAAAAAAAAGCTTTAAAAATGGATTTCGTTTAACCGAGAGTTTCGGTTAAAAGAATTTCGGATAAAATAGGTTCTACTGTATATTTATCTTCCAAATGTTGTCAAAGAATATGTAAAATACTTTTGTTTTGAAAAAATATTTATATTGAAATGGACGAAATAGAATTAAAATGTAGTCGTCTGTGGCAGCCTTGTCTATAATAGGCAAAAAACTTATTATGTACAGTCGTGAAAAAAAAGGAAACACCCCTACTAACTCTACAACAAAATATAGTAGAAGAAAGGTACTGGTACCAAAGGATTGATACCTACTGTTAAATAATATATAAAAATTTGCTTAGGGGACATCTATAAATCAAAACCAGGCCATATTTTTTTCAACGGCAATAGCCAATTTTCATATAATGCATTTTAAAACTTCAGTTCAAACTACACCTAGAAATAAAATTTCGAGTCATTTGGATGATCTTTAAATTATAAATATTCAAAAATTAGACCTTCTATCGTTAAATTACATTTTTATATTTTAATTAATCCTGAAATTATAATCCTTTTGTCAAAAACATTTTATAGCTTGTAATAATAAAAAATATTAAACATAAGCACATTGAACTTGTAAGTTTAAAATTTAAAAATATGAAATATAAATTATGAAATTAATTAAAAAAATCTGTATTGAAACCTAGAATTTTTTATATATATATTTCTATTTATTATGTCCTGCTTTATGCGAATTCAAAATTTCAAATTTTGTTGTAATTTTCGAATTATGCTTCAAAATCATCAAAATGAAAGCTTAAGTGTCCGGCTCTGATGTTCAGAAAAGCATAATTTGAAAAAATATTTTACTCATTTTATTGAATCTTTGGGGCTGGCTATAGTCGAAACACATTAAGTGAGTGAAATGGTCATATTGGCCAGAAATAATACATTAATAAACGTGAAATATTCATTCCTTAGCATTTCAACAATCGAGTACCGAACTTCAAATTAGATACAGCCGCTGAATGATGCTCATTAAAAATTATTAAATTCTTTGAAACTAATCGTATAATTTTCCTGAAAATTGGTATTTATGATTATTGAAAGGTGTAGAATTTATTTATGGTATCAATCTTAGGAATTGCAATAAAAAAAGTTTGGGTTTGTTTGTATATGAAGATGGTCCCTAAACAAATTTTATATATTCTCAATTAGCATACGACATATACATTATATAAAAGCAGACTTTATTTCCAATCATTTGGTACCAGAGACATTCTTCTACAATAATTTGTTACAGATTTAGTAGGAGGCTGTTTATTTTCTTTTCCATTACTGTACATTAGAGCAATAAACTAAAGGGATTAAAACACTTTCCGAATTTTCCCTAATTAAATTCTAAGTCAGCCTTTTTTTTCTCGTCAAAAACTCACTCTACCTGCTCGAAAGATTCTGTCAAATAAAAAAAAATATAATGAGCTTATAGAATATCATTCAAAAGTTTTTCATATAAAATGGAACTAAGTACACCTCATAAAATTTAATTTTCTTTTTATATAATTTAATCAAAATCTCCTAAATATTTTATTAAATTAAGTTAACAAATGTAGACATGGTTTCAATTAGCACACTGTTATATTTAACAAGATGAATGTTTAATTACATGACGTACACATATTCACAAAAGTAAATAACCACGACATTTTAAACAAAAGAAGAGATTGTTAAGATAGAGTTCTGTAGCTTGTATAAATAGGTCTAAATTATTTTACCTGTGTTTTGGAGTTTCCATCTGCATATTTTTGTTGAATAAACATTACGGCTTACCGCCACTTAATTCTGGGTATAAAGTCTTTTGTTTCTTATTGACATTCAAAGTGTCTGTGAGGAGGAAAACTACATAATTAGATTTTACAAAATACAAGATATAAGTAATTCTTTTTTTCTTTTTTTTTAAATTTTGAGAACATTTACTCTACGTTATTTTAAATGTAATAATTTTGAAAAAAAAAAAAATTCTTATTTACTGCCGAAATATAAAATTCTTAGAAATTTAAGAAACAGCATTTGTAAAAGTTCTTGACACGAAAACAATTGCATTTACAGCGTTATCTTACGTCAAATAAGGAATAACTGCCGAGATATTACCACAAGTATTACAATCAGTTTCTCACACTAAAGATTGTTCAATGTTGTAATGTGTAAAAGCTATCCTATTAAATTTCGATTCAGTATTCGAAAATTAATGTTCACAATATCATTAAATTTAATAAATTTAAATCCAATTATTAAAATTTAAAATGTAATCAACTATACTACATAAAAATATTTTACTCATTTTATTGGATCTCTGGGGCTATAGCTGAAACACATTAAGTGAGTAAAATGGTCATATTGGCCAGAAATAATACATTAATAAACGTGAATTATTCATTCTTTAGCATTTCAGCAATCGAGTACCCAACTTCAATTTAGATACAGCCGCTGAATGATGCTCATTTACAAATAATTAAATTCTTTGAAACTAATCGTATAATTTTCCTGAAAATTGGTATTTAGGATTATTGAAAGGTGTAGAATTTATTTATGGTATCAATCTTAGGAATTGCAATAAAAAAGTTTGGGTTTGTTTGTATATGAAGATGGCCCCTAAACAAATTTTATATACATTATTTAAAAGCAGACTTTATTTCCAATCGTTTGATACCAGAAACATTCTTCTACAATAATTTGTTGTAGATTTAGTAGGAGGGTGTTTACTTTCTTTTCCACGACTGTACATTAGAGCAATAAACTAAAGTGATTAAAACACTTTCCGAATTTTCCCAAATTAAATTCTAACTAAGCCTTTTTTTCTCGTCAAAAACGGGGTTAATCTGGAAAGAGACTTGTCTGTCGAACCAGAATCACCCTACCTGCTTGAAAGATTCTGTCAAATAAAAAAAAATATAATGAGATTATAGAATATCATTCAAAAGTTTTTCATATAAAATGGAACTAAATACACCTCATAAAATTTAATTTTCTTTTTATATAATTTAATCAAAATTTCCTAAATATTTTATTAAATTAAGTTAACAAATGTAGACTTGGTTTCAATTAGCACACTGTTATATTTAACAAGATGAATGTTTAATTACATGACGTACACATATTCACAAAAGTAATTAACCACGACATTTTAAACAAAAGAAGAGATTGTTAAGATAGAGATCTGTAGCTTGTATAAATAGGTCTAAATTATTTTACCTATGTTTTGGAGTTTCCATCTGTATATTTTTGTTGAATAAACATTACGGCTTACAGCCACTTAATTCTGGGCAGAAAGTCTTTTGTTTCTTATTGATATTCAAAGTGTCTGTGCGGAGGAAAATTAATTAGAGTTTACAAAATACAAAATATAAGTAATTCTATTTTTTTTTTTAATTTCGTGAACACTCTACGTTATTTTAAATGTAATAATTTTGAAAAAAAGAATCTTATTTACTGCCGAAAAATAAAATTCTTAGAAATTTAAGAAACAGCATTAGTAAAAGTTCTTGACAAGAATACAATTGCATTTACAGAGTTATCTTACGTCAAATAAGGAATAACTGCTGAGATATTACCACAAATATTATAATCAGTTTCTCACGCTAAAGATTGTTCAATGCTGTAATGTGTAAAAGATATCCGATGAAATTTCGATTCATTACTCGAATATTGAGGTTCACAATATCATTAAATTTAATAAATTTAAATCCAATTATTAAAATTTAAAATGTAATCAACTATACTACATAAAAATGGAGGAACTCACCCGGATCAAAATTCCAATGCTAACATTAAAAGTAAAAAAAAAAAAAAATACTAACACGTGGAAATACCTACATCTAGTTCTAACTAACAGAGAAAAACTACAATAAAATTAAGACAACTGGATGATAATTGCCTTTGGGTTAACACATTAAATTTACCTTATATATTATCTTGTCAAATGAGAGAGCTACTACTATAAAAATGTAAAGTTTGTACTAATTTTAATGAGTAGGTAACACCTCAGAAAATTTCAAAATATCAAATAAATGTAGAATTATTCTTAATCGATTAATAGTAGCTTTTCTATTCTAAGACAAAGTGTCCTCAAACTGTCATAGGGTAGTTTTTCTATGCGGCAACACGCTTTATTTTAGAATTAATCATCAGTCTATTATTAATATGCAATTTACATCTTTAATGATAATAAAATGAGTATATACTTGTCAGCTAAATTACCATTTGATCCATTATATCATATACGTATTTTGTTTATATTTTACGATGGAACAACGTAAGATGTCATGTTCACACAGATCATAAATTTATTTTTTTAAATAAACATTTACAGGTCACACTTTTTTGGACGATGTATATTCTATTCACAAAACTAAATTGCATAAAATCATTGTGTTTTAAATGTTCTATTTGACGGCCCTTATTCTGAACTATGTTTCAACACCACATTTTCCAGGATAATAGCGCCTTTTAAAGTGTTAAAAGATGTATTCTATCCCATTCCTCCTTAACAGCTTTCCAGAGTCCTGTAAAGGTTGTGGGACGACGTATGGATAACGCTGATTTTAAAAGTCCGAAAGCACAAAAATCCGTAGGTGATACATCGAGAGAGTTAGTAGGAATATCAGTGAAGTATATGGACTTGATACCAGTTTTTTTATTTCAATTTTAGGGAATTTAGAGTAGATTTTGATGTGTGACTGCTAGTTTTGTCGTGATGGAGTTTCACAGATTGATAGCACTGTGGGTGAAGCGATGGTATTTCATTCAGAAAAATTGGCGATAAAATATGTTCCTGATAGTATTTGGAGTTAATATTGACATTTTTTCCACTCTTTTTATTTTTAACTTGCCATTATATGAAAAACCAGCAACAGATATGAATCTCTTAGAAAAACTTTCTTTCGATTCTTTGAACCATGTACTTAAATTTTTTCTCCCCCTTTTATGATAATAAATGGCTCTTTTTTTGCTCCAGTCATTTAAATACATCCATGATTCATCTATTGTGACAATTCTTTTCCATTTTTGTTCATTATCATCGTTTTTGGATAACGGAATATGAATATTTTTCTTCGAAAGAACGTAAATATAGCCTTCAAACCACTGGTTTGTTAAAGACGCCATTTTGAATAAAAACAAAAATCTCAAGTCGCAGAAGATAATTTTGACTTTTAAAAACACTAGGTGATCGTACCCGGGCTTCCCGGGTTAAAGAATATAGGTGAAATCATTTTTTTTAAATTGAAAACTAATAATTTTTTTATATTCCATAATATTTTTAGATTGACAACTTACATTAAAAAAGCATTTTTCATATGGAAAATACGAATTATACAATCAAATAAATTTTTTTAATTTATCAAAAGCGATATTTTCTTATTAGCCGCATGCTAAGAGTTATTTGCCAAGATTTTGCTACTTATGGCATCCTTTTATATTCTGATAATTTCAGAGCTTATACATGTCTGGTAAATTTGTGTTTTATTTATATTATTTTATTTATTTATTCTTAGGGAATTTTTTTAATGGATATTAGCCGTAAGAAAATGATGAAGTCTGTATTTTGTTTTAAGGGCAAACGGATTAATCTTTCGTAATCGAGCTCCGCGCGATATAGATAAATTAATAATTTTTCATGGTTAAAAATTGTTTTTAAAACTATAGACAATCAGTAAACTGAGATGGACTTTGCAAAGTTATTCCATTAAAAAAAAATCCTATTTGGTGATCTAAAAATTTAAATTGTACGATTATAAATATGTTAGATTTGTTGTTTTTTCAATATTATTCTTTTATTTGTTTATAAAAGAAGTATTAATTTCGTTAATTTGTCTTTCACAAATATGTTAGATCGGTGGTTTTTTTTAATATTATTCTTTTATTTGTTTATAAAGGAAGTATTAATTTCGTTATGCAAAAATAGTCAGAAACAAATGCTGAAAAATGTTTGTTGCTTTATGTGAAAAATGTTTATTATTATTATTATGTATTGAAAACGGCACGTGATAAGATAAACTTAAAAAAAATATGCTTAAAAATTATTTTAGAAAATATAATACATCAGTCAATTAAGATAAAGTTTTTAAACAAATTGCATTTGAAAGTAAATTTTTTCTCTATGCGACGAAAATTGAAAATGTAACGATGGTCAGAAGATTGAAAAATGTACTTTATAAAGATAGTCTAAATTTTTGTAAAACATTGCGTTTTATCAGTGTGTGATTTCGATTACATTATTTTTAAATGTGAAGCATTTTCACCTGTGAAGAATTTCAAAGCAGCTGGGCTGTAAAAATGACGCACTTCTACAAAACATAATTCAGGTTTAAGAAATAAAATACACGTTTTTTTATAAAATGACGTCATTTGCATCCGCTAAAGCAATCCACTTGTACAATCTAGTTTTAAACTTCGTCTATAGAAAAGTGTGCATATGACGTCATTATCACAGAATAACAGACAATATTCTTGACATAGCCCATATTTTAATTTCAACCTTGTTTTTTTAGGTTTTATGAGAAAATGGCAACAGAAAGATATCTCTTATTTTCGACTATTTTCCGTTTACTTTCAATGTCTTTCAATGAAATGAGGTACTTTTGTTGCCACGATATGAAAAATGTTATTAAAAGCTACAAAAAAATTAATATCTGAAAAATAAATTGAGATACAGTTTTCAAACAAATTGCATTTAAAAGAGTATTTTTTTCCTTATACGACGGTGTAAAAATTTAAAATGTGCGATGTTTAGAAGTTTAAAAATTTGCAGTAGAAAAAATTGCAAATCCAAAATTTTATTTCAAATTTCAAAGTGTTGCCATTCGCAAAATGACGTATGCGTTACGCACAGATATGTTTGTCCTTTATAATATAGATAGTACAGTTGCAATTATTTCTTTTGCAGCAAACGATTTTTTATTACCGATAACCAAAATCGTCTAAAAAATGTGTGAACAGCCTCTGTATCCATTTAATACTTTTTTAAAAAGCCTATTTTTTACATGTACTAAATTTAATTTTTTATTGAAAAAAATATCATGATATTCCTTATTTTAAAATGCTATATATCGTAAACAAAACAATATTATCATTTAAAAAAAAACTATCCATAAAAAGAAACTATGTTTAGAACAAAACAATAATGAACTGTTTTATGAAAATACATATTTTAAATATTATATTTATGAATTACTCGAACATAATTTATTTTCTGCTCACTCTCATAGTAATAATTTTTCTTCCTTCAAAACTGCACACTTTTATGATGACATGAGAAAGGCAAAATACTGCAGTAAGAAATTCTGAAAAAACCCTTCTTTATATATCCATATATATGTATGGAATTCCGATCTTGTATCCTTCAGGCGAAAATCATTATAAAGTACTTTGCTTTAAAGTAAAGTAAAATATTCGAGAAGGCTACATAATAAAACTTGTTTTTAAAATTTCACTTATGAAAAACTTTTATTCATGAAAAGACTTGTACAAAGAACTGCTACGAACTGCAAATCGCGGTATTCGCTAATGATAGAAAAATCAATAAATTATCTATTCTTTCATAAATATCATAAAATGCTATGTAAAATTTCAAGTACAAATTATAATATAAACATATGCATCTCATAATCGAATTTATTACTTTAGTGCATTTTTTAGATAGTTTTACTAAATCTTCTTATTCACGCATAGAACCACTTAACGGTATTATACTTTTACACAATTACATTCCACCAGTTCTGTAAAAAAAATTATCTATTAAAATGTTGTTAATAAAAAAACTTTCAAAATATACAACTAAAGAAAGCAAATTTTCAAACAAGATGTATGCCAATAATAATTTCTGTCGAAAATTCTTAAATATATAGGTATTTAGCTTAAATTGTTATTATTAATTTAATATATTTTCTTAATATTAGCCTATAATTAAAAGATAAGTTGTTTTTATTTTATTTTAAATAAGATTCATTTAAATTGTGATCGTTGTAGACTTGTATATGCAAAATATTTTTCAGTTAACATTTTCAATAATAATCAACATTAAACTAATGCACTTTTATAGATTTTTTTACGATTAAATGGTAAGTAGAATAGTACATTCTAACTACGTTTATTTCGAACATTTCGTTAGAAAGTGATTTATTTTCATTGTAAATCTATAGAAGTATTTTCCTAAAAAAGTTTGGACATTTGCAATATGTTTGATATGTTTGAAAATTTAATAGCAAAGGAATTTTTTCATATATTTTTACTCGTCTTAAAGCAAGCTTTTTATCATCGGAAGCCAAGAAACCCCAAAAGTTAAAAAGAAAAGAGATTTTCAAACATTTTGTTATTCTAATTGATACAGATATTAAAGATGGAATGCTAGTTAATCACGAAACTTTGTACGTAGCTAAATGAATTTTCCAACGTTTTGTATACTAGGTAGTCCACATCTAAAAAGTGGAATGATATTATCGAGAAAACTTAAAAATTTAAAGCCAGAGCATTTTTCTTATATCTTGAATCTTTGTGCAGTAGCTCTTAAAAGATGGTTGTTGGACCAGTGTTGGCTAAAAAAAAAAAAAAAAAAAAAAAAAAAAAAAAAAAAAAAACATTCAATCACTTTCCTATTGCTTTTCTCCATGCTTTATTTTAACTTACAATTATGTTTGTATGTGGTCGTCAAATATTGTGATTCTTTTTTCATTCACATCCTGTTAACACAGGGCTTTGAAATTTTAATGAGTAATTGGATTGCTAAAACTTCCCTCAGAGGGATTAGTCTGAGCGATGTTACTGAGAACATAAATTTAATAATAATTTGTGACAAAAATAGAAAATGAGATGCTATCTTTAATTGACAATACGTGACCTGTCTGAAAAGAATTCAACCTTTGTCAAAAAAAAAAAAAAAGTTGCCTGACGGGATTGGTACCCTTATCCCATTGGACGTAGGCCCTTTGCGCCTACACACATTTCGCCCACCGTTCTATCCACCGCAGAAAATACTTCTGGATGTCTTTTTTTTTTTGGAATGGTGTTGATCTCCACCATCGCATTCTACATATTTCATCTCTACTCTAAAAACGGGATCCTTTTAATGGCGCCTTCAATTTCGGAAGCAGCCAGAAGTCGCAAGAAGCCATGTCTCAAGAGTATGGAATATGGCGAACGACGTAAATTCCACATTTTGCCAAGAATGTCAGAATCAGGTGCGATGAATGATCTGGAGAATTGAGGAATCTTACGACACCAAATGAATCTTACGTATTGTTTTGCTTTGAGGATCATCAAGCTTTGACAAAATTTGATGCAGTAACTTTGTTCAACCAGTTCAGTCATCTTGAGAGAAATGAAAATCCGACGCACATGTATGACAGAACCTCACTCGAGAGAAGCAGGTAACAACTGGCTGACTGGAATTCATGGCAATCAAATAAGGCATGCGCATTAAGCTGCCTTTTTTCCAATGTGCACAGTGGCGCCGCCTTAGAACCACTATTGTGCACGGAAAAAAAGTATGATACTTTGCAGTCTGATGCAGGTCTGACCAAACAGACCAGCCACAAGTTCAAATGATGAAAATGAGCAAATTGAATAGTGCAATTGCAAAATACTACAATAATGTAATATACACTGTATACACTATACATATAATATACGCTGTTAAAAATGATAAAGCAAACCTGCAAGACAGCCGTCCATGTGTATAAAATTGAATGTGCGCAATTAAAAGAGAAAATAAAACACTAAATATCTTATATCGGAATTTTTACTCCTTGAAATGATGTAAAACATAAACAGACTTTCTGCACCACTTTTATTACCGCTAAATGACAAAAACAAAATGAGGTTTGAAGAGAATGAAGGACTTTTATATGGTGGGTGGCCCACTTGAATAGTAAATTCTTTTGAATATCTATTTTCCATGTTTGCGATGAGGTTGTAGATAAGAGTTTAGGGAATTGTCTCTTTAAAAAGTCATATATCAAAGTCCCGAACACGTCAACAGAGACATGCAATGCGTCGTTCGCGTGTATTACAGGTATGCTCGATCGGATTTAAATGATGAGTTCTTGCTGGACACTAAATGCGTTGTGTTGTTTTGTTTTCAAACATATTTTCGACAAGGTGAGCTGTATTACTAATTAGCATGTATTAAATAAAACAGATCTGCATTGACTGAAGCGTAGGTTATGCCACGAGATCTGGAATATCTCGTCTACATAACCATTAAGCTGTGAAAATGTCATTTCGAGTAATTTTCAAATCCGTACATATTTTTTCAACAAATCATGCAAGCTAAAATACGTCAATATTAACCCGATTTAAAAAATTAACCGAATAAGATACTGTATAATAAATCGTCTGATGGCAATTGAAAAAATGACCTTATGATAAAATCTCTAGATTAGTGAAGCTGAAAAAAAAATTCATATCAAATTTAAACAAACACTTTCCTCTATTAGAGGCCTTGGCGAGAGAGAGAATAGCCCAGAGAGGTAACATTTTGACAAGTATTTTCGCTGTTTCACACCGACATTCATTCAATATTTATACAATTTATTCAATGCTATATTTGTAGCTACCCGTTTTGTTGCAATTAAATTGCATGTTTTTTTTTTTTTTTTTTTTGGGGGGGGGGGGATGTATTAAACATTGAAAGTTTCTATCCTTAACAATGAAATGAATGGTAATTTAGAACGTTTTCCGTTCATTTTATCTTTTTTAATTTTGTACTTTTTAGAAGCCATTCTTATTGAGCATTTACATCTTAAAAGTATTCCGTCAAAAATTTCAACCCGATAAAAAATTTTTAGGTTAACAGTAGCACAGAAATAAAAAAAACGAAAGTTTTTTGTTCCTGCATCAGTTTGCATAGCGAAATATTTAGAAATTATACTATTGCGAGTATTTGAGTCTTAACATTCATACAATGTTTTATCTTTATATTCCTATTTATTCCATGTACTTCGTTATTTATATCACCTTTAGAACTTCGTCCGCTTTACTTAGTCTTCTTAATTTCGAATTTTTTAGAATTTATTCTAATGCGCGCATCGTAGTTTGAATTCGTTAGTTACTACCATACCACATTTTAAGTTTCCAGAGACAACAGTACCACAGAAATTGCAGATTAGATCTTTTTTTGTGATGTCCCCTTTTAATTTTTTTTAACTGGCCGGCATTTACGTCTTAAAAGTAATGTTTGTCCTTTATAATATAGATAGTCATGTGAAATTTCGAAATTTCTTTATGTAACAATTCCAAATAAATCGTGATTTAGAAACTTTCTAGAACGTTTTACGTTTATTTCTAACTGAAAATTTTCGAACCTTGTAGAAAGCGTTCGGAACCAGTATTTACATCTTAAAAGTTGACTGCAGAAAATTTCAAATTTCTAGCCCAGACAATATCACGGAATTCGCAATTTTAGAACTTTTTTGCTCTTGCACACATGGGGGTTGTTGTAACGGCAAAAAATATAGTCTTTGTTGGAGCAGAAATGGCCACTAACATTTCCAAACCATTATTTATTAAATCGGCTAGGTAGTTTTAGAGATTACACTACACAAACACACAAACGTTACTGCTTTTTAATATTAGCATACACGTAGATACAAACGCCGTTTAATTTTTATTATATAAAAACATAAATAATTTATTTAATACGTGTTAGCAGATGTACTTTTTAAAATACGTACATAAACCAGTTTAATAATTCTTCAATTTTATTTTCATAGTCGTTTATATGATTTGACAGAAACATATCACTTTCGTAAACCCGAATTGGGTGAAACTTTTTTAAAAATCGCCAAGGTCTATATAACAGCGGAGTATCGTAAAGGGTATTAGACACATGGTAATAAGGCACTTATCTGGATACAGGAGATAAAAAAAGTGCTGCTGTCTAAATTTTAACCCGGCTAAAAATAAAGTACCGTGATTACTTCAAATGTTATAGAAATGTTACGTAATCTGGTTTGCAATCAATGTCGTATTTTAAAAAGCGTCGCTTAACGCAGAGTTAATTTCATTGCAGTAATTTTTTTAATGTTAGGGGGTGGGGAGGTTGCAAATATTTACATTTGAATTTAAACTTTTGTTTATATCTCTGTTAATTGTATAATTAATTAGTAACTTGATGATCCAGCTTCATTGGAAGCATATGTAAATGATTCCTTGTGTGGTTATTTGCTCAAAGCCAATTTTATATCACTATTATAACTCTCATAGAGTTATAACAATGTTGTTGTTAATATTATAATTGTCTGACGGCAACCTTGCCTGTGTATTTGAGTGCAGATTATTGACCTTTTTTTTTTTTTTTTTTTTTTTTTTTTTTTTGCACGAAGAGTGGCTATAACATATTTGTTTCATTTCGCAAACCATGTAGCCATTACGACACATGCCATATACCTTTAAGACCCGCACGACGCGGGTTGGTTCTTAAAGGGATATGACATGTGCCGTAATGGTTTTAACATAAAAAGTCCAACATGTGCGGGTACTCTCCATGCTCCAGGAGGTGGCGAAATTTTTTTAAGTATCATTAGGGTCAGTATAGAGTTAATAACCAGAAGAATGTAATATTTAAATGTGAAAATGTTTCGGGTCTTAAAGGGATATACGCAGCAAGTTGGCACGATTTTTTTCTGATGCCGATGTCATATACGCACCGGGATACTTAACTGGCGCCAAAGTTTCGTTATTTTGCTTGATATTGTGATTTGGATGTTGTTGTTTATTTATTAATAAATTGTTTATTTTTTTCTGAAATTATGTACATTGTTTTGTTCTACAGTTATTAATTAAACTTTTTTTATTCATTGTTATTCCCTTTTTAAAATATACATATGTAACTGGTAATCGAAAACGAGATTTTCGCAAAATTGGCGTTTGAAAAAAAATCGCGCCGACGTGGTGCGTATATGACATTTGTGCCCCAATGACAATATTGATACTTTTATGTTAGCCGAACGGAGGTGATAAATGATCAAAAAAATTTCCCATTCCATATTCATTTTGCATTGATGTCATTTAAAACATAAACCTCCCATTCCCTTCATTTAAAATACATGATTTTAACTAATTTCATGGTACTATTCCGATACTACTTTTGGCGTTTTGTAAAAACTCGGTGCAGTTTGAGCATATAAATGATATACATATGCAAGAAATCTGATGAACGTGTATGCTTATTTTTGCATATAAATATAAGTATTGTATTTAAATATAATAATATTACTTTTTATATATAAGTTAGTTCTGTTTGTATGTTAAAATAGGTAAATGACTTTTTATACAATAAATTTCATAAATGTTTTAAAAAATGCTTCGGTATATCAAACAATGGATAGGTTATTAGAAAATATGCATTAAAAGTGTACTTCTCTCGCCAAACTAACTTTCCCAACCTCGCCAAGGCCCCCTATACTGAATTGTACCAATTACATTTAAAATACTAAAACGAAAAAAAAAAGTAGAAGAAGAAAAAGAAATGATGCCATAATATTTACTTTAATCATCAAATAATTGTTTCTAATTTGCACCCGCGAAATAGAAAGGACGCTATTGGTGATTGAAAAATTATGTTTCAGAGATTATCGCAAAATATCAAATACAAAGTTATTTTGACTTGTTTCTTTTAAACATAAAAAAAAAGATTTATTTTCCTGATTAAATAGGTTTTATTATACTTTAATATTAGTGCGTGCATATTGTCTTTGCTCCATATCCTGTATTTCGGTTTTCTATGATAACATCCAACCAATGAAAATGACGGACACTAAATTTCCGTGACGTATGTAGATAATTCGCTCTTTTTATTAATTTTTACTTTCTTCTATCTTCAATAGGAGAAAGTATTGTAATCGAAATTTTTTTCGACTTCCGGTTTTCGACGGATTTACACGTTTTAGGGGTCAGAGATCCCCAAAAACATGTTTATAGAAAATGTCTGTCTATCCGTGTGTCCGTCCGTCCATGTGTCCGTCTGCCCGTGTGTCCGTCTGTCTGTCGCCATTTTACGATCAAAAAGTGTATGAAGTTATGCATAGAATTAAACCAAATTTTTATTTTAAGTTTTTGGCTATAGCAACCAGATCCTCCCCTAATTTGGAAAAAAAATCGCCGGTAGGGGGCGCTGTAATAGCAATTTTTGTGCGATTTTGATTATTGTACCATCGAAAAGTGTATGGAGTTATACATAGAATTCAACCAAAAAATTTTGAGTATGTGTATGGTCATGGCACGAAGGTCCTCCCTGGATTTGGAAATATTCCACCGGAATGGGGCGGTATATTTGCGATGTCTGTACGGTTTTCATTGTTGTACCATCGAAAAGTGTATGAACTTATACATAGAATTGAACCAAAACTTTTTTTAAAGCTCTTGGCTATGACAAGCAGGTCCTTCCTTAATTTGGAAAAAAATTGCCGGTAGGGGGCGCTGTAATAGTGATTTTTGTTCGATTTTTGTGCCATTTTGAATATTGTACCATCGAAAAGTGTATGAAGGTATGCTTAGAATTGAACCAAATATTTTTGTCATAGCACGAAGGTCCTCCCTGGATTTGGAAAAATTCCGCCGGAAGGGAACGCTATAATTGCGATGTTTGTACGATTTTCATTATTATACCATCGAAAAGTGTATGACGTTATGCATATGATTGAACCAAATTTTTTGTGCATATTTCTGTCTCTGGCAAGCAAGTCCTCTCTGAATTTGAAAAAAAAAAATCTGCCGGAAGGGGGAGTTGTAATAGCAATGTCTGTGCCCTTTCCATTATTCTAAAATCGAAAACTGTATAAAATTATGCATAGAATTGAACCAAATTTTTTGTGTATGTGTAAGGCTATGGTCGGTAGGTCCTGCCTGAACTTCAAAAAATTCCGCCAGAAGGGGACGCTATTTAATTGCGATGTCTGCGTCATTTTTGTTATTGTACCATCAATAAGTGTATGAAGTTATGTATAGGGTTGAACCAAATAGTCTGTGTATGTTTCTTGTTACAGCAAAAAACATAGATAGCTTTCATTATTACATTAGATAACTTTCATCAAAAATAAAAAGCTGCCTATTGCAGCCGTCTGAAGCAAAATACTTCGGTAAATTTTACTATTTTTTCTCCGATCATGATCCCCAGATACCAAAACCAACCTCCGTTGATATGCTAAATTATATATATATATATATGTATATATATATACATATATATATATATAATGCTTCCTAGTATGTAATTTAGGTATTTTCCTCTATTAAATTTTAATATCCTGTGTGAGGTGTATCTTTGTTTTTATCTCTTGGATTTTCATTATCTATTTTCTGTTATTTTTGCGTTATAAGGAGCTAAATTTTGTCATTTTAGGCTTAATGCCGTCAAAATTTGATGAAATAACGCATCTTCTATGAATGAACTCACAAGCTCCTCTGAAGATTCTGTGAGTTATTCATAGTTTCTTATTTTACATACTGGTTTCCTATGTTCATTTCTAAATCATCTTTAGCACTTTACCAATTTATTCATATATTTGTGATTTCAATTTTATTATATATATATATATATATATTTATTTATTTATATCTGAAATTTGTCGTGATAACTCTCGAATTTTTTAATCGATTAGGATGAAATTTTTTACATACATAATACATATTCGTAGCTAGCCGTGTTCGTTGGCCAGCTTCATCCGCTATCTTGTTTCAAAATGGCGGCCATTTGATTTTTTGAATTTTTTTTATGTTTTCTAACATTGTATACTTATAGAAAATGTTACGTTTCACAAAATGCAAAATCTTATGTATAATTTTAAACAGAATGTTAGAACCATTAAAAGATATTTTAAAAAGTCAACAACATAGGTCATTTTAAAGAGAAAGTTAAGGAACCTAAAAGCTTCTAAAAGTGTCCACAAAATTCAAATGGCCACCATTTTTAAATAAGATGGCGGAAGAAGCTGGCCAACGAACTCGATCGAGACATTAGTATGTATTATGTATATGAAAAATCTTATCCAAATTGGCTCAAATTTTCGAGAGTTACAGCACGACAAAATTCAGATATAATAAATAAATATATATACATATATATATATATATATATATATATATATATATATATATATACGGCCATATTTCAACGAAAGGGGGTTGTTTTGGTATCTGGGGGGTATCATGACTGGCGAAAGTATAGCAAAATTTCCCGAAGTGTTTTTCTTCGGACGGCTGCAATAGGTAGCTTTTAGGTAGCTTTCTTTACAGAAAAGCTACCTATTGCAGCCGTTCGGAGGAAAGCGATTTCAAAAAAATTTGGTATATTTTCATCGATCATGACCCCCAGACCCCGAAACCACCCTCCGTTCAAAATTTATATATATATATATATATATATATCTGACCTATGTCACACTGTAACTCCCGTAATTATGAACCGATTTCGATGTAATTCGGTGTGTACATAGTACATACCAATGTCTCGACCGAGTTTGTTGGCCAGCTTCATCCGCCGTTTTGTTTCAAAATGGCGGCCATTTAAAATTTTTAAAATATTTTTAAACTTGAAATGTGCTACCAAAAAATTAAAAATGGAAAAATATTTTTTTCTTATGTATTTGACCTTTATACAAAGATTCCGGAGCAGTTTTTGTTTCGTCTATATCTTAAAAAATGGCTGAGTTATAGCATTTTGAATTTCTAGCGTGGCTGACTTTTTGAAACGTCCTGAATTTTGTCACGCGATAAAAGGCGTATTTATGAACCGATTTGGATGTAATTCAGTGTGTACATAGTACATACCAATCTCTCGACCGAGTTCGTTGGCCAGCTTCATCCGCCATTTTGTTTCAAAATGGCGGCCATTTAAATTTTTTTTTTAATTTTAAAATTTGAAATGTGGTACCAAAAAATTTAAAATGGAAAAATATTTTTTCTTATGTATTTGACCTTTATACAAAGATTTCGGAGCAGTTTTTGTTTCGTCTATAGCTTAAAAAATGGCTGAGTTATAGCATTTTGAATTTCTAGCGTGGCTGACATTTTGAAACGTCCTGAATTTTGTCACGCGATAAAAGGCGTATTTATGAACCGATTTGGATGTAACTTCGTTTATACATAGTACATACCAATGTCTCGACCGGGTTCGTTGGCCAGCTTCATCCGCCATCTTGTTTAAAAATGGTGGCCATTTAAATTTTTAAGAAAAATTTAAATTTGAAATGTGGTATCAAAAAATTAAAATTGAAAAAATATTTTCTTCTTATGTGTTTGACCTTGATAGAAAGATTCGGGAGCAGTTTTTGTTTCGTCTATATCTTAAAAAATGGCTGAGTTATAGCATTTTGAATTTCTAGCGTGGCTGACTTTTTGAAACGTCCTGAATTTTGTCACGCGATAAAAGGCGTATTTATGAACCGATTTGGATGTAATTCAGTGTGTACATAGTACATACCAATCTCTCGACCGAGTTCGTTGGCCAGCTTCATCCGCCATTTTGTTTCAAAATGGCGGCCATTTAAATTTTTTTTTTAATTTTAAAATTTGAAATGTGGTACCAAAAAATTTAAAATGGAAAAATATTTTTTCTTATGTATTTGACCTTTATACAAAGATTTCGGAGCAGTTTTTGTTTCGTCTATAGCTTAAAAAATGGCTGAGTTATAGCATTTTGAATTTCTAGCGTGGCTGACATTTTGAAACGTCCTGAATTTTGTCACGCGATAAAAGGCGTATTTATGAACCGATTTGGATGTAACTTCGTTTATACATAGTACATACCAATGTCTCGACCGGGTTCGTTGGCCAGCTTCATCCGCCATCTTGTTTAAAAATGGTGGCCATTTAAATTTTTAAGAAAAATTTAAATTTGAAATGTGGTACCAAAAAATTAAAATTGAAAAAATATTTTCTTCTTATGTGTTTGACCTTGATAGAAAGATTCGGGAGCAGTTTTTGTTTCGTCTATATCTTAAGAAATGGCTGAGTTATAGCATTTTGAATTTCTAGCGTGGCTGACATTTTGAAACGTCCTGATTTTTCTCACGTAATAACAGGCGTATTTATGAACCGACTTGGATGTACCTTGGTGTGTACATAGTACATACAAATATCTCGACCGAGTTCGATGGCCGGCTTCATCCGCCATCTTGTTTCAAAATGGCGGCCATTTAAAAAAATTTAAAAATTTAAAAAATTAAATGAGATACCAAAAAATTGGAAAGTGAAAAAGATTTTTTTTGTATGTGTTTGACCTTAATACAAAGATTCCATAACAGTTTTTCTTTCGTCTATATCTAAAAAAAAATGGCTGAGTAATAGGACGATAACAGGGCGATAACAGGCGTAACAGGCGTAATTATGAACCTATTTGGATGTAACTTGGTCTGTACATAGTACATACCAATGTCTCGACCGAGTTCGTTGGCCAGCTTCATTCGCCATCTTGTTTCAAAAGGGTTGCCATTTAAAAAAAATTAAATTTAAAATTCAAAATGAGGTATTAAACAATTGGAAAATGAAAAAGATTTTTTTATGTGTTTGGCCTTGATACAAAGATTCCGGAGCAGTTTTTGTTTCTGAAAATTTGTTCTTTTGTTTATATCTTAAAAAATGGTTGATTTATAGCACTTTGAATTTCTAGCATGGCTAACATTTTGAAACGATCTTGTATTTGTCACGCGATAACACACGTATTCGCCTATTTCGATGTAAGAAGGCATGTGGATAGTATACATCAACACCTCGACCAAGTTCGCTGGCCAGATTCATCAGCCATCTTGTTTCAAAATGGCGACCATTAAATTAAAAAATATATATATATTTAAAGTGAGGGGCAAAAAAATTAGAAATTGAAAAAGGTTTCTTTCTTAAGTATTTGACCTTGATATAAGGAATCAGGAGCATTTTTTGTTTGTCTTTACCTTAAAAAATAGCTCAGATATAGCAATTTCAATATCTAATGTGGGTGACATTTTGAAAAATCTGATTTTTTGCCTGCGAAAGCACTCCTATATATTAACCGATTCCGATGTGAGTGAGCATGTGCACAGCAATTACTAAGGTCTCGACCAAGTTCACTGCTTAGCCTCATC
Organism: Maratus speciosus; assembly: GCA_963932465.1. Classification (NCBI taxonomy): domain Eukaryota; kingdom Metazoa; phylum Arthropoda; class Arachnida; order Araneae; family Salticidae; genus Maratus; species Maratus speciosus. The sequence goes on along the minus strand of OZ010790.1, from coordinate 175,419,008 downwards.
CACCATGTTGTCTTAAAATGACAGGCACTTTAAGAAATTGCCGAATTTGGCAGCCAAATATATGTTACTTTAAAGAAAAGCAACTTGGATAAAGCTGACTAATTTCGCGAAATTCTCATTCATTATATTGATAAAAATTAGTATTGAATCTCCTATATTCGGTTTCCACTAAATTGAGCTTCGTGTGTTTGAATGATGTAATTTGGCTGTTTTTAAATAAGGATTATGAAAGCTACCTCTTCCTACCGGCACTGGCCGGAAGGACTTTTTACTTTTGTAATGAAAACTACCTAAAAGTGTCAGCAATTTTAACCACCACTGTTATGTTGCCAACTTGGCGATAGCTGGCTAATTTGGCGAAATTCCTAATTAAATTCATTAATCTTCCATAATCGAGCTTGCCGTAATTTAATTTATACTTCACCCATTTGAGGGTTTTTTCCAAGCCTTTTCTCCTTTATAGTACATTTAAAAAATATTTTTTTTTCTGCATTTTGAGCATCTTAAAAAAAAAGATTTTTTTTAAATATTTATATTTATTTAACTAGTAAATCATGGTGTAATTTTGACAACAGTTCATCTTTTACCATCTTCAAAGGAAAAATCCATAATTTTGTTTTGTTAGACGTGATTTGTATTTATTTTTTGATATTATTTTCAAACGATTAAACGCCGACTTATATAAATATCTTAAACTAAAGAGCCCTAAAATCATTTTAGCACGAGATAGTAAATTTTGAATGTATTTATCGAAATTACTAATGTCTGTAAAATATAAGATCCGAAAATCTGTATTCATTTGAGAGGCAACAGTGAATTCGAGTACTGAATTCGACCCTCGGTCTATGCAAAGAGTGGTGTAATGTCAGGGTGAGGGAAATACAGATATACATTGAGTTTGATTTTAACATATTTACATTTTCGATAGCAGTTGAGCATCGGAATAAAATTCACATGAAAACGAAACTCCAGATTATGGGACATATATTGGGACAGTTTTTTCCAATTTTTATTTTTGCGTGTTGATAATGTAGGAGACTAAATTCACAATGCGCAATAGTAAAAAATGAGATTGAGAAATACAATTTAGAACATTAATCAAACTAGCGGTCATACTGTAAAACATTGGTTTCTATCCCAAACTGAAGAAAATCAGCTTGGAGTATAGTTAGTACTTGAAAGGGTCAACACTGAAAAGAGTGAGTGCTATTTGTTTCCATGTGGATCTTTATACCTGAACTTTAAATCAATGATATGGAGAGTAATCTTTCTGGGACTCTGGTATATTGGGAGAGGTACAGAGCTAGGAGATAGTTCCATTTCGACATCGATTGAAATTGCAGGGAAAGTTTGGAAAAATTGTCATTCCTTAATTCGGATAAGTAAGGAGCATCATAAGGTTTTCTTTGGAGTTTAAGTTTAATACATTCAAATACCATTTACACAAAAGAAATATTTTCCTACTTGTAACTCAAAGAATGCGTAGGAAATATACAATGACGGTACAGTGATATGAAATGAAGACATCAACGTTGTAAACAGGTGAAAGTTTCAAGGGTGCTCCTAGTTGCAAGCAACTCCACGCCTTGTATATGTCTAATGGCATAGCACATCATGAAAAAAAAGTGATAAGGTATAACAATAGTGCAATAAGCGACTACGAAAAAAAGTGTTCAAAGAAAGTCGAAACAAAAGCAAAAGCATAACTTAGAAAAATGTCAACAACACGTCCAACTGCCCACAACCTCACATATGCCGGTAGCATACACAAATAGTCCTTAAAAGGACTGTATCTACCGCAGAACAAACATATGGTGCGAACAACCATGGATTGAAGAAGGAATAAGTCGAAATGGTACAATTGAACAGTGTAAGCAGCTTTGTGGATTTCCTATTTGCGTGGCATCTTAGCATTTAGTATAGAGGTAATTCGTCTTCAAAGGCATTAAGGAGCTGTAAAAAATAAAATATTTGGATGTGGCTAGTAGCCACATGAGAAAGAATTTAAACAATATGAGAAAGAAAAAAAGAAAGTATATTAATTTATTAAAGTAATAATATGGAAATGGAAAAAAAATAAAAAAATTCCATTAGTTCAAAAAATGAACAGGCGAAAAAGCTACCATGGGATGGACCCATCTAAAAAAAACACTCCTTACAGAGACCATATATTAAAGTTTCAAAATTCCAAAATGCTAAATAAGCAGACTAAGAAGTTTTCATGTCATTTCATTTTATTTTTATTAGCCCCGATATGGTATTTCATTTGGCCAGCAATTAAATTGTCATCTCTTCAAAATAACGTTCCGTTACAGAATCCAGCCGTAAAATAAAGCGGATGTATCATTGTGCTGTTAAATACTAATAATCTCTTTTGCAATTTTTTAAACTTCTAAGCATCGGACATTCTCAATATTTATACAGTCGTATTGGAAAAAAAGTACTTTTAACAGCAATTTGTTTAAAAACTGTATCTCAATTTGTGTTTGAGATATTAATTGTTTTTGTAGTTTTTAGCGCTACTTCTTTACCTTTGGCAACCTCCATTTTTGTAGAAATTAAATGAAAAATAGTCATATGGAAAATACTAATCAGTATTTGTCTTTGAAAAATCAGTGAAAATCAGTGAAAATCAGTGAAAACTAGTCAGTGGAAAATATTAATTATATCTTTTTGTTGCCAATTTCCCTTAACAAGTGAAAAAAGTAATTAAAATACGTGCCATTTTGTAAAAATATAAATGAATGATTTCTAATAAAACATGGAGCTATTATAAACTATATTTAATTTTAAGTATCTATATTATTGTTACAAACAAACGAAGGCATAGGAATCTTTAGATGGCCAATATTTTGTGTCGAGATTCTTGTATGACGGCATCGGTTTTCGCTGCATTTGTACATTATTCAGTGATAGTGACGTCATATGCATACATTTCTGTATAGGTTGTTTAAAGACTGGATCGTGAATGTGGAATTCTTCAGCGGATGCGGATGATGTCATTTTATATAAAATAAAAGCATGTGCTCTAGTTCTTAAAACTGAAATATGTTTTGTACTATCTATGTTTATATATATAAATATTTGTTTTTTCATCGGGGGCGACACTAAATTCTTAACAAGCAGAATTTCTGTTTCCTAGTTTTATTTAATTTTTTTGCAATAGAAAAATTTGGACAAAGTATGAAAAAGACAGCTTAAAAATGAGAAAAACGAGGAAAATCTAGACTATAAGAATGGTTAAAAACAGTAGAATAAGAAAGAAATAAGAAAAATCGGGTCAACGACCGCATAATCTGGTAATTCTTAAAAAAGAGGGAAAGATTATTCATTATTAGTGAGATTTAGCTCGTTGGCTGATTTGACGAATTCGTTTAGGATGTCGATATCTTTTTCCATAGGGTTAGTATGTATTATTGTTAGGTTAGCATTTTTTAAATGCAATTTAATAATTTTGTGAATTGCTAAATTTCTTTGATATCCTGGAAAGATTAGACAATTTTCTGTATGTCATTAGTGTAACTAGGTTGGATTTTAACTTAATCCCTTCGGCCCTGATTTAATTTGGGGACAAATAAAAAATTAATTGCAGATTAAATGTGCTTGAATAGACTTAAATGACTGTAATATGAAGTATTATACAATTTCGATAATTAGTAAACTAATTACAAAGTGTTCTAATAATAGGACACAGGGCTTAACTTACGCAAAATGAGCACTTTTATTTTCTGTGCACATTTACAATTATGTAAGATATAAAGAACATGAGAATGAAGTGAGTTTATTTCATGTGAAATCCTTTAAAACAATTTTTCTGTTCGTGAAAATATAAAAATACTTCATATTTTTCACAAAAACGTATATTTTTATATGTACAACCTTCCATTTTGCATCTCTGTTGCTTTTCACTCCTTTCAATCATATGATTCAGTCCATCAAATCGAATATCTTTAGAAGGCCTAACAGCAGTATTCATTTTGTTCTTTTGGGAAAACAGAGCTCCTTGATGACGGCCTTCCATGCTTGATACGGATTACCGACTGGTCTTTGAGTGATAGAACTTCTGCTATTTCAAATTTGAAAACGAATAAATCCATTTGATCTTGAAAAGAAACTTCCAAGCATTTTGCATCATTTTTATAATCTAACCAAGAATTAATAATGGACATACTAAAATAATGAGATATTACTCGAAGCGTCCATTTTTTACGCTTTATAGCATTTCGATAAAATGACGATAAGAAGCCATGTTTCCATAAGAAGTCAGCGACTCCCCTCACCCACATTCTTTTATTGTAGAACTTCACAACTTCTGGCCTATATACATCAATATAAGTTGAATCATTTTTGCTCCATCTTTTAACAATATCCTTCGCATTATCTGACAGAAATGTAGATGCTAGTGTCAAAACTTTATTGTGATACCACATTACAACAACGATTTTACCATATTTGCTTGCACAAGTGCCACAGTTACCGCGTCCATATTTTTTTAATTCGGCATCACTTTTTAATGGACAGTTTGACAGACTATCTCTGCGCACAAAGTTAGCAGCAATAAAATCAAGATGCTGAACTGTAAAAAAAAAAAAAAAATAAACGGACTAAAATACGGAAATTGTACTGGCAATCGAGACGGCAGTCATATTTCCGTATTTGAACGGAAAAAATTTCCCCTCAAATTCCAGAAAAACGGAAATTTTCTGCAATATGCGGGGGAAAATTTCCGTTTAAATACGGAAATTGTACTGACGCAGAGTGGGGCAAAATCTCGAAAAGCTGGCCAAAAGTCGAAAAATAAAGTTACTATTTAAGGAATTTTGACTATACAGATGGCTAGAATAATGTTTGGAGGGTCAGAAGCTATATTTTAAAAAAGGTTTTCGTTTTACCTTGACAACCTGTATCATTTCAAAAGTGACGCTTGGAGGATCATCATCTGAGGTGAACAGAAAGAGAAAAACAATGGTTCCTCCAAACACGGGTTACATTTTTCCATATCATCCGATTTTAATGCTTCAAAATGGAATCACACGATGATTGGGTATAAATTACTTACGCGTGTTACAAAAAATTTTATTAAGCACATACAAATTAATAATTTGATGATTATTTTTGATTAAAATTTTGAAAAAAATATCTTATTTTTTTTGTTTTCAAACATCAAAAAGTTTAAAAGTTCCACAGTGTTCCGCAACGACATATAATGGAAATAGTAGCCTGAACTATTATCTAATGTATAATGAAAAACCAGCTGCCAAAAACTGCCATTCTGCATTATGTGCAGGTTTTTGTAATCACAAGTAAAAATGTCACTTTTTTAGTCGCTTCAAAAACTCTGAAATTTATTACTTGTCACAGTAATTTAGCTGGCAAACATTTTTGAAATTTTTAGATTAATCAGTTTTCTGATAGATTATTATGTATTATATTACAAATAAGTGTTATAATCATAAGCATAAATGAGTTTCATAAGCAATATTAGTAAAAAAATATTAAAATAATTATCTATCATCGATCCGATAGCAATACATTATCTTATCTTTATAGCTAATAATTCTGTTTATTCTAATGTAATTAGAATAATTACAATTGTTAATTGCAATCTTTGCTAGATCATACTGCTGAACGTATTTTATTAATGGAAATGGAAATTATCAAGAATCTGACTTCCGAGAACATTAGCAATCTGAATTTGATTTACAAGTGGGGATGTGATGGCACATCTATGGTCAAAGTACCTTTAAACAAAAATTTAGCAATGATGATGGTAGAAAGCGGGTTCAAATACCTTTTTCATTTCGCTATTGCCACTAGAACTTTTAAGTGTTGCGAATAATTCAGAAATCGTTATCTGGAAAAATTCGAGACCTTCATTTCCTAGATTTTTTTAGGCTCTTCAGAATAAATTTTTTTCACAAAAACACGGAAGCTACTGTCAGTGAAATGGATAATATTACAGATCAGAAGAGTAAACTTATTCCTTTTAAAGCAATCATTGATAGAAAATAAGTAGGCGTTAACTACAAACTAGATTTAAGGATGATTGATTGTAAAATTTTTAATGCCTTTACTAGTAATTTATCAACTTAACGTTGGTAACTATGTCAGGCAACTTCATGACAGTTTAATAACCTTGATGGCATTTTCAAACTAAAAGTGAATTGAGGTCATTTACGATTCGGGATGACCACGTTACATGACTATATAAGATGTTTTGAGTGTAGCTTGCATTTGTCATCCAAACGAGATATAAAGGAATGGCAAGCGCGTACTCCTCACGAAAAAAAAAATTAAATTGCAAAACAAAATTTACAAAAAGTATTTCGTTTATAATTAGGAGTTCTCGTCGATAAACTAAAAGGCGGATTTGGAAGCACAAATGATGGCAGTGCAACTCCTCGATTCTTTGAAAACGCAATTATTTCTGCTTTCATAAAGAGAGTAGACAAAGATTTGATCAAACGGTTCCACGTCATATTACAAGTGATTTCTTAAAATTCAGTTGATCAATTTCGTGGATTATTGCTCACAAACAGCTTGTAAATTCATTGAATTGTATTCCTAGTTCTATATGCCAACTTCAGTGCCCAGAATACTTATTCATAGCAACGAAATAGTAGCTTCCTCAATATTACGAAATGAGGAAATGTCGGAGGGCGCTCAAGAATCGCGCAACAAATCGATCAAATGGTACCAAGAAGATTTCTCGCTAAAATGCAGTAGGACGAAAACAATGGAAGATGGGGCTTTTTTCGGCTTTGAATGTCATCAGATCCCATGATTTAAAAATTACATAAATTACCGTAGAAGAAATTAAGATCCTTGTCCTTAGAGGCATAACAAGTGCTGTAAAATATTTCGACAACTCCCATTCTGAAGAATCTAATTATGATCTATAGATGATTCAGAAGACGAATTTCAGAATATCCTTTTGTTTTATTTTAATAATATAAAAATTAAACCTTTTAAGGGGACGGTGGAGTTTAAAATCCTAAAAAATATTTTTTTTTTATTTTTGTAAATTTCAACTTAAATATTATTCAAGGGTACATTATATACATTATGGCATGCATTTATCACAAAATAAAAAAATACAAATAAATTTATTTTTGAGAAAAAAAAATGGAATTTTACGCGTCGTCTTAGAAATCTTCGAAATGCCCCATGCGTCTTCCATATCAATGAAATTCCCCAATATTTTTTATAAAAGTTTGATTTATATATAGAAATAAAATAGAGCATCGAATTTTATATATTTGAATTTAAAGGCTAAAAAAAATTTTTTTTTGAAAAATTTTGAAATTTAGATTTTTTTTTTTTTACCTTTAAATTCAAATATATAAAATTAGATGCTCTGTTTTATTTCTATATATAAATCAAACTTTTATAAAAAATATTCGGGAATTTCATTGATATGGAAGACGCATTGGGGCATTTCGAAGATTTCTAAGACGACGCGTAAAATTCCATTTTTTTCTCAAAAATAATTTTTTCTTTTATTTTTTTGTGATAAATGCATGCCATAATGTATATAATGTACTCTTGAATAATATTTAAGTTGAAATTTACAAAAATAAAAAAAATTATTTTTAAGGATTTTAAGCTCCACCGTCCCCTTAACATTTTACTTTCCATTATTGTACTTAACTGTGTTTCATAAATAAAAATTCAACGTGTAATTTCGATTAAAAATATCTTAGTTCCTTGAAAATTCATTGTAACGTTTAGTCTCGAAACTTCACATTTTATTTAAATCTAAATGTTTTTAGTATTAATCCGCATTTTTTTTAAATTTAACTTTTGGATCGTACTTAGCATCCTCAAAAGCACCTGTAAACGAAATTTCATAGAAATTAAGTAACTTTCAAAGCATTTTAATTTTTAGTGCGCCATATTGGATTCGCCATATTGGATCCGCCATTTTGTTTTTGGAAATTTTAACTTTAGAATCGTAATCAGCATCCTGAAATACACCCGTTTACGAAGTTTCGTGCAATTTGAATAACATTTTCATATTTTGGCCAGCTTTTAGGGATTCTGCCCCACTGTGTGACGTCTTGATTGCCAGTACAATGTCCGTATTTTAGTCCGTTTTTGTTTACAGTGTGGTGCTTGAAAAGTATCGTATGTTTCTTAAAGAGAGTTGGATCAAAATAACTCACTCATCTTTTAAGTCCGTTCATAAAGATATGACCAATTATTTGCACTTGAAACGCATAGTCACACGACTGATTTCGAAAGAGCTCAATTATCTCTTATTGTTCTGCAAGAGCTTTTGGCCAAAAATGCAACTAATGTCATCAACCAAGAATCGAACACTCCTGGTATGACCTCGTGTGACATTTCTCTGTTCACGAAGCTAAAATTACCACTTCCCGGAAAACGTTTTGAGTCAATTGAGGCCATAACAGAAAATTCGCAGAAGGAGCTAAAGGCCATACCCCAATTTACCTATCCAAAAGTATGGAAGATTGGGACCTTTGCTGGCATACTTGTATTGCAATCAGTAGCGTATACTTTGAAGATGGCAAAATAAATTTTCATGAAAAAAATATTTTGTGTGCGTTTTATATAGCAATTCTGGATACTTTTTACACACATATTGTTAGCCCTAAGGCCTCATGTCTTAATACTAGAACAAATGTTTTATTCTTTGTTATAGTGTGATTTATTATTATTTTCTAAGTTAGATGGCCAATTTAGGTAGAAAAGGCCTTAATTTATAAAATTTAATTAACAAAATGTCACTAAATTATTATTAGTATTTTTATTGAGAAGGTTAAAAATGTATGCTTGTGTTTTGCCCGTAAACTGGTAGAAGACTCCATTTTACTGCTTACTGAGGCATGTGCTGCCATGTGTGATCACAAATGAGATTAAATTGTTAATCTGTAATATATTATTAGTAGGACACTGGGTTTTAAACTTAAAATTCTTAAAAATGAATAATTTAGAGCAATGTAAAGATGTGTTCTATTAGTAGGACGCCAGGACCGAAGGAGTTAAGGTATACGAGTATTAGTATTAGTAATAGAGTTGTTAGAAAATTCATTATTTGGGGGGATAGTGCCCTCAACTGGATTATTGGTGTTTTCAGGCGTTGTTTTTTTTGTGGATTTGCGTTAGATTTATAGTTTGACATAATTGTTTATTTTTGGTACAGTTGAAGTCCTTAAAGATTTCTGCTAAGAGTTAGGTTTCTGTAATTACACTTTTATTGCTTTTATTGGTTGGTTTAGCGTTTTTTTATTGTTGTTCTTAAGTACACAGGGGTTTTAATTGAACATCTGTGAGTGGCTGGATGTGCTAGTGCACAGTTCGCAAACTTAGGCGTGATGCGACCCCTAAGAGGGCAGTCTGAATAAGTATAAAATCGAGAAAAACTCTCTTTAAGCAGACTTTTACGCAAGCAGGCAATCCGAATATAGGGAGGGTGTGGCTTCACCAGAAATGTGAAGTTCGCAATAGAAAGGTTAAAAAAGTATAGGAAAGCATAAAAGATAGTGTTCTCAAGTTCTAAACAGTGACCTTCTTTTCAGTGACCTTACATTATAAAATAACAGATTAAAAATATTTTTGTTAAAGTGTAGGAGTGAAAAGCGAACTTACGTCTCGCCACTAGAAGAAAGATTACTTGAACCAACATTTCACTGAAGGCAAGAAGCTTAGATAAGGGATATTTTTTATTTTCAATATGATCTAGGATACTGTTGAATTTGTGGGAAATTTTCGAAAAATAACTTATATACAGTTCTTCTTTAGTTTTTAATTGAATTTCTGCAATCATAGGGATAGAACCTGAAAATTCATAAAGTTCATAAAGCTGCTGAATTGGGGGAGAAGATTTTGTTTTAGATACTTTTGATTGCTGATCGATGGATTAGTTTTAATAATTACAGAATCATTTTTTTCCTGACTTTCCTTTGTAGAGTTTTGAATTTTAGGGGTTGCAGTGACATTAGCTTAAGTTTTACAGAATTGTGCTTTGACAGGTAATAGCGAGCAGCCCTTATAATAGGAAAAGTGTTCTAATGAGAAATTAGCTTATTTAGGGCGTGGTTTAGGAACCACAACTGAAGTACAGCGTCTAGAATACCAAGTGTGGAAATATGCTATCGAAACAGTGCTAAAAATCTGTATCCCTTAAATGTGCGACGATACTGATAAAATCTCAAGTGTCGATTGCAGCGACATCTGCGGGATTTTCGTATTACATTGTATAGACTAGCAATATATTGCAGTTGTAGAAAATATCCTGCAGATGTCGCTGTGATCTTCATATTTCAGCAGCATCGTAGCACATTTAAGGGATACAATATTTTAGCGCTTTTTTGAGTATTACAGCCGATTTCCACACTATATATTCTAGACACTATAGTTGAAGTATTTTTCTTAACATTACAATCTTGTGACAGGTGGGGGCCTCCACATCCCACACATTTCGGGTTGACATGCCAGTTAGCACTGATATGAAATAACTTCTGTCTGAGGAAGCATTGCGTATTTTGCTTTGCTGGGTGAAATTTTTCAACTTCGACGCGTAAGTTGTAGATGAAATGGACGTTGAATATTTCAAATGAAGTAACTCTTTTAGAGAGTTTTATTAGGTAGAGAGGAAGAGGGCTCTACGGCTTTTCATTTGAAGAAATTTGTGAATAGTGAAATTTGTGCAGCAGATAGTTTCATTAACAGAATTCATACCGAGAGACCTGGGGAGACCACAAATAACCACTTTGAGCGATATTTCACGATCAGGAATAACATAATGTTGACACTGTTTTGCTTAAAAAATTCTTGAAGCGACAAGTTGTCGCGTATAGTTTCAGGTGATAGTCTGATGTAGTTTCCAGCAAGTTTAGCTTCAAATTTAAACTTAACATTGGAGGATAGTTAGTTAAGAAATTGGGAGATGCTGGGGATTTCAATAACCACAATTGGTTTAAGCCATTTTTGTGATTTTTCTGTTTTGGAATTTACTCATTTACACTAAGAACCTCCTTTTCTTAATCACTGTCAACAGATCTAACTTCAACATCATCGGTGTTATTTTTTTGAATTAGTTCTCGGGATTTTATTACATTTAGCTGCAGCTTTAGCAATATCTTCTCAAGTGAATATTAGTGCATAAGCGAAATAATATTTCTCTTAATTGTTATCTGAAAACTATTTCCATTTCGGTACGTTTTTATGTGTAACACGTTCTATACAATTTGCTCCATAGTCCCAAATTACAGGCTTCTTTTACTTTACAGAATTCAGAAAAAAGAATATTTTAAAATTCTTGTTATAGTCAATTTTGTTTTACACTTTTCTAAGATACCTCGTGTTACTAGGGGGTTCTGCCCCTTCGATCTACGCTCGCCAACCACCGTTCAGGCGCCACAGACTCTTAAAAACACGTTAATTTGATCGAATTAAAAAGGGTTACGGAAGATTTATTTATAATTAAAAAAGCAGCGGAGATCTCCGTGTAAACGGGTTTCCATTCATATCCCTTTGATTGAGGAATTTTAAGGCTGAATCAACTGCTGTTAACACAATTTATGTCTGTTTTCGTGTTTGAATAAATACAATCAGTTAATCATTTGAAAAAATAGGTAATATAAAATGAACTAAGTAAACAGTATTTGCCTCTTGATGTGTTTTAAGAACACTATATGAAAACTGTTTTAAATAAGATCTTTTAAAGATATCGTTCTAAATTTGGCGTCATTTTTATCAAAGTTTTCTTTCACTTGTTAATTATCACGTCAAAATACTTTTGTTGTTAGAAAGGAAATATAATTATTTGCAATCTCTTAGAATTGACAACCGCAGTTAAAAATATCTCCACGAAATGTGAAATAAATGTCTCGTAAAAATATACTTTTAAATTTAAATTGGTTGGCAATATTATTATTTGGATATTTAAAATATAAAGAAATTTCCCCCCATCTTCTGCTTTTAACGCATATTAATGAATTTATAATTTTATAGTTACTTTCGTCTTTTCTAATATTGACGTGTTAACGCAAATTTTATGACGTAATTTTTAATATTTTCCTGCTTTTAACATGTAATCATTTAATTTTTTTAAAGTATTTTTCTGTTTTAATTAAATGAATGTTTAATTAAAAGGAAATATTATTCTTTGAGCTGTTTTTGAAATTGGTAACAATTTAAAATAATAACTCTTTCAAAAATCTGGAAAAAATATTTCTTCAAGTCATGAAAATTTGAATTAAAAAAACCCAAAACAAATTTATCAAGCTAAAAAATTAATAAATGTAGTCTGCGCACCACAAGCTTGTAATATACAGACGTGTGAAAATTATTAGAATAATTGTAAAATTTACATTAAAAATTTGTTATATTAAAGAAATAATACATTTAAAAATATTGACACATTTAATATTTAGCGTGCATCCTCTTGTTTTTTATTAAAGTTTCAATACGTCTTGGCATATTTTGTATGAGTTTTTGGCAATTAATTTGTATTTCGTTGTCATGATACCAAATTTGGATGAATTTTTCTATCAAAATATTCTTGTTTGTGATGTTGCATTTCTTTAATTTAATTAAAGAAAACATTTTCATGGCCTGGAAACAGTCTAGATATGAAACCCATAAAGAACCTTTGGGACATTATAAAGAAAAAATTAAAGAAATACAACATCACAAACAAGACTAGTCTGATAGAAACACTCATCCAAATTTGGCATCATGACAACGAAATACAAATTAATTGCCAAAAACCCATACAAAGTATGCCAAGACAAGTATGCTATCATTTCTTTAATAAAAAACAAGAGGATGCACACTAAATATTAAATGTATCAATATTTTTTTAAATATTTCTTTAATATAACAAGTTTTTATTGTAAATTTCACAATTATTCTAATAATTTTCACACGTCTGTATATCTTTAGAAAAAAAAAAAAAATTAAATTCCTATGCATAATTTTTGCATAATTTTTGCTCGTATAAAACCTTTTAAATGGGAAAAATTTAATCAGCTTTAACATTAAATAGCTCTTTAAATAATTATTCGATTTAAAAACTGCCTATTTCAGCGTGTTTATAAAACATTTCTCTAAAATAATACCTATTCTAATATTTTTGTATGCATTATTTTTCGTTGTATATTACTTTCCTTCTCTTATTCTTATAGCTCTTATTCTTTATATAAGAGATACAAAAAATTCATTTACGGCAGCTGCCGTGACAGCGTTAGTTAATTTTTTTTAGAATAGAAAGTTTCTCAACTTTTGATTAGCCAGCCCCTTTTCAAATCCATTCAAGATTGGCTAATAGATATTAGTATTACCAGTATTATAGTTGCATTGTATCATATGTAACACATTGAATACCTAGCTGTACTTCACTATCGCTTGAGGCTAAATCCTAATAACACATTCTACAAGCAAACGTTCACTAGTCTGAGTTCTAAATTATGGATGACATAGTCAGATACAAGCACGAACAGGTATTGGTCACAAACCTAATTAAATTCTAGGCACGTCCTAGAATTCTATAAAGGTTCTCTTGGACTGAAATATAACATTCATGCGCACATTTATAATAATATAACAGATATTTGAATTATATAGACTCCGTTTTGTGAAAAATGATCCAAATGTCATAAGTGTTCAATAATTTAGTACTCTTATGTTTTTAAGCCAAGTGTCTCCATTCTCGCAAGTTTTTTTAGTGCTTGGTATTTCCGAATGTGTACTTAAGTACTGATGATTTTATGGAATATTTTGGCGTTATTGCTACCGCTATTCTTGAATAAAATCTACAAAGAATTAAAATAATGTAATCTTAATTAAATCATTAGCTTTATGTATTTGCAATTTTGATACAGAAACACCATTATAAGACCAATTTTAAGGCTCTTTATCTTACCTGACAGTTAAAAAAATCCGTTGTTGCTGATTCAATGTTTTTTCATGGATTGTTTATTCCCACTTGACCATAATCTATTTTAAACAAAAGTTCTGTTTAGTCTTCGTCAGCAAAATATACATTTATCGCTGAAATATTAATTAGTCAATTTTTGATGTCACGCAAGATATTATTTTAGATCAGCAAATATTATATCCACTTATAATAATCGATATATTTAAAAGACAAGGCTGTTTTTTTAAACATCTAGCCTGAGCGTTCTACAGAACCGATTTTCATAATTCTTTTTTTTTTTTTTTTAATGACAGCAGTTCATTTGTATATGTGCCTACACTCGCTATTTAAAAAAAATCTCATTTTTATATTTTGATTTTGATTTTAAATGTCATTCATGAAATTCTTTCACATGGGTGGTAATAGGGATACTTTTATTATTGAAGAGAGAAGGGAAACAATGGAAATTACCATATCATTAAGGATGCCATTTTCGTATTACAATTAAAACTAACTTAAAAATTTTTGAGCAGAAAATGACCCCACAATTTAATAAAAACGCATTTTTACTCATAAAGCTGTTACAGTTCAATCATTTTTTTATTGCACTGATACTGAGATAGTGACGCTAAAATCAGAGGGCTTCAGTAAGTGAAAATGACGTCATAGTAAAAATAAAATGAGTCCTGAGATAAAACTAAATATTTTACTTTGAATTCGTCTAAAAGTAAATTTCTAAATTTGGCCGACACGCAGATAAGATCCTCAAGTCAAGAATGAGAATGTTTATATGCAAAATTGTAACTGGCAAATGTGACATCAAGTTTGAAAATATATTTACTAACAATCTATTACGCATTAAAATGGTTGTAAAATAGTGAATATTATTATGAAAAGTATGCATGTAAATTTTGTGGCAGTGAAAATGACGTTAGTTTTAGATCACGCTATAAGAAAAGTATGATTGTGTCATAGTGGCGAAATTTTTGTTGATTCTTTATTGCGTAATACCAAAGATCAAAGCCTCAATTGATAACTTCATAATTTATTATACGAATTACATCTTACGGATTACGTACAGGAATAAGGTTTAATTTTTGAATAATTTGAAAAGTTTGGGTTAAACTTTAGTTATAAATAGTATTTGTTTTGTGAATTAAGCCGGCCAATATAATATTCATTATTTTTGGAAGTTTTTTATAACTACAATCTAACAGTTCTTTTAAACATCTTCATTCGTAGAATTCGACGGGTTCCGAGTCGTAATTCTTTTATATTAAAAACTCTAAATCGTTACTGCTCTCCGTTTGTGAGTAACTATAAGCTAACATTTGACAATAAGATTGTCAGATCTAGGTAGAGGTCTTCACGGGCCCGGACTTTGCCCGAGGCCCGTACCCGGCTCGACAGAATTAGGACAATTGTTTCAACGGGCCGGGCCGTCAAAAAAATTGAACGGGCCTGCAGGGCCGATAAAAAAATTAAGTTGGCCTACCAGCCCGATATGTAAAATTAAACGAAGCCGATAAAATATGATCCATTTTCAATGAATATGACTTTCGCGAGAAGAAGCATAAATGTGCGTCACGAAACAATGCGAGTTTGATAACATTAATATTGAAATATAACATTTCCATTCTAGAGATCGGCATCGGACAGTTACATCTTGTCTGATCCCAAGTTTAATTTTTTCAGAAGATTCGCGCCGGGCCGATATCTGGCTTGCACTTTTTTTCTACATAGTTGTGCCTTGACGGAACTGGTCCTAATAGTTCTCAGGATGTGTAAGGCAGGCATTATGTTTTGTAAAAGTACTAATAGCGATAATTAACTTCTGTTAACTGTATCTTTGGAAATATACCTTCAGGTGGTTCTCAAAACCCACTGATCAACAATGCGAAACTTTACTATGCATTTTCTGACTCATTTTAAACTGTAAAAGCATAAAATTGAAAGGCCTGACTATTGAAGGGACTTGGAATCGAATAGCGTTTTCAATTTTTGATAAATTACTTACAGAGATACAAGATAATCTTGTCACGTGAATATAAGTTTTTCTCCTTTTTCGTGCAATCGCTTCCGGAAATTCGATTCAAATCGCTAATTTTGGTAGTTTTTTTCTCAAAGATATATTGTTTATATGTATATATATATATATATATATATATATATACGCTATTTCCATAGTTTCTGAATAAGAATACCTGCCAATCTTACGTGTTTTCAAAAAGGAAGAAAAATAGAAATGTGTCAGAATGTACCTCCTTTGGATTTGAGAAAAGTTTTAAAAAAAGACAGATAAATATTTTCACAAATCTACTTTTTACCCGAGTGCCAAGAAGGGTTATGTGTTTCACGCGTATCTGGGTATGCGGAATCCTTTATACCATCAAAACATCTCAACGGCTGGATGGATTTTAATGAAAGAGGTCTCTATCGGTTCATGACAACCGTTCAATGGTTATAGACTAGGTTTTGTTTTTATAAATTCAAAATGGCAGCCATAAAATACAAAATAACGGTAGACACGGAAAAAAATTTCACGCACGCTATTGAGTGGCATATCATTGGACAGGTCTTTCAAAATGAAGACGATGTTTCATTGACTGTTTTACAGTCAGAAGCTCCGTTTAAACATTAAATAACCTGGACGTTATGTAGGTAGGATCTCTAGGTTAACGGCAATCCTAACCATCATAGGCGTCCAACTATAGGCGTCGTCAAAACAGTGTTTATAGATAAGAATTAACAATTAAACACAATTTAAAAGTCATGAATACAAGTAAATACAAAAATAGTTAAGTAATATAAAAAATAGTTTAACATTAATGAGAAATAATTAATTTTTTTCTTTTTACGCAGTCGGATTTTTGATTTTTTAAAAGCAATTTTTATTAACCCTTTATTCTAAACTACATTAATTTTTTAATGAATCCTTATTTGAATTTTAAATTTGTAAGACTGTAAGTAATCATTAATGTTGCTATTGTGTGTTTTCTGTTTTGCGAACATATAGTAATGTAAAATATACTTTAAAATATTCCCATAAATATGTATGTAGTGTTCATTAAACGAATCTTTATTAGATGTCGAGAAAAAAACGGAATTTATTTAGAAATTGAGCCGGACCGGGCCGGACCAATTTTCATTGATTTTTGTACGGGCCGGATCGGGGCGAGAATTAAAATTCCTGCCCGTGCAGACCTCCAGATCTATGTGATCGCTTTCCCGTCTGGGGCAACTGTTTCTATTTAATTATTTACTATTAGCAAAATGTTAATTTTGCTTTAAACTCATGTTTTCTTATCTGAGAAAATTTTAATTTTTACTGATTTAATTTATTTTGTTATTTTTTTAATGATATCGATTGTTTTGCTTTACTTTTAGTTTTTTGTAAATAAGAGTACGTTTCTTTTTCAAGCCGAATAATGGTTGTACCTGTCTTGAAATCCCAAATACATTAAATAGAATACGTAATAGCCATAAATAATTACTTAAATATTTGTCCAAAACATATATTTTATGTTACCAGGTGTAGAATAACAATAAAAGTTTTTCTTTTTTTTTTTTACAAACGTTTGAAAATACTTTTACGTTTGTTTTTGTTGACTTAGATATAATTTTTTCGAAACCTAATATTTTTTTTTTTACGTTTTGGTTTTAAATTATTAATATAAGTTCACTTGTATGTAAAAAAGTTCCCTTTAAAAAGTATCTTTCAGATCAAAATTCGAATGCAAAATTTTTAAAATTTTATTTCACCCATAAAATTTATAGGTTATAAATACACTGTAAAAAAAAAAAACGACATTTTTACAGTACAAAGTACTGTTCATCTCGCGCACAAACTCGATCACAGTGAATGAGCTGTATCTTTCTTTCGTTTCCTGATTACGTTAACATGGAAAATACAGTAGTTGCGTAAAATTAACAGCACAATGTGCTGGCAATTTGGACGCCAGCAGTTTGTGCTATAAAAAAATGCGTCCAAATTGCCAGCACATTGTGCTGTTAATTTTACGCAACTACTGTATTTTCCATGTTAATATAGTCAGGAAACCAAAGAAAGATACAGCACATTCACTGTGATCGAGTTTGTTCTGGCAAATTTACAGTGGTTTTTTTTTACAATGCAGTCTAAGAGTTAGCAACGTTCTTGTAACTTGTTTTTATAAAGACTCATTTTTTTATATTCCCTGCCTTTTTATGGTATAGTACTCATGCGGACTGTCAGGCTGTCGGGAGCTTTTGCGTTTATCTGTTAAAGGAGCGACTATGCAGTTGAAAAAATTACAAAACTACATCATAATAGCATGACTTTTGTTAATAACATCTGTTTCTGCTAACTATTAGTGATATTAATCCATCATTGCAAGACAGTTAGAAGTTTTTTAGACCGTGTCAGATCCTGATTTATATTGAAAATTTAACCACCATCAGATGATAAATGAATCACGCAAACAGCGAATTGTGACATTAGTTATTCCTTACAATAACATTTCTGAATTCTCATGCAAATAAAATCAGACTATAAATCGATACAAACTAATAATCTTCAAGTGTTGCAACATCGAATTAAAATTGTGATTTTGCAAGTATAAATGGTAATTAACAATAAATAAATAAGACTGTTTTCCCACAGATGTGATGTAAGCAATATCATGTGATTGACTGAACAGAGCTAAAAAAGTCTACTGTCTCATTATTATTATGCTCTCTGCTTACTGAATAAAAAATATGTAAAAATAAATCGCTGCCATAAAAGTGCACATGTTATTATAAAGAAACTTAAATACTGTAAAATTCAATACTTAATATATATATTTTTTAAATCTTAATATAATTTAATAACTACGCATCAGCACTATGAGTGATAATTCTTCATGTGCCATAAAGATTATTCAACACAATTTTTATTCTCCCAGTTTAGTGCAGATATAAAACAAACTAGAGAACAGGAATTCTGCTTTTTCAGAATTTAGTGTCGCCCCCGACATTTCCATTACTTCATTTTCTTCTGATGGACTGGTGGTTTCTATTATTATGAAACAACCATTATAAATGAAGCGTTTAGGTGAAGATGAAAGAGCAATCGTAAAAAGTTAGAACTCTGATTTTCTGGTCAGAATGGGAAAAAAATATACTATAATTTTTCTTAAAAAAAAAAAAAAAAAAAAAAAAAAAAAAAAAAAAAAAAAAAATTACATGGCTGCAAATTTCGAGTGGTTAGAAAATTGATCCAGACAAATTCTCCCAATTCAGATTTAATACAATACATAACATAATGTAGATACTTTATCATGATATCTTATGATTCCGATTTTTTACATAACTCTACATACTTTTACATAACATACATATATCTGTGCAGAGATAAATATAAATATAAAAATGAAAATATAACCCAACAGTTTTCATTAAAGCTGTCGAATGTTTCCCCGTATCTTAAATTGTAGAAAAATAAATTTTAGGATTTGTTTTAATAATACAAAAATAATTTGATCATATTAGCTTCCATTACCGTTAAGAAAGTATCATTAAAATTATCAAGAAGAAGAGTAAAATCATGCGTCATTCAGATTATGAAGCTTTTTTCAATGCATTCGGAATACTATAATAAAACTTCATAGCTTAATAACGTGAAAAACTATGTCTAAGTAATAATTTGTAAAACATATAACGCATTTGAAAACGCAATTTCAACCAAAGTCGAAAAGCTAACTGAAAATTTTTTAAAAACCTGTATATGTGTATATGAATTATAGATATATCATATAATTCACAATATGCTAAAATTTAGAGCAGTTCGTGAACGCATAGCACAGTTAAAAATTCCTCGTCAACAATTTCGGCCATTAAACGGAAATGTACTTCAGATGTTTTGTGCAGATATGATTTATAGAATTTTTACAAACTAAAAAATATACAATTTTTATAATTTAAAAGAAAAAGTGTCCGACAACTGATAACGCACTTCCATCAATTACTGTTCATAGAGAGGGTAATATAACTGATTTATTTTGTGTCCCCCTGTATATGAAAGATGAACGCTATGCACATCATATTCAATAGTAAGTATCTCATAGAGCATCTCGGAGATATATATAAATTTAAATACATTTGAAATAGTATAATATGAACAAAATAAACCACAAACAATTTTTCTCCATAGACCGTAATGTAACATAATCCTTTTTAGTGTCCCCGTAAATGATCGATAAATGCTATCCATATCATATTCTACAGCAATCATCTTATAGTGCACTTCATAGATGGTATATAAATTTCAAAGAGTTTGAAATTATGAAACATCATTAAAAAACACCCAAAACGATTTTTCCTAACAAGCCGTAATGCAATGAAATTCTTTTGAATGTCCCTGTAATGAAATTATGGCTACTACACGCTACATTTTGCAATACCTAACATTCAATAGTAAATATCAATGACAATTTTCAATTTCATGGCGATGCGACTATACTGACTAAAAATAATTTTGGCCACCTAGAATAGGAAAATCACCCACCGTGCGCCGATCATGACCCTAGAATACAAAACCAGTCCCAGTTCAAAACTTTATCTATCTTTCTGTCTATATGTTGTATTATTAATTCTTCCTTCGCGATATTTCATTTTTGCATACTAAACCAGAGCTTAATTTGCGCCGGAGCCCACAGGAGCCCGGCTCCGGTACTTCTCTGTTTTTAGTAAATATTTAAATATTGGTCGGAATTCACCGGAGCTCATAAATACAGGGCTCCGGAGCCCAGTGCAATAGCGCTTCCGAAAAACCGAAGCCTAAATTAATCTTTCCTTTCCTTCCCATATCCAAGCTTTTGCATTCTTTTTTTTTTTTAAATCAAAACACGTATATGTGACGCAATGTGTCGAACAAGTATAGGAGATGGAGATAAAACGGACTCAATTTTTATATTAGTTTTTGGGCTTGGACTGACTCACGCTCAATCTGTCTTATATTTAAAATTTTATTTATTTGCGTATAGGAAAAAAAAAACTTTTCCTCGTTAAAAATTACGTATTACATTCTATTTCAAATCATTTTAATGCTATTTCGATCAAAATGAAGGGAAACAGAAATCGTGTTTTTCTGTTCTAGCGATATTTGCAAATTTATGTCTGGCATTGATGTTGGCGATGCGTTGATATGGCGCCACTCAATAGACTGAACAATGAATTTGCTTTGAAATTGAAAAACATTGTTCCATTATTCAGCATATAAATATTAATTTCTGTAAATTAATTTTCATAAAAATACATAGCTGCGAACTATCCCTTTTCTGTTTTAACACTATTTCCTAATCAGAATCCTTACATTATTTCATCTAAGAATTCTGCAATTAATTAATGCTAAAATTAGGCAAAGAGTGCGATTCGGAAGGAGTGATAACTAAAAAGTGGAATATTTGACAGCTAAGGAGTGACAGGGGGAAACAGTACAGTTGTTAGTACCGGTACCACATAATATTAGGGCTCCAGTACTTTTTTGGTAGAAATTAAGCCCTGTACTAAACTATCAGCATATTCACTACTTTCTTATTCTTTAATAATATCTGTCATTAATAGTATTAAATTACCCTTAAATTAATTATTATCTTACTCAAGTTGCTTAAATAGAAAGCTTTTAGTTTATTCCTAAATTGTATCATGATTTCGGATCATCTCTATTGTTTAATGTGAATTCGAATGTTTTTAAAAGAGTCATTTTTTGTGCTTATTTTATCCTGAAATTAATTTCGCGCAGTGGGGTATTTTTACATTTAAATGCATAAGCTCCAAATTGACAGGACTCTTTAATAAACCACTCCCAATGGACGTGGCGTAGGTTTACACGTACCTTTTATTATCTCATTGGCCAGAGCGGGCGCGACGTCATGATTTTGTGTTTCTACGCGTTATGACGAAAAGCAGATGCATGGGACTTTCCTCGGAGGATTTGTTCTATCTTTCAATTGTCAACAGCTCTCAGGCTGGTAGTTCTTGGACATAGTTTCATTCTAAAAGTTACTTTTTAATTTTATTTCAAGATAATGCGGTGAAATTATTTACCTTCCTGTCCGAACGCATTATAAAAATGTGGTGAATTGCTTTTGATGTTGCCTGACTAATAAAAGCATGAAGATCTAATTTGACTCGTTATTTCCGAATGGAGCAGTTCTCATCTATTTCATTTCTTTGCCTTTCTGAATCCACCTCACGACTAGTACCAATGTCTACAATCTACAAAAAATATTCATAATGGAGATTCATCCATAATATCCACCTTACGACTAGCATCAACGCATATTATGCTACAATAAAAAAAGTCAGGCTAATGGTATCGCTACATTACATGCGTGGTAGTATAATAATATTAAACACTTTTTTATGGACACGATAACTTTAATAATTCTGCACCAATCTCTTCTAAGCTCACACATAAAATCAAGGGGCAAAAAATATCGGTCAAGTTCGTTAATGGTCAAAAACGGACAAAAGGGTGTGGAAATAGGAAAGGTTTTTATTTAAACAGAAAAAAACTTTATAAGTTCTTAATTATGATACATATCGAATCAGTTTAAAGTTATTATTACTTCTAGGAAAATGGCCAAAAATTTATGTATCAGGAATTTTTGATATCGTTAAAAATGGGTTCAAGGAGCGAAAAAAGTAAGGTTTTAAGAAAAAAAAAATTCATAACTTCGTCAATTCACAACATATTAAATCCTCTTAAATTTATTATAAATGTTCGTAAACTTACCTACGACATTTATTTTGACAAGTGTTAGATAAGACCATTTCTTACAGTGAAAAAAAATAAAAACAACAAAAAAGGAGGGGTGAAAAAAAATCATAACTTCTTCAATTCATAAGATATCAAACCCCATTACATTTATTATAAATCTTCTTAATATTATCTACAACTTTTATATTGACAAGATATGGATAAGACCAATTCTTACAGAAAAAAAAGAAGAAATAGGGGCTGAAGAAAAAATTATCGTATTGACTTGTTGGAGAAATTAGTGCTTAACTTCGAAATTTACCTGTCTCTGTAGGCCGAGCTGTCAGTTCTTTTTTTTTTTCTTTTTAGATCTTTGAACCAAATGACATCTACTTTTTGTCCTAATAGTCTAAGAATTTAAAAATTATGTCGGAAGGCTATAATATCAATAACATGCTTCGTGAGTAATGAGCAAGAAAATGATTGACATTTTGTCTGGAAGACATCGATACTTTGATTCCTTACACGACAGACTAAGAAGCCGCAGGAATAAAACGAATGTTTTTGTATTGAAAAAGTGCAAAACAGCAAACATACACCAAATAAATATAGTAGAAAGGGTGCTATGAAACATTTAAAATTTGATTTAAAAAACGAAATGCCAGTAGACCTTTGATCGGACTGCTTAATGTGTCTTTAAACTAGACAGACAAGTCAGATAATTAAAATAGAATATTACCTTTGTCAATATTGAGGAACGTTCAGAATTTAATTAACTTCTGAAATATTCCTCAGTTTATCATCTAATTAGGAAATAGAGAAATTAGAAACAAAGGTGCTACGACATTCTGGGGCCATTATTGTATTTTACACTACACATATGCAAAGTTATTACAGTGATCAATATATCATTTAATAAATAACCCATATATCTTTAATATTCCATTAATATAACAACAGTAATCACATTCCTTTGTATTTTTAAGCTGTGTCTATAATTCTAGCGGCTTCATTAACTACAGATTGTTCTGAGTAAAGTGTTTGAATTTTAAAAATTCCATAAATTAATAATTATTATAAATTTATATATGAAAAATAAGTAGTACACTGTAAAAAAAAAAAAAAAAAAAAAAAAAAAAAAAAAAAAACGGACTAAAATATGGAAATACTACTGCAATCTAGACGCCAGTACTATTTCCGTATTTTAACGGAACATTTTCGCGGTAAATTATAGAAAAATTACCATTAAATTCCAAAAAAACGGAAAATTTTCTGCAATTTAACGGGAAAAAGTTCCGTTAAAATACGGAAATAGTACTGGCGTCTAGATTGCCAGTAGTATTTCCGTATTTAGTCCGTTTTTTTTATAGTGTATGTTTACAAGGTAGTTCATGCTTTACTGTGTATATAAATTTTGAATACAGTAATAAAAATGTACTTCACATTTTTATAAATGTATGGTGCTTCAGTGACTAAATCTGAAAAGAAAGCTCAAAATGATATGTTAAGTGTAAAAGATCCCTCAATTTAAGCAGTTTATTTTGTTTTGCAAATGAAAGTATGGGGAAAAGTTTGAGTTTTGGTGTTTTTAAGTTAATGTCGCAATTTTTACAGGTTGAGTCAGTACGTTATTTATTGAAAAAAAATATCAACATTGTTTAAAGTCACATGTATGTAAATTTTATGACTCTGTATAAACATATCGCGAGTTATATATTTAAGTTTTTTATAGTTAGCAGAATTAGTGAATATAAAAGTAGGTTTTCCTTTTCGAGAATACTGCAATCTCTTCATTAATATAAGTGTAAATATAGCAATACTAGTGATACTAAGGATTTCTAATGTTTATTAATTCCTTTTCATACATTCTAAAGCTACTTCAATATCTGAATCTTTAGCTTCCAAGACCAAATTTAATGAAATTCGTGAATTGTTTCATAAAAGCGATTACCTTGCCGTCAATCATCGCCGGTAAAACAATGTTTTTTTCTTTTTTGATTACACGAGTACCACGTGAGTTAAAGTCAGAGTTTAACAGTAAAAGAGTCGATAAAGTTTTCTTAAGTAATATCAATACAATGATTGGAAAATTGATTGTCATAAGGGCAAAATAATGACGCTGTGTCATTTTTATATACTTATTCCCACATAATACATTTTGAAATAAACATTCACGGGATAAAAATAAGAGCTGGATAATAGCGTGTTTGCGCTGCCTATTATGCTTCCTAGCTTCTTTTCATCCTTTTGTAATTGCTTAATAAGCTTCTAAGAAACTATTTTTCAAAGGCTGAAAAATTCTTTCTTATGCAACATTAATTTCTGCCAAAATTTTTCCGGCGTCATTTTGAAACGTTTAAGAAGGGAATATTTCACGTAATTATAGTTACTTACTAATGGATCTGGCTCTTTGGTTAATATTCATGATTTCCAGAAGGACTAAATTTAATAAATGCACCTCCCAATTATCTTTTACGATATTCATCCTAGCGATTTGTCTTTCAAAAAGAGCCAATTAGATGCTAATAGCACCTTTTTCAGCAAAATGTGCCATGTTTTTAAACAAATCTGGTTGCTTACCTGAACCAGCCACCGCAGAAACCTTAGTTCCTCTTAGCAAATTACTTTGAATCTCCAACTTTATTAATTCATACTCCATCTCCAGCTACTTTCCTTCTATCTTCTGTCTACTTCTAAGTTTCTTAATTCCATTTCTGCTTCTAGACTTCTTTCTTCTATTTTGCTTCTAATCTTATTTCTTCTGTTACTGTTTCTAGTCTTCTTTCTTCTATTTCTCTTTATAACTTCTTTTCCTCTTCCAGATGCTGTTTTCTCTCTATTCTGTCAGCGGCTATGACTTCGAGTCGAGCTTTAACAAAATCTTATTCATAACTTTCTGATTCAGTTACCAATATGTTCAAGTCAGCAATTTTTGGAGTCTGAGGTACGACTAGTCCCAGGTCTCCGCATAATGCTAGTAAATCCCCTTTTCTAGTTTTATTTAGAACCGATATTATTTAATTTGCGAACGCTTCAAAGAGAAAACTATCAAAAGTATTATTAAGTCTGATTTCGGAAGATGTCCCCTTGTAACCACACTTTAATAGCTCGAAAATTTTTTTTACTTCTATTTCAATATTACTTTTTTTAAATCCTGGCATACAATATTGGGCTTTTTTCAGTCCCATTCGAGCCCCCAAAATAGCTATGGAATTAGTTTGAATACATTACCAACACAAGTATTAAGTTCGATTACAAAGTTAAAATCGAAAGTTTAATGATACAATTAAATACACAGATAGTTGTAAAACATATTTTAAATAGATGAGCATTTACGAATCATAAAGGCGCTGCATATTCAATAAAATTATCTCTGCAAACTTCTTAAGCTTTGCAGAAGCTAGGCTTTTCTTCTAAATTGCGTAGAAGAAAACAACTATCACCTTTGGCTGAAATCTATAGAACTAATCATTTGTCCATCGTGTGCTTTCCTCATGCTTATCATGGATTCATAATACTGGTTGGGACTGTTATCACTTTATTAAGTCATTGAGTTTTGCAAAATGTTGTTGTGAATCCTCAGTAATTCCCATATATATACACTGTTAAAAAATATATATCTCTCAAATTGCGGAAAAATACTGTCCATTTTGGCACCAGTGGAAAACCGTTTAATTTACAGAAAATATCTGTATTTTTTCATTAAAACAGTTTTTTCTGTAAAAAATAATTTTTTTTTTCCTTTTAAAATTTCAAAATTCAGTTTCTTTTAGAGAAAATGACTGCGTTTCTTAACAGTTTTTTTTCTGTAAAAAATACAATATTTTCGGTAAAAATTACAGATTATTTACAGTGCATAGTATATACTTTATATGGTATATACTTACATTAACTGTTATAATCCATTCTCATAGTTATTTATAGCGTTATAATATAAATACTCTGAAAAATGTTATTAAGTACAAAATAAAACAATAAATAATGTCACAATACCATCGTAAACAATGAATGCGATGGAACAAAGTACGCGGGAATTTTTTTTCGGTATCCGGTATGTGGTTTATGACGTCAGGCATGTGTATCGACTTTAGAATCAGGCCAGCGAAAAAAGCACACGATGCTATCCCGGAAGATCCCATCCGACACTTGCTTCTCGGTTACAGAATTTATTTGAAAACCATTTATTTTTAGCAAAAACTCTAATAAGTTTTTTTTCATTTAATATGTTTTTTGATATCCCACTAAAAACACTAAAAATCATTTTTATATAAAATATCAATTATGTTTTCAAACGAAATTTTAGAAATTTATAAAAACCAACACTTTCGTATTAGCCGCATGCCAGGAGTTAATTAAAATATTTCGCTGCTTTTATCTTTTTAAATTTTGATAATTTCAGTGGTTTAAGCGGGTGGTTCGGTTGTATGTATGTTAAATGTGTTTTATTCATATTACTTTATTTGTTTATTTATTTATTTATAAAGTTTTAATTTTGTTATGAAACGTGAACTTGAAACGAATGTTTAGCTATTCATATTATTTTAAGTTGAAACAGGTTAATATTTCATAATCGGACTGCATACCATATGAGGACAAAGATATATAAAAAACCCTGCTTGAATATTATTTTTAAAAACTTAAAATATCAGTAGATTGAGATACAGTTCTTAAACAAATTGCATTTGAAACATTTCCTATTTGACGGTATAAAAATTAAAATTTTGCGATGATGAAAAGTTGAACTAATTTCAGTAAAAACGAAATTTATTGATAAGGCGGGGCTACCACACCGCCCCCTGAATACTAGGCCTGAGCACTGAAACAAAAATGACACAAAAATGGCGGCTGACGAAGGCGGATTTCTTTTTAGCGTAGGTACGGTCCCTTAACTGCAGACATCAGAATTTTATAAAAGATTTCTCTGCCTTCTTTATTCTCAAAACAATGAAGCGGAAAAAACAGAAAAAAATTATTGGTAGGAATATTTAAGGGACCGTACACACGCTGAAAAAAATCCGCCTTCGGCAGCCGCCATTTTTGTGTCAGCGCTCAGGCCTAGTATTCAGGGGGCGGTGGACACCATCAATATTACGTCAGCATTATTCACGGACATGTTTCTGCTCTATAATATAGCTACATGTACAGTGAACTCCCGTCTATCCGGCTAGCGGCTATCCGGCCCTCCGTACTATCCGGCCTAGTAAAAAAATGAAAAATAAGAAAAAGAGAAGGAGGATGGCAGGAAAAATCTCATCCCACATTAGGAAGGATTCAAGACGATTGAGGCAGCACTGCAGTACATTAGTCAGCAAAAGGAAGCGACGCCAAGTAATATCATCTGCTATCGTAAATGGACGGATATTGTGTCGCGGAAGAGGGCTAACACAGAGAAGCAGTCATCTATCAAGGGCTTTTTCAAAAACTAAAAACTGTAAGTTTTGACTCTTTTACCTAATGCATAACTTTTCATATTTGTGCAATCATTTATTAATAAACAGTAAAATAAGATTTACTCTTTTTTTTTAGGAATTGGGCTTACGTTTTAAGTTAATGATTTGCTTATTTTGAAAGTACATACAGTTTCAAAATAAGCAAATCATTAACGTAAAACGTAAGCCTAATTCGTAAAAAAATGAGTAAATCTTATTTTACTGTTTATTAATAAATTATTGCACAAGTATAAAAAGTTATGTATAAGATAAAAGCGTCAAAATTTATCTTAAAATGTGTATCATGTGTTTTTAATATCATGGCAGGGGGAGAGAAGGAAGTGAGTAAATATTTTTATATTTATATTATCCAGCCTACCCTTCCGCCACATTAGGCCGGATAGTCGAGAGGTTACTGTATTTTCTTATCTCCAGATTGAAACAATTGGGCTTCTCATTTAAGTTTTTCCTATTTAAAACTTTAGTCGCAGTGGGAAAATCCTATCTCATTTATTTTCCATTGCGAAGTCTATTTGTACAGAAAAAATATCATATTTACCATTTAAGCACAAGTCATTGTACTTTTGCAATGCCCAGTGTTTCTTCTTCTGAAGAATCTTGCTCATATTTAAAAAAAAAAAAAAACTTCCACAAAATTATACACTATAGTATCTTAAATGCACTTTATACGACAGGAAAACTTAAACCTTTTCCTTCTTGACAGTTTTGATTGGCAGTATATATTTTCCTTTGAAAAATGAACAAGACAGTTTCATTCTTTTCGGTTATTCTTATTTTTTTTTCTTTCATCTATTATCCTTGTAACTTTCCTATTTCTTTCGTTCTATTAATACAAGAAACAATGTCAAGAAAATAGTTTTCATTTTTTAAAATTCATACATTTTTGGATATAAATAAAATTGAAGCGTTTTCATGTTTTTAAAAGTATTACACTATTGCTTGTTTCAGTATTTCATGTTTTTCCAGATATAGTTGAATAAAAATTGAATCTTTTAAACGTTTTCGTATTTTAAAAAGTACTACATTATTGCATGTTTCAATATTTCTTACGGTTATTAAACATTCTATTTCTTATTAAATACATAAATGTTTAATTTAAGAAAAATAAAGACAATAAATCGAAAGAAGAAGAAATGCGTTATTTTGGAACGCCACCGTATACCTGAAAAATATGCAGATAACAAACTTTTTACATTTATTCTTTTAAAGCACTAAATTAATATTAAAATATTTTAATAAAAAATCTTCTCATTGTCACTATTCGGTGAATATTTTTACCTTGTTATGAGTATAATTTTGTATGTACACTAGAACCTAGCTAATCCGAACTAATTAGGACCGGTGCCTGTTCGGATTACAAAAAAATTGGATTATCCGAAATTCCATTAAAAATAGAAAAGTAAAAGATGTGTGCTGAAAATTACAAGTTATAAGTACTCACAAGGAAGGTCTCCATACGGGCATACTCAGAAAAATCTGAAAAAAATACAGAATGTTCTTCTCATATGGATATATATGTTTATAAAAATTTTTTTGGCGGAACCCCGGTATAGCGTCCGTAAAAAAATAACGAAATTTTTGTTTATTTGGCGATTTATAACCGGTTGGCGATGGAAAAAAAAATACGCTTTTATGTAGTAAAAAACTTTTTATGTTGAATTTGTTTATATAAGTTTAATTTAAATAACTTTAGTTTTGTCATTTTTAGTTTGTTTTAACTACGGTTTCTTATGTATATTTATCTGAATTTATAATAAAATTTAAATATCATATTTTACGATTTAAAGCAAAATTTAAATTGATTTAAATTATTTCAAGCTCAAAAATTAGGCAGATAGAACACTGTCGATTTGATTTTGTTGCTATGGAAACGACTTCGTCTTTGATATGGAAATATATTATGGCAATCAAATGTCAGCTGACTATAACTTAAAGTAGATAATTGCAACTTGCAACGCATAGAAAATGTTTTTACAGTGATAAAATTAAATAACTATAGCAACAAGCATCATATATATGTAATAAAAAAATATAATAACCTCTTTCATTGATTAAGTTTAGATTCATTAAAAACCGTGAATTCTAAAAAAACAATTAATAAACAATTTTCAGAAGTATTAAAATCGTTTGCTTTTGGCGAGGAAAAATCCTTCTCGCCAAATCGCGTGTCACTTTCGTATTTTCGCGCCAAATATTCGAAAGTATATTATTTTTTTACAGACTTTCTACTGAAATTCCGCCGTTAAATTTGACTGATCCCTTATTACATACATGAGTAGTTTCACTAGCATTTTTTTTCAACATATTCTGAGTATGCCCTGTAAGGAGACCTTCCTTGTCAGTAACATAATAAACATCTTCTAATCCGGCATTCTAAGGTCCAGCATTCTAAGGTCCCTGTTTCATCATTCTTGATGTTTATAACAATTCAATGAAGCTCCAGAATGAGAAATTATGTAACAAAGCATTACAAACGGTTGAAAATCGCGAGTCTATAAATAGTTCAGTGACCACTTAGACGAGGAGATAAAGAAACATTTCTGTAGATAATTTGCAAAATCATATTGTTGAAAGTAAATATAAATTTTTGTCATTTGAATTAAATGTTTTTTTTTAATATTTTAAAAGAGAAAGATATAGGCTACTGGAAAACAAACTAACATTCGAGATTTTTTTTAAGATGGTTTCTACGAGTAGGCCTACAGTGGACGTTTTCATTTTATATTCGTGTACATAAGCTCTACTTTTACATTATTGAGTATTTTTTTAAAATTCTATTCAAGCTGTTTGAAAAATAAAAAAAACATGCTCTATGGCTATTTTAGGTTTAATGCTAACTTCTTCGCGACATTCACCCTGCAATTCTGAAAATTTCGTAAGTTAATCTTTTCAGTTAATTTGTTCAAGTATAATTTTCGAAAATAAAATCGGTTCGGATTAATCGGAATATTGTATTACCGGGTTTGAGATTAGCCGGATTCTACTATATATATATATATATATATATTGGGGGAGGGGGGAGTTAGTATTTTTAAAGGTAAAATAAAAAAATTTAATTTAATATACGTAATCATCGTACAAGATACATTACACTTTAAGGATTAATTATGATTAGTGAAAGAAAAGTTTGTACTGGAATTTTGTGACCAAACAGGATGTGCTGAATTGATCCATTTTTAAACTTACTGGCATTTTCCTGTATTCCAAAAGCACAAATTACTCCATGTCCATTTCAAATGTTTATACATTTATGAAAAACGTTACATTTAATTATATTAAACAATTATTCAAATTTTAGCTTTGGAACGCTATTCGTTTACATTTAGTATTGTCAGTTTAATAAATTAATTAGTTTCTTATCTAATCTTCATTTTTTTATTCAGTAGCCCTTTTTGTTTAAAATATCACATCTACATGAAAAAAAGTTGTATGTTGTTTTTTTCATTTGATATTTTAAAAATAAATAAATAAACAATTCAGCTTATTAAAAAATATATAATACTCCGATGAAAAGTAAAATGATTCATTGTTATATCTACACCAAAGCTTGTTAAAATGCGATACAATAGAACTAGATTGTGACGGTAAACAACTTGAATGTTTCATTAGAGAAATTCTTGAATTTTTAATTAATTGCTTAATTAATTAATAAAGTATTAAATTTTTGTTGAATTGGTATATTGTAAACGTAATTCCTGTAGATATAAGGCTGTAGATGGCGAAACTACTTAGAGAATCTACAACTTACTAAATTGTAAGTACTCTAAACCTAATCAATAAAGTAAAAAAAAAAAATTAAATTTGTAACTTATTATCAACCATGCACTTATCAGATATTGAACTAAAAATAGTGGGTAGAGCATTTCTTTTTACTTACTATAGTCTCAATATTTTGAAATTTAACAATATTTAGTATTTTCTAATTATTATTTTTTAACTACACGACCGTAAAAACTTTTCACTAACTTCATTTTTATCAGTCTAAATCTAAAAACTCAAACTTAAAACTTAATGCTACGAACAAATTATTTATAATATATATTTTTAAATTATTTGAATTTTATATTAAGTTTTATTACATTATTTCATTATTAAACTATGGACATTAAAGTTAGTGTTTTTTAATAGATATAAAGATAGTATTTTTCAAAAATATTGTTGATTGTTAAATTTTATTTAATTAAAAACATTCAAATAATAATAATAAAAGAAACAGAAATCATTTAAATTATACACCTGCAAGAAAATGCGATATTATTGAAATGAATTATCGCCAAAAAATATTACAGAAATCCTTCTGCTGAGCTTTGGGGTCAAACCCGCGATCTCTAAAAAAAAAAAAAAAAAAACACAGCTTTAAACGTGCGCCTTAGAGCACTGGGCTAAAGCAATCTCGTCTTACTTTTATCTAAAATTGTAAAAAGGTTCTAGATTTAATTTCACGCATGCGCAAATGTGTCAATTTTGCACTGATCTGAATTTTTTCTGTAGCGTTTTAATATACATGATTCCAGCAAATGCGAGCTGGTTGTCTGAAAAGTTTATCTCCGCTAGTATTCAGTATAAAACTTTACTCTAGAAAGGCTACATGTCACCGTCGATTCCATTTACAAAGTGGCAGATAGACAGATTTACTCTTTCAGTTAAACATATTTTTTGCAAAAATATGATCATATATGCATGCTTGTGTGCAAAATTTACACGTATTGTCTCTGACAGAACTTCAACTTTTATTCTGCAATATTTCTTTCTTGACAAATTTGGAGTAAATATATATTCCATAAATATCGACAAGTTTTCCGACCATTTAAGCAAGTGGGTAGATAGGACATGTATTTGCGTTCTGAAATATCATATTGCGGCCATGCATACTATGGCTTATTACGCATCGCTGTTACACTATATGGCCAAAGGTGACCGGTCACTTGGGATTTTAGACGTTTTGTTAAATATCTAGAAAAGTACTTGAGGAATTAACCTCAAACTGCAGCTGTGTAATCAGCATCATAGGTCATATATTTCCGCGAAGATTTTTTTCCGAAATCCCATAGAGGACCGTCAACAAATTGAAAAAGAACGAATATCTTTTGGATAACCCTGTAAAAACTTATGTTGCAAAAGCATTCAAACTCGAGATTATTAATAAATGGCTTACTGTAATATACTGTGTTCATTTTTATGAGGATAGCATGTATACTCGTAGAGTAATTAAGGTTTTTATAAAAACAGACCCAAATTTCGCCAAGTTTTTTGCTTACAATATGAAGAGTTCTTAATATAAAAAAAGCTTTTTCAGAAAATGTGACAAACAATATTGTACACAGTACTCTGCAATTAGAATTAAAAAATAATGAAAATTAGATAAAAAATGAGCAGGTTTACAAAAAAATGTTTTACTGCACATGCGCGAATGCAATCAAAATATAATGTACATAATGTATTAGTTAAGTATATAGAACAACTTTTGTGAAATTCTCAAAATCATAGGTTGAAAATTCTGAAAATTTTCGTCGATAGAATAAGCTCGAAATCCGTTGTTCCCAAAAGGAAGCAAAACGATGAGGGGTTGTATCCAAATATATTAGTACGTGCAATATTGTGTACGCTATCTTGGCACTAATCAACAGATCAATCAATCGGTCACCTTTGGCCATATAGTCTGTTAACAGACAAACTTGCTTAATACGAGAAATGTTAAAACGGGGACATGTTTAAAACGAGCAATTTGTACCTTAATAATGGTTCCTAATTTAAACTATATTAAGATGGTGTTGGTGTTGTTTATGGCGGCCAATTATCTACACAAAGAAGTCCAGAAGGGTGGGGGATGTTGCCCTCAGTGGGAATCTTTGTAAGGGAACCTAACCCGTATTTACGCAAGGAAATTCAAGGTTAGAAGATAACCACGGAAAACTCCGAACGATTAGGCCGACGGGCGCGATTGGTTTCGAACCCAGCCCTTTCCCGTCTACCAGCTTTGACAGCAGAACATCTTGGCCACTGGTGGGGCTTATATTAAGAAGCTAACGCTTTTTACGAATTACAAAAGCAGGAATTTTACGAGCTAAACATTAGTTCATTTTAATGTGATTTTCGGCGAAACCCTTTTTTATCGAAAAATGTTTACTTTCTCCATTACTTTCTACATATTTCTTTTAATATTTCTATATTAGACCTGACTGGCGAAATATACTAGTTTATCAGTTTTACATGGTACAATTTCAACCTGCCTCTACCACCAACCCTTTCCATGAAAATACAAAATAATATGTGGCCTTCAAAGAATGAAAAATAGATGGAAATAAAGACTTTTCAAATTTAGCTACTTTGTAAGACTTACAGCTAAGCCATGGAAAGGATGTACCCTAAAAGAAAAGTTTTTTTTTCTTTAATTTCAGACTCTTTTAATTATGTTTGTTCTTTTAAAGTTTTTATCATCTTCATAGTTATTACGTGTAACGGTTAATACGAAGACTTTTATAATTACTTTGCTCTTTGTATCAACCGAACTAGACTGTATTAGGCATTATTTAAAATTATACTTTACCTCACAACACTTTACAAATTTGTATTTTAAAATTTACCTAATTATTATATGAATATTTTTGTTATCACGTGCTACATGTGTATAGTTTTTTATAATTATTATTATGATGTGTAATATAAACGGAAAGATAGTACAACACAATGCTATTTCAATATGAGTTATACACCGAAGAGTCAAAACGTAATGTCCTTCTCCACATTTTGCAATGATCTCGTATGGATGATGTGTAGGGCACGTGATCAGGTGTGAATGGTATTAAACTGCCGCTGGGGAGTCTGATAAATCTTTCTTGAGCTTACTTCTCCGTGTGAAGGGAAAGGCTGATGATCTAAGCGATTTTTATAGAGAGCAGATTGTAATAGCCTGGTGGCTCAGAACGAGTATCTCCGTAACTGCACTACTCTTGGGTTGTTCATGATCTTACTTTGTTAGTAGCTATGCATAGTAGATGAATGACGGTGAAACTAGTAGTAAACGCCATGGTGTTGGATGTCAACTCGTTATCAAGGAAAAAGGACGTCGAAGATTGTCGCGCTTGACGAATGAAAATCGGTACCAGGCAGTTGCTCAGCATACAGCCCAATAAAATGCAGGTCCAAATAGAATTTTCTCGGAACACATAGTTCAGCGGATACTGTTGGGTATGGTACTATATAGCAAACATCCCTCTCATGTGCCTATGTTGTCCATGCGTCATCGCCAACTCCGCCTACATTTTGCCCGGGAATATCGTGACTGGAAAATGAATCAGCGGTAGAGAGTTCCCTGCTCGAATTAATCACGATTCCCCATTCATCACATCGATAGCCGTGTCAGAGTACGCCGTCTTTCAGGCAAACAGTTACCCCCCCCCCCCAATGTACAGCAGGTCATACCAGGCCAATGATGGCGGTGTTATGCTTTGGGGGACTTTCTGATGGTCGTCTCTGGGCGCTACCATCGAAATACTCAAGGCCAACTGACACCAGTGTGACGCCATTGCCAATCAACAGGAAAGGATTGACCCGACCAGAAAATTTTGAAAAGCAATTTTATTTTATTTTCATTATGGAACATATGTCATACTATGAAGCAAAAACAACTATTAAAACTTATTGGTGAGAATTCGGAATGCCTAAATAAAAATTCAGCCGAATCCGGCAGCACTCAGTGTCACAACACCGCATCTAGCTGATTGTTTATTTATGGATTCCGAACTCTCACCAGTAAGTTTTAATAGTTATTTTTGTTTTATAAGATAATAGATATTCTAAAAATAAAATAAAATAAAATTGCTATTCAACATTTTCTGGTGCGAATTTCAACACTAGTGAGAAGTTGATCGATGAGTGATGACGTCACACTCGTGTTAGTTGGCCTTGAATATTTTAATGGTAGCGCTCTGGGACGCTTGGTTGTTGTAGAACAGATCGTGAAAGTTGCGGACTGTCTGAACATCATTGTGGACCATTTGCAACTCTGTCTGTCCGATTGGAAATGGGGTCTTCCAGCAGGACATCGCTCCATATCACATGCCTTGAATTGTGCTGGAGTATCTCCAGAAATATAATAATGGGTTCCAGTTTATTTCATAGTCGCCTAACTCACAGGTTCTTAATCCGATAGAGCATATTTGGGGTGTCGTGGAACAGTAGCCCAAAGCTCAAAAAATATTATTTCGGAATATTCCAGATTCTGGGATCGATGATTGAAAATCTCATACAATCTGCCCAATGACAAAGGACTTCTGGCGTCATGCCAAGGCGAGTTGCTGCTGTTTTGCGTGGTTAAAGTGTTTTAATGTAGGTGGTCATAATTTTTTACTCTTCTAGGAAAGATACACTATATGACCAAAGAAATCGGCCACTTGCGATTTTAGACTTTTTGTGAATCATCTAGAAAAATACATGAGGAATTAACCCGAAACCCTAGGTGTGTAAACAGCATAGTATAGATCATATATGTCCGCGAATATTTTATACCCCATTAGGGACCGTCAGCAAATTGAATAAGTACGAATATCTTTTGGATAACCTGTCAAAACTAATGTAGCAAAAGTGTTCAAACTGTGGATTATGATTAAGTGGCTTATTGTGATAATTTGTGTTCATTTTTATAAGAACAGCATGTGAGCTCGAAGAGAAATTCAGGTTTTCATAAAAACAGTCCCAAATTTTGCCAAATATTTTGCTAGAGTTCTTAATAAAAATTTCAATTATTTTCAAAACATATGGCAAACAACATTGCACACAATACCCTGCAATCAGAATTAAAATATAGTAAAAATTGTATAAAAAATGAACAGGATTACTAAATAATGTTTCACTGCGCATGCCCGAACGCAAGGAAAATATAATGTGCATAATGTGTTAGCTAACTGTATAGAACAACTTTTGTAAAAGTCTCAAAAACATAGCTTGAACATTCTGAAAATTATCGTTGATATAATAAGCTCAAAATGCATTGTTTCCAAAATGAAGCAAAAACATGTGAGGTTGAATCCATATATCTATTGACTAGTACTAATAGAGCATACATAATATTGTGTGCATTACTGTATTTGGATACAACCCCTCATCTTTTTGCTTCCTTTTGGGAATAACGAATTTTGAATTTATTCTATGAACGATAATTTTCAGACTTTTCAAAGTATGCTTTTGAGACTTTCACAAAAGTTGCTCTATACATTTAGCTAATATATTATGCAAATTATATTTTGATTACATTCGGGCATGAGCAATAAATCATTATTTATTAAAGTGCTCATTTTTCATACAATCATTTTTTTTATATTAAGAACTCTACAAATTATAAGCAAAAATCTTGGCAAAATTTTGGACTCCTTTCATAAAAAACTTTAATTTCTGTACGAGTATGCATGCTATCCTCATAAAATGAACACTGTTTATTACACTAAGGCACTTAATCATAATCTACAGTTTGAACGCTTTTGCTACAATTGTTTTTACAGGGTTATCCGAAAGATATTCGCTATTTTTCAATTTGTTGACGGTCCCCTATGGGGTTTCAGGAAAAAATCCTCCCGGAAATGTATGATCAGTACTATTCTGTTTACACAACTAGAGATTCAGGTTAATTCTTCTTGTAGTTTTCTATATATTTAACAAAACGCATAAAATCGCAAGTGGCCGGTCACCTTTGGTCATATAGTGCATATGTCTAAACTGAATATTTTTATTACTTTGGGATGTCATCTTAGGAAGTGCAATTTTTATTTACTCAAGTGCGATACTTATAAAATGACGAATAAAAAATTGTTTCATCAGAAACTTACAATCTCACTAAAATCAAGTGGAGTAAAACCTGCTAAGAAGGAATCGTAAGAGACAGTTCCTCGTTACATAGTATTTTGTCTTAACAGGTAAAATTGTTTGATATTTCTTTCTTCGGTACCATGGCATTTCACCGTTTTAGGCAAAATTTATAATTTATTTTAGGTGCGTTCTGTTTCCATAGGTTGCTCTGTTTATTAACAAGCGTAAAAATATCTCAGACATTTTCGAACACAAACGTTTCCACCTAACAGGAAAGAAATATAGTTTGATTTTCCGAGATTGGCAAGGAATCAGATATCATTAATTTAAAAGTATTTTTAAAATAACTTTTGTAAAAGTATTTATTTATAAAGTGAGATTACCATACATCTTTAGCTTCGTTTTTGCAAAGGATTGTTTAAAAATTAAAAACAGAAAGAAATTGAAAATAATTTAAGATCTCAAAAGACGTTTTTTAAATATTTCTCTAATATTCTGGTCATGATTCTGCTTTGCGTGTTTCATGAAAACTTTCTATTTGTTCCTTTTATTTTACTCACGAATTCTATTTTCTTAAAAGCCATTCAGTTGATTTTTCTCCAAAAATTTCTTTATTTAAAGACGTATAACTAGGCTCATTGAACATAAAAATTTGGTTGGGGGGTGTGGGGGCTTGGTATTTTATTTCTTTGTTTGCATGAAATAAAATATTTTTATATATTTTTGCAAATTAAAATGGAATTTCTTTTAAGATTATAGAAAAGTTTACTTAAAAACACTTTTCTGAAGAAAACCTAAACTGAACTGGCAGTATTATTTACAAAACATCCCAGTTACTTCCTAACATTTCCTGAGATTTGACGAAATTTGACTAGAGTAGTTTAGGAAATTTTCAGTTTAGATTAACGAAGTTTTTGTAAATTGGGGTAAAAAGAACATGTATAAGCATTTCATTTTTGAAACGGAAAAGTGTTTGCAACGCGAATGCTGGAAGTTCCCCGTGATTTGACGAAAATGCATCTTAAAGTGGATTATTTCAGGTAGTTTTTAGCTTGGTTAAGATTTTTAGTTTCTGTGCTTTTATGGAAAATGGGAAACGCAAACCGAAAACCTTCGTAAATTAACAAAATATAATGAACGGAACACTGCATGTTATTTAACAGTTTTTATTAGAGTATTCATATATATTTTTAAATGATATAAATTATTCAAAGAGAAACATTCAAAAGAGATAAAAATTGTCCGTTAAGTTCACATTTAAAGTGCGATTTAATACCAAACATCGATTATACAATACAAAAAATTATTGAAGACTGGAGAAAAATAATTTTGTTAATGACCGCCAATTAAAAAAATGTACAGGTATTACTTATAGGTATTTGCAACTTAAAGTAAAAAAAAAAAAAAAAAAAAAAAAAATTGAAAGTTTTTTTCTGTTTTGTTCATTATTTTTTAAAAGCAGAAATAATGTTATAATATACCGTAAATCAATCATAGGCTAGAACTGTCATAATGGATTTAATAAAATTAGAAAAAAGCATCTTTGTAAACCCATCGTATGTCGTTTTGTAAAAATTTTATTTTCGGTGTAAATAATAATTTACGATGATTGCATAATTTCAAAGAGCAACGAACCAAAATGTGTATCTAAAAATTTATGTGCTAGTAAGGCACTCCCGATTAATTAAAATTAAATATTCTATTTTCCTATTATTTAATTAAAATTAATTATTTTGCAAATGATGGATTTACTGTCATATTTTTTATTCGAGATATGATTCATAACATCGAAAACGTGTGTCAAATTTCAAATGTAACAGATATGCAATATTTAAAAAAGGCCACTGGTTATTAATTGGAATACGTAAAAATATTACTTTTCTGTTGAACAGTTTTACTCTATCTGTAAATCATACAGATTAATTAAAAAAAAAATCTTGTTGATTAAAGTACACGAAAATGAATAACTGTGCTCTATGGAAGTAAACACAAATACCATTTCTCATACTAACTCAATATCAAAATGTAAAATAAAATAAAATAATGAACTTTCATCAATATACAGGGTGTATCTAAATTGTTGGTTACAACTGCATGGAGTGATAATACAATTCAATACATTGAATTTTTAAATCGAACATCAGTATCATAATGCATTTATTTAGCCAAAAATACGAGGTATCTTTTACGAAGCCGAAATAGGATTTTCATTAATAACTGGAAAATAATCAAGATGTTGTAACGATATTTTCAACGCAAATATTTCTGTGAAAGAAAGATGACATCATGAGCAGTTTTGGAAATGGACACCATTTGCGTCCAGACAACATTCAGCAAAACATTCCATAATTAGGAATGTAGCTATCAGTACACACGATATCTCTGAAAGTATAACAGTGGTCTTCAGATATTTCCCACGATGTCATCACATTTCATATAAATAAAAGTTCATCTGATCTTCGATAAGTTACACTTAAGGTTGTGAACTAAACATATGGTTCACATTGTAGAGAGACACCCTGTATTTTTGGTTGCGTATGTAGGTTCCTACGCATGTTTCGTATACAAGAATTGTCTTGACGGGTTTTATCATAGACTATTCCGATATACCCTCTATAAGTTATAATTTCATTGAATTATTATGTATTGTATTCTAATATTCAAGAAAAAATAATAAAAGTACACGCAGCGGTACTTAAACATTTTTCCGAGATGTTACACTAGATTCAGCAAATATTTTTCAAAGAAAGTAAAAAAAAAAAAAACGACAACATTTCGTTGAAATATAATGAAAATGGAATCAATTTGTATGGAAAAAAATTACATGAATTTTTCCAAGAGAAACTTATTCCGAATATTTGATATTTTATCACGGGCTGACAAAGATCCCATTTCGTTTAAAATGTTCGATTTTATCGAATGATAGACTTTATAGTAATATATTCTCGAACATATTATCGTTCCATAGAAAATCAATATCATATAAATTGTGGTACTGATATAGCATAAAGCTACACAGATATTCGACGAAAATGACATACATATTATTTATAAAATTTACAATATTATACTCGAAAGAAAATATACGCTTATTTTTTGACGCTTGTTCACAGAAAACAATATACAGAAAACAGTTCTCTGGACCCTGTATTACTGTTTGTGCTTGCAAGCAAGGACCACGAACAGATGGAGTTCCTTCCGAAGCGAGAAGAACCCGAGGTCGAATTTACATGTTTCCCGAAATTTTTTTCCGATACACAGATTAAGTGCTACCACGAAGAGCTCGGCAATAACTCACGGATTCTAGATTCCTTTTCAAGTTGGCATCGGAAAAAACTAGATTGACCACTTCAGTTACGAGACAATTCTCACTGACCTTCCCTCTTTTTCTCCCGTTTGAAAAGAAAACAAATGTTTAATTTTGCTTTCTGTGTTTATTAAAAATGCCATCTACACACACCTAATTAAGATATTTTCATAATCTTTTTTTTAACGAATGTGAAATATACAGATTTTTAGCTGTTAAAAGCTCAAAATCATACGACCGGTAGATCTTTAGAAAATGATAAATAAATATGAAATTAGCTTTTTTTTGACTAAGCGGGAGCTTTTCTTTAAAAATTAATAAAAAATTAACATATTACTCTAGAGATATTTAATAACTATCATAAGAAAGACCTTATTCTAAACTCTAAAATGATATGAAAATAAATTTTTTGTGAGTTTTTGTTCAGTAAATATTAGCATAAATACCCACAAATTTCAAGAAATTCTGCTTAAATACAAAATAAACGGGAAAATATTTAAGCTTTGAAACTCATTTTAAACACTAATAATAAATGTACTTTGAAAATATTGCATGCAGTTTTTGGTAGATTTAGATTGATGCAGTATGGAGTCCGTGTTTGTAATGAAAATTCAACGCAAAATTAAAAAAAATAAATTCTAATGTGAATTAAAAAAATAATAATTGCAGTACATATTAAAATATAGTTTAACAAAATATCGTGTGTAAGTTTATTAATTCCCTTTAAATAAACAGCGTGTTATGCTAAGAAAACTCTAATTATACAATAGTTGTCGCATAAAAAAAATAGCAGAGAAAACATGCTATTACTAGACAATTATTACTAGATTATTACTAGAAAACAATTTATAACTATAAAACAATTATTACTAGAAAATAATTGACTCGATATTTTTGCTAAAACTTCTTTATAGTAAATATAACATTTCTGAAAATATCGAAGCCCACTATCCTTGTTTACCCAAATAAATCAAATATTCAAAATTTCCAAATATTTATTTATATAGATTATTAAATGTTGTATCAGTTTTAAGATTTGTTATTTGTTGCTTAAATAACAAAATACTTTAGTAAATAGATAGAGAATTTCTTTTTAGAACAAGATAAAAATATTAAATTTAAAAAATTTTGCGCAAAAAAAGAAAAAAAAAAGAAGTAAATATCTTTGGAAAGTATTGCAGGATTTTGAATACTTTAAGATACTACATTTTTTATACTTCATATTTCATTGGATATAAAATAAATTGTAAAGTTTCTAATAACATAAAAAAACAACTTATTTCATAGTAACTTTACAGTAAATTTAGAAAAGATAAAAAATATATTATTTGAAGATGATGTGAATCAGTCTTCTTAGATTTTTATTTTTTTGTCTCCGTCTTTAATTTCTATATAAACTAATCTTTCAAAATATAAGTTAAATATTACTCAATCTACACACACACAAAAAAGAGGACTCTTTGGCGATCCTAATATTAAGCTTTATTTAATATCGAAACTTCTTTTTTTTTTTTTTTTTTTTTTTTTTTTTTTTTTTTTTTTTTTGTTAATTTGAGCAATAATTATTTTATATTCCGAAAAAATAGTTTTATAATCAAAGGCAGAAAAAAAATGAAAAGTGAAGAAGACTGATTCACATCATCTTCAAACAATATGTATATATATATTTTATTTTGTTTGAAAGTTTTCGAAATTTATTGTAAAAAAGTTACGAGGAAATACGTTGTTTTTTGATGACCTTAGAAACGCTACAATTTATTTAAATTCCATAATAAAATATCCCGTTCAAAACATTCAAATCTTTCCTAAGATTTTTTCTTTTTGATTACTGAAAATTTTGAAATTTTGAAACTGAAATTTTGAAAACTTTTTGATTAAATATTTTGATTTTGTACTAATCGGAAATTCTCATTGGATGTCATTAAAAGATTTTATATATTTATATATAGATATATATATTATACAACAAGTCATTAAAATTAATACAGCAAGCATTTAATAATAATTTAAAAAAAAGAAAAAGAAAATCTTTTGGAAATTTTGGATAATTATTTTGTTTGAGTAAACAACGATAGAGCGCACGTGGGCTTAAATATTAGCATAAAGTTATATTTAGTATACAGAAGTTTTAGTAAAAGTATATGGTCAATTATTTTTGGGGCATATGCAGCGCTTGGTCACACTGCTAATTATTTGTGCAAGAACTATGATATAATTAGCTTTCTGGGTATTGCGCGTTGTTTATTTAAAGCAGATTAATAAGATTGTGCGTGATGATTTGTTAAACTATGTTTTAATAAGCATTTCAATTACTTTTTTTCAAATTAGTATTAGTTTTTGTTATTTTAAGTTAACATTTCATTTTAAAAAGATAGCGTATCACAAAGAAAAATCAATCTAAATCTACAAAAAAAAAAAAAAAAAAAAAAAAAAAAAAAAACACTTCTTATTAGTGCTAAAAATTAGTTTCAAAACTTATTATATTTTCCCAGTTATTTTATATTTAAGTAGAATTTCTTGAAATTTTGGCGTATTTATACCCATATTTGCTTAAGAAGAACTTATAAAACTTTTCTTTTTATACCATTTAAAAATCTAGAATAAGATCTTTATTATGATACTAATTAAATATTTGTAGGTTAACATGTTAATTTTTTATTAATTTTCAAAGAAAAACCCTTGCTTGGTTAAAAAAACAAATTTCATTTTTATTTTCCATTTTATAAATAACTATCCGTCATATCACTTTGAGATTTTGACAACTGAAAATCTGAACATTTCACTCTCGTTTAAAAAAAAGGATTATGAAAATATCTTAATTAGGTGTGTGTGGATGGTATTTTTACTAAACA
Organism: Maratus speciosus; assembly: GCA_963932465.1. Taxonomy (NCBI): domain Eukaryota; kingdom Metazoa; phylum Arthropoda; class Arachnida; order Araneae; family Salticidae; genus Maratus; species Maratus speciosus. The sequence goes on along the minus strand of OZ010790.1, from coordinate 175,374,991 downwards.
GAGAAAACAATATCTACCGCTTTAAAATCTCTCCCCAAAGACGCACTTCCGACAATATATGCTTTTCTCACTCCCTTCAATGGGGTCGGAAGTTTTCGTGGAGATCTCGATGACAGTAATCCGATGGAAGACGTTCTCGATTGTGTCGTGGCAGCATTTATTTCATGGTCTTCGGAATGCAACGTCACATCGGGAAATGCAGAAGATTTTACGAGAAAGGGGAGAATTCGATCTGTTCGTGGTAGGCCTCCAGATCCGGTAGAAGAGTTCATTTTCCTATCAGATTACGTGTCTGAGGACCATGTGTGTGTGTGTGGGGGGGGGGGGGGGGTACTGTGGTGCCTTGACTGTAACTACCATCCATATTAAATTGCAATCTCTGGTAATATGTTAAGGTGATCGCCATTATTCAAGAAGAACTTTTTCATTCCACTCAACCATGGAGACTTTTTGAACGAGACGCTTGTATAAGTAGAACTAACTTTTTCTCCTAGTATAAACTGCATCCCTTGTAATATCTACTAAGATCAGAAGACGTAATATTTTAACATTAAACAGAGTATTAATAGAAATGTGTATGGTTGTGAATTAACTAATATTTTAATATTATCAGTATAACGGCGTCTATCTTCTGTAATCGCGTTGTCATTCTTTTCTGTTTGAATGGCCATTTTTTGTTTACCATGGCCTCATCCATTGCTGTCGTAATAAATGACGTTTATTTCCAGGATTTATATGTAAGATCATAGATAGATTTTAAAATTAGCTTATATAAAATGTTTAGGTATAAAATGTCGCTATCTTTCTGAATTTTATAACGACGCTATGGACAATATTCTTAATTCAGGTTCGTTGTTAGAAAATTTCATCTGCTTGAGAATAGCTTTCAGATCCACGTATTTAAAAGCATTGTGTTTTGAAATTTTACGCTTGTAATTTACGTTTTGATCGAGTTTTAGATATTTCAGGAACAGGTATAGATTATTCATCAACTCTTTTCTGCATTTTAATACGTCATTATGCATATTTTCATATAATTTTTGAAATGCATATTGTTTGTAGTAATTCATATACGAATTTTCTACTAAGTATTTATGGAATCATATCGAATTTCTCGTAAAAATAAATCTAAAGTATTTTCCGATTATATTTATCTGTATTTATTCTGCTTCAAGTAATGTAATACATAAACAAATTTGCTACTGACGTCAGATTAAAATTTTCCGGAATGAAATTCGTTTTAAGTGTATAGTTATAATATACGACTTAATTTGCAATATTAAATGCATTTCTCATGTAATAATTTATTTTAACGTTTTTTTCTCTTTTAAAATCACGGGTACATATATTATTTAACTTAAAAGTATTTGGAAATATTATTATTTGAGCTTTTTAAATATGGGCTAATATTCACCATTAACTTGTAATAATTTAATTATTTTAGGCACTTTAAATATTACAATATTTAATACTCGGGCATTTTACATATGGCGTAATTATCAACCTTAAGTGCGTTTCACGTGTGATAATTTTATTATTTTAAAGTTTTTGTACTTTTTCAATATTTACATGTAAATATTTTGATGTAACTTTCCTTATTTTCTGCCTTTAAGACGTGATAATTTAATATTTTCTTTCTGTTTTTAAGATTATTGACGTCAGTTTCTCTTTAAATCTGAAAAGAAAACATTTATTTTACGTCTATGGAATTTGAAGGTGGCAGACGATTTTCGGTTTCTAAAATAAATCGATACCTGATAATCGAAATGGGACAAAAAGTATTTATTTAAAAAAAATCCTGAAAAACATAATTAAATCACAATATTTTCTTTACCATTGATTGAAATAAAAGATAACTTCAATTTCAATTCGAAATTGACGAAAAAGCAGATATCTAATAATCACTGTGTTTTTCCCTTTTCTTCCTTTTTTCTACAAAAGTGGAGTAATTTAGTTGCAATAATTACAGAAAACTCATTAAAATTTGAAAAAAATTAATATCTCGAAAACTAATTCAAATTTAAAAATTCAAATACCCCTTTTGAAACCTATGGATCATTATATGTAACTGGAGTTAATTTTATTATCAAACGCTCCACATTTTAGGAGAAATAGCTGTGAAAGATAATTAGTCATTTCATAAATCCGTTTCAGAATTTCGTTTCATAAATTCGTTTCATAAATTTGGTTCATAAATTTGATTCATTAGGATTTTATATAGATACGGTAGATAGATTCATAAATTCGTTTAATTAGGATTTTGTGTGTATAGGGTAGATGCGTTTTATACATTTTGTTATGGGAAAAATAGAAAAGCTTTATATAATTTTGTTAACATGTCCTAAATAACAAATTTAGTCATTAAAAATTAAGAATAGTTCACATATTAAAAAAATAAATGCATCGAAACTTTTATTTTAAGAAAATGTATTTTGTTTTAGCGCATTTATTAAACAAACATTTATTAAAATACTTTCTCATTTCCATACTTTATGTTGGCGGCGCGAAATAATGACAATAATGATTTTAAAAAATTACAATTAGGTTAAAACCTCTCATCATATAGCTACTTTTAGGAAGCAGCTGTATTTCAGCTCAATATATTTCTAAATTTTCACAATATACGACTGACTTTTGTTTATGAGTTTTTCTATATATTTAGCAAAATTTGCATTGCAATTAATTGCAAAAATTATAAAAAAAAATAATTTCTCTCACGCATGCTCAGTTAAAATTTACTTAATGTTAAATGCTGGTATTACATGATTTGTTATATCTAATATATAAAAATGAAAATTTGTCTGTCTGTAATTCTATACAAATCCACAGTTTCGAAGCCAGAATTGTGAAATGTTACATACATATGTATTAAAACACAACCGAAGTAACTAAAGAAATCCGGAATCGAAATAATTTTTAGTTAATTTTTAATAAATAAAAAACCACCAATTTAACAGCAATTTTCTATCAAATTTAAACATTTTTCGTTATAGCAGTTGCCAACAATTAAAAATCCACAATAAAATTATTACCACAAAAATTACTTTTCTATTGCAAGATTTCACGTGAAAAATGAAAATGAAATAAATAGTTTTTAATCGTTTGGCAAATTAAAAAATAGTGAATATTACCTCATTATTTTTCTATTGTAAGATTTTCACGTGAAAAATGAAAATATAATGAATAATTTAATGAATAAAAAAAGTGAATATTACGTCACACGGTAAATATAATGGACGTCAGCAGTTGAATATATAACATCATATGAGATTGAAATAACACATTGAAACATGATAAAAACATGCGATTATGGAACAATTGGCATATTTTAACATTTTGAGGTTAAATTAATTTATGTTCGCCATTTTCCAATCTATTCCATACATATATGGTGTGTGTAGGTCCCTAGAGCTTATTCTTAATGAAGAACTGAAATAAAGATGACTTTACTGTTTTTTTATTATTGTTAATAATGTATGTTTAATTTTGAAAATGATTTTCCAAAACAACATTCTTAAAATTCCGGGCAACGCCGGGTATTTTAGATAGTTTATTTATAATAGTAGTATTTTGTTTCTACTGCAGTTTTCCTAGTTTCTTCAAACGGACCATTATAAACAAGCAGAATGAAAACCTGAACACAAACGTTGTACATGCGTCACATAGTAATTTGCTACAGCTACTGAACCTTTGAAACACCTTATTTTATAGAATGATCTTATTTTTTTTTTCAATCGATTTGTTCTACTGGATTTCGATATACTAGATTAATTTTAATACAATTATTCTAAATGCTAAATAAATCATATGAGTTGTAATTTTGCAATTGGGCGAAAAACGTCCAGGCCAGGATTCGAACCACGGATCTCTTGGCTTAAGCTGCTATGCTCTGCCGGCTGATATACACCGGATGAATTTGGATGACTTAATTCAATCAGCTAAACTTATTGATCATACCATCTGGTCTGATATATGAATCAGCTCAACAAAATAAATCGCAGGTAATGGAACTGCAGAAAACACTGGATAAGTAATTACATTAATTTTAACACAATTATTCTTATTGGTAAATAACTCACATGCATTTTAATTTTTCAACTGGTAGGAAAATATCCAGGCCAGGATTCGAACTAGGGATTTCTTGGCTGAAGCTGCCATGTTTTGCCAGCTGAGCCGTACCGGACTTATCTGTAGGACTTAATTTACCCAGTTTACCTTAGTGATCATAACATCTGGTTAGTTAAGGTTAGGAAAGGCTAGCTGGGTGAATTCAGTCTTCTTGAGCATGGCAGCTTCAACCATGCCATCGTCAAGATACAAATTCTTCTTTTTATTAGGTATAAATCTGTCCGTACAGTCAGTTATCACAATTCATGCATTTCAGTTTTATACCTAAAATTACAATGCTTATACTCGTAGATAAAAAAAAAACAAAAACTTTCGAAAAATACAAATGTAATTTTGAAATAAATTATTATTTTTCGACATAAAAAATATGCCCGGAAATAAATAGAATATATTTTATAAATATAAATTCATTTGAATTTAAAATAAAAATTCTGGATCAGCAGCTGTTTTCTTTCGCTCAATATTTAGATTGATTTTTAAAAATCTCTTGCGTCACTTCTGAAAGCGAAAAAAAGCTTTCGAAGATAAAACTTTCAGTTGCTTTTATGATAAACACAAATAGTTGCAGTTATTTTCTCTGATGGGCAAACGAGCTTGAAAAATAATCCATCGAAGAAACATTTACAAGTACTTATATTTAAAACAGATGTGTTTGAAAAAAAATAATATGATAAATCTAGAAAATGTCACATCTTCATTTCAAATTCTTATAAAATGGTTAGTATTAAAATGCAGATATAAATATTTTTGTCTTTCGAAGAGTAAAAATAAATATTTATTGATTTCCCATTATTTTTGAAGAATTTTGAGTTTCCTAACAATATATATATTTACTTGATTAATATTTAGGTGTTATTTTCAAAATCCCCTATTTTTTTCAACATGGACAATGTTACCGAAAATGGAATTTTTTGGCTGCCTTTAAAACACCGAACATATAAAAAAAATCTTTTTTGATAACAAGCTTGACAAAGGAACCATAAAAAGCAATTTTCATAATTTCTTATATTTTAAACATCTTTCGTTATCTCCAAACATATTTTATTTTGTAATTTTAATAATATTAAGATTGAGTTGTTTTAAAATCCAAAAAAGTTCTTAAAGAAAAAAAAAATATAGCCACCGAATGTTTCGACATTTGTTAAACATATAAAACGTGATCAGAATATATGACAGAGATTTTGTCTGCAATGAACACTAGCCTTAAAAGTAACACTAGATTTTGCAATAGTGCGCTATGGCTTCTTTAACTTTGACAACATACTGTAAGAGTGCATCTATATGAGAGTGGCGACATACAGAACGAGCGCATGCTCAGATTGGCATTTTTGTCAAAACTATGGCAACTAACAGTCAAATACTTACGGGAGAATGACCTGTAGGTATTCAATTAGACTATCGAGAAACGCAACAAACATTAAGCCGGGAACCCACATGCGGAAAAATACGACCGAATTGGACAGCGGAACGGCAAATTGACCCCATATTTGCCGCGTACAAATGCGAAAATGCAGCGGAATTGTAGTTAAACATGTTTTAACATTTTCCGTTTTCCGCGACGGCATCTGTAGAAATCAGACATGTGCAGTAGTTAACGCGGAAGCGCCAGCGAAAAACGCAAGTGCGATATAGTCGGAAATTTGGCGTAGCGGAAAATTTGCCGCTGCAGATTTCCGTCGTATTTTTCCGCATGTGGGTTCTCGGCTTTAGTTTGGTGACAATAGCAGGCTTCCCCGCGACCAACGACATACAAGGCCAGTTCATGACTTGTAAAACGTTACACGGAGTGGATCATCTTTACACGGCGACTGGCGCAAAACGATGGGCACGCCGCTTTGTACCAATCACTGTGTAAAGATGATCCACTCCGTGTGACGTTTTAAACATCATGAACCGGCCTTGTATGTCGTTGGTCGCACCTCGCGTAGATACTTGTCAATAATTCTTTGTCCAAAATTGTATAGACCGATCAAATTGTACTACCGTTTGTTGCCGCTCTCATATAGAGTCAATCTACATAAATATGTTTAAATAAAGATGTTACTCTGACCTTACTCTGACCAATGGTTCAGTGGTAGAATAATTCCGTCCCACGCACCAGCTCCAGCTCTATCAGTGGTAGAATAATTCCGCCCCACGCACCAGCTCCAGATCTAACACATTAATAATAACCCTGTATGTACCTGATATATATTTCAGATTCCTTTAAAGTCATGAGATAATATTATGCATTCGGTTAGCTGTTTAGATTTAGGACACAAACTTTTCAACTGAAAAAAGCAAATTTGTATATCTGTAACATGATCTGTAGCGACAGTAGCAACATATGTTATGTAAAGTAATCGTAAATAATCTTTATAAAAACATTAATTAAATGGATTTGAAATATTGTTTTACAAAAATAAACATTAGGCTCTAAAATGAAAATAACAGTGAATGTTATCATTTTATTTAAAAAATATATGTTATATTTTTTTTAAAAAAAGTATTTATTTACAATTTAAAAAAGTGTTATTTCTGAACAGTGCACAAACCTAAATAGAAAATATTGAGAGTGAAGCTTAATGTAGTGTGCTTTGAGAGTGAAGCTTTAAAACTTAACTAATTATTAAATACATAAAAGTGTAAAAATACAACTCTGAAGAATATCATCTTTCACAATAAAATTTTTCAAGAAAGTGAGAAAGAAGAATATTCGGAGGATTTGGAAGTATTTCGCGTTCTGGATCAATAGCTATATTTATTGACTCAATATTTATATTGCATTTTCGAAATCTCTTACTGTCATTTCTGAGCGAGAAAAGTTTTGAAAGATGAAATTTTTGGTTGCCTTTATAATAACGGAAAAAGGTAAATTTTTTATACTGTACAGCGAATTTCAATGCATATTCGATTGAAACAACTTTTTAGATTACCTATACTTGAAATGTTATTAAATTCCATTTCTTCGACAAAAATATATGTCTGAAACAATAATTTTAGTAAAACTGAAAAAAAGTCTCTCGTAAGTAGTATTAATACCAGCTCTCATTTTTAGAAACTTTTTGGAAATAATTATACAGAAGTTAAGAATAATTAATTATTATGTGCTTGTAACCATATAAGATTCATTAAAATGCATTCTTTTAACAAGCCATCATAAATGCTTAGGAGGCTCAAATTAAGTATACGTTGAGTTTAATTAGTTAAAAATATAGAAATATAAATTAAGTATTTTGAGACGTAATCTTTTCTATATTTTTAAATACCAAGTGCATATAACCTTTTTACAGGGCGATATTTCCAGTCTTTTGGGTGTAAATGGATTCCTCAGGACAGAATTAACATTTTGATTTCGTTTGCTTTTAAAATTTAAATATATTTAAAAAATCATTTGGAATGTTTGACAGTTAAATTTGGAAAACAAAATTAAGCGCAATTTCTAAACATAAATTCCCGTTAAAAGAGCGGTAAATGGGATGATTCCTCTCCAAGATTAATTTAAATTTGAAACTAATCCATATTTGTTATATTAGAAACCAATATTAGTCAAATATGTTTTTCAATGGTAATATATACCAATATTCGTTAAAAATAAATTTTCGATTGGAAATATTGTCTGTGAAAAAACACTATGCCAGACATATTAGCTTTATTTTTGAAATATTGGCAGTGAAATGGCAAAATACTTCTTGTAGACAGTGGTACAATAATTACAAAATATAACGAGAATGAAAATCATGCATCAGGCATAGATAATGAAACAATTTCAAACATTAACAGGATATGATAAGAAATTTCCTTTTATTTTCCTCATATTTTCCTCAAAAACATATTTAAAAAATGTATATACATTTAAAAAAGCGAAATTCGAAATTGTATATTTTTCGAAATTAATTTTAAAAACAAATATGAATTGTAACTTTTGAATTTTTTAACAGAAACTTCATATATGCGAATTCAAAATTGCAGCTCAGTCTGGTATGCAGCTTTTGAGATATGTTTAAATAAAACAACCCACACTGCTATATGTTTTGCAACTATCAAAAATTATTTTAACATTAGGAGTTTCAAATTTTAAACTGCATAATCCGTAATGGACTTCACCAAATGCTTTTGCATTTTCTATCTGAGAGTGAAAGTTTCCTAAAAAACAAATATGTTGTTAAAATTTGTTGTTCATGAAAAATTAGACAGTTTGACATAATTCTATATGCAGATGGCTACCTAAACTTTTTTTTAACGTAGATCTATATAAGACATTATGACGAATCGAATGGCTCTTATCATACTTCATGTAAGGCCATCAACATTTTGATAAATAAGAAATCTCACGAGTCATTATTTAGTTTTCATTGATTTATTCTACATCAATGATTTCAAACTGTTGTGTTTACTCATCAATTTCACTCTTCAAAAATATTAATTGTTGCTGCTTAATCGCGTTTTCCTCGGGTACCTACTCCAGTATTGCATAACAGTTCAGAAGATTGTTTATAGAAGTTTAAAACTTAATGTTAACTTTCTTGAAGTTCAATAAACCAATTTATTTCCGAATAAAACTATATATTAATTTGTGAAACAATAAATATTATCTGACTACAGTGACTATGCGTAGCACGAATCCTTGTCTGTTTTGCATCTTTCGAATTAATAATTAAAAAATATATTTTGGTTTTATAAATTTCTACATACCTTTCGGCAACGCCATATATGTATACACTATTTATGACGTTTAATGCTTGAAAATATTGAATGATTTCATGCAAAATAATTTTAATTTAGAAATACGCTTAATGTATCTATTACTAAAGAAGCAATAAGTTTTGGAAATTGAACATATACTAATTCTGTAATGGTATTTTCTTTGGAAATGCTAAAAACTAAATTTTAAATCACTAACAGAAAGTTATAGAAAAAAATAAAAAATACTATACTCTATTAAATACTCTACTAAATACTGTATTATATTGTATTTTATATTAAATTCTTCCTAAAATATGTAAAATAGAACGTGACGTTTAAGGAGTTTGTTAGAGATATAGTGTCAGAAAATCTCGTCAATATACACTAAATTATTCCTTATTTTTTAACAAATAATTTTCATATTCCTAGAAAACATGTTTAATCCATGAATGCTTCCAAAAAGTCTGAAAAAGGAGCAGAAATTCCGTTCATTCCTTTCATGCATGCGCTCTATTAATACTAAAGTCAGAATTTATTTAAAAAAGGAAACCCAAAAATTATATAAATTAAGATTTATATTTTAATTGAAAAAGAGAATTTTTTTTTCGAATTTAAAATTAAATAACAATTACTTTTCCCATTCATTCAAAAGTACTCACAATTTACTTTTTTAAAGTCGAATAATGTGTAAAAAACTAAAAAAAAAAATATTTTATAAAATAGCTTATAAAAAATATTCGCATTTAAAATATATTTTAAATGAACACATTTAATTTTAATATTCAATGGAAAAAAATCAATTTTACTCAAAAAAATATCAAATAAAAATATAATATTCAGATTTTACATATAACAATCTACTTACAAATATTTATAATTAATAATCTTATCCTATTTTAATACTAAAGTATTAAACCCCAGCCACATTTTCATTAAAAATGAAATATTCCCGAAATTAACTTTAAAATTCAAGGCTTTTTAAAGAAATTAATCAAAACATGCCCATTTGAAGCAAACATATTTCCTTCAAAGCGTTTCACGTCTGTCCAACCGTAGCGCCGCCAGTATAATTTCCGTGAATTGAAGAAAGTATTTCTGAGAGTGTGCGTTCATTACTAATCCTCTAAATTCATGAATAATTTAATCTTGAAAATATTGTTGAATAATAAAAAGCTACGCTTTTTTGATCGTTCAGAGGAAACATGTTGAGATTTTACATGACGGTTTATATTTTTCTTTTAAATCTATTGTTTTAAGTGTGTGTGCTTTATTATCCCTTTACCTGAGAATTTAATTTTTTTATTGAAGAATTAAAATTTATGAAATGTATCTTTCATTCCACTTTTATATTTATCGTTTTTAAAATTCATTTATAGATATATTATTAACTTTAATATAAAAGTTAATTAACTGTGTTTTCGAAAAAAGAGGATCTTGAAAATTCTATGAAGAATATAATAAATGAAAATGCGGAGTCAGAAAAAAAGGTTCACTTTAAATATAAATAAAGAAAGATGGAATGTTATTTAATACTGTAATAGTACTTTAGGTACTCAAAACTAAATTTTTTGACAAAATATCATGTTAATCGTTATATTTTGTTTTTCGGATATTTTAAATAGTGTACTTTGACAATTACACTCAATCGATTTTTTCATTAAATATATTCTTTTGGATCCTTCGAATACATAATTTAATGTTGTTTTTATTTATTTTCATTTTCCCCTTAGTTATTAAATCGCATTCTATTAGTGTTTTCTGGAACTTACAAGGTTTTCATAGTGAAGTACTGTAAAACAAATCTGAAACTATGATGAATGATTTTTATGAATTTCAACATACTTTGTGCCCACGCAGTAAGTTTATGAGAATAGAATTTGCATATATATTACTGTCAAACAAACAATGTTAATTTTACTAATTCTTTAAACATTTATTTCTTCTTAACCTTTAAGTGATAAGGTGATTATTTTTTAACGTAACTGGTGAAATGGTGTGTATGTAACCCCAAAATTAGATTTCTTGTGGTGTCATCCTTAAAACTTAACGAATGAAAAGAGGGAAATTTCCTGTGAATTTTGGTATTATTTACTTGAGCAAAAACACCTGAAAAAGTATTGTAAGTGTACAGTCGTGGGAAGAAAAAGTAAACACCCCTACTAACTCCTCAACAAATTATCGTAGAAGAAAGTTCTGGTACCGAATGATTGGAAATAAAGTCTACTTTTAAATTATGTATATAAATTTTGCTTAGGGGGCCATCTACTTATTAAAAAGAACCACAACTTTTTTTTTCAATAGAAGTACACAATTTTGACAGCATAAATGAACTCTACACCCTTCTATTAGCCTAAAAACAAATTTTTATGCAATTCGTACGATAAGTTTCCGAGAAATTAATTATTTTAAAACGAGCGTATTTTAAGGGCTGTATCCAAACTGAAGTTCTGTACTCGATTGTTAACCTAGAGAGCCCCCTTCTTGATCAAGGCACCTTAAGCGCCACTCAAGCAGTCAATGCAGCCTGCTAGATTATACGACAGCAGAAGAAATTTCATAATATCTAGTCACTTCTTTCACAGACGGCCGCTTAAAACATCATTTTGCGGTTTTTTAAGCATAATTTGAAAACTACTTGGAAGAAAAATGTGAAATTTTGGATTTACATAAAGCAGGACTTAATAAATCTAAATCCGTCAAAAAAAAAAAAAAAAAAAAAAAAAAAAAAAAAAAAAAAAAAAAAAACTGTTGGTTGCAATTCATAATTTTTTTGAATATTAATTTCATAATTCATAATTTATATCATAAAATTATAAAAATTGCAAATTCAGCGTATTTATGTTTGGGTATATTAGTATTATTCTGCACGAAAAATTAGCACATTAGGATCATAATTTCAGGGGATATAAATAAAAGTATGAAAATGTAATTTAATATAAGAAGCACTAAATTTTGAATGTTTATAATTCAAAAACTTAACATTCAAATGATTTGAAAATTCGTGTCTATGCATAGTTTGAACCAAAGATTTAAAATATCTCGTTAAAATTGGGTATTTCTATTGAAAAAAAGTTATGGTTCATTTTAATATGTAAATGGTCCTTTAAGCAAATTTTTTATACATCATTTAAAAGTAGACTTTATTTCAAATCGTTCGGTACCAGTAACTTTCTTTTACGGTAATTTGTTGAGGAGTTAAAAAAAAATAGAAAAAGTTAAAAATACTCTTACTTTTAAATTTCATACATTTTTTAATGTTATGTTTAATAAGAGTCTTATTCAAAATTTTATGGTAGAACATGATATGCGCTGAGTTATATTCAAATGCAGTACTAATAATCCAAGTTTCATGAACAGTTAAAGATTAAATATATTTTTTAATAATTAAAAACTGATAGTAAAGGGAATATGTTGAGATCATATTATAAATTTAAAATACATAAGTAATTTATTCGAAGAATTTACAGCAGATTTCTTTTAATATAATGGAAAATAATTAAAATGAATTAAATAAGCAGATATACAGGGTGCAATATGTTATCTATAGCCGACCTTTAATTTCTCAACCGTTAGCCGTAGATATATACTTCCAATTACAAAAACGTTTCAAATAAGATAAATATTCATGTTGTGGCATTATTTAAAGAAAAAAAATCAATTTTATAACAATTACGAAATTTTACTTTTTATACGGCCTCCAGTCCTTATAATTATACTTAGTAAAAGTTTACGCATATCATAACAGATGTAATACAAAAAGTTTGACATCTGTACTACATAAATTGACACAGTTATTAAATTTCAAAGTTTGAGATTTTTGCACATGATTTTATCTTTCATTGAGGGATCAGTTAAAAGATAAATTAACGTTATTCGAGATCAAAATCAGGGTACTATGTCCTTTTTACGGCGAAACCACCTTTGGCTGGTATCGCCAAATCGGGGTATCACCAAAGAGGGTTATTTCATCTAAAAATTTGAGCTGACTTTTAGGGGTCGCACACAAAGCGAATAATGAAATATTCAAATTAAACAGAAAAATAAATATCAATTTATTATAATATCAGAAAATAGTCCATTGTAAAAAATTAATACATAAAACGACGGAATCTACTAGAGATACCGCTCAAAGTGTTCTCCATTGGTGGCAATGTACAATTGAATGCGTGGCAGTGCTGAGTCCTGGACACGTTAGAGCATAGCAGTTGTGCAAACTGTGCGACAATCGATGATGCGCTGCTTCTGATAAACCAGAGAAGTGATCTCAGTCACATAGATTTATACCTTGATGTAACTCCAGAGGTAGAAGCCCATAGGAGTAAAGTCCGGTGAACGCGGTGGCCAATCCGGACCACCATATCCAAGGATCTGTTGACCAAATTCGGTGGCCAGATACGCCCGGACGTTTGATGTTTTATGCGGAGTGGGCCCCATCATGTCGAAACCACACTCGGCATGCATATCGGAGAACCAGCTCTTCATACCAGTCATATACCGTGTTGTTGAGAAGTTAAAAGTCAGCGATAGATAACATATTGCACCCTGTATATGTTGTTATTTTGTAATTGCGATCTTTAGTTTCTATAAGATTTAATCTGTTAAAAAATAATAAGACTGTATCTAATTTTTAAGTTCTGATAAATGGAAGATATCCTTCCTATTGTCTTATAACAGATATTTGTCTGTTTTATTACAATTCGCTGTTATTAGTGTAGATATTATCCGAAAACTTATAAGCATTGTAAAGGAAAACGAAGTTCATAGATGATAAAATCATTGGTATTTTTCTTTTGTTGTTGCTTAAATAAATAATAAAATATTGGGAAAGACAAAACGTCTTTCTAATGAAATTTTATTTAAAGTTGTAATTAAAAAGTATATTTTCCAATCTACTGAAATAAACTTAATTTTTAAGAAAATTCGTAGTGTGATCAGATATTTTATTTTTGATTTCGTTTCCTTTGTTTATTTTTAAAACACATGGCATTCTTTTTAAGTGAACTTTTAATTTTTTTCCTGATATTTATATCAGATGCTTTTTTCCAAGATCGCCTACATGGTAAACATGGTTTACATGGTAAATTGTGCCTTTGATTTATACTATATATAATTTATAAAATACTAATTAGCTATCTCAGCTTATAAAAAGCTGATGAATATCAATGAAAGCCTTCTACTGACTCATTTATATTTCATGATCACAAAAACAGAAAGAATGTCTTGACATTTTTTTTTGTGATGTCGTGTGACGTATATACCTCGCATATACCAGGGAGACATCTATGATCATGGATGAGATAATCAGTAGATCACACAATACCTGGTCCGTACAAGTATCTGTCCCAAACAGGCAATCTAAATCAAATTAATCATGAAAATAAAAAGCTATCAAAAACGTCTAGTAGTACTAAGACTTTAAAACCTCCTAATATTTCTGGTCTTCCAAAAAAGTTGAAAAGTGTTTATGACTTCGGTTTGTCTGTCCGTCTGTCCGCCTCTAACTCTCGTAAATATACTCGGATTGCCCTTGAATGTTTGGATGTTATTGACGTTTACCATAGGAAGTTCCATTCCCTATTTTAAATGAAGTTTGTAGCATGTTTAACCCCCCCCCCCCCCTCACTGACAAGCCAGTGTTAATACGTTTACTAAGCTCCAGGTTTCACTGCAATACAAGCAATATTTAAAGTAATATCATTCTATTGATTTAATGTATTTTTAATACATTGAACAATTATTAATACCCCCAAGGATTGCATTCATATTCGTTATTAAGTTTTTTTTTTATATAAAATGTTCAAAGAATCATTTTTTCAGCATTTAAAACAAAATGCAGAGGAAACAACATTACAATTTTGCCCTTTTCCAAGACAGTCGGAGGGTTAAATCATTTACAGGGAGAGTCAAAAGTATTGATATACATTGCTGAGGTTTACTTTAACTTATTTCATGTATAATAGGAAGTACATAGAATTAACACGGACACAAGAGTTTTCAGATACTACATTGTATCCAAAGTACTGTACATTAGCAATGATTACTGAAAATGCATTTTTAATTATGATCAGCGCTTTTATATTTCACTATATTTATTCATACTATATGGTATGTATAAATGTTATAATTCATATACAGGTCTATACAAAAAAATCCGTAAGGGTTGCTGAGTATGAGCGCAAATTGCTTAAAGGTGGTTTTTAAATGAGTTATGCATTTTTACGCTGAACTGCATTTAGTTAACTAAGAAATTTTTGTAGAAAATAGATAAAATGGTATACAGAGTCACGCAAAGAATTGAATGCATGGCCGTCTATAAATGATAATTTCTGGAAATGTGATTTCAGTAGTTTCAAGAGTTCTAGTTTGAATTAAATTTTAGCTAAATAGTGGCATGTGATAAAGGTTCTAGGTAAACTACAGGGTTGCACAAAAGTGTTCAAGTATGTTTCCATCTATTAGTATAAATTGCTGAAAGAGAAACTTCAACCTGTTTTGCTTTTTCTTGCTAAACTAAAATTTCCCATTATATAGTATATATATCAACCTACAGATCAAATACAGGGCTGTTCAAAAGAATTAAAATACATATTTGGCTATGGACGGTAACTGCTGAAATCATTTTTTCAAATGTTTTATGCGTTTTCTAAAATGTTACTTATTTATCTTATTCACCTTATTTCCCTAAATAACGAAGTTTTGTCAAAGAATTCAGGAAGTGTTGGAAAGTGTTTCATAATGTATGCTTAACGCATGATTTTCTTTCTTGTTATACTTTAAATCCATTGAAATATGCTCTTAGTTCATTTAAATAACTCTAAAACTTTTATTTCTAGAATTTGTTTAGTCAAAAATCTCAAAAACAATATTTTTATAACAGCTAATATGGAAAACTTTCCATTTTCACGTTACTTCCGTAAATTAAAAAATTGCTTGGTGGAAAGTGAAAACAAAATGATAGATTGAAAATTATTTGTACTTTTCTTCAATGATTTAAATATTCTGTGAGAACCAGAAGAAAAACATTCTAATATTAAAAGACTGCAAATTTGTTATTTTTTCGAACTTTTTTTACGTACTTCATTTTAAAGAACATTTGTGTTCTCATTAAAATTTGTTTTTATTTATTGTGTTGATTTCTGTAACATTGTTCATGTTTTTTTCAGTAACCTTATGTTATTTATTTTTTAGACCTTTATTTCAGATTAATGATTTACCGTTTTGTTATTTGATAACTGAAAACTTTCTGTTTTATATAATTTAATTTATAAAAAGTTAAAAACTTTATGTTTAATTCGATAAATGACAAAAATGTATTGCAACCTTCTTGTAACAAGTATTTCTCTATTGCTTCTATACTTCTCTTTCGAGTTAAAGTTTTCTGTAAATTGTAACTTTTATCCTAAATCTAAATGACTATAAATGTTTTCTGATTGTTTATATGCATCAGAATAGAAAAATGAAATCACCTAAAGTCAAAATAATATTATATATATTACTTGTTTTACTGAAGAATTCTACACATTTCTACGAACCATGAGGATTTTTTTTTCTAATAAATGAAGGCTTCTAGTTCAAAAACTATCTAAACGTAAAAACTATTTCAAAAAAGATTTGAGTGCAAATTTTTTTGAAAGGTTATAAGTTTGAGAAAAGAAAAACGAAATCAATGGAAGAGAAAATCTTCTGTATTACTTTTTCTTTGCTATAATAATTTTTTAAAAGAATGTCAGACCCAGAAGAAGGAATTTGTTCTAATGAAAAAAGACAAATTGTAACCATTTAAAAATATAAAAATTTTGAAAAGAAAGTTTATTTTAAAAACGATTTTTACTGTGGCTTGTTATTATTTTTTTCAGACTTTTATTTCAGATGACATTTGTTCTTTAGATAGTTTTAGATACTAATTATCTCACTTTTTTTCTGCAGGATGCCACTAAACTACACATATAAAATTAGTATTCTATAAGAAACATATTTTGTACAGAAAACCATTATTTCTTCAACAAAAAATACAGAGTACCTCATTTCTGTCCGAACCAAGGTTTTTGTTCATATCTTTAAGAAGGTGTCTCAAGACTCTTAAAGCTTCAAAGTTTTCGAAATTTTAATTTTCCTAGGTGTTAAACTCCTATCTTTTCTGAACATTTTGATATAATTAATTTCTTGAAATTACCATTAGAACAGGAGTCATGGAATTTAGAGCTATATCCTCTCAATAGCTGAAGCGGCGTTTCCGAAACTTTGAAGGCATATTTCTCCAAATGACGTTTTGGGGCATAACGCGCAGAATATCTCAAAAACTTCTGAATATTTTTTCATGAATTTTTTAAAACATATGTTTCATGTTAGCTTGTATGAACTGAGCCTAAAATTTTACTTTTATTGTTCAAAAAAAAAAAAAAAAAAAAAAAACATTTTTTAGGTGATTATACTGTTGAAATTAAAAAAAAATTGCATTTGCTAAATACAACTTTGTATTAAAAATAAGAAAATGCTTTAAATACAAATTTATTTAGGTTCAGGGTAATTATTACAATCTGAATTATAATTAGACATAAAAAATGTCATTCTATTTTCAAAATGTATTTTGTAATCCTGCGCGTAAGCTGTTATACCAATTTTTTTCTTGACAAATGTTTTGATCGCTTGGAGCCTCCTGTAAATCATAATTCTGCATCTTGAAATTTTTTAAATACATGAAATGAAAGCACATACTTATATCTTTCATAGCAATAAAAGTTTTGTTTTTAAATCATATACATTTTACGATATTAAATCATGAAAATGGTCTTTTTATTCTTTTCTTTTCCAATTTTAAGAATCCTGAGACCCCTTAACAATAACGAAGCTATTTTTAACAAATTTACCTTTATTTCAATACAATATAACGATATGAGGGGAAGTGGTAGAAGTGACCACCATCGGCAGTCAAAATAGAGCTGATTAGACGCTCCATACATGTAAATGCACTTGATATTACATTCCATCACATTTATGTAAGTACTTTATATTTCAAGTACTTTTCGGAATATCATTTAATTGCACATAATCAGGTAAGTTTGTTGAAAATGGTAAAATATCTTCACAAATATCACAAATATTCAAAATAAGCTAATAACTGACAAAAGGATAAAAAATGCACTTAAAAGGCATATAAATTCCTTTATTCAGATCGACATATGTTTCATCGTTCCGACGGCGACAATTTCAAAATCTTTGTTTATACAAATATTTTTGCAGAAATTTTTAAAAAGAAGTAATTGGTAAATAAAATCACGAGACCACAAGTATAATGAAAAACATGTGCAAACATAAAATAAGATAAAATAAAAATGGATATTTGTTTTATTGTTGTGTGTATAGTTGTGATATTATAATTTCTACTATTGTTATTTTATTCTGCAGAGCATCGCTTTCCAAATTTTAGGTAACTCAACGAATGATGAGTCATTGTAAATATTGTCAATGAGAAAAAAGGTCTCTATTCATTCCCAGAAAATGGATGGTAAATAAAATCTTAATGGATAAATTATTCTATCATTTTAAAAATCAGTCTCTAAAAGTTCTTTGCTATATAATCCGGCCAAAGCAGTAGTTCTCTTGTTGAAGCCTGCTATATGTTCTTTTATTGTAGTTTTACGTTTTCTGTCTGTCATTCCTATATAAAAATGCATTGTTCCATCATCTATAGTGAAAGGTATTTGATATACTCTTTAATTTTTTTTTCAATTCTATTGGATTTTACAGACTATATTTTAATTTTATGGAATGCTTTGCAATAAACGAGACATTGAATTTGTTGATTTACAATAAAATTAAAAAATATAGTCTGTAAGAAAATAGATCCAATAGAACCAAATCAGTTTTTAGGAGTATATGTAATATTTTTCACCAAAGATGATGGGAAAATGCAATTTTATATAGGTATGAAAAACAGAAAACTTAAAAACTTAAACCAAAGAACCAAAGACCATATATCAGAAGTCATATACAACAACAGAACTACAGCTTTGATCAGATTATGTAGCACTGAACCATTACACAACTGATTTAAAAAATAATAGAATAATTTATCCATCAAGATTTTAGTTACCATCCATTACCCGGCAATCAGTAGAGATTTTTTACACAGTGAGAATATTTGCAATCCTTCAGCCTCCATTGAATTACCTAAAATTTGGAAAGAGATGCTCTGCAGAATAAGAAACAATAGTAGAAATTAATTCATGTACACAGTCATCCATTTTTATTTTATTTTACTTTATGTTTGTACTTGTGTTTCATTATATATGTGGCCTCGTGATTTTACTATTTACTAATTTCCTGTTTTTAAAAATTTTTGCGAAAATGCGAATGTCGCCCTCTAATCAATGAAACATATATCCATCTGAATAAAAGCAATTATATGCCTTATAAATGTATTTTTTATCACTTTTAGCAATCATTAGCTTAGTTAGAATGATTTTAAGGGATTTTCATACATAATTTTATATCTTTATATTTGTTAACGTTATGAACAATAATCTCGGTTAAGACTGGAACGCTGTATTTTTGACAGAATAAATCGATTAAGACACTGCTTTTCTACACGAAAACTCTTTGTTTCTGTATGCTGTACAAACAATGAAAGTTCTTATATGGAAATTTGAGAAGTTCTCTGTAAAATTTTAAAATCATTAACACTAAATGAATAAATATAATGCTAAATTCATCTTTAAAATGTTAAACTTAAAATTACACTATGTGAAAATTATTTAAAATATGAGAAAATATTTAAAAAGTGTTAAATTACTTTAATAATTCTTAGTACTTTCAACTATATATATAATGGATTCACAATATCCATTCTCTTACCAAGGCTATGTATACAGTTGAAAGTACTAAGAATTATTAAGTAATTTAACACCTTTTTAAATATTTTATCATCTTTTAAGTAATTTGCACAGAGTGTAATTTTAAGTTTAAGATTTAACTACTTTCAAACTCTGATTCCTCATGTAATATATATTTGTCAGTTGCTTAAATATATGTAATTTGTTTTGACTACGAATGTTTTCGAAAAAATTGCAGATACTAAGGGAATAAGTAATACAAGAAGCTACAATTTCTCTTATGTAATACTAAATCTTAATACTTTCTTCAATTAAAGGAACGGAATTTTATATTTTAAAAAAAAGCCTAATGGCCAGTAAGCACTAAAAAATTTAATATAAAAAATTTATATTAAAAAGATTATTAAAATTATACATTATTATCATATTTTAAATTTAATAATAAAAAAATTCTGATATAAATAGAAACATATGCTTTATGTTATTTAGTTTATAAATGTTTCCCGGTAACCGTTTATTATATTTAGATGTTCTTTTTTTTTTCTCAAAGGTTTACCTCAGATGAAAAATTATTTTTTCGAATTCTATTACTTGGAAACTGGTGAGTTTGATTTTTATAAGATTAGATATGAGAACAATTTTACATTTTGAAATATACATTGTTATACATTACGAATCATCGAATGTCAGAAATGTTTGTTATATTTTTTCGAATTAGTAGATATTTTTGTGTTGATTCATTACTTTCATTCTATATTGATGTAATTATTTTCCGAAAGATTGTTATTATTAGATATGGAAAACGAAACAAATTTACAAATAAATAATTCATATTTTCTTTAATTTATTCATTTTTTGAATTAAAACTTTTACCCTTTTTTAAACATTTACTCTTACAAAATGTTGAATAAATGAACATTAAAGATTATTTTGAGCATGATTTAGAAAGTCGCGATACAGTAGTTTTTTGAGATATATTGTTTAATTTCCAAATCTTTGAACGGTGCTAACTTTTGTAATTTTAATTTACTTTAAATAATGATATTTACAAAATAAATTTTATTACTTGGATATTTGCTCCATATATTTTAGAGGATCAGATCTTATATACCAGTATCAAATGTATCATTATACCTTGAAGTATCTGGTATTTTACTTTAATAGTTGCAATTAATGTCAGATTATTTTTCTTTGTACTTGTTTGTCTATTTTTTGAAATTTCGCGTTAGATGTTGAGTATGCGAATGAATTTCAGATGTAAGTACAAAGATAGATAGAGATGTACACGTCCTTCTAATTTCTAATAAATATACTACATTATTGTATGCATGTACTATATTTACTGTATAATATTTATTTTATATAATTTATACACTAAACTGAAAATTTTTTGGATGTTTAATAAATGTTTGTTATTTCCCATAAATACGTTTTCCAATAAATTTCTCTTTGGTTATTTTTGTACCTAAATATGTGAAAAAACAAAACAAATAAATGTACGCATAATGACATTTTATGTAGAGAAAACAGTTTCATCCTCGGTATCAGGCCAAAATTAGCGAAGTATGATATTTCAACACAAATTCCTCTGCATTAAAAACAAGTAGAAAAATAATTTTTAGCACAATTTACTGAGCATGTTGAATTGCTGATGTAATTTTACAATATATGCATAGTAATATTTTTTATTTTAATAGTGTGTTCTATGGTAATCTAATGTATTGGTAAAACTATTTTATTTTCACTGGCGCAAATTTGGTTAGTTGGAAACTTTAGATCGCAATACATCTGAAGCTTGTAACACCAAAGCGTTT
This sequence comes from Maratus speciosus, assembly GCA_963932465.1. NCBI lineage: Eukaryota > Metazoa > Arthropoda > Arachnida > Araneae > Salticidae > Maratus > Maratus speciosus. The sequence continues at coordinate 175,353,552 of OZ010790.1, read as the reverse complement.
GCGTTAAAAAAAAATCGGGAAAAAGTTCGGGCCAATGGAGGCATAACAGACGGTAGGATCACAATCCGGATTCGGGAGGCGTTCTGGTACTCCAGATAAGAATGCTTCCCCGCGCTTTTCGAAAAACTACAATTGAGTTACAACGAATTACATAGGGCTGTTACAATAGTGATATATTTTCGGACTTGACTTCATTCCGGTATTATACATAGCGCTGGCAAGCTTTTGTTAAAATGATATTGACATAAAGTCTTTAGCATTGTTATCTCTTGAATCACAAAGTTATTTATACCTGAGTTATAAAAATATGTGCAAGTACTGCACAGACAGGAGAAATGCTTTAAATCTTAGAGGACTGATCCCGCGGTAGTAAGTGAACTCTTCCTACTCTTGCTTTGAAGGACATTCATTTACAGTATCTATAATTTTATTGTAGGAAATTTAATTTAGTTTAAGCATAATGATTAAAGGATCATGGTGATTAGGGAATTAGTTGCCTTTATTGCTGGACCATGTCTTCTAAAATGATTTTTTTATTTTGGTATCTTGAAGCGTACTTAAGCGAAATCTTGATAAAATTTAATAATTAATTATTATAAATTATAACAATATGCCATGAGATGAAACATTAATTAATTTACTTGAAAGCGTTTATGTTAATTAATTGCTTAAACAGCAAATACTTTACCAGTGTCTTTGATAGCTTGAAAGAATTTATTCATTATTTATGACTTTTCTTATTTATTGTAAAAACTGTTAATAATACATTTATTATTTGTTAAATTTAAATCTGCTTCAGTTCGTTGAAGCCGCCGGACATCAGGCAGAGAAATCGAAAAGCTTATAGCAAGTCAAAACATCTGTAGCCCAGTCTTTGTAGAACGACTTATTCAGAAACGTTTCCATTTGAAAATAACATGTAGAAGCAGAAGCGAGATGGAGGCCCTCAAGTCGGAGCTACAGCAGAGCCAAACATTGAATAGAGAGTTAAATTTCACTACTAAAACCATCCAGATGTTCAAGATGATCCTTCTGGGTGTTCCGGAAGCAGTGGACTTTCCCTATATACTGGGATGCCTGAAGCTATCCTTCATCTTTCACGATGACGAGATCCACCACCTCCGTAAATTCACCTCAAAAACGAAGGGCTCTAGAGACTGGATACTACTTTTCCCCGAACACCTTGACAAAGAAATTATACAAGATGGCGGTATACACTGGGACCCAAACGCTGTAGTCTTCGCACGGATACAACAGTCTGGCGTTTCCGACGATGTCAGGACTACGGTCACTCTGACACGCATTGTGACAATAGTATTTACTGTGACAATTGCGGAGACAAGCATTTAAACAACAACTGTGATGCAGAGTCTTGCTGCATCAACTTCACAATACATAACAAAGAAGAAATAACTCAATACAATACACACCACAAGGCCTCATCCAGTAGCTGCCCCATATATCAAAACCTTACAACGAAGAAAGATGAAAACTAGATGAGATCTTCCAACAAGCATCTTCTCAACCTAAATAGTGTTCATAACCCACATTTCAACCACCATGAATGCATCTTTCACACAACACCAAGCACACAACACATCCAAAATCAGCCAATGTTCTCCCCATTGGAATTTCATGGTGTCCTCCAACACCTCTGCCAGGTATCCATGGTCCAAACCAACTGTACCGTATGAACATTCCACCTGCTCACCCCCAATGGCCTCATTATCACAAACAGGACTATTACCTGGGCGACGAACACACAGCAGGTAATCCCCGTCCATTAGAACAAGAAAATTATTTCCACGATCAGCATTGGGGTAGACTCCCAGTACCATACTGGCCTCATTGGAAGCTGCCACCGCCTCGTCCACAATCACCCCCCCCCCCCCCCCCTCTTTCAGTCTGACGGCTACAATCACTCAGGTAACTATTACCCTTAAACTTTTACTCTTTTAAATTTTAAACTTAACAGTAACAGTGATGTCTCACCAACCCCTACTACAGTCTTTAGGCCAACTAAAATTCCTACAAATTAATTTAAATCACTGCAAGGCAGCAAATGATAGTGCAAAGAACCACATATCGCAAAATTCTGTTAATATTGCGCTTCTACAGGACGCCTACTGCACCTAAGATGGCATTCTCGAGGGCTTTCGAAAATCATGGGCAATCTTTCCCTCCAAGAAAAACAGCGCTCATTTGGTCATTAGGAATGTTGAGCTAGTGTACTCGCACCTTTTCGCGGGTGATCACTGTGCCTTTGTTACCAGTGATGCAAAAGAAGGCAAGACTATCATAGGATCAACCTATGCGGCGCCTTCAGTGGATTTCAAGGAGTCCATGGAAGAATGGAGCCATCTCATCTCACAAAGGCACGCATTTATCTACGGGGGTGACTTCAAAGCAAATTCTGCTCTCGGCCCCACCAGTAGCCGAGGGGTTCTGCTCTCGAATCTGGTAGACGGACGGTGCTAGGTTCGAACCCAATCGTTCCCGTCGGCCTAACCGTTCGGCGTTTTCGTGGTTTTCTTCGAACCATGGATTTCCATGCGTAAATACGGGTTAGATTCCCTTAGAAAAACATCCACGAAGGGCACTCAGCCCCTGGGCTTATATACCCCGAGTAGATAATTGGCCGTCGAAAATCAATCCAATCTAACGACAATTCTACCCTGTAGAATTGTGTCATGGAAGACCTCAGAGGAGAATTCCTCACAGAACACTTAGTGTTGCATAACTTAGCAATAGCAAATGTCCACAATTCAGAGGCAACCTTTGTCAACCTTTGTCAAAGTAAACTCTAAAGGTGAAGTCATTGCCAAAGGCTGGCCAGGTCTCACACTCACCAACACACAGACACTTCAAAGAATCTCAAACTGGCAAGTAATAGATACCTATAGTGCCATTGATCACCGATATATACATTTCACATACCAAACAACACCACTTTACACATTGAGAAGATGTTTTAATACTACGAGCGGCAAGGTCCATAAATTTGACAAAATTTTAAAATCGCGGAAGCAGGCATTAATTCAACAATTTCACGATATCAGCGACACAGAACAAATAAATACTTTCACAACAAAATTAATAGAAGAAATTCTTTCAGCGGCAAGTGCCTGTTTCCGACTCAAAACCGTCAGTAAAACGTGCTCGTTCCCCTTCTGGACTCCCGAACTAAGGGCACAGCGTAACCTACTCACTTCACTCAGGCGGAAAATGAAGGCAACCAGACGGCTAAATCCTAATGCGGATGGGCTGAAGATATTGGGTGCCAGATATTCGAAGTTTGTGGAGCAGTATAGGCGCAATGTCCTGTCGACCAAAAATGCAGCATGGAGGAAGTCCTGTAGCAGTGAATCCAATCCTTTCGGCACAACCCAAAATTTTTTCACAGGAAAATATTTCACTCCTGATGAAATGAAGTTTGAGCTGCCTTCTAGCGAAGCGTCCAGACAGCGCTGTTCAGAAGTTTTAACAGAAAACGTTTTTGGCAAATCAGCATACCCACAACATGATAACACGGACATAGAATTCACAGCACCGTCTGACAAACCCTTCACAAAGGGTGAATTAAGAACGGACCTTAATTCACTGAATGACAAAAAAGCACCAGGTTCCGATGCCATAAATTTCACTGTTAAAACGAGCATTCAAAATTTTTCCACAACTACTTACACGATGGGCAAATCTTTGCGTCTCACACAATTCCCAACTGTCCTGAGACAAGGGGAAGTCGTATATTTCCTGAAGCACGAGAAGTCACCCTCTGAACCGCGCTCATACCGGCCGATCTGCCTTCTTCCAACGCTAAGAAAATTACTTGAAATGCTCTTGGTCCAGCGACTGACCTTTTTTCTAGAAACGAATAATATTCTCCATCCGCAACAATTCGGGTTCAGAGAGGGCAGATCATGCGAAAAAGCTCTTCATGCAATCTTGACTTCCTGCACTGATAGCATCGCCGTTGAAATTACACTTCAATAGTCTCACTAGATATACAGGGGCCTTCGACAACGTGGGATGGCGTAACATCATACAACAGCTAAAAGTACTCAACTGCCCAAAAAATATTGTTGGAGTCATCCGCTCTAACTTATCACAGCGCAACATTCTAATAAATTGCGGTTCTGGTACTTCAACAAACAATTTGGAAAAGAGTTGTCCACAAGGATCTTGCCTCGGACCCATTTTATGGCTACTAATAGCAAATTTAATCCTAAAAGAATTAGAAAAACGTGGTTTCCTCCTCTACGCGTTTGCGTATGATTTTACCTTTATTTTCTCGGGCCGTATCCGTCTGGACTTGGAGCAAGAGACAGCTTCAGCACTTTCCGCGTTCTGCCAGCTACTGGGATTCTTACACCTTCAATTCTCACCAAGCAAATCTCACGCACTAACATTTGCAAAACCGCATCCCCTGCATAACTGGAATCCAGTTATTAGCGTCAACGGGAACAGTGTGCACCATGTCCCGTACTTCAAACTTTTAGTTATAACAACTGAAAAGCACTAAAATTGGCTAGCACATCTACATCATCTAAAACTAAAACTCATAACTTTTTATTACAACTCATTTAAAATGACATAAAAAACATGGGGCATTAGCAACTTAATGCTTAAAATATGGTATCGCACCGTAGTAGAAAAAATAATATCTTACGGAGAAAGTATATGGGGGGGATACCTAACAAAGCAAGCAATAACTGAAATAATTTCACTACAGCGAATGTTTCTCTTACAAATCTCACGAGGGTACCAAACAATCCCCACGGACGCTCTAAATACTATAACAGACATACCACCAATCCACACAATACTCAATTATCAATACATCAAGGGACGTATTCTCCACCTCAAACAGGAAACGACTGCAAGTGAATTCTTTCCAATCATCGCAATACAACACAAAGTTCCAAGATGGCAGACACACCCTTCTGATGAGACATCCCACTTCCAAATAAACACGAAAGTTAATTCTTTCTCCCCATCACTTGTGGTTACTCCTTTTACTGATGGGTCCGAAACAGCCACCGTCGTAGTATCCGCATTCTTCGCAATGGAAAGGGGCGCCGTTAGCCATCAGTGGGTTTGCATACTAGATGATCACAACTCTGTTTATCAAGCAGAACTCTATGAAATTTTAAAAGCCCTAGACTGGATTCTAATAAACACCACACACCCTTTTATGCAAATCTATAGTGACGGTCTATCTGGTCTGCCCGTAAGGCATGGTGACGCCACGTCAACGTCGTTGTGAAGTCACACTGTGACTTTGTGACCGTCGATGCGACGTCGCGTGACGTCGATGTGAAGTCATAGTGACCAGAATGTGAAGTCGTTATGGCCGTTTAGGAGCTCCTTTGTGACGCCACATTGTGAAGTCTCGGTATGACAAATTTGTGAAAAGTGTGTCATTTGTGACTATTTTAGCATTAAATTTGTGACGAATCTGTGACAAAAGCAACGATTCTTTGAAGTTGCATTGTGACCAATTTGTGATATATTTGTGACGAAATTGTCATTAAGAGGCTACTTCACTCAAGCGGAAAGACCCGTTCGGTAATGCTAATCCTATGGAAAACATTTATAAAGATATTTCGGTTGCATTTCAATATTTTTAAATGGTTTTTTTGCATAGGATAACTGAGGTTGATCCGTACAAAGTCCCTTTTTTGATTTTGTTTGCACATATTTTTCAAGAGGATGCTTTCACTATCGAAACCGGTTCCGAAATTGAAAGTGTCCTTATTAAAAATGTCTGTAAACAAAATCTAAAAAGTAAAAAAGGGCCTTTGTACGGATCAGCCTCAGCTATCCTAAGTAAAAAAAGCAATTAAAAATATTGAAAGGCAACCGAGATACCATTATAAATTCCTTCCATAGGATTAGCACTAGTGAACGGGTCTTTTCGCTTGACTGAAGTAGCCTCTTAACACTGTGATGATTCTGTGGTTATTTAACTTCTCTTGACGAAAATCTAACAATTAAAAAAAAAACAGGATGCCTGAAATTATACTTACTGCATGTCATCTTTCTGTTAGAATTGGTTTGGAGGCCTAAAATCGCATACTCACAATTTATGAACAAATACTGTATAATATGTAAAAATAGTCACATACGGTATAGAGACTTTCTTCTAAATTAAAGTTAAAAATTCAATTTTCATCACATATCTTACAACTGTAACAAATTGTGTTGTTTTCAATATTTGAAGAATATTCCCTTTAAAAAATATTATACAATTCCCCCTCCACATGCTGAAAATTCCACAGCTTTAATTGTATTCATAACTGACACACAATGACTATTTTCTGTTGCTGTGGTGAGCCAGGCGAAAAGAAAAAAAACTTTTTTTATTTCTTTCATTTTGCAGTAGGTTATTGCAAACTTTTTTGTCTTTAAGTATTTTTGAACTCTTTAAAAACTTAAAAGCTTTTGCTTACTTCAACATCCAAATGTATCACCACCTATCTAAAACTGTACATATTGCCAATATTTCTGACCAATAACGCTGATGTTGAAACAGAATTATCTTTTGCTGTAATATTTCCGCCTTAATAAAAACGTGTCCAGGTCAGGATTCGAACTAGGGACGTTTGGCATAAGCTGTCAATGTTACTGGGATGTTAGCATCATATTAAGCATATAAAAAACAAAAAATAAGCATACAAAATTATTGGCTAAGAGGTATATTTTTTATATTTGCAATAAACATAAAATTACCATACTTCTCCTAATACTGTCAATTTTCTAACACAAAATTGTAACGAATACGAATTTACCTTTGTAAAAAATATATCTTTGGCATCACCAACCTTTTTAATTTTATAAAATTTAATAAGTTGCTTTTAGCAATAACGATGTGAAACTGCTCAAATGATAAATAACACTTTGATGTGAAAGATTAATCACCGCATCACTGTAGGTTGAAAATTCTATGAGCAATTTATATAAGCTGTTGTGTTGGAAGTTGGAAGCAGTAAGAAATAAAATAATTTTTTAAACACTCTGAATAAGTAACTTTGACTTCTGTGTTTGTTGAAGATATACAACACGGTTGTGTTCCATTCTGTCTACAAATTCTTATTTATTATAAATTCATATTTTGAGCAGATGTCCATTTTTAAAATAAAAGTACGCAATACAAATTGTTTTGGAACATTACTTAACGCAAAATTAAAAGTTTAAGCAAGCAAAAATTTTTATTCTATAAAAAGATTTTTTATTCAGTAATTTAATTAGCTTCGAATGTTTACTAATTATGTGAATTATTGATTATACAATTTTTTAACTTACGAAAATGTGATTTTAACCAGATAGTTTAAAAAAGGGAAAATAAATGTGATTAAAATGCAATTTAAGTAAATGATTTTAACCATCTAATTAAAATCCTTGACATACTATTTTTTATTTTAACAAAATAAACATTAAATTTATTAAATTTTATTGAATTGATAAAAGTTAATGACTTTTATTGCTTTTATATCATGTTTTTATATGAAATTAACTGAAATCGTAATAAAAGAAAGCAGGAAAAATCATTTTTTCTTACTTATTTCTTCATGACATCGTCCTGTGTAATTCCATATTGGTAATCCAAATAGAAGTTCTTTGGAAGAATTATGTCTGAATACAATACAATGACATTGACCAGCTGAGATCACTGCACATTGTAATTTTTTCGGACAAATATTTTATGTAAAATATCGCTTGACCGTATTCCTGTATAACTTTTGTAAAATTTAAAAAATCCGTGCCAACTACAGACATTCATAACACAGCTACTATTATTTAGATGCCGCCACTGTTCGACAGAAGAAATACACTGTGTTTTCTCTTGTTATCGTCTGCAGAAAACAAAATTCGCGAGCAGATTTTTTCCCCGTTTATTTGTTATCGTAGATTTGTAAGTTAAATGCCTAATGCTTTTATAAGAGCGTGTCTAATTAAAATTTTCTGTTTGAATATTTTTTTGTGCATTTTACTTTTGCTTTTAATCAATTTCGAAACAATTCAAGTAAAAATGGATTGTAAAGTTTCTTTTTCGTAAATTATAAAAAATTGTGTTAGTCATGATTAGGGTATATAAAATAAAACATTATTTAAATTTCTAGTGTATATAAAATCAATACAATAATGCAAAGCCTTTTGAAAAAAAAGTTAAAGTTTTTATCACATGTAATAAATACAAAATATGTTCATAAAAAATAAAAAAAATTATCGGGTAAAGAAAGTTTTTTTCTTTATAATATTTTAACTTTTTCTATATCAATTTCCTGAAAAATAAAACACTTTGTACAATAACTATTTTTTTTAATAAAATTTCTGGGGAAAAAATCAAGATATAAATAAATATGTCACGCGTTTTGCATACATTTTGTATGTATATATTTTTATGTTCAGAAAATATTAAATTTATTAAAAAAGTCAGAAACAAATAGCAACATTTATTTTTAAAGAGTCACTTAAACTAGTTAATCATTAACAGAAAAGGAAAATATTATAGAAAGTATAAAAGAGACTTTATTTATTTTAATAAAGTATACTACAAAAGCAATCCGATTCAAACTCCAAAATTCATTATGAAGCCTATAAAGTACTGTTTAAAATATTTCTTATCACTTTCAAAGCTTTATGAAATTCATATTTTTGACACACTGTGAGTTTACAGTATGGTGGTTATTCGCCCCATATGTGACGTGACATACGTTACATGCAGTGACATAACAGGGACGTCACAATATATTTTATAATTGGAAGAAAAATATTTTTTACAGTAAATAACAGCTTTTGAAGAGTTTTTGTATTTTTTTAAAGTTTTCTAAGAAATTCACATCTCAGTCACAGTGTGACATCACTGAGTGGTGGCATTTTGGTCACAGATGTGATGTGACCACAGTGACTTACAGTGACGTCATAATGGCGTCACTATGACCATGCATGCTATGAGGATGCAAGCTATCTATGCGCATAGAACCAACTATCCTCAAAGTTAAGTTAAAGTCCTCCAAAATAGAGTAGGTCTTGGCCACGTCTAAGCGCACACGGGCGTTCAGGGTAATGAAACAACAGACGCACTCGCAAAGGAAGCAACTGATAAATCACATATAGATATCCATCTCCCACTTCCACCAACATACATAAAACGTTCACTTAAAGCTAAAATAATTAAGGAATGACAAATAATCTGGTACAATACAGACAAAGGCCGACAGACATGTAATCTTATACCGAAAGTATCAGTAACCCACTATAACCTCTCCCTACGCACAACAGCGTTTCTCACGGGGCATGGTCCCTTTTGGACTTACCTCCACAAATTTAAATGTGCAGACACATTCCTTTGCAAGTGTGGCGCAGTGGCGTCTCCCTCCCATTATTATTTCACCTGTCCGCTAACAGCACAGTGGCATATTAAATAGCCTGCCATCCCTCCCAAGGAATGACTTCGCAATATCCTTAATAGACATGCCCCTAACAGTAAACTACTTAAAATGTATCTTTTTCTCAGAGATCTCTCAAACCTTACCTAGTAGTCGTCAGCTGCAATTCCCAATGCAGAACTTCTTCTCAATCTCAGCCTCCTGTCGCGTTGAGGATTCTTCCCTGGCAGAGCCTATCTGGCCTTAGACCACAGCTTATAATTACTATTTTTTTCTTGAGCAAACTTATTTTCAAACCCGCCCCTTGTCGCGTTTAACGACGGGTACGTCTCCGGTAGAATATTGCAAATGTTTCATTGTAATTTTTTTTTTAAATAAACCTTAATAAAGGTGAACGGAAGGGATACTATGCTCTACAGACTAAGTTCTGGTCTGAGCTGTCTCTCTTAGGCTATCAAATCAAATCAAGCTGTTGTATTCGTCCACATAGCATTTCTTGCTATATGGTTAGCCTAATGAAACCAATTTGTTATAACATTTAATTACTTGTAAATCTACCCTATATATATATATATATATAATCCTAATGAAGCGAATTTATGAAACGATTTTAAGAAACGACTGATTATGTTTCTCGGCTATTTCTCCTAAAATATGAAATTTTATGCAGTGAAATTAACACCAAAAATCCGTATTAATCCTTAGATTTCAAAACTGGTATTAGAATTTTTAAATTTGATTTAGTTTTCGAACTATTAATTTTTTTTCTAATTTGAATGAAATTTATTAAATGATGGCACCCAGATTACGCTAATTTTGTGGAAAAAGGGAGAAACTGGATAACAATAAGGAATATTAGATTTCTTCAATTTCGCCTTTTTCAAATTAAATTTAAATTATTTTTTATTTCAATCAATATAGAATACAATTTTGTGATTAAATAATTAAAAAAATTGAAAAAATAATTCATTAAATATATAATAATATTAGGGTAACTCCGGGAGAGTCGCTGCATACGGGATAGATGCCACACCCCTTGTATCGTTTGTAATTATCGATAGATGGTCGTCAAACGCACAGTATAGGTGCGCAATGATATTACTTTAATCAGTGTATAGCGTGAATCCCATTTCGATGTTTACTTGTAAAGTACAATCCTTAATTTGACGTTAGTGCATGATTTCACTGTCCAAACTTTTAAACACGTTATGTTGAAATGCTTTTCATACACTAATTACTAAATGCATGAATGATTTCGAAGTCAAAACTAAGTGTAGCCTTTGTATGGAGTGCTGTGTGTATGGTTACATTTCCCTTAGCGATGGCGGGTAACTGTGATGGCCGACGTCTGCACTATGCAAAATTGGATACATGCTGCACTGCTATTCCGGTATACAGGCGCAGTTTCTTTTGTACGGGATGATTAAGTGTTATTAACTTTTCCTTTTCTTTTTGCACAGACTAACCATGTTAGGCATGTTATCAAGTTTACTAAAACCAAAGGAGAAAAAGGGGTAAATAAAAAGTAAAAAGGGTAAGAAAGATGAAAGTCACGATGATAACAATGAAAAATTGGATTACGCGTAACGCAGACGTTCCTTGCAAACTACTCCATAAAGAGGACGCGTAATTAGCTTCGTTGTATCATGTGTTTAAATGTAGTTACATAAAGACTGTACTTTTTCTACACCTTTTCTGTAGATTGTAGTGGAAAAAACAGGTCTCTTAGCCCATTCGGGACAATAGGTGCATATAAGCACCTTCATAAAGAGCTTACAAAATTTGTTTCTGGCACCAATAAAAAAGAAAAGTAATATTTGCTTTGTTTAATTAGAGCATTTTCATGATTATTTAAGTAAAGGTAACTTCTTATTCGAGGATGGAGTAGTGATGGGCGATTCTGGAAAATTCAGGAATCGATTAAAATCGACATCGTATAAAACTGAATCGATCACAATAAGAATCGATTCCCAAATTCTAGAATCGATACTTGAATCGATATTTCGATAATCACAGACTCTCACAGATAAGCTCAAAAATATTAATTTCAAAACTTAGCGAATCAGCAGAGCCGTAGCGACCACCTCCCATACCTCACATTTAGAGGGTAGACAAAGTCAGGAGTCAGGGGCCCAGTCGTAAGCTATTACAGACCTTTAAGTCAAATAATAAAGTTTTTAACTTTTAAAATATTAGTTTTAAGATGTAATTTTACTAATATTGTAATTTAGATTTTATTTAAATTTATTTTTTAAGAAAGATCTCGGTTAAATACAAGTTGGAAATTGCGCGTCAAACGTGGCAAATGTGGTGCGCTCGTACTATAACAGTGCACTTCATAAGTGCATATCAATTTCATTCTGTTCGAAAGTCCGTAACATCCTTAAAATGCACATGAAATAATTTTTTCCATTGGCCGTAATGTAACGGAAAACTTTTGACTGTCCCTGTAATTAACTCATTGTGATTTTCTTCCAGCCTGAATTAAAATTTAAATTTTCAGGGACATATTTCACGTTGCCATAAGAACCGATTTAGTATTCTTACAATTTGAGTTTAATAATGTAACTAGCAAAGTTTATTAAAGTTCTTTTATAAAAAAAAAAAAAAAAAAAAAAAAAAAAAAAAAAAATCATCGCTGCAAGACGTGAAAATTTAGTTTTCTCGGAAGAAATAAAAATCAATTAATTTTACTGTCTTAGAAGGATAGTGGACGCGCATGTATATTGTTAAGACATCTTTAACATTATAGCTAGTAACTAGCGGGTTCCCCCTAATATGAAATCTCGAAGCGGGTTCCCGCTGCCTACAGCACCGTATAGGTGTACCCCCCCCCTTCAATTTTTGACATTCATCATTTAAAATTTTTTTATTATGTGTTATAAACTATCTTAAAATTTCAAACAAATCGCCCTGTTTTATTTTCTAATTTTGTTCTGCCCCTCCCCTCTATCCCCCCCCCCGAAATGTGACGCGCCATTCTTTTTTATAATTTTTTATCATGTGTTATAAACAATCTTAAAGTTTAAAACAGATCGCATTGTTAGATTTCCTAATTTTAACAAAATCGCGTTATGTTAGTTCCAGATTCCACCACCAGGGTGCGCACTCTATTCCTAACAAAACTGCGAACGAAACTCCTTTAAACAACGTATCAGTAGATATATTACTCAAGAGTGTGGCAATCTTGATCAAAAATTTAAGCTGTTTGCCGAAATTACTATTCGGAAATAGTGGTAACTAAACTTTTGACTTTTTTATATTTAATAAGTAGCATTTATCTCAGGACTCCGTCTAAAAACCCCACCTAAAACGGTAAGGAACGCTAAGGTTTAAAAAAAAATTCTAGCGGCCTCCCCCCCCCCCTCCTCCCGAAATTTTCGCACCATTCTTTTTTAAACTTTTTCTTACGTGTTATAAACGATCTTAAAGTTTCGAACAGATCACCTTGTTAGATTTCTACTTTAAATGGAATCGCGGTCTGTTAGTTCTATATTCCACCACCAGGGAGCGCAGTCTATTCAAAACAAAAGTGTATCTAAACGAAACTCCTTTATACAACCTATCCGAAGATACATCAGTCTAGGGGGTGGTAGCCTTAAGCAAGAATTCAAGATATTTGTGAAATTACTATTCGAAAATAGTGGTATGAACACTTATAAATTTTTTTATATTGAAAAGGTAGTAATTATCTCAGCCCGCCGTCAAAAAACCGCACGCTAAACAGTAGAAAACGTTAATGCTGCTATAAAAAATCACGTGACTGCCTTTAAAAAAAAAGCATTTAATAGAAATAAACCAATTAGTGAAATAATAATTAATATCTCAGCTTGTAATTAAGATAATATTTTTTCAAATTTCTGAAAGGAGAATTTTTTTTTTTTTTTTTTTTTTTTTTTTTTTTTTTTGCATCGCCCTGTCCAAGTTTCGAATTTTTACGCCCCTTACATTCTAAGATGTGGTCCCCTTTTAAAACAGTACATAATTCTCGGGAATCACTTTGTTTAAATTGTTAAATATATTATTTGAAAAAAAAAGGTTTTAAAGCATTTTAGCACGTATTTTCATACCTACACCCTTGAAAAAAATTAATAACATACAAGAGATCCTTTAGTTTCGGAAAGCTCCGAAATTTCATAAAATTCAAAGTATCATAAATCAGTAAGTTTGTTTGTAAACGACTGGAATTTTTATAATACAACTTACACAAACACTTTGACAAACTTGTGAAATACCGCTTAACTAACGAGAACCTTGAGTCACGTGACTTTAAACCAAGAATGATAAGTTTAAAATGGAAAAGAGACGAAATTTGTTATTACCATTCATAAATAGTGCTCACTAAGAGCTGCAGATATAATATCAGTGTTTAGTTGGTAAACAAATGACTCGGGAAGAATGTCAAAAAAGGTCCCATTGAAATTGGACCATAATTAAGAAAATTGGGATTGGGGGGGGGGATGTATTGGTGACGAACTGGAAAAGTACAGCTTAATAAACTAGTAACCCAAATAACTTGGCTCCTAAACTAAAAATATAACAATTTAACCTAGAAAGAAAAAGGCTCTTATGCGAAATTTGACAGCAGTTCTGCCTTTAAAACAGTAAATCCGAAAGAATAAATATATATTCCTTTGAAATTACTGTCAAAAATATCAATACAAAAGTTGGAGCACGATTGACCCTTACCAAAAAGATGGAAGGCTAGAGACAGAAAATAAAAGATCACATTAAAAGCTTTCCAACGATATGTTATACGATATGGTTTGGAAGAAACAAAAAATATCCCCCCCCCCCGAGGGAGCAGGTAAGCCCCAAACAATCGGAGGGGCGACCTCAAAAGTATCTTTGGTCAAGGTTTCAAAATGTGGCTTTATAATAAAATAGAACAAGAATTGGACATTTTAAAAATTGCATGCAAATTTTGAACGGCCCTGTAAATTAAGATTAGCGAGGAAAAGGGGAGAGGGGGTGGAGAGATTAGAAGGGACGAACTTGAAAAATACAATATAATAAATTAGTAACCTGAATAACTAGGCTTCTAAACAAAAGTATAACGATTTAACCTAGTGTTGAATTCAGGGGGTAGCCCGGGAGGACATCCCTCCCGGGACATTGAAATGTCCCTCCCGTAAGTTTTGAGATTTTATGCTTTTTAATGGACAAATGTGCACCCCCCCCCCCAATTACGGAACTCTGAAATACCCCCCCCCCCCAATCCCGACCGGAGGCGCATAAATCCCTCCCTGAGAAAAATACCTGCATTCAACACTGATTTAACCTAGAAAGTAAAAAAAGGCTCTTATACAAAATTTTACAGCAATTCTGGCACTAAAACAGCAAAATTGGAAGAATTGATTCAACCCGAATCGTGGATCGACCGCGATGCGATTTGAATTGAAGTAAATCAAAACATAACGATTCGACATTGCATCTAAAGAATTGAAGTACATCAAAATATAACGATTCGACATTGCATCTAAAGAATTGAAGTAAATAAAAAAAATAACGATTCTAAAGATCGCATCTGAAGATCGACATCGGCATCGAATCTGAACTGAATCGATTCACCGTTTCTGATCCAAGGGCAGAATCGATGCGTTCATCTTTTCTTGCTTTCTTTTGTCTTTAGAAAAATAAAGTGTTGTTTTCGTGAAAATTTTCGACTTCCGGTTTCTAAGGATTTATAGTTTTAGAACTTCTTGTCTGGAATACGATTTGACTATTTTTATAATTTTTTTGTCTGTCAGTCTGTCTATTTGTTTGTCTCTGACAAAAAAATTGTGAGCGGTCTATTTCAAGAACTAATGCATGGAATCTGTTGAAACTTTAGATTCAGTTAGACCTTCATATAAATTGGTGCTGATTACTTTTTGGTGAAAATCGCTCAACAGGTGGCGCTGCTATGCTGCATTTTTCATGATTTCCGCAAAATTGCTATTTCAAGAACTAATGCACGAATATTCACCTAACTTCAGATTCAGTTTGACGTTGACATAAGTTGTTGAGGATTAGGTTTTGATGTAAATCTACCGGCAGGTGGAGCTGCTATGCTGCATTTTTCCCGAGTTTCGCAATAGCTCTATCTCAAGAACTAATACACGGATTTTCATAAAACCACATTCAGTTAGACGTTGGCATAAATTGCTGCTTATTAGGTTTCGGTGTAAATCGCCCAACAGGGGGCGTTGCTATGCTGATTTTATCAGCAGAGTTGAATTCAGACATTTTTCTCCGGGAGGGACAGTTCAGAGGGGGAGGGGATTGGACTTTTGTACATTTTAATGTACAAAAAGCATAAAATCTCAAACTTTCTGGGGGGCATTTGAATGTTGCGATGGGGGGGGGGATGTTACCCTCCCGGGCCATCCCCTGAATTCAACACGTTTTTCAGGATTTAAATAATTTTAGGGATAATATCTCAAGAACTAATGAACGAAATTTCATCAATTTTTAATGCACAAAAACGTATTGAATTCAGGGGGTGGCCCGGGGGGGTGACATTCTCCTCCCCCCGAAACACTCAAAGGCCCCCCAGAAAGTTTGAGATTTTATTCTTTGTTGCGGGGGGAGGAATGTCACCCCCCCCGGCCACCCCCTGAATTCAACACGTTTTTCAGGATTTAAACAATTTTAGGGATAATATCTCAAGAACTAATGAACGAAATTTCATCAAACTTAATATTCTGTTAGACAATGCCATAAGTTATCCATGATTAGGTTTTTGTGTAAATGATATGACAAATTGTGCTGCCATGCTGCTTTTATCAACAGTGTTGAATTCAGACATTTTTCTCCGGGGGGGGGGGGATTTCTATGGTTCTGGCGAGAAACATTCTAGAGTTACGAGGGGGGGGGGGGATTGGACTTTCGTCCATTAAGCATAAAATGTCAAATCTCCCTAGGGGACATTTCAATGTTCCGGGGAGGGGGGTGCACCCGTACCAGCCCCTGAATTCAACACTGTTTTTCAGGGTTTACACAATGTTTGCGATAACATCTCAAGAAGTAATGAACGGAATTTCATCAAACTTAATATTCTGTTAGTCATTGACGTAAGTTGTTTCTGAGTCTTTCGTGTTAATCATGTAATAGGCTGCATTGCTATACTGCTTTTTTCATGATATTCATGATAGCCATATCTCAAAACTAATGCACGGAATTTAATCAAACTTCATATTCTGTTACACTGTCGTATAAATAGATCCTTATTAGGCTTGGGTGTATACTACCCAACATGTGTCGCTTTTATGCCCTTTGAACTGGGATTTTCCGTTGCGGACATCTAAGAGGGTGTGCGCCGAAATTCAATGATTTGTTAGGAAAATGGGATTATTATCTAGACACACGGCAGTGTGTCAGCCAAGTTCGCCTGACATAGCCGTGTGTTATTTACACGAACCATTTCGAGCTGTTTTTATCAAATTTCAATGCTCTACAACTGAAAATCTATGAGACCTACGTACTTGTTATACGAAATGGGTAGTAAGGCCACCCTAATTACCTAAAATCCAAAATTTTATAAATAACGCATAATTAGTTTCCGAGATAATGACATTTGAAAATGTCTGATAATCGATAATTTTACCACTGACTGACTGACTGACTGACTCACTCATCAAAAAGATCTCGTATATCTACTGCAGCTACAGACTTCAAATTTGGTGCGAAGTTCGTTTACACTATAAAACTAAGGAAAAAAATTAAAAAATTGTGAAAATCGATGAATTACCCACATAGGGGTGCCCATTTTTACTTTACAATTGCGTCTATTAGGCGAAATTTTAATTTGCCGTAGGAGGGGACGCTGTTCTGTCGCCAAATACCGCCAAGTTTCTCGCCAACATGGCGATATATCGCCAAATTTGGCGACTAAAATCGGTCGCCAAAAGTGACGCCACCTTGGCGATACCTCTAATATTTCGCCAAATTCCCATAGACTTCCATTGTAAACCTATCTACTTACTGGGGGTTTATCTGGGTTTACTTGCTTACAGAAAAACAACAAATTGAGATATTCTGTCCGTCACAGAGCCCGTTCTCAGAAACTATACATGTTGGAGGCGTGAAATTTTGCATATTTACAGCTGAACACCTCACATCAAATGCCAAATCATAAAATTTTGAAAAAGTTGTAAATTTAACCCTTTGGGGTTTCACATGTGTATTTTAAACAATCCTTTCTAAGTGAGCCCCTAATTAGGTTGGAGGCGTGAAATTGTACATATTTATAGCTGATCACCTCACATCAAACGACAAATCATAAAATTTTGAAAAAGTCGTACATTTAACCCTTTGGGCTCCCCCATGTGTATTTTAAACAATTCTTTCAAAGTGAGCCTCTAATTAGGTTGGAGGCGTGGAATTTTGCATACTTATAGCTGAACACCTCACATCAAACGAGAAATCATAAAATTTTGAAAAAGTCGTACATTTAACCCTTTGGGCTTCCACATGCGTATTTTAAGCAATTCTTTCTAACTGAGCCTCTTATTAAATTGCAGATTTGAAATTTTGCATACTTATAGCAGAACACCTGAGGCCAGGCGACAAATCATAAAATCTTGAAAAAGTCTTATGCTTAACCCTTTGAGCTACCACACATGTATTTTAAGCAATTCTTTCTAAGGGAGTCATTAATTAAGTTGGAGACATGACATTTTGCATACGTATAGCTGAATACCTCAGACCACACGGCAATTCATAAAATTTTCAAAAAGTCTTATATTATTTACTCCTCTGGGCTCTAACTTGTGTATTTTAAGCAATTTTTCTAACCTCCGCCCTTTTCACGCGGGGGAGCACTTTTCCAACTTTTGCCGACACCCCTTTGACCATTCTTTCATATTATGCACCATAGTCTTACATATTTTAGTTCCACTTTTTATCGCTAGAGGCGCCTACTTATCTCGGGTGCTATGGGCTCAATCCCCTCGACTAAAATATCTACGGATAGTATGTAAAACGGAGTTTCATTCGGATAGAGGTTTGTTTAGAATAGAGTGCGCCCCTGGTTGCGAAATGTGGAACTAACAGATTTTTCAAAAGGATAAAGTGTTTTGAAAGGAATATTAAACGAAACCCTCTGTGCGATCTGTGATCACACTTACCCACTTGTTATTTTCAAAATCATCAGAGAAATGTTTATTTAGTTAATTAAATTTGAAAATCCAGGAAGGGGCAATGTCCTTCCTCTGCACTGCCTCTTTGCCCGCACCCATGGATGAATGATACATAGTGTGGCATAAGCACATAACTTTATTTTTCACTTTCAGTACAAAAAAGCAGGCCCTGCTATAGGATATTTAATTGGAAAATTGAATAGGAGAATTTAACATAGGAATTTAATAGGAATTGTTGTTTCAGAAATAATAAAAATTTCGAATCAATACATTTCGTTTTAAAACATGCATTCAGTGTAGCAGTATTAAAATATAGATTTCTGCCGCAAATTGACAGCCAAATAGTTTGTTGTAGGGAATTTAAATTAAAATTGAATGTTGCTTGGTGAATAAAATAGTCTCATGTAAACACATTAAAAAGCATTATGTAAAGTGTCTAAATATATTGTAACTGTACAAAAAGTAATGATATCTAACAAAAACATAGCTGTGAAAAAAGGGAGCCAAGTTCTGTAAAGACAATGGCAAGAAAAGAAGTGATATCTAAGTGGGTGCCAAGTTCAAATAAAATTCACCCAAACTTACCTACTGAAGTATTATAGCATTTTTTAAATTGTTTAGAAATAAAAATTATTGATAGCATATTAATAATAAATCTAGAACTTGGCAAGTTTTTGATAAATGTTATGCCTATCAATTTCATGTCTTAATAAAATGATGATGTTAATATTAACAACAATGTCATTATAAAAAAATTAATATAGTTATTATTATAAACAAATGACTCATGTTAAAGATTTGATAAACCAATAAATACACAAATACATTCCCGCTCGTCTTTGGTTATCACTCTAGCACCCACCCTTCGGAAACCTCAATGCAAACAGACTAAAAGGCCTGAGAAAGAGACAGATACCTTTACGCTTGTTCTTGGTCATCCCTCTAGAGACTGCACCTCTTTAACCCTTTAGGGGCAAAGAGCTTTTATTCGTGACATGCTGAAATGATTCAATCACACCAGAATTTAAAAACAAATTTATTTCAAAATGGGTAAAAGCTTCTTTTCACGTATTTAATAAAATTAAACTTTTTAGTCCTGAATTCTAGTGTCAATGTGGCGTTTTGCAGTTAAATTTAGGTGGGATATATCTTATCCCACCATCCTTCAAGGGGAAGGAGCTCACTCAAATGAAGGCTTCCAAATATGAAATAACAAGTTTAGATATAATAATGTCATTAATAAAAATAAATGACTTGTAGGTAAAAACTTGCCAAGTTCTAGATTTATTATTAATATGCTATCAATAATTTTTATTTCTAAACAATTTAAAAAATGCTATAATACTTCAGTAGGTAAGTTTGGGTGAATTTTATTTGAACTTGGCACCCACTTAGATATCACTTCTTTTCTTGCCATTGTCTTTACAGAACTTGGCTCCCTTTTTTCACAGCTATGTTTTTGTTAGATATATATATATTTAAATACACATATTTCAACGAACCTATACTTTTGGATCCTCATGATGGGTATAGGTTATTTAAATTTGACACTGTGATAGCGAATTTTGAAGTTTTAACATTTATGAGACAGAAGAAAGTTTTGGGATTGGACATCCAACTACTTGACCTTAAATTTTTGAAGGAAAATGAAAATGATATGACCTTTAGAGACATCGATTAAAAAAATTATAGTATCGATTAAATCGAGTTGGCCATAGTATCGATTAAATCGATTAAAAAAATCGAAATCGCCCATCACTAGGATGGAGTATCACAGTTGACGTTTAAAGGTAACTTCTTTTAAAAAAATGGTACCAACCGAATAAAAATTTGTAGAAGCCACCGGTCCCGAAAGGGTTAACAAATAAATTATGTAAACACAATTTTACTTTTTGTCTTTTCCCTTTTTAATACATTGATGTTACGTAGTTGCTGAAATAATAATTAAAATTTAATGTAAAAAAAAATAAGTCTATAAGTTTAATAGTGAAAGTAGGAAACAATTATTGATTTGAATCTACTAATACGTTTCATTATACTCATTTTGTTTCATTTTGTTATTACATCGTTAATTATAGACCAAATATGAATATTTTATCTTTAATATTGTTATTTATAATTTCATTCTGTTCATATTATAAGCGCGGTATAACTACCGCCCAAGTGCGGCGTCTCAGCCTGAATGTACGGGTGACGCGCCGCAGTGTAATGTTTTAGAAAAAAATTGTTAAAAAATATAAATCATTTCTTTTGAATTTTTTGTCGCACTACACGCGTTGTATATTTAACATTAAATAGCACAGCATGATTTTTTTTAATTTTATGTCCACCATGGTACTTTATACACAAGTTCAAAAAAAAAGTGCGGCATAAATCCCGGAATTACCCTACTATTAAATAAAAATAATTTCTTATATAGTTTAATTCAATTTTCATCATTTCAATAGATGTTTTTTGCATATTTTAGAAAGTATTTTATTTCAAATTGTTGCCAGCAGTAGAAACAGTGCAAAGAATAATATTTATTTACGATTAAAAATTTATTTACACGTGAATTAAAAAAAAAAAAACAAAAAACAGTGCCACTCCGGGAGTGCCAATAGAAGTGAAAACTTCAACAAGTACGTGTGTGTTTTTTTAATCGTCAGGAAATGTTTTATGCGTTGAATTATGTAGCAGCACTAATGAAATCATCTGGGGACACGGCAGTGCCCCTGTCAAGTCCTGAAAGCACAACCGTAAGCATCTTTTTCTGGAAGCAACTGAGGGTACTTTTGACCCCCCCCCCCCCACACCTCCAATATCTTTGTGTTGGTGATTCCCAGAAACTTGAAACTTCGTAAATCTAAAGTAATGTGGAAATGGAACTAAATGCTGAAATTTCACGTTTCTATCTTTTTTATTTCAGAAGATATATGAATTTAAACTTTCGCCTTTTCGACACTAATTCACCGATCATCAAAACTCAGAGGTACGTCCTGTATCTCTAGAATCTTGAAATTTGGTATGAAGGTAGTGTTTGGGATACAATGAAAGGGAAAATTTAAAAAATCCGGAATATTTGGATAAAAAGTCGAAAAATCAAAAAACCGAGAATTTGACAGAGATGTGATATACGAACCAGGTTTGGCGCGATTTTTTAATGTCAATTTGGCGAAAGCCCGTATTCCAATACCAGTTACAATATATATTTTTAAATTATTTTCTATTGTTTTAAAAAGTAAACAACAATAAATAAACGGTAATTTCATTAATAACTATAGAACAAAACAATTGTACAATTTAAAAAAATAAAATAAAAGTAAATGAACAATTTATTAATAAATAAGCAACAGTAGCCGGGTTACCTTGTAAAATAAAGTAACGCCATTTTGCTGTCAATTAGGCACCCAACTGCGTATCTGACATCTGTGCCCCGTATTTTATTTTCCGTAATCGAAATTCCCGCCAATTCTGTTGGTCATTGACCAGACCATCAACACGATAAAATACAGCGTTATCGGTTTTTAGTTACACGAAATAGGTAGGTCACGAATACGGTATAATTCATTTTAACTGACGAAAAACAAAATAATAATTTGTTTTAGCAATACGCCGGGAGAAAAAGTGAGTTTTAGTTTCCTTCTTCTTTTGCGGATAGAGCTCTAGAGGGAAAAGTTCCTGTAATTCACCGCTTGGCGCGCTAGTGTCTATGTGTCAAAATGCTAGCATGTCGGTTACGTTACAGTGTCTCGAAATCAGTGGTTTTTCTCCATCTCAAAAAAAGCTCAATGCGCCTAAAGAAGTTTTCACTTCAAAAAAAAAAAGAATTAAATACTTACATCACAAAAGAAGAAAAATATTGAAAATTACGTCATAGAAATTGTATTTACTATGACTATTAAAAGAGAAAGAAAACTTTAAAATAATATATTCATTAACTAGGGGGCTCTGCCCCTGCAAGCTACGTTCGCCAGTCCCCATTCAGACGCCGCAGAATCTGAAAGCAGGCTAATTTGATCGGTTTTAAAAAGATTTGAGAAGATTGCATTATAATTGAAAAAACCTATAGCGATCTCCCTGTAAACGGGTTTCCATTCAATTCCTTTTGATTTGAAAAATTTAAGGCCGAATCATTTGCTATTAAGACATCAGACGGTTGTTTTCGTGTTTGATTAAACAAGACCAGTTAAACATTTGAAAGGAAGCTAAAATAAAATGAATTAAGTAAACAGAGGCTTTGCCTCCCGTTATTTTTTAACAGCGTTATAAAACGATTGACATAATTCAATTTACTAACAATTACTACAATTTACCGCTTTAACCCCTTCAAGGGCGGTAGTTCATTTTTGGACCACTTAATTTTAATTCTTAAATGCACCAGAATATTGGAAAGAAAATTTTCCTTTTATTATTAAGTGAACAAAAGCATTTTCGTATTTCGAAATTTGTTTGTAAATTCTGGTGCCATTTACTGATTTCAACATTTTACGAATAGAAGTATTTTGCACCTGAAAGGATTAAACGCATATTAATGTATTTATTATTTTAACGTTTCCTTTCTCTTTTAATATTCACGTGTAAATACAATTTTCAATATTTTCCTGCTTGTAACACGTACTCATTTAATAGTAATTTTAAAGGTTTTTAGGTAGCTTTCATTACAAAAAAGCTACTTATTGCAGCCGTTCGGAGGAAAGCGATTTCAAAAAATTTTGTTATATTTTCATCGATCATGACCCCCAGACCCCGAAACCACCTTCCGTTCAAAATTTATATATATATATATATATCTGACCTATGTCACATTGTAACTCCCGTAATTATGAACCGATTTCGATGTAATTCGGTGTGTACATAGTACATACCAATATCTCGACCGAGTTCGTTGGCCAGCATCATCCGCCGTTTTGTTTCAAAATGGCGGCCATTTAAAATTTTTAAAAAAAATTTAAACTTGAAATGTGGTACCAAAAAATTAAAAATGGAAAAATATTTTTTTCTTATGTATTTGACCTTTATAAAAAGATTCCGGAGCAGTTTTTGTTTCGTCTATATCTTACAAAATGGCTGAGTTATAGCATTTTGAATTTCTAGCGTGGCTGACATTTTGAAACGTCCTGAATTTTGTCACGCGATAAAAGGCGTATTTATGAACCGATTTGGATGTAATTCGGTGTGTACATAGTACATACCAATCTCTCGACCGAGTTCGTTGGCCAGCTTCATCCGCCATTTTGTTTCAAAATGGCGGCCATTTAAAAATTTTAAAAAAATTTAAAATTTGAAATGTGGTACCAAAAAATTGAAAATGGAAAAATATTTTTTTCTTATGTATTTGACCTTTATACAAACATTTCGGAGCAGATTTTGTTTCGTCTATATCTTAAAAAATGGCTGAGTTATAGCATTTTGAATTTCTAGCGTGGCTGACATTTTGAAACGTCCTGGATTTTGTCACGCGATAAAAGGCGTATTAATGAACCGATTTGGATGTAACTTCGTTTATACATAGTACATACCAATGTCTCGACCGGGTTCGTGGGCCAGCTTCACCCGCCATCTTGTTTAAAAATGGCGGCCATTTAAATTTTTAAGAAAAATTTAAATTTGAAATGTGGTACCAAAAATTGGAAATTGAAAAAATATTTTCTTTTTATGTGTTTGACCTTGATAAAGAGATTCGGGAGCAGTTTTTGTTTCGTCTATATCTTAAGAAATGGCTGAGTTATAGCATTTTGAATTTCTAGCATGGCTGACATTTTGAAACGTCCTGATTTTTCTCACGTAATAACAGGCGTATTTATGAACCGACTTGGATGTACCTTGGTGTGTACATAGTACATACAAATATCTCGACCGAGTTCGTTGGCCAGCTTCATCCGCCATCTTGTTTCAAAATGGTGGCCATTTAAAAAAATTAAAAAATAAAAAAATTTAAATGAGATACCAAAAAATTGGAAAATGAAAAAGATTTTTTTTTTGTATGTGTTTGACCTTAATACAAAGATTCCGGAACAGTTTTTCTTTCGCCTATATCTAAAAAAAATGGCTGAGTAATAGCATTTTGAATTTCTCTTGTGGCTGACATTTTAAAACGACCTTATTTTTGTCACGCGATAACAGGCGTATTTATGAACCTATTTGGATGTAACTTGGTCTGTACATAGTACATACCAATGTCTCGACCGAGTTCGTTGGCCAGCTTCATTCGCCATCTTGTTTCAAAAGGGTTGCCATTTAAAAAAAATTAAATTTAAAATTCAAAATGAGGTATTAAAAAATTGGAAAATGAAAAAGATTTTTTTATGTGTTTGGCCTTGATACAAAGATTCCGGAGCAGTTTTTGTTTCTGAAAATTTGTTCTTTTGTTGATATCTTAAAAAATGGTTGATTTATAGCACTTTGAATTTCTAGCATGCCTAACATTTTGAAACGATCTTGTATTTGTCACGCGATAACACACGTATTCGCCTATTTCGATGTAAAAAGGCATGTGGATAGTATACATCAACACCTCGACCAAGTTCGCTGGCCAGATTCATCAGCCATCTTGTTTCAAAATGGCGGTCATTAAATTAAAAAAGACATATATATTTAAAGTGAGGTGCAAAAAAA
Source organism: Maratus speciosus (assembly GCA_963932465.1). Classification (NCBI taxonomy): domain Eukaryota; kingdom Metazoa; phylum Arthropoda; class Arachnida; order Araneae; family Salticidae; genus Maratus; species Maratus speciosus. The sequence goes on along the minus strand of OZ010790.1, from coordinate 175,328,441 downwards.
TTAGAAATTGAAAAAGGTTTCTTTCTTAAGTATTTGATCTTGATATAAGGATTCAGGAGCATTTTTTGTTTGTCTTTACCTTAAAAAATGGCTCAGATATAGCAGTTTCAATTTCTATTGTGGGTGACATTTTGAAAAATCTGATTTTTTGCATGCGACAGCACTCCTATATATTAAACGATTCCGATGTGAGTGAGCATGTGCACAGCAATTACTAAGGTCTCGACCAAGTTCACTGCTTAGCCTCATCCACCATGTTGTCTTCAAATGACAGGCATTTTAAGAAATTGCCGAATTTGGCAGCCAAATATAAGTTACTTTAAAGAACAGCAGCTTGGATAAAGCTGACTAATTTCGCGAAATTCTCATTCATTATATTGATAAAAATTAGTATTGAATCTCCTATATTCGGTTTCCACTAAATTGAGCTTCGCGTGTTTGCATGATATAAGTTGGCTTTTTTAAAAATAAGGATTATGAAAGCTACCTCTTCCTCCCGGCACTGGCCGGAAGGACTTTTTTTCTGATTTTAATATTCACGTGTAAATAAATTTTGAATCGTTAAGAAATATCATTCTTTGCGCTGTTTTTAGAATTGAAAATAATCTCTATAATAATATCCTAAGTCATGTGACTATTATCAACAATTCTGGGCGGATTCCTTCGCTTTTTATATTCTAGGCGGTCATTTTGGTACTTTAATGTTAGCCAGACTCAGGCGATAAGTCGCCAAATATTATTCTATCGCCATGATTTCACTTATATTACAATAGTCCAAGTCATGTAACTGCCATAAACAATTACAACACTTCGCTTTTCCTAAGAAAGGTTTCCGTTTTGATTAAAGAATCAAAGTTATTTTTTCGAATAAAACTACATAAAAGATGCAATGATCACAAAGAATTCTTGATACTTTTATGTTAGCCGGGTGAAAATCTCGCCAATAGCTTTTTTTAACTCGCCAGTTAGCATTTTTTTTATTTTTCGAGTGGTAAATTAAAACGGTACTACTTGGTTAACCCATCGACCAAAAATCTATCGCCAGACTATAAGATTAAATGCCGATAATGGTTGATCGTAAATGTCACATTCACTTGGCTGTAAGGAAGTTACACGTGTTTACGCCACCAATGGATTTTTATTTTTATCAATGCTAGGCATAGATGTCATATACATCCCATATTGGCGCGACATTTTTCCGACGGCAATTTGGCGAAAACATCAACAGCATAAACAACAACGTCCGGGTTACCATATCAAGCAAAATAACGACAATTTGGCGCCAGTTAAGTACCCGTTGCATATATGACATTGGCGTCAGAAAAAAATCGCGCCAATATGGGGCGTATATGACATCTGTGCCCAATGCTATACTAATTTATTTCGGCACAGATGTCATATACTCCCCATATTGGCGCGGTTTTTTTCCGACGCCATTTTAGCGAAAACATCACCACCATAAACATCAACATCCGGATTACTATATCAAGCAAAATAACTATACTTTGGCGTCAGTTAACCTTTAACCGGAATCGCTAAATTGTTCCACATTAGTGGAATCTTATGTCCAAAAGGACCCTTTAATTAAAATCCAAGTTATTTTCTAATATATATGAAATTATCACTTAGATGGGTTATAAGCGCATTGAAAAAAGTTTGTGTACTATATAAATCAACTTTTATTCATATATATTTTGAAATTATATATATATTTTTTAATTTAGTTCTTTAAGTGCTGATGCTCGCGTTTCAAAATTAAACGTTTTTTTTTTTTTTTTTTTTTTTCTTTCTTTTTTTGTGGTTGTCCGGTCAAAATGGACCCACGATTCCGGTTAAGGGTTAAGTACCTTTGCGTATACGACATTGGCGTCAGAAAAAACCGAGCCAATATGGGGCGTATATGACATCTGTGCCTTTATTTGTTCTTTCGTTATTTAAAATAAAAATTACGTCAATTTGTATAATTTGGTGAGTGCTTTGGCGATTTATATAATTTGGCGAAATTGGTCGACCGGATAACTAAGAGTACATTTAAAACATTACTTTGAATTTGAAATTAAATGTCAAGATTTCTTGCAATATTTAATCGGGTTTGGCGTGGGTTTTTTTTTTACGACAATTTGACGAAAAGCTCGTTTTCGAATACCAGTTACATATGTATATGTATTTTTAAATTATTTTCTATTATTTTTAAAATGAACTAATAATAAATAAAAATAATTAATTAATAACTATAGAGGAAAGCAATCTATAACTTTTTTTTTTGTTTTAAATAAAAAGAAAATAAAGGTAAATAAATCTTTATTAATAAGTAAGCAACAGTAGCCGGATTACCATGTGAGGCAAAACAACGCCCTTTGGCGCTATTTAGGTAACCCGGTGCGTATATGACACATTTTTCTTTTCGTTTCGTTTGAAAAAAAGAAAGAAGTTTTCAGTTTGAAATGAAAGCCTTGTATTAAATAAAATGTTAATGGGAAAAAAAAAACATCAACAAAAAAAAACATTGTTCTTAGCATAGATTCAAGTGAGGCCAAACTGGTCACAAATTAATTAAAAATAATAACCCTTTCTGAAATACGAAAAGAAATATCAGTTATGATTAAAATTTGAGTTGCCATCATTAGAAAAATGTATATAAAATTAGAAAAAAAATTAATATTTCGAAAACTAATTCGAATTTAAAAATTCTTATACCAGTTTTGAAATTTGCGGATCAATATTGATTTTTTGATGTTAATTTCATCGCAAAGTATTCCATATTTTAGGAGAAATCGCCGTGAAACATAATCAATTGTTTAATCAGTCGATTCATACTTGCGTTTCATACTTCCGTTACATACTTCCGTTTCATAAAATGCGTTTAATTAGGATTTTATATATATAGGGTAGATATGTAATAAAGGCAGTAAATGCGGGAAATTACGTCATATTTAAAATGGCCAAGTAATAATTCTGCCAAACAGTTTAAATTTAAAAATATATTTACGAGACTTATATTTCATATTTCGAGATGCATTTTTTAACGTTTGTTGTCAAGTCAAAGGCAGCGCAAATAATAAAATTTGATTTCTATCAACAAAACTATTTTCACGTGAATATTAAAAGGAGAAATAACACCTTAAAATGATAAATTCATTAATATGCGTTAAAAGCAATAAATGGGAGTAATTATGTCTTATATAAAACTGACAAATGATAATATTGACGAACAGTTAAAAATTAAAAATTATATCTATGCGAGACTTCAATTCCAAAGATAATGTTTTTTTGCCTGCGTATAACAACAAGATGAATTAAATTTCATTAAAAATAATAACGAGTTTGTAGAAGTTCGTGGAGAATACACACTTTTAAATTAAATAATGTATGTACCCGTGAATCTTAACCACTTAACTGTCGTGCCCGAGTGCTTCTCGGTCAAAACGTGTTTGCGTTACCTTCGATACTAAAAGCCTTTGGATACCACTTAATTTTAACTGTAATCTTTGGTTTGTCAAATGGCGTATCTTTTTCGATTGTACAAAGCCAAATATTTTGGTAAAAAGAAAGTGGTGCCGGCTCCTGATTTTTAATTTATTGTGCCAAAAAAAAGCAACAGTTAAAGGGTTAAAAGAGAAAAAAAAACTTAAAAATAAATAAATTAAACAAAGCATGCACCCGTAAATCTAAAAAGAGAAAAAAATTTAAAAATAAATAAATTATTGAATGAGAAATGCATTTAATAGTGCAAATTGCGTCATAGTTTAAAATGATACATTTAAAACGGTGTTATTCTAGATAATTTTAATGTAATGTCACATGGTATAAAAGTATTGCGGCTAGCAAATTTATTTGTATATTACACCACTTGATGCAGCAAAAATACAGGTAAATGTATACGCAAAAGACTTACAATTAAAATTCGATAAATACATATTGGAAGATTTAGATATTCCTATTAATTAATTGTCTGAGCGAAGCGCAGTATTACTACGATGGATATTAACGTCATGTCCTACTAAAAAAAAAAAAAAAAACTAAAAAAACCTTTCGTCAAGCATAACTCAGAAAATATTTGTTGGATTTCGTTTCTGTTTGCATCAGAAGGTACCTATGAAGGTCGCCTACTGAATGCACCTACTATGAAAAATAAGTTCCAAACCGTTTAAAAATTATATAAAAAAAATCTGATAAGAAAAGCACAATTTATCTGCTACGTCACAGAAATTTGGTTTGCGTCACTTTCACCGGTGAATGTTTTCATAGACAACTGGTTTGAACACATGGAGCAAATAAAAAAAATGTGCACGCGGTAATATTGAAGTGCCATAAAACATTTTCCATTTTAAAGAAAACAAGGGAAATTGCTCGTCAAACGTGGCAAATGAGGTGCGTTCGTACTATAACTAGTTTTATAATTATTTTTTGCACCCCATATTGTACTGAATGTATATTTGTTTGCGCTTCATAAGTGCATAGTCTGTAACATCATTAAAATGCACTTACAATAATATTTTCCCCATTCCCCGTAATGTAACGGAAAACTTTTGACTGTCCCTGTAATTAAACTATACATTCGATTTTCATAAAATTTGAAATGGCTCGACAAAAGTTTGCAGCAATTATATATTTAAAATTTCAGACCATTCGGAAGGCTGTAAAATCATTAAAATGCATTTGCAATAATTTTTTCCCATTGGCCATAATGTAACGGAAAACTTTTGGGTGTCCCTGTAATTAAACTATACATCCGATTTTCATAAAATTGTAAATGGCTCAACAAAATTTTGCAGCAATTATATATTAAAAATTTCAGACCATTCGGAAGGCTGTAAAATCATTATAATGCACTTGCTATAATTTTTTCCCTTTGGCCGTAATGTAACGGAAAACTTTTGGGTGTCCCTGTAATTAAACTATACATCCGATTTTCATAAAATTGGAAATGGCTCGACAAAATTTTAGCAATTATATATTAAAAATTTCAGACCATTCGGAAGTCTGTAACATCATTAAAATTCACTTGCAATAATTTTTCCCATTGGCCGTAATGTAAAGAAAAACTTTTGACTGTCCCTGTAATTAAACTATACATCCGATTTTCATAAAATTGGAAATGGCTCGACAAAATTTTGCAGCAATTATATATTAAAAATTTCAGATCATTCGGTCGGGTAGTTTTTGCTCTGTTATATGCGGACGGACAGACAGACGGACGGACAGACGGACAGACAGACGGACTGAACGACGACTATAGGTGCTACGTATTTATACTAGTAAATCTGCAGATCAGGAGCCTCAACGTCAGCTCTACAATTCATTGTGTTTAGCACCCATTGAGTAATATTAATCTTTCTACAAAAAACGAAATTTAAAGTTTTGAAATTACATAAACATTTATAAAACGAAAAAATATTTCGAAGGTTTCTGACATTAGAAGCGTTAAATTAAACCCCTTGTTATGTAATGGTATTCTGAAAATCTCATGAGCTACTTATTCTGGTAATTTTTAGATAATAAAGTAGATTTCTTCAGGGGGGCAGAGCCCCCCTGAACCCTTTCGTAGTGTAATTTAATTTACATTTGTAATTATCAATTAATTGTGTTAATGTCCTTTAGTAAATTCTACCAATAGACGGAAACGTACATGAATTCTTTTCTACAGCCCTGTATATTACGTGAAGATTTTTACCCGTCGTCTATAACATTTAAATTTAATGCAGACAAAAAACCCTCTTAAAACTGCTCATATCACATTTCCGGGGATTAGTATGCATAGTGTGCACCATATGTCCAGTTTCTGCGGAGTCCTGTATATGGTTCTATTTAAATTCTGCAAACATTTGTTAGTATACTAAATGTAATTGGGCTGGGAAATACATAACTCAAAAAAAAAAAAAAAAAAAAAAAAAAAAAAAAAAAAAAACACTGAAGCAATTTGCGCTCATTTTCATTTATAATTACGAATTCATTTGTGTATCCCTGTACATGGTCTATACAATATTTAAGCACTACTTATTAAGCACAAATTTACTTAACGTTAAAACGCACACCATAATCGAAAATGCTCTTCAGCAATCATCCCTAATAGACCAGAACTGTATCCGAAATTTTTTATGTGACCCTATAAATGAACGATAAATACGATACAAATCATATTCAAGCTTCTTGTAGTCAACCACAGTAATGTAATTTAATTTCATAATGTTTGAATTAGTGCAACACAATTAACACACTGACGACAGGCAATTTAATTAAATCTGGGTTTAAAAACAGTAGAAGCTCCTCCCTCTTCTGAAAGTGTCTCGGAAATTGGTTTCTGAGATATGTTTTTCATGTTTATGCAGCAGTAAATATCTTTCAATGTACGGATGTAATATATAATGTCTTACAATCTATAAAAAATATGGACAACACAATATAAATGTCTTTTCTGTAAGGTAGAAGTCGCTCCCTTAGCCAATGATGTATTCTGAATAAAAACGAGAATTCTCGTTTCCCGTCGCTAATGTGTTAAAATAAGCTGTGAAGAGTTTTTTTTTTCCCCCGTAGACCACATTTTAATCGACCACTTTTGTGTGACCCTGAAAAAAACATATGCTTTGCACCCCATATACTACAAAAATGTTTCAAAAATACATATCAATTTTATTATTTTGTAACAGAGTAACTTCATTAAAAAACGCCACAAAAGGATTTTCTTCAAAGATTGTAATATTATTAATACTTTTGAGTTCCCTGTACGCATGCTGTAAGTGCTACACATAACATATTTTATAGTAACCAGGTTCTAGTGCACCTTAATAAAGTAATATAAATTTCATTACGTTTAAAATTGTGTAACATTATTAAAATACACCGCAGACGATTTTTCCCAAAGACTATAATGTAACGGAATAGTTTTGAGTGCCCCTGTAATTAAGCTATGAATGCTACACTCTTCATTTTTAATACCAAACATACTTTGGCAAACCTCAATAACGTATATCAATTACATGTAATCCCGACTATATTTACGCGAAGTAGAGCACGTAGAGAAACACGGCAATCGACAGATAGAAAAACTGAAGTCATAAATACTTTTCATCCATGTTGGAAAGTGTTAAAAAGGATTTACATGCCTTTAACTGTACTTTTTTTTCACTTATAACATGGTTAAACATTAGTTTAAACATCCTAATCCATGCGATAGCAATAACATATTAAAAGCCCCCCAAAATATGCATATCTGGAGATCTATAAATCTACTGGAAAATAATTCATTATCGTGTCCACTGTTAATTGCATAATTTGCATCGATTTGGAGCGATAAAATATTTTTTGTGATAGCCTTTTAATAGTACCTGCAACAAAATTAACGTAATTTACTAACTTCATTCATATTTAACGCAATGATAGGCTACGAATAACAGTCGCTAGGCAACGAAGAAAAGGAAAAAAAAAATATGTATCATGTAAAACAAGAAAATTAATTTAAAAATTCTTTATATTATTGGAATACATGTATAAATGTCCTCAAAACATTATACACGTAAATAAAAAAATCTGATAGATATATTGATAAAACTTCAATATAATAGGAATAATTTAAAACCCTTATTTGGAATTTTAGTATCCATAATTTGACATTTAAATCCATTAATCAAACGTGCCATTTTCTTTCAACAAATGGAAATTTAAAAATCGTCTGACTTGCCGTAGAAAAGCATTATAAAGAAAAATAAAATCTTCCATATTTTCCGAACGAATGAACCAAATTTAACCAAAAACTATACAGCTACGTCCGGGTATCTCACGAATATGCCCAATTAATTTCAAGCTGATCGGGTGCTTTTTGCGGCAGTTATCGCGGAACAGACGGACAGACAGACAGACAGACAGACAGACAGACATCCGGAAATCAAAACTTTTCGTGTCTCCACAGTAAGCCTTCACTGACGTTTCGGCAATAATTACGAACGCACCTAAAAAGGCATAAAAACTTTGATTTGAAATTTTGCGATAATCTCTCAATAGCATTTTTTAATCGCCAAAAGCATGTTTTATATTTCGCGTGTGAAAATAAGAAACAATTATATAATGTTTAATAAAATATTTTGCTTTATAGCATGATTTCTTCCTATTTTCTTTCTTTCTTTTTTTTTTCTTTTTTTTCTTTTTTTTTGCATTCTTTATTTTAACTTACAATTATGTTTGTCTGTGTCACTCAAATCTTTTGATTCCCTTTTCACCCACTTCCTGTTGACATAGAGTTTTGAAATTTGGAATATATATGTATTCCTGAGGGCAATATTTAAATTGGACATTGATTTCTAGGGTTTCGTTCATCTCACGAAACTCTATTCGTCTCGCTCCTCGGTCTGTCTGTTCGTCATTCATAGAGCTCGTTCTCAGAAACTATACATGTTGGTGACTTTAAATTTTGCACACTTATAGCTGAACATCACACATCATACGACAAATCATAAAATTTTGAAAAAGTCGTACATTTAACCCTTTGGTCTCCCACATGTGTATTTTAAACAGGTCTTTCTAAGTGAGCCCCTAATTAGGTTAGAGGCGTGAAAATTTACATACTTATAGCTGAACACCACACATCATACAACAAATCATAAAATTTTGAAAAAGGTCGTACATTTAACCCTTTGGGCTCCCACATGTGTATTTTAAACAATTCTTTCTAACTGAACCCTAATTAGGTTGGAGGCGTGAAATTTGGCATATTTATAGCTGAACACCTCACGTCAAACGACGAATCATAAAATTTTGAAAAAGATCGTACATTTAACCCTTTGGGCTAACACATGTGTATTTTAAACAATTCTTTCTAAGCGAGCCCCTATTTAGGTTGGAAGCGTGAAATTTTGCATACTTATAGGTGAACACAACATAGCATTCGAGAAAATATAAAATTTTGAAAAAATCGTACATTTAACCCTTTGGGCTCCCACATGCGTATTTTAAGTAATTCTTTCTAACTGAGCCCCTTATTAAATTGGAGGAGTGAAATTTTGCACACATATAGCAGAACACCTGAGGCCAGGCTACAAATCATAAAATCTTGAAAGAGTCTTACATTTAACCCTTTGAGCTACCACATATGTATTTTAAGCAATTCTTTCTAAGAAAGCCCCTAATTAATTTGCAGACATGAATTTTTTGCATACGTATAGCTGAATACCTCAAACCACACGGCAAATAATAAAATATTCAAAAAGTCTTATATTATTTACTTCTCCAGGCTCTAACTTGTGTATTTTAAGCAATTTGTCTAACCTCCGCCCTTTTTACCTGGGGTGTACTTTTCCAACTTTTGCCGACATCCCTTTGACCATTCTTTCATATTATGCATCATAGCCTCTTACATATTTTAGTTCCACTTTTTACCTCCTGAGGCGCCTACTTATCTCTGGTGCTATCGGCCCAATCCCCTCGACTAATATATCTACGGATATTACAATAAAACGGAGTTTCGTTCGGATAGAGGTTTGTTTAGAATAGAGTGCGCCTCTGGTTGCGAAATTGGAACTAACAGTTTTTTCAAAAGAATAAAGTGTTTTCAAAGGAATATTAAACGAAACCCTCTGTGCGATCTGTGATTACACTTACCCACGTGTTTAAAATTCGATCCCTTAGGGGACAGCGGTGGGGGTGGGGTTAATTACTTATTGGTTTCGTTTGATTTTCTATTGAGAAATCAGTAATAGCTTCAACAATGAATATTTGTTGAAAAGGACTAATGACAGGGTTACCACGATATCGCCAAACTTTGGCCAACGTGGCGAAATATCGCCAAATTCGGCGACAAAAGTAGTTTCTATATATGAAGACAACTTGGAGATAGGTGGTTATTTTGGCAAAATTCCCATTTAAATTCATTTATCTTCCATAATTGAGCTCACCGAATTAAATTTAAACTCCGTGCATTTAAGGTTTTTTCCAAGACTTTTCTACTATTTAGTGCATCTAAAAAAATACATATATTTTCTAAATTTTTGAGAATTTTAATGAAAGCATGATTAAAAAAAAAAAAAAAAAAAAAAAAACGATTTCCATTTATATTAATTTCTTCTTGGTCTTTAAAAATGAAATTGATACTTTTCCTGTATAAGGGCCTTGGCGAGGTAGAAAAAATGGGTTTGTCGAGACAAGTAAGCTTTTATGCGTATTTCAGTGCAACTTATTATATTGTTTCATATACTCAAGCAATTTTTTAAAGATTTATACAATTTATTTTGTGTTAACAAGCCATTTACCTATGTTTATATACAAACAAAAGTAAATTATATATAAAAAGCAATGATATTATATACACGAATAAAATGTTTATATTTATGGCACAGATACCATATACGCACCAGGTTTGGCGTTATTTTTTATGCCAATTTGGCGAAAACGTCGTTTTTGAATACGAGTTACCTATAGCGTGCTGTAATAGCACGTTATTTTTTATTTCAATATGAAAACAAAATATTTTCTATTATTTTTAAAAGGACATAACAATCAATAAATGATATAATTAGAGAACAAAACAATTTATAATAGCGTTATCTATGGTTATATGAGTGGTGGCTCGTGACTGGCATTTTGGGGGGCACTAAATCCATAGTTGCCAATTTTATTCTTCTCTTACCGCTATTGCTTTAAAAGAAATCTTTTCCATATTTGTTGACAAAATATTCGACCATTAAACAAGGTAATATTTAAAAAAAAAAATAATGGTAACATAAGAATAATACTATCCGTCATGCATTTAATGCCCCAAAATATGACAGTCACGAGCCACCACTGGTTATTATGTCAGGGAAAGTAACGTCACTTTGGAGCCAATTATGCACCTCGGTGCGCTTATGACATCTGTACCATATTTACTTGTAAAAATAAGCATAAAAAGCATCAGGTTTGTTTTCATAGCTATTTATATATTTTTGCAACAAATCTCACTTTTTGAGGCCGAAACTGCACAAAGATTGAAAAAAACTAAAAAACGGGAAGTCTGTTTTTTCAGAATTTAGTGTCACCCTCGATGAAAAAAAAATTAAATACGGATAGTACAAAACATATTTCACTTTCAAGACTTAAAACACACGCTTTTACTTTGTACAGAATGACGTCATCCGCATCCACTGAAGAATTTTTCATTTACAATCCAGTCTTAAACAACTTATACAATAAATTACGCATAGGACGTCACTAACGCTGAATAATACACAAATAATAAAAAAAAAAGAGGCGTCGTCATTCAAGAAACTCTACGAAAAAAAAAATAGGCTATCTGATGATTCATATGCCCTCATTTGTTTGTAATATTAATATAGATACTTAAAATTAAATTTTGAAAAAGAAATCATTCGTTATATTTTCAAAATTGCCCGTATTTTAATTACATTTTTTTTAAGTTGTTAAGGGAGAAAGGCAACAAAAAGGTATAATTACTATTTTCCAACTATTTCTCCCCTACTTTCTACAGAAATAGAGTGCTTGAGTTGCCAAAATTAAACAAATGACGCTAAAAACTACAAACAAATTAATATTTCAAAAATAAATTGAGATGCAGTTTTCAAACAAATTGCATTTAAAAGTACTTTTTCGCCCCAATACGAAGGTATAAAAATTGAAAATGTGCAATGTTTAGAAATTAAAAATCTTAAAATAGTAGAATAGAGAAGATTAAGTTAAACTGAAGTTAAATTGCAGAACGGTATTTGGTACTACTTAGTTATCCCGTCGACCAAATTTCTATCGCCAAACTATAATATTGAATGCCAATAATGGTTGATCGTCAATGTCGCATTCTAAGTAACTTATTACCAGGCATTTAATGCTTTTCATGGTACTTCGCTTTTATATGGACTTTGGAGCTTTTGTAAAAAGCACTAAATTCGGGGTTAAGAAAGTGAGATTTTTTGGCAAATGATATAAATGACTATGAAAATAAAACAGAATAAGTATTATACTGGTTTATATATATATATATATATTTATTTAAAAATGGATCTGCTAACGCGTATTAGATAAGTTATTTGTGTTTTTATATAATGCAATGTATAAAAATGAAAATTTGACTATCTGTCTGTTTGTAATTCTATACAAATCCACAGTTTGGAAGCCAAAATTGTGAAAAGATACGTACATGTGTATTAAAAGGCAACTAAAGGCCGAGGCAACTAAAGTAATCCGAAATCGAAATAATTTATAGTTAATTTTTAATTAATAAAAAACTACCAATTTAGCAACAATTTCTTATCAAATTTAAACATTTTTCGTTATAGCAGTTGCCAACAATTAAAATACACAATAAAATTCTTACTACAACAATTAATTTTCTACTGCAAGATTTCCACGTGAAAAATGAAATAAATAGTTTGCCGAATTTTAAAAAAAGGTCAATATTACGTCATAACTTTTTTATTGCAAGATATTCACGTGAAAGATGAAAATTAAATAAACAGTTTGACGAATTTAAATGAAAGTGAATATAACTTCATAACTTTTCTACTTAAAGTTTTCCACGTGAAAGAGGAAAATATTACGTCATATTGGAAATATAAAGGACGTGGTAAATATAGTATAACGTCATATGATTATGAAAAAACGTATTGAAGTATGATAAAAACCCGATTATGGAAAAATTGGCGTATTTTAACATTATTGCTCCAATTATAAATTGAAATAAGTTCATTTATAGCTCTATTCTTTTGGGTCTGTTATATACATTTATACATTTTTATATTGTGTTTTTATTTGACTATATATTATAAAAACAACACTTCGACTGTTTTTTTTAATGTTTGTTTTATGTTGTATGTTAAATTTTGAAATTGATTTTCAAAACAAACGTCTTTCAAATTCTGAGCAACACCGGGCACTTGAGTTTGTAACAGATAAATAGCTTTTGTTTCTGTACATCTAATGCTAATATTATAAAACTTTATAATATTATAAAGTGTTTATCTCTGAAACTACATAGCCAACTTAAAAAAAAAATGTTGGTGGCCATCTCTGCTCTGAAAAAAAAGCTGATTTTTTGTCAGTGCAACAAGCTACATCGCTGCACAGGCAAAATAGTTCCAAAATTGCGATTTCTGTGATATTGATTGGGTTAGAAACTTTAAATTCGGTGTGGTGTTTACTTTTAAGATGTAAATACTCGTTATGAAAGCTCTCTAAAAGGTTCAAAAATTCAATTTGACAGATAAACGTAAAAATTTCTAAAATTATGATTTATTTGGAATGCTGAAATTTCTTGGATACTGTTGGGATTAGAAACTAGAACTTTCGCATGGCAGTAATTTATAAGATGTAAATGATTGTTGTAGAACGAATTCTAAAAAAATCGAAAGACTAAACAAAGCGGAAAAGATCTAAAGATGATTTAAGTAACGAAGTACATGGAATTGTTAGGAATATAAGCATGAAAATTGACATGGCTGTATTTACCATGACGTAAATTCTCGGAATAGAACAATTTCTAAAAATGACGCTACATAAAACACTGCCGAAACAAAAAACTTTCGAAAATTTTCTATTTCTGTGTTACTGCTGAGCCTAAAAACTTGAAATTTTGCTTTGAGATACTTTTAAAATATAAAATTGTCGCTATGAATGGTTTCTAAAAAATTTGAAATATTAAAAGATGAAATGAACGGAAAGCGATCTCAATTAACATTAATTTGGAATTATTATGTATAGTAACTTTAAATATTTCATAATCCTGCATTTCCTCCACAAAACATGCAAAGTAAATACAAAAAAAAAAAAAACTGATAGATACCCATCTAGCATTAAATACATTGTGTAAATATTGATTAAAGCCCTGTAAGAAACAGTGATTAGGTTGCCCGAAAGTGTTCTCCCTCTCTAAGCTTTTCTCTCTCTCGCCAAAGCCACTAACAGAGGAGAGTGCCGTAAAAGAAAAAAAAATCTGATTCATTTTCTAGATACTTTATCATAAGGTCATATTCTCAATTGTCATTAGTAGATTTTTTTATATATTAACTTATTCTGGTGAAATTTCATAATCGGGTTCATATTGTCGTATTTTAGCTTGCATGATTTGCTAAAAAAATATGTATGGATTTGTAAATTACTTCAAATGATACTTTGACAGCTCAAAGGTTATGCGGACGATATATTCAGATCTTGTGTCATACTTTATATTGCAATCATCTTTTATTTAGTACATGTTAAATACAGCTCAACTTGTGGAGAATATGTTTGAAAACAAAACAATACAGCGTATGTAGGGGCCAGCATACACTCATAATTTAAATAGGATGGAGCATATCTAAAACACACTCTAACGACACATTGCATGCCACTGTTGATGTGTTCGGTACTTTGATACTGTATCAGATTTTAAGGAGCGAATTCCTTAACTCTTATCGACAACCTCATTGCATCCGTGGAAAACAGATATTGTACAATATTGATTATTCCAAGGGAGCACATACCATATAAAGTAGAGTCCATTCTTTTTATACATCATATATTTGTCATTTAAAGTTACTCAAATTGGTGAGCAGCGTCTGATTATGCTCTTGACGTCATTTTATACAGTTAAAATTCCGATATAAGACAATTTAGTATTTAATTTTCTATTTTACTTTTAATATATTGCGTACTTTCAATTTCATATCCATACATGGCTGCCATGCGTGGTTTGCTTTCCCATTTTTTTTAAGTGTATACGAATTTATATATAAGATTTTGTAATTCTACGATTCGTTTATTTTCATCACTTCATTTTATCGCAGTATATGGACAATTAAAGATAACATCTCATTTTCTTTGCTTCCACATGTTATTATTAAATCTAGGTTCTCAGCAATATCGCTCAGACTAATCCCTCTGAGGGAAGTCCTAGTATAAAAAATATGCAATGTAAAAATAACATAAAAATATGCATGATGGTATATTAAAATAGAGAAAAGAATTCATGAATAAACTATACCTATTCCTGAAAGTATCCAAAACTCGATCAATATATATAACTAGCGGGCTCTGCCCCCTGCAAGCTACCCTAGCCAACCCCCGTTCAGAGACTGTAGAATCTAAAAGCACGCTAATATAATCGGTTTTAAAAAGATTAGAGAAGATTGAATTATACTGAAAAAACCTGTAGCGATCTCCCTGTAAACGGGTTTCCATTCAATTCCCTTTGATTGCAAAAATTTAAGGTAGAATCAGTTGCTGTTAAGATATCTTATGGCTGTTTTCGTGTCTGGTTAAAGAAGATCAGTTAAACATTTGAAAATAAGCTAAAATAAAATGAATTAAGTAAACAGAGTCTTTGTCTCCCGGTATTTTTTAACAGCGTTATAAAACGATTGACATAATACAATTACTAAAGTTTGCTGCATTAACCCCTTCAAGGGCGGTGGTTTATTTTTGGACCACTTAATTTTAAATCTTAAATGCCACATTAGCATCAGAATATTAGGATGAAAATTTCCCTTACTAAGAAAGATAATTTATGTTCGGCAATTATAGATATACACGGGAAGATACATGATTTACTGGAATATAAAAGATCGAAAGGTAACAGTGTTACTGCTCCTGTGATAAATACAATTAGGTAGGCATTGGAGTACGTGCTGAAAAGATGCACAGAGTTAAGTGAGGAAAATAAGGGGCTGAGGACCAGGTTGGAGGATAGGGTTGAATACAGTAAACTTATGGGGGAGCTTGCCCAGAAGATCTCTAGAACATCAGTGAGTTCAGTGGAGGATGTGGCCCCAAAGGCGAAAGAGAATGTTC
The DNA here is from genome assembly GCA_963932465.1 of Maratus speciosus. Lineage (NCBI taxonomy): Eukaryota > Metazoa > Arthropoda > Arachnida > Araneae > Salticidae > Maratus > Maratus speciosus. The sequence goes on along the minus strand of OZ010790.1, from coordinate 175,312,700 downwards.
AGAAGAGGAGAGACGAACATACAATGGTCTTGACTCCAAATACAGAACAACAGGATCTGGTTCAAATAAAAGATAAAATCAAGGAGGTCTGTCGGGTAAACATAAACGTGCCAGTTCCTTACGATGTAATTATGACGAAATCAAGGCAAGTGATATTAAAGTATAAGAATAAGAAGTATTTGGAGTTAGTAAAAAATGCCCTGGTGGACTCTGATGAATTAAAGGCAGTCGCTAAAATAAATGTACCGGTTAGGAGAAGAGAAAGAATCTTGATATTGAGTGTAGATCCTAAAATAACGGAGGAAGTGGTAAAGAATGAAGGGGAGTCTTTCTTGAAAAATAATGCCGAAGATATTACTTATGGTAATATTAGGGAAAAGCTTGAAGATGCGCATTTGGATCCGGCGACTAAGACCTTGCTAGAGGGCATTTTGAGTAAAACGGATGTAGAAGTTAGAGTCATAAGGAAAATAGAGACGAAAATGGGTAAAGTTAATTGGTTGCTAGACATAGATGCCGATTGTAAAAAAGTTCTGTTGAATATGAAAAGGATTTGTGTGGATTATGAGAGGTACCGTGTGGTGGCGTTCGTCTCCATCACGCGGTGCTTCAAATGTCAAAAGTATGGCCATATGGCCAATAACTGTGATGGAGAAACTCAATGTGTAAAGTGTGCTGGCAACCATTTGCTCCGGGATTGTAAATCTGAGACCATAAGATGTGCTAACTGCTGTCATAGTGAAGCCGATGAAGATTGTGCCCATAGGGCTGATAGTGCTGATTGTCCGGAATTTAAGAAATATAGGTTGCAAGTCTTGCCTAATCATAGCTAAGGGCGACGGTGATGGTGATGGTCCTGTTGGTGGAATTAGGATTGTACAGGTTAACGTACATCATTGCAGAGATGCAAATGATGCTGTATCAGATTATGCTATCGCTAATAATATTAATATCATACTTTGCCAAGATCCTTATGTATCAGATGGTGTTGCCTCTGGCATCCCAACTGATTGGCCCGTTTATTTCTCTGGTCTTTTTGATTCTGCTATAATTATAACTAACAAGGATTATGCCGTTATCAGCTCTCTGGTGCTAGATAATACCATTGTAATTTCTTTAAATGTTTTAGATAAAGTTGTTTATATCGGCTCTCAGTACTCTCCCCCTAGTGGTAACTTAGACAAAGATTTCAATGATTTGAGTAACCATTTCGAAAGTTTTGATAATATGCTTCTAGCTGGTGACTTCAACGTTCCCCTGCTTGAACTTGGCTATTCTCGTCAATCTGAAAGAAAGGAAATTCTGCTAGAACATCTTATGGATAAGAACTTAGTTATCGTCAATGACATCGACACCCCTTATTCCTTTGTTCAAGGCTCTCTGCATGGTAGACCTGATCTTACATTGGCTGGACTAGAAGTTTGCAGTGATATACAAGAGTGGATGGTTGATGACAAAAATTTCTCTTTTAGTGACCACAGGTATATTGTATATTCTTTGGGTTATACACCAGTTGGTAAAGCAAACACTCGCTTCAAGACTAAGAATAAAAGTTTCAAAAAATTTAATGCTTATATAAAAGATTCAGAAAATGGCTGGCTAAAGGGTCTTATCGGTGTAAAGAACACAGAGGAATTAGACGTACATGTAAAATATTTTATCTCTGATGTCACCAGAATTGCTGAGAAGTGCTTTAGAAAAGGTGTGTTATCACACAAATCGACTATTAGGTGGTTTACTCAGGATTTGAAAACACACAGAAATAAGGTCTCTGCAATGTATAAGCGTTATGTTAAGAACCCGGATGATAATGATATGAAAGAATCTTAAAAGAATGCACGACGAGCTTATAATAAGAATGTTAGAAGAGCGAAGAAGACTTCTTGGGAAAATTTCTGTAACAAAACTAACGATTCCTTTGGAACTCTGTATAAATTTGTATCTGGGAAAGCTACAAGGCATACAGACTATATTTTTACTAAATTAGATGATTCTGAGTGTTTTGACTCCTACGACGAGGTCGCAAGGTCACTGATGGTGGAGCATTTTGGAATAGATAACGTACCTGCAAATATCCATGATTTTACATCACAGGTTTTTAATAATGTTGATTGTAAGGATGTAACTAATAGAGAGCTAAATTATGTAATTTCAAAGCAAGATAATAACAAAGCTCCGGGCTACGACGCTTTGGATGCATCCATAGTGAAAAACATTTGTAGAAAGAGTAAAAATTATGTTAAAAATTGCTAAGCGTCTGTTTAAAGTTTGGACACTTTCCCGAACTGTGGAAAAACGGTGTTGTTATTTTCTTCCGGAAACGCAATAAAGACGGTCTTTCAGCTAGGTCTTACAGACCTATAACTTTACTTTGTATCTTTGGCAAGTTGTTAGAAAGGATAATAAAAATACGTGTAATGCCGAAATTAGAATCTTTAAATTTCCTTGATGATGCCCAATTCGGATTCCGGGAGAAAAGAAGTACAATTTCTGCCCTTGAGCATTTGAGAAATCTGGTAAAGAATAACTTAAAAGATTATAAATACTACGCGATGACATCTATAGATATCCAGGCTGCGTTCGATGCAGTAATGTGGGAGATTTTGGCTAATCTGATAGATTCACTACCCATAGCAGCATATCTGAAGCGCATCTTAAAGAATTATATCAGTAAAAGAAAGATTGGCTTTCAGTTTACATATGGCATTATCTGGTTTGTTCTATATCGGGGCTGTCCTCAGGGCAGTTGCCTTGGACCCTTATTACGGGTAATTGTGGCGGATTTTCTTATCAAGAAATATAGGACAAAGTATCAAGAAATTATCTCTTATGCCGATGATTTTACTATTTTTGCAGGAGCTGATACAAGACGGGAACTTGTAAATACAGATGAATGCACGGATCGCATGGTTCAAGGAAATCTGTGATGAGTTGTCTTTGAAGATTAGCGGTGAAAAATGTGTAAGCATGCTTTTTGGCCGATTCTTACTTGAAGACAGATTGATTCAAGATTGATCGTAACAGTATTTCAGTTAAGGACACAATTGATTATCTTGGAGTTACGATTGACAGCAAGTTTAACTGGATTGCGCATATAGAGAAAGTTAGAGAAAAAGTGAGAAGTTTGACATCCAACATCAAGAAGACTGTGGTTAGAGATAGGGGATTACAGGCGACCTACAGAAAAATTTGATATTGTGCTGTTATAGAGAAACAAATAAGTTATGGATATGAAGTGTGGCTGCAGGATCTTAATATTCATGGCAAGAGTAAACTGAGTTCTAGTCAACGATTGGCCTGCTTTCTATCATCTCGGCGTATAGAACAGTCTCCAACGGGGCATTATGTGTTCTGGCAGGCGTCGCCCCAATCTATATTAAGCTGAAACATGGTGTGATAAAACATAAGGTCCTAAATGGACAAATGAGTATTTATGATGGTGATATAGAAATCAAGAAAGATAATATCATGCATGACCTTGGTACCTGTGATTATCCAGATTATACGAGTCTGAAAAACCTGATAATAACTGATAAAAGTGATCATTATTTTATAAACGAGAAACACCCATTCATTTATACAGATGGATCTAAGATGGGGGAGGGAGTCGGAGCAGCGTTCACAGTACTATATAATAATAATTTTATCTTTGATTTCAAGATCTCTCTGAATGGAAGAAACAGTATTTATCAAGCAGAATTAACTGCTATTAGATATGCTATTGATTGGTTTATGTCCTTACATTTTACTATGGCTTACTTGTTTACAGATAACAAGGCTTCCACACTTGTTCTTCAGAGAAACTTTCCAATTAATAACATTGTAAAGAACATCTATGATAATTTCAATAGTCATCCAGGAAAGGAGCTTACCCTAGGATGGACAAGAGCACGCATTGGTAATCCAGGAAATGAGAGGGCCGATGAATTGGCAAAAGCAGCTATAGATCCAGCGGTTGCTGATGTAGTGGAAGAGGTGAAATTTCCTATCGCATGGGTGAAGAGGATTTATTTGGAAAATATACGTAGTGATTGGCAAGAAGATTGGAGACACAGCGTTAAAGGAAGTGACACCTACAAAGTTCTTAAAAAAGTAGATGACAGTTTTATTTGTGTGAGCCAAGTTATTCAATATTTTGTTTCTGCTCATGGAAGCTTCCCGGAATATTTGTTTAAAATTGGAAAAAGAAGTAATGCACTCTGTGATTGTGGCAGCGTGGGTAATGTACATCATTACCTTTTTGGCAGATGCCCTGTGGTACCATTTTTCTTTCATTTTGATAATTCACAAAGTATCAGTTATAATTTCAGACAAGTCCTATTTGACAAGAAAAACTACAGCAAGTTATTTGCGATACATAATGCACTTAATGCAAAGTATTTTTTATAAGATATCGGTTCTAAAGCAGTCTATTAATGAAAATTTTCAAGTATATTATAACCAAGTTCCACAAGTGTTATCAATCTCCCTTGTATTTTAAAACTTTCGATTTTAAAGACTCAGATTCTATGAACATTATGTACAGACTTTTATTTTTACTGGACTCTCTAATATTATTGAACTTGTTCATATACAGTGGTTCTGGTGGACACGCCTATTCTTCACGTTGTGAGTGCTTGCACGTTTTATCTATTACGCAACCCTTGCTGGTAGCTGTAGTGCTGTGGATGGATTCCTACGTACTGGCGGACTGATTATTGATCTTGCTGCGTAGTGGTTGTTAATCATTGACTATCAGGTTTTCCTGCATTTTATGAACTTAAGTTTTTAAATATTTTTTGATTTTAAGGACTATTTATTTTATTGGACTATCTTCAATTATTGATATTGTTTCTGTTCTTCAGTTGGTTGTGGACTTTCCCATAAACCCACACTCTTGTAAAAGTTGCATGGTAATCTCTAAACATGCTTTTTGTATATTGTTGATCATAGCGAGTTGATATGTTTTATTTTTGTATAAGAGTTTATGCTTTTGTTATTTATTTTGTTATTATATATGCCGTTGGTTTGCCCGGTCCTTTGGTAGTGCGCGGAGCTGGATTGTGGAGGGTTTTTTTCCCGCCAGGACATTATTTCCATAAACCTAACGGTTGGAGTCCTGGCTGGGTGTCAAAAAAAAAAAAGTAAGTGAACAAAAGCATTTTTGTATTTCGAAATTTGATTGTAAATTCTGGTGCCATTCACTGATTTCAAGATTTTACGAATAGAAGTGCCTTGTCCGTGAAAGGGTTAAACGCATATTAATGTATTAATTATTTTAAAGTTTCCTTTCCCTTTTAATATTCATGTGTAAATACAATTTTCAGGACATGATTTTCAATATTTTCCTGCCTTTAACACGTACTCATTTAATAGTAATTTTAAAGTTTTTTTTCTGTTTTTAATAGTCACGTGAAAATAAATTTTTAATCGCTAGGAAATATTATTCTTTGCGCTGTTTTTAAAATTGAAAACAATCTCTATAATAATAGCCTAAGTCATGTGACTATCATCAACAGCTCCAGGCGGATCCCTTCGCTTTTTATATTCCAGGCGGCCAGTTTGGTACTTTAATGTTAGCCAGCCACAGGTGTGATAAGTCGCTGAATATTATTCTATCCCCATTATTTCGTTTATATTATAATAGTCCAAGTCATGTAACTGCCATAAACAACGGGCTGATTCCTTCGCTTTTCATAAGAAAGGTATCCATTTTGATTAAAGAGTCAAAATAATTTTTTCGAATAAAACTACATAAAAGTTGCCATGATCACAAAGAATTCCTGGTACTTTTATGTTAGCCGGGTGAAAATCTCGCCAATAGCTTTTTTTTAACTCGCCAGTTAGCATTATTTTTTATTTTTCGAGTGGTAAATTAAAACGGTGCTACTTGGTTATCCCATCGATCAAAAATCTGTCGCCAAACTATAAGATTAAATGCCAATAATGGTTGATCGTAAATGTCACATTCACTTGTCTTTAAGGAAGTTACACATGTTCACGACATCAAGTGATTTTTATTTTGACGTTTTATCTGTATTTTTATTAATGTTATACTAATTTATTTGTTCTTTTGTTATTTAAAATTAAAAAAAAAAATGTCAATTTATATAATTTGGCTATTTATATAATTTGACGAAATTTGTCGACGGGAGAAGTAATAACATTAAAACGTTGTTTTGAAGTGGAAATTAAATCTCATGATTTGTTGCATTGTCACATACGCACCGGGTTTGGCGTGATTTTTTTTTTTTTTACGACAATTTGGCGAAAACCTCGTTTTCAAATACCTGTTACATATGTATTTTTAAATTATTTCCTGTTATTTTAAAAATGAGATAACAATAAATAAAAAAAAATTAATTAATAACTATAGAACAAAACAATTTATAACATTTTTTGTAAATAAAAAGAAAATAAATTCAAATAAACATTTATTAATAAATAAGCAACAATAGCCGGGTTACCATGTCAGGCAAAATAACGCCATTTCGGCGCCAATTAGGTACCCCGTTGCGTATATGACATCCGTGTCTAATATTTTTCTTTTCGTTTCGTTTAAAAAAAAGAATGAAGTAAAAGCCATTTATTTTAAAGGTTTCGATTTTAAATGAAAGTTTTGTATTAAATAAAATGATAATGAAATACAAATTGAATTCTGAATAAAAGTAACATGATGCATTTCTTAGCATACGTTTAAGGGAGGCCAAACTCGTCGACAAATTAATTTAAAATAACCTTTTCTAAAATATGAAAAAAAATATGTGTTATGATTAAAATTTGAGTTGCCATCATTAGAGAAAAAGTATTTAAAATTAGAAAAAATTAATATTTCGAAAAGTAATTCTAATTTTAAAATTCTAACACCAGTTTTGAGATCTGTGGATCAATACGGATTTTTGGTGTTAATTTCATCGCAAAGTGATCCATATTTTAGGAGAAATTGCCGTGAAACGTAATCAGTTGTTTAATCAGTCGTTTCATAGAATCGTTACATAAATTCGTTTCAATTCGATTCATTAGGATTTTATATATATAGGGTAGATATAAGCACAAACACAACGGTTTTCAATACCGTGATTCAGAAAGGTATTCCCAAGAAGACAGGGTTTTTTAAACTCGAACCGAAAGGAAGAATATTACCCATAGCCTCTTTATAAAAGTCAGAAAGATAGCGACATTTTAACGTACCATTTCATACAAGCTGATTTTCAAATGTGTAATTGAACTTATCTATGAACACCACAGTCATCAGTTGTTACGACAAAAATGGGTGAGTCTAGGGTAACAGAAAAATTCCCCATTCAAAGAAAGAAGCATGACAACCCGATTACAGAAGATAGCCGCCGCTATGGGGATAATATCATTCAATCTCCCGTAACTTGGTAATATTTATTAAACAGGGCACATGACTATAGACATTTCAGAGGCTGCGAAGTCTGAACGGGGGTTGGCGGGCGCAGCTCGCAGGGCGCCGAACTCCCTAGTATGTATATAAAGTTTAATATAGTTAAAATACAGGGTGTCCAGCGAATAAGACCCTGATTTCAAAATTAATTATCTCAAAAACAAAGATCGATAGAATTATGCGGTAAAAGGTTTTTTTATTAGCTAAGCCGTAAAAATGTAATACAGAAGTTTCAAAATTTAGTTGCAAAAACCATTAAAAGATGGCGCTGTAATCTCAATGCCTATAAATTTTGCTTCGACGTCCAGAGCACTAGCGTCTGATTCCTAGATCGTTTCCTATGGAAGAACGAGAATTGGGAAAGTCCATTTTTCCGTTGGGATGATGTGCAGAAGTGGAGACATTTAGTCACAGAATTATTGCACCAGCTTTAATTTTAGAGAATTTCAATTAATAGAATTTTCAATAAAAAGTTTAGAAATCATTATATAAGAACATACTAAAATATTTTATTAAATGCAATTTTTAATGCCATATAATTATTTAAATCAAAATGCATATATTTAAAAAAATAATATTCTACTTTTCATTTATATTTTTAAATCATAGCATAATATTTTGATTTTAGCACAACGCGCATATTTCTTTTCTTCGTAAACAAAGTTTTAAGGACAGAAATTATGCATTAAATTATTTCATTTTTAAAAGGAATTGATGATAAGTTATATCATCAACGTCGAAGCAAAAGTAGTTTGCAGGCTGCACTCCTTTCCAAAACTTCGGATGATATAGCTAGAAGCTGCACCATACTTCTGTGCTCAATGATAAAAAAAAATGAAAATGAGTTTTTAAAATTAGAATGATTTTTTTAACTTAATTAAGTTTTTAAAATAGAAACTTTATATTTTTTCATTCAAACTACAGTCTAGAATTAAAAAATGATTTATGAATCATTATTATAAATGCTCAATGATTTTTTTTTAAAAAAAGGGTTTCTTTTAGCTTAATTAAATTTTAAAACTAGAAACTTTAATTTTTTTTAATCAAACTTTTTTTCTCAATTTAAATAAATATTAAAAATTAAAGATTTCCAATTTTTCCAAATCATCGATCTACCAATTAGGAGAGAAAAGACATATCGCAGAGATACTGGTATCTACACCGAAATAGCTTACATACAAAATTTGAAACAAATCTCAATTCTGTCAACACATGGCTCCGCTTCTGCACGTCACCCCAACTAAGAAGATGTCTTCCCACTTTTCATCCTTCTATAGGGAGCTATCTAGGAATGAGACACTAGTGCTCTGGACTTCGAAGCGCAATTTATAGGCATTGCGATTACAGCGCCATCTGTTAACGGTTTTTTCAACTAAATTTTGAAACTTCTGTATAACATTTTTACAGCTTAGCTAATAAAGGAACCGTTAACGGCATAATTTTATTGATCTATGTTTTTGAGATATTTAATTTTGAAATCATGGTCTTATTCGCTAGACACCATGTAGTTTCTTTAATTTTATTTTAAATTTAGTATGCAGTCCTCTGGAATATCGCACAAGTAAAACGTATGTTATCGGGATATAGGTAACTGCAGTCAGTTTTATATAAGAGTACCAGCAACAATTTGAAATGCATACACATTTCAACAAAACCAACTTAACAAAATAATGTATTTTGCTAATATCACCTAATGACATCCTCTTATAATCAAAAGCAACATACTTCTAGAATTTTATTTTTTTTACCTATAAAAAACAAAATACTATTTCCGAAAAAATTCTCTTTAGACATGGTTTTATTTATTACAAAGTTTTTTTGAGTTATAAATAATTTTCCATTATGCTGCTTTTTTATTGAAACTTTAAGTAAAAAAATGCCATTTTCTCTGTTTTTTTTTTTTTTTTTTTTTTTTTTTTTTTTGTTATTTTATTATTTGGAAATTGACATCTTTGATTTCTATAATTCTAGATCTAACAAATAGTGTTAGATTATGAAATATCCTAAATTTATTTTATGAAGGATGATCCCGAATTTTTCTACATTTGCCAAAATTATTTCAAAGCATTATTATTTGCCCTATAGTCTTTTAAACATTTAAGCGCCCTGCAGAATTTTTCATGTATGTTTAATGATTCATAAAGATATAACTATGAAATGTATTTGTATAAGGTTTTTTTTATTACCTTATATATTTATTTATCTCATGCTCTGCAAAAAAATAAAATTAATGTGGATTTTGTGTTAAATCAGCCTTTGAATTCAAAAATTACGTGACTGAAAAATACCGTTAGGACACTTAAAGGATTAAATCTTCAACTGACGATAATTATTATTGTTTTGTCAATGTGATAACAAATATAGTACATATTTGAAAATTTGCATTTCTTTTCAGATTGATGATGAAGAAATATGACGGCAGATGACAGAAAGACTTCACTGACGGTAGTTGTTTTCAAAAATTCATAACAACAAGAATTAGAAGAAAAGTTGTCTTATTGCCATATTTCAACAAAGCTTTGTGGTAACTGAGATAAATAAATACTTAGAGTTTTAAATTAGGCTTTTTTAAATATTCTTCTATGTTACAAAACATTCTCCAAATTTCGTCATTTTCTAATGAAGTGGGTGAGGGGGGGGGGGTGCACTGACGTGGTTGACATTATCAGATGCGTGATTTTTCTTTAACATTCCTCAAAGTTCACCATACCTTTAACTCATTCACAACAATTTGCAAATTTAGTTGCGACTTAATGCGCACGAAACATTTAAATGTAAAAACCAGTATTTAGTAGTGAAAATTTCACTTCATCTAATTTCAAAATTCGAACGATTAAATAAGTCGAAATTACTTATAGAAAAACTCGTATCAACTGGAGTCGAAGAATTAAAATGGCGAATATTTTTATATTTTATTCGTTTTTATTTTTAAGAAATTAATGTTGTACTATATTTCTCTTTCTAATGCCGTGAAGTTTTTATTTATAGAAAGTGGTGCAAAGTAGATTTAAAAATAGTCGCTCTTTAAACAATTAGGGTGATATGTAAAACTATCGTATATTATGAAGAATTTCTTTTCAGACGTAAAACTTAAAAAGTATAAATTATTATCTTTATTCTCCTTTTCGTTTATGTTTAAACTTATTGTCTACTCCGTTGTTGGGATGTTTATTTATGTTCAAACTTACTACATCCTCCGTACTTACGATCCTAACTGGATTGCTAACAGGCCCTTTTGCAAGAATTATTAGCTGCGATGAATGCACAAATGTTCATTGATGAGTTACATATTTAAAAAATCATGCTTGAAAAATTACTTAACATATCATAAAAACAATAAATTGAGTTACAATTTCCTAACAAATTGTATTTAAACGTTCATTCCTTTTTCTTTTCGACTACTTATAGATGTGTATATAGATTGTTTTATTTATTTATTTATTAAGCAGTTTAAATTTTGTAGTGGAATATTAGACAGGAAAAAAAATGCTGAATTATTTATATTGTTTTCAGTGGAAACTGGTTTATTTTCTTTAACTGGGCTGTATGTGATAGAGATAGACTAAAAATAAATCATGCTTGGAAATTATTTTAAAATTCATATAAATTAGTAAATTAATATACAGTTTTCGAATAAATTACATTGTACACTTTTTCACTATTCGTCAGTGTAAAAATTGAATTTGTGCAACATCTAGAAAAAAATGCAGTAAAAGCGAGATGCATCGACCAATTCGTTATCATCGTCAAAATGACTTCAGCATGTATTTGTTTTATAATACAGATTTTTATATAAGGATAAAATTAAATAAACATGACGTTGGCTAATTTTTAATTAAATTAAAAAATAAAGGCTAGTATATATATGTGTGTGTGTACGAAAACAAGTTGAAGATATTTTCATTTACATGTGGATATTATTTTGCTATTATTATTAATCTTAATTTTAATCTTTCTGATTAATGTTTCAAGTATTATTTTTTTTTGGAATTACTAACTTTTTTTTCGTATTATAATTTATGGTTGCTTATTCCACGACACAGATTCCAGAGTAAATATTTGAGGAAAAAGGATTTTTCTTTCTCCATAATTAACATTCTTCTTCTTTTACCATGAAAACACAGCATCAATGAAAATAAACTTATATATAAACTAGTTGGATGTGCCAATCCCAAAACTTTCTTCTATCTTATACATCTTAATATTTTAAAACCTAGTTACACATGTTAATACTTCAATATTATTAGTTCAATACTATACCAACTTTGATTTTCATCTTAAATTTCTGCTCAAGTCAATTAAACGGACTAAAAACGAGTTAATCTATATCATGATATTTTTTTAAATTATTAATTTTTCCTTATTTTGTTGTTATCAGCTGTTTGCGAATAGCCGGCTTAGCAGGAAGCGAGTTCCCGCCGCTGCATGAGCCGCCGATGCACAATAGAACTACGAAAAATCAAGAAAAGTATACAAAAATCGCTAGCACAGAGCCCCTTTACCGCGCAATATTTCCAAATTCTAGGAGGACCTGTTAGCCAAAGCCAAAAACAAGCACAAAAATTTTTTGTTCAATTGTATGCATAATTTTATACATTGTTCGATGGTACAATAATGAAAATGGCACAGAGATCGGAATTATAGCGCCCCCTTCTGGCGGAATTTTTTCAAGTTCAGGGAGGACTTGTTTGCCATAGCCAGAAACATGCACACAAAATTTGGTTCAATTATATGGATAACTTCAAACACTTTTCGATGGTACAATAATGAAAACGGTACAGACATCGCAATTATAGTGCCCGCTACCGGCAGAATTTTTCCAAATTCAGGGAGGACCTTCGTGACATGACCAAAAACAAACACATAAAATTTGGTTCAATTCTATGCATAACTTCATACACTTTTTGACGTACAATATTCATAATGGCACAAAAATTGCACAAAAATCGCTATTACAGCGCCCTCTGCGGGCAGTTTTTTTACAAATTAAGGGAGGACCTCCTTTCCATAGCCAAGAAGTTAAAAATTTTTTTTGATTCAATTCTATGCATAACTTCATACACTTTTCGATGGTACAATATACAAAATAGCACAAAAATCGCTATTACAGCGCCCCCTAACGGCGAATTTTTTTGCAAATTCAGGGAGGACCTGCTTGCCATATCCAAAAACTTAAAATAAAAATTTGGTTTAATTCTATGCATAATTTCATACGCTTTTGGACGGTACAACATTCAAAATCGCACAAAAATCGCTATTACAGCGCCCCCTACCGGTGAATTTTTTCCAAATTCAGGGAGGACCAGCTTGTCATATCCAAAAACTTAAAATAAAAATTTGGTTCAATTCTATGTATAACTTCATACACTTTTATATGGTACAATATTCAAAATCGCACAAAAATCGCATTTACAGCGCCCCCTAGCGGCGAATTTTTTCCAAATTCAGGGAGGACCTGCTTGCCATATCCAAAAACTTAAAATAAAAATTTGGTTCAATTCCATGCATAACTCCATACACTTTTGGATGGTACAATATTCAAAATCGCACAAAAATTGCTATATCAGCGCCCCCTACCGGCGATTTTTTTCCAAATTCCAGGAGGACCTGCTTGCCATAGCCAAAAACTTAAAATAAAATTTTGGTTTAATTCTATGCATAACTTCATACACTTTTTGATGGTACAATGGCGACAGACAGACGGACAGACGGACAGACGGACGGACGGACAGACGGACAGACGGACAGACGGACAGACGGACACACAGACAGACAGACATTTTCTATAAACATGTTTTTTGGAATCTCTGACCCCTAAAACATGTAAATCCGTCGAAAACCGGAAGTCGAAAAAAATTTCGATTACAATACTTTCTTCTATTGAAGATAGAAGAAAGTAAAAATATTGTTGATACTAATGTATAAAAAAATTTAAACGCATTTTTCAAAGTTACTTGTGCAAAAAATGATTTAAAAAACAATCTGTGGAAAAAAGAGTTCACGTGATATTTTTAATAATTAATCTTTATTTTCTGGCAACAGAGAAAAAATAAATCCAGTACTTTTTTCTTATTATACGGCACTTTATAACTTTATTTAAGAACTTTCTACTTATATTTATCATCATTTTTATGGAAAATATATTAAATAGATGAATGCGCACTAAAAAGTGTCATAGGTAGTTTAAAGAGGGAATTCCTATTCTGCGGTGTATAAAACATATTTTATAAACATTTTAAATAATATATCTTTTTTAATAAGTTGTGAATTAAAATTTTAATAAAAATCTGAATTTATATTTCTTAATTAATCGACATTTATAGTCATTTATATGTACACTAAACAGCAATTCATCATTATGCAAATAATAAAGAAGACGTCTTTTTCTGGGATTTTTTATTCACAAAACTTCTTTACGAGCTATATTCAGATTGTGTGAGCGTGTGATTATCACTTATATAGGGGTTAAAAAAACACAAAGAAAAATGCTGCAATAACTGCAGGTTAATTTTTTTTAATTTTTTCCTTCGATTTTCAGGGCAACATAAGTTACTAAATCCTTTTGAATTAGCTGGATATGTTTTAAACATAATTACCGTATTTACACATATATAGTGCTTATGTACCATATATTTTCTAGAACTGTGGTTTTCAAAACATTTATGTCTCGGGCATTCCTTAAAAAAATACATTTGTATTTCGTACTGCCAATGTTTTTAATTATTAGAGAAATGATTTGGAAATAGAAACAAAAATAACAACGAATGAGTACAAATATACATACTTTTATTAACTCTTAATGTAACTTTACAGGCGGGAAGTTTTTTAACATGACTCTTGTATTTATTTATACTTCAATTTTCTTTACATTTCATTGTTAATTTGTTGAGGTACAATAATAAGTTATGTTTATGATAAATTCCCAGAGTGTTCTAATATTTTAGTCAGTCAGTTGAGATGAAAAACTTTTTTCTGATTTATTCAACTGCACAGTGCACTGTAAAAACAAATACATGGGTAACGGAAAAAATGAAATCTGGCTGAAATGTTGCCGTCTATTCTTCGATTTTAGATAAAACTTACATTTTGGTATTCCCCCGATTTCAAGATGGTAATTATCCGTTACTAAAGGCTGAAAGTTGCTGTTTTTAAAGTGAAATGTAATCAATAGATCATTGTTTAATAAAATCTAAATAATAATTATATATACCGATGGTTATTTACACGGAATAGGCACTTGTGTTGGTTATTATTATAACCGTTTTCTATCGCCTTCCCTTCCTCATAATTCGAACCTGGGTATTCGACACTAGATAATGAATGCTCTGTTCCATACACCAACTGGCCTCGTCAACCGACTTGGTTGTCAGCCAAACCATAAATTAAGAAATTTTAACTGGAAGTTTTCCGTTTTGTTGGAATTTAAAAGGAACATTTCCGTTTGACTCTCTTGAAAAGAGCATTTCCCTTTTTCTTCTTTTCCCGTAGCCCTGACATCCGAGGAGGTAGTTAGTAACTTTCCTATTTTTTGTTCTATCCTTCACTAACACTTTATGTTTGTATTGTTTTTACTTACCCATCATACGTAGCATAGGGTAAGTCTTGTAATCGTTTTAAAAATCGAAAAAAAAATTTTGACGGATTTACACGTATCAGGCACTCTAGATTCCGAAAAACATATTTTTAGAAAAAACATTTGTCCGTCCGTCTGTATGTGTGTGTGTCTGTAAACGCTCTATCTCCTGAACAAAATGAGATAGAGACTTGAAATTCGGTGTGTACTTAGAGGGTAATGATGGAAAAAAGCCTATTGAATATCAGTAACCTCGATTAAACGGAACTATTTTTTCGGACTCTTGAAATATTCGTTCTGATAAAAGGTATACAAAAAGTTTCGAAATTGTTTGTTTGAAGGAGCGAATATAAAAGAAAATAAAAAAACATAAATTTTCCATCATGAATGAACTCGATCGGATAATTAGTTGCTGAGATATTTGTAATTCTATTTTTCACTCTCTTCGATTTTTCATGACCCTGTATTTCATTCAAATTTCAATTCAAAGATATATTTTAATTGGAAATGAGACGTTTAATCCGGCGCAGTAAACTGTTAGTTAATAGGATTATAATTTTTCGAGTTATAAGGATGTTTCTTTTACGCAATTCGGTACTACTCGATTATCCCGCCGACCAAAAAACTATCGTCAAACTATCTATATTATAAAGGAAAAACATATCTGTGCGTAACGCATACGTCATTTTGCGAATGGCAACACTTTGAAATTTGAAATAAAATTTTGGTTTTGCAATTTTCTCTACTGCAAATTTTTAATCTTCTAAACATCGCTCATTTTAAATTTTTACACCGTCGTATAAGGAAAAAATGCTCTTTTAAATGCAATTTGTTTGAAAGCTGTATCTCAAATTTTTTTTAGATATTAATTTTTTTGTACTTTTTTAACATCATTTTTCTTATCGTGGCAACAAAAGTACCTCATTTTTATTTAAAGTCATTGCAAGTAAACGGAAAATAGTCGAAAATAGGAGATACTGTATCTTTTTGTTGTCATTTTCTCATAAAATCTGAAAAAAAAGTTAAAATTAAAATATGGGCTATGTCAAGAATATTGTCTGTTATTCGGTGATAATGACGTCATATGCACACTTTTCTATAGACGAAGTTTAAAACTGGATTGTGAAAGTGGATTGCTTTAGCGAATGCAAATGACGTAATTTTATAAAAAAGCGTGTATTTTAATTCTTAAACCTGAATTATGTTTTGTAGAAGTGCGTCATTTTCACAGCCCAGCTGCTTTGAAATTTTTCACAGGTGAAAATGCTTCATTTTTGAAAATAATGTAATCGAAATCACTGATAAAACGCAATGGTTTACAAAAATTTAGAGTGTCTTCATAATAGCGAGGTGACATACAAATAATAGTGATTTATATTACAGAAATTGATAATTCTCGCCTGGATGGATTTGCCTCGCCGAGTTAGACAAGCATTCAAATAATTCGTGGTTTAATATAATATCGTGTTCCTGAAGTTTTTGTCGAAAATTCTCTCGAATAATAAAATTTTAATTCCCTTCTTTAGGACATTCTACTATAATTTTATCAAGATAACATAATTTTCTTAATTTAATTTTTTCTAATTTTATATAATCTATATATTTAAAACACAAGCGTTTTTATAAAGTCATCTGCCCTGATCTTTCTGCTGAACCAATTTTACTAATATATATATATATATATTTTAACTGAAATCTCTTCCTTTGTAGATGTGATCGCTCTATTTGTTTTTAATATCCCCACTTTTATATTTTAATTTTAAAAGCATTTCATGAAACTTCTTCAAAATGATGAAAATTAGATAGCTTTCATTACTGCAGACAAGAGAGAAATAATGTGGTATTTTTAACTTTATTCATGCTATTTTCTGAAATAAAAAATTCAAAATTTTTGATAAAATTTGTTGTATAGTGTTTAGTGCAGCAAAATCCCATTAGGAGCAGAATATTATATTAGGGGCATAATAACGGAAAATGACATACTGCTTTTGAAAACACGCATTTTTCCTAATAAATTTTCTATATTGTTTTTGCTTCTGCATGTTTACTAATACTAAATTTCAGACACTAAGCGAAATGCTTATTTAAGTGAAAATGAAGTCATATTTAAAAAAACAAAAACAAAAACAAAAAAAAACGATCATTTTCTTAGATAAAACTAAACATTTTAACACAAATCCGTCTAAAAAACATAAATTACGGAAATTTTTACTCTCCGGAATTGCGATTAGAATCTCAAGTAAAGAGTGCGTCTGTTCACGTAAAAGATGTTGCTGACAAACGTGATTTCAAGTTTTGAGTTAAAATGATTTTTAAATGATCAAACAAAATACAATTTTTTTTAAATGATGAATATGGATATGAGAAATGCGTATTCAAATTTTGAGAAGGTGAAAATTCTCAATTGATAACCACATCCAAATAACGGATCTTTATTATATTTTACTGATTAAATATCTATATTATAACGAACAAACGTATCTGTGCGTAGCGCTGACGTCATTTTGCGAATGGCACAACTTCACGATCAAATTTCGGTCTTGAAATTTTCGCTACTGGAATTTTTTAATCTTCCGACCATCGTACATTTTCAATTTTCGTCGCATAGGGAAAAAAATTGCTTTCAAATGCAATTTGTTTAAAAACTGTATTCATTGACTGATGTATTATATTTTCTAAAATAATTTTTAAGCATGATTTTTTTTACGTTTATCTTATCACGTGCCGGTTGCAATACATAATATTAATAAACATTTTGCACATTCAGCATTTGTTTCTGACTATTTTTGCATAACGAAATTAATACCTCCTTTATAAACAAATAAAAGAATAATATTAAAAAAAAACACCAGTCTAACATATTTATGAAAGACAAATTATCGAAATTAATACTTCTTTTATAAACAAATAAAATAATTATATTGAAAAAACACAAATCTAACATATTTGCAATCGTACAATTTAAATTTTTAGATCACCAAATAGGATTTTTTTTGAAATGGAATTTGTTTGCAAAGTTCATCTCTGTTTACTGATTGTCTATGGTTTTAAAAACAATTTTAAAGCATGAAATATTTTTTTATTTATCTATATCGCGCGGAGCTCTATTACGAAAGATTAATCCGTTTGCCCTCAAAACAAAATAAAGAGTTCATCATTTTCTTACGGCTAATATCAATTTAAAAAAACTTCTCTATGAATAAATAAATAATATAATATAAATAAAACACAAATTTACCAGATATGTATAAACTCTGAAATTATCAGAATATAAAAGGATGCCATAAGTAGCAATATCTTGGCAAATAACTCAGCATGCGGCTAATAAGAAAATATCGCTTTTGATAAAGTTAAAAAATTTATTTGATTGTATAATTCGTATTTTCCATATGAGAAATGCTTTTAAATGTAAGTGGTCAATCTAAAAAATTTATTCCATATAAAAAAAATATTAGTTTTCAATTTAAAAAAAATGTTTTCACCTATATTCTTTAACCCGGGAAGGCCGGGTACGATCCCCTAGTAAGATTAAATGCCAATAATGGCTTATCGTAAATGTCAAGCATTTAATGCCCCTCCATACCTATAAGGGTGTTTACCATAGGGGAGACCCTGTTCTGTCGCCAAATACCGCCAAGTTTGCCGCCAACTTGGCGGTATATCGCGAAATTTGTCGGCGAAAATGAGTCGCCAAAAGTGACGCCAAATTGGCGGTATCTCTAATATTTCGCCAAATTCCCATTGACTTCCATTGTAAATGAATAGCGTTTACTTGCTTACATAAAATCAACAAATTGAGATTTTAATGCAACAAAAAGTAATATTAGCTTAAGGGGTTATATTAATTATATTTAAGAAAGTCCAAATAAATTAAATTAGGAATAAAAGTAACATGGTACAATGCTTAGCAAATATCACATGTTTTATTTTCATATTTTATATTATCTATATCCAAGATGGGTAAGTATTACGGTGACCCCCCAACGACTAGTTTATTTTTGTGTTCTCTTTTTTTAAAAATTTGTTTGTGCTATCAATTCACCAAGAGGGATAACAGAGGTAGCCTTTCAAATAGAATCCTCATTCCTGATTAGCGGTAATTTATTGTCTTCCTCACTAATCGTCAGGTAGTTGTGATTCTCCTATGAGATCACACGCTTGGAAGGATGCACTAAACTTCACCTGTTCCGGTCCCTCTTTTATGTGTTAGTGGGGCTCTATCGCAGCGTCTGGAGTCGGTGGTAACGCATCGTGTGCTTGTTACTCTTGCCCGAACACACTTTGCATAGATACGTCTTAACAATTAAAGAGTAGGGATCAGAAAGAAATTTTTCTTTTATTCCGGAATTTATGATTTCCACTCAAAATATAAAGTTTCCGTTAAAAGATAGAGATTTCACATAAAATCACACAAATACATACGGATTTTTTTACAGTGTATCTTATGTTCTTTGTTGTCACATGCTCGTCGCGTTGCTTATAGAATCTCTTAGCTTACCGTCGATGATTACGCGTAGCACACATAGAGAAATCCTGTTCCAGATAATAATTCAATTATTACAATTCCAGTTACAATTATTCGAGATTGCAAAAATTACGAGATTTTATTATACTTTTTTCTAAAGATAGGTGTGTTTTAAATTTCATTACATAATGAGTGAAAATTAATTATCGTATTCTAAAAGTAAAAAAAAATATATATATATACTTAATTAGACTTCATGGATTTGACAAATCTCTTTTAACTCTAGTGTTATTTAAGATTTTTGATATCAAATTAATTAGTATGTTAATTTGAGCGTCTTTTATCCCTAACGGAATATTGATTAATCCAAGATATTTAAAATTTATCGCTTTCGAAAACTAATTTTCTGGTCCGTTTAGCTTCCAATGAAAACAGTCAATACGAAAGTGATAAATGTTATCAAGCTAGAGAAAACTAGCAAATAAAATAAAAATAATAAGTCATTTTAGGATAATAAATCATGAAATCCTCTTTCATATTTTAATTTGTTCAAAATGATAAACTTTAAATAAACCATTAATATTTGCAAAAAGTCGTTGTTCTGTATTGATTAACAACATAAGACAACAAATTTGTCACTAATATTTATCATTTCTCTCCCTAAAATTTCACAAGAAATAAAAATCATAAGTAAAAGTGAAACATTTTCCAACAGATTTACAATACTGTAATGAAACTTCATCGTTTAACTATAACTATGTGATAAATAATGCTTTAGTAAACAATTTAGAAAAGACATAACCCTTTAAGACCTGGTCCACACAATTGCGTAGGTGATCCTAAAGAAAAAGAAAAACTAGAGAACAGGAATTCCGCTTTTTGAGAATTTAGTGTCGCCCCCGATGAAAAAAAAAATATATGTATATAAATATAGATACAGTAGAGTCCCGATTATCCGAATTAATCGAACATATTATCTTTGGAATGGAACATTTTCTTCTGATGGGCTGATGGCTTCCATTATTATGAAAAAGTCACTATAAATGAAGTGTTAGGTGAAGATGAAAGAGCAGCCGTAAAAAGTTAGAACTCTGATTTTCTGGTCAGAAGGGGGGGGGGGATGGCCATATTATTTATTTATTTATTTATTTAATTATGGCCATTTTCCCCCTATTCTGACAAGAAAAACAGAGCTCTAACCTTTTACGGCTGCTCTTTCATATTCACCTAACACTTCATTTATAATGGCCGTTTCATAATAATAGAAGCCATCAGTCCATCAGAAGAAAATAACTCGGTTAAAGCGGAAACTCGGATAATGGGGACTCTACACTAGTTCAGTTTTAAGACTGAAAACACGCGATTTTATTTTATATAAAATGACGTCATCCGCATCCCTGAATAATTCCTCATTTACGATCCAGTCATAAACATCTAAAATAAAGCATGGATAAGACGTTACTATCGCAGAATGTAAACCAATCCAGTAAAAAGAAATCAGCAAGTAACTCGAAAAAAAAAAAAAAATAGAACGGCTATGTAATGATTAACACGCCTTATAATATAAATACTTAAAATTAAATATAGAATATATAATAGCTCCATGTTTTAACAAAAATCATCGCTTACATTTTTTTCAAAATAACACGTATTTTAATTATATTTTTCTGAGATTTGTTATGAGAAAATGGCAACAAAAATATATAATTACTATTTTCCAGCTATTTTTCCTTTACTTTCTACAGAAATGGAATACTTCCGTTGCCAATATTCAGCAAATGGCTCTAAAAACTACAAAAAAATTAATATCTCAAAAATAAATTGAGATGTAATTTTCAAACAAATTACATTAAAAAGTACTTTTTTTCTCCAATACGACGGTATAAAAATTGAAAATGTGCAATCCTTAGAAGTTTAAAAAATTGTTGTAGAGTATTTAAGAGTAGAATGATACATCTGCTTCGTTTTACGGCTGGCATATACAACGTAACGTTATTTTTTGTAGAAGACACAAAATAAGCTGGGAGAAAAAAATAGCATACCGGGGACTAAAACATTTTCCTCTTTTTGTGCGATGTAAAGTCGAGCCTGTACCACAGAATTGCATGCATCCTACCCTGGCATAACCTGACATCGGGTATTTTTTTAAATATTTTTTTTTCAATCAAATATGATTCTATTAATTACGGGAAACCACCAAAACTTTTCACTTCTACCAAAAATCTTCCGGTCTTAAAGGTTTAACATTATTAAAAACCCAGTTTCATCAATTGTCACCTATAGTCAGAATAATGTATATTTTTTGTGCATCCCTGTATATCGTCTATAGATTTGTATACATACTATACGATATGGAAAAAGATAATTGAGTTAGGAAACGCATAATACAGTTAGAATTTCCCCTTTGGAATTTTCAGTCAATTTGCAGGAATGTAATTGAATTCCTTTGCGCAGCCCTATGTACGATCTATAAAGTTTATACATTTCAAACAATATTTAAAAGAATCGTTAAATTTAATAACGCATACCACAATTGAAAAAGATCCCCCTGCATTTGTATGTCATAGAGAGTAATCTAACGAAATTATTTCGTGTGTCATTTATCGTAAAAAAAATAAACGATAAATGCTATGCGCACCATATTCTATAGTAATTATAGTAGCAAACTGTAATGCACCTTACTGATGTTTGTGACTTTTAATATGTTAGAAGTGGTGTAACATCATTAAATGCATTGCAAACAATTTTACTCCATAGACCACAATGAAACAGAACACTTTTGAATCACCTGTAAACGAAGTATAAGTGGATAACATTTAATTTTCAACACCGAATATGCCATAGTAAAACTCTATAACATATACCGGGTGTCCCAAAAACGACAGATGATTTTAAAATTCAATAACTTGCAAATGGTTACAGATATTAAAAAAATTCTTGCACGAGGGTTATGTATGATGTCAGGAGTTTTTTTACTATGATTCTTGATTTTAATTCGAATTTCAAAAAATAGATGGCACTGCAAGAAATAGGTGCTAATTCCAGACCCGATTTTTGATACTTCGGGATCCATTCAAAACATTTTAATCTCCTTTTTTCTCACGGGAGAAGAGAAAGGCCGAAAAATCTAGACTGGATTTGGCGCCTACTGCTTGCAGCGCCATCTATCGCTTCTATTTGTAACTAAATCTGGTAATCGTAGCATAAAAACTCCTGACATCTTACATAACCCTCCTGAAAAGATTTTTTTAATATCTGTCACCGTTTGCAAGTTATTGAATTTTAGAATCATCACTCACTTTTGGGACACTCGGTATCACGTACATGGTAATAAATATATTAAATAATATTTAGAACTTTTAGAGCACGGACAGACAGACGGTCATGCAAACCGAATTCATAATAACTTTTCAACAAATCATCTTTCTTGTCGTCACTTTTTTACACTTCGTAAAACATAGAAATAAAGGGTCCTTGGGATTTAAAACATATATTTATAAATTTTTAATGTTCTCAGAATTCATTTTGAAATTTTACAGTTTTAAAAAGTTCCTGTACTGGAGTTAATTCAAAGCTTTTTCTTTTTAGGGTTTCGTTCATCTCACGAAACCCTATTCGTCTCGCTCCTCTGTCTGTCTGTCTGTCTGTCCGTCACAGAGCCAGTTCTCAGAAACTATACATGTTAGAGACTTGAAATTTTGGGTACTTATAGCTGAACACCTCACATCAAACAACAAATCATAAAATTTTGAAAAAGTTGGTAATTAACCGAATTACGGGCTAATTAACTTCTAAAATTAACCAATCCACCTTTTTAATGCAAATTCAAACGGACTTTCTCGAAATCATCTGTGTTTCTCCTAAGGGTTGCCAGTAAAATCAGCCGAATGCACGGTTACCACGGAGGAAATTAAGCCGAAAAATGAAGTGGAGATTTTAAAGCGAAATCGTATATCAGAAAATATTGGTCCGAGAAATTTGTAAATGGAATAGACAGACGCAGAAAAAAATCTACTTTCATTTGGTATAAAGTTCACATTTCTGCGATGTGTATAAGTTAAAATATCCACTAAACATCGATCGATAAAAATTTAATTTCTTTAATTGGAAAGACAAGGAAACAAGTGGGTAAGTGTGATCATACATCGCACAAAGGGTTTCGTTTAATATTCCTTTTAAAACACTTTCTTTCAAAACGTCCAGTACATTTATCGCCATAGAATACCTTCTAAATTTTGGCAAACACATCCTAAACTATGTTAAAGTTTCAAACATATTCGCCTTGTTATATTTCCTAATTTTGTTCGCCCCCCCCCCCCAAAAAAAAAATGCTACGATATATCACATGGCGGGTATCAGCCAAATTTAGAAAAGTGCCCCCCTTGGGAGGGAGTGGGAAGATGGTCACCATGATTTTTGACGCGGCGTGCTTTTAAAAATTTATGTTATGTTTTATAAGCCATATTAAAGTTTCAAACAGATCGTCCAGTTATATTTCCTAATATTGTTCGCGCACCTCCCTCAACCCCCCCCCCTCCTCGAAATGCGACGCGCCCTTCTTCTTTATAATTTATTATCGTGTGTTATAAAGTATCTTAAAGTTTAAAACAGATTGAATTGTTAGATTTCCTACTTTAAATGAAATCGCGGTCTGTTAATTCCACATTCCATCACCAGGGAGCGCACTGTATTCTTAACAAAAGCGTATCTGAACGAAACTCCTTTACACAACCCATTAGTAGATATGTTACTCGAGGGGGTGGCGGTCTTCAGCAAGAATTTAAGATAATTGTTGAAATTACTATTCGGAAATAGTGGTAATTTAACTTTTGACATATTTATATTTAATAAGTATAAGTAGCATGTATCTGAGGACTCCAATAAAAAAACGCACCTGAAACGGTATGAAACAAAAAAGAAATATTTTGCCCCTCCCCCTCTCCCCACTTTCCCGAAATTTCACGCGCCATTTTTTATAAACTTTTTCTAATGTGTTATAAACTATCGTAAAATTACAAACAGATCGCCTTGTTATATTTCCTAATTTTAACAAAAATGTTAGTTCCACATTCCACCACCAGGGAGCGCACTCTATTCTTAACAAAACTGTATCGAAAGGAAACTCCGTTAAACAACCTATAAGTAGATATGTTACTCGAGGTGGTGGCGGTCTTAATAAGAAATTAAGATATTTGCTGAAATTACTATTAGAAAATAGTGGTAACTAAACTTTAGATAATTTTATATTAAATAAGTAGCATATATCTCAGGACTCCCTCAAAAAGTCACCTAAAGCGGTCAGAAACGCTAATTTTTTAAATAGAAATCTAGCGCCCCCCCCCCCCCCCTCCCCGGAATTTCGCGTGTCATTCTTTCTTACACTTTATCTTATGTGTTATAAAATATCTTAAAGTTTCAAACAGATCGACTTGTTAGATTTCCTAATTTTAACAAAATCGCGTTATGTTAGTTCCACATTCCACCACCAGGGAATGCACTCTATTCTTAACAAAAACATATCTGAACGAAACTCCTTTACACAATCTTTCCGTAGATAGATGGGTCGGGATGGTGGCGGTCTTAAACAAGAATTTAAAATATTTGCTGCGGTAACAAACGCTAAGATTTTAAAAATAATTCTAGCTCCCCCCCCCCCCTCCCTCCTCGAAATATCACACTCCATTCTTTTTTACACTTTTTTCTATGTGTTATAAACTATCTTAAAGTTTCAAACAGACTGAGTAGCTGTCTTAACCAATAATTCAAAATATTTCCTGAAATTACTATTAGAAAATAGTGGTATGAAGTAAACTTTCTGATGATGAATGAGTTATACTTATCTCATATCGCTGTTCAAAAAGCCCAGGCAAATTATTAGATTTCCTAATTTAAGTTAATTCGTGGTTAAATAAGCGCGTCTCTTCATTTTTATGGACGCATTTGATAGGAATAAACCGATTAATTAAATAATAATTAATATTTCAGCTTGTAATTAAGATAGGACTTAGATATGGGTATCAATAAAATCAGCGAGAAATTTGACATCGGGATGCCAAAAAATTTAATCAAAAAATTTAATCTTTAAAAAGTTAAAATTTCCTATTAAAATATGCTATTATGGAAAACCGCAGCGTCGTCATGTCTACCTGCTTTCCCGCCGAATTGAAATCTTTTTATTTCCTTGTCTTTCCAATTAAAGAAATTAAATTTTTATCGATCGATTTTTAGTGGATATTTTAACTTATACAGATCGCAGAAATGTGAACTTTATACCAAATGAAAGTAGATTTTTTTCTGCGTCTGTCTATTCCATTTACAAATTTCTCGGACCAATATTTTCTGATATACGATTTCGCTTTAAAATCTCCACTTCATTTTTCGGCTTAATTTCCTCCGTGGTAACCGTGCATTCGGCTGATTTTACTGGCAACCCTTAGGAGAAACACGGATGGTTTCGAGAAAGTCCGTTTGAATTTGCGTTAAAAAGGTGGATTGGTTAATTTTAGAAGTTAATTAATCCGTAATTCGGTTAATTAGCAACTTTTTCAAAATTTTATGATTTGTTGTTTGATGTGAGGTGTTCAGCTATAAGTACCCAAAATTTCAAGTCTCTAACATGTATAGTTTCTGAGAACGGGCTCTGTGACGGACAGACAGACAGACAGACAGACAGAGGAGCGAGACGAATAGGGTTTCGAGAGATGAACGAAACCCTAATAAAAAGATTTCACTTCGGCGGGAAAGCAGGTAGACATGACGACGCTGCGGTTTTCCATAATAGCATATTTTAATAGGAAATTTTAACTTTTTAAAGATTAAATTTTTTGATTAAATTTTTTGGCATCCCGATGTCAAATTTCTCGCTGATTTCATTGATACCCATATCTAAGTCCTATCTTAATTACAAGCTGAAATATTAATTATTATTTAATAAATCGGTTTATTCTTATCAAATGCGTCGATTAAAGTGAAGAGACGCGCTTATTTAACCACGAATTAACTTAAATTAGGAAATCTAATAATTTGCCTGGGCTTTTTGAACAGCGATATGAGATAAGTATAACTCATTCATCATCAGAAAGTTTACTTCATAGCACTATTTTCTAATAGTAATTTCAGGAAATATTTTGAATTATTGGTTAAGATCGCCACTCAGTCTCTTTGAAACTTTAAGATAGTTTATAACACATAGAAAAAAGTGTAAAAAAGAATGGAGTGTGATATTTCGAGGAGGGGGGGGGAGGGGAGCTAGAATTATTTTTAAAATCTTAGCGTTTGTTACCGCAGCAAATATTTTAAATTCTTGTTTAAGACCGCCACCATCCCGACCCATCTATCTACGGAAAGATTGTGTAAAGGAGTTTCGTTCAGATATGTTTTTGTTAAGAATAGAGTGCATTCCCTGGTGGTGGAATGTGGAACTAACATAACGCGATTTTGTTAAAATTAGGAAATTTAACAAGTCGATCTGTTTGAAACTTTAAGATATTTTATAACACATAAGATAAAGTGTAAGAAAGAATGACACGCGAAATTCCGGGGAGGGGGGGGGGCGCTAGATTTCTATTTAAAAAATTAGCGTTTCTGACCGCTTTAGGTGACTTTTTGAGGGAGTCCTGAGATATATGCTACTTATTTAATATAAAATTGTCTAAAGTTTAGTTACCACTATTTCCTAATAGTAATTTCAGCAAATATCTTAAATTCTTATTAAGACCGCCACCACCTCGAGTAACATATCTACTTATAGGTTGTTTAACGGAGTTTCCTTCCGATACAGTTTTGTTAAGAATAGAGTGCGCTCCCTGGTGGTGGAATGTGGAACTAACATTTTTGTTAAAATTAGAAAATATAACAAGGCGATCTGTTTGAAATTTTACGATAGTTTATAACACATTAGAAAAAGTTTATAAAAAATCGCGCGTGAAATTTCGGGAAGGTGGGGAGAGGGGGAGGGGCAAAATATTTCTTTTTTGTTTCATACCGTTTCAAGTGCGTTTTTTGATGGAGTCCTCAAATACATGCTACTTATACTTATTAAATATAAATATGTCAAAAGATAAATTACCACTATTTTCGAATAGTAATTTCAACAATTATCTTAAATTCTTGCTGAAGACCGCCACCCCCTCGAGTAACATATCTACTAATGGGTTGTGTAAAGGAGTTTCGTTCAGATACTCTTTTGTTAAGAATACAGTGCGCTCCCTGGTGGTGGAATGTGGAATTAACAGATCGCGATTTCATTTAAAGTAGGAAATCTAACAATTCAATCTGTTTTAAACTTTAAGATACTTTATAACACACGATAATAAATTATGAAGAAGGGCGCGTCGCATTTCGAGTAGGGGGGGGGGGTTGAGGGAGGTGCGCGAACAAAATTAAAAAATATAACTGGACGATCTGTTTGAAACTTTAATATGGCTTATAAAACATAACATAAATTTTTAAAATCAGGCCGCGTCAAAAATCGTGGTGACCATCTGCCCACTCCCCCCCCCCAAGGGGGGCACTTTTCTAAATTTGGCAGATACCTGTCAGGTGATATATCGTAGCATTTTTTTTTGGGGGGGGGGCGAACAAAATTAGGAAATATAACAAGGCGAATATGTTTGAAACTTTAACATAGTTTAGGATGTGTTTGCCAAAATTTAGAAGGTATTCCATGGCGATAAATGTACTGGACGTTTTGAAAGAAAGTGTTTTGAAAGGAATATTAAACGAAACCCTTTGTGCGATATATGATCACACTTACCCACTTGTGTTAATAAATTACAGTACAGGTATATCCATGATGGGTTGTTACAGATTCATGAAATATTCTGCTTTGACACTGGTAATGTTCTTAACATAAAGTAAAATGTATCATTGTATTATTTTTTAGTTTTTAACATATTGTAAAAATTATCATTGCAGCATTTTTTAGTTTTAGTTTTTTAAATATTTCAGTTTGAATCCAAGTACGGCGTTGAAAATTATGCATTTGTTTAAATAGTTTTTGTGGTATTTTTTTTAATAGTCATATTAATTAAGAATGGGAATTTTTACATTAGGTATGTCTTAATTATGGGACTTTACAGGTGTCTAAAAAGTAGTAATGCAATATTCTGTATCTGTGAGTCCTAAATTGATATTTATATTTAGTCAAATCAGCAAGATAGGGACGAGTTGTTATTGTTTTTGATGACATACTTGCAGGAAATTTTTAAAGGATAAGCTATTGACTACAATAAATATGTATAATCTTTAAAACAAGAATACTGCGTTTTCAGAATTTAGTGTCGCCCCCGATGAGAAAAAAAAATATATATGTATATAAATATAGATAGTTCAGATTTAAGACTGTAAACAAGCGCTTTTATTTTACATAAAATGACGTCATCTGCATCTGCTAAAGAATTCCTCATTTACAATTCAGTCTTAAATAACACCTACAGTAAAATATGCATAGGACGGCTATCGCTGAATAATACACAAAGCCAAAAAAAAAGATTTTGTCATTCAAGAAACTGGAGAAAAAAATCGGCTATCTCGTGATTCATATGCCTTCATTTGTTTGTAATATTAATATAGATACTAAAAATTAAATTTAGTTTATAATAGCTCGATGTTTTATTAGAAACTATTCATTTATATATTTTTTTTTCAAAATAGCACGCATTTTAATTTTTTTTCCAGTTTTTACGAGAAAATGACAACAAAAAGATATAATTGCTATTTTTAAATTATTTTCCCTTTTACTTTCTACAGAAATGGAGTACTTGAGTTGCCAAAATTAAATAAATGGTGCTAAAACCTACAAAAAATTTAATATCTCAAAAATAAATAGAGATGAAATTTTCAAACAAATGCATTTAAAAGTACTTTTTTTCCAATACGACGGCATGAAAATTGAAAATGCGAGATGCTTAGAAGTTTAAAAGATTGCAGTAGAGATTATTCAGTACAATAATACATCTGCTTTGTTTTGCGACTGGCTTATGCAACGCAACGTTATCTTTTGGAGATGACACATTACACTGTAAATTAATATGTCTGAAATTCAGACACTTAAGTGTTTGAAACGGAGTGTTCAATTTTCAGACATTTTAAAATGTCTGAATTATTTCAGACACTTTTTGCGTCTGAATTTCAGACACGTCAAACGTCTGAATCGCACCCATTTTTTCTAAGCATCATACGTAGCCATGTTTGACCACGTTGAAACCTAACAAAAAATTTGGCTGTGGTTCTGCCCCCTCCACCCCCATACAGCCTGATTTTTTTCGGTGCTCCCAATTTTGGTATGCAATGATTCGTTAAGATGATAATTTAAATCTTTGACGACATTGTATGTATTATAATCAATATTTTGAACTTCAGGAGTAGAACAAAATTAAAAACAAAAAATATTTATATAATATTAGATTTCTTTTTTTATCTTTTTTTTTTTACTTTAAAAGGCCAAAATATTGGTTATAATCAGTACAATTTCGAAACACATTTAAAATATAGGCTTTACAAATATTGCACATCAAATTTGGGGGCACTAAAATCGAAGGGGGGCGGGGCACTGCCCAGTATGCCCATGCTTTAATCAAGAAGTTCTCTTAAAATAAAATGCAACCCTGCATTATGGTTATCTAAATTGAGATGTCCGGTATTCGGGAGTATCCGTTGTGGATGTTAATAGACATTCCCGAATAGCGGACACATCTATTTAGCGAATACTTTTTTAATCCGTAAGGCATAGATATTTGTATATTTTTTACTTCACAAAAGCAGACATCTCCGATTATCGGACAAATTCCGCGGTCCCGCAGTGTCCCTATTAGGGTACACGGATAAATATATGCATATATATTTTATAATCTTGTCCCACTCTAAAAGTTCAAAACACTTAATATACTCGGCGGTTGAATGTCGAAAAACATTTAAAATATCAGATGTACGAAAATTGCAAGTAAATCCCCCTCCCCCCCCAAAAAAAATGAAAATTCATATAATTTTAAAATTAGATTTTTTAAAAATTATATTGCCACATAGGCAATTTTACATATATATCAGATGATAATCACAATAGCTATTTAACTATGAATAAAAAAATAAATATTCTACTTTAATAACATTGAGAAAAAAATTACTTCTGTATTTTGTTAAATATATATTGGGTTTTTAATCTTGTCCTAATCTAAAACTTCAAAACTTTCATTATAATCAGTGCAAGATTTAAGATATCAGCTTTACGAAAATTTCATACAAATCCCGACCCCCTTCAAAAAAGGAAAAAAAAAAAATTAAAATCCTTATCATTTAAAAATTAGATTTTTTAAAAATTTATATTGCCACATGGGCAAGTTCTTATGTACATCAGAGGGTAATCACAAAAGCTATTCAACTATCAATAAAAATAAATAAATAAATATTCTATATTAATAACATGAAGAAAAAATAACTTATAGTCTCCAAACTTCTTTTGTCTTAAATATATATCTTAACATCTGTCATTTTTGTATATTTCGTATAAGTTTATGTTTCATCTTCTACATACTTCCTTTTATTTCCTGTTAAACAAGTTTTTGAATGACTTAATATTTACAATATTAAAAAATAATTATTATGACAAATTAAATTTTACATTATTCTCATAACCATGTAATTAAAGATTACAATTCTACGATAGAAAATCCTTTTCATTAGAAATCTTTAAAGCAAAATAAATATAAAAGCACGAAAAGAAACAAACTCTTATCAGTAGATGTTAATTTGAAAATGACTTACGGAATGAAAGAAACTTTCTACTCATGCAGAAAAATCGAAATAAACAAATGACTTCGTTTTTCCTGACTCATCGTTGTGACGTCTGTTTGCAGGTCAAAAGATTTACACGTTAAAATGTTTAATCGCTTATAAATATATGCAAAAAATAATCGAGATGTAGCATATACTTTTTCAATGATATATATATATAAATTTATAAAAATTGTTTGATTTTTATTCCAAAAGCAAAATTCTATAAATATATTTTTTGATTTCAGTTGAATATTTTTCTGTTAAAAAGAAATACAACCCCAAAAATCCCGGGATTTGACAGAAAAAATCCCGGGATTTTCGGGATTAAAAATGGAGCGGGATTCCGGGATCCCGGGATTGTAATCCCTAGGTAGGAAGTAAGAAAGCATTAGGAAATCTTTCAAAGCTTTTTTTTCTCTTTATATCATTGTGGTCGTTTAGTGTGAGATAAGAATTAGAATTGAAACAGATAAGAATTGAAACTAAGAACTCCCATGGAAAACAAGAGAATGAATTTAACTTAAAATGTGATATTATTACTTTAAATTAGGGAAAAAATATGAGAATTTAAAATGTATAATTTGTAATAAAAGGCAACGTCATAAGTTTAAAAATATATACTTCTAGAATTAGCGGGCTTTTTGCAAACAGATTCAAAACTAATACCATTTTATGCAAGATTTTGATCAGTGCTATTTAGAAAATCATAAAAAAACACTAATTTTAGTACTAAAAAGAAAAATTCTGACACTTACTTTAATCCTGTTGCAAGAAGTAAGATAAATTCCTTTATTTGAAATTTTAAAAACTATTACAGTGAGGAACAAAGACTTGCATCTTTGTAGATGGAAATCCCTTAATACATCCGGCTAAGCATACTTAAAGAATGAAATGCTTCATCCTCAAAATATAACCTGCCAGACAAAAGTTCTTTTTTACCAGCTTAGACAAAGACGAAGTCCAATAACACTAAATCTCGATACAAATTAACACTAAGTCCGTTCCACACACACCTCGCCACACACTTTGTAGAGTTCCCGGATGTAATCTTCAAGTGTTGTCTCTATCCCGAATTATATCGACGACAGCTTATAAGAGACATTGGGTGCCAAACACGCAAGTCAGATGTATATATTCAATATATAAATAAACTAAGTGAATACGACTTAAAATCACAGAACTTCAAATTTCGCAAAAAACGAAATACGCGTACATAAAACAAACTTTCAGTTACAACGTACGTTACAACGAAAGACATCTAAAACGCATGCGCAACTGAGAGTGCCCCTGGTGGATACATTCCAGAAGATACATTCTCCCTCCCAGTATAGTGAAATTTAATCAATTATGTTTTCTTTATGTCTGATAATTAAAAATAAATGATATTTCTTTTTTATAAATGGCTACAGAATAATTTTACGTTAAGGGAAGATGTTACTAAGAATTGCCCCACCAGTGGCCGAGAGGTTCTGCTGTCGAAGCTGGTAGACGGGAGGTGCTGGGTTCGATTCCAATCGCGCCCGTCGGCCTAATCGTTCGGAGTTTTCGTGGTTTTCTTCGAGCCGTGGATCTTCCATGCGTTAATACGGATTAGGTTCCCGCAGAAAGACCCCCCCGGAGGGCACTCCCCCCGGGCCTATATCCCTCGTGTAGATAATTGGCCGTCAAAAATCAACCCGTTACTAAGAATTTTACTTCAGAGAAACCCACCTTCCTTTGAACACTTCGTAGAAGACAATTTTAATTCTTTTCTTCTTTTGATATTCATATATTTCAAATTTATCTCAAAACGGTGTGTGTGTGTGTGTGTGTGTGTAGGCGGGGTGGAGGGGGGGGGGGAGAGTCCATTGAGAAAAAAATAAGTTCTCTATTTTCAAAAATGTCGTTTTAAACTTATTTTTGAACGATTAATTTTTATATTTATTTTTATGTTTGAATCTTTAAAAATTTCTTGCACGAGGAGTTCCGTCAAAATATTCTTAGTTTGCCTATTTCATGTTTATGTTCTGCATTTTAGAAAAGCGGATTACGCTGTTGACCCTAGACACAACTGTTCCAAAATCTTGTCCTTCCATAAATTTCTTTCTACCGGTACATCTCTTAGTATTTAGTGGGAGGGTGTGGCTCTTCCTTGGACATACGTGCGTTCGTCCATGATTGCTAGTAATTTTTGAAAATAAATATATTTTATGAAAAGCAATTACTGATTTATTTATTGCGCCAAAAATAACTTAGTCCCAAAACTTTAGTAAGCTAACTATTTCAATTTTCCAGACGACCCATAATCTAAACAAATTACTTTCTCACTAGATTAATTTTAACACAATTATTCTAATTGGTAAATAAATCATATTAGATGTAAATTTCCAACTGGGCGAAAAAAATGTCCGGACCAGGATTCGAACCAAGGAGCCAAATTCCACCAGATTCGTCCGGGATACCTCAGATGGCAGAGTACTGGCGGCTTCAGCCAGGAGATCCCTGGTTCGAATCCTGGTCCGGACATTTTTTTCACACAGTTGGAAATTTACATCCAAAATTACTTTTATATATATACATATATAAAATACCAAATTTAATGGATAAAAATATTTTAAACATATGTTATCCATTCGAAAACAATTTTCTGGTGCTGCTGGCATACATATTGCAATACAGTTATACATACAGTCATCACACATATGATACAATTGTATCGCATTTAGACACTTAAGTGTCTTAATTTCTAAATGTCTTAATTTCAGATATATCACCATTTTTCAGACATTTTTATCAGATCACTTATGCCATGATCATAGTAAGACACTTATGTGTCTTAAATTTAGACACCTGTGATGTCTCAAATATTTCAAATTTAGACACTTAAGTGTCTGAATAACTTTTTCAGTCACATATGTGTCTTAATTTAAGACGCCTCTATTTGCAATGTAATAGGTGGGAGAAAGAAATAGCATACCTGGGCTAAAAACGTACTACAAAAATCCTTGAATTTAATCTATAGGACAATTAAAATATCGTTTCATTTATCTTTTATTTTACACTTAAAACGGATTAGGATTTGCACGCGTGGGAGTAGAACGAAATATTGAAAACATTGTTAAACCGTACTCTGTGGTCTCATTAAATTAAAGTGCTAATATTGCTATTACTAACAAAAAAAAAGCTACCTAAAAAAGATAATCTTCATTCTAACCCAATTGCAGCCTCTTTATTTTGAAAAAAAAAAGTAGTCCGATGTCTCTTTGTGAATTTTGTCCGCCATCTAACCAAGAATGGAAATTTTTTTTTAGTCCCCGGTATGCTATTTCTTTCTCCTAGCTTATTTTGTGTTATCTCCAATAAATAACGTTAGCTTGTATACGCCAGCTGTAAAACAAAAGCCGATGTTTCATTGTGCGATTAAATACTCTACAGCATTTTTTAAAACTTCTAAGCATCGCACATTTTCAATGTTTATACTGCTGTATTGGCTAAAAAGTATTTTTTAATGCAATTTGTTTGAAAACTGCATCTCCATTTATTTTTGAAATAATATTTTTTTTTAGTTTTTAGCGACATTCTTTCATTTTGGCAACTCAAGTGCTCCATTTCTGTAGAAAGTAAAAAAAAAATAGTTGAATTGAAAAAATATAAATTAATATAAATATATGGAAATTAAAAATAAAAAAATGGCCATAATTTAAAAAAAATGGCCTTTTTTTCCCCATTCTGACCAGAAAATCAGAGTTCTAACTTTTTACGACTGCTCTTTCATCTTCACATAAACGCTTCATTTATAATGGCTGTTTCATAATAATAGAAACCACCAGTCCATCAGAGGGAAATGAAGTAATGGAAATGTTGGGGGCGACACTAAATTCTGAAAAAGCAGAATTCCTGTTCTCTAGTTTTAATCATTTCGGTAATGCCAAGAAAGTCGTTATTTTAGAACATTTTTCGTCATTTAACCCTTTTAACTTTTGAATTTTTTAAAACGGCTCGTAATAAAATTTATGTTGTACAATTACGCCGCAAAAATTTGAAATTAAGTTTCTAGCTATAAAAGTGTAAAAAGGATCATAATGTTAGAATATTTCTTTGCACCTGCTTGCAAGTGCGCCCAGATAGAAAAAAATAGCCTACGTTTAAATAGGGATACTTACAATTATAAATGCAGAAAGTAATTTAAACATCGATTCCGTAAATTCAGATAAATTGTGATTTTTAAAAGTTTTCTGCTGACTTTTCCCTTTGAATGCCTTAAAAAATCTTCTGTGCGAGAATTTATGTCTTAAAAGTAACCACTCAGCCAAATTTCAAGTTTTTGGCATTACCAATCACCGCAGAATGATAATTTTAGAACGCATTCGTTGATAGGTAGAGATCTCGAATTTAAGAACAACGGAAAGCTTCAGAAGAGAGTACAACGATTATAATACTGAAAGAAATTTTGAATCCTGTGCTGTAATTCTAAAACCATCGTTACTAAACGATGATTTTAGAAACTTTTCCCTGTTTAAAATTCCGATTTTTTTCAAACCGTTGTTACGAAAATGTTCCTTTTCTCAAGTGTTTATCCCTGGAAATGTCGAAGAAAGCGTAATTATAGAATTTTTTTTTCGATTTATTACTTCCTTGCAGGCAGGTGTACTGTTATAAAAAGTATCTTACATTTGTCTATTACCATTAGTCTGCTACAATTTCTTTTAACAACGGCTAGGCAGTTCAAAAGATTTCTCCTACAAACAAATAAACATTTCTATTTTAAAATATTAGAATGCATTAAGGGAACTCAGAACCTTGTCAAATTCTAAATCCGAAAAAAAAATTTGATTTTTGAAATTTTGATATTAATAGATTGAATTGCAAATTAATTCCACGTCCATTTTATTTGTACATCACTCAAAGGAATTTTGTTGCGCAATACGTTGCAAAAACTGCTAGATTTTTAATCTTATGATTTTGCATGAAATTTTAGCATGCTTTTTCCTTTACTAAAATAACAACTTGGCTGACATAGACAACGTATAAAAGGGTTCCCCCAATATTCGGCCAAAAATGTATAGACAAAATCCCTTTTCCATTATTACGAGTACATGGTTGGTCATTTTTTCCTTCCATTCAGTAATGAAATACGTTTATTTTGTCCGTTTATTATGAGTATTCTTCAAAAGCATATTAAAAATTTGGCTAATTCACTTACTTTCATAGTCGGAAAAGGGTTATCTGAAGATTTAAAAAAATATCTCATATTAAAACCTGTAGTTTGCTCGTGTGATCTATTCCGGAAAATTGGATGGTTCCGCAAGGAAACAGAATTTCGCATATTTACTTTTAGTACTTATTACAATCCTCTAAGGACGGCAGGATTGATCCTTGAACGAAGGTTGAAAAATCAATCGAATGAACTACTTTACGCTTCAGAAATAAATATTTTTATTAATTGATTTTTTTTTTCTGGCGCATACATTAAAAACAATACTTTATGTGAAAAACGACTAATGACTTGTAGTATTCTATTAGTGCCTTATTATAAAAATTACATTGCGTGACAAAAACATATTTTCAAAACACATTGTAAAAACAATTATGTACTAATTAATCTTTGGTACTCTTTTTTTATGTGAAACCGAGTTTGTACTTTGAAAAGGTTCAAAATATGTTGGTCGGAACGCAAGTGTTGAGAAGTTAAAAGGTAGTTTTCCACTGTCGCAGTTAAAGAATTAAATCAAGAATGAGAGGAGATACTTCAGTAAACATTTTATTAACAGGAATGTAATTAATATACATGCTCAAAGAAATTGTTCAAAAGATCTTTCGACAGCTGTAATGCACACTTCACACCTGCGGGATAGAGACTGACGCACATTTGCGAAGACACCAGGCATTTCCCGAATATCGCCGGCAACAACGATAATCCTGGATCCTAGATCCTAGGGTGGAGCAAAAAAAAAAAAAAAAAAAAAAAAAAAAATCAAAAATGTGTAGGTGCCAAAGTTGACTTCATACTTGTATATCAACTGCGTGAAATTGTATCGCTGAAAATAAACATGGCTTGAGTCTGCGCTTTTGGTCCAAAAGTCGAAAATTTGGGTAAAATTTGACTATTTTTCAAAAAAATTAAAAAAATCCTATAGAGATGGTTATTATTTAAAAGTGTTATTTAACCCTTTATTATTAATGACTTAACGTATTTAAACGATATCTTTATTATGTATAACTGGAGCAAAACTGACAGCTTTCAGTAAAAAAGGGCATATCCACTTTGTTGTGCTATTCAACGAATTGTTGTTTAGAACGCAGCTCTTACGTAGTTGCTTTCAAAACTACCCAGGACATCTAGATCGACCATGCTATCATCTGAACACACTGCTTTATTTATACTTTGAGTTGTGATTTATTATCAGAGACTGGCATAAGTTTTCTATGTATCAACCTAGTCCATCTCTTCTTTGTATCCACAGACTTTGGATGCTGCTGCTGTGATTCACGTATTTTTCTACTGCTTGTGTAAGAGAAGGCAAACAATGTAATGCAGTAGGGATGATATTCATGTAATGTATTCAGCCGTCTATTATCTTTACCATGATTGCTCCCTATAAATGCACATTGATTCGGGGTACTGTTATCACAACAATTTTCCAATCAATTAGATTTATACAATTATCTGCTTCACAGTTGATTGTCGATAATTCAGATT
The DNA here is from genome assembly GCA_963932465.1 of Maratus speciosus. Taxonomy (NCBI): domain Eukaryota; kingdom Metazoa; phylum Arthropoda; class Arachnida; order Araneae; family Salticidae; genus Maratus; species Maratus speciosus. The sequence continues at coordinate 175,274,824 of OZ010790.1, read as the reverse complement.
TGCGTATGCCATCATTTACTCTCTTCTTTTCATTATTATGTGCTGAGCAGCTACCTGTTTAATGTGAAGGCGATATCAGAGAGCATTGAAATCAGAATTTCCTGTGCGTATGTAAAGCAACCATTGTCTTAAATAACTTTTTTTTAGTATTTGTTTTATTCCGTTTTGTGTGTTGTTTAGTAGCCGAGTTTTTAGATCCCTTCTTTAGATGTGGATTACATTTGATGGTAAACCATACTGGAGTAAACTTGGATTACATAGTAATTTTTATGTAAATGTAGAGACTTTGATGGGCAGTGAGTGCTCATTTAAGGCGGAGAATCATGTTCGTCGATTCCATCCATTCTGCGTGGGACATGTTTAGGATGAACCATTACAATGGACCATAATCCACCTTCACGTCCAGTGAATTTTCTCTGCATCATTTACTAGACAAGATCATTGGCAAAAATTAGATTCTAACCCACAAGGATTCGTCGGAACAATAGTAAAATCTTTTTCCACGTGCCATTCCCTTCTTATTTCAATTTTTGAAGCCATAGAGAGTAAGAGTAATTTTGAAACATTATTTCATGAAATCCTGAAAAGTGTACTCAGCAGAGACCAGAAATACCTGCTATACATTTTCAAAGTTATTTCATAAAGATATTTCTCAGAAAAACTAGTGAATAGGAACCCAAGAAACTTGTCCTACGCAAGATGGCTGACAAAGGCGAATAAAATTTTTCGCCTTTATATTAGCATTGATTGACTATCAGAGTCTGTAGGTTCACTCACAAAGTATGTAATCTAAGTTTATGCCGCAGTATGGTTTACACCAAATGTAATCCACATTTAAAAAATGCATCTAAAAACTTATAGGAAATAACGTCTCTGAAAGTGGCATAAAACAAATACTACAAAAAATTATTTAGGGCGATGGTTGCTTTGAACATTGAGAGCAAATTATTATTGCAATGTTCTCTGATGATCGCCATCACATTAAACAGCAAGCTTCTCAGCATATAAAAAATGCAAGATGTAGAATAAATGATGGCTGTGAAGGAGAAGCCCCACACATTTAAAATTTGAAATATGGCCAGATGTACAAGTGGAGTACATTGGGATGTCTCACAAAAACCCCTATTTGTGAGCTCAAATCCCCAAGAATTTGACTGCAACACATCAAACTTTTTACGATGTTATTTATTGAAGGTTCCTTAAAAAAAACAAGTATGATGGGGTGGTCCATAAGACAAACGTGTCTTTACAGTATCTGAGTATCAGGCCGAATGATACATTTACATATCGAATGCACGCCACATCCACTGGAATACCAACCCAAAATGAGAGTTACGCAAACGCCATATTATCCGTTGCATAGAAAAACAATGGGAGATAACTTAAATTATTGGCGAATAAACTGATAAAGACAAAATTGTGAAAATAACTTCAAGCAACCCTACCAAAACATTAACAATACGTAAAATTTATTTATATTATAGATGTCAAATATAATTTTATGATTAAATTTATTGCCTGAGTTAAAATGCAAGAAATGGATAAAAACGCTTTGTTAATAAAAATGATCGCTTTCTTTTATAAACAAAGCAAAGGAAAATTACCCACATAAATATTGTAACTAAAATAGATTGGTAGTAAATTAATATCGAAATGACAGAATGTAATTATTGTAAATCAAGTATAATTTAAGCTGTTGACTTGCAGATATAAAATAAAGAAATCAAAATGATAATGAATCATTTCGTTAAAAAGACATGTTTATTATTTAATGTTTTACTTCCGCAAGAAAGATACGAGAAATAAGCCTGAAATTACTTTTTAACAAATCCATTTATGACTGACTGAATACATGGAAAGAAAAAGAAAACATTATGTTAAAAAAGAATAAAAAGGACAATATATGATGATTGCATCATCATATGTTATCACCCCCAGCACGCGAAAAAAAAAATCCACAAATAACATAAAATATATATTCAAAAACACTGTACTAAATCAATATATAAGGTACTAAAATTACAAACATTTTCCTCATTATTTTTTTGAAGGTAAGTAAATAGAAGCTTCTTGAAAAACAAATGAACAGATCTAAATATTAATAATAATGTCTATATCACGTGATAAAATTGATTGTTCATCAATCAAAACTTTCAAAAGTTTCTTATTGTTCTTTTTAAATAGTCGACTATTTTCAATATGAATATTCTTTCTGATATTCAATCATCAGATCTACTAAAAAAAGAGTCATTTGTCCTTAACAAGTACTGTGTCCTTATTTGTGAAATTCTGAATAGGACATGAACAAATCTTTGTTTGTTTGTTATAATTGTTGCTAGCATAAACAAACATTTTCTAATATGTTTAATAATACTTGACATTCACAAAATATAATATATGTATGCATATAATGAAATATTAAACACAAAATTATATACAAAAAGTGTGAAAAAAAATATATGTAATATTCGTGCAATCCGCAGAGGAGAGATAGAAAAAATATGCACATGTGGCATGGAAAAAAAATATATCTCCCCTTAAACTTGTAATAACTAATTACAAGGAATATGACCGTAGCTTATGGCTTTTTTCCTAAACGGGACAGGGCGTAAAAGGGAGGAGGACCCACAGACATTAATATTTAATATCTGCAAATCCCCCGCTCCGCACAAAATCAGAGAATCCTCTGACAAGTTTGGAGCCACCTGGACTTCAAAACAAAATTGTCCTAAGGGAAGTTGGCGAACCAACTTCCAAAGTGTATATGTGCTCTCAATACTATGAAATGCAGACCCCGTGTGGGCGTTTAATTTTGGACGGGTCACATTTCAGCAAGGGTGAATGAAAAAAGAAAAGAAAAGATAAAATAAATCAAAGTTTTTTTTTTAATGCAATAATGTGTAAAAGACATAAATCTAGAGTATTGAGAGCGAAAAGTGTCATAGTCGAGAATATCTATATTCATGTATTTTTTTACTTAATCCATACTTGCTTTAAAACAATCAATTCCATAAGATGTAAACTATTTTATCTGTTAATTATCCTTCATGTTTATAAATTGTAAACCACTGCTGGCCAAAACGAAACTTAAATTAACAAGTATCAAAGTTACCATTTAAAATACTAACAAAAATAAAATTTAAGCTGCATTTTTTTTTTTTTTGCGTGCTGGGGTGATAATATATGATGATGCAATCATCATATATTGTCCTTTTTATTCTTTTTTAACATAAAGTTTTTTTTCTTTCCATGTATTCAGTCAGTTATAAATGGATTTGTTAAAAAATAATTTCAGGCTTATTTCTCGTATCTTTCATGTGGAAGTTAAACATTAAATAATAAACATGTCTTTTTAACGAAATGATTCATTATCATTTTGATTTCGCTATTTTATATCTGCAAGTCAACAGCTTAAATTATACTTGATTTACGATAATTACATTCTGTCATTTCGATATTAATTTAATACTAATCTATTTTAGTTACAATATTTATGTGGGTAATTTTCCTTTGCTTTGTTTATAAAAGAAAGCGATCATTTTTATTAACAAAGCGTTTTTACCCATTTCTTGCATTTTAACTCAGGCAATAAATTTAATCATAAAATTATATTTGACATCTATAATATAAATAAATTTTACGTATTGTTAATGTTTTGGTAGGGTTGCTTGAAGTTATTTTCACAATTTTGTCTTTATCAGTTTATTCGCCAATAATTTAAGTTCTCTCCCATTGTTTTTCTATGCAACGGATAATTTGGCGTTTGCGTAACTGTCATATTGGCTTGGTATTCCAGTGGATGTGGCGTGCATTCGATATGTAAATGTATCATTCGGCCTGATACTCAGATACTGTAAAGACACGTTTGTCTTATGGACCACCCCATCATACTTGTTTTTTTAAGGAACTTTCAATAAATAACATCGTAAAAAGTTTGATGTGTTGCAGTCAAATTCTTGGGGATTGGAGCTCACAAATAGGGGTTTTTCTGAGACATCCCAATGTACTCCACTTGTACATCTGGCCATATTTCAAATTTTAAATGTGTGGGGCTTCTCCTTCACAATGGCATACTCAAAGATGAAATACCTAAATGTTATAGAATATTGTAGTAGCAGAACTCCCAATCATTATGCATTAACTGGATGAAATTTTGTTGAAGATAATAGACGGCTGAATAGATTTCATTAATTCAACTGCATTACTCTGCTTGGCTTATCATACACAAGTAGTAGAAATATACATGAAGGAGTGTCACAGAAACAGCATCATCCAACGTCCGTGGATACAAAGAAGATATGGGCTAGGTTGACACATAGAAAACTTATACCAGTCTGTGATAAAAAAATCACAATTCAATGTGTAAATAAAACATTGTACTCAAATGGTAGGATGGTCAAGTTATGCAATGTTGTGACATGAAATGCAGCCACATCCACGTAGTACCTACTGAGTAGTTTTGAAAGCAACTAGGTAAGAGCTGTATTCTAAACAACAATTAGTTGTATGACACAACAGAGTGGCAACGCCTTTTTTTACCAAAAGTTGTCAGTTTTGCTCCAGTTATGCAGAACAAAGATATTGTTTTATCGTTTAAATATGTCAAGACATTGATAATAAATATTTAAATAACGCTTTATATAATAACCATCTTTATAGGAATTTTTAACTTTTTTTGAAAAAATGTCAAATTTTACCCAAAATTTCTAGTTTAGGACAAAAAGTGCAGGCTCAAGCCATTTTCTTCAGCGGTAAAATTGCACGCAGTTGATGTACTGGTGTAAAGACAACATTGCACACCTACCCGTTTTTGTTAATAAAAAAAAATTCTTTTCGCTCCACCCTACTAGATCCATATCGGTTTCAATGGGTAACTCTTAGTTTAGACATTTTATATGGCCCCAAATGAAAAACTCAAAACACGAGAGAACCGGCGATCTTGGTGGCCAAGCTATGGGACCACCTCGACCAATTAATCACCTTGGGACAGTGAAAAACTACCTTTTTAAGTTCTCACCGGTTGCGTTCCGATAATTCATTCTATGACAAAATTTGTTCGGAAAGCTTCGTTCTGTCACCACGTAAAGTTTTGATTAATTTTTCAGACACAAACTGTATATTTATGCTAAATGCAATGATATCTACGGTATTTAACGGTGGTGTGAATACTGGTGTGGAAATCTGCATCGTTACCTTTATTCTGCAGAGCTGTAGACTTTATTATCTCTAAGATTTTTTATTAGTTTCTCTATTGACTTTCAATATATTTTATTTCCCTTTTTGTACTATTTGACATTTTTTATACATACGAATTGAATATTCCCAACTGAGCGAAAAAATGCCCAGGCTGGGAATCGAACCCAGATCCTTGGCTTACAAGGCCAATGCTTTTCCATTTAAGCTAACTGGGCCGACAACCAGCCAGCATATTTCGCTCAGAAAACCTTATTGGTAATAACATCTGGTCTGCCATGTAGACAGCTCAACAGAATAAACCGCAGGTAAAGGAACTCCATATAAACGATGGATACGTAGATTAACGTTAATCTACGTATCCATCGTTTATATGGAGTTCCTTTACCTGCGGTTTATTCTGTTGAGCTGTCTACATGACAGACCAGATGTTATTACCAATAAGGTTTTCTGAGCGAAATATGCTGGCTGGTTGTCGGCCCAGTTAGCTTAAATGGAAAAGCATTGGCCTTGTAAGCCAAGGATCTGGGTTCGATTCCCAGCCTGGGCATTTTTTCGCTCAGTTGATAATATTCAATTCGTATGATAACTTTACCAATCAGTTTGATTGTGTTAAAATAATTGTTAATTTTTTATACAGTCGCGTGAAAATGTTTCGTGTTACACGTGAATACATTATGAATCGTAAAAATATAATGTAAAATTGATGCTAATTAACTCTTCAGACATAACAGGAACATCAGAAGCATTTCGTACATAAATGCACATTCATTTTTATCATCTTTAAAAAACCTATTTTATTTCATTACGTTTATATTTTTCATAATTAAATATTCTGAATAATAAGAATATTATTTCCATAAATAGCACCAGATCTCATTTTATATTTAATAGTAACCTAAAGTTAAATATCAGGCAATAGTTCTCAAATCATTAAGTTTTGAAAAATTCTGTCCTGAATAGGGAATAACGAAAGCTCCATTAAAATACGAGGGATGTCTCCAGACGTGCATACTCCGACAAATCTGAAGAAATTACAGAATGTTTTTCTGATGAAGATAGATATGTTTATTAAAAAAATTTCGGCGGATATTTGGAAGAGAGTCCGTAAAATAATAAAAAAAAGGTAAAAATATTTCATGTTGAACTTGTTGAAATAAATTTTATTTAAATAACTTTATTTTTGTCAGTTTTAGTCTGTTTTAACTATAGTTTTGTCATATATAAATTTTTATGGAAGTTAACAATTTCAGAAGCATGGTACTTATATTCGTAAACTTTTGAAATAATTCAGTGACACCAGTATTTACAAGAAAATTTATTTGTGAACAAGTAAAAACATACTTTCGCGCACTTAACAAAAGTGAAATTTTCATTACAAAATTCGGGTGCCAATGTGGCAATTCGGGATTTAAATTATGTGATGCCGTGGCGGCATCACCGCTTTTCAAAGGGGTTAAATATGAAATTTTATGAATTAAAGCAAAATTTAAATTACTTAAAATTGTTTCAATCTCGAAATTAAGTGCAATTGAGCTCTGTCGATTCGATGTTGCTATAGAACTACAGCATTCTTCATCTTGCCTTTATTTTGGAATACGCTTAAATATATTAAATTATAATTTTCAATATGAAAATATTTTTTATATATGAAATTATTTTAAATAACTGCAAATTAAAATTAAATAACTGCAGCAACGAGCAACATAAATATGTAATACAAAAAAAATATATGCATTAAACTCTCTCATTGTTTAAGTTTAAATTCATTAAATACTATTTACACACATTCTAAAAACCAATTAACAAAGATTTTTCAGGTGCATTAAAATCGTTTGCTTTTGGCGAGGTAAACTGCTGCTCGCCAAGTCGCGTGACGCTTTCGTCTTTTCGCGCCAAATACTCGAAAGTTTTTTTTTTACAGACTTTCTATTGTAATTCTGTCGCTAAATTTGACTGATCCATTATTACATACATAAGTAGTTTAATTACTAATTTTTTTTCAAAATATTCTGAGTATGTCTAGAAGGAGACTTTCCTTGTTAGACCCCATATATTATTAGCTTTTACATTTTCGTGACGTATTAAGAGATATACTTCTAATATACTTGGATGGATAAAAAAAGTTTACTAATAAAAAATTATTTATTAATAATAGATAGAAAATACAAAATGGAATTAAGAGCCAAAATTGGCTATCACTTTTCCGCATAATCATAAAATCTATTTACGCTTTGATCTGATAGGAGGATCAAACTGTTTTACCCGGCTCTGTAGAAATCATGTCCCTGCCCATTGAGTTAAGTTTTGAAAGCTGTATTCACATCGCTTTCCGAAGAGAACCCTGGACCATATAAGTGTTCCTTCAATTTCTGAAAAAGCAAACATTTATTGGAGTTTAGATACAGACTTCTCTTTTGAACTTTCGCAGCAATTCTTGAGTCACAACACATCAGAAATGATCTGCTGCATGGTATCATATCTCAGTCGCAGCTCTCACGCGTTTGTACACACAGTTACTCGTAGATCTTTTTGAATCGTTTCTTCAACTCGTATTGTGTTTATTTATGTTGTTAAAAAAATTATATCTGATCGGTGCCATATTGCGGTTTTCAACATCCTCTCTGCCCGATTGAAACGAGAGCCACAATTTCTCATTTGTCTGCTCATTAATTCTTTGCGATAAACTTACAGGATTTGACTGTGATTTTCACATGCGGACACAGTCGTTGCCGATAAGAAACGAATCACGGCTTGCACCTCAAGCGAGACCACTTTTCTAAACATCTTGCTATTTCAAACTTTGATGCATCTGCTAACTTATACTACATAACTGCTCAACCGTTGTAAGACAACTAGCGAAATCTGTCTTAACTTTAGGGGGAAATATTCCCTCCACAATAATCTAGGACTAAGAATGGAAAACGCTGAAAGTACCAAAAAATCAAAAATCTTTTTTTTAACGAAAAAATGTCTTAAGTTCAAAACTTAACAAATAGGAGAACGCTTGAAGTGCTAACTCTAGTAGTAATAGTTCCAACAAGTCGGAAATTGCACATCAAAATGAGGTGCTTTTGACTTCTTTTTTTCGCTCTCTTGAAGAATTTAATCTTTAGGACTTTCAGCGTTTTCTATTCTCAGTCCTCAATTACTTTCAAATGCTGCTGCTTGTGATCTCTTTTTTTTTGTTTGTTTTTGATCCACCGTGCAATATTAAAAGTAGTGTCCATTTTTACAAGAATGTACAATCATAAAATAAAGAAAAATGTATTGAAAAAAGTTTTGAAAACATTATGCAGGTAAAATTAAAACATCTAAATTAAGTTTACTTCAAAGCAGTACAAACTATACACTATTTCAAATTTCGTGGGAGCTGTATCTTTAACTTATATTGTAAATATAGAAAAAATATTAATATGTGCACTTCGTAGATACACACACTTTCATGTTTATCATTTTAAAAAGACATTTTCAGTTCAAAATTTATAATGTTTTCTATGTATCCTTTCTCAATATGAATTCCACAATGTACAGTCGTGGAAAAAAAAAAGTAAACATCCCCTACTAACGCCTCAACAAATTATCGTAGAACAAATCTACTGGTACCGAACGATTGGAAATAAAGTCTACTTTTAAGTGATGTATATAAAATTTGCTTAGAGGGCCATCTACATATTAAAACGAACCATAACTTTGTTTTTTTCAATAGCAGTACACAATTCTGACAGCATAAATGAACTCTACACCCTTCAATTAGTCTAAAACCAAATGTTTACGCAATTCGTACCATAAGTTTCCGAGAAATTAATTATTTTAAAACGAGCGTATTTTAAGGGCTGTACCCAAATTGAAGTTCAATATTCTATAGTTGACCGAGAGAGCTCCCTTCTTGATCAAGGTAACTTAAGCAGTCAATTAAGCCAGTTTGATTACAGGATAGCGTAAGAAATTTCAAAATATTTAGTCACTTCTATCATAGACGGCCCCTTAAATCATCATTTTGCCGTTTGTTAAGCATAATTTGAAAACTACTTGGTAGAAAAATGTGAAATTTTGGATTTCAATAAAGCAGGACATATAATAAATCTAAATCAATCAAAAAAATTGTAGGGTGCAATTCATAATTTTTTTAATATTAATTTCATAATTCATATTTCATATCAGAAAATTATAAAAATTGCAAATTCAACGTATTTATGTTTGGGTATATTAGTATTATTGCTACACAAAAAATTAGAACATTAGGATCATAATTTCAGAAGTTATAAATAAAAATATGAAAATGTAATTTAACATTTGAAGCGCAAAATTTTGAATGTTTATAATTCAAAAACGTATCACTCAAATGACTTGAAATTTGCTGTCTGGGCATAGTTTGAACCAAAGATTTGAAATATCTCATTAAAATTGGGTATCGCCATTGAAAAAAATGAAGTTTGGACTCATTTTAATATGTAGATGCCCCCCTAAGCAAATTTTATATACGTCATTTAAAAGTAGACTTCATTTTCAATCGTTCGGTACCAGTAACTTTCGTCTACGATAATTTGTTTAGGAGTTAGTAGGGGCTGTTTACTTTTTTTTTCCACGACTGTACATCATTTCTTATTAGCTGATTAACAGTAACTCTATATAGGAAATAATAATAAAAAAAAACATTTGACAACCAATTAAATTAATCCAAAACAGGCAATCATTAAAATAACGAGGTGGAACCCGTCGAAGTTCGACGAAAGAAAATGTTTACAAAGGAAATGTTGCATTAAATTTATAATACATAGGCAACAACAATTACAATAAAAAATTCATCTTACACTTGTTAATTTAACTCTCCAAAGACATATTTTAACCTAAGATTAACAAAATACTTTTTTCATAAACTTCAACTGTTAAAATTATTGAAAAATTAAACTTTATTTATATACGTAATCAGCAACATATAATCAAGATAAGTAATTTTGATTAAGTTATCAATTGATGCTTGGTATTACGGAATGAAAAATTCAGCAAAAATGATTTCATCTTGACATAATCATAGAATTTTCCCCCTTTAAATCTAAACCGAATCCAGTCATTTTCCGCGTTTCACATCCTCCATATTAACCATTTAAAAACATTTTTAACGCGCAACAGGTTATTAATAAATATATTTTCAAGCTTGAAGTCACGTTTGTCAATTATTACAACTTTCCATGTTAAAATTCCCACTCGTGATTTGAGGTCTTTGTATAATCTCTGTACCTGCACATAAAAATTCCAGAAATTTATAACTTTTAGACGTATTCAAGGGAAAATATCTTGTTTTATCAAATAAAATGAACGTTTTCTTTTAAATATGACGTCATTTTCAGTCGCTGAAATATTTTGCCTATTGTCTCAAACTCAATATCAGCGAAATGAAAAAATAGTGAAATATAACAGCATCATCAGGGAAATTTTGTCTTTTTTTAAAGCGTAACTTCATTTTGTTCAAATTTTTTAAAAAAGATATTTTTAATTGCAATGAGAAAATGGCACCAGTAAGAATATAATCAATAAAGATAGCTAATCCACTTTTAACAGAAATGAAGTACTTCAGTTGCCACGATTAGAAAATTGGTATTAAAAACTATAAAAAAATTAATATCTCAAAAATAAATTGAGGTACAGCTTTCAAACAAATTGCATTTAAAAGTGAATTTTTTTCTGCATACGTCGGTGTAAGCATTTAAAATGTGGGATGTTTAGAGGTTTAAAAATTTGCTGTAGCGAAAATTGCAAAACCGAAATTTCATTTCAAATTTCAAAGTGTTGCCATTCGCCGAATGACGTATACGTTACGCACAGATATGTTTGTCCTTTATAATATAGATAACAAAAGCGTCATTGAAATACTCAGACTTCATGTATATTATTACTCTAATTTTCGTGATACATGTAGAAAATATACCACTCCAATATGAATTATTCAAAGCAAATTAAACCTTACTTTTACCGAAACAGTGAATAGTAAAATAAAGGACAAGCAATGGGGGATGGATAAGGTCAATAATCCAATTTTTAAAAAAAGGTCGTTTAAATTAATTTTACTGTAAAGCTATGTAAAGAACTTTCTAATTCACTGCCGTTAGAGTTCTAAATGTTAGCTGGCTGCTGAAATTATTTTCTGCTTGATTGCCGTTGCTCAGATGGTAATGTAACACTTAACAAAATTGGAAAGGGATAAATTCTCGTGCCGTGTAGTAACATATAAACGGAACGTCATATGGAAAAGGTGTAACCAAATCTGGGATGTAAAGGAAAAGGATATTAGAAATATTAAAAGTAGTTAATTACATCTTTAGAATTGAAATGATTTATAAATAAAAAAAGAGATACATTTAAATAGTAGTTTTTATCTTGAGAGTTTTTCCTTCATTTTCATTCTAAAAATTCCTATTAAATATAATTTATTTATTAGAATGCCCATTAACACTACTAAAATTCATATTTATATGAAAAACAGCAATAATGGTTTTCAAATAAAGTTTTGAATTGTATTAAAAGAAATATTTTCTACTTGGTCTCGCGTCAAGATTTAACAACCGAAGAAATTGCCAAACATCGCTAGTTACAATCAGTCTTTTTGATTCGGTTCATTTCAGGGATTTAAGTGCGAAATTTGATTATATGTATAAAATTTGTGTTTTATTTATATATCTTGTTTTACCTGTTGTGTACCTATTGATTAATGGATATTTTAATTTCGTTATAGATTATAAGCTGGAAACAAATGATAAGCTTTTTATATTAACTTAAGTACAAACGCACTTATATTTCACAATCGTGTGCACACGATAGACATAGATTAAAAAAATTCATGCTTGAAAATTATTTTTAAAACAATATAAACTAAGTAAATGGCGATACAGTTTTAAAACAAATTGCGATATAGTTTTAAAAAAAATTGCATTTTAAAGTACATTTTTACCTTATTTGACGGTGTAAAAATGGAAAATGTGCGATGCTTAGAAGTTTAAAAATTTGAAAAATTAAAGTAAAAGCGAAGCTTGATCGTATGCTGTTGCCATTCGCAAAATGACACCAACGTTACGCACAGACACGTTTGTCTCTTATAATAAGTAGGTGATCGAACCCGAGCTCTCGGGTTACAGGGTACCTATAGGTAAAAACAATTCTTTTTTTTTTTTAACTCTAATTATTATTTTTTTACATGTAATATATATTTTAGATTGTCCACTAACATAAAAAATAATTTTTATATGAAAAATATCAATTATGCAATCAAATAAAGTTTTAAAATTTATTAAAAGCGTTATTTTCACATGCCAGGAGTTCTTAGCCCAAGATTTTGCGACTTAAGGCAGTCTTTCCGAACATTTCAGTGCTTTAAGCGCGTGGTTCAATCCCATGTTTGTTAAATTTGTTTCTTATTTACATTATTTTATTTATTTTTCTATAGAGGAAGTTTTAACTTTGTTATGGGACATCAGACGGAAACAAATGCTGACATTTTTACATTGTTTTAAAGGCAAGCGGATTAATATTTCATAATCGAGCTACACGTGATAGAGATACATTTAAAAATAATTCATGCTTGAAAATCTCTCTCTATATATATATATTACGCTATCGCACGTGGTTATTTGTTATTTATTATTTGTTATTTGTTTGTACGCATTATTTGTTAATTGTTTAATGGCAACCCCCGAATGAAACGCATCTAATTAGTTATTGTGTAATAGTTTTCAAAAGGGAATAACAATAAATAAAAAAAAGTTTAATTAATAACTATAGAAAAAACAATTTATGTAATAATTAAAATAAAGGTAAATAAACAATTTATTAATAAATAAACAACAAAACAACAACATCCGGGTTACCATATCAAGCAATATAACGACACTTTGTCGCCAGTTAAGTACCCCGGTGCGTATATGACATTGGCGTCAGAAAAAAATCGCGCCAACGTGGTGCGTATATGACATCTGTGCCGTCTTTTACTTATTTATTTATTTATTTATCAAACAACAAACATACGACTTCATCTCATTTAAAATACAATAAATAAATAAATAAATAATTCTAAATGCTTCGGTACAGCTTCGTATAAGCTTGCCAAATATTTAGTTTCTGTTTTTTCCCCACTTTTGAGCAGTAACTGTTTCACTGTTAAGAATTCTTTTGATTTTGTTAAAAAACTTCATAATTTTAAGCCGTAGGGTCACATGATGGTTTCTTTTGATGTTAAATCATTATTTACAAACGTTCCGGTTGAGGGGGCTTTAGATTGCCTCAAGAAAAGGCTTTGTGAATTCCATTTCTCTTATTTTGAAATCGAGGAACTTATACTTCTCACTCGCGCTTGCTTGTCGCAAAATACTTTTGTTTTCATTGGTAATTTCTTCCGTATGATTGACGGTTTGGCTATGGGTAATCCTCTTAGTCCAATTTTATGCGATATTTATATGCACTATTTTGAGGTCAAGCTTTTTGAAAACTTAAAATTTCCGCTCTATGTTCGTTATGTTGATGATGTTTATGTCCTGATTGAAATGAATTCGGATATTAATCATATTCTCTCTATTATGAATTCCATTGATCCCTGCATTCAATTTACCTCTGAAATTGAGACCAATAACTGTCTTTCTTACCTGGATGTCCTTGTTATTCGTTGTGAAAATGGCTTTCAGACTACCGTCTTTCGTAAACCTTTTGCTGTCAGTCTCCCACCTCACAGGTATTCTTCTCATCCCCCTAACCAGAAATTCGCTGCTTTCAATATTTTTTGTTTTTCGGGCTACTAATATTTGTTCCACTCCTCAGTTACTTAGTGCTGAACTTAATTACCTCAAAGCTATTGCTGTCGATCGTGGTTATTCCTCTAATATTATCGATTCTATTTATAAGAAATTGACGAAATCCGACCATTCTGAAAAGCATTCTAATTCCAACTCTAATACTTCAGTTGTATTACCCTTTTTTCCTAAAATCAGTCAGCAAGTTGCTAAAATCCTAAGAAGGTTTGATTTTAAAGTTATTTTTTCTCCTGTTAATAAAATCCCTTTTTCAAATCTCAAACACCCCGTTGATCGCTTAGATAATTGGGGCATTTACCAGATCTCTTGTCAGTGTGGTCTTTCTTATATTGGTCAGACTAAACGTGCTCTTAGATTTCGTTTAAAAGAGCATGAAGGTTATGTTAAAAATCAGGAGCTCAAACGTTCTTCTATTGCTCAACATTCTTGGTCTTCTCAACATAGGTTCGATTTTTCCTCAGCCATCATTATCCAAAAATGTTCTTCTAACCTTGATCTTGATTTTTGGGAAGCTTACCATATCATTAAAAATTCTCACTCTTTAGTCAATGACTTATCTAGTACTCCAGATTTTCCAAGTATTTGGAAAGCGTTAATTTAATTCCCCTTTTTTGGTTTCTTTTTCTTTACTTCTCCGGTAGATGTCGCTACTTGTCCACCCAGTCGTTTCCACTGCTTCTCTCTTATTGGTTGTTTCGGCGCCTTCGCCACCCGCATAGGGTATAAAAGCCAGCGCGTCTCTGTCTATGATTTTGCTCAGCCTTGCTTTTTCTAGCACGCTGTTCCTTTTGCACTGAAGAAGAATCTCGCTAGTAGATTCGAAACAGCTGTTTGCTGCTTTTCATATATTATTTGTGCATTTTAAACGTTGGTTTTTCTGCTTTTTAATATTGTTGCACAAAGGCTTTATTTGCTATTTTTATCAATTAAAGGATATTCTAGTTTTAGGTGGATTTTGTATCTGGTAAACTGTTTAGCTGATTGATACATGGTAGACAGACATAGTAGGTTACATGAGAATAAATTACACATGTTTGGCAGAAAAAATGCATTTTATTGCGCATTTGTGTACTAAAGGAAAAAAAACACAATTTGTGCATATGAGAAAAAAGAATAAGAAAAGGTGTTTTCTTCAAAGAAAATCATTTTCAGTAGGGGGTATGGTTTCCACGGGCGGCCAGCAACGGTGAACACCTTTGAGGCATGGGCTCAATGAGGCTATTAATGACGAGTTGGGGTATTCTGCCCCACTCTTCCAGAAGAGCTCTTTCCAGTTCTTGGAGAGTTTGTGGGGGTTGTTGGCGGCCAGAAACTCGTCTTCCTAGAGCGTCCCAAACGTGCTCGATTGGATTCATGTCTGGAGAACACGCCGGCCATTCCATTCGAACGATTCCTTCCTCGAAAAGGAAATCCTCCACCAGGTTTGCACGATGTGGCCTGCAGTTATCGTCCATTAAAATGAAGTTATCTCCGATTGCTGCAGCGTAAGGGACTACAATAGGTCTGAGGATCTCATCCCTATATCGGTGACCAGTCAGAGCTCCATTTCGAATGATGTAGAGGTCAGTGCGACCGTCAATGGAGATGCCACCATACACCAACGCTCCTCCACCGCCTACTCTGACACTTTCGTGCACGAACGCAGGATTATTCCTACTGCCACGGTCCCTCCAGATGAAAATACGCCTATTATCCGGATGCACAGAAAAACGGGACTCGTCAGAAAACAGAATATTGCTCCATTCATTTCTCCTCCAGTTGACATGCTCGGTTGCCTACTCCCTGCGGTCGCGACGATGCCTTGATGTTAATCTAACACATACCATCGGTCGGCGAGCATACAGACCTACAGCATGGAGCCGGTTTCGGACAGTCTGAGTTGAAATCGTGGTGCCTGTAGCCGAGCGAAGGTGTTGTTGGAGAAGAGTAGCGTTCATGGTTCGGTGTCTCCGAGCTGTTAACGCTAAATACCGATCTTCATTGGGCGTTGTTGCCCGTCTACGACCTTGCCCTGGTCTTCGGCCTGCACATCCACTCTCCAAAAAACGGTTCCAGATCCTGGAAATGACACTTTGTGACACTCCAATGGCTTGCGCTACTTCGGCTTGAGTTTGCCCCCCTTCTAACCTACCAACAATTCTCAAAGCTTCTGAATCTGTCAAATGACTTTGCTGAGACATCGTACTCATCGAAACAAAGCAATCACTGAATGCCGATCATCCTTGTCTCCATTCTCTTTTATCCAGTTGAAAGTCAAATTTCATTCGCTGCCGCTGAAGCGACGTTTTTGACGTCGAACTCAAAATTTGCATACTCCACAGTTTGAAAACCAGAAAAATTTGCATCTGTGATTCTCTTCTTCTATTTTCGGCAAAAAAAAATTCGTTTATATCTTTCTTTTATATAAAACTTCAAATATCCTTTAATTGTTTTGAGCAGTGTATATATTTGTGTATATATACAGTATGTGTGTATATATATATATATGTGTGTTATATATATGTATATTTACATATATGTATGTATATAAACATGTATATATAACACTGGTGACCGGCTAACCGAAAAGTACCGAATTTACATGTATAAATTTAATTTATAGATATTGTTATTGGTTTTTATATACAATTTACTTATTTGTATATAAAAATAGATAAATTGCTTTTTTATATTAAATAAATTGTATAAATATTGAAAAATATTGCTTCTTTACATGAAACAGTGAATAGGTTTCCAGAAATTACGTTGCCAAATTTCGTTCTCTCGCCAAGGATTGAAAAGTACCGATTTTTCATTATATAATGTAGTATTAGCAAATTTTATGTAATCTGTTTCACAGCCAAAGTTAGGGCACAGATGTCATTGGCGCGATTTTTTTCTGTCGCCAATGTCATATACGCAGCGGGTATTTAACTGGCGCCAAAGTGTCGTTATTTTGCTTGATATAGTAACCCGGATATTGTTGTTCATGCTGTTGATGATTTTGCCAAATTGGTGACGCAAAAGAATCGCGCCAATATGTATATAACATCTGTGCCAAACTTTTTTGCATCCAATTTTTTAAAATGTTTTTGGCTTCAGTCCATTTATTTGTCCTATTGCCGCGAAATCGATATATGTTATTAAGTTTCACTGTTATTTTTATTACTAAGGCTGCTAATTGCAAGATTCGTGCTTAGATAAATTTTAGTACATTATGAAGTGCATTGAACTTCTATATATCATATACAGACGTACATAAGTTCTCATATACGCAGTAAAAAACATAACACATGTGAGTTACGACAAGGATATTAATTATGCGCCAAGATAGGCCAATTGGCTGTGGGCCCGATTATGAAACTTTTCATGGATTAATACATACAAACTTTACATGAAAAAACAGTGAAGCTTGCGCCTAAAGTATGTTAAGCTGAAATGATCCCCCATCTCTTCAAAAATAAAACAATCGTAAACAAATAAATAAATAAATAAATGAAAGTGCGCACTTAAAAAATTGAAGGAATGATATTAAATTAATATTGAAACCTGAAATTAACTGTAAAAAGAAGCGAAAGAACAGTAATAAAGTAAATCACATGTTTGAAAATATAAATGAGAAAATATATTAAAATATTTGACTTTTTCGGGATCTAGATGCTATCTATTTATTCCAAAAGTTAATGTAATATCACTGACGAATTCATTTCCTGATTATTATTATTTACATAACGGAGTTCAGCAATAAACTTTTCTTTGTTTAACAGTAAAATAAGTCCACGTTATTTAAAAAAAATGACGAGAACGCATGATTTTTATTTATTTGTTTATTTATTGAATAACAAACATACGACTTGTGTGTTTGACATGAGAGCCCGCTTATAAGTAGGAGACAAGAGAGCACAAGGAAATATTACAAAACAACAGAAATACAACATGAGAGTTCTACACAAAGAGTGTGTGCAATGGAACCAGTGGGAATCGAACCCACAATCTCTTACGCTAGCAACCGAATAGCTGTCTGGTGCTTTGACCATTCAGCCACAGAGACCCATTTTTTAAACTAGCAACTATCATTTGTAAACTACAAATATTCAGCATATCGTAAAGAAAATGTGAAAACAGATATGGAAAACAAATTAAAAAAGTCCTTCCGGCCAGTGCCGGGAGGAAGAGGTAGCTTTCATATTCCTCATTTTAAAAAAGCCAACTTATATTATTCAAACACACGAAGCTCAATTAAGTGGAAACCGAATGTAGGAGATTCAATACTAATTTTTATCAATACTAAATCATTTTGAATGAGAATTTCGCAAAATTAGTCAGCTTTATCCAAGCTGCTTTTATTTAAAGTAACTTATACTTCGCTGCCAAATTCGGCGATTTCTTAAAGTGCCTGCCATTTTAAGACAACATGGTGGATGAGGCTAACCAGTGAACTTGGTCGAGACCTTAGTAATTGCTGTGCACATGCTCACTCACATCGGAATCGGTTGATACATACGAGTGTTGTCGCAGGCAAAAAATCAGATTTTTCAAAATGTCACCCACGTTAGAAATTGAAACTGCTATATCTGAGCCATTTCTTAAGATAAAGACAAACAAAAATGCTCCTGAATCCTTATATCAAGGTCAAATACTTAAGAAAGAAACCTTTTTCAATTTCTAATTTTTTGCATCTCACTTTAAATATATATATTTTTAATTTAATGGCCGCCATTTTGAAACAAGATGGCTGATGAAGCCGGCCAGCGAACTTGGTCCAGATATTGATGTATACTATCCACATGCCTTCTTCCATCGAAATAGGCGAATACGTGTGGTATCGCGAGACAAATACAAGATCGTTTCAAAGTGTTAGCCATGATAGAAATTCAAAGTGCTATAATTCAACCACTTTTTAAGATATAAACAAAAGAACAAATTTTCAGAAACAAAAACTGCTCCAGAATCTTTGTATCAAGGCCAAACACATAAAAAAAATCTTTTTTATTTTCCAATTTTTTAATACCTCATTTTAAATTTTAAATTACATTTTTTTTAAAAAAATGGCAACCCTTTTGAAACAAGATGGCGAATGAAGCTGGCCAACAAACTCGTTCGAAACATTGGTATGTACTATGTACAGACCAAGTTACATTCAAATCGGTTCATAAATACGCCTGTTATCGCGTGACAAAAATCAGGGCGTTTTAAAATGTCAGCCACGCTAGAAATTCAAAATGCTATAACTCAGCCATTTTTTAAGATATTGACGAAACAAAAACTGCTCCCGAATCTTTTTATCGAGGTCAAACACATAAGAAAAAAATATTTTTTCAATTTTTAATTTTTTGGTACCACATTTCAAATTTAAATTTTTCTTAAAATTTTAAATGGCCGCCATTTTTAAACAAAATGGCGGATGAAGCTGGCCAACGAACTCGGTCGAGACATTGGTCTGTACTATGTATAAACGAAGTTACATCCAAATCGGTTCATAAATACGCCTTTTATCGCGTGACAAAATTCAGGACGTTTCAAAATGTCAGCTTTGCTAGAAATTCAAAATGCTATAACTCAGCCATTTTTTAAGATATAGACGAAACAAAAACTGCTACGAAGTCTTTGTATAAAGGTCAAATACATAAGAAAAAAATATTTTTCCATTTTCAATTTTTTGGTACATTTTAAATTTTAAATTTTTTTTAAATTTTTAAATGGCCGCCATTTTGAAACAAAATGGCGGATGAAGCTGGCCAACGAACTCGGTCGAGACATTGGTCTGTACTATGTATAAACGAAGTTAAATCCAAATCGGTTCATAAATACGCCTTTTATCGCGTGACAAAATTCAGGACGTTTCAAAATGTCAGCTTTGCTAGAAATTCAAAATTCTATAACTCAGCCATTTTTTAAGATATAGACGAAAACAAAACTGCTACGGAGTCTTTGTATAAAGGTCAAATACATAAGAAAAAAATATTTTTCCATTTTCAATTTTTTGGTACCACATTTTAAATTTTAAATTTTTTAAAACTTTTTAAATGGCCGCTATTTTGAAACAAAATGGCGGATGAAGCTGGCCAACGAACTCGGTCGAAACATTGGTCTGTACTATGTATAAACGAAGTTACATCCAAATCGGTTCATAAATACGCCTTTTACCGCGTGACAAATTTCAGGACGTTTCAAAATGTCAGCTTTGCTAGAAATTCAAAATGCTATAACTCAGCCATTTTTTTAAGATATAGACGAAACAAAAACTGCTACGGAGTCTTTGTATAAAGGTCAAATACATAAGAAAAAAATATTTTTCCATTTTCAATTTTTTGGTACCACATTTTAAATTTTAAATTTTTAAAATTTTTTTAAATGGCCGCTATTTTGAAACAAAATGGCGGATGAAGCTGGCCAACGAACTCGGTCGAAACATTGGTCTGTACTATGTATAAACGAAGTTACATCCAAATCGGTTCATAAATACGCCTTTTATCGCGTGACAAATTTCAGGACGTTTCAAAATGTCAGCTTTGTTAGAAATTCAAAATTCTATAACTCAGCCATTTTTTAAGATATAGACGAAAACAAAACTGCTACGGAGTCTTTGTATAAAGGTCAAATACATAAGAAAAAAATATTTTTCCATTTTCAATTTTTTGGTACCACCTTTTAAATTTTAAATTTTTTTAAAATTTTTAAATGGCCGCCATTTTGAAAAAAAATGGCGGATGAAGCTGGCCAACGAACTCGGTCGAGACATTGGTATGTACTATGTACACACCGAATTACATCCAAATCGGTTCATAAATACGAGAGTTACAGTGAGACATAGGTCAGATATATATATATATATATATATATATATATATCAATTTTGAACGGAGGGTGGTTTCGGGGTCTGGGGGTCATGATCGATGAAAATATACCAAAATTTTTTAAAATCGCTTTCCTCCGAACGGCTGCAATAGGTAGCTTTTTGTAAAGAAAGCTACCTAAAATATTTCTATTTCTCAGGTAAGATGACGCTAGTAGCAGGACAACCATGTGGTTTCAGACCGCGTGTACAGCGGACAAAGGAAACTTAGCGATTGTCAAGTCTGATAATATGATAAGGGAGTCTTGGAAAATAATAAGGTTTGCTTACCTTTATTGATGCCATTTTCTCCTAAAATTTAAAATAAACTTTCTGGAAAAAACTGATCAGAAAATGACGTCACGCTTTAAAAAAATATTCATGTTTTCCCCAAAAAGCTGTTTTAATTCAATTCTTTTTGAATCATTGAGTTTGAGATGCTTTGTGAAATGCTTCATTGAGGTAAAATGACATCACATTTAAATGAAAACGATCATTTCTCTGATAAAAGTAAGTATTTTACTACGAACGTCTCTAATAGATATAAATTTCTGGAGATTATAATCACAAGTCAAGAGTGCGAATGTTCACATGCAAAGTCATAGTTGGCAAACTTGATTTCAAGTTTAGAAATATATGTATTAATCACATAATTGCAATATTTTTGAAATGGTGAATGTAAATATGAGAGATGTGAATGCAAATTTTGAGACGGTGAAAATAACGTTAAGTTTAGATTTTACGCGGAAAATAATTCCATGATTGACTTAACCCCTTGAGGGGCGGTGGGATAAATTTTGTCCCACCTACGATTAAGGAAGATTTGCATCAGAAAAATTTTATTAAATTTTACTTTTATAACTTTGGTGGAAAAAAGTCGTAAAATTGCTTTTCATTATTTTAGAATAAATCTTTTGCAGATTCCTGTATGAATTCGACATTACAGAAACACAATTACTTGCCCCTCAAAGGGTTAAGGTGAACTCTTTTTTTGTGATTTTTAATGGGTAATTTTAAATATAACAGCCTCAATGGGTGTAATTTCATCAAAATTACTTATCATTATTAGGTATAAAAATACAGTTTAATTTGTTAATACCTTGAACTGTCGAAGTGTATGGAATTAATATTTTGGTAACTTTAAGTTAAAAATAATATTTGTTTTAAGAGACTAAGTACCAACATATGCATGAGTTCGTTTTTAAACAACTTCCTTCGTCGAATTTCGACGAGATTCATCGCGTAATCAATTAAAACATTATTTCCATTACTGTAAATTATGCATTTTAATCTCATACGGAAGATTATGGAGTCGAATGTTGAAGTCGATATTGACACATTGGTTACCTGAGATATAGATTGACCCCCTCCCTTCAGTTTTACTTTCTACGTATGCAACGACAAATATATATATATTTTTTCGTACTTTTCATTCTCTATAAGCTTCCAAATCGATGCAGTTATTTTGAATTTTAAATTAAGAGAAACGAAAAGAAATCGAATACGGAAAATTCCATTTAGGGCATTAGGCGAATGGCTACAAGCGATACTCAAAGAAATCGAGAAAAATACAATTTCATGTATGAATTACTTATATGTATGTTATATGTATGTATGTTTGTATTCAGAGGAAAGTATGATTTAATTGGGAAATTTTCGTAATCGGGTTTGTAGACAATTTCATAATTTACTGTACGTTGTTTGACGTGCAAATTTAACAATTTGGTAGCGGTCCCAATTACTGATGATTACTTAATTTTTTTTTTAATTCGTCGTAAGTGAATGTGTTAGAACTGAACATTCTGAAGTGAATGAGATAAGCTTTCTTTGTCAAGATGTACACTAGAAAATAGAAATATGTAGATTACAAAAAAAAAAAAAAAACCAAAAAAAAAACAGTGGCACTCCGGGAGTGCTAATAGAAATGAAAACTTTAACAATTACGTGTGTGTTTTTTAATCGTCAGGAAATGTTTTATTGTGCCGGAAACACTTTTAAATGTAGTGTTTTTTTATTCATTATTATACAATAACATACACCATAGACATACACCATAACGCAAAAATAATACGAATTTTAAAAACAAGAGAGTTTTTCTGCTAAACTTACCCAATATTTGATCGAATTTGCCGCCAACTATTGACATAAATAACAACTGTTGAATAAAGATAATTTTATTGTGCTAGAGCAAGGTAGTTTTATTTTAACAAGAGTCACGAGACTTGGCAAATTTTTACATGAGATGTTTTTGATGAGATTTCCTTTTTCTAACTCTTGTACGTGTATTTCGGGAATCAATAGCGCACAGGCAAGCATGCGGCGCGCTTGCCTGTAAATTGTTGTTATTGATTAAGCAATCAATAACAATGAATTGCCTACCCTCCTCATACCGAACTATGCACAATACATGTACATACTTATATACAGAGGTGTCGGTTACAATAACAGTATCACGAGTTCAATGGTTTTTCCCATCTCAAAAAATGCCAAACGCGCCCAAAGAAGCTTTCACTTCAATAATGAAAGTATCATGTGTTTGTCTTTAACAATAAACACAACAGCGTACTGCAACGAAAATGTAAAATTTGTGTGTGTTCCTGTGTGAACGCCGGGAGAAAAAGTGAGTTTTAGCTTCGTTCTTCTTTTGCGGATTGAGCTGAAGAGGTAAAAGTTCCTGTCATTCACCGCTTGACGCGCTAGTGTCTATGTGCCAAAATGCTAGCATGTCGGTTACGTAACAGTGTCTCCAAATCAGTGGTTTTTCTCCATCTCAAAAAATGCTCAACGCGCCTAAAGAAGTTTTCACTTCAAAAAAATTCCTTTACGGGTTAATAAATGTAGCTTCCTTATTTCTTGGTGTTAAGATTTGAGCTAATTTTGCTGGAGAACACGAAGCTAAAATGCGAAGAACCCGATTAAAGAAGAATCATCAATGCTGAACTTCAATGGAAATTTCGCCAAATTAGTCAGCTACAGCCAAATTGGCTTAATTTATGGAGACATATTTTTGGTCGCCAAATTTGGCGATATTTCTCCAACTGTCGCGAAGCTTAGGAGAAATTCGACGTTAATGTATATGACTGTATAGTTTTATGCTTATGATCGGAAAAATGGATACAACAATGAAAGATAATTCGTGAGAAATCATGTTCACTAAATCATAAAGTAATCCCTGATTTTTTATTTTTAATATGTTGCCTAGATTTATTGTACATTTTAAGAAATATACATATTTTTATCTGTGTAACGTTATGCACAAAAGTTTCGCAAATGCCGGTTAAAAGAAAGCAATTCAAATTTAAAGAGTAATTCAGCGTAATTCTATGTAGAAAAGTCGCATAAGATTAACCCAGATGCCTTCCGAGTATTTGCTGAATAACGATATAACAGCAACCCAGATTCCTTCCGAGTATTTATTGAATAACGATATAACAGCAACCCAGATTCCTTCCGAGTATTTGCTGAATAACGATATAACAGCAACTCAGATGAATAAAGGTATCAAGTTTGACAAGGAGTATAGCAGACTACCTATGTGTGTGTGTTACAAAAGTGTTACAAACTTTACCTGTTACCATATTAAATAAAAACTGGGCTGTGCCAGACAAGCAGGTCTTTGGAAGGAACTTTGAAGTTTCCTGCCGCTAACTCGATGGATCAAATTCCAATTTTTTATTGTCTCAAAGATCGGAGCTACATTAAACAAATCATGATCGCTCAAATACATCCGATGATAATTCTTTATCTTTACCGTAGATTCTCTTATTCAATGGTTTCTCTTTACTTTTAACACTTCTGAATTATTCTAAAGAACAAAAAATTATGCTGCATGAAAATTTTGATAGTTCGGACATCAGATTTACAGACGAGCAGCAGAAGATACTTCAGTTATGCGCTGAACAGCTTTCGTCATTGCAAACAAAAGTTACAATTTTCCCTAAGTCAACTTTTATTATTGGAAAAGCAAGAGGTGGAAAAATTAGGATAATCAAAGAAATTAGTAAAACAGTCACAGAACAGTTAGGATCAGAAGCTATCATTCTTTTGGCACTAACAAGTTCTGCTGTATTTAATGTCAAAGACAAGGTAATTCACTCAGCGCTTAAAGAAGCAAAGTGTTTTAAATAGTTCGCTAATTTAAAAAGTCAGCAATAAATCTACATCTCGGCATGGATCCAGTATTATTTCTCATTATTGACGAATTTTCAATGATAGGATGTCGTCTTATGGGTGATCTTGAACAAAGATGTCGCGAAGGTATAATAGATAGCATTGAGCCTTTTAGGGGCTTATTTGCTCAAATCCTTGGACATATTAGGTAGTTACATCGCGTAAAATATATCCCTCTATATAAGAGACATTCTATAAAAGTCATTTTGGTTCTTCACAGACAAAAAATGCTTAGATCTTTTAAAAAATGTTTCACATTAGCAAACTCATTGAGACAAAACGACGATCAGCAGACACAGTTTCGAAAGACTCTTAACTCACTTTGCGTGAATCAAGTTTTAGATTACCTCCCACCCCTTATGCAACGACTCAAAGATATACTGCTTTCGGCTCAACTGAATGATTTGAAGATGCCATATGTCTTTTTCACAAAACCAAGATAAAGAATGTAATCAAGAAGAACTTCTTAACCCTTTGAGGGGCAAGTAATTGTGTCTGTGTAATGTCGAATTCACACCGGAAACTGCAAAAACATTTATTGCAAAATAAGGAAAAACAATTTTGCGACTATTTTCCACCAAAGTTAGAAAAGTAAAATTTAATAAAATTTTTCTGGTGCAAATCTTCATTAATCGTAGGTGCATAAAGTATATCTCACCGCCCCTCAATGGGTTAAATCAAAGTGGAGGCCAATGACAAGAATTTTAGCAGATCACAATGATTAAATAGCAAGATGGAATGAAGATGATCACGTGTCTGGCCTTTAGGCTGCATTTCCTCAGTAGCTGGATGCAGGGTTATGCATTATGCTACATGACAATATCTGGACGGAGTGAGGATTGATAAACGGTGCACTAAGTACATTAAAAGATATTGCCTATGGCCCACGATTTCAACCTCGATGCTTGCCACAGGCTATAATAGTTCATTTTGTTGAGTATCATGTGCCATTTCTAACTAGAAGATTTTTTTTCATCAAACCTATTTGTAAATACTGAAAGAAGAAAAAAGCTTCATTCTCACGAAGTTAGTTACTTTTAACTGTTCCATTTCTTGCCACCATACACAAATCCCAGATTTTAACTTTATCAAAAACAGCTATCGACATTCATCTAAAGGTGATGTCACATAAAACAACTTATGTCACTTCTACTGTAGTTTGTGATTTAGAGGAAGTTCTAATGGAAGCGATTTTCGCTAAGGACAGGCTTTACCAAATTAGAAGTATGGGAGCACTTGCTGACAGATTAGCATTTGTGCATTACCCGAGGTAATTGACGACTGAATTAAACTCTTTAAAATGAAGTATCGATGATTGTTATTTCAAACTTATTTTTGTACTATTGAACAGTAATCTAGAAATTAAAGCATTTTTTAATAATATCTTTTTAAGATTACACCTCTCCATGCTCCGGCATTTCGGCCTGACGGATACTAGTTTTATATTAAAACACAAATCTCTATAATAATAGCCTAAGTGATGCGACTGTCATCAACAGTTCCGGGCTGACCGCTTCGCTTTTTATATGCCAGGCGTCCATTTTGGCTCTTTAATGTCAGCCTGGCGCAGTTGATAAATTGCCAAATATTGTTTCATCGCCCCCTTTTTAACTATATGATAATAGTCCAAGTCATGTGACTATTATAAACAATTATGGGCTGAACCCTTTGCTTTTCATGCGCAATGCGGCCATTTTTAATCAAATTATTTTTCGAATGAAACTACAAAATAATTGCCATGATCGACAAGAATTCTTGGTACTTTTATGTTAGCCGGGTGCAAATCTCGCGAGTAGCATTTTTTAACTCGCCATTTTGAATTTGTTATTTTTCTTGTGGTAAATTAAAACAGTACTTTGATGTTGATATTAAATGCCGTGGTTTATGGTATTATTATTTCTTCTTCTTTTTCTTAAAAAAAGATAAAAAAAAGAAAGAAAGAAGGAAGTAAAAGTCAGGAGTTTAAATGCTTCACTTTTAAATTAAAGTTACGTGTTTTAAATAAAAAGAGTGAAATGATTATATTTTAAATGAAATTAATGAAATTCGAAAAAACGCGGCGGTAAGAATGTTTGACGACTTATCACCTGCGCCCGGCTAACATAAAATTACCGCATCCTTGATTTCGCTATTAAAATCTTCCGTTCCGGCGAAGGCTTGAGCTAGTAAATTAAACTATGAATAAAAATAACATGCTAAAATGCTTGGCATACATTTAAAGGAGACCAACTGGTCGTCAAGGGCGGCTAGTTTATTATAAGCACACACAATTTTCATTGTAAACAAACACAAGACATCTATCTAAACATAATAAAGCGCGGTGTAACGATTCCAAGGCGAACCCATCTATCATTACAACTCGGCGATAAGATGAGCATGTAGACGTGCTCGCACGAGCTATTTTTTTTAATATCTCCATTTTTATACTTTAATTTTAATTTTAAAACTTTATGAAATTTCTTCAAAATGGTGGGATTTGGATTACTTTAATTTTTGCAGAGAAATAATGAAAAAAAATTCAGAAACGTGACTTTTTGGACGTATATTTTTTAATTTGCAGGTTAAATTTCGGTAAAAATATTTCTTCACGTGTACTATGTTTTTATAAGTGGGTAAAAATTCATATTTATTGTGACGCCACGAGAATATTGTTTGTTGGGCTTATTTTATCTTTATGCGTTATAACTTTATTGATGCCATTTCTTTCATTAGAATTAAAAAGAAAATAACTTTTTATTTTAATTCGTGCTGATTAAGAATAAAATTACGTATATAAAGTACCTGTCAAAATTTTGCGTGGGTGAATATTTTTTACATTGATAAACCTGAAAGAAAAGGTGATACGATTTAACCCACATGACGCAATTTTTTGTGATTTTTCAATTGTTAATTATAATAAATTGAATTGCAGTTTTTATTGCTTCCTTCATCTTGATTGTATACTTTGATTACATGTTAGCGATTGCTTTAAAAAATAAATTGTAGGTAAGATGAATTATTTTTTTAATAAAGAATTCAGAAAAGTAGAGGATTTTAGGAAAAACAAAATTATTATTAATAGTGTTAAGATAAAAAAGCTTCAAATAAATGTTTTGAAGCTAGATTAAATATTGTAAGGCTAATATTTTATAGGAATTATTTTTGTAGGTGTATTATAATTCCATTTAACAGTTTCTTATGAGCGACAAAATCACATTTCTTTCAATCTGGATTTCCCTGTCGTCGTGAAACAGTCGTAGTTTACTTTTATACGCCAGTCCAAAACCCAGTTACAGGTTTTAAAAATGTATAACAATTACGACAACGAACTTTTACGAGCTCAAAGAGCTCTTATCGATGCTACACCCCTTCTAAATAACGTACAATTTCAATTTTTACATTATCAAAAACGGAAAAAATAACTTTTAACAAAATTTCCTTGGAAACTGTTGCTCAATTTAGCAAATTTTTAAATATTTTTCTACAATGAATTATTTTTTAAATCTAACTCAGCAACGAACATGCGTTTGCTTCAGTAATGTATAGTAACCACTGGCAAAGTTATCACAATTGGAAATTGATTGCCCTAAAAAACCTAAAAGTAAAACAAAACACAACAACAACAAAACAATAAATTATAACATCAGACTGTCAATAACATTTAGCCGCAAAATTAAAATTTCTGACAAAAGACAGATTTTTAGATTATGTTGAATATAAAATTAATATCGTGTTGAATATTTAGGAATGTTGCATCAGAATGTGCTAGAAATTCTATTTTATTATTTTTAGGAGGATGGATTCTGTATTAATTTAAGGATCTATTTTGTACGTCACTTTATAACAGGTAAAATATCCCTGATTGTTGTAAAGGGACAGCCATCTCGATTAAGGAAACAGAACGGAGTAGCCATACAATGAAATGCTCACTTTACATTAAAAATCTGTCTCATCTAGCGAGTCATACAGAGAAATCTGTATATTATTATTGTAAAATAATTTCTTTATTGTTACATACAAATTGGTTAGCTTAAAACAATAGATGTGTTTCAGAATATATGAATTTGAAGCGAAATATGATTGAAGACGGCATTTTTTTTTTTTTTTTTTTTTTTTTTTTTTTTTTTTTTTTTTTTTTTTTTTTTTTACTTCGAAATTTGGCGGGTTCCACCTCGAATTTTTCTATAAACGTTCAAAACTAACAAAATGACAATGATTTGCGCAACTGACAAAGCATTTTAGAAACAGTGTTTAATTTTGGTAAAGCAAACAAACTATGAACTGTGTAATGAGACATTCATTTTTGAGATTCATTGATAAAAATTTAAAACAAATATTGGTAACGGCCCCGACAAGGCCGCTACGGTGTAATGCAGTCATATTCTGATATAAAGTCTAAAAAAGACTTTTATTTAAACAAATCGGGTAGGGTAGTAATAGAGTAATTATGGTTAGTGACAGAGTTGGTAATTAAAAGTTATTAATTACCAGCATATTATTTATTAAAATAAGTTTTTTCATGTTAAAAATATATATTTTATAAATTAATGTAACGCATATAATTAAATTATAATTCCTAATAAGAAAATTTTATTAACCGAACAAAACCTCTAAAAATAATCTTATTTTTTAATACTTAATTATTCTTAAATTTATAAGAAAAGCAAATCGTTTGCTTTAACTAATTCGCTAAGATATTTATTTCAGTCATTGAAATATAAAATTAACTTTTAAATACACGCGCATAAGACAGCTACAAAAAATAAATTAATTAATTAATAAAAAAAATAAAATAAAAACACTTCAAAATTCCAATTTTCCCATCTACCATTTACCTTCAATGGCAAACAATAACTTATCGAAATGCCTTCCCCTTTTAGAATCCACCCCTCAACAAGGCTCAGTAACCGAGTGGTTAAGGCGTTTACCTTCGGTTCTTGGGGGTATTAGATCGAAACACCACCGAACTTCCAACACCGAAACATGTTCCTTGCAAATATACATCCCAAGATGGCTCATAGACGGCACCATCAAACAACATTTTTTTTTCCAATTTATGCTAGTGTCGGGCTGCGGTCGTCATTCTTTTGGATACCTATCTGCATAGTCTTGCGCCGATACCGGACCGGCTGCGTGCATTATGAATCTGGCCGCATTCGCGTGGCGTATAAAAAAAGATACGGAAAAGAGCGGTAGAGGCAACCGGTATCGTGGCAATACCGCCGGTAGCGGCAAGCGGCTGTCGGCCGATTTTTACCGATAGCTCTGTGTTAGTTGGGTGGCGAATTTCCCAGGCAAAAAACCACCCTTTTGTCTAAAAAAAGAAACCCCTGTGCGTCTGAGACATCTGTGCCCAGTTTTTCTTTTTGTCGATGAATATAGTATATGAATATTTTTATAAATTATTTCACATTTTAATTTAAAATTACTATTTTTGTCCACCGTCCTAGGACAGCCATATACGCTAGTTTCATCATACTTTGCATCAAAATGTTACTTATGTTTTCTTATAACTACAAAAAAAAAAAAAAAAAAAAAAAAAAATTATTAAGTTACACATTTTTACGAATAATGTAGTTAAAGGCATAGAGGTAAGAGATAGATGGAGATGCAGTATGCCGTAAAAAAGGTTCGAAATATGAAACCATTTATCGTTCAAATTTAAACGTCCACAGAAGGCCCAAACAAAACAAGCACCTGGAACAGGGGCCGAATCCTTTGACATCAACCGTGCATTTTTTTTCTCTAAATGAAAGTGATCTGCTTATTTTTAAGCATTCTAAAACAGCATTCCATTGAATTATGAATTAAAAACTGTATTATTAAAAGTTTTCTTCTTTTTTTCGTGAAAGAACGTGCTTGGATTTGGGCCTACTGTAGTGGGCTTTAAGGTTACTTTTTCGGCGTCACTCCCAGCCATCTTACTGCTTCTCCATCTATCGCTTTCCTCCATGAGTTAAAGGACATTTAATAAGTATTTTCTAGAACAGAAACACCATTCATCCGTTACATGCTATTAACTCCATGGTTTAAAGAAAAATACATTATTTTATTTTTCTTTGCACATACCGTTTGCTTTGATTTTTTAAATAATATTTTGTACGCCTGGTCGAATTCTAGTCTAGTTAAAAAAGGTAAACAAAATTATTTTTTCTTTTTTTAAGAATTTTTGTAAAAATACGGGATTTTTTTCTGTTTATTGAATAAAATTCCTTTTGCGTACTTATTTATTCATTAAAATACAGAAAAGATAAAGTAAAAATTTTGCACTGTTAAAATGCCATTAATTTTTCCATGACATTTAAAGGCTGAACGGCTAAGATTATTTTCTAACAAATCCTAGCTGTTTTTTTTAAAAGATAGTTTTGCATTTTCAGATAAATTTTGCTGCCTATAATAAATTTTGAGTGTTTATGTTAGCCGTGCGCAAATATGGCCAATAGCATATTTGGTACTTGTTAGTTATCCCGTCGACCAAATTACTGTCGCCAAATTGTAAGATTAAATGCCAATAATAGTTGATCGTAAATGTCACATTCACTTGACAACACGTGTTTACGCCATCAAATGATTTTTATTTCGACGTTCTGTTTTTTTTTCTTTTTTTTTTTTTTTTTTAATGTTATACTAATTTATTTGTTTTTTCGTTATTTAAAATAAAAATTATGTCAATTTGTATAATTTGGCGAGTGGTTTGGCGATTTATATAATTTGGCGAAATTGGTCGACGGGATAAATAACAAGTACCGCATATTTTTACCTCGCCAATTGCGAATTTTATTTTTGTATGTAAATTGGAAACAATGCTTTGATTTTGAAATGAAATGTTTTGGCCTGTGAATTTATTTTTATTATAATTATTCATATTGGTATTTTAAACTAAATGAGTGAAATGCGAGCTCTTTAAATTTATGCAATATGTGTATTTTAAATGAATTAAAGAAACGTTTTCATTTTAAATTAAAGGAATGCAGTATGGATGATGTTGAAAGGAATAATTTTTGTCAATTTATCACCGTTTCTGGCTAACATGAAAGTGTAACTGCATACAATCCATGCCACAAAGTTCGATCGCCAAAAACGGTTGTTAATCGCCAATCTTGTTTATCATTGCTAATAAACAATCGCGTTCAAAACAGTAATTTAATGCCCATTTAATCATTAAATAAAATCGTTAAGAGTGGTAAATAATATTATAAAAGCAAATTAAAATAATACAGAACAATGATTTAGCATAACTTTATTATTTTAAATCTTCAGTTGGCTTATAGTCCAGGCAATAGGGAATTTTACCTAGCAAAATTAAAGGTAGTTCTGGAAATCGGCTTACTTTATGTTTTTTGGGTCGCTGAATCCGAATTTGTAACTTCCCACCAAAATTTCCCCCGGCAATTCCCCCCCCCCCCAAATTTTGAAAAAAAAAACCCAAAAACGTTTTTTATTAAAAAAAAATTAATTTTTTTATTGTTTTAAAGGAAAAGTATCTAGAAATTCAGAAAGTAGACAAAATTTTCAAGAAATCAGATATATGACATTTATGACTTAGGATGAAGGGGAAGGGGAGATATGGCTCGGAACATGCGCGAGGTGCTGCGTTGACTAAGTTGCGAAATTCCACTTAACCACTCACACGTTTACATTCGCCCTCCCATCTCCCCTCCGAACTTTCCTTATAAGGTTTACTTTAAGTTTTTTGGGTCGTTGAATCCGAATTTTTAACTTACCCCCAAAATTCCCCCCCCGGTAACCCCCCAAAATAGTTGTTATTAACTTAAATTTCTTATTGCTTTAGGGGAAATGCATTACGAAATTCAGAAACTAGACAAAATTTGCAACAAACAGGATATATGACATTATGACGTAGGATAAACGGGGAGAGAGGGGGCTGCCTCAGAACATTCCCCGCGCGCTTTTCTCAAAAACCAAATTTTTTCAAAAAATCAATTTTTTGGGGGGTTGCCGGGTGAAATTTTGGTGGAAAATTACAAATTCGGATTTAGCGACCCAAAAAACATAAAATGAGGGGAAATCCAGAACTAGTATTAATTTTTCCAGGTAAAATCCCCTATTGCCTGGACTTCATAACTTAGTGCACGTAGCACCGCAGTGCATGTTCAGAGGCAGCCCTCCCCCTCCCCATTCATCCTACGTCATAATGTCATCTATCCTGTTTGTTGCAAATTTTGTCTAGTTTCTGAATTTCCTAATGCTCTCCCCTTAAAACAATAAGAAATTTAAGTAAAAAACAACAATTTGAGGGGGGGGGTGTTGGTGGGGGAAATATTTGGGGGGAAGTTAAAAATTCGGATTCAGCCACCCAAAAAACTTAAAGTAAACCTTATAGAGAAAGTTCGGAGTGGAGATGGGAGGGAGAATGTAAACGTGTGAGTGGTTAAGTGGAATTGCGCAACTTAGTTCACGCAGCACCGCGCGCATGTTCCGAGGCAGATCCCCCCTTCCCCTTCATCCTAAGTCATAATGTCATGTATCTAATTTGTTGCAAAATTTGTCTATTTTCTGAATTTCTAGTACTTTTTCCCTAAAACAATAAAAAAAATAATTTTTTTAATAAAAACCTTTTTTGAGGGGCATTTTACCAAAATTTTGGGGGGTGGGTTGCCGGGAGAAATTTTGGTGGGAAGTTGAAAATTCGGATTCAGCGACCCAAAAAACATATAGTACGCCTTTTTCCAGAACTACAATGAGTTTTGCTAGGTGGAGCCCCTATACGGTCTCTATTGCCTGGACTATTAACTAATTTGTTACAAAAATTTAATATTAAATGTACAACTAATTGAATGAAATATCTCAATATCTGTCTCATCTCGGGCTTAAACAATGTACGAAATATATATTTTTTAATTTGTTCTTCAAACTATGTTTTTGTTTTATTTATTAAGCCTTAATAATATCAACATATTTTTAAACATGCCATCTATTAAGATGAAATGAAATTCGTGCAAAACACGCTTAAAAGTGCAGATATTGCACTTCCAGATTATCCATAGCTGTATATGTATCCAATTCCCTCTGCAGCGCTCTACATAATTTATGCTCACCATGTGGTATGCAAAAATTTAGTTAAACTTAAAAACACATGGCGTAGGTGAAAAATCATTTTCAACAACCATCCCTAAAGACAATACTTCGTACACATTACTGTGTCCAAAATCTTTTATGTGTCCCTGTAAATAAATGTTAAGTGCGATGCACATCATATTCTTCTGCAAGCATCTTGTAGTAAACCTCAGTGATGTATGTCAGTTTCCTTATGTGTAAAATATTGCAATATAAAATCCCTGCGAACAGTTTTTGCCGCGAGATCAATCTGTAACCCACCTCTTTTATGTAATCCTGTAAATTAATTATGACTGCTTTGTATCTCATATTCTGTAGAAAGCATAAATTAGTGTGCCTCATAAATTCATATCAATTTAATTATGTTTGTAATAGAGAAACATCAAAATACGCCGCAAATGATTCGTCTTCATAGACCACAATATTGCGAAATACTTTTAAGTTCTCCTGTATAGTGCTGTAAGTATTAGTCGTAACATATTCTATAGTAACCAGCTTCTAATGCCATCAAAAAATTATATACATTTCGTTATCTTTAAAATAGTGTAATATCATTAAACACATAGAAAACGATTTTTCCCAATGAAGCATAATGTAACGCAATACTTTAGAGTTCCCCTGTAAATAGAGTATAAGTGCTACAGTCTTCATTTTCAATACCGAACACACAATAGTAAACCTCAGTAACGTATATACATTACATTACAACCCAAGTATATTTGCGTCAGTTAGAGCACGGACAGATAAACGGGCAGTCAAGCCTAATTAAAAATCTCTTTTGAACAATGTTGGAAAGTGTTAAAAGTAACGGAGAAATTTTACAGCCCCCCTTTGACACGATTATCCATTTCAGAAAAGTCGCCAAAGTAAAATCGTGCCAAACAGTGAAGGATTGTAAAAACCAAGGCTCCCTTATCATAATAACAGACCTGACAATCCGTAGAAAGTATATGGGTGAAAATGACCGCGATAATTGTCAACTTATTAACTAATTTTTGCCGGAAAGTTATGACACCTGGTGCATACTAATGGTAATTCTTCGTAAATAAATCAATAGGAAAGAATTTCCTTATGAAAAAGTAATGTGTTATTGACAAAATTGTAAAATAATATTTTTCGAATTACACTTAAATAAATACGTAAAAAATAAATTATTTTGCGCGATTACTTTCTGGTTTTCAAAAATGTGAGAAATGTTGAAAATGAATATTTGGTAATTGTTAGTTATCCCGTCGACCAATTTCGCCAAATTATACAAATCGCCAAACCACTCGCCAATTGATACAAATTGACATAATTTTTATTTAAAGTAACGAAAGAACAAATAAATTAGTACATTAATAAAAATAAAAATAAAACGTCGATTTAAAAATCACTTGATGACGTAACAAACACGTGATCATGTTTAATGTCAAGTGAATGTGACATTTACGATCAACCATTATTGACATTTAATCTTACAATTTGGCAATAGCAATTTGGTCGACGGGATAACTAACAAGTACCGAATATTTAAACACTAGAAAACAGGAATTCTGCTTTTTCAGAATTTAGTTTCGCCCCCGATGACAAAAAAATATATGAATATAAATATAGATACAGTAGAATCCCGATTATACGAGTTAATCGAACTTATACCTTTGAAATAAATCATTTTCTTCTGATGGACTGATGGCTTCCGTTATTATGAAACTGTCATTATAAAGGAAGTGTTAGGTGAAGATGAAAGAGCAGCCGTAAAAAATTAGAACTCTGATTTTCTGGTCAGAATGGGGAAAAAGAAATGGCCATAATTAAAAAAAATGGCCATAATTAAAAAATGGCTATTTTTCTCCCCATTCTGACCAGAAAACCAGAGTTCTAACTTTTTACGGCTGCTCTTTCATCTTCACATAACACTTCCTTTATAATGACTGTTTCATAATAATGGAAGCCATCAGTCCATCAGTAGAAAATAACTCGGCGAAAGCGGAGACTCCGATAATCGGGACTCTACTGTAGTTCAGTTTTAAGACTTATAACACGCGATTTTATTTTACAAAAAGAGATGACATCTACATTCGCTGAAGAATTCATCATTTGCGATCCAGTGTTAAACAACATCTAAAGTAAAGTACGCTTAGGACATCACTATCGCTGAATAATACACAAATCCAAAAAAAAAAAAGAGATTTCACCATTCAAAAAACTCGACAATAAACAATTAAATTTAAAAAATCAAAAAACCCGACTGCGTAAAAAGCGAAATAATTAATTATTTCTCATCAATGTGAAACTATTTTTTTTCTTTTTTTGCAATTCCTACTATTAGCTCAAACTCTCGCTATATATATCTTGTTCATATTTTCACTCGTTAATAAAATACTTATTACTCATCCAATCAAGCTCAAATAATTTTTTTTTAAACTTATAGTGGATGACACTTGATATTAATCCAGTTTTTTCAAATACTAATTCCTTAATAAAATTAAATTAATTAATTTTCAATAATCGAGAGAGCCCTTTTCTTGATCAAGGTATTTTAAGACCAAGAGAGCCCTCTTCTTGATCAAGGCATTTTAAGCGCCACTCGAGAGGAAAGAAGAATGTGAGAAAAGAAATTATCTTATTGACCTAAATAGGAATTGACTTAAAACATTTTTTTTTTACTTTATATTACTTGTTTATATTACTTACCTATTTTTTTATTTACTTGTATTGATGACTTTTAAGTTGTGTTTAATTGTTAGTTACTATCTATAAACACTGTTTTGATGAGGTCTATAGATATCTATGGTGGTTAGAGTTGCAGTAAAGCTAGAGATGCTACATACACAACTTCCAGGTTGTATAATATTTTAACGGAGCTTCTGACTGTAAAATAGTCAATGGAACACCGTCTTCATTTTGAAAGACCTGTGCAATGCCACTCAATAGGGTGTGTAATTTTTTTTTCGCCTCTACCGCCATTTTGTATTTTGCGGCCGCTATTTTGAAATTATAAAAACAAAACCTAGCCTATAACCACCAGGCCGTTAAGACGAATTGATAGAGACCTCATTGATTAAAATCCATCCAGCCGTTGGGATGTTTCGAGGGTATAAAGAAATCCACATACACAGAGACACGTGTAACAATTAACCCTTCATTTCAGTCGGGTAAAAAAATCGGCTATCTAAAGATTCACAGACCTTAATTTTTTTGTATTATTAATACAGAAATTTAAAATTAAATTTAGTTTCTAAGAGCTCCATGTTTTATCAGAAATCCTTCATTTATATTTTTTCAAAATAGCACGTGTTTTAATTATTCATTTTTCAGTTTTTATGGGAAAGTGGCAACAAAAAGATATAATTGCTATTTTTCTTTCACTTTCTACAAAAGTGGGGTTCTTCCGTTGCCAGTATTAAACAAATGGCTCTAAAAACTACAAAAAACTAGTTGGATGTGCCAATCCTAATTCTTCTATCTTATACATATTAATATTTTAAAAAGTAGTTACACATGTTAATACTTCAATATTATTAGTTCAATGCTATAGCAACTTTCATTTTCTCCTTAAATTTCTGCTTCAGTCAATTAAGCAGACTAAAAACGAGTTAATCTATATCATGATATTTGTTAAAATTAATAGTTTTTCCTTATTCTGTTATTATCGGCTGTTTGCGAATAGCCGGCTTAGCAGGAAGCGAGTTCCCACCGCTGCGCGAGCCACCGATGGACAATAGAGCTACGAAAAATCAAGAAAAGTATACAAAAATCACTATCACAGTGTCCCTTTACCGCGCAATATTTTCAAATTCAAGGAGGACCTGTTGGTCATATCCAAAATTATGCACAAAAAATTTGATTCAATTGTATGCATAATTTTATACACTTTTCAAAGGTACAATAAAGAAAATGGCAAAAACATCGCTATTTTAGCGCCCCCCTTCCGGCAGATTTTTTTCAAATTCAGGGAGGACTTGCTTGCCATAGCAAAAAACATACACAAAATATTTGGTTCAATTCTATGAATAACTTCATACACTTATCGATGGTACAATAATAAAAATGGCGCAGAGATCGCAATTACAGCGCCCCCTTCTGGCGGAATTTTTTCAAGTTCAGGGAGGACCTACCGAC
This sequence comes from Maratus speciosus, assembly GCA_963932465.1. Classification (NCBI taxonomy): domain Eukaryota; kingdom Metazoa; phylum Arthropoda; class Arachnida; order Araneae; family Salticidae; genus Maratus; species Maratus speciosus. The sequence goes on along the minus strand of OZ010790.1, from coordinate 175,236,688 downwards.
CATAGCCTTACACATACACAAAAAGTTTGGTTCAATTCTATGCATAATTTTATACAGTTTTCGATGGTACAATAATGAAAATGGCACAGACATTGCTATTACAGCGCCCCTTTCTGGCAGATTTTTTTCAAATTCAGGGAGAACTTGCTTGCCACAGCCAGAAACATGCACAAAAAATTTGGTTCAGTTCTATGCATACACATTTCAATGGTATAATAATGAAAATCGTACAGACGTAGCAATTATAGCGCCCCCTCCCGGCGGAATTTTTCCAAATTCAAGGAGGACCTTCGTGCCATGACCAAAAACAAACAGAAACTAGTTGGATGTGCCAATCCCAAAACTTTCTTCTATCTTATACATCTTAATATTTCAAAACCTAGTTACACATGTTAATACTTCAATATTATTAGTTCAATACTATACCAACTTTGATTTTCATCTTAAATTTCTGCTCAAGTCAATTAAACGGACTAAAAACGAGTTAATCTATATCTCGATATTTGTTAAAATTATTAATTTTTCCTTATTCTGTTGTTATCAGCTGTTTGCGAATAGCCGGCTTAGCAGGAAGCGAGTTCCCGCCGCTGCATGAGACGCCGATGCACAATAGAACTACGAAAAATCATAAAAGTATACAAAAATCGCTAACACGGAGCCCCTTTACCGCGCAATATTTCCAAATTCAAGGAGGGCCTGTTGGCCAAAGTCAAAAACAAGCACAAACATTTTGGTTCAATTGTATGCATAATTTTATACGCTGTTCGATGGTACAATAATGAAAATGGCACAGAGATCGGAATTATAGCGCCCCCTTCTTTCGGAATTTTTTCAAGTTCATGGAGGACTTGTTTGCCATAGCCAGAAACATGCACAAAAAATTTGGTTCAATTATATGGATAACTTCATACACTTTTCGATGGTACAATAATGAAAATTGTACAGACATCGCAATTATAGTGCCCCCTACCGGCAGAATTTTTCCAAATTCAGGAAGAACCTTCGTGACATGACCAAAAATAAACACATAAAATTTGGTTCAATTCTATGCATAACTTCATACACTTTTCGACGGTACAATATTCAAAATGGCACAAAAACTGTACAAAAATCGCTATTACAGCGCCCTCTACGAGCGATTTTTTTACAAATTAAGGGAGGACCTCCTTGCCATAGCCAAGAACTTAAAAAAAATTTTTTGGTTCAATTCTATGCATAACTTCATACACTTTTCGATGGTGCAATATTCAAAATCGCACAAAAATCGCTATTACAGCGCTCCCTAACGGCGAATTTTAAAAATTAATTGAGGACCTGCTTGCCATATCCAAAAACTTAAAATAAAAATTTGGTTTAATTCTATGCATAACTTCATACACTTTTGTACGGTACAATATTCAACATCGCACAAAAATCGCTATTACAGCGCCCCTACAGGCGAATTTTTTCCAAATTCAGGGAGGACCTGCTTGCCATAGCCAAAAACTTAAAATAAAAATTTGGTTTAATTCTATGCATAACTTCATACACTTTTGGACGGTACAATATTCAAAATCGCACAAAAATCGCTGTTACAGCGCCCCCTACAGGCGAATTTTTTCCAAATTCAGGGAGGACCTGCTTGCCATAGCCAAAAACTTAAAATAAAAATTTGGTTTAATTCTATGCATAACTTCATACACTTTTGGACGGTACAATATTCAAAATCGCACAAAAATCGCTATTACAGCGCCCCCTACCGGCGAATTTTTTCCAAATTCAGGGAGAACCTGCTTGCCATAACCAAAAACTTAAAATAAAAATTTGGTTCAATTCTATGCATAACTTCATACACTTTTCGATGGTACAATATTCAAAATCGCACAAAAATCGCTATTACAGCGCCCCCTACAGGCGAATTTTTTCCAAATTCAGGGAGGACCTGCTTGCCATAGCCAAAAACTTAAAATAAAAATTTGGTTTAATTCTATGCATAACTTCATACACTTTTGGACGGTACAATATTCAAAATCGCACAAAAATCGCTATTACAGCGCCCCCTACCGGCGAATTTTTTCCAAATTCAGGGAGAACCTGCTTGCCATAACCAAAAACTTAAAATAAAAATTTGGTTCAATTCTATGCATAACTTCATACACTTTTCGATGGTACAATATTCAAAATCGCACAAAAAACGCATTTACAGCGCCCCCTACCGGCGAATTTTTTCCAAATTCAGAGAGGACCTGCTTGTCATATCCAAAAACTTAAACTAAAAATTTGGTTCAATTCTATGCATAACTCCATACACTTTTGGATGGTACAATATTCAAAATCGCACAAAAAGTGTTATATCAGCGCCCCCTACCGGCGAATTTTTTCCAAATTCCGGGAGGACCTGCTTGCCATAGCCAAAAACTTATAATAAAATTTTGGTTTAATTCTATACATAACTTCATACACTTTTTGATGGTACAATGGCGACAGACAGACGGACAGACGGACAGACGGACAGACGGACGGACGGACAGACGGACAGACGGACACACAGACAGACAGACATTTTCTATAAACATGTTTTTTGGAATCTCTGACCCCTAAAACATGCAAATCCGTCGAAAACCGGAAGTCGAAAAAAATTTCGATTACAATACTTTCTTCTATTGAAGATAGAAGAAAGTAAAAATTTCGTTCAGTTCTATGCATAATTTCATACACTTTTCGATGGTAAAATATTCAAAATGGCACAAAAATAGTACAAAAATCGCTATTACAGCGCCCCCTACCGGCGAATTTCTTTCCAAATTAAGGAAGGACCTGCTTGTCATAGCCAAGAACTTTAAAAATGTTTTTGGTTCAATTCTATGCATAACTTAATACACTTTTCGATGGTACAATATTCAAAATCGCACAAAACTCTTTATTACAGAGCCCGCAACCGGCGAATTTTTTCCAAATTAAGGAAGGACCTGCTTGTCATAGCCAAGAACTTAAAAAATTTTTTTTGGTTCAATTCTATGCATAACTTTATACACTTTTCGATGGTACAATATTCAAAATTGCACAAAAATGCTATTACAGCGACCCCTACCGGCCAATATTTTCCAAATTCATGGAGGACCTACTTGCTATAGTCAAATACTTAAAAAAATTTTTGGTTCTATTCTATGTATAACTTCATACACTTTTCGATGGTACAATATTCAAAATCGCACAAAAAACGCTGTTACAGCACCCCCTACCGGCGATTTTTTTTCCAAATTCAGGGAGGATCTGCTTGCCATAGCCAAAAACTTAAAATAAAAATTTGGTTGAATTCTATGCATAACTTCATACACTTTTTGATGGTACAATGGCGACAGACACACGGACAGACAGACATTTTCTATAAACATGTTTCTTGGTATCTCTTACCCCTAATACGCGTAAATCCGTCGAAAACCGGAAGTCGAAAAAAATTTCGATTACAATACTTTCTTCTATTTAAGGTAGAAGAAAGTAAAAAATAATATCTCAAAAATAAATGGAGATGCACTTTTCAAACAAAATGCATTTAAAAGAACTTTTTTTTTCCAATACGGCGGTATAAAACTTGAAAGGGTGCAATACTTAGAATTTTTAAAAATTGCTATAGAGTATTTAATCGTACTGCTTTGTTTTACGGCTAGCTTCTGTAAGGTAACGTTATTTTTTGGTGACAACACAAAATAAGCTGGGAGAAAGAAATAGCATACCGTACCGGGGGCTAATAAAATGTATTGGTCATGGGCACTTCAGGGGCAATCTGTAACAGATAAAAATAATTGACCATACAAATTATGAACTCTGACTAACGTTTCACATGTGCAATTTTTTTTTGAGTGGAAACACCGGGTGTCCTAAAAAGGACTAACTGATTTTAATGTTCAGTAACTCGCAAACGGTGACAGATATTTAAAAAATTCTTGCAGGAGGGTTATGTATGATGCCAGAAGTTTTTTTTATGGTGATTCTCGAATTTAGTTCATATTACAAATAGATGGCGCTGAAATCAATAGGCTCCAAATTCAAGAGGGATTTTTTGGCCTTTTTCTTCTCCCATGCCAAAAAAGGGGGTTAAAATCTATTGAGTGGGTCCCGAAGTACCAAAAATCGGACTGGATTTAGCGCATATTGCTCGTAGCGCCATCCATTGTTTGTAATTCGAACTAAATTCGAAATTCATGGGAAAAACTCCTGACATCATACATAACGATCCTGCAAGAATTTTTTAACTATCTATCACCTTTTGTAAGTTATTAAATTTCTAATACAGTCAGTTCTTTTTAGAACACCCGGTATATGTTCCTGTAGAAGTAATCACTGTTTTTCCAGAACAAAAAGAAAAACGTTTTCCGTCAAAGAGAGAATGTTTTAGTAAAAAATGTCCTGTGTAAAAAATTGTAGGAGTACTGAAATATAACTATGGATTTAAATTTAGAAAAAAGGTTGTTTTTTAGAGGAAATGGTTACGTTTTGCATCAGACGACGCGTAATGTTTGAATGATCCTAATTACCCCAGAAATGACATTTTCGGGGTAAATAGGATCACAGAGTTTTGGGTAGGATAAATTTGGATCGCAAATTTTCTATTTAAATCAAATTGTGGTTTAGAATGCATTTTTTAATCTTTCAGTTTTCAGATCCTGTGAAATACCCGTAGTTTGGTTTACATTACTGCACATTTTGTATTAACAAAATATTTATTTTACAATATTTTTTGCATTCCTTATTAATTTTTAGCCTTGACTGCACATTTTAGACCTAATTAGGCCTCAAAACGTTCAATGTAAAGGAAATTTTCCTCCTTCGGAACATATGAGTTTGATTAATATTTTTTCCTCCGTTGCTTGAATTTCATGTTATTTTGTAGTCCACTTCATTCTCTGGCAATTAATTGTCAAAGTTCAAATTATCAAAAAGTGATCCTAATTACCTCTACATCCCCAATATTTTTAAATTATAAAATTATATACATGAAAGTAGTTTTATGTATATTATGTATATAATTATATATAGACTAGGGGGCTCTGCCCCCTGCAAGCTACGCTCGCCAACCCCCATTCAGACACCACAGAATCTAAAAGCGCTCTAACTTGATCGGTTTTAAAAAGATTAGAGAAGATTGAATTATAATTCAAAAAACCTATAGCGATCTCCCTATAAACGGGTTTCCATTAAATTCCCTTTGATTGCAAAAATTTAAGGCCGAATCATTTGCTATTAAGACATCCAACGGTTGTTTTCGTGTATGATTAAAAAAGACCAGTTAAACATTTGAAAGGAAGCTAAAATAAAATGAATTAAGTAAACAGAGTCTTTGCCTACCGGTATTTTTTAACAGCGTTATAAAACGATTGACATAATACAATTTACTACAATTACTACAATTTACCGCTTTAACCCAAGGGCGGTAGTTCATTTTTGGACCACTTAATTTTAATTCTTAAATGCACCAGAATATTGGAATATTGAAAATTTTCCTTTTATTATTAAGTGAACAAAAGCATTTTCGTATTTCGAAATTTGTTTGTAAATTCTGGAGCCATTTACTGATTTCAACATTTTACGAATAAAAGTACCTTCCCCCTGAAATGGTTAAAAACATATTAATGTATTTATTATTTTAAAGTTTCCTTTATCTTTTAATATTTACGTATAAATACAACTTTCAATATTTTCCTGCTTGTAACGCGTACTCATTTAATAGAAATTTTAAAGGGTTTTTTTTCTGTTTTTAATAGTCACGTGTAAATAAATTTTTAATCGTTAGGAAATATTATTCTTTGCGCTGTTTTTAGAATTGAAAATAATCTCTATAATAATATCCTAAGTCATGTGACTATTATCAACAATTCTGGGCGGATTCCTTCGCTTTTTATATTCCAGGCGGTCATTTTGGTACTATAATGTTAGCCAGACACAGGCGATAAGTCGCCAAATATTATTCTATCGCCATGATTTCACTTATATTATAATAGTCCAAGTCATGTAACTGCCATAAACAATTACAACACTTCGCTTTTCCTAAGTAAGCATTCCATTTTGATTAAAGAATCAAAGTTATTTTTTCGAATAAAACCACATAAAAGATGCCATGATCACAAAGAATTCTTGATACTTTTATGTTAGTCGGGTGAAAATCTCGCCAATAGCTTTTTTTTAACTCGCCATTTAGCATTTTTTTATTTTTCGAGTGGTAAATTAAAACGGTACTACTTGGTTATCCCATCGACCAAAAATCTATCGCAAGACTATAAGATTAAATGCCGATAATGGTTGATCGTAAATGTCACATTCACTTGACTGTAAGGACGTTACACGTGTTTACGCCACCAAGGGATTTTTATTTCGACGTTTTATTTTTATTTTTATCAATGCTAGGCACAGATGTCATATACGCCCCATATTGGCGCGACTTTTTTTACGACGACAATTTGGCGGAAACATCAACAGCATAAACAACAACGTCCGGGTTACCATATCAAGCAAAATAACGACACTTTGGCGCGAGTTAAGTACCCGTTGCATATATGACATTGGCGTCAGAAAAAAATCGCGCCAATATGGGGCGTATATGACATCTGTGCCCAATGATATACTAATTTATTTCGGCACAGATGTCATATACTCCCCATATTGGCGCGGTTTTTTTCCGACGCCATTTTAGCGAAAACATCAGCACCATAAACAACAACATCCGGATTACCATATCAGGCAAAATAACTATACTTTGGCGTCAGTTAACCTTTAACTGGAATCGCTAAATTGTTCCACATTAGTGGAATCTTATGTCCGAAAGGACCCTTTAATTAAAATCCAAGTTATTTTCTAATATATATGAAATTACCACTTAGATGGGTTATAAGCGCATTGAAAAAAGTTTCATGTACTATATAAATCAACTTTTATTCATATATATCTTGAAATTATACATATATATTTTAATTTAGTTTTTAAGTGTTGATGCGCGCGTTTCAAAATTACACGGTTTTTTTTGTCGTTGTCCGGTCAAAATGGACCCACGATTCCGGTTAAGGGTTAAGTACCTTTGCGTATACGACATTGGCGTCAGAAAAAACCGCGCCAATATGCGGCGTATATGACATCTGTGCCTTTATTTGTTCTTTCGTTATTTAAAATAAAAATTACGTCAATTTGTATAATTTGGTGAGTGCTTTGGCGATTTATATAATTTGGCGAAATTGGTCGACTGGATAAGTAAGAGTACATTTAAAACATTGCTTTGAATTTGAATTTAAATGTCAGGATTTCTTGCAATATTTAATCGGGTTTGGCGTGGTTTTTTTACGACAATTTGGCGAAAACCTCGTTTTCGAATACCAGTTACATATGTATATGTATTTTTAAATTATTTTCTATTATTTTTAAAATGAACTAATAACAAATAAAAATAATTAATAACTATAGAACAAAGCAATTTATAACTTTTTTTTTGTTTTAAATAAAAAGAAAATAAAGGTAAATAAATAAGCAACAGTAGCCGGGTTACCATGTCAGGCAAAACATCGCCCTTTGGCTGTATTTAGGTAATCCGGTGCGTATATGACATATTTTTCTTTTCGTTTCGTTTTAAAAAAAGAAAGAAGTTAAAGCCATTGATTTTAAATTTTTCAGTTTGAAATGAAAGCTTTGTATTAAATAAAATGATAATGAAAGAAAAAAAAAACATTGTTCTTAGCATAGATTCAAGTGAGGCCAAACTGGTCACAAATTAATTAAAAATAATAACCCTTTCTGAAATGCGAAAAGAAATATCAGTTATGATTAAAATTTGAGTTGCCATCATTAGAAAAATGTGTATAACATCAGACAAAAATTAATATTTCGAAAACTAATTCGAATTTAAAAATTCTAATACCAGTTTTGAAATCTGCGAATCAATATTGATTTTTTGTATTAATTTCATCGCAAAGTATTCCATATTTTAGGAGAAATCGCCGTGAAATATAATCAGTTGTTTAATCAGTCGATTCATACTTGCGTTTCATACTTCCGTTACATACTTCCGTTTCATAAAATGCGTTTCATTAGGATTTTATATATACGAGTTGGAACCCGTCGAAATTCGACGAACTAAAATGTTAGAAAGGAACTGTCAGATCGAATTTATATAAACCTACAAAAATAATTAAAATAAAAAATTCATCTTACATTGGTTGTCTCTTAAAGCAACTCTTAAAGCAACTTGTACTCTTAAAACAAATAATATTTTTAACCTAAAATTACCAAAATTTATTTCCACAAACTTCAATTGCTTAAATTATTGAAAAATGAAACCGTATTAGAATACGTAATCAAAATGAGTAATTATGAAGAAGTTATCTATTGAAGCTCTTATGTTTGTTTTTACGGGATGAAAAATCAGCAAAAAGGATTTCGCTTTGTCGCATCATAAAATTTGCCCCCATGAAATCTAAACTGTACGTTATTTTCACATTCTCATAATTTACATACGCACCACTCTAATTCCCAATTTGAAAGTATTTTAACGCGCAATAGATTATTAATGAATGTATTTCCAAACTTAAAGTCGCGTTTGTCCGATGCAACTTTTTATGTGAACATTCGCACAAACTTTAAGTTCTAATCTCAGTACCCGCGAAAAAAATTTCAGAAATTTGCCTTTAGTTGTCATAGTATTGGCCAAATATTTAGTTTTATCAAAAAAATGATCCTTTTGTTTTAAATATGACATCATTTTTACTCACTGAATCATTTTGCCAAGCGTCTCAAACTCAGTATCAGCCTAATGTAAAAATATTGAAATGTAACGGATTTATGAAGAAGAGAGCGTATTTTTTTTAAATGTCTGACGTCATTTTCTGTTCAAAAATTATAAAAAAGTTACTTTTATTTGTAATGTGAAAATGGCATCAATAAAGATATAATCAATAAAATTAATAAACCATGACTATATTTTCCCTTTACTTTAAATATAAATGGAGTACTTCAGTTGCCACGATTACAAAATTTGTATTAAAAACTACAAAAAAATTAATATCTCAACAAGAAATGGAGATACAGCTTTCAAACAAATTGCATTTAAAAGCCAATTGTTTTCCCTGTACGAAGGTGTAAAAACTGAAAATGTGCGATGTTTAGAAGTTTAAAAATTTGCAGTAGCGAAAATTGCAAAACCAAAATTTCATTTCAAATTTCAAAGTGTTGCCATTCGCAAAATGACGTATGCGTTACGCACAGATATGTTTGTCCTTTATAATATAGATAGGATAGATATGCATATATAAGTACATATTATATACAAATATTAAAAAAAAATACTATATACTGTACATATATATAGTCTGTAGTTATTATTATGTTTGTAATTTTATATGTTGCATATTTTAAATATTTACTACACATGTGAAATTAAAACATACATTATATTATAAACGTTAATTTTATATACTTCTTAAAACATTTAAAAATGTACAAAAAATATTTTATATGATACTATCAGGCTACGCCAGCTGCTCTGGTTCATTTTTCCAAACGAAACTTGAGTCAAATGAAATCCTGAATTTTCCTTGTATTTTAAAACAACATGGACCTTCACCTGGCATGGCCTTCCGCATTGCTGAAAATGCAGAGAACGCACTGCGCTGTTGTTTTATCTTATACGTTGTACAAAATTGAATGTTAAAAAGCAAATCTTTTAGTTGATCATTTATAGTAGAGTTTGGTAGGGAAATAATGCAGTTATGACACCGGGAATTAAATTATTCTCTAGTCTCCACACTACTAAAATAGAGAACAATAATTGCAGATATTGACCTTTGAATTGAAATAATTTGCGGGTGTTTCATTTTCGTGTTCCCTAGTTCTTGAACTCCGCACTTCTCAGCTTCACGTTATATTATAGTTCTAGAAGCATGAAAACAACCTAACTTTATAATATTTTATATTTCGCAATATACGTCTTCTCCTGGCAAGTTTACTACAGTTTTCCATCTTTGAATTACAGAAGAGATTTCAGAGTCAAAAGTGCATTATTTGCACAGAACGAACATTGTTTAACGTCCATATTTAAAGGTAAAATGAAGCATAAAAAACAAGGATTTTTAAAGCTGAATTGTTTGAATAAAATTAAACAGAACGTCAATTTCACTGCCTTTTTGTTTTATAGGCAATTGCAAACATGTAACCGTTTAACCTGGAAAATAATCTCGATGACAGATTCTGATAGAAAATAAACCTCCATTTTGCGTCCATTAAAACCTTCCTAATCTGCTGTAATTGGGCCTGTAGCCAAGTTTCACGTCAAATATTACTAGTATTTGCCACAATATGGTTACAAATGTAACAAAGTTAGTTACACAACGAAGTTAATTATTTGCCAAACTGCGTTGCATTAAATTCTGTCAAATTTTTATTGAGATAATTTTACATCTTACTCCAATAAAACTCCATATTTTAAACAGAACTGACAAGGATAAATAATATTAGTTGTGCAAAATTTTTAGCAATAATCTTTTTAATGAATTCTTGTACTGAAGATTTTGTATTCACTTTTTTAATGTGCATTATAGCCTGAATTCAGCTGATAAGGCTGTGCATCAGCCGAAATTGCTTTTAATGATTGAAACTTTACCTGATTAGGATTTTATTTAATTTTTCTTATATAGGCTAAGTGACAATGCAATGTTCCAAATAAATTTTCTAACTAGTCAAAATAAAAAATAATTTTCTAACACCTAAAAATAAAATTCTTAATGATTCTATCTTCGCTAAAAATATAATTCTCCACAGACGGCCAGACACACCGAAGTCATAAACATTTTTCAAATTCTTTGGAAAGTGTTAAAAAGGAAGGTAAGAAACCACTTATTTTATTATGTTATAATATATTTTGTACTTTAAATATAATTACTCAGTTTTTTTGTTAAAAGAATGCGTGTAAAAATTTCAGTTTTAAACCCTTTCGCTTGATATTAAAATGCACCATAATTATTTCTTTTTATTTAAAGATTCTGCCATGCCAAATGAGAGAAGGTCTAAAAGGTCAAGAAAAGCCAAACAAAGGAAAAATTTGGCTGGAGAATCAGAAACGTGTATTCAAATTTTGATTTCAAAACTGGATGAAATGTCAATAAAAACAGAATCTGCTGACAATGAAACTGACTCAAAACTTAAAATTTCAGAAATTTCCTTGAAAGAAGGCATCCAAACTGGCGGCATGATTTTTCCATTTGACGAGAATAACTTTAGAATCTTTCCACAAGAAATCTCAAAAACTTCATTGGCGGTTTTAAGTGCTTTGGAGAATAAAGCCTCCACCGAGAATGTTAATGTAAAACAAGAACCGTTCGATGATTTTTCTGAAGAAATGACTGGGAACTTAGCAAATGTAGCTTGCACTAGAGATATTAATATAAAACAAGAAACATCAGATGGCATCTCAGAAGAAATTACGCAAATAAGATTCAAAACTGAGCCAAAATTTAAAGAGAACCTCAGAAGCTCGGAAACGTCTCGTGATGTAGCGAATGTATCTTACACTGGAGATATTAATATAAAACAAAAAACGTCAGATCACTTCTCAGAAGAAATGACCCGAAAATCGATTAAAACTGAGCCAAAATTTAATGATGGAGATAAGAATTCGAAAACAATTGATAAACTAACAAATGAAATTCAAGTTTCAGATATTTTTGCTGATACGAGAAATTCAAGGGATCCAATAATGCATTCCAGAAGTTCGACCAGTCAGTACACGAATAATACAGAGATAGCTCCTTCGAACTCTGGAAATCATACACAAGAATATTCCGGTGATAATGACAGGAATTGTGCGTTTGAGAATAGAGCCATTTTTACGAAAGTTAAAAGTAACAATCAGTCGTTAAATTACAATAGTTCTCTATTTTTAAATTATAACATTCGCATTAAGAAAGAAGCGGGAAATGATTACGGAGATAACCGAGTTTCGAAGGAAATAGATATTTCTCGAACAACAGAAAACCGAGAAGAAGAGTTTGAAAGAAATTGTGATAAATACAGAAAAAGCATAAAAATTGAGCCCAATTTCATTGATTATGGTGAAGATAGCAATAATCGTAATACACATTGTATAAAAATGGAGATTCAAAGTGAGGATTTCAGAGGTCGTCTCAAAGATATAGGTAGGTCAGATTTTCTAAAAACGCATTGTGACTCAATGTTTATCTTTCCCACATCATATAATACGTTTTGTAAAATTCTCAATATAATTTTGAACTATTTTCCTTAAATTCTCATTTTTAATTAAACTTAATTCCCCAATTAAATCTGAATCAGAATTATTAACATCGCAAAAATGTTGAGGAATCTTGAAACTTCCATATTCGGGTTTCATATTATATTCATTGCAATTATTTTCTAAAAAGTACCTGAATATTCACATAAATTCCACAAATAGATAGTAACACGATATCATTATTACATAAATTCAAATTTTCATTTCTTTTATCAGTAGAGCTGGACGATATCAGAAATTTAATATCGCAATATATCAACGACTTAATATTGATATTGGTGATATAGTGCGATAATTAACTTAATGTGCGTAGGAATTGAAAATAATCCTTATTTCAAAAGATAGGTTGGTAGCAGCAATTTAAATGCAAACAGTTCTAGAAAGCTATGAATCAATGTTTTATACCTATTTTCTCTCAAAGTATCCCTTAAATAAATAAATAAATATATATATATTTCAAAGGCAGTAGTCACACGGCGTGACCAACTAATTTTAGTTCCAAAACTGACAACCGGCTCTACGAATATTTTAATAAAATTTTACTTTTACAATGAAAGTGTAGAAAAGTAAGTTTTTATTTTCTAAGAAATTCGTTTTAAAATTCTGGTGTCAGTCAATTATTTCATCATTTTACAAACAGAATTTTTCTGGCCCTGAAAGAATTTAAAAAAGTGAAGCGCAAAAGCGAAATTTGAAATTGATTTATTGCCACATGTCATGGTAATATATTTGTAATGAAATAGGTTTCGAAGGATGGGAGATGCAGCATAAATGTTGTTTCTCAATATTTCTCTAGGATATCAATGCTTAATTCAAAAATGAAAAGTAAAAAAGTAAATGTTACTGTATTTCTACCTTCCTATCTTTTTGCTACATGAATACAACATCGAAACACTTTTTGAAATATTAATAAAATGACATCTGGAAATAGTTTTATACTAATTGATTTTCTTTCATTGAGTAATATTAATTTTAAACTGAAATACTGAGGCAGCTTACGTTAAATTCACTTAAAAAACATCCACTATAACGCTAATACGGCAGAAAAAATAAGATCATACGGATGTTTATTCAAAATGTTCAGCAGATGCAATTTCTAGACGTTAGTAGCTAGGAAACTCAACTAAAAAGCAATGAATGAAGAAGCGGAGAGGCTTTGCCATGGTAACGAAAAGCAAAAAGGCGAAGCTTCTTATTACATACTTTTACATAACAAATACTTCTTATGACATAGAGTGCCGCTAAGAAAGAATTTTCTAAAATTCCACCCCTAAGGGGAGTAAAAAAGAGAATGAACTTTAAACAAATTGCTGAAAAATGTGATTTTATAGTTATTTTTCATCTGATAACATATTTTTGTGTATTTTTGTATGCTGAATCGAATGATACTAACGAAATTCTTTTAAGTCCAATAGTTCGTGAGATATTTCATATTTTTCTAATTTGGTGATGCCTTTGGCGCCAAAACCTCGAAATATCCAACATTACAAGTGATAATTCATCCATATTCATTCATATTGTACATCTGTTACAGTAGCAACGAAAGAAATTCACATTAAATCTTTTTATTAATTTTTTTGGTAAATAATTAAGATGGCTATATGAGTTTGAAAAAAAAATAAATACAAACATCTTAAAAAAAAAAAAAAATACAGATTTTATTTAAAATACAAGGAAGCGATCCACTGAGAAATTAACATTATAAAATGAAAATACTAAAAAATGAAAGCAATGTTTGTGCAACTTAAAAATTTTTTTGGTACTTACATCCGGGCCATGTCAGATACAAGACAATAACACTAATTACAGCAGCTCTTATTTTTTGTCCATTTGATAATTTATTTAATATAGTTTTAAATTTATTTTAAAATTATAGTTTATTTAATAGTTTATAGTATGTAGGTTTATGTTATATATTTTATTTATTTATTTATTATAAACAATTTGCCATTTTTAACAATGTTATGTATTTAAGAATTTTAAATTACTGTTTTGAATTTAATTGGCAAATGATAAACAAGAATGGCGATTGTCAACCATTTTTGGCGATCTATCTCATGGTCCAGATAATAAGTAAGTAACACTTTTTTCAATGGAAGAAATTGGAATTGAAATAATTCATCGCAATGTATCATTTGCTCTTGGATAAAAAGAAACAATAGATACTTTTATGTCAGCCGTGTGTAAGTTAGCCTTTTTAAGTTATGGCATTATTAACCATTTGAAAATGATTGTTGTTTTCGGTCGAGGATGGGGTCAAATGATGCTCGCATTTTATTTTTTAACGAAATTCAACGATGTTCTTTACTTTTAGAAGAATTTTATTTGAATAGGCAATAGAAAGGCATAAAATCGTTAAAAATAGTTTAAATAGGTAATCGAAAGGCATAAAATCTTTAAAAATTGAAAAAGTTACAAAATGGGTAGGCGCAAATTATCAGATACGAAAAAAATCCAAAGCCAAAGAGCGACGCTGAAATGAAAATCGTCTTGCAAAGCAAAAATCGAGGTCTTCAACAGATTATGTAGCCCATGAAAATCGAGGTCTTCAACTGATAATGTAGCCCATGAAAATCGAGGTCTTCAACTGATTATGTAGCCCATAAAAATCGATTACAGAATAAAATACGAACATGAAAAAGGAAACTGTCTAATGTTTAATCGATTAATAGTCTCGTATAATCGATTAATAGTAGGTCATTTCTCGAGGGGCTCCAATCCACTAGACACGGCGTTTTACAATCGGTAGGTTCTAACCAGGAAAAATTGAGCTCAACTTAGGTAAATTGTCGCAATCTGCGGATGATTCGGTGAACTGCTTTCGATTTGCAAACTGTTTTTCTTCTCGAAACGGGACTTAAGAGTTTATCGATGAAGGTTTTGATCGTCTGAAGTTTGATCTTTGCGATCTGTTGTTGAAGAGGATGCGACGAAATTTGGTGGACGAAATTTAGATTTTTCAGTTAAATTTTGTTACGAAGGTAATTCGTCGCGATCTGTGGATGATTCCGTGGAACTGCTTTCAATTTTTAACCTCTTATCTTTCTCGGCTTCTCTTGTCGAAATACCCCAAAATTAAATATTAAATATTAGGTAAATATTAAGTAAATATTAAGTAAAAAAAAAATCTAAATGGTCGTTGTAGTCTATTAAATTACAATTTTTTTCACTATTATTGTTTTACTTTTCAGTTTTTTCAATGGAATTAGTGTAAGGCAATTGAAATTTGTGCATTTTAAATAAATTAGTGTATTTCAATGGAATTAGTGTATTTTAAATAAAATGAGTGAAACGTTTATATTTTGAATGAAAATAATAAAATAAAAATAAGGTATAGAAACAATCTTTGTTGATTTATTACTTACGCCCGGATAAAATAAAAGTGTCACAAGAGCCATATATTCACCTTTCATTCTGTAGTTGTTCATGGGATTCCTGGTTAATCTTCCGTAATCGGATACCTCGCCAATCGCTGTCTTAGCTACAATATTGAAAGCATCGTTTGCGTATGAAGCGAAATCTTCACGATGAATTCTATAACAGAAAATCATATCATTATCCCCTACTGCATATTTAAAACGGAAATTTGCATTTCATTCCGATTGTTTATAATATTTTGATAAAATATGCCACTATTACTTAGGTAATGTTTTTGGAACGGTTTTTGTGTATGCACAGTGTTGTTCTACGTTGCTTTGTTATAGAGATAAAGGAAGAAGTTAAAAAATTAAGTGAACCTGATTATTAAAGGTTAGCCTTTAAAAAAATTTCTATTGAACAGATTTTGATCCAAGTGGCACTGTTACATAACTTTTCAGGAATGGTTTTAGTATATAACATTTCATTATAAGTTGTTATAGAGCTATTGGAAAAGTTATAGAGAAAGGTGAACGCAATTATGAAAGATACATCTAATGTAATTATATAAAATGCAAATTTGTCTTTCCTTCCACCCATTTATAATTTGAGTTTTGATATATGTATTTTGACGGGACTTACCACTGTTAGTTAGATCTTTTTTGTGGATGGATGGTACTTCTTTCATGATTGGTACTTCTTGCATGGATGGTACTTCTAAGTCGCGAAGTTTTCTTCTGGGTTATTGCTTTTTCTGGAGCACAAACTTGACAACAAATCAAATTCCAGAAAATCACATTACAAGAGAAAGTTCAAAAACTAGGTGAACACGATTGTGAAAGATTACTTTTTATTTAAAGTTCTACTGAACGTATTTTGATTGGAGTTGCACAGTTGGGTAATATTTCAGAGATTGTTTCAATATTTAACATATCATTCTATTTTTTTAGTTATGAAGCTACTATGAAGAAAGTTCTCTGTGTTGTCGTTGTAATACAAATAGGATAAAATCTACAGGCAGAGGGTATATACTAGAAAGTATATATGTTATAGCTATGGAAGGTGTGCAGAGTTTCTAAATAAATCTAGAAGGTCTACTGCCTATGCTACATTCCTAAAAGTGCTACAATCACGCTAACGCGATTATGAAAGATATATTTAATTATCTAATCCACATATAAAATATAACGAGCGATTTCGGTCCGACCACTTATAACGTGAGTTCTTTTGAATGGATTTTATGAAGACTTGCATTGTTAGTTAGATAAAATTTCAAGAAAGGGTTTCGTATATAACACATATCGTTCTACGTCGCTTAGTTACAAAATTATGTGCGAAAGTTTTTTAACCCTATTTTGAAAGATGAGCCTTTTTAAAAGGTTCTACTGACTTGAGTTCGATAGAATTAGCACTGGTTGTCAGATAATTTTTCAGAAAAGGTTTTAGTATGTAACACATATTGTTCTACATTGCTTTGCTATAGAATTATAAGTGAATGTTTTATAATCTGCTGAACCTGATTATGAAAAAATAGTCTTATTAGAAGGTTCTACTGAATGCATTTTGAATTGATTTGCATTTTTAAATTTTCAGAGATGATTTTAACATGCTACACATTGTCCTTTCGTTCTTTTCCATGTTCATTTACAAATAATCAACTAGAAGATTTGCTTCTTAACCGTTTCAGGGACAGACAAATTCTGTTCGTAAATTGATGAAATAATTGACTGACACCAGAATATTCAAACGTATTTCTTAGAAAATAATAACCCGCTAATTTGCACTTTCATTACAAAAAGAAAATTTCATTAAAATATTCTTGGTGCCATCTGTCAGTTTTGGAATTAAAATTAGGTGGCTAGATCGTCTAGCCGCCGAAAGGGTTAACAGTCCAAATTTTGTCAGCGACATTAGAAGATATAAAACCTTAGTGGCGTTCGTATTGTTTTCAGCAATGCGGAAGATCATTGGGCATAAATGTATATATTGCACAAGATCAAATATACCGATATATTTCGTTTGATTAAAGGTTCATTTGGAGAAACGGACCAGCGTAGCGGGCGAAGGCTGCTAGTCTATATATATATAAAGGAAAGTCTGGATTTGGTATTAATCAACGCACACCCCAAACTACTGAACCTAAAATCTTGAAATTTGGAGTAAAAATACTTCTTATGACATAGAGTGCCGCTAAGAAATTTTTTTCTAAAATTCCACCCCTAAGGGAGTAACAAATAGAACGAACTTTTAAAAAATTCCTTGAAAATCTGATTTTATAATTTTTTTCCCACTGATAACATATTTTACTGTATTTTGTATGTTGGATCGAATGGTGCTAACAAAATTTTTTTAAGGCTAATAGTTGGCTCACTGTTTAACGACTTTCAAGAAGCCTCGAAAAATCGTCCTTAAATAGAGATCGTCCTTAAACAGAATGTTGAAAAATAATATTTGAAAAACATTTCCCTTCGCACTTTACAGGCTTAGCACTGTCAATACATTTCTCAATACATTGACGTGTTTAGAAATGTTTTAGTTTTTTAATTAAATTTATTTTATGTTTTATTTCTTTTTCTTATTCTTATTCATACAAATTTCTACATATTTTTATTGCACAAATAGAAATTGCATTAATTATACTGCATACAAAATAAAATTACAGCAAACAACGTTACTTACAGTACAATAAAAATATTTATAATACAATTAATTAAACAAATTATTTTTTTTTAAATAAAAAAGTGTAGATTGTTTCAATGGTGGCCTAGATTTTAGTATCCTTGCTTCCTGCTTCTTAAGAAGGTTGAATGAGTCATTTTCCATATTTGATGAAACAATGTACTGACGAAGAATATCCAGGGCAGAATTCGTCTCTGAGTAACTAGGAACTGGTGTCTCACTTTCTGTATCATCAGCTTTATCACCATCTTCTGCATCTGAAGTTGCATTTTCATTTGCGATGTCTTCATAAATTTGATCTAAATTTCTGAAGGCTGTTGTTAAAATGTCTTCGTCACAATCGATAAAATCTTTTACTGAAACATCTTCCTCACCAACGAGACTTTTATATTTTTCGGTGGTGATATCTTCTGTGTCGAGTTGTGCATCTGTTATATCCATTTGTTCTTGAATGCCAATTCCAGATGTCCGAAAGCAGTTTATAATTGTGTAAGGAGAAACTTCTTTCTAGGCTGATGATGTATGACTTCCCAAATTGTAATTTTTTTAATTTATTTTTTGTCAGCAAAATTAATTAATAATTTCCTAATTAAGACTTTTCGATAATATGCTTTTACACTACGAATGATCTCCATGTCTAATGGCTGCAATTTATTTGTGCAATTAGCAGATAAAAAATGAATTGGCACATTTGTAAGTCCTGGAATATATGCCTTGGAGGATGTGCCGTGCAACGATCGATCAAAAATAGAATTTTTTTTTCTTGTACATTTTCGCAACAAATTTTTAAACCCAATCAACAGAAATGGATTATCTTATCCACCATTTGTTGTCATTTTTATATTCTCAAGGTTTTTCTTTTAATGTCCTGCAACTAGGTTGCTTTGATTTGCCTATAACTAGTGGAGGAAATTTCTCAGATCCATCCGAATTAGTGCACAGTAAAACTGTCAATCGCTCCTTACTGTGTTTTCCACCAAAACATTTTTCATTCTTATATGTCAAAGTTATATTCCCTCGTTTAACATGTTTAAAGGGATCGGGAAAAAAAGACTACATACTAAGACTACGTACTAAAGACTACATACTAAAAGACTACAAGGCGAATGGCACCATTCGCCTTGTCGAACATAAACATTCCTACAAATCTGGAAGCCTACAGTCTAAAATTGTACAGTATTCTTTAGATACCGACCATATCCCAGATTTCGCAAATATGAAATTTATCAGATTCAATTGCAATATTGTTAAAAGTAGAGTTTTTCTGGAAGATGTGTTCACTCGTAAGCACCGATCGTAGCACTCGTAATCAACTTCGCCGATAAATGGAAGATGCGCACTTCCACCTGAATACACAGCATTGTTTTGATAAATTTTTATACTTTATTTAATTTTAACTGCTAATAATTTTTAACTGTAAACATGATATATAGTTTCTGTCATTTGAATGTTATTTATTGCACTGATGAGGGGCTAAAATGTAGCTCGAAACGTTTGCTTTTTAATTGTATTAAATGTATTTATGTAATTTTTACTTGTATGTCTGATGAATTGTAATATATTTTTTATTTTTAAATCGTATAACAATGATTATATATTTTAAAATTGAGTTAATAAATTGTAATTGGTTTGCAAGCATATTAAAAAAGTATTCATGCATGAAAATTACTTTAAAATCCATAAAAAATCTGTAAATTGAAAGAAACATTACAAGCAAATACTACTGAAAGTACTTTTGTTTTCTATAAGACGTTGGAACAATCGAATGTGCGATGTTTAGAGGTTAAATTGCAGTAAAAGTGAAATTTATTGTGTTAGGTTGTTGCTTACGAAAATATGATACCAGTGTTACTCAAAAACATGTCTTTTCTTTATACTATTACATTAAGTGTAAACAGGTTCATCTTTCGTAATCGGGTTACACGCATCTTTAAAAATATCCATGCTTGAAAATTACTTTAAAATAGATTAAAATAAGAAAACTGAGTAACAATTTTCAAACAAATTTCATTTGAAAGAACTTTTTCCTATTCGACATTGTAAAAAATGAAACTGTGTGATGTTTAGAAGTTAGAAAAATTGCAGTAGTGACATAGTGTTTTTACTTTATGATGAAGATATATACCATACAAACGAGAATTTCACTAAATGCTGCGAGAGTTTGGTGGATATTTTTTTTTCGTATTGTCAGGAAAATCACATATTTTTCTATTACACCCGCCAAAGATAACGCGCATTCTGTTATTAAAGCCCAGAGGTGTTACTATGGTTGCGAGACAATAACGGTATATATTCTGATTGTTTTTTTTAACGATTTGTGGATGGAAATGCACAAATTACAGGTATTGTGATTGCCGTATTATTTCGTTTTAATTTATTTTACCTGGAAGGCTCTTTATAATTGACACGGGCGAATCTGGGTAGTTCTGCTAGTATATATATATAAACTTTCTAGGTGGTGGTGTTTTTGGTTTCCTCGGTAATTATAATTTAAAATTATGAAGGAATTTTACAAAAGTCGCACCATGGTAAAAACTGCAATAAGTAGTATTTCTTATGAAATACACCTAAAATCGAAATAGGTTGAAAACCCGAAAGTGCTGGCTGATCTACAATTTAACCTAATTAAAATTAACAAAAATAATAATTAAAATCAGTTAAGTAGAAAACCAAGAGTATATGACGAAAAAAAAACAACAGGGTTTTAATAATTAGTAGAAATGATGTAATTTTTAGAAATGTTTGGTATGTACATATTAAATCAAAATCGTTACATAAATAGTAAGGAATTCAATATCTTCAGGTGTAGAAATAAAGCGAGTGAATATGATGTCATATTGACAAAATACTACTAAAACATTTTAGTTTCACATAGACTCTATATGTTATGACGCCATCGACAGTCTTGTTTCAATTTTTAAATTAAGTGTTTTGGTTTTACGGTATTATTTATTAGTAAAACAGGTGTTTGATACTGATAATTCAATTAAAAGACTAAAAAATGTTTGTGTTTTATCTACCGAGTGCGTTTGATTTCTTTCTAACTGATGCTGAATTTGTAATTCTTTAACAAATGATAGCGTTAGATTATTCCGCCAAGATGGAATGAAAACCACACCTCTATCATATTAAAATGTAAAAAAAAAAAAAGAATCTCCCAAAATGAACCGTTTGTATGGGCTCACGCAGCCTTCGGCAAGATAAACCTGTTGTACTAGGCAGTGTGTTCCATACAAAACGCTCTCCTAACGCAGCTCCTGAAAGCGTGTCCGCTACCTACGGCACCACATAGTACGCATGCTGTGCACATACATAACATCCGGATAAAATTATCAGCTGATTTGAAAGAAAAGACATACTTTGATATATGGCCAATTATACTTCAGATCAGAACCCCCCCCCCCCACCCCGGTGGTGGATGTGAACTGAAACTGCAAACAACCAAAAACCAAGTTAAATGAGCCAAACCACATTGAACTAGGGGCCCATAGAACTGGGTATAAGAATGTGCTCTCTGACGGTGTAAGTGGAAATTAAAAAGTGCAAGAGAATCGTAAGAAATGTTAAATGAATCAATTCCCGTTGAATTCGGGACCATAGAACCTGAGGAAATAATCAACAATTAATGTTCGAAAACGGTGTTAACTGTAGCCTAATGCTAATTTGAATAAACCAAATTCTGTTGAAATCGGGCCCACAGAACCTGAGAAAGGAATACACCGTTAACGATGGAAAAGGGTGGTAAATGAAGTCTACATTTATGAAAGCGTCCTTTTAAATGTAAGTAATACGAGAGAAACCGTTCTGGGTCTAACCGTTTCTGTTAACCCATATCAAGGAAAACTTGCTATAAGCCAGTTTAGCAGTTTTCACCTTAAAAAAAAAGAAATATAAGAAACCATTTCTTTTATTATGTTATAATATATTTTGTACTTTAAATAAAATTACATAGTCTTTTTGTTTAAAGAATGCGTGTAAAAATTTCATTTTTAAAGCCTTTCGTTTGATATTAAAATGCAGCATAATTATTTCTTTTTATTTAAAGATTCTGCCATCTCAAAAGAGGGAAAGCCTGTAATGTCAAGAAAAGCCAAACAAAGTGCAGATGACATGATATCTAATTCCAGTTCCTCAGTGACTAGTACCCCCAGAAAGGGAAGCCAGTCTCCAAAGATAAAAAGAAGGAAAAATGTGACTGGAAAATCTGAAACGTGTATTCAAAATATCCACAATGATTCAGAAACTGGGACGTCATTTGTTCATGAGATTCGAAGAGATCTCGAGAAAAGTATAGTTGAAAATGCTGAAGAACATATAGTTGGCTGTTTACAAGGCATCAGATCCGATCCCGCCATTGGAGAAAGTGTTATTCCAGAATATGATACGATCATTAAGCTTGATAACGAATTATTTGCAAGCACCACACTTTCAGAAATACTAGATCTTTGTGAGGGCAGACTTCGTATTCCGAACGCATTTGATGGAATGTCAATAAAATTAGAAACTGCTGACAATAACGCAAACTCAAAATTGCAAAATTCAGAAAGTTCCTTGAGGGAAGGCATGCAAAATGGCGGCATGGTTTTTTCATTCGACGAGAATAACTTTAAAATCTTTCCACATGAAATCTCCGCAGGTGCATTTGCGATTTTAAGGGCTTCTGCGAATAAACCCCCCACCGAGGATGTTAATGTAAAACAAGAACCATTTCATGATTTTTCTGAAGAAATGAATCGTGACCTGGCTAATGTACCTTGCACTGGTGATATTAATATAAAACAAGAAATATCAGATGGCATCTCAGAAGAAATTACACGAATAAGATACAAAACTGAGCCAAAATTTAAAGAAAACGGCAAAACTTCGGAAACGTCTCGTGACTTATCGAATGTAGCTTACACTGGTGATATTAATAAAAAACAAAAAAAATCAGATAATTTCCCGGGAAAAATGACCGAAGAAACGATTAATACTGATCCAAAATTTAATGATGGAAATAAGAATTCGAAAACAATTGAAGCCTCCACAGAGGACGTTAATGTAAAACAAGAACCGTTAGATGATTTTTCTGAAGGAATGACTCGCGACTTAGCCAATATAGCTTACACTAGAGGTATTAATATAAAACAAGAAACATCAGATGGCATTCCAGAAGAAATTACACAATTAAAATTTAAAACTGAGCCAAAATTTAAAGAGAACGCCAGATGTTCGGAAACGTCTCGTGATTTAGCGGATGTATCTTACACAGGAGATACTGATGTAAAACAAGAAACATCAGATGACTTCTCAGAAGAAATGACCCGAAAAACGATTAAAACTGAGCCAAAATTTAATCATGGAGATAAGAATTCGAAGACAATTGATAAACTAACAAATGAATTTCAAGTTTCGGATATTTTAGCTGATTCGACAAATTCAAGAGATCCAGTAATGCATTCAAGAAAATCATCGAGTCAGTTCATGAATAATACAGACAGAGCTTCTTCGTACTCTGGAAGTCATATACGAGAATATTCTGGATATAATGACAGGAACTGTCTCTTTGAAAATAAAGCCAATTTTGCGAAAGTTAAAAGTGAGTCATTAAAATACAATAGTTCTCTATTTTTAAATGATAACATTCGAATTAAGAAAGAAGCGGGAAATAATTACGGAGATAACCGAGTTTCGAAGAAAATAGATGTTTATGGAATGCCAATAAACCGAGAAGAAGAATGTGAAAGAAATTCTGACAATACCCGAAAAAGAATAAAAATTGAGCCCAACTTCATTTACGGTTGGGAAGATGGCAATAACCGTGATACACCTTGTATAAAAATGGAGATTCAAAGTGAGGATTGCAGAGTTCAAGCAAAGAAAAGTTCATTAAAAAGTTGCACTTTTTACTTGAATGCTGCAGATTCACCGGAATTTCGTACTGATATAAAGTTCTCTTCTGTGAATGAAGATCCTGTTTTAAGTGCTCTTAAGGAAGAAAAAGTTCCATTAAAAAATAAGAATACTTTGGAGAGATTTCTGAGCCAAAGAATTCAAATTAAAAAAGAAGTGGGAAATGATACTGAAGGTGGCACAACTCCTACAGAAACAGAAATTTGCAATATATCGCTAAAACGGAAGACACAGGACGAAGAAATCCAGCAAGTTATCCTAAAAAAAATTAAGGGTGAGCCTATTCCTATTGTTTTCCGGAAAGAAAAGGATAGAATTGAACCAAAAAGAATAAAGAGTGAACTGATTTCTATTGTTTCACCAAATCAAAAAGAAGAAATTACCCTCCAAAAAATCAAAAGTGAACGCAATTCAGCTGTTCCTGAAAAAGTACTCACTCTTTCAGATGATGACAACAAATTTATCAGTCTTTCAGAAAATGAGAACGAATTTATGACCCTTTTAGAAAGTGATAAAATAGAAGAATCGTCACGAACAGAAATGGAAATAAATTCTATCGCAGCAGTGGAAACATCTTCATCAGGTGTGTCAGATTCGTTGTCAGAACATGAGGGTTTGAAAAGAACTTGTGAAAAGAAAGTTTTGTCTTCTAAAATGCTGAAAGATTTTAGCGTTCAGAAAAAATCAAGTAACTGTGAATATGATTATCTGATTGAAGTGAAAGAAGAGAAGACTGATCCTACAAACGTATGCTTGAATTTAAAGGACGAAAATGACTCAGAAATGACTAAGAATTTAAAGCTGAATTCTATTCCAATATATCATTCAGAAATTACGTGTTCTTGCTCTTCCACACCAGATTGGTACTGTTTCGAGGAAACGTCTGAAAAGAAAGTTTTCTCATCTGATATTCTGAAGTATTTCAGCGTTGCTTCTGAACTTGATCGAGTTGATATACAGAAAACTCTTGATTATTTAAAAAAAACAAAAACCAGAAATAACTTTGAGAACATATTCAATATCCCAAAGAAACCGAAATTAAGAACTTCATTCAAGGAAAGAGATATACTACTTCAAAATTCGCCAAATTCTGGAAATGAAAAGAATGACAAAATTGGCTGCGATTCTATTAAACAGTGTGACGTAAAATGTGAGATTGAACCCGTTATCCAATTTAACATAGCTCCAAATGTACAGTCTGCAATCTCATCATGTGACTCATCTAGTTCTCTTGTCTCACCTTCGTATTATGAATTTTCTTCTGTATAGAAATTACCTTAATTAGTGAGATAATTTCAGACTAACGGATTATGTGTTTTATACTTAAGATTCCAAATTTATTACAATATCTCACCTTCGTATAATTATTTTTCTTCTGTATAAATAAAATAAAAAAAAAAAAATAAAAAAACATGCTTTAATTGGTGACAAATCCAAACTAACGGATAATGTCTTTTTCTGGCTACATTTTTTTTTTTTTTTTTTTTTTTTTTTTTTTTTTTTTTTTTGCAATTGAGGAGATGAGGGTACATGAGAACAGTTCACATAAATATAACTCTTTCTCATAACTGGTTTAATTTCTATAAATAAAAACTACTCAATATAGTAAACTGAACATTTTATTTTACACATGGTAATTTTTTTTAATCATCTTTATAATTATTCTTACATTTTTAATAGTTTTATAAATTCAAAAAACTGTTCACATTTGCCCCACCGGCGGGGTAATTGTGAACAAGCGTGGGGCACATGTGAACACAGGAAAAAGTATCCATTGACATGCTTTTTATTCTGTTATTCATTTGTCATCATAATCATTATTTATATTATCTGTTAAATTTAGCTTTACGAGCAAAAAAAAAAAATATATACATTTATCCAGTTTCTGGGTGATATCTTTAAGCAAAAGATTATAAAATGAAAGTAAGTAGATTGTGGGGGAGAGGGGGGGGGGTTAGATGATTGATTAAATATTCTTGTAGCAAAATAAAAAATAAAGAAGTAAAAAAAAAATTAATAAAGCTTTTATTTATTTTTTTTTTATGGGAGATTTTAGGTAAGTAGATTGGTGAGAGGGTGGGGGGTCTTAGATGATTGATTAAATATTGTTGCAGTAAAATAACAAAATAAAAAGGTAAATAAAAAAAATTAAAGCTTTTAAATTTTGTTTAGGGGAGATTTTAGGGAGGGGGCATTTAGATCATTTTTATCGTAAATCTGCCGAAATACGAAAGAGATTCACCCTATATTTGCCTTAGTTAGCAAATTAACTATAAAGAAGGGTTTCTAAAGATTAAAAAACTGCGATTATAAGCCCCTCCCCAAGTGTAACTTCTTTTGCTTTTGAAAGAGGGGGGAGGGCTTACAATCGAGATTTTGCGGTAATTGTCAGTTTAAAAATTTTACTTTCTTAAAATATTACTGATATCTATTCAATTGAAATCATTATATACATTTTACAGATGGAAGCAATCCATCATTGCAAATGTGGAACAAATGAAATAGAAAATGTGCAAAGTTGTTTAACACAACAGATTTCATATTAACAATGCATAAAAAATATTATTGTAAACCGTTTAATAAAATAATACATAACCCTAAATTGCATTTTATAAAACATTAAATTTATTTAAATTGCAATTGAACGTAAACGAGCTTGTTGCTTATTATTTACTTGCTGACAGATGTATTTGCGGAAGTTTCAATACAAAGTCAACTTTGTATTACGGAAATGTCTTGTATTTCAGGCAAATTATAGATATTGGAGCTGACATTATTTCTCATGAAGTTAGCTGAAATGAACAGAATCACAAAATTACTATTGGGGCCTTTATGAACTGTTCATATCTGCCCCAACTAATATGTTTATAAGTGCCCCACATGGGTGCTACAGTAAAATTGATAAATCATTAGTATTTCTCAATTTTAGAAGAAAAAAATCTTTATCAAAAATCTTTATTAGTACTCATAGTATATATTAAAACATTAAAATTCAAATAAATAAATAAATAATAAAGTTATTCGTTTATCAAGTTGGAACTGAATTTTACTTTTGAGATCTATAAACAGTGTTTTGGCTATTGAACAAAAAGAAATGTCAAATAACTTCATTTTTTTTTTTTTTTTTTTTTTTACCATATGTCTACAAGTCCTGTCATGTTTGTTTTTTTTTCTAATAAAAAAACATCTATTGAAAAATTGTGAGGTTCCCATCTTCCTCATGTTCACATGTGCCCCCTTCTCCCCTATATCTTACAACGAGACCACCAAACATTCGGGTCATCAATTGATCTAAGACAATGATAGTTAGTAAAAATAAAAAGGTAGAAAATAGCCTTAAAGTAATAAGCCGCCAACTCTTAAAATTAACAATTTAAATAGCTTGTAATTACCGTTACATCTATATAAGCCAAACAATGGCGGTGGGATATTGTTTATACATCTTAAATTTAATTAAGTTTTAAATCAGAATTTTTGAGCAAAATGTTCCTCTTATAACTTTAGTGAAAAGAAAAATGTAAAAGTACGTTGTTTTATTTTCGAATATTTATTTATAGATGTTCCAGAGTTAACCCAAAATTACAGAGTTATGTAAAATATTTATGTAAACACATTTATGTAAAATACCCATATAAAAGTTAAAATGTTTTGTCACAACTGCGAAAGAATATCATTGATCGAGAATTCAGAGCAATGATCTTGAGTCTCCACAGTGAGGGAGGAAAACCGGCGCCTTCCTTTTGCTTAAATTTTTAAATAGCTTTCAATACAAAAAGTCCTTCGGGCCTGTGCCGGGAGGAAAATATAGCTTTTATATTCCTCGTTATTCAAAATCCATCTTATTTTACTCGAAAAACCGAAGTTAAAATTAGTGGAACTCGTTTATAGAAGACTCAATACCACTTTTCTTCAGTGCCGAATTATTTCCAGTGTCACTTCTCAATGTTAATTTAACCTAGAAAAGCCTATGGAGATCATAACCTTTTCATTTTTTCTTCCCACCTTTTTGTCCCTGATGCCACTCGTTTTTAATTCTTTGCTAATTCTAATAATATTATAAATTCAATGTGTAAAAACGTTTGCCTGACGTCAGGTTCAAAACGAATGCTAAAATGCCTTTGCATATGGGTGAATTATAACCCAGAGAGAAACATGGGCCAATTTGTTTTTACGTTATTCAAATATTTTTCTTAATAATTCCAATTTTTGCTTTTTTCATTGAAAATCAACGGACATTTTTCATAGAAAATGTAACATTTTTACTTCATTGTTTCAAAAATTTCAAAAGCCGTAATAATAATTTATTTCTTTTTAGTTGAAAGATTTTCACGTAAAATATTAAATTGAGCTGGTTTTTTTTTTTCAAAAATTAAAAAGGTGAATATTGTGTCATAGTGGAAATAAAAAAGATATTTTCAGAATAAGTTTTTGCTTTGGTCAAATTTATATTTTAGTAAAAAGTTTCTAATGGACAGCAATTTTTATGCAGGTAGCGAACTTAGTGGGGAATTACATAACTTAAATTTTAAAATGTATTTTTTTTCCGAGATGAGAACTATTTATACCCCAAGTTAAACTTAGGTAATAATTTTCTGATGTGTTTACATCATCCCTTGGGAGAGAATAAGGTTTAAAAATTTAAGTGAAACTTTTATTTTTTATTTTTTACTGTATCACAGCTATAACATTGTTAAATATTAGCAGTAAGGATTCAACACAATTTATTTTTGCATTCATAGCGATTCTGAGTGGGAAATAGGGTATCTAAATTTAAGTGAAGTTAATTTTTTATGTTTTGACTATCGATTTTTTACGTTCAGATTAGAAGTTTTTGTCTAAACTACCGCAACCTGTATTACTACAGTGGTGAAACATTTTGAATTACACATTGGTAAACTGCATCCCACATTCTGATGCAATACCGCATACATCAAAGCCTGATGATGATATTCTCTATTAATTTTGAAATGCGTTCGTCTGAGTGCAGTAGTTATTAAAAAACTTGACATATTAAACAAACACATAATTTGAAGAACAAATTAAAAAAACAAAATTTGTTTCCTACATTGTTTAAGCGCGAGAAGGGACAGATATTAAGTTATTTCATTCCATTAGTTCTACATTTAATGTTAAATTTTTGTAACAAATTAGTTAAGCCAATTGAAGATTAAAAAATATAAAATTCATACAATATGATACTTAAAACACCCTAAAAAATTAGATTCCGTTCAAATGAAATTGAAATAAATCTTAGACTTTTTTTTAAGTTTTGTATTTTGCATGCATCTTATCATTTTATGCACAATTGTCATAAACATAATACAAAATCTGCAATACAAATATTTTAAATTAAAAATGGAAGAAGTCTAAGATTTATTTCGATTTCATTTGAACGGAATCTAATTTTCCAGGGTGTTTTAAGTATCATATTGTATGAATTTTATTTTTATTTTTTAACTTCAATTGGCTTAACTAATTTGTTACAAAAATTTAACATTAAATGTAGAACTAATTGAATGAAATAACTTAATATCTGTCCCTTCTCGGGCTTAAACAATGTAGGAAATAAATTTTGTTTTTTTTTAATTTGTTCTTCAAATTATGTTTTTGTTTAATTATATAAATACATAGCTCTTATAGTCGTCGCTCGGTCCGTCTGTACGTCCGCATATAACAAAGCAAAAATTACCCAACCGAAGAGCCTGAAATTATAAATATATAATTGTTGCAAAATATTGTCGAGTCATTTCAAATTGTATGAAAATCGGTTGTATATTTTAAACACAGGGACAGTCAGTCAAAAATTTTTCATTATATTACGGCCAATGGGAAAAAAAATGTTTCAAGTGCATTTTATGATGTTACAGCTATTCGAACGTAATGAAATTGATATGCATTTATGAAGTGCACTAAAATATACATTCAGTACAGTATGCGGTGCAAAAAATATTTATAAAACTAGTTATAGTACAAACGCACCTCATTTGCCACGTTTGACTTGCAATTTCCAACTTGTTACCCTTTCCAACATAGTTAAAAATTGTTTATGACGGTTTCTCTGTCTGCCGTCTTTCTTCTCTAACTCGCGTAAATAGATTTGGATTGACATGTAATTGATATACGTTATTGAGGTTTATCATGGCATGTTCGGTATTGAAAATGAAGTGTGTAACATTCATAGTTCATTTACATGGGAACTCAAAGGTATTTCGTTACATTGTGGTCTACGGAGAAAAATCCTTTGCGGTGTATTTTAATAGTGTTACACAATTCTAAATATAATGAAATTTATGTACATTATTGGGGTGCACTAAAATATAGTTAATATGGAATATGTTATCTGTTGCACATACAGTTTCGTACAGAGGAAATCAAAAATATTCCGTTGCATTATGGTCTATGAAGAAAACATTTTGCGACATATTTTAATAATTTTACTTTTTTACAAACACTAGGAGATCGAACCCAGGCTTTCTGGGTTACAGAGTATAGGTGAAAAATAGAGGATTTTCCTTATTATTGAAAGTTCGATTAATTTTTATGCATGCAATATATTTTTCCCACTAACTCCAAAAAAGCATTTTTATATAAAAAACTAGGGGGCTCTGCCCCCTACGAGCTACGCTCGCCAACCCCCGTTCAGACACAGTAGATTATAAACACCGTAGAATATAAGACGAAATCAGCAGCTGCTAGAGATACAATGGATGTTTTCGTCTTTGATTAAAAACAAGAAAGAAAAATCATGCGTACGGCATAGATTATGAAACACTTTCCCACACTCCCTGGAAGCTTTAACAAAACTTCGTTATTTAGGGAAATAAGGTAAATAAGATAACTAACTAAACATTTAAAAAACTGATTTCAGCAGTTACCATCCATAGCCAAATATTTATTCCAATACTTCCGAACTGCCCTGTATTTGATCTGTAGGCTGATATATATGCGCTATAATAGAAAATTTAGTTTAGCAAGAAAACGCATAACAGGTTGAAATTTCTCTTTCAGCAATTTATACTAATAGATAGAAACATACTTGAATACATTTGTTCAGCGCTGTTGTTTACGTAGTACCTTTATTACACGCCACTATTTAGCTAAACTTTAATTCAAACTAAATCACTCTTAAAACTACTGAAATCGCATTTCCAGAATTTATCATCTATAGGCGGCCATGTATCCAATTCTTTGCGTGGCCCTGTATATCATTTTATCTATATTCTACAAACATTTCTTAGAAAACTACATGTAGTTCAGCATAACACATTTTAAACCCACGTTTCAGCAATTTACGGTCATACTCAGTAACCTTTACGAATTCTTTTGCGTAGCCCTGTATATCAACTATAACATTTACACACACCATATAGTATGCATAAATATAGTGAAACTTAAAAGCGCATATCATAATTAAAAATGAATTCCCTGCCATCGCCGCTAATATACAGTACTTCAGATAGAAAATACTTGTCTGAAATGTTTTGTATTGTAAAGAACTAATTCATTACAGAAAACTAACATTTTCCACCGATAGATGGCGGTAGTCATCTGATGATAAAAGATTGTTCTGCTTTTTCGAACTCCGAAGCGAGAAGCGGGAGTGAGAGCGCAGAGAGTTTTTTGGGTTGTGAAGGTGACATGACGTAGTGATGTAGTTAAAATAGAAAATGTTACCGCGATTATATTTTGTGTTTGTAATTTTAAGTTTTGTGAATGTCCATTAAATCACGAAAACCACCCGATGGCCTCTTCATTTATCAAGTGTGTTCATTATTAAAGTATAACATCGTTTCCTACATTACAGACGTAAAAATGGTGGCAGCCCGGTACGATACTCCACGGTGCAAAAGAACCAGTGATGTTCTTAAGTAAAGATGCAATTATAAGTAAGTATGCCAGTTCCACATTTTGTATTTATTAGTATCTTCAATTCCAATCTGTTATCGATTAAATTTATTTTAATCTGGATTAATTAGATTTATTTGCTTGCGTAAATTAATTTCAAGCTTTAGAAAAAGCGCGGGTTAATTGGGCATATTTCAAGTACTGATATATACTGGACTTATTCCCATCAAATCAAATAAAAAATTTGAATAATATTGAAAATTATTTCATTAAGCTGTTCTCTTTATAAAATATTGTGTTCTTACGCATTTTATCTTAGAAATATTAAGATCTGTTCTTAAAGTTGAAATAATAATAAATAAAGTTTATTTATATATTTTGGGGGTTAGTTATGATGGTAATTCTTTTGAATAAAATGTTAAAATGGTATAATTTCATTCTTTAAAGGAACGACATTTTGAAAAAAAAAATTCCAATCTTACCATTTTGTTATTTGGATCAATGCCAAAATTACAAAGTTCGAAAGAAAAAATGTTGGAAGGCAGATAAATTCTGTTTTTTCTTTATTTGTTTATTTAGTTTATTCTAAAAATAGAATAGATGGTATTTTCGTTTTTTGGTTTCTGATTGAAAAATGAATGTGGATTTGATATCTGTTTTGTTATTTTTAAAGAGAAACGTTATTGAGTTTAAAACGGAAAAATAAACAATTCTGTTTTGTTTGTTGAGTTTATGTAAAAAAATAAAAACTTTATAAGTATCGAGTAAAGGATAAAAGTGTTATTTTCATTTGGAAAAAGAAATTGAGTTGAATATTTTGTAATTTACTCTTTTCATGTAAAGAAATGAAAATGTTAAGTGGGTTATTTTAAATATTTTTTTGCGAGTAATGTGTTATGCTTGCATAAAAAGGGTTGATAATTAAGAAAAATTCTCGTATTTACTTAGTTTGATTGGTTTAATTTCAATTGCGTAAATTAATTATTGTTTTGAAATAATTGTGTTTATTGAATAAAATACAGTTCTGAATGTTGAAAAAAAATATTCTTTTATCAACTTGATCGTATTGTTGTGACAATTACACATTTACTTATTTAATTTGTTTAAAAAGTTGTACAGTGTTTAATTTACTAAGAATTTGATAGAGGTAGATTTTAGAATTGCTTTATTAATTAAAATTTATTATATCGGCTTGAAAGTTTTGTTGCTTGTTTTAAGTAGGAGACTTCTGAGTTCTATTAATTAGAAATTAAGCATTCTGATTTTGATTCGGTTTATCTAAAATTAAGATGGCCTATTTAGCAAAAGCTAGAAGGGCAGACTTGTTGGAAATTTGTGACGAATTGGAATTGGAAGTTAATCTTTCGAAAAAGATTCCAGAAATTAAGAAAATTATTTTAGAAAGCGAAGTTTACAAGGAAGAAGAGGTTAAACTCATGTTGGACCGAGTAATAGAAGATAGGAAAACGAGAGAAGAGGAAAAAGAAAACAAAGTAAGCAAGAAAAGAGAGAGAAAGAAGAGAAAGAAAAAGAAGAAAGATTTCCACAAGAAGAAAGGGAAGAACGTATGGCTAAGGAAGCTCATGAACATGAACTAGAATTAAAAAAATTGGAGCAATTGCAAAAAACTTCTGAACAGAACGATGGGTCAGGAAGAAAGGTTGATGTCGGACCAAAGATACAGTTGGCACAAATTGTTCCGAAATGCGACGAAAAATCTGATGAATTGGGTCTGTTTTTAATTAATTTTGAGAGAAGAGGAGAGATGGCTAAAGTTTCGAAGAGTGAATGGGTTGCATACTTGAAAGCTGTTTTGCCCACAGAGGTTACAAACATGTTAGCCAGGGAATCGCCTGAAGATGCGATTAACTACGATTTCGTTAAAAATCTTATATTAGAAAGATATAAGTTGAATAGCGAGAAACTGAAACAATGTTTTTATCGTCATCATAAAACGCCAGACAAATTTTGGAGGAATTATGCGCAGGAACTCACTAGTTATTTTACAGCCTGGATTAAAGAATTAGGTGTTGAAAAGTTTGATCAACTTAAAGATCTAATTATTACATAACAGTTAAAGTTTCGAGTGCCTGAGGAAAAAAAGAACATTTTCTAGACAATTTGTTAAATTTTGTGACGCCTTTAGATTTGGCTAAGAATTTGGATGATTATGAAAGTATCAAAGAAAGTTTCAAAAAGAAAGAACTTCCGAAAAAGACCATGTCTAATTTTCGACCCCAGTTTAAAAATTCAAATAACTTTGACTACAAGAAATAAAGTAAGGATAATAAGCCTAAATTGCCAATTAAATCAGAATCATTAACTGGGAATAATAGAGAAAGAGAATTTGATAAGAGGAGAACGTTACGTGGTTACGAATGTGGATCAAGCACTCATCTTCGTCCTCAATGTGATAAACTTAAGAAATCCCCAGAAATTATTTCTCATGTTAGGGTTGTAGTTGGGCAAGATTCTTCAATAACGCCTTATTTTAGTGTGGGGAAAGTAAACGGCGTACAAATGTAAACTTTGAGGGATACAGGTGCAACAATAGATTTAATTGCACAAAGGTATGTCAAACCGCATATGTATCTGAACGAAAAAGTGTGGGTTCGGGTGCCCTTACACGATGGTCTATTCTGTTTACTTCTTGCAGAGATTGAATTAGACTGTGAGATGGGGCATGTGATAACTAAAGCTGCTGTCTCTAGAGACTCTGTAGATTTAGGAAGATATTTGTTAGGAAATAAAACAGCTGTTTTATTTGAACATCGTAAAGAAGAAAAGGCAGTGAAAGAGCACATGATTAATGCTGTTCAAACCAGAGCTCAGAAGAAAATTCTGGAAGCAGAGAAGGTTTCTCATGAAGAAACTGAAATGCACGAAATTTCTGATGAAACTGTAGAAAAGAATCATAGCAATAATATAGAAAGTGAAAACAAAAAAATCGACGCGAAAAAGATAAAGATAAATCTGAAGAAGAGAAGTTAGAAACCCAAGAAGATTCAATTTTGGCAGTATAGCAAACTGTCTCAGTACAAGAGCTTATAAAAACTTCTCCTAAGACATATTCTGAAGAACAAAAGAAGAGGAAAGAGCTAAAACCTCTTATTGAAGAAGCTAAAAGGAAAAATACCAAAGCTAGCAAATTTATTTTGGAGAAAAATATACTTTTTATAGAAGAAAAGATAGGAATGGTACTGAAAGAAAATTATTAGTTGTCCCGGAAAGATTTCGTGAACAGTTAAAAAAATTTTGTCATGAAACTTTTGCAACTCATTTGGGGGTAGCTAAAACTAAAGATGCTTTGTTTAAGACTTTTTATTGCCCAAATTGCTTTAAAGATATCGAAGATTATGTAAGAACCTGTGACTACTGTCAACGAGTTGGAAAGCCTCAAGACAAAAAGAAAGCACCTTTACAGATTGTTCCAGTTATTTCAGAAGTATTTACAAAGCTAAATGTTGATGCTTGTGGACCTTTACCTGTCAGTACACTAGGCAACAAGTACATAATAACTGTAATTTGTTTAGCTTCGAAATATCCTGACGTGGTTCCTACAACTAATTTGTATTCTAAGACGATTATTGATGCTTTATTGCAAATTTTCGTAGACTTGGATTTCCTCGTATACTACAAACTGACCAAGGAAAGTGTACTTACAACATTCGTCAGTGTACTTACAACGGAATTCTTAGAGAAATTTGGAGTTAGAGTTGTGCGAAGTTCGGTTTATCATTCACAAAATAACCCAGTTGAAAGAATGCACAGGACTTTGAAACGGATACTCAGAGTACTTTGTTTAGAATCTGGAGCTGACTGGGAGAAAGTAATCCCTCCTGCCTTTTTTGCATTAAGAACTGTAACTCACAATAGCACTGGGTTCAGTGCAGCAGAATTAGTCCATGGCCAGAACTTAAGAACTCCAATGATGCTACTCTATGAAAAATTGACTGAGCAAGAGATAGAAGAAGATAGTGTGATATCCTATGTATTTGACTTAATGAACAGAATGAAGAAATGGCAAGAGCTCGCTGCAGAAAATATGGAAAAAGAGAAACAAAACCAAAAATATTGGTATGATATAAAAGCCAGAAAATAAGAGTTTAAAGAGGGATCTCAAGTATTAATTATGGTCCCGTCCAAACCAAATAAACTGTCAGTTAGTTGGATAGGACCTGGAGAAGTAATAAAGAGATTGTCGGAAACTAACTATGTTATTTACGATCCAGAGAGAAAGAAGTCCCAAGTGTATCACGTAAATATGTTAAAGCCCTACCATCAAAGAAAAATAGAAAGTATAAATTTACTAACTATAAAAACAACCTCTAACGATGAAGAATAGGATGAAATTCCTAAATTGGATGAGGAAAATAATGACAATGCGTTGTTAGAAGTATTGCAAGAAATAAAAAAAACAACAGATTAAATGAAAGTCAACGAGAAGAATTAGGACAACTTATTGGAAAATATGCTGACTCTTTTTCGACTGAACCAGGGTGCACGAATTTAGCTGAACATGATATTGAGCTGGAATCAGAAAAACCAATCTGTGACCGGCCTTATAAAATGTCGCCTAGACAAACAGAATTCTTTAAGGCCGAAGTCGAGAAAATGCTGAAACTGGAAGTCATTGAGCCAGGTGAATCTGACTTTGCCTCTCCGTTAATTTTAGTTGAAGTTCCAGGCAGAGAAGCGAGACCTTGCATAGATTATCGCCGTTTAAATAAAGTGACTCGCACAAAATTTTATCCTTTGCCCAACATTGACCAGTTAATAGAAAAGGTGTCTTCAGCTAAATATATTTCAGCTTTAGATCTGACCAGAGGTTGCTGGCAAATTCCGTTAACCAAACGTGCTCAAAGGTACGCAACTTTTGTGACAAATTTTGAGACGTACGGAACCTTACGCCTTCCCTTTGGTTTAAAAAATGCTCCGTATGAATTTAGCCGACTTATGGCTGGATTACTCAGAAACTGTGAAGAGTATGCGGTGCCTTATATGGATGATGTTGCTGTCTTTTCTCAAACTTGGGAAGATCATCTAAAACACCTGGAAGACATTTTCAAAAGACTGAGTGAAGCAAACCTGCATATTAAACCATCTAAATGTCAATTTGCCCAAGCTTATGTAAAATATCTTGGACACATAGTGGGTCAAGGTCTTAGAACTCCAGGAGAACTGAAGGTTCAAGCAATAAAAGAGTTTCCAGTTCCTACCACTAAAACTCAAATCCGATCTTTCTTAGGTTTAGCCGGATATTATCGGAACTATATTCCGAATTTTTCTGTAATTGC
Organism: Maratus speciosus; assembly: GCA_963932465.1. Lineage (NCBI taxonomy): Eukaryota > Metazoa > Arthropoda > Arachnida > Araneae > Salticidae > Maratus > Maratus speciosus. Next base: position 175,199,359 of record OZ010790.1, on the reverse strand, counting down.
AACGCCTCTCACTAATTTATTAAAAGGAAAGGTTCGCAATTCAATAGTAGACTGGAATGACGACTGTCAAAAGGCATTTGATGAACTGAAAGGTAAACTCTCTGAAAATCCTGTCTTATATAGTCCTGACTTTACAAAACCTTTCATCGTTCAGTGTGATGCTTCAAATTTGGGAATTGGTATAGTGTTATCCCAGCTGAATGAAAATAATGAAGAACATCCTATATTGTATCTGAGCAAAAAGTTTTCAGACAGAGAACGAAACTTTAGTACCACCGAAAAAGAATGTGCTGCTATTGTGTTTTCAGTGCGAAAACTACGATACTATTTGGATGGACCTCAAAAAATTCAGATCCAGACGGACCACAACCCCTTAGTATGGTCAGACAAAAACAGCGGAACTAATCCTAGACTTTTAAGATGGGCCTTACTTTTACAGTCCTTCAATTATGAAATTGTTCATAAAAAAGGAAAACATCATCAGAATGCTGATAGTTTGAGTCGAGCCCTAAACGCCTAAGTTTGATTAGAATGCTAATATGTAAATATGATAATTTGTATAACAGTTAAATTTGAATTTATTGTTTTGAATGTGTGTAAATTGTTTTTCATTTGTATCTTGAGTATAATGTTTGAGTATTTATAAATTTTATTTGTATTCTATATATTTATGTTTTCATGGTGGGAATAAGTCAGTTGTGATTCACGGTACTAAACTTTGTTTGGAACTGGTGCTTGAAAAGCAATAACTCAGAAAGAAACTTTACCCCGTCAACAGTGAAAAGTATTCTCCAGGTGGGGAGGAGTCTGTAAGGAACTAATTCATTACAGAAAACTAACATTTTCCACCGATAGATGGCGGTAGTCATCTGATGATAAAAGATTGTTCTGCTTTTTCGAACTCCAAAGCGAGAAGCGGGAGTGAGAGCGCAGAGAGTTTTTTGGGTTGTGAAGGTGACATGACGTAGTGATGTAGTTAAAATAGAAAATGTTACCGCGATTATATTTTGTGTTTGTAATTTTATGTTTTGTGAATGTCCATTAAATTAAGAAAACCACCCGATGGCCTCTTCATTTATCAAGTGTGTTCATTATTAAAGTATAACATCGTTTCCTACATTACAGTATGTTCCTGTAAATGCATTGCATTTCGTATTATACATGAAATAACTTAAGTAAGCCTCACCGACGTATATCAATTTTATTATATATGAATTTGTATAATTAAAATACGCCGCAAACAATTCCCCCCAATACCATTTGTAATGGACTCGTTTTGTGTAGCCCTGTAAATGAATAGTAACTCTTCATTGCACCGCATATGCTACAGAATATTCTGCATATTTTAATGCACTTCGTAAATGATTATATTTTTATTATGTTTGAAAGGGTGTAACATTTAAAAAAATCATTTGAAATGATTTTTTCCCATAGGCCATAATGCAACGGAATACTTTTGACTGTCCCTGTAAATGAACTAAACATGCTACAAACTTCATTTGAAATAGTGTTCGTGCTAGGCTAAACGTCAATAACCAAAAATTTCAGTGCGATCCGAGTATATTTACGAGCGTTAGAGCGCGAACAGACAAACCGAAATCAATAACACTTTTCAACTTTGCTGGAAAGTGTTAAAAATAAGTTAAAAATTTGAAAGTAAGCTAATGTAAAATGAATTTAGTACACAGAGTCTTTGTCTCTCGGTACTTTTTAACAACGCTATGAGAAAGTTCTTTTGAACGTATCGTTTTAAATCTGACGTAATCTTCCCCAAAGTTTCCTTTCTCTTTTTAATATTCACATGAAAATACTTTTGTTCTTAGAAAGGAAATATTATTTGCGCTGTCTTAGATTTCACGATAATCTATATAATAATAGCCTAAGTCATGTGACTGTCATCAATAGCTCCGGGTTGACCGCTTCACTTTTTATATGCCAAACAGCCAATTTGGTAATTTAATGCTAGCAGGGCGCAGGTGATAAATCGCCAAATATTGTTCCATAGCAATCATATCATCAGTATTTTAATAGTCCAACTCATGCGGCTGTCTTAAACAATTTTTCGCGAGGTAAATTACAACAAAGCTTTGATGTTGAAATTAAATGTCATAGTTTATGGTATTATTTATTACTTTTTTTAAAAAAAGAATTAAGAGAAAATTGAGAATCATAAATTTTAAGTATTTTCGTTTAAATTAAAGTTATGTATTTTAAATAAAATGAGTGAAAGTATTATATTTTAAATCAAATTAATGAAATAAGAAAAAATACAACGGGTACAATGTTTGGCGATTTATCACCTGCACTCGGCTAACATAAAAATACCGAGTTCATGATTTCTGTATCAGAATGTTCCGATTTGCGAAGGATTGAGCAAGTAAATTAAATTATGAATAAAAGTAACACGATGCAATGCTTAGCATAGATTTAAAGGCGACCAAACTGGTCGCCAAGGGCGGCTAGTAGTTGAAAAGATTATCTCAAATATGAAATAAATGTCTCGTGCAAATATAAAATTTTTAATTTAAAGTGTTTTGCCAACTTTTATTTATTTGGCCTTTTTAAATATGACACAATTTCCTTCAATTGTGGCTTTTAACGCATAATAATGAATTTAGTACTTAAAATTTCTCTTTCCCTTTTAAAATCCACGTGTAACTATAGTTTTTATGATGTAATTTTCAATATTTTCCTGATTTTTAACACGCAATCACTTAATTTTAATTTGAAAGTTTTTTCTGTTTATAATAGCCACGTGTAAATAAATTTTTTATTTGAAGGAAATATTATTCTTTGCGCTGTTTTTAAAAATTGGCAACAGTTTAAAATAATTGCCTTTTTCTAAAATGTGTAAGAAATATCTCTCGAAATGCTAAAAATTTGAATTAAAAATGGAAATAAATCCTCAAAAAATGTGTCAAATTAAAAAGATAATTGCAATCTGCACATCGGGAACTTCCAATGTATAAAATGTTCTAAAAATGTTTAAATTCCTATGTTTAGTTTTTCTCCTATAAAACTTTTTTAATGGAACGATTTTGACCATCTTTAACATTAAATATCTCTTAAAATAATTATTCGATTTAAAAACTGTCTGAATCTGCGTGTTTATCAAACATGTCTCTATAATACCACCGATTTTCATATTTTTGTATGAAACAGTTTTGTGAATATTGACGACGAAAGACCCCCGGTCATAAAAATATGGATGCTAATCTTGTAGGAGTATACCCGGATGATCTACGCAGATTTTCATTGGTCCATTTCCAAATAAAAACTTTTTTTTTATATATAGAAGGAAATATCAATTATGCAAGCAAATAAAGTATTTAAATTTACCAAAAATGGTATTTTCGTCTCTACGCAGATTTTCATTGGTCCATTTCCAAATAAAAACTTTTTTTTATATATAGAAGGAAATATCAATTATGCAAGCAAATAAAGTATTTAAATTTACCAAAAATGGTATTTTCGTATTAGCTGCATGCTATGAGTTATTAATCCAAGGTTTTTCTACTTACGACAGCCTTTTTGATTCTGATCATTGCAGAGCTTTAAGCGCGTAGTTCAATTATTTGTATGTTAAATTTGAGTTATATCTACCCTATTAAAATCCATGCGCGTATCTGTGTAACCTCAAAAACTCGGTAACCACAGGTCGCAGGGCTACAAAATTTGGCGCACCACTTGCTGATAGAGTGCTCATGAACAATTGGGGCAAAAAATTCGATAATTTTGAATAGACTTTTTATTTTATGTTTTTGACGAATTTTTTGCCTTTTTTATGTTCAACCAGTAATCTCGTGAGTTCTAACCAGTTATAAATATTTACTGCAATCTGAGATACACATATTACGTATGACACGCTGCATAAGAAACTGTAGCGGGTATTACGATAATTCTTTTACCTCACATGCAAATAATTAGATAAACAGGGTGATTATAATTACAGTCCCATTTTGAAATTGCTGTAAAAAAGAACCACTAATCAGAATGACTTCAAATTTGAACTGACTATACTGGAAGAAGGGGGAAACGGTATAGCATAAGAAAGAAAAAGTTCCAAACTGTATCAACAGATGCACTGTAAGCGGTATAACGAATGCGGATTCGGCTACAAGAGACATTTTTAATCGAAATACGACGGCTTCGGCATGGGTTGCTCTGTAAGCCAACCGTATTGTTCAATGTGCTTGAGTATTTCAGTTGTTTGACGGAAAAATGACCCAAATCAAGCAACAATTGTGGTACTGTTAGTGGAAAGCCCATCCACCGCGGGAAATTAGTACCGCATTGGAAGGGAAAAATCGGTTTTTAATTCTCCTTGTGCCAGAAACCGCATATGAATCACATAAGGATTCGGTCCTTGGGCCAAAAACCGCATAAAAAGCACATAATGATTCGGTTTTTTATTGTCCTTGGACCAAAAATCGCATAAAAAGAACATAATGATTTGGTTTTTATTTACCCTTAGACCAAAAACCGAATAAAAAACACATAATGATTTGGATTTTAAATATCGCTAGACGTGCAGCATACCGGTTCCATACGCTATCCATCATTGTCCACCAAAAGTTGAAACCGATAAACAGCATATTCCACAACAGACCGGATTGTCTCACGCGTAACATTCCGAATGTGTTCCGTATTCCATGCCTTCAATTCAGCTAAGTTTGCAATCGAGCCACTGTACATAACATTTTCAAGATAACCCCGCAGCCAGAAGTCACAAGAATTGAGGTCTGGTGATCTTGTAGGCCAGGCTGTTGGACAATGACGGCTGATAAGTCGATCATTTCCGAAATGCCTCTTGAGCAGTTGCATTATTGGCTTTGCGATGTGGGTAGGTGCGCCATCTTTCATGAAAACGATTCTATCCGGGCATGCACGCTGTTAAAGTGTTGGAATGACCTGGTGCGCAAAAGACTCTCATAACATTTGCCATTCACGGTACAGGTAATCGGACCCGCAGGACTCATCTCCTCGAAAAAATGGACCTACCATACACGATGCCGTCAACACGTACCACACAATTACTTGCAAATGCATCGGTACTGGTTGAGTTGCGAATGGATTTTCTTTTGTCCATAGCCTGCAATTTTGTGTGTCAACAAATCCTTGGAGATGGAAATGGGCTTCGTTGGTCACAAAATGTTCCATGGGAATTCATTGTCTAATTCCCTGTGAGCGAAAAATTCCAGAGCAAACGTGTGGCAGGTCAGCAAGAATTAACTCCTGAATATGGGTAATTTTGTAATGATAGTAATGCAGGATATTTCGTATAATTTTATGCACCGTACTCACCATCATGTCTAAAGATCGGACAATTCCTTGTGAACTGCACGTTTGCACACCACTGCTCATCCCTTCCTCTAATGCTGTAGCCACATCTTCTACTAACGTCGAAGCAATTGATTCCCCCCCCCCCCTTCCAGATTTCACTTCAAAACAACCCGTCTCTTCGAATTTCTGAATCATAGTCTTCAGAATCTTAGCAGACATCGGACCACAGTCTTTTTTCATACCCTTTAATGACCGGGATGTCTTTAAAGCTGCAAGCACACGGTCGCCTTTCTTGTAAAGAGCTTCACCAGCAGAGCGTGATCCTTCATTGAGAGACTCCTGACAAGCTGCTCAGATGCATAATATATCCCGCGTTTTTATACCACATGCAATGTGTCGTGCGCATGAGGGTCTTTTAATTTAGATAGTATGCCGCTTACAGCGTCATCTATTGGCTCACTTTGGAACTTTTTTTTCTTATGCCATACTTATGCCAACCCCTTCTTCCAGTATATTCAATTCAAATTTGAAGTCATTCTGACCAGTGTTTTTTTACAGCATTTTGAAGGTGGGACTTTAATTATAATCGCCTTGTATACATATTACGTACACCACGTTGCAATACTAAGAAGCTGTACCGGGTATTACGATAATTATTTTACCTCGCATGCAAATAATTAGAAATTCTTTAATTGCGCTTAGTTATTACATTAAAAAAAATAAAAACATTTTATCACAAACATCAACGAATCGTTTTATTCTATTTATTATCTTATTCCAAAGATATCGTTTTATCGTCTGCTGCCATAGCAACATGATAATCTAAGTTTCATTAAAAAAATGCACAGTAGTAGAAAATTATTTTTCTAAATCGAATAATTTTTAATTTTGGCTTTAGAATTAAATTCGTGAACTCCCTTGCGTGGAACGGGTTAAAAAGCTAGTATGCATATTGTTTTATTTATTTATTTACAGATGAAGTTTTAATTATTTTATGGACTATTAGCCGTAAGAAAGTGCTGAACTCTTTACATTGTTTTAACGGCAAACGGATTGATCTTTCGTAATCGAGCTCCATGAGATAGAGGTAAATTTAAAAACATTTCATGCTTGAAAATTATTTTTAAAACCACAGATAATCACTAAACTGAGATGCAGTTTGCAAACAAATTTCATTTGAAAGTTTTTTTTTTCTCTATTTGGAGGTGCAAAATTTTAAATTGATCGATTACATATATAGCCCAGTGGTAGGGGAGCAAAAAAAGGCCCAATTCGGAAATAATTAGAGGAAAGCTGGAAACTATTTTAATCCTTCAGTTTATGTCTAGAATGAATATGCTACGTTTTTCCCCCACGTACTAGGTGAGCGTTAGGAATGATACATAAGTCAAAAAACACGTCTTTTTTAAATACCGTAACACTATCTCGAAATCACTAACTTTTTCAAAAACATCGTCTGCAAAAATGTTGTAGAGCTTAAAATTCTGAATAAAATGAGTACCTACACTTAATACTTTTGTTGAATATTAAAGTCACAATTCTACTTCAAAGTTTTAGCACCATGGTCAGAGGGTTGAACTCAGAATTAACTAGGGGAAATCTGGAAATCGTTTTAATCTCTTCATATTAGGTCTAAAATAAGTATGCTATGTTTTCCCCTTCGTACTAAGTGAGCGTTAGGAAATATGTACACATTTACATTCGAAAAACACGTTTTTCTTTAATATTTTTAACAATATCTGAAATTGCGACTTTAATTTTGAACAAAAATATTGATGTAAGTATTCATTTTATTTAGAATTTTATGGTCTACAACATCGGTACTGGAATTTTTTTGATATAGTTAGCTGTTTTGAGGTATTGTTAAGGTGATCTGGTCTCTCCCAGCTTGAAGCTCTTAAATAGTGATTAAGGCAAAATTTTGAAATATAATTGCGACCTTAATTTTGAACAAAAATATTAATGTGGGCGCTCATTTTATTCACAATTTTATGCTCTACAACATTTGTACTGACAATGTTTTTGATAGACTTACCTGTTTTGAGATATTCTTAGCTAACTTGCTCTCTCCGGACATCAAGCTCTTGATTAGCAATTAAAGCAAAATTTTGAAATTAGAATTGCGATCTTAATTTTGAACAAAAATACTAATGTGGGTACTCATTTTATTCAGAATGTTAAGCTCTACAACATTTGAATTGACAATGTTTTTGATAGAACTACCTATTTTGAGATATTGTTAAAAAATTAAGGAAAAATAAGTTTTTCGAATGTAAATATGTACATATTTCCTAACGCTCACTTAGTACGAGGGGGAAAACATAGAATATTCATTTTAGACATAATATAAAGGGATTAAAATGATTTCCAGTTTTCCCCTAATTAATTCTGTGTTCAACCCTCTGATCACGGGGCTAAAACTTTAAAGTAGAATTGTGACCTTAATATTCAACAAAAGTATCAAGTGTAGCTACTCATTTTATTCAGAATTTTAAGCTCTACAACATTTTTATTGACAATGTTTTTGAAAGAGTTAAAGATTTCGAGATAGTATTATAGTGTTTAAAAAAAACGTGCTTTTTGGTCTATGCATAATTCTCTCTAAATCTATGCATAATTCTTAACGCTCATCTAGTACGAGGGGGAAAACGAGCATATTCATTCTAGACCTAAACTGAAGGGATTAAAACAATTTCCAGCTTTCCCCTAATTATTTCCAAATTCAACTCCCTAATCACTGGGCTAATATGTTAAATTAGTATTTATTTTAAATATTATACTTTTATTTATTAATAGAGGACGTTTTAATTTCTTTATGGAAAATTATTCAGAAATAAATATTGAAAAATTTTATTGCATTATGTATAAAATGTTTATTATTATTATTATTATTATTATTATTATTATTATTATTATTATTATTATTATTACTTATTGTGTAATGGAGCTGGCACGTGATAGAGATAAATTACAAAAAATTATGCTTGAAAACTAATTTAAAAAACATAATAAATCAGCCAATTAAGATGCACTTTTGAAATAAATTTCATTTGAAAGAAGTTTTTTTCCCCTGTGCGACGGTGTAAAAATTGAAAATGTACGATGGTTAGAAGATTAAAAAAATTGCAGTAGCCAAAATCTCAAAACCGAAATTTGGTCGTGAAGTGTTGCCATTTGCAAAATGACGTTAGCGTTACACACTGATACGTTTGTCTATTATAATATACATACAGCATGTAATACAGCTGACATGTGATAGAAAAAAATTACAAAAATTCATGCTTGAAAATTATTTAAAAGACATAATAAATCAGTCAATTAAGATACAGTTTTGAAACAAATTGCACTTACTTTTTTTTTCATATACGATGGTGTAAAAATTGAAAATGTACGATAATTAGAAGATAAAAAAAAAATGCAGTAGCGAAAATCTCAAAACTGAAATTTGAACGTGGAGTGTTGCCATTCTCAAAATGATGTCAGCGTTACGCACATATGCTTTTGTCCTTTCTAATATAGATAATGGTTTCTTTATTAATTTATGAGATGTATCAATAACACTTCACTATTTCAAACATGGTGAAATTAATACACATTTAATGAGATTTACTGTAACATGCTTCCCAGCAAACACATACCTTTCGGCACACGATCGGACCGCATCCGGCAGTGTCGGTTAAGTGTCGGCATTTCATAGTGGTTTCGGTGAAGTGTCGGCAACACGTCGGCAACTGAAACTCAAGAATCTGCTTTTTCGACTGCCGGTTACCGTAATTGGTCCCCTTATGGTTATACATCGGTAAGCGACTTACACCGGCAAGTGACTCAGGACCGATATGTAATTTCTAATAGTGGCCCGATTAGATTTGCCAACATCGGTCCGAATTCGGAATTTTTAGTAGTAGCCGACATTTTTTTTCTTTTTCTTAATTTTGTTTAAGTTTGAGTTTTGATAAGATTTGTATATTTCATGTATTTCATATAAAATTCTAACAGTGATAAACAACAACAAAAAAAAAAGTCAAAAATAGCCTAAATTTATTTATTTTTAAAAAGTTGTTATTGAATTCATTTTAAAAAGGACTTGCAATTATTTGAATCACCAAAAGAGTTTTTTATATCGCTCCTTAAAATTATTATTCATTTTAAACTTAATCGTAGAAAAAAAAGCTATGTTTCTTTTTTTATTTAAAAATCAAATTATTAAAAAGTGTTTAAAATTATTTTACAAGCTATAAAAATAAAAATAAAAACTACCCAAATTAAAATTTAAAAGAATGATTCAGAAAATTCTCACTTCTAAAATATTATTTACCAAAAAAAAAAAAAACAAACATTAACATTTTTATGTTATTTGATGATTAAAAAATGTTGATAAGTAAAAGAATCATTATTGCTACATAATCACTAAAAATATATTCTACATGAAATCATTCAATGGCAAAAAATGAACTCTTATTCTAATTAAAAGTGATTAATTACCAATCTTTTTTTTAATTAAAATTAGTTTTTCTATGTTACAAATATATATTTTTATAACAGAAAAACCTCTGAAATTCACTTATTTTATTTAATAAGCATTTTTAAATTTATAAGAAAGATTCAGAAATATCCCCCATTTAAAAATTATCTTCCAAAAGAAAAAAAAAATATGTAAATTAATATTTATTTTATTTTTAAATTAAAAATATTGATAAGTAACAAATTAATATTGCAACATACTCATTAAATATATGTTCTACTTTAAATTATTAAAAAAGATTGAATTCATATTCTAATTTAAAATTATTAATTACCAACTTTTTATTTATTAAAATATATTTTCCCATGTTAAAAATATACATTTTATAAATTAACGCAACGCAACACATGTAATTACATTATAATTCCTAATAAGAAAATTTGATTAACTGAACAAAACCTCTAAAAATATTTTTTTATACTTAATTATTCTTAAATTTATAAGAAAAACCAATTAATTTGCTTTAACGAATTCGATAAGATATTTATTTCATTCATTTAAATATTAAATTAACTTTTAAATACACGCGCGTAAGACAATTACAAATAAATAAAATAAAATAAAAACACTTAAAAATTCTAATTTTCCCATCTACCAATTGCCTTCAACGACAAACGATTACTTATTGATATGTCTTCCCCTTATTACCTCGTATAATCCTCCCCTTATCAAGTCTCTGTGGGCAAGTGGTTAAGGCATCTGCTTCCTGTCCTCGGGTTCGTTGGATCAAATCCCGCCCCTTCCACAGCTGAAACACGTTCCTTTCAAATATACATTCTACGATGGTTCATAGATGGCGCCATCAAAACAGAATTTTTTTTTTCAATTTATGCTGGTGTCGGGCTGCGGCCGGCATTCGTATGGATAGCTATTGGCGTGCTGTCGGTATAGTGATCTGCCGATACCGGACCGGCTGCGTGCCTCATGAATCGGGCCGCATTCGCGCGGCGTATCAAAAAAGATACGGAACCGGTAGCGGCAACCGGTATCTTGCCAATACCGCCAGTAGTGGCAAGCGGCTGTCGCCCGATTGCTTACCGATAGCTCTGTGTTTGCTGGGTTGTATTAGAACATGATGTGCATTGCATTCATCGTTCATTGACAGAGCCACAAAATATTTCGGATGCAGTATCCGAAGTTTAGTCTATTAGGAATGATTGCTGAACGTGCGTTTTCAGTTATGACAAGCGTTTTTAACTTTAACTACATTTTACATATTAAGCGGTGTGCATAAATTTTATAGACCATATACATACAGGGATACACAAAAGAATTCATAAGCAATACTAACAGTGAGAGAAAATTGTTTAAAGGTGTTTCTTTTTTTAATATGGGTTATTCATTTTTAAGCTTAACTACACTAAGCATACTCAGATGAATTTGTAGCATATATATAAAATCATATACAGAGCTATGCAAAAACCTGGATACATGATCGCTATCGGTAGTAATTCCTGGTGTCATTGTTTCAATAGTTTTAAAAGTGGTTTTGCCTCAATTGCTTAATAAGTGGCGTATAATAGTCTTTATATAATATACAGGACTGTACAAAGGAATTCAAGTGCGTTTTTGTATATTGGTAGAAATTGCTAAAGGTGAATTTTCAATTGTGTTATACGTTTTCTAACTAATTTTTATCATACTTTGTAGAATATCTGCACTTCTTCAGATCATATACATAGCTGCAAAATAGAATTAGAGTATCTTTACGGCTACATGGAGTAATTGTTCAAATCTGTTTTTCTAATGTGTTATGCGTTTTCTAAAATGTTTACTTAGGTATCTTTTTTTACGATATTAAACGACGAAGTTTTGCTAAAGTATTCTAGAAGTGTTGGAAACTGTATCTCAGTCTATGCTTGTCCACCCATGACTTTTCTTTCTTATTTTATATAAAGACGAAACAATGCTCTAGAATTCTTGTAACAGAGGCAAACTCTTGAAATAAAGGGCTTTCTCGTTTTCTAATATTTTTGTACGTCTTTTTGAATTTAAAAATTATTTTTTACATGGCCGCCATTTTGAAACAAGATGGGGGATGAAGCTGTCTAACGAACTCAGTCGAAACCTTCGTATGTCCTGTACACATGGTTAGTCACATCCAAAACGGTTAATAAGTACGTGTGCTATCGCATGGCAAAAATCAAATTGATGTAAAATATCGGCCACCCTGAAAATTAAAACTGACATATCTGAGCTATTTTTTAAGATAAAGATAAAAAAAAAAATTGCACCTAAATCTTTGTATCAAGGTCAAAGGCCTAATATAAAAAAGCTAGTTTCTAACTTTTTTGTACCTCATTTTACATTTTAAAACTCTCAAATCGGTTTAAATGGCCGACGTTTTTTAAAATGATGGCGGATGAGGCTGGCTAACAACCTCGGTCGAACCTTCATATCGCTCATCCGCAAAAAAAAGTGACACATCTCGACAAAACTAAATTTCATAGGAGAGGCAAAAAAGATTCGCATGTTTTTAGTATAACATGAAATTATAGCACTTAGCTCTACATGCAGCAGTGAAAACATGCTTGAAAGCGTTAAACCCTTAAGAATGAAGCCGTTGGGTAATTTTGTCTGCCCACACAATTTGCCCTTCATCTGTGGTTACAAATGAACATATAGCGTAATAAAGCGTTTTTCCGGATAACTATACGTATGCAACTTCCAGTAGCAAGACGCACCTATGACAGATCTGTTAGTGGAATAAAATACAAAATGAAATTTTGCGTGTTGTGTCACTTTTCCTGCATTTAGGTGATATGTCCTGTACAGCGTTGAAAAAAAATTAAACACTCCTTACTAACTCTCCAAAAAATATCGTAGAAGAAAGTTACTGGTACCATACGATTGGTAATAAAGTCTACTTTTAAATGATGTATATGAAATTTGCTTAGGGGGCCATCTACATATTAAAACGATCCCTAATTTTGTTTTTTCCAGTAGCAGTACACAATTCCGGCAGCATAAATGAACTCTACACCCATTAATTAGCCTAAAAACAAATTTTTATGTAATTCGTACGATACATTTCCGGTAAATTAATCATTTTAAAACGAGCGTATTTTAGGCGCTGTATCCAAATTGAAGTTCGGTACTCGATTGTTCACCGAGAGAGCCTCCTTCAAATTCATGGCACCTTAAGCGCCACTCAAGTAGTCATTGAAGACCGCGAGATTACAGGATAGCATAAGAAATTTCAAACTATCTAGTCACTTTTGTCATAGACTTTAAACCACCATTTCGTCTTTTTAAAGAATAATTTGAAAACTACTTGAAAGGAAAGGGTGAAGTTTTGGATTTCCATAAAGCAGGACTTAATAAATCTAAATCCATCAACAAAATTGTATAATGCAATTCATAATTTTTTCGAATATAAATTTCATAATTCATATAATAAAATTATAAAAATTGCAAATTCAATGTATTTATGTTTGGGTATTTTAGTATTATTGCTGCACAAAAAATTAGCACATTAGGAGTGTAGTTTCAGCAGATATTAAGGAAAATATGAAAATGTAATTTAACATTGGAAACACTAAATTTTGAATGTTTATAATTGAAAAACTTATCATTCAAACGATTAGAAATTTGGTGTCTAGCCATAGTTTGAACCGAAGATTTGAAATATCTTGTTAAAATTGGGTATTGTCATAGAAATAAATGAAGTTTGGGTTTCTTTTAATATGTAGATGGAACCTTAAGCAAATTTTATATACATCATTTTAAAGAAGAATTTATTCCCATTTGTTCTGTACATGTAACTTTCTTCTACGATAATTTGTTGAGGAGTTAGTAGGGATGTTTATTTTTTTTTCCACGACTGTACGTAGGCTTAGTTATATCCAAATTCGTTAGTAACTAGGCGTGCTATCGGACGGCAAAAAATCAGAATTTCAAAGTGACACCCATCCTAGAAATTCAAACTGCTACATCTCAGCCATTTTGTAAGTTATGGAGGAAACACAATTTGCTACGAATCCATGTATCAAGGTCAACGCTTATAGGAAAATACTTTTTCAATATGTACTATTTTTCTACATCTTTTTAAATTTTAAAAAGTAAGCTTCATCGGAAAGAATTCTAAAATATTTAGCTATAATTAGTCATTTTATTTAAAAAACAAATTTCAAATCTTATGTAAATTAAGAACAATCATGACAAAAATCATTTATATTATTTTTGCAGTCAACATCCCTTTTTTTCAACCAATATCTAGCGTACAACAATAGATGAGGTATCATTGGATAGGATATTTCCCCCCACATGTGACATCGCATAATGAACTTAACCAATACATTGCGTACAAAGATGAATGAGGTATCATATGATAGGCTCACGGTCGGCAACTGGTGGACCGCGGTCCACATCTGGGCTACGAAAGTTCGAATTCTGGACCGCCGAAAAAAGATATTGCAACTGAGAAATTTATTCATTTTCCAGCAATTCTTGAGTATAAAAAGAAGAATTCCGAAGTATACACTGCAGTGTTCCTAAGTTTTATGTCAGACCTTGTGAAGGAATTTGAAGGAAGATTCCAAGACTTTGCAGAGATACGTAAGCTGTCTCAACTCTTTAAATCGCGTTATGAATTTGCTCCAACTGCAGAATGTAGTGATGCGGCTACGAAGTATTTCAGTCTTGAAAAACCTTTGCTTCACATGGAGGTATTTGACTTGGAAGAAAATATTTCCTTGCCAAATGTTTAAAACTATATCCCCTGACGAACTTTAGGGTAAACATGTCTCAGAAAAGAAGGAAAATTGCAAAAAACTAGCCATTAACCTGGCTACGATGTTTGGCTCCACATATATATGTGAAAGATCTTTCTCCAAAATGAATTTTTTGAAGGACAAATATCGTTCGAGATTAAAGGACGCTTATCTTGAAGGCACCCTTCAAATTAGCTGTTCTCCACGTGAATCAAACTTAGAAAGCTGACTCAAGACCGCAAGCGTAATTTTTCGCATTAAATTGTCTACGAATACCTGCATTTTCTATTTTATTATGCGTATGTAAAAATTTTCTGAACGTTTACCTGTGTATGTAGTAATTTTTCAGAAGGAATATCTTACTTTTCTATTTTCTATTATTTGCATGTGTGTGTAAAAGATAGAAGTCCTTGTAAAGATTGAAGAAAGTAAAATTTTCACAAGTGTCATTAATAATAACATTTAGTTTTTCCAAGAAGCTTCAATTTATCACGAAATAGATAATACAACTGATGAAGTATTATTTAGTAAATAAACAAAAAAGAAAAATTATGCCTCAAGTGTAGATTATGAAACACTTTCCATCACTTCTTGAATTCTCTACAAAAACTTCACTGTTTAATAAGGTAAAAAAGAAATAAATTAAACATTATATAAAACTTATAGTAGATCTGAAAGCCAGATTTCAGCAATTACCGTCTATAGCGGAAAAGAAGCCCAATTATTTTGCTCAGTTCTGTATTTAATCTACAATTTATACATATTCTACAAAATTCGCTAAAACAAAGATTAGTAAGAAAATACATAATAGGTTGAAAATTCACGTTCAGCAGTTCTATAAATATACGGAAACATACTTGAATTCGTTTGGACAGCCTTGTATATTACCAACAGAGTTTTATATGCGCTACATATTAAATTAAAACTTAATTCAGATTAAAACATAATTAAAACTATAAAAATCACACTTCCAGATATTATCATCCTTAGGAGGTCACGTATCCAGGTCTTTGCATGGCCCTGGATATGATTTTATTTATATTATACAACATTTCTTAGTATAGTAAATATAATTCAACTTAAAAGTGCATAACTCAATTAAAAGCTGCATTTAAGGCATTCTCGCTGTTAAACCGCAATGCTTACGAATTCATCTGTGAAGCCCTGTATAATGATCTGTAGCATTTATAGACACCACATACTAAGCAAAGTTTTAGTGAAATGCACATTCCGTAAATGAAATCGGTATTCCTGTATTTATAGGTAACATACAGTATTTTTCAGTTACAGTACACTAATCGAATAATTTGCGTGTCTCTGTAAATGCACAATAAATGCAATTTACAAAATATTGTACAACAAGTATCTTGCAGCAAGCCTTGGTAATGTACATCATTTTTCTTCTATTTGAAATAGTGTAACTGAACTAAAATATGCTGCAAACTGTTACCCGTAGACCATTATGTAACGGAATATAACGGTGTCTTTTGTGTGGCCCTGCAACTGAATAGTAAATACTTTGCCACCCATTTTCTTCAAAATGCATTATTCAGTGCACTACATAAAAGCTTATAAATTTCATTATGTTTGAGATTGTCTAACATCTCTAAAATGAACTTGAAACGATTTTTTCCCATAGACCATTATGTAACTGAAAAATTTTGACAGTCCCTGTAAATGAACTAAACTTGCTACACACTTAGTTTTCAATAACGATCATACTATAATAAACATCAACAACATCAAACAAAATCAGGGCAATTTAAGTATATTTACGAGAGATAGAGGTCGAACAGATGGTCAAACAGACAGACGGGCAGACAAACTGAAATCATATGTTTAAAAAAGAAAAATGCAATCCAGAGTAAACAAGTTGGAAATTACGCGTCAAACGTGGCAACTGAGGTGCGTTCGTATTATAACTAGTTTTATAAATATTTTTTGCACCGCATCTGTACTGAATGCATATTTTAGTGCACTTCACAAGTGCATATCAATTTCATTCTGTTCGAAAGGCTGTAACACCATTAAAATGTACTTGAAATATTTTACGCATTGGCCGTAATTTAACGGAAATTTCTCGACTGTCCCTGTAATTAAACTATACATCCGATTTTCATATAAATTAAAATGACTCAACAAAATTTTGCAACAATTATACAAAGGAATATTACAATTGGAGAAAGAATATAGCAACACATAAGAATATGGAAAAGATTTTAATTGAGAATTAAGAAACAGGGTATATTAAAAAATGTTAACTCGTGAATCAGAGATAAACCATTTATCTCAGGAAAAGTCTGTCTAATATGTGTGACTACCGTGCTGCTTATGAAAGCCTCACAATGGGCTCGCATACGGTTTATGAGGGTGGCAATAAACGTTTGTGGCAATAAAGCCATTATTCCAAAAGCGCGACTTTTAACTCCTGGCGGGTCTTGGGAGGCGGTCACGCTGTGTAATGGCTCTTCCTAGGCCATCCTAAACATGTTCAATTGGATTGATGTCCGGAAACCTTGAGGTCCAATTCAAACGGCGAATATTCTCTTCTTCATGGACGATAATGAGAAGCCACACAGGACTCACATTTTTGATGATTTTCTTGAAGAAGAAAATATTTGCCGTATGAATTGGCCCTCGAGTTCTTCGGATATAAGTCCTGTTGAGCATGCTTTGGATGGTCTAGGAAGGGCCATTGCAGAGCGTAATCCCACTCACAGGAGCCGTCAGGAATTAAAAGCCACACTTTTGGAAGAAAGGTTTTTGTTGTCACAAACGCTTACTGACACCCTCATAAACAGTATGAGATTTCGTTGTGAGGCTTGTATAGCAGTGCACGGTGGTCACACTCGATACAGACTTTTCTCGATATAAATGTTTTATCTCTGAATCATGATTTAACACTTTTTGATATACACTGTTTCTTCATTCACAATTAAAATCTTTTCCATACTGTTATGTTGCTATATTCTTTCTCCTATTGTAATACATCTCTTTGCCAAATTTCGTGGCAACAAAGTGAATAGTTTACCAGTCTTCACAAATTTTATGTTTGTGACATTAATTTTGGACATGTGTGTGTACTTGACTCCATTTTC
This sequence comes from Maratus speciosus, assembly GCA_963932465.1. Taxonomy (NCBI): domain Eukaryota; kingdom Metazoa; phylum Arthropoda; class Arachnida; order Araneae; family Salticidae; genus Maratus; species Maratus speciosus. Next base: position 175,181,744 of record OZ010790.1, on the reverse strand, counting down.
TCTTCTCAAATTTTCGAGAAATGCGATTGTACTTCTGTATGTATGGCTTTATACTGGTGGAACTCAACACTTTTAACGTCCGTAGAAAACAAATATTGGAATATCTTCTTTAAAAAATAGGAATTAGAAATTTGTTTTGATAATAAATAGAGTTAATTTTGATATTTTCCTCACATTTCTGATCTTTAATTTTCTGCTGTAAGAGATTCCGTCAATCACTATAAATCCTTTAGAAGAACATTCTTTGCAGTGTTTGAAACAAAGTTGTATGTCTTTTCTGCCCTTTTCTTTTAATACCTGTAAATCAATCTTTTGAACACTTTCCAACAAAATTGAAAAGTTTTTATGATTTCGGTTTGTCTGGCCGCCTGTCCGTCTGCCCGCGCTTTAACTCTCGTAAATATACTCTGATTGCCCTGAAATATTTGGAAGTTATCGACGTTTACCATAGCACGATCCCTATTTCAAATGAAGTTTGTAGGCAGCCAAATCAATTGGAGTAAAATTTACAAACTACTGTCTGTAAGAATGCTGTAAAATTTCTCAAGTCTGAGGAAAGTCGAGTTACTATTGGCTGCGTTACAGAAAGAATTCGGTTTTTACTTCAATTGTTACTCGAATTCACTTTGACAGCATCAGTGATTGAAAAATTATAACGTAAATTGGAGGAAAAATCTAAACTTTTTTTACAGTGTTGGCATGTGCTAGCTGCAGATATACGGAGTGTCCATAATTAAACGACCTTACTTTAAAGTTGTTTACAGTCAAAACTATTGTTCATAAAGTTGTGAAGTTTTCTGAAAGACATAATAAAGGGATGGCAATTTGTTTAAGCAAAAAAGACATATAAATAAATTAGTTCACAATTTTGCCACCAAAGTGCTATTTTTAATAAATTACACATTTAGCATTCAGATAATTTAGAAATTTTGTTCACTAACTTAACCTGATTTTAAAGACAGAATTTCACGACATGTTCCTAGCCTTTCCCAGAACACGCTATTTGACGACTAGCCGCCCATGGCGACCAGTTTGGTCTCCTTTAAATCTATGCTAAGCATTGTATCATGTTACTTTTATTCATAATTTAATTTCCTTGCTCAATCCTTCGACAAATCGGAAGATTCTGATACAGAAATCATGAACTCGGTATTTTTATGTTAGCCGAGCGCAGATGATATATTTCCAAACATTCTACCCGTCGTATTTTTTCTCATTTCACTAATTTCAATACTTTCACTCATTTTATTTAAAATATATAACTTTAATTTAAAACTGAAATGATTAAAGTTTATGACTCTCAATTTTCTCTTATTTCTTAAAAAAAAGAAAAGAATGAAAAGAAAAAAAGTAACAAATAATGCTATAAACTATGACATTTAATTTAAAAATGAAAGCTTTGTTTTAATTTACCTCTTGAAAAATTGTTATGACAGTCGCATGCGATGGACTATTATAATACTGATGATATGATGTCGATGGAACAATATTTGGCGATTTATCACCTGCGCCCGTCTAACATTAAATTACCAAATTGGCTGTTTGATATATAAAAAGTGAAGCGGTCAACCCGGAACTATTGATGACAGTCACATGACTTAGGCTATTATTATAGAGATATCAGATGGCATCTGAAAATGATGACTGTCATGCGGAACATGTTTTGTTATAGGGCAATTCCATCGTAACTTACGTAACATTTTATCATCGAATTTTGTTTTCAAATCTATGTAGAAAATTTACTTATAAAGCTAGAACAAATTTTTACAATTTAAAATATTTCTTACTAAGGTCTTAATACGCAAACACCTGCAGATTATTTCAATCTCTCTTTGAGTACCAAAAATTGCAATTCAAAATTCTGTAACTGACGTAACATAAAATATACAAACATTTTATCTGCCTTCACTGAAGTGTAAAAATTATCAAAACTATCCAGTTAAAAAAAAGTGATTTAATGTTATCAACAACACTAAGTAATGCCAAATTATAACAGTAACTTGTTTAATTACTTTCTGAATAATAATTTAAAAAAAATGGCATTTACACGTGTAACTGACTTTTATTCTGTAACTGACGTAACATTATGACTTTATAAAGACAATAATGGTACTTAACTTAATTTGTAAACAGTAATTTAAAATGCCTTTTTATTAGACTTTTTATATAGAATATAAAAGTATCAAGTTTTCTAATAATACCCTTAAATTAAACATATTATAAATTTGATTCCCCTCCAAAAAATGATAATTTTCTGTGGAATTGCCCTATAACAAAACTTGTTAAACTATCGTAAATGTTGGGCATTCTCACAATCTTTTGATTTTTATGTCCCTAAATAATAATTTTTATTTTAGTACATGTTCTTGTGTTTTTTTTTTATTTCACATACTGGGGAACATCTCATTACATGAATGCATAACAATATCAACGAGAAAAATAAGTTTTGGACGATGTTGGGGGCCCAAATACCAGGAAAATTCCTATACCGTCCCGTGTCCCTGATGCTGATTTATAAGTTTGGAGCTGTCTGTATAAAATTGTTTCAATAAAAATAATTCGATGTAAATTTTTTTTCCGAAACTGGAACTATTTTTTTTATACTAATATATAGCAAAAAACTAACCTGCACACATTTTTAGGGTTGTTATTATTTTTTAAACTCTGTCCCTGGGTTTTAGATTCCTTACCGTTCCTCTTCTAAAATTATACAGTAAATCATTTCAGATGCAGCCAGAGATTTTTTTTAAATTTTTTTCTCATGCAGAAGTATGCTAGAGAAAGAATGTCTAAAATTCTTTGACAGGAAATTTACTGCAGAATTTAAGGAGACAAGGGACCTTAAAAATCAATTTTTTATTTTTTATAGATTTCACTTTAAATATTACTCAAGGGTACATTATATGCATTATGGCATGCATTTATCACAAAAAAAAAACTTTTGAGGAAAAAATGGAATTTTACGCGTCGTCTTAGAAATCTTCGAAATGCCCCCTGCGCGGTCCATATCAATGAAAATCCCCAATATTTTTTTATACCTTTATATTCAAATATATAAAATTCGATGCACAGTTTTATTTATATATATAAGCCAAACTTTTATAAGACATATTGGGTATTTTCATTGATATAGAACGCGCAGAGGGCACTTCGAAGATTTCTAAGACGACGCGTAAAATTCCATTTTTTATCCCCAAAATATTTTTTTTTTACTTTTTATGTGATAAATGCATGCTATAGTACATATAATGTGCCATTGAATAATATTTAAAGTGAAATTTACAAAAAATAAGAAATTGATTTTTAAGGTTTTCAAGCTACCTCGTCGCCTTAAATCAGCATTTAAGTAACAATTTCAAGCATTGTGGCTTTATTGGTAGTCTTACCGAAACCAAGGTTTATTCCTGCGCTTGTCGAGGTATTTATTCATTTTTTTTAATTTAATCCAATGTAAATAACTATTTCTAAAAATGAATGAACATTGTGGCTACCACTTAGTCTTAATATGATTTGCCTAAAATAGTGGTGATTTTCCTTACTGTTCGATGCTTAGCGTCCTTTTTTTCCCATTTCGTCCCTTTTTTCCTATACCGTTTCCTTTTTTTACCTTACCGTCCCGACTTTAACACCCTTTTAAGACAATGTTATACCAAAATTTTGTACTAAAAATACTTCATTGTTATTATTTCTTATTTGAATGTCCTGTGGCTATTATGCAAATTCATTATAAGTAAAAATTTAGAAGAAAATAAAAAGTTTTAGTGGTAAAATGGTAAGGAAAATTAAACTCGCAAGTTTAACTTAACCCTCAGTTAATTTTTCGCTGTTACATTTTTTTTTTTTTTTTGAATCATTAAGGCATTCGTTATCAGATTAAAATGTTAGTTTAGCAAGATTAATTTCACCAGATTTTTATTCCCGAAAGTCAAAAAATTGTGAGGATGCCCTATGTATTCTAAATGTGTAAATCGTTAAAAAACGGCCTCTTTTTTTATTTTTTTGTTTACACAAATTCCCATACCTTTATTATGTCCCCCACAAAATTTCACAACATTCTGAACAATAGTTTCGTCTTTAGACAACTTTAAAATAGGGTCGTTTAATTATTGACTCCCTGTAAATAAAATTTCTAATCTATCGTAATGTTAAATGTGTAATTTGTTAAAAGTAGCCCTCTGGTGGCGAAGTTTTGAACTATTTTTTTTTTATTTCTTATTTGCTTAAAAAAATTCTCATCCCTTTATTATGTCCTTCACAATATTTCACAATTTTATGAACAACAGTTTTGTCTGTAGGCAACTTTAAAGTAGTCTCGTTTAGTTATGTACACCCTGTAGATAGAAATGCAAGAAATTGGAACAAGCTATCCCATAACAAAAGTCAAGTTATTTCAACTATTGCAATAAGAAGGAAAACAGCTTCTCATTCACAAAAGGTAAGCAGTATTTTCATAATTACAGAAATTACAAAGATATTCTCTTAAAAAACAGTGGTTCGTCCTCGTTCACCGTATAAAGAAAAAATAAATAAAAATGGACAAAAAAATATAAAATTAAAATTGCATTATTACCAAGATAACATTTTAATTACAATATTTTAAGAAACACATTCTTGCTACAAACATATATTTTAACATCATAATAAAAAAAATGGAACATGAATCTCTTAATCGGGTAATATTATTTACGAATATTTATGCCACGAATTCTTACTCGTTATTCAAGTGTTTATCCGTAAACCAAATTATCCAATATTTCTACTTGATTTAAAGAGAATTAATTATTTATATATATAAAAAAGTAACTGATAAATGATTACAAGAAGTTTTTGAAAAATGAAAGAAAAACATATTCGTACAACATTTGTTAAAATCTAGCATAAAGAAGTAAAGATGAAAGATTTGTTTTCTGTTAATTTTTTAGCATGTAAAAACATATTAAAAAATTGTATTAAAAGACTAAATTAACTGAAACAAGTATACATAAATGGAGTTATTTAGATGTAACATCTACATAAGCTTTAAAAAGTATAAACATAAAAAATCTGTACAATTTTCTGAAAAAAAAAATATAATAAATAAATTACAGCTTTGACTTTGAAAACTCTTTTTTTTTTGTATTACTTTCTTATTGCAAATAGAAACAATCAGCAAGATTATTTTCTTTATGGCGTGATTTTTTTTTCCATCTGAAATAGTTTTTTCCTTCTTTTGGCTATAGCACTTAAGATAAGGAAGCACATAAAGTTAGTGTAATCTTAGATCGCTCTCGAAGGATGGATCTATAGAGATACACCTTTTGGATTTATTGATGAAGTTTGCCAGATAACCTCTGCTTAAAGAGAATTTGTATCAGATTGTGATATAAATAAAGCAATATAAAATGATAAAGAAAAATGCTTTACATCCTTGAAAACTTTTGAAAATAGAAAATAATTAAACACGATGATCCATGTTTGTAGGTTTGAAATATGTAAAAAACAAATTCATTGTTTTCGTTGAAAATCATATTTGTTTTATTATCAAGTTTATTAAATACAATAAAACATAAACTACTTTTAATTAATAAAGGAATGTTAAAATTCTAGAGGTAAATTCACCTTAAGTAAATAATTAAAATTCATATAAAGCACAAATAAAACGTACTAAAGGTACTTTTAGGTGCATATTTTACTTATAATAAAATCCAAGTGTATAAAAGTGTCGGTAACTATTCCAGGAGGAACCGTGCCATCTGTATAATTAAAACACAAGGCTGTTTTTTAATCATCTGCCTTGAACTTTCCACTGAATAGATTTTGCTATTTTATTTCTTAATGAAAGCAGTTTATTTGTAGATATTTTTAAAGTAGATATTTTACAGTAGCTATTTTTAAAATATTCCCATTTTTATTTTTTTATTTTCACAAAAAAATGAAATTTCTTCAAAATGGAAGAAATTCGTATTACGAAAAAAAAATCGTATTTCTTACATTGTTTCAGATAAAAGAGAAAAAGTGTAAAATAGAGTCATTCATTTTTGGAAATTCATTGATAAAAATTAAAAAACTTTCCCGCTTTGAATATTTTAACTACTGTAGTATTAATATACCTTTGACATCATTCGCCTATGAACCAATGAAAATATTTATTTATTTAAAAGCAAAGCCTTGGGAAACTCAACTCTATTTTCAGTACTTTTATGCTATCCGGGGGTAAATCTCCCCAATACCAGTTTTTTTCGCCAATAGTAGTTATTATTTCGCGTGTGGGATTTAGAAACAATGCTTCACAGTTAAAACAAAATGCTATGGTATTTATTATTATTGTTATGTGTTTTAAAGTAAATGAGTGAAAGGTATGTATATTTTAAGTAAAATTAACACAATATGAATTAAGTCAATGGGAACAATGATTGGCGATTTATCATATCCCCAAGCTAGCAAAAAAGTACTCTATTTTCTGAGTATTAGTGTAATAAACATAGTCTTTAATTTGTTAGTTTCAGGTTTGTATGCTTAATTTATTTTGAAAAAAAAAATGATCAATCATCATTTACCTTTCCTTTTCTTTTTAGGCGCGTTCGTAATTATATAAATATGTAACACCAACAATCGTTGTTGAGTCCGTCAGTCTGTCTGTCGTCCGTCCGCATATAACAGAGCACAAAATACCTAATCGAATGGTCTGGAATTTTAAATATATAATTGTTGTAAAATTTTGTCGAGTCATTTCAAATTTTATGAAAATCGGATGTACAGTTTAATTACAGGGATAATCAAAATTTTACGTTACATTACGGCCAATGGGAAAAAAATCAAGTGCATTCTAATGATATTACAGTATTTCGAATAGAATGAAATTTATATGCACATATGAAGTGCACTAGAATGTACATTTTGTGAAGTATGCGGTGCAAAGAATATTTATAAAACTAGTTACAGTACGAACTTTTTTTGTTTATTTCCAACTTTTTTTTCAAACTTAATTACTTCTCAACATCGCATAATTTTAAATTTTACAATGTTGAATAGGGTGGTTGTACTTTCAAATGTAAAGTGTTTGAAAACTGTATTTAAATTTACTGACTTTTTATGACTTTTAAACCAAATAGCTCAATTACGGAATAATAGTACATGAACATGATTATCAATTATTTAAAATTTTAAGGGAAAACCAAGATTTCTACCCACCGTCCTAGGACGGGCGTTTACACTAGTACATAATATGAAATTATTTTAAAAACTTTAAAATACCTTTAAAATGTATTAAAATCCCAAAACGTTTTCGCAGAAATTCCGATAGAGTCTGGAAAGAATAGCTACGTAGTAGATGAATTCTTGTTTTGTTAAAACCTTGAAAACCTTTTCCTCTTAACACTGTAATTAAAAAAAAATCTGTAAAGTTACTAGGAAATTTCTAGAAAACAGGGATGCCTAGAACATTTTATGTAACAGCAAAAACAAATATTCATGTAACAGACACACTTTTGCACTGTAAATAAAAAAATTCTGTAAGGTTACTAAGAATTTTTTAGGAAACTGGGATGCCAAGAACGTTTTATGTAATTGCAATCCGTGTTACAAATAAAATTTTAGTAAGACTACTATAATTTAGTAGAGTATTTTGTAAAGTGGCTATTTTATTTTTGCATCTTTAGAAATACTAGTTTTGTAGATTTACATCTTTTTTTGTGCAGTGTACCGATAAAATTTTAGTAAATATACAGATTTCAGAAATTGTACACCTATAGAATTACATCTTTTTATTTTACAGTGCACTTATCTTCCATACTACCCTTAAATCACAATGACCTCTCCTTGACGAATTAGCCTAAAAAAAACAACAACATTTAAATAATCACTGACGATGTCCGTGTGAAATTGGACGATGCTCTTTTGGGGTTTTAATTTGATTTTTAATGTACTTTTAAGGTATTTTAATGTATTTTAAATAATTTTATATTATATATACGAACATAAAAACAATTTTATTACGTTTTAATTGCGCTTTATACGAATTTTCGAATTTTAAGTTTTAATTAATATAAATAGATATTTTTAACACATATTTACTTTTAATGATTGATTTTGTTTGGAAAAATCCAAATCGAACTAATTAGATAATAATAATAAAAATAAAAAAGGAAAGTGCCCAGTTAAACTGATGGCGTTGAGCTCACAGTCTATTTATACTAATTGTATGTTACACTCTTATTTCAAAGAATAATACCCCTCGGAAAATAAATTAAGGGAGGGGGGGATTGCCCTCCCCCGTTTCCCCTCTTTATACTTAACCAATGAGCCTCCAAATGTCATCAGGGAAGCGCCTTATCGAAATAAACCGGTATAACAAATTTGAAGCAAATCGATAGAAAAAACCATTTATCTAAATTAAGGGGGGGTATTAGCCCCCCGATCCCCCTTTATATTTAAACAATGAACTTTCAAATCTAATCAGGAAAGCGCCTTATCAGAATAAATCGGTATATCAAATTTGATAGAAAAACCCATTTATGTAAATTAAAGGGGGTATAGCCCCCCGTTTCCCCTTTATATTTAACCAATGAACTTCCAAATCTAATCAGGGAAGCGCCTTATCAGAATAAACCAGTATAGCAAATTTGAAGCAAATCGGATAGAAAAATCCATTTATCTGAATTAAGGGGGTTTTAGCCCCTGTTCCCCCCTTTACACTTAAATAATGAACCTTCAAATCTAATCAGGGAAGTGCTTTATCAGAATTAACCGGTATGCCAATTTTGAAGAAAATCTGATAACTGAAATTCTGCATGAAAAGCCCATTTATCTAAATTATGAGGGAGGATTACCCCCCGTTCCCCTTTATGACGTACTTAACCAATGAACCACTAAAACTAATCAGGGAAGCGCCTTATCAGAATGAAATTAGAAAATAAATTAAGCAAATCGGATATTTCTATCAAGAGTTATCATGTTACGTACACACGTACGTACATTCATATACATACTGAACCGGTGAGTACATTAGCTCACAAGCTTTGAGAACCTGTGAGCTAAAAAAAAACTCTTAGATTTGCATTATTAAAGAAAGAAGTAAAATATTCATCAGTATACGTGTACTGTTTTATGAAAACATCCAATAATTTAAAAGTAGTTCCATAATTTAATAATTAACTAACGCATTTAGTTTCTCTTTTTATTGACGCAAAGAAAATGACAACTAAAATTATAGCTTGCTGTTTCCAAAAAAAGGATCACTAAGTTTAGTTAATGCATTTACAGAGACGGAAATAAACTAATTTAAAGATCGAAAAATGAAATACATGAAATGAGGCATAATAATTAAATAATCTTAGGTGATAACAGCGAAGAATTTAAAAGAGCTTCTCTAAATATTCGTAATACGTTTTAATTAACGTTCTGACGTATAAACTATTTTATCTCGTAATGTTATTTTCTTACGACAAAAATGAAATCGAGCTATTTGAGCATAATCATTTCATTTTGTTTGTGGCATCGATTTCCCATTCCAAAAAAGTTTAATTCATATTAACTTTTTATTTTTTGTTAGTTGAGTGTGTCAGATAAGAAATGACATAATGATGATTTAATTATGGATCATATTCTTGGAATTATATCGTCAATGTATTGCAGATTTATCGACGAAGGATTGGAGGTAAACTGAACTAATGGAAGATTTATTTCGCTTAACTACTGGAAGTTGAAAGCAATTAAAACGCATAAAGTTTACATCTTATTACAAAAGAAATACAAAACCGTAAGGTATGAGATCTCTCGTAAATATTTTTTTAAATTATGAATAAATTAAAAAAGTGGATCTTGTTAACATATTTTTTTATAATTTTAAAATATCTAAAAGCTCTTCATTAAATTACCGAACTAATACCATCTAATAACTAACAAATATGTTTTTCTTAATGAATTCAATGAAAAAAGGGGATTTACTTTGTTAAAGGAAAAAAAACGAACAAAGTGCTTCATGAATGTTTTATTTTTTTCTTTGTATAACTTTGAACAAATTCTGGCATAGGACTCATCGAATGAAAGATTTAGATATATAAAAGAACATTTGGCATGAATAAGTAATAATTTATTTGTTTTTATTTAATTTAAATTTTATTTTAATGGCTCTAATAATTTTCAAATTTACATACATGATCTGCTTATTGACCCATTAATTGTCTCATATTGTTTTAAATTATATCCGAAATCAGAAGTATGTTTATTGTATCAGAAATATAACTAAAATATGTTATCTTATGTTCCTCACTAAAAAGGAAAATGAGCTTCATGAATGTTTTATTAAATAAAAATTTTAGCTTTTAAAAAATAATATTAACAAAATAAGAAAATGATCTCAAATTACCTTAATTTACAAGGAAAAAATGTTACTACTGGGAAGAATCATTTGTATGTTGATACGGTGTAAATAGATTTTTGTGAAATCTCTTAATTTTTCATTTAAAGCGTATGTTTAATTCAGAGACTGCTCCAGGATCAGCTAAGTGAACCGCAATTTGCTTCACTCAGCTAACGCAAACTCTCTGACAGAAGGAGAAATTACTAGGAATCGTGAGATTCTCAGATCACTCAAACATTCCGCTGGCAACTGTGCGTCACTTGCAACTGAAGTAACAACAAATGTAGCATTGAATATTCCTTTTAGGGAAAGGTATTAATAACCTGATTTTCTAAATTTTCTAAATTCTTCGTTGTCTGTTTATTGTAGATTTGTAAAGTATTTAAATCTCGAGATATGCTTCTGGTGCTGAATGTGGTCACCAGAGCAGACAAGTCGTCAAAAATGATACTAAGTCCACCACCAAAACAAACCCCACAATACATTAACACATTTTTTTTTATTTACCCTTGCTTCCTTATTCTTTGCCATATTTTCTTTCATAATTGAAGCATCTTGTAACTCTACCTTCTTCCACTTTGAAAACTACTACAAGTTTCGAGCATTTTCTGTACTAACGTTAATTGTCAGCTTAATTTTCTATGATATTAACCTATTACCATGAATAGCTTTTGGTTTGCTCTTTGGCGGCTGATAGTGATATACAAATGGAAAAAACATATAGCATAAAAAAATAATATATCTATTTGTTCATATGAATTAAAGTTCCATTTTAATGGTCCTGATATTTTTCAGTTACTTATATGACAGGCCGCAATTTTTGTACATTGTTATACGTTTAATTTTTTATTAATGAGTTAAATTAAATTTAGTTCATATTGCCTCGCTGCCTCCATTTTATGGAGAAATTTATCCCATGTAACTGGTGCTACGTTAAAATAATGTGTAATATTGCACTAATCATATCAGTTTAAATTACATTACATGATTATATAAGTTGAGTTACTCCATAAAATTGGAAAAAGCATGCTGTAACGACCGAAGAACCCCGCATCCTATCCCTCCTCGTAAGTTGCGAAAGTAGCACTTTACTGTGGATCGCAGCCTATATTCCAGAGACTAATCAGCCTTACTATCGTATCGGAGAGTGTTTTTCAATATACGGAAGGAAAACCAGGATGTTAGGTTGCAAGTCGGAAATTTAAAAGAGGGAATCTGTTGTGAGATGAAGACGGGTTTGTGAAAAGTGTGGCGGATTATGTACGATGTGGATTGTGTTAAAATATAGTAATGTTCATGTTGGAGGATTGGGTTTTATGCCGCCTATAGAGTTAATATATTTTAAGGTGTATGTAGTGTTTTATATTGTAAATGTGAAAAGTGAATAAATTATTATAGATGTTAATTATCGACTCGGCCTACACAGGACCTAAATTTTGAAAACACAATACGTTACAATGCTGCCCCCAATTTTATCGAATAGCTTTTACATATTTTTTTTTTAAGTAAAGCAGGTAATTTAGCAACAATAAAATGGATCCTATCAATCTGTTGGTGTAACCACACTTTGCTGGAACTAATGACAGAAAAATGTGCTCTAGTTTGAATGCCGATATATTTTAGAATGCAATGTACCAACAGTATTGCCTGCATGCAATATAACAGCAGTACACAGTAAAACTAGTATGTTGTGGCCATCACAAAACTTTCTTCTATATAAGTCACGTCAATTAAATTGTTTAAATAGTACCAATTCATATCACAATATATCTGAATTTGAAGTTTGGTGAAAATTCGTCCATTAGTTCTTGTATAGAGCTATAGCGGAAATTCTGAAAAATGTAGTATAGCAGCGCCACCTGTTGAGCGATTTACACCAAAACATAAACAGCACTAATTGATATCAAGGTATACATGAATCTGAAGTTTGATGAAAATTCATGCATTAGTTATTGAGATACAGCTGTGGCGGAAATTCTGAAAAATGCAGCATAGCCGCGCAACCTGTTGCGCGATTTACACCAAAACATAAACAGCACTAATTCATATCATGGTATACCTGAATCTGAAGTTTGTTGAAAATCCAAGCATTAGTTCTTGAGATAGAGCTATTGCGGAAATTGCAAAAATGCCCAATAGCAGCGCCACCTGTTGAGCGATTTACACCAAAATATATAAAATGTCTATTCATGTCAAGGACTAACTGAATCTGAAGTTTCAGGAAAATCCGTGCATTAGTTCTTGAGATAGAGCCATTGCGGAAATCGTAAAAAATCCAGCATAGCAGCGCCACCTGTTGAGCGATTTACACCAACACGTAATCAGCATCAAGTCATATCAAGGACTAACTGACTCTGAAGTTTCATGAAAATCCGTGCATTAGTTCTTGAGATAGAGCCATTTCGGAAATCGTAAAAAAGGCAGCATAGCAGCGCCACCTGTTGAGCGATTTGCACCAAAATATATAAAATGTCTATTCATGTCAAGGACTAACTGAATCTGAAGTTTCATGAAAATCCGTGCATTAGTTCTTGAGATAGAGCCATTGCGGAAATCGTAAAAAATCCAGCATAGCAGCGCCACCTGTTGAGCGATTTACACCAACACGTAATCAGCATCAAGTCATATCAAGGACTAACTGACTCTGAAGTTTCAGAAAAATCCGTGCATTAGTTCTTGAGATAGAGCCATTTCGGAAATCGTAAAAAAGGCAGCATAGCAGCGCCACCTGTTGAGCGATTTGCACCAAAATCTCTAAATTGTCTATTCATGTCAAGGACTAACTGAATCTGAAGTTTCATGAAAATCCGTGCATTAGTTCTTGAGATAGAGCCACTGCGGAAATCGTAAAAAAGGCAGCATAGCAGCGCCACCTGTTGAGCGATTTCCACCAAAAACTAATCAGCATCAATTTGTATCAGGGACTAACTGAATATGAATTTTTGTTAAATTCCGTGCATTAGTTCTTTAGATAGAGCGCCCACAAAATTTGTGTCACATACACACAGACAGACAGACAGACAGACAGACTCACAGAGTCACAGACAGACATTTTGTAAAAACATGTTTTTTGGAATCTCTGACCCCTAAAACGTGTAAATCCGTCGAAAACCGGAATTCGAAAATTTTCATGAATCCAATACTTTCTTCTTGTAAAGATAGAAGAAAGTAAAAAGGGGCTAAAAACGGAGATTCTACATGCAATCTAGATGCCAGTACTATTTCTGTACTTTTACGGGTAGTTTTCCCCATAAATTACAGAAAAATTTCTGTTTATAATCAGAAAAACGGAATTTTTTCTGTAATTTATGGGCGTAATTTTTCCGTAAAAATACAGAAATAGTACTGGCATCTAGATTGCCAGTAGAATCTCCGTTCTTTAGTCCGTTTTTTTTAGAGTACAGTGATGGAAGAAAGTTTAAAACCAGATGCTAATTTTGTTGATTAGTATAAAATTACGAAAACAGTTATAAATATTGAATTTAGACAGAAATATCCGATATTACCTGTGCATTTAATTCAATTATAAAAGTTAAAAGTATTGCTTTCTACAAATGTTAAAATCTTTTTATATTAACAAATGCAAATATGTTTAGGACCAGTAGTTTCTTTTAAAGCTAGCATAATGAGATGACGTCATGACTGTAGTATTTTGTGCGGGACTCATATGTGATGATGAATTTAGGTCGGTAGTAGAGAGATTTAAAGTTTTAGGATATGCAACTGCTACTTTGAGCGTGGTTCTCGGGAAATCCTTCAGTAAAGAAGAAAATGATAAAATAAGGGCTTTTTTCTGATTACAGGCTGATTTAAAGACAAATGGCCTACAAATAAATAAATTTAAAACTGTTGTGCACATCGTTCATTATGATCTAATGATTTATGTTAGAAATCAAAGAAGCGGAGGGCTATTGAAACTCCCAGCCCTCTGTAAAAAAGGACATTATTAGAATGGCGGTTCAAGATTGTGGTTATTCTTCTACTATGCAATCTGTTCTAGAACTCCAAGTAACGCCCATAACTGTTAGAAATGTGTTAGAAAGGGCCGAATGCTTGAATTATGCTAAATTAAAAGCCAAACCAACACAACAAAAGCATCAAATTGATGCAAAACTAATATCCGCATCTTCCAATGTCTTAAATTTCAATTCATCGCGAAAATTAATTTTTACTAATGGAAATATATTCACCCTTGATGGTAGAGATGGTTTAAGATGTTATTGGTAAGATTTACCAAGTGAGCCATATATGCTTCCAATCTGATTTTCAGAATGAATCTGCTTTGGCAAGATAGTGGCTCAGTCGTGATTTGGGCAGCATTTAATGCAAAAGAAGAAAAAAAAAATGGCTTTCTCCAAGACAAATATGCACTCAATTGCTATCAAGGTATTCTTGGTAATAATTTTGATTCCCTTAAAGGTGAATTTATGGATCAAAATTTGACATTGCTTCAAGATAATGCTTCTATTCGCAAGACTGTGTGAACTTCAGATTGGTTATGTGCAAACAACATCAAAACTTTCGACTTTCCAGATGAAAGTCCTGACCAAAATCGCATGTAAAACATGTGGGGAATCTTGGTTTGTCTATTTTATGCCAACAGAAAGCAGTTTGATCCAGTTGTTGTACTGAAAGCAGCCATTTTGGAAATACGAAAACAAATAGCCATTTCCAGTTGTAAAAACCTTGCCAAATCTTTCCCAAAGCGCCTTTTAAAGGTCATCAGTGTTAAGGGGAAACAAACAAAGTACTAAAAATTAATCTACAAATCATTTATTTGTGTAATTTAGATTTTAAATATACTGGTCTTAAAGATTTTCCACCAAATTGTATTATATAGGAATCAGTTTTTCCTTAATTTTTTTAAATAAATTTTTGTAATTTAAAACAAATAATAAAACTTCTATAACTTTATGTATATAATTTTGAAATGATATTACATTTTCATTAAAGTGTAATCTTTACTGTTTTTGTTGGTGATCCTAAACTTTTTCCAGCACTGCATTTCCAGTATGAAATAGGACTGCAAAATGTATCTTAAATGTTTACCTAAAACTTTAAGTACCGACTGCAAAATTTGCAGCAATCATTGATATTTTTACAGCAGACAAATACCGGTAATCAAACTAGCATTAATTTTGCTGTGAATTTCGTCGGTTTTTCTTATAGCACACAATAGCTCGAATGTTTTTTTTTTCTATTTCAAAAATAGATTTTCGGCATTAAAAAAGTTATTATAGCAACGGAAAGGCTTAATTTTTTCCTCTTGATTCGAAAAATTACTTGTAATCTTAATCGATAAGAAATTTTACGTTTAAAAATAAATGATCATTTTAATTCGTCACATCATGGCTACCAAATTAAATTACATTTTTGGCTTTCCTACTATAAAATTGAATTCTTCTTTTCACTAATCTCAGATGAATAATGTTCATAATTTTTTAGAAGTGATTTTATAAAGTATTTTTCTTGCGTGTACATATTAAAGATGTCATTGCATATTATAGGTTTTTTCATTTCTTTTAATTACCTTATAATTTACTTTTGTTGCTTTTTCAATTCCTACTATTAGTTCACACTCTCCTTATATTTATATATCTTGTTCAAATTTTCAATCGTTAATAAAATACTTATTATTTATCCTATCAAGTTGAAATAAATTTTTTTTTACTTGTACTAGATGACAATTCATGTTATTACAGTTTTTTTTTTCAAATACTAATTCATTAAATAAATTTTAATTAATTAATTTTAGTTTTATATGGGAGACAAAATGGCGGCCATTGGTTATTGTACAGCATTTAATGCATCTTCATATATATAAGGAGGGTTACCATAGGGGGGGACCCTATTCAGAGCATATCGCAATACGTCAACAAACGCCCTGCAGGTCCTCACAGGTCTCCCCCCACTGGATTTGCAGTTGGAGGCGGAGGCGGAGTATTCGGGGACGATTCGTCTCGGCAAGTCAACAGAAAAGGCTTTTGCTCCACTATACTATCCAAAATGCTCAAAATACAAAACATCACCACTAACAAGTGAAATACAAATTTGTGAAATAAACGACTGTGTAGGCAAAATTACAATATACACGGACGGTTCCAAAATGTCCGAAGGCACAGCCCCGGCATTTTGTGTGTACGAAAAAAACGAGCAAATCTATACTTGGAGAGCGAAACTGTCCCAGGATAACTCCGTCTTCCAGTCAGAACTCTTCGCGATCTCTTCAGCATTAGAGTGGATAGAGTCGGACAAACATTCTCAATACTTAATCATAACGGATAGCCTATCAAGTTTAAAAGCATTAAACAATTTTGACAATACAAACTATTTAATACTAAAAATTCTTCAACAATTACAAACAACAGTAAAAGACATATACTTCAATTGGACAAAAGGACATTCAGGTGTTGAGGGCAATGAGGCAGCTGACCAACCGGCAAAATCGGCAGTAACGGATAAAACACTAATACATACATTTTTACCACATCCACCTTCTTCACTAAAATCACAGACAAAGCAGAATCTGTTAAAAAATTGGCAAAAACGCTGGACGGATTCAGACACAGGCCGATATACGAAGGAATTCTTGCCATTGGTTGACCACAAGTATTTCGTAAACAACAGATACTTACACGTATTTTTAACAAATCACGGCCCCTTTCAGGAACACTTATACAAAATTAACAAAAGAGACTCCCCACTATGCATTTGTGGCTTGCCGTCAACATCGTTGCACTATGTATTATACTGTACATTAACATCGCATTATCATCTCAAAAAACACACGTATGAATTTAGCAAGTTGGTGGCGGGATGTAAAAGAAAAACCACAACTACTCAACAAGATCATACAATGCATGAGGTTTATAGAAACAAACGAGTACATCTTTTCAAATCCAGAGCCATTCTAGTCCGACTCCATCACTAGGGTGCAGCATGGAAGGAGAAACGGGTTATTAGCGGGTGCCAGAAACTTCTATCACTTTTGAATTTTTATCTTGTGCATCTCTCCAAACTCTTGTATGCGCAAATTGTAAATAGTAGGTGTGTTGTAATGTGTTTCTAATTGTGATGTTCAATATAGTGTGTTTAATGTACTGTGAAATCCCTGTAAATCTATGAAAAATGTAAATAATTATGCAATCACATTCAAATGATCCTCATGTAATCACTACACACAGTCATGTAAATAGTAGGTGTTTGATATTGTGTTGTAATGTGTTTCTAATTGTCATGCTAAATATTGTGTGTTAAATGTACTGTGACGTAAATATATCCAAGAAAATTGTAAACAATTATGCAATCACATTAGGTGAAATGATCCTCATGTAATCACTACATACAGTCATATATCTCGATGTGAAATCTTCGGTTCGCCCAGAAAAATTGGGTAACCAATTGTGATTGTAATTGTAAATCTCACAGTAACCGAAATAAATCTCAGCAGCTTGATCAGGGACCCGACGCTCCCTCTCAGACTCTGGTTGAGAGTCGGGAGGAGTGGATGTGGTCTACCCCTCGGGATTGCACTAACACTCTAAAGCGAAAGCTGAGTTCGCGAGGTGGTCATCGCTGTCATCGCTGTCGGCAAACACCGCCAAGTTTGTCGCCAACTTGACGATATCTCAAATATTTCGCCAAATTCCCATAGACTTCCATTGAAAACCAATAGGGTTTACTTGCTTATAGAAAATCAACAAATTGAGACATTTTAATGCAACAAAAACTAATATTAGCTTAAGGGTTTATATTAAATTTTCTTTGATGACCTAAGTAGTAATTGATTTTAAAAACAAAATTTTTATATTACATGTTTCATTCCTACTATTAGTTCACACTCTCCCTATATATATATCTTGTTAATACAGTTTTTTCAAATATTAATTCATTAATTAAATTTTAAATAATTAATTTTAGTTTTATATGGGAGACAAAATGGCGGCCATTGGTTATTGAACAGCATTTAATGCATCTTCATATTAATAAGAGGGATTACCATAGGGGGGATCCTATTCTGTCGCCAAATACCGCCAAGTGAGTTGCCAACTTGGCGATATATCACGAAATTTGGCGACCAAAATGAGTCGCCAAAAGGGACGGCAACTTAGCGATATCTCTAATATTTCGCCAAATTCCCATACACTTCCATTGTAAACCAATAGGGTTTACTTGCTTATAGAAAATCAACAAATTGAGATATTTTAATGCAATAAAAACTAATATTAGCTTAAGGGATCACATTAAATTTTTCTTTGATGACCTAAGTAGGAATTGACTTTAAAAACAAAATTTTTATCTTACTTGTTTTTAATGGATACTTTCATAGTGTGGATTTTAATAATTTTTGCTAAATAAGAAAATTATCTTTTAGCTTTTATTTAATGGAGAACACGCAGATAAGAGAACGGTTTTAGTAATCGTAGGCAATGAATGAGATAACACTTGTTAGTAAAAGTTTCATTAAAGATTTATCTGCATTTCATATCACTTTCAAATAGCAAAAAATGAAGGACAAATCAATGTTTCTAAGATGTTGTGCATATTGCGATTAAAAAATAGAGAAATATAAACATCCAAAAGTATACATAGGTACAGATTATGAATAGCAGTATGATAGTCTCTGTCAGGATTTGAATTTGGGGCAAAAAATATTCCTTTTATAAGAAAGTCCATAAAAAAGTCCATTTAGTACCATAATATGGAAAAAATGATTTTATAATCTTTATTCCTTTTATTTCATAAAAAAGATTTATTACAATACAAATGTTTAAAAGAAAATAAATATAAATTATTCTGAAAATATACGAGGAATTTAAAGCTATCATGTTGTTAGTTACATGTACTTTAATGCTTAAAAGAAGCATTTTTTTAACGCATTTTAATGAATTACAACGCAATAACATATCGGTTGATTACAGGTGTTATACATAGAATGATTACTTAAGTCAAGGCTCTTATTTACTGTTCATACTCGCCATGGATACCCTCAGAATTTTTTTCTTACACAACTATAATCTTACATTCCTCATTTGATAGACTAAAAAATGTATTTTGAATAGTATTATTATCCTACGTAACTGCAAAATTCGTGTAGGATTCATACTTATTTCCGAATATTTTAATAATGTTTGAATAATAATCCCCAAGAGCAATTAATGTGTAGATGGAGCATAAAAATAAAATAAGATATACTACTTATTTTCTTCTTTTTTCCTGAAAATATATTAAAATTCACATGCATATCATCAGTTAAAAAGGTAAAATTAATATCATTCTTTACGCAACATTTTATTTCATAACATGCAATATTTCATGAAGTAAATATGTTTAATGAAATAAATATGTTATGCATAAATTTCGTTACCTTTATATATTGAAGTGCTTCTGTTTAAATAAAAAATGTATATAATAATGAATGCAGTTTATTTTGAAACAAAAGGAACTTCTAAATTATTGTTGCAACAGAAAAAAAAATCTGCTATTTATTCATTGTTTTGCTTTTTGTGTTAAAAAAAAATAGAGACACGCAAGACTCTGTGATAAATAATTTTAGAATGCTACATATCGAAATAAGAAATTAACAGAGGCTTATAATTTTTTTAAAAATAATACCTGCTTTTGAATAAAAATCTTATATATAAGCTTCTTCACCAGTAAAAAAAAAAAGACACAATTGCTGCAAATTCTAATTTTGAAACAGAAAAACAGAAAAACACATCTAACTGATTTATCTTTGTGTGGATAAAATTTGAACGTAAATTAAATGGAGACTTTAACAAAAAGTTTTTCTGATTAAGAAAGATAAAAAAAAGTAATGCAAATTACATTAAAAATTTTCATAACTTAAAATTAGATCAAAGGTAAGAAGCGTAATTCTAATAACATGATTACAGTAAGTTTTAAACAATTGTAATAAGCTTAAATGTGGAAGTTGTTTCAACCATGCATATATGTGTACATTCAAATAACTTCTTTTATTTACAGAAACTCCGAATCTATTCCAAAAATTGCAAAATAAGAATTTTTACTTTAGGTAATCACGAAACGCCCGTCATTAAACCTCACATTCCAGAACCTGCTTTTGGTTATAGTAACCCTACTAACTCTCGACCTATTAGACTTTTTTAATCATTAAGTAAATTTTTTAACTTACCATTCAATTGGAGGTGCATTACTTTCTACACAATAACAACCTTTTAATACCTGAAAGAATTGGCTTTCGAGCTGAACATTCTACGCAATACTACCTAATTCTTGTTTTGGAATACTTGATCTTTTCAGGAGCAAAGTACTTTTATTGCTAAATGTTGAAATGAAGGATTGACACCGAAATTTACGAACAAATTTATACCGGAATAAGAAAACAAAATCAATAATTCACACACCTAATAAATGAAAATTTTTATACACAAAATTCTGGTGCTATTGCGACATCTGTAAATTAAAATTAAATGGTTTCATAAACGTGCCACAGTCCTTATAGGGATTAACGGAGCTTTTTAATGCAAAAAAGACAATTGCTGCCATATTCTCACACATCGCCCAGACTTTTGACAAAGTCTGGCACGAGGGACTTATTTCGAAAGTAATTCAGGTAAATTTCAAATCCCTATCTATACATTTCATGCACTCTTATATTAGCAAGCCTACGTGTAAAGTCTTTCCTAATAACACTTTGGCTATACTCCAATTTATCATATCTGGCATCTCCAGGGTTCAGACCGAAGAGTTAATTTTTAACGAAATACATCATACAGTGTTAACTTAACTTACTTTATATGCATTTTACCGCTTTTAAACCTCAACACACTAACTTTATAATTTATTGAAAAACTTGAAAATACACTTTGACATGTTCAAAAACTGATGAAAATTTTTTCGCGTAATAATTAATGAATTCAAATTTGCTGCTATTTACTTTTATAGTACATTCTCCTATCTCAGTAGACAAAACCTCAACTCGACTATCCTCCCTTGAAAATATGACAATAAATACCTTAGAGTTATCCTTCATAAAATACATTCCTTCGGAAAGCATATTCTTTACATTAGAGGTAAGCTCACCGGAGTTTCAAAATCTCTTGAGCCTTTTCTTTAAAATCCTACTCTCACTGTTCGCAATAAAACACTAATATATAAAGCCTGCTTTATGATGACTTATGCCACCCCGATTTGGGGTTTCATATACAAATCTAGTATGGAAAATATGACTAACATTCATAACGGAATAAGAACTATCCGAAATAGTTGCAGATACCTCCGTAATATCACCGTCAGACGACTTTCCATGTCACAGCTGACCTATCTGACAGTTCAAGGAATAGAAACGTCTTAGTGATGGCCTTCATAACCCGTAGTCTCAAAAACATTGGAATGAAACATCCTTGCCACAAAAGTCATAACAGATATGGATTTTTCTACCTCTATGCCCAAGTAATCTACGACTAATTTTCGTATATAGTATTATGTAATAAAATAATCTATTTATATAAAATCCAAATCTCTGTGTGTCCTTCACAATTCCAGTTAGACCACCTCATTAATCGCGGCCATGCAGGCTCTCTATGGAGAAATTGGTATGAGCTTCAACAAAGAGTAATTGTTGAAAAGTACTAATACAGGGTTACTAAAATAGCGCCAAATTCTGACCAACATGGCAAAATATCGGGCAAAATTAAGTTACCATATATGAAGCCAACTAGGCGAGAGCTGGCTAATTTAGCGAAATTCCCGTTGAAACCCATGAATCTTTGTTATCGAGCTCACCACAAATAAATTTAAACTTAGCGCATTTAAGGGTTTTTTTTTCAAAATCTATGAGGGAGAATTTAAAGAGTAATATATGGAAATGTACGTCTTTACATCTTCATCCCGGTGCTAATAATAAAATAACCGCCACTGAACGACGCTGTACTGTCTGAGTTTTAACTGTCCGATTTTAATGTGAGTTACATAGTCGGATGCAGAAATAAAATTTTCGGTACTTTCCAGTATAGGGGCCTTTGCGAAATGGAGAAAACTGCCTCGGCAAAGAAGGGAATTTCGCAACATATATTCTGGCAACCTATTCACTGTTTTATTTCATATACTCACGCATTTTTTTTTTCAAAATTTGTACAATTTATTTAATATAAAGAAACCATTTACCTAATTTTATGCAGAAACAGGAGTAATTTGTTGATGAAAAACAACAATAATATACATTTAATTAAAATACATATATAAACAAACAAAAAATTTCATCAGGTTTGTTTTCATAACTGCCAACATCTTACGCTTATTTGTACCAGAAAATTTTACAGTAAATTTTACCTTTTTAAATCGCCGTAATCTGCCGATTAAATAAGGCAAAAATTTCTATTAAATTTTTGTGGTTGAAAAAAGCTGAAGATTTGGCAGCTATGTGTTTTCATAGCTGTTTATGTCATTATGCAACAACTCTCACTTCCTAATGCCCAAATTCCGCCAAGCTTAAAAACAACAACAACAACAAAAAAAGGCCATTATAGTGGAAAACTATCAAATTCTCTATTATTTTGCACTATCTACACCACAGTTTGTACTATATGCAGGGTGGCAGGGGAAGACGAAAAGTTCAAACATTAAATTTTAAAATTTCTATAAAGCACTATAACACTAAAATAAATTTAAAATCAGACGAAAACAGTTTACTTTTACTTTTTACTATACAATAAGACTTTTGTCATGCTTTTTTGTCATACTTTTGAGCTGTATGACAAAAAAAAATTAAATTAAATAACTGTGTTTTTTTTAAGGCATGCTTTCGTTAACATTCACAAAAATGTAGAAAATAAATATATGTATTTAAATGCACTAAAATGGAGAAAATAATTTTATGATCAGAAAAGAAATTGTTTTATTTCCTCATGTCGAATAAAAAATGGAAGCGTGGGTGCCAACTTTACATTTTTATATATATTTATATACGTATATAATAATAAGATAATATCATAAAAAAGTTAAATTGCATTGCCGCATTAGAAATGAATGAGTAATGTGTGAAATGAATGAAATGAATTGATATGAATGAAATTTCCAGTTATACGGTCCTTTGCAATGACGTTGAATAAGTCACAAGGACAAACATTTTCTACAGTAGGACTGTATTTAAAAGAACAGTTTTTTCTCATGGACAATTATATGCAAGTATTTGAAGATGTAATGAGGAAGGACAGTTAAACATTTATGCCGAAGATATTGAAGAGCAAGGTCAGCAATAAATTAATGAAAGTGTTTTTACAAGAAAAAGCATCGCATATCCTGAAGTTTTGTAATCGAATTTTAATTTATCCTTAAATTGAATTTTTAATGTATTCATCACATACATAGTTTTTTTTTTATAAATGTGTTTCGTTTTTAAAATGTGTTATTTTCATCTATCACTGCAAAACAATAGAGAAAAACAATTATTGCTCCTGTGTTGTATATATCTTTATATATCATTTTCTGTTTTTTGGCGGGCTATCTTTCTAGTTATGTAAAAAAAGGCACAATCAGTTGTCTATCTCAAAAAGCAAAACCAAAACTTTAATAACTCTGGAGAATTTAAATTCCTTTCATTATAATTTAGGCTACTATAAAAAAAAAATATCTTCCTAATTATAAAACTAACGAAAATCGAAAATTATTATTTATTACATTTTCATTTCTCCAAAAACAACCGACAAAACTAATTTAAAGTTCAGTTTTATCTGTCAGAATTATTATTTGCTTTCCTTATGGCTGCACATTACCCCGCGGCCATCCTAGGAATTCTCATAAATTAGAAAGGCAGCAAAATTTTGATTTTAAAATATCACATCTGAAAACAATTTCGAATTTTGCAAAATTTGAAGAAGGATGCAAATATTCCGAGTGCAGATATGCATTGCAAAAAGTTTGACGATACGTTCTTCAGTTCTGACTTATTTTTCAGTTTTATTATATTTGTCTAAGTTTCGAACGCGGCAATTTTTTTTCATTTATAACATACTTTTTCATGTAAAGAATATCGGTTTTTGAAGTACAAATTACGTATACACAAAAATATGTATGTTGTTGGGTGAGCGAAAAGTAATTTGTTTTCGTACTTTGTTCATTTGGGAAATAAAATCTACAGTATTCCTTTTTTGTCAGAAAAGTCAATGCTACATTTTTAGTCACTAGTTTTACATGAAGTGTTTATTAAATCTGGTTATTTTAGAATTTCTTCAAAAAGTTATTAAACGTACCACAACATGCTGTAATTACCTATTAAAATTGACGTGTTACATGTTTATTTAACCTATAGTTCAGCTTCATTATTTTTTTATATAAATTTTATAAAAATATGTTTACTTAGGTGTTTATTATGATTTATCGAAGCAATAGAAATTACAAGCAAAATGGATATATATTTATTAACCTATTGTCAAATTTAGGAGCCGAAAACACCTATTAATGAATGTTTGTAAATTAATTTAAAATTATATGACCAAATGTACATATTTGTTAAATTTCTTCATATTCTAAAGTTAAACCTTTCAGTAGTAGAAAAAAGTTCTAATTTAACACGTTGAGTGCTATGCGAATTATCAGGGAAATCACCGTCATGCCATGCGCGTTGCCTAGAATCGCTGGTGTTGCGGTATAGCAATGCAAAGCGCACTATTAACAGATTGAAATTTACTTCCTGTATATATCCTGTATGTATATAATCCTATAATAATTAAAAGGTAAATAAATTTTAAATAACTTTTCAGTAATTACTTAAAACAATATAATTTTTTTTAGTTTTATATCATATTTTCAACTGTCAGCACTCAACGTGTTAAATAATGCATCGCATTTCTGTTTAATAAAATAATTTTACGTGTGACTGCAAAAAAATAAATTATTTTTTATATTTTCATTTAAGTGCATTATACAAAGATTTTTAAGCAATTTGTGAAAAAGTACAAGAGTACTCTTATTTCGAAAAAAATAAATAAATAAATAAATAAAAATAAAAATAAATAAATAAATAAATAATAAAAGCAATTTATCAAATTACAACGACCATTTGGAAAACGATTTTTTTTAAGACTAAAATTTAATACATAAAAAATCGCACGGAGTTGATCATACATTACGTACGCCATGAATTAAACATTAATAGTGTTATTACACGTAAAAATTGCAAGCCAAAAATATCGCCTGCGACCCGTCAGATTTCATGAAGCTTAAGTATTATCCACCTGAAACTTACGTAAATATCCAAGCATTTCATTGGCTGTTCGGGAAAAGGCTTTTCCATCGTCAGATTTCCAAGAAATCTGACGGCCAATTTTAAATGAAATTTCATTCTTAAACTTCTAAACATCCGACAATATTATTTTTTACACCGTCGGATAGAAAAAAAAAATGTACTTTTAAATGCAATTTGTTTGAAAGCTGTATCTCAATTTGTTTCTGAGTTATTAATTTTTTTTTGTAGTTTTTATTACTTTTTTGTCATAGTGGCATGAGAAAGTATCCATCGTTGTTGAAATGAAAGAGAAATACAGATTACTGTATAGACCAATCAGAAAACGAATAAATTGCAGATTAAACCAATGAAAACCTTCAGATATACTTTTGATTTCCCATCCTGACGAGAACAATAACCTTTTTTCCAAATGGTTAAAAAAAAAAAAAAGTCTGTAATCACTAAGGATCTCTTCTCAGATTATGAACCCTAGTGTTAAGGTCAGTAACCATTTCTTAATATTAGCGTCGTTTACTAAATCGAGGGATGTTTAAACACACTTTGATTCTTCTTTAGTATCAAACATTGTACCTAATATGAAAACTAGCTAATTTTTTCGTATCAAAAATGGAAAAATTGCTTTTTGTACTTAATTTTTTACATAAAATATATCTCTCATTAACATTGATTCTTATGCTGGCCAAACATTGAAGCGACTCAAGAAACCTGTTGAGCGTTTTAGGAGAACAAACAGGTCGAAACAAAGAAGAAACTTCTTTCAAACCTGCATTTTCTAATAAGACACGCGTCATGATGCTTGCGTCGCCTCAGTGTGCGACCTATATTATGAAAGAAAATTCTTTTTTTGTTAGATTTGTATTAAGCACGAGACTGTTAATTGTTGCTATCTTTATTTAATGTTTTACATAAAAATGTATACCTGATAAAACAATGAGACCACTATGAAAAAGATGCTATATTGGTAGACTTTCATTACACACCGCACTGTGAAATGTTACCGTCTGTATGTAATTTTTTATATCAAAATATATATCCGATAACTCATCCTAGCATAAAAAAGGGTTTTTTGGCATACTTTTATCCCAAATCAGATTGTGAAATGTTATCATCTGTATTTTAATTTTTACATAAAAATATATGCCAGACCTATTTTGTGAGTGAGTACATCCAACTTTGAAACTTCTCTATTATGAAACCATTTTTCTTTTATGAAAAAAGCTTTATTGGCACACTTTTAGTATAAACTAGACAAGAAAATAATTAATCATTATTGGAAAATTTTCCTTTATTTTAAATAATCATCAAAATCCTTTCTTTTTATATACTTACGCTGCAAGGTGTATCTACCATCATATTATGATTTTAAGACATACAGTTAAAGTTTAGTATTTAAGAGCCTGATAGCCTCTTACTTTAACCGTTTTTCCCTTCTAGGAATATTTCTATTATTTAATCTCACATTTGAGAAAATGTTCTGCTAAATTTCATTGGTTAAAAAAGCGTAAAAGTTGGCAGCTATGGTGCCTGTACATATGTCAGTTTAACTATATAACCAAACACCATATAAAAATATTCAATATACTAAAACCTTCTTTTAAAATTTCTTAACTTATAGTGCATGCATCTTTTTAATTTCTTCAGTAGCATTGGACTATGACTTTATTTATGATCAGGAATCAATACCATCATAATTTCTTTTATCACAAATGACAACGATATTTATACTCCTATGGCAGTTGAATGAGAAAAAAAAAATTTATCGCTTAAAACAGTGCAGTATACGATATAGTTGCAAAAAGACAAGTAAAATATAGATATTTAAATTCAATTTCTTAATTCAGTGAAATGAGTGATTCTAATCCATCCAATTGTAAAACTTATCCAAACAATCACTTACACCATATAAATTGTGAATAGGTCAATTTTCTTGTGATAAATAGAACGCAAAAGTTCGAAGAGACCTTTAAGTACAGATTTCAAAAACAAATAGTCATACAGAAGTGCAGTTTGCAACATGAGAATCGTCAAAAAATTAAAATTTTGGTCTCAAAATAAAGAAAATTATAGCCTGTATTCACACTTCACAAGCATCCATAAAAAATGAAGAAATGAAAAAAATTCTATACAAATTTAACAAATTGTCATATTGGAGTATACTTTGCGCCATACGACTTGCAAAATGGTCGTAATTTTAGTAGCAAATTCAGATACATGTTGAAATATACTTTTTTTCTTTTATAAATAAACATGCTACATATTAATAAGTCTTTAATGATCCTACTTTAAGATGACAATTTTTATATTTACAGACTTTAAAAGTGAATAGATTTATGGACACTCTGAATCTGTATTATAAACTCTGTATCTATCTATCTATATACAGGGTGTTTCAAAACTATATATCACAAATGTAAAGGCAGGTAGAGGAAATCTAAATAAGCTAATTCCGAATAGGAATGTGGATGTGAAAATGCGGCGTTGAGGCAGTAGAGGGCGCTGTTGTGTTCAGCGAATAAAAGCGCTTCGCTGACTCGAATCGTCATTCCTCACAGTGATTTTGAGCAACATACATCGTTACACCAATGCGGAGCTTCCTCACATGCGTTCTATGCATGGGCTGCTCAAGGAAATGGCTGACAACCAACGCACGTTCAACTGCTCTCGAACTTGTCGAAGGAATATCATCTACTGTGCATAATACTGCTTCTTCCACTGCAATAATTTTGAGACATCTTCCAGCGCCCGTATCACATCTCGAAGCATAAAATGATTCACTTGCGCACAACTCCCGATGAAACAGCGCAAATGTTCCGCGATCCGGTAGATTCCTTAATGAGAATCGTTCCATGTACATCCTTTGATCACCCTCGCTCTATTTACTTGGGCAGCCCTATACATGAAATGCTGGTCTGTAAGCTCCGCATTAACGACGCATATTGCTCGAAACCCATACGGAGAATGACGATTCGAGACAGCGAAGTGCTATTGAACTCAACAGCGTCCACTACTGCCTCAACTCTGTATTTCCGCACTCATATTTCTATACGAAATCTGCTTACTTAGGTACCTTGTACCTACCTTTACATTTCTGACATGTAGATTTAAAATACCCTGTATATATACCATTTCCGTAGGAAACGCTGACACTATACGGTTGGTTACAACGACATAACAATTAAACTTTTATCTGAAATTAATTAACTGCTAAACATCGCTCATTTTTATTTTTGTACATTGTCAAACTATTTGCCAATTTACGAATTTTTATAGCTTTAAAAATAATTTTCAAGTATCATAAAAAAATCATCTTTATTTCCTGCCACCTGATTGCGACAAATGATTCTGGTTGCATTTAAAATATTATAAGTATTTCAACATTTGTTCCAGGCTTATATTCCGCAACGATATTTAATATTCACTAAATATTAAATAAATAAAATAAAATAATATTAATAAAACGTAAATTTAACAAATATATACTATAAATCATTGAAATATCAGAATCGAAAGGATTCCATAAATAACGAAATCTTTGTCTATTTCTTTAACTATGGAACTTGCATGCGATAAATACAAAATAATGTTTTTAATAAATTTCAAAACTTTATTTGAAAACTAGGGGGCTCTGCCAGTACCGTCTCGAAGAGACAGGCCTATCCACCCATTAAATATGGCGGCGAACGAAGTGCTAGGGAGTAAATGTTTCAGCAAAGAGTCATTCGCCTATGAGCTTTTTACTGGCATCCCCGATTCAAGTTTTTCGTTTTTTATAATCTAACAATAGGAATAATTTTCAAAAAAAAAAAAATCTTCAAGCTCTTCAACCCTTTTTGGGGGGGGAGGGGGGGGCAATTTAAACTTTATAGAATACGAAAACTTTCTTAGTATTATTTAGAAAAACCAGATTTTATTTTTTTCTATTTTTTCCATGAAAGTATTTCACAATACCATAATTTCTAGTTGATATTCAGTAATTAACGTCTTTTTTTAATAATTCTATAGTTTCATTTACAGTATTAATTCTCAATTATATAATTTTATTCTTTCAGTGAAATCAAATATGGTTCAAACATTGATAAAGATAGTTATTTAAAAACAAGTGCATGCGGAAGAATAATTCGCCAGTAAAAGATTTACTAGAAAGCCTGAAGTTTTATTTGTGGTGGTGGTGGGGGGGGGGGGGGGGGCGTATTAACTATAAAATTACTCTTCAAACAAAAGATTTTTTCAAATTAATTTTAAATTTTCGAGGATATGAAAATCAGTCATACTTTTATTTAAAACAAAATGGATTTTGAATTTCTTTTCTTTATTTCATGGAAATCTTTCACTTTTTAATCACAACATTTTGAGTTAGTATCTAGTAGTTAATGCCTTTGAAAGATTTTTTTTTAAATTTATAATATTATAAAATTCATTAAATTCATAATTATTAATATTTTTAAAAATTTATAACATTATTCAATTACAAAATTTTATTATTTCTGCAGTTTAAACATTGATGTGAACAGGGATCTGTTTAAAAAAAATTTGTTTCTTTAAAGGGCCTTTCACAATTTTTTTAAATCTTAAAACAGAACCCTTCACAAAATTTTTCATCCTAAAAGAGGACGTTTCTCAAAATTCATTGACTTAAAAATAAAACTTTCTTTCCCCTCTACAAACTTAAACTTTAACACATTTAATAATTTTAAAATAAAATTTAACTTGCCACAAAATAGCTGAAGTTACCAAAGTGTCTTTTCATAGCTTTTTTAGACATAAATAATCTTGTTAAAAAGGTAAACAAGAATTTATATATAACAATAAATTCAAATTCATGAAGTTGTGATTAGATTTTTCAAAAATATTAAAAACAATTCACAATTTCACCATGTAAAAAAATCATAGACAGACTCCTGATGAATAATTATTTAAAAATAAGTACCACTATTTACTAATAAGTAACCTTTTTCTTATTTAATCACATGTAGGAAAACATAAATATCTTGATAAGTAATGAAGTTTTGTTTATTTAATAAAGATATATAATAAGTAATATTTATCTCTTCCATTTCATTATGAAATGTAAAAATAAATCATATTATTCTCATATAGGATTAATAATAATCAAATTTTTTTTTATGAGAAGCCTCAAATTAAAATATATGACTGCATTCACACATATGTTTTAGTTTCGTCAGATATAGAAAAGAAAAAATTCCGAAAATTTTGAAGTGATGGAAAACAATTTTATCGTTTTTCCCCGTGGAAAAGTTGATTTATTATATTTCGTCTTTATAGTTATATTTCAATTAAATATAAATCATTTCAATAAAATACGCAATGATAAGTATCTACAACATTTAAAAACTAGATTTAAAATTTTTATTTTATTTTTTACTTTAGATGAATGTATATTATTAAATATTTTTTCATGATTTTTTTTATTATTAAAAATATACTTTTCACCTATATAATTAATTTCAACAGTATATATTACACACCATTCATATCCATTAACCCAGAAAAGATGTGAGTACAATAAGTAATATACTTTTGTTTATATAATAGAGATATAAAAGAAGTAATATTTATCTCAACCTTAATTACTGCATTACGAATTTAAAAAAAATAATAACATTTGATAGATGATAAGAATAATCCGTACTTTTTAAATTAAAAGCTTGAAATTAAAATACTGCTCACATTCACAGATATGCTTTACCATATATTTTATTTTTATCATATATACAGGAGTAGAATTTCAGAAAATTTTGAAATGATGAAAAAAAAACAATTTATTTTTCTTTTCAGAGAGAATATATTTTCTTGCGGTTATATTACAATAAAATATTATATCATTTCAATAAAATATAAAATAGTAAATACCTTTAACATTGATACATACTAAATTTTATTTCATGTCATTTCATTTTACTTATTTATTTATTTATTTTTTTACATTAGATGAATATATTATTAAATAATTTTTCATGATTTTTATGACAACTTCACATTTTAACCACATAATTTGACGTCAATAATTCAGCAATTACTGATTTTAAAATAATTCTATTGCTTTTTTATAATATTAACTTTTGATTACCAACATTTTATTATTTCAGTGAAACAAATACAAGTCAAACATTAATGAAAGTAATTATTAAAAAATAAGTATCCAACAAAGAATAATTCGTCAGTAACATTTTTACTAAATCTTGTACTTAAAATTTTCATTTTTAAGACTAATGATGAATAGTTTTCAAAACAAAGTTTTTTCAAACTTTTAATTTTTTTTAGATATTACAGTATATAAAAAGCATTCATAGTTTTATTTAAAACAAATTGTATTTTGGTTTTTTATCATAGGTATATTTGACATTTTAACCACTTAATTCGGAGTTAATATTCAGTAATTAAAGCTTTTTAAAAAGCTCTTATTTTATTTATAAAATAAATTTTCAGTTACAAAATTTTATTCTTTCAGTAAAATAAAATGCAATTTAAGTATAAGTAGTTATTTAAAAATAAAATGATCATGTTTCTTCACAAAAACAATCAACACAGACATCAACACAGATTAGACTTTTTTAACGGGTAGGAAAAATTCAAAGAATATTAAATCTTTAATTACTTACTATTTCGCTTTTATCTTTGTATATCCAAAAACATGCAGTATGAAATCTAGCTAGTCTGGCTATAGAACTGGAATTCAATTTTACATTCAGCTCTATAACCATCCCAGCTGGCATATTTGTATTACATAAAGCTGTATCTAATCCTTACAAAAATTATCAGAGACATTGGATGATCCTCTTCACGAATAGAAAAAGTTTTTATTTATAATAAGTAATAAAATAGTTTAAAAACAAACAATGAAACATGAAACGTATTTCCAATCCATTCAGAAAAGCGTCACGTCACACACAAGACACAACGGAAAACATTTGAAACAAGCGCGGGATTCGGGAATTCTCACTAAATTTGGGGGGTTGAGAGGAGAAAATGTTGGAACTACATCTGTGACGTCACGGGCTACTTTTTATGACCGTCGGAAGGCATGTCTATAATATCGAGACGGTGTTGGCTCTGCCCCCTGCAAGCTACGCTCGCCAACCCCCGTCCAGACACTGTAGAATCTAAAAGCACGCTAATCTGATCAGTTTTAAAAAGATTAGAGAAAATTGAATTATACTGAAAAAACCTGTAGCGATCTCCCTGTAAAAGGGTTTCCATTCAATTCCCTTTGATTTCAAAAATTTAAGGTAGAATCAGTTGCTGTTAAGACATCCAATGGTTGTTTTCGTGTTTGGTTATAGAAGATCAGTTAAACATTTGAAAAGAAGCTAAAATAAAATGAATTAAGTAAACAGAGTCTCTATCTCTCGGTATTTTTTAACAGCGTTATAAAACGATTGACATAATACAATTACAAAAATTTGCTGCTTTAACCCCTTCAAGGGTGGTGGTTCATTTTTGGACCACTTAATTTTAATTTTTAAATGCCACATTAGCATCAGAATATTGGGATGAAAATTTCCCTTTTATTAAGTAAGTGAACAAAAGCATTTTTGTATTTCGAAATTTGTTTGTAAATTCTCGTACCATTCACTGAATTCAAGATTTTACGAATAGAAGTGCCTTGTCCGTGAAAGGGTTAAACGCATATTAATGTATTTATTACTTTAACGTTTCCTTTCCCTTTTAATATTCATGTGTAAATACAATTTTCAGGGCATAATTTTCAATATTTTCCTGCCTTTAACACGTACTCATTTAATAGTAATTTTAAAGTTTTTTTTTTCTGTTTTTAATAGTCACATGAAAATAAATTTTTAATCGTTAGGAAATATTATTCTTTGCACTGCTTTTAAAATTGAAAACAATCTTTATAATAATAGCCTAAGTCATGTGACTATCATCAACAGCTCCAGGCGGATCCCTTCGCTTTTTATATTCCATGCGGCCATTTTGGTACTTTCATGTTAGCCAGCCACAGGTGTGATAAGTCGCTAAATATTATTCTATACCCATTACTTCGTTTATATCATAATAGCCCAAGTCATGTAACTGCCATAAACAACGGGCTGATTCCTTCGCTTTTCATAAGAAAGGTTTCCATTTTGATTAAATAATGAAAATTACTTTTTCGAATAAAACTACATAAAAGTTGCCATGATTCCTGGTACTTTTATGTTAGCCGGGTAAAAATCTCGCCAATAGCTTTTTTTTAACTCGCCAGTTAGCATTTTTTTTTATTTTTCGAGTGGTAGATTAAAACGCTGCTACTTGTTTATCCCATCGACCACAAATCTGTCGCCAAACTATAAGATTAAATGCCAATAATGGTTGATCGTAAATGTCACATTCACTTGACTTTAAGGAAGTTACACATGTTCACGCCATCAAGTGATTTTTATTTCGACGTTTTATTTGTATTTTTATTAATGTTATACTAATTTATTTGTTCTTTTGTTATTTAAAATAAAAAAATATCTCAATTTGTATAATTTGGCTATTTATATAATTTGGCGAAATTGGTCGACGGGAGAAGTAATACATTGAAACGTTGCTTTGAAGTGGAAATTAAATCTCATGATTTGTTGCATTGTCACATACGCACCGGGTTTGGCGTGATTTTTTTTTTTTACGACAATTTGGCGAAAACCTCGTTTTCAAACACCTGTTACATATGTATTTTTAAATTATTTTCTGTTATTTTTAAAATGAAATAACAATAAATAAAAATTAATTAATAACTATAGAACAAAACAATTTATAACATTTTTTGTAAATAAAAAGAAAATAAATTCAAATAAACATTTATTAATGAATAAGCAACAATAGCCGGGTTACCATGCAGGCCAATTAAGTACCCCGTTGCGTATATGACATCTGTGTGTAATATTTTTCTTTTCGTTTCGTTTAAAAAAAAAGAATGAAGTAAAAGCCATTTGTTTTAAAGGTTTCAATTTTAAATGAAAGTTTTGTATTAAATAAAATGATAATGAAACACAAACTGAATTCTGAATAAAAGTAACATGATGCATTTCTTAGCATACATTTAAGGAAGGCCAAACTCGTCGCCAAATTAATTTAAAATAACCTTTTCTGAAATCTGGAAAAAATATCTGTTCTGATTAAAATTTAATTTCCCATCATTAGAAAAAAAGTATTTAAAATTAGAAAAAAAATTAATATTTCGAAAACTGATTCTAATTTTAAAATTCTAATACCAGTTTTGAGATCTGTGGATCAATACGGATCTTGGGTGTTAATTTCATCGCAAAGTATTCCATATTTTAGGAGAAATCGCTGTGAAACGTAATCAGTTGTTTAATCAGTCGTTTCATAGAATCGTTACATAAATTCGTTTCAATTCGATTCATTAGGATTTTATATATATAGGGTAGACATATTTGATATTATATGCCCATGTTCGATCTCCGATTTTTTCAACCGCATTCACCCAATATAGAAATATAGCCTCATTAAAAATACTTAATGTTATCGTAGTTTTCATTTATAATAATTATATATTTCATAAAAGCTAAAAAGCTGGAAACTTTTTAAAAATGAAAAGAAATATATATTTGTAATACTATTTTCAGGATAAAAATGTTGAGATCATTTCATATACAATTATTTTCAATATAAGATGTTAAAATTTCATGAAAATCTGACAGCTTAATCTCGTCAAACCACTGGTGCAAATGCAAATTGCAGCATAAGTCTTTTGAAGAAATTAAATTTATAATTTACAAAAATGTGTGGAAGTTTTTATGTCTCATATGGCGTTATCGGAAGTTCTATTCACATAAATTTTGTTTTAATGCAAAATTGAAAATTAACTTTTGTTACAAATATTACAAATTAACTAAATATAAATGTCGGCGAAAAAAGCAATCTTTTTTTTTTTTTTTTTTTTTTTTTTTTTTTTTTTTTTTTTTTTTGTCAATCAACATATATTTGACTTCTTTAAAGCGTACTTTGAAGCAAGATAACAAATATTTTTGTAATAAAAAATATATTTAAATCAAATATTTAACAAAACTAAAAGGCAACAATTCAAATATGACATAATAAAAAGAAAATAGTTGGCGTTTCAAGCTTTGTAAAAACTCCTCATCAGTTCAAAGGTTAATATATAATAAAAATAACTGTTTACATATGTTCATGTTAAGAAATATTCCATTTCAAAATATTAAATAACCAGGAGTATACGTCTTCCTAGAACAGGATAATCTGATAGAGAAGTACAGTCGTGGAAAAAAAAAGTAAACACCCCTTACTAACTCCTCAACAAATTATCATAGAAGAAAGTTACTGGTACCGAACGATTGGAAATAAAGTCTACTTTTAAATGATGTATATAAAATTTGCTTAGGGGGCCACCTACATATTAAAACGAACCATAACTTTGTTTTTTTCAATAGCAGTACCCAATTCTGACAGCATAAATGAACTCTACACCCTTCAATTAGCCTAAAAACGAATTTTTATGCAATTCGTACCATAAGTTTCCGAGAAATTAATTATTTTAAAACGAGTGTATTTTAAGGGCTGTATCCAAATTGAAGTTCCGTACTGGATTGTTAACCGAGAGAGCCGCTTCCTTGATCAATGCACCTTAAGCGCCACTCAAGGAGACAATGAAGCGTGTTAGATTACAGTACGGCAGAATAAATTTCAAAATGTCTACTCACTTCCATCATAGACGGCCCCTTAAACCATCATTTTGCCGTTTTTTAAGCATAATTTGAAAAATACTTGGAAGAAAAATATGAAATTTTTGAATTTCCATATAGCAGGACTTAATAAATCTAAATCCATCAAAAAAAATGGTAGGTTGCAATTCATAATTTTTTCGAATATTAATTTCATAATTCATAATTCATATCATAAGATTATAAAAATTGCAAATTCAGCTTATTTATGTTTGGGTATATTAGTATTATTACCACAAAAAAAATTAGCACATTAGGAGCATAATTTCGGGAGATATAAATAAAAATATGAAAATATAATTTAAGATTAGAAGCACTAAATTTTGAATGTTTATAATTCAAAAACTTATCATTCAAATGACTTGAAATTTGGTGTCTAGGCATAGTTTGAACCGAAGATTTGAAATATCTCGTTAAAATTGGGTATTGCCATTCAAAGAAATTAAGTTGGGATTCGTTTTAATATGTAGATGACCCCCTAAGAAAATTTTATATACATCATTTAAAAGTAGACTTTATTTCCAATCGTTCGGTACCAGTAACTTTCTTCTATGATGATTTGTTGAGGAGTTAGTAGGGGGTGTTTACTTTTTTTTTCCACGACTGTACATGTTTCGTTAAGAAGTACATGTTTTCGTTAATCTTGCAAACCAACCTTCTAAAAAAATTATACTTTTAAAATTATTGCGGTTTTATTTCAGTATTGTTTCGGTATTTTATTATTTTCTAAATCTGGAATGTGGCTGGTATCAAATATTAACAAGTTTAGATTGTAAATTGCTGGATTTATAAGCGCATTTATGTGCATCTAAGCGGACGTTGCATGATCGTCCAATATCTAATATATAAAAATGAAAATTTTTCTGTCTATACTTCTATACAAGTCCACAGTTTGGAAGGCAGAATTGTGAAATGTTACTTACATGTGTATTAAAACACGGTCGAGGAACTAAAGTAATCCGGCATCGAAATAATTAATTTTTAACCCTTTAAGCTTCTTGCAAAGTTTTTCATGTAGGTTTATTGATTCATATAATAATAACTATGGAAAGTATTCGAATAAGGATTTGTTTATGATTATCTTACATATTTATTTATCTTATGCACTGCAAAGAGTAACATTAATAGCAATTTTGTGTTATATCAGTCCTTGAATTCAAAGATTACGTGAAGGAAATACATGTTTAGGACGATTAAAGGGTTAATTAATAAAAAAACTACCAATTTAACAGCTATTTCGTATCAAATTTAAACATTTCTCGTTTTAGCAGTTGTCAACAATTAAAAATCCACAATAAAATTCTTATCGCAACAATTACTTTCCTATTGCAAGATTTTCACGTGAAAAATGAAAATGAAATAAAAATTAGATGATTTTTTTTTTAAGTTGAATATTACGTCATAACATTTCTATTGCAAGTTTACCACGTGAAATATGAAAATGAAACAAATAGTTTGACGAATAAAAAAAAGTGAATATTATGCCATATTGGAAATATAATGGACATCAGCAGGTGAATATATAACGTCATATGAGTTTGAAAAAACAGATTGAAACATGTTAAAAACCCGATTATGGAAATATTGGCATATTTTAACATTCTGAGGTTCTCTGAATTTACGTTTGCAATTTTTAATTCTGTTCCATATATATATACGTGTGTGTATGCGTGTATATTAGAATTTCCAGAAGGGTTTAGGTCCCTAGAGCTCATTCTTAAACTGAAATAAAGATTTCGGTTAAAAAAAAGAAAAATAAAATTCATAGCACTTTTGAACTTTCCATTTTTTTTTTTATCATGGAAAATTTATTCAAATAACAAAATACTCGGAAGCAACTTTTCGCCAAAAGTTGTTAATCTCGGTCTCAATCTAGATTGCAGATTATATTTACCAAGACCCCTTATCATAATAACATCATATTGTTATATGATAAGAGAGTCTTAATATTTACTAAGTAAGTAGGTAATCTGTCGTCTGGATTAAAAGAAAAAAAAAGTGGAAATTGCGTAAATTAACAAGTAATCGTTCATTTTCAAAACAAACATTTTCAAAAATGCCGGAAAACGGCGGGTACTTTAGCTAGTAATTAATATAAACAGAATCATATTCTTTACATGGGATACTGTAAAGTATACATGCATTCCGTAAAAGTGGGATACCTTGAATTTGCTAACAGAATCTTTATAACATTTGGAGGATTAAAAGCTCCACTATTATTAATTTATTTAAATAAATTATATATTTTTTCTAACAAATATTTTTGATACAGAATGGAAACATAAGTTGTAGAATGCCTGTGGTTTTATGGAGTCTACAAATATTACTCTGAAAAAATTGTTTTTGCCATCTGGTAAGTTAGAAATTATATTTCAAATCGGAAAAGATTTTTTTTTTCTAACTGAAATGTTTAGTTGATGCTAAAACATTTTCTTGCTCTTTGAGCTAAAGTTCCAGAAACAGTGATTTTATGAGAGACCGGACAGTGTTTGTACGATATATTTATACAAATAATATTTTCATTTTAAAAGAGATTTAATTTAGAAAACTAACAAAATAAAGAGACTTTTTCGTCTTTTTTTACTAAGCCATAATTTTAAAATTTCGGAATATCTTTCCAGTGAACGATATATGCAATTTCAGTAAAATAAACAACGGTAAATCATTTTTGTAAAAGAAAAAAAAACAAATTTATGAACCGTATAACATACAGCTCATTTTTAATGAAATTCTTTGTTGGAGGCATAGATATAAATCCAATAGATTAATGAGCAAATTTTGCTATCAAATTCTTCTTTGAGAAATTGCTTCTATTTAAAGCAATATTTAGTCATGCATTAGTTTATCTAGATCATTTACCAGATATATTAAAATGCTACTTTATATTATAGTTGAATTAGCCATTATTTAGTCTTCATTTAAAAAAAATGGATTATGTCTAACATGGGAATAGCAATTTTTCAACGTTCAGAGTTTATTTAAGTGGCAGAAAAAATGAACAGAGATAAATACGTTCTTAGAGATTTTTTTTAAATTGAAAGTACAAGTCTACGCCTCAGGAAAAATGACATCGGCGGCAAAACAACGCGGCGCAACGCGGCATATATATAAAATTTTTCGTTAGTCAGTTTCCATAAAAGGAATGAAGTTTTTATTACTATTTTGTATGTGGTTTAACAATTCGACAACGACACATAAAATATTTTTTTCATGTGAAAATTTCATGTCAGTTTTTAATTTTAAAGCTAGACATATTGTGACGTGTTCGAAGCAAATAAATAAAGGTTATTGGCTATTATAAAATAAGCCACAAATTGGCAAATTGTATGTCAATTTCTAAATGATGCCTATATTTAATATTAGCAGGCTACGCCCGCTACGCTGGTCTGCTTATCCAAATGAACCTTGAATCAAACAAAATGTATCAGTGAATTTGACATTGTGATTTAAAGCAATATGGAACCTAACATGGAATGTCATTTCGCACTGCTTAAAACGATATGAACGCCATTGAGCTATTATATTTTCTAATGTGCAGACAAATTTTCAGCTATAAGGTCTTAACCATTTTAGTTGATCACTCACAGAAGGATTTGGTAAAGAATTATAGTACAATATGCAATACAATAAAACAAACCCTGAAAAATTATATAACTAAAAATGAAACAAACAAACTGACAAAATCCATGCAGTAAAAACTTTCTTTAAAGGCTGATCTTTCATATTGGGGTCCATCTGATTATAGAACTTTCCCCCATAATTCTATAAATAAGCAACGTAGAATGATACGGAATAAACTAAAACCTCCCCAAACATTGTCTAATCCACAAAGCAAGCATTATCAATATCCGCCATCTAGAACTTTTTACCCGACTGCCGAGAACGGTTATGTGTTTCACGCGTATCTGGGTAAGTGGATTTCTTTATACCCTCGAAACATCCCAACGGCTGGATGGATTTTAATGAATGAGGTCTCTATCGATTCGCCTTAACTGTCCGATGGTTATAGGCTAGGTTTTGCTTTTATAAATTCAAAATGGCGGCCGTAAAATACAAAATGGCGGTAGAGACGAAAAAAATTTCTACGCACCTTATTACGCACCATATTACGCACCATATTGTGGCACATCATTGGAAAGGTCTTTCTAAATGAAGACGATGTTTCATTATCTATCTTACAGTCAGAAGCTCCGTTTAAATATTACACAACCTGGAAGTTGTGTAGGTAGGCTTTCTAACTTTACTGCAACTCTAACCTTCATAGACATCTATAGTCCTCATCAAAACAGTGTTTATAGATAGGAACTAACATTTAAACACAACTTAAAAGTCATCAATGCAAGTTAATAAAAAAAATAAGTAAGTAATATGAAAAATAGTTTCAAATTCATGAGAAATAATTAATTAGTTCGCTTTTTCGCAGTCGGGTTTTTTGATTTTTTAAATTTAATTTTTACTTGTTGCAAAGTCTAATCTTTCATAATCCTTTCATATATTATGGAACTTTCCGCTATTACTTTATGACTAAGCAACGTAGAACAATATTCAAATTACTAAAACCATGTCTGAATAGGTATCTAACTAATAATAGAATTCCTATCAAAACCCGTTCTGTAGAACTTTTAAAAAA
Organism: Maratus speciosus; assembly: GCA_963932465.1. Lineage (NCBI taxonomy): Eukaryota > Metazoa > Arthropoda > Arachnida > Araneae > Salticidae > Maratus > Maratus speciosus. The sequence continues at coordinate 175,140,837 of OZ010790.1, read as the reverse complement.
TGCTAAACTTTCATAATCGGGTTTAACTGATTATAGAACTTTCCACCACACCTCTATTATTAAGCAATAAAGAAGGGTATAGTATATACTAAAACCCTGCTTGAAAAATTATCTAACTAACAGTGAAAATTCAATCGTAATAAATTCGGCTGAATCTTTTAAAAAATCTAATCTTTCATGATCGGGTAGGTCTGATTATATAACTTTAAAACTTAATTATATGTATAAGGAACGTAGAACAATATGTTATACACTAAAATATTCCCTGAAAAATTATCTAATTATCATTCTGATCAAAATCTATTCAGATGAGCTGAAGTTATATGCAGCCGGGACGAATTTCCCATTTCCATTTTACGCTAGTATATGTAGTAGAAGCAGAAGTAGATATATAGATAAGAATATTTATTATTAAAATTTGTGAAACTGCAAGTTATTTCTCGTTGTCTCTGCTGAATAATTTTAGACTTTTCAATTGGCGAGTATTGAAATTTACTATTATGTCTACAACAAATGTATTTCATTTCGTACCAAAAGATTATCGGTAAAATGAGCCAATTTGGTGTGGGTTCCAATATTATAAAATATTTTTTTTTCAAAATCGCCATTTAAATTACACACATGACATTTTAAGTGTCTCTTGGCACTGCAGTAAACATTACCATTTTTTATTCAACGAAAAATGAAGCCATAACTTACTTTGACTTAATAATAAAAAATACTTTCAATTTCAAAAAATAGTAAATTAAAATGTTATGCAGTGTTACGATTAAATAATAATTAATGCCAAAAGAAATTCGCGTTCAATAAACACCAAGCCACAATGTTTGGCACAGTTTGCAATTAAATTTGGTACTTTTTCACTTAGGTGCCTTGGTGTTTTTTTTTAAAGACTGGCGCTATTCGGCATCAGAAAGTGAGATTTGTTGCCAATTGCTATAAACAGTTAAGAAAACAAATTTGATGAAATTTTTTGTTTGTTTATATATGTATATTATCAGTGTTTTTTTTTACAAATTAATTCTGTTTCTAATTAAAATTAGATAAATAGCATCTCTATGTTAAATAAATTGTATAAACATAGAAAAAAATGCTTGTGTATATGAAATGGAACAGTGAATAGGTTGCCAGAAAATATGTTTCCAAATTCCTTCTCCGCCAAAGCTATTTTCTCTGTTTCGTCAAGATCCCTATACAGGAAAAGTACCAAAAAAAATTTCATGTTAAGGATTGAAATAAATGCGCAATAGCATATATTTTGGTATGGTGTTGGTATAACGTAAAAATAGAAAAAGGTCGTCAAAAAAGTTTCTTTCAAATCACGCCAATTCTGTGTTAATTCGGTTATAGAATAGGTCTGCTTTAAAAACACATAATCAGTTTAAACGTTTTCCTAAGTTCATTGTGCGCCAAACCACGCCAGGTATCATAAGCAAATTGTCAGTAGACTCAATTATGTAACTTATCGGTACCAAATATGCTAATTGTCTGTGGACTCGATTACGAAATTTATCTCCTAAATTAATGCATACTTTTCAAACTACATCTAGTTTCCATTTTTCCTATTTTAAGATCAATGGGTACTGTTATATGTTAAAATGCTTGGCGCAATCCGTGTTTCAGAAAGTGAGATTTGTGGCCAAATGATATGAACAGCTATGAAAACAAATAAAATGAACTTTAAGCTTTTTAAAATATGTATTCCTATATATAAATTTTTATTTATGAACATTAATATTTTTGTTATTTTTATACAATTTACTTCTGTTTTTATATAAAAAAAGAGATAAATGTCTTCTTTATAGTAAATAAATTATATAATTATTGAACAGAAAATATGCATGGAAACTTTCCTTCTCTCGCCAATCCCATTTTTTCCACCTCGCAACTATATTGGAAAATTACAGAATTTACCCCATTGCTCTATGACTAAACAGTGTCGAACAATATATTATATACTAAAACTATCTCGGAAAAATTGCCAAACTAACAATGCAAATTCTATCAAAAACCGTTTATTTTATTTTTTTAAAAAGGCTATTGTGATAATTACGTACACCAGACTACAGATTTTTCCCCTAAACGGTATGGCTGAGCAATGTAGAAGGGCATGTTGTATACTGAAACCTTCCCTGAAAAATTGCCTAATTAAGTCCAAGTTCCATCGAAATACATTTGGTAGAATCTTTTAATGAGGCTAATTTTTCATTAATAGGTTCATCTCATTAAAGAAACTTAAACCATTATTTAGTACCAAGCAACGTAGAACGACGTGCTATGTACTAAAACTTCCCAGAAAAATTACCTATCTAACAGTGTAAGTTCAGCAGAGCCCGAGTTCTAAGCAGCCGGACTGAAATTTCCATTTGAATCATATATGTATATATATAAGTAGAATTGGATTTTTCCAAAAATGCTGTCGTCTACTTGAGAAATAACCAATATTGTGAACGTCGCTCAAACCGATGGCACGCTCATGCATTTTTGGCTTAAAATTAAATCGTTTGGGGATAAAATGAAATCGTAAACAAACATACAATATGTAACTCACAAGTACCGTCATTTTTATAATTACATATGCTAATTTCTTCTGTAAGTCACATGATGGTCCAGTTAAATAAAAATAAAAAGTAAATTTAAAAAAATTCATAAACAAAATAATCGCTATTATTTGCATGTCACCTCTCTTTTATAAAAACACTCTAAATTTTTGAAAAACATTACGTTCTATCAACGTGTGATTTCGATTATATTATTTTAAAAAGTGAAGCATTTTCACATGAGAAGAATTTCAAAGCATCTGGGCTGTGAAAATGACGCACTTCTACAAAACATAATTCATGTTTTAGAATTCAAATACACACTTTTTCATAAAATGACGTCATTTGCATCCGCTAAAGCAATCCATTTTTACAATCCAGACTTAAGCTTCGTCTATAGAAAAGTGTGCATATGACGTCATTATCACGGAATAACAGACAATATTCTTGACATAGCCCATATTTTAATTTCAGCTTTTTTTTCAGGTTTTATGACAAAATGGCAACAAAAAGATACAGTATATCCTATCTTAGACTATTTTCCGTTTACTTTCAATGGCTTTCAATAGAAATGAGGTACTTTTGTTGCCACGATAAGAAAAATGGTATTAAAAACTACAAAAAAAAATTAATATCTCAAAAATAAATTGAGATACAGCTTTTAAACAAATTGCATTTAAAAGAGCTTTTTTTTCCTTATACGACAGTGTAAAAATTTAAAGTGTGCGATTTTTAGAAGTTTAAAAATTTCCAGTAGAGAAAATTGCAAAACCAAAATTTTATTTCAAATTACAAAATGTTGCCATTCACAAAATGACGTATGCGTTATGCACAGACATGTTTGTCCTTTATAATATAGATAATAGATAGATAACTAATTTTATATGAATAAAATTCTAATTGATCCTAATTATATCGATGACTAAAGTAATAGCTATTAAAATTATAGCCATGTATTACTAAAGTAAAGTAATGCCATTCGACATTCCTGTTATTAGAGATTTATTTTGAATGACTAAGCTTCATGCATTGATTTATTTTCTTCACAGCTCTTTAGTACAACAGAGATCCCTTTATAGCGATTGTCGGAAAAAAATTCGCATGGGAATTTCATGTTTTTTGAGATTGTTAAACAAAAAACAAGGTCAGTGCGCCTAAATGCAATGACCCCAAAATGCGATAATATTCTTTTACTTAAAATCTCAATGCAAGAATTATAAATAAATGCTGCATAATGAGGCATTCGATCTTAATGAACAAAACCCGAAATATTTTTCTCCATGCAAAACGTTTTCTAAAAGAAATTTTCAATCAAATAGTCATCGTTCATTTTATAGCGCCCCGATGTTTTATAAACGCGACAAAAATTACCGAAATGGCTCACATATTTTTTTTTTTTTAACTTTGAAGCTCAAATAACCTTACGAAACTCAAGAATTACGTTGTCTGTCTCAGTTAAATGACGTTGAACTTAAGACAACACGAGCAGTTTTCATATTAGAATTTAAAATATTCTATGAATTTGGGAGACTTTGTTTTCTGCAAGTACTTAATAGTGACATACAGATTGCTGTAAATGTGTAGACACATTTAGGAGATTATCGAGGTAACTTTATTTGGTATTTTACATATATTGTATAAAAATTATGTTAAAGAAAATATTATGTTTAATTAGGCTGCGTTGAGTCAGCATAATCTTCCATTGACGTTTTCCTTTATCCAGGCACTTAAATATGTAATTTAAGATGATCAAAATAGAAAAACTAGTCGTTGGGGGCCACCGTAATACTTACCCATCATGGATATGCATAATATAAAATATGAAAATAAAACATGTGTGTAAACTGCATGTGTATAAAATGCATTGCAGTTCCAAAATAAAATTTAAACGCATATTTAAATATTTTTAACAAAACAGGACCTTGATTGTATTACAGTTGGAGTCTATGGGAATTTAGCGAAATACCGAAGGTAGCGCCAAGTTGGTATCACTTTTGGATAATTTTTTTTTTTACCGCCAGATTGGCGAAAAACTTGGCGGAATTTAGTGATAATTTGCGATAGTTTTTTGGCCGACGGGATAACCGAGTAGTACCAAAATGCGTAAAAGAAACATCTTTATAACGCCAAAAATCATTATCATATTAACTAACAGTTTACTGCGTCGGGTTAAGTGTCTTAATTCCAATAAAAATACATCTTTGAATTGAAATTTGAATGAAATACAGGGTCATGAAAAATCGAGGAGTGCGAAAAATATGATTACAAATACCACGGCAACTAATTATCCGAGCGACTTCATCTTTTATGCAAAATTTATGTTTTTTATTGTCTTTTACATTCACTCCTTAAAATAAACAATTTCGAAATTTTTTATTGTCGGAGCACAGCTCCGGCTTCCCTGCAAAAATTACACTTATTGTTAACATGATAGCGTCCAAAATATTTGACGCATCGACACAAAAAATGAGCTGGACGATGGCAGTGCCAAAATCTTGGCGCGTATTGAAAATCATAAATATTCGTCAACCCTAACAACCTGAAATGTCGGCTCAAAATTTTCCCATAGAGATAACATTGCGAGTTTAATTCTATATATTTGAAAGATAAGGCTTTCTTTTAGGTAGATTTCGTAAGAAATACTACCTATTGCAGTCGTTTCCATGGTGCGACTTTTGAAAAATTCCTTCATAACTTTTCATTATATGACCCCAGAAACCCAAAACCACCCCCACCTAAAAAGTATATATATATATATATATATATATATACATATATGTATGTATGTACTAAATTTTGTCCGCACGATAAGAGTCGCAATTATGCACAGATCGTCTTCAAACTCGCCAACAACTTTGAGATGGCTAATATATCGGCGGGGATTGAAAATGGGCAAAATCGGCCCAAGGGAATGGAAACGGGGAGGGTTCAAAATTTTGAATACCGTCTTAACATGATTCTGATAAAACCAGATCTTTCACAACAATGGCAGGAAAAAATAAATATTTTTCGTTATAGCAGTTGCCAACAATTAAAAAAAGCAATAAAATTCTCACCACAATTGCTTTTCTACTGCAAGATATTCACGTGAAAATTAAATTAAATAAACAATTTTACGAATTGAAAACAAATTGAATATTACGTCATAAGTTTTCTAGAGCAAGATTTTTGCATGAAAACTCAAAATGAAATAAATAATTTGACGAAAAAAAAAAAAAATCAAAATATTGCGTCATATTGGAAATATAATGGACCTCAGCAGGTAACGTCATGTGAGTTTGAAGAAACGTATTAAAACATGATAAAAACCCGACTATGGAAATATTAACATATTTTAACACTTTGAAGTTCTCTGAATTTGCTTTAGCCATTTTTAACCCTATTCCATATACATACGTGTGTGTATTCGTGTATATTAGAATTTTCACAAAATGTTTAGCTCCCTAGAGCTCATTCTTAGTGAAGGAACTGGGTTTATCTCTAATCTTTATTTAAGTTTTGTTGGTAAATTTAGTACTTAACTTCGAAATCTACCTCCGCCTGTAGGCCCAAGCCGGCAGGGATTTTTTTTAGTCATGTACCTTGAGCTTTTTTTTTTGCACCAATTTTAACAATTCTTTTTTTTTTAATGAAAGCTGTTTCTTTGTAGATTTGCCCGGACTAGCTATTTTTTTTAATATTCTCATTTTTATACTTAAATTTAAAAAATATAAAATTTCTATGAATTTGTTTCAAAATGGTAGCAATTGGATTACTTCCATTGTTGTAAAGAAAGGAAAAATAATAAGGTTTGCTGATCTTTATTGATGCCATTTTCTCATAAAATTCAAAATAAACTTTCTGAAAAAGTTGAACAGAAAATGACGTCATGCTTTAATAAAATACTCATTTTTTCCGTAAAACGCTGTTATAATTCAATTCTTTTTCATTCATTGAGTTTGAGACGCTTGGTGAAGTGCTTCAATGAGGCAAAATGGCATCATATTTAAATGAAAAGGATTATTTTCTCTGATAAAAGCAAATATTTTACTAAGAACGCCTCTAAAAGATATAAATTTCTGGAATTTTACTCGCCGATACAGAGATTAGAATCACAAGTCAAGAAATCGAATGTTCACATGCAATGTCGTAGTTTAGAAATATATGTATTAATCACGTATTGCGCATTGTAACATTTTTGAAATGGTGAATGTAAATATAAGAGATGCGTATGCAAATTATGAGACGATGAAAATAACATTAAGTTTAGATTTTACGCGAGAAATAATTCCATGATTGACAAGGTGAAATCATTTTTTTTAAATTTTCAATCGGCAATTTTAACACTAGAACGGCGGTAGGGGTCATTTTGACACCTGAGTACTTTCGTCCGTTGATTACTTTTGTTTGCTTGGGCGAAATCGTTTGAATTTTTTTGACTTTTCCTAAATAGATAACATATATTTCTAAAAAAAAATTCAGCATTCTAGATTTGTTAGTTTTTGAAATATGGGCTTGTATTCCTAGAACGGCGGACGGGGGTCATTTTAACCCCTTTAGTAAAATACTCTTTGTACTCGAAGCTGCTTTCCTTGCTATACTATATGTTAGAGGAGCAATAAAAAAAGGGGGTTTAGATTTATATTAATTGTCGTCCAAGGCATGAAGAATACTATTTTGCAAAGAAACTATCTCAAGAGATAGATTCAAAGAAAGGAATGATTTTTTAGGTTTGATGAAAAGACAACAAGATCTAGCAGACTACAGTCTGTTAAATTTGCTCTTGCATCTAAAATGTGGAATAAATTTATTGAAAATTGCAAAACATGCTACCGACCAGGACAAAATATTACAGTTGATGAAAAATTGTTCCCATCTCAGGATAGATATAAATTTACGCAATATATGCCAAATAAATCGGATAAATTTGGAATAAAATTTTGGTGATCTGTTGACGTTGATACTAAATACCTCTTGAATGAATTTATTTATCTAGAAAAGGATGAAACAGCCAATCCTTAATTACGTTTATCGGAAAATGTTGTCATGAAATTAACAGATCCCCATCTAAACGAAGGGAGGAATATTACGACAAATAGCTATTTTACTAATATCAAATTAGCAGAAATGTTCAAAGCTAAAAATACTTTGGTTGCACAATGAAAAAGAACAGAAGAGAAATTCCTATATCATTCAAAAATATGCACAGTACTCTTTATTCATCGAAGATAGTGGAATGTGATAATATGACACTTAGCATCTATCAAGCCAAAAGAAAAAAAAAAGTGTTTTTCTACTGAGCTCATTACATTCTACTGTAAAAACTGAAGACGGCCTCAAGAAGTTGCCCGATTCAATAGACTATTACAACGCAACGAAGTATGGGGTGGATATCCATGATCAGATGTGCCGAAAATACTCCGTGAAATCGGCTTCTAGACGATGGCCTGTACATATCTTTTTCAACATTTTGGATCATGCAGCTTTAAATGCCTCGATAATTTATAAAAGTGTAACAGGCAAGCCTATCAGTAGAAGACATTTTCTATTAAATTTAGGAGATGTGTTCAGAATGAATCTTGTGGTTTCAAATCTCCCAAAGATCTTTCCTGAGTCTTCAGAAAAAAAAAAACACGAAAATAAAATAGATATTTAAAGAAAAAATGTCAAGTACAGACATGCAATGGAAACAAATCTCAAGAATTTTGCGCACCATGTTTCAAAGTTGTGTGCGGAAAATGTACTGCAAAAATTGCTATTTTTTTTCTTTTTGTTACAACTGAATTAATTCCTAATACATGTGTACAATTTGGAGTATTATAAGCATTAAATAAAATTAAAACACAATGCTTAACATATTAACCTTTCAGCTACACTTATAATGAAATAACGGAAACAACAGAACATATTTCTCATTTATGAATTTAGAGAGTGAATCATTCGGCGAGTAAGTAGATGAAAATATAAATATATATTATTTTATAAATTGTTTTTTATTTTAGTTAACATCAGTTTTAATTTGTGAAAACATTAATTTTAAATCGATTTTTATATCAAATTAATGAGTTTTTTGAGTAGTCGTAGTATGATCCAATTAATCGCCCTGTAGGCGTTACATATATAGTACTTTAAAAATTCAATAAATTATCGAATAATATTAAATATAAACTATGAAATGCACGTAAATTACATATTTTTGCCATTGTATGGCTTTTAAAATTATTTTAGCGTTGTTATTTCAGTAGTTTCATCGAGGGGTCAAAATGACCCCTTCCCGCCGTTCCAGTAGGTAAGATTTTCCCGCCGTTCTAGTGTTAAACGGCACAGATGTCATATACGGATGTCATATTGGCGCGATTTTTTCTGACGCCAATGTCATATACGCAACGGGTACTTAACTGGCGCCAAAGTGTCGTTATTTTGCCCGATGTGGTAACACGGATGTTATTGTTTGTGCTGTTGACGTTTTCCCCGAATTGGCGTGGGAAAAAAATCGCGCCAATATGCGACATATATAACATCTGTGCCTTTTAAACATAACATACTCAATGGGTAATTTAAAAAAAAATTACATATCTTGATTAGGTATAATAAATAATACAGTGTAATTTTTTAATATTTTGAACAGTCGAATTTTAACCTCATACGGATCATTATGAAGTCGAATGTTGAAGTCGATGTTCATACATTGGTGACCTGAGATATTGATTGACCCCCCCGCTCCCTTTCAGAAGTTTTATATTCTACGTATGTAACAACCACTATTTTTTTTCGAACTTTTCATTCTTTGTAAGCTTCCAAATCGATGGAATTCATTTTGAATTTTAGATTAAGTGAAACGAAAAATAAAATCGAATACGGAAAATACGATTTTGGGCATTAGTCGAATGGTTAAGAGTGATACTCAAAGAAATCGAGAAAAATATAATGCCATGTATTTTTCTCGATTTACTTTACTGATATGTATGTATTCTTATGTATGTGTGTTTGTATTCAGACGAATGTATGTTTCTATATGGAAATTTTCATAATCGGATTTGTAGACAAATTCATAATTTACTGAGCATTGTTTGGTAAGCAAATTTAATAATTTGCAATTACTTGCAATTGTCCCAATTACTGACGTTTACTCAATTTTTTTAATTCATCGTAAGTAAATATATTTCAACTGAAATGCAAGTGAACATTCTGAAGTGAATGATATAAACATTTTTTTGTCAAGATGTACACTAGAAAACAGAAATATGTAGATTACAAAATAAAAAATTCCTGTACGGGTTGGAAAAGATAGCTTCCCTATTTCTTGGTTTTAAGATTTTAGCTAATTTTACTGGAGAACACGAAGTTAAAATGCGAAGAACCCGGTTAGAGAAGAATCATCAGTACCTAATTTCAATGGAAATTTCGCCAATTTAGTCAGATACAGCCAAATTAGCTTAATTTTTGGTCACCAAATTTGGCGATATTGTCATGAAGCTTAGCTATAAATGCGACGTTAATGTATATGACTATGATCGCTTATGCTCATGATCAGAGAAATGGATACAACAATGAAAGATAATTCGTGAGAAATCATGTTGACTAAAAGTCATAAATCAATCCCTGATTTTTTTTTAATGTGCTGCATAGATTTAGTGCACATTTCAAGAAATATACATATTTTATATGTGCAACGTTACACACAGAAGTTTCGAAAATGACGGTTAAAAGAAAGTAATTCAAATGTATAGAGTTACTCAGCTTAATTCTATGTGGAAAAGCCGCATAAAAATAACTCAGAGGCTTCCTAATATTTTCATAATAACGATATAACAACAACTCAGATGAATAAAGGTATCAAGTTTGATAGAGGAATATAGAAGACTATCTATGAGTGTGTGTTACATATGTGTTACAAATTTTTACCTGTTGTCATATTAAATAAGTGTCGGCTGTACCAGACAAGCAAGTCTTTGAAGGCCCTTTGAATTTTTCTGCGGCTAACTCGATGGATCAAGTTCTCAAAGATCGGAGCTAAATTAAAAAAACCAAAATCTCTCAAATACATCCGGGGGTAATTCTTTATCATTACCGTAGATTCTGTTATGCAATGGTTTCTCTTTACTTTTAACATTCCTGAATTATTCTAAAGAACAACAAATTATGCTGCCTTCAGTTATGCACTGAACAGCTTTTGTCTTTGCAAACAAGGGTTAAAAATTTCCCTAAATCAACTTTTATTATTGGAAAAGGAAGAGCTGTAAAATGCACAAAAATCAAAGAAATTAGTGAAACAAACATAGAACAGTTAGGATCAGAATCTATCATTCTTTTGGCACTAACAGGTACTGCTGCATTTAATGTCAAAGACAAGGTAACTCACTCAGTGCTTAAAGAACCAACGTGTTTGAAATAGTTCGCTAATTTAAAAAGTCAGCAATAAATCTACAGCTCAGATTGGATACAGTGTTATTTCTCATTATTAACGAATTTTCAAAGATAGGATGTCGTCTCACGGCTGATCTTGAACAAAGATGTCGCGAAGGTAAAATAGATAGTATTTAGCCTTTTAGAGGCTTATTTGTTTAAATCCTTGGACGTATTAGGTAGTTACATCGCGTAAAAGACATCCCTCTATATAAAAGACATTCTTTAAAAGACATTTTGATTCTTCGCGGACAAAAAAAGCTTAGAGCTTTTAAAAAATATTTCACATTAACAAATTCATTGAGACAAAACGACGATCAGAAGACGCCGTTCCGAAAGACTCTGAACTCACTTTGCGTGAGTCAAGTTTTTCACTACCTCTCACCCCTTATGCAAAAACGCAAAGATATACTGCTTTCGGCTAACTTGAATGATTTGAAGGTGCAATTTGTCTTTTTCTCAAAACCAAGCAAGCTAAAGAATGTAATCAAGAAACACTTTTTAAATCAAAGCGGGGGGCCAATAAACAAGAATTTTAGAAGATCACAATGATTAAATAGCAAGATGGAGTGAAGATGATCACGCGTCTGGACTTCAGTCTAGACTTCAGCAGCTGGATGCAGGGTGATGCATTATGCTACATACCAATATCTGAACGGAGTGAGAATTGGTAAACGTAAGTGCGATAAAAGATATTACCTATGGCCCACGTTGTGAACCATGAGGCTTGCCACAGGGCATAATAGTTCATTTTGTTGAGTATCATGAGCAATTTCTAACTGTATTTTTTTTTTTATCAAACCTATTTGTAAATATTGGAAAGAAGAAAAAGCTTCTTTCTCACGAAGTTAGTTACCTTTAACTGTTGCATACCTTGCCACCATACATAGATCCTCGAGTTTAACATTGTCAAAAACTGCTGTCGATATCCATCTAAAGGTGTTGTCGCATAAAACAACTTATGTCATTTTTACTGTAGTTTGCCATTTAGAGAAAGTTCTATTGGAAGCAGTTTTCACTAAGGACAGGCTTTACCCAAATTAGAAGTATGGGGGCACTTGCTGACAGATTAGAATTTGTGCATTACCCGAGGCAATTGACGACTGAGTTAAACACTTTAAAATGAAGTATCGACGATTGTTATATCAAACTTTCTTTTATGCTATTAAACAGCAATCTAGAAAATAAAAGATTTTTTTAAATAATTAGGGGGCTCTGCCCCCTACGAGCTACGCTCGTCAACCCCCGTTCAGACACCGCCGACTCTAACAGCACGATAATTTAATCGGCTTTAAAAAGATTTCGGAAGATTGAATTATAATTTGAATCTGGGAATTATAATCTGACGTAATTTTCATCAAACTGTTCTTTTTCTTTTTAATATTCACGTAAAAATACTTTTGTTAGAAATGAAATATTATGATAATCTTAAAATATCAAATAAATGTCTCGCGCAATTTTTAAATTTAAACTGTCTTGCAATATTATTTTTTGTTCATTTTATATAATATGTGTAATGTGAGGTAAATGTGACGTAAATTCTCCTATTTAAGACTTCTAACGCATTTTTATGAATTTATCATTTTACAATATTCTGTCTCTTTTAAAATTCACATGTAATTATAATTTTTATGACGTAATTTTCAATGAGTTCCTGCTTTTTATATTTTCTGTTTATAATAGTCACGTGTAAAATAAATTTTTAATTTGAAGTAAACATTATTGTTTGCGCTGTTTATACAACTGGCAACAGTTTAAATTAATAACATTTTCTAAAGTTTGTAAAAAATATCTCTCGAAATGCTGAGAATTTGAATTTAAAATTAAAATAAAACCTCAAAAAATGCGTCAAATATGAAAAATAAATACAATCTGCACACCGGGAACTTATAACTTATAAAATGATCTAGAAATGATTAAATTCTCATGTATAGTTTTTGCTCCAATATAACTTTTTTAATGGAACGATTTTGTCCAACTTTAGCATTAAATATCTGTTAAAATAATTCTTCGATTTGAAAACTGCCTGCATCAGCGTGTTTATCAAACAATTTTCAATAACACCACCGATTTTCATATTTTTGTATGCAACAGTTTTTTTAATATTAACGATGAAATGCCACGCTTAAGCATTCAAATTGGATGTGGATCTACCCGGAATATCTACGCAGATTTTCATTGGTCCATTTCCAAATCAAAACTTTTTTGTATATATAGAAGGATATCTTTTAAGTTTACGTGCCTCTATGCTCCGACATTTCGGCCTGACGGATACTAGTATATCTTTTATCAGGACGAATATTTCGAGAGTCCTAAAAAAATAGTGCCGGATAATCAAGCTAATGATATTCAATAGGAATCTTCCCATTATTACATAATAAGTACACACAAAATTTCAAGTCTCTATCTCAATTTGTTCGGGAGATAGAGCGTTTACACACACACACTCACAGACGAATGGCAAAAATTGTTTCCTAAAAAGACGTTTTTCGGAATCTCCAGTGTCTGAAACATGTAAATCGGTCAAAAAAATTTTTTCGATTTTAAAAACGATTACAATATTTACACTATACTACGTATGATGGGTAAGTATTACGCTTATTTAAAAATTTTAATTTAAAAATAGGTATAAGGAACGCGGCGTATATTCCAGTAATATAGACACATGATTGCGCAATTTGCAATAATTTTATATTATGGAAATTCTTGAAAATCTCGTATAAATTGAAAACACTTAAAAACTCTTAAATAATGTTTATTTTAATGTGGTTGGGTAAGCTAATTTTACCAACATTATACCATTCGGTAGCTTAAATGCTGTCTCTGATTAAAACAGGATGCAATTGAGTTACGCCCTGGTTTAGGAGTTCATAATTTTTGTCAGATCTTTTTTAAAATCTGATTTATTAATTCTGATTTCCCTTTTTACTTATTATAATCGACATTTTTAACTTTTAAATTAGAGAACGATAATAAATAAATAAAATTATATTTATCTAAATGAGTATTGTTTCCCTGTACGTATTTTTAAGTACGGGATTTTTAAGTGAAAGAAAAATGAAGAGGAGTGGTGGCGTAGAAGATGGGGGAGGGCAGCAGAATGTCAGCCACAGGACTTCTCTCTGGTTTAATCAGAATTATTAGAAATATTGTACGATTTTATCTATTTGTAGGGCTGATATATTTATCATGTGACATTTTATAATAAATAAAGTTATATGTAATAAATATTCTTGTTAATAATATAATAAATATTTTGTAACTACTCCCTTAACCGGTAAACTCCGCACTAATGCGAATTCGCACCGACCAAAATGTCGGTGCCATTTAAAACTGCTTTAACTAATTCGTATTTTTCATTAACAAAATAAGACTTTGATAAAATCCAATGTCTCATTTCGATTTCTTATTAAATTGCGTGTATGAATCATATGTTTATATTTCATTGTCAATAGATTGTGAGCAAAATTATACGGAATTAAAGTTACGTAAGCCCAAATCGTACTAGTGTATTTTAAAGTTTTCCGCGACAATCATTTAATTGCAGTTATGACCATAGCTCTGTGGGAAAGAGGGATGAGAGTTATTTATAATAGGAACAGAAGCATTATACATAACAATCAAATAACAACATTGAGCTTTTGCATATTAGTCGTGTAAAATTGGCAAACAGAACGGTGCTGCGCCGCCCGCGATAAACACTTCAAACTTGATGGATCTGTTGTAAATATGAATATTAAAATGTGCGATTTTTAAATATAATTTATTTAAGAATATGCATCAGTTAATGTTTTATTATTTAAATTACTGTTAATTAAAGTTTACTTAGTAGTTCAATAATAAGCTATTTATATTTCAATTTTATGTATTTCAACTGTTTATTAGCCCTTAACTGCTGTTAACGGTCTCGCAGACCACTATATTTCTCAATTTTCATAGTTAAACTTATAATTTCCAGTTAATCCTTAAATACTAGTGAATTTTTCTTTCATTTTGAGCTCTAGAACTATTGCTAGAAATTCTGAATATGTGAAGTTTAATTATAATAATCCTGTACTAGTTTAGTACAGAAACAGTACCCTGTGAGTAATAGAGCCTTTCATTCATCTTTTAATCAAGCGGTCTCGGAGACCACGCACAGTAGTTATGCGACAATTCCTATCACGACAGTTAAGGGTTAAATAATTCCAGAAATAATTGCAATTAACGCTCAACTGCTATCAGTGCTGCTTTTTTAAATTTTAACAGTTTAATTTTCACAGTCCAAGTACAATTGTTTGAAATATTTGAAAAAGCAAGATTTTATTAGAAATAGTACTCGACAAACAGTTTAGTTGAAAATCAGTATTTTACGATTAATCACGACTTTTATTCATCTTTCAATCGAATGGTTGAAATTGTGGCAATTTTCTGCAAAAGCAGTTAAGGGTTAAATTAACTTTTTCATATGAATTCTCATGTGTAAAATACATTATCACATTTAGGACTATGGACATCTCATTTAAGTTTTAACTGCCGTAAATGCGACAAAAAATACCTAAATGCGACAATCGTATACTGTGGTTTTATACTACAGATAATTATTAAATTTATACAAAACAAGTTAGTATTGAACAATAGCTACACTATTCAGTAATTTGCTGCTTAATAAAACATACATTTATATAATAAAATGCCAAATATACCCTAAATGCGACCAAAATATGGAGAATTGCGTCTCATTTAGCCACAATGATCTTAAGCCATATCACCTTTTTTTTTAAAAAATATTATCTAGAAAATGTTTCTAAGGATAAACCTTTAATGATATTTCTTTGTTTGGTTTGTTTCTAGGGGTGTAGGACTATGTTATTGAATGCGGTAATATGTTTCTGTGTTGCATCTTTCATGTGTGATGTATTTTAATTGTATGTGAAAATTTTACCGCTCTTTTTGCTTCTAATATTTTGTTATAATTTTTTTTTTCAGTTTTTACTTTATGGAATAGGGGAAATGTTCAAGTGGAATGAAATGTGTATAAAACCTTAAACTCAATTTTGTCATCCTTTTATGACTTAAGAATGATTATTTAAATAGGTTTCAGCATTGAGCATTTTTTGTTTTTGCTACAATCATGTAAAATAACTATGTTGGGGGAAGCCAGATTTTCCGACTGATTGTTCTAAACAAATGGAAAAAGAAACAAGAAAAAAATCATGCATCAAGCATATCTTATGAACTACTTTACAACATTTCCAAAATTCTGTAAGGAAACTTTTCTGTTTAATAAGGTTAAAAAAAGTAGCTAAACATTTTAGAAAAGGCGTAACATATTTGAAAACCAGATTTCAGAAATTACCACCCATAAAAGTAGTACAATTCTTTTGTGCTGCCCAGTATTTAATCTACATGTTTGTATACATTATACATAGTATGCTTAAACTTAGTTTAGTTTAAAAAATGCATAATAGGTTGATAATTCATCTTCAGCAATTTCTACCAATATACGGAAACATACTCGAATTCTTTTGTACAGCCTTGTATATTACCAGATTTCTATATCAGGCACATATTAAACTAAAATTTATTTAAATAAGGCTTAAAAATGGTTAAAACTACAGCAATCAACACTTTAAGATATTATTGCCCCTAGGAACTTGTGTATTCAGTTGGCCCTGTATATGATTTAATTTATATTGTACAAATATGTTTTAGTATACTAAATAAAGTTTACCTTAAAAATACATAGCTCAAATAAAAGTCGCTTTTAAACGATTCACACTAATACACCGGAATCATTGAGAATTATTTTGTGCAGCCCTGTGTATAATCTATAAAACTTATACACACAACACCGTAAGCAAACATTAAGTTAAACTTAAACGCGCATACCGTCACTGAAATCACACTTCCAGTAATTATCGCAAATAGAAAGATTATCTGCAGATACAGTACTGTATGCGAATCTTTTGTGTGCCCCTATAAATGAACGATAAATGTTATGCATATCATGTTACGCAACAAGCATTTTGTAGTAAGGCCTCAGTAATGTATATGAATTTTATTGTATTTAAAATAGTGTAACAGAACTAAACTACACTCAAACAGATATCCCCGGAATTCTTTTCTGTGTCCCGATAAATAAAAAATAAATATTATGCACATCACGTTATACAACATGTATCTTGCAGTAAGCCTCAGTTACGTATATGGATTTCGTTATATTCGAAACAGTATAATAGAACTGAAATATTCTGTAAACAGGTTTTCTAAATGGATTATTATTTAATGGAATTCTTCTGTATGGAACTGTAAATCAATAACAAATGCTTTGCACCTCGCATGTGCACTTTTTAAATACTATCAAATTCACTATCTTTGAAATGGTGTAACATCATTAAAATGAACTTCAAACGATTTTTCCCATTGACCATAATGTAACGGATTGCTTTTGACCTTTCCTGTGAATGAACTGTAAACGCTACACACTTTCCTTTTAATTAAGGATCGTGCTATAGTAAACGTCAATAACATACAAAAACTTCAGGGCGATCACATATATTTATGAGAGATAGAACTCGGTCAGACGGCCAGAGAGACAAACCGAAGTCGTAAACTCTTTTTAATTATTTAAAGGTATATACAAATATTATTCAGACAAACTTACAATTAACAAAATAAACCCAACTGGAGTGAAAAATTAGTCAGAGACAGGAATGGATTCTGAGACAACAGCGTACTAGGCTGCTGCTCTAACCACTGAGCGACTCCGGACAATATCTGGGTCGATACCCAGTACGCTGTGGTCCCAGGTTCGATTCCTGGTTCTGGCTAATTTTTCACTCCATTGGGTTTATTGTGTTTATTGTATGTATGTATGTATAATATCTGCATATACATTTAAGTGTTGAATGCAGACGTTGTTTATGTGTGTGTGTCTGTGTTTTAATCTTTTTAATTATGTTTGAAAATATTACAAAGGAGATTAACCATATAATGCCCCACTTTAACACTAATATATGTTATTGAAAAATACAAATTTTCATTTTGTATTGAACATAAATTTCAAATTAATTTGAATTTGTTAAAATATACGTTGTGTTAGTAATTGCCCCGATTTGTGTTTTATGTTATACAGATTTTTATTTATATTTATTTTCACTTCTTTTAATAAAGTTATTTAAGTTTGTCTATTGGCTCGCCTAAGTTTTTTATCTTTGAGACTGTTACAAATTGCAAACGCTCTCCGCCATGTATGTCATTTTTTTGTAATATAAAAAAATAGTATTATATATTTTATTGTATAACATTTACATGCACATAATTTTTAGATATAAACAATGTACGTAATATTTACATATACACAATGTACATAATATTTAAATTTATATTTTTTAAAATATATAAATTATGACTTACAATAATTTTTAAATAAAAATAATCATCATAAATAAAAACTGGATTTGATGAATGTATGTCTCATTAAACCCATTAGTTTTCCAATTATACGACAAAAACTTTGTTATTATTAGACTATTTAGAGAAAATATGCAGTTAACCCTTAACTGCATGAATTATTCTTTTAGAATTGTGTTTTTTATTTTTACATTAAGGATTAGACACCAGAAATCTTAAGACAGATTTTTAACTTTATTTAGTAGCATATTTTTGTAATTTTTAGAGGATTAATATTTTTATATAAATATAGTGTTTGTAAGAACTTAATTTATGTATTACATATTAAAAAGGTGATGGAAATTTACATCACTATGCATTTAAGGGTTAAGTTTTGTGAAATTTTATTTAAAAAATTGTATGGATGTTTCTCAAAAATTGTCACCCGAAGCGCACATTTTCACTTAGCCTTTAATTTGCTTTACTCATGTTAGTACACACACACACACACACACACATATATATACATTATGGTGTCCCAGGATTCAAGGTAAAAAATTTTTTTTGCAAAATCAAATACGCATACCCTCTATTTTTTTTTCTATTTCACCTGAGAAACATAAATAAAAAATATTAGTGCAATCAGATAACGGTAACCTATGCCGACTTTAGGTCAAACTTGAACATGAAATCTTGTATGGGGAATACTATGGCAAGATGTAAAATGTATGTTTCTTTGGTACTTAAAACACTATTTTAATCAAAGAAGGTATTTATTAACATATTACAGTAAAATAAACATTTCTGAACGTATGCTCATTTCAATATTTTCTTTTTACAGTCTGGATAATCCTTCGTGTGTTCTTGTACGCAATATAACGAAAACTGTTTTGATCCTCCGTCACTGTTATTAAATCATGAAAGTCCTGCATCAATTTTATTGCTCTTTCAGCTGTATTGTTCATTGCTCTAAGCATTACGATCGTCTTTTTCGCATCGGAAAACGAAGCATTATTCTCCCATGAAGAGGGACTCTTCAAAATTATCATAAATTTTGAGTCTAGAAAACAATCAATGGCTTTTGACAGATATGAGATCATCGATGCTTTTTTCTGTAATAAAATAAAATAAAATAAAATAAAAGGTAACAATTGCGTGATATAAATGAATAACTAAATAAACAATTACAAAATCAATATATGAAACTCGCCATACATTGAACCACTTTCTTCCTTCGATGGAATGTATATTTTTCCACGGGTCGAGAAATTTTCTTTATGTAAATTTGTCATCATTTTTTAATTTTTTTTCTTTGTCAACATCATCATCATCAAAAAGTGCTAATTCTGCTATTTCATCAGTCAAATACCATAAATACTGGAGAAATTTCTGTAAAGCAGCTTTCGAGATACTTTCGTTCACATTTTCGTAGATTTTCAGTTTTCAAAAAGCACAAATCTTTTTAGTGTTCTTTAACTGCCAAAATGTATTGAAGCCATGTTTAACATAGATTGTCACGATAAACAAGCAGACATTTAACAATGATTTCTTACCCTTGGTGTTTCATTTCAGATGAGAACTAAATAACGAGAGTTTTAGGGAGTAAACCGCTCAGACCATACATCTAGCTTGGTACATAGCACCCAGAGGTCTGATTTACTTTTTTTTCTGCATCTCCACCTAAACATGTGACAGAAATTTTGATTAACTCTCGATAGTACTCTCTGATCATAACATTTTAAAGTTCACAGCGGTGAAATTCAAGCAAATTGCCAAGTTCAGATACGGGTTAGAACAATTCCACTGTTTCTCCATAGCACTGTATTTTAATGGGAAAGATGTTCTTCCAATTATCTTTGTGCTTTTTAAAGAGTGTAATATCGGGACTTGTTGTCACTTGTTTAATGTTCACTTCGAATACAGCCTTTAATACCAGATCCTATACGTGATGGCAGCAAGCAAAGAAAAGCATTTTCCTATCAATTTTTTTTTCGAGGAGCACAGAGGCACCATTAAAACGGCCTGTATTCGAAGCCATAGTATCACAACAGAGAATTTGGACTTTGTTTTCGAGATTCCAATCTAAGATAGCCTTCCAAATAGCCTGCTCCTGTTCTTTGCCTGCATAATTATAAAGTCTCGACGCAGCAATGAGGGGTTCTTTATGTTCATATCAAATAACTATAAGCAAGTGTTCTTCTTTCGATTTTTGAGCACTCAAAACAGGCAACAGTTTGTCATCCCAATGTAAGGTCACTACACCTGGTACCTCGTTTTGGAACTCAATTTTTATATTTTCTGCGCGTCCCTTCAGTGTTTCTGTTCAGATTCTTTGATTTGAAGACTTACTTAACGGAAATTTGTCAATGTCAAATCCAAGTGCCCCCCCCCCCCCCACACACACACACACAATAGTAGCTTCAAGAATAAACACATAATTTCACATACTTAATTGACACCTGTCTAATGCAGCAACTAATTTTAATAATAAAATCTTTCCTCATTACTGATTTACTTGTCTCAGGTTCTGAGCTTTCGATCAGTGTTGGGAAATCTTCTTTATCTATATTTTTATTAGGATTCGAAGAGGAATTTTCTTCCAATGGTTTATATGATTCTGAGGATGTTGAAGCGGAACCATATTTGATTCGCCAATTTTCTTCTTTGACAACTCGAAGCCGGGCCCTTTCCACTTTTTTGGCCATTGTTTTATCCACTCTACCTAACTGACTGGCTCGGCTCTTTTTAACGCTGCAAGAATATCCTATCTTCATCTATTTTCATTATTTGAAATGCATCAGCGTGTGCAATGCTGGACAAATTGTATAAAGTAGTTACAAATTGTTGTTGTCCCCGCTTGAATACGTCTTGTAATTTCTTTGCATTTTTTGTAAGTCTCTACAAACTTGATACATATTAACAAGCTTCCTCACATATTTTGGCAACGATTTCTTAGGCATGTGTGCCTTTTCCCAAAAAATAATACTTTCACGAATAGCGATATTTGCATTTTCATTAACAGTTAAATTGACTTCTCGAATATTGTAAAACAAAACTGCGAGAACTTGTCCATTAGACGGAAGTTTTGAACCCGTTATTTGATGTTTAATTTTCCATATTAAAATATCACTTTTTTAGAATTACACAATTCCACTGTATAGTTCTGCTCACTGATTAAAAACTATATAGACATTTACTAACAAAAGACTAACTTGGAATTATACACACATTAACGCATAGACGTGCGATGTCCTGATTATACTGGTACTGACTACTGACACGTTTCACAGGTTTCTCACTGTTTCTTCAAGGGTTGCGCATTCTCACAAGCATTCCAAAACCTTTATTTTTTTGTTTTGTTTTATCTTTTTCATTTGCAGCAGCTGGGTGCTCCGCTACAGACACGTGACAGGGTGACATGTGTCAGCGTCCACTCGCTAAGTGCACAAGGACTGACTGAGACATTTAGATGCAAGTCGGCACGGGTTCCCGTGGTCCAAATTACATGAAAATTTATCTATAATTGTTTTGATATAAAAGGGAAAAAATGAGAGGGTATGCGAAAAAATAAAACGACTTTCATTTTTTTGGGACACCCTAATATACATATATATATACATATGCTGAAATTTTATACTACATAGATGTGTATTCTAGAGCAAATTTTATAAAAGAATATATACTACCAATTTTTCAAATACCAAAAACTAGTTTTCAATTGTTAAAAAACTTAGAAAAGAATATTTTCGAATATCTGGTACTGATTGTATTTTTTTATGTGGCGAAATTACACTTTTAGAAAGTAAAACGGAAGCTTTAATTCATAATTTATGAAAACTTTTAAACTTAAAAAAAAACCCATCCCGTATAGAATACTTTTCACCGCAGAATTTTCTGATGAGGAATATGATTAAAGGCCTATCATACTCCCGGCATTCTTGAAGGATGCAAAAGCCTACAAGAATAGGTCCTCACGAATCATAGATGTCATTTAAGATTTTTGTGACTTTCCCTTAAGATACTTGACTAACGTGGGAGTTTTTGAGGGGGATTAAAGAAAGTCACAAAGGGAGTGTCAAATGATAATAAGTTTGTAACACACATGCTCAAATATATAAATAAATAAGTCAATATGTTTTTAATGTTATTTTTTTTATAGTTTCTATGACTTAACTTGTGAAAGTATTACCATCTAAAAGTATTTTTATTAACTCATTTATGCCTAGCGTCCCATTTTTGGGACATTTCCAATTTTAATGAATTTGTATAATTTTCTTCTCCTTTATAACATGAACATTGCATTAAATCTTTATTTATAAATGTCTTTATCTGTAACCGAGAGATGACAGCATAAGGTGGATATTTATTTGCTTAAATTATGGCTTTTTTCGGTGTTTATAGATTTTTAATTTTTCAAGATGGCAAAATGTGAAAAGTAAGTTTATTTGTATTTTTTCTATCAAGGATGCAAAATCGCAACTTATAATCTTAGCTTGTAGACGTTTTTGAAATAGGTATTTTTTTTTAAATTGCGAAATTAAATGTTCAAGCCTATTTTTTATGCATTTTTGTAATGTCCAAAATATATTGTTCTAGGCACAAATGGGCATATATTTTTGTTAGAAATTTAGTAGACAGTTATTTATGTAATCTCCTTTCGAAGATATTTATGAAATAAATTGTTTTTAAGTCTGCAATACGATTATTCTTATTTTATTATTAATAATAGTTATAACGTTATTAGTCTCTGCAAAGAAATAAATATATATTTTTTTTAGTTCATAAAAATACTAATTACATAATATACAATTTAAAAACATTTTAAATATAAATGTAGGTAAAATATATAATTATGCATATTTTTCTAATAGAAATACTCATATTTAGTTCTTTTACATTTTATCAAATAAATACAAAAAAAAAAAATTAAGCTTATTTTTTTTGTATTTTTCTAGTTCATTTTGCAACATTTTAAAGTGATTTTACCAACAAAATTGAGAAAACAAAAATTCATGCACAAATGGGTTAAATCTTTTTAGAAATAAATATGGACATTATTTTCAAAAAGACCTAAATAATAATCACGACGGATATATAGTAGTTAAAGTTAAGAGACACTTGTAATCTCACACAATCAACTATACGAAAGACATGGATGTCTTACGGAGACAAATTTATGATCTCCTATCATCCTGCATGATTTGAACCTGGGTACTTAAGAACACTACACCCACGCTCTCATGCTTTGGTACCGAAACATAGCCAATGAATAATTTCTAGTATATTCATCCTTTTGTAAAAAGGTGAACTTTACTGATTTTAGTGTGCGTGAGTGGGGATCTTAATGATGAAAGGATCCGAAGTATCTGCCACCGAGGTGGAGGTATATGTGTTCGAGTGGATAATCTCTCACGCTTTGGACATTGTAAGTGGTGACTGACTGTGCATTTGGAAGGAAGGCCACCCTCATACCAGATGAAAACACCGCCTAATTGCTCTGAGCTGACAAAGACTGATTTTAAAGGAAGTTCTCAACCAAGGAATATAATAACCAAGGAATGACTTAATTTTTTAGTGAGTCAATAAAAATGAACTTTGAGGATGACATCATTTGTTAATTCTCTCATAGGTGGTGACCAAAAATATCACGCTAATTATTTTTTTTCTCCGGGAGGAAAAATTATAGAGAAGTGAGAGGAAGTCGGTGAAAAGGAATCGAGTGTGGAGTTGTTCGCACGAACGAGGGGAGGTTAATTTCTCCGTATCCGATAGCACGAAAGGTGCTGCATATTTGCGTTCAGCCAGGGGCTCAGAAGCGTCAACGTCGACAAGACGAGTTTACGATTTAGCTGCCAGAATAGAGAAAGACTTTTCTATCATTATCTACCTGTCAGCATCCGAGTGACAACTTGTGTATTTAGAACGGACTGTATATATCTGCAGCTCGTCTATGTTAACGACCCACGAATTATATAAATTTTTGTTATTTTCTACTTAACCAAGAGTTCAATAAATATTTTTTTGTATAACTGCTGAAGTAGCATAGAATGCTTTTCACCCGCTACTGGTCAATTCATTGATCGAGAAGAATCTTTTATGCTTGCATAGGATGTCTTTTCTACTTACATGAACATGAGTAGATGAACATTTTTTGGGCTTTGTCTAGCAGTAATAATGTACTTTTTATTACAAATCAAATGTATAATTTTTTTAAAGGCGATATGAGTACAGTTACAAAAAATTACAATTCATTGGACAGGTTGTGCATCAGAATCATGCATATTGCATTCAAACCACGTCTTTGATAACTGGTTGGGAATTATAAAAGAATGTTGAAATAAAAAAACATATATATTTCTAGCAGTAACTGACAGTGCTGACTATAATAAGTTTGTAAAAGAAAATCTAAATTGCTTTCATGAAAATATCAGTAAAATAAACTTTTCATTTCAATAAACTACTATATTTAGATTAAAAATGCATTATTTACAGGGAACATTTCTTATTTCCAGAATATAAACAACCATATATAAAGTTTGAAAATATAGAACTAAGATATGTATTTATTCCTTAAATTCTTTCTTTTTTACAAGATTTTTTCCATAAATAATTTTAAATTCTATTTATTAATGCATGTGCTTTGATAAACAAGTTTTATTTAAAATTCGTTACTTTACAAAATTTTGTTTAGTACAATGAAATTATTTTATTTCAAGCTATCATTTTCTGTTATGAGTTTCCAGGGTTTATTGATCAAGAACATTTTTCAAATATTTCAACATGTTTCTTAATATAGTAGCGTCATGAGCATTTGTTGTATTTCATTTTAAGAAACTCATTATGTCTAAGAAGAATGGAGTTGGTTTTCATTTAATCAACAAGATAAATTAAATGGTAGATAAAAAAACAGAATGTTGAAGGTTTTGTAAATATTTAGCAAAACGAATCTTTCATAAAATGTAAAATCACGGTTTTAAAAGAAGTAAACTATAAAAAGTGAGGAAGTTAAATCTCATAAAAAAAAACATTCACGTGTTTTTCTTATGAAGGATTGTTCAGTTTCAGTAATAATATAAAAGAGAAACAAATTGTTTAAATGCTAGAATGAAAGAATTTGGAAATTTAAAACAAGGCTTAACAAACATTTAGGAAAAGTAACATTTAATAAGAATTATGCACGCTGCACTTTGGGTTTCACCCTTGCAATGGTTCATGCCGTAAAAACAACAGCCGTTACATTTTCCATACGTCACGGCATGGTGTTGATTCACGGCGAATTTCATTTTGGGCTCGTACGTCTTTGAAGAAGTCACAATGAACAAGTTGGATAGGTATACAGCCACAAGTGACCGATAGAGTAGACTCTTGGAGAATCATGTTGTCCCGCCGTTAAAGCAAAGTGGCTGTTCGGGCTCCACAATGTTCATGCAAGAGGGAGCAACTGCTCATACGGCGATAAGTGTAATAAATCTGATTGAAGCTAACTTCTCTGATGAACGTGTCATCTCATCTCACGTACTTTTCCGATTGTCTGGCCAAAAAGGGCACCAGATCTAAACTCTTGAGACTTCTGGCTGTGGGGTTTTCTGAAAGATCGTGTTTATGAAGTAAGTAATGGTGCGAACATAAAAGCTAGCATCGTACGTTATGCCGTCTCCCTCATTACTATTGATATGTTGTGTGAGGACGTTGATAACGCGGTGGTACGCTTTCAGAATGTTGTTGGCCAACAATGTATGCACATAGAGTACGCAGATGTAAAAAAAAAAAAAAATCTGTTATTCTTAATTTTTGCACTGCTATATTTCTTTTTACGTCATTAAAGCGCCATTTGGTGGCGAAATTTCAATTTCAAATCTGATACGGTTAAATGACTTCGTTGATACATCGTACTCATCGAAACAGAGCAATTATTGTATGTCGATCATTCTTTTGAGCTTTGTCTTTCAGTAGGTTGAAAGCCAAATTTCATTCGTTGCCGCTAAAACGTAGTTTTGGACATCAAACTCAAAATTTGAATGCTCCGAAGTTTGAAAAAGAGAAAATTTGCATTTGAGACTCTCTTCTTCCATTTTCTGAAAAAAAAATATTGCTTATACCGTTATTCTATATAGAATTTACAATATCCTTGAATGGTTTTGAGCAATATATTTTATGTTTCTTTCGGATCCGTTCAGCAGAACAGGAGCTATAAGGCTCTGAGTACCGGCAGTTTAATTTTAACCACGCTGTAGTAAGTATAGCATTGCTGACCGTAGTACAGTACAGAGACACACAGCACATTCCGTACGGCTATGCAATTTCTCTTTTAAACATTTCGCTAAAGTATCTTAATTGTTATTAAAATGATGAATGAAAATTTGAGTTCGTATTTGCTTGAAGTGAAACACCTGTGTTTTGACGCAATGAGAGGATTTCTATCCTGTTTACTTGTACGAAAGTTGTTTCCCCGGACGTTTATAAACAACTTTAAATTTGTAATAATCTGCCATGTTACATGTTTTATGTAACATTGATGATCTAAAATGCCTTAGAAATTTGCAATGATCTATTTTCATACACCTATATTACATAATGTATGTCAATATATAAGATCTATGCATGAATGTAAAATGTAAGCATATACCCTCAGGAAATAATGAATCAAAATACTGAAATAATTTATTATATATGGAGTATTAAACATGAAGGTATATTAAAAAAATGAAAGTTTCAATATTAAACACTTTGGCACAAATAAAACTGAATTATATGGATGTCAATTTCTAGTTTTTAATTTGTTCCACATGAAAGCAACCAAAGCCACGTGATAAGTCTCATATAAATATCGTTATAATAATCCTTCCAAGAATGTAATATTCTGAGATTATTGGGAAAAAATTCTTGAATGAGAAAAAATATTACGAGAATCATCTAAAAAATAAAATAGCATAACTGATCTTTCCCCCCTCCACTCCGTATTTAAAGCACATTAAAAGCAAAATGAGGATTTGTTTATCCTGCTTTTTTTAGCTCTCTGTTTTTGGCTTAAAACTTCTCTAGTTTAAAAGGATCAAATAGAATTTATTGTTATATTTTTACTGAAGCCAAAATGTTACGGAGATGTTTTAATGCTATTTTTTTACTGAAAGTAACGGGAGATATTAACAAAATTTAAGCAAGAACATATTAGAATATCCGTTTTTATCTTATAAAGAAAAAATTAAGAAAATCCCTTATATTCAAATTAGATAATTCATTTTAATTAGATTATAACAAGATAAATTCAAGACGATAACAGCTTAAGGGATTAGTTTCTTTTCATGCAGTAAAGAAAGTCTAAATGTAAAAAAAAAGACTTTATAATTAACAATACAATAGTGTAAATATAAAAACATTGCATGTATATTTTTTGGAAGCATGAAGGCGATATTTTTAATAGAGATACATTTACACTGATACAGATTTGAGAGCTTTTTTTTTAAGCATTATTGCT
The DNA here is from genome assembly GCA_963932465.1 of Maratus speciosus. Lineage (NCBI taxonomy): Eukaryota > Metazoa > Arthropoda > Arachnida > Araneae > Salticidae > Maratus > Maratus speciosus. Next base: position 175,113,063 of record OZ010790.1, on the reverse strand, counting down.
GCAGAAGTAATGTTTAAATCTTAAAATGTGTAAAAAGGTAAAACTATAAACCTGAAAAGTTATGCATCGTAAGTGGGCAAGTGAGTGTGTTGAAATGTAAATTGCCATTACCAAACGAGCTTGGCAAGAAACGAATACTCTAACTCATAGACTTGGGTTTTGCGTTTAGAGCTTTTGTGGAAGGTTCTAGACTTTTAATTTACCAGAAAAGTTTGAATATGAAATCTTTGCTTTACGAAGGATATAAAGAATACATATAAGCCCCGGTTAGAACTTGTTAGAGTAATTCCACGTGGAGCAGTGTCAGTCATTCTGAACAGCTCCAGTCAGAAAAGATTTGAGCTTTGTGAAGCTAGTTATCGGAGACATTTCATTGATTTTTAAATACGTGTTCCTTTTGCATTTGCACGATGATAGTTTGTGTAATAACGTTTATATGATTCTTTAAACTTTCGTTCTTTCTGAAGTTTTCTTGAAATACTTAATGCGTCTTACTAAGATCTGTTTTATTTCAATTTCCATCTACACTAAGTCCGTAGTTTGAATATACCAAAAAGAAGTCGAATTAAATTCATATCACATATCTACTATAATATATACTAAATTTTATGAAAGACGAGAATAAAGTAAGTCCAACAACCGATTTAGATAAATTTTACTCATTTATAGAAATTAAACTGAAATATAATAATACATGTAATGAAATATTTTATGTGTTATTAATAGTTATTTTTCAGCGTTTTATTAATCGCGGTTTTAAATGATAAGTTTAAGTACAAGAATATACATTGAATATTTATAACAAATAATTGTGCTCTACGGTTTGTAATAATCCTTTAAAATTCACGAAACCACATTTTTTTTAAAATAACCTTTTACTAACTGAGGATTTATACTCATATTAATAGAAAAAAATTATGGCGTACAGAACTGAAATGTAACCGAACTGCAGCTATGACAGAAAATACATCATAATTTTGGAATGATCTGTCTTTCTTGTTGATAAGTGTTAAATTTCCTGAAATTATGAATGTAGATTATCTTTTGCTTTTCTTAAAGTTCATGGATTCCGTCTTTGAAACTTATCTCTCCTGCCTTGGATTGTTTAAAATCTTTTTTCACTGTTACCTTTATGTTTTCACTGTTGTTAGGGATTCTTAAAGTATGCTGCTTCTTTCTTTTCACAGGATGCTACCGTACTTCCGTCACAGGATACGCAGTCCTTTGACGCCCATTCGTTTTTAAAAACAGTTCTAAAATAATTAAGAAAATAAGATTACACATAATTATATAAAAATCTTCGGTACACTTTATATCTTAAACAGAATTATAACGTGTATGAATGAAAGTCTGCCTGTCAGCGATTCCCAAATAATGCTCTGAGGAGCTATAAGTGCGCTGAGTGCACCTTAGGGGGACCTCATAGCTATTCCAAGAAAATGAAAATAACTGAAATTTATTAAACATTAAAAAGCTATTTAATGCTATTTGTGACATTCATCGCAAGCATCCATATAGCACTTGTGGTAAGAAAACTGGGGGGGAAAAATGCAACCACGGATACCTCCTTAAGTTCTTGTATTTTATGATATGGATCGTATGGTTGCTCTCAACGACAGTATAAAATGTATTTTATTGCATTTTGGAAGGATATTTATGTGTAGCTAAATTTTGATTTAGCATTTTGACATACTTTAATTTAGACCACCAATATCATCTCAATCAGCACATAATTTTTGAGACGACGTTGGCTAATTATTAGCCCATGTTCACCCACAATAAAAAAGTATACACCATACCATACCATTGGCTAACAAACGCCCGGCAGTGGTCCAACCGTTAGTTGCACGAAGTCCTGCTCAGATACACTCTAAATTAAAGATGGCACGGTACCCACCATTTCCCATCTGTTTCCACGAACTGTCAACGATGGACCAATAAAATGTACTTCTTGGGGCATGTATTGGTGTTTTTGAAAATAAAAGGAGTATTATATATAATTTCAAGTATACACACTTCTTTTGATCACTTCGTAACATTACCACTAAACAACGTTAACTTGGAAACGTAAAAATGAAATGTATTTTTTTATTTTACGATTCTAATTATTACCATTATAAAAAAAAAATAGGATTTTATATAGATAGCGCGTTTTTTGACTGAAATGCATACACAGATTTAATTATGCTTCTCAGTTAAATTCATATTGATTTCTTCTTCGGCTATAGACAATCGCCCTACAAATGGCCTTTTACGTGACATTTCCCTCATGTAATACGCACTTTACTATGATCAAACAAATTTTTAACGTTGCTTTGGATCCATTTGATGTATAAAACGCCAGATGCATTATTGTATGCAAAAAAAAAAAAAAAAAAAAAAAAAAAAAAACTTCTTTAATATTTCGTTTATATGGATAAGATTCACAACTTTTATGTGTGCATTTTGGAAATTGTAGAAAGAATTTCTAAGCATCAATTAATTGAAGATATTGAGTTTATATGTATCATATAATAAATTGTGAAGCAAAAGAAAATGGAATAGACGTCAAAGCATTATAAGGTTATGATTTCCTATGACTTAACAGTGTGAATAATTGAGGAAGAATGCTGTAACGTCCACAATTAATTGCCGAAACGTCAGTGAAGGCTTCCTGTGGAGACACAAAAAGTTTTGGTTTCTGTTAGTCTGTCTGTCTGTTAGTCTGTCTGTCTGTTAGTCTGTCTGTCTGTTCTGCGATAACTGCTGCAAAAAGCATCCGATCGGCTTGAAATTCACTGGGCATGATGATGACGTACCCGGAATTAGCTGTATAGGTTTTGGTTAAATTTGGTTCATTCGTTCGGGAAATACGGAACATTTTATTTTGCTCTATAATGCTTTTCAATGGCAAGTCAGACGATTTTCAGATTTTCATTTGTTGAAAGAAATGGCTCATATGAAAAATGGATTTAAATGGTAAATTTTTGATGCTGAAATTTTTAAATAACATTATTAAATTATTCCAATAAATTATGTCAATATATTTGCGAGATTTTTTTAATTATGTTTATAATATTGGGGGGAATTTTATGCATGTTTTGCAGTAATATAAAGGATTTTGTTTTATCAATTTGACATAATGCATATTTCATTTTTTTCCTTTTCTTTCTCTGTTGCCTAGCAACATATTTGGTTCTAATAATATTAGTATAATTGCGTGTATAATGCTTGAGTAAAGCCAACGTCAAAATAGATGAATTAATAAATTTGTATATTTGCATATAGAAGGATTTTAGCCCAGAAATAAAAATAGGCAATATTTCTTTTATTTTATTTATTTTATTGAATTATTTTGCTTAAAAATACAAAAGTTCATTATTTTCATAGAGAATAACGTAACATTTTCCCATAACATTTACCGATATTTCTTTAATTGTTGCCAAGAAAATCAAAACCCGGAATAATATTTTCTTTTAAACAATTTTCAATTGAAATGTTTTGTCGTGAAACAGGAAAATGAAAAATAAAATTAAGAATAGAAAAATTAATATGGCGGCATATTGGAAATAAAAAGAAAACTCTCGAGTATTTCTTAATATAACAAGATGAAAAGTTTTTGAGTAAGTACGCATAGCAGGTGAATTAGACGTAATTTATCGAAAACAAAGATGCTGGAATAAAAAGATTTTGGGTAAAATAAAATTAACTATTATTCACGGAGGAAAGAGATAGATGGAGATGCAGTATGCCGTAAAAACAGTTTGCAATGAGATGTGCGTTATCGTTCAGATTTAAATGCCCTCACTCGGCCCAAACAAAACAAGCACGTGGAACAGGGACCAAATTCTTTGACTTCATCCGTTTTTTTTTTTTTTTTTTTTTTTTTTTTTTTTTTTTTTTTTTTTTAAAGCACGTCGTTGTGTTGTGCCGAATGTAGCTGATTTTAGGGTTACATTTTTGGCGTCACATCAAGATTTATTGTCTGTGTACGGTTAACATGAATATTTTATTTAAAATCTAAATTTTATTAATTTATATAAAAAAAAAAAAAAAAAAAAAACTTATGCTTATCCTTATAAATCACAGCGTAAAAAAATCTAAGATATAGTATAACCATCCGCACAATCAATAAAAAATTACGAATGTAAATTTAAATAGACTACGGGGGGTTCAGGGGGGCAGAGCCCCCCTGAAGAAATGCAATTTTTGATTAAAAAAGTTACCAGAATAAGTAGCTCATCAGAATTTCAGAACATCAATGTACAACCACTTGTTTAACACTTTTAATTTCTGAAACTTTACGAAGTATCTTGTATGCTCATAAATATTTATGTAATTTGAAAACTTTAAAAAGCGATTTGTAGGAAGTTGAATATTATGCAATGAGTGTTAAAAAACAATGACTTGCAAAGATGATGTTGAGGCTCCTGATCTGCAGATTTACTAGTATATGGAAATGAAGGTCAAACTTGTGGCACTGTATTGAGATAGTTTACATAATTTCGAAGAGATCGGAATCCTCTCCTAGATGAAGGACACACAGGAAGCTCTTTTTAAGCTGTTGTTGCAGAAAATGTGTCGACAGTACTAAAAATTTTAACCGACGATAAGAGTAACACCTATCAAATGATACAGAAGGACTTTAAAATTGGATCTGCAGCTATACATAAAATTACTCATGAAGAAGTGCATATAAAAAATTAGCAGTTGGACGTGTTGGGAAGTCAGAAAGTATGTTCTTAGACGATGACCCCAAAGAAACAATGGCGAAAGACAACGAGCAAAGGAAAAAGTAATCTATACCGTGTTCTTCGGATATACAGGTTTGGTCAAAGCCATAAAGCTCGAGGGTCAGAAGACGGTTGCAGTTAATTAATACACTACTAAGTGTCTTCAAGAAATTCTTCTAAAAGTGAAAATTAGGGGACTTCATCATGACAATACATATTGTCATTCAGCAATTATTACATTAGAATTTCTTGAACGGAAACATCAAAGCAATAGATCATTTACCCTACTCCCTTGATATTGCTATCTGTGACATTTGGCGAATTTTTAATCTAAAAATAAAATGCGTGTGCGTAGTTTACATTTCGGAGGTGAGATTGACGAAGCTATAAAAGCATATTTTTTATTGCCGAAACGTCAGTGAAGGCTTACTGTGGAGAGACGAAAAGTTTTGATTTCCGTTTGTCTGTCTGTCTGTCTGTCTGTCTGTTCCGCGATAACTGCCGCAAAAAGCATCCGATCGGCTTGAAATTAATTGGGCATGTTGATGAGGTACTCGGACTTAGCTGTATAGATTTTGGTTAAATTTGGTTCATTCGTTCGGGAAATATAGAACATTTTATTTTGCTCTGTAATGCTTGTCTATGGAGAGTCAGACGATTTTCCAATTTTCATTTGTTGAAATAAATGGCTCATATAAAAAATGGATTTAAATGGTAAGTTTTGGATGCTGAAATTTTAAAATAAGATTATTAAATTATTCCAATTAGTTTGAAATTATGTCAATATATTTGCGAGATTTCTTAAATTAGGTTTATAATTTTGGGGGGAACTTTATGCATGTTTTCCAATAATATAAAGCATTTTGTTTTATCAATTTGACATAATACATATTTCATTTTTTACCTTTTCTTTCATCAGTTGCCTAGCAACTAATTTGGTCTTAATAATATTAGTATAAATGCGTCTATAATGTTTCAGTAAAGCCAACGTCAAAACGGATGAATTAATGCATTTGTATTTTTGCATATAGATGGATTTTAGCCCCAGAAATAAAAATAGGCAATATTTTATTTATTTTATTCAAATATTTTGCTTAAAAATACAAAAGTTCATTATTTTCATAGAGAATAATGTGACATTTTTTCATAAAATTTATCAATGTTTCTTTAATCGTTGCCAAGAAAATCAAAACCCTGAATAATATTTTCTCTTAAACAATTTTCAATTGAAAGATTTTGACGTGAAACAGGAAAATGAAAAAAAAAAAAATTAAGAATAAAAAAATTAATATGGCGACATATTGGGAATAAAAAGAAAACTCTCAAGTATTTCTTAATATAACAAGATGAAAGGTTTTGAGTAAGTAAGAATAGCAGATGAATTAGACGTCATTTATCAAAAAAAAAAAAAAAAAAAGATGTTGGAATAAAAAGACCTTGGCTAAAATAAAATGAACTATTATTTACGGAGGAAAGCGATAGATGGAGATGCAGTATGCCGTAAAAACAGTTTGCAATATGATGTGCGTTATCGCCCAGATTTAAATGCCATTATTTGGCCCAAACAAAACAAGCACGTGGAACAGGGACCGAATTCTTTGACTTCATCCGTGCCTTTTTTCCGTAAAATGAAAATGATCTGCTTAAATTTAAGCATTCTAAAGTAGCATTTCATCGTATTATGAATTAAAAACTGTATTACTAAAAATATTTTTCTTTTCTTTCTTTCTTTTTTTAAGCACGCCGTTGTGTTTCGGTCGAATGTAGCGGATTTTAAGGTTACATTTTTTGGCGTCACTTCAAGATTTATTGTTTGCGTACGGTTAACATGAGGATTTTCTTTTAAATTTTAAAGTTATTAATTTATAAAAAAAACTTATGCTTATCCTTATAAATCACAGCGTAAAAAAAATCTATGATATACTATAACTATCCGCACAATCAATAAAAAATTACGAATGTAAACTTAAATAAACTACGGGGGCCCCCTACTCAGGGGGGCACAGCCCCCCTGAAGAAATGCAATTTTTGATTTAAAAAGTTACCAGAATTAGCAGCTCATCAGAACTTCAGAACATCAGTGTATAACCACTTGTTTAACACATTTAATTTCTGAAACTTTACGAAGTATTTTGTATTCTTATAAATATTTATGTAATTTGAAAACTTTAAAAAGCGATTTGTAGGAAGATGAATATTACGCAATGAGTGTTAAAAAACAATGACTTGCAAAGATGACGTTGAGGCTCCTGATCTGCAGATTTACTAGTTTATTACAGGAAATGGAAGGTTTGAGGCATTTAATGTTTGTAAAATTATTGCCGAAACGTCAGTGAAGGCTTACTGTGGAGGCACGAAAAGTTTTGGTTTCTGTTAGTCTGTTAGTCTGTCTGTCTGTTCCGCGATAACTGCCGCAAAAAGCATCGGATCGGCTTGAAATTCCCTGGGCATATTGATGAGGTACCCGGACTCAGCTGTATAGTTTTTGGCTAAATTTGGTTCATTCGTTCGGGAAATATGGAACATTTTATTTTTCTCTATAATGCTTGTCTATGGCAAGTCAGACGATTTTCAGATTTTCATTTGTTGAAAGAAATGGCTCATATGAAAAATGGATTTAAATGGTAAATTTTTGATGCTGAAATTTTTAAATAAGATTATTAAATTATTCCAATTAGTTTGAAATTTTGTCAATATATTTGCGAGATTTTTTTAATTGGGTTTATAATATTGGGGGGAATTTTATGCATGTTTTCCAATAATATAAAGGATTTTGTTTTATCAATTTGACATAATGCATATTTCATTTTTTTTCTTTTCTTTCATCTGTTGCCTAGCAACATATTTGGTCCTAATAATATTAGTATAATTGCGTGTATAATGTTTGAGTAAAGCCAGCGTCAAAACGGATGAATTAATGCATTTGTATCTTTGCATATAGATGGATTTTAGCCCAGAAATAAGAATAGGTAATATTTCATTTATTTTATTTATTTTATTCAAATATTTTGCTTAAAAATACAAAAGTTCATTCTTTTCATAGAGAATAACGTAACATTTTTCCATAACATTTAGAAATATTTCTTTAGTTGTTGCCAAGAAAATCAAAACCTGGAATAATATTTTCTTTTAAACAATTTTCAATTGAAATGTTTTGTCGTGAAACAGGAAAATGAAAAATAAAATTAAGAATAGAAAAATTAATATGGCGGCATATTGGAAATAAAAAGAAAACTCTCGAGTATTTCTTAATATAACAAGATGAAAAGTTTTGAGTAAGTACGCATAGCAGGTGAATTAGACGTCATTTATCGAAAAAAAAAAAGATGCTGGAATAAAAAGATCTTGGGTAAAATAAAATTAACTATTATTCACGGAGAAAAGAGATAGATGGAGATGCAGTATGCCGTAAAAGCAGTTTGAAATGTGATGTGCGTTTTCGCTCAGATTTAAATGCCCTCTCATCGAATATAGTTCTGATCTTACAGAAATAGTTTTGTGTTTTAATATTTATGATATCGTATTTTTTTCAAAGATGTAGCTACAACTTAATATGCTTATTTCCCAATATTCGTGTTAACTATTGCCAATTCATAAGATGGATCCCCAGCAATAACTTTTAGTCTCAAATCACTGTCTTTATCTTCTGTGCGTAATATGACCAAAACAATATGACACCCCGAAATAAACTGTATCTAGCTCTTTATATAGACACAATAAACTTTTTAATTGTTAATAATGCTGAAAGAGCCAAATAATATTAACTTTGTGAAAGAAAGAAAAGCTTGTTTACAGTAAGATCGAATAGCGGACGATTTTAAAACAACTTCGACCTGTGATGTGATAGTTCAACTGAGCGACCATCTTTGCGCATGTGCAGCGCGTCACTCCAAAGGCAGACTTGTACTTATATACTGCGCATGCGCAACTGTAGAATTTTAATTTAAAATTACGGCTAATTAGTAAAATATTTGAACAAACGAATGGACGATAACAATGATCGATATCGATGCCCTCAGACATATATTCGAGACATTCGTATGCGTCAACTGTTTTTTGAAGCTCTTCAATTTAGAAGGAAGTAAAACGAGTACCTTCTAGTGTAGCGGGATAACGCATCACTTTAAAGCTGTGAATTTTTGTACAGGACGTAGTTTCGAAGCTAAGCATGGCAAAATGTGTAAATTTTTTGTCGATATTTTATTTCAATAATGACATATTTTATTATGAAGAGAAGTTATAGGATTTTTATTTCATCATTTTTTATTATTTGAATGCTTTATAATTAAATAAAATTTAACATTCAATAATATTTTGAAAAAAATAATGATTTTATATTTAAAATATGTAAGCTAAAATATTTGGCATGTAATTATCAGTTAAATAAATTGAACTGATCTAAAATTTTCGTTATATTTTCTGACCATTATCAAATATATATATATGTGTGTGAGAGAGAAAGAAAAGTTTGTCATTCATTTGCGTAAAAAAATAAAACGAAAAGAAAGAAAAATATTCGTATAAGAGCTATAAAAGAAATTACCTTGATATCCTTGATATCCAGTATATTTAAAAAATGTATACAAATGTAAAATAAAATTCAAGTAATAAAAAATATTTATTATAAATCGTTAGCTGCATCAAGTTTCAAATTTAGGTTTCTAGAGAATAAGACAGATAAAAATAAACTTTATAGCAGCTTTTAATGGCCGTGTAGTTTTAATAAATAAATAAATAAATGAAAATAGATATTGTTATAAAAAAAATGAGGTGGTTGTAAGTAAAAATAAATTCTCTACCCGGTGTTTTTATGTAAATTTCTGATAAAAAGCAAGCATAATTAGTTGTAAAATAAAAACTTAAAATTTTTTCACTTCATTGAATTGGTTAGACTGGCAGCATCATCTATCGCCTTAAAGAAATAAGAATCATTTATGGAATATAGAAATTCGTCACGTAATTCGTCATTCAATAATTAATTTAAAAGCAACTAATTAAAAATTCAAAATTTTTTCTAATGAAACATTCCTGTTATTTACCGTCAAATCTTGACGGACACTAACTAGTGTAATTTTAAAATTCCGTTCAATAAAAATAAAAGGAAATTTTCTTTTGTTATGATACCTTTGATAGAATTTATATTTTGTTGTATACTTTTTTAAGAGGTTAACATTTATCCGCTTTTTTAAGAATTTTGTTTGCATTATAAATCAAAAGATTTTTTTCCCACGTGTTATGAAATAAAAGATGTTATGATGTTTGAATTAGTATGAGAAGAAAAAGATTTTTTCACGTTCTCTTATTAAATTACAATTTTGTTTTCACTCCAAGGTTATGTTTAAATTTTAAAATGTTAAAAATCTAAATTTTATCTGCAATGATGTAATGAATATGTGTAGTATATGGCATTGTATATTGCTCACATAATAATTACATTTGATAAGAAATATAACCTTTATTTTCAATGCAAGCAAATTTCAAATAGATATAAGCTAAGCTCTTAAACATTGATAAAATTAAATTAAAATTTTACGAAAAAAAATAATAATAACAATTTTGATTTTGTCATTTTCTAAAATACAAACCCTTTAATACTAAAACCTTCATTCTGCTTGTTTGTATGAAATCTTATAAAAATTAAATGAAGATCAAAACTCCGTCATTTTTGACGGGTTATAAGATAAGCTCTTAAACATTGATAAAATTAAATTAAAATTTTACGACAGAAATAATAATAATAATAATTTTGATTTTGTCATTTTCTAAAATACAAACCCTTTAATAATAAAACCTTCATTCTGTTTGTTTGCATGAAATCTTATAAAAATGAAATGCAGATCAACATGCCGTCATTTTTGATGGGTTATATAGTAGTATAAACTTAATTTGTGGAAAAGTAATAACTATACTGATTTTTTCTTCCATGTTGGTTTCACATTTTTCTTTTCTTAAATGTCATTTATTTGCCCTGAAATATTTTAAGAGAAGAATTTTATATCCAATTGATTAATCTATAGATTTTGACAATAAATTCTTCTCAGAATGACTTATTCTTAGAGTTATTTTCAGTTATAAATAATGTTCATTTAACTGACCGTTTTTCTTTAGAATTCTCGAAGGTGCATTTGTTAATATCATTTACTCCATATGTCAAAAGTATGTTCTTCCTTTGGTCCAACGAGAGTCATTATTTATGTTTCACTTTATATAAATGATTGTACATAAAATAACTATATTCATTTTTTATTGATCAGAGTATGTTTAAACGATTACAATTTCGAAATAAAATATATATTTCTCTTCTAAGATGAATAAAGAATGATACAGTTCTTGAACTTTAGACGACAATCGCATCTGAGATACTAAAATATGAAGATATTAAGAATTCTTGTTTTAATTGCTAAAAGGTGTAAAATAAAATTTTTAAAAACAGTAAAAAATAGTTTTACTAGACTGTTTATATGTTTCGGCTAAATCGAAGAATTTATTAAAACAAATAATAATGTTCTAAAATTGTACAGTCTATGATGTAATGATTTGAAACGCCATATACACTTTGTTCAATTTTTCACGTACTCTTTCAGATTATGCACGTTATATTTTATTTCTTATTGGAGGTATTGGAAGTTTACTTCCATATTAGTAACCATAGAATAACTTAAGCCATAATTTTGATACGTTAAGAGATACTGCATCTTTACATAATGACTTTGTGTGTGTTGCCATCTCTATGTCGTTACCATAGAGTAACGTAAGGCATAATTTCGGTAACTTTTAGGATGCTGCATCGCTACATATTGCAATTTTGCGTGTTTCAATTTTTAATCTGAAAGAGTACGTGAAAACTTGAATGATTACGTTTCAAATCATTAAGTCCATTGTGCCTAAATGTGACAACCCATAAATACAATAATTTTGTGTTACTTAAAATAATAACGCCAGAATCCTACATAAATTCTATATAATGAAACTGAACATCTTATCTTCTGGAACAACATGCGAAACATTCCACTACATTAAAAACATTTTCTTTAAAACATTTTCCCATTACAATGCACAACATTCATTTTCGTCTCCCCAAAACTTCCTAAATTCGACGAATAATGCCGAAAACGGATCAAAATTTCCTTTTTTTAACTTTGAAAATCAAATAACTGTATTAACGTCAAATACATGAATGTCTGTTCCATTTACATGAAGTGGAAGTTCGTTTTAAGGCGAGAAGTTTTCAATTTAGAGTTATGAAAATATCTTATGCGCTTTGGTGAATAACGCTTTTCAGTGATCTATTACCGATAAACTGAATCCTTCAAATGCGTAGAGACTTTTACGAGATTTACTGAGGTATGTTAATAGGGTATTTTAATATATTATATTAAAATAATGTTTGCAGCAGAAATGGTGTTTAATTGAGTTGAAGTTACTAATAGTTAAATTTCCTCATAAATATGCAATTGTCTTTTCATCTGGCAGGTTAATTAAATATATGTTTGAAAATGGCTATATCTAAAACTGACTGTATTGAATATCTTTGACCTGAAAATATTTGATATTTGAAATATCTAAACGAGGTACCACCAATCTTATGAAATTAATAATATCTCAAATGGATAAGTATATATTATGTAGATAAGTATATATTATGACATATATTTAAAGTTAATAACAATTTCTACACGATATATTAGGGAATGGAAAGCTCGCTAAGAGAGAAGCGTATTATGGTGAGAAACAAAATTGGCTAATTCAAATTGATAAAGAAAATAATACAAATATGCTCCTCGAATATTGTAGTTTTTACAGGCAGATCTTATTATCGAAAAAGGTTTTACGTGTCCTTAATGAAGTAATATAATCAATCATAAAATGTATCAAATGTTAAAGTCTCTTGTTAAAAAATAGGATTTATATATCATATACAGAGAGGGGGATCTTAATTTCAGGAACGCTGAGGTGGGAAGTTGTTAAAAATGTTTGGGAATTACTGGTCAAGATTCATGCCTTCCAGAAACCAAAAATAAAATATTGTGAACTTTACAGAAAAAACAAAGGAACAAGTGAGTAAGTGTGATCACAGATCGCACAGAGGATTTAGTTTAATATCCCTTTGAAAACACTTTATTATTTAATTAATAAACCCAAATTAATAATTTATAATTCTTAAATTCTTAAAAACCGCACATAAAACTTTAAAAAACGCTAAGGTTTAAAAAAAATTAGCGCTCCCCCCCACCCCGAAATTTCTCGTGCTATTCTTCTTAAAATTTTTTATTATGTGTTATAAACTAACTTAAAGTTTCAAATAGACCGCCGAGTTAGATTTTCTAATTTAAATGAAATCGCGTTCTGTTAGATCCATATTCAAAAAACAGGGGGCGCACTCTATTCTTAACAAAATTGTATTTGACGAAACTCGGTTTAATAACCTATCCGTAGATATACTAGTCGAGAGGGTGGCGACCTTAAACATCAATTAAAGTTATTTGCTCAAATTACTATTTGAAAATAGTGCTATCGACGATTATGAACTTTTTATATTGAATAAGTCGCATTTATCTCAGCACTCCGTCAAAAAATCGCACATGAAAGGGTAAAAAAAGTTAAGGTTTAAAAAAATGATAACACCCCCCCCCCCCGGCCCCGAATTTTCTCGCGCCATTCTTTTTAAAACATTTTATTATATATTATAAACTACCTTAAAGTTCCAAACAGATCGTTTTGTTACATTTCCAAATTTAAATAAAATCGCGGTCTGTTAGTTGCAGATTCCACCAGCAGGAGGCGCACTCTGTTCTTAACAAAAGTGTATCTGAACGAAACTCCTTTCTACAACCTATCCGTAGCTACATTAGTAAAGGTGGTGACGGTCTTAAACACAAATTTAAAATATTTGCTGAAATTACTATTCTAAAATAGTGGTATCAACACTTATGAACTTCTTTATATTGAATAAGTAATATTTATCTCATCACACCGTCAAAAAACCGCACGCACGCAAAACGGTAGAGAACGCTACAGTTTAAAAATGGTCCTAAGCAACACTTTAAGATATTTGCTGAAATTATTATTCGAAAATTGTGGTATCAACACCTATAAAATTTTTATATTGTATAAGTAACATTTATGCTGTATTTTAAAAAAAATGTGACATCGTTCAGAACAATGCTACCTTAAAATTCACGTGACTACCTATTAAAATAAGCATTTAATAGAAATAAACAATTAGTGAAATTATAAATAATGTCTCAGCTTGTAATTGAGACAGAAGAATAATTTTTAGAATTTCTGAAAGGGGATTTTTTTTCCGGGCTGTGCAAGTTTCGAGTTTTTACGTCCCTTAGATTCGGAGATTGGGGCACTTTTTAAAAACCCTGCAGCCCATTATTGCTTACCTGCCGCATCTGTGAGCCCTGCCTTTCTCATTCTAATATATGTCTGGTATTGTGAGATTTTAATTCAACGTAAGCATTCTTAGTTTCAGTATAACCTTCTTACAAAATGTCCTTTAGAAATCTAATACACCCAGGATAAATTCAAGTCCAAAATTTCGTAATTTTATTTTTCATCTTACATATCGTTGAAACTTAGATCTTTGCTCAAAATTTCAGGAATTGTACCCTATGCATAAAAATTCAAAAATATACATTAATCAATTATATTATAATAATTTCAAATATCATTTATCATCCTTCGAATATTTTTAATGGATTTTTTAGTTAGCCATATCGCTGTTAGATTATCACAAATATTTTACACAAACAAAACGAGTTTTCTGAGGAAACATAGTTAAACATTTAGTATATTAATTTAAAAATGACAAGCATAAAAGATTTTGCCAGCAATATTAATTGGTAATAATATGTCAGCATTATTTGATAAAGAAACAATACTTCCGCATATTGTAAAGGTTGGGGCAATATTGATGGTTGAAAAAAAAAACGCATTGTATAGAGCCGAAATGTACATCGCTCAAATTCGAAAAAGGCTAGAATAGAGTTTTTAAGTATTTGGTATGTTGTTATCGAAAATTAAAGAAAACTGGGGTTTTTTCTGTTTCAGCTAAACAATGCAATTGTTTTCCTACACATTTATGATATGATTTCTTATAAAGGTACATGAGTATTTCATATATCATTTGCATTTACTAAAATTAAAACAGCGCTAAAAGTTGCTCATCTTACATTAGAATAGATTGCTGTCCGATGATCCTTTTTTCTGTGTTGTCAAGTGTTGAAAGTGGGTTTTAATCACAAAATTTGATACTATAATGTGGGAAACATTTGTTTGTAGATGAAAATCGAAACACCACTAACACTCATTTTGCTACTGCCTACATAAGAAAAGCTATATATTTGCACACGTTTGCAAAAGAAAATAACTTCGTTAATATATTGAAAAGTAGCCAAGTTAGATTTTAGAAGATCTTTAAAAGTTTACACTGTTTTAGAATTTAGGGGATGCATATCTCTCAGGGTACCTCTTCTTGATTTTCAGGCACTGCTCATTCTTTTTATCACCACTTTCCTATCTTTCTTCACCTACAACTCAACCATAGCTTTTCATCTTTAAATACATTTCTACCGTGATGGCGGATAATTTCATATATGGCTAAAGCTCAAACGGAGTTCTGAGCTAATTATTTCATCGAATTTAAACATGCCAGTGGGAAAGCGGTGTTATTTGATTCACAAGTATTAGAGAATGTATGCTAGTGTAATTTACTTCCTTAATACAAAATACTTAAGCTCGTCTACTACTTTCATTTTCAGCTGTATATTGTGCTTAATCAGTGCTTTGCTGGATTACGAACAAGCATCGAACGAACTTAGTTCGGAATAATGGTGTTCTGTACTAATGATCGTTTTGAATAAAAAACTGTCAGTCGAAAGTGCGGTGATGTTGAGTTCACAAGCACGTGCGGACCAGTTTAATACAGAATTTACATTTCAGTTGGTGCTAGTAGCATCAACTGTTATCGAAATTTTCGTATAAGCCTTACATCTTCCAAATTTTACTAATTTTAGAACAAGGATCTGTTTTAATTAGTTTTATGGGATTAGCAGACTTCTGTATTAATGATATATCGAACTTCATTGTGTTAATGTTCATATAACAAAATGACTGCAAATTTAATACAATGGTAACGCCTTTGCTTTTGCTAGCGATATCGTCTGTCTTCAAAATTTTAATTTCAACCTTCTATGGAATCAAAATTTCAATAGTATGTGAACAAGCATCCGTCTCATTTAATGAGGACTAGTGGAGAAATTCTACCAATAATTTGTTGAAACTTGTCGAACGGGAATAATGGGTTGTTCAGTTAGAGCCTTACTACCTGTCACGGAATCCTATTTTACGCAAACCTGACTCAAACCTAGAACTCGAGTTTCGGGTAAATGTTGATTGTTTTGTCTGATCCAATCTAGTTTGGGTTTGGATTCAAACTGAGTTTTCGGTTTCTGATTCGATGTTCTATTCACACGTCTTAGTAGATACGTATGTAGGGGAGACCGGGGTAAGATGACGAATGTCTTAATTTATCCGTTTTCCACTAGGTGGCAGCATCAACTGGACACTATCGTCCATTCGTTAAACAATAGTATAGAGACGCTGAAATTGCCATTTTTGTGTTAGTTGTGAAGCTTTGATAGTTTACCGCTGCCACGTTATAACATTTATGCATGTGTAAATAAGCTCTGTTACAGATACAGGTAAGATATATCGTTTCTCTTTAATATTTATCAGTAACTTAGTTTAAATAGTACCTATTTCCATGAATAAATGTCAATTAATCGCCTTCCTTCATGGCAATGAAAACGAATACTTTTTAAACATGAAGTCCGGGGCAAGATGGCGAGCTCGTCATCCTTAGACCCTGGTAGTAGAAAACCAACGTATAAACTCTCAAGAAGAAGAACCGGAACTTATGGAAAATGCTGATTCCGATGCACCAAAGAAGCCTGCTAGTGTTTTTGATTTCAAACCATTGTCTAAAGCAACACAATGTGAGAAAAAAAAAGAAAAAGCAAAACACTGAACTCAAGCGTTATTACAAGCACACCCATCAAATGTTAGAATAAAGGGAAAAGCAGAAGGAAGAACAGGAACGTTTAAAAAACAGAGAAAAGAAACTCGTGAAGCTAAGAAGGGAGTAAAAAACTCATAATAAGTTCCTGTAGGCTTAAGTCTGTATTAAATCCAGCCCAAGTAGTCCAGTTGCATCATCTTCAAAGGATGGTGCTTTCAGATGTCCTGATTGTGACGAGGAATATTGTGACGCACCAACAGAAGAATGAATCCAGTGCTGTAAATGCCTAGAGTGGTGGCATGAGAAATGTTCCAATTATGAAAATGGCAATTTTATTTGTGACTATTGTTACGCTTCAACATTGCGTTACAATGCATTATGCTTAGTTTGATATTTTGTATGATGTAAAAACACAGTTATCATTTGTTAACCCATGTAACATATTCAAAAGATAAAATATGCTCAACCTTTATAAGTGTTGTCATCTTGCCACAAGGCCAAAGTCATCTTGCCCCAGTACTGGAGCAAGATGACTTACAGTAATTTGTCACACAGATTGGCATATAATTCCTACATACCTTTTCCTAAGGTTCAGTAAATCCATAATGAAAATAAACAAAAATACACTTATCGCACAAACGTTATTTTTGATTATTGAAAATATTCTATATTGCGGAATAAAAATGTTTTCTAATAGAAAATAAACATAAAGGCAAAACTGTTTTAAGCATGTAACTTTGAAGCGTCTAAAATATTCGACATATCTTTTTGACCGAAAAAAACCAATTTTGAGATTTACTTATAATAGGTAAATTGTCAAAGCAACGTACTTTAATTATCTTTAGATATAAAAAAAATACGTCGTGGAGAAATTAGACGGTTTGGAGTTTTATTTCACAGTTAAATATATTCTTTGATATAAGTTATTTTTAAATGGAAATGTGTAACTTTATTTTATTAAAATATTAAATATAATTACATGAAATTTTAAAATTTTTTCACATGAATGTACTAAAGTATAATTATGTTATTCTTAAAAGGGAAACTTAGACTTATAACCGATTGCAATATGTCAAAATGTTTGTTCCTTTTTAATTACTTGGTTTTCAGATTCAATATAGGGTGAAATTCCAAGTTATTGACGCCTAAACATTAATTGACACTTTAGTAAGCGTTAAACTCCAATAAGCATTTTCTTGCAAAATTCTGTAAAATAATTTCATCTAGTGGTAACTTATTTGTGTTATCTGTTATAACATATGTGAGAGTTATTGATTTTCCAAAATAGGAGTGGTATCAGTTACTGGCATTATTGGCAAGATTTATGGAAAAAATGGTAATAAAAAGTATAATTTTTCAAAGTTTTGTGAACATTAATGTATCGCTATTATACTTTGAAAGACAAAAGTGATTATAAAATAAATTTAAAATTTTGTAATAGTGATTAGAACATGAAAGAATCCTTAAGGTGTCAGTTATTGGGGCTTTCACGCTACTTACTTTAAATGAAATGTTTTCATACATAATTAAATGTTGTTAATTATTTAATTGTTAAAGATATACTTTATAGCTTTTACTTAGAAGCATGTTATTTAACATGTTTATCTTTTAAAGATTTCATTAAATAATTTTAAACCGCAATAAATCTTCATTTAAATATTTTTCAAATATTCTAAGAGTTTGGGACAATTCAACATTATCTAAGTTCTGTAATGCAGTTTTTCAGGCAGCTTTTACATTTTAAAAGCTCCGTGAATCGAGATGTATTTTTCCGTGCATTATGATCTTTTAATTAACGAAAATTTTCTTTTTTGAGTTGCCCCTTTGCAATTAAAACTGTAAATATATCGCTACATTTACAATATAGATTACCTTAAATCTTCTCCAACCAAAGCAGCATTTCCCAAAAATCTCAATAGAATTTCAGCAACTGCTCTGCAACTATTTTTTCTTTTCAGAAGCCGAATTTTTATATTATCTCCTCTTCCCACAAATGATAAAAGATTTGGGATTACGAAATCAAAATTCCCTGAAATGCTCCTTTCAAAAGATCGAAATTCCTTCAAAAAACAGAAACTCTTCTTATTATCAAGGGAAGGTCAGCAAGTGTGTTGACCGTACATTCTACATTTTTCTTTGGTGAAATATTTTAAACTATATTTCGTAATATGTCTGTTGAAATACGGCTGTACAACCAGTATAAGTACTATGAAAAATTCTTAGATCCTTAAACCATGTACAAATTTAATAAATAAAAGATACATATTTTATTGCATTTTTCTTCGATGAAACAGTATAAGTACAGGGTTAGCGAAATTAAACTTCCGCTACTCAAAGGGCCCTGTAGGCCGTTCTACTGCTCCGAAGAGAAAAATATTTGGACAACAGACACTTCGGAGGATGCGCTCGAGATTTCCGAAATAAAAAAAAATAGTTTAAAAAATCGCCACTAGATGGCGCTACGAGTTAGCGTGTGAAAATAGGACAAACTGAGATCTCGAAACACTAAAGGACCGGTGGTCTTACACAAAAGGAACACAATAAGCACAATAAGTGGGCACAGAATTTCCATGGCCAGGAATCATCAACCGCCATTCTCGCCAGAAATTGTAGCGTGAATGTTTTGCGAGTGTCCGGATCTTGTCGTTCCAATTGCTGAACTGCTTGAATCTTATACGGGTAGAAGATCAGAATTCTAAGCATTGTCGGACACTGGAGTAGGGCATATCAATGGTACGTGAAATCGTCGAGACACTGACAGTTCCATGAGGTGAATGAGTGCTTGCTTCCATGACCGCTATAGCAATATCCTCTACAACGGCGGTGGTACACTTTTACTTCCACTTCCCGGCAAATCGCCTAACTATCCTGTTCACTCGAATTTCACCATCATGTCTATAGGAGCACGCTCCGATATCGGCCCACGTCGTTGTTTCTTGAGACGACGGAACTCTCTCACAACTGCCTCAGCATTCTCACCGTTGCGGTAGTACAGTTTGACTAGCATTGCTCTCTCCGGCAACGTCGGCATTTTGGATTGGGGCACGAGCTTCTTCCTTTTATCGTGCGTGACATTTGCATGTGTTGCTGTAATGTGCTGCCCCGCTGCGCCATCTGGAGGCGATTTTTTAAACTAATTTTTTTTATTTCGGAAATCTCGAGCGCATCCTCCGAAGTGTCTGTTGTCCAAATATTTTTCTCTTCGGAGCAGTAGAACGGCCTACAGGGCCCTTTGAGTAGCGGAAGTTTAATTTCGCTAACCCTGTACATTGCAAATTTAGTAACCCTACTCATCTAGTTCCAATAATAAGAAGTAAGTCATGTGATATAGGACGTGCTCAGTACTTGACAGGGTACGTAACTTGGAGCACTACGCTATTGTTGATACAGTGTGGCCACATACTGCTACGGAAACTGAGTGAATAGTCATCTTGCTTTTAGTTTGATAGGTTTCAGATGGATACACAACTTGAAGATCCTCCTCCCTTTCAGAGAGATTCAAATATTCATTAAAAAAGATTCAAGCCCAAGTTAATCTTATGTCTCTCTGGTGTTTCTTAACTGGTAGCTGATTCACCATTGCCCAACGCCATCAGGACTGTCTGTTATCTCAGTTGGAAAGAAAGGCATTAACAGCAACAACAATCCCACTTATTCCAGAGACAACATCTTATTCGATACAAAACAGAAACGAAATTCCATCCTGTTTTTGGCCAAAATGCATAATAGAAAACATGAAAAATATTTTATAATGAAAAATGTAAAGTGATATCGTTGAATAAAATATGTATATTTTAAATGATTGAGATATTGAAAATGGCTTTAGGTTCTGAAAATAATCCTTTACTCTGGATTTCATAGAACTTGAACTCCAAAAGCAGTTTGCGAAGATGTATTTGAAAAAAAAATCAATTCATTGCCTCGCGTTTCTTGTAAATTTACCATTTGCTCTTTACCGTATTAATTTGTCAAATCATGAATTAAAGATTTCAAAAATGTGCAATATAACATGAATTTTCTGCTCAAATACGTAACATACAGGGTGTCTCAAAAATATAACGACAACTTTTTAGGCGAGATAGGGCACATCATAAGGATTAAGAATTGCATGGCAATCCATAACCGGAAACGCTATCCTATGGCACTAGGTGGTGCTACTCACGAGACCACTGGAGAAGAAATATCTGTTTTACCGCAGTAATTCGAATTTTATTCGCTTTGTGAAGACCATGCAACATTTTACGGACAGAGAACTAGCAGACATTCACTTCGTGTACGGATTGGTTTGTGACAATGCACCAGGAGCTCAAGGACTGTATCGAGAACGATTCACACAGAGAGATGTACCGAAATGCCCAATGTTTTCGAATGTCCATCACAATTTGTCTGAATATGGGTCTTTAAGATGTTGTAGGTCCTGAAGTAGTAGTAGTGTAAGTTATTTTGTAAAGTTGTCCGTAAAAGGTTGCATGTTCTTTACAAGGCGACTACTGCTCGAAGGACTGCGAGAAAGCAGATATTTCCACTCAAGTGCTCTCGTGAACAACACCACCTAATAGTGCACGGTTAAGTTTCCCGTCATGGGTTGCTATGAAATTCTCAATCCTTAAGATGTACCCTACGTCCCCTAAAAGTTTAACGCTACATTTTTGAGACACCCTGTATATTCAGTTGTATTGAATGAAATATTTTTGTATAATGAATAAAACATACTATAGTTGAATGAGCTGATTTCCATTGGGAATATAGTGTTTAGAAGATTTAAATTTACATCTCTTTCATTCAGCGATAGTTATTTAATTAAAAATTATCTTCAATTTAACTTTGCTCATTGATTTCAGAACGAAAGAAATAGATACTGGTGTTGACGAATATTATTAACCACTGTTCAATTGCTAAATTATTAAGTACTCAGATGTAGTTTTTTCTGAAATCTGATGCAAAAAGCATGTGAATCTAAACATCAGTTATATTATTATTATACTAATAATAAAATGTTAGTTGTAGGCATAGATCAAAATGCAACATTTTTATCCAGATATCCAAATTATCAGCTGAAACATCTGTCGATGGAAATGTTCGAAAATAAAAATATTATACTGCTGTCAATATCATTTTATTCTACGCTACATCTGCTTCTGTTATGCCTTCTGTCTAGCAACAATAATATTATATTACATGCCATTCACTGCCCAAAACACACAGACCATATATTTGAAATTTGTTTAAAATTTTTACTTCAAAATATCATTATTTCC
Source organism: Maratus speciosus (assembly GCA_963932465.1). Taxonomy (NCBI): domain Eukaryota; kingdom Metazoa; phylum Arthropoda; class Arachnida; order Araneae; family Salticidae; genus Maratus; species Maratus speciosus. The sequence goes on along the minus strand of OZ010790.1, from coordinate 175,091,065 downwards.
GAATACTCTTTTCTTTCTTATTAAATCATATGTATCTAATAATTTCTGCGATCGATTAACTGTAAGCCTATAATTCGGAGACAGCAGTACTAAAGATTAAGAGTCCTACGTCGCCTGATTTGTCATTTAAATTTAACAGAACAATAGAAAATCATATGTATATCAAAAATATATCAAACACGCTTCAAAAAGTTAAAAGAGTAATACCTGGCTTATGCCATAATTTCAAAAAATAAAGTATATTTAGAATTCCGTTATTACTTTTCACTTGATATCGATCTTGCTACCATCTATAGAAATCAGGTAATTGGACTTAACAAATGTTGCCATTCTGACAACTTTCTACAGCTGCATAATTTTCTCTCAGTGAGAAAGAATCCAAGAGGTTTGATTTCGAAATGCGAAATTTCACAGAAGAATGCGAAATTCCATTATTATTATTTTTTACTTGTTGCAGGGTATGTGGGGATATAAAAATATCTAGATTGTGGAACTGTACTATGGATGTACTATGTATGTATACTATGTTACACTGGAAAACATATTTAATAATTTTTTCGCATATTGTATATTATTTTCTTTTTATATACCTTTTTCGGGCATTGAAACATGCTTTTTTGTTACGTTGGAACATGTACAAGTAAAATTTCCTACGAGTGAAATTTATTACGTTCGATATTCTATTTTAGTGTATGTCCAAACTGAATTTTTTACTTTACTAAGTTTAACACTATAAAGTACACAAAACATGAAATTCACATTTTCATGTGTGTATATCATTTTTTAGAAAAATTAATATTAATTTTATTCTGTAAAATGATACAATATTATTTAAATAATGCAGAATATAATAATATTTATAAAATCCCCTTAAAGATAAAAGAAAATATTAAAAATACAAATATTTTCTTAATTTTATTCTTTCCTGTAATTAACAAACATACTAGAATATTACTAAGATATTAAAAGTCATTTGAATATACAAGGTTAGTAATAAATGTGTTACCCTCTTGAAAAGACACTGAGCTACGTTATAAAACTCCGATTGAGTCGAAATTAAATGATTGAAAACAACATGCAGTTTGTGTTTAAAATTTTAACAATGTAATTGAATCTGAGTGATAAACATTAACCACAACAACAGCAATAACAATGATAACAAAAATGAGATAAAAATTAAAAGACATATTTTTTAATATAAATATTTTTTAGTAATTTGATGTAATGTATAATGTACAATGATTGAAAGATATATGGAAGTGATGTTTAAAATTTTTATCTAACAATGAAATTGAATCTAAAGTGTAATTGAATCTGAGGTGTAATTGAAACTGAGTGATAAACATTAACCGTAGAAACAACATTAATAATAAAATTATTATAATAGATGAGATAAAAATAAAAATATATATTTTTTTAAATAAATATTTTTCAGTGTTTTGATGTAATGCAAAATGAATAATGTTTGAAAGTAAATGTGGAGTTTGTATGTAAAATTTTTATCTAAGATCATAACAATGTAATTGAATGTTTCATTTCTAAAAATTTCAAGAAATTTATTTAGTTAATCTTTACAAATATGGAAACCAAAATACGTTACTTCATAATATCCAATACATATTTCTTAAAACACAATTTATCACTTCGCAGATAAATAACCTAGATAGCTCCGTAATTCTGTAAAAAATATTTTCTTGAAAGTTTGAAACACTAATTAGGTTCATATCCGGAGAAAAATGTTCTCTTTTCTTCCTCTGTTATGTTACTGATAGCGCAGAATAAATTTTCCACTACATCGACTATAATTTTTTATGTTGTTAATTTTTGAAACGTTGTCTGAGTAAAATATATGTAATATTTCATTAAAAGACTTAGAGTTTAAAAATATAATTTTTTTGGATTAAAATATTGAAACAGAAAAGAAAGTGTATAGTCCAATTTCTAGTTTCTTCGAAACAGAGAAAATAAATAACATGAAATAAGATGCATAGAAATTCAGAACTTACTTTTTTGAACTTTAAAATGCATCTGGTTTCAAAAAAGTATTTTACTTTATTTATATTATTTAGTTTTCTTTTTACGACAAAGTTTTGTGTAAGTATGTGTATGTATGTGTAATCAATCAATGTGCGTATGTATATTTCACTTATGAAGTGAGCTTTTCAAATTTATTAAACCTTTTTTTATTAAACTTTGCTGTTAGCGTGACTCTTTCTTTTCTTAGAATATTTATAAGAAAAGAGTACCGAAAAGTTTTGTCACTCGGTTTTCGATAATAGTACAATTTTAAGATGTTAATTCTGAATATGATTTGAGTATTTTTAGATCGATGTATTTATGTTAATGTTATACTAATTTTGTAATGAAAAACTAATGCACTGAATTCCTCGAAACAACATTATTTAGTAGGAGCTTGCCAAGAAATAACAATAACTATATTTCAACATTTTTTTTTTTCAAAATAGAAAAAAGGACAGGCAGTAAGTTACTGAGATTAGACGAAAATATTCTGTTATCTGAAAAATTTGCCTTATTTTGACTGGAGATTTTCAGGAAGTTTTAAGTTTAGATACGCGATTTTGTTGGAAATATTAAGGTTAAAAACTTGAAATTTAGAATAGAGGTTACATTAAAAATCTTAATGCTCGATATAAACAGATTTAAAAAATCATAATTCAAAGGTGCGAAAGCAAAGAAAACACAATAAAGAATATATGAATTACCATTTATTATATGGAACAGATGCATATAGAAACATGATATTTCGCATGGCTGTTCTTTTAAAGAAATAAATAATTACTAAGAACAATTTTGATAAAAATGAAAATTTAAAAGGTTAAAATGATTAGAAAAGTTCTTGAATTACGAGTAATATGCAACCATGAATCCGAATTAAAAAATTTTTTATGATAACACTCCTGACAGAATGTGCTTAAAATTTGGCTAATTTTATCTCTTTGCAACTGCTGTCGAAGGTATTATCAGAGTGATAAGCCTTCTAAAAATATGGTATATTTTGAAATATGTTGAGACTAAATATACATCAGATTTAACATGGTGATTACTTACCTTTAAGATGTAAATGTTAAGAGCAGGTCTAAAATCTTTAAAATTTAAAATTGTAAAATGAACCAAAAATGTTCCAATAATGCTCTAATTTAATTTCTTTGAGTTATTTTCGAAATCTTAAAACTAGTAACAAAAATTCGAAATATTAGTTCGTGGACATTTTAATTTTTATATGTAAATGTTCGCTCAGAACAGTTTGTAAAATTTTGAAATTTAAGAGAGTGAAATGAGCGGAAACTTTTCTAAAAAAGTTACTTTGGAACTATTGAACCAATTTTGAAAATTCTATGAATGTAATAATAATTACAGTCTCTGCTGTTATGATAAAATAAAAAAACTACGTCATTTCGAGAAAAGAATACACAACTTTTGTATGAAAATAAAAATAAAACGAAATTTTCTTAAAAAAAATTAGCATTATGCAAGACACTTAAAAACAATTAAAAATTAAGACGGTAAGATTAATATTTTTCAATAAAAAACAAATTTTTGAAATATTATTTTTTTAGACACAAAGAAACATTTAAAAAAAATATGAAATAGGCTTTTTTTTGATGGGGGTATGGGAATAATTTTTTATGACTTTATAGCTCATTCTTATAACTAGCCATAGTACTTGAATTTTTCTAAGCGGCTTTTCTTTGACTGAAAAAATGTTATACAACAACATCTACCACATTCTAAAGCGTTTCGCCAATGTATTTTTTATGAATACTACTACCTACTGAAGTATACGCATCTATTTATACGCAGAGGCATTGTTACACAAGTACCTGAAAAAACAAACAATATTTGTATACTAGTACAACAGTTACACTTGCAGTAAGTGTTTGATTTTATTATTTTATTTTCAGGAAAATAGAATAAATAAATAAAATTTCTATCTATTTGTGCAAGGACAATATCATCCCAAATTGGCATTCAAAATGCCGATTTTTGAATAAAATCAATCTTAAATCTAAAATTTAAAATGCGAAATTAATGGATAAAATCTAATTCATTTCAAAGAATACATATGAAGAAATGAAACATTTTAAAAACATATGTAATAGGAATACATCATGAGGATAATTGATAAAAGATACGGGTAAGAACTATAGAATTTGTCCTATATGCTCGGACCACTGTATATATGAGAAAATATATGAAAACAGACTTGGTTCACTGTGGGAGTGGTTAAAACCAGGGTTCGTACGCATCAAAAGATTTAGGGAATTGTAAGTGTTTCAGTACCAGAAATTTCGTAAACTACTGGTCGGTATATCTGATGATAGAATTATTTTCAATTACGAAAATTTCTTTACGAAAATTCCGGATAAAGGTCCTTGAAAGTCTTTAATGCGTACGAACCCAGTTAAAACAGATTTTAAGCACCTTTAAAATGGACTATCTCATTTTTCTTACAAATGGACTTCGTCTACTATGATTGTGAACCCCACATATTAAAGCCCATTTAAACCATATATAGATAAACAGATAACGTTTTCAATTGCTGCATTTGTGTAGAAAAAAAAAACTTTAGTTGTTATAGAATTTTTTTTTTCATGTGAAGAAATCAGTTTTCTTTATCAGCCTTAAAGCAGAAGCAAATTAATAAATTTGAACAAATAAGATAAGTTTATGGTAATATAAGTCGACCGTAATTAACAAAAATGGACTCAAGGAATAAAATATCATAGCTCGTTAAATATTTAGTGTTAAAAAAATTCAAAAATGTTGTAAAAAAATCACACTTATTTTATTAAAAAGTAAATAAGGAAAATTACTATGCATAGTCTTTATTTTTTTTTTTGTTTTTACACAGCTTTAAAAATATTTTGTATTATCAAAGTAAAGTTTTTTTTTCCCTTTTTGGTTTATTTCTGCACGACTGCGGTGGTTAAGAAATGTAGCATATTTTTCATATATACAGAAAAACATGACTGAAAACTGTTTTAAAACAGTAAAAATGTTTACAAAAATTCATTATAATTTTCTCATTATCATGGATTCGAAAGCATTTCTGTTATCTTCATAAGCCATTTGAAAAAAAAATAGCCAGTCATAAACGACATAAAACAGTATATTTTCGAGGTTTATTCAATTGTTTATAAAATAAAAGATTTCTTTTCTGCCCTTAATTTTGGGAAAAGGATTTCTCGAATTTCTGAGTGGTTCTTTTTCTAAATTGCTTCTTTAGGTGAAAGGAATGCAGAATCAGAAGTAACGACGAAGGTATTCTACACAATCTAAACATTTCTCCCAAATGAGGAAGCTTTCCCATAATTGTTTTATTTATGTATACCTGTGTGCCTTGATGTTATGACCCAGAGTCTGGCGGCCTTAAATAAGTTGTAAAAATATGATGCCATTAGAAACGTATAAATCTTGCGATGTCACAAAGCATGTGATATCATGCAATTTTTTATTATGACTAACAACAATTGCCAAAATGTCAGGTAAAAAAGAAAAAAAAACGTTCGCCATCTTCGAATATATTCAAGATGAATATTGAATCAAAGATTAGCGAGATAATAAGAAAATACACAATCAACACATCTTTAATCGAAAAACAAAGCAAACAGAAAAGAACCCTTCAATCGGCCAGCGAGTGCTAGAAGCAAAATCAACATCATTTGCCAGAATTCTAAATAGAATTTTTTTATAAGTTTAAAATAAGTCAATACATAATAAATAATTCACATTTTGATGAGTCTATACACTAAACGTAATATGGGACATTCAGCCGAACCACAAAGACGATATTTCGTTGGCACACCTTTCTACAAGGTCACTAAAATGAGTAATAACTTCTTATTATACTACTAGTTTACTTATGTACAAAGTTGTGTACAATATGTGAAATAACAACAACAACAACAAAAAATCTGACTCCATTTCTACATAAAAATACATCTAATAATTGATGCGGTTATAAACAAATGTACATCTAGTACTAAGGATAACGAAATATTTTCTTTTCTGTTAATTTCAGCAACTATATTAATTTTAATTAGATTATTTGCTTTCCTTACGCTCTGTAAGGTAATGCGTGTAATAAAACAACCACGCTATCGGTAAAATAAAAAATTTGCAGTTCTTAACAACGTAAGACAAATTAATTAAATCTAAAATAATTTTGTCTTATTATAATTTACTATAACTAAAATAATTTAATCTTATTTGTAATGTCAGCTAATTCTTTCTCTTCTAATGAAAATACACTAAACTAAAACAGCTTAGCTCAATACTTCTCCTCACAGAAAGCGATTTAAGATAAAATCCATTTACCTTATGCCTTCTTATTTATTTATTTATTTATTATAATTATTATTTTTTTTTTTTTGCAATGACACGTTTCATGCCTCGGTACTACTCGAAGTACTGTGAAACAAGGTCTTCTTTTAATGGCACTAACTACAAGATTTTTTCTGTCAAATGAAATTTAGCGGGCTTAACTCTGCCCGAGAAACTAATTAGGAGGTTGAGACTACTTCGCATTTTTCATATTGAATACATTTATTAATCTTTTTGTTTCTTCTCAGATCTGTTCTTTTGTTAGAGGATCTTCCGTAAACTTGATAGTAATTAAACTATTTCCGTTTTTTTATTCTCTTCGACCTCATTTTGAAACGTATCTTTATCAGAACTCATAGAGTGTGATAGATTCTTATTTAATTACAAAATAATATAAAAACATGTATAATAATCACTTATAAACAAATTAAGTTAAAATAATGCTATAAAAAGTGATAGAATATCTTTATTAAGACTTACGATCGTTTCATCGCACAATCGGCGACATTTTCAAAATCAATCATAATAGAAAATATTTTCACATTACTTAAAAACAATAATATAGTAAACAATGTCACGAGACATGAAGCATAATGAAAATATTGGAACCATAAAAAATAAAAATTAAATTAGCTATTTGCGAGCGTGGATTAATTTTCACATAATTTAAAAACAACAAGGTAAACAATGTCACGAGACATCAAGCATACTGAAAAACATTGCAAAACATAAAATAAAATAAAATTAAGACTTACGATCGTTTCATCGCACAATCGGCGACATTTTCAAAATCAATCATAATAGAAAATAGTTTCACAATACTTAAAAACAATAATATAGTAAACAATGTCACGAGACATGAAGCATAATGAAAATATTGCAACCATAAAAAATAAAAATTAAATTAGCTATTTGCGAGCGTGGATTAATTTTCACATAATTTAAAAACGGAGAATCAATAGAAATATTTTTACGCAACGAGAATATTTGCAATGATTCTGTGTCCCTTGATTTACCTAGAATTTGGAAAGAGATACTAAGTAATTGTAGAAACAATGGTAAAAATTAATCCACACTCGCAAATAGCCAAGTTAATTTTATTTTATTTTATGTTTTGCAATGTTTTTCAGTATGCTTGATGTCTCGTGACATTGTTTACCTTGTTGCTTTTAAATTATGTGAAAATTAATCCACGCTCGCAAATAGCTAATTTAATTTTAATTTTTTATGGTTGCAATATTTTCATTATGCTTCATGTCTCGTGACATTGTTTACTATATTATTGTTTTTAAGTAATGTGAAAATATTTTCTATTATGATTGATTTTGAAAATGTCGCCGATTGTGCGATGAAACGATCGTAAGTCTTAATAAAGATATTCTATCACTTTTTATAGCATTATTTTAACTTAATTTACAAAATAATATTTTATAATTTGTTAATGAAGGGTCAGAACTTACCGTGGGGTACCGTGTATTTCTTTTTAAAAGGGAAAATTCTTAAAATCATATAGTACAAGCAAACAAGCAAGTAAATAGGTTAAAAAACAAACAAATAACTCATGTGTTATTTCAACAGGCTAATATATAACGAGAAGCCAAACACAATCATAAATGTTTATTAATATATTTAATTTAATGCAAGTTTCGTGTAATTTAAATATTTCGGATAAATTGTAAATTAAATTCAAAATAATTAAAATGTTGAAAACAAAAGTATATTCATACACCCTCAAAATAACTTTCTTTAATTTATGGAAATTCTACTGGCGAAATCCGTTGAAGTTCATTTTTTTCCGTTGCAGGCGGTAAGATATCCGTCAATTAAAGAAAGCAAAAACGGCTGCCCTTGGATTCGAGCCAGCCATTTCAGAGTTATGAGACGAGCATGCTAGCGCGGACGTATAGTTGTACAGTAGGGTGGGTCGGAAAAAGCGAAAATTTTCAGTTCAATTTATAATAGCCCAGAAAAGTTGTCATTTGTATTTAGAAGAATAACTCAAAAAATATTTTTTAAATCGGTTAATATCTTTAGGTCGCGCATTGCATTTGAATTTTTGAAAATATGATGAAAAATTACGATTTTTGAAATTAATGATGAAAATTTAAAAATATTCAGAGCTACTTCTAATAGTGGGTGAATGTCATATTTTGGTATTAGAAGAATAACAGAAAAAATTATTTAATATCGGTTAATATCTTTAGATTCCGCATTGCACTTGTATTTTGGAAAATATGACCAAAATTGACAATTTTTGAAATTACATGATTAAAATTTAAAAACATATTCAGACAGACTTCAAATGGTGCATAAAAATCACATTTTGAAATTAGAAGAATAACATAAAAACTATTTAAAATCAATTAATATCTTTAGGTCGCTTCATCGCCCTTGAAATTTGGAAAACATTGCCAAAATAGCACATTTCTGCAATACAGGAACCGGGTTCAAAGTACTTTAGTCATATAACTATTACAGCTGGAATCGGTTGAGATAGTTTTAGAAGTCTTGCTTTATATCTGTCTGAAAAGAACGTCTCTTTAGATGAAGTCGTTGTATTTAGATGTGATGGCACTTCTATCAATATGGGATAGAAAATAAGGGGCTATTTGAAATTTACTAATGCGGATAGGTAAGCCCTTTCATTGGTTTATTTGCCATTTGCCTTTCATTGAATTACCTTTTAGGCACTTGTTTCAGCATATTGATGGAAAAAACACAGGGCCGGCATTATTTTCTGGTCCTATAGATACACAATTCAGAAATTGCAGCAAACTGCCCAATCATTCGACCGTTTATTCAGATAACAGTTATTAAACGTATATTTTTTATGATCGTGACCATAATATGGTCAATAATATGGTCATAATGCGTTAACAATATGGTCAAGTAACCATTATTTACAAAAATGGTCAAAATGATTAAACAGTTTGCTGCCGATTTTTAACAGTGTAAGCAACTACCTGCTTTTCTAACAATATTTGTTGTCAAATTTCAATTAATCAATTGCAATATCCCAACAATGACTTTTAAACCAAATGTCTTCAATTAAGGTTTAAAATATGTATCTTCTGTAAATATTCAACGCTGTGCGACAGGCTTCTGTCCTGGAAATTTTGCTGTCCGTAATCGAGGGCTGATTTCTCACTAACGACCACAAACAAAACTGTCAGACTGTATGAATCCATTGAAAACCCTATCAATAATTGAAGCAGTTAGTTTTATACGCCATGTAGACATGTGCGTCTATATTGTCTGACATTAATTGGAATCATTCTATTATTCTAGGAGAAATGTATCTGTTCATGATCATAATAATATCGCGTCAATTATCAAAAATAATTGAAGGAGGTGATACACTCTGTTACTGTGCGTAACAGAGCTCATCCCAAAAACCTGTGGTTGTCAATAATCACAGATGAAAGAGAACAATAGGAGAATTAGGATTCAGATGGATTTAGAAAGGAATGCAATCTGTGACTGTCTGAGAGAGTTTTTGAATAAAATGCTCTCTCACTTTGTTCTGTGCAATATGGGAGGTGAAGTAACCTTGCAGTTAGATGAGTCATTAAGTTATTAGAAATCGTGAGCACTAAAATTTAACTTGGTGTCACAAAACCTGACACAGTTCTCTTTCGTTCGGTCTGCATATTTTTCTGGGTCTGAATATATGTTTTTTTTAAATTTATTTTCATCATGTAGTAAAAAAAATTGTCAATTTTGGTCATATTTTCCAAAATACAAGTGTAATGCGCGATCTAAAGATATTGACCGATTTTAAATATTTTTTGTGTTATTATTTTAATACCAAAAAGTGACATTTACGCACTATTAGAAGTAGCTCTGAATATATATTTTTTTAATTTTCATAATTAATTTCAAAAATCTTTACTTTTTATCATATTTTCAAAAAATCAAGTGCAATGCGCGACCCTAAAGATATTAACCAATTTCAAAAATATTTTTTGCGTTATTCTTCTAATTATAAAAGGCAACTTTTCTGCTCTGTTAGAAGTTGATCTGAAAAATTTCTCTTTTTATGACCCACCCTATTGTACAGCAGAGAAACGCTTTGAAGTAAATATGATAGCTTCAGATGAGTATGGCTTGATTAATTTCTTTTTAAGCTTTTAATTTTGAAGTTCTTTTGGGGAAGATTTTGTCTTTAATGAGATTGTGTCTGGGATTTTATACTTTAGTATTAATACATTATAATAAATATGAATTTTAAATATTTTTACGTGGATTGCTGGAGGTAAAATACGAATATTATATTTTTATTCGATAAGATTTTTTTAAAAATAATATCGATTTTTTACTATTTAACTTGCTTAATCAAAATATCTTTTAAATGTGTTCATTTAAAGTATATTTTAAATGCGAATATTTATTTAAAAACAACTTTATAAATTTAACTTTATTTAACTTTATTCAACTTTTAAAAAAATGTAAGTACTTTTGAATGAATAAAAAAAGTAATTATTTATTTTTAAATCCGAAAACTTTTTTTTTTTTTTTTTTTTAAAGAAATCTTAATTTATAGAATTTTTGTTTTGTCATTTTAAAAATAAATTCGGATTTATTATTAATAGACTTAATACGCATGCGTGCTCAGAATGAAAGGAATTCCTCCCTCTTTTTTAGACATAAGTGAGAATTCACGGGTAAAACATATTCTCTGGGAGCACGGAAATTATTTGTTAAAAAATGAGGAATAATTTAGTATATATTGACGAGTTTTTCTGACAGTGTATATGCACATAACAGCTATTTTTGTAGAATAAATGTACATTCACTTTGTAGAATAAATGTGCATTCACTTTGTAGGATAAATGTACACTTTGGGTCGGTAGGTCTAGAGTAAATAATCCAGGCAGATTTTTGAGGAAATCTTGACACTTTAATATTCTTGGATATGTGGATGAAAATATTTACATAAGGGGTATTTACATTTAAGTTAAACATGAAAAATAGCTGGCCGGGGACATTCTGCTTAACCCAGGTCCGCTTGACCCGGTATTCAGTCGAACACGACGTCTCAGCACGTCTGATCACAAAAGCCATCAACAGTTGTCTCTTTCTTTTTACGAATTTAATTATAGGTTTAGCAGTTTTTCGTAGGCTCAGAGATTGAGGTTGATCGTCCAGAGCCTCAGCACGGAATTTGCTAGGCTTTGCAGTGCAGAGTTCGAATTCTGTCATAACATATGGATTTTTAAAGCATGTTCATATTCCTTTCAGACTATAAAGTACCAGGTGACCAAAAATCCCAAAATGAATAAAAGTTTATAATTCGGTAAATTCAGTATATAACACTATGCGATTTTTACAGAAATGTACAAAAAGTCATAGATATTTTTTAGAAAGAAAACTTTACTTTCAAAATAAATGTGTACGCATTTTATATAAAAATGAAGTTAATATGTATATATTTTTTCTTTTATATGCACAGTAATACAAGACAAAATAAGTGTATGAAGTAAAATATTTCTACTGGTAATTTTAAGCAGTGCCAAATTGATTAATTAACAAACTTTATTGTTTACAAATTCTATGTTCAGTTCTTTTCTTTTTCTTGAGTTTTTAAAGGAATGTGCATGTCCAAAATTTCACTCTACTAATTCAAAAAAAGTTAAATTAACTTTGTAGTTCTTGGCAGTTCGAAAGTTCTTTCAATTTTGCAATTAATTCGTTAATTAATTGTTATCCCATTAAAACGTGCTAAACTCCGGCCAAAACTTTTTTCATATAAAAACATCTTATGTCTAAATTCATTAATTTTGCGACCATTTCTTTACCTGAAGTGACGAATTTCTTGCCTATGTGAATAGTGAAAGTATTGTGAGATGTGAAAAGCGGTTAAAGTCCTGTTATTAATATTGCTAATTTACGAGATTTGATTTCTGTCAATTGGAATATAGTTGAATTAAGTATGTCAGGAAAACTGATTAAAACATTGAGAATACGTTGTAATTAACTTGAGGTTGGACAAATTTGCATATCGTTCTCGTTCTTAGTAGTTGCTATATGACTGCTTTTTGAAAACATTTAATAGTAAATAAATGATTATCTTCTCAAGAATTTTATATTTTTTCGTTTGAATAAGTTATGGCATCTTTTGCTTTATTAATATTTGAGGTTCTGTTAATATTAATCTCAAAGAATATTTCTTATGTAATAAAGAGTGATGAATTGGTTTGATAATAAAATGTTAAACATTTTTAACACAAAAGTAGCTTTTGTGCATTAAAAAAACATCTACCATATAAAAACGTATAACAAATGATAGTTCTACTACCACTAATACTAAAACATAACAACACATCTCTGTACTTTTGAGTACTTTTGATGCTGCAGATAACAATGAGAGGAAAAATACAATGAAAATTGTTTAAGAATATAGTTAAACAATGTAAAAAATTTTTTTCAAACATTTAAGTTAATTAAATTGAAATTCCTAGTAATTTAAAAATATCATAGATAATATGAAATAAAATAGTTATAAAATTTATACATGTATGCTTACAATGCACAAGTAAATGCGTGGGTTGGAATACGCACCAGGTAAAAAAATACCTAATTTAAGACAATTTTTTAACGAAAATGAGGTGAATGTATATGTGGAATAAACATAAATCCCCAGTTAAATGTATATAAAGAAAATACCACTTTACATCTCTTTGTTTAATTTATATCTTTTATTCTTTCATAATAATTCATTAGCAGTATAATATCGCAGAGTGAAAGTGAGCTAAAAGGATTTTTTTTTCTCAATGAGTTTGGAATATTTTATAAATGACAGTATTTGTTCGCTCATATCCCGTAAAAATAATTTTATCATTAAAATAGATAAGAAGGAATTGATACATAAGCTGCAAGACGTATAAGTCACAAATATACAAACGTTTCTCCCTTTATCCGTATTTTTTTATTTTCTTAGTATGGTTAATATTATGAAAAAAGTGCTGTTCTCGGAAGTTTTTGTTTATTGCCTTTCAAACATTTGTCAATTAACAGAGAAGAAATGAACAATGGAAGAACATCGGTTATGAATTTTGGTTTCAGATAGAATTTGAATCTTAATAATATGTACTAGGTGAATTCACATATTGAAGTTAACGAAACGATCACTTATAAACATTTAAAGGAGATAGCACTGCTCCCAAATGGTCCGCCAACTCAATACCAATAAATTTTAACAGAAAATTTTATGGTAGGTTAGCGCTAGAATTAACTTTCAAAGGTGGATCCGGGGCGGTTTGTAAGAAAAATCTAAAAAGAAAATTTTTCTTAAAAAAATATTGGTATGCAGTTGGCGGACCATTTGGGAGCCCTGAGATAGTGAACATCAATTTCAACGGTATTTAGATATGAAAACATATCCAGAAACGTATCGGGGAAATGTAACCAAAACTGGGATTGTACAAGGCTATTCCTCACATTTACTTGATTTATCATCCATTTCTTTTTCTAAAATACCAATATAAATTGCGCGATCTTTCGGATATGGAAAGAATCAAAATGAATTTTACGAAACTCCAGCTATATTTTAAAATGTTCGACAATTAAAAGAACAACATCGAGCATTATAAAAATGAATTGGGAAAATGAACGTCTCTTTTTGAAGCCTATTATTCCAAAATCTCATGTTTATCATAAAAAGCACTTTACTGCTTTTGCATTTTATTAACGACTAACTAACCCACCGGCGGCGTTGCTCAAGCCCGTCATAATAATTTTAATTGGACCCCGTCATTTTATCATTTTATGTTTTTAACCTGGAGTTTGTCTGAATTTATTTTTTTATGAAAAAAAAAAGCGAAAACATATTGGTTTTTTAATCGGTAAAAGCACTAGTAAGAAGACTTTTTCTTGTTTTTCCACTTAGGGTCGTTTCATACTTGAAAAAATATTCTTGTTGTCTGAAATCTTATCTGTCTGTTGTAAAATTTCGTGATAAAATATTGAAAACTTCGGCAGAAGGAATTAAAAAAGTTATTATTAATAAATACTTGTTGCGGATGTGAGTAACGGAAATTCACTTTTCGTTGGAAAATGTTATTTGTCACAAAATATAATAAATTTTACAACCTATAATTATCCAAATGCTAAAATATTTGTATATGTTACATGAAATACGACTCCGTTGGCTGCGTGAAAAATCAGTAAAATAAGAGATATATAGCTCTGGCGCTCGAAATATGTACAACAGGACAGGGCCGCGATTCAACGTTTAAAAAACTTCATTTCTTGTCGTTTAATGTCTGTGTATAATTTTCGTGCTAAGATATTGATATTTAGTAGTAAAAAAAAAAGTATTTTCTGTTTTCTTTTTCTTTCTTTTTTTTCTGTAGATAGTTGGAATACGAGGGTAACTCTGTAATTTTTGCGATAGGGGCAGACGACATGCACCAAAATATATCATTGGTCGGATATGTAAATTTGAACTGTTATATGCCCGCAGACGATAATTTGTGGCAACAATTGCAATTTAGTTATCGTACAATAAATTTTGAGAAAAGAGAAAATGGAGTTGCTATCTCATGCATAGGGTAAATCGAAAGAATAGAGATGAAGTGTGGTGGTTGGAGGTGATGCCAATAATAAAACCCTAAAATCCGTAACTTTCAGCCCAAACCACGTGTTTTCGCAATAAAAGAACTAAACCTTTAGAAATACAGTTTTCAATTCATAATAAAAAAATTTGCTACTTTAGAATGTTTAAACATAAGCATATCATTTTCATTTGGAGACAAAATGCACGGTTTATGTCGTATAATTCGGTTCCTGCCCATTCAGTCCCTGATTGTTTTGTTTGGGTCGAATGAGGGCATTTAAATTTGAGCGATAACCCGTATCATATTGCAAACCATTTTTACGGTATACTGCATCTCTATTCTTTCTCTTTATTCTATGATCTTCTGCAACTCTATTCACATGGTTTTTCAAAATTTAGGAGAGGTAGAAATTCTTTTTTTGGTGAAGAACATCCAGTAAGACCTTTTCAGCTGTAGTCCCAGAAAATGTTTCGGCCTTTCGTAAAAGTTAATCGATGATAGTCTCTGTACCTACCAAAAGATATAGAAGGAAGATAACGTTGGATCCACAACTATACATAAAATTACTCATGGAGAACTGCATATGAAAAAAATTATTTTGTCGTTGGGTCCCCCATAATTATGTTTAGTATATGGTATTAAACTTTCAGAGATTTTCTATAAAATTACGTGTATTTTTTAAATCAAAATGTGCGTAATGTTAATGCTATGGAAAATTGCGCCGAAAAAACGAAAGGTGACTTTGGAGAATGAATGTTTTTTTTCAATTGGTTAATTTTCGTATTTTATGAAATTGGTTGCACTATTTGAAAAAGATTTGAAAGTATATGCTCTTAGAT
Organism: Maratus speciosus; assembly: GCA_963932465.1. Lineage (NCBI taxonomy): Eukaryota > Metazoa > Arthropoda > Arachnida > Araneae > Salticidae > Maratus > Maratus speciosus. Next base: position 175,075,323 of record OZ010790.1, on the reverse strand, counting down.
ATTGTCTTTTTTGCGTATTTTGATTTTCGGTTTTGAAATATGCCTAAAAATGACGGGAGGGGGATGTCCGGTATTCTAAATGTTTAAAAAAGTAGTCGCTATCGTTGAAACTTTTTGAACTTTTTCTGAGTTAAAAACATAATGTTTTAGTAGCGTGTATGAAAAAAGCGCGAAAAAGTATTGATATTTAATAGTAAAAGACTTTTTTTTCTCTTTGTATGTTTCAGTAGATAGAAAAATATATTTTGTTTTACGAACTCTTTGAAGTTTTTAGCTGTTATAAATATAATGATTAGGCACCTCATGACACAATCTCTTGAAAAAAATATTGACATCTGTTTAAAAAAGAAATAAGTTTTCTTCACGCTTTTTTCTTGTTTTCGTATCGGATCCGTTAGAATGCAAAAAAAAAAAAAAAAAAAAGATCTTATTGTCCGAACTGTCTGAAACTTTGATAGGTTATAAATATAAATGTATCCGATCTCTCTTTAAAAAATTGTGGGAAAATATGCATATTTAGAAGTGAAAACGTTATCCGAAGTACAGCAAAACCGCGACAATAACCACGGATTTTAGCGCTTTCGTGGAAATTTTCACAAGTTTTATTTTCTAAATACTACTTCTACCAGTCCGAACATTTCGAATTGAAGAAGGCTGTGTACATCCAATCGTTAGAAATTCTCTGAAAAGATTGTGTCAAAAAAAGGACATTTAGTGACTTTTAGCGTAAACAAAGTATCGTCTTCGTGAGGATCAAAGTGAACTGCGTTTCGCAAATTTTTGTTGGGTGTAAAAATTCGTATTTTTAAAAATCGATAACTCCATTAAAGAAAAGAAGGTGTCGGCTTTAAACACGTATTTTTTATTAATCCGTACCTCTGAACTTACGCCCTAGGGAAGCGATGCCGCATGTGAGAAAAAGTGAACTGCGTAAACGACAGTTAAAAAAAATCAAATGGTTAACAACGATATTTTTTCGCACTGATTATAGCGTTTGAGAAGTAAGTATACAGTCTTTCAGAATATCTACTCTGTTTTTAATCTTTGTTTTGTTTCTCTGTTTTTAAATAATCCAAACGGTTTGGAGGATAAATGTTAAAGCAAGACGGCGAAAGAAACGGGCATTATGTTCGTCAGTTCCTTCGGCTGCTTACCGCTTTGAAGAGCGGAAGTTCTTTTATGGAATCAATTTTATGTTTCATTTTAATCCCTAAATCCCACCGTGGCACCAGAATTTTGGAATGAAAATTTTCTTTCAAATTCAGCACATTGTTTTGGGATTATCTCAGGTGAAGAATCAATTTCTTTAGATGGTATAGTGGCTAACTCAATCAGTGTGATGAAGAAACTTCCATCTTATCATTATTCGAATTTTTTCAAAATCACCACATTAATTTCATTAATCCAATAGCTCGTTTAGTGCCAGTTTATAAGCATCCAACTATTTTTACAGATGGCTCCAAGATGCCGGAGGGTGAGTCGGCGGAATTTACAGTGTTTTTAACAGATGAGATAATTTATGAGTAACGTATTAAATTAATTTTTTTTTAATTTTATATATCAAGCTGAACTGGTGGTAATTTCTGAGGCTTTGCAGTGGTGTCATCAAAGTAATTTTAATCATATTTACACGGACAGTCTATTTTCAGTTTCTTCATTTAAACGCCTATTTCCTAATGATTACCTTTTATTTGACATTTTTTCAAAATTGAGTCTTATGCACAAGAAAACAGTACATCTTGGTTGGGTTAAGGCCCATTTTGGGATTAAAGGTAATGAGCGTGCTAACTATTTGGCTAAATCCGTTATAGAGGAAAATATCTATGACAAAATAGTGGACATACCGATTCCAGTCAGTAAATTAAAACATCACTTCAGGAAGAAATGTATGGTAGACTGGCAATATCAATGGACAAACAGTACAAAGGCTAGAGATACATACGATATTTTTAAACAAGTCAACACGAATTTCTTATGTTATTCACAATTTTGTGCTTATTTTGTTTCAACACACGGTGCTTTTCCAGCTCATTTACACAAAATTGGAAGATGGTGTTCCGATAAATGCAAATGTAGTATACGTGGCGATGTTCGTCACTTTCTATTTGATAAATGCCAATTTGTCCCATTTTCTTTTTATTATATTAAAAATCGCTCTCTTCATTGGAACTACAAAAACGTAGTAATGTGCCGTTCAAAGTACCAAAAATTGTGTGACATTTACAACGAACTTAACAGGAACTTTTCTTTTATTAAATACTCTTTTTGAGTGGTACTTTTATGGACTGAATTTGTTTTTGTACTGAAGCCATTTTCATATATAGCATAGGACAGAACTACATTGAACTAAACGATCTACTGACTCTTATCATCTTCGAAAGTTATTTTACTTTTTCAGACTTTCTTTGAATGATGTGTATGATTTTCAGTAATAGACTTCGGAAATTAATGTTATTGTCAAATTTATATGTATTTCACTTCATAGTAACTTATTGCTTGGGTATCGTATTTCATCTTTAGTTTCGCATTGTTTATATTACAGTTTGTTCATATAATTTAGCTAGCAGATAATTGTACTCTGGAAATTGTCTTTAAATCACTGTACATACGTTCATCTAGTTTACTGACATTTGTGTATGAAAAAAAAGGATACAATAAATTAAATAATCAAAAACAACGTTTAAACACACAATAAAAATACATAAGGTAATGTGAATAGAAGTATACGTTTTGTGAGTTCCACGACTCACATCATCAGTGTATAAAATCTATAAAACGATATCCTCCCAACTATATGCATGGCTAAAACCATATGTCGGAAAACAAAATACCAAAAGACCATCAAGTGCCACCAGCCAATGAAATCAAAGTGGAAGTGAAGTGCCATGACACAACAAATCCACCGATAAAGTTGAGATGTAACGTACTCTAGACAAATCATTAACCGAGGAGGTTTTAAATATATGGATATGAACAGGTTGAAAAAAGTCTAAATATGGAGGAGTAATGCATTTTTTGATAATGGTAGCTGAGACAAAACTGAAATTATGTCCCTCCCCCAGCATTGAGAAGCAATAGAGGATGTTTGCAATTCTTTTTTCTTTACACAGTTTATGTTTTCTTTGACTCTATAACCAAGTTTTCGTTTGGTTTGTTCAATATGGGACAAACCACACTGATATTGAATATTGTAAACACCCCAATAATTTTGAGGAGGAATTTGATCCTTAAGCTGTGAAAAAGTTAATTTATTAACTGGTTTAAAAACCACATTGAAATCATAAAGTCTTAAGATATTAGCTATTTTAATGCTAATGCTATTTAAAATGGCAAAATGTTAAGGTTATAAAAAGAAACCGCAGTAACAGAGAATGAGAATATGTAAAGAAAAATGAATTGCAAAAATCCTCTATTGTTTCTCATTACTGTGGGGGAGGGACATAATTTCAATTTTGTCTCCGCTACCATTATCAAGAAATACATTACTTCTCTAGATATAGACTTTTATGAAGTTGTTCATATCCATTTTAAAACTCCTTGGTTAATGATTTGTCTAGTGTACCTTACATCTCAAGTTTCTGGGTGGATTTGTTGTGCCATGACACTTCACTTTCGCTTTAATTCCATTGGCTTTTCGAACTTGATGTCTTTTGGTATTGTGTTTTCTGATATTTGGATTTTCACCGTCCATGTAGTTGGAGGGATATTGTTTTTACAGATTTTATACACTGGTGATGGGAGTCCTGGAACTCAAGAAACGTATACGTCTGTTTACATTACTTTAGGGGTTTTTTGTGTGTTTAAACGTTGTTTTTGTGATTTATATTTCCACGCAAAGTTTTATTTACTATACAATAACTTGTTTATGCAATGCACTTGTTTTCAATAATTTGATTTGTTGTTAGTTAGGGCCCGTTGATTCCGGTACTGTTGACTTGGTTTTGGTTTGGCTGATGCTGACAGGGGATTTTTTGTTCATGTTTTTTCTTCCGAGGGGAATATCACCTATGCCATATTTTGGAGGGTGCCACGGATGAGTGATCAAGTACGTGGAGAAAAATGTTTACTAATTTTCAAACAAATTTGTGTGCAAATTCTAGAGTTACTCAATCATTTTTGTAGTCTACGAATAGAAGTACATTGACAATGAAAATGTTAAATCGGGTTTTGGACATGTATCCGCGCGTCTGCCAATTTTTGCAGAAAAAAGACCGTTTGTTTGAAGAGTTCTAATAATATCTCGGCTAATATTTAAAAATCTGAGCTTTGTGTTTATCACAACATGCCTTGGACTATCATCACCGCAATTTTTAGACTTTTGTGTGCGCTAGATTTCGCTATCCAACGCCTCCTATAAACGCAGACGTATACGGACACACAGATAGAGAGAAGCGTTTTTTATTAGTATAGATTTTAGATTTCTTCTACCTCATTCGCAAGTCGTTTCTGATCAAGATTTTGCTCTATAAATACGGTTTATATCGATATGTTATCAATCAAAAGTGTAACGAAGTAAACATTTTAAAGCCCATTATTCAGATAATCACTGAAAAACTTGCGTTAATGATCAAGGAAATTTTAATTAAAAATGCGCGTCAGATTTCAAAAAGTTTTACGTGGTTCGATGTGTAAAAAATCAAGCATTGATTTTGGTATCAGATAACGTTAAAAATGTGATATCCGAACCTCGTAAGTTCAATTATTTTTTTCTTTTTTGAATAGAGAGTGCCCTGGTTATAGGTTAGAATAATCGACCATACATTTTTTTTGTACTTAGGAGAAAACTAATAATAGTACGAAGCATAGATTTCAAAAACATGACATCCAAGAGTGACATGTTTAATATAGACATTTAACTCTCTATAGTTTAAACATTAGCCCATACGTTGCAATAGTTTTGATAGTTTTATTATGGTTACTCTTTTCCTCAAAAGTATAAAAGATTGAGATTTGAGATTCTTAAAAAGGAAATCAATTTCTTTTCACACAGTACGCATCTCGTTCGAATAAAAAAATATTTTATTTTTCAAATAGAAACACGAAATGTTATCGCTTTGTATTTCGAAGCGGGAAATAGTCTTACTCCTTTCATACGGTTCTTTAAAAAGAAGGATTGGAATGACAACAGATGTTTGTTTTAAAGACCGATGTTGTAGATATAATGACTGTTTTGAAATTTAGGCTAACGCAATGATTTTATATTTCTAATTATATTATTGGGAATGACCCTACTCCACAAAAGCTTTAAAAAACTGAGATCTGAGACTTTTAAAAAGGAAATTAATTTATTTTCACACAATAAATATATTAGTTATCTGAGTTAAAAACTTACTACAGCAAACACATTTCGTTAAGAACAAAAATGTATGTTATTTTTCAAATGCAAACAAGACACGCTATCACTTTGCATTTCAAAGCGGAAAAATCTTGTTCCTTCTATACGGTTCTTTAAAAAGTAGAATCCTCATGCCAACAATATATGTCTGTTTTAAGGACCAACGTTGTACATATAAATGACTATTTTGAAATATAGGATAACGTAAGAATTTTACATTTCTAATTATGTTATTTGGAATGACACAATGTATTTTTGCTCTCGTGCAAACATTATTTCTATAAGCACCTAAAAAGTACCAATATTTTATTTTTCAAATGCAATCAAAGCATGCTATCACTTTGTATTTTAAAGAGGAAAATAGTCTTTGCTCCTTTCACACGCTTTTTTTAAGCGATCCGAATGACAACAAAAGAAGTTTTTTTCACAGACCGATTTTGTAGATATAGATGACTGTTTGGAAATGTTGGCTAATGCAAGAATTTCACATTGCTAATTATATTATCAGGAATGACCCTAGGTGTTTTTGCTGCCCTGGAAGTATCCTTTCTATAAGTATCAATAAAGAAATTGTGTTAGCAGCGCTCTTGAATGCGTCCCTGATGTTTATCGATGCCCTCTTCAACTGTCTAATGTGAGTGTCGGAATTAGCAGAACTCGCCTCAGAGTAGCTTTAGCTGTGATAAGCAAAATACAGGCTGAGTCAACAGTCTTGACTCTTTTTTATTTTGACTTTGACAGTAAATATTTACAAAAATACAAAGCATTTGGGAGTATAGCAATCGCCATTGAAATCTACAGTCTTTTGCCAGCGTTTTGGCAGTTTTTCAATGCCTTCCTTGAAAACCTCTCTTTTTCTTGAGTGGAGAAAGAGGACAACCTCATTTTTGACCTCTTGTGAGGAATTGAAGATTACACAGCTAAGGTGCAGATTCAGATGCGAAAATAGGTAATAAGTTGGAAGGTTTCATGTCCGGGGTATATGGAAGATGTGGAAATAGATCACATTGCAGCTTTTACAAGTTCCAGTTCATCCACGTGCTGACACGTGGCCTCGCATTGTACTGGTGAAAGAGATCCACCTTGCGTTGGAACTCCTTGCTTTGCTTTTCCATAATAGCTGCGCCAACTTTATTTAGCACTATGCCGTATGACTCACTGTCGATAATATGGCCACTTTTTAAGTAATCCTAGTAGAGGACAGTCCCAGAAAGAACAGAGGAGGATTTTTTGTAGGTCGAAGTTCGTCTACATACGGTCCCGACTTGCACAACTGGCTCAGACCATCCTCCTTTTTGACTTTCTTGTCACATGGAACAATCTAGTTCAAAAAGCAACCTTTCTGTAATATTCGAACAATCTTACACATGTCCGTTTACGTTCGTCTTTGTCATATTGTGTCAGATCGTGAGGCACATATCGGGTGAACTTGTACGTTAAAGCAATGCTATTTAATGCTCGAATTATGGTTGTTTGACAAACTTTGAAGTGTGCTGTAAGCTCGTGTGGTGTAACATTTTAATATTTATCAATGGATTTCCGAACTTCAGCCTCATCGAGCAGACTAGGTCGACCAGTGTGAGGTTCATCTTCGATGTCAAAATTCTTTCTTTTTTTAAAAATTTTGACACCACCGTTTCACTGTACGAAGTGTTACAATATCATCACCTCAACGTACACATATGTTATAGTGACATACATTAACTGCAGTTTTGCTGCAGAACTCGTAGTAGATGATAGTTGGAAGCTGGGTACGTGATAGTTCCATTTTAGAGGCTTCTTGGGGGCTGTACATGATAATTTTTGAAAATAATAAATGCACCATATTTTAGCGCATGTCTGCTTCTCTCAAAAGCAGAAAACAATTTGTAAAAAGGCCAACAAACTCGCGAACATTAGATGATTTAGTAGCGCCATCTACAGCAGTTTGAAAACTGTAGTCTAAACGTATGTAAAATTATGTATAACTGAACATCTGGTATGAATTATTTATTAAGTAACCAACATGTATCAGGATTTATAGTATAACAATGAAGACACATTATAATGAGAAGGGGTTTTAAAAATATCAAGCATTATTTATAAAGAAATTATTTAAAATAGAAAACTAGACAAACACTTGACATCTTACATGCATTCCACATCAATTTCAAAGAATCTGCTTTTTCATTACCGCCAATCTATAAACCCAGAGACAGGGCGCGCATGTAGCCAGTTAGATTTTATGTTGACTATATCTCTATTATAAAAGAATTTTGTATAATGTGATTAATGCTAAAGCCGACCTTGGTTTGAATTAATTCTGCGCCATAAATACACACCTTACACCAATATTCTATTGGTGTAAGCTCAAGAAACTAATCGCTTTTCCACTGCCCACTTCATATTGTAAAGAAAATAAAAATAAATTATAATAAAATTTTAATTTGAGGTATATTCATTCAAAATATGCAATATACAGAATTCATGAATAAAAGAAATTTCTTATACAGCAGAATACCAAAAACTTGGACATCAGAAAACCGGAAATACCAAAATTTATATCACATTTAACTCAACGCAACCTTAATCATTTTATGATTTCGATAAAATACCTTCATTATTGGTAGAGTTATGAAGCGAAATCCCATTTTGAAACGACAACAGCCGCCTTCTTAGTTTGACTTAATACGTGAACTTTCACATTCGTTTCCCGAATAAAATAGAATTGTTCTAGTCTCTTTCAATTTTTTAAAATTTGTTACTTATTTTAAAGTTTTCTTGATATGAAAAAACATTTAAATTTATAACACTAATAATTTGACTGAATATATTTTTTGAATGTGAGTTAGAAATAAAGTATCTACCGCAATATAAAATCTAGAAACTTAACATAAATTCAGTAAACAAATTTAACACTAAATCATAACAAACTTTGTTTTGAATATATTTTTTATTGTAGTATGCAGCAATAGCTTGAATTTGAAATTCAGTTTTTCTAAGGAATATTTCATGGCAAGTCGCCTGGAATGAACCCTTTTTTTTCTACGCGACGAAAAATATTTAGGTTTTATGAAGCATATAAGTAACGTGGAAGAGTGTTCACTTAATCTTGTTAGTTAAAGAAAATTCTGAAAGAAAAAGGAAACTAAAATATGTATGAACCGTAAACGATGGGATTAACTTTTAAAGACCCCTTGGAAAAATGTTGAATATTTTCAGATGTCCTTAGAAAAACTTTATTAAAATACATGTCATAATTAAAATGTTATGTTCTAAAACTACCCCAATAACGTTAAATAATGAGCATAATTATTATATATAAGCATGGCACACATTCGAACATAAAGTAATGGAATAAAATCGATATTTATTATTTTAAATTTACTTTATTGTAGAGAATCCTATCACGCAGTATGCGACAGAAAAACCGATGTTAACATTACAAACTATATTGACTTCCCTGTATTTGCCACATCGCATTGAAGATGATGCTCTTAAATGACGGTTTGAAACAGTTGCAAACTTTAAACATTCTAAACATTATTAATATTTTCTTTGCGTTTGTTTTTATTTTACTCCTATTCACCATTGCTTAAACTGTTTTCGTTTTAATATTATTCGTTTTTGTGTTCACCAAGATATATCACTGCAATTCAATTGATTATAAAGATATTTTCTTTTTTTACATTGCTCTTATTTATGTTTATTGCATACAATTCAGAGTTCATTTTTGTTCATAACTGCTACTTTTTTTGCAATTATGTTTTTGTCTAAGCGAATTTCTACATTTATTTTTGTGTGTTTCTTCTGTGAATTTTTTTCTAAGTGACTAGTTAGCGAATATAAATTTTCTATCGATCTAATTTTTGTAACATTAAGAGATCAAAATTAAATTTAAAAATGGCTTTCAAATGCAAAAAGGTTTGTTTTTAACTTATATTTTAAATTTATTTGAGATTTTCTGACTGCAAAAAAGCAATAAATTGACGAATAATAAACCTGTTTAATTTTTGTCAAAAAGTATGTATGTATATCTTTTAACATAATCTATATGGTATATGTAACCATGAAGGAGATTTGCAATGTATGATACCGATAAATAGAATTATGTCTTTGAAATAAGGTTGACTACGGCTAGAAAATGATTGCGTTTGGTTTGCAATGAAAGTTCGATGTTAAAAGTTTCTCTGTGAAATAGGGAAGAATCCATTTGGTAATCAGTTACATTAAATGTCATATAAAATATCACGGGATTAAATGCCAAGTTTTTGTTAAAAAATAGAGATAATTTTCTGTATTTTTCTCTATAGTCTCTATAGTTTTCTCTATATATTTACATGTATAAAAATACAATGTCATGTAAATTTACATTTATAAAAATGGCTATAATTTTGTTGAATATTCTGCGTTAGAAATTAAAATACATCGCATGAGGGTGTTTCATATCCGTGCATTGTGCCAGAAGTGAGAAAAATATTATATTGACTGTGCTTAACGAAATTTACACGGGATTACCGGGAAAATGAAGCCTTTCAAACAAAAAAGCTGTGAAATTGAATGTATTCGAAAGTTCGAATGATACATTTAAAGAAATCATCGAATTGAGTAATCTGTTTTCTAGACGAGGGAGTTATTTCATATTTGCAATCGCAGAAAAAAAAGTCGATTCATTTCACGTTTAAAAAACAATCCTTGATCATGGAAAAAATCATTGTTCTATTGTGGAAGACTAGCTATGATTGGTACATTTCTGTATGCTATCATACCTGATAAACATTAAACGCAAGCTAATTTTGCATGAGTGTAATAGATTTAATAAGCTTTATGGGCTGAGGGGCAGCTACTTTCTAGTTAATCTTTTCATGCAAGCTTATCTTGAGGTATGTAATTCATCTTACGTAATCAGTCACAGAATCAGCATTTAACAGCAATGGGTACGACCTCGGGCAGCGCAATATCCACCAATCAAATCTGGATGACGAGAGGTATTTATGCCTATAACAGTAACATTCGCAATTGAGCTCCTGTTCATGTCACTTTGACTCAGAGATATAGCTGTCCGCACTACCGCTGTTTATGGCTGTATTCCTAATTGATTAATATTAATTCAACGTTTGAAAATCAGATTGTATGAAATTGTTAATTAAAGCTTGTTGCTATCTCTCGTAATATTAATTGAAGCACAATTATCGAAGATAACATATTAATCACACTTACATGATTTTTTAGATAAAAAATGTTGTTTTATTTATTGTATATAGTAAATTACCACTAGGCAGTGTTATAAGGAGTCACGATATAAGAAAAGATGCAAGTTTGCAAAATTTATGTATATGGGGGGCATAACTAAAGACCAAATGAATGAAAAGATGAACTATGCAGTATGAACTCAATTTATTGTTAAATGTATTTATTAATTTAAACCATTCTAACTCGATACAAAATTTTCCAATTAGTCAGTTTTTTATTTACTTAATAATTTACTTTTTGAAATGAGTTAGAAATAAATTGAACCCACGATAACCTTTAATGAAAAAAATTGGGTACTTACACAATGTTATCGTATGGAAAAAATAATGACGCAAAATATTTAAAAATGTTAAGATATCATTAAACATAAATTATGTACAACTAAATATTTCATTTTCTTTTATTGTTATTTTTTTCGTTCAGTAAGTTACATAAAAATAGAGAAGGGTTTTTTTTAACTTATTTAATGGAAAATATACCTTTAAAATCTTTTTTTTTCTATGCATTAAATATAAGTTAGCAGTGTAACTTACTTAAACGAATTTTTTTTGTTTCTCTTACAAAATCTAAAAAAAAAAAAAAAAAATGTATTAATGTACATATTTTTTATTTATATATACTTATTTTCAAAATATTTTTAACAGTATAAAATAAATTGCAAAAAAAAAAATACTTTTGTGTTTGGGGATTATTTTTGAAGAGAGCTAAAATCTCTTCAAATAAATTTTAGAATTTTGTGAGAAAAGAAATCCAGTATTATGCATCAATGAACAAAAGTCTTAAACTATATTCTTTTTATAACATGGTTAAGACATTAAACTATAAATAGAAATATGCTGAAAATTTTACATTTTTTAAGTAGTTAAAGTTATTTATATTATTGTTGTTTTTATATTTTTATTTTATCAATGTAAAATTTGGAACAGATTTACGAAATGAAAACTTAAAACAAGATTATTAAACAACAACAACAAAAAAAAACTTTTACATTTTGTTAAAGAAATTTATTTATTTATTTATTTATCTCTTTATTGTTCCTCGGATTTGATATTCTCATAAAAATATAACATTAAAAATGCTGTTAAAGTAGTAGAACTAATCTTGAATGGATATATTCTAATATTGTACTACTAAACACATAATGCAGTTTTAACACTGCTCTAGTTACTGAAATTTTGGGCTTTATTTTTTTTTATGGAGTTTATAAGGAAAAAATTATTATTTTTTATTTTGGATGGGATATTTAAAAAAAAAAAAACATTAAACTAATTACTGAGAAAATAAAGTAACGGTTTTGTAATAAGTACTTTTCTATTTTTTTCTTTTAGAATTTATTACATACTACTTAAAAAACAAAACTAAGAAAATAATAATTTTTGTTTTAATTTTCATATTATGTCAACATAGTTTTTGTCTCATTAGAAAAAGAATATTCAGATTCTGAATTATTACATAAAGGAGAAAAATTATTTATTGCCCATTTATGGAGATCCATGCCTCTTCTATTTAACAAAGATATCAGTTGTTGCTGAATCTCCTTAGCTGTGTCTAAACAATCCGCTCCTGTTAGGATGCCATCCATATAAACATCCTGCAACAACACATTCGCAGATAAAGGAAATTCATTTCCTTCGTCTCTGGTTAATTGCACTAAGGTTCTTGTAGCTAAAAAAGGAGCACTAGTTGTGCCGCAAGTCACAGTACATAACTTATATACTTTTACTTGCTCATTCACCTCAGATTTAAATACTATTCCTAATAAATCTCTTTGACTCGGATGCGTTAATATCATACGATACATTTTTTAAAAAATCTGCTACAAAAACAAACTGGTGCTTTCGAAATCGCAACGTTACACAAAAAAACTCATCTTGGATTGTTCCTCCGTTAAACTGCTAACTGATTAATGATTTTCCTGTAGAAGTTAAGAAAGAAGCATTATACACGACTCGTAATGGTGTGCTACTTGATTCTGTACGGAACACGCAATGATGTGGAACATAATGACTTCTGGCTCTTCCGATTCTATGAATTATTCCATGTGACCCATACTTAGATATTCTTCCATAAATGCTTGATAAAGAACATTAAATTTAGATTCTCTAACTAAGCGCTTCCATAATGAATTTAAAACTTTCATTGCATTTTGTTTTGATTCGCCAAGACAAGACGGATCTTCATTTAGTGGCATTTTCACCATGTATTGTCCATTTTCAGTTCCAGGATAATTTTTCAGAAAATGCTCTTCACAAATTTCTGCTCCTTAGTTTTAGAAATATCAGTCTCTCTATGTTTTTTATTTCCCAAAACTCTGTAATTACTTTTTCTAACTCCAAATTATCTGTTATTAACCCACAATGCATACTACCTTCACCAATAGCCGGAAGGCTTCCCCTGACAATATACCCCAATACACTGTTCTGTAACACAATTTTAGTATTTAATGTTTGCGGATAAATTTGACCTGGTCTTAAAAATTCATAGAATTTTTCCGCACCTAAATGCAAATCAACCGGACCTGGGACATTAAATTTTTCATCGGCTAATTTGATGTTATTTAACAATGGAATAGAAGTCTCAAGCGGCCTATACGGCGTAAATTCTGTAATTTTCTGAAAGACTAAAAAGTCTAATTTGAAATGAAAATCCTTATCTCTATTTGAAAAAGTTGTGTTAACACTAGATCTAACATTCAACAATAAATTACTTATGCCTGAAATAGAAATGTTAGTCTTTTCTCTTTTCAACTTAAGTTTATCAACTAATGTTCAAAAGTGCGAAGAAAGAAGACTACCATAGGATAGCTTTTGAGTTAAGGATTGATATTTCTGGTATAAAATTAACTAATTATGATTTTATGAATTTAATAAAATAAAGTGATAAATATAAAGCAGATTCTAAATTGATAGAAGATATGGCCAATAATATTATAGAGGAGAGAAAAAATGAGGAAGCGAAGGTACTAGAATTTGAAAAATTAAAAACTGAACATACAAAATTAGAGCTTGAGTTAGTTACGACCCGAGCAGAAACAAAAAGTGAAAAATTAAATGATTTCGAGAAGGGAGAAAGCATAGAATCTTTAGACTCTCTCATTAAAAGTATTAGGACACTTACAATCAAAATTCCGTGTAGACCGGAAGGTTGGGGTTATTTCTTTTCGTCTTTAGAAAGGGCCTTTATTTCAAAAAAATGTCCTAGGAAAGTAGAAATCGGAAATTCTTCTAAATATGTTAGGGGATAGGCAACAAATGTTATTACATACGTAAAGGATGGAGATTAGAAGATTATTCAAAGGTGACAGCTATAGTACTTAGAGAATTTGAGCCAACTTCCCAAATTTGTTTAGAACATTTTAGAAAAGCATAACGTCAACCCAATGAAACATATGTGCAATTTGCATCCCGATTAACAACGGGTTGGGATTATTATTTAAAATTGAGAAATGTGACAGATTTTGAAACTTTAAAGAAAGTTAGTGATTTCTGGTAAAATTTGTCAGACGCTTGATAAGGATGTTACGTGTTTTATAAATGTTAGACAAGGAGATTCTTGGTTTCATCCAATTGAGTTATCTTGGGAGATAGATTTATGTTATACATCAAAGGGAAAACATGTGGTTGATAGTTCTAGGTCGAATAACAAAAATAATTATTCCAGGCCAATTTCTAAAGTTTTCCTTACTGATGTAAAAAATTCTAAATGTATTTTGTCACATAATGAAAATCATCCTTTGCATAAATGTCTTCTTTATAAAAATATGTCAGTGAATGATAGAGTTGAGCTGGTAAAAGCAAAAAATCTTTGTTTAACTGTCTTATGAAACATAAAGTGGTTGATTGTAAATCTAAATTCTCGTGTATTATTTGTAGAAAAAGGCACAATGTAACTTTACATTTTCCTCGCGAACAAAAAATAAATAAAGTTGAAAATCAAGAGGTAATTCCACAGGAAATGAGTCATATAATCAAAGGAGGTAATAAATTTAATTTGGATGTTTCGGCTCCAGTATTTAAGCCTTTCCCAGCTAATGATCAAAACAATTTATTTTCAACGACATGTAATTTGGCTAATGAGTTAAAAGTTACTTAGCACATAGCAAAAGTGTTACTTGGCACATTTGTTTGTTTAATAAAAGATGAATTGGGTAATTCTCATGAAGTACGTGGTTTATTAGATGTTGGAGCAAACTCTACCTTTGTGAGTAAAAGGTTAATAGATAAAATTAATTTGAAAAGAGAAAAGACTATCATTTCTATTTCAGGCATAAATAATTTAACGCTGAATGTTAGATCTAGGATTAACATAACTGTTTCAAAAAAAAAAGATAAGGATTTTTATTTAAAATTAGACTGTTTAGTCGTTCCGAAAATTACAGAATTTAAGCCGCTTGAGACTTCTGTCCCATTTTAAATAACATCAAATTAGCCGATGAAAAATTTAATGTCCCTATGTGCTATGGAAAAAGTGAATCTAGGCGAGGTGAGGACCGAGAACACATTGAAGATACAAAGTATGGCAGAAGAGTTCTGTAAACCTGCTAAAAATAAAATATTAATACTTTATTGAGAATGTACGCTAATCATTCCTTCGAAATAAGCTGTCTATTTCAATGTATTTTTGACGGTGATTTCACTGTACAGTTCAAGAAAATTCCGCACAAGTTTCTCTTTCAGTATCTCAATTATATACTCGCCACGTCTTTAAATTTGCAAAGTTAGAGCCGAGACTCTTTTTGAGAGAGTTAACAGCCGGTAGAAGCGTTCAAGCCTCTGATCATCTACCGTACACTCCAGTTTTTGCTCTGGAAGTCTTTTTTCTGATCCAACATATAATACGATACTTAAAAGGATAATGATGTTTGCATTCAAAGCAATATGAAGAGAGATACTGAATAGGATACCAAAAGGCGATGTTGCCCGCAGTTTTCAACAATTCTAGCAGTTTTTGGTAAACGTACATTTCAAACGACAGACATAACTTTGAAAGAAGATTTGTTCCCTCTTTTGTGTAAGAATATAATTTTTTTATGAATACGTTCACCGAACTCTAGTTTCAACATAATGAGGAGCTTTGCGTCACAAGACTTGATTATTGACAGTCATACATAAATATAAACTTTTCATTTACTTTTACCGATTTGATCATATATCGTGTGTTGTCTATGAAAATTCGACAAGGAGTTTTTTTTATTTCAGTTTAAAAGTATTTTGATATTTATTACTTATCTCTTCTGACATAGCCGAAAGAACGGATAAGTACGGGAATGTTTTATGTTTTTCATCAGTTGCAAAATCGAGGCAGGGTACACTTTAAAATTATTTAATAGTTAATTATGTCGATTGTAAACGTAACAACATCGATCTCAAATTTTATACTGAGCTGAATTAAAGGTGTATATTTGTATTGTGAAATGTGTAGCATACTGGTGAAGTTTGTGTATATTTTTATCCATTTTAAAATCGTATCTTAAGAGTAGATTTATTTCCAACCGACTAATGCCATTCTTTTGCACTTTTACTTTAGACACAATTAATAGAGAGTGTTTGTGCTTTTTTGAGGACTGAAAATATGTATAACCACAATTTTATTATTTCTAAAATTAAAAAAAAATCTTCTTAATACACTTCCTCGTCCCTTTGTAAAATTAGATAAAATATAATAATTTCAATTTGAAGGAACAAAATAGTTGCGATTTGCCGTATAATATATCGAGATTTATATTTATATATTTAATATATCCTGTTTTAGAAATAATATTTATTTTACATATTGGTCTATTTTTCCGTCGATCTCGAAAAAAAATATTTTTCTCGCTAAGCAACTTAAAAATTTCAGACACATTTTTTGTCTCATTTTATAAAAGCATTATACTTACTGGCATGATTATTTAAGTAATTTGTAATTGAAGAGTTTTTATCGTTTTTCGATAAAGGATTCACATCTTGAGTTTTAAGCGTAGATGAAAGTGGCTTAAATGATCCCCTTATGGGGAAAACTTGTGTAAAATAACATAACTCTTTAAATAAACTTTGGCCCTTTGCTAACATGTTTTACACTATATTTTGCATTATAAATGTATTTTAATAATGTTTTAAACCTCAATTGAGTAATGAAAAAAAATATTTTTTTTGAAAAAGTGTTCAAAGGATCATTTTATCATCATCAAAGGACAAATTGACCCTTCAGTTGAAACAGCACCAAAAACTGGCGATAAATCGCAATTAAAATAATAAAACTTTATATAAATCACCATAAAGTCAAAGTAATTCACAGGACGCGTTTTGAGCTGGAAAATATAACAGTCCGTCATCAGGTACTGTAAATACATGTTCATAAGTGGACAAGATCACAAATGAACAGAAAGGGCAAAGAGGACAACTTACAAAGGGTGCGACAGGTGAGCGACAGATAGGACAACACGCAGAATCGGAAAGTGTTACCACAATGATATTAAAAAAAATTACCCGGCAACATGGCCGCCCATTTCATGTCATATTATTGGATGACACCGAGAAACGTAACAAACTTAAGAGTGTAATTCACATCTAAAAACATACTACATTAAATAAACCATGTCATATTTCTGTACATGAAAGTCTGTATATCTATGTAAATATGAAAGTTAGTGCTTACCTTATAATAGAAGTTATACAGCCCAATTTTTAAAAGAATTTTATTCAGACGCGTGATTGCTTGAATATCGCCGTTGCTTCTTCTTCACTTGGCACAAATAGTTTCACCCGATAGATAACGCGACCTGACTGGAAGAAAATATATGTGGATCGTTTTGCCCACTAGGATCATTTTAGGCCATCTTCCCATATATTGTATGAGGACGATAGTTTTGTTTCTTTCCTGTACTGTTCCGTGCGGAAAATCGGTTTAAAACTCAAGCTATTTTCTGAAACATCTTCTCCCTTCACTGAAAAACAGAAAAGACAGTTCGATTATATAGTTGCTTAATGAGGGCATCTTCCTACAAGTTTTCGGAAAAAAATAGGAAACGTGTGAGAAAGTGCTCAGTTTGGATTTTAAAACTGACGTAATTTACTTGTTTATTTATTTTTTTCATTTAATGTTTTGATTCAAATTTTCTCGAAATTATTAGTAAAGATTTTAGGTGAAAAATATTCTTCATAATGAAAAATGTTTATGAAGAACCCAAGTCTCAATCAATGTATTCAGTAGAGAATATGAAATACCTCGCGCCCTGAGCTGAAAATGAATTTTCTTTTATATACCTAGTAGTTATGAAGGTGTTTTAACACTATAACGGCCGGAAATTTTATTAAAGTGTTACAAAAATATTTTACACCAGAATTTTTATTAAAAACTATCTAACTTATTTATTTAACTTATTTCTCCGTGGTACATATTTAACTTATTTTAGAAATAAATTTCTGGTTCGAATCGAAATGTTTTTATTTGGTACCGGTCAAAATGACCGCTACGGCATTTCTAGTGTTAATACGTATTACAACTAACTTTCCTTTGTGCAAAATGTCAGGACACCATGGTAATTGCTGGAAATATACTGTATTTTGGTCAGCAGTTATGTATGTTCTGTAAATTGCATTTCAAATTATGGAGTGTCAGTGTGATGTTTTTTGAATGTGAATGACAATCATTTCTGACGTTTTTCGGGATGGAATTACATTTGTTGAATTTGAAGAATCTGATGAAAAGATCCTTACAGTATCTTCTTACTGATAATGTTATAAATGATAATCTGAGTTCAGCTCACACCGAGACACCTAGTTGTTTTTGACTGAATCATGATAATATGAATCATGAATGAATTACGGTAACAGATTCCCCACGCAATTATTTTTAAGATTTGAGTCTTAATAAATAGTCAATATTGCCGCTAAACATTTGTATTGAATCTGAAGTAACATCTAGTAATATATTCTAATAAAACAATAACAGAATATTATAAATTTTGTAATTAAAAAGGAATTTATAACGTTATAACGAAAAAAAATTCAGTCATCAAAGGAGCAGTAACAAAAGGTTTAGAAGAAAATTATCTAACATTTTTAACGAGTCAAAAATAAAAGAAAACGTAAAAATAAATTATAATTTTATCAAAATATTTAGTTGCAACTAAGATTTAAAATTTCTTTTTTTAGAAGTACTTCGCAGGAATTGGAACGGAATTAATCCTTCTAAAAGAGTAAGATCCTTTGAAGCAGAAACGTAACAAGGAATAAATTTATATAATTATATGTTATTTACATTTTTATTCTTTATGAAATTAACCCGTATGTAAAATTTAGATTGGAATATATTTTTATTAATCGAAATTTGAAAGATAATGACCATTATGAATTCTTATTGATACAGAGTGCTTCGAAAAGGAAGAGTAAGTTCCAAAGATATATATCATACAAACTGTTCATAAGAGATACACAAATTAAAGCATATAAAGCAAATCAAAGTTTGCTCTAGGTTTTACATAGTTGCATAAACTCAGTTATGAGCAGATATTCTTTCAAGGATAACATCAAAACAGTAGTTCGTTTCTTACCAGATACCATTTAGCTCATTCCGAATAACTGGATATACGGCTTCCACAATTCCATTTCCCAGATCTTGAAGAAATAGTCTGTACGTACGATCTTACTTTTGTGAAGCTATAAAGATAAAAAACAAAGGTTTGCTGTTTGTCGGCACGCAATAGTTGTTCATGTTGAACTAAAGCAACTTAATAGACCACATATCAAACATTGGATTTTCCTATATCCAGCGATCTGCGGAATGTTTTTCTATGTTATACAGTTTATGTCAAATAACATTCCATAGTCACCTTTTTGAACACCTCGTATTTCTCAATCAATATAACAACAAAACGTAGTGTGATTTGAAAATGTTTTAATTTATTTGATAAAAGGTAAACACTTAATTCCGCTCAAAATTTTTAAATTTTTGTAACAATCATTTATATGTCACATACTTTGATTTTTTTTTTTTTTTTTTTTTTTTTTTTTTTTTTTTTTTTTTTTTTACTGTTAACTCTTGAAAGATTGCGCTGCATCTGAGAGATTCATGCCCTCATAGCATGTATGGTCACAGTGACGTCATTGTGACGTCTTTGTAAGTCACTGTGGTCACGTCACAACTGTGACCAAAATGCCGCCACTCAGTGATGTCACATTGTGAATGATATGTGAACTTCTTAGAAAACTTTAAAAATTACAAAAATTCTTCAAAACATGTTATTTACTGTAAAAAAAAATATTTTTCTGGCAATTAAAAGAAAATTGTGACGTCACTGTTATCGCACTACATGTAACGTACGTCTCATTATGTGAAAAAAAAACCCTACCATATTGTAAACTCACAGTGTGACAAAACATATGTTAAGATAAAAACATTTTCACTTCAAACAATAAAAATAATTCAGTGTTTGTTTCCGGCTAATATTTCACAACAAAATTAAAAACTTCAGCAAAAATGCGCACAAATAAAACACAAATTTAATAGACATGTAATCGAACCGCTCGCTTAGACTACTAAAACTATTTGAATTTAAAAAACTGCTGTAGGTTGTAAAATATTTGGCGATTCATTCGACTATTAACTCTTGGATTGTTGCTAATATGAAAGTATCGCTATTGAATTTTAAAACTTTATTTGAATACATAATTTATATATTTCATATTAAAATGTTTTTTGGTGTTATTAGTGGTCAATCTAGAAAAATGTATTAATTATAAGTATATATTAGATATTTCAATAATAAGAAAATGTTTTCCTCCTGTATTCTATAATCCGGGAAGTTGGTTTGTTATTTATAAATTATTCTTATCAGCGGAAATGACAGAAATTAATACACAGGTGAAGAAAGCAAAGATTTGTTTGTGTGTAGGCATGGGAAGTGACAGAGTTTTGTAATAAAGCAATGTTTTATTATAATAAATAAAAACACTTCCATATTTTCAGTAATAAAATTTTCTGCTAGTGTTTAGTTATTTTAAGTAATTCTTTAAAAAAAAAATTGCTACTTGTGTCACACTTTTTAAATAAATTTAACTTTTTCCGAATATAAAATAAAATATACAAAATGTATGCATAAAGCATGGCGTAATTAATTATTCATATATATATATATATATATATATATATATATATATATATATTGTTTCTAGAAATTTATTTCGAAAAATACTGTTATTTTACAAGCTGTTTTACTCTAGAGGAAATTAAAATAAAGAAAAAGAGTAATGAGAGCCTGATTCTCCCCCCCCCCCCCACTAAAAACATTATTTCGCCAGTTATTTTAGTTCTTTTTATGAACATATTTACATTTACTACGTATAATATAAACTTTACTTTTCTATTTTCAAAAGATCTTGCATTATTGTATATTAAAATGAATTTTAAATACTCTAAAAATGTAAACATTGTTTACTTTATTATACTCCCAGTATTACTATAATTATTGTCATATTTGACAAAAAAGTAGCTTTACAAAACTTAAAACGTGAACTATTTTGAAACATATTGAAAAAAAGTTAAATGCATCAAAAAACTCTTGAAAAAAGAAATTTGAATTGGAACTATGCTTATAAAAATATTACGTCTTATAAATGTATAAGAACGGAAAAGACATCTGTTTTTTCGTTGATAAAAGAAAAAAAGAGCGCGAAAAACCGCAGACGATAAAAATTATTAAAGACAACATATTGCGTTTAATCTTTGGAATAGACGGAGGGAGTTTTTTTGCTGGACAATAGTTAGTGTTGTGAACGTGCAGTCTGTCAGATATAAACATTTAACCTAAAAGATTCCTAGGAATAATCATTCCAAGAACTTTAGACAAAAATATCAATTCGAGATAAGTACACTAGCTTTGGTGTGGTTTAAAATGATTCCCATCATTGCCATTGTATTTATTATTGGAGATATTTTCAACTTCCAAAATTCGTTTTTTTCTAAAACTTGGATTACATCGGAATTTAAAGAACGGCGTTAAGGAAAGAAAAAGGTATGAAAAAATATTTTATTTCAGAGTTTGCTTTTCTTTAAATTATAACGAATTTAGTATTTTCTTATAAACATTTCATTAACTTAATAAAGTTTAGTAGATTTATTATTTAATTTATTGATATAAATAACTGTCTATCAACAACTTTAATCAGATGATTAAAATCAATTATATAAATTTATTTTACTCAGATTTGTTTTCTTTTAATATATTATAGGTTAAAATCATATGTTTTCTCAAACTTAAAAATGACGTAGAAAAATATTATAATCAAAGTTTAACATAATTAGCAAACATTTAAATGTCTTTAACGTACTGAATAAAAAGGCCTTTTTATAGAATAAAATTTTTTGATGGTCTGAAACAATTTGCGTTGCGTATTTTTATTTAAAAATTAATATCTGTTCACAAAATATATTTAGAAGAAATAAGAAATTTCTTACATAATGGAGAAGTACTATTTAAAGGATCCTGCACTTGTAGTATTAAGGGGCGAAAAATCAGTGTCAATGAGTATTATTCGATGTGAGAAAAGTTATAAAAATTTATAAAGATATATCCTTAGCTGCTACGAACTTTTCAGATAAACATTATGAACGAAAAGTTTTCAAAGTAAACCGGTGTTTCAATTTGTTGACAAATATAGAAATTATGCATCCCAGTGAGAATTTAAATATGGTTTTATTGAAAGATTTTAATTATTAAAAAACATATACATGTACTTGAATGAATGAAGCTAAAATGTAAAATATATTTCATTATTTATTTTTTTATTCTGGATACTTTTAATATTTCATTTCCTGAATGGGTTTATACGCATAAACTTCAAAATATTTATACTATACACTCTATTAGAAAACATGATTAAAGCGGGCTTGTTATTTATAATTATCATCTAATCCTGTAAATAAAATAATAATATTAATAATGAACCAATGTGTGTTTCTATTTTGTGCTTATGGTTTGAATTTTTATACTTTATTCACATAAAAATGGCTAACTATTTGACATTATTTTCATTATTATTATTATTTTTTTTTACTGTGTCATATAAAAGTAAATATGATTACCTGCATTTGTAACAGACTGTATATATAAAATTTTCACCACACGTTATTCTAAAACCTTTACAGTAAATTCAAACTTCATCAAAAAATGTACATAAATTGAACACGAATTTTATAAACATGTAATCGAACTGCTTGCTTAAACTAATAAAACTATTAGAATTAAAAAAAAAACTACTGTAGGTGGTAAAATCTTTGGCGATTTCTTCGACTATTAAGTCTTGGAATGTTGCTAATATGAAAGTATTGCTATTAAATTTCAAAACTTTATTTGAATACATAATTGATATTTTTCATATAAAAATGCTTTTGATGTTATTAGTCAAGTGTATTAATTGTAAATATATAACAGAGATTTCAATAATAAAATAAACGTTTTTCTCCTGTATTCTATAATCCGGGAAATTGTACTGTTCTTGATAATATCAGAACTATAGTGGTCTTGGCAACGGACATCCAGCCAGATAGATCCTCCACGAATTGTATAAAAATTTTCACATTAGACTCCGAATAGAGTAGCTGCAGTGCATAAACATTTAATGATTGTTGTTTCCTAAAAATCTTAGACAGTAAGAGTTGTTATTATTGTTACTATATAATTTCATAAATAAAAATTTAATTTTGGAAATCAATTTTTAAAGTTACTTTTTAATAACCAAAAGATGTTTTTAAATATGTATTTTACTGCAAGCAGACTTTGATATAAAATGAATTAACCTTTTGTATCACCTCACCGTGCTGCATATTTGCAACATACCACAAAGTCAAGCTGAATCATACATATAGTGTAAAAAAAAAAAAAAAAAAAAAATCGGATTTTTTTTATTTAAATCAGATTTTTTAAAATTTAAATCGGATTTTTATGATTTTTTCCCTGCATTAAAACACGGACTAGCTTTCAATACTTTGGGGTTTCTAAAACAATTAAATCTCTAATTGCTAAGATAATCTATGTTTTAAGCTTTAATTATAATTATTAGTTAGTGTAATTAGAGTGATTATAAAACACCATTAATTTTCATTAGTAGTATGCAATAATGTTACATACATTGATATATTGTAATAATTATCTAAAACTGTATTAAATACTATTGATATTTACAGTTATTAAAATTATTAATCTCTGTACTTAATATCAAATTGTTGACAATGTTTGAAATTAATCATTTTTCCAAAAATTAACTTTCTAATTAGGAAAAAAATATTTTTATGCTTTAATTCCTAAAATGATAATTTAATATTCATTATAGAAAAAAAGAGTGCCAGATCAGTTAAAACAGAGCATTACTTCATGAGTAAATGTATTAGTAATGTGTTTAGTAATAATATAAGAAAAAAGTATATAATTTGTTAATATGATGAATAAAGTGACATTAAGTTTTAAGGATTTTATGAGTTACAAATTGAAAAATACAATTAAATAAGGACATGATTTAACAATAGCTTGTATTTTCTAAAGAAATAAAGTTCTATAATTTTTGCAAGGTCTTGTTCACACCGCTTTAAAAATACTGTGATATGGGGAAGTTTTTTACAAGAAATCTCTGATTGCAACTAAAGGTGAATTTCACTATTTTTTTTTTAAAGGGCGTATTTCGCCTATGTTAAAAAGAGCAGGGTGCTGCAACTTTAAAAAATGGCCTAGAGGGAACAGTAAGTAATTGCAGAATTAATAAAAACTGCAAATAAGCATCATTTAGTTAGCGGCACAAATAAGCATATATGTATATCCCTGTATATGCATAATAAAACGTGTGTATATGATATATATGGGGCCGTCAACTGTTCAGGGCTCGCATTTCCCCTAAAATTCTTAAATTTCCTAACTGTTATTTTACTCCCAAAAATTCCCAAAAATCTCCTAAAATTTTCTTTTTGTTCCTAACAATATACATTAGCTCGTTAACTCCGTAAATCGCAAAGTATTTCGAGATCGCCAAAATTTGACCGAAAAACTAGTAACCGAAAAAGACGCGTATTTCGTCAAAAGGTCGCTAAAAACACGAATTTCGTCAAACGATCGTGATATAAACACGAATTTAGTCGAAAGATCGCGGAATAAAGCGAATTTCCACAAAGAATTGGGAAAAAACTCAAATTTCGTCTAAGGATTACACTGGGGAAAAGGCGAATTTCGACAAAGAATCTAATAAAACACTCGGATTTCGTCTAAGGATCATGGGGAAAAAAACTAATTTCCTCAAGGGATCGCCAATTTTGCCAGAAGATCTCGGAAAAAAACGCGAATTTCTTCAAAAGACCGCGGAATAAACGTGAATTTCGATAAAGAATCGCGAGGCGAAAAAACTAATTTCTTCAAGGGATCGCGAATTTTGCCAGAAGATCTCGAAAAAAACGCTAATTTCTTCAAAAGATCGTGAAATAAACGTGAATTTCGATAAAGAATCGCAAAAAAAGAACTCTTAAATTTCGTCAAAAAATCCCGGAAAAAAAAGAATTTCATCTAATAATCGCGGGAAAAAAAGTGAATTTCGTCAAGAGATCATGGGAATAAACGCGAATTTCATCTAAGAATCGCAAATTTTGTCAAAAGATTGCAGAAAAAACGGGAATTTTGTCAAGAAATCGCGAATAACAAGCGAATTTTGTCAAAGGATAGCGAAAGAAACGTGAAATTGTGTCAATAAAATCGTGCAAATACGACGAATTTCGATTTAAGAATCGCAGAAAAAACGGGAATTTCGTTAAAGGACCGAGACAAACGCAAAACTTAATAAATCTCGCATTGATGGTGAATTTCGTCAAAGGTTCGCGAAAAAATGCAAATTTCGTCAAAAAATCATGAAAAAAAGCGAATTTCGTCAATGGACTGCAACAATGACGAAATTTTGTAACTAAATCGCGAATAAGCCGAATTTTGTCAAAAGATCGCGAAAACAATTTTAATTACTTCAAAAGGTCGTGAAAAAAAACGTGACTTTCATCTACGAATCGCAATTTCGTCAGAAGATTGAAGAAAAAACGTGAATTTCGTCAAAGGATCGCGAAAAAGCGAATTTTGTCAACGGATAGTGAATAAAAGCGAGTTTCGTCAAAGGATAGCGAAAAAACGTGAAATTTTGTCAATAAATCGAGCAAATACGACGAATTTCGCCGAAGGATCACGAAAAAAAAAACGCTAATTTCAACAAAGGATCGTGAAAAAAAAAATCGGAAATTTTTCTGTGAACTTCAGAATTTTCTTTTACTTATAATTACTCCTGCCTTCATTGTCGAGGTTAATTGATTGGACTCGAATAGCGATTTCATTTTTCAATAAATGTCTTGCATCTTAACGCTGTCACAACATTGCCATTGTAGTCACATATTCGTCACAAAGTTAATGACAAAATCGTTACAAATCACACAATTTTCACAAAATTGTCACAATGTGACTTCACAACATTGTCACGGTCGTAACAGAATCATCACAGTGTTAATGGCAATTTCGTCACAAATGACACATATTTCACAAATTGACACATATTTCAAATGGCACATATTTCAAAAATCACAGACTTCACATCTACGTCACGTGACGTCACATCGACGGTCACAAAGTCACAGCGTGACTTCATAACGACGTCGCCGTAACGTCCCCATGCTTTACGGGTGTTAAATTTTTTTGGCTATATTTTTCGTCCGCTTAGGTAATTCTGACACCACATTTTCCTGATTTGTGGTGTCTCTCATCCAAGTAATGTGATGATCTTCGTAGCGTGCACGTCGTTTTAAAACATGATTGTACATTTGTCAGACACGTAGTATTCTAATTTCTAAGTATTTAAAAATTTCCAGACTCCTTTTTTATGCACGTATTATAATCTGATATGTTGGCGTATTATTTTTTAACAATATTTTTTGCTTTATTGTTTTTTATTTAACCCTTAAATGCCTGAGTTTTCAAAAATCATTAAAAAATGTTTTTCGGCTTCCTTTTTTTAAATAAATCATGGGAAAAATACTTAAAAAAAATCACATTTTGTTCTAAGTATGGTTTACGGCTGCAAAACTGTTTGTTACTAATCGGCAATACCGGTGTTTAATTGAAAAAATAAATTTCCTTGATAAAATTCTATAATATTAAACACACAAGAACTTTGAGAACTATATTAAGAAATAAATTTTACTTGCTCACTGCAGAAAAAATAGGGTATTTCGCAAGCTCCCAAACAAAACAAAAAGAACATGTATCAACAATTGAAAAAAATAAATCTACCTTTATTCATAAACAGCACAATTGTTGCCATCTAAATGTTGAATATTGATTTAATAATATTTTCAGAATGTATTTTATTGGCAATATTAGACATTATAGCTTCAATAGTATTATAACAGTATTTATAAGCCTAAATTGGGTATGTTGTCGAAAGGCAACACCCGGCATTTAAGGGTTAAGAAAAATAAGAACAGGATCTCGCGAATTCTTGCAGTAAAAAAAAAATATATATATATATCGATTACAAGTGGAATGATTTTTTTTTATTCATCTAAATGAACACATAGTTGTTAATTACATTCATAAAATAACCTTCTTTTTCCACAAATATGTTATATGTCGTGTGTTTTATGCATTTTGTTTCCTAGCATTGGGCATTAAAAAAAGACTATTACTACGTGTTTTTATGTAGATTTCGTAAGAAATGCTACCTATTACATTCTTTCGTATTTTGGAATTTTTGAAAAGTTTTTGAAGATGTACGCCGATCATGACCCTTAGAACCCAAAACGGCTGACAGTGCAAAACTGTATCTATCTATCTATATTCTATATCTATTTCTCTGTCTCTCTCTCACTCTATATATATATAATTTTTTTATATCTCTTTCTCTGTCTCTCTCTCACACTATATATATATATCACTTTTTTATATCTCTTTCTCTTTCTCTCTCTCACTCTATATATATATATCACTTTTTTATGGACACTATAATTTTCGTAATTCTGCACAAATCTTTTACAAACTACTGCATAAAATCAAGGCGTAGAAAATCTCGGGCAAGTTCGTTAATGGGCAAAATCGGACCAAGGGGGTGGAAATAAGTAGAGCTTTTGTGAAAACCGAAAAAACCCACAACTTCTTAATTATAATACATATTATTAAATCAGTTTAGAGTTATTATTTCTTCTAAGAAAAGGGCCAAAATTTTATGGACCGCAGATTTTTGATAAAATCAAAAATGGACTCAAGCGGCAAAAAAAAACAAAAAAAAAAACAGGGTTTTAGGGAGAAAAAAATTCAAAAAATAGTCAATTCTAAAGATATCCAATTTAATTAAACTTATTATAAATCTTCTGAATATTATCTACAACTTTTATACTGACAATGTTTTTATAGAACTAACTGTTACTGAAAAAAAAAAAATAAAAACGAGAAATAGGGGTGGCTGAAGGATTAAAAATTATAACTTCGTCAATTCACAACATATCCAATCTGCTTAAATTTATTATAAATTTTCTTACTATTATATACAACTTTTACATTGACAAGTTTTTGATAGGAACAACACTTACAGCAAAAACAAATTAAGCAAAAATAGGGATTTGACGAAAAAAGGTATCGTATTAACGGCTTACACAAATTTAAACTCCTTATTTTGTGACTCATTTTTAAGTTCGTTTTTGCCCTCAAACGCACCCAGTTGGCAGGTTCTGTTATTAAGAAACTATATAATGTGCTGCATTGGTAGATTTTTTGATAAAGGCAGAAGAATTTTTAAAAAATGCTGCCAAATTGGGTATTCTGAACCGAATTCACGAAACAATAGCGCTGGAAAGGAAAAAAAAATGGTCGTACTAAGAAAATAATTGTTTGTAAATCAAGTTATAATTAATAGAACGAAAGATAAATACACAGGTCGCTCATGAATCTCCTCAAAAAATCACGTTAGTAAGTTTCATGTTTTTACGTTTAAAAATGAGTCTGAAAATGTGTCAGAAAATTTAGTGTCGTTAAGCGTGAAAAAAAAAAAAAAAAAAAAAAAAAAAAAAAAAAAAAAATTCGATACCACCTTAATATGATTCTGATAAAATCTCTCTTTAATAAAATAATTTTAATAATCTCTTGATAAAATTTTCTCTAAGAGAAAAATGAAATTAAAAATTCGTCAAAAGCGGCCAGATAAAATTGTTAAACAGAATTTATCCCTAATCTTGATTTAATTTTTGTATGTGAAATTAGTACTTAAGTTCAAAACCTACCTCCGCCTGTAGGCCGAGTCGGCAGGGAAGTTTTTTACGTATATTTGCATTTATTATCATTTTACGGGTGTGTTTTAATATGCAGTGAAGAGCTAGTGAAATATTCTTCGTAGTGGGAGGTCAAAGTTCATTAACTTTTTTTAACTGAATAAAAAGTATGTAGGCCTGTATTCAATCGCAGGTGTATGTGAATACTGTGTGTAACTTTAAGATTGAAGACAAATAGTTTCTTTTTCACATTTTTATATCACACAGCACACAAATGTTACAAACAATCACAAACACTGAAAAACATGTAGAATGATGAGGTGACTTTGGGGTAATAACCCGCTGTTAGAACAAGTGACGTTCATAAAACATCTTTTGGGGAATACTCCCGCTATAAGCAACAGAATAATTGGGGATAAGACCCGCTATAGCATAATGTGCCACAATGGCAGCTCAAGAACAACATACTATACTTGGGGATAACACCCGCTCGAATACACAACGTGCCGAAATGGCAGCTCAAGCCACAACTGAACTGGGTCACATGACCGCAAAGCTACGGAGCTCGTTCAGCATGCGCACAAGGTCCGAACATGCCGCCCCGCGTTGCAATGTGCGTAGCACATTCAAAATATTAAAAATACACTATAAATACAAGAAGTAAATAAAATACCAATACCATAAAATAATATTACAATACAAATACAATAATAATAAGTTGCAATAACAAGGACTATACAATACAATAAAATTAAATACTTTGTTACAAAATTTAAGCTCTTTTCTAAAAATAGTTCGATGTATTCTTAAGAAAAGTTGAATGTAAAATAACATGTAAATCTTAGGTGCACTTTAAAATAAGTAGACAATGAGAAAAGGTATGTACATTAGGTTTCATTAATGGGCAAGACACACAATCTAGATATAGATCTAAGAAAGATATTTGAGGCTGTTTTAACCTTTGCAACCCTAACATTACCATCCTTTCCTGGTATAACCTCTAAGATTCGTCCTAGCATCCACTTACAGGGAGGTAAATTGTCCTCCTTTATGACTACCATCGCCCCTGGTTTGATGTTTTCTCCTTTTACCTGCCATTTTGAACGATTTTGGAGATGACTCAAGTAATTTAATTGCCAATTTCTCCAAATTAATTGGACGAATTTAGTGACTCTCTGCCACCTAGATAATCTCGATTCTGTGATATCAATCAACTGAGGTTCTGGAATGGCATCGACAGGCCGACCAATTAGGAAATGGCCTGGTGTCAATGCATTAAAATCATTTATATCGGTCGATAGCGGAGTTAAGGGACGCGAATTTAGTACCCCTTCGATTTGGGTGGTGACTGTTTGGAATTCTTCCATAGTCAATCTAGCACCTTTTAATGTTCGTTTAAGATAATACTTGAAAGATTTTACACCAGCCTCCCATAAACCACCGAAGTTGGGCGATCTAGGAGGAATGAACTTCCATTCAATAGCTTCTGAAGTAAGGTAATTAGCTAGTTTTTCATCCGGTCTACGAACTAACTCATGAAGTTTTTGCAATTCTGATTTAGCACCCCTAAAATTCGTAGCATTGTCTGTCATAATAGAAGCGCATTTTCCTCGCCTTGAAACAAAGCGTTTAAGTGCGGCGATAAACGCATCAGAAGTTAGATCCGTTACTATTTCTAAATGAATAGCCTTTGTTACTAAGCAAACGAAAATCGCGACATAAACCTTATGAAAAATCCCTTTTCTTTGATTTTTATATTTAATCTCAAAAGGGCCGCAAAAATCGGCTCCTGTATGGTTAAACGTAAAATTTGGAGTTACTCTTTCCGATGGGAGGTCACCCATGATTTGTTTAGCAGTAACTGGGTTGTTCCTAAAACAGACAATGCAATCATGCACTACTTTTCGCGCTAATTTTTTTCCACTTACGGGCCAAAACCGCATTCGTACGTAATGGATTAAAGTTTCGGGACCAATATGAAAATACTTCCTGTGAAAATGCTCAAATATGAGTTTTGTGAGCTTATGGCCTTTCGGCAAAATGATTTGATGCTTTTTATCAAAGTTTAAATCTGAATTTTCCAACCTACCGCCCACTCTTAAGATATTATCTTGATCCAAAAAGGGGGATAAACATTTAATTTTACTGGAAGGGGGAACCCTTGATTCCCGTTTTAAACCCTTAATCTCTTCCTGATATTCTGCATTTTGTACTAATCTAATTAGAGAAACTTCTGAATTTTTTATTTCTGGGGTTGTGAGGCTGCCTCTGTGCCGGTCTGCTAACTTACATTTGCAATTGTGAAAAAACCTATAAACATATGCCAGTATGCGAAGAATACTATAGTATTTACCACTTATGTTGAGAAAAAAATTTACTTCTTCAGGATTCCTGAAAAGAGAAAAAGAAATATTAGAATTGAAATCATTACAGTTATTTTTATATTTTGATTTAGTCTCGGGAAAATAATCTGTTTCTGGCACAGAAATAGTTTCTTGCTCAGTCACTAAGTCATCAGCTGCTAGGAATTTTGGTCCCCTAAACCACATTGGATTCTCTACAAGAGAATTAACACTCACACCTCTGGTCAAGAGATCGGCAGGATTGTCCTTGCTAGAGCAGTGATACCAAGAGTTCGAATCTGAAAGTGCATTAATCTCTATGACACGGTTTGCCACAAACTGCTTCCATCGCTTTGATGATCCTTTGATCCAGAATAAGGTTATTTTGGAATCTGTCCAATAGTACACCTTCGATGTGATTTTTTGATCTAGGATGGGTTTTACTTTATTGGTCAGTCTTGCACTTAGTAAGGCTCCGAGAAGTTCTAGCCGAGGCAGAGTTATCTCCTTTATCGGTGCAACACGACTCTTTGAAGTCACGAGATTGACTTCCACACCACTCTCTCTTTTTATTCTCAGATAAATTGCAGATCCATACGCTATTTTACTAGCATCAGAAAAGGCGTGTATTTCTACAGCTATTACTTGATTCAAGCAACCAAGAATTTTCCTCGGAATTTTTAATTCTGCTAAATTTGGAAGTTCTTCGAGCCACTTTAACCATTTTTCGTGCACATTAGTTGGTAACTGTTCATCCCATGCTGTCTTCTTTAGCCATAGTTCTTGGAACAGGCATTTTATTCTAATGGTGAATGGCGTCAGCATGCCTAACGGATCGAAGATTTTACCAACTGCTTGCAATAGTAGACGTTTTGAGCTTTTTTGCGATGACAAGAATTCTATTAAACTTTTGACTTCGAATGTCAGACAATCTTCTTCTGTTTTCCAGGACATTCCTAATACCTTGCTTAGATTGCTTCCTAGGCTTATTGCAGCATGTTCTGCTTGAATATTTAAACCTTCCTTTTGCCAGCACTGCAGTAACGCTTCATCATTTGTTATCCATTTTCGAAGAATCATTCCTGCTTCAGACATTATTTTGTTAGCATTCAGGGAAACATCAAGAGCTTCTTGCAGCGTATCTTCGCCAGATATAAAATCGTCCACATAAATATATTTATCGAGTAGGTGAACAGTTCTTGGATGTAGGTTCGTAAACCGCTTGATGTGCTCCTTTATGGTAGCAGATAGGAGGAATGGAGAGGCATTGACTCCAAAAATAACACGTTTGAATCTGAAGACCTTGAAAGATTTTAAACCATCATCATACCACAGAAAACGGACAGAATCCCGATCTTTTTCAGCTAGTGAGATTTGAAGGAACGCCTTCTCGATATCAGAAGAAAAGGCAATTTCGTATAATCTGAAGTGGATTAAAATATCAAATAGAAGTGGATTTAAGTTGGTGCCGGGCCATAAACAATCATTAAGGGACAAATCATTGTTATCATGAGAGCTGGCATCGAAGACGATTCGGACCTTTGTAGTAAGTTTATCTTCTTTACAGACCGCATGATGGGGCAAATAATAAACTGCCCTGTCTAAAACAGGTTCATTTTCTTGCACCTGCTCTATAATTCCTTGCTTTAAATATTCCGTGATTATTTCAGAATATTGTCGAAAAAGCTCTGGGTTTCGATAAAATTTTCTTTTTAGACCTTCCAAACGCTGTTTCGCAACATTAAAATTATCATTTAAATCCTTCCAGTCTCTTTTCCAGGGTAACTGAACTTCATAACGATCGCCTACAAATTTGGCAGTTTTATCGAATATTTGTTGTGCTTGATCAGTTTCCGATATTTTCGGATCATCATGTTTTATGCCTATAGACTCAAGCTCCCAAAATTGTTTTAAATTATCATTTATTTCATCGAAATCTCTAACGAAATTGCACATAGTAATATTGTTTGTTTGCGTGTTCTCCTCTAGCGCCCCAGTTGGGATCCATCCAAAAACAGTGTCTTGCAGAAAAAGTTTATCATTTATCTTAATTGAATTATGCTTTAAAATTCTATAAAATAATTCAGCGCCAACCAATGCGTGAACTTTTCCCGGTTTGAAAAATGTGGGGTCTGCCAATTCCACAATATTCGGTAAATTAATGTCCGATACATTTAATTGCTTTGATGGAATTACATCCGTGATTTTGGGAACAATTAAGAAATCTATATTCTCCCTGAAAGAGCCATCTTCGTTTGTAATTACACTCGAAATTTTATTTTTTACATTATAAGTATAACCGTTTAATCCTGTAACGGGTACATTAATTATCCTTTTTTTAAATTTCAGCATGTCAGCGCAATCCTTAGTTAAAATATTCACATTGCTAGCATTATCCAAAATGACTCTAAACCTTCGTTTATTTCCGAAATTATCTTCTATAAAAACAAAGCATGTACTCAATAAAATTGATTTTCTTTCTTTACTTATATTATTCAAGGTCTTTAAAGACTCATTATTTAACGAAATGTTTTCAGTTTCTCTATTTACCGCACCTGCAAGAGGGGAGGAAATTTGGGGGGAAGCCAATTCATTTATGGATTTATTTTTTTTATCTCGATGAAGCAATGAGCTGTGTCGCAATCCACAGGTATTACAATTATATTTTGAAATGCAAGAATTTACGCAATGAGAATTATTCAAACAATTAATACACAGCTTATTTTTCTTCACAAAATCGTATCGTTCAGAAACATTCATTTTTCGAAACTGAGAACATTTGTTCAAATTATGAAAAGCCAATTTACACAGAATACAAGTTTTTCCATTCGATTTATCATTCGAATTTAGCATGAAATTTTTTTGTTTGTTCGAAAGAGGAATGTTTTTGTTTAAGGGTTTTGAAGCAGAGTATCTATTTACGCTTTCTAACGTAGAACTGCGGTTTTCCAAAAATGACATTAATTCATTAAATTGCGGGTATTCTGATTTTTTAATCGAATATTCAAATAATTTTCGAGATTCCTTATCTACCTTTTGCAATATAATATTGATAAGGATAGCATCAGACAGATTGTTTTGTTCATATTGTAATACTTTTAAGGCCCTCAAATTTTTATTTACACAATCAATAAAGGATCTCAATTCTTTAGAAGACTCGTAATGTATTTTTTCATAATTAATTATGGCCGATAAATGAGTGTCAATGAGCAAACGTTGATTTTCGAATCTTTCAGTAAGTGCTGTAAACAATGAATGAAAGGAATCGTCTGGGCTCTCTAGTTGTTTTGCTTCATTTTTTAGCGATGCTCGCAAATAAAACAGCTTCTGAGCGTCATTTAACTGAGCATTATTTATAATTAAATTTGTAAATTGTACTTTAAAGATTGACCACTCTTCATATTTACCATTGAATGTTGGTAGTGGGATTTCAGGTAACTTAACTTTAATATTATTCGAACTTATAGATTCAATACTATCAGCATGCACATTTATTTCAGAAACTTTAAGATTTTTAAGAAATATGTTGAGACTTACCTCAAGTTTCTCGAGACGATCTTCGAGTTCATCTAACTCGTTTTCGATTTCTGGTAAGTCCTTAATCTCAGGGATATCATAATATTTATCCCGTATTTCCGATACCTTTGCTTGAAGCTCAGGTAATTTTCGAATCTTTATTTCGAGCTCGGTACTCGAGTAATTAATTTCGTCTGTATTATCTTTTACGAAATTTTCTAATTTCGTTATAGCACCTTTTAGAGCACCTTTTGTTCTATTTAATTTTTCCATAGCAGCTATTTCGCTGCGAAATCGACGGACCACAACAATGTATGTGAATACTGTGTGTAACTTTAAGATTGAAGACAAATAGTTTCTTTTTCACATTTTTATATCACACAGCACACAAATGTTACAAACAATCACAAACACTGAAGAACATGTAGAATGATGAGGTGACTTTGGGGTAATAACCCGCTGTTAGAACAAGTGACGTTCATAAAACATCTTTTGGGGAATACTCCCGCTATAAGCAACAGAATAATTGGGGATAAGACCCGCTATAGCATAATGTGCCAAAATGGCAGCTCAAGAACAACATACTATACTTGGGGATAACACCCGCTCGAATACACAATGTGCCGAAATGGCAGCTAAAGAACAACTATATACTTGGGGATAAGACCCGCTCGAATACACAACGTGCCGCAATGGCAGCTCAAGCCACAACTGAACTGGGTCACATGACCGCAAAGCTACGGAGCTCGTTCAGCATGCGCACAAGGTCCGAACAGCAGGCTAAAGTCACCAATGATCTGAGTTACCCAGATAATAGAGAGTGCCACCATTGAGCAACTTAGTTGATATCCTACCATGATTGAGCTACCCAGATGATATCCAGCCACCCCAGAGCTACCCAGAACCTGATAGAATGCAGTCACATGTTAGTTTCACCAGATCTAAAACTCCAGAGCGTTACTGATGAAAATACGTTGCGCATGGAGCTATGTGGATATAATTGTATGTGAGATTTCGACTTTAAATACTATATTTTTTGTGGTGCAGGTCAAAGTTTACCGATTTTTTTTCAACAGACTGAACCACGCTTAGGCCATGATTCGAACCTGGGACCTTAGCTATACGCACCAGTGCTCTACCACTGAGCTGTCTAATTGATATCCATCTTAATACAATTAATTTATATTTTGATTTCACAAAGGTCATTTTTTTTATTCCTAAATTTCTTTTGTTACAACAGTATATTAGTACGTTTAATAAATACGTCCAGTTTCATTAGTTGATTAACTTAAGAAATTTTCTATTTGTTTTATTTGATACTCTTGAAATGTAAGCTCTTTTTTTTTCTTTCCTTTTTTTCAGGATAGGAATTTAAAACTTGGAGGAAACTTTAGCTCGGCCAATTCTCAATCAATGAATTTGATTATCTTTTAATTAATCGTCACGTATTTCTCATGTGAAATTCGTAGGATTTTAGAAATATCGATCTCTTTTTTTTCTGTCTAATTTTAAATGACGATATTTTTGGTTGAAATTTTGCGTCTTACTTGGAATTAATCCCATAAAAAAAATAATGCATACTTTTAAAAAAAAGCTACGTATATTACTTACTTTTGAAATTAAATTATTTTTTTTCTCTCATTGTTCTAGGTTAACTCTGAGAGCTGTTATCGAGTTCAGCGCTTCAATCTCTTTTTGAAATCCTCCTTCTTCTCATCATTAGATTCCAAACTATCATTTTTTAATATCTTAACTAAACAAAACAGCGGTTTTTTTTAACTTTAATATTTGTGTAATGTTTTAGTTCATATTGAATGTTATAAACCCCCTTAGTTTTCAAAAAAATTTCGAAATAACCTTAAATTTCAGAGCGCCGCAGTTGTGTTACCCATGACGAAAGGTGACCTATTTTGACGAAACGCATTTTTTTTTTACTTTTTAATAATAATACTTTTGGATATTTATTTTTATTAAATTATAGTTAAATGTATAGGGAATATGTTAATCGTTAGAATTTGCAGTTTACAAACGTATCGTTGCAAAAAGCCTGAAAATCATTTATTATTATTCTTTCTCAACTATAACTGTCTTTTGAATTTCCAGCTTAGAATCTACGGAAAATGTTACGTAATTAAGTACAAAGATTGAACAGCGTTATTAGTTCTTTTGTGAAGTTAATTCACCAATTTCAATCTTCTAGTAAAATTAATACTTTTTAAACTTATTACTGCTTAATAGTAAAACAAATTAAAGTTAGAACTTATAATGAGGCAGTTAATATATTGTTTAAATTAATAATAATTTCTGCGCACGAAGTGACGTTAGAATGTATCTTTTTGTAGAGATAATAGTAAATTTATTATGCTGTAGGAAAGAAAGTGACGAATTCTTTTAGATCATATAAGCAAAATTACTTTTTTATGCATTTTATCAAGCAGTACAAAAAAATGAAAGGGTATTCTTTATTAAAAATATTTTGAGAAAAATCAATATATTCATTTTGTGATCATCGTTAAATATTCATAATAACAATAATATTAAATTACTGAATAAAACAGTACCTCACACATTTTAAAGAATCACTTTGTAACCATGACTGTTTTCTTTTCAAAGGATTTTCAATTATTTATAGCTTTTAATACCTTTTATGTAACAGGTAGAAAGATTGTTAGGGACAGAGTTGCTTATTAATTAGTATTTATCAATTATTAGCATGTCATTTTGGTAACAACAATCATATAATTTGGGGGGGGGGAGTGAACTCGGTTTACAGAATGTTATGTTATGACAGTAAAAGAACAATAACCGCTACAAAATTTGACGGCAAGATACTAACAGAGGAAACCCAAATAGTATTTATTTTAAAAATAGGTTTAGTATTTTCAAAATTATTATTTGAAACATTTTGGCATTTATCAGTTGCTTCGTCTCACGTATCTGATAAAGGATAGCTGGGGAACTAAAGAACCAATAACAACCGGCATTTTGTACTTTTTATTTACTCTTTTCTGTAATAGAAGATTAATTTTTAATTATACATAATTATTATTGTTTATTTTTTTTTATTTGACTAAATTATTAACATTGTTTCTTTTTTAACCTCCAGTGAGCAATGTTAGGGATAATAGCTAGACTAAAAAAATTAAAGGCAATGAACATTGATAACAACCTGCTTTATTAGAGATTCATAATATGTATTAAACGATTTTTAATTTAAATTCCCAATTTTAAAAATATCTAATATGTTCACATATTTCAGGAAAAATATATTTAACGTAAGAAGAACCTGTATTTAAATGAACACACATTTCACATTTTTTGTATACTTTCTCTGCCATTATCTTTTACATTAAACCTCAAAATTAATCCTTTTATATTTTAAACAGATAACACTTACATTATTTAAATCTGCAACGACGTCTCTATCGAAAGTTTTGTAAGTGGATTATAGGCCTTACCTTCGTGAGTAAAAATATGTATTTGAAAGATTCTTTCCTGTATATTTTAGATACGGATTATTAACAAATATTAAAATTATTAGCAGATGACATTAAATACCTTTATAATAGCTTAAAGACAATATTTCTAAATTAGAGTATCTATCATATAAGCATTTTTTTCACCTGCGTATTTTTTACATGATTTAAAATGTGTTGTGGTTTTGAGACTTAAAACATTGATAAATGTTTTTTAAAGTTTTAATCTTATGAGTAAATTCAATTTGAATAACAGAAATTATACATATATTGCTATTTAGATATATCGGAATATTTTCTTTGTTAGTTAATGTTTTAATAGACGAAATGATTTATTTCTATGTATGTTAAGTAATGATATATTTAAAAATGTTTTTTAAATTTTTACACACATGTATTTGATATTAAACGCTGATAAAGTCGACGAAATTGTTTCCAGTATATTTGAGTTAATTCACTAATTAAATAATGGTGAAATAGAGAAAATTAGTAAAATAGAGGTTACATTTATGGTAGTGGCATATATCGCTTACTTATACGAAAATTTAAAATACGTACATCCTAAGGAAATATCAGGTATTAATATTACACGATGCCAAATTAGTTTATCTTGTACAGAAAAGAATTGATTCAATGGTACGCACATTAAATGGGGGGGTTATATAATCCTCTACAGAGATATTATGAGAAACAGAAATTTAAATTCCATTGGTATGACAACTAGAAAATTCCAGATAAGAATGATGTATATGCAGGCAGGGGTGCAGAAAATGTTTCTACTCCCAACATTTCCCCCAATCCACACGAAAATTTCCCTAAAATTCTACGGTATGTTATAGGTAAGTGCTGTATTACTGTAGGTATAGAAAATTTATTTTTCAAATATTTCTCAACTTAAGCGCGAGTATATATGGCAGGGGTGATTCAGACTGAAAAAATTTTCTTTTGAATTTAATCAAAGCACTTGCAAAATTTAACTGGGAATTCTTCAGGGGCGCAGAAAATGTTTCTACTCCCAACATTTCCCCAATCCACACGAAAATTCCCCCAAAATTTTACGGTATGTTATAGGTAAGTGCTGTATTACCGTAGGTATAGAAAAATTTATTTTTCAAATATTTCTCAACTTATGCGCGAGTATATATGGCAGGGGTGATTCTGAGTAAAAAAAAAAAATTCTAAAATTCATAGGAAATTTTCTGAAAGGTTACAGTAGAGTGGGGGAAATCCACTCCCAACACTATGTATTTTTCATGGATCTTTTGACGCAATTCGCGTTTTTTCGCCATCTTTTGACGAAATTTGCGGTTATTTCGCGATCTTTCGACGAAATTTGTGGTTATTTCTCCTTCCTTTTGACGAAATTCGCAGTTGTTTTGCCATCATTTGAGAAAATTCGCGGTTGTTTTGCGATCGTTTGGCAAATTTGCGATTCTTTTGTGATCTTTTGACGAAATTTGCAGATTTTTTGCGATCTTTTAACGAAATTTGCGGTTGTTTCGCCCCTTTTGACGAAATGCGCGGTTTTTTCGCAATCTTTTGACAAAATTTGCGTTTATTCCGCGATCTTTTGAGTAAATTTACGTTCATTTCGCGATCTTTTGACGAAATTTGCGGTTTTTTTCGATTTTCTTTGACGAAATAGAAGGTTATTCGCTCTGTTTTGACGAAAATCGTGGTCATTTTGCCATGTTTTGGCGAAAATCGTGGTTGTTTTGCGATCTCTTGACGAAATTCGAGGTTGTTTTGTGACCTTTTGACGAAATTTGCGATTGATTCGCGATCTTTTAACGAAATTTGCGATTGTTTCGCGATCTTTTGGCGAAATGGGCATTTATTTTTCGATCTTTTGACAAAATTTGCGTTCATTTCTCGTTCTTTTGACGAAACCTGCGGTTCTTTCGCGATCTTTTGAAGAAACCTGCGGTTCTTTCGCGATATTTTGACGAAATTTGCGGTTTTTTCGCGATCTTCTGACGAAATGTGCGGTTATTTTGCGATCTTGTGACAAAATTTGCGTTTTTTCCGTAATTCTTCGCGAAAATTCGTGATATTTTTATGCCCGAAATTTCAGATGACCGATTTTTTTTTCTTCTTAATTCGGAACCGAATGTCTTAAACTTTTGGAACATTCGGAACATAACCACCCCTGATATAGGATACATATTATTCTGAGATCGATTTTGTGAAGGTCGCCATACGGATATTTTTATTTGTACTGAAATTGTTCTATCTCAGGTAATTATGGAATTCGTTGTTAAAATCGAAATCAATTGTATATGTTTCTGAAAAATTTCCCCCGGGGGTTAAAATTTCCCCCGATCCTAGATCGCCGGATCGGACATATTCTGCACCCCTGTAAGCAGGATGTTAGTAAGAAGAAACTTACTACTGTTCTTCACAGGCTGTTCCAAACGAATGATATCAAAATCTTTTTTAATAGAGCGAAAATCATTACGCGGGCTTCGGATTTTAATAGGTGTATAATTCTGGAATCTTTAGAAATTTTAGCACAGCCAAACAACTGTGTAACGACGGTTTGTCATAACAAATACCGTGTACATGTTTCAAACTACTTTAACCCATTTATGCATGAATTTTAATTTTCTAAAATTTCTTGATAAAATTCCTTTAAAATGTTGCAAAATGAACTGGAAAAATGCCAAAACAAATTACACTGAAATATTTTTGTATTTATTTGATAAAATGCAAACGTACTAAATATGGGAATATCCATATGTGGAAAATGCATAATTATATGTTTTGTCTAAATTTATATAAATTAAGCTTTTAAGTTGCATATTATATACTATAATTAGTATTTTTATGAACCATTAAAATATATATTTATTTCTTTACAGAGACTAATGACATTATAAGTATTATTACTAATAAATTAATAATAATCGTATTTAAGGCTAGAAAATCACTTATTTCAAAATCATCTTGAAAAGGACTTTACATAAATAACTGTTCCCTAACTGGCTAAGAGAAATGTGTACCCGTTTGCGTCTAGTGCCCTATGTTTTGTACGTTACAAACAACCATATATAATACGCTTGACCATGTAATTTCGCAATTTAAAAAAATATATATACGTATTTCAAAGAAGGCTTACTAAGATTACATAATCTAAGATTATGACTCATTTATTTGGATCCTTGATATAAAAAATAGAAATAAACTTACTTTTTACTTTTCGCTATCTTGAAAAATAAAAAAAAACTTAAAAGTACCGAAAAAAGGCCTTCATTTAAACAAATAAATATCCATCTCATGCTGTCATCAATCGGTAATAGATAAAGACATTTATAGACAATTACTTCACACAATTTTCATGTTATAAAGAAGAAGAAAATTACAGAAAATTGTTAAAATTCAAAACGTCCCAAAAATGGGACGCTAGGCATAAACGGGTTAAGTTACACAAGAATTTGGTCTCCTGAGTGAATATAGGTGTTGAGAGCTTTCTTTCCACTCCCCTTTATTATTAGTAGTCTGGACCGTCTACAGAAAAATTTTGAAGGAGTTTCCTGACTTCTGATGCCCGTTTGCATTGAGCTTTTCTCAGATGGTTTCCTCTTTGATAATGGCTTAGCTTTAATTAAAATTCCTCGGAGAGGTTCATATACTTTTAACATCTAGGTTTTTTTTTTATCTTTGAAAAATTCCTTTAAATATATAATAAAATTTTTGTATATATTTCATCACTATTTTAGAAATAAATTTTAATGAGTCATTTTAATGAGTCATTTTAATGAGTCATTTTTATGATGGTCTCATATTTAATTCATTTAAAAATAGCATGTGCTAATAAAGGAACCATTTCATAGTCTGAATCATTTCATAGTCTCTCACTTTTGATAGTAGAAAAGATTTCGTGATAACTTTTTGAATTTTTAATTTTACATGATTGCCACTTGCGTCGTTTTGCGCTACCAGTATTCACAAAAGAATAATTTTAGTGACATGTTTTTTTTTTTTTTTTTTTTTTTTTTTTTAGAGAGATTCTAAAATAATATCTGAGAGCTGTTTAAAAATTGTACAGACCAAAAAAGTCATAAATTTTCTGGTTAAAATGATTTTTTTTCAGTTAATTAACTTTGGTAAAATATCTCCAAACATAATTTTTATTACCAGTAATACTTTAGCAAACGTAATTGTTTAACAGTAAAAATAATAATTATTATATGAATGTATTAACGCATTTTTGAAAAACACAACAATCGGCATATTAGATAAGATTAATGAAGAAATAAAGACAAAGGTTAAAGTAGTATGTCAAACCATCTAACATTTGCCCAATAAATAAATAAGTAATAATTTGAACAATAAATAAATAAGTTTAAATAAAATGAAAGAAAATATTTTTATTTTTTATTTTAAAAGATCCTTTTTGACACTTTGGAGCGTATAAATAGAATCTTCAGATATGGTAGATTTGTAACTGTTACAGAAGAGTATTAAAAAATTCCCTATGCAAAAACTTTATAAATGTCCTTAGCGTCTAACATATTGACCTAACAAAACATATTTTCTATTTTTAGGAACAATGCACTTTTATTAACGTTTTAGGAGAAAATTGTACGTTATGCCAAAATCCTTACTTCGTTCATTTAATTTATATTTATGAGGAAATATATACAATTAAATAATAGGCTTAATTCTAATAATGAAATAAACAACACATAATTAGATTAAATATGGACACTAGAACATTTTCTCCTGAAGTAAACAATAATGAAAGTTAAAAAAATTTACTTTTTGAAGAAAAAAATAATACATTTTAATCTAAGTATAGCTATATACAAAAATAAGAATAATATATAAAATGTAGCTAGTTAATCGCTGCTTTTATTTAAAAAAACTTTGAATTTTAATTTACCATCGTATATTATAATATTTACTAGAACGGTAGCCCGTCAAAAATGACGGAAATTTAGATATAAAGATATATACAACTCATGTGCAAGAATATGAGTTTTCTCGCTTGTTCCGCAGTGATAGATGAAAATAACACATTTTAAGAACGAAACACATTTATAAAAATCTGTGTACAGTAGAAGGCCATTAATCTGCACAGTTTGGTTTCAAGTGTTCTGCAGATTTGAGGCTTTTTGCGGTCATGTCTATTCAATCTTTGTTTACATTTTTTTAAATTCATATATTGGACAATTTAGATTGTTGAGCCTTAAAAATAAATAACACACTTGAAGTAAGGTTAAAAACTATTAAATTATCGTATACGATTTCATGAAATGGTATTATATAGTATTATATGTGTGTGCTTCACGATCTTGGTTACGACGTTGGCGAAATTGGCTGCAACTTGTCATAATCCTAATAGTGTGGGTCGCTATAACAAAAAAGTAACCAGTTTTTAGTAAAATTTCTGATATAAAGTAGCTTTCAAAAACTTGTGTAAAATTGCAGGCCGTTCTCGTGTTATGT
Organism: Maratus speciosus; assembly: GCA_963932465.1. Lineage (NCBI taxonomy): Eukaryota > Metazoa > Arthropoda > Arachnida > Araneae > Salticidae > Maratus > Maratus speciosus. The sequence continues at coordinate 175,031,722 of OZ010790.1, read as the reverse complement.
CAGTCCTAGGAATAATATTTCTAACACTGAAGATTTTCCATGTATATATGGAATTTAGAAAAGCTTCTCCAAAAGAAAGGTCCTCAAATGACATTGTACTTCCTCTAACTTCAAAGTTTAATCGGGCCCTGATTTTGAGTACCGAAATCTAATAAATACAGTTATTTTGAATATTACAACAGAATTAAATAGTTAAACTTATTTAACTTAAACCCGCTGTTATTTCCCGATGTTATTTTTTAGTATTAAGAAAGAAAATTATTTAAAATTTTCAAATCATGCATTTATGATTTTATTCCGTCTTTAATAACTAAATAATGAAAAAATAGGCTTTTGTTCTGTGCTCATAAATATGACAATAAAATAATGTAACTAAGAGACATTGCAAAATTAAATCTTTGTGATTACAAACCATAAACAAACGATACCGCCACCATATTACCTACTATGACGTCATTATAATATTGCCCATTGATTGTTGGAGAACTTACTATGTGAATGATTACCTCAATGATTTAATATTTTTGACGTTTCACGACGAATGAATCACTTGTGCTTGTTTAGGTTTATGGAATGAGATATTAAGCTGCGAAACTAATTTCAATTGAAGTTACCCAAGGATATATGTATTTTTAATCGAAATTAAAAACATTGCTTTGATCTCGAAATAAAAAGTTTTAGTTTGTATAATTTGTTATTTCTGTTAATTATTTATTTAAGTACTTTTCCATTATAGCGCATTTTTAAAAAAAGCTTGGCGCGATTCGGCCATCAGAAAGTGAGATATGTTGCGAAAATATATAAACAGTATGAAAAGAAATCTAATGAACTTTTACCTTTGTTTATATATGCACTTATATGCATAAAAAAATCGTTTCTAAATATATATAATTTTTTTTTATATACAAATAACGGCACAGATTTCAGATATGAACCGGGATACCTAACTGGCGCCAAAATGGTGTTATTTTGCCTGGTATGGTAACCCGGTTATTGTTTTTTATTTATTAATAAATTGTTTATTTACTTTTATTTTCTGTTTTTTAATTATATAAACTGCTTTGTTCTATAGTTATTATTCAAACTTTTATTTATTTATAGTTATTTCCTTTTCAAAATGATAGCAAATAATTGAAAAATATATAAGTAACTGGTATTCAAAAGCGAGATTTCTGCCAAATTGGCGTCGTAGAAAAATCACGCCAACCCTCATGCGTATATGACATCTGTGCAAAAATTACTTCTGTTTCTTTATAAAAATGGGTAAATAGCTTTTTTTATATTAAATTGTCGGCACAGATGTCATATACGCCCATATTGGCGCTTCTTTTACGCCGATACGCACCGGGTACTTAACTGGCGCCAAAGTGTCGTTATTTTGCTTGTAATGGTAACCCGAATGTTGTTTATGCTGTTGATGTTTTCGCCAAATTGGTGTCGGAAAAAAAATCGCGCTAATATGGGGCATATGTTTATGACATCTATGCCAAATTGTATACATATGGAAAAAATTGCTTATGAGTATGAAGTAGTAAATAGGTTGCCAGAAAATACGTTGACAAACTTCTTTCTCGCCAAGAAACTTTTCTCCGAAGTATTGTACATAAGCAATGATTGCTAGAAATGCATTTTTAATTATGATATGCGCTTTTATGTTTCACTACATTTATGCATACTATACTGTGACTATAAATGCTACAGTTCATATGCAGGATTACACAAAAGAATTCGTAAGGGTTACTGAGTATGAGAGTAAATTGCTTAAAGGTGGTTTTTAAAGGAGTAATGCATTTTTACGCTGAAATGCATTTAGTTTCCTAAGACATTTTTGTAGAATATAGATAAAATGATATACATGGTCACGCAAAGAATTGGATACATAACCGTCTATGGATGATAATATCTGGAAATGTGATTACAGTAGTTTTAAGAGTAGTTTAAATTAAATTTTAGCTAAAAAGTGGCATGTAATAACGGTACTACTGGCTATGGACGGTAACTGCTGAAATCAATTTTTAATTTTTTTTACGCGTTTTCTAAAATGTTTACTTAGTTATCTTGGTACTTCTTAGTTATCCCGTCGACCAAATTACTGTCGCCAAATTGTAAGATTGATTGCCAATAATGGTTGCCATTAATTAAGGAACAGATGTCATATTCGCCCCATATTGGCGCGATTTTTTTCTGACGCCAAATCATATAGGCAATGGGTACTTAACTTGCGCCAAAGTGTCATTATTTTGCTTGATGTGGTAACCCGGATTATGTTGTTTATGCTGTTGATGTTTTCGCCAAATTGGCAACCGAAAAAAATCGCGCCAATATGGGGCGAATATGACATCTGTACCTTAATCAATTAATTAAATGCCAATAATAGCCAATAAAACCATTAATTCTACGTTTCATTTGTATTTTTATTAATGTTTTACTATTGATTTGGCGATTTATATAATTTGGCGAAATTGGTCGACGGGATATCTAAGAAGTAACGTTATCTTATTTACCTTATTTCCCTAAATAACGAAGTTTTGTTAAAGCATTTAGGATGTGTTGGAAAGTGTTTCATATTCTATGCTTAACGCATGATTTTTCTTTCTTCTTTAGTCGTATTTTGCATGTAATTTATTCTTAATTTTTTAGTCTTTTACTGCTTTCTAGAAACTTTGGCACAGTTGTCATATACGTTATCATATATTGGCGCGATTTTTTTCCGACGCGAATTTGGCGAAAACATCAACAGCATAAACAACAACATCCGGATTACCATATCAAGCAAAATTACGACACTTTGGCGCCAGTTAAGTACCCGTTGTGTATATGACATTGGCGTCAGAAAAAAATCGCGCCAATATGGGGCGCGTATATGACATCTGTGCCGAAACTTTAATATTTAATGTTTAAACTCTTCGCTCCACTCCCTTTGCATATAGTACACACTATAACACGTATAGCGCAAAATAATTGACAGTTTGGTACTTTTTCACTGTAGGGGCTTTGGCATTTTTTTTAAAAAAGCGGAACAGATGTCATATTCACCCCATATTGGCACGATTTTTTTCTGTCGCCAATATCATATAGGCAACAGGTACTTAACTTGCGTGAAAGTGTCGTTATTTTGTTTGATGTGGTAACCCAGATTATGTTGTTTATGCTGTTGATGTTTTCGCCAAATTGGCAACCGAAAAAAATCGCGCCAATATGGGGCGAATATGACATCTGTACCAAAAAAGCTTGGTGTAATTTGGGCATCAGAAAGTGAGATTTGGGTACTTTTCCGTTATGCGGACACCATTGTCGCCAAGCGTAATAGTTGGCGCAAAATCGTGAATTGAAGCATTTGAAAAATAAAAGAAAAACCATTGTCGATACTAAAGTGAGCGTTTAAAAAATATAACATTTGAAAATTCCAGACCTTTACGAACTATTTCATCAAATCACAAATATATACTTAAAATAAGTGAACAAATAACTGCTATAAAATAAAGCAATAAAATAAAACTCATATTAAACTGCTGGCATAAAATTACAAATATCTTTTAGCATTTTGAAATAATTGGCGCATTACCATACATTTTGGCATGGTGTCCGTATAACGGAAAAATATCGAGATTTGTTGTCAAATCATATAAACAGCTATGAAAGCAAATTTGATAAGCGTTTTTGTTTGTTTTATATGTATATTATTGATGTTTTTATGTACAAATTATATCTGTTTCTGTATAAAATTAGAGAAACGGCTTTTTTATGTTAAATAAATCGTATAAATATCGAGAAAAATGCGTGTGTATATAAAATGAAACAGTGAATAGGTTCCCGGAAAATATGTTACCAAATTTCCTTTTTCGCCAAGGCACCTATACTGGAAAAGTACCTAAAGCACATTAAAATCGCGAAGTTAGGAGCTCGCACAGTACACCGTTGTCTATTGGCGGTTATTTTATTAGTAGCATCGGGAGGAAGATGTAAAGATGTACTTTAAATTCTCACCCATAGATTTCGAAAAAATATCTTAAAAGAGTGGAGTTTAAATTAAATGTCGGTGACCTCCATTGTGAAAGATTAATGGTTTTAAATGGGAATTTCGCCAAATTAGTCAGCTATCGCCAGGTTAACTAACATTTGGCGCTACTGTTGTAACACTGCATTAATATTTTTCAACAATTACTCATTTCAATGAGGCGGTCCTACCGGAATAGTGAGGGACACACAGAGACTTGGATTTTATATAAATAGATTTTAATTTTCCATTGAGAAAATACTTTTCATTTCAACATTCAAAAAGTAAAAGCAAATACACATTAAATCGAGCCTATTAAAACAAATTGATTATTTACAATACAAACATTCCATAATTTTTAATCTACCTAATTACCCGTAAATATCATATTAGAAATAACTTTTTTTTTTCAATATTTGCTTTCTTTTTGAGAGTTATTATTTTAGAAAAATGAAGAAAAACTTGTTACATATAGACCCATAAGAGTTTATGAAAATACAATATATTAATAACGAAAAAGACTTAAATGTTAAATAAAAAAAGACCGAGATTAGATTACATTTAAAAATTATTTCATATGGTTAATTAAAACATATGATGATTTAGTATGAGAGGCGGCGAATCTATGGCACGATGAAGATTACTTTTGGCACGGCATTGATTCAGGTTCTAAATCAAAATATATTAGATTTTCACAAAATACCTTAATTCTATGTTGTCTCTGTTTATTTGAATTCGATTAGTTCGTGATACAGATAGAAGAACCTGGAATATAAGTTAACGTATACCAATGTAGCTCAATATTGACTCACAAAATTTAAATAATAAGAGAGAATTAAGAGATTAAGGTAAAGCCAGGAAAGATCGCGTGGTAGGAGAGATCGGGCTGTAGGACAGATCGCGCGGTAGGAGAGATCGCGCAAAAAGATATTCCACGCGAAGGATTACCGTGCGCACGCAGTGACTCCAGGTAGTTGTACAGCAGCATTAGTGCAATGTCTTCATTAATGTGCACACTGATTGTTCCAAGCGTCTTGGATAAATCATTGTTATTTTGTTTTCTTATTCCGAAGTAAGTGCTTGGATTTTCCTAACTTTTCGTCAGAATCTTTATAGATTGTCAGTAGTACAGCATATTTTGAACTCAAACGTTACTTATAAATTACTAACCTAGACTAAGGCTGCGAACACCAACATTTCGTTTTAGAAGTGACCATGTTTAAAAATAAGACCACGCAATCTGTCCTACCAAAATAGGAGAGTTTGCACATCTGCTACTTAGGAGAGATGGTGCATTTCCCCATAAGTTTCAGTGCTAGGAGAGACTACGCAGCTTATTGATAAATTTGTATGAATTGCAAATTACGTGTAAAACATATGAATTAATCAATTTTAAAATAATTTCGGAAAAACACATAATTATCGAAACTAAATGTGGCAACAAATTGTTTTGCAAAAAAATGCTTTTTGCAGATAAAAAAAAATATTAATAAATTAATAATACAATTGTTATTAAATTAATTTTATATAATTATGTTTGTTAATAAATTAAATATTTATGTATAATTTTTAATTTATGATCAATTAATTTACTGGTAAATTAATTTTATTAACTAAAATAATTTTTTAATAACACCTACAATATTTTGGAAGAACTTTCACCCATTCGAAGTAATTTAATGCCATCGAAATCAAAAGGAAGCAGAGGGCAACTAATGTTACTGATCCAAAAATCATATACATGAAAAAAGATTTAGAAGTATGCCGCTATTACAAACAAAAGCTGCTGAAGATAAGGTGCTTCCAGAAAAAGTTGAATATAAAAGCTGATGAAAAGAAAAACGAAAGTCAATGAGGATGGGTGCATTGAATGTCTGGAACTGTACCAGGAGACAACTGCGACCACTGGCAGGATTCAATGTATTGCTTGTGGCAGGTAATTGTACGAAAGCTACATTATTTACAACAATAAGGGCATACATTGTGGTCGACGACAATTTCGGTTAGCAGACAAAACTGTGGAAATGAAAATGATATAATTTTCAAGTTAAACATGTTATCAAGTAGATTAACGTTATTTTGTAATCTTTGTAGGGCTCGTTTTACTGATAATTCGATCTTCTTCTTAAATTAAAATTCTCTAACCGTTGTTAAAATTCTTTCTTTTTTTATTATTTAAACAGGTTGAAATATTTATTCCAAATACAATAATATTTACTCACAAAAACCTTATAACGAAAACAACATAAACTACAAACAATAATAAAAACATTTAAGTGTAATTAATATTGTTAACAATTTAATTGTAGCTATTATTAATAATAAGCTCTTCTACCCATGTGCGCAATCTTACCAAACCTGTAAGGAGAGATTGCGCAAAATAGTTTTATTGCTTTTATTACTGCTTTTCTATTAAATTACAGCATAACAACAAAATAACAATGGAAATGCATAAAAAACAAATGAAGTCAAAATTATTCATGCATAATTTAGCAAAAAATTAATATTTAGATTTTTTGTTATTTTCTTTTGAAATGTGCGCAGACTCTCCTAGCTTTATCTTATAGCAAAAGAAAGTTTAAAAGGCATTAGAAAAAATACGATGCTAAAATTATAACAACTTGGAATTCGATTCCAGACTCTAAAACTCCTGCAATTTGTTTAAAAACTGTATCTCGATTTATTTTGGAGATATTAATTTTTTGTAGTTTTTAATTATATTTCTGTAATGATGGAAACTCAAGTACTCCATTTCTGTTGAAAGTAAAGGGGAAACTTTTGGTAAATATTAGATTACTACATATTTTTGTTGTCATTTTCTCATAACAATGAAAAAAATTTCATTCTGAAGTTTGCTATTTTGACATTTTTTTCTGTAAGACATTCGGAAATAAATAATACAAAAATTCAAGTGAAAGCATCTTGTCAAATGAGTCTAATTCAAATTGCTTTCTGTTAAAAATAACTAAGTACGAACCAGATAAAAATTACTTGTCGTCTAAAATGAGACAACAGATATAATATTTTAATGTAAATTTCTAATGCATAACATCAATTATTACCCGTATTATTTTAATGCTAAAAACAATTTCTTTAATAATTTTGATTGATTTTTCTACCCATTAACATATTCTGTTATTTGGACGCCACGATCATGTAAAATATGGTTTTGGAAAAATTTGGCACGTGGATGCGAAAGTGTTTGCCGTCCGTGGAAAAAAAATTGCGTATTTACAAGCCCTACATAATAATACCGCTTCAGGTAGATGATGAATTCGCAGAATAATGTGCTCTATTGCATTCGTCCTGCAGCTTATTCAATGCAATGCATTTCTGAAATATTTAGGAGGGGGTGGAGACTTCTGAAACTGGGTCTATCATTGTAAATTATAGCACATATTTTTCATAAAGCGTGTGCTTTTCAATATAATATTTTTATACTGGTTTACAAAACTTTAAAATATTATTCCCAACTTTTATACTTTTTATAATAAGAAACTAAAGCTTCTTAACCTAAATGTTAAACAAATTATATTGGTTTGAGAAAGAATATGAATTTATGTTACTGTTAACATTCGTTAAATTGATGTATTGTTATTTTAAATAATTCATTTTAAGTTACTAATAAAATATAATAATATATGCTAGCCAATTCTTATAGATAAAGGATTATGAAATCAGTATGACATCTTTTTATCCTTATTATTATTATTATTATTATTATTATTTGCAACTTACAAAAAATTATATATAATTTTTTTTAAAAAAAAGGAATATTTTAACTGTTTGAAAAATATATTTCACACATTATACATTCTGAAACAGTCCCAAGCATATTTTTATAAGAAAGCAAAATCTATTTGAATCTTGAGCAAATAAATAACTTGTACTTAATTCATTAAAATCTTATTTGGATGATAACGTAACTGCACTTATGATGTTATCATGCGCATTTTAAAACATATAATGTGTTATCCTTGAATGGTTCATTTAACATATTTTAATCCTTATTTATATGGAATGGTACGGAATTTTAAATCTCATTTTATCAATGTCAAAATTTCACTTTTAATCCCTCTCAAAATTTTCAACACTCAATGAAACATCATTTTGAAATTTAAAAATACTGTAAGAGGATTAAGCATAGTGTTCTAAATTCAGAAAGTTTCAAAAGATAATATTCAGCTTATAACATTGCATAGTAAACTATCAATAAAATATTTTTTTTTTGCTAGATTTGTATAATAAAATTTTTACTGTCAGTTTAAATATATTCAATTAGTTAGTGTATTAATTTTATTGAAACTATTTTGACAATGCTTGAATTGGCTTATAATAGTGATAATATTGTAAAATATTATAAAAAATAACTTCTCTAATAAAGGAATGTCAAAAATTCTAGATGATCGCGGAACAATTCGTCACACACAATTCATCGCGTCCTCAATTCGCAGCAGCTTCAATTCATTGCAGCGTCACTTCGTCGTGGTATCCAGGGGCGCCAACTTATATGGGCCCGTGGTGCTCGAGCCCACCCAATAATTTGCTCATCCAGCCCATCCAATTTTCATTATTCTATTTTCGTGCATATTTATTTTTCAATCGCTGAAAATAAATTATTTCGTTGACGTTAACAAAATTATTTTGATTGAAAATACAGTAAAGACAGCAATAACAGACACATAGCAGTCTAAAACACAACCTTCCCCCCCCCCCTAAAAATCCGCCTGCCATCCTAAAAGACGTACAATCAATTTTCTCTCAAAAGAGAAATTTCCTGCATATTCGCGAATTTATTTTTCTTCCTAAATGCACTAAATTTGCAGTTGTTATTATTCAGCACTTTCCATATTTTTTTGGTTATAGGATCTTTCAGGAAAGCTGTCAAAGCATTTTAAGACAATTTTCAACATGCGTAAACTCAGGAATAGTCGTCATGAGACAGAAATCAATTATAAGTAAAGTTGCAATATTTATTTATTTATTTATTTATTTAAATGAAAATCGGTATTCGATTCCAAATCACTCCAGAAGTCATGCCTACGTGTTTTACGTATACTAGTGACTGTGTGAATGTGCTAGAAAGTTCGTGTTGTTGAGTGGAAAAAAATATTTCGTTTGGGATAGCTTTAAGGCTGTTCTCAACTGCTCTGCTCAACAAGCGCAAAACGTTTTGACACATTTACAAATTCATTTTTTAACGGCAAGATGTAAAATTAGAAAGCGTGACAAACATCTGTGTCACCCTTTCTTGAGGGGGTTTACTCCTTTCTCGCGGAAATTCGGTCCAAAACGCCCACTTTGACATTGTTTTCTAAAAGATCTGTTGCGTTAAAAAAAAAAAAAAAACGGAAAAAAACAGCTTTATTACATAATTTCTGAACAGCAACTCTTGCTAGTTTCATGCATTTTCGAACAAAAATAAATTAAAACTTATCCCATAAATTTGCCCTTTTGGATTTGAGAAGAGCCTTAAGTGGAGTGTTTGACTTCTAAACGGTAATGTTAATGCAAGCAAATATATGAACTCACTTAATTACTTCAGTGAAACTTACACAGGTATTCCAAGGTGCACCAGGATAGAAATATTTTTTCTGATTTCTCTAAAATAGCTAAGTATATTGAAATCCCTATGCCACGGAAAATATTGAAAATATTTTTTACATTCCTCTATGTTAAAGATTGGGTTCAATCAAAATAATGTTTCAAACGTGAATAAGGACAGTGAAGAAAATTAATTTTAGAAGATGCTTCTGATACGTTTATTGGAAGATGTGCAATTAGGAAATCATATTTCGAACATGCCGTTCTATATAATAGATGAGTTCATTTCATTGAAAAATTCATTAAGTACTTATAAATAGGAAAGGCGCGTTTTTAACGCCAGACAACACTGCGAATTAATAAAATTTAAAAACTCAGTATGTTTTGTCCTGTAAAAGAATTTTTTTTTATTGTCCTTCGTAGGATTTCCTTCTAATGCCTTTCTTTTTCTAAATGTACGTTATGCGAAAAGTGGGTCGTGCAAAAATAAATTTCGCATTTCAATGTGCATTCATCCCCTTTTTAAATAAATGTCATATCTGAGAGATGTACTTGATTCGTATACTTTTTATAATTGGAAGTATCATTCCCATTATCAGCAATTCAAGAAATTGTATCTATTTTAAATCATCCGTATAGTTTTAGTAGAATTTAAGTAAATAGTACTATTAGTACAAGAATTTAAGTGTATTTGCATTAAATGCCCATTTTAATATTTTTAAGTTCTTTGCATTTTAATTTGTAGTCAAATTCATGGCACAATAGTAAATATTAAGATTCCATAAAATGAAGATCCCATGAGAATATAATTACATAAAATGGCAAATTTATATACTGCTGTAAAAATTTCTAACTTATTTTTACTTGAAATATCATCTTTTCCCAAACTTTCGAAGAAAGCAAAATGGCAGTGTCATTTTACTCTAAAATGATTTTGAGCCCACCCAATGTTTTTTAAAAGTTGGTGTCACTCGTTGTATCAATTCGTTTTAGAGACAGTTCACAGTGAAAATGCTTTTAATGGTGATAATGATAAAGGGAAAGTTAATTTAGTAAAATTTTTTAATAATATATTTTATTTTATTTTTTAGATAGAACGAACGAAAATAACATTTTTACAGTTCAGTTTTAGATACAGGTATGTTTTAAATTATTTTTATATATTACTTTGCTTTCTACTGCTTGAATCTAACATTATCAAAAATTAAAATGGAGAGGAATTTTTTTATATGTGATTTTTGTGAAATTTATAATTTAGAGCATGAATGTTTAATGGACAATAGGAAGTCATTTCTCTCATTACGTTTTTGTTTCCGATTCTTTCAAAAATAAGGCAAGGTTGGGGTGTGGGGGCGGGGGATCTTTCTTGCAACCCCATAATTCCCTGTGTAAACAAATGACAAATGATATATTTTTTGTAATTTTTCTAGAATTTGTATTCGTCCATTGCACCGGTAATCGAAGCAATATCTAATTTGTCAGTAAGTTAATTAAGACAGGAGATACACCAATTCTTTAAACTTTCATGTCCGCAGTTGAGAACTTCGCAAAACTCATGTGTAAAAATTTTTCGCTTCACTTTAATGATGGATATTTTTGGATAAAGGCAAAAAAACGAGAATTATATATCATCATATGTATATTTTTTTAAAGCAAAAGGCCCTAAACGATTTCTTCAGGTAATTTCAAAAATCGACCCGGCGATTTTTTTTAGGATTGCACCATCTGAAAGAGAATAATCTCGCGGTGGTTCATATGTACAATCTTTTACTAATAAAAGAACACATTGCTTTGTCTGTCTGTGTGTGTGTGTGTGTGTGTGTGCGATGGCTAGCGAAATCTACGGCACGTACGAGGCTGAAATTTTTTGTGGAGGTAGTGTCAAAGGCCTCTCCATATGTACCTGAGTCGCAGGATTTTAAAATTCTAAAAATTAGTTGAGTTATTAATTAAAAATCGTAACTCACTCTCATGAAAAGTAGACTTCTTTTACTCTGGTTGCTTTCAGTTGGTTGGTTTATAAAACTTCGCTGATCAAAAATACGCCTTTTCTTTTCGCTTTCTTCGGTTGGTTGGTTGTATAAAGCTTTCGCAGAAATAATTAAATAAACGGGGGTAGAATTAAATAAACCTGTTTCAGTGTTTGACGTTTCAAGAGTGACTGATTTAATCTAAATATTAAATTTTAGGCCGAAGATTAAACACAAGCTTTGGAATCATATTTATTACTCATGAAAATTTAAAAGAATAGTTCTCACTCTAGCAACCAACTTGGCAACGTGGCAGGTATTTTGTTTGCCCATTTTTTCTACGTTGATTGGTTGAGCTATAATATCTGTTAAAAATTTAGCGATTTTTGTTGGGTAGTGGAAAATTGGTGGCACGTGGTCAAAACTGATCTATTTAGATAACAAGAAACATCGTTCTTAAACATTAAATAAAAAATTAGTACGCTCCTTACAGGCTCTTTTACCACTAGAAATTAGAAATTGTGAACAGTAAGTTCTTACATTCCAATGTTTTTTGTTAATGTAGTGAGTAGCAACAATTTAAATAGAAATTAAATTCTCATGTTTCAAAACGAGAGAGGAAGGAGGGAAGGGAAAGGATAATCGTAGCGTTTTCTACAATAAATATGATTTTAGAACCGATTTTTTCACGTAGCCCACCGATACATATTATTTATCTCATCAAAAACAACTCGTTGTAAGTGATCTCGCCAAGTCACAAATCTAAAACGTCAGTCATAAAAAGAAGTGATATCACATAAAAAGAAGCAATATAGAAGTGCATACTCAGAGTGCGGTGTAAAAATCTATTACTACTCATAATGTTTCCAAAGGACTCGGAGAGAGATACAGCATGTGAAAACTGCTTGGCGATCTGCACGCTTTTATAACATATGCAGTATATCAATTTTGAAAATTGAAAAAAAATAATTTTTGTATGCTTGTAACATCACTTTGATAAATATTTGCATGAGAAAGATCAATAAAAAACCAGAATGAGTTGAAAGACAAGCAGGAAGTGGATAATAATTAATTGATATGGAATTCGCATGGGACATTTTTTGAAAGGTTCTTCATAACGCTTAAAACATCCAAGAAAATTACTTATTTTTCTAAAAAAGAATCTTTTGTGATAAATATATGACATATTGCATAAAATGTGCACTTGAATAGTATTTAAAGGAGGCAAAAATAAAATGAGATTGAAAGTTAAAGTTCATCAAAAATTCTGAAAAAAATAAATCATAAGAACTACTATAAGCATGTAAAATATAAAAAGTATTATCGGCAGTGGTGATTTTTTGTCTAATAAATAAATTAATGCCTATGGAGATGATTCGTGTCCATTCGTGTTTTTGGGGGGACTCACATTGAACACTTATAACTGTGTTGAATTTAAACTTTCAAATGTAATATTTGATTTCCGAAGAACAACAATGTTGTACTTTGTTTTGTTTTCTTTTAATAGCTCAGTAAAGTTGGCATACTCATTTATATTCACCCTTTATATTCAATATATATGCTTCAAAAATTAACAGGCCACGTTATCAGAAAAAAAAATGATTATCCAACATATACAAAATAACTGATAAAAAAGAATGTTTGTTTCAAATATTTTAAGTAAATTTGCGTGTATGATCACTTTGTGTGCATGTACTGCTGATTATTATTTCATAAAATTGTTGTTCGATAACACTTCAAACTACATTAATTTCTAAAGAAACAGGGTATACATAAAACAGTATTTTAAGTTGTCCGGTATTAACATTGGATTTATCTTTTATTGTGATTAACCCCAAGACATTTTACCATATTAGTATTCATAAAATACCTTCGTAAAAATATAACTACAAGGATCTCCACTCTTCAAATTTTTATACAAGACAAACAGATTTAATAATATATTCGCAACACATTTTTTTTTTCCAAAAGGAATGAGAATATTTAACGAAGAGTTCATTTTTTATTAAAGTTTTGATCAGTTTTTTCTAATAATGCCATCAAATTCATTCCATCATTTATCTGTCTTAATTATTGAAGTATTTTGCCTAGTGCTATAATATATACGTTTTGTTTTAAAATAAAATTTTCAAATTTTGGATTTTTTGTAGTTTGAAATGTTATTTTAAATACATGGAATAATTATAAATTAATTTTTTTTTAAATACCGTAAAGGTTAATAAACGTGAGAAAAATACGATTCGTTTTGTCAGGTCAGTAGCGAACCCATAATCTACTAAAAAACAACTTTTCAAAAGTTAAAAAAAAAAAAAAAAAAAAAAAAAAAAGGTGAAAGTTGTGGCTAAAAGCACACAAGTACGTTGTTAAGATCGGAAGTTCGAAATTGTTGCTAAAGCAAACATTTTATGCTTTTAATTTATGGAAAAGAGCGCCTAGAAATTTGTGTTTTAAAATAAAGCTGAAGTAACTTCAGGTTTCATCTTATGATTCTTTTTTTTTTCGGAGAGGGTTAATTAATTAGTTAAAGCAGTAAAAATCAATTTGTTTTTTCAAAATAAAAGACTTTCTTAATTTATCTGTCTGTAGCTAAAACTAGAAGTTCAAAATTCTTAATAATGCAAACATATTACGAACTTGGCTGCTTAGAAATTTGTGTAAAATATGGAAAGATGGCCGCCAAGCCCATCATGCATAATTTAAAAAAATAATTTTCAGAAACACGTTATGATGTATTTAGTAAAGGAGAAAAGGCTTTCTATCAACGCATACTTAGGTAATCGACTTACATATGGGAAATTTTTAATAAAAAAATGTTAAATAAGTACTATAATGTAAGCTTGGAAATTTGATATCACACTATTTTTTAGCCACAACTTTCACCTTTTTTTTTTTTTTTTTGACTTTTGAAAAGTTGTTTTTTAGTAGATAGATTATATAAAATTGAAATAATTCTACTCGCTAAAATTAGTCCTTGTATAGCCTTTATAAGCAGGGAGTAAACACAATATTATACATTTTGTTTACCTATCATTCATTTTTTTAGAGTAATTAATAATTTAAAAGTAAGCAAAGTCAATTTCTTCTTTCAAAGTATCAGTCTTTCTCAATTTATATCTCCTTAAAATTTTCTATCAAGGATGAAAATTTAGTAAAAAACAGATAGATTCGAAATAAAATATATATTTACAGTTAGTCTGTCAGTTAATTGTTAGTTTTAACTTTTTTTGCTGACGGTTTTGCAAAATAAATTTAAATTTTCAAATACCTATGGATAATCCGAGAATGAAGCCCCGCAGGTATCTAAAGAATCGAAGATCTGTTTAAAGATCTGTAAATCTAGAAATTCTAGATATGATAATGAAATATTTTTGATAAAAAAATATAAAAATTTAAAGATATAAACTGTGCATATAACTTCATCTTCATTTAGATCGTATTATAGAGAAGAAAGAATAAATATGTAACTTTACTCATGTCTGTTTATCTATACCTATTTGCATAAATGTGAGAATATAATTTCGTATAAAAATTCCCCTAAATTGATTATCTTTGATAGTCTATTATTAAAACCGCATATACATTAGAATTAAATTTTTCCGGTTACAAAATACTTGAAATCTATAGTCTTATCTTTCGTGAAATTTGTTTTATGTTTTTTTTAATACCCAGATACCTTTTCTAAACCCTGACAAAAGATCACAGACACACTGAAGTTATCCAAATCATTATATCTTTCTATCGTATTTCCTTTTTTGAGGGGGGGGGGTGAAGAAGAGTGCTTAAAAACTTCATTTTGTTCTTAGAAGTCTGAATTAATCACTGAAAAGATCTATCTACATAAGTCTTGTTGCAGAATTTTCATTAGCTAAGAGTTGCATCAATTTATACATCATGTCAATCTATTAAATTACTTTTGTAAAATACTAGGTGGGAGCCATTGATATTTCCAGAGCATTTGCCTACATTTTAAACTTAAGTCATTTACAACTATTCATTAATTTTCTATACGAATTAAAGAAGTCGTTGTTTCCATGGCAACTGTACCTTTCACTATTGCTTGATTTTTTTGTTTCTTTGTTTTAATGAACACATATATCAGATCACGTAGGGATCACGGCGTATTCGAACCCGCCCCCACCTAAGCTCTCAAGCGGTTAGAGGCGTGGTGTCTTATCCACTCAGCCACGGTGAGCCACTATGGAGGATATTCCATCTACGTTATGATCACGTGGTCAAGGTCAAAACTTCTAGCGTAAAGAAGGGAAGGCTCCGTAGACGTAATATAAGTCCCCACCAGCCAGTGAAACAGTTCATGAGGTAGTAACAGTTCAGCAGTAGCCTCCCTTCTTATCAGTTAGAAATTCTTTTGGTAAATGAAGGATATTCCATCTATGTTTTGATCACGTGGTCAAGGTAAAAACTTCTAGCTTAAAAAAGGGAAGGCTCCGTAGACGGAATGAAAAACCCTCGCCAGCCAGTGAAACAGTTCATGCGAAAAGCAGTAGTAGCCTCCCTGCTTATCAGTTTGAAGTTCTTTGGGTAAATTACCGGTATCACGTGACTTTTTTCAGCCTCGAAACCAAATTTGGAATAAAGTCCATTGCTTTCTCTAATACCCAGATACTCAACTTTAACCAGCTGCGCTTAGAATCACGCTCATAATAGATAACATTTATATGTAAGAGTGGTGACATATGCACAAGTCGTGTACTCATATTAAAGTTTTTCTCCAAGTACAGTAACTCAGTTTTCAGTAATAGACGTGGAAGATTTCGATTAAACTAACCAGAAAAGTTAACAAACACTGGCTTCCTGATTTGATTTTATTCAAAATCGTCTTAACCAACCAAAGTTAATGTCCGCGATCCAGATAAATTTTTCTCTGTTAGTACAATTCGACTGACTAATCAGTAGCCTCCTCCCTTGCAGGCTTTTCGGTGTTTACTGCAAACATCTAAACGTTCGCAAAAATGCAGGCTTCTGGTTGATCAATCTCATCTGGCTAATAGCGAAAAATCTATCTTGATCCCGGCCTATTCAACGCCCTTTAAATATTCGAGAAAGCCTTGACACGCAGCAGGAAAACGTCACACAAAGCAGGCAAAACAAAGAAGAAAAATCATTCATTGGCTCGTTCATATCCACGATCCAATGCATGATTTTGTTTCTTTGCTTTGCCTGCTTTGTGTGATGTTTTCGTGGCGCGTGTCAAGACATTCTCAAATATCTAAGGGGCATCGGCTTATTTCACCACCATGAAACTATAAAAGGAGATGAGCAGACATGTCAATCTTCCCGTGTGAAAAACTAGATACCAAAAAAACGAGTTCTTTCCCTCTCTTCTGCTCTTTTCTCTCTTGATTTTGACCGATAGCAGCCCATTTAGCAGTTTCCAGTGCAAGATGTCGCTATATATAGCGGACGAAGGAGGGAGGGTGTTAGCGCGACGAATGACATAACAGGCCAGTTCATGACGTTTAAAAGGAGTTGGATCATCTTTACACGATGATTAGTACAAAGCTGCCCGCCGATTTTTTTGTGTCCATTGCCGTGTACAGATAATCAACTCCGTGTGACGCGATGAGCTGGCCACATTTTAGGAGCAGCTTCAAATGACGTCATCTTTATCTACTCCGAAGCAAACGAAAAAGACAGTCTACTGCGGTGCTATAGCGTCTAGAATATATAGTGTGGAAATCGGCTATCCCAGTAATACTAAAAAAAGTGCTAAAATATTGGATCTCTTTTCTTTAAAAAATATCCTGCAGATGTCAATGCAAATGACTGTTTGGAATTCAACATCGTTGTACATTTAAGGGATTCAATATTTCCGCGTTTTTTTAAGTATTTCTGGAATAGTCGATTTCTACAACATATAATCTAGACGCTATAACGGAGCTATAGTTTCTGGAAGATATAGTTTAAAAATCGGCTTATTAAAAAGGTGCTAAAAAATTGTATCCCATAAATGTTGAACGATGCTGAAAGACGAATGCCGATTACAGCGACTTATGGTAATTCCAACGTAACTATTTCAAAAGAAATCAATTTAGAAAACGTTTCGCTCAGAGAAGATATAGAAAATATTGCTGCTATCGACATTTGTCATTCAGTATTTTTCAATATTCATGGGATTCAATTTTTTGCACTTTTTAAAGCATTACTGGAATAGCCGGTGTCCCCACTATGACCGTGATCTAGGTAGATTTTTTTCTCGTTATCATAACCAGATTGACCAATCAGAAGCCAGATTTTTTGCTAACTTTTCACTGTTTGCAAAAATGTACCTGGATCCCGACCTATATATTTCTAGACGCTATAAATGAGCTCAGGAATAGTACAGAAAGCAAACTCCGTATTTTGATACATTAGAACCGGGATCTAATTAGGAACAAGTATGTCTCTATAACGAAGTAGCGACATATGGCCAATAAATTTTTATTGGTAAAAGTGATAAAAACAAATCGTTAAAGGTCTTTGCGAGTGTGTCATTATCGTCAGGCTAATGCATGTTGAATTATTTCCCTAGTCTAATAGAGAAATCTAATAGAGTCTAATAGAGACTCTGAAATTCTTTTAAATATAAAAACTGATGGGTGAGTTAAGTCTCTCATATGGTCAACCCACCCTAGTCTACCCTACTGCTTTTGAATCCAATTCTTTATTATTAAAATATCTCAGCTATACATATTTTTAGTTAATTAATAATTTTCTGCCATATTTGTTTGGATTTTAAATTATTAAAAAAATATTGTGCATTAAAAGTTTTTGTGGAAAAGGTTTCAAGCTAAATTAAATTCTTAATCAGAAAAAAAGTTTGATCCATTTAAAAAAAGGGGTACACTATCCTTCTCTCATAAAATTCGGGCGTAATTCAAAATTAAATTATATTCCTTATGATATACAGTAAAACCTCCTAAAGCGACCACGTTCAGTTCCAATAAAAATCGGTCGCTCCGAGAGGTGGTTTCTTAATGGAGGTCATGTTTAAATCTAGATTTTAATTGTTGAAAGAAGATAACAATTAATGTTACAAAAATTTATTTTTCACAGTAGGAAAAAGTATGAAAATTTAAGTATCAAAACAAAAGTTAATTACATAAGTTAATTACTATAGAGTTTCAAAAATGGATACGTTGACGTTTGCTTTGATTTTACGGTTTTTATGTTTTGTAACTTTTATTTCCAAGTCATTTCGGAGTTCAATAAATAAATGCATTTTTTTTTTGAGCGGAAACAAATAATGAAGATTTCATTAATTTATCCATTTCGTTGGGAGTTTCCTGACAGAATGGGGCAGGGGAGTTTATTAACCGACATTTTCAATTTGTCATCATAGTTAAATTCTTGCCTAAAAAGGCACAAAGGGGTTTAAACACTTAAAAGTGACCGGAATAAAAAAATTTCTATACTTAGTTTAGAAGTTTGATGAATAATGCGCTCTCCAGAATTATTTTTCTAATAAAACCTTATTCAAGAGACCAGGGAAAACGGAATTTGTTTCATTTTCTTCAAACGAATTGTTCGCTCATGGGGGGAGTTCAAATGGGATGGTCTCTGAATGGAGGTAAAATTAGTATTGAATCTATGGGAATAAATTTTGTTCCATGAAAAAATGTTCGTTCAGGGAAGTGGTTGCACAGGGAGGTTTCACTGTACTGGAATTAAAACATAAGGATATCAAAAAGTAAATTGTTCATTATTGAACACACGAAAAAAATGATTTTGCATACAAATCTTTCGATTAGTACATATCAGCTTTATATAGTTGAAGTTTATTACAGATTGCGAGACAAATTTATTTGGATTGAGGCACCGTTATTTCAATTTTTATGTAATAAATTTTTTAGTTGATAATGTTTTAATCAAAATTATATTCAGAAGCAAAAGGGATATCTTACTTATTTATTTAATATTCAAGAATTTAATTACATTTCACAATGATTTTCGTTAATAAAGTCCACAGATATTTTGAAATACAAAATTACAAATGTAAAATCAACGTTAAATTATATATATATATATATATATATACAGGGTGATTCAGCTCGTCGGTGACAAACTTTAAGGATCGATAGACCACACCTAGACGAACATTTTTGAATAGGGAATGTAGGGTCCCTGACGCGATGGTAAGGCGCTAGGCGCTTTCGAAAATTTGGGTGCCGAAATTCGAAACGTCATAAAAACTAGGGAAATGGTTAGATTTTCTTGCTTGTTGCGTCGAAATGATTCTGTTTGTTTAGACTTTCTTCAGTACCAATTTGATAAGCGTATCTCTTAAAACATGGATAGGGGGCGCTGCAGACTTTGGAGAGCTAGACAACAACTTTAAGCCCGTTATTTTGATAATTTAACACATGCTCGCCAAAGTTTATACTCTAACTTAAAGTTTGAACCCAAAAGTAGAGCCCTGCAAAAAGCGTAAGAGCCGGAATAAAATGTCAAAGTACAGGGTGGTCGAAACTCGAAGGCTCCTAGGAGATAAACAAACAGATTTCTTGACTTATGGCATGCATTTTCATGATTCTGTTTGCTGGGGCTCTCTGAAACTCAGTTGAACGGTACAAAAAGAAACATCGATAGGGGGCGCTTTGGGCAAAAAACATAATTCGTTGACATTTCGGACGCTAACTGGAAACGGGGCGCTACGATCAGTTAGAAACAAAACAAGAGAGTAATTTACTTATCATAAGAAGCTATTAAAACTGCAGTTTGTTTGTTTTTTTTAACAAACATAGCTGGTTTCAATCATGCACAATGCGCGCAATAAAATTTACATAAGGTGCTTTTTGCTGATTTATGCAAAAGATATCGTACCATATCGATATGCAAAAGATACGTAATGCGTAGACGACAACGCGAGATGACGTAGTTGTATGCGCAGACACGTCTTTTGAACGTGCGGTACCTACTTAAGCTTCGGGTTACTTGTCTGCAGATCGGTAGTAGGATGGAACGGTACACAAACTCTGAATTGGCTGACATGCATTTGGCGTATGGCGCTGCTGGTTGTAATGGACGAGCCGCTCAGCGGTTGTACGCCGAGCGTTACCCCAACAGGCAAATCCCCTGCCATGCCTTCTTCGCTCGAGTACACCAGAGGTTGTCCACAACGGGATCTTTCGACGGAGGCAGGCCTGAACGGGAGCGATCAGTGAGCACCCCCGACAACGAAGAGGCTGTGCTTAACCTGGTTGAGGACAACCCAGGTCTTAGCACGAGAGATATCGCCAGACATGTTGGCATTTGGCAAGCAACTGCGTGGCGCATCTTACGTTCCCGGAATCTGCACCCCTACCACATCCAGCGGGTGCAGTTGCTCAGAGAGCAGGATTTTGGCCCTCGAGTGGAATTCTCAAGATGGTACTTGGCGATGAGATCCAGGGATCCCCGTTTTGTAAACAGCATTTTGTTTACGGACGAGTCCACCTTCAGCCGGGAGGGAATGTGGAACGCCCACAACAGTCATGTGTGGTGTGATGAAAATCCACATGAAACCAGAAGCCGAGCAGCCCAGGAGCGTTTCTCAGTAAATGTGTGGGCCGGCATTCTGGGGGATTGCCTCATTGGCCCTTATTTGTTACCTGAACGGCTGACAGGTGGAAATTACCTGATTTTCCTGGATCAAGTGCTGCCGCAGCTTCTGGATGAGGCGCACGTACCCGAAGGTTCGCGTCGCCAGATGTGGTTCCAGCACGATGGAGCTCCGGCCCATTACACGAACGACGTGCGTCTCCATCTAAACGCAAGGTATGGCCAGCGGTGGATCGGGCGTGGGGGTCCAGTTCACTGGCCTGCCCGATCACCAGACCTCACCTGCTTGGATTTCTTCCTTTGGGGTTACCTGAAGGCCGAGGTATACCATACACCTGTCAGCAGTGCTGAAGAACTTGTGGCGCGCATTGTGGCAGCTGCAGGGCAGATCAGAGATACTCCTGGCATTGTTGGAAACACACACTCCTCAATGCGACGGAGGTGCGAAGCCTGCATCGTGGCCCAAGGTCGAAATTTCGAGCATCTTCTGTAGTGTTATTTTTTGTAAATAAATTTCCAGTATCATTGATGTTTTTGGTCTAAATTTATTCAGAAGTGTTGAGCAGAGGTAGAAAATGTGTTTTCATTATTACTAACTGATCGTAGCGCCCCGTTTCCAGTTAGCGTCCGAAATGTCAACGAATTATGTTTTTTGCCCAAAGCGCCCCCTATCGATGTTTTTTTGTACCGTTCAACTGAGTTTCAGAGAGCCCCAGCAAACAGAATCATGAAAATGCATGCCATAAGTCAAGAAATCTGTTTGTTTATCTCCTAGGAGCCTTCGAGTTTCGACCACCCTGTACTTTGACATTTTATTCCGGCTCTTACGCTTTTTGCAGGGCTCTACTTTTGGGTTCAAACTTTAAGTTAGAGTATAAACTTTGGCGAGCATGTGTTAAATTATCAAAATAACGGGCTTAAAGTTGTTGTCTAGCTCTCCAAAGTCTGCAGCGCCCCCTATCCATGTTTTAAGAGATACGCTTATCAAATTGGTACTGAAGAAAGTCTAAACAAACAGAATCATTTCGACGCAACAAGCAAGAAAATCTAACCATTTCCCTAGTTTTTATGACGTTTCGAATTTCGGCACCCAAATTTTCGAAAGCGCCTAGCGCCTTACCATCGCGTCAGGGACCCTACATTCCCTATTCAAAAATGTTCGTCTAGGTGTGCTCTATCGATCCTTAAAGTTTGTCACCGACGAGCTGAATCACCCTGTATATTTGCATATAAGGCATAATGTTTACGAAGTATTTTTAAAACAGATGGGTTTTGAAAGTGGAAATATTAACTTTTGATTTGAATGTCGCATAAAATATGTTAACAGAAAGAGGAAAAGTGTTTCTTCTGAATAATTCTAATCCTAAACAAAAAACTTTCCGTATGATAGATTAAAAATACAAAAGAAAAATTTCGAGCAATAAACTCACGAACAAAAGTGATTTTTTGTTCGTGAGTTTATTAATCGAAATTTTGAAAAAGCGATTTTTTACGACATTCTTCATGATTAGCATGCATTAGCTCTACATAATTAAAGTTTACTTAAGGATCGCGTGCTAAATTAGTTACTTTTGACACAGAAATATTTATATATTTATAATAAAATTCTCCGTCTGTAACGTTTCAAACTAAACTAAATTCTGAAGCAAAAAGTAATATTTTATCAATTTTTTAACATGCAAGTATTAACAATACAATTATCTATGCTTTTAAGTATTAAAATTCGCAGAATTTTTTTCTTAAAGAAATCTTGTTACTAATGTAAAAATAACGGTGTAGTTTTTATTATTGAATATTTTTGTATGAAGATAAAAATTTTAATGAGGGATTCCGTAATAGATTCACTTTGACTTAAAAAAAAAATGTCGGTAAAATACACTTTAATTATTCTGAGGGAAAAAATTCACATAAGTTTCAAAAATAAATTCATACAAAATGTTTACCGCTAAGTATTGGAAATAACCATATATACAAGGTGGTCATAACAAAACTTTGTCGATATATGGACATATAGTGGCCGGTTCGTTCAACCGTTCGTGATGAGATTTCAGATATAGTTATTTAAAAGTATGAGCTCGGAATTCTTTGAACGGCAGCAAATTGGCGCTCACGGTTACTGTTTTAGGTACAGAAACTCGAAATTTTCGAATAGCAACGCCCATTTTATCCCATCGCAAAATGCTCAGCGCATGCGAAAACCCTAAAGAGCGTTCGTACGATACGTGTATCGCAATAAACTGACGCGTTATCCGCCCACAAAAAACTGCTCTGCGAAAGGCCAAAAAAACACGATCAGAGCGCACGGAGGAAATTTGCATATGGCAAAGGCAAAACATTAATCGCAGAACACCGTTTTCCAGCTATACAGCGTATAAAACATATAAAAAAGCGGGATGGGAATTTTAGTTCTTCAGTCGGGTGTTTGCACATGCCGACGAAATTCACTCTGCCAGCGAAAGTTCGGGTGAATTGGTAAACTCTATAATCAAAATGGGATGAATGCCGCGGAAACTTTGCGTGTTTAATGTCGAAACCATGCCAAATACTTGACCCATGTAGCCCACAACCTCTGCTTGATTTAGTAAAGAAATTCGAAGAAACTGGCTGTACCTGTGATAGACCGCGATCCGGACGACCTACTGTTCCTGAGGATACTGTTATGGAAGTGCATCACATAGTGACTTCAGGACATAAAAACTGCAAGAGGTGCAGCTCGTATCTTGGATATATCGAAATCAACGTAAAAATCAACGGATATACCGAAATCAACATCCTAAAGCTACTGCGCTCTGTAATCCGCATGTTTCCATACCAGTATCAGCGCGTCCAGATGTTGGACGCGAGGGCACCATCAACAACGTATGGACATTGCAAATGAATTTCTTATCCGATATGATGACGATAACGGCTGGCCCCTTCGCATATTATTGACAGACGAAGTACATTCCTCCTTAACTGGCAACGTCAACAACAAAAATTGTGTGCGCTGGGCAAACATGAATCCGCATGTTGTGGCACCAGAACCTTTGTACGACGTTAAAGTGACTGTGTGGTGCGGCATTGCAGGCACAGGTGTTCTCTACCCGTACGTCTTTGAGGAAGTGACATCAACGGGATTTGTAACTTGCTCTGTGACAGGCTCCCGTTATACAGCCATGCTGCAAAATTACGTCGTTCCAGAATTGCTGCAGCAAAATTCACAGAATGACATCGTTTGCATGCAAGATGGTGCACTTCCACATATAGCGAAATTTGTTCGCAGGTTCCTTGAACGGTACTTTGGCAAAAGTGTCATATCACGCCATTTCCCATTTCCGTATCATCCGCGATCCCCGACCTCACTCCTATGGCTTTCTGGTTCTGGGGATATCTCAGTTGTAGAGTGTACATGTGCAACCCACAAATTTTGCCAGATTTGAAAGACTATCAAACGTGAGATTGCAAACTCCTCTCATGCGATGTTACGTTCAACTGTATTGTCCACAGTCGCCCGCATGCAATGCGTAATTACCTGTGATGGCACCTATGTGGAAAATGTGTAATACAGATAAAAGGTTTCTTTTCTCCGATCTGTGTTGTTATCAGTGATTAGTTTATTGACTCTGTCAAATGCAAATTTCATCGGTGTTCACCGATTGTGTTTTTTTTTTTTTTTTTTTTTTTTTTTTGGCCGATCGCAAAGCTGTTTTTTTTTTGTGCGTGCATAAGGAGTCTTTTTATTGTGATACACGTACAGTTCCAACACTCTGTAGGGTTTTCCCATGCGCTGCGCATTTTGCGACGGAAAAAAATGGGCGTTGCCATTCAAAAATTTCGAGTTTCTGTACCTATAACCGTAACCGTGAGCACCACTTTGTTGCCATTTATAGAATCCCGAGCTCATACCTTTCAATGACCATATTGAATTCTCACCTCGATCGGTTGAACGGACCGGCCGCTAGGATACCACATATCGGCAATTTTTTTGTATGACCCCAACCCCTGTATATATTTATATTGATATATACTAGGTTACTCTGCCCCCTGTGCCCTTTGTGTGCCGATTTCTGGACCTGCAACAGATCTGTTTGTTGCAAACTTCTTCGTAATTGCAAATTTGTTTCATTGATGAAAAAACATGGTAATATATAACATATTCAATACTATTGTAAAATTATTAATCGAGCTGTTAGGGCATTTGCAGAAGTTTCAGCTTAAAGATTTTTAGGAATTTTTTTATATGGAATTAAATTATAGATAAGAGCTCTGACGGAATTTTCTCATTATCATGGAGAGAGTCGATTAGATTTAAGGTAGGTTATTATTCTTCAGTGTTATCGCATATATTGCTACCATTCTTTAGCGCATATTAAAATATAAAAATAAATAAACGGTCAAGTGCCAGAATTACTCGTGCACATAGGGTTCCGTAGAAAAAATACATGAGTTTGTAATAGAAATATAAAAAAAAAAAAATCATTGCTAAAAGAAAACTAAGACTTTGTAAAAACTATACACCGTCGGGTTGGGTATAACTGTATATACTAGAATAACTGTAAGTGGATATACCATGAAAGTTCAAAGAGATACGGAACCTAAATAATATCAAATATAGCTATTCTGTATAACTCATTTTTAAAAATTATCCTAATTTGTTTACTATGAACTTAATTCGGTACTGACAATAAAAACAGTGCATATTTAAACTTCATTTGGTATTTCATAAAACTAAATTTGGCGTAGTAATAACCTTTCTTTCTACAGTGTAGTTGAAACAAAACCTTTGTTCAAAGTTTAAATTTGGCATTCTGCTAAGCGCGCTTCGAAAGGAGGTCGCAAAGCTGCAACGCCGCCTTCGTCCGTGCCGCGTTTTTCCAGATAGGTTTTTAATTAACTTTTAAAGTCACATGAGGTGTATTGAGAGATCTACTCAACACAAACTAGTCGCGAATCCCACACTATTTATGTGATTAATTTTAATTAAGTAATCTCAGGGCTCTTAAAGCTTCAAAATTTTAGAAATTTTATTTTCTTACTGAACATTTCTCAACATTTTGATATAATTGTTTGCTCGAAATTCCCATTAGAACATAAGTTATGGTTTTAGAATTATACCCGCTCAATAGCTGAAGCGGCGTTTCTGAAACTTTGAAGTAAATTTTCTCCAAATGACGTTTTTGGGCATAACGTGCCGGATACCTCAAAAACTTCTGAATATTTTTTGATGAAATTTTCAAAACACATATTTCATGTTAGTCTGTATAAACTGAACCTAAAATTTCCTTTTTATTGTTAAAAAAAATACATATATATCATTAATATATGTAGGACAGAGTACGTCGCGCCTGTCATTATGTATGTCCCAACTGTCCGTATCTTTAAGGGTTAATATCTCGGCTAATTACTGACGATTTTTTTCGAAAATCATTATCAAAAATGCTTTTATATTTCTGCAACGATAGATACCTCCAGAGCTGCTCAGCGCTTTTGCTGAATGCCCGTAATTCTAAATTTGTGTGTATCTTAAAAATCCGATTTTCTCACAAACTATGTGACCTATGTGACGCTATAATTTTCCTTCAAGGTTTCAATTAATGTCTATTACCTCTAAGTTTTTAATAATTTCAGTTTCAGTTGATTCTGAATTAGATGGGGGGAACATATTTTTACGCTATATTTTCGTCGATATCTTTGAAAATATAATACCTAAAATTAAAAGGAAATTATTTTAGAGTTCCGCGTAACGAAAGCTTACACACGATACCCCACATGATATACAAAGAAAACAGTTTTCTTTTCAAATAGCTTATTTATTCCCTCTACATTTGTACTATATATATTTATGAATATTTAATAATCTGAAAATACGTAAGTCAATAGTCTTTATTACTTCCCAAATTTGAACTTTCCACGTTTAATAGTTTACAAGTAAAATGTCTGTCACAGGCAGACAGACACAGGAGTGATCTTATAATGGTTCTGTTTTTACTTTCTTCTATCTTTACAAGAAGAAAGTATTGGATTCATGAAAATTTTCGAATTCCGGTTTTCGACGGATTTACACGTTTTAGGGGTCAGAGATTCCAAAAAACATGTTTTTACAAAACGTCTGTCTGTGACTCTGTGAGTCTGTCTGTCTGTCTGTCTGTCTGTCTGTGTGTATGTGACATAAATTTTGTGGGCGCTCTATCTCAAGAAATAATGCACAGAATTTAATAAAAATTGATATTCAGTTAGTGCCTAATACAAATTGATGCTGATTAGTTTTTGGTGTAAATCGCTCAACAGGTGGCGCTGCAATGCTGCATTTTTCACGATTTTCGCAATAGCTCTATATCAAGAACTAATGCACGGATTTTGATCAAACTTCAGATTTAGTTAGTCCTTGATATGAATTGATGACGATTACGTTTTGGTGTAAATCGCCCAACAGGTGGCGCTGTTATGATGAACTTTGCAGGATTTACACGATTTCCCCAATTGCTCTATCTTAAGAACTAACGCACGGATTTTCATCAAACTTCAGATTAAGTTAGTCCTTGATATGACTTGCTACTGATTAGGTGTTGGTGTAAATCTCCCAACAGGTGGCGCTTCTCTGCTGCCTTTTCCACGATTGCCTCAATAGCTCTATCAATAGAACTAATGGACCAATTTTCATCTAACTTCAGATTTAGTTGTATGTTGACACAAGTTGTTGTTAATTAGGTTTTGGTGTTAATCACCCAATAGGTGGCGCTGCTAGGCAGAAATTTTCACGATTTTCGCTATTGCTCTATCTCAAAAACTAATGTACGGATTTTCTCCAAACTTCAGATTCAGTCAGACGTTGACATAAATTGTTGCTGATTAGGATTTGGTATAAATCACCCAATAGGTGGCGCTGCTAGGCAGCATTTTACTGAATATAGACGATTTCAGCGATAGTCATATCTCAAGTACTAATGCACGGAATTTTATATCGTTAGAATCCTCATGAGATGCATAGATTGCCATTTAATTTTGGCAGTGTGATAGCGAATTTTGAAGTATTAACATGTATGAGATAGAAGAAAGTTTTGGGATTGGTACATACGACTAGTTTCTTTTTAAGTACGGAACCCTAAAAATGATAAAAAAAATCAAAAGAAATGCTAAAATTGAGCTTTATATAAAGGTTACTAAAACTCCTGAATATCTTTCTATATTATAAAGGAAAACCATGTCCGTGCGTAACACTGACGTCATTTTGACGAGAGCAACGGCAGACGATTAAATGTAACTTTTACTTCAATTTTTTAAACTTCTAAACTTCGCATATTTTTAATTTTTACACCGTTAACTTGCGAACAAAATGTACTTTCAAAAGCAATGTGTTTGAAAACAGTATAGAAAATTATTTGAAAACTATATTGCAATTTAATTAATTGTTATGGTTTAAAAAATTATTTTACATCTATTAATATCGTGTTCAGACAATCACAAAAATTAAATCCATTTGGGCTTAAATTAATGTCAATAACTCAGCATTTCTTTTCAGCTTATATTCCATTACGAAATTGATTCATTAAGGAAAAATTTTCATCGATGAACAAATAAAAGAAATATAAATAAAACACAAATGTAAGACATGCAACAGAACTATTCGCTTAAACCTCTCGAAAGACCAAAAAAAAAAAAAAGGATGATTGTAAATAGTGTCTATGGCGATTTTTTGGCCTGTTCAACTCTCACGCGAGGCCAATAAAAAAGTATCGCTTTTAAACTCATAACTGTTATTTTTCATATAAATATGATTTTTGGTATTATTTGTGTCCATTCTAAAAAATATATATGAAATAATCCATTCGCGTTACCATTTAAAAAAAAAGAAAAAGGTTTTCATCTATATTATGTAACCGGGGGAACCCGGACTTAATCCCCCGTGATAAATAAAGCAAACCAATAGCAATGGGGCAGATAATGCAGTCTACGAGAAACGAGATCTTTCATGTAAGTTAAAAAAGAATATATTCAGCAATCGCCACATAACTCAACATTTTACAATTAAAAGGCAAATTAAATTTTTGTTATCAATTATTTATATATATTCCAACTCGTGTATTCCATCTGGAAGATTTATAAGTAGTCCTGTATGAATGTTCTGATAGCTCAGAAAACCGTTTATATTAGTACAACCGACAAAAATCAATCCCCTACTAAATCTGTCATTAATAATCGTTTAAATTCTCACTGGTACCAATGATAACAGTCTTAGTTGGTCGACTGTACATAAAAATTGTACCAAACTTGAAAATTTGCAATACTAACATTTGATTTTGACATCGTATTTGGATTTATTGGTAAATTTTTTACACATGATACTATACGAGAAGTCATTCTGACCAGTAATTTAGAATTATGGAACTTTAAAGTTTAGAATACCTGATGTTATTTTTAGGGTTCGGTACTTAAAAAGTAAAAACGGAACCATTATAAGATCACTCCTGTGTCTGCCTGTCACAACCATTTTACTTGTAAACTGTGGAACGTGAAAAGTTCAAATTGAGGGCAGTATTAAAGACTATTATCCCACATATTTACTGATTATTAACCATTGTCAATTATATTTAGTATAAAAGTTGAGCGGTTAATTAAGTTACTTGAAAAAAAAATCTTTTCTTTGTATATCGTGTGGGGTATCCTGTGAAAGCTTTCGGAATGCTGTACTCAAAAATACATTTATTTTAATTTTAGGTGTTATAATTTCAGAGATATTGTCGAAAATGTAGTGTAAAAATATATTCCACCCCCCACCCGCTGTCTATTTCCTAATGTACTGAAGCTAAAATTAAGAAAAAATTAGAGCTAGTAGATGTTAATGTAAACCTTGCTGGAAAATTATAGCGAGTAGTCTAGGTCACATAGTTTTGAAAAAAAAAAAACGCATTTTTTCTGTTACACACAAATTTCGATTTATGGGCGTTCAGCAAAGGTGTTGAGGAGCGGTGAAGGCACCTATTATTGCAGAAGTATAAAAGCATTATTGATAATGAATTTTGAAAAAAATCGTGAGTAATTTACCGAGTTACTAACCCTTAAAGACACGGACGGTTTGGTCATACACAATGAGACTCTATGTACCATCGGCTTCAATGCCTAGATAACAACTTTTAATGATACAGTAGCGCTCAAAAGTATTTTGACAAAGATAATAATTGATTTAATTAAAAACAATAACAAAATACAAAAATGAGTCATTTATTTTATTTAACTATATTCATTGTTTTACAGAATTTTAGTAAATTAACTATCATTCGCCAGATAATAACGTGAAATCCGTGAAAAATCAGAAAAATGAAAAATCAAAAGTATTTTGACATTGTAATAAAAAATCGTTTTAACACAATAATTAATATATAGTAATGTATTGGTCAATATTTAGTAGCATATCCTCTGACCTTTATGAAAGCCTCACAACACGCAGGCTTCGAGTCGACTAACATTTGTATTCGATCAAAAGGAATTCGGTCCCACTCATTTTTAAGAGCTTCGTATAAAGCCTTCTTATTTGAATAATTTTGGCATCTTACTCTATGATCTAATTCCTCCTACAGATGCTCTATGGGGTTCAAATCAGGACTTTAACTTGGCCACTCAAGAACCTTGATTTTTCTGCGTTTCATAAAACCACTTACTTACTTGGATTTGTGTTTTGGGTCATTATCTTGCTGAAAATATCACTTAGCAGGCATGTTTTGTTCAACATATGGTAGCTAATGAGTCTTTAATATACCAGCATCCATAAAATGATTCATATTCCCCTCAACTCGAACTAAGGTTCAACTCCACTGCGAATGTTCTCGATTCCATCAGGAGGCACTAAATTAAACTTGCTTTAATCTCTCTACAAAACATTAGACCACTCTACACGTGTCCATGATTTATGCCGTTTTGCAAATGCAAGTCTAACCTTCCCATACTTAGCGGATATCAAAGGCTTTTTTGCTGGTCTTCGGCCATGTAAACCATAGAGGTTTAGGCATCATTTGACAGTTGGAACGCGTATGTCTATGCCGTAATTTTCTTTCAATTCATTTTTTATTACTACAGCCGACTTACGACAACACTTGTAGATAGGCTTTTTTATAATACGGTCAACATTGCAAGCTGTTTTTTTTTCAGTCGGACATTTCGAGGATTATTTTCGATTGATTTCCGTTTATTGAAAACTTTATTCAATGTACTAACAAGCTGTCTAGACACGTTAAAAGAACGAGCAACTTCTGCTTGCGTCCTTCTTTGCTTAAGTGCATTTACAACGACTTTTCTAAAATCACTAGAATATTCTTTGCGTTTCGGAATATAAAATTAATCACAATAAGTCAATGTAAACACTAATCAAAGCAATAGAGTAACTGACGTCTTCAATAATTAAATGCAAACTAAATGTCAAAATGATTTAGAGCTAAAAAGGAGTCATATTTCTTAGCTGGTACAGAATGTAAACAAACAAGTTGAAACTTGCTACCTTTGCATAACTGCAGTTATATTGTTCTTAATGATAGAGACTATATTGTATTTTATATTTTTATATTAAACAAAATAAGAGCGAATATAATTGGGTCAAAATACTTTTGAGCGCTACTGTATATTTGTGTAATAAAATGCTCAGTAGCAGTATAAAAGCAATGAACGTCAAATTGTTAAAAACAGACTAATTTAATTAGGATTAATCACTTAAATACTATGGGATTCGCGACCAGTTGCATCGAATCGATCTCTGAATACTTCTTCCGTGTTTTTCAACGTTAATTAAAAACTTATCTGGAAAAACGCGGTACGGACCAAGGAGGCGTTGCAATTTTGCGACATCTTTTCGAAGCGCGCTCAGCACAATGCCACGTTTAAACTTTGAACAAGATTTTTGTTTTAGCTACACTTTAAAAAGAAAAGTTTATTACTATGCTAAACTTAGTTTCACGAAAGGCCAAATGAAGTTGAAGTATCACTACTTTTATTGTCAGTACCGAATTAATTTCATCATAAACAGATTAGGATAAGATTTTAAAAAGTGTTATACAGAGTAGCACTATTTGATATTATCTCTTTGAACTTTTATGGTATTTCCATTCATACTTATCTAGTATATGCAGCTATGCTCAACCCTACTTTGTTTAGTTTTTTACAAAGTCTTATTATTCTTTTAGCAATGATTTTTTAATAATACAGTTAATAATTCATATACTTATTGTACGGAACCCTATAAGCGGGAGTAATACTCGTACTTGACCGCTTATCTTTCAATCATTTCAAAACAAATTCCATTGCGGGTGTGCTTTTTAATTATACCTCAAAAACTACTTTAAGCTGTGATTTTGAATTTGTACATTTGAATATTCTGTAATTATATTTCTGATATTTTTTTGTAAGTTAATTTTCATATTTTGTTTCCAAAATTAAATTTTAATCTATATAAAATCTGAATTCATTTTCGAAAAAATATATGTTATAATCTAATGGGGGCTCTGCCCCCTGTAAGCTAAGCTTGCCCTTCCGTTCAGACACCACAGAATCTAAAAACACGCTAATCTGATGGATTTTAAAAATATTAGAGGAGATTGAATTATTCTGAAAAAAGTTGCGCAGATCTCCCTGTAAACGGATTTCTATTCAATTCCATTTGATTGCAAAACTTTAAGGGCGAATCAGTTGCTGTTAAGACATCCATTTTTTTTATTAAAGAGGATCATTTAAACATTTGAAAAGAAGCTAAAATAAACTAAATTAAGTATACAGAGTCTTTGTCTTCCGGTATTTTAAAACAATCTCTATAACAATAGCCTAAGTCATGTGACTATCATCAACAGATCCAGGCGGATCACTTCTCTTTTTATACTCTAGGTGCCATTTTGGTACTTTAATGTTAGCCAGGCACAGATAAGTCGCCAAATATTATTCTATCACCATCATTTCATGTATATTATAATAGTTCAAGTCATCAACTGCCATAAACAAATACGGTCTGATCTTTTCGCCGTTCATATGAAAGTTTGGCACAGATGTCATATATGTCTCATATTGGCGCGATTTTTTAACGACGCCAATTTGGGGAACGCATCTACAGCACAAACAATAACATCCGGCTTACCATATCAAGCAAAATAACGATACTTTGGCGACAGTTAAGTGTCCGTTCCGTATATGACATTGGCGTCAGAAAAAAATCGCGCCAATATGGGACCGTAAGTTTTCCATTTTGATTAAAAAATGAAAAAAAAATCGGATAAAATTACACAAAATTTCCATGGCTGCAAAGAATTCTTGGTACTGTTACGCTAGGCAGATGCAAATCTCGCCAATAGCTTTTTTTCAACTCGCCAGTTAGCATTTTTTTTTCGAGTTGTAATATTTGGCCAGATGTCATATACGCACAACAAGTTTGGCGTGATTTTTTTTTTTTTTTTTTTTTTTTTTTTTTTTTTACGAAAATTTGGCGAAAACTTCGTTTTCAAATACCAGTTACATATGCATTTTTAGTATTACTTAGTTATCCAGTCGACCAAAAATCTATCGCCAAACTATAAGATTAAATGCCAATAATGGTTGATCGTAAATGTCACATTCACTTGACTTTAAGCAAGTTACACGTGTTTACGTCATCAAGTGATTTTTATTTCGACTTTTTATTTGTATATTTATTAATGTTATACTAATTTATTTCTTCTTTCGTTATTTAAAATAAAAATTATGTCAATTTGTATAATTTGGCGAAATTGGTCGGCGAAATAACTAAGTACTACCGTATTTTTTAATTATTTTCTATTATTTTCAAAAGGAAATATATAAAAAAAAATCAATAATTATAGAACGAAATAATTTATATAATTTATAAAAAGAAATAAAACATTTATTATCAAATAAACAAGAATAGCCGGGTTACCATGTCAACCTTTTCTGAAATATGAAAAAAAAATCTGTTTGGCTAAAATTTGAGTTGCCATCATTAGAAAAATGTATATAAAATTAGAAAAAAATTAATATTTCGAAAACTAATTAGAATTTAAAAATTCTAATACCTGTTTTGAGATTTGCGGATCAATGCTGATTTGTGGTGTTAATTTCATCGGAAAGTATTCCACATTTTAGGAGAAATCGCTTGAAACATAAACAGTTGTTGAATCAGTCGATTCATATATCCGTTTCATAAATTCGTTTCATATATCCGTTTCATACATTCGTTTCATTTGGATTTTATATATTTAGGGTAGACATAAATTCGTTTCATTAGGACTTTATATATATAGGGTAGATATTTTTTAAGCAAATTTCTAGATGCTTCACTTGTGTAAATTCAAATGTACAACTGTTTTCCCTAAGTAGTTTTTGAATTTTTCTTTAAAAAAATAACTGCCTGCATTACAATTTATTTACAACGAATAAAATTAGTTTAACATTAGGAGTTCTAAAATTTAAATCTGCTTAATTCCTAAACTACTAGATTGAAGGGCGATCCCGTTAGGTAGCCAGAGATAAAACATACCAATATCAAAATTCGAGTTAATATTGACAAATTTTAAAGTTCGGTACATTATCTATATGTAGACGGGCCCTCTACGCAAATCACAGGTAAACCATTATTTAATAGACGTTATTATTAACCAATTGGTAAAGTCACATTTTATAGGATGATTTGTGGTAGAATTTGAATGGAGGTTTTCTTTTACTGACTGTAGAATAGACCGGGGCACGTTTACGCAGTGCACTTTTTCCGAAACGAGTTATAACTGGCGCACCACCAGTCATGACAGATTGATGCTGCTCCCTAGCGGGTATTCTCGCGAGCGTCAGTCGAGCTTCGGTTTAGCATGCGGAAAGGATAACCTGCTTTCAGCCAAGGTGAGTAAATTTTGCGTTGAACTAACTGAAACTTATTGTCAACTAATAATACTTAGAAAGGAATAAACAAATATATGAACATTAGCAGAATTTTTCTATTTTTTGAGAACTGTATTTGTATAAACAGAAATGCTATTAATTTTTGTTGCACGTTAAAAATAAATCCAAACATGGCGACGAGGCACGTTTACGCATTGACATCGCGGCACCTTTACGCACGTTCTTACTGCGTAAATGTGAACAACTGAGACCATTTGAAGAGACAGGACCAAGGATTCGCACATAGAAAGCGGAGAAAAAGAGGAAGCCCGCAATCCTAACTGATATTCCGGTTAAAGAAGACCTCAGACAAGAATAGTTGGAAGCGGAAAAGAAAAGAAATGATGGCACAACAGAACAAAAAATAGAAATTACCAAAAATTTACTAGATTCTATGGAAGCAGAACAAGAAGACAGCAAAGGAAAAAGTATGAAACCAAAAACCGCAAAAGGGAAAATGTTGGTACACTCTGGAAAAAAGAAAATAGTGAATGAATCTGATGACGAAGATGAAAACTGTGTTTGTATTTATTGTTTGAAATCATAAAACCAATCCAAAAAAGGACAAGACTGGGTTCAATGTCTTAGATGCAAAAGGCGGGTCCCATGACAAGTGTGCAAAAGGAAATAGTTTATTTTTTGTTTGTAAAAACTATAACAGTGATGATGAAGATGACTAAATAGTTTCTGTTTTCAATTAGCAATCAGACCTATGTTTTCAGTTTAGCCTATAAAACGTTCTTTAATTAATTCTTTAATTTTTTTAAAATAGTGTTTTAAGTTATAAATAAAACATTTCAATTTGATTAAATATTTATTTAACTTACTCCTTGGTATCACTTATAATATGCGTAAACGTTTCCCCCTTGATGCATAAACTTGTCCCGGAAACGGGGCAAGTTCATGCAAAAGACTTGGACCTAAAAAAAAAAAAAAATAACGATTAAAAACAGAAGCAAGGCAACAACTGAATACGCAAATTTTGACTTTATTAACTGCTTTATAAAACCACAATGTCTAAAATTTCCTAAGTTAAAACATAAAAATTAGAAAATTCATTGAAAAAAAAAACGCGTAAAGGTGCCCCGGTCTACCCTACTAGAAAATGTTGTTTTATGTATAATCTGTGCATTCAATCATCACTCTACTTACAAAGGACTCAATCTGATTAAATACACAAGTAAGAATACATGTTCTCTACCAATAAAAAAAAATTCCTTTGAATTTTAAACACTTATTCTTAATTGCGTGGAAAAAGACACTATCTTGTGAGAAATTAAAATTTATTCTCCATTTATAGAAAACAATAATTGTTCATTAATAATTAATATTTAATAATTAACAATTTGATATTGCACGTGAAACCTGACAAATGAGGTGCATTCGTACTATTACTAGTTTTATAAAAACTTTTTGCACTGCATATTGTACTGAATGTATATTTTAGTGCACTTCATAAGTGCATATCAATTTTATTCTGTTCTAAAGGCTGTAACATCATTTCTAAAGGCTGTAACATCATTAAAATGTACTTGAAATATTTTTTCCCATTAGCCTTAATGTAACAGAAAAAAATTGACTCCCCCTCTAATTAAAATATACATCCGGTTTTCATAAAATTTGAATTGACTCAACAAAATTTTGCAACAATTATATATTTTAAATTTTAGGCCGTTCGGTTGGGTAGTTTTTTATCTGTTATATGCAGACGGACAGACAGACAGACGGGCCGATCGACAACTATAGGGGCTACGTATTTATATAATGCGAACGCACCTAAAAAGACAGTTGGTTAGTTTCATAGTTAGTTAAGGAGGTGATTCAGACAATAATTTCATACAAATCCGTCAATGGAACAACTAATTAACCAATCGAAAATACCCAGGAATGTATAATTTCCCATCTCGGGTGATTGGTAGAATGGACCAAATTGTACGGGTTCCACATTTTACTGTTACCACAATATCGGGCGTATTTAAAATATATATATATTTAAAGATCTGAGTTTATGTTATCTAGGTCCACGCCGTGGTATGATTGCAAAAGCGTTAGTTACAATATCTATGCAAATATTTGGGAACATCTGAAAAGAAATCGAGAACAGGCTTCTTATTCCTTAAGCCACTGATGAGGCTCAGATAAAGTATAACAAACATTTTTATATTGTAAATCATTTCTTAAAAAGTTTTTGAATTTCTTTAAAAAGCCCTATTTCTGAACTTATCCTACACCTTTCATGACTAAACTTTATCTATTGATTATGTTAATTGACATGATTTTTATTTTAATTGACACCATGTGCATCTGAATGCAATCAAACTGATTATCTAAAGCAACTACAGTCAAATGTTTTATTTTTTTTATTTAAAGTAAAATATTTTTCTCATTTTGTAACTAATTTAAACGCTTATTTATTAGTTTAAGTCCTTCTTCAAAACAATATTAAAAATTACACTAATTAAAAAATGAAATAATGTAGAAATGAAATTTAA
The DNA here is from genome assembly GCA_963932465.1 of Maratus speciosus. Taxonomy (NCBI): domain Eukaryota; kingdom Metazoa; phylum Arthropoda; class Arachnida; order Araneae; family Salticidae; genus Maratus; species Maratus speciosus. The sequence goes on along the minus strand of OZ010790.1, from coordinate 174,994,307 downwards.
AGGAAAAAACAGTACTTTTATTCAGTCTGAAATGCTCTGCGAAACGGTTAAACTCACTCCTTTAATGCGATTTATAAAAAAATTTTAATAAAAAGGATTACTTCAAGTTATTTACCGTTGTTTACCGTTCATGCTTCTAAAAGTCTGAAAATTTCTCTCAAAAACATTTTATAGGAATTATTGCAAACGAATTACCCTAAAATCACCGTAAGAAAAATAAATTATTGTGAACATTTTAAAATGAAAGACTTTTCTTTATTATATATATATTTTTTTTGTTTTTTTCCAGTTTAAGGGAGTTACAAAAGCTACTGTTTTGGGAAATAATTAAAATGTAGGAGTTAATATGAAAAATAGATAGTTGAGACAAAACTGCTCCAGCTTTTGATTAAACTGTAAGCTTTTAAAAATAATGGTGATAAAAATGTGTGAGTCATTTGGCGTTCTAATTGACTTGCCACTCCACATTGATGCTTCGGAAGATCTCAGATGTACAGCAAATATTTTCAGCAAAATTCTATGAAATATTTTTATTTTAATAAAAGTATCATTTTTAGTAAGGTTTTTCAGAAACATTATTTCTCTTGAACGAAAGAGCTTACAATGGGAAATCCAATAGAAATGTTCGGAGTCGTATATCTGATATTATAATCCGAGCAAAATGTGTGTGCGTATGTGTGTATGTAATTTTTATATTAAAAACGGTTCTAACGATTTTGATTAAATTTTGAACGCTAACGTTTTCGGCCACGAAAAGACCATTTGGATGGGTCACGTGTTAGAGAAAATTCGATTAGTTGGTCATTATGGGTCAGGGTCAAGCTAATTATATCTAAAAAACGGCTCAACCGATTTTGAATAAATATTTTATCCCACCGTTTTCGGTTACGAGAAGACTATTGGGCTAGGTCACATGTTCGAGAAATTTCAATTAGTGGGTCATATTTGGGTCACTGCGGGTGAAGCTATTTTTATCTAAAGAACGGCTCTAACGATTTTCACTAAATTCTATATTCTGCAGTTTTGGATTACGAAAAGACCATTGGGCTATGTCACGTGTTCGAAAAAATTCGATTAGTGAGTAATTTTTGGGTCACTGTGTGTAAAGCTAAGTTTAGCTAGAAAACGATTCTAATGATTTTGACGAAATTTTGTAATCTATCGTTTTCGGGCACGAGAATACCATTGGACTAGGTCGCATGTTGAAGAAAAATGCAATTAGTGGGTCATTTTGGGTTCCAATGGGTCAGGGTCAAGCGAATTGAATCTAAAAAAAAAGGCTCAAAACATTTTCATAAAGTTTTGTAATACATCGTTTCTGGGCATGAAATGACCATTGGGCTAAGGCGCATGTTCGAAAAAATTCGATTAGTGGGTCATTTTTGGTTCACTGTAGGTCAAGCTAATTGTATCTAAAAACCGATTCAAACGATTTTGACAAAATTTTGTATTATCACGTTTTTGGGCATGAGAAGACCATTGGGCTAATTCACATGTTCGAGAAAATTAGATTAGGGGTTCAATATTGGGTCACTGTGGGTCAAGCAAATTTTATCAAGAAAACGGTTCAATCGATTTTGACTAAATGTAGTATCCAAACGTTTTCGGTCGCGAGAATACCATTGGACTAGGTCGCATGTTGAAGAAAAATTCAATTAGTGGGTCATTTTGGTCCCAATGGGTCAGGGTCAAGCGAATTGAATCTAAAAAAAAGGCTCAAAACATTTTCATAACGTTTTGTAATACATCGTTTCTGGGCATGAGATGACCATTGGGCTAAGTCACATGTTCGAAAAAATTTGATTATTAGGTCATTTTTGGTTCACTGTAGGTCAAGCTAATTGTATCTAAAAAACGATTCAAACAATTTTGACAAAATTTTGTATTATACCGTTTCTGGGCATGAGCAGACCATTGGGCTAATTCACATGTTCGAGAAAATTAGATTAGGGGTTCAATTTTGGGTCACTGTGGGTCAAGCTAATTTTATCAAGAAAACGGTTCAATCGATTTTGACTAAATGTAGTATCCAACCGTTTTCGGGTACGAGAAGACTATTGGGCTAGATCACATGCCCGAGAAATTTCAATTAATGGGTAATTTTTGGCGGGTCATGCTAATTTTATCTAAAATACGGCTCTAATGATTTTTACTGTACTCTGTTTTGGATTACGAGAAAACCATTGTGCTAACTCGCATGTTCCAGAAAATTCGATGAGTAATTTTTGGGTTACTGTAGGTCAAGCTAAATTTATCTAGAAAACAGTTGCTACGATTTTGACTAAATTTTGTATTTTATTGTTTTCGAGCTCAAGAAGACCATTAGGTAAGTCGCATGTTCAAGAAAATTCGATTATTGAGTCATTTTGGGTCACATTGGGTCAGAGTCAAGTTAATTGTATCTAAAAATAGTTCGAAACATTTTGACAAAACTTGGTATTATACCGTTTCCGGGCATAAGACCATCAAGCTAGGTCGCATGCTCAAGAAAATTCGATCAGTGGGTCATCTTGGGTCTTAAGGGATCAGAATCAAGCCAACTGTATTTAAAAAACGGCTCAAACTTTTGATAAAATATTATATTATACCGTTTCTGGTTACGAGAAAACTATTGGGCGAAGTCGCATGCTCAATAAAATTCTATTTATGGGTCATTTTGGGTCACAATGGGTCAAGGTCAAGCTATTTGAATCTCAAAAAGGTTCAAATGATTTTGACATTTTTTTTATTATACCGTTTCCCAGTACGTGAGGACTATTGGAATAGGTCACATGTTCGATAAATTTCTATTAGTGTGTCATTTTTGGATCAACGTGGGTCAAGTTAATTTTATCTAGAAAATGACTAACGATTTTCACTAATTTTTGCATTCCATCGTTTTCAAGCTTGAGAATAGCATTGGGTTAGGTTGCATGTTCGAAAAAATTCGATTAGTGGGTCACTTTGGGTCTCTATGGCTCAGAGTCAAGCTAATTGTAACTAAAACAGCAAGAATGATTCTATGGGAATAATATATCGACATAAACGTAAAGCTAATTATTACCGAGCTTAGATCGGTCATTCTTGCTACTTTTTTTATTAATCTTTGTATGCAAGCACATTAGAGAAATTAAATATTACAGTACAATAGTTTATATAGAGTGTAATATAAAGGTTTACGTACTGATGACATATGTGTTTATTATTCACAAAATAACAAGCTTAAAACGATTACCTTTATGCCAATGATAAAAATCACTTTTAACATCACGTAAAAAAATACTTAACTTACATTTATAATAAATGTTCAAAATGCCCACACCTTTGTAGGAGGCAAAGCTGAAATCATTTGCGCATGTTTCTAAAAACGCGTTTTAACACGCTGGAAGGACTTCTTGTATCCTTTGAGATAATGGCAATTTTAAGATCATCTAATGTTGCGGATTATTTGCATAAACTTTGTTCTTTAAATATCCCCAAAGAAAAAAGTCCGGGATGCTCAGTTCAGGGATCCAGGTGGCCAAAGATTTTTTGAGATGAGTCAATCGCCAAAAAATTCTCCAAGCACATCTATGGTTTTATCAATCGGATGGTATCTTGCACCATCTTATTGCAACCAAGAATCTCGTTCATTCATTTCTAACAATGCAACAAATTCATGGATAAGTTTCTTGTATACATAACGATTAACAATTGATTCAAAAAACAGCGGCTAAACAAACATTTTGCGTGAGACAGTACACCATACGCCAATTTTTTGAGAATGTAAAGGATTTTGCATTAATAAATGAGTATTGGTCGTTTTGTGTGTTCAGGTATCCGCCTAAATTAAACTATGCCGCATTGGAGAAAAATGTTTGTCCAAAATCTTGATGTTGTTGTGAATAAATCTCCGGAACAACCGGAAATAATTTATCCGCTTTTCAAGGTCCGGTGGCTTTATTTCCTGTATCATTTTTATACGATAACCCTTTAAGACCCGGAACATTTTCACATTTAAATATCACATTCTTCTGGTTATTAACTGTATACTGACTCTAATGAGACTTAAAAAAATAATTAAAAAATTTTTCGTCACCCCCTGTAGCGTGGACAGTACCCGCACGCACGTACAGGTTGGGCTTTTTCTAAGAAGGCCGCACCCGCACGATCGTACGGGTTGGCTTTTCCTGTGAAATAAATACTTATAAGATGATTTGGGATTTATTGGCTGAAATACTGCAATGGAATCCTTACTGGCTCTAAAGGTAAAAAAGGAGAAAAAAAATTAATATTGGAGATGTACTTATCGACTTCAAAAAAATCATATTTTAATTAATTTTAAAATGTTTCCTTTATTTTAAAAAAAAAATTATGATATCGATTTTATTTTTCTATAAGTCTGTAACTTTTTTAAATTAAAATTTAAGAAATGATTGACTTACCTGGAATTGCATGAAAGCTAAAGGAGCAGAATGAGGTACAGAAATGAACTCCTTAACATCCCACATGTATTGTTTTTTGTTGTTGTCGTTGTTTTCATTATCTTAGCCTCTGCCGAAACTGGCTTAGAGGTAGAACTTTGAGGAATGAGTTAAGGGGACTTTGATGAGGAAGAATGATCCAAAATTTCCATTTCTAAAGATTTGTATTTTTTTCTTTTCTTCATCGAGCGCATCTGAACTTGACTATACTTCTAATAAATCTGCTTCAAATATTTTGTCCGCAACCTCTAAATTCAGAGTCTGATTTATTCATCAATTGCAAATTTTCTTCTTGTGAGAATTATTTTCCGTTTAGGCATCTGAAAAAGTATTTTATTTTGCTTTGTTAAAAGTTAACAAAGTTTTTTAAAAAAATATCTTAGGAAACTTTATTAATTGAAAAGAAACAAAAAGTAAAATTTAATTGAAAAGAATAATAATTCATCCATGACAACACTCAAGAAAATATGGCATTAATTATATAACAACATGCTTCGTTTTTATTCTGGCTGTCACCAAAATTTTCTAAACTGAAAACAAAATGAACATTGAGAAAGCTCTTACCTTTACAATAGCACTGACTAACGTAACGCCCAAGTCGCACGATCGTGCGGGTAACGAAATCTGAAGTCCTATGAGCAACATAAATAGTGTATAATTAATGTTTTTTTATTATATTACACTTATTTAGACATTAAAGCAAAAATATTTATCCAAGCAATTAGAAATATACTAATAATTACCTTTTTACGATAGGTAAAATGATGAGCTGTTTTCGTTGTATTTGTAAACAAAGCTAATCATGCCGGCTAAAAGTAAAACAAGTACTACAACCGTCATCCGTTGATAAAAATGATACTTTACTCTTTTTGCAAACCAGAACAATCGTTCGATTGGGGTTTTTATTATATACGACTGTTTCAGAAGCAAAGATTTACATGTATGTCTAACTCGCACGATCGTGCGGGTTGGGTCTTAAAGGGATAAGCACAAAAATGAAAAGCTCATAAAGCCTTATGTGTCGATCCACGAGATACGCCCATTTCTTATCCCAAACGTCCCATGCATTTCTGGGGAGTTTGCAGTGTCCTTCTTTGAGTGTTTTGCAGAAAGGTTGGTTAAACAACTTTTGGACCTGTACTCCTGTGCTTCTCTTCCACCGAATCTGTATTACGAAATCGCCGAAAGAGCTGATATAGCGAATCTTTACTCGGTATTGCATAATTTGGATATTCAATTCGTCAAACATCTTTGCATCTTTCATTCGATTTACATTCAAAATAAGTTTCCAGAATCACAGTTCTCTGAATGAGTGATAAACTCATTTTACTATGAAGAACAAAATAACATAGAACTTTATTCTCGCACCAACTGAGCGCGGAAATAACCAATCCATAAAAACTCAAAAAACCAAAAAACGGTTCGGTCAATGGGTGTTTTCAGATTGCATCAAATCAAATTTTATGTGAGCAGATATTGCAAAACTCAGGTTGTAAAGCGATGACTGGTTCCAAAATGAGTGAAGGGGGTTGTTTCCCCGTGCCCCGAAATGAAGTTTTAAAATGATGTACATCTTTATCACAGAAGCTTTTTCTTTTCATTCAGTTCTTTTTTACGATGTTGTTTCTGAGATCACTCTTCAGAGATTTATCAAAAGAGGTTTTTCTCAAAAATGAACTTATTAATTGAAGAATAAAATGTGCTTCTGATATAAGAGAGCAGCCAAATTAACCTAATGATTATCGAAACTTCAAATATGTAAGGTATACATGCCCTAAATCAAATTCAAGGTAATGTTATTTCGAATTATTTAAGTTGAATTGATTTAAGGTATACGATAAATGGGGTTATCTGCATTCACAAACGTCAAAGGTCTCACAAGTTTTGGTTATTGTTGTAACGTTATATTTTAGGTAAATTATGTCGAAAATTGAAGGCAAAATTATAATACTTAATATAAAATTAATAAATAATGTGAACTAAACAAAAAAATTAAAAAAAAGAATAATTATGTTACGTAATTATCTTAGTGATTTCTGATGCAGACACATCTAATGCATATAGTCAGTCTTGAAGTGTATTTTTGCATACATGAGACATTCTCGCAAAATTTTAACTATCAGGAATAAAAATCTGGTGAAATTAAACTTAGTAAAATAAGAAAAAGTGGCCAGCTGCGGCGATTTTTTTTTTTATTTAACTGAAGTTTAAGTTAAACTTGCGTGTTTAATTTTCTTTACCGTTCTCTTCACATTTTATCTCTCTAACTTTTTATTTTCTTCTAAATTTCCACTGATAATGAATCTGCATAGTAACCACAGAATATTTAAATTACAAATAATAGCAATGTAGTATGTTTAGTACAAAGTTTTGGTATAACATTGTATTAAAGGGATGTTAAGGAATGGACAATAAGGGAAAAAAGCGACGGTAAGGAAAATTGCCATCTATTTTTAGGCAAATCATGTTAAGTCTAAGTGATGGCACAATATTCGTTGATTTTTAGCAAAGTTATATACATTGTATTAAATTATTTTTTTTTTTAATTATCTCAAAAATGTAGGAATAAAACTTGGAGAAAGTCACAACGTTTGATATTGATATTTAAAAGCTGATTTAAATTCTGCAGTAAATTTCCTGTCAAAGAATTTTAACCATTTTTTCCATAGCATACTTTTGCTTGAGAAAAAAGTTGAAAAAATATGTAGCTGCATCTGAAGTGATTCTATGTGTATAATTTTAGCAAGTACAGTAGCAAGGACAGTAAGGAAACTAAAATACTGGGACAGGGTTAAAAAAAAATACCGTAAAAATGTGTGCAGGTTACTTTTTTGCTACATATTTATATAAAACAATAGTTTCAGTTTCGGAAAAAATTACATCGAATTACTTTTATTGATAGAATTTTATACAGACAGCTGCAAACGTAATAATCAGCATGAGAGACACGGGGCGGTAAAGAATTTCGTGGTATATTTGGAACCCAATCACCATACAAAAATTATTTATCTAATTAATATTATTATACAGTCATGCAATAAAATGTTTTCGAAAAAAAAAGAATATGTACTAAAATAAACATTATTATTCAAGGACTTAAAAGTCAAATTTATGTGAGAATGCCTTATATTAAACGAGCAAGCGATTTTCCTGATTATGAATGATATCGTAAACTACTGGATCGATTTTCATGAAACTTGCCTCCAATACTAAATCAAGCACGAGACAAAGATCTAGCTAGGTCTCGAATTCAAGAAAATTTGTTTTTACAGGGTAAAACAAGATCATAGCCGACACTTCTGCTTTCTACAAATCGAAACATTCTCATGCGATTTACATGAAACGTGTTTTCTATACTAATTCGAGCACGATAAACACATCTAGCTAGGTTTTGAATTCGAAAAAATTCATTTTTATCGATTAAAACAAACTCAGCACTGAAAATGTTGCTATATATCGATAACGGCTCTAACGATTTTCATAAAATTTAACGCCTATTCTAATTCGAGCTCAAAAAATTGATTTAGCAAGTCGTTAATTCGAGAAAAATCGTTTTCTGTGGTTAAAATAAGTTCATTACTCAAAAAAGTGGTATTAATCGGAAAAAAATTCTGACGATTTTTATGAAATATACTTCATTCTAATATGAGAAAATCTTCCAACTAAGTCTCGACTTAGGTAGAAAAAAAATGTAATTTTAAGCAATTTTTTTATATTTAATCATCCGTAATCGGAATCCTCGCCAACACAATGAAAGGTAATCTCGAAGTGGCACTAAAAGATTGCCTTCTACACTTAATCGAGCACTAGATAACGGCTTATGTAGATCTAAAATACGGTAAAATTTGTTTTAACTGGCTAGAATAAAAGAAAATTCATTGATTATAATTATTGATTATGATTATATTTCGTGAATTTAAATATTTTCATAAACATTAGTAATATTTCTTGATAAATAACTGTGCTTATACTTTTGCTAAGTTTAAAACAACTGCCATATTGTTACAAAATTCTGTATAGTTTTTTGCCATGACGATATACCCTGGCGCAAAATTAGTAACAATTTTAAAAGCAAGATCATTTTTCTGTGTCAATATTTCCACATAGCCCATTTTTGTCGCCAAACATTGACTTAGACAACGTATCTTGTTAATAATCCTTTGATTTATAAAACATGGAGTATAGCACTCAGGATATGCTTGATAATCGCATGCATATAAAAATAGTTTATTTTCATATATGACAATCCAAATTTCCGGCTATATGTAAAGTTTTCTTTTCTTTTCCTTTTTTACTTTAAAATATATTATTTACGTACTCGAATAAATGCTTCAGAGTAAAAAATTTTAATTTTATATTTCTTCCCCCCACTGAATAAATGACACTATATTTAAAAGAAAACAAGTAATTTTTCTATTTAAAAGTGAAATATATCAACTTTTGCCCATCCATGACTTCATTTTCTCTGACTTTTAGTTTCTGACCGTGTTAAGACTGGGAGCCGTAAGTACAAACGTTGACTCCATGACTTATTTATATTCTACTAATATTTAGTAACTATAACATTTCTATGTTTACTGAAAAAAGTAAATATTTCTAATACTGTGAAGTTAGAACTAAAGTATTCGTTTTTATTTAAATTTAGTTAGTATAATAGCAAATTCATTATGTCTTCAGGACGGCCTAAAAAAACGAGAATTCAACTTTAACGAACGAATGCAGAGTCCGATTAGAAATACTGAAATTGAAAATGATATTTCAACGTCTAGATATATGCGTGCTGCTAAAGGAAGAAGCCGACAAAAGATCGCAGATATGGTGTATTGTCTTAATGAATCTTTATCTCAAGAATTACATCAATTGTGTACATTAAAAAGACGGGAAAATATTGGCAAAACAAACGAAATCCGCATTCAAACCATACGGGAAATGCAGCATTGTTCCATTCAGCACATAACAAATGAAATAAATAAGCGACAAGATCAAGATTTAGATGAACAAAGACGCCGTAAAATAAGACGTCTGCAAATTTTAGTAAAGAAACGAATCCGAACATGGAAGTGCGCAGTTAACAACTAAGCAGCATATCAAAAATTGGGTTCTTTTAACATTGCATGTATTCATTGCAAAGCAATTCATTTTCCTGAAAAACGTGTGTCTAATCAAATTAACCAGGACTCATTTGGCGACTGCTGCTTACATGGACGAATTAAGCTTGACTTCCCCATTTTTCCAAATGAATTGGTGCGTCTCTTTTTAAAATGCCCCCCACTTGCTGAAATTTCCACAAAAAAATTCGCAATTTAAATTCAAGCTTTGCTTTGGCTTCATTTAAGGCGCATGATGATCGAACAATTAACAGCCATGGTATTTACAACTTTGTCGCCGGCGGACAAGTTTATCATAAGATGAATATGGCAGCTCATCCAACACAAAACAGTGAAGGTGAATTCGAACGACCGCAATATGGTCAGATGTACTTTTTAAGTTCAGAAGATTCTGCTCACGAAAGACTCGAATATCCTCTCGACCATGGAATCAGACGAAATTTAATGGAACTTTTAGAGCAAAATATTCGGTCTCAAAATATGTTTGCACAATCATTTATGATGATGCAAGAAGTTGAAGAAGAAATGAATCGACAAACTAATGTAGAAGGAATAAAAGCTCCATATGTCAAATTTCAGTTTACAATGCAAGAAAATGCTGATTACAGAAGATTCAATGTCCCTATGACTAATGATGTATGCGCCGTGCTTACACTCAACGCCGATCAAAGCTTTCCAGATAACGAAATGGTGGTACATCAACGTGGAAAAAAAAATGTCAATTTGCTTAATATTGATAAACGTTTAGAACCATTAACGTATCCACTATTTTACCCCAAAGGAACATTTGGCTATTCTGTGGATCTACAATTGCAAACACCTTTTACAAGTCGTCAGCATCTTACTCGACTAGAATTAGCACAATATAGAATTGCTTTTCGACTTGAACTTACCAAATACCTTCCTCCAGTAACAGTTATTATAGGTGCAGATTTGCGCCAAATACACTTAGACGCTTTGCATTTTGGTGGTCGGCTTTTCCAACAATACCTCGTTGATACATGCATCAGAGTAGAGCGCGATCACATCCAATGGGTCAAGGCTAATCGAAAAAAAATTCTTGCTGATCAATATTCTGGCGTTACCCACATTATTAATGCACTCGCTGAAAAGAAAAATGCCATTGTTTGTGAAAAGATAATCCTGCCATCTTCATTCATTGGATCGACGCGATACTATGTTCAACAGCTCGAAGATGCGATGGCCATTGTCTACAGATATGGATCGCCAGATTTCTTTATCACTGTGACATCAAATCCTGAATGGCCAGAAATTAAGGAGGCATCAAGAGTTGTCTTGGAAAATGGAATAATACATGAGCAACATGCTCAAGATAGACATGATCTCGTTGCTAGAGTTTGTAAAATTAATTTCAGTGACATTATTGAAAAATTTGAGAAAAAACAAGTATTTGGAAAGGTTGCTGCTTACGTTCATACAATAGAATTCCAGAAACGTGGCCTCCCAAATATGCATCTGCTGCTGATTATGGCTCCTGAAAATAGAATCCGTAACCCGGAGGAGCCTGATGACCTGATTTCAGCAGACATTCCCATTAATAATGATCCTGAATTACGAAATATGATGCTAAAATGGATGATTCACAATCCGTGTGGGAAACTAAACCCAAATGCACCGTGTATGATTAATAAAAATGGGTGCATGAAATATCGCTTCAACTATCCTAAAATGTTTAACAAAATCACTTCTTTAGCGGACGATAAAAAACCAAGTTATCGACTTAGATATAATCCACAGTTGGAACAACATAGTTTATAATTTTCGCACGAGCATTCTGTTTATCAAAAGGATGTCAATGGTTGCAAAATAACAAGAGATAACCGTCACGTAGCTCCATACAGTGCTTATCTGTTGAAGAGATAGAAGTGTCATATAAACGTTGAATGTGTAGGAAATATTTGTGCTGTAAAACATCTCTACAAATATATCTACAAAGGGCATGATTGTGCAACAATAAAGATCGTTGAAAACCAAAGAAAATTTATGTCCAATGAAGTAGACACCTACATTGAAGGTCGATGTATCACTCCACCAGAAGCATGTTGGCGATTATCTGGCAACGAGATTCAAAAGAAAAGCCATTCTTTTCAACGCTTAGATATCCATTTACCATGTCAATTTCGAATTCCAAACATTGATCTAGCACAAGAAGATTTAGCAGATACGGGTCAGAAAGGTTCAACATTAGAGGCATATTTCCGGCATAATCGAGGCCTAAAAAAAATAGAAGAAAATAATCTTCTGGACGGAAATTTTCAAGAAGTTATATATCACTACCATTGGCAAATTCCCGAATACTTCAAATGGGATGGAAAATCCAGCGAATGGATTCAGGGACGCGTCATTGGTCGAATACATCATGTAAATTTCATCTTCCAGCCAAAACTCTACCACTTACGAATGTTGTTGTACCATGTTAGAATGCAACAGGCTTCGAAGATATGCTAACAGTTGATGGCATTTCATATGCATCATATAAGGAAGTTTGTTTAGTTCGTGGGCTAACTTGCGATGACCAACAATGGATTGAAACTCTGCGAGAATCTGCTATGCCGAAGATGCCTAAAGTCATGAGAGCGCTGTTTACACAGATTCTCATTTTTGGATCTCTTGAAAATCCAAGACGCCTATGGGAAATGTTTAAGAAAGATTTTGCTGAAGACTTCATACGAGAAACAGGACGGATGGTTAATTCTGTCGAAGAAGCGCTTAAGCGTGCTTATCGAATTATCGCATTCAAGTTAAATACAGAAGCTACTGAAGGTAGGAATTTCCTATACTTGGTTCATCAACTTGGTATAGACGATATTGAAGAATACGAGAACGTGCTAAATGAAGAAACTATGAACACCAATGAGTATATTTCTATTGGAGAACATATGTATCAACTTCTTAAAGGGAGACAAATTGAAACTGTTGATACCATCTTACATTCAGTAAAAGATTCAACCCCTCGATCAAAATGTTTCTTTATTCATGGACCTGGAGGCACTGGAAAGACTTTTGTATACGAAACTCTTTATTACATCCTTTCAGGACAAAAGTATAAAGTAAAGTGCATGGCATTCGCAGGGATTGCTTCTATTCTACTATCTGATGGAAGTACTTCACACAAGACTTTTGGACTTAAAGTTCCATTGACATCGGATTCAATTTCCAACATCAAACCTAGATCCGCTAAAGCAGTCGAACTCAGCAAAGTTGATGTATTTTTGGTGGATGAAGCTCCTATGCTGCCAAAATACGGACTTCACAACATAGATCAATGGCTGCGCTCGATTGGAAATCCAATTTTTCCATTTGGTGGAAAGATTATGGTCCTATGAAGGGACTTTTGTTAATGTCTACCAGCCCAACTACGAGGAAACATAAGTGAAATATTGTATTTATCAATCAAAAAAGTGAGCTGTGGCACCACTTCAATTCACTTTCATTAACAGATAACATGCGCGTAGATCCGGAAGAAAGAGAATTTGCCAAATATCTTTTGAAACTTGGAAATGGGGAGCTAACTGAGAACGCAACGGATGAAATCGAAGTACCCGTAGATATACTTCCAAATGGTCATCTCATTCATGAAGTCTTTGGAAACTGCTTAAAGAAAGGAAGTTATGAAGAAATGAAGGATCGAGCTAGCCTTGCGCCATTAAATAAAGATGTCAGCAAGATTAACGTCGAAATTATTGAGAAGCTTCCTGGAGAGTATAAAATCTACCACAGCTACGATTCCGTCTAAGATCTACCTGGAGGAGCAGTCCAGTTTACGACGGAATTTCTCAATTCCATCGAAATAGCTGATTTGCCACCTCATGAGTTAAAGCTTAAAAATAACGCAATAATCATACTATTGCGCAATTTAGATGTTTCATAAGGCCTTTGCAATGGAACAAGGCTACTTGTTAAAGATCTTTGCAATAACATAATCAAAGCAAAAATAATCACAGGAGAATATTCAGTAATTGAAGCACATATTCCGCTAATAACTCTCGATTCAAGAATAGGTCAACTTGGATGCACGATGCAAAGGCATCAATTTTCTGTGAGGCCAGTGTTTGCAATAACTGTACATAAAGCTCAAGGTCAGACTTTCAAATTTGTTGGCGTCGACTTACGGACACCTGTTTTTATGCATGGAATGCTCTACGTTGCTTTTTCCAGGGTTACGAGGCAAAACAACTTAAATGTACTTCTACCTACAGAAAATCCTCATCACACTCATAATGTTGTATGGAAAGAAGTATTGAATACATCAACAACCAATCAATTTAGCATTTAAAATGCTGCAGAAATACGTAACAAAATGGTTTATTAGAAAATACTAAGAAAGGGATATAGATTTCTCAATAAATAAAAAGCTCAAAAAACGAATATTTAGTATATTATTATTTTTAGAAAGTAGAAATGATATTTTCATGTAGAAATAAATACGTTTTCGGTCACGAAAAGAACATTGGGATGGGTCACGTGTTCGAGAAAATTCGATTAGTGGGTCATTTTGGGTTATAATGGCTCAAAGTCAAGCTAATTATATCTAAAGAACGGCTCAATTGATATTGAATAAATTTTGTATCCCACCATTTTCGGGTACGAGAAGACTATTGGGCCAAAGAAAAGCCATTCTGTTCAACTCTTAGATATCCATTTAACAGGACAATTTCGAATTGCAAACATTGATCTAGCACAAGAAGATTTAGCAGATACGTGTCAGAAAGGTTCAACATTAGAGGCATATTTTCGGCATAATCGAGGCCTAAAACAAATAGAAGAAAATAATCTTCTGAACGGAAATTTTCAAGAAGTTATATGTCACTACTATTGGCAAATTCCTGAATACTTCAAATGGGATGGAAAATCCAGCGAATGGATTCAGAGAAGTCGCCGTTTACGCGTCATTGGTTGAATACATAATGTAAATTTCATCTTCCAGCCAAAACTCTCCCACTTACGAATGTTGTTGTACCATGTTAGAATGCAACAGGCTTCGAAGTTATGCTAACAGTTGATGGCATTTCATATGCATCATATAAGGAAGTTTGTTTAGTTCGTGGACTAACTCGCGATGACCAACAATGGATTGAAACTCTGCGAGAATCTGCTATGTCGAAGATGCCTAAAGTCTTGAGAGCGCTGTTTACACAGATTCTCATTTTTGGATCTCATGAAAATCCAAGAAATGTTTAGATTAGATGAGAAAATTCGATTAGTGGGTCATTTTGGGTTATATTGGGTCAGAGTCAAGCTAATTATATCTAAAGAACGGCTGAATTGATATTTAATAAATTTTGTATCCCACCATTTTCGGGTACGAGAAGACTATTGGACTAGGTCACATGTTCGAGAAATTTCGATTTGTGGGTCATTTTGGGGTCACTGAGGGTCAAGCTATTTTTATCTAAAAAACGGCTCTAACGATTTTCATTAAACTCTATACTTTACTGTTTTGGATTACGGGAAGATCATTGAGCTAAGTCACATGTTCGAGAAAATTAGATTACTGGGTCTTCCTGGGTCACCGTTGGTCAAGTTAAGTTTATCTAGATAACGGCTCTAACGATTTTGATGAAATTTTGTAATCTGTTGTTTTCGGGCACGATTTGACTAAATTTTGTATCCAACCATTTTCGGGTACGAGAAGACTATTGGGCTAGGTCACGTGTTCGAGAAATTTCGATTTGTGGGTCATTTCGGGGTCACTCTGGGTCAGGGCAAGCTAATTATATTTAAAAAACGCCTCAACACGTTTTCACAAAATTTTGTAATATACCGTTTCTGGGCATGAGATGACAATTGGGCTAAGTCACATGTTTGAGAAAATTCGATTAGTGGGTCATTTGGGGTCACAATGTGTCAGGGTCAAGCTAATTGTATCTAAAAACGGCTCAAACGATTTTGACTAAATTGTGAATTCTATCGTTTTTGAGCTCGAGAAGATCATTGGGACAAGTCTCATGTTCAAGAAAATTCGATTAGTGGATTATTTTGGGTCACAATGGGTTACGGTCAAGCTAATTGTATTTAAAAAGCAGTACAAAACTTTTTGACAAAGTTTTGTATAGTACCGTTTCCGGGCATGGTAAGACCATTGGGTAGGGTCGCATGTTCGAGAAAATTCGATTAGTGGGTCATTTTGTGTCACAATGGGTCAGGGTCAAGCTAATTGAATCTAAAAATCGGCTCAAGACATTTTCACAAAATTTTATAATATACCGTTTCTGGGCATGAGATGACCATTGGACTAACAAGGAGAGGGCCAACCTTGTTAGTAACAGATTTTGATTATTTTAATTTATGTTGTAGGGTAGAGACCCCTTAGTGTCAGGTTCAACGGATTTTATCCAACGCTCCTTAGTTCTTGAGAAACCGGTGGGTCTAATAATAGTACACAACTTAAATACCTACTTTGCAACCGCAATAATAGGTTGGTCGTAGCTCAGTTGGCACGACGTGCGCTGGCTGATCTGCGGGGCCAGGGTTCGGTACCCGAACGCTCTACATCTGTTTTTCTCATTTTTTGTTTTATAAGTATACTTGAAATTATAATTTAATAATTTCAATTACAAATGTTAATACCCTACATTAATTATAATATTAACAATCTTAAATTTATCATTTTTTTTAATTTTTAAACTATTATTTCTCATCCTTTAAAGAGGTTTAAAAAGAAATTGGATCTATTATTGAATGATAAAATTCCAAAATCGTGACGAAATCTGTTGTGGTGCCATCTAGTTATGATAAAATAAAAGAATATTCAAATAAAATAAAAATAAAAGCAAAAAGAAGTAAAGGTGAAGGCAAAATAATTGAAAGAGCAAGCATACGTATTACAAATTTAAAAATCTTTAATATGCAAAAAACCGGTTGTAATTTAATTCTGATGCTAAATTTTAATATAATTATGCTTTTTACTTTAAAGACAGAATAATAGTATTATCGCATTGATTTCCTTTGTTAAAGCAATGCGTAAACGATGTTTCTTTAAAATTAGGAATTGACACAATTGCTCAATATCATTGCATCGATAAATAATATATGAAATACATTTTAAAAGTGATTTTTAAAAAATTTACAGTTTTATGATGTTTTAACTTTTTATTTAAAAGTAAAAAATTAAATAGGTTAAAATTATAATTGATATACAATATTATAAATTTTAATTGACAATGAGATTATTAATTATAGTTACAAGTATATTTATAAAACAAAAAATGAGAAAAACAAATGTAACGCATTCAGGTATCAAACCCAGGCCGGCGGATCAGCCGGCCAACGCCATACCAACTGAGCTACGACCAACCTATCATTGCGGTTGCAAAGCAAGTATTTAAGTTGTGTACTATTATTAGACCCCCCGGTTTCTCAAGAACTAAGGAGCTTTGGATAAAATCCTTTGAACCTGACACTAAGGGATCTCAACCCTACAACATATATTAAAATAATCAAAATCTGTGATTAAGAAGGTTGGCCCTCTCCTTGTAAGTCACATGTTCGAGAAAATTCGATTAGTGGGTCATTTTGGGTGACAATGGGTCAGGGTCAAGCTAATTGAATCTAAAAAAAATGCTCAAAATATTTTGACGAATTTTGTATTATACCGTTTCTGTGCATGAGAAGAGAATTGGGCTAAGTCACATGTTCGAGAAAATTCGATTATTGGGTCATAACGGGTCAGGGTCCAGCTAATTGTATCTAAAAAACGGCTTAAACGAGTTTGACTAAATTTTTTATTCTATCGTTTTCGGGCACCAGAAGACCATTGGGCTAGGTCGCATGTTCAAGAAAATTCGATGAGTGGGTCACAATGGATCAGGGTCAAGCTAATTGTATTTAAAAAGCAGTACAAAACATTTTGACAAAGTTTTGTATAATACCGTTTCCGGGAATAATAAGACCATTGGGCAGTGTCGCATGTTCAAGAAAATCCAATCAGTGGATCATTTTTGGCTCTAATGGATCAGGATCAAGCTAACTGTATCTAAAAAACAGCTCAAATGATTTTGACAAATCTTTGTATTACACAGTTTCTGGACAAGATAAATCCATTGAGCTGGGTCGCATGCTCATGAAAATTCCATTAGTGGGTCATTTTGGTGATAATGGGTCGGGTCAAGCTAACTGTATCTCAAAAAGGTTCAAGCAAAGGTTCAAGCAAAGGTTCAAGACCATTGGAATAGGTCACATGTTCGATAAATTTCGGTAAGTGGGTCAGTTCTGGGTCAAGCTTATTTTATCTAGAAAACAACTAATGATTTTCACTAAGTTTTGTATTCCATCGTTTACTGGCTCGAGAAAAGCATTGTGTTAGGTTGTATGTTCGAAAAAATTCGATTAGTGTGTCATTTTGGATCAATATGTCTCAGGGTCAAGCTAATTGCATCTAAAACAGCAAGATTGATTTAGTGGGAATAATACATCGAGATAAACACAAAGCTGATTTTGACCGAGCTTAGCTCGGTCATCCTTCTAGTATGTAGTCGAGTCTCTATATAACGAAATCCATTGTTCCAGTAAAAAAATCGTTATATAGATAAATTCGTAATATAGAGAATGAGTAAAAATTTCTATTTAATGTGTAAATTTGGAACAAAAATTTTTTTTGAGGTGTTTAATTAAGGATTTGAAATGTTTAACAATAAATATCAACCTAATATTGTATTTCTTAATTATTTAAACAGTTTCGAAAAAGAGAACAGACATTTATTTGAATGCATAATAAAAATCACATAAGAAAAACTTACATTAATTTTAGACGGAGAAATCTGTAATTTTTCGCTGTTTTGATTTCCAAAGTGTTACACTCTCGAAAAAACGTTCACACTTTAGCAAGGAATGCAAAATTGTATCGGGAACATTTTCCTCCATTTGAAGTCCTTTCCTTATAACATCAAAAGAACTCATCATTTCACTGCATGATGGTGTTTTCTCTTGTTGTTTCGTTTTCGTTTTCATGCTCATTGTTCATAACTCTGCTTAAAATATCACTATCAGTAGGATACTGTGCAATAGTGAGATTGTCATCCACTTCAAAAAAAATCAGAGAGAGTAAAATTTTCTTCAACATTTCCGCGTTTCTTAATTAATTTCCATTTCTCTTTTAAGTCTGCTAAAGCCACTTCTTCTTCGTCCTCAGAATCAGAATTATTCTCCAGTTTAGAAAAGCTGGCCTTTTTGAAGCGATCATAAATATTTTTTTCAGTTATATCAAATCCCCAAGCTTTATAAAGTTCCGCAATACACTTTCTAAGACTAATGATGTCTTGGGTGGAATAATTTTTTTCAGTACCTATGATCAGTACTTTAAGAATTCTTTTCTTATAATGCACCTTTGGATTTTTTGTTATTCTCAAGTCCATGGGCTGCAGTTTTGATGTACAATTGGGTGGTAAGAAAGTAACTTCAACATTTTGCAGTTTTTCTCCACAGTTTTGTGAATGAGCTGGACAATTATCAATAAGCAAAGCAATTTTTCGGCGTTGTTTTTTCATTTGATTGTCAAGTGCGTTTAACCACTTGTCAAAAATTTCAGCGGTCGTCCAGGACTTTTTATTAAAATCATAGTCCACTTCTAAGGTATTCACGCCTTTAAAAAACTGAGGAAATTTACTTTTCCCAATGATCCATCCATTCCATCTTTAATTTTTCTTTCCCTGTCATGTTAGAGTACAACAGAATAGTAATCCTTTGTTTGCCGCCAAAACATTTATCTTCTTTAAACGCCAGAGTCTTGTTTGGGAGATACTTGTAAAAGAGACCTGCTTCGTCAGCATTGAAAATGTTCTCAGGAGCGAATTCTTTTAGAATTTCTGTTACTTTAAGCCTCCAGTTCTCACATGCTGTCACCGGCACATCCGCACTTCCACCGCAGATAATTTTCTGGAATAACCCATGTCTCTTCTTGAACTTTTCTAGCCAAGCAATGTTGGCTTGGAAGTCCGATTGCCCAAGAGATGAAGCATATTCTACAGCCTTTTCTAAAATCATTGGTCCCGAAAGTGGTAGATTCCGGTCCCTTATCTCTTTAATCCACTTAAACATTGCTTCGTTTAAGTCCTCGTATTGGCACGTCCTCTTTCTTTTTCGCGCCAAATCAAGATCCGATTTCTGCTCGGTGATTGACTCTTTATTTTTTATGATTGTTGACAGAGTACTTGCCGGAATCCCAAACTTTTTTGCGACTTTTTTTTTCTCAATCCCTTATCAATTTCTTTCAAAATCTTTATCACAGATAGTTATGCAGTTCTTAGGAGACATTTTTAGCAGAAGAAGTAAAAAAACGCACTCACACAGAATAAGTTTTGTGAATCTTTCACACTAAAGAAATCCAGAAACAATAAACATCTTCTCTAACACTAACAGTTGAGAGCTTTAGTTTGGAGAGATGAAAACGTGTTCTAAATGGTGACAGTGATCTGTTCTCGCGAATGCAGCTGTCGAGGAAGAATTTTCTATTCGACCAATAGCGTGCTTGCGCCTTCTTTCCCGCCTGTTTTTTGTGGATCGCATCAGGTCACGTGTTATGCCAGTGGATCTCGGGATCTTTCGGGCAGTGAATATTACGAATATCGACTTGTTGTGCTTGATTAAAATATAGTTTATTTTTCTAATTTAACTTTCTGAATGATCTTCGATCTCATTCACCTTAAACTTGAATTACCTCTCTTATCCCACTCTTATATGTGAAACAATCCAAGTGACACTGTTATAAGAAGGGTGTTGGAAGATGTATGGGAGGGGGGAAGATGGAGTCGTTGGACATAAAGAACAAGGAGATTCAAGGTAGAAATGTAAGATAAAAAAATCAGCACTGTATGATAATTAGGAATCAGTGATGGAAAATTGATTCTATGTGATTTGGAGGCCTTTTTAAAACTGAATAAATAAAGAACATTTTATGAAAAAATTCGTTATATGGAGATAGCTATTTCGCTATATGGAGACTGTTTTTAATGAGATCGTTGGAAAAGGGGGACCATTCCTACTAAAATTTCGTTATATAGAGAAATTCGATGTTGGAGTTTCGTTATAGAGAGACTCGACTGTATATAATTGTAAATAAACTCCGCTAGTTATAAGTTTAAAATAGATTTCTTTATTTTTCTTCCTTCATGTTTAATTTATTTTATCTTAAAGTCTTATTTTTACTGCTTAAATATTTTTATGTCTTTCTGTAGAAAAGTCATTGATTATTTTACCTTATAGGTTAGAGTTCCGCGTAAAGAAACATAACGCTTTACTTAAAAATTTAAATTGTAGTTTAGCTGGATTTTTTTTCATTGGTGTTAGCTGTTAAAATACTTAACAGATTTTTTTTTTTTTTTTTTTTTTTTTTTTTTTTTTTTTTTTAAATGATTACATTATTTATGCAGTATTTTATGTGTAACCAGAAGCCTGGATCTTCTCTGATTTCTTCTACAGCATCCTTATGAGCGACGCCAAGTCAGCGATATCGAACTTTCACTTAAGATTTTCTTGACAGAAAATAGGTATTGATGAGTTATTCAGTTGATACTATTAGTTCAATCTCCCTCTATATATATCTTGTTCATTTTTGTATATAATTATTAAGAAGAATATGCATTTCATACATACCAATTTTCTAATAATTTATTAAAAATGTAATGAATTTAAATATTTTTGAAATGTAAATTAAATTATTATTAAGTTAAATATGTTTTTTTGATTTTACTATGAAAATCCAATTTACTAAGAAAGTGTTTTTACCAATGTCGCCGGGTGTGCAAGCTACAGCACGAAATCTTAAACAGGACTGATAGCTTTATAGCCCTAGATATATGATGAGAGGAAAGGGGCTCTGTCTTTTCGGGTTTTCAGGCTGCACGAGATCCGAGTCTATTTGTGAGGAGATTGCAAGCTTTAGCACATAAGTTAGGAATTAGTTTGCCATTGAGTGGAGGGGGTGTTTTCCTTTGTCCCATAAGTAAATTTTAAAATGATGGAAACTGTGATCTATTTTGCCAATGAGTTAAGCAGATATTTCCCCGGGAACAGGTCATTTCAGTCCAGACACTTCGGTATCGCCGTTTCGGTCTTGATATTTCAGTCACACATTTTGACGCTGATGACATTTCGATCCTTAGCCATTTCGGCCCCTTGATATTTCATTCCCTTGCTCAGAGCGCTGAAATATTGCGTGAGTAAACATCATACTGTCGGGACCAAAATGTCATGTACCCTGTGTCACCTTGCTGAAAACGAAATTTTAAAATGATGTTCATCTCTATAATGTCAGCTTTTCCTCTTCAATTAGCTTACTCTGTGATGTTATGGCATCTTAGCGAGTTCTTTACGAAATATTTTGCTTATTCAGAGTTGTTTCTATGATTTGTTCTGTGATGTATCACTGTACGTGCATTGCAGGTTAGTTTCTGAATAATTATTGATAGTTTAATGAATATTAATCATTTTAACTAAAATGTTAAATAAAACTTGTAGCAAAGACCCAATAATAAATTCCGGACGTAATTTACGAATAACAAACGTGTCTTACAGGATTGGCAAGCCGATTCTACCTCATGATAATGGAAACATTATAAATATCAAGTAGGATTTACAATTTCTCAGCGAAATTTAAGGTATTGTTATTTTGAATTTTCCAAGTTGAATGTATTTAAGATATACGATAAATAGCGTTATCTGATAGAGAAGTGTTAATGGTCTCAAAATAGTTTATTGTTATTATACCATTTTATTACAAATAAACTAGATCAAAAATTGAAGTCAAATTGAAATAAATAGGGGAGGGTAGTACACAGTGAGACGAAAATTATTATTACTTAACAAATGGCAACGATTTTTACTTTTTGGAAAACAAAATTACTACATATTTAAGCTACACGAATGCGCATTATGCCACATTAATGTATAAATGGTTTTAAAAAAGTTATTTATAAAAGCACAGATGCAACATAACGGAGTATCGAAAATTGTCTCACTGTGTACCACAAGTAGTATACAGTGAGACAATCTATATATTTTCATAAATCATACATTTTTACACTCTACCAATAATTTTCTGCAGTTTATGATTTCTATTTAATATTTCTAGATTTTCAAAATATTAAAAATATGAGACTCGGGTGGACAATGGCAGACTTTATGTGACGTTCATGCAAATTTTCAGCCTCTTATGTTTAGTAAATTTCTCTAGCTATCTTACGCCCACACACACAGAGAGAAAGAGAAAGAGAGACAGAAAAAAACCTTTCTTTTATTAATGAATAATTTTTTAAAGATCAGAACCACATAGTAGGTACACAATAAGACACGTCTCACTGTGTACCACAACTGTGTGTCTCACTGTGTACTTTCATACGTTGTAGCAAAATGGATGCCACATCTGTTACATCAATTTCATCGCTTTAAAAAGTTTATGTCGTTTTGCCGAAATAGTCTATTATTAGATGTAGTTAGGTTTGGTTAAGTAAATATATATGTCATATTGAAGGAAATAAACTCTAAAATAGACGTTTATGTAACTTTAACCACTATACAATAAAGAATTATTTATTATTTTGTCGGACGAGTAACTGAAGTGCCGAAACTACATCCACGAGTTGCATAAGATGAGGTCGTTATGTGTGTGTGCCACCTTGAAGAAAATGTTACAACTACATGTGAAAGTGGCTGCTGTCTCACTGTGTACCATATGTCACTGTGTACTCCCCTACCCTATAACAATTATAAGTAACGTGAATTGATGAAATAATTTAAATACTTAATAATTAAGTTGAATAATTAGTCTACTGTTGTTTTGTTCAGACAGATGTAATGTATTTCTTCAGTGAACAGTTTATGAGTTCAAAGGGTTTCCCAGTTGAAGAAAAACTCCACGCCTTTTTATGAGTAATGGTATATCTCAACATGAGATCAAGATCAAGAGAAAAAAATCACAGCAGTTGTGTAAAACACCGCAATAAATTTAAAGATAGACAACTAGTTTAAAGGATAAATGATAATTAAAGTTGAAAAATGTCGTAAAGACTGCAAATGCACAAAAACAGACGAATGCTTCTAGCGTTCAACATGGTGTTAAAAAAACTGTCAACACCGATTATTACATTCCAACCGATGTGATCACCTGGATAAATTGAATACATTCCTACTGGTGGATAAATTGAATACGAGATGTGTAAAAAGAAAGGCAGAAAATATTCTATTTCAACGACTGCCGTTGGGGTACAATCAGTGCGTATTTTTATCATGTATATAATTGCAATTCAGTTAGTTTTTAATTTAAAATTTATTTATTTATTTTTCTGGCATCATGTAATTTATTTTAGTTCAATGGCCTATGTTTACTGCTTAAATATTTTTAATGTTAATTCCTGTAGGGAAGTCATTAACTATTTTGTCTCATAAGTTAAAGGTTTTACGTAAAGATCCACAACGTTTTCTTTTAAATTTGAAAATGTAGGTTAACTCTTTTTTTTATTTTTAGGGTAACAGTTTCAATCAGAGATTTTTCCCGCTCATATTACTTATGCAGTATTTTATGTTTGACCAGGTGACTAAGAGAATTATAAAACTTAATTGCCGAATTTTATAAAGTATGTAGTTCTTTCCAGTACTTTCATTAACTTAATGTATTTTCTGTCGAATAACTGAAAATCAAAATAGGTAATTTATCAAACGTTAACAATAAATATTAATAGTAAATGTTTCTTTATTTAAGCTACTATTTTATACTTAATTTAGCCCTGAATACTTCCAAGTAAAATTCGTACTACATAATGTTTTCTTCACGGTTCATAAATAAATAATGTCGCCAATTTTACTACGTTTTCAGTAAGGGGCTAAAACAACAATTTAAAATGTCTTTTGATCTGTAACATTAAATTATAAATGTAAAACTAAAATTAGCATTGACTGATTTTTCAAATATTAACTTTCGTTTCCGATTTTGCATTAATTCCTGAAATACAAATATAAATAAATTTAAAACAAAACTTTTTAATAGCAACAGGCACATTTTACTCTCAAACATCTCGGCGCAACTAGGAATAGTTGTTTATGATTTAAAAATTCTTTTTCCATAGTTTTATTTTTACACAATTATTTTTTTAGTTGTTAGCTTTATGATGGAATATAAAGCACTTCGTTCTTCAGCACAGAATCTGATCCTTAAACTTTTAACTATTGAAACATTTTAAAACCTACGAACATTTGGCACAGATTAAAAATGCGATTCGGAAATGGCAACCTATAGAGAATATCTAAGTACGCAAGTGGTACAAGTAGTTTAAAAATGGCAATGAGGAATGTGAAAGATAGAACTCTTCCACTGAATTAAAAAATATGACAGTTCTCATTAATATCTGTGGTGATTCAGTATTTAGATTGGGTATGTCATTTTATTTTCATGAGTTGTGAATTAATGTAGTATAGTACTGTGAATGTTTGGAGAAGAATAAACACGTACACCGGTCCTAAAAAAGGGTCCACTTCTATTCGTCTTCTTCATGACAATACTTCTTATTTGTTCTTATAACAAAGCAAAAATTAGAGCATATTCACCAGAAAAAGAATCGAACATCCTTCTTATAATCCTTATCTCCGGACTAGCATTTTTTCATTCCATTAAAGTAGAATGAGAGGTAATTTCATGGAATGAAGAAGTAAAAAAATATTTGTGCAATTGTCTTGATACACGCCCTAGTACATTTTATGATGCAATAATAAAAGGATTACCATTATGTATAAAAAAGTGTACAGATGTTAAAGAATGTTATATAGTAAAATAACCTTTATATAACTTTGGTTGATAATATTTCAAAAATATTCTTTTAAAACCTCACATTTGTATCTGATTTAACTTTGAATGGATGAATAAATGTCGGTTTTTATTTAATTCTATACGTTAAGTATTAAACGATAATTTAACCTCTTTTATGGATTAAAAATGAAAAGAGACGAGTTATTAATCAATTCACAACAGTTAATAAAATATTTAACTTTTTTTAAAACTGCTGCTTTGCGATTCATTAATTCCTGAATACTTACACACACAAGTATCCTTTCATGGTTTTCACTTGACAAGTTCGTAATTAAATAACTTTCTCCATTTTACTAACTTCTCAGAGAAAATTAAAAGTATATAACTTGTTAGAATAGTTTTTCATTGTTCAACACAAAACCAAAATAATATTCACTGCATGTTCAAATATTTGCTATCCTTTTCAATTGTACATGAATTTGTCAAATATCTATGTGTAAATATATATATATATATATATATATATATATATACATATTTTAATTCAATGATAAATTTTATAAGAATATAACTTTTATGATTCATGCTGAACTGACTGTTTGAAAACCTTTTGTATCGTAGAGACTTGTTTATACGACATTATCGGTTAAACCGACACTCTTCAAGTATTTCATCATAAGAGTATTGGTTGCACTATTCTAATATTGAGGACAAAGTTTCATTTTTTTTACAATATTTTAATTATGCAAAGCTTTAACTATAATAGAAAAAATTAATAAATGTCTGAAATGCTGATATGTTATTTTATATATTACAATTTTTACTAAACAATACAAAATTTGTCGCTATATCGATTTAAAATAAAGCGATGTATATATTTTTTTTTAATCCAGAGAACTTTCTTTTAGCTAAACCCCTTGTATATTCTAACTCCTCTTGAGTACAAAAATTGATTGAAATTAGGCAGATGGATCAAATGTAATATAAGTTCTTTTATTACAATAAATCGAAAATTTGTTTTAAATAAACCACAATTAAATAGAAAACAAAATTGTGTTAATGATTTTTTTCCTCTTATGGTCTAATGTCGACCTATGTGAAGAGATTAAAGGCACGTATTTGCAGATTTTTCTACTTTGACATGCCTTATTGTCGTTTATGAATGTTTGTTTTGCAATAACATTCATTTATTTTAATTTATAGTTGTTGTTAGTTACTTCATGTACACTACTGTATTTTTATTTGTAGTTTAATATTTGTACAATTAGTAACCGATCTGATAGTAGCCCTTTGCATCTCGACGATTTTATAATGAGTCCAATCCGAAAAAAATATTTCGTTCTCTTATGTTTTTTTTTCTGAAAAAAATTTACTGTATATATATATATATATATATATATATATATGTATTAATTTCTTTGAAATATGTCGTGCTTCTTTTAATTTTAAGTATTAAAATGCCAAGGAGATTTCATGCAAGTGGCAAACGGAAGCCTAGAATCGAAATATTTTCAATTTAATTATAAAATATAAAGTTTTTTATTGAAAACTAAACACATAAATCAATATAATACTTAATAATTATTATTGATGATCGATTATCTATCTAATTATCATTTTTCATGCTGCTTTTATTTGCAATTATGCAGCAATGGGAGATAGAATCTTTTATTTTAAAAGAAAGCATTTGATAAAGGAGAAATCGCTTTGAAAAAGGTTTAATGGGTTACATTATTAACAAATATCACCAATGCAGTATATATAAAACGTCAATAAATACAAGCAAAAACTAATTAAAAAGAGATCGTTAGTTTTGTATGGTGTCTGGTAAAAATAATGAAATGAGACATTCATTATTTTTGGCTAATATGTATAAAATCTAATATATTTCAAATTATGAAGTATTTGATATTATATGTATTCTAATTTCACGGGATCCGATGTCATCATATGAAATTCAGACAACACACTCTTCGAATCAAGCTTTCTAAGTTTTTATTTAAGTTCAAAAAGTGCTTCGCATAAATCTTTCTGCCGGTTGAATACTCTAATGACAGAAGTGATACTCTAGTTATTCTGGAAGAAAATCTTTATTACTAAAAACTTTGACTTTCAAGATATACATTATACTGCAGCAGACTTCAGAATCTTGCTATGCACAGCCTGTATTTTCATTTATCGAATTGATGAATTGCATATGTTGCGAAAAGACCTCCTTTATGCAATCAAGTTAGAAACTGCACGTCAAACGCGGCAAATGTGGTGCGTTCGTACTGTAACTAGTTTTATAAATATTTTTTGTACCGCATGTTGTACTGAATGTATATTTTAGTACACTTTACAAGTGCATATAAATTTTATTCCATTAAAACGGTTGTAAAATCATTAAAATGTACTTGAAATAATGTTTTGCTACTGGACGCAATATAATGGAACACTTTTGACTCCCCCTGTAACTAAACTATACATCCGATTTCCATGTAATTTGAAATGATTCGAAAAAATTTTGTAACAATTATATATTTAAAATTTCAAACCAGTCGGTTGGGTAGTTTTCGCTCTGTTATATGCGGACAGACGGATCGAACGACGACTATAAGTGCTAAGTATTTATATAATTACGAACGCACCAAAAACAAGTTTGAAATTACTCGTCAAACGTGGCAAATCAGGTGCGTTCGTACTATAACTAGTTTTATAAATCTTTTTGCACCGCATACTGTTCTGAATGTATATTTTAGTGCACGTCATACGTGCATATCCATTTCATTCTGTTCGAAGGGCTGTAACATCATTAAAATGCACTTCCAATAATTTTTTTTCCCATTGGCCGTAATGTAACGGAAAACTTTTGACTGTTCCTGTCACTAAACTATAGATACGATTTTCATATAATTTTAAATGACTCGACAAAATTTAGCAACAATTATATATTTAAAATTTCAGACTATTCCGAAGGCTGTAACATCATTAAAATGCACTTGCAATAATGTTTTCCCATTTCCCGCAATGTAACAGAAAACTTTTGACTGTCCCTGTAATTAAACTATACATCCGATTTTCATAAAATTTGAAATGACTCGACAAAATTTTGAAGCAATTATATATTTGAAATTTTAGACCTATCGGTTGGGTAGTTTTTGCTCTGTTATATGCGGACAGACGGATGGACAGACAGACGGACTGAACGACGACTATAGGTGATACGCATTTATAAAATTACGAACGCACCTGAAAAGCTTCTCAAAATATACAACGCTGTACCACGGTGACATTTGTATCATTTTAAAATTACCCGAGCGCATGGTTGGAAGTGTTAGTTATGAAAGTTTCATGTAATTATGATGCAATAAATATTCCCCATA
Organism: Maratus speciosus; assembly: GCA_963932465.1. NCBI lineage: Eukaryota > Metazoa > Arthropoda > Arachnida > Araneae > Salticidae > Maratus > Maratus speciosus. Next base: position 174,965,638 of record OZ010790.1, on the reverse strand, counting down.
GCCCCTTGCATTTGAAAAGTTATAACTTTGACAATCTGTACATCACTGAGAAATTATTAACAAAATCAATAACAGCAACAAAAATTAAGTCATGTAAAGTCTTCTATACACTGAAGATTGGCTTGAAACTTGAATGTTATGTTCCGCGAGATAATAACAATTTGAAGCAGAAGTTTTACATCTGAAGTGTGTTGTAAACAATCACAACAGCATCAGCTGGAATTAGATTAAGCGTATATAAATACTATATATGATACGTTTTTACTAATATGATATAAACATATTGGTCTTAAGCAGCGGCCATACACTCGTTATCTAACTCAAACGAGAAATCAAAGTTTTGCATTCGTAAAATCATGGTTAAGAATGGAAGATCAGGTCGACGTCCATTGTTAGTTTCCCGAAAAAAAAAAAACTGAAGCCTTTAGATTCATCAAATATTTATAAGATGATCATAAAATGCTCCAACTCGACTAGATGCTATCCATATTCGGGTCGTTGCTACGTCGTAAAATGTAAACCACTAGATGTTAAATATCAGCACATCATGACAAAGATACAGTAAACAAAGCTCTCCAGGTGACACGGGTTATTTAAGCAAATCAATAATCGCAATACTCTCTTTCTCTAGCTAATTCAACAGGTTAAATACTTGCTAGAAAGACACGCGTACGAATACGCGTACATTACAAGTGAAAGAATCAACCACGTCAAAATAGCCGGAAGGACGCGACGAATGGCAGGCTACGATAGGACTTAGCTCCGAAGGAATGTGAAAGTACGCGTGACGTCGATGATGAACTCTTTAGTGTCGGCGTCAGTTTTATAACGCAATCAAATGCTGGCAGAAAGCTTGCAAGGAATTATGGGATATCGAACATCAGAGAAGGTTTTATAAGATTATACGAATGGATTTAAGGTTTTAAAAGTATACGCATTTAAAGCATGGAAAAAAGATAAAAGATATTTAAGATAGTACTGAAGCTAAGTAAAAAAGGTAGATATTTTAATAATTTTGAATAGTTTAATTAAGATAAAAGGACGAAAATTTTTATTGTTGCATATATATGTGTGTTATGTGTCTTACTATATATATGTTATTTCTCCTTAAGGTGCATCCGTGGTTATATTGTATCAATGGCACTTTTAGTAACTAGCCGTCTCCGAGCTCCTAGTCAAATGATATCGACCTAAAAATCTCAAAAAGATGTAAATTTACTTTTATAGATTTGAACTTATTAGCACTAAGTACGATTTATATAGCTTATAATTAATTTAATGATGAATTTTGTTAACAAGCTTGTGGTAACTTTGAATAATTAAAATACAATGGTACAACGAATCAATGGGACTTTTTGAAACTAGCCGTTTCCGATCTCCTAGTCAAATGATATCGATCTAAAAATCTCAAAAAGATGTAAATTTACTTTTATTGATTTAAACTCATTAGCACGACGTACGGTTGATATAACCCATGATTAATTTAAACATTAATTCTGTTAACAATCTTGTGATAACACTGAATAAATAAAACAAGTTTAATGAAATAAAATTTTTTTAAAAAGGTAACTTTTTATTTATTTTTGCATTACGATGACAGTCATAATATGTATATCAAAGTTTTCAACACATTTTCAATGTCGTTTAATAAATGTTTATATTATGAATACACAATATCAGCAACAGCAATAAGAAAATTTTCGATATAGTGCGTCTTGGTACATCACTGATTAAGGGAAAAAAATAATTTGATAAATAAAAATAAAAATTTAGGGTCTACATCCGAATAAAATATTAAACAAAAAACTACCTTTTATTTAACCATGCGACATTTTTTATTCTTAGATTAAAAAACAAATAATAACTAAAAGAATGCTTAAATAATAAAGGCAAAATAAATACTTTTACGTAAAGCAATCGATAACTTATATGTCCAATTATAAAACCTTAAATTTTCAGTGTTTTGTTATCATGAAGTGATGGGGATAATAATCATTAATTTTAATGCAAGTGGTTGACACAAGAGAATCTGCTTCATAAAAGAATAACCGAGTCTCATTAATCATTATTTCCGATAGTGCAGTACATAAATGACTTTGAGAATCGATCGTAACACAGCCAAAAATAAGTTATTTTGAAAGAAAATATAAAATTACATATTTAGATTTATTTTCTGAAATTATTGTGATGAAAATATTCTTACACTTCTTACATAATTTTTCATATACTCCTAATGTGCTTTGCTTTCCAAAATTATGAAGTACCATTATTGAAATACTGTGGAAGTCCTTAAATAACATTAAACATTGGCAAAATAAAACAACTCATTATGGATGGGATTTAATATCAAACATTTAGCTATTTTCCTGAAAATAGTGTAATGACAGAAATCCAAAGCATTTAATATTTTAACATTTTATAGCACAGTTGAAAAGTGTTTATGAATTGGGTTTGTCTTTCCGTCTGTCCGGGCCCTAACTCACTTAAATATACTCAGATTACCATGTAATTAATATACGTTATTTATGTTCGCTATGGCAAGTATGGTATTGAAAATGAAGTATAAAATCATAAGACGAAACGCAATTTTTCACCTTGAATCAACAAAAAATATATAATGTGAACTTTAAAAAGTCCAAAGTTTTACTTAAAAGGCGGCTAAAGTAATGAAAAAGATGTTACAAGTTTAAAATATACATTTTATTTAAAACTTCTTAGTACTTTCCAGCTTTCCAAGCTCATCATCAGAGAATATTTTAATAACTAATTGTTGTTTAACTAATACTAAATGGAACTGCAATTAATAATAATATATATTTCCTCTAATTAAATTCAATCCAAGAAACTGCTACTGCTACTTCTACTTTCAACACCAGTAATTACTGGCTCTCTCATTTTCAAAACAAAGTTGCATATATGTATAAATAAACAACAATTAGATATTAAAATATTCTTTGATGATGAGCTTGGAAAGTTTGAAATTACTAAGAAGTTTTAAATAAAATGTATATTTTAAACTTGTACCATCTTTTTCATTCCTTTAGTCGCCTATTAAGTAAAACTGTGGACTTTTTAAAGTTCACATTATAGATTTTATGAAAATGAAGAGTTTACCATTCTTAATTCATTTACACTTAAAAGTATACCTTTACATATTGCTCTCTAGATGGAACCATTTGTGATGCATTTTAATAACGTTAGAATATTTTAAACATAATGAAGTTCATTTATATCATTGCGGTGCACTATAAGACGGTTACTATAGAATATGTTATGTGTAGCAATTGCAAAATGCATAGAGGGGAACTCAAAATTATTCCATTATAATAAGGTCAATGAAGAAAAACCGTTTGCGACGTATTTTAATGATGTTACTCTGTTGCAAAAATAATGAAATTTATAGGAATTGCTGAGGTGCACTGATACATGTTTCCTGTAGAATATGGGCAGTAAAGACTTCATTCTTCATTTACAGGGTACGCAAACAAGTTTGATTATATAATGGTCTACGGGTAAAAAACAGTTCGCAGCGTATTTCATTTATGTTGCACTATTTCAAACATGATGAATCTTATACATTTCTGACGTTTACTATATGGTGTTTTCAGTAGATTATGATGTGTATTGCATTTATCATTCATTTACAGGGACTCACAAAAGATTTCTAAGACAATACACTATGCGAAGTGCTGCCTATTAGGCATGCGTGCTTAAAGCACATTTTCAGTTATGATATGCGTTTCAAGTTTAACTAGATTTTCGCATACTACATGGTGTGCATAAATTCTGTAGAACATATACTGGGCTACAGAAAAGAATTTGTAAGCATTACTGAGAAGGAGCGGGAATAGCTAAAAGAAGTGGATTTTAAAATTGATTTCAGCAATTTCAAGTTGATTTTCAACCTTAACTGAATTTAGTATAATTCTAAGATATGTTTGTAGAAAATAAATAAAATCATATACAGGGCTATGCAGAGAACTGGAAATATGGTCGCTTATGCATATTAATTCCTGGAAGGATTTTGCATGAATAAAATTTCAGCATAATATGTGGTGTGTAGAAAAATCTGTATGCAACATACAGGATGGTGCAAAACAATTCAAGTATATTTCCGTCGATTGATTAGAAATTGCTGAAGTGGATACAATCTTACAAATCTGTAGATCATATACAGAGCTGCACAAACAAATTGGATTACTTTTATACTATGGGCGGTAATTGTTGAGACCTGTTATTTAATATGTTGTAAGTTCTCTAAAATGTTTTATTAGGTTTCTTCTTTACATTATTAAAAGGCGAAGATTTGTTAAAGCATTCTAAATGTGTTGAAAATTGTTTCATAAGATATGCTTAACGCATGATGTTTCTTTCTTATTTAAATATATTTTTGATGTACGCTTGTATGAAAATAATACTAACAATGAATGAACTGTGTCATTTTAAAATAATTAAACCTCTGTAAAACACGTAACAAAACCACTAAATTATTTTAAAGGATGGACCCTAACTATTACAAACAGTAATTTGTGAAATTTCTCTTACCACCATATTTCTATAGGTAAAGTAATTAATGATTTAGACTCCTAATGTTAATTTGTAGTCAATTTTGTCATACATTCATTAAGCGCTATTGTAAAACTTCAATGATTTGAGCTTCTCGCTTTTTGCAGCGTAACATGTCATTGACATGTGTAATTCTCTCAATAGCCTAGACTTTGTGAACCAAGAGAGGGTTGCATCCCCTTTTAGACACTTTAGATAAATATACCAGCAATATAACGGAAAGTTTATTTGTTGGAAAATGTCTTAGGTTGGTGTGATTTTAAAGATAACAAGTTGGTCGCAGCATCCTATTACCATTTCGCTGTTCGACAGAAGTGCATTTTTTACATACTGCTTGCTAATAGATAGATAACCATACCACACCCTGATACCAGAAGTATTTGTCATGTACCTCTACACAATAAGGTTTCGGAGCTTTGCCGAGACTTCATCCATCCACGGATGCAATGCTTGTCTGCCTCGAAGTTCAACACTGATGGCAATGTCATATTATTGTTGCAATAATAAATGACTTAAATTTAGGATTGACTTTCAGTTCTTCCAAATCCATAATTACAAATATCAATCAGAGATTTGCGACATAGCTCATGACTCGACTGAATCTCCTGATTGCCGAATGTATAATTCGAAATTACTTCCAAAATCTTTGAACCATGAAAGGACATGAAGTTGTTTGTGTTTGATTCCGAACTTCTTGTGAGTTTTGAGTAGTTCTATATGACAGTTATTTCGATATCGGTGCAACAAATTCACTATTCCAGATTTCGTTCCCCACAGTCACAGCAAATTGAGTTTTACGCAAAAGTATATTATGACGTTTAAGGATGGTTTAATAATATTTTGTAATTGTAGTTTTGTACGACTTTTTACTTAACTAAATGGTCATATATCATTTAGGTTTTCTTACTGTTGATGTTGTTTATTTCTTCTACGATTTGTAGTTATTTGTGTGATTTTCTTTTAAATTTATGTAAAACCTTAAAAAACAATTACAAAAGAAATTTAGTTAAATAAGAAACTTTTAATTGTAAAAATGCTGATACATATTGTTATTTTAATGATTTATGCATTTTAATACGTTTAAATTAACCCATTGACCGCCAGAACTATAAAGTTGAAAATTTCAACTTTTTAACTGAATGTCGTTCGCCACCACAAACTCTGAAAGCTAATTTTCGCTTTATACGATCTTAAAATTTTATGCCTTTAAGCAAGGCTCATTTTTTAATTGAAAAATAGTGGTGTGTTTGAAAATAACTTAGATATGTGCATTTATTTTTATCGTTGCGTGAACGCAACACCAGCGGGTAATGGGTTAATAAATGAATTTTTTCCTGTAAATATGAAAAAAACATTTTTAAACCTGTTCTATATTGCAATTTTTCTAATCTCTGATACATTTACGTATTAAACCCGTTACAAGCATTAAAATTTACAGATGTTCTTAATTTTAAATCATTTTTTTAATTTCTAAAGTAAGTAAAGGACCTTTAGTACATATCTTCAAAATTAATTTTTAAACGTATTTCTCGTGAAATGAAAGTAAGAAAATATCTGTCATTATGTATCAGTTATAATATATCACTTATGAAGTATTACATGTAAAGAAAATTTTAAAACACTCTTTTAATTTTTCACATCACAAAGTGAATATCTAAAAATTGTATGCATGTAGGAATGACAAAAAGATTTATCAAAATTGTGTTGTACGAAATTGTATAAATAGAAATCTAGTTTTTGACTCATGACATGGAAAAGGTTGGAAACTTTTTTAATAAAACTTTTAAAATTACCTTAATTAGTACGCCGATACTGATTATATTGGGTTGAGATATGGCAGCAATTCTTCAATTGCTGTGAATAAATCTAAAAATTACCAATATTTGTTAAATATTGACATTATTTTGGAAATATTTGAAATGAAAACTAATAAGGTTTCATGTTAGAAATATTGGCAATCAAATATCAAGAAATTTCTTGCTAATACTGGCAAAATATAAGCTCGCAAATTCGCGGAAGTCTTGTTATGTGATATTGCCAAAGTTTGGCCAAGATACAGTTGTGCTATAACCAATATTGTTCAATAAATACCCAATATGAAAATATACCCCAATGTTGTTTTGATTGGTAATATTCTATTATTTTTTTTAATAAAAATGTCTGCATATTGCTTTGATATAAGAGTATTTGCATATCATAAACCAATTAACAAATAAATATATAAATTGACAAGTGTTTGCTAATTAGACATCATCTAATAATCTTTCGATAAACGCGAAAGCTTATTTTTAAAAATCTAAATTAATTTAAAACGTGGTTTTCTTTATAAGGCCTCATTGCGTTTCTCCCTCAATATATTTTAAACAAATATTCAATACATAAATTGCGTCCGCTATTTTTATAAAACTGTTAATGGTTAATTAACGTCTAACGTTTCATAGGTTTTTTTTCACAACTCAAAGAAAGAAATATTTGCTAGAAATGTAATATATTTCATAATTTTTAATTGAATGTCGGAAACTCGAACTTTAATTTTCGTGTTCAAACATTTGCTTTAGTATTCTTGCTACTAGTATTAATTGTCAGATCGATTCAAAATTGAAATTTTTTTCTGCTTCGTTCACAATATAAACTATTTAGATAGTATTATTTTATTGTCGTTTATAATTTGAGTTATTAAGTTTGAGTGCTATTTGAAGTATCACCTTTGTTTTGTTTTTTATCTATTTCATACTTATGTCATTGGAACTAGTGAAGTATTAGGCATTTGTCGCTAATGTAATTATAAAAATCATTTTCTTATCACTATGCAAAATATAAAAGGCTGTTTTCAAGTGTGTTAAATGAAGTTGAAGTGATATTTTGAGTTTCAGAAACTTATGCATTGACGTGAAGGGAGGATATGAAAATTTTAAAGCATCATTTAAAAAATTCTTAACGCAACTCATTTTTTTATACTTGAATTTGACCTTTTGATTACAGGCTAGGACTTGAAACTATATAACAATCATACCACAATTTAAAAAAGCAAAATTATATTTTGTAGATGCCTCTTGAAAATACACTAGTACGAGTGTATATCAGATATTTTTTCTTTCAACAAATGGTACGAATAGAATAAAAAATAGTCGCTGCAATGTAAAAAAAAGATGTAAATCTGTATTGTAACTAGTTTTGTAAAACTACAGAAACCGTCATTCTCGCTAAAAATTTATCCGTACACTGTAAAGAAAAAAGATGTAAATCTACAAAACAATTTTTCGTAAAGCTACAGAAATCTGCATGCTTACTATAATTTTATCGGTAACCCGAGATAATTACAAAGGGTTTTTTTGTTACAGTTACATAAAAATCTGTAGATATTCCAGTTTCCTAGAAAACTCTTAGTAACCTTGCAGACAATTATTTTACAGTATAATTGTGAGCCTGATATATTTTTTTATTTATTATTATTATTATTATTATTATTATTATTATTATTATTATTATTATTATTATTATTATTATTATTTTTTTCAATTACATAAAAAGTTCTAGCCATCCCAGTTTCCTAGAAAATTCTTTGTAACCTTACGGATTATTTTTTACAATGTGGGGAGCTCGGTTTTCCAACTAGTTTTGACTGGTGTAACGCGTAAATCTGGGCACCAAATGCTCAGGACACCAGTATTTTAAAGTAATTTTCTTCGACTTCACTAATGGCAGAACTATCTGAGATTAAACATGGCGAAATAAACTGTAAGAAATTCCTGGTGACCAAAGCATTTGTAGCCCTGATTTACGCTGGACATCTGGCAACGCTAGTCTCAACCCCGTAATAAAAAGGTTAAAAACTTTATGTAAATTCAAAATAAATAATTAAATGCTAAATCCGCCAAAGGCTCATAATTCTTTTACAAACACATAAATGGAAAATTGCCACCGATAAAATACATTAGAAATTCCGGGTTTAAAAAAAAAAAAAATACAGTAAACCAACCAGAGCACCAAAGATATTCTATTCAACTGTAAACATTACAGGTGTTGCTTTTTAATACAATTCAATTTATTAAAATGAATTCTCAATGAATTTAATATAATAGAACTTTTTCGTGGAGAGGAGGGAAATTAGATCGTTTTTGAGCAACTCGTTCCGTTTCGTTTTCACGAATTACTTCAAATCTGCTGATTTCACATGGATTGTAAATTGTTGCATATGGTCTGCAGTTCTCACGTTTCCAAACAACTTTAAAAAAGAAAAGAAACTTACATAGCAAGATAAAAAAATTCAGCAAATTATAATCGTTCAGATAATTAATTGTATCTTACCACTATCAGGCTGTTGCTTGATATTTAGTGAATTGAAAGAGACAAGCATCGTCACATTAATTGTGTTTTTATCATATTATTTATTTAAAAAGTGTAAACAGTAAATAGTAGTAATCAATGCTACTTCGCATTTTTTATTATTAAAATAAGTTACTGATTATGTCGATAAATTCAGTCTGTCGTCAACTCATTGACATGAGATCCAGCCCCTGTATTTAAAAGATTACATACCATCCATTTAAGGTATAATTTTATGTAACTGAAAACTCATCTAAAACCAGAGTTGAGCAAATTTGTAATTCCAATTATCTGCAATGTAATTACAGTTTAATTGTATGTGGTTATTATAGTTAAAATTATATGCCGTAAAAAATTCTTGCAGCATTGTATCGAGAACTATTATTTGACAAAATTCCTGTGTTTGAATGTGTATAACTATAATAAATTACATGCAATTAACCTATAATTACACTGCGGTTTGTTGAGATTACAAGTTTGCCAAACTCTGTCTAAAACTTTAAAAAAATAAACCTATGAATATTTTGGTTAATTTTAGGCGTTAATGAATAAAAATATTTAGTTTCAATGCTTATGCGTAAGAGGATTTCGATATTTATCCGACTATAGATGGTATGACATTCGCACACAAAGCACCACATCCACACACAAATCCACACAAAATCCACAAAGCGCTTGTGGATTTCATTTGTTAAAGCATATATCATGCAATAAAATAACATGCATTACAATACATTAAATTGTCTCATGCCATATTATATTCATTAAAACTGCTAATTATATGTATCATTCAATAAAAATTACACAAGAAAAATTAATAAATGTCTTGTTTTAAAAATCTAATGTAACTTGTCCCTTAAACATGTCAATAAAAGAGAAGGAAGCATCGACTTTGGGCCAGAAAATTAATAAGTCATCATTCATAAACAAATTAAACAGCTTCAATAATATCAAATCAGAAGTTGTAAAATCATTTACCGAATCCCTTTTAAAATAGATACCTGGATAAATATGATCTTTACTGCTCTATAGTTTTGAAAATTTTAAGTAATTCTTTATTAATACTAAGATCTCGTGCTCTCACTATAGAGTCCAAGAACGGCTTTTTGGGTTAGAGAATATATTGCCCAGTCTCCAGTGTAATCTTTTGTAGTGTTATTTATGAGTATTTTAAAGGACCTGGGTACCTCATAACTTCACTTAATGTTACATAAAAAACTGTCACACCATCTATAGTCGGAGAAATATCGAAATCCTCTTGCGCATATTTGTATACAATCTACGGTTCTGCAAACATACTACGTAGTATACTACAATTTAGTTCAGTTAGGAAACGTTGGAAATTTCTTTCCAAGAAGTTTCTTCAATAAGTAGAAATTTATTTATTCGATTTTTTTTCAACCCTGTATATGATCCATGGAATTTATAAATATCAAGTGGTTGCAAAAATTTAATCAAACTTAAAAACACACTTTCGGCATGTATCGCTCATAGCCACTATTTTAAAGGTTTTCTTTTTTCTTATCTCTGTAAAGGAACGCTATATAACATACGATATATAACCCACCCGTATGAATTAACTATAAATTGAATCTGCCGCTTATATGAATTAACGATTATTTGAACCAACAACTTTTTTAACCAATGGTTAATGGAATCAGGCTCTTCAACAAATCGAAGGTTAACTGGATAAATAGCGTACATAAATAAATGATTAATTTCTTCAGCAGCTTATGTAATTGACAGTACATAAGGTATTTATTCATGATATTTGAATTGACTTAATATTTTTAAATATTTCATTTGCACATTTTAAACTTAATTTCAGTTGTCATTCATTACTGCTGAAATCATCAATGACCCGAGTTTTCAATTGACAGATAAGTGAATTATAAACCGAATTTATACTACAAAATTTATGTGTTGCTGCGTGTACTGTCGTTCCTGTTAGTTTCCGATTTATTAGCTAAATATCGTGTACATTCTTTGATTATGATTTATACAATAAAATAGCAGAACTTTATAAAAAATGAAAAGAAGCATGTCCATTAAACTAATAATCAATAGTCATTTTCTTTATTGTATAGAATGATAAAACTAACATACAGTTTTTCCGCAGTAATGGATAAAAAAATGTCAGAAGTTGAGTTAAAAGAATTAAAATGAAATTTATTTATTTTTGTTGCAGGAATAAGGCTCACCATTACTAATACTGACCACTTTTGGCGCTACTTAAAAGTAATTGAACGAAAGTGAATATAATCCTGAATTATATTCTTTCCAGGAAGTTTCTTCTATAAGTAGAAATTTATTCGATTTTTTTTCAGCCGTGTATATGATCCATGGAATTTATAAATATATAGTGGTTCCAAAAATTTAGTCAAACTTAAAAACACACTTTCGGCATGTATCGCCCATAGCCACTATTCTAACCGATTTCTTTTTTCATGTCTCTGTAAAGGAACGATATATAACATGCACACTGTATTCTATTGTAAGTATTTTGTAATGAAACACATTAATGTAGGTATATTTTAATCTGTTTCAAATTGCGTAACTTTGTTAAAATATATTACAAATGATTTTTTCCCTTAGACCTGAATGTAACTGAAATTATTTGGAGTATTTCTGTAAACGAATTTCAACTCCTACTTAATTCCTTTTGAATACCGAACATGTCATAATAAACTTGAAGCATGGGCTGACAAACCGAATTCTTAAACAGATTTCAAATACGTCAGTAAACGTTAAAATTGTTTTTGTTGCGTTCACGGGTGAAACCATTCATTAGCAAACTAGTGTCTTATCTAATTGATTTGCCGTATTTATGACTAGTTGATGTGATAATTTCTCACCAAAATAACAATTTTCTTTTCAATCCACCCTTCCATAGGAATTTTCTAACGAAGAAAATGCAATTTTCCCCCTTTTTTACGCGATTTTCTGAACGCATCTTGATTTTAGTAACAATCGGGCTGAATCCTTTAAGTCACAAAATATGCAATGGTTTGAAGAACATTTGCGTTTGAATTTAGTCACTGAAAAATGTTTGAGTCTTATAATCGGTGATTACTGAATGTAGAAAGTAAAGAAATGACTGACTGGATATGAAAGGAAGTGCATTCGATTATTTTGATACATTTGGATAAATGTTTACACTTAAATTAAATAGTATTATGTATTCATATCTTTTTAATTTAAAATACATGCCTTAGGTTTCTCATGATAGGATATTAGTATAAAAATCGTGCTGTTGGTCTGACAGCTGAGAATCGACTAAAGGATTTTCTTTAGATAATTGCTTGAATTATTCAAAGTTATTAAGCGTATTCAAAGAATAATATTATTTGCTGAAAAATATACTTCAGTCTAGTTAATCTCATTAACAGTTAGTTCCTTTTGCTCCGTGATTTATTTAAAGTAAGGAAACACGTTATTCACTAACAAAAAGATGAATATTAAAATAAATATTTAAATGAAATAATAAAGAGTTCCATTTTAGTATTTTCACTATCTTCGTAATACAAAATAATTTTTTTCCATTGTTTCATAGTTTATGAATGTGTTCAAACTCTTTTCTATAATACAAACATACTATAACTATAATACAAACCGCTGATTCTTACTGACTTAAGAACTATCCAATAATTTGTTTAAAGGAACAAAGAAGTCAATTAAAACTTTCAGTTTGATTAATCAACAATTAATAAATTCCGCCAATTGTAAATATACATTTAATTAGTTCAGATAATTGCGTGTGTCAACAGTCAATTTAATCTCTCGCTTATGCGAATGAAATGTTTCTTGAATAACACACCCGTATGATTTAACAATAAATTGAATCTGCCGCTTATATGAATTAACGATTATTTGAACCAACAACTTTTTTAACCAGTGGGAAATGGAATCAGGCTCTTCAAAAAATCCAAGGTTAACTGAATAAATAGCGTACATAAATAAATGATTAATTTCTTTAGTTGCTTATGTAATTGACAGTACATAAGGTATTTATTCATGATATTTGAATTGACTTAATATTTTTAAATATTTCATTGGCACATTTTAAACTTAATTTCAGTTGTTATTCCTTACTGCTGAAATCATCAATAACATGAGTTCTCAATCGACAGATACGTGAATTATAACCCTAATTTATACTACAAAATGTATGTGTTGCTGCGTGCACTGTCGTTCCTGTCAGTTTCCGGTTTATTAGCTAAACATCGTGTACATTCTTTGATTATGATTTTATAAAAAATTAAAAGATGCATGTCCAATTAACTAATAATGAGTAGTCATTTTCTTTATTGTATAGAATGATAAAACTAGGATACAGTTTTTCCGCAGAAATGGATGAACAAATGTCAGAAGTTGAGTTAAAAGAATTAATATGAAATTTATCTATTTTTGTTGCAGGAATAAGGCTTACCATTATTAATACTGGCCACTTTTGGCGCTACTTAAAAGTAATTGAACGAAAGATCGATCTAAAAAAATCTATTTTAGTTTCCCATATGCAGTGAATTCTCGATAAGTCGAATTCGAAGGGACCGCCAAAATTATTCGAGTTATCGCAAGTTCGACTTATCGAAAATCCTTAAATACATACAGGAAATATATAAAAAATAATTCAATCATATAAATAGGAATTGAAATTATGCTGTAATAACGGAGTCTGTCAAAAGGAGCACTAAAGAAAAAATATAATTTAATAGTACATAAGGTACTTATAAACTCAAATTTTGTGAAAAAAACTTGTTAATGATGACTGCTTGAAGGAACTTTTTTGTCTTTCACTGGTTAGAAAGTCGCTCACATTTTGTAAAGAAAGGAAAAAAGAATCGTCCACAACGTCTCTACTTTCGAGATATTGCTGTAATGTCATTATTGCCGCACGTGCTTCTTGATTATTTGGTGGTAAAATGCAATTTACTTCCTCATCATCTTCTTCAGATTCAGGATCGTTCTCCACCTTTTCTATTGCTTCAACTATATCTGAATCACTAAGTTCTCCGCAAACTGCAAAATTTTCGTCAATATTCAAAAACTTAGTATCATCATTTTCAGAAATAACTTGATCTTGAAGATTTCATTCACAACACATGAGTCCACATTGCTTGCGAAGAAGCCACATCTACTGCAGCAATTTTTGATAGTGATTTGTTTCACATCGTTGTTCCAGGCACTCGAAATTAGTCTTGTTGCTTCTGACACATGACACTTTTGATTTATTCGATTTTCGTCATCCTCGATTGCCTTCCGCAGTAGACGTTTTCTGTAAGAATGCTTTAAACATTTAATTATTCCCTGGTCTGCTGGCTGTAGCTTAGAAGTTTTGTTTGAAGAGAGAAATTGTAACTTGATAGATTTCAAGTTCAAAGGTTGACTGTAGCTGTACACTAATCAACGAAGATCAAGACTTTAAGCTTTTTTGCATGAAACACTACATCCAAATTTCTGATGATTTCCTCGAACAATATTAGAGTTCTTCAAGCTTTGTAATTTGATCTGTACTGTAAGTGACTTTTTATGTTCGAAACAGCGAGGATTTTTGCATTTACTGATGACCAGTAAAGCATTTGCTCCGGCAAGGACAGTTAAACGTTCTTTACTTAACTTTCCAACGGAACACGATTCCACCTTAAACATCATCATCTTGTTAGGATAACATTTGTTAAAAAGTCCCATTTCATCCATATTGAAAACATCGTCCGCACTATAACCAGCAAGAAGTTTTGGGCAATGAAACTGTCTTCCATTCATCTCCGAAACACGATGTTGTGTCTGGCTTTAGACTGTTTGAGGCACCCCGTACTTTCAGTGAAGCCTTCCACAATTCAATAATTCCAAAGCTTTCTCATGTAACATCGTACCACATAAAGGAATTACATTCCTATGTGTCATGTAATATGTAAACCATTTACGAGGACTGTTTCGATATCTGGAAAGGAGCACGTCTTCATCCTTTTGCACTTTGGGTTGACACTTAAAGAAAGCATTTTCAAAAGACATAAGTTATCTTTCAGTATGGTAGATAGCGTGTTGGGAGGGATACCATATTTCAGGGCTATATCTTTTTTCTTTAAATAAGGATTGTCTTAATTATCTTTTATCAATTTTACTTTTTTTGTAAGAATTTGTAATTCCCGCTTCGACACTTTGAAAGACCCAACTTGTGAAGAGCCTCACCAGTGGCCGAGAGGTTCTGCTCTCGCAGCTGGTAGACGGGAGGTGCTGGGTTTGATCCCAATCGCGCCCGTCGGCCTAATCGTTCGGAGATTTCGTGGTTTTCTTCGAACCTTGGATTTCGAAGCGTTAATACGGGTTAGGTTCCCTTAGAAAGACCCCCACGAAGGGCACTCCCCCCACTTAGGGCCTATATCCATCGTCTTGATAATTGGCCGTCATAAACACAACCAACCAACTTGTGAAAGCAATAAACACTAAAATGACAAGACTCAACATTAGAGTAATGAACTCGAATGAAATCTCAATTGAATCGAAAAAAAAAATCCTTGCATAAAAGCGTGGGAAATTTGAACGATTAGAATTCCCTTAGCACCCTGCTCTGTTTCCAAAGAATACCTGTTGAGAAAAGGGAATGCGTAAAAGAGAAATGAATGGGGTTGGGTGGGGGTAGATGGGAAGATTACAGCTGAAATTCCAAACTTGCAGAGACTCCACACTGAACCAGGTAGGATGTAAAAATAGCGCCCTCCAAAACCGGCGAAGGAGTGCAGAAAAGTTTTATCTAACAGAAACTGCCAATATTTTTTATCTGTGGCTGAGAAATGAAGAAATTAGCCGAATTACTGTTATTTTTCTATCGGAAAAAAAAATCGACTTAAAAGATGTAGACGTCGACAGAACTAGAAAGTTTAATTCTGAATTGTAATAAAGGGGTCGGGGCTTCGTGTAAACTTCGACTTAAACGAATATTCGACTTATCTGACTTCGACTTATCGAGAATTCACTGTATATATTTTTATAGAAAGAATTACCACATTTATTTCAAATTACGTCTCTAGCTAAAATACATTTAGAAAGGAGAACCATTATTATAAATAAATACCTGATTAACTAAATTCCTAATTTCGATCGTTCTTGTTCTTTATGCATTATCAAATTGCATTTATTTACTCACAGACATTGGTAATGAATACACGAAGTACCTCCTCTTTTTTTTGTTGTACTTATAAAAATTTTATTTTATTGTTCTAGTGATTTCTCTATGATGAATTCACTTTTATTTTTAAATACAACAATTCTCTTTGTATAGATGCTTTACTACAAGATAAAAAAAAAGTGTAAGTGCTTCTTTCATTGTTGTTTTCGTATTTTGTAAGGAGATAATTTAAAAATAGTAGGACACAAATATAAACAATTTCTTGGGTTTTCTGTCTTTAATGATTTCTCGATAGAAATAGATGGTTTATTAATAATCTAAACCACATTTAAGTATAATAAAATTTTCATTGAATGACTCCTTTAAAGTTATAAAGTTGGAAAAAAGTGGTACTCAATCAATTTAAATTTACTATTAAAATTAAAGACACTAATGTAAGCATTAATGATTTTCAAGAGTTCAAATAACATGGGTAATTAAACATTCATTAGAAATGGGATTATATTTCAAAGGATAAATTATAAATTCAAATAGTTAATCCAATTGTTTATTTAAATAATGTATTTTTTTCTTGCGCGTTTTTTTACATCGAAATTCTACTTGCAAATAGTAACTTTTTCTTTGATTTGTTTTAATAACAAATGATAAAAGACGAAAACATCGATTATTAACCTTCAAAATGACAACTCTTTTGCTTATAATTTTCTCATCACGTTTAAATCTATTTTTAAGACCTGAAACATAATGAATAATAAAAATATTGATTACAAACGTATTTTTAAGTTTTTCATATGAATAAAAAAAAAGTTTTTACATTGCTTGTTAAAACAATGGAATTTGTTTAGAATTGCGTATTATTTTACAAACGAAATTACTCTCAAATGCTAGAAAAATTTTTGTTGATGTTATTTTAAAAGAAAATGATAAAAAACGAGCTTTTGTTTATTTTACCTAATATCTTTCTTTATAAAATTTCCGCTTTTAAATATAAAATATTGTATATGATCATTAAAAACCAAGTCCTTATGAATACTGTCATTTTGTTTCCAGAAAAAGAACAATCTATATCAAAGTCCTAAACGACATATTTTTCATAAGATCGACACTTTATTTATTTTATTTATTTTATATTTTACAGAAGAAATAATTAATTATCTAACAACGTGTTTTATCAAAATATGTGTCCACTATGTAAAAATCCTATGCAAAACCATTTTGTATGATACCGTATTCGCCGTTGTGCGTTTTGAGAATTTACTGAAAAAGAGATGTTGACATCATAGATAATATAATGTGTTTACAAAGTTTAGTGCGAAAGTAAAAAGCGATTAAAAAAATCTATGGGTCCATATTGCTCGCCCCACCAGTGGCCGAGAGGTTCTGCTCTCGAAGCTGGTAGACGGGAAGTGCTGGGCTCGAACCCAATCGCGCGCGTCGGCCTAATCGTTCAGAGTTTTCGTGGTTTTCTTCGAACCTTGGATTTCCAAGCGTTAATACGGGTTAGGTTCCGTTAGAAAGACCCCCACGAAGGGCACTCCCCCCCCCCCCCTTAGGGCCCATATCCCTCGTGTTGATAATTGGCCGTCATAAACACATCCATCCATCCATATTGCTCACAGAATGTAATATGTGGATACAAAAACATTTGAGAATACTGCATGTACACTTTTTTGTATCCAAATTTTGCGTTGTGTGAGCAGTATGAAATTATTCTATGGAATTACCTGCAGTAGCATCCTCTATTGTTGAGATTTGGAACTAATTTTGTGTTGGTGTTATACAAAATCTCGTACCACGCTGAATATTTATCAACAAACCACATGTCTTTCCAACACATATATCTTTTTTTTATCGCGTTTTACTTTCGCACCGAACTTTTGAAACACCCAGTATATGTGTTTTTTTTTTCCTTTCCTGCAATTTTTTACAATATAATATATAAAAGAATTTTTAACCATTTGGAAAAATAGTTATTGTCCTCGTCAGGGTAGGAAATCAAAAGCATATCTGACGCTTTTTATTGGTTTAATCCGCATTTTATTCGTTTTCTGATTGGTCTATACAGTAATCTGTATTTCACTTTACATTTAACAGAGATGGATACCTTCTGTTGCCACTATGACAATAAAGTAATAAAAACTACAAAAAAAAATTAATAACTCAGAAACAAATTGAGATACAGCTTTCAAACGAATTGCAATTTAAAAGTACATTTTTTTCTCTATACAACGGTGTAAAAAGTAATATTGTGGGATGTTTAGAAGTTTAAGAATGAAATTTCATTTAAAATGGGAGTCAGATTTCTTGGAAATCTGACGATGGAAAAGCCATTTCCCGAACCGCCAATGGAATGCTTGGATAATACGTAAGTTTCAGGTGGATTATACGTAAGTTTTAAGAAATCTGACGTGTCGCAGGCGATTTTTTTCGCTTGCAATTTTTACGTGTAATAGCACTAGGCGTAACGTGTAACGCGTGTTACGCGTAATGCTTAATTCATTTCGTACGTAATGTATGATCAACTCCGTGCGATTTTTTATGTCTTAAATTTTATTCTTCGAAAAAATCATTTTCCAAATGGTCTTTGTAATTTTTTAAATTACTATATTTTTTTTCATTTCTTTCATTGTATGCATGCGTAATCATATTTGTTTAAGTACTCATAATGCGCAATAATTGAACATGAAGCAAAGTGGCTAAAAGAACGAGAAGTTTATAAAAGTTGACGGTAAATACAGGTCTCTAGTTTATAGAAACAATTTTCGTAGGAAATCTTTCATAAAGCGTTTTGAAAGGTAGCATTTTTATATTCAGGATATTACGGAAATTTAATAAGTGATTTATTGTCCTAGAAAAATCACATTACATAAAACAAGTGAAATACCATAAACAAATAAATAACTACAAATAAGACAGAAAAAACATATATAACCCGTAATAATTGCACATGAAGTAAACGTGTCAGAAAAACAAGAATTTTATAAAAGTGGACGGAAAATGCAGTTCTCTAATTTTGTTTTAAAAGATTCTCCAGTGTATGTAGCAAAACTAGATAAACACAATCATAAAACACTAAGTTTCTGCTTAAATCAACTTGTTTTAATTTAAGCAGAAAATCTTTTTAAAAAGTTTTGCTAGATAACATATTTATATTCAGAATATTAAGGAAATTTAATAACCGATATATAGTCTTCCGAATTCACATTATATAAAATATGTTAACCCAATAAATAAATAAATATATGCAAATAAGACAGAACGAAACATACACAAGACAGGAATATTGTAAAAAATGAAATCAGATCTGAAAATTGGAAAGTATAACATAATAAATTCGAAAAAAAAGCATAAAATACGAACTTTTGTCTGGAAATGACCCGTTTTCTATTCAGAAGACTCAACAATAAAAAAAGCTTTAAACACCAACTTTTGTCTGGAAATGACCCATTTTATGATCAGATGACTCAACAAAAACTATAAATTCGAAACAAAGTCATAATGGAAGTAACATATTGCGTCGAAAATAACATAAAATGAGTCGATTTTATCTTGAAAGAAAATATTATTGACACAAACAAATTTTTAGTATGAGAAAAGAACAAAAATCAGAATATGCAATAAATACCAGAATATGATATTGTACATGCTGAAGGAAATGAGGATTTTTGTTTAATATTTTCAGCACTTTCTTTATTTTTTATGTTTATTGAAACAAATTTCATAATATAATAGTTCCACTGTTTTTTTAATTCAAATATTATTTTTTTCTTTATATTTTTACTTACTAAATTGGAGTAGTACATCGAAGAAGGCGAAATTTAAGATACATAAAAATGATATCAGCAATGTAGTAAAATGCACAATTTAATTATAATTTTCTTTAGTGATAAATAACAAATCGTAATTAACATGCATTAATTAGTGATGTAAAAATACATGAAAATAATAGACATCAAATGTGATAAAGATTTTCATTTTACTATGGAAATAAGTTCTGGATAAAAAGAAGATATTTGTTTATATGCTTTATTCTCCAGTGTTGTTGTGTTTTTATATTATTACTAGCCACCTCTGGCAACCAGTTTGGTCTCCCTTATATGTATTCTAAGCATTGTATCATGTTACTTTTATTCTTTATTTAATTTATTTGTACAATATTTCGCCAAATCAGAAGATTCTGATAAAGGAATCAACAACTGTTTGCAATCATGGTAGCACTTCATACTTCTTTTGTCGTTATGTATTTCGTCCTTTTTGACAAATACCGCTTATTTCATTTAAGCATTTATACTTTTTTTAAATCTGCTTATCAGTTGCAATGCGTTAGATCGGGAGATTTTTAAACCTATTAAGTAATCTTCCGTAACTGGGAACAATAGCTACTGGTATATTGTAGCTAATTCACTTTCATGCAACGGAATGTTTTTGTGAAAAGCGATTAATGATATCCACATTTACATTTAAAATTATTGTTGCTAAATTCTGTTTGTTTGATCCTAAACTTGACAGTAGATTCGATTACGGAAGATTAGAAGATCCATTATTATTATCATCTTATCGTTTCTTGGATAATGTGACATAACCAGGCTGTATACTACAATTTTTATAACTGTGTAACAGATTAACTTCGGCATTTATGCTTAACTTTTACTAATTTTTAAAATCCTTACCACGTAGATACCCTTGCCAATAATAACTATTATAATACTAATTGCAGTAACTTTGCTTTTTTGCTAAATTGCTAAATTGCTTTTTTTCTTTCTATATCTGAACTTTACAGTTCTTATTATGTAGTGTAAATAACAAAAACATTTTATTTATGTACCAAACCATTGTTTCTGATTTACAGATGCAAAAAATAACAACTATTGGCGAGCAATATGAAGTTTTAAGCGTTTAAGCTAAGATTTCTTCATAAATTATCTAAATTAAACTCATTTAACTTAAACATGCTGTTACTTCAATTTTTTTTTCAGTATTAAGAAAAAAATATTAAATCTTTCAAATCATGCATTTATTATTTTTTCATTATTTAAACCTCTCGCTGCGTAGTTGTTTTATCAAAATAGCTTCAAAATTTGCGCATTTAATTCCTTCGCGACGAGCGCCTTTTAAGAATTTTTATTCTTTTGTCACCGGTTTTTCAAAATAAAAATTTTCGTCTGATGCTCCGATTAGATAAGGCAAAATTTACAATAAAAAGTAACTGGTGGGAATGATCGTGGAGGGTTAATTAGACGGAAAAAATGCATCCCCGATGAAATCTCGGGGTTGCGCAAATTTTGCTACTTTTACGTTGCCCGAGAAACTCTCGGGTTTTACCGGGGGTTATCGGGTTCGCACCGATAGGGTTAATAATTAAATAATGATAAAACATGCTTTTGTTTTCATTAGTTTGATGTCTGAGCTCCTAAATATGATAATAAAGTAATTTAACTACGAGAAATGGCAAAATAAAACCTTTGTAAATGGAAACCGAAAATTACCGATAGCGCCACCATTTTACCTACTATAACATCATTGGAATATTGTCTACTAGCTAAGTTGCCCAGCTTGCCCGCGTACGTCAAAAAACAGCACGAATTGCGAAAAAGCTCTGAAAATCACAATAAGATATCGCGAATTTTTTTTTAATCGCGGAAAAATGTTGAAAAGAGAAAAAATATATATATATTATGTTCGAAGATTGAAAGTTGATTCCGTTCACTAATGTGGAAAAATTGTAGGAAATCACTAAAATACTCTAAAATCACATACAAAATTCCCGAAAAATTCGAAAATTGCTATACAAAATGCGAATAAACTGTATTGAAATGAGGCCAGAAATCTCTGTAGTATTATAGGTCAAAAATGGAATTTCAAAAAGTTGCAGCAGATCGCGAAGAAACTTAAAAATCGAATTAAAAATCACAAAAAGGTCCAAAAATCACGAAAGTCAAAATTTACTATAATTGGATAAAAGTTTCAGATCTAATTCCTTTGACCTGCGAGCTCTCTTAAAATTTATGTTTGTGAAAGCATGCTAAGCATTGTAATTGTATCATGTTACTTTTATTCATAATTTAATTTACTTGGGTTCCCTTAAATATAATTAATATAATTCCATAAGTCAATATTAGTTTTTGTTGCATTAAAATATCTCATTTTTTTCTGTAAGCAAGTAATCCCTATTGGGTTACAAAGAAAGTCTATGGGAATTTGGCGAAATATTAGAGTTATCTTCAAGTTGGTGGCAAACTTGGCGGTATTTGGTGACAGAACTGCGTCGACCCCCTACGGTAACGCCCTTATAGGTATGAAGATGCGTTAAATGCTGTTCAATAATCGCATAAAAAATTCGTTAAAAATTAAAAAAATCGCTGTACGAATTCTGAATAAACTTTTTTGAAAAGAGAAGAAAATGTACTATATTTGGTTAAAAGAAAGAAACCGTATTCCTTTCACTAATGTAGAAAAATCGCCCCGAAACTGAAAAAAGCGTTAAAAATCGCATAAAAAATTAAATAAAAAGAAAATCTAATCAAAAAATGGAAAATCGGGATCGAGGTTCAAAACTTCATATATAGACGTAACATTTCCCCAAATTTTGTAGCTCTACGTGCAGCGGTCTCTTCAGAACACCGTCGACATACTCACACACTCACAAATTTCTTTCCTTATTATTATAAATTGATTGTTGAAGAACTTGCTTTGTGAAGGATTACCTCAATACTTTAATATTTTTTACCATTCCCGATGAGTGAATATCTTGTGCTTGTTTCGGTTTAGATAGTTTGAGATATTAAGAGGTCAACCTAATTTCAACTGAAGTTATCCTAGGATATATATATATATATATATAAATTAAAAACCATGCTTTGATCTTGAATTACAATGTTTTGTTTTTTGTTAATGGTTATTTCTATTCTTTATTTATTCAGGTACTTTTACATTATAGGGCATTAAAAAAAAAAAAAAAAATCTTGGCGCAATTCGGGCTTCAGAAAGTGAGATATATTGCCAAAATATATAAACAGCTATGAAAACAAACATGATGAACTTTTATTCTGGTTTATATAAATAAACAAAAATAAAAGTTTAAAAACATTTAAATTTGCAAATTTTGCATTTGCAAATTTTAAATATATCATTTAAAAGAAGACTTAACGCGCGCCTCCCGTTAGTTATTCGCGCTATTATTTTATGTGTACGTGTGATGTTCTATTTGTTATGTGCCGTCTTACCAAGAAGAAATAAAAAATATATAAAAAGCTACCCCGAGAAATTGTTATTTTGAAATTATGTGAAATTTCTGTGTGATTTGAATCTGAGCTAGCCCGACAAGACTTTATTTCCAATCAATTGGTGCCGGTAACTTTTTTGTACAATAATTTGTTGCTGAGTTAGTAGGAGGTGGTTATTTTTTTTTCTCGAGGACTGTAGCTTTACACATAAAAATAAAACAGGTATGCCAACAATATGGTGTGGATTTTTTTTCAATGACTTTTTAGCTTTTAATAAAATGAGTTTAACGTCTCATATTTTTGCTGAATAATTTGACCAATTCAATGAAATTAGTGACATTTTCGTCACTTCTATAAACGACTGCCAAAATCTCCAATTTTTTTCGAGACTATACTGATAGTTATTCCTTTTTTAGAAGGACAGGCACAAAATGATATGAAAATATGCAAATTACTGTTTTGAGTGGGATTTTTAGAAAGATCACGGAAATTGTGATCATTACCTTGTATAGTTCAAGGCCTGGTTAGAGTTATTTTACCAAACTTAACACTTATGATCAACCCCTAAAAACTTATCTTTTACACGATATACATATATTGACTAAAGTAAAAAAGGAAAAAAAAACAATAATGGGCACACATAGTTAAAAATATGTAGCAAAATATCCAGCCTTCCGAACGTATTTAATTACAGTGGTTACCTGAGCACATTATTAACCTATCTGACCGTATTATAGCCAGAATTCTATAAAAACGGTCAAATGGAAGAACAGAGAGATTTGATAACCGCCTTAAAGAAAAGCACGAATTTGTTAACGGATTATTTTTCGTAAATAATTTATTAATGTTATAATTTATTTCAGTAAGGTCAGTCTGCCTAAATGAGACACGATTCCCCGTAGTTTTGTCGCATTTAGGATATATTTGGGATTTTATTATGTAAATGTATATTTTATTAAGCAACAAATTACTGAATACTGTACCTTTAGTTCAAAACTAACTTGTTTTGTAGAAATTTAATAATTATCTGTAGTATAAAACCACAATATAGGGTTGTCGCATTTAGGTCATTTTTGTCGCATTTATGGCAGCTAAAACCTAAATGAGACGTTCATAGTCCTAAATGTGATAATGCATTTTATACATGACAATTCGTCTGAAAAAGTTCATTCAACGATTAACTGCTGTGACAGAAAATTGCCACATTACAACTGTGAGCGGTCTGCGAAACCATTCGATTGAAAGATGAATAAAATGAGCGATTAACTCATAAAATACAGTTTTCGCACTAAACTGTTTGTACAGTACTATTTCTAATAAAATTTAGATTTTTCAAACATTTCAAACAATAATACTAGGCTCCAAAATGAAACAAAATTTCGCTGTATCGATAGTTAAACTGGAAATTACAAGTTAAAGAGTAAACATTTTAAAAAAACAGCTCTAACAGCAGTTAAGGGTTAACTGTAATTATTTTTTGAATGAAGTAACCCTTAACTGCTGTGACAGGAATTTTTGCATAACTACTGTGAGCGGTCTCCGAGACCACTTGATTAAAATATGAATGAAAGTCTCTTTTAACTCGCAGGGTACTGTTTCTGTACTAAAATTTAAGAACAGGACTATTATAATTAAATTTTTCAATATTATTCTTGAAATGTTTATCACTCGCAGCACCGTGCTGTTTGTCCATTTTACACTGCTAATATGCAAAAGTCATTTGAATGCTGCGTATAATGCCTAATATAAATAACCCTCAAATAAATAAATGCGTTCCTAATAAATAAAAAAAAAACTCTCAGCCCTCTTTGCCAAGGAGCTATGGCCATAACTACATTTAAATGATTGTCACAAAAAAGAAAATTTGCGAAATTCGCGCGTCAATATTAACCCATAATTTATACACCAGTGCGATTTGGGTTTCCGTAACTTCAACTCCGCATAAAATTGCTAACAATCTGGTGATAATGAAATATATCTACATGATCCATATACGAAATGTAATAAGGAATCCAAATGAAATATTTGATTTTATCAATTTCCTTATTTTGTGAATGAAAACTGCGAATTAATTAAAGACGCCGACATTTCGGTCAGTGCGAATCCACAGTATTGAGCATATGTGTTAAAAGAGTATTTAAAAGATATTTATAATATTGTCAACTAGACTATTTATAACATATAACTTTATTATAAAATGTCACATGAAAACATTAATGGAGGATTATGACTCAATACAGCTTAATTAAACATAAAATTTGATTTAACTATCATTTTAACACAATATATAAAAAATCCCATATAAACTTCTTCGTTAATCTTCTAAATGTTTCGCCGCATTTGCAACAATATGTATGTCGGTATTAGGCACAGGCTGAAATCAAACTCTCCTAAATGCGTAGTCCACTTCAGATTCTAAACCGGAAACTGGTCGCCTTTTCTTTGGTTTAACTGGTCAGGTAACTGAAACGGACAACGTAGTTCTTGACATTTATAAGGTTATTTGATCTTCAAAGTTAAAAAATAAAAACCGTGAGCCACTTTCGGGAATTTTTGTCACATTTACGAAACATGGGGGCGATGTAAAATGAACGATGTGTATTTGATTGGAAATTTCTTTAAAAAAAACGTTTTACATGCAAAAAAATGTTTCGGGTTTTATTTCTGATGTTTGTATGCTTCATCACATAACATTTATTTACGATTCTTGCAGTAAGATTTTATGTAAAAGAACATTGTCGCATTTAGGAGTTATCACATTTAAGCAGACTGGCCTTAATTCGAAAAAGGAACAAAATTTTAATCTGATAGTCAGTGAATTATATATCTATAAAATTAATAAACAAATCTATCTATAAATTAATATAAAATATCTATTATTATCTATAAACGTTAAATAATGGTTATATCTTATATTTTCATTTATTTCATGCTTTCAACGTTGTAATCATTTTCCTCCAAAAATAATTTTAAGTCAAACATTCATACATGAAATCTTGAATTTTGCTCCCGCTTCTTAAAGAATGAGATATCAAGATTTAGTTCAACATCAAAAACCGATTACGCTCAGAAAGCAGGCTTTCCGCTTTTCTAGCCATTAGATTGCGATAGCTATTTCTTCCGTTTCAGCATGCATTGATGCAAAAATATATGAAAAAATAATTTATATATTTTCATTATAAATGTTATTTATGTTGTTTTTTTTTCTGAGGGAAATATTTTTCGATAAAACAATTGGTCTTCACAGGATCTTTTCCTAATTGTTTCACAAACGAAAACTTTTTATTATATAAGCCGATTTTTGCCGTTTTCTCAATACAGAGACGAGAACATTACAGTTTCTCTAATATATAGTATTGTTTTCACATTTCAAATATTACTCTTTTTTTTAATAACAAAATGCTGTAACCTAATAAAATGGACAATTCCTGTAAAAATATAGTTTACTTGCCGAATCAAAGTACTGTTTCTCTTAAAACATTTCATAATGCAAAAATTATTACTTTATTATAGTTACGAAATTTAAGTAATTAGTAACAGATGCTGATAAGTAATTAACTTTTTTTTGAGAATGTGATGATAGAAACAACAATCGTAGAAAAATGCTCTTCTCTGAAACTTTATGTTTTATCATAGAAAAAAAAAACTGTTGAAAGATCAATCTTCTTCAACAATCAAAGAAGAGGTTGTAATATCTTAACACAAGGTTTAAATAATGCTTATATAATATCATTTTAATTGAACGCTGCACAATGATACATATAAAAATGTTTTGATATTTAAACTTTTCTAAATCTATTCAACTCCATATTATCACTATTTTTCAATAGCCAATCGGAATTAAATGGGGCGAAGTGTTTCTATTCTAAATTCGCAGTACCTATCTTCAAATATGAGTATAAAAAATATTGTTATAAATAAAAAACTTGTGCAGAGTAGGGTTAAAAATACCACAAAAATGCCAGATTCCGTGCTTTATTCTTTTCAAGCTGAGTCGTTCATTACCCAGCTATTTCTACACTGTACAAAAAAAAAACGACATTTTTATAGTACAAAGTACTGCTTATCTCGCGCACAAACTCGATCACAGTGAATGTGCTGTATCTTTCTTTGGTTTCCTGACTATATTAACATGGAAAATACAGTAGTTGCGTAAAATTAACAGCACAATATGCTGGCAATTTGGAAGCCAGCAGTTTGTGCTGTAAAAAAATGCGTCCAAATTGCCAGCACATTGTGCTGTTAATTTTACGTAGCTACCGTATTTTCCATGTTAATATAGTCAGGAAACCAAATAAAGATACAGCACATTCACTGTGATCGAGTTTGTTCTGGCAAATCTACAGTGTTTTTTTTTTACAGTGTAGCTTTATTGATATTTAATCTTTTCTAAATCTACTCAACTCCATATTATCACTATTTTTCAATAGACAATCGGAATTAAATGGGGCGAAGTATTTTTATTCTAAATTCGTAGTTTCTATCTTTAAATATGAGTATAAAAAATACTGTTATCAAAGAAAAACTTGTGCAGAGTAAGATTAA
Organism: Maratus speciosus; assembly: GCA_963932465.1. Taxonomy (NCBI): domain Eukaryota; kingdom Metazoa; phylum Arthropoda; class Arachnida; order Araneae; family Salticidae; genus Maratus; species Maratus speciosus. Next base: position 174,937,852 of record OZ010790.1, on the reverse strand, counting down.
AAATACCATAGAAATGCCAGATTCTGTGTTTATTCATTTCAAGTAGATTCGTTCATTACCCAGCTACTTCTAGCTTTATTGATATTTAATCTTTTCTAAATCTATTTAACTCCATATTATCACTATTTTTCAATAGACAATCGGAATTAGATGGGGCGAAGTTTTTTTATACTAAATTCGTAGTACCTATCTTTAAATATGAGTATAAAAAATACTGTTATCAAAGAAAACTTGTGCAGAGTAAGATTAAAAATACCATAGAAATGCCTGATTCTGTGTTTATTCATTTCAAGCAGATTCGTTCATTACCCAGCTACTTCTAGCTTTATTGATATTTAATCTTTTCTAAATCTATTTAATTCCATATTATCACTATTTTTCAATAGACAATCGGAATTAAATGGGGCGAAGTATTTTTATACTAAATTTGTAGTACCTATCTTTAAATATGAGTATAAAAAATACTGTTATCAAAGAAAAACGTGTGCAGAGTAGGGTAAAAAAAAGTTCTTCCGGCTAGTGCCGGGAGGAAGAGGTAGCTCTCATATTCTTTATTTTCAAACAGCCAGCTTATATTATTCAAACACACGAAGCTCAAATTAGTGGAATCCGATTGTAGAAGATTCAATACTAATTTTTGTCAATACTGAATATGAATGAGATTTTCATGAAATTAGCCAGTTTTATCCAAGCTGGTTTTATTTAAAGTGATCTATATTTGGTCGCCAAATTCGGCGATATATCGAAGTACCCGTCATTTTAAAACAATATGATGGGTGAAGCTAACCAGTGAAATTCGTCAACACCTTCGTTAATTCCTGTGCACATGCTCACTCACATCGGAATCGGTCAATATATACGAGTGTTCTCGCAAGCAAAAAATCACATTTTTCAAAATGTCACTCACATTAGATATTCAAATTACTATATCTCAGTCATTCTTAATGATAAAGACAAAAACAAAAATGATCCTGAATTCTTGTATCAAGGTCAAACACTAATGAAAGAAACCTTTTCAATTTCTAATTTTTTTGTACCTCGATTTTTATTTTATTTTTAATTATTTAATGGCCGCCTTTTTGAAACAAGATGGCGGATGAAACTGGCCAACAAACTTGGTCGAGACATCGCTATATGCTATGCACATGCCATGTCACATCCAAATCGGTTAATAAATATGTATGTTATCGTGACAAAAATTGGATCACTTCAAAATATGAGCCCTGCTAGAAATTCGAAGGGCTATAACTCAGCCATTTTTTAAGGTATAGACGAAACAAAAGACGCTCCGAATTCTTTTTATCAAGGTCAAGCACACAAGAAAAAAATCTTTTTCAATTTCTAATATTTTTGTACCTCATTTTAAAGTTAATTTTTTTTAAATGGCCACCATTTTTAAACAAGATTGCGGATGAAGTTGGCCAACGAACTCGGTCTAGATATTATTATGTATTATGCACATTTCTTGTCACATCCAAATTGGTTAATAAATGCGCGTGTTATGGCGTGACAAGAATTAGATCGTTTCAAAATGTCCGCCACACTAGAAATTCAAAGTGCTATAACTCAGCCATTGTTTAAGATACAGTCGAAACAAAATAAGATGGCGGATGAAGTTGGACAACGAACTCTATCGAGACATTGGTATGAACTACGTACACGCCAAGTTACATCCAAATTGGTTCATAAATAAGCGTTGTTATCGCGTGATAAAAATCAGATGGTTTCAAAATGTCAGTCACACTAGAAATTCAAAATGCTATAACTCAACCATTTTTTAAGGTATAGACGAAACAATCAATACTCCAAAATCTTTGTATCAAGGTCAAACACATAAGAAAAAAAAAATCTTTTTCACTTTTTTTTTTTTTTGGTACTTCATTTTAAATTTTATTATTTTTTTAAATTTTAAATGGGCGCCATTTTGAAACAAAATGGCGGATGAAGCTGGCCAACGAACTCGATTGAGACATTGGTAAGTACTATGTACACACCAAGTTACATCCAAATCGGTTCATAAATACGAGAGTTACAGTGTGACAAAGATCCTCCGAGCGCCTGCAATAGGTAGTTGTTAATTTTGTAATGAAAGCTACCTAATACCATAAAAATGTCAGATTCCATGCTTTATTCATTTCAAGCAAATTTGTTCATTGACCAGCTACTTCTAATTTTATTGATATTTAATCTTTTCTAAATCTATTCAACAACATATTATTACTTTTTTTACAATAGACAATCGGGATTAAATGGGACGAAGTATTTTTATTCTAAATTCCTAGTACCTATCTTTAAATACGAGTATAAAAAATACTGTTATCAAAGAAACACTTGTGCAGAGTAGGGTTAAAAATACCATAAATATGCCAGATTCCGTGCTTTATTCATTTCAAGCAGAATCGTTCATTACCCAGCTACTTCTAGCTTTATTAAAATTTAAACTTTTCTAAATCTATTCAACTCCATATTATTACTATTTTTTAATAGACAATTGGAATTAAATGGGCGAAGTATTTTTATTCTAAATTCCTTGTATCTATCTTTAAATATGAGTATAAAAATACTGTTATCAAAGAAAAACTAGTGCAGAGTAGGGTTAAAAATACCGTAAAAATGCCAGATTCTCTGCTTTATTCATTTCAAGCAGAGTTTTTCATTACCTAGTTACTTCTAGCTCAGTTTATTTCTATATTTTTATAATATACACACTGTTATTAGATAAACCATCTGTATATATTTTATTCATTGAAAAATTCTTCGTAGTCAGGAAGATTCATTATGGTTAAAACATTTATAATAGTAAAAGTGCAATAAAAAGTTAAATATTATTCAAATATTTCTGTTTAAAATAAAATCAATGCGACTGAAAATAGTACTGGTGCTACGGTTGAGAAAACTGCAAATCGTGATAAGAACATACCCATTGGTGAAGTACTACTTTATATTAATACAATGCATTTCAGAGGGGGAGGCATCGCGTAAAGTCTTGGGATTTCAAGATGGCGGCTGTTATTCAAAATGGCGTCATGTTCTGAATTTTCTTACTATGCATCATATAAATGTGTGTTTGAGGTCGATTTCGATGTTTTTAACGTCAAACATTTTCGTTTTTAATACTTTCCGCCACAGTTGAATGAGTTTATGAATTTAGTTTGTTTGTTTGCTAGTCTGCCTGCTTGCTATTCCATGCTCTAACTCGTTTAAATATCGCTACTCGCTTTCATTCACCCAGATTATCATGTAATTTATATATGTTATTGAATTTTACAATAACACGTTCCGAATAAAAATTCCAGTATATAGGTTATTATAGCCCGTTTACAGGACCCTCAAAAGTATTCCATTACGTTATTGTCTATGGGGGGAAATCGTTTGCAATGTGTTTTAATCATGGCATACTCCCTGAAACACATTCAAATTGACATACGTCAGTGAGGTGCAGCACATGATACTTACTATAGAATTAGATGTGCAATAGTATTTATTTTTTTATTTACAGTGACACACCAAAAAAAGAATACGTGCGCTTGTAACTCCTGTACAAATTCTATAAAGATCATCAGTTAAATCAACTGTTATTAGTGGAGCTGCTAGGTATGAAAAAACTGCATTTTGTGATAAAGATATCCCGAATGGATAGTATCTACTTCATATTAATACAATGCTTATAAGAAGTTGAGGCATCATGCAAATTCATAGAAATTCAAGATTGCGGCTGTTATTCAAAAGTATTTGCATTTTTATTCCTATACATCATATAAAAGTGTCTATGATGTCAATTTCGATCTTTTAAAACTGAAAAATTCAATTTTTAATATCAGAAATACGCTTAAAATGAAAATAGGACAATTATTATAGTATTTTTTTTTATTTTATAGTGAAGGAAATGAAAGGAATAAATAAATAACAAAAATGCATTTTTATTAATACCTTAATTATACAACAGATTCAAAGAATTGCATGTTAAATTTAAAGTTGGAGAATAGAAAATCTTCACTTTCTATCATCATACTTCTCACATTCGTTTTTGCAGTTACATAATAATGTGCAAGAAAGTCCAACCTTTCTACAGCCACACTTATTTTTACAGATTTTGCACATATATGTCACATCAAATACACTTTTATACGGTGAATAGTATGAAAATTGAAAGAATTCCAGCAAATGACACCATTTTGAATAACAGCCACAATCTTGAATTTCTACGACTTGACGCGATGGCTCCCCTCTTATATGGATTGTATTAATATAAAGTAGATACTCACCAATCGGTATATTCTTAACACGATTTGCAGTTTTCTCACCGTAGCACTCGAAGTAATAGACAATACCGTAATAGATTTATGTTGAAGTCCCTGTAAATGGATTATAAAATCTATATACTTCAATTTTTATTCGGAACATGTTATTGTAAACTTCAATAACATATATAATTACATCACAATCTGGGTGAATTTAAACGAGTAGCGATATTTAAGCGAGTTATAGCATGGAATGCAAGCTGACAGACAAACAAACAGACAAACTGAATTCATAAACTCATTCAACTATGACGGAAAGTATTAAAAACGAAATTTTTGACGTTAAAAACATCAAAATCACACATTTATATGATGGATATTAAGAAAATTCAGAAAATGACGCCATTTTGAATGACGGCCGCCATCTTGAATTCCTAAGACTTGACGTGGTGCCCTTCTTATGACTGCCCTTCTTATATGGATTGTAAAGCAGATACTCACCAATCGGTGTATTCTTCCCACGATTTGTAGTTTTCTCAACCGTAGCATCCGCACTAATCGACAATAACATAATGGAATTCTTTTGAGGGCTCTGTAAACAGACTATAAAACCTATACACTTTATTTTTATTCGCAATATGTTATTGTAAACTTCAATAACATATATAAATCACATGGTAATCTGAGTGAATTTAAGCGTGTAGATATATTTAAGTGAGTTAGAGCATGGAATGGCAAGCAGCCAGACAGACAATCAAACAGACAAACTGAACTCATAAACTCATTCAACTATGACGGAAAGTATAAAAAACGAAATTTTTGACGTTAAAAACATCGAATTCAACCTGAAATACACATTTATATGATGGATAGTAAGAAATTTCAGAAAATTACGCCATTTTGAATAACGGCCGCCATCTTCAATTCCCACGACTTTACGGGATGGGTCCCCCTCTGAAATACATAGTATTAATATAAAGTAGATACTGACCAATCTATATATATTCTTATCACGATTTGCAGTTTTCACCTTATTTTGGTTGTGTAGCACTCGGACTAAAACGGATTAATCTTTTTACAAAATATCAGACAATACCGAGTATTTGAAAAATGGAAATATGTCGCGCATCTGCAAACACGAGTTAATTCGCAACCAACGAAAAAAATGTCAATAAAATGAAAGTTCAGACTTAATAGATTTTTTAACCATTTGGAAAAATGGTTATTGTCTTCGTCAGGGTAGGAAATCAAAAGCATATCTGAAGGTTTTTATTGGTTTAATCATCATTTTATTCGTTTTCTGATTGGTCTATACAGTAATCTGTATTTCCCTTTACTTTCAACAGAGATGGACAACAGAGTGTTGCCACTATGGCAAAAAAGTAATAAAAACTACAAAAAAAATTAATAACTCAGAAACAAATTGAGATGCAGCTTTCAAACTAATTGCATTTAAAGTACATTTTTTTTCTCGATACGACGATACAAAAAGTAATACTGTGGGATGTTTAGAAGTTTAAGAAATAAATTTCACTTAAAATTGGGCGTCAGATTTCTTGGAAATCTGACGATGGAAAAGCCTTTTCCCGAACAGCCAATGAAATGCTTGTATAATACGTAAGTTTCAGGTGGATAATACGTACGAGTCGCAGGCGATTTCTGTCGCTTGCAATTTTTACGTGTAATAACACTATTAATTTTTAATTCATGCCGCACGTAATGGCGTAGGAAAAAATAGTTTTCCAAATGGTCGTTGTAATTTGTTAAATTGCATTATTTATTTTTTTAGTTTTGAAATAATTTTTCTAAAAAACAAAAAAGAAATATTTAAATAGTAGTACATTTCTTCTCACTTACACTTTTCTTTTCTGTAGAGCACTGCTACTCGCTAACTAGACCTCGGGACTCAGAATTACAATTTTTTTAATGATATATACTATTTACTGTATATGAAAAGCTCTGTTATTAAACACGACGAATATTAATTTTAACTAATAGTGGTGTGAGAATACTTTTCGCGAAAAATACGGGGGAAATAGGAGATTGAGAAAAAATTAATATGTATTTTTAAAAAAATACATTCTAACTAAGTATAAATAAACTTTCTATCGATATAAATATATATTTATGTATATATGAGCCGCCGCTCAAAGTGCAAAGCGATTAACTCCATAAAACAAAACTTTGAGAAATGCGATGAAATAACGTACATTGCTTTATTAATTTCCCTTTATAATATAAATTCAAAATATATTGTAGAATGCATAAATACAGATATAGCTTTCATCTAAAGGTATATAAAATTAATAAGAAAGAATAGCCAAAAATTAATCGTCAGTAATGTTACATTTTTTTGTGACGGATGGAGTTAATCGATTTGCCAACTGAAAAAAGTAATAAAGTTAAACTCAGTGTTTAAACTTTTAAGTTTTTTATTACAGAAAAAGTTAGTTATTATATATTTTTTGTTACAGATTTTCCATAAAAATAAATGTTGACAATTCTGTTATAATATATTACTTATTAATTCATCAGCAATATAAATAATGTCTTCTACATCAGGTGTATGTGCTCGTTGTTTCGATTTGTTGTCTTATTGTCAAGTTTTTATAGTAATCGCGTTTAACAGGAGAAAGGAATTTTAGCATGTCCATCATTACTCTCATTTTTTTCCCTTGTCACAGTTCTACCTTTAGGGTGTAATAAAGGCTGATCTACATTTTCAAAATTTGGTCTAAAATTTGGTTTCCTTAGATTAATGGCATTAAATTCTGAAGATTTATTACAGTCATATTTGAAGTGTATGAGATTGGGTTTGGACCTTCATAACTTTATCCAGCGTATTTTAAGCCAATTTATTTCACTTTAATTCTGATAAGTCGATACTAAAAAATTTATCGTTATCATTCAACGCGTGCTAGTGCATTTGAGTTGCTTTATTGCAATGATTTACCTTAGAGTTTGTAGTTAATCAAAATGGCCTCTGAAATAAATTATTTATCATTCAGTGACCAAAAATTTTTGTCACTTAATAGTGTTAATCTTTATTATTCAGCAAAGTTATTACAAATATAAAAAGTTATGACTATACCAAGTGATTTGACAATTAAAATTTAAGATTTTTCAAAAGTGGAGTTAATCGATTTGTGCACTGTATGTGTATTTGTTTTAAAAAAATACTTTCAATTTGAACAACTTTTCTTTTCATGAAATCTTCATTGTCTACAATGGATTAAAATTTTCTATGTAACTCATATGTATGATATTAACTCATATTCTATTTTCTAAATTATGAAAAAGATTTTTAAGTCGTAATTTCACCATTGTTTCGTATTTCTCTGCGTTATTTACTGCATTGGAAGATATAGACAGAAGTCGTTAATTGTAGATCTTTATGTTTCTGTAGAACGCTTCAGATTTAGTCCTACATTTTAGTTTATGATTAATGTATAATGTCGATATTTTATTTCAATCCTATAAATAGAACTGCTCATAAATTTAAGGACAAATAAATGTTTTTGCTATATACATCAAGAACTCTGTTTTTTTGTCTTTAAGTAACTAAAAAAATAAAATATTATTATTATTATTTTAATCTGACAAGCTGTGTCGAAAGAAAATGCTTAATGTGTCTCTTAACCATCGTTAAGTTTAACGTAGTCTTTATATAGAAAACCAATGTTTCATTGCTCAATTTGGAATAATACGAGACAGGATATAATCTCTGTAAAACTAAAAAGAAATATTAAATTAATATTAAAAAAAGAAAAATTCAAGAACTCTGTTTTTTTGTCTTTAAGTAACTAAAAAAATAAAATATTATTATTATTATTTTAATCTGACAAGCTGTGTCGAAAGAAAATGCTTAATGTGTCTCTTAACCATCGTTAAGTTTAACGTAGTCTTTATATAGAAAACCAATGTTTCATTGCTCAATTTGGAATAATACGAGACAGGATATAATCTCTGTAAAACTAAAAAGAAATATTAAATTTAAAAATTATTTCTAAAAATATTGAAAAGCTTTTCATTCACTGTTATTATACCGTTTGTCTCTTACTATCACACGTCTAAGGTGAAAAAAATCACACCTGGCAATCTTATTAAGCAAATTACTTTTACAAAATTGAAAACGATCCAATCACTTGTCTTTCTTTAAAATTTAGTTTTTTACTTTAATAATGCTCACATTTGAAACTTTTAATTAACGAAATTGAAACTTTCTTGCTTTTTTCTCCTTCATAAGAAAATATTATTTCTGAATTTTAATTAGGTCTTTGTATTCGCGTAAGTGAAAAAAAATGACACATTAAAATATTTTGCATTTACGAAGAGGTAATGAATAATTAACAGGATACGATGAGAAAAAGAAAAAAACGCTAGCCGTTCATCTCTACTTCATTATATACCAGAATATAAAATTTAAATTGCAACGATAAGTTTATGGAAAATTAATTATCTAATTGTTTAAAGATATATCAAGAAAGGTTTTTAATTAAAATAGGATGAAAGAGGAAAAGAAGTGACGGAAATAAAATCAGATATGTTGATTTTGGGGCGGTAGAGAGATCAGGATAAAAATGTAATATGTCTTGTAATTCAGTTACTTTGTGGACGAGATTTCGTATTTGATTTCAGTATTCAAAATAAGCTTCGTTAACCCGAGAGTAGTCGCGTCTTTTTACAGAACGTTATTAGTTGCGTTCGGTCTTTTTGCTGCCGGCGCCCCACAAATAGAAAATGTAAAATAAGAAACCTTTTTCCATTAATATTCGAATGTCACATTTCAATGAAGTTATAAATTTGCAGTTTATTTTTACATTTTATTCATGAAATTTGAAATAATAGGTAAAATTATAAATGAACTGTCATTAGGGATCGTTTCTTGGACTTTTCCACAAATTTCAACTTTGCTTGCATAAATGTACCAGAAGAAAAAACAGGCATGTCTTGTTACCTCACTGTGGCGATGGAGAAACATTTAAAGTAAGTTACATGGTAGTTTCTCATTGTATTTTAAGGGTATATGAGTTTTTATGGGCGGCAAAAAGACCAACACGCGACCGCAGTCGGATTAATCACTGCTACATAAAGTATACTACATTTTAAAGACTTTTTTTTTCCTTTATAACTAATTTTTATAACTTTATAACTACTACACTTTAATTACTATACTTTTAACTTTTATAACTTTACCAATATAACTACGGATAGGTGGTATAGCTGAGTTTCGTTAAGAAGATGAATTGTTTTTAACAAAGTCAACCCTTTGTGGTGGAAACTGACACTAACAGATTTTGCTGCACATATCATTTTAAAATTTAAATTATCGGTGCTACGATCTAGGTAAGGACGTAGCACCGATACAAGCTTTAAGAAATTAAAACAACCTTTATAGGTGCGTGCCATACCGGATTGTATGATAGCTGACGTATTGCATACGAGTGAAAGGAACAACATTTTTTCTTTGCGATAATATTTTATTTTTTCGCACATTCATTCTAAGTCCCATTGTTTTCAATGCTCATAATTTTGAAGCGCAAGTTCAGTTTTTTACTGGAATCCAAATTTATAATTATAAATTATAAATTTGAATTTATTAATTACAGAATAAAGTGTCTTGAAAGGAATATTAAATGATACCCTCTGTGCGATCTGTAATCACACTTACCCACTTGTTTTTACGTCAATGCTTAGGCCTAGTAATAAGGGGACGGTGCTTAATTGATTGAAAATAATCTGATGTAGTTTAAATATAAAGTGAGATCTGATGTAATTTGAATATGAAGTGAATTTTATATAACTAATCCTTAACAACTTAAATACATATTAAATTAGTAACTATACATATTAATTAGTAATTCTGGTAATTACTTTTTGTCTATTTAATATTTTAAAATTATAAATATATCCAATTTTCCAAGATCGAGGAACCCCAAAAAGTTCTGGTGAGAGGAACCTAGCACTTCATAAATGCGTCACTGGTAAAATTTATATTTTCGGACGAAATTAAAACAACCTTTATAGGTGTGTGCCTTTCCGGGTTGTAAACCAGCTGACATATTGCGTACGAGTGAAAGGAACAACATTTTTCCTTTGCGCTAGTATTTTATTTTTTCGCACATTCATTCTAAGTCTCATTGTTTTCAATACTGATAATTTTGACGCGCAAATTCAGTTTTTACTGGATTCCAACCTGCTTAATATAGTATAATATACAGTGTGTCCGATCTCTAATGTCTGTCCAATGGCTAATTCCTAAACCGTTAGTATTGACATATAATTTCAATTACAAAAATGTTTTAAATCAGGTAAAGAAATATAGTAGAGCGCCGATTATGCGAACTCCAATCATCCGAACTTCGAAATATCCGAACAGCCAATTTCTCACAAATTTGTTTTTTAACAGAATTTCCAGTTATCCGAACAGCCTATTTCTCTCAATTTTTTTTTTAAAACGAACTTCCAATTACCCAAACACACTATTAGACCTGGATATCAGATTTTAAATGATGATGAGATTGTGGATGAGATTCAAGACGAAGAAGAAATTGAAGAAGACGAAAACGAATGCTCATAACGAAGCCTTTGAATGTTTGGAGACAGCTATGAAATGGGTCGAACGGCAGAAGAAGGCTGATCCTATTCAACTAACGTATTTAAGAAGAATTCGAGGTATCGTAGCTAAATATTAATCATAATAGAATGTCATAAAAAAATGTCTTCTTTGAAGCAATCAACAATCGAAAGCTTTTTTACTTAAATTATAATGTCTGGAGTTCAGAAAATGATATAAAAAAATAAACAAAAAAATTAAAAAGACAAAAATCAATTTTTAAACATGCCAGCATTAACTAGTGCTGTCAGTCCGAAACGTGGATAAAGAGTGGAGATTTAGTATAATCAGGAACATCCCTTAAATTGTCTGTCCATTTATCCGAACTAGGGTCGGTCCCGCCTTGTTCGGATAATCGGCGCTCTACTGTGTTTAAAAGCGATATGGGTCAATAAAAACATTTCTTAAAAAATAACGAAATTTAAATTTTTATACGGTCGCCCGGTCCTATAAGTTATATTTAGTAAAATTTTCCTATTACACTGTCATGTAAGACAAAAATGGCCCATTCATATAACACTAAAATTAAGCGAGTCATGAAAAATTAAAAATGCATGACTTATGCCACTTTTCTGCTCTGAAAACAAATGAGTTCGGCTTGGCTATGAGGGGTAACATACCAAGCGCTTAAAGTATTCGAAGATCTTATTTCATGTGTATCTGCGCTTTGAAAAAAAATAGTACAAGTAACATTTATTAAATTTCACATTTTTCTAAAATAACATGTGTTTTATTTCGTCAGGGTTTGAGACTGTTTCTTTTATGATTCCTTTTAACAAAAAATATGTTATTTTTATGAGTTTTTATGGATCTTCAACGATCGTATGTATGTTTTTCCAGTTCAAAATTTGTACTCGAACTTTAACTCTCTTTCAAATATTCAATCGAGATTACATTTTACATATTTGCGCAAATCCACTAACGATCTAATATTATTATGGTTGTGGTTACCATTTATATTTATTTTACAGGATAACACAAAAAATTTCGGATAGATTACCGCCAAGGAGTTTAAGAAAAAGTTTTAGATTAGATAATACAAGACTGCGATTGTTGGGTTTTTTAACTTTTATGTATTTTTTAGCACTGAATCCGAAAATTACCTTAATGTTTAACCATAATGTCAGGATATTTCGCAAATCACATATTGTCAAAGTTAAAAAATAACAAAAATCGGATACTATAAAGTAGAGGAGATGACTGTGTTTTTTAACTTTTGATAATTGATTTTTACGTAATTTTTAGCACTGAATATGAAAATGACCTTCATTTTTAACCATTACGTTAGAATTTTTTTGCAAATTGTAAATGTGTAAGTTAAAATATAGCGAAAATCTCATACTATAAAACATATGTAAAACTTTTTTTATTTTATTTTATTTTATTTTATTCAATAATTTATTCAATATTTTTGCTTATCCTGGGATTATTACAGTTAAACAGCTGAGTGATCCGATGAGATGCGGGAGGAGGTTCAATTTTAACTTTGAACTTTTTAAATTTGAAATTTGCAATTTGCGAAAAATTCTGATGTGATGGTTAAAAATGAAGATTATTTTTGGATTCAGCTGTAACAAATACATGAAAATCGATCATTAAAGGTTAAAAACAGAACAATCATATCTATTTTATGGTATCAAATTTTCGCAATTTTTCTTTTTTTAATTTTTAAATTTACGTGAAAATCTTTATATGATGGTAAAAAATTAAGGTCGATTTCAGATTCAGTGGTACAGAATACATAAGAGTCAATTATCAAAATATAAAAACCATTACATAACCCAACTTTTGCAGGCTAGTGCAATCTAATAATATTTTTAAATACGCACCATTTTGTGAAGAACCGAGGCTGTTAATTTAGCATCATTTTATTTAACAAAAATTCTGCTTTTTTCTTTCTTCTTAAATGTTTATAACAAACTAGCAGGCTGAGCCCGCTGCGCTGGTCGATTTTTTCAAACAAACCTTGAGTCAAACAAAATGTGAATTTGACTTTGCATTTTAAAACAATATGGACCTTCACCTGGGATATCCTTCTACAATGCTGAAAACGATGCGAACGTCATTGCGATATTATATTACCGCTGAATTGCAGAAATTTTGAGCTATTAAGAAGCAATACTTTCAGTTGATTATTTACAGTGCATTTTAGTAGGGAAATGGGGTCATTATGACAACAGTAATTAAAATGTTCTCTAATCTGGCACTATTAAATTAGATAGCATTACGATGATTACAGGGATTGACCATTGAATACGAATAATGTTAGAATAGTTAACTTTTGGATGCTTGTTCTTGAAATCCTGGTCTCTCAGCTTGATCATATGTGGTTTTGGTAGCTTAAATATAATTTCACTGAATTATACCTTATACTTCGTAATAAATGTCTTCTCTTGGCAGTTCTATTACTACTTTTTTCCTCTTTGAAGTTCCAGTACAGTAAATACCGTCAAAAATGTATTAATATGATTTCATGTACTTTATTAAATGATTAGCAGACAAAAAGATGTGCTTAACTCTCATTTTTAACAGAAAAGTGACGCATAAAAATGTGTGTTTTAAAATCTGAATCGTTTGAAAAAAATTAAAATAATGTCGTTTTCATTGCCTTTTTATTTTGTAGACCAGTTGAAATCATGTAATCGTTAACCCGGGAAGAAACTCTACGACTTAGAAAAATAAACTTCATGTATTTAATAAAATGTTTCTAATCATCCATAATCGACCTCATTGTGAGAGTTGGGACAAACATTGAAAGTGATGCATCAATATTGTTACACATGCACCAGAAGTAATTGCAAAACAAAATTACTCGCCAAATTACGTTCAAATGCAGTTTTTATTGACTCAATTATAGATATTTTACCAACAAATCTCCATACCTTAAATAGGACTGACAACGATAAATAAAGTTATTTATACAAACTTTTTAGCAATATGCATTTTGGTCAATACGGATTGAAGATTTATTTTGCATTATTCTAAAGAGCCTATTAACACGGAGAAATAAATAGGCTTGATATTTGCATTATCAATTGTAAATTATTCTTCCGTCTATTGTGTAAATAACCCAGATTATGAAAATAACTCTTGTAACGCTCGAACAATACGCACTCCATCATATTTTCTCTCCTTTTGTATTTTTTTCTTTCAAAAGAACTGACAAGCTGTGTAAATTAGTCTTTATGAGATGAGAAGAATGTTTACAGAGTTGTTGCCGACAAGGCATCTGAGCTAAGCCATAATTTTAAATTAACTGAGTTATTTTGTAAATAGTAACATGTAAATACGTTGTAAATATTAAATTTATTAGTCGATGAAAAGTGATCGAGTTTTAATTTGTAACTAAGTTAGTTTCCACCACTGATTCTAAATAATATGTTACAGAAATGGATTCCGAACGTCGGGTTCGAACAGAAGCAAGATATGAACATAAGTATTATTTTTAAATTGTGTTAAACTGTTTTAATAAGAAAATTTAGATATAAAGTACAAAAATTTATACAAAAGTACTTTTGATTCATCTGGAATCTGAGGATTTTTTGAAAATTGTATTTGATTCGTCCAGAATCGAAATATTTCGGAATTATTCTATTCAACCTGAATGATATTTTCCTTGGAATTGAAATACGAAAAAATCGTCTGCAGCTTCATGTATTTTAGTATCTGAATTAAATGAAGATATTCATAAGAGAAATAGTATCTATTTATATAAAATCCAAGTCTCTGTGTGTCCCTCACGATTCCGGTAGGACCGCCTCATTGAAATGAGTAATTGTTGAAAAATACAAATGCAGGTTTACCACAGTAGCGCCAAATGCTGGCCACTTGGCGAAATGTGTATTTTAAACGGCAAAATGTGTATTTCTTTCTAAGTGAGCCCTAATTAAGTTTGAGGCGTGAAATTTTGTATACTTATAACTGAACGCATTACATCAAATGAAAAAGCATAAAATTTTGAAAAAGTCGTACATTTAACCCTCTGGCTCCCACATGTGTATTTTAAACAATTCTTTCTAAGTGAGTCCCTAATTAGGTTGGAGGCGTGAATTTGGTATAATTATAGCTCAACACCTCACATCAAACAAGAAATCATAAAATTTTGAAAAACTCGTACATTTAACCCTCTGGGCTCCCACATGTGTATTTTAAACAATTCTTTCTAAGTGAATCCCTAATTAGGTTGGAGGCCTGAAATTTGGAATTATAGCTGAACACCTCGCATCGAACAAGAAATCATAAAATTTTGAAAAAGTGGTACATTTAACCCTTTGGCCTCCCACAAGTGTATTTTAAACAATTCTTTCTAAGTGAGCCCCGATTTTTGATCGAATGCGTGAAATTTTACATACTTATAGCTGAACACCTCACGCCAAATGACAAATCATTAAATTTTGAAAAAGCCGTACATTTAACCCTTTCGGCTCCCACATGTGTATTTTAAACAATTCTTTCTAAGTGAGCACCTGATGAGGTTGTAGGCGTGAACTTTTGCATACTTATAGCTGAACACCTCACATCAAAAGAAAAACCATAAAATTTTGAAAAAGTCGTAAATTAACCCTTTTGCCTCCCACGTGTGTATTTTGAACAATTCTTTCTTAGTGAGCCCCTAATGAGGTTGGAGGGGTGAAATTCTGCATACTTATAGCTGAACACCTCACATTATATCACAAACGATAAAATTTTGAAATGTCGTATATTTAACTCTTTGGGCTCCCACATGTGTCTATTAAACAATTCTTTCTGAGTGAGCCCCTAATTAGGTTGGAGGCGTGAAATTTTTCATATCTATAGTTGAACACCTCACATCAAATGGCAAACCATAAAATTTTGAAAGAGCCGTACATTTAACCCTTCGGGCTCCCACATGTGTATTTTAAACAATTCTTTGTAAGTGAGCCCCTTATTAGGTTGGAGGCGTGAAATTTTGCATACTTATAGCTGAACACCTCACATCAAATGGCAAACCATAAAATTTTGAAGGAGCCGTACATTTAACCTTTCGGGCTACCACATGTGTATTTTAAAAAATTCTTTCTAAATAAGCACCTAATTAGATTGGAGGCGTGAAATTTTGCATACTTATAGCTGAACACCTCACATCAAATAAGAAACCATAAAATTTGGAAAAAGTCGTACATTTAACCCTTCGGGCTCCCACATCCGTATTTTAAACTATTCTTTCTAAGTGAGCCCCTATTTAGGTTGGAGGCATGAATTTGTGCATACTTATAGCTGAACACCTCACATCAAATGACAAACCATAAAATTTCTTTTTAGTCGTATATTTAACCCTTTGGGCTCCCACATGTGTATTTGAAACAATTCTTTCTAAGTGAGCCCCTAATTAGGTTGGAGGCGTGAAATTTTGCATACTTATAGCTGAACACCTCACATCAAATGGCAAAGCATAAAATTTTGAAAAAGCCGTACATTTAACCCTTCGGGCTCCCACATGTGTATTTTAAACAATTCTTTCTAAGTGAGTCCCTAATTAGTTTGGAGGCGTTAAATTTTGCATTCTTACAGCTGAACAACTCACATCAAATGACAAACCATAAAATTTTCAAAAAATCGCATATTTAACCCTTTGCGCTCCCACATGTGTATTTTAAACAATTCTTTCTAGGTGATCCCATATTTAGGTTGGAGGCGTGAAATTTTGCGTACTTATAGCTGAACACCTCACATCAAACGACAAACCAATTTTGAAAAATCCGTACATTTAACCCTTTGGGCTCCCACATCTGTATTTTAAACAACTCTTTCTAAGTGAGCACCTAATTAGGTTGGAGGCGTGACATTTTGCATACTTATAGCTGAACACCTCACATCAAATAACAAACCATAAAATTTTGAAAAAGACGTACATTTAACCCTTTGGGCTCCCACATGTGTATTTTAAACAATTATTTCTAAGTGAGCCCCTAATGAGGTTGGACGTGTGAAATTTTGAATACTTATAGCTGAACATCTCACATCAAATGACAAATCATAAAATTTCTTTTTGTCGTACATTTAACCCTTTGGGCTCCCACATGTGTATTTGAAACAATTCTCTCTAAGTGAGCCCTAAATTAGGTTGGAGGCGTGAAATTTTGCATACTTATAGCTGAACACCTCACAACAAATGACAAACCAATTTTGAAAATCCGTACATTTAACCCATTGGGCTTCCGCATGTGTATTTTAAACAACTCTTTCTAAGTGAGCTCCTAATTAGGTTGGAGGCGTGAAATTTTGAATACTTATAGCTGAAAACTTCACATCAAATGACAAACCATAAAATTTCTTTTTAGTCCTGCATTTAACCCTTTGGGCTCCCACATGTGTATTTTAAACAATTCTTTCTAAGTGAGCCGCTAATTAGGTTGGTGGCTTGAAATTTTGCATACTTATAGCTGAACACCTCTCATCAAATGACAAACCATAAAATTTTGAAAAAGCCGTACATTTAACACTTTGGGCTCCCACATGTGTATGTTAAACAATTCTTTCTACGTGAGCCCCTAATTAGGTTGGAGGCGTGAAATTTTGCATACTTATAGCTGAACACCTCACATCAAATGACAAATCATAAAATTTTGAAAAAAATCGTACATTTCACCCTTTGGGCTCCTACATGAGTATTTTAAGCAATTCTTTCTAACTGAGCCCCTTATTAATTTGGAGATTTGAAATTTTGCATACTTATAGCAGAACACCTGAAGCCAAGCGACAAATCATAAAATCTTGAAAGAGTGTTACGTTTAACCCTTTGAGCTACCACATATGTATTTTAAGCAATTCTTTCTAAGAGAGCCCCTAATTAAGTTTGAGACATGAATTTTTGCATACGTACAGCTGAATACCTCTGACCATATGGCAAATCATAAAATTTTCAAAAAGTCTTATATTATTTACTCTTCCTAGCTCTAACTTGTGTATTTTAAGCAATTTTTCTGTCCTCTTCCCTTTTTACCCGGGGAGCACTTTTCCAACTTTACCCGACACCCCTTTGGCCATTCTGTCATATTATGCACTATAGCCTTACATATTTTTTTCCACTTTTTACCGCCAGGGGCGCCTACTTATCTCGGGTGCTATCGGCCCAATCCCCTCGACAAATATATCTACGAATAGTATATAAAACGGAGTTTCTTTCGGATAGAGGATTGTTTAGAATAGAGTGCGTCCCTGGTTGCGAAATGTGGAACTAACAGATTGTTCAAAAGTATAAAGTATTTTGAAAGGAGTATTAATCGAAACCCTCTGTGCGATCTGTGATCACACTTACTCATTTGTTTCAAAATCTATGGGCGAGAATTTAAAATGTAATATACAAAAATGTACATCCTTACATCTTCCTTCCGATGCTACTAATAAAATAACCGCCAATAGACGACGCTGTACTGTCTGAGCTCCTAACTGGGCGATTTTTATGTTCTTTAGGTACTTTTCCAGTATAGGTGCCTTGGCGAAAAAGGAAATTTGGCAATATATTTTCCCTGAACCTATCCACTGTTTCATTTTATGTACACACGCATTTAATTCCATATTTATACGATTTATTTAACATAAAAAAGCCAGTTAT
Organism: Maratus speciosus; assembly: GCA_963932465.1. Classification (NCBI taxonomy): domain Eukaryota; kingdom Metazoa; phylum Arthropoda; class Arachnida; order Araneae; family Salticidae; genus Maratus; species Maratus speciosus. Next base: position 174,919,419 of record OZ010790.1, on the reverse strand, counting down.
CTAATTTTATACAAAACCAGAAGTAATTTATACATAAAAAACATCAATACATATATAGAAAAAACAAAAAAGTTCATCAAGTTTGTTTTCATAACTGTTTATATGATTTGACAACAAATCTCACTTTCTGATGCCCGAATTACACCAGGCTTAAAAAAAAAAAAAAAAAAAAAAAAAACGCCAAAGCCTCTATAGTGAAAAAGTACCAAATTGTCTATTATTTTGCGCTATCTGCGCTGTAGTTTGTACTATAATTAAGGTGGGTGGGGAGCGAAAAGTTTAAACATTAAATATTAAAGTTTCTATAAAGCAGTTTAAGACTAAAAAAATAAGAATAAAATAAATGCAAAATAAGACTAAACTAGAAAGAAAAGCATGCGTTAAGCATAGAATATGAAACACTTTCCAACACTTCCTGAATACTTTAACAAAACTTCGTTATTTAGGGAAATAAGGTAAATAAGATAACTAATTAAACATTTTAGAAAACGCATAAAAAATTTTTAAAATTGATTTTAGCAGTTACCGTTCAGAGCCAATATTATCGTTATTACACGCCACTATTTATCTAAAATTTAATTCAAACTAACATACTCTTAAAACTACTGAAATCACATTTTCAGATATTATCATCCAGACGGTTATGTATCGAATTCTTTGCATGACCCTGTATATCATTTTATCTATATTCAATAAACATTTCTTAGTAAACTAAATGCAATTCATTGTAAAAATGCATAACTCCTTTAAAAACCACCTTTAAGCAATTTACTCTCATACTCAGTAAACCTTACGAATTCCTTTGTGTAGCCCTGTATATGAACTATAGCATTTATACACACAGTATAGTATGCATAAGTATAGTGAAACATAAAAGCGCTTATCATAATTAAAAATGCATTTCCTACAATCATCGCTTATGTACTGTACTTCAGAGAAAAGTTTCTTGGCGAGAAAGAAGTTTACCAACGTATTTTCTGACAACCTATTTACTGTTTTATACTCACAACAAATATGTTCCATATGTATGCAATTTATTTAATGTAAAAAAAAGCTATTTACCCATTTTTATAAATAAACAGAAGTAATTTCTGCACAGATGTCATATACGCATCGGGTTTGACGCGTTTTTGTTTCTGACACAAATTTCGCAAGAACTCGCATCGAATACCAGTTACATATATATATTTAAATTATTTGCTATCATTTTGAAAAGGAAATAACAATAAATAAATAAAAGTTTAATTAATAACTATAGAACAAAACAGTTTGTATAATTAAAAAAAGAAAATAAAAGTAAATAAACAAGTTATTAATTAATAAATAAAAAACAATAGCCAGATTACCATATGACGCAAAATAACACCATTTTGGCGTCAGTTAGTAACCCAGTGCGTATATCTCATCTGTGCCGTAATTTGCATATAAAAAAATATTATATATAGTTTGAAATAACTTTTTTATGTATATAAATATGGCACAGGTGTCATATACGCAACATATTGGCGCGATTTTTTTCTGACGCCAATTTGGCGAAAACATCAACAGCATAAACAACAACATCCGGGTTACCCTATCAAGCAAAATATCGACTCTTTGGCGCCAGTTAAGTACCTGTTGCGTATATGACATTGGCGTCTGAAAAAAATCGCGCCAGTATGGTGCGTATATGACATCTGTGCCATAAATACATATATAAACAAAAATAGAAGTTCATTAGATTTCTTTTCATAGCTCTTTATATATTTAGGGAAGAGTTCCATATCCTGTGCTGGTTGACGCAATTGGCGAAGGAATCAAAATGGCACCAAAAAGCCATTTTAACAACTTATAACAAATTTTCAATGTGGCTGAAAAACATGGTCTTTAAATATTTATAAACATATATATATATAATAAATGTTATATATGTCGCATTTTAAAAAAATACGATGTTTATACAGATAGTTTTATTTTTATGTATATATATTACATATAGATATATACCTTATACATTACATAATATATATACCTATAAATAAATATTATGCGCTTATGTGTAATTTTATATATTTATTATATATGTCCAATTAAAACAAAAGTTATAAATTTTTCCGAAAAAAATATGCTATAAATGCAAAAAAATTACACAAAAAAATATGAATAAAGTACATTCCAGAAAAAGAGTAACCCCAAAGGCTGAATATCGCGACCACATCGATTCAATTAATGCCAAAAAAAAGAAGCTCGCCAAAAAAAAAAAAAAAAAAAAAAAAAAAAAAAAAAAAAACAGCATAGAATATGGAACTCTTCCCTATATTTTGGCACATATATCTCTCTTTCTGGTGCCCGAATTGCGCCAAGCTTTTTCTAAAAATGCAAAGTGCCCTATAGTGGAAAATTACCTAAATAAATAATTAATAAATACATGTATAAACAAAAATAAAAATTCATCAGGTTTGTTTTCGTAGCTGTTTATATATTTTGGCAGCATATCTCACTTTCTGAAGTCCGAACTGCGCCAAGCTTTTTAAAAAAATGCGCTATAATGGAAAAGTACCTAAATAAATAATTAATAGAAATAACCAATTATATAAACTAAAACATTTTATTTCAAGATCAAAGGATTGTTTTTAATTTCAGTTAAAAAGTACATATATCCTAGGATAACTTCAGTTGAAATTAGGTTGACAGTTTAATACCTCATTCCATAAAACTAAACAAACACAAGTGATTCATTCATCGTGAACCGTAAAAAATATTAAACCATTGAGGTAATCATTCACAAAGTAATCACTCCAACAATCAATGTACAATATTCTTATGACGCCATAGTAGGTAAAATAGAGGCGGTATCGTTTGTTTATGGTTTCAATTCTCAAAGATTTTATTTTAAAATATCTCTAAGTTACATTATTGTCATATTTATGAACTCAAAACAAAAGCATATTTTTTCATTATATAGTTATTAAATAATGAAAAAAACTATAAATGCATGATTTGAAAAATTTAAATAATTTTCTTTCTTAATACTAAAAAATAGCATTGACGTAACAGCGGGTTTATGTTACATAAGTTTAACTGTTTAATTCTGTTGTAATATTCAAAATAACTGTATTTATTAGATATCAGTAAACAACATCAGGGCTCGATTAAACTTTGAAGTTAGAGAAATTACAATGTCATTTCAGGACCTTTCTTTTGGAGAGGCTTTTCTAAATTCCACATATACATGGAAACTCTTCAGTGTTACAAATATTATTCATAGGACTGACATAACATCACAACGGCCGGCAATTTTACACAAGTTTTTGTAAACTACTGTATATCAGAAATTTTATTAAAAACTGGTTACTTCTTTGGTATAGCGGTCCACACAATTATGATTATGACAATTTGCAGCCAATTTCACCAAGATCGTGAAGCACACGCGTATAATACCACATAATACCATTTTATTAAATCATATAGGATAGTTTAATAGTTTATACTTTCACAAATGTGTTTCGTTCTTAAAATGTGTTATTTTCATCTATCACTGCGGAACAAGCGAGAAACACTCATATTCTTGCACATGAGTTGTATATATCTTTATATCTAAATTTCCGTCATTTTTGACGGGCTATCTTTCTAGTATCTAATAATTATTATTGAAAAATAAAAATCTTTTGCTTTATTTTATACATTTATATAGTTACACTGAGGTATATTATTATTGAAGGTATTATTATAAATGAGTGCTTGGCATTATTTTAATTATTATATGAAGAATTGATTTAAATTATTCGCAAATAATGTTTGATATTATTGTCAAAAAAAAAAAAAGGCAAATAGTTGGTGTCATTATATTGACTTTTGAAAGATATTGTATGTTATCTATGTTCTATATATGTTATAAATTACGTAAAAGTTAATTATTTTGCTCAGAGTTATTCGTAACACGAATTAAGTTTGAAGTTAGCTGAAACATAGTTAGTTCAAATGATGGCGTTTCTTTCTAAGGGTAAGAAAATTGATTTAATCACATTAGCTTCAGAATTAAAAGTAGAAATAAGTAGAGATGATAAAGTCCTCGAATTACGTGATAAAATTGTAAATAGTAAGGCATTTAAAGATAACATAGATTTTGTACAGGGGATTTTTGAAAATATCGTAGAAGAAAGAAAGACTCTTGAGGAAGAGAACCGTTTAGCCGAAGAAAGAGAATTTGGGCTACAGAAGCTCAGGTTAGAAGCAGGAACAAGAGATGTTGTTGTGAATACAAGCAACCCTCTAGAAACTTCTTCAATCCGTGTTGACTTAAAAAAGGTTTTACCCGATTATTTGCTGACCAATTAAAGAAAAAGGTTTCCCCTGATTGCAAAGAACATTATTTAGACCAATGGGAGAATTTAACAGATCCTGTTGAATTAGCTGAAAAGTTAGATTTATATGATAATTTGAGGTCACACAAAGTAGAAATAAAGAGATCAAATAAAATCAGTGAGGTCGGGAATTCTAATCGCTTTGAAAAATCGCCTTTAGATTTTAAAAGAAATGAGTTTGGTAAAATTGGCAATCAAAAGAGTCCAAGAGAAATAAAATTAATTATCCTTCGAATCTAAATAGACCAATGTTAAATTGCTATGGTTGCGGAAACCAGGGAGTTATTAAATCCAAGTGTCCAACCTGTTCTCCGAAAAATGTATCGGTGCACTTTCAATCACTAGAATTTCGTACATGTAATATGCAAACACCACCAACATTATTGGTAAAAATAAGCATAAATGGTCTCTCTGGCACAGCTTGTGCTGACACTGGCGCAACACATTGCGTTGCGGGTGAAGTTTTATATTCTTTATTAAAAGACCAAGGTGTGAAGTTTGAAAAAACTCAAATGATCGTAGTCTTGGCGGATGGGCTACAAAACACTACCGAAGTTTATAAAACAGAAGTTCATGTTAAAATTGAAGATCACGACGTTAAAACAACACTTTATGCTCTGCAAAATGCCAGAAATAATCGTACAATTTTGGGAATCGATTTTTTACGCAAAGCAAAAATTGTTTTGGATGTAGTGAATCAAGAATGGTTCTTTGCTGATAGATGTAGGTGGAAGTATAGATTCGCTGAAGATACATTTAGACCTCCCAGTGAATTAGCGATAAAATCCGTTGAATTAGACACCGTTTTTCTTAGATAAGATGAAGGCAGACATCTCACTTCAGAGCAACAATTTAGGTTGAATGAACTGGTTGAAAAATTTACTAGTAGCTTCCAACTAGGGGAAGAGGCTACACCTAAAGTTAAACATTGTATTGATACTAGATCACATCCTCCTGTAGCAGTATCCCCTTACCACATGTTACCTGCAAGAAAGGAAATTTTTCGTAAAGAATTAGATGAATTACTCTCTAAAGGTATAATAGAAGAGTGCGAGTCTCCTTATGCCTCTCCTGTAATATTGGTCCTAAAACCAAATGGAAAATTTCGCCTTTGCCTCGATTATCGAAAATTAAATGCCATCACAAAGACAGATAATTATCCATTACCGCGAATAGATGATTTGCTCCATGAAGCCAAACATACACCTTATATGACCACTATTGATCTGGAGTCTGGATGCCACCAAATTGAAGTAAATGATGCTGATAGAAACAAAACTGCATTTATTTGTCCATTCGGAACTTTTCGGTACATTAGAATGCCTTTCGGATTTAAAAATGCCCCATCAACCTTTCAGAGATTAATAGATAACTTTAGAATGTCCCTCAAAGACGTCTTTATATTGTCTTATTTAGATGATAATATAATTTTGTCGTAAAGTTTTGAGAAACATTTGTCTGACTTGGAAGCAGTTTTTAATAAACTATAGGAATTCGAATTGTATGCTAATCGTGAAAAATGCAATTTTGCCTGCCCCCGTGTTAAATATTTAGGGCATTGTATAACAAGTTGTATAACAAGCTCTGGAATCGAAGTTGATCCTGGAAAGACCGCTGCAATTCAACAAATGCCTGCTCCTAAGTCTATAAAACGAGTTCAATCTTTTTTGCAGTCCTGCTCCTGGTACAGACGTTTTATTCCCAAATTTTCAGATATAACTAAACCTCTAAGTAATCTTACGAAGAAAAATGCAACTTGGAAGTGGGAAGAAGTAGACAATGCGCTTTCGAAACATTGAAAAGTTCATTAATCAATCCTCCAGTACTAAAACAAAATGATCCCACCAAGCCCTATCTTCTCCGTACAGATGCCAGTGGATATGCTCTAGGTGCTGTCCTCCTCCAGGGTCAGGGAGAAGAAGAGCATCCAATAGAATATTGAAGTTGTTTATTAAGTGCACCAGAAAGAAACTATTCTACCACCGAGCGCGAAGCACTTTCTGTCATTTGGGCTTTAAATAAATTCCGTGGCTATATTCAAGGACATGAAATAACAGTTGCCTCCGATCATCAGCCCCTAAAATGGCTGATGAGTTTAACGTCACCGTCAGGCAGACTAGCCCGATGGGCTTTGAAGTTACAATCTTTTAACCTCAAGATTGAATATAGTCCTGGAAAAGCAAACGTAGTTGCTGATATGTTATCTCGCCCTATATGCAGTCATGAAGAACCTTCTTGTGAAATTTGCACAATTTCGAGTGATATGCCTATTAGATCTCCTAAAGATATCCGAAAAGAGCAATTAAAGGATGAAGATTTAAAGAATATTATCAAAGCGTTTGAATCTAAAGAAAATAATACAGATTTTGCTAATTGGACTGAACGTGGTTATCTCTTAAACCAAGGAGTCTTATATCGTTACTTTCTAGAATCAGATTCGGATGAAGCACAATTGGTTGTTCCTGTTCAAGAACGGAAAGAAGTCTTGAAGAATTACCATGATTCACCGACCGCAGGCCATTATGGAGCTGAGGGAAGCTATTACAGATTATCCCAGAGATATTACTGGACCGGAATGAGAAAAGATATAGCAGACTATGTTAAAAATTGTGTAGACTGTATTCGTTATAAAGCGAGTAATCAAAAACCTGCTGGACTTTTACAAATACCTGTTCATAGTCAAAGATTTGAGACCCTCTCAATAGACTTATTTGGACCCTTGCCAGAAACAGCAGATGGGAAAAAGTGGATTTTTATAATCGAAGACTGTAGCACAAAATGGGTAGAACTTTTCGCATTAAAAAACGCAACAGCCGCGGGATGTGCTATTACCTTAATTGAGGAAGTGTATTTAACATATGGTTTTCCAAGAAAAATCATTAGCGACAATGGTCCGAAATTCATCAGTGCTGTGATGCAACAAGTTTGTTTTCTCTTAAAGATAGATCAAAGTTTAACTGCGGTGTACCACCCTCAGGCAAATCCGGTTGAAAGAAAAAACCGAGATCTAAAACCCCGCTTAACGATGCTAGTTGGAGATGATCATACAATTTGGAGTAAAAAATTACCAGTAATCCGTTTTACCCTTAATACTGCAAGATGTACTTCTACAGGTCACACAGCTGCATATTTAATGTTCGGTCGTGAATTGCGTACCTCCGATGATGTTGCTCATGACTTACGTCCTGTAATTGCGAATGATAATTTCATACCCGAAATAACTCTTTATTTAAAAAACTTTGCTAAAATTACTATGCAGATAAGAGATTGCATAGAACAAAGCCGAGATAAGCATAAATATTATGCCGACAAACATTTAAAAGCTTCTGAACAATATAAACCACGCGACGACGTCTGTGTTACTTTGCATCCCATTAGTCAAAAGAAAAGTAACAAAACCACTAAATTCATGCCCCGTCGCGATGGCCCCTATGTTATTTTAAAACAAAGATCTCCTACTTCTTATACCATTGCCGCTAAAGAAAACCCCTTTTCTCCCTTAGGAAATTATCATATATCAGCTTTGTGTCCTTACACGCAAGATGATGTTGGATGTTCTAAAGGCTTTATTCGTCCTACAGGCTGACCCGAGAAACGTCAGATGCCCAGCCAGCAAATATTTACGAAAGGATAAAAAAACACGAGACCAATAGAGGATTTTGTGCACCAGAAAGCATCCCGAAGGAATCCACCCAGGAAATGCACGCTGCATCTGAGGGACCAGTAATGCAGTGTGAAGGGAAGAGTGTAACGCTCGAACAATACGCACTCCTGCATATTTTCCCTCCTTTTGTTTTTTTTCTTTCAAAAGAACTGACAAGCTGAGTAAATTAGACTTTATGAGATGAGAAGAATGTTTACAGAGTTGTTGCCCACAAGGCATCTGAGCTAAGCCGTAATTTTAAATTAACTGAGTTATTTTGTAAATAGTAACATGTAAATACGTTGTAAATATTGAATTTATTAGTCGATGAGAAGTTATCGAGTTTTAATTTGTAACTAATATAGTTTCCACACCGGATTCTAAATAATATGTTACACTCTTAATTTATTCCTACGATTAGCTGCTAGGGTGTGCGTCAGGACAATATTCTTTATGATGATCGAAATTTGAGGTAGTTTTATCCTATGTAGGCTAAAATGTTAAGTCAACAGACAGTATTATATTTGCCACCATTGGAATAATAAAGTTTCCCCCCCCCCCATTGAAAGTATTGTTTTTTATGTGGTAAAATCATTTGAGATAAATAGTAAATAATAACAAAACCTCTTTTGTTCGTTTGCTTCATGATGAAACACAATAATTTCAGTAATAATGAAAAATCAAGAATTTACTAATCGCTAAGTAAGAATTTCATCTAATCTTCTGCAATCGGTGTCACTGTCCAGAGTCTCTTTCAAATATAAAAAGAAACATTCAAAGGTACAGTAAATATGCTAATTAGCAGTAACCTGATTACGGAAAATTAATCCAATATCTTTAAAACAACCTTCAAAAAAAAAAAAAAAAAAAAAAAAAAAAAGAAAAGAAAAAGAAGAAAAGATATGCCAAAAAAACTGAAATGAGTATGACGAATTAAAATGATTATCGAAAATTTATTTCAGTAACCAATCTTTATTGTAAATGTTTTCTTTGTGGTATTAAAAACGCATAATTGCATAAATTTTCGGAACAGATGTCATAAGTTCCCCCGGCCGCCATCTTGGAATTTCCTTGGCGTGAAAACCCATTTTCCGCCAAGTAGTAAATGTCGCCAAGCACCGGTTTATACGCATGTTTGGCTTAACGAAAATAAAATGTAAATAATAAACAAAATTCGCTAAAATGGCAACCAGTAATCCTTGTATGTGCGCTTCGCGCACATTTTCCGAAAAAAAAAACATCACTGCATTCAACACTTCTCGAGGTGTAGCATTCTCAAAATTCAGCAGTTTTCGCTTTCTAGCAATCTCAAAATATAAAAAACTTTTAAAGCAAAAATACACATAAAAAACAAAATTCGCTAAAATGGCAACCAGCAATCGTTGTATGTGCGCTTCGTGCACATTTTCCGAAAAAAAACACCGCCGAATTCAGCATTTCTCGCGATATAGAATTCTCAAAATTCAGCAATTCTCGCTTTCTAGCAATCACAAAATGTAAAAAACTCAAAAGCAGTAAAATACATAAAATTATCAACATACCTTAACAAACATCTGCTTTCTTGAAAGATCCAGCTCGAAATATTGTCGCCGACATTTTCCTAAATAGGCTTATCAATACGTATTCACAAACTATAAACAAACCTTCTTTTCTTGTCAAAATTTCCTCATATTTCCTAATTATTTCAACAACAGCGTTTAAACGGACTACAGAAAACATAGTTAATCAAACACATTCAATAAATTTCCCATAAAAATAAAAAGACAGAACTATACAATACGATATCAAAATACATTCACAATATTCCAACATTAACTTCTCGGTTGCCAGAACGACACGTCACAAAAACACGTCACACGACATTCAACATATCGAGGTTGCCATATCCATAACCACCGTCAACACGCCAACAAAAAATCGCCAAACATTTCAAAACAACTACGGCGGAGGGAACATACGGCATCTAAGCCAAATTTTCTTAAGAAATATCTTTAGTACTTAACATTTGAAGCAGTGGACATTTATAAAAGGAAAACTGGCCGTATGTATTAAAAAAAAAGGGTGTATTATATTCGCTGATCTACGTTCAATGTTATAAAAGTCGCAAGTCTGGAAAAAACAAACCAGCATGTTTCCGTAGTAAAGTATGTGAAAAATATTTTAAATGTCTGAAATTAAAATATTTTACAATATGTGTGTGCGTGTGTGTGGGGGGGGAGGGGGTGCAGACTTTTGAACTAAAATGTAAGTATTAACTCCACTTTTATAATTTTAACTGCTATTTATGTAGTTTAAATTTTAATAAAAAAAATTGCTTAAAAATGCTGTCTTACGCTTTAAAAATCACATATAATGTGAACATCCCTGGGGCGGATGTCAGGTTTACGACTTTTTGGATTAAAATCAAATTGTTTGGCGACAAAAGTAAAATCTGCTAGTTTTTTCTGTAAGGGTTAGATAATAAAAAAAAAGTAAATAAAAAAAAATAACTAATCAGAAACAAAATTGTTACTCATTTGGAAGGTATACTCAAATGGTCATACTCAAAATATTTTGAAAAAGGAAATGCTTATAAAATTACTCATATATGTAAAAAAGATCAGTCAAATGTAGTGGCAGAATCCAAGCAGAAAATATGTAAAAAAAAATATAATATTTTCGAGTATTTGGCGCAAAAAGACGAACGCTGCACGCTATTTGGCGAACCAAAACATTTCGTGGCCAAATGCAAGAGATTTAAATGCATTTATAAATTACTTGCTAAATAAGTATTTAAATGTCGAATACTCAACGAATTTAAACTTAAAAGATGAATTAGTTTATTATTTTTTTCTGTAATCTTATACAATCTATACAAATTGCGTGTTGCTGTAGTTATTTAATTTTATATGGTGTCCTCGTATGGATATGTTTTAAGTGTATTTTGTTTAAGAATGATATCATTAAAAATTTCGATATTAAGTCGTTGTTTCCATGGCAACAGTACTTTTCTTTTTCTGTTTCTGACACTAACAATATCGAAGTCAAACTGCCAATGTTCAGAAGCGGACCTTAATTTTGAGTTAGAAACAAATTTAATCCATTTAAACTTTGTTCTAAACAGCATAATTACTATCTTTAAATTTAATTCTATACACGTACATGTACATGACAAAACTACAGTTATAAAAATGTATTTATTTAAGTTAAACATACTTAAACTAACTTCGTATGGAGATTTGAAAAAGTTTTCTTAAAGAATTTTTATCATAGTATTATTTCAAATTTTATTGCGTCGCCCACCAGCGTTAAATCGCAAAAAAATGATTTTTTTTTTTTTTTTTTTTTTTTTTTTTTTTTTTTACGAAAGCAAAATCGAGGTTCTGCCGTTTTTTTAAAATAAATATATATAACCTCATGAGAAGAATATTCTATATATTTTTTAAATATTTCTAAGTATGCGCTTATGAAGAACGTCCTTGATATTATCTTATCAAATTTTTAGATTCATTTTTCTTAACCTGACGCAAAAGAAAGATAAATCGCCAAATCCTGTTTTAATTGCAATATTTCAACTGCGTAATTTTTTAAGCATTACGAACATTCCCTTTCACGTTTAAATTAAATATTTTAATTTTGTAATATTATCCACTCGTCAAAACTGATTTATTCTTTTCTTTTTTTTTTCTTTTTTAAAAAAAATTAAATAAAATTAGTAACAGTTTTTTTCCTTTTATTTTTCAAGGTGTAATAGACGTTTCAATTTTTCATCAACGATAAATTTCGCCAAGAATTAAAATGGTAACCTTATCGACGAAAATAACAGAACTTTCCACCATAATTCTATAACTAATCTCCGTAGAACGATGTGTTATAGCTTAAAACCTTCTCTGAAACGATATCTATCTAACAGTGTAAGTTCCGTCAAAATCCATGCAGTAGAACTCGAAATATAGATGTTCGGAACGACATTTTCGTTTGGATTTTATATATACTAGGGGATCGTACCCGGGCTTCCCGGGTTAAAGAATATAGGTGAAAACAGTTTTTTAAAATTGAAAACTAATACTTTTTTATATGCAATAATTTTTTTAGATTGCCCACTTACATTAAAAAAGCATTTTTCATATGGAAAATACGAATTATACAATCAAATAAATTTTTTTAATTTATCAAAAGCGATATTTTCTCATTAGACGCATGCTAACAGTTATTTGACCAAGATTTTGCTACTTATGGCATCCTTTTATATTCTGATAATTTCAGAGCTTATACATGTCTGTTAAATTTGTGTTTTATTTATTTATTCATAGGGAAGGTTTTTTTTTAATGGATATTAGCCGTAAGAAAATGATGAACTCTTTATTTTGTTTTAAGGGCAAACGGATTAATCTTTCGTAATCGAGCTCCGCGCGATATAGATAAATTAAAAGAAATATTTCATGCTTTAAAGATATTTTTAAAACCATAGACAATCAGTAAACTGAGATGAACTTTGCAAACAAATTCCATTTGAAAAAAAAAAATCCTATTTGGTGATCTAAAAATTTAAATTGTACGATTATAAATATGTTAGATTGTGTTTTTTCAATATTATTCTTTTATTTGTTTATAAAAGAGGTATTAATTTCGTTAATTTGTCTTTCACAAATATATTAGATTGGTGGTTTTTTTAAATTATTCTTTTATTTGTTTATAAAGGAAGTATTAATTTCGTTATGCAAAAATAGTCAGAAACAAATGCTGAAAAATGTTTGTTGCTTTATGTGAAAAATGTTTATTATTATTATGTATTAAACCGGCACATGATAAGATAAACTTAAAATAAAATCATGCTTAAAAATTATTTTAGAAAATATAATACATCAGTCAATTAAGATACAGTTTTTACACAAATTGCATTTGAAAGAATTTTTTTTCCCTATGCGACGAAAATTGCAAATGTACGATGGTCAGAAGATTAAAAAATTGCAGTAGCGAAAATTTCAAGACCGAAATTTGATCGTGAAGTGTTTTCATTCGCAAAATGAGACATCAGAGTTATGCAGAGATACGTTTGTTATTTATAATATAGATACTTAATCAGTAAAATATAATACAGATTGGTTATTAGGATGTAGTTATCAATTGAGGCTCTTATGCTTGGTATTCAGGAATGAAAAACAGAAATTTTCCGCTTCTCAAAATTTGCAGACGCACTTCTCATATCCATATTCATCATTTTTAAAAAAATTGTATTTTGTTTGATTATTTAAAAATCATTTTATCTCAAAACTTGAAGTCACGATTGCCAGCAACATCTTTTATATGAACAGACGCACTCTTTACTTGAGATCCTAATCTCAATTCCGGAGTGTAAAAATTTCCGTAATTTATGTTTTTTAGACGCATTTGTATTAAAATGTTTAGTTTTATCTAGGAAAGTGATCATTTTCTTTTAAATATGACTTCATTTTCACTTAAATAAGCATTTCGCCTAATCTCTGGAACCTACTAGCAGTACACATGCAGAAGGAAAAACAATATAGAAAATGTATGATTAAAAATGCGTGTTTTCAATAGCAGTATGTCACTTTCCGTTATTATGTCCCTAATATAATATCCCGCTCCTAATGGGATTTTGTGACACTAAACTCTATGCAACAATTTTTATAAACAATTTTGAATTTTTATCAGAAAATAGCATGAATCCAGATAAAAATACCTCATTATTTCTCGCTTGTCTGCAATAAAGGAAGATATCTAATTTTCACCATTTTGAAGAAATTTCATAAAATGCTTTTAAAATTAAAATATAAAAGTGGGGATATTAAAAAAAAAAAAAAAAAAAAAAAAAAAAAAAAAAAAAAAAAACAGATAGTGCGATCACATTTACAAAGGAAAAGCTTTCAGTTAAAAAAAAAAAAAAAAAAAAAAAAAAAAAAAAAAAAAAATTAGTACAATTTGTTCAGCAGAAAGATCAGGGCAGATGACTAAAACACACACGTGTTTTAAATATATAGATTACATAAAATTAGGAAAAATTAAATTAAGCAAATTATGTTATGTTGATAAAGTTATGGTAGAATGCTTTAAAGAATAGCATTAAAATTTTATTATTCGAGAGAATTTTTGGACAAAAATTTCAGGAACATAATATTATTTTAAACCACGAATTATTTGTTTGCTCATCTAACTCGGCGAAGCAAATCCATCCAGCAGAGAATCACCAATTTCTGTAATATAAATCGCTATTATTTGCATGTCACCTCTCTTTTATAAAGACACTCTAAATTTTTGTAAAATATTGCGTTTTATCAGTGTGTGATTTCGATTACATTATTTTCAAAAGTGAAGCATTTTCACCTGTGAAGAATTTCAAAGCAGCTGGACTGTGAAAATAACGCACTTATACAAAACATAATTCAGGTTTAAGAATTAAAATACACGCTTTTTTTTATAAAATGACGTCATTTGCATCCGCTAAAGCAATCCACTTTTACAATCCAGTTTTAACTTCGTCCATAGAAAAGTATGCATATGACGTCATTATCACGGAATAACAGAAATTATTCTTGACATAGCGCATATTTTAATTTCAACTTTTTTTTCAGGTTTTATGAGAAAATGGCAACAAAAAGATACAGTATTGCCTATTTTCGACTATTTATGTATTTATTTAACTACAAACATATGACTCGTGTGCTTAACATGAGAGCCCACTTATTCGACTATTTTCCGTTTACTTTCAATGACTTTCAATATAAATGGGGTACTTTTGTTGCCACAATAAGAAAAATGTTATTTAAAACTACAAAAAAATTAATATCTCAAAAATAAATTGAGATACAGCTTTCAAACAAATAGCATTTAAAAGAGCATATTTTTCCTTATACGACGGTGTAAAATTTTAAAATGTGTGATGTTTAGAAGTTTAAAAATTTGAGTAGAGAAAATTGCAAAACCAAAATTTATTTCAAATTTCGAAGTGTTGCCATTCGCAAAATGACGTATGCGTTACGCACAGATATGTTTGTCCTTTATAATATAGATAGTAGATTGTATATTTTGCATTAATATTATGGTGAATGATTAAAGATTTCAAATGTATATTGCAATGTTAATTTTACTCTCAACCATCTTTTTAACGACGAAATCTGACGAAATTATATTTCGATGAAATTTGTGAATGACCCCCGATTTGCAGCAAAAAATACGCTCCAACTTTAAACAGCTATTACTCGTTCAATTTTAATCGTAGATTAACGGGACATTTTTTTGCATTACTTGTCAGTGTAAAAAAAAATTTTGCTAAATATAACTTTTAAAACCGGTGTACCGTATAAAAATTTAAATTTCGTAATTTTTTAAGATATGTTTTTATTGACACAAATCGCTTTTAAAATATTTCTTTACCTCATTTAAAACATTTTTGTATTTGGAATTATATGTCTATGACTAACGGTTTAAAAATTAGCCATTGGACACCGTTGAGAGTGGACACCCTGCATAGCAATGGTGAAAATTATGCCATATGCAAAATAAAATAAATTTTTACAGCTGTAATTTAAATTAATTTATTCATGCGTACATCTACTATGTAACATGTTACATCGATAAACACTAGCGAAATTTGGAATTATTCAGAAATATACTTGAATAATGTAAATAAAACATAGCCTATGTTACTCTTCTAACTATAATCCCCCCATGTGCAAAGGCATTTTATAATCCTTTTTGACCTTGACGTCAGGAAAACATTTTTGCACTTTAAATTTATAATATTTTCAGAATTAGAAAAGAGTAAAAATTTTGTGGCACCAGGGACAAAACGGTTGGAAGAAGAAAAGAAAATTATGAAGTCCATAGGTTTTACTATGGTAAATTAAAATTTAGGAGTCACACTGTAAATAAAAAAGTATTGCGCTCCCGCGTAATACTTTAATGAAGGATGTTCTAAAATAATTTCTTTTATATCGATCAACTTCTCTGAACCTTTTAAAGCATCCACGAATTTAGTTTTGGATATAATTGTGTTACATTTGCAGCCATTTGTATTTCAGTGCCTAAGAGCCGGGTACATTTTTTTAAATCATTTTCTCGAAAAAAAGATGGACTTTTATTTATTATAGATTATCTCCATATAACGTGAATTCTCAGACTTTCACGTCTCAAAAAATGGCATAAAACAGAACCTTCAATGGAATTTAAAGATATTTTTTCTTTCAGTGGAAACACGCTATTCAATTTCTTCACACTGGAATAAAAATAAATACAAATTTTATGCATTTTTCGATGAAATTGCTTTTAGTAGTGGGAACAAGTGGACATTTTTAAGAACAAACTTAAAAGCAAGCAATATTTAATTAAACCATTTAAAATTTAAAATTTAATATAAAAGCATGAATACGAAAATTAAATTACTTTACAAATAAATAATTCTTTTAACTGATTTAAAATTATATTTTACTTAAAAGTATTCTTTCTCTAAAGAAAAAAGAAATTTAAATTTAATTTTTTCACTTTTCCGAAATTTGTTACAGCGATTTTCCCTCGAAACTGTAACTAATCACTCTTTTTATAACACGTAGAGCAAAATGAGAGATAAAAGTATCATCTTCATGTTCTCTAATAAGTTCTCATTCAATTCAACAGCTTTAAATACTATTTTAAGGAATAATGTTGTAGAATAGTTGTGGAACATATTTTGAAAATTTTACAATGTAACTGATATGTATACAATGTAATTATTATTTTTTAGTTGTGAATGTTTTGCAGCGTAAAGTATTTTCCACATTTAGACATTGAATTAAAATAAAAAATATTGGAGACTATAATATTTGACCAATTTTTACTAAAATGGTCCAGTCTGTGTCTGATATGCAAAAACATCTCAGTTTGCGTCGTTATAAAGAAAACAATTCTTTAAAAATTAGTGTACTTTATGTAGCATAATGCCTCTTTTCCTATTTTGGCACCAAGTGGTGATGAATTTATTGATTTTCGATCTGTAATTAGTAACTATGTTTTCTGTATAAGAAGATCAACTATGTAACATATTTGCAGTTTGTAAAATTTCTTGTATCCACAGCAGTAAGATATCACAGTTACTAATTTGATAGTTTTTCCAAAATTGTTCACACTGAAATGTTGAACTTTACAGAGACGTCCCTGGTGCCCCAACTGTGCTCCTTGTGACTCTAACAGTTTACTCTAACAGATGTTCATTTAAGATTTATATGTATGTCCTAAGCGATTATAAACTTTTTAGGGAAATCGGCAAGGGTGCTTCAGCCAGTGGACATGGAAAGACAGTAAAACAGTTTTGGTTGAATTTATATCCTACATCATTTATTAATAGTCATTTTTCATTCAGTTTGAATCAAAAAAATGTATTATAAAATCATATTTAAAAATATTTATATGTCTTATGCAAAAATTGATTGCTAATTTTGAAAAAAATTACATTTATTTAATAATCTCAATTCAATTATACATGGTGAAAAAAGCGCGATTTTACACAGGTATAACATTTCATAAATGGAGTTTCGCAAACCCTCTCGCATTTTGAAATGAAAGTATAAATTCACATGACCAGAAACCCCCCCCCCCCTCCAGACATAGAAAACAAATAAAATAACCCTGTTATTGTCAAACAATTTTGAAGAAAATATGTAAAATTGCTGTAGTAACGATTGATCTTAAGAAATATTTTTAGATGAATGAAAATTTAATAATTTTTGTTCTGTTGGAAATGAGTAAAAATGGTATTAGAGATTCAACTGTAGATTATTTTCCATAATGGCATTAAAACACGATTTACTTTCCTTTGATTGCGGGTTCGGGCTGGGTTGCGGGTTGAAATATTGCGGGTTCGGGTTCAAATACCTCTGGTTCGGATCGGGTTGCGGGTTGCCGAATTTCTTCTTTTTTGCGGGTTCGGATCGGGTTGTGGGTTGACTTAAAATGGAATTTGCGAGTCGGGTCGGAGGGCTTTTCTCCGAATGTTATGAAATGGCATTGCAAAATTTATCATGATGGTGAACCCTCACAGGATGGATCACTACCCAAATATATTTTAACATTATAAAAAAGCGCACACAGTTCATACATTAACATATTCGAAGTTTACTGCAGACTTACAAAAACCACAAACTCAAGATTATAAAATTTATAGTAGGAGTGTCTTTGCGGAAAATAAGTTTCAAATTTCAGTATGAAATCAATATTTCCATATGCGTTAGCATACTTATAATATATTTGTTAAACTTAAATATATTGCTTTTAGTATTGTTCAGGTAATTTCATCAACTAGGGGGCTCGGCCCCCTAGCTACGCTCGCCAACCCCCGTCCAGACACCGCAGACTCTAAATGCACGCTAATTTGATCGGCTTTAAAAAGATTTCGAAAGATTGAATTATAATTTAAAAAACAGTGGCGATCTCCCTATAAAAGAATTTCTATTCATTTCTCTTTGATTGGGGAATTTTAACGCCAAATCCGCTGCGGTACTACTTGATTATCCTGTCGACCAACTTCGCCAAATTATATAAATCGCCAAACCACTCGCCAAATTATACAAATTGATATAATTTTTATTTTAAATAACGAAAGAACAAATAAATTCGTACAACATTAATAAAAACACAAAAAAACCGTCGAAATAAAAATAACTTGATGACGTATACACGTGTAACAACATTTCAAAATAAGCTAATATAAAAGGAATTAAGTACAGAGAGTCTTTGTCTCCTGGTATTTTTTAACAAAGCGAAAAGAAAGTTCTTTTAAATGAGACATTTTAAATTAATTCTCAAAATATCAAATAAATGTCTAGCGCAATTTCTAAATTTAAACTTTTTTGCAATATTATTTTGTGTTCATTTTATGTAATAACTATAATGTGACGTAAATATGACGTAATTTCTCCTAAGACTTCTAACGCATGTTAATGAATTTATTATTTTACAATATGCTTTCTCTTTTAAAATTCACGTGTATACTTTTTATGACGTAATTTTTAATAAATTCTTGCTTTTTATACGTAATTATTTAATTCTAATTTGAAAGTTTTTTTCCTGTTTATAATAGTCACGTGTAAATAAATTTTTAATTTGAAGCAAACATTATTGCTTGCGCTTTTTATACAGTTGGCAACAGTTTAAATTAGTACAGTTTTCTGAAATCTGTAAAAAATATCTCTAGAAATGCTGAAAATTTGAATTTAAAATAGAATTAAAACCTGAAAAAATGAGTCAAAATAAAAAAATTAATGCAATCTGCACTCCGGCAAATTGTAACGCATAAAATGATCTAAAAACGATTACACTGCCATGTATAGTTTTTGCTGCAATAAAACTTTTTTAGTGGAACGATTTTGTCCCAACTTTAGCATTAAATAACTCTTAAAATAATTCTTCGATTTGAAAACTGTCTGCATCAGCGTGTTTATCAAACATTTCTGTATAAAACCATCGATTTTCATATTTTTGTATGCATTATTTTTGTTAATATTAACGAAGAAAGGCCTCCGGTCACAAAAAAACCAAAACCGGCGGCGGCGGCGGCGGTGACAGCGGTAGTTACTTTTTTTTAGAATAGAGAGATACCATATAAATCTAACAGAAAATTCCCAGGCAGAATTAGAGAGAGAGACAGAAGAAAAAAAAACACAAAAAAAAACCCCACTTGATCATTTAAACAGGATCAGAGTAGGAAAACCTTATTTACAGTTTATGTCAATAGGGAAATAGTTCGAAATAATTTAAAACAGCTACCTAAATCGATTACAATTCCTGTAAATATGCTTTAAAAAAAAGTTCGCAATGATTAAATTATGAGAATATTTTTTAAACTATCTATTTCGACCATTTATTCCTTCGTGCAGAAATATATTTTCAATAATATGTATTTTTAATAAAACAATTTCAATATGAATTTTGCAGGAACTAAATTAATAGATTTCCGAAATTCTGATTTTTAATTTATTTCCCCCCCCCTTTATTTTTAATTTACTAGGGGGCTCGGCCCCCTACGAGCTACGCTCGCCAACCCCCGTCCAGACGCCGCAGACTCTAAATGCACGCTAATTTGATCGACTTTAAGAAGATTTCGAAATATTGAATTATAATTTAAAAAACAGTGGTGATCTCCCTATAAACGAATTTCTATTCATTTCTCTATTGGGGAATTTTAACGCCAAATCCGCTGCGGAACTACTTGATTATCCTGTCGACCAACTTCGCCAAATTATATAAATCGCCAAACTACTCGTCAAATTATACAAATTGATATAATTTTTATTTTAAATAACGAAAGAACAAATAAATTCGTACAACATTAATAAAAACACAAATAAAACGTCGAAATAAAAGTAACTTGATGACGTATACACGTGTAACAACATTTCAAAATAAGCTAATATAAAATGAATTAAGGAAAGAGAGTCTTTGTCTCCTGGTATTTTTTAACAAAGCGAAAAGAAAGTTCTTTTAAATGAGACATTTTAAATTAATTCTCAAAATATCAAATAAATGTCTAGCGCAATTTCTAAATTTAAACTTTTTAGCAATATTATTTTGTGTTCATTTTATGTAATAACTATAATGTGACGTAAATATGACGTAATTTCTTCTAAGACTTCTAACGCATGTTAATGAATTTATTATTTTACAATATCCTTTCTCTTTTAAAATTCACGTGTATGCTTTTTATGACGTAATTTTTAATAAGTTCCTGCTTTTTATACGTAATTATTTAATTCTAATTTGAAAGTTTTTTTCCTGTTTATAATAGTCACGTGTAAATAAATTTTTAATTTGAAGCAAACATTATTGCTTGCGCTTTTTATACAGTTGGCAACAGTTTAAATTAGTACAATTTTCTGAAATCTGTAAAAAAAAATTCTAGAAATGCTGAAAATTTGAATTTAAAATAGAAATAAAACCTGAAAAAATGAGTCAAATTAAAAAATTTAATGCAATCTGCACTCCGGCAAATTCTAACGCATAAAATGATCTAAAAATGATTACACTGTCATGTATAGTTTTTGCTGCTATAAAACTTTTTTAGTGGAACGATTTTGTCCAACTTTAGCATTAAATAACTCTTAAAATAATTCTTCGATTTGAAAACTGTCTGCATCAGCGTGTTTATCAAACATTTCTGTATAAAACCACCGATTTTCATATTTTTGTGTGCATTATTTTTGTTAATATTAACGAAGAAATGCCTCCGGTCACAAAAAAATCAAAACCGGCGGCGGTGACAGCGGTAGTTACTTTTTTTAGAATAGAGAGAAACTATACAGGCCGCAAACAGTATTGCAAAATTTGGTTGGATTTTTTTTTTTCAGATATTTAGAATTCAAACCACAAAATTTTAATACTAATTTTCGTGTATTTTATTCACGAAATATTTATCATTATAATAACCAAAAATAATTATTAAATTTTCTGTCAAGTACTTAGAAGTTCTTGACGAAAGTTTGAAAAACTGAAGCATAAATGCGTTAGCGGCCTATATATTTTTAATATGTAAATGTATAATCTATAAATAACGAATAGTCATAGCCTTGTGTATTGCACAACTTTATCTGAAAAATGTACTTTGTTATACAGTGAACCCCCGATTATAAGGGTTAATCACCGAGATAGATCGAACGTACAATCGAAAAGCACGGATAATCAGCACATCCTGGTAATGCACTCCTTCTATGATTTGTGGCCTGGAGCTGATTTTTCTTCCGGTGAAGCAAGTGTTTTTGTTGGGAGAAATTTCCAATACAATCCTGTCTCATCGGCATTATAAATTTGATCGGAAATCAAAATTTTCTTCGTCAATAAATTCTTCAAAATTCACACAAAACGATTCTGCAGTAGTCACATCCACTCTTTGATATTCTCATTCAACATTAACTGTCAAATTCCATAGCGTTGCCGGGACCGAGTGAGCCAACCAGATGAAGCACTAAGGGCACCTTGAAAATCTTAAAAATCAATTTCTTATTTTTTGTAAATTTCACTTTAAATTTTATTCAAGGGCACGTTATATGCATTATGGCATGCATTTATCACAAAAATAAATAAATAAATAAATAATAAATAAATAAATAAAATCTCTCTATTCTAAAGAATAAGTAACTACCGCTGTCACCGCCGCCGCCGACGGTTTTGAGTTTTTTGTGACCGGAGGCATTTCTCCGTTAATAATAAGAAAAATATTCCATACAAAAATATGAAAATCGGCGGTATTATAGAGAAATGTTTGATAAACACGCTGATGCAGACAGTTTTCAAATCGAAGAATTATTTTAAGAGATATTTAAGGCTAAATTTGGACAAAGTCGTTCCATTAAAAAAGTTTTATAGGAGCAAAAACTATACATCGGAATTTAATCATTTTTAGATCATTTTATACGTTATAATTTCCCAGTGCGCAGATTGCATTTAGTTTTTAAATTTTACTCATCTTTTGAGCTTTTATTTCTATTTTAAATTAAAAATTTTCGGCATTTCGAGAGATTTTTTTTGTTTACTAGGGGGCTCGGCCGCCTACGAGCTACGCTCGTCAACCCCCGTCCAGACACCGCAGACTCTAAATGCACGCTAATTCGATCGGCTTTAAAAAGATTTCGAAAGATTGAATTATAATTTAAAAAACAGTGGCGATCTCCCTATAAACGGATTTCTATTCATTTCTCTTTGATTGGGGGAATTTTAACGCCAAATCCGCTGCGGTATTACTTGATTATCCCGTCGACCAATTTCGCCAAATTATATAACTCGCCAAACCACTCGTCAAATTATACAAATTGACATACTTTTTATTTTAAATAACGAAAGAATAAATAAATTAGTACAACATTAATAAAAATAAAAATAAAACGTCGAAATAAAAATAACTTGATGACGTAGACACGTGTAAGAACATTTCAAAATAAGCTAATATAAAAGGAATTAAGTAACCAGTCTTTGTCTCCTGGTATTTTTTGACAAAGCGAAAAGAAAGTTCTTTTAAATAAGACATTTTAAATTAATCGTTTTTAATTTGACGTAATTTTGACAAAGCTATTCTTTCTCTTTTAAATATTCACCTGAAAATATATTTGTTAGAAATTAAATATTATTTGCGCTTTCCTAACAAAAATAGTTGAAAAGATCCTCTAAAAATATCAAATAAATGTCTAGCGCAAATTCTAAATTTAAACTGTTTTGAATATTATTTTGTGTTCATTTTATGTAATAACTGTAATGTGACGTAAATATGACGTAATTTCTCCTATTTAAGACTTCTAACGCATGTTAATGAATTTGTTATTTTACAATATCCTTTCACTTTTAAAATTCACGTGTATACGTTTTATGACTTAATTTTTATTAAGTTCCTGCTTTTTGTACATAATTATTTAATTTTAATTTGATAGTATCTTTTCTGTTTATAATAGTCACGTGTAAATAAATTTTTAATTTGAAGCAAACATTATTGTTTCCGTTGTTTATACAGTTGGCAACAGGTTAAATTAGTACAATTTTCTAAAATAAGTAAAAAATATCTCTCGAAATGCTGAAAATTTGAATTTAAAATAGAAATGAAACCTGGAAAAATGAGTCAAATTAAAAAAATTAATGAATTCTGCACACCGGGAAATTATAACGCATAAAATGATCTAAAAATTATTAAATTCCGATGTATAGTTTTTGCTCCTATAAAACTTTTTTAGTGGAACGATTTTGTCCAACATTAAATATCTCTTAAAATATTTCTTCCATTTGAAAACTGTCTGCATCAGCGTGTTTATCAAACATTTCTGTATAATACTACCCACTTTCATATTTTTGTATGCATTATTTTTCTTAATATTAACGAAGAAAGAACTCCGGTCACAAAAAATTCAAAACCGGCGGCGGCGGCGGCGGTAGTTACTTTTTTTTAGAATAGAGAAAATTTAGAAGATTGTACTAATTTAACCTGTTTCCAACTTTATAAATAGCGCAAACAATAATGTTTGCTTCAAATTAAAAATTTATTTACACGTGACTATTATCTCTCTATTCTAAAAAAAGTAACTACCGCTGTCACCGCCGCCGCCGCCTTCGCCGGTTTTGAATTTTTTGTGACTGGAGGTCTTTGTTCGTTAATATTAAGAAAAATAATGCATACAAAAATATGAAAATCGGTGGTTTTATACAGAAATGTTTGATAAACACGCTGAAGCAGAAAGTTTTCAAATCGAAGAATTATTTTAAGAGATATTTAATGCTAAAGTTGGACAAAATCGTTCCACTAAAAAAGTTTTATAGCAGCAAAAACTATGCATGGCAGTATAATCATTTTTAGATCATTTTATGCGTTAGAATTTGCCGGAGTGCAGATTGCATTAATTTTTTTATTTTGACTAATTTTTTGAGGTTTTATTTCTATTTTAAATTCAAATTTTCAGCATTTCTAGAGATATTTTTTACAGATTTTACAAAGTGATATTAATTTAAACTGTTGAAAACTGTATAAACAGCGGAAGCAATAATGTTTGCTTAAAAAAATATTTATACCTGTAAATAAATTTAAAATTTATTTACACGTGACTATTATAAACAGAAAAAAACATTTGGAATAAGAATTAAATAATTATGTACAAAAAGCAGGAACTTATTAAAAATTACGTCATAAAAACTATAATTACACGTGAATTTTAAGAGAGAAAGGAATATGTAAAATAATAAATTTATTAACATGCGTTACAAGTCTTAAATAGGAGAAATTACGTCATATTTACGTCACATTACAGTTATTACATAAAATGAACACAAAATAATATTGCAAAACGGTTTAAATTACAAAATTGCGCTAGACATTTATTTGATATTTTGAGGGGATACTTTTCAACTATTTTTTGTTAGGAAAGCGCAAATAATATTTCATTTCTAACAAAAGTATTTTCACGTGAATATTTAAAAGATAAAGAAAGCTTGGTAAAAATTACGTCAGATTAAAAACGATTAATTTAAAATGTCTCATTTAAAAGAACTTTCTTTTCGCTTTGTTAAAAAATACCAGGAGACAAAGATTCTGTTTACTTAATTCCTTTTATATTAGCTTATTTTGAAATTTTGTTACACGTTTCTACGTCATCAAGTTATTTTTATTTCGACGTTTTATTTGTATTTTTATTAATGTTTTACTAATTTATTTGTTCTTTCGTTATTTAAAATAAAAATTATGTCAATTTGTATAATTTGGCGAAATTGGTCGACGGAATAATAAAGTAATACCGCAGCGGATTTGGCGTTAAAATTCCCCAATCAAAGAGAAATGAATAGAAATCCGTTTATAGGGGGGTCGCCACTGTTTTTTAAATTATAATTCAACCTTTCGAAATCTTTTTAAAGCCGAAGCATGCATTTAGAGTGTGCGGTGTCTGAACGGGGGTTGGCGAGCGTAGCTCGTAGGGGGCCGAGCCTCCTAGTTGAGAAAAAAATGGAATTTTAAGCGTTGTCTTAAAAATATTCGAAATGCCCCCTGCGCGTTCCATATCAATGAAAATCTCCAATATTTTTTATAAAAGTTTGGTTTATACATATAAATAAAACAGTGCATCGAATTTTATATATTTGAATATAATGGTTTAAAAAATTTTGAAAAATTCGAAATTTTTTCGAAAAAATTTCAAAAAGTTTTGATTTTTTTATATACCTTTATATTCAAATATATAAAATTCCTTGCACAGTTTTATTCCAAAGGACCAGTTTTTCTAAAGAAAAGTCCAGATTATTGTTTCAAATTATAAAAATAAAATACTTGTATATGAATGAGTATTCATTTACATATTCATATGCAATCATTTTTCGAAATATAAAATTGATATTAGAGATATGATTGCAGACTATTTTCCTGAATTGTTTTAAATTATGGATTGATTTTTTTTTCATTTCATGCTTAGGATCAAGTTGCAGGTTCGACAAAAAATATTTCGGGTCGGACATAACTCGAACCGTGCAGGGTTGTAATTAACAATTCGTGTTTATGGTCGTAGGCTCCTATTTAGGAATTTAAAAAATTCGTGTAAATCAGCATACCGACTTTACATGATAATTTAAGCATGATTGTATTATTATACTGAAAGATTTTATTAATAACTTTAAAAGTTCGGCCCGATATAAAATCAAAAGTTCGCCCCGAGACTGGCCCGGCAAACAGTTAAAATCTCGGCCCGAGTCCGACCCAGCCCGACAGAATCTCTACAAAACATGTATTTTTACTTTGATTTTGTTAAAAGGAGTTGAGATCAGAAATACTTATTTTAGCTTTTTTTTTTTTCATGTTTATAATCTTCATTTTTAAAGATGTGCAAAATGTTGCGATATACAGTTTTAAAATGAATATCTATTTGTATGTAAATGTTTCAGCTGTTATTAATATCGTTAATAAAAAAATTATGTATTGAAGACTTAAAATCTGAAAAATGCTATACTGTAAAATCTTCTAAGACGGAATCGTCTCGGAAAGAAAAAAAAAGAGTTATAAAAAAAGTTCCCTTCTTAGTAGGTGTAAATGCATTATATTCTTCTCACGTATTAAGCATATTAATTTTGCATGATCAATGAATTTTTCCGTATAAGACAGGATTCCGTGATAGGCTGGTTCTTTTTGACACGGTTTATTTTATTTTAATATTATTACTTAGAAATTTACTATTCTTTAAAACGAATCAATTTTAATGTTTAATTGCAGAATGTCGATTAAAAATATACATACTTTCTGAAAAAAAATTTTGGCCCGGGCCAAATTTTACTGACTTTTGCACGGACCAGGCTATGCCGAGACAATGATTTTCATATGGGCTAGATATAGACCGGTACTGAAAATACCGGCTTATGAAGACCTAGGAAGAATGAAAGCTGTCCCGTCTCGGTACGGAAAAAAGAAGTTAGGCCCGGCCCTATCCTTCAGGAAAAAGTAAGGCCTGAGCCCGGCCCGGAAAGAGTAGTTACTAGGCCCAGGTGTCATAAATGAAAATAGGCTCGGACCGTGCAGACCTCTAAAACTTTGGCTGTTTCAAAATAAGCATAAGATTTTTTTTTTTTTTTTTTTTTTTTTTTTTTTTTTTACATTAACAAGATTTTGTTTTATGCTTGAGCTGATATTAAAATAATGAACTTTTACCTTCTAAGCTATTTTAAATTAACATTTCCTTTAGCTTACATTTTTCTTGAGAATTTTGTATTTCAGTTTTAGTCTCAGATTTAAATTCTGTATCTAATCAGAAGTTAGGGAACCACGCTGGCTGGTTTCGATCAATATACACTCAAAAAAAAAAAAAAAAATGCGTGAGTTGCAGGTGTTTCTTCAATTGCTTTTATTATTATTAATATTGAAACACGAAAATTCCTATTTGGATTTGCCCATTTCCCCCCAAAATACAGAAAATTCATTAAGCTAACGTAAAAATTACTGAAGTTGCATTTTCGTCAAATCACAGGGGTGTTCACGTAACTGTGCTGCATGTTACTTTTTTGTGTTAAAAACTGAATTTTTACGTATTTCTTTTTTGCTCCAAAACAGAAAAAGTTTGCGAACTGTAGTTCAATTTTTTTTCAAATAATAAAAACTTGTTGCCTGTGCTTTTTGCGTTTGACGAAATGTTTTCTTGTAGTGTACGTAATAAATACACAGTGCACTTTTTCGAAAACGCCTGAAATGCAAAATAACAACAAAAATAAAACGCGGTATTTATAAAGTGAGCATTATTGTCATAAAATTACTGTTAATTATTTAAAAAACTAGTTCGACTAATTAATTTCACACCATTCCTTTATGGACAAAGTATAATTCACATACATTCAATACGAACTATTTAATACAGCAACCTGTTAAGATGGAACGTCAAAGTATTGGGAGAGCTTTCCAATTTAGACAGGTTTTAATCTTAGGAAGTACCATTGGAAGTATAATTGTTCCTTATAATTGCATAGTACTGTTTTAGCGATATCGCGAAAATTTTCAATTTAAAATATTATTCCATTACACTGGTTCTGTTTTAACAGGTATTATTGTAGTGTTTAGGATGTCTCAATTTTCAAGCGTCTCACCCGCTTATTTGCTCTCTCTGTCCCGCTTTTTTTGCGATACTAGATTTGAGAACACTACTTACGAGCCAAGTTCAAGTTAGCCAGTGTTGTAGTCGTAAAAAAAAGCAGAGAGTATACCGTATAGTCAGAGGGTATACGCTGGCATCATAAAAGTTCATATACCATAATGCTTTACTTGAGAAACAGGGGGAATACGGAGCTTCTTAAAAAAATCCGCTTAAACGACCGCTTTAAATGTTTATTTTGTACATAAAAGAGAGAATTCATATTAGAGATATGTTTGCAGACTATTTTTTCATAACTGTATACGTTATATATCTTGTTTGTGTCGAGTCGAGTTCGAGTTGAAGTTCTTCGGTTTAGGGTCACTAGAAAATTTGTTGTCGTCTTCAGGTCGGATTTTGGGTTAACGGAAAATTTTTTGGTAGGTTTCGGATTCACTTTATGTTGAATATTTGGGTCCGGTATACCACAACCCGAGCAGAAATCTATTTCAGATGAAAAACTACACGTATTTGAATATGAATTTCTTACATGTATATTTTTCTACATAAAAGGTAACATTAATATTGAAGATATGACTACAGACTATTTTTCTATAACTGCATTATATTTTGGATCTATTTCTCTGATTCCGTATTTCAGGTTGGGTTTGGAATTATTTTGGGTTCGATCGGGTTGCGGGTGGACGGTATATTTTGATTGAGTTCGTTTCGGGTTTCAGATTGGTTTTAAATAAAATTTGCAGGATTGTAAACTCTATTTGTTACCCGGGACGGACCCTAGTTAGGTGTAACGTTTAACTGCTAGTTTTCACGATGACACTTTCGCTAACAAATTTAAATAATTATAAATTAAAATAATTTTTTATTACTTCATGCCTTTTCGATAGAGATTTGTCCGCTGATTTTTTTTTTCAGTTACGTCCGACGTTACAATACCGGCCAACCCGACCTGAACACGGATCGCGTTTCGAAGAAAAATGGTTACCACCTTACCTGATGTGGGACTCTTGTTTCTAGACATTTGCATTTTCTTAAGGGGCGGGTGATCCGCAGGATTCTACTCATAACCGGAGAACTGTTCCATACTTTATCGCTCACACACTGTTGTGTATGTGTCATATATGTGCAAGTAAAATCTGTAATATTGAATGACCTCTTATTGGGACGTTGCTGTGTGGAAGATGAATAAGAGTACGAAGCAGAGTTTTCCCTTTCTTGTAATACTCGAAAGTGTGGAAACTTTCTCTTGCGTATTCTTCCGCCTATAAAGATTAGGCGACTAGTGAGGTTCTTCAAAAATAACTTTAAGAGCTTTTTTTCACTTTATTTATCTGCAATATTCTTTGACAGGCTTCGAAATTTATATTTCGAATAAAAATATTTTGTCCCTCTGCAATTCATCTCTAATTTAAATCGCACTGTGAGTGTTAGAGATCTACGCGTTTCGGGATATGCCAAAATGCGAAAATTTTATGTTTTTCTCGTGATTAACCAACGTACTCCATCCGTTATTTAAAAATCGAAAAAAAAAGAATAAATAAATGTTTTATTGTTCATTTACCCCACTAATAAAGGAGAAAAGTTACCACGACATTACCGTGCGGAAAAAAATTCTGAAATCCAGTGAATACAGTTCGGTCCGTTCCGAATCTACAGAAAAAAAATTTAAGACCCAGATGTGTCCCGGGAAGAACGAAGTTCAGGCCCGGACCAACTTTTCAAAGGCTAAAATTTAGCCCGAGACCGCACCGAGTTTTCAAATAAAATTAAGCTCGGCCCGAATTTAATGAAATAAACTTTTACCGATCTCGGGCTTCGGGGCCAGTGTTGAATTCAGGGGGTGGCCGGGAGGGACATTCCGCCTCAGAGCAATGAGATGTCCCCCCCGGAAAATTTGAGATTTTGTGTTTTTAATGGTCAAAAAGTGCAATTCCACCCCCACCCCCACGGAGAAAAGTGTCTGAATTTAACACTGTTCAGGATAGTCCCGGACTCATAGAGACCTCTAATATATATTATGAATTCGACCCCCCTGTTGGGGATACTGTGCTCCCCCCTCGTCGGGCAAGTTCTGGCGCCGCCCCTGTTCACTTCACGAGCAAGACTCTACTCGCTAAAGAAATTTTATAAAATATCTCGTTTGCATACGCCACTGCCCTTTGCCTTTTACAAGATATTTTATAAAATTTCTTTAGCAAGAAGTGTTTTCTTTAGTGAAGTGAAGTAACGTCTTAGCGAGTACTCAGGCTAATTTGAAAAACGTCAAAATAAAACTATATCAGGCGCTTCTCAGCTGTACACAATAAAATCAAAAGACCGCCCCCCACAATTCAAGAAAGTTTTGAAAAGGTGTCATTGCCCTCTTTAACTAAGCAATAGTGCGTAATATGTATTTTTATAGTCAATTTGAACGTACCTAAGCAAAACGTATCTGTAATGCTATGTATCTGGAACAAAACAAGAAGGAAAATGAGGGGGGATGCACTTTTAGTGAACTGTTATTCAAAAACCAGTCAAGTCCCAAACAAGAAGTTTACAATTTAACTTTATATTACAAAGTTGTTTATTATCCAACATTTTCAGATTTTTTTTAGTCAGTCCCTTTTGAGAAATTAAGTAGTGAAAATTGCAAAAACCAAACTTAACCAAGTTTTTGATGAGCTGTAAAAAAAAGGGAAAAGGTTGTCAGGACTTAAAGTTGTAAACATAAGTAGTCCAGTAACAGGTCTGTGTAAGAAAAAAATATTTAAATTGAGTCTGATCTCCTTCATAAAAAATAATGGCAGCGAAATGTGGTGTTTGAACTTTATTTTTCTCCAGAGTTAAGCATGTTTTTGTCCTACATCCTTAAGTCTAATGAAAGTTTTATAATTACATAAAATGTCGAAAATTTATGCTGAACATTTCGGTTTTTGATTCATCTTGATAGGTAGAAAAATAAAGCAGTTACAGCATTTTCCGTAAAACGCGTTTTTCTCCCAAAAATGGCTATGTAGCTTGTTGAAATTGGCGACCTCCAAAATACTATTTGATAATAATTTTTTAACCATGTTTTTAAACTCAGAAAACTATGAAGAATCATTGGTTAAAGGATTAGGAAAATTAAAAATGTCGAGCAACACCACCATGGTGATTTGGAATGGATTGACCCGTACACCATTTTGAGATGCATTTCTAATATTAAGTAGCCAATTGATTTCTGTCAACTACGAAAAAGTCCGTAGTGAACGGTCATGGTCGTTAAAGAAAGAAACAGAACAAAGAAATTTGTAAATTTGAAATGAGTTATAACGTAAACAACATTACTTAAAAAAAGCTAATAACAAGTTTAAAACATCTTATATTAACTGAAAACTAATAAAGATTTTCATTGACAGCCTTGTGCAAAT
Source organism: Maratus speciosus (assembly GCA_963932465.1). NCBI lineage: Eukaryota > Metazoa > Arthropoda > Arachnida > Araneae > Salticidae > Maratus > Maratus speciosus. The sequence goes on along the minus strand of OZ010790.1, from coordinate 174,887,993 downwards.
TATCTTCTATTATATATTGTATTTGTTCAAATGCATAGAAATACAAATACTCTATTCCTAATGTAAATAACTTATCCAATGCACATAATTATCCTAAATTTAATGAAGATCTAGTAAAGTTCATTATATTTTCTTAGAATGACGAATAGCAGAAAATTCTAATTAAACTAAGTATTTCAAAGATTTGATCTTTTGTGTTGGAATAGAAGTTAGCAAAGTATTTAATTACTACTAATTCGGTAAACATTACATTCTGGCGCATAATCACGAATAAGACATTTAATAAACTATAAATTAAATACGACTGAGAAATATGCGAAATCATTTTCCCTTTCTAATCTTTACTAATAATTGTCATGAGGAAATTTAACGCTTAAATACATTTTAAAGTTTTGTTTGTCAAAATTATCCGAGAGAAACACAAACATTTGAACTTTACTTATTAAAACAGAACTTGTGTTAAAGGATATGATGAATAAATGCGTTTTTAATTGACGAGAAAGAATTTGTATACGTAGGCTTTTCCTAAATTTTAAATAAACATTAATTATGTCCTTGTAATCAAACAATTTTGCTTGTCTATATCGGTGTGGTCTCACATGTACTTTTCCTATAAAAGCTTTTCAAAAGTATAATTATTAAACAAAAATTTATACAGTATTGATTTTCAAATACTTAAATCTCTAGCAATTTTTAGATCTAAATAACTTGGAAATTAACAGATCTAACAGAAGTTTCTATAGTACACTATATGTAGGCATTAATTGATCTGGAATCTGATAGTTTTGTTTACATAGTATGCATCTTTAAAATGTAAAATATATGAGTTATTTAACGTAAAATAACATAAGTAGTTAGTATTGAAGGACCGAACTCAAGTATAATGTTCTAAAAGTTAATGAAAATATATCACTCTACACGTTTACTGGTACCAGAATCGCATATGAATATTTACTATTGTAACGAATATCTTCTATTAAAAGATTATTACAAAAGGTGGCAGCACTAATCGGCAGTCCCTCATTTTCCGTGATTACCTGCGGTTATTTTTCCCCTCGAAGTTCTTCAATGAGACGCAAGAAGGTGGACTTTTCAAAAATATACGTGTTGTTAAGTTTCCCCGGTGGATATCTCCTGTCATTCCTAAATTTGTACATATGTATTATGTAATAGAACATAGATATGTTCAATGACTCAACCTTGTACATTTATCATTATATCGCTACCCATAAGAAAAGTGACACATCTCGCAAAGATTCATTTTGCGTTTTATTCCATTAATAGGTCTGACATAGGTGTGTCTTGCTACACAAAATGTTTCCTATGTATAGTTACGCGGAAAATCACTTTATTACGCCATACGTCCATTTGTGACAACAGTAGAGGGGTGGATTTTGTGGGGAGGTAAAATTACCCAACTCTCCAAACCTCATCTCCCGCCTTCATTCTTAATTGTTTTAAAATTTTATGCACGTTTTTATTCCTGCATGCAGAGATAAGTGCCATAATTTCATGCAACAGTAAAACCATTCTCCTGCTGACCATGTTAAGATAGAACTCTATCCCGTTAGCAAGGCTGGTCAGAAAAGAATCGCCAAATTAAGTCCCCTACGCGATGGACCCTATGTAAAGTTCACGCAGCTCTCACCTACTTCCTATGAAGTTGCCAGTTTACAAGCTCTTGAAGTTCCCTTGGAAACTTACCATACTTCTGATCTAAAACTTTGCAACAATATTAACGACCAACCAGTTACTCCTTTCAGGAAACGTGGTAAGCCAGAGAAAAATGTTCTGGCCCTTTGTCGAGACAGACCAGAGTGGAACTAGGGGGGAGGATGTAACGAATATCTTGTATTTAAAGATTATTACAATAGGTGGCATCACTAATCGGCAGTACGTTCTTTTCCGTGATTACCTGCGGTTATTTTTTCGCATGGAGTTCTTCAATGAGACGCGGGAAGGTGAATTGGTGAAAAATGTACCCGTGTTGTTATGTTACCCTGCGGATTTCTTCTGTCATTCCTAAATTTGTACATATGTTTCATATAATTGTACATAGATGTGTTCAGTGGGTCAACCTTGTATCTTTATCATCATATATTAAAAGTTATCAAACTAAATTCTAGAGTGGCGTGACTACTTGAAGCCATGAGTCCTTTATTACAACTAGTTGCGTAGCAACCCGTTGTGTTGCTTTTGAATTGCATGAGACAATCGATCTTTTTGCGAAAAATGAATTCTTAACTTTATTGTAAATTTAGAAAGAAATTGCAATATTAATTTTATTAAATACAATATTTCAAATAATAAGTTATATTTACAATTTAAGTCAAAACTTTCCCAATAAAAATGCACATATTCCATAACTTTATTTGCCTAGAGCTTTTCGCTCTTCCAAGATTTTGCTTCGAATTTCGGAGTTCGTAAATATGATGTCATTTGGGTCAACTTATACAAAAATGAATTTGTTTGGACGAATTTATTCAGAAGCATTTTATATTTATGAATTAAAATAAATATTTAAAGAATTATTTTTTTCTCTCGCTAAAACTTTTCTCTTTTTTTTTTTTTTTTTTTTTTTTTTCTCGCTATTTCACATTTTTAATGTCCGCTTCTGAAATGTTTTATTAGCCATCTTAAGGCAATGGTTGAAAATCTACTTTACGACTTTAAATTAAATGAAAATAACGTACGATGTTTTTTTTTTCTTTTGACGTCAACAGAATTTATCTCAATGTTCCAGTCGAGAGTCGAATATGTGTTTCTAAAATAAACGGATTCCTGAAGCTTGAATATGTGTGAATTCGTATTTCGTGAAATTTTCTTGAAAACTACAATCATTTTTTCACTATTTATTCAAATATACGTTAATTTCATTTTAAAAATGATTTCAAACACTGATACCTAATAATCCTTGTCATTTTCCCTTTTCTCTCTTTTATCCACAAAAATGGAGCAATTTTAGTTTCCATCATTACAGAAATGTCATCAAAATAACGTAAAAATTTATATCTCGAAAACTAAACAAATTTTAAAATTCTACGACCACGTTTAACATCCTCGGACCCATGCGGATAACTGGCGTTAATTTGATCACCCAACATTTCATATTCTAGGAGGAACAGCTGTGAAATACAAATGGACAGTCACTTTTTAATATAATAGATTCATGAAGTTTTAATTTTGCTATAAAAAATTAGTCAGGGACAAATGCTGAATTATTTATATTATTTTAAGTGCAAATGGCTTATTCCGTAATGGAGCCTGTACGCAGTGGATATAGATTAAAAAACATTATTCTTGAAAATTATTTAAAAAGATATAATAAATAAATCAATTAAGATAAAGTTTTCAAGAAAATTGCATTTGAAAGTAGATTTTTTTCCCTATATAACGGGTGTAAAAATTGAAGATGCGCGATGTTTAGAAATTCAAAAAATTGCAGTAGCAAAGATTGCAAATCCGACATTTAATCGTCAAGCGTTGCCATTCTCAAAATGATGCCAGCCGTACGCACGGACATATTTTTCCTTTAGATAGATTTTCCAACGTGAAGTTCCGCTTGTCAGCTAAAACTTTGCATGTGAAAATGTATTCTTTTGGCTTGAGGGTCTAATTTCAGTACCGCGAAGTACAAATTCCAGAAACTGATGTCTTTTAGATGTATTCGTGTAAAAAATATGTAGTTTTATCAAAGAAAAGGATTGTTTTCTTTTAAATATCGCACTTACAGAAGCATTACGCCAAGTGTCTCAAATTCGGCATCAGCCGAATGAAAATATATTGTAACATTAGCTTTATGAGCGAAAATGTTTTTTAAATAGTGACATCATTTTCTGTTCAGACTTAAAATAAAGTTATTTTTAATTGTAATGAGTAAATGGTATCAATAAGGATAAATAAACCCCAATATTTCTTTTTTTCTGCAACAGTGGAAATAATACGATTGCTACCATTTTGATGAAATTTCAAAAAATCTTTTCAAATTAAATTAAAAATGTAAAAGTGAAAATATTTAGAAAAATAGCCAGTGCGAGGACATCTACAAATGAACAGCTTTCATTTAAAAAGAGAATTATTAGCAAAATTGGTACAGTAGAAAGTTCGAGGAAGATGTCTAAAAAATCTATCTTGTGTTTTCAATATATAGATTATTTTTTCTCTTTTACTTTAACAGTTGCCTAGCAACTCTATTTCATACAAATTACATTTAAAAGCACATATTTTTCCCAATTCGGCTCGAAAAATTTCAATTGTTCGACTACATATATGTTGAATTCGTGCTTTTTTATATATTATTCTTTTATTTATTTATTGATGAAGCTTTAATTTCTTTGTAGAAAATTAGCGGGAGAGAAATTCTGAACTTTTTTTATATGCAAATTGTTTATTAATATTTCGAAATGGAGCCGGCACGGCAAAATCATTTAATTGATAAATAACAACGAAATAAAGTCAAAACTCACTGGGTTTTATAACAGACGATATCCTTGACATAGCACTATTTTAATTTAATTTTTTTTCGGTTTTTATGAGAAAATGGCATCAAAAGGTACAGCAGTCTACTATTTTCATTTTTTCCCTCTTTAGTTTCAACAGAAATGTAGTACTTCAGCTGCCACGATTACAAAAAAAGTAATAAAAACTACAAAAAAAATTAATATCTTAAAATTAAAATGAGATACAGCCTTCAAACAAATTGCATTTAAAAGATAATTTTTTTCGTTATCCAGCGGTGTAAAAATTTAAAATGTGCGATGTTTAGAAGTATAAAAATTTGCAGTAGAGAAAATTACAAAACCAAAATTTTATTTCAAATTTCAAAGTGTTGCCATTCGCAAAATCACGTATGCGTTACTCACAGATATGTTTGTCCTTTATAATATAGATTGTGTTGCATACTTTTGGAAAGTAGCTGCCATACTATGAAGAAAACATTTCTCAGATTAATAAGTCTGGAAATAACAACATTTTTAGAGGCTGCCAATCAAACATTTAATAATGCGATTCATGTCAACATTTATATACAGTCACCCCGCCCCCCCCCCCCCCTCCCCTCACACACACGCAAAAAGAGTACAAACCTTGCATTTTAATCCACAAATTGCCACAGAAAAACGGAAATAGCTCTTTAAGGCGGGATTTGCCTCTAGAAAGCCGAAGAAAGGATGATTTTCAGTAGATTTTTTTTTTTTTTTTTTTTTTTTTTAATAGGATTAAAGATTTTAGGTTTGTGTTTTTGTATGTTATTTATTATCATTTGAAGACCATTTCAAAAATTTTTAAGCGATGATGCGGAGCGAGTTGTGTGGGTAGATGCCCTGAGAGTGCGCGCCGTTCATTTAAAATCGTTCATGATGCTATATATCGTCGCAATAAATTTTCTTAAACGATTATGGAAGTGCATAATTTTGTCTAGAATTTCAAGCATTTTGACGTAAAAAAATCTGAAAATCAAAGGGACAGCAATTTGAAAAAAAAAAAAAAAAAAAAAAAAAAAAAAAAAAAAAAAAAAAAAGATTTTTCCCTACTTCTTTGCATTTTGGCGAAAAATGATAATTATTTATAAAAATGCCTTAAAATAGTCCAAGCTCCAATAAACTACATTACCTTTAATTAAAAAAAATAGCAAGATCGGTTTAATAGTTTTTGCGTTCAGATCCCACCCAATTCGAAAAAAGTCATTTTGCATAAAATGCGTTATGCATAAAATGCTTTAGCGCTTGGCGCTAAAGCATTAAATAACTACGAAATCGAATTCGGCCAAATCGTTTTAGAGAGATAATCTACAAATTATAGGATATAGTAAAATCTAAAAAAGAAAAATGAAACTGAAAGAAAGAAATCGATCTTTTAAACCGACAATAGCAAATCCCCTCTAAACTACAAAACTTCTTTCAATTTATGTTTTAAAAAATATAAGCTTGAGGTTTCGGCTTCGTACTGAAATTGTGCAAAATACTGATATGTTAAATACAAGACCATAATTTTGAAAGCGTTTTTGGCTTCAAAACTTTATTGCATGAATGAGCTGCAATTTAGGATTCGCATATTGGAAGCGTCTAGAAATAGATTTCTGTTAAAAAAATTCATAGGTTAGAAGTCCCACTGTGTTCGAAAATATATATTTAAAAAAAAAAATATTTTCATAAGAAATATGAAGAACTGAATATGAACAATATGAATATGAATATGAACAGACAAACCGAATTCATAGATAGAGTTTATTTGGGTTGGAAAGTGTTAAATGAAACATTGTGTTTTTTCCATCAAAATTGTCACAAGTGTTTGTTATCTCAATACGTTTCTCACCTTCTTTTTTACTAAAGCAAAGTTGAGTATAATATTGATTGTTATCAGCATATAAAAAAATATTACTTACAAAAATGTCTTTGCAGAAATTTCTTTTTGACTTATAATGGATTATAATTAAGTTTTTATACGTAACGTCCTCATATCACAAAAGATAATATATATTTTTTATTTTATTCAACATATTTTCTACTAAATAAAGTACAATCTCATCCAACAAAAAAACTTATAGAAGTCTTTTTGGGTACTCATTTAAACTATACAGATACACTCATTTAAAATATAACTTTAATGATTTTTCATATGTTTTGATTATGCTAATTTAAAAAATAGCTATAAAATTTTAGAAAATTCTCAGTTGTTTATATCAATGTTCATTACTTTTTCAACTTCACATAAATTGTGGAAAATTTCACATTAATATAACCATAATTTTGGAGGTAAAATTATTTCTGAAATTGGTTGTCACATATCTAACCGTAACTAAATTGTTATGACTCACGACTACTCAACTTGTGGCTCGAGATGTTGTTCTATGATATAAGAAATTGTTTTTAGTAGCTTTTAATAAATGTTGTGTTTGTGAACTCCGGTGTATTTATTCAAGTTATAATATTGGTTGTTAATAAAAATCGTGTTTTCCGGAAACGAATTTAATTTTTTTTCTGAAAATATATTAGAAATATTCACCTCAAAGCTTTTTAATTTTCCTGATATTGTACATTTTTATAGTCAAATGTTTAGCTCGCAATATATATTACATAATTTTTTCCAATGATACAGTTATGCAGCGAACTTTATAAAATATGTTTTCGAAAATCTGTAGTCATTTCAAAATTTCTTTCTATGATTATTTTTTGGGGGGGGATATGCATAATTATGTGTAGAGTTTCAAGAATTTGAAAAAATATATATTACTCACAGTTACTACGTAAAATGCTGAATAAATTTCTGCAGCAAAATATTCAATCGTTATATAGAAAAAAAATAAGCATTATGTAGCTAGAAACTGAATTGTGTAAAGAAACGGACTACTGCAAACTAATTTTATTATTCAAGATATATTGAAACTGTCTATTACCTAAAAGAAACAAAATTGCATTAATATGTAGAAGTACGCTGTTGCATAGAAAGTATAAATATTAAGTATCTAGATTAGTTTTATCAAATGAACTTGCTGTTACACCAGGTTGGTATAAAACGCTAAATATTAAATCAATTGTACCAGTGCTTATAGCTTGAGATAGCGCGTTGCATTTGGTGAAACTAAAGTGCATGTTTCGGTCATATTCGGTGATTTTACACCTCTTTTACTGTTTAAAAAAAGTTTCTAACTTAAAAATAAACACTGCATGAAAATTTATGATTTAGTCGTACCATTGTTGTCAGTATTTTTTATAAGTGATTAATGAAGCAGAACATATCCTAAAAATGTATTTCGACAGCTAAAAGAAGTGCATTTGATTTATGGTCCGCGTTGCATTATTGCTTCATAAAATAACAGAAGTTCATATGTATTTGAATCACTAGAAATCGCTGTAGATTTCAGAAAAACGGCACATCAATGATGCAAAGTTACCAGTGTTGTAGAACATATTGTATATTGTTGGTTGTTTTCAATTTGAAAGTAATCCAAATTAAAAAGTATCTAATGATTCAACCGGTTCGAAGGAAGAAGAAAATCTCTTTTTTTAATAAAGATTACATTTCTTTTAATTTTAGGTATTAAAATTTCAGAGATTTCGTCGGAAGTGTAATGCAAAAATATGTCCCCCCATCTATTTCCGAATTTACTGGAAATAAAATTATGAAAAAATTAGAGGTAGTAGAAGTTAAACCTTGCAGGGAAACTATTGCGATTACCCTAGGATACATATTTTTTCAGAAAAGCGCATTTTCCTGTTGCACACAAATTTCGATTTGTGGCCGTTCAGCAAAAGTGTTGGGGATTGATGGAGGTATCTATCATCGCAGAAGTATATAATGATTATTGACAATGATTTTCAAAAATATTGTCATTAATTAGTCGAGATATTAAACTTTAAAGACATGGATGGTTTGGACATACATATTGACACGTGCGGCGTACACTATGCGCCATCGGCTTTTAAAGCCTAGTTAACAGCTATTAATGATACATTTGTGTAATGGAATGCTCAGTTATTAATTCATAAATTTATTGTACGGAACCCTCTGTGAGTGATTAATACTGGCACATGACTGGTTTTTGAATAATTTTCTCGATTTTTGGTAATTCTGTTGTAGATTAACGGCTCGTGCAGCGACGAAAATTTCGTATCCTAATAAGCGGGGGATTCGCAAGCAGTTGAAATACAACGGAATAACGTAAAATATTGATTTTAATAAAACCTATGGTCCAGCTTAACAAATTTTTTTATACAGATTAGTAAAATGACTCAGAAACTTAAGATGAAAATCAAAGTTGGTGTAGAATTGAAGTAATAACAATGAAGGATTAACATATGTAACAGCTTTTTGAAATATTAGCATGTATCAGAAAGAAGAAAGTTTTGGGATTGGCACATCGACTGGTTTTATAGTGTGCTGCTTTTAAATTTTAACATATTCTGCAACGTATGTAAAATAGATTGCTTAATTTCGAACAACGTAGTTAACTAAAAGATAGGAAAAGAAGAAACATTAAAAAAGGAAAAGTATTAAAATAGGTTAGACTTTTAGATGAACGTAGCAGTGCTTCTTCGAATGAGAAATAGCTGTGAAAATACTTTTATAATGCGCGAGATAAATAAAGAAAATAAATAAAGTGTTTAGAAGAAAGAGTTTTCGGAAGCGTGGTTTGAATATAAAAAGAGCCCTTTAAAATAAAGTGTTCTTTTAATCTTTCATTCCAAGAGATAAATTACGGTTGCTGAGGTCGGATTCCGTAGATGCTTGCTACTTCGAGCATTTAGAGGCAAAGGTTAAACTTAGAATTACTCGATTAAATAATTATTACTTTTCACGTTGTCGCTAATTAAAAAGCACACTAATTAGAATGTACAATCTCTATTATTAAAGTTGTTTTAAACATATTAAATCATATAAAAGTGTTGCATTGTAAAACTAGATTTATTAGCATTTTAATCTAAAAAAATCAAAAACATGTTATATTTATCTCTAAAATAGAATTATTAAAGATAGCATAATAAATCTTAAATATTGCATAAATAATAATCTAAAGCAGGAGATTTCGAAAGATATTTTTAAATAAAATTTTAATTAAAATAATACACATTAAAAAATATTTAACAATTTTTTCAAAATTTTTTATTCCATCATCTAAAATTTGGAAACAGAATCATATTATGTGGTTTTGGATTCTAGGGGTCATGATCGGTGTAGATCTGCAAAAAGTTTTCTGAAATTCCAACATAGAGGATAATGTAATAGGTAGTATTTCATACGAAATCTTCCTAAAAATTCATAAAGGATATTTATCATCTTTGTGCCTGTTCATAGTTTGACACCTAAAATATTTACAAAGTGTCCGGTTTATACAGTCATGCTTAGTAGAATCAACAGCTGTTGTGTACTATATCGCTGAGAGCAGAATAAAAATAAAACACTATTTTCTGCACATTAGTAGCTAGCGATATTTTTAAATAAAATTTTTATTAGCGTAGCATAATATTGAAAAAAAAAATGTCAAGGAAATTTTTTTGTACATTGTCAGGCAAACCAGTCTTTATACACTAAATTATTCCTAATTTTTAACAATTAATTTCCGTATTCCTAGAAAACATCCTTTTTTTGCACATTTTGACAAAATTCTCAAGAAATAGAGAACATCCCGTTTATTCCATGCGCGGATGCACATTAAACATTTTCTTTGTGCATGTAATTCTTTATTCTCCTGCACATAAATATTTCACTTAATGAACCATTTATTCATTTTTTAAAATCTTAAAATATTTAATTATTTTCTCATTTTCATATTGTACCACATTTTTATATATATTATTAATCCTTAATTTGCATAACTTATTTTTGTACCTCTCTATTCTAAAAAAAGTAACTTACGTTGTCACTGCTGCCGCCGGTTTTGAATTTTTTGTGACCGGAGGTCTTTCTTCGTTAATATTAAGAAAAATATTGCATACAAAAATATGAACAATGGCGGTATTATAAAGAAATGTCTCATAAACACACTAATGCAGACAATTTTCAAATCGAAGAATTATTTTAAGAGATATTTAATGCTAAAGTTGGACAAAATCGATCCATTAAAACAGTTTTATAGTAGCAAAAACTATACGTGGGAATTAATTCATTTTTAGATCATTTTATACGTTAGAATTTCCCAGTGTGCAGAGTGCATTTTTTTTTTATTTGACTCATTTTTTGAGGTTATATTTCAATTTTAAATTCAAATTTTCAGCATTTCGAGAGATATATTTTATTTATTTTAGAAAATGGTTTTAATTTAAACTGTTGCCAACTGTATAAACAGCGCAAACAATAATGTTTGCTTCAAAATAAAAAAAATATTTATACGTGTAAAATGTTACCTATTTATTTATACGTGTAAATATTTACGTATAAAAAGCAGGAACTTATTGAAAATTAGTTCATAAAACTATATTTACATGTGAATTTTAAAAGAGAAAGGATATTGTGAAATAATAAATTCATTAACATGCGTTAGAAGTCTTAAATAAGAGAAATTACGTCACATTTACGTCACATTACACTGATTACGTAAAATGAACAAAAAGTAATGTTGCAAAACAGTTTAAATTTAAAAATTGCGCGAGACATTCCCTTGATATTTTGAGATGATCTTTTCAACTATTTCAGTGCAAATAATATTTCATTTCTAACAAAAGTATTTTCACGTAAATATTAAAAAGAGATAGAAAAGTTTGGTGAAAATTACGTTAGATTAAAAACGATACATTTAAAATGTCTTATTTAAAAGAACTTTCTTTTCGCGTGGTTAAAAAATACCGGGAGACAAAAGCTCTGTTTTCTCAATTCATTTTATATTAGCTTATTTTGAAATGTTTAACTGCTTTTATTTAATCAAAGTCGAAAACAGCCATTGTATCTTTTAACAGCAGCTGATTTTCCCTCATTCTCAGTGAAGAAACTGGGTTTATCTCTAATCTTGATTTAAGTTTTGTTGGTGAATTTAGTACTTAACTTCGAAATCTACCTCCTCCTGTAGACCAAGCCGACAGGGATTTTTTAAAAATTATAATTAAATCTTCAAAATCTTTTTAAAGCCGCTCAAATTAGCGTGCTTTCAGAGACTACAGTTGGGGAGGGTTATGGTTAGAGGGGGTTGTTAGAGGGGGTTGGTGAGCGTAGCTCATAGGGGGCCGAGCCCCCTAGTTTATAAACTACAGTTAGACTTTATCTTTTCCGACGGCTTAATATTAATAAGACATCCAACTGAAGACTGTGTAATGTTGCTGTCAACTCGGAAGCTAGCACTTTTGCTTATATCATCCTGGGAAACTTCGGCTAGTTAAAGATATTAGGAAACTTCTTCAACATTTATTCTTGATATTTTTTAATCCCAGTATTTTTAACTTTTAATATGCATTATTCTACCTTTATTATTGAAGCTTTGTTTTTACTTTCTAGTGATCTCATGTTTCCAGCTTTTTACGTAGTCCTTTTTCCCAATTTTCTCTTTCTGCTACTAGTTGAGGGACTTGCTTTTCAAGTTATTATCCTCATCTTGCTATGTTCCGATGATGTGTGGCAGTTAGTGTTACCAGATATCTCATGTAAATCGGTGATCCAAATGTTCTGGATACTGATAATTTATTTTCATCGCCTTTTTCTAATGTCAGAATTATCTACGGTTAAAGGTGGTGAAATAAACTGTAAAAAATTAGAGGTGTCCAGAGCAGTTTGAACTCTAATTTACGTGTGACACCTGACAACATTTGTGGCAGTGGTCACGTGCTCCTCGGCAAAAAGTCTTTGAAGGTTTGTTCATGCTTACTTGTCACCTTGAAAAAGAAGAAAAGCAGAGACATCTCATGGCACATCGAGGGATTTATATTCGCTAAATCCTACAAATAGTAGTTGTTTACGATAACTACGACTGCGTTCGAGCTGTCCCTATATTTCATAAAAAAGACCAACTTATTTTTGTAATGGTCTGTACCAGGTACTAAGCTGGACTAAAACTTTTCAATTAACGTATATTTTACCTTCTGAATCGGTTAAAACGAAAAGTACATTCTTCAACTAAAGGCACTATACAGGCAGCTCTGCTGCCACTAAAATTTCAGTGACTTGAAGAAAGCATTTCAGAGAGTGTGATAAATATAACATTTTGCAATTAAATACAACCCATGACTTATAATTATGCATATTTCATAAAAAGATCGAATTTGCAAATTAAAATAATGTTTGTTGCATATTCGATGTTGAAGGTTTTACGCATAGTTCATATTCAGTCATTTTTAGCAATATATGTACAATAAAATACCCATGAGTCATTTTATAATAGAAATTGAATTACTTAAGCCGCACAGACTGTTAGATCTTCGTTTGCAGTTCATGAAAATCTTTGAAAAATCGTAAGATTGCTAATGCTAAGTTTTGGAAAGAGTAAGGTATAGAAACTTTGTCGAGTTTGGAGTTTTCTGAGCAGCTGCAGTTGAGCCACTTTTAAGCCATTGTTAGCAAAAGGTCCTTTTGTCAGGTGGGTATTTTAATTGTTGGACAATGTTGGAAAACCTTTTGTGTTACTTGCGTATGAATTCCCTTACATTTATTTAAAAAAAGTAAAACAGCTGTGTGCCGAAAGGTTTGATTATACTTTCAAAGGGTTGCTCAGTGCCATAAAAGAGGTATGCTATTTCATGCAAAAATAGTTGCTCTATTTGTAAATTTCTACGTTTTAAATAAAGCTTATAAATAGTAACAAAAGAAAGTTTTATATAGAAAAAATCACTAAATTTTTTTTCAAAGACATTTTATCACGTGCGACCTTAGGCACATGTGATATAGGTTCGCCGCCACATGTACAAGGTTTACCATTTGCAGCAAAACGTCCAGTCAGTTGACCGTTTTTATAGGACACGCTTACATAACCGTAAATTATCTTTATTCTGACAATAATAGGGCCAATTATATGGTTATAATAGAGTTTAAAAACTGTTATGTACGTAATTTCAATAAAAATGGTGAAATGACTGGACAGTTTACTACAAATGTTTAACAGTAATGTAATAACGTGACGGGGGAAAATGTAAGGAGGATGGACATGTAAACGTATATTGTTTATGCATTATACGCTCTGCTAGTTTTTACAAGGGTGTTAATTTAATAATGTTGAGTTTTATATGGTCTGCTTTCGATAAATATTAAACACGCTGCATATCTCCCGGATGTACTAAAAAGGACTGACTAATTTTAAAATTCAACAACTTGCAAACGGTGACAGATATTTAAAAAATTCTTGCAGGAGAGTTATGCATATGATTAAAAGTTTTTTTACAGTGATTTTTGATTTTAATTCGAATTACAAACAATAGATGGCGCTGCGATCAATAGACGCTAAATTCAGACTCCATTTTTGATACTTCGAGACCCACTCAATACATTTTAACCTCCTTTTTCCGCATGGAAGAAGAGAAAGGCAAAAAAATCGAGCCTGCATTTAGTGCATATTGCTTACAGCGCCATCTATTGTTTGTAATTCGAACTAAAATAGAAAATCCCTATAAAAATCTTTTGACCTTATGCATAACCTCCTGCAAGAATGTTTTAAATATATGTCACCGTTTGCAAGTTATTGAATTTTAAAATTAGTCAGTCCTTTTTAGGACACCAGGTAGCTGTTAATAAAGATTTTTTTTAAGTTTGTGGAACCTCAATCATGACCTAAAGTGATCTAGTTAAGTTTTTTTTTTTAAACATTTATCTTATGTAATTTGATATTTTGGTTTTTAATGTAATCCTAGCAATAAATGCTTTAGAATAGTGTTTGGGTGATGGAATAATCGCAATAAATATTTTGTTTGGCATCATCTCTTTCTCCTCAAAGATAAAAGTAAGTTGCGTCTTAAATATTAAAATTGTCTTGCACGTGTTTTTCGACATATTGACCGAATGGATTAGTTTATGAAATAGTATTATATTAATTTAAAATAAATATGTAATAATAATATAACATTTTTTTCCTGATAGGAAAAAATAATATTTTAAAGGGCTCAAAAAATTATAAATGTACAAAATTATAAAAAATTATTTTTGAGTTTCTTCAGATTTCAGTATTTATGTTTCATTTATGGTTTCTTTTCGATGCAATTCATGTATAATATTTTTTATTTGAAATTAGTCTGCATCATGTTATATAATGGATAATAAACTGTATATTTAAATTTTATTTCATAAACAAATATCCATAGTTTCAAGAAACGAAATTTTCCAGTTCTATTTACATAAAACAATAACAATTCCACTGTATTCCTCACAGTTTTCAAAACATTAATACTTCTGTATTTTTATTTTTAGAATGAGGTTTTTCTTTGCGTGTTCTCTCAGTAACAGTATTTCCCTATCAGAATAATAAATCCACAAAGGCATTGTATTTTGTAAGAGCTTGTTTAACATACAAGTCATGTTTTCAAAATTCTACTTCTGTTTTCTCCCTTAATTATTTTTCAGTTTAAAAAGTACTGCTATGTATATAAAAATATAATATTTTTCGTGTTTCCCTTTGTTTCTTTCATTGTCGATTTATTTGTTTCAAAAAAAGCAATACATTTTTCTTATTGATGAAAAAGATTTTCATATTTATCAGAAATATAAACTTAAATTCGTGACGAACATGTCCTAAGTTATCGAGGATAGAAATGTTTAGATACAAAATTAATATCAGATTAACATGGAAAAAAAAATGTGTTAACTTTATCTTAAATGTATAAGTATAATTTAACGCTAAAAAGACCTTGAGGGGTCATTTTGACCCCTACTATGTGAATATATTTCGGTTGGAATCAGAAATTTCTTTGTAAAATAAGTTTAAAAGATACAAAGGAGAAGAAGAATGTTAAATAAATATTTTAAACAGATTTAAATGAAAATTCCGGTGAAAAATATTTTATAAAACTTGTGTAAAATTATTGTTATTTTAGTTTTAAAAAATGAAGAAGAAAATATACAAAGTGTCTCAAGGAAAGGGAAAATGTAATTTAACCTTATCGCTCACGAGTTATTTTTTTAAAATTATTATTTAAATTATGATAACTTAAAATTTATTCGAGGTTCTGTTGAAAAACTCATTTACACCTCGTATGAGAGCTTGTTATTTAATGTGTGTCAGTGATAGTAAAATTTGATGGAATTGAAATTTTAAAACTAATCTTTTTACTTATTCTCAAGCGAGGACGTTCATATTGCCGCTTTTCGCATCTGCTCGTCTGACATTTGTCTTAAAGCTTCATTTTTCCTTCTTCATATGAAATTTCACCTGTATTAACGTAATTTTATCTTTTTGAATTGCCATACATATGAAATTCTATGAATTTTATATGTCTGAAACAAAAATACTTGTACCATATTCGTTGTAGATATTTCAAAGCATTTTAAACTCTACTTCATTAAAAAATAATTGGCTTAATCTAGATAGAAAAAACTAAGGTAACATATAATACACAATATTTTTCACAGTCGGACACATGCGTTTCGCCAACGAATTAAATTTTCAACTTTTAAACAGAACTTTTATGATTCTAAAAGGCGTATAACTTAACAATATTAACATCAATGCAGCGAGATATTTCCTATACTCACAATAAAAAATAAATGTATTTTTGTTTTTTAGGAAATCCGTACATTTAAGGTTACAAATTGAATTTTTTTCATGACTTATTTTTTGTTTTCTAAATCCTTAAAAAAGGTTTGCTGTTTAAATGCGTTCTATATGAAGTTGAATCCGTTGACAAAAAAAAAAAGATCCTGATATTTAGAAGAATAACATTTACTGTATATAAAGAAACTTATATTTTGCATGTTATTCTTTAAAACCAACAGATTAAAATGTATCTTGTGTATAATGTTTAAAATGAGAGGAAAATATGTCTGTAGAAATTGCCAGTATAATTGGTCTTTATCAAATGTGAAATCGGGTAAGTATAACTTCAACTGCAAATATATTTGTTCATGCAAATGGCTAACTTAAAGAAAATTAAACTAACGAAAACGAAAGTTTTATATATTGTTTTCATTTTGAACAAAAAACATTTCAAGTGTTTAATAGGAACATAAAAGTTTTATAATGACTCATTCCTTTTTAAAAACTAGTGGGCTCGGCCCCCTACGAGCTACGCTTGGCAACCGCCGTTCAGACACCGCAGTTTCTAAAAGCACGCTAACTTGATCGGCTTTAAAAACATTTTGAAAGATTGAATTATAATTTAAAAAACAGCGGCGATCTCCCTATAAACGGGTTTCTATTCATTTCTCTTTGATTGGGGAATTTTAAGGAAAATCAGCTGCTGTTAAAAGATACTATGGCTGTTTTCCTCTTTGATTAAATAAAACCAGTTAAACATTTCAAAATAAGCTAATACAAAATGAATTAATTAAACAGAGTCTTTGTCTAGCGGTATTTTTTAACAAAGCGAAAAGAAAGTTCTTTTAAATAAGACATTTTAAGCAGGCTCTCATGCCAAGCACACAAGTCGTATGTTTGTTGTTCAATAAATAAATAAATAAATGAAAGCCATTTTAAATGTATTGTTTTTAATCTCACGGAATTTTCACCTAGCTTTTATTTCTCTTTTTAATATTCACGTGAAAATACTTTTGTTAGAAATGAAATATTATTTGCGCTGTCCTAACAAAAATAGTTGAAAAGTTCATCCCGAAATATCAAATAAATGTCTCGCGCAATTTTTAAATTTAAACTGTTTTGCAATATTATTTTTTGTTCATTTTACGTAATAAGCATAATGTGACGTAAATATGACGTAATTTCTCCTATTTAAGAATTCTAACGCATGTTAATGAATTTATTATTTCACAATATCCTTTCTCTGTAAAAATTCACGTGTAACTATAGTTTTTATGAAGTAATTTTCAAAATGTTCCTGCTTTTTATACGTAATTATTTAATTCAAATTTGAAAGTTTTTTTTCTGTTTATAATAGTCACGTGTAAATATTTTTTTTTAATTTGAAGCAAACATTATCGTTTGCGCTGTTTATGCAGTTGGCAACAGGTTAAATTAGTACAATTTTCTAAAATAAGTAAAAAATATCTCTCGAAATGCTGAAAATTTGAAGTTAAAAAAGAAATAAAAGCTAAAAAAATGAGTCAAATAAAAAAAAATAAATGCATTCTGCACACCGGAAAATTATAACGTATAAAATGATCTAAAAATGATTAAATTCCTATGTACAGTTTTTGCTCCTATAAAACTTTTTTAATGGAACGACTTTGTCCAACTTTAGAATTAAATATCCTTAAAATAATTCTTCGATTTGAAAACTGTCTACATCAGTGTGTTTATCAAATATTTTTCTATAATACCGCCGATTTTCATATATTTGTATACAATATTTTTCCTAATATTAACGGAGAAAGACCTCCGGTCACAAAAAATTTAAAACCGGCGGCGGCGGCGGCGGCGGCGGCGGCGGCGGCAGCGTAAGTTACTTTTTTTTAGAATAGAGAGATAAGACAATTTTATCCATGAACTTTATGAAAAAACAGCAACGATTGACACTACATAAAAATACAGTTTATATTTAGTCATTTATATGTTCAAGATTCAAATTATGTCTATCAGTTTACGAAAATTAATTATTTCGTTTCTCTTCTCTCTATTCTAAAAAAAAAGTAACTACCGCTGTCACCGCCGCCGCCGCCGGTTTTGAATTTTTTGTGACTGGAGGTCTTTCTTCGTTAATATTAAGAAAAATAATGCATACAAAAATATGAAAATCGGTGGTTTTATACAGAAATGATTGATAAATACGCTGAAGCAGACAGTTTTCAAATCGAAGAATAATTTTAAGAGATATTTAATGCAAAAGTTGGACAAAATCGTTCCACTAAAAAAGTTTTATAGCAGCAAAAACTATACATGGCAGTGTAATCATTTTTAGATCATTTTATGCGTTAGAATTTGCCGGAGTGCAGATTGCATTAATTTTTTTATTTTGACTCATTTTTTGAGGTTTTATTTCTATTTTAAATTCAAATTTTCAGCATTTCTAGAGATATTTTTTACAGATTTTAGAAAGTGATATTAATTTAAACTGTCGCCAACTGTATAAACCGAGGAAGCAATAATGTTTGCTTCAAAAAAAATTTATACGTGTAAATAAATTAAAAATTTATTTACACGTGACTATTATAAACAGAAAAAAAAAAACATTTGGAATTAGAATTAAATAATTATGTGCAAAAAGCAGGAACTTATTAAAAATATTTCATAAAAACTATAATTACACGTGAATTTTAAGAGAGAAAGGAATTTGTAAAATAATAAATTTATTATCATGCGTTAGATGTCTTAAATAGGAGAAATTACGTCATATTTACGTCACATTACAGTTATTACATAAAATGAACACAAAATAATATTGCAAAACGGCTTAAATTTAAAAATTGCGCTAGACATTTATTTGATATTTTGAGAGGATACTTTTCAACTGGTATTTTTACGTGAATATTTAACAGAGAAAGAATAGCTTGGCAAAAATTACGTCAGATTAAAAATGATTAATTTAAAATGTCTCATTTAAAAGAACTTTCTTTTCGCTTTGTTAAAAAATACCAGGATACAAAGACTCTGTTTACTTAATTCCTTTTATATTAGCTTATTTTGAAATGTTGTTACACGTGTCTACGTCATTAAGTTATTTTTATTTCGACGTTTTATTTGTATTTTTATTAATGATGTACTAATTTATTTGTTCTTTCGTTATTTAAAATAAAAATTATGTCAATTTGTATAATTTGGCGAGTGGTTTGGCGATTTATATAATTTGGCGAAATTGGTCGACGGGATAATCAAGTAGTAACGCAACGGATTTTGCGTTAAAATTCCCCAATCAAAGAGAAATGAATAGAAATTCGTTTATAGGGAGATCGCCACTGTTTTTTCAATTATAATTCAATCTTTCGAAATCTTTTTAAAGCCGATCAAATTAGCGTGCATTTAGAGTCTGCGGTGTCTGGACGGGGGTTGGAGAGCGTAGCTCGTAGGGGGCCGAGCCCCCTAGTTTTATAAAGATAAGTTATCTTTTGAATAACATTTACTGATATTCTATGAAACCAAAATGGAAAAAAGAAATAAAAAAAGGCCCTAGATGCTTTATGACACCCTACCCCCCTCACATTCATATATCGAAATATATTTATATATTTAAACAACAGAGAGGGTAAGAGATAAGATTGTAGGGATTAAGATTGATAGTTTTAGTAATTTCCATTTATTTATATTATGAATGAATCCATGTTATGCCAGATTGATTTCCCTTCTATTTAAAACAAAAAATAGTTAAAACTAAGTAGAAAAATTCTTCAAATTAGTTTTGTATGGGGTCAAGGAAAATTATGTTAGCAAATATGACACTCAATGAAAAAACACAGAAAAACTGTCAGTTAAGTTAATTGTATATGAAAAGGAACAATTAAAGTTTTATTTAAAAAAAAAAAGTATTTTACGGACTTCTTTTTAAAATGTACAAGCACTTTCCAATTCCTTCCAAGCTCGAATCAAAATATCTACTTGAAATGTTGTGTATATGCATGCAACACTACGTTCATGGAACACCACTTGACAGCATTATATCTTTCGGATTTTATCAAAAGGCAAGTTTGTGAAGTTACTTCTTATTGACACACTATAGTGCAAAAATAAGGCCTCTTATCTCACTGTTTAGTGTAGTCGCCAGGACTCCAGAAGCGAAAACGCTTCTATTGGGTGTACGGCGACCAGTTTTAAATAACAGTTGTTATGGCCATTATCCACATCTGGTAAGCCTCTCACTAGATGCTCCACATAAAGTGATAATACATACGATGTCCGCGAATTAATTACTATGAAATTTCTTCATTTCGGTTTCTATACCGAATATTCCATTAAAATATCTTCATTACTGTTTAATGCATGGAGTAAATATATAGGTGCAGATTCCGAAAATCTGGAAGGAGCCAGTGGCTTCTAAACCCAAAAAATCCAGTGGCAACATTGTGAACCAAACACATAAAAACTTTTATATCACCACAGTCTTATTATAACTCTTAACTAATTACTCTTAACTAAGGAAGAAGGCATAACTATAAGATTACTTATAGTTTATTATAACATATTTACAACGGCTGCTAAACGCAGCTCTCAGAACAAGTCATATCTTACAACTGCGTGGAATACTCTGGTAACATGCGATTCCTTACAAACAGATTGTGTAGTGCTGCCATCTATTAACTCAGATCTCAACTATTGTTGGATTGCGATATGACACCCCTCCCCTCATAGTTCAAACGAACTACAGGCAATCTCGTTCTATGACTTCTTCGAACTGGAGCACTTTTCTTACAGTTCTCGTCATAAGTTTCAGTCAAATTGTCTTTCGCAGTTTTATTTGTCGTAACATCATTTTTATAACTCACAACTGTACCTGCGACAATATCATGCGAAGGCTGAGATTGGCTTGGTTCTATAGTATCATCATTATTAAGCTGTTCTTTTATTTTTACATTAATTCCAGAAAAACGGTTTTGGTTAACCCTTTCATACCTATCATAATCACTGTAATTTTTAACACTATGTCCATATTTTCAACTTTATCTGACATTAGTTTATCATTTCGATTTATCTCTACAACTCTCTCTGGTATTTCATCACTTATCTCTTTATTACGTCTCAACTGATCAACGTGACGCTTACACATTATTCCGTCACATCTATTTACTAAAACCCATCTACTCCCCAACAATTTCATAATTTTTCCTTTTACCCATTTCTCCCCTTTTCCAAAATTTTTAACAAAAACTAAATCATGCAGCTTATATTTGTGAAGGGGTTGTTGTATTTTAAGTTTTGATGGTAATACCAAGTGAAGGGCTGTTCGAACTGGCCTTCCAAACATTAATTCAGGAGGAGTTTTACCAGTCACCGAATGAGGAGTGGAATGATTTTCTAACAAAAATCGTGAAATTGACAATGTTATGTCACTTTTATCTAGCTTTTTAAGACAATTTTTCACAGTTTGCACAAACCTTTCCGCTTGTCTGTTCGAAGACGGATGATAAGGTGGAACAGGCGTATGCTTAATTCCATTATTTTTAAGAAATTCCTCAAATTCATCACTTGTGAACGCGGGATCATTATCACTGACCAATTCAACAGGTAATCCAAATGTAGCAAAAATTCTCCTAAATACCTTAATTGTAGCTTTACTATCAGACCTGGGTACTACCTCTACCTCCAAAGATTTAGTATATGAATCGACTACCATTAAAAACATTTTACCTTCGAAAGGACCGGCATGATCTATATGGATCCTTGCCCAGGGCAGTTCAGATTTCCATTTCAAGGGTTCCATTTTGGGACAATCCCTCGCAAACATCTATTATCTGATATCTATTACAAGAATTAACCATTTGTTCAATTTCTTTATCCATATTTGGCCACCAAACTAACCCCCTAGCTTTCGCGTTCATGCTCGATATACCCTGATGAACGGAATGCAGTAATTTTAATATATATTCACGGCCTTCCTCTGGTACGATCACCCTATGTCCCCACAATAGACAATTTTCTAGACAGGAAATTTCCTCCCTTCTACGAAAATATGGTTGATATTCTCCTAGTTCAACCTTCCGCGGCCACCCATGTAACACCCACTCTAAAATTTGTTTAGTTACAGGATTTTCAGTTGTCCACTTTGCAATAGTTTTAGTCGTAATAGGCCAATTATCATTATTTGAAACGAACATTATTTCCGCAGGATTACTCACTATATTTACAGTTTCTGGGAGAGGTAATCTAATTAATGCGTCAGCATTTTTATTATTTTTACCTTCGCGATACTCAATTGTATAATCATACCCAGATAACATTAACGACCATCTCAGCATTCTAGGTGATAATGTATCAGGTACCTTTTAAACAGGATCAAACAATGTAATTAAAGGTTTATGATCTGTTATAATTTTAAATTTTTTTCCAGTTAAATATTGCGAAATTTAGTGACACCAAACATTACAGATAAAGCTTCTTTATCAATCATTGCATAATTTCTTTCAGTTTTATTTAAAGTTCTTGAAGCATAAGCAATAGGTTTCTCTTTACCCTCAACAATGTGGCTTAAAACTGACCCTATACCATATTCAGAAGCATCACAGTTTAAAACTATATCTTTGTTTACATCATATAATTCTAAATCAGGATATGTACATAATAATTGTTTAACTTTTTGAAACGCTTTTTCGTGCTTTTCTGACGATGTCCAGTTTACATTATTATCTAATAATCTATGAAAAGGTTCTAAAACATCTGAAATATTAGGCAGGAAGTTTCTATAATAAGAAAATAAGCCTAAAAATGAACGCAATTGTGACACATTATTTGGAATAGGAGCATTCAAAATAGCATTAACTTTTTCTGGAATAGGTCTAATTCCTTCCTGAGATATTTTATGACGTAAATAAGAAACTTCCGAAACCATAAATTTTAATTTTTCCTTATTTAATCTTATACCATGCTCAGAAAAGCATTTCAGAACATTTTCAAATCTTTCAGAATGTTTTGATTCATTACTAGCACAATGATAACATCCTCTAAAAATACACCAACATATTCAATTTTTTTTTAAATATGTTCAATTTTTCACTGGAATATTCCAGGAGCACATTTTACCCCAAATGCTAATCGCAACACATTGAATAAACCTTTATGTTTATTTATAGTCAAGATATTACAACTTTCGTTATCTACAGGTTGTTGTAAATAAGAATCTTTTAAATCAAAAACAGTAAAAAAATTACCACCTGATAATTTAGAAAATAATTCTTCCATTCTAGGAACAGGATAATTATCATTTTCAGTATTAGCATTAACTGTTGCTCTATAATCACCACATATTCTAACAGAACCATTAGGTTTAGGAACAATTACTATAGGACTAGCTCATTCTGAATGATGAACAGGTTTCAAAATACCCTCATTAGTTAATCGTTCCAATTCTACATCAGTAGCTTTTCTTAAAGCAAAATGAACAGGTCGAGACTTAAGAAAAACTGGTTTTGCATCTTTTTTCAATTTTATTGACACGGCAGGACCCTTGATTGTCCCGATCCCGTCAGCAAAAACATTAGGAAAATTTCTCATTAAATCAACTTTCGAAATGCTTTTAATCATATTTACATTAGGCCAAAATAATTTTGATGCTTTTAACCAAGTTTTTCCAATTAGACTCGGACTCTCCTCTTTAATTACTAATATTCTTAAATCTGGAATACAATAATCATTAACAACAGCATTTACTTTTGATTCCCCCCAAAAAGTTAAAGAATCTTTACTATAAGTTTGCAATTTTATATTAGATTTAATTAAAGGCAGCTTACCTGAGAACAATTTATGAGCAACACTTTTACTTACAATAGTATGAGCCGCACCACTATCAATTTCAAATTGTACATTTACACCATTTATTTTAACCGATTTTATCCATGACACGTTATTGGAGTTGTCCATAAAATTTAAACAATATTCTTCCTGAACAGTTTTAATTTTTTCTGTTCTTAAAAGGTTTCTCACTTTTCATTCCAAATTTTTTATTTCGACAACAAATTTTTAAATGACCCAATAGATGGCAGGAATGGCATTCTGCCGATTTAAAAGGGCATAATTTTGGATTAAGATTTTTAGAACATCTGTAACACGGTTTCCCAGGCGCGAATTTATCTTCTTTAGGCTTAGGTGCGAACTTCTCCACTTTCGATTTCTCTCCTTTCGAAACACGCACTTGATTGACAGTCGTACTATCTCCGATGTGTAGGGATTTCACTCCAGCCTCAGCTATCTCAAATGATTCAGCTATTTCTATCGCTGTTTGAAACGTTAAGTCTCTAGAATCCAGTAATTTTTGCTGTATTTTCTCATCCTGGATCCCAAATACCAACTGATCACGGAGGCGGTCATTAAGCGAATTTCCGAAGTTGCAATGTTCGGATAAACGACGTAACTCTCTTATAAAATATGCTATATTCTCTCCTTGCTTCCTTAGTCGTTTCTGGAACTTAAATCGTTCCACAATTTCACTAGGGCGTGGTGAAAAATGATGTTTTGCTTTCTTTAAAAGATCCTCGTAACTGATTTCTTTCAGCGTATTCGGAACAATAATATCTCGTAAAATCCCAAACGTTGTTGTTCCAACAGAATTTAGTAAAATATTCTTCTTCATATCATCATTTTTTATGCTATTCGCTGAGAAATAAAAATCAATTTTCTCGACGTAAATAGTCCAAGAAACATTTGCATTATATTCTTCTAAGCGTCCCAGAGAAATAAAACAATAGCGTTTATATGGGAAAAAACTAAACAAGAACTCAGGAATTCAAAGTGGAAAAATAATTTATTTAATATTTACGCATATATAATGTATATTATTAATTTAAAATAAAATTCCTGAAATTTTGTATACTATTTAAATATATATTATAAATCTTAAATTATGTACAGTCAGAACACAAAGTTAGGCAAGATATAGTTAAAAAAAGTCATTCCGGCCAGTGCCGGGAGGAAGAGGTAGCTTTCATATTCCTTATTTTTAAAAGCTACCTTATGTTATTCAAACACACGAAGCTCAATTTAGTGGAAACCGATTATAGAAGATACAATACTAATTTTTATCAATACTAAATCATTATGAATGAGAATTTCGCGAAATTAGTCAGCTTATTCAAGCTGCTTTTATTTAAAGTAACTTATATTTAGTTGCCAAATTCGGCGATATCTTGAAGTGCCTGCCATTTTAAGACAACATGGTGGATGAGGCTAACCAGTGAACTTGGTCGAGATCTTAGTAATTCATGTTCACATGCTCACTCACATCCGAATCGGTTGATATATACGAGTGCTGTCGCAGGCAAAATATCAGATTTTTCAAAATGTCACCCACATAAAGAAATTCAAACTCTTATATCTGAGCCATTTTTTAAGATAAAGACAAATTAGAAAATGCTCCGGAATCCTTATATAAAGGTCAAATACTTAAGAAAGAAACCTTTTTCAATTTCTATTTTTTTTGCACCTCACATTAAATATATTTTTTTTTAATTTAATGGCCGCCATTTTGAAACATGATGGCGGATGAGGCTGGCCAGCGAACTTGTTCGATACATTGCTATATACTATCCACATGCCTTCTTACATCCAAATATGTTAATAAATACGTGTGTTATAGCGTGACAAATATCAGATCGTTTCAAAATGTCAGCCATGCTAAAAATTCAAAGTGCTATAACTCAACCATTTTTTAAGATATAGTCGAAACAAAAACTGCTCCGGAATCTTTGTATCAAGTTCAAACACACAAGAAAAATCTTTTTCATTTTCCAATTTTTTGATACCTCATTTTAAATTTTAAATAAAAAATTAAAATGTTCCCTTTTGAAACAAGATGGCGAATGACGCTGGCCAACGAACTCGGTCAAAGCATTGGTATGTACTATGTATACACACCAAGTTACATCCAAATCGATTCATAAATACGCCTGTTATCGCCTGACAAAAATCTGGTCGTTTCAAAATGTCAGCCACAATAGAAATTCAAAATGCTATAACCCAGCCATTTTTTTAGATATGGACGAAAGAAAAACTGTTCCGGAATCTTTGTATTAAGGTCAAACCCATAAGGAAAAAATCTTTTTATTTTCCAATTTTTTGGTACCACTTTTCAAATTTTAAATTAAAAAAAAATTAAATAGCCGACATTTTGAAACAAGATGGCGGATGAAGCTGGCCAACGAACTCGGTCGAGACATTGGTATGTACTATGTACACACGAAGGTACATCCATATCGGTTCATAAATACGCCTGTTATCATCGTGGCAAATATCAGGATGTTTCAAAATGTCAGCTACGCTAGAAATTCAAAGTGCTATAACTCAGCCATCTTTTAAGATATAGACGACACAAAAACTGCTCCGGAATCTTTGTATCAAGGTCAAACACATAAGAAAAAAATATTTTTCCATTTTCAATTTTTTGGTGCCACATTTCAAATTTAAAATTTTTCAAATGGTCGCCATTTTGAAACAAGATGGCGAATGAAGCTGCCCATCGAACTCGGTCAAGACATTGGTATGTACTATGTACACACGAAGGTACATCCATATCGGTTCATAAATACGCCTGTTATCGCGTGACAAAAATCAGAACGTTTCAAAATGTCAGCTACGCTAGAAATACAAAGTGGTATAACTCAGCCGTTTTTTAAGATATAGACGAAACAAAAACTGCTCCGGAATCTTTGTATCAAGTTCAAACACATAAGAAAAAATATTTTTCCATTTTCAATTTTTTGGTACCCCATTTCAAATTTAAAATTTTAAAATTTTTTTTAAATGGCCGCCATTTTGAAACAAGATGGCTGATGAAGCTGGCCAACGAACTCCGTCAAGACATTGGCATGTGCTATGTACACACCAAGTTTCATCCAAATCGGCTCATAAATACGAGAGTTACAGTGTGACAAAGATCAGATACATATATATATATCAACTTTTGAACGGAGGGTTGTTTCGGGGTCTGAGGGTCATGATCGATGAAAATATACCAAAATTTTTTGAAATCGCTTTCCTCCGAACTGCTGCAATAGGTAGCTTTTTGTAATGAAAGCTACCTAAAATATCTATAAGCTAAGCAATCATGGTAGTGGGTAATATTAAAAAAACACCATTTATCATTTTGATTTTGTCATACGAAAGTACATATAAAAAAATTGCAAATGTGTGAGATTATTTCGCACTATAAAAATTCAAATACACTAAATATTTGTTTTTGTATTAAAAAATTTGTCTTTTAAAATAACATATTGCGACTTAGACACCGAAAGTTAGTGGCCACAGAAGAAAAAAAAATTAGTCGCCACATGGCCAGGGGCGTAGCTACCGTGGAGCAGTTGGAGCAAACTGCTCCAGGCGCACGAATCCTAAGGGCGCAAAATTTAGCGAAATAAAAATTTGTAAAAATATATTGCATATTTTTTTCATTATTAATCAGATATTATAGATAAATCTTGTTACAATCGGCATATTCCTATGATATTTTACTTTGTTTAATCTCACTCTTGTGTTTTTACTACTGTGTCTTTGTATGTTACTTTCTATTGTGTTTAACCTCAACTATTTCGATTTAAAACATGTTTTTATACACAGTTAAAACAATTTACTTCTATTCGCGATGTTTTAATTTTAATTTATACATTATCATTTAATTAATGCAGCCTCGAGTAACTTCTCCAACACCGTTTCAGTATGCCTGCTTTTTTTCTGAAACTTTTCCGAAGACGACAGTTGAAGATTTTCAAATCTTAAACTAATCAACATTTATTTACAGGGCTCTCACTGGTCACTTTACTGGCTACCACCATTTCCAAATAATCATCTTCCTGGGACATTTATCTTGAAAATGTTTTAGAAATGATGATTACTGTACAGAAATAATGATAGCCAAAGAAGTAACAGCAATTCCTTAGCTATTTACTTAATTTAAGATTTAAAAAAACAACAAGATTTGACAAGTTGAAGAAAATCATTGACTATTTTACAAACAAAAAGTCCCCAAGAAAACAAAACTTTTGAAGGTTTTTTTTTTTTTTTTTTTTTTTTTTTTTTTTTTTTTGCGGGGGGGGGGGGACTAAACATGCATCAATACAAATTACAAAACAATAATAAGAACCCGATTTACGCATATTCCACATCAGTCTACGATGACAAAATTTAGATGGCGGTGGTGGGTAAGCGGCAAATTAAATTTTGTGCGTAATGTGTTTGAGATTTTGAAAATATGGCAAATCTCAAACGCAAAATTGATAAGCCTTTTCCTTCTTCGGTGTTCCTTAGGACTGATTATCGCCTATGCAAACATACGCCTCTTTTTTCGAAAAGTACTTTTCAGCATTAAACCTTATTTAGGATTAAATAAGGAGAAACATATTTTTCGAAAATAGTCATATGAGTTTGTTTAGGCCGTAATCAGGCTCTGCCCCCTCCCTTCACCACAATCCGATATCAATCTGGAGTTACTCGACTCAACTTTCTAAACAGTTTATAGAAATACTGTGAGTTCAAAACAGTATAAAGATGAATAAAAACTTACATCCTAATTTTGTACAAAGGTGAAACATTTCCGCTGGTGATAAAGATATTGCGTTTTAAAGAAAACGTGTACTTTCATTCATAAAGCTTAAAAAATTTTCTAATGACATAATTTTAATTTCGCTTGTGCTGAAATAAAGCCTACAAATTAAAAAATAATAATAATAAGGAAAAATAATATTTTACTAGATTAAGTAATGTTCTGGTAGGCTCAGACTGGCCCGTTGGGCAACCGACTTGTGGATCGGTGCGCCGTAAACCAGATAAAGCTGCGCCCTCCCCCAGGTGAAGCTAATAGCTACAAAATTTGCTACAAGAATAAGATTTGGACAGTTTTAAATTATTTAATAATAATTTAAATAGATACTTTTTTGAAGCATTTTTTTTTATTACTGGTTTTTGTTTCTCTTTCCAAAGTAGAATAATTGCATTTTTTTTCTTGAAATTTTCTTTGTTTCAGAGGACCATTTAAATCTCTATAAATCTAATTAATATTCTGCAACTCTGCCCGTTACCAATGGCAACATGATCTGCCCCAAGAATTTTCAACAAATTTGAAGGTTCTTTTGTGCCCCTTCGATTATACCCTTTTTCTACGGTTTGCAGAACATTCTGCATAAGACGAAAATATGTCTTGCACAGAGTTTTAGACAGAGTTTCTGTATAAAAATCTGTTTTTAAGATATTTGACTTTAAAATCAAATATTTGCACGTTTCTTAATATTACTAGCAGCATTAAGACGTTTTATCCTCCCGCTGCAAAAAAAGTTTAAAATAGGTTTAATTAATCACTTCTAATTTAATACAAAATTCTATATACTTAGAATCCTACATTAGTCATTCTCAAGCTAATGTTAAACCAATGGCAGCGTTCTTTACAAATTTCTCATTAACATTTTAATTTTTTTTCCCGTAGTATATATGACGTTGATATCTAAAAGGTTATTTTATACTGCTTCGATTTTCTTTTCTTTCTGTAAAGACGCTTTCAATTTCGGATCCAGTTCCGAAATTGAAAGCATCTACAGAAAGAAAAACTGGAATGCTAATGGATATTGTTGGTTTCTACTATAATATATATAATAATATGATAATAAGTAATGTATGTTAATAATATGTTATAATAATATGATATATATGTATATAATAATATGTTATAATAATATGATATATATGTATATAATAATATGTTATAAATAATAATGTATATATGTATATATATGTACATAATATATGTATATAATAATAATATGTTATAGCAAGGTGGTAAAATAATGAGTTTCTAAAATGTTGCGCTCTCAAAAAATCCTAAGGTCTGCGTATTTCACTCTGGCCGAGTCCGACCCAGCGTGCAGTAGCGGCTCTTCAGGGTTTCACAATCATTTTTCTACCAGAATAGGTATATATTTTTTTATCTGTTTTAATTGTAGGATTTTCTACGATTAAACAAGGAGAATTTTTTTTTCTGAAATTACTGGTAGCAAAGTAATTGTGAACCCCTAATCGAGCCGACACTGTCTGCGTAGGTGAAACTTTGTTGTATGGATATAAGCTGAACGTGAGCAATAAAAATAATTTAATTGAGATATAAGAGGAAACGTTCATCAGTTATCGTCGCAAAATGGTTGATAAAAAGTTTAGATACCAAACCATTCGGCCGAATTCTTCGAAAATTAACGACAGATTTATAACGTTTCTGCCGGCATTATCAAAAATACACCAAATTGTGCTCTGGGAATCTGAAAACGAGAGTAAATTTTAACATACACGCATACATATTGAATCATTGTAAAAAAAGTGAGAAATAATTCAGAATATTTGAATATATAAAATACACCATTATTTTCATTGTGATTACAATCAGGGCCATCGCGAAGACTTTTTATTGAGGGGGTAGAGGACCTGAAATTGCTAAGTCAAATTTCAGTATTTGCTACTAGTTTTATGATTTTGCCAAGTTACCAGAATTAGAAAATGTAATATAGTTCTTATTTGTAAAAAGTTTAATAATATTCCCTATTAGATTTATAAATTTTGCCAATTCTATCAGAAACAGAAAGTGTATTACAGTTTTTATTAAAGTTTTTAAACAAATTTACCAACTAAGTTTATAAGTTTATCAAGTGTAACAGCATTCGAAAACATTTGGAGGGGGGATGCTCCCCGCCGCCCCCCCCCCCACTAGCGAGGGCCTGATTACAATGCTTTCCTATTTCCTTCCTTGCATTGTATGTGTATGGTACGGAATGTAAAAACTGGAATCTTGAGTAATATATAGGGGTGTCAATCAGGGTTCTCGTTGGCGATCGCCACTGCGCCAAAATGTTTCACAAGGCGAGAAAACTAAAGATTGAAATGGCCAAATTGCAAGAGATGTTTTTTGTTGTTGTCGTTTCGGTGACACTCCCAATGAAGCTATTGTACGATTAGATCTTTTCCGTGTAACTCATCATTTGTATTTTGATATTCTTAGTGTTTTGCGACAAATCTATTACTATCATTGTTTGAATTAGGCTAGTTTTTCTTTAGCGATTAGCCACATTGCTCAGATTTTTCAAAAGCCAGTGAGAACAAGGGTGTCAACTTTTATAGTTGTTCATTCGCTAATTTTCTAAACAATTAGCTGTATAAGTATAGTTCCAATAGTAAAAAAGTTTGAAAGTTATTCTTCATCCTCTTAAAAGTATTTTATGTCAAAATAGACATTTTCTAAAAATTACGCAGTTTACATTTTTATTCCGTTCCTGTGTTCTATACAATGTACTCTGTACGTTAACAGGTAAAATAATAAATTCTTTTTTGTACGACCAAAACTTACCGAGTTATGTTACTTTAAATTTTAGTATTTTCTGGCACTAAAAACAGAAAACGCATTTCATCTATATGCGAAAAGTAAAAAAAAAAAAAAAAAAAAAAAAAAAAAAACTTGACAATAGTGTGTTTATTAGTATACTACAATTCACCGAAACCCTTGAAAAGAAAAACAGATATTAAGGGCGGGAGATTGTACTGGCCCATTGGCGCACTTAAAACAAAAATCCCTCCCTATTCGCAGAACATATTGGTAGGTACTCCGTATTTACAGAATAATTTATTTCGTTATTCATTATTTATTTTTAATTATTTGTATTTAACACGTTGTTGAAGTACTTTGATTTTCAAATAAAAGTAAGATTTTAAATCGAATTAAGAATAGAATATAAATTTTAAACTTCAAAACAAAAATGCGCAGAACTTTTTCGAGTGACAATCAGGGGCGTCATTTGAGGCCCCCCCCCCTCCCAAGGAATTTGATATTTCAGAAAATTTATATGTCATCACAGGTCAGTCTAAAAGAAAATTGCAAAAATTACACAGAAGATAAAATAGCTCGTCAGATTTTATTAAAATAAAAACAGATGCAATAATTAAACACCTTAGGCACAGAAACTAGTAATTTTCACAAATATTTTCTAGACTTTGCTATTTCAACATTCTCAAGGTGAGAAATTTATCATTATTGAGTATTTTGGCTAATATTAAATGATATTTGAGAAAAAAAATGTATTAATTGCTTTTCAGTTGTGTACAAAATAATCAAATGAAAACTCGTCCCTTCAAACCTAGAATTTTCAAGGTGAATTTCCCATTTTAACACGAAGTTTAGAGGGGATTTTTGTTTTTTTTTAAAGAAGAAGGGAATTAATTCAAGTTCTTAATTATTTGAATTTTTTATTTTGCATTATTAGTGTCATATTATACTTACTGCAATCATTATAATGCTATCAAATGATTTCCTTTATTAAATCATATTTTACACAGTACGTTCTTAATAACCTACACAGTCTGATACTAGAGTTCTGCACGAATCGGGTTGTACCAGACAAAAGTCGTTAATATAAAACCCAACTCTACGCCCGACAAAATGCGATCTAAACCCAAAATATTCAGTCCTGAACCCAAGATGAAAAAAAAAATGAATCTTTATTTTATTACATTTATGGAAAAGTATCTATACCACTTTTAAAAATTAAAATATCTATTTTGGTGGAACTTGAACTGTTAGTTAGTTAAATAATTTTTAAGAGAAGGAAGAGATTTATATAATATATCGTTCTAGGTTGCTTAGTTATAGAATTATGCTGGAAAGTTCTAGAATCAGATAAATCATATTTTGAATGATTAGCCTTTTAAGAAAGATTCTGAAAAATAGATTTTAATGATTTTACGTTTTTTTTTCGAGCGATTTTTTACCATGTTCGTTTCTCGAAATTCCCAATTATTTTCCATGACCATTTGTCAAAATTCCCGCAATTTTTTTGCGACCGATTGACGAAGTTCTCTGTTTATTTCAGAGATATTTTGACGATATTCGCGATTCTTTTCTACGATCGTTTGTTGAAATTAGTTTTTTTCCCCACAGAGCCGACTAACAAAATTTGGAATTAAATTGCGCGATCAACGCAACGAAATTCTCTAATATTTTGCGCGATTCTTTGACTAAATTCGGGATTTTTTTCCAAAACCTTTTGACGAAATGCTAATTTATTCCCCCGCGATAGCGATTCGGAATTCGCGTTTTTTTTTATCGCGGCAGATGGATAAATTTGATTTTTTTCTGCGACCGAATGTTAAAATCTACGATTTTTTTCACGCAATCGATTGACAATAACCGCTGCTTATATCCTTGATATTTATAATATTTTTCCACGGTTTTTTTAGGAAATTATACTTTTTTCGCAACTAATTTGCCAAATTAAATATTTTTTCAAATGACTAGTAATTTTGCAACAGGACGAAAGAAGTCAAGCCTGGATTTGAACAAGGGATCTCTTGGCTGAAGCTGCCGATGCACTGCCATCTGAGCTAACCCGGACGAATGTGGAGGTCCTGGCTTGTACTTTTTTTGTCCAGTTGGAAAATTACTACTCATATGATTTATTTACCAATCAGAATTAGTGTGTTAAAATTTATCTGTAGTTATTTTCTAAACTCCAATTGGCAAAATTCCCGATTCTTTTCCGCGGTCAGTTGACGAATAGATCTTACGTAATTCCGCAAAGAAAGAAAAAATACCGTGGTCTTCCCCAAAAATTAAAAAATATTCCTCGAAGAATCACATGTTTGTGAAAGAAGTTATGAGGGCTAAACCCCGCATGATATTTCAAAACCTTCCCTTCAAATAAAACTTTGCCCCCTTCTCCAAGAATCTTATGAAAGGCTCCCACCCCTGCAGTAAAACCTGCAAAGAAAAAGTCTGAACAGTCAGGATAAAGCTCCATTTTAGACAAGCCTCCGTATTAGCAAGTATATTTATATGGTTTTTTTTTCATAAATTTTTTAATTTTTTTCCGTTTCCGAAAGAATTCTTGTTTTGACAGGTTTCGTTATCACAAGTTTTACAGTAAATGAAGTATATGTACCTACGTTCGTCGTAAGTGTACTATATAAAGGGTGCTTTAACAGACTTAGAGTAATACTTGTAAAAATTAAAGCTGTCTATAACGAAATCCTGTCTTAAACGAAAAACTTTCTGAGTTACGATCTCGAAATTATACCTGCTAAGATGAAAACCTGCTTAAAACGGAGAGGGACTAGCGCCGCCCCCCCCTCCGAACCTCACCCTTTGCTATGCCACTGCTCGCAAAGAAAACTTTGCACCCCCCCCCCCCCAAGAAAATTCTGAAATGGCGCCCCTGGTGACAATAGGGCGCACAAATTTTACTTACTCCAGGGCGCTGAATATATAGCTACGCCACTGCACATGGCGACTGGTGACTGTGAATTTGCACCTATAAGTAAATACCGACTGAATTCCGATCGATGTGATGTAAAAAACTTGTATTTATCAGTGAGTACATAACTTAACACATTTATTCTCTATATGAAATTTGATTATTATTGTAAGATGTACCACTCCTTAAACACTATAACTACAGTCCTGAAATACCATGTGTATAATGAATTTAAGAAAAATCCATGAACAGTGAATTCAATATTTCCTATTTAAAAAGAAAGAATTTTCGTTTCAGAATTAGATTATCATTAATTATTAATTAGAAAAATAAACTGAACGGAAAGCAATTGTTCTTTTTAACTGAAAGAATACTTTACTGACAAAAAAATACTGAATCATTGAGTTCTAAATGGAGATGACAATTAAACTGAAAAACGCAATATATATATATATATATATGTGGAGATTTCGCAAGCAGCGCCTGCATTCGACTGAGTGTCTCCCGTATTTTCCGCTTCGAGATTAAAAAGGAAACGAGCTTTTACGAAGCTGTGTGAAGTGAAGATACAGAAGAGGTAAAGAGAACGAAATGAGTTCTACGACGGAAGGTTTTTTTTATTAAAGAACAGAAGATATTTCGATGAAATAAGATTGAATATTTACACGACGTAAGAAAATCATAGAAGTATTCAACGACGTTTATGCCTTTAAGTAATTAAAGAACGAGAAGCGTGTTTATATCTGTATTTTTTGTGTATGTATTCGTCTCAATAAATGTCAGTGTTCGTCCTAAAAGTGAGTTGTGAGTTAAGTATGGAGTCTCGCCCCCATAAATTGGTGTCAGAAGTGACAGTTAACCCACCAATATGATTAATTAGAGTTATTCATCCTACATATTCAAGCCGGATATTCTTCTAACGGTGAGTTCATTGCTATTATTTTATTATGAAGTTAGTTGAAATACCAGAACTGGAAGTTGCGTTTAAAAACGAACGAACGCATAAAATTAAATTGCTGCATAAATTCCTATTTGATGCTGACGGTGATCGCTCTAATAGAAAGAGAATACGTGATTTTACTGGTTTCGGTTTTCAAACCGACAGCACCGAATTCAAAAATAAAATAACTAAAGTTCAAACTGATTTTTCATTAAATGATCTGATTACAGTGTGCAATCTACTTTGTATTGATAATGAGGGATGTTTAAACGATCTCGCAACCCGATTAGTGACATACCTTTCAGACTTGACCTTACTACAAAATAATATTATACAAAATGAAAGTGACACCGACTCGGAACCCGAACTGCCTTCAAATAATATGACTTCAAGTAATAACACTCAATTATCAAATTTTGACAAACAACAGCAATTTCCAGTTCAAAGTTTTATGCAATCGTCTATTAATTTTACTGATATTGAAAGTGTAATACCTCCTTTCGATGGTAGTTCTTTTAGTGATATACAGGTATGGTTTACTAATTTTGAGGATGTTACTAATATGTTTAATTTATCTGACTTTCATAAATTCATATTTTGTAAAAGATCATTACGAGGAAAAGCCCAGTTATTAACACAAACAGAATTTCATATAAATTCATATGACAAACTTAAACAACTCTTAATATCAGAATTTAGCACCACTTATAATTCTGCCGAGTTACATGATATATTAAATAAACAAAAATTGCAAGAAAATGAATCAATAGAAGAATATTTTCTTATCATGAAACAAATATGCTCGCGTGGTAAAATCGAGGATTCCGCATTAATGCAATACATCATAAACGGCATACCCGACCCCGTTTTCAGAAAATCAATGTTATATGGATGTCAATCCATTGTAGAATTCAAGCAAAAGCTCAAAATTTATGACAAAATTCGCCATGACTTTGAGAACACTAAATTTCGTAAAGTCAAACCTGAAATGCCAGTGAAAGAGAAATCCTTTCGACCAAAATCTGATCTTTTTTGCTTTAATTGTGGTTTGTCGAATCATAAAAGTAGCCAATGCAGACATAAAGATAAAGGCCCTCGTTGTTTTAATTGTTCGAATTTTGGCCATAAATCGGCTCAATGTGATCAACCAAGGAGGCCTAGAGTTAAGTCAGAACCCTCCAATGTTTCCACTGTCACATCGAACACTTTCATGACCAAACAAGTCATTATTTCGTTTGTAAATGTTACATCATTGGTAGACACAGGTAGTGAAAGAAGTTTACTAAAGGAAAGTATTTATCGCAAACTCCCTACAATTTCGAACCTTGAACATTCAACTATCACATTAACTGGATTAGGAAATACTATAATCAAACCCCTAGGTTTTTTCTCTACGAACATTATGATAGATGATTTTAATTATACAACTAATGTTTATGTAGTCCCAGATTATTCCATATCTTTTGATCTTATTATTGGTACAGATATCATTCAACAAAGTATTTTAACAATTTCTGGAAATAATATTTCGATGCAAAAAATCGAGAAAAATGACGATACGTCCAATAATTTTTTGATTAATATTGCTCATGTGTTAGACGATCTTAATCTTGATTTATCCCATATTACCGATGAAACAATACGTTCAAAAATTTCAGAACTTATTCAAAATTATTCTCCTAAAAAAAATAAAGACAACTGATGTTAAATTATCAATTCATCTGGAAAACGAAGAACCTGTTACTTGTCCTCCCAGGCGCTTGGCGCAAATAGAGAAAAACTTCGTCGAAAAACAAATTTCTGAGTGGCTCGAAAAAGGAATTATTCGTAAAAGCACTAGTAATTTTTCATCACCTATTGTCCTAGTAAAAAAGAAAGATGGTTCATATAGATTGTGTGTTGACTATAGGAAGTTAAATTCTAAAACACATAAACAACGTTTTCCCCTCCCAGTAATTGATGACATTATTGATCAGTTGCATTCTGCAAAAGTATTTACTACTCTTGACCTTAAAAACGCTTTTTTTCATGTCGAAGTAGAAGAAAATAGTAGAAAATATACTTCTTTCGTAACACATTCTGGTCAATTTGAATTCTTATATATGAATTATGGCCTTAGCGATGCACCGTTAGTGTTTCAAAGATATATTTATAACGTTTTTCGAGACCTCATTAATGAAAAAGTACTTATTGTCTATATGGATGACTTCATAATACCAGCTGAAAACGAAGTCGAAGGACTCCAGAAATTACAACGCGTCCTTACAACTGCATCCGAATATGGTTTAGAACTGAATCTCAAAAAATGCCACTTTCTACAACGAGAAATTGATTTTTTGGGTTACCACATTAAAAATGGTCAACTGCACCCATCCCCCTTAAAAACTAAAGCTGTCCTTAATTTCCCAGAACCTAAAAGTATAAAAGATGCACATTCATTTGTCGGACTAACTTCATATTTTCGTAAATTCATTCAAGATTACTCTTTAATAGCTAAGCCTTTAACAGATCTTCTTAGAAAGGACACTAAATTTCACTTTGGCGACCAGCAACGAAATGCATTTAATCAGCTGAAACACATCCTTTCTTCAGGTCCTGTTTTAAGCATTTATAACCCTAGTAACGAAACAGAAGTTCACTGTGATGCATCTATTGACGGTTACGGAGCAGTCCTCCTTCAAAAGTCTTCTATTGACAATCAATTTCACCCTGTCTATTTTATGAGCAAAAAAACCACAGATGCCGAACGTAAATATTCGAGTTATGAATTAGAAGTTTTAGCTGTCATAGAAGCCCTTAAAAAATTTCGCGTTTACATTCTAGGTATTCCTTTCAAGATAGTCACAGATTGCAACGCATTCGCCCTTACTATGAATAAAAAAGATCTTTGCACCAAGATTGCTCGATGGGCTTTAATGTTAGCTGACTATAACTATACAATCGAACACAGACAAGGTACACGCATGCGCCATGTCGACGCTTTAAGTAGAAATCCAATATGTATGATCATTCAAGATAGTTTTACTACCAAAATCATACAATCACAGAACACTGACGAACATATACAGGCCATCAAAGAAATTTTGAAAACAAAGCCATATGACAACTATTTCCTTAAAAATAACGTTCTCTATAAAAATCATAAAGGTATCGATCTGATAGTTGTGCCGGATGAAATGCAGCTAAATGTCATTAAACACGTTCATGACAAAGGACATTTTGGCCATAAACGCTGTGAAGAACTCCTTAACGAAGAATTTCTCATCCCTAATATGTCAAATAAAATTGATAAAATTATAGCAAATTGTGTAACATGCCTTTTGTATAATCGCAAACGTGGCAAACAAGAAGGTGAATTGCATCCCTTACCTAAAGAAGAGACTCCTCTCCAAACCTACCACATTGATCATTTAGGCCCTCTTGAAACAACCAACAAAAATTATAAACATATTTTGTCTTTAATAGACGCATTTACTAAATTCGTCTGGTTGTATCCATATAAAAGTACTTCTGCTACCGAAGTTATATCAAAACTACGACAACAAAGTCATACTTTTGGCAATCCTTCCATTATCATTAGCGATAAAGGTCCTGCATTTACAAGCAAAGAATTTGCTGATTATTGTCAAGATGAAAATATAAAGCACGAGACAGTTACAACTGGCCTTCCCTGTGCCAATGGTCAAGTAGAGCGACTTAATTCCACCATAATTTCCGTAATCTCTAAAATGTCCAAAGACGAACCGACCAAATGGTTTAAACATGTTCCTAAAGTTCAACAAGTCATTAATTCAACTTACCAAAGAAGCATTAAGAGAACACCGTTTGAAATATTATTTGGTACAAAAATGAAACAGAAAGAAGATGTACAAATTATTGACCTCTTAAACAGTGCAGTCGAAGAACAATTCATGAAAGACAGAGAAGAGCTCCGTAAAGAAGCCAAGAAGAATATTCTGGAAATTCAACAAGAAAACCGCAAGCACTATAATTTACGACGTAAGAAACCCCGTAAGTACAAGCTTGGTGACCTTGTAGCAATTAAGAGAACCCAGCAAGGACCAGGTTTAAAGTTGAAATCTAAATTCTTAGGTCCGTATAAAGTAATCAAAATGAAGTCTAACGACACCTACGACGTAACGAAAATCTCATCAACTGAAGGACCGATAAATACTAGCTCCTGTGCTGAATACATGAAACCTTGGCCTGACGATAACTGAAACTTCAAAAACATTTTTTTTAAATCTTTTCTTTCTGTGTCCTATAAACATTTTACAAGTCACTGCTTTCAAAGAAATCCCTATATAATGTTACGCTACTTCAACTATGATGTGCAGATTAATTCTTTTTTCTTTTCCCCTAAGAACAGTTACTGGTTTTTGTTTTTTGTTTTTCAGATTCTATTTTACCACATGTCGCTGCGGCAGCTCCAGATGTCAGGACGGCCGCTTGTGGAGATTTCGCAAGCAGCGCCTGCATTCGACTGAGTGTCTCCCGTATTTTCCG
Source organism: Maratus speciosus (assembly GCA_963932465.1). Classification (NCBI taxonomy): domain Eukaryota; kingdom Metazoa; phylum Arthropoda; class Arachnida; order Araneae; family Salticidae; genus Maratus; species Maratus speciosus. The sequence continues at coordinate 174,848,188 of OZ010790.1, read as the reverse complement.
CTTCGAGATTAAAAAGGAAACGAGCTTTTACGAAGCTGTGTGAAGTGAAGATAGAGAAGAGGTAAAGAGAACGAAATGAGTTCTACGACGGAAGGTTTTTTTTATTAAAGAACAGAAGATATTTCGATGAAATAAGATTGAATATTTACACGACGTAAGAAAATCATAGAAGTATTCAACGACGTTTATGCCTTTAAGTAATTAAAGAACGAGAAGCGTGTTTATATCTGTATTTTTTGTGTATGTATTCGTCTCAATAAATGTCAGTGTTCGTCCTAAAAGTGAGTTGTGAGTTAAGTATGGAGTCTCGCCCCCATATATATATATATATATATATATATATATATATATATATATATACAAATTTCGAATTTAAAACCATACTGTTACAATAATAATAAAAAAAATCATCTCGATTTGACATTGAAGATTCAAGTAGATGCAAAATAAAAATAAAACTCATTAAAATTGCGAATTTGTTCAAAATGTTTTTAAATATACAATATGACTTCATGAATCATTTCAACAAAATTGGATGAAATATATTTTTTATTTCAGCTTTTTTAAAATTTAAGTTGTTCTGTTCTTTAAGATGTTTCCGTAAATATGTGGGCCATAAATATTTAAAATTACAAGAAAATTGTATATTTTCTGTTGTTATTTTTATAATGTTTAAACCTTTAAGAATGTCGTACTGTTTGTTCCATTGGAAATTTTCTAAAATTACGTCTGTATGAGCCGCAAATGTTGAACGGTGCTAAGCGGCGATACTTCTGAAGCTTTAAGGTCACATTTTCCTGAACACTGTTTTTCAGCAGTCTTACTTTAGTTAACGATAAAGTTTCTAAAAATCAACGAGTTCTCACCTCTCTCTTAAAAAATAAATTTATATATATGTGGTACTTCTGGATATCAACATAAAGTATGATGACGAACACACGCCGTATCATTGTCAACCATCAATTATTCCGTAGAATACCCATATTGCAGTCGTATGTGAAGACAGTAGAAGACAGGGCTTAAGGGGTCTCAGGACTCTTAAAGCCTTAAAATTTTCGAAATTTTAATTTTTTTAGATGTTAAACTCCTATCTTTTCTGAACATTTTGACATAATTGTTTCCTTGAAATTCCTATTAGAACTGAAGTTATGGCTTTTACATTTATACACGTTCAATAGCTGAAGCGTCGTTTCGGAAACTTTGAAGCCATTTTTCTTCAAATGACGTTTTTGGGCATAACGCGCACGATATCTCAAAAACTTATGAATATTTTTTCATAAAATTTTCAAAACATATGTTTCATGTTAGTCTGTATAAACTGAACCTAAAATTTCCTTTTTATTGTTCAAAACAATATTTTTTTAGGTGATTATAGTGTTGAAATTTTCATAATTTTGCAATAGTGAAATACAACTTTGTATTAAAAATATAAAAAAGCTTTAAATACAAATTTATTTAGGTTCGGGGTAGTTATTACAATCTGATGTATAAGTAGGCAGCAAAATTTTTATTCAAGTTGCAATACTTATTTTGTAATCGTGCGCGTAAGGTGTTATGAGGATTTTTTGCTCGTCAAATGTCTAACAGTTTGGAGCCCCCTGTTAATTCTAATTCTGCATCTTATAATTTTTTAAATACATGAAATGAAAGAACATACATATATATTTTATTCCAATTAAAATTGTGTCTTAAAATTAAATAAATTTTAAGATATTAAATGTTGAAAATGGTCTTTTTTTTCATTTTTTTCAATTTTAAGAGTCCTGAGACCCCTTAAAAACATTAGGAACAATTTCCCTTTCAATCAAATAATAGAGGCGGCATAATCTTTAATGAATTTATCGTAATTCCATCTCATCACAACTCCACAAATAATCCAATTGGCTCTCGTATCTGGCTGCACCACTTCATAAAAATTGAAAATGTTAAATCGCATTAGAAACTACACTATTTAAAAATTCACTCCAGCAAGTGACAGGTCTTTATTAACAAACGAAAAAACGTACAAGTCTTCTCTCCCAAGTTAGGGCAAGCTGTATAAATTTAAAAAAAACGCGGAAAGATACACTGATTTGCTGTACGCCAGAGTCAACCAAACGTATGTTAGGGGGGACGCTAGGTCAGAGAACGCTTTGCGATTGGCTAAAAGGGGATGCTTAAGGTGAACAAAACTTGACATAGTGACAGAACTCTTTACTTATATCGAAAATGTTAAAAGGGAAAAGGATTAGAGTGGCAAATACTCGCAGGGCACTCTGAGCTATCAAATAATAATTTTAATAAAAGATAAAAATGGTATTAATAAACATTCGAAATGAATAAGAATTTAATGTCTCAAAATATGAAGGAATAAGTAAATATTTTTAAAGGACAGGCAAAAAGTAGATATTATAAGGATTTTGAAATTAACTAAGGTAAAATGGCGAAAATTATTTATTATTACATATATATATATACTATAGATTAAACAGGAAAAATAAGTTTTTTAAATTAGAGCAAAATTATGAAAACAACATTTTTGATTTTGATTTTTCATTATATTTTTTTTATTACGATTTATTTATATTATTATTCGAGTATAACAGATAGACTAAGTTATAAGCAAAATAAAGAGAAAGTGTGGACACAAGTATTTGGAACCTGTGGATTTCAAAATCGTTTGAATACTAGATTTCCAGAATTAATTTTGCCGAACAATATTAAAACTTTTATTATTGTTTTGTACAATTTAACAAATATTCTTGATTTATGTATAATATAAATAATAAAATTAAAAAAAGTTATATTCTAAATTAATTTCAGTAATGCACGCACTAATTTCAAACATTTCTGGTCCTTTAATTTAAAGATTAAAATTAATGATGAAAAATTTCAAAAGACTTTTTAAACAGAGAAACGAAGAAAAAAAAAAAAAAGGAAAGGTATGGCAGAAAATCTCGGGGTTCAAACATGTGCGCGAAACATGGAAACACTAATGATGTATGCCTTTTAATGGCATCGTGGTGCTATTTAAATTCCTTTCTTCTCTTTTCATGTTCTGTACAAAAATTTTGTATTTCCGCTATCATTAGTTAAGTATATTCATAAAAAGTATCGCATAAAAATGGTACTTTAAAAAGTACACTTAAAAACGATGTATTTAACATTTAAAATGACTTGTAAAAAAATAGGCATTAAGGTTTGCATATGTATGTTCATAATGTTTTTTAATTTTTCTTATTTTTGTTTAAAGTGCCGTCTACTTTTACAAAGGAATAATTAAATGAATTGTGAGAATCATTTAAAAGAACTCTTTATCTTTCACCGGAAATATAATCCGAATAGTTTTTATCGCAACGAAGAAAATTTTACAAGATCTAAATATAAATTTCCATCTCTCTTTAGAAAATTCAGAAAATAGTGCTTACATTCAAACACAAATACAAATAAATACAACAATTACAAATACACAAATTACAAATAAATCACATTTTCGATGTACCACGTATTTGACATCAGTAATAGAAATAGACTTAAAGTTGGAACGATTTTACATGCACTCCCTAATTTTTAATGCTTCATTTTTGAAATTCCAATTCTTGCATTTTTATTTATCTTTCTTTAATTTTTTAACTTGTATTCCTAATCTGCTAAGTCCTGCCACTTTGTACCAAGACCATGAGTTACGCACCTATCTGCTTCTATGGCTCCGCCTTTCCTGGCCAAAGCCTATTTAGAAGCGAATTCTAGACAAATCCATGTCACCACCTGCTGTCAAAGCGTGCACTAGAAACTGGTTTGGCTTGTAATACCGAAGGCTAGACCATTCAGAACTAGACCATTCGAGTTATAGGCTGGGAGCTGTGTAGCATGTGCCACTGAGACTTTTGCACCATTTTCGGCAATTATTTATTTATATATAGACGGGTTGCACATGACGTCACATGTCTGAAATCGCTTCATATGGCGCCCAAATGTAAGGCGAATGTGGTGCTCTCTATTTGATTTATTAGACTTATTTGCACTATAATAATAAAAATAAGGAAGATCCAAATTAAACAGAAAGGTAACACGTGCTTTTAACGGCAAACGGGGAATTCTGTGCTCCACGTGTGTGCTCCAGATGCTATAGTATCAGTCGTTGCTAATAGCAACGTGACGTCAATGCAAGGGGTCTATTATCTACTTAAATGATTTTATTTTTAGACATGCCGAAATAGTTCATCTCAGTGGTTGTGACCCTGTTATGGTGTCTCAAAGAGTCTTTTTCACGAATGTATTACAGCGCACACTCGGGGGAGCTTCGGCTGTTTCGGTATACTAGGTAATGGCATTTTAGATTATTTTTTACTTAATTCTTGCAAAAAGTCTTCCTCCGCGGCATAGGTCCCGGGAACCTCGGCAAAAACGTCTTCGTATCGTTTAAAGCAAGGGAAATATCACCTAAATGTTTCTCATATTTTTACAACTATGGTGAAACCAGCAAGCAGTAACTGATACTTTAAAGATTTTTTCTTGTTGAAATCACTATTACAAAATTTTAAATCCATTTCATACTTATTTTTCTTTTTGAAAAGATAGCAGAGATACGTTAAAAAATTATTGTAACAAAATTCTCAAAAATTATACATTGTATTATTTAAAATAATTTGTTTTTGTAAATATCGTGAATAACTCCAGTAACTGACACCAACCCTATTTTGAATAACCAATAACAAGATGTAATTTATCAATCCTTTCCTTTATTTTCATCGTAAGGTATTAAAGCATACTTTTTCCAATTATCGACGTTCCTTTAGGATCCTCATTTGTAATACTTTCATTGTGTTAGGACATAATAATATAAATAATGATTTATTCTCTTACTTAAATATTTTATTTAAAGTTTATTGAAAAAAAATACAGATAATTTTAAATAAACGAAAATATCATAATAGGATTATTCTTAAGAGACTTGTAAGAATATAATTAATGAACAAAGCATTGTGTTCCATGAATATAAAAACTGCTCTCAACATGATGGATAAATTCAGAAGTAATTTTAAGCATTTTCATCACGATTATCTTCCTTTGGAAACTAAGCATCATCCCTTACAAACACAAAATGTGTTATTTCAAACATGTAGACAAATAACCAAAGGAAGTAGAAAGAAAGAAATATGCCACTAAATACTATTGTTAGAAGACAACAGTGCACTTTCGAATGAAAAATAGTTAAGAGAAATAATACTAAAGAGCTTTTGAGAAACATAATAACTGAGTGAAATAAAGGAAATAAATATAACGTTTAGAGAGGAGAGTTTTAAAACTATGGTTTTAAGTTAGCACTTTAAAAGCAATTGTTTTCGGGTTAAAAGTAAATATTCACTTGATTTTTTTTCCTCTGAGAGAACTTATGGAAATCGCTACTTCTAAACTAAAAAATAATTAGTTTATTATTCGAATTAGTGATTTTGTTGTTGATATTGGATTATTGGAATGCTTTGAAAACACTTATTTTTTTTTTTTTTTTAAACTTCATGTGATCCTTTTTTCCTCAGCGTAGTTACACTATTAAAATTCTATCACGTTCACATAAAGGCTAAACTAATATAGCGTTATATGACTAATATGAATTTCAGAAAAATACATTTCTTACCGGTAAAATTACGGACTAAAACACCTGTTTAACGGAATAGGGGAAAATGGCATGATATCCAAATTGCAAAAAATAATAAAACTTGAAATTTCAAAATTCATTTAAATACGAATTACAAGTTTGTTGACTTTAAAATACGCATTACATTCTGATCAATTTAATATGGCCTCAATTTTTCTGTTCCTGGAAAAGGCATGTTAATAAATGTGGTATTACAGAAAAATTGTTTCTACAGATTTTTGATATAATGCACTAATATTTCGTTAAAACACATTTTTTTATAAAAAATTACCAAATAATAAAGATTTTCACAAAATCGTCGTTTATGCGATGAAGCATGTAAATAAGAATAAATGGTTTATTTTTACGTAATATATATACGTATAAAAAATTTATACTTCTTTAAATGTACTTTTTTCACATTTGACATGTTTGAGCTTTGACTTAAAAAACTGCAGTTAATTAAAAATTTATGAAATAAAACTTCAGCAAATAATCTCAAAGATTGCATTGTGAAAGAGTCCCTCGCCCCACTGCTTGTCTTAAAAACTTAAAAATGAAATATTATCAACTATATTGATTGACTAATTGTGTAATAATATTATATAATCGGACTTTAGTGAATCTCTGAAGGTAAGAAATTATTTTAAGTTCAGAAACATCAACCGTCGAAGGGCATTTAACATTTTGTAACAGTAAAAAAAAAAAAATTGTGTACAATACAGAAAACGTTTTTTTTTTTTTGTTAAATAAATATTGTATACTTACTTACCTTAAATTAAAACAAAGAAGAGCTTTTTCACATTGTTTAGTTTTCTTTTTTGAATCGTTAAAAATAAATAAAAAAGCGATAGAAAACGCAACTGGAATAGATTAAATATGCAGGACTTTACAGATGTTTTTCTAAACAGTAAATAATTAATAAATTTTGTAAACGACCTTTCTAAGTGGAATTCTTTTTTAACGTATTTTTACGACCGTATGTAAGAAAATGTATTTCGGTTTCACGTTTTAAATATAAGTATACTTTGGAAATAGCATGGAAGATAAACTAAAATGTGAAACTGTGTTTCATTTCTCTAAATTACACGAGTGTAAAGAAATATAAAGAACAGAAAAAATAATTTTGATATTTTTTCATTCCAAAACAGGGAATATTACTCCCCATTTTCAATTAGGCCTTGTAGTTTCTTAATAATCTAATTTTTTTATAATTAAATTATTTTTCACCAGTTATAAATCTACCCTATATATATAAAGTCCTTATGAAACGAATTTATGAAACGGATATATGAAACGTCTGAAATGAAACGAATTTATGAAACGATTCTTTGAAACGACTGATTAAGCAACTGATTATGTTTCACGGCGATTTTTACTAAAATATGGAATACTTTACGATGAAATTAACACCAAAAATCTGTATTGATCCGCAGGTCTTAAAACTGGTATTAGAATTTTTAAATTTGAATTAGTTTTCGAAATATTAATTTTTTTATAATTTTAAATACTTTTTTTCTAATGATGGCAACTCAAATTTTAATCATAACAGATATTTTTTTTCATATTTCAGAAAAGGTTATTATTTTAAACTAATTTAGCGACCAGATTGGCCTCCCTGAAATGTATGCTAAGAAATGTATCATGTTACTTTTATTCATAGTTCAATTTATTTGAATAATCTTTCACCAAATCGAAAGATTCTGATACAGAAATCAGGAACTCGGTATTTTTATGTTAGCGAGACGCAGGTGATAAATCGCCAAACATTTTTCCCGCCGCATTTTTTTATATTTCATTAATTTCATTTAAAATATAATCCTTTCATTCATTTTATTTAAAATTTAAAACTTTCATTTCAAACTGAAACATTCTAAAATTGATGGCTTTCACTTCTTTCACTTCTTTTTTTTTTTTTTTTTTTAACAAAACGAAAAGAAAAATATTAGGCACAGATGTCATATACGCGCCAACGTACATAATTGGCGCCAAAATGGCATTATTTTAATTGACATTGTAACCCGGCTATAATTGTTTATTTAATAATAAATGTTTATTTACTTTTATTTATTTCTTTAAATTACATAAATATTTTGTTCTAAAGTTATCAATTATTTTTTTTTTGTTAATTCCTTTTAAAAATAATAGTAAATCATTAAAAAATATGTACTACTTAGTTATTCCATCGACCAATTTCGCCAAATTATATAAATCGCGAGTGTTTTACCGTAAAATTAGCTAATATCTTAAAATCAAGAAATAAGTAAGCTACCTTTTCTTTACGCTTTTCGGACTTTTTTATTTTGTTATCTACATATTTCTGTTTTCAAGTGTACATCTAGGCCAAAAATGCTTATCTCATTCACTTCAGAATGTTCACTCGCATTTAAGTTGCAACAAATTCACATACGGTGAATTAAAAAAATGAGTAACCTTCTGTAATTGGGACCACTGCCAAATAGTTGTATTTGCGAATAAAACAGAGCTCACTAAATTATAAAATTTTCTACAAACCCGATTACGGAAATTTCCTAATACAAACATATATACCTCTGAATAAAAACATACATAAGAATACATACATATAAGTAATACATACATATAATTATATTTTTCTCGACTTCTTTTATTATCATTCGTTGCCATGCGGTTAATACTGAATCTGTGATCCTGCAACTAACATCCAAAATTGTATTCTCCGTATTCGATTTCTTTTTATTTCTCTTAATTTAAAATTCAAAGTGAATCTCATCGATTTGGTAGGTTACGGAAAATGTTCACTTGCATTTCAGTTGCAGCACATTCAGTTACGGTGAATTAAAAAGAAAAATTAATAACCTTCTGAAATTGGGACCGCTACCAAATAGTTACATTTACGCATTTAACAACGCTCACTAAATTATGAAATCGTCTACAAACCCGATTACGGAAATTTCCCAATAATAACATATATACGTTTTAATACAACCATATATACATAAGAATACATATATATAAGTAATACATACATGACATTATATTTTTCTCGATTTCTTTGATTATCATTCGTAGCCATGCGGCTAATACTGAAATCGTTACCATGCGGCTAATAAACAAAATCATATTCTTCGTATTCGATTTATTTTCATTTCTCTTAATTTAAAATTCAAAATGAATTGCACCTATTTGGAAGGATACGGAGAATGTCCATGTGCATTTCAGTTGCAGCACATTAACTTACAGTGAATAAAAAAATGAGTAACCTTCTGTAATTGGGACCGCCACCAAATGGTTAAATTTGCGCATCAAACTACGCTTGCTAAATTATGAAATTGTCTACAAACCCGATTGCGGAAATTCCCTATACAAACATGCATACGTCTGAATATAAACATACATACATAAGAATACATACATATAAGTAATACATACATGATATTATATCAGGGTTCGTACGACTCCTGGAATTTTGCGACCAGGAAATTCTTCTGCACTGCTATTTTCTTACAGAATATCTCTCCTTATAAGAATGCGAAATTTCACCAGTTTAGCCTAGATTTCTTTTTCTATAAAAAAAAAAAAAAAAAAAAAAAAAAATACTGGAAACTCTCTTGGAAAAAAACCCTGATCCGTACAAAACCCTGTTATATTTTTCTCGATTTCTTTAATTTATCCCTCGTAGCCATGCGGCTAAGACCCAAAATCGTATTCCCCGTATTCGATTTCTTTTGATTTCTCTTAATTTAAAATTCAAAATGAATTGCATCGATTTGGTAGGTTATGGAGAATAAAAGGTTCGCACTGAAAAAAAAAGAAAAAATGGTCGTTTTAGACGTAGAAAGTAAAACTTCTGAAAGTCAATCTATATCTCAGGTCACAAATATGGACGGCGCCATAACGATTCGGATGAGGTTAAAATGCATAATCTACAACAATGGAGCTAAAGTTTTGTTTAATAACGAGATGAAACCCGTCGTATTTTGACGAAAGAAATTGTTTAAAAAGGAACTCATACATTAGTTAATACTTACTCAACAAATATTATTTTTAAAGTTACCAAACTACTAATTCCATAAACTTCGACTGTTCAACGTGTTAAAAAATTAAAATGTATTTGCATACCTAACTAAGATAAGTAATTATGATGAAATTACCCATTGAGGCTCTTATGTTTGAAATTTCCGATTGAAAATCAGCAAAAATGATTTCACCATGAGCCAATCATAGAATTATTTTTCGCGTGAAATCTAAACTTAACGTCATTTTCATCATCTCAAAATTTACATACGCATCCCTCAAATTTACATTCACCATTTCAAAAATATCGCAGTACGCAATAAATTATTAATACATATATTTCCAAACTTGAAATCAAATTTAACTTCGACTTTAAATGCGAACATTCGCACTCTTGACTAAAATTCCAGAAAGTTATATCTTTTAGAGGCGTTCGTAGTAAAATATTTCGTTTTATCAGAGAAAATTATGGTTTTCATTTAAATATGACGTCACTTTGCCTAATTGAAGCATTTCACATAGCGTCTCAAACTCAGTGGAGTGAAAAAGTATAGAATTGTAATAACTTTTTGAGAAAAAATTTAGTGTTTTTTTAAAGCGTGACCTCATTTTCTGTTCTCTTTTTTTACAAAGTTAATTTTGAATTTTATTAGAAATTGGCATCAATAAAGATAAACATACTTTATTAATTTTCTTTTCTTTACAACAATCGAAGTAATCCAATTGCTACCATTTTGAAAAAAAAATCAGAGACATTTTTTTTTTTTAATATAAAAATGGAAACATTTAAAAAAATAGCTAGTGCCGCAAATCTACAAAGAAACAGCTATCATTTAAAAAAAGAATTATTAAAATTGGTTCAGAAAAAAGCTTAAGGTAGATGTCTAAAAAAAAAAATTCTTATCTGTTAAAAATTTGTTATCTTTCAAATATATAGATTTAAACCCTCAATGTTATCCCTAAGGGAAAATTTTAGGCAGACATTTCGTGCCGTTAGGGTTGACGAATATTTATGATTTTCAATACGCACCGAGATTTTGGCACTATAAACGTCCATTTAATTTTTTGTGTCGATACGACAAATATTTTGGACGCTATCGTGTTAACAATAAGTGTAATTTTTGCAGGGAAGCCGGAGATGTGCTCCGACAATAATTTTTTCATATGAAGCTAACGATTTCAATGTTTCTGTTGCCTTTTTAAAAATATTTTTTTTCTTGCGGGCAAAATTTAAATCGAGAGATTTCGAAATGCAATCGATATATCGATTGAGAAAAAATAGCTATTGGTCCGAAACTCCCAAACCTTTTAATTCTTTGAAAAGGGAGTTATTTTTTCTCTAACGTTAATCAGATTCTTCTTGAAAAGCATATTTTGAAAAACGCAATTTCTCCACGTATTTTATAACTAATTATGTGTGAAGTGTTTTATGCATACATTTATGAATATAATTTCTTTTTTCAATCTTTCGCTTTTGTTGAAAAACTCTTTGTTTTTCAGAATTATAATCTCGCCTAAAAATCCTAACGTCATGTTTGCTACAGTTGTTTAGTTTCGAAGCAGAAAACAGAGTTAACAACTGACTATTGATCTATAGGATTTCTCATTGCAAAATGTAATTATCGAAATACGTTTTTCATATTTAAAACATAAATTTCATAACCTACATTGTGCTTATTTAAAAATTGTTTTCTTAAAAATTGTATGGTTTTTAGAATATATTAAATCATGAAAACTTTACTCACTTAGACATTTTAAAATTTGTTGTATTTAAAAATAAATATATTTAAAACTATTTGACGCTCCGACGTTTCCCGGACCCGGAATAGTAACCTTAAATATACCAAAATCTGACTTAATTCAGATATTTTTTTCTGGGGTGTAAATAGCTTTGGGGGCGTCCCACTACTCTAACGACCTCGAGTGTACTATAGGCATGATCCGGTCTTTTTTGCAAACAATCCACGAATGTGTACGAATTAAAATTTTTAAACGAAAATCTTTTCAAACGAATCTAATGTTGGGAGACCAACTGACTTCGGCTTTATACTTTTAATCAAAACATCTATCTAAACGAACCTAGTATTTCATTTGTTTTATTAGAGTTTGTATTATTTTATATTTATTAAACGAGAACATTTCTAAACGAACTGAGTTCATCTATTTTAGTGATATTATTCTGTAATGGGTTAAAAGTTTAAAACCGTATTCCTAATAATAATGTGAAAAATTGAAGTAAAATACATAAAAAAGTTAAAATCGTTAAACTTGCAAATATCGCAGAGCACAAAACTTACTATATTGGGCTAAAGAATTGAAAACGTATTCTTTTTACGAATGTGTAATTATTGCCAAAGAAGACTAAAGAATATCTTCATATGAAATAAACAATTCGAAAAAAACTCGTAATCCCCCTGTCCGTCTTCACCTAATGTGAAAAAGAATCATTGGTGTACACGAAAAAAAAAACCCGCGAAAAATCGCACTAGAAATCATTAAATTTCAAAAATACCGGAGGACAAAATAATTGTTTGAGATTAAAAATTTTAAACCAAATTCCTTTTACGAATATAAAAGAAAACATCGCGTAATGCACAAAAACATTCCAAAAATCACATGAAATCAATCGCGAGAATATCTACATTAATTTCGTATAAACGTTATTCAAAAGATGACAAAATTTACTATGTTAGGCTACAAGATTGAAAAGTAGAAAAGAGAAAACTCTAAAAATCACATAAAAATTAAATTTTTAAAAATGTTATGCAAAATTTAAAAAATTGCCTTCTAAATTCATAATTTCATACATAAGGTATCTTATTGCCAAATATTGTAGTTCTGAGCGCAGCGATATCTTTGTAATACAGCATACAGACACATACACAAACTTTATATAGAACTTACGATTGCTCTAGGATTGAAATGATTTGTGATACTTGAGTATTGCTTAAGCAAATTTTAAAATTTGTTACTGTTTTAATGTGGAGATGACCCCATAAGATTTATTTGTTTGTAAGTAATTAAATAAAACACAATTGCCAGTCCAATGGTAGCTTTTGGGATTCCCTGGAACAAACCGGCAACTAGATTGGTAAATTGGCGAATTATATGCAGTAAACTTTTTAGCGTTTTTGTTTATTGACAGATTGCAGAGTTTAAATATTGAAACGTATAACAATATAATATATAAATACATTCGCTTTACTACTCATTTATGTTTATATATTAACTAATTTTTTTTTTCTAATAAATTTAGGAACTCTGATAAAATATATATATATATATTTCAACAGAACTAACTGGATACTTAATCGTATGTATCTTTTTTTTTCCTGCAACAAAATATTTTGAATTTGGAAATAATCTCAAGTTCTTCTGAAATATCAGTTAAAATGGAGAAGAATTTATTTCCCTGAAAACTATTAAATTTTTAAAAATCCTTCATGTTTTTAAATGGTTTTCTACATTTAGAAAAGGGGTATAGATTTTTTACTAAGATTATCTGTAGAATTTGAAGCCTGACAAACTTTTCTAGCAAATACATTTCGAGTATTTTTTTTCATGATACTATCTTTACGAATTCCATTATCTTTATATTTCAGTGTATCCATATCCACATACGTAAGCACACACACATGGATACAAATATACGAACGAGTACTCAAACGTATCTACATATAAAAGAAAATTAATAGGGATAAATAAAATTGAATAAACCCGATAATGCGAATTTGATAAAATTTCATATTTTATATATAATTATTATTCCAACTAGTTTTTTTAATCTAAAAATACATAAAAAGAAAATCACTAGTTTCACTGAAATATAATTTAACTATGAAACGAAATATTTCATGTGTAAATTGTTAGTTTAGATAAAATTCATAGTATTTTGACGTGAAATTGGTGAAATAACTTTAGAAATATACATAGTCGATACCAATTGTATTTCAATTTTTCGAATCATTACAGTCATTAACAGAAAAAACTTGTTGCAGAAATTATTTTTGTGATTTATGATTGCCAATTCAAAATTTAAAAGCGACTGTGTTTTCAGCCTCATTACATAAATGTTATCTTAATAATTTTATGGAAAAATAAGAAAATCTAACCAAAAGTTTTATTATTAATATAGAAATAAAATACAATTTTATAAAAAAAGTGCAACTTTGTATAGCATCTTCATTTATTTCCCATCTTAAAATATATCTATATAAATCTATAATAACTACAATAAATAATAAATCTATAATATCCATATAAATATATCTATAAAATATATACCATGATAAAATAAAAGTTAATTACGAATAAATAATACCTTAAGTTCAGGCATGTAATGCACAAGACAATTTATCGAAACTTACAGATGAGTTTTTTACGCCAGTTATGTAATAAAAAAAAATAAATAAAAAAAGAACAATGATTTCTATATTACTTTACATGCTACTCATTTACACAAAAAGAGGCAAAAGAACTTTTGTTATCACATTACCTGAAAAGTTATATTTATTAAACTTTACAATCATCTTTATTTATTTTTTGCTATGTATCGCAGGACAATTTCGTTCCAAAGAAAGGCGTTCACGACATACAGTGCAGCGCGTTTTACGATGGAATGTACAGTAAATATTGAGAGCTTTTGAATGTATAATTCTTTAAATAAATGCATGAATTTTACCTCTTGTTTACTTACTTTTAAAGTTTGATTTCTAGAGTTAAATAAGTAATGAAAGATATGTAATATAATTGATTAAGTAATTTTATGGAATTGAATACGATAATTTATATATATTACTAGTATTTCCTATTAATTTTATTTTCGTCTACCTTTACAAGAAGAAAGTATTGGATTCGTGAAAATTTTTGACTTTCGGTTTTCGGCTGATTTTCACGTTTTAGGGGTCAGAAATACCGAAAAACATGTTAAACAAAAGGTCTGTCTGTGGGTCTTTCATGTCTTTCTGTTGTTCAATCCGATAGATGTTCTTGAATGTACATTATTTCGCAACTGTCTCTGTGGTGAAAGCTTCCCCTACTCTGTTAAAAATTTGGAGCTTTTGCTGATAGTCACCCCACCACTTTTATAGAATGTCTCTGTTCTGACCTATGAGAATGTTCCATAACAGAGTCAAATAACCGTTGTCTGCAAAAGTGGTGCAGTGGCTATGCAGCAAAAGCTACAGATTTTTAACAGTGGATATTGAAGGATCTGAGGAATGCTAAGATTTTCTATAAAAAGCATATTTAATAAAGGATAGATACAAAGGATTTATTCACTTCACGTTAGTGGAGGAGTCAAAGCAGTCAGAGAAAAACGCATTTCAAATTCATATTTTAATTTCACTATACAGTTTTTTTAAGATCTTCGAGCTTTAATGCCCCCAAGTCACCTTATGGCATCTTTGGACATTATTTCCCTCTTTACTTCAATTCCGTTTGAATTCACATGCAACATTATTGATAAAATCTGGCCAAATCTTTAGCTTACAACTAATGTAGATAAAGGAATTAAAATTGAACTGATTAATTTTTGTATATCATCAAACTTTTTTATATTCAGTGACACATTTTTTAAACAGATAAAAGGAACGGCAATGGGCCTCTCTCTCATTAACCATACCCGAACTTATGATGCAAAATATTTAGAATAAAACTTTCCATAAATTATCTTATGGTATAAAATTATGGAAGAGTTATATTGACGATATTTCTCAGTTACAACAGAATAAGACCTATTTAGAATCCTCGAAATTGCCCATTCCTTCTGTTCCTCTGTACAGTTCACAATCTAATTTGAAGCTAATTGCCTTTTGCCGTTTTTAGATGCTTATACGGCAATAAAAGATTATACCAATTTTCAACACATCGAAACCTCTGTTTATCTTAAACTTACCTTTTCCGTTAACGCTTAAATTTTGGATCGGAAGCGCTAATGCCCATAAACTATCACAAAACACATTAGCACTATTTGCACAAAAGCTTTATGATCCAGATTTTTAAAACATTGCATCATTGAGGAAACAATCATGGTAGAAAATGAAAGAATTTTTACAGATCTAGAGAACAATAGTTACGCCCGCCGTTGGCTGAAACGAATTTTTCTGATGAATTCAACTGATTAGACTCCTTCTCCATACCAAGGTGAAGTGAACGAATCTTTTGTATTTACCGCTTACTATAATGCCTCTCAAAAGAAATCTCTTCAGTCCTCAGATCTTTCAATATAAAGGCAGTTTTTGCCCCACAGACAAAGTTGAGAAACCTCCTATGTAAATTGAAATACAGCTATCCGATTTAACAACAGAAAAGCCTTGTTTTCAGGATTCAATGTAGATACTGTGATGTGGTATACTTTGGCAAAACAAGTCGCGCACTAGAACAAAGGATAAGTGAACATGCTTTCAAATCTAATAAACCTAACTCGAAATTCGTTTTATGTGCAACAGAAACCAAACATTCACTTGATTTTGCGTAAACTGCGATTATTGAGCGAAAATGTAATATCTATAGAAGACTATTTTTTCGGGCGTCGTTGCACACGATTACAACAATTAACCCAATTAACGAAGCAGGGAATATATCACATTAATACTGTATTCTTTTGTAATAATTTTAAAATTGCTTTTAAGTGTGACAGATATTTTTATGTGGTTTGATAAATAGAGCTATAAACAAAATGGAGAATAGAGATAGTATAGAGTCTGCCATTTTCGAGTCAAGCATATAGAGAGATAGGGATGGAGAGAGCTATGGTAACTCGAAAGTTGAACCACCATAATAGTCACGTAAGTACAATAGTCACGTGAGTTTTATTGCCAAGGGCTATCATTTGTTTGCAAAAGGAAAATAAAAAAATTACAGTATCGTTATAATTAAAGTGAGAAGCTTCTTTTACTATTTTAAAACAGATTTTAAGTAGCTTTGTTTGGCATTGTTTATATTGTTTCACTAGTTCACATGCATAATGTAGATATTGAGTATATTAAAAAAAATCACGACGGCAACCATTTTGAAATTGCCAAGCAAGCGATAATGCGCTAAACCTGAAAACCTTTACATGAATAGGACTGATCTTGTTGGTGCCATTTTTCAAGGGAAGGAATAATGTGAAAGCACACTCCACTCCTTTCTCTTCTCTATGGTCAAGTAACTGAGGAGGTTTTCTGAAAATGGAGGCTGTTGATTGTTTGCCTCGGAACAAGGGCTAATTATTGGTGGGAAAACCTTCCACCACTAGAAAGGAATAGAAACATTTTGTCTTATTTATGACAGACTTCAACATGAATAAAATGTTTAAATAACAGGAAAATTGTTATTCATATTTACTCGTAGAAGTTTCACCTGACCATAATCAAATTCACTGGCATTGACAGTGGGATTGTTTAGGTTGTCACAACATGGCGAAACAAGAAAGCCTGAGTACCACCGGAGCAAACTTCCATCAGTAAAGAAAAAAAAAAAAAAAAAAAAAAAAAAAAAAAAAAAAAAAAAAAGATATTTTTACTGTTATTACGACAGAAAAATTATGTGAATAAGGCGATTAAATATAGAGAAAATTTCGATTCAAATTTACTGGTGGAAATTTACACCAGCGTAATCAGAACTTGCGGAACCGGTTACAGTTGAATCTTCACCATTTTGAGAATATATCAATTCCTTTTTATTCACAGTTTCATGACTTGATATGGTGAGATTATTTTTTTGTCATCTGTAATGATTCACCATACTTTGTACTAACAGGGCTTGCAAAAGTCAAGCGAAAGGTTTACAAATATTGTTTTTAAGTGTTTCACAAGTATTTTTATTTAAAAAGTGCCTGTATTTTAAGTAATTTTATCTTTTAACAAAAATTAATATTATATATAATAATAGCATAAATACAAATTTATCGAAAACTACACAGTTCCATTCTAAATTTTATCTTCTTCTAGCTTTTGTCTTTTCTAGATAGCAACAAAGCCATAAATACTAAAATACCTTTCAGCATCCACTCTTCAAACGACATAAAGATGTGTATGCGTAAAATATCTGTCGTTAAAAAATATGAGGGTCATACATACCTACACACATATATAGCGGCAAACTGAAAATTCTTAATCGCTTAACTATACCTATTGAAAACGGTTTAGAAGTTGGAGATTGTTTTAATTCAAAATATCTACCACTATTTAAGAATAATAACCTCAGCTTTGTTTACTTTATTTATTTGCAATTAAAAAAAAATAATGATTACTTGTCAGATAAAGCAGCAGCTATTTGGAATAAAAAAGTTCCAATTTAGCAACATATTGTTATTGAATCATTTAAAAAAAGCTCAATAATTCCTTAGAATTATATTTTTAATATTAATTCTGAATTGAATACACATTTTAGATGCATAACGGACTTTTATTTTATTTTGTTGAGACTCAGTCGAAGGAATTATATTATTAAATTCCTTCGAAAAAATTACAAGAGGCGGGGTGAAATGACTATTTTCGGAAAATTCTTTTATATGCACAGTTTTTAATTTTTTCTTCTATTTCATCATTCGAAATTCTGTTCTACTTGTTTTGCAATTTAAATTTTTGAAACATTTTCAGAAACGCAAGGATAGAAAACTAAATTACATTTTAGTAGGAGAGCCTGTAAAAATGAAAAATGGTTTTTAAATTTAGGTTTTCTAAAAAGAATGTATTAACTCTAATAATTCTTACCTGGAGTAGAAAGCAAATGGGGTAAAATATAGATTATCGATTACCTCTTTTATTTGAATTATGACTATTAAACGAGTTTATTTTTAAATAACATTATTAACAAAAAACGCACGACTATCAGTTAGACGTCTTTAAATTAAATATATTCTTAAAGTCCAATAGTAGCGTAAAAATAAAAAAAAGCACAAGTTTACTAAATGGTGTATACAAAATGCTGTAAAATTTAAAACTAAAAAACATTAAAATAAAACTATAGCAACAGACGTTTCGGTCATCATCTATGACCATCTTCAGGGAAGAGGTGTTGCATTGCTTTAAAGAAAAAAGTCAATCCGTATTGAATTTGAAAAGCAAAACCTGATTTTAGATGATGCCACTGCATATTCTGTTCATATGGCTGATGAAGCGATTATCGTTTGGGAACCTTACGGACTTTACAAATTCAAGACAAATTGAATTTGTAACGTTCGTTAGGTTCCCAAACGATAATCGCTTCATCTTAATGTTTGATAAGTTTATTTTAATTTACAGCATCTTGTATAGACGATTTAATAAGCTTGTGATTTTCTTATTTTCAAATTAGCAATTGAACATTATTGTAGTGCAAATGGCCAGCTATTTTATTATTCTTACAATCTTTCTTTTTATTTTTCTTGTATACAGACATCCCCATCAAGACAGTCTAAATTCTACAAAGACAGATTCCTTGCTTGGAATACGTAAGAATAGCCCAATAAACCATAGCTCTAAGACCCATAGTTTTCAATAAAAATATAAAAGAAACGTAGGACGTCTTATCGAGGGCAAGAAAAAAGAAAATTTATTGGAAGCAAGAACTTCGGTATTTGCATAGGTTTTCAAATGAAGATGCGCAAAATATCCACCGCGCATATCGAGACCTATGAAGTCATCTAAAGGATTTAGTTTATGGAGACCCAGTTACTACAGAAAGTGACGTAGTTGCTCGTGTTCATACTGCATATACTTTTGTAATCCTTACGCTACTGCAACGTGCAGAGACAGCCATCCCACGGGGCAAGCATTCATGTCTCCATATGGACGCAGTGAACATTTTGAAGATCTTCCAAGGTAAACATATGGAAGTATCGTTGTTCATGTGTCTAATTTTTTTTATTGCTCCGGATACGCTATCATACTTTTCTTTCACATTTTTTCGAAAATTATGGGCCGTAGAGATATAGTTTTTCGAGCATTTTTTATGTACTCCAAGAAAAGATACTGGCTGTGCAGAATTTGTGTGGTATTGATTGGACACCCTGTATAAGAGGTACATTTTGTTTGCGATGACTCCTTGTAAAAGGAGTTTAATTAAAAGAGGGTATTGATCTTTGTAAAGACAAAGATCTATCTTAAATTTAATATAAGATATCTTTAATTTAATTTAAGGATCAATAGATATAATCACATTTTCTTTTATTTTGACGATTGTCTGTGCCTAGATCTCCAATTTATTCTGGGCTTGTTGTGAAATAAGAACTAATGGAAATAATTGTTTCTTTAAATGATGTTGGGTGTAATCAATCAATGAGGAAGGTCGTTCTGCCAAGTAAAATTTTAAAAAATGCTAAGGCCGTCAAAAGCCAAGGAAAAAAAAAAAACACCAGACTGCTTGCTTACACTAAACAATTCCTCAATGTTGATTATACCAAAGATCCGGTATCAAAAGACATAAACATCGTTCTGAAATAAGACAAAACCTAGAAGAATTAAATGACGAAGTTCTTTAATTCGAGGCAATTTGTATTTTTATAATAAAAATACAAAATTTTACAAAATATGCGAAGATACTGAAAATGAAATATTCGCTCTTTTCGTCAGCTCAAATTTAAAAAGAACATATAGGCTTAAAAAATTGACAGTAAAATGTGAGGATGGAATTTTTATATAGGTAGTTACATAAGCTACGTGCTTTTATAAATTTCAATTAAAAAAAAAAAAAAAAAACATATTTCTATCCCTAACACCAAAAAACTGCAAAATAACGCTTAAATAATAAGATGCATTAAAAACGCGATAAAACCACTAAACTGCCGCGTAATCAGAAGGCCATTTTTAAAGAAACCTTGACTGGTTCTTTACCTTATTTGACGATAATCAGTTGTACATTTCATTATGAAAGCGTTTTGTCGTCATTTTGCAGTAATTTAAAAATATTTATAATTTTTCCTTTCATATACTTTTCTTATCATAATAATTACACCAAAGCCAAAAATGATTTGATTAATGCAAATATTGCTGATGGTTGTTTTGAAGATGATTTAAAATGAATATGGCTCATTTAGTAAAATGTAATGAACACCTGCATTTGTGGAAATTATATTGAAGAAATTTTTGACAAAAGATACAGATGGATGACAAAATAATACGAACACCGATGGAAAAGGTATGGTCCATTTCAAAGGACCAGAACGCGCATGTCACTTTGCATTCAATTCTGGCACCTAGTGGTTATGAAAGGTAAGGTATGAGTCGCTCAACATCAGTCATAGGTATTGCATGCGCTTTCCATACGCTCTGGAAGTCATGTCTGACTTGTCAGAGTTCGAAAAGGAATGATTGTTGGAATGCGGTGCGCTGGCTGCTCCGTGACGGAAACAGCTAATTAATTTGAGCGTCCAAGGAGTACTGTGTCAACCGTTATGACAGCGTACACGAAATGCGGTAAATTGTCGTCTGCAAAGCACAACAGTGGGCGAAAAAGAAAGCTTTCTGAGAGGGATAAAAGAGAGTTGACCCCCAAAGCGGCGAGAAAGTGCAGGCAATTTTTATCCCAGATAGCGTCATATATAAATAGTCATGTTTAGAATCCATTTCAGCAAGAACTGTCTAAAAGGACCTTCATGCTTCGAACATTTATGGAATAGTTGCAATTCGTACGCCATTGGTATCATAGGTGTTCGTATTATTTTGTCTCCCATCTGTATATATATATATATATATAAACTAATGAAAAATCCATTTTTCTTTTTTGTTTCTATTTTTGTTGTTGAGGAAAATGTAAGCTTAGAGGTAGTTATTGTTTTTGAATGATTTATAATGAGCCTATCGTATTCAGGTATGAAATTTTCATAAATCTTTTTCTTTCACACATTTTTTATGAAAATATTACCGAAACGTCACGTTGAGGCTCACTGTCCAGAGACGGAAAATACTTGATGCCTGACTCTTACCAGTCTTGTCTGAATGTTTGTTCCAAATGACTGTCTAGAAAAAGCATCTAATTGGCTTGATATTTGGTAGCTATTTTATTGAAATAGAATTCGCTGTATAATTATCGTTTAATTTGGTTCACTCGTTCGAAAAATGAAAAGAAACATTTCTTTATACGCCATGATTTTCTATAAGAATTCAGACCATTTTATTATTTCAATATTCCATGAAAAGAAAATGACACATTTCAATATTTGATATAAGCGTTAAATTATGAATTCGAAATTGTCTATATAGAGATCTTAAGTATAATCCAGTACGTTTAAAAAATTGACAATACATTTGTCAGGAATTCAAAAATAATTGTATAACATATAGACGGATTTTATGAATTTGTTCAAAAATATAAAGATTTAAATTTATTAATTTTACCAATTTTTCAACGTATTTTTCCTTATTTTCCGTTTTTCATTTAACGTTTGGCGGGCAAATGTAATTCAGAGTCTCGATTCAAGCAAATCGATCTATTTTGCTAGCAAATAATTTTATTTTAGTATATGTCTTATGAAATAGACTCGGATTTATTTGGATAAAAGTTTTCTGTAAAATAATATCAATGCAAAAACCCTTAACGGGTTAAAAGTTTGTGACGCAGCACTTTATCTTATGCTCTAAGAATTTTAAATATGGAACTTAAAAATAATGATATCAAATTTTGAGTGACGCTATGCTATTAATTATAATCTCTCTCTATATTATTTATTTCATCTTTTTATTTTTTTATAATCGCATGTGCAAAAATTATGTTCAATTAAAAAAAATGTATAAAAGTTTATTCATTGATGCTTTAACATTTACACCTCTCATAAATTCCAAGTATGAGTTTTAAAAGATATGATATCAAAATTTTAGTGACGCTTTGATGTGGCTTTAAACGATTTGTTTTAAAATTAAATTTAAATTATTTTTGTTTTGGCTAAGATATATTCACACATCTAAATAATAGTTTTAATTTTCCAATATGCTTTAAATATGTCACTTTCACTGAATTTATATAATGCATTTAAATGTATTTATTGGAATAAATTGATTTATCCTTTGTCCAATGCTATTAAAAATTTAAAATAAGATTTGCGTAAATAATTTTTTTGCCTCATAGTATCCATTTGAATACATTTCCCTTAGTTTGGATACAATGACGCAAAAAAAATATTTACGCAAATCTTATTTTAAATTTTTAATAGCATTGGACAAAGGATAAATCAATTTATTCAAATAAATACATTTAAATGCATTATATAAATTCAGTGAAAGTGACATATTTAAAGCATATTGGAAAATTAAAACTATTATTTAGATGTGTGAATATATCTTAGCCAAAACAAAAATAATTTAAATTTAATTTTAAAACAAATCGTTTAAAGCCACATCAAAGCGTCACTAAAATTTTGATATCATATCTTTTAAAACTCATACTTGGAATTTATGAGAGGTGTAAATGTTAAAGCATCAATGAATAAACTTTTATACATTTTTTTTAATTGAACATAATTTTTGCACATGCGATTATAAAAAAATAAAAAGATGAAATAAATAATATAGAGAGAGATTATAATTAATAGCATAGCGTCACTCAAAATTTGATATCATTATTTTTAAGTTCCATATTTAAAATTCTTAGAGCATAAGATAAAGTGCTGCGTCACAAACTTTTAACCCGTTAAGGGTTTTTGCATTGATATCATTACTTTTTTGAGGTTATTGAAAAAAATAAATAAAACAATAAACACACACAAAAAAAAAATTAAAAGACCAATACAAAGAATTCATAGTCAGGATTTCAATTCACCTTCAATCTCTCCCCCCTCCCTCCCCGCAAAAAAGGATGACCATACTTCAATTTTAAAGAGCATCCTGCAATGAGATTTTTATAAGAACTCTTTGGTAAGATATGGAAGTAATGTACAACATGCATGTTTAGAGGGTATTTCTGTTGGTTTGTTTCAGAGATATAAAAAGCTATGTTACATTTTACTATATAAAAAATTTACTTTGTTAAGAAAAATAGCAAGAAATATTACTCTTTAAACCTTTATATATATATATATATATATATATAACAATCATTGCTCACTTGTAAAAGTAATTACATACATTTATATTAAATCCAAAACTACAAATTTCTGCTTCTCCCTTTTCTCATTCCTAGTGCAAAAAAATTAAACATTCTTTAATTTTACATAAAATAATCTTTCACCATCCCTATTTAAAATTCTTTATTAACAATAATAATAAATCATATAAAATAATCCCCTGAGCTCCGAAGATTCCACTTCTGCTTTTGGACCCACCTCTCCAGCTTACCTAAATAATAAAATCTTTCAAAAATTAGTTTGAAAAAAAAATCTGCAACATTTGTTGCTCACTAACATAAATAAATAAATAAGCACTAACTTCCCTAATGTACAGTCATGGAAAAAAAAAGTAAACACCCCCTACTAACTCCTCATAGTCCAAGAGCTGTTAAACATTTTAGGGAAGGTATTTGAGGCACCCTGAAAATTTGTGCAACACTTCTTTTGTAATGGCTGAATACAAAATCGAATGTCTGGCTGAAGGATCGTGGCCCAAAAACTGTGCCAGACACGTGTCAAGTGCCATTTTTTGACTACCCAAAAAAAGGTATTTGAGGCACGCTGAGATTGAGGCAGAATAATATTTATGCTTAGAAAAAAATATTTTGAAAATGACAGACACTTTAGTCGGCACAAAAACTGTGCCAGACACGTGTCTGGCATAGTTTTTGGGCCACGATTCTTCAGCCAGACATTCGATTTTGTATTCAGGCATTACAAAAGAAGTGTTGCACAAATTTTCAGGGTGCCTCAAATACCTACTCAAAAATGTTCAACAGTTCTCCTACTATCAACAAATTACCGTAGAAGAAAGTTACTGGTACTGAACGATTGGAAATAAAGTCTACTTTTAAATGATGTATATAAAATTTGCTTAAGGGGTCATCTACATATTAAAACAAACCATAACTTTGTTTTTTTCAATAGCAGTGCACAATTCTTACAGCATAAATGAATTCTACACCATTTAATTAGCCTAAAAACAAATTTTTATGCAATTCGTACTATAAGTTTCCGAGAAAATAGTTATTTTAAAACAAGCTTATTTTAAGGGCTGTATCCAAATTGAAGTTCGGTATTCGATTGTTAACCGAGGAAGCCCCCTTCTTGATCAAGGCACCTTAAGCGTCACTCAAGCAGTCAATGAAGTCTGCTAGATTGCAGGACAGCGTAAGACATTTCAAAATATCTAGTCACTTCTATCATAGACGGCCCCTTAAACCATCATTTTGCCGTTTTTAAGCACAATTTGAAAACTATTTGGAAAAAAAATGTGAAATTTTTGAATTTCCATAAAGCAGGACTTAATAAATCTAAATCCATCAAAAAAAATTGTAGGTTGCAATTCATAATTTTTTCGAATATTAATTTCATAATTCATATCATAAAATTATAAAAATTGCAAATTCAACGTATTTATGTTTAAGTATATTAGTATTACTGCTACACAAAAAATTAGCACATTAGGAGCATAATTTCAGGAGATATGAATAAAAATATGAAAATGTAATTCAACATTAGAAGCACTATATTTTGAATGTTTATAATTCAAAAACTTATTATTCAAATGACTTGAAATTTGGTGCCTAGGCATAGTTTGAACCGAAGATTTGAAATATCTCGTTAAAATTGGGTATTGCCATTGAAAAAAATGAAGTTTAGATTTGTTTTAATATGTAGATGGCCCCCTAAGCAAATTTTATATACATCATTTAAAAATAGACTTTATTTCCAATCGTTCGGTACCAATAACTTTTGTCTACGATAATAATTTATTAAGGAGTTAGTAGAGGGTGTTTACTTTTTTCTTTTCCGCGACTGTACATTTCACCTTTTCTCCCTCCCCCTACTCCCCAGCATTAAAATAATTTAAATCTTTATTTTTATACAGAAAATTCTTCTATATAAATTATCCTCCTATTCCTCAAAATTACCACTTTCCCACTCCAGCCTAGAGATTTCAATCTTTAAAGCTTTTGAGAAAAACGGATCTGCAAAGTCTGTTGCTTAATAATAAAAAATATACGTATAACCATGTGCACATTAAATTATTTTTCACACAATCAATTGACGTCATGATAATAGTTGTTCTGAGCGAATAATGTGTTGGCTGGGCTGTCGTACAGATAGCTCAATTGGAAGAGTACTGGCAATTAAAGCCAAGGGTTATTAAAGTTCACTGTAATTCAAAATATTTAACCCCTTCGCGACAAGAGCCCTTTGGTTAATTTTTAACCTTTTACTACAGGTTTTTAAAAGCAGAAAATTTTCTGTAATTGAATCACAGAAATGCTCCGATTAAAGAAGGTAAACTTTACAATTAAAAATAAGTGGTGAGAATAATGAAGGATTCTGAACACCTTAAGTGGCTAAGTATACCGGTCGGTCATCCCCAAGGGCTTAAAGATGCTTTTTTGCTATTATAACCTTTAGGATTTACATTATAAAAAAATCTTAATCACTTCTGAGGTAAATAAAGACAGTGGAAAAAAATCAAGATGGCAATGTTTGGATTGGTAAATTCTAAGCTGAGCAATTTGAGCTACAAAATGAAAAAATTATAAAGTTGTAATGCCCTCTTCAGAGCAGTCACAGATACTAAATCTTTAAGGTTTTTGATGAGTGAACTTGAACTACAGATGAATATAGTAGAAGATCTTTATAAAGCACACCTTGGGATGAGAAGTTGTGTGTATTATTGAATTTTGCATTATTTAGATCATATTTCATACATCATTAAATTTACCTCGTATACATGCTTTGAATTACATTCCTTGGAACCAGAAATTGTGCAAATTATAAAATTTTACATAATTGGTACAGATCACACACTATTAAATTACCTTAAAGCATGATCCAGATATGCCTGGGCAAAATACAGTCGGACCTCGTTTTCCCGACACCTGGTTTTCACGTCACTCCGTTTATCACATCAGTTTTTCAAAGTCCGGATTTTCTGTATATGATTTTAATGCAAATAAACTCCGGATTTTACGTCGTTGAATAATTTTCAACTCCGGATATCCCGACGGATTTTCTTGTGGCCACACGGCGTTTTTCATCCGACTAAAACGGAAGCATTGCATTGCATTGAAATTTTTATAAACCTATTTTTCTCTAACTCCGGTTATCGCGACACACCGCTTATGACGACACTTTTTTCTGGACATTAGAGTGTCGGGATAACGAGGTTCGACTGTAATTATAAACAGTGGTGGCTCGTTACTGACAGTTTTGGGGACACTAAATGCATTGTTGGCAAATTTATTCCTTTTTCACTATTTTTAATAATAATGAAATCTTTGCCTTATTTTTGGCAGAACTTTCTTCCATTAAATAAGGCAAAAATTTAGTAAAAAAAAACTTTTGGAAGGCATGCATTTTAGTGCTGCAAGAAAAACCTGTCATGAGTTACTACTGATTATAACACCCATTTACAAAAAAAATTTAATATAATAACATTGTTTTCATTACTCCAAAATAATGTGTTAAAGACGATAATGCATCAAATTTAGTGTTCCAAGAAATAGCAATATTTGTGAAATACCTAAGCTTCTTAACTGCAAAATTCATTGTTTACATATGAGAAATACATTACATTTTCTGCATTAAAATGCTTAAGTGGCAGACTTTTGTGATTGAACAAGAACTGCTTGCAGAGTGCTTTTAATGATTTTAGAATATAAAATTATGGCTCTTAAACTGCTATTAATCCAATACAGTAATAGGGATAAAAAAAATCATTAAATAGTTCATTTAAAAAAATTATTGGTATTTTGATCAGATATACCGATTATTACTACCTATGTTATATGTAACATATTTATTAGAAAAGTTACAACTATTTTGATGAAGTTTTGGATCCCCCCCCCTCCCCCTCCCTGACATACTGTCAAATTTCGCGAGGGTTTTATTTCTTGTGATGTTCCTTCCCCGACCGAGAATGGAGCGGGTTTTTTACAATCAACTGATTAATTTTGTTTTTCTTTTATTGCTACTTTTTTATGTTAGTGTGATGATCTTTCAAATGCTATTGCACAACGAGGCGATAAACGTGCTACTCTGTAAGTGATATATACGGCAACCCTCCAGTGTACAGGTGGAATTGATAAAAAGAGTTTTTGTAATCGGAATATGCGGAATGTTAAAGAATAGTGGATGGTTTAATGAAAGAAGAATAAAAACTTAATATTTAATTTAAGATGCGAGGCAGATTAATATATTAATTGATATGGTTACTGGGTAATCACTTTATTAGTTTATACAAAGTCTAATTATCATGACAGCTACAATGCAGCTGCTAATGAAATTTTGTGAAACCAATCTTTTCTAAATAGTAACATGTTCTGAATTGTTCTTATTTACAATAATACTTCATTACCACAAATACCATATAAGGGAGCTGGCTACTTTTATATTTTTTAAAAGTAAATTATTTAAAGCTTTCTTTTAAGCACATTAACTTTAAAATTAAATAAAAACAAGTATCTTACTTTTGCAAAAAAGCTGTTTTATCTTATTTATCTATAAACTTTAATTACTAAATAAGGAAAAGTATCATGATGAAAATTTTTACTTTTAGGAGCTCAAAACAACCAGTCAAGATAAAATGGTTCATTTTGAGCTAATCGTGATAATTTAAGTATATAAAGTAGAATTTACTATCAGTGAAAAATATGTCCAAGACTGAAATCAGTCCTGAGACTGAAGGTCTTGCACCCATGGCTGTAATCAGCCTAAAAGAAATGTTGCAGGGTTTTTATTTTTTTTCTTTTGTTACAGAGATAAACGGAAATAAGAATTTTTTTCCCCCTTTAGGTTTAATTTTATAAAAATAAAATACTACGATGCTTTAATTTTTGAAGCTGAAAAGAGTTATATATATATATAAAAAAAATAAAATAAACGAAAGATACCCATATTTCGAAAAAGATGTCATTTTAAGTCAATTTTCGTTTATAATGTTATTAGAAACGATTCGCAAATGAATCATTTTATAAACGGCATTGGAAATCTTAATTTTGATTTCTTCATACCTTTTATTTAAATTGTGCGTTCTTTAAAAATGAAAGATTTTGTTTAATTTCTTTAAAAGAAGACTCAAAACACAAAATTAAATTAGTAATCTATCTGTATTGCACTCACATATCACAAGAAATACCTATGCCACACATGAACGTTATTTTGTAAGGACAACAGTTATGAGTATTGTTGAAAATAAAAACAATTCAGAACATTATACTAATTAGAAAGGATCGGTTGCAAAGAATGCTGCCTGGATAATTAGAAATTGTACTCACTTTCTCCCCTTGGAATACCATTTCAAGATCTTTGATATTTCTTATTTCTTCAGTCAACTTCGCGTATCGCGTAGTGATACATGGCGAAGTCTTATGGCGAACGCGATGAATTTTCATTTCGATACGAGAATTTGCGATAAATATCGAATTTCGATACGAGAATTTTTTTTAAAATGTGAAATATTTTCTCCTTAAAAAATGTTTACTTACTATGAATAACAAGGAAATAAATACATATAATTACAAAATACTGTTCCATTTAAAAAAATCAGTCTAAGTATTTTAAAGCACATAATAAACTGTTTTTGTAGTTTAAAAAAAGATTTATTGCCAATATTCAGATTTTTAACTGTAACCTTAATCGCGCAAAACCGATGTGCAACGTTCTGTCTGCTAGCCCATAGAATAACATGTAATCCGCGATCCTAAGAAGTCCAATTTTTCATGCGGATTATATAAAAATTAAGAGTTTTCCTAGATACTAGGTTAGTGTTATCCACTTCATCATAAACAGATTCATTTTATATATTAATGTTTTTAAAAAAATCTAGACCGTTTCGGAGAAAAAAAAAAAAGACAAACTTACACCATCGAAATTGCTTTCAAAATGGGTTTACAGATCTGAAAATATACTGCACGTAGAATTGTAAAAAATTCAGAATAGGATTAGACTGCAGATATAAGACTGTTTAAAAAAAATCAGAACAATAGGACCTATATTTGATGAGTTATTAACAGGCGGCTTTTCGCATTTTCTTTGATGTCGAGTTAGCTGTATATATGAGTTCCGCCATCTACGAATTCTACGATACGATACGATACGATTTTAGGCTTAAGGCTGCGTCACTCGGAATACTACCGTCTTCCATGATAGAAGGTTAATCACAACGGTTTTCTCCAAACAAAAATTATAATAACGCTGGACGGCTACATTAGGTAAAGGTCTCTTAAAATTTACAATTGAACATTTTATTTAAATAGAGATTTTTATAGATTTTGCCCAAATTCTACCTCGGATTCATATCTTTCATTGTTGAAGGGTTAAATAATAGCCTTTTAAGAGAGGATAGAATTTCCTATACAACGAGATGCTAGGGTCAGGTGGGGGAAAGTGGTCATAAAAACAGTCTTTTCTAACTTTCAGAAGATATAAACATCAGAATTTCTGTTATGTTTTCTAAAATTTTGGGTGTTATTTTACATTACATTACTCTAGAGTACATCCATATCCATTTCAGAAACATTTTTGGGGAATAACCCCTTTTTATAGCATATTTTTCCAGGCATGTTTTTATGACCACTTTACCCCAGGGGGTGGGGTAAAGTGAGTAGTGCATGGGGTAAAGTGGTCACATTGAAAAAGTGTAATAAAAAAAATAAACTAATGAATAAAAAGTGACATTTTATTATTTACAAACATTTTAAACAACCTTTATAATAAGTTATCTGTCATTTTATTTTATTAAAGTGTACATTTGTAATGTTAAAATTGTTTGTTGTTAAAATTTGGTTCTTCAAGGATTTTGATCACATCTGATTCTGGAAAAGTATAATGATTGCCAAATTTGGATTTTTTTAACATACTTTAAGAAAAATAAATCCCCATTTTAATCAGGTTTTTTCCCAATAAATTGCTTTATTGATTTCTTCGTTTCATATCTTAGCAACACTCAGGGTCCTATAGATATGGTTTGAGATGCCATCTTTAGCGATTATAAATGGATTCAAAAGATAATGTTGACTAGGGATATTTTTTGTTGTTGTTTTTTTTCCTCTTGGAAATTTATGCAACTTTTAAGTGTCTCACTCCTCTTGTTATTTTTGCAGATGTAATGCAAGTGTTTTTTCTGTCAATACTACCCCGGTCTTGGACTGGACACATATCCTTTTCCTTTAAAACTATGTCTAACAATTCTATTCACATTTGAAATGAGTGTAGATAATGTTGCCAATGTAGCTTATTTTAATTTTTTTTTACATATTTTGCAGTCGGCTTTCTTGATACTGTTTCTTTAAAATTCCTTTCCAGGCTTTTTTTAATGGGGAAAATACACCTAGATCTAATGGTTGTAGACTATGGTTAGTATGAAGTAGTAGGCAGAGTATTATAGTGTGATTGTCGATAGCTTTTTTTCACAGTGCCATAATTCATTTATGTCCATCAGAATCATAAATAAAAGGGCAGGCCTTTGTTAGCTTTCGGTGTACTATCTACTTAATAAAATGATCCATCCAAGCTTCAAGTACAGAATCCTGCATCTATCCAGATTCCATGATTCATACAATGCTCCTGCATGACCAATAGGGTGGTGCGAAAAAAGTCAAGTTGATATTTCCGAGTCGCTATAGTGCGGAAAAGTTGCGATTGGTCAATACAAGGAAAACAACAACAAAAAAAAAATTCTTCAAATCGGACTTTATCTTCCGATCCCGCAAACCTCCCAAAAATTCAAAAAAATTAAAAGTTTCAGATTTTTTTGAGGATTAAAAAAAAAATTACGTATATATATATATTATCACTATAGCGAAAAATATTTGCAGATTGTAATGTTTAATAATAATAATAATAAACAATTGCGTTTAAAGAATATCTTCCGATCGCGCAAGCTCAATAAAAATCGGGAAAAATTCAATTTTCAGCGATTTTGATGGATAAAAACAATATTCACCTGAATCCAGTTTGCTTTTCAATATTAACATTTGCATATAAATTGTATAGCTCTTTGCTTGTTTAGATATTTGATAATATTTAAACAACCCAAAACTCACCACGGGAAGATAGCTGAACTTCGAGTTCAACACATACCCTTCCCTTCATCCAACCAATGAGAGTGTTTGCTATTTACATTACTTAAATACGCAATTTGTTATAATGGAGTCATAACACTGTATTAAAAAATTAGTGTCGTGACAGTATAAGATATATAATTTGTTATTTCATCTGTTTAAGCCCGACTTTTAGATGTAACTTTGTACTGCGATTTGGTGGTAATGCCTGGTATCATGGACATTGATTTCAGTGTGGTCTTGATGAATCCATATCTTGATTGGGGCCACGCCCACATACTTTAAACGATGCTTAAGTTACCAATTTGACGCACCACTTGACAGCTTGGGTATGGTAAGGGAACTTTCTATCATCCCAGTCTGAGATATCACCTGATTGAACGAAGAAATATATTTTTTCATTGGTTATTCTCCGAAAAAGAGGTGGAGATGATAATTTTGCTACATTCCAATCAATTAATTCTGTATAGTCTGCCGCATCGAAGTTTAAAGTAGGAATGATAAAGATTCTGATGCCTTTACCTTTTGAAACAGTCTACCTGGTTTTTAACACACTTCTTAGCCCTTGCTCTCTTATGTGCCACAACTTATCAAAGACAATTGCAATCAGTAGATTTTCCGGCTGAGCAAAGAACGATTTTCGTTCAATTTCAGTGACTAGACTTTTTCAGATAGTCACACAAGTATCGAAATGTTTCTATTGCTCAGTACAGATGAATAGGCCCGTTTGTAGTGTACTTGCTGCATTTTATTTCAAACCAAACTGGCATGTAAGATTTTAAAATAAATGTCAATATGGCTTTTAAGGCATTCGATGGGTTTTCCATGCTCGCGTAAAGTCGAAGAACTCTATTTGCGCAAGTGCGCCATCTGGCATGTGAAATTTGGCCGGGGTCACACTTTGATAAGTCATTTGGAAAGTTGCCACTTTTAATTGCTTGACTTATGTAAAAAAGATATCTTTGGTCCTTGCTCAACAGTTGCCTGCCCACTTCTGTAATTTCACAATCAGTCAATTGAAAATTTATCACCGAGAGCTTTTCACAGCAATAAGATTCTGCCCAATTGGTCTAATAAATGATCTTGGGCCAGTTGTTTAGCCATCCAAATGTTGCAAAAGATGGCGGAAATATAATTCAACAAAGTGGAATAAACAAAAAACCCACTGCAGTGGTCTTCCGAGATGCACTTCGAGCTGTCTGATAGCACCATCTTTCCATCCATTATTTGCATTTCTACCATCACAGCCTACAAAATCTAAGTATTCTAGTGAAAGCCCTTGTTCAGTAACACATGATACTATGAAAACTACAATGTCCTTAGCAGATCCGGAGTTTGGAGACATATGGCCTAAATAATCTGAGCCACGTTCTTTTGTGATAGAATAGTGTTCCTCTTTAATAGTTCAATGAACCTGTTTTGATCCAATCCTTTCTATAACTAGAGACAGAGAGAGAGAAAGGATGTTATAACATCCTTTCTTCCGTAAAAATATATGCCATGTACAGTTCATCTGAATTCAGTTGAGTTTGCTGTAAATTTTATGGAGTTAAGTGAGATTAGATGGGAGCGCGTAGGCCGACTACAGCGCTAGTTTGCAACGTGGCTAGTGGCAGTTGGGTGAACTACTAAACTTTTCAGGTCTAGAACGAACTATTCGTGGTAAGCTCCAGGTTGTTTAAAAATGACCTAATATGCTCAATAGTATCAATTAACATTTAAATCTCAACCTGAGACCGCAAACTGACCTCAGTTGATTATATTCTTAATGCATGAAAATCACTCAAAACTGAATTTTTGATTGAGCTTGCGCGATCGAAAGATATTCTCTAAACACAATTTTTTTAATTATTATTATTATTAAGCAGTACAATCTGCAGATATTTTTCACTATAGCGATAAAAAATATATAAACGTAAAAAAAAAAAAAAAAAAAATTCTGAAAAAATTTAAAATTTTCATTTTTTTTTTAATTTTTAGCCGCTTTGCGGGATCGGAATATAAAGTCCGATTTGAAAAATTTCTTTTTTGCTTTTCTTGTATTTACCAATCGCAACTTTTCCGCACTATAGCGACTCGGAAATATTAACTTGACTTTTTTCGCACCACCCTAATGACCACCCTTTATACGTAATTCATATGTACTTACTCATAAACTGCGAATGGAAGAATTTGTAATAACCACTACCTTTTATACCAAAAGGAACACTAAACATTATCTTTCCTTTGGTTTCTGACTTTTATATAATGTATTGCATTGCGTAAAATTTTTTAAGCTGGACTATTTTGGCTATCCATATCCATTCCAGGCTCATCAACGTTAAAAATTCTTTCAGGACTTTCGTGTGGACCATTTTCTTACATAATACAAGTATAGGTATTAGAAAAAGTAGTTAATGTGTTGGTTGTTAAATTAGTTGGTGTAACCTTTGTAAGCAATTCAGGTTTACATTTAATTAATTCATTCACTATTCTGAACCTATTAAAAATTAAACCTAACCTTTTTTAACCCCTTAATTATAAACTATTATTAAATAATAACTATTTGCAGTTAGTTTTTAATATTTATTATTATTTAATAAACCGGCATTGTATATAATGAATAATTTAACTAAGACCAAATATCTATAAGTTAAGCCTAACCCTATGACCACTTTACCCCATGTAACTAAAACTATTATGAAATAAAATCTGTGATAAATATAACTTAGTTATAAAGGAAAATATGTTCTTGAAATATGTGTAAAGCTTTCTGAACTGCCAATTTAACAAAATGTGGAATAAACAAAATGCGGCAGAAAAGTTAATTAAAGAGTTAAAAGAACAAGGTGTAACAAAGACAGACAAAATGAGTGCTCAGTGCCTCAAACATGTTTCTAAAAATGTTTTTTTGAGTGAGAAACTTTAATCAATACTTATAAATCTAATTTTAAAAGAAAATTATTCAAATTTCTATATTAGTCAGGATTTTAGCCCTTTTTATGAATTATGACCACTTTACCCCGCCTGACCCTAATGAAATTACAGTGTAAAAACGCAAACGTACATACCTGTACCCAAATACCGAAACAGGAACATACATTTAAAGTAACAATGGTTGTTTCAAGCAGCTGTGTTCCCCTGAATAAATACAATATTTCTTTTCCAATAAAAGTACCAGTGTTACGCAGTTCCACAACACTATTGCACAAAACTGTCTTCAATGTAACAGCTAAAAGAGTAAATTTTCGGAATTTTCAAAAATATTTTATATTTATAACGCAAATTTGTAAACCATGAATTGTAGGATGTTACATATTACATAAAGGGTGATTAACTTTTTATGTACTGAATTATGAATTCATGAAAATCTTATCTTTCGTTTAATGTATTTCTAAGACATATAGCGTGTTAAAAAATAAATACTAATGCATATTTACATGAGCTGAACACAAATTTAAAGAGGCAATAATTTTGGACGATTTAAAATCGGCAGAGAAGATTTTCAAATAGTCTCATTCACAAAAAATTAAAATATGTTTTTTCTTGTGTTAATTTAAAGATTGCTATGATAAAGTACGCACATTAAATAAATTCCTTGAATTAATAGAAATAAAATAAGAAATTAATTGAGAATAATTTATAATAAGAATACATCAATTTAAAATGCGTATGCATGTCACGACATAAAAAAAAAACCTTTTCAAGAAAATGTTTGAAGATTTTGTCATACATGTTATATTAAAAATGAATCCCAAAGTATATATTTTTAAATGAGTTAAACCTAAATCGATAGAGACTCATTAATTTGGATTGTTTTACGATATGCAAGTGGTGTTATAAATAGCTAGTCTCTTACATACAAGGAAAATATGCCTTTGTTGAAATTAAATTGAAGATCTTTTGAAAAAATGACGTAGATAAAACGCATGTTAAAGCCTGTTAAAGCAATAAATTGGACTTAGCTAAACATAATCATCAAAACCTAGACTTTAATTTTAAGTTATTAATCGTTGCCATAAAATTTTGGAAAATAAGATATGCTATTTTAAAAGGAATTTTTCATCCATAAAATTTAGTACATAACTTCAATACATGTTTACACATATAAAAATTCTAAAGTTGCACTAAATTCTTAAGTGCGTGCAATAACAGAAAATAAAATTGTATAGATATTTTTAAATATGCCTTTTTAATAATCTTATACGAACAAGAACATTAGTGCTCGAAATCAACATACGATAAAACTCTTCAATAAAGCAATAGTCTTGGACTGTGTGTAGTAACTAAGTAGTTCTGTTATAAGTAGGAAAA
Source organism: Maratus speciosus (assembly GCA_963932465.1). Lineage (NCBI taxonomy): Eukaryota > Metazoa > Arthropoda > Arachnida > Araneae > Salticidae > Maratus > Maratus speciosus. The sequence continues at coordinate 174,812,190 of OZ010790.1, read as the reverse complement.
TCCTAATTATAATTCCTCTATTAGTTTAAAAAGAAAAATATTTTCTTCAAAGAGTAAACGGAGAAAATCCTGCTATCCATTTGTTCATTACCATGACACGTTATGTATAATTAGAAATATTTTAAAGTCTAATAAACAAATACACAAAAATATCTTCTGAAAATTGATTAATGATACAACTAGATTTGAAAACTAATATTTTTTTAATTAATTATAATGTAGTAGTTATTAATGTTTATAATTCTAAATAAATAAACGAAATATTTCATATCGTGAATGCTACTGAACTTTATTAGTCTGTCATTTAATAACAGAATACAAAAAGCAATAAAGCTACGATAATTAATTGCTTTTTAGCAAATATTGACAAAATAAATTCTTAAACTAATTGTGCTACGCAAATTAGCCTCATTAAAAACAGAATAATTTATGAATTGATGTTTTGAGTTGTGCATGAAACTACATTTTTTTATTTTTTGCGTAAAAATATTTATCTTATTTTATAAATATTTATTTATTGATTTTATTCTAAATCTGTTGCTCTATAAAAGCTTTTCTAAAATCAACTTTAATTTAATATTGTTTTTTTCTTCTGCTCTGAAATTCCAGTTTTTAAAAGTAGCTTTAAAAGAAATAAAATTTAATAAAGTAAATTGCACAGATTATCAATCAAAATTAACTTAATTTCAGTCAAAAAAAATTGCGATGCAGTAATGAGTTTATGTATGGATACTTTCTTTAGGATTATAAAAGACAATTCATTTTTGTCTGATTATGTGTGCTTTGTTATAAATTGTAGTGTGTGTGTGTTTTCTGACAATTTATTTCTTTGTTTTAATCATGAACTAGACTGCATGGTATCAGTGTATATTTCACAACAGGCTCTTTTTTTTTTTACATAGAAATTTTAAACTGTGTAATACGAAAATTATTTATATAAATAAATCAAATATATATAATATTATAAATCAAATACGACGAACGTTTTCAGGCTTTTGTATTGTTGTCGTAAACTGCATTGGTAATGTTTATAGTGTTAATACAGTTTATCGATGTGCTTTCTCCGCATACGCCTCGCATAAATAATTATATTTTTTCTGAGCACTCTATCAGTACACAAACCTGGGTTAAAAGTTTGATTAAATTAATGATTAACTGATTTAATTCATTTTTTATTCATTTCTGATTTGATTCCTTTTTTCACCGGAAGAAGTATGCAATTATTATTAAATAAAAACTATTTATTAAGAGGTACTTGAAAGCATATTTCTTTTTATAATCATCTGTGTGTTACTATCTTTAATATTTAAATTTAGACTTCTAAATAAAATTTAAGATTATCAACAAAACTTTACGTTGACCCAATAATAGAAATTCGAGCTAAATTCGATATAACATCCTAAATTATTAGATATTCTTTTATCCTTTTCGAACACGAAGTAATATGAAGTTCCTCAGGAATATCTGTTACCTAGGCGATGAAATCCCTCCTCTCCAAGTTATTAGATACTTAGTTATCAGTGGTATTTTGTAGCGAAGTTGATATCGTCGGAGGTATGGTATTTTAGAGATTCGTTCGTGCGATTGGAATGATAAAATTGATTCTTGCAAGTACATAAAATTAGCCATTTACATGCACATGATCAATGCACATAAATTTTATAAATCAGACTGAATTATTTTCATATAAAGTATGATTTCATTACTTGTAAATTAATGTGATTTAATAATAAGATTTATAATTTAGAAGATCAGAATTCGATGTCCGTTTCTGGCATTTGTGTGGAAAACTTGTTCTAATGTTTTCATTTTTTCACATTTTCATTTTTATTTATTTATTGTTTATGATTAAAAACAATATTTTCTTGTGAAACAATTGAAAGGTCGCAAACTGTCTTTCTAAAATTTTAGTTAGATAGAGAAGCAATCAAAATACATTTTAAACAGTATAAATACTTTTATTAAGAATGTCAAAGAAAGTGCAGTGAGTGTGCAGAAACGAAAACTGATGTACTTGAACTCGATTACAAACGTCAGGAATTTTACAACGCTGATGAAGCAAGGCTCTCGCGCATTGCTAACAAAATTAGTTGCAGTTATGTTAGAAAAGTTTGCCGCGGGTAAAATATCAAATGGACTGTACATCAGTGGTGGAAAATTAGCGCGGAGGAGGAGCCTATTGACACCACTAAATTTTAGTAGAATTTTTCGTTTTATCTAATGACAGTTTTTATTAAGATGAAGAATACCATAAAATATTTGTGGTGTCAATAGGCTCCTCCTCTGCGCCAATTTTCCACCACTGCTTTACATATATAACGTTATCAACTTTTTGGTAATTTTGGACACCCTCTGTTACGATATCATACATTATCATATGCCACGAATGCTCCCACCCTTTCATTACGTTATCAACGTTCCTATTGTTATGAACGTGTAAAAAATATTTTGATTATATTCTTATTCGAGAATGGAGTAGCACAGTTGAAGTTTATTCCAACAGAGCAAAAAATGTCCAGACCAGGAATCGAACCTGGATACTTGGCGTGCCGTGCCAATGCCTTACCTGTTAGGCTATCCGGACGATACCTGGCTGACATAATTCACTCTTATTTGTTGGACTTGGCGGCGAACTGCAGCGCTAGTTTCATTCATCCGATCTATAATATTTTGATTGTTGCAATTTTTTTGTTTTGTTTTCAATGATATACAGATTGGGGTGGTGTGAAAAAATCGAAATATTTACTTCCAATTCGCTGCAGTGGAAGAATGTTCCCTATGTTGCCATTAACAAGAAATGCCAAAAAAGATTTTTGAAATTGGGTAATATCTTCCAATCGAGCATGCCGCCGAAAATTATAAAAAAAAGCACAATTTTAAATGTTTTCGTCTTATGAAAAACAAAAATTACTTCAGTAATATTTTCACACGACATAGCGTGGAAAAGTTTCCAATGGCATTATTACAAAACATTAAAGAAGATTCTTCAAATCTCATAGCTTCTTTCGATCGTGCATACCGCAGAAAATTTCCGAAAATTGTATTTCAAGAAAATTGTATTTCGAAAACTGTATTCCGCATTTCAAGGTATTTTCATATAAAAAGAAAAATAATTGGAGCAATATTTTTGCAAGCTATAGTCTGGAAATGTTCACTATGATATGGACAGAACAGAACACAAAAAGGATTTTCAATATGCGATGATATCTTGTGATTACGCATATACCTTAAATTTAATTTTAAAAAGTGAAAAGTTTTATGTACTATTTTTCGAAAATAAATGTAATATATATTATTCATTTGAAGCCCTATTAAGGTTTTGTGGGTAATAAGAAGGCCGTGAAGTTATTATAGAATTTAGAAACTTCCATGATGATTCAATATTTATTTTTTTAGAACTTTCAACGTATTGCTTGGTAACGCTAGTTTATTGTTCATAATTCACTAAACTGCCAAAAAACACATGGCACTTCATCGTTCGTAACAAGCCATAACGCCAACTCTCAACGCATAGATATACTTATTCAGCAGTTAGACAAATCACACTAAATGCTGTCATTTCTGAATAAAAACTAGTTTTCATTTTAAAACCAAGCCATTGTTTTATGTGTTGGTATTAACACCAATAATGGCTGAAAAAAATCTGTGTTTCATCAAGTTTAGGTCTATGTTAGACGTCTATTGCAATGGGCTACATGTTTGCTCTGTTACATCGAATTGTCGTTCCGCCACTTGTTTCAGCAGGTAGATATAGCAATTACGTGATCATTGTGAAAATTGGACAAAAACTCACGCGATGTGAAACAATACCAGCGGCAGATTTTGAACCAACCCATTGTAGAAACCCTGTAGTGGATCGATATAAGTTAAACAAAGATCGGAAATATTTTCCATGTATTTGCTTCGCAATCAAAACGGCCAACTATACAAATGAATTGTATGGTCAAAACTCCGGCCTTATGTTTTATACTAGATCGCTTACAAAAGCAAATGTACACTTAGTCTTTTAAAGAGTACAGAAAGTCCTTCATATGAACTAAAAATCACAGTTAATTTTATCTCTAAATCTTACATGTCACTCTAATTCGGAATTAAAGTAAACAGGAACTTCACGGTTGCGTCTACTCGTGTGTACAGAGTCATTGAAACATTCCTTTATTTGCTTGTTAACCTAAAATTAGTTCTAGATGATGTGATCTAACAAAATGTGTTCTTACCGCACAATGACAGTTTATTAACGGCTATTTTTTTTTAAATTAGAAAACACATATAAGAGGTATTTATCTGTGAAGAGTTTTAAATGCCAAAGAATGAGCTTTTAAAAAGGAAATCAACAGAATATGTGTTATTCCAATACTCAACTGCAAGAACTCTGATTATATTGAACTGATTGATTGTAACTCAGCCAAATTACCTCCTACACCTCTACTTTGAACCATAACTAACGATATCATCAAATATTTTATTAAATCTGGTGATATACTAAAATGACATGTAACAATGTTTACCTTTCGCAGCCACTCTGTGAAAGTATGCTTAAAACTAGTTTCTGAAACATCACTAAAAAATTGTGAATCAGAGTCAAGGGGAGGCTATATTAAAATAACGCCTCAATCCAAATCAATCATTCCTGGGTTTTCAAAAAATCACACTTTAAAGTTATTGATGTTAAAAAGATAGTTTAAAGCGGCAAGACCGGTTATTTGAAATATGACAATATTATAATTATGGAAAATTTTCTAGATTAAGTACAGACGTATGTATTACATAATATATATTAATTATTTAATTAGTTTTTGCTGGAAGAGTTAGTTCCAACAAAAATTTCTTAATTTAAAAGTTGCAGATAATATTAAGAAGATTTATGATAAATTTACGATGATTTTATATCTTGTGAATTGACGAAGTTACGAATTTGTTTTCTTCAACCCCCATTTTTTTGTAGTTTGGAATTCTTTTCTGTAGTAAGAATTGGTCCTATCAAAAATTGTTGATATAAAACTTGTAGATTGTATTAAGAAGATTTATAATAAATTTAACCGAATTGATATCTTGAGAATTGACGAAGTTATGAATTTTTTTCTCTCTAAAACCCTATTTTTTCTCCCCTTGAGCCCATTTTTAATTTTATCAAAAATCTGCCATGCATAAACTTTTGGCCCTTTTTCTAGATGTAATAATAACTTTAAACTGATTTGATATGTATTATAATTAAGAAGATATGGGATTTTTTCGGTTTCCACAAAGCACCTCCCTATTGGCACCCCCTTGGTCCAACATTGCCCATTAACGATCTTGACCGAGATTTTCTTTTACTTGATTTTTTGTATTAGTTTTTAAAAGAGATTTGTGCAGAATTATGGAAGTTATCGTGCAAGATTTATTTTTAGATTTATTATAATTTAGATTTTTTATAATTTAGATTTATTATTACAAGATTTATTATAATTAGAGCAAGCGATTTTTTCGATTATGAATGATATCGTAAACAGATGAAAAAATTTTCACGAGACTTACCTCCTACACTGCATCCTTCACGAGAAAAAGATCTAGTTATGTCCCGAAGACATGAAAATTCGTTTTTACTGGGTAAAACAAACACAACGCTGAAAATGTTTCTTGCTATAAATGGAAAAATGCTCAAACTATTTATATGAAACATGTTGTCTATACTAATTCGAACACGAGAAACTCATCTAGATAGGTTTTGAATTCGCGCAAGTCCGTTTTACATATCAAAACAACCTCACCACTGAAATTGCTGCTGTATATCAAAAACTGCTCTAACGATTTTCACAAAACGTGCCGCCTATACTAATTCTACACAAGAAATCGATCTAGCTAGATCACTAATTCGAGAAAGCTCGTTTTCTGTGGTTAAAACAAGTTCAGTACTCAAAAAGGGGGTATCAATCGAAACAAATTCCAACGATTTTGGTGAGTTATGATTTATTTGATTAACAACCTTCCTGCATACTGTGACATATATGGGACATACTGAATTTACTATAGTTCTGCAGTTGTTTTTAATCGCAGATGTTCCATTCTTCTTTGTTTAATACGTCATTGGATGAGGCATGTTATGCCAACAGGTGTTGCCTCCTTTCGAGCGGATTTTGACATCAAAAAAGAGGTGACGGTGAGAATTTATAGTTGTTACTTTGTGTTGCTCGATAGTGAATATTTTTGTTGTTTTTGTGTGGAAAAATGAAGAAGAATGGACTGAAATAAATACAGCTGTGTTTGTAAGTATCCTCTGAATAATATATCATGATGCTAACACATTGTAGAAATGCTAGCGTATATAGTACATAAATAACGGTAGGTGCCACATATGTCACACCATGCATTGACCGGTTGTATTTTTCCATAGTGTTTGAAATATTTATTTGTTTATTCACCATCAAAAATGCAAAGTGTTACTTTGTCTGAACAATGACCGAAATTGCTTTGCCAAGTTTCACACTGAGTGAAGGGTCCAGGGCCAGAACTAAGGAGGGGCAGAGGGGATACGTGCCCGTGCACCAGGACGAAGGGACGCCAAATGAAGATTTTGTTTGTCGATTTTTCTCACATCTATGTTTAGCACGGTTTTGTTAAAATCATCCTGTCTGGAGTATGCCAGAGCATAGAAGAATCTAAAGATAATATGGTATAAGGATCTTGTATGAAGCAGAATTTGTTTTCGATTCTTGTCGAATCCGTTTTCAAGATTTTAATGAAGCAATAGTTTTGCAAACCAGATTGTTCAGTATTACATATTTTATTATTACATATTTAAAAATAAGTCGACTATTAGAAAATTAGTGCAATTTTCTTTGTAAATATATTTTTGCAGAGGAGGGGGGCGGGGGCGCCAAAATCCATGTTTGCCCCGGTTACAAAAAAGGCTAGTCTCGGCCCTGGGTCATTGAGTGACTCTTGTTTTCAACCGCATTGTGTCAGTTACTGCAGACTGTAGTTCTCGGCCAAAAATATGTATCAGTTACTGTAGCCTGTAGTTTTCAACGAAAATTGTATCAGGTGCTGTAGAATGTAGCGTTTCAATAAACGATACATGCATCAATTTCTGTAACTTCATTTTTCAATAAACGATATACGTATCAGTTACTGCAGGCTGAAATACACATACACAAATAGATGTCATATGTTCTTTCTCTATATATTTTGAAGTTTTAAGAGTTGCATGCAAGTTTTAACCCTTTCACCGTCCGAGGGTTTTCTTGTATTTTTATAAGAATGCTTGTAATTTCAAGGATATATATATATTTATTAATCGCAGTTTGATGCTATATTATCTTTAATATTACTTCTTTCTATATATGGTTTAAAATAAAATTCTGTTTAAAATATCTTTGCCTACAGCCATTTTAACACGATTTCTAGAAGCGGAAAAATCCGGGCCAGACGGTTAAAGGGTTTTAATGCTGATTTCACTACTATGTAAAAGTAGTCGCTAATGCATGGTGTGACATATATGGCACGAACTTAAATCGGCCTTAAATTGAGGTGGATTTGAAAATTTCGAATTTTGAGTGATTTTTCATCATGTTACATTAATATTTAGCAAACTTAAAAATATTTCTGCATGCAGGAAAAAAAATCATGCAGGAAGGGGTTAAGAGAAAACTATCTAACCAAGTCTCGATATCAGAAAAAAAATTGGTAGGTTTAAACATTTTTTTTTCAATCTACCGTAATCGGAATTATTGCAAATACTAATGCTCATTTATCACAAATACATAAAAAATATCTAGAAGGCAGCACAAACAGCTTACTTTCTGTACTAAATCGAGCGATAACAGTAAAAAATTTGGTAAAATTTCTTTAACTACCTAGAAAAAATAAAATTAAATGATTTTACCAAAAGTTGATTTTGTGAACTTAAGTATTCTCAGAAACATTCTGTAAATATGATAATATTTTTGATCGATAACTGTTCTTATACTTTTGTTATCTTTAAAAGCACTACCATATTGTTACAAACATCGCTATACGTGTAGTTTGATGCAATGGCGATATAACTTTGTTCAATATTAGCAGGAAGTTTAAAATCAAGGTAATTTTTCTGTCAAATTTAATTCATTGTTCCCCAAAAAGGTCATTTTTGCCGCCACCAACTGACTTGAACGACGATTGTTGAAGAATAATCATTTAAATCTTTATAAAGTATAGCGTGTATTGGAGCAAAGAAGATCAAAATCAATTTGGAAGCATTATTTTTGAAATCATTTCGTTAGTATTTGAAATTACCCTCTACAAACAAACAAACAAAGGCTTCTTCTCTATAATATTAGGGTATATTATGACTAATTAACGTTAAATGTCAGAAAAGCACATTAGATCAGCCAATACCAATCATGGAGTTTAGAAAATTATGAAAAACGTTACTGATTTTCAATAATGAAGCATTTATATTCATTTTTTTCCTTATAATTTACAATTCGAATTTCACATATTTTACCGTTGTCGAAGAAGGGACAATTTAAATTATATTTCCTTGCTCGGGTTTCAGAATGCTCAAAACGCTTTAAAGGATTTTTCTCTGTATATTTTCTTTTAATTCCGTTTTAAGATTCTTATTTTTTTATCAGTTCATTTTGAAAAGTAAGTCAGATTTGCAGTGGCAGAAAAGTCATATATATACATTATAGAGTAAAATAAAAGGATTTATTTTATGTTGAAAAGAGAAAAATAGCACTGAAATCAAGGAAAAATACATAGCAATTTATTTTTGAAATGAAAAATATTTTTTTAGTGTTCAAATATCCTCTAAGAAATGATAGGTTGTGTTTTAAGTGAATATAATTCTAAACACTAACTCTTTGAAAGAATACATAATTAAATTTAAATTTTATTTAGAAACTACTAAGGGAGAAACAATAACTTAAAACGTTTGGAAGATTTTATCCCTTCGATAGTTTTATTTGCAATTAATAAAATATTTTGAAGTGATTATTTTCACTAATATTTTTCGAATGATCTTTAAAAGTTGAAAAATGTTTTTCAGCAAACCTTTAAATTGTCAGATACCTCGAAAACGGCTGATTTACGACTGGTAGTTCCATTGCGTTTGTTATTCCTCACAATAAGATCTTTCCAACGATACCACTCTAGTTAAAATCATCGCCTAATACTTCTTGCACTTTCCTAGTTAGCAGAATAGTTTGGATAAGAAATATCTGACAGTACGGTTTTGTTTGGATTTAAAGATACTATGGACTTATTTCAAGGAATCCAAGCGCATTTTGTGTCTTTGATAACACAGGCCTGCGAGGAAAAAAATACAAGGGACTTGATATCTAAACTTAATGTATTTTTGAGAGCTAATTAAAAAAATATATATTGAAAAAAATCAATCACGTCACGTTTTCTTGAAAAAATCACTTTTATTTGGATTTTTATGAACAATCCATCATCAATATGCCCTCATCAATGTTCCTCACTGACCTATTGTCCCAGTGCTTTTTCCCCCAATTGAATTGCAAAGCCATCTCTCCAGAGTCTTCAGACTCGGAGCATCCAGGAGTTCAAGGCTCCGATTACGGAATATAAGCCCCCTGGAAGCGATTAAACTCTGTCCTTCTCTACGGTTGAACTTAATGATCTGACTAGAGATCTGGACTTTTCGAAAGAGGCAGCTGACTTGTTGGGCTCCAGCTTGAAAGAAAAATCTTATTGGTCAAAAGAACACTTTTTATTGGTACAGGAATCGAGAAAAGGAATTTGTTAAGTACTTTGAGGAAGAGAAGAACCGGGTCTATTGTTCTGATGTTCCTGGATAGATGAGCAATTTTAATATCACCTACGACAAAGATGGATTGAGGCTGTTTATAGATTCATCGAAAAGGAGCCTTGACGCTGTCCTTCTTCATCACGGAAACCAGTATATATCTGTACCAGTTGGGCACACTGTGCATTTAAAAGAACGCTATAAAAACCTGGATCTCGCCATCAATAAAATTAAATATGCCGACCTCGGTTGGGCCGTTTGTGGTGATTTGAAAATTATCTATATGCTTCTTGGTCAACAATGCGTATACACAAAGTACCCATGTTTAATTTGTGAGTGGGACAGCTGTGATAAGACTCAACACTGGGTCAAAAAAGAAAGGCCGAAAAGACAAAATCTTAAACCAGGCACCAAGAATGTTATACAGATCATCTTAGTTGAGCCAAAAATTGTACTGTTTCAAAAGATTGCGATTGTTTCAAGTACCAGTGCAAAAAGTTTGCAGATTTACCCGAAGCGAAGTTGAAAGAGAGAATCTTTATTGGTCCAGATATCCGCAAGCTTATGAAGGATAAAGAATTTGAGAATAGCATAACAACAAAGGATAAAAAGCTTGGATTGCCTTCCAAGGTGTCGTCAGCAAATTTCCGTGTAATTACAAGAATCCTGACGATAAACCATATGCTGGCCAAATATCGAGCGTTGGGTTGCTGCACGTGTGTCAAAATACATTACTTTCACTCACACTCGACATTTTTACCCGAAAATTTAGGATCAGTCCGCGAAGAACAGGGTGAAAGATTCCATCAAGACATCAAAGATATGGAGAGCAAATATTAAGGAATATGGGACAAGAACATGCTCGCCGACTACTCTTGGATGTTAGCACGAGATAGACCTGAGATTGAACATAAAAGAAGAACGTCAAAAAAGAAGTTTCAAAAGAAAAAGGGTACTTACTTAAACAGAAACTTTGTTTTGTTTTGTTTTTTGCTCAGTTTAAAATTTGTTTGAAACTTTCATGTACACATACATAATATTACCTCTTCTTGGTCAGTCGTCTATTTTATGTACGTTACCTTAATAAAAACAAATTAAAATAGTATGTTGATTATTTTTTCTAGAAACTGCACCATAATTTGATGTGAAAAGTTTAAACTCAACGGAAATCTTTGTTTTTCTCTCGACCAGAAGCGGCTCGTGCGATCTGGCAGCAGTGGTTTTTATCTATTTAAACCTATAAAAATAATCGATTACAGAAAAAACAATTCTCCTCACCAATAATCTATTAATTTACATAGATTTAAATGGATAGGAAACATTGTTGCCAGATGGTATATGCAAAACCGTTCCAGGGAATTCCTTTTCAAATAGCATTTTAGTAAAATATCGGTATCGATTTTACAAAAAATCCTGACGTGATGGGAAAAATGGGGGTTATTTTCGAAATCAGCACACCAAATAACATAAAAATCAGCGAAAACGTCTCTTCTATTTTTCAAAAAGTTCAATTTCGCAGGCCTGTGTAATGAGAATGATATTTTCAGGAGTTAAATATCGTGTGATTAATAAATGCTTCAGTGGTTATCATAAAGTATACTGTAACATATAAAAATAAAAATTCATTCTATTTACAATGCACTCTGTTGAAAATTTTAAAAGTAGTGTGATTGTTAATTATTCTATAAGATGTTGCAATAAATAATAAAGATTTCTACGAGAGACCTTTAGAACTGTTAGATATGATTTTAAAACGAACAAAATTCTGTTGTGCGTGCGACGGGTTATTCGCAAAAATAATTCACACGAGCTTGTAGTTTAAACTACAATAATGTACTGTCAAAACTGTTAGAAAAACATGTAGCTTTATTGGATAAAAGTCTTGCTTTTACAACGTAGAAATATGTAATAATAAAGACAGAAGTTTGTCTGTCTGTCTGAGTGTATATGTGTGTCCTGGAGAGATCATAGCGTGCAAAGACATAGGATTTGCAGGATTGTTCCTGTATAACTGAAACTATGCACACCGGAACCAGTTTTTTGATTTTTTGGATAGTTTTTTGTTAGTTAATTAAAAAGATCAAACGTGACACTTCTACCGATTTGGCGTTTAAAAAAGTACCGCGATAGATGATGTAACACACAGATTCATAAAATGATTCAATGTCAGTCAGACATGTATTTCTTTCATAATTGCGATTTTTATAAAGAAATAAAATAAAAGTTAGATAATCAAGTTAAACATTAAATTGTTCAATGATATAAAAGTTTACATCTATATGACATAGATAGGAAGGCAAACTGTTTTTAAATTATCATTCCAAGCTTCGAAAAAAATGAAAAATAAGTCGACTTAAACGATTTACATGGAAGTAGACAAGTAAATTAAACCCAATACACAAATCAGAGTAGGAGAGATGGGGGCACATGTGAACATCGCAATTTTTCATAGTTATTATAAGTTTTTTTTTTTATTTGAAAAAATTACTAAAGATGATAGCACCTGTAGACATATGATAAAAATTTTTTGAAGCTCTACGACATTTTGTTTGTCCTCTGTAGCCAAAACACTGTTTTTAGATCTCAAAAATAAAATCTTTGTCCCAAGTTGATAAGCGAATAACTTTATTTATTCATTCATTTATTTGAATTTGAGTGTTTTAACATATACTATGAATACTAATAAACATTTTTGATACAGTTCTTTTTCTTCTAAAATTGAGAAATGTTAATGATTTATCAATTTAACAAAAGCAGCAATGTGGGGCACTTGTGAACAGACTAGTTGGGGCAGATATGAACAGTACATAAGTGCCCCAATAACATTCTGTGATTCTGTTTCTTTCAATTAACTTAATGAGAAATAATGTAAGTTCCATTATCTGCAATTTTCCTGAAATACAAGATATTTTCCTCACACAAAGTTTATTTTGTATTGAAACTTCCACAAACACATCTTTCAGCTAATACATAAAGAGCAACAATCTCGTTTACGTTCAATTGTATTCTAAAATGCAACAAGTGTTATATATTATTTTACTAAACGTTAACAACAATATGTTTTATACATTGCTAATACAAAAGTATTACCTTGAACAACTTTGCAAATTTTTCTGTTATATTTGTTCTAACCTAGCAATGATGGCTTAATTCCATCTCTAAAACAGTTATGTATATGACGCTTTGATTGAAGCTATCCATTCAAAATACCATAACCAAAAATACCAGTAATATTTTAAGAAAGTAAAATTTTTAAACTGATAACTACCGTAAAATCCCGATTGTACCCCCCCCCCTTCTTTCAAAAGCAAAAGAAGTTGGGGGGGGGGGTTATAGTCGAGATTTTTTTATCATTAAAAAACCCTTCTTTATCTATAATTTACAAGTAAATCATGCAAATACAGGAGTGAGAATCTTTCGTATTTCGGCAGATTTCCGATAAATAGAATGTAAATGGCCCCTCTCTAAAATTTCCCCCAAACAAAAACCCTTAAGCAAAATGTAAAAGTTTTAATTTCTTTTTTAAAATTGCTTCTTTATTTTTATTTATTGCAACAATATTTAATGAATCATCTAAGCCTCTCCCCTCCAAATCTACTTCTTTTCATTTTATAATTTTTTTCTTAAACTCCAGAAACCCCCCAAAACTAGAGAAATATATGTATTTTTTTTCTTTATTGTGAATTTAAAAGGTAATATAACTAATGATTACGATGACAAATGAATAACAAAATAAAAAGCATGTTAAAGGATATTTTTTCCTTGTGTTCACATGTGCCCCACATGTGTTCACAACTACCCGCTGATGGAGCACATGTGAACAATTTTTTGAATTTATAAAATATTTAAAAATGTAAAAAAAAACTATACAGGTGATTTTAAAAGAATTACCACGTGTAAAAGAAAATTCTGTTTACTATATTAAGTAGTTTTTGTTTATAGAAATTAATCCAGTTATGAGAAAAAACTATATTTATGCGAACTGTTCACATGTGCCCCCATCTCCCCTACCTTGCGTACATGCTTTGAGTAGTAAGTTTATTTCAGTACAACATTCGTACAATAATAGGAATTTGTGGCAAAAATGGACAAGACAAAATTGCAGATATCATTTTTTTCGCATATTCTTTGTAGCGCACGTTTATAATAAAATTGTTAATGTTACTATTCCCGAAAGCGCATTGACATTTCTGCTGCGTTTGGCTACTGCTATACAACTCAACTCCGTTCGAATTCCTACAGTGATTTTTTTCAGTTTTTTCGAATTTCCTACATAACTTTTATGCAATCTGTAGTATTTTCTTCGTGTTTCGTGGTGATTTTTCCACAATAGTAAAAAGTTAATCAAGGTAGGTTAGTAAAAGGTAGTTTTAATCTTTTAGTCCAAAATAGTTAATTTTATTCTTTGCTCAATAAACTTTATTTTGAACAATTTTTAATCGCTCAAAACTTTTTTTTTACTCTTTTTCTCCTGTTTTTCGACGATTTTCTTTAAACTCATGAAATAAATCTGCGGCATTTTCTGGATTTTCTCATTAGATTCTCATTTAATTATTTATTTTTTCTTTGGGGGGAGGGCTGTTGGCGCTTTGTGTCGATTTTTACACGTTAATAATAGGTAACTGGTTTGCGGGGGAATATTTTCGTCTAAAACTAAAAAATCACAATAATTCAAGGTTCATTTAGCTCGAGAATGGAGCAGTCAAAAGTAGTGGTTATCCAACCCCAGGATCTTTCGCAAAAAAAGTTCATTTGATTTCAGGCTCGGTTAAAGAAAACCAACCAGTGAGGTAGGCGAAGATTCGTTAGTAAAATATTACTGCAACGAACTAATATCTTTTATTCTAAAAGGATGATAAAAAAATATTTCTCGAGATTAGCGTTTTGGCCTCATGCAATACATTATTTGGATTTTCCCTTCTAGGGCACTTTTTGCTTCGTAAAACAATTTCGAAAAGCATAGTAGCAGGTTTTTAAATAATATAAAACATTGTTTCGAATAATTTTATGGTGTAAACGGATTTTAAATTTTAGAACATTTCCCAAGCGCATGATCGTCTGCAAAATTCCAAAAACAATAATGATAAAATTGCGTCAGGAACTACGGCCTTTTTAACAGTTTCCAACATAGTTGAAAGCTGTTTATGAATTCGGTTTGTCTGTCCGTCTGTCCGTGCTCTAACTGGCGTAAATGATGTCCGATTTCCATGAAATGGTTATATGTTTTTGGGTATGGCTATGACAAGTTCGGTATTGAAAATGAAGTGTGTAGCATTATAGGTTCATTTACAGGGCCACTCAAGAAAATTCCGTTACATTACTGTCTATGGGGAAAAATCGTTTCCCGTGTTATTTAATGATATGCTCCGTGTTCTTGTTTATTACGCTATCAGTTAAAAATATTACTTGAAAAACTGATTTGTTTTTTATATTGTATGTAGTTCGGACTAGCATTTCTTTGATTTAAGAACACACTTATAGAAAGTACTATTTAAAAACTTCATTTTAAAATTCTGACGAAATTGCTCAATTAAATTTTAAAAGAATTAAACCGTGCATTATAAAATAAAACTAAATTACTGTAAGCTGAGATTCAACTTAGTAAGGCCTAATAGGAAGTGTTTTTTACCAATAGCCTGGTAAATAAAGAATCCATTATTTAGAAACAGTGCCATAACCGTGGCACAAAACCGTGCCATAGAACATAGAACTGAATTACTGTAAGCGGAGATTCAATTTAGTAAGACCTAATAGGAAGTGTTTTTTACCAATTGTTTTCTAAATAAAGAATCCATAACCATGGGTGTTTGGTGTTTAAAAAATATAAATGATCTGGGATTGTCTTGTAGATTTACCTGGAACAGAAAAG
The DNA here is from genome assembly GCA_963932465.1 of Maratus speciosus. Classification (NCBI taxonomy): domain Eukaryota; kingdom Metazoa; phylum Arthropoda; class Arachnida; order Araneae; family Salticidae; genus Maratus; species Maratus speciosus. The sequence continues at coordinate 174,796,588 of OZ010790.1, read as the reverse complement.
CAATACGAGTTAATGAAAGCCATTTAATCTTGCGGTGTCATGAATCCATTATCAATAAAATCGACCCGCTGTAAATAAAATGGTGCTAGCTTGAATTACGAGCTATGCATTTTGTATTTTAAGTCTTAGATGCAATTTATACAGTTAATTGTTTAACATTAAATAAATTTATTCCCCCTTTTCCTGGATAACGACTATCTTTCAAACCCGAAACTTAATTCTTATTTTTCGCGAAATCATGTTTTTCACCAAGTAGTGTTCACCAGGGTTAGAACTGTTCAACCGACTAATATTTCGATATTTGGTTAATTGGTTTGAATATTGTACTGTTTTAAAAACATAGTTTTGAGAACAGCGAGATTTTGAGTAGTGTTTTATAGTAACTAAAAGAAAGTAAATAACGTATTTATTATGCCAAATGTTTTTTAGTTATAAATAGCTTTTATATAATAATAAATAATATTATTGCTTTTGTTTGTTGTTTTACAAATATAATTTTTTAGAAAGAAAGAATATATAATTCATATTTCTATTAAAAACAAAATAAAGATATACGTTAAAGGATAAAATATTCATAAAATGTTTAATATAACTTTCTCAGACTATAGCTTTTGCAGAAAATATCACTTAAAATTACATATAAAATTACATATGACCCTGTAAAATTACATATAAAAACAATAAAAAAAATTGACTAGAAACATATTTTATGCCATTTATAAAACAGAAATATATTTTTTTTTTCTGAAAAATTGGATAATATCCACTAACATTTTAAATTTTGCATGTTTTCTCTTCTCTTCTCTTGATTCTTCTTATTTTACAATTCAAATTTCGAAACATTTCCGAGAACGGAAAATAAGAAAATTAAATTACATTTGACTTAACTTGTCTTGCGAAAAGCAGAATGTTTCCGAAGTCTAGGTTTTATGGAAAAGGTAATTTCCTTTAATCATTCTTATCTCAAGTGGAAGTTAAACAGAATGTAATTGCGAATGTCATTCCCTAATTTGAATGTAAATTAAAAGGGGCTTATCTGCTGGCTTTGCTTAGAGAAATTTAATGAACAGCCTAATTCTAAACCATTTCTCTTGGCCGTTTTACACATTGTTATAAAAAGATTTTGTTATAAAAGAACCTGTCTTGCGAAAAAGCAAAATGTTTCCGAAGTCTAGGTTTGTTAGGTTTGTTATAAAAAGATTTTTCTTAAGTTTAGATATTATTTAAACATACAACGTATAGTTTGTTTGGTACGATTGGTAATCATTACATGGTGATTAAATTGTATTACATTCGTTTAATTAGATTGTTTTTTATGATGACAGTAAAAAATATTGTATGTGTTTTCTTTTTTTCTTTTTCTTTTTTGATTTTAATAAAGCGTCCTAATGACCAATATTTTGAATAACTCGGTATAACGTAAGAAAATCCAACAATTTTGGGAAATTTTAATACTTTTCTCTCAATAATATTAAAGGTCTAACATACATAGAAGGTTCCGATGGTATATGCAATGGCACACCGTACAATATTAGCATGTATAAAGATTTTATACACTTATAACTGTTGTACCATTCACACGAGAATATAATTCCAGTACAAAGGAATGTCCAATACAAAATTAAATTAGTAATTTTATTGATGATGTTATTTTACTGTTCATCTACCAAAATATGTATATACATACTGATAATGACAATCGTTTGAAGTACATACATACAGGGTGATTCAGCTCGTCGGTGACAAACTTTAAGGATCGATAGAGCACACCTAGACGAACATTTTTGAATAGGGAATGTAGGGTCCCTGACGCGATGGTAAGGCGCTAGGCGCTTTCGAAAATTTGGGTGCCGAAATTCGAAACGTCATAAAAACTAGGGAAATGGTTAGATTTTCTTGCTTGTTGCGTCGAAATGATTCTGTTTGTTTAGACTTTCTTCAGTACCAATTTGATAAGCGTATCTCTTAAAACATGGATAGGGGGCGCTGCAGACTTTGGAGAGCTAGACAACAACTTTAAGCCCGTTATTTTGATAATTTAACACATGCTCGCCAAAGTTTATACTCTAACTTAAAGTTTGAACCCAAAAGTAGAGCCCTGCAAAAAGCGTAAGAGCCGGAATAAAATGTCAAAGTACAGGGTGGTCGAAACTCGAAGGCTCCTAGGAGATAAACAAACAGATTTCTTGACTTATGGCATGCATTTTCATGATTCTGTTTGCTGGGGCTCTCTGAAACTCAGTTGAACGGTACAAAAAGAAACATCGATAGGGGGCGCTTTGGGCAAAAAACATAATTCGTTGACATTTCGGACGCTAACTGGAAACGGGGCGCTACGATCAGTTAGAAACAAAACAAGAGAGTAATTTACTTATCATAAGAAGCTATTAAAACTGCAGTTTGTTTGTTTTTTTTAACAAACATAGCTGGTTTCAATCATGCACAATGCGCGCAATAAAATTTACATAAGGTGCTTTTTGCTGATTTATGCAAAAGATATCGTACCATATCGATATGCAAAAGATACGTAATGCGTAGACGACAACGCGAGATGACGTAGTTGTATGCGCAGACACGTCTTTTGAACGTGCGGTACCTACTTAAGCTTCGGGTTACTTGTCTGCAGATCGGTAGTAGGATGGAACGGTACACAAACTCTGAATTGGCTGACATGCATTTGGCGTATGGCGCTGCTGGTTGTAATGGACGAGCCGCTCAGCGGTTGTACGCCGAGCGTTACCCCAACAGGCAAATCCCCTGCCATGCCTTCTTCGCTCGAGTACACCAGAGGTTGTCCACAACGGGATCTTTCGACGGAGGCAGGCCTGAACGGGAGCGATCAGTGAGCACCCCCGACAACGAAGAGGCTGTGCTTAACCTGGTTGAGGACAACCCAGGTCTTAGCACGAGAGATATCGCCAGACATGTTGGCATTTCGCAAGCAACTGCGTGGCGCATCTTACGTTCCCGGAATCTGCACCCCTACCACATCCAGCGGGTGCAGTTGCTCAGAGAGCAGGATTTTGGCCCTCGAGTGGAATTCTCAAGATGGTACTTGGCGATGAGATCCAGGGATCCCCGTTTTGTAAACAGCATTTTGTTTACGGACGAGTCCACCTTCAGCCGGGAGGGAATGTGGAACGCCCACAACAGTCATGTGTGGTGTGATGAAAATCCACATGAAACCAGAAGCCGAGCAGCCCAGGAGCGTTTCTCAGTAAATGTGTGGGCCGGCATTCTGGGGGATTGCCTCATTGGCCCTTATTTGTTACCTGAACGGCTGACAGGTGGAAATTACCTGATTTTCCTGGATCAAGTGCTGCCGCAGCTTCTGGATGAGGCGCACGTACCCGAAGGTTCGCGTCGCCAGATGTGGTTCCAGCACGATGGAGCTCCGGCCCATTACACGAACGACGTGCGTCTCCATCTAAACGCAAGGTATGGCCAGCGGTGGATCGGGCGTGGGGGTCCAGTTCACTGGCCTGCCCGATCACCAGACCTCACCTGCTTGGATTTCTTCCTTTGGGGTTACCTGAAGGCCGAGGTATACCATACACCTGTCAGCAGTGCTGAAGAACTTGTGGCGCGCATTGTGGCAGCTGCAGGGCAGATCAGAGATACTCCTGGCATTGTTGGAAACACACACTCCTCAATGCGACGGAGGTGCGAAGCCTGCATCATGGCCCAAGGTCGAAATTTCGAGCATCTTCTGTAGTGTTATTTTTTGTAAATAAATTTCCAGTATCATTGATGTTTTTGGTCTAAATTTATTCAGAAGTGTTGAGCAGAGGTAGAAAATGTGTTTTCATTATTACTAACTGATCGTAGCGCCCCGTTTCCAGTTAGCGTCCGAAATGTCAACGAATTATGTTTTTTGCCCAAAGCGCCCCCTATCGATGTTTCTTTTTGTACCGTTCAACTGAGTTTCAGAGAGCCCCAGCAAACAGAATCATGAAAATGCATGCCATAAGTCAAGAAATCTGTTTGTTTATCTCTTAGGAGCCTTCGAGTTTCGACCACCCTGTACTTTGACATTTTATTCCGGCTCTTACGCTTTTTGCAGGGCTCTACTTTTGGGTTCAAACTTTAAGTTAGAGTATAAACTTTGGCGAGCATGTGTTAAATTATCAAAATAACGGGCTTAAAGTTGTTGTCTAGCTCTCCAAAGTCTGCAGCGCCCCCTATCCATGTTTTAAGAGATACGCTTATCAAATTGGTACTGAAGAAAGTCTAAACAAACAGAATCATTTCGACGCAACAAGCAAGAAAATCTAACCATTTCCCTAGTTTTTATGACGTTTCGAATTTCGGCACCCAAATTTTCGAAAGCGCCTAGCGCCTTACCATCGCGTCAGGGACCCTACATTCCCTATTCAAAAATGTTCGTCTAGGTGTGCTCTATCGATCCTTAAAGTTTGTCACCGACGAGCTGAATCACCCTGTATACTAAAAAATATCACTACATACAAAACTTTGAACAAGTGGTTGGATCATATGAAATAATGTTATTGTGAATGTTAGACTATTTGAATGTAAATACTAATTTCTTAGTTGCACATTTGTCACACTAACCGGACGGTAGCTTTAAATACATGATTTTATTTTTATATTATATTCGAGCGACTATATTTTAAAAGTGACTTTTTTAGCCCATTTCCCTTGCACATGTTGTCAAAATACAAGTAAAAGCATAAATGCAAATAAAAACTATGTTTAAAGCACCGAAACACTTTATTTCTTGTTTCAAATTAACTTCGGTAGCCATAGCGTACCGTCATCAGTGCAAAATATGATTGCTCAGAAAAGAAAATTGCTGAAAAGCGGATTCAACCATAACGTTTATTAGCGCCAATAAAATTACAGGAAATTTTAGGATGCAGCCAATGTATGAGATGTGGATTCAAAGATAAAGTTTATTAGCCAATAGAATTAAGATAAGAAATTTTAGGAAACGGGTCATGTAATCGGATTCAAAGATAAACTTTATTGGTCAATAGAATTTCAGGAAAGTTTAGAGAAGAGCCAATGATATATAATAAATGTAATGTGAAATCCTGCAAGTGGAATGTATGAACAAAACGATTTTATATAATTTTTCCAGCAATCTGACAATGAAGGAATAGCAAAATCACAATTAATAATATTTTAGAGAATTTTATATATATGGAATGCTTCAAGACAGTCAGGTTCATGAATGGAAATGGGTTTTGAGATAATTTTTGCTGCTCTAAAGTAAAAAAAAAAAAATGTGATTCATTTTTCATCAATGTTTAGTAGTGGCAGATTGGTTAATTTCTTCTTTCTGAACATATTGCTTGTGTTCTTTAATTCGAAACTTTAAAATGCGTTTGGTTTGTCCAATATAAGAAAGACCACATAACAACTTGTGCTATAGATACCCCAGGAATTGGATATCTCAATAGGATCTTTCAGTTTGGAGAAAGTAAGTTTATTAGCAGCGTGAAAATTTTTCTGAAGTCAAATTGCCTAAGGATTTTGGCGATTAAAAAGCTGGACATTGGAAAGATAGGTAAAACGATGCTACTATTTGGCGAATGAGATTTACGTGAACTTGACGAAGCGGATGCTGTAATTTAAATAAAGTAGTATCAGTAATGGAAGAATTGTAACCTCTGTCAATAGTAATAGATTTGAGATCACGGATTTCTGAATTTGATGAGTGGTAAGCTGAGCAAAACATGTACCGCACGATTTATAAAGGTAGAAAACGCGGCCATTTTCTGACAAACGGATTGACATGATCGAACATAGGGTAGTAGAGAAACAGCGAAACTTTTGCGGTAGACTGATGTAGAGAAACCGTTTTCAGTGCGAGTCACAAGGGTACCTAGAAAAGGAAGTGAACCAATATTTTTTGTTTTATAGATGAATTGAATATTGCTGTCTATAGATTACATAATGTTAAGTATATTATCAATATTGTGAAGAGAAGTGCCAATTAAGGTAAATGAAACACCTTCTTATATAACCAATAATCATTGCATAAAAAGTATTTGTTTTCAAAAATTACCAAAGCATGGACCCATACATTTTTAATATTGTGAATTTTTTTAAAATAACTGTCATATTCGGGTAGAATAAAATAAGTTTCTAATGTTTCTTCTATTTTTTCTCACCCCTCCCCCTCCACCTCCACACAAAATAATGTTCCAAAAATATGGGTACGAGAGTATACACAAAAATACAGTAGGTAAAAATATGTGCTTTTGTAACAATTACTAAATAAATAACAGCAACATATTAAGGGTACGCTCAAAAATTTTACTAAAGTATATATATGTTTAATTACATATAATCACTTCATAGTACCAATGCATAAAATAATCAATAATTTGATAAGAATGTTTAATGAATTTACTGTGTCAGCTGTATAATATAATTAAACAAAAACATAATTTGCAGAATAAATTAAATATAAACAATTTATTTCCTACATTATTTAAGCCCGAGAAGGGACAGATATTAAGACATTTCGGCTGTTGAAATCGGCTGTTATTTCCTAATATTCTATAGAACACATGATTTAGATTTTTTAAAGGCTTTCTTGTTATTCCTGCCAACCAGGTGGCAGTGACACCGGCATAAAATATAGCCCATATAGGATAAGAGACTATCACTCTTGATTCGCAACCAATAACTTCTGTAATCTGTTTATTATTCCCTGAGATTCCACAGAAAACGTAATTTAGGACTCTTTTAGAATGCTTTTCGCTACTTCCCTTCGCTTCACCCCTTTTTAATTTCGAATTTATTTTGGATTGTTCTTAGATCACATTTATATTTTATAAGTAACTAACGTGCTATATTTAAAGTTTCTAGCCTCTTCAGTACCGCAGAAATCACAATTTAGAAAGATTTTGCTCCTGCAAACCTGGACATAAAATATAGCTTATGTTTGAGCAGGTTCATCACCATCAATTTGCAATCATTCTGTTTGAAATCGGCTTCATATGTTCTTAGAGATCATTTGTATCTCATAAATAACTGCCCTGCCTAATTTCAGGATTCTAGGCTCTTCAGTAACACAAAAATTGCAATTTAGAAAGTTTTTTGCTTCTACAACTTCTGGGTGGTAGTGACACTGACATGAAATAGAGCTTATGTTGCAGCAAGAGCTGTCATCATCAATTTCCAACCATTATTTTTGAAATAGGTTGCGTACTTTCTGAAATTGCGTAGAAATCGCCGTTTAGAACGTTTTTTAGAACTCTTTTCGCGCATTTTAACCCTTTTTAAATTTCGAATTTTTTAAGAAATGTTCTTAGAGATCATTTATATCTTATAAGTAACTACCATTCCAAATTACATGTATCTGAGACCTTCAGTAACACAAAAATCGCAATTTCGAACGTTTGTTTTGCTCCTGCACCCCCTTTAGGGGTAGTGGCACCGACATAAAATGTAGCCTATATTGGAGCACCAATTGGGTTGTCACCATCATTTTGACACCATTATTTTTGAAATCGGTTTGGTACTTCTTGAGATTGCGTAAAAATCGCCATTTAGGACGTTTTTTAGAACGCTTTTTGCTCATTTTCACCCCTTTTAAATTTCGATTTTTTTAAAGAAATGTTCCTAGAGATCATTTATATCTAATAAGAAACTACCATGTCAGATTCCATGTATCTGGATCCTTCTGTAACACAAAAATCGCAATTTCGAACGTTTTTTACTCCTGCACCCCCTTTAGGGTTAATGGCACCGACATAAAATGTAGCCTATGTTGGAGCAAGAGTTATCACCATCATTTTGACACCATTATTTTTTAAATCGGCTTGGTACCTTCTGAAATTGGGTACAAATCGCCATTTAGAACGTTTTTTAGAACGCTTTTTGCGCATTTTCACCCTTTTTTAATTTCGATTTTTTAAAGAAATGTCCTTTAGAGATCATTAGTATCTTATAAATAGCTACCGTTCCAAATTTCATGTTTCTAGGCCCTTCAGTAACACAAAAATCGCATTTTTAGAACATTTTTTGCTCCTGCACCACCTTTTGGTGAGTGGCACGGACATAAGATATAGCCTATGTTCTAAGTTGGACTAACACCATCATTTTGATACAATTTTGGAATCGGTTCGGTAGTTCCAGAGCTTACCTCCTAAAAATAAACAATTTTTTCCTCTTTATAATATTAGTATAAATTTGCTTTTAAGTTTAGCTTATTTTTGATTACTTGGTTTTTGTTTAAAATAATGCTAAAATTCTTATAAACTTATATGCATTAACATTTAAAAAAGATATCTGTGAATGTCTTTTTACATTTTTAATTAGAAAATCTTCATTAAGATAAACTTTTTTTACAGACATCACTCTTAAATCCTTTCCACTTTTCAAAGAATTGTAACTAATAATTTATCTGGTAGTATTAAATTTATCTGACGATAATAACTAAGATCCAACCGAAACAGGTTTTTAAGACTGAAAACGAAACCGAAACAGAATTTCGGTAATCTTCCTATTTTCGGCTTCAAACGAAAATGAAAACGAAAATGTCCATTTTTTAAAAGTAATTAATAGATACATAAATACACATATTTTTTAATTAATTATACGTGTTTATTAAACAAACATAATTATTAATCAATTATACGTGTGGCACAAATTTCCTCTGTGTACTTCTGACCTATTTTTTTTTATTTTCATATAAAGTAAAACGTAATTAATTCATCAACCTCACGGAATAGTTTTCTAATTATACGAATTTAATCTAATTGAAAAATGTTTTATGTATACATATCTCTTTTTATCTTTTGTAATGATTTTTGTAAGTGTTCATCTGTTATAATCGAACTTACTCAAAAATTATACTAAGCCCTTCTGCGGTTTTAAACTAAAAAAATCTATCACTGTTAAGTCTGCATCTTTTAATGAGCACGTAAAAACCTTCTTCAAAGTTGAGTCATATTTGCATTGCTTGCTTTGTAATTTGCACTCACGTCTTGAGTCAGTTATGACTGATAATTATAAACAGTGAAATTCATAGCAATAAATAATGAGTGTCTCATTTGAGCCGATACAGCTCAAATGAACGAGCAATGCTGAAAATTTCCGAAACAACAAACGATATTTTTCGAATACAGATAGTTTAGGTCCGGCCGAATATCTGATAGTCTTTTCGGCGAAACACTAATTTACGGCCGAAAATGAAAATGAATCCGAATTTTCGGTCTATCTCTAATATAAACTCATTTTCAAAATTTCGTTACATATATGAGTATGCAAGCAGAAAAATGAACTTCCAAATAGTAAAACCTTATGATATTAAATGTCTTTTCAAAGTAAATCCGACAATATGAAATGTTGGAAATTAAAGTAACAAAATTTCTGTTAATTTATAAAACACTAACTATGTTTCAATCCTAGAAATATATGCATTCATTCAGGAGGCTAAAGCAAAGAGGGGATGCTCAATAGGGAGAAGCATAAAAAATATTTTTTCGAAATTCTTTTCCACTAGCGTGTAAAAGTTGTGAAATGGTCTCAGAAATATACTCACAAAATTTCAAAATATTCAATTAATAGCTATCGGTTCCAGTTTAGGGCTAAATGCAATTTTAGCCGAAAATGTTGTAAATTTTCACATTTCAGTAATATTTTTAATTTCCGATTTTTTCTTCGTGCTAGCGCGGAAAAACTGAAACAGTATATAAGGAGCATAAGTCCAAAATTTTAGAGTAATCAACAAATATCTTCCGGTTCCGGGTCTAAATATGGAAAATTAGCCGGAAATGATGTAATTTTTCACATTTTAGTGATTTCTATTATTTTCCATTTTTTATTCCAGCTTGCACGGAAAAGTTGGACGAATTTAAAAGAAACATAAGTGCAAACTTTTAGAATAATCAATAAATATCTTACGGTTTCTCTTTGAGATTTAAAAATATCAAAGTAGTCAACACTTATGTAAAATTTCACATTTCAGTGATTTATTTTATTATCGATTTTCTCTTCTCACTGGCGCGGAAAAGTCGGAAGGTCATATGAGAAACATAAGTGTAAAAAATTAAGGTTATTGCGATACAACTGGCCCTAAAATATATTGCGGTCCAATTGGAAAACATGCTTCAGAATTGTGAACATTTACCTGTTGTGGAGGTTAAGAAAATTAAAACCGATGTTCCTTCTGCTGACAAAACTGATCTCAGCACAGACCAGAAATACCTGCACGATATCTGCACTGTATTGATAAATGGTTTTTGTCCTGATAATTAGTCCCACAAAGATCCTGGAAAAATTTCCCATGCCCACTGGTTGACAACAGCTAACCGAATTTTTGGAAAACAATTCAAGCTTCACGTTATCTTACAGATGATTTGGCTACACCAGTGGCCGAAAGGTTCTGCTCTCGAAGCTGGTAGACGGGAGGTGCTGGGTTCGAACCCAATCGCGCCCGTCGGCCTAATCGTTCGGAGTTTTCGTGGTTTTCTTCGAACCGTAGATTTCCATGTGTAAATACGGGTTAGTTTCCCTTAGAAAGACCCCCATGGAGGGCACTGCCCCCCTTTAGGGCCTATACCCCTCGTTTTTATAATTGGCCGTCATAAACACAAGCAACCTTACAGATGATCTGAAGCTAGTTGTGGATCGCGTCATCCAGAGAAATGGTTACTTTGGTCATGATGAAGCAATAATCCCTGCAATGCTTGTCGACCCAAACCAGAATGTACGAGAACTTGTGCTACGCAGGATATTGAAAACAAGGGAAAAACGAGAGCGGGAGGTCGTATGTTGTAAATTCCTGAACTTAACTTTAAAGTTAAATCTTACGTGGATCTCATAGACTGGCAGAATTGCCAACTAACGGTACCTCCGATTACCACTCACTTGTCGAACGAACACATAATGCAATTGATAAAGTTTGGCGAATGTCCTCCATCGGCATTTGGAAGCATAAATTTCCGTACTGCCACACTCAATGTATTGAAACGTAGAACTGACAACAGAAGCTTCACTTGCAGTTATCGGAGAGAATAATCGTGCTGGCTACATCAGATCCAGAATGGAGTCAAGGCGTGGCACAGCAGCGTGCGAATAGAAAAGTGCGCCCGGAGCAAAGTTTCAATTTGGCGCCCCCCCCCTCTTCCTAATTTTTCTTTGTAACATATGTCACAAAATTGAAAAGTGCAGAAACAGAAATAAAGTCTATTGAATACATATTTTGCGTTTATAGTAAAGGAGATCTAGAAAATGAGTGTAGAAAAAATTTATATAATAGTACAGTATAACAGTTTGGAAACCTGTTATATTTCATGAAAGAAACCCCATGCAATTTTGATAGTATGTTTTCGTCACAGAGCAGAGAAAGTTAACAAAAGAGACAAAGACAAAAGTCTGAAACAAGTTCTGAAAAGAAAGAAGTCCTTATTCATAAATTTGTATTTCGGTGTGAGGTAAAGGAGAATGCAATAACTTTGAAACGAAAAATGTTTGTACTTTCACTGAGAAAAACAATTACCAATATGTAAGTATACATTTTATTTTATTTTATTTTTTTTTTTTTTTACAAAAAAGAAGAAAAAGACGAGTTTTGTAATATAAATCTGGCGCCTCCTAAAGTTTCGCGCCAGGGGCGACTGCCCCCTTCGCCCCCCACTTCGCACGGCCCTGGCTTGGCATGCCAGCCTTTGAAGCCAAAAACCAGCATAAAGGGGAAAAAATGGAAACAAGTGAACGAAATGCATTTAATGCACATTTGCAACTTTTCTTCTGCAACTTCAAATGCATTTAGTTATACAAAGTCTGTGTATTGCGTGAATAATAAGATTTGTTGTTTAATGTAATAATTATTATTTACGAATGTCTAATTTTATAAAAAATAAATGTTTAAAGCTTCCATAAATAAATTGTTATACAAAAAGTTTCCATTCTTTTCTATATTTCGACCTCTAAATTTTCCACTCTTTTACATAATTTATCATATTTCGACCCCAAAGGGGAACCGGAAGCTACTTATTGATTATTCTAAAATTATCTTTCTTGTATATTTTTCCAACTTTTCCGTGCTAGCGGGAATAGAAAATCGGAAATAAATCACTAAAATGTGAAAAATTACTCATTTTTGGCTAATTTTCCATATTTAGACCCCAAAGTGGACCCGGAAGATATTTATTAATTGCTCTAAAATTTTGGACTTTTGCTCCTTGTATATCTTTCATCTTTTCCACGCTAGTGCGAAAAAAAAGTCGGAAGTTAAAAATATTACTAAAATGAGAAAATTTACAACATTTTCGGCTAAAATTGCATATTTAGACCCTAAACTGCAACCGGAAGATATTTATTAATTGCTCTAGAATTTTGGACTTATGTTCCTTATATACTCTTTCATCTTTTTCGCGCTAGTGCGAAGAAAAAGTCGGAAGTTAAAAATATTACTGAAATGTGAAAATTTACAACATTTTCGGCAAAAATTGCATATTTAGAACCTAAACTGAAACCGGAAGCAATTTATTGATTATTTTGAAATTTTTTGACTATATTTCTGAGACCATTCCACAACTTTTCCGCGCTAGCGGAAAAAGAATTTCGAAAAAAAGTTTTTTACTCTCCGCTCTATTGAGCATCCCCTCTTTGCTTTAGCCTCCAGAATGAATGCATATATTTCTAGGATTGAAACATAGTTAGTGTTTTATGAATTAACAGAAATTTTGTTACTTTAATTTTCAACATTTCATATTATCGGATTTACTTTGAAAAGATAACTTTTTTATTTCACGGAGCACTTAAACGCATGGTTAAACTTCGACGGTATACCAAACTAAAACGTTATGGCAAGATTGTATGTCATTTTTAATTTATTTACTTATAGATGCAAAATGATCTAATGATCTTTAGATCTAATGATCTAAAACAAAGGCAAAATATTTATATAATTTGTGTTCAATAGAATATTAAAGATCTTATAAGCTTTATTTACATTAGATTTCAGGTTTAGCTTAGTTTCGTTTACTTGGTTTAAAAGAATGCTAAAATTCTTACTAACTTAGATGCATTAACTTATAACAGATATCTGGGATTGACTTTTTACTTTTTAAATTAGAATATGTATTTTAAAATAAAATTTTTGGACAGGCATCACTCTTAAATCATTTTTCATCTGTCAAAGAATTGATTGTTGAACAAGATTTTTATCTGGTATTATTAAATTTATCTGAAGATAAAAACTCATTTTGAAAATCTCGTAGCATATCCAGCATACAAACAGAGAAATTAACTTCCAAATAGTAAAACAATATGATACTGAACAGCATTTCAAAGTAATTCCCATAATATGAAATGTAGGAAATTAAAGTAGGAGCGATCCATAAATGATGTCACACTTTTTTTCAATATTTTTGACTCCCTCCACCCCCTTTGTCACAAAGTGTCACACTTCACCTTACCTCTCCCCCACTCTCTTTTCACATGTCACGCTATATTACATAACCATATACTTGCATTTCAGAAACAAAGCACTCCGTTATAGATCATATTTAAAATTTTATTTATGTGTTTTATGTTAACTTAGTTGTGTGTTAACTATGTGTTTTAATGACATTTGTGAGAATAACTAAAAAAAATATTCGTGTACTTATTTTGTATGAAATAAGATAAAAATTTACGACAAAAAACATAATTAATGTACAATAGTAATAAAATATTAATATGAAAGTGCAATTGAAAACAACAGTATTTTGGAATTTGAAACGAAATTTAATATATTTTGCTTTAAATCTTATCCTTACTTTACGAATACGAAATACTTTAATTTTAAAATAACTTCAAAATTTAATCTGCTGGTTTTTAATGCTTTTATTTTAACCAAAATGTGTGATGTCACATTTCTTCTTACTCCCTCCCACACCCTTGTCACAAACTGTCACGATTTCACGAACCCCCCTCATCCCCTCTAAGCGTGACATCATTTGTGGAAGGCCCCTAACTCTGTTAATTCATAAAATCTTGATTGCACTTGACTCAAAAATTTCAGGGCACATCTGAGAATCTCTCATGGCACGCCACTGTGGCGCGACACATCAGTTGAGAACCACTGCTTTGAGTAACACAAAGAAAATACCTACTACGCAGGTGGGCAGGTCTTGTTTTCGTGGTGGTCAACTACAAAGACAGAGAGAGAGGGATTAACAGCTGATATGTTACTGGTTAAACATGTTTCCTTCTTTTGTTTCTGGGCCTAATCCAACGAAAGTGAATTTGCATTTTTTCCCCATGTTGTAATTTTAATGATCATCGATTAAGATTGAAATTTAAAACGCATTTCTTAAATAAAATATAACTCAACTGTCTTTATAGATCTTAGATGGTCTATCTTTTCTCTAAGACTACATATCTCCTTGACATAATATCTTTTCAACTTTATCGATCATTGATTAAAAGGTACGGAATTTAACAGCATTTTTAAAAGGCAAGGAATAAGTGATAACATCTTTTAAACTTTATCGATCATTGATTAAAAAGCACTAAATTTAAAAAGCATTTTTAAAAGGCAAGGAATAAGTGAATCCACAACATAATATATTTTCAACTTTATCGATCATTGATTAAAAGAGACTGAACTTAACAGCATTTTTAAAAGGCATGGGATAAGTAAATGACGAACATTCATCTATTTTTGAAAAAGGCAGTAACAACATCAGGAATGAAAGGCAGTGACTGGATGATTAGTCAAAGCCTGGTAAGTCAGACAACCTATGCCCTATTTAATATTATTTATTAACCTGGACAGTAACAACACTGTAATTTAGAGTTTTTTGATTGGAGGATATTTATTTTTACACAATGAAGTGTTTTGAAGAAAATTAGTGTAAACGCTTAAAATAATAGGAAAAAGGTCTAGTAGCTAACTCATTCAACGGTAGATAATGTTTTAGAATAACACTGGGGAGTCGAGCTATAAATAAAACACAGCACTGCCGCGCGATGCTTTAGTTAAAGAATCACTGTACTCGTGTACTTACTGTAATCGTATTTTAATGTAAAACAATTCAGAATAATTTAGCTTTAATTTTCGATATGCATAGAATATATACAGATTTGCAATCGATGTTAACTAGGTATGCTAAATTCACATGTATGCACGTCTATTTTACATAACGAAATAGTAATTCAATTGATAAATTTGTTGATAAATGCAACACAATTCTACATTTAATATTAAAATTATCTCTTCAAGATAAATGCTTCAATATGCCAAACTGGTTTCAGAGTAAATATTTTACATTTGTTTTTAAAGTATCAACTAACCATAAACTTTCGAATAATTTCCGACGTTACCTGGTACTGAAAGCAAAAATATTATTTTTAGTGCCAGAAAATTTTAAGAAATTTAAAATATCACAACTCTTTAAATATTGATCGTATAAAAATGAAATATTTACTAATTTGCTAGAATTTTTAACAAAGTTCTTAAAAATATAACTTATAGGGCATAGGGGGGACTGTGACACAGAGGCTATAAAAAAAATTAATCTCTCTAACTCTTAAAAATATAATTTAAGTATTGCGCGGCAGCGCAATACTTATTTATTTCCAGTGTCACTTCTCAATGTTAATTTAACATAGAAAAGCCTATGGACATCATAACTTTTTTCATTTTTTCTTCCCACCTTTTTGTCCCTGATGCCACTCATTTTTTATCATTTACTAATTCTAATGATATTATAAATTTAAAGTGTAAAAATGTTTAAATGACGTCAGGGTCAAAGCGAATGGTAAAATGCCTTTGTATACAAGTGAATTATAACCGAGAGAGAAACATGGGCCAATTTGTTTTTACATTATTCAAATTAATAACAATTCCAAATTTCGCTTTTTTTCATTGTGAATCAACAGACATTTTTCATAGAAAATGTAACATTTTTTACTCCATTATTGCAAAAAAATCAAAAGCCGTAATAAAAATTTATTTCTTTTTAGTTGAATGATTTCCAAGTGAAATATTATTAAATTGAACTAGTTTTTTTTTTTTTTTCAAGAATTAAAAAGGTGAATATGGCGTCATAGTGGAAATAAAAGGATATTTTCAGAATAAGTTTTTACCTTAATCAAGTTTGGTAAAAAGTTTCAAATGGATAGCTATTTTTACGAAGGTAGCGAACTTAGTGAGGAATTACATAACTTAAATTTTAAAATGTATTTTTTTTTCCGAGTTGAGAATTATTTATACCCCAAGTTAAACTTAGGTAAAAAATTTCTAATGTGTTTACATCACCCCTTGAGAGAGAATAAGGTAGCAAAATTTAAGTAAATTTTTATTTTTTATTTTTTACTGTATCACATCTATAATATTGTTAAATATTACCAGTAAGGATTCAACACAAGTTATTTTTGCATCTATGGAGTTCCTGAGTGAGAATATGGGTATCTAAATTTAAGTGAAGTTAATTATTTATGTTTTGATTATAGATTTTTTACCTTAAGATTGAAAGTTTTTCTCCAAACTACCGCAACCTGCATTACTACGGTGGTGAAATATTTTGAATTATATATTGGTAAACTGCATCACACATTGTTATGCAATACCGCATACATGAAAGCCTGATGATGATATCCTCTATTAATTTAGAAATGAGTTCGTCTGAATGCAGTAGTTATTAAAAAACTTGGCATATTAAACAAAAACATAAATTGAAGAACAAATTAAAAAAGCAAAATTTATTTCCTACACTATTTAAGCCCGAGAAGGGGCATATATTAAGATATTTCATTCAATTCGTTCTACATTCAATGTTAAATTTTTGTAACAAATAAGTTAAACCAATTGAACATTAAAAAATAAAAATAACATTCATACAACATGATACTTTAAACACCCTAAAAACTTAGATTCCGTTTAAATGAAATAGAAATAAATCTTAGATTTTTTTAAAGTTTTGCATTTTGCATGTATCTTATCATATTATGTACAATCGTCATAAACATAATGCAAAATCTGCAGTATAAATATTTACAAATTAAAAATGGAAAAAGTCTAAGATTTATTTCGATTTCATTTGAACGGAATCTAAGTATTTAGGGTGTTTAAAGTATTATATTATACATAGGTGCCAAGTTGCCACTAATCCTCCGTAATAGGTGAGTTAATTTAACCCTGGTTTAAAACATTTCGTACCGGAATTTTTTTTCAGAGATGAAATTAAATAAGTCAACGTAGAAAACTGGAATTAAATAAATAAAGATTCACCAAATAATTTTTCTGGTTCGAAACTTTGTTAAACTGGGTTAAATTAACCCTCGCATTACGGAAGATTAGTGCGAACTTGGCACCTCTGTATTATATGAATTTTATTTTTATTTTTTAATGTTCAGTTGGTTTAACTTATTTGTTACAAAAATTTGACATTGAATGTAGAACGAATTGAATGAAATATCTTAATATCTACCCCTTCTCGGGCTTAAACAATGTAGGAAATAAATTTTGTTTTTTTAATTTGTTCTTCAAATTATGTTTTTTTTTAAATTAGTTTTATTGATGTAATTGGATTTTTGTGTAATGAAGAACAACATTAAACGCGTTTTTACACTCGGAATCATATATCTAAAATTAATTGTTTAGAAATTAGTTAATGGTCAATGATAAGAAAGACCGCATACGTGCTTGCACCTTAGTGGTGATCTGTGTCATGCTATGGTAATTTTTTTTTGTGTGTGTATGTGTTTATTCTTTAAAAGTGATAAATTTTGACATATATCACGTCGGTGATTGTTGTCCATTAGTGGGGTACCTCCACGCTTCATAAACAATCTCAAAAAGACTTTTAAGTACATAGAATGTAACCTTTTCTACAAAATAATGTATTAGATAGCTTCATGGGTTTCCCAGTTGACATCAGCTTCACACCCAACGAAAGAGACATGTTTTTCCAATGTATGAAGCCATAAAAGTCATACTGTCGTAATATTATTGCATTAGAGAGAAACAGTCTATGAAAGAAAGGCAGCTACTTTCCAATTGGTCGAGACCATGTAGGCCCCTCCAACTGGCGATAGCTGTGGGATACACTATACGGCCAAAGATCACCGGTCACTTGCGATTTTAGACGTTTTGTTAAATATCTAGAAAAATACATGAGGAATTAATACATGAGGTGTATAAACAGTATAGTATAGGTCATATATTCCCGCGAAGATTTTTTTTCCCAAAACCCCATAGGGGACCGTCAACAAATTGAAAAAAAAAAGAATATCTTTTGGATAACCCTGTACGAACTAATGTAGCAAAAGCGTTCAAACTCGAGATAAGTGATTTATTGTAATATACTGTGTTCATTTTTATGAAGATAGCATGTATACTCGTAGAGAAATTATGGTTTTTATAAAAACTGTCCCAAATTTTGCCAATTTTCTTTCTTATAATTTGCAGAGTTCTTACTATAAAAAAAAGTTCTTTTCATAAAATATGACAAACAACATCATACATAATAGTCTGCAATCAGAATTAAAAAATAATAAAAATTGGATGAAAAATAAGCAGGTTTACTAAAAAAGGTTTCACTGCGCATGCGCGAATTCAACCAAAATATAATGTTTATAATTTATTAGCTAAGTATATATATCAACATTTGTGAAAGACTCAAAATCATAGTTTGAAAATTCTAAAAATTATCGTCGATAGAATAAGCTCAAAATCCGTTGTTCCCAAAAGAAAGCAAAAAGATGAGGGCTTGTATCCAAATATAGTAGTACGAGCCATATTGTGTACGCTTGGCACTAATCAACAAATATTTAATACAACATAAACTTTAAATAACTATGCAATTTTTAATATCTTTGGCAACAACTTCAGAAATACCTAAAAGAGAATCTTACTTAACGCATTCTTCTGAAGTTATATTCCTCTGGTTTAATCAATATACTAATAGAACCATGATACAAAACGTAAAGCTGGCGTAAGACTGGCTTAATTATTCATAGTTTAAAATATGACTAATAATCTCCTTACATGCATGAATGAAATTTTAATTTACTCGGAACTTTTAAAGATATCTCTCATACATGAAGTTAGAAAAATTTGTTGGAATTATATTAG
Organism: Maratus speciosus; assembly: GCA_963932465.1. Lineage (NCBI taxonomy): Eukaryota > Metazoa > Arthropoda > Arachnida > Araneae > Salticidae > Maratus > Maratus speciosus. The sequence goes on along the minus strand of OZ010790.1, from coordinate 174,777,540 downwards.
AAATTAAGAAAATTAAAATTTAGAATTGAATATATTGTCTATCTAAATGATAGTGGAAAATATTTTTATTTTCCTTTTTATTAAAATTAAAATAAATCTTTTAAACTTATAATACTTACATTTGCTTTAGGTTTCAATTCGTAACTATTTCTCTATTTGTTATTGTTTAGTTTATATAGCACACTCTAAAAATAATTAATTTTAGAATGGTTTCGGTATAGGGGAGATGGGTGATCAAAAGGACATTTTGTCTTTAAAGCTTATAAAATAAAGACATTGCAAGGTTTCACTTTCAATTTTGCATCTAGATGTTGTCTAAATCTTTGCTTTGATACTAGTAAAAACATCATATCTTCAAGTACAGTAATTAAAAATACAGTGTCATCGAAAAATAATGCCTAAATTAAAAAAAAAAATCATAACATCGAGACCGTGTTTGCGTGTTTGTGTTATGCGCGGATTAGTTGCGCAGTCTCCAAGGTCATCCGACGCGCCAGACTGCAGCTGTCAGTAGACGTTGACCGTGCAAAAATGAGCACAGTGCGTGATTTGTTATGTGGAATCAAAGTCAATAGTCACGCACTGTACTTTTTTTTGCACGGTCAACATCGTACTGAGCAGCTGTAGTCTGGCGCGTCGTCTGACCTTGGCGACTGCGCAACTAATCCGCGCATAGTATAGACACGCAAACGAATTCTGGTGAACTAAAAACAAACTTGCGTTCACCAATTATCGTGTAGTGAAAGAATTACTCATTTAACATAAAAGGTTTCCCTGTTATGATTTTTTTTAAATCTAGTCATTATTTTTCGATGACCCTGTATATACCTATTTATATAAATTGCAAGAATTGTCCCTTTCAACCCCATTGCAGCGGTTGAAAGGTCCACTGTGTGGGGTTAAAAAGGATACACAAAATTAAAACACTTTTATGAACATTTTTACATTTTATTTGAGATTTCATTATTAAAATATAAAAGATAATAATAATAATACACAAATAAAAATAAAATTTATTGTAACATACGATAAAATGAAAATAAGAAAAATAACGTGTTTAGTCCCACATGATATAAAACAAATTTAAATCATTCGAAAAATTTAACAAGTTCTAATCTTTTTCTATTAAACCGCACTAAAATGAAATCAACAACGTTTAAATTATCAGAAGGTTGAACCTATATCACCGTCTGGTAAATCACTACTGGGACTACTAGTATGATCTAGGAAATCTACAAATCCCATTTCTTTTTCATCTGATTTTGATCCTGTCTTAGAGAACTGTCTGAAAGAAACTTATTTTTCATCACGTTTTACATCTATATTAGGTGGCTCGTGCGCTGTCTTTAATCCTGTTTCATCGCAATTACATAATCTATTTGTTGTAAATTTATATCTATCGACCAGTGTGTGAATTTTTTAAATAATATATCAATATTAGCTTTGTTGAAACTTGTACTTCGCGATATACTAGTGACTTCGGTTTTCCTGAAAGAAAGTGTTGAATTTCGTTGCATAAAACCTTAGAACCAACCAATTTCAGCATGTTTCTTTGTTCGTCAAGATTCGGTCAATTTAGAGAGTTAAAGCAATTGAATAGTCATATGCCAACCTTCTAGTTTGTACAACTGTCTAACCATAACTCATATTAGTTTATAGTCATATATAGTCATATTAGTATAACTAACTTTATTTCTTCAACTTCACTAAAAACATTTCTAGTACCAATGAGTAAACCATAATGAAATTCATCTGATTGTGCATTATTACATTTTTGAACGTGTTACGGCAGCCGTCATTTCTTAATTTTTTTTCTTCAATAGTTCAATTTTTTTCTCACTTTTCCTTTTATGTTTTCGAGGCATATAGACTTTTTAATGATTTCCGAAAAAAGAAAAAAAAGCCTAAATCGTAGGTATATGTTATAGTAATATTTATTGTTCTACATAATAATGCATTCGTTCTTTCTACATAAAAAACTAAAAATCATAACTTATATTTTAAGAAGCGTAAATAATATTTTGTTAGAATAATTATAAACGACATGTGGTTGAAAACCAAGCGGAACTGAAATGGTATTAATGCATACCAGTATTTTACGTAACAAAGTATACTGCTAATTTTCATAAAGTGCATACTTTACAGTGTTAACTAACATAAACATAATAATGATGACAAACGCAATTTTATTTTATTAAGAGAAAAATCAAAAGAAAGATTGAACTTATTTTTTTTTAAGTCAAAAAGAGGTTTTGCTTTTATTGCTTACAAATCTAAAATTGTCTGATGTTTGTTATAAGTTTTATTAAAAAATTATATTAAAAATTTCCAAGAATTTCTAGATTGTAGGTATCAGATGATATTGAAATATACTTAAAATACTTGACAAATTACGCAGTCCTTTATGTTCAGCGATTTGAAAGCCGCCAATTCTGCAATAATAACTGTAACAACTAATAATAACTGTCTCTGTAATAATCTTTAATGATAACATAAAATGCTGATACTTTAGTTATACAAATCTACACTGTTTTGAAAGCTAAAAAATGGAATACTATTTTATGAGTTATGTTTAATATGTGTTCAGATATAAAAGAGTTATTACAAAAATAACAAACTGCATGCTTTAGTTAAGAAGTAGATATATTTCGATATAAATAATCTAAATATTTTCATTTAAAGTTGCTTAAAGATTTTTCATATTTTATGTTTGCTTAATACGTGAACATCCACATGAGACACTTTAAGATATTTTTAAATATCACTGATATAAATAGTTCCATTCACATGCATAGAAAACATTTAAACAACCATAATCTAATGCAATTTTAGAAATGTCAAAATAACAGACTTCTGTGTAAGGTAGCATTTCAGTCCTAGTGCCTGAATCCATCTGAAATCTTTTGGATTTCCTCTTTTGTGTCTCTGGCCTTGAGTAAACAATATGAAAAGCGAGGAAGAAATCCCGATGAACTACGTTATTCTCTGAAAATATGTCTTAAGGCTTTTTGTTAAAGTCTTGGTATATAATCAGTGATTTAAAAAATACGATTTTATTAATCTGAGTTATATAAACAAATATTTTTGACAGTAATAGAAAGTTTTTCTGAGTTTAGTATGTCTTTGGAACTCACTACACTGTAAAAAAAAAAACCACTGTAATTTTGCCAGAACAAACTCAATCGCGGTGAATGTGCTGTATCTTTCTTTGGTTTCCTGACTATATAAACATGGAAAATACAATAGTTGCGTAAAATTAAGAGCACAATGTGCTGGCAATTTTACGCAACTACTGTATTTTCCATGTTTATATAGTCAGGAAACCAAAAAAAGATACAGCACATTCACTGTGATCGAGTTTGTGCGCGAGATGAACAGTACTTTGTAAAGTAAAAATGTGGTTTTTTTACAGTGTACATTATTGTAATCTACCAATCGACTATACCCTATGTTATGCAAAAACTGCAGAACTAAACGTTTCCTTTCACTATTACTTAAACTTTCAAGAATCTCACAAACCATTTCATTTTGAATTGTATAATCTAAATCTTTACATTTCTAGTTGTTTTAAGGATTTTTCATATTTTATGTTTGCTTAATACAGGGGCATTCACTTGAGATACTTTAAAGTATTTTTTTACATATCACGGATATAAATAGACCTTTTCACATCTACAGAAATTCTATAAACAACATGAATCAATACAAATTCTATAAACAAAAAGTATTCAATATAACTTTAGAAATGTCAATGTTGAAGACTCGACTGATAGGTAGCTTTTCAATCCTAGTGCCAGAATCCATCCAAATTTTGTTGGAATCTTCTTTTGTGTCGCTGGACTTGAGTAAACAATATTTAAAACGAGGGGTAAATCCCAATGAAATGCGTTATTTTCTAAAAATATTTCTTAAGGCTTTTTTTAAATCCTTACATGGAATAAAAAATACTATTTTATTAATTTGAGTTATATAAACTGATATTACTGACAGTAATAGAATTTTTTTATGCGTTTTACAGTGTCTTTCGAACTCACTGCATTATTTGTACCTACTTATCGACTATGTCCTATGTTATGCAAAAAAACTGTACTTTTTTAAATTTATTGTTATTTAAATTTTCAAGACTGTTATCTATCATTCCATTTTCTTTCTTCATTTTGTACATTAAATAGTTTGAATTGATTTAAAAGCTCTTAATAATTCTATGTAAAACATCTAAAGGCGAAAATAGGATTTTCACAAAAATAAAAATAAATAAGTACATACAAAAGTGTAAGGCAAAAAACAATATTCCCAAATGCTATGCTTGAGATTGTAAAAGAATTTCTCAAAGAATATATGCAGTATTCAGTCAGTGTTTCTAGTACCAGTAATAGGTATTGCAAATAAAAGGGAAAAATGGTTTATATATAACGTACATTTCAAAATAAAAAACACTTGTTTGGTGCACGCCGTTTAATTAAAAATGCTGTTTAGAATAACAATTTATACTATGTTAAATGTATGAATATGCCGTACAAAAATATCGAATATGACTTATGTTTTTTTTTAATTATTATTATATTTAAAATTAAAATTACAAGTTAAATCAAGGAACTTAGCAAAATAATCGTTAGTAGTAGAACTGCGGCGAGGGGTCATTTTGATCCTTTCCATATGAATACATGTCGATTCGAACCAGAAAACGTTTTATAATATAAGAGTAATATATGCTACACAAAAATAACTCAAATAAATAAGTTAAATAATTTTAAGTAAACATTCTGATGTGAAATATTTTTATAAAACTTGAGTAAAATTTCCCGCCGTTCTAGTGTTAATTAGTTTGGTATTTGACCATTTGCGAATTTGACGAAACCGATATTACTAGTAGGTAAATTTGATTACTAAAAAAGTTGTTTTCTAAAACTGTTGATTTCTCCTAGATTGGTGTTCGGGGACTTTCAATGAATCTTGTGAATTTCGTAAAACAGGCAACTAAGTAACAAGCAAAGCATTTCCAGAAAAGAGATGGAAAGAATATACAACTGTCAAAAACGTTTTTGCACAAAAAATAAATTACAAAAGAAATTCTTTCACATACAGTTGGAATATTCCATAATCGTTTTTACATTAATACAGCATATGAATAAAAAATTAAAGATATTAGGCATAGAAAAAATTGAAATAGATACGGGAAGAAAGATTATTTCATCTTAAAAATACATTCTCTTAGTTAAGTGTCTTATAAATATTTGGTAAGTTATTAACATTCTATGGAAAATATGTTTATAAATTTATGAAAATGTTTATATATTCCCTTTCTATTCACTGTTAGCCTCTGTAATATAAATTCAAATTTTAGTATATTTTTCATCGTATAATATAGAAAATTAAATTATTTTTTCATGCTACGGTAAAAAAAAAAAAGCAAAATGCATACCAAATGTATTTTTTTAGTTTGTTTGATAAACTACTTATTTTCCATTTACCTTTCTTTATGGAGACGAAAGACAAATTTGTTATGACGGAAAAAGTTTAAAAAAAAAATCAAAATAATCTGGTTTATGTTGAAAAAGAAATTAAATTAACAAAAAGGGACATACCTGTTATTTATAGAAATTAATCTAAGTAAAAATTGGTGTGAAACAGTAAGTGCCGAAAGAATTTTTTAAAACAGCATAAAAAATACATAAATGTGCTAGGCCTTTTGAAAGAACTTAATCTTTCTTTGTCAGGCTCAAAGAAGACGTACTTGATAAAAAAACGAAAGGTGAAAAAGAAATGAAAGATAAATGAAGGAACAAGTAGATGAAACATCCACTAAAAAAGCAAGAAGAAACATCCAAACACACTAGAACACCACGAGACACCCAGAGTAGAAGGAGAACTATGAAACAAAATAAAAAATCAGTCAAAGTCCAAAAAAAGGAAAACGCACAGGAATATGAAATAGATAATAATAATAAAAGAGAAAATTTAAAATGAATGCAGTTAAAATATTTATTAAATATAATATAATATAATATAATATAATATAATAAATGATAATTATTTTATTATTTTGTATCTTATTTTATTTTATTTATTTTTATGTAACTGTATTTATTTTATATATTTATTATTATTTTCTTTTACTGTGTTTTACTTTTTACTTTCTCTTACTGTGTGTTTCCCATTATATTTCGCCTTTGTTTTTATTCAACATTCTTCATAATTCACCTTATACTCTGTGTTCTTGTGATTGGGTTACTCACTTGTGTCATTGTCTGTTTCTTCTTGCTTTAATATTGGCTGTTTTTTTAACTTGTTCCTTTCTCTTATCTTTCATATGAGTCTTGCTATAGTTTTCAAAGTAGAAGCACGTCTTTTTGCGCCTGATGAAGATAGAACAAGCGAATTTATATATGTATTTTTTATGGAGTTTTAACAGGTTATTTTTGCTCTTATATTTAAAATAGAATAAAAAAATTTCGATCATGTTTAGAAAATTAACATGAATATACAGTTATGCGTTTACAATAAAAAAGCTGAAAAAATAAAACTTGAGCATGAATAGCGTATTTGAAACCTAAGCGAAACTGACGGAAAATGTAAAACTGATTGACTTTGTTTATATTAATTTTGTAGTAAGACCATCATGAAAAATAAAAACCGAAATGTTATTTATTTTTTTCATATAAGGAATCTGCGCTTTATTTTAATCTTTATAATTTTTTTCTATCATCTGTTATTTTTATTTTACAATTCAAATTTCAAACTATTCCCTTTCATATAAATTAGACAACTTTTCTATGTTATTTTCACAGAAAAACTAACATGCATCCCGTTTTTACTTTTCGAGAGATCAGTCATTTTCTTTTATCAATTATTTCCAAATATGACGTCAAGAATAAAATAAATCTTGTTTCTGTTCTTTAAAATTTGAATTGGAACTTTATGTGACACTTTTCGTAATAAATAAATAAATTATACAATTTAAAATAATCCACAAATAAAACATTTTTCAGCAAAAATTTCGAATTATTAATCTAGCGGTTGTTCGATATCCTAGTTTTCAAGAAAACTATAAAAAATATAATTACTTGCGGATTAAAAAACAAAATCTTACTCTAAGTAATTTATAATTATTTTCTATAAGGAATGTATGGTTATAAATTTATTTTAGTGTTTCAATTCTATTTTTTTATTCGCTGTTAATCTTTATATTTTACAACTCAAATTTCAACAGATTTCATTTCGTATAAATGGAAAATTCCGACTACCTTTGTATGTTGCAGTCATAGAAAGATAAATATTTCATCCTCTTGCCACATTTTAAAATTTTTTCTTTAGCAGATTAGTCACTTCGTTTTATTTTTCATTTCTGAGGTGAAAATCAGATTGGTTACGACATCACATGTCAAAAGAATCTCATTTCTGTTAAAAATTTCAATCGTAATCTTTTTTCGTATTTCTCAAATGAAAAAAGAAATCGTAGAATATAAAATTATCTATCAACTACGTCATTAAAATATATTTGACAAGAAACAAAAATTATTTTTAACATTGTAATGTCAGTTAATTCTTAAATCACATTAAGAAATTCAATATCTTAGTTTTGTTGTAAAGCTATAAATATTTAGAATATTCTCATGGATTAAAAAACGAAAGTTACTTATTTTCTGTAAGGAATGTATGTTTCTAAATGTATTTCCGTGTTTCACATTTATTTTTGATTAGTTGTTATTTCTTGTAATTTGCAATCCAAATTTCTATCGCGGAAGAGCAGGAATTATAAGCAGATTTATATACTGTGGGCTCAAAAAATGCAAAATGTACAACAAAATTTCCTATTCTCTTCTTTGTCAATCTACTTCTGTTGAATGCTTACTTAGATAATTTTCACTCTATTGGAGAAAATTTATTCAACTTTGAATATTAAATACATGACATTTTTCACATTGCTAACTAAGCGTAAACCACAGAGTGAAAAATGTCCAAGCCGGGAACCAAACACGGATCCTTGGAATAACGCTCTATTGGGTCCGGGTTCAATTCCCGACTTGGGATTTATTGCTCTATTGGTTTATGCTTAATTAACATCGTGAAAAATTTCACGTACAGTCATCTCTGACTTGTGCGCCTCTCAGTTATACGCAAATTTTGTAAGGTTATGCCACGAGGGATTGGGGAAAAATGCTATTGATGTCTCACTTATAAGCGCCACTTTGAATTGTCCCTCTTATTTATATGCGGAAATAACCGCCCAATTCACAAACTCTCAGTTAAATGGGAAAAAAGTTTTTATGTGTAAAGAATTCTGCACGTGTCAAGGTCCTAATATTCCTACTATTCAAAATCCTGCTCTTCACAATCTTTCTATTTATGATGAGCGTGCCCCCTCGAGAAGACCTCGGCCGCTCTTCATGTGCCTGAAAACATCGACACAGGTTAATTCTCCCTAGTTTTTATTTTCATTCATAGGAATTGTCCTTCCTGGATGTTCATTATCATTGCGAGTAAATTTGTATATATATTTTTGTGAACATTCCTTTTTCCTTTTCATTCTTAGCGTTGTATTTCTATATTTATTTTTGTTGTAAATCTGGACAAGGTCTTGTCCCCCTCAATTTGTCGTGTAGTTTATTCGGAAGCTATCGTTCCGAACCGGTTTTTATTTTTCCATTTCGGTCGCAAAAGCACTCTCTTTTAACTGTAAGTGTATGCATATTTTTATTCCAGTTTGATGTACTGAGTAAGTAGATCTTGTGTGAAGCAACTCCATGGAGTGTGATGTGATGTGGTGTGAGGTGATGTAATGGAAGGGCGATGAAACTGGAGTTTAAACTTACTCCTTGCTACAGTTATAATATGCCAATATAGCAAAGTTCCCGGCAAAAGCTGGAGATACATGTATATATCTTTATTATTTAAGTTTTAACATTCAAGCTGAATTAATAAAAGAACTGTTATTTTCAAATGAACTGTTTCATAGATGTACTTTATACTTAACGCCACACCAAAAGACATTAAACACTGTGTTTTTATAACTCTGCTCTAATTATTTCAATTTTATCTTTAATTACGTATTGCATTTTTCATATTTAATTTATAAATGTATGGCACCTTTAAATGATTTTTTTGGTTTTGGATCCGACTCCCCCCCCGTCCTCCGCGATTCTGACGTTTGGTTTGTCAGACATCGACTATGACTTGAATTTCGCTATGCTACATTTCTCTAGTACATGCGAGGAATTCTCTCCTGGTATTCTGTAAGCCATTTCGTTCCAAGTTCCAAGTTCAATTTTAGAGAATTTAAATATAAATATAAATGAAACGAATTCTCGTTTCATTCGCATCGTCATGGTATTTTAGAAAATAATGTATATATATATATATATATAAGCTCAGAAAGATCAAAAGTAAAACTAAAAGTAAAAAATAAAAATAAAAATAAAATCCATGCGATAAGCGCTACAGCTGCATATAACCACACAGATTATATATAGCACATTATGTTTTAAATGCGTTTGTCGGACCCAGAATCCTGCACCATAAATAAACTAAGTATAACCATAAAACATGCAAGAAATTTAAACAGATATAACCTGAACAAGAAAAAACAACAAAAGGCTGTGGCCTCTTCAGCGGTGGGCATTTTAGAAAGCACAGCAATGTTTCAGATTAATTACAATTTACAACAAACTATTATTCAGTAGTGGCAGTGGGTTTCGGCCAGAGTGTCGCAAAGCATAAATCAAATGCATAAAAACAATTGAAAGCATATCGCGAACACTCCCCCACCGGACCCGACGCCACAATAAACAGTGCATCTCGAAGATACCACTGATTCAGAACGTATGTTTAATGTATACTGAAACAATAAAATTATTTTACCCAAATCCGAGCAACACAGCCACAAAAAACAATAACTAAATTCCAGTGATCCATAATCTGTCCATAAACGTTCCATGTCTGTTGCCACACAATTGCAGACATCCTTGTAAAACCGTCCAAAAAAGGCTTTAGGTTATACAAATCATTAACTGTCAATCGCATAGCAACTCCTCAAAAATGAAGACTGTCTGTAAAACTAGTATATTTATTAATGAAATTCAAAGGTATATTGTTTTTATAATACAAAATGCTGGTTAAATTAAAAAGTTCTTTAAAAAATAAATTTTTATTCGAACAGAGTTTATAGTAGCGAAAAATCTGACCTATTATGATATTGACGTAAACGCGTTTATGGATATTTGAACTCCAATTAACTAAATGGTTAACTTCAAAATTAAAGTTATCCCGTTTATTATAAATTGATATGTGTATACCGTTTGAAATGTTTATTTTCAAATCAAGATAATCAGCAGCACTATTATTTTCATTTGTTTTTTTCAAAACCAGCATATCCGGATAAATGTTACATGATATCCCCAAAAAATCGCGATCACAGTTCAAAATTATCAAATCATCGATATATCTAAAAGCCAGAAAATTAACATCTTTATTGACACTACAAAATTGAAATTCATAATAAAATAAAAATAAGTTAGCTGCCGTTGAAGAATAACTTGTTCCCATTCCTATTCATTTATTCTGTAAATATATATTTGAACCTGTATAAACATAGTTGTTATATAAACAAAAATTACATAATAATTTAAATAAATTAAAATCTAAATCTGTGTCAGCTATAATTAAATCGACAACCTTTAAAAGGACATCATTTAACCCTGCAATAGGAATGTTTGTGAAAAGATTCTCAAAATCATATGTCTGGACACTTTGTATATAATCTTTAATTAGTTCATTCCTGATCTCATAACTGTTCAAAATAATCCAATACATATTACTATCTTTATACTTAAATTTTAGTATATTTAAAATCTTTTTTAACATTTCCTCAAATTTCCGATTAAATCCGTTTCCAATGCTGTTTACATTACTACAAATAAATCTGTACTTAATTGGTATCTTATGAAATTTAGGTGTTACGAAAAGAAAAGGAAATGACAATTTTTTTACTTTAGGCAGAGGAATATTAACCTTTTTTGAAAAGGCCAGATGTTTCTTAATCAGTGTCTGAATAGTAGATTTATACAAACTGTAGGTGACATTATTGTTAAGCTCAGTAAATATCATATTAGCATAATAGCTTTTTCAAATAACTGCAAAATTGTTAGATGCTTTATCGACTGAACAAAAAACAAAGGTATTTTTTAATTTCGATATTTCCTTCTCTAAATTTGCATTTATTCTATGGTAAGTGTAATTAGAAGAATCATTCATATATTTTATTTGAAATGATTTAAAATCATCCAATATTTTAAATTTCCATTCATTGAAAAGGGGGATAGGTTTATTGAATTTGTAACTTAAATTGAGTATAAACATATGTAATTCAGATTTGAATAGATTGAAAGATTTTTTTAAATTAATCTTCTTGTTTAATCTAAATTTAGTACCGTATTTCATTAATTGTTTCAATTCATCGTTGGATATAAAACCAAGGTCACCTGTAACTATATGCTTTGCATTTTTATCGTAAAAGGATGATTTCTGAAAATTCCCACATTCTCAAGACAAATTCAAGTAGGAGTCCAAATCCTGTGCAACTTCTCTATAATTAAATAATTTATTACCCAAGGTATTTGTATATTTGTAAGTTGAAATAATAGACACATTTTTAACTGGAAAAATTTCATTGTGTCTGGTAACAATTTTATTTAGATATAAGTTATCAAAACTCTTTTGCTGAAATGTACAAACGAAGTATATTTTATCAGTTTTAAACTCTTGATATTTACCTATTTTATATAATAAAAAGTCCGTTAATAAATCCTTAAACTGTGTGTTATCACTAGTAAACTCTTTAATCTTCTGCCGCAATCTTCGTAAAAGTTTAAATTTTAGACTGAATAAAATAGTTTTAATTTCTTTAATATTGTAATTTTTATTAAAAAGATTGTATAAGTCATGCAATACTATGGCTGGATTTATATTTTTATATTTGACAAACAGTGCTTTATTTGAGTGATTCCCCCTTTTCCCTCTATTGTAAGAAAATGAAGGTTTGTAAACTGATGAAAAGAGATTATAAATACATATTGAACCCTCTGTATGATAGCAAATTTTAGTATTCAACCCATGTGGATATAATGATTTTGTACGCAAAATATAAAAACTTTCACTACGCAATCTAAAAGCGTGATCAAAAACCTGCTCTAAAATTTGTATTCTGACATTTTTAAAACCATGTAAATGGAAATGCTTTATTTCGAAAGATGAACCAGCCACATTTCTTTCAGACAATGATCTATGATTATTGATTCGCTTATGTAGTACATCAGAAGTCTCACCCACATATTTCTGATTTCAAACCAAGCATGTTAACAAATATATAATGTGAGTAATTTTTCAAAAAATATAATTCAAATTAATTGTACTTTTGGCATAAATGTTTTCAGACAAATCCCCATTTATTGTGGCGTCGGGTCCGGTGGGGAGTGTTCGCGATATGCTTTCAATTGTTTTTATGCATTTGATTTATGCTTTGCGACACTCTGGCCGAAACCCACTGCCACTACTGAATAATAGTTTGTTGTAAATTGTAATTAATCTGAAACATTGCTGTGCTTTCTAAAATGCCCACCGCTGAAGAGGCCACAGCCTTTTGTTGTTTTTTCTTGTTCAGGTTATATCTGTTTAAATTTCTTGCATGTTTTATGGTTATACTTAGTTTATTTATGGTGCAGGATTCTGGGTCCGACAAACGCATTTAAAACATAATGTGCTATATATATATATATATATATATATATGTGTGTGTGTGTGTGTGTGTGTGTGTGAAGTAATTTCAAACACTAAGTCGATTTTATTCTACTTGAGAACGTAACTCTGCAATTAAAGTCACTCTAGCGAAGAACGTAACGCCACCATTAAAGACACTCTAGTGACAAGCAGAATGGAGGAAGCGTGGCTAAAAGCGAGCAGGAGAACAGAAATGAATTGGGAGAGTAAAGAATATTAGAGTATGTTTCTGGTGGTGAACGAGTGAGGTATGCTGCAGAATGTTAGAAAGAGACTTATAAAAAAGGAAATAGATGTTCAAATAGCGATTAGACCAAATTTAAGACGTGATGTGTCCTAATTTTGTAAATATCCTACATATTATCGGCTTTTGAGCTGTTGTAAATAAGTGTTCTTCAATATAACTATTTTAATTACGAACTGTCTGTGATTTCTGGTGTCAAAGAAGTATTTTATTTGTGTCAGCGAAGATCTTATTCATACAATGATGTCAGAAGTGGGATGAAAGATTTGATGCCGCCTGCCCACACAAGTGTTATGCCAAGGCTGTAATAAAATAAAAAATTACGAAATTCTTCAATCAAGGTGGATATTATTCTTAACAGTGAGTACATTGTACCTCTTGTATTTTATATTTCATGATGAAATTAGTTGAAATCCCCGAACTGGAACTTGCGATTAAAAATGAAAGAACAAATAAAATAAAATTTTGCACAAATTCGTATTTGATGCAGAAGGCAATAGATCCAATAGGAAAAGAATTCGAGACTTTTCTGATTTTGGTTATCAAACCGACAGCTCCGAATTTAAAAATAAGGTAACGAAAATTCAATCGGATTTTTCTCTAAATGATTTGATTACAGTTTGTAATTTACTTTGTATTTCTAATGAAGGATCTTTAGTTGATCCCACGACGCGATTACATATTTGTCAGAATTAAGCTAACTCCAAGCTAATGTTCAAAATGACAGCGATACAGATTCGTAACCCGAATTGACTTTAAATAATAATTCTGCAAGCAATGACATAGAATCATCAAATTTTGATAAAAACAAGCAAGTTCCAGTTCAAAGTTTTGTGCAATCAATTATTAGTTTTAATGATATCGAAAATGTTGTACCTCCGTCTGACGGTAGTTCCTTTCAAAATATAAATGTTTGGCTTAGTAATTTTCATGATGTCACTAATATATTTCATTTGTCGGAATTACATAAATTTATTTTTTTCAAGAGATCCCTACGAGGAAAAGCTATATTGTTAGTTTAGACCGAATTGCATATAAATTCACATCAGAAATTGAAACAACTTTTGATGTCAGAATTTAACACCACTTATAATTCTGCGGAGTTATGTGATTTATTAAATAAACGAAAATTTCTTGAAAATGAAACTCTCAAAGAATATTTTCTTGTTATGAAGCAGTTAGGTTTGCGTGGTCACATTGAGGATTCCGCATTGATGCAGTATGTTATAAAGGGTATACATGACCCTGTCTTTAGAAAATCTATATTATGTGGGTGTAAATCGAGTTTAGAATTCAAACAAAAATTAAAAGTCTATAGAAAGTTAAGGTCGGATTATGAAAATGCAAAGTCTCATAAAAATGAAGGAGCTAAGCCTAAAATTAAATCCGAAGTTGAAGTTAAGAATAGATTTAAGCCTGTAAAGCCAAATGTGCGGTATTACAATTATGGTGGGAATAATCATAAAAGTATTAACTGTGTTAATAAAGATTCTTTGTTTCCGTTGTAACAGTTATGGCAACAAATCATTTTAGTGTAACAAATCGAAAGATACAAATGTTCGAAAGAGTCAGCCACATGCTAACACTATTACACCCCGAGATTTAATTCTAAATGAGATAATGCTTTATTCTTTACATTTAACCTCCTTGATAGATACTGATAGTCAAAAGACTCTCTTAAAGAAAAGTGTTTATGATAATTTGAAGAACATTGTGGAATTAAAACCTATGGGTGTCACTTTGACCGGTTTAGGAAAACCTTCAATTAAGCCAGAACGTTATTTTAATTTAGAAATTGAAATTGATATTTCAAATTTTAAAATTGACATTTTTGTCGTTAATGACAGTTATATTAATTTCGATTTAATGATTGGCACTGATGTTATTCATCAGGGAACATTAACGATTTCTGAGAATGAAGTTGAAATTTTTTTAAACGGAAGTTGAGTCTAATGACTTTTTAGTTAATATTGTAAATGTTCTAGATGAGCCTACAATTAATTTCAATCACATTGCTGACAAAAATTTGTGCTCAGCATTGTCCTCTTTAATTGAGAATTATGTGACAATTAAAACTGAAACAGTAAATGTTAAAATGAAAATTAATTTAACTGATGAAATCCCAGTTTGTTCTTCCCCTAAAAGATTACCGCCATGTGAGAAAAAAAAATAATTTAGGACCAAATTGAGGAGTGGCTAGCTCAGGGAATCAATCGGAAAAGTTCTTCTATTTTTTCGTCTCCGGTTGTGTTGCTTAAGAAAAAAGATAACACAATAAGACTTTGTATTGATTACACATGTCTTAACAAGAAGACAATGCGTGAACATTTCCCATTACCAGTAATAGAGGATATTATAGATCAATTACATTCTGCTAAGGTATTTACAAAAATAGATTTAAAATACGGTTTTTTCATGTAGAGGTTGAAGAAGGTTCCCAAAAATTCGCCTCTTTTGTCACTCATGAAGGACAGTATGAATTTTTAAAGTGTCCATTCAGGCTGACCAATAGCCCTAGTGTTTTTCAAAATTATATCTATAATATATTTCGAACCCTCTTAAAAGATCACACAGTAGTCATTTATATGGATGACATAATAATACCTGCCGAAAACGAAGCTGAAAGTCTGGTGAAGAGAAACTTTTTCTCTGCCCCCATGGCAACGAAGGACGCGCGATGCGCGCGCATCCTACCTTAGAATGCGACTTCGTTTTGTTGTGGCTGGAACGATACGAAGGGATTTTTTTTATTTTAAAAGCATGATCGCTGTAATTTTTT
Source organism: Maratus speciosus (assembly GCA_963932465.1). NCBI lineage: Eukaryota > Metazoa > Arthropoda > Arachnida > Araneae > Salticidae > Maratus > Maratus speciosus. Next base: position 174,761,746 of record OZ010790.1, on the reverse strand, counting down.
ACAGTTTGTTGATGAGGCTAAGCCTCCCTTATTTCGAAGAACCAGATCAAGTGTTTGATAACTTTTATTGTATATATGTATAGAACCATGCATCTGTAAATATTCATCAAAATAATTAAAGAAAAGAATCCAGAAAGCACCTCCTTCATTGAGTTTATTTTCGACTGTCTTTGAAATTTTCTTCATGGTGCATCACGCCGGAAAAGAAAGAAAAAAAAGTATTTGTTACTTTTTTAATGTCTTCAAAACACAAATAGAGCATAGTAAGTGATAAGAAGACAGCAAAGGTAAGATAAGTTTTTCATATTTTATTTCGAAATGTCTGATTTAGAAAAGTTGAAAAAGAACCGTACAGTTTTGAGAACAGCAGTAACAAAGCTGATTAATAATATAGAAAATGTTATGAAGGATATTCCAATAAATTTTGATAATTTAGAAGAATTATTTATTCAGTTAGATACTAAAGCAGAATTATTGAAGTCAGTTGACGAGAAAATTGAGCCCCTTTTAGGGTTAGACGACTATGAAACTGAAATCAATTCTGTTTATGATTACGTGGATAAAATATCAGTTGCAAAATTCCGGGTGAAGAAAAAATTAACCGAAAACAAAAAAATTGTTAATGTTGATTTAAATAACAGTCAAGATTTAAAATCGAATGTGATTAATGATGAAAACTCAGTTGTTAAATTGCCAAAACTCAATATACAAAAATTCTATGGCGACTGTACGCAATTTATTTCATTTTTTAATACCTTTAAAAATACAATTCACGAAAATAAATCGCTTTCGAAAATTGAAAAATTTCATTATTTGAAGAGTTATTTATCTGGAGCTGCGGCTAATGCTGTAGAAGGTTTTGAAATATCAGAAGCTAATTATGACGCAGCATTGAAAGTTTTCGAATCGCGTTATGGTCAAAAAGACGTGATAATTAATCATCACCTGAACAAGCTTCTTAATTTATCCCCTGTTTATAAGGCTAACGAAATTCAAAAATTGAAAAAATTGCACAGTGATATAGAAATAAATGTTCGATGTTTGCCCACATTAGGACTCGAACCAGCAAATTATGGCTCCATGCTTATCGCCGTAATTTTAAAATTAATACCGGTAGAATTAGCTTTGGAATATAATAGACAAAATGTAGATAATTTAGCACATTCAGATATACATAAATTATTAGATTTTCTGCACGCTGAAATAAAAAGCAGAGAACACACATTTTTTTCGAGAATGAAAGCATTTGAAAATAATAAAACAAAAATCAAGAGTCAAACAACAAAATCTGAATTTAAATCTACTTGTGAATTTATGAACATTTCGAATGATAAATCGACTTCAGATAGGCAGCTGGCTCATTGTATTTTTTGCAACGATAGTAAACATTCATCTGATTTGTGTGAGGCTGTTGATGTAAACACTAAAAGAAATTTGTTGAAATCTCAAGGAAGATGTTACCTTTGCTTAAGCAGGAAACACGTTATCAAAAATTGTAACTCTAAAACTAGTTGCAAGAACTGTTCAGGCGGACATAATCAAACGATATGCCTAAAATCTAAATTAATAAAAGAAGTAACTACACCCGAATTAAAAGGTAATGAAAATGAAGCTAGTGAAAAAGTAATTTCGGCTATTTCCTCTACAGAAAATAATAAAATTCTTCTACAAACTTGTTGTGTAAAAATAAAATCAAACGGAAAACAATCTCTAATTAGGTTACTTTTAGATTGTGGGAGCATGCGAACCTTTATATCTGAAGAAATAGCAAAAAAATTGAATTTACAGGCAATAAGAAAAGAAAAATTGTCGGTTTTTACATTTGTAAATAAGAACCCCATTGAAAAAACCTTTGAAGTAGTTAAACTAACTATTGAAAATAAAAATGTACCTAATTCAAAATTAGATATAGAAGCGCTAGTCACCAATCAAATATCAGCTACTGAAATCCCCCCACCTGAAATCAATGATTTGATGAAAAGTAAACAATTTGAAAATTTAACCCTTGCGGACACATCCACATCCAAAGAACCCATTACATTACTTATAGGTGCTGACTATTATTATGAGATTGTTACTGGAAATATAAAACATTTGAATAAAAAATTAGTAGCTGTCGACACCATTTTTGGTTGGTGTCTACAGGGAAAAACAACTGACAGTTATACGCCCTTAGCATTTAATGTAATAGTAGAAAAAAATTTTATTTCTGAACAGATTGAAAAATTCTGGAATATCGAATCATCTGACCTTTTTAATACTAAACAGGATTCAGATTTTTCAGAAAACAACGTTATGAAGCAGTTTGAGTCAGAAATTAAATACAATGATAAGCGATATACAGTTCGATTTCCGTGAAAGCTTGAAAGGGAATGTTTAAATGACAATCGGAAAATTGCAGAATATAGATTTTTTAAACTCAAACAAAGATTGATTAAAAACCCTGAATTATTTTTTGAGTATAAGGAGGTGTTAGCAGATTATTTGAAACAAGGTATTATTGAGTTAGTTACAGAGCCTGGAGAAAAACAAAATGTAACTTTTTATTTACCTCATCGAGAAATAATTAGAACTGATAGGACAACGAGCAGATTACGCATAGTTGATGCCTCTGCTCATGACACAGGCTCACTGTCTTTGAATAATTGCCTGCATGTAGGTCCAAATTTGTATTCTGAAATATTTGATGTTTTGTTACGGTTTAGATTTAATCCCATAGCTTTTACAACTGATATAAAACAAGCATTTCTACAAATAATTATAGATGAAAACGATCGTGATGTAACAAGATTTTTATTTTCACAAGATTTGTTTGATAATTCTAAACCCTTTGAAATTTATAGATTCACCAGAGTGTTATTTGGAATTAGTAGCAGTCCCTTTTTATTGGCTGCAACAATTAAACACCACTTGAAAAAATACACCGAACAATATACAAACACAGTAAAATTTTTAAATGAAAATACCTACGTTGATGACGTTATAGGAAGTCATGAAAATATTGATCAAGCCCTATCCACGAGTTTACAATGTATTGATATATTTGAAAATGCAAGTATGCATTTACACAAATGGCATACGAACTCTTTACCACTTAGTGAACTATGGAAATAAAATGGCATAACTTCAGAAGTTAATTCTGAAGCTTTAGGAGAACAAAATCTCCCTTATAAAGTTTTAGGAATCGCTTGGAATAATTCCAAAGATTTACTTTATTTTGATGTTCGAGGTTTAGTTGATTTCGTTTTAAAAAGAATAGACACCAAACGATTTATTCTACAAGTTTTAGGTAGGATTTTTGATCCACTTGGATTCCTAGGACCATTTACATTAAGACTAAAGTGTATAATTCAACAAATTTGGAATTTGGGTCTAGATTGGGATGACACCTTACCGAAGATTTACGTATAGTTTGGAGTAGCTGGTGTAACGAACTCCCTCATTTGAAAAATTTTTCAGTACCCAGATACTATTTTTCTGACATCACCAATTGGCATGATTATGACCTACAATTACATATTTTTGCCGATTCGAGCATGAAGGCTTATGGTACGGTTGCTTATTTACGTGTAGCAACAACCACCGAAAATGTTCGAACAGTTTTTGTTGCTTCGAAAAACAGGGTTGCTCCACTGAAAGCGCTTACCTTGCCAAGGATTGAATTGATGGCCGCATTGTTGTCGGCCACGCTAAGTAGTAACATTTTGAAAGCTTTAAAATTGAATGTACCGACTTATTACTGGACAGATTCAAAAATATCCTATTTTTGGATAAAAGGATCCCCTAAAAAGTTTAAACCCTTTGTCAGAAACAGAATTGAAGAGATCCATAAATTGACCTCACCTGATAACTGGTATCATTGTCCTGGTACTGCAAATCCAGCTGATATAGTTTCTCGAGGATCAAAAATCTCTAGGATAATCAATGATACAACTTGGTTACAGGGACCAGAATGGCTAAGTTTACCTCCTGAGTGTTGGCCAATATCAGAAAACAAAGAAATCGCTTACTCAGATGAATTAGAATACAAAAAAAAAAATCCTAACGATGTTTTTCAGAGCGAGTGCTTAGTCAAAAAACTCGAAAATCCCATAAACATTTCAAAATATAGTAATTTAGAGAAACGTTTGAGAATTACCGTTTGGGTAAAGAAATTCATTATGAAGCTGAAAAAATCAACTGAAGTGCAAGACGTAGTAACAACCGAAGAATTACTCGAAGCTGAAATTTTTTTGATACAATCTGAACAAAAACAATTTTATAAGGAAGAAATAGAATCTCTAAAAAATAGTAAATCAGTGGATAAGACGTCATCCTTAACAAATTTCATGCCCTTTATTGACAAAACGGGTTGATGAGGTTAGGCGGAAGGCTCGAATTTTCTAACCTGTCCGCAGAAGAGAAAAACCCAATAATTCTCCCCAAATATTCTTGGTTAACTACTCTAATAGTTCGTCAAGAGCACGAGAAAATTATGCATGGAGGGACAGCAAGTACTTTGGCAAAAATTAGATCTCGTTTTTGGATACCTAAAGGTCGTCAGTTGGTCAAGAGTGTTATCAAGAATTGTATAACATGTAAAAAATATTTCTCCAAACCAGCAGACCAGATCACCGCACCATTACCAAAAGACAGAGCTAGTGAAGCACCGCCATTCGCAATCTGCGGTTTAGACTTCGCGGGTCCGATCTATATCAGAAATTTTAAAGAAACGTAAAAATCTTACATCGTCCTGTTTACTTGCGGTGTGACTAGAGCCATTCACCTGGAACTCGCGTCTGATATGACAACAAATTCCTTTTTGATGGCATTCAGAAGATTCACAGCTAGACGAGGAAATCCCAAAATTATTTATTCTGACAATGCAAAAACCTTCAAAAAGGCCAAAGATGAACTCGAAAATTTATACTACATACTGACAGACAAAGTATTTTTAAATTTTATTAAAAAAGAGAGAATTATATGGAAGAATATAATAGAAAGAGCTGCATGGTGGGGAGGTTTGTATGAGCGACTTGTAAAGCCTGGAAGCAGTTTTGAATACGCGACCACTGACGTATGTATATAGCGACAGCGATGAACCAGAACCTCTTACTCCAATGCACTTTTTAAATTTTGGAAAAGAACTTTCATTTCCTATCAGTTTTTTTGAATAATTGAAGATTGTTCAAAGAGATCAATACTCCTGAAAAGAAAAAAAATATCAATCTTTATTATTGAAACAATTGTGGACCAAATGGAAAAAACAATATTTGATGGATTTAGAAACAGCCCATTCATTGAAAAATCCTAATGCCCATACGCCACTAGAAGCGGGCGATATTGTTTTAATTCAAGATGACGCAAAAAATAAGTTTCTTTGGAAACTTGGTAAGATTCAGACTGCCATTCCTGGAAGAGATGGCAATATTCGTTCATACGAAATAAAAACAGCGAGTGGGATCTTAAAAAGATCCATACAGCACTTGTATCCCTTTGAAATATAAAATGACTAACAAATGACTTTTTGCAGACTTTTTATAAACATTCATAAACTTTTATAGACATTTATTTATATATTAATATTTGGAAATTTTTCCAGAGAGAGAAACATTCGCCTTGAATACAATATTTCAAATGAAAATCAAATTTCAAATTATTTTTGCTTAAAAGGCGCAAAGACCAACTTAGTGAAAAAGATTCCATGCCGGGAATCGAACCCGGGTCATCAGTATAGCGCACTGACGTTCTACCGCTAAACCACATGGAACGATACCCAGCCTGGAACCCCTCACTATTACAAGTTGGCAAGGCTACAAACGCAGCACAAGATGGAATATTTTCCGTGAGCCACCAACATGGGGCAAACACAGACACTTAATTAAATCCAGCATCGATGAATCTATATATTAATACTTGGAAATTTTTCCAGAGAGAGAAACATACGCCTTGAATACAATATTTCAAATGAAAATCAAATTTCAAATTATTTTTGCTTAAAAGGCGCAAAGACCAACTTAGTGAAAAAGATTCCATGCCGGGAATCGAACCCGGGTCATCAGTATAGCGCACTGACGTTCTACCGCTAAACCACATGGAACGATACCCAGCCTGGAACCCCTCACTATTACAAGTTGGCAAGGCTACATACGCAGCACAAGATGGAATATTTTCCGTGAGCCACCAACATGGGGCAAAGACAGACACTTAATTAAATCCAGCATCGATGAATCTATATATTAATACTTGGAAATTTTTCCAGAGAGAGAAACATTCGCCTTGAATACAATATTTCAAATGAAAATCAAATTTCAAATTATTTTTGCTTAAAAGGCGCAAAGACCAACTTAGTGAAAAAGATTCCATGCCGGGAATCGAACCCGGGTCATCAGTATAGCGCACTGACGTTATACCGCTAAACCACATTGAACGATACCCAGCCTGGAATACCTCACTATTACAAGTTGGCAAGGCTACAAACGCAGCACAAGATGGAATATTTTCCGTGAGCCACCAACATGGGGCAAACACAGACACTTAATTAAATCCAGCATCGATGAATCTATATATTAATATTTGGAAATTTTTCCAGAGAGAGAAACATTCGCATTGAATACAATATTTCAAATGAAAATAAAATTTCAAATTATTTTTGCTTAAAAGGCGCAAAGACCAACTTAGTGAAAAAGATTCCATGCCGGGAATCGAACCCGGGTCATCAGTATAGCGCACTGACGGTCTACCGCTAAACCACATGGAACGATACCCAGCCTGGAAGCCCTCACTATTACAAGTTGGCAAGGCTACAAACGCAGCACAAGATGGAATATTTTCCGTGAGCCACCAACATGGGGCAAACACAGACACTTAATTAAATCCAGCATCGATGAATCTATATATTAATATTTGGAAATTTTTCCAGAGAGATAAACATTCGCCTTGAATACAATATTTCAAATGAAAATCAAATTTCAAATTATTTTTGCTTAAAAGGCGCAAAGACCAACTTAGTGAAAAAGATTCCATGCCGGGAATCGAACCCGGGTCATCAGTATAGCGCACTGACGTTCTACCGCTAAACCACATGGAACGATACCCAGCCTGGAACCCCTCACTATTACAAGTTGGCAAGGCTACAAACGCAGCACAAGATGGAATATTTTCCGTGAGCCACCAACATGGGGCAAACACAGACACTTAATTAAATCCAGCATCGATGAATCTATATATTAATATTTGGAAATTTTTCCAGAGAGAGAAACATTCGCCTTGAATACAATATTTCAAATGAAAATCAAATTTCAAATTATTTTTGCTTAAAAGGCGCAAAGACCAACTTAGTGAAAAAGATTCCATGCCGGGAATCGAACCCGGGTCATCAGTATGGCGCACTGACGTTCTATACTGATTTTCACTAAGATGGTTGTTCTTTTTCACTAAGTTGGTCTTTGCGCCTTTTAAGCAAAAATAATTTGAAATTTGATTTTCAATTGAAATATTGTATTCAAGGCGAATGTTTCTCTCTCTGGAAAAATTTCCAAATATTAATATATAGATTCATCGATGCTGGATTTAATTAAGTATCTGTGTTTGCCCCATGTTGGTGGCTCACGGAAAATATTCCATCTTGTGCTGCGTTTGTAGCCTTGCCAACTTGTAATAATGAGGGGTTCCAGGCTGGGTATCGTTCCATGTGGTTTAGCGGTAGAACGTCAGTGCGCTATACTGATGACCCGGGTTCGATTCCCGGCATGGAATCTTTTTCACTAAGTTGGTCTTTGCTCCTTTTAAGCAAAAATAATTTGAAATTTGATTTTCATTTGAAATATTGTATTCAAGGCGAATGTTTCTCTCTCTGGAAAAATTTCCAAATATTAATATATAGATTCATCGATGCTGGATTTAATTAAGTGTCTGTGTTTGCCCCATGTTGGTGGCTCACGGAAAATATTCCATCTTGTGCTGCGTTTGTAGCCTTGCCAACTTGTAATAGTGAGGGATTCCAGGCTGGGTATCGTTCCATGTGGTTTAGCGGTAGAACGTCAGTGCGCTATACTCATGACCCGGGTTCGATTCCCGGCATGGAATCTTTTTCACTAAGTTGGTCTTTGCGCCTTTTAAGCAAAAATAATTTGAAATTTGATTTTCATTTGAAATATTGTATTCAAGGCGAATGTTTCTCTCTCTGGAAAAATTTCCAAGTATTAATATATAGATTCATCGATGCTGGATTTAATTAAGTGTCTGTCTTTGCCCCATGTTGGTGGCTCACGGAAAATATTCCATCTTGTGCTGCGTTTGTACCCTTGCCAACTTGTAATAGTGAGGGGTTCCAGGCTGGGTATCGTTCCATCTGGTTTAGCGGTAGAACGTCAGTGCGCTATACTGATGACCCGGGTTCGATTCCCGGCATGGAATCTTTTTCACTAAGTTGGTCTTTGCGCCTTTTAAGCAAAAATAATTTGAAATTTGATTTTCATTTGAAATATTGTATTCAAGGCGAATGTTTCTTTCTCTGGAAAAATTTCCAAATATTAATATATAGATTCATCGATGCTGGATTTAATTAAGTGTCTGTGTTTGCCCCATGTTGGTGGCTCACGGAAAATATTCCATCTTGTGCTGCGTTTGTAGCCTTGCCAACTTGTAATAGTGAGGGGTTCCAGGCTGGGCATCGTTCCATGTGGTTTAGCGGTAGAACGTCAGTGCGCTATACTGATGACCCGGGTTCGATTCCCGGCATGGAATCTTTTTCACTAAGTTGGTCTTTGCGCCTTTTAAGCAAAAATAATTTGAAATTTGATTTTCATTTGAAATATTGTATTCAAGGCGAATGTTTCTCTCTCTGGAAAAATTTCCAAATATTAATATATAGATTCATCGATGCTGGATTTAATTAAGTGTCTGTGTTTGCCCCATGTTGGTGGCTCACGGAAAATATTCCATCTTGTGCTGCGTTTGTAGCCTTGCCAACTTGTAATAGTGAGGGGTTCCAGGCTGGGCATCGTTCCATGTGGTTTAGCGGTAGAACGTCAGTGCGCTATACTGATGACCCGAGTTCGATTCCCGGCATGGAATCTTTTTCACTAAGTTGGTCTTTGCGCCTTTTAAGCAAAAATAATTTGAAATTTGATTTTCATTTGAAATATTGTATTCAAGGCGAATGTTTCTCTCTCTGGAAAAATTTCCAAATATTAATATATAGATTCATCGATGCTGGATTTAATTAAGTGTCTGTGTTTGCCCCATGTTGGTGGCTCACGGAAAATATTCCATCTTGTGCTGCGTTTGTAGCCTTGCCAACTTGTAATAGTGAGGGGTTCCAGGCTGGGTATCGTTCCATGTGGTTTAGCGGTAGAACGTCAGTGCGCTATACTGATGACCCGGGTTCGATTCCCGGCATGGAATCTTTTTCACTAAGTTGGTCTTTGCGCGTTTTAAGCAAAAATAATTTGAAATTTGATTTTCATTTGAGACATTTATTTAGTTTGTTTTTTCTGCATTTAGGACTCTAAATATTTTTTTTTCTCTTTTTTGATTTTTAGTCTTATTTATATATAGAATCTTTGAATTTTGGTAGTATAAGTAAGTATATGAATTAACTGAAAAAAAAAATGTGTGCGTTATTTAACTGTCATTATTTTTACTTTGTTTGAATTTAAAGTGTTTTATTTAGAATTTATTGATATTTTGAATTTGACTAATTAAGTGATTAATTAGATATTGTTTGAATTCTTATATTTAGTATTTTGTATTCGAATTTTAAAAATTGTATTAGATTACTGAACCATTGATACGAAAAATTGAATTTTTATGATTTTATGATGAAATTTTGATTTGTGAACTCTTTAAGAGTTCAGGTGGGGAGTGTGAAGAGAAACTTTTCCTCTGCTCCCATGGCAACGAAGGACGCGCGATGCGCGTGCATCCTACCTTAGAATGCGACTTCGTTTTGTTGTGGCTGGAACGATACGAAGCGACTTTTTTTATTTTAAAAGCATGATCGCTGTAATTTTTTACAGTTTGTTGATGAGGCTAAGCCTTCCTTATTTCGAAGAACCAGATCAAGTGTTTGATAACTTTTATTGTATATATGTATAGAACCATGCATCTGTAAATATTCATCAAAATAATTTAAGAAAAGAATCCAGAAATCACCTCCTTCATTGAGTTTATGTTCGACTGTCTTTGAAATTTTCTTCACTGGAAACATTAAAACTTGTTCTACAAACTGCATCGGAATACGGGTTGGAATTAAATCTTAAAAAATGCAATTTTTTGAAGTGTGAAATTGAGTTTTTGGAGTATAGAATCATAAATGGTAAATTGTAACTGACTGAAATGCATTTAAAATGACTATGGATAATAAAGAAATGAGTACAAAAATAGCTAGATAGGCAATAATGTTATCTGATTTCGATTATACTATTGAAAATAGATACGGTACTAGTATGAGGCATCTTGATGCATTCAGGAGATATCCTATTTTTATGGTAATCCAAGATAGCTTAACTTTAAAAATTATCCAAGATCAAGAAACTGATGAGCATATTAAAATCATAAAAGAAATTCTAAAAGTAAAATCTTATGAAGATTATTTAGTTAAAAATGATGTTCTTTATAAATGTGTTAATGGTAATGATTTATTAGTTGTCCCAGATGAAATGCAAATGAATATAATTCAGGCCGCTCACGAAAAAAGTCATTACGCAGTCGCACGAACGGAAAAAAATAGAGAATGATTTCTACATCCCCAAAGTTAAACAAAAATTCAAGAAATGCATAGAAATTGTGTTCCCTGTATCTTAATTAACCCTCCGACTGTCTTGGAAAAGAGCAAAATTGTAATGTTGTTTTCTCTGCATTTTGTTTTAAATGAAAGAAAAAATGATTCTTTGAACATTTTATAAAAATAAGCTTAATAACGAATATGAATGCAATCCTTGGAGGTATTAATCATTGTTCTATGTATTAAAAATACATTAAATAAATAGAATTATATTACTTTAAATATTGCTTGTATTGCAGTGAAACCTGGAGCTTAGTGAACGTATTAACATGGGCTTGTCAGTGAGGGGGTTAATCGAAAATCTGGTAAACAAGATTTGCTACACACGATAGTAAAAGAAGAAACTCCGTTACATACGTACCATGTTGATCACTCGGATCCATTGGAGAGCACGAATAAAAATTACAAACATATTTTTTCGATCATTGACACATTCACAAAATTTGTTTGGTTGTATCCCACAAAATCTACCGACACTTCAGAAGTAATTTCTAAATTAGAAATCCAAAATACTGTCTTTGGAAGTCCATTTCGCATAATTTCTTATAGATGTCCTGCCTTTACCTCTAAAGCTTTTGAAGATTATCGCGTCAGAGAAAACATTAAACACATCCCGATTACTACAGGGTTACAAAGACCTAACGGCCAGGTCGAGTGTTTAAATTCTGTTATAATATCTGCCCTGTCCAAATTGTCTGTAGACAATCCAACGAAATGATATACTCATGTAAGTGATGTCCAACAAGTGATAAATTCGACCTTTCAAAGAAGTATTAACACAACTCCTTTCGACCTGATGTTTGGTACTAAGATGAAGTTAAAAAATAACATCGAGATAACTAGTCTTTTGAATGCGGAAATGCAATCTGATTTTATTAATAATCGTGAAGAATTGAGAAAAGACGGTAAAAGACAAATTTTAAAAGTCCAAGAAGAGAACCGTAAAACATATAATTTCAGACGGAAAAAGTCTAACAAATTTAAACTTAATGATATGGTTGCTATAAAACGCACGAAACAAGGTTCAGGTTTGAAGTTAAAACCAAAATATTTAGGTTCTTACAAAGTCACAAAAATAAAATATAATGACACCTACGATGTGAAGAAAGTTGTATTTAATGCAGGGCCAATGGCCACCAGTACTTGCGCTGAGCAAATGAAACCGTGGACTGATGAAGCTTGACTTAAAAAAAAAAGAATTTCACCGATTATGACACCACCCGACTACGACACACTCACCGGACTGACACTTAAAAACGATTCTGACAAAATTAATCCCGAAGGAATAAAAAAAAATTGAAAGGAAAAGACTTAAGAAAAGGGGAGATGGAAAGACGTAAGAAAAATGAAGACGAAAAAAATGTAAGAAAAGGAAGAAGAATGAGACGTAAAGACATAAGAAAACGGAAGACGAATGATACGAAAAAACGAAAGAAAAAGGAAGGCGAATCAGACGAAAACACGTAAGTAGAAAAAACGACGAAAACACGTAAAAGTAAAAAAGGAATAAGAAGAATTTGTTCAAGAAATAATTTTAATTTTGATGAGAGACGCCCTCTCTTGAATGTTCCCCAGTATGACTTATTTTCAAAATGGAACTTTGGATGCTGCTTTTTTAATCTTTCCAGGTGATCCAGCTGCAGCTTCCAGCGGACCACGAGGTCGTCGGAGGCCGAACGTCGTCAGGATGGACGATCTGTGGGAAGTAATTTCAAACACTAAGTCCGTTCTATTCTACTTGAGGACGTAACTCTGCCATTAAAGACACTCTAGCGAAGAACGTAACTATGTCATTAAAGACACTCTAGCAATCAGCAGAATGGAGGGGGCGTGGCTAAAACGAGCATGAGAACTGAAGTGAATTGGGAGAGTAAAGAGTATTAGAGCATGTTTTTGTTGGTGAACGAGTGAGATTATGCTGCAGAATGTCGAAAAGAGATTTATGAAAAAGAAATAGATATACGAACTACGATTAGACCAAATTTAAGACGTGATGTGTCCTAATTTTGTAAACATTGTCCATATTATCGACTTTTGAGCTGTTGTAAATAAGTAAGCCTTAATATAACTATTTTAATTAAGAACTGTCTTTGATTTCTGGTGTCAAAGAAGTATTTTATTTGTGTCATCTTTATCCACATATATGTTACTGTGAAAGACCAAATTTGGAGAATGTCGACTTTCACCGCTGAATGCATATTCCAAAAACTCCGAATATTTCATTATATTCTTGTACATTCGGACCATCCCCGGTGTATAACGACAAGTACAGATATGCGTTGGTGGATGTCGAAAAGAGAATCCGAAGTCAACAGAGAGGCGACAGTCTATCACTAAAACCTTTGTTCTGCTGCGAGTCAGTGAGCTTTACCAGTTTTATGCAAGGTTTAACGGTGCGCGCAACGTTTTTTTAAATTTTATTTTTTTTCCATAACCTAATTTATATTCAATGTACACTGCAGTGAATCGTTATTTTTTTTGTTGTTGTTGAAAAGCTAAATGCATAAATTACAAGTAAAACGAGAAGACAATTGTTTTTATTTTTATGAAGAAAAGTACTCTAAAATGATTTCTAAAGTGATTTCTGGTAAAACTAAGTGCACCACACCTTTGAATTACAGGCGATTGAAATGTTTTGACGTTTTAAAAATTAATGAAGTTAAGTTAATTGTATCATTAAAACCAAGGAGACCAAACATACAATACCATGTTACCAATGATAAATTATTTAGTATAGTATTTGAAATTCCCACATGAATAGACCACGGAGCAAGAACACGTATGCATAAGGTTTTGCAAGTTAAATACAAAAATATTGCATATGAAGTTGTAATGCAGTATTTAAATTTATGCAAACAATGTCAATTGAAACAATGTGACTCTAAGAAAGGTATTGTTTTGAAACCCGTGGTCAGTTCTGAGTTATATTCAAGATGTCATGTTTATCTTATAGACCTGCAGTCTCTCAGGGATTGCGAATATACGTTCAAAATGATGAATGAAGAAAATTTAACTAAGTTTGTCCAGCTACGACCTTTGAATTCTAAGACATCTGAAGAAGCGTATCACGTTCTTCCAATACTTTTAACGTTTGATGATGCAGCTATTTTGCAATCAGATAATCGTAGGGAATTCAATAATCAAGTCATATCCGAACTATGCTCTATGTGGAAAAATGTTAAGGTAGTTCATGGAAAACCTCATCATAGTCAAACACAAGGCTCAATTGAAAGTGCAAATCAGGATATACATAATATATTAATTGCATGGATGAAACATAACGATACAAATAAATTGTCATATTGTTTTCCCTTTGTGCAATTTCGAAGGGACACTACATACTACGAAATAATATACCTAAGTCCTGCTGAATCTATGTTTGGCGTTAAACCGAAAAGAGGCCATAATAGTCATATCGTTATATTTACCTAGCGAACAAATCGCAAATATTGAAACATAAGAACAAATGAAACCGAAGAACAGATTGAAGCAACTTTTAATACTTTTGAAGAAAATTGAGCAGTGGCTGTACTGAAAACCGTATTCCAAAGAAAAATAATAAAGAGGACTTACAACCTGCCACGTCTTCAGATCAAGTGCTGACTGAACAACACGAGTTTATTTTTATAAAAAGAGCGGCCGCGAATGAGAATATTCTACTACAAGCATACAACTCCATGATGTCGACCGTGGTCGTACAGATGGCCGAAATGTACTGGCAGTTGTTGTTGGAATAGAAGACACCGACTTTTAAATCTAGCAAATAAAAATTTTACCCTCAAGCAGCTTTATATCTATAATCAGTTCATAATTTTAACGTAAAGTTACTTTCTTTTTGTTCTCAAGAACTATTGCTAAGAGAAGCAGCTGCCGATAATTCGAGAAGTGGAGGGAAAGGCTACACTGTTAAAAATTTGCAGCAAACTGCACAGTCATTCGACCCTTTTTTGGAAAAACGGTTTCATAATCGTAATTCAACTATATTCTGACCATAAAATGGCCAATAATATGGTCAGAATACTGTTAAATTACGGTTGTATAACCGTTTTCGATAAAAACGGTCAAATGGCTAGACAGAATGCTGCAAATTTTTAACAATGTATACACATTGTCATTGCAAATGGAAGTGTTCCACAAATAAAGACAGTTATAAAAGCAAGGGACTCTTAAGCAATTCCAAGTATCATAAAAGTTTAAGTTCTTGCAATAAATAAGATTTCAATCACATAATCAAGCAAGTTTTCTATTGGTATTTTTTTTCTCATTTAGAATGTAGTGTTTGTTTTAAATTCTGTAGTTTATTTTCATGGTCTGTTACTTAAGCTTTCTCCCATTTTGACATACATCGTAATGTCTTTTAATAATAAAGTAGGATTTATAGAAGAAAAGTCCACTACGCTATAAATGACAAGTTTTTTATTGGCTAAACTTAAAACTAAAATCTTACTGCTTAAGATTTATCCAAGTACAACCGCTATCATTATTAAGAAATCAAGTAATGTCGTGCATCATGCTTGCCAAGCTCTCGCATTTTTTTTAAACAAAGAAAGAAACTTTCAACCAGAAAATTTATTAAATTAAATGATTCTTGCTTCGATGTAGTAGTTACTCGAAGCCTATGTGCTTTCATTTATTACATACAATTTCTGGTTTAGAGTATGTTTTGTTGACTTAAAAAAAGCGGTAGGTTAGCAAATATGGAGCATCCATTCTTCTCACGCTCGAATCTAAAACTACATGTCCAAAGAAAAAAAAATAATCCCTGGCTGTCCTTTAAATCTATCACGGCATTTAAATTCTCTGGGATTAGTCCCACAATTAAAACTCCTCTACAGAGTGACGGCCCCCTCTCCTCATCGTACCTGGGGGTTCCTTTCAGCAAGAGAAACGAAAAAGTTACGTAGACGTTACGTCGTTGTGACGTTTTATCTCGCCTGAAATTATAGAGAAGAAATTTCAAATCTCCGACATATTCAACATTCACCATCAGTGCATGATGAATATCGACATTTGCTGGTGTAATTGAGAAAAAGGGATATTTAGCAAATATTTCGGACATACACCAAGTGACTATGCGAATGTTGACATTCACTGGTGAAAGTCGACATTCTCCAGATTTCGATCTTTCACTGTAACATGTATGTATTATGAAACATACTGATACAATAATTATGTAGGAATTTAATTTTTATGAAAAATCTAAAAATTAAGCCTAACGAGAAAAACGTACAAAATGAAAAAAAAATTAGTTACAGCAAAACAATCTAAAACGGGAAAATGGACCGGAGAGAAACCACTTTTCAAATAACTCGTAGCAGGATCACCGCCTATACTAATTAATTGTAGTCCTTTTGCCAAGCAGGAACCATGAAAAATTTTCTAATGTGAAATTTGGTTATACAGTGTGTCCACGTATAACTTGACCGATCTTTATTTTCGCAACCATTGGTCCTAGATGCATACTTCCAATTACAAAAATGGTTTAAATAAGGTGCAGAATTATTTTTAAAGCGATTTGGGTCAAGAAAAAAAATTATTAAAAAATTACGAAATTTAAATTTTTATACGGTCTCCTGGTCCTATAAGTCATATTTAGTAAAACTTTACTGTGACACTAACAAGTAAGACAAAAAAAGTCCCATTCATATAACATTAAAATTGACCGAGTTATGAAGCTTTGAAATGCACGACTTAAACCACTTTTATGCATCTCAAAATAGATGATTTTGCAATGCTTTTAAGGATAGTATTTAAAGTACTTAAACTTATTTCAAGGTATCTGCGCTTTGAAAGAAATCGTACAGATATTACGATTAAGTTTTATTAGTTAAGTTTCAGATTAGATAAAATAATTGTATTTTAACATATGTTTTATTCTGTAAGGATTTGAGGTTATGATTTCTTTTAACTAAAATTGTGTTATTTTCATAAGGTTTTATTTAACTTGCAATGATCGTCTTTCCAGTTTAAAATTTGTACTAGAACTTTAACTTACTTTCAAATGTTCGATCGAAGTTAAATTTTGCATACTGACTTAAATCTGATGACAATGCAATATTATTATGATTTTCGACTCTTACCATCTTATACATACTTTACTTATATTAGAGGATAACACAAAAAAATTCGGATAGATTACCATCAAGAAGTTTAAGAAAGAGTTTTAGATTAGATAACATAAACCTGCGGTGGTTGTGTTTTTTAAATTTTATAATTACATTTTATGTATTTTTTAACGCTGAATAAAAAAATTATCTTCACTTTTAACCACCATGTCAGGATCTTTCGCAAATCGTAAATTTCAAGGTTAAAAAATAGCGAAAAATCTGATACTATAAAATAGATGTAAGACTATTTTATTCGGTTTAACTGTATTTAATTCAATAATTTATTACATTTTTTGGCTTATGCTGGGATTCTTACAGCTAAACAACTCGGGGGTCCTGTGAGGTTGGGAGGGGAGGAGGGGGGGTCAATTTTAATTTTTAGCTTTTTAATTTTGAAATTTGCGATTTGAGAAAATTCCTGATGTGATGGTTTAAAATGAAGGTAATTTTCGGATTCAGTGCTAAAAAATACATAAGAATCAATTTTCAAAAGCTAAAAAACATGCCACAAACCAAAATTTGAAAGACAGTGTAATTTAACAACATTTTAAAATATGTATCATTTGTAAAGAATTGAGGCTGTTGTTTTTCATCCTTTTATTTAACAAAAAATCTGTTTTTTTTTTTTTATCCTCTTTGATGTTCAGTACAAATTGTGCATCTTGCAGTAATATGTCAGAATAATTAAAGATTTCAGATTTATATTGCAATGCTAATTTTACTCTCGACCATTTCTTTAATATATCTGACGAAATTATATTTCTACTAAATTTGTGAATGACCCCTAAAATGCAGCAAAAAGTATACTCCGACTTTAAACAGCTATTACTCAGTCAATTTTAATCGTAGAATAACGGGGCTTTTTTTGCCTTACTTGCCAGTGTAACAGGGAAATTTTACTAAATATAACTTATAGGACCGGGGGACCGTATAAAAATTCAGATTCTGTAATTTTTCACTAAATTGTTTTTTTGCTTCAAACTTTTTTTTTTATCTTAACCCTGCACCTAATTTTGACCATTTTTGTAATTGGAAGTATGCATCTAGGACCAACAGTTGCGAAAATAAAGGTCGGTCAGGCTATACGTGGACACACTGTATACAGGTACCGTTTTCATAGGTATAGTATTTTTTTCAAATGCTGTTCAAAAAAGCATAAAATTCAACATTCATAACGTATGAATACGTTAAAAAATTATTATATTGTAAAATAAAAACGCCATGAAAATAATTCAGTGAAAAAAAGTAAAGTTAAAGTTTATCAAAGCATTTAAATGACACAAGTACCCGTTTCTTTGTTTCCTTTTTTCTACATTTTGGATATTCACTCTTTATAGTAAAGTCTTAATGTTTGCTTATTAAGTTTTTTGCTTAAATAGTATGCTTTCTTACTTAAACGAACTGTTTTTTATATTAATTTCTAAAATTTCTAAATAAATATTTCTTTTTATTTGAGAGAAAAATTCCAATAATACAGCAATGAAATCCGGATGATTGGCTGATAATAAAACAAATAATTTGACTTTATATTAACATATTGCTATCATTGCTATATATTACTGTAAAAATATAAACATGATCATTGAGATTGGAAAGCAGTTATTGTAGAAACTTGGAATAAATCGCGAATTTATTATTTTTTAAAAAGAGCATCTTACCCTATGTCATGTCTGCTTAAAAGTTATTAATTTTTCCCCTCTCTCTCTTCCGTTCTTTCGACATTTTTTCATGGAGAGACATTTTTTTCAATTCATGAAAATACTACTATGATTTGGTTTAAACTGACTGGGACCAACCACAGCTATTCTCAAATAATAATTCAAGGCAGATGTAGGCCAGTCAATCGTTCATGTTTCCATTATATTTCTTATATAAAAGAAATATATTTTCCATATCTCCTTTTCACTGAATTTTCCTAGAGCAAAAATCTTTGGACAGCGCCTCTAAGTGTACAACCGGTGCCCTTTTTACTAGCCCCCATAAATGGGCATCTAAAGCAATAGATTTACTACAATTCGACTCTTGTGAAATTCATGACTTATTTGGCATCATCAACATTGACTGCTCTTTGATCAGTATAGTAGGAAGTATTTACGAGGCTCATATGACAGCCTCTATACGGTTTAGAATTTTGCACGGGTCCTAACATTAAAGGTAAGGCACTGTTACTTCAAATCCTGCCCTTTAGGACAAATTGTCTAATTTCTTTAAACTATAAAAGTAAAGAGAATGTTTATGCCCTTCAAATGGTACTATTTTCTCGTACAGTTGTTGCGTAAACAAGCAAGATAGAGAGTGCTGATAATGTGATAAAAATTCTACCATGAACAAATTGCAAATCAAATCAATATTTACATTATAAGCTTCACGTCAAAATATTTTTAAAATGAAAATAACACTTTTTAAAAGATTTTCTTAAGGAGAATCTCATAAACTATACTTTACTTTACTAATCTATTTAAGGACCTGAAATTTAGATTAAATAAGTAAGTTTAATAAAACCAAAATATACTGAACAATTCTACATTATAATTTTTTCTTAATTTGCCAAAAGATATATATAGATAGATAGATAGGTATGTGTGTGTGTGTTCGTGAAACCCAATTTTCTTTCTGTTCAAATTCGTTTGCGATTGCTCATTAAAAAAAAAATTAAATCATGCTCTGCGAAAAATTGCATTGCAATAGTATTTATTAGATTACCTAAATCTCGCCAGAAACATGTAAATCTCTTTAATTGCAAGTCTAAAACTCTAAGACTAAAACTATGTAGTTCTTTATATTTTAAACTGTCAAACTTCTTTTACCATTGTTGTTTACTTTTCGGACTACTATGGGACTAATTCATCCACTCATTATGACAAAAATGTCTATAGTCCAGGCAATAGGGAATTTTACCTAGCAAAATTAATGGTAGTACTGGAAATCGGCTTTTTAGATGTATTATGGGTCGCTGAATAAGAATTTGTAACTTCCCACCAAAATTTCCCCCAGCAGCCTCCCCAAATTTTGGTAAAAAGCCCCCCAAAAAGGTTTTTATTAAAAAAATAATTTTTTTTATTGTTTTTGAGAAAAAGTATCTAGAAATTCAGAAAGTAGACGTAATTTCCAACAAATTAGATATATGACATTAAGACTTAGGATGAAGGGGAAGGAGGGACCTGCCTCGGAACATGCGCGCGGTGCTGCGTAAACTAAGTTGCGCAATTCCACTTAACCATTCACACGTTTACATTCGCCCTCCCATCTCTCCCTCCGAACTTTCTCTATAAGGTTTACTTTAAGATTTTTGGGTCGCTGAATCCGAATTTTTAACTTTCCCCCAAAAATTTCCCCCCGAATCCCCTCCCAAATAGTTGTTTTTAACTTAAATTTCTTATTGTTTTAGGGGAAAAGCCTTACGAAATTCAGAAATTAGGCAAAATTTGCAACAAATAGGATATATGACATTATGAATTAGGATGAACGGGGAGGGTGAGGGCTGCCTCGGAACATGCACTGCGGCGCTACGTGCACTAAATGATGAAGTCCAGGCAATAGGGGATTTTATCTGGCAAAATTAATAATAGTTCTGGATTTCGACTCACTTTATGTTTTTTGTGTCGCTGAATCCGAATTTGTAACTTCCCACCTAAATTTCACCCGGCAACCCCCCCAAAAATTGATTTTTTGAAAAAATTTGGTTTTTGAGAAAAGCGCGCGGGGAATGTTCTGAGGCAGCCCCCTATATAACGGCTTTACCGTTATATATTCACTATTCCTCCTTTCCCCTCAAAAAATCAAGTTTTAACTTTACTGGTTTATTATAAATTGTCATTATTCTCCCCCCCCCTTCAAATAAAATATTTAGTTTAAATTTGACATTTTAGAGTTAATTTCATATGTCTTTATTCATTCTCTCCCCCCCCCTCTCACTACTGTAAGTTTCGCTTTTACTTTTTAAAGTTCTTTTCAAATGCAGACATCATTTATCTCGGTTCCTTTTTCTGTCTGTCAAATTCACACGATAGAAAAAGATCTTAACCGCAATTATTTTCCATTGAAATAAAGTAGAAGAATAAAATACAAATGAATCTCTTTTCGCTTTGCAGCCGACGTTATCTAAGGCATATTTTCACAGCCTCTGGGCTTGCATTAGTATTCAATTCTCACCCTTGTACTTTGTCGGATACAAACCATATGCCCATTACTGACTAATTTGCAGCTGTACTTAGATCTGTAACGTGCATCTAAAAATCACGTGTTCCTATTTCTCTAACCACTTTCCCTCACCGCAAGAATGTTAGTACACGTGTAACCATAAATAGCTCGCCATGGCGTAAGTTTGAATTCTATGTAATACTTCGAGATGCCTCTGATTCCTTTGTCCACGCCACCAATATTCATCGCCAATACAGTACAGATGTTGCTATTCATCTCGCCAATGAGTGAGTGATTGTAATGAATATTTTACCACTACTCCCTCTGAACTTGAGTGTGACAGACCTCGGTTCTCTGCCCTTCGGGGCTGCCCCGTCGGGCAGTCTCGTCTGTGACTTCTCCCGTCCACTGTACCATCATGGCCCTTCTTTTAAAAAGTTTCATAATAAAGAAGTAAGTCCTCGAAATCCTCGTGTTGGAGTTTTTTTTCATTCATCCATGAACCTGGACTCTCTAATAAATCTCCTCTATACAAATTGGCGCCGTTGCCCAGATTTGTTTTCTCCAACAGTAAATAAAAAAAAAAAAAAAAAAAAAATACGAGGAGAAGTATCGTTCCTTCCGTATCATCCTGTACCAGCGACGCGAAAAGATGTCCATAGATCTTTTTCCACAGGAGTTCCGGCTGCCCTACTCAGTGTTCGCTCGCCGATGTCAACTTCAGGGGATTTCCCTTTCTCGCTACCCCAACGGATTTGGAGAGTGCCTCTTTCTTCCGGACTTTACACTAGCCTAACGAGAAGCAAGATTTACACTGCGGTGCTCCAACGGGGTCATCGAACGAAGTCGCCTCCTCCAGCAGTTCCTTTTTCTACGAAATATCACACCTGCATCACTTGTTTCCCTGCGTAAAGTTGTGGCTTCGTACTCCAGCTCATTACGATCGAAAAAAGTCTGTCTGTTCTCCAAAACAAAAACGACAGTTTCTGTTTTTTTGTGCGCGATCTTCAACCTTCATGCAAACGTGTTCGTGCTACCAGTGTGAGTGAAAATAGTTTTAGTGTGAAATGTTTTGGTGAAAAGAAAAAGTGCCATCTGAACGTACATCCAATCCAGATACTTCCCAAAAAGGGAAAAGTTTTGTGAAAAAGTCCTCACCTAGCTGTGGTATGAATTATCCGCACAAGTAACACACATTTTAAACAAAGTTCTCAGTGCAACAAGTCCAGAAAATGTGCGCCGTTTCGCTGTGATTAATATTTGCAGTGCAAAGTGTCCAGGAATCCCACAGATTTGGTGACAACACAGTGAAATATGCTAAAAAAAAAAGAAATATAATTTCGCGAAAGTGTCCTAGTGTTCAAGACAATTGTGAAATTTTTCAAATTATTTTTGTGTCTATGCTGATATCCACAATTTTTCAAAACAGTTCTTCAAATTCATTCAGTGTGCAATAATTAAGAGGAATAATATTTTTCCTCCTTTTAGTGGTGTGTTTCAGCAATATAAAAAAAAGAAAATTACCCTACTGATGACCATGCTTCAGTTAAAAGAAAAAGAAACCACTCTGCATTAAAAAAAAAAGAGTGTACTAAATCACACTGCACACGTTGTGTCATCTATCATCCAACATGTTTATAGCATTCAGAGTACGAAAATAGGACGTTAATGATATTTTTGTTTTAATTTCTTTTCCGTTGCAAATTGTCACTAAAATCTTTTTATTTTACTTTTTTTTTCTTAAAAAAACAAGCGTTGTTTTCTCATCGCTCTGTTTTTGTACTCCAAATGAATGCTCTCTACAAAAAATGACATACTAGTTCAACGAATTCAAAGACAACACTTGTGTCACAATACTTTATATCAAAAACAAAAAGAATTCATAAAGCCACAAACACTTTGCATGTAAGTATGAACAGGGAATACTTTTACATTAAATTATTTACTCTAAATTGTTATAACCTTTTTTTTCTTTCTTTTCAATATCAGTAAATATTATCAGTTTCTATCCATGTTATGGTTCCCTATTCATACTTGTACTTTTACCATTTGGATTTTCATAAGTTTGTTGATTTGTCAGCTTGAAAGGAGAAATCACTTCTGAACTATTTTTTATAATATTTTTAACAGTGATAGCATATTAGCTCCTTCTTATCTTCTTCCAAGCTGCGTTTGTTTGTTTGTTTGTTTTTTTAAGTACTTTTTGCAGTTAAAATGATAAAAATTATTATACTTTTACTAATATTTCACTTATAATGTTTTTATGGTTTAATCATGACAAACTTCTCATATTTTTTTCTCTTACGTGAATTTACATAAACATGCTATGTTTCCTTTTTCGTAAAAATGATTTTTATGCATTCAAAAATCTAGAGTTTAACCCTTTAGCCCCACTGGCATACTTTGAAAGTACACTTATTCCGCCGATAGGCAACAAAGAAGTTCTCTGCTCCAAGTTTTGCAGTATTGGATATTTTTATATAAATATGTGCATATTTCGCTCACAACGTTTGCACATTTTCACTTGTGTGTGACATTTGCACAATTATTCTCAAAATATGTTGCTCGACTCTGACCTTGTTTGTTTTTTTTTTTTTTGTATTTTAAACCTGAATTACAATTTAATTACCTGTTTTTTTTATTTTATTGAATTTCGGAAACTTTAATCCAACTGGATGTTGACAGAAAGTTAACTTTCAGAAATGTTGTGATTGATACACTCATATTATTTTTTTACACTCCCCCCCCCCCCTCCATTTTTTTGCCTTTTGTGTATAATTTATTTATGCAACTTATTGTGTTTTATTTTATGTGCATGCATTTCATTTCTGCTAACTAGAGTTTTTGCATACATACACCTTTTTGAAATACTAGTATTATTTATTTTGCATTATTTGTGTTGCTCTCTCAAAAAAAAAAAAAAAAAAAAAAAAAAAAAAAAAGGAATTCCTTCCTTTTTCCATTTTGCCGGTCAAATAAAAAGTAAACATCAGAAATTAAATAAACACCAGAAAATAAAAAAAAAGATTTTGGAGATAACAGACACTTCACCAGGCTAATTTTAAAATATGGCAGCTAATGATGAAAATGCTATTTGTGACTTTAATCACCCCATTTCTGTATCTCCATGGGTAGATTATTTTGAGGAGATATTATTCAGATATTCGGATTCCATTAATATGGAACCCACATCTATTCAAAATTAACTTAAGACCGAAAATGCTGCATCCATGTCTGAAAATATTATAGATTTCCTTCAGATCATTAAATTCAATTTTCATGTGCTTAAACTAAACTTTAATGTTCTAAAAGATGATTATTCCAAATTAAAACAGGATAAAGATAATTTATTTCTTGTAAATCAGAAACTTATAGAGAGATTACATGAAATCACAGGCAAACAGAAATATAAAAAGAAGCTTACTAAATGTAGTAAGACTATGGTTGATCAGGTGGTAGATGCCAAAAACAAACTCCCTCCATCTGCCCTAGATAAATCTACACAAACTATCCACTCTTATATGTGGAAACAAGAAAAGTTACCACAACTGGAAAATGATAAAGACACATATCTTAGCTCCGACCTGCACACTCAAGGTAAGCACAATGGAAAATTTACAGATATTAGCGATTCCTCTCTAAGGTCCTTATCCCCTGCTAAGCTTAATGTAACTAAGCCTATTCGTGTTATTATTTTTAACCTCCCTGAAAATTTAAATATTCCTGATATCTTGTTTGGTATCTCAGATTTAATTCATATACCTGAACCTGATTTTCACTTTGTTAAAAAGTACAAGCTCCTACATATTAAGTCCTTTAATTGGATCTTTGAGCTTGCACCACAGGATGCTAGGCAATTATTAATGCATAGGGAAATTATCATACAATCAAAACCGTACCCTGTTAAACCATATATAAATGTTAAACGTTGTTTTAAGTGCCAGTCATACAATGATCATATTGCAATTTCCTGTCATAATGACATTAGAAGCTCGGTGTGTGCCTTGCCACACATTGACCCTCAGTGTAGAAATCCTCCAAAATGCATTAATTGCATTAGAAATAATGATAGCAATAACACCAACTTTGACATTTTCCACAGTGCTTTTGCACCTTATTGTCCATCATTAAAAAAATTCATCAAGCAAATGCGAGAAAAAGTATACAACTGCAATACATTCCCATAAACATCTCATACAGCTTCCTTTTTTAAAAAAAAAAAAAACAATGTAACATACATTTTACATTTTTCGTTTTTATTTAACACACATTACTGTGAAGGAGTTACTATCTACTGCATTCCTTTTAAAATTTTTATTTTCCTATACATTTACATACATATGTCAGTTTTCCACAGCATTATTCATACTGATTTGAGGTTTAAAATTAACTTAATTCTTTCAAGATTTTTTTTATAAACACAAGTGTACAGTAGGTTGCTTTTTCATTTGATTATTTAGCCGGCAAATAGTTAAATGAATCTTGAAATGGAACATTTGTGAAAGTTTTTCTGATGCGGGTCATCAGACATTGGGATTTTCACATTTGAGGTAGATGTTACTGAAAGTGTACACATTAATTCAACTTTAAAAATTCATCATTACACTAGTTTGTAGATTTATGTTTTAGAAATTTGGATATAATTTCACTTGTTAATCTTAGTTAAGTTTATTTAGTTACATTTCATCACACAAGTAGCGTTTCCTGGTTACATTTTATCCTTTTTCACTTTCCTTTACTTAAATGCACAATTTTTTTGGTTTGTTTGTTTTAACTGTAGATGAAGCTTTTTGTACTTGGGGTACAAGGCTCTTTGTTCCATATGTACACAATGAGTTTGTGTTCATAGTTTATACAACTGAGTTCATAGGTCATACAACTGAGTTCATAGGTTATACAACTGAGTTCATAGGTTACACAACTGAGTTCATAGGTTACACAACTGAGTTCATAGGTTACACAACTGAGTTCATAGTTCACTGAGTTCATAGAAAATACACTTTACACGAGTTCATAGATAAAACACTTTACACGAGTTCATAGTTCATTGAGTTCATAGAAAAATACACTTTACACGAGTTCATAGCATTGTCAATTCTTTGTGTACTTCAGGGACCAATTGCACTATCATTTTTCTTTCATGACAATACTTAGTTCGTAGA
This sequence comes from Maratus speciosus, assembly GCA_963932465.1. Classification (NCBI taxonomy): domain Eukaryota; kingdom Metazoa; phylum Arthropoda; class Arachnida; order Araneae; family Salticidae; genus Maratus; species Maratus speciosus. The sequence continues at coordinate 174,735,569 of OZ010790.1, read as the reverse complement.
AGTTTTCCTTACACATTTTAGTTCATAGTTTGTTTTCTTTCTTGTGATTTGTTTTGCATACTAGTTCATACCAATTTTTGTTTTGGTAGACACTTCAGTTCATTGGAATATTTTTTTTTGTTAGACACATGAGTACATTGTAAGTTTTTTTTTTTTTTTTTTTTTTTCACACACATTTGAGTTCATCGTATTACTTTTACACTTTAAGTCAGTGAATTACTTGCGCATACTTTGCTCATTGAGGTACTTAGACTGCTGTGTTCACAAACATACATCTAAGTCGTTGAAATTTTCCTTTTCTTTCACTGACATACACTGTTTTAGTTCATAGTGAAATACTTTTTCTTTGATTCGTTCATTGAAATACAGATTTTTCTTTGGTTCATAGAGATACACTTACAATTTAGTTCATTGATATTACAACTTAGTTCATTGTTATTACAATTGAGTTCATTGATATTCTGTTTGGTAAAAAAAAAAAACACACATTATACACAATTGAAAATATTTTGTTTCTAGGTTTCAACGTTACACATTAGGATATTTCCTTTTTTGTTTTCATTATACCAGGAACTACTTTTGACCTCACATGATATGCACAAATTAAACATGTATTAAAAGGTTAAGTTTTAACACATTCTTAATTTTTCCATCATTATTATATTTCTTTTATGCCATGACATTTCATGTCACCATCACTTTGTTTCACAACAAAGAATGCCCAGTTTACAGGATGCTACCCCTTCACATGCATTTTCTTTAAATTTTAAACTTATGATGTTTTTTATTGTTTTCATCACACTTGTTTTGGTTTTCTACATGTACATAATTACACGTTTTCTTTTAAATTTGGAGATTAAATAAAATCTCTGGTTAAGCTTCACTTAGACAAGACACACGTCTAAGATATTATGTCGTTCTTGTAATAACATAACTTCACAATAACAAAAAAAAAGTTTTTTTTTTTCGTTTTTAGCATTAGTAACCTAGTGCAGCTACACTAAATGTTTAAAACATTAGTTAAGGTCATACAATACACATACAGTTCATATCCTGCTCGATACATTGTAAGGAATACAAAGGTAGAATCTACTTTAAAAAAATTGTGGTTGTTATACTTACCCGATCATGTCACCACTCTCTCCACACACTCGGATTGTCCTTTTACCGTTGATATCTGAGATATTTATCTCAGTTTTTTTTTTTTATTATTTTTAATTTATCCCCTCTGAAGTTTTGTTTCCGTTCAAAATTTTTGCCCTAAGGGTCCAAACTTCATTGTGTAGAGAGACAAAACCCCTTGAATTGTTGTTTCAATTCAATAAACAAAACTTTTTATATGATACATTGACGCATGCTCCTTTGAAGATCAATGTGATCTTTGGGGAGCAGGGACCTAGCTATCACTTGGTGTCTGGGTCTCATAACTCCCTCCCCCCCTAGGGCTGATGTTCTAAACTGACGCCATCACACTTGTTTATTAACAAGATTAAGGGCTACACCCATTCATAGGCATGCTATATGCATCCCGTTCTTTTGTAGTCCTGTGCGGTGTGCACGCAAACCAATTTTCTACTCTTTTTATTTTTTTATATTTTTTCATTTAGCTTCTATTCACAGACATGCATATGTCATTTATTTTCTATTTCATTTTAAAGTAGTATCTGTGTATTTTGTTGCTTGCACTTATATTATATTATTTTTATTTTGAGAAGATATTATAACAAGTTACTAAAAAAAAAAATATTTACTTCTCTTATTTTGGTCATGAAAAATGCTGGTACCAGCCTCTTAATCAAATACTAAAAAGATATTTAAAAAGGATCCTGTTTAATCAAAAAATTATTATTTGCAGTTTCTGGTGACTGTAAAGACTAATGAATACCAAGAAATGAATAAAAATAAAAAGGCGCCATTTATCATGACCTGAAAAGTTTTGCTTTATGCAAACATTTAAAGAATTGCAAGCACACAGTTATATGTTATATATATACATATATGGAGGCTTATCTTTCTTATTATGTTATATCTGTTTTAAATACTTATATGCATGGGGTGGACAAAGTAATCTTCAAATATAAAAAAAACTGTTCTTCAAGATTCACAGTTTTTTTTTTCTGGTGGTAATGGGTGATATATATAACGGCTTTACCGTTATATATTCACTATTCCTCCTTTCCCCTCAAAAAATCAACTTTTAACTTTACTGGTTTATTATAAATTGTCATTATTCCCCCCCCCCCCTTCAAATAAAATATTTAGTTTAAATTTGACATTTTAGAGTTAATTTCATATGTCTTTATTCATTCTCTTCCCCCCCCCCTCTCACTACTGTAAGTTTCGCTTTTACTTTTTAAAGTTCTTTTCAAATGCAGACATCATTTATCTCGGTTCCTTTTTCTGTCTGTCAAATTCACACGATAGAAAAAGATCTTAACCGCAATTATTTTCCATTGAAATAAAGTAGAAGAATAAAATACAAATGAATCTCTTTTCGCTTTGCAGCCGACGTTATCTAAGGCATATTTTCCCAGCCTCTGGGCTTGCATTAGTATTCAATTCTCACCCTTGTACTTTGTCGGATACAAACCATATGCCCATTACTGACTAATTTGCAGCTGTACTTAGATCTATAACGTGCATCTAAAAATCACGTGTTCCTATTTCTCTAACCACTTTCCCTCACCGCAAGAATGTTAGGACACGTGTAACCATAAATAGCTCGCCATGGCGTAAGTTTGAATTCTATGTAATACTTCGAGATGCCTCTGATTCCTTTGTCCACGCCACCAATATTCATCGCCAATACAGTACAGATGTTGCTATTCATCTCGCCAATGAGTGAGTGATTGTAATGAATATTTTACCACTGCTCCCTCTGAACTTGAGTGTGACAGACCTCGGTTCTCTGCCCTTCGGGGCTGCCCCGTCGGGCAGTCTCGTCTGTGACTTCTCCCGTCCACTGTACCATCATGGCCCTTCTTTTAAAAAGTTTCATAATAAAGAAGTAAGTCCTCGAAATCCTCGTGTTGGAGTTTTTTTTCATTCATCCATGAACCTGGACTCTCTAATAAATCTCCTCTATACCCTCTCTCCCCGTTTATCCTACGTCATAATGTCATATATCCTATTTGTTGCAAATTGTGTCTAATTTCTGAATTTCGTAATGCTTTTTTCCTAAAACAATAAGATATTTAAGTTAAAGACAACTATTTGGGGCGGGGGGCTCGGGGGGGGATTTTGGAGGTAAGTTAAAAATTCGGATTCAGCGACTCAAAAAACTTAAAGTAATCCTTATAGAGAAAGTTCAGAGGGAAGATGGGAGGGATAATGTAAACGTGTGAGTGCTTAAGTGGAATTGCGCAACTTAGTCCACGCAGCACTGCGGCGCATGTTCCGAGGCAGATCCCCCCTTCCCCTTCATCCTAAGTCATAATGTCACCTATCTAATTTATTGCAAATTTTGTCTACTTTCTGAATTTCTAGCTACTTTTCCCCTAAAACAATAACAAAATTGATTTTTTTAATAAAAACCTTTTTTGGGGGGCTTTTTACCAAAATTTGGGAGGAGGGGTTGCCGGCTGAAATTTTGGTGGGAAATTACACATTCGGATTCAGCGACCCAAAAAAACATCTAAAAAGCCGATTTCCAGTACTAACATTATTTTTTCTAGGTAGAGTCTTTATACGGTCTCTATTGCCTGGACTACTATCGATATAAAAAACCTCACATTTTCCGTTTTGTGATTTCCGACTTAAAATACACACTGTAAAAAGAAGAAAGTGTGTTTTAAAGCTTTCACTGCCTTCTGATTTATATGGTAGCAGAAAGGACAGGAAAACGTTTTGTCTAACCTTCAAATTAATTTATTCTTGAATAAAAGTTATTATATACATAAAGGTTTTCGGGTTCTTTTCAAATTCTAATAAAAAAGGCTTTGTGCCACACCTTATCTATATATGAATAAAAGTCTTATGACATATGAGACTGATGTCTCTGGCAAAATGCCCTTCACGATCACAGGGTTCCACGGAGACTGATGTCTCTCGAAGGATACCCGCTAGTCTCGGCTATCTGCGAGTTCTTTTCACTAAGTTTTCACTCTAAGTCCAGTCGCTCCACTCGAGCTACCCTGAGTCCACCGGCTGGAATATCCCCGGCCTCTCTCTATAAGAGTAAAACTCCAACTCCTCTCCACTCTCCAATTCATCTCCCTCATCCCCATCTTCTGTCTCCGCCCTCAGACCGCAAGGTAGCCTTTTCTCCCAATCCGCTCAGTCCAGGCGTTCTCATAGGAGCCTCCTTGTTCCTCCTTAGGAGCCGTTGCCAATTTCCGGCTATGGGAAGGTTAAACTTTCTCCCTTCGTAGGTCGCCTGAAGGAGAAACCCATCTATAAGGGCTGAACCGAGAATAATTTCTAACGTCATGAACCATTGGACCTCAGTCACCTCGAAATATTCTCTTGTGTAGTTTTAATATGAATGGGTTTATACCCGTGAGAAACTAGTCAGGTGGTGAAGTCTTGGTAGGCAAAGTTCTGATAATCAAATATTTTTAATTAAGCAAAGACTTTACAGTGTATATTTGAGGGATTCACAACCATAGTAGGTCAAGTCCATTTTGAAAAAAAATGAGGTACTCCATTTAGAAGGCGCATAAAATCTGTTTTCTCCACTCCCACAGTAAACCAAGTCTGTTTTGGCATAGATCCTCATATATACCACCTCTTTACAGACTTGGTTTACTGTCGGAGTGGAAGAAACTCATTTTATGCACCTTCTAAAAGAACTATCTCTTTTTTTTTCTAAATGAACTTGGTTGTGAGCCCCTCATTTAATGGGATAGCTTTTTAAAAATCTTCCTATCATCATACTAAAGGATTTACTCTGTTCAGCCGTTTTCCATTTAATTGATTTGGGCTAGGGTCTACGCGGTTGTGGCACTATGGTTTCACATTTACGTTCCCCTTCACACACAAAAAAATTCTTTTTCTTTCTGGACTTTAGACACAAAAGCAAACACACAAACAGTTCATCAAGAATTTAGATTACATTCTCATGGTATTGAATCATAGACACGAATATTCCATAAACAAAAGATTTCAAAGTGATATTTTAAATGCAACTTTTGGATTTCTTATTACTAATAAAAATTCTAGTAAATATTAAAATTCTAAAAACGACTATACCAAAATAATTTCCTCAAAATAAAAGAAAGAAAATTAGCTATTTTCAAAGTTTTTTTTTTTGTCACAATTTTTTCAAAACTTGTCTTTAGTTATTCTGAACTAAACTGACTTACTTCCTCATCCAATTGAATTAACTCTGTTTTCATTTCTTCTTTTTCTTTTCTTTTTCATATCTTGATTTAAAAAAAAAAAACAATTCCGCTTGTGAATGTGCGCAAGCAGCGGGGGGTTGGTGCCCGGACACCCAGGGCACCTCCCTCCCCTGGTTTAGCACATGCATTTTATCTTAAAAAGTCGCAGATGTATGTTTAACCTAAGTTGGTGAGACGTTAATCATAAATTAAAATGCAAATGTTTATAGATGTGGTACAGATGACACGTTCTTTCGTAATTTGAGTATGATCCCTGAAACGCAATCACCCGACATTAATTTTCCTGTTTGTAAACGTATATGCTGGCATCGAAAAGTGGTTTATGTCACCAATTATGTATTTTCATATATCTTCGACATTAAATTAAAAATTTTAATTGATTTCATAAAATTCTGTACTCTTTCACATAACTTTGCAATTTATAATACAGTGAAATACGTTTTACACGAAAACGTTTAACATGAAAAACCGGTTAACACAAAATGATATAGCGGTCCGGACAGTATACTATGCAATTAATACTTTTTTCTTTCCCTTTAACGCGAAACAAAATCGTTTAACACGAGAAAAATTCGCTTTCGATCTAGTTAGTTGGCTTGAAATTGGTGCATTTTGTGTTAAAACCACTGAATATTGGGTGAAAGTCAGTGAATTTCGTTTTTTTTTTTTTTTTTTTTTTTTTTTTTGTAAATTAGCCTATATTTTATGAGCAAAATGGCTGGGAAATCAGTGCGAAAGCAAACTGTTATTTCGTTTCAAACTAATATGAAGCTGCTTAATGCAATTGATGAAAAAAAGGACGAAAACAGAAATCTGCAAAGAGTTTGACATTGCCTGTTCTACTTTATCAGCGATAATAAAAATGTTGACATAATTTATCTTAAAATAATTAGTTCTTTACAAATAATTTCTTTTTAATTATATGAATATTTCATGTCTAATGATACCTATGTATACTGAAACACACACAAAATTACATATATATAAATACATTGAAAGTTTTAAATTTCATCAAAAAGGAAGTAGCATTGGAAAAACATGGGTACAACATAAAATATTCTAAAGTAGTAGATATATTTAAAAGGGATATGTTAACTCTTAAACAAATAGAATTATGCGATGCATTAACCTCCCTCCGAAATCCATTAAAGATAATACGATGATGCATTTTTAATAAGATTAGCAGTAAGTATTATATAGAAAATGGAATCAAACTTCGTTGCACCATGTCTTGATTCCTTAATTATGAAATGTCTGAAATTATTTTTAAAGCATACCTTAAGTTCGCTAAGTGACTTCTATAAATCCTATTAAGTGCATAAGCAATTATAAAAATCATAGAATATACATCAAAGTATATTCGATTGAGAGCTTTCATAATGAAATCGTCATCAAGTATGTATTCTGTTTTAAATAATTTTTTTTATTATTATTTGATTCATTATTTTTTTATAAATGTGTAAATAAGCATCACGAGTAATACTAAGGTATATCATAATGTCATAAAGTTATATATGCCGTGGATGTTTCTTTAAGCTACAAGTCAGCTTTTTATTTTCCTTGCCTATAAGCTGTAAAGCTTCAAAATATATGAAAATAAAAATAAAAATAAAATTTATATTATATTTATTATTTATATTTATCGTAGATCGATGTAATAGTAAAATCTATTCATCGTTGTCCGGTCATCGAAGGCTGTCGTATAGATGGCTGGTGACTTCCCCAACATGGTTTATTAGTGAGAAATTGCGGACCCAGGTATCGACCGGAGTAGCTAAGTAGTTATAGCAGCAGTCTTGTATACTGTGATCCCGGGTTCGATTCCTCGCTCTGCCTAATTTTTCACTCCAGTTGGATTTATTGTATGTATGTCTGTATAATATTTATATATACATTTATCTCCAAAATATATTTCATCAAAAAAGAATAATCCACTATCAAAATTAATATTATTTTATATATTTCTTTGAAAATATAAGACATTGCAACAGAATTTTAGCTAAACTTGTTTAATCATCGATAGAAAAATAAAATGTCGTCATTTTAAATAATGAATTTTACTTTTTCCACATCAGATTTTTCTTTTCTTCTTTTTTGCGATAAAATTTGAAATAAACTCATTGCAATATCTCTAGAATAATTGTACAAATTGCCTTTTAGATAAGGTATATTAAACATTTCTTTACCATATAAAATTGAGTACAAGAAACCCCTCTTGATTTTAAATTGTTGTTATGGGATATAAAGTATATTTTCTTACGGGTATTAAATAATTATGCTAAAATATCAATATACCTTTATATTTTAATAATTTATGTAATTGCTTTTTTCCTAATTAAAGGATTTTGTATTTCTTTGTTATAATATGAATTTTATAAGACACTTTAAATTCTTATTCATGCATTCTTACATGCAAATATACTTTGATAAATTAACAAAACCTACCAATCAAAATAGCTATACCTTATGTTTAAGTAAATAGATTTAGAAAACTTTCGTCAAAAAGAACTAAATATGTCTTAAAAGTACATAAACTACATAAACTAAAATACAAAGCAGACTTAATATCTTTATGTTTTATAAAGCACAAAATACAGTACTTCACAAGGAAGTGACTTTCGTACATTTTAGCGTTAATAATACATTTCTAAGAATTTCTAAACTAGAATTCGTCAGGCCGAAATGTCGGAGCATGGACACGCAAAAACTTAGAAGATAACATTTTAAAATAAAAAAAAAATCTGTTACTTTCATGTTTGCTGTTTTATAATATAAAAGTAAGTTTGAAGTAACAGCAGCCGAATCTTCATTTTCAAGTGCTTAATTCAGCCGTCAGTTGCCTCAATCTCAAGTGGTATTCTATCGGCAAGTGCTTCCATCCTTCTAATGTGATCGAGTCTTTCCTTCGCAGAAAACGCTTCAATGAGAGTTTTCTCTAAACGACAAACTATACTAAAAGTTACATAAGTTGCTTTAAGTGACAACCCCTTTACACCAATGTCCGCAGCAGATTTTGACAAAGTTTAACTCTGAAATTCGTATATGGTGGCAGGATATGCAACTGTCAAAGGCAACTGAGTTCGTGAGCATGAGGCCTTTTGTTCTTTCCAAGATTTACAAATAGGTTCGATAAGGGAAAATCTTTCAGTTAGATATGGCCGATGATAATCATCAAAATTAACCATTATAATCTGTGGAAAGCCTACTGACTTAAATCTTGGGTCATAGACGATATCGTTTACCGTACTCAATGCACCGTTTACCAATTCTCACTCCATCCAGATATTGGTGCGTAACATAATTCTGCATCCAACTGCTGAAGAAAGTCCAACCTGAGGTCCAGACGCAGGATCACCTTCACTCCATTTTGCTGTTTAATTATTGTTGTCTGCTAATATTCTTGTCACTGACCTTTAAGACTGAAGAAGTATTTTTTTATTATGATCTTTAGCTTGCTTGTTTTTTTGGGGAAAAGGCATATGTCATCTTGAAATCATTCAAGTTCCCGTCGGAAGCCATACAGCTTTCAGCCGTTGCATAAGAAATGAGTGGTCGTCTGAAACTTGACTCAGGAACAGAGAATTAAAAGTCTTTGCAGATCGTCGTTTTGTCTTATTGACTTTTTTAAGGTGAAACATTTCTCAAAAGCCCTAATCATTCTTTGTCCGCGAAGAGCAAAATTGTCTTTTATAGAATGTCCCTTATCCCTTTAAGACCCGGAACATTTTCATATTTAAATATTACATTCTTCTGGTTTTCAACTCTATACTGATCCTAATGAGACTTAAAAAAATAATTAAAAAATTTTTCGTCACCCCCTGGAGCGTGGAGAGTACCCGCACGAACGTGCGGATTGGGCTTTTTCTGAGAAAGCCACACCCGCACGATCGTACGGGTTGAGCTTTTCCTGTGAAAGCATTACTCATAAGATAATTTGGGAAGTATTGGCTGAAATACTGCAATGGAAATCCTTACTGGCTCTAAAAACCTAAAAAAGAAGAAAAAAAGTTAATATTCGAGATGTACTTATCGACTTCAAAAAATTCATATTTGAATTAATTTAAAAATGTTTGCCATATTTTAAAAGCTTTTTTATAATATCGGTTTTATTTTTTCTATTCTATTTTTTAAGTCTATAACTTTTTAAAATTAAAATTTAAGAAATGAAAGACATACTTGCGATTGCGTGAAATCTAGGATGAGGTACAGAAATGAACTTCTTAACATCCTGCTTGTATTGTTTTTTATTTTTATTTTTTCATTCTATTTGGTTTGGATGTAGAACTTTGGGCAATGAGTTCAGAAGACTTTGATGAGGAAGAATGATCCAAAATTCTCATTTCTTTAGAAATATTTGTAAATTTTTCTTCATCGAGATCATCTGAACTTGACTATCATTCTAATAAATCTGTTTCAAATGTTTTGTCCGCAACCTCGTCATCATCACTACCTATTACACTCTCCACTATGTTGCAATTTCTGAAAAAATTTTGCAGATCTACACCGATCATGACCCCTAGAACCCAAAATCACCCTCAGTAAAAAACTTTATCTATCTATCTATCTATCTATCTATCTATCTATAAATATATATATATATATATATATATATATATATATATGAAGAAATTGAAATAATACAAATATATGAAGAAATTGATAAAGTTCTAAAGATGATTTAGAAATGAACATTGGAAACCAGTATTTAAAATAAGAAACTATGAATGACTCACAGAATCATCAGAGGAGCTTGTGAGTTCATTCATAGAAGATGCGTTATTTCATCCAATTTTGTCGGCATTAAGCCTAAAATGACAAAATTTAGCTCCTTATAACGCAAACATTAAAGAAAATATATAATAAAAAGCCAAGAGATCCAAAGAAAGATACACCTCATACAGGATATTAAAAATTATTAGAGCACAATACCTGAATGACATACTAAGAGTCAAAACTACTGCATATCAGCATGGAAAACAAAGTTAAGACTATTTTAACATGTGATCTACAGTTGAGCATCTGAGTGAAACCGATAACTGTTCAGCCATCTTGTGTAAAAAAGGAAAAATGTAAATTTGAACTGGATTAATAACAATAATGTTTAGTGTTGCCATCTTAAGCCCCCCAAAAAATAAAAGGAATGAAAATGATTGAAGAAATCAAGAAAAGACTTAGATTAACTTATAGTTAAACTCGAATGAAAAAATAGGAATAAACTTAATAAGTACTGAGTGAATACAAAATAAAATAAAGAAAAGGAATAAATAAATACAAATAAATAAATAAATAAAGAATTATATAAAAATAAAAAAAGGGCAATTGATTAAATTAACGTTTTAAAGACAACAAATTGTAATATAAAAAATGAGAATATAAATAACATCTAACCCGAGAGTAGTCGCGACATTTTTTAGAACGTTAGTAGTCGCGTTCGGTCCATTTGCCGCCGTTACCAGCAGGCCGAAAACGAAGGGGAAACTTGCTGGTGTTATCAGATAGTCGAAAACGGATAACGTAGGGTGAAAATATTGACTGAACTTTAAAAGATTAGAGCAATTATTCATTTTACAACCTTTTACAGAAAATTATTTATTTCGCTTAAGTATATATTCAGTTGGGATCTAGATAAATGTTTTTAATAACTCTTTCTTCGTTTTGCATAAATACTTAAAAGTAAATAGTAAATGATTTGATTCAATTTCTGATGTTACTATGAATGAATAATTAGTAGGAAAACATTTACGAATATAAATCTAAATTCGTGATAGGTTTTTTTTTTTTTTTTTTGGAAGGACAGAATCAGAGTCAGCTAGATTTTTATGATACTCCGGCACTCTATATCCATTTAATAAAATAAAATTAATAAATTTAGCATCAATACATTACACTGACATTAAATTGAACAATTAAACTGAAAATAAAAATGGAACCTATGACATGCAACAGCAAATCAAATACAAAACCACTAATTCATCAGCATATTATATATATATATATATATATATATATATATAATAAAGAAAAAGGTAAAAAATACTTAATTTCGAAATTGTAAATGTTGTAACTACGTTTTATTTATTTATTTTGCGGGGTGTCTGTGTGTGTATCAGTGAGGGGGGGGGGATCGAGATTTTATGATTAAATCCATTTCTCAAATGAAAATGCACGATTTGTAGTTTTTCTACTTATTTCAGGGTGGGAGCAACGCCATTGAATAAAAACTCTGGATACGAACTTCGCTTATATAAAGTAAATAATAAGTTATTGAAATTATATATTTAATTTAACTACATTTGCAATTGTAGATTTGAATCCTAAGATGGATAAATTATTTTAATTAATAGAATCACTGAAAGGTTCATCTTAATTGGGATGTATTTTACAGCAACTATTCAAATTAAAATAAATATTCAATTGTACATTTCATAATAAGTTTTCATAATAATGTTATAATTTATTGTTTTATAATAACATTCATTAAAATAATAAAAACAATAAGAAATTTTTCTCCGAAATTATAAATATGCAGCAATAATTTTATTTAAATGAATTTTCCCTCGTATTCTGGAAAACATTATTCTGAAAAATAGTTTGAACAATGGATGAAGGACAACAAATTTAAATTTGTTAGATACCGTCTCCAAGCCTCTATTGGATTTCAATAATAATAAAAAAAAAAACATTTTCTGCAACATTGTTAAAAAAAAAAAAAATGGGTTTTTACTTACAGTATAAAAATTTAAAAATAGATAAATTTTAGAAAAATACTTAAAATATTTTTTTTTAATCATAGTATACACATTCACTGAATTATCCAAAAGAGATTTTTATTTGCGTAATTTCTAACCTACATTATAAAATTCTCATTATTTTTCTTATTGTACAAATAAATTATATGTATGTTCTTCGCAGATATACATACTAAAATTTCTGAGAAAATTGTTTTATCTTTCGAGTTTGTTTTATTGTACAAAAACGATACTTTTCAGATTTTGGAGATACAGCAATTTTTTTGCTGATTCCAACAAAATTCTCTTCTCTTTTTACTTTCTTCTATCTTTACAAGAAGAAAGCATTGGATTCATGAAAATTTTCGACTTTCGGTTTTCGACGGATTTACACGTTTTAGGGGTCAGAGATTCCAAAAAACATGTTTTTACAAAATGTCTGTCTGTGACTCTGTGAGTCTGTCTGTCTGTCTGTCTGTCTGTCTGTCTGTGTGTATGTGACACAAATTTTGTGGGCGCTCTATCTCAAGAACTAATGCACGGAATTTAATAAAAATTTATATTAAGTTAGTCCCTAATACAAATTGATGCTGATTAGTTTTTGGTGTAAATCGCTCAACAGTGGCGCTGCTATGCTGCATTTCCCGCGATTTCTGCACTAGCTCTATCTCAAGAACTAATGCACGGATTTTCATCAAACTTCAGATTTAGTTAATCCTTGATATGAATTGGTGCTGGTAACGTTTTGGTGCAAATCGCCCAACAGATGGCGCTGCTATGCTGCATTTTGCAGCATTTACACGATTTTCGTAATAGCTCTATCTCAAGAAATAATGCACGGATTTTCATCAAACTTCAGATTCTGTTAGTGCTTGACATGAGTTGACGTTTTGCACCTTGTGGTGTAAATCGCTCAACAGGTGGCGCTGCTATGCTGCATTTTTTGTGATTTCCACAGTAGCTTTAGCTCCAGAACTAATACACGGATTTTCATCCAACTTCAGATTCCGGTATACGAATTAGTACTGTTTGTGTTTTGGCGATTCCGGTTTACGATTTCGGTATATGAATTAGTACTGTTTGTGTTTTGGTGCAAATCGCTCAACAGGTGGCACTGCTATGCTACATTTTTCAAAATTTCTCCTACAGCTCTATTTCAATAACTAATGCACGAATTTTCATCAAATTTCAAATTCAGGTATACTTTTATATGAATAAATTGATGTAATTTATTTTACTATTTAAATGATTTAATTGACGTGATTTATATAGAAGAAAGTTTTGTGATGGCCACAACATACTAGTTTTTAATGGTTTGGCAGTGTTATTGTCTGTTTTCTTTGATTTATATGTTCCGGTAATAAATGGAAAGCAACTTCTTTCAAATAATGATGACGAATTTCCTTTTTTTTCCATATTTAAACGATTATCCAATTTGAGAATTTATTCCCGCAATGTTTGACAATGAAAAAAAGAAAAAGTAAGTGATCATCCATCAGTTTTTTGTGTGAACTGACTTCACAACTAATATAATAAAACAATTTTAAGTAACATTCTAAAAGTAAAAAAAGTACTCTATGAACGTGTAAAATAACAGAAAGAAAGAAAAACGAAATAACAACAGGGAGAGAGTCGGTACTTCGAAGAAACTTTCCCCCACAGATTTCGCGGAAATGGGAAAGGATGAACACGAGGGGGAAAAATTGAACTAACGCAAGTGGTCGCAACGCGGTCATTTAGACCGATTGAAACTTCAGAATGCAATAAAATGCTAAGAAATAGCAGGAATGACTTGCAATTTTACTACACAAGAGTGTGAACACTCAAGGTCAGCTACACGGAATTTGGCTATCGTAACTTTAACGGGAAATGAGTTACAGGAAGATAACGAATTTCGGGCGGGGAAAAGACCAACGCGCGACTATTAACGGGTTAAAAAGACGAGGAATATTTGAGATAGTAAAATTTAGCCTTGTAATATGTAAATAAATGTGAAAATTTAAAAAGTAATGAGGAATATTGAGATAGTAAAATATATCCTTAAATGATGATGCAATATGTGAAAATTTATTATGTTAAATGCATGATACCCCGTATTTTTTTTAATTATATGTCCATACAATATATAAGCATATATACATACACTTATACACGCTCACACACATAAAAACATATAAGGTTTTAAACTTTTTTTAGCATTCCCGACCTCAAACCTCCGTAATGGTATTTTTATTTTTTATGTTTTTAGTGTATAATGCATGGAAAAACATACACATACACCAAACGTTTTTTTTATTCTTTTAAAGAATATATATATATATATTGTATATACATACATATAATTTTTTGTGTGCATGATTTTTATAATTTTTTCAGCAATCCACATCCCACCCTCCATAATAGTGTTTTCGATTTTTTAGTTTTTTTATAAACATATTAAATGCCTATACAGGTGAGAAGTAGAAAAATATGAATATTAAGATTTGTGCCATGCAGATATAAAAGAGATGGGATAATTATAAGACAATGCTAATGCTTTAATTTAAAAATGTTAGGCTGTAAGAATTGGGAGGAACATAAACGTTTGATACGAAGACTATGATTAAGCAGAATATTTCTATATACTGAAATATGCAAGCAGGAATTAAAGTTCGTAAAATTAATTACATTAAATGAAAATTCATTGCGTTTATCATAAATGTTGAATGTTAGGGTGTTACTAGGGAGAATATTAATTTTAACATCCATAAAATTTATACTAGAATTATTTGAAAAGTTAGTACTAAGTTCTAGATTAGAAGGGTACTTTACAGGAATACATATAGAATTTTTATCTGTAACGGAAAGAATAAGTATATCATCTATGTATCTGTACAGCAAAATATTATTATTAATAAATTTACGTTCATAAAAGTAAAGATATAAATCAGATAACATGCTTGATGAAGCAGCTCCTTGACGGATTCCCTATATTTGAATAAAAAAGCATTGCCTTGGAAAATAAAATTATGAAATAGTAGAAAGTTAGTCAAAGATGTAAAGTAGTCAGTATCAATTTTATCAGGTAAATTAATAAAGGAAAATAATCTATAAATAATCAATTGATAATAGAATGCAAGTCTTTTAGGATGATATTATTAAATAGGTCTTTGAAATCTAAAGTAATAATATTATTGACATTTGTTAATGGCTTTATTTTATCCACGAATTCAAAACTGTTTTTAATGCAGTGAATGTTGTCTTTTTCAACTTTTAACTCATAAATTCGTGTAAGAATATTTAAAAGTAGTGTATTAGCACGAGTATTATATGTATTACATCCTACAGTGACAGTACGGAATTTAAAAGGATTTTTGTGAAATTTTGGAATCATGACTACATAAGGATGATTGAGGTTGTTATTTTTAATACCTAGTAATTTGTGATAGCTTAATATATGATTATTATTTTCCTTTAAAGTAACATGATGAAGTTTGAAAATATTATTAGAAGTAACTGCTTTAGTTAGGAGGTGATGATAGTAATATTTGCAGATGATAGCATAGTTGTTAGCAGCCTTATCTACATATGTAATGATGAAATTATTTTGAAGTTCTGCAATATGTGGTTTAAGGATTGAGAAAGAAACTGAATTTTTGGCAATATGCAGTTTTAATAATTGTTGTTTCAAAAGAAAGATGACATGAGGCTTCCAATCTACAAAATATTCAGTAGGTTTATTATAGTTGATAGCAATTTTGTAAATGAAGAAATCTAAATCGTATGTGAATTGTTTAATGATGGACTGTATAGATGATTAATAATGGACTGTATAGATGTTTAATGATGGACTGTATAGATGTTTAATGATGGAATGTGAAGGAATACGGTATTTAGTGCCATGGCGCATCAAAGATCTTAAATGAATATTATTGACAATGTCTAAATTACCAGTTATAACATGTCCATGATGGGCATTAATATATGTATTTAGATGGGGATCATTGCATTTACATGTAAAAGTATCAGTGTGTGTGAAATGTTTAGAAAACTTATTATAATTGAAAATTTTACGACCTAAACTAATAGGATATTTAAAAGAGCTTTTTAGATTAACACTTTGAAGTGAGAATTTACATTGCTCGTTGTGAAATAATTGATTAAGTTTAATTTTATTAAAAACAGGATTGGTAAAGGTAACGATTAAATGTGAATTACTCTTATTTAATTTTTGTGGTTTTTTGTTAATATTGGGATTGTGAGCAGTTAGCCTATAATGGAGTAAATCAAAAAATGTATCACTGAAATGAGAATTGAATGTATTTCTTGTAAAAACTTCTTGATATTGATTAATATGATATTTAGGAATTGCAAATATAAATTTACGAAGAGACATCCAGTTGTAATTACTACTGAAAGAAGATTGTAGGCGTATTAATGATTTTTTAATATGAGTATTAGTTAATTTAGATGATGAATGTTTAGCAGTAGATGATTTCCCTCTTTTTGTACGTGTGGTTTGCTTATAAAGTTTATGATTAAGAGAAAGATACAGAGATTGATAGTTAATTGTATGTGATGATGTAGAATATACGACATGAGGTTTATTGTTTGAGAGTTGATTTAGTCCATATGGATAAAGTGTGTTGGAATGTTTGATATAAGCAGATTCCAGTAAAAGACGTTCATGGAATTTATTTTGTATATTAAGGATATGAATAGTGATATTACTAAATTTGTGCTTTTTAAAGTGCCTATACTCAACACTGCAGTTTAAAGGATTGCGAGAGCATTTATAATTACTGATGGCAGATCGATGTCCGTTGATACGTTTATGAATTGGGTCACCAGTTTGACCAATATATTGCGTTACGTGAATTACATTTAATATATAAATGACATTAAAAGCTTTACAAAAATTAATATGGGAAGTGTTATGAACAATTTGTGATGGATCTGCATGAGGGCAGGTCAAGCAGCGAGGAGATGAGCATTTGCTAAATTGTAAATGTGGTGAGGGAGAAGAAAATAGGTAGCTGGATGACGATCCACGGACAAGGCTATAATTAACCATGTACCGGGCATATTACGCTGAGAGTTATCAAAGCCCAATTTGCCAGTCGCTAAAAATTTACTAAGAATTGCCATGAAGAATAAGGACACATAATATTAAACATGTAGTGAATATACTTAAAAAAGTAATATAAATAATTGAGAAAGATACAATCTAGAATATATATATAAAATAAAATAAAAAGTAATAATGTATCTTAAATTTTTATTTTGTTTTTATTTTAATATTTTTATTAGTTTTTGTAAGGTTTTTATTTCTTTTTAAATTAGCAGTTAAAATAGATTTATATTCATTTGAAATAATATAAACTGTTGTAAATATCATTAAAATAACGAATTAAAAACATAATGAAGAAAGTAATTAATTAAAAAAGAAAATAACTTGTATAACATAAAAATCATGTACCAGAACAAAATTATAAATAATAATTATGTTGCTAGCATGAAAACTAGATTAAATGTAAATTAATAAACAAAATTATGTCACCAAAATCTACAGATTGGGAAAATGATATTAAAAAAATATCAAGACAAAGGCAAATGCTATAACACAATAATAACTGACCTCCCAAAAAACGCACAAAAAATCCCTAACCTTCCCATATATAATGAAAAATTAAGAAATAAAATAAGATAATATGTGTGTAGTATAAAATATATGGCAGGACTGTGGTGAAAAGTGATGATATAACAAGTTCATGTAAGAAAGAAAAACGTAAATAAAAGGCTAAATTTGAAATAAACATAAACAATAGGTTGAAAAAAAAGTAAGACTGAGTGATAATAATTTCAGATGGGAGGGACAACAAACAAACATATAAATATAGTGAACTGAATGATTAATGCTAAAGTAAATACATTTGGATTTCAAGTGAATGAGATAGCAGTAATGGTACATAATCTACAAGATGAAAACAAATTGAAGATTAATTGAGATAATACATGAAAAATGTGCTATTGCAGCAATGAATACATGTATTAAGAGAATTAAAATGAACAAAGTGAAATTGAACAGCTAAAACCAAATTATAATAATTACCAAGCTAGAATTGCCTATTACTTGATAAAGAGAGTACCATTAAAAATGCCAGAATAAGGTTGTAAGACTAAACTAAAAATAACATAATTAATAACATGCGTATTTGCAGCAATGCTATTAGATTGCCGAAATAATAAATTTGAAACCACAAATATATGAAGAAATTGATAAAGTTCTAAAGATGATTTAGGAATGAACATAGGAAACCAGTATGTAAAATAAGAAACTATGAATGACTCACAGAATCATCAGAGGAGCTTGTGAGTTCATTCATAGAAGATGCGTTATTTTATCCAATTTTTTCGGCATTAAGCCCAAAATGACAAAATTTAGCTCCTTATAACGCAAACATTACAGAAAATATATAATAAAATGCCAAGAGATCCAAAGAAAGATACACCTCATACAGGATATTAAAAATTATTAGAGCACAATACCTGAATGACATGCTAAGACTCAGAACTACTGCATATCAGCATGGAAAACAAAGTTAAGACTATTTTAATATGTGATCTACAGTTGAGCATCTGAGTGAAACCCATAACTGTGCTGCCATCTGGTGTGAGAAAGGAAAAATGTAAATTGGAACTGGATTAATAAAAATAATGTTTAGTGTTGCCATCTTAAGCCCGCCAAAAATAAATAAAAGGAATGAAAATGATTGAAAAAATCAAGAAAAGACTTAGATTAACTTATAGTTAATCTACAACGCGTCCCAAAAGTTTAGACAGTCAATAAAATTTGCATTAAAATAAAAAGTAATAAGGTACAATTAAAATTCGTAAGATAGGAATGTAATAAAGAAAAGCAATTTTGCTGATATAGACATATAAATTATGATCAAAGTTTTGAAATTATAAAATATACATAAAATTATATAAAAATGTGCTGTCCCCAAAGTATAGACAATTTTGTTTGGTTTTACATTTTTAAAAGTAACCAAAAACTTACTTTTAATATTTAATTTTGTTGCCACGACACTTTATAACATCAAATACACGCTGTTACATATAATTAACTAAGCATTGCATTACAGAAGGAGGTATTTCATACCACGCTTTGTCAATCGCAATTTTTATGTCATTTACACATGTTTATTGGTTTCCATTTTCATATATTTTACGAGGTAAGATCTCCCTTATATTTTCCATGGGATTCAAATCTGGACTAAGTGTTGGGCCAGTCTAATAGTGTGATATTGTTTCACCTAAACCATGTTTTCGATGATGTGGAGGTATATGGACATATGCCCCATCTTGTTGGAAAGCACAGTCCGGTCCTGCTAGAAAATCCAAATTACGTGATGATGAAATGTTATTAAAAATGGCTTCAGTTGATAATTTATCTCTGCTTGAAATTGCATCAATTTCCAGAATTTCAAAAAGTACTGTACCCTGAAGAATGAAAGCTTCAACAAATATTGTTTACAGAAGAATGAAAGTAAACGCTTGCTTAAAGCAGAGAAGTCTTAAAGACGCATGTCTAAAGTGGTCTAGAAAGCATATGTCATACGTTGAAAAATGGATTTATGTCTTCTTCAGTGATAAAAAGAAATGGAATTTAGACGGCCCTGATGGTCATAAATTTTACTGGAATTACCTAAGAAAAGAACTCAAGAACTGTTTCAGAAAGCAAAAAAGCGGATGATCCGTAATGATCTGGGGAGGGTTTTCTTTCAAAAGCCAAACATTTCTACGATTTATGGACAAAAAAATGAAATCAGAGGATTATCAGTATATTTTAAATACCAATTTACTGCCAATTATGGATTTGCCAACAGGACCGGACTGTGTTTTACTACAAGATCCATACCTCCACATTATCGAAAACATGATTTAGGCAAAACAGAATCACACTATTTGACTGGCCAGCACTTTGACCAAATTTGAATCTCATGGAGAACATAAGGGGTATCTTATTTCGTAAAATATATGAAAATGGAAAGCAATAAACATTTGTAAATGACTTAAAAATTGCAATTGACAAATCGTGGTATGAAATATCTCCTTCTGTAATGCAATGCTTAGTTAATTATATGTAACAACGTGTATTTGATGTTATACAGTGTTGTGATAATACAATTAAATATTAAAATTAAGTTTTTAGTTACTTTTAAAAATGTAAAACCAAACAAAATTACAATTGTCTGTACTATTGGGACAGCACATTTTTATATAATTTTATGTATATTTTATAATTTCAAACCTTTGATCATAATTTATATGTGTATATCAGCAAAATTGCTTTTCTTTATTACCTGTCTCATGAATTTTAATTGTACTTTATTACTTTTTATGTTAATGCAAATTTTATTGATTGTCTAAACTTTTGGGACGCGGTGTAGGATGAAAAAATAGGAATAAACTTAATAAGTAATGAGTGAATACAAAATAAAATAAAGAAAAGGAATAAATAAATACAGAATTATATAAAAATAAATAAAAGGGCAATTGATTAAATTAACGTTTTAAAGACAACAAATTGTAATATAAAAAATGAGAATATAAATAACATTTAAAAAGACGAGGAATATTTGAGATAGTAAAATTTAGCCTTGTATTATGTAAATAAATGTGAAAATTTAAAAAGCAATGAGGAGTATTGAGATAGTAAAATATATCCTTAAATGATGATGCAAAATGTGAAAATTTATTATGTTAAATGCGTGATACCCCGTATTTTTTTAAATTATATGTCCATACAATATATAAGCATATATACATACACTTATACACGCTTACACACATAAAAACATATAAGGTTTTAAACTTTTTTAGCATTCCCGACCTCAACCCTCCGTAATGGTATTTTTATTTTTTATATTTTTATGTTTTATGTTTTTAGTGTATAATGCATGGAAAAACATACACATACACCAAACTTTTTTTAAAGAATATATATATATATATATATACTAGCAAACCTCGCGGCTTTGCTCGCGTCATAGTTGAAATGTGCCAAGTGATATATATATGTCTAATTTTTATTAAAAGGTACTAACTAAATTTTTATTTTATTAACAGGTAATATTTTATTTAATTAAAAGTTTTTTTTTTATTAAAAGGTACTTATTACTTTTAGGAATAATTCAAAAATTACTATTTAAAACACAGTTTGATAAAACATCATTATTAAACAGCGTTAGGCATAAATGAGACTTAAATTAATAAAACGAAATAAAACTAAATAAATGATAATTTAGAAAATATTTTGAAACTTTTATGCTCAATTAATACGCTCATTTCAGTATTCATTTGAAGATTTTTATTTTTTAGAAACCATCTTCTTACATCTTAAAATTAACTATCACGTCAAATTCCAAGTCCTACCACCTCTCTCAACATAAAGGGTTATGTTGAAATAGGAACTGTCACCATCAATTTGCCAACATTAATTTTGAAATCGTTTTTTTTTCCTAATATTCCACAGAAACATAATTTAGAAAGCTTTTAAAGGTCTTTTTAGAACGTTTGTTGTTCCTGTGAACCCCAGGTGGTCGAATCATAGGCATAAAATATAGCCTGTGTCGGATCAGAGACTGTTACCATTGATTCGCAACTATTACATTTATAATCGATTTATATTCCCTGAAATTGCATAGAAATCGCAATTTAGCACTTTTTTAGAATGCTTTTCGCACCTTCCCTTCGCTTCACCCCTTTTTAATTCAAATTTATTTTCGACAGTCCTTCGATTGCATTTATATTTTATAAGTAACTACCATGCCATATTTAAAGTTTCTTGCCTCTTCAGTATCACAGAAATCGCAATTTAGGAGGTTTTTAGCTCCTGCAACCCTCTGGTGGTAGTGGCACAGACATAAAATATAGCTTATGTTTGAGCAGTTGTATCACCAACAATTTGTCATAATTATTTTTTAAATCGGTCTGGTATTTGATAAGATTGCATAAAAATTGTAATTTATACCACTTTTCGCTCACTTCATCTTTTTAAATTTAGAATTTTCTTTCGACAGCTCTTAGAAAGCAGTTGCATCTTGTAAGTAAATACCATGCCATACTTCAAAGTGTTAGAACCCTCACTTATGCAAAAAACGCAAATTAGAACATGTTTTGCTTTTGCAACTCTCAGATGGTAGTGACAACAACATAAAATATAACCTATGTTATAGCAGGGACTGTCACCATTGATTTGCAACCATTACTTTTGAAATAGCTTTGGTATTTCTGAGATTGAGTAGAAATCGCAATTTAGAACGTTTTTAGAACGCTTTTCGCGCATTTTCACCCCTTTTTAAATTTCTAATTTTTTTCGAAACTGTTCTTAAAGATCATTTCTATCTAATAAATATGTACCTTGCCTAAATTTAAGTTGCTAGCCCCTACCGATCACAAAAATCGAAATTTAGAACGCTTTTTTGCTCCTGCAACGTCTAGGTGATAGTGATATCGACATAAAATAGCGTCTATGTTAGAGCAGAGGCTGTCAGCATCAATTTCCTACCATTACTTTTGAAATCAGTTTGACCCTTCCTGAGATATTGGTGACAAATCGGCATTTAGAACGTTTTTAGAACGCTTTTCGCGCATTTTGCTCCTGCATCTCCTCTGGGGTAGTGGAAACAGATATAAAATATAGCCTATCTTGGAGTAAGATCTGTCACCATCATTTTTACACCATTATATTTGAAATTGATGTAGTACTTCTTGAAATTGCATAGAAATCGCAATTTAGAACGTTTTTTACAACGCCTCTTGCGCATTTTGGCCCCCTTTTAAATTTCATTTTTTTTAGGTAATGTCCTTAGAGATCATTGATATCTTATAACTAACTACCATTCCTAATTTCACGATTCTAGGCCCTTCCGTAACGCAAAAACAGCAGTTTAGAACGTTTTTCTCTTGCACCCCATTTGGGGTAGTGGCACCGACATAAAACATAGCCTATGTTAGAGCAAGGGTTGTCAAAATGATTTTGACGTCATTATTTTTTAAATCGGATTGGTATTTCCTGAGATTGTGCGGAAACCATCATGTAGAACGTTTTTTAGAACGCTTTTCGCGCATTTGCACCCCTTTTAAATTTCGAATTGTTAAAGAAATGTTCTTAGAAATACTTTATATCTAATACGTAGCTAACATTTCAAATTTCATATTTCTAGGTCCTTCAGTAACACATAATTCGCATTTTAGAAAGTTTTTTGCTCCTGCATCCCCTTTGGGGTAGTGGCACCGACATAAAATATAGTCTATCTTAGAGCAAGAGTCGTCACCATTATTTTGACACCAATATGTTTTTTAAATAGGTTTGGTATTTCCTGAGATTATGTAGAAACTACCATTTAGAACGTTTTTTAGAACGCTTTTTGTGCATTTTCACCCCTTTTAATTTCGAATTTTTTGAGAACTGTTCTTAGACATAATTTATATTTTATAAGTAACTAATATTCCAAATTTCATGTTTCTAGGCCATCCAGTAACACAAAAATTGCATTTTTAGAACGTTTTTTCCTCCTGCACCCCCTTTTGGCCAGTGGAACGGACATAAGATATAGCCTATTTTCTAAGTTGGACTAACACCATCATTTTGATACCATTATTTTTGGAATCGGTTCGGTAGTTCCAGAGCTTACCTCCTACAAATAAACAATTTTTACCTCTTTATAATAGGAAGTATAGATTATATATACATACATATAATTTTTTGTGTGTATGATTTTTATAATTTTTTCATATCACTTTCTTCTGAACACGATAACTTTCACAATTCTACACAAATCTCTTCCAAACTGATACATAAAATCAAGGGGCATTAAATCTCGGTCAAGTTCGTCAATGGGCAAAAGCGGACAAAGGGGATGGAAATAGGGAGGGGTTTTGTGAAAACCGAAAAACCCCATAACTTCTTAATTTTTGTACATATCAAATCAGTTTAAAGTTTTTATTACTTCTAAAAATAGGGTCAAATATTTATGTATCACAGATTTTGATAAAATTAAAAATGGGCTCAAGGGACGCAAAAATAGGGTTTTGGGGAGAAAAAAATTCATAACTTCATCAATTCTCAAGATATCAAATCCAATTAATTTTACTATAAATCTCCTTTATATTATCTAGAACTTTTATATTCACAAATTTTTGATAGGACAAATTCGTACCAAAAAAAAAAAAAAAATTAAAACGAAAACAAAAAGGGGGGGGGGGGTTGAAGAAGAGAAACATCCATAACTCCGTCAATTCACAAGATATAAAATCCACATGAATTTATCATATTTCTTCTTAATATTGTCTATAGCATTTATATAGACACGTTTTTGATAGGACCAATTCTTACAGCAAAAACAAATTAAAAGTACTTAGCGGTTGAAGAAAAAAATCATCTTATTAAGGGTGTATTCAAATTCAAACTGCTTATTTTCTTACTCATTTTTAAATTCATTTCTGCTCTCAAACGCATCCAATTAGTAGATTCTATTATTCAGAAACTACACTGGTTATCAAAAATTAAGGAAAAGTCACAAAATGCTAATTTTCAAATAAAGGAACACTCAAAAGGAAATAATAAAATTTGAGTAATTACTATCTCTACAACTCAGCTAATCCATATAACATACATAATAACAAGTGTCACAGTCACTACGGTGAAGCAAAAAAAAAAAAAAAAAGGAAATTCCATACATCTCATTATGAGTCTCAAATGATCACTATATGTGACTCCACTGAGACGTCACTGTGACTGCTGCTTTGTGGCGAATCACCATGTGACTTTACAATGTAGTTACATTGTGGCTCTCATGTGACTGTCATTTGTAGACTCAATTTCAAAGTCATCGTGAACGCTGCATTGTGATAAGTTACCAAATAATGTCACATTAAAGTCACATGATGACTTTCAGGTGACAGAGAGACCACTGTGAAGTCACCATAGTGCTCTTTTGCGAAAGTCTCCATGTGACTATAATATGATATTATTTGGTGACTTATCATAATGCAACCTTCATAATGACTATGAAAAATGAGTCTCAAAATGACAGTCCCATGAGGGCCACAATTTAACTACATTGTAAAGTCACCTCTTGACTCGTCACAAAGCAGCAGTCACATTGACTTCTCAGTGGAGTCACATATAGTGATCATTTGAGACTCATAATGAGATGTATGGAATTTCTTATTTTTTTTTGCTTCACCGTAAGTGACTGTGACACTTGTGACCATGTGTGACATGAATGAGATGTTATATGAACTAGCTGTGTGGTAGAGATAGTAATTACTCGAATTATATTATTTCCTTTTGAGTGTTCGCGTATTTGAAAATTAGCATTTTGTGACTTTTCCTTAATTTTTGATAGCCAGTGTATGTAATGTATCGTAATGATCGATTTTTTGATAGCGGCAGAATATATTTAAAAAAAAAATGATGTCAGAGTGGGCATTTTGAACAGAATTTTCCGAAGCGATTGTGTTAGAAACGAAAAATATTGTCCTACTGAGAAAATAATTGTTTATAAATCAAGTTTTAATTGAACGAAAAAGAAAAACACAGGTAGCGTATAAATCTCTTCAAAAATCACGTCAGCATGTTTCATATTTTTTCTATTAAAAATAAATTTGAAAATGTGCCAGAAAATTTCGAGTTGTTGAGATTGGAAAAGTATTTTTTTTTTTTTTTTAACACCGCCTTAACACGATTTGATAAAACGAGCTATTATATAAAATGAAATAAAAACTCGTCAAAAGCGGCCAGCTAAAATTGTTAAAGTTGATTTATCTCTAATTACGATTTAGTTTTTGTTGGTGAAATTAGTATACTTAACTTCGAAATCTACCTCCGCCTGTAGGCCGAGCTGGCAGGGGATTTTTCAAATATTCATCTTGAGAAAAAATGTTTATCTCATTCATTTCAGAATGTTCACTTGCATTTCAATTGCTTAGGGTTTCAATTGCTTAATATTCACTTAGGGGAATTAAAATGTTTTTGAGTAATCTTATGTAATTGGGCCCGCTACCAAATTTTTGAACTTGTGCATCAAACAACGCTCACTAAATTATGCCAATTGTCTGCGAACCTGATTAGAGAAATTTTTGAATACAAACATGCATACATAAGAGTACATACGTACATGCATATGAATACATACATACATATTAATATATGGGGCATTCTCACAATTTTTGACTTTTGGGGAAAAAAATCTGTCGAAATTAAACTTGCTAAAATAACATTTTAACCTGATACATGAATGCCTTAATGATTCAAAATAAAAAAAAATGGTCAGAAGCGAAATTTTTTTTTATTTAACTGAGGTTTATGTTAAACTTATGTAAGGGAAAATTAAACTTTGCGAGTTTAATTTTCCTTACCATTTTACCACTAAAAGTTTTTATTTTCTTCGAACTTTTTACTTATAATGAATTTGCATAGTATCCACAAGACATCAAATAAGAAATAATAACAATGTAGTATTTTTAGTACAAAATTTTGGTTTAACATTGTCTTAAAAGGGTATTAAAGAAGGAACGGTAAGGTAAAAAAAGGGGGACGGTATAGGAAAAAAGGGACGAAATGCGGAAAAAAAAGGGACGGTAAGGATGGAATGGTAAGGATGGAATGGTAAGGAAAATTACCACCTATTTTAGATAAATCATGTTAAGACTAAGTGATAGCCACAATGTTCACTGAATTTTAGAAACAGTTGTTAACATTGGATTAAAATATTTTTTTTTAACTTACATCGAAAAGTGTAGGAATAAACCTTGGGGACGGTAAGAATCTTAAAATTGTCATTTAAATGCTGTTTTAAATTCTGCAGTAAATATCCTGTCAAGGAATTTGAGACATTCTTTCTCTAACGTACTTCTGCATGAGAAAAAATTTGAAAAAAATTCTGTGACTGCATCTAAAGCGATTTTCCGTATAAGTTTAGCATGAAGGATGGTAAGGACGAAAAACCCAGGGACAGAGTTCAAAAAATAATATCAACCATAAAAATGTGTGCATGTTAATTTTTTGCTACATATTTATATAAAACAATTGTCCCAGTTTTGAAAAAAAATTATATCGAATTACTTTTATTGAAACGATTTTATACAGACAGCTCCAAACTTAACAATCAGCATCAGGGACACGGGTCAGTGTAGGTGTTTTTCTGGTAATTGGACATCCAACATCGTACAAAACTTATTTATCTCGTTAATATTGTTATGCAATCATAAAATGTGATATTCCCTAGTATATGAAATAAAAAAAAACACAAAAAGTGTATTAAAATAAAAATTTTTATTCAGGGACATGAAAGTCAAAAGATTGTGAGAATGCCCCATATACCTACATATATGTATTACATTCATGACATTATATTTTTCTCGATTTCTTTGTTTATCATCCGTGGCCATGCGGCTAATACCCAAAATCGTATTCTCAGTATTCTTATTTGATTTCTTTTCTTTTCTCTTAATTTAAAATTCAAACTGCATTGCGTCGATTTGGTAGGGTACGGAGAATGTAAGATTCGCATTAAAAGAAAAAAAAGAACACATGGTTGTTTTGTACGAAGGAATCAAATCTTCTCGATGTCAATCTATATCACAGGTCACAAAGTCTGACGTCGTCATAATGATACGGACGAGGTTAAAATGCATAATTTACAACAATGGAGCTAGTGTTTTAATTAATAACGAGGTGAAACCCATCAAATTTCAACGAAAAAAATTTTTGAAAAAAGAACTGTTACATTGAATTTATAATACGGTTAGAAAAATAATCACAGTAAAAAAATTCATCTTAAATCTGTTAGTTTAACTCTAAAAATAAATAATATTTTTAGCCTAAAATTACCAAAATACTAATTTCATAAACTTCAACAGTTTAAAGTATTGAAAAATTAAACTGTATTAGTATGCCAATCAATATAAGTAATTATGGCGAAGTTATCAGCTGGGGCTCTTTTGTTTAGTATTACCCATGGAGGAAAGAGATAGATGGAGATGCAGTAAGGTAACTGGGAGTAACGGCAAAAAAGAAAGACGGCAAAAAAGAAGAAAACTTTAAATAATACAGTTTTTAATTCATAATACAATGCGTGACAAAAATTTAAGCACAACATAAAATTTCAAAATAAAATTTTATTCTCGACTGAAAGTTTACTTTCCTTTTCATATAATCCACAAATTTTAGTTTTAAAAGGATATTTAACAGATTTATGCTTTAAAATGTATCTTAAATAATAGAATTTATCAAAAGAACAAAAATGAGTGTGTCAAAAGTTTAATCACAGTAGTTCTTTAGTCTTTAGTAGAACAAGAATTAAAAAATAATAATACTTGATTATTGCTCCATTCTGCTGAATTCCTTTAAATATACGGTCTTCCATCTATAAAATGAGGTTCTGTATTGTTTCTGGTTCAATTTTTTAAACCCCGCGATCTCAATGGCATCTTTCAAATCTTTAACTGAAAAATACTATTATCTATTTAGATAAACTGCATGAGTGAGAATATCCCACATATTTTCTACACAATTTAAATCCGGCCAATTCAAAACAGATACTTTTTCGAATGCCGCGTTGAAGTTGAGTTTGAGGTATGGATCGAAGCATTATCATGTTGAAATAAACATCCCCCCCCCCAAAAAAAAAAAAATCTTGGCAATTGGGAGTAAATTATTGGAAAGTGTTTCTTGGTAGTTTTCAGAGTTTTCACGACCACCGATTTATGCTAGAGATGTCTGACCATTTAAAGAAATAGCCACCACTATGTTGTCGGCTAAATATACTCCTATGTTCATTGCGGAGATCATTTTAATAGTACTTAAAGCCACGAGGGACATCGAGGTTTCATTTTTTTCTTCACTGAATATGACATTCAGCCACTTATCACCAAATGACATATGCCCTGTGGCCCTCAGTAATCTAGCTTCTTTATCGTGTCGTTTCAGACATGGTAACCGAGCCATTTTACAATTTTAGGTAGCTTTCATTACAAAAAGCTACCTATTGCAGCCGTTCGGAGAAAAGGGATTTCAAAAAATTTTGGTATATTTTCACCGATCATGACCCCCAGACCCCGAAGCCACCCTTCGTTCAAAATTGACATGTATATATATACATATATCTGACCTTTGTCACACTGTAACTCTCGTATTTATGAACCGATTTGGATGTAATTCGGTGTGTTCATAGTACATACCAATGTCTCGACCGAGTTCGTGGGCCAACTTCATCCGCCATTTTGTTTCAAAGTGGCGGTCATTTAAAATTTTTTAAAAAATTTAAAATTTGAAACGCGGTACCAAAAAATTGAAAATGGAAAAATATTTTTCTCTTATGTATTTGACCTTTATACAAAGATTGCGGAGCAGTTTTTGTTTCGTCTATATCTTAAAAAATGGCTGCGTTATAGCATTCTGAATTTCTAGCGTGGCTGACATTTAGAAACGTCCTGAGACTTGTCACGCGATAAAAGGCGTATTTATGAACCGATTTGGATGTTCGTTTATACATAGTACATACCAATGTCTCGACCGAGTTCGTTGGCCAGCTTCATCCGCCATCTTGTTTAAAAATGGCGGCCATTTTAATTTTTAAGAAAAATTTAAATTTGAAATGTGGTACCAAAAAATTGAAAATTGAAAAAACATTTTTTTCTTATGTATTTGACCTTGATAAAAAGATTCGGGAGCAGTTTTTGTTTCGTCTATATCTTAAAAAATGGCTGAGTTATAGCATTTTGAATTTCTAGCGTGGCTGACATTTTGAAACGTCCTGACTTTTGTCACGTGATAACGGGCGTATTTATGAACCGATTTGGATGTACCTTGGTGTATACATATGTTTCAAATTGGCGGCCATTTAAAAAATTTTAAATTTAAATTGAGATACCAAAAAATTACAAAATGAAAAAGATTTTTTTTGTATGTGTTTGACCTTAATACAAAGATTCCGGAACAGTTTTTATTTCGTCTATATCTAAAAAAATGGCTGAGTTATAGCATGTTGAATTTCTATTGTGGCTGACATTTTAAAACGACCTGATTTTTGCCACGCGATATCAGACGTATTTATGAACCGATTTGGATGTAACTTGGTCTGTACATAGTACATACCAATGTCTCGACCGAGTTCGTTGGCCAGCTTCATTCGCCATCTTGTTTCAAAAGGGTTGCCATTTAAAAAAAATTAAATTTAAAATTTAAAATGAGCTATTAAAAAATTGGAAAATGAAAAAGATTTTTTTGTGTGTGTGTGTTTGGCCTTGATACAAAGATTCCGGAGCAGTATTGTTTCTGAAAATTTGTTCTTTTTTTTTATATCTTAAAAAATGGTTGAATTATAGCACTTTGAATTTCTAGCATTTCTAACATTTTGAAACGATCTTGTATTTGTCACGCGGTAACACACGTATTCGCCTATTTCGAAGTAAGAAGGCATGTGGATAGTATACATCAATATTTCGACCAAGATCGCTGGCCAGCTTCATCAGCCATCTTGTTTCAAAATGGCGGCCATTAAATTAAAAATATATATATTTAAAGTGAGGTGCAAAAAAATTAGAAATTGAAAAAGGTTTCTTTCTTAAGTATTTGACCTTGATATAAGGACTCATGAGCACTTTTTGTTTGTCTTTATCTTAAAAAATGGCTCAGATATAGCAATTTCAATATCTAATGTGGGTGACATTTTTAAAAATCTATCTGATTTTTTGCCTGCGACAGCACTCGTATATATCAATCGATTCCAATGTGAGTGAGCATGTGCACAGCAATTACTAAGGTCTCGACCAAGTTCACTGGTTAGCCTCATTCACCATGTTGTCTTAAATTGGCAGGCACTTTAAGAAATCGCCGAATTTGGCAGCCAAATATAAGTTACTTTAAATAAAAGCAGCTTGGGTAAAGCTGACTAATTTCGCGAAATTCTCATTCATAATGATTTAGTATTGATAAAAATTAGTATTGAACCTCCTATATTCGGTTTCCACTAAATTCAGCTTCGCGTGTTTAAATAATATAAGTTGGCTTTTTAAAAATAAGGAATATGAAAGATACCTCTTCCTCCCGGCATTGGCCGGAAGGACTTTTTGATGTATTCCGATTCCAAAACTCTTCTATGAACATTTTTTTCGATATTTGTTCTCCAACTGCATGTGTTATTTGCGAAAGAGAGTAATTACCAGTTGAAGCCAAGTTTCCGATGCGGCGGTCTTCGCGCAAAGCAGTCACTGGTGCCTTCGTGAACGAAATTTTCATTTGAAATCATTACCACGAGCCAAAACTTGATGAATACCTCATTTTGATCTTTTTAATGCACTTACAATTTCAGAAACAGACTTAAGTTTTGCTCTCACACTCCAGATATTTATCACCTCCTCTTCTGAAAATTCGTTCGAATTAGGCATTTTGTACTAATTAAAAAACAACAACTGACTGCTTCTTATACACCTAAAAATCGTTTGCGTGCGCAATCGCTTACATCCGTTCGTAAAATTTGCATAAAAACGATTTTGTGCTTAAACGTTTGACACAGTTATTTTTGTTCTATTCTTAAACTCCATGGTTTGAAGTAAAATTTAAAAGATAATTTTATTGAATATGGTGTTAAAACTGCTATTATTAACATATTCAAGACAGGTGTTGAAATAAAGTGAATATTTAAAGTTTTATTTTAAAATTGTTATTGTGCTTAAACTATTGACACGTAATGTACAATGGAAAGCTGCTTTAGAAAAATAAGCAGATCACTTTCATTTTGCGAAAAAAATGCACGGGTGATGTCAAAGAATTCGGTCCCTGTACCAGATGCTGGTTTTGTTAGGGCCTTCTGTGGACGTTTAAATTTGAGCGATAAATGCTTTCACATTTCAAACCTTTTTTAGGCATACTGCATCTCCATCTATCTCTTTCCTCCATAGGTATTACCGAATAAAAATCATCAAAAATTATTTCACTTTTAAACAAACGCAGAAATATTTTTCGCATGAAATCTGTACCTAACGTCATTTTCACTGTCGCAAAATTTACATACGCACCACTCATGTTTACGTTCACCCTTTCAAAAATTTTGCAATATGTAATAGGTTACATATAGGTATACATTTTTGGAAATATATGTAATAGGTATACATATATTTCAAAACTTGATATCAAGTTTGTCGACTACGACATTGCATGTGAACATTCGCCCTCATGAATTGAGGTTCTAACCTCAGTGTTATCGAGTAAAAATTTTATATATTTTAGACCAGAAATTCATACATTTTAGAGGCATTCGTTGTAAAATATTTAATTTATCAAAGAAAATTATCGTTTTCTTTTAAATATGATGTCATTTTGTTTCACTGAAGCAGTTCAACCAGCGTTTCAATCACACTATAAGCGGAATGAAAAAGGGTTCAATTGAAACAGATTTTGAGTAAAAAATGCGTGTTTTTTAAAGCATGACGTCATTTTCTGTTCAAATTTTTTAAAGTTTATTTTCAATTTTTATGAGAAAATGGCATCAATAAATATAAAAAAAAGCTTATAATTTCTCTTTTCTTTTCAAGAATGGCAGTATTTTGAATAAATTTCATAGAAAAGTTTTAAAATTTAAATTTAAGCATGCAAATGGGAATATTAAAAGAAAATAGCTAATATAGTGCTAATATATACAGGGTGTCCGGTCTCAACGGTGTCCAATCGCTAATTCCTAAACCGTTAGTCGTAGACATATAGTTCCAATTACAAAAATGTTTTAAATCAGGTAAAGAAATATTTTAAAAGCGATTTGGGTCAATAAAAACATTTCTTAAAAATTACGAAATTTAAATTTTTACACGGTCCCAATGTCCTATAAGTTATATTTAGTAAAATTTTCCTTTTACACTGACAAGTAATACAAAAAAAGTCCCGTTACTCTACGATTAAAATTGACCGAGTAATAGCTGTTTAAAGTTGGAGCAGATTTTTTGCTGCAAATTGGGGGTCATTCACAAATTTATTCGAAATTATTATTTCGTCAGATATATTAAAAAAATGGTTGAGAGTAAAATTAACATTGCAATATAAATTTGAAATCTGTAATCATTCTGACATATTAATGCAAAATATACAATTTGTAATAAACATTTAAGAAGAAAGAAGAAACAGAATTTTTGTTATAAATAAAATTATGCTAAATTAACAGCCTCAATTCTTTACAAAATGATAGGTATTTTAAAATATTATTAGATTGCACTAGCCTGCAAATGTTGGGTTATGTAATGTTTTTTAGCTTTTGATAATTGATTCTTATGTATTATGTACCACTGAATCCGAAATTGACCTTATTTTTTAACCATCACATCAGGATTTTTCGCAAATTGAAAATTTCAAAGTTAAAATTGAACCTCCTCCCCCATCTCATCGGACCACTCAGCTGTAAGTGTTTAGCTGTAAGTGTCCCAGGATAAGAAAAAACATTGAATAAGTTATTGAATAAAATAACATGAAATAAAATAAAAAAAAGTTTTACATATGTTTTATAGTATGAGATTTTCGCAATATTTTAACTTACACATTTACGATTTGCAAAAATATTCTAACGTGATGGATAAATATGAGGGTCACTTTCAGATTCAGCGCTAAAAAGTACGTAAAAATCAATTAATCAAAAGTTAAAAAACACAGCCATTTACTCTACTTTTACTACTCAAATCCTGACAAAATAAAACATGTTATTTTAGCCAATCTGAAACTTAATGAATGTTAACTTAATCGTAATACTTGTACAATTTTTTTCAAAGCGCAGATACACATGAAATAAGATCTCCGAATAATTTAATCACTTGGTATGTGGCCCCTCAAAGCCAAGCCGAACTCATTTGTTTTCAGAGCAGAAAAGTGGCATAAGTCATGCATTTTTAAAGTTTCATACCTCGCTCAATTTTAGTGTTATATGAATGGGACTTTTTCAGTATTACTTGTCAGCGAAAAAGGAAAATTTTACTAAATATAAGTTACAGGACCGGGGGAACTTATAAAAATTTAAATTTCGTAATTTTTTAAGAAATGTTTTTATTGACCCAAATCGCTTTTAAAATATTTCTTTACCTTATTTAAAACGTTTTTGTAATTGGAACTATATGTCTGCGACCAACGGTTTAGGAATTAGGCATTGGACACCGTTGAGACCGGACACCCTGTATATATATATATGTGTGTAATAATAAAAATTTTCGCCTCTTTTTCTTAGTAAAACTATTCCAAATTATTATTATTTTTCCTTTTTTACCTATCTTTAATAATATCTTTTGTCTTTTATTTCATGCATTTAAAGTTGCGTATTCTTTTATTATTCAAAAAACCTCAATCCATGCGCCTAATCTTATAAAACCCATTAAATTACTTTTTCATTTTATTCTAAAACTAAATTCTCTTTCTTTCGAATGTTTTAATATCATTTTTTCTGTCATGTTCTATACCCACAATTCCATGCGTCCGCCAGCGCTATTTTTGCACTTTTATTCTGACGCCGTATAAAGAGTTCTTTATCGTCATCCTTTCCTATCGAATCGTAATTTGTTCTATGTCCCATTCTCCCCCACCTCTCTTCTAGAATGCTCTTTAACTGTTCTGTAACCGTCCGTGCGTTGTTGTTCGGGGTATAAATATCGTTACATCGGCGATGGAGAGAAGATTTTTACCTTTTCCTGGTTGTCTAATTAAGCATCGTCGCTTGGAGTGAACGTTCGAATGTGTAGATCCTATTCTTATAACATCTAAAGTCTTCTGAAGTGATGATCGATTTTTGTGAGTGGATAGAATGACTACTGGAAGTGTTTACTATGTTTTGTCAATAAAACCAGTTTAAAAAAGTGACGATGACTTCCTATATTCATTACGAAAGGGAAATTATCCCAATGTGTTTCGAGCCTGTCTTTCTCGCCACCCTAACTGCAATCCGGTGTTTTCAATATAACGGATGGATGGTTTTAATTGCTCTACTACATTTTATGCCGAGGTGTACTGGTGCCGCCTAAATATATGAAAGTCGGTAGCAAAATGTTACATAAGCCGCACAGGATGATCACTTGCTTTACTAAAAGTAATGATTAGAAGAGAAACTCATCGAAACTTCAGAATGTCAGAAATGTTCTGACTGTGCAATGTGAATTATTATTATCGATTATCAATAAGTATGATTACGTGAGTGATGTTTTCATGAACGAATGTCAGTAAAACTCTGACAGTGGAATATCACTGATTTTCAACGACGTAATAGAATGATTAAAAATTCCTGATACCTTCAAGTGGCGGAAATAGGTCTCACATTAAATTGGATGCACGATTTTTTCTTTTTAAATAAAATTCTAGCTCTCCGGCCAGAAGTTCTGTTGAGAAAAAAACACCTTTCTGTGGGTGAGAATATATTATTTATTATAGTATTTTAGTAGATTTCTATTTATTTACAATATTGTTATTATTATTGTTGTTGTTAGAAAATGAATTATACTTTAGTTGTTGTTATTATTTATTGAGAAAAAAATATATATTTACATTGTTTATTTAATTTAAAGTTATATATATATTTTAATTATGTTTATACTATTGCATTTTTATACAAATGAGTTGTCCCTCCTATATAGAATTAAGATCTAGAATTGTTAAAAAATCGAGTAACACCATGAGTGAAATAAATATTGTTCCCTTTGACCCAGAGTCCGGTATGAAAATACAACATTGTTTAATGCATTTTGAGAAAAATTGCAGTACCGAGAAAAAAAATGAAAATTGGAAATTAAATAATATTTCAAAATATTTGCAAGGAGAAGCATTGAAGGTTTATATAAATGATTGTCTGGAGTGCACTAGTTTTGGAAAAATTTCTGAGATTCTCACTGAAAAATTTATTAATGTTTATGTTCCAAGATTTTCTGAATTTGCAGCTTTAAAGTTAAATGACTTAAATGAATTAGAACAATATTTTCATAAAAAAAGTTGAAGTGAGTAGGAAGTTACAGTTATGTGAAACAATAATTGTGCAGGGACTCACAGATCGGCTAAAGCCCGAATACCAGAATTTTTTGATAGTAAATCCTCCAAGTAATACCACTGACTGGTATCGGATGGCATAACAACTAGTAATAATTCAACTTTTCCTGTAAATGCTGTTAGGAATAATTCATAAAATGTTAGGCCTTTTCAGCCTCATTACAATGCACCCAATGATCCAATGATATTGGATTCGTCAGGAGAATCCTAATTTAAATACAAATAATCCTCGATTTACAACTCCTAGAATGTAAAATACACATTTCCAACAACGATACCCCACTAGACCTTGCAATATTTGTCTTAACAAAGGGGTACTTAATGCCTATCATTGGGAAAGAGAATGTGTAATTAATGTTACCCCTATACCATCATATGCTCCTACTAATCAACAATAATCTTCTACTAATACTATATGACAATTGATAGTCTCTGGATATGCAATACAAAAAGTAATCCCTTGTGTTATTGATACGGGATCCACTATTTCGATTTTACCTATTAAATTTGTAAACTTATTACATGCTAAAGTTAAAAAAAATTCTCCAATGTTTTCTTGAACCTGTCTTCAATTAGGCCACCACGACTGCACTCCGGTTGTCATATGATAACGGAGGGTTGGCAAAGCTACTGGTATTAATTACTAAACTGCATTATCTTCGATATGTCGAGAGCCGTCGGAATGTCACAAAAAGTGACAGTAAATTATATCATATATATATATATTTCTTACATTATTAGATCTAATTCCACGATTTCCTTATCTTATTCTAAATTACTACTTTAAATTCACTAAATTCTTATCCTTAAATAATCTCTATCGTTAACTCTGTTAAATTCCCTTTAATTTAAAATCTCACTTGTCTGAATTGCTTAAATATTACGTTTTTAGTATTCTTAAATTAAATGTTCCATTTCCGCGGTTTTTTCTTTCTAGAATATTCTTTTAGCTTCCATTTTTACTTTCCCGCACATTTCTGAGGTTATCCTTTTTCCCTTCAAATTCATCCGCTTGCTCTGTCCGCACTTTTTACATGACGTGATATTCTTAATTATTCATTTGTTGAGATCTACGTCATATTTGTATTCTTACACTTGAGAAACAAAAAGTCGATACTCGCTGTGTTCCAGCAGAATTTGTCGTATTTCTACTTTGATAACTTCCCCTGGTCGCCGTCTGATATTTTCTAGTATCTATAATTTGCTTACCCATAATTAAATACTACGTAGCGATGGCTTGATTAAAATGAATACGTGGAAACTGCACCGCCGAATGGTCTTTCAAAAAAATCATGAGTTAAATTATGCATTGTCTCAATTATTCCGGAGAAACCTACACTGGATAAATGTGTTACCTGGCCTATTACTCGATGACTGCAACTACTTTCCAATATCCATGTTGATTTACTACGAAACATTCTCTTCTTTAAAAATCAAAATTCGTTATATTTGTCGACGAGAATTCAACTCTACATGTGTTTATATTATTTTCAACATTGCACTATTGGTAACATAACAACCAGTTATTTCGTTCACTAGTAAAACCTTCCAATGTTACAGTGGTGGACATAATTATAAGACACCTACCTAATTTGACATACGGTGAAAGAAAAGATTCAGAGCTTAAAAATGCTTTATCAAATACGACAAAAACATAAATTTATTCTGTTATCACACGTAATTGTTTTACAGAAATGATATTTTTATAGAGTTTAATAAAAAAAATTATAAATACCATGGACAAAATTATAAGACACCCTAACATTTTAATTAAAACACCTGCTTTTTTTTCGAAAATACTGTGCAATATGCAAATTTTCTGCATGCTGTTATGACGTCAGCAATTAACTAAAGCAGACAATAAACGACTTCACGCATTTACAAACATGCCACGAGGTACAGAATTAAAAGAAAGTGAAATTCGCGAAATTTGGAGATTAAATGGAACTGGTGCTTCAGTTAATAATATTTCAAAAGTTATTAAACGCTCAAGATGTGCAATTTCAAATGTTTTGAAAAGAGGAATTAATCCATCTGTGATTAAAAGATCTGGACGTACTCTTTGCTTGTCCTCGAGAGAGAGACGCCATGTGCTTTCGCTCGCTACACAGAATAAGATGACCACTACAGGCATTAAAAATGCTTTGAAACTGAATTGTTCAAGGAGAACCATTCGCAGGGTGTTGCATAATGCTTCCTATGTGAAATTTAAAAAATTGAAGAAAAAACCACCGCTTCTAAGGCGGCACAAAATGAACCGTTTAAACTTCGCTAAACAAAGTATGGCCTGGACCTCCAAATGGTACTCTGTGTTATTTTCTGATGAAAAAAGTTTAACCTTGGACGGTCCTGACGTGTTTCACTATTATTGGCATGATTTACGGAAGTCTCCAGATGTACAAATAAGCCGCAAAATGGGTGGAGGTTCAGTAATGGTTTGGGCTGGTTTTTCGTCTCAAGGGAAAAGCGATATCGTTTTTGTGCATTCAAGAATGAATTCCGAAAAGTATAAGAATATTGTTAAAGATCAACTAGCTCTATACGGTGAACTTCTTTGTGGCGAAAACTACACTTTCCAGCACGATAACGCGTCGATTCATACATCACACGTGACAAAAAAGTGGCTTTCAGAGCAAAGTATCAATGTTCTTCCGTGGCCTTCTCGCTCCCCAGACTTAAATCTAATCGAAAACTTGTGGGAGATCTTAGCTCGTGAGGTTTACCGAAATGGGAGGCTGTTTACATGTGTCGAAGACCTAAAGAATGCTATAAAATGTGCTTGGGAAGAATTGTCTTGCGATATTTTGTTAGAATTGATAGATTCGATGCCGAATCGTATCTTTCATGTTATAAAAAACAATGGCGGCTCCACCAAATATTGAATAACCATGTTAGAGGATTTTCTTTTAAACCATTAGTTTCTGCTAATTATGTTGACCACTGTATTTGGAAAAAAAGGTTGGTGTCTTATAATTTTGTCCATTATGATTTTAAGTTTTTTCATTAAATTGTATGAAAATATAATTTCTGTAAAACAATTACGTGTGATAACAGAATAAATTTATGTTTTTGTCGTATTTGATAAAGCATTTTTAAGCTCTGAATCTTTTCTTTCACTGTAATGTCAAATTAGGTAGGTGTCTTATAATTATGTCCCCCACTGTACAATAATCTAACATATATATATATATATATATATATATCATCATCATCATCATCAACCGTTTTCAATCCACTGCTGGATGTAGGTCTCCCCCAGATTTTTCCAATGTTTCCTGTCTAGTGCTTTAGTCATCCAATTTACACCGGTTACTTTTCTGATTTCATCCCTCCATCTTACTTGAGGTCGTCTTCTTGGCCGTTTTACATCTCTGGGATACCACTGTATGGTGTTTGTGCTCCATCTATTGCCTTGTCTTCTTGCGATGTGCCCAGCCCATTTCCATTTTAGCCGTTTAATTCTTTCAATGATGTCAAAAACTTTCGTCTGACTTCTTATCCAGGTTATTCCTTTTCTGTCTCTTCTATTTATACCTAGCATACATCTTTCCATACTTCTCTGTGTTGTTTGTAATCTTTGTACCATCCGTTTTGTTAGCGTCCATGTTTCTGCTCCATAAGTTAGTACAGGCAAAACACATTGGTTAAATACCTTTCTTTTCAAACACAGGGGCATGCTACTCTTCAGAATAATATTGTTCTTCCCAAAAGCACTCCATCCATTTCTTTTTCTTCTATTGATTTCATTCATGATACTATTATCAGATGATATTTCTTGCCCAAGGTACACATAACTTTGCACTTCTTTAATTTCAGTGTTGTTGTAGACGATTTTCTTTTTTGATGCAAATGAATTGAACATCACCTTAGTCTTTTCCAAGTTTATTTTTAATCCCACATTAATGCTAGCTTCTGCCAAATCTTTTAGCATATTTTCCAATTCTTCAGGACTGTTACTGAAAATTAAAATGTCGTCAGCGAATCGGAGATGACTTAAATATTCCCCATTTATTCTAATCCCTTTGTTTTCCCAATCCAGCTTCTTGAAAATATTTTCTAAGACAGCAGTAAAAAGCTTAGGCGAAATGGTGTCTCCTTGTCTTATATATATATATATATATATTTCATTATATATATATACATTAGATTTCATTAAAAAAAAGAATTATTAAAATTGGTTGAGTAGAAAGCTCAGAGTAGATGACTAAAAAACAGCCTTGTATTTAA
Organism: Maratus speciosus; assembly: GCA_963932465.1. Lineage (NCBI taxonomy): Eukaryota > Metazoa > Arthropoda > Arachnida > Araneae > Salticidae > Maratus > Maratus speciosus. Next base: position 174,695,217 of record OZ010790.1, on the reverse strand, counting down.
ATAGTATGTAGAATCAAACAATCCCAATGTTATCTCTTATGGGAAAATTGACAGCCGCCTTTTCGTTGTGTTAGGATTAACGGATACTTTTGATTTTGAATGCCCACCGAGATTTTGGACCTACCGACGTCCACCTCTTTCTTGTGTCGATGCGATAAATATTTTGGACGCTATCGAGCTAACAAAAATGCAATTTTTGCAGAGAATCCCGAGCTGTGCTCCAACAGCTATAATTATTTACTTTATTTTAAGATACTTCTAAATATGTACAAAATTTAAGCAAGTATCAGTACTAAGCTCAAAAATACTGTTTGACTGATATATATATATATATATATATATGTTTTTTTTTGTTGTTGTTGTTTTTTTTTTAAGGAGCAAGAAAAGCTCGACATGCATTTCAATTTCTCGTTTAGGGAAACACATAAGTTCAAGTTTTTATTAAGAAGGATAAAACCGCGCTATAAATAAAAACTAGTTGGATGTGCCAATCCCAAAACTTTCTTCTATCTTACACATCTTAATATTTCAAAATCTAGTTACACATGTTAATACTTCAATATTATTAGTTCAATACTATACCAACTTTGATTTTCATCTTAAATTTCTGCTTCAGTCAATTAAACGAACTAAAAACGAGTATATCATGATGAATATATCTTGATACTTGTTAAAATTAATAGTTTTTCCTTATTCTGTTGTTATCAGATATTTGCGAATATCCAGGAAGCGAGTTTCCTGATTTGCACGAGCCGCCGATGGACAATAGAACTACGAAAAATCGAGAAAAGTATACAAAAATCGCTATCACAGAGCCCCTTTACCGCGCATTATATCCAAATTCAAGAGGGCCTGTTGGCCAAAGCCAAAAACATGCACAAAAAATTTGGTTCAATTGTATGTATAATTTTATACACTTTTCGATTGTACAATAAAGAAAATGGCACAAACATCGCTATTACAGCGCCCCCCTTCCGGCAGATTTTTTTTCAAATTCAGGGAGGAGTTGTTTGCCATAGCCAGAAACATACACAAAAAATTTGGTTCAATTCTATGCATAAATTCATACACTTATCGATGGTACAATAATGAAAATGGCACAGAGATCCAATTATAGCACCCCCTACTGGCGGAATATTTTGAAGTTCAGGGAAGACTTGCTTGCCATAGACAGAAACAAACACAAAAATTTGGCTCAATTCCATGCATAACTTCATACACTTTTCGATGGTACAATATTCAAAATGGCACAAAAATTGCTATTACAGCGCTCCCTAGCGGCGAATTTCTTTGAAATTCAGGGAGGACCTGCTTGCCATAGCCAAAAACTTAAAATAATAATTTGGTACAATTATATGCATAACTTCATACACTTTTGGATGGTACAATATTCTAAATCACACAAAAATTGCTGTTACAGCGTCCCCTACCGGCAATTGTTTTCCAAATTCAGGAAGGACCTACTTGCTATATCCAAAAACTTAAAATAAAAATTTGGTGCAATTCTATGCATAACTTTATAAACTTTTGGATGGTACAATATTGAAAATCGCACAAAAATTGCTGTTACAGCACCCCCTACCGGTATTTTTTTTCCAAATTCAGGGAGGACCTACTTGCTATATCCAAAAATTTTAAATAAAACTTTAGTTCAATGCTATGCATAACTGCATACACTTTTGGATGGTACAGTATTCAAAATCGCACAAAAATTGCTGTTACAGCGCCCCCTACCGGTAATTTTTTTCCAAATTCAGGGAGGTCCTACTTGCTATATCCAAAAACTAAAACTAAAAATTTGGTTCAATTTTATGCATAACTTCATACACTTTTGGATGGTACAATATTCAAAATCGCTATTACAGCGACCCCTACCGGCAAATTTTTTCCTAGTTCAGGGAGGATCTGCTTGCCATAGACAAAATCTTAAAATAAAAATTTGTTCAATTCTATGCTTAACTTCATACATTTTTTTATGGTACAATGGCGACGGACAGACGGACAGACCGACACACGGACACACGGACAGACAGACATTTTCTATAAACATGTTTTTGGGGATCTCTGACCCCTAAAACGTGCAAATCCGTCGAAAACCGGAAGTCGAAAAAAATTTCGTTTACAATACTTTCTTCTATTGAAGATAGAAGAAAGTAACAAAGTCTATATTTTCAACCGCAAGGGGAGAACATTATTGTATCCGATTTCTTCATTTTGCTCTTAATTGAAAGTTTTAGGTAGATTTTATTACACAAAGTAAAAAGCTACCTAATGCAGCCGTCCGGTCAAAAGCACTTCCGGAAAATGTTGGTATATTTTCATCGATCATGACCCCCACACTCCAAAACCATCCTATGGTCAAATGTGACTCATATATATATATATATGATTTTTGTCATGCGATAACTGTTGTATTTATAAACCGATTTCAATGAAATTAATTGTATGCATAGCACATACAAATGTTTCGACCGAGTTCGTTGGCCCGCTTTATCCGCCATCTTGTTTCAAATTGTGACCATTTAAAAAATTAAAAAAAATAGTTTAAAAGGCGGTGCAAATAAATTAATAACTGAAAAATAGTTTTTTCTTAAGAATTTTCCCTTAATACAAGGATTCCGAAACATGTGTTGATTCACCTTTATCTTGAAAAATGGCTGAGTTATAGCTCTTTGAATTTGTAGTGTGGCTGACATTTTGAAAAGATCTGATATTTGTTGTGCGATAACATGCGTATTTGTGAACCTATTTGGATTTAACTTGGTTTGTACATAGTGCATATGTTTTGACCAATGTCTCGACCGAGTTCGTTGGCCACCTTCATCCGCCATCTTGTTTCAAAATGGCGGCCATTTAATTTTTTTTAATTAAAAATTTAAATAAGGTACACAATTTTAGAAATTGAAAAAGATTTTTTTCTTATGTGTTTAATTTTGATACAAAGATTCCGGAGCATTTTTTTTTCGTCTATACCTTAAAAAATGGCTGAGTTATAGCACTTTGAATTTCTTGTGTGGCTGACATTTTAAAACATTTGATATTTGTCACGCGGTAACACGCGTATTTATGAAACGATTTGGATGGAACTTGGTGTGTACATAGAACATACAAATTTTTCGACCGAGTTCGTTGGCCAACTTCATCCGCCTTCTTGTTTCAAAATGGCGGCGATTTAATTTTTTTTTATAACTTTTAATTTAAAATAAGGCATTAAAAAATTAGAAATTGAAAAATATTTTCCCTTATGTGTTTGATATTGATATAAACATTACGGAGCATTTTTGTTTCGCCTATATCTTTAAAAAATGGTGAGTTATGGTGAAAAATGGTGAAAAATGGTGAGTGATCCTGAAAAGTCTAAAAAAATTCAAACTCGGCTTCCATCCAAAATAGCGGATCAACTGTGGTCGCCAAATAATTGCGCCTTGTAGGATGTTTTTCTGTATATTTACATCAAAAGTGAATATTTTTCGCTTCTAAGGTAACCAATGCAGTCAGCAAGTATGCTAATTTGAATATGAGCTTAGGTTTATAAAATAAAGAAATTATAAATGTACGGTAATACGATTTATTTAAACTGAAATTATTAAAAAAAATAAAAATCGTTTTTTCCTTTGGAGTTTTCACCTACATTTTCACACACAGGCATTTTTTTAACAAAAAATGCAGATAAGAATAAGAATAAAAGGTAGTGAATGAAGGAATTTCCTACGCATGCGCTCCATACAGACATGGGAGGGGGTTGGAGAGATAGAGGAATGTGAGTTTGCTGACGCCGGCTCTGCTCACACTTTATTGTTTTGGCCAAAGGCTTGACTGTGCGTGGTCATTTTCGCTTCTGTTTTTGCTCCGTTTACACTAAATCAAATAACCGTCAATGTTCTAAACATTTGTTGATGAATATAGCTAGTGGATTGCTTGCTGATGATAAAACAAACTGTGACAATGCAAAGAAAGTTGGTGAAAAGTTACTGTCTTCAATCATAGGATGTTCATTTGGGGAAATTAAACTTCAGCGGAAAAAGAGAGTTATACCAATATCGTCAAAAAATAACACATTGATAATAAGGAATTCAACTGTGATATTCAGTCCTCTACAGTTGTTTACCAGGATTGCTGCTGTACTCAAGTCAAATGAAAATCTACGAGATTACCTCAAATACGAATTGGCTCCTCAACCTCCCTCCCCCAATGATGAAGTTTCAGTGAGGATTAATGTTAAATCAACTTTAGCTGCTATCATTGAAACAACTGAGCCTTGTGTTGAACCTCCACCAACTTGCTCGTTTATTGTAGATGGGGGATTTCTTTTGCATGCATTGGTTTGGAATGAGTCCGAAATCTACAGAGATATATGCCTCAAATATGTTAGATTTGTCTAGAAACACATCTCTCCATGTGAAGCAGTTGTTTTTGATGGGTACACTTGTGCCTTATCAACTAAAAGTGTGGATAGGCAAAGAAGGTTGATGTCGAAAATGTCTGCAACTATTGCTTTTGACGAAAACATGGTGGCCACAACCAAACAAGCTGTTTTTTTACGGAACTCCGAGAACAAGGCTATATCCTTGTTCTATAGGCTTATTTGAATGGTCATGGGCTACTTCCAGGCAGAAGGTTGGTTGGTTGGTTCTGTTTATGACGGCCAATTATCAACACGAGCGATATAGGCCCTAAGCGGAGGGGTGCCCTTTGTGGGGGTCTTTCTAAAGGAACCTAACCCGTATTAACGTTTGGAAATCCAAGGTTCGAAGAAAATCACGAAAACTCCGAATGATTAGGCGACCGGCGCGATTCCCAGGCCGAAGGAATAACTGCTCTACAGTCGGATGATGATGCTGATGCACTAATCTATACAACAGCAATTAATTCAAGTAAGACCAATTCCAGATTAGTCACAGCAGTTGGTACGGACACAGATCTGCTGACCATTCTCATCGCACGAGGTAAGCCAGGAAAACCACTTTTCTTTCTACGACCTCGCGAACAAAAATGCTATAACATATTTAAAATTCAAAAATCACTTGGCCCAATGAAGGATTCCATTCTCTTCCTACATGCAGCAACTGGATGTGATACCACATCAGCAATTTTTAGGAAGGGGAAATCAGCTTTTTAATTGATAAAGAAAAACCATGAGCTCATGAGCTGCTTTCTTTGATTTCCTTATTCAACAGTGCTCAACTTAAACTCCAAAAGGTAAATGAAATTGGGGAGATAGTCATGAAAAACCTTTTTGGGGTAGAGAAAGTTGACTCCCTAGATGAGCTGCGATATATCTGTTACAATAAAGAAGTAACCAAAAATCTCTCATCAAAATTTAACCCGGCCGTTCTTCCACCAACAAGTGCAGCAACTTCGCAGCATTCACTTCGGGTTTATCTTCAAGTCCAACAGTGGCTGGGAAACAACCTAGATCCTACTGAATGGAGATGGTTCATGAAAGAAGTCAGATTAAACCCATTACCTTCAACACTTCCCACAGCGCCCGAAGATCTTCTGCAGCTTATCTCTTGTGATTGCAAAATAATTGCTGCAAGGGACTGTGATGAAAGATATCAGTGCAAGAAGGCAACTCTCCATTGCTCTAGGTTTTGTACCTCTTGCTTAGGAGAAACATGCACAAATTCAGTTCGTTCTATTAACGGATTTGAAGACGACGATAACGGTTACGACGTTGAATGAGTGACATTCTTGTAATTTTGTTTTAAGTTTATTTACCACAAGATTATTAACTTATTTATTAGAAGCATTACTATGTTTTACTGTACTTTTACTTTGGATTTAAATTTTTGTGCCTTGTAATAAAAAGTTTAAACTTGTTCTAACTTTCTTTCTTTTTTTTTCCATCACAGTCCTCTGACAAACATTTCTATATAGAAAAATGGAATATATGTCATTTTTAAAAATAATCCTCACAAATAGGATTACAAACATACAGATGACTTGCCAATAGTTTCTTAAGTACAAGGCAAAACAGGCTAAGGGCAATGAAATTCTATTAATTTGACGACAAATAAACGAATGTACAACTCATTCGTAGCTTTTATTTTGATAAAGACTAAGTACAGGGCTCGACTAATCGACTGAGGCCTGGGCAGGCATCTCTTTGCGGGACCCCTACACCTTAAGGTTCTTTTACAAGACCATTAAAAAACCTAAACAGGGATTTTTTAGCAATTTTATTGTTTTTTTATTTTTTATTTTTGAGGCCTTTTCTGGAACGGGGGCTCGGGGCACATGCCCTATGTGCCCCTGCTTTAGTCAGGCCCTATGTATACATTAAAACAGGATGTAAGTAGAGGTAACAGAAATTTTCAGAAGTAAAAAAATATTGATATATGACTTAGAAATGGAAAAAAAAAAAACATTGGACGATGCAAAAAAGTTTTGCGGCCATCTTTGATCGGCCGTTTTGGATAGAAGCACACATGAGAACTTCTGAGACTTTTAAGGTTTTTTTTTACTTGTCATAAAGAGCTAATTCTGAAATTTTCAGCTCATTATGAATTACTTAGCCATCAAACCCTAATTTACTGGGCTATAGACGCACGTTAATTTATTTCTGGAAGTGAATTAGTTAAGAAATATAGCGTGCTTTGGAGATTTTGTTATATATATATCAAAACAGACCGAAATTGTATATTTCTCGCTAGAAATCGATTTCTGTTCTATATATTATTTTGAATCTATAGCTTAAAATTCAAATTTATTAGAGAATATATAATAAAAGAAAATATGTTATGAATAAAATTGGTAAAATTTGACGAAATTGAAAACATGATGGTAAAACTAGATGTCATATTGAAACTTTTAGGTTTTATTGCAATTGTTATTTGTCGAAAAGAACCTAAGGCTAAATTAATTATATCAGTAATTAGTAGAGATTATTACTAATCGATTGACACCAGTCAAATTTGTATGCAACGATGTGCGGCAGCGTTTCTAAGTGTTACTTTTTCTATGGTTGTAACCGTTATTATTTTGGGAACTTTTTAAAGACAAGTGTTATAAAGGTATTAAAAATCTAATGAACTTATCAACTGGCAAACTCTATTTTTTATGCAAGTACGATAGACTATAAGTTTTCTTATATTATTCTAATTTTGTTTATGTAAATTTAATTAAGCATATCTTAATTAAAAATATATTATTGATAGAATTTTAATAAAATGCCAGTATTTAAAAAGTCAATATTTTTATTTAAGAGAGGGTATTAAAAATAGTTAAAGCATAATTTGATTTTTTATACTTTCCAATCTGAATTAATTATTAAACACTCATTCTTTTTTGTTATAAATTTCCTTTAATTATAGAAAATTCAAATTTTAAAACGGAATTATCTTAACAGTTAGGTTCAATTTTCCACCGATAGTGAAGTTACGGGTGATTCAAGCTAATGTATTCCTGTTTGAAATGTTCTAATGGGACATCCATGGGCGTTGCACTTCCACATTTGGAAGATATGTTTCTTGAAGCCGCGGGGAAAATAGCAATGCGTTGAAATAAGGGATACAATTAAAAAATTATGTTACAAAAATGGCAGACAGAGCGTGTTGCGAGCTGAAATGGTGACAAATAGGTTCATAAAAGGTAATCTTTATAAATAATACAAATAACACAAATATAAATTAGTATAAATAGTATATCTTTGTGGAGGGCTACATTTTTGTCTACATTTCAAATTTCATCGGCTTTCATCTTTTCTTCACTTTTAATATTTCACATATTTACATATCTTTTATGGATTTCAGTGAAGACTACATTCATATCACCAGGTCGTATGAGTCATATTTCGGTAAGCAGAACTGGAATTGATTTCAAACCATTATATTTGGCTTTCTAATAATTTATTAATATACGTAAGGAAGTACTTAATTTTTTTCAGACTACCACAAAGGATTACTCTGTCTCACAATCGGATAATATTACATTAAATTTAGCCCTTATAATAATGAAATATAATTTGGTTAAAGTGAATGATTTTTAACTCAATTATAACATAAAATTGTTCCGTTATCAGGCAGTAAATTTAAACATCCTCGTTATTGTAAAATTATTTTAGTCTTCAAAATATGCAATTGCTCCAGACACAAATGGAAGGTGGGGCCTTTTTTCTAAAAACATCATTCATTTCTAATCATTTTAAAAATATCTTCTTTCTGAAATAATAATATTTTTAAGAGTTATTTTTAATATTTTTGTGTAAACAAATAAGCAACAAAAGACTAATTGTAATTAGAATCAATTCTCTTTATTAGATTTTACCGAAATTATCATACAAGCAGCAGTAAACAATAGCTCACGGCTCGCAGCGTTCCTAAAATTTTCGAACTTTGCTACCAGTATTTTAAATAAGAATTCTTCGTCGTAGATTCCTTTAACATCTGTAATAGAATTATACAATAAAGGTTATCGTTTTAAAATAGTGGTAGGAAAGTGCGAAAATTTTAGGAACGCTGCGAGCCCTGAATAGCCTCTAAAGCTTTAAGCAATTGACGTAAATAATTACTTAGATTATGGATATAACATTTTTGGTAGTTTAATTAACTTACTTGGTTGAATACTCGATATCTGTCAATTTGTATGGAACACTTGCTGAAACGTATGCTCGTTCACAGCCTTCCTGCTTTCAATAATAATTTCGATTGCTTATAGTCGTAGTATTTCACATTATTCTACTAACGGGCAGTACTTGTGTTAGGAGCTTAGTTGAACAGAACACTGAGTGCTACATTTCGCCTTCCAAAAAATGTCCACATATATACACTATCAAATTCAGGTTAATTTTTCTTGTAGCATTTAAAATGTCGAATGCATGTTGATTGTTTCAAGTCATTATTCACTTATGCCAAAATATGTTACCATTACAAATGCAAATTTTAAGGAATTTGTCTTACATTTATCATATATTCTTGAGAAGGAAATAATTAAAAGTAGTTGTAAACATTTTCAGAAAATAAAGTTACGCATAAAGCAATGTCACAAATAAAGAACGATAAGTGACGAAACATATATTTAAACAGATACACATAAAATAATAAATAACTTTTATGCGTATTTTCAATAGACCTTCTAAGCAACCGTAAACATTACTGTCTTCACATTAAAGTTTTAATGGGAAATTCTAAATCTTTATAAGCCTGTAAAACGTTTCTTATCTTACTCAGTCAAAACCCGAACCTCTTTCGTGTGTATGGCGCAAAAGAAAAAGATTGCTATGAAGTGGGAGTAGTGATAATTGGTACATGGTGCTTCCAATTGAAGAATTTATTCCCACCGTAGAAATCTTAGAACTAGGGCCAATCACATTTGTAATAATCAGTCAGATATTATATATATTGCTAATAAACATAATATCTAGTCGTATATCTGTTAGATCAATTACACAGTGTAGGAATTATTCGAGAAATCAGACAGCTATTTAAAAAACAATAGGAAAAAACACAGAGGTGTATGGTCATTTCTTAATATCACTGCTAAAAAAATAAACTGCCTTTTCAGTAACGACCTTATTTACTATAGTTGTTAACGGATATGAAGTAAGGTATTTTTCCATACCAAAGCCTTTCGTTAATTACCGTGGCAATGAATCGAGGCTCATCCGTAAAGAGTTTTTGTTTAATCTTACACCTGATGCAGATGCACATTATCTCAATTTAACAGAAGTCTGAAATAAATAAAACAAATATATGTAAACAGCAAATGTATTGTAAATAGACTACTTTCATGAGGTTTATGAATCTTATGAGGTCATGTTTTGACGCGATATGCACGTCCGTGTATAAAGAGTCATCTTCTGAGCTAGCTGTCGTCCTTATCGTTATTCAATTTGTCATTTGAAGTTTGGCACTAAACATAGTCTTCTGCAACTGAAGTAGCACTAAGGCTTAATCCACTCATTTGTATCGCATGTTGAACAGTTTTGCAATGTGTTTTTTAGCAAATTGCATCATCTGCACATTATTTTCAATTTGTCTATTTTGTATTTGTTTGAATGATCTTATCTTGAGATTTAATCATAAAAACGTTATCTGACACACATGTTCGTCTTTATATAGTTACTCTATTAACTTGAGATTATCTTTTACGCAAAGTTTGTTTGCATATTTCAAAATAAACATCGGAAACTCAATTCTTTATGTGAACTAGGGGTTCCAACCTGGAGCTTCCGTGTGAAGGAAAATTAAGGAAGAGGACTTTTTCTCATATTAATACATATATATTGTTAAGATTGCCCACTAAAAACACTAAAAAGCATTTTTATTTGAAAATCATCAATTTTGTATTCAAATGAAGTTTTTGGAATTTATTGAAAACGATACTTTCGTATTGCGTATCTCGGCTATTAATTAATAGCCGATGAAATTGCAAACGATTTCGTTACTTACAGCAGACATTTTTAATTCCGATCATTTCATCAGTTTATTTATATGATTTTATTATTTATTTTATTGATGAAGTTTTAATTTCGTTATTGCATAGCAACTGAAAAAAAAAATACTGAAATATTTATATTAACTTAAGTATCTTACCCAATGCGCTATAGAGATAGATAAAAAAAATCACCCTTCGAAATTATTTTAAAAACCATAAAAAATTACCTAATTGCAATTAAGTTTTAAAACAAATTTCATTTCTAAGTACATTTTATCCCTTTTCGAGGATTTAAAATTTGAAAATGGGTTATGTTTACAAGTTTAAAAAGTTGCAGTAAAAGCGAAATTTAATCGTTTACTGTTGCTAACGTCAAAATAACGTCATCGCTCCGGACGGACACGTTTGTCCTTTATAATATAAATTGTAAAACGTAATTTCTAAATAATGAAATTTAAACGACTGTTTTACATTTGCTTCTTATTTGTCGCATGAAAATACTATTAAAGTTTCCGACACAAATAGCTAACAATATTTAAATGTTGATATTATTACATAAACTCAGTATAGGTACTTTATGAACAATGCTTATGCATTATTTAAACTGCAAATTGAGAAAAGGCAGCTTATTCAATAATTTGTATCTGCATATTTATAACGTTATTAAAGTAATATATCATTTGCTGCAGAAATGCATCACAATGAGAGCGTTTATTTTAGGAAGAAAGATTACTTGCCATTACCATTAATATGTGTTCATTTTCAACACCGTAGTTACGTTTTGTTAAAGTAAATTAGATAAATTGCTGATAACTAGATTTTTGAGCAGGAGATGATATTATGAAGCACACTAATTATCCTGAAATTCGTCGAAAACGAACTTAATATTTATTCATAACCTAAAGGTATATATATGAAACACACCAGTGCATTAACGTCTTAAGTAAGGAAATGAATTATAAATCAAATTATATAGCAGTGCTTCATAATATCGTAAACTTCATTATTAATTATTCGATTTTGTTGGTAAAGGAAATATTTTTGATAATTTATTTTGAATTTGAAATGATAACATTAATTGTAATAAATTGAAGCTTGTGAAAACAATTCATTATTTTAGAATATACAGTCGTGGAAAGAAAAAATAAATACCCCCTACTAACTCTGCAACAAATTGTATTAGAAAAAAAAAGTTACTGGTACCAAACGACTGGAAATAAAGTTTATCTTTAAATGAAGCACATAAAATTTGCTTAGGGGGCCACCAACAAATTAAAATCAGACCAAACTTTATTTTTTCCATGACATCACCCCATTTTGACAGCATATTTGAAATCTTCGGTTCAAACTATATCTAGAAACGAAATTTCAAGTCATTTGGATGGTACGTTTTTCAATTATAAACATTAAATATTTAGAGCTTCTAATGTTAAATTACATTTTCGTATTTTCATTAATATCTCCTCAAATTATAATCCTAATGTGATAATTTTTTTGTGTGGTTATAATACTAAAAAACCCAAACAAGAATACATTGAATTTGTAATTTTAAAAATTTTAGAATATGAATTATGAAATTCATATTCGAAAAAAATTATGAATTGCAACCTAGATTTATAGATATATACATAGATTTATATTGATTATGTCCTGCTTCACGTAAATCCTCAATTTCAATTTTTTATTCCAAGTAGTTTTCGAATTATGATTAAAAAATGTCAAAATGGTGGTTTTTGGGGCCGTCTGTGATGAGCTGAAAAGCATAATTTGAAAAAAAAAAATATTTTACTTATTTCATTGAAACGTTTGGGTTGACAATAGTCCAAACATATTAAGAGAGTGAATTGGTACTATTGGCAAGAAATAATACCTTACAGACGTGACACAGTCATTCTGCAGCATTTCTACATTCGAGTACTGAGCTTCAATTTGGATACAGCCCCGAAAATTGCTTCTTTTTAAAATAACTAATTTCTAGGAAACTAATCGTACAAATTTAATGAAAATTAGGATTTAAGCTAATTTAAAAGCGTAGAATTCATTTATAGTGCTAAACTTGAGTATTGGTATTGAAAAAAAATAATGTTTGGGTTCATTGAGATATGTAGATGGCCCCCTAAGAAAATTTTATATACATCCTTTAAAAGTAGATTTACTTTATTTCTAGTCGTTTGGTACCAATTCTTTTCTTGTACAACAATTTGTTGCAGAATTAGTAGGGGTGTTTAATTTTTTTTCCCACGCCTGTACGTATAAACATCAATTGTATCAAAACATTGTACTAAAACTAATGTGGTGAAGGAATTTTCACCTTGTTATTTATATAAATGTTAAAACATGCATATAACTACTTAAAAGGGACAAAAATAAAGATACTAGTTAAGATAACCCTGAGATGTTTCGAATCCACACGTGTTCATTTTCAAAGGGGAAAGATAATTGGCTGAACTCCTGTCATACTTACAAAAAAAAAAAAAAAAAAAATCCCTTCGGGATCGGCCGAAGGCACAGGTAGATTTCTAAATTCAGTACTAATTTTATCAACAAAAAAAAAAAAAAAAAAAAAAAAAAAAAAATCAAGATCAGAGATAAACCCAGTTTAAAAATTTTATCTGGCCGCTTTTGACGAGTTTTTAATTTCATTTTTTGTAAGAGATGGTTTTATCAGAATCATGTTAATACGAAATTTTTTTCTTGAACCCGTATTTGTTTTTTATACATTGACAATAATTTTAGTAATATCATCCGTTTAGTAGAGTTCATCTTATCAAAAATTCGTTACTACAAATCTTATAGATAATATTAAGAAGATTCATAAAATAAATTTAAACTGTGTGGTGATTATTAGATGTAAATTTCCAACTGGGCGAAAAATGTCCGGACCAGGATTCGAACCCGGGACCTCCTGGCTGAAGCCGCCAGTGCTCTGCCATCTGAGCTATCCCGGACGATTCTGGTCGAACTTTTTCACCCAGTTAACCTTGATGATTACAGCATCTGGTCTGAAACAAGGTTCAGCTCAACAGAATAATTCTCAGGTAATGAAACTCCAGAAATCGCTGGATACGAAATTACACGTATTTTTAATTTCGTATCCAGCGATTTCTGGAGTTTCATTACCTGAGATTTATTCTGTTGAGCTGAACCAGGTTTCAGACCAGATGCTGTAATCATCAAGGTTAGCTGGGTGAAAAAGTTCGACCAGAATCGTCCTGGATAGCTCAGATGACAGAGCACTGGCGGCTTCAGCCAGGAGGTCCCGGATTTGAATCCTGGTCCGAACATTTTTCGCCCAGTTGGAAATTTAGATCTAATATGATTTGTTTACCAATTAGAATAATTGTGTTAATATTAATCTAGTGTGTGGTGACTGTTTCTTTAAATGAACCACGCACTATATTTTAAATTCAGACGTTCTTTTTATTGAGACACGCGCGCGGATAAAAATGTAACCCTATATACAGCACATCTGGGTATAATCTAAAATTTTCATCAGGCCAATGATACTATTTTATCGCCTTAGTGGCGGATTTTTTCATCTTAAAACACTATTTTTTTCACTCCTTGAGGCCATTTTTAAGGGTATCAAAAATCTGTTATACATAATTTTTTGGCCCTTTACATAGAAGTAATATTAACTTTAAACTGATTTGATATGTAATATAAGTAAGAAGTTATGTGGGATTTCTTTTTTCACAAAACCTCTCCGTATTTCAACCCCCTTGGTTCGATTTTGCCCATTAACGAACTTCACTGAGATTTTCTGCCGCTTGATTTTATGTATTAATTTGGAAGAGATTTGGGCCATTCTCACAATTTTTGACTTTCGAGAATAAAAATCTGGTGAAATTAAACTTTCTAAAATAACATTTTAATCTGATAGACGAATGCCTTATTGATTCAAAATAAAGAAAAGATGGTCAGCAGCGAATTTGTTTTTTATTTAACTGAGGTTTAAGTTAAACTTGCGAGTTTAATTTTCTTTACCATTTTACCACTATAACATTTTATTTTCTTCTAAATTTTTACTTATAATGAATTATCATAGTACCCACAGGACATTCAAATAAGAAATAATAACAATGTAGCATTTTTAGTACAAAATTTTGGTATAACATTCTCTTAAAGAGGTGTTAAATAAGGGACGGTAAGGTAAAAATGTGGATGGTATAGAAAAAAAGAGACGAAATGGGAAAAAAGGGATGTTAAGGATGGAACGGTAAGGAAAATTACCACATTTTAGGCAAATTATTTTAAGTCTAGTGGTAGCCACAATGTTCATTGATTTTTAGAAACAGTTATTTACATTGGATTAAATAATAAAAAAAAATTAAGTTACCTCGAAAAGTGCAGGAATAAACCTCGGGGACGTTAAGACTACCAATAAAGCCACGATGCTTGAAATTGGTATTTAAATGCTGATTTAAATTTTGCAGTAAATTTCCTGTCAAATAATTTTAGACATTATTTCACTAGCATACTTCTGCATGAGAAAAAACTTGAAAAAAATTCTGTGGCTGCATCTGAAGTGGTTTTCTGTATAATTTTAGAAGAGGGACGGTAAATAATCTAAAACCCAGGGATTAAAAAATCATAAAAACCGTAAAAATGTGTGCATGTTAATTTTTTGCTACATGTTTATATAAAACAATTGGTCCAGTTTCGGAAAAAAGTTACATAGAATTTTTTTTATTGAAACAATATTATACAGACAGCTCTAAACTTAAAAATCAGCATCAGGGACAAGGGACGGTATAGGAATTTTCCTGGTATTTGAACCCCTAACATCGTCCAGAACTTATTTATCTCGTTAATATTGTTATGCAATCATGCAATTGGATGTTCCCCAGTATATGAAATTAAAAAAAAAAAAAAAAAAAAAAAAGACAAGAACATGCACTAAAATAAAAAATATTATTCAGGGACATAAAAATCAGAAGATTTTGAGAATGCCCCATTTGCGCAGAATTACGGAGTCATTGTGTCCAAAAAAAGTGATGTCCATACCTATAGATGTAGAGAAATATATACAGACTAGGGGGCTCTTCCCCCTGCTAGCTACGCTCGCGAACCCCCGTTCAGACACTGTAGAATCTAAAAGCACGCTAATCTGATCGTTTTTAAAAAGATTAGAGAAGATTGAATTATACTGAAGAAACCTGTAGCGATCTCTCTGTAAACGGGTTTCCATTCAATTCCCTTTGATTGCAAAAATTTAAGGTAGAATCAGTTGCTGTTAAGACATCCAATGGTTGTTTTCGTGTTTGGTTAAAGAAGATCAGTTAAACTTTTGAAAAGAAGCTAAAATAAAATGAATTAAGTAAACAGAGTCTTTGTCTCTCAGTATTTTTTAACAGCTTTATAAAACGATTGACATAATACAATTACAAAAATTAGCTGCTATAAACCCTTTAAGGGCGGTGGTTCATTTTTGGACCACTTAATTTTAATTCTTAAATGCCACATTAGCAACAGAATATTGGGATGAAAATTTCCCTTTTATTAAGTAAGTGAACAAAAGCATTTTTGTATTTCGAAATTTGTTTGTAAATTCTCGTGCCATTCACTGATTTCAAGATTTTACGAATAGAAGTGCCTTGTCCGTAAAAGAGTTAGACGCATATTAATGTATTTATTATTTTAAAGTTTCCTTCCCTTTTAATATTCACGTGTAAATACAATTTTCAGGACATAATTTTCAATATTTTCTTGCCTTTAACACGTACTCCTTTAATAGTAATTTTAAAGTTTTTTTTTTCTGTTTTTAACAGTCACGAGAAAATAAAATTTTAATCGTTAGGAAATATTATTCTTTGCGCTGTTTTTAAAATTGAAAACAATCTCTGTAATAATAGCCTAAGTCATGTGACTATCATCAACAGCTCCATGCGGATCCCTTCGCTTTTTATATTCCAGGCGGCCATTTTGATACTTTAATGTTAGCCAGCCACAGGTGTGATAAGTCGCCGAATATTATTATATCCCCATTATTTCGTTTATATTATAATAGTCCAAGTCATGTAACTGCCATAAACAACTGGCTGATTCCTTCGTTTTTCATAAGAAAGGTTTCCATTTTGATTAAAGAATCAAAATTATTTTTTCGAATAAAACTACATAAAAGTTGCCATGATCACAAAGAATTCCTGGTACTTTTATGTTAGCCGGGTGAAAATCTCGCCAATAGCTTTTTTTTTTTTTTTTTTAACTCGCCAGTTAGCATTTTTTTTTTATTTTTCGAGTGGTAAATTAAAACGCTGCTACTTCGTTATCCCATCGATCAAAAATCTGTCGCCAAATTATAAGATTAAATGCCAATAATGGTTGATCGTAACTGTCACATTCACTTGACTTTAAGGAAGTTACACATGTTCACGCCATCAAGTGATTTTTATTTCGACGTTTTATTTGTATTTTTATTAATGTTATACTAATTTATTTGTTCTTTTGTTATTTAAAAATATATATATATATGTCAATTTGTATAATTTGGCTATTTATATAATTCGACGAAATTGGTCGACGGGAGAAGTAATAACATTAAAACGTTGCTTTGAAGTGGAAATTAAATCTCATGATTTGTTGCATAGTTACATACGCACCGGGTTTGGCGTGATTTTTTTTTTTTTTTTTTTTTTTTTTTTTTTTTTTTTTACGACAATTTGGCGAAAACCTCGTTTTCAAATACCTGTTCCATATGTATTTTTAAATTATTTTCTGTTATTTTTAAAATGAAATAACAATAAATAAAAAAAAAGTTTAATTAATAACTATAGAACAAAACAATTTATAACATTTTTTGTAAATAAAAAGAAAATAAATTCAAATAAACATTTTTCAATAAATAAGCAACAATAGCCGGGTTACCATGTCAGGCAAAATAACGCCATTTTGGCGCTAATTAGGTACACCGTTGCGTATATGACATCTGTGTCTAATATTTTTCTTTTCGTTTCGTTTAAAAAAAAGAATGGAGTAAAAGCCATTTATTTTAAAGTTTTCAATTTTAAATGAAAGTTTTGTATTAAATAAAATGATAATGAAATACAAATTGAAATCTGAATAAAAGTAACATGATGCATTTCTTAGCAAACATTTAAGGGAGGCCAAACTCGTCGCCAAATTTATTTTGAATAACCCTTTCTAAAATATGAAAAAAAAATATCTGTTATGATTAAAATTTCAGTTGCCATCATTAGAAAAAAAGTATTTAAAATTAGAAAAAAATTAATATTTCGAAAACTAATTCTAATTTTAAAATTCTAATACCAGTTTTAAGATCTGTGGATCAATACGGATTTTTGGTGTTAATTTCATCGCGAAGAATTCCATATTTTAGGAGAAATCGAAGTGAAACTTAATCAGTTGTTTAATCAGTCGTTTCATAGAATCGTTACATAAATTCGTTTCAATTCGATTCATTAGGATTTTATATATATAGGGTAGATAAAGTTTTGAACTGGGAGTAGTTTTGTGTTCTAGGGAACATGATCGCCGTAGACCTGCAAAAAAAAAAATTTCAGAAATCCCATCATAGGGGAGAATGTGATAGGTAGTGTTTCTTACGAAATCTACCAAAAACAAAAACAGTTTGCTGTTCTTTAAATCATCGAATATTTTGAAATCTTTTGAAAATACATTTTTATGCTATTTTCCAATTTAGTATTAACATTTTGCTTACATTCTAGATGTTCTATCTAATGTTTTGCTTGAGATAATACTTTATTTTACCTGTATTATGAATAAGTACTAGTATTTGTGAACGGCCAGAATAAATTGTATAACTTCTAAAGAACACATCATTTTCGAAATTTTAAAGTTATTAACATTAGATTGTTTTATTTTCGGGATCAAGTTCTACTTTTATATTTAAAAATTTTTATACCCTGTTTTAAAGTTCATTGCAATATTTTTTCTTAAAAAAATAAAACAGTTCTCTTCATTTTGTTACATATATGCAGATTTAATATTACATGTGCTTTTTATGTTTCAAATTTAATATTCACATACAAAATAAAGAGCATACGTGTAAAACGCATACATGAGGTCATGCAGTCATTTGTTTAATTGTACGAAATCTACGTTAGATATACTAAGAAGTACTTTAAAGAGTAACTTCCTAAATCCGTTTACATCACTAATGTGAAATGAAAGGGGATATAAAATGAAATTTATAACTAAAGATGAATCAACAAAATTACTCGGAAGATAAATTTTAGAATTTATGAAATACGCAAGAACAAGTAGTGCTCACAAGATTCTTAAAATGATATGAGAAGCTTTAGGAAGTTATGTACACTTAAATTTTCTTATACCTATATTTCAGGCATTATAGTAGCCACCAGTATAGACACTTTTACCACATTTGTTTTACATTAATATGTAAAGATTCATGACACTTAATTTTCATTATAAAAAATCTTTTATCTTTCGTTTTGTACATATTAAAATCGAAAATTATGATTTACATTTCTTTACTTTTCTTAAAAACAAAAACACATTTTTTTACTTAAAAAGGACATATATTCCGGTATATCGTTAAAACTATGCTATTTATAAATATATACTGCATTGTCTATACTCTTTGGCACTTCTCTGAAAAAACGTTTTCGTGCATTTCTTGGACTTCATCAGTTTCAATTGGCGGCTCGCAGTTTCACTTTCGAACTTTTATCATCTCTCTCTTTCAATTTTTCCCCCTTCTCCCTTATCTCTTTCCCCTTCTTTTCAGCATTTTTAGCCAACGGGAGTCAACATTTGCATGCGCCATATCGTTGCATACTCCATATCGTTGCATACGTTGGCTAAAAATGCTGGAAAGAAGGGGAAAGTGAAAAGGGAGAAGTGGGAAAAAGTGGAAAGAGAGAGATGATAAAAGGTCGAAAGTGAAACTGCGAGCCGCCAGTTGAAACTGATGAAGTCCAAGAAATGGACGAAATCGTTTTTTCAGAGAAGTGCCAAAGAGTATGGACAATGCAGTATATATTCATAAATAGCATAGTTTTAACGATATACCGGAATATATGTCCTTTTTAAGTAAAAAAATGTGTTTTTGTTTTTAAGAAAAGTAAAGAAATGTAAATTATAATTTTCGATTTTAATATGTACAAAACGAAAGATAAAATATTTTTTAAAATGAAAATTAAGTGTCATGAATCTTTACATATTAATGTAAAACAAATGTGGTAAAAGTGTCTACACTGGTGGCTACTATAATGCCTGAAATATAGGTATAAGAAAATTTAAGTGTAATATGGGCATTAAATGAGACAGAAATTACTGTAGAAAAACACTGGCTAAATAAGTTATGTACATTACAAGAAAAAAACTTCTGTACAGAAAATGAATCTTTCATATCTCTTTCATGAAAAAAACACAGTTTCTCTCAATCCAAGATGAATTTCGATTAACAGTATAATTTGTAAAAAATAAAGATATGAGAATGATACTAGTATGTAACACCCATCAAAAATGGCGGAATGTTGAGTTGCGTTCAATTTTCATAATATTTCATACATATAAACAGAATTAAGATATTATTTTTGAAAGGTTTCTATTGTAGAAAAATACATTATAAAAAAATTCAAATGGTTTCTAAATATACAAAATGATAAGGATTTTCTTTTATTCAGTATTCAACTTCTGATATACTGAACAATAAAGGCTCAGATTGTAATCTTTAGAATTAAGAAATAAAAAAATCCGTTAAATTTACGCCATGTTCACACAATCACATAAATTTTTCTCCTTAGTTTTATTTATGTAAAAATACATTTCAAACTATGCATAAAATCACCGGCTCAATCATTTCAAACTTACTTTATATGCGTACTTTTATGCGTAACCACAGTAAATTCAAATAAAAATATATTTAATTTTAATGAAAAAAACTTATGAAGTCATAATGCATAATGCTAAAATAAACCCAATATACAATATTCTCGAGATGTCGCAACAAAATGAGTTGTTATCCGCTTATAAAAATTAAAGTATACTTTCGCAATTTTTTGCCGAAAATAACTTGCAATTGAAAAATACATTCAAAACGCCACGTGTCTAAATAGTTTTCATTATTTATCTTTATTTGAATCAATGGAAGTTATCCAATTGCCACTATTTTGAAGAAATTTCATATTTGTTTTTTATTCTATTAAATTAATAAAATGGAAACACTTTTAAAAATGACTACTGTGGGAGCATCTGCAAATTAACTTCATTCGTTTTAAAAAACAATTAGCAAAATCGCTTCAGCAGAAAGCTTAATGACTAAAGAAAGAGCCTTGTATCTTGAATTTGAAAATGGAACGGTTCTCCCCTGAATGGTTAACTACACTTTTTACAATTGGGTTTTATATTAGTATATTCTCAAAGCAATTTCTTTGCTTCCTGCAAAACGTAATGGATTTTTATTTTTTAAACGGTTTGTTCTAGCAACTATTTCCTTCCCAAATAAAAGACAGTTTCATGCTACAAATCGGAATGTAACTTACAGCCCATACTGTACCACTGACCAAAGTACGTTCCATCACTTTCTGTAATGTCACCGCTTTTCACCAAATTTTATTTGCTGATACGTTTTACGAAGGTATTTGAAAAAAAAATCTATAATATTAACCCGCGAGTCTTTACTACTTACGCACTACTTAATTTTTTAAACTGAAACTATTTGACAATTTTTTACTGTAACTTTTTAAGATCGAGCTTTACTTTTCTCTCTTGTTTCACCAGTTTTTTTATATCATTTCATATCTTTTTAAGATCCTTTCAGGAACTGAATCAACCAACTTCAAATAACCAAACAACCGCCCTAATTAACCGGCCCAAACAAAAACTAACAGAAACATTGGTTCACCAGTGTATTTCAAGAGCTCTGATGACCCCATATTTATTGCTAAACACCATATTGGGATATTGACCTATACTTTACTCAGGACTGACCGCCAGACTAATCCTTAGACTAAGTTTTATACATAGTGTGATCTCTTGAATTTTTCCGCTATGTACCTACGCTCCTCTAGTTTAAGGCGTCGTGCAGTATCCTAGGCCAACCCCTCAAACACACAAAACGCTAGAGTAAGAAACAGTCATAAGAAATGAATTAAAACTGCGAAAAAAACTATAAAAAGGGAAAATTTCTGTCTTTGGAACTTAATGGGAATTTAAAATTTAAAAGAAGTCTAAAAACGACTGAATGCAAAAAAAAATGATCAAAAGTGATTGAAAATATTATACAATACACCTGTAAATAATATCAGAAATACAGTGAAACCCGGATGTAACGCTCTTCCGCGGGACTGGGCTAGAAGAGCGTTAAAAGCGGGAAAGCGTTAAATGCGGGAGAAGGTTTTCGGCATTTTAAAATAGAGAATATAAGATTATCTGCTTTAAATAATGTGGGGAATCATTTTTGTGCATTATTTAAAATAAAAACTCCACAGAATAGGTACAAAAACGTTTCCTTCATTTAAAATATCACAAATTTACATAGTGTTTACAAAGTGTATTATTATTTCAAATCAGAATATGTAAAAGAATTGTTAGCATTAAAACAAAAGCTACAAAATATATTTAACATTTCTAACAGGAACCTTTATCCTTATATTAAACATAAAATAAAATTATGAAAGAAACTAGTAATAATATATATATATATTTTTTTTTAAATTGTAACATTTGTATTCTTGAGCACCACTATGAGGACTACAAATTTTCACTTACAGTTTATTCTGTTTTAGAGAAAAACTCTTCGAGTTTTGTCTGACGGATAGACGAACGACCCCATAAAAGAGAATTTTCTGCTTTGTTTATATGTCTTAATTTATCTTCATGTGAAGAGGTGGTGTATAGGCGGATAGTGCTAAAAGCTTCCATTACCTCATCTATCGCTGTGATGCGCTCTTGAACATCGCCATCAACAACTTCATCAGGGTTCTCTTCTTCTGCGGCATCCTGTACAGTTCCCCCTATAATGTCGTCAATGCTTCTAAAGTTGCTTGTGATAACGTCTTTATCAATGTTAAGATAGTTCTGAAGGCTATTTACGTTTTTTGCAAGATTCCCTCAAACAGCCTGCCAGTCCTCGTCATCATATCGGATCCGACCTCTCTTCAGTCGCATCCATATCATCGTCGGCGTCCGTTATGAAGCCTGCCTTTTTAAAGCAATTTTGAATTATTTTAAGTTCTATTGCATCCCAAGATGCGCTAAGGTAGTTGATGGCGTCGAGGAGAGTTGCAGAAGATCGACTACATTTTAATCTCCATTTCATGTATAAATCGTTTCACTATACGTTTGCGATAATGCTGTTTTAAGACCTTTATGATCCATTGATCCATCGGTTGAAGTACGCTTGTGGTGTTTGCCGGTAAAAATACCAGAGACACGTTTGAAATATCTGGTATTTCTTGGGGATGCGCTGCGCAATTGTCTACGAATAGCATGACATGCCTAGTTTGCTTCCGCATCTCGACATCAAAATCAGAAACATATTTAATGAACTGGGGATCCGTCATCCAAGCCTTACGTTGATGTGCATAGTCACAGGGCAGTCGTTTGATGTTCTTGAAACAGCGAGGTTTGGCCGATTTTCCAATCACTAGAGGCTTGCGTTTGTCGCTCCCATCGGCGTTGGAACAAACAAGCACAGTCACACGTTCTTTACTGAGCTTCGCTGCATGGCACTGCTCATCTTTTAACGTTAAGGATTTATCAGGCATCGCTTTAAAAAATAAGCCAAATTCGACGGCGTTATATATATCACAACTGGCATAGTTTTTGATAAGCCTTGGAAGACTTTTCTTTTTCCAAAATTCTGCATTTTCTATGTTCACAGCAGCGGATTCTCTGCAAATCTTCTTGTACACAATGCCATGGCGGGTTCGAAATCGGTGTAATCACCCATTAGATGGAGTAAAATCTTCAATTCTTAGCTTTTGGGCTACTTCTGCAGCTTTTTGTTTAACCATGGATCCGCTGATAGGTATGTTGCAGTGTCTTGACTCAAGAAACCACTCGTACATAACTTTTTCTAAATCTTCATATTTGCCTGTTGTCACACTCTTTTTCTTTGAGCCACCAATCGCAGCATTCTTTTCAATATCTTTTCTGTTTTGAAGAAGAGTCCGAAGAGACGACTTCGCGATATTCACAGATAATGTAAAATCTTTCTGGCTCAGAATAGGTGATTTTTTGTCATAATTTTTAGAATTTCTAATTTTTTCGAAAGTGTCAGGGTCTTTCTTTCCATACTCTTAACTTCCTTGTTGCACCTAATTAGAGCCGGCAGCGATGCTTCTTACTTATGTGTAAATGAAAAAAGCAAAAGCAGTTTATGTGAAGTAAGAGACAGGTGCTGCTGAGATGGACGGCATAAATTATTTTGTTCTCTGATCCAATAAGAAAAAAACCGCCGCGCCAGCTGATTTTTTTGCATAATCTTTGGGCGTTGGCTGGATGCCTATTCCACGCATCCTCTCTTTCCCCCTCTCTCTCTCTTTGTACGGGCGAAAAAATGAGAACTCCGGATGTAAACAAAAGCACCACACTGCAAATAGAAGCGTCTTAAATTTAGACACATATGTGACTGAAAAAGAATTTTAGACACTTAAGTGTCTTAATCTGAAAATTAAGACACTATAGATGTCTTAATTTAAGATACATAAGCGTCTTACTATGACCATGGTGTAAACGAACTGAGAATAATGTCTAAAATATCCGCAAACGTCTTATTTTAAGACACTTCATTGCTTTAAACGTGTCTTAATTTTTGATTCTTCCGACGCAATAACCACCAGGGGGCACTAGCACTCCCAGTTGCGCATGCGTTTTAGATGTCTTCGTTCGAAGTGGTATACGTTGTAATTCAAACAAAGTTTGTTTTTATGTACGCGTGTATTTTAATTCGTTTTTTGCGAAATGTGAAGTACTGTGATTTTAATTCGTATTAACTTGGATTATCTATTTATTGAATACATACATCTGACGTGTGTGCTCGGCATCAAATGTCTCTTAGAAGCTGTCGTCGATACAAGGGCGGGATAGACACAGAACAGAAGTAGACGACGGTTGAAGATTACACCCGGAAATTCTACAAAGCGTGTGCAATGGGCTTAGTGTTAACTCGTATCAATTTATATCAATAATATTGTGTTATTCATCTTCGTCCTGTCGAAGCTGGCAAAAAAAAAAAGAAACTTTTGTCTGGCGGGTCCTGTTTTTAGGATGACACATCTCATCCTTTAAATATGGCTAGTCGGATGTATTATGGATTACCTTTTAAACTGATGAAAGTCTTTCTCCCTCACTGTGGTTGTGGTAGTTTTTAAAATTTCAAATCGAGGAATATTTCTTACCTCTTGCAGCAACTCAAGTAAGTTTCTTTATAGTAGTAAAATTAGTGTATTTTATGATTTTATTTATTGTACTAAACAAAATCCTGCATGAAATTTAATTAGTTTTGAATCTGTTCGCAAAAAACCCCACTAATTCTAGAAGTATATATTTTTAAACTTATGACGTTCTTTTTTATTACGAATTATATATTCAATGTCAGTTCTTAGTTTCAATGGATAATTTTTATCTCGCAGTAAATGACGGCCACAAGGAAGTAAAGATAAAAAAAAACTTTGAAAGATGACCTAATGCTTTCTTACTTCCTGGCATAAAACCGCAGATTAAAAAAAGATAAATAAAGTAAATGAGACTCGTCTATTATATGAAGCTGCCTGTAAAAATATACATATGTATTTGATTTGCAATCAACTCTAATACTGATTTTTTTATTATTTTTAATAAAAAAGTAATTTGAAATTTATAATGGGAAAAAGTAAAAACCTCTAACTAGATTTCGTATTTAAAATTGTGGTAACTTTATTTATATGCACTTATACGAAAAATACAAAAATGACAGATGTTACAGTATATATTTAAGACGAAAGAAGTTTGGAAATCATAAGTTATTTTTTCCTCATGTTTTTAATATAGAATATGTACTTATTTGTTTTTATTGATAGTTGAATAGCTTTTGTGAGTACGCTCTGATCTACATAAAAACTTGCCCATGTGGAAATATAAATTTTTTAAAAACATAATTTTTAAATAAGTATTTTCATTTTTGGGGGGGAGGGGGGGGGGATTTTGCATGAATTTTTGTAAAGCTGATATCTTAAATCTTGCACTGATTATAATGAAAGTTTTGAACTTTTAGAGTAGGACAAGTTTAAAAACGCAAATATATTTAACAAAATACCAAAGTCATTTTTTCCCCAATGTTATTAAAGTAGAATATTTATTTATTTATTTTCATTATTCATAGTTAAATGGCTGTTGTGATTATCAAGTGATGTATATGTAAAATTGCCTATGTGGCAATATATTTTTTTATATTTTCATTTTTTTTTGGGGGGGGGGGATTTTTGCAATTTTCGTACATCTGATATTTTAAATCTTTTTCCACATTCAACCGAGTATAATAAATATTTTGAACTTTTAGAGTAGGACAAGATTATAAAATATATATATATTTATTTATCTATGTACCTTAAAAGCCCTTAATAGCGAACACTTCGGGAACGCGGAATTTGTCCGATAATTGGAGATGTCTACTTTTTTGAGGTAAAAATATACAAATATGTATGTCTGCTGATTAAAAAAGTATTCGTTAAATAGAGGTGTTCGCTATTCGAAAATGTTCATTAACCTCCACAACGGATACTCCCGAATATCGGACATCTCAATTTAGACAACTATAATGCAGGGTTGCGTTTTTTGCAAAAGTACTTCTTGATTAAAGGAAGGGCAAACTGGGAAGTGCCCCGTCCCCCTATGACTGTAGTGCCCCCAAATTTGATGTGCAATATTTGTAAAGCTTATATTTTAAATCTGTTTCGAAATTGTACTGATTATAATCAATATTTTGAACTTTTAAAGTAAAATAAGGTTAAAAACAAAATAAATTTAAAAAAATCTAATATTTAGATAAATATTTTTTGTTTTTTAATCTTGTTCTACTCCTGAAGTTCAAGATATTGATTATAATCAGTACAATGTCGTAAAAGATTTAAATTATCAACATAACGAAAATTGTATACCAAAACTGAGAGCACCAAAAAAATCAGGCTGTATTGGGGGGGGGGGGAGGGGCAGGACCACAGCCAAATATTTTTCCAGGATTCAACGTGGTCAAACATGGCTACGTATGATGCTTACAAAAAAAATGGATGCGATTCAGACGTTTGAAGTGTCTGAAATTCAGACGCAAAAAGTGTCTGAAAAAATTCAGACATTTTAAAATGTCTGAAAATTGAACACTCCATTTCAGACACTTAAGTGTCTGAATTTCAGACATTTTAATTTAGAGTGCAAAGCGTAATATCCGGGATTTCTTTGTTCAAAGAACCAATAAAAAGCGCGTTAAAAGCGGGAAAGCGTGAAAAGCGGGGGCGTTAAAAGCGATTAATTTTTACATTGTTCTTATGGGTATGGTTCAAGGGACCGAGACAAATGAGCGTAAAAGGCGGGAAAACGTTTTAAGCGGTGAGCGTTATATCCGAGTTTTACTGTATTACTAATATTGTATATTTATAATAATATTTCGGAGGTCAAACTAAAATATCACGATAATGACTAACATATTTACATCTAACTAACCATTGATAAAAAAATCAGGAAAATTGGAAAGTAGTTGTCCTTTGTAAAGTATGTATTAATTAAGGAGATAAATTATGTAAAAGAGTCTATTGACAATTTGCGTATTTGGTACGAATAAATTATGTAATTGAGCCTACAGACAATTGGCGCATGTTACTGGGCGTCGTTTAGGGCTTAATTAACTGAACCGTAAGCGCACGCACCTATTTTTGTAACGTTAACATACGCGTGGGGTAAATCTCGCCTCATTTTGTCTCCCATTATATTTTTGTCTAAATGCATTTTAAAAAAAGTTACTACTCTATTTTGTAAAATGCATCAGTACTACTTCTTTTTAGGGAAAAATCAAGCGTTTCATATTTACTTTCCGATTTTATAACAGTTTCTGTAAAAATTGCGGTTTTTTTCCCTTAGAAAATATGCAACGATTTGTTTTACCTCTTTATTTTATAAAATTTACAGTAATTACATTTAATACACTTTCATCAACATATGCAGGTAGTTTTTATTTCACTCTTTCAGTAAAATTATTTTAGTGTGTGTTATCCCGTAACGAATGAACATATCGAAATGTAACGTTTGTACACGCGTGGGATTATTTAATCCCAAAAGCCATATTTCTACTTTTCTAGCCAGCAAACTAAAGACATTCCTTCATACAACCTTTCTCATCCTTGGCCTTGAAAGGTAAAAGGAAGGTCAGAAGTGTTTCGTGGCGTAATTTTGAAGTTTTTTCACCTGCATAACCCCCTTCTCCCGCATTTAAACGCAAGGTCTCCCGCCAGCCAGACCGCCCCCATACGTACTACACCATAAAACGGAAGAGCATATAGAAACATGAGCCTTGCTAAAATCAAGTGATGAAAACGTTGCTAGCTCTTAGACCAGGGATGGCGAACCTTTTCACGTCCACGTGCCAAATTTCCCCAAAAATATACTTTACGCGATCATGACGTGCATACAATAAAATAATTTAATGGATCAAATAATGATGAATCAAAACTATTTAAAATTTTGTTTTTAGCATTAAAAAAATAGAGGTAATATTTGATGTTATGCTGTAGAAATTTATTTAAAAAATATTATTTCTGTTGTCTCATCTTAAATGCCAAATAATGTATATCCGCTTCGTACTTAGTTATTTTCGATAGAATGCAAGTTTAATTACACTAACTTGACAAGAAGTTTTTAATTGCATTTTTTATTTTTTAACCATTTGGAAAAATGGTTATTGTCCTCGTAAAGGTAGGAAATCAAAAGCATATCTGAAGTTTTTTATCCGTTGAATCCGCATTTTATTCATTTTCTGGTTGGTCTATACAGTAATCTGTATTTCCCTTTACTTTCAACAGAGATGGATACTTTTGTTGCCACTATGGCAAAAAAGTAATAAAAACTACAAAAAATTACTAACTCAGAAACAAATTGAGATACAGCTTTCAAACAAATTGCATTTAAAAGTACATTTTTTTCTCTATACGACGGTGTAAAAAGTAATATTGCGGGATGTTTAGAAGTTTAAGAGTGAAATTTCATTTAAAATTGGTCGTCAGATTTCTTATAAAATCTGACGATGGAAAAGCCTTTTCCCGAACAGCCAATGAAATGCTTGGATAATACGTAAGTTTCAGGAAATCTGACGAGTCACAGGCGATTTTTGTCGCTTGCAATTTTTACGTATAATAACAGTATTAATGTTTAATTCATGGCGTATGTAATGTATGATCAACTCCGTGCGATTGTTTATGTTTTAAATTTTAGTCTTTGAAAAAATCATTTCCCAAATAGTCGTTGTAATTTGTTAAATTGCTTTTTTTTTTATTCAATATTCTCCAACCTTTTTTTCATATTTTTTTTTTTTTTTTTTTTTTTTTTTTCTAACGAAAGAATGTCTTGCAGAAAAAAATTGTCAAAATAGCAAGCGCCAGAAACTAGAGCTTTTAGTGTCTGGAAATGAATTCCAAGTTGTTATAATTTTACAATCAGCATTTTTGTTTATTAAACTTTTAATTTTTGTTTAGCGATAATCTTCTAATTCTCAAAATTTTCTGAGCCAATATTGATCTAGATTCGGATAAATTAAGTTATATTTCAATTTCTTCAATCTCTGTGACAATCACAACCAACCAAACTAATCGGATTCAAGTAACACAGATAACATCTATGTTATTTAATGCATTTTGTGAAATTCTTCTATATTTTGATATATATATATATATAAACTCGGTTTATGGCGACAGATGCCGCCATCCGAAGAATCCCCAAGAGTCTTTTTCCATTTCTTCCGGTCAAGGGTCCATTCCTCTTCCAGACCTCTATCCCTCATTGCCTTTGATATATCATTCATCCAAGTCTTTCGTGGTCTTCCCCGTTTCCTTTTTTTGTTTGTTTCATATTTGAATGTTATTTTGGGTAGTCTTTCATTATTCATTCTTTTGACATGACCATACCAGATTAATTGCGTTTTTTGAATATCATCTAGTATGGTTCCCTTTATTTTCATCATTTCCTCGATTCTGTCATTTCTTACTCTTTCTATTCTTGATATCCTGCATGATATTCTTAGGGCGTCCATTTCTAATTTCTTTCTGTCTGTCTCCATAATTCTCCATCCTTCTGCTCCATATAACAATATGCTCTTTACAATAGAGTTGTATATATTATACTTTCTTTTCCTAGAGATCTCCTTACTCCACCAAATAGAATTTAATATTTTTACAGCCTTTTTCCCCTGACAAATTCTGTATTTAATTTCCTGTGAGTCTCTTCCTTCTCTATTAATGTCTACACCTAAATATCTATAATGCTTACAGCTTTCTATTTTTATGCTATTAGTTAGATTTAGGTCTGTCTCATTTCCTCCTATACATAGGTATTTGGTCTTGCTGACGTTCATGTGAAATCCCCATTTCTCATATTCTTCCTTAATTTTCACCGTCATTTCCTCTAAATCCTGTTTAGATTTTGCAATTATAACTTGGTCATTTGCGAATTGTAGAGTAAAAATTCACGTTCCATTCATATTAAGTCCCCTTCCTCTGCATTTCTTTTTCCACATTTTCAATGCTTCTTCAACATAAATTTTAAAAAGTGTTGGGGAGATACAACATCCCTGTCTGAGTCCTTTATCTGTTATAAAACCTTTTGATATTCTTTGGCCTGTTTTGATCTTTGTTTTTGATTGTCTGTAAAGTTCTTGAATTGCTCTAATAATACTTGGATTTATAGCCATTTCATTTAATACATTCCATAATTTTACGATTGGAACATTATCATATGCTTTCGTAAGATCTATAAATAGAAGATGAATTTGATTTCCTACTGCCATTTCCTTTTCAACAATTTGTTTAAGACAAAATATATTCTCCATACATGATCTTCCTGCTCTAAATCTATATTTTGATGTAAAACTTAAATCTATGCCGTGCCAAAAATAATCTGCAGCATGCCACTTATGGCACGCGTGCCGGTTCGCCGTCCCAGTCTTAGAGTATTATTTTCGGTCCAACAATATTAATTTTTTTTTAAAACTCGCGAAATTGAATTTCATTTGGCGGTATAATGACGTAATTATAGTAAAGTGTTTCAGCTTTTTAAATTAAAATGCATGTTTTCTTTGTCGCGTGCAATAGGAGTATACGATTTCCTTGACAATACGCAGGAAAACGCAATAAATACAACCAAATGAACTAGCATTTACTGAAAATTTCTATCGTATGACTTAAAAATAAATCTTTCGTTTTATGGATGATAATAATAAGGATTAATTTCAGAATATCAGGAGTCTCTTTTCAGAGTATAACATCATTACAAAGTTATGTCAGTTAAACAGAAATTTACGTCATACCTAGCAAACGATTTTTTTATTATTAACTTTTCTTAAATTGTTTATTTTTTAATTAAAACTCCTGTATTAAAATAGATTTTTAAACATTAAAAACATTCAAATGAAGAGACTGCGTCATTTTAACACATGTTTAGTTAAATTTTTTACATAAATATAGGAAAATTTTTCATTTTCTGATTAGAATGACGTCGATTTGAAAAATGCAAAAGTATAGCGAGAAAATCTGATTTTTATTTAAAACGAAATACGCGTGTTATCACTTTTTATATATTATTGTGTCGCTTTTTAGAATGTGGCAACAAGAAATAAAGATTGAAGAAGATATTTCTATATTGTTAAATTATGAAACGCTATGTAAAGTTTAAATGGGTGCCATTCCCTTAATATTGGATATTTTTTGACCCGACCTTCGAAAGGCACATCGCTAAATTAAGACCTTTCCAAAAAGCCATTATTCATCACTGAATGCTTTCTGGTTTGGATTGTAATTGAGTTGTTGTCTTTTCGTCATGTTTCAAAACGTAAAAGATGCGGCTGAGCTTTGCTATACAGCACGATTGTGCTGTATGATAAAGGATTAGTTTTTTCAAGAAATATAGAAATGTGAAAACTTCATTCATGCTCTTAAACCATAAAAATAAATTTAAATGAGTATTTCAGAGGTGTTTCAATTTATTATTTTGATAGAAAACATGCAAATATACTATTATCTATTTTTATCCGACTGAAAATAAGGGTTATGTGTTTCACATCTATATGTGTATGTGGATTTTTTTATACCCTCGAAACATCCCAACAGCTGAATGGATTTTAATGAATGAGGTCTCTATCAATTCGTCTTAGTGACCTGATGATTATAGGCTAGGTTTTGTTTTTATAAATTCAAAATGGCGTCCCGTAAAATACAAAATGGCGGTAGAGACGAAAAAAATATTTACGCACCCTATTGAGTGGCATATCATTGGATAGGTCTTTCAAAATGAAGACAATGTTTCATTGACTATATTACAATCAGAAGCAACGTTAAAATATTATACAACCTGGAAGTTGTGTATGTAGGATCTCTAGTTTTACTACAACTCTAACCATCATACACATCTATAGACCTCATCAAAACAGTGTTTATAGATAGGAATTAACAATTAAACACAACTTAAAAGTCATCAATGCAAGTAAATAAAAAAAATAGGTAAGTAATATAAACAAGTAATATAAAAAAATATTTTAAGTCAATTCCTACTTAGGTTAATAAGATAATTTTTTCCTCCCATTCTTCTTTCCTCTTGAGTGACGCTTAAAATGCCTTGATCAAGAAGAGGGCTTTCTTGATTATTGAAAATTAATTATTTTAATTTAATTAATGAATCACTATTTGAAAAAAAACTGGATTATCATCAAGTGTCATCGACTACAAGTTTAAAAAAAAAAATATTTGAGCTTGATTGGATGAATAAGTATTTTATTAACAATTGAAAATTTGAACAAGATATATATAGCGAGAGTGTGAGTAATAATAGGAATTGAAAAAAAATTAGTTTCACATTGATGAGAAATAATTAATTACTTCGCTTTTTACGCAGTCGTTTTTTTTTAATTTAATTGTTTATTCTTATAAGTGCCTATCGGGGTTGACATATAAGTTAATTTTAAATTAAAATTAAATAAGCAACATTCATATATTTCAAAAATACTATATTTTTAAATGTTGATTGTTGTATCTAAATAGTTGTAATAGTTAATATGCAATAATTAAATTAACAATTTTGTTGGAAAAACTAAACATTCAAAATCCAACTGAATCAATTAAGTATTTTTATAATCTGCTTTCCTGAAATTTAATACTAAAACTTAATCATACTTAAAGTTTCCATTAATCAGTCAGTCAATAATGCTTTTGCAGCCTCTTTCTAATAGGAAATTTTCCTAATACATTTGAAAATTCTAAAAAAAAAATAAAAGTTAAATTTTGAAACGCAAAATTTAAAAAAAATAAAAAAACTAGTATGTTGTGGCCACCACAAAACTTTCTGCTGCATAAATCAAGTCAATTAAATCATTTAAATAGCACAAGAAATTACATGGATTTAGCACCAATTCATATCAAAGTATATCTGAATTTGAAGTTTGATGAAAATTCATGCATTAGTTCTTGAGATAGAGCTACAGCGGGAATTCTGAAAAATGTAGCATAGCAGCGCCACCTGTTGAGCGATTTACAGCAAAAGTAAACAGCACTAAATGATATCAAGGTATACCTGAATCTGAAGTTTGTTGAAAATCTAAGCTTTAGTTCTTGAGATAAAGCTATTGCGGAAATCGCAAAAAATAAAGCATAGCAGCGCCACCTGTTGAGCGATTAACACCAAAAATTAAACAGCACTAATTTTTACGTCAATTCATGTCAAGGACTAACTAAATCTGAAGTTTGATAAAAATCCGTGCAATAGTTCTTGAGATACGGCTCTTGTGAAAATCGTGAAAATGCAGCACAGCAGCGCCATCTGTTGGGCGGTTTACACCAAAAATTAAACAGCACTAATTTATATCAGGGACTAACGAAATCTGAAGTTTGATGAAAATTCGTGCATTTTTTCTTGAGTTAGAGCTATTGCAACAATCATGAATAATGCAGCATAGCAGCGCCACCCGTTGGGCGATTTTTACAAAAATGCAATCAGCACCAAACTATATCTTGGACTAACTGAATCTGAAGTTTTATGAAAATCCGTGCAGTAGTTCTTGAGATATAGCTATTTCAGAAATCGTGAAAAATGCCGCATAGCAGCGCCACCTGTTGGGCGATTTTCACCAAAAAGTAACCAGGTCCAGTTTATATCAAGGTCTAACTAAATATAAATTTTTGTGAAATTCCGTGAATTAGTTCTTGAGATAGAGCGCCAACAAAATTTTTGTCACATACAGACTCACAGACAGAGTGACAGAGTGACAGACAGACATTTTCTAAAAACCATCAAATCGTGTTCTGGGCATTCTAAAACGTATAAATCGGTAGAAAACCGGAAGTCGAAATTTTTCACAAATCCAATACTTTCTTCTTGTAAAGATAGAAGAAAGTAATAATACAAAATAAAATAAATAAACTAGAGAACAGGAATTCTGCTTTTTCAGAATTTAACATGGTCCCCGACATTTCCATTACTTCATTTTCTTCTGGTGGACTGGTGGCTTCTATTATTATGAAACAGCCATTATAAATGAAGCGTTAGGTGAAGATGAAAGAGCAGTCGTAAAAAGCTAGAACTCTGATTTTCTGGTCAAAATGGGAAAAAAAAAATGGATTTTTTTTTTTTTTGAAAAAAAAAATGCCCATTTTTTAATAAAAAATAAGCTGGGAGAAAGAAATAGCATACCGGGGATTAATAAATAAACAAAACAGAAAAATTATAAACTAGAAGACATAAGTTAGAACATAAATATCAAGTAAGAATAAGTTAAATCAAAGAGCAATATACACATACACGGTTAGTGGAAAAATTAGAATGAAAACATGGGTAATTAAAATGTTTACACGCATTCGTTTTAAATAATGATTTATGCAAACCCTTTATGTTTACTTTATCATTAAAAGTGCTATTAGAATCAGTATAAAAATAGAATTTTAAATCACAAAGAATTTTCCAATAATAAACGCATTTTCTTTGGAATCCAAGTTTATAATGAGATACTTATGAATTGTATTTAATTATAACCTGTAATTATCCAGATTTTCTTTGCATTCATAGGTATCATTTAGAACTTTATGATTGAAATTGAAGTACAATAAATAACAAAGCCTTTAAACAAATTAAAATAAACTTCCAGAACCTTTAAATGTAAGGTACCAGGTTCTAAATATCAGTTATGAGTGAATAGGAAAATGCAAACTCCAAATTCTTCCGTCATATTTAGTCTCGTGATTAATTAATCTCTGCTTCCAAATTACGAAGTGGAGAATAAATTTCTCTGATTTCGTTAAAATACGTTTAATGGTGAAAAATTACGTTTTGAAAGTGCTCAAAATTACGTTAAACTATTATCACTATGTGCACAAATGAAAAACTAAAAGATTAGATAATTTATAGTAATAATGTAAATCGAGTAAAGATTTAAAATACATTAAAATTTTTATTTTAACACAACATATTGTATTAAATAATTTGAATAGAACTTTTATAAATTAATTTTTGTTCATGTGCGGTACCAAAAATAATAAGGTTATTTAATAACAAACCGTTTAATAAACATTGATTTAAATACAGTTAAACCTCTCAGTAGAATCCTTACTCGGTAATAAAGTAATTTAATGATTCTTACACGGTTTGTAAAAGCTTAGGAATGCTTGACGTTCTTTCAATGCAAGCATCGCAATTGTTTGATCAAATTATCATTTCGTACCTCAGAGACCATGCTTTACATAGAATAAATTTCTACGTTCATATTCTCCTTACTGAAAAACACAATTTTTTTTTTTATCTTTTTCTATATAAAAATGTAATTTTAACTTTCCAAAATTAAAATGATAAATACTAGCAACTTTTTATTAACAAAATTTTTTTTCTGTATCTATTATTCCATAACCATGTTGTTAACGGAATTATTATGGTATTTAGCTATATATTCCTGCGTCCTTAATTACCATAGCTGATTGTTCGGGTATTCAACATATCCTTACATATAACGTTGACAAGAGTAACAAGAATATGCAAGTATACTTTTAAACTGTTTCGCCTCTTATTTTTGGAAAATATAACAATCTGTTGGACATCATACTGACAAGGATTCTCCTGAGTATCGGATGTTTCTTGCTAACTATTTTATTTATGATGTGATTTCACATTTATTCATGCGTCCTGAAAGCAGTTACCAAAGCCTTATCAATAATATTGCCATTTGAAAGCATGTCCGCCGCTAGTACCAATTCCCTCATCGATTAACTGTAGTTCCCTGTTCCCTAGATTTGAAAAGTATTTGATAATTTATCCTTCATTTCGGCTACAGCAAATATCTTTCAATGAAATTTAATTGAAATTTATGTGATATTTTGCCGAAGTTCACTTCTTTTGATTTATAAATGTTATATTTCGCAGTTGAAATGTACATGTGAAATTCCTTTCCTAGGACCAAAAATTTTCACTCCATACAAATTCGGATTTACAAATGAATGGAGTAACATATCTATGTTGAGTCGTCCGTACTTCGGCAGCATAGGCTGAAATCAAATGCAGATGAATTTTACTATTTTTACTGCTCTAGCAGATGTAGGTTTGATTCTTGAAATTCAGTCTGATGTCAACGCCATTTTAAGTCCGAGACTCTGGTGTGAATTCCACTAACAAGGGAAACACTTTTGGTGCTGCTCGCAACTAGCATCGAGACCGGGTGCATTTTGAAGCCCTATACATAAATGTTAGAGAACCGATAATATTTCTTTGTTAAAAATTTATTTTATATACATTTTTATACTTTTAAGGGTACAGTGGACTTTGAAAACTAACTTTTTTAATTACCAATATTTTTTTTTTTTAATTTTCAGGATATAGTTATAATATAAAAAAAGTGTTATTTACCAAATTTTATGAAAATATCTTAAAAATTTTTTGAGATATTTAAATTTTAAAATTTTAAAATTGCCAGATTTCAAAACGCTCCATGCGCATTCCAAATTTAACCACATTTCCAATAATCTCGCATAATACTCTTTGAATATATAAACACAAAACTTACTACAAAATTTTAGAAAATTTTATTAAAAAAGACAAAAAAATTGATTTAAATTGATTTTTTTCAATTTTTTCATTAAAATTTCATTAAAGTTTGTATATTACTCTTAAATTTTCAATTTTAAATACATGTAACAAAGTTTATTTCTAGTAACAAATATGTACACAGATATTAAGGACATTTCTGAGAAGTTTCATTAAAATTGAAAGCTGTGTGTTGCGCATGGAACATTTGAAAGTCATGAAAACGGTAAAAATATTGATTCTGAGAAAAACACGTTTTAATGATTTAAATGTTCGTAAATTTTTTAAAAGCTTATATTGAAACAATTTTGGATACAAGTGAAGGATATAATATTATTAATAACCTATATAACATTTTTTATGTCTCTAAGAGAAATATAGATGTGTACTTACTCCGTTGCAGAAACGGGGCGAACAGCAACATTGTCGCAGAAACTAAACGACATATTTCAAAACGACCTTTTACAGAAAGATACCAACATATATATATATATTAACTTTCTATATATATTTATAATGCGTATAAGAACTAATGCACAAAATTTAGTTATAATAACTCCAATAGAACTCGAGATATTCAAAACAAAAAAATTATAAATGACGGAAATTACCATATCTATGAAATCAAAACGCTCCATGCGCAATCAGATTTCAGACACATTTGAAATAGTCTGATATAATCATCCTTGAATGCACAAAAACAAAACTTACTACAAAATTTTAGCAAATAATATTAAAAAAAATTATAAAAATTGATTTAAACTGATGTTTTTCAATTTTTTCATTAAAATTTCTATAAATTTTGTATATTATTCTTACATTGTCAATTTTAAATACATGTAATAAAGTTTATTGTAAGTAAAAAATATTTACACTGGTATAAAGAAAATTTCTGAGAATTTTCAATAAAATTGAAAGCAATGTGTAGCGTATGGGACATTTGAAAGTCGAGTAATATACCCCGTTACAGAAACGGGGCAACACAGCAACACTGTCGCAGAAACTAAACGACAGTGTTGATTTCCGGGGGTGGCATCCCCCCCCCCAAGGATTTGCCGTTTTGTGTTTTCAATGGTCAAAAGGTGCAATTTCTCCCCCCCCCCCAACTCTATAATGTCACCCCGGAGCCACAGAAATCCCTCCCGGAGAAAAGTGTCTGAATTCAACATTGCTAAACGACATATTTCAAAACGACATTTTACAGAAAAATACCAGTATATATATATTAACTTTCTACATATATTTATAATGCGAATAAGAATCAATGCACAAAATTTGGTTATAAAAACTCTAATAGAACTCGAGATATTCAAAACTAAAAAATTATAAATGACGGAAATTACGATATCTATAAAATCAAAACACTCCATGCGCAATCAGATTTCAGACACATTTGCAATAATCTGATATAATCATCTTTGAATGCTCAAAAACAAAACTTACTACAAAATTTTAGCAAATTATATTTAAAAAAAATTGATTTAAACTGATGTTTTTCAATTTTTTCATTAAAATTTCTATAAATTTTGTATATTACTCTTACATTGTCAATTTTAAATACATGTAATAAAGTTTATTGTAAGTAAAAAATATTGACACTTGTATAAAGGAAATTTCTGAGAATTTTCAATAAAATTGAAAGCAATGTGTTGCGCATGGGACATTTGAAAGTAGAGTAATATGCCCCGTTGTAGAAACGGGGCGACACAGCGACACTGCCGCAGAAACTAAACGACAGTGTTGATTTCAGGAGGTGGCATCCCCCCCCCCGAAGATTTGAGGTTTTGTGTTTTCAATGGTCAAAAGGTGCAATCCCCCCCCCCAACTCTATAATGTCACCCCGGAGCCACAGAAATCCCTCCCGGAGAAAAGTGTCTGAATTCAACATTGCTAAACGACATATTTCAAAACGACATTTTACAGAAAAATACCAGTATATATATATTAACTTTCTACATATATTTATAATGCGAATAAGAATCAATGCACAAAATTTGGTTATAAAAACTCTAATAGAACTCGAGATATTCAAAACTAAAAAATTATAAATGACGGAAATTACGATATCTATAAAATCAAAACACTCCATGCGCAATCAGATTTCAGACACATTTGCAATAATCTGATATAATCATCTTTGAATGCTCAAAAACAAAACTTACTACAAAATTTTAGCAAATTATATTTAAAAAAAATTGATTTAAACTGATGTTTTTCAATTTTTTCATTAAAATTTCTATAAATTTTGTATATTACTCTTACATTGTCAATTTTAAATACATGTAATAAAGTTTATTGTAAGTAAAAAATATTGACACTTGTATAAAGGAAATTTCTGAGAATTTTCAATAAAATTGAAAGCAATGTGTTGCGCATGGGACATTTGAAAGTAGAGTAATATGCCCCGTTGTAGAAACGGGGCGACACAGCGACACTGCCGCAGAAACTAAACGACAGTGTTGATTTCAGGAGGTGGCATCCCCCCCCCCGAAGATTTGAGGTTTTGTGTTTTCAATGGTCAAAAGGTGCAATCCCCCCCCCCAACTCTATAATGTCACCCCGGAGCCACAGAAATCCCTCCCGGAGAAAAGTGTCTGAATTCAACATTGCTAAACGACATATTTCAAAACGACCTTTTACAGAAAAATACCAGTATATATAAACTTTCTACATATATTTATAATGCGAATAAGAATTAATGCACAAAATTTGGTTATAATAACTCTAATAAAACTCGAGATATTCAAAACTAAATAATTATAAACGACGGAAATTACCATATCTATACAATCAAAACGCTCCATGCGCAATCAGATTTCAGACACATTTGCAATAATCTGATATAATCATCTTTGAATGCTCAAAAACAAAACTTACTATGAAATGTTAGCAAATTATATTTAAAAAAAATTAAAAAAAAAAATGATTTAAACTGATGTTTTTCAATTTTTTCATTAAAATTTCTATAAATTTTGTATATTACTCTTACATTGTGAATTTTAAATATATGTAATAAAGTTTATTGTAAGTAAAAAATATTGACACTGGTATAAAGAAAATTTCTGAGAATTTTCAATAAAATTGAAAGCAATGTGTTGCGCATGGGACATTTGAAAGTCGAGTAATATGCCCCGTTGCAGAAACCGGGCGACACAGCGACACTGTCGCAGAAACTAAACGACAGTGTTGATTTCAGGGGGTGGCACCCCCCCCCCCAAAGATTTGAGGTTTTGTGTTTTCAATGGTCAAAAGGTGCAATTCCCCCCCCCCCCAACTCTATAATGTCCCCCTGGAGAAAAGTGTCTGAATTCAACACTCCTAAACGACATATTTCAAAACGACTTTTTACAGAAAAATACCAGTATATATATATTAACTTTCTACATATATTTATAATGCGAATAAAAATTAATGCACAAAATTTGGTTATAATAACTCTAATAGAACTGGAGATATTCAAAACTAAAAAGTTATAAACGACGGAAATTACCATATCTATACAATCAAAACGCTCCATGCGCAATCAGATTTTACACACAATTGCAATAATCTCATATAATCATCTTTGAAAACACAAAAACAAAACTTACTATGAAATGTTAGCAAATTATATTTAAAAAACTTAAAAAATGGATTTAAATTGATGTTTTTCAATTTTTTCATTAAAATTTAATAAAATTCTTTATATTACTCTTAAATTTTCAATTTTAAATACTTGTAATAAAGTTTACTTCAAGCAACGTTAAACCTATCAAGAGTCGACAGTATAATAAATTGAAATATTGCCAAATGTTTCTAATTACAACACATACAGTGAATATAAACGATAAAATAAAAGAGATCTATGCATTTTATCATTCACAGTAATGATAGTAAAAACTTTCAACACATACCTTTTAGATAACTCATTGCTTTGCCAAGCGACTCTGAGATTCCTTTTTATTGTATCTTTAATATATATAAATTAATAATGAATGCTTGCAAAAAATAAAAAATGTAGCGTATGTCATTTCTAAGTATATTTGACTTTTCAAATCACTTACTATCACTGTTTCACAAACCACTACCAGGTAAAAAATCTAATTTTAATTATGTAATACAATTGAATACACAATAAAATAATTCGAAATATACAATTTT
Source organism: Maratus speciosus (assembly GCA_963932465.1). Taxonomy (NCBI): domain Eukaryota; kingdom Metazoa; phylum Arthropoda; class Arachnida; order Araneae; family Salticidae; genus Maratus; species Maratus speciosus. The sequence continues at coordinate 174,654,462 of OZ010790.1, read as the reverse complement.
CAAAACCTTTTCCAGTGCGGCATGACCCTCCCCAAACGATAAAAATGCAGCTGTAAGTTTTCTGTTTACATCAAACTTTTTTGTTGCTACTTCACGTTCACTAGTATAAATATTAAACATATCCATAAGATTTTGCACAGGTTTCACATACAAGGTCTAATTTTGATGAGAATCCAAAAGAATTATGCTTCAAATTATTTAATTTACATTGTTGACACTCACTACAAGGTACTTTCTGAAGTAAATCTGCCCAAATAGAGTTGCTTACTAAACTGTATTCAGTAGACATGGGATATAAACTATCAAAATGATCGCTTGTATTCAAGGAAAAAAAAACAATTCCAGGAACAATTTCAGGATTAATATTCTTGATGGAATCACCATCAATTGATTGCATTTCAAACTATATTTCCACTTTAAAATATTTGCAGAACCAGCCTTGCTTCGCTTAGTTGGCGGGCCTTTACGCTTCCGATATTTTGAAGTTACGCAATGCATGTTTACAAATGCATTCAGAAACAAAACAAATTAAAAAGATAATTTAGTAAATTATTACCCTAACAAATGCTTTTAAAAAAATCTAAAAAACAATGTTGTTAACAACAGGCAGTTCCAGTTCTTAAAAGAACTGCTTTTTAAACTGAAATTATAACTAGAGAGAACTGCAACGAAATTCAAAAAATGAAAACAAACGATGTAAACAAACCAGAAACAGCCAGTTTAGGTCCCAGTTAAAATACGCTGTTGCCAAATAATAAAGAAATATATATCCTTTATGAAAATTACATGGAGTAAGCTCAAGAATATCATGTAAGCATGATTTCACAGCTTTTAGATTAGGCGTATCTACGTCGCGAAAGAAGAAAAACAATGGCAGAAAGGTAAACAAAGGGGCGTGGCGCATCAGCTGTTAAAATTAAAATGGCCATAACTCCTTCAAAAATCAACATATTTGAAAAAAAAAAAAGTGCATCCGGTAGATATGATTATATGTGTTAATTCTACATTAAAAATGATAAATCGACTTTTTGATATATTTTCGCGAATTTCAAAGTCCACTGTACCCTTAATATTTTATTATTACATTTTTATTTCTTTATTTCAGGCTAAAAGTGACTTGAGTCACCAAATATGGCGCTGCAATTTATCTGCCCGCTTTATCCCGTACATAATTGAATTATATCAGATTACGATTTGTTTGTGAATTGATAGCATAAGAAACAAGAATTGGGCTTTTCTGTTTTTTATATACGCAGAAGATAAATATATAAATAGTAAATATATTTCTATAAAAGCTTTCAAGATCATTGAAAACTATTTTTTAGTGAAATACAAAATAAGCAAACTATTTTCTTTTGAAATCAAATGGAGTAAAGTTTCGATTGTTTAAAATGAAATGTATCTGTATTAAATGGTTCTTTGGTAAAAGTAATCATAAATTAAATTAATATTTTTACACAATTGAGAAAAATTACTGTGCCTAATTCGGTCGACATTACAATTTCTACTGAAGTCTATGCACACAAGACAAACAGATATGACATTTAGCTAGGGTTGCCGGAAGGCTCTACTTTTGTAAATAATCGCCAACTTTTTTCCCGCCAAAAATGTGAATATAAAGTTGCAATTTTTCAAAATCAAATTCTTGGGTTTTTAAAGAAATTTGTAAACTTTTTTCAATATTTTATACTTATTATTAACTAATTTTTATGTTTAAATACCTTTCTTTAAAAAACTTCAATGTTAATAGTCCGATATGCGGTCTCGAAAATTGCATTTTCAGAAAGTTGTGCTGCTGTAAAATCAAGAAATATTGTTTTAACAGAAAAATTTTAACGATTCTCAAACTTCGTAATATAGGGATTTAAAATGCACAAGGTCTAATTGATATGTGCGAGAAGCACCAAAAGTGGTTCCCATGTAAGTAAGAAAAGAATTCCCAATAAATATCCTTTTCTTTAGTTTTCGCTTCTGATCAGTAACCGTTTGAAAAGAGTTATGGAGAGAAAAGGTTTTCTCGTACAATTGCATCAATAATGAATTACTTTAGTTAAGGATTTGAATTATTTACTTCACATAGAATAGTGTCAAAGTTTTAAATTGCCTATCTTTAAGAATTTGAAAAAGCACTTTTTCTTACTATACTCCACATTTTCAATTATAAGTTTCTTGTTATCTGTCAAATGACTTTTTACTAATTTTGGAATGAGTTGGATTGTTTTCATGTGCTTGAATTAGTATACCAGAAAATATATTTCCTTGTCCTGAAAATATAGTTCCTGGTGTGAAATGTTTAAATTTCCGGAACAGCTATGACATCATTTTCACTGACTTTCATTGTGGTAAGAATATGAGCAGTAGATATATATTTAGTCTCCTTGACTTACTTAAACTTTATTTATTGATGTTTTTGTATCGAATCATTTACTGTTCTAAAACATACATAAACAGTTGCTGAAAAAACAGCTTAGATGTTATATATTTCCGCGGCCGCCATCTTGGATTTCTTGGCGATGTTTTGTTGGCGTTTATCGTTTAGGCAACCCCGACGAGTGACGTGTTCTAGCAACCCAGTTAAGCCTACCCTGCGCATAAATGTGCTTGACGACACTTACTTGGCGGAAAAGGGTTTTCACGTCAAGGAAAAATCCAAGATGGCGGCTAAAGGGACTATATAACATCTGAACTACCGAGCGAGGCTACCAGGTACTACTAATAATAATACTAATGTGACTGCATCCTAGATTATCTGGACATGTGAAAAAAAAAAACACTGAATATTTTTTATAGGGCTCAGCAAAACTCTGTATATAGATTTTGTTGGGAACATTTTAAAATGTTTATTTGCCACACATTTTTGAAAATAAAGTACAGACAAACATGCACCAGACAAGAAACTGAACATGCATGAATGTACATACTAAAATTAACTTCTTTTATAATACACCGAATGTTTTGTTACCTTTTGGCCCTATTTAAAATTTTAAGTTCTTTGAATTAAAGTACATACTTATATGCACTAAATGCAAAAATACATATACTAAAATTTATTATCACATAAACAACTAAATTTGTAACATTTTTCACTTCTCATAAATTCCTAGAAAGGAATTGCCAGCAGAAATACACCAGAGAATAAACACTGTGCATGCATGACTGTACATACTAAAATCACTTTATTCTAAGTACTATATTGAAAGTTTTGCTATATTGAATGTTTTGACGACATTTAAAACTTTATGACTTTTTTTAGAACTTTTTCATTTACCGACACAAAACCGATAATTCGCACACGATTGTCGTTATTAAACATTGCTTACACGTAAAATGCTTTTATATGCACTATGATGATTATATCCTTATCGAATCAGTAGGTCAGAAAGAGCATAGTGAATATTTACACACTTTGCATGAACAATGTGGGCCACGACAATCGTTAACGATTTATCGGTGTTGCGTCAATAAGTGGAAAAGTACTCTTAAGTTATTTGACGTGAAGTACATACAGAAATAATCAGACAAATCACGCTACATGCATAAATACGTATGCTAAAATTTATTATCGCACAATTTTTTGCAATTTTAATTTGTCACACATTTGTACCTGTAAGACATCTTCCAGACCAAACGTACTGTGTGAATGCACAATTATTATGCAGTCCGCAAGCTTTCCAGATTGGAGGAGAAACACACAAAAAATAATATTATAATTTAACTAAATTAAATTGATACATTAAAAATGCGGCTTGATAGTTGACGCACTCGAGTGCTTCATATATATCATGTGAAAGACAAGACAAATCGCAGACATAACGTACAATAATGTGGTAAGAACAAACAGTTTATTTCATCTAAAAAGTAGTATAATACTAAGCAGTTTTTAAAAATAAGCACTTTTGTTTAATGACATCAATTGTAAGTGAAATATAAATGTTCAATCAAAGATTTCGTTACTTACAACTACGCAGAAAAACGAGATGTCAATGTTGCGGAATATTTCATTACATATGATAGGTTATCATAATTACTTTACTTAACACGTTCACGACGGTGCGGTGGGTCACACTCGACTGTCTCAGAGCTGAAAAGTCTCCGGCTTTTTAGATACCAGTATTTTAATACAGAAAATGTTGTTTTATTTAATTAGAAAAATTGGGCGATTCAAAAGAACAACATTTTCTCTAAAACAACAGTGGTGTGAAAAAAGCCGGAGACCTGACAACTTTGAGACGGTCGAGTGTGACCCACCGCGCCGGCGTAAACATGTTAAAGAACAAGTTGATTCATTGAAAATTGATCGAATTACCGTCTTCACCGATTTTGAAAAACCTGTTATAGACAAAACGCGCGTAAAGATATCATTTCCGTTTATTTACCGTAGCGCGCTCATCTTCTATAGCACCAAAATTGCACTTTTACTTTTGAGATTGATTACCAATTAATAAAAGAAAATGTATCTATCTCTCTATATCATAAAGGACAAACATATCTGTGCGTAACGTTGACGTCACTTCGCAAATGGCAACACTTTGAAATTTAAAATTAAATTTCGGTTTTGCAATTTGCGCTAGTACAAATTTTTAAACGTATAAACATCGCAAAATTTTTGATTTTTATACCGTCGATTAGGGAAAAAAATGTACTTTTAAATGCAATTCGTTTGAAAGCCGTATTTCAATTTATTTTTGAGATATATATTAATTTTTTTGTAGATTTTAATACAATTTTTGTTATTGTGGTAACTGAAGTACTCCATTTCTATTGAAAGTAAAGGGAAAATAGTAGATTACTCTAGACTTATGTGGCCATTTTCTCATAAAAACTGGAGAAAAAGGAAATTAAAATATGTGCTATGTCAAGAGTATCATCTGTTATAAAACCCGGTAAATTTTGGTTTAATTTCGCTTTTTTTATTAATTAAATGATTATTTAGTTTATTGCCATCTTACTTTACAAACGATACAAAACTTTCTCTTTACAAAAATGAATTTAGAATAATATTTGTGTGAAGTTTTCTCCACATTTATTTAATTCGTATGAAAAAGCTAAAATAATGCAACTTTATTAAGCCGTATGTAATAACAATTTCATATTTTGGAAAAAAATATAAATGAATGATATCTGATAAAACATGGAGCTATTATAAACAAAGAAATGAAGGCATATGATCATTAAATACCCAATTTCTTTTGCCGAGCTGCTTGAATGACGACATTTCTCTTTCCTGGGTTTGTGTATTATTCCGCTATAATGACCTCATATGCATACTTTTCTATAGAACTTGTTTAAGACTGGATCGTAAAAGTGGAATGCTTTAGCGCATGCAAATGATGTCATTTTATAATAAAAGCATGGATTATAACTCTTAAAACTGAAATATGATTTGTAGAAGTGCGTCATTTCACCTTAGTTGCTTTGAAATTCTACACAGGCGAAAATACTTTACTTTTGAAAATAATGTAATCGAAATCACACACTGATAAAACGCAGTATTTTACAAAAAATATAGTGTGTCTTTATAGAATAACATTGACATACAGTGTGCTTGCTCAGATAGGAAGTCTTAGTCCAAAAAATAGCAATTTATATTACAGAACTTGATGATTGTCGCCTGAATGAATTCGCTTCACCGAGTTAGATAAGCAAACAAAGACGATCTTGGCAATAATTCGAGGTTTAAAATAATATCGGGTTCCTAAATTTTTTGTCTAAAATTCTCTCGACTAATAAAATTCTATTGTTGTTCTTTAAGATATTCTACTATAATTTTATCAATATAAGACAATTTGCTTAATTTAATTTTTCATAATTTTATGCGAGTATAATTATATATTTAAAACACAAGAATTTTTTTATTCATCTGGCCTGAGCGTTTTGCTGAACCAACATTACTAATATTCTTTTATAACTGAAAGCTGTTCATTTGTACACGTGCTTGCATTAGCTGTTTTTTTATATCCCCATATTTAAAAGTAAAAACGGAACCATTATAAGATCACTCCTGCGTCTGTCTGTCACAGTCATTTTACTCGTAAACTATGAAACGTGGAAAGTTCAATTTGGGGGATGTAATAAAGACTTTTGACGCACATGTTTACAGATTATTAAACATTCACAAATATATTTAGGAAAAATGTACATGGTGTAATTACGTTACTCGGGGAAAAAACATTTTTTTGTATATAGTGTGGGGGTATCGTGTGAAAGCTTTCGAAACGCTGAACTTTCTTTTAATTTTAGGTACGTTTCTTTTAATTTTAGGTACTATATTTTCAGAGATTCTGTCGAAAATGTAGTGCAAAACTATGTCCCTCCCCTCCATCTATTTCTGAATCTACTGAAACTAAATTTATGAAAAAATTAGAGGCGGTAGACATTAATTTAAACCTAACAGAAAAATTATAGCGATTACCCTGTGTCACACACAGTTTGTGAGAAAAGCGCTGTTTTCCTTTACACACAAATTTCGATTTGCGGGCATTCAGCAAAGTAGTTCAAGAGCGCTGGGATACTTATCGTTTCAGAAGCACAAAACCATTATTGATAAGGATTTTCGAAAAAAATCGTCAGTTACACGGACGATTTGGACATACATAATGACAGGGGCGGCTTACTCTATGTACCTTTGTATTTTAAAGCCCAGATAACAACTTTTAATAATATATTTGTATAATGCAATGGCGAGTAACAATATAAAAGCAATAAAAGTAAAATTGCTAAAAACAGACTAATTTAGTTAGAATTAATCACAAAAGTACTGTGGGATTCGTGACTAGTTTCACATTAAGTGAATTCTCTCAATACGCCTTACGTGTCTTTAAAAGTTAATTAAAAACCTTTCTGAAAAACGCAGCACAGACCCAAGCGGTGTCGCAACTTTGCGCCTTCCTTTAGAAGTACGCTTATCACAATGCCAAGTTTAAATTTTGAACAAGGGTTTTGTTTTAGATACACTGTAAATATTATTGCTACGTGAATTTAGTTTTAAGAAATGCCAAATGAAGTTTAAATATGGACTACTTTTATTGTCAGTACCGAATTAAGTTCATCATAAACTGATTAGAATAAGATTTTAAAAAAAGTTATGTAGAATAGCAATATTTGATATTACTTAGGCTTCATACCTCTTTGAACTTTTATGGTATACCCATTCATACTTTTCTAGTATATACAGCTATGCGCAACCCTACGTTGCATGTTTTTACAAAGACTTATTATTCTTTTAGCAACGACTTTTTATTTAATAATACAGTTAATAATTCCTATATTCATTGCACGGAATCCTCTGAGCGCGAGTAATACTCGCACTTGGTCGTTTTATTATATTTTAAATTGAATAGTACTTTATAAAATTTCTTCAAAATCGTGGTTATTAAATAGCTTTCATTATTGCAGAGAAGAGAGAGATAACGAGGTTTATTTGCCTTTATGAATGTCATTTTCTGAAAGAAATTCAAAATTGTTGATAAAAATTGTTGTATAGTGTTTAATGGCCCCAAATCCCATTATTGACATAATATTTTGAATGTAAAATGACTTAATGCTTTTGAAAACACGCATTTTTCCTCTAAAAGTTTCCATATTTTTTCTTCATGTTTACTGGTACTAAGTTTCAGACACTAGGGGAAATGCTTAAATAAGTAAAAATGACGTCATATTTAAAAGAAAACGATCATTTTCTTAGATAAAACTAAACTTTTGAACACAAATGCGTCTAAAAAACAAAATTACAGCAATTTTTACATTCTGGTATTGAGATTAGAATCACAACTTAAGAATGCAACTGCTCACATGTAAAGACGTTGCTAACAATCGTGAATTCAGGTTTTGAGTTGCTATTATTGTTAATTGATCAAATTAAAATACCAATTTTAAAAAATGGTAAATACGGATATAAGAAGTGCGTATGTAAATTTTGAGAAGGTGAAAATGATGACGGGTTTCGATTTCATTGTGAAAAAATTCTATGATCATGTCAAAGTGGCCTAAATTTTGCTGTTTTCCATTCCGTTGTACCAAGCATGAGAGCCGCATTTGCTAACTTCATCATACACTGGTGGACAAAACTTAAGGACCGAGAATGAATGTACACGTAAATGAGAAATTACGGGAGATTGTGGGTCAAGAAGCAAACAATAGTATTAACAGAATGTTATACATGATTTAATATAAAAAAATGTTGAAAGGATGTATACAGGGTATTACCAGAGGTTCTTTTTCTGAAACGTGAATATTGTACAAAAATATGGCTGCACAGAGAAAGAAAAATACTCACGATTAATAATCGCCACTGGCATAGCAATAAGTGATGTGGCCACCGTGTAATGTCAGGCAACTTTCAACACGACGTTGCATACTCAGAACAATATGATTCAGTAGTTGTTGAGGCAAGTTGCTCCATTCCTCTATCACTGCACTGATGAGGGTTTCTTTGTTTGTGGGAGGAAATTGTCGAGCAACAATACATCTTCCCAAAGCATCCCATACATTTTCAATGGGATTCAGGTCAAGAAAATATGCTGACCAATCTATGCAATGGATATCTTCGGCCTCAAGACTATCTTGTACAGACTGTGTGCGTTATAATCCATATAACGAAACTTTTCGCCGACAGCTCCTTGAAGAAGTCGAACATGTGGAAGCAGGAGGTCTTTAATGTACCGTCTACCGGTCATGGACTCTTGGTCAAGCACATAGAGATCCGTGCGGCCATTGAACATGATGTCTGCACACACCTTGATACTTGATGTCGCATATCGATCTCTTTCTAGAATATGTTTGCGTCAGTAAGCACTACCAAACTCGCGTCATATCAGTGTACGTCTACAATCAGACGACAGACTGTATCTACTCTCATCTGAGAAGTTCACGGTAGTCCAGTCGTCATCAGTCCAGTTGCGATTCATACGGCACCACTGTAAACGGGCGCTACGTTGGCATCTCGAGAGTGAGACACACACAACAGGTCTTCGTGAGTATAGTCCACCCTTTTTCAAACGTCTTGCAGCAGTTTTATTTTAGTTCCTGTGGCTGCAAATAATTGACTTGCCAATGGACCAACTGTGCTGCGTAGGTTCTTTTTTGCCGAAATAACAAAATAGCAACCTTATTGCGACGTCGTACTGCTAAGATGACTCCCTCCTGTGTGCCTAGTACATATTCCACTCTTTTGGAATGCCGCCCATAGCCTAGAAACAATACTGTGCGCGATGTTAAATTCATGGGCAACATCTCTCATTTTGTGTCCTTCTAACTTTCCGATTATTCTACCACGAGTAATATCATCTAAATGATGCCTCGAAGACGTGTTCAAAATTTCCATGTGCAAGCTTCAGTCCATCTCCTTCAATTTGTACATCTAATGACAACTCATAGTACCCGTCGATTACCTAAACTCTCCTATCTTTGCTGTCACGTGATCAACAAAAGCGGAAGCACAAAATTTGCATAAGTATAACAAAACAGAGCACATCCCACATTCATGCAAATTTACACGTGCTGATGCGGATCTATTTCTAACTGTAATCATTGAAAATAACAGTGGTCCTTAAGTTTTGACCACCAGTGTATTAACTGGTATTTATTATATTTTACTGATTACGTATCTATATTATAAAGAACAAAACTTCTTGTGCATAACGCTGGTGCCATCTTGCGAATGGTAACACTTCACGATCAAATTTTGGTTTTGAAATTTTCGTACTGCAATTTTTTAATCTTCTGACCATCGTACATTTTCAATTTTTAGAACGTCGTCGTTTAGGGGGAAAAAAACCTACTTTCAAATGCAATTTGTTTAAAAACTATCTAAATTGACTGGTTTATTATGTTTTTTAAAATAATTTTTAAAAAACATGATCTCTTTCAATTTATCTTACCACGTGCAAGCGTCAATACAGAATAATAATAATAAACACTTTGCACGTAAAGCATCAAAAATTGTTTAGCATTTATTTCTGACTAATTTTCAATAACGAAATTGATACTTCCTTTATTAATAATTGAATGAAATGTATTAAAAAACACAAATTTAACATATTTGTAATCGAACAGTTTAAACTTTTAGACAGCAAAAGAGAGGGGAAAACCCTTTCAAATGGAATTTGTCTACAGAGTGCATCTCAGTGTACTAATTGTCTATGCTTTTCAAACAATTTTAAAGCATAAAATATTTTTTAATTTATCTCTATCGCGTTTATCTCGATTACGAAGGATTAATCCGTTTGACCTTAAAACAGAGTAAAGAATTCATCATTTTGTTACCGCTAATATTACATAAAAAATAAATAAAATTTCTTCTATGATTAAATAAATGAAACAGAAATTTAGCAGATATGTAATTGAACTACCCGCTTAAACCTCTAAAATTATCAGAATATGAAATGATTCCCTAAGTAGCAAAATCTTGGTTTAATAACTCTTACAATGCGGCTAATATGCAAACATCGCTTTTAATAAACTTCAAAACTTTATTTGATTGTATAATTCAAATTTCGCATATGAAAATGCTTTTTTATTATTATTAGTGGCCAATCTAAAAAAATTATTACGTGTAAAAAAATTTCTTCACCTATATTCTGTAACCCGGCATGCCCAGGTACAATGCCCTAGTACATATAAAAGAAAGCGTGAACTGGGGGACAAATCTATACACAGTCGAAACTACTGAACCTAAAATCATAAAAATTTGGGGAAAACATTTCTCGTGACATAGACGCGCGCTAAGAAAGATATTTCTAAAACTCCACCAATAAAGGCGGTAAAAAAGGGAACAAACTTAAAAAAAAGTTCCTAAAAATTACTTATTATAATTATGTGTCAAATGATAACCTACTTTAATGTATTATTGTATACTGAATCAGATGGTACCAAATAAATTATCTTAGCTCCAATAGTTTGTGGTATATTTCATATTTTCCTAATTTGGCGATGTATGTCGCCAAAACCTTAAAATTTCTAAAATTACAAGTGATACATTCTTAAAATACATCCGTTACTATAGCAAAGGAAGAAATTCAAATTAAATCATATGTTAATCAATTATCTTTCTTGAAGAATTGAAACGGCTATATTAATTAGTAAAAAATTACAAACGCACTGAAAAATAAAGTTTAAAAAACGAGGTTACAGATTTTGTTTTTAAATTCATATAAAAAAGTATTTTCCGAATTTAGTACCACTATAAAACGAAAGTATTTAATTTAAACATGCAATCAATGTTTGTGCGCATTACACATGTTTGCATTTAGAAAGATTCTAATTAAAACAATATTTGGCGGCTTATCATTTGCTCCTGGTTAAAAAGAAAAAAATGATACTTTTATATTTGCTTTTCGCTGATCTCGCCAGTACAGTTTATTAAATCTACATAAGCATTATTCCCATTTGTGAGTTTGTTTATAGGGGTAAACTCGGCAACTACCGAATACATTAAAAAAATAATCGTGCGAAAATTCTGGTGATCATTTCTTCTTTATGGTTGGTTATATTTTATGTCGGAACAACAACTGCCAAAGGAGTGCAAGAGCAAACAACTTTCTAAAATTGCAATTCCTGTGATATTGTTGAAGGAAGAAATTTGAAATTTGGTGTGGTGGTTACATTTCAGATATAATACTTTCTTTGAACGGTTTTAAAAAATTCGAAATTTAAAAGGATAATAAGCTTAAAACGTTTAAAAAACGTTCCAAATTACGATTTTCATTTAACTGTTAAGAATAAAAATTTTAAATATAACGCGGCTGCTGCTTTTAAGACACATATGCACGGACAAACAGTTTTGAAAGAAAATTTGAAATTTAAAAGGGTGAAATGCACGAAAAGTGTTCTATAAACGTTAAAAATTGATATTTTTACGGAATCATTAAGCATAGAAACTTGATAATTACCCTGGCTGCAATTAAGATGCACAGAGAAGCGTTTTCGAAAATTTGAAATTTAAAAGGCTGCCTGGTGAAAATCGTTCTAAATTTGCTATTTTTCTGATACTGGAGTGACTAGAAACTTGAGATATGGCATGGCCGTTATAAGGAAAAGGCAGCTGACGTCACTGATGGTAGAAGTACTGTGGTTCAGCAAGAAAAACCTGACGGTTCCTTATGCGTCCTACTGTACAAATGATCTTGGAAAATTTTATTGGTCTACGTTTAACAGGTCTATGATACGATTGGACTACGTTGCCAAGACGATTCCTGCAATAATCGCTGTGACCAAAAATGTAGTGATAGATAGATTGATGGAAGTGTTTGTTTGTAAAGATGCCCTTTCATTATTTTTAGGGGGCAAATGCTTATCAAAATCACTAATAAGGGTTTCTAAAAATCGCAATTTAAAAGGGAGAAAAGAGGTGAATACCTTCTAAATTATGATTTCTATGGAATTGTTAGGGATAGAAACTTGAAATTTAACTTGACTGATACTATTAAACAGAAAATTCATGCACAGAATAGTTTTTTAATTCGAAATTTAAAAGGCTGCAGGGAAAAATAACACCTTCTAAGCTTACGAATTTTTTATATTGAAGGAACTAGAAACTGAAATTTGACATGAGAGTTACTTTATAGATACAAATAACCGATAAGAATGTTTCGAAAGAATGAATTCGAAATTTAAAAGGGTAAAATGAGCAGAAAAGTTGTAAAGAGTCTAAATTACGATTTCTATAATATTTTGTTGAGGATAAAGGCTGGAAGTTGGATATGACTGTTACTTTTAAGACTTGAATGTACACACAGGGAAAAAATCGACATTTAAAATGGGAGTGCATGGGAGAAAACATTTGACATATACGATTTTCTAATGTTGCGGCGACTAAAGACTTAAAATTTTCATTGTAGTTGCATTTAAGATAAAAAAAATGATTGCACAGGACAATTTTATAAAATCGAAAATTTCAACGCCCAGAGGGGTTACCTCCTTTAGGTCTTCACAGCCTTCGTAACCCCGGGCACCTGAGCGATCATTCTCTTTTTCCATTTCCTCTCCCTTCTCTTGTCTATTCTTTCATATTTCTTTCACTCGCATTGTGTTTTGTCTCTGGAGTTGAGGGCAATTCTGTATAACCCGGCATCATCCTGTATATATTGACTTATTGAGAATCGTGAATCACTCACGTGTTTGCCATGCGTGGCGACCTGTGTCCCTGGAAAGAGGAGATCCGTGCAGCTGAAGGAAAACCAACACATTGCTTTGGCCTCTGCTTCAGGTAGACGAGGGGTGTGCACATTGGACCCATAAGCATCAATCGGCAGGTCAACTGACTTGTCACTTGCTGTGGATAAAGTAAGCGTACACTTATTAGCTATCTACTTAAGGGCGAGGACAGTCATAGGAGTATCATGTGAACGTATGTGCTATAATTAGCACTGTTGCACGAATGAGCATCCCTTATTGGACTTGGTAGTGAGTGGTGTGGCCGGGGTCTGAATTGCTTTTTTTATTACTATGGATGGGAATAATTTACTTCCTTCTAGTTTTCTTCCCTGTGGAGAGAAACTAATTATGCAGAATTCTTCATTCACTCGTTTCTTTGTAATTAAACACATTGATAATCTCTCTGATAGTTCTTGCAACACATCTCCTTTCCTTATAGCAAAAACATACCAGTGTGTTTTGGGGGTTAGTCATTCACTCATAAAATTGCAATCTGGCGATTTGCTGGTTGAGATTTCTTCAGCAAGACAGTTACAATTTCTGTTAAATTGCACAGCAATAAGTTCCTTTTCTGTTTCTGTCTAAGTACATCAAACTCTGAATACAATTCGCAGTGTAATATCCGAAATAGAACTTTTACTCTCTACATAGGAAGAACTCCTACAAAATTTAAAAGACCAAAGTGTTATAGATGTTTGCCGAATTACTATCCGTAGGAAGGGGCAAGTGCTGCCTACAAAACACATTATTCTCACTTTCAGTATCACTGCTCTTTGAACTAGAATTAAAACTGCGTACCTCAGCTGTCAGCCCGATATTATATATTTAACCCTTTCCGTTTCTTAAGTGTCAGCATTATGGTCACACTACAAGTACCTGCTGTGGTTCCGCCACCTGTGCACGTTGTGCAGAGGTCGGCCACGATGGGGGAAGCATGCGAAAATGCTGAACGCTGCGCAAAATATAAGGTTGACCATATAGCATACTCTGGTTCTTGTCCAAATTGGATCCATGGAAAGATAATCCTTGCTGTCAAAATTACCCAAAAACTTCCCTCCCCTGATGCTCTTAAACTTGTTGAATCCAGAACCCCATCTTTCAGAGTATCTTACTCCAGTTTACACAAGCAACAATCGAAATCGTTCAGGCAGATAAGCATTCAGACAAAATCCACTATTCCACCAAGTAATTCACTTATGGCAATAACAACCAACATTCCTAAGTGAAAAACCCGTGATATCTGTTGTGCAACTAAAGGATATTCTGCACCAAAATTAAAACGTTAGCCACCATCCTCTGAGCCTGTTACAATAGAATACCAAAATAGTCGGTCACAAAAATCTTCAGGTCAAAACAAAAAGTCAAGCAAACACGAGACTGAACAAATACCTGTATAATCTGGAAGCAATCGGCATAAACAAAAGGTTCCTCCAACTCAGGAGATGAGCCAAAAATCTTGTGCTCAGAAGACGAGAAAGAAACCCTCAACTCAAGCCTCTTCAGAGAGAAAAACTCTGAAGAGAAGAAAGAACAAATCATGTGTTAGTCCATGTATTACTATTGTGAAGGATCCTAAACAATTCCAGCACTATGTGGAAGAGGCTATGGAATACGAGTCTTACAGAAATTACTCGGATTCTGATGAAGAAAATACTGTGTTTGCGGAATATGAATATGAGTTATTTTTCATTGTTTTTTTAATAATTTATGTTTTAAATATACTTGATTTTGTGTTGTATTTGGGCATTTTATACTTCATGTTATTAACCTACCATCACTTTATGGATTTTATGAGTTTTAATTATAAATAGTTTCTTTGTTTTTTTTTAGCATTGTGTTTAGATTCCATGGACTTGTTTTAAGTATGTGCATCATCACACTGCAAAATCATTTAACTTTTAGTTTTCATTCGTCATGATTTGTACACTCTTTTTTAACAATCTGTGGTTTTCTATACTCGTAATATTACGACATTTTATACCATATCTTTTAAATATGGTCATCTTTTTAATATTTTAGATTGTGTCTTTTAGCTGTAGTATCTTGAGTTAGTTAACTGGTTTTATTTATATTTTCTATCATATTTTTTCATTAAACAGTGTCTCTTTCAATAATCTTGTTTTAATGACATGCTTTAAATTTTAATTCTATCTTTTTAAACTTTTTTCTTGGTTCAGCATGCCCCTAACGGGTTTTGCGCCATTTTACCCCCAATCAACCAACCAACCTAAGTTTAAACGAGTTAAATGCACGGAAAGAGTTCTAAAAATGTTTTAAATATCGATTTCTATGGAATTGTTAAAGACAGAAACTTGAAATTGGAGATGACTAATACTTTTAAAACCGAAATCCACGAACAAAACAGTATTTTTAAAAAAAATTAGAAATTTGAAACGGTGGAGGGGAAAAGCGATTTTTGTGATACTGAAGGAACTGAAAACTTGGAATATGGCATGGCGGTTACTTTTAAAATATAATGGTCGTTAATGATGGTTTTATTTTTTATTTAAAATTTAAAAGCGTGGTTTGAGTGGAAAACTTTCCCAAAATGTTCTTATACTTACGATTGCCATGCAATTTTACGTAATATTCGTTAATTAATTAATTGCACATCCATTTGATATTTAGCTGAAATAATTGGAATTCTGCCTGCAAATCTCTAACAGCTCCATCTATTTCACATTCCAATATTGATGCATTTATCATTAAAAAATTCGTTTATTTATTAAATTTAACACAACTAAATGGCTTTAAAACAAATTAAAAAATTCTTTAATATGTGCAGTTTATAGCTAAAATGCAACACTGTATGAGAGTCAATTTGGTCACAAAAAGCTGGTTAAACCGATAAAAGCTTCGGACGTGGCTTTTTTTAAATATTAGCTAGCTTTTTATACAATCCTGCAGTATAATAAATTTATTTTTTTATTTCAGGCCAAGACAACGCCAGGCGGGTTAGATAGTATTTGTATAAAAAGAATTTTAAGACACCATTTTTTTTTTCTTCTTATCCTGCCATTTACAAAGTTGATTTTAGACATGTTGAACTGTAGAAATGTTTTTATTTTTTACTTTTATTATTATATATTTTTCGTTGCTAAGAAACACATATACAGGAAACGGAGGAATATAGTAGTTACTACTTGAAATATTTGATTGTTAATATTTAGTATTATACAAAGCATAATTAAGGGTATGTAACAGAACAATTATGAATATACAAATAAATACTATACAATTTTTGAAAATTCTGCTATTATTTCAATCTATATATTTGAATATCTCATTATATTAGTTTTTATGATGTGATATACCCTTCTGGACTTTTCATTTTTAAAGGAGGTCGTGACACAGGTTCTAGAAAAATACAACAGTTTATTTATAAGGATGGCTTGGGAAATAGGCAATGGAGTGATTATGTTTAAATAGAGGGATAAAAAAATAAGCCCAATTTAACTACAGGATGAGAGAGGAAATATTTCCTAAAATTATTAAATTAAATTACTTAGCTAAAATCAAAATGTCCTCCCAGCTCCTTCAGCAAGAACCTAAGAAAAAACACTTCAGGATCATTCCATGGTAACTTACGTTAGATTTAGAACAAATAACTTCAGAAATTTTAGTAATATAACACAAAAAAATTAAATGTAAATTTGATGCGATATGTTAATTAAACCTATCCAAAACTTCTTCTAGTGCATTACTTGTAGCTACTGCACAACCACAGTTAAACTAATTATCAAATCATCACTTAAAATAATCGTCACAGATTGTTGTAGTTAAAAAAAATCAATTATTTTTTTTAACTTCAAGAAAAGACAGAATATGTTTTATTCACGCACAAAAATTGTAATTCAGTTCAGGGCGATCGAAGACAAATTCTCAAAATTTACTCGACCACTAAAGACCCTTTTTAAAAAGTAGCTAAGCACTATGTTACAAACTTATCTAAAATACAAAATAAAGACATCCCTGTTTATTTTAAATTGATTACATTTAGTTTGTTCCAAAGAACATTAAAATGGTACATTAACTAAAACGTTTATAATTCGTCAAATATATTATGTAATGCACAAATTTAAGAGAAATATCACGCAAAGTTTTAAAGTAAAAATATATTTAGATTGGAGCCATATAAACAATCGACTTTGTTTCATAATAACACCTTTTTCATAAAATATTTTAATAATCCATAATCAACTGAAAAGTAATTAAAGCTACCTCAGAAATAAATTATTTTAATAATAACTTACTAATTTTCACTTTTATCAACGCAAAAATGTACATGACTAACATAGTTTAAGAACTGATAACATAATTTTAAGGGCGGAAATTGGATTTTTAAAAGATAATGCGATAAAATGTCCCTTGCAAAACTCTACTTCTTTGTACTTTCTATTATGTAACGAAATTTGTAAAAGTGATGCTCATGAATGGTGTTAATGTAAATTTATTTTAGAGGCACAATGTAAAAATTAACAATATATTTGATGATCTGATTTCCGAATTAATTCAGGAATACTTTGCTATTTAAGGTAGTGATATTCTGCATTTAAATGTTTACTCGAGAACACTGTAAAAAACATCTGTAAAGTTACTAAAGTTTTTCTAGGAAACTGAGATTCCTAGAACTTTTTATGTAACGGCAACACGAAAAATTCCTGTAACAGACGCTATTACAGAAATTTTTGTTGTTGCCGTTACATAAAAAGCTCTAGAAATCCCAGTTTCCTAGAAAAACTTTAGTAACTTTACAGATTTTTTTTTTTTTTTTTTTTTTTTTTTTTACAGTGAAGATACTTTATTATGCTTCTAAAATATGAAAAATAAAAATATATATGGGGCATTCTCACAATCTTTTGACTTTTGGGGGAAAAAATCTGGCGAAAATAAAGCTGCTAAAATAACATTGTAATCGATAGACGAATGCCTTAATGATTTAAAATAAAGAAATAATGGTCAGCAAAGAGAAAAAAAATTATTTAACTGAGGTTATTGGTTTTTTTTCTAATTTCACAAAACCCCTCCCTATTTCCAGCCCCTTGGCCCGATTTTGCCCATTAACGAACTTGACCCAGATTTTATGCCCCTTGATTTTAAGTATCAGTTTGGAAGAGATTTGCAGAATTGTAGAAGATGTCGTTTCTAGAAGAAAGTTATATATATAGATAGATACATAGATAGATGCATAGATAGATAGATAGATAGATAGATAAAGTTTTTTACTGAGGGTGGTTTTGGGTTCTAGTGGTCATGATCGGTGTAGATGTGCAAAAATATTTCAGAAATTCCAACATAGGAACGACGCCAATAGGTAGTATTTCATACGAAATCTACCTAAAATTATTATTCAGGGACATGAAAGTCAAAAGATTGTGAGAATGTCCCATATATATAACACAGGTATAAAGTCACAATTTTTTATAATATATGTTTTAAGGTAAAAATTCTTATACGTTTATGAAGTAGTGTATCTGAAAAAAGTATTTTTCAAATAAATATTTTAAAGCATTATTTTATGTTATTTCAAAAATAATAAAACATATTTGTCCCTTTGTGTATCTGTTGTCGACAGAGGTGTGCAAATTGTATTTCTGATAGACAAAAACAGGTCTCAATACAACTAAATCTCACTTTTTTTTTCAACTAGCAGAGATAGTAATTAAAATCCTTTTAAAATGTTAATGAATGAGTTTAAACTTTTAAATAGTTACTGTTATGATCGCTTCTATGCATTTCCGGCGAAAACGTGTCTACGCATTTCCACGAAAATTTCAAGCACATAACTTGCAGATGTGAGAAAAAACTGAATTAATCTCTCTTCTGATTTTTTTTTTTAATATGATGTAGGGATACCTGCAACAAGAGAGACCTATATATTCTTTGTGCATTTTGTGCTTCCCATAGATAAAAAAATATGTATAAATATATAAAAATATTTTTTTTTTTCATTTTTCGTTCTTTGGACATTTTAAAAGAGCAATCGCCGCTCCTGGGCTCGGATCGATATATATGTATATACCGGGTGAGCAAAGAGTCCGTATAAACTTTAAAAATTCATAAAAACCGAAAAATAATCCAAATGAAAATCTGTTTGCAGGATTAGCATCTATAGGTCACGGGAATTTTTTAAAAACAGAAATAAAAAAATAACTCAAAAAACAGTCGACAGATGGCGCTGGTTCGTGCGATTTTGGTGGAAATATGCAAATGAAACGGCTATAAGAACTTGCGCTCCTAATCCAGAACTAGTTCACATAAAATAACTTCACCAACAAATCTATTATCCTTCATACTCAGCATCCTTGATCAAGTACACGACTCACAACCGTGAATTAGTTCTGGATTAAGAGCGCAAGTTCTTATAACCGTTTCATTTGCATATTTCCACTGAAATCACACGAACCAGCGCCATCTGTCGGCTGTTTTTGAGTTATTTTTTATTTCTGTCTTAAAAACATTCCCGTAACCTATAGATGCTAATCCTGCAAACAGATTATCATTTGGATTATTTTTTCGGTTTTTATGAATTTTTAAAGTTTATACGGACTTTTTGCTCACCCGGTATATATATATATATATACATATATATATATACAAAAAAACCCTACTATTATTTAAAAGATATTTTGTGTAACTAAACATACTCATTTTGACATAATGCTTTCTTTTTCGCGTTAAAACTAGTACCCTTTCCAAAATATTTTGTATGAATATATATATATACTGTATATATGCAAATATACTTTTGTGTAAAAAATATCGCTTATCGCTTAGTTTTATCATAAATATACCTCTCTTTCGGTAATTCTTTTTTTCAGCGATGAAAATGCCGCTGCTGTATTTTCGTGTGTAAAAATTCCTCGCTTCTTAAAAAAAAATTTTTTTTTTTTTCATAAGATAGTACTGATTTTTCAAAAATAATTTCTCGTTTTTAACACTTTCCAACAAAGTTGAAAAGTGTTTATGACTTCGGTTTGTCTGTCCGTCTGTCCGTCTGTACGCGCTCTAACTCCCGTAAATATACTCGGATCGTTCTGAAATTTTTGGATGTTAGTGACCTCTACCATAGCACGAACCCTATTGCAAATGAAGTTTGTAGCATGTTTAGTTCATTTACACAGACAGTCAAAAGTTTTCCGTTACATTACGGCCTAAGGGAAAAAATCGTTTAAAATGATTTTTAATGATGTTACATGCTTTCAAACATAATAAATTGATATGCATTTATCAAGTTGACTAAAATATGCATTTTCTGTACAATATGCGGCCCCAAAAATAGTTATTATTCATTTACAGGGCCGCACAAAAGAATTCCTTTACATAATGATATAGAAGTGGAGGGAATTTTTTGCGGGGTATTTTAATTATGTTAAACTATTACATGTATAATGAAATAGATATACGTCGCTAATGTTTACTATAACTTATTTCATGGATAATACGAAATGCAGAGCATTTACAGGGACACACAAAAGATTTCAGATACTATATTGTACCCGAAGTACTGTAAAGTAGCGATGATTGCTGGAAATGCATTTTTAATTAGGTTATGTGTTTTTATGTTTCACTGTATTTATGCATTGTGTATGGTGTGTATAAATGCTGTAATTGATATATAGGGCTACTCAAAAGAATTCGTAATGGTTACTGGGTATGATTGCAAATTACTTAAAGGTGATTTTTAAATGAGTTAGGCAGTTTTACGCTGAACCGCATTTGGTTTACTAAGAAATGTTTGTAAAACAGATATAAAATGACATACAGGGTCATGCAAAGAATTGGATACATGGCCGTCTATAAATGATAACTCCTGGAAATGTGATTCCGGTAGTTTTAAGAGTGTTTTACTTTGAATTAAACGTTAGCTAAATAGTGGCGAGTAATAAAGTTATTAGGTTGACTGCAGAGTTTTACAAAAGTATACAAGTATGTTTAAATCTATTAGTATAAATTGCTGAAAGAGAAATTTCAACCTGTAATGTGTTTTCTTGCTAAACTGAATTTCTCCATTATATAGTATATATATAAACCTACAGATCAAATACAGGGCTGTTCAAAAGAATTGGAATACATATGTGCTATGGACGCGGTAACTGCTGAAATCAGTTTTTCAAATGTTTTATGTGTTTTCTAAAATGTTTACTTAGTTCACTTATATACCTTATTTCCCTAAATAACGAAGTTTTGTTAAAGCATTCAGGAAGTGTTGGAAAGTGTTTCATAATCTATGCTTAACGCGTGATTTTTCTTACTTGTTGTATTTAAATTTCGGTTCCCCGAAAGATATCAAAGTATAAAACTTTTTGATACATAAATGTTTTTTCGCAATTACTATTTATTAAAAATACAGTTTAAATCATGGTTGAGCTAAGGCTCGGTATATTGTATTTCATACCTGTGTAATGCTAAAAAATAAATTAATGTATTATTGTTTTTGATTACGTTTTATAACATTCGCGAGTTCAATGTACACTGTAAAAAAACTACATTTTTACAGTACAAAGTACTGTTCATCTCGCGCACAAACTCGATCACAGTGAATGTGTTGTTTCTTTCTTTGGTTTCCTAACTATATTCACATGGAAAATACAGTAGTTGCGTAAAATTAACAGCACAATGTGCTGGCAATTTGGACGCCGGCAGTTTGTGCTGTAAAAAAATGCGTCCAAATTGCTAGCACATCGTGCTGTTAATTTTACGCAACTACTGTATTTTCCATGTTAATGTAGTCAGGAAACCAAAGAAAGATACAGCACATTCATTGTGATCAAGTTTGTTCTGCCAAATCTACAGTGTTTTTTTTTTTTTTTTATAGTGTAATGTCCTACTTTGAGCTAAATAAAAATAACCTAATGATGATACATTGATACAGGATGCTCTAAAACGAACTGAACTTTTTTAATATTCAGAAACAAGTAAAGAGTAACACATATTGAACTTATAGGAGATCAGTGAGTTTCGGGAAGAAAGTCGGGAATTTATTTTCAACGCTTCCTTGCTTTAGCTCCAAATATCATGGATGGTCGACTACTTACTTTATATGTTGAAATGTTAGACGTAATGTATAAAAAAGGATGAAAGTTCAATCAACGAACGTTTAAAACTTTGAGGTCTAAGACCGAGTGTCACTCGGGTTTCCGTTTTCGGTGAAGCAAAGTAAGCCTAAGAGTCCATCGGGGTCAAATTTAACTATCTGAGCTATAAAATTATTGAATATATTCGTTCGCGGTCTTTTCAGATACTATCTACGATCCTTTTATCTTGAAAAAAAATTATGTAATTGAAACACTAAACAGAAGTAACTATATGAAAATATCTAGAATCAGAGTTTAAATCGAAGTTATTATGAACCTTGTGATGTTGCTGTTTGTTCAAATCTGTGCTTTGAAATGTACCACACAAAAGCAAATTTATCTGAATAATGTTTATATACAAACTAAGGGGCTCTACCTCCTACGAGCTACGCTCGCCAACCCCCCGTTCAGACACCGCAAACTCTAAAAGCACGCTAATTTGATCAGCTTTAAAAAGATTTCGAAAGATTGAATTATAATTTTAAAAACAGTGGCGATCTCCCTATAAACGGATTTCTATTCATTTTTCTTTGATTGGGGAATTTTAAGGCCAAATCAGCTGCTGTTAAAAGATACAATGTTTGGTTTCGTCTTTGATTAAATAAAATCAGTTAAACATTTCAAAATAAGCTAATATAAAATGTATTAAGTAAACAGAGTCTTTGCCTCCCGGTATTTTTTAACAAAACGAAAAGGAAGTTCTTTTAAATAAGACATTTTAAATGTACCGTTTTTAATCTGACGTAATTTTCACCAAACTTTTTTTTTCTCTTTTTAATAGTCTCGTGAAAATACTTTTGTTAGAAATAAAATATTATTTGCGCTGTCCTAACAAAAATAGTTGAAAAGATCATCTCAAAATATCAAATAAAGTCTCGCGCAATTGTTAAATTTAAACTGTTTTGCAATATTATTTGTTGTTCATTTTGTGTAATGCGACGTAAATGTGACGCAATTTCTCCTATTTTAGACTTCTAACGCATGTTAATGAATTTATTATTTTTTAATATCCTTTCTCTTTTAAAATTCACGCGTAAAATATAGTTTTTATTACGTAATTTTCAATAAGTTCCTGCTTTTTATACTTAATTATATAAATATAGCTTTTTATACTTAAAAAATATTAAAATATGCATCTTCCATGTATTTTTTAAAAATCATGAAAAGTACCAAATACCTCAGTCCGGAAGGAGATATGCAGTTGAAATAGCTCAATCTTTTTCGTCGCCATATCAAGCTTAATAGTGTTAATTTTTATCCTGTTTAGCTGTTGAAACCACAAAAATAGGTTTTATGTTTTAAAATTTAAAAGTTATATCGAGAATTATTACAGTTTGGGACAACGCAGCGCCATCTATCGGATATATTTGAAACTAAAACAAAGAAGTCGTCGTTCCTATTTTCATGCACTACTTTCTGCAAGAATAACTTGAACAGACTTTATTGTTTCCTTGCTATTCAATTTTAAACCGTTGATTCCGCTCAAAGGCATCATGTATGTTTACCCAATAAATATATGACTCCGCTAATAACAGCAAACAAAACAGCAAAACTGAATTCAATGCGGAATTCTAAAGTTTATTGTGATAAATGTTTCAGGAATTTATTTCGTAATGCGAATATCTGGCTGAACTAAGCATTTTAAGAACTGTTTATAAGTTATATTTGTTATAACGTTTAATTATATTCCTTTTTGTAGTGTTTGTCAATCTCGATTAAAACTTTATTATTGAAGTTTGAGTGTAATTAATGAACAAAGCCGTAACTAGTTTTAAATAAACTTCCCAAACTTTCAAAATGTGATAGACGCTTGTAAGTATCAATTAGGATGAAAATACAAAAAAGTAAATACAAATTCATCCATTATGCTTTACCTCGTAATTAATGTCTTCTAAGAAATTAAGATGTAAGACGTGATATGTGTTGTGTTAGTTATTACTTGATGTGTTTTATTATTTTGTTAAATGAAAACCTCGTTTTAGAAAATTCTCCAGATATTCGGACTTTTTATTGCGGCAGTCATACAAAGGAGTTAATTTTTTTTTTTTTTTAATTTATGTTGCTGTAAATTATAAAAGTTCGTAAAATTTGGAGGAATATACGTAAAATCGTTAATTCATGAAATGTAGGCGATATCAATTAAATTATATAAAGCTATTTCTTCGTACAGCCCAGAGTCTTAAAATGTAAGATATTTTTAAGACGAAGACAACTTTTCTACAAAGTATTAGATGATGTTTTTATAAAGAAATTAAAGTACCAAAGATTGTTTGATTTTCAATTTTATTTTAGGTAGCTTTCATTACAAAAAGCTACCTATTGCAGCCGTTCGGAGGAAAGCTATTTCAAAAAATTTTAGTATATTTTCATCGATCATGACCCCCACACCCCGAAACCACTCTCCGTTCAAAAGTTGATATATATATATATATATATATATATATATATATATATATATATATATATATATATATATATATATATATATATCCATATATATATATATATATATCCATATATATATATATCTGACATTTGTCATACTGTAACTCTCGAATTTATGAACCGATTTGGATGTAATTCGGTAAGTACATGTCTCGACCGAGTTCGTTGGCCAGCTTCATCCGCCATTTTGTTTCAAAATGGCGGCCATTTAAATTTTTTTTAAATTTTAAATTTGAAATGTGGTACCAAAGATTTGAAAATGGAAAAATATTTTTTTCTTATGTATTTGACCTTAATACAAAGATTCCGGAGCAGTTTTTGTTTCGTCTATATCTTAAAAAATGGCTGAGTTATAGCATTTTGAATTTCTAGCGTGGCTGACATTTTGAAACGTCCTGAAATTTGTCACGCGATAAAAGGCGTATTTATGAACCGATTTGGATGTAACTTCGTTTGTACATAGTACATACCAATGTCTCGACCGAGTTCGTTGGCCAGCTTCATCCGCCATCTTGTTTAAAAATGGCAGCCATTTAAATTTTTAAGAAAAATTTAAATTCGAAATGTGGTACCAAAAAATTGCAAATTGAAAAAATATTTTTTTCTTATGTATTTGACCTTGATACAAAGATTCGGGAGCAGTTATTGTTTCGTCTATATCTTAAAAAATGGCTGAGTTATAGCATTTTGAATTTCTAGCGTGGCTGACATTTTGAAACGTCCTGATATTTGTCACGTGATAACAGGCGTATTTATGAACCGATTTGAATGTACCTTGGTGTGTACATAGTACACACAAATATCTCGACCGAGTTCGTTGGCCAGCTTCATCCGCCATCCTGTTTCAAAATGGCGGCCATTTAAACAAATTTTAAAAATTTTAAATTTAAAATGGGATATCAAAAATTTGAAAAATGAAAAAGATTTTTTTCGTATGTGTTTGACCTTAATACAAATATTCCGGAACAGTTTTTGTTTCGTCTATATCTAAAAAAATGACTGAGTTATAGCGTTTTGAATTTGTATTGTTGGTGACATTTTAAAACGACCTGATTTTTGTCACGCGATAACAAGCGTATTTATGAACCGATTTGGATGTTACTTGGTCTGTACATAGTACATACCAATGTCTCGACCGAGTTCGTTGGCCAGCTTCATTCGCCATCTTGTTTCAAAAGGGTTGCCATTTAAAAAAAATAATAATTTTAAAATTTAAAATGAGGTATTAAAAAATTGGAAAATGAAAAAGATTTTTTTATGTGTTTGGCCTTGATACAAAGATTCCGGAGCATATTTTGTTTCTGAAAATTTGTTCTTTTGTTTATATCTTAAAAAATGGTTGAATTATAGCACTTTGAATTTCTAGTATGGCTAACATTTTGAAACGATCTTGTATTTGTCACGCGATAACACACGTATTCGCCAATTTCCATTTAAGAAGGCATGTGGATAGTATACATCAACATCTCAGCCAAATATAAGTTACTTTAAATAAAAGCAGCTTGCATAAAGCTGACTAATTTCGCAAAATTCTCATTCATAATGATTTAGTATTGATAAAAATGAGTACTGAATCTCCTATATTCGGTTTCCACTAAATTGAGATTCGTGTGTTTGAATAATATAAGTTGGCTTTTTTAAAATAAGGAATTTGGAAGCTACCTCTTCCTCCCGGCACTGGCCGGAAGGACTTTTTCAATTTGGCCTACCATATCATGTCTGAGGTCAACAGCAGTTTCTTCATGCGCTTAAAAAACGCAGATGATAAAGGAAATATTATGCCAACGATTTTAAAGCAAACTTTTGAAACTGTATACTCAGAGTTCGTTAAAACCCGTTAGATTAGAAATTGAAATTATTTTAAACTTAACGATTAATATATCTCAAAATAATCTCAAAGATTGCTACCTCGCACATGCCTACAGATTAAGTATAACAATTCATTGAATTACTATTTGATTTTCTAAACGAATTAAAAATCACTCTACTCTGTTAACCCTTTATCTACTGACGGTACTTATAAATACCACTGAATATAAACTTTTATATCATAGTGAATATTACTAATATTCTAATGGTACTTTGCAAAAACACTCTTTTAATTCCACTTTTTCCGAATACAGGGCAGCAGCAGTTCTAGGTTTGTTATTTTAGAGAGGAATGAGGTTATCTTTGAAGCAGCCGATGTGTTTTGTGCTAACATTTTGTTTAGATTGACACGCTCGTCTTCTTATTGCTGCAAACACAGTAAATGATATAAGATAAGTGTTGAAATTTTTTATGTGTTCATTATGATTTTAGAATAGAAGTTGAATAACTATTTTAGGTGAACAGTGTGTATATTTGTTTTAACAGTTGAATTACTCGGTGATACTTATAAGTTATAAGTACCGACAGTACACTGTGTGTTGGAGAAAAACTTCTTGTTTACTTTTCGTCTGTGTAGTTATCCATCGTTTTCATCTGCTTTAAAATGTAATTACTAAAATATAATGTAGTAATGATTTCCCTGGTATTTCTTTTCTGTTTCATTGTTATTTTTTATAGGAAATCGAGAAAGTTGTGGCACCGACTCATTTTTGCTATGCTAGAAATGGCATATGTATTCATATATTGCATATGTGGAGATGCGAGAGAACATGTTGTCCCTGGAATATAGACGTCGCATAACTAAAGAACTGCTAACAAGATCGAAACCTAAAGAAAAATAAATAGTTTTTTAACCCTTTCAGGAGTGATGGGGAGAAATTTGCATTTTACAATCGACGTTATAGACATCTAATTAGATCGCATTACCCCTTCATTAAGCATCTCTCTAATACCCCTTTTAAGCATATATTTTAGTTAACTGATTGGAATTATTTAAATCTTAGTGATCGTTTTGCTTCTGGGGATTTGGTATACCTAAAGGAAATATGCCTTCTATAAATATACATATAAATTAATCCTTTTCTATGACACATTCCTTTATTCTCTTAAACATCTCAATCATCAATCTTCTCTAATAAAAAAAATAAACTTAATCTTCATGCGCTGTGTGTTTTTGCAGCACCAATTTCCCTTTGAAGCCGCCGACTAAAAATGCTTAAATTAACCATTATTAAAATTAAACAGACACATGAATCAGTTAATTAGACACTTATTCCGTTTTTTACACAAACAATAACATTTATTTATATACAGAAAACACATATAATATACTGAATGATTTTCATTGGAAACAATTAAATTCATAGAATATTTTGAATGACTTTCATTTTAAACCAGTGAATGATATTCTGTCTTTAATTTACTGAGAAGGGTAGGCAAGGGCATAATTCGATTTGAAATGGTATAATTCATAAATTTAACAGGCAGTAGGGAATTAAATAAAATGTACCTTTCGTGTCAGGAATCATCACTTGTTAGAGACATTAGCACTGAATGTAGACAGATCCGTATTTGGTAAGTATCCATATCAAGTGTCTTAGGGTCCAAGCTTCCATTCGTATTTCGTTCTACAAAGAACTACAACACGCTGATGGGAGAACTGGCAGAGAGCACCTTCTTTTTTTTTTTTGAAACACTCTTAGAAAAACATTTTTTAGAATCAATTCTTTTTTTTTCCTCTCGCTGTATTCCGCTTAAACTTGATTTTTTAAATTTATTCGTCCCTTTTATTATTTTCTCTTCTTAGCATCCAATAAGGTCTCATCTGTTGCTTTCCCTTCTGCCGTTCTTGTGATTTTAATGGTCGTTTTTGAAAATTATATGCCCTGCCTCTATGTCTGTACCACCCACTCATTATCTTCCAGCTGTGTGTCATGGAGGGAAAGCCTGTAGTCCAGTATCATAAATCGAATGTCCGAACGTTGTCGTAAAACTGTCCATTCGTAAAATTTATTTGTTATAGTTCTGCTTATTTGTAGATGGCAGTTGTAAAATGTGTCCTATAATTATTTTTACTACTGGGAGGTCTCCTGGACGCTGGAATTTTCTCTTTTTTTAATTTTAATTCAATGGTTTTGATGATGTGTATTTTAATCACATCAAGGATCAAATCATTTTCAATTCTAAAGTGTTGAAGTACATGACTGGTACATGAATTTGACAAACGATTTATTTGTAAATAGGAGAAAGGCCTATATTCACATACTTAATAAATTGAAAATGTTTTCTGATGCCAGTTGAAATACCTTGTGGGTTTATTGTTACGATATTTTAGCCATAGTGTACTGACGGTACTTTAAAGTACCACTATAATTAATTTATTACCTCTAAATCATTAAATTTATCATGGCTGAGTACTTTTTTATGTTTATCCTTTAATTTTCATTTTAGTAACTGAAAAATTACATCAAACAAATTGCAGTTGATCATAATGCCGAAGATAAAGGGTTAATCTGTAGAAATAAACTATTTAAAAAGTCATTTCTTATGTAATTACATCTTGTACATAAATTAGAGATATTTGAAATGTTTTATAATTGAACAGAATAAGTAACTATATATGAGTGTATGCGTATTTCTTCTCCAGAATCGGAAAATACCACACTGTTAAAAAAGACAAATGTTTCTTAATCTACGATAATGTACAATATTCACGAACATAAATATATAATAACACCCAAGATTCCGAAAAGTGTCCTTTATCATTAAAAAGTCAGAAAAAAATTTAATTTCGAAATTTAACGAATTTATAAACAATAGTGTTTTATTAGCTGCCTGTAATTTTCGGAAACGTTTACTAGTGGCTTTTACAATTCATTCATTAGTTCTCTGTACCCGGTTAATCCATTTTTTGAATTCTATGAATTCTCATGTAAACATTTTCTGCTGCATAACTGAATTTGTGCATGCAATTGTAACCAAATAATGTTAATTTTCATATTAATGTTAATGCTGTTAATTTTGTCTGTTTGTCTGTTAAACATGTGTGCTGAATATCAAAATATTTACATAAGAGTCAATAGCATCCGAGAAAGTGATATTCCAATTTGAAAAAAAAATTATTATTGTACTGCAAAAGTCACTCAGAAATGTTTCCGAAAATGACGGGCAGCTAATAAAAAAATAATTTTATTAATTCTTCTTTAAATTTCGAAAATAAATAGCTTCCTGATGTTTTTAAAGGTAAAGGACCTATTTTCGGAATCTTTGGGACTCGGAAGAGGTTATTGTATATATTTGTTCTTAATTATACTACATTTTTGTAGATTAAGAACAACTGTCTTTTTTTACAGTGTACAATAGAAGATATGGAAAATATTATCGGAAGAAGATTTTACACTCTTTGGCATAATGTAAAACAGAATCACCCTTTCACTTTTTAGGTGCGTTCGTAATTATGTAAATACGTAGCACCTATAGTCTTCGTTCAGTCCGTCCGTCTGTCTGTCTGTCTGTCTGCATATAACAGAGCAAAAAGTACCCAAACGAATAGTCTTAAATTTTAAATATATAAGTGTTACAAAATTTTGTCGAGTCATTTCAAATGTCATGAAAATCGGATGTATAGTTTAACTACAGGGACAGTGAAATTTTTCCGTTATATTACGGCCAATGTGAAGAAAATATTGCAAGTGCATAATAATGATGTTACACCCTTCCGAATGATCTGAAATTATAAATATATAATTGTTGCAAATGTTTGTCGAGTTATTTCAAATTCTATGAAAATCAGATGCATAGTTTAATTACAGGGACAGTCAAAAGTTTTCCGTTACATTAAGGCCAATGGGAAAAATTATTTCATGTGCATTTTAATGATGTTACAGCCTTTCAAACAAAATGAAATTGATATGCACTGATGAAGTACATTAAGATATATATTCATTATAAGATGCGGTGCAAAAGACATTTATAAAACTAGTTATATTACGAACGCACCTCATTTACCACGTTTGACGAGCAATTTCCAATTTGTTTAATATTTCATACATTTATCGTAAGTTTAAAAAGATTGTCTTTTGTTTTTTTGTCAGTTCTAGTTCAAAATTTACATTCACTGGAGAAAACGCTACATACAAAAAGCAAATTTCATACATGTGTTTTAGAGAAAAATAAAAATCGAAATAGTGCACATCTTCTTATCCACATTTAAAACAATATACTTGCAATCTCTACCCAGGTAGCACACATATATCGGCCAACGTCCCGATCAATATTGAGTAATATCTCGAAAGTCACTGAATGTCAGACGTCAAATTTACAATATCTGCTAATATTCACAGATGTAACTTAAAATTAGTTAAAGAAAACCCATCCAAACGAATGTTTTGCATTACTTGTAACATTATAATACATAAATAGTCTTCTAAACAATAAAATTTAACTATTTTGCCACTTTTGGAAAATTTAATTTTTTTAATACCTTATTTTTAATATTTTATTTACATTGGTCAATGTTGTAAAAATGATATCCGTTTTCCTACAGTCAGAGATATCTATCGAAATTCGTAAAAATAATATCATTTTTCAGACAATTCAAGATATCTGTCGACATTTAGAAATTTATAATACTGACCAAAGTTAATGGAAAGTTCTGAAGACCGCCCATTTCTATCGTTTTCATGGAAGAGTATTTGATGGAGACGCCTGCCATGACATTTGAATTATATAGCGATTTTCTTTAGGAATCTATAATTACTTATATATATAGGTATATATTTCAAAAAAATTACATAGATATCTGTTGAGAGTGGTATGTAAAATTTTCTGCAGTACAATTTATATAGGCATTTATAGAGATTGCAAAATAGAAAAATTTCTCAATAATAGCATTTCATATTAAAATCTATTGATAGTGCTACATAAAAACATAATAAGGAAATCTGCAATTATTGCTCTAGAATTATTTGTATTTAAAAAAAATAATTTAGTGTCTATATTTTTTATAAAACGTTTTATGAAAAACGAAAGATGCTTTCTTTTATTACATAATGTTTTTACATAAGAAAGATATCAATTTATGTATTTTGTAATAGATACTATAATTATCTTTTTAAATTGGCCTCAAATTTCAGATTTTAGAATAATTTTATTTTTCTTTATAATTGGAACAATACACGTTTAGTTTCAAAAGTAGGTCATTAGTTTTCAACATAATTTCCTTTTAAATTTCTAGCAAACTTAATAATAAAAAGTAATATTTAAATAAATCTTTGTTAAAAGAATGTAATAAAAAAAGAAGCCTATTATGAGTGAAAGGGTATGGGATAATTAAATTATAATTTTGTCAGACATTTTTTTGTCACTATCAGAAAAATCTTCTTTCACCACTTTCTATTGAAAGTTTCTTATTATTACATTTTCCCCGAGTAACATGCATTATTACTTGAAATAAACCCAGGTTTATCTGCCTTATTCCATAATAAGACTTGAAATCTTTTGAAGATAAACTTCTCCCTAGTTCAGTGAGAAGTTTACCTTCACCTCATTTGCAAAACGCATTTGTTGGGGTTCAAAAAAGAAATTAATACCTAAACGGTTATAATTTAATATTTAAGAATGTTAGTCTCTAATATAAGAAAAATATATCGCTTAATGTAAAATAATAATATTCAGCAATGACAGAAAAAGATATCACTTAATGCAACAAACTGATATTCAGAGATGTTGGGAAATATTGGACAACATTGCCAAATATCAGAAAATAGTATTCGTGGAATATCTTTTTTTTGTGTGTGTGGGGGGGGGGGGGGGGGAGGATTTAACGTTGGCCAATACTACTTTTTGATATCGGCCAATATCTTTGTGCAAACTGGGTATAGCGTGTTAGAGTTGTATATCCCATTGTACAGGATTTACTCATGCAAATCGAAACAGTTATTCGAAATGAGAGTCTAATAATGATGATAAGTTAGTCGAATCAAAAGTTCGTATTTTATGAGAATGAAATTTAGTAAACAAGAAAAAAAGTCAACTACGGAATTTTGGTTGGCTGGTTGTGTTTATGACGGCCAATTATCAGCACGAGGGATATAGGCCCTAAGGGGGGAGTGCCCCCCGTGGAGGTCTTTCTAAGGGATCCTAACCCGTATTTACGCTTGGAAAACCAAGGTTCGAAGAAAACCACGAAAACTCCGAATGATTAGGCCGACGGGCGCGATTGGGATCGAACCCAGCACCTCCTGTCTACCAGCATCGATAGCAGAACCTCTGGGTCACTGGTGGGGCTCCGGAATTTTGGAGAGTATAGTTGAAATGAGTCTGAGATTCCTTCTAATGACTCCCTCAACGTCCTACAGTGAACATATCTGATATTTTTGTACTAACACTGTCACGAAAAATGTTAAGACTGATAATTTCCCCTAAATTTAAAATATTTTAGAAATTAAAAATACTTATGTTAATACATATAAACTCCTTATGTACAGTCGTGCAAAATAAATAAATAAATAAATAAATAAATAAATAAATAAATATCCCCTACTAACTCCTCAACAAATTATCGTAGACGAAAGTTACTGGTACCGGACGATTGGAAATAAAGTCTACTTTTAAATGGTGTGTATAAAATTTGCTTAGGGGCCATATACATATTAAAACGAATTCAAACTTCATTTTTTGCAATGGCAGTACCCAAATTTAACGAGATATTTCAAATCTTCGGTTCAAAATATGCCTAGAAACCAAATTTCAAGTCATTCGAATGATAAGTTTTTGAATTATAGACATTCAAAATATAGTACTTCTAATGTTAAATTACATTTTCATATTTTTATTTATATCTCCTGAAATTATACTCCTAATGAGCTAATTTTTTGTGCAACAATAATACTAATATACCCAAACATAAATACGTTGAATTTGCAATTTTTATAATTTTATGATATGAATTATGAATTATGAAATTAATATTCCAAAAAATTATGATTTGCAACATACAATTTTTTTGATGGATTTAGATTTATTATGTCCTGCTTTATGGAAATCCCAAATTTCATATTTTTTTTCCAAGTAGTTTTCAAATTATGCTTAAAAAACGGCAAAATGATGGTTTAAGGGGCCGTCTATGATAGAAGTAAGTAAATTTTTGAAATTTATTCTGCTATCCTGTAATCAAACAGGTTTCATTGACGCTTAAACGTGCCTTGATCAAAAAGGCGACTCTCTCGGTTAACAATTGAGTTCGGAAATTCAATATGGATACAGCCCTTAAAATACGCTCGTTTTAAAATGATTAATTTCTCGGAAACTTATGGCACGAATTGCATAAAAATTTGTTTATAGGCTAATTGGAAGGTGTAGAGTTCATTTATGCTGCCAAAATTGTGTACTGCTATTAAAAAAAACAAAGTTATGGTTCGTTTTAATATGTAGATGGCTCCTTAAACAAATTTTATATACATCAATTAAAAGTAGACTTTATTTCCAGTCGTTCGGTACCAGTAATTTTCTTCTATGATAATTTGTTAAGAAGTTAGTAGGGGGTGTTTACTTTTTTTTTCCACGACCGTACAAACCATCATAGTCAGGAGACAAGAAGACACCATACCTTTCAGATAGCCTTTACAGTTTGTTTGATTTTATTATTTTTGACAAAAATCAATGCGGTGTTTCTGTGGATATGCAATCTGTTTATATGTTTGTCTGCCTTGCAAAAACAGTCGCAAACGGCATTTGATTTATTTGAAAAACGGTGTAAATTTTTGTGAGTAGTCCGAAATTAGCTTTATAGTTTTCGATGCAATTTGGTTAATTAGTTGAATATATATAGGTATGATCGAAGATCGCACAAAGGATTTAGTTTAATATACCTTTCAAAATACTTTATCTTTAATTAATTAATTTAAGTAATTAATTTATAATTATTAAATCCTTACATAGACAGAAGCACCATTAAATTTC
This sequence comes from Maratus speciosus, assembly GCA_963932465.1. Classification (NCBI taxonomy): domain Eukaryota; kingdom Metazoa; phylum Arthropoda; class Arachnida; order Araneae; family Salticidae; genus Maratus; species Maratus speciosus. Next base: position 174,619,957 of record OZ010790.1, on the reverse strand, counting down.
ATTTTAAAATTATTACTAATAAAGCTATATTTTTTAATCAAATTAAAATTATTCAAGTAAAATTACTGAAGTAAAATTCAAAATTCCGAAATTTCAAAAACTTGGCAAAGGTTTTAATAAAATTTGGAATTTCTAAAAAGAGAAAAAACTGTTTAAACGATATTTAATATGCTAAAATTTCTGAAGAATTTATTGGATGTTCGAGAGAAAATTTATATTTTGAATCTTCGCAAAACAAACTATTTTTTTAATCGAAATCTAAATTCCTAAATTTAAACAAAATTATTCGAAGTTTAAACAAACTTTGAAATATCGTAATTTTTCAAAACAAAAAGAATTTTTGTATTAAATAATTATTGTTAAAATGTTTTCAACAATTTTTGTCCTTAAAAGGCCAAAAAAAAAAATATTACTAAAAACCTATAAAATTGAATCTATCATATATTAACAGGGGTCGTATGGTTCAGGGAATTTTTCAGGAAAAATATCAGTAATTTTTTTATAGAAAAATAAATCCAGGTTAAACGCGCGAAATTTTACCTTATTTATGAAGAGAATTTCTATAAGAAAATACTGGTACCGAAGAATTTTCTGGTCTTGAAATTTCAGAACCCGTAGGACCCCTAAATTAAAATCTATTCCTTTGAAAAAAAATAAAGCTGAAACCAAGCTTCGAACTTGGATCATTTGTATTGCAAGAAAACGCATTACCACTGAGCCATCTAGCCAATGGGAAAAGTCTAAATTGACGTTCTGTTTCAATATCTAAATCGAAGAAATTTTCAGATGTCATTAAACTAATTCATTTTCTAAAACTAATAAAAGACTTTTTCAAAATTTTATTATTTGTAATGTGGTCGGAGGTATTCAAGTATGCAAAAATATAAAGTCTCTAACTTACACAGTTTTCGAGAACCAACGCTGTGACATACAGACAGAGGAGCGAAACGAATAGTGTTTCCTCAGATGAACGAAACCCTAAAGAGCAAGAATTTCAGTAAATAATTTACAATTATTTTGCGTAAATTAATAATTTTTTAACGCAGTATTTCATTTAATAATAGCATGTTTACATATTACTTGCAAAACTCCCGGCTTTGCCAACGTAATAGTTGAAATATGCCAAGTGGTATTACTGTGCCTATTTTTATTAGAAAATTACATTGTTAGGAATTATCAAAAAATTACTAATTAATCCACAATTTCAATAAACTTCATTATTACGCTGCATTAGGTGAAAATGAGAATTAAATCAATATGAAAAACTTAAACTAATTCTAAATAAATGATAATATAGAATGCATTTTGAAACTTACTCAAAATTTTTACTTCAGGATTTGAATTTTTTAGAATACATTCTTAGCACTAATTTACATCTTAAAAGTAACCATCCTGCTACATCCCAAGTTTATAGTCTATCGGTCTGCCACCCCTATGGTGGTAGTGTCACCAACATAAAATATAAAATATAACAGATGTTGGAACAGATTTCTCTCACATGAATTTGTCTACATAAAGTTTCAAATCGGTTTAGTATTTCCTGAGATTCTGGAGAAATCGGTATTTAAAAGTTTTTAAAAAGATTTTCCCTTATTTTAACATTTAAATTTCGTATATTTTAGAAACTGTTCTTAGAGAGCATTTACGTCTAATAAATATACATCATACCAAAGTTTAAGTTTCTGTCTTTAACAATTCAATAGAAATCGTAATTTAGAATACTTTTAAAACGCCTTTCGCTTATTTCAACATTTTAAATTTCGATTTCTTTTAACTGTTCTTAGAGAGAATTTACATCATATAACCTTCCTACTACCAAAATCTGTTTTTGCCACCCAAAGAGGTCATATGTGATACCGCTAACATTTTTATTTATTTTTTTTTTACATGCAGCATTATAACAAAATGACTATGAACATTATATTTTATCCTTTTTGATGGAACAAAATTTATTTTATGAAAGAAATCTTTATAATAATTTAGAAAATTAACATTTCTTAAAGCAATATATATAATAATTAAGCTTACCATTCCCGGAATATATTCTTTCTCAATTTATACAAATAGTGCGAGTATGTTGTTTTCAGACAAAACCGCTGAACATTCCGTACAGCTGAACATCATATTTTCGGTTCACCGAATGTTAACAGTAACAATACCTGCCACGTGTTTTGCCTTTCATGATTATATATTCTTCAAGTATTTTTGGAACAGGTAAGTGTTTCTGTACATTATGTTGGATCAAAGATTAACCTAATTTCATTAGGAATACTCTTCGTTTAGAATTTGTTTGTTTCTCCCAATTTGGATTTATATATAGCCAAATAATAAAGCGATTCAGTACTCTAATGTCTAACACATTGTAACTTATAACCACAGACCATCTTCTAGTCATTCTCTTTGCTGAATATGTTCGAAATAGCTTATCCATAGTATCAATTCTTGATTCTGTGCAGTTCTAATCTATGAGTATAGTTGATATCTTTTCCGGTGTTTTCTCAATTTCAGGGGGGAAATGTATTGCGCTAAGCAGAGTTACAAGTTTAAACATCATTTACATCTTACAACTGCCACTACAAATTTCAAGTTTCTAACTCATCGAGTATCACAAAAATCGAAATTTAGGAAGTTGCTTGTTTCTGGAACCACAAGGTGGTAGTCGCACCGACATAAAATATTGCCTATCTTGGCGTAAGGACTGCAATCATTAATTTGAAACCATTACTTTTGAAATCAATTTGGTATTTCCTGAGGTTGCATTGAAATCGGAATTTAGAACGTTTTCAGAATGCTTTTCGCGCATATTAACCCTTTTCAAATTTGGATTTTTTTTAGAAACTTTTCTTAGAGTGCATGTATATCGTATAAGTAACTGTCATGCAAAAATTCAAGATTTTAGGCCCTTAAGTAACACAAAAAACGCATTTTTGAAAGTTTTCTGATTCTACACACCCTTGGCGGTCATGGTATAGACATAAAATATAGCTTATGTTGGAACAGAGACTGTCACAATCAATTTGCTACTATTACTTTTGAAATCGGTTCGGTATTTCCAGAGACTAGCCCTTACAAATAAACAGTCACACACACAAACTTTACCTCTTTATAATATTAGTTTAAATTTATCATATTTCAAAAGCAAAGCATTCTACAGCAGTGTATTTTCGGAATCTCGGTTAACAACTGTATTTCTCTTATAACTTGATTTTGTAAGATTCATGAAATTTCATCATTTATTTAAGTAATTTCTTTTGTATCTTAATAAGATACTTTACATTTAGTTTGATATATATCTGATTATTTTCTTGCCTTCAAATTCTAGTCTTCAGTGAAACTGATTAGAATCTTCAAATGAGTCTATATTCTAGGCTTTTGGGGAAATAGGTCATAAAGTAAATATTTTTTTGAATGAATCTAATTTTTTTAGCAGTTTTATTGCAATATTTTCATTTTTTATATTTCAAAGGTACTCCATTGTATAGCAGTTTAATCTTTGGAATCAAGAAAGGCAATCTTAATTTTTTAAATAACAAGTTTTTTTAAATGAAAAACAATTTCATCATTCCTCCTTAGAATATTCTCATGTGTATCTTGATAGGAACATTTAAATTTACTTTTATATAGCTCCAATTATTTTCTTATTTTCAGGTTTTATTCTTCACGGAAAAGGTACTGAGTCTTAAACTTACTTTTGGGGAAATGGTTTAAAATGTGAAAAAATAAATATATCAATAATAAAACAGAATTCTATGTAGCGGAATAATTGAGCAATAACACTGAGAAGATATAGATGAAGTTGAACACATTGGTCTTTTTTATTTATTTCTGTATCTTAGTGTGACACGACGCTTGTTAAAATGCTTGTTATTTTTAAAAATCTTTCATTGTGAGTTTGTAAAACAGTGCACGTAAGAAGGAAATTTTCAAGTGTTAACCACTAAGTATTATCTTTCAGAAGATATCCGTATATCTTTTAAAGAAAATTGAAAGTGTTATATCCCTACCAAATCAGAATTAGTAGCGATCTGTATTAACAGATGGCAGCACCATAAAGAGAGAGTTTTGAGATTTGTAAGGCTTTCCATGTAGCCGAGAATATTCTGCGCAGTTGTAAGATGTGATTTGTTCTGATAGCTGCGCTTGAGCGGCTTTTGTAAATATGTATAATAAACTATAAGTAAATTATAGTTATGCCTTCTTCCTTAGTTAAGAGTCATTAGTTATAATAAGAGAGTGCATCGGCGATATAAAAGTGACGACGAAATGGGAATTTAACCCAAACTGAAATGTTGTGGAAATTTTTTTTTTTCGAAAAAGAAAAACAGAACGGAAAAATGACCGATAAAGAAATAATTTCTCTGGGACGCTTAGAAGAATATAATGCGAATGTTCCTTGGACTATTTACGTCGAGAAAATTGATTTTTATTTCTCAGCGAATAGCATCAAAATGATGATATGAAGAAGAATATTTCATTAAGTTCTGTTGGAACAACAACGTTTGCTATTTTACGAGATATGATTGTTCCGAATACGCTGAAAGAAATTAGTTCGAGGATCTTTTAAAGAAAGCTAAGAATCATTTTTCACCACGCCCTAGTGAAATTGTCGAACGATTTAAGTTTCAGAAACGACTAAGAAAGCAAGGAGAGAATATAACCGATTTCGTACGAGAATTACGTCGTTTATCCGAACATTGGTGTTTGGGATTCAGGATGAAAAGATACAACAAAAATTACTAGATTCTAAAGATTTAACGTTCCAAACTGCGATAGAAATAGCTGAGTCATTTGAGATAGCTGAGGCTGGAGTGAAATCCCTACACATCGGAGATACTACGACTGTCAGTCAAGTGCGTGTTTCGAAAGAAGAGAAATCGAAAGTGGAGAAGTATGTTCATGCACCTAAGCCTAAAGAAGATAAATTCGCGCCTGAGAAACCGTGTTACAGATATTCTAAAAATCATAATCCCAAGTTTTGCCCTTTTAAATCTTCAGAATGTCATTTCTGCCATCGATTGGGGCATTTAAAAATTTGTTGTCGTAATAGAAAATTTGGAATGAAAAGTGAGAAACCTTTTAAGAGCAGAAAAATTAAAACTGTCCAGGAATAATATTGTTTAAATTTTATGGACGACAACTCCAATAAGGTGTCATGGATTAAATCGGATAAAATAAATGGTGTAAAAATACAATTTGAAATTGATAGTGGTGCGGCTCATACTATTGTAAGTAAAAGTGTTGCTCATAAATTGTTCTCAGGTAAGCTGCCTTTAATTAAATCTAATATAAAATTGCAAACTTATACTAAAGATTCTTTAACTGTTTTGGGGGAATCAAAAGTAAATGCTGTTGTTAATGATTATTGTATTCCGGGTTTAAGAATATTAGTAATTAAAGAGGAGTGTCCGAGTCTAATCGGAAAAACTTGGTTAAAAGCATCAAAATTATTTTGGCCTAATGTAAATATGATTAAAAGCATTTCGAAAGATGATTTAATTAGAAATTTTCGTAATGTGTTTGCTGACGGGATCGGGACAATCAAGGGTCCTGCCGTGTCAATTAAATTGAAAAAAAATGAAAAACCAGTTTTTCTTAAGCTGTTCCTTTTGCTTTAAGGAAAGCTACTGATGTTGAATTGGAACGATTAACTAATGAGGGTATTTTGAAACCTGTTGATCATTCAAAATGGGCTAGTCCTATAGTAATTGTTCCTAAGCCTAATGGTTCTGTTAGAAAATGTGCTGATTACAGAGCAACAGTTAATGCTAATACTGAAAATGATAATTATCCTCTTCCTAGAATGGAAGAATTATTTTCTAAATTATCAGGTGGTAAATTTTTTACTGTTTTTGATTTAAAAGATGCTTATTTACAACAACCTGTAGATAATGAAAGTAGTAATATTTTGACTATAAATACACATAAAGGCTTATTTAATGTGTCACAATTGCGTTCATTTTTAGGCTTAATTTCTTATTATAGAAACTTCCTGCCTAATATTTCAGTTGTTTTAGAACCTTTACATAGATTATTAGACAATAATGTAAACTGGGCATGGTCAGAAAAGCATGAAAAAGCGTTTCAAAAAGTGAAACAATTATTATGTACAACTCCTGTTTTAGAATTGTATGATGTTAACAAAGATATAATTTTAAACTGTGATGCTTCTGAATATGGTATAGGGTCAGTTTTAAGCCACATTGTAGACGGTAAAGAGAAACCTTTTGCTTATGCTTCGAGAACTTTAAATAAAACTAAAAGAAATTATGCAATGATTGATAAAGAAGCTTTACCTGTAATGTTTGGTGTCACTAAATTTCACCAATATTTAGCTGGAAAACAATTTGAAATTATAACAGATCATTAACCTTTAATTAGATTGTTTGATCCTGTTAAAAAGGTACCTGATACATTATCACCTAGAATGCTGAGATGGTCATTAATGTTAGCTGGTTATGATTATACAATTGAGTATCGCGAGGGTAAAAATAATAAAAATGCGGATGCATTAACCCTTAAATGCCTGAGTTTTCAAAAATCATTGTAATAATGTTTTTCGACTTTCATTTTTTAAATAAATCATGGGAAAAATACTTTAAAAAATCATATTTTGTTTTAAGTATAGTTTACGGCTAAAAAACAGTTTGTTACTAATCGGTAATACTGGTGTTTAATTTGAAAAATAATTTCCCTTGATAAAATTCTATAATATTAAACGCACACGAATTTTAGGAACTATAATAAGAAATAAATTTTACTTGCTCACTGCTGGTCAAAATAGGGTATTTCGCACGCTTCCAAAGAAAACAAAATGAACAAGTAGCAACAATTGAAAAAATAAATCTATCTTTATTCTTAAACAGCACAAGTGCTGCCATCTACATATTGAAAATCGATTTAATAATATTTTCAGACTGTATTTTATTGGCAACATTAGGCATTAGAGCTTCAATATTATTCTAATAGTATTTTAGAGCCTAAATTGGGTATGTTGCCGAAAAGCAGCACCGGGCATTTAAGGGATAAGTAGATTACCTCTTCCAGAAACTGTAAATATAGTGAGTAATCCTGCGGAAATAATGTTCGTTTCAAATAATGATAATTGGCTTATTACGTCTAAAACTATTGCAAAGTGGACAACTGAAAATCCTGTAACTAAACAAATTTTAGAGTGGGTGTTACATGGGTGGCCGCGAAAGGTTAAACAAGAAGAATATCAAACATATTTTCGTAGAAGGGAGGAAATTTCCTGTCTAGAAAATTGTCTATTGTGGGGACATAGAGTGATCATTCCAGAGGAAGGCCGTGAATATATATTAAAATTACTGCATTCCGTTCATCAGAGTACATCGAGCATGAAAGCGAAAGCTAGGGTGGTAGTTTGGTGGCCAAATCTGGATAAAGAAATTGAACAAATGGTAAATTCTTGCAATAGATGTCAGATGTTTGCGAGGGATTGTCCCAAAATGGAACACTTGAAATGGAAATCTGAACTGCCCTGGGAAAGGATCCATATAGATCATGCCGATCCTTTTGAAGGTAAAATGTTTTTAATAGTAGTCGATTCTTATACTAAATAGTTGGAGGTAGAGGTAGTACCCAGGTCTGATAGTAAAACTACAATTAAGGTATTAAGGAGAATTTTTGCTTCATTTGGATTACCTGTTGAATAGGTCAGTGATAATGGTCCCGCGTTCACAAGTGATGAATTTGAGGAATTTCTTAAAAATAATGGAATTAAGCATACGCCTGTTCCACCTTATCATCCGTCTTCGAACGGACAAGCGGAAAGATATTTGATAACTGTGAAAAATTGTCTTAGAAAACTAGATAAAAGTGACATAACATTGTCAATTTCGCGATTTTTGTTAGAAAATCATTCCACTCCTCATTCGGTGACTGGTAAAACTCCTGCTGAATTAATGTTTGGAAGGCCAGTTCGAGCAGCCCTTCACTTGGTATTACCATCAAAACCTAAAATACAGCAACCCCTGCATAAACTTAATCTTCATGATTTAGTTTTTGTTAAAAACTTTGGAAAAGGGGAGAAATGGGTAAAAGGAAAAATCATGAAATTATTTGGGAGTAGATGGGTTTTAGTAAATATATGTGACGGAATAATGTGTAAACGTCACGTTGATCAGTTGAGACGAAATAAAGAGATAAGTGATGAAATACCAGAGAGAGTTATAGAGATGACTCGAAATTATAAACCAATGTCAGACAAAGTTGAAAATATGGGACATAGTGGTAAAAATTGCAGTAATTATGATAGATAAGAAAGGGTTAACCAAAACCGTTCTTCTGGAATTAATGGAAAAATAAAAGAACAGCTTAATAATGATGATACTATAGAACCAAGCCAATCTCAGCCTTCGCATGACATTGTGGCAGGTACAGTTGTGAGTAATAAAAATGATGTTACGGCAGATAAAACTGTAAAATACAATTTGACTAAAAACAATGACGAGGACTGTAAGAAAAGTGCTCCAGGTCGAAGAAGTCAAAGAGCAAGATTGCCTGTAGTTCGTTTGAACTGTGAGGGGAGGGGTGTTATATCCCTTCCAAATCAGAATTAGTAGCGATCTGGATTAACAGATGGCAGCACCATAAATAGAGAGTTTTGAGATTTGTAAGGCTCTGCATGTAGCCAAGAATATTCTGCGCAGTTGTAAGATGTAATTTGTTCTGATAGCTGCGCTTGAGCGGCTTTTGTAAATATGTATATTAAACTATAAGTAAATTATAGTTATGCCTTCTTCCTTAGTTAAGAGTAATTACTTATAATAAGAGAGTGCATCGGAGATATAAAAGAAAGTACACTGTTTTAATGTTTTACTTCGAATGCAAATACCAAATATATGCCTTTAAAACTACACGAAATCTTAAAAATATTTACAAATATTTAACTACACTAGTCTCCAGAAGTTAAGGTACAGGGACTGGATGCTTTCGATTGTACTCGGTTTGTTGACTATCTACCTACATTATTGGCGAATTGTTCTTGAACTTCTGGGATATAAAGAACGTGTTTGATTTCATATTTCTCGGTGAAGATTTAGTCGGGGGGGGGGGGGCATTTAGGGGGGTTAATAATAAATTTAATAATAAAATAACATTTGCAATCACCTACGTAACAGAAATGCTGAAAACGGTTTGTCACTGTGTTAAATGACTATTAGTGTCTTGTTCAATGTTTGTGTGCATTAGTGTAATCATAGCATTCATATTCGTGAAGATGTTATTGTGTCTATAAAAATTCAAAAGTTTTTTGTTTATAGCATACATTGTTTTCAATCAAATTTAACACAACTTTCTGAAAATTTGTCAAGGAATAGCAGCAACAGTATACTGCATATAAAACATGAATATATTAAATATTTGATGAGATATAGACATTTGTATGAAATAATTTTTAACTGCGCATGCGTGAGAGATTTCAAAATTTTTATTTCTTAATTTGGTAGCCAGCTATTTTGGCCAACTCCTATAAAAAGTCCAGTCAAATATTGCGAAAACTTAGAAAGATATAGTGAGCTGATTGATAAGTTGTGGAAAATCCGTTATAATAAAGTTACTTTTAGAAAGCAACTCACTATATCGCCCCTATCTTTGTGACTTTTGGCGACATTTGACTGGACTGACTGGACTTTTCAATCAGTCCATAAGCCAGTACTCGGGGCTATGGCCGAGGAGTTCTTCGAACACATTTTATTTCGCTCTCTTTTTTTTTTCTCACTGAGGAAGGGGATCTAGGAATCCTCGAAACGATCATATGGGAATTTATTGCCGTTCTGTGCATTATTTGTACGTAAAATCGTTGTTAAAACTTTTGGCTTTTGCTTTGGACATTTTAGATCAGTTTTCCTCAATAGCTGACTACCAAAGTATAAAATAAATATTTTAGAATATTCCACGGATGCGCAGTTAAAAATTATTTCATACAAATGCCCATATCTCATCATATATTCAATATATTCATGTTTTAACTGCAGTATTCTGTTGCTACTGTTCTTTATCAGGTTTTCGGAAAGTTGTGTTAAATTTGTTTGAAAACTCTGTATACTATAAACAAAATACTTTTGAATTTTTCACAGACATAATAACATCTTTACGAATATGAGTGCTATGCTTACTCAAATTCAAACGTTGAACAAGACGCAAATAGTCGGATAATACAGTTACAAATCATTTTCAGCATTTTCTGTTACATAGGTGATCACAAATATTATTTTATTATTAAATTTATTATTATCCCCCCACTAATTGTCCTCCCGTCTAAATCTTCACTGATAAATATGAAATCAAACATGTTCTTTACACCCCAGAAGTTCAGGAACAATTCGCCAATAATTTTGGTAGATATTCGCCAAACCGTGTACAGTCGAAAGCATCCTGTCCCTGTACCTTAACTTTTGGAGGCCAGTGTATTAGTGTCTATTCTACTAACTGAAATATAATCTTTAACAATAAATCTTTGTTAGGAGTTCATAATGAATTATACAAATGACATAAATTATTCCATTTCATAATGCAATCTCTAATGATGAATTTAATATTCCAGTAATATGTGATAATTACGGTGTCAATACGGTCAAAGTGGAATTCTGTTATATAACGAATGGCATAATTACTTGATTATGTATTTACCACTACGTTTACTTATTATAGATTTTAATGCTTGTTATTAATGAAAATTAGTTAATTTAAATGTAACTACATTGATAGTTAATTTAGATTATATTAATAATTTAGCCAAAGTGTGTGTGTTAAATTAGCGATGATTAGTGGTATGATGAGACTTATCTATCACCCATTTAAACTCAAAATTTAATAATAGTAGGACATAATGTGAGATTATAATATTTATACAAAAGTGGGCACATATACATTTTACTCTAAACTAGTTTTCATTGCCTTCATCTGTATATATATAGGTAAGAATGGTTCAGAATTTTTATTAGAAACCTATTCTTAGATATTTCTAAAATGCACTTTAAAATTTAAAATGTAATGAATTTTGAACTTTTTTCCGTTGTGCAGGTGCAAGATTGAAGCTAACCTCAATTTTAAGAGGCAATAATTTACGTTAATTCAAACAGCTTTTGTACAGAAAATTAAGACGCATTGCACTTTTTTGACAGAGGTGTATGGTGTCTTTTTGAAAATCGTTGAAAAAATTTTGCTATCGATTTTTACACTTTTGAAGCGACAGTAAATATATTTTCAACATTTTTTGCCATGGTACATGATGACATTGATGACTTTAGAAGAATCATTCGAGCCCAAAGAACATCGATATACAAATTTCCACAATTCATAGTGTAGCTGAATGTACGCGCTCTGGCTGTGATCGAATTAGAAACACTCCTTGCACTGTCCGTGATGTCATCCGAATAAAATATTGCTGAAGTTTTATCGTACTGGGAATACTGATTCATTGACAGTTATATCTTAAGCTATATTTTTTCTTTGGAGAAATATAATTGTAACTTCTTCAAAAGTAAATAGTTTTCGTATACAACTGCTGGAAATTGAACTGCAAAGCAAAACACCTTTCAAGAATCATTCAGCTGAAGAAGATACAACTATTTCTTTTCAAAAAATGGAATTTCCATTGCAAAAAAATGTACATCATACAATCTTTTATAATACTTAAAAGCAAAAGTTTCACTTTCTCATGTAAAGCATTAAAGCAGTAATTAAAGTATGTTAAATGTATTTAGCTCAGTTTTAGATATTATGGTAAAAGAGTAAAAGACCAATAACTTCATGACAATACCTTCATGATATTCATTTAAAAAAAAAATAACGGTCTTGAATGCTTAAACTTTTTGAGTTAAAACTAAAATTTTTGTAATTTTTTGTAAAATGAAAAATTTATGAGTTGCGCCCGGTGATAAGCATTTTGCTATGTCAGTAAAACATTACCACTGCATTCAGAAAATTTAGATAAGCGTTCCTTAGGTTGTAATAAGCATAGAAGTTTCAAATTTCTCTATATCTTTATTTTCAGAAAATAAATTGATGTTTTGTTTTCCATTTCTCTCAAAAAATACCTTAAAACTCAACAAAAAGAAATAGAAATGACAAATAAAAAATATATATTTGTATTTTTAGCTTCATTATACAAATAACATTTTTGTTATTTTGTGGTATTTAAAAACTACGTTATTCCATAAATATTTCGTACAATAAATGATGAAAGCTCCAAAATAATTTATTTCTCTGATAAGGTTCATAAAAATCCACTTACTTTATATTACGAATTTTACGCTTAAAAAAAACTTTATCAAAATTTACTTACAGCCACAGTTTTTTATATTTTCAATTGGTTGAGTTTCAAAGAAGACTAAAAAGGGAAAATTGTACTATAATTTGAAGAAAATAAAATTCAAATCTCAAAATTTGAGCTGTAAGTCAATCCATGGAAAAGTTAATGGAAACACTATAACAACATTCTTAAATAATACTCGTGAAGATATTGTTTAAAACATTTGATTAGATCACTTAACTATATTTTAAATCTTAAAATTTTTAAAGCGTTTCGTTTTTGTGGGAAATGTGAAGTACTATATCTTACTAGTAAAATTTCTTCATGAAACTATTAAGTTAAAAGAAATATCTTCAAGCAAATACAAGGAGGTTAATCTTAATACAAGAAAAGAGAAAAAGTTTTGAGAGATTTAAAAAATTACAATATATATATATATATATTTTAAACAAACTTTAAAAATATCTAAGTAGGTTAGTTCAGTTATTATTATGGTGATTTTAGTTTTACAATCGGTGCTGCATTTCATAAGAAGGATATAGTTAGACTAAAAGATCTTTAACATTTTACAAGAGATTTAAACAAAAGCCGTGATGGCAGAAGCTGTTATTAGCTACGAAAAGTTTTTGGAACTTTTTTTTTGTTCAGATCGTTTTATTCTAATTATAGTTTACATCTTTAAAGGTTGAGATAAAACTCTACATAATAGTTAACGAAAAATAAGGTTTCAAACTTTTTGTTGTCGAAGTTTGTAAAGTAAAGGTAAATATCCTTTTTTAGGTCGCTATAAATGAAAAATAAATTTATATAAACAAATGACCTTTTTAAATATAAAATAACTGAAAACTGTTTACCATAAGCATTATTTCACTGTGATATTTAGTTTGCAATAATTGCAATAATATTAATTGAAATCTGATTAATTGTGATAAAGAAAGCTTGTTATTCATTCGTTTTCTTAAACCTGCATTTTTAAAAGGAAAAAAAATTCAACATGAAATACGTTAAACTAACAATTTTTTATTAAAAACATAAAAAAAAACAACAACAACGCATAAATTGATAAAGAGAAAAAATAATTATTATTTAAAATTGTTTCTATCCACATATTTGCTTATATAGAGTCTTAAAATTAATTTTCTGTCCTTTTTTTAGAGGAGCGGACGTATATTTCGTTTATGACAAATGCACACCGATTATGAAAGGAAAACACTACTCCGTCATTTCTGTACATTTTAATAATATAAATAAATATAAAATGCTTTATTAACTTCTGCATAAACTAGTAGATTAAAAACCCTTCACTTGAATCATCAAAAATTATATATTTTGTCATTATTAATTGATATGTTGGAGGAAATCTCTATAGCATGTATTAAAAATATTTGTACGTTAACATGCATACAGGGTAACTCTAGAATAGATGGCCATAGAGGAGAGGGGGCCATTCTAAATATTTCCAAAACTTGATCATAGATTGCACATAAACTTATTCGTATGAAATGGTTCAACGAGTTTATTTATTGCGACGTCCAGTTGTCATTTTGATTATAAAATTTAAGTGTAATTTTAATGTTTATTTAATTTAGTGGTTGAATATATATATATATATTTTTTTACTTAGATTTCTGAATGTTTTGCAGTACGTACATTATATATATTTCATTACTATATGGAATTTTAAGGCACGCATATAATCTAATCTTTACTTTTAAGCCGAAAAGACAGACATACAATGCTATTGATTCTTTAAATTGGGCGACCATCAGTCTTTCAATTTCAGGACAGATGGCCACATGAAATCGAGGAGAGATGACCACCTTTAATCAATATTTCAAAATTATAGGGAGTGATTATTTTAACTAAATATAAGTAAATATAAAATAAATATATAACGTTTATGTTTTTAAATATATTAATTGATATAATAATTTAAATTTTAACTAACATAAATATTTTAATAATAATGTAATAAAACATAATTTTCAAAAACTACTGAAAAAGCCTGAAACTTCCATAACAGAAACTAATAATGTTAATACATAAACTAAATTAACGTAATAAAACTAAAGGTAAGGCGAGAAAAAAAAACAAACAAACAAAAAAAAAAACCACGACACTTTCAGTAGCGAAGAAAACGAAATACATTTAAAATTATGAGATTCTACAGAATCCGAGTAAATAGAATTGGATTAGGATCACTGTGTTGGTTGTGCAAAACAATATAATGTCACATACAAAAAGGATGTCTGGATACAATGCATAAGGTACCGGAAGTGGTTCCATGAAACGTGCACAAATTATCAAGGCCTTTGCCAAACATGTGGTAAGATATTAAGAAAAGAGAAGTATTGAAATTATACTTCAAATTTTGTTTATTCGAGTTTTACTCACTCATTTTCCATCATATAACTGCATCTTTACGCTATATGTTTTTCATGATTAACTATATGAAATATGTTATTTTTTTGCTATTTAACTTCACATTTTCTTTCTTGCATTGGATGGCCATCTCTCCTCGGCTATTAGGAGAGATGGCCATCTGCCATTTTAATTTTAATTTTGTTTAATACTTTTTGTTTTCAATATTTATTTATTTTTTGCATAAAATATGATGAGTATATGTATACGAATTTGAAATATCCATAAATATTTCTTGTATTTGCACTCTAAGAATTTTTATTACAATCTTTAAAAACCATGGCCATCTATCCCAGAGTTACCCTATATGTATCATACTGCAAGTATGCAGATAATATAAAATGTGGAATATGCATCATGATGATATTTTTTTATATCTTAATCTTAACAAGTCAAACGCGTAAATAAATCCATCAATAGCGTAGTGGTTTATTTTATTCTTGTTTGATTTCAGTCCATCATTCGCATATCCCTTGTAATATTATCTAACTCAATGAACATCAGTTACCTTTTTTACTTACCTCTCAAACTCGAAATTATCTCACATGAAACTATTTTGAATAAACAACGGAAACTAACAACATTTTCCTGGCGAATATCTCTTTACGTTATTTATCTACTGTGTACTGTAACATTAACAGTCACTTTATTAAACTTACTAATTCCGTTTAAAATTTATTTCATCATAAAAAAGCAAAATGCATGAACTTCACTTTTTTTATTTTTATAGTCAATAACACATTTTACATTTTCTTTCGTGAGGAAGTTATTTAAATGCAGTTAGTACATCTCAAAGTTAGAATAGCTGTGTTACAAATTAAGTTATCAGCATTTTACTCAACTTAATTTAAACAAAGCATTCTCGTGATAATTACAGAATTATGCGTTTGAATGTTACAAGCAGCTATTTTCTGAACTTCTGATTTATAACTTCTTTACTTGAGTTATAATTGCCTTTAGAGCTTTCGATTTATTTTTCTACATATATAGATTTTAGCAATGTCATTAGACATATCACCAGTAAATTATCTATCCATTTATGTATTTATATATTTGGAATGGTTAAAAAAAACACGAACTCTAATGATAAAAATCAACATTAAATTAATTCCGAGCAATTAAAAAAAATAGGAAAATAGAAAACAAAGATATTTATCTAATCTTAAAATGAAAAATCAACCTTACTAAAGTTTTTAAACACACATCAGAAAAATAAATCTATGCATATTACTGATATATATAGGGTAGTAAACTCTGTTTTAAAGGATTTTTCATGAGAATGAACGATTGTTACAGAACAATTTGATACGTACCTGTTATTCAAAATCTAGTTCTTTGTTAGCTACATCAATATCCCATAATTTTGGTATAAATAAAATTATTTGATCAAAGAACGACTCATCTTTAGGGGCTATCCATGAATCGAGCAATGTTTAGATATCTTTAAAGAAGCTGTAGTACTGTTCAGAAAGATCATTATGCATGGATCGAATCAAGGATTTATATGAAAGAGCAAGGGAATAAAGTGGGTGGGATAGCACATCCCATCTGAGCATCTGTAGCATTACCTTTACCATGCGACTAATCGTGGAAGAGCTGTAAAATCTTCTTGTCTTTTTTTCAGGTGTATCCCGGTCGTTTTGCTTTAAATTCGAGATTAACCCTCTGTCTACCAGAAGGGTCCAATGGACCCGACATGTATATTCAAAATATCTATTCAAACCAGAAAATTTCTTCAAAACAAACTAAATGTATAAATCAGACAATAATAAGTTAAATAAACAAATTAAATAGTTTTAAGTAAAAATTCTGGTGTAGAATGTTTTTATAAAACTTGAGTAAAATTTCCGGTAGTTCTAGGGTTAAGCTGCACTAATTATTGTCAGTAACCATCGACAGCAATGGTTTGACAAGGTTTGCGTAGATCCGAACAGACAACCCCTTCTGAACACACCGAATACAGAACATCAGCTTCGAACTAAGATTATGCGGATGGATGGACAGGCTTTTTCCATTTTTCATCCGCTTTCACAATACGATGCAAACAATCGTTCCTTCTTTACCGTTGAAGCAGAAATATACATATGTAAAAATACCTTTCGATGTCTCTAGGATTTAATTCGTATTTCACCCATTATGCTTGCTTTTGAACTACTAACATCGATTTCAAACTTTTCGTAATAGTCGTTAAGCATTTGAAATTGATCTGCATCGAGCTATGAAATGACTGTGATCACAGAAATCCTCTAGTTTTTAAATGAAAACAATGTTGTTCTGAAGATTTCTGTTTACTGAAAAAAAACATTTTTACAGTACAAAGTACTGTTCATCTCGCGCTCAAACTCGATCACAGTCGAATGTGCTGTAGCTTTCTTTGGTTTCTTGACTATATAAACATGAAAAATACAGTAGTTGCGTAAAATTAACAGCACAATGTGCTGGCAATTCGGACGCCAGCAGTTTGTGCTGGCAAATCTACAATGGGTTTTTTTACAGTGTATATTATAATGTGTTTTATTACTGGGTTACTTTTATTAAAAAACAAAATAGCATTTTATCAAGGGTGATTATATTAAATGGCAAACGAAAATTAAATCATCACGTTGTTCATAGCATTATGGAACGAAATATCTTATTCCGCAACTTGTTTTATTGTTTTAAATTACAGTTTAGATGTAGCGAGAGCGATTTCAGGGAGGAGTTTCGCTTTATTAAATATATGTTTAATATAATTTATTATATTTTTACGGGGAAAAGATTATTATTTTTCTGAACAGTCAGAAAATTTCCATGTCCTTTATGATAAAAACTTTTCGTATATGGAAAAAGATCTTCATTGTCTTATAGAAGAAACATTAATACTGATTGATTTTTGCATACTGTGCACTGTAATAAAACCACTGTAGATTTGCCAGAACAAACTCTATCACAGTGAATGTGCTGTATCTTTATTTGATTTGCTGACTGTATAAACATGGAAAATACAGTAGTTGCGTAAAATTAGCCAGCACATCGTGCTGTTAATTTTACGCAACTACTGTATTTTCCATGTTTATATAGTCAGAAAACGAAAGAAAGATACAGCACGTTCCCTGTGATCGAGTTTGTGCGCAAGATGAACAGTACTTAGTACTGTAAAAATGTCTTTTTTTTTTACAGTGTGCTCACAGTTCGCACAGTTCCACCACACATTTTTAACACTGTTTTCGCCTTAATTGACATTACATTGTAAACTCTGCGTTTAAAAAATTAAATAGAATTTTTTTATCACTAATAATGGTGCTAAACTTTTTTTCAAAATTCCAAAGTATGTGCGGATCTTGTATACTGTTAGACATTTTATTTCAGTGATCTATTCTGTGTTTGGAAGGTAAATTAAAGAACGAAAATAGCCTTCCCTTTGACTTTCATGCCATGGATTTTCAAAGTATGTTACTATAAAAACAAGTTCAATCGGTTTAGATCTTGTTTGAAAACCCTAGCAACGTTTTATTTCAGTATTTTACTTTTTAATTTATGAATATTTTACCATTTATCCGTTTTAGCATTTTGTTTTTCAACGTTTTGCAGTTTATTGTTCAATATTTTAACAGTCAATGGTTTAATCTCTATACATTTAGGGTTCAACCACACTGCTGAAAATGCTTCAGTGAAATTACAGAGATTCTGCTGATAATCCATTATCTTAAGTCTTATATAAAATTATAGAAATTAGAAAAACAAAGATTCTGTTAAGTAACAGACAAATTATTTTGTAAATTTACATAGATAAAAATACACAAGACTTCTTATATGTATTTATTTTTAATGATAATAATTTAATGTATTGTTCGAAATAGCGGATTTTTGAACATTGAAGAATTAGAACTTCCGAGTGAATTTTAACTGCTTTACTTTTAATCTCGCCAATTTTTATTTCTAGACGACCCGGGTTTTGATCCCAAGTCCTCTGTATCGCAGATGAACATCATACTGACCAGGCAATGGGAACTGTTATTATCGTATGCAAAGGATGGATTTTATGATTCAATGCGGAAATACTTTTACTCTTTTTTACTTTTAATTTATTACCCGACTGCCAAGAAGGTGTATGAGTTTTACGCGTATCTGGATATGTGGATTTCTTTATATCCTCTAAACATCCCAGGGGCTGGATGGATTTTAATGAATGAGGTCTCTATCGATTTGTCTTAACCGTCCAATGGTTATAGGCTATGTGTTGTTTTAATAAATTCAAAATGGTGGCCGTAAAATACGAAATGGCGGTAAAGATGAAAAAATTACGCACCCTATTGAGTGGCATATCATTGGATAGGTCTTTCAAAATGAATGTTTCATTGACTATTTTAAAGTCAGAAGCCCCGTTTAAATATTAAACAACCTGGAAGTTGTGTAGGTAGGATCTCTAGGTTTACTGCAACTATAACCTTCATAGGCATCTATAGGTCTCATCAAAACAGTGTTTGTAGATAGGTACTAACAAGTAAACAGAACTTAAAAGCCATCAATACAAGTAAATTAAAAAATATATTTAAGTAATATAAAAAATAGCTTCACATTGATGAGAAATAATTGATTAGTTCGCTTTTCCAGCAGTTGGGTTTTTTGATCTTTTAAATTTAATTTTTACTTGTATTTATTATTATCAATATTCATGCTCATAGTGAATAAGACAGCTGCGATGTGATAGTGTGCGAAAATTCTCGTTAACTTCGCTGAGACGAATTTTCCACTTCAAAGGTAATCTAAGTTTTAATAAAACAATTTTTAATCAAATTTTCTTGTTTTATATTGCTAGTCAAAGCGTTTGTGTATTTTGAATTACAGGTTATGAAAAAGATAAAAATACCTTTAAGTGAGGACATGAAAGTTCCAAATGCTAATTAGATACAAAAAAAAGGGGGACATGTCTGTAAAATGATGGCCGAGAAACTCAATCGAATGCATTTGACAAAGACGTAGTGTAAATTTACAGAGAGTCTTGGGTTCTTTTTTTCTGTGTTTTTCCAGAAATGTTTAACAATGCAGCTTCAAATGTTAGAAAAAAGTTTTGAGAAATTAGTTGATACTGTATAAATAAAATTTCATTTTGTAAATAATATGAATTCAGTAGCATTTTCTAATACGCCAGAAAAAAAAAAAGATTAAGGAAATGTGAAGGAACTCAAAAGAGTAACATACTCATGTTCCAGGATGTCTGAATACAAGAAATATGTACACTACAAAATAGCGGTAAACTGTAAAGAAAATATCACAGTATGTGTTTAATAGGAATTCAATTGCTAGGACAAAATAATGTCTAAACAATTATTTAATCCGATTTCACGTTGCCCAATATCAGCAGGTATTAGTATATGATACATTTATATATTTAAAACTATTAGGGAAGGATATTTTATTTTATAAATAATGATCTTGAAATAATTTTCTTTAATCTTAATTCTTAAGTTTTCGAGATTTAGTTTTTAGTAATCATCATTTCGTAGGCATATTTTACCATTTACTTTGAACAGTACTTTTTCTTTGTTTTCGGGTAGAATTCAAAGTTGAAAGATAAAGAATATAATAGCAAATAATAGAAAATTAGTAATATTTAGATTATTAATATAATTAGACAGTTAGTAAAATGGGTAAATTATCGCATCATGGTCAGATCCGATTGCTAAAACAAAATTTGCTATTTAAATTATTATATGATTGTTAATTAAATTATTAGATAGTTGCTAGATAAATTTTCATAAAATTTGGATAACCTTATTGTTTATAAAATTTTAGAATATTTTTCATAATTTTTAATACAATAATGCACATGAGTAATAAACAGCCCTTCCACCTTTTATGTACTCTATTTTTAGTTTTTAAAAATTCAACTAATTTTATTCCAAGACAGGAAAATTATATAATTTCGCAACCACTTACTTTTACTGATATTTAAAATATTTTATGTGCACTGGTACACTATAACCTATTAAATTGTCCAAGTATAAATATTGCAATATTAACACTCAAAATTACTCAACGATCTCTAAAAAGTCAATGAAAATTCAAGAGAAATTCCGTGAAATTTTGTTCAATGTATGTGTGAAGCCAGTAAACATTACTGACACTGTTATATACATATTTCAGATTCAACTCTAAGACATATTTATCTTCTACACTTACAATTCTGTGCAAGTGTTAAAGACATTTTCTGTAGTCTGTTTCTGAAAAATTATCAAGCTACCTTTCTTGAAAGATCAATTTGCTTCATAGGATATATAATTAAAATTTGAACATTGGAAATGATTTTGGAATTTGAAACGCTACCCTCTTCTATTCGAACCTTTAAACTTTTACATTTTAAAAGCCTACATCACAGTAAGTATTATGAGGCAACTAAGATTTTAATTTTAAACTTAAAAACATCAAAGAATATTTAAAATTGCAAAACAAGCTTCCAGGAATAATTAATTTAAAAAATTGGAATATATTTTTGCTAGTTGTCATTTATCAACATTGTGCTGTATATAATTCAGATTCAGCTCATTTTAACACTTTTGACCCCCCTTCTAGTTTTTAAAAAGTTATAGAGATACGCTTTTTTTTTTCATTTCTCATAGGAATTTGAGAATGAGGAAAAATAAAAATGTGGGCCATGTAATCTTTCACTCATGCTGATATTAAAGCCTTTTAAAGGCGCAGTAGTGTACGTTTTTACTTTTTAAAAATTTTGGTAAGTGCATGAAAGTTACATAGACATATTAATCTATATACATATGCGAGAGGGTAAGTTTGTGCCCTCAGATAGAAATAATTGAGTAAAATTTATGAAATTGCTATTTTTTATTAGTCCTTTTCTATATAGTCACCGTGCACATTAATACAAATCTGTAAACAGTATTTAAAACAGATGGAGGGGGGTGGGCGTATTCTAGGAGGCCGGATAGCAGACCAAAAGGGGGCACTTTTCTAAATTTCGCTGACCCCCACATATGACATATTGTTGAAAAGGCCTGTGACCATTTATTTGTATTTTGAACCTACCGAGCTCCTCTCCCTAATTTGGACACATTTCTAAATTTTGCAGACGCCCCTCATAAACCCGGGGGGGAAATGGGGGCTTGGCTCGAGAGGTACGTAACATGAATAAGTAGTCACATACATTTTCAACAATGTGTCACATGTGGGGATCATCAAAAGCTAGTAAAGCGACCACCAAAAGTACCCCCCTTTTGGTTTACTATCCCGCCTCCTGAAAGACACTCTTCCACTTCTCTTTGAAATGCCATTTTCATAAATTTGTTACTATGCACGGTGACTATTTTAGAAAAGGAATAATAAAATATATCAATTTCAGAAATTTCACTTAAATATTTCTACGTGAAGGCAAAAACTTATTGATACACCCTCGTATTAATATTTCTGAAAGTCACCCTTTCATGAAAGGTTTTCTTGTTATAGAATTTGTTGGAATATTACCTCATAAGGATTCATTGTGCAGCGTCAAATTATCCTTCCTTTTGAGCATTTAGGAAAATGTGACTTACACCAGTTATTTTTTGTAACAACTAGTTTTACTTTGCTGGTGTTAACTATTTTAAAATGATAAATTGGACATTGATAAATATAGTACGTTCTTAGAGGTTAAACCACAGCAATATCATTATTGCATAAACTTAAAAAAATATTTTTTTAATTATTTTGTACTAAGTTTTTTGAGCTGTCTTACAAACACATTACTTAATTCATATTAATATTTATTATATACATTCAATTACTGAATAATAAAGTTCATGAATGCCTTTTGGTTTACTCTGTACATCAGAAATTTTAGATAACCGATTTCTGTAATACAAATAAAAAAGTACTGAACAGAGAAACTCTCTAGTAACTTTAAGTCTGATGCCGGATATGATTCGATTCACAGATCAGAAAATGCAATCGGTATATTTGATGAGAATTCGTAAAAAACATTTGCATATTGATATTCCAGATTATTCTGTTACTGGGAAAATCTGCATCTCATTTCGATTGAAAATAAGACACATCGTATCACGCCTCAGATAATCTGCAGTTGCAGAATAACTTACAAAAAAATAGACGTCTTGAATTTTAAATAAAATTCAATATATTTAGATTAAATTTTAAAAAAGTTTCATGTTTTGGTATTTGTATTTTTAACGCTGTATATATTAACGATAATTTTATTCTCGGTTACTTTTCAGTAATTTCTAATATATTTTTAAAACGAAATGTATAGAAGAAAATTACTTTTAGCTGCGATATCTAATACGAAGTAGAAATTATTATATATTGACTTAAATATTATGGTGGATCGAGAAGTATATGAATTTCTTTTTCGAAAATCACATTTGCCGCGGTGTATAAAAGTTGCCTATTATTAAATTTTTTACACCTACTTTTTATTGAAATCCATTCATATCTTTCGGTGCCCCAAGTGGTCCCAAAATAATTAAAAACTGAAATTTTTATGAAAATTTCAATTTTTTATTTTTTTTAATTCGTTTTGGCGCGGGGTGCGCAAGTTATCTATTATGTATATTAGTTTACATGTTTTTTTCTAATTGAAATCCATTCATATCTTCCGGTGCCTCCAGCACTCCCAAAATAACTAACAAATGAAAATTTTATGAAAATTTATAATTTATTTATTTATTTATTTATTTATTTTAAATTCCCTTTACCGCCTGGTTACAAAGTTATGCATTGGGTGTACTACATAATTGTATAATTTAAATAATTTTTTATCTAAATTCATTCACACCTTTCCTTCATATGTCTCAAGTATATTTAAAGATTGTAATTTTTAAGAAAATGCCTTACATTTTTTTAATTTCCGAACATTGTTTACAAATCTGGCAAAATGTTTAGTTAATAAGAAATAAACTTATAAATGATTATAATTTTATAGTAATACATGAAGTATAAATTTAGAAATAGAAGCACTAAATCATACAAATTATAAAAATTGAAGTTACGTACAAAATTGTTTATTGCTTTTATTTTGCGGATTTACATATTTGTGAAGTTTGTAATAATTTTTGGTGTTAAAATGTTTGATATGATTTCTTGGTACTATTCTATCCGATATGAAATCTTGTCTCTTATCTTTTCCAGATGCGCTTTCTGATGCCTCAAACACTAGACGAATGCATCATTCAAAAGTGTGGGTATGGCATAGATATTTTAACCATTCCTCCGTTTTTTTTTTTTACTTTCATCATGGCCTCAATTTATTCGCAAGGCACATTCATCAAAATAGGTGGTTCAAAACGTCCAACTCGTTGCCAGTTAATAACTCCACAATAATTCATTTCTTTAACGTGTATTTTTGGTACTTGAAGAATCCTTATTTATGGTGTTCCTGTTTTTTTCCCTTTCTACACAAATTAGCTTTCATATTGCTGAAGACCTGATATGCTCTCTGTTATCTGAGAACATTGACAATGACAATTTTTCAGGATGAGAAAAGGAACTATATCGTTGAACAACAGCGTTTACTATCTTTCTTAGATTGGGTTCGAAATACTGTCTAGAAAACGTGATAAGTTTACAAATATGCCGCGCTCCTCTTGTCATCTAGGGATTTGTTTTGATATGGAACAATATAGGACATAAACCGCAATACTATATGTTGTAAGAATAATGATATTCTGAAATGGAATTTCTGCGCACTGTAGAAAAAATCTGTAAAGTTACTAAAGATTTTCTAGGAAACTAGGATTACAAGAACTTTTTATGTAACGACCACAAGAAAAATTCCAGTAACAGACGCTGTTACAGGAATTTTTCTTGTGGCCGTTACATAAAAAGTTCTTGGAATCCCAGTTTCCTAGAAAAACATTAGTAACTTTACAGATTTATTTTTACAGTGTGGCCACATACAACCGTAAAATTCTACCTGCAGTTGTTAGCCGTCTTTATTGAACAACTGGACCAGGTTTTTTTAATGCAGGTCGGAACCACATTCACTAAGCGATATTGCTATGGAAATATCGTATAAATATTGTTCATCATTGCTCAGAACCGTTCTGTCTATGTTGTTTTGTCTATGTCTGGCATATTCTCCATACTTATTGAAGAAAAAGAAACTACAGGAAGCTGCTCACAAGTTTTGATTGCTTTTCCAATTGGCCCACAAAAGGCTGCAAAACCAATTTTTGTGCCATGTAAAGAACTTAGTAAATGTCGAAAAGGCAACTCATTTGTATGAAGTAAACAAATGACTACTGTAAGAGTCTATTGAGTTCACCTCCATCAGGCAAATAACTCATCCTTTTTGCCCAATATTTATATTTGTTCCATCGCTTCCAATTACTATAAGCCCATATAATTGTATGTTATTAGATTTAAAAAAATATATTATTGCTTCTTTTATGGCTTTAGCTTCTCCTGTTGCAACTGAAACGTGTCCAGTATACTGAGAGTAATGTTCCTTTACAAGAGTATAATTATTCCCCTTTGCAGTTTTTGTGTAGAGCTTTATGTCCTTTATAACATGCACTTTTGTGTGGACATTCCTATATTATATAAAAAAATAATTTTATGCATTTAATAACAAATGATAAATAGTTTTTCATCTTTTATCTTTTTACGCTGTACAAATGATTCTCTAACTCTTATTTTTATTTTTATTTTTTAGTTCAAAAATTGCCTAAAAATTCTGTTCCAATAAAAGTACTTTTCTTAATACGAACATTTTTTATAAAACTTGGAAATAAAAAGCGAACACCGGAACTAGACCACAAACTACACGTTTTTAATAAACGTGAATTGTCATGATTTAAGATGTTTTTATACCTTCCCTGCAGTGTCCTATAAGGGAAAAAATAAGTAATGGTTGCAATCTGGAATCTGTGGTTTAAGAGTGGTGATGAAACTACTGATGAAAGATGGGTTGAACCAGGTATAGATGAGCACAGATCAGAAGAATATTCAGGATTATAAACTTGAGAAAATATTGTAACAAATTAATAAAATATAATTAATAAACCTTTGACTAGGCCTCTACTAGTCGTGCGGGGTGCCTAACTTAACGGGTTGTGTAGCTTATCGTGGTCGAAATTCGCCTAAAACCTGCGTGGCGGTGATTCACATGACTAGAATTTTGGTCGTCATTACTTTAGCGCTATTTTGTAGATTTCATTTAGCAACTGTTTTGATCTGTTCTAGATTGCTATTAACTATGTTGAACTGGCACTGCACATACTGAATGTACTTAAAGTGGCTGTTTTTGGCCAAATCAGCTGTGCAAACTTCGCTTTGGAAATATTTGGATGGAGGTCATGTAAACAAAAAAGTTGAATATGGGAAGTATGAAGTTTGTTTCGAAATACCAGACATACTTTTCGGTTGAAGAAGGGGACGATATCCTACCTTTCTACCATACCCCGCCGGTAAAAACTGGCTTCGAAAGTCTGTCACACTGCAGTGGGTCCCGTAGCTCGTACAACACAAATAAAATATTAATATGTAAATAGAAGAACTCAAAGAAGATCCATAGGCTCTCAAATTTCGTCAGAGAAGAAGATTGTCACGGGAGTAGAAAGTTTACAAGGGAATAAGGGCGATTGTGATGAAGCAGTCAATCAACGTAAACAAATAGTGAAGTAAAAAATAAACAAGTAAGAATTTCGGGGCTAAATACATTAAAGTTTAAATACATTAAATTTTTTAATAACCAAAAACTGATAATAATATCAAGAAACCAACAAGATCTAAAAAGAAGCTATATAAGTAAATTAAAAAAAAAAACAGCGTGCGGATTTATTAAATATCTCTTTAACTAATACATGCATAACCAATCTAAATATTTTCATTTAAAGCGATCCAAATAAAATTCATTAAAACTGAATATCATAATTTAACGTCTGACCACTTCTGTCAATAAAAGTAATTAAATTTACATCTACGTTTGCGTCACGTTTTGTACGGTAAAGTAAGGATTGAGCTTAATAATCCAAGAAAAGTAAAAAAAAAAAAAAAAAAATAAATATAGTTCTCTTATGGTTAATGTATTAAGCCTTGTATCTAATGAAAATGTATTTCATTTCAATAAAGTGAAGTGTGAAATTTATTTTCTAAACTAAAATGGAATCATATATATGTATTATTTCTGTTGTCAACGTCCCTTTTTTTCAAGGTTTTTTGAGCACATCTGACATTTCACACTGAATTTTCGTTAACAGACTCAAGGGCCCACTGGTTTTTCATTTTTTTTTATGTGATAAACATTTCGCTCTAAAATCAACAATGTTCTTTTCGGCTTTTCTTTTTATAGAACCAATTTGAAATAATTTCATTGTTTTAAGTTTAAGAAAAATTTAAATTCTAAATTAAAAAAATATATAGTAAGAAGTTTTGACTTATTTACTTCCCGTTTATTAATTACTTGCGACACTAGTTATTTAGGCAGTCTTTTAGATTAAGATTGAAAATACATTCGGATTCATTTTACTTACAAATTGTGTATATATCTGTTACACATACTCGATTTAAATATAAAAGATACGAAAAAAAAAAAAAACCGCAAATCTCACACCGCTATGCGACGAGCTTTCTTCCGAAGATATAGGCTCAATGCATCCCAGACGTGCGCAGGAGTCATACGGTACAGGTTTCCCCGATTAATGTCGCCAAGAACATGCTATCGTCCGAGACCTAGCACTGCCCGGCGCAAATCACTCGGCCTGTTCCCAAGTGTCCGGAGTTCGATCGCAGCGACAGAAACCCAGACCAGCATAAGGTGCCGATCGGTCATTTTGCTTGGTTGACCACCTGGTTAACCCCAGTGACACACATGAGTAAACCTATAAAGAAGAGGAGCCCCACGAGACTTACCAAGAATTCACAGACCGGAGTTATTGTACGGAATCTTTCCAAGACATTCTATAATCAGCAGAGGCATCTTTGGTCAGAAACCTATGAAAGAGAAGGTGCCACTAGCGACCCCGGGAGAGTTGTGGAAAGTCACTCCCTGACAGCATAGACATCGACACGCTAGAGGATAAGGATGGCACGTTGACTTTCTGACTAGAGGTTTGTGGGCCAGTACATAACATAACAACAAAACAACAAACTTAACAATAACGACAAAAATAAAAACTGATATAACTGCAACCACTCACATCGCACCAGTCCTCTGTGTGGGATCCTGGCTAACATGAGCAAACTACAACTATATACACTATTTACAACCCCCATCGTGCTGGTCCCCTGAGTGAACACTCTGCCCAAGTGGGAAAACGTTACAACCAAACACAACTAGCTATTCACTCTTATTCCCCTTTTTCGCGTCACTTTTTCTTTGGAGATGAAGAGTAGAAAGTAGGTGTCCGTGAAGACGTCTGTTTTGTCTTTTTTCTACTGTGCTTGGTTAGTTCCGTTTTGAGGTGGGGAAAAAGTAGTTTTTCGTCGTCCGCAGCATCCGTGCGTGGAATCTAGGCGATGCGTTTATCCGGTCGGTGCTGAAACTTTAGGATTGTTTTTTCCGTGTACTGCGATAGAGGCTATTTGAGGTTATGTCGCTGGAAACGGGTGGATTCAGATATCATCTGGGCTGGGTAATCTGCAGGGCTGGTGATTGGAACCGGATCATCTATGCTGGATGATAACCAGGGCTGGTTAATGTTACATTTCTTTTCATAAAATTAGGCACAAAAGCACCACTTGCCATATTTCAACTATTACGCGAGCAAACCCGCAGGTTTTGAGAGTACTGTATAAATAGAAAACTTTTCATCTAGACGCTATTATAAATGTGCGGGAGGGAGCAACAGGATTTACTTTTTTAATTTATGCAAACCAATTTTCAAATGTGTGATAAACCATACCTAATTAATCTCCAAAGAATGAGCGTCCGCGGTGGATGCAGTCTTGGGGATAAAAAATATCACCCAGTCAAAGGGGAAATTATAGTAACACGATTACAGTAGATCACCTCTGATAGTGATATCATTCAATCTTCCGTAATCGGGTAAACTTTTTAAAACAAAGCAAATTCGTATGCTCTCGTAGCTTGTAGTGTCCGGATTGGGGTTGGAGAATGTAGCTCGTATTAGACAGAGACCCCTAGAGAAAAAAAAAAAATCTATTCCACACGATTCTGTCAAAATATCGCAATCGACGGTCTATTTTTATTTCAAACATGATACTGTTTAAGAACGCATAATCATGACCCTAATATTCATGAAGCTAACTCATTCATTTAAAAAAAAGGAGTATCTTTTCATAAAGTGTTAAAAAAAGCAAAATGTAGTGTTATTTTTTAAAAATAAATAACAGCATCTTTAAATTTATTTTGTTGGCTTATTAGTTCTATTCACTAGTTTTAAAAATGTCAAACAAAGTTAGATTTTTATCATTACTTGTTTCTTTCTGAACAATTTTATAATTCATCTTAAGCACTTGAAAGTTTTATTTAAAAACTCCCATAAAATATGGTTCAAACAGAAAAAAATTAACTGTTTTTTTTTCGATACTATTTATTTACAGCTTGATAAAAAAAAAAAAAAAAAAAAAAAAACACCTCCAAATCTCGAGATATATGCTTTAATGGAGAAAATAATTTTGTTTGCGAAAATTTTTATTTATAACGCTCACGGTTACAATTTTATCATTCCCTAAACAGATACAAAACATTTTATTTATAAAAGAAACAAATTCCGAGATTACAAAACTATTTTAAAATGAGAGGCTTATATTATTAAAAAATAAAATAAGGTATGGAAAGAAAAAATAGATACCTATAAGAGGTTTTTAAAACTTGCTCTTAATAAAGTATCAGTCAAAATGGTACTTTGCTTTTTCTTAAGGGGACCGAGGACCTTTATTTGAGCAAAAATCGATCCCAAAAACAAAATCGACATTTCTTTTTGTGTGTATTATTATTTTCCAATTTGTACTATGTCATTCGTGGAAAACCGCATGCAGGTGCGGTTATTTTACACAAAGTTACAAGTGTTTTCATTTTGTTCAAAAACAAATTTTTTTCTTTTTAATATTTTAAATCTGTTTTTCTAAATACTGATGTTTCAGTTTTTTTTATTTTTGAAATGTTCCTTTCTACTTATTTTTTTTAAATCAAAATCAAGGAAACTGATATGGAAAAATCCTGATATTGCTTAAAAAGGATCTGCGTATGCATTTTAAAATTCGACTTCTCTAAGACAATTAAATTCGATTTTTTACCTAATTATAAGGCATAATTTTGATGAAAATCGATATGGAATTCAGAAAAATATCTCTAAAAATTAACTATTTAAGGGATTAAAAAATCGATACACGGATTTGTTTGTAATAGAGGTTTACGTGATTAAAATCCAAAATCAAAGAAATATCTGAAAAATTAAGACGCAAGGAGCATTTTAAAATTTCGTTTTAAAATGTTATTTTTTCTTTAAATATCTTAAAATTATAATAAGATTGGAAATTTCTTTTAAGGTGTGTTATATACTTATGGTTAAATATACATTTGCACGAAATTTCAAATCTGAATTATGAAAATTAAAAGTAATTTATTTTGTCCACTTAATTTAAAGGAAGAATTTTAAAATCATGCGTTAAGAATAGTTTACGAAACTCTTTCCGATACTTCAGAATATTGCAAAAATATTAAAACTTAAAAAAAAGTGAAACCACTTTTTTACAATTACCATCTATCCGGAATGGAACCAAAACTTTTTTGTGCATCCATGAATATGTTATACACGGTGATTCAGAAAAAAGTTTACAAAATGACATGGCAATTCAGGCATACAGCAAGGATGAAAAATCACATAGGAATATAGAGACGCAAACCACTTATTTATTCGCAATTACATTGTCTTTTATCCTAACTGAACTCGGGTTGGCGGTAATAATTTCGAGAAAAAAAAAACATTGTAAAGAAAATGCAACGATGTATACCTTGTTTAGCGTAAAATGTGATAACATTACGAAAAGATCTAGGAAAACATGTTGCTCAAGCAATCGATGATACCGTATGAATTGATAATCACAGTCCAAAATGTGGGGCGTCAATTGCATACTGTTGGAGCTTATAACGCAAACTTCTACCACTTTTGTTTGGTGTTATCACATTTACAACAAAGGTGAGAATGTTTGTTAAATGTTTTATTATAATATACAGTACAGCCCCGATTATTCGCGGAATTGGGTGGCAAGGGCACCGCGGATAACCCCAAAAAGACCGAAAATGGGCTCGAAAAAAGCTCGAAAAAAAAAAGAAAATTCAGCATGAAAACTATGTTTTAGAGTGCAAAAAACATAATAAAATATTTAAAATACATATGCACAGTACATTGCTTTACGTCTAAATCACTAAAATAAAGAACAGTAAACAAGAAACAATGTCATACATACTGTACAAAATGTGTTGAGTTACACCTTTAAAAAAAAAAAAAAAAATCAGTCACTTGTTTTTGCCTCTTGCTTTAGAAACACCTTTTCTATCTCAAAATTTAAGCTATTCTTGATATGCTCCACTGGAATTTATCATGATATTCATAGTTAATTGTTAAATATTTTAATACCTGTGCTTACGTTTAGTTAATAAAATCAAGAAAAGACATCAAGACTTTATAACTGATATTTTAAACATGACAACATAATCTAGAAATATTCTTCTATTACTTTCGAATACATGAATTTTTCTGTTTATATTTGTTAGTAGGGCTTACTGTATTTTCCTTGCTCAAATTTAAAAATTTGACTTAAAATTTGGCTTAAATTAAAAAAAAAATAAATAAATATTTCGCTTCGCGGATAAACCGCACCGCGGATAATCGGGGCTCTACTGTACTTCACTTTTCTGAAAGTTATTACCGTCAACCCAAATTGAATTACGATGAAACCCTGTATTTATGACTAAATAAGTGGTTTGCGACTCTATGTTCCTATGTGATTTTTCATCATTTTGTATGCCTGACTTGCCATGCCATTTGGAAAACGTTTTTTGAATCACCCTGTATAGATTTGATATACACAACATGGTGTGTTAAAATTTACCTTAGTTTCAAGACGCATAATTCAATGAAAATTCCCGTACAGCAGTTTCCATCAATAGACGACAATGCGCTCCAATCATTCTGCACCGCGCTCTATGTCATCTAAAGAATTTTACATATCCAGCCAATTACATAAAAATTTAATTAAAAAATAAAAACGCAAAACATATCTCAAAACAAGCTTTCATAAATTACCATCCACAGACGGCAGTGAACCCAGTTTTTTTGTAATTCTGTAGCTGAATTTATTTATATCCTAAAAACATCTCTTAGTATACAAATATAGTTCAGATTATTAAGACTTAATTAAAAAGATACTCATAAGAAATATATAGTAATGCTTATGAATTATTTTGTATAGCTCTGTATATGATCAATAGAATTTATATACACCACGTAATATTAAAAAAATATTTACACATAAAAATGCACCTCACCAGATTTTATAGACATCACCATCATTCAAAAACCAGATCTCATCGCTGGTAGGCTGAAATTTTTGTGAATATCTGTATATCCACGATAACTATTATGAAAACGTATTCTTGTAGTAAGCATGCTGTAACACAGCTCAATAATGTATATAAATGTTATTATGTTAAAAAAATACCTGTTATCTTAAAAAGGACTGACTGATTTTAAAATTCAATAAATCGCAAACGGTGACAGATATTTAAAACATTCTTGCAAGAGGTCATGTATGGTGTCAGGAGATTTTTTACCGTGATTCTCGAATTAAGTTCGAATTACAAATAATAGTTGGCGCTGAAAATAATAGCGCTAAATTCAAGCTGGTGTTTTTAGCTTTTCTTTTCCTCCATGCCAAAATAGAATATTAAAATGTATTGAGCGCGGGCATGGATTTAGCACATATTGCTCGCAGAGCCATCTATTGTTTGTAATTTGAACTAAATTCGAGAATCACGGTAAAAAACTCTTGACATCATACATAGAGCCCCTGCAAGAATTTTTTAAATATCTGTCACCGTTTGCAAGTTAATGAATTTTAAAATCAGTCAGTCCTTTTTAGGACACCCGGTATATTAAAGTACTGCAAACAATATTTTCCCCGTAGTACATTATGTAACTGAATTATTTAGAGTGACACTGTAAACGATTTACACACCTTATTCTTTAGAAAGCATGTTTTAATTTACTCAATAAAGGCATATCAATTTCTCTATGTTTGAATTAGGGCAATTTTATTAAAGTACACTGCACAAGATTTTTCCCATTGACTATAATCTAACGGGGAACATTTGAATGTCCATGTAAACAAACTATTCAAAAAATTCACTCCATTTTTAATAAACGGTCAAGTGCGAGCATTACTCGCGCACAGAGGGTTCCGTAGAATAAATATATGAATTTGTAATTGTATTATAAAAAAAAAATCGTTGCTAAAAGAATACTAAGACATTGTAAAAAACTATACAACGTAGGGTTGGGTATAACTGTATATATTAGAAAAGTGTAATCGGGTATACCATGAAAGTTCAAAGAGATATGCAATCTAAATAATATCAAATAAAACTATTCGTATAACTCTTTTTTTAATATTATCCTAATCTGTTTATGATGAACTTAATTCGGTACTGACAATAAAAGCAGTGCATAGTTAAACTTCATTTGGCATTTCATGAAACTAAATTCAGCGTAGTAATAACCTTTATTTCTACAGTGTAGCTAAAACGAAACTTTTGTTCAAAGTTTAAATATGGCATTGTGCTAAGCGCGCTTCGAATTGAGGTCTCAAAGTTGTAACGCCGCGTTGGTCAGTGCCCCGTTTTTCCAGATAGGTGTTTAATTAACTTATAAGTCACTCGAGGCGTATTGAGAGGTACAATTAACGCAAACTATCACGAATCCCACAGTATTTATGCGATTCATTCTAATTAAATCTTTCGAAGGCGATGCCCTTAAAAAAACGGAAAATTAATTTTAATTTCAAAACAGACAAACGGCACCAAGAATATTTAATTAAAATTTTCCTTTTATCATGTACGTGAAAATAATCAAGTTCGCATTTTCTAATAAATTCGTTTATAAATTCTGGTGTCAGTTCATTATTTCATAAGTTTATAAATATAATTACTCAGTGGCGGAAAGGATTAAGTGGTCGCAGGACTCTTAAAGGTTCAAAAGTTAAGAAATTTAAATTTTTTTAGATGTTAAACTCCTATCTTTTCTGAATATTTTGATATAATTGTTTCCTTGAAATTCCCATTAGAACAGAAGTTTTGGCTTTTAGAATTATACTCGCTCAATAGCTCAATAAGTCATTTTTTACCAAATGGCGTTATTTGGGCATAACGCGCAGGATACCTCAAAAACTTCTGAATATTTTTTCATGAAATTTTCAAAACATATATTTCATGTTAGTCTGTATAAACTGAACCTAAAATTTCCTTTTTATTGTTCAAAAAAATAATTTTTTAGGTGATTTTACTTTTGAAAATTTCAAAATTTTGTATTAGCTAAATGCAACATTGCATTAAAAATATAAAAATGCTTTAAATACAAATTTATTTAAGTTCAGGGAAATTATTACAATCTGAAGTATAAGTAAGTACCAAAATTTTCATTCTAGTTGCAATATTTATTTTGTAATCCTGCGAGTAAACTGTTATGCCAATTTTTTGTTCGACAAATGTCTAACAGTTTTGAGCCCCCTATAAATACTAATTCTGTATCTTGCAATTTTTTTAAATACATAAAACGAAAGAACATACTTATAGCTTTCATCCCAATTAAAATTGTGTTTTAAATTCATATACATTTTAAGACATTAAATGTTGAAAATGGACTTTTTTTTCATTTTTTCCACTTTTTAGAGTCCCGAGACCCCTTAAATTAGTATGTTTTTAACAATTTGACATTTATTACTTTTATACTGTTGCTGGACATTACATTACACATACATATGATTAAAAGTTGTTAACTAGGCATAGATTACGCCGCCCCTGTCCTTGTGTATGTCCAAACTGACTGTACATTTAAGGGTTAATATCTCGGCTAATTACCAATGATTTTTTTCGAAAATCATTATCAACAATGCTTTTATTCTTCTGCAACGATAGGTATATTCAGTGATGCTCAACAATTTTTCTGAATGCCCGTAAATCGAAATTTGTGTATAACTGAAAAATGCTAATTACTCAAAAACTATGGGACCTACGGTAATCGCTATAATTTTCCGGCAAGGTTTATACTAACGTCTACTACCTCTAATTTTTTCATAATTTTAGTTTCAGTAGATTCGGAATTAGATTGGGGGGGGGGGCATATTTTTTGCGCTACATTTTCAACAAGATCTTTGAAAATATAATACCTAAAATTAAAAGGGTTGTATTTTTGAGTTCAGTGTTACAAAAGCTTTCACAGGATACCCCACATGATATACAAATAAAAGATTTTTTTTTTCAAGTAGCATAATTAGCCCCTCTACTTTTTTACTAAATATATTTATGAATGTTTATTAACCTGAAAATATGTGGGTCAATGGTCTTTATTACTTCCCCGAATTTGACCTTTCCACGTTCCATAGTTTACGAGTAAAATGGCTGTGACAGACAGGCAGACTGACGGACGGACAGACGCAGGAATGATCTTATAATGGTTCCGTTTTTGCTTTTTAAGTACGGAACCCTAAAAATGTACATAACATAGTAAACTTCAATAACATATACCAATATCTTCATAAACCGAGTATTTACGTGAGTTAGAGCACGGTGGATGGCAGAAAAAAGGCACAAAGAAGTCATAAAAACTTTTTAGCTGTATTGCAAAGAGTTACAAAGAAAAAATAAATGTAAAATAGGTGAAATTTTCTGATTTGAGGAAAAATAGGCGTTTTAATTAATAAATAGATATGTAATTACAAAATATTTTTGCAATAATGTTTTTTTTCTGATAATGTGTGCATTTACACCAGATATTTTAAAGGAAATCGAATGTCAATATCTCGTTTTCAGTAACGATTATACCTTTAAAATTATTTTATAGAAATATTATTTATATTTAGGGGAAATGAACGCTAATTAAATAAACATTTATCGTTTTATTACTTTTCAGAAACGATTTATAAATTATTACATAGAAGTATAATAAAAAAAATACACTTAAAAAAGTATTTGAAAAGATAAAATCTGATATTTCTTATAAGTTATTTTTGACTTTTTGACAGTTATATACCCATGTGGTTATTTACAGTCAGAAGAAATTACAATACTTGTCAAATTATTATTCATAACATTTCTGCTTTCTCAAAGCAAAATCAAAATATTTTTTTTTTGAATGACTGAATTTCAGATCGTAAAACACATGCATGAATAATTGTCATATAAATTTATAAATAAAAATTAGCTTTTAAACAGAAACTTTATGTATGTTTTAACTTTAACCCTGTCAGGGGCGCCGTTAGTAGTTTGCAGACGCTTAATTTTAATGCCCAATCTGCAAACTGGCACCAGTAAATATTTAGTACAATTTCGACCTCATAATATTGGTGAAGAAAAGCTTTTGAATATTTTCACATAAATTTGGCCGTTAATTGTGGTGTGAATGAATTATTTGAACATTTTTGGAGCATAAATGCCTTGCTAATGAAAGTGTTAAGGTTCATTCCAATAAATTTCGACAAAAATGCCTTGCCGCATCATTATAATTTTCCCATTTTCAAACACTTTCCAACATAGTTGAATTCCATTTGTCTCTCTGTCTGTTTATTTGTCTGTCCGTAAATCTATCTGCCATCTGTACGTACCCTAACTCGCGTAAATATATTCAGATTTCTATGCAATTTATATATTTTACTGAGGTTTATAATGACGCGTGCAGTATTGAAAATAAAGTGCATTATTTCTTTACAGGCGCACTCAAACGGATTCCGTTGCATTACGGTCAAGGAAAAAATATTTTCTTGTTTATTTTCACGATGTTACACCATTTAAAACATATTTAAATTGATAGATATCAATGAGGTACATTTCAAGATTCTTATTATAGAATAGGGTGTTCATAGTATTTATTGTTCATTTATAGAGGCGCATAAAATTATTCAGTTGCAGTACTGTTTATGAACAATAATTAACGGAAGTGCAATTTCATTTGTTGTACGCGTTATTAAATCTAACTTTTTGCCTATTACTCACTGTTTATGAATTCGATAGATCGTATACAGAGATGCAAATATGATGTCGAGTACATTTCTGCTTATTTGGCGGAGTTTGTTGAAGTGTAATTTTCTACTCTGCTATGAGTATTCTCAAGCTAAAGTTACCCACTACTTATGAATTCGATACATCATATACAGAGCTGCATATATGATATCGAGTGCCTTTCTGTTTATTGGAGGAGATCTTTGAAGTGTACTTTTCTAGTCTGGTATGCGTATACTAGTTGAATTAAATTTTTAAAAACTATGTAGATATAAACAAATCTATATGATATATAGACAGCTACCAAGAATAATTTGGATTTTTTTTCGGACTACTAATGGTAATTGCTGAAATTAGGTTTTCTAAGTAGTTTATTTAGCCATCCTTTCCCCCTCCCACCGAGATCACCGGTATAACACCTTTAAAGTGTGTACCATGAATTCGAGATCAACCTGTATAAACAGTTTACATTTTTCTGCTTTACGGAAGACATTTTACAAGACAAATGAAAATATTCTACAATTGCACTCTCTAAAATGCATAAAAAATAATATTATGTCCATAACATCCATAATATTTGCAAAAAAAAAAAACATTAATTTCTTTTTTCTTTTCTTTAACATCAAAATATTTGCCTTATAAAATATTCGAATTTCTGTCACTAAATAATGCAAAACTTGCTATTCGGAAAAAAAAACGCGTTAATTTTGCGTTTTAAAAATCAAAACTTCATTTTACAAATTACGTTATATTTACATTAAAGATAAATATACAAAGAAACTTTAATAAACATAAAAAGCATTTGAAGACAGGATGTTAAATCTTGTTTATATGCATTCAGAAAACTCACTTGCTCATAATATGTAGTTAAGCAATTCAAAGAATCTAAGCAATACATATAATTGAAATACCTTCAGGAATAAAAACAAAGCATAGTCGTTTGATGTAAACATCATAAATTGTAACCTTTTATCTGAATAATCGTCTGTATTTGAGACGCACTTTACGTTAATTGGAAGTTGATATCTTTATTATTTTGTAGCACATCGTGCCTTTAATTACTAAATGCTGAATAACTTCATCAACACGACAAGTTATTTTCTTATAAAATTCAATTTAATCTTCTTAAACTTCAGCTAAGACAAATAATTTGTAAAACATCTATTGATTTGTTTAGTTAAATCGAAATGAATGTTTATTATTTTTGTTGTTTCGATGTAAAATAAGTTGATCAAAAGGTTTCTAATGCTAAACTAAGGATTGAGAACTTAGTAGTTTAACAAGTTAAAATATTTATAAACTACTTTCTTTTCACATATAAAAATAAGAATCAAGAAAATCCAGCTTAGTTTTATAGAGATACGCTTAGAAAATTCAGAATTGTAATTAAAGTTTTATATACCTCAGTATTATTTACAAATTTAATAGATACTACCATTTAAATTGTATGGATATTCACAATTCTTTCAGCTTGTTAAACTATTAAGTTCACAATTATTAATTTACCATTACAAACCTTTTGATGAACTTATTTTACGTCGAGACAAGAAAAATAATAAGCATTCATTTCGATTTGATTAAACAAAACAATAATTTCAGAGAGTGTCTCAAAAAAATAAAAAGCATTGTAATAGGTATATATTAATTTTACTAAATTTCACAACATAAATAGCAAAAAGAGATTTACAATGTAGATGAAATGTTAATTTTTTTTCCTCGTTGAGGCTAAATTCTAATCAAAAACTGGATAATTTCTATTACATTCATGGTGTCAATTTTTTCGTTAAAAAGTGAAATATCCTAATTTGGATACTAAGGAATCGGATGTCAAATTCAATTTTTGTTTCTAAAAAAAACAACAAAAGAAAACATATTTCAGAAAACATTCTTCGGTATTTGCAGAGATAATTAAGAAACGGAAAGGTCTGTGAACTATCTATTAAAGTACGAATTGAATACTTAAGAGCGAAAAAATACCCAGGCCGGCAGTCGAACCTAGATCCTTTGCTCACGGGGCCAATGCTCTACCATTTAAGCTAACTGAGCCGACAACAGGTGAGCATATTTCGCTCACATAACCTAATTGGTCTGCCATGCAGACATCTCAACAGAAATTTTTTCGCTCGGTTGGAAATATTAAATTTGTATAATAA
Organism: Maratus speciosus; assembly: GCA_963932465.1. Lineage (NCBI taxonomy): Eukaryota > Metazoa > Arthropoda > Arachnida > Araneae > Salticidae > Maratus > Maratus speciosus. The sequence goes on along the minus strand of OZ010790.1, from coordinate 174,580,944 downwards.
CTTTTTTTATATCACCACACTCTTATTATAACTCTTAACTAAGGAAGAAGGCATAACTATAAGATTACTTATAGTTTATTTTACATATTAACAAACGGCTGCTAAACGCAGCTCTCAGAACAAGTCATTTCTTACAACTGCGTGGAAAACTCTGGTAACATGCGATACCTTACAAACAGATTGTGTAGTGCTGCCGTCTATTAACGCAGATCTCAACTATTGTTGGATTGGGATGTGACACACCTCCTCTCATAGTTCAAACGAACTACAGGCAATCTTGTTTTATGATTTCTTCGAACTGGAGCACTTTTCTTACAGTCCTCGTCATAAGTTTCAGTCAAATTGTCTTTCGCAGTTTTCTTTGTCGTAACATCAATTTTATTAGTCACAACTGTACCTGCCAAGATATTATGCGAAGGCTGACATTGGCTTGGTTGAATAGTATCATCATTATTAAGCTGTTCTTTTATTTTTCCATTAATTCCAGAAAAATGGTTTTGGTTAACCCTTTCATACTTATCATAATTACTGTAATTTTTACCACTATGTCCCATATTTTCAACTTTGTCTGACATTAGTTTATCATTTCGCTTCATTTCTATAACTCTCTCTGGTATTTCATAACTTATCTCTTTATTTCGTCCTATAATATTTCCTTTTACCCATTTCTCCCCTTTTCCAAAATTTTTAACAAGAACTAAATCATGGAGCTTATATTTGTGAAGGGGTTGTTGTATTTTAGGTTTTGATGGTTATACCAAGTGAAGGGCTGTTCGAACTGGCTTTCCAAACATTAATTCAGCAGGAGTTTTACCAGTCACCGAATGAGGAATGAAATGATTTTCTAACAAAAATCGTGAAGTTGACAATGTTATGTCCCTTTTATCTAGCTTTTTAAGACAATTTTTCACAGTTTTCACATATCTTTCCGCTTGTCCGTTAGAAGACGGATGATAAGGTGGAATAGGCGTATGCTTAATCCCATTATTTTTAAGAAATTCTTCAAATTCATCACTTGTGAACGCGGGACCATTATCACTGACCCATTCAACAGGTAATTCAAATCTAGAAAAAATTCTCCTTAATACCTTAATTGTAGTTTTACTATCAGACCTGGGTACTACCTCTACCTCCAACCATTTAGTATAAGAATCGACTACTATTAAAAACATTTTACCTTCAAAAGGACCGGCATGATCTATATGGATCCTTTCCCACGGCATTTCAGATTTCCATTTCAAGGGTTCCATTTTGGGACAATCCCTCGCAAACATCTGACATCTATTACAAGAATTTACCATTTGCTCAATTTCTTTATCCATATTTGGCCACCAAACTACCCCCCTAGCTTTCGCTTTCATGCTCGATATACCCTGATGAACGTAATGCAATAATTTTACGGCCTTCTTCTGGAATGATCACTCTATGTCCCCATAATAGACAATTTTCCAGACAGGAAATTTCCTCCCTTCAACGAAAATATGGTTGATATTCTCCTGGTTTAACCTTTCGCGGCCACCCACTCTAAAATTTGTTTAGTTACAGGATTATCAATTTTCCACTTTGCAATAGTTTTAGAAGTAACAGGCCAATTATCATTATTTGAAACGAACATTATTTCCGCAGGATTTCTCACTATATTTACAATTTCTGGGAGAGGTAATCTACTTAATGCGTCAGCATTTTTATTATTTTTACCTTCGCGATACTGAATTGTGTAATCATACCCAGCTAAAATTAACAACCATCTCAGCATTCTAGGTGATAATGTATCGGGTAGCTTTTTAAGAGGATCAAATAATCTAATTAAAGGTTTATGATCTGTTATAATTTTAAAATGTTTTCCAGTAAAATATTGGTGAAATTTAGTGATACCAAACATTACAGATAAAGCTTCTTTATCAATCATTGCATAATTTCTTTCAGTTTTATTTAAAGTTCTCGAAGCATAAGCAATAGGTTTCTCTTTACCCTCAACAATGTCGCTTAAAACTGACCCTATGTCATATTCAGAAGCATCACAGTTTAAAACTATCTCTTTGTTTACATCATATAATTCTAAAACAGGCAATGTACATAATAATTGTTTCACTTCTTGAAACGCTTTTTCATGCTTTTCTGACCATGTCCAGTTTACATTATTATCTAATAATCTATGTAAAGGTTCTAAAACATATGCAATATTAGGCAAGAAGTTTCTATAATAAGAAATTAAGCCTAAAAATGAACCCAATTGTGACACATTTTTTGGAATAGGAGCATTCAAAATAGCATTAACTTTTTCTGGAATAGGTCTAATTCCTTCCTGAGATATTTTATGACCTAAATAAGAAACTTCTGAAACCATAAGTTTTAATTTTTCCTTATTTAATCTTATACCATGCTCAGAAAAGCATTTCAGAACATTTTCAACTCTTTCAGAATGTTCTGATTCATTACTAGCACTAATGATAACATCATCTAAAAATACACCAACATATTAAATTTTTTTTAAAAATATGTTCAATTTTTCTTTGGAACATTCCAGGAGCACATTTTACCTCAAATGCTAATCGTAGCACATTGAATAAACCTTTATGTGTATTTATAGTCAAAATATTACTACTTTCGTTATCTACAGGTTGTTGTAAGTAAGCATCTTTTAAATCAAAAACAGTAAAAAATTTTCCACCTGATAATTTAGAAAATAATTCTTCCATTCTAGGGAGAGGATAATTAACATTTTCAGTATTAGCATTAACTGTTGCTCTATAATTAGAACATATTCAAACAGAACCATTAGGCTTAGGAACAATTACTATAGGACTATCCCATTCTTAATGATCAACAGGTTTTAAAATACCCTCATTAGTTAATCATTCCAATTCTACATTAGTAGCTTTTCTTAAAGCAAAAGGAACAGGTCGAGACTTAAGAAAAACTGGTTTTGCATCTTTTTTCAATTTTATTGACACGGTAGGACCCTTGATTGTCCCGATCCCGTCAGCAAAAACATCAGGAAAATTTCTAATTAAATCATCTTTCGAAATGCTTTTAATCATATTTACATTAGGCCAAAATAATTTTGATGCATTTAACCAAGTTTTTCCGATTAGACTCGGACCCTCCTCTTTAATTACTAATATTCTTAAATCCGGAATACAATAATCATGAACAACAGCATTTACTTTTAATTCCCCCAAAACAGTTAAAGAGTCTTTAGTATAAGTTTGTAATTTAATATTAGATTTAATTAAAGGCAGCTTACCTGAGAACAATTTATGAGCAACACTTTTACTTACGATAGTATGAGCCGCACCACTATCAATTTCAAATTGTATATTTACACCATTTATTTTAACAGATTTTACCCATGACATGTTATTGGAGTTGTCGTCCATGAAATTTAAACAGTATTCTTCCTGAACAGTTTTAATTTTTCTGTTCTTAAAAGGTTTCTCACTTTTCATTCCAAATTTTCTATTTCGACAGCAAATTTTTAAATGACCCAATCGATGGCAGAAATGACATTCTGCAGATTTAAAAGGGCATAATTTTGGATTATGATTTTTAGAACATCTGTAACACGGTTTCTCAGGCGCGAATTTACCTTCTTTAGGCTTAGGTGCGTAACCGAACTTCTCCACTTTCGATTTCTCTCCTTTCGAAACACGCACGTGATTGACAGTCGTACTATCTCCGATGTGTAGGGATTTCACTCCAGCCTCAGCTATTTCTATCGCTGTTTGGAACGTTAAGTCTCTAGAATCCAGTAATTTTTGCTGTATTTTCTAATCCTGGATCCCAAATACCAACTGATCACGAAGGCGGTCATTAAGCGTATTTCCGAAGTTGCAATGTTCTGATAAACGACGCACTCTCTTATGAAATCGGCTATATTCTCTCCTTGCTTCCTTAGTCGTTTCTGGAACTTAAATCGTTCCACAATTTCACTAGGGCATGGGGAAAAATGATCTTTTGCTTTCTTTAAAAGATCCTCGTAACTGATTTCTTTCAGTGTATTCGGAACAATAATATCTCGTAAAATCGAAAACGTTGTTGTTCCAACAGAACTTAGTAAAATATTCTTCTTCATATCATCATTTTTGATGCTATTCGCTGAGAAATAAAAATCAGTTTTCTCGACGTAAGTAGTCCAAGGAACATTCGCATTATTTTCTTCTAAGCGTCCCAGAGAAATTATTTCTTTATCGGTCATTCTTCGTGCCACTTTTTCTTTTTCTCTTTCGAATTTTTTTTTTCTACAAAATTTCAATTTGGGTTAAATCCCATGCGTCGCCACTATTATATCACCACACTCTTACATGGTGTGTTCACAAAGTTTCAAGACTGGTCTGATAATTCAAAATTTATTAAACATTTTTGTAACGAGAAATAAAATTCTTCAAAATATGAACCTTGGGCATCAACACACTGCTGTCAGTGATTTTTTCCATTGTTCATTGGCCACATAGAAGTCATCGCACGAAAGGTTGTTAAGGGACCTCGTCAAAGTGAGGTCGGGCCTGTAGTAGGTGGTTTGGGCAGCATTGCCACGTTTAAGATAGCCAAAACTTTGGCGGTGGTGAGCGATGTGTGAGAGGGTGCACTGTCGTGGGGAACAATCCAATCGTTTCTTATGCCTGGGCGGACGCGACGGGTCAGGTCTGTTTTTCTATAAGTGCTCCATCATTTTTGGTTATATTTATCGTGGCAATACTGCTGCAAGCCCCTTACAGCCCCGACCTTGGTCCCAGCAACTTTTTTTTGTTCCCCCGGGTCAAGAAAGACCTGAAAGGGAAGCGATTCGACTCGATTCCAGCGACCTAGGCAGCTTCGACGAGGTCCCTTAACAACCAATTGTGTGAAGACTTCTATATGACCTATGAATAATGGAAAAAAAAAACATTGGCAACGGTGTGTGTTTGCCCAATGGTCATATTTCGAAGAATTTCAGTTCGCGGTATAAAAATGTTTAATAAATGTTGAATTATCAGACCAGTCTTGAAGCTTTGTGAACACGCCATGTATTATAACTCTTAACTAATTACTCTTAACTAAGGAAGAAGGCATAACTATAAGATTACTTATAGTTTATTTTACATATTTTCAAACGGCTGCTAAACGCAGCTCTCAGAACAAGTCATTTCTTACAACTGCGTGGAATACTCTGGTAACATGCGATACCTTACAAACAGATTGTGTAGTGCTGCCATATATTAAAGCAGATCTCAAGTATTGTTGGATTGGGATATGACAACTTTACCAATCAGTTTCATTGTGTTTAAATAATAGTTTATCTACGTAACCAACGTTTATATGGATTTCCTTTATGTGCGGTTTATTCTGTTGAGCTGTCCTCATGACAGACCAAACGTTATTATCACTTAGGTTATCTGAGCGAAATATGTTTACAGGTTGTCCGCTCAGTTAGGTTAAATGGTTGAGCATTGTTCCTGTAAGCCAAGGATCTGGGTTCGATTCCCGACCTGGTGATTTTTTCGCTCAGTTGGAAATATTCAATTCGTACGATAACTTTAAAAATCAGTTTGATTGTGCATAAATAATAGTTTATCTACGTACCCATCGTTTATATGGAATTCGTTTGCCTGCGGTTTATTCTGTTAAGCTATCTACATGACAGACCAGATGTTATTACCAATTAGATTATATGAGCGAAATGTGCTCACCGGTTGTCGTCCCAGTTAGGTTAAATGGTAGAGCATTGGCCCTGTAAGCCTAGGATCTGTGTTCAATCTCCCAGCTTGGGCAATTTTTCGCTCAGTTGGAAATATTCTATTCGTATGATAACTTTAATAATTAGTTGTGTTATAAATAATAGTTTATCTATTGTAGGTCAAGATTAAATACAATTATACGTATAAACATGAAAAAGTGAATTTGATGCCTTTGAAATTGAAATTTAATGCTGTAAATTTCGTGCTTTTGTGTAAAAATGAGTGCATTTGCGCTTAAAAATCCGCATTTTCAAGCATGGTCAAATGAGTGCAGTTGTGCTGTACGAAGAAAGCGAAAGTAGATAGAAAAGTTGAATGAACACGTGGTGTATGCGGCACTGGCGTAAGGTTATATGACATACCTATGAACTATTAATTTTGGTCTAAAATATTTATAAACATTTGAAATGATTACCTTTTTTGTGGACTTATAATTTATATACAAAGTAGGATTATAGTTAAAATAATTAACTGATTTTATATATGAATGTGTTTAGGGCCGATAACAGGTTTTTCAAGCACCTGATAAAATCAAACGAATGACGTTTCTCTTTAAAAAAAATACATACTATTTATATGGGAAGTTGCTAATTTTACAAGTCTACCTGGTATTCAATATTTTAAATTCATATTTTGAATTAAAAAAACGAACCAAAGAATAACTTTTGTCATAAATCGATTCACTTTTTAACACTCTCCAACACATTTGAAAATGTTTATGAATTTCGTTTGACTGCCCATTTGACCGTAACCTTACTCGTGTAAATATACTCGGGTTACCATGTACCTTGATATATGTTATTAAGGATTAAGGTGTGTATGTATGTCGTTGTGTAGGTATGATGTGTTAGGTACTGAAAATGAAGTCTGTGGCATTTATAATTCGTTTATAGGGCGTCTCAAAATAATTTATTTCCACTATGCTTTAAAGGAAAAAATTGTTTACAACATATTTTAATAATGTTACACTATTTCAAACATATCGAAATTCATATACATCACTGAGGAGTACTACAATCTACTGTACAGTATGGCGTTCATAACTTTAATAATTTATTTACAGGGACAAGTATAAAAGTAATCTCTATAGTTTTTTTTTAATATAGAATACTCAATGTGTTAGAAAAGCTTCCATATTCTATGCTTTCTTTCATTGGGCTTTCTTTCATCAAGCTTTCTTTAGCATCTTAAAAATGCGTATGAAACTGTTAGGTTTTTGTCACTGCAGTGTGACAATGAAGTCTTTAAATTTTGTTCATTTTTTAAATACTAATCTAGTGTTTTAAATATGTAGAATAATAGGATTATTTTTACTTTAAAATGACCAATTTTTTATTATAAAATCTAAAATTGAAAAATATTCTCAGTGACAAAAATAATAGTCTTTTTACAATATGATAAATTTTGTTATTATGTCTTAAATGAAACAAAAAAGGTTCTAAGGTAAATTTGCATTAGCTGATATTTTCGCTTACACAGTAAATCACTGAAAACTGTACCTATCCTTAATGGAAACCTATCAAACGGAAAATACTCATCATTCTGATGAAATGAATACCTTAAAATTATACCTGCTATTACAGAAACCTGTCTAAATCGGGATAATTACTGCTAGCTACAAATTTTGGTTTTACAAAATAGATTGCATATTATTAAAATTATCAATAACACACACTCTTTTTATTATAATTATATTAAAAAAGAGTAATTCGGAATTTTCCATGTACATGTTTAAAGCTGAGATAATATTTCTTAATATTTTAAAATTAACACAATTAATTTCACTGAAATGTTATAGTAATTTTTAAAAATCAATTTATTTGAGAAATGATTTTTAAGTGCATAAAAGAAAAATTCTATATGACAAATAATTTTAAATGTTAAATTTTTAAATTTTATAAACTTTTATGTTCAACAAATAAAAATGTTCATTTCGCTCTTATCTAATACCCAACACGTATTTGCTTGATGTTGTTAAATTCGAAATTTCTCATTACATTATCTAGTTTCGGAAATACGTTCTATTCCGATAAACTGTTTTTTAAAAAACCCTGCTATCTGGAAATTCAATAAAATTCGTTTTTCTTCGATCCATTTTCAGCTGATATCGATATTTTCTTATTCGTTTGGGTGAGATATTTGACGAAATATATTTTTAGATTACCATATTAAACTTTCAACGGATTTTAGATGCGTTTTTTTTTCAAGAAAATATTTTTTTATTTAATTCTTGCTCATGAAATTTATATCATTCATGGATTAATACATAGAATAAATTTTTTTTCATACATTATGCATATAAAAAAAGAAAATTTGGATTACCTGTTTTCAGCTTCGAACGATATACTTTTAAATTTTATTATATATATTTTTTAATTTTTCTTCATTAAATTTTTGAGTACAGAGCAAAGTTGGTAGTGTCAATCAAACTGATTAACATTAAAATTTCCACAAAGCTAATATTACAGCTTACATGTAATTTTAATTTTTGTTTCATTCACCCAGATAAAAACTACCATTTAAAACCATTCAGCGTTTTTTATGGTTATTTGAATAAGAGTTATATGATGTTTATGCAGTAATAAAGGGCATGAATTATTATTACGTCTTAACATGACTGTCTGATAAGTAAATACATTACTTGATAAAATTTCTGTTTCTATATTTTGCTATTACACTATGACGCAAAAGTTTAGACAATGACGTCATTCAGCTTTAAAATATAGAATTATGACGTCAGAATTACAAAAACCTGTAAATATATTCAAAAACTGATTTAAAATGCTATGTACAAAAGACAGTCGTTTTATTTGCTATAATACTAATTTTTTTCATAAAAATTCAAATGTGTTTGTCGCAAAAGTTTAGACACTATTCTAAATTTCTTTGAATATTCGCTGGCATATGCAAATTTAGAATCGATGATGTCACAAATTTGGAGTACTTAAGTTCTGCAAACGATTGCGCTTCATAGTCGACATGCCGAGAGCTAAAGAAATTCAAGTGAATGAGGTTTCAAGGATTTGGCAGTTGAAAGGTGAAGGGAAGAGCGTTTCTGAAATTTCTGCTATTATTAATAGGTCAAAAAAATCTATTTATCGAGTTTTATCGAGTGGTTCCGAATATAAAACAAAATGTCGGTCTGGGAGGCCACGTGTGACAAATGTACGAGAGGATCGCCTGATACAAAGACTAGCGAATACTCAACAAATGAGCGTACGTGGAGTTCAAAGCTCATCGGGACTCTCTGTATCAAAGGATACGATTCGTAGACGAATTTTGGAAAAAGGAACAATCGTTTATAGCAAAATGCAGAAGAAACCAGCTCTGAAACCACATCATAAGTTACAAAGACTTATGTGGGCTCGAAAGCATATGTCATATAGAGAGAAATGGCAGTCAGTCATATTTAGCGATGAAAAAAAGTGGAATCTGGATGGTCCAGATGGTTGTTTATCGTATTGGCATGACTTGCGGAAGGAACCTCGACGTTTTTTTAGTCGCAGACAAGGAGGGGGCTCGGGGATGGTTTGGACAGCCTTTTGCTATAATGGACAAGTATCTCTGACCTTCACGAGTGATCGTCAAACTTCACAGCATTATACACAGACATTAGAAGAAAACCTACTGCCATTTACTGAGCTTATAGGGGGTCCTCAGTGGGAATTTCAGCAAGACAATGCTTCAATTCACACTGCAAAACATTCAAAATCTTGGTTTAATTCCCATAATATAAGAGTTCTTGACTGGCCAGCATGTAGCCCAGATCTTAACCCTATAGAAAACCTTTGGAGCATCATGTGTCGCAAAGTTTATAGCAACGCTAGACAATACTCTTCTGAAAAGGAACTTAAGACATCTATTGAGAATGCATGGTACGATATCGATCCACAAACTATGCAAGATTTAGTTTCTTCCATGCAATCTCGTGTATATGACGTAATACATAAGCATGGATGCGCAACCAGGTTTTAAAAATTGTTTATTTCGATTTTATTTAATTTGTGTCTAAACTTTTGAGACAGCAGTTTATTTTTGTTACCATTTAATTTATTGCAATATGCACAATTCCACTTTTCTTTGTTATAAATATTGTTTATATGTACAGCACATTAATTTCAAGCAGTGATTTGAAAATTGAATAAATATTTTTCAAAGTATGTAAGAATTTATTCATTGTCTAAACTTTTGCGTCATAGTGTAATAACAAATGTTTTGTTAGTAAAAGAGCACGGTCTTACACATTACATTATTTTACAAATAACTGGATTATAAAATTTGATTTTAATGATTTGAAACTTAAATGTAAGTAGTACTCGAGCGTTTTATAAATGATTGCTAACTGTTAGCTTAGAATGTAAAAGAAAAAGCTTTTAACTATTACGAATGCCTAAGACAAAAATGTTTAAATATCTATAGAACTAAAACTCTACTCAACAAGATTTAAAATTACTAAAGCGAATATAATTCCATGTTAATTCTTAATAAGAGATAAATATTCTTCACATTGCTTTATTTTCTTTCTAGAACAACACAAAACTGTTGTCAGATGTTGGAATATAAAATTACAACCCGTTAAATAGTTATACTGATGGACGGGACTGATACATGTATGAAAAAAGTTAAAACCGTCATGTCTTAACACTAGAATTACAAATTGTCGTATTTCAACACTGAAGTCCTAAGTATATTTTTGTAAGTTTTTGAAAATCAATTGTAAACAATTTATTTTAATAATAATTGCATAAGTTTGGAAATAATTCTAAATTAAATCAGTAACATTTTGTAAGTGTAACCAATCTATACTAATATTATAAAGAAGTAAAAATTGTTTGTATGTTAGAAGTAATCTCTGGAGCTACCGAACCGATTTCAAAAGTAATGGTATCAAAATGATGATGTTACTCCAACTTAGAACATAGTTTATATTTTATGTCGGTGCCACTAACTCAAAGGGGGTGCAGGAGCAAAAAACGTTCTAAAAATGCGATTTTTGCGTTACTGGAGGGCCTAGAAATGTGAAATTTGGAATATTAGTTACTTATAAGATATAGATCATGTATAAGAACTGTTCTTAAACAATTCGAAATTTAAAAGGGGTGAAAATGCAATAAGCGTTCTAAAAAACGTTCTAAATGGTGCTTTCTACACAATCTCAGGAAATACCAAACCGATTTTTTTTAAATGGTGTCAAAATGATGGTGACAACCCTTGCTCCAACATAGGTTATGTTTTATGTCGGTGCCACTACCCCAAAGGGGGTACAGGAGAAAAAAACGTTCTAAAAATGTGATTTTGCGTTACTGAAGGGCCTAGAAATATGAAATTTGATATATTAGCTACGTATTAGATATAAAGGATTTCTAAGAACAGTTCTTAAACAATTCGAAATTTAAAAGGTGTGAAAATGCGCGAAAAGCTTTCTAAGAAACGTTCTAAAAATGGTGGTTTCAACATAATCTCAGGAAATACCAAACTGATTTTAAAAATAATGGCGTCAAAATGATGCCGACAATCCTTGCTCCAACATAGGCTATGTTTTATGTCGGTGCCACTACCCCAAAGGGGGTGCAGGAGAAAAAAACATTCTAAGCTGCGGTCTTTGCGTTACGGAAAGGCCTAGAATAATGAAATTTGGGATGGTAGTTAGTTATAAGATATCAATGATCACTAAAGACATTTCCTAAAGAAATCGAAATTTAAAAGGGGGTCAAAATGCGCAAAAAGCGTTGTAAAAAACTTTCTAAATTGTGATTTCTATGCAATCTCAGGAAATACTGAACCGATTTAAATTTTTGGGTGTAAAAATGATGGTGACAGCTCTTGCTCCAAGATAGGCTATATTTTATATCTGTTTCCACTACCCCAGAGGAGATGCAGGAGCAAAAAACGTTCTAAAATGCGATTTTTGAATTATGGAAGGACCTAGACTCATGCAATTTTGCATGGTATATATTTATTAGATATAAATGCGATCTCTAAGAACATTTCTTTAAAAATTTGAAATCTAAAAGCGGTGAAAATGCGCGAAAAGCGTTATAAAATCGTTCTAAATGACGATTTGTCAGCAATATCTCAGGAAGAATCAAACTGATTTCAAAAGTAATGGTAGGAAATTGATGCTGACAGCCTCTGCTCTAACATAGACGCTAATTCATGTCGGTATCACTATCAGCTAGAGGTTTCAGGAGCAAAAAAACGTTCTAAATTTCGACTTTTGTGATCAGTAGGGGATAGCAACTTGAAATTAGGCAATGTACATATTTATTAGATATAAGTGATCTTTAAGAACAGCTTCGAAAAAAATGGAAATTTAAAAAGGGATGAAAATGCGCGAAAAACGTTCTAAATTGCGATTTCTACTCAATCTCTGGAAATACCAAAGCTATTTCAAAAGTAATGGTTGCAAATCAATGGTGACAGACCCTGCTCCAACATAGGCTATATTGTATGTTGCTGTCACTACCATCTGGGAGTTGCAAAAGCAAACTATATTCTAATTTGCGTTTTTTGCACAACTGAGGGGTCTAACACTTTGAAATAAGGCATGGTATTTACTTACAAGATGCAACTGCTTTCTTAGAACAGTCGAAAGAAAATTCCAAATTTAAAAAGATGAAGAGAGCGAAAAGCGTTCTAAATTACAATATTTATGCAAACTTATCAAATATCAAACCGATTTAAAATATAATGGTGACAAATTGTTGGTGATAGAATCTGCTCAAACGTAAGCTATATTTTATGTCTGTGCCACTACCACCAGAGAGTTGCAGGAGCAAAAAACTTTCTAAATTGCGATTTCTGTGATACTGAGAAGGCTAGAAACTTTAAATATGGCATGGTAGTTACTTATAAAATATAAATGCCCTCGAAGGACTGTCGAAAATAAATTTGAATTAAAAAGGGGTGAAGCGAAGGGGAGGTGCGAAAAGCATTCTAAAAAAGTCCTAAATTACGATTTCTATGCAATCCTACGCAAGGGGATTTCTATGCAATTCTATGATCCTACACAGGCTATATTTTATCCCAATGATTCTACCACCTGAGGTTCACAGGAACAACAAACGTTCTAAATAAGGCCTTCAAAAGCTTTCTAAATTACGTTTCTGCGGAATATTAGGAAATAACAAACCGATTGCAAAATTAATGTTGGCAAATTAATGGTGACAGTTCGTATTTCAACATAGACCTTTATGCGGAGAGAGGTGGTAGGAATTGGAATTTGACATGATAGTTAATTTTAAGATTTAAGAAGATGGTTTCTAAAAAATTCAAAACTTCAAATGAATGCTGAAATGAGCGTATTAATTCAGCATAAAAGTTTCGAAATATTTTATAAATTATCATTTTAGTTTTATTTCGTTTTATTAATTTAAGTCTCATTTCTGCCTAATGCAGTGTAATAATGATGTTTAGTCAAACTGTGTTTTAAATAGTAATTTTTGAATTATTCCTAAAAGTAATAAGTACCTTTTAATAAAAAAACCTTTTAATAATAAAAAAATAGTTAGTACCTTTTAATAAAAATTAGACATATAAATATCACTTGGCATATTTAAAATTTTACGCGAGCAAAGCCGCGGGGTTTTTTTAGTATACATATAAAAATATTAGCACATTAAAATAAATCAAATGGATTTTGTTGTCATGTGGATGTTTTATAAAAATAACTTTACAACAGTGCTTGTTTACCTCAAAAATTAAGCTAAAGTATTGAATTTTATGTATTCTATTACGTAAAATATACAGGGTGATTCGAAAAAAGTTTTACAAAATGACATGCCAAATCATGCATACAGCAATGATAAAAATATCACATAGGAATATAAGGTCGCAAACCACTTATTTAGTCACCAATATAGGGTGTTTCATCCTAACTGAACCCAGGCTGGCGGTAATAATTTCGAGAAATTTAAAAACATTGTAATTAAAATGCAACGATATGTACCTTGTTTCGTGTGAAATGTGATAACATCACGAAAAGATAAAGAAAAACATGCCATACTGTACGACCATACTGTATGAATTGATAATCACACTCCGAAATGTGGGGCATCAAGTGCATGCTGCTGGCAAGTGAAATGCAAACTTCTATCACTTTTTTTTTGGTGTTATCAGATTTCTAACAAAGTTAAGAATGTCTGTTAAATGTTTTATTTTAATATACTTCAGTTTTCTGAAAGTTATTATCGTCAACCCAAATTGAGTTAGGATGGAATATCCTGTATTTGTGCCTATATAAGTGGTTTGTGACCCTTTGTTCCTATGTGATTGTTTACCCTTGTTGTATGCATGATTTGCCATGGCATTTTGTAAATATTTCTTTGAATGGCCTGTATAAAAGCTATAAACATGCATTTGTGAACGTGTTTTCTAATCAAAAGTGAAATCTGTCAGGTCGGCGCTATGATATATTCTTCAGGCATATGTTTTATTATTATTATTAACTTATTCAAAAATAAAATTATTTTATTTTAATAATTTTATTAAACTTGTTATTATGAGCATTAATATTTTCAAATAAATTATTATTATGTGAGCAAACTATTAATAATGTATTTCTTTTAGATAACATGGAAATCAACCATGACATAAAGAAATGAAAACATTTACCAAACTCTTTGTTTTATCCATTTACAGTGCAATACGTTTAACGCGAAGCTGACGGGACTGAACATTTTTTTTTTCATTTTAAAAGATTCGTAAAAAAAGAACAAAACTCACGAATATTTTCGATGTCGTAATATTTTCTTTCGACTTCCTGTTAAACGTGCAGTAGGTTGCATCCATTAGGATAAAAAGCAAATAAAAAAATTCTTTTTCCGTGGAAAAAATCAGATATCATTTATTGAAGTGTCTTTTTCAACACCACATTGCCTACAAATTGTTCGAGATCCTCCATTCTTTTATTCATATCTCCATTCGAATGCGCATCTAAATAACTGCGCATAGTTTTAATCATTTTCTGCATATCTGAAGTAGAGGAGACAGAAACTGTATCGTTGATTCTGTTGCCAGAGTCGACCTTGGAATCTACATTAGTATTATCATTTAGATTATGAATGATCTCCAAAATATCTCTGTCTGTAAGAATCGGCGCTGTGGACATATCATCATCGACTGCAACGTATTCATTTAAATGATATTGTAGGACAGTTTAGTAATGTTGACACTTTCCCAAATATTTCATTAAATGTTGGCCCAGTCTCAATATCGACTGATACTTGAGGTGCCAAAGAATTTGCTACTTTGGAGAATCCCGCATGGCAAAAACAATTTTCGATTTTGTTTTTCGTGTTAAACGATTCTTGCTTCGTGTTAAAATAAAATAAATGTATTAAATTGCATAGTATACTGTCCGGACCGCTATATCATTTTCGTGTTAAACGATTTTTCATGTTAAGCGTTTTCGTGTTAAACGTATCTCACGGTATATATCAAATATATCCTATCGTTTTCTTGTTGCATTCTGCATTTCATATTTTAAATGGACGGGGCACCACAACTTTACTTGTGTGGTAGAAGATGCTTCCATTAATGACCTAAATCAAAGAAAATTTTGATTGTAAAGCATGGGACCATTATATCCTGTGTCATTTGGAGAGACTAATTTATAAGTATAAGAAGGAGATTTTAATTGTATGTTCCATTCCATGCATCTATAATTTACAATCGCAATACCTGCCTGATAAAGATTTAAAGTGTTAAGTTTATACTTGAAATAATTTATTGCATCAGGAATATGTATGCAGTATTATCATGACGCATTAAGAAAACTATTCCAAAATAATGAATGAGTTATAAGCATAATGATAAAATTAGTTGTATGTAATTACTCTTACTAAATGAATTATCGAAAAAATGCCTGTTGTAATTTTATAGAATTAGAGCGAATTCAAATTTAAATACAGATAAAATATTGTTTGTTTTATCAGCAATGGTGTTATGAATTGTATTTTTTACACTTTATTCAAAAGACGAAAAGATGTATATTTTAAATAAAATTTAAAGATGTAATTATGAAATTATGGGAAAATTTAATAATCTGTATCATATCTGCTAGAAATGTTTCTTTATAATATTATTGAGGAAGAAAAAAAATATTTGAAAAATAAATTTGAAAAAAAAGTTATAAGTAAAAATTATAACTGGTATATACATTTATTTTAGTGGCAACATTTTAAAACTTGTGCATTCCATATAAATATTTACATTTATTCTAAGGAAATAAGTATATATTCTTTTTATCTCAGAAATCTTTAAAAAAAGGTCATTTAAACTTAAATTTTGAAATTATTTTGATCTTCGAGATACAAATTTTTCTAAAAACGTCTACTAGATTTCCTTTCATTCCAAACCATTCTTTTTAAAATTATGAATTTAAAAGAAATACGTATAAAAGATAAAGAGTTAAACAAAAGTTTGAATTATTTCATACCAGTTGTATGTTTATAATCTTAATTTATTATTTTTGTTATACGGCATATTCTGTCCAAGAAATTGCATTTTTTAATTATTGACTCTTTCTTAGCTTAGAACAATTCCACATATTTGAATCTTAATTTTGAAAATCACACAGACTTATGCAATATAACCATAAAGTATCAATTGAATTATAAATAAAATAGATTCTTACAACAATTAATTTAATGATTTTAAGTAACTACTGTTTATCGCGTTAATGATCTACAATTATTATATTTGTTTCTTATTTATTTTTAAACCTTAGAGCACAGGATAACAATAAGATTTATTGTGTAAGACAAATTGTTTTTCTTCATTATTGTCGTCATTTTAAAGAAGAAAAAAATGTCCCGTTGTATTGAATTGAATCAAAAATTGGTAAAAATAAAACGTTTTGATTTTTATAAGGACAATAATATACGAGGGTGATTCAATAATTATTGTTCTGAGGTGTGCATAAGAAATTTGTACTGCGATACTTGATGTGGAATATTGAAGCCTAATATCTTAGATGCCTATATGCTTATTATCATAACCGTAGCTGCTTTATTAATATATTGTTTTTTGTTTTAGTTGTAAGAGGTGGCACCTAGCTTTAAAGGAGGGGGGTTGTGAGGAATGTCTGGTTTGGAGCTTATGGACCCAGAAGCAGTTCTGTGATAGATTTGTGATAGTGGATGATACGTGGGTACATCACTATGACCCCGAGTCCAAAACGACAGTAACTACGTCCCATTCAGTGTCACTCCCCAACCCCCTTTTCAAGCTAAGTGCGACCTCTCACACCAAAAACAAAATATATATATAGGGTAACTCCGGGAGAGTCGCCGCATACGGGATAGATCTCTTGTATTTCTTATAATTATCGAAAGATGGTCGTCAAACGCACAGTATAGGTGCGCAAACAGATTATTTTAACCAGTGAATAGCGTGAATCCCATTACGATGTTTACATGCAGAAGTACAATCCTTAATTTGACATAAGTGCATGATTTCACTGTCCAAACTTTTAAACGCGTTATGTTTAAATACTTCACATACACTAATTACTAAATACATGCATGATTTCGAAGTCAAAACTAAGTGTAACATTTGTATAGAGTACTATGTGTATGGTTACGTCATTCCCCTTAGCGATGGCAGGTAACTGTGATGGCCGGCGTCTGCATCATGCAAAATGGGATAGATGCCGCACTGCTATTCCGGTATACGTGCCACAGTTTCTTTTGTACGGGATGATAAGTGTTATTAACTTTTATTTTTCTTTTTGCACAGACTATCCATGTTAGGCATGTTATCAAGTTTACTAAAACCAAAGGAGAAAAAGGGGAAAATAAAAAGTAAGAAGTGCAAAAAAGATGCAAGTTAAGATGATAATAATGAAAAATTGGATTGCGCGTAACACAGACGTTCTTTGCAAACTACTCCTAAAAAGAGGAAATGTAATTGGCTTCGTTGCATCATGTGTTTAAATGTAGCTACATAAAGACTACTTTTTTGACACTTTTTCTGTAGATTGTAGTCTAAAAAACAGGTCTCTTAACCCAATCGGGACCATAGGTGCATATAAGCACCTTCATAAAGAGCTTACAAAATTTGTTTCCAGCACCAGTAAAAAAGAAAAGGAATATTTGCTTTGTTTAATTAAAGCATTTTTCTGATTATTTAAGTAAAGATAACTTATTTTAAAAATGTGATACCAACCGAATAAAATTTGTGTAAAAGTCACCGGTCCCGAAAGGTTTAACAAATAAATTATGCAAACAAAATTTTAGTTTTTTTTTTTCTCTTTGTAATACATTGATGTTAGGTTGTTGCTGAAATAACAATAACAAAAAAAATAAGTCGACAATTTTAATAGTGAATGTAGGCAACAATTGTAAATTTGAATCTACTAATACGTTTCATTGTACTCATTTAGTTTCATTTTGTTATTACATCGTTAATTATAGTCCATATATGAATACTTTTTTTATATTTTTATTTATAATTTCATTCTGTTCTTATTACAAGCGTGGTGTAACTACCACACAAGTGCAGCGTCTCAGCCTGAATGTACGGGTGACACGCCGCAATGTAATGTTTTAGAAAAAAATTGTTAAAAAATATTAATAATTTGTTTTGATTTTTTTTTGTCGCAGTACACGCGTTGTATATTTAACATTAAATAGCTCAGCATGATTTTTTTTAAGTCCACCATGGGACTTTATACACAAATTCAAAAAATGTGAGGCGTAAATCCCGGAATTACCTTATGTTAACATAAAAGCTACAGTTCTGAAATTGAGCATATAGGCATCTAAATACATTAGGCTAAGACATTAGGCTTCAATATTCCACATCAACCATCGCAGCGCAAATATGTTATACGCACTCGGGACAATAATTATTGAACCACCCTCGTAGATCCACATGCATAAATCTCAAAATTTAATAAGTTAAAGGGACAGTTTACCTTTTCAACAATTTTGTTTATTTTTAAAAATATGGTTCAAATGGTGAACTCGCTGCATTTCAATGTTCAACTAAAAGTACATTTTGAAAAAGAAATTAAGAACATATTTAACTAAAATATGTAATTTTTAAAAATCCTTACTATTTTTTAATTGATGTTTTTACCCATTTTTTTTTCGAATGTGTATTACACAAGAAAGCGCATGGATTTTTAAATACATTTAATGTTACATTTTGAAAAAAAAATAACTGCATACTTAATTAAAAGTTTAAAAAAGAAAAAAAAATGATTTTAAAATATCTTTACTATTTTTTTAAATTGATATTTTTGCCCATTTTTTTTTGTCAAAAGTGTATTACACAAGACTGCTCATAGATTTTTAGATAATCTAATATTACATTTAATATTATTTTTCTATTGATGAATATAGTGTAAAACGATGGCATCTAACACATCTTCATATACTATTATTTTTGAAAAGAAAATAACAAAGAACCTGAAGGATAATTCCATTTTTAAAAAATATAAAATAAAGAATATGTACAAAAATGTTTAAATCTCTATCTCAAGTATAATAAAAGTCTTAGCATTTTTAAAACATGAAAGAAAAGAAATAAATAACATGGAAAAAAACCGTTTACGTGTAAAGTTTTAATTTGTGTGGATAATCGCGCTAGGTGTATTAATAAAATTTACAATATTTTTAGATATTACTACAGTATCGGTAAAAATAAGGTGTATAAATATTCAAAATTAAACAGTCTTTCATTTTATATATATATATATATATATATATTTAATTCGACTTTTTGACTCATTTTGAGGCAAATTGTTTCCTTAAATTTACAACTAACAAAAATATGCGGAGTTACGAATGCATTGATGATAAATCGAGTCATTATAAGCAAGACCTATTGTTATACGCGGATTCAATGCACGAAACAATAGAGTTAGTTCGTTATTTTGGAAGTGAGAAAATTATTTATCTGAAACTTCGGATAAGTAATTTCTAAATCGTACATAATATTTATATTTATTTGACTTTTTTTTAAGTTTCATCGAATATAAGAAAAAAGATTATATCTTATCATCAGTTACCAATCATTCTTGTAAACTACTTATTTAAATATAATTATTATCCTTTATATTTAGAATGTTTTTATAAAAACAAAGAATTAAAAATTTCAGACGTCGATAGAATTAAAGAAACAGAAACACCGTTTTGTAAATTTAGAAGTAGAAAACTGTCCCTTTTATCACGTAAAACTCACTTAAAATTTCGGAATGTTGTTAATTTCTGGCATTTTTATTTGGGACTACACCAGATGGTTCTTTAAAGCAAGGAAAAGGTTTCTGTCATCATGTTAACTTTGACGTTTTGTTCAAATGTCGTAAATGTCTCTGTAAAACAAGAAAAAATTGAAATGCTTCAATGTATAAATGTTCCCTGTCTCTAGACAATTCAAAACATGTTTGCATTAAGTAAAATTCGAAAGAATTGAAAATTAAAATTTTGTTCTAATAAAAGGTATAACTGAATTAAACATAGTTCAAACGTAAAGTGTATAAATCTTATTTTTAATTCTTAACTGTACGAATTAAACGAATGAATAAATGAACATAACCTTTTTTTGTATTGATTGTAACGACACTTCTTCGTGTAAAATTTAAAAAAAACGTTACACTAAAATAAAATGAATTATTTATATAGAATATGAAAGATCTTATCTATTTTTTAAGATTTGTTTTTCTTTCAGTTCCCTTCTGAATATTTCGAAATACGAACTTCAAACGTCTTTTCTTCATAAAATAAGGATTTAAATTACATTTCTGTTAAATTGTCTTAGGAAATACATAATATATTTAAAAATTTGGTTTCCCAATTTGATATTTCTTTAATCTTCCTTGTTAGAAACAATAAAAGAATAAATTGCTTAGAATATTTTGAATTTTGTTATTAAAATGCGGAAAGAAAATTAAATTTGTCTGACATGGGAAAGTACACAATAGATTTGCATGAAAATGATTGAAATGAATATGAATCAACTGTATTGATCCAGTTTCTAAATAGTATGATTGATTTCATTTCACAAATTTCAAAGTGAATAGAAAGACTAGCTCAACATTAACCCTCATGTACCAGATTTGTCCAAAAGACCCATAGAATATCGATAAAAACTAATGAATTTCAAGTTCGGTTGGATGAATTATTGTAATTTGTGTAAACTTTTTTTTTTGTAGTCCGGGGATTACAAGAAAGCGCTCAGAGTAAAATGTTAATTTAGGTTATTTAACAAAAGAAATTGCACAAAAGTTTTGTAACGGTCTAAGAAACGAAGGAGAGACACCTCCATAAAAAGTTTATTGTCTCAAATCATTATCATTGACTACTATTTATTATTATTTATTACGTACTATTATTATTACCTCACACTTTTGTATTTTATCACGAATACGGAGTTCATGTTAAAATAACACTGTTGAAAGAATTTCAAACTTGATAGAAAGCGAAGCCATAAAGTACAAGGACATTTTACTTACTAGGGAAGGTCCCCAACTGCAAGATCGATTTTAGTCGAGAGTGGTGTTAAGCTCTTATCATGGGGATCAAGGAAATGGATGCAAATACCAGTCTGAATGAAACTGGGGAAAAGTTATAGGCCGATGTACAGTCGTGTAAAAAAAAGTAAACACCCCTACTAACTCCTCAACAATTTATCGTAGAATAAAGTTACTGGTACTGAACGATTGGTAATAAAGTCTGCTTTTAAAAGGTGTATTATAAAATTTGCTTGGAGGCCATCGACATATTAAAATGAACCATAACTTTATTTTTTTCAATAGCAGTACACATTTCTGGCAGCATAAATGAACTCTACATCTTTCAATTAGTCTAAAAACAAATTTTTATGCCATTCTTACGATAAGTTTTTGAGAAATTAATTATTTTAAAACGAGCGTATTTCAGGAGCTGTATCCAAATTGAAGTTTAATACTCGGTTATTGACCGAGAGAGCTCTCTTCTTGATCAAGGCACCTTAAGCGTCCTCAAGCAGTCATTGAAGACTACTAGATTACAGGATAGCATAAGAAATTTTAAAATATCTAGACACTTCTATCATAAACGGCCACTTAAACCATCGTTTTGCAGTTTTTTAAGCATAATTTGAAAACTACTCGGAAGAAAAATGGGAAATTTTGGATTTACATAAAGCAGGACTTAATAAATCTAAATCCATCAAAAAATTATAGGTTGCAATTCATAATGTTTTTTAAATATTAATTTCACAATTCCTAATTCATATCATAAAATGATAAAAATTGCAAACTCAACGTATTTACGTATGGGTGTATTAGTATTATTGCTACACAAAAAATTAACACATTATTAGTATAATTTCAGGATATATTAATGAAAATATGAAAATGTAAATTAGCATTAGAAGCACTAAATTTTGAATGTTTATAATTCAAAAACTTATCATTCAAATGACTTGAAATTTGGTGTCTAGGCATAGTTTGAACCGAAGATTAAAATTGGTTATTGCTATTGAAAAAAATGAAGTTTGTTTTCGTTTTAATATGTAGATGGCTCCCTACGCAAATTTTATATACATCATTTAAAAGTAGACTGTGTTTCCAATCTTTCGGTACCAGTAACTTTCTTCTACGATAATTTGTTAAGGAGTTAGTAGAGGTTTAATTTTTTTTCCACGACTGTATTTCTGTCGTTTATTGATTTCTCCGGGTCGCTAGCTATGCATAAAAGACACTCCGTTTAGTAGAAAAGAGAGTTGATGGATTACAGAGATTACAGAGAAGACGGTGGAAAATGTAACTTCACGGATGGTAGAGCATTTCTGATTAGAAATGGCTAAAGCAAGAGTGTTTCCAAAACCAGGTACATACACCAACAAAGGGGAGAGGGTTCCCAGTTTCCACATGTGTTATTTGTTAAGTTAAAGCACGCCTGTTTAACTGATCAAAAAACGGGGCCAGTGTCTCTAATTAAAGTCTTTTGAAAGGTATACCGACCCATGTCATCAAAGATGGGTGAGGAGTTAGTTCCCGATGTCCTTTAAAGCATACTCCAAATCAGTGCAGTTTAATTAGTTACATATGATTGTGAAAATGTGGTTACAATCTTCTGTTTCTAATTAGAAGAAACATGGAACCTTCACTAACTTCATACTGGCAACAATAGGTTACATAACTGTTCTGTAAGCTGTCTTTTCTACCACATAGAGTGTCTTTCCAGCAGAGCTAGCGACCTGGATAATCAATAAACTACAGACGCACATCGGGCTATATCTCTTCAGCAGTTGCATTCGGGCGGGTAGTCGTATACATTTAATTGATCCCTATTGTAAGAGCTTTCCAGAGACACCACTCTAGACGAAATCCGGATCTGTCAGTTGAGAACTTTCCCTAGTTAGAGAAACATGGCGAAGATATCGATTTTCCAATTTTTTTCGTAAAATCTATTTGAAAATTCCAAATAAATTCTGAAAAGTTACGCAATGATCTAATGACTATAAATATGCGAAAAGTGTTTTTATCCCATCCAATTTCCATTTAAATATATCAGAGATTCAATCTTTAATTTAATTTTTTTCAGTTTGTGTTTATATACAGGGTGATTCAAAAAAGTTGGGAAAAATTTTAAGAGGTGATAGTACACACCCAAACAAACATTTTGTATCAAAGAATGCATGGTCTAAAACTAAACGTAAAAAAGTTAGAGGGCGCCAAAAGTTATGTTCTTATACGAGGCAAAAACACAAAATGAACGATTAAGTTAAGTTACGAAAACAAATTTAATGGCATTTGATTACAATAAGTGCTCAAAACATTGGTCGGCAGCTGTTATGCACGCAGTACAACGGCGACAAACAGATTTGCAAATTTTCTGAAACACACCAGATACCACCGCGCTCGCCAGATCTTTCATGTCTCGATTTTTTTTTTGTGGGGACAGATAAAGGCTCTTGTGTATGAGACTCCCGTTGAATCCGCAGAAGAACTTGTCGCCAAGCTTTCGGCTGCTGTAGGGGAAGTCCGCGGTATGCCTGGTGTGTTTCAGAAAATCCGCCAATCTGTTCTTTGCCGTTGTACTGCGTACATAACAGCTGCCGGTCAATGTTTTGAGCACTTATTGTAATCAAATGCCATTAAATTTGTTTTATTAACTTAACTTAACCGTTCATTGTGTGTTTTTACCTCGTATAAGAACATAAGTTTTGGCGCCCTCTAACTTTTTTAAATTTAGTTTTCGACCATGCATTCTTTGATACAAAATGTTTGTTTGGGTGTGTACTATCACCTCTTAAAATTTTCCCCATCTTTTTTGAATCACCCTGTATATATATATATATATATATATAATATAGCAGCTTGATCAAAATTCTACAACTTAAACATGTAGTTTCTAATTTAATGTCTATTTTTATTGCAGGATTCTTAAAATGCATTTAATGAAATTAGGGATGGCTTTTAATTAATATAAATAGATTATTTAAAAAATGTTAAGTTAATAATAATTTTTATTCATTTTTAATAGGTTGCGTTTTGGTAAACCGATACTTAGCGTTATAAAACAGACTTGTAAGAAAAAGCATGCAAACAATTTTGATAAATACAAAATTGTAAGACAAGTAAAATTTTCAAATTTATTTATTTTTTTAAATTTTATCCTAAGACTTTTTCTTGATTAAATATTTTATCCATCCACCATTTAATAATGTGTCAAAACATTATTAATTATACATTAATTATACATCATTAATAATACAAAATTGAAAAAAAAGTAAAATTTTCATTTTTTTTTTTTTTTTAAATCCTAAGACTTTTTCTTTATTAAATATTTTAGCCATCCAACATTTAATAATGTCTCAAAACATTATTATAAAAGGCTAAAATATGAAAAAAAAATGCAGCGTGTCTCCTTACGCTATAACTGCATCAAGAACAACTAAGGAAATACTTGTATTTTACTACCTCGAATTTACAATACAAAACCTGGCACCCCCTAAAATTTATCAAAATGATTTTTGAAATAGTTATTCATTTTTTCGGAAATATTCATCCGAACCTGTTGAGTACCTTCCATTGTTAGAGGAAACGGAACTACATTTTTTTGTAATTTAATACTTCTCGTATTTATTTCAATACATTTTTCATTACACATAGATATAGTTTTTATATTAAAAAAATATATTGTTTATTTTCTGTGCTTAGAATAAAACGATGTAGTTATTTAACTACTGATTATACCTATTATTTTAATCAGACTTTATAAAAGACTGGTTGGTGAATATTCATTTTATCTTGACATTCGATGCTGCTACTTTTATGTTGGTAATGCGCATACCTCGGAAATAGTCACTTATCTTCTCGCCAGTAGCGTATTTTAATTTCTTGTATAAATTAGAAACAATGCTTTGATTTTGAAATAAAATGTTTTTGCTTCTCGATTTAAAAAAAATAAAATGAATAACGGTTATGTATTTTTAAATGCATGTAATAATTGCATTTTACATCAAACGAGTAAAAGTTTTATATTTCAAATAAAATGAACGCAATTTGAATAAAGGCAATGGGAACAATATTTGGCGATTTGTCAAAAATGCATGCCTAACATAAATGTACTAAATAATGTTTATAAGTATTATTAATGTTTCATGTTAAGTTACAATTCCTCGAAAAAGAAATAAAAACAAAAAAAAAGTATAAAACGTATCTGAAATTTTTTAGACATTTTGTTTATTAAAAAAAAAAAAAAAAAAACGTATATTACAGTGCTCTTATAGTTTCCAAAATGTAGGTGTGTATTTCTCCATACTAGTACCAACAACATACATTTATTCTTTAAAACAAAGTAATAATAATTATTAATGATATTTTTGTTCATTTCCTGTCCATAATTCAATGAACATTGTTTCTCCCAAATGTATTTGCTTCGATTTATACTCAAAAATAAAGAAAAGGAAATAACCTTCTTATACATTTCATTATTCAAAAAATGTCATGTTTGTTTCTTTGAAGATTTAGAAACATCAAAACCAATTTGTCTCTAAATTGGAGTTATCTTGCTCTATGAATTGTGATGTGTGTCTAGAATACTTCTTTTTTCAGCTAATTTCCTATCAAGTATTATTTGTATTTCTCCAGTTCCGCCTTATTTAATTTAAAATATCATGTGACATGAAAATAAAGTTTAAATTAATATATTTTGTTTGCAAAACCAGAAAATTTGAATTTCATCTTATTACTAATTGAAACGGTCAGTAAATTATATGTGAGCTAACAAATATATAAACTGTTGGCTAAAACTGCATATTGAATTTAAAGTTTTAAAAACAAACTTAACTCTGTAGCACTACTATCAATTAAGGAATTTTTAATTACAGTGCCCAATACTTTTTAATAAACTATGGACCATGAAGTGCTCATAATACAGCATATGTATCCCTGTTAGATGTTCAACACAATGAGGAACATGCAGAGTTTAGTTTCAAGGTTCTTCGCACGTTGCTACACTATGAAGTCGAACTCTGTTGGACATCTAGTGTGGCATCGAGGAGCACTCTCTCTTAAATTATAGGACATCGAATGAAAATAAAGTAAGGATAAAGTTGCTGACATCACTATTAGAAATTATCGCTTAAAAAGTCACTTACCATTATTCATTAAGACACTTTTTTACCATTTTCTACAACCCATTCTTCCGTAAAAGAGAAACTAAGCGCCATATTGAAAGATATTTGTATCCTACTCAGGATTAAATCTTTTGAAATATGTAGGCATCCTTTAATTCCATTTAGAGACTAGTCAAACTGGACATTTTTGGTAAGGAAAATACACAAATCTCAAACTAGGGGTACTTAAATTTTTGGCGAGAAAAATACACAAATTTGAAACCAGGAGTACTCGTCATGAAATTTTAGGACTATAGGCATATTTAGATGCTATTAATGCCATAGCGCGTTTGGCGAGAAATTTACTATCCAAACGGTTCGACGAGATAAATCCGTCCATCTGTACCAAGGTTTCTTTACTCATTTATCATCGCTCTGTCTGACGAACAAGATAAATCGACACCGTCATGCAGTGAAGACACGAAACTAGAATATGCCGATATAATATTTTTAAACTTAAGTGGATTTTTATCTATTTTATGTAGACATGCAAGGTTTCCAACATCTTTGTACAAAATAAACGAATGTGATTGTTGTTTAAACGGAGTTAACTAATTAGACTATTTTTATCAAACTGCCTATAGATTCTAAATTACTTGAAACACTAATTATAATTAATTCTAGAATAAAATTGTCTATTCACCAAACCAACATTAATGGAAAGCTAAACGTAAATAACAAAATATAAAAGACTTCAAGTATACTTCAAGTTTATAGGTTAACCAACTAAACCGCATACAATGGTATGAGTGTTCTTTATAATGTCATTATTCTTAAAAGAAAATGCACAAATAGCATCTGAAAGTCATGCATGAGGTATGTTGGAGATAATTTTGATATAATGAAATTTAAATTATTTTTTACAACTTCAATTACTAGTACTAATACAATGATTTTGACGATCTTATATTGTTGATTATAATCTTAATTTTTTTATTATCATTTATTGTATATATCATTGTTTTTATATGATCTTGTTACTGCTAATGACTTTAGACTGTTCTCATTTCCTTTCAACATATTATGTTTTATTATTTTGTTGTTAATATTTTGAAACAGTTGACATTATATGGGGTAAAGGAGTATACAGTGAGACATAGTACACAGTGAGACAGCAGCCACTTTGACATATTTTTGTAACTTTTTCTTCAAGCTGTCACACACACATAACGACCTCATCTTATGCAACAGGTGGATGTAGTTTCTGCTCTTCAGTTACTCATTCGACAAAAAAGTAAAAAAATCCTTACTTTATAGTAGCTAAAGTTACATAAACAACTAATTTAGAGTTTATTTCCTTCAATATGACATATATTTTCTTAACCAAACCTAGCTATATCTAATAATAGACTATTTCGGCAAAACGACATAAACTTTTTAAAGCGATGAAATCGATGTAACAGATGTGGCATCCATTTTGTTACAACGTAACGAAAGTATACAGTGAGACACACATTTGTGGTACACAGTGAGACGCGTCTTATTGTGTACCTAATATGTTGTTCTGATGTTAAAAAAGTTATTTATTAATAAAAGAAGGTTTCTCTCTCTCTCTCTCTCTCTTTCTCTGTGTGTATGGCTACATGCGATGGCTAGGGAAATTTACTGAACGTAAGAGGCTGAACATTTGCATGAAGTTAGCCCAAGGTCTGCCATTGTCCACCCGAGGCTCATATTTTTTATATTTTAAAAATCTAGAAATATTAATTAGAAATCATAAACTGCAGAAAATTATTGATAGAGTGTAAAAATGTATGATTCATGAAAATATGTACATTGTCTCACTGTGTACTACATGTGGTACATAGTGAGACAATTTTCAATACTCCGCTATGCTGCTTCTGTACTTTTATAAGTAACTTAAAAAAAAAAAAAATTATACATTAATGTGTAGCTTAAAGATGTAGCAAAAAAAAATTTCAAAAGAATAAAAATTGTCAACATAGTAATAATAATTTTTGTCTCACTGTGTACTCCCCCCCCCCCCCCCTAGACTTATTTAATTTACAGTAACATTGCTAAGTACAGTAATATTTCTATAAAAAAGAAAGTTTTCTTGTTTGTTTGCTTTATTTCCGGGTTACGTTCAACAACTAAGCACCTATTTCAAAATATACAAGAGCAAAAGAATGGGTACGATCTCAGCTTTAACATAGCCTGCCTTTTATATCACTGCCATTAAACCCAAAAAGGTGCAGGAGAGATATAAGTTGTAAAATTGAGATTTCTATCCGGTATTGCCAGTGGACTACTTTTTTAAAATTTAGATTTCTTGATTAGCATCACTTTCCTGAAATAGAAAAATTCCATTAATTAAAGTTTTTATGAAGTTCTAAGTTTAAAATGGTAAAATAAGCTGAAAACGTTCTAAAAACGAAAGATGTAAAATACGATTTACTTGGAAATATTAGGACTAGAAACTTGAAATTTGATATGACTGTTACCTCTAATTCATGACTGATCACATGACACATTCTAAAAAAATATTTTGGATATTTTGATTTTATGGTGAATCGAGATATATTAATACCGCAAATAATAAATATTTGTTTGTTCATAATAAATAGACTCTGAAACTACTGAACAAACTATAATGTTTTTTTTTTCATTGTGCAATAACTTATACACAAAATTCCTAAGTAGACTGCTGTGTAACTATTTTTTGAGTGTTATAGCTGAAAATAGGATGCAGTGAAAATGTTTTTATTAATTCAAGTCCCACGGTCACCTAATGAGGTATAATAATATTTAAATTATCTGTAGCATTATAAATTTCCCCTCATTTTTGTATGCTCTAAAATACAAAAAGGCATATTTCAAAATCACGAGTACAAACAGTGGATTTTGCTTGTACAGTCGTAGAAAAAATGTAAACACGCCCTACTAACTCTACAATTAATTATAATAGAAGAAAGTTACTGGTAGCAAACGATTGGAAATTAAGCCAATTTTAAATAATGTATATAAAATTTGCTTAGGGGGCATCTACAAATCAAACCCGGACCAAACTCTTTTCTTTTTTCTTTAGTAACATCCAATTCTGACAATATATTATAAATCATCGATTCAAACTATGCCTAGAAACGAAATTTCAAATCATTTGGGTGATTCATTTTTGAATTATTAATATTCAAAATTTAGAGCTTCTAATGTTAAACTTCATTTTCATAAATCTACATAATTCTTGGAAATTTTTTTGTAGAAAATTTCCCACGCCTTACCTTGTGAAATTTTCTACAGAAAAATGTCCAAGAATTATATAGATTTATTCAATTTCATCGATGCTAGATTCTCTTTAGTTTCGTGTTTGCCCCAGAGTTGGTGGCTCACGAAAAATATACTACGTGTCCTGCGTTTGTAGCCTTGGCAGCATGCGATAGTGAGAAGTGCCAGGATGGGTTTTCGTTCCAAGTGGTTAAGTTGGTAAAACGTCGGTGCACCATACATATGAACCGGATTCGAATCCCGGATTGGACACTTTTCAATCTGTTAGCTGTGCGAATTTTAAACAATTGAAATATTATATTTTCATATTTTTATTAATATATCATGAAATTATAATCTTAATGCGATAATTTTTATGTGGTTATAATACTAAAACATACAATCATAAATACCTTGAATTAGTAATTTTAAAAATTTTATAACGTGAATTATGAAATTAATATTCGAAAAAAGTATGAATTGCAGCCATATTTTATTTATTTATTTAGATTAATATTTCTGGCTTTATGCGAACTCTCTATTTAAAAATTTTCTGCCAAGTGCTTTTCAAATTATGATTAAAAAACGTCAAAATAATGGTTTAAGCAGCAGTCTATGATGTGCATAAAAACATAATTTGAAAAAAAAATTATTTACTCATTTTATTGAAACATTTGGACTGCCAATAGCCAAAACATGTTAAGTGGGTGAAATGGTGATATTGGCAAGAAATATTACATTAATAGAAGTGACAAAGTCATTCTGTGACATTTCAACATTCGAGTACCTATGTTCAATTTGGATACAGCCCCTAAAATATGCTCATTTTAAACTAATTAATTTCTCCGAAACTAATCGTACGAATTTTATAAAAATTTGGATTTAGGCTAATTGAATATTGTCCCTTGTTTGGTTGTATGTTCTTGTTCTCGTTTTGTCATCAACTAATGTAAGTTTTGATTGATTCACAGATTTACAAAAATAAGTAGCTTGGGCTGAATTTAAAATTTTTTCGGATTTTTCAACATTTCTATGAATATATTACTTCAAAAGGAAAAGTGAATGAAATAAAAATGAAAAAATCCCTGCCGGCTCGGGCCTACAGGCGGAGGTAGATTTCGAAGTTAAGTACTAAATTAACCAACAAAATTTAAATCAAGATTAGAGATAAACCCAGTTCCTCCACTAAAAATGAGCTCTAGGGAGCTAAACATTTTGTGAAAATTCTAATATACACGAATACACACACGCATGCATATGGAATAGGTTTAAAAAATAGCTAAAGCAAATTCAGAGAACCTCAAAGTGATAAATAAGTTAATATTCCCATAGTCGGGTTTTTATCATGTTTTAATACGTTTCTTCAAACTCACATGACGTTACATATTCACCTGCTGAGGTCTATTTTATTTCCAATATGACGCAATATTTTGTTGTTGTTTTTTAATTCGTCAAACTATTTATTTCATTTTCAGTTTTCATGCCGAAATCTTGCTCTAGGAAACTTATGACGTAATATTCAATTTGTTTTCAATTCGTCAAACTATTTATTTTATTTAATTTTTCACGTGAAATTCTCGCAAAAGAAAAGCAATTATTGTGGTGAGAATTTTATTGCTTTTTTTTAATTGTTGGCAACTGCAATAACGAAAAATATTTATTTTTTTCTGTTATTGTTGTGGAAGAGCTGATTTTACCGGAATCATGTTAAGATGGTATTCAAATTTTTGAACCCTCCCCATTTCCATTCCCATGGTCCGATTTTACCCATTTTCAATCCCCGCCGAGATATTAGCCATCTCAAAGTTGTTGGCGAGTTTGAAGACAATTCGTGCATAATTGCGACTTTTATCGTGAGGACAAAATTTAGTACATACATATATATATATATATAAACTTTTTAGGTGGGGGTGGTTTTGGGTTCCTGGGGTCCTATAATGAAAAGTTATGAAGGAATTTTTCAAAAGTCGCACCATGGTAACGACTGCAATAGGTAGTATTTCTTACGAAATCTACCTAAAAGAACTTTCGAAAATGCTCAGATCGCGATTATATTAAAATATTTTGCGGTATTTGCTTTTTCGTTTTTAAATATTCTCAAAACGTTTAAAAATCACACGTTCCAGTGAGTTGTGTAATGATGTTGAAATTATATACGTTTTCTTCATTAATTTATTAAAAATTTAGTCTAAATATTTTAAGGAGTTCCAAAAATCAGGCAAAGAATTTTTTAATTTCCAACTGAGTGAAAGAGTATTCAGATCGGGAGTCAAATCCGTAATTTAAAAATCCATAAAATCCCTTCAATCCATCGTGTTAAATTGCCAATTAAAACAAGAAGTTGTTTACTCATTTGGAAAAAAGTTTATATTTTTCATGATATCACTCAGTACGATTGTGTTAAAATTAATACGAAATAAAGACGGGAAAATGATTCCAATTTATATTTTAAACAAACAGTTTTAAAATTATTTAGTCTGTTAACGGTATTCAGCATAATCTTATAGTAAGTAAAATCGAGTTACTATATTTTTATGTTTATTTTACATTATATTATTATTTTTAAATCTTATTTTATGGAGAGAGAAAAAGCATGTACAAAATATGGCCCAGAGTTACCAAACACTTTCGATTTTATAGTCCAGTAGAAATAGCATTATGTCTTGCAAAAATTGGGGTAATTCTAATTTTTGGGTATTATATCTAATTTTATATAGATTGACTCTCTAATGAAAAAACCAAGTTTACGACTTTCTAGACCTTGTGCGTTTTTTACTAAATCGAAAAAACTAAAAAAATTTTCGGCACTTTTTTTCGATTTTTCTTAAGCAACTCGATTCCAGTGCATTTTAAAGAAAAACTTATAATTACAATTTTGTAGAAGACAAACTTCTCTACAACATGCATGATTCTTGTTTGTGAATTGATCAAATAGGAGGCGAGATATGGAGCCGGGAAAATGGGGTACAATTTCCAAAAAGTGGGAAAAAAGACAAATGACGTTAGTTTTTCCTTAATAACTCATTTTTATGTTTTATTTTTCCGTTTTAGTGTCAAAATTGTCGTAATAAACTTTATAAAGTATGAAATATCCTACAATTTCATTCATTAGAACATTAATCATCTCTAACAGACTCTAAAATCAGAACAACAGGATTTATGGTCAAAACAGGAAAATACCGCCTGGCAAGTCACTAATTTAAAAACTATCTTTAATTTTTCATACGGAATAAACGAAGCAATTGATTGATTGTAGTATGTGCAATAAAAAGTAATTGGGGAATATTTGGGGGGGAGGAGGTTGAAGTTATAAAAAAAAAAAAAAAAAAAAAAAAAAAAAAAGTTGGTAGATTTAGGCGCCGCCCAGAGTTTGGACTAAGAATCGGAAGTCGAAAGTAAAGTGCTGGGAATAATATAAAAAAATACTGCAAAGATAAATAAGATATAATTTAGAAATTTTAAAAAGATAAAGGGATTCTAAAGGGCCGAAACTAGAGGGGGGAGGGCATATGCTTGATTCTGCAGAATGGGAGACAAAGAGTGCGCAAAATGAAGATTTGTTTTGTCATATTTGTACTAATTTGACACACACATTTTTGTTAGTTAGTCAAAGTTTACATTAATGGTAAATCTATTTCACATTGAGAATATCATTCACAACAGAAAGAGGACCAACAATTATGCTCATGGATACTAAGAAGGAAACCTGCATAAAGCGGAATTGTTTTCGGGGATTTTTGAATTCAACTTTTAATTTTAGATAAAGCAATGGATATTATAAACTTATAAAATTATGTATGTAAATTCCCTTGGCGCAGGAGATGGAGTATGTGTGTGTGTGGAGGGAGGGGGGAGCAAAATCCATGTTTGCCCCAGAATTAAATAAAAAACTTGTTTCGGCCTGGAAGTATGGAATAAGAATAACTGTTAAAAATGAATTCGGGAAGCCCAAAGTGCATGAAGATTATACGTAAAAAGTAATAGCCGAAGAAATATTGACAATTAATCAAGTATATGAGTATTATTATACTATGTGGAAACGCTCCTATTGTTATACTGGACCTTGAAGACTTTGACGATCTAGAACAAATAATATAAAGATAACTCTGATATCAGAATTTTTTTAATACATTGCGACTTATTTCTGCTTAGCATTTATTTGACTTCATTTTTTTAAAAACAATTTCTGGTTTGAAACAGACTTAACATAGCTAAGATTATACGCAAGAAATTACTGTAAAAACACTTTCTTAAGAGAGACATTTTATAGGGAAAAAAATAATAAAGCGCAGTTCTCGTCATTTTTTTAAAAATAATAATTTTTGTAGTTTAAATTTAATTTACTAATTGCTACATTTAATTAATAGTAATATTTTACATTTTTGTAGAGGTTAAAATTCTTTACAACATGCACTATTTCTATTTGCAATTTGACCAAATAGGAGGCCAGATACAGAACCCGGAAAATAGGGTAAAAATGGCAAAAATTACAAAAATCCACAAGTGACGGTATTTTTTTACTTTATAACTCACTTTTAGTGCATTTCAGAATCAAAACAGTCGTAATCAACTATTTAGAGCATGAAATAGACCATAGTTTCATTTATTAGTTAATTATTTTTTGTAATAGGCTTTGGAAATCACAGCAACGAGATTTTGTTTAAAAACAGTAAAATACTGTCTGACAATTTAGAAATTTTAAAAAAAGAGCTTTTATTTTTTATATTCGAAACACGAATTATTTATATCATGTACAAAATACTAATTAACAAATATGTAATAAGTATAGTCACTTTATGTATGCTTCCTTTTTCTACTGTTTGGGCCTGGTAGCCCGTCTCTTGTACGCGACTCGGTTGTTTGTTCTAAGTCGTCAAAGTCTTCAAGGTCCAGTATAACATCAGGAACGCTGTCACATAGTATAATAATATTCATATACTTGATTAATCGTCAATATTTCTTCGGCTATTACTATTAACGTATAGAATTGGGTTTTCCGAATTCATTTTTAATTATTCTTATTCGATAATTCCAGACCGAAACTAGCTTTTTTTTTTAATTGCGTGACAACCATGGATTTTGCCCCCCTCCTCCCTCCACACACACTCTCCCCCTCCTGCGCAAGGTGAATTTACATACAGAATTTTATAAATTTATAATACCCATTGCTTTATTTTAAAATTTAAAGTTAAATTGAAAAAAAAAACGAAAACAATTCCGCTTTATACAGGTTTCCGTCTTAGTATGCATAAGCATAATAGTTGGTCCTCTTTCTGTTGGGAATAATATTCTCAATGTGAGATAGATTTACCATTAATGTATACTTTGACTAACTAACAAAAATTTGTGTGACAAATTAATACAAATAGGGCAAACGAAATCTTTATTTTTCACCCTCTTTGCCTCCCATTCGGGCGAATGAAGCATATGCCCTCCCCCCTCTAATTTTGGCCCTGTATAATCCTTTTCCGTTTTAAAATTTCTAAATTATAGTTCATTTATGTTTGCAGTATATTTTGTATATTATTCCCACCACTTAATTTTATTTTCGACTTTCTATTCTTAGTCCTAACTGTGGGCGGCGCCCATATCTACTGACTAGGTTTTTTGGTTAACTTAACCCCCTCCCCCCAAATATTCTCCAATTACTTTTTATTGTACAAGCTATAATCAATTAATCGCTTTGATTCAGTATCAAAAATTAAAGTTCGTTTTTAAATTAGTGACTTGCCAGGCGGCATTTTCTATTTTTAACCATAAATCGTGTTGTTCTGATTTTAGAGTCTTTTAGAGATAATTAATATTCTAATGAATGAAACTTGTAGGATATTTCGTACTTTATAAAATTTATTACGATACTTTTGTCCCTAAAACGGAAAATAAAAGATAAAAATTTGTTATTAAGGAGAAACTAACGCCATTTGTTTTCTTTCCCACTTTTTGCAATTTGTATCCCATTTCCCTGGCTCCGTATCTCGCCTACTATTAGGTCAATTTGCAGACATGAATAGTGCGTTTTATAGAGGATTTTGTCCTCTGCAAAATTGTAATTATAATTTTTCTGTAAAATGCACTGAAACCGAGTTAATTAAGAAAAATCGAAAAAAGGGCAGAAAAATTTTGGTTTTCTCGATATTTTAAAAACGCACAAGGTCTTGAAGGTCGAAAATATGCTTTTCTCATTAGAGGATCAACCTATACACAATACCCAAAAATCAGAGTTACCCGGATTTTTGCAAGGCAACGCCCTTTTTGGGGCTATTTCTACTGGACTATTAGGTGCTTTCTTGAATATCTAGAAAAATTCTTGACGAATTCTTTCAAAACATCATGGATATAGAGTACATTTTCCACATTATATTTTTCAGCGAAGATTTGAATGCGAGGACAATAAGGGGACCAACAACAAACTGAATACGGAAGAAGATAATTTGCAATCACCACACTAAAATGTTCGAAATTTTTTCTAGCTGTAGCAGATCACTATGCGTGGGTTGTACAACATTCGTTTTCATTTGGTGTAAGTATAGCATCTATATTCATGAAAATATACGTGCTTGGTGTTCTTAAAGAAATCAAAAAAATTTCGCCCTGTTTTTTTGTTTATATCATGCAAATTTGCCTCATGCAGATGTTGCATCGTGTTTGCATCGTGCAGATTTTTTTTATAACATGTTTATCCACCAAATTTTATGCCATTTTTCAGAAACATGCCAAAGGACAGTAAGAAAAGCATTCTGTAGTTAGAATGCAAATATAGTAAACATTTGATAAAATATAAGTATTTATATGAAATATATTTAAAATGTGCATGCGCGAATGGTACTAAAATTTATTTTGATAATTTTACAGTCAACTATTTAGGGCAATTGATATAAACCCAGTCGGATATCAAATTCCGGGAAAATGTAGCCGATATAGTGAGCTCAATTTCAATGGCGTTATAAAAATTCTATGTATGATAAAGGATTTTTCAGGATTTTTTATTTATTTTTCTTTTTAAGATGTGTTAGTCGACTCTCAGATTTGAACCAGATGCTCCGATTTTTATAACTCTTTTTTGTTTAATTGGGCTCATTGTGATGATTTTTCTAATCAGTAAAGTATCAAAAAATGAATAAGAAAAATTTGTGAAAACACTTTTATTATCACAGCTATTCTTAAAAGCAACTGAAATTCAACTGACCATAGCAAAAGTATCGTTCTTTATTTTAATTATTTTCAACTGCCCTTTTCATACCCATTGCTATTTAAAATCCCTTTTCGTTAGTGTTCGCATATGCATATTTATATGTTATTTCATACAATTCCTGATATTTGCATAATGGTTTCTTTGCGTCATTGTATTCAAACTAAGTGAAATGCTTTCAAATGGATAGCATAACGCAAAGAATCCATTTACGTATTTACTTAAGGCGTCACTTAAATTTTATATCATATATTTTAAAAATCATATTTTGAATTTACGAGAGATGTGGATGAAGAAGCATCAGCGAATAAATTTTTAGGCATCTTTTCACATTGGATATAGTTTTTGCACATGCGATAATAAATTGAACAAAAATAAAATGATGAAATAAATTATATACACACATGTATATATTAATTAATTAATTACATAAGTTAATATCATTATTTTTAAGATCCATACTTAAAATTCTTAGAGCTTTAAGATAAAATGCTGCGTCACAAGCTTCTAACCCGTGAAGCGTTTTTGTATTCATATATATACAGTGTGTCCACGTATAACCTGACCGACCTTTATTTTCGCAACCGTTGGTCCTAGATGCATACTTCCAATTACAAAAGTGGTTTAAATAAGGTAAATAATTATTTTTAAAGCGATTTGGATGAAGAAAAACATTTATTAAAAAATTACGAAATTTAAATATTTATACGGTCCCCCGGTCCTATAGGTGATATTTACTAAAAATTTACTGTGACACTAATAGGTAAGACAAAAAAAGTCCATTCATCTAACATTAAAATTGGCCAAATTATGAAACTTTGAAATGCATGACATATACCACTTTTTTGCATATCAAAACAGATGATTTCGACCATGCTTTCAGGGCTCGTGTATAAAGTACTTAAACTTATTTCAAGGTATATGCGCTTTGAAATAAATCGTACAAATATTACGATTAAATTTTATTAGTTAAGTTTCAGATTAGTTAAAATAATTGTATTTTAACATATGTTTTATTTTGTAAGGATTTGAGGCTATGATTTCTTTTAACTAAAATTATGTTATTTTCATAAGGTTTTATTTAACTTGCAATGATCGCCATTCCTGTTTAAAATTTGTACTCGAACTCTAACGTATTTTCAAATGTCCGATCGAAGTTAAATTTTACATAGTGACTTAAGTCCAATGGCAATGCAGTATTATTATGATTTTCGACTCTTACCATCTTATACATACTTATATTAGAGGATAACACAAAAAAATTCGGATAGATTACCCTCAAGAAATTTAAGGAAGAGTTTTTAATTAGATAACATAAACCTACGATGGTTGAGTATTTTAACTTGTATAATTAGATTTTATGAATTTTTTAACGCTGAATCAAAAATTTTCCTTCACTTTTAACCATCATGTCAAGATTTTTCACAAATCATAAATTACAAGTTTAACAAATAGGGAAAAATCTTATACTATAAAATAGATGTAAGACATTTTATTCAGTTTAATTTTATTTAATTCAATAATTTATTAGATTTTTTGGCTTATACTGGGTTTCTTACAGCTAAACAGCTCGGGGTTCCGTTGAGGTTGGGAGGGGAGTGTTGATCAATTTTAACTTTTAGCTTTTTAACTTGGAAATTTGCAATTTAAGAAATTCCTGACGTGATGGTTTAAACAAAGGTCATTTTCGTATTCAGTGCTAAAAAAATACATAAGAATCAATTTTCAAAAGCTAAAAAACATTCCACAGCCCAAAATTTGAAAGACAGTGTAATCTAACAGCATTTTAAAATATGTATCATTTTGTAAAGAATTGGGGCTGCTGTTTTTCATCCTTTTATTTAACAAAAAATCTGTTATTTTTATCCTCTTATAATGCTCAGTACAGATTGTACGTTTTGCAGTGATATTCAGAATGATTAAAGATTTCAAATTTATATTGCAATGCTAATTTTACTCTCAGCCATTTCTTTAATATATTTGACGAAATTATATTTCTACTAAATTTGTGAATGACTCCTAATATGCAGCAAAAAATATACTCCAACTTTAAACAGCTGTTATTCGGTCAATTTTAATCGTAGAATAAAGGGACTTTTTTTTTTTTTTTGCCTTACTTGCCAGCGTAACAGGGAAACTTTACTAAATATAACTTATAGAACCGGGGGGGCGTATAAAAATTCAGATTTTGTATTTCTTCACTAAATTGTTTTTTCGCTTTAAACTTTTTTTTTTTATCTTAACCTTGCACCTAATTTTGACCATTTTTGTAATTGGAAGTATGGTTATAGGACCAACGGTTGCAAAAATAAAGGTCGATCAGGTTATACGTAGACACACTGTATATATATATATATGTGACAAAACTACGTCTTGGAGTCGTAGCTGGTGTAACTAATGCTTTGAAAAATGCAGTTCGTGAATATAGTACTGTATCGGCCTTATCGGAACATCTTAGAGCGGAAACGATGGTGATCCAATTTGGTACTCCGGAATCACTTCCCAGCCATCCTGACAACCAGATCTGGCCACAAGGGTAGTTAGTAGAACGCTAACTGTAAGTCTTAGGCTTTGCTAGGAACCGGCATACTTGAAGAGAGTCTTTTATATCCTTGTATGTATTTTATGTTAGAAAAATGCTCGAGAATAAATCTTGGATAGTTAGATTCTACTTCAGTACATGTTAAGTGTCTATGTGCTCCTGGATTAAAAAAGTTATAAATATTAGATTATTGGGTTATGTGTTGCACGTTGCTTAAGATTTTAATTAGAACTTATAGTAGAGGAGTAATTTAGCATGCGTCTGAAGAGTTCCAAGACATCGAAAATATGTCTGCGTTCAAGATTCTCAAACTGGACTTAGTCATGTAGAAAACAGACTATACTTGGTAATGGCCACTTAAGGCCTAGGATTTTATTACTGAGACTTATATCTCTTATGGGTTTTTAACTATTTCAAGTATTAACATGAGGCAGATATCAAAGTTGATATAGCAACTGGGGACAAATATATCAAATGAATATATATATATATACATATAGGAGATACTAGAGAGGGTTGACCTAATTTTTACAAAATTATTTTTAATTTTTTAAATATTGAACGCAGAATAAAGTTTTATATATTATTTTATTCGTTATACAATCAGTTATCGAAATAAAATTGCTACATATGTGTAATATATAAGAAATTTGAAAAATGATCGATTTAACCATGAGAAAAAAATGTGTCATGGCTTCCCACATATGGAAGGGTTAACCCACTATATGGGAGGCTTGACCCACTAAATGGGAGGCTTGAACCGCTTTATTTTATTCGGAAATATTTGTGAAGAGAAATAAAATCTGTTTAAAAAAGGCAATATAACTTTATGCTACATGCTTTAATTATTATGAAAAACATTTCTGTAAATATGATGCTTAAACAAACTTGTTTAGAAGCAATCGCAAATAAGAGGGGAAAATTTTTGTTTTAAACAGAATTTCGTCTGAACAGGTATAATTGTACAGCAGGGAACATAAAATTTTAACATTTAAGACAGTATTCCATTAGAGACAGGTTCCGTTTTCACAGGGTTTCAAGTATTATTATGCCCGGAATTTATAGCCACTGCCCAGATTTTTTTTGTCTCCTTTTCCTTTTTTTTTCTTGTGACACTCGACCAGATTAATCTAATTGTCACATAGTTTGACTTCGAACAAACAATCTTCTTGAAACACCATCAAAAATTTGTAAATGCGCTAGGCCTTTCGAAAGATCTGAGTCTTTCTTCGTCAGGCGCAAAAAAGACGTCCTTCTACTATGAAAGCAGAGGCAAGACATAGTAGAAGGACGTCTTTTTTGCGCCTGACGAAGAAAGACTCAGATCTTTCGAAAGGCCTAGCGCATTTACAAATTTTTGATGGTGTTTCAAGAAGATTGTTTGTTCTTAGTCATTCACACCAGTTTTAACTTATTTTCTTTCATAGTTTGACTTCATCTCACTGTATTCATGCTGGTAAAATTTGTCTACATACCTTCCAAAAGTTTTCCTATCAATGCTATGTTCTTTTGCAGCCGCATGTGCACTTAACTGATCATTATCTTCTTTATCCCTTTCAGTGACAAAATACTTTTAATACTAAAATGTTGAAATAAATGTCTGATACCGGAATTTACGAAGAAATTTATTTGGAATTAAGAAAAAGGTATATTTCAGATACATATTAAACGGAAAAGATTTTATTATAATTCTGGTGCCATTGTGGCGTTTGGGAATTAAAATTAAATGGTTTCATAAGCATACCGCTGCTCTTGAAAGGTTTTAGACTTTCTAGCCCTTTCTAGTCTTTTACACTGTTTCTATTTACCTACTATAGTAATATTTAAATGGAAAAATTTCTCATGAACTTTCCCATTTATAATTTATTAAATTTTTTCATGCAGTAGATACCATAGAAATTTTTCACATCTTTCTTTAATCTAAACATTTTATTTTCCATCATCCTATTTTACCGCGGCTTTACAGAATTACATTCATTTTTATATATAACCATTATCCTTTCATTATGCATAGTGTATAATAAAAAGATTTCATCTGGTCAACCCTCCATCACATTGACTAGGTCAATACACATAGCTCCCCACATAGCCCTTTTCTAAAGAATAGCACATTTTTATGTTAAGCCTAACTTACTGTACAATCTTTATGCCTGTAATGAAAGCTCGATACTTCTGCACTACTTAAAACCTACTTACATAAATTTCTATGTTACATTTTATCTGAAAACAATCTTAAAAAGTATTTCTAAAAAACACAACTTTGAGGTTGAAAACGCCTCACAATTGATTTTTTAACACCTATTTCGATTATCTGTATAAAACAAAGACTGTTGTTTGAGCATTGCAGTAGCTTTGATTGACACCTAATGATAATACTCTGAAATTCTTTTAAATATGAAAACTGATGGGTGGGTCGAGCATCCCGTATGATCAACCCTCACTAGTCTTCCCTATATATATATATATATATATATATATATACAGGGTGGCCCAAAAGTAGGTATACTGTTACATATGCATAAATGATTGTGTCCTTTCTTCTAGGTAATAGTGAAGGATAAGGTTTATTCCAGAAAATCCGTCACAGTACGAGAGTTGAAGAATTTTATCGATGATGCATTTAATGAAATTCGTTATAACTGGAATTTGAGTCATACTGTGTATGATCGCGTAGGGGACATGTTGCAGGAATGCCGAAGTTTTCATTTGCCGGACATTTTGTGCACCTTTCTGGATTAAATACGTAACTATATTTAATCTGTATTATACCTGTATTAAAAATATTGCTATAGAAGTAACTGCATTCCCACAATTCCAACATTTGGACCACCCTGTATATATATATACATATATTCATTATTAAAAAGCAGAAAAACCAACGTTTAAAATGCACAAATAATATATGAAAAGCAGCAAACAGCTGTTTCGAATCTACTAGCGAGATTCTTCTTCAGTGCAAAAGGAACAGCGTGCTAGAAAAAGCAAGGCTCAGCCTTGCTTTTTCTAGCACGCTGTTCCTTTTGCACTGAAGAAGAATCTCGCTAGTAGATTCGAAACAGCTGTTTGCTGCTTTTCATATATTATTTGTGCATTTTAAACGTTGGTTTTTCTGCTTTTTAATATTGTTGCACAAAGGCTTTATTTGCTATTTTTACATATATTCATTATCTTAAATCTCTCTAAAAATATGAATCATCCCATCATAAAGTAATGGGATACATACAGTTGAAAATATATTTTCACACACACACACACACACGAAAAAAAAATTAAACACACAAACATACACACACAGACAAACACAATCATACACATACAAGTCCCATAAGATTAATATAGCAATTTCATAACTTTTTAATATCTACAAATTTCTGTTGGTACACCTCATATTTTTTGTCACGGATATCAGAAATGTTATTTGCCTTTTTCCTAAAATAACACAAATAAATATAACATAGGGGAGACTAGAGAGGGTTGATCATACGGGAGGCTTGACCCACCCATCAGTTTTCATATTTAAAAGAATTTCAGAGTATTATCATTAGGTGTCAACCAAAGCTACTGCAATGCTCAAACAACTGTCTTTGTTTTATACAGATAACAGAAATAGGTGTAAAAAAATCAGTTGTGAGGCGTTTTCAAGATCAAAGTTGTGTTTTTTAGAAATATTTTGTAAGCTTTTTTCAGATAAAATATATCATAGAAATTTATGTAAGTAGGTTTTAAGTAATGCAGAAGGATCGTGCTTTCATTCAGGCATAAAGATTGTACAGTAAGCTAGACTTAACATAACAATGTGTTGTTCTTTAGAAAAGGGCTATGTGGGGAGGGTTGCCAGATGAAATATTTTTATTATACACTATGCATAACAAAAGGTTAATGGTAATATATAAAAAAGAATGGAAATTTATTCTGTAAAGCCGCGGTAAAATAGGATGTTGGAAAAGAAAATGTTTAGATTAAAGAATGATGTGAAAATTACTATAGTATCCACTGCAAGACAAATTTAATGAAATATAAATGAAAAAGTTGATAGGAACTCTTTTCATTTAAATATTACTACAGTAGGTAAATAGAAACGGTGTAAAAGACTAGAAAGGACTAGAAAGTAAGAAACAGCAGTCTTAACCCTTTCGGGGCAGCGGTATGCTTATGAAACCATTTAATTTCAATTTCCAAACGCCGCAATGGCACCAGAATTATACTAAAATCTTTTCCGTTTAATATGTATTTGAAATATAATTTTTTTCTTAATTCAAAATAAATATGTTCATAAATTCCGGTGCCAGCCATTTATTTCAACATTTTAGTATTAAAAGTAATTTGCCACTGAAAGGGAAATAGAAGATAATGATCAGTTAAGTGCACATGCGGCTGCAAAAGAACATACCATTGATCGAAAAACTTTTGGAAAGTATGTAGACAAATTTCACCAGCATGAATACAGTGAGATGAAGCCAAACTATGTGACAATTAGAGTCGTCAGGTCAAGTGTCACAAAAAAAAAAAAAAAAAAAAACTTGGTCGGTGGCTATAAATTCCGGGCATAATAATACATGAAACCCTATGAAAACGGAATCTGTCTCTAATGGAATACTGTCTTAAATGTTAAAAATTCATCTTCCCTGCTGTATAATTATACCTGTTCAGACGAAATTCTGTTTAAAACAAAATTTTTCTCCTCTGACTTGCGATTGCATCTAAACAGGTTTATTTAGACATCATATTTACAAAAATGTTTTTCATAATAATTAAAGCATGTAGCATAAATTTATACTACATTTTTAAACAGATTTTATTTCTCTTCACAAATATTTCAGTATAAAACAAAGTGGGTGAACCCTCTCATATGTGGGAAACCATGACCCATTATTTTCTTATTGTTAAAATCGATCATTTTTCAAATTTCTTATATATTACACTTATGTAGCAATTTTACTTTGATAACTGATTGTATAACGAATAAGATGATATATAAAACTTTTTTCTACGTTCAATATTTTAAAAAAATTAAAAATCATTTTATAAAAAGTGGGTCAACCCTCCTTAGTCTCCCCCATTTCTTTTCTAAAATATGCTTAAATAAATAACTCAAATAATAATAAAAAAATATTGCAGTTAATTGTTTGTTTGTTAATGGTTTGTTTTATTTTTTCTATAACTTTTTTGTAACTTTATCACTTAATAATTTATTGATTGATGTTAAATGATTTAAAAATATATTTTTACATAAGCTTTAATGCACTATTTAAAAAAAAAATTTCATATTAATAAAATTAAATATAAAGCATTTGAAATAAAATATCAATGGTTGATAGGTATTTTGTATTGAATAATAAATATTTATAACGTTTTTAAAAAGTGCTGATTAATTGTCTCATTCGTATGCTGCTAATGCCTATTAAACATTGTACATCTCCCAAAATAAGTAAAAACAGCATTATATTGTACCC
Organism: Maratus speciosus; assembly: GCA_963932465.1. Classification (NCBI taxonomy): domain Eukaryota; kingdom Metazoa; phylum Arthropoda; class Arachnida; order Araneae; family Salticidae; genus Maratus; species Maratus speciosus. The sequence goes on along the minus strand of OZ010790.1, from coordinate 174,536,223 downwards.
CGATTAAGATTTGTTAGTATGCATTAATTAAATTAATTAAGGAAAACTAGCGTCCAACACAAAATGCATTGTTTAAATGCTTTCTATTTAATTGATAATTGAACGTATCTCACTAATTAAATTAATGCATTTCAAAATTTCAATTCTCATTGAATTTTAATAAACAGCATTTTTATGCGTTCTGGACTTATCCGTTTTAATATTACAATATTAAAACGCATATTTTGTATAATATACTGCTAATAAAAAATATGAAAGTACATCGACAATTTCGCTTTTAAATGCATAAGTGTAATGTTGAAATGTGTAATGTTGCGTGTTAATTTCTGCTTAATGACATGCAATAATTTAGTAAAATATAATGAAACAGTTTAATTAAGTGTGTCGGTAAGTCAGATCTTAGATTTTTCTCTGAAATGTTAAATCTATGGCCATTCTTTCGTATTTTCTAATATCTCATTAGAAAATTAATATTTAACTCTTTTTTTTTTATTTAGCTCTTCACGAAAGATGTCTCTTACTCATTCGTTTGTAAAAATATTTTTAAAATCTAGAGGAAGTTATGTATTATGGAATATTATTTTATTTTCTTTGTAAGTCAAGATAAAAAATATTTGAAATGCATTAAAACTGAGTAAAGAATAAACTTAGACTATTTCTTAATACATGTTTAATGCGTTTAAATTGAAAGAACAAAATACTTATCAATATTGTGCTTTTAAGAAAATTTCACTTTTCGGGTAATGACAACCAGACGTGTAATATGAAATAGGATCATAGGTAATATTAAAATTGCATGAAAATTCACGATTTAAAAGAATAACCAAAATTGTTTAACGCTTAAACCCTAGTATATTATTTATAAATCATCAGATTCTTTAAAAAATAGTTTTAATTTTAAGATTTGTCTTTAAACAGTTTTCTAGCTGATATTTCATATTACACGGCACACCATCTTGAAAAACGTATACTCTTCACTCATCAACAAGTTAGCAAAGCGAAAAACTGACTAACGCAGAAATAAATATAACTATTCAGCTTTATACTGAATTTCGACGACATTACTGGTAAAGAAAATAAGATTTTATAATTTACACGGATTTTATAAAATTTACCCGCAATAAACTGCAAAAAATATGAATAAGATTTTTATTCACCGTATCACTCCAACAACAGGTATACAAATGAAACTGATCACAGTGCCTCATGGGACTACAAGGAAGTCATATGGCAGATTTATGATTGGCCGCAACACCGTCTGCGCCAGATATTAAATTCTTCTAATATAGTTCGTTGTATGTAATGATCGACAGAAACCGAAATGATATTTCGGTAATTGTGCTATTTTGTGCCGAAAACAAATGCGAAAATATCCATTAAAAAATATTAATACATACGTAAATGCACATAATTATTATTAATTATACGTGTAGTTATAGGTGTGGCCCAAGTTGGCTGTCTGACCAAAACGTTTTGAAATAGATATGAAAAGCACAAATAAATGTGCAAAAGATACTTTCAGGTGCATACATATAATATAAGTATTTTAAAAATACATTAAAAAGATCTAAAAATACATTAGAAAAACCCAGAGCGTTTTCAACCATTACAAGACAGTCATCAGTAGGATTTAAACGTTGTTATTTTCTTTGCGCTTATTCAAGAACTCTCCAGAAGAAAACATTCTAATTTGAAGATTGTACGTCAGACAGTCGTGTGAAAGGTTTACATTTTTTTCTGGCATCTGATGTACAACATTTAAATTACAATGTTTTCTTCTGGAGAGTTCTTGAATAAGCGCAAAGAAAATAACAGCATTTAAATCCTACTGATGACGGCCTTGTAATGGTTGAAAACGCTCCGGGTTTTTAAATGCATTTTTAGATATATTTGATGTATTTTAATTAACTTTATATTATATTTATGCACCTGAAAGAATTTTTTGTACATTTATTTGTGCTTTTTAGGGTAACTCTAGGATAGATGGCTATAGTTTTTAAAGGTTGGAATAAAAATTCTTAGAATGCAAATATTTATGTATATTTCAAATTCTTATACATATAGCCGTCATATTTCATGCAATAAATAATTAAATAGTGAAAACAAAAAGTGTTAAACAACATTGAAATTAAAATGGCAGATGGTCATCTAACCTTAAAGCCGAGGAGAGATGGCCATCCAATACACGAAAGAAAAAGTGAAGTTAAATAGCAAGAAAATAAATCATTTCATATAGTTAATTATGAAAAACATATAGCAATTTGTAAAGATGCAGTTATATGATGGAAAATGAATGAAGAAAACTCGAATACGCAAAATGTGAAGTATAATTTCAATACTTCACTTTTCGTAAAATCTTACCACATGTTTCGCAAAGGTCTTGATAATTTGTACACTTTTCATGGAACCACTTCAGTTACCTTATGCATTTCATCCAGAAATACTTTTTGGATGTGATATTATATTGCTTTGCACAACCAACAGAATGATCCTAATCCAATTATATTTACTCAGAATCTGTAGGTATGTATTTCGCTTTCTGCGCTATTGGAAATGTCGTGTTTTTTTTTTTTGTTGTTTTTTTTGCGTTAATTTTAGGCTTATTACGTGAATTCAGTTTATTTAACAACTTTATCAGTTTCTGTTATGAAAGTTTCCGACTTTTCCCGGTATTTTCTAAAACAAATAAATTGTTAGGTCTTATTACATTATTATTATTATTATTAAAATATTCATATTAGTTAAAATTTAAATAATTGTATCAATTAATATCTTTTTAAACATAACGTTACAGATTTATATATTATTTAATTATAATTAGTTAAAATAATCGCTATGTTTAATTTTGAAATATTGATTAAAGGTGGCTATTTCTCCTACATTTCATGTGGCCATTTCTTCTGAAATTTAAGGACGGATGGTCCCCCAATTTAAAGCATCAATAGCCATTGTACTTCTTTGTTTTAGGCTTAAATGTAAATATTAGATTATATACGTGCATTAAAAGTCCATATAGTAAAAAAATATATATAACATACGTACTGCAAAACATTCAGATACATAAGTCAAAAAATATTAAAAGACTAGATTAAATAAACATTAAAATCACACTTATTTTTTATAATCAAAAAACAAAACTATACGTCGCAATAAATAATCTCGTTGAACAATTTCACACAAATAAAGTTTATGTTGCAGTCTTTGAATCTGTGATCAAGTTTTGGAAATATTCAAACTGGCCCTCTCTCCTCTATGGCCACCTATCGTAGAGTTACTCTATATGTATTTTAAATATTTAACTCAAAGCGAATATAGCACGAGAATTTTAACTTTCCTTAATTCAAAGCACTTTATTTTCATATAAAAAAAATATAATTAATTCATCAACGACACAATATAGCTTTCTAATTATACGAATTTTATCTATTAAAAATTTTTTTAAGTATGCATATTTAAACTTTTCTTTTACAATGATTTTTGTAAACGATCATTTGTTATATTAGAACATTCTGAAGGAGAATTCGAAACACGTCTGCGGTTTCAAACTAAAAATTTTCAACTCCTATTAAGTTTGCAACTTTCAATGAGCACGTAGGAAGCGTCATTCAAAGTTTAGTCATATATTCATTTTTTTTTTTTTTTTTTTTGCTTTATAGTTTGCACTCTCGTCTCGAGTCAGTCGTGACTGATTATAAACAGTAAAGTTCATAGCAATAAATAAAGAGTGTCTCATTTGAGCCGATACAGATCACATCAATGAGTAATGTTGAAAATTTCTGAAGGGAGAAACGAGATTTTTCGAATACAAAGAGTTTCGGTCAGGCCGAATTTTCGGCAGCATTTTTTCCGAAAATGAATCTTAAGCAACACTTATATTTTGAGCCGAAAACGAAGCAGAATTTTCGGTCAATCTCTAACTGTACGTATGACAGAGATTACTTTTCAAAAAAAAAAAAAAAAAAAAATGTACGAATATAATACCCAATAGTCCACTACGATGTATTTGTTTTTATGAGTAATTAAATGGTTAGCAATTAAAGCGTGAAAATACAGATTCCTCAAGTTATTTTTAAAAATGTTAAATTTAAAGTATGTGTATTTTGCTACTATATGTATTTTTTTTTCAGAAAAAAAAAATTAATAAATCTGGAATAACTATAACAGTTTCTTAAAAATACTGAAACAATTGAAAAAAAAAAAATGTTGCTACAGGAGACTATTTTTCTCTCGGAGTGAACCACTATTTTAAAAAAAGAGGGAATTGTACGCCAAACGTAGAAAATGGGGTGCGTTCGTACTATAACTAGTTTTATAAATATTTAGCTCTTGGTATAATAACTGATGTACTTATTCAAAAATGCATGAATACAAAATTTATTACTATTATGGATATTAAATTTAACAATACAGAAATAATATGACTCCGTCTTAAATTTGACGTAATCACCATGTCAACCTAGAATCATTATCTATCATGGGATATCATTGAATTAATTAAGTCTGATGAGATTTAATAGAATGAAAGAAACTTTTATTAATATCTTTTTAAGTTTTGATTCGATTTTCATAAAATTTGAAATGACTCAACAAAATTCAGCAGCGATTATATATACTTAATTTTAAATCATTCGGTTGGATATTTTTTGCGCAGTTATATGTGGACAGACGGACGGATCATACGACTACTATAGGTACTGCGTATTTATATAATTACGAACGCACCTATAAATATATTAAACAAAAACATAATTTGAAGAACAAATTAAAAAAAACAAAATTTATTTCCTACATTGTTTAAGCCCGAGAAGGGACAGATATTAAGTTATTTCATTCAATTAGTTCTACATTTAATGCTAAATTTTTGTAACAAATTAGTTAAGCCAATTGAAGATTAAAAAATAAAAATGAAATTCATACAATATGATACTTAAAACACCCTAAAAATTAGACTCCATTCAAATGAAATCGAAATAAATCTTAGACTTCTTCCATTTTTAATTGAAAATATTTGTATTGCAGATTTTGTAATATGTTTATGACAATTTCGCATAAAATGATAAAATGCATGCAAAATACAAAACTTAAAAAAAAAAAAAAGTCTAAGATTTATTTCGATTTCACTTAAACGGAATCTAATTTTTTAAGGTGTTTTAAGTATCATATTTTATGAATTTTATTTTTATTTTTTAATCTTCAATTGGCTTAACTAATTTGTTACAAAAATTTAACATTAAATGTAGAAGTAACTGAATGAAATAACTTAATATCTGTCCCTTCTCGGGCTTAAACAATGTAGGAAATAAATTTTGTTTTTTTAATTTGTTCTTCAAATTATGTTTTTGTTTAATATGTCAAGTTTTTTTAATAACTACTGCCCTCAGACGAACGCATTTCAAATTAATAGAGAGTATCATCATCAGGCTTTGATGTATGCGGCATTGCATCACAATGTGGGATGCAGTTTACCAATGTGTAATTCAAAATGTTTCACCACTGTGCTAATGCAGGTAGCGGTAGTTTGGACAAAAACTTCTAATCTGAACGTAAAAAATCTATAATCAAAACATAAAAAATTAACTTCACTTAAATTTAGATACCCTATTTCCCACTTAGGAACGCTATGAATGTAAATGTAAATTGTGTTGAACCTTTACAGGTAATATTTAACAATATTATAGCTGTGTATATTATACAGTAAAAAATAAAAAATAAAAGTTTTACTTAAATTTTTAAACCTTATTCTCTCCCAAGGGGAGATGTAAACACATCAGAAAATTATTTCAGAAAATTATTACCTATGTTTAACTTGGGATATAAATAGTTCTCATCTCGAAAAAAAAATACATTTTAAAATTTAAGTTAAGTAATTCCCCACTAAGTTCGCTACCTGCGTAAAAATAGCTATCCATTTGAAACTTTTTACTAAAATATAAACTTGACCAAGGCAAAAACTTATTCTGAAAATATCCTTTTTATTTCCACTATGACGACATATTCACCTTTTCAATTTTTGAAAAAAAAAAACTAGCTCAATTTAATATTCCACGTGAAAATCCTTCCACTGAAAAGAAATAAATTATTATTACGGCTTTTGAAATTTTTGCAACAATGAAGTAAAAATGTTACATTTTCTATGAGAAATGTCCGTTGATTTTCAATGAAAAAAGTGAAAATTGGAATTATTAAGAAAAATATTTAAATAATGTAAAAAAGGCACATGTTTCTCTCTGGATTATGATTCATCCATATCCAAAGGCATTTTACCATTCCTTTGACCCTGACGTCAGGTAAACGTGTTTACACTTTAAATTTATAATATCATTAGAATTAGTAAAGAATAAAAAATGAGGGGCATCAGGGACAAAAAGGTGGGAAGAAAGAATGAAAAAGTTGTGGTCTCCATAGGCTTTTCCATGTTAAATTAACATTGAGAAGTGACACTGGAAATAAATAAGTATTGCACTGCCGCGCAACACTTAAATACTTTCTGTTGATTTCTTTTGTAGTTATTGTAGAATATTTTTAAAAATTCTATAGTTTATAAAATCATTTACCCTAGAAATACAATAAAAATTAATGTATGCTGTAATCATGTAAAGTGTTTTATAAAGGAAACTGTAAGGAATATGAATACTTAAACGGAGTCGGAGATAAAGTATCGCAGTTAACAAATTTTTAAAAAATATTTATGCCTATTACTTTCTGTATTTCACCTTTTAGAGCAATCGCACATCGTCAGATTTTTGTTTCTTTCTTTTTTTTCTTTTTTGAAGAAAAAAAAGTCCTCTTTTATGACGAAAAAAACAAAACAAAATTTTTTAATTAAAATTATTTTTTTTTATTTACTATTGAGTGAAATTCTTTTCTCAATTCTCTTTTCCTCTTTGCTTACTTTAAAAAAAGGTTTGCTAAATCCGACTGATTTGTCTGCTAAATTACTTTTTTTCGTTATCTTGATTAGTTTTCAAATGATTGAATCACCTTTAATGTAACTATTTACAAGGAACTGATTGTGACACGAACATAGTAGTAGTTAGAGATGAACGTGTGATACTTAAGAAAATAAGTGTAATTTAGCAGCTCATTTAGATTGCTTAAAAGCATGTTTTACGTAAATTTAGATATAGGGATAATTAATGATATAAATAGGTACTTAATATGTGAAAATGTTTTTATAAACGGAGTTACCATAGTTGAATAAATATTATTTGTATTCTTGATGATCATTTAAAATAAATAAGATATTTTTATTATCATTTTCGAAAATTAATAAAGTATCATGAAATATTTTGGTCGAAATCTATATTCAAAGAGGTAAAATGTTTCAGGTCTTTTTGTATCAATTTCATAATCTATGAATTGATTTTCTTATCGACTTACTCGTAAACATAAATTTTATATATTTTTCTTCCTCACTCTGTTGAAAATATCCCCTTTTATCAATTGCTTTTACTTTCAAGATACTTATTCAAGATAATTTACTACTTATAGATTTTAAATACTTATTTAGGGGAGGGAGGGTTAATTCGGATCTTTTTGACAATTTGAAATTTGACAATTAATTGCCTCAGAATGAAGTGAACTACATACTTATGTTATGTATATTTTTACTCAGTAGGTAGGTGTATCTCGAAATGTGTAAAGAATTATTTTCAATGTACCATGTTAACTGGTAAAAATGTCTTTTTAAAAATGTACATCTTTGATCGCAATTACCCCATTTCATAAGGCAATTGGGATTAGTGGTATTTTCTTTCATGTTTTACAAGATACACAATCATGAGTATATGAAATTAAAAAATCTCTGTGTAGACTTTACAGCAAGATATATTTGGTTTTACAAGTACAACTTTTCTCAGAGATACAGCATTGGAAAGATAAGTATGCTGAAAAAAAAGTTTTTTAAGGAATTTTCAATATTCATATGTTTTACACTCTGACTAAAAAACAAAGTCAAATGCAAAATTTTGAATTGGAAATTAATACCTTTGTTGTATTGCTAAAGAACTAATTTGTAAAGTTTAAAAAAAAGTCAAATTTTCAAAATAATATGAAATGCAAGCAACGGGGGAGGAAAGGTGGGGGGGGGGGTAAACCAAAGGTCGTATGTTGTGAATAGGAATATTTCATTTACACTGAAAGTGTTGAGGCCTAATTAGGCATAAACATGCAGTCAAGACTAAAATTTGTAATAAATGCAAAATAAAATTGCAAAACAAATGTTTTGCTAACACAAAATGTGCACCATACTAAGGGCATTTCACAGGAACTAAAAACTGAAAGATTAAAAAGGAATTCTAAACCACAGTTTGATTTAAATAGAAAATAAAATTTGCGATACTAATTTACCCTTAAGCCAAAAACTCTATGATACAATTTACCCCGACAATCCTATTTCTGGGTAATTAGAATCATGCAGATTATTAACATTATGCTTCGTCTGTTGTAAAACGTAACCATTTCCTCTTAAAAACAACCTTTTTTCTAAATTTAAATCATTAGTTATATTTCAATATTCCTACAATTTTTTACACAGGACCTTTCTAACTAAAACATTCTCAATTTGACGCACAACATTTTTCTTTGTGTTCTGGGAAAAAAGTGATTACTTCTAGACATACAGTTTTACTCCAAAAAAATTGCACATGTAGAATATTAGTCAGACTTTATAATTACCGTGGTCAATTTTTTTAACTGTTGCAGATTGCCCATGAAGTACCCAATTGCAATTGAAATGTCCTATAAAGTGCCATGATCGCAAATACCCCTGATTCTAACTACCTCGACCTCCCCTATCGTTCTTAAATTCGCTGTTTAATGATAATGATAGAAGTACGTTCAAAATTATTTGTTCCCAATTTTGCATATTTTCATTGATTAAAATTACTTTCATTATTTTAATCTCAATTATAAAAATCAGGCATTTTTTACTTTTTTGAATGTGCTACAGAAATATGTGTTTATTAAAAAAAACACCTAATCTCGCATAAGGACAGTCAAAAGTGCATCAACGATTTTTTTTTTTTGTGTGTGTGTGTGGGGGGGGGGGGGAGCTAGGAATAAACAATCTTAGAGCTTCGATGAAAACACACTACGACCATCCAAGTCTGAAAAGGGGTTCAAAACAATTATCTATTAACCCTTAACTGGTGAGGTGGGGTGTTTTGTACCCCAGAGATATTGTATATGAACTCGACATTTGCAAAGAAAAATTTTGTGGTTAATTTATATGTACACTGATGGGCAAAACTTAAGAACCAAAAGAAATGTATACGTAAATAAGAATCAACGTGAGATTGTGGGACAAGAAGCAAATAATAGTATTAACAGAATGTTACACAGATTTTAATATAAAAATTGTGTTGAAAGGATGTATATAGGGTATTACCAGAGGTTCTTTTCTGAAACGTGAATATTATCAGAGAACTTGACTGCACAAAGAAAGCAAAATGCTCACAATTAACAAATATCAGTGCCATTTCAATAAGGGATGTGGTTACCATGTAATGCGAGACAACTTTCAACATGGCGTGGCGTACTCAGAACAACAGTAATCAGTAGCTGTTGAGGCAAGTTGCCCCATTCCTACTTCACTGTACGGATAAGGGTTTCCTTGTTTGTGGAAGGAAATTGTCGAGCGTCTTCCCAAAGCATCCCATACATTTTCAATGGGATTCTGGTCAGGGGAACGTGTTGGCCAGGCTATGCGATGGATATCTTCGGCCTCGAGATAATCTTGTACAAAATGTGTGAGATGATAAGGTGCGTTATCATCCAGAAAACGAAACTTTTCACCGACAGCAACTCGAAAAAGTCGAACATGGGGAAGTAGGATGTCTTTAATGTACCGTCTACCGGTCATGGACCCTTGGTCAATCATATAGAAATCCATGCAACCATTGAACATGATGCCTGCCCAAACCATGATACTTCAAGTTTCATATCGATATCTTTCTAAAATATTTTCGCGACAGCAAGCATTACCAACCTCGCGCAATATCAGTTTACGTCTACAATTGAACGATAGACTGAATCTACTCTCATCTGAGAAGAGCGCGGTAGACTAGTCGTCATCAGACCAATTGCGATGCATACGGCACCATTGTAAATGTGCGCTACGTTAGCGTTTCGAAAGTGGGACACACACAACAGGTCTTCGGGCGTACAGTCCACCCTTTTCAAACGTCTTGTAACAGTTTTCCGCGATATTTTAGTTCCTGTGGCAATGCAAAGTTTGTTCGCTAATTGACTAGCTGAGCAGCGTCGGTACCTTTTTACCGAAATAACAATATAGGGATCTTCTTGGGGCGTCGTACTGCTGGGAAGACCTCATATCGTGCACCTAGTACATGTTCCACTCATTTGGAATGCTTCCTATATCCTAGAAACGTGTTAAATTCACGGGCAACATCTCTCATTTTGCGTCCTTCTTCCAACTTTCCGATTATTCTACCACGAGTAATACCATCTAAATGAGGCCTCGAAGACATGTTCAAAATTTCAATGTTTAAGCTTCACTCCCTCTCCCTCAATTTTAACATCTAATGACAACTCACAGCACCCGCCGATTGCCTATAATCTCTTTTCTCTGCTGTCACGTGATCGACAAAAGCTGAAATACAAAATTTGCATAAATTTCACAAAACAGAGTTCAACCGCATCCATGCAAATTTACACGTGCTGCTGCGGATCTATTTCTAACTGTAATCATAGAAAATAACAGTGACCCTTAAGACTTCCCCACCAGTGTATATGTATGTACACTTACAGTACTTTTTCCAGTTGTTTTGATACAAGTAAATAATACAAAATTCACAGGAAATTATCTCATTTTAATTCGCTAAATTTTAAGGGGTGCACAAGAAATCAAATTTTGGGGTTACATACAGCCCACTTCACCACTTACGTTTGAAGAAAATCACCTTACCACTGAAGGGTTAACTTATAAATACAATTTAATGTCGATAGTATTGAGGATTTTATAAAGCTGCGAAATGATATAATTAGTTAAGTCTTAAATAACAAGAAAGTCTTTACAGGTTTTTTTTATGAATTGTATGTACGATTTATTAAAAAAAGTCTTATTGAAATCTCTTATATGCAAAATTAGTAATATGACTTTATATATAAATGTATCAACCAGGTTACATTTAAATGCGCATGACTGTTTATTTTTATTACTTTTGACACGATCCATTTATAGGTGTCTTAATAATGATGGAACGTGTTTCAATTTATAAATTGTTTATTTTAACATTTGTATCCGAAGTTAAAACAATATGTAAATTAAAAGTAAATTCATATTAAAATAAATAAATAAAAGCGAAAACAAAAACTACTTAAAACATCTACTTGCATAAATAGTATAGTATATTTCGTCTGTGTTTTGATGAATCATTTGTTAAATGAATTATTTTCGAGACTGTAGATCAAATCACGTGAGCTTTAGCCAAACCGAATATTTAAAATTTATTTTGACAAAAACAGTGCTGGAGAAGACCAGTTTTTGAATAAAATTTCACATGGCATTTCGAATCAACGTACTCTTTTGAAAATCTGTCGCAGAAATTTCTTGCAACTTTACTATTATTAAAAAATGTTTTTTTTTAATATTCTGCTATTGAAAAGATTATTTTTTGTGCATAACCAACCTTAAAGTATAGTTTATATACTTTTATTAATTCTTGATAGAGCTATTAATAAAGTATTACGGGCCTATCTACAACTTAGAAGAATATAATTTAACTAGGGGGCTCTGCCCCTGCAAGCTACGCTCGCCAATCCCCGTTCAGACACCGCAGAATCTAAAAACACGCTAATCTGATGGGTTTTTAAAAATATTAGAGAAGATTGAATTATACTGAAAAAAAGCTGTGCAGATCTCCATTTAAACGGGTTTCCATTCAATTCCCTTTGATTGCAAAAATTTAAGGGAAAATCAGTTGCTGTTAAGACATCCAATGGTTGTTTTCGTTTTTGATTAAAGAAGATTAGTTAAACATTTGAAAAGAAGCTAAAATAAAATAAATTAAGTATAAGAGTCTTTGTCTCCCGGTATTTTAAAACAATCTCTATAACAATAGCCTAAGTCATGTGACTATCATCAACAGTTACAGGCGAACCACTTCGCTTTTTATACTCTAGGTGTCAATTTGGTACTTTAATGTTAGCCAGGCACAGGTGATAAGTCGCCAAATATTTTTCTATCGCCATCATTTCATCTGTATTATAATAGTTCAACTGATCAACTGCCATAAACTCTTACATTTTCCCTATTTCAGAATATTAATTTATCGTCAGCATTATTTTCCTATTTAAATTTCAATATATAAGTACAAAAACAACTTTTAAAAACGCATTAATTAAATAAATATAAAGTATTTTAAATAATTTATATTCCGTTAATAAATTTATAATTAATAATTATTTACAGTAATAAATATTATAATATGTAATTAAGTATCATTCTAATAATGTAAAGATCATTTATAATATAAATATTACGGAATATCGTACGTTAAATTAACTTTCAAGGCATTTCTAATAATGGCTAACTTCCGAAAATATAAATTAAAAAAGTTCTTTAATATTAATTATTTTATTCCCAAACTATTTTTATTGGATGCTACTATTTAATTCTAAGCGATTGCCAAAATGTCATTAATTTTAAACCGTAATTTAGCGAGATATCCGCATTACAATATTTAATCCCTTTGGTCAGTTTTAACGCTTTAAGCGTCCTGCAGAATTTTGCATGTATATTCATAAAATAATAGCTTTGAAAAGTATCTGCATGAGGATTTGTTTTTGAGTATCTTACATAATTATATTTATTTATACACTGCAAAAAATAACATTAATATGATTTTTTTGTTAAATCAGCCCTTGAATTCAAAGATTAAGTGGCGGGAAAATACGGTTAGGACGCTTAAAGGGTTAAAAGACCTGCGATTCACTTTTTTTCCCCGACGCACATAGCCATCTTTTCTCTTCTTTTCGAGAAGAAATCAATGTCGTGACATCACTCTGACCTCCATCTTGATTTCGTATCAGGCAGAGACATCTCCGTGACTCAGGAATGCGAGGGGAATGCAATGTCGATGACGATGAAAATCGTTATCGATATTTCGATTGCGATGAAAATCGTTATCGATGCGTCTCAGAAGCGTGCGTTCCGATCGCTCATTGGCTAAATTTGAGTTTAGCGTCAGTCCAACGATCTTTGGGGCCATCTGCTCTTCGTCTCTCTCACTTGTCAACAATGTAGTGTGAAGTACAGAGGTATGTTTGGGGCTCTGGCACCAGACGAAAAAATGTTTTTTAGTGAGACGTAGCGTCTTCCTTTTTACGAACTGAAATCTCTTCAGTGTCAACTTCCTAAAACTTCAGCTGCTGATTATCTTATCTTCAATATTTTTACGTAAAATGTATCTACAATAATAGAAATAATAATAATAGATTTAAAAGGACTTGCTTAAAAACTGCATTTCCTACTGAAGTCTGACGGCGTGCGCCACTCTCGTCAGCTTCTTCTCATCTTCGTAAATACTACAGCCCATTCTGCCTGAACGATGTTCATCGTACATTTCATCAGCTTTTACTCACAGTGAATTCGAGATTATATTACACCGCTGAATTATGTTGGATTTCTTCGTATGTTCAAGAATCCTATGCCATCTAATGCCCAGGTGAAGTATCTCCAATACTCTGTTCCATGTAACCGACTTAGCTGGCTGACGCTCGTTCCTGATTATCCTATCTTCAAGAAATTTTTGACGGCCCGTACTTCTTCAATAAATATTTTACAGAATCCAGTTGGCATCAAAATAAATCTATAGACTTACCATATTAGAACTGAAAAGACTTCCAATACAGCAAACAACTATTTAAATTCATCAATTAAAACTGTGATTACAGTATCACTAAAGTATGATCACTAAAGTTTTTTTTTTTTTTTTTTTTTTTTTTTTGCAGCAGGTCTTAATATTTAGTAATTAACAAATTAAAGAAGTGTAAATCATTTTTATACTATGTCAGGATGGCCATCCAATATTTTCTAATCTCATCTGAATAAAATTGATGTTCAGTATCTTCCATCTCAGGGTGAGTTATTTTTCACTTTTTATTTTTCATCTTCAGTTTCGGATATTAATTAATCACAACATTTTCTTAATTAATTATTTTGAAAAGATTTAACTTTAACTCTTAAAATTTTCAATGGTTGCCAATTTACGAATCTTTCAGACAAGCTACTTACGATCATGGCCGTACTTGATGACGGAATGGCATTTTGATTACTTGATGTTTCAATAGCATTTTTAAAAGTATTTTAAATTTATTTTTCTGGTAATTAATCTGCGATCCCGACATCAACGTATATTATATAACAAATATGGTCTGATCCCTTCGCCGTTCATATGAAAGTTTGGCAAAGATGTCATATACGTCCCACATTGGTGTGATTTTTTAACGACGCCGATTTGGGGAACCCATCAACAGCATAAACGGCAACATCCGGCTTACCATATCAAGCAAAATAACGATACTTTGGCGGCAGTTACGTGCCCGTTTCGTATATGACATTGGCGTCAGAAAAAAAAAATCGCGCCAATGTAAGTTTTCAATTTTGATTAAAAAATCAAAATTTTTTTTCGAATAAAACTACATAAAAGTTGCCATGGTCGCAAAGAAATCTAGGTACTGTTATGCTAGCAGGATGCAAATCTCGCCAATAGCTTTTTTTCAACTCGCCAGTTAGCATTTTTTTTTTCGAGTGGTAATATTTGGCCAGATACGCATCGCAGGTTTGGCGTGATTTTTATTTTTTTACGAAAATTTGGCGAAAACCTCGTTTTCAAATACCAGTTACATATGCATTTTTGGTATTCCTTAGGTATCCCAACGACCAAAAATCTATCGCCAAACTATAAGATTAAATGCCAATAATGGTTGATCGTAAATGTCACATTCACTTGACTTTAAGCAAGTTACACGTGTTTACGTCATCAAGTGATTTTCATTTCGATGTTTTATTCGTATATTTATTAATGTTATACTAATATATTTGTTCTTCCGTTATTTAAAATATAAATTATGTTAATTTGTATAATTTGGCGAGTGTTTTGGCGATTTATATAATTTGGCGGAATTGGTCGACGGAATAGCTAAGTAGTAATGTATTTCTTAATTATTTTCTATTATTTTCTAAAGGAAATATAAAAAAAATAATAATCATAGAACAAAATAATTTATATAATTTGTAAAAAGAAATAAAAGTAAATAAACATTTATTGTCAAATAAACAACAATAGCCGGGTTACCATGTCAACCTTTTCTGAAATATATATAATATATATATATATATATATCTGTTTGATTAAAATTTGAGTTATCATCATTAGAAATATGTATATAAAATTAGAAAAAAAATAATATTTCGAAAACTAATTCGAATTTAAAAATTCTAATACCAGTTTTGAAATCTGCGGATCAATATTGAATTTCGGTGTTAATTTCATCGCAAAGTATTCCATATTTTAGAAGAAATCGCCGTGAAACATAATCAGTTGTTTAATCAGTCGATTTATACTTCCGTTTCATAAATTCGTTTTATTACGATTACGATTTTATATATATGGGGTAGATATCTTGCTGGGAAACTTACAGAATCAATTATTGTAAAATCAGTTTTTATAAAATAATTATTTAATACTCATTCATTACTTCGAATTTATTTAAAAGAATTTTTTCCATAAATTTTTTGGTAGTTGTTATCACTTTTCTTATGTGTGAATGGTCGAAAAGTAAAATTTCGGTATGTTTCGGAAAATAGTGATTGGAATAAATTATAAACTGGAAAAACACTGATGTCTTTTATAATGCCCATCCGGTTTATGTAAAAATTGATTCCGAATGAACGTTCTATTTTCGAAACCTTCTTGCAACTTTAATATTATTAAAAAAGTTATTTTTCTATTATGCTTTTCGAAAGAAAATTTTAATGCATCCTATAAAGAATTCATGTTTAAAAGAATAGGAAGTATGCATCATCATTATAATGATAATGAATTAGTGAATAATAGCCCTATATAGTTTTACAAAAAAGAAGTAATAGATATTTTGAAAATAGTAAAAATTAAGGCATATCAAAGTAATTTTTAAATACAGTCAAACCTCGTTAACACGAAGACCCTTCACGCGAATTATTTTTAACAAGAACTGTTTCAATTTATCTCGTCAAGTTGTATAGCCATTTACCGTGATTTTAGTCGTTTTAACACGAACTCGCTTAATGCAAAATATTGCTTATATCTCTCTCTCTATTATATATATATAATAGCGATAAATTTACAACGCTTCTGGAGTGAATTCCATTTCGCTTTATCGTATTCCATTCGGCCATTTTTATTCAAAATTATTTTTTCAAATAAAACTTCATAAAAGTTACATTTTTAGAAAGATTATTCAAATTAAATTAACATTTATGAGATGCCTTACATTCAATTATGTATATATGCTGAGATAACTTCAGTTGAAATTAGTTTGGCAGCTCAATCTCTTCCTCCATGAAATTAAACATTCATTTGTATTGCATTCGTTGTGAATGTTTATGCTTCGTTGGCGCCATCCAACGGTAGTTAAAATGAAAGAGAATATATATATGTTGCATTCTAGCAACATTGTATTGGCTTTATCGTTGAAATTGCAGTACAGGCTGTCACGATAATAGCTGAGGATCTCATCCAGCGATAATGGCGAAAAGAAATGGTCAGAACAGATAATTCGAATCTGTTATGTTAGTAGAACAAATTGATGAAATGCAGTTGTAGAGTGAAAACAATGGAATGCATCGTTCCGTGAAGTTTCCCCAGAAGAAATTGAAACAACATATCAGTTAAGCACTTTATTAGAATATCTTTCAAAAAGTGCAGTTTCCACCAAGATAATAAGCCATCGCTCCGTAGTAGTAAACGGGTTTAAACAAAGTTCCAGATAATCGAATAACATGACGGTGACCAGGGGATGGATGAAAACTGGAAATACGACTCATATCTGCTGAAACACAGCAAGTATCAACTTTTTGTTCCTCACGTGTAATGATACAAATATGACGTAGATCGCGCTCTCAACCGATGAATAATTAAGAATGTCACGTGATATAAAGAGTGCGAACAGAGCTGGCGGATGAATTTAAAGGAAAAAAGGATAACATCAGAAATACGCGGGAAAGTAAAAATGGAAGCTAAAAGAATAATCTCGAAAGAAAAAAGGGCGGGAATGGAACATTTACTTTAAGGATACTAAAAGCGTAATATTTAAGCGATTAAGACAAGTGAGACATTAAATTAAAAGGAATTTAACAGAGTTAACGATAGAGATTATTTAAGGACAAGGATTTAGTGAAAATAAAGTAGTAATTTAGACTAAGATAAGGAAATCGCGGAATTAGATCTAATAATGTAACATATATATATACATACATATATATATATCAATGCAAATAAAACTTAGTATTTTTTTTATTTTGTAGGGAAAATAAATTTGTAATTTAATAAAATTATTTGAGAAAAAAAAAATCAGTTAGTGCAATTAATAGTTGCAATTTACTTAAGTGATAAAAGATGATTTTTAATGATCAAAATTTATTACAGGTTTCTTTATGAATGTTTTAAAAAATCAGGTTTTAATCTGAGTTAAGCTTTTTAAAATTTTAGTTATAAAATTATTATTTTTGGTGCCAGCTATCAGCAATAATAATAATAATAATAAAACTTTCTGTTGAAATTTTGTTTTATTCTGCATGTTATCAGCTTTGTTTGCATTATATTATATAAAGTAAGTGTATAACACTTCCGGAATGAACTCATCCGTATCCCGATAATCTTTCGTTAAAGCCATTCGTATGCCATTTTATTTTGTTTTTCAGAGATATAAATTTTCCAATAAAGCTGCATTCAAAAACAGTGTTTAATTATGAATGTTTCCGATTCATTCCTTTGATATTCATTAAAATATAGACAATGGAGCTCATTGGCAATATAGCGATCAGAACATACTCCATTCATTAAAATTTTCTTTAAAAATGCCAATTTAAGGCAAGCGAAGTGTGTATTAAATGCAATATTGTTAGAATTTTTATATTCGAGCGGTTTTAATTTTTCGTTCACAGCCGTAAAGGACTCTTATTTATTTTTTTATCTGATTTATAAGGAATTGAAGGTTACAATTTTTTTTTAATGCAATGAACGAAGACGAAAGTTAATTCACACTATGTTTCAAAATAGCACTATTTTTACCAATTTGCATGTTTTTTTGTGAAATAGTTCTTCAAATTTTGTGAGTGGAATTCATTTATATATTCTATGTCATTATTTTGCCAATTCAATTAATAACTTTCTTGCAAATTAAGTTTAACTGAAAAATGGGCTGTTTTTATGACTATTTTACCCCACCTGACCCTATTTAGTCAGATAAGATAAAATTTATTACTTCATTATTCTTCTTATAATGTATATGCTGTATCATTCTTTTGAAAATGCAAACACGTCATTCTGACGGGCTATCTTCTAGTGCATATATATAGGGGAAAAGGTCCACATACCGGCTAGGGTCCAAATACCGGCTACTAGTGTTCTGAGAACTGAGCGCAGCTCAGCCTAGCGATGATAGTCAGAGTTTGTAACTTTAATTGAAAGAAGAAAGTTACGAAAAGTACGTCGCTGAAGTCTGAGTCATTTACAAATAGTAAATGCAAAAGTGTCGAATCTACGTAATCTGGTACATCAAAAGTTTTGCAGATATGTGTTTCTCATTTTTTTTTAAATATACTGATCGTATATTGGCTTGAATTGTTGATTAAGTTATTTTCTAGACATATTTAGCTCTCAATAGCCACGCGCACAGTATTGGTATTTTATTATATGAATGAGTAATACCGGTTTTAACTTAAACATAGCAGTGGTCCGAATACCGGCTACCTAGAGTGGTCTAAATACCGGCTAGCCGGTATTTGGACCTCTCTCGGTTGCTCTGCTTGAAAGGGAGGAAAATAAATTAATGTAAATAGATCCATAATTAATAAATTAATTTAAATTGTTCAGAAATAGTCCCTGTCCCATTTTGCGATATGAAAAAAGCAACCATGGCCGTAATTTTTCAGGACCGACACTGGTTACAGGATCACCTTCCAAAAAACAGCCGTTGGACACTACAAAATTGCCTGTAATAGATGTGAAGAGAAAGAAAAAAATGACGGAGTAAACCAGGCGAAAGAGGCAGAAATTTGATTTTAACCCTCTCGTTGCGCAACCCGAGATTTCCTTGGTAATCGTAAAATTAGCAAAATTTGCGCAACCCGAGATTTCCTCGGGGATGCATTTTTTCCGTCTAATTAATCCTCCTTGATTATTCCCACCAGTTATTTTTTTATTGTTAATTATGCCTTATTTAATCGGAGAATTTTCCCGTTTAAATTAGACAAAACCTTTTGTTTTGAAAAACCGGTGACAAAAGAATAAAAATTCTTAAAAGACGCTCGAAGGGGTTAAATACGCAATTTTTGAAGCTATTTTCATAAAACAATTACGCAACGAGAGGGTTAAAAAAGTGAGAAAGGAAAATATCCAACAGAGGAAGATAATAAATTTGTGTCTTCTGCATGGGTGCTTTCTCCGTGGACAAGAATGGGGGAGGGGATTCTGGATTCAATGTTAAGAATGCGATATGTGGGTTGATAGGGACTATACCGACGCAGAGAGGGATATTATGCTTTTGATTTTTTCAGATAAAATAATTCTCATTTCAATCAGCAAGCTGGTTTTTTTTTTGTTTTACACGTTAAAAACAAAAATAGAAACATAATGGGAAGAAGACTGTGAGAGATAGTCGTAAAGAATTTTAGAAATGTGACAAAAATACTTATTTATTAAAAATTGCGCATTTTTTCTGTGCATAAGAAATGTTATTAATCAATACAATTTATTAAAATAATATTCTTATTGCTTAATAATTGTCATTAGCTCTATTTGTGTGATCTTTTGGAAAAAACTTAGGTAGCCGGTATTTAGACCCCATTTTAAAAACTCAAAATTTGAAGACTTTCGGACTTTTGCTTCTTATAAACAGAAAACGCCTTTTAAACTGATTTTTTTCTCTAAACAGGTGTAAGACGTGTCAAGGTACCCTGCTGTCACTTTTTATTTTATTAATTTTGAATATTGTATGATCTAGATTGAAAACAAAAGTAGTAGCCGGTATTTGGACCTTTTCCTCTCTCTCTCTATATATATATACATATATATGTACATTGAAATGCAAATTTATGAAAGAATGCTAATTTCAAATTTCGGAAGGGAAAATTTTTTTAGCCACTGACTACCAATCGTAAAATTATCAAACGCTTGCTCTTTCTACCCATTCAAAAGATAAAATTCTGTTGTAAAAATTTCATTTAGGGATGAAAAAAATGTTCATAACGCTAATTAACGTTGTTTTCACAAAGCTTTATACGTACGCTAATTCAGCTGTGAGATCATTGTGGCGGAGATGACTTAGATTCTAATCGGCAAAAATAAATCAAGTTGGCTCTATGGAGATTTGATGGATTTTTTCGGATTTAACGTAAATACGGACCAGTTGTCCTTGAAAAGACTTCCACCGAGAGATACCCCACGTGTAGGTCTATATTCTTGCCGCATCGATCTTAGGAAACAAAACCAACATTAGCAATAGAGTAGATTTTCAAGATACACATGTATATTTATTCTTGTTACATGGGATATATAATATTTTATAAGTATGGATAACGCAAAATACTTTTAACACGAACAAAATAAAATACCCCTTGAGTGACCGCAACAACGAGGCTCGACTGTGATACATGTTTAAAGATGATATACTTACGTTCACGTTGACTTTATACTTCGTAAAAATATATAAAGTTAGTAATTTGTGACCACATCACGGCCGCATCACTGACCGCATCAACGAGGTTCGACTGTGTTACATGTTTAAAGATGATATACTTACGTTCACGTTGACTTTATACTTCGTAAAAAAATATTAAGTTAGTAATTTAGAAAATGTGTTTTCAGAGAAAAATCTTTTGTTCTAAAATATATGCAAATTAGATATGTATTAATTCATCAAATATGAAAAATGTGATTACTAAAGGTCCAGATTATCAACGGGGCAATCTACCACAACTACATTTTAGTAGAAATTTTCATCATATATAAAGGCCATATTCATGAAAAGTTACTGTCATGAATAATACATAAATTTCTATTATTTTTTACTGGTGGAAGTTTTCCCCGTTGGTAATCAGTCCCTTTTGTTGTCTTAAGTTTCATACCTAATGACCCGATACATGTTTTTATAAAGAAAATTATTTCATTATTTATATGTACAAAACTCAATATCTGTAAATAAATTTTGATATTCCACATAGGATATCATATCTAAAATATTCTGCTGAAAATTCACAGTCCTGAAAAATTCTGTTAAAGTTTTGATTTTTCAATCTCTCGTTACATGATGTACTCTCAGTAACTCTTTTCTTACGTGAAATCCATCTTAAAAACTGGAAGCAACGTTTTAAATAAAATTTCTTTCCTTCGATTCCGTTTTCAGTATATATCGATAAACTTTTTTTTGATTGGCTGAGATATTTTCCATAAGATATTTTTGGATTTTCATTTTGAATTTTGAAACCATTTTTTACTTTAAGTATAACAAATCAATTTATATGATAAACCTTGCTCAATCTTATATCAAATATATATTAAATTATTCAGTCAGAAATGCCATGCAATATTTATGAATTATATCGCATGGAAATTTTAAAATTTATTTTAGATGTAAAATTATATCACGTACTTTATAAGTTTATATATACAATTTTTCCAATCAGAACATTCTGTTAATATAATCTCAGAATCAGTATTTTATAAGAACATCCAGTCGTTTAAATTAAAATATATTTCAAAATTACTATATAGTTTAAAATTTATATTTTACTTTAAAAACTGCATTTTCATAAAATAATATTATATTTCTCATATATACGAATAAATAATTGTTAAAAATCCTATTTAAAATTTTAAAGTTGTCCTCTTGTTTTATTTTAAGTATAACTATATGATAATGGAGTTCATAAAATGCTCCGTTAATACTATCTATTTAACCCTTTCAGGTGCAAGGCAGTTCCATCAGTAAAATACTGAAATAAATGAATGACATCGGAATTTACAAACAAATTTATTTGAAAACAATTAAAAGCTTTCCTTCGCCTACTTAGTAAAAAAAAAAAAAAAAACTTTCAAACAAAATTCTGGTGTCAATTCCCTATTTAGAATTAACATTAATTGTAGTCCAAAAATGAACCACCACCCTTAAAGGGGTTAAAAATTACTGCATTCGGAAATGTAAATATTAACAATATTACACTAGATTAATTTTAACACAATTATTCTAATTGGTAAATAAATCATATTAGATGTAAAATTCCAACTGGGCGAAAAGTGTCCGGACCAGGATTCGAACCAGGGATCTCCTGGCTGAAGCCCCCAGTGCTCTACCATCTGAGCTATCCCGGACGAATCTAGGCCCGGACATTTTTCGCCCAGTTGGAAATTTACATCTAATATTAACAATATTATTTTATATATTATACATAAAACACATAGTAAGAAATGGGTTTATACATTTTCGAAAAAATAATTTGTAAATCTAAATTCTCTTTTGATATATGTATTTTGAAATTTATTTTGTTGAAACATTTATTAGATTTTTGAACTGAAAATACGAAATAAAGTTACATTTTTAATAGATTTATGATAGATTACAGAAGTCTAAACGTTAATTAAAAAAAAATAAATAAATAAAGGAACATAAGGAATAAAATGTGCTATTTTTCCCAAATTTTGTAACGTTTTGATAGAAAACTGCAGTCAGAAAAAAGTTGCTTGTTTTGAAATATATTTATAAGTTATCTAAGTTATTTACAATTTTTTGAAATGTTTTGTTTACTTGAAAAATTGACAAAAATATTTTTCTTTTTTTGAACGAAAGAATTTCAAACATTAAAAGATTTATAAATGCAATGCTTAGAATCATAATATCTGGTTTAGAAATAGAAGCGTATTCCTAAAACATTATTGGATTTAAATAAAAAGAAACGTCAAATTCACCTTAAAATATTAATTAAAAACCTGAGAACATTCAAAATAATTCATATTTTATTATTACTATTAAGCAGCTGTAAACAATATTTTTTTCACCTATTTTAGTAATAATAAAATATGAATCATTTTCAATGTTTTCATGTTTTTAAATATTGGATTTCCTGTTAACAACATAGTTTTCTAAATTATAATTCTATCTATATATATATGATATAAAAAACTGGTGGAACCAGAGAGAAAAGTAAAGCTCGATCTAAAAAATTACAGTAAAAAATTGCCAAATAGTTTGAGTTTAAAAAAGTAAGTAGTGCGTAGAAAAGTAATGGTATCATATTATCTGTAAAGCTCATGAAATAACACAAATTTTTTTTGATAGCCGAAAATGTAAACTGAGCTTTACTGGTGCCTTAAAATCAATCAGGGAAGTAAAGGCATTTTTTACTCATTCTGAATTCCAATCCTTCATAACCAGTTTAAAAATTTGGGCTCATAAGAATAGGTTAGAGGTTGATTTGGAAATGAGCGAGAACATGAGAGGTATCGAGAACATGAGAGATCGTTCAGTACAAAGTATGGACCAAATTCCATTCCAGGGGTCTCTGATAAGCCTAGAAGATCAATGTCCAAAATAAGCCCAAAACCCAAGCATGTACGATTCAACCATATGCTAACTACTTATCTGCCTTAAGTCCATTGACATAAAGCTCCCTTTTCACAGTAATTACATGAACTAAAAATTATTACGCTACATGTGTAATGTCAGAAATATTAATAACAACAATTCCTCAACAACTTGACTATATTAATATTATACTTAAAATATTACTTCATAGTTTACATTCTTTCATCTTTGTGGAGTTTAGCTTGACTTGATGTAATCATGTCCACAATTTTGGGACTGACAGAAATTTTTTTGCACATAACTACACATTCTGTTTACTATACCCAATACTCATTTTGAGTGGATAATATGATTTTGAATATAACGCATCAGTAGAGCTCAGTCCACATTTTCAGCTATCAACAAAAATTTGGGTAATTTCACGAGTTTTACAGATAATCTGATTCCATTACTTTTCTACGCACTACTTACTTTTTTTAAACTGAAACTGCTTGACAATTTTTTACTGTAACTTTTTTAGATCGAGCTTTACTTTTCTCTCTGGTTCCACCAGTTTTTTATATCATTTCACATCTTTTTCAGATCCTTTCAGGGACTTAATAAACCAACTTCAACTAACCAAACAACCGCCCCAATTAACCAACCAATGATCCCAATTAACCGGCCCAACCAATTGTCCCAATCAAAAACTAACAAAAACATTGGTTCACCAGTGTATTTCAAGAGTTCTGATGACCCCATACTTATTGCTAAGCCCCATATTGGGATATTGACCTATACTTTACTCAGGACTTACCGCCAGACTAGCCCGTAGACTAAGTTTTATATATAGTGTGATCTCTTGATTTTTTCTGCTATGTACCTACACTCCTCTGGTTTAAGGGACAGTGTAGTATCCTAGGCCAACCCCTCCAACACACAAAAAGCAAGGGTAAGAAACAGTCATAAGAAATAAATTAAAACTGCGAAAAAACTATAAAAAGGGAAAATTTGTCTTTTGAACTTAATGGGAATTTAAAATTAAAAAAAGTCTGAAAACGACTGAATACAGAAAAATGATCAAAAGTGATTGAAAATATTATACAATACACCTGAAATAATATCAGAAATATTACTAATATTGGTTATTTATAATAATATTTCGGAGGTCAAACTAAAATATCACGATAATGACTAACATATTTACATCTAACTGTAACCATTGATAAAAAAATCAGGAAAATTGGAAAGTAGGTGTCCTTTGTAAAGTATACATTAATTAAGGAGATAAATTACGTAAACGAGTCTATTGACAATTGGTGTATTTGGTACGGATAAATTATATAATTGAGCCTACAGAAAATTGGCGCATGTTACCGGGCGTCGTTTAGGGCATAATTAACTTAACCGTAAGCGCATGCACCTATTTTTGTAACGCTAACACACGCGTGGGGTAAATCTCAACTCATTTTGTTTCCCATTATATTTTTGGCTAAATGCGCTTTAAAAAATGTCTACTACTCTATATTGTAAAATGCATCAGTACTACTTCTTTTTAGGGAAAAATCAAGCGTTTCATATTTATTTTCCGCTTTTATAACAGTTTCTGTAAAAATGGCGGGTTTTTTTTCCTTAGAAAATATGCAACGATTTGTTTTACCTCTTAAATCATGAATTATTTTATAAAATTTATAGTAATTACATTTAATACACTTTCATCAACATATGAAGGCAGCTTTTATTTCACTCATTCAGTAAAATAATTTTAGTGTGTGTTATCCCGTAACTAATGAACATATCGAAATGTAACGTTTGTACACGCGCGGGATTATTTAATCCCAAAAGCCCTATTTCTACTTTTCCAGCCAACAAACTAAAGACATTCCTTCATACCATCGTTCTCAACCTTGGCCTTGAATGGTACAGGGAAGGTCAGAAGTGTTTCATGACGTGATTTTGAAGTCTTTTCACCTGCATAACCCCTTCTCCCGCAGGTAAACGCAACGTCTCCCACCAGCAATACCGTCCGCATACATACTACATCATAAAACGGATGATCATATAGAAAAATGAACTTTGCTAAAATGACGAAGTTTCGAAGTTTTTTCACCTGCATAACCCTTTCTCCCGCAGGTAAACGCAACGTCTCCCGAAAGCCAGACCGTCCGCATACGTACTACACCATAAAACGGAAGAGCATGTAGAAACATGAGCCTTGCTAAAATGACGTAGTTTTGAATTTTTTTCGTCTCCCGCAGGTAAACGTAACTTCTGCCGCCAGCCAGACTGTTCGCATACATACTACACCATAAAACGGAAAAGCATATAGAAAAATGAGCCTTGCTAAAATTAAGTGACGAAAACTCTTAGACCAGGGATGGCGAACCTTTTCACGTCCTCTTGCCAAATTTTCCCAAAAATATACTTTACGTGATCATGACGTGCCAACAATAAAAAAAAAATTAATGGATCAAATAATAAAGAATCAAAACTACTTAAAATTTTGTTTTTAGCATTAAAAAAATACAGGTGATATTTGATGTTATTCTGTAAATATTTATTTTAAAAATATTACTTCTGTTGTCTCATCTTAAATGCCAAATAATTTATATCCGCTTTGTATTTAGTTATTTTCGATAGAATATAAGTATAATTACACTCACTTAACAAGACGTTTTTGGTTGAATTTTTTTTTTTTTTTTTTTTTTTTACGAAAAGAATGTCTTGCAGAAAAAAAAATGTCAAAATAGCAAGCGCCAGAAACTATAGCTTTTAGTGTCTGGAATTGAATTCTAAGTTGTTATATTTTAAAATCAGCATTTTTGCTTATTACACTTTTAATTTTTGTTTAGCGATAATCTTCTAATTCTAAAAATTTTCTGAGCCAATATTGAGCTGGATTCGGATAAATTAAGTTATATTTCAATTTCTTCAATCTGTGTGACATACACAACCAACCGAACTAATCGGATTCAAATGACACAGACAACATCTATATTAATTAATGCATTTTGTGAAATTCTACTATATTTTGATGTAAAACTTAAATGTATGCCGTGCCAAAAATAATCTGCAGCGTGCCACTTATGGCACGCGTGCCATAGGTTCGCCGTCCCTGCCTTAGATTATTACTTTCGGTCCAACAATATTATTTTTTTTTTTAACTCGCCAAATTGAATTTCATTTGGCGTTATAATGACGTAATTACACTAAAGTGTTTCAGCTTTTAAAATTAAAATGCATGTTTTCTTTGGCGCGTGCAATAGGAGTATACCATTTCCTTGACAACACGCAGGAAAATGCAATAAATACAACCAAATGAACTAGCATTTACCGAAAATTACTTTCGTATGACTTAAAAATAAATCTTTCGTTTTATGGATGATAATAATAAGGATTAATTTCAGAATATCAGGAGTCTCTTTTCAGAATAAAACATCATTACAAAGTTATGTCATTTAAACAGAAATTGACGTCATAACTAGCAAACGGTTTTTTTATTATTATCTTTTCCTAAATTGTTTTTTTTTAATTAAAACTCCTGTATTAAAATAGATTTTTAAACTTTAAAAACATTCAAATGAAGATACTGCGTCATTTTAACACGTGTTTAGTTAAAGTTTTACATATATATATATAGGAAATATTTTCATTTTCTGATTAGAATGTCGTCGATTTGAAAAATGCAAATATAGCGAGAAAATCTGATTTTTATTTAAAACAAAATACGCGTGTCATCACTTTTTTTTTAAATTATTGAGCCGCTTTTTAGGATGTGGCAACAGGAAAGAAAGTTTGAAGGAGATATTTCTATATTGTTAAATTATGGAACGCTATGTAAAGTTTAAATGGGTGCCATTCCCTTAATATTGGATATTTTTTGAACCGACCTTCGAAAGGCACATCGCTCAATTAAGACCTTTCCAAAAAGCCATTATTCATCACTGAATGTTTTCTGGTTTGGATTGTAATTGAGTTGTTGTCTTTTCATCATGTTTCAAAACGTAAAAGATGCGGCTGAGCTCTACTATACAGCACGATCGTGCTGTATGATAAAAGAAATTCTGGATTTTGTATTAATCAACGCGCAGCCCAAACTACTGAACCTAATATTTTAAAAATTGTGGTTATGACATAAAGTGCCGCCAAGAAAGGATTTTCT
Organism: Maratus speciosus; assembly: GCA_963932465.1. NCBI lineage: Eukaryota > Metazoa > Arthropoda > Arachnida > Araneae > Salticidae > Maratus > Maratus speciosus. The sequence continues at coordinate 174,508,277 of OZ010790.1, read as the reverse complement.
AAAATTTCACCCCTAAGGGGGGTAAAAAAGAGAACGAACTTAAAAAAAATTCCTTAAAAATCTGATTTTATAGTTATTTTTCAACTGATAACATATTTTAGTGTATTTTTGTATGCAGAATCGAATGGCAATAACCAAATTCTTTTAAACCCAATAGTTCATGAGATATGTCATATTTTTCTAATTTGGCGATGTCTTTCGCGCCAAAACCTCTAAATATCTAACATTAATCCATATTCATTCATATTGTACATCCGTTACTTTAGCAACGGAAGAAATTCAAATTAAAATCTTTTTTTAATTCTTTTGGTTACAGAATTAAAACGCCTATATGAGTTTGAAAAAAATAAATAAATACAAATGCCTTGAAAAAAAGAAATATATATATATTCATTTTATTCAAAACACAAGGAAGCGATCCAATGAGAAATTAACACTATAAAACGGAAATATTAAAAAATGAAAGAAATGTTCGTACGACTTAAAAATATTTCTGGTACTTACATCCGGGCTATGTCAGATACAACTGCGCCAAGCATGGCAACAATTACACTAATTACAGCAAACCTTTTGATAGTTTATTTATTATATTTTTAAATTTATTTTATTATTATAATTTTTTTTAATTGTAGTTTATATTATGTAGTTTTATGTTATATAATTTATTTGCCATTTTTAACAAGGTTATGTATTTAAGAATATTAAACTACTGTTTTGGACGTAATTGGTAAACGATAAACAAGATTGGCAACTGTCGTCCATTTTTGATGATTTGTCTCATTGTCCGAATAATTAAGTACCACTATTTTTTTCAATGGAAGAAATTGGAATTGAAATAATACATCGCAATTTATTATTTGCTAATGGATAAGAAGAAAAAATTGATACCTTTATGTCAGCCATATGTATATCTCGCCAAGGGCACTTTTAAAACTACCAATAGCCGTAGTTGCATTTCGCGTATCTAAATTAAAAACAATTCTTTGTTTTATGTTATGCCATATTATTTCCTATTATAATTTTACTTTTCAGTTTTTTCAATAAAATTAGTGTAAGGCATGTATTTTAATTAATATATATTTTTAATGAAATGAGTGAAACGTTTATATTTTGGGTACTTTTCGGTTAGCCGGGCGCCAGTGTTATATACACATGTATATGTAAATATACATGTATATATACATGTACATATGTGTGTATTGCTAAAACAAATGTATGTGTATACATATGTATATATATATATATGTGTGTGTGTGTGTGTGTGTGCACTCTCCTACCCTCCCTTTTGAGTACCTAAAGTGGTTTAAACACCAACGTAAGGAGTAACCAATTTCAATTCGAGTAACTTTTGCCGGGTACTCGGATTGTTTAAGCATACCATGACGTTCCTGAGGCATTTTTCTATGCATTGCACCACATTTTTCGAAGTTACTCAGAAAAGCGTTATTCCACAGTCATTCATACACACCGTGTGTTATGTAAAATCTAAAATCTGTATAACGCCATGTGGCGGTGTGTAAAAATGCAGCCTCAAGCCCAGGGAGTTTCCTAACGATTACTCGGTAAAACGGTAATAGTCCAATAATGGCAACCCTTGTGTGTTTGGTTTCTTCGGTAATACAGGTTTGCTATATAAGATTTTCCTCTCTATTTAGCGGTTACTCGCTAAAGCGACAATATTCCAATGCTGGTAACCCATGTGTGTTTTGTTCCGCCTGTTATTCAGGTTTGCTATGTAAGTTTTTCCTCGCTATTTAACTACTTTTTTGGTAGAACAATATCTGTCTGTGTAGTTTTTTAAATATGATAAAAATTTAAATATTAAATTCACGATTTTAGTTAACATAGCTTTACAGTGTAAGCTTCTCGTGGAATAAAGTTCTGACATAAATTGAAAAATTCAGTGAATGCAAGAAAAAAAAATGTGTTTAGCCCTATTATTAATTGAGCAAATTGTTAGTTTCAAACATCACTTTTCTTTCCAGTAGAGGTCTGTACGGGCCGGGATATCCTGGCGCGAGCCCAGCCAGACCAGAAAGAGAAATAATTGGGCCCGGCCCGGACAAAAAAAAAAAAAAAAAAAAAAAGCAAAAAGCAAAGAAATCAAACTAGACTGAATTTTGATTAAAAAAAAAATCCGATTTTTCTTAACATACAATCAAGATTCTTTTCTAGTATACTGAATATATGTTTATGGAAAAATTTAATAGTGTACATTTTAGACTATTATACGTTCGGAAGCCAGAGCATACAGAATAGCAAAATTAATTATCTCTTAGACTCATTAGTCTCTAAATTCGAATAAAGATTCATTAAAAACATTAATATGTTCAAATTGAAAGAAAAAAATTGTTAAAAGCATGCTATATTTTGAAGCTAAAAAAATGGTAAAAAAAAAGGAGATTTAAAAAAAATATTTTTCTCTAACTTATTAAGGTATATTTCCGAATTTCCGTTATCAAAAGTTGATTATTACTACTATTCTTTTTAGAAAACAAATTGCTTGTCCGATGAGGCTACTTTAGTCACGCGATATGACCCACTCGCTATGGTTAATCCAAAGGAGAAATGTTTTAAGATATTTCGTTAGTATTTAAATACTTTTACATGATATGATTTTCTTTAATTGGATAGCTGAGGTCGATCTCTACAAAGGCCGTTTCTTACGTTTTCTATTTCGTTTTCAAGCTTTTTATGGGGATGCTTTCACTTTCGAAGCCGGTTCCGAAAATGAAGTTGTTCTACTTAAAAATTACTGCAAACAAAATCGAAAAAGTGCAGAACAGCCTTTGTAGAGATCGAATATTTAGCTATCCAATGCAAAAAAAAAAAAAACCCATTTAAAAATACTGAAATGCAAACGAGATACCTTACGATGTTTCTCCAATTGGATTATTATTAAAGAACGGGTGTTTCACATGACTGAAGTAGCCTCTTAATTTTATTACCGGCCATCCTCGCAGACGTAGTATTTAGAAGAAAATGTAAGCCTGATCCTGGCCTGACTCGATCCTACAGAAAAAATTAAACCCAGTTTCAGACATGATGTAACTGTCCGATATCGATCTCTACGCTGAACATGTTTTCTGTACACATAAATATACAGAAATATTTATTAATAATACGTGTAATTAATTATATGTGTGGTTCAAATTGGCTCTCTGCTCATCTATCCAAAACTTTTTATTTTAATATAAAATAAGATGTAATTAATTCATCTACGACATAGAATAATATTTCAATTATACGAATTTCATCTAATTAAAAAAAAGTTTTTGGTTACATGCTTCGATTTATCTTTTATAATGATTTTTGTAAATGATCATCTGTTATAATAGAACTTTCTCAAAGTGTACTCGAAACACTTCTACGATTTCAAACAAAAAAATTTCTATTACTATTAAGTCTGCAGCTTCCTAATGAGCACGGGAAAAGCGTCATATATGCATTGCTTGCTTTATAATTTGCACTCACCTTTTGAGTCAGAAATGACTGTTAATTATAAACAGTGAAGTTCATAGTAATAAATAAATAAAGAATGTCTCATTTGAGTCGATACAGATCAATGTGTAATGTCGCAAACTTCCGAAGAAAAAAATTATATTTTCGGAATACAGATTGTTTTGGTAGAGTGTCGGTCCAGCCGCATTTTTGGCAACATTTTTGCTGAAAAAGAATTTTGGGCAAAGCTTACATTTTCGGCAGAAACCGAAACCGAAATTGCAATCTAGCATCGAATTTGTGCAGCACATTTATACTTATCCTCCCACCGATCACGTCCATTTATAATTGTTAGTACTTTATCGGCTTAGTTTGATACTTTTAACTTTCTATATCTGGTTAGTCGGCCCATTTAATTATTTTATAGGTCCGATATGAACGGGCCAGGCCCATAATTTTTAATTCGGCACTGCCCGTTAAAAATTGTCTTTAATCTGCCGTTCCAGCATAGGCCCGTGCAGATGTCTACTTCACAGTCAGAAAAATAGGTTACCTTTTTTTTAAAACAAAATTGTTAAAAAATATTGAAATCATAGATTAAAAAATGCCCACGGGCTATAATGTATTTCCTATGTTCAAGGAGATCAAAAAATTTTAAGGTCTCGCCTAACAAAGAAAAATACTTTTATTGAAATCAAATAATTTTAAAATAATATAATTCGATGGTCATATATAATAATATAAATGATGGTTTGAAAATATAGCTGCATTAACTGTAGTATTATTTAAATTTTCAAATCTAAATACCCAAATTTCGTTCTAGTTTTTTTTTTTTTGGGGGGGGGGGGGAGGGGGGTGGCGCGGGGGGGGGGGGGGTATTGGTGTGACGACACAAGAATGTAAAGTATGATGATGCTAAGGCATCCTTCATTTATGATACACAAGTGAGATTCGAACCCAAACCATTCAATGAATACCAATGAAATTATTTTAGTGTATCTGACACCAAAGTAAACAACTGCAAATGATATTAATTTAATCTATGAAACCCATCACATATTTGTAATGAACTAAACGTATACCCTCAGTGACCTTAATGCTTGTTATTCAGATTTTCAAAAGGTCGTTATTTTGAAACGATTTAACCAATTTTCTTAATTAACGATTAACTTCTATATAATATATATTAACTTCTTAATATAATTTTATATTAAGTGCGTCCGTTGAAATATTTATATAATACTATATATTTAAAAAGGAAAATTTATATATATATATATATTCTTATTTTTCGACTAAGCTAAAAAGACTTGTAAATTGTAGCAAATCCATAGCCGGGCTTAGACTATGTAGTGCCCAGGGCAAATATCATTTTGAAGATCCAATATTCTGTCTATCCATAGAAAATGTTCGTGAATAGTATGCTTAAGTGACTAGATTAAACATCATTTTTCTTTTTTAGTATATACATATAAATTTTATTCCAGGAAATACTCGCATCTGTATACAGGGTATCATCACAAGACGCCACAAGTTTAAGAAAAATATTAGTACGAAAATAAGTAGATAACTGTAGAAAAAATGATGGATTGTTTTATGATATAAATGTTTGCGAACTTTCCCTTTCCTTATCTGTGTAAGTCATAAGATGGGTTAAAGACAACCAACCCTACTCCATTGGTTATCATAAATTGTTTTAACATGCCCCTTTAAAGAGGAAAATCCCAATAAATAATTTAACTTGAAAATTATTGACTACTATATTCTTAAAACACAATTTTAATCATTAGTTTTCTGATGACGTAGCTCATTCTTTTTTTTTTTTTTGTGTGTGGGGGGAATGGGTAGGGGTTACAGGAACCAAGGGGGCGGGGAAAGAGAGTAAACTCCCTTCCTAAATCTTTTAAAGTGTTTTTTGTGAAAAAGAATATTGATAACTTTTGTCAAATTTTAACCATTTAGCATCCTCTTAATGAAAATCCTGATTTCTGCCATGGTGCACTCCTCAAATGGGGAGCCCCGGATAGCTGCTCAGCATGCCCGGTCACTAGTCAGGCCTATAACGATAATGCTTAAGAACTCCCTTCTAAAGCCATGCATGATCAACAGAATTTAGAAAAACCACGTTATGAACAGCAATTTAGCTAATATAATATAATAATAAAAAACTATATATATAGACTTATAAATACATAAATATTCTATATAGAGACACATTAATTTAATAAAATTATTATTTTTGATATGCTTTTTTCCTTGCCTGATTCCATTATACCGATTACATAAGTTATGAGATTTTTTTTTTAAATGTTTTTGGCTGCTTACCAATCTCAGTTTTCTGTAACTTTCCTCAATTTTCTCGATAGGACGAAATTTTGGTATTTTAATTTAGCAGAAAACAATGTCCTCAGTTTTAAAAATAGTCATTCTTTCAAACATGTCATACATTTTATGTAGATGATTATTAAATCAATCAGAGTTCAATTCCTTCTTTTAAAAATCACCTTTTTTTAAGTTTTCACCGCCTATCTTAAAAATTAGACCAGGCTCTGACTGTTAAAAAATACCGCTGTGATTTACGTTTCATAGATAACTGGAATTTCATGCTGAATTAATATAAATATATATAATATTTACTTTTTGGCGTTTTTAGATATATGGCTAAGGAAATGGAAAAAAAAGGATTATTTAAACTTATGTAGACAATTAAACAGGAGTCGCACATTGTTTTTAAATGATATAATTTTTTTCATTAATTTCGAAAGAGAACATTCCATTTCTATGTACATACAAAACGCAAAGATGAATGAGGTATCATTCGAAGGGTTTAAACAGATTTTTTATATCGTAATTCACAAATCGCTTCGTATCAGCCAGTTTAATTAAAAATTAATGAAAGAAATTATCACAAATAATCCTTTTCGAACCATATAACTTTTTTTGTATTACTCTAATCACACAAACATGATTCCAGGTATTTTTAATATTTTATTGTTGTTTTTATCATCTTTCATTTTCATTACAGGTTTAAATATTTTGATATATAGTTAATGATTTAAATAATTACAGTTAAATTAATTTAAATTAATAGTATATTATTAAATGTTACGACTAGGATAGTCATAATTTGCGCAGTGCTGCACAGTGAAGTTTTCCTAATTCAGTTTAGAAATCTGTAAAGGTTCATCAAATTTAAAGTGGTTATTCAGTACGTTGGTACTATAACAACTTTCGTTACTCAAAATGAAGGGTAGGACAGTTCAAAGTGTTTCTTAGTGGTTACTCATTAAAGCGGCTAAATTCCAATCAAGGCAATTTCTGTGTGTATTGGTTTCTTCGGTATACAGTTACTGTAATATTGATTCTTTTTCTCCATTTAAGTACATTTTCAATAGAAGAAAAACTATATATTTGTAATTCGTTGTGAAAACTGCCGAATGTGCATTTCATACCTTTGTTACATTTATTTTTCTTGTAAGTAAAACTTTAAATACTATACACGTATTTAAAAATTAACTTAATTTTTTTTATATCTGAGAAAAATTAATAAAGATTGTATAATAACAATATGAAAACTTAATGCTGTAGTTAGTTACTTTATAGTTACTTTATTGTAGTTAGCAAATCTCTAAAAATATGAAAATTTCTCGGCTATCTAAAAATCCCGTAATCAGAACTTTTGTTAGCCCTCTTCCCTGAAAAAAGAAAAAAGAAAAAAAAAAAAAAAAAAAAAAAAAACTGGTTACCACATCAAATTACAGAAAACTTTATTTCTAAAACAAAAATCCAGGCACGATAAATGTGAAAAATTTTAATTATTAAAGGTATTTTGCAATCTTAATTTATCATTATTATTTTTCTTTTAAAGTTTGTTTCAAGTGCGAAATATTCGAATAAAATCTGTAAACATATATTAGTTAAAACAGGGATAAGAATTTAATAATACACAGTCACTATATAGTATTTCGAATGCTAAGATTATTTCTTTATGCGCATACAAACCGAACAACGATGGATCAGGTATCACTCGAAAAGTTTATGCACATTTTTCATATACATTCACATATCGTTTCATATCTACATCTTTAATTAAAAGAATTTAATGAAAGAAAGTATCACAAATAGTTCTTTTTGAACCACATATTTTTTTCTGTCTGTGTGTGTTACTCCAATCACGCAAACGTGATTCCGGGTAAATTATATTTTTTTATTGCTCTTTTTAACCGTTTTTCAGTGTCATTACAAATTTAAATATTTTTATATGTAATAAATTGTTTAACTAGATAAAAATAAATTAATTTAAATTAATGTTATGTTATTATTAAATGTTATGACTGTCCTAGTCATAATTTGAACAGCGCTGCACCGTGAAGATTTCCTAACAATTTAGTAACTTGTAAAAGTTCAAATTTAAATTGGTTATTCAGTACGTTGGTACTTTAACAACATTAGTTACTCAAAATGAAGGGTAGGACAGTTCAGATAATTTGCTAACGGTTACTCATTAAAGCGGCCAAATTCCAATTAAGGCCATTTCTGTATGTATTGGTTTCTTCGGTATATAGTATCGTAATATTGATCATTTTTCACCATTTAAGTACATTTTCAATAGAAGAAAATTTATATATTTGTAACTCATTGTGAAAACTTCCGGATATTCTTTTCATGCCTTTGTTAAGCTTATTTGTTTAAGCAAAATTTTACGTACTATGTTTAAAAAGTAGCTTACATTTTTTGATGTATGCAAAAAATTAAATAAATATAGATTGTATAAGAAAAACATGAAATCTTAATGCTGTAGTTAGTTACTTTATTGTAATTAGTAAATCTTAATTAAGTTAATTAATCAAAGACGGAATAAAGAATGATTTAAAAAAATTAATATGCATTAAGAACATGATGAAACTAAAAATATGAAAGTTTCTCTGCTATCTAAAAATCACTTTATCAGAACCTTCGTCAGTCCCATCCCCTGGGGAAAAAAAACTTGTTACCACAGGAAATTACAGAAAACTTGGTTTACCGCAAAAATTCCAGGTAGGATAAAAAAGAAAAATTTGAATTATTAAAGGTATTTTGCAACCTTAATTTATCATTATTTTTTTTTCTTTTAAAATTGTTTCAGCTACGGAATATTCGAACAGAATCTGTAAACTTCTATTTAGTTAACACAAAGCTTAGAATTTAATAATACACAGTCATAGTATTTCGAAAGCGAACATTCCTTTTTTTTTATGCGCAAACAAAACACAGAACGATGACTGAAGTATCATTCGAAGTGTTTAAACAGATTTTTCGTATCGCACATTCACAAATCGTTCATAATCAGCCTGCTTGATTAAAAGTTAATGAAAAAACGTAACACAAATAATCTTTTTGAATCATATGTTTTTGTATTACTCTAATCACATAAACGTGATTCTGGGTAAAAAAAAAAATTTTTATTGTTCTTTTTAAATGCGTTTCTTTGTCATTATAAGTTTAAATATTTTGATATGTAGTAAATGATTTAACTAGTCGCAGCTAAATTAATTTAAATTAATATTATATTATTATTAAATGCTACGACTGCCCTTGTCATAATTTGCACAGCGCTGCACCGTGAAGATTTCCTAACACAATGTAGTAACGTGTAAAATTTATCAAATTTAAATTTGTTTCAAATTTAAATTTGTTATTAAGTACGTTGGTACTTTAACAACTTTATTTACTCAAAATGAAGGGTAGGATATTTCAGAGTTTAATGTTGGTTACTCATTAAAGCGGTTAAGTTCCAATCAAGAAAAATTCTGTGTGTATTGGTTTCTTCGGTTTGCAGTATTGTAATATTGATTATTTTTAACCATTTAAGTAATTTTTCAATAGAAGAAAATCTATATATTTGTAAGTCGTTGTGAAAACTGCCGGATATGCATTTCATACCTTTTGTTAAAAAATTTTTAAGTAAAACTTTACATGCTATACACGTATTTAAAAATTAACTTAAATATTTTTTATGTAAGCAAATATATATATATATATTTGGGTTGTGTAATAGTAGTATGAAATCTTAATGCTGTAGTTAGATTAGTTACTTTATTGTAGTTAGTAAATCTTAATTAAGTTGATAAAATACAGGCTTAATAAAGGAAGATTTTAGAAATAAAAATTTAATATGTATACGAAGAAGAAACTAAATGTATGAAAATTTCTCCTCTTATCTAAAAATCCCTTAATCAGCACCTTCGTTAGCCCCCTTCCTTGAAAGAAAATAAATAAATAAATAAAACTTGTTACCACAGGAAATTACACAAAACTTTATGTCTCCCGAAAAAATCCAGGTAGGATAATTGTGAAAATTTTAATTTATTAAAGGTATTTTGCAACCTTAATTTGTCATTTTCTTTTTATTTTAAAAAAAAAATTTCAGCTGTGAAATATTCGAACAGAATTTGTAAACTTATATTAGTTAACGCAAAGCATGGAGTTTAATAATACACAGTCACTACATAGTATTTCTAATGCAGACATTCTATTTTTATGCACATACAAAACACACAGTATGAATGAGGTATCATTCGAAGGGTTTAAATACCCTTTTCATATCGCACGTTCACATATATAGTTTCATATCAACTTCTTTGATTAAAAGTTAATGAAAGAAATTATCACAAATAATCCTTTTTTAACCATTTTTTTTTCTGTGTGACTCCAATCACGCAAACGTGATTCCGGGTTAATTTCATTTTCTATTGTTCTATTTAAACGATTTTCATTGTCATTATAAGTTTAAATATTTCTAGATATATGAAAAAACGTAACACAAATAATCATTTTGAATCATATGTTTTGGTATTACTCTAATCACATAAACGTGATTCTGGGTAAATAATTTTTTTTATTGTTCCTTTTAAATGTTTTTCTTTGTCATTATAAGTTTAAATATTTTGATATGTAGTAAATGATTTAACTAGTCGCAGCTAAATTAATTTAAATTAATACTATATTATTATTAAATGTTACGACTGCCCTTGTCATAATTTGCACAGCGCTGCACCGTGAAGATTTCCTAACACAATGTAGTAACGTGTAAAATTTATCAAATTTAAATTTGTTATTAAGTATGTTGGTACTTTAACAACTTTAGTTACTCAAAATGAAGGGTAGGACAGTTCAGAGTGTTTCTTAGTGGTTACTCATTAAAGCGGCTAAGTTCCAATCAAGGCAAATTCTGTGTGTATTGGTTTCTTCGGTTTGCAGTATTGTAATATTGATTCTTTTTTACCATTTAAGTATTTTTCCAATAGAAGAAAATCTATATATTTGTAAGTCGTTGTGAAAACTGCCGGATATGCATTTCATACCTTTTGTTAAACTTTTTTTTAAAGTAAAACTTTACATGCTATACACGTATTTGAAAATTAACTTAGAATTTTTTATGTATAAAAAAATGTATATATATTTAGGTTGTGTAATAGCAGTATGAAGTCTTAATGCTGTAGTTAGATTAGTTACTTTATTGTAGTTAGTAAATCTTAATTAAGTTGATAAAACAAAGGCTTATTAAAGGAAGATTTTAGAAATAAAAATTTAATATGTATACTAAGAAGAAACTAAATGTATGAAAATTTATCCTGCTATCTAAAAATCACTTAATCAGCACCTTCGTTAGCCCCCTTCCTTGAAAGAAAATTAATAAATAAATAAAACTTGTTACCACAGGAAATTACACAAAACTTTATGTCTCCCGAAAAAATCAGGGTAGGATAAATGTGAAAATTTTAATTTATTAAAGGTATTTTGCAACCTTAATTTGTCATTTTTATTTTTATTATTTTTTTAAATTTTCAGCTGTGAAATATTCGAACAGAATTTGTAAACTTATATTAGTTAACACAATGATTAGAGTTTAATAATACACAGTCACTACACAGTATTTCCAATGCAGACATTTTATTTTTATGCAAACACAAAGCACACAGTATTGATGAATGAGTTATCATTTGAAGGGTTTAAATACACTTTTCATATCGCACGTTCACATATAGTTTCATATCAACCTCTTTTATTAAAAATTAATGAAAAAAGTTATCACAAATAATTATTTTTTAACCATATATATTTTTTTGTGTGTGACTCCAATCACGCAAACGTGATTCCGGGTAAATTTCATTTTTTATTGTTCTATTTAAACAATTTTCATTATCATTATAAGTTTAAATATTTTTAGATATAGTAAATTGTTTAACAAGACAAAAATAAATTATTTAAATTAATGTTATGTTATTATGAAATGTTATTATGGAATGTTATAACTGTCCTAGCCATAATTTCAACAGAGCTGCACAGTGAAGCTTTCCTAATACAATTTAGTAACTTGTAAAAGTTCGTTAAATTAAAATTGGTTATTCAGTACGTTGGTACTTTAACAACTTTAGTTACTCAAAATGAAGTGTAGGACAGTTCAGAGTGTTTCTTACTGGTTACTCATTAAAGCGGCTAAATTTCAATCAAGGTAACTTCTGTGTGTATTGGTTTCTTCGGTATACAGTATTTCAATATCGATTTTTTTCCTCATTTAAGTACATTTTCCATAGTATTTAAAGATTAATTTGAATTATTGTAAGTGTGCAAAAAATTAAATAACTAAATATGGACTACATAATAACTGTATGAAATCTTAATGTCGTAGTTAATTTCTTTATTGTAGTTAGTATATCTTAATTATATTAATAAAGCAAATGTTGAATAAACAATGATTTTAGAAATAAAAAATTCTTATTTATTAAAAAGATAATGAAACTAAAAATACTGAAAAATTCTCGGCTATCTAAAAACCATTTAATCAGAACCTTTGTCTGCCCCCTTTCTCGAAAAAAAAAAAAATAAATAAATAAAAACTGGTTACTACAGGAATCTACAGAAAACATTAAGTCTAAGATAAAAATCCAGGTAGAATAATTGTGAAAATTTTAAATTATTAAATGTATTTTTGCAACTGAAATTTTTCATTGTTATTTTTCCTTTAAAGTTTTTTTCAGTTGCGAAATATTCGAACAGAATGTGTAAGATTATATTAGCTTACACAAAGCTTAGAATTTAATAATACACAGTCACTAGTATATAGTATTTCGAATGCGAACATTCCATTTTTATGCACATACAAAACGTGCGACGATGAATAAAGTACCATTCGAAGTGTTTAAACAGGATTTTTATATCGTACATTCACACATCGATTTATATCCGCTTGTTTGATTAAAAATTAATGAAAACATTTTACACAAATAATCCTAAATATTGCAGTGCGAAATGTTCATGTGGTGCACTTTTAATTTAATAATAAACATTGTTGTATCTGTACAAATTTGAAAAATATTTTTTATGTTTATTTAAGAATAGTTTGTTTCTAACAAAAACTAAAGAGAAATAAACTGTCAAGTGCTATTACTCGCTCTCAGAGGGTTCCGTACAACAAATATATGAATTATTAACTGTATTATTTAAAAAAATGTTACTGAAGGAAAAATAAGACTTTGTAAAAAACTGCACAACGTAGGGTTTGGTATAGCTGTATATATACTAGAAAAAGTATGAATGGGTATACCATAAAAATTTAAAGAGATATAAAGCCTAAATAATGTCAAACATTGCTATTGTGTATAACTCTTATTTAAATCTTATCTTATCTGTTTATGATGAACTTAATTCGGTACTGACAATAAAAGTAGTGCATATTTAAATTTCATTTGATTATATGAAGTAATGATTAAATGGGTTTTTTGGTTAAACTAAATTTAGCTCCGTAATAATCTTTTCTTTTTACAGTTTAGCTAAAACAAAACCCTTGTTCAAAGTTTAAACTTGGCATTTTGCTAAGCGCGCTTCGAAAGGAAGTCGCAAAGTAGCAACGCCACCTTGGTCCGTGCAGCGTTTTTCCAGATATGTTTTAATTAAACTTATATACACGGGAGGCGCATTGAGAGATCTACTCAATGCGAACTAGCCCATAGAATCTTATAGTATTTATGTGATTAATTCTAATTAAGTTAGTCTGTTTTTAACAATTTGAAGTTTATTGCTTTTATACTGCTACTGGGCATTGCATTACACAAATTAATCGTTAAAAGTTGTTATCTAGGATTTAAAAGTCGATGGTACATTGAGTACGCCGCCCCTGTCATTATGTATGTCCAAACCGCCCGTGACTTTAAGGGTTAATATCTCGGCTAATTACCGACGATTTTTTTTCTAAAATCATTATCAACAATGCTATTATACTTCTGGTACGATAGGTACCGCCAGCGCTTCTCAACAATTTTGCTGAATGCCCGCAAATCGAAATTTGTGTCTAACGGAAAAATGCGCTTTTCTCAAAAACTATGTGACCTAGGGTAATCACTACAATTTTCCTGCAAGGTTTAAGTTAACGTCTACTACCTCTATTTTTTTCATAATTTTAGTTTCAGTAGATTCGGAAATAGATGGGTGGGGGGGGGGCATATTTTTGAACTACATTCTCGACGATATCTCTGCAAATATAATACCTAAAATTAAAAGAAATATATTTTTGAGTTCAGCGTTACTAAAGCTTTCACGCGATATCCCACACGATATGCAAAGAAAATATGTCTTTTCCCAAGCAACTTCATTAGCCCATCTACATTTTTCTAAAAATATTTGTAAATGTTTTATAATCTGTAAATATGTGGCTCAATAGTCTTTATTACTTCCCCCAATTTGAATTTTCATGTTCCATAGTTTATGAGTAAATTGGCTGTGACAGACGGACTGACAGACACAGGAGTGATCTTATAATGGTTCCGTTTTTACTTTTTAAGTACGGAACCCAAAAAATTAAAAGAAATTGAAACTAAATACTCTGAAGTTCTAAATATGAAATTATTTGAACTTGTTTGATTTAATGTAACCACTAGGTTTCGATAAGTTTCCACGAAAAAATGTTTCAAACAAAAGAAATAAAAACATAATGTAAGTTAGTCGAATTTTCACTTTATTCAAAGAAAAAGAACAAACTTTTCACACTGATCGCTTGGGAATCATTGCATAGGCGTAGAAAAGGTAGAGCAAGCAATTTGTCTTCATTTTTTTCCCCTTATTAGTCTTTGCAGTATTTAACACAGAATTTGTGTACAACCTTTTTAAATATAAATAAGCGGAATCCAGGCTTTTAGTCATTATAGCCATAAAAAGCGCGAAAGTTTTAGATATAAATATAGATATGTTATAGTAAGCAAAAGAAAAACTCCATTTAATAACTCCACTATTTTTATTAACCCCTTAGGGACGAGCGTCTTTTACTGAATTTTTTTATCTTTTATCACCAGTTTTTTAAAACACAAATTTTTGCCTCATTGAATAGGGAAAATGCTCGGATTAAATAAGGCACAATTTACAATAAAAATTTTCTGTTGAGAAAAATCACTGATTCTGAGCACCTTACGCGGCACGAATACCGGTCGCTCGTCCTTAAGGGGTTAAGAGTGGACTTTGAGGAGAGGGAGATAAAATATCAGTATCTACAGTGATAAAAAAAGAAAATGAATAAGCAAGAGGGAGGGGGGGGGGGGGTAACGATGAACAAAGGGTAATTTTACATTGTGGAGACTTTCCTGAACTGGAATTTTACACCAATTTGGGGTCTGGATGAAGCAGAATTAAGACAATAACATGAAAAATTAAGAAGAAAAATATTTATATTTTGAAGAGGATTAATAAGTTTTCGAATTTTAGCGACAAAATTTTTTAATGCTTTGTTTTTTAAAGAGAAGCTTAGAAGGGCATTTAATGGGTTTAACTTCTCCCCGTACACACAAAAATTTATACAGGCAAAACCTATTGTATTAAGATAAATACATAATAGGTTAAAATATCCTCGCCGGCCCGGCCTACAGGCGGAGGTAGATTTCGAAGTTAAGTATACGAATTTCACCAACAAAAACTAAATCATGATTAGAGATTTATCCACTTTAACAATTTTCTCTGGTCGCTTTTGACGAGTTTTTATTTCATTTTTTTTATAACAGCTGGTTTTATCAGAATCATGTTAAGGAGGTATTCAAAAAAGTACTTTTCCATGCTCAACAACTCGAAATTTTCTGGCACATTTTCAGATTCATTTTTAATAGAAAAAATATGAAACTTGCTCACGTGATTTTTGAAGACATTTATAAGCGACCTGTGTTTTTATTTTTCGTTCAATTACTTAAAACTTGATTTATGAACAATTATTTTCTCAGTAGGACAATATTTTTCGTTTCTAACACAGTCCCTTTGGGAAAATCTGTTCAAAATGCCCACTTTGACATCATTTTTTGAAATATATTCTGCCTCTATAAAAAAATTCTATCATTACGGTACATTATATAGTTTCTGTATAAGAGAATCTACCAACTGGATGCGTTTGAGAGCAAAAATGAATTTAAAAATGAGTAAGAAAATAAGCAGTTTGGATTTGAATACACCCTTAATAAGATGATTTTTTTCTTCAACTGCTATGTATTTTTAATTTGTTTTTGCTGTAAGAATTGGTCCTATCAAAAACTTGTCTATATAAATGTTGTAGACAATATTAAGAAGATATATGATAAATTCATGGGGATTTTATATCTTGTGAATTGACGGAGTTATGGATTTTTTTCTTCTTCAAACCCCCCCCCCCCTTTTTTTGTTTTTGTTTTCGTTTTTATTTATTTATTTATTTATTTTGCGTTAGGAATTGGTCTTATCAAAAACTTGTGAATATAAAAGTTGTAGATAATATTAAGGAGATTTATAATAAAATTAATTGAATTTGATATCTTGAGAATTGACGAAGCTATGATTTTTTTTCTCCCAAAAACCCTATTTTTTGCGCCCCTTGAGCCCATTTTTAAGTGGATCAAAAATCTGTGATACATAAATTTTTGGCTCTATTTTTAGAAGTAATAAAAACTTTAAACTGATTTCATATGTACAAAAATTAAGAAGTTATTGGGTTTTTTCGGTTTTCACAAAACCCCTACCTATTTCCATCCCCTTGGTCCGATTTTGCACATTAACGAACTTGACCGAGATTTTATACCCCTTGATTTTATGTATCAGTTTGGAAGAGATTTGTGCAGAATTGTGAAGTTATCGAGTCCAGAAGAAAGTGATATATGTAGACAGATAGATACATAGATAGATAGATAGATAGATAGATAAAGTTTTTTACTGAGGGTGGTTTTGGATTCTAGGGGTCATGATCGGTGTAGATCTGCAAAAATTTTTCAGAAATTCCAACATAGGGGAGAATGTAATAGGTAGTATTTCATACGAAATCTACCTAAAATCGGAAGGAAAAACATAAACAGCACCCACCTTATCTCGCCCCTCCACCTCATCAGAAAAAAACATTACATATATATATATATATGGGGGCGAGACTCCATTCATAACTCACAACTCACTTTTAGGACGAGCACTGACATTTATTGGGACGAATACACAACAAAAAATACAGATATAAACACTCTTCTCGTTCTTTAATTAGCTTAAAGTCTGTAATTTAGGACGTCGTTGAATATATTTCTGAGGTTTTCTTACGTCGTGTAAATATTCAATCTTATTTCATCGAAATATGTTCTGTTCTTTAATAAAAAAACCTTCCGTCGTCGAACTCATTTCGTTCTCTTTACTTCTTCTGCATTTTCACTTCACACAGCTTCGCTAAGGCTCGTTTCCTTTTTAATCTCGAAGCGGAAAATACGGAGACACTCAGTCTAATGCAGGTGTTGCTTGCGAAATCTCCACAAGCGGCCGTCCTGACATCTGGAGCTGCCGCAGCGACATGTGGTAAAATAATATCTGAAAAAACAAAAAACAAAAACCAGTAACTGTTCTTAGGGGAAAAGAAAAAAAAATTAATCTGCACATCATAGTTGAAGTAGCGTAACATCGTTTTTTTTTTTTTTTTTTTTTTTTTAAGTTTCAGTTTTTGTCAGGCCAAGGTTTCATGTATTCAGCACAGGAGCTAGTATTTATCGGTCCTTCAGTTGATGAGATTTTCGTTACGTCGTAGGTGTCATTAGACTTCACTTTGATTACTTTATACGGACCTAAGAATTTAGATTTCAACTTTAAACCTGGTCCTTGCTGGGTTCTCTTAATTGCTACAAGGTCACCAAGCTTGTACTTACGGGGTTTCTTACGTCGTAAATTATAGTGCTTGCGATTTTCTTGTTGAATTTCCAGAAATTGTTAAAATACTTTGTTGAATGATATCTGTACCAATAATAAGATCAAAAGATATGGAATAATCTGGGACCACATAAACATTAGTTGTATAATTAAAATCATCTATCATAATGTTCGTAGAGAAAAAACCTAGGGGTTTGATTATAGTATTTCCTAATCCAGTTAATGTGATAGTTGAATGTTCAAGGTTCGAAATTGTAGGGAGTTTGCGATAAATACTTTCCTTTAGTAAACTTCTTTCACTACCTGTGTCTACCAATGATGTAACATTTACAGACGAAATAATGACTTGTTTGGTCATGAAAGTGTTCGACGTGACAGTGGAAACATTGGAGGGTTCTGACTTAACTCTAGGCCTCCTTGGTTGATCACATTGAGCCGATTTATGGCCAAAATTCGAACAATTAAAACAACGAGGGCCTTTATCTTTATGTCTGCATTGGCTACTTTTATGATTCGACAAACCACAATTAAAGCAAAAAAGATCAGATTTTGGTCGAAAGGATTTCTCTTTCATTGGCATTTCAGGTTTGACTTTACGAAATTTAGTGTTCTCAAAGTCATGTCGAATTTTGTCATAAATTTTGAGCTTTTGCTTGAATTCTACAATGGATTGGCATCCATATAACATTGATTTTCTGAAAACCGGGTCGGGTATGCCGTTTATGATGTATTGCATTAATGCGGAATCCTCGATTTTACCACGCGAGCATATTTGTTTCATGATAAGAAAATATTCTTCTATTGATTCATTTTCTTGCAATTTTCGTTTATTTAATATATCATGTAACTCGGCAGAATTATAAGTGGTGCTAAATTCTGATATTAAGAGTTGTTTAAGTTTGTCATATGAATTAATATGAAATTCTGTTTGTGTTAATAACTGGGCTTTTCCTCGTAATGATCTTTTACAAAATATGAATTTATGAAAGTCAGATAAATTAAACATATTAGTAACATCCTCAAAATTATTAAACCATACGTGTATATCACTAAAAGAACTACCATCGAAAGGAGGTATTACACTTTCAATATCAGTAAAATTCAGAGACGATGGCATAAAACTTTGAACTGGAAATTGCTGTTGTTTGTCAAAATTTGATAATTGAGTGTTATTACTTGAAGTCATATTATTTGAAGGCAGTTCGGGTTCCGAGTCGGTTTCACTTTCATTTTGTATAATATTCTTTTGTAGTAAGGTCAAGTCTGAAAGGTATGTCACTAATCGGGTTGCGAGATCGTTTAAAGATCCCTCATTATCAATACAAAGTAGATTGCACACTGTAATCAGATCATTTAATGAAAAATCAGTTTGAACTTTAGTTATTTGATTTTTGAATTCGGTGCTGTCGGTTTGAAAACCGAAACCAGTAAAATCACGTATTCTCTTTCTATTAGAGCGATCACCGTCAGCATCAAATAGGAATTTATGCAGCAATTTAATTTTATGCGTTCGTTCGTTTTTAAACGCAACTTCCAGTACTGGTATTTCAACTAACTTCATAATAAAATAATAGCAATGAACTCACCGTTAGAAGAATATCCGGCTTGAATATGTAGGATGAATAACTCTAATTAATCATATTGGTGGGTTAACTGTCACTTCTGACGCCAATTTATGGGGGCGAGACTCCATTCATAACTCACAACTCACTTTTAGGACGAGCACTGACATTTATTGGGACGAATACACAACAAAAAATACAGATATAAACACTCTTCTCGTTCTTTAATTAGCTTAAAGTCTGTAATTTAGGACGTCGTTGAATATATTTCTGAGGTTTTCTTACGTCGTGTAAATATTCAATCTTATTTCATCGAAATATGTTCTGTTCTTTAATAAAAAAACCTTCCGTCGTCGAACTCATTTCGTTCTCTTTACTTCTTCTGCATTTTCACTTCACACAGCTTCGCTAAGGCTCGTTTCCTTTTTAATCTCGAAGCGGAAAATACGGAGACACTCAGTCTAATGCAGGTGTTGCTTGCGAAATCTCCACATATATATATATATATGTAATTTTTTTTCATATATCAATATATAGATATATAGATATATGTTCAAGAACTATTTTAAAACTTTATAATAAAAGTCCATTTCTCAGTGTAAAATAGAATGAATGAAAGGTATGTGTAAGATAATAGCAGACAAGTTCGTGTGTTACATTTTCTAATGTTTCTCAGTCCTATTCTTTTATTGTCATGTTTCTCTGTGTTCTAAAAAAAGGTATCTAACGCTGTCACCGCCGCAGTAAATGAATTTTTCGTGACAAGGGGTCTTACTTTGGTAGTATTAAGAAAATTACTGCACACAAAAATATGAAAATGGTAGTATTATAGAGCAATGTTTGATAAATACGCTAAAGAGGACCGTTTTTAAATCAAAATTTTATTTTAAGCGATATTTAATGTTAAAGTTTGTCAAAATCGTTCTATTAAAGAAGTTTTACATTAGCAAAAACTATACATAAGAATTTAATCCTTTTTTCTAAGGATATACTACATTAGAAGTATCCGGTATGCCGACTGCATTTTTTTTTTTTTTTTTTTTTTTTTTTTTTTTTTTTTTTTATTTGACTAATTTTTTGAGGGCTTATTTCCATTAAAATCCAAATTTGCAGCTTTTTGAGAGATATTTTTTACATATTTTAGAAAAGGTTACAATTTTAAATTATTGCCAATTGTGAAACAGCGCAAACAATAATATTTCCTTCAAAACAAAAATATATTTACATGGGACTATTATAAACAGGGGAAAAAACTTTCAAATTAGAATTAAATGATTATGTATTAAAAGCAGGAAAATATTGAAAATTACGTCATAAAATCTATGTTTAGTACATGTGAATATTAAAAGAGAAAGAAAATTTTAAGATAATAAATCCATTAATCTGTGTTATGTATCTTAATTGGAGGAAATTACCTCCTATTTCAAATGACAAAATAATAATATTTTAAAACTGTTTAAATTTAAAAATATATTTACACAAGACATTTATTTCATATTTGGAGATAATATTTTTAACTATTGCTGTGAATTTTAAAAAAATCGCAAATATTTTCTTGCTAACAACATAAATATTTTCACGTGAATATTAAAAAGAGAAAGAAAACTTTTGTGAAATTTATACCAGATATAAAGCGATACATTTAAAATGTCTTATTTAAAAGAACTTTCTTATATCGTTGTTAGAAAAATACCAGGAGGATTAGACTCTGTTTACATAGTTCATTTTATATTAGCGCCCCCCCCCCCTTTTTTTTCAAATGTTTAACACATCTTATTTAATCAAACATGAAAACAGTCAGTAGTTGTTTAACAGCAGCTGATCCGGCCTTAAAATTCCGCAATCAAAAAGAAGTGAATGGAAATCTATTTACAAGGAGATCGACACTGATTTTTTAAATTATAGTTCAGTTTCTGCAATCTTTTTACAGCCGATCAAATTACCGTGTTTCTAGAGTTTGCGGTGTCTGTCTCAATGGGGATTGGCGAGCGTAGCTCGTAGATGACAGTAGAGGGCAAAGCTCCCTTAGTATACTAAAACATGCTTTCTAAACATTTAAGCCTATTAAACGATTTTTTATCCCATAACGACATTTGGCTGCCTTGTCTGAAAATTTAGTTCAAAATGCCAACTTTAACAGACTTTTCTGAATAATCCTCTGCTTTTATCGAAAAATGGGAAAAAAAATATTAGATTTCCTAGTTTCTGAAAAAGAGCAGCTGCCAATCGCATGCGTTTACATACGAAAACGAATTCGGGAATGCGTCATAAAGCTGTCAATTTTGATTTAAGAATATTAAAATGATTCTTAAATATTGGGTAACTTTAATTCTATTAAAAAAACATCTAGAAATTCCGGGTTAAATGCCAGTCCAGAGTGTTTATTGTGCAGTTAAAAAATGTCTGTTATCTATCCAGAATTTCTATATGCATTAAACTTATCATATGAATAAACAAAAATAACAAACAAAATAATGGGATATGTTTTCTAGGTTCCATTCTGCCAGCGTTAGAATAAACATTTCAAAAATCTTAAAGGTAATATTCTTTAATGAAAGCTTAATGCACTATTTGGATAAACTATTGCCGATTAATTCATAATACAGCCGATCTAGTTGGTGCTTACATAAATAAGAAATGGTAAATGAATTAATAGTTTCCATGCGTATATTCCGTTAAGATAATCTTTTTTTCTCAACTCTTTTACTGAAAACGCGCGCGCGCGCGCGATAAATCTAATATATATATAACCATTAATTAAACATACCGACCACCAAAAAAACCGCGATATATATATATATATATTAAACTTTCTGTACAAAAATACCATTGAAGGATAATGAAAATGACCAATAATATGAATACATAAACACCACATAATTATATATATATATATATATATATATATATATATATATATATATATGTATGTATATATATATATAATGTTTATTATTATTAATGATTATTTGATTATTTTCTATAATATATTTAAATTACTTGTTATTATCTGTATTTGTTTGTTATTAACTATAACATATTTAAAAACGCATTTAATACAAGATTCATAAGTTCAAGCTATTTCTCTAATCACTTGGAAATACTTTTTCCCCCTAACACGCCGCCGCAAGGCAAGACCTCTGGAAAAAATGATATTTGTTGCTTTTGTTAATGACCGGTGACTGATTACTGACCAGACTATATTTCCGCTAACTATTCGAGTCGAGCATACAAGGACAGAATGAGTGGAAAACGGGTTTTAAATACATTCTTTCTTTTATCGCAGTATTTCTTCGAACTGTAGGTCCGGTATTTCTAGAACGATTCAGATGGATAAATAAAATGTTATTCGCTTAATGAAGAAGAAAAAAAAATCTGTAGGAAATTGAATTTTAACAAATTTATATGCGTTTTTATTTAAAAAACTAATATTCCATTGAATACATTTTATTTTAATTCAAATGTTAATATGTGTTTATAATTCTTTTATTTCTCATTATAAAAAACGATGTGTTGATAGTTTAATCTGACAAAACAATGTCAAAGATTTTAAAAAAGTAACTAATACTTGTGTGTACTAAGTTATATGAATATATACGGTACAAATAACGGTACTAATGAAAAGTATTTTTTCACAGAGACTAAGTATAGTATTGTTTCGATTAAAAGAAAAAATATCTGAAAATAAAAGATAATTTATAGATTTAAAATTCCTGGAAAGCGATATAAATATTCATGGATGCAAATTTTTAAGTATAAATGTTATATACATAAGATAATGTACTGACGTGGAAAATTGAACAGTGAAATTCTTAAATTTAAAATGCAATTTTTTATAACAATATTAAACAACATAATATGTTTCCATTTATGCTAATTAATTTTATTATATGCTAAATACATTAGCGCTTTTTTGGCTCTTAATGTTCCAGTTCAATATGTATAATTAAGTTCAGAATATCTTTCTTATAGAAAAATATGTATTAATAACAATTTTTAATGTTGTTTTTATGTCATTCTGTGTAAAAATGCAAGCAAAAAATTAAAATAAATCCAAACTTTTCTAATAAAAAAAACGTGATTTAAATAATTCTAACATTTTAATCACAATAATACTTTGTTTAAAATTTAAGGTTTAATTGCGTATTCAACGCAAAATTAGTTTCTTATATGATTAAAATATACGTTTTCTTACACAAAAATACTTACGTTAAAATAAAAGTTTTATTTTAAAGTTTATGAGTGTAAAAAAAAGAAAGAAAAAAAAAGAATCAAACACGTACATACATAAACATGGGATTGGTTTATCAACTGAGAAAATGTTAAAATCTTATTTGTTTTTCTTTTATATGTGATAAACTTATGTTATGAGAAATATTTCTCTGTGCCTAAATCCAAAATGGCTACTTTTTGACACATACAGGAAGTTATTTTTAATTTCAGATTAATGTAATGCTAGTGTTCTTATTCACGCACTATGACATTGAATAGCTCAGGAAATGCTTTCAATGTGGATATTTTAAAAAGATTTTTCGCAAAGAACAAACAGCACGTACATATAGCCTTGAGATAGCAGCCGCTTATAATTCAATTAGTAGTAAGGGAATCTTTCAAAAAATGAAAAATGTTATTCGACATCAATTCTTTTCAGTAGTCCAACCTGTCAAGTTTTGTCCATTTAACTTTAGAAATTAAAAACTTCTGTGTTGTTGATAAAAAAAAAAAGTGTTTTTAAGAACAATAACCTTAAAAAATTATATAGTTTGTTATTTCACTTCTTTACTAAAACAAGCAAAATGGATATATATATATATTTAATTCTGAATTTATAAAATGTTAATTTCAGTTTTATGATGCTAAAGTAATAAAAGAAAGAAAGAAAGGCACACAAATTAGACAGGTAGAATTTAGACATAAGTCTAACTGCACTCTCATACGTATTCAAGATTTATCAATTGCTTAAATGCTGCAAACTTGTGTAAATATTTTTCTTTTATATAATATGTATGCAAGGGTTGAAATTCAATTAAATAATTTTCGGAAACGAATGCCTTACATTTTCGGAAAATTCGGCACAAAATCATTTCTGAATTCGCCACTCGGTCGCGGGAAAATATCGTAAATTTTAACGATCTTTCGCGGTAAAAAACGCGCAAAATTTGGCAATCGGTCACGAAAATACCACGAAATTCGCTAGGTATTCGCGGGATTTGATTGTAGTTTAAGAATGCTAACTTTCCGGAAAAAGGTGAAATTTTTTTGGACGGGAGCCTCCCACCCACGATATTCTTTTGGACGGGATTTTAAAATTTTGGGCACGAATCGCTATTTTGTATTACAATATTCTACAAGTGCAATTTTTTTGGAGTGAAAATATATGTTCCTGTAAAAGTAATCGCTGTTTTCTCAGAACACAAAGGAAAACGCCATCCGTCCTCGAGAGAATGTTTTAATTTAAAAAGTTCGGTGTAAAAAAAATGTAGGAATATTGATATATAGCTATGGACTTAAATCTAGAAAAATGTTGTTTTTAAGAGAAAATAGTTACGTTTTGCAACAAACGAAGCACAGTTTTAAAAATCTTCATAATTGTAATTACCTCAGAAATAGCATTTTGGGGGTAAATAGGATAATATAGTTTTTAGGTTAAGGGCTAATTGAATTGCATATTTTATTTTCTATTTAAATTAAATTGTGCTTTACAATGCATTTTTTATTTTGGTGTTTATTTATCATTTTTTAACTTTTCAGTTTTCAGATCCTCTGAAGCCCCACCAGTGGCTGAGAGGTTCTGCTCTCGAAGCTGGTAGACGGGAGGTGCTGGGTTCGAACTCAATCGCGCCCGTCGACCTAATCGTTCGGAGTTTTTGTGGTTTTCTTCGAGCCATGGATTTCCATGCGTAAATACGGGTTAGGTTCCCTTAGAAAGACCCCCACGAAGGGCACTCCCCCCCTGGGCCTATATCCCTCGTGCAGATAATTGGCCGTCAAAAATCAACCAACCAACCAACCAGATCTTCTGAAATACCCCTAATTTGGTTTACTTTACTGCACATTTTGTGTTAACAAAACCTTAATTTTACAATGTTATTTTGCATTTATTTCAAATTTTAGCCTTCACTGCATATTTTAGGCCTAATTACGACTCAACTCTTTCAACCTAAATAAATTTTTCTTTCTTCGCAACATATGAGTTTTGACTGATCCTTTTTCCCCTTCTCTTGCATTTCATGTTATTTTGAAAAAAAAAAAAAAATGATTTTTTTAACTTTAAAAATTACTACTTTAGTAATACAAGAATGGTTTAATTTCCAATAGAAAAATTTGCATTCGATTTTGTTTTGTAGGCAGAGTGTAAAATATGTGAATATTGAAAATCCCTTCTAAAATGTTTTTTCCAGCATTTTTACCTTTCCAAAACAGTATCTGTGAGAATAGTTGTAGTTGTAAAACCAAAAATATCTAGCTGTAAGATGCGCACACAGCTGTGCACACAGCTGTGCACACAGAGATCCTTTAATCCCATTTAATACCCATGACTGTATCTTGTAAGGCATGAGAGAAAATAACAAGAATCCCAATCAGGGCCGAAATTAAGGGGGGGGGGGGGGCATGTGCTCCGAGCGCCAGAACGAAGTGGCGCCAAATGAAGGATTATACCTTTGGAAGGGATCATTTTCATTTGATGGACTGATGTCTTCCATTATAATGGCTGTTTCATAGAATGGGGGGGGGGGGCATATTTTTTTCCTCATTCTGACCAGAAAATCAGAGTTCTAACTTTTTACGGCTGCTCTTAACCTTTCACTTAACACTTCATTTATAATGGCTGTTTCATAATAATGGAAGCCATCAGTCCATCAGAAGAAAATAACTCGGTTAAGCGGGACTCGGATAATTGGAACTCTACTGTGTATTTAATTTTAATGATCTTTAGAATATTTTTGTTGGTGTTCAGAGGGGGTTTAAGACCCCCGTGACCTTCTCCTTGGATCCGCCACTGTAGATTACGTAATTCAGTATTACATATTTTAAAATTTGAAATAAGTCGGCTATTAGAAAATCAGTAAAATTCTTTTTTGTAAATATACTTTGCGGAAGAGGGGGGGGGGGGGTTGGAGCGCCAAAATCCATGTTTTGCACCGGGTGCAAAAAAGGCTAGTTTCGTCCCTGATCCCAATTATCCCATTTCATGAGGGTAATTGGGATCAAACAGGCATTTTTACCTGAAAAAGGCACTTTTACCTTGTAATATGATACATTAAAATAATTATTTACACATTTCAAGAGACAAGTACGCACTGAGTAAACTTATACATATCATTAGTGCATATCATTCTCCGGCAATTAATTGCCAAAGTTCAAATTGTCAAAAAAAAGTTATCCTAATCACCCCTGCCTCCCTTAATTGTTTTGTCATCTAAATTGTTTTCTCAACGTTTAACCGTAATTTAATAGATTTAAACTTCAAAATTTAATAGGGTATTTAACACTCTTTATTTTTTACTTTTATTTACATTTCTACATTTTAGCTTTTGAAATATTTCACTGTTGCAGTTCCCCTATAATGACTGTGAAGATCAAAATAAAAGGAAAAATTTTCTTTTAATAAAATAACGGGAGCTTTCTTATATTATGAGGAGTTTTACTCAGTATGCCTTTTCAGTTGAATCAACTGGATATACAACTTTCATACAAGTTTGCTTATCTTGCAATTCGTGCAGAGATCTGTTGTCTATTACGTTTCGGGGCGGGTTGGTAAAACATGTGCAAAGAGTAAATGGGTTCTAAAGAAAGAGCATGCGCGTATTGGAAACTTGGGGAAAGTTCTATAGAGAGAATCCAAAATTTGAGATTTTAAAAGCATTCTTCTTTTAAAAATTAAGACTATCTAGAAATACTTTAAATATCTCTACTTTTTAATATATGGTTCCTTCAAAGAAATATTTACAATAATATTTGTAATAATCCCAATGTTGCATCTCTTGATCTTTTAAATTTATTCCAATGACATTTTCATTTCATTATAATTATCTCGCAAGACTTGCAATAAAGAAATGATAAAGTATTTTAAATTCGGAAAATAAAGCGATAAATGACTTTTTTTATTAATATCCTGATCTCACTTCCAAATTTAAATTAATTGCGTTGCAAGTAATTTTGCATTATTATGATTGAAACAATGTGCGTAGATTTTGTGTTGAATTACTCAATTTCTCAATTTATGTATGTATGCTTTCATTATCAAATTAAATTTTTTGAATTCCTGAATTCGACTTGTTTACGATCAAACATTAATTTACACTCTCTCTGTAATAAGGAGAATAATTTTCGAGAAATGAATCGTTTTATTTGATATTTGAGTGGCTTAAAAAATAGGTCATTACAATAAATAAACTAAATTAAATACTCAAAGAAGAAAAGAAAAAGCCTTAACACATTGCTTAAATCAGAAACTTTTTTTAAAAGAAATATTTACGCACATTTTTTTTTTTCAATCTATTTTGAACTCTAAATATTTTTCTTTTCCCATAAAAAATAGAACTGAGATTGATTAAATTCTATATTGTTTTATGCAGAGAAATTTGCATAAGGTGCATTCAGAAATTTTACTTTTTAAAGTATGAAGTATTCAAGTCAGTCAATTTACTATTTGTTAAAATATAACTATACTTGGATTTACGGAACCGGTTTCGGAAGTGAAAGTATCCTAATAATAATTTAAAAAAAAAAAAAAACCTCTATACACAATATAAAAAGGGAAAAAAGTTCTTTGTAAAGATCGCCCTCAGCTATCCAACACAAAAAACATTTTAAAATATTGAAATGCAAATGAGATACTTTAAAAAATTGTTACACAGAATTAACTTTAGCGATCGGGTGTTTTAGCACGAGTGAAATAGCCTCTTAAGAGCAGGGCTTAATTTCTAACAAAAAAAGTATCGGAGCCCTTATACTTTGCGGTGCCGGTACTAACAACTCTACCGTTCCCCCTCCCTCCCCTTCCCCTCTCACTCCAATCTGCATATTTATATTTTGTACATTATTTACAAAATTTAAAGCATTTTTTTTCTTTAGCAAAATAACAATTTTATTCCAATCTGCATATTTATATTTTGTACATTATTTGCAAAATTTAAAGATTCTTTTTTGCTTTAGCAAAATAAAAATTTTAAATATATCTGTCAGCATATACTTTAGCTGTCCACTATTCCACTTTTTAGTTATCACTCCTTCCGAATTGCAATCTTTGCCTAGTTATAATTTTAATTGCGATTTTTTGTTAATTCTACGATTAAATATGGTAAGGATTATGACTCGGAAATAGTGTTAACACATAAAAAAAGGGATAGTTCGTAGTTATGCATTTTTATGAAAAAATGAATGAAATTTACAGAAATTAATATTTATATGCTAAAGAATGAAACAATGTTTTTCAATTTCCTATAAAAGGTGCATACGTTAAACTATAATCGATTACTTCCGCATAACAATCTTTTGTCGTGAGTCCCTGAAAATCAGATTAAATTAAAAAATTGACAGAATTATAGGGAAGATTAGATGCTTTTATAGAAAAAGGGGATACACTGCTCGATTGCTTTCTGATAGAATAACAATTATATCTACTTACACATGAAAGTGACTTCGTAAAACGTGCTGCGCAGAGCCTTAGCATGGGCAGCGTTCATGATACAAAGTAAATAGAAAAATCACTAACGTAATTTTTATACTCGTACGTAATAGGAGACAAAAAACCTCAAACAAACAAAAAACTGATGCTCGTTGGGTAAAAACAGAAAATATTCTTTTCAGGTTAGATATCTTAATAATAATAATAATAATAATAATTATAATAATTATAAATTATAATTAAGAAAAAAACCCAACCAATTAAAAATTATCCTACTGTCATAAAAGAAATTCGAATTGAAAGCAAAATCATTTTTCAGTCTCTTGAGTGGAGCCGTATCAATGCGTCGCCGACATAAATTTGCAAATATCACCAGAATAGAAAAACACGATTTATGTTTTCCTTTCATTCTGATCTAAATAATCCGAAATAGAATATAATACGTAATTTTGAAGGACATTTTTTTTTTCTTCTGTACATGAATAAATAAAATTTCGAATATAAGACAGATTAAGCTTCAAGCCCAAAAACTGATATAAAAATTGAGTACGTTTTATCTCCATCTCCTAACATCACGCAGAAGTGCTTTGATAAAAAATAATGCAAAAACTTGGAGATTTGGAAGGAAAGGAAAGGTTAATTTAGGTTTCGGTTTTTCGGAATTACGCGATGGCACATCATGGCTGGGGGGGGGGGGGGGATGCGCTCCGGAATCCTGTATTTATGAGCTCTTGTGAATTCCGACCAATGTTTAAAAAATTACTGAAAACAGAGAAGTGCTGGAGTTTGGCTCCGGTTTGGCTCCGACGCAAATTAAGCCCTGCAAGAGGCTACTTCAGTCAGACGAAAACAGCCGTTCGCTATGTTAATCCAATGGGAGATATTTTTTAATATATCTCGTTTGCATATTTTAATATTTGTGAATGATTTTTTTTCATTGGATAGCTGAGATCGATCGGCTGTTTTTTGCTTTTTCGTTTTTGTTTTCAGGTATTTTTAATTAGGACCCTTTCACTTACGGAACTGGCTTCGAAAGTGAAAGCATCCTCATAAAAAAAAAAAAAAAAAAAAAAAAAAAAAAAAAAAAATCTGCAAAGAAAATCGAAAAAGTAAAAAATGGCCTTTGTACAGATCGACCATTATCTATCTATTGAAAAAACACTTAAAAATATTAAAATGCAAACGAAATTATCTTAACTTAAAAAATTTCTCCCATTGAATTAACATTAGCGAACGGGAATTTTCGCCTGACTGAAGTAGCCTCTTAAAGGTTTTCTTCAATGCAGCCATTGAAGAAAAGGGGCTATGTTAAATTTGAAGATTGAGAGGTTTTAAGATATTTGATAAATCGGTAGACGGATAGACACCTTATATTTGCTCGTCGCAGCTTTTTTTCTTTTTAACTTGTAATAGAAACATTAAAAAAAAAATTAAATTCCTTTTTTTAAAGAACAAAATCACCAATTTCATGCACTTAAAACAATTTTATTTGAGCCTACCTTGCTATGTTAAAAAATCGAATTATAATTCCAACACTGTTTTGTTAACGATGTATTTTGTAATGAATGTTATCACCGGACTCTAGAGATAACGACTATAAAACAATTGAAAATCCTGGTTAGTAATGTCAAAACTATGGGAAGATTTAAAAGAAAAAAAAATTATAGACTTTACGTAACGAAACAAACTGCTGTTTTATAGAATTCTAATTTAAGTTTCATACTTTTCAAATTTGTCAGATTTTAATTTTATTTATTTATATATTTTTATTCCTGTGTAAACAATTATAGATTCTTTAAAGTTACATTAATTTTTGAAAAGGCCGAAAGCCTGTACTACAAACACAAAATACCTCAAGATTTTCCCTTTTCTACGATTTTATTTATTTATTTGTTTCTGTGCATGTCTGTCTGACTCTTTCAGTTTTTTTCGGTGCAAGAATGTTCTAAAAATACCCCCCCCCCCCTCATTTGACAAATTTACAGATTTATTTTTATACATTAAAGCATGACCCGAGTAGGTATATTTATTGAAGTGATTTGGAATGGAGCAGCTTTTTTTTTCTTTTTTTTTCTTTTTTTTTACCTCGGTAAACACCTTGAGTTATAAACGATTGTTTGATCATGGCGACTTTTATCCGCGACTGTCACTTCCGGAAATATAGCTCAAAATGTATGGTAAAACTCTCTGAAAGATTCTCTGCCATTTTATAAAAAAGGGAAAAAAATCTATTTAATAGTTTCTGTATAATAATGCTTGCCAATATCCTCTTTTATAAATAAAATAGAATTCAAGAATTTGTCATAAATTAAACAGTTTTGATTTGAGATCAACAAAAAATAGGCTGTAATTTCAATCGCCCCACCCCCCAAAAAGGAAAAAAAAGAACTAACGTAGATATTTATAGGAGGTTGAAAAATTTAGTATGTTCGACTTTCCTTCCTATGGAGGAGGAGGTGGGACAGTTTAGATCTTTTATTAAAGCTTAACTATACCGCGCCGGTATTAGATTAAACGCTTCAAAAATATTAAAGGTAATATTCTGTATAGAAAACTAAATGAACTGTTTAAATAAACTTTTATAATTAATTCTTAATGCATTTTCGGACTCATTTTTAAATTCATTTTTGCTCTCAAAGGCATCCAATTGGTAGATTCTCTTATTCAGAAACTATATAATGTACCGTAATAATCGATTTTTTAATAGAGGCAGAATATATTTCAAAAAATGATATCAAGGTGGGCATTTTGAACCGAATTTCGCGAAGCGAATTTCGGTTCTCAGTGGAATATTTTATTAACCATTCTCAATTCTCAGTGGAATATTTCATTAACCATTTGGAAAAATGGTTATTGTTCTCGTCAGGATGGGAAATTAAAAGCATATCTGGAGGTTTTCATTGGTTTAATCCGCATTTTATTCGTTTTATGATTGGTCTATACAGTAATCTGTATTTCCCTTTAATTTAAACAACGATGGATACCTTCTGTTGCCACTATGACAAAAAAGTAATAAAAACTACAAAAAAATTAATAACTGAGAAACAAATTGAGATACAGCTTTCAAACCAATTGCATTTAAAAGTACATTTTTTCTCTATCCGACGGTGTAAAAAGTAATATTGTGGGATGTTTAGAAGTTCAAGAATGAAATTTCATTTAAAATTGGTCGTCAGATTTCCAAGAAGTCTGACGATGGAAAAGCCTTTTCCCGAACAGCCAATGAAATGCTTGGATATTTACGTAAGTTTCAGGTGGATAATACTTAAGTTTCATGAAATCTAACGGGTCGCAGGCGATATTTTTCGCTTGCAATTTTTACGTGTACAAACACTATTAATGTTTAATTCATGGCGTACCTAATGTATGATCAACGCCGTGCGATTTTTTATGTCTTAAATTTTAGTCTTCAAAAAAATCGTTTTCCAAATGGTCGTTGTAATTTGATAAATTGCTATTTTTTTTTTTTTTTTTTTTTTTTTTTAATTCTTCTCAAATCAGTTTTTGCATTTAGTAGCAATACTATTTTCAAAATTAGAAAAATTTAAGTATAATGACAATGACGAACAAGCTGCATTGAGAGTGAAAGTTTCATCCTACAGTATGTTAAACAATTTACAAGTAAGAGTAGTATCAATTGTTGAGAACAGAAAATGGAACCAGTGATTTATCTGCTTCTAAATATAATATATTTTTTAAAGATACCAGTTGTGAATATTTGATTGCATTTAAATGAATAACAAAGGATTTATATTATATATACGAGAACTTGAGTTCCAAAACTCGACTTATTCAGAAGATCAAATTTTGGTAAATCGCCAAAAACCTCTGACTACGTCCATTGGTTTTCATTGTAAATCAAGTTTTTAGAATGACAGAAATATAGGATAAATCTAGCTTTTTTGCTGATTGATTTTTTTTTTTTTTTTTTTTTTTTTTTTTTTTTTTTTTTTTTTTTTGTGCAGGTTTACCAATAGAGATTGATAGAAAAAATAAGATTATTTTTTTTTTAAATTTTGGATAAGGCGAGTTTTGAAACTCATATCCTCATATATATATATGTGTGTGTGTAATATGGTACACCGTAAAAAAAAAAAAAATCTGCTAGAATACGGAAATTGTACTGGCAATCGAGACGCCAGTACTATTTCCGTATTTTAACGGAAATTTTTTCCCGTAAATTTGAGAAAATTTCCGTTTTCTGGAATTTACGAGAAAACTTTTCCGTTAAAATACGGAAATAGTACTGGCGTCTTGATTGCCAATACAATTTCCGTATTTTAACTGAATTTTCTTTACAGTGTAATGTAATTAACTTAAGGTCAAAGATTGTGAAGACTAATAATTATTTAAACTATCGCTTTTATCACCGCTATTCATCTGCTCTGGTATTATAGCATAAACCAGCCGATGGTCGGAAATCATATTTAGCTTTCGTTAATTTAAACATTATAACTTTTAATTATTCATTTTCGGCCTCCGATATGCAAGTATGCATCTAAGTTGTCAGCAGAATTTTTGGTCTTAGATCTCTCTTTAAATGTTTTCTATAAAAGGGTTTTGATAGTTACATTCGCAAGATTCTCATTGCAATTATAGAAATACAATTTCAAAAAGAAACATAACATACAGAGTATACTATATTTTATCGTTCAATCTTCAGGGGGCGAGGTCAAAATTTTTTACACGTGAGGGCACTTTTTGCGGAGAGTAGTTACGCTATTAAAAATACAAGATTGCGTTAGAAGAGTAACTGAAAATGAAAAATATTATCCTACTTAGAAAATAATTGTTTATAAATCAAGTTTTAATTAATTGAACGAAAAATAAAAACACAGGTCGCTTATAAATCTCTTCAAATATCACGCCAGCAAGTTTCATAATTTTTATATTAAAAATTAATCTGAAAATGTGCCAGAAAATTTCGAGTTGTTGAGCATGAAAAAGTATTTTATTGGATACCGCTTTAACATGATTATGATAAAACCAGAACTTATTTTGAAAATGAAGTAAAAACTCGTCAAAAGCGGCCAAATAAAAAAATTTAAGTGGGTTTTCCCTAGTCCTGATTTAGTTTTTGTTGGTGAAATTAATATGCTTAACTTTGAAATTTACCTCCACCTGCTGGCCGTGCCGGCAGTGATTTTTTTTTTTATTTTGCTTACTATGAAAATGTAATCTTATCGCAAATTTTACTTGGTACTGTGATTGTAAATACATTTTTACCACGCTAATGTTTCATAGAATTAAAGAATTAACATACTGATATTGCATAAAAAAGAACTTTTTCAATTGCTATAAAAAGTTTAAAATTGCTTTTGTACCCATACTCTTGAAAACTCCAATAATAATATGCATTCATTATGTGTATTCATATGTGTATATTAACGTATTCTTATTCATATCGATATTTCCTATTGTTTATGTAAGAAATATTTAACGCATTTCTTATGATAGATAATTAATGATACAGATAAATAATAATAATAAATTATTTAGTGATTTTAAGTAAAAGTTAAATTTTCAATGCATATGTATGGAATATTGTTGATGTTGACTATTAAATAAAGAAACGTTATGGGATTTTATCGTTATTACTTTAATATTTGAATAATTATAGAAAAAAATTACACGCATTTTATAAAAAATTATAGTAGAGTATTAATTCTATTTTATTTTGCTTTCTTTAAAAGAATTTCTTCTCTAAAGACACACTTCACAGACGAAAAAGGGAGAATATCATTTTCTTCATTCCAGAAACTTTTTTAACAAGCATTTGTGCCAATCCCTAATCGGTCTTGACGAATTCCCCCCCTCCTTTGTACATGAACAACATCTGGTCAGTGGCTAAGTGATAAAAGGTGTGAGTTGAAGTTTCGTGGAAATGGTAACTAGCTAATGACTGTACTGTTTTATCGTTACTCTAGTTTAAACTGCAGTTTTTAAAACCGATTGAAGAAAAAACATTTTAATAACATCAATGTATTTTATTATGTCTTAAAAACAGTGGCATATTCAGGAGGAGGGAGGATGAGGCTCCAGCCCCTTCCGAAATTTGTAGAAAATACCAAACGAAAGTTTTGAAAAATGTAAAGAAACATGCTAAGATAAAATTCAAAAGTAAGCAGAAAAATATTCCGGTTTAGACAGGTTTTCATCTTAGAAAATGTGGTATTTCACAAAGACTACGAAATAGCTATTTCAGCCAAGCTTCCGTTACACACAGGTTCTCTTTATACGCGTTTTATTATGTAAAACGTGACATGTGGTGATTAAAAGTGCATTATTAATTTTAATTAGTTTCTAAAACATTAGTAGTAAAAGGCTTACTCTTGCTATTTTTGAGTTGAAAATCTGCGATTTAAGGTAATGCCCAGATTGAGACATCGCAGAATGAACTGCAAAGGCTTGAACCTTTTTAAAAAATTTATTTATGTAAATGCTTATTACGTTATAGTCATGTTATTCAGCTCGTTACAATGATATGAGTGTTATTTTATTTCCATAGGATTACAAAATATTGACAAAAAAGTTTTTTCTATGGTTGTGTAACTTTTTGACAAGGAATAAGCTTTATTTACATCTAAAAATACATCATAAATCTAAATGAGCTATTCTAAATCTCGAATACACAAAAAGCATCCTATCAACAACAATTTACGATTAAAAAGAATTAAGAAAATATTGTCAAATTTGGCAGTTTAAGGCAATTTTCGAGCCGTGGCAATCTAGGAAAAGTTGTCATCAGGGAGCTGCTATTCCAAATGTATCCCATTTATGAGAAATGGAAAACGGTATTCAATATTACAAATGCCATGCATGTATGCTTCAAAATGAGTCTTAGAAAGTGTTAAAGGAGGTAGGGGGGGGGGTGACAGAGTGAAAACGCTGTTGAATATTTTTAAATTTGATGTTTACTTCGATTTTTTTACCATTTATTGAGATACTTTTTAATAGATAATTCTCAGTATTCCGTTCAAAAAAATGTGGTATAGCCATAGAATTATACTTCTAAAGACAGAAACCTGCCTATAACAAACCTTTTCACACTCCTATGCGATTTCATATTAGCAGGTTTAATTGTATAATAGATGCTTACATGCTATAATAAAACCTGTTTAAAGCGGAATTTTCTCCGTTTCTTGTGATTTCCTCCTAGAAACTTTTATATCTCAGCCCCCTCCAAAATGATAAGTCTAGATACGACACTCGTTAAAAGCATTAACATATCTGTTAGGTATAAACTATTATTTTCCTTTAATAACAAATACACATATTCCATTGCAGTGTACGTATAATTGATTTCGGAATATGTTTCCTTTATTTTTTAAATATGCATCAATAACAGTTTTAAATGTTGAGTTAATAACATTCTGCATTAAAATTTAAGCAAATGAATAAATTAGTCTTAAACTTTTCTAATTAACGTCTTATAATATTTATTTTTGTAAAGATTTACTTTTTAACGTTTTCCACCACTTTCCACATGGTTGAAAATTGTTTATGAATTGAGTTTGTCTGTCCGTGCTCTAACTGGTGTAAATATACTCGCCATGTAATTGATATACGTTATTGATGCTCGCTATGGCATGTTCGGTATTGAAAATGAAGTGCGTACCATTTATAGTTCATT
The DNA here is from genome assembly GCA_963932465.1 of Maratus speciosus. Lineage (NCBI taxonomy): Eukaryota > Metazoa > Arthropoda > Arachnida > Araneae > Salticidae > Maratus > Maratus speciosus. The sequence continues at coordinate 174,471,850 of OZ010790.1, read as the reverse complement.
TACAGGAGCACTCAAAAATATTCCGCTACATTAAGGTCTATGGAGAAAAATCATTTGCGGTGTATTTTGATAGTGTTAAAATGTGCTAAACATAATGAAATTTATATACATTATTGAGGCGTACTTGAAGATGGTTACTATATAATTACAGTACGTGTACTAGGGGGCTGTAAAGTATTTTGTTATATTATGATCTATGAAGAAAAATCGTTTGCAACGCATTTTAATGATGTTTCTCTGTTACAAACATATTGAAATTGACATGAATTTATGAAGTGCACGAATACATGCTTTCTCTAGAATATGGTGTGCAAAGCATTTATCATTCATTTACAGGATCACGCAAAAGTGTTCGATTATATAATGGTGACCGCGGAAATACTATTCGCAGCGTATGTAAATTATCTTGCACCATTTCAAATGTGATGAAATATATATACTTTACTGATGTTTACTACAAGATGTTTTTCAGTTGAATATGATTTGCGTTCCATTTATCATGCATTGACAGGGACATATAAAAGATTTCGGAGACGAGACTGTAGCGTATGTGTTGTCTATTAGGGATGATTGCTGAAAGTGTCTTCTCAGTTATGATATGCATTGTTAAGTTTAGCTAAATTTTTGCATAAATTTTGCGTAAATTCCATAAACCATATACAGGTCTCACAAAAGAATTCGTAAGCATTACGGAGAATGAGCGGGAATTTTATTTTCTTTTTATTTCAGTAATTAATTTTCAATCTCAGCTACATTTAGTATACTAAGATATCTTTGTAGCATATAAATAAAATCATATACAGGGCTATAAAAAATGAAATATTATTTACAATTTTTTTATAAATAAAAAATATGTTCTCATCGTGGCAAAATTTTCGAGACAGCGTAGTGGGGAAAGGTTGCTTTTGGTTAGGCATTATCTCAATATAAAAAGTTATGGGGAAAACACTGCTTGGTATCTAAAACTTTGCATAAATTTCTTATCTGTTAGAAAGATGAGAATTGCCAATTGCAGAAAAAAAAAGAAAAAAAAAAGAAAAAAATCACGAGAACACCTTTATGTAACTTTTAATGCCCATATGATAGGATATTCTTTTATTCATAATTTTCATGATCCAACATTACATCGTAAGTCGCGCTTTTTTTTTTTTTTTAATTTATTTATTTATTTATTTTTTAATACATAAATAAGCATATGCGTCCTTGAGACCTAACAACGGTAATTACTGGTTAATTATCTTTGTATTGTACGATATAAAACTATGTAAATAATGAAACTGAACAACCAATTTTTTAAAATTTTGTCTATTGATTCCCCTCCCTCTAATTTATGGGATTATAGAACATACCTTAATCTCTCCCTCTGACCACTCAGATCCAGTTCAATAGCCTATGTTGATAGGGTTAAAGCATAGAGATTTGAGAGACCTCACGTTTATGAAGACTTTGACCAGGACCCCGATTACCTAGGTCTTAATCTAGCCCTCCCGGTGAATCAGTTTAATTTGCCTAAACAATATTGATAGCGTTAAGAGGCTAATTCAAGCGAAAACACACGCTCATTAATCTTATTCTTATGAGAGAAATTTTTAAAAATATCTCGTTTACATTTCAATATTTTTAAAAGATTTCTTTTTTTACATATGATAACAAAGGTCGATATCTAGAAAGCCCGTTTTTTACTTCTCCGATTTAGTTTGCAGTTCTTTTTTAATAGGATACTTTAACTTTCGAAACTAGTTTGAAAAGTAAAGGTATTCTTAAGAAAAAAAAAACTTCTTTAGTGCTATACAAACTTAAGAAACCAACAACAACAACAACAAAAAAAATATATACTTTATAGTTCGGGAATTTTTTAACATTTTTCATTTTGTGTCATCTTTAAGCATATTTGACGACACTTTTGAAAACTCCAGTATTTTCACACATTTTTTTTTTATTCAGTCCCCCTCCCCCCCCGTTTATAAATTAGATATATCTTTGATTATACAGCTAACTGATGGGGTTAGCATATTCTTTTGATGGCTCGTTTGACGACTGATTTAAGTGATATTTAATGAATTTTATAACACAGGTAATTCTTGTACATATAAATAACAATAATCAAAAATATCTCCAGTTCTCAAAGAATCTGAATTAAATATCTGAAATTTTTATAAGTGTATTTGAAAATTATTTTGTGATTGCGACTGAAACTTTAAGCTTTATTTATAAATAATCACTGCATACATATGCAAAGTTGTTGATATTAGCAATTAAACAGAAAACGTTATAAGGTATTATTATTTATTATTATTACTATTATTATTATTATTATTAATCTGAGTAATTGTAGTAAAATTTACACGCATTTGGAAAAACAAATAAAAGAATATGATTCCTATTTTTATTTTTTTTCCCTTAAAAGAAAAGTTAAAGAACATATTCTGTATAGGTAAAAGAAAGAAAAAAGAAAAAAAAAACTCTTTATTTGAGACATTTTTTAACAAGCATTTATTGTTCGCTGCATGGAAACAACACCGAATTTTAGCAGATGCTCTTTAATACCCTAAAGGGATGTATATCTTTCACACCCCACCTCTCTGACATTTGGTCAGGCCAGTGGGAGATAAAGAATGTGCCACACATGACAAATTCCACTGAAATGAATGAAAGATACAGCCATTAGAACAGATATGTTCTTACTCCCAGTTTAAAATTCAGTTATGTTTTTAACATTATTAAGCAATAGAAATTTTCTAATATCATTAAAGTATTTTATTATTAATTAGATGCTTTAACGTTTCTCTTTTACTAAATATTCCATTGCTGAACATATAGTTAATTTCAGAATTCCCCCCCCCCCCCCTTAAATACGCATCAATAATATTTTTAAATTTGATTGTATAATACTCTGTATTAAAATTTAACCAAAAAATTAAAATTAGTCTTAACCTTTTCTAATAAATGTCTTAGACATTTATTTTTTATAAAAGATTTAATTTTTATATATAGTAATAAATATTGCAGCTAAACAATGTAATATTTTAACCACAGCGATATTTTGTTTTAAGCTTTATATACATTATTCAAGTTATTTAACGCATTTTTAAATATATAGAGAAACGCAATGAAAATAATAACATTACAAAACCTTTTAAATATATTTTTAATTACAAAGAAAAAAACTTTTTTATATAATTTCTTATTTGAAAAATGCCATATGAGATCGTAACATGTTGGTAAAACTCCAATGGTAAGCCTTTAAAAATATCAGTATTAAACCAAGTTGGCTTAATGTAATATCGTTGGCTTAACCAACGACATTTACTTGTCAACATCAGAAAAAAATAATAAAAATAATAATAAATATTTTGTCTTAATAACGCAAAAAAGTGTGATGTTAAAAAATGAAATTCTGAAATACAAATGACTTAAAATTTCATTTTTAGGATAAAAAGTTTCGATTGTATTTTTCTCAGTAAATAATGACATAAACACATTTAGAATTTAGTAACAGAAATATAAGGGAGAGAAAAAGGGGGTTACATAAAAAAGATAACTGTGAGCGCCGTAAAAATTGAACCTAATCGACGGCGCCTGGTGCGGGGGTACCGCCGCACCATCCTTGATACGGCGCAGTCTGAACCCAGATTTTGCGCATAACTTGCCCATATTAAAGTAAAATTTCACCAGGCTTGACTTGGATATAAATAAATAAAGTTGAAAGTGAAGTTAAAAATATTTTTTTGTTTATATGGCACTGGTTTCTGTGTAAAAACTGTAGTGTGCTCTACTAAATTTGCCTTTTTTTTCTTTTTGCAGGGGGGTGGGGGTGGGGGGGCAATTAACATATAATGTTAAAACGAAAAGTTCGAGTACTGCAACATATCAACTAGCAACGATACCCCCCCCCCCCCCCCCACACACACACACACTACACAAAGTATGAAAATTTGTTTCACAATACGCTAAGACTTTCTACAACTAACTCACAGTATTGAACAAACAACTGTGCACGAAAGACTTGGCTAAACAATCCTTCTGTTACAGCTAATGGTATATATTTTTCTAATTTAAATGCAATTGAATATTTTCCCCAAAGTTTATTTTAAAAATAATTTTATTTTCGACATAATTTAAATAATTTTAATCAGTTGTTAACTAACCACAAATAAACATTTGTCAATTATTTACTATTTTTCAATTAAAATATTCCCCAATTGATTAATATTTTTTGATTAATAATAGACTCAATTAAGTATTATTTTAATTAACTATATCAAATTATTGAGTATGACACTCATAACACTTTCCACTGGAAAAAATACATTTTCGAAAATTTTTCACCAGCTTACAGATATATTATTAATATTAGATTATTAATATTATTTTAAAATCTGACTAATTACAGTAAAATTTTATATGCATTTTATAAAAAATAAAGGGTTATGATTCCTATTTTATTTTTCTTTCTTTAAAAGAATTTCGAAGAATATCTTCTGTAAAGGTAGAAAAAGGCAAAATAATATTTTCTCCCGACCAAAACCCTTTTCACCCTTTTCTTCGGGCTAAAACTAATCGCTATTGCCTAAAGCGATTGCCAACATCTGGCCGTGGTCACTCACACCTGGGTAGTAAATAAGTGATAAAAAATGCCAGACTTAAAATTTCGTAGAAATTGGGCAGGAAACGTAGTAAATAGCCATGATAACAGTTGTATCCTTACTCTGTGTTTCAGATAGGGGAGTTGTAATAACATTCAATGTATTGTATTATGAGTTAATGCATTAATGTTTTTGTTATGTATTAACGTATTTTTCTCTCGCAAAGAATGCACACATTCTATTGCAGTACGTATAATTGATTTCAGAATACACTTCCTTTTTTCAAAATATGCACCAATAACAATTGTAAAAGTTGATTTTATAACATTCTGTATTAAAATTTAAGCAAATAATTAAAATTAAACTTAAACTTTCATAATAAGCTTCTGATATATATATACATATATATATTGTAAAATATTTAACTTTAAAAAACGCGGTTTTTCTAGTGAAAAAAAATAAGAAACCTTTTAAATATATTTTTAATTGCAAATTAAAAATTATTTTTAATATAATTTCTTATCTCAAAAATGCCATATGAGTTTGTATTTTGTTGGTAAAAAATCCAATGTTAAACTTTTGAAAGCATCAGTATTTAACCGACGATGTTTATTTAGCCTATACCAGAAAAATAAAATTAAACAATAAAAAGTTTAATTAGCATTTTGTTTTAATAACACATATATGGGTGATATTAAAACATGAAATTCCGAAATACAAATGACTAAAAATTTGATTTTAGGATAGAAGAATTTGATCGTAATTTTATAATATTAATGAATAATGACACAAATGCCTTTAAAATTTAACAATATAGATTGATAAAAAATAAATAAATAAATAAATAAATAAATAAATAATAATGATAATAATAAGATCTGGCAAACTTTAAGAAATGGTAGATTACACCACAACAAACAATTTTTTATGTAGGAAGCCAAGGTCAAATAGCATTTTATTTTGTCAAAAATACAGGAACTCGCACCCGGGGCGAAAGAGCTTGTTATACCATTGGCGCATAAAGATAATAACTGACAAAAAAAAAGTAAATATTTCGGATTGAACATCGGTCAGGTATGGGATTGAAAAATGTATCTTGTTTGTTCTACTTTTTTTTTTTTTTTTTGTGTGTGTGTGTGGGGGGGGGGGGGGTGTCAATATTTTATTAAGGCTCTCAACTGCTCTGCTCAACAAGTGCAAACAGTTTTGACACATTTACAAATTCATTTTTTAACGGAATGATATAAAATTGGAAGGCCTGTCTATGGAAGCGATTTAGAATCGAACCGTTTTTTCCATTTTTTGATAAATAAATTACCTATTGAGTTATAAGCGATTTTGATCACGTAACAAACACGTTTTTTACCCTTCTCTGACTGGTTTTTATGATTTCTTCAGGAACTTCGGTTCAAAACGTCCACTTTGGCTCTATTTTCTGAAAGATCTATTGCGTTTGCAAAAAAAAAAAAAAAAAAAAAAAAAAAAAAAAACCGGAAAAAACGGTTCGATTACATAGATTCGGATTAACAAAACTTGCTAGTTTCATGCATTTCCGAACAAAAATAAATTAAAACTTATGTCATAAAGTTACCCTTTTGGATTTGAGAACAACCATATGACTTAACTATGATGGTATTGCATTGAGCATTTCAAAAATCTTAAAGGTAATATTCTTTATAGAAATCTAAATAAACATTTTAAATAAGCTTTGATAATTAATGCTTAATGAAGCCGATCTCATTCATACTCACATAAACAAGTGGAGGGCTACTTCATTCACACGAAAAGACCCGCTCGTTACTGCTAATCCAATGGAAGAAATTTATAAAGATATCTTGTTTGCATTTCAATATTTTTTAATGATTTTTTTTCATTAGATAGCTGAGATCGATCTGTACAAAAGCCGTTTTTTTACTTTTTATTTTATTTTTTATGAGGATGCTTTCATTTTCAAAACCGGTTCCGAAAATGAAAGTGACCTCATTAAAAATACCTGTAAACAAAATCGAAAAAGTAAAAATGTGCCTTTGTACAGATTGGTCTCAGCTATCCAATGAAAAAAGAAAAAAGAAAAAAAAAACATTTAAAAATATGCAAATGAGATATCTTTATAAATTTCGCTCATATGATTAGCATTAGCGAGCGGGTCTTTCGCTTGACGGAAGTAGCCTCTTAATGCATCAATTCCATTTCTGATAATCCTTTTATTTCTAAATTTTTTACTGAGAATATGATAAAGCTGAAAATATTCTTACATTTTTTTCAAAGAAAATAAATAAACCTTTAATTGTATTAATAAAAATAATAATAATTTAAAATGTCGTATTCCTTTATCATAATGTTTCGCTTTATCTGTTACACATATTTAAACATTCGTTTGATAATCAATGCATCTCGACAAGAACAAGAAAAAACTGTCGATTTTCTAATATTTATTTTTTTAATTGAAATTTATCTGAATATACATAAAATTATGCATTATTTTAATAAATTGTTTTTTGAAAATATGAATTCTTGTTTTGAATTGCTGTTCTAGTTAGATTCGAAAATCCACTACAAAAAACAATTTTTGTATTGGAAACAAAGGTCGAAAAACATTTTCTTCTGAATAAAATACAGGGTGTCTCATTCCAGACTAAACACACATTTTCTCAAAGGTTTAACACTGAATAAACCATATTACAGCAAAATTTCATCATACTCGCCTTGCTATTGTGTGAAATGTAAATATAAAACACCAATTTGTGGAAGATGTTGTCCTTATCTACCTCCAGACAGTATCGAACTACATGCTCCATAATTAGAAATGTAGTTCACATTTCATACGGTGTCACTGACCGAATTACAGCTCACTTCCAGAACTTTTTTTAGCGCCATTATATTTCACATATGAAACATAAATCAGACAAAAAATTCTAAAAATCTTTATTATTCAATTTTCCCGTTCCTTCAGGCATAGACACTCGCTAATATTAAAGCTTTGGAAGTTCCTTTTCAAATATTTCGTGTGCATTTTGACTTACTTATTTATTTATTTATTCATTGGATAATTGAGGTCGATCGCTTTATTCCCCTTTTTTTTGATTTTGTATGCAAATTTTTAAAAATATATAAAGTTAACTTTTACTTTCATAATGGGTTCCGAAAAGAAATGTGTCATCCTTAAAAAAAAAAAAAAAAAAAAAAAAAAAAAAAAACGAAAAAATAAAAAAAGGGGAATGTAAGCATCAACCACAGCTATTAAATGCAAGAAAAATTATTTTAAAATATGGAAATGTAAATGAGATATTTGAAGAGAATCTTCCAGAGGTTTAACATTCGCTCGAGACGGCAGCCTCATTTTATTAAAATATACAATTCATTTTTAAATTATAATAGAATCCGACAAAAAAAGCTGGCTGTGGAATATTTTATTCTTAATTGATAATAAATTTTCACGAAAGACATATTAACTCTATTTTTAGTTTCCAATTCAAAATCTATGAATCTAGGTTTTACGGATAAGATGAAGACTGGTTATCCCGTATTTTAGGCAGAGTGAACGAGCGATTTGAATGAAAGACAATTTTTATAGAAGTTTTACACTTGTTGAATAGCCACATTGCATCCCATATAAAAATTCTGTTGATTGGATGAATACAGTACATTTTCTGCTGATTTCGAATACTTAATAATCACATTAAACAACCTGAAAAAAATTTTAAAAATCTGGAAAAATGTCTGACAATTATAATCAACGCTGTTAGAATTTGCAGATAAATTCAGTTTTGTAAAATACTTTATAAATATATCTACTGTACATTTTCATTTCATGCAAAAAATCACTTAACAAAAGAAAGAAAGAATATATATATATTTAATTACTAGAAGATCTAATCCGGACATCGCGGTTACAGAATATTGGTAAAAATTTCTAATATATTTCTTAAAATTTATCTTTATATATCTTTAGATTACCCACTAGCAACTCCTAAAAGCATTTTATATGAAAAATATGAAAAATATATTTAAATAAAATTTGAAATTTATTAAAAGAGATACTTTTGTATTAGTAGCACACCAGATGTTAACAGCCTATAAGCAATCGACAATTATTTCACTTCTTACAGCAGCCTTTTTTTATTCTAATAGATTGATTGGCTTATGCGCGTAGTTGTATTTTAAGTCTATAAAATTTGTAGTTTTTTTTTATATTGTTTATAATATTTTACTAATTTATTATTTTACTTATTTAAAAGTTTCATTTTCGTTATCGAATACTAGTCTGAAAGAAATGCTGGACTATTTATATTGTTTCGTCTGTAAAATGTATACATTGAATGTAAATATTTATGTGTTTCGTAATCTCAAAAGAACAGCGCAATTTTTTTTTAAATCTAATTTTTCTATCAATATAACAATATTCTATACATACATTTCCTTCAGTCATTGTTCATTTGGAAAAAAAAAAAAAAAAACTATTTGAACCATTTTAGAAACAGAAATTATTTCGACAATTTGAAAACAACCTGTATATACTCCATATAATGATTAATAAATTTTGCCAAAAGTTACAACACATTTCTGTTAACAGCCAAGCTTAAAAAATACTTGAAAAAAAAAATGCTTTTTTTTTTTCATAATTCAACAATTAAAAAAATAATAATAACAGTTTAGAAAATATTAAGAATGTTTAGTGAGTTTCAACATTATCTTTAAATAATCAATACATATGTAGTATTGCTGATATTAGATATTAAATAAAAAAAATCATAAGTTATTATTATTATTATTATTATTTTATATATATATTTGTAACTGCAGTAAAATTTACATGCAATTTGAAAAATTTATAACAGTTTATGATTCCTATTTCATTCTACTTTCTTTAAAAGAAATTTAAAGAACACATTCCGTTAAGGCTCCGCTGCAGTCATTTTTTTTTCAATTCTCCTAAAAGATACATCTTGGTAAATGTTGTGTAGGCGTCAACTACGTTGAAATGATCGACAGAAAATCCTCCAATCCGAACAAGGGACATAATAGTAAGGGTAATAAAAATAAAAGGTAATAATTATATTTAAAAAAAAACATGATATTTTCCTTTATTTGAGACCCCCTTCGAACGAGCATTTTTTGTTTACTACATGAAAATATCGTCAAAGTAGTAACAGTAATAGTTTACTTATTATCAAGTTCTTTGAAAAATATCTCAGAATTTTAATAGATGCATTTAAACAGATGCTATTAATTACTCCTCTTTTTAGTTCTTTAGTATCAGTTTATGTTTTTTGCCTAAACCGGTATTTGCACGTTTCCACACCCCTTTGTCTACGATATCATCAGGCATCTGGTGAAATCAGCGGGAGTTGGTAAAAAAATGTGCGACGCTAGAAATTCCGGTGAAATAAATAAGATACAGCCATTAGGACACGCGTGTTCTTACTCCGAGTTTAAAATACAGTTTTCTTTTAAACATTATTAAATAATAGAATTTTTTAAACAACATTAAAGTATTTTATTATTAGTTAGATTAGTTAGATACGTTCCTCTCGTTCTTAATATTTCATTGCAAAACGTATAACTAATTTATTTATTTATTTATTTATTTATTCATTTATTTTTAATATGCATCAAAAACAGTTTTAAACTATTATTGCAGTTTAAAAATTGCTCAAAGTGACTTAAAGAAGTGAAAGACTTAGAAAAGTGCCAAGATTCTTGTTGATACAAATATTTTCGCAAATTTTTTTGAAATGTCGCCGTTTGTGTGATGAAACATATGTCGATCTAAATAAAAATATTATGTCTTTTAACTGTATTATTTTTATCACTTTTAAAAATTTGTAAATTAATTCAGTTGATTATAACTGATTTCCATGCTTGCTTTTATAACAGTCTTAAAGTAGATTTTATAATTTTCTGTATTAAAATTGAAGCAAAAAATTAAGATTAGTCTTAAACTTTTCTAATCAAAAATATGAGAATGCTCATTTTATAAAAGATTGAAGTTTTATACATAATAATAAATATTGCAGCTAAAGATTTATAGTATTTTGTGATATTTTAACCAGAAGAATTGTTTTATTTGATTGAATTTGTATATTATTATTAATACTGAATTTGTATTATATGCATTCAAGCGTGAATTTCCTGAACACATTTTAAAGTATATTCTCTCTGTATACTATTAATAATTTTAATTATACGCGATTCTCCCAGTTTAAAAAACACCTAAGAAACATTTAAAATACATTTTTAATTATTAAAAAAATCTTTTTAATATGATTTCATATCTGAGAAATGACCTCGTATATTATGTTGGCATCATCAATAAACCAACGATATTTACATTTCTACACCAGAAAAAAAAACAATTAAATAATAAAAAGTTTAATAATAATTTGTCTTAAGAGCTTATACAAGTCACACAGAGAAACTCGAACGAAAATGTTAAACCTATGGGAGAAAATTAAGCAGAAATCTTTACAGAAGTCGTTATATATACATATATTTAACTTTCTTTTTCTTTTGGGATATCTGAGGTCGATATCCATTTTTGTGCTTCTGTACTTTTTCGATTTTTTTTTTTTTTTTTTTTTTTTTTTTTTTTTTTTTTTATGAGGACAGTTTAATTTTCACAACCGGTTCTAACCACTTCCAAATGTGAATGTATCCGCATATAAAAAAAACTGTGTATCAAATTAGAAAAGTACAAAGCACAACAATGGGATATCATATCAACCTCGGGTTTCCTTAAAAAAAAAAAAAAAAAAAAAAAAAAAAAAAATAATAATAATAATAATAATAGTAATAATAATAAAATAAAAAATATTGAAATGCGATTGGGAAATCTGTAATGAACACTCCGATAGGATTAACATTAGTTTAGGACCTTCTTTTCGTGACTTACGTAAGCTCTTAATCCCATTTTGCAACACATAAATGGTTTATATATATATATATATATATATATATATATATAAAGAAATTCTGAAAGACAAATAATTTCAAATTTTCTTCTAGTATAGGAAGTTTCGACCGTAATTTTCTCATGTTAATGAATAATGACGTAAACACCTTTAGAAGTTAGCAAGATGCAGTGATTAAAAAATAAATAAAAGTAAAATGCTGGAATATAATTAACAGCGCCGGTGAAGACTGCCCTAAATGACGGCTCCTGGTGCGGGAACACTGCCCTAGTCGCTACACTTGCAGCAGCATTGCGGCCCTCCAGGCAAAACCCAGATTATACGCATAACTTTAAGTATAAATAATCCATATTATGGTAAAATTTAACCAGTGTTGACTTGCATTGTGTGAAATGTAAATATGAACATTGAAGTAGTGAAAGTTCTGTTAGTGGACATCGTGCCAATATATAACTCCCAAAAACATTGAAGTAGTAGCTTTCTGTTGGAAAATGTAATTCGAAATACACATAATGTCACTGACAGAATGACTTTTCATTTCCAGAATGTTTTGGTATCGCCGTGACGTTTTCTCCAAAGGAAGATAAATTTTAAAAAATCTCTAAACTCATTACTTTAAAAGTTATGAATAAAAATTTATTTGGGTTAAAGTGATTTTTGTTTATACGACACTAGTTTCCTATAAGACAATTGCTTGTTGTATGGTACTAAGTTTATCTCATCTTTCTTTTAAAGCGAAAAGTTTTGATACTGCAAGATATCAGCTAGCAGGTCAGCGCACGCGCCCTCCTTCCACCCACCGAAGGTTATGAAATTTTTTTTACGCCACATAAGAAGCACACCCTTCTATAATTAACTCACCGAATTAAGCAAATTAAACAAGCAACTGTAAACAAAAGATCTGGCTAAAAAATCATTCTCTTAGATATAATGACATATATTTTACTAATTTAAAAACAAAAGAATATTTTTTACAAAAGTTACTTTATTTATTTATTTATTTATTTTTAGGCGACATAATTTAAATAATATTAATCAGTGGTTAACTACTACAGATTAACATTTGTCAATTATTTACTATTTCTCAATTAAAAATATTCATGAATTACTTACAGTTGTCCACGTACCAATAGCGTCAATTAAGTACCATTTCAATCAAATGTAAGCAAATCATTAATCATGAATATCTTTATATCATAACACTTTCGTCTCCATTGCAAATATTATATTTTCGAAAATTTTTCATCAACCAGCAAATCCCCCCCCCCCCCCCCGTATCAAACATCCTTTCATGTCGCATAAAAAATACACCATTCTACAATTATTGCACCGAATTAAACAAACAACCCTGTTCAGAAGACTTACCTAAAGAATTTGTTACAGCCAATGACATATGTTTCAATATTTTAAACAAAATTTAATATTTTAAACAAAATTTAATATTTGTTCAGAAAATTTATTAAAAAAAAAGAGTAAATTTTCTTTTAAAGACGACATTAATTAAATAGTATTAATCAATCATTAACTAACCGCAGTCAATTTGTCAATTATTTACTACTTGTCAATAATAATCATCAATTACTATCCATAACTAATAATAATGTCAATTAAGTACTATTTTAATTAACAATAGCAAATGATTAAGCATGAACATATCGAAATCATAACGATTTCTTCCCTATTGCTTGAAACATCCTTTCAAAAAATACTCATTGTCCTTCAAACGCTTCAATAAATTTATACACTTTGTCAGGCAATTTATTGAATAATAGAGTAACCACCCAGGACATCTTAGTTCGAGATTAAGTTACTCGGGTTGAGTGTGTAAAATTTCAAAACGAGTAACACCCGAGTTACTCTAAATAATTGTACTTTGTTCCCACAAACTTTTCGTTCTAAAAAATACAAATTTTCTTAGAATGGAAATTTTTTGGTGTTCATATGTATATTTTGCATATCTTAACATTCTATAAAAATATTTAAATGATATCAATAAAATTTCGGTGGGTATTCCAAACGTCGGTAAAAAGTTTAGTTACTGACGAGGGCGGGTAGGACGGTATGTGTGTGTGTGTGTGTATATAACACTGGCACCCGGCTAACCGAAAAGTACCATATTTTGAATGAAAATAATAAAATAAGAATAAGGTATGGAAACAATCTTTGTTGATATATTACTTGCGGCCAGCTAACATAAAAATATCACAGAAGCCATATATTCATCTTTCTTTGTGTAGTTCATGGGATTCCTGGTTAATATTCCGTAATCCGATAAATCACCAATCGGTGTATTAGATACAGTGTTGAAAGTATCATTTAGGTATGAAGCGAAAACTTCACTGTGAATTCTATTTCAGACCATTCCGCCTTTGACAGAGTCTACTGTACTTCTGAAGTAATTATAAAACCATGCTGACAGAAATTTATTTTCTTTTGGAGAGACAGAGGGCATTTGGATTCTTTACACAAATTATGTAATCCGAATTTAAGCATGAAAGAGCACTTATTTCTTGTAAAAGATTAAATTGCATTTACATGTATTAGAAAAAACTGATTTTCACAACAATAGTTATTCATTACTTTAGTTAAATGTAACTTCTGATAATTTTGATGACGAGATAAAAAGATCCTTCTTTTTTCTTTAATGTCCGATAATCGATATTTTAAAAGTTTAAAAAAGTACTGATTTATACTGCTTTTAACTTTAAATAGATATGTATAGCATGCAAGATGCGTAAACGTTTCAAATAAAAATGAATATTCATTTTATATCTTCAAAAGTACATTTTGCTTCTTCAGTAAATATAATATGTCATTCTACAAAAACTATTACATCAAAAACATGAATTCGGTTATTGCTTTTTTCTTCTGACACCATAATTGTGAATTTTAAGTAGCCACGTTACCTTGTTTTATTTGCTTATTATCTTAATTAAATCCGCTAATATATGATAAATTCTTTAAAAACCTATCTTTATGATATGCTTTGTTCTTCGATAAAAATAACAATGACGCCTTGTTACATATTTTTGTTTAAGATGAGTTCTGAACCACATTCTTTTTTTTTTAATTTTCATAAAAGAGACTAATGTGATTGATAAAGCCACCCTTTTTTTTATAAGTACATCAATTTTCAACACAGGTGGGCGAATTTTCTTTTTTAACTTGTTTTACATTAAACAATATTTCATGTACAAGACTTGAAATATGTTAGTAATTTTTTTTATTATGTTCTGTTTGATTTATTTAATGTTTGAATTATGCGATGGCATTGAAATTAACCTAAATAGTAATTATGTATTTTTGTTCGATTTTGTTAATTATAATTACGTTTACCTGTAAGAAAGTGGTACTATTAGAGACATTCATATGTAATGTACATAAAAATGGTGTTTATTTATAGCAATTACGCATCTTCATGTAGAAATTTACATTGCCTTAACATTTCTTTTGTTCAATATTTATTGGAATTATTAATATATTAAAACCCACTGTTTTCAATTAGGATCAAATTGGAACATGTACGATTTATCTGAATGCTTTATATTTTTTAACGGACAAATACATACATCTATTCAGTTTTTTTTTTTTTCAAAAATGTTCTCACTCCTACCAGAAAAAAATAATGGAAAATTCTATTTTTAAAACACTAAGTTAGAAAATATTATCATCAAATATTTTGTAATACAAAAAAGCATACTTACAAACTTACCAATAACTGCCGTAAAACTGTACCGATATCCCCTGTAGTTAATAAACGTTTCGAACCACAGAATATTTTCATGGATGAAAGCGCTAAACCACAAATGGCTGATTTTAGCCATTAAAGTTTAATAGTATTCTTTGCTCCAGTAATTCTCAGAAATCTTGTTATTAAATAAGCCAAGAAATACATTTAAAATTTAGTGGCACCAATTGTTCATTTGTGGTGCAGCGCTTGTATCCCTGTTTCTTAAAATGCGTCTTCTCAGATTCGTTGACAGTTTACTCGAAGTGCCTAGGACCCTTCCCCCACATACCCGATACATAAGGTGATAGAGGATAACAGTTAGGGCAAATTCGTAGCTTAGCAGTGGGAATGGTGGGCATACTTTTAAAATTTCAACAGAAATGCAAAGGAAAAAAGCTCATAAAAATATGTGTGTCTTGTTTCATTCTTTATATAAATGTATTTATTACACATTTTTTTTCCGATGAAAAAATCGCTTATTTCACGTAGGTCACGCTGTAACAATTTTACGAAAATTATCGGTATGTTGTCAACCATGCAAAAGTCACCTTAAAATAATTTAAAGTTTTGTTTTTTAATTCAATTTTTCATGCTAAGAACTTATACTATTTAAATATATTATATTCCTTAGCATAAAGAAACCTTTTTTAACTATACAGTAACACCTCTGAATAGCGGCCACCATTGGGAGCACGATAAAGTGACCGTACTTCGGAGGTTGCCGTTATTCTGGTTCCATATTTTAAAAGCTCAAAATTACATTACATTAAAATCAAAATAACTGACCGTACTTCGGAGGTTGTCGTTATTCAGGTTCCATATTTTAAAAGCTCAAAATTACATTACATTAAATTCAAAATAACTGACCAAAAGTATTTTATTTTTACAGTTAAAAAACACATACTATTATACATACTATTATTTTTCATTAAAGAAATCACTTATTCGCAACTGTTTTGGTTTTTTAAAGCATATATCTTTCTCTAAGTGCATAATCATTTCCACAGATTTGTTCTTTTGTTAGATGAGCAATTGATTATATATATATATTTTTTACTCTGTGAATTTTTCAATTACATACAGTTGCATCTGGAACAGCATTATTAAAGGCATTAAAATCGGATATTCCGAGTTTTTCTGCTCTGCAATTTCTAGGGAACGTTCCTTCAACTGTCCATAAATTGGAACATTTTTCTCTCGGCAGTTCTAAAGCCATTCCAAAAGCAGCAACTTATCAATATCATAATAACAAGTTTTTCGATGCTTAGTTTTTGATTCCAGATTTACACCTTGTCTTATCACTTTTTTTTCAGAATGACATTTATTTGGGTCCTTTCGCAATTGTACATCTTATTCAATTTATGTGCACCTACACCTTTTTTGCTGTCCTGGATAACTTTCAACTTATCACTTAGGTTAAAATTTCTCGCATTTGAACTCATTCTTTTAGCGAAAAACACGTGCTACACTTAGACAAGTATTGTTTTCAACGATTTACAAAGAGCACAAATGACTACTGCTTGCTCACACTTTCCTTTCTAGCAAACGCGAAATTTCGTCACCATCCCCCCCCCCCCCCAGAGCATAATACCGCTATACGAGCAATACGTCAAACAAGAAATTCCACCTCCATCTTCTTCGCAGTTTCAGTTGTAGTTAAAACATAACGTACAAAAAAAATAAATAAAAATAGTAAAAAAAATGCAGTGGGGTGGCCGTTGTTTGGAATTCGTTGTTCGGAGGTTTAGTGTAATGTTATTTCTATGAAATTTATTCGGCAGCACTGCAACATGACTGGTATCGGAAGTTACCGTTGTTCGGAGTGACCGTTGTAGGAGGTTTCACTATATTTACATTGGAGAAAGCAGCTACTTTTATTAGAAAAAAATGGTCAGTATTAATTTATTTAACGTTAGCCATGTTTGTACAACAATAAAATATACCATTTTCATTTGAAATATAGTAAATTCGGTGTCCGTGTTTTACTCAATAATAAAATTGCGATATTTCTACGTGATTATTTACTTATTTTTGTATGCTTTGTTTCTCATTGCATATTTTCAAAGAAGTGCAGATTCTATAAACTTGAAAAGCACAGAAAATATCTACTTTTAATTTCTTACAATTTCTATATATAGCAGAATCTATAAATCTTTTGTTTTGTTGATATCTAAGCTAAACAGTGCTGAGCAGTGAAGCAGCGGTTAAGGGGTTACCTAGTTGTCATTAACTTCACACCCAGTCTGAATATATAATCAAAGTAAAATATTGTCTGATTTGTTTGTTAAATAAAGAGCGGTGGTAAAGGAATAAAAATATTTTATTATCATTGGCGTAATTTTAAATACATATTTTTATTCATTCTTCTTTGTCATATGCTACAATTAATTATAAAGAAATCTTTGTATGTAAAAATTTTTACAAGTGATTTCTTACGTTTATCTTGTCATCTCAAACTGCTAATATAGATTAAAAAAAAGTAAGTGAGTGATTAAAATAAAGTTTTATTAAAATATACCATCTTTACACATTATGTTCTTATTAAATATGATAAATATTCCAAAATAAATTAAAATCAACTCTTGATTGTCTACATGCTAAGCTTTTGTCAATATTCCATTAATTAAACTACATCACATATGGCAATTGTTAAAGAGAAGAACACACAATGCATTCCTTAAACGCTTTAAATCCAATTGATCATTCAACAATGCAAACTAATTAAGTAAATGTTTAGGAAATTATGAATTCTCAATCAAGTTTGATAAACAGATTTTTATATATTACGAGATAATTTTCCAAGCTATTGTGCTGTAACAATGCGCTACTTGCAAAATATTTTATTACTGAGAAATAATCACTAATTAATGAAGGATGCCCCCCCCCCCCTCCCACCTCAAATGCTTAAGTATAATGGTGAATACACTGATAAGTATTTAAACACATACTGTGGATCAGCTTCAAATTTTGAAATGGATATGGAATTAATCATTGTTTTTAAAAGGAGTAACATCAGAAAAATTATGAAATAGGTAAAAAAATGTTTCATACATACATTGACGTACTATTAATATGTGAATGAAACAGCTTTAATATTAATTAATGGGGAAGAAGTGTACACAGAAGTTCTGCTTTGAAATATGTTTCAAGAATAAGACATGGGTATTTGCAGCTAGGTCACCTATGTACATACTTTTCTATTCTACTACTCTTCTATTCATCAGGTAATAATAATCTACATGCACTTAATGTAACATAATGCAGAGATACTTCCATGTAAAATTGTTATTTCTTACATACATTCTGTTATCACAGTATGGTTATGAAATAATAATGAAGCGCCTTCGAACCCCCTTATTCTAAATAATCACATTACATCGCTTACAAAATTAATTAGAAACAACTCGCGATTGTCTTCGGCGTATAATTTTGCCAATATATTATTAATTAAATTACATCGGAGACAATGGGTTTTATAAAGTTGAACAAACAATAGATTGTTTAAACGTTTTAATAATTCAACAATGGAAAATAATAAAATGAATCTGTATGGGAGTATTAGTTCTTATCGAAGTTTAATAAAAATATTTTTTATGAATTGGGATGTAAATGTCCAACCTATTGTACTCTGGCCATGCATATTTATTTTGCATGCTATTGTATTAAGGATAAATGCAAATTAATGAATAATGGATGTCTTCTTTGAATAGTAAGAATAATGCTGAATAATTTGTTAATTGTTTGATCACACTAACTTTGATTAAAATGTTTTATGCATGTAATTAGGCATAGTTTTAAATCGCAGCAGCCACATATAAAATGAAATACAAAAAAGCGTTTATTGTATATATTATGATAAAGTATAACAAACAAGTTAAATTGTAGGAAATTTGTATAAGGGCGGATAGAATTATTTTTTAGAAGGTTAGGATTAAAAATAAATTAAATAAAAGCACATTCAAAAACAGAATAAAAAATGCTATTTGGATTGAGAGGGAAATAGGTGGTGTATAGCGGAATATGTAAAACGAATAGCACAATCCCCATACATAAATTTATCATCTACATAGATGAGCCTACATGAAGATACGATTCTAAAGTAATTGTCAAAATGCATCATGCATGATGGTATACATTTGACAGACACCAGGAGTGGAAGCGCAATTAAGTGATTAGCCACACATATAAAAACAAGTGACGGTGTTTTTTGTTCAAGATTGTGTCAAAAAAGACATTGAAAGTTTGTGACAAGGGCGAAAAGAATCGAAGAGAAATATTTAGAAACAAGTTTTCAAAAAGTTAACACTTCTACGCTCTCATAAGACGGAGTAAATAGTCATGATAGATAAAGAAAGTCATATATAGCAACACATATAAAAACAAGTGACGGTATTTTTTGTTCAAGATTGTGTCAAAAAAGACAATGAAAGTTTGTGACAAGGACGAAAAGAATCGATGAGAAATATTTAGAAACAAGTTTTCAAAAAGTTAACACTTCTACGCTCTCATAAGACGGAGTAAATAGTCATGACAGATAAAGAAAGTCATACATAGCAACACATATAAAAACAAGTGACGGTGTTTTTTGTTCAAGATTGTGTCAAAAAAGACAATGACAATTTGTGACAAGGACGAAAAGAATCGAAGAGAAATATTTAGAAACAAGTTTTCCAAAAGTTAACACATCTACGCTTTCATAAGACGGAGTAAATAGTCATGACAGATAAAGAAAGTCATATATAGCAACACATATAAAAACAAGTGACGGTGTTTTTTGTTCAAGATTGTGTCAAAAAAGACAATGAAAGTTTGTGACAAGGACGAAAAGAATCGAAGAGAAATATTTAGAAACAAGTTTTCAAAAAATTAACACTTCTACGCTCTCATAAGACGGAGTAAATAGTCATGATAGATAAAGAAAGTCATATATAGCAACGAATATAAAAACAAGTGGCGGTATTTTTTGTTCAAGATTGTGTCAAAAAAGACAATGAAAATTTGTGACAAGGACGAAAAGAATCGAAGAGAAATATTTAGAAACAGGTTTTCCAAAAGTTAACACTTCTACGCTCTCATAAGACGGAGTAAATAGTCATGACAAATAAAGAAAGTCATATATAGCAACACATATAAAAACAAGTGACGGTATTTTTTGTTCAAGATTGTGTCAAAAAAGACAATGAAAATTTGTGACAAGGACGAAAAGAATCGAAGAGAAATATTTAGAAACAAGTTTTCAAAAAGTTAACACTTCTACGCTCTCATAAGACGGAGTAAATAGTCATGACAGATAAAGAAAGTCATATATAGCAACACATATAAAAACAATTGACGGTGTTTTTTGTTCAAGATTGTGTGAAAAAAGACAATGAAAGTTTGTGACAAGGACGAAAAGAATCGAAGAGAAATATTTAGAAACAAGTTTTCAAAAAGTTAACACTTCTACGCTCTCATAAGACGGAGTAAATAGTCATGACAGATAAAGAAAGTCATATATAGCAACACATATAAAAACAAGTGACGGTGTTTTTTGTTCAAGATTGTGACAAAAAAGACAATGAAAATTTGTGACAAGGACGAAAAGAATCGAAGAGAAATATTTAGAAACAAGTTTTCAAAAAGTTAACACTTCTACGCTCTCATAAGACGGAGTAAATAGTCATGACAGATAAAGAAAGTCATATACAGAAGAATTCATAGAAAGGACTGTTTTAGCAAAGCCAAAAATGAGATTCCTAGAAAAAATATGGACACATGCGGATGCATAATAAAATATTGATAAGGATTTTGTGAATCATATTTTCGCATCATTAGAAACGGATGCGAAACCAGAAGAAATGTTAAAATGTTTGAATCCTATAAAATAAATGCTAATATAAGATTTACTTACGTAAGTGGAATAGAAAAAAATACTTAATTTTTTAGACATAATAGAAAGTTACACAGAAAAAAAATGAAAGTTATATAGGTAATAACTGAGGAAATAGGTACGACGTATCCAAATATCTCAAAGATATTGTCCAATGTTCTACAAATATTGGACAATATTTTTGATATCGTACGGCAAGTTTACGATATCGGTCGACATTCACTGATATATCTTAAAATTATTATTTAAAAGAAAGCATTTACACGTGTTATTGCATTACTTATAGCCTTTTGCTACAGAAATAATATTCTGAAAAATAATTTATGTGTTACTTTTTTTAAGAAATTCAATTTTTAAGTCTTTAACAAGCTGGCACGGATTTTTCCGTTTCTAGAAATCACATTAAAATGGCTGCAGGCAAAAATATTTTAAAGAGAATTTTATTTTGAACAGTATATAGAAAAAAGTTATATTAAAGATATTATAGCATCAAACTGCAATTAATAAATATATTTAGCCTGGAATTTAGGAACATTCTTATAAAAAAACAGAAAAACCGTCGGATGGTGAAAGGGTATGAATTTTTTATGTCTGATTTACGTTAACAAGTGCTGTAAAAGATATATTACTTTTTCAACAATTAGAAAATTTGTTGATTATACGTAAAAGCAATATAATTTTTGTAAATTTAAAGATAGCTGTGGATATTCATATATTCTGGCGATGTTAACTGAAATCAATGGACGTTTCTGAAGGACCGCCCATTTGTAATTGAGAAAGTAGTTTTCAGCGATAAGCATGCGGCGGGCCGACTGTGGTGCAATTTGCAGACAACGAAATTGGCTATACTATAAATATATATATACAGGGTGTCCCAGAAGTAATGGAACAAACTTTAAGGGGAGGTAGGGGACATCTCAAGGATTCAGATTTGCATAGCGACCCAGGGTCGGAAACGCTTTCCTGTCGCGGTAGTGACGACACAAAACACAAGAATGACAGGATACGAATAAGAGGAGAAAACATGTTTGTTATCCTTAGTACATAAAAAAAAAATAAGAAGAAAGAACATTAAAGGGACAACGATCGTCATCAAAGTAGGTGTTCGAAATTACAATCCCGGGCCGTGATGCATGGAAGCGCATCTCCGGGGTATGGAAGATCTTATGTTCTCGAAAATACTGAGAGTGCTCTGGACTTCCCCAGCAGCTGCCACGATGCGTGCAATAAGTTTCTCAACACTTTCGAGCATTGTCCCGGCATTTTTGCAATACTAAGAATAATAAACATGTTTTCTCTTCCTGTCCGTGTCTTTTCTTTCTTGTGTTTTGTGTCGTCACTACCGCGACAGGAAAGAGTTTCCGACCCTGTGTTGCTATGCAAATCTGAATCCTTGTGATGTCCTCTACCTCCCCTTAAAGTTTGTCCCATTACTTCAGGGACACCCTGTATGTATATATATATATATATATATATATATATATATATATATATATATATAAAACTTTTCTATATATAGCTACTGCATTTAGGAGGATTTAAGTTAGAAATCTATAGATATTATTGTACAAAAGTTTCTTAAAAAACAGTTTATATTAAAATCTATAGGAATTACTGAAAAGATTGTCTGCCATTTTTTCTCTAGGAATAAAAAAAAATGTAATATATTAAAGATGCATAAATATAACAATAAAAAAGTCTTTCGTAAATAATAAAGTTTTTACGCGAAAAAAAAATCCTTTATCTAATTTTTAAACGTATGCTTGTTTTTTCCTTTTTACATCCTTTTGAATTCCCTACTTTTCTGAAAACGTTATTTTGCATAATTGAAAACTTTATTTTACACAATCTTATTTTAAAAGAAGTCGTTTTAATTAAGCACTTTTCATCTATCTAATAATAATAAGCTTATATATCTAATATATGTTTGTGTTACACTGTTAAAAATTTCCGCTTAACGTTGAACCAATATATGGAGTGAACTAATGAGGATCACCAAAATATGGTACTTCTTAATTTTCAAAAACTCCATTTCATGGTGTAACCTTGGAAATTACGCTGAATCGAATCACATTTTGGTAATAAGTTGCACCAAGTTTTTGAGCTACTTATCAGACAATCAGAACAGCACGTTTTTGTCTATGACGCGATTATAAGATAAGTGAAACGATTGCATTTCGTCCGCCATTTAAAGTTTAAACGAAAGGATGTTAAATAAAAGGATTACTCTTGGAATACGGAGGTAATTCTTATTTAATTTTAATGTTTCATTCCTGTACTTATAAGTGTGTATAAGTGTTAAATAGTTTTCATGTTTTATCGAAAAAGATTGATTTAGCTTCTCAAGTTTCACAAGCGATTGTGTATTATATTCGTTCTTTATGTAACGGTTTGAAATATAATTGTTTTAACAATTAAATAACAAACAGTTCTTAGTAAAAATTAATTACGACTTCATTCGTTTTGTCTTTTTAAATAAAGATAATTTGTGTAAACACTTCATTCTTCCTATTCAATAGGGAGTTGTGAAGTATTTTAATTTGTCGCAGCTCGAAAGCAAAAACAAAACTTGAAGTGCGATCTTAGTTTTAAAATGGTGACACGGAGATATGATTCATGGCTGCATTCATAGTAGTAGATGTAAAATTTGCAGTGATTTGAAAATGTTTATTTATAATGGAATTTTTGTGTGCTTTACTGTTTCCCGATTACAGAATAACGATCTAAGAATATACATTTATAATTATTAATATTTTGGAGTGAAACATGATATTCAGTGTCTAAGAAGATAAAAAAATGTTTCAGATTGGAAAATAGATTCACAATGGGAATATTTCCTTATACATATTACAGTTTTTAAATTCAGAATTGAAAAGGAAACATGATATTTAAGTATTTAAATAAAATGTTGTTTATACCGATATAAAGTTTATGTATAAAACTGCTTTAGTATGTTTTAAGTTTATATTTAAATTTTATGTATATAATGTAGGATTTAATATTTATTAAATCCTGTAATTTATTAATAACTACTTTTTCCGTTCAAAATGTTTTTCAAACAATGAAAAACAGTACATATGCAATTATTTCTTTTCTTTTTAAATTTCCTTCTTTTTTTTACTATTTGGTAGATCAATCTTTTCTTATAAAATATATAAAATGTATTTAGATTGTATTTATAAAATACATTATGTACGGGAATAAAATATTAAAATTAAATGTGGCTTAGCATTTCGTTTCATAAGTATTAATAAAAATTATTAAGGAATATGTTTAAAGGAAAATTATATACATATTCCGTAGAATTTAAAAATTTAGACTCCATGTTGATGTTCACATTTAATGAAACAATTACCAATCTCCATATATATATATATATATATATATAAAATTACGCATTCTTAATATATAGATCATGCTTAGAGCTTATTTAAAAAAAGATATGAGTTGATATAAGCAATACTATTTGCCACCACCCCCGTTTGACAGTTTTTTTTTTTTTTTTTTTTGTCCTTGTTTCAATGCAATTTAGGATTTATATTTACTCTTTTTCTGATTGATTTTTTTGTTTAAAGATTGCTTGCATGCGTCATACAAAATCAATTTGATAAATTTATTTAGCAAATTATAATGCATTTCAATTACTTCAATTTGATAAGTTTATATATATATATATATATATATAAAGCCCCTTAACATCATCATATCTTTTCTTATTTATTTTAATATGTAAATTATAGTGTAAGATTTTTAAAATAACAATGGTGTTATCGTATAATTAAACCATTTTAAAATTTGCTAAATAAACCTAAGTTTCTGATCTTGAAAATTATTTTCCAACAAAAATTAATTGGAGAGACCGTAAATATTTCACGTTAAATTATATTAAAATAGAATATCTTTTAAAAAAAGCAAAATATTTTACCTATGAAAGAGGAGGGTTAGAGTGGGGGCAAAAATCATATGGTTCAATATTTCGCCAATTTGCGGTCAAACGTTTCACCAATTTAGGGTTCAACGTTTCATCAATTTATGGTTCAAGGTTTTCACCAACGTATGTTTCAAGCTTTCACCAGCTTATGGTTCATCCTTAGAACCAAATGTTGGAAGAATGTTTCATCATCTTATGGTGGCAGCTACTGCAAAACCAAAAATTGGTTCAATATTGTATCAAATGTTTAACAGTGTAGCTAGGGCGGAAAATATAATTTATTCATAAAATATGCATCTATTAATGATTGAAGATAGATAAAAAATATATACACAATTACTTATAAAATAGAATTTAAAAGAGTACGTTTAATTAGTTCATTATTATTATTATAATTATTATTATTTTAAAGCCAGTTTAAAGTAAACTTGATTCTGTGATTTTTGAGAAAGCAAGATTTAAAATTTCTTATAAGCTGTAATTTCTCACCAGCATTAAAACGATTTGTGAAGAGGATTCAGTGGGGTTCGTTTACTTAAATGCAAAAACTCCAACCATATTACAGGAACTATGAAAATTTATTTAACATTTTAAATTTAAAGTTACAAAAGAGATCTTTCTCATAATTAATTAAGAGTGAGAGAGAGAGTAAATATTTTACAAGGTACGCCTGGGCGTGACCCACAGACCGTGAAGGTCTTACCTCCTTTTTCTTTCGAGATCAAAAGTTGAGTGGGTGATTTCACAAGAATCATATCACACTCGTCGCTGCACTTCGCCAAATTCAAACATTGGCACCCTGAACGAACTGTGGACAAAGGTTTTATTCGCGAGCCAAATGATTATCCCAAAAATCCAGCAACCCCGATGAGAACAATGAAACGCGTCACGGAAAATGGTTGCCAGTCCACAAATCATGGGAATCATTATCTAAGCGAAATGATTACGTTAAAAATGCCCGCAACATACAATCGCGAAATGCCATCTGGTAAAACCAACTGACAAAAAGATTTAACCTCCATGCAACGTGATTTTAAAAACCGCATCTCATTTCGATGTGAGAGACGGCAGAAACATCTGGGAGGTGTTTATATTACAGACTGGCATTCGCTTAAACAAGTGTTACTTAAAATTACATACTGCGGATCGATGAAATGGAAAGATGCAGTGACTCGCATAAAATACATTCCTTTCACATTCGTTGTTAAAAGATTTTCAACGGTTCCATCTTAGCAGTGATAGGGAAGCTTTTCTCTGCATGAAATTAAATGAAGAGATATTGTTACAAGCAGCTGCAGTGGAACAGACAGATAAGGGAAAAAAAAGAAAAAAATGAATCTTTGAGCGGCGTGAAATAAAGATGCTTTTAGAAACAGAAAGAAAACACATTAATAAAATCTGGATGTTTTTGAGAAATGAATTTAATCACATATTTCATTATAGGAAAGAGGGGGGGGGAGGCTAATATGATCTAAAAGTAAGAAAGTTATGTTTTAAATTAATTTTGAATAAAAATGATAGCTATGGGACAGAAACGCTGTCACATAACTCACCCCCACAACAGAAGAAAGCTAAAACGTGTACGTTGCAGCTTTATATCTACTTAAAATCCTTTGTCCACCTTCGCCCTTACAGAATATATATCATGACAAAATAAGTAAAATTAACTATTTAAGTTGATATCTACCAAGAAACTTATTTTAACTTGTCTGTGAAACTATTTCCCGTTAGCTCCTGTAAAATATTTTATACAACTATAAGTAAGTAGAAAAAAAATATATATTTGCTTGCTTTCAAAACAATTCACAAGAATTGTGTCATAATATTCAAAATAATCTTTTTTTTAATTAAATATTCCACAAAATAAAATGGCCACATTAGTTGATAACACAGGATCCTATATTTAATTTTTTTTGTGGCGCTGGTACCAGCATTTAGTCATGTATCTATTCATATAGAGAAGCATTTACTGTATTTACGACTTCTCAAAAATTTGATCTTACATGAGATCATAATATTAAATAAATGCAAGCAAATAAAAACAAAGGACAAAACACATCAGTAAAAAAATTTGTTACTTTACGGAAAGATGAATTCTTTCATAAAATTGAAGCTTATTTGTATTATCTTAGGTTGCTTCATTACTGGCATAAGAAACTTACAAAAATTTGTGCATAACGCACAGGACTACCAGAGACAAAAATTGTGCAAGCTGTACGCGCTCAAACAAGTGCAGCCCTAAGTATTGAAATTTTGTGAATTCTAGTTGCATCAACTTATGGCTTCTGCCCTAAATAATAAGGGGTAGTTTTTTTAGATTCCTGCAATTTAACTAAGTCCCCGGTTTCCAAAAAAATCACAGTATGTTATAATTTAGCATTTTATGAATTTTTACACTGCCATCCTGACTTTCGTGTATTGATCAAAATTTAACCCCTGGCAAACTTATAAAAAAATTAATAATAAATTGCATACAATTTTGTATAGTGTAACTAGATATCTTACTCGATCTGCCACCTCCAAGTAAGAAGTATCCAATGAAAGTGTAAAAAAATGTTACCTGTTAAAATTAACAACTTCGAAATGTATGTGTAGTTTAATATGTCATGTGACGGATAACTCCTAGAAACATTAAAATCTTTGTATAGAGACAAAATGATGATGCCATTGATATGTTCTGACATTATGCAAACACAAAAAAAAACTGTTAAAAAGAAGTATTTTAATATTGAAACATGGTGTAAAATTTAAAAGATAGAAAAGTAAAAGGAGAAACTGTATGTGTGTGGAGGGAGGGGGGAAAAACTCCCAAACTCAAGAACTACTTGTAATACAACACATGAACAAAAGTGTACGCAAGCATACACAACGTGTAAGTAAACACATGAACAAATTATATAATATCACATGAACTCTATGCATTAATGTCTCAATGAACTAAAATTGTAATGTATTTGCCCACAAAATAAATAGACAGTATATGTGTAATAACCCAAGATACTTGCATACGAGTGAGATTCAATTACATAATTAATGAGTTATCATCAAAATGTAATGAATAAGTGTTAATAAAACAAATGAACTACTTGTAATGTGTGTGTAAACTCTGGTTAAACTCTAAACCAGCCAGTGTGTACAACTCAATGAACTACTTGTAAGAAAAAGAAAAAAAAAAGAAATACTGCCGAATAAATCGCTAGCAAAGTACAATGTGTAAAAGCAAATGAACAAAATATGTAAATCAACACATGAACTAGTGTAATGTATGTATAAGAATGTACCAAAATGTATTAAAAAAAACAACTGTTGTGAAACACAAACAAATATCCAACATATGAACTACATATGAAAGAAAACTGTTGAATAAGTGGTTGACTAAGGGTTAAAAAGAAACTGAAACTGCATCTGCCAAATTCATTACTGTCTTAAGTTAACAGAAGCTTGCATAAAATGCATAACTCTACGCTAAAAATTGTAGAAGCTATGCAAGCCAAACATGTTCCATGAAAAGAATGAAAGGGAAGAGAAAAAAAAAAACATATTGATAGCCAAAAATAACAAGCAATGTACCTTATGTGGTATGCATGAATGTATCCGTCACAAGACAACTGTGAGACTTGAACTCACAAATTAAAAAAATTTTAAATTTGAAGAGAAAAAAAAATGGCAAAGAATTAAGTTTAATGACTATATGTGAATAGCCCTTTACCAAAAATAAAGTGTACCTAACAGCTCACATTATGCATGTGACTACCTTTTATACGAAAAACACTTACCGATATCAAATATCATGTCAGTTATAATAAAAAAAAATACCTTATGTTATAACTTAAAATAGCAACGAGTCACCAGCCGCGCGT
The DNA here is from genome assembly GCA_963932465.1 of Maratus speciosus. NCBI lineage: Eukaryota > Metazoa > Arthropoda > Arachnida > Araneae > Salticidae > Maratus > Maratus speciosus. Next base: position 174,442,963 of record OZ010790.1, on the reverse strand, counting down.
AAACAATGAAGTCTAACAGTACATTAGCTGCATGTGTAAAACTGTACACCCGGTTAATTATCCCTTGTAAAAAAAAACTTTAAGATGACTGTGTAAACAATGTACAATAGTTACATTATGTTATCAATTCTGCAAAACTTTTAAACACACGAACTAAAAAAAAAAAAACAAAAAAACACTTGACATTAAAAGAAAGTCTATCTAAAAACAACTACGAAGTTGTGAATGCAGTGAAAAAGAAAATACAATTTTTAAGCTAAACACAAATGATGCTAAAAGAAACCTATACATGCACAGACGGTTATGAATGTCCTTAACCATGGTGAGTATTAATTGAAATATAACAAAATTCAGCAAAACTAAACGAGTCAATGTGTGTGTGTGTGTGTGTAGTACCAGGCTTAACCTGACATCCCAAACCATGTGCATTAGAGGGGGAAAAAACGTGTGTGAATAATACCTAACAATGCTTTTTTGTGTTCATGACAGCAACTTGTTTAAAAAAAAAAAACTTTTATGTTTTGAAAATATATTTATATGTGTAACTATTTTTCTTGCTGTTTTGCCCATGCACACGGGTCAACAAATGTTTTTTTTTTTTTTTTTTGCGGTGTCCCAGGTGATATATATAACGATTATCTCGTTATATATGTTTACATTCCATCCCCCCCCCCCCCCCCGCCCAGCAGTTTCAATTAAAATTCTGTTTAAGAATTTATTTATTTTAGTGCGCTATAGTCAAACAGTGCAGCCCCTAAAGTAAATTCAACATTTAAAAACTAAATCGATTGTATTAACAGCCCTTCACATTTAAATTAAATTATTCTAGTTACTCATCTCTTTAATAAAATAAAATCAGTGATTCAGTCTTCAATTTTTACTTTATGATTTTTTCACACATACGATTTAACCTTGTAGAAAATTCGTTACGGCTGACTGTTAGTTTCAAAAGCATTTTAACTTCGGTCATTTCCTTATTTGGGCATGAATATAACTCATCATTTAAAATCACTTTACATGCAATCTATTCATTAGAATTATCTTCGCTTCACACCCTTTTGTTCAGATGTATGTCAATTCTGCATTTTTGTGGTAAAGCGGTTTATCTTTGATCTAACATCTGCTCTAGAAAAATACATTCTCATGCCTTTTCGCCTAACGATTTCGATCTGTTACTAGGCCTTATCCAGAAACACTTTTTATTTTTTTTTTTACATTTAACCGCAGCTGTATCAATGTACAGATTAGTCTGCGTCTATCATGACTCAGTAATGTTATCAGCCCACAATCTGCCACCCCTACACAATTAATATATGGTAGAAGCCTACCGTATGTTTTTGGCGAACATACAAGCCAATGTTTCCCTCAGCTTCTTGTGCATGGCGCAAAAAGACTTGTAGATTGGCGAGATCCGCCAAGCAAGAAAGTTGTAACTGTATATTCAACAATTCCTGCTCTGTCTCTAGCCTCGTGATGACGTTTTAAAAGAGGCTCCTTATTGCTCCCCCCTGTACCTCTCCCTTGGACTTTCATCATGAAATAAACAAAGTCTTCGTTTACCCGAATTGGAGTTTTTTTTTTAGAAGTCCTGGTATTTCTAAACCGCTATACGCCCTCAATAATACGGCCACATCTATAGTATAACGGAAGCTTCGTTACACCATTGTACAAATATCTAGAAAGTTTTAAAAATACACCTAATTTAAGTGAATTTTAATGTCTATGTGGTGCATCAATTTTTGGAAAAGTATATATTAATTTATAATTTTAAATTAACAGACATTTAATTTCATATATTAAAACGCAAAGTGCGAAAGATATACATTTTTTAACATTTCCTTATATATTTGTACAAGTAGGTCATGTGATTTCTTAAATAGCAAGATTTAAAATTTCTCTAATTTTTGCCATTTCAAAAGTTTCGGACTTTTAGTAATAAAAGTAATATAAAAAAAAAAAAGTATGAAATGAAAGAAAAAAAAAATATTTAATGAAAAAACATTTTCCAACCAATTGAAAAAATCCGTAAATTTTAACTACGAATTTTTATAAAGGCATCTAATCGCGTTTTCCAAAGGTTGAGTTATACAATTTAAAAATTCCATTCAAATCTCGCAGGTACCCTAAACTGAATCCAACAAAAGAAATTTTGTCAACACAAAACCTGTCACTAATCGGACACAATTCAACTCGATCACGAAATGAATGAAAATTAACACACATTTTAATACAATTAAGGAAAAACTCTCTACAATTTTATATATGGTATATGTTATGATTCATTAAAAAAAGAGCTATATTTATTAATGTTGAAATAGATAATTGTCTTCAACTGGAAAAATGTTCTAGACTTTATCGAAAATCCAGTTAACTTGCAATCGCCCGCAACGAAAAAAGACAGCATTAAACAGACCATCCAAAGAGACCATTCATCCAGATCAGTTGGCTCAAGTTTGAGTAAAATTGGGTTCCTAATCCGGTGCAGAACTATTCGTAGTTCCTTGGAATATGAAAAAAATATCACTTGATATCTCGGACTGTTAATAAGGTATGTCATGAAAATATATTGCTCAATGCCAAATGATGATATTCGGCGAGGACGAAACGGATGTCACTGAATGTCAAAAAGTGATATTTAAAGATATTAGAAAATACTGGCCAGCATTGTCAAATGTCAAATCATAATATTAACACATTCGCTGCCACTAAAAATTATATTACCATCCTCAGAAGCCGCATTACAAAACAGGGTTTTAATGGTTTAAATGTTCGTTATATTTTACTACGAAAATCAGAAAAACGAGAAACATGTTATTTCCTGTTTAGGAGAGCGTTTTTTTCCGACGCTCTGGAGCGTCAGTGGCACACAGACTCAACCTCTCTTCGTGAGTGCCACTGACGCTCCAGCGCGTCTGATGAATATTCTCAGAAATTACTGGTATATTGCATAAAATAGCAGTTTAAAAGGAATAAAACGGAATACCGTTTATATATACGTTCATATATATTCATTTATTCCATTTATGAAACAATACTGAAAACATTTACAAATAATAAGCACAATATACAGATATTGGCATTGTTGAATTATTACTTCTATTTCTAGATGTTGAAGCAAAATAATAATTAAACATAATAATGCAAAATTACTATCAACTCTAAATATTAAATTAATGTAGCAAAGTATATATAACACATAAACGATATAGTAAAAAAAAAATAAATATATAAAAATAAAAAGCATGAAGAAAGTACAGAAATTATTAACTTGTTGCAAACGAAATGTTAATTTTGTAGGAGTAATACTGCAGTACTACATCATTATTTATGATATATTTCACAGCAGTTTAAGCAATATCCTGGTTTATCGGGGCAGGCACTACACTCGTACGTAGTGTCCGTACGTTTGCCTTGATAGGAACAAGATTTACACCTTTTTCGCTGTGTTTTTGTTTTGCCAGTTGCAAGTTCTCTTTATTAACAATATGCTTGATATTGATATTCTTCGGAGTCAGCTTTTTTTCCTCCATTGATGGCAAAAGTGATTTTATAACATTCAATCGGTAGTCATAAAGTGATATTTTACTGCCAGAATATTTATTATAAAGGGCATGTGAATTGATTAGAATTACTTCAATAATATGAAAGAACAATTTTTTATACCAGCGTATTGTTTTTCTCTCCGATAGATAGTAAGACAGCATTTGATCTTGCCAATCTACACCAGACATAGACGCATTATAATTGATTATTGGCAAAGGCTTCTGCTTTATTTCATTTCTTTTATTTAAAATATCAACAATCTCATTTTTGTACTCAGTAGAAATGTAGCAAACCTCACGTTTATCTTTCCATTTTCCAATCATGACTCCCTGACAGTATCTTTCTACAGTATCACCTTTCCGTAATTTAGTAGTTTGAACTTCTTTTGGAGTGTTTTTGCGAGTGGTTCTCAATGTACCTGTGCAATGTGTCTTTTTTCTAACAAAATCTTGGCTAGCTCAAAGCTATTATAATAATTATCCATAAAAACATGGTGACCGACATTTAATTTTTCATTCAATAAGTGCAAAACATTTTTTTGTGTATGGTTTTCTCCTCCATAATCACCTAATGAACCCGTATACACGGCCATTTTTTGCACTATTCCACTCGATGTACTCAGAATATACAGTTTTATACCGTATTTATGTCTTTTATTTTTTATGTATTGGCGAAACAATAATCTCCCTCGCCATAGTACCATAGATTCATCTAAAGAAAGTTCTCGATTAGGATAATATAACTGCTGCATTCTTTCTTTAAAAAAATCAATTATGGGGCGTATTTTTATCAACCTGTCTGCAGGTTGAGGTTCTCCAGGTGCACTATTTTTTGCAAAATGCAATGCACGTAAAATTAACAAAAACCGATTTCGACTAATGCTATTTGCAATGCCTGCATTATGAAATAACGGGTCTTTTTTCCAGTAATCCTGAAGTCTATTCGTTTTTATATTCCCCGTTTGCAAGAATACTCCTAGAAAAACCAAAAATTCATCAATCTGTAAATTTTTCCAGAAAGTTATTCGTGACTTTTCTTTAGTTTTATCACTACTTAGTATTTCTTGTGCGTAATGATTTGTCTCTTCAACTATTTTTTGAAGAATGTCATCCGCAAGAAAAAGTCGAAAATATCCAAATGGTGTGCATTCACTTGGCTGTATTAGCAGTGACTCAGTTTTCATAAATAGATGACTTACCATGCTATTTGAATCAGTTTCCCAATCAAAACTGATTTTTCCATCTGTCGGTAATTGAGGAGATGCATCGTTGTCTTCTGTCTCAGAATCCGACATTTCTCTGGTGTCCATTGCAACATCAGAATCCGACATTTCTCTGGTGTCCATTGCAACATCACTCTCTCCATCCGATGCGTCCGAAGATTCCCAACCGTAGTCTTCGTCTGTGCTATCATAATCCGAAAAGTCACTATTTTGTAACAATTCTAACATTTCGGCATCAGTCAATATTTTATTTACTTTTCTTTTCTTGGGTTGTAACGGTCCTGCCACACTTGGAGCATCCGCCATTTTTAATCACGCACATAAAAAAATGCAAACAAAAATTTTGAAAACCAACAACAAAAAATTAAAAAATAATGCTTCACTAACGTGCCGAAACAACCTCGCCGTTCAATTTCCAAAGCCACACTAAACACAGAGCATATAACTTATCAAAGTCCGTCGCCGCGTTAATGCGTCGTCGGCATACAAGGAGGTGCCGCTCTGACGCGCCAGTGCGTCGGTGGCAGCGAACGTGTTAACGAATATATTTCTTAAAGAGTTCAGTTTATGCTAGCCAACACATTTTAATATTGGGAAATATCTTTGTGCTACCGGGGTAGTAGCAAAATTGAGTAGCAAATACAATATTACATTAATAAGGTATACTATTTACATATTACAGAAAGGCATCGTTAAAAAGGAATACTTCTAAAATTAAAGAAAGATGGTGATGGGGGAATGCTGAACGAGAACGGTAAAGAAAATGTACAAAAAATATAGTGAAAACACTTGATGGTAACTATGACAAAGACAGACTACAGAAACAGAAGATAGAACATCACAAAGGCAGAAAATATTTCATATTAATGCTCCTCGATTTGAAAAGGCATATTGTTAAAATTAAAAAGAGACTCCGGTAATTTGATATTAACGATCTCCATAAATCCGAACAAAAATTTTTCAGATACTAATATTAAATACGGATAAACTGTCAAGTGAGAGTATTACTCGCGGTCACAGGGTTCCATAAAATAAATATATGAATTATTAACTGTATTATTAAAAAAAGTCGTTGCTAAAAGAATAATAAGTCTTTGTAAAAAAACATGCAACGTAGGAGCATAGCTGAATATACTAAAAAAGTATGAAAGGGAATACCATAAAAGTTCAAAGAGACATGAAGCCTAAATAATATCAAATATTGCTATTCTGTATAACTATTTCTTTTTATCTTATTCTAATCTGTTTATGAGGAACTTAATTCGGTACTGACAATAAAAGTAGTCCATATTTAAACTTTATTTGGTAATTCATAAAACTAAATTCAGCGTAGTAATAATCTTTTATTTTTACAGGGTAGCTGAAACAAAACACTTGTTCAAAGTTTAAATTTGGCATTGTGCTAAGTGCGCTTCGAAAGGAGGTCGCAAAATTACAATGCCGCTCTCGTCTGTACCGCGTTTTCCCATATAGGTTTTTTATTAACTTTTAAAGACACGGGAGGCGTAATGCGAGATCCACTTAATGCAAATTAGTCGCGAATCCCATAGTATTTATGTGATTAATTCGAATTAAATTAGTCTGTTTTTAACGGTTTTACGGGTATATCTTTTATACTGCGACTCATCATTGCATTACACATATATATCATTAAAAGTTGTTATCTAGTCTTTAAAAGCCGATAGTACATACAGTACGCCGCCGCCGCCGCCCCTGTTACTATGTATGACCAAACACTCCGTGTCTTTAAGGCTTAATATCTTGGTTAATAACGTACAATTTTTTTCAAAAAACATTTTCAACTATGCTTTTATACTTCTGTTACGATAGGTACCTCCAGCGCTCCTCAAGAGTTTTGTTGAATGCCAGAAAATCGAAATTTGTGTGTAACGGAAAGATGCGATTTTCTCAAAAACTACGTGACCTAGCGTAATCGATATAGTTTTCCTGCAAGGTTTAAATTAATGTCAAATACCTCTAAGTTTTCCATAATTTTAGTTTCAGTAGATTCGGAAATACAAGGGGGCAGACATATTTTTGCTCTACATTTTCGACGATTTCTCTGAAAATATAATACATAAATTTAAAAGGAATGTATTTTTGAATTCAGCGTTACGAAACCTTTAACACGATACCCGACATGATATGCAAAGAAAAGATTTGTTTTTCAAGCAACGTAATTAGCCCCTCTAAAGTTTTCGTATATATATTTGTGAATGTTTTATAGTCGTATATATGTTGGTCAGTAGTCTTTATTACTTCGCAAGTTACTTGGGAAGAAAAAAAAATTAAACCAAAATCGAAAAAAGTGCAGAGACGCATGCTTACACATCGCAATCGATTATACAATGTGAAATATTCATTGAAGCATAAAGAAAACGCTATATCATGTCTGTCTTTGCGTTGCTAGCATAGATTCTTAAACCAGATGCAAGATTTCATGCATATGGATTCACGGTAAAATAATAATAAAAAAAGAATATAATACAGCCCATTTTCAAAATATTAGGATAATTGAGAAAAAGTAATAAGAAAAAATTATATTTCATTTATTTATTCTTTATACTAAGTAAATGCAACTAAATTTCTTATAAATTAAATCTGGAATGTTTCAATAAGATTTTAACATTTACAAAATATAAAATACAGTACAATAAATTAGGTATACAGCTTTCTGAAACACATCAAAATATTCGAATAAAATTTAGATTGGTTCAAAATATTAGAATATTTTATTTTACGCAACAATATTACCTTATGAATTTGAAGTAAATGATAGTTAATATTTTATAGTATCCCCTTTAACTTTCATAACAGCATAATATCGATCTTGCGTTACCATATACAAGGTGTTTACAAACATTTCTATAAACATTAACCCAAGGAAACTTTATACTTCCCACTAATTCAGTTTTACTTGAAGGAGGATTTTCTTGAAGTTTTTTCTTTATTATACACAATGAGTTTTCAATGGGATTAAGGTCTGGTGAATTTGGTGGTCAAGGAATTACCTTAATGTTGCGTTGGCGGAACCAATTCTTAGCTGACACTGGAGTATACGGTGACACTAAATCTTGTTGAAAGATGAAATCATCTTCAAATAAATCTTCTGATAATGGAATCATATAATATTCTAAAATGTCTTGATACATCTGAGAGTTAACCTTTCTGTAGACGGTGCATAACTTTCCAAGTCATTCTGCACTCATGCAACCCCAAACCATGACACTAGCAGCAAAATTTGCGGAACGTTTAAGGCTATCTTTATCAAATTCTTCTTGCTTTATTCTCCAAACTCGAAAACCTTGATTACCATTTGAAACACAAAACATACTTTCATCACTGTATAATATAGAATTCCAATCTTCTTCTCTCCATAAACGTCTTGATTTACACAAATTCAATCTTATACGTTTTTGGTTTTGTAGTCATGAGAGGTTTTGTTTTCGATACAAATGATTCAAACTTGTCTTAATGTTGTCAATGTAGAAACTTCAACTCCCCCTTCTTTCCATTTTCGGTGCAAGAATCGCACACTTTTAAAACGGTTTTTCATAACTATACGCTTCAATTTCCTGTCATCTCTCAGATGTTTTTGGTTTTCGGCCTCCATTTCGGTGATTATTTTGGAATTTTCCATTTTTTTTAATATTGTGTTATTATTTTACTAACGCTTGTTTGTGAACAATGTAAATAATTCACTATATAACATTGATTTTTACCATGCCGATACAAATCAGCCAAACGAAGTTTAATAGATTCAGGAATATCACTCACACGACCCATTTTAAGACGAAAAAGCAACGAAACTGCAAAAAGAATACAGATTTTAAATAAAATCTTCTGAATTATGTCAATGATGCCACCAGTTATGAAATGGTGATAATTAAAGGAGAATTAATGTGAAATATTCTAATATTTTGAACCACTTGATTAAATAATCTAACATATTGACTTTTCAAATTTTTTTACTTAATCTTTTCAAAAATGATATTAATTTTAAAATAATAAATAAGTTTAATCAACAATAAGTTCCTAATAAAAATATTGTTTGCATATTTGCATTAAAAGACATTAAATTACCGAACGATGTTTTCAATTTGTAAAGAAAAGTAATTATTCTAATATTTTGAATATGAGCTGTAGTTAAAGTAGTATTTTTATTGACACTATTTTCATTATTTAATTAAAAAATCATAAACTTTTTTTTTAATTAAAAGGGGTTTAATTCATTTAATGGTGAAGTAGCTTTTTGAATTTAAGAGAGACACAGTGAATTTATATAGATAGAGGAAAAATAAAAAACTAAAACCATAACAGGGAAATGATGAAAGATATAACTTCAGAAAATGTGGGAAAATGATTTTCATTTAAGTAGCTTGAAAATTAATTGAAATAATTATTCAAATAAACATTGTTTAATGATAGTTTTGAGGAGTCATTATTAGATGCTTTTTCAGCGACATATAAAGATGTAAAAATTTCATAACTTCATGATTCTTTGAAAATTTTAAGACATTTGTATGCTGCCAACACGAATACTACATAACAACATAGCAACGAAATTCTCGGTGTTGCGTAATATAAATTAGCTTTCTATTATTAAAGTGCAACTTGACAAAGTGCCAAAGAAACATTATACCGCAATTAAAGTATTTATATATTGAATTTTGGGGGATATGAACATTTGTATTAAAAAATTTTCTATTGTCCATGCACGTCCGATACCAGAATAGTTTTCCGTAATTTGGTAGTCAGTTATAGATGACAACTTATATAAAATGTCCACTCAAGTATCGTAAAATATCAGAAGGACACTGGCGATATAGGGAGCTGAATTTCAGTTATTCTGTAAAAAATAGCTGTCAGTAATGCAAATAAAATTAATAACCTATATATTTTGAATAAGGAAAATATATAACGTACATTGTTTATTGATATGCTTTTATTATTTAAAATAGTGTCTACTGAATGATGAAATGCAAAATATCCCTATCAATGTTCTTTAACATCTCGGAGAATTGCAAATACGAAATATTTATCAATATAACTGTTAGACATTTTTCTTCCCTCATTTTGCATATAATGAAGTGAATAATTTTTCTCAAAGGATTTGCTTGATATCCATATGTTTAGGGGCATAATTATCTCACTTAACTACTGCTTACATTTTTTCTTCCAAAGAAGCTTCATACATATATGCAGTACGTTAATCTCAATCTTGGATCATTAACTTTTATGTATATTCGGTGAGTAAAAAGAGGAATAAATTAGCGTTACCATAAAGCATATCTAATTTATTCTCTCGCCTTTCTCTCTTTATTGTTGTGTTAGATGCAATGTAAAGTATAAATATCCAAAATAATGTTTTTTCTTATCTGATACCCGAAAAAATATATAATTAGATTTTTTATATAAAAATTAGAACATATGTAAAATGTGCAAAGAACGTATTCTTTGAAAAATTTATTTTAGTATTAAAAACCTTCATAAAAAATGTTACTACATTTTTTTATTTAAGGTTGCACGATATCCATCACTTTGGTAATAATGACGAAAACGATCTAAACTTCTTCTAAAATTGAATTTGGAAATTAATGGTATATTCTGACAAAATACAGTAAAGATTCGATAATTAAAAATATGCGAGAAAAGTTTTTTTAACCCATCGATTTTCCTTTTTTATAATTCAGAGTTGTAACTCTTTAAACTCATTATTTATGAATTGTGGATTTTATCTTATCAAAATATCAGTATGTTCTATGTGACAAAGCCTCAACAAATATTTTTCAGTCTACTCTCTTTTATAAAGGAGGGATCCTTAAGGGACATATATTAAAAACATGAATCGGATAGACGGTATTACAAATAGTCCATTTCTAGAAAATAAAAAGTTTAAGTAAATATGCCTTTTTATTTTATTTGTTACACTTTTTATGAAAAAAAATATTTTTTAAACAAAATAGTATTTTGAAAATCTGATTAACACAAATATAGGTCCCATTTCTAATACATTTATGCAATTAAGGATATTTCAAAACGTTTAGAATTATAGTAGAAGTGTGGTTTTAAAATTTTCTTAATTTTTTGAAATAATATTTTCAAATTTCATTATAAAATTTCATTTTTTGATTAAAATATTTTCCTTGGTAAAAATTTTTAATAGTATGTCAAAAGAATACTATAAAATACAAAAAAAAAAAAAAAAAAAAAAAAAAAAAAAAATCAGATGGTATCGAATCCGCTTTAACTGTTAAAATATCAAAATACAACAAAAGTTATACACAAACTAAAATAATTTTTAAGTCTATGCAAGAAATGTTGAAAAAACTCTTAATAAAAATTATAATATTGGATGCAGAGTTTAAAATAGTACGATTATTTTTTTTCTTTGCATTGTGAAAAATGAAAGGCTTTTAAATGTATATACAAGGTCTGTATTTTAAGTAGTGAGACAGGGTATGGAAACAAAGTTTTATTCATCCGATCGTTACAGCGACTTAAAAATCTTCAAAGTAGTCTCCCCTTTCCCCAATGCAGCGCAGCCAGCGAAATTTCCACGCTTCGAACACTCCCTAGAAGTCAGTTTCCGACATGTCCTTTAAAGTTTTCGTCACGTTCGATTGGATAGATAAAACGTCTTCAAACCGGGTTCCTTTTAAGGCAGTCTTGAGCTCGGGGAACAATAAAAAAAGTCAGCATGACTCAGATCTGGGCTGTATGGTGGCTTCGCAGGTTTTAACAGTTTCTGCAGCGCGGGATAAACCCCCATTGGCATAAGCTTCCAGATCCCGCATTGCTAGTTTATTTAAAAAAATTACAATATTATTTAACAATTGTTGAAAGCTCATTATTTACAAGTTTATATAAGAGTTGTTAAACACACATCAATTAAAGATAAATATCAAAGTTAAGAGTTAAGTTATTAAGTTAAGAGTGCTAAGGACATTTAAGAGAATAAAATATAATAAGTAAAAGTAATAAGAAAAACAGACGAACTACACATGACAAACATAACATTTAAGTACTGTTCATATATTTATAATGTGAATATAGATATTTACGTTGTCCCATTCATTAAATTCAGTTTTAGATTCCAGTAAATTTATAATGACGTCTTAAAGTTATAATTGGGAGATTTATTAAATATAAATATTTTGTTAAAACGTTCTGGGAAGGTTTCTGTTTTTCAGATGGATTTGATAAACTGGACAACTTCTTTAGTCTGCGGTAAGTTGGAAATAATTTGATGACGATAAACAGTTGATACAGCAGTGCTTTTATGGGCCATTCCTCACTGGACACACCGAGGTCAGATGATCACTTGCTCATAATGCGCATATTGGTTTTCTCCTACAGTTGGCCTGAGAGTGAATATATAGTTCGCATGTGCTTCATCTAATTATTGGACGGTAGGGATTTATTTTACATTGATTAAATCCGATTAGTAGACTTTTCTGGGATAAAACGGATTTTGTTGTTGCCCTTTCTGCTTCCAGGTGTAGATGGTAATCGTAGGATTTTTCATTTTGTAGAGTTCTTTTTGTCGTAATATTTGGATCAGAGGTCTTATCGATGAAGTATTTGATAAGTTTTTCTGGAGGTGTGCTTCTTGGAATACCCAGGACAATAATTGTCCTAAGATCCTTTAATTTGAAGGATATATCTGTCTTTTCTTTTATCTTTTAAATTTTTTCGATTTTCTTCAATAAAAGTTCTGCATTATCATCCGTGTCAGATTTATAATTAGTTGATTATTTTTCCTTGAAAGTTTACATCTTATTGGTGGGATAATTTCATCTTCTTCCAATGTGTGATTGAGTAAATGTTGAAGTTGATTTAATGCTAATTACTTCGTATTAGTTTCCAATATGATTGCTAATTTTGAAATTTTCTTTTCTGTGCCAATAGGCTCTGAGCTACATTTGTTTTTCGTTCCTGATTGTACTTGAAGTTTAGGTGTCCCTAGTAATTTTCTTGTTTCTATTAGTACTTCTTCTAGTTGGTTGATATTATTGCTGAGTGAGGAGATTATTTCTAGTTTGTCTTCCTTTAGTTCTTGATTTTATGTTAGTGAAATTATTTCCTTTTCCAAAGTATACTTTTCTCTTTGTAATTCCTCTATTATTCCGTTTCTTTAGTTAATCTCTACCTGTCCTTACCAAGTTTGTTTGATCTGGATTTGTAATTCTTTCTATAGATGGCATACACTTTGTTTTAGTTTAATTCCTTTTCCTGCATCTTCATTATCTTTTCCTCCAAATCACAGTCCATATTTACTTGTATTTCTTTACTACTTAAATTCAAGACAGATTTATCGCTTTTCTTTAACTTATTTGTTGTTGGTTTTTAAATTCTTTGTGCAGATTTTCTATTTCTATTGATTTATTTGTAATTTCTTTGTTTTTGGCCTCTAACAACTATTTTAGCTTTTAATTTGATCTTGTGTTTCAATATTTATTTCATTTTCCTCGTTTAATAACTGTTTTATGCTTACATTTTGTTCTTGTTATTGTTTAAGTTTACCAAATTCAATTTTAAGATACTTATTTTCTTTTTCAGTTTCTTTTATGTATTTCTCTTTTTGTATGTATTTCTTCATTTTTTCCCTTCCAAATTTTAATTCATCTTCTTGCACCTAAATTTTTGCTACCATCTCTTTTTTCTACTCCTCTGCTTCGTTTAGTTGAGATGTTAGGTGTCTGTTTTCTTTCTTCAATTTGTTGGCTTTTTCTATTATTTCTCTTTCTTTACTATGCTCCTTTTTTCCCTATACCTGCTGTTTAGATTTTATTTCTAAGATTGTTTTATTTCTTTTCTTTTAATTCATTTTGAAGCTCTGTTATAGTATTTAAGTATTCTTTTCCTCTTTTATATTTCTCTCTAACTAAAACCATTTCTTTTTCTAGTTTTCCCCATTACTACATGACATTCTTCTTCCTTATCTTCTAATTGATGTTCTAACTGAATTACTTTCTTTAAAATATTTCCGGACATTCTTCCTTTTTCATATTCTTCTATCATTTTTTTGTGTTTTTATATGTTCTTTTAATTTTATAATTCCCGCTTTATAGGCGTCTATTACTTCCATTTGTTTTAACCCTTCCTCTTCATGATCTGCCACTAAATTTTCATATTTCACCATCTTTTTATTTATGTTTGTATTCGTTGTTTCGTATTCTTTCAATTAGATAGTTTAGGTAATTTAAGGATTATTTACTACTTCCCTTTTCTTTTTGCTTCGAAATTTTTTCGTATATTAGAATTAGATGGTATAATGACAGTTTTCCTGCTTCATCATGGGAGAATTTCGGTATTTCCGTTAAGTTTGGTGTCGAGATGCTTCTTGCATCTTTACTTAATATATGTTTTTTAGTTTTGTGAATTGATTTTTCTAATTTACACTTTTTAATTTTTTTTTAAAGATTTCTTACTTTTCTTTGAAATGTCACAATTACTATTTGCTTCATTTCCAGTTTCTTCCTCCTCATCATCATCTTCTACCGTGTCCAGATCTGTATACCATGATAATAAATAGAGGAGTCTGTCGCTTAGATAGGTTTAATCTGTATCTTTTTTTTCAGGCATAGCTCATATGATGATTTAATCCTAGAGTCTCCTGTTGAACTTGACTTTTTTCTCTTCGAGCCATCTGCTCCCAAGTTTGTTGTAGGTGCTTTTTCAGTTTTGATTTTTTGATATTTTTCCATTTCTGTTATTGTTTCCTTATTTTTATCTGTTAGGATTTTGTTATTTTTGGCTCTTTCATTTGGTGTCAGATTTACCTTATCTGTTGGCTGTGATTTATATTTTACTGGTTCCATCATTATTGAGTTATCATTTTTGATTGAAGATGCTGACCGCCTTTTCTGTTCTGTAAATATTAACTTGTTGGCTCTTTCTGGTTATGGAGTTGATGAATTTTTCGGTGCTCTTGTAAAACTGCTAAATGCTGGTTTAGGTGCAGCCATTTTGTCTTGATTCTAGAATAGTTGGTATTTGGCACTCTACTTTGAATGTTCAGGAATAATCAGCTTTGTCAGATGTTAAAGTGATTTTGGAGTTATTTATGATGGTTGTAAGATATTGTTTTAACAAGATTAACTACGGTCACGCTACATTTATAAGCAGACGTGCCGTTATATTTCAGAAAATATTACTAGATTTAAATATTTTTTAAATGATTATAGTTTCGGCAAGATTGTCTAAGGTCACTCTACTTTGATCAGCGAACATGCCGTTTTCATTCAGAGAAGACTATTTTGATGAGTCTTAGATTAAAAGATAATATTTTGGTAATCTACTTTATATCAGCGGATGTACCTTAATTGTTTAATTTTACGAATATTGCGAGATATTAATTCCTTTAATGTAAAAGATTAATAATTTAAGAGATAAGAGGTCTGAGGCACCATTAGGCCCCCACCATACATCATCGAATAAAAGGTATATAGAAAGGAAAAAGCAAAAACCAATAGTTGTAACTATCGAAAATAACTAAGATAAAATAATTTTGGAGTATTAATGGGTATTTTTTGAATAATAAAATATGATAAAATAAATTAAATAAATGATAGAAAAACACTTTAGTGCCAATTAGAATAAAACGGGGGGGGGGGGTGTTTGAATAACTTCCTGTGCTTGTGAAGCCAGTGTACAAGAATAACATAAAACAGTAGAATCAGTAGATAAACAAAATAGTATTTAAGGTAAAAAGTAACTTCAGGTAAACAAAATACAGTATTCACAGGTAATTAAAAGTGCCATTAAACTCCAAGCAGCTTATTTTACTTATTTTATTATTTAAGCAGCTTATTTTACTAATGTTCGCTATTAATCATTTAAGCCACTAATTTTAATTTTTAATAACAATAATACAGTATTTTCAGATAAATATTAGCAATTATATAGAGGACACACATTACAATATTTACAGTATAAATATTTAACCAAGTGGCTTTATACCAGTTATGTATCTCTACCTCCCGCAGAGAGGAAAGCGGTTGATAGGTGAAAAGAAAAGTGGAATAGGTAATATCCACTAATGAAGAGTATAACACTGTATTTACTATAGGCTTATGGGGGGAAACTTCAGAAAATGAAAATAATCAGTAAATGAAGTACTTACCCAGAGAACGCAGATCCTCGCCCCATGGCCTCATGTAGGATGTCACGACTAAGGCGGTGTGGGCCGGCGCGTGTTCGTGATGAAGCGTCCATCGATCGTTGTTAAAGTTAAACGACTGTCTCTGTCGAGGAGATTCTTCACTTTTGTCACATTTTCGTCTGTGATGACTGTTGAATTGCGTCCAACTCTCGTCAAGTCCTCGATGTTCTTCCGTCCCGAATTCACCGTGCCTGCGGAAAACCTGGGTTTTGATACGGCTTCTTCCTTGTAGGCCGTCCTGATCAGGGAAAGCGTATTAGTAGGTGATTTGCCCAAGCGAACGCAAAATTGGAAGGAGTAAGGCTATTCGCGCGAACGCCCAATTTTCGTCATTTTTGTCCGTGTGCAAAATGCCCATAAGCACTCGGCACCACTAGCGATACACACTCCTTCACAGCTCGGAGCGAAGTGAGGCGCGGTGAGTTGCTTAGCTTAGATTCTCCACCACAATTCCCGCCCATGGAGCTTGCGCTTCAGCGACTTGCGTGCCGCCCAGCGGCCAGTCTCATTACTTAAAATACTCATTTTGTAAACTTGTCCACTCGGATGGATAAAAAAATTACATTGATAATAAAAAATTGTTTATTGACAACAGATCAATGAACAAATCTATCTATGAATAAATCTATGAACAACAGGCTACGCAAGTACTCTGGTATCTTATTTTCATTTTATTTACCACAATGAAAGTTCGATATATTAAATAAACGTGTGGAGAATATAACCATATTGTTTATCAAACAGAGCTATTTTTTATTCGTTTCGATAATTTTCTAATAATCTCACTTTATTGCACGCCTCTTCATCTATATCGTAAAATTTCGAGCTATAGCTGTCACACTTAAGAAATTTGGTTTGATACCCCATTGTTGCCACATTATTGAAACATTTATGGGGTAACTGGAATACCGACCTTACATTTGAAACATGAAGTAAATATGCATAAATATCTAATAATATCAATGTAATTATGTTTCTAATCTTTAAGAAAATTTATTGTATAATAAAAGTGATTATCCTATTTTAATAAAAAGTCAAGGAAATTCAACCAAATAGGCTTTTTTTTAACCTTAAATTTTAGGCAACCTATCACAGCAAAGGCAGAGTTATGATTGAGTTGACACACGCTGTTTTAAGAAATAGAGATAGGTGTGCAATACTAAAACTTAAAATACATCAACGGTTTTTTATAAAACAGCCTTTGTCCCAGTTACCCCAAATAACATATATATATATATATTTGGTAGCATAAAAAAATATAAAAAATGCATTTACAATTTATTAATATAATTGTTTCAGTGTTATTAAGCTCGTTTTTATGAAGAAGAGTACCCAATTTGTATCAAATGTGTTACAAATAAAATTCAAACACCAGTTGCAATAAAATAACACCATTTCTCGCCATATCAAGAAAAGTTGGAACTAACATTATGCAAACTAATTCCTACAATCTCTGATTTTTCCTACCTCTTCATTACGTAAAATATTTTATGGAATAGATATGTGAAAGAGTTCAAAAGTATTGCAGCACCACTATTAAGACAAAAATTATAGCTAACTATATTAATCTACCAATAAGTTATTTTATCATTCTTCACACATTATACTCATTATACATTATAAACAATATATATTATAATATTTGTCATTCATAATAGAGGTTATGGCGAGTATCTATTCAATACCGGATTGTAGACATACTTTCAAATAAAAAATCTCTCAAATCACCTAATGTTAATAAATGTAACAGTATAACATTTTTACTTCCGTTCGATTTCACGTGATGAGTTGTATAAATGTTTTTTAATTTTCATGATATCTACACTTTTACAAGTATTTTCATCTCATTTAACAACACTCTAAAAAAAAAAAAAAAAAAAAAAAAAAAAAAAAAAAAAATCTGTAAAGTTACTAAAGATTTTCTTGGAAACTGGGATTCTTAGAACTTTTTATGTAACGGCAACAAGAAAAATTCCTGTAACAGACGCTGATACAGGAATTTTTGTTGTTGCCGTTACATAAAAAGTTCTAGGAATCCCAGTTTCCTAGAAAAACTTTAGTAACTTTACAGATTTTTTTTACAGTGAATGTGATTGTAAATGATAAATTGAAAATGATTGTATTATATCAGATCGAATTACCTCATATGCAGACTACTTTTATCAATTGATCTGATTAACCTTTGTATGTTTTCTGGGGGTTAAAAATATAATAATTATAACAAAACCGAATAAATTAGCCCCAAATAAAGCATTTCTAATGCATTCTCACACCAATCTCAACAAGAATTAATATTGCGTTGGATGTAGTGTAAAGAATAAATATTCCGGATATAGACCATTGTTTTGTTAATAACCACTAAACGAATATTGAGATTAATTTGAGAATATTGAGATATTGAGATTAAAATTATTGAACTAAATATATATTTTTTGCATATTTGGGTCTTTCGATTGAATAAATTTGCATCAATTTTTTAGATGCAGATAGCCCCTAAAAAAATCAAAATATTTAATTATAATAAGCTTTATCCCCAATTCAATGGTATGTTTATTTTTCTTCTACAATAAACTGTACCATAATGCACCAAATATGGTAATGCATGGTAAAAATATGGTAAAATACACCATAAAGTGTTGCGCTCTTTCTACGCGAAAGTATTTCTATTAAACCATTTTTATTCATATCTACATTCTGTTTTTAACTATCATATATGTACTATGATAATAATTTGCGATGTTATTTAATATCATTATGTAGTATTGCGCGGCATTTGTTTATTATGGACATTTTTTTGGGTTATTTATTTTTTATACACGTCATGGCGTTACCTGGAACTTATTTAATGTAATTAATGTACCATGTTGAATGATGCAAAAAGCTTTTTCAGACTTAATGCCTTGAAATCTCCTTATCTTGATAATATATAAACGTTTTCTTTGAGCAAGAGCTACTGTATATATTATTAAGAGGGTCATATTTTTCTTGAAATACTCCACAATTATTTTTATGGCTATTAAGAAAAAGATGCTTCAAGAAATATGCCATAATTGCACTCAAGTACACCGTTATTTAAGAATTTTCCGAGCTCAGTTTATATTTATAATGATATGTAAGACTCATTTGAGAGTAAATTGAATGAATTTTGCATGATAAGAAATATTTAGAGAAACTGATTCTTAAACGAATTATTTTTTTTTTTTTATTTTATGGAAAAATAACTTGAATACTGTCAAATAAAAAAATATCGCAGTGTTTAGTGTTAAGGAATGATTTTAGAGCAGATAGTGTTTACTAGAACTTTTTTTTATCGTGACTGATATCAATGTTTAAATATTTATTCAGTTTTTATAATGGTATTAATACAGAAAAATGTGTTTGAATACAAACAGAAAAAAATACATTTTTCATTATAAATGATAGTTTAAATGCATTATTTACTTTATTCTTCTTAAATTAAAGTAATAAATTTTATTTGTGATACTTATAAACTTATAAATATAATGATCATATGTGTCTCAACTATCATAAATTGGGGCTAGTGTAATATGATATGTAACACCGCTTTGGATGGCTAAATTTATGCTTTTTGTGGAGGGGTTAGGGATGGCATATATTTTGTATCTCTATAATTTGGTTCATCAAACTTCCTTAATTTAATTTATTCGTAAATACAAATAATATAAAAAGATCATACGAATTGAATATTTCCAGCTGAGAGAAAAAGATCGTTGAAAACTTTTATTGGAAAATTACCACAGCTTCAAAATTTCATATAATTGCGAAAAGAGTTTCGACATCAAGAATTGCGATAAATATATTTAAGAATATTTTTTTTCCGAAGAAATCCCAAGTTCAGTTACAGTTTAGTACTAAACAACAACAAAAGAAAAATGCTACACTAAAAATACGACGTAAGCAGCATGGGCCAAAGAGTTCCTTGAAATTTCAGTTCAGTTACTCCTTAAACATATTATTCACGAATAAAATTAATAAATATTACATGATAGTAACTGTTTTTCAAAACGCTTTTTTTATAAATTCAAGGAAGTAAAAATTAAAAAACCTATCTAGAGTAAGTGGGAAAAATAACTGAATGAAATAATATTTAAATCGCTAGATGTATAGTAATGCTTATCAATGAACTAGAATTTATTGAAAATATATGGTGATTTTGATCAATGTTAATATATTTATTCATGCTTTATTAATCACATTAATGCAGGATGACAAGTTATAAAACAGAGGTAACATTTTAAAAAGTATATCTATCATAGAGATTGGCATGCTTGGAAAAAAACCCGTTTTTTTTTTTAGTTTTTTTTTTTTTTTTTTCGAAAGGCTATTTATCGATTTTTCCAGTAGGAAAAATTGAAGTTTCATTTGCGAAATAATGTAGTTGAAATTTTATAATAATTTTACTTTTTAAATTTATTAAAAATAACGTTAAAATAACGTTACTTTTATTTATATTTTTTCCATGTTTCGTGACCCGCATGAAAACGGAAAATCTTTTCTGTCTGTTTAGAAAGAAACTTGAGTCTTTTAAAGGATCCTTCACAATTTTCTCATCTTAAAACATGACCCTTAACAAAATTCTTTCTCTTAAACAAACAAACAAACAGAAAAAAATAGATTTTTTTTAAATCTCTAAATTGAATTCTTCACAAATGTAATTATTAAAAAGAACCTGTTGTATAATATCTGACTACAAAGGACGTCCTCAATAATTTCTGAATAAGAACTTAAATACAATGATAATTTAGAATTCACAAAGTTCTGATTGTATTTTTTACAAGTATATACAAAAGTTCACAATTTCGCAAGAAGAGCATCAGGTGAAAAAAAAATCCAAGCATCTCTGGTAAGATAATTAAACGCAACTTATTTTGTTAAAAATGAAAATTCATATGCAAAATTATTTCCATAATACAGTATAACTTCAAAAATCCGGCATCATCGGAACCGAGAATATGCCGTATTTTTAAAGGGATATCAAAAGTAGTATTATAATCTTAATGGTGGCTTTAACCATAATTTAGATCACTATTAAGTGATATTTTTGTAAGAAAAAGAGAAAAATAAAGAAACTTACTTTAATTGATATTTACTGTGTTACAGAAAAAAAAATGTAATAAACAGTCAAATTATTTCTTCTCTTGTAATTCCGGAAACATGGATGTCAACTTTGTGTGCTTCAATTTTTTTGGCCTTTCTTTAACAAGATTTTTTTTTCTTTTTTTGTATTTTACTAGGGGGCTATGCCCCCTACGAGCTACGCTCGCCAACCCCCGTTCAGGCACACCAAAATCCAAAAAGCACGCTAATTTGATCGACTTTAAAAATATCGAATTAAAATTTAAAAAAAAAAACCAGTAGTGATCTCTCTGTAAACGAGTTTCCATTCGCTTTCCTTGGATTTAGGATTTTTAAGGCCAAATCTGCTGCTGTTAAGAGATACAATGGGTATGATCCATGTCAATTCAGGCAGCCAAAGAAAAAATCTTACCTTCATAGTCTCAGAAGTTTTTGAATTGAACATATGTTAAAATTCAATAAAAAATAAGATACTTGTATATTTTGGTTTTGCCCAAAAAAAATTCCTGGCCCGAGATACAGGCCGCCAAAGATGGCATCCCGGGCACCATTTCCAATTCGCCATTTTCGATAAAAATTTTAAAGTACTCTGTCTCTAGAGCGGTGCAAGATATTTTGTTGCGGTTTTTTTTATTTTAAAGATAATATTCTTCTGTTTAAAATGATATACCCAATTTTGAAAAATGTATTCAACTTTTCTTGTGGCAACCTTTTGAAAAAAAAATTTTTTTTTCAAAAAAAATTGTTTTTTCGAAAATGCCAATCCTAAAAATTTTGATTTTTTTGCTGTTGATCAATACCATTGGGAACTATCTTCACTGTAAAGGAGAAGTTCCACTTTTGAGTTTAACAAATTTTAGAAACATTTAAAAAATTCGGAGAATTTTACAGGAACTGTATATATACAGTTCCAGTAAAAGTCACTGAATTTTTGCTTATTTGTATCATATTTGTAAGGATAAGCCTACTATGTATCCTAAACAAGTTAGAAATTGCAATATCAAATGTGGCAAATGAGGTGCGTGCATAGTATTAACTAGTTTTATAAATATTCAGATCTTGGTGCAATAAGTGTAACACTCTTGGGCAAAAAGGCATGAATACAAAATTTACTATAATACCATATATTAAATTCAGTATTACGGAAATAATATGAAACCATCTTAAAAGGACTTAATCGCCATGGCAACCTAGAATCATTGCCTATCATGGTATATCATTGAATCAATTATGTATTATAGGATTTTTAAATAGAACGAAGAAAACTTTTATTAATGTCTTTTATGTTTTAATTTGATTTTCATAGCATTTGAAGTGATACATACTTTATTGCAGAGGTGTACAAAAAATTACTTCCTGTGTCATAGAAAGTGCTTAGTGTTTACAGGGACACACAAAAGATTTCGGATACTTTACCTTATTGGAAATACTGCACATTAGCGAAGATTGCTAGAGGTGCATTTTTAGTTGCGATATGAGTTTTTAAGTTTAATTAAATATTTCCATATTACGTTGTGTGTATAAAGGCTGTAGATCATATACAGGGCTACACAAAAGAAATCGTAAGGGTATTGCTGGAAGTGCATTGTTAGTTGTGTTTGAGTTTTTAAGTTTAACTAAATTTTTCCATATTACGTTGTGTGCATAAATGCTGTAGATCATATAGAGGGCTACACAAAAGAAATCTTAAGG
Organism: Maratus speciosus; assembly: GCA_963932465.1. Lineage (NCBI taxonomy): Eukaryota > Metazoa > Arthropoda > Arachnida > Araneae > Salticidae > Maratus > Maratus speciosus. The sequence continues at coordinate 174,420,242 of OZ010790.1, read as the reverse complement.
GTTTACTGAGTATGAATGAAAGTAGCTTAAAGGTGATTTTTAAATGAGTTATGCATTTTTACACTGAACTACATTTAGTATACTAAGATATGTTTGGAGAATATAGATAAAATGATATAGAGGTCCATGCAAAGAATTAGATACATGGCCGTCTATGAATGATAATCTCTGGAAGTGCGATTTCACTGGTTTTAAGGATGTTTTAATGTTAATTAAATATTAGCTAAATAGTGTCATGTATAAAAAGATAGTAGGTAAAATACAGGGTTGTATGAAAGTATTCAAGTATGCTTCCGTCTATTGACAAATTTCTAAAAGTCAAATTCCGACCTATTTATGTGTTTTTAACAATTTCCAACATAGTTGAATGTCTTTATGGATTCGATTTGTCTGCCCATCTGTCTGAACTCTAACTTGTATTAATATAATTTGTATTGCTGTGTAATTGATATATGTTATTGAGATTATTTTACTATGTTCGGTATTGAAAATAAAGTATGTATCACTTCAAATGCTATGAAAATCAAATTAAAATATAAAAGACATTTATAAAAGTTTTCTTCATTCTATTTAAAAATCCTATAATACATAATTGATTCAATGATATACCATGATAGGCAATGATTCTAGGTTGCCATGGCGATTAAGTCCTTTTAAGATGAATTCATATTACTTCCGTATTACTGAATTTAATATGTAGAATCATAATAAATTTTGTATTCATGCCCTTTTTGCCCAAGAGTGTAACTTATTGCACCAAGATCTGAATATTTATAAAACTAGTTATAGTACGCACGCACCTCATTTGCCACATTTGATATTGCAATTTCTAACTTGTTTAGGATATATAGTAGGCTTATCCTTACAAATATGATACAAATAAGCAAAAATTCAGTGACTTTTACTGGAACTGTATATATACAGTTCCTGTAAAATTCTCTGAATTTTTTAAATGTTTCTAAAATTTGTTAAACTCAAAAGTGGAAGTTCTCCTTTACAGTGAAGATAGTTCCCAATGGTATTGATCAACAGCAATAAAATCAAAATTTTTAGGATTGGCATTTTCGAAAAAAAAATTTTTTTTGAAAAAAATTTTTTTTTTTCAAAAGGTTGCCACAAGAAAAGTTGAATACATTTTTCAAAATTGGGTATATCATTTTAAACAGAAGAATATTATCTTTAAAATAAAATAAAACGCAACAAAATATCTTGCACCGTTCTAGAGATAGAGCACTTTAAAATTTTTATCGAAAATCGCGAATGAGAAAGGATGCCGGGGATGTCATCTTTGGCGGCCTGTATCTCGGGCCAGGAATTTTTTTGGGCAAAATGAAAATATACAAGTATCTTACTTTTTCTTAAATTTTAACATATGTTCAATTTAAAAACTTCTGAGACTATGAAGGTAACCCCCCTGCCTGAGTTGATATGGATTCAGCCAATGGCTTTTTTCGTACTTAATTAAAAAAATTAGTTAAACTGGTACTTCTTAGTTATCCCGTCGACCAATTTCGCCAATTTATATAAATCGCCAAACCACTCGCCAAATTATACACATTGACATAATTTTTATTTTAAATAACGAAAGAACAAATAAATTAGTAAAACTTTAATAAAAATACAAATAAAACGTCGAATTAATGGTTTTATTGACCATTATTGGCATTTAATCTTGCAATTAATTAATTAATGGCAACCATTATTGGCATTTAATCTTACAATTTGGCGACAGTAATTTGGTCGACGGGATAACTAAGAAGTACTGTTAAACATTTGAAATAAGCTAATGTAAAATGAATTAAGTAAACACTGTCATTGTCTCCCGGTATTTTTTAACAGCGCTATAAGATAGTTCTTTTAAATAATTCATTTTAAATGTATCGTTTCAAATCTGACGTAATTTACACAGAAGTTTTATTTCTCTTATTAATATTCACGTGAAAATACTTTCGTTGTTAGAAGGAAATATTATTTGCGCTGTCTTCGAATTCACGATTATAGTTGAAAAGATTATCTCAAAATATCTCGCGAAAATATATTTTTCAATTTAAATTGTTTTGCTATTTTTTTTTTTTTTTTTGGCCATTTTAAATATGACGTAATTTCCTCAAATTACAAGTTTTAACGCATAATAATGATTTTTTTTAATTTTAAGATTTCGTTACTCTTTTTAAATTCAAGTGTAAATATGATTCGCCACAGATGTCATTGGCGCAATTTTTTCCTGACGCCAATTTCATATACGCAACGGTTACTTAACTGGTACTAAAGTGTCGTTATTTTGCTTGATATGGTAACCCGGATGTTGTTGTTTATGCTACTGATGTTTTCGCCAAATTGGCGTCGGAAAAAATTGCTTCAAATTGGTATATGACACCTGTGCCTATGGTTCTTATGACGTAATTTTCCTGCTTTTAACATGTAATCATTTAATTCTAATTTTAAAGTTTTTTTCTGTTTGTAATAGTCAAGTGTAAATAAATTTTTAATTTGAAGTAAACATTATTGTTTGCGCTTTATACAACTTGCGGTTTATACAACTGGCAACAGTTTAAATTAATAACATTTTCTAAAATTTGTAAAAAATATCTCTTGAAATGCTGAAAACTTGAATTTAAAATTGAAATAAAACCTCAAAAAATGAGTCAAATAAGAAAAATAAATACAATCTGCACACCGGGAACTTATAACGTGTAAAATGATCTAAAAATGATTAAATTCTCATGTATAGTTTTTGCTCCAATAAAACTTTTTTAAAGGAACGATTTTGTCCAACTTTAGCATTAAATATCTCTTAAAATAATTCTTCGATTTGAAAACTGTCTGCATCAGCGTGTTTATCAAACATTTCTCTATAATACCACCGATTTTCATAATTTTGTATGCTACAGTTTTTTTAATATTAACGATGAAAGGCCATGCTTAAGCATTCAAATTGGATGTGGATCTACCCGGAATATCTACGCAGATGTTCATTGGTCCATTTCCAAATCAAAACTTTTTTTTTATATATAGAAGGATACAAATGCAGAATGTCTATTTCGGAAGTACAGTCTTGTTTCTCTAAAGCATATATTATTTATCCAGTGAAATTTATGAATTTTTCCAGTGACACATTTTCTTCTACCAGTTGTTCATCCTCGTCTTCTGAGCTGCTACTAGCATTATTGGCGCTTCTATTAAGCGTTAGCGATCTCGATATCCGTTAAATTGTTCGATGTTGATGCATTTTCGTCAATGCTTAGCCTATCATCTATATCCTTCTTTAGACATTTAATGCAGTTTAAGTCTTTGTGTATCCATCAGCTCATGAACTGCGGCCTTTCACGTGAAATGTGAAAGCCTGAAAATTCTACCTCATGATGTCGCTGTTGCCGGATATTATCTTTGCGGTCATATATTGCGCCATGCGTTCACCAATACTTCCCTGAAAGTTGTTCCCATTGCTAAGGAACGGTGCAGCTCCCAGAAAATTTGCTCAGAAAATAATCACCTCTGACAAATGAAAAACAAAGTCAAATATAATTTTTCCATTTTTACTTTCTATCTTCAAGTTTTTATTTCATAAAGAATCGCTATTTTGAAAGTGTAAAAGAAAAAGGAAGTTAAAAGGTGGTTTTCATGCCGGATTTTTGAAATCATACTGTATACCAATTAATGAAAATGGTAAGGGTGGAAAATTAAAAATGAAAAAAAGCTTTCTTAAGTGTAGTTTTCTTAATGTAGTTGAAAGTATTTAACATTTTCTTTCTTTTCCTGAAGTATAGATACTCAGAGTTAGTGAACTGTTTATATATATATATAAATCCATGCAAACGAACTTTGCAAAGAAACTTTAAGCAAATTTCTGTGAAAAATTTAGTTGCAAACAATTTTTGAACGTATTCAAAAATACACCTGTTTTAATACATTTAATTTCAAAATAATTACCACTTTTAATATTAATAATCTAAAATTAGCACAGTTTAGGTTTAGACTGGAACGCTGAATCTAAACTAAATGCACAAGAAATTTATTATAATTATAAGGGGGAATTGTAATATTGTAAAATAATACCAATTTTTAAACAATGGAAGATTTGAAAATGATATTATTTATAATAATGCCAGGACTACTAAAATCTGTTTATTTTAAACTGATGTCATTATATATTTTAAAAACAGTACTATGCACATGAGATGTACAATACAGTTTAAAATATCTTTCTAACTGCAGTGATATTCGTTGAAACTTTTAAAAAGATTTTATCGTCGTTATTTTTAAAATTAGCTCTTCTGATAATTAAACAAATGGAATTGAAAGATTATTCCTACAGACACATGATATATTACAAACAAAGATGTTAAATTAAGCACTTCTCTCAAAATTCTGAGGCTGAAAGGATTAATTTTTAAAAGTTGGCTCGTTTTCTCTTTTTTCCCCCTCTTTAATATATTCATGTAAAGGAAATATATATATATTCGATACTTTTATAGGTATAATGAATGGTGTAGTTATATTTATATATTTATCAATTCAAATTAAATTTATTCATATTCATTAATATTTAATAATGTTAATGATTAACTTGCATTTAAATTTTAGCGTACTCTGTACAATATTGTATTAATTTCTAATAAAAAGTATACTATCTGAAATGAGAATAAAATGCATGTTTCAATAAATTTATTATTTATTCTTCCCTCCCCCCTTATATTATGTGTATTTAATTTTTAAGAAAGTTTGTAGACACATTAAATGTAACTTATTAAATTCATAATTTAATTCTTTAGCATACTAATTTTAATATTTTGTTAATTATAAATTAATTTAAGTGATGATGCAATGTTGTTACAGGAATTTAAATTGTGATATGTTATAGCAAGGTACAAATATTTTTGTGAAACATTAATAATCATCATTTTCGCCATTTTACATATCATTTTTATATAATATATCAATTACTAATTTTTCTAATACATTTTTTTATATTTATTAACATATTTTTAATTATTATTTAAATATCATATATCTATCTCTAAATAGTATTTGTTTTAAAACTTAATCCATTAATAGTTATTAATAGTTTTTATTTTACCAATAAGTCAAAAGATGGCAGCACCACATTGATTCATTTGAATACATTGAGCAGTTCATTCCCAATTACAAATTATCTATATAGGGCGCTGGTTATATATAATGGGAGTGAGCTTGGCTATGCTGTAAATTGTTGATCCTTGGACCACCATCATATAAAATCTTTTTTGGCAACATGTGCTGGTGATCTGCTATGATTTATTTTGTTACGCCTAATGCTAAGACAGTATGGATTTCTATTTGGTTAATTAATTGGTGTTCAATGCTTTATTTATCTGTTTTTTGTGTGGTTGTCCAAAATTCATATTCTTTAGCTAATTTATGGCTAATATGAAGGTGAAACCACACATTTTATTTGTGGAACATTAGGCATTTGGGATCCGACGATTTTATCTAAGTTTTACAAATTTACATTATTCCATTTCCGTTATTCAATTTCTGCTGTTTTTTACTATGTTTCTTGAATCTATGTTAAGTGTGTTGGGTGGGGGGGGGGGGGACTGCATTTTTGTCAATTTGTAAATGTCCTTTTATTCATAATTTCGCAGTTTTTTTTTGTGGTTGGTAATGTTTATTTAATGGTTTTATATATATATGTTATATAAAAAATTTTACTTTTACTATTCATTTAAATTATTCTAAATTGCCGGCATATTCATTATTTCCTTTTTTTTAATACGCTCTATTATTTACTTCTAGTTAAATTCCTATAAATTTAAAACGCGTATCTTAATAATAGATTTATTCCAAAACGTAATCTAAAATTTTAATCTCTTCATTAATTTTTATCGTCTACCAAACTGTAAAGTTCTGAACGCAGTTACTTATTTTTCGAATGTTTATCAAAGCCATTTTTACATTTTTATTCCATCTCATTTTCCCGCCAGCTGGGCGATAACTTTTTTCATCGAAATCCTTCCATTAGCGGCGCCGGGTTTCTTTTCTGTGACGATTCTCAATCGCTCTCCATTGGCTGAGTGACGGATCGCAGTTTCTCTTCGAGTCTCGTTCGTGATTTTGTTTGGCTAGCCTGAAGTTTTCATTTCAATCGGATTTTCCTCCGCGCATTCTAATAAATGGCTAGAGTATGAGCTCAGGAGGAGATTTTTTGTGCTGTTTGATTGTTTACATAACCTGTTAACTGGTGTCCTAAGCCATGTAGAATATTCATTTCGTGAATTAACATCTATTTCGCATGAGTCACTAGTTCATGCTCGAGTGGAATGCTCTGATTTCTGATCCTGTGGGAATTGTTTGATGTTGGTATGTTCTGATGGAATAAGCAGTTTCCTATGGCTACGTTTTCATGTTTTTAATTGGGAAAACCCCAGATGTCTCCATACGCCTTTTTTCACCACTCACGCGGCCTAATCTGCCTTGTCTTCATCATGAATAAATAAGAGTTTGATTGGACTCTACCAATATTATCATCACTCTACAGCTGCTAAATTTTCACAGCGTTGACACTTCCACTAGCGATGCTTGTGCTAAGTGGTATGATTGCTATACAACATCACCGACGGCTGATTAAAATGTGGTACGAATCAAGTAATATGTCTAAAAAAGCACGACGTGATTGTTCGACTTAACCCATTAAATTGTTTCGTAATAAGAAGCCGGTAGGATTCGAACCTTCGCGGGGAAACCCCAATGGGTTTCAAAACCAACTTGTTTACCTCTTGCTTACTTATTTATTTATTTTTTACTGATTGCGTAACCATGTAGGAAATGAACGAAATATTTCGACACATATCGAAAAACGCCTGTTAAGATTTTGTTTCAATGATATTGCTGGAGAATTTAAGAATTTTTTTTTGACTTGGTATAATTTCATTTCTTATTGAATCTAGTAATGATAGGAGATAACTTTTTATGCTATGTAACTTTTTACCCAGCCAATATCATTGAGTGCAATAATCTCTTATTATTATTTACTGAAGTGATGAATTAAAATATGACTTTGAAGTTGTTGATGGGAAATTTGAGTTATTATTATTACTGAATTAAATTTACTATTGCTAGATCTTGATGATAGAATGTATAGATAATTTATTATTGAATATTGAGATAAAAGAGAGGTAATAAAGAAAAATAAGTGTTATGGATTAATGAAGTCAATATATGAGATATCTGAGAATACTCATAAATTAAATATTGTGATAACATCTGAACATAATGAAAGTAAAATACTTACTAGAAAATGTATGGAAAAGTGGTAATAGTATGGTACCGCTATTATCATAACCATAAAATGCTATAGAGTGCATATGGTACTAGCTTTTTTGACAGTTTTCCTTGTGTCAAAAATGAGCAATAATTGAATTTCAATGGACTATAGCATAGTATCAGGACAATATATCATCCCAGTTAAAAAACTGTAGGAGATTGATACTCAGTTGAAATTTTTGTACATAAATTTTAAAATTATTATATTCATGTTTTACCTTTTATTTATATAACTTGTGAACTGTACGGAAAATTTCTACGTTATGGAGTTTAAGTTATAGAGATTAAACTAATGTTTAATCGTGATGTGGAAAGAATGTAAATTCCTAAGAAAACTCCTAGACAATTCTAATATTGTCAATATCTGTTAATATTGTAAGTAATAAGTTGTTAGTAAAACAAGAGGAGATTATTTAGAATATAATTTACTCCATGTTGGAGAAATATTTATATTATCTTTGTAATTTTAAAAAACAATTCCCACAGTTTCGCGATTAAGCAGTAACTTATTGATTTGGTTTTTGACAGAATTGGAGAAAAAATTCAGACTACCGGATAACACTATTGTAATCCGAGTTCATGCTTTTCCCCAATGAACTTGTGGGTCACGGAGCCACCAGTTCACCGGTTTTTAGGGAGGGGGATATTGTTATATAAAAAAAATACTTTTACTATTCATTTAAATTATTCTAAATTGCCGGCATATTCATTATTTCCTTTTTTTTCATGTTTGATTCCATATTTCTTTTCAGTTTTTATTGCAGTTACTTCTATAAAAAGAAACAATGATGCTCTATGTTATTTTTAATGTAATTTCGATTAGTATTTTTAGATAAATGGAAGTAATGCATCGGTAGCTGTTCAATTGACCTTTCATTTCACTTAAAAAAAAAGAAAACGTTTTCCTCTATTACTATATTGTATATGTGTATTGTGTATATTATTTATTTTAATGAGCTTCGAACTCGCATTAAGAAGCAGTTTATTTTCAGAAGATATGTGAATTTTTAATGTACGTTATTCACTTATTAAATTTTCTTAAGTGTATTTTACTATTGGGAAAAACATAGTATTCATATAACAAAAAATTGGTTCCAATACATCATTAAATATTTTATCTTTTTTTTCTACCCAAACTCTGTATTTTGATAATGTACATATTATTAAAATGTAATGAAGATACTATCTTTTATTTGAATGTATATATAAAGCAGTCAATCAAAGTGCCAAATTAATAATGTAACCATGTAATTACATACAGTAAAATCTGCTCAGACAGAAGCACAAAAGACTGGAAAAATATTTCTTTTTAGACATATTCCGTTTACACAGGTTTTTCTGTATTAGCTTTATGTTCGTCACCGGGTGGTACGCGGACGTATGAACATCTATTTAGTGGTACGCGGACGTATGAACATCTATTTAGTGGTACGTTGGTCTAAAATTTTGGGACCAATGGTCTATTACTTTCTTCTTAAGTTGTTTTTTTTATCTCTAACATTAAGCAGATTCTAACGTGCTGAACTCTTTCCGGCGCAGAGTAATTCAGTTTATATGAAATAATGGACTGACACCGCAATTTATAAACGAATTTATTAGAAAATACGAACTTGCTTAATTTCATGCACGTTATATAAGGAAAATTTTTGCTAAATATTCTTGGTGCCGTTTGTCAGTTTTGGAATTAAAATTAGGTGTCCTTTTTTAAGGACACCGCGCTGGTAAGGGTTAATATCATTAGTTCTTTACGATAAATAAAGTTAAAGTTCCTTGAAAATTAATGTTCTGAAATCCGTTATATGCAATAACTTGCTTCGTAATATGAAGCTTTTTTGGAAACCAGGAAAGACAGCTAAAAATGTTTTTAGATACGAAACCTTTTTAATAAAAGACAAACTTAAAATGATTATATTTCAGTGACGTTAAGTAAGATATTTCCGAAAAGCTGTTTCATATTTCTATTGCTGCAATTAAAAAACAATCCTGCTTCATTATTTTTTATTCGCATGTAATAACTAAATAATAATCTATTGCCCCCCCCCCACCACCACCACCATTTTTTTTTTTGCTAATGTCTTTTTGAAAGAGGAATCTTAATATAGTATTCTTTTAAATCGCCTATATTGTAATGTTTACAGTATTGCTATCTTGAAACAGAACTTTTTCTCACATGTTACACCTAGGTATAGAAAAAACCTTTTTTTTGCGTCAATCGTTTGTTTATATACTTTACTCAAGCAATCAATTTAATTACAGACATATATTAAATATGGACAATGAAAAATATGCGTAGAACGCGACAGATTAAATTAAAATATTTTTATCCTACAATCTGAATATACCTGTCGTGTGAAATATAAATAGATTTAATTGAAATGATTGACAAAGATGTATCAGTAGAGGAGACCGAGGCTTGTTGCCTACACGGGCAAGTAGGCGCAGCCCTCATAAATCGCCTGGTTGTGTATAGATTGCGCAACCAGTCACAGAGTACATTTCTTCTTGCTTTTTACAATCCTCGTTGTAGTTTTGCAGCGTTACATACGTGCAGTGGATATTTATTACGATTTTTCTGTTTTTTGCACTTATAAGTAATTTTTTGTTGCTTTATTCTTTTTCTAATTTCTAATACTTATCTTAATAATTGCGATTTAACTTGTGCAATTTTTCTTAGTGTATGATTAATTGTACCTACCCCATATGTGATTTACTTGGTTTATTTATGCTTAGATGGTTACGTGTCCCTTTTGTGAAGAAATTTATTATGGGGCTAGTTGGCTCATTGAACAAGGGGCAAGTTGTCTCGGTGTCTGGTGTGTGCTGGTTGCTTGAAAAACACAAACACCGAGAAAAGTGGTTGCAATGCAAGATTTTGGGCACACGAGGCTTTCCCAAACGGAGACACTCGATTTTTTATTTGTGACCACTATAACCCTGATGATAATAACTAGTACACTGTTAATAATTTCCAGCATTCTGGCAGGTCATTTGACTGTTTTTTTTTTCCCAAAACGGTTACACAACCGTGAATTTAACACTATTCTGACCATATTATTGGCCATTTTATGGTCAGAATACATTTAAATTATGGTTATGAAACCGTTTTTTCAAAAAACGGTCGAGTGACCTGCCAGAATGCTGCAAAAATTTTAACTGTATAGGATAGAAGTTACTCAATGTTAATGTTGTATTCACTATTTTTATGTCTGTATAATTTAGAATTTACAATGTACGGCGAAAACGCCTTTGTTTAAACTTACTGCTAATAATGAAATTGATTTCTCTTAACTGCGTGTCTTATTTGATTTTCATTAAAATTTTTATAACGCGTGTGCCAACTTACCCCATAGGTATAAGCAACTTGCCCGTGACTTGGTAGGTTAGTGCACGATTTTCCTTTTACTGTAGGCTTCCGCTAAACATAAACTACAAAAGCTACAAACTCAAAACTCCGGGTATTTATAGCCAAATGTCTGTTCTGTAAAAATGCAGTTAAAGTTTGTTAAAAAACTTAAACAAAAAATTAATAAAAATCAATAACTAAAAACTGCACCTACTAGCCCCGGTCTCCCCTACTATTCCTATTATTTAGATTCTCGATATAGTTCTGATATTTTATAATTTTTTTTAATTAAAATATCTAATTCACACATTTTAATAATAATATTGAAATGAGACTTTGAAATGTTGAATGCGGTGAAAAAGAACAAAGAAGAACGAAAAACCATGCTTCAGGCACAAATAATGAAACACTTTCCAACTGTAACACAGTATTAATAACAAATATCTTTTTTCCATGTTATGAAATGCGATAGCTAAATAAATTCAAAAACGCATAATTAGTAAAAATCCATTTTGAGCAATGGTTGCCTACGTCTGTCCAGGTGTGTTATTTCTTTCGCCCAGGCCAGTATATCAGGAGCTTGGAAGTGCAAGGGCGAATCGAAAAAATCTATTTTTGTTGTTGTTTTTTCTACCTCAGATACATTTAGGCAACACGTAGGTAAGTCGGTTCGCCCTTAGTATTCTCACAGTGTCGAGGTAAGTGCGTAGTACCCTATTCTATAACACCACTTGCAAAACTTTGAGCTTGATTTCCCAACACACCAATTTCAGGATTCGCCCTTGCTCTTCCAAGCTCCTGATATGATCTACATATATTATACAAGACACGTAATGTTTTCTGAAATTTAGTTTGATCTTAGTTATCACAACTGAAGCCGCATTCCCTGCAGTTCATAATCTTGATTTTTTTTTTTTTTTTTTTTTTTTTTTTTTTTTTGAATGTTAAACGCTTTTCATCTTTAACACTCCAGCCGCGGAAAACGCTATTTTCGCGCTCCAGTGGGCTACTTTTTAACACATTCCAACAAAGTTGAAAAGTGTTTATGATTTCGGTTTGTCTGGTTGTCTGTCCGTATGGCCGTCTGTCCACGCTCTAACTATCGTGAATATGCTCGGATCGTTCTGAAATTTTTGGATGTTAGTGACCTCTACCATAGCACGTTCCCTATTTCAAATGAAGTTTGTAGCATGTTTAGTTCATTTACAGGGACAGTCAAAATTTTTCCGTTACATTACGGCCAATGGGAAAAAATCGTTTCAAATGATTTTTAATGGTGTTACACTCTTTCAAACATAGTAAAATTGATATTCATTTATGAAATACACTAAAAGATGCATTCTGTGAAATATGCGGTGCAAAGAATAGTTATTGTTCATTTACAGGTCTACACAAAAGAATTCCGTTCATAATTTTATAGGGGAAATTGTTTGCGGTATATTTGAAAAGATTTCAGATACTATATTGTTTCCGAATTACTGTATATTTGAAATGATTGCTCGAAATGCATTTCTAATTATGATAGACGTTTTTTTAGGGTTTCGTTCATCTGACGAAACCCTATTCGTCTCGCTCCTCTGTCTGTCTGTCTGTCTGTCCGTCTGTCACAGAGCTCGTACTCAGAAACTATACATGTTGGAGACTTAAAATTTTGCATACTTATAGCTGAATACAGCACATCATGTGACAAATCATAAAATTTTGAAAAAGTCGTACATTTAAAACCCTTAGGGCTCCCACATGTGTATTTAAAAAAAAATTCTTTCTAAGTGAGCCCCTATTTAGGTTGGAGGCGTGAAATTCTGCATACTTATGGCTGGACACCTCGCATCAAACAACAAATCATAAAATTTTGAAAAGCCGTACATTTAACCCTTTGAGCTCCCACATGTTTATTTTAAAAAATTCTTTCTAAGTAACCCCTATTAAGGTTGGAGGCGTGAAATTGTGCATACATATAGCTGGGCACCACATATACGACAAATCATAAAATTTTAAAAAATTCGTACATTTAACCCTTTGGGCTCCCACATGCGTATTTTTAGCAATTCTTTCTAACTGAGCCCCTTATTAAATTGGAGATTTGAACTTTTGCATGGCTTATAGCAGAACACCCGAAGCCAGGCGACAAATCACAAAATCTTGAAACCGTCTTACGTTTGACCCTTTGAGCTACCACATATGTACTTTAAACAATTCTTAAGAGAGGCGCGAATTAAGTTGGAGACATGGATTTTTGCTTACGTATAACTGAATACCTCAGACCACACGGCAAATCATAAAATTTTCAAAAAGTCTTATATTATTTTCTCCTCCGGTCTCTAACGTGTATTTTAAGCAATTTTTCTAACCTCCGCCCTTTTCACCCGGGGAGCAGTTTTACAAATTTTGCCGACACCCCTTTGACCATTCTTTCATATTATGCACCTTTTCATATTATGCCTTATATATTTTAGTTCCACTTTTTACTGCCAGTGGCGCCTACTTATGTCGGGTGTTACCGGCCCAATCCCCTCGACTAATATATCTACGGATAGTATATAAAACGGAGTTTCGTTTGGATAGCGGTTTGTTTAGAAGAGAGTGCGCCCCTGGTTGCGAAATGTGGAACTAACAGATTTTTCAAAAGGATAAAGTGTTTTGAAAGGAATATTAAACGAAACCCCCTGTGCGATCTGTGATCACACTTACCTACTTGTTCACTATATTTATGCATACTATAAAGTGCGTATAAATGCTATAGTTCATACACAGAGCTACAGAAATTAATTCGTAAAGGTAACTGAGTATGAGCATAAATTGCTTAAGGGTGGGTTTTAAGGGAGTTATGCATTTTTACGCTGAACTGAATTTAGTGTACTAAGAAATATTTGTAGAATATAGATAAAATGATAAGCAGGGCCACGCAAAGAGTTGGACACATGGCCGTCTATGGGTGATGATTTCTGGAAATGTAATTCAGTAGTTTTAGTTTGAATTAAATTTTAGCTAAATAGTAGCATGTAATAAAGGTACTAGGCAAACAACAGGGCTGTACAAAAGTATTCAGATATGTTTCCATCTATTAGTATAAATTGCTGACAGGTGAATTTCAGCCTGTTATACATTTTCTTGCTAAACTAAATTTTAATATTATATAGTATATATATCAACATCAGATCAAATATAGGACTGTTCAAAAGAATTGGAATACATATTTGACTATGGGCGGTAACTACTGAAATCAGATTTTTAAATGTTTACTTAGTTATCTTATTTACCTTATTTCCGTAAGTAACGAAGTTTCGTTAAAGCTTTAAAAAGTGTGTGTAAAGTGTTTCATAATCTATGCTGTACGCATGATTTTTCTTACTTGTTTAAAATTCAGATTGCTTGATTCGCACCACTTTTTTAAAAGCGTAAAATTCGGCTTATTCTCGCATTATTTAATCTGTAATTAAACAAAGTAAATATTTCTACTTCAAAAAGTTGGTGGGAATCAAATAATCTTAATTTTAAAAAAGTAATCAACTGAAAAAGTTGCCCTCGGCTGCAGTGTTAAAATATACAGCAAATGATTCCCCTCCCCGACAGATTATAATGTATAGGAATTTTTTTCGCCCCTGTGAACAAAATGTAGATGGTATGAATTCTATACTTAACAGAAAGGGGGCTATAGCCAATCTCAGTGACTCGTTTTAATTTCAATATGTTTGGAGCATCCTAATATTATTAAAATGCACCAAAAACTGTTTTTCCTTAATAGACTCTCTTTAGTTGTGATAACTCAGATCAAACTAATTTTTAGTACATTACGTGTCACACAAAAATTATATAGATCATAGGTTGAGCTGGTTGAAAGAATTAAAATTCTTGGACTTATGAAACAGGATTATTTTTTATTCCAAATTAAAGCTGTAATTGCTGTAAATTACAGGAACTGCTATTTTTGAATACCAGGTAAAATATTTGAAGTATTTTCTGCAGCTTCTCTCTTTTTAGGGTTCCGTACTTAAAAAGTAAAAACGGAACCATTATAAGATCACTCCTGTATCTGTCTGTCTGTCTGTCACAGCCCTTTTACTCGTAAACTATGGGACGTGGAAAGCTTAAATCTGGAGAAGTAATAAAGACTATAAGCCACATATTTACAGATTAATAAATATTCATAAATATATTTAGGGAAAATGTAGAGGAGCTGATTAAGTTACTTGAAAAAAAAATTAGCTGTTTATTTGTACATCGTGTGAAAGCTTTCGTAACGCTGAACTCAAAAATATATTTAATTTAATTTTAGGTATTATATTTTCAAAGTTATGGACGAAAATGTAGTGCAAAAATATGTTCCCCCCATCTAATTCCGAATCTATTGATACTAAAATTATGAAAAAAATTAGGAGTAGTAGACGTTAATTTAAACCTTGCAGGAAAATTATAGCGATTACCCTAGGTCGCGTATTTTTTGAGAAAATCGCATTTTTCAGTTACACACAAATTGCGATTTACCGACATTCAGCAAAAGTGTTGAGACGCGCTGGATGTACCTATCGTAGCAGAAAAATAAAAGCATTGTTGATCATGAATTTTGGAAAAAACGTCAGTAATTAGCCGAGATATTAACCCTTAAAGACACGGACGGTTTGGACATACATAATAACAGGGACGGCGTACTCTATGCTTCATCGGCTTTTAAAGCCTAGATAACAAATTTTAAGGATATATTTGTGTAACGCAATGACCAGTAGCAGTATAAAAGCAAGAAACGCCAAATTGTTAAAAACAGACTACTTTAATGAGAATTAATTGTATAAATAATATGGGATGAGCGAGTACATTGCATTGAGTGGCTCTCTCAATACACCTACCGTGTCTTTAAAGATTTATTAAAAACGTATATGGAAAAACGCAGCACGGACCAAAGCGGAGTTGCAACTTTGTGTCGTCCTGTCGAGCCGCACTTAGCACTACGCTAAGTTCAGTGGCGTATCTATCCTTAACATTTCGGAGGGGGTTGAGATATAGTAAAAGTTCCTAAGAAGGAATCCCAAGAAGTAGGGAAAATTCCGCTTTAAACAGGTTTTTATCATAGAAGGTAATGCATCTATTACACAATCAAGCCTGCTAAGATGGAATCGCATGGGACTGGGAAACATTTTGTTTTCGGCAGGTTTTAGTCTTTACAAGTATAATTCCATCGTTATAGAACATTTTTTAAAACGGAATGGTGATAATTATTTACTAAAATGTATCTCAATAAATAGTAAATAAAACCGAAGTAAACAGCAAATTAAAAATTATTTAAAAGCTTCTTAACTCTACCCCCCCCCCCCCTCCTTCAATACTTCCAATCTATGCATTACCTTAAATCACAGATTTTCAACTCATAAATAGCAAGTGTAATCAATTTATTATTTTTTTAACTCATTAAAATTAATAATGCTCTTTTAATCACCACATATTACGTTTAACATAATAAAATGCGTGTAAAGAGAGCCTGAGTATTATAACAGAAACTTTGGTGCAAAACGGCTATTTCGTGATCTCTGCAAAATAACACACTTTCTATGAAGAAAACCTGCCTAAAACGGTACAGTTTTCTGGTTCCTTTTGAATTTCATCATAGCAGGATTCATTACATTCTGCTAAACTTTCGTAATTAAATGTGATACAATCTGCAAATTTCGGAGGGGGCGGCAGCCCCACCAGTCTACCGCCTGAATAGGCCTAAATTTTAAACAAGGGTTTTGCTTTAAGTACACTATAAAAAGAAAAGATTATTACTACTCTGAATTTAGTTTTATGAAATGCCAAATGAAGTTTAAACATGCACTACTTTTATTGTCATACCGAATTAAGTTCATTTTAAACAGATTAGGATAAGATTAAAAAAAGAGTTATACAGAATAGCTATATTTGATATTATTTGGTTTCCATATCTCTTCGAACTTTCATGGTATATCCATTTATACTTTTCTAGTATATACAGCTATACCCAACCCTAGGTTGAATATTTTTTACGAAGTCTTAGTATTCTTTTAGCAACGGTTTTTTTTTTTTTTTAAATAATACACTAATTCATACAGTATTATACGGAACCCTTTGTGAGCGAGTAATACTCGCACATGACCGTTTATTTATATACAATGTACACAAACTAAACAAGAACACAACATCTGCTTCAACAATGATTTAATGTTAAAAATCGGGGGTAGGTTGTGTATTTGCAATGAATGATATCGCTTTTTTCTGGCAGATGAAAGCAATAGGTATTGTTGATGCTTAAAAATATTTTATTTTTAGGGTTCCGTACTTAAAAAGTAAAAGCGGAACCATTATAAGATCACTCTTGTGTCTTTCTGTCTGTCGCAGTCAATTTTCTCGTAAACTACGTAACGCGAAAAATTCAATTTGGGGGAAGTAATAAAGACTATTGACCCACATATATACAGATTATTAAACATTCAAAAATATATTTATGAAAAATGTAGAAGGGCTAATTAAGTTAACGGAAAAAAATCTTTTCTTTGTATATCGTGTGTAATCTTTGCTAACGCTGAACTCAAAAATACATTTATTAAATTTTAGGTATTATATATTTCAGAGATATCTTCGAAAATATAGTGTAAAAATATGTTCCCCTCCGTACACGTTAACTTAAACCTTGCAAGAAAATTATAGCGATTACCCTAACATCACAAAATGTTTGAGAAAAGCGCATTTTTTTGTAACACACAAATTTCGATTTGCAGGCATTCGGAAAAGATGTTAAAGAGCGCTGGATATACCTATCGTAGCAGAAGTATAAAAGCATTATGGATAATGATTTTCAAGAAAATCCTCGATAATTAGCCCATATATTAACACTTAAAGATTCGGACTGTTTGGACATAGAAAATTTCATACTCATATGCCATCCGCTTTTAAAGCCCATATAACAACTTTCATGATATATCTGTGTAATGCAATGCCCGTAGCAGTATAAAAGCAATAAAATTCAAATTGTTAAAATTAGACTAATTTAATTAGAATTAATCACATAAATACTATGGGATTCGCAATTAGTTTCCATTGAGTGGATCTCTCAATACGCCTCCCGTATCTTTAAAATTTTAGTAACTCTCTAAGTGTTTGGGGCGTAATATTACGTTCACTAAGCTCCAGGTTTCACAGCAATACGAGCAATATTTAAGATAATATAATTCTGTAGATTTAATAAATTTAAATGCATCGAAGAATGACTAACACTCTCAAGGAGTACATTCATATTTGTAATTAATTATTTTTTTTATAATATTAAAATAATCTTATTTTCTTAGCATTTAAAACAAAATTAAAAGAAAACAACATTACAATTTTACCCTTTTGCAAGACGCTCGGAGGGAAAAACCTAGCTGGAAAAACGCGGCACAGACCAAAGGCGGCGTTGCAACTTTGCGAGCTCCTTACGAAGCGCGTTTAGCACATGCTAAGTTTAAACTTTGAACAAGGGTTTTGATTTAGCTACACTGCAAAAACAAACGATTGTTACTACGCTGACTTTAGTTTTGTGAAATGCCAAATTAAGTTTAGATTTAGTTTTATGAACTGCCAAATGAAGTTTAAGTTCATTATAAACAGATTAGGATAATATTAAAAAAAGAGTTACACAGAATAGCAATATTTGACATTATTTAGGCTTCATGTCTCTTCGAACTTTCATGGTATATACATTTATACTTTTTTAGTATATACAGCTATACCCACCCCTAGGTTGAATATTTTTTACGAAGTCTTAGTATTCTTTTAGCAACGGTTTTTTTTTAATAATACACTAATTCATACAGTATTATACGGAACCCTTTGTGCGCGAGTAATACTCGCACATGACCGTTTATTTATATACAATGTACACAAACTAAACAAGAACACAACATTTGCTTCAACAATGATTTAATGTTAAAAATAGGGGGTAGGTTGTGTATTTGCAATGAATGATATCGCTTTTTTCTGGCAGATGAAAGCAATAAGTGTTGTTGATGCTTAAAAATCTTTTATTCTTAGGGTTCCGTACTTAAAAAGTAAAAGCGGAACCATTATAAGATCACTCTTGTGTCTTTCTGTCTGTCACAGTCAATTTTCTCGTAAACTACGTAACGCGAAAAATTCAATTTGGGGGAAGTAATAAAGGCTATTGACCCACATATATACAGATTATTAAACATTCAAAAATATATTTATGAAAAATGTAGAAGGGCTAATTAAGTTATTGGAAAAAAATCTTTTCTTTATATATCGTGTGAAATCTTTGCTAACGCTGAACTGAAAAATACATTTATTAAATTTTAGGTATTATATATTTCAGAGATATCTTCGAAAATGTAGTGTAAAAATATGTTCCCCTCCGTAGACGTTAACTTAAACCTTGCAAGAAAATTATAGCGATTAACCTAAGATCACAAAATGTTTGAGAAAAGCGCATTTTTTTATAACACACGAATTTCGATTTGCAGGCATTCGGAAAAGATGTTAACGAGCGCTGGATATACCTATCGTAGCAGAAGTATAAAAGCATTATGGATAATGATTTTCAAGAAAATCCTCGATAATTAGCCCATGTATTAACATTTAAAGATTCGGACTGTTTGGACATAGAAAATTTCATACTCATATGCCATCCGCTTTTAAAGCCCATATAACAACTTTCATGATATATCTGTGTAATGCAATGCCCGTAACAGTATAAAAGCAATAAAATTAAAATTGTTAAAATCAGACTAATTTAATTAGAATTAATCACATAAACACTATGGGATTCGCAATTAGTTTGCATTGAGTGGATCTCTCAATACACCTCCCGTATCTTTAAAATTTTAGTAACTCTCTAAGTGTTTGGGGCGTAATATTCCGTTCACTAAGCTCCAGGTTTCACAGCAATACGAGCAGTATTTAAGATAATATAATTCTCTAGATTTAATAAATTTAAATACATTGAAGAATGACTAATACTCTCAAGGAGTACATTCATATTTGTAATTAATTTTTTTTATAATATTGAAATAATCTTTTTTTCTTTACATTTAAAACAAAATTCAAAGAAAACAACATTACAATTTTATCCTTTTGCAAGACGCTCGGAGGGAAAAACCTAGCTGGAAAAACGCGGCGCAGACCAAGGCGGCGTTGCAGCTTTGCGAGCTCCTTACGAAGCGCGTTTAGCACATGCTAAGTTTAAACTTTGAACAAGGGTTTTGATTTAGCTACACTGCAAAAACAAAAGATTGTTACTACGCTGACTTTAGATTTGTGAAATACCAAATTAAGTTTAGATTTAGTTTTTATGAACTGCCAAATGATGTTTAAGTTCATTATAAACAGATTAGGATAATAATAAAAAAAGAGTTACACAGAATAGCAATATTTGACATTATTTAGGCTTCATGTCTCTTCGAACTTTCATGGTATATCTATTTATACTTTTGTAGTATATACAGCTATACCCAACCCTAGGTTGAATATTTTTTATGAAGTCTTAGTATTCTTTTAGCAACGGCTTTTTTTTAATAATACACTAATTCATACAGCATTATACGGAACCCTTTGTGCGCGAGTAATACTCGCACATGACCGTTTATTTATATACAATGTACACAAACTAAACAAGAACACAACATTTGCTTCAACAATGATTTAATGTTAAAAATCGGGGGTAGGTTGTGTATTTGCAATGAATGATATCGCTTTTTCTGGCAGATGAAAGCAATAAGTATTGTTGATGCTTAAAAATCTTTTATTTTTAGGGTTCTGTACTTAAAAAGTAAAAGCGGAACCATTATAAGATCACTCTTGTGTCTTTCTGTCTGTCACAGTCAATTTTTTCGTAAACTACGTAACGCGAAAAATTCAATTTGGGGGAAGTAATAAAGGCTATTGACCCACATATATACAGATTATTAAACAATCAAAAATATATTTATGAAAAATGTAGAAGGGCTAATTAAGTTATTGGAAAAAATCTTTTCTTTGTATATCGTGTGAAATCTTTGCTAACGCTGAACACAAAAATACATTTATTAAATTTTAGGTATTATATATTTCAGAGATATCTTCGAAAGTGTAGTGTAAAAATATGTCCCCCTCCGTAGACGTTAACTTAAACCTTGCAAGAAAATTATAGCGATTACCCTAAAATCACAAAATGTTTGAGAAAAGCGCATTTTTTTTTTTTTTTTTTTTTTTTTTTTTGTAACACACAAATTTCTATTTGCAGGCATTCGGAAAAGATGTTAACGAGCGCTGGATATACCTATCGTAGCAGAAGTATAAAAGCATTATGGATAATGATTTTCAAGAAAATCATCGATAATTAGCCCATATATTAACACTTAAAGATTCGGACTCTTTGGAGATAGAAAATTTCATACTCATATGCCATCCGCTTTTAAAGCCCATATAACAACTTTCATGATATATCTGTGTAATGCAATGCCCGTAGCAGTATAAAAGCAATAAAATTCAAATTGTTAAAATCAGACTAATTTAATTAGAATTAATCACATAAATACTATGGGATTCGCAATTAGTTTGCATTGAGTGGATCTCTCAATACACCTCCCGTATCTTTAAAATTTTAGTAACTCTCTAACTGTTTGGGGCGTAATATTCCGTTCACGAAGCTCCAGGTTTCACAGCAATACGAGCAATATTTAAGATAATATAATTCTGTAGATTTAATAAATTTAAATACATTGAAGATTGACTAATACTCTCAAGGAGTACATTCATATTTGTAATTAATTTTTTTTTATAATATTGAAATAATCTTTTTTTCTTTACATTTAAAACAAAATTCAAAGAAAACAACATTACAATTTTATCCTTTTGCAAGACGCTCGGAGGGAAAAACCTAGCTGGAAAAACGCGGCACAGACCAAGGCGGCGTTGCAACTTTGCGAGCTCCTTACGAAGCGCGTTTAGCACATGCTAAGTTTAAACTTTGAATGAGGGTTTTGATTTAGCTACACTGCAAAAACGAAAGATTGTTACCACGCTGACTTTAGTTTTGTGAAATACCAAATCAAGTTTAAATTTAGTTTTATGAACTGCCAAATGAAGTTTAAGTTCATTATAAACAGATTAGGATAATGTTAAAAAAAGAATTACACAGAATAGCAATATTTGACATTATTTAGGCTTCATGTCTCTTTGAACATTTATGGTATACCCATTCATACTTTCCTAATATATACAGGTTTACCCAACCCTACGTTGTAGAGATTTTACAAAGTCTTATTATTCTTTTAACAACGATTTTTTTAAACACAGTTAATTAGTTCTTATACTTATTGTACGGAACCCTGTGAGCACTAGCAGTACTCGCAATTATCCATTTATTTTAAAATTAGATCCACTTTATTATATGTCACAACAATATCTCCCGAATAAACAATTTTTTGGATCCAGCAGCTATAAACTTTTTCCAGTTGATTCCCTTTAGAAAATTCAAAAAGGTTTTATTTGATGACTTTAAAATAGTGTAACATGCAGAATATGACCCTATATTAGGTCTTCTCTAACATTTATGCATACATATAGTGGAGTATATGTTATTAATAATGATATTGCACACCGAAAGCGAAGAAAATAACACCATATAATACCCGTTATTTCGTTGAAAGAAATCTTTTTGTAACATTTTTTGGTGAATTCACCAATGCCTGCTGTAAACAGAGTTGTATGCATTTAACTGTTGATTTGCAGCAAAAAATGCTAGAAAAGAAATTGCAATTATATTTAGCAGTTATTTAGTCGGGTTTTTTTCTTAATTTATGAAGTGATGCATTTGTTTTTAATTTTTAATTTTTATTTAATATCTATTTAACTTATACCAAATAAAGTTATTTTCCAAGCATGCTAATTAACACTAGGGCAGATATTATATATATGTATATGTATAATAAATATAAATGTGATATTTACAGACATTTTCCTGAAAAGAAACTTTAAATTATTATTATTTTCTTAAATTCACGATTTATTGTTTGAACTCAAAAGAAAGAAAAAAATTCATTAAAAAGTAATAACAACTTTTGTTACTCCTATTATTATACAGATGCGCAAGACGATATGATAGGTTTCGTCATCATACAAAATATTTTTTTTTTCAAAATAAGTTTGGATTTTTAAAAAATAAGGTATTGCTCAAAAAATGGATTTTAAACTATATTTAATATATCTCAAATATCGGCTTAGTTACGTATCATAGTGTGTTGACACACCATTTCACGATATTTTGGCAGATAGACCAAAAATAATCACTCAATTTTGGATGATGTCTTTAGTTGTCAAACATGGAAGATTAGTAGGCTTCAACGATACGGGTTTTGATGCGAATTCACAAAATTATACTTTATATATTCTTTTCAAATAAACATTTTTTTTACACTATTCTTGTAAAAATAATAAAATTCTGCTTAGCTTTTCGAAATGTCATCTTTAAATAAATGATTTTCAGAAGCATTTTAACAAGCTATGGGGTAGTAACTGTAAAAAAAATATATCTTCTTTTACTTATATCTTTTTACAGATTTTACGAATGATGTTATTCTTTGTAAAGAATAATATTTTGATAGAAAACGTTGTTGGTATTAAGAACATATGGAGGAATTGCCGATTGTTTCAAAGTATTATATATTTTTTAATGTAATTGAAATAAAACCAAGTATTAAAAAGAATTAAAATATTTTATTTTAAAACGTAAATTATTGGATGACTTTCTTTAACCAGAATTAAATTATTTTTCATCTTCCTAATATTATTGAATATTCAAATAACATTGCAGTTTCTTGTTATTTCTATAAATAATACAAAAGTTTATCTTGTGAAATTTCATGAACATTATTACAGTTTATATATTTGATAATTTCGAATATATTCAATAAATTCAATCTATTATGGTTTTCTCGCTTTTAAGTATTGTGAAATAAAAAAAACCCACAAAATTAAAATATTCTCATGAAAATAAAAAATATAACAAAAAAAAGGTCATTTCTTAAAAACTGTATATAAATATGTATGATAATGATTTATATTACCTTGATATTGAAGATGATTAAATGTAATTATTATTCTACTTCAATTAATTTCACATGCAAATGTTTAGATTCGGTAAATACACTTAAAATTGACAGCACGAATATAAATCCTTTCACATTGATCACTTAATATAATGTTTTCCCCAAACCTGTAAGACAACTATGAAGATGTTTTTTGCTAGTGAAGAGATGGCCGTTTTGCGTTGACAAGGTAGCGAAAATTAAACACCAGGTCCTATAAAAAAAAACTCCAATTCGGGTAAACGAAGACTTAGTTTATTTTCATGATGAAAGTCCAAGGGAGAGGTACAGGGGGAAAGCAATAAGGAGCCTCTTTTAAGACGTCATCACGAGGCTAGAGACAGAGCAGGAATCTCGAATATACAGTTACAACTCTCTTGCTTGGCGGACTACAATATCGCCAATCTAAAAGTATTTTTGCGCCATGCACAAGAGGCTAAGAGAAACATTGGCTGGTATGTTCGCCAAAACATACGGTAGGCTTCTACCATATTAATTGTGTAGGGGGGGGGGGGGCAGATTGTGGGCTGCATACATTCCTGAGTCATGATAGACGCAGACTAATCTGTACATTGATACAGCTGCGGTTACAAAAAAAAAATAAAAATTGTTATCTGGAAAGGGCATAGTAACAGACCGAAATCGTTAGGCGAAAGGGCATGAGAATGTATTTTTCTAGAGCAGATGTTAGATCAAAGCTAAACCGCTTTACCACAAAAATGCAGAATTGCCATACATCTGAACAAAAGGGTGTGAAACGAAGATAATTCTAATGAATAGATTGCATGTAAAGTGATTTTAAATGATGAATTATATTCATGCCCAAATAAGGAAATGACCGAAGTTAAAATGCTTTTGAAACTAACAGTCAGCCGTAACGAATTTTCTAGAAGGTTAAATCGTAAGTGTGTGAGACTCACAAAGTGAAAATGGAGAGTGATTCACTGATTTTATTTTATTAAAGAGATGTGTAACTAGAATAATTTACTTTAAATGTGCAGGGCCATTAATACAATCACTTTAGTTTTTAAATGTTGAATTTAAATTAGGGGCTGCACTGTTTAACTATAGTGCACTAAAATAAATAAGTTATTAAACCGAATTTAATTGAAACTGGTGTGGGGGGGGGGGAAATGAAATGCAAACATATATAACGAGATAGTCGTTATAACAACGATGTGACTGTTATTGAAAAGAAGGAGATTATGTCCTTAACACCTTTTGTTTAAAGAAAAGAAGCAAGTATTCTGTTTTTCGCCATGAACTTCAAGTGGACATTAAGACATTATGCAATAATTTAGAGTATGAAGCTTAGTTTCCTTAATTAATTTCGTTAATATGTTTTCCATTAGCCAGGAATATTCCTGAGGCATGCGTTAAATCATTGTGATTTGTGATTTATCGCACATAGAAATTTGAGTTTGTGATAAGGAAAACAATGATCAATTTTAAAAAAGCAATGAACAATTTTTATTTTCTTTTAATTAATGGATGGGTGTTTCGAAAACGATATAATCAACACATAAGAGTTTTAGAATATTTATTTGAATATAATATACTGTGGTCTTTCAAAATACTTTTTTCTGAGTGTCTCAGAAAGCAAAAAAAAAATTACAACAGAGCAATATTGAGCATATAAAGGCGTATTATGAATATACATTAGAATTACTGTTTTCTTTCAACATATATTATTACCTTGACAAAAGTGTCCGAGAATTATTGATTTCAGATGTTTTGTTGGAAGTCTGGTGAATTATAAGGTGAAGTGTTGTTTAACTTTAGAAATTGTAAATAACATATCTCACTTTATATATCAATGTGAAGATTTAGTAACTTGAGCAGATAGAAGACCAAAAACAAAATGAGCAAAACAATGAATGTGTGCGATCACCTTGTATGAGACAAAGCTGGAAATGCTCTGTAGCTGCAATAAATAAATAAATGGGTCCTGAACAATATTTATGTTTAACGGTGCAAGAAAGACACGTACTTGTATGGAATAACAAAGATTTAAAGAATTAAAGAAATTTTCTCCAAGTTTTTTAGTCGTAACAAGCAGGTTTTACAACACTATTTTACGATAATTCAAGAAACTTGGCAAATTACAGTAGAAATAATATACTGTAACTAAATTACTATATTGAATATGCATTGAAATATGAACATTTGCATGAAATAATTTTTAACTCTGCAAGAGCGAACGGTACAAGAAAGGAACATTTTTCTCATAATTTAGAAAACAACACCAAACAGCAACACAAGTAGAAAGGTAAGTGGAATACAGGCAGGATTCAGATTGTTATACGCAATACAGTGAGGCGGATTTCAGTTGCATTCTAAAAGTATCTGAATAATATGGAATTTTGCAGAAATTATTAATTAAAGTTTTATTAAGTGACTTCCAACAAGAGACTATGTAGTTAGCGTTTGTCGGCACGTAGCATTAAATGAATGTTCTGAATTTTATAATTCTTTTTAGATGTATTCATAATTATATAAATACGTAGCATCTACAGTCGTGGGTTGGTAAATCTGTCTATGTGTCTGTCCGTCTGTCCGGATATAACAGTGCGAGAACTACCCAACCGACTGCTTTAAAATTTAATATATATAATCGTTTCATAATTTTGTCGAGTCAATTCAAATTTTATAAAAATCGAATCAAAACTAAAAATGATATTATTAAAAAGTTGTCTTCTTTCTATTTAATCCTAGGATGCATAATTAATTCAGTAATATCTCTTTATACGTAATCATTCTAGGTTGCCATGGAGATTTCGTCCTATTTAAGATGAAGATTTCGTCCTATTTAAGATGGAGTCATATTATTTCCGTATTCCTGAATTTAATATATATAATCGTAATAAATTTTGAATTTATGTGTTTTTGAATAAGAGTGCAAAAGTTATTGTAGCAAGATTTGAATAATTTTAAAACTAATGCTAGTACGAATGTACCTCATTTGTCACGTTTGATGTACAATTTCTGATCTGTTTACTTTTTGTTGTTCCTGGAATATGCTTGATCTAGGAGCTCTGCGGCTGAATGGTCAAAGCACCGGTCAGCTAATCGCTTGTGCGTAACAGTTTGTGGGTTCGATTCCTGCTGGTTCCATTGCACACACACTTTGTGTGGAACTCCCAGGGTGTATTTCTCTTGTGTTGTAATATTTCCTTGTGCTATCTTGTCTCCGACTTATAAGCGGGCTCTCATGTCAAGCACACAAGTCGTATGTTTGTTATTCAATAAATAAATAAATAAATATGCTTGATCTGAGTTGTTCAAGGAGAACTAAATCAACAATAATGTAAAGTAAAAACCGACGTTTTCTAGAAAATCCCTTATCATACAGCATCTTTTAGAAAGTAGCTGAAAATGAGCTTACTACAAGGCTCGTAGAATTCTGAATTTTACCCATATTCGATAGGCCTTTTAATACTAGTTTTCCTATATAATTGACTACTAAATTATGTGATAGTGTGTTTATTAAGGCTTGCGTATGTGAGTTAAAAACTAACTCAAACAAACAGTTCAAATATGCATAAAAATTATATTATAATTGCGATATAATTTTTCTACTGCACTTTGTAAAGTGGCGTTAAAATTGGTTTATAAACACTGCATGCTACAAACAAAAAACTTTCGGAAATTTCATGAATATTTTAAAAATGCATTTATATTTTCATTAATACATGAACAATTATTACAGAAATGAGCACGAATGTTGAACAACACGTAAATAGTCATGTGCCGAGAAAACATTTCAAACATTTATCATACAATGCAATCGCACAGATAATTTTTTACATTAACTTTATTATCTGTCCATTAAATACGCACGAGACTATATTTAAACTGAAGATAAATATTTGGTTTATATTCTGAAGGTCAAAGCCAATTCAACAAGTTCTTCCCTGGATTTCAGACAAAACGTGTAAAGTAATAAGAGTCTGGTATTTTTTGCGAAGTGTTCATTAACTTGAATATTTTTTTTCACATTTATCTAAAAATCAACGAAGACAGACAGTAACAAATTACAGTTGTTTAGTTTTATTACCTTAATAATTTTAAACTTTTAACTACATTGATTGCAGTGTTCATTATTTTCACAACCTTTCGTAACGCTTTTATATGTTTTCCGACATGTCTGTTGGCACCATGTGATATTTGGTGAAGTCATTTCATTTTATATTGATTATAATTTGGAAAATTAATAGAGTGAACTAACACACCACATTGTCTTTTTTCTATTTAAATTATCAAAGCCATTTTTCTAAAAATATTTTAAAATGAACAAAATTTTATTGAATAATCTCCAACAAATATCCTTATTGAAGTTTTGTTTCTTTTTAAAATCATATGCTTTTCATCTAGAAGTATTTATATTTAGAAAAGAGCACTTTAAGTTCCGAAAACGAAATTAAATTCGTTTGAATTTATCGCTTTGTATAATGTTTCTCTATCCATTAAGAGATACTTGAAACTACAATGCTTTACCATCACCAAATACCAACCTTGTTTGCATACAGAAATAGAAGCAAGTAGCCCATGTGTGGCAGTGGTGATTCAGTAGAACGTCAAGTAGTTCAGTCAAATTGGAGTTCGAAGTGGAAAATTCTGGTATAATTGTTTTTAGTGTCTTATTTTATGTTTTTGGGGGTGCTGAATACGAATCTGAAGTTGTCCAAAAAAACTTCCCTCGGGAAATATGAAAAATCATGAAAAAAACCACTAAAAATCGCAGATTTTGTCGGTTTTTGGTTTATAATTTGCAAAGTAGGCTTCTTACGCAAAAAGCGACCCCATGTTAAAATACAGACCAGAACATTACCTACAATTCATGTTCTTATATATATATATATATATTTTTTTTGTACGACATATGGCTTTCGTAGAGGCGTTGAAAAATCGGCGAAAACCAGTAATTTTGGAAATTCGGAAAAAAGATGTTCTTTTACACCCTTTTCGTTCATAACACTAAGAGTAAGCATTTCACTGTAAAGGTTTGCTAACGTATTCACTTATTATTAGGTTATATATTATTATGATAGGTACACAGTGTGACCTCGAAAATCCGGTATTCAGAGATCCGGCAACTTAAAAAATCCGGCGTCAAAATCATCTCTCCTCTCCCTTTTTTTTTCACTTCCAACTTAAGGAAAAGTAAAAATGGCAATTATTGACAATTAAAAACCGACATAAGAAACGATGCATTAGATGACAAGGAGATCCCTGATCCCGTGCAAATAGAACCCTCGATAACACTGGTAGCCGCTCAGAGGAACGAGGACCTCGCAGAAGATAAGGTCTCATCGAAAAAATGAGTAAGTTTGACCGGAAAATTAACGTCATCTTCAAAGAAACAAGACTGTTTTTCCGAATTCGATGCAGTTCTCTACAATTTATGTGTAAGTATTTTTTTCGGGACTTGAATATTTATGAGAAAAACAATGACGAATGCACGAAGTAGTCAGCTGCCTCTTTATTGAAAACATACAAAATGCATTAGACGTCTGCACAGATATGTAAAACGTTGTAAGTTCTATAGATGCAACAAAAAGATACAAAGTGATTACTGATCGGTTAGTGTTTAATGTTATACAGTATAATAAAACAAGTTGGTAAGTATATTTTGTACAGCACTTATTATTAAATGATTATTGTCTTGAAATGACACCAATCATTCAAACCGAACCCTCTTGGTCAAAGGCTGCATGATTGCAGGGATGCCTTCCAATTCTTCTACACCTAAAAAATAATAATTAAATATAAATTGTAATTACGCAACTGAGCGCGAATGAGGCGTTTCCGTCCCGAGGGAGAAGATTGCTGCCCTAGCCGTAGGCGAAGGCTGCAAACACACAAGGGTCGAAGCTTTGGCTCCTGAGCAGCCCTGGTGCACATAGTATTTTTAAAAACGATGGAACAAATTGTAATTAATTAAGTAATGATTCATGCAACATTTTATCATAACATGATTTTTACGTCTTTTTTTGTTAGTACTTTTTTTACAACTCAAGTCATGCGTATTTTACCTTTGAACTTCAATTTGGGAAATATATTATTATATTACGAACCACCGTTTAAAAATATAATTTATGATTTAGTTCTAATTGCTTGAAAATTGAATACACACACTGTATTAAGATACCTATTTTGATCACAAAAATAAAAAAGTAGTGAAAAAATAAAGGTGAAATGAAATTATTTATGCATAGTTCCCTTCAAGTACTTCAGGAAATTCCGGATCATCCTAATCTTCCCCGATTTCAGTAATAGGCTGAATCTGCAACAGAATAGGCTGCATGTGCAACTGCTTTTCACACTCATATTGGAGCACATGAGGCCTGCTTTTTTGCATCCACAGTTTTTCTGAGAAGTCTTCTTGTATTTGCAAGAAATGAGTTTTAAAACGGCTTGAGGTGCCGGTTGTTCTAGCGTATTTACTGGCTCCAGACCATGTTTCGTTTTCTTCCAACCACATTGTTCAGGATATGTTTCATTCCCAAGCCATTGTTGAACTTGAAAATACACCCTCAAGGAATGTTGCTGAGCTGCAGCCTCAGTAGGAGATAAGGACGCCAAATGGATTGATGTCTTGTATGCAGACCTAAAGTAACATAAATACCTCAATTTGTTTAGTAACTTGGCTTCCTTGTCAGCAAATTTACACAATGAGACAAAAAAACGATTGCCAGCATCAGTAACAGCATCAGCATCTGCCATAGGGTCTCAATAGTTTTAGTTAATACAGGTCCTTTCTTGTGAGTCTGAAGAAACCTCATCTTTCCTACAAGGCTGAAGTAGTGTCACAGTCTTCCATTGCATGCAAAAATAATATGTTGTTTGCAATAGACTGATCAATTTTGCAGTCAGAAGGAAAATGAGTGGTGAAACTGTTCCTTTGCCTGTCTTTAGAAAATATACATTTGAATGTATACCACTGCAGCTACAAATTATGATAACTTGCAAATCGACGTCTTCACCCACGATAACTACAGAGTTATGTTGTTGTGCAAGGTCCCTTGCTGTGGTGACAATAAGTGTATCAGCATCCTCTTGTGCCTGTTTTGTGTGAATGTCAGCTACTGCAAATTTGTCCTTCAACATTAAAATAAGAAGCTCTTTGTTTTTATATTGCCTATAAATGTTTCTTGTGGCACAGTAGGCACCATTGTTTCGTCATTGTTTTTCAAATCTACTGAGATTTGTTTGCGTGATCTTCTTGCTCGCTCAGTATATTTAGTACCTCTGCAACTTTCTTCAGGGTAACCATCTAACACAACTACACTACTATCCTTGTATTTGTTCTTAATAAATAAAACGAAACTTTCACAAATTGATGAAAATGTCTGACCCCTGCTCCACCCTCAGATATCATCCACCTATAACATACACACATCACTGGAGATTTACTTTTTCAGTCGGTGTAAATGTTTTGTATAAAGAAGACTTGGTTCCTTCTCGCATGCCACATTCGTCGAAATGAGGTAATGGATACGAACACAATTCGCATTTCACTGTAATTTCTCAAGCATCAATGTCTATCAAGTAAGTGCTTTCTTTCTTGGATTTAATTGAAGTGACGAATATCGATTTCGGAATTGTTTCTTTGAAGATGACATTAATTTTACGGTCAAATGTATAAAGTTTTTCAGTGAGACCTTTTATTCTTCCAGGTCCTGATCCTCGTTCCTCTGACCTGCTACCAGTGTTATCGATGGTTCTATTTAGCACAGCGTCAGCGATTTCGCTGTCCGTTAGAGCATCGATTTTTTCATATCGTTTTGAATTCGTAAATAATTGCTTTTTTTTTTTACTTTTCCCGTAAGTTGGAAGTGAAAAAAAGAGGGTGTGTGTGACTTTGATGCCGGATTGTTTAAGTTGCAGGATTTTCGAGGGCACACTGTATACCTATATCATAATAATATCTAACCTAATAATAAGTGAGTACGTTATCAAATCTTTACAGTGAAATGCTTACTTTAATGTATGAACGGAAATGGTGTTAAAAGAATATTTTTCTTTCAATTTTCCACTGATTTTGGCCGATTTTTAACGCCTCTACGAAAGCCATATGTCGTACAAAAAAAATTATGAGAACATGAATTGTAGGTAATTGTCTCTTCTGTATTTTAATATAGGGTTAACTTTTGCGTAAAAAACCTACTTTGCAAGTTATGAGCCAAAATCGAAAAAATCTGGATTTTTAGTGGGTTTTTTTATGATTTTTTATATTTACCGAGAGAAATGTTGTTGGAAAACTTCAGATTCGTGTTCAGCAGTCCCGAAAACATAAAGTAAGACAATAAAATCAATTACACAATAATTTTCCACTTTAGGCTCTTTTTGAACCTAATTTGACTGGATTAAACATACATTTCGAAAACAAAATCATTTATATTTATTGGATAAGCATATATTGAAAGAAAAAAAATTAAATTATAAATGATGTTTAATATGCAGGTTCTATATTTGTCGACCAAATGTAATAAGTTTACTACATGCAGTAATGTGAATTAAAGCTGCGAATAGTACATTAACCCTGATAATAAAATACAGTAAAATATATCAAAAGCGACCACGTTTCGTTCCAATAAAAATTGGCTGCTCTGAGAAGTGGTCTCTTAATTTAGGTTACGTTTAAATCAATATTTTAATTCTTTGTACTCCGTTGTCGCCGCTGCGGCGACATCATCTTTCTTTGTAAAATTTGTTTTAGGCACCAGTAATAAAGGAAATTATCGTATTTGATTAATGGATTTAAATAGCAAATTATGGATGAAGTTTATGGTAAATTTTGGATGCTACTGCTTGCTATTAAGGGACTTAAATCATTCCTATTACTTTAAAATGTTTTCGATATATTCGTTTTGTTTGTTTTTAAATTAAGTTTATCATCTATGGTGGACACATGCATCGAAATTTATAAAATTTATTTTATTACTTTTAATATTTGACAGGATATATATTTCATTTTTTTTCATTTTTCAGAGCAACTGTATTTCATAGCCTATAAAATCAATTATTCAAATATTCCCGATTACGAAAGTTTAAGCGGCCTTTTTGACAATCTGTCTGAGGGAAATAAAAGGTTAAGTAACATTTTGTAAACTAGTCGGAAAAATAGGTTTGTGTCAAATGAACGGTGTCAGTAACATTACGGTTTTTAATTGAAAATGGACAGTATTTAAAGGCTATCACAAATACTAGATTATAAACGCAACATGCTTGTTAAAACAGGTCAATTGACAGTGGGCACGCTTATGGATGACTACCCAATACCTTTAAAAGCTGTTAATCTTTGGTTTATTGTAGTTTGAATATTAGGATAACAAAAAATCTCTGTCCCAACTAATGGTTATGTTAAAAAATAACTGTAAAATGAAATCCAGGATATACTAGAATGGGGGCCGTAACCTTAGCTCCAAGCTGCAAGCCTGATGGAGTTTTTTCCTACAGACGGCCGAAACTAATTTGCTAGTCCATCCTTTTGACAGCAGTTCTTAAAAAGATTGGTCAATGTTTATATTTAGGCTTTAGTAATTAAGAAAAAAGTGTAAGATTCTGAGTATAGCTGGCTGGTTCAAAACATGACGATTTATAATAAATACAAAATATTAGTATCAAAAACACTACTTGTAATTACTATAATACCAATAATAATAAAAATAATAATAACAATAATAACAATAATTTACTTATATAATTAATCCAATCCGGATTCGTCATACTTCTGTTTGTTTTTTTTTAACGTGGTAATATTTTGTCATAGGATAATCTAGTACGTAGTGCAGAGAAGTGGAGGGGAGACAACATACACAAAGTGGGGGAGCCACGTTTACCTATGTCCTAAAGATATTTCTGGAAAGGTTCGTGATTTGTGAAGAAAAAAAAAGGTAACGTTTATTTACGGCAAACTGAATGGGAACACTTGGTAATAAGTTATGTGTGTAACGGCCTGTGTCTGCATTGTCTCATCTTTGCTGCCACTCATTTTTTATTTTCTGTTTTAATTTATATTTTAAATGAGAAGCCGGATGTGGAAATTGCGGATGTGGAAGTATGATGTGACATTAGTGTCTCCAACTGCCTTTTTTGTCATGGTATTAGCTAGTTTATTCCCTGTGATTCCCGAGTGCCCTTTAACCCATTCAAAATGGGAAGTTTCGCTGTATTTGTGTATTAAACTTAGAATATCTGAAATCATAAGGTCAACTGTATCTCCATTTTGCAGAGCCATTAGACCTGAGAGGCTATCTGAAGATATTAGGAATGATATGTAATTAAATGAATCCACTTAAACCACAGCGTTTTCAATGGCAAAAAGTTCAGCCTTGAAAACGGAAGTATCTACGGAAAGACGAGCATTCTACGCATGTACTACGGAATTCTCTTTAAATGCACAAAAAGCGGATCCTGTCCCCTGATCTGTTTTTGAACCGTCTGTATAGATATGTATTGTATCGTTGTATTGAGATAATTCTCCTTCTTGAACACCATCCCATGTCTGGACTATACTAGAATTGTGATATAGCGCAATCAATAGAAAATTGTGAACGTACGTAGGTGGTTCAATATTTATTGCTCTTAGTGTATATAAAATATTTGTACTGCGATGGTTAATGTGGAATATTGAAGATTAATGTCTCAAATGCCTATATGCTCAAATTCAGAACCATAGCTGCTATATTAACACAGTTTTGGAGGGAGGTGTGAAGTTTTAAAGACCTTTTTTCAGGGAGTTTTTAAAGAGGGGAGTGAGGGTGAAATGCAGGTTTGGAACTTATGAGGCTACATTTGTGACAGTCGATGAGATATGGTTACATTAATATGATCCCGAGTCCAAACTATAGTAGTTTACGTCTCATGAACTGTCACAAATCTAGCCCCATAAACTAAAAATCAGCCTTTCAACCCAGCTCCCCCCTTTCACTCCTCCCTTCAAAACCATGTGAATAGACAAATAATATTCTGAAATTGAGCATGCAGGCATCTAAGACATTGGGCTTCGATATTCCACAACAACCATCGCAATACAAACATTTTATATACACCAGAGACAATAATTATTGAACCACCCACGTAAAACTAACGAGATAACGGGGAATTCAAAGGTAGGCGCAGGGACCCCCACAGAGATAATTTACTTTTTTCTGAAAAAATACAAATGTGAGCAGTTTACCAGAATTCCATTGCATAATGTGCTGCTTAATTTGGCGTTTCTAATTTGCAGAATCTTCACGAAATTTTTAAGGTCATAAATATACATTTATACATACCTACTATCTTCAAAAAATTAAATTTTCGATTGTAAAATATTAAATATTGCGCCAAGTGCGATTAAAAAAGATGCCTTGCTGAACTGTCTCGGGGGCCCCTGATCTGCAAATTTGCTAGTTATTTTATTTAGTTAGAGTTGTACTGTTTGTATTTTCATTTTGTTGAAAGCATTTGTACGATAACGTAACATTTTTAGGGTATTGCTGTTAATGTAAATAAAAAAATATTATTAAGTAAATCAGTGAAAATAAATGTATAAAAAGCAATATAAGTAATGGTTAAGCTAAATAAAAAACACTAACATGACTTTTAATAAACTTGAACATAATCAGAAGTATTTTTTGATAATTACAAACGTTTTACATCCTTAAAGTACATTTACAAGGTTCTGAAATAAAATTTCTTCTTTAGTGTTCATACTTCATGTTTTCAATGCATTAGTTTAATGTTGAAGTAACAAATTACTTTAACAAAACACCATTACACGGTAAAGTTGTAGACTATGACTAAAGTCAAATCCAATCTTTTTAACGATAAACTTACATTTTAATCTATATGCAAAGTTAAAAATTAGTAGAAATATCATTTATGATATTTTTTTAAGAAGAAAAAATGATTTTTTTTTTATAATGTTTAAAAACGTTTCCTCGATAAATCTCTGTTTAATTAATATTCATCTTTTATCCAACTAAATTTTTATACTAACCCTGAATAACCACCTTTTTACATAATGAATAATTTGTCGATCCGGAAAGATGTAATTGATGAAAGTTTTGTCGCATTTGCAATGTTCGTTTATTTTTCATAAACGCAAACTATGAAAAGTGATTAAATGTTTTACATTAAACTATCTTTTATTTTTGGTTTTTTTCTCATTTTCTAAAAAAATCAAACATGATTTTTTGTATTGTCTACTAATAAAAAAGGTTTACTCATTAATGCAGTTTCCTTATTTAAACAAAATGTACTTACATTAATAGTTAATAAAAATCATTAGATATTTTTATAGTTATTTATTTTTCCTATATTTTTTTTAAATATTTTTTCAATATATTAACTAATCGTTATAATATTTTGTAGGAATTGCAGGAAATTTATTTTCCTTTAATCTTTCTTCCTTTAAAGAAGAAAAAAACCCTATAAAATATGTGCATATAAAGTATAAACAAGTAACATTTCTTCATAATGATAAATAAATATAATTATGATTAATAGACATTTAGGAAGAAAAAAAGATAATAACGTACAATTTGTTTATATTTAACGTTTTGACAAATGATAATATTATGTTCATATATTCAAAAATATATTTTGTAACTTACATTAATAATTAATGCATGTTAAACATATATTTTTATCTGATTTTTTATTATTTTTTACTGTGTATCTAAAAAATTCTTTGAAGAGAACGTTAGTGAATTTAAAAGATTTTTATTTTCTTTCACTAATCCTCTGTTTTTTCCCTGAAAAAAAAAATTCTATTATTTAACAATATTCTATTTATATTATTTATTATATTTATTCTAATCACTATTTAATTTTAATCTAAAATAAATATTTTTAAATATAAATCAGGACGGGATTATTTAAGTAATAGAAAATGGTACTATTAATAAATCATGAAAATTTGATAGAAAATTTATTACAATACGTATTATTAGATTTCTACAAACGTAAAAAAAAATGATGGGTTGTTCTACAGGTGTTTATTTTTTTAAGTATAAAATTCAAACATATTTTGTAATATGGGAAATCTTTTAGACACATGGCAAAGGATTTTTATTGAACTTTGTGTTACTTTTTTTAAATGAAAAATAGTAAGTAGAAGCATCTTTGTAATTCATAATGTGTATACTTAAATTATTATCTCAGTCTTTCAATTATGTATAAATTGTCTTTCTATCGATTGCTATCACTTAATAAAATTTTACATTTGTCGTAATTAACAAAAACAATTGATGAAAAGTAACAGTATTTATATTTCTAAAAGCTAAATCACACAGTTGCAATTATTTCATTTTTTACTCACTAGTTTTAAAAGAGATATACAGTAACCAAAATTATGAATGAAATTCCTAATTTAGACTTGCGAATCACTGACAAAATTACCGCGAAAACATTCTCAGAAAAAAAAATGAAATGATAATTTGACATTTAATAAACTGAACTCGTGGGTGCAGAGGAAATTCTTTAAATGATTATTTTCTAATTTAAATATTCGGATAGCAACATTGAATAACGCATATTCAGAACGATCTCTATTGAAGAATAATTTAAAGATTTACAGGCATGATTGAAATATAGAATTTAAATCCCGTAAGAGAATGCATTTCTTAAAAAAAAAGGATTACTAATAGACTGAGTTCAAAGAAAAAAAACAATAATGAATTATTATTTTTTTACTTTAACAGAATTGTGTTGATCAAGAGATTCGGTTTGAATGATGAGTGTCATTTCAAGTCAATAATCATTTAATAATAAGTGCTGTACAAAATATACTTACCAACCTGTTTTATTATACTGTATAACATTAAACACTAACCGATCATTGATCACTTTGTATATTTTTGTAGTATCTATATAACTTATAACGTTTTAAATATCTGTGCAGACGTCTAATGCATTTTGCATGTTTTCAATAAAGAGGCAGCTGACTACTTTGTGCATTCGTCATTGTTTTTCTCTTAAATATTCAAGGCCCGAAAAAATATACATAAATTGTAGAGAATTGCATCGAATTTGGAAATACAGTCTTGTTTCTTTGAAGATGACGTTAATCTTCCGGTCAAACTAACGCATTTTTTCGGTGAGACCTTATCTTCTGCCAGGTCCTCGCCCTCGTTCCTCTGAGCGGCTACCAGTGTTACCGAGGGTTCTATTTAGCACGGGTTCAGCGATCTCGCTGTCCGCTAATGCATCGTTTCTTATGTCGGTTTTTAATTTGTAAATAACTGCCATTTTAATTTTCCCGTAAGTTGGAAGTGAAAAAAAAAGGGAGGGGACAGATTAATCTGACACCGGATTTTTTTAGTTGCCGGATCTCTGAATACCGGATTTTCGAGGTCACACTGTATAGATATATCATAGTAATATATAGCCTAATAATAAGGGAGTACTTTAGCAAATCTTTACAGTGAAATGCTCACTTTTAGTGTTATGAACGGAAAGGGTGGTAAAAGAACATAATTTTTTGCGATTTTTCAAAATTACTGGTTTTCGAAATTTTTCGACGCCTCTAAAAATTATAAGAACATGAATTGTAGGTAATTTTCTGGTCTGTATTTTAACATAGTGTCACCTTTTGCATAAAAAGCCTACTTTGAACCTATAAACCCAAAACCGAAAAATGTGCGATTTTTTGTGGTTTATTCCTGATTTTGCATATTTGCCGAGCGAAATTTTGTTGTACAACTTCAGACTATATTTCAGCACCCTCAAAAACGTAAAATAAGACACTAAAAACAATTACACCAAAATTTTCCACTTCAAACTCTAATTTGACTGGATTAGTTAAAAATTTGACAATTCACAAAAGATGAAAACTGCGCGTTCACATTCCTTCAAATCAGTGATATGTGTTAAAACTAACTTTTGAGTGTTTTTATCTCATCATTATTCATATTGTTTTAATCATTATTTATGCAGGGTGTCCACTCCCAATGGGGTCCAATGGCTAATTCCTAAACCGTTAGCCATAGACATATAGTTAAACTACAAAAATGTTTTAAATGAGGTAAAGAAATATTTTAGAAACAATTTGTGTCATTAAAAACATTTCATAAAATATACGAAAATTAAATTTTTTATACGCCCCCCACCCCGGCCCTATAAGTTATATTTAATAACATTTTCATATTACACTGACAAGTAAGACAAAAAAAAAGTCCCTCTGTTCTACGATTAAAATTGACCGAGTAATAATTGTTTAAAGTT
This sequence comes from Maratus speciosus, assembly GCA_963932465.1. NCBI lineage: Eukaryota > Metazoa > Arthropoda > Arachnida > Araneae > Salticidae > Maratus > Maratus speciosus. Next base: position 174,381,311 of record OZ010790.1, on the reverse strand, counting down.
GGAGCATATTTTCTACTGCAAATTAGGTATCATTCACAAATTTAGTCGATAATTTTGTCAGATATATTAAAAATATTTTTAAGAATAAAATTAACATTGCAATATGAATTTGAAATCTTTAATCATTCTGACATATTAATGCAAAATATACAATTTGTAATACACATAAGATGAAAGAAAACCCAGAATTTTTGTTAACTAAAATGATGAAAATTAACAGTTTTAGCTTTTGATAATTGATTCCTATGTATTCTTTAAAACTAAATCCGAAATTGACCTCCAGTTTTTACCATCACGTATCGACTTTTTGGAAGTCGTAAATTTTTATGAAAAAAAGATTAGGGCCTTTATTATTGTTTGTCTTTTTAGCCTTATTCAAGTGAACAATCTCATGATGACCAGAAATAATGCGTCACTTTATCGCACTGTAACAAAAAATAATAAAAATATACTAGAAAAAATTACATAACCAGCAACGAAATTATTATATAGTTTCATCTAAGTTATAAACGATTTCGAAAAACGTTCCTATATCTTTAGAAAACTCGAAAATTAATAGATTTTCGGAATTTACAAAAACAGTTATGAAAACAAAGATTATTTTTTTTATTTTTTAAAATGGATTTATATAGTATTTAAGAACTACCTCTTAGTGATAAAATCCTATTAGAAAAAAAATATTTACCAATGTTAAACACACGATAATTAAATTTTAAATTTCATATCGGCAGACAAATGGTAAAAGAAGGCAGGATATGACACATAGATAGAGAAATAGCAAGAGGGAAAAAATTGCAGGGGATTGACAAAAAATAAGGTTAACTGCTCTATTATCATAACTATAAACACAAAAATGAATTTCAATTTAAGATAACTTAAAAAAACAATACAAATAAAGCTTAATCGCTGATTAAGCTTTCATTTCAAAATTAAAGAAAATAAAAGAGATAGAGAAATGACAGTCAATAACATTACTCATCAAGTAATAACTGGAGAACTCTAAGCTTATATGCTTAATCTGTAAGTTACTTGATCATCTTTGGTTATGAAACAATAACATTTAAGATAGCTTCCTTGATGAATTCTCGGATAATTTGACTGTTGCCAGATGTTAAAATTATTTTTGGCTTTAATTTTATGGCAGGAAAATGACAAAAAACAAAGAAAATTTTTCAATATCTTTTCGGGAAAATATAAACCATGAAATGTCTTTATTTCTTTTAATTTTTTTCATTATTTGATTGTTTTTATTAATTTAAACAACAAATTTATCGAAAATATATTTGGATGGTCCACTTTTAAGAATACCTTTTGTGCTTAAATGGAGAAAGAGACTTATAGGGGAATGACATTTATCACATAAACACATTAGTTTAAGTGGCATATATTTATAAATAATGTGTTTTACCCCATTATACAAACATAAAAAAAATGTGGTTATGCTATTCTAGTATTCTGTTTCGTTTTTATAAACGTTTATTTCTTATTGTAAGCGGGAACGGTAATTTATCTGTTCAGGAAAAATACCCATATATATATATATATATATATATATATATATGTATGTATATATGTGTGTGTGTAGGATTTGAATTTAAACGTACTTTATTTTCTTTATAACGTGCATGATCAGCAAATTAACTGACTCTCTGGTATTTTTATTATCCATGATTCTAAAGCTTGAGTTATAAAAATTCACGATCCCGAGATCAAGGTTTGGAGATATTCAAAATTAGAAAAGAGTCAGTCTATAAAATTATAATGTTCATGAAGCATCGGCTTATGAGATGCCAAGGAAGGCACTGTTTGGGCTAATCAGATTGTTCTAAATAAAGTATATTATAGGTTTTAAGTGAGAAATGTATTGTATTTGAAAAGCTATCAACAAAGTGGTGTAAAATTATCTTTATGGAATTGTATTAAACTGTATGTGTTGTTATTCCAACATCTAGTTATGCAAAACATCAATAAGTTAACATTTTACATATAATCATCCTATATATACCTATATTTATATATTAAAACAAGTTTTGTGAAAAATTTGAAATAATCTTAAGAAATGTGTGACTGCAGTGAGCAAATAAATGAGAATTGGTGTGTTAAAAGAGTTATTCTTCTATGTTCTAGTCTAAACTAATATCATTGTTAATTAAAATATCAAGTTGCTAATAATTAAATGATCATAAATGTAATAAAAATATTCAAAATCATACTTATATGATAAATTTAACAGTGCATGTTATCTTAACATAGTTATGAAATTTTCATTCCGAAACATATAAATGGTTAAATTTCACCAAATGAACAGAAATATTAAATCATATTTTATTTCTATTTTACACAGACCATTTTAAATGTTACATGTCGAATAAATAAAGATGTAATGTATTAAAACATTGAAGCAATTTGTCTATCTCTAAAAACTATGAAAGAAAAATAAATTTTGTCGTGATAAGTTTTAAAGACTAACTTAGAAGTGTCAAAAGTGCTGATAAACTTCCATCTTTCACTTCGCTGAACAAGGCAACTGGCATTTCTGTGACGTATAGACCAAAACTAATGAAAAGCTTCTATGTCACATGTTTAGTTGTGAAGTATAGAAAATTAATGGATATATAGCGCGTGGATTTTTTTTTTGTATTACACCGAATTCTCCACTCTTTACCCTAAAATCTAACAAAAAAAAATCCTATTTTGTTAAGGCATATCTTCTTTCACTGTTAGAAATTTGTTTAAAAGATTAACGTTGTATTTAACAAAAAGGAAAAAAAAAAAACCTCACATCATAAATACGAATTCATCAGTAAATTTAAAAATAATTGTAAGTTTAATGAAATGTAAACTCTTTTTTTAATAATATATAGTGTATATAAATAATAAACATTTTATTAAGTCAATCGTCGCTTATTAAAGAAATAGGTAACAAATTTACTTATTACTTTTCACAGCAGATTAATTTTATGTCATTTATGATAAAAGAACCTTGGTTATGCCAATCTTGCATTTTAAAGGGGAATCAATTAGAAAGTTACTTTTAAATTCTACTTACATCGAAAGAATAATCAAAACTATTAACACTTTCACTAGTTATCCAAATTTTACATGCGTAACTAGAACCAACAATAAAAAATTGCTTTGCTCATTTCGTAACAGCATTTAAAAAATTAAATGTATTACATTGTGTACATGCTATATAAATATTTAATTGTCAACTACTAAAATAAAAAAAAAATGTTCAGAAACAATAAACTCATTAAGTGATATCCCCTTTCCAAGGCATTCTATTGTACCTTACTAATTGCATTAAATATTTTGCTTTAATTTCTGGAGCATACTTTAACTCTCTTTGCATTTTATCACTCTGTTTAATGTGCTCCATTGCAATGAGTGTTACCGAGTAATGCTATTGCTTTGAACGTTAATGAGCAGAGGGGTTATTAGGACTACAGCAACCGAATCTTGTTAGCACAGCCGAAACGGAACATTCTGCAAGCACCCCTCACTTACAAGAGGACATCAAAAGATTAAGCATTAAACGCTGCTGAGGCACGTTCATTTCCCCAAACGAGGCTTGTTAATGCCTCTTTTCCTCCCCGCAGTTTGGACAGAACTGCGTTCGTCATTGATGTAATGTTCGCTTAGGTTGCCATGCACGTGGTAATTTTGCTTTACGATGAGAATAACGTTGTCTGATGACATTTAGTTTATTTTTTGTTGACAACCAAATATATTTCTTGAGAATTTCCAAACTTTACTAAGTTTGAAAATTATATTAAACAAGTTATATCTCTAGTTAAATCGTAAAGAATGAAAAAGTCAAACCAATATAGTTTATACATTAATTACTTATATTTTATTTTTAGTCCGCTTAATATTTCATTGTGAAGCATTACAAATGTAATCAATTCTCAAATATGTTAACATAATTTAAATAAATAATTTAATAAATTTATTATTACAAAAACATTATTTATCTATCATAGTCCAAAGACATTAATGAAACTATGTATAATTTCCAAAAAGTTATTCTAATTTCATGGATTAATGTAAAACATTGTAAAATATATTTTTGCATATTATTCAATTTATTTTTGTTTATTAAGGGGTCTTGTACCTTTTAAACGCGTTGAATTTTAACGAAAAAATTGAAAGTTTGAATTAGTTTATCTTCAAAACATTTTAATGTATAAATATGAAATTTTGGATATTGATTAAACAGATTGCGCTCTGTAATATGCTTTCATTAGGAATTTATTGGACTTTTACAGACTTTGTGTATTATTGAAATCAAAATAGCTCTTTTTTTACTCCATAAGTCATTGCGCGCATGATATCTTGAGAAAGTATGTATGGATTGTCATGAAATTTGATAAAAATACTAAACATATATGTGTGTTTTAAAAGAACTACTATTAGGCCAAAATTATCTCATTAACTATATAAAAAATATTTTTGTAAAAAAATATTTTTTTTTATACTTTTAATGAATTTAAATACTCATAACTGAAAATATTACCATTGTGTAAAAGTAGTTCATTTTAAACACACATATTTGTGTAGTATCTTTTCCAGATTTCATGACAATCCATACATACTTTCTCAAGATATCATCCGCGCAATGACTTATGGAATAAAAAAAATAGCTATTATGATTTCAACAATACAGAAATTCCGTAAAAGGCTAATAAATTTCTAATGGTCGCATATTACAAACCACAATCTGTAAATCAATATCCCAAAATTCCATGTCTATACATAAAAAAGCTTTGAAGATAGATTAATTCAAACTTTGAAGTTTTTCGTTAATTTTTGACGCGTTTAAGAGGTACAAGACCCCTTAAGCGTAAATAAATTTCATAAAAGTTACATATAAACTTACTTTTGGCAATATTCCAAAGTAAGTTCGAAATCGTGAAATTAATATATGCATTTCAAGGCCTTCTATTCAAACTCTAATACATGGTATATATTTTTTAAACTGATACTATTCGGAGCCATCTGTCTCTTTCTAATAATTGCACTAAAGTTGGTAATGTTGTAATAGTCCAGGGGAAATGTACCAAAAAAAGGGGGTTACTTTGCAAAAGGTCGGGGAAAAGATTTCTTTTTTCTGAATTGTTTATAATGATGCCAAGATGGAAAAACCAAGTTTTCTAACAAAATTTCTTAAGGCTAAATTTTCTGTAGCCAAAAAAAAAAAAAAAAAAAAGAAAATTTTGGGACCTTTTTTGGTTTTTTCGAAATATCTCGAGACGCGTTGCCGTAGCATGTTATTTGTCAGTTACAATATTAAAGAAGATAAAATTCTCTACAACTTCTATATTTACAGCTTGTTTATACACTCAATAGCAAGCGCAGCACGCCATTTTAAAAAAGGACATTTTTTTCAATTTTCTTGAAAACCGTGAAAAACGCAGTTCTGCCCCTATTATTCAAATGTTTTCCACGGATTTAATCGTGTATGTCACCTTCTATATATTAGTAGTAGTAAATTATGTGTTTCGGGGCTAAAACTAGCCTTTTTTGCACCCGTGCCAAACATGGATTTTGGCGCCCCTCCACCCACCTCTTTTAAAAAGAAAATTTACCATGGGAATTTTTAAACCTCTAATAGCCGGATTTTGAAAATTTTAAGTGTGTAAGCATTAAATACGTAATGCTGAACTACGTAATCAGCTTTGCCAAATATTGATTCATTAAAACCTTGAAAAACATACCGAAAGGAACCGAAATATATTCCACTTTAAACAGGTTTCCATCTTAGCAGGTATAATTGTTCGTATTCCTTCTCTTGAAAAAATATGTACTTTTCTTTAAAGACCGAATTCCGTATATTCAGATTTCAACTTCAAAGATTTTACGGTAGATGTCGTATTGAGGCGTTTAAATCACAGTTATATGAATTATAGGACTAAATTAGACACACGAAGAGATTCGCAAGGTAACATTAAACCTATGGGAGCGTTCTTGAGAAATATCTCGCTCGCATTTTGTTACTTTTAATTTTTTTTTTTTTTCATGGGATACCTGAGATAAATATCTAATGTTGTGCTTTTGTACTTTTTCGGGTTTGGTTGCTTTAAAATATATATATATATATTCGGACACTTTCATTTTTGGAAAACTGTTTGGAACCCGTTCTGAAATTTAAAGTATCCTGTTTGAGCTTTAAAGCAATTAATAGATACACTTAAAGTTTTACATATTTTTGCATGCTAAAATGATATAATCTCTTGTTATATTTATTGATATAAGTGGAAAAAAATTGACAATATATTTTAAAACTAATATTTTACATATTTTTTATAAAACTGGTGATCTCAAATATTTTATTAACAGAATTTATAAATTTTACAAGATCCAAATACATAACATTAGTTATTGAAATAATCTGGTGTCATTTTTATTATAGGTATTTTATAAGGTAAAATTATTTCTTTCATAAAAGATATTTATCTTTTGAGTCCCCCCCCCCTTTTATATGGAACTACAATTCAATGTTTGCTATCTTTAAAACATTAAAACATATGTTATCAATAATTGGTAAATAAAATAGTATACCATTGTAGTGGGGAATAAAATATGTTTTTCGCAAATTTTCATACCTGGGTGATTTTTAAAAAAAGTCTCATGTTTAACTGTCCTTTCACATTTGCACAGAAAAATAGTTAAATATCATAATTTTAATTATTGCATTTTAACTATCATGTTTTTTAATGATAATTTACAGATATATCATTATTTATAAAAAATTTAAAAATAAGAAATATATTCTTTTGTAGTCAAAATATCATTACCGTAGGTTGTCCCAACAAGCAATTTGTTAGGTAAAGATTTGACAAAGTTCTATTTAAAATAGATAGTTATAATTTTTTCATACATTTTTATTTATTAAGATGCTACTAATTAAAAAAATATTTATTTTCATTAATTAAACTTATCTATAATTCTTAATAATTTTTTTAAACCGTGTCCCAAGAAAGAGTGTCATTGCCATGCTTCTGACAAAAAAATCATCCGGATTTTTTTTAGAGGACAGCACATGCCTTTTTATCAAGGCAAAAATACTCCTTAAAAGTCAACTTGTTATCAGGTTTAGGTGAATAGAGTAAATAGTTTTATAGTTTTAATAAAACAAGCAAAGACTTTGAATGTTTTGGTGAGTATTCTTCTGTAAGTCATTACCTTACCCAATTCTAATTGATAATTAAATGAAGTTTTATTTATTAATGTGCTTTCATTATATGAGAAATAGAAATCATTGTATGGGCCAGAAGATATAATGGCTGCCATTTATGCCTGGGGAAAAATAAATATATTTTGCTTAATTTGTCATTACCCTGCTTACTTATGTCATTATACCAAGTGCATTAAAATTTAAAAATTAGTTTTAAAATGTTAAATTAGTAATTTGGTATCTGCTGATGCTTGTATATTAATACTTATGAGGTAAGGTAATTATTTACTAACAATTAAAACTTTCTGATTATTTCTAAAAATTTCATTTTGTTATTCCAAAACATGGCCAGATTTTGAAAATGACCCACCTTATTCCATGGATACCTGGAAAAATATGTATGCATTATAAAAATTATAAAATTTATTAAAATTAAGCAAGAAATCTTTTTTAAGTGAAACTATCGTGCTAATAACTTACTATAGATTGAAAAATTCTTTTAACAATGCTTTGAAGTTAACATTGTATACACTTAAAGTTACTGTCTAAATATGAAAATTGTCTCATTCATCTACACTCTGCCCTACTTTTAAAATTATATAAATTTATTGCATATAAAATGTCTGTTGAGATGAAAATAAAGACGTGAGTGTGCAAATAAATAATTTACTGCTACCAATTTTTAGAATCCGACATACACAATTAAATCTGCGGGGAACATTTGAATAATCGCGGCAAAACTACGTTTTTCACGGTTTTTAAGAAAATTGAAAAAAATGTCCCATTTTTGAAATAGCGTACTGCGCTTGCTATTGAGTGTATAAAAAAGTTGTAAATATGAAAGTTGTAGAGAATTTTATCCTCTGTAATATTGTATTTGACAAATAATATGTTACGGCAACGAGTCTCGAGATTTTCCAAAAAATAAAAAAATGTCCCAAAATTTTGTTGTTTTTCGGCCACAGAAAATTTAGCCTTAAGAAATTTTGTTAGAAAACTTGGTTTTTCCATGTTGGCATCATTATAAATAATTTAGAAAAAAAAAATCTTTTACCCGACCTTTTGCAAGGTAAAATGTACATTTCCCCTGGACTATAATGACGCCATGGAAAAAAAAAAATTCAAAGCACTGCCGATTCCGGAAAATATGGCGCTATTGTAGGTTACGCAGCCGAGAATGAGCATGAAACACGGGTGACAAATAAAAATTAAAATTTATACCTACGTATGCGACAACAGCACCATTAATTTGGGCTATACGCTTGCAGCGCATACGCTTATAGTCCAATTTATTTGCACTGTTGTCATACGTGTAGGTGTGCTATTGTATTTTCATTTGTTACATGTATTTTTTGCTCATTCTTGGCTACGTAGCCTACTACAGCGCCATATTTCCACCTATCTACTATTTTGTTTCTTTCCGATGGCGTCATTATTCTCTTTACCAAGTTTAGTGCCATTCCGGTTATTAGCACGAGTTACAAAATGTCTCTAAATAGGCGTCAGTAAAAAAAAAAAAAAAAAAAAAAAAAAAAAAAAAAAAAAAAAAAATAATAATAATAATAATAATAACAATAACCTGTATTCGAATATTGTCTTTTTAATTACACCTGCATAGTTTACGTTTCTTTAGATTTATCACTACTTTGTATAACGATTCCTATTGCAAAAATCATTACTGATAAATGTTATTGCTTTCATCTTCATCTTTAATGAGAGGTAGGGGATTAGAAGTACAGTATCAAAGTACAGACAAGCACAGAAAAAGGCAAGCATCCTCTAAATACATCTTAGTTCCAAGAGCACATCAGAAGATTAGAAAATAAATGTTAGGGTACCACGTCCATTTTCCTAAACAATTTATTTCCTGTTTTCCTATTTATTCATCTTCAACATACCTGGACTCTTGCATAATTATGTTCCTCATTGAACTCTCATTCACTTTAGAATATCATGCACATAGTTGCTAACCGATACGATATTTTGATGCCACAACTTTAAAAAATGTATATTTTATGAAAAAGTTGCAGTTTTTTTTCCTCTTAAATAAAGAAATTTTAAAATATAGCAGGGAATTTGTATTAGGATTTACTTCTACCAAACATTTGTAGCAGCTGACAGCTGTGCATGCCTGTGGTATTCCCTTTGATGGGGGGAGAACATTGTTTTGTTAAATTAAGTTTCTGTTTTGTCACATGTAAATATATTTCATAAGAATTTACAAATCTTTAAGGAGTTTAAGGTATATTTAAAAGAAGTTGCAGAACCCCCAAAATTACATAGAATGAGAAACTGGGAAAATATTTTGTTTTTAATTAAATTATTTATTTATTTATTTATTTATTTATTTTCTTTTATCCATTTAAAGAATTACTTTCGCACAAGTTATAGTATAATTTAGCGAATTAATGAAACAAATCGTTTTCATTATTACATAAATACTCATTTTATTATTACATGTCTACTTTTATTATTATTACATGTCTACTTATGTTATTATTACATAAAGACATCAGTGATAAATCCATTCAACGAATTTATTCTTAATCAATAAATTTATTCTATGTGAAATATTGAAAATAAAAGTTGCATATCTCTCAATAAAATTTGAATTATTTAAAGTATTGCACTGACACTTGGCAATAAGCATTACTGGCAAATGCCATTCATTTGACCCTTAATGAGCATTAGAACTATAGCACCCTCATCTTGTTGACACATTGAAAACTAAGTATTATTTATAAGCAAAAGTTACAAGAGAGCATCAAAAGATTATGCAGTAAATGATGTGCGGCACCTTCCTTTTCCCAAACGAAGCTTGTTAATCCATCTTTTACACCCCTCAATTTGCACGGAACTGCGTTGGTCTTTGTCGTAGTGTCAATTTGATATGCCATGCACGTGATAATTCTGCTTCACGGTGCGTAGAGCATTTTTTTATTACATTGATGTTTTTTGTTGTTGTCATTGTTTAGAACAAAATAAATTTCATCAATCTCACCGCCACGTTCAAATTTATTCAATAGCATTCTTTAAATCATAAAGAATTAGAAACGCAGACAATAATATTTTTGAAAAGCTTTTGTAATAATAGTGGTTTTGCAAAATGAATATTAAAATTATAATTTATTTTTATGATTTTATTCTACAGGGATATAATTTGCTTCTGTCATTCTGACACATTTCAGAAGTTTCAAATTTACTTAAATGCAGTTATTTTTTTGCTAACAAAAATGAGAAACCGAGAGAGCGATATGCCAATTAATGATGCATGGATAACTTCGCTACTCGATTGGGAAAACTTTATCTAATTACATTTGTTCTATTTTCTGTTTGCTGATGCTGTTATTTCTTATTGTTTTGTTTTTAATATCATGAAAACAAATTTCGTGACAATTGCTGTCATCTTATGGGTTTAAAGTTTATTTAAAAATTTATAGGATTCTTTATAAAATAAAGAATGAGAAATGACAACAATATACTTTCATAATGTTTGTGTAACGAACATAGCTTTATATAAATATATCTTTATTTGGATTAAAGAAACAGCAACAAAAAAAACAACAGTGCAATTGAGAAACGTAATATTCACATTATTATTTTTTTATTAGTGTGATGAAATCGATTATTTAAGTTCAGTTGTATCTGAATTATGGAATATTTATCATTAATAGGTATTACTTTCATTTTTCGGAAAAAAGTTCTATTTACATATATATAACTCATATATATCAAGTTGTAACGAAAGTTTTCCACAAAAAAAAAGTCCTTTAGTAATTTAGAAAATAAAACATGAAAGCAGAACTTTTAGTGCGTGTAGCAATGATCACCCAAATCTATGATTTTTGCCAACGGTTTGGTAGTTTTTTAAAGCCTTCAGCCAAGACACTTTGAGGCCGCGAGTCCAAAAAAGATCAACCTCATTTCAGACGTCCTGTAGCAAGAAGTAAAGATAAACCCAGCAAGATGTAGCTGCAGGTGTGAAAAAAGGTAGAGGTCCGAAAGATTGGTGTAGGAACTATATGATAGGTGTAATAAAATATCCCATTCGTGTCCATAATGAGTCAAGCCGGTGAATGCAGACACACGGGGTCTATCTTGAGGAAACATTACCTTCTTGCTCCGGAAATAATTTTGACGTTTGCCTTGATATCAGCGTCAACACGGATTAACATTTCGCTGTACACCTTACTGTCCATAGTTTTACCTTTCTCTAGATATTTTGTGTGGATAATACCCCGGAAATAACACCAGACACAAAGTATTATCTTTTTGTTAGTCAAATTGCGCTTTGTGACGCTGCCGACTGGCTCACCGGGCGCAGAACAGCTTCCTTTTCGGCATGTTTTATTGAAGTAAATTTACTTTTCGTCACAAGTGACGATCCGGTCCAGAATTATGTCATTGCGTTGATATTCGATAGATTAGTGCATGCCTGAGTACGATTATCTGCTTGAGTCATCTGATGCGGCATCCAGCGATTGAATTGTATGTCAAGTTTATGCAAAGCATAACGCGACTAATGAACATGGCACTAACGTTTAACTCCTAAGCTAGCTCTCGAGTGGTGGAATACTAATCTTCCTCCACAAGTTCTCGCAGGAGGGCCTCATCAACTTCAGTAGGCGGTCCACAGTGCTTCGCTTCTTGAATGTCATAGCCTTTGTTTTTGAACTTTCATTACCAAACCTTCACAGTGTCATATGATACAACAGTAGTACCTAAAGCTGTACACAGGATTTGGTGACATTCTGTAGCTGACTTTTTGCAGCAGAACTGGACGTAAATGATGTTTCTAATCTGCAAAGGTGATAGTTCCATTTCAGACATCTTGTATTTAATGATAACGATCTGTTTTTTTACAAATTTTAAAAAATAGTGTTATAAAGCAAGCCCCTGTCTTTAAAATGTTAAAAATCGTTTGACCAAATATGAGCAAACACGTCAACGTGAACTGTTTGCGCAGAAGATATTAGCTGTGTCGGAAAACGTTCATTGTAACCTGAAATATTGTTTTTTTTAGACAGTTGTATGACATTCCACGCTAGAATAAACCAAGCACTCACCGTACGCATCTTTTCCAAAGAACAGCATTTAAGAACTAAAATCGAACATTTACAAAGTAATATCTTGAAAACGGATTATCGGATGACATTTAGCGCATATTAAATGTCTGGGTAAACTATTTAACAAATGCGAATATCACTATTACCATCGAAATATTTCTATGAGCATTGATTTTATGTGTGTCCTCATAAACATGCTAATTAAAAAATAACTTTTATTATAGCCTGAGTTAGCCTGAGTTTGGTACAACGATACCGAATTTCTGCTATTTCGGACAATACAACATTTACACCCGCTAAGTGAGTCAGTTTGTGTCTATTCTACTAGCCAAGTGCTGTATGGCGCAAGTGTATTACAAGGGCAAGCGTAAGAACAAATGACTTATGAAACAAATAATATCCAATAATATATATAATATCCAGTCCATAAATTATATAGTAAAATTAACTGGGGAGGGCAGTAAAAGACTCGTAAAAAGGTCACATATTCAGTTTTTAGACGGGATATTATATATTTTCGTGATTTTGCACAATTTTAAAGATTTTACAAAAGTTCTAGATTTTTCTTTAACTTGAGATTTTTAGATATCTTGTAGTATATTTTTTGCATTTGCGGATAACTGTGTCAACAAACCATGTCACTATTCTCTGCTAATTTCAGATTATATTTATAAGAGAACTTTCATGCACCTCTTAAGTGCACATAATTAAAATAGTCAAATTATGTCTAGAAGATTTATTAGACTGTTATAGACTAACTAGGGGGCTCTGCCCCCTGCAAGCTACGCTCGCCTACCCCCGTTCAGACAACGCAAAATTTAATAACACGCTAATATGATGGGTTTTAAAAATATTAGAGAAGATTGAATTATACTGAAAAAAAGCTGTGCAAATCTCCTTGTAAACAGGTTTCGATTCAATTCCCTTTGATTGCAAAAATTTAAGGCCGAATCAGCTGCTATTAAGAGATCCAACGGTTGTTTTCGGTTTTGATTAAAAAGGATTAGTTAAACATTTGAAAATAAGTTAAAATAAAATGAATTAAGTACACAGAGTCTTTGTCTCCCGGTATTTTAAAACAATCTCTATAACAATACCCTAAGTCATGTGACTATCATCAACAGTTCCGGGCGGAACACTTCGCTTTTTATACTGTAGGTGCCATTTTGGTACTTTAATATTATCCGGGCACAGGTCATAAGTCGCCAAATATTATTCTATCGCCATCATTTCATTTATATTATAATAGTTCAAGTCATCAACTGCCATAAACAAATACGGTCTGATCCCTTCGCCTTTCATATGAAAGTTTGGCGCAGATATCATATATGCCCCATATTGGCGCGATTTGTTTTTCCAACGCCAATTTGGGGAAAGCATCAACAGCGTAAACAACAACATCCGGCTAACCATATCAAGCAAAATAACGATACTTTGGAGCCAGTTAAGTACCCGTTGCGTATATGACATTGGTGTCAGAAAAAAATCGCGCCAATATGGGACCATATATGACATCTGTGCCGAAAGTTTTCCATTTTGATTAAAAAATCAATTTTTTTCTCGAATAAAACTACATAAAGGTTGCCATAGTCACAAAGACTTCTTGGTACTCTTACGCTAACGGGGTGCAAATCTCGCCAAAAGCTTTTTTTCAACTCGCCAGTTAGCATTTTTTTTTTTCAGGTGGTAAATTAAAACATTCATTTGAAGTTGAAATTAAATGTCATGGTTTGTTGCATTATTTAATATTTGGCCAGATGTCATACACGCACCGCAAGTTTGGCGCGTTTTTTTTTTTTTTTTTTTTTTTTTTTTTTTTTTTTTTACGAAAATTTGGCGAAAACCTCGTTTTCGAATAGCAGTTACATGTGTATTTTTGGTATTACTTGATTATCCCGTCGACCAAAAAATCTATTGCCAAACTATAAGATATAGTTAACGAAACGAATATATAGATAAAGATAGCCAATAATGGTTGATCTTTAATGTCACATTCACTTGACTTTAAGCAAGTTACACGTGTTTACGTTATCAAGTGATTTTTATTTCTACGTTTTATTTGTATATTTATTAATGTTATACTATTTTATTTGTCCTTTCGTTATTTAAAATAAAAATTGTGTCAATTTGTAAAATTTGGCGAAATTGGTAGACGGAATAACTAAGTAGTACCGTATTTTTTAATTATTTTCTATTATTTTCAAAAGGAAATAACAAAAAAAAAAATTGATAACTATAGAACAAAATAATTTATATAATTTTAAAAAAGGATTAAAAGTAAATAAACATTTATTATTAAATAAACAACAATAGACGTGTTACCATGTCAATCAAATTAATGCCATTTTGACGCCAATTAGGTACCCTGGTGCGTGTATGACATTTGTGCCTAATATTTTTCTTTTCTTTTTTTTTCTTTTTTTTTTTTCTTTTTTTTTTTTTTTTCTTTTTTTAAGAAAGAAGTGAAAGCCATCAATTTTAAACATTTCAGTTTTAAATAAAAATTTTGTATTTTAAATTAAATGAATGATAGGATTATATTTTAAATGAAATTAATGAAATATAAAAAAAATATGCGACGGAAAAAATGTTTTCCGATTTATCACCTGCTAACTTAAAAAAAACGAATTCTTGATTTCTCTTTCAGAATCTTTCGATTTGGCGAAAGATTGTTCAAGTCAATTGAATTATGAATAATAATAAAAAAAAAACATGATACATTTCTTAGCATACGTTTAACGGAGGCCAAACTGGTCGCCAAATTAGTTTAAGATAATAACCTTTTCTGAAATATGAAATATATATATCTGTTATTATTAAAATTTGAGTTGCCATCATTAGAAAAAAATTATTTAAAAAAAATTAATATTTCGAAAAATAATTTGAATTAAAAAATTCTAATACCAGTTTTGAGATTCACGGATCAATACGGATTTTTCGTGTTAATTTCATCGCAAAGTATTCCATATTTTAGGAGAAATCGCCGTGAAACGTAAGCAGTTGTTTAATCAGTCGTTCCAAAGAATCGTTTCATAAATTCGTTTCATTTCAGCCGTTTCATATATCCGTTTCATAAATTTGTTTCATTAGGATTTTATATATATAGGGAATATATATATTGCTAGATATTTTTTAGTACTTTTTTTGTATTTGCGGATAACTGTGTCAAAAAACCATGTCATTAATCTCTGTTAATTTCAGATTCCATTTGAGAGTGAATCTTCAAGCGCCTCAAAACTACACATAATTAAGATAGTCAAATTATGTCTAGAAAAATTTTTAGACTATCCCACCTTCATTTAATCGAAAGATTTGAAACTAAGTTTTAGTCGATGGGTCTGGTCAACTGAACTTTTTTATTATGTGCCACTGTCTTACAAGATTTCACTGACCGACGATGCCAACGTTAACTTGATGACCAAGCTATGGGATTAAGGTTATTGTATTTCCAATTGATCTCCGTGTATATTTATTTCGTATTTGGAAATTAGATCGAATACCTTGTCTAGTCAATAAGTTTCATGTCTAATTAATGAATATGAATTTTCATATTTATAATTACTAAATGTAAAATTAAATTAATGCAATCAAATATTACAAATTATTAATTGTAAATAACGAAATGGAAATAACCAAATAAAATGTCAAAGTGAAACCTTTGGATAGTGTGATCTCCTAAGATTACTACAGGTGATAGCTACTTCACTTTTTTTTCTTTAAACGATTTTCTTTTAGTGTAAACATATTTCTGTAATTACTTAACTTATGTTTTGTTACAAATTCTGCATCAGGCGTACATTAATTTTTAGGTGATGACTGATATTACAGTAAATTGTTGTTAATTTAAAAATTAGCGAGCGTGTTTGTTTCATTGGATAGTAGTTTATAAGTCAGGGTTCTTCAAATTCACACAACGTATGCATTTTCTTAACAAATTTCTTAATTTAATTTCTTATTTCTTTATGAAAAATATTTTTTTTGGAATTTGTGTCCCATTTAAAATTTTAAAATTTATTCAAAGTGCAGCTGCAGTATTATGATTCTTGATAGCAGTAAATAATAATAGTAATAGTAGAGGATAATAGTAAATATGGTTCTTGGTTTACATAATTATGCTAAACTTTGATTGCCTTATAGGAGCGAGTTGTTTTTCATCACTGAAGAACTTGGTTTTGAATGATTACCTTCATGGTAAAAATAATTTATGACTCACAATGAACGAATTTCTTGTGTTATTTTACTTTAATGGAATGAGATATTGGACTTTAAACTTAATTTCAACTGAAGTTATAGTCCAGTCAAATTAGGAAAGTTTGCTGCAAAAAATGCTACAGAGATAAAAATTCGCACAGTTGTTCATTGATACCTACTAATCACTAGATAAAAAGTCCTGATGGATAGGAAGTGAGCGGGGGGAGGGAGGGGCAAAAATAAATTTTGCCCCCCCCACATTTTTTAGTTTTTTTTTAAATATCTCAAAAACTGTGGGTTTTCATGAAAAAATTGCTCTGGCATAAATTAAAGAGCATAAATTCTCTACAAATGACAGGTATACAAATTGGAACCTCGGTTATCCGTCATTCACGGGACCAGAACCTTGTCGGATTTTGTCAAGTCAAATTAGGAAAGTTTGCCATAATAAATGCTACATTGATAAAATTTGGTACAGTTGTTCATTGATAGTTACTAATCCCTAGATAAAAAGGTCCTGATGGATAGGAAGTGAGCGGGGGGAGGGAGGGTCAAAGTCCCCCCCCCCCCCACATTTTTTTAGTTTTTTGAAATATCTCAGAAACTGCGGGTTTTCACGAAAAAAATGGTCTGGCATAAATTAAAGAGCATAAATTCTCTACAAATGACAGGTATACAAAGTGGAACCCCGGTTATCCGTCATTCACGGGACCGGAACCTTGACGGATTTTTCACCAAAAAAAATTACTTTCTTTTCAAATTTATTTAATTTCTATTCAAATTTATTAAATATTGTCACAAAAAATAAATAAAATAAAACAAAAAACACTCCAATACTGCATGCGATAATGGCAGGTAATTAGTTAATGAAAGATAAATATTCACCATTAATGAATTGTTTATTAATGTGAAGTATAATAATATATAGAGAATAATATATAGAGAAAACTAAATAGTATATTATAATATATAGTAATAGTAATAGTATAGTATAATATATAGAGAAAACTAAAAGTAGATACATACTAATTTATAATTAAGTAGATATTATATAATTATGAAAGTCTTTACAAGGAGTTTTTTTTATCATTCTGGCTTGTTTTTCTCTCCAATATCATCATCAGCGGAAGTACATGGGTCATTAGGATCCAGTTCTTTCTTGCCCTGTTCATCTGTCCATGACCCTGAAGACAAATATTTATCAATAAGAAAATGTTTAGGTCATGCGAAACTTTGTGAGTGCGACAAAACATAATAGAGAGCAATGAAAACTACTAATTTATCACTAAGCAGATAGTACTTACTAAGTCGTGATGTTCTTTTTTTTTTCTTTGACACATCATCATCAGCTGTAGTGGATGGTGCATTAGAAGGTGTTCTCAGCAGGATTGAATCCATAATCGCCTCCTCATCTTTTTCCTCATCATGTTGATCTACATATTTGGATGTAGCATTCAGACAGTCACCATGACAGATGTTGCAGATGATTGTGCAATTAATGGCTGCTTTTCTGCATCCACACTTAGCTCCACAGCCAGTAGTGCATTTGCAGAAGATGGTATTTAAGACAGCCTCAGGTGCGATCGAATCCTTGGTTGTTATGGGAATAAGACGATTCTGTCTTCGTTCCCAACCCCAGAGTTCGGCTTGTTGTTCCTGGCCAAGCCACAGTTGTACCTGGTGGTATACCCGGAAAGAATGCTGTCTGGCTGCTCCTTCTGTTGGTGGGAGGGATGAAATGTCAGGTTTAACATTTGATACAGATTTTGCGAAGGAGTGGTATCGGAAAGTATTAAGAGATGTAGCTGTGGAGGGTGCTCCATACAATCTCAAAAAAAGTTGGTTTCCTGCTTCTGCAACAGCATCATGGTCGGATTCCCTGTTATTGAAAACATTAGCAATTTTATGTATGTCTTCACATTGCTGAAACAGTTTGAAAAATTTGATTTTTCCTTTTTTGTATGCTGCAGACGTCGTATCACATCCAGTGAATGCATGAAGGGCTAGAATGACGTCTTTCAGTCTCGTTTCTTTAACTAACTGTTGTGAGGAAAAAATCTTTCTTTCAATTTTTCCACGGCTCGGCTTAACGAAAAAAATTTCTCGTTCGAGTGGAGTTAGGGCGATTAGGAGGACAAGAAGATCAACATCCTCACCAACAATTGCCACTATGTCACTGGAAGAAGATTTTTCAATGGCTGTTGTTACGATTAGGGTATCTGCATCACCAGTACTCTGCCGACAAGATATTCCATTATCCTTCAATTTGGATGAAAGCATAGCAATTAATCTTGATTTGTTCTTTTCATTTGAAAGGAAGTTTTCTTGCTTAACAGTAACCTCTGTGTCTTTGTTGAAATTAATATCCACGGACTTCTTCAATGCACATCTTCGGTTTTGTTCTGCTGATTTCGTGCTATTGGTAGTGTCGGAGTAGCCATCAAAAACCACTGTACAGCTTTTACCTTTATAATGTGTGGAGATATATTTGGTGTAGCCTTCACAAATTGAATTAAAAGTGGAACCTCTTGACTACGGAACTTTGTGAAGGAGGAAACCACCATCCACAACAATATCACACTTTTGAAAATCAATAGTCTCTTGCAATGGTTTCAAGAAATCGTAGAGGACTGCTTTCTTCGTCTTACGCATGCCTCCTTCGTCAAAAAGGGCTAGCGGAAAAGGAGCCAACTCAAATTTTAAATATTTTTTCAAATCTTCATCATGTTGTTTAGCTATGGAGATCCGTTGAAATATTACCAAAGGGTTGACTGGAACTATATCATCATGAATTTTAATAGAACAGTTCATGATGGCCAGAGGGAGGGCCCGGTCCTTACGTGACAACTTTACATCGGAAAAACATTTCCCAACCACTTTCGCCATTGCCTGTTTTCCTATATTTATAGCGTCATAGCAGTTAATAGTTGCATCCCCTACCACCCCATTAGCTATAGACATGATGTCTGCTGTCATTGGGAATGGTGGATGATTTTCAAACCACGAAGAGAGTTTCTCAACATCTGCGACATCTCTAGCTTGGGTGGATTTTCGAAAATCTACGTGTTGCTCACTACCGGCAAACAAAACACCACTAAATTCTTCGAGAGATACGCAAATGCCATGAGTTGCTGTCACTCCCAATACAAACTTGCTCAAAACGCTGTCTGTTATGCCCCTGCCTCTCGTCAGGCCACCTGTGCTTTTCATACTGCGTATTAATGTTTGCTCAATGCACATGTCTGACCAAACACCAGTCCAAAACGGATCTGTCCTCCTTATTGTAAAGTAGCCATCCTCTGTAAATGTTTTGAACTCTTCTTCTGTCATCATACTCGGTAGTTTCAACATATCCTGTAGATATAAGTGACATGATTTGGCATAAGAGAAATGGCCACAGGCGTGGAAAAACGGCATCATTTGCTGAACACATTTGAGATGGCCATTCCAATTGCCTGATCGTTCAGCTGAAATGTATTCTTTCATCAACGTGACCATGTTGAAGTATTGTATCCAAAGGGCTGCAGTACGGCCATTTCCCTTGAACTCCATCAGCTTATTACCCAGTTTAATAGCAACAGCTTGTAGATTAGTGTTTTGATTTATTGAGTCTAGAGAAGGAGGATCAAATGCAAATACTCCCATGACTTCATTGATAGCTTGCAGCTCTTCATCACTACTCTCAACTTCCTGCAATACTATTTTCGCTAAAGCTGTTTGCACTAACAAATGAGCTCGGACTGCTCTAGAGTACGCATGTCCCTGCAACATCTTCTCAACTGAAAGTGGAGCGTATATTGTCTCCAACAGCTCTTTTAAACCACTTCCGTTCATGATGAAACCGATACATCCTAAATATGACATCAGAAGGTGAAAGCCACCAAGTCTCACGACACATTTTGACAACATGGAATCTGTTGGAGATGCTGCAACTATTTCTCTACATTTTAGATAGAGTGGCTGGTCAAACGTTATGAACAACAATCTCTGATCAATTTTGACACATACATCTGCTGCATACTGTAATGATGTATAAACAGTGTCATAATTAGATGGTGGTGCATTGATGAAAGGAAGCGGAATTACTTTTGTCTTTTCATAATTTTCATGTTTTGTTATTGATTGCATAAATCCTTTCCATTCAGGGACTCCAGGAAGATTCATCCACTTTGCATACATCCACAAAGTGTCACAGATGTTGGGCAGGGGTATATCCTCTGCTAATTCTCCCAGATTCTCCATTTTCACATTTTTAAAAGCTGTACCTGTGAATTCAAACGGCTTCAATGGAATAACCCCCAACTGCCCAACAGCCTCAGCAGTAGGCATTTTAGTTACTTTCATGATTGGCGATCCACTTTCAATATGTGCTGGTGTTACGCACTTTATGCCAACCATGGAGTGAAATGTGTTGAGTCCATCCAGCGTGGAAATATTAAAATCAGCGTTATCGTAAACAAACTGACAAAACATTCCTCGTAAATCTGGTTGACCATGTTGAATGGCAGACATTTCAAGCAGTCGGGACTCATAATAGGATGAGCAAAACCCCAAATTCGAAATGAGATCGACTAAGTTTTTGTGTCCATACTTTCTGTATAAGAGCACACCAAGGCCGGTCAATATTGGGGAAACAAAAGACACTGGACGTACTGCTGATATAATGGCATGGCCTATTGTAATGCATTTTCTTTCTCGAGCAACATCGTTCTGCTGGCTTTTCTTCTTCATGAGCACATGCTCCAGAAAACAGCTGAGAGATTTAGGAATATCACTCTTGGCATCCTTGAAAAAGTCATTACTTGGAGGATAGCTCGTAGAATCATATACTTTTGACTGGATATCCTCTCTAATTATTGCTGCTGCAGTTTGCACAATTCTTAGTCGTTCATCAGCACAATCTTTTTTTTTGTTTTCGTACCATGCATCTGATAGCACTTTCATTCCTGTGTCAATAAAACAAACGGAAGGAATCTTTCTTGGATTTTTAGTTATGATGATACTCTCTCCATATCTCTGTTTTAGTTTAGCTTTCACTGTCCGTTCATCTGGGACACGCCCAGTTACTACGGAAAGCAAATCAGACAAGGCATGTTGGCAATCATCATTATTTTCAAGAAATGAGCAAATTTCTTCCATGGCTTCAACAATATAATCTGTTTCTGGCCGTCCGCGTTTACCTCCTCTTGACATGAGATAAAATTTCTGTAAACAATCATGATGGTAAATTCCATCAGCAGCAATTAAATCAACTACATTACTAAGGCGAATTTTAACTTCTTCTCCCCACTGATCATTTCTCATTTCTGCGGCTTCAAGGACTCTTTGTGTCATGGTGGGACCGTTTGTTTTTAAGACTCGCACCTCATAAAATATTCTTCGCAAAGGAATTGGTTTCTTTTTTTCTTTTTCTTTGAACTGTTCATCAATTAAATCAGTACAAAGGAAGCATCTGTTTTTGAAATCAAACTTGGGTACTGATGACCGCAGAGTAGCCGGTTTTCGACTGATTGATGGTGTAGGCTCATTTCTGAGCGTTTTTAATGCTGCATTAATGCTATCAGGTCTGGTGTAATTTTTACGGCATGCAGTGTGTACTTTCAGAAACGTAATATTCTCCAACTGCTGAAATTTTTGGTCCTGTCTTTCAATACTTGCTTTTTTTAAACTTTCGATCCCTTTTTCACCCACTCGTACAACATCATCACTTGACTCATAAACATCTGTATCACAAATGAAACACTTATCCATTGACATGATGTGCGCAAAAGTTGTTAAATACTATAAACTCGATGTTAACTACTATAAATGAGAACTACTATGAACACACATCCACGTCCCTTACTGGGTTATAGAAACTAACTGAATGAACGAAAGGGTACCAGATACAAAAACAAAGGGTGTGGAATTGGAATCCCCGACCCCTCGGAAACGCCACCTGCAATACAAAAATCACGTGCTATTGTTTACGTAAGTTTCTCTTCCCACTGATCGTAAACATTGGCTCCCGCGAGATTATTTACCACGCGTCAGTCGATTTAGCATGTTTGTAAGTACTCAGAAGTTAAGTTGTTTTCTGCTTTCTTTTTTAGTAATAATATTTAAGAAATTTCGCTAGACATTGAGTAAATAAATTTGAAAAGAAAATGATTTTTTTGCGGAAAATCGGTCAAGGCTCCGGTCCTGTGACTGACGGATAACCGAAGTTCCACTGCGTATACATGTTATTTGTAGAGAATTTTATGCTCTTTTATTTATGCTGGAGTAATTTTTTTTTAAAGAAAACGCACAGTTTCTGAGATATTTTCAAAAAAACTAAAAAAAAGGGGGGGGGACTTATTTTTGCCCCCCTCCCGCTCACTTCCTATTCATCAGGACTTTTTACCTAGTCATTACAAAAGTACCCAATTTTTATCTCTGTAGCATTTATTATGGCAAACTGCCCCAAAACGGGCTTTTTTGATTGCACTAAAGGCTCCGGTCCCGTGACTGACGGATAACCGAGGTTCCACTGCGTATACTTATCATTTGTAGAGAATTTTATGCTCCTTAATTTATGCTAGAGTATTTTTTAAAGAAAACCCATAATTTCTGAGATATTTTCAAAAAACTAAAAAAGGGGGGGGGGACTTATTTTTGCCCCCCCCCCCCCCGCTCACTTCCTATTCATCAGGACTTTTTACCTAGTCATTAGTAGGTATTAATGAGCAACTGTACCAAATTTTTTCTCTGTAGCATTTATTATGGCAAACTGCCCCAAAGCGGGCTTATTTGATTGGACTAAAGGCTCCGTTCCCGTGACTGACGGATAACCGAGGTTCCACTGCGTATACATATTATTTGTAGAGAATTTTATGCTCTTTAATTTATACTGGAGTAATTTTTTAAAGAAAACCCATAGTTTCTGAGATATTTTCAAAAAACCTAAAAAAAGAGGGGGAGGGGATTTATTTTTGCCCCTCCCTCCCCCCGCTCACTTCCTATCTATCAGGACTTTTTTCCTAGTCATTAGTAGGTATCAATGAGCAACTGTGCCAATTTTTATCTCTGTAGCA
The DNA here is from genome assembly GCA_963932465.1 of Maratus speciosus. NCBI lineage: Eukaryota > Metazoa > Arthropoda > Arachnida > Araneae > Salticidae > Maratus > Maratus speciosus. Next base: position 174,357,822 of record OZ010790.1, on the reverse strand, counting down.
TTTTTTGCAGCAAACTGCCCCAAAACGGGCTCATTTGATTGGACTATTATTTCAGAATGTAAATCATCTCTCAAACATTATTTAATTTAAACAATATTTCTATAAATGTAACTTTTATGCAGTTTTATAAAAAAAAAAATATGATTAAAAAAGACCTCCTAGCATACAGTGAGTTTGCAGCCCGTAAATGTTGATGACAGTCACATGACATAGCCTATTATTATAGAGATGAAAATAATTTAAATAAAATAAATTTATACGAAGGATATAAAATAACATTTTCTATGGATTTGTTTGACTGTAAATAATTTTTTCTCTAAAAATACCATAAAAATATGTTTCAAGTAAAAAGTAAGAAGGAAAAAAATTCATGCGTCAAGCATATATTATTAAACGCTTTTCAGTACTTTCAGAATACTGAAATGGAGCTTCAACATTAAAAATATGAAACCAGATATACAGAACACAACAGAAAACGTACTTTCAAAAATTACCATCCAGAGGCCGCAATATATGCGATTTTTTCCGAATCCTTGTGTATGAATTTATTCATATTCCACAAAAAAAAAAATCTTCGTATTTATACACTGTAGACCATGATCTATCTGTAGCGAAAACATTTCATAAAAGTATTGCATTTTAAAAATAAACGTTTTTTTTTTTCTTTTTTTTTTCTTTTTTTGGAAATCCAGGCTCGTAAATCCTTGAATAATTGAAGACAGGCACAAAATAAGAACTCTTATTTGAAGACAGGATGGTTTTTATTAGCTGTAGACATGAATAATGTAAATGCCAGAGAGGGACGCTTTCAGTTAGCTGTTGACAGTAGGATGTACAGAGAAGGAATGTTACTGAAGGAATGTAGAGAAGGAATTTGTTAGATATTGTTGCCAATGTGTCGAGCCAAACTCTTGGTACCGTGGACCATTATAACCTTATAACACCAAATATATATCACTTAATGGAACTTTGAATTAAAAAGTGGCCAAAAGGACTGTTGATTGGCGTTTTAACATTTCAACGTACAAATACGAATGCCAAAACTAAATGGTGGGAAATATGCATTTAGATGCAGCATCGGAGATGCAGGGAGCCTATTTTAATATAAACAGAGTATAATGTTTACGCCGAAAAGACAGTTGTATTGACTATCAAACTGAAAATTAACACTGAGTGTATAAATAACTGCTACAACTGGAACATATGGTCAAAGAATATCTTTTTACTTATCTATTTGTTAACCGAAGGAAAATAAGCTCTAATAGTTAATGATTTTAGGATGAGAAAAAGATTTGTTTTTGATTTATTTTATTAACGGCTTTGGGTGAACTTGGGAAACTTAAGTAACTGAAAAATAAAGCGCATGAAAAGAAGAAATAGATATATTCTTTTTAGAAAGGAAAGGAAGTTTTGATTCAATTTATCATTATGAAAGGAGAAATTAAATTTTAATATGGAGAATTTAATTTTAAAAAGGAGATAAATAATGATATGTGATGCTATGTTATATTCAACATCACATATCTCTCCCCCTTTCCCAGAAAATTAATATAACCCACTAAATTTTTGGCTGGACACACTTACATGAAGTATATTAACATTACACTGGCACATACATAGTAAAAATCAAAGTTGTAACTAAAATATGTATAATATAGATAAATGAGCTCATAAAAACACATTCATTTTAAGCATATGCATTGATGAATAAAAATATTGAGATTTAAGTTCTCAAATATAAAATACATGGTATACCATTATCAACATATTCGTTGATGAAAATATTATATAAAATATCTTTATTAAATTAGAAATCACAATCTGGAATTTCCGCTGTGCACAGGGTAAACATTATAATAGTTTCAGATCTTTCATCTTGCTTGATTTTTAAGTCCTCAAGCTAAAATTGGGCATGGCATAAAATGTTCGATATGTTCCAACCAAAATATTATCTTAAAATATTAAATCTCAACAAACAAATTTATATGTTATACTAAAATAAATTTAGTAAATAAAATAATATGTGTATGTACACTTGGCATAACTATGATAATATAGACTTGACAACACATAAAATATCTAGTGTGGTTAGAAACATGAATTATTTTTAAAAAGTAAATACAATAAATTTGCTTAATGTTTTCAAAGTTTCATAAAGTTTTTTTTCTTTTTTTTTTTTTTATCTTTAAGAAAAAAAAAACTGAATAAAATTATCAAAATCTGTTACAGGTAAAAACTGTTTATGAAACTCTGAAGCATTTGTTATAAATAAATGCAGTAGTATGATAATGGTAAAATTTCTCTTGGATGTACAGAAATGTGTAGAGAAATGTGTAAGTGAAGTGAGGTGCTTTTAGAGAGTAAGCTTGTACAGTTAGAATACAACCATTAATTAGACTTCAATTGAAGATAAAGCTGGTATAAACACCAACAAGGTTGCAATTTCTTTACGACTGTAAATAAAATACTCTCAAAACCAACAGATTAAAAAAAAAAAACTGTGAACTAATATTAACAAATAAAAAAATATGCCTTGAATAAGAGGAGTAATATTAAACTGAATGTATGCCATAAATGAAGTGGCAATTGCGTGTAAATGTGTAATAGGCATACAAGAGTAAATGAACTGTGTTAGTCACTTCTTGAGAAAATAACCAACATCAGCAATTAAAATTTAATTTAGAATGCATAAAGTGACAAGATTTTCCTTATATTGAAATATCTTAAAGTACGAGACTTGAAGAGAGACCAGTGACATGGAAAAAGTTTTTTTTTTCTTTTTTTAAAATGAAATCTAGAAACATGTAAATAATATAATGTAGTGGAATGGTGTCAAAAGGTCTAAACTATTTGTATATATCTACAGAATGAAATATTTAAGCCTTAATCCTTGTAATTTCATCAAAGCAAATGTGCATTATCCGGAGTCTAATAGATTCCTATTAAATCTGAATATTATAAATATAATATATTCGCCATAGCGGCATGATTTATTAATGCACATTTTTTTTTTATTTCAACTGTAGAAAAATTTAGGGAACCATGAGAAAAATATGATGCAAAATAATAATTGATATGAAAAATGTAATTAAAATATGATACCTGTGATATTTAAATAAAGAAGATTATGTTTATGTGATAAGGAATATTATGTTAAAGTCAAAAGGAACACATTGCATGGTATAAAAACATTGATTGAAATTGTGTGTAGTGTGTCATATGCAAAACTTGAATATAATCTCGACAGGAATTACTCAAAATGGCATGCTCACCATATAAAAGTTTGCAAGTATCACGAAAGGAACGAAAAGGAAAGCGTGTGTAGCTTTTGACAATTGCAATGAATTAAAAAAACAGAACAACAGAAAGTTACATTTCCTATATAAATATACAACAGTGCGCGTGTAAAGTACAAACACTGGAAAACATTGAATGGTAACTCTGAATGGTAGCCCTGAATGGTAATGTGAAAGAAAAAAAAATAAAAAAGGGCACAGTTGAATGTCACCAACATGTTTATAGGATATGGTAAAGCTGTATGAAAAATCATAAAGATTATTGTACAATTCACTTACGAGTAAGTAACATTTCCTATATAAATATACAACAGTGCACGTGTAAAGTACAAACACTGGAAAACATTGAATGGTAACTCTGAATGGTAGCCCTGAATGGTAATGTGAAAGAAAAAAAATAAAAAGGGCACTGTTGAATGTCACCAACATGGTTATAGGATATGGTAAAGCAGTATGAAAAATCATAAAGATTATTGTACAATTCACTTACGAGTAAGTACTGTAAAACTACTTTACTAAAATAACTTCTGAGATTGAAATGATAATGATGATAAAATCTCTAATAAAAGATAATAAAAGAAAAAAAAGGTGTACCATATATTAAAATTATTTAAAAGAATATTGAAAAGAATGAGATATACAAATATCATTTTAACTTGGCGAGAGTTTGGCGACAAGCACCACACGGAAACAACCAAGAGCAAAAGATAAACACCTTCACAAGATCATCCCCGGCATGGAAATAACAAAATGAAATGGTTTATAACACTCCAAAAATATTATGGTTGAATTACTAATACAAAACTTAAAAAAAATTTAAATGTAAAATAGTGAATTAAAAAAAATAATGTATATGTAATAAAGATGGTACATGAGTGCTGAATTGTGTGAATGATAGTAAACAATTGTGTATTGTACTGAAAGGAGGAAAGAAAATGCACGATGAAATGTGTACTAAGTCAACTGGTCCTGCAGTGATAGTATATTTAATAACCGTCAAAATTATTTTTATAATCACTTCTTCTCTTTTTTTTTTATTAAGTTTACCCTGTAAACCAAAAGGAAACTAGCAAAATATTAAATGCTAAATATCCATTTATATTAAGCTGAAATTAAACATAAAGTTTCTTAAATGATAAATATAATATGGCTGATAGTGTTCAGAGTATGTATGTAAGATAACGAGAAAACTGAAAAAGAAGAATGTAAACATTAGAGAACTGCGCATTTTTAAATGTTTATACCTAGCAAAATATTGAATAAAATTTCTCCAATGCACACTATATATATATAAAGTTAAAAAGTATGTACAAAAGGATTTTCAATTTCAGAACCATTCGTACAATGAATTGAAAAGAAATGCGGAAGTGCAGTACATCAAATTGATGGAAAATTAAATTTAACTTTGAGAAATACGCCTCTTCAATATAATGAATGATATGAAATGATAAAATAATATAATACAAAATATGATAAAATAAAGTTTAATTTTGTAAAGAATTATGTGTCATGTGTGTGCAGATGTACGAAAAATAAACGTAAAATAGCAACAAGGGTGGTTGTGAATTCAGAAACGAGAGGTGTGTTAATGAAAATTATCTTAGCATTAAAGTATCCAGTGTAAATAAATGAAAAAGAATTTCAGAAAATTATAGAAATGCCTGATTAAATAACAAAAGTGAAAATGAAGATACAAACAAAACTGAAAGTTCATAAAGAAAAGGAAAGAACACACCAACAATATACTGAATTGCCAGAAGGTCACAAACTGTATATAAGTATAAATGTTATACCATGAGTTTACCTAAGCGGTTTATAACTAAGTATGTGTACCATAAAATAAAAATTATTTTTTGGCAAAATGATATTGTAAGTGAGATAGAAGAAAAAAAATTATTGTTTCATAATAAGGCTCCAAAACACATCTAGAAAGTTTGTACTTATTATGAACGGAAAATGTAAAATGAATATTTAAAAATTACAGAGAAAAATTTTGTATAATCTGTGAAAGTATTTAAAAATGTTAAAGCTAGAAGGATACAGCGACACGCATATAAACTTCTTAAACCTCAATAATAATGTCTGCGAACTGTAAATATATGTGTATAAAAATAAGTGGGGCATCGCTGTACACAACTAACAGATTATAATTAAAGAAATGAAATGTGTGTGTGTGTTTTGTAAAAAAAAATCACAGGAAATGGTATTAGAAATGTGCAAAGCACGTTAATTTCAATTAAAGATAAAAATGTTCTGAATAATGAAAGTGAGAAAAACAATCAGTAACAATCTATACTTAAAAGTAAAACAATGAATCATTGTGTCTTAAAAAAATATTCAACTGTATAATTTAAAATAAAAAATAATATATCTGTACCCCGCCCCCCTTTTTTTTGCACATATCCGTGTAAAATTATGTCCGCACCAAAACTTCAATAACCAAATTTAGGTCATTTAATAATGCATATAAAAATGCGAATATCAAGATAAAATAAATCACCATTATTGTTAGTCTAGAAAGTAACCTCGAATTAAAGGAGGTGCTTGAGAGAAACGCAATTTGTTCATAGGGGCCATGTTATTTAAACTTCATGCACTTGCAAACGCTTCAAATATTTACTTACAACAAATTATACAAATAAAATATATATTCCCTTGAGTATGAGATTCTATCAAGGAATACACAAAAATCTTTGTGTACGATTATAAAAATAAAATTTAATATATGAATAGATAAAAATACATATAGTAAAAGTTTCAACCAGAAAAAGTCAAACCACATAAAAATATTCTTAAAATATTAAAATAAAACCATAAATGCTGCATTTCGAAATTATCAGTACAAGTATTTTAATAGAGGTGGGGGGGATCACTTTTTAAGTACTTTAAAATACTGAAAACACTATTTTTATTATCATAATTACATGTATATTAGAAATAAGAAATTTTATATGCCTTTAAAAAATGCAATAAAAATATGAATTTACTTTGTAACAACTTGAAAATATGTTACTTACCTTAGCTGTAAAAAAAATAAAGAAAACAGAAAACGTTTAAATGTGATGCCATTTATATTAAATAACGCTATATTTTGAACATATATGCTATTGTGCAGTTGAGAAAAAAAATAAAAAAAATATCTGTAGTAAAAATTTGCAACAATATAGCTGGGATGATAAAGTACATTTTCCTGTTTACACTTTGAAAAGGAAAGTACAGCCATTTTGGTAACGAGTAAATTCTTAATAATTAACACTAACGTCCATAACAACGGTGTATGTTCTTTATTAATAAACTATTCGGATTGTTCTAAGACGAAAACAAGAAAAAAAATGCATCTTTAGTATCGGAGATTCAATGAAGATTCATCGGCAATGCTTCTAGCTCTTCATTGAAATAGTCAGCTTACATTTTATGTATATATTTTTGTAATGAATCACTATACAATTAGATGTAAACACCTAAATCTAAAGAGCACTAAAAAGACTAAAACGCGTATGTGTAGTAAGAAAACGTTGTGTTGGATGGAAGGTTACTACGAGATTTCTTTCTTTATTTTTCTTTGCGAAAACCAGAGAGAGCATAATGGCACGTATAGGTTTGGCGCTGAGGTGAGGCGAAGAATAACCAAGTCTACTAGGGCAGAGTTTTATGGGCAGTCGGAGATACATCGGTCATCGGAGCTAAACAGTAAATGCGGTGGCAGTTGCTCTATAGGAGAATTAGCACTAGTTTGTAAAAAAAAAAAAAAAAAAAAAAAAAAAAAAAAAAAAAACAATCAGTGATATATGGTGTAATCCAAAATTCAGGGGTTGTAGGCTTGATGAATAGCACATAATTCTTTTTTTTTATCCTTTGTAGCCTGAGAATGTCCAGTTGAAGTCGCGGAAACTGCAGAATAATCATATGTATACGACAAATGAATAGTCCTGGAATTGTAGTATTAAATATATAAAGGTCCAAATTCCATTTAGAGTCGATAAACAGGATGTGAAAGGCGACTTAGTTTGCAAAATTTACTTGCGGCAACCCTCGATATTTTAGTTGATTAAGTTCGACAAAAGTTTTTATTATTAATAATGAAACACCACAGGATTGTGATAAAAAATAATATCCACTATTTGAAGAAAGTGAAACTTATCTGGTTTCGTTTCGAAAAATTTTCTTTTCATTTTGGAGAATGAGCAAAATCCAGTCTGAGTCAGCGCGAAGGAGCAAAGATGAGTCAAATATCGGAAATGGTCGAGGCAGAAGTGATCGGTAAAGTTTTCCGCTCTCCGTAGGCGAAGAGTCTGAGATCGAATCCTTTTTTTTTTTCTTTTAATGGTAGTCCATAGCAATATCCATGTCATCGTCGATAGTTTTAAAATGTGCATAAGCACATTTTACATAAGTCTCTGCAGCACAATATATTCATTTCTCACTTTTGTTGAGTACCGGATGCAAAAATAATGTTCGTACATTTCAGGAGAGTGGGGATTAGGCTTCATTCACTTTAAAGTTATTGATTGTTTTTTAATTTTACGCAGACACTTGTTAAACACAGGGATCCCTCTCTGATAAGATAAAAATTTTGAAGAATTCAAGCCCTGGGATAGGCACCATATTTATATACTGTAGACTATGATCTATCTGTAGCGAAAACATTTCATAAAAGTATTGCATTTTTAAAATAATCGTTTTTTTGGAAATCCAGGCTCGTAAATCCTTGAATAATTGAAGACAGGCACAAAATAAGAACACTGATTTGAAGACAGGATGGTTTTTATTAGCTGTAGACATGAATAATGTAAATGACAGAGAGGGACGCTTTCAGTTAGCTGTTGACAGTAGGATGTACAGAGAAGGAATGCATAATTTGTTAGATATTGTTGCCAATGTGTCGAGCCAAAATCTTGGTACCCTGGACCATTATAACCCCAAAGATATATCACTTAATGGAACTTTGAATTAAAAAGTGGCCAAAAGGATCGTTGATTGGTGTTTTAACATATCAACGTACAAATACGAATGCCAAAACTAAATGATGGGAAATATGCATTTAGAAGCAGCATCGGAGATGCAGGGCGCCGATTTTAATATAAAGAGAGTATAATATTTGCGGCCAAAAAGACAGTTGTATTGACTATCAAACTGCAAATTTACACTGAGTGTATAAATAACTGCTACAACTGGAACATATGGTCAAAGAATATCTTTTTTTTTATCTATTTGTTAACCGAAGGAAAATATGCTCTAACAGTTAATGATTTTAGGATGAGAAAAAGATTTGTTTTTGATTTATTTTATTAACGGCTTTGGGTGAACTTGGGAAACTTAAGTAACTGAAAAATAAAGCGCATGAAAAGAAGAAATAGCTATATTCTTTTTAGAAAGGAAAGGAAGTTTTGATTCAATTTATCATTATGAAAGGAGAAATTAAATTTTAATATGGGGAATTTAATTTTAAAAAGAAGATAAATAATGATATGTGATGATATGTTATATTCAACACCACAGTATTCCAAATGTAGTTCAGCCGGAAAATACGTAACTCAATTAAAAAAAAAAAATCCCTGCCCTCTTGACTTACAGTCGGAGGTATATTGTGAAGTTATGTACTAATTTCGCCAATAAAAACCAAATCAAGATTAAAGATAAACCCAGTTTAACAAATTCATCTGGGCGATATTGACAAGTTTTTAATTTCATTTTTCTGTAAGAGTTGGTTTTATCAGAATCATGTTAATTCGATATTTTTTCTACAACCCCTAATTTTTTCATCTCTCCAGAACATTTTTTTAAATATCATTCATTAGTAGATTCCGTCTTATCAAAAACGTGTTACTACAAAAGTTATAGTTGAGATTAAGACGATTTATGTAATAAATTGTAAACCATGTGGTGATAGTTTCATTAAAGGAACCGTACACTATATTTTAAATTCTGAGAACATTTTCATTGAAACATACGCGCGTTTAATAATGCAACCCTACATACAGTATCTCAGAGAATTGTTAAATGTTTTCATCACGCCAATGGTACTTTTTTATCGCTTTAGTGGAGGATTAACGGAGATGTTATTTTTTTTTCTACTACGACCTCCCCCCTCTTTTATATAAATATATTTTTTGTGTAAAAGTTGCTCCTATAAAAGATTTGTCAATATAAATGTTGTAGATATTGTTAAGAAGACTTATAATAAATTTAAGTGGGTTTAATATCTTGTGAATTGACGAAGTTATGAATTTTTTCTTCTTCATTCCCTCCCCTTTTTTTAATGTTTTTATGTATTTATTTACATTGCTATAAGAGTTACTCTTATCAAAAACTTGACAATATAAAAGTTGTAGATAATATTAAGAATATTTATATCTGACGAAGATTCTTTTCGTTTTAAAACTCTATTTTTTGCGCCCCTTGAGCCCATTTTTAAGGATATCAAAAATCTCTTATACATACATTTTTGGCCCTTTTCCTAGAAGTATAATAACTTTAAACTGATTTTATATCTATCATAATTAAGAAGTTAAGTTTTATTTATTTTTTTTTTTTACAAAACCCCTCCCATTGCTATCCCCTTGGTCCGATTTTACCCATTAACGAACTTGGCCGAGATTTTCTGCTCCTTGATTTTATGTATTACTTCGGAAGAGATTTGTGCAAAATTATGGAAGTTGTCGTGTCCATAAAAAAGGTGATATATATATATATATATATATATATATACTTCACCATTTCAAAATGCCAAAACACCATAACTCCAAAAGAAAGGTGTATATCTGCAAAAAAAATTTTATCTATAAAATACTTAAAAAAAACAAGAAAGACAGGTAAAAAACAAAAACAGTCTGTTCTTCTTCAGTGGGAGGACAGACAAAAAAGTAACTCCACCCCCACTTTAAAAATTTGCAGGTTTTTGAACACACGTCCATCCCGCATTCAATACTGAAAAACTATTGTCATTTCATTATCCAAATTCCATAAAAAACTAAAATAACCCAAATTAAAACAAAAAAGCATAATATTAACAATACAAAAATTATCATACAGAAACAAAAAAGCTTTAATAAAAAGGTCTTTTATAAAAAATACTTAAAAATTGCCATTTAAATAAAAACAAAAGAAATTAACTTGACATGCATGAATGCAGAAGAAACGTGCCCCCCCCCCCCCCAAACCTGCAAAATAAAATTTCTCAAAACATGAAAAACAGTAATACCTGTATAATGTTCCTCACCCGTTAACAATAAACAAATAATTTTTCTTCTGAAGGCATTGTCAAATACTAGAGTTCCAAGTCTGCAACTTTCCTTCGTTTCAATTCATCAATACACACCCGTTCTTTTAGCAAGACTTTAGGATGCATACGCCATATAGAAAGTTCTGGAAGGCTGCAATCACATGTTCATGCCGTTAGTCCACATCGTTGCCATTCACTTTTTAAAACTGTCTTTAAATAATATTTCAAAAACTTTATAGGTTAGTTGTTATTGTAAAATAAATTAGCCAATAACTTAAAAATCTGTTTATAAAAATTATTATCTCTGCCACAAATTTTATTGAAGCGTATTAATTGATTAATTATAATATTTATGTAAATTTCTTTATGCAAATTAGAAAACCAATGTGGCATGCTTCTAGTAAAAAATTGAAAACTATTTCTCTTATCATTCAAGTCTAAAATCAGTTTATTATCAATAATTTCAAATAAAATATCCAAAAATCCTGCATTATAATCATCACGGTTTGCTCTATTCAACTTTAAACAATTTGGATATATAATATCATATTCATTAGAAAAATCAAAATTAAAAATCAAAATATCATCAATATATCTAAAGACCTTTAAAGACAATAATAAGAGATAATAAGACCCTAGTAAGACCTCTAATAAAGACCCCAATAAATTTGCTGCTGTACTAGAATAGTTTTTCCCCATCCCTATACCACCAATCTGATTAAAGGTATTATTGTTAAAAGTTACACAATTATTATAAAAACAGGAATGACATAAACTTAAAAATAGATCTCTATTAATATTTATTTCATCATTTATACTAAAAACATCAAAAATATTCATTAAAACATCATAAAGAGAATCAATAGGTATATTGGTGAACAGATTTTCAAAGTCGAATACCTGCATTTTCAGAGGAGTCAAAGGCAATTTGTCCAGAATTTCAACACTATTATCAATTGACCAGAAATAACTATACTTCTTAAATTTATACTTTAAAAAATCATATATATTTTTTAATAAATTCTGTAAACCAATATCAAAATTTTTATTAACGCTTTTAGAAGTGCTACAAATAAATCTAAACTTAATCGGATCTTTATGAAAATTAGGCGTTAAGAAAATAAACTACTATAATACTATATATATATATATATATATATATATATATATATAGTATACAGATAGGGAGGACCGAGGCAAGATGACGAATGTCTTAATTTTTCCGTTTTCCACTAGGTGGTAGCATCATCTGGACACTACTGGCTCTCCTATCGGCCGTTTGTTAAACAATAGTATAGAGACGCTGAAATCGCCATTTTTGTGTTAGTTGTGAAGCTTTGATTATTTACGGCTGCACCGTTATAACTTTTATGCATGTGTAAATAAGCTCTGCTACAGATACATGTAAGATATATCATTTCTCTTTAATATTTATGAGTAACTTAGTTTAAATACTACCTATTACCATGAATAAATGTCAATTAATCGCCTTCCTTCATGGCAATGAAAACTAATATTTTTAAACAGGCAGTGCGGGGCAAGATGACGAGCCCCGTGTTTCGGAATTTATTAAACTAACTGTGTTGTCCATTCTATTTAAATCCTGTAAACGCGTATTTGTCTGTGTGTTTGTCCGCCCGAGATTGCGCTTTTATCTCCTCTGGGGTTAAGGGGTGCATCGGATCGGGGGAGGTGTCTTTCGAAAGGGGTCGACCAGAGGGAGACATTTTTGCCATCCGCTAAGCACCCCTAGCCCCCCTCGAAAGAAAAACCCTATCGGGGTCCGTATCTCCGCTTCCAAGCGTCCGATCGGTACGAGGAGGGTACCTTTCGAAGGGGTTCGACCTCGGGTCAAGACCTCCTGCTCCCCTGCTGGTTCCCATTCCCTCAAATATTTCAAATATTGTGACCCACCAGCAGATTAATGGATCCAGTGCTGTAAATGCCAAGAGTGGCGGCATGAGGAATGTTCCAATTATGAAAATGGTATTTTTATTTGTGACTATTGTTAGCTGCACAACTAAACAGTTCAACATTGCGTTACAATCCATTATGCTTAGTCTGATACTTTATAAGATGTAAAAACACAGTTATCACTTGTTAAACCATGTAATATATTCAAAAAATAAAATATGTTCAACATTTTTCAGTGTTGTCATCTTGCCACAGTACTGGGGCAAGATGACGATTTGTTAATGTTATGAAAAAATAAAATTATCCTTTATTTTTTTTATTTGAAAAATTAAATGGTAATATATTTAATATTACAAGGAATACTCTAAAGGTTCATGTAAAATTAGTTTTACTATACTTAAAAATGAATTTAAAAAAACAACAAAAATTGTTAACATAGTCATCTTGCCCCGGTCTCCACTACATAGGAAGAAAGTTTTGAACTGGGGGTGGTTTTGGGTTTTAGAGGTCATGATCGGCGTAGATCTGCAAAAATTTTTCAGAAATTCCAACATAGGGAAGAATGTAATAGTTTGTATTTCTGACTAAATCTACCTAAAACACATTAAAATAAATCAAGTTCATATACAGTAATGGTTAGAAATCATTTTTTGTTTCCCTTTACATGATCGATGGAATACCCCTTTAAGGTCTGGCCTACACAGTTGTGTAGGTGATCCTAAAGAAAAAGAAGAAACATGTTTATTTTTTTGTTCGATTTAAAGTCGAGCCTGCACCCACAGAATTGCGTGGATACTCCCTACCCGACATCGGGTATTTTTTTGAATATTTTTTTTAATACAATGTGGTCCTATTAATTAGGAGAAACCCAAAGACGTTTCATTTCTACTAAGAATCTTCCTTTAAAAACGCATACCACATCGGACAACAAACCTTCAGCTTTTAGCGTTCAAAGACAGAGCTGTAACTGATATTTTTGAGTGTTCCTGTATATAAACGAGACCTGTTATGAACGTCATACTCTATAATAAGTTTCTTGTAATGCACCTCATTAAAGACAAACATTCCTTTATATTTAAAATAGTGTAACATTATTAAAGTTCGCAGAAAATAATTTTTCTCCGCAGGCTATTATGTAACCGACTTGTTTTGAGTTACCCTGTAAATATATGATGCACTAATTACGCATCATATTCAAAAGAAAGTAAGTTTTAGTGCGCAACATAAATGCATATTAAGTTCGTTACGTTGGGAATAGTGTAACATCAATAAATACCTTGCAAACTGATTTCCACATTAAACATAATGTAATGGAATTCTTTTAAGCGTTTCTTGTAAACGAACTAAAAATGCTACACACTCCTTTTTCCATAGCGAACATCCCATACTAAATTTTAATAAAATATATCAATTACACGAGAATAAGAGTATATTTACGATAGTTGAAGCACTGGCAGATCGACGCCAGGCTGACAAAACTAAATTAAAAACACTGTTCAAATCTTTTGTAAAGTGTTTAAACAAATGTATTTTTAAAAAATTGCATTACATTAAAATTTTATTAGTTTTTACAAAAATATTTTTGTTTTGGTGCAAGGCATGGCAGACATAATATATAATGAACATAATGTTTTTCGAAATTCTTCATGAAAATGATTCAGTTTTTTGACGTTTAAAATTATTCATATCATAACCAGTTGCTTCTATTCTATATCTACAATTCCATTCCTTTGATACGTACTTTGCTTTTCATGTCAATAACACGTTTCCTTTAAGTATAAATGTCATGTTTTATGTTTCCATTTAGAAGTTATAGATCGCAGCAACAAAAGAAGATGGCCGCTAAGCCCTTCATGCATATTTTAAAAAAAATGGAATTTTCAGAAACACGTTATGATGTATTTAGTAAAGGAGAAAAGTTTTTCTATCAACGTATAAGTAGGCACTCCACTTACACATGCTAAATTTTTATTGGGAAATGTCAAGTAACTACAATAATTTAAGGTTGGAAATTTGATATTCCACCATTTTTTAGCCACAACTTTATTTTTTTTTTCTTTTTAGCTTGGCTTCTTTTTTTTTTACTTTTGAAAAGTTGTTTTTAGTGGATTATAACATAAAGAAGTATGGCTGCAATAAAAAGTAAGTGTAGCACATAGTGTTCAGTTCTCTATTAGATTTTGCGTAATACAAAACTTTTAGTGAGTACCGCTGATCTAAAATATCTAAATGGTATGGCAAATCAGAATGGCAAATCAAAAACACTGAAAACGGAAAAATCACATAGAAATATAGAATAAGAACTCACCTAGTTAAATTAAATGGTTCTTCTCTCGAAGATCTCACATTAAAATTTTCGACTTGTCTCTGTAAAAATAACTATATAAAGTATAAAGAAAATTTTAAACATAAAGTAGTACTTTGTACCTCAGTAGTGTTTCGAACCTGTTAAAGAAGTACTTTTACCTAGAAAAAATAAATACATGAGAAAAAACATATTTTTGCATCCTAATGAAATACATACAAGTAACCAACAAAATATACCTTTTGAAACAAAAATGAATTATCAAAATATGAGTATCCGTTACACTTAAAGTTAAACAGAATACAAATGTATTCTAAAACACTTTGTTTGAAATTGGTTATAAAACATAATCAACTTATGCAGATACTTAATAATTAATAAGGACTTATCAAATACTTAATATTTTAGATTAATATTTAGATGCTAGCCTAATTAATTTTTTCACTATTATTAAAAAAAAATATTTTCGCACGAGAAAAATTATTTCATCTTAACATTATACACTTTCAATTTTTTTCTTAACAACATGCTTCAAATAGACTTTCCCATATTATTTTTTGATCCCCATATATGTAGACAGTAAAGATAAAGTTCTTAAAATGAAGATATAGAATACAAATGTAATATTCAAAATACAAATTCAATGTATAAATCATAAATTTTATATTTTAGATGTTATTGCATAAAAGTAAATTCCATTAATCTTCAAACTTAAAGAAGGGTTAGACAGACTTCGATCACAAAAAATCTGTTAAGTTAAAGGTTCTGTAGTATATCTTTTATTTGTGTTATTCAGGAAAAAAATAGTAACTGTATTTTAAAATCATATATTAAAGATATATATATGTTACCGACCAAACCCAATTTCAGGGCAAACTAGTTTATCCGAATGCAGATAGGATTAACTAATTTTTCCCAGGCCAAACAGGTTTATCCTATAATGCACATAGGATAAACTAGTTTAGCTATTCATTGCTCTGAACTATTTTATCTTAGGCTGATCTAGTTTATCCTAGGGCAATTAAATTTGGCGTGCTTTTATTGATCCAAACTTGCCAATAAAGTCCCTAAACGTGAGTTTTCCTGCAAATACCGCCGAAAAGTCGTTTTAGATTACCCGTCATTTTAGAAGACTCACGTTTTGGGAACTCGATTGGTAAGTCGGAACAGAAATGGAGTCGGAAAGCGCTATCAGTTCTCTCGCCAATCTTCTTAGGTCAGTGTTGTCGCCAGTTAGTGAACATTTCAGAGAGGTTTTAAACAATTGATTTTTTTTTACCAAAATAACATAAAGGACTTAAGTAAAGTTCAAAAATAAAGAATTTTATACTTTAAAATTCGTGAGAAAAGGAAGAAAAGAATGGAACGGAGGTGGGGAGGATGCGGCTTTCATTTATTGTAATATCATGGTAATAAATATTGCACATTTTTTTCTTTTTAATGGGAGTAACATATTTTAAACTGTGTACTCGAGGACCAAGGAATGAGGTGAGAGGTTATCCTAAAATGCCGATGAGGAATAATTTAGAATTGAATAATTATGTATTAGTATTTCAAAGTATAAAATGAAACAAATAAAAAATAACAAATAACAAAACAAAATAAAATAAAAAGAGCAGAATTTAAAAAAAATGAAACTTAAAAGTTAAAAAAAATTAAATTATGTGCGCTGGAAGAGGTCGGGAGCAGATTTTTATTGAATAAAAATGAAAACAGGGAAGATAAATGTGTAACGACATTAAAATATTATCGTAATTCTTTTAAATCCGCGCTTCAATTCCCACTTAATTTAATTGAAAATATTTTAACTGCGATTTATGTAATTACAGTATACAACTAAAATATATTATATGCAATTAAATTTAATTGAAATTTAATTATTTGTTGCTTTCTATTAACCTTTAATCGCAAATAAATCAAATGCACTTTAAAAAAATAAATTTATTATTTGAGTAAAAATATAATTGATTGTTGCCCATAACAACAACTCGCTCTTGTTAGTCATAAGCTTACACATGTGTCAAAGTCAATCAGACTTAGTCTAAAACTCGTAGTTACATGATAGAAGATGTAATAGGCTGATTCACAAAGAAATTTTTTTTAATTTAATGTGACTATTTTTAAGGAACCATATTCTATGCAAGTATTAAAATAATTTTAAAGCTCATAGTGCTTATAGTATTTTAAAAATTAATATTAACCATATGGAACATATTTTGTAACTACTTTTAATGAAATATGTTCTATGTAAGTATTGTAATATTATTAAAGCCCATAGTATTTTCAAATCTAACATTAACGATTTTGGACATAAAATCATACGATGAAATGCCACCTTGAATCGAACACAAATTGCACAATATGAACTTAAAAAAATTCTCTGTTTTACTTAAAAGGTGACAGATAATAATAATACACTTTAAAATATGCATTTTATCTAAATTTCCTAGTACTCTCGATCTTCAATCTGACAGTCATCTTCATGGAATATTTTTTTAATTGCCGTTACATTCATTCCCCGATTATGGCTCTGCGATTGCAGACCGAAAGTACTAGGAAATTTAAATAAATGTTTAGTTTAAACTTGTAACATCTGTATTATTATTACCTGTCATCTTTCAAGTAAAACTGAGAACTCCTTAAAGTTTATAATATATAGTTTG
Source organism: Maratus speciosus (assembly GCA_963932465.1). NCBI lineage: Eukaryota > Metazoa > Arthropoda > Arachnida > Araneae > Salticidae > Maratus > Maratus speciosus. The sequence continues at coordinate 174,340,422 of OZ010790.1, read as the reverse complement.
TCATACGGAACATATTTTGTAACTACCGATGGCTGTGAAATGGGGAAGATAAGAGGACAGTATACCACTCCGCATCGGATAAAATATGTTATACAGGGGTGACGGGAATACTAGTTTGCACAAGGTTGGCGCCAGCCTAGTCTTTGGGATCAATAAAAGCGCGCCAAATTGAATTCGCCTAGGAAAAACTAGATCGGCCTAGGATAAACAAAGAAGGTTTGCACCGGAGCGGTTGTTGGGAACAATAAAAGTACGCCAAATTGAATTGTCCTAGGATAAACTTAAACGGCCTAAGATAAACTAGTTCAGACCAATAAATAGCAGGCTGAACTAGTCTATCCTATGTGCGTTAGGCCAAACTAGTTCGGGCTAGAAAAGACTAGTCAATCTTATGCGCATTAGGATAAACTAGTCTGGCCTAGGCTAATCTAGGTTGGACTGATATCGGGTTTGGCCTGTAACATATATAAATCAGAACAAAATTTTGTCTTTTAAACATGAATATTTATAATGAGAAATATTAGAAATGTTTATTATATAGATAACAATAATAGAAAATATATTACGATAATAAAATCTTATCTCAGAGGGACATATGATAATGAAAGTAAAATATGATACTGTTTTAATTTTATAAAAATAAATATCAGTAATTACTTTTCGCATGATGTAACTTAATTAATATTTAAATAATACTTTTATCAGATTGCAATGAATTACTTTCTAAAAAAAAAAAAATGACTTCAAAAATAATAAAAAAACATGTCTTTTTATCGATGTTTCAGGAAGTAGAAATAATTATTTTTCATAGGTAGTAGGTTGAGACTTAGATTAAAATCATAAAATTTGTTATAAAATATATTAATGTGTTCCTGAAAATAATTTGAAATATTTTTAAACTTCCTTTTCTTTTACTTATAAACAGAAGATTATAAACTTATTAAATTTTATTAATAAAATTTATATTAATATATAATAATTTATATACAGGGTGTCCGAAAATTTCTGGACACATTTTAAAATTCAATATCAAATCAAGTAATTTTTGTGTTGCTTTTGAGTGCGGCTTCGACTAGAATGCTTCTCAGGGTGAAAAGTTTTCTCCAAGAAAATGGAAATAATTAATTGTAAATTTCGATCATAGATGGCGTCACTTGGCCGTATATATTTTTGCTTTTAAACATGCGTTTTTTCTGATTTTAAGATTAATTTTGACGCTGTCACAGTTTGTGTGCTAATTTTGATAAAACAAGACTTCATATACTAACGTAATATTGTTTAAAAACACAGTTTTAATGGAGGTGAATTCATGGTTTGGCCTAGAATCTCTCTAGTTGTCACAGTAAACACCATTTGCACTATAGAGAAACTCTAACTGCTGTGAGAAATAGGGACGTCATCCTGCTCTGCATGTCAAACTATATGCAGGTGCAATTGGTGTCTAAATAAGCTTAATAGATGATAATGCCTTAACGCACCGATATATGCTTAATCATGAAATATTCAGGGTCAAGGTTTCGAGCAAATGGAATGGTCTTCGAATCTTAATCCGATAAAAAAAACTTTGGGACTACCTCAACTGACCTGTTGCTATTTGTATAACGAAATTTATATACACGATTATATAATACTTCATAAATTATATGATATATAAATTACGTCATACAGTGTGTAAGAAATTTCCTGGACACATTTTAAAATTCAATGTAAAATCCAGTAATTGTTGTACAGGTGTGAGACTTGGACTAAAATGCTTCTCACTGTGAAAAGTTTTCTCCAAGAGAATGAAAATAATTAGTTCCAAATTTCGATCATATATGGTGTCACTTGGCCGTATGTATGTTTAATTTCAAACGTTCGTTTTTTCTGATTTCCAGATTACTTTTGACGCTGTGATACAGAAATGACGATTTCCAGCGCTGGAAAATCGGATTAAGATTCGAAGACCATTCCATTTGCTCGAAACCTTGACCCTGAATATTGCATGATTAAGAATATATATGTGCGTTAAGGCATTATCATCTATTAAGCTTATTTAGACACCAATTGCACCTGCATATAGTTTGACATGCAGATCACGATGACGTCCCGATTTCTGACAGCAGTTAGAGTTTCTCTATAGTGCAAATGGTGTTTACTGTGACAACCAGAGAGATTCTAGGCCAAACCATGAATTCACCTCCATTAAAACTGTGTTTTTAAACAATATTACGTTGGTATATGAAGTCTTGTTTTATCTAAATTACCACACAAACTAAATGAATCTCCAAAGCAAACCTGGACTGTGAAGCATTAGAACCCCATTGTTGTCTAGTCCGGGCAATGTACTACCTTGGTCAACATTAACGGGCACTTATATGCTGTCGATTAAGAGGGGTGTACACAACCGTTCGTCTTGCATAGAGTTCTTAATTGTAAAGTAGTATGTGCACCGTAGTATCAGATAGTGTAATCCCTTTTGTGTTGCCTGAGATATTGTTGAGGAGAACCATACTATATTCTGTGTTCCTCCTTTTTTAGACCAAAAGAGTTAGAAAGAGATCTTGTTCAGGGGGTGTAACACTTGAGCGATCTGAAGCAAGTCTTTGATACTCATTTTTCGGATTCAAATTCATCCTAGATTCTTTGAACCACACTACCAGACATATTAAAACGTCTAGTAACATCAGCTTGTGATAACCAGATTGACCACCATCGTAACGAATCAAGTAGACGACATTTTCTAGACATAGTCAACAATATTTTAGCATAAATAGATCTGAAGCATGAATAGCATATGAAGATCAAACAGCATAAAAAAATTCCACACAATTTACAAAAGTGGAATATTCTCAGTTTCTCCCAAAGCCATTTAAGTATCTAACTCTTCAACCCAAGAGTAGTCACCAGTTGGCGATTCGCCACAAGAACTGCTTATTTTCCTTTAATGGTCCGCAAAAAATTATGCTGTTATCGTCATAGGCGTTGATTTTTTGGGCGTTAAGACATAACACTCCTACCGATCAGTGGCGAGGTAGCCATCCAATTAGCACTCTAATTGACTGAGAAACAAGACCCTCGCAGCTTGGTTGACCTGGGCAGACGGTTACATCAAAATGTAAACATTACGTACGAGTACTTTTTTATGCGTTGACTTTATGACGTATGCATCCTATTTGTAACAATATTTATGGCTCATTTCATTTAACATTTTTTGTGATTCTTATATTTATTATAGAGGCATTTGTAAAATGAAAGTCACATAAACTTAAAGTACAGTGGCGGCCAAAAGTTTTCGGCCAGCATGAAATTTTTTTGTTAATTTGTAAGTATACCCATATGAAGAGGAATCTCAAAGTGATACTTATGAACTTTATTGACATAATACTGAAGAACATATTTATGGAATAAAAAATGAATATCAATAAATTTAATTGACCCAATTAGTTACAAAAGAAAACGCATGTTCTCAAAAGTTTCCGGCCATCTTGACAAGTTTGGAAAAAAATGGTTTTATAATAGAAGATGACAGTGAACAACAACATTTACAATCAGTATTTTGTCTTCTTATATTTAAGAATAAGTACTGTGGCGCAGAAACGATCCAAAGAACGGTTGAAAATGGTCTATGGTAAGTTTTTTCCACGTTCTTGCAAGTTTTAGGAAAATTCTGGTGATTTGGTATATTTTTAATTCCGCACACGTTTTCAAGTTCGTTCCAAAGATTTTGTATTTTTTTCTGATCGGGTGATTAGGCTGTCCATTTCAAAAGCGGATTTTTTTTCATGCTAAAGCCACTTCTTGACGAGCTTGCATGTATAATTTGGGTCGTTATCATGCTGAAACAAATAGTTGCGACCATATTGTTTCCTCCAATAAGGCAGCAAATGATCTTGAAAGATATATTTATGCATTGCATCGTTCATCTTGCAGCGAATTTCAACTAACGGACCGACATATTTTCCAGAATATGCTCCCCACAGCATAACTTGTCTTCCGCCATGCTTCATTTTAGGAATAACGTATCCCAAATCTTATCTTTCGCTTTTAGGTCGCCGGACATAGTGTCCGCCATCATTCCCCATAACGTCGAACTTCGATTCATCCGAAAACAGTAGCTTTTTCCAGATTACGTTTGACCAGTCTTTGTGTTCCTTGACAAACGCCAGTGGGACCCTCTGATTTTTTTTTACTTATGAAAGATTTTTTAACACCGACTCTACCATAAAGTCCTACGTCACGTAAGCGTCTTGACATGGTAGACCGACTTACTTCAACAATATGTTAACATCGTAAATCGAGAGGAATTGCATAGGCATATTTATGCGGGTCATCAACTGCTTTTCTCCTGATAAATCTGTCCACACAAATAGTTGTTTTCCGGGGTCTTCCGGACCATGGCAAGTCTTAAAGGCCATGGCCATTTTTATATATTTTTTAAATATTGTTCACAGTAAATTGTCTGATCGACTTTGCCACAATCTCACGAGAGGATTGGCCCTTTAGTGACAAACAATTCACTCGTTTACGAACAATAATTATTGAACTTTGTATTTTTGAATTTCAAATACGTTATTCTCGTTGATTAATTAACAACACGGTCAAAAGAACACTTTACCGATAGAAAAAACTAACGAATGAAGAATGGCCGTAAACTTTTGCACACGCGGATTTTGAATTCCTCCCCTTTGCATCAAGTATTTTCAGTATCCAATCAAAATGGTCACGTGGTCAGAGGTCATTTCCTTATCCCTAACTTTTGAACCAATTGTGCTTCTTCTTCACTGAAACGTTTTGGCAGACAAATCAAAGAAACTAACTGGCCGGAAACTTTTGACCGCCACTGTATATATTCAAGCCGAGTAGTTTTAACAAAAAATAAAACCTATTTCATGGGATTGTTCATACTTTTACTATTTTGTGGCAATCCTGTATTGTTATCCACATTTCTGTTCTGTACGCGTAGCGTAATTCCGAGCAAAACTCAAAAATTGCACTTGAAGTCAACACGAAACCGAATTAAACTTACATAATCCCAAACCAAAGAGAATTAAGTGAATTAATTCGTATTTTTAAGTAAATAGCAAAAAATAATCTTGAATTATACTTATAATATCAGTTTTAATTTTTATGTAGAAACAACACAAACACACACACTGACACATACATAGAAACATATATATATGTTATAATATTTTGTAACGATGAAGATAAACTTTGAGCAATAACAACAATAATTTGCATCTCTGAAACCTTATCAAAAGTTTCACTTAAAACGATCACACGTTTCGTAATTTAGGAGTTCTAACTAGCACCACTTATACTAATTTATAAGTAGATAAAAGTTTGCAGCCGATATTATTAGTATAAAATTTTGCTGCTGTGAATATTAGTATAAAATTTTGTAGCCGTCATTATTAGAATAAAAAAATTTTCATGCTTCATTATTAGTATACAAGTTTGCAGCCATCATTATTTACTTCCCCACATAATCGAAAAGCATGATGCATCCGTATAATTGAAGACGAGAATTATCCATTATGGAACACATCTTATTAATTCATTTGAATATGATACAAAGTTAAAACATTCACCACAACTATGAAGAATATTTGCGTATTCTCACCGATTTCTGTTTAAGTAGCTATCAACACGATCTTCATTATTATTCTGTGCGTATCACTTCCTTGTTACAGACTTGGGTTTTTTAACAACTCCTGGCTCACAAAATAGGAGCTCCGTTTACATGCCTATCAATAAGTACTTGCTTTTGCAGTAATGTGTACAGCAATGCGGAAATGCTGAGTAGCCAATGAGTATGACAAAGAACGGTGGAAGTAACTTGAAAGAAAGTGCCATATTACCGAAAAACGCGCGAAAGGCTTTTAGAGTACAAAAGAATGAAATAGTAAAATGGGAACTCCAGAGAAGATAATTTTAATAGAAAGTATATAGTTATGTAAGACTGAAAAAAAAAAAACTTGAAACAAAATACCAGTATGTGATTTTTTTTTAAAATACATTTTGAAGGAGAAATAAAATATTATGTGAAATAAATGCTTTCAATAAAAAAATAAAATAGCTTTGTATACATTTTAATGAAAACCAAACTATAAATATGTAAATTTTATATCGTACATTGAAATTTTTACAATATGATATTTTAAATTTTCGTCTTTTAAATTTCGAATTTCGTCTATTAACACTTTCTACATTTCTTGCAATAACTGAATCGATTATTTCACTACGGAAATTTAATATGTATCCAGTTAATGTAAATTATTAATCATATATCTCACGCATTTCTAAATTGTATCTGTCATATTTCTATATTAACAATTTAATTATGTTAACAGCTTTCAGTTATTAAGCCGTAAGATTAACTTAGCACCCAAGAAAACCACTTTGTTATCAAAGCAATGTATGATATCTTAATCTACAAAATAAGAGCTCAATTATATATTTAATATCATTCATTCACATTATTATTTTGCAATGTACATCAGAGATGAGTTATTTTCTAGTTTCACATGCGGACTAGAATAACATCAATTTATTATCGTTGGTTTAATTAAAACCTTTTTCAATTATTTTGATATAATATCTTATATTTCAAAAGATATCTAGTGTCATATTAAAATTAATAGACATTCTAATTAAAAATTTTGTGTGTTTATAGTCTATTGAGAAAATGTTAGGTAGTTTCAGAAAAAGGCGACCTGTATCTGTTTTTTAAAAATGACAATGTTAACGCTTTGATAACAAAAAACGCTATATGGTATGCTTTTTTTTAAGTTCTACTGTAACACATGTGTTTTCATTACATATTATTTACAACTAGATGACCGACCCTACGCCACACGGGGCCTGTTTTTCTATCCTTAAATATTCCTAAAATCATTGTTGAATGATTTTATATTATTACACGAAAATCTTTTTCTTTGACCCTGATGTTGGATGTCACTCTACCTTCGGCAGCGTACACGCTCGAAGTTGTATAATTTTAAATTTACTTAACAAACTCCATCCCAACGAATATATAATCGAGGGTGCCCTCGGTAGCGAACATTAGGGGTGGTACACACGCGCTAGTCTAATTTTGCTAACAATACTGTAATTTGTAAAAAATTATATTTTTAAAAGAAGATATATCAAAACGAACCTAGAATTACTACTACCTATGGCAATATTAACGAGGCGTGCTTTGTACTCTCCAGTCATTTAATTTTATATATTTAAAAGAAAATATTTCCAGCCGAACCTAATGCTGTTTGCTTCATTGTACTTAAAATATAAAAATACATTGTAACAGCAGCGGTTAAAACAGTACTTAATGTGAACTTTTGCGTTTTGTCCTTTATATGATTTACTGCGGTTTACGATCTGTCGCATGCGCTCTGTGTGTACCGCTTTTGAAGACAAAAACTTGATTTTTTTGTTACCAGTATCAGACCATTTGTGTACACCGGTACTCATCTGCACGTTTGTTTCATGTCGTCATTTCTAGTGTTGCAAGTACTTTTTCAACATAGTTTATGGTTTTCACACAGTTAATTCTTTCAGAGGCTACTTGGGGACTATAGCCGTGATTTTTTTGTAAATGTGTTCAGTTAGGGTCACTCCGTCAAACAGAATTTTTCAAAATTGCATTTTAATGTCTAATTTAATTTTGAATTATATATATATATATATGTAACATCTTTCTCTCTTCATTGGTCCTATTGCGCTATAAAAATGGGGCAAGTGGACCAGATTGGTCTGTATTGAACACTCGTTTTTTTATTTTTTTTTTATTTTATCTTGTGTATCAGATCCTGTTCCAGAAAGTGTAAATAACTTTAAAAAATGCAAGCGAGGCAGATTATGCAAATTATATAAGGTAATTACGGAAAAGATGGACCACGTTTTATATTCGCTCTCTAAAAGTCATATATTTGCATACATTTTACTTTTTATAGTATATATAATGTATGATGTTTCTTTTAAAAGTCCCAATGCAGAAGTTCATACATTAGGTATTCTTTTATAATACTTTAAAATCTTTACTATGTGGTCCCTCTCATCCGGATATTTCCGTGTGACATGGACCGTATGAATGGGAGAGATGGACCGCAATAAAAAATTGAAATAAATGCACATATATTAAATTTATAAAAATTTATTTTCTTTACATGAAATTTAAATGAACTGACAATTAAATTACTCAACATTAAGTTTACATGATTTATTATCTGACCTTTTTATATATACCTATGAAATTAACTTTGTTTCTTGAAATCTTTATGTCTTGAAATTTGTAAACATTATTTTTGAAACAGTTTTATGTGCTATGAGTTGAAATTGGTTTACAATAACTTCTTGCTTCCTATTTCATTTCGTCCTACAATTATAGCATGTTACTTCAAACCGTGAACATCCTTCATGAAGCCAACGCAAATAAGATACACACTGTACCGAATCTACATTTTCCTACATCTCTTTGTAATTTTTACCGTATCCCACATATTCGTTTTCCTTCCAGTCTTATAAATAACCATTTTCGTCATGGCACATTTCTTGAATGATTATATCGATGTCATGATTATTGAAACTTTTTTATTCCTTTTTTTCCTGGTTTGTTTCTATCCTGGTTTCTCCTTTGTTTCGTCTCTTTTTTCCCAGTTTTTCTTTCTTATTCATCTTTACATTTAAAATGTTCTCTTGAGTATTTAAAATGACGGCAACAATTTGGGGCTTTCTCTTCAGTGTCTTTGCTTTATTTACATTTGGTATAGGAGGTATTTCATCCAAAAGTTTTGTAGGCGTTTCATAAGTGTTTTCTGAGATGCGCTTGGAACAGCAAGATCCACTATTTAGGATTTAGGAGCACTATTGTATACTGCAGATCGAGATTACGTTAATTGAGTTCCCCAAATGTTTACTATATGTGAGCCAACATTAACGTCAGTTTCAACTTCTGATAAATGAGCATATTATGTTATCATGTCAGGGACAAAAGGGATTATCCCACAGCTCTTTAAAAAGCTAAATTTGAAATTCAAGATTGTATGATCCATCCCTACCGACAGAAAACCTGGTCCATCTCTCCCGCCAACATATGGTCCATCTCTCCCGATCGCCTAGCAGAGAAGTATACTCCATCCCGAATCTACTCTGTAGATATTACGTCGCCAATTTAGGTTATTTAGATGACCAAATATTCCCCCAGATTACATTATTAAATCTGGATAGATCACATATAAACCAAACTCTTTAAATGCATAACTATAACCATATGAGGAGTACAAAAGTATTTGACTTACCAGAATTAATGATGATTTTTAACTGAAAAATATTGTGTCTTTTGAGAAGCAAAAAGTTTCACGCCATACAAAATATCTTTAAGTGTATGTCCGATGTAGTTGCGCAATATATGGGAAGCCGCATTAACGAAACGTTTGTCTGGTCCATCTCATCCTGCGGTCCATCTCTTCCGTACTTACCCTGTCAACTAAAAAGCGTTGTAAAAGAAACCTTTTCTGTCAAGGGGTTAAAAAAAGCTCCCAATGCGTACTTATTAGATTTATTTATGCAAAAACATAAGAATTAAGTAAGTACATATGTACTTTAGTATAAGTAATAAAAGTTACGTGGGTATTTAAGGGAAAAAAGGGAATAAGAAAAATCTAGTAACAAAGACACTTAGGAATCTCATTTTTTTTTTTTTTTTTTACCAAATGAATGTCTGATAAGTCCAATAAATCTGTGGAGAATGTAACCACTTTCTTTTTATATGGAACAAAACTATTTTTTGTTGGATTCAATAATTTTCTAACAATGTTACTTTGTCTTATGTACGTTTATTCATCTGTATCGTAAAATTTCAAGGTTTAGTTCTCTTACTTGAGAAATTTGGTTTGATACCCACCAATATGTTTTTTTTTTTAATTTTATTATACAATTTTTAGAAGGTATTATATAATTTTCTTTATTGCAAACAAAAAACAACACAGAAATGAATTTTCCGTAGTAAGAGAGACATAAAAAATTATTTATAACTGTTGGGGGTAACAGGATCCCACAGGGTCCAGTAAATGTCCCATTTACCCCATTCCCGAAAATTACATGGGGTAACTGTAACACCGGTGTTAAATTTGAAACATGAAGTAAATATGTATAGATACCTAAGAATATTAATGTATTTATATGCCTAAACATTAAAAATAAAGATTGTTTAATAAAAATACTTACCGTATTTTAGCAAAAAGCCGAGACATATCAGCAAAATAGACGTTGTTTGTAAAAATAACTTAAACTTTCGCAACCTATCGCAGCAAAGAAAGGGTTATGATTGAGCTGACACACGTTGTTTTAAGAAGTACATATGGGGGATCAATGTTAATAACAACTAAAATTTAAAAGACATCTAGAGTATATTATAAAATAACGTATGGGCAATTACTTCCTCTATATGGTTACTCCAGCTTACTTTAGTGTTTATTTATGTTTTAACAGCAACACAATCGACATAGTCATATTGTGTAGGAATACACCATTTCAAACATTTCCAACATTTCCTTAAATGTTGTAATATGCTCTAGACGTCATTTTGCTAGTGTAATACCCCAATATTTCGAAATTTCGTGCAATATGAGAAACCGCGTCAAAACAATGACTTTACGACTACAGTTATGAAAATAGAGATAACTTTTCACAATCCACAATCTAAAATACTACAGCATCTCATGTACTTTACTAAAGGATATACAGTTAAAATTTTGAATTCTGTTAAACATTAGACAAAATGTTGTATAATTCTATTTTATGTTTTTTAATATATTTGGATTAAAAGGAAACTGATAAAAGAGGCTAGGAAAAATTCAACTAAACGTAAATTGCAATTAGGAAAAATATCATTATTTTTTACCAATTTTATGATTATAGAGGTGAATCTGAATAGAGATTTATCATCTTTAGAGATTTTTATTTGAATCTGAAAGTTTCTTACAGGTGTCTTTCTGAAATTATTTGCTGGATAGTTTGATATTATACACTGGGTTTCATAATGATATGAGATCCAGTCGTAAAAGCGTTTTAAGTTGTTTGAGAAAGGGAAAATTGTGGCTTTTAAGGATCAAGGACATTCGGCCGGAGCTATTCAAAGATAATTGAAAAGATCTACAGTTGTAATATTAACTTTTCTTCGATTAAATAAGGATTATCGAACAAAGAAGTATCCGGGACGTCCGCCAAAGCTGCCCAAAAGGAAAAAACAGCCATTATAAAAAATGAGCAATGGTAAGTCAACTTTAGGAGAATTTTCAAGCACTGTCAGCATTCATTGATAGCAGTGTCAAAAAATACCTGGTGCAGAGTAGTCAAGAGCTCTAAGATGATGAAGTACAAGAATAGAAAGCCCCAATCACGTATGACTAAAATGCATCAGCAGAATCGCATTTGGGCGACAGATTGGGCAACAGATCACAAGTCCTGGAAGTCAGAATATGAAAGAGTAATATTTTTCGATGCAAAAATTCAATTTGGATGGTCCGGGTGGTTTTTCTTATTATTCGCACGATCTGCGCAAGAAACCAGAAACGTTTTCAAAACGGCAGCAGGGTGGAGGCCTGGTTATGGTTTGGGCTGCGTTTGTATTTCATGGTAAGATCAACGATGCGTTTCCCTCTGTCTGAATGAGTGTATTAAATTACTAAGATCTACTTGAAGAAAACTTGCTGCCATTTGCTGAGGAAATTGGCGGACCCTTCTGCATGTTCCAACAAACTATGCATCCATCCACACGGCAAACAAAACATGGGAATGTTTTTTTAATAATGGCGTACATGTAATTCCATGGGCATCTGCTTCTCTTGTTTTAAATCCAATGGAAAATGTATGAAGCCTACTTTTTAGAGCTGTTTACACAAATGGAAAACAATATGCCACAACTTCAGAATTAAATGCTGCTATCATCTTCCACTGGAATAATATCGATCAAAATATATTAAAAAGCTAGGTCCACACCATGCCTAATCGCGTTTTTACATTAATTAAAAGATCTGCTTCATACACTGGCTATATTTTTGGCCAATGTTCATTTCATTATGAAACACCTCAAAATGGAAAATGAAATTTATTTTATGGGTAAATCGCTGTTTCAATTATATCTTGTTATAAAATAAAACAATTCATTCATATCGATTAGACATCAGTTTGCTTTGTATGATTTTCTTCTTTTTTATGCTTGCAAAACTGGGTGTTCGTTTCATTTTGAAATACAATGTATATCATTATTGATATAGCATTTCCAATTTCCGAAGATCTATTTAAGAATTCTTCTGAAATATTTTCTGCAGAATTTATACAAGTTCAGTATAATTTGCAGTCAAGTGTTTAAACATTAAAATACATTCTTATTTTTATATACGTTATTGTAATATTGCAATAATTATACATAAAACATATTCTTAGAAAAATGTATACAAATATTGCACAGTAAGTATTTTGCAGTGCCCATTAATATATCAATTGCATGTCGATTTTATTATGTTTGAAAAAGTATACTATCTTTCAAAAGAATAAATAATTTAATGATGTATATAATAGACCATAGACCCCATAAGCCATAATGCAACTGGGTTCTTTTGTGTATTATTGCAAACAAACCAGGAAAGCTACACACTCGATTTTCAATTGTAAACATTCCATAGTAATCCGCAATATTATAGTATTTCAATTACATGACAATTGGAGATTACGTATGAGAGTTAGAGCACGGCGAGACAGCAGACAGGCGTTAGACAGCCGGCTGGAAACGACAGATGACAGAAATCGGATGACAAACAGTGTAATCGAAGACATCAACCTATTACAACTATGTTGGAAAATGTTAAAAATAAAGGAAATATAAAAGAAAAAATACGTCTGACACATTTCTTCATACACTGTTAAAACATTTTCTGTGAAATTACAGAGAATCTACTGGTAATCCATTATCTTATATCTTATGTAAAATTACAGACATTAGAAAAACAGAGATTCTCTTAAATAACACAGAAGTTATTCGGTAGATTTACAGTAAATTAGCATAGTTCAAAATACACAAGACACTGTAAATCAATTTATTTTTAATGAAAATAATTTAACATAGTTTTGAAATTGTTGAATTTTAGAACTTCGAAGTATCAGAATTTTTCGAATAAATTTGAACTGCTGTACCATTTAATTTTGTACACAATTTGTTTCCAGCCGGCCTGGGGTTTGAACCCGAGAGGGCCGGAGAAAAACACCTTACTGAGTGTGCTATAGGAGCTGTTGGTGCTGTGTACAAACCATGTCTTTTATAATGAAGCGAGCAAATTCTATTGTATTTGTGCTTTTCAAAGATTTCGCTTCAAAGATATTCGTTAGAAAATTTCTTAAACGGTTTGCTTCAATCCAGTTTATACCGATACATAATACTTATTATTTTTTAAATCAAATTTAATTTTTGAATCCTTTATTTACGGAATTATTTTACAAGAAATTGCTTCTTCTCAATAATTATCTTCTTTAATATCTGAAGATATACAGGAATTTTTGAATAATAATAATGTGAAATTTAGGTATATTTTTTGATTAAAACTGGTTAAAGATTTTGGTAGTTATAAGATTTTTTTGTAAAATATTTACAAAAATAATCAGATTAATTAACCAAAAATACTTTTATGGTTTTACCACAATTTTTATAAAAGCAATGTTTTTAAATGTTTTATGATCCTCTCTGTAAATGGAAAGGTTTTTGCAGTTGAAAATGTTTCATGTAACCTTTTTTTTTTTAAAAAAACAAAAATTATAATTATGAAAATGATTAAGAAAATTACCACTTTTTGAAAATATTTTGCTATTTCTCTACTATATCTAAATTTGATTGGAAGACATGGAAATCCCCACAGAGAATTAGATGCAAGATAAGCGAAATGTCTATAAAAGGATGACCGAGAAACTCAATCGAATGCATTTAACCGAGAACTAGTGTAAATTTACAAAGAGCTTTTGACCGAGAAAATCAATCGAATGCATTTAACCGAGAACTAGTGTAAATTTACAGAGAATCTCGTTTTTTTCTGTGTTTTTACAGAAATTTTTAACAGTGTAGCATTATAACTAGTTCAGGACCGGCATCTTTTACACGAATTTTATTAGTTTGTCATCACTTTTTTGTTCTTAACTTTAAAAAATTACGAAAATGGCCGAAATTAAATAAAATCGATTTTATTTTTCTATTTTTACTGGTATCAAACTCAAGCGTTTTAAGCACTTTGTGAGGGTGCATATATGCACCCATGGTCCCGAATGGATTAAAATAAAGTCAGAATGAACGATCTTTCGCTCTTCTCAGGTTTCAAATTCGTTTATAAAGAACTTTTTTTCACGTTATTGGAACGGGATTACTTCAATCCCTTTTACTTTTTCAAAAGACTGATAATTTCATCTTTAAAGAAAGTGCATCAAAATGTAAAAAAAAAAAAAAAAAACTTAAATGAGCCTTCAGGCATTACAGTACTTTCTATCTACAACATTAATTTCTTCTTATAAAAAATAATAAAAAAATGATATATTAACGCTTTAAAAACTTTTAATTTAAGTTAATTTAGCGCTTTTCATAATATTTAATCCTTTAATTTAATTTATTTATTTAATTAAAAGCTAAAAAATTATACGGTTTAGAAAAATAATTTCTTAATGTTTTTACATTAAAAGTGAAATTTTATCCAATACCTAAAATATTAATCCATAAAAATAAAACACGTAGTAATATTAAAAGAGAGAGAATGTTTCGATAAAAAAAATATCCTATATATTTTAAAAGCTGATTTAAAAAAAAAAAAAAAAATTTCTCGCCTTTCCAGTTTCTAATCCTTTTATCAAAAACATACTGTACGTTATTGGAACGGGATTACTAAAATCCCTTTTATATTTCTGTAGATAAATAATTCACGTTTAAAATAAAATTTGAAAATGGAGAAAAAAGCATGTGAAATATACTTTACCAGTTTTCAATCGGCAAGACTGTTTTCTTATTAAGAATTATTTAAATAAATATGATATCAAAGCGTCGAAATACTGGAAATTGCATTTTTAAATTTCATATTTAACTTCATCTGATAGAATAAGGAATACATGAATATCAATAATTTGTATTAAATTCACATTTCCTTTATTCATAACTAAAAACCCACTATAAAACTTTACATTTATAATCTAAAGTAATACAGTAAAAATGTTAGGTTTTCGTTTATTACATCCATTTTAATAGAAAAATTTATGTCTTGCTTTGTAGATTTTTACATACCTTTCTTTACATCTTTGTCGAAATTTAATCTGATATTTTAATAAAATGGTAAAAATTATATATTATCTGTACAATAATATAATAAAATACGTATATGGTAAGAATGAACATGTAAATTATTGATAAGTCACTAAGAACTATCTAAGAACTAATTGCACTCGATTAGTATATATCCGTAGTATTATTAGCAATTAATAGATTGTCTTTTTGTAAAATTTTACCATGATCTAAACTATCTGTATTTTTCTGAATAGATATAGCTTGTAAATAAATTAATTATTTTTTCTAAATCTTAATTTTCATGAAATGAGAGTTACACGTGCTGTTTAATTTTTAACACTTTTCAGCGTACTTTAATATAAACCCTTATCACAGAGCTATTTTCAGAAGGTAACCGATTTTTTTTTTTTTTTTTTTTTTTTTTTTGTTAACGAATCCCCGCGTGACGGGGAGCAATCCGGGTGGGGCAAATAGAGTCTACATCGGACCCTTGAGGTCTGGTGATTCTGTCCCACTTAGGCAATAAATAAATAAATATATTTCCGATATCTTTATGAATTTTCAAGATATTCGACTGTTTTTCTATACTAATCGCTTTCTATAAAGCTTTGCTTTATAAATTTGACTTCCAAATCATGAAAAAAAAAATCTTTGGTAAAGTTCGCACATACGTATTCAAAAATTATTTCATAGAAATGCGCATATTTAATTAAATATTTAATATACTTATTTTCTAACTGTACTAAGTTGCTTCAGTTTTATTTTGTCAATTTGTCTGAAATGAGTGTTAAATTTGGTTGAAAACCTTGATGCTATAAACAAAAAACATGCAAAAATGTCTTCAATTGTTTAAAGCAATTGTTATATGTCCATAAATAAATGTGTTATTCTTACACAAAGGAACACAAATGTTGCACAACATCTACCTAGTCAAGTGTTGCTCTGACAGATAATTTCTTGCATTTTATTTTCAGGATGATCCGAAATACTTTTTTTCAATTTGTTGTTAGTCCCCTGAATTCCCTCTTGATCAAATCTGCAAAAATATGAAATCTAACAAGTTCTTTATAATCCCAAAGTTCTAAAAGAATTTTTCAAGACTTTCTTTAGATATTCAATACAACGTCTAAAATAAAAAGTGTTTAATGCTTTTTGATGATATAGTGTATTTTACGTCCAATGTTCCTCCTACATTGAGCACTAAGCAATTCATAAATTTTACATAAAATAATATGAAACAATAAAATTAAACAAAAACATAATTTGAAGAACAAATTAAAAAAAACAAAACAAAATATATTTCCTACATTGTTTAAGCCCGACAAGGGACAGATATTAAGATATTTCATTCAATTAGTTCTACATTTAATGTTAAATTTTTGTAACAAATTAGTTAAGCAAATTGAAGATTAAAATATAAAATAAAATTCATACAATATGATGCATAAAACAACCTAAACAATTAGATTCCATTCAAATGAAATCGAAATAAATCTTAGACTTCTTCCATTCTTAATTGGAAATATTTGTATTGTAGATTTTGTATTATGTTTATGACAATTGTGCATAAAATGACAAGATGCATGGAAAATACAAAACTTTAAAAAAAATCTAAGATTTATTTCGATTTCATTTGAACGGAATCTGATTTTTTAGGTTGTTTTAAGTATCATATTGTATGAATTTTATTTTTATTTTTTAATCTTCAATTTGCTTAACTAATTTGTTACAAAAATTTAACATTAAATGTAGAACTAATTGAATGAAATATCTTAATATTTGTCCCTTCTCGGGCTTAAACAATGTAGGAAATATATATATATATATATATATATATATATATATATATATATATTTTTATAATTTGTTCTTCAAATTATGTTTTTGTTTAATATGTCAAGTTTTTTAATAACTACTGTATTCAGACGAACTCATTTCAAAATTAATAGAGGGCATCATAATCAGGCTTTGATGTATGCGGTATTGCATCACAATGTGTGATGCAGTATACCAATGTATAATTCAAAATATTTCACCATTGTTGTAATGCAGGTTGCTGTAGTTTGGACAAAAACTTCCAATCTGAACGTAAAAAATCTATAATCAAAACATAAAAAATTAACTTCACTTAAATTTAGATACCGTATTTCTCACTCAGGAACGCTATGAATGCAAAAATAAATTGTGCTGAATTCTTACCGCTAATATTTAACAATATTATAGATGTGATACAGTAAAAAATAAAAGTTTTATTTAAATTTTTTTACCTTATTCTCTCCTAATATGTGATGTAAACACATCAGAAAATTATCACCTAAGTTTAACTTGTGGTATAAATAGTTCTCATCGCGAAAAAAAATACATTTTAAAACTTGAGTTATGTAATTCCTCACTGAGTTCGCTACCCGCGTAAAAATGGCTATCCATTAGAAACTTTTTACAAAATATAAACTTGACGAAAGCAAAAATTTATTCTGAAAATATTCTTTTTATTTCCACTATAACGCCATATTCACCTTTTTAATTTTTGAAAAAAAAAAAAAAACTAGCTATTTAATATTTCACGTGAAAATCTTTCAACTGAAAAGAAATAAATTATTATTACGGCTTTTGAAATTTTTGCAACAATGAAGAAAAAATATTACATTTTCTATGAAAAATGTCCGTTGATTCTCAATGAAAAAAGTGTGGAATTATTAAGAAAAATATTTGAATAATGTAAAAAAAAAAATGGCCCATGTTTCTCTCTGGGTTATAATTCACCCGTATGCAAAGGCATTTTACCATTCGTTTTGATCCTTTCGGCAGGCAGACGTTTTTACACTTTAAATTTATAACATCATTAGAATTAGTAAATAATAAAAAATGAGTGGCATCAGGGACAAAAAGGTGGGAAGAAAAAATTAAAAAGTTATGAGCTCCGTAGGCTTTTCTATGTTAAATTAACATTGAGAAGTGACACTGGAAATAAATAAGTATTGCGCTGCCGCGCAATACTTAAATGGACAGAGATCTCATGTAAGAGGCAGTGAGTGTACCCAGTTGGAGAATCACGTCCATATTAGTTTTCAATTATTCCCTGTCTTCAGAAGTTTAATACTATAAAGAAAATAGTCATGAAAAATTCCTAAATACGGCGTACAGCAATCCCGAATCCCGATCATGTGTCCAAAAATCGGAAAATGGAAGTTCCGTATTTCGAAATGAAATGCATTCCACAATATTCAGAAATAGATGTAGATTTATACGATTAAATATTTTTGCTTTATAAGCACACATAAATGGTGTAAAGTTGAAACTCTTTAGTGATTCTTATTATGGAGAGAATTTAAAACAAAATCGCGAAATTCACACCCTAATTAAGCCCTTTTAATATATTTTGTTGTTTTTTCTTTATGCGTCTCCAAAACAATATTGAATTACATCTTTAATTTGATATTTGGATTGCAATATATCTCAAAAATAAAATAAAAAAGTTTTTTTATTGAATAGACAGCCTTTATGCATTTTTCAATATAAATAAACGGTCAAGTGCGAATATTATTCTCGTTCAGAGAGTTTCGTACAATAAATATATGAATTATTAACTGTATTATTAAAAAAATCGTTTCTAAAAGAATAATAAGACTTTGTAAAAAACTAATCAACGTAGCGTTGGGTATCGCTGTATATACTTTAAAAGTATAAATGGCTATACCATAAAAGTTCAAAGTCCTAAAACGAAGCCTAATCAATATCAAATATTTCTTTCTGCATAAACCTTTTTCTTAATCTTATCCTAAACTGCTTATGATGAACTTAATTAGGTACTGACGAGAAAAGTAGTTCATATTTAAACCCTTTGCTCTGCCGCTGTTAGCGGATGTATGTGACTAGCCACCAGTGTTACATCATCTAGCAGATTTTTTTTTTTTTTTTTTTTTTTTTAGAAATTTTAAATTTATACCACAAAAATTTAATCGTAATTTTCTTTTACTTTATTTATGGAAAATTAGTCATCTTGTTCCCGCAAATTACCGCGGTTGTCCAAAAAATCCATACAGACTGAAAAAAAAAACATAACCAAAACATTACAAGTAACACGTCAGCAACCTTTCCACTGAAAATCAAATTCTTGCTGATATCGTTAAAAATTTCAACTACACAAAAAAACCCAAGCCCACTGAACCATCAACTATTAATAACTTGTTAAATTCTAAAAATAATGATAGCGAAACCTCAAATACCCCTTCCTCCCCTACTACTGAAAATTCAAATAAAACTCAAAATCTAACACTCACTATAAACTACTCTAATGACATCAAAGGTATACTTAATACTTTTAAGGAACTCAAAGAAGTCTTTCAGATCACCAAATTCTTAAGCTGCAGCAAAAATATTTCAACCCAAACAAAAAAATATGAAAACCCCATGAAAAAAGTGAGAGTTATTATCAACGAGTTCGACAAGCTTGCCAACCTTCTTAACTTAAATGAAGAGCAATTTCTTCCTCAGTTAAACTTTTGTCTTTTTTCCTTGTCTTTTTGTCTGTTTTGTATATATATAAAAAAACTCTTTTTATTGATATAGTATTGCTTTTTTCACGTATTTAAATTGTCTTAGCTTATATTCCTTTGTTCTATTACTCTGGTATATTTTTATTATCCCTTTTTCATCGAGTTACCAGACTGGGCAGGCGCCGTCCTCTTTTTTTCTCATGTTACCCTTAAAATTAAGCATTTTCCTGTTCACTTAGTCTGAACCCTCCCCAGTTATGTTTTTTAATATCGTTTTATATTGCTCTAATTTGTGTATTTTTATAATCACTTCTAAATATGTAAATTCTTTTTATTCTTTTCAAAATTTGTTTCGCACTGTGCTATGCATTACTTTTTATGTAATCTATGTATGATCTCTGTAAAGAGTCTTTTTTTATGCTGAGTCTTCTCTTAGGTAGCTTTTTCGCCTGTCTACGGACTGTTAGTTTTTGGATCATATGGAACTTTTTTTTTCTACCTTATTGTTATACTAACATTTTTATTTGTAAGTTCTCTTACTCTTAAACTTTAATTCTTCTATTTTTTGTGGCCACCAGCCGCGTCTATATATCTTTTTTCATGGCTCCCATTGCAAGTAAAACATATTACCTCTATAGTGGATGTTAAGTTGCCCAGAAACTAGGGAATCCATTCACCTGCTAACATTATTCCATTGCTCCATTAGTCATCTTGTAAAGCAAAAATAGGAGCAAAAATGCAATAGGACACCTATTTCACTTTATGTGCATATATTTATTTCATACATATTGTTTAAATGTTGCTTTAAATAAAACACAGATAACATAAGTAGTTTTTTATTATTTTGTTTTTAAATAGATATGAACAAAGCAAAAAAAGCAGCCAATGGTATATTATGTTTTTTTTTTTTTTTTTTTTTTTTTTTTTTTTTTTTTTTTTTTTTTTTAAGTTGAACATAATTAAAATTTTCTTACAATATATTTTTGAATGTATAATGATTAATGTACAATTCTTACAATACATTATGCCAAAAATCAGTGATGTCCTGGAAACACCGCGCGTGATAACAAGGGTTAACATACACTTAAATAAACATATGTAAAAAGAAATGTAGGGTGAACCAAAAGTCTTGCTCTGATTAAAAATATTTATTATTCTCAAACTATTATACCGTAATTTCCGGTGTATAGCCCGCAGATCATTCAATTCAGTTTGGACCCAGAAATTTTATTCAGTATTTCAAGACCAATATTTACCGTAATCTAAAAAGTTACATTTTATTTTTAAAAATTTCTGTGTCGAAACACGATTGTTTGATCCGCGGGCTATACGCCGGAAATTACGGTAATTATACATATGTTTTTTTGGATACATTGTAAGTACTGTTATAATTTTTTTATAAGAACACCTACTTCAGTAAATTTCTAAGTGTGCCCCCTTGGTAGCTTGGAGAATGTCTAAACGGTATTCTAGTTCCCGCCAAGTGTTCTGTAACATGTCTTCTGTTACAGTCCACACAGTAGCTTGTATCCTAGTCTTCATTTTTTCGACGCCAGCAATTGCTGTGGCAAAATTTGTGGTCCTTGATATAGCCCCGAAAGAAAAAATCCGGAGGATTAATATCTGGAGAGCAAGTATGCCGGGGTGTTGGTCCATCCCCTCCAGTCCAACGATCAGGGAATATTCCGTTCTATTGCACACGCAAAAAAACTACTAAAACTGGCCTAGCCAATGATACAACCAGTTACATTATTATACAAACGGTTAATTTGTAATGAATTATTATAATCAAGGCAAGACTTTTGGTTCATTCTGTACTAAATTTCTCTCTCAGTCGTATGTGCAGAATGCTTTGAAGAAATAGAATAAAGAAAGTTAGTGTATGCATTGAATAGATTCAATTATTCCAGGGTAACTTATTTTTTTATTTTCTTGCAGTATGATATATTTATAAGATCTTTTCACAACTTTATACGCTGTAACGCATATTTCACATGAACGGCTTCTAGAACAGCATCAGTGGTAAAAGCCACTCAATCGAAACGGTAAATTTAGTAAACTGGGTTTTATTTTCACATCTTATGGACCACTGACTTCAAAATAATTTATTTATGTATGTATTTACACTTGGAATTCATTATGCAGGTATGAACGCAATTTGTTGTTCATTTTAAAACAAAAACATGTTATAAGAAGAAGAAGAAGAAAAATCAGAACACATACTAAAAGGCGTTTTTTATTTTGCTGTTCATATTGCTTTAAATCAATTTTATACATTATTTAAACCAATGTGGAGTGTCTAAATATAAGTATCACTATCATAAAAAAAAAAAAAAAAATGGAAATAGAGAAAATGTTGTAATTTATAAAACGGAATCGTAATGCGTCTTATTGTAAATATTGGAAGTTGTATGGAAATATGCCTGTATGTAAGTATCTTAAAAAGGCGGATGTAAATTTTTAGATTGCTTTAAGTGAAAAAATATGAATGTATGAATGCATGTATGTACGCATAGAACATAAGAAAATATACATGTAACTATGTGAATAATGTATTAAATATAGGGCGTTCAGTATGAGGTATTAAAATATATTAGTGATAAAATATATTACTATTAAAATATCTTTATATATATCAGTATTAAAATATATGTATATTTAATAACGTTTACCACAGCAAATGAATAAAATGAACCATACCGATACGTTTTTATTAAGTTTGGTTTCTTCCATACAAATATTATGAAACAGAACTCATTCAATTTCCTAAAATATGACTGTCTCATAGAAAATAAATATATATAATTCACTTACATTCATATATATGGAATGTTTCAAATGAAAGAATGACGGAAACTGACATATGCATTCAGATTCACATTGAACTCACAGAATTTTTTTCCCTCAATAACTTTATTCAGCTAGCTCTGATACTTTGTTCTTCCATCTCTCCCAAGAAGCCGTATTTAACAGTTCTTTTCACAACTTCATATAAACATAGCAGATTCTATCGCTTGAATGGTTTCTGTCGCTGCACGAGTGAGAATAGCAGCCTTTCGCAATGGCACATTTAATAAACTCAATGTTGTTTTCTCGGCATCTGAATCACTATAGTGAAAGTAATTCATTTATATGCCTATTTACATTCGAAATGGGGTATGGATATTTGTACAAAAATAGTACGGAATTAAAAGAAAACATGTACATTATTATAAAAATAACAAGGAAATAATCATTTATTTATTTATTTATGTGTCTTTGTAATGTTTTCATTACCTAAAAGATTACAATAGGTATGTTGATTGAAATAAAGACATATTCATTGAAACGAAATAATCTTTGCTGTCTAAAGATAAACACCAATATGCAAATTTCCTCGGTGCGACCCGATCGTGTTTTTTAGGCCGTTCACAGAGCCATTTTTTGTGCGTGCATAACACGTCCGTTTCTTCTGATACACATATCGTTTCAACGCTCTTTAGGGTTTTCGCATGCGCTGAGCATTTTGCGACGGGAAAAAATGTCCGTGGCCATTCGAAAATTTCGAGTTTCTGTACCTATAGCCGTAACCGTGAACGCCAATGTGTTGCCATTCATAGAATCCCGAGCTCTTTCCTTTGAATAACTATATCTGAAATTTCCTCTCGATCGGTTGAACGGAACGGCCATTAGAGGTCCATATATCGGCAAAGTTATTTTATACAACCATGTATCTATATTATAAAGGACAAACATATCTGTGCGTAACGCATACGTCATTTTGCGAATGGCAACACTTTGAAATTTCAAATAAAAAAATAAAATTTTGGTATTGTAATTTTCTCTACCGAAAATTTTTATACTTCTAAACATCGTACATTTTAAATTTTTACACCGCCGTATAAGGAAAAAAATGCTCTTTTAAATGCAATTTGTTTGAAAGCTGTATCTCAATTTAATTTTAAAATATTAATTTTTTTGTAGTTTTTATTACTTTTTTGTAATTGTGGCAGCTGAAGTACTCCATTTCTGTTGAAAGTAAAGGGGGGAAAATGAAAATAGTAGATTGCTGTATCTTTTTGATGCCATTTTCTCATAAAAACTGAAAACAAAATTTGAAATGAAAATACGTGCTATGTCAAGAATATCGTCTGTCATAAAACCCAGTGAGTTTTGGCTTTATTTCGTTTTTATTTGTCAATTAAATGATTTTGCCGTGCCGGCTCCATTGCGAAATATTAATGAACAATTTGCACATAAAAAAAATTCAGAATTTCTCTCCGGCTAATTTTTTACAACGAAATTAAATCTTCATCAATAAATATATAAATGAATAATATATAAAAAAGCACGAATTTAACATATATGTAATCAAACAATTTAAATTTTTAGAGCCGAATTGTTAAAAATATGTGCTTTTAAATGTAATTTGTATGAAATAGAGTTGCTAGGCAACTGTTAAAGTAAAAGAGAAAAAATAATCTACATAATGAAAACACAAGATAGACTTTTTAGACATCTTCCCTGAACTTTCTACTGTACCAATTTGGATAATAATTCTTTTTTTTAAATGAAAGCTGTTCATTTGTAGATGTCCTCGCACTAGCTATTTTTCTAAATATTTCCACTTTTATATTTTTAATTTAATTTGAATTTTTTTTTTGAAATTTCATCAAAATGGTAGCAATCGTATTATTTCCACTGTTGCAGAAAAAGAAATATTGTGGTTTATTTATCCTTATTGATACCATTTACTCATTACAATTAAAAATAACTTTATTTTAAGTCTGAACAGAAAATGACGTCACTATTTAAAAAACTTATTTGCTCATAAAGCTAATGTTACAATATATTTTCATTCGGCTGATACTGAATTTGAGACAGTTGGTGTAATGCTTCAGCAGGTGCCATATTTAAAAGAAAACAATCCTTTTCTTTGATAAAACTATATATTTTACAACGAATACGTCTAAAAGACATCAGTTTCTGGAATTTGTAAGTCACGGTACTGAAATTAGAACCTCAAGCCAAAAGAATACATTTTCACATGCAAAGTTTTAGCTGACAAACGGAACTTCACGTTTGAAAATCTATCTGTATTATAAAGGGAAAATATGTCCGTGCGTATGGCTGATGTCATTTTGAGAATGGCAACGCTTGACGATTAAATGTCGGTTTTGTAATCTCTACTACTGCAATTTTTTGAATTTCTAAACATCGCGCATCTTCAATTTTTACACCCGTTATATAAGAAAAAAAATCTACTTTCAAATGCAATTTGCTTGAAAATTTTATCTTAATTGATTTATTTATTACGTCTTTTTAAATAATTTTCAAGCATAATGTTTTTTAATCTATATCCATTGTACACAGGCTCCATTACGAAATAAGCCATTTGCACTTTAAATAATATAAATAATTCAGCATTTGTCCCTGACTAATTTTTTATAGCGAAATTAAAACTTCATCAATCTATTATATTAAAAAGGGACTGTCCGTTTGTATTTCACAGCTGTTCCTCCTAGAATATGGAATGTTGGGTGATCAAATTAACGCCAGTTATCCGCATGGGTCCTAGGATGTTGAAAGTGGTCGTAGAATTTTAAATTTTGATTAGTTTTCGAGATATAAATTTTTACGTTACTTTTAGTGACATTTCGGTAATGATGGAAATTAAAATTGCTCCATTTTTGTGGATAAAAAAGAGAAAAGGGAAAATGACTAGGATTATTGATATCATTGTTTGAAATCATTTTTAAATTGAAATTAACGTTTATTTGAATAAATAGTGAAAATATTATTGTAGTTTTCAAGAAAATTTCACGAAATACAAACTCACACATATTCAAGCTTCAGGAATCCGTTTATTTTAGAAACACAAATTCGAATCTCGACTGGAACACTGAGATAAATTCTCTTGACGTCAAAAGAAAAAAAAACATCATACGTTATTTTCATTTAATTTAAAGTCGAAAAGTAGATTTTCAACTATTGCCTTAAGATGGCTAATGAAACATTTCAGAAGCGGACATTAAAAATGAAATGTTTTAGCGAGAAAAAAAATAATTCTCTAAATATTTATTTTAATTCATAAATGTAAAAGGCTTCGGAATAAATTCGTCCTAACAAATTAATTTTCGTATAAGTTGACCCAAATGACATCTTTTCTACCAACTCCGAAATTCGAAGCAAAATCTTGGAAGAGCGAAAAGCTCTAGGCAAATAAAGTTGTAGTATATGTGCATTTTTATTGGCAAAGCTTTTGACTTAAATTGTAAATATAACTTATTTTTTGAAATATTTTATTTAACAAAATTAATATTGTAATGGCTTTCTAAATTTACAATAAAGTTAAGATTTCATTTTTCGCAAAAAGATCGATTGTCTCATGCAATTCAAAAGCAACACAACGGGTTGCTACGCAACTAGTATTTATAATGTATTAAATATAGGGTGCACAGTATGTTGTATTGACATATATTAGTATTAAAATAGTATTAAAAATATATACATTTATTAATGTTAGCAATCACAGCAACATAGGTGCCAAGTTGCCACTAATCCTCCGTAATATGTGGGTTGATATAACCCTGGTTTAATACATTTCTCACCAGAAATTTTTTCAGAGATTAAATTCAATAAGTTCCACGTAGAAAACTGGAATTAAATAAATAAAGATTCATCAAATAATTTTTCTGGTTCGAAACTTTGTTAAACTGGGTTAAATTAATCCACGCATTACGGAAGATTAGTGCGAACTTGGCACCTCTGCAGCAAGTGTGTAAAGTCTATCATATCAAGACTGCTTTTTATTAATTTTTTTTTTTCATGCAAATATTATAAAAGAGAACTCATACAACTTTCATAAAAATGATCTTTTACTAAATAAATACATATAATTCACTTCCATTCATATATATGTGGTGTTCTGAATGAAAGAGAGATGGAAACGGATGCATGCATTACGATTCACATTGAACTTACAGAAAAAAATATATTTACGTCAATAACTTTATTCAGCTGGCCCTGATGTTTTTTTTCGTCCGTCTCTCGTAAGAAGCAGTTTTTATCAGTTATTTTCACAATTCCATATAAACATTGCAGATTCTATAGCTTGAATGGTTTCTGTAGCTGCACGAGTGAGAATAGCAGCCTTTCGCATCGGCACATTTAATAAACTCGATGTTGTTTTCTCTTCATCCGGACCACAGTAGTGGAAAATAATTCATTTATATGCCTATTTACACTCGAAATGCGGTATAGATATTCGTACAGAAAAGAGTGCGTAATTAAAAAATACATGTAGATAATTATAAAAAATAACTGATAAGAAAGTAAGATAGTAAAAAGATGGGAATAATCTTTTATTTATGCATTTATCTGACTGTGTAATGTTTTCATTATCTAAAATATTACAATAGGTATTTTCATTGAAATAAAGACATATTCATTGAAAAGAAATAATTTTTGTTGTCTAAAGATAAACACCAGTGAAAAAAAAAACATCAGTGCGATAATAATATATTTCTGTATTTATTTACACTTGAAAATCAGTATGCATATTTGAACGTAATTTGTTGTTTATTTTAAAACAAAATTATGTTATAAGTTGAGTAATGAAAAAAATCGGAGGATATACTAAAAGGCAATTTTTAATTTGCTTCTCGTATTGGAGGAAACAATGTATTCTTTTTAAACATACGTATCATTGTAATAAAAACAAAAGAAGGAAATCGAGTAAATTTTATAATATATGAAATGGAATCAGATTACATCTTATTGTAAATATAGGAATTTTTATGTAACATGTCTGTATATATGTTATAAAGTGTATGTACAGTCGTGGAAAAAAAAGTAAACAACCCCTACTAACTCTACAACAAATTATCGTAGACGGAAGTTACTGGTACCGAATAAAATCTACTTTTAAATGATGCATATAAAATTTGTTTAAGGGACCATCTACATATTAAAATGAACCATAACTTTGTTTTTTTAAATAGCAGTACACAATTCTGACAGCATAAATGAACTCTACACCTTTCAATTAGCCTATAAGCAAATTTTTATGCAATTCGTGCCATAAGTTTCCGAGAAATTAATTATTTTAAAACGAGCGTATTTTAAGGACTGTATCCAAATTGAAGTTCCGAACTCGATTGTTAACCGAGAGAGCCGCCTTCTTGATCAAGGCACGTTTAAGCGTCAATGAAACCTTTTTGATCACAGGATAGCAGAATAAATTTCAAAAATTTACTCACTTCTGTAATAGACGGCCCCTTAAACCATCATTTTGCCGTTTTTTAAGCATAATTTGAAAACTACTTGGAAGAAAAATGTGAAATTTTGGATTTCCATAAAGCAGGACTTAATAAATCTAAATCCATCAAAAAAATTGTAGGTTGCAATCCATATTTTTTTCGAATATTAATTTCATAATTCATAATTCATATCATAAAATTATAAAAATTGCAAATTCAACGTATTTATGTTTGTGTATATCAGTATTTTTGCTACACAAAAAATTAGCTCATTAGGAACATAATTTCAGGAGATATAAATAAAAATATGAAAATGTAATTTAACATAAGAAGTACTAAATTTTGAATGTCTATAATTCAAAAACTTATCATTCGAATGACTTGAAATTTGGTTTCTAGGCATATTTTGAACCGAAGATTTGAAATATCTCGTTAAATTTGGGTACTGCTATTGAAAAAAATGAAGTTTGGATTTGTTTTAATATGTAGATGACACCTAAGCAAATTTTATACACACCATTCAAAAGTAGACTTTATTTCCAATCGTCCGGTACCAGTAACTTTCGTCTACGATAATTTGTTGAGGAGTTAGTAGGGGGTGTTTACTTTTTTTCCCCACGACTGTACATTTGTAGATAGACTTAAGTGATACATTTGGATGTATGTATGCATGTATGTACGCATACAACTTGAGAAAATATGCTTGTAAATATATTTATAAAGTATCAAATATAGGGTGTTTGGTGTGTGTGTTGAAATATATTAGTATTAAAATATATTATTAATAAAAAACATATACATTTATTAATGTCACAGCAAGTGTATAAAATCTATCATATCAAGACTTTTTTTATATTAATTTTGCTTTGTTCCATACAAATATTATAAAATAAAACTCATACAACTTTCATAAAAATGACTGTCTTTTACAAAATAAATACACATAATTAATTTCCATTGATATATATACAGAGAGAGTGTTTTGAATGAAAGAGAGATGGAAACTGATACATGCATTACGATTCACATTGAACTTACAGAAAATAAAATATTTACGTCAATAACTTTATTCAGCTGGCTCTAATGCTTTTTTCTTCCGTCTCTCGCAAGAAGCAGTTTTTATCAGTTCTTTTCATAAGTCCATATAAACATAGCAGATTCTATCGCTTGAATGGTTTCTGTATCTGAAAGAGTGTGCCTTTTGCAACGGCACATTAAATAAACTCGATGTTGTTTTCTCGGCGTCTGGATCATGTCTTGATAATAATTCATTTATATGCCTATTTACACTCAAAATGTGGTATGGATATTTGTATAGAAAAGAGTTCGTAATTAAAAGAAAACATGAAGATTATTATAAAAAATAGGGGAAAAATAGTGTTTTATTTATGCAATTATGCGTCTTTGTAATGTTTTGATTATGGGAAAGATTGCAATAAGCATTTTGATTGAAATAAAGATATATTAATTGAAACGAAATAATCTTTACTTTCTAAAGATACACAACATAAAAAAACATCATTGCAATATATATGTTACAATCAGAAATGGGCTTAATCGATTCCTTTTTTAATCGGTTTATTAAACGATAAAAAAAAATTAAACAGACGCTTTTCAATCATGATGAATTTAATCATAATTAAAATTAAAAATGAAATTTCTCTTCTAAAAATCTTTCCATGATTAATTTAATCTTTAATCCGATTACTTAAAAGAAAAAATTAACTTGGCCACCTTCTAATTTTTTTAAATCCCCCTTTATTGCTATGAAATTAATGTGTGTCAATAATTCTATATAATTTTAAATCTTCAAAACTTATATGCATTGCATTTATAATTCTTTCACAGGATAACACAGAAAGATACACCATCGTCTAAGAAAGGATATTTTTTTAACATATCAACGCTTTTCTGTAATGGAAAGTGTAAAACTATGTATTATCTTGATTCGTGTTTAGTGTATTTTACAAAACAAGGTTTTCTTTTAGATGCGCTTAGAATAGAAGTGGTATTACATCTAGCCAGTTTCTTTTATAAAGCCCATCATATTTTCCTTTGTAATTAATATCGATATTAATAGGTAGCTATGTAAATCAAGCATCCTTAGATCACAGCAAAATAAAGATTTTTTGGGGGGGAGGGGATCAATAAACAGAAGTGTTGAGTTTATTTTTAGAAAATTTCAAAAAGCGCTCAAATCCGCCTTGTGTGAGAGATTTGAACCAGGAAATGAGAATCTATGACCATATAAAAAATTTTCAATAAAGGACGATATAAAAATGAGTTAACATCGTTATGACAAGTTATGGTGATTGTGGTGTCACAGTGATATCATAATACATATCCTGACGACAGAAAAATACTTGTCATAAAAATTCGTAATATCAAATTTGCAGCAGAATTAACTTTAATCGCTTTTGTATATATTTTTTTAAATGCTCTTTTTTATATATTTATATTAGATACTTAAACTTGCGTAAATTTGGCGCTGGCTTTAATGAAGTTACACTTTTATGGTTTAAATCAGTGCTCATAATAATCTAATAATTAATACATTTCTCCAATCTAAAAATTACATTTTTGCGAAGAGTCATAAAAACAAAACAAAAGAAAAGAAATAGTATTAAGTGTTACCCACGATTTCATAAAAATTCACAATTTGTGCGTTCGAGTCTGTTGCCAAGGTATACAGAGTGCAATATGTTATCTATCGACGACCTTTAATTTCTCAACCGTTGGCCGTAGACATACAGTTCTAATTACAAAAAAAAAAAAAAAAAAAAAAAAAAAAAAAAAATTCAAATGAGTTAAATATTTATGATGCTGCATTATTTAAAGTAAAAAAAAAATCAATTATATAAAAATTACGAAATCTAACATTTTATGCGGTTCCCCAGTCCCATATAGTTATATTCAGTAAAACTTTACACATATCATAACACATATAACACAAAATGTTTGACATCTGCACTACAAAAATTGACACAGTTATTAAATTTCTAAGTGTGAGATTTTTGCATATGATTTTGTCTTTCATTGAGGGATTAGTTAGAATTAAAGTAATTTGAGATCAAAATCAGGGTGCTATGTCCTTTTTACTGCGAAACCATCTTTAGCCGGTATCGCGAAATCGGGATATCACCAAAGAGAGTTATTTCATCTAAAAAATTGAGCTGACTTTTAGGGGTCGTATAGATAGCGAAGACTGAAATATTGAAAGTAAACAGAAAAATAAATATAAATTTATTGTAATTTCAGAAAACATAAAAAAAAAATAAATAAAACGCTGGAATCTACTAGAGATACTGCTCAAAGTGTTCTCCATTGGTGACAATGCATAATTGAATGCATGACAGTACTGAGTGCTGGACACATTTGAGCATAGCAGGTGTGAAAACTGTGCGACAATCAAAAGAATGATCCGACCTGGAAACCGCTACATCAACTGGACAGTACGACACGTCTGGGGCAATATATGGGGAACCTAGATTGTTAGTCCCATCTGCTAGGATGGATCCTTAACGGGCGATCGTTACCTGCATGTGCTACAAAAAAGAAAAAAAAAAAAAAAAAAAAAAAAAAAAAAAAAAAAAAAAAAAAAACGATACGTGACTGTTATGAAGAGATGCCTCTCTGACATGCATGTCAGGTGTGTTTTCAACCTGATGGGCCCCTCTCCGCATAAAGCATCAAACGGGCGGGCGTATCTGATCATCAAATTCGGTCAACAGATCCTTCGATATGGTGGTCCGGTAGAGTGGCAAGCGCGTTCACAGGACTTGACTCCCGTGAACTTCTACATCTAAGATTACATCAAAGCATAAGTCTATGTGACTGAGACTACTTCTATGGTTTATCTGAAGCAGCGCATCATCCTTGATTGTCGCACACTTTGCACACCTGCTATGCTATAACATGTCCAGGATTCAGTACTGTCACGCGTTCGATAGTGTATTGCCACCAATGGAGAACACTTTGAGCAGTATTTCTAGTAGTTTCTGGCGTTTTATGTATTCATTTTTTTATAGTAGATGGTTTTCTGATATTATAACAGATTGATATTTATTTTTCTGTTTAATTTCACTATTTCATTCTTCGCTTTGTTTACGACCCCTAAAAGTCAGCTCCTATTTTTAGATGAAATGGCCCTCTTTGGTGATACCCCGATTTCGCGATATCGGCTAAAGGTGGTTTCGCCTTAAAAAGGACATCGTACCCTGATTTTGATCTCGGAATACTTTGATTCATCTTTTAACTGATCCCTCAATAAAAGACAAAATCATGTGCAAAAATCTCAAAATTTTAAATTTATTAATTGTGTCAATTTTTGTTGTACAGATGTTCAACTTTTTGTGTTATGTCTGTTACGATATGTGTAAACTTTTACTAAAAAAACTTTTACTAAAAACTTTTTCTAAAGTGTAGAGCAAAAATATGTTCCCCCGCATCTATTTCCGAATCTACTGAAACTAAAATTATGAAAAAAATAGGGGTTGTAGAAGTTAATTTAAACCTTACAGGAAAACTATAGCGATAACCCTAGGTCTCATACTTTTTCAGAAAATCGTCTCTTTGCGTTACACACGAATTTCGATTTGGCGGCGTTCAAGAAAAAATTTGAGAATGCGCTGGAGGTACCTATCGTCACAGAAGTACAAAAGGATTAATAATAATCATTTTAGAAAAAAAAATGTCTGTAATTAGCCGAGATATTAACACTTAAAGACACGGATTGTTTGGACATACATAAAAACATGGGCGGCGTACTATACCCCTCTAAGGCCGGGAGTTTTTTTGATAGAAATTGAAAGTTTGGGTGGTTTCTCCTTATCTAGAACCGTATTTGATTGAAAAAAATACTCGATGTCAGGTTATGTCAAGGGAGGGCCCGCACAATTGTGCGGGTTCGGTCTTAATGCAGCCGTTTTTGGGCTAAATCTACACAATTGTATATTTTGGGATTATGAGCGCAAATATCTAAAGATAAAAGTTTAAACAAAAAAAGTCGTTGTTTATTGAAATAATTTTCATCAGCCACAATGAAAATGCTTGAAACAATTTTTGCCTTTAGACAAACTACTACAATTTCATTTTTCTGAGACATGCTCAATGCTCGCACCCCTCTTAACAGCCGTTGACAAATGGACCCTTTACTTCGTTTTTATTGTTTCTGATTCTTCAAATTTCTTTTTCTTTTTTTTTTTTTTTTTTAGTTTTTCCAGCAGCGGTATTTTGTTAAAATACCGATCGAAGTACATAAACCTAGATCTGAACCAGAGTAAGGACTACAGCAGGTCCTAAGCCCAGATCCTTGTGGACCAGTTCTGTACTTTCCCACTGCTATACTACAAAATTAAAAACTATGTCAGGTGATACTGTTACAACAGAGTGTGGTTTGTTTTTATATACTGCTGTACTGAAGCACGTCCTAAAAAAAGAAATCGTCTGCTCATCTATGGAAAATATTCCCTGATCTCCTGGTAAACTCAGGCAGACACTACGGAATCTGTCGAGCATTTGCTGAACTTTTCATAATTTATTATTTATTCCTGGTGGTTTACTTGCTGTGTCGATAAAAGGGAATGAATTTATCAAACTTAAAAATCTATCTCGGGATATGCATATAACTCATATAAAACTTATAAATCATATATGACATCTATATCTCAGAGCAGAAATATACAGTTCGTTACATGTGCATATTATATATCTAATACTATAAATTTAAATAGAAATCATGAATAGTACAAACCTATTAATTTAAAATTAATCCGATTTAAAAATGTAATTAATAAAAAATAAATTGCTAAAAACATAAGTTTAAAAAAAAATAACTTAAAAATAAAAATTTTATATATTAGGAATTGTGCCGATTTTGGAAATGGTAAAGCCCGGATCCGCACAATTGTGCGGGTCATTCATTTTTCAACATTTGTAAAGCCTGATTAAATTTATCAAAGACAAAATCAATTAAAATCATGAATAAAGTATATGAAAAGAAAAATTAAATCGAAGCAAACACCAAAAATCCTATTTAAAAGAAATTACGACAGTACATACTTTTTTGTTTATTGCTGTCAGGTAATATAGTCTTTTTAAAAGCAGAAAATCGAACCCTGTATTGCAGTTGGTGCCCCTTAGTTGCGTATTATCAAAACGTCTGAAGCCAATTAACTCATATAAATGTGGAGATTTGGTTTCAAATCTCACAGAAACAATAAATAGTCATTATCTTTTACTTTAGTATCACCTGTACAATTGTGCGGGTCAGGGCTTAAAGGGATATGCGCCATCGGCTTTTAAAGCCTAAATTAATTATGTATTTGTGCTATGCAATGCCCAGTAGTAATATTAAAGCAATAAACGTCAAAACTGCTAAAAACAGACTAATTTAATTAGAACTAATCACATAATTACTATGAAATTTCGACTAGTTCGCATTGAATGGCTCTCTCAATACGCCACCCGTCTCTTTAAGATTAATTAAAAAGCCTATCTTTAAAAACGCAATGCGGACCAAGGTGGCGTTGCAGTTTTGCGACCTTCTTTCGAAGCGCGCTTATCGCAATGTCAAGTTTGAACTTTGAAGAAGGGTTTTCTTCCAGGTACACTATAACATGAAAAGATTATTACTACGCTTAATTTGGGTTTATGAAGTGCCAAATGAAGTTCAAATATGAACGAAATTTAATGTCGGCACCAAATAAGTACACCGTAAACTGATTAGGATAAGATTAAAAAAAGAGTTATACAGAATAGCGATATTTGATATACTTTTATTTGATATACTTTGATATAGTTTTATATACTTTTATTTGATATACTTTACATTTATACTTTTTCTATTATATACAGCTATATCAAACCCTATGTTGTATAGTTTTTTTTTACAAAGACTAGTAACAATTTCTATGTATAATACAGTTATAATTAATTTATTGATTTACGGAACCCTCTATACGCGAGTATTCCTCGCTATTGGCCGTTTATTACAGTGTTCATCTAGTTTTAATTTACTGAAATATAAGACTTAAGGAAAAAGAAACACAAATTTTCAGTTTCACATCTCATAAGTATGATACTGTTTGACTAAATAAAATGAATCTATAACCAAGGAATACATATATAAAGTTTAATGAAATAATATATATATATATATATATATATATATTATTAGTTTGAATTAACTACAATACTTCATTCGCTTAAAGTATGGGATATGAGTTAAGGATCGACCGAAACAGATTTTTAAGGCCGGTAATGAAACCAAATTTCGGTGATCTTCTTATTTTCGGCCGAAAACGAAAACGTCCAAAAAATGTTAAAGTAATTGATTTGTATGAAAGTAATTAATACATACATAAATATACATAACTGTTAATTAATTATACGTATTAATTAAACATGCATAATTATTAATTATTTATGCGGATTTATTAAATATACATAATTATTTATTAATTATACGTGTGGCCCAAATTGCCTCTATGTGCCTTAGACCCAAAACTTTTTATTTTCATATAAAATAAAACGTAATTAAATCGTCAACGATAAGAAATATTTTCTAATTTTACGAATTTCATTTAAATAAAAAATATTTTTGTTTTATGTATACAACTCTCGATTTATATTTATAATGATTTCTGTAAATGATCATCTGTTATAGTAGAACTTTCTGCAGCTTTTAACTAGCACGTGAAAATGTTTAGTCTTATATGCATTGCTTGCTTTATAATTTGCATTCACGAGATGAGTCAGTCATGAGTGATAATTATAAACAACGAATTTCGTAGCAATAAACAGTCTCATTTGATCCGATAGAGCTCAAATCGATGAGTAATGTTACAAGTTTCCAAAGGAAGAAACGAGATTTTTGGAATACAGATAGTTTCGGTTCGGACAAATTTTCGCCGAAAACGAATTTTCGGCAAAACTCAGGTTATGGGCCGAAAACGATCTCTTCGGTCGATCTCTACTATTAGTGTTACTTATAAACTATTAACTGTTAAAAACGACATTTATAAAATAAACAGAATACCTGAAATTTTTAAAACATATTGCTATATTTAGTATTGATTTCGATTTCATTTAATTTCGTTTTTATAAATACTTATACATTAAATCTCTCAGCTACCACAAAACACATAGTTACACACGGATTTGATACATTCATCATGCGATAAAAGTCTTTAAGAAGGAAATACTCAATCGTTATTATTCAAAATATCCAGAGAAAATATTTTTGAAATGTGCTTGAAAATTTAGTAAACAATTTCTCTTGCAGACTGCATATAGATCTCTTAAAACTGCATCACCAATTTAATTTATTTTTCAAAGTGTTAAAAGAAATCTTGATTTTAATTCAATATATTATTTTTCCGTTTTAAAAATAGAATCTTTATACATGAAATTGCATGCATAACGCTTAGTTTATCTGCCATCAATTCTCAATCGAGCGCATTCCCATTTATCATAAAACTTCAAATCTGTCAGTGCATATTATTACGATAACTTAAACGTACTCTATCGCGATGTGATTGCACTTCACGAAAGACTGCGCTTCCAGTTGTGAGGTTCACATGTTCAGTCGTACTAGAATATAAATAAATTGAAGTAATGTTACTTGCTAGAAATAAAGGTTTTATAAAATTATATCAAATGCACGGAAAATTAAAAATATTGTTTAATTACACTTAATAAAGATACGTTCATTGATTTCTGGATATATATATATATATATATATATTAAAACTAGTATAGTTTCAGAATATATGAAACTTATTAATCAGGCGTTTTATTTATTAGCCTTTAGACAAAAGCTGTGGCAGCATCTGTCACGCTTTAAAAGAGACCCCTTCAGTCACAGTAAAAAAGGTAAACCCTAATGTAAAGTCTATGGGGACGTTATTTTAAAATTTCTCGCTTTGATTTTAATATTTTTGTATGATTTTTTTTGCATAGAATAGCTGAGGAGGAACTACAACCGGGCTAGTTTTTATTTTTTCGATTTCGGTTATAGTTTTTTTTTTTTTTTTTATTAGGACAGTTTTAATTTCAGAACCGGTTCCGAAAGTAAGAGTAATTAAAAGAAAAATCTAAAACCAAAATGAAAAAAGTAAAAACTATCCCGCTTGTAGATTGTCCTCAACTAATCTATGCAAAAAAAAATCATTCGAAAATATCGAAATTCAAGCGAAATATTTGAAAATAACTTCCCCATAGGATTAACATTATCATCCGGGTCTTTTTGAATGACTAGTGTGGCCTTTTAACATTTGAACTTGAAAGAGTCCTTTTCAAAATATTAAGCTTATAAGCAGACTAAGTCCCTAATTGAGAAAATTACTGTCATTTAAGTGTATGTTATTTAAGTAAAAAACAATTAATTAGCAGAATACAAAAGAAATAATTAGTATGAGAATAATAAATATTTTTTTTCACACTGGAAAAAATACATTTAAAAATGTATTTGTCAATTATGTTTACATGACCAACACTCACCAGGCCTGTAATAATAACCTTAAATATATATTAAATAACACTGCACATCAATGAAATTGATTTTTAAGTGAAAGTGTTCAATTTTGTATGAAATTAACTCACTGAAAACGAATATCACAATTAAAAACGTCCTTTTGCTCTTGTTTTGGAAATGCAGATGCGCAAAGGCAAGATTCTTAAATAAAAATTTGTATTATTTAGTTAATACTTTAAAAATATATGAAACGTAACCTATAATTTTTTTTTACATAAATCGAGTTCCAGAAGCTAAAAATATGCGAATCTAAACTTACACCTCAGTCAAAAAGTTGGTTTTAAGTTATGTTTAATAAAGTACACGCATTGCAGTTTGTTTTTTTTTTCTTGGAAAATTTTCGAAATGCATTTAACTTTAAGATTTTCAAATGCTACATCTGTATATATCTTATTTACTTAACCAAATGATTTCCAACTTGATATCTATACTAGTAAAAAAAAGTTTCGCCCTGTCTGTGTGTGTTTGTGTCTGTCTGTCTGTGATGGCTAACAAAATTTAACGCACGTACGATACGGAAAATCTGTGTAATATCAGTCCAAGTTCTCTCCTCGTGCACCTGAGACCCAGAATTTTAACTTTCTAAAAAATTGTGAATTATTACGTAAAAATTACAAAAAAACTCTCATTAAAAAAAAAAATCTCTTTCTTTCCGACAGAGAAGAAGCGTTCGCACATACGCAGATGCCATACTTATGTATCAGGAGGAAATGAAGATCGGAAAAAAAGAATTTTGGGTGTATTTTATAATTATTTATTAACTTTCATCAGACAAACTGCTTAGTAAAGTTAAACAAGGAAGACATATTCTAAACAATCGTACACTTGGCTCAACTTGGCTTCATCTCAAATGGCGCAATCAATTCAAATAAATATCGCAGTTAACTCCATGGGGGAAAAAATCCAAAAGTGTTTTTTTTCCGAAAACATTTTTCACTCTTGTGGCAAAGCTCGTCCAGGGCGCAATTTTACAAGAACCGGCAAACCAAAAATATGATCTTAAAGAAGAAACCTTCTTCTAAGTAATGGTATAATTGATTTAAAAAAATATGAATATTAAGCCTTTCAAACACCCCGGCGAACCCAGGTCACTTCGTGCCTAACAGAAAAGATATTTTTTCTACGTTAAAAGTAACTAAACGTCCGTATTTTAACACTATCTTTTTACAGCATCTGAATAGAATCAGATTTACATCAATGTCTTACAAAATATATTTTACAAAATAAAATATGCGAAAATTTCGACGAAATCCTTAAAAACCTGGGTGTTTTGCTCGCTTTCGGTGCGCATACAATCCTAAAATCAAATTAAGCAGAAAATAAAATACCAGATAGCACGTACTTTCATTTCAATATTTTTTCTCAATTTGTTTCCTTTAAAAATATCAATTAAGACCAAATGGTGTTAAAGATATAAAATCATACAAATTTCAGATTCATTTTAAACTGTTTTCACGACCCCGCGCAACGCCAGGCGGTTCAGCTATTCTAAAAATAAAATTTATTGAAGAATCCAAATATGAAGTCAAATCTACCCTTATATATATAAAATCCTAATGAAACGAATTTATGAAACGAATATATGAAACGCCTGAAATGTATCTATTCTTTGAATCGACTGATTAAACAACTGATTTTGTTTCACGAAGATTTCTCCTAAAATAGGGAATACTTTGCGATGAAATTAACACCAAAAATCCGTGTTGATCCACAGATCTCAAAACTGGTATTAGAATTTTTAAATTCGAATTAGCTTTCGAAATATTAATTTTTTTCTAATTTTAAATACATTTTTTTCTAATGATGGCAACTCAAATTTTAATCATAACAGAATTTTTTTTTTCATAATTCAGAAAAGGTTACTATTTTAAATTAATTTGGCGACAGTTGGGCCTCCTTTAAATCTAAGCTAAGAACAATGCTTTTTTTGTATTTCGTTATTATTTTATTAAATACAAAACTTTCATTTAAAAATGAAACATTTAAATTAATGGCCTTCACTTTTTTTTTTCTAACAAAACGAAAAGAAAAATATTAGACATAGATGTCATATACGCACCGGGGTACCTAATTGGCGCACAAATATCATTATTTTGATAGACATGGTAACCCGGCTATTGTTATTTATTTAATAATAAATGTATATTTACTTTTATTTCTTTTTTTAAATTTATATAAATTATTTTGTTCTATAGTAATTAATTATTTTTTTGCTATTTGAAAATAATAGAAAATAATTAAAAAATACGGTACAATGTAGTAGTTATTCCGTTACCCAATTTCGCAAATTATATAAATCGCCAAACCACTCGCCAAATTGTACAGATTGACAAATTTTTTATTTTAAATTACGAAAGAACAAATAAATTAGTATAACATTAATAAATATAAAAATAAAACGTCGAAATAAAAATCACTTGATGACGTAAACACGTGTAACTTGCTAAAAGTCAAGTGAATGTGATATTTACGATCAAGCATTATTGACATTTAATCTTATAGTTCGCGATAGATTTTTTTGTTGACGGGATAACTAAGTAGTACCAAAAATACATGCGTAACTGGTATTCGAAAACGAGGCTTTCGCCAAATTTTCGTTAAAAAAAAAAAATCATGCCAAACATACGGTGCGTATATGACATCTGGCGAAATATTAAATTATGTAACAAACCATGACATTTAATTTCAACTTCAAATCAATGTTTTAATTTACCACTCGAACAATAAAAAAATGTGCTAACTGGCGAGTTGAAAATAAGATATTGGCGAGATTTTCACCAGGCTTTTTTTTCTTTCGGCACAGATGTCATATACGGCCCCATATTGGCGCGATTTTTTTCTTACGCCAATGTCATATACGCAACGGGTACTTAACTGGCGCCAAAGTATCGTTATTTTGCTTGATATGGTAAGCCGGATGTTGTTGTTTATGCTGTTGATGCGTTCCCCAAATCGGCGTTGGAAAAAAATCGCGCCAATATGGGCGTATATGACATTTGTTCCAAACTTTCATATGAAAGGCGAAGGGATTAGATCGTATTTGTTTATGGCATTTGATGACTTGAACTATTATAATATAGATGAAATGATGGGGATAGAATAATATTTGGCGACTTATCACCTGTGCCTGGATAACATTAAAATATCAAAATGGCACATAGAGTATAAAAAGCAAAGTGTTCCGCCCGGAACTGTTGATGATGGTCACATGATTTAGGCTATTGTTATAGAGATTGTTTTAAAATATCGGTTGACAAAGACTCTAAATGCTTAATTCATTTTATTTTAGCTTCTTTTCAAATGATTAACTGATCCTTTTTAATCAAAAACGAAAACAACCATTGGATGTCTTAACAGCAACTGATTCTCTGTTAATTTTTTGCAATCAAAGGGAATTGAATGGAAACCCGTTTACAGGGAGATCTGCACAGCTTTTTCAGTATAATTTAATCTTCTCTAATATTTTTAAAACCCATTAGATTTTTAGATTTTCAGATTCTGCGGTGTCTGAACGGGGGTTGGCGAGCGTAGCTTACAGGGGGAAGAGCCCCCTAGTTTATATATCAATCCTTAGCGGACGCTCTTTTTTTATATTATTAGTTACTATGTTGTTTGTATTCAGCAATTTTTCGCGGGGCTGTCAAAGGCGAATATTTGTATATTCTATTAGTACCACTACATTTTTACAATAATTTTTTCAGACTATTTCTCATGCAAATGAATAAAATAAGTAGTGTCAAGCAGATAAAATTCTTGTAAGAGATGTTGGTCAAAACGGGATAATCTTGTCATTGTTCCTAACAAAACTTCAAAGCGGGTAATTTTTTAAACATAACATAAAAACGAAATGAGCTGTAATTTTTGATTCACATATTTGAAGCTTCTAGAAATCGGTTATGTTTCATATATATTTTTTTTTATGTTAATAAAAAAAAAAAAAACAAAAAAAAAAACGTATTTTTAGAAAAAAAAAAAAAAAAAAAATCTGAAATTTCGCCATCGGTATTTTGATACCAAAAGCTAAAACTAAACATTTAATGGTTAATTCATATTATGTGACCCCCACATTAGTATAAAAAATATGTCGTTTATATATAATGATATAAAGGAAAGAAGAAAACGTATTTTGTAGACCAGTGTAATTATTTATGCATGGTTTAACATTTTAAATAAAAATCTTTTCAAATTAACTTTATGCCTGGAACCCCTATGCCTTTCTTCGAAATTCTATGTCTTCATATTTGGACACTACCTTCGGCAGCGTATACCTCATATTCCACACAGACTACGGTCTCTATTGATTAAGGGAAAATCGTTCCAAATTCACCTAATATTGGGTAACCCAATTTATTCGTCAATGTAAAAACTCAAATTTATATCAGTCTATATTTTTAAATAAAAATACATCCAAACGAACTAAGGGGCACACAATGTGTATATTACTTACTTAATTTATGACATTTAGATGCATTAAACTCTAAATTCTGAAAAAAAAATTTCCTGTGAAAATCTAAATAATGTAAAACTTGCATGGCGAGTATTATTTAGATTACATAACCTCCTACTTTTAAAACGTAAATACGATAAAGTTGCTGGATGAGTTTCTGGCAGAACACGAAATGATAACTACGAATCTACTAAGAAAAAAAAAATTCTAACAAATTCGTGAAAGTACTTTCAGTATTTTTTTTTTATATTATAATAAATATTAATATTTTTTTACTCAAAGCACTGTTGGAACTATTAAGATACAAGAAATAACTAATTTCTTTTAAATTATTAATTTAATTTGGACATCCGATGTTGAAATTCAAATCTATAGGAAAAAAAAAAAAAAAAAAAAAAAAAAAAAACGAAAATATGCAATCAACATTTGGAACCTTTATTTATTTATTTATTTAAATTTATTTTAACGGAAGATATCTTTAAAATGGTAAAAATACTATAAATAAGTGGGATTTTATTATTATTATTGCTATTATTATTAATGCCTTTAATATGTTTAATCAGAAACGCGGGTACGTGCATGAAAATATTCAGAAAAGTGGAAAAACAGGAAATAAACTTTAGGAAAATTATTTTTTAATCGTTAAATTAAAAAAAAAAAAGAAAAAGAAAAAGAAAACTTATCTTTGAATAGGTGGAGTTACCAGGAAAAATATGGCATTTTTTTGTTTTTCGCATTGTAATATAAAAAAAAAGAATGCATCTCCCCCCCCCCCCCCCCAAAAAAAAAACAGATTGTTTCTCGCCCCATTTTTTTGTTCTCTACTTGAAGAAATTTGTTATTAGGGTTAGATCAGACAACTGCGACAGCACGTCATTTTGTGATCATGATTTTGGTTTTTAATAATTATTTCCGATAATTATTAAGAAAAAAAACCTAGCCCTGAGGTGCAATAGGAGTTGCCTTCATCTATCCTCATCTAAATTTCAGACATTTGCGTTCCATAGATTACCATAGCTATCGCAAACAGCCACACATACATACATACATTAATACACACATATACACACAGAGAGAGGGAAACAAATTTCTCCTGTTAGAAAAGATAACGTGTGATATAAGAAAAAACGAATCAACACACATTTTCAGCTTCATATCACCAAATTGCCAAATTTGTTGGAATACAACGCTAGTAGCGCTGCGCAGTTTAATATTTGATGGATAAGGTCGGCCAAACTTATGTTTTTGTTTTAAATCAATTAGTTAATCAGCACATATCCTTTTTATTAATATCGCAATGTCATCAGAAATTTGACTTTGTTTTTGACAAAGTACGGTACGCCTGGAGAACACTTGTTTACAGCATCATTAAAAAATGTAAAAGTTTTGAATGAATATGAGAATTTGCTTTGGAATGAGAAACCGTTTATTATATCTGAATTAGTGTTTGCCAACGGGTTTAAAAAAAGTGTTTGTTACTGTGTTCTTTACCACTTACTAAAACTTATAAACCTGATGCTGAGAGAACTTGTGTGTAAACAGCACTACGCACATATACGAGTTGCGACCCTATATGTTATAATAAGATTTTTCTTTCTTCCGATATCAATTTGTCAGTCGTTCCATCCACGTTTGATTTCTTATATATATTTTAGAATCATCCTGTAATATTATTTTATTTTTCGTTATTTTATCAAATTAATTATGTAACGCTCACATTTAAAAATCACGACTTAGCCTTTGAGTAACAGGATGAATAATTTTCCAACTCTACATCGATCGTATTCTAATTTATCAAAAACCTTCTAAATTGTCAGTGAATATCATCAGAGGACTGACGATTATTTGATTATTTAACTGGTCTAAATCATTAATTATCTGCATATTTCTAAACAATGCATTTTCCCCAAATGGTACAGTGATATGTTCTGTTCTGTGTTGTATAAATTTAAATAAACGGAATGAAATATTGTCTTTAGAGTGAAGCGCAATTGTTTTAACGTAGAAAAAGTACATAAACGTTTAAAAAGTTAGATTACTTATTTTTTAGAATAAAATTTAAGTATTAAAAGAGAAAAGTTTACGAATTCTAGTACAACTTCATGAACATATTGAGGAAATTAAAATAAATAAATAAATTAAGAAGTATATGCAATTATATATGTTACAAACAAATGTGTAAATCAGTTTTAAAAATAGGCAGTGGCAAACTTACTAGTATGTAATATCAAATTTTCCAATATTGAAAATTAAATCGAATATTGAAACAATGTTTGCGTCTCAGGTTTCGATTTACCATTGTTAGTTGAATTCTGAAGATCATTGGGTGCTCCTGAATAAAACAGCTATTTCTTTAAGATAAACTATTCGTACAATGTCATTACATGACATTAATTTTCAATATATATTTTTAAATAATCAAAATTATTAGTCTATTACTTTAA
This sequence comes from Maratus speciosus, assembly GCA_963932465.1. Classification (NCBI taxonomy): domain Eukaryota; kingdom Metazoa; phylum Arthropoda; class Arachnida; order Araneae; family Salticidae; genus Maratus; species Maratus speciosus. The sequence continues at coordinate 174,295,968 of OZ010790.1, read as the reverse complement.
AAAGTGCTTTCTTTTAATGCTTCCATTTTTTTTCTTCATAGGATAGCTCAGGTTGGTCTTTAACTTTGTTAGTTTGTACTTTTTTGATTTAAGTTGTATTATTTTATGCAGCTATTTTCACTTTCGTCAGCGGTACCGAAAGTAAAAGTAACTTTATACAGTCTGTCCACGTATAACCTAACCGACCTTTATTTTCACAACCGTTGGTCTAGATGCATACTTCCAATTACAAAAAGGGTTTAAATAAGGTAAAGAATTATTTTAACAGCGATTTGGGTCAAGGAAAACATTTCTTAAAAAATTACGAAATTTAAATTTTTATACGGTCCCCGGTTCTATAAGTTATATTTAGTAAAATTTTCCCTTTACACTGACAAGTAAGAGAAAAAAAGTCCCGTTCATAAAACACTAAAATCGACCTAGTTATGAAATTTTAAAATGCATGACTTATACCACTTTACTGCACCTGACCACAGATGGATTCCGCCATGCTGTGAGGGGTCATATATTAAGTGCTTAAAGTATTCGAAGAACTTATTTCACATGTATCTGCGCTTTGAAAAAAATCGTACAAGCATTACTTTTGAGTTAACTTTTATTAAGTTTCGGATTGACTAAAATAATTATATTTTAACATATGTTTTATTTTGTAAGAATAGGCTGTTTCTTTTCATGATTTCTTTTACAAAAATTATGTTATGTTTATCAGTTTTTATTTAACTTTAACGATCGTATGTATGTTTTTACAGTTCAAAATTTGTACTCGAAATTTAACTTACTTTCAAATATCTGATCGAAATTAAATTTTACATACTGACATAAATCCGATGACAATCTAATATTATGAATTTCTGTTGTTACCGTTTATATTTATTTTACAGGCTAACACAAAAAATTTCGGATTTATTACCACCATGAAGTTTAAGAAAAAGTTTTAGATTAGATAATACAAGACTGCGATTGTTGTGTTTTTAAACTTTTACGTATTTTTTAGCACTGAATACGAAAATTACCTTAATTTTTAATCATCATGTCATGATTTTTCGCAAATCATAAATTGTCAAAGTTAGAAAATGATAAAAATCGGATACTGTAAAATAAAAGAGATGGCTGTATTTTTTAACTTTTAATAATTGATTTTTTATGCACTTTTTAGCACTAAATTTGAAAATGACCTTCATTTTTAATCACCGCGTTAGAAATTTTTTGCAAATCGTAAATGTCAAACTTAAAATATCGCAAAAATCTGATACTATAAAACAGATATAAAACTTTTTTTATTTTGTTTTATTTTATTTAATGCAATAATCTATTCAATTTTTGGCTTATACTGAGATTCTTACAGCTAAATAGTTGAGGGGTCCGATGGGGTGGGGGAGGAGGTTCAATTTTAACTTTGAATTGATTAACTTTGAAATTTACAATTTGCGAAAAATCCTGTTGTGATGGTTAAAAATGAAGGTCATTTACGTATTCAGCGGTAAAAAATACATCAAAATAAATTAAAAGTTAAAAACACAATAATGACATCTATTTTATAGTACTAAATTTGCGCTATTTTTTCTTTTTTTAACTTTAAAATTTACGATTTGCAAAAAATCTTTACGTGATGGTAAAAAATGCAGGTAAATTTCTGATTCAGCGGTACAGAATACATAAAAATCAATTATCAAAATATAAAACTGTTAATTTTTATCATTTGATTTAGCAAAAATTCTGTTTTTTTTTTTTTTCTTCTTATAGGATTATTACAAATTGCATATTTTGCTTTAATATGTCAGTATGATTAAAAATTTCAAATTTATATTGCAATTTTAATTTTACTCTCAACTATTTTTTGATATATCTGACGAAATTATATTTCTACTAAATTTGTGAATGGCCCCTAATTTGCAGCAAAAAATATGCTTCAACTTTAAACAGTTTTTACTCGGTCAATTTTAATTGTAGAATAACGGGACTTTTTTTGTCTTGCTTGTCAGTCTAACAGGAAAATTTTACTAAATATAATTTAAAGGACCGGGGGACCGTATAAAATTTAAATTTCGTAATTTTCTAAGAAATGTTTTCCTTACCCCAAATCGCTTTAAAAATACTTCTTTACCTTATTTAAACCATTTTTGTAATTGGAAATATGAATCTAGGATACACGGTTGCGAAAATAAAGATCGGTCAGGTTATACGTGGACATACTGTATAATAACTTTTTTATTTGGTAGACAGAATTTATCAAGAAAATTCAACTTAAACTGAATATAAACTGCAAAATATCAAATACATTTTAACAGATTCAACTTGAAAATAAACCCAAAATCTGTGGACTCTTCGGCAGTGGGTATGATATGCAGCAGTGTTTCAGAGTAAAGATTGCATGTACTAAATTGTTGAAATAGTAGCAGTTGGTTTCGGCGAGAGTGTCGTAATACATAAATCAAATGGACAAAAACTTTCGAAAACGTATAACAAACACTCCCCCATCGGTCCCAGCACAGGTATATGTCCCAATCTTAAGGCACAGCTGGCCAAAACTGATATATAATATACGGTAAAAATGAAAATATATTTGGTATCCTAACCTGCGAAATACACTACAAAAACAAATAATATCCAATGTTCAAGGATTCGTCCTGGGGAAAAAAAATCCGAGTCTGTACATACTTACTAAACATAATGTATTTTATATAACTTAGTAGAGTAACTTAGTTGTGTAGTTATTTACAGCTACAGATCTTATCACATAAATACTATTTTTAACCTTTATATATATAATAATAATAACCTTTATATTATATAATATATATTATATATATACATATTATATATTATATACAGGGTGATTCAGCTCGTCGGTGACAAACTTTAAGGATCGATAGAGCACACCTAGACGAACATTTTTGAATAGGGAATGTAGGGTCCCTGACGCGATGGTAAGGCGCTAGGCGCTTTCGAAAATTTGGGTGCCGAAATTCGAAACGTCATAAAAACTAGGGAAATGGTTAGATTTTCTTGCTTGTTGCGTCGAAATGATTCTGTTTGTTTAGACTTTCTTCAGTACCAATTTGATAAGCGTATCTCTTAAAACATGGATAGGGGGCGCTGCAGACTTTGGAGAGCTAGACAACAACTTTAAGCCCGTTATTTTGATAATTTAACACATGCTCGCCAAAGTTTATACTCTAACTTAAAGTTTGAACCCAAAAGTAGAGCCCTGCAAAAAGCGTAAGAGCCGGAATAAAATGTCAAAGTACAGGGTGGTCGAAACTCGAAGGCTCCTAGGAGATAAACAAACAGATTTCTTGACTTATGGCATGCATTTTCATGATTCTGTTTGCTGGGGCTCTCTGAAACTCAGTTGAACGGTACAAAAAGAAACATCGATAGGGGGCGCTTTGGGCAAAAAACATAATTCGTTGACATTTCGGACGCTAACTGGAAACGGGGCGCTACGATCAGTTAGAAACAAAACAAGAGAGTAATTTACTTATCATAAGAAGCTATTAAAACTGCAGTTTGTTTGTTTTTTTTTAACAAACATAGCTGGTTTCAATCATGCACAATGCGCGCAATAAAATTTACATAAGGTGCTTTTTGCTGATTTATGCAAAAGATATCGTACCATATCGATATGCAAAAGATACGTAATGCGTAGACGACAACGCGAGATGACGTAGTTGTATGCGCAGACACGTCTTTTGAACGTGCGGTACCTACTTAAGCTTCGGGTTACTTGTCTGCAGATCGGTAGTAGGATGGAACGGTACACAAACTTGAATTGGCTGACATGCATTTGGCGTATGGCGCTGCTGGTTGTAATGGACGAGCCGCTCAGCGGTTGTACGCCGAGCGTTACCCCAACAGGCAAATCCCCTGCCATGCCTTCTTCGCTCGAGTACACCAGAGGTTGTCCACAACGGGATCTTTCGACGGAGGCAGGCCTGAACGGGAGCGATCAGTGAGCACCCCCGACAACGAAGAGGCTGTGCTTAACCTGGTTGAGGACAACCCAGGTCTTAGCACGAGAGATATCGCCAGACATGTTGGCATTTCGCAAGCAACTGCGTGGCGCATCTTACGTTCCCGGAATCTGCACCCCTACCACATCCAGCGGGTGCAGTTGCTCAGAGAGCAGGATTTTGGCCCTCGAGTGGAATTCTCAAGATGGTACTTGGCGATGAGATCCAGGGATCCCCGTTTTGTAAACAGCATTTTGTTTACGGACGAGTCCACCTTCAGCCGGGAGGGAATGTGGAACGCCCACAACAGTCATGTGTGGTGTGATGAAAATCCACATGAAACCAGAAGCCGAGCAGCCCAGGAGCGTTTCTCAGTAAATGTGTGGGCCGGCATTCTGGGGGATTGCCTCATTGGCCCTTATTTGTTACCTGAACGGCTGACAGGTGGAAATTACCTGATTTTCCTGGATCAAGTGCTGCCGCAGCTTCTGGATGAGGCGCACGTACCCGAAGGTTCCCGTCGCCAGATGTGGTTCCAGCACGATGGAGCTCCGGTCCATTACACGAACGACGTGCGTCTCCATCTAAACGCAAGGTATGGCCAGCGGTGGATCGGGCGTGGGGGTCCAGTTCACTGGCCTGCCCGATCACCAGACCTCACCTGCTTGGATTTCTTCCTTTGGGGTTACCTGAAGGCCGAGGTATACCATACACCTGTCAGCAGTGCTGAAGAACTTGTGGCGCGCATTGTGGCAGCTGCAGGGCAGATCAGAGATACTCCTGGCATTGTTGGAAACACACACTCCTCAATGCGACGGAGGTGCGAAGCCTGCATCATGGCCCAAGGTCGAAATTTCGAGCATCTTCTGTAGTGTTATTTTTTGTAAATAAATTTCCAGTATCATTGATGTTTTTGGTCTAAATTTATTCAGAAGTGTTGAGCAGAGGTAGAAAATGTGTTTTCATTATTACTAACTGATCGTAGCGCCCCGTTTCCAGTTAGCGTCCGAAATGTCAACGAATTATGTTTTTTGCCCAAAGCGCCCCCTATCGATGTTTCTTTTTGTACCGTTCAACTGAGTTTCAGAGATCCCCAGCAAACAGAATCATGAAAATGCATGCCATAAGTCAAGAAATCTGTTTGTTTATCTCCTAGGAGCCTTCGAGTTTCGACCACCCTGTACTTTGACATTTTATTCCGGCTCTTACGCTTTTTGCAGGGCTCTACTTTTGGGTTCAAACTTTAAGTTAGAGTATAAACTTTGGCGAGCATGTGTTAAATTATCAAAATAACGGGCTTAAAGTTGTTGTCTAGCTCTCCAAAGTCTGCAGCGCCCCCTATCCATGTTTTAAGAGATACGCTTATCAAATTGGTACTGAAGAAAGTCTAAACAAACAGAATCATTTCGACGCAACAAGCAAGAAAATCTAACCATTTCCCTAGTTTTTATGACGTTTCGAATTTCGGCACCCAAATTTTCGAAAGCGCCTAGCGCCTTACCATCGCGTCAGGGACCCTACATTCCCTATTCAAAAATGTTCGTCTAGGTGTGCTCTATCGATCCTTAAAGTTTGTCACCGACGAGCTGAATCACCCTGTATATTATATATATATATTATATATATACTACATATATATATATATATATATGCGACATTTTGCTATCGCCTTTTGAGACATTCCGGCGACACTAGTACATCTTGAAATAAAACGTAGTAGAGCAATCAAGGCCAACCATCCGTTATCATGAAAATACCGGATTGCAGTCAGGGTGGCGAGTAAGACAGGCTTCATATGGGACAGAAAACAAGCTACGATTCGATGATAAGGGGATGATGTCGATAATGAACTCTTTATACGGCGTCAGAATTAAAGCGCCATTAAATGCTGGCGGGTATATGGAATTTTGGGTATAGAACATGATCGAACAAATACTATTAAAAAAAACATTCGAAAGAAAAAGAATTTGGTGTTAGAAGAAAATGAATAGTAATTTAATGGGTTTTATAAGATTAGACGAATGGATTAAGGTCTTTAGAATAATAAAAGTATACGCAAATTTAAATGCTTGAAATAAAAGACAAAACATATTAAGATATTATTAAAAATAGGTAAAAAAGGAAAAATATTAAGAATTTGGAATAGTTTTACTAAGAAAAAAGGGCGAATATTTTTATTATTACATATCCTCCCACTCAAAAAGACTGGTAGGTCCTAAGACGTGCAAGTTCATAGAAAGGAAATGTTACATAGACTTGGATTACAATTTCGTCACTTGGAGTAAACCCTAAAGAATTAACTTTTTTTAAAAAAGATATCTAAATGCTATATTAAATTTAAAATTTAGAACTCGAACTACTGGAATTGTTAATTAAATACAATAACAAGGTAGTAATGTTGTTTACAAATTACAAAGATGTAAAATAAAACGTTACTATAAATTTTGAGAATAATTATTTAACATAGTTTTGTTATTTAAATAATAAATTTATGGCCATTCATGGCTCATATTCATGTGCAAAGCATTCATGAACTCAGTTGTAAAGACTTGAACGTAACATTTTATAATATAAGCGCGCTAATGGAATAGTTGAAAAATGCCTTCAAAATACAAGTTCAAAATTATATTCTTAAATATATGTTCTTTTGAATCTACTTATCCTTACATTAGCAATTCCGTTTCTCCAATCTACGTTCATTTTCAGTTCAAATAATGAAATTAATATATTACAATAAATAAATAGTAATAAAGTTCATAATATCAAATTTAACAATAATAACAAAATTTTTAAATAAACCTATTTACAGGATCTTTGAAGTGTATTGACATGCATGCATCGATGGATCATCACTTTGTGGGTACCTTTTTACTAATTTTTATTATTTACCATTTGCCACGTGGTATTTACCTATTACAGTCATCATAGGCTTTTCAGAAACTTCTTTGGAATTCACCTAAGTTGAAAAAATTTTAATAATCTGAAATTTCTAAACTCTGAAATTTCTAACCCATAAATTAATTACTCATAATTAATAAACTCTCAAACTCATAACAATTAAAACCATTAAAATCTGATATTCTCATAAACTAACAAAAACTCTTAAAATCTGAAACTTCATAACATTTTTTTTTAATCTTCTGTTCTGTCCATTAGTTAGCTATACGGTATTTATCTTCCAATTACCTAATAATAATCATATTATATCTAATAATATCAATTTCTAGGACTAACTTATAATGAGTAATTGAAATTCATACTAATCGGGTTATCACAACTCATAGCATAAATACTCTCTCACGTAAAATCACGTAACTTTTATACATCTCATTTATTACAGTAATCAATATCCATTATGATCTTTTCCTCTGAATATCAAATAATGTGTAGTATAATAAATAATAATAACAACCACATTCAACAATATTTAAAGTAATATTTAAAAAATCAGCAATATTTCAAAGTATTAAACAAATTTCTTTAACTAATCCTTAAAGTATCTAATTGATATCGCATCCATATGACAGCGAATGAGTTATGCCAAGATACTCAAATATTAGGCCTAACATAAAATAACAAAAATAAAAAAGAAATGTTGTGAAACAACTATCAATTCAGCATGATTATCCAATGATCTTGTTTTCAATCAAACAAGAAACTATAGTTGCTGAATAAAAATGAAACTTTGTAGCTAATTAAGAAAGGTTGATAAAAGAGCTAGATTATTGAATTATAATAATTAACTTTAATCCTAGATTCAAATTCAATTTAATTCTAATCCAGATAATTTTATTTATTTAGTTAATTTATTTTAAGTTATTAATTCAATTAATTTAAATAATAAATTAATACAGGAAATTCTCAACTTAAATCAACCAATTTACGCCAGCATAAACAGTTAACTCAAATAAAAATCTCAGCAGTAAAATTCCTGTCCGAATTCAAGAACACACTGTTGTATAGAAAAGAATTGCTTATTAACTTATAAATGTATTTATTTAATTTAGTTAAATTACTTATTATTATAATATTAAGACGCGTCTATGGATTTAACATTAGTTTGTTGGGGTTTTTCATGAGATAACTTTAATTGAGCTGGAGCATAATATTTTCGTAATTTGGCTACATGGACAATATCCGTATTTCGGTTTTGAATTTTCCTATCTATCTCAAAGTTAACATCAGATATTTTATTAGGGATTCGATATGGGAACAAATTTTTAGTGGCCCTTAAGAATAATTTAAAATTATATACTTTCTACTGCAAAACTTAAAATTAAAAACAATAAAATATTTTTCAGGAACAAAATAAAGGGATAAATAATTCAATTTTCAATTTAGACTTTTTGGAGTAGGAAACTTTAAACACAACACAGCATAACAATATCTCAACAAAAACATTCAAGAAATCCAAGCTTGTTTATAAATGAAGAACATTTTTACATATTTATCATCAGATATCATCAATCACCAAGGAAGGTTATTAAACTTGAATAGGTGCAATAGATCTTAGCATTAGAAATTTTATCAAAACATGGTGTAAACAAGGTCAACTTTACTATATTTAATTAAAACAACTTTTTTTTAACTATATTTTAATTGTCAAAATCCCAGTAAAAGGTGCACTCAATCCCATCACTTCTCACTGAATTTATTTAAATTATAAGAAACTGGGGATAAACTTACCTTAACCAGAAATTCTATTCAATAAAAACATAGAAACTTAAATATCACAGATAATTTTTTAAAGTTAAACTAATTCTTTTATAATTCATAAAGGAACAGATGTCATATATTATTAGTAGAAGATTTTTGTTCATTAGTAGGAGCATATGATGGCAAAGGGTTAACATTAACAGCACATTCTCTTTCCCAGTGAGCATTAAGTATTCCCTTGTTAATACAAATCCTGAACGGTCTAGTGGGGTATCGTTGCTGGAAATGAGTATTTTGCATTCTAGCAGTTGTAAATCGAGGACTATTTGCATTTAAATTAGGATTCTCCAGACGAATCCAATGTCTGGGTGCATTATAATGAGGCTGACAAGGCCTAACATTTTGTGAATTATTCCTAACATCATTTACAGGAGAAGTTGGAATTATTACTAGATGTTTTGCCAACCGATACCAGTCAGTGGCATTATTTGAAGGATTTACTATAAAAAAATTCTGGTATTTGGGCTTTAGCCCATCTGTGAGTCCCTGCACAATTATTGTTTCACATAATTGTAACTTCCTACCCACTTCAACCTTTTTATGAAAATATTGTTCTAATTTATTTAAGTCATTTAACTTTAAACCTGCAAATTCAGAAAATCTTGGAACATAAACACTAATAAATTTTTCAGTGAGAAGCTCAGAATTTTTTTCAAAACTAGTGCACTCAGACAATCATTTATATAAACCTTCAATGCCGCTCCTTTCAAATATTTAGAAATATTATTTAATTTCCAATTTCCATCTTTTCTCTCGTTAATGCAGGATTTCTCAAAATGCATTAATCAAGATTGTATTTTCATACCGAACTATGGGTCAAAGAGAACGGTATTAATTTCACTCATGGTGTTACTCGATTTTTTAACAATTCTAGATCTTAATTGTATAAAGGAGGGATAACTCATTTATATAGAAATGCAATAGTATAAACATAATAAAAAAATATATAACTTTAAATTAAATAAACAATGTAAATATATTTTTTTCTCAATAAATAATTACAACAACTAAAGTATAATTCATTTTCTAACAACAATAATAATAATAACAATATTGTAAATAAATGAAAATCTACTAAAATACTATAATAAATAATATATTAATTCTCACCCACAGAAAGGTATTTTTCCAAACATGACTTCTGGACGGAGAGCTAGAATTTATTTTAAAAAGAAAATTCATGCATTCAAATTAATGTGAGACCTAATTCCGCCACTTGGAGCTATCAGGAATTTTTAATCATTGTATTGAGTCGTTGAAAAACTTAGTGGCATTCCATTGTCAGAGTTCGTTCATGAAAAACATCACTCTACGTAATCATACTTATTGATAGTCGATGACATTAAATCACAGAGCATAATCAGAACATTTCTGACATTCTGAAGTTTCGATGAGTTTCTCTATTTATCATTACATAACAAGTGATGTGCGGCTTTTGCGTCATTTTGCTATCGCCTTTTGAGACATTCCGGCGACACTAGTACATCTCGAAGTAAAACGTAGTAGAGCAATCAAGGCCAACCATCCGTTATCATGCAAATATCGGATTGCAGTCAGGGTGACGAGTATGACAGACTTCATAAACATTGAGACATTTCCCATCACGTAATGGATAGATTCATCGTAACTTTAGACTGGTTTATTTGACAACAACATATTGAATATTCCCAGTAGCTTGTTCAACAACTCTCAATAATCGATCATTCACTTCATAAAACTTAAGATATTACAAGATTAGGATCTACACATAAGAATCGTTCACTCCAAGCGACGTAGATTATTTAAACAACCGGAAAAACGTAAATCACCGATGTAACGATATATGTACTCCAAGCAACAGAACGCGGACGGATACAAAAAAGTGGAGAACCAATGCCAGGAGATAAATGGGGAGGAATGGGACAGAAAACAAGCTACAATTCGATGGGAAGGGGATGACGTCGATAATGAACTCTTTATACGGCGTCAGAATTAAATTGCCATTAAATGCTGGCGGGCGCATGGAATTGTGGGTATAGAACATGATCGAATAAATGCTATTTAAAAAAAAACATTCGGAAGAAAAATAATTTAGTTTTAGAAGAAAATGAAAAGTAATTTAATGGGTTTTTATAAGATTAGACGAATGGATTAAGGTTTTTAGAATAATAAAATAATAATAAATACGCAAATTTAAATGCATGAAATAAAAGACAAAAGATATTAAGATATTATTAAAGATAGGTAAAAAAGGAAAAATATTAAGAATTTGGAATAGTTTTACTAAGAAAAAAGGGCGAAAATTTTTATTATTACATATATATATATATATATATATATATATATATATATATATATATATATGTTGTAAGGGGATGAGAAAAAACGTTCATTTATTGAAATATTGAAAGAATAACAGAATGCTATAATCATACGAACTTGAATTTAATTCCTTGAAGACATTTAATTTTACCATGCGTTATAAATAGCTTTTCAAACATGCACTTTTAACAGTTTATACTACAGTCGGACCTCGTTTTCCCGACACCCGATTTTCATGTCACTCCGCTTATCACGTCAGTTTTTCAAAGTCCCGATTTTCTGTATATGATTTTAATTTATACAAACTCCGGATTTTACGTCGTTGAATAATTTTCAACTCCGGATATCCCGACGGTTTAGGAAAATTCTCCATTTTTCATAATCCATCTTATAAGCACGGCGGTTTGAAATGTCTTGGCCAAACTTTTCACAAAAGTGTCTAAATTACTCATTGAGATAAATGAGAAATTTTACTTCAATCCTTTATCTGAATAAATAAACTCACACACTATGAATGAGCCACTTAAACTCCAGATAGACATATCAGTCGACTCGGGGACTTTTTGTTCTGGTCAGGCGGTACTTTCTTGTGTCAATACGGCGTTTTTGATCAGACTAAAACCGAAGCATTGCATTGCATTGAAACGATCAGAAATTATCTAACATCTATTTCTGAAACAACGAATATTGATTAGAATTCGTTGCATAATATTGAAAAAATAATTGTAGAAAGTACATCTAGGGATAACCAAACCTTAATTAATCAATATTTTATGTAACAATAAAAAAAAAACAGTTATCATAAATCTGATTTCTATTCTTTTCAATTTTGTTTATTTTGTTTAATAGTAAGGTTTTATTCTTTAAAACTGCAAGAACTGTAATGAATTTAAAATTGTCTTAAATTAATTAAATTGCAGCTTTTTATAAACATACTTTTTCTCCAACTCCGGTTACAGCGACACTCCGCTTATGACGACAGTTTTTTCTGGACATTAGAGTGTCGGGATAACGAGGTTCGACTGTATATCGGTAGATCACTGTAATAATTCCTAATAATTCCTAATAATTCCTAATTGCCTAATACAGCCAGTTGTTTAGTGACAATTTCAATGCCAATTTTTCATGATCGGTAGAAAAAAAAAAAGACATTGATTTTTTTTCTAATTTTCAAAGTCTAAAGTCATTGTGCTCGTGACTTGTGAATTTTGCTTTGATAACTCATCCGTTTAAAACATAGACAATAATAAATACTAGAGTTAGTAGACTTGATCACGTACGTCATAAGGGAAATAAATGATGCTACCTAAATTCTGATTCTATACAATCATACATACATACACACACACACACACTTACATATATATATATATATATATATACATAAACTACGAGCAGAATTGAGCGGTAAAATCTCGCAACATTAGGCATTGACCTCGAATATACGCTTAAAAAATAATAATAAATAAATAAATAAATGTCAATTACAAACATTAAAACGCATGCGTAATATCTTAAAAGGACGCTCCTATATGTTTAACATTATCTTGATAGTTTGTTCGTGTGACTAGTGTATGCTTTTAAGAACTATAACACCTACTAAAATTAAAGTATGGATATTGTTACCTTAAATAAAGCAGGCTTTTTGCAACTATGCTCCGATAAGTATCTGTAACTTTTAATAATGTTCAATAATTTTCAGCACAAATTTTTAAAAATGTATGTTCTTCTCAATGAATATTTAATACATATTAGGGTAACTATAATTCCTCACGACATGCTAATTCAAAACATCTGGTTAATGGCCCCAGGAAAAGGCTTTCTCAGAATTATTTTATATCATTTATAATTATGTTGTAATAAGTAACTAACATATTATTAAAGTTATATTTTGAAACTAAACTCATAAGAAAACTGGTATATTTAATTCAATAGCTAAATATTTAACACAATAAACTTTTTTTGTAAATATACGTATTTTTAGGATTTGGTCACGTGGTTTAATCTAATTAAATAAATAACTACCATTCAAACTAAAAGTACGAATATTAAAGCGCTTCAGTGTTACATGGAACATTCTATTATCACTTTTCGTTAGTGATTAGAAATCAAAACCACAGCTGAAATGTCCTTCTTTGATTTCAGGTTTTATACGATAATTGTTATTTTAATCAACCTGGTATAGATTGTTTTAGACTACAATAATCTTTTCTGCACTAAATGCTCTATGCATATCTCTTTCAAACAATCATAATAGCTTGAATATAGAATTTGAGATACCATTGTTCGAAGAACTATTAAGTGCTTGAATACAATGTCTCCATTTAACAGAATATTGCGTGAAAGTAAATGTAATTGCACAGTATAACAGTCCAGGAACATTTACACAAAACACACATATGTAAATTATGTCATCAGGAAAAGGAATTGTTCTTAGAATATTACGTGATAACATTTCTAACTAATACATTTCGATAAATAACTCCAAATGCTATTAAAGTGTAATTATTTTCAGCATACAAGTTATGAGAAAAGGAATTATTTGTGATAAATATGTGTTATAAGGGCCAATTTTCATAGGCGTTCCATAGAAAGATATGTTATTGAATATATTGTTTATGGGTCATATTTATTACTAAGAAGTTGGAAATTGTACGTCAAACGTGGAAATGAGGTGCGTTCTTACTATAACTAGTTTTAGAAATATTCAGATCTTGGTGCGATAGCTCTCGCATTCTTATGCAAAAATGCATAAATACAAAATTTATTACGATTATATATATTCGATTCAGTAATACGGAAATAATAGGACTCCACCTTATAAAGGACGAAATCACCATGGCAACCTAGAATCATTAGCTATCGTGGGATATCTTTGAATTAATTACATGTGATAGGATTTAATAAAATGAAGAAAACTTTTATTAATATCTTTTTAAGTTTGGATTCGATTTTTATAAAATTTGATATAACTCGATAAAATTCTGCAACGATTATATATATTAAATTTCAAACCATTCTGTTCGGTAGTTTTTGCGCTGTTATATGCAGAGAAACGGGCAGACGGACATACAAGACAACGACTATAGGTGCTACGTACTTATATAATAACTAACGCACTTCAAAATTAATTGAATAATAAAATTTTTGCACCAAACGTCATAAATTTAGTTGTATTTAACTACACTTTTTTTACGTTAAAATGTTTTGTATAACAATTAACATAGTTTTCCTTTCAGCATATATATTAAAATAAGTATCAGCTTTAGACGATGATATGCTATTATGAGTTTAAAATATTAAACTGCTTCAAGCGTAATCTGAAATAGCTGTGCTTTTATTTTCTGGCATTTTAGGCTTAGTATAGTTTTGTAAGTGTGTGCAGTTTTAACCGGCTTTGACAAAATCAGAAATACAATTAGTTTCCATATATACATTTTTTTTTTTTACTTTATGTATGTCCACGTACACTTTTTGAACTTGTGCCCGATTTTCACAATTCATTTGGGTTTTTTCCTTGGGTGGGATCCAAAAGGGGGGGGGGGGGGGGGTACTCGGGCTGGTATTGGTCGCGTTTCAATTTCATTAGGACCCAAGAATTATCTGTCTGTTTATTTGCTTTGTTTTATTTTTTAGACTCTTAACTTTAGAACATATTAGCCAATATTAGCTAATTTTTAATATCGTACTGAGTAATACGATACTATTTTTCTTAAAATAGCCATCGCACAAAAAAAAGATCGTGGTTAATATTATTTTTCATCTCTTTAACAGTTAAAATCTGTGCTGTTGACTTACTATTTGTAAATATACTTAATTAAGGTTATATGCACTTAAAAGTATGTATTTATTAAATAAAATAAATACAAAATTCAAAATTTTCTAAATTTTTAACTGTTTATAACAGGAAAGCAATAATTGATGGAGTTGTTTACTGACAAGTAATGTTTAATTAAATGTGGTAATTATACTATATGTACACATTTAATTTTTTATATAAACTAATGTTTTAATATATTATTTGCATTTAATAAATTTGAGTCACTAAAATTGATTTGTAGTATAGAGATTCCGGTTTTTGAGTGGTAATTATATATTACCAAAACAATTTGTATTTAAAAATGGCAACCATATGCGGCAGATATTTAAAAAACAATTCTTTCAAAACTATAAGAAATACTATTCTTCAAAAAATGTCCTGCAATCCCCGGCACACCTTTGAATCAATATACTAAAATTAAAGCTGAAAAGACTTAAAAAGAAGAGATTTTTAATTTTTTTCATTGTATAAAAATTAAGCATTGAGTTCAACAATTCATGAAGCACAAAAATACACATTTAAACGTAATTAAACATAATAAAAATGTTGAAACGTAACAATAAAGCACGTCAAAGAAACACCCTCTTCAATTGAGTGTAGGTGCAGGCAGAAATGACTTGCGCTCCTGAAATAAACATACAACAATGCACCTGTTAGATATTATGAAATATGTGTTTTATAGTTGTTGAGCAAATTTTTATTTTTTTGCATTTTTGGCCGGGTTTGGTTTCTGCGTCAAATACTGCATTGTGCGCCTTACCGTGCATAGCTTTTTTTCTTCTACAAATACCCATAGAAAATTAATATATTCCATCGTCTAAACGTCTATTGAGCATCAAAATAAGCAATATTGGCAACAAAATTAACAATATATGGATTTAAAGTGAATCTAGATAGCAATAAAGTATTATCAGAGAAACGCATTCTTGTACCAAACTACTTTCACTAAACTAAGCCAATTGTCGTGGAATAAGTAGATATCAATTCCATAAGGTTTAAGGAAATCCTTTGACGCCAGTTCTACTTTTTCTCTGAAGCAATTATTTGTGACTATTTTGATCTGTGTTTGTATGTTTGTATGTTGTGTATATAATGGTAAGCAGCAATATACAGTAATGAGCTGTAACCTTTTTTCAAATCTAACAAATGAATAACCAACATGTGAAATCACATTTTGTTTATAGTTTGAAATGAAATAAAAGGTATGAAATTATATTTTGAAAAGAACAGCTCTTTAAAAAAATTATATGAACTTAGATTGAAAGAGATCTTTTTTCAGATTAAAAAAAAAAAAAATGATATCTTGAAAAATGGATCTATTCTTAAACAAAAATCTACCTTCATGCACATAAGCTTGAAAAATAGATTTTTTTTTAATTAATAATTAATAAAGTAAAGTTTAGAACAAATAAATTTTTTAAACGATTATTTTTGGCAAACGTACATTTTCAGGATTAGGTAATACTAACAATGATTTTAAACAAAGTTCAGGTGTATGTTTTTAATATACATAATTATTAAACAAAAACATAATTTGCAGAGCAAATTGTAAAAGAAAACAATTTATTTCCCTACTCTGTTTAATAGGGTGGGCCGAAAAAAACTTTTTTTTTTCATTTTCGACGATGGGCAGTGCGGAAAAAGTTGCCACTGGAGGCACTGGAGGCAAAAAATTTGAGATTTTTCAGACAATTCCTTCATTTGCCGCAAATGGCTTAAAGTTTTGCTCACATACTAAATTTTGAACTTTTTTAGCAAAAATTAAAAAAAAATGCTAAATTTAAGTTATTTTAGCTGAATTTATTTGAAATGTCATGTTTAGTATACGAAATGTTTAAATAAGCTCTGACTATGTATTATTTAACAGTTATGTGCATTTTGAATTAGATGACTTGTCTGGCTTTTTAGCGTGTAAGTGAGCAAATATTGGAGGGTTTGTGACAACAGGGAATAAGGATCTCTTCATCGATAAGGGTTTGCTCAGGAGGCAGAAAAAAGAAACTTGGAAAGAAGATTCAGGAAGAGGACGATCTTGGAGGAAGAAAAATTACAAGCATCATTTTTGATAGTAGAAATAATAAAACAATATTCATAGAAAAAAAGGGACTAACAGCACCGTCGACAGAAAGACGAAACGAATATCCCCATGTTGTGTGAAAGTGGTTCGGAATATTTGGGTCACTTGACACCTCCTTCTGGTCACTGCAGAAAATAGTAAAATCATTATATAATTTTCTAAGCCAGAATAAAATCTGCTTTGAAAAAAATCAAAAAGAGAACTGCAACATTTGATATGTATTCTTCATACGAACGAGCTTTCACTCTGACAGCGAAATCAACTGCCTAAACTAGATGGTAGAACCATCTAAAACCTTTACAAACTGAAACGGAGCTCGATTAATAAAGAACTCAAATCTTCAGCCTTTTGCATTTCTGATGTCCATGAAACAGGAATAGGCTTGTAGAAATGGACACGTACATTTTCATGTGATTCGTATTTCTCTCGATGGTGCCGCTTGTTCTTTTTTTCCTATGAAGATGATGTTATTATTTCTACCATCAAAAAATATGGTTGTAATTTTTCATTCTCCAAAATATTCCTCCTCCTGTATCTTCTTTTCAAGTGTCTTTTTTCTGTCTACTGAACAAGTCTTTATTGATTATTACGAGATCCTTAATCCTGGTTGTAACAGTTCTTGCACTCTCAAGCACATATGAAGTTTTTAATGCAATTTACCTACCTGATATACCAGTTTTAAATCCGGTAAACGCTGTGTGAGAAAAAGATATGTGTTTCGGATATATGCTTTTGAAGACTCTTGTTAAAACTCTGATTCAGACGAACTGCCTGCTTCAAAGTTCCCACTTTTTGAATCTTCTGACAATAGCTGTATTTTAGACCAGAAAAATAATTAACATCCCATCTTGCAATTACCCCCCAGCTCCTATTTCCTCCCTCATACTCATGATGACTGATTGAGTTTTTTTTTGGTTTCTACTCCACATTCTCCCCTCCTTCCAGAATTGCTGTCAAGACATGCTATGGTCCGACATTCAAATATGTAATTCTGAACACATCGAAAAACCGAAGGAAGAGCGAGGAACACAATAAAGACAAAAGTGAGAAACCGACGAACGAACGAAAGAATATTTACAATTCTTGGTTACAAACGCGAAAAGTCTATAAAAATCGCCTAATTCAAAATACACATAACTAATAAATAATAGAAAATCAGAGCTTATTTAAACATTTCATACGTTAAACATGACATTTCAAGTAAATTCTCCGAAAATAAATTTAATTTAGCATTTTTTAAATTTTTGCTAAAAAAGTTCAAAAATCAGAATGTGAGCAAAATTTCAAGCCATTTGCGGCAAATGAAGGACTTGTCCGAAAAATCTAAAAGCTTTGTGTAAACTTAGTGCCACCAGTGGCAACTTTTCCGCACTACTCATCATCAAAAATCGAAACAAAATTTTGTTTCGTCCCACCCTATTGTTTAAGCCCGAGAAGGGACAGATATTAAGATGTTTCATTCAGTTAGCTCTGCGTTTAATATTACATTTTTGTAAAAAATAAGTTAAACGAATTGAACATAAAAAAATAAAAATAAAATTCAAACAATATGATACTTTAAACACCCTAAAAAATTGGATTCTGTTGAAATGAAAGCGAAATAAATCTTAGACTTTCTTTAAAGGTTTGTATTTTAGACGGGCCTTATGATTTTATGTACAATAATCCTAAACATAATACAGAATACTTAAACTAATAAATTTAAAAAGTCTAAGATTTATTTTGCTTTCATTTGAACGAAATCCAAGTTTTTAGGGTGTTTAAAATATCTTATTGTTTGAATGTTATTTTTATTTTTAAATGTTCAATTGGTTTAACTTATTTGTTACAAAAGTGTAACATTAAACGTAGAGCTAACTGAATGAAACATCTTAAGATCTGTACCTTCTCGGGCTTAAACAGTGTAGGAAATAAATTGTTTTCTTTTTTAATTTGTTCTCAAATTATGTTTTTGTTTAATATGTCAAGTTTTTTAATAACTACTGCATTCAAACTCTCAAATGAACTCATTTCAAAATTAACGGAATGTATCATCATTAAGGTGTGATTAATCATCACAATTTGTGGTGTAATTTACCAATGATTAATCCAAAATGGTTCATGAAAGCAATAATACATGCTGTCGTTGTTTGTACAAAAACTTTCAATCTGAGCATAAAAAATCAAAATTTACTTAAATTTAGTTACCCGCATTTTCCGCTTGGGAACTCTATAAATGCAAAACGAATTTTATATCTTTAATTCTAATATTTAACAACAGTATAGCTGTTATACAGTAAGACATTAAAAAAAAAGTTTAGAGAAAAAGTTTAGAGAAAAATTTAGATAATAAATGCCATAGACATAGCGTTAAAAGTCCCCATATTTGTAAAATTTACAAGTAATGAACCCCATAAGTGGTGACGTCAAAGGCAATTCAATTTCGCGTACCAACCATAAATTGGATCGAAATAAACCACAGAGTTCAGAAACAGATAGGGAGAAAACGTGATGGTTCGGTATGAAGCTAAAAGTGTAGCCATGAAATCAATTAAAACCTGTCACAGTTCGGTCCAAAGAAATGTGGGTAGCTTCGAAAACCTCTCCCATTCCAAATAATTCAACCCTGTATCCACGTTCTCGTCTTGTTTGGGCTGAATGATTTCAGCAATATATGGCTTCATATTGCAAGCCCTTTTTGACGCATAGTGCATCTCTAGAGATGCACTGTATAATCGTATACTCTCTTAACTTTCTGGGTTTGTTTGAATCCAATTTGCGGTTCATACGCGGAGTTGAGTTGCATGTGACGTTACACTGATGGGATCCATTATTTTTTATTTCTTGTTGATACAAAAAAGAAATTGCCTGTAAACAATACATATACTAGTAAATCTGCAGATCAGGAGCCTCAACGTCAGCTCTGCAAGTCACTGTTTTTAGACACACTTTGGTAATATTCAATTTCATGCAAACCGCAATTTAAAGTTTTCAAATTATGTAATTATTTATAAGAATAAAAATACGAAGTTTTCAGACATTAGAAGCATTAAATTAAAAACGTTGTTATGGAAGGATATTTTGAAATAATTTTCATGAGCTACTAATTCTGATATTTTTTTAAATAATAAAACAGATTTCTTCAGGGGAGGGGGGGGGGCTCCGCCTCCTGAACTCCCCGTGGTTTCATTAATTTACATATGTAACTTTTTATTTATTGCGCTAATGGTTATCGCAAATCTTAAACTTATTTTTATACTTCCGAGCCTTAATTTTCAATACTGGTGGACAGAAAATGATTCACATTGACACAATTATATTAAAAGTTTAGGTTTTATGAATGAAAATATAATTTCCTTTTAAAAATAAAATAATTTTCATTCATATTTTCTGAAAAGAGACGGTATTAAGAAGTAACACTCGTCATAAAACATTTTTTTTAGGTAATCTAGTTAATGCTTGGTTTTTAAGAATGAGAATATTTATTTCCCAATACAATGACGTCATTTTCGACAGCGATAATTTTGCGGTGTAAAATTTTGACATTTACTATATATTTGATTTTCAAAAGTTTTTTTTTTTTTCTCATTGAAATTTTCGATTAAAAATTAACATTTCTGTTAGCTGTGTACAGACGATAAACCATGAGATATTAGTAACATTTCTTTTGATAATAAGAATTAATATCATAACACAAGCCCTTTTTATTTCAACCTCAAAGCATATTAGTTTTATTTTTGATATATGAGATCAAATTCACCTTCTTTTCGTATTTTAGTTTTATTTCAATATGAAGACGTATTCATGTCTATTTTTTATTTCATTTTCCTCTTGCACATGAAAATCTTTCAAATCAAAATTAACTGTTTAGGATAAATTATTATTCTGGGATAGGATTTTCTTGGCAACGGTAACAAAAAAAAAAAAAAAAAAAAAAAAAAAAAAAAAAAAAAATGATTGTTAAATTTATAGCAAAATGTCAATTTATTCCTTATGAAAATAATGAACTTCTTAATTTAAAAGAAAAAATATTTGAACAAAATAAGCAGAACATAGTCTTTCTTTATTTCTGGGGTAAATTTCATCTATATGTAAAGTCACAAAGGCATTAATTCGTCCCTTTTGACTTTGATTGATTTCAAACAATTACAAATACTTTCACATTTACGATATTTTTAGGTGTAGTTCCGTCGCTAGGCAACAGTTAAAAGAAAATAAAACAATGAAATATGTGCTTTGAAAAAAAGTAAATTTATAAAAAGATATATTATTGGAACACATATATAAAATACCTCCATAAGTTAAACACCGAATTTAAAAACTCTGACAAATGTATACACAAAATTTCAAACTAATATGAATAATGTATGGTTCTAATTAGAAATTACACCATCCATAATTTACTATTTAAATCCTTCAATCATATGAGCCATTTCCTTTCAACAAATAAAAATGGAAAAATCGTCTGAATTGCTATAGGAAAGCATTAAGTCGCAAAATAAAATGTTCTATATATTCCGAATGCATGAACCAAATTTAACCAAACACTATACAGCTAAATCCGGGGATTTTACCAACATGCATACTTAATTTTAAGCTAATCGGATGCTTTTTACGGCAGTTATCGCGGAACAGACGGACAGACAGACAGACAGACAGACAGACAAACGGAAACCAAAACTTTTCGTGTCTCCACAGTAAGCCTTCACTGACGTTTCGGCAATTACACAGCGAAAATGTCCGTGTGTAACGCTGACGTCATATTGACGATATAACCGGCAAAATAAATTTTACTTATTTGAAAATTTATTACCTTCTAAGCATCGGAAATATTAATTTTTTACGCCATTTTAAAATAATAGAAACAGTTCAGAATTAGTTTCCAGCTAATATTACTTAACTAAATTAAAACTTCACCTATAAATAAATAAAAGAAAACAAAAATAAATCACAAAGTTAACACCTTTTTAATCGAACTACGCACGCATCTTTAAATAACTTAACGCTTAAAAATCAGTATCGGAAAACTTTATTTAAATTTGTTGACGTCATATTCACCTACTTTCTGTATTTACTCATTTTAATGTTTATTGTATTACTTTTATTTTCACTATGACGTCATATTCATCTTATTTTTAATTATTAATAAAAAAATATTTTAATTCCATTTTTCACGTGGAATTCTTTTAACTGAAAATTAATTGCTGTAGATAAATTTTTGAATTTCTTGCAACAATAAGAAATAGTGTTAATATTTCTGAAATGAAATTTAATAAAAGATGTATTTTAATTTTTCTTCTTTAAATTTGAAATAGATTAAAGAGGTACATTTGACATTAATTGTTACCTGTACGATTCTGTTGACGAATAACTTAAATGATTTCATTAACAACTAAAATGCTACTAAAATTCAATATGAAATCGATAGAGCTGCTTTACTGCCATTTTTTATTTACACGCAGGAATTATTAATGTTCATATGTAATTTTTTAGTTTTTAAATTATCATAAAGATTATTTTACATTACTTCATACAGTATCATCACATTTACATACATGCTTCATTACTTTCACGCCATATGCATATTTCATAAATAAGTTCATCGTATTACATGTATGTCATATATTTACATACATTATGTAACATACATATATAGTATGTATATATGTATATTTAGTAATTTTCAATGTATGCATTAAATGTAAGAGACCTAATTTCAACACACGAAAGTAACGTGAAAAATAATGGTAAATCTTTCATACATCTAATCTGTAACACAGCAATCAGTTCAGCAATGTTTATCTTCATTTTCGCGCTAGTTTTAATCGAAATCACACGCTAATGCAACTTTATATAAATGTTGTCGTACAATTTTTCATATTTCAAATTAATGTCCTCAGACTGCGTTAGATCATTCGTACTAGACCTTATTAATGCAAAACAGTTTATCTTACATCATATTTTAATTATACAGCATATTTTTCAATTCGATGATCTTTTAAATGATTTCTTTATGTTACTCAAAAAAATTAACGACAATTTAGATTTTTTGAAATAGACGATATTAAAGTTTATATGTATAAGCCGGTTGCAATTAATGGGTCTAGAAGGATCTCAAAAAAGCATTCAACACGAAAAAAAAAATTTTATTCCCGTGACTATATTTCTGCAAAACTTGAAGCTAAATTATATTCCATAGAAATTGAGAACAAGGAAAAACTTGAATATTTACATTATTGAATAAATTTAACTTATTTTTTGTTAACAAAATTCCTTCTTATTAGTTAATTATTTTTCAAAAATAAATGATATTGTTTCAATTTTGTTTTGATATTCATGAAGGTTCATATATATGATACCTTCTCAGTCGTACGTTTGTTTTGCATTTTATTAAATCAAGAGTATACAGATGCTGTGAACAATATCCGGACATAAATATTCCAAACAATCTACTCAGGTTATCGAAGAATTTTAGAGGTGCGTAAACAAAACAGCACATATCTCTGTTTATCTTGAAACTCTTTCGAAGTAATATATAAATCTGTGTAAGTCAACTATGTGCTTCAATTCTTTTTTCTGTTGTTTTCATTTTGATAGAACTTCAGCATAGCATTCTTATATCTTTTGACAAAAAAAAAAAAAAAAAAAAAGATAAATAAAAACTGCGGAATGAATGAAATCTTTTTATTTATCTTACAGGCACAGGCCTGGAAACTCTCGGTATTTTTGAAGTAAGATATATTCCTTAATTTAACAGGGAAAATTTGTGATTAAACAAAATAAAAGTTCTTTAAAACACTATCATTAAAAAATCCACTGTTCTGGCGTTAATGGACCAAGTTACTGATATATGCGCAGCCAAATACAAATTTATGTTTTAAACAATGAATTACTTAAAACTAATATTTTACAGAATATTTTTCAGCATATCAGTTAGAAAATAATGTATTGAAATACGTTTTAGGAACAAAAATATTAAAAATTACAAAAAACAAAAGTGGAAGATAATTGTAAAAAAACAGAATGATTAAGTAGTGGAGACAGGGGCACATTTTCCATAGGGGCAAATTTTCCAACTCGCTTCAGTTTTTAAATAAGCCTCTTGGTGACGCTCGCGAGCGAAATTCCTGAAGGGGCAACATCTTACACACCATGTACAAAAGGTATAGTTTAATAGCTGCTGTCAGTTCGTCAGGAGAGCTTTTTTCAACGGCGACTAAAATTTGAGATCTTTATTAAAACGTAAAATAAGCATACTAGGGTTACTGTTACTAGCTTACTGTTTTGACATTGCAGGCACTAAAAAAGGTTTTTTTCCTTCAGGTAACTATGCGTTCGTCTCGCAAATAACTTAAACCGCTATTCGTCCAGGTAGTGTAAAAGTTCAAATATGGCGACGGGGCAGGTTTTCCAACAACATACGGGGCATGTTTTCCAACATGTTTCCCGTTGGAAAACGTCCCCCCCCCCTCCTCCTAAATCAGCTAGTCTTATTGCATCGAAAATGTATTTATTGTGTATTGAAATCGGCCGAATACTACGAACCCGTTTGATTATTTAGTCCTTTCAGTAGAACTATCAATATAAAATATAAAGTAAATTAAAAAGTATAATAAAATGTCAATTTTTTCTAAAATGGGTTCATTTAATGAATACATTTTATGTTAATTATGCCTTCATAGTCATAAGCTACAACAATGAGATCGCAGAGTGTATGGATCACTCAAAATGCAAATTAATCGTGCTTAGAGCTGTTCCACTGGCGTTAATCCACAGTCAATATTATGATGAGTTTTAAACGTTCTAGAATTTTCCCATTGAATCCTAAAATATTTACAGACTCTGCTTTTATGCTATCCTAAATTTCTGACAGACCAACTCCTGCCGCGCCAAATCTTGCAAGCACCAGCAATTCGGAAAAGATTTCAAGCTTTCCTCAATAATCGATTGTCATCCCCCCCCCCAAAAAAAAAGAATCTCCGAAAGCATCAAATCCTTCTACACCAACGCAGGCTAGCACTTCCAAAGGAGCTGTTCCTTAAGTTCTACTCAAACTTTCCCTATTGCTCATGAAAAAGGCATTCCTTCTACATCCAAACAAACTTCGCCTGCACCAGAAGAAGCTAGGACTTTTGCGAAGGCTGCATTAACCCTCCGACTGTCTTGGAAAAGGGCAAAATTGTAATGTTGTTTTCTCTGCATTTTGTTTTAAATGCTAAAAAAAAATTATTCTTTGAACATTTTATAAAAAAACTTAATAACGAATATGAATGCACTCCTTGGAAGTATTAATCATTGTTCAATTTATTAAAAATACATTAAATCAATAGAATTATATTACTTTAAATATTGCTTGTATTGCAGTGAAACCTGGAGCTTAGTGAACGTATTAACACGGGCTTGTCAGTGAGGGGGCTAAGGAGGCAAACACGGCGTGGGAAGAAAAATAGGAAGTATTGTACTGACTGATTCTCCTGTTAAAAGTCAACTGAAAATGAGAAAAAAGATTCATCTAAAAAAAGTGAAACTGCAAAATGAATCAGATAAAAGGGGCGAGTAAAAACAAAATCCAATCCCGGCCAGGGAGCTGTTTGGACCTTTGTCTTGAAATGTGAAATGGATTAAAACTTTTGTATGTTACTGTGCATTTAGTTCATAATAAAAAAATACTTATTATTAACAAGCAACATTTAATACCTGTGTTTTACCATTTAAAGTATAGTTGGAAAACTTGGCACTGACCTTTATTAATAGGCTGGAAAACTTGCCTCGCATACGGGGCACATTTTCCAAAGTAACATTATTAGACTTAACCACTTTTTGTGAAAAAGTATATTTGGTTTTTTGAATAATAATTGTACCAGTTTGTACAGAAAGGTCTAGAGAATACAATGATATCCTGTAGATATCAAAATAGATAAAAATAAAAAATACAAAAGTAAAATTATAAAAAGTTCGAAAACTTGCCCCGGTCTCCCCTACTGTTAATGCAAGGATATTAAATGATTATAATACAATATGATGCCAAAAAAACTATATATGCACCCAGAAAGTATTGAGCCAAAGCTACGAAACTTGACGTGTTGATGTGATTTTATGAGTTATGCAAATGAATACCATTTCAGCACCACTGATTAATGGGGGCTGGTTCAATGCACATTTAAATTGCGCAGTAGCCAGCATTTAAAAAAGCCGGTACTGAAATTCACAGGTAATTAGAATTGAACTACCACTGTTTGATACATGGATACCTTTAAGACGTATCCTACGGCACACGAACAGTTTTCCAATTTCGAAATAGGTCGAACCATAGACCTTAAAGAAGCGGTTTGGTTCAACAGACGTATCAGCGAACATTTTGGTCAAATCGATATTTTAGTTCCGCGGTGTTGGCATTAGTGGATCAGAGAAAGCACGGCTACCCGCTGCAGGGGTTCAGGACACCCCTGGGCAACAAATGCATGAGAGAATGGAACAATCATAAGAGCAGTCATATCTACAACAACAGTGTCATTATTATCATTATTAATTTTTCTTTTATAATTTGGTAGTCAGCTATTTATGGCAACTTATATAAAAAGTCCAGTCAAATATCGCATAAATTCACAAAGTTAGGGGCGATATAGTGAGTTACTTTCTAAAAATAGCTTTATTATAGGTGATTTTCCACAACTTCTTAGTCACTATATCTTTCTGTGTTTTTATAATATTTGAGAGGACATTTTATAGAAGTTGCCCAAAATAGCTGACTATCGAATTATAAAATAAAAATTTTGAAACCTTCCACGCATGCGCAGTAAAACATTGTTTCATACAAATACACATATATCATCAAATATTCAATATATTCATATTTTAATTTCAGTGTACTGTTGCTACTGTTTTTTGTCAGGTTTTCGGAAAGTTGTGTTAAATTTGGTTGAAAACTCTGTATGCTATAAACAAAAAACTTTTGATTTTTTCACAAAAAAGTTAACATCTTTACGAATATCAGTGATATGCTTACACAAATGAACACAAACATTTAACGGGAATCAGAATTAACACAGTTACAATCCATTTTCAGCATTTTCTTTTACATAGGTGCTCGCAAATATTATATTATTATTAAAGTTATTAATAAGCCCCTAACTGCCCTCCCTACTAAATCGTCACCGAGAAAAACATGTACTTTACATTCCAGAATTTCAATAACAATTCACCAATAATTTTGGTAGATATTCGAAAAACTATGTACAATCGAAAGCATCCAGTCCCTATTCTTTAACTTTTGGAGGGCAGTGCAATTATTTTTTTTAAATAGGTAACAAAACCGTTTAATGTCATGAAATAAATTCATCTTTTATGTAAAGTTGAACTTAATTAAAGGTTTCTTACAGCATGTTTTTGTTATGTACAATCTTATTAATGTACAACCCTTACAATATATTATGTCAAAAGTCATTAGCGTCTAGGAGATATCACGCTTCATAAGAAAGGTTAACTTACACTTTCTGTAAAAATAAATACTACACAAGGTTATTACAGAAGAATCAAATGGTTTCCGAAGCATTTATTTTGGAACATAATTCGGTTATAACAATCAGTTATACATGAAAATGTCCTTCCGGCCAGTGCCGGGAGGAAAAGGTAAATTCATATTCCTTATTTTAAAAAAGCCAACTTATATCATTCAAACACACGAAGCTCAATTTAGTGGAAACCGAATATAGGAGATTCAATACTAATTTTTATCAATATAATGAATGAGAATTTCGCGAAATTAGTCTGCTTTATCCAAGCTGCTTTTCTTTAAAGTAACTTATATTTTCTGCCAAATTCGGCGATTTCTTAAAGTGTCTGCCATTTTAAGACAACATGGTGGATGAGGCTAACCAGTGAACTTGGTCGAGACCTTAGTAATTGC
The DNA here is from genome assembly GCA_963932465.1 of Maratus speciosus. Taxonomy (NCBI): domain Eukaryota; kingdom Metazoa; phylum Arthropoda; class Arachnida; order Araneae; family Salticidae; genus Maratus; species Maratus speciosus. The sequence goes on along the minus strand of OZ010790.1, from coordinate 174,268,216 downwards.
TGTGCACATGCTCACTCACATCGGAATCGGTTGATATATACGAATGCTGTCGCATGCAAAAAATCAGATTTTTCAAAACGTCACCCACAATAGAAATTTAAACTGCTATATCTGAGCCATTTTTTTAAGGTAAAGACAAACGAAAAATGCTCCTGAATCCTTATATCAAGGTCAAATACTTTAGAAAGAAACCTTTTTCAATTTCTAATTTTTTTGCACCTCACTTTAAATATATATATATATATTTTAATTTAATGGCCGCCATTTTGAAACAAGATGGCCGATGAATCTGGCCAGCGAACTTGGTCGAGGTATTGATGTATACTATCCACATGCCTTCTTACATCGAAATAGGCGAATACGTGTGTTATCGCGTGACAAATACAAGATCGTTTCAAAATTTTAGCCATGCTAGAAATTCAAAGTGCTATAATTCAACCATTTTTTAAGATATAAACAAAAGAACAAATTTTCAGAAACAAAAACTGCTCCGGAATTTTTGTATCAAGGCCAAACACATAAAAAAAATCTTTTTCATTTTCCAATTTTTTAATACCTCATTTTAAATTTTAAATTTAATTTTTTTTAAATGGCAACCCTTTTGAAACAAGATGCCGAATGAAGCTGGCCAACGAACTCGGTCGAGACATTGGTATGTACTATGTACAGACCAAGTTACATCCAAATCGGGTCATAAATACGCCTGTTATCGCGTGACAAAAATCAGGACGTTTCAAAATGTCAGCACGCTAGAAATTGAAAATGCTATAAAACAGCCATTTCTTAAGATATAGACGAAAGAAAAACTGCTCCCGAATCTTTTTAACAAGGTCAAACACATAAGAAGAAAATATGTTTTCAATTTTCAATTTTTTGGTACCGCATTTCAAATTTAAATTTTTCTTAAAAATTTAAATGGCCGCCATTTTTAAAGAAGATGGCGGATGAAGCTGGCCAACGAACCCGGTCGAGACATTGGTATGTACTATGTATAAACGAAGTTACATCCAAATCGGTTCATAAATACGCCTTTTATCGCGTGACAAAATTCAGGACGTCTCAAAATGTCAGCCACGCTAGAAATTCACAATGCTGCAACTCAGCCATTTTTTTAAGATATAGACGAAACAAAAACTGCTCCGAAATCTTTGTATAAATAAAGATTTGTCTACATAAGAAAAAAATATTTTTCCATTTTCAATTTTTTGTTACCACATTTCAAATTTTAAATTTAAAAAAAAAATTTAAATGACCGCCATTTTGAAACAAAATGGCGGATGAAGCTGGCCAACAAACTCGGTCGAGACATTGATATGTACTATGTACACACCGAATTACATCGAAATCGGTTCATAAATACGCCTTTTATCGCGTGACAAAATTCAGGACGTTTCAAAATGTCAGCCACACTAGAAATTCAAAATGCTATAACTCAGCCATTTTTTAAGATATAGACGAAACAAAATCTGCTCCGGAATCTTCGTATAAAAGTCAAATACATAAGAAAAAAATATTTTTCCATTTTTAATTTTTTGGTACCCTATTTCAAATTTTAAATTTTTTTAAAATTTTTAAATGGCCGCCATTTTGAAACAAAACGACGGATGAAGCTGGCCAACGAACTCGGTCGAGACATTGGTAATTACTATATACACACCGAATTACATCGACATCGGTTCATAATTACGAGAGTTACAGTGTGATATAGGTCAGATATATATATATATCAATTTTGAACGGAGGGTGGTTTCGGGGTCTGGGGGTCCTGATCGATGAAAATATACCAAAATTTTTTGAAATCGCTTTCCTCCGAACGGCTGCAATAGGTAGCTTTTTGTAATGAAAGCTACCTAATAAATCAAAAGTACCGATTGACGTCCATACTTGCGGCTAGCGCGATTTGTTGATTTCTTGGGACTACGGATGAAATTCTCTCTAAATCGGTTGACTGTTTCTTCAGTAACGCTTGTCGGTCGGAACTTGTGTCTTTACATAAACAACCGTTCTCTTTGAACTGTCAATACCAGCCGAGAATGCTTTGTTGGGTTGGTGATTTGCATTTGCATGCCTTCCGGAATGCTCTCTGAATGGTTATAAGCGATTCACATTTTGATAATTCTAGTACAATTCTAAAACGCTTTCTGCTGTCCAGTCGCCATTTTGAATATGACGTCCGCGCAGCAACCGTAGCAACCACACGCGCATGACACATACACAGAGCAAAACTGTAGTTAACGCCTTCTCCTTTGAGTTGTCATCGAAATATCTATGTTTTCTTAGTTCGCACGTAGTAACGTATCAAAACCCGATGATTCATTTTTAATAACCCCGTATTTCACTCGTTTGTATATATGGAATGTTTGGAAAGAAAACAATAAAGAAAGTTAACATTTGCAATCAATAGATTCGACTATTCCAGAGTAACTTATTTCTTCTATTTCTCACAATAAGCCGTATTTATCACTTCTTTTCACAACTTCATACACAGTACCGAACATGTCGCATGGATTGCTCCTAGAACTGCATCAGTGGTAAAGCAACACAATCGCAACAATACATTTAGTAAACTGTGTGTTGTTTTCTCTTATTATGGACCATTGGCTACAAAATAATTCATTTCTGTATTTATTTACACATTAAATTCTGTAAGCAGATTTGAGCGCACTTTGTTCAATATTTAAAAACAAAAACTTTTTATAAGTAGAGTAAAGAAAAAAAAAATCAGAAAATATACTAAAATGTATTTTCGATATTGTTGTGCGTACTGTGGAAATAATGTATTTTTCTAAATATTTACTATCATTGTAATAAAAAAATGGAAATCGAGAAAATGTTACAATATACGAAATTGAATTCTAATGCATCTTATTGTAAATATTGAAAGTTGTATGTAAATATCTATGTATGTATGTTTAAGGTGAATGTCAATTTGTAGACGTATTTAAGTGATAAACATGAATATATGTATACCTGATCTACGCATATAAGTTAAGAAAACAATAAGAAAATAATGCAAATAATTATGCTGATAATGTATTAAATAAAGGCGATCAGTATAAGGTATTCAAATATAATGGCCATAAATTAAAATATATTAGCTGTTAGCTCATATTAAATACTCACAAATACTCAAAATAATAAAACTGCAGTGCACTGTTTTTTTATTTAAATAATATCACAAGAGTCGCTCATGGCTACCTCTTTCACAACAAAACATTCTATAAACTCGTCTAAACAAACGCAGACGACAAAAGATATTGCCAATAATGCATAGCATAAAAACGACCGAACATACCGGCCCCCGTTGAATGATTTTCATTCAACCACAATTATAATACATTATTACACCTCAAATTTTAAACAGATAATACAGCATGTACTAGTAAACAATAAATTAACAAATTACAAAAGATAATAATAAATTTTCTTTGGGTAACAGACAAATTTTTTAAATTGGTCTCTTGAAAACACCTCTTTGTGTTTTTATGTTTACTACTCTAATAATTCCATCATTACCTGGAAATAACTCTACAATTCTACCTAGGGGCCAATTGCAAATAGCCACATTGTCCTCCTTTATAATTACTAAATCGTTTATTTTAACATTTTCGTTCTCAAACATCCATTTTACCCTTTGTTGTAAGGAGCTCAAATAATCTTTGGACCATTTTTTCCAAAAACACTGAATCATTTTTGTTGTCCTTTCCCATAATTTCAGTTTAGAATAATGAATATTAGTTATTTCAGGTTCAACAATAGAGTTGATTGACCTACCAATAAGAAAGTGGTCAGGAGTCAAAGCGTTCAAATCATCTGGATCAGATGAGAAAGGCACAAGAGGACGTGAATTTAGGATTCCTTCAATTTGTGTTATTACAGTCAAAAAGCCCTCGTAAGTTAATTTTGCATTTCCCATCACACGCTTCAGATGATATTTGAAGGATTTGACGCCTGCTTCCCAAAGGACTCCAAAGTTTGGAGCCCTTGGGTGAATAAATTTCCAGTTAACACCCTCACTGCTCAAGTAACCAGACAAATTATCGTCAGGAATTCTAACTAAATTATGTAACCGTTTGAGTTCATTGTTACTGCCTACAAAATTTTGAGCGTTATCAGAAAAAAGGCAAGCAATTTTTCCTCTCTTAGCAAAAAACCTCTTTAAAGCTTCTATGAAAGCTTGTGAAGTTAATTCAGTAACAACCTCTAAATGGATTGCACGTGTTACAAAACAAATAAATATGGCTACATATACTTTATGATAAATTCCTTTACGTTGGTACTTATACTTTATGAGAAAAGACTTAGTGAAATCAACACCTGAACAATTAAATGGATAGTTCTCAGTTACTCTTTCTTTTGGTAAATTTCCCATGAACTGTTGACATGAGATGAGTTTCGCTTTAAAGCAAATAATACAATTGTGAACTATTTTTCTACATATTGCACGACCATTTAAAGGCCAAAACTTCTGCCTTAACTGAAAAAGTAAAGCTTGTGGACCTAAATGTAAATACCGTTTATGAAAGTATTCTACTATCATTTGAGTAAGTTTACTTTATTATGTAGTAAAATTGGAAATTTTTGGTTGGCATTTAGGTTACTGTTCGCTAATCTACCTCCTACTCGTAGAAGACCTTTTTTTTATCAAGAAATGGATGGAGGTTTTTTACCTGACTATTATGATTAATATTACCTCATTTTTGCAAGGATTTTGTTTCCTTGTCAAAAAGTTGACGTTGAACACATTTTAACAAAAAACATTCTGCTTTGTTGAGCTCTTCGAGGTCCAGAGGACCCTCCTTTTTTTCTTTTTTACAATTACTAAGGAACCTGAAAATAAATCCTAAAATACGAATTATCTTACAATAGATATTACTTAAATCAATTATATCATGCACAAAAGAATTAATAGAAACTGTAAAAACAGATATGTTTTAAAGTCACTTATATTAATATTTTTCAGTTCGTTTGAAAAGTCATTGGAATCAACTGATGCAGGAATATTTGTATTGGGATAGTCTTTTTCCTTTAGGAACAATGGACCACTCCACCATAACTCATTTGAGAATAGCTTATCAGGACTAACTCCTCTCGTTAGAAGGTCAGCAGGGTTATGCTGAGATTGAACATGTCGCCACTGCATTCCCTCAGTTAGTTCTTGTATTGTAGAAATCCTATTCGCAACAAAAGTTTTTAGAACGTATGGTTCTTTTTTAATCCAGGATAATACTATTATGGAATCGGACCACAAGCAGATTTTGTTTACACTAATTTTGAGAGCAGAAATCACTCGTTTAATAAGCTTTGTCAATAAAACTGCTGCACAAAGCTCAGGTTTTGGAACAGTTAATTGCTTTAAGGGAGAAACTCTAGATTTACTTGTCACTAATTTTACAGACACTTGACCTGATTTTGTTACTGATTTGCAGTAAATTACTGCACCATAGGCTGCTTCAGACGCATCGTTGAAACCATGTAACTCGATCATAATTGCATCTTTCAATAAAATGCACCTACTAATCTCAAATTTATTAATTAATTGTAGGGTATCAGAAATCTCTCTCCATTCCTTAGCCTCTTTCTCGGTTAGCAAATCATCCCAATTTAATTGTAATAACCATAACTTCTGCATAAATATTTTTGCTTTAATAAAAACAGGAGATACTAAACCTAAGGGATCGAATATACTTGATATAGTTGATAACACTTGTCTCTTAGTGACATTTACATCATTATGAATTTCAACATTGAAACTTAAACAATCTTTCTTCGATTTCCACAAAACACCTAACGCATTAGATTCTTCTGAATCACCAAAGGAGTATATCTTGTCATTTGTTTGACAAAGTTCTGGGGCATTACTGCACCATTTATGTAATAACATTCCTGCACTGTTTAAAATTTTTATTAATTGATTTTGGAGTTCTAATGCAGAACTTAAAGAATCAGCTCCAGATAGAATGTCATCCATATACATGTCTTCTCTCAGTATGGGTGCTGCTAAAGGAAACTTGCTTCCTTCATCCTTGGACAATTGAAGTAGTGTTCTCATGGCCAAAAAAGGTGCGCTAAGAGTACCATAGGTAACTGTCGTTAATTCAAAATTTTTAATTGGCTCGTTAAGACCTTCCTTCCATAAGACTTTTTGCAGCTTCCTCTGATCTAGATGAATAGCGATTGCTCTATACATTTTTTTAATGTCTGCAGTGAAAGCGACGATATATTTTCTAAATCTCAACATAATTGAGAATAAATCACCTCCGTTATATTGAGTTGAATTAAGTGAGTTTCCCTTAGTTGTTAAGGAAGACGCGTTAAATACAACTCTCAAAGGCGTTGATATACTTTTTTCTATTCCTCTATACACTCCAAGATGGGGAATGTAATAGGATCTACTTTCTTCCTCGCTTTCGTTAACTTCAACCATGTGGCCTAACTGTTGATATTCTTTTAAGAAATCTGAATATAATCTTAAGTACTCAGGATCTTTTGCTAGACGATTCCATAAAGAATTTAATTTTTTCGTAGCGATTTGTTTTGAGTTTCCTAAAATAGCTGGATCCTCTTTTAAAGGCATTTTAGCAACATATTTACCGTTTTTGTCTCGTGTATAATTTTCTACGAAATGTTTCTCACAAATTAAAGTCTCTTTACATTTTGGTTTTTCAACGTCGATATTTTCTATCTCCCAGAATTTTCTAAGTCTCTTGTCTAGGTTGGTTTCTTTCTTAATAAACCCACAATGAACTTTGTTTTCATTCTCTGTCGGAAAACTTCCCGATACAACAAAACCGAAAACTGTGTCTTGCAAAATAAGATCAGAATTATTAACACGAATTTGTCCCGGTCTCAAAAGCTCATAAAAAATTCCTACATGTCTACATGTTCTGGGATATTGAAACTAGCATCTGCTAATTTTACATTAGGTAAATCTTGTATTGAGATTTCAATTGGACGTGAAGGCGTTAAATCTGCAGTTATTTTCGGAACTACCAAGAAATCTAAATTTTTCACAAAACTTTCATCTCTATTGCATATTGATGCATTAACTTTATGATTTATTACCAAGGTAGAATCATTTAGACCTGACACTAAGATGTTTGTTCTCTCTTTTTTTTAAATGCATTAGCTCTATTAAATGGCGGGATAAAAAATTAGACTCGCTGCCTACATCTAATAAACACTTTACTCTATGCTTACATCCCGATTCATGAATTAGAAAACATATTACAGTTGAAAGTAAAACCTTGCTCTTTTTATTCGAATAGTTACTAATAAAGATTTTCTGAACGAACTCTTCTGCATTAGCGTTCAAGATTGATGTGCCATGATTTGTTTTCCTAGAATCTGAACATTCTTCCACATTTACCTTTCCTTGTTTATTTTGTACCGATGAAATATATTCTTTCAAGTATGTGTTGTTATTTGTTTTCGGGAAATGTATAGTTTTATGATGACGTTTTTTACAAAAGCACGTGTACTTTGATGGACAATTTGCAACTGAATGTGAATTTAAACAATTACAGCATAACTTGTTACGTTTTATAACGTCCACCCTTTCATTGACAGATAATTTTAAATAATGCGGGCAATTTGAAAGAGTGTGATGTTCGTGGCAAAAAATACAACTTAATATTTTAACATCTGATAAAAATACTTTAGATACACTTTTGGAGTTAGTATATTTACGATTAACACTAAAATTCTGAGTAAGCGATTTTCCTCGTGATGTGAAATATAAATCAATCTCTCGTCCCAATTCTTCTGGTAAAAACCATTTATCACCTTGTCTCACACTAATTTGGGAAGCTGTTTCTCTATCTAATGTTTGATATAATTTATCCGATACTATAATTTGTTTAAGACTCTCGAAATTGGATACATTTCTTAAATTTAAATAATATTCCCAGTTTGTCGTTAGACGTGAAGCAAACTGTACATGCGTCTCATTTGGTTGTTTAACAGCTTTTCTAAATTGCTCTAAGCAAAAATAAGGTGTAGGTTGAAATTCTTTTAACACTAATTCTTTTATTTTTGCATAATTCTCGATATCACTATCATGTAAGTTATTATGTTAGATGCTTTATCCCCTAATAAATTTAACAGAATTTCTGCTTTATATTGTTCTGGAACATTTTTTTGTCTTAAAAGCTCGTTCTAAAGAAGAAAAGTAAAATCCCCATCCTTCAGGGCGTATTGGAATTCTTACAGTCAAAGTTCGAATACTTTTTATCAATTGATCTAACGATTCTAATTTTATTTCACTCTCACTAATATTAGATTTAGCTTCAGTTTTAATTTTAGCCAATTCTATTTCAAGTTTAATTTTTTCCAGATCATATTGCTTTTGCTCCTCCTCAATTCGGATTTGCTGTTTACGATTTTCAATTATATCGTTTGCTATATCTTTCACAAAATCTGGTTTATTTTTATACATTTCACTGTCTTCAATAATAACGTTTAAATCTGAAATTGTCATATTTTAATTAACATTTAGATTTATTTCAGTGGCTATAAGCCTTAAATCCTCTCTTTTTGCACCTTTAAACATTGTTTAATATATGTATAACAGTAAAGATAAGAAAAATCACGTTCACTTACTTTTCGAATAATTTTTTGAGGAATTTCGTAGTACGGAACTCTTAGAACTTATCATTCATCTCGGCGTTTCACTCAACTTAAAATTTGATTTTAGAAGCTCGTTGAATTTAATCCCAGGCTGCTTCTTCGTTGCTCGGGGGACCATTATGTTAGCTCATATTAAATACTCACAAATACTCAAAATAACAAAACTGCAGTGCACTGTTTTTTATTTAAATAATATCACAAGAGCCGCTCATGGCTGTCTCTTTCACAACAAAACATTCTATGAACTCGTCTAAACAAACGCAGACGACAAAAGATATTGCCAATAATGCACAGCATAAAAGCGACCGAACATTAGCATTAAAATATATTTATATATATCAGTATTTATATATATATATATATACATTTCTTAATGTTAGCCGTCACAGCATATGAATAAAATCTACCATATGAAGACTGCCTTTTTATCAATTTTTCTTTGTACCATAAAAATATTAAAAAACAGAACTCATACAAATTTTATAAAAATGACAGTTATCTAAAAATTAAATGCATATATTTCACTTCGATTCATATATATGGAGTGTTTCGAATGAAATAGAGATGGAAATTGACACATGCATTCAGATTCACATTGAACTTACAGAAAAAAATATTTGCGTCAATAATTTTATTCAGCTGGTTCTGATACGTTTTTCTTCCGTCTCTTGCAAGAAGCCGTATTTATCAGCTCTTTTCACAACTCCATATAAACATAGCACATTCTATCGCTTGAATGGTTTCTGTATGCGCACGAGTGAGAAAAGCAGCCTTTCGCAACGGCACATTTAATAAACTCGATGTTGTTTCCTCGGCATCGACTTGAAAATAATTCCTTTACATGCTTATTTACACTCGAAATATGGAATGGATATTTGTAGAGAAAAGAGTGCGCAATGAAAGGAAAACATGTAAATTATGATAAAAATAAGAAGGAAACTATATTTTACTTATGTATTTTTCTGTCTTCGTAATGTTTCTTTAATAGAAAAATTACAATAGGTATTATAATTGAAATATAAACATCTTCGCAATTAAACACAACGCAATTGGCACATATTGAATTGAAGTGAAATAATATGTATTTACTTTCTAAATAAACATTTCATTAAAAAACATGTCAAAAATATTTTGCTCTCATAATTGGGCTTAACTGAATTATTAAACGATAAAATTTTTAAAAGGCGATTTTCAATCATGAATTTATATAAATTTCTAAGGGACTCTATATCATTTTTCGGATGGAAACTTATATCCATAGTACTTACAATTCTTTCACAGGGTCACACAAAAAGATACATCGAAGTCTAAAGGAGGATACTTTTTAATATATGACCGATTCTAACTAAAGAGCAGTGCATAACTATATATTATCTTGGCTTATGTTTAGTGAGTTTTTAGAAACATGGCTTTATGTTTAAAGTGCTTAAAATAGAAGTGTTATTATGTTCAGGACAATTGTATTTTGATATTTAGACCTTAACACACATGCACCTATGTATGGGAATAAATTTCATATTGTAGCAAAGTTATACCATTATCATTGGACAAAACGAACAGTTGGTTAAAAAAAAAAAAAATGCCATATTGATACATAAGAGGAGACAGAGACAATTATATATATTTTTTATTTTTTTATTATTTTTTTTTTATAAAGCTTGTTATGTTTTCTTTTCTAATTAATATCAATACATTGATAGATAAGTAAATAAAGCATGCTTAGATCGCTACAAAAAAAATGATGTGTTTCTAGATCAATAAACAAGGTCAGATAGGTGGGGAGGCCTACCAAATGGCTTAAGCACTCACAAGCCCCACCCAACTAGATCAATAAACAAAAGTGTTTGAGTTTATTCATTTATTTGAAAATTGCTAAAATCACCTCGTATGCGGGAGATGTGAACCAGGTGATTAGAACCTATGGCCATATAAAATAAATTCGGTAAAGAAAGACACAAAAATGAGTTAACATCGTTATCACAAATTATGATTATTGTGGCGTTACATAAAGTTACATAATATATAAGTTGATGACTGAAATGTAATTGTCATAAAAATTTGTATAATCATCTTTGGAGCATAAGTAATTTTAATCGCTTTTGTATAAGTTTCTTTAAAAAGTGCTCTTTGTTATTTATTTATTTTAGTCATTATTTGCTTAAACTTTCTTGATTTTGGCACTGGATTAAATAAAATTACACATTTGTGAATTAAATCAACTCTCAAAATCATCTAATAGGTAATGCATTTCTCAATTCTGATAACTTAATATTTTTGTGAACAGTCATAAGAAAAACAAAAATAAAAGAAAAAACTTTCAAGTTTTAACTACGATTTCGCAAAAAATTACACTTATACAAAATAGAACAAATTAAAATTATTGACGATATGCAATTTTAATCTTATATCTTGTGTAACATTGATCGAGGATTAATTCGGAAGATTATTGAAATTCAATTGTTTAATTAATCTTTCGAATATAATGATCTGATCAATTTTTACAGTATTCGTCTATTCCCAATTTACAAAAATATAACACATCACAAAAAAAAAGAAGCACAAATTTTGAGTTTCACATCTCATAAATATTAAATTGTTTGACTAAAGAAAATGAACCTATAACCAATGAATAAATCAATAAAATGTAATCTATATATATAAAAGCCGTTCTCTGTATGTATGTCCTTTATACAAATGTTCAATTTTTGACCGATTTGTATAAAACATGATGTACATACGTTTTAGAACGTGGAAAAGATCACTGTCTACTTTAAAAAATCATCAGACCCGTATTTATCCATTTTTTCTACCACCTTCCGTAATTTAACATTATAGAAAAATCTCTTTTTTAATTTTTCTAATACAAACGTTTCTTTCCTGTTGCCACACCCTAAAAACGGCAGAGTAATTTTAAAAAAATGATAACGCGTGTATTTGGATAATAAAAATTCGGATTTTCTCGCTATATTTTTGCATTTTTGAAATCAACGTCATTCTAATCAGTAAAGGAAAGTTTTCCCTATGTATGTGTAAAAATTTTAACTAAGCGTGTGTTAAAATGACGTAGTATCTTCATTTGAATGATTTTAAAGTTAAAAAATCTATTTTAATACAGGCGTTTGAATTTCAAGAAAAATATAATAAAAAAAATCGTTTGCTTTGTTAGATATGACGTCAATTTTGTCAATATTATCCCAAACTGGTTCTAAAAAACGGCGGCTGCAATTTATTTCCTATTACTTTGTAATGCTGAATATTTAATTATATTATGTAGATAACTATTTTAATACTTGAAATGCAGTGATAACATTCTACGATTTATATCGAATATGGTTATTTAAAACAGAAAATTTCTACGATTTATATCAAATAGAAATTATAACATAGCTACTATTTTTTAGAGTAATTTTTTTTTCTTTTTAAACAAAATTTCATGACACGAAAATTGATCTCATTTTCAATTTTACGGCTGTGGATTTTGATTTTATGAATGGCAATATGAGTTTTCATTTAAAAATGATAGGCAATAAATCTTTGTATACATGTGTTACAGATGCCTGATATAAGTGCTCGTTAATAGAACGTAAATAAAAATCGTTTTTAATTTGAAACACGAATATATTTTTAACCTTTAGCATATTTGTTAGATTTCTCAAACAATACAGGGAAAAGTATTTTTTTTGTATTTTCGTTTTAATGATCAGCTTCGATTTAGCGATCACTTATTTATCTGAGTAGCCCATTTCGCCAGCTGCGGTGATCAGTTTCTCAGAACAAATCTTAAATTAAAGGAAATATATCGATGAATTTGAGACTGCTATTTTAAAGCAATATGTATATTTATCTCAAATATACTTCCATATTGATGCATACGATACGATCATCACTGCACTATTATATTTTATAATGTGTAAGACAAAATTTCGGCTGTTAAGGACAAATTTTTTTAGTTGAACATTAACAGTAGGATTTGGTCTAAGAATGATAGACGGATATGCAATAGACTAAAACTATTTCTCAAAAAGTATCTAACTTTTTAAAAAGGCTAATCATTCAGAATTGGTTTCGCCTGATTATAGAACATTTCAGCTAATTCTAAAACAAAGCATGTAAAACAAAATGTTGTATAGTAAAACTATTCCAAAAAACTGGGTGCAAAGTATACAAATGTCATCAAAATCTGTCCAGTAGAACTTTAAAAAAATGCTAATCTTTTAGGATCAGGCTCACCTGACTATTGAACTTTCTTGCATAATTTTATAACAAAGAGACGTAAAACTATATGCAACATTTTAAAACCATCCGTGTAAAATTATCTAACAAACAATGCAAGTTCCAATGAAATTCATTCAGACTTTTTAAAAATACTAATCTTTCATAATCGGGTTCCAGATGATTATGGAATTTCCCCCCTACAATTCTATGAATAATCTGCGAATAACAATGTTACGCACAAAAAGCTTAACTAAGAGTTCAAGTTGAATTAATTTTTTTTAGAAAAACCAAGTTATAAGTAGCCGGAATGAGATTCCCACACTAAAACAAATACTGAAATTTACCAATTTGGGTATGTAAAAGTACACGAAAACAAACAAATACTGAAATTTACCAATTTAGTTATGTAAAAGTACACGAAAACAAACAAATACTGAAATTGACCAATTTAGTTATGTAAAAGTACACGAAAACAAACAAATACTGAATTATTTACAATGTTTTTGAGCAATTAACTAATTCTTTTGTAACTGGGTTGCAGCCATATTTTAAAAAATTCAAGCTTGAAAATTACTTAAAAAAAACATAAAAAGTCTGTAAATTGAGATAAGCTATTCAAACAAATATTACTGAAAATACTTTTTGTATTCTAATAGACGTTGGAATAGTCAAATGTGCGACATTTAAAGGTGAAATTGCAGTAAAAGTTAAATTTGTGACTGGGTTAGGTTGTTGCCATCAACAATATGATGCTAGAGTTACTCATAGAAATGTCTTTTCTTTATAATATTGCATTAAGAGCAAACAGGTATATCTTTCGTAATTGGGCTGCATGCAAATTTATAAACATCCATGATTGAAATTACTTTAAAATCCATTCAAATGAGAAAACAGAGATACAATTTTCAAATAAATTTCATTTGAAAGAACTTTTTTCTATTCGACAGTGAGAAAAACTAAATTGTATGATGGTCATAAGTTAAGAAAAATTTCAGTAAAGGCACAATTTATGGGTTAGATCGTTGCCATCATCAGTATAATTTCACAATTGGCATTGTATTTGTTGTTTTTTGTATATTCTGATGATCACTCAAAGAAAGAGTCGAAAACATTACAATTTTAGTATTTTTAATGTGTTTTTGATTGAAATGACGTCTTTTAAACAAATAATTGTATTTTAATATATGTTTTGACATTTGTTTGGAATGTATATTACTATGGTATAATTAACAGTTGACGTAATTAAGACTATATTACTTATATTTACATTTCTGATTGATCTTTTTAACGATCCGTGAACGGGAATGCACCAATCTCAGTTATTGTCATAGCCGTATTATTTCTTTTGAATGTATTTTACCCTGGAGGACACTTATTATTGACACGAGCGAAGCCGGGTAGATCTGCTAGTTAATTAATAAATATATATAAATTAATAGTTTAAATTAACTACAGTACTTCATTTTCTGAATGTTTGGGGTATTAATATTACTTATAAACTATCAACTGTTAAAAGTAACATTTATAAACTAAACATAGTACTTCAATTTTTTGAAAGACGGATGCTATATTTATTATTGATTCCGGTTTCATTTATTTTCATTATTATAAACAGTTAAATGTTAATTCACTTTGATACTATAAAACACATAGTAACACATAGATTTGATATATTCTCCATGCGGCATAGGTGTTTAAGAAGGAAATATGCAATTTTTATTATTCAAATTATACAAACAAATATTTTTGAAATGTGCTTGAAAATTTAGTAGACAGTTTCTCTTGGAGGCGGTATAGACTACTCAAGTGCATCACCAATTTCACGTATTTTTCAAAAAATGAAAAAAATATCTTCATTTTATATCAATATCTTATTTTAACGTTTGTAAAAATACAATCTTTGCATAAAAAAATGCATACATAACGCTCAGTTGATCTGCCGTCTATTCTCAATCGAGCGCATTCTCATTTATCCTAAAACTTCAAAGTTGTCAGTGCATATTATTACGATAACTTAAACGTACTTTATCGTCATATGATTGCACTTCACGAAACACTGCACTTGCAGTTGTGAGGTTCACATGATCAATCATACTCCAATATGAATAAATTGAAGGGAATGTTATTTGTTAGAAATAAATCTAATATATAAAAAAAAAAAAAATCTGTCTGTAATTCTATACAAATCCACAGTATGGAAGCCAGTATTGTGACATGTTATCTACATGTGTATTAAAACACGGCCGAGACAACTGAAGTAATCCGGAATCGAAATGATTTATAGTTAATTATTAATTAATAAAAAAACACTAATTTAACAGCAATTTCCTATCAAATTAAAAAATTTTCGTTATACACAGTAAAAAAAAATCTGTGAAGTTACTAAAGTTTTTCTAGGAAACTTGGATTCCTAGAACTTTTCATGTAACGGCAACAACAAAATTTCATGTAACAGACACACTTTTGCGCCGAAAATCAAAAAATCTGTAAGGTTACTAAGAATTTTTTTGGAAACTGGGATTCCGAGAACATTTCATGTAACTGCAGCCAGGGTTACAAATAAAAGTTTTGTAAGATTACTGAAATTTTAGCAGATTCATTTGTAAAGTTACAGATTTTTGTAGCTTTACAAAAACTAGTTTTGTAGATTTGCAGCTTTTTTCGTACAGTTACAGGTGAAAGTTTAGTAAGCATGTAACTTTACATCTGTAGAACTACAGATTTTTTTTTACAGTGTAGCAGTTGCCAAAAAAATTCATACTAAAATTCTTACTACAACAGTTACTCTACTATTGCAAGATTTTCACGTGAAAAATGAAAATGAAATAAATTGTTTGACAATTTTAAGAAAAAAAGGTGAATATTTCGTCATAACTTTTTCATTGTAAGATTTCCACATGAAAAAGAAAATGAAATAAATAGTTTGACGAATCCTTCTATATATGTAAAAAGTAACGGTGTGGAAATGGACCAATGAAAATCTCCGTAGGTGCAGCGAAACGCATCTGATTGGACAGAGCTTTCTGATGCTATAACGGGCGTTACAAAGCGGGGGCTGCTCTGTCGCCAATCGTCGCCAAGTTTGTCGTTAACTTGGCGATATATCGCCAAACTTGGTTATCGAAATTTGTCGCCAACTTGGCGCTATTTTCAGTATTCCGCCAAATTTCCGTAAACTCCCATTGAAATCCAATAGGGTTTACTTGCTTGCAGAAAATCAACAAATTAAGATATTTCATTGCAACCAAAACTAATAATAGCTTATGAATAAAGCTTAATTGAACGATTTACATTATTTTTAATCACAAACAATAACTATTTATAATATTCGTAACACTATATATATAATTATATTTAAAATTTCGGGCAACGCCGGGTACTTTAGCTAGTGTTTTATAAAATTAAAATAAATGCGCCGAAAATTAAAATAATTTTTTAATTGCACTAAATAAAAATATGTTATTTGACTTCTAAATATATGCATTTTAACTAGTGTAGTTTCGGAAATAATATTTTTAATCAGCCTTTTTATTTATTAACAATAACACAAGAGCTGTGACAGCATCTATCACGCTTTAACAGGTAATCCTGGTGGGTTGGTTGGTTGATTTTGGACGGCCGATTATCTACACTAGGAATATAGGCCCGAGGGGGGAGTGCCCTTCGTGGGGGTCTTTCTATGGGAACCTAACCCTTATTTACGCATGGCTCGGAGAAAACCACGAAAACTCCGAACGATTAGGCCAACGGGCGCGACTGGGTTCGAACCCAGCATTTCCCGTCTACCAGTTTCGAGAGCAGAACATCTCAGCCACTGGTGGGGCAACAGGTAATCCTGAAAGAGTAATTTTCAAAATGTTAAGCTTATAAGCACAGACTTAAGTTCTTAATTGAGAAAAGTATTGTCATTTATGTGTATGTTATTTAAGTAACAAACCATTAATTAGTAAAATACAAAAGAAATAATGAATATGAATATATTTAGTTTTTTTTTGTTTTTTTAACCTGGAGAAAACAGAATGGGAAATATATTTCGCAATAGTATTTCTGCTAGCTGACATGACCAGCGTGCCCGGGCCTGTGCCTTAAATTTACCTATCAATAATCATTGTTGAATGATTTTATAATTTTTAATGAAAATCTTGCCAAACTAAACTCACTCCCTGGACCCAACTGTCTTCAGAAGTGTACTGTACACCTTCGAATTTCTATGGTTTTATATTTTTAAATGAAAATATAGCCAAAATGAACTAGATTTGGGCGAGATGGTATTGGCTTCGGCGCAGTTGTGGCGGGCGTTCTATGCATGCTCTGGTCTGTATTGATTTCGTATTTTTAAAGCATCATTGTTCGAAACGAACCTAAACTGGTTACCTCAATGCATTTGTTAGCGTACGCACTTGAATTTATACTAGTTTATATATTTAAATGAAAATCTATCCAAACGAATTAAGGGGCAAGCAATATGTTTAGTGCTTACTTATTTTCTGACATTTAGATACATTAAACTCTCAGTTTCGCCCATAAGTATCTAATAAATCTTAAATAATATAAAATCCGCTATCCCCCAAATTCTCAATTTTAAAACGTTAAGTACGATAAAGTTGCAGGATGAGTTTCTGACGGAAAACACAATGATATTTAGGAATGTACTGAGAAATAAAAGTTTAACGAATACGTGAAACGACTTCCAGCCTTTTCTTTAATTACTTGATATAAGTATATATTAATATTTTTTATCCAAAAAATTGTTGGAAATTTTAATATCCATAAAATAAGTAAATATATTTAATTATTATTTGAATTTGGAAAACAGAGGTTGAATTTTAAATCTGTAGAAAAAATCGAAAATATAAAATCGGCATTTGGATTATTTTTTAAGCGTTCAATTTACTTTAAAAAAAAAAAAAAAAAAAAAAAAAAAAAAAAAAAAAAAAAAAAACGAAAGATAACTTGGCCAAAATAAATAGACAAAACACTATAAGTAAGTGAGATGTGTCTTTTTCTAACATCAACGAAATTTTAAGATTTTTAGTTGCGGTACATTTTCATAGTCACCGCCAACAGACACACATATAGACAGACAAACACACACGGACATATATAAAGGGAAGCATATTCCTTTTATTAGAACATATAACATGTGCTATAAGGGAAAACAATGAGCAGTCGTTTTCAGGTTCATAAACCAGATTTATTAAATTAGTTGCAATGCAATGCTACCGGTAATGCTTTGTTGGATATTTCACGAATGTGGTCGGCCAAAATTATGTTTTTCTTTTAGGTTAATAAAAATCAATTAGTTATTGAATAAATACCCTAATATAATATAGTAATGAATAAATACCCTAATAGTATACCTAAGTAGTAATATGGGATCGTCATAAGATATTTTACTTAGTTATTGACAAAGTAATGTATATCGGGAGAACACTTGGTTACAACATCATTAACAATGTGAAAGTTTTGAATGAATATGAAATTTTGCACTGGAATTAAAAAACGCTTATTGTGTCTGAATTAATATTTGTGATGATTTAAACAAGTGTTTGATTTTGTTATTGTATTCTCTACAACTTCCCAAAACTTATAAACTCAATGCTGAGAGAACCTGTGTATAAACAGCACAAATATGCCAGTAGCGACTCTATATATAAAGTAAGATTTTTGTTTCTTCCTATATCAGTTTTGTTAGTCACTTCATCCACCTTTAATATTTCTATATATTTTAGAATGACCCTGTATACTTATTTTTTTTGCGTTATTTATTAATTTAATTATTTAACGTTCAAATATAAAAATCTAGACTTATCATTTGCGTAATTTGATGAATAATGTTTCAACTCTATATCGATCGTATTCTAATTTATCATGAACCTGCTAAGTTGTCAGAGAATATCATCTGAGAGCTGACGATTATTTGATTATTTAACTGGAATAAATCATTAATTAACTGCATATTTATAAACAGTGCGTTTTCCCCAAATCGTAAAGTAATATGTTCTTTTGTGTTTTGTACAACTGTAAATAGACGAAATGGAAAAAATATCTTTAGAAAGAAGTACGCCTGTTTTAACACAGAAAAAGTACATAAACATTAATTTCGAAAGGTAATTTACTTATTTTTCATTAGACATTTGTGTATTAATAGCGGAAAATTTTTTAGTTTTTGTACAACTTCATGAGCATATTGAGCAAATAAAAAAAATAAATAAATGAAGAAGTAGATGCAATTATATATATTAAAAATAAATTTTTGAACCAGTTTTAAACATTGGCGGTGTCAAGCTTAATATTATATAATTGTCTGAGCGAAGCGAAGGCTAATACTCAGCGCAATATTACTGTCTGGTCACATAACAGCTACGATGAATATTAACGCCATGTCCTACTAAAAAAAAAATAGCCTAATAAAAACCTTTCGTCATGCATAACTCAAAAAATATTTGTCGGATTTCGTTTCTTGTTGCACCAAAATGTACCTATGAGAGTCACCCACTGTGGAAAATTAGTTCCAAATCGTTTAAAAATTATATTAAAAAAACTGATAAAAAAGCACATTTTATCTGCATACGTCACAGATATTTGGTGTGCGTCACTTTCACCGGTAGATGTTTTCGTAAACAACTGGTTTGAACGCGTGGAGCAAATAATAATTTAAAAAAAAAATCACGCAGTAATAATGAAGTGCCATAAAACATATTTAAATTTAATCAAACAGGAAAAGAATTCTGTTTGTTTTTCCATTTAAAAGAAAAAAAGGCATAAAAACTTTGATTTGAGATTTTGCGATATTTAATCAATAGCATTTTTTAATCGCCAAAAGCTTATTTCATATTTCGCGTGTCAAAATTAGAAACAATTATATGATGTTTAATAAAATATTTTGCTTTATAGCATCATTTCTTTTTATTTTCTTTATTTTTTAGGGTTTCGGTCATCTGACAAAACCCTATTCGTCTCGCTCCTCTGTCTGTCCGTCTCTCCGCCTGTCACAGAGCCCGTTCTCAGAAACTATACATGTTGGAGACTTGAAATTTTGTATACATATAGCTGAGCACCTCACATCAAATGACAAACTATAAAACTTTGATAAAGTTGTTCATTTAACCCTTTGAACTCCCTCATGTGTATTTTAAACAATTCTTTCTAATTGAGCCCTAATTAGGTTGGGGCATGAAATTTTGCATACTTATAGCTGAACACCTCACATCAAATGACAACCTATAAAATTTTGAAAAATTCGTACATTTAACACTTTGGGCTCTACATGTGTATTTTAAACAATTCTTTCCAATTAAGTCCTAATTAGGTTGGAGGCGTGAAATTTTGCATACTTATAGCTGAACACCTCACATCGAATGACAAACTATAAAATTTTGATAAAGTCCTTCATTTAACCCTTTGGGCTCCCACATGTGTATTTTAAACAATTCTTTCTAAGTGAGCCCTAATTAGGTTGGAGGCGTGAAATTTTGCATACTTATAGCTGAACACCTCACATCAAATGGCAAACTATAAAATTTTGATAAAGTCGTTCTTTTAACCCTTTGAGGTCCCACATGTGTATTTTAAACAATTCTTTCTAAGTGAGCCCTAATTAGGTTGTAGGCGTGAAATTTTGCATACTTATAGCTGAACACCTCACATCAAATGACAAACTATAAAAGTTTTAAAAGTCGTTCATTTAACCCTTTGGGCTCCCATATGCGTATTTTAAGCAATTCTTTCTAACTGAACACCTTATTAAATTGGAGATTTGAAATTTTGCATACTTATAGGAGAACACCTGAGGTCTTGAAAAAGTCTAACGTTTAATCCTTTGAGCTACCACATACGTATTTTAAGCAATTCTTTCTAAGAGAGCCACTAATTAAGTTGGAGACATGAATTTTTGCATACGTATAGCTGAATACCTCAAACCACACGGCAAATCATAAAAATTTCAAAAAGTCTTATATTATTTACTCCTCCGGGCTCTAACTTGTGTATTTTAAGTAATTTTTCTAACCTCCGCCCTTTTCACCAGGAGAGCACTTTTCCAACTTTTGCCGACACCTATTTGACCATTCTTTCATATTATAAATCATAGTCTTACATATTTTAGTTCCACTTTTTACCGCCAGGGGCGCCTGCTTATCTATCGGCCCAATCCCCTCGACTAATATATCTACGGATAGTATATAAAATGGAGTTTCGTTCGGATAGAGTTTTATTTAGAATAGAGTGCGCCCCTGGTTACGAAATGTGGAACTGACAGATTTTTCAAAAGGATAAAGTGTTTTGATAGGAATATTAAACAAAACCCTCTGTGCGATCTGTGTTCACACTTATTCACTTGTTTTTTACATGCTTTCTTTTAACTCACAATTATAATTGTCTGTGGCACTCAAATTTTATTATTCATTTTTCACCCACTTCCTGTTGACATAGAGTTTTGAAATTTGGAATATCTATGTATTCCTGAGGGAAATACATGAATTGGACATTGATTTTTTTTAAATTCGATTCCTAAGGGGACAATGTTAGGGGGGGGGGGTAAATTAATGGTTACGTTTGATTTTCTATAGAGAAATCAGCATTAGCTTCAACAATGAGTATTTGTTGAAAAGTACCTATGACAGGGTTACCACGATATCGCCACACTTTGGCCAACGTGGCGAAATATCGCGAAATTTGGCAACAAGAAAGTTTTTATATATGAATCCAACTTGGAGATAACTGGTTAATTTGGCAAAATTCCCATTTAAATCCTTTTATCTTCCATAATTGCACTTACCGAATTAAATTTAAACTCCGTGGATTTAAGGTTTTTTTTCAAGACTTTTCTACAATTTAGTGCATTTAAAAACATATATATTTTCTAAATTTTTGTGAATTTTAATGAAAGTATGATTAAAAAAAACAATTTCCATTTATATTAATTTCTTTTTAATCTTTAAAAATGAAATTTGTACTTTTCCTGTGTGAGGGCCTTTGCGAGGTAGAGAAAATGGGTTTGGTGTGTCAAATAAGCTTTTATGCGTATTTTCGTGCAGCTTATTCATTATTTCATATACCCAAGCAATTTTTTAAAGATTTATAAAATTTATTTTGCGTAAGCAAGCCACTTAACTATTTTTATATACAAACAAAAGTAAATTGTATATAAAAAGCAATAATATTATACGTATAAATAAAATGTTTATATTTATGTCACAGATGCCATATACGCACCGGGTTTGGCGTGATTTTTTATGCCAGTTTGGCGAAAACGTCGTTTTCGAATACCACTTACATGTAACGTGTTATAATTGCACGTTATTTTTTATTTCAATATGAAAACAAAATAAAGTGATAAACAAGACTTTTTTATTATTTTTAAAAGGAAATAACAATTAATAAATGATATAATTATAAAAAAAAATTGTAATAACGTTATATATGGTTACATCAGTGGTGGCTCGTGACTGGCATTTTGGGGGGCACTAAATCCATAGCTGCCAAATTTATTCTTCTCTTACCACTATTGCTTTAAAAGAAATCTTTGCCATATTTGTCGACGGAATATTCGACCATTAAATAAGGTAATGATTTCTTTCAAAAAATAATGGTATGAAAAGAATAATACTGCCCGCCATGCATTTAATGCCCCGAAATATGACAGTTACGAGCCCCCACTGGTTACCATGTCAGGCGAAGTAACGCCACTTTGACGCCAATTAGGTACCTCTGTGCGTTTATGACATGTGTGCCATATTTACTTGTAAAAATAAGCATAAACGTTCATCAAGTTTGTTTTCATAGCTATTTATATCCTTTTGCAACAAATCTCACTTTTTGTGGCCGAAACTGCACAAAGATTGAGAAAAACTAGAAAACGGGAAGTCTGTTTTTTCCGAATTTTGTGTCACCTCCGATGACAAACAAAATATAGATAGTACAAAACATATTTCAGTTTCAAGACTTAAAACACACGCTTTTGTTTTGTACAGAATGACGTCATCCGTATCCGCTGAAGAATTCTTCATTTACGATCCAATCTTAAAGAACTTCTACAGAAAAGTACGCATAGGACTATCGCTGAGGATATCGCTTCATAATACACAAATCCAAAAAAAGAAATGTCGTCTATAATAGCTCCACATTTTATCAGAAATCATTTATTTATGTTTTTTCAAAATAGCACGTATTTTAATTATATATTTTAAAAGTTGTTAAGGGAAAAAAAAGGCAACAAAATGGTATAATTACTATTTTCCAACTATTTTCCCACTACTTTCTACAGAAATGGAGTACTGGAGTTGCTGAAATTAAACAAATGGCGCTAAAAACTACAACAAATTAATGTTTCAAAAATAAATTGAGATACAGTTTTCAATCAAATTGCATTTAAATGTACCTTTTCTCCCCAATACGACGGTATAAAAATTAAAAATGTGCGATGTTTAGATTTAAAAATCTTAAAATAGTAGAATAGAGAAGATTAAGTTAAATCGCAGTACAGTAATTGGCACTACATAGTTATCCCGTCGTCAAAAATCTATCTCCAAACTATAAGATTGAATGCCAATAATGGTTGATCGTAAATGTCGCATTCTAAATACCTTATTACCATGCATTTAATGCTTTTCATAGTACTTTGCTGTTATATGGGCTTTGGCATTTTTGTAAAAAAGCACGACATTCGGTGTTAAGAAAGTGAGATTTTTTGTCAAATCATATAAATGACTATGAAAATAAAACAGAATAAGTATTATACTGGTTTATATATATATATATATATATATATATATTTAAAAATGCATTTGCTAACACGCATTAGATAAGTTATTTATGTTTGTACATAATCTAATATATAAAAATGAAAATTTGTTTATCTGTCTGTTTGAAATTCTATACAAATCCACAGTTTGGAAGCCAGAATTGTGAAAAGATACGTACATGTGTAAACACGGCCGAGGCAACTAAAGTAATCCGGAATCGAAATAATTTTTAGTTAATTTTTAATTAATAAAAAACCACCTTTTTAGCAGCAATTACTTATCAAATTTAAACGTTTTTCGTTACAGCAGTTGCCAAAAATTAAAATACACAATACAATTCTTACTACAACAATTAATTTTCTACTGCAAGATTTCCACGTGAAAAATGAAAATGAAATAAATAGTTTGCCGAATTTAAAAAAAGGTGAATATTAACGTCATACCTTTTCTATTGCAAGATATTCGTGTGAAAAATGAAAATGAAATAAATAGTTTGACGAATTTAAATGAAAGTGAATATAACTTCATAACTTTTCTATTTCAAGGTTTCCAAGTGAAAAGGGAAAATATTACGTCGTATTGGAAATATAAAGGACGTGGTGGATATAACGTCATATGAGTGTGAAGAAACGTATTGAAGCACGATAAAAACCCGATTATGGAAATATTGGCGTATTTTAACATTATTGCTACAATGATATATTGAAATAAGTTCATTTATAGCTGTATTATTTTGCGTCTGTTGCATTTATACATTTATATATATTTTTCCATTTGATTCATGTGTACAATACTTCGACTGCTTTTTTATGTTTGTTTTATTTTGTGTGTTAAATTTTAAAATTGATTTTTCAGAACAAACATTCTTCAAATTCTAGGCAACGTCGGGCACTTTAGTTTGTAACAGATAAATGGCTTCTGTATCTGTACATCTATGCTAATAATATAAAGCGTTATGATATTATAAAATATGTAATATTATTAATGTTTGTGCGTTTGTGATGTGTTATCTCTCAAACAACATAGCCAACTTAAAAAAAATGTTAGTGGCCATATCTGCTCCGAAAAAGACTATATTTTATGTCAGTGTAACAACCTACATGGCTTCAGGAGCAAAAAAGTTCTAAAATTGCGATTTCTGTGATATTTATTGGGGTTAGAATTTTAAATTCGGTGGGGTGGTTACTTTTAAGATGTAAATACTAGTTGCGAAAAGGTTCGAAAATTCAATTTGACAGATAAACGTAAAAATTTCTAGAATGGTTCTAAATGATGACTTATTTGGAATACTGAAAATTCTGGTATACTGTTGGGATTAGAAACTAGAACTTTGCATGACAGTAATTTCTAAGATGTAAATGCTCGTTGTAGAACGAATACTAAAAAATTGAAAGACTAAACAAAACGGAAAAAGATCTAAAGATGATCTAAGTAACGAAGTACATGGAATTGTTAGGAATATAAACATGAAAATTGACGTGGCTGTATTTATCATGACGTAAATTCTTGCAATAGAACAATTTCTAAAAATTTCGCTACATAAAACACTGCAGAAACAAAAAAATTTCGAATTTTTTCTATTCCTGTGTTACTGCTGAGCCCAAAAACTTGAAACTTTTATTTTTTTTTTATAAACTAGGGGGCTCGGCCCCCTACGAGCTACGCTCGCCAACCCCCGTCCAGACACCGCAGACTCTAAATGCACGCTAATTTGATCGGCTTTAAAAAGATTTCGAAAGATTGAATTATAATTTAAAAAACAGTGGCGATCTCCCTATAAACGAATTTCTATTCCTTTCTCTTTGATTGGGGAATTTTAACGCCAAATCCGCTGCGGTACTACTTAATTATCCTGTCGACCAATTTCGCCAAATTATATAAATCGCCAAACCACTCGCCAAATTATACAAACTGATATAATTTTTATTTTAAATAACGAAAGAACAAATAAATTCGTACAACATTAATAAAAACACAAATAAAACGTCGAAATAAAAATAACTTGATGACGTATACACGTGTAACAACATTTCAAAATAAGCTAATATAAAAGGAATTCAGTAAAGAGAGTCTTTGTCTGCTGGTATTTTTTAACAAAGCGAAAAGAAAGTTCTTTTAAATGAGACATTTTAAATTAATTCTCAAAATATCAAATAAATGCCTAGCGCATTTTTTAAATTTAAACTTTTTTGCAATATTATTTTGTGTTTATTTTATGTAATAACTATAATGTGACGTAAATATGACGTAATTTCTCCTAAGACTTCTAACGCATCTTAATGAATTTATTATTTTACAATATCCTTTCTCTTTTAAAATTCACGTGTATACTTTTTATGACGTAATTTTTAATAAGTTCCTGCTTTTTATATGTAATTATTTAATTCTAGTTTGAAAGTTTTGTTCCTGTTTATAATAGTCACGTGTAAATAAATTTTTAATTTGAAGCAAACATTATTGCTTGCGCTTTTTATACAGTTGGCAACAGTTCAAATTAGTACAATTTTCTGAAATCTGTAAAAAATATCTCTAGAAATGCTGAAAATTTGACTTTAAAATAGAAATAAAACCTGAAAAAATGAGTCAAAATAAAAAAATTAATGCAATCTGCACTCCGGCAAATTCTAACGCATAAAATGATCTAAAAATGATTACACTGCCATTTATAGTTTTTGCTGCTATAAAACTTTTTTAGTGGAACGATTTTGTCCAACTTTAGCATTAAATAACTCTTAAAATAATTCTTCGATTTGAAAACTGTCTGCATCAGCGTGTTTATCAAACATTTCCGTATAAAACCACCGATTTTCATATTTTTGTATGCATGATTTTTGTTAATATTAACGAAGAAAGGCCTCCGGTCACAAAAAAATCAAAACCGGCGGCGGCGGTGACAGCGGTAGTTACTTTTTTTTAGAATAGAGAGATGGTTTCTAAAAAATTTAAAATTTAAAAAGATAAAATGAATGGAAAGCATTCTCAATTACCATTAATTAGAATTATTAGGTATAGAAACTTTAAATATTTCATAATGCTGCCGTTTTATATTTGATATGAATTTTTTTTTCTGATTCATTTTTTTAGGCATTTTATCATAAGGTCATATTCTCAATTGTCATTAGTAGATTTTTTGTGTATTAACTTATTCTGGTAAAATTTCATAATCGGAGTCATATTGGCGTATTTTAGCTTGCACGATTTTCTGAAAAAATATGTATGGATTTGTAAATTTCTTCAAATGACACTTTGACAGCTCAAAGGTTATGCAGACGATATATTCAGATTTTGTGTCATACTTTATGCTGCAATCATTGCCGATTTCTTTTATTTAGTACGTGCTAAATACAGCTCAACTTGTGCAGAATATGTTTGAAAACAAAACAATACAGCTTATGTAGTGAACAGCATACACTCATCATTTAAATCCAATTGAGCATATCTAAAACATACTCTATCGACGTACTGCATGCCACTGTTGATGTGTTCGGTACTTTGATACTATATCAGATTTTGAAGAGAGAATTCCTTAATTCTTATCGACAACCTCATTGCATCCGTGGAAAACAGATATTGTACAATATTAACTATGCCGGGGGAGAACACACCATATAAAGTGTAGTCCATTCTTTTCAAAATTCATATATTTGTCATTTAAAGTTACTCAAATTGGTGCGAAGCGTCTGATTATGCTCTTGACAGCATTTTATACAGTTAAAATTCCGATATAAGATAATATAGTGTTTCATTTTCAATTTTACTTTTAATATATTGCGTACTTTCAATTGTATATCCATGCATGGCTGTCTTGCATGGTTTGCTTTCCCACTTTTTTAAACAATTTATACGAATTTATATATAAGATTTTGTAATCCTACGATTTGATTATTTTCATCATTTCAATTTATCGCAGTATATGGACAATTAAATATAACATATCATTTTCTTTGCTTCCACACGTTATTATTATATCTATGTTCTTTGCAATACCGCTCAGACTAATCCCTCTGAGGGAAGTCCTAGTAGCAAATTTTCGAATTTTGAAAATTAGATAGTTTACTTATATGTCAGTAGACATTTATGTATTAAAAAGGGGAAAACATTCAAATTCTAGTACATGAACATATTGGGAAAATTAAACAAAGTATGATTAAGAAATATACAGTGTGTCCACGTATAACCTGACCGACCTTTATTTTCGCAATCGTTGGTCCTAGATGCATACTTCCAATTACAAAAATGGTTTAAATAAGGTAAAGAATTGTTTTTAAAGCGATTTGGATCAAGAAAAATATTTATTAAAAAATTACGAAATTTAAATTTTTATACGGTCCCCCGGTCCTATAATTGATATTTAGTAAAAATTTACTGTGACACTAACAAGTAAGACAGAAAAAGTCCCATTCATCTAACATTGAAATTGTCCGAGTTATGAAACTTTGAAATGCATGACTTATACCATTTTTTTGCATATCAAAACATATGATTTCGACCATGCTTTCAGGGGTCGTATATAAAGTACTTAAACTTATTTCAAGATATCTGCGGTTTGAAAGAAATCGTACAACTATTACGATTGAATTAACTTTATTAGTTAAGTTTCAGATTAGTTAAAATACTTGTATTTTAACATATGTTGTATTTTGTAAGGATTTGAGGCTATGATTTCTTTTAACAAAAATTATGTTATTTTCATAAGGTTTTATTTAACTTGCAACGATCATCTTTCCAGTTTAAAATTTGTACTCGAAATTTAACCGACTTTCAAATGTCCGATCGAAGTTAAAATTTTACATACTGACTTAAATCCGATTACAATGTAATTTTACTATGATTTTTGGCACTTGCCATCTTATACATACTTATATTAGAGAATAACACAAAAAAATTCGGATAGATTACCGTCAACAAGTTTAAGAAATGGTTTTTGATTAGATAACATAAACCTGCGATGGCTGTGTTTTTTAACTTTTATAATTACTTTTATGTATTTTTTAACGCTAAATAAAAAAAAAAAAATCACCTTCACTTTTAACCATCATGTCAGAATTTTTCGCAAATCGTAAATTTCAAGGTTAAAAAATAGCAAAAAATCTGATACTATAAAATAGATGTAAGACTTTCTTATTCAGTTTAATTTTATTTAATTCAATAATTTATTCAATTTTGTGGCTTATACTGGGTTTCTTACAGCTAAACAGCTCAGGGGTCCGATGAGGTTGGGAGGGGAGGATGGATCAATTTTAACTTTGAGCTTTTTAACTTTGAAGTTTGCGATTTGAGAAAAATCCTGACGTGATGGTTTAAAATGAAGGTCATTTTCGGATTCAGCGCTGAAAAATACATGTGAATCAATTTTCAAAAGCTAAAAAACATGTCACAGCCCAAAGTTATAAAGACGGTGTAATCTAACAGCATTTTAAAATATGTATCATTTTTGTAAAGAATTGAGGCTGTTGTCTTTCATTCTTTTATTTAAAAAAAAAAAAAATCTGTTATTCTTATCCTCTTATATGTTCTGTACAAATTGTATATTTTGCACTAATATATCAGAATGATTAAGGATTTCAAATTTATATTGCAATGCTGATTTACTCTTAACCATTTCTTTAATATATCTGACGAAATTATATTTCAACTAAATTTGTGAATGACCCCTAATTTGCAGCAGAAAATATGCTCCAACTTCAAACAGCTATAACTCTGTCAATTTTAATCGTAGAATAACGGGACTTTTTTTGCCTTACTTGTCAGTGTAACAGAAAAATTTTACTAAATATAACTTATAGGACCGGGGGACCGTATAAAAATTTAGATTTTGTAATTCTTCGCTAAATTGTTTTTTTCTTTTCAAACTTTCTCTATCTTAACTCTGTAACTAATTTTGACCATTTTTGTAATTGGAAGTATGCATCTAGGACCAACGGTTGCGAAAATAAAGGTCTGTCAGGTTATACGTGGACACACTGTATGCAGTTATATATTAAAAACAATTGTTTAAATCTTGAAACATTGACAGTGGATGAAGGACGTTACTGAAAAACTGCACTTAAAAATTCGAAAAAATATAAAAAGCTTAATAGATTTATATAAATTATACTAAATTTTCCAATATTGCAAATTCAAAGTTTTCTGTTGAGTTTTAGAGTTCCATTTTTTAGCATTGAAGATCATCAAGTGCTGCAGGGTAAAATAACTATTCATTTTAAGAAAAACTATTCGCACAACAGGAATATGACGTAAACTTTCATAATATACTTTTTAAATAATCAAAATTATTAGACAATACTTAGTGCTTCCATTTCATATTTTTCACTTGCATTTTCGTATTTATAAATGTTTTTTCCTGCATAGGATGGCTCAGGTCAGTCTTTAACGTTGTTAGTTTGTACCTTCTCGATTTTGGTTGTAGTTTTTTTCAGTAGGCTATTTTCACTTTAAAAAGTAAAACTAACTATATATATATATATATATATATATATATATATATATATATATATATATGTATATTTACTGCTTTACTACTACATATTTGAAAAGTACACGCGCATAACATTTGGCATTGGGCTCAGATAGCCATTGAAGCAAAAATTCAATTAGAAACATTAAAATATTGAAGCGAGAAATCTGAAAAGAATGCTCCCGTAGGTTTAACATTATATTGAGAGTTTTTTTCTCGTGACTAGTGTAGAATCGTAACCTCTTCGCTACTGAGGTCCACATATGTGGGACTTGGATCTTAGCCCATTGTAATAAAACCACGCCAGATATCTAAATTTTTATTATCAATTCACATTTATGACAGTTTAAGCGTCAAAATGAATCCAACAGATTTTAACACTTGACTTATTTTCATTGCAAAACCGTTGGTTGCAAGTGAGGTTTTGAAAAATGTCGTCAACTGAGCGATTGCATAAAAGGAAGTAATATTTATATGTATTAAAATTTTAATTAAGATATGATTTTTTTTTTTGTTAAGAACATTATAAATAATCACTAGATAACTTCTTTTTGTTTATTTTGTTAATTTTTTTTATTTTAAAAATAACATTTTACCGAGTCCTATAAACAGGCTTAAACTCTGGAAATACTGTTATCGTATTTAGAAATATTAATAATAATAAATAATAATAATGTAATATATTTAATTAGCTCAAAATATGTGGGTTTTTTTAAAACAGAATATGCAATTGAAGCTAGATTAAGTGGATTTTGTATATTTGTTTGATTAAATAATATTTAATGTTGATTAAATTCTGCAATTTTATTGAAATACATAGCCACATTGGAGACCATAGCCACATATGTAATGCATTTTTTATTCAAAATAAATAATGGTAATTATCTTTGTATAGTTACAATTTCAAATTATCATTTCGCATGAATATTACATAATAATAATAAAATATTAAAAGATTTCCTTAGGCTAACTGAGTTTAAATTTTTTATCCCAATTTTATTAATACTAATGCATACATTTTTTTTTTCTTGTATATTCATTTTAAACTACATGATGGGAATTCAATGGCTGTTTATTTTTAAGTGTGCAAAAATATTGCCTAATACTGTTAAAATTAATAATTTTCTTCAAAATAAAATTTAACCATCAGTTATGAGTGTTGAGCTTTTCGAGGATCTAGCTGCACAAAGAAATTTACATTCCATGCAAAATCTAAAGCACAGGTCAGTAAATACTGCAGTTTATGATATGATGAAAATTACAGGACGGCATATCCTCATGGGTGTATCGAAACTCCCCCAAGTCAAATTATATTGATCAAAAAACAATCCAGCAATTTGTTGATACAATGAAAAAATAGATTAATTAAACTAAGGAACTATCTGCAATTTCTTGTGCCACTCTTTTTAGATTTAATAGGAGAAAAGTGTTTAAGCTTACTTCGATCTAAACGTATTTCTTTGGAGTAGAAAATGATTCCCTTTCTGGGCAATGTGATTTCCCACAATATGTACCTTCAAAACCAAATCCTCTAGGTATAAAATATTGATTCTGTCTGTTAGAGATGGATTGGCATAAGATTTCTGTATATACATTTGTTAGCAATGGCTGTATTTCCTCAAATGATATGCGGGATTTTCGTTTAGTTGAGGGTATTGTTGAATTATTGCATTAAAGTGCGCCCCAATATTTTAACCATATAATTTACACCGATTTTTTACTAGTCTGAAATATGCAGAATACATTTGCAAAATATTTTTTTCTGGAACTATTACGTCAAACAGAATTGGTTCTGCTACACAAAAATTGAGAGTTGATAAAAAACAAAATAAAAGGGGAGTGGGATGAGGTACTTAGAGAAGATGAGATTTTGTTTTAAAGTGGAAATATAACAAATCACTTTACTACACTTACTTTTCTTTCTATATGTGTTGAAAATGAAGTAACTTATACATGCATCAGATGGTCGAAAGAGGATAAGAAAAAAGAAAAAGTAGCCAGCCAGCTGTAGCAGAGATGTACAACGTATCTATGGGTGGTACTTTTATCGGTACCTAGCATATTATCACTCTGCATCAAAATCAAACAAACGACCAATTCGGATATTTAATTGCTTTGTATGTCTAATGATTTCTAATTGCTGGATAAATTACGTAAGAGATAATAAAGCAATGCAAATGAAAATTTTTGTCATTAATATATTATAGGATGTGTGTTGCTACACTTCTGATGCAGCATGAAAGAAGAAATCGTATAAACCGCCGTAGGCGTCGGCCACGAATACGTTCATGTTATGAAAGATGCAAATCCCAAAGAAGCAAAGAAAAAATAACGTACCTAATAAAGAAAATCCATCTTGACAATGTAGGACATTTACCAAGATTTAGAGACAGCCAAAATGCGTCTAAGTGTTTGGAAGAATGTAAATAAAAAAGAAGAGTTATGTGTATAAAGTGTAAAGTTTACTTATGCATTTTGAAAAACAATCGTTTTAAATTTTTTCACACTAAGTAAAAAAGTAATCTAATAAAATTTAATTTTTGCAGTCATTTCTTTGGAATAGTTCACGGCAAAAATTGTTTTAAAATGTTGAGATTTACGATTTAATTAATTTAATACAATTAAAGCAATATGTATAATATTTAATTATGTTATATTAAAGAAAAATATTTATTTTCGCAATTTTAAAAAGAAAAAAAGTATTTAAAATGATTTTCTAAAATGTTGAACTTTTTACGCAATTGAGTCCCAAGGCTCACATATGTGGACCTCCATTTACTAGTATCCTGGTGCATCAATTTTTAAAATTATTTTATTATTATCATTTTTGAGGCCAAAATATATAAAAAAACCTATTCCAACATTTTTTCACAAAAACATTTTTTGTTCAGTAACGAAGAGGAAAAGACTTATACGGCTTTACTGATAGAAACGTACTTCTGTACTAAAAAAAGAAGAAAGCTGTTTCAAAGTATGTCTGTTCTCCAACTATCTTCCGTTAAGTATCTGTAACTTTTAATAATGTTGAATAATTTTCTGCACAAAATTTAAATAAATATATATATATATTATTTACGGTAAATTTTTCATACATGCTAGGCTAACTATAATTCCTTACAACAAAAATAATTCAAAACATCTTGTTAATGGCAGCAGGAAAAGGCTGTCTCAAAATTATTCTATATCATTTAAACATAAGTTGCGATCAGTAACTATAAATGTCATTAAAGTTATTTTTTAAAACTAAACTCAAAAGAAAACTGATATTCAAGCTAAATAATTAATGTAATATACTTTTATCCAATAATAATAATTTTCCGGACTATACTATGTTTTTAATCTATTAAATAAATAACTGCTATGGAAACTGAATGAAACTAACATAAG
Organism: Maratus speciosus; assembly: GCA_963932465.1. Taxonomy (NCBI): domain Eukaryota; kingdom Metazoa; phylum Arthropoda; class Arachnida; order Araneae; family Salticidae; genus Maratus; species Maratus speciosus. The sequence continues at coordinate 174,234,784 of OZ010790.1, read as the reverse complement.
AGTACTGCAGTATTACATGGAATATTCTATAATCACTTTACATTAGTAATAAGAAATCAAAATAACTGCTGAAATGTACTTCTTTGATTTCAGCTTTTTTGCGATAATTGTTATTTTAATCAACCTGCTATAGATTGCTTTAGACTACAATAATGTTATCTGCAGTAAATGTACTATGCATATATTTTTCAAACAATCATACTAATTTAAATATAGAATTTAAGATACCATTGTTCGAAGAACAATTAAGTGCTTGAATACAATGTCTCCATATTAATAGAATATTGCGTGGAAGTAACTGTAATTACACAGTATATCCGTCCAGGAACATTTACACAAAGCACATATATACAAATTATATCATCGGGAAAAGGGAGTAATTAGAATATTACTCGATAAACTTTCTAACTAGTATCTTTCGATAAATAACTCCAAATGCTATCAAAATGTAATAATTTTCCGCATACAAGTTATAAGAAAATGAATTATTAGTGATAAATATCTATTGTAAGGCACAGTTTTCATACACATTTCACATAAAGAAATGTTATGGCAGGTATTGTTTATGAGTCATATTTATATTTTAAATTATTAACGAATCGTAAATTGTACGTCAAATGTGGCAAATGAGGTGCGTTCATACTATAATTAGTTTTAGCTGTTAGAAACAATAGCTGTTGCACTTGTATGCAAAAATGCACGAATAGAAAATTTTTTACGATTATATATATATTAAATTCAGTAATACGGTAATAATTTGATCCCATTTGAAATAGGGCGTAATCACCATGGCAAAATAGAATCATTACTTATCATGGAATATCATTGAATTAATTACGTATGATAGGATTTAAAATAATGAAGAAAACCTTTATTAATATCTTTCCAAGTTTTGAATCGATTTTCCAAAAATTTGAAATGACTGGACAAAATTCTGCAACGATTATATATATTAAATTTCAAACCATTTGGTTGGGTACTGTTTGTGTTATATACGGAAAGACGGGCAGGCAGACAGACGGACAGGCCGGATGCCGACTATGGATTCTGCGTATTTATAAGATTACGATTGCAGATAAAACCCAATTGATAAATAACATTTTTACACTAAACAGCTTAAAATTAGTTGAATTATTTTTTGTACTTTTTTACGTTAAAATATTTTGTTTAAAAAATAGCATAGTTTTCCTTTCAGCATTTATAGTAAAATAAGTATGAGATTTAGACAATGATATGCTATTATTAGTTTAAAATACAGTGATGGAACAGTGGCGCAGCAAATGGGCGATTGTCACCACTAAATTTCTATTAAATTCTTCGCCTTCAAAGATTTCAGAAATTCTGTCTTGAAGATAAATTAAGAATATTATTAAAATTTTCAGGTATTAATTCATTCTCTGCTGCTACACTGTTCCATCACTGAAATATTATACTGTTTCAAACGTATGCTGAAATCGCCATTCATTCGTTTCTAGTACTTTAAGCTTAATACAGTTTTTTAAGGGTGTGCAGATTTAACCGGTTTTCAACAAAGACCGTGATACACTTCTTTTCCATACATACATTTTCTTTACTTTATGCATGTCCACGTATATATTTTGAGCAGATGGCTGATTTTCATAATTATTTTGCATTTTTTTTTTTTTTTTTTTCGGGAGGGTGGTCGGGAGACTCGTACTAGTATCGGACAAGTTTCAATTTGATTTTGACTCCAAAATTGTCTATCTGTCTATTTACTTGAGTTTTCTTTTACTTTTTACAGTCTAACTTTTGTAAAAATTGGTTAATCATGGCGAATTTTGAATATGGTGTTGAGTAACACGATATTACTTTTCTTAAAATAGCCGTCATGTATTTGAAACAAAATTTTTCATGTGTTTTACAGTGACAAACATTGCTGTTTATATACTATTAGTAAATACACGTAAATAATCTTATATAATATCACATAAAAGGGTGCATTTACTTAAAAAAATAAATTTAAAATACGAAGTTTCTTTAGATTTTAACTTTTTAAAAAGGGAAAGGTGAAATTTGATGGTTCTGTTTTACCTACAAATAATGTTTAATTAAATATGGTTAATTATGCTATATGTAAATATTTAATTATTTATGTAAATGTATGTATTAATATATATATTATTTGCATTTAGTATTTAGCAAAGGTGAGTCAGTAAAATTAAGTTGCAGCATAAAGATTCTGGTTTTTGAATGTCATAATAGATTACTAAAACTAGGTATATTTAAAAAATCCCTGCCGGCCCGGCCTACAGGCAGAGGTAGATTTCGAAGTCAAATATACTAATTTCACAAACAAAAACTAAATCATGATTATAGATAAATCCACTTTAACAATTTTATCTGGCCGCTCTTGACGAGTTTTTATTTCATTTTCATATAATAGCTGGTTTTATCAGAATCATGTTAGGGCGGTATTAAAAAAAATACTTTTCCATGCTCAACAACTCGAAATTTTCTGGCATAATTCCAGATTCATTTTTAATTAAAAAAAAATATGAAACTTGCTGACGTGATTTTTGAAGAGATTTATAAGCGACCTGTGTTTTTATTTTTTGTTCAATTAATTAAAACTTGATATATAAACAATTATTTTCTCAGAAGGACAATATTTTTCGTTTCTAACACAATCGCTTCGGGAAATTCCGTTCAAAATGCCCACTTTAACATCATTTTTTGAAATATATTCTGTCTCTATCTAAAAATCGATTATTACGGTACATTATATAGTTTCTGAATAAGCGAATCTACCAATTAAATGCGTTTGAGAGCAAAAATGAATTTAAAAAGCAGTCAGAAAACAAGCAGTTTGGATTTAAGCGCATCCTTAATACAATGATTTTTCCAACACAATCCGCTTCGGTAAATTCGGTTCAAAATGCTCTTTTTAACAGCATTTAAAAAAATATATTCTGCCCCTATCAGAAAATCGACCATTACGGTACATTATATAGTTTCTGAGTAAGAAAACGTACCAATTGGAAGCCTTTGAGAGCAAAAATGAATTGTAAAATGAGTCAGAAAATAAGCAGTTTGGATTTGAATACACCCTTACGAAGATCATTTTTTACTTCAACCGGTATGTATTTTTAATTTGTTTTTGCTCTAAGAATTGGTCCTATCCAAAACTTGTCTATATAGATGTTGTAGACAATATTAAGAAGATATATGATAAATTCATGTGGATTTTATATCTTTTGAATTGACGGAGTTATGGATTTTTTTCTTCTTCAAACCCCCTTTTTGTTTTCGTTTTTAATTTTTTTTGCGGTACGAATTGGTCCTATCAAAAACTTGTGAATATAAAAGTTGTAGATAATGTTAAGGAGATTTATAATAAAATTAATTGAATTTGATATCTTGAGAATTGACGAAGTTATGAATTTTTTTCTCCCAAAAACCCTATTTTTTGCGCCCCTTGAGCCCATTTTTAACTTTATCAAAAATCTGTGATACATAAATTTTTGGCCCTATTTTTAGAAGTAATAAAAACTTTAAACTGATTTGATATGTACAAAAATTAAGAAGTTATGGGGGGTTTTCTGTTTTCACAAAACCCCTCCCTATTTCCCTCCCCTTGGTCCGATTTTGCCCATTAACGAACTTGACCGAGATTTTATGCCCATTGATTTTATGTATCAGTTTGGAAGAGATTGGTGCAGAATTACGAAAGTTATCGTGTCCAGAAGAAAGTGATATATATAGATAGATAGATAGATAGATAGATAGATAGATATATAAAGTTTTTTACTGAGGGTGGTTTTGGGTTCTAGGGGTCATGATCGGTGTAGATCTGCAAAAATTTTTCAGAAATTCCAACATAGGAACGATCCCAATAGGTAGTATTTCATACGAAATCTACCTAAAATGGCATTTACATGAAGAAGTTATTTAAAAAAATGCACCCAAAAATATAAGTAATATGACTATACTTCAAAAATGGTCCTGGAGACGCCGGCATAGCTTTAAAATCTATATATTTAAATCAATATACCTAAATTAGTGCTAAAAAGACTTTAAAAGAACACATTTTTACTTTTTACTATGTTAAAATAAAGTATTTAGTTCAAATTTCAAGAAACCATACAAAATATACATTTAAACATAATGAAATATAGTTAAAAAGTTGAAACGCAACAATAAAGCATGTGTTCGCGCATAGAAACATCCTCCTCAACTGAGTCTAGGAGCCGCCGGATTTGGCTTATTCTTCTGAAATAGACGTAATACAATGCACCAGATAGTCAGCTATTATAAAATATGCGTTTTATAAATAATGAGAAAATTTTTATTTTTTCGTCTTTTGCCAGGTTTTTTCGTCAGATACTCCACTGTGAGTGATATTGCGTATAGTTTTTTTTTCTTCTGCAAAGACGCATGCGAAAATTAATGTAATTTATCGTCTACACGTCTATTGTGCGTCAAGGGATATTGGCAACACAATAAAGAATATTTGGATTAAAATTAATGTACTTATGAATAATGTATTTTTAGAGAAACATACACTTGTAAAAAAATACTTTTACAAAAATAAGCCAAATGTCGTGAAATAAGTAGACATCAGTACATTAATGTTAAAGGGAATGTTTTGACGAATGCTCAAACAATTACTTGTTACGTAGGGTAAAGTGCCCATATTTCACCCCCCCCCCACCTAATTTCGTCCCCCCTTAACTTCTCCGCTTCTGGGAAAGTGGCGCCACTTATGACGCAAGGCACACGGGACGGTAGGAAAAGGGGTCAGTGTTGAAAGTTTCGTTCGCCAAGACGCATATATAAATTAAAGACAGCGAATTTCCTATTTTTAGAAGACCCGAGTTCTTATTATGTCCTTTGTAAAACATTATATACTGTACTGTAAGTATTTATCTCTTATTCATTGTATGTATTTTACGTTGGTAAGATGCTGACAGTAGCATACAGTGAGTTTTAGGACGCTCAGTTCATCTTATGGAAACTGAAGATCCGTAATATTGGGAAGTACTGTGGTCCCAATTTCGTCCCCCTTGCAGTTCTTATTTTCGTCCTGGGGACGAAATTAGGAATGCTCTTTTCATGAGATTTTTTTCAATTTTTTCTTCATGTTTGGATGGCTAATGCATAGTTGCCAATTTCCCGATTTATTGGGTACTAGTAAAATCTTACAAAAATGTTTTCTTTATTTAATTTCGTTAAAATTGCGATTGTATAAAGCATGGATTTCTGCATAAAAATATTGGTGTTAAAAAAATTAAGGTGGGTGGCAACTATGCTAATGTTTCGTTATGTTATCCTTACACTGATAATTAGTGAATTTCTTTGTGCCTTACTTTAATGTAAATTAAATTACTCACTCATTTAGAAATAAATTTTGTTTTAGTTATAAGTTATATATAGTTTATATAAGTTATATACTTATATAAGTTATATATAAGTTATATAAGTTAGTTATAACCCTCGGCGTATTGGATTTTTTGGAGGGACGAAATTGGGACCATTTTTTTCTTTTGAATTTTTTAGATATTTTTGAAAAAACAATTTTTCACTTTGTTATTATCTTTTTTGTACAATATTTGCCTATGTTTCTATGTGCGTAGGTAGTTAGTCTATGTAAAATCCAAATTTGGTAGATTTTCACTGAAAAATACAACTTTCAAGGGCCTAAAAGTGACTGGGGGACGATAATAGAGTACCTTACCCTATGTGTTTGTATGCTTGCATCTTTCTATAGAATGGATAAATAGCTTGATAGAATAAAAAATCTATTTTTTTTTTTTTTTTTTTTTGTAATGTAACAAATGCATATACCAACTTACGAAATTACATTTATTTTGTTTGTAGTTTGAAGCCAAGTAAAAGGTATAAAATTAAATATTGCAAACAGCATCTCCCTAAAAACTTTATATGAACTTAAATTGAAAGTGATATTTTTAAGATTAAAAAGGATAAAAATGCTTTAAAAATGCAGATATTGTTAAACAAAAATCTACCTTCTAATACAGAAGCTTGAAAATTAAAAGGTGTCTTTTAAAAAAATGATCCAAAATAAATATTTAGAAACATTTATTTGAAAACGTTCTTTTTTCAGGAATATTTATTGCATGATTTTAAACATAATTGTAGCTTTTTAATATAATTCTAAAGACCACGTGTAATTAAGTTCCGTCCACAAATAAGGCTTAATATCTCATGTATTTTATTTTTTCCTCTTTAAATTTGAAAAAGTTTAAAGAATTATATTTTACATGAATTGCTACTAGTTGGCGAATTACAAAAAAATATTTCATAACTACAATTTTACAAAAAATTAAATAACAAACTAATATAACGGCTTTACTGGCATATTTTATTTACGCGAAAAATTAATTGAATTTTATATGTACTATTAAGATGAATTTCCAGTACTTCATACAATATCATCAGATTTACATACATTCTTCATTACTTGCATGCTTAAATGCATATTTCTTACATACATTCATCTTAGTTAGAACATATATTTTATATATTTACGTACATTATGAAACATACCGGGTGTCCCAAAAATGACTGATAGATTTTAAAATTCAATAACTTGCAAACGGTGACAGATATTAAACAAATTCTTGCAGGAGTGTTATGTAGAGACGTCAGGAGATTGTATGCAATGATTCTCAGTTTTAGTTACAAATAGCATCGCTAGATGGCGCTGCAAGCAACGACCGCTAAATCCAGTCTCGATTTTTCGACCTCTCTCTACCTCCATACGAAAAAATGAGATTAAAACGTATTGAATGGATTCCGAACTACCAAAATGCGGGTCTGGACTGAGCGCCTTTTGCTCTCAGCGTCATCTATTGTTTGAAATTCGAACTTAAATCAAGAATAACAGTACAAAAACTCCTGACATCGTATATAACCCCCCCTGAAAGAATTTTTTAAAATATTTGTCACAATTTGGAAGTTATTGAATTTTAAAATCCATCAGCCACTTTTGTGACACCCGGTACATATATACACTAATTTTCAATGCATTCATGACATACAAGGGACGTAATTTCAGCAGATGAAAGTAAAGCGACGAATGGTCATTTGACATTTTTTTTTTTTTTTTTTTTTGCATTTGAAGCCCACCGAAGTGGAGATTGCTTTGGGGCCTATAGCTGCAATGGCTGGCGCCTCGAATGATCATTTATTTTATACACAGAAATAATTGCTCAAACTAAATATGCAATTTCGTTAACATAGAAAGACGAGATAGCACAAGGAAACAGGGGACAACACCAGAAAATTGCAGCCGTGAGCTCCACAAAGAGTGTGGCAACGGAGCTATCGGGAGTCGAACAGATAGATCTCCTAAGCTCTCAACCCAATAGCGAAGTGGTTCCTTAACCACTTGGCCGAGGAGGCTCCGCGATGAATGGTAAATATTCCAAACTTCTATTCTACAACACAACAATCAGTACATCCATGTTTATCTTCAATATTGGGCCATTTTTATTCGAAATCATATATAGCACGCTAATATTAATGTTGGCACACAATTTAGCATAATTTGAAATTAATACTTTCACACTGTGTTTAGATTATTCGTTATAGACAATATAAAAGCGCAACAGTTTACCTTACCTCTTATGTTGATGATATGGAATATTTATAAATTCAACGATATTTTAAATGATTTTTTTATGATACTCGAAAAACATTAATGACAATTAAGATGTTTTATAATAGACAATAATAAAGTTTATATATATATGCTGGTCGTGACTTTACGTCTATAATTATTTCAGAAAAAACTCACATAGTTAGTAATTCTATACAAGGTGCCTACAAATTAGTCGAGGCAATTTCGTAAGTTAAGAACTTCCGAAATATTAAATGAAATTAACTAGTTGAAAGTCAGACAAGTAGTAATATTGCCGAAGTTTATTCATAGATGGCTTTAAGTTGTCATAACTGACGTTATTGCTTATAGAACGGACTTGTTATTGAATTGCCGTCACTATCACAAAATCTTCCACTGTTTCATTTCGGTGTATGGAGTTTCGTAAGGTATCAAGTGTACAAGCCGCCACTTCCTGCATCCATTCCTGAACTAAAATCAAGAATCTGCACTGCAATTAATTTGATCGACGGAAACATGCTGACAAATCTGTGGCAAGAAAGGATTTACAGGCATTTGCAGAGTTATGAAAAGGAAGTCACATCGAACATTTGTTATAACGGTAAACTTAAACTATTTTTCTATCTTACAACAATATGTACATTAATTTTTTTCCTGTGAATTCCATTCAATAAATTATTCTTTTTTTTTCCAAAGAAATTTGTAAACACCGTGTATTTCTAGGCACATCTTTCTGAAAATCTTCAAATAAAATCATCATCATCTTCTTCTTCTTCAGCATGGGTTAGGTTAAATCAGCCTGTTCCGGCTCCATTGATCATTCCATCGGAGCGTTGGTCTACCTCGGTCACGGTAACCCCTGGGTCTGTAATTCAGAAGCTTTTTTGGCAATCGGTCATTACTCATACGGTCTACGTGATTCTTCCATTTATTCTGAAAATCTACTATTTTGTGGGTGATGTAATATATTTTTAAGTCTGAGTGTATGGAATCATTAGTAAGCCTGTCCATTCTTGTGAATCCCTTTGCATATCTTAAAAACTTCATTTCTGAAGGTATTCTAGATTAAATCATATTCCATAGAAATTATATACAATAAAAAAATTATTTCTCACTTATTTACCGCATGAATAAATTTGAATGCTTTATTTGTTAACAAAATTCCGCTTTATTAGTTATTTCATTCAAAAATGAAAGAAACTGTTACAACTGTTTTGAGTTCGTAAAGTTTCACTTATATGATACCCACTCAGTTGTACCTTTTATGTAGCTTTCATTACAAAAACTACCTGTTGCAGCCGTTCCGAGGAAAGCGATTTCAAAAAATTTTGGTATATTTTCATCGATCATGACTTCCAGACCCCGAAACCCCCCTCCGTTCAAAAGTTGATATATATATATATATATATATATATATATATATCTGATCTTTGTCACAATGTAACTCTCTTATTTATGAACCGATTTGGATGTAACTTCGTGTATACATAGTGCATACCAATGCCTCGACCGAGTTCTTTGGCCAGCTTCATACGCCATCTTGTTTCAAAATGGCGGCCATTTAAATTTTTTTTTTATTTTAAAAATTGAAATGCGGTACCAAAAAAACTGAAAATTAAAAAATATATTTTTTTATGTGTTTGATCTTGATACAAAGATTCCGGAGCAGTTTTCGTTTCGTATATATATTAAAAAATGGTTGAATTATAGCACTTGGAATTTCTAGCATGGCTGATATTTTGAAACGATCTGAAATTTGTCACGTGATAACACGCGTATTTATTAACCCATTTCGATGTAAGAAGGTATGTGGATAGTACATCGTAATATCTCGACCAAGTTCGCTGGCCAGCTTCATCAGCCATCTTGTTTCAAAATGGAGGCCATTAAATTAAATAAAAAATTATACTTAAAGTGAGGTGCAGAAAAATTAGAAATTGAAAAATGTTTCTTTCTTAAGTATTTAATCATGATATAAGGATTCCCGAACATTTGTTGTTTTGTCTTTATCTTAAAAATGGCTCAGATATAGCAGTTTCAATTTCTAATGTGGGTGACATTTTGAAAAATCTAATTTTTTGCCTGCGACAGCACTCATATATATCAACCGATTCCGATGTGAGTGAGCATGAGCACGAGCACAGGAATTACTAAGGTCTCGACTGAGTTCATTCGTTAGCCTCATGCACCATGTTGTCTCAAAATGGCAGGAACTTCAAGATATCGCCAAATTTGGCAACCAAATATAAGTTACTTTAAATAAAATCAGCTTGGATAAAGTTGACTAATTTCGCGAAATTCTCATTCATAATGATTTAGTATTGATAAAAATTAGTATTGAATCTCCTATAATAGGTTTCCACTAAATTGAGCTTCGTGCGTGTGAATAATATAAGCTTGCTTTTAAAAAATAAGGAATATGAAAGCTACCTCTTTCTCGCGGCACTGGCCGGAAGGACATTTTTTGCTCATTTTATTAAACTAAGAGCATACTGATGCTATGATAAATATCCTGACATAAATATTTCGATCAATCTATTCAGGATATTTGAGATATTTAGTGATGCTTAAACAAAACAGCACATCGAAATATATTTAAATCTATGTAAGTCAGATGTTCTTCAACTCTTTTCTCTGGAGACATTTTTTTTTTTCATTTTGCTAGAACTTTAGTAAAGCTTTCTTATATTTCTTGAATGAATAAAATATTTCAATGAATAAAATATTTTGTTAATAATACAATTACAGGCCTGAAAACCCTAGGTATTCTCTAATAACACCATATTTGCCGTGAAAAGTATTACTATATTTAACACGAAAGATCTGTGACTAAACATAATAAAAGTTCAAAATAAAAATATATTACAATTCATCAGACATACAAGTAAAATTACATAAATATCATTTAATACAATTAAAAAGCAAACGTTTCAAGCTAAATTTTAGCCCATCATCAGTGCAACAAAGCATTCAAATGACAGAAAACTATATATCCTGTTTACAGTTAAAAAGTATTAGCAGTTAAAATTAAATAAAGTATAAAATTTTTTAAAACAATGCTGAGTATTCAGGAGGAAGTGCACATGAATCATTTATCGGTGACGTTTGCTTACGAGTGAACACACCTTCCAGAAAATCTCTACTTTTAATATTATTGCAACCGGATCTGATAACTTTCATATTTGCGAAATCCGGGATATGGTCGGTATCTAAAGAATGCTGTACAATTTTAGACTGTAGGTTTACAGATTTGTAAGCACGTTTATGCTCGGTAAAGCGAATGGCGCAAGTACGACCAGTTTCGCCAATATATACCGAGTCGCAATCTTTACATGGGATACTGTAAATTGAACCGATTCTTAGTAAGGGTGGAATTTTAGGTTTAGATTTACAAAGTAAGTTTTTCAAAACATTTTGAGGCTTGAATGATGTACTGATATTATGATACTTCAAAAGGCTAGAGATTTTTTCAGAAAGATATTTGTTGTAGGGTAGAGATATGTAAATAGCGTGAGATTCTTGTGAGATTTTGTCTTACATCTAATTGTTTCATTTTTGATGAAAAATTTTATAGCCAAGTTAATGGAACTGCTATGGGATCCACAATTTCCGTTAGAATAGCTGAAATAGTAATGCAGTACATTGAGTATGAAATAATGTGCCTTTTAGGCTCTAAGGTCTGTTTTTGGAGATGTTACGTCGATGACGTTTTTCTTGTTGCGAAGCATGAGGATTTGAATCAAATTCTACTAACTGCGAACTCTATCTGTCCAGCAATCCAATTTACTGTCGAAATCGTGACTGATCGTAAATTACCTTTCCTCGACATTATGGTTGAAAGAGTAGAGAATACTGATTTTTAGAAAGTTTTAACATCTGTATACCGTAAGGCTACAACTTCTGGGCAATACCTAAATTTTGAATCTATGAACCCACTCTCCCATAAAATCGCAGTCGTTAGAACTTTAACCTACAGAGCTAAACGTTATTGTAATACTGATGCAGCCTTCCAACTTGAAAAAAAGAAGATATTTAGTGACTTAATTCAAAATGGCTATCCTTTAAGATAGTTAAAAAGGATTTTTTCTGAGCATCGCGTGTCATCCTCTGTAATTTGTAAGGCCCCCGCTATTTACATATCTCTACCCTACAATATCTTTCTGAAAAAATCTCTAGCCTTTTGAAGTCCCATAATATCAGTACATCATTCAAGCCTCAAAATGGTTTGAAAAACTTACTTTGTAAATTTAAACCTAAAATTCCACCCTTACTAAGAATCGGTTCAATTTACAGTATCCCATGTAAAGATTGCGACTCGGTATATATTGGCGAAACTGGTCGCACTTGCGCCATTCGCCTTACCGAGCATAAACGTGCTTACAAATCTGGAAACCTACAGTCTAAAATTGTACAGCATTCTTTAGATACCGACCATATCCCAGATTTCGCAAATATGAAGGTTATCAGATCCGGTTGCAATAATATTAAAAGTAGAGTTTTTTTTCTGGAAGGTGTGTTCACTCGTAAGCAAACGTCGCCGATAAATGAATCATGTGCACTTCCTCCTGAATACTCAGCATTGTTTTAAAAAATTTATACTTTATTTAATTTTAACTGCTAATATATTTTAACTGTAAACATGATATATAGTTTTCTGTCATTTGAATGTTTTGTTGCACTGATGAGGGGCTAAAATTTAGCTCGAAACGTTTGCTTTTTAATTGTATTAAATGTATTTATGTAATTTCACTTGTAAGTCTGATGAATTGTAATATATTTTTATTTTTAACTCGTATATCAGCCGTTAAACAATGATTATTTATTTTAATAATAAAAGTTCCTTTAAACACTAGTGGTAAAAATATAGAGTGTTCCGGTGTTAATAGACCAAGCTAAAGAATCATGGCATTAAAAATTCGCTAATTTATGTTTTAAACAATAGATTACTTAAAATTAAATTTTACAAACTTATTTTCTGCATATTTGATGAAATTTATGTATTGAAATATGTTTTAGAAGCAAATGTTGAAAATGACAAAGAACAAAAGTGGAAGATAATTCTAAAATAAAGCAGAATGATCAAGTACCGTTAATGCAAGGTATATTAAATGATTATTATTTTAAAATATTTAAACGTATGTTAAAGAGGTTATTATTGGACATAAAATACATTACATGACCCACATTCTCTTGTTGAGAAAGAACGAAAGCGATTTTATTAACTACGCAGTATTGCTAAAGTCTTATAGTTATATTACGAGCACACTGTAAAGAAAATCCGACCAGTTTTCCTGTAGGAATCGGAAAAATAGTTGCCCTTATCGTACAGGAAAATTTTCCGACCCAGCTCAGAATAAAATCCGTAAAATACCGTTTAATTGACTATTTCTTTTTTTTTTACGTATTTTATTCCGACCTGGATCTGAAATTTTTCTGGTATGATAAGGGCAACTATTTTTCCGATTCCTACAGGAAAACTGATCGTATTTTTTTTACAGTGCACACTGTAAAAAAATAATGCCAGTTTTCCGGTTGGAATCGGAAAAATAGTTGCCCTTATCGTACCGGAATAATTTCCAGCCCAGCTCGGAATAAAATCCGTAAAATACCGTTTTAATGACTATTTCCTTTTTTTCGGATTTTATTCCGAGCTGAGGGGAAAATTATTCCGGTACGATAAGGGCAACTATTTTTCCGATTCCTACCGGAAAACTGGAAGTATTTTTTTTTACAGTGCACCATAATACTAAAATAATTAACTTATCACAAAATAATAAAATATACAGGGTGTCCATAAATTACTGTTGCTGTTCTATTTACATCGTAACTTTTGATTTGTAAACATGGCGAAAAATATTATTATATATTCATAAACACTGTGAAAAATCCAACCAGTTTTCCTGTAGGAATCGGAAAAATAGTTGCCCTTATCGTACCGGAAAAATTTCCGACCCAGCTAGGAATAAAATCAGTAAAAAAAAAAAAGGAAATAGCCAATTAAACGGCATTTTATGGATTTTATTCCGAGCTGTGTCGGAAAGTTTTCCGGTACAATAAGGGGAACCATTTTTCCGATTCCTACAGGAAAACTAGTCGTATTTTTTTTACAGTGAAGTACTACTAAAAAAGCTTTTTTTAATAGCATAAACGAAGTTACATATGCGGAAAGTTTAAATTTAAACGTCAATTATCAAATAGCGATTATAATCAAATAATAATAATTAATATTAAAATTATATCAATTTTTTCAAAAAGTTATGATTGAATTCCGAGCATAAAGTTAGATAAATTGATACACTTGATTCACTGATAATATTTCAAAAATTTGATTCAATTTTACACTGTAAAAAAATAATGCCAGTTTACCGGTAGGAATCAGTAAAATAGTTGCCCCTGTCGTACCGGAATAATTTTCAACCCAGCTCGGAATAAAATCCGTAAAATACCGTTTTACTGACTATTTCCTTATTTTTACGGATTTTATTCCGATCTGGGTCGGAAATTATTCCGGTGCGATAAGGGCAACTATTTTTCTGATTTCTACCCGAAATCTGGCAGTATTTTTTTTACAGTGTACTACAAAATACTATTTTATAAAAATCGTTATTTCATTAATAACCTTATGAGTTGCAACTTTATGCATGTGTAACTTTGTTTATGTTATTAAAACACTTTTTACCTTGGGTTTTACGAATGTGTAATAATATTTTTCATCGCATTCTTAATTCAAATCTTATAAAGCAAAGAAATCCCGACAATAATTATAAACACACCCTATGTTATTAAGTAATATATATAGATATTTATATGTAACAATTAAGTACTATAATAAAAATGACAATATGATACATTTAAAGTTTGATTTTTAAAAATTTATACAGTTTAGTTATACACTTTTTTACTTTAAACATTACTAATATTCTATTGTACAGAAAAACAGAACTTAACCCTGTCGCTGCGCAACCCGCTGTATTCTCGGGCATGCACTTTCCCGTCTAATTAATACTATTTGTTTATTTCCACCAGTTATTTTTTAGCGAATACTTTGATTTAATCAGGACATTTTCCCCGAATACGATAGTCAAAAATTTCTGCTTTAATGAACCGGTGATAAATAATTAAAAATTCTGTAAAAGACGCTCATCGCGAAGAACCACTTACGCAGCGAGAGCGTTAATTCTTTAAAATTATTAGATACGTTTAAGAAATGTGATAATTATCTTATACATGTACTATTAAACTTTACAGAATGCTATGTATTAAACCATTAGTGCCTGATTTTTTTTTCAACTCAACATTGGGCTTAATTATAGTAAATGGTGTAAAATGAACGTAAAAAATAACAAAAAAATTCTCTTTGAATTTTTTTTTTAATTTAACGTGTAAAAATATAAACTTCCCAATTTTGGGTCGCTAGGCACGAAAGGGTAGGGGTTTTCTCCGTTACTGTCTAAGCATTATATCTATGTTTTATGCCATTTAATATGTTTCAAAAGGTTATATATCATTCGGGTTATTGTTTGACTATAAAAATTTCTTTATTATTACTATAAGGGGGGGGGGGCGAGGGCTGGGGTCGGCTCAAGAACAAGACCCCCTTCCTCCTCACCATTAGCTATTGGCATAGTAAAAATTTATATAGTAACAATTTATAATAATCAATAACTACAAATGGAGTATATATGCCGTATATACTTGCATATACGCCGACCCATTAACTTTTGAACGCAAATTTTGCAAAAAATCAAAAACTCACGTATTTCGACCCCCTAACTTTTTACTACAATTTCGCACAAAATCAAACCAAAGAGTTCACTTACTAATGCGAAAAATTAGTAAGTAAACAAAAACAAATCATTGAATTTTTTTTTATAATAAATTATTATTATTTGTATATTTTGTATATTATTTTATTTTTTATACACATAAAAAAGCAGACTTTTTCAGTATTCGAAGTTTTTTCTTTTTTTTTTTTTTTTCTTTCTTCTTTTCGGCTTTTGTAATTGACTCGCGTATAAGTCTAACCCCCCCCCCCCCCAATTTACTTGTAGAAAATTGTCAAAAATTCTTCGTTTTACACACGAGTATATATATGGCGCAGTAGAACTTCGATTATCCGACCCTCGTGTAACCGGAACTCTCTGTAAACCGATGTCGATATCCTGAATTTTTTTCCAACGTATTTTTTTCTTTTTTTACTTTCACATTCCTTGTGTATGCTAGTGTTCCTTTCCAAACCACGAGTATAGATAAGCATTTTGGTTCCCTTTTCTTCGAATTCCATTGAAATTAGCATGAGCTCCCTCAAAATTCGACCCTGGTATAATTGTACTCTTGCCCCTCCCCCTTGTGTACACGTCCCTGTTCTAAACAGATAAAATTATTTTCATGCATAATTTAAATTTAAATATTTATTAAGCAGTTTAAATAGTCCTAATAGCAGTTCGATGACGATGTTACATATTAAACTAGATGATTATTGATAAATTCTCGATAATCCGGAAATTTCGATTATCTGCTGTCGGTTCGGTCCCAATTACGTCGGATAATCGAGCTTCTAGTGTATTTTAGTAACCTCAGGATGGCAAATACTAAACTAGTACAAAACATAACGGTATGATATAAATTTTTACCAAGCCAATAGCTAAGGGTGGGGAGGGGTGCGTGTCTTGTTCTTGAACCGACGCCAACCACTACACACCCCCCCCCCATATAGTAATAACAAAGAATAGCCAAATAATAATCCGAATAATAATTTTATAGCCAAATAATAATCTAAATGGTATGTAACCATTTTCTAACAAATTAAATGGCATAAAACATACATTTAATGCATAGACAGTAACGGAGAAAACCCCCACCCATTCGTGCCTAGCGTCCCAAAATATAAACGATATATAAAGGACGATATATAAAGGTTCAAATTCAAACAAAAAATAGAAATCTGAAAACATGCAAAAATGCGTCTTCTAAAATAATGTTTCGTCTTATAAATAATACCCCTTATAAGATGATTGATAAAAAAATAAAAGAAATATCTTACTTTTTCTTACGCGTCATTTTATTTCAAGAAAATCCAACTTTTCGCTACAACAAACATTTATTTCACCCTTTTATTCTTAGAAATGCGCTATCATTTATGGATAAATATTGAAAACAAATACTAAGGCCATATTTTACAAAGTATTGAAAGGATATCTTAATTCCATTTGTAATGGGGATTTTTTTAAGAAAGCGTCCCAAAATTAGGACGCCAGACACAAACGGGTTAAAGTAACTGAATAAATATAGTTAAATAATTTTTTTAGAAAATCAATAGTGCCTGTCACATATATCATTTCATACACATCCTGAAATAAACATTCTAAATAACTAATTCGAGAAAATTCAATTTCATGGCATTTGAGATTTTCTATGATGCAAACACAAAATTGTACATCATTCTATTTATCTTTCTGCTTTTTTATCAGAGTCAAATATTTGATCAGGGTAAGCCGAGTGTGCTTCGAATCATTTTCTGAATAGCTTTTCCAGGATTTTACCCATATTTCGAAATAAAACGCTTCGTTAATAAAATCTTTAAACTAATTGTAGCGTTAATTAAACCCAAATAATGATGCATTCATATCAAATATTTCTTTTTTAGATATTTTAAATTGAGATTTGCATAATTTGCATTTGTACGAAATATTTTTCTACAATTTAATATGAAATAATGATGCATTAAATGTATTAAATTTATACCAATTTTAACGTATAAAAATATTCTTATTTAACGTTTTACTATAAATAAAATATGAAATTAGCCTGATTGTAAATCTCATTCTTTTATACTGAAGTTATATAGCATGGCAGAAATGTATAGAATACTTCAAACGTTGTTCTAAATATTCGTGTTCCCGGCGTAATCTGAAGATTAATGGATACCAAGTAATGATTCATGTCATCCACATGTGTATGTATCTATGTTTTAAATTGTGACAAGTTTCTAAAATTGAAGTTCATTCAGAGTGTTATGTATATAAATTAGAAAAAAAAATAAATTGTATTTGGTTTACCAATGAATTAAGAATAAGAAAGGCAAAAAATTCCTTTCAAAAATATATGAAAAAATATATTTAAAATTAAAATAACTATATGAAACTATCATACTTTTTTCATTACAGCATAGCACGATATGTCTAAGAATTCATTAAAAAACTTTATAATTCTTGCTATTTATCCATACAAATGCAGCATTTCATTAACTGTTTAAATTATTGTGCGTTGCAATTACCGTGCATTGATAGATCTCATTATAATAGAATAGTAAAATGGCTTTTACCAAATAGATTATTTATCATTCGTTTCTCTGTAAAACTAACACTTTTCCTGTTTTTTATGCAACTTGCAGTACTAACCGGCATTGTTAAAGTTTCTCGACTTAATTTAGGGAGAAATTTAAACAAATGCCTGCTCATTTCCGATAGGCTAATCTGAGGTTTCGCTATCTGGGAAGAGACTACTTATTTTGATCATGCGTTCCCTCAATTTGTACAAAAAAGAGATTATCAGAAGGTAAAAACGCTAACAATGTTAACATTAATTTTTATTCTTTTCACTTTAACGATTAGATCGTAGATACCGGAGGATCCAACTTGGCCTTCTCGGTTTACAGAACATGCTGCCAACTGTTAGAATGTTAGTTAACGCATAATTTTTAGAAATACATAAAGATTGCGGCAGGCCGGCGTTATAATGTCCGCTTCTACACTATGACGCAAAAGTTTAGACAATGAAGAAATTCTTACATACTTTGAAAAATATTTATTCAATTTTCAAATCACTGCTTGAAATTAATGTGCTGTACATATAAACAATATTTATAACAAAGAAAAGTGGAATTGTGCATATTGCAATAAATTAAATGGTAACAAAAATAAACTGCTGTCTCAAAAGTTTAGACACAAATTAAATAAAATCGAAATAAACAATTTTTAAAACCTGGTTGCGCATCCATGCTTATGTATTACGTCATATACAAGAGATTGCATGGAAGAAACTAAATCTGGCATAGTTTGTGGATCGATATCGTACCATGCATTCTCAATAGATGTCTTAAGTTCCTTTTCAGAAGAGTATTGTCTAGCGTTGCTATAAACTTTGCGACACATGATGCTCCAAAGGTTTTCTATAGGGTTAAGATCTGGGCTACATGCTGACCAGTCGAGAACTCTTATATTATGGGAATTAAACCAAGATTTTGAATGTTTTGCAGTGTGAATTGAAGCATTGTCTTGCTGAAATTCCCACTGAGGACCCCCTAGAAGCTCAGCAAATGGCAGTAGGTTTTCTTCTAATGTCTGTGTACAATGCTGTGAAGTTTGACGACCACTCGTGAAGGTCAGAGATACTTGTCCATTATAGCAAAAGGCTGCCCAAACCATCACCGAGCCCCCTCCTTGTCTGCGACTAAAAAAACGTCGAGGTTCCTTCCGCAAGTCATGCCAATACGATAAACAACCATCTGGACCATCCAGATTCCACTTTTTTTCATCGCTAAATATGACTGACTGTCATTTCTCTCCATATGACATATGCTTTCGAGTCCACATAAGTCTTTGTAACTTATGATGTGGTTTCAGAGCTGGTTTCTTCTGCATTTTGCTATAAACGATTGTTCCTTTTTCCAAAATTCGTCTACGAATCGTATCCTTTGATACAGAGAGTCCCGATGAGCTTTGAACTCCACGTACGCTCATTTGTTGAGTACTCGCTAGTCTTTGTATCAGGCGATTCTCTCGTACATTTGTCACACGTGGCCTCCCAGACCGACATTTTGCTTTATATTCGGAACCACTCGATAAAACTCGATAAATAGATTTTTTTGACCTATTAATAATAGCAGAAATTTCAGAAACGCTCTTCCCTTCACCTTTCAACTGCCAAATCCTTGAAACCTCATTCACTTGAATTTCTTTAGCTCTCGGCATGTCGACTATGAAGCGCAATCGCTTGCAGAACTTAAGTACTCCAAATTTGTGACATCATCGATTCTAAATTTGCATATGCCAGCGAATATTCAAAGAAATTTAGAATAGTGTCTAAACTTTTGCGACAAGCACATTTGAATTTTTATGAAAAAAATTAGTATTATAGCAAATAAAACGACTGTCTTTTGTACATAGCATTTTAAATCAGTTTTTGAATATATTTACAGGTTTTTGTAATTCTGACGTCATAATTCTACATTTTAAAGCTGAATGACGTCATTGTCTAAACTTTTGCGTCATAGTGTATAGTTCTTGCATTTTTTTTTTTACATATCATTTTCATCTTTAGATTACCGTATAGGAACAAAAATGTTATTTTGTATGGTATTTGTTTGAAAAAACTGTAGCTCAATTCAGTTATTTTTTATGTTTTTTTAAAAAATAATTATCAATAATAATTTTTTGTAATATCTGTGTGCTGAACCATTGTTTGCTACGCTGATAAAAAATAGCTAGTGACAGATTCTTTTGCAAAAAATGGCAACTGATTGTCCAGTACAAATTAAAAATTCATTCAAACTAATTCATTCAAAATTTCATTCTATATCCTTGAATCAAAATGAATGTGAATACCAAAATTATTTCAACAACAATTTTCCACCAAATCACATTTGTTCAAATAGGTCATTTGCCTCTATTATGCACGATTAATAATAAGATGAGATTAAATATAAAATATATCACATAGGCGCTAAACTGACATCTGACAACGTAGATTTCAATTTTCTATTTTTAAGATACATTTTACATTTTTTCGGATACATTTAAAGAATTTTTCTTTCTTTTATAGAATCAGATAATCTGAAGAAACGTGATTCAATGCCTCTGATTTAGAATATTTAAATGTATTGTTTCAGGGTGCGGTGTGTCTAGTTAATATATCAAATTTAAAAAGAAATATTTTGCTTTTTCTTTTCTTTTCTTTTGCGACTCATAATATAATACGTTTAAAATGTATTAGTTGCAATTTGTTGCCAAACTTTCCAACTTTCTCAATCTTTAATTTTCTCTCTTTCAGAACACGTATGTTAGTTTTACAGCATCTTAATTGCTTGATGGGCAAGCAATTGCGTTAGTGAAATGCTGAATTCCCAACAGAAAATTTGGAAAATTTTATTTCTAAACAACGAAAAGCAATTTTTCAGCTATTTTCCCTCAAAGTTATAAAAGTAAAACTTAGTTAAAAGTTTCTGGCGCAAATCTTAGGTGGGATAAAATATATCCCACCGCCCCTAAATGGGTCATAGGCATTGTTGGCATTGAAGCTCTGGAAGAAGGGCACTTTATAGATCTTTACTGCTTCAAAGTTAAAGTGCGCAGTTCACTTACGCACCTATTAACCTTGTGCTTTATTTACTTTTTTTCCAAACTTCTAATTTAGTTATGGAATATTTGCCGAAAAAAATGATGAAATATTTATGTCTTTTTAAGTCCAAATGGGTTAATCTTCGATAATAAAGCTGTATTCAAGTTGGCGTATTTTAACAAATGTGACACATCTTTTATGACATATACTATTGCTTGAAGTAATATAACATTATTCATGTTTTCGGCTGATATTTGACACGTAACTCTATTCCGAAATATTGAACTGCAATAATACGTAGCTTGGCGTTTGTGAAAAGCCCATATATTTTAGTCCAATTTTAAAACTCGCGGATAATAGCAGTGAGTTTTTCACCCATCTTGAAAGTTTTCGACATGTTTCAAATTTATAGAGTTAAAAAGTACATAGACAAACACATATAATAATAACACAATGAGAGTCAATAGTAATTTTGATACTATTTGTACACGTGTAAAGAAATATTTTAAACATAAAACAATTTTCGAAAAGCTTTTTCTTTGGAATATTTGTATGTGTAACGTATACAGTCGTGGAAAAATAAAAGTAAACACCCCTACTGACTTCTCAACAAATTATCGTAGAAGAAAGTTACTGGTACTGAACGATTGGAAATAAAGTCTACTTTTAATTGATGTATATAAAATTTGTTTAAGGGGCCATCTACATATTAAAACGAACCATAACTTTTTTTTTAATAGCAGTACACAATTCTGACAGCATAAATGAACTCTACACCTTCCAATTAGCCTACGAACAAATTTTTATGGAATTCGTGCCATAAGTTTCCGAGAAATTAATTATTTTAAAACAAGCGTACTTTAAGGGCTGTACCCAAATTGAAGTTCCGAACTGGATTGTTAACCGATAGAGCCGCCTTCTTGATCAAGGCACGTTTAAGCGTCAATGAAACCTGTTTGATTACAGGATAGCAGAATAAATTTCAAAAATTTATTTACTTCTACCATAGACGGTCCCTTAAACCATCATTTTGCCGT
This sequence comes from Maratus speciosus, assembly GCA_963932465.1. Taxonomy (NCBI): domain Eukaryota; kingdom Metazoa; phylum Arthropoda; class Arachnida; order Araneae; family Salticidae; genus Maratus; species Maratus speciosus. Next base: position 174,212,806 of record OZ010790.1, on the reverse strand, counting down.
TTTTTAAGCATAATTTGAAAACTACTTGGAAGAAAAACGTGAAAATTGGAATTTCCATAAAGCAGGACATAATAAATCTAAATCCATCAAAAAAATTGTATGTTGCAATTCATAATTTTTTCGAATATTAATTTCATAATTCACAATTCATATCATAAAATTATAAAAATTACAAATTCAACGTATTTATGTTTGGGTATATTAGTATTATTGCTACACAAAAAATTAGAAAATTAGGAACATAATTTCAGGAGATATAAATAAAAATATGAAAATGTAATTTAACATTAGAAGTACTAAATTTTGAATGTCTATAATTCAAAATCTTATCATTCGAATGACTTGAAATTTGGTTTCTAGGCATATTTTGAACCGAAGATTTGAAATATCTCGTTAAATTTGGGTACTGCCATTGAAAAAAATGAAGTTTGAATCCTTTTTAATATGTATATGGCCCCCTAAGCAAATTTTATACACACTATTTAAAAGTAGACTTTATTTCCAATCGTCCGGTACCAGTAACTTTCGTCTACGATAATTTGTTGAGGAGTTAGTAGGGGGTGTTTACTTTTTTTCCACGACTGTACATGATATAAAATTCTTAAAATTATGTCACATGTGTTTAACTACTTAAAGTCACGTTAAATGACGTTTCACTTCCTGAAATTAATTATAGTCTTTTTAACAGCAACAACAACAACAAAAAATAGAGCCTGATGTTGGGCCCAACTATTTTCATCAAAAAATTTTGGTTTGTCGAAGACTAAAATCTTCCTTATGTTAAATTACACAAGCCTGCAATGAAAAAAATTGCCGGTAAAGTAAGTGGTATTTTTTGTAGTTTTTTGAATGCTGATTTCTAGAAAAATAATGAAAAAATTCCACCACGTACAGTTTCATCGCAAATCGCAATCAATTTTTTTTTTTATGAATTTAGTATATTTCGGACCAAAAATTATTATTTATATGAGTTTGATAAATAAATTTATGGACTTAAAATAGTAAATCGGTTCATTAAACTAATAAAACAGAAAGAAGAATCTATTTAAATACAGAATATTTCTCTTATTTGGTAAACCGCCTATGTAATACGATATTCAAGACACAGGAAACCAGTTGAAATCGGGTCTCTCCTGCTTGCAGGTGTCTGCTCGCCACCCCTTCTTCACACCCATTTTCACTGACATAATTTCTATTCCTGAACCAGTCTCTTTCTTTACTCTGTGTTGTACAGATGTGTTTTTATTCCGACCTGTGAGTTATAAGTTATAGTAGTAATTTTTACTTCTAGTTTTTGCTGCATTAGAGAACATGGCTTCCAGAGGATGTGCTAATTCACAGAATTATTTCTGTTATATTTGTGGTAACTATACTCTGAAAAAACAACAAAGAAGCATTTCTTATTATGTAAAAAAAAAAGTGTATTTCGCTTTTTTTTGGCATGAAATTGGACGATCAAGACAAGCCTTGGGCTCCACACAAAGTTTGTCGTATTTGTGTAGAAGAATTAAGACAATGATTTCAAAGTAAAAATCAATCTTTTCGGTTTGGTATACCAATGGTTTGGAGAGAACCTAAAATCACAGTGACGATCACCATTTTTGTATTTGTAATGTGAAAGGTTTCAATTTAAACAACAAAAAGGAAATATTTTATCCTGGCATTCCGTCTGCGATACGTCCTGTCCCTCATGGAAAAATCTTAATCGTAAAGGAAAAAATCTTATTGATTCAAAAAAGTGTTACTTCCACCTCTTCATATAAAATCAGGTCTTATGAAACAATTTGTTAAGGCTTTACCAAAAGAAGTTGAATGTTTCAAACACCTCTGTGTGTTTCCCGGGTTTATCCGAAGCAAAACTGAAGGAAGGTGTGTTTGTAGGACCAGACATCAGGAAAACGATGATATGAAAATTTTGAAAATAAAAGGAAAACAAACGAGAGAAAAGCCTGGAAATCTTTCAAACTAGTTATTAATAGCTTTCTTGGCAACAAAAAGAACACAAACTACAAATCTATTGTACAACAGATGGTAAAAAAAATTCAAGATTTTAGGGTGTAATATGTGCTTAAAAGTTCATTTTCTCGATTCACACCTAGACTGTTTTCCTGAAAATTTAGGTGCAATTAGGGAGGAACAAGGTCAAAGATTTCACCAAGATATAAAGAAAATGGAGAGGCGATATCAAGGCAAAAGTAATGTCAGCATGATAGCCGACTACTGCTGCATGCAACAAAGGGACAATCTCTGCAAAGTTCACAATAGAAAAAGTGGCAAAAAAAACTTTTGATGTAAAGAAAAAACATTACTCCAAGGACTTACAACTTTCTACATATACTTAACTATTACTTGAACTCAGATATAAATATAATTTATATGGATTTATAAATAAATGAAATGTCAAAATTTCGTGATTTCAGCTTATTCTTTAAAAATATGCAATCATTTTGCGAAAAATCCTTACGTGATAGAAAAAAATGGATTTCATTTTCGGAATCAGTACTAAAAAAAACATAAAAATTAGTTATCAAAACTAATGCAATTTTCAAAAAGTATTTTTTTGCAGGTCTGTTAGTCTAAAAAGTAAACGAGAAAGCTGAATTGATAAATTTTGCAAAAAAATTGTTACATTTACTTATAGACTTTTCTTATACATAAATTCAATATCATGGTCACGCCGGATAACAGGCGAATTTATTTTTATCTCATCGTTTAATTTCTTTCCTCTTTGTATTTTTTATTTTATTGAACAATGTTTGATTCGTTCTTTTCTGTTTTTTACAGTAAATTAAAAACTGTAAATAAAATTGACATTTCATTCCTTACATCACAAAAGAATTCACTAGGATCAAAAAGAAATATTTGTTTTACAATGAAAGGAGATTCTAAAAAGCTTTTAAAAAATAGCCCCACCAGTGGCTGAGATGTTCTGCTCTCGAAGCTGGTAGTCGGAAGGTGCTGGGTTCGATCCCAATCGCACCCTTCGGCCTAATCGTTCGGAGTTTTCGTGGTTTTCTTCCAGCCATTGATTTCCATACGTACATACTCCTTTAGAAAGACCCCCACGGAGGGAACTCCCCCTCGGGCCTATATCCCCAGTGTAGATAATCGGCCGTCAAAAAATCAACCAATCAACCCACCAGGATTACCTGATAAAGCTTGATAGATGCTGTCACAGCTCTTGTGTTATTGTTAATAAATAAAAAGACTGATTAAAAATATTAATTCCGAAACTACACTAGTTAAAATGCATATATTTAGAAGTCAAATAACATATTTTTAAACTATTATTTTAACACAAACTGATTGGTAAAGTTATCATACGAATTTGAATATTTCCAACTGAGCGAAAAAATGCCCAGGCTAGGAATCGAACCCAGATCCTTGGCTTACAAGGCCAATGCTTTTCCGTTTAAGCTAACTGGGCCCAGCCTGGGCATTTTTTCGCTCAGTTGGAAATATTCAAATTCGTATGATAACTTTACCAATCAGTTTGATTGTGTTAAAATAATAGTTCATCTACGTATCCATCGTTTATATGGAGTTCCATTACCTGCGGTTTATTCTGTTGAGCTGTCTACATGACAGACCAGATGTTCTACCAATAAGGTTTTCTGAGCGAAATATGCTGGCTGGTTGTCGGCCCAGTTAGCTTAAACGGAAAAGCATTGGCCTTGTAAGCCAAGGATCTGGGTTCGATTCCCAGCCTGGGCATTTTTTCGCTCAGTTGGAAATATTCAAATTCGTAACATATTTTTATTTAGTGCAATTAAAAAATTATTTTAATTTTCGGCGCATTTATTATAATTTTATAAAACAATAGCTCAATCAACCAACCTTTTAAAAATATTTTTTCATCACAACATTGGTGACACACACGCAATTAATTTCTTAAGATAAATATTAATTCTTCATGCTTAAGTTTCTTTTTTATTATTATTGTATGCACTTTTTTCTGAGAATATTTTAATACAGTATAAACTAAAAAGTAATGGATATCATAACGTAAAATAAACTAATATGGCGCTACAAATTCATAAGTATAATGATTTAATATTTAAAAACAAAATGATGATTATATTCATTATAATTTTAGACTATCCAGAAAAGAATTTCACGCCTGTAACATCAATTCAAAAATCATAAACACTATTGTCCATATAAGTTTGATTGTGTTTTCTTCAAACATTCTTTTCCAATATCCGTTTTTATCCCTCGTCCGATATTATGTTTTACCCAAAAAGAAAAGCAAACGGAAAGCAAGTAATAAAACTATACCTATAAATGCTTTATTTTACGAAATAAATTCATATTAAATGTATTACACTCCAAAATATAGAAGCATTAATATTAAATGTGTTCATATTTCAGAAAGTTAAAAACTAGTAAAAAATAAAACCAAAAATGATAAAGTAAAATATCAAGCACTGTAAGTACAGTCGGGGGAAAAAAAAGTAAACACCCCCTACTAACTCCTCAACAAATTATTGTAGACGAAAGTTACTGGTACCAAACGATTGGAAATAAAGTCTACTTTTAAATGACGTATATAAAATTTGCTTAGGGGGCTATCTACATATTAAAACAAATCCAAACTTCTCTTTTTTTCAATGGCAATACCCAATTTTAACGAGATATTTCAAATCTTTGGTTGAAACTATGCCTAGACACCGAATTTCTAAATTTTAAGTCATTTTAATGATAAGTTTTTGAATTATAAACATTCAAAATTTAGTGCTTCTAATGTTAAATTACATTTTAATATTGTTATTTATAACTTCTGAAATTATGATCCTAATTTTCTAATTTTTTTGTGTTGCAATAATACTAATATACCCAAACATAAATACGCTGAACATGCAATTTTTATAATTTTCTTATGTGAAATATGAATTATGAAATTAATATTAAAAAAAAATTATGAATTGCAACCTACAATTTTTTTGATGGATTCAGATTTATTAAGTCCTGCTATATGGAAATCCAAAATTTCACATTTGTTTTCCAAGTAGTTTTCAAATTATGCTTAGAAAACGGCAAAATGATGGTTTAAGTGTGTTTACTCTATGATGGAAGTGACTAAATATTTTGAAATTCCTTATGCCATCCTGTAATCTAACAAGCTTAATTGACTGCTTAATATGCCTTGGTCAAGAAGGGAGCTCTCTCGGTTAACAACCGAGCACGGAACTTCAATTTGGATACAGCCCTCAAAATACACTCGTTTTAAAATAATTAATTTATCGGAAACTTAAGGTACGAATTGCATAAAAATTTGTTTATAGACTAATTGAAGGGTGTAGAGTTCATTTATGCTGTCAAAATTGTGTACTGCTATTGAAAAAAACAAAGTTATGGTTCGTTTTAATATGTAGATGCCCCCCTAAGCAAATTTTATATACATCATTTAAAAGGAGACTTTATTTCAATCGTTCGGTACCAGTAACGTTCTTCTACAATAATTTGTTGAGGAGTTAGGAGGGGGTGTTTACTTTTTTTTTTCCACGACTGTACATACATGACAGCACAGAGATACCGTAAGGGCCGTTTGTTCTTATTCCCTAGAATTAAGTATTTCGATCATGTTTTTTATTTATTTATTTATTTAAATTAAAAACGAGTATGTTGTGGTCATCACAAAACTTTCTTCTATATAAATCATGTCAATTAAGTCATTTAAATATTAAAGAAATTACATCAATTTAGCGCCAATTCATATCAAAGTGTTTCTGAATTTTAAGTTTGATAAAAGTGCGTGACTTAGTACTTGAGATAGAGCTATAGCGGAAATTCTGAAAAATGTAGCATAGCAGCGCCACCTGTTGAGTGATTTACACCAATACATAATCAGCAATAATTGATATCCAGGTATACATGGATCTGAAGTTCGTTGAAAATCCAAGCATTAGTTCTTGAGATAGAGCTATTGCGGTAATCACAAAAAAACCCAGCATAGCAGCGCACCTATTGAGCGATTTACACCAAACTATATAAAATGTCAATTCATGTCAAGGACTAACTGATTCTTAAGTTTGATTAAACTTCGTGCATTAGATCCTGAGATACACCTATAGTGGAAATTCTGAAAAATACAGCATAGAAGCGCCACCTGTTGAGCGATTTACATCAAAATATACGAAATGTCAATTCATGTCAGGGATTAACTGATTCTGAAGTTTGGTGAAAATTATTGCATTAGTTCTTGAGATACAGCTATAATGGAAATTCTGAAAAGTGCAGCATAGCAGCGCCACTTGTTGAGCGATTTACGCCAAAATGTACAAAACTTCAATTCATGTCAAGGACTAACTGATCTGAAATTTGATGAAAATCCGTGCATTATTTCTGGAGATTGAGCTATTGCGGAAATCATGAAAAAGGCTGCATAGCAGCGCCACCTGTTGAGCGATTTACACCAAAAACTAATCAGCGGCAAGTTATATCAGGGAGTAACTGAATATGATTTTTTATTAAATTCCGTGCATTAGTTCTTGAGATAGAGCGCCCACAAAATTTGTGTCATATACAGACAGACAGACTCACATATGCACAGACTCACAGACAGACATTTTGTAAAAACATGTTTTTCGGAATCTCTGACCCCTAAAACGTGCAAATCCGTCGAAAACCGAAAGTCGAAATTTTTCACGAATCCAGTAATTTCTTCTTGTAAAGATACAAGAAAGTAAAAAAATATATACCTTGTTTCTCACAAGACCATACGGTTTTACAATATACTGTAAAGAAAAATTCCTCAAATAAGAATTAATTTATGTGAAATTTTAACGGGAGCTTTATATTTGCAGTATAAATCATAAATTAATCCAAAATACAAAAAGGAAAATTTCTTTTTTATCTCTGCTCATTGACTGTTAAGGGCCTCGATGTTTTCCCAAACAGAAAAACGGAAATGTTTCAATTCAGTGCAAATGGAAGAATTAAACTTAAGTTTTCGTAATTTGTATTTTGGCTTTAAATCAAGTCATTCAATGTGGACAGTTAGTGTATTGGACAAAACGTTCATCAGACAGAGTACCGAGGACGAATCGAGGGGAGGACAAAGCAGAAAAACAGGTATAATAATATATATTCCTCTGTAAATATGCATTATTATAAATATTAAATTCTATTATTTTTGTTAATATTGCACTATTCCTTACATACCTGTAATAGTCCAAGAGCTGTTAATCATTTTAGGGAAGGTATTTGAGGCACCCTGAAAATTTGTGCAACACTTCTTTTGTAATGGCTGAATACAAAATCGAATGTCTGGCTGAAGGATCGTGTCCCAAAAACTATGCCAGACACGTGTCAAGTGCCATTTTTTTTTGACTACCCAAAAAAGGTATTTGAGGCACGCTGAGATTGAGACAGAATAATATTTATACTTAGAAAAAAAAAATATTTTGAAAACGACAGACACTTTAGTCGGCCCAAAAACTGCCAGACACGTGTCAAGTGCCATTTTTTGACTACCCAAAAAAGGTATTTGAGGCACGCTGAGATTGAGACAGAATAATATTTATGCTTAGAAAAAAAATATTTTGAAAATGACAGACACTTTAGTCGGCACAAAAACTGTGCCAGACACGTGTCAAGTGCCATTTTTTGTCTGGCACAATTTTTGGGCCACGATCCTACAGCCAGACATTCGAGTTTGTATTCAGGCATTACAAAAGAATGTTGCACAAATTTTCAGGGTGCCTCAAATACCTACCGAAAAATGTTCAACAGCTCTCCTACTATAACGTTTCTTTACCGTTTCTTTTTTACAGTGTGCTTTCCTTTTGTAATCTCAGTGAAAGACAATTGTTAACCCTTTGTATAACCGCGTTGCATATCTGTAACATTTCAAAAATCAATGTTTCCTATACAGTGGGGTTCAAAATACGATTTTATTTATTGCTGCTATCTCCAAACAGAGCTGCTTATATAAATTGTCCATAGAATTCTCAGCAAATAGCGAGACTGGGTTAATTATTCATGCGAAAGTTTTATTTATTATTTGAGCAAATTTGATATGTAATTGTTAAATTAATTTCGTAAATTTTGTTAAATTAAAAAGTTTGGCGACGTCCAAAAATAGTTTTTTTATAAAGTTAATTTTGCATACTTTACAATTTTGTATCCGGAAAACGAAAAAATATATGAGTAGTGTGTAATTTTCTGTTTACTATCGTTGTTAAAAAAAAAAAAAAAAAAAAAAAAAAAACCTATTAGTCTAATTTTTTTTTTTTTTTTTTTTTTTTTTTTTTTACACGCTTAAAATGATGTATTCTAGCATTTGGTTTTTTTTTTTTTTCTATCTGGTTGTTGAGTCACAGGGGATTACTCTAAGTTAGGAAATTATGAAGTACAAAGAAAATATAGTTTACTTATGTTCTGTAAAAGTATCTATAAAACAAATGTGTTTTATATATGACAGAAAATAATTGTGGTAGTATAAAGTAATACAGGGAGTTTCCCAAAAATCGATACACACTCTACCTTTGTATCTTTAAGAGATAATTCAGACCTGTGGGCACTGTAAATCGCAAAATCATTCAAAATAAGGCAGGAATTATGATTTTGTTGATGAAGTAGAACCTTAAGTTTGCAAATGTCAGCTTTTACAATACGTTACACTGCTTTTTATTACATTTAGATTACTCACTAAATCTTAATGTTATGAAGTACAAAAATAAGTATCTTACTTTTGATCTGTAGAAGTACTATGTATAAAATTGTATTTTGTACATAAATGCTCGGAAAGAAATATAGAAATATAGGTGTAGCAAAAAATATAAAATGCGATTATTTTTTTTCCTATTGGAGAGACTACATACCTGTTAGAAATATAAATCGCAAAATTATTCAAACTAATTCAGGAATTAAAGTTATATTGGTGAAATAGTCATGCCATTAATCTTCCATTTTAAATTTTCATATACAATACCTGAGTCCTATTATTTATGCTAAGAAAAAACTTCCGATGCTCTGACAAGTCCAACAGTAAAAATTCCATAATTTTTGAATTACGTTAACTGAGTTATAATGATTTTTAAAAAGAAATTTCCTAGCATGTCAGCACTAAAAACGTACAAACGATATTTTAGATTGATGAAGCTCTGAAATTTCCTGAAATTCAAAGTCTTACAACTTGGTTAGTTCTGGTCGTAGAAAAATTGAATTGTTACTGTTGCACATTCTGAAAAATGTTCTGAATATAACATTAATCTCTAAAGACATTATAAAACTTTATAAAGGCAACATTTTTTTAATTAATGGTAGAATTATTTTATCAACATAATCTAAATTTCAAACTTTTTTTAAACACTCAAATATTTTATATGGTCCAGCTATCTCCAGCAGGAAAAATATGAAACGTGAAACAATTTTTAGGACACCCTGTATAAGAATACAGCATTTTAATCATAAAATATTACTGAATGTTATTTTATGAAAACTGCTGCTTACTTTATTTGATTTTCGGAATCAAAGCTTAAATCAGTTTCATCAATTTTATAGTAAAGCTTGATTCCCATCCAATACAATACAGCAAGCCTGTCCAACCTTTCAGTAAGCAGGGGTTCATCTCAGCTCATGGCACTCAATGAATGGCGCCGTTATTCTGACTGAAAACATGCGGCGATATTATCGCACAGTGTTAGTATACATGCGCATCTTAACATAAAGCAAATGAATCTTACAGGGGTAGACAAAAGGCCCCTACGGTTCTGGAGTTACGTGCATGAAATTTTCCTATGAGAGGTCTTTTTCAAAAAGGTTTGTAGTGTAATTTGGAAGAAATTTTGTCGCGCCTAAAATAATAATAATAATAAAAAAAATAAATAAATAAATAAATAAATATGGAAATCAGAGATATTGCTAAGTTTCTTTTAAGACGCTCTGACATATTACGAATACGTGAATTTAGTTTTATAAAAGGCACAAAAATAAACACACATGTGTGGTTCCTGATACATAGTCTGGAAGTGCTTTCATAGATAGAAATCATTTTGCACTGTTTTATCAATTTTTTTAATTAAATCGAAAAAAAACCCCTAACATTTGAAAACTCAAGAAGTAAGCCTTAAACCCTTTTATCCCTGGTACAAAACAGCTATCGGGCCAAAATGACAACAAGAAGAAAAGAACTGAACTTTCATGCACTGTCTTCAAAGTGACGAGGGAAGTTGTAAAACTTCCATTTTTCTTCTACTTCTGAAGTATTAAAAAAGAGCTATTTCGAATTATTACCAAATTTAATCATAATAATTATACTTTATAAATATTAACTATAAATCGTAAAAAATATGCTTGATGAAATTTAAAAGCATGATTCTAGTTTTTAATGCCTGGTTTTTAATGCGTTTTTAAAGATTTTGAAAGTTTCTCTGATGCAAATATTAACGATTTTAAAGAAAGCACTCTTTATAATGGAATTTTACTTCTAAAAATTCTTAACAGGAAACATTCAAAAAGTGCCAAAAAAATCTTGAAATGGGCCATGGAGCCCGTGGGGGCCGCGTTGGACAGACCCGCAGTACAGTTTCGCATATTTTCTTTTCAGAAAAAAATTAAATGTCTTTGTCAATGTCTGAAAAAATTAAATGTCTATAATTTTCTATGCGCGAAAACTAAAGTTTAATATTTAATCGAAATATGTATTAATTTGATTTATTAATTTATGAAACAAACAAATTTTTATGTAAGCTAAACAAGTGTCTTTAATTAAAAATGCGCAAATTGTTCGTTTATAAGAACAGCATTTTTCAGAAACTATATTAAATTGCAATTTCTTTGGTATTTCTATTCTCCCCCACCCTCTTTACATTTAAATTCTCGTGCTGTTGTTCCATAGGATTTTGCATCGATCGTATCCTCGTTTATCATAAATTGTTATGACTGTCAATGAGTATGATTGGCGAATTGGGAATTATTTAAGTAAACTACATGGACAAATAACTGCACTTCTCGTCATAGCGGATTTCCATATGTTGCATTCTCACTTCACTTTTCAGATATAAATACATTGAAGGGAACTAAATTTTGTTTTCGTTCCATACATTTTCAAACTTTTATTCGTAAAACCACCTTTGCACCGAACAAAACAACTATATTTCATTAAAAAATGCGTAAACTGTTCATTTAATTAAACCACTTTTGCAGAAACTACTTCAAATTGGAATTTCTTTGATATTTCTATTCTTCTAACACCCTCTTTACATTTAAATTCTCGTGCCGTTGTGCAATATAAATTTTCATCGATCGTATCCTCGTTTATGATAAACTGTTGTGACTGGCAATGAGTATGATTGGAGGATTGGGAATTATTTAAATGAACTACATCAACAAGTAACTGTACTTCTCAGAATTGCGAATTTCCATGTGTTGTATTCACACACATGCTGCTTTTCTGATATAAACAAAGTGAAGGGAATTAAATTTACTTTTAGATCTGCACATTTTGAAAAGTTTATTCGTAAAAGTATCCTTGAATAGACCGAAAAATATTTTTTTTAACTCACTCAAGTGATTTTTTGTAAATATGGTAATAGGGGGAAACTATTTAACAGAAAAAAGGAAAAGAAGGAATATCAGCTATTTCTATATAAAGCAACACACAACTTTTAATAAGCTTTACTCAAAACGATTATTCCGAACCTGAATTTGGAAAATATTAAAGATGATACACAATTTACACCAAATTCTTTATAACGTTCAGACAAAAGATACTGTTTTCGTTGCAAAGTCATTGAAATTATATATATGTCAATCCAAAAAAGAAATGCATTGAAGTCCATTAAAATCCGATAAAATACGCTAAATTTCATTAAATTATTATTAAAAGTCTTGAAGTAATAATTTTTAGGAGTTCATGGATATGATTGGAATATATGATTGTCTGAACATATGATTTAGAATATATGATTGAGATTATGACAAAGAACACAATCAGTGTTCTTTGTCTTAAGTACCTATTGAGAACGTCAACACCTTAAAGTACTAACAAATTAGAAATATGTTTGTGATTGATCTGCTGTTATCTGTTTGTAAAGTATGCAATTTAGTCTTCATAGAATGCTAATACGATATAAATGTTCTATCGAAGATTCCTCCTTGTCGCATGTCAAAAAGAAGCCGCTGTTCTTTTACGTGGTTATGTTGAGATATAACTAATTGTTGAACTTTTCACTTTTTTTATTCTTTGTTTTCTGTCACATGAATGCTGATAAATACGCTAAATTTAATTTAAATAAAAGTTTAAAGTAATTATTTTAGGAATACGTGGATATGATTAGAGTATATGATTTTGTGACAAAGGAGTTCATTGTATAAGTATCTATTCGGAATGTCATCCCTTTAAAGTGCCAAGAAATTAGAAATATGGCTGCCATTCATCTGATTTTCTTCGTTTGCAACTTACGCAATTTGTGCTTCATAGAATGCTGATATGATATAAATTTTGGACCGATTATTCGATTTGGACACCATGGCATGTCGAACGGAAGCCACTTTTATTTCAAGTGGTGCTATTGAAATGCAAGGAAGTGTTGAACCTTTCTTTCTTTTGTTATTTACTGGCTAAAGTGTCCGGCGTTGCGCGGAATTTGAAGAATGTTTGTTCTGAAAAATCAATTTCAAAATTTAACATACAACATAAAACAAACAATAAAAAAGCATTCGAAGTGTTCTACACATGAATCAAATGAAAACATAATATAAAAATGTACATATTTACATATCAGACGCAGAAGAATGCAGCTATGATTGAACATATTTCAATTCATCATTGGATCAATAATGTCAAAATGCGCCAATATTTCAATATTCGGGTTTTTATCATGCTTCAATACGTTTTTTCACACTCATATGACGCTATACTACATTCACCACATCCTTTATATTCCCAATGTGACGTAATATTTGTTTTTTTTTTTTATATGTCAAACTATTTATTTCATTTTTAACGTGGAAACTTTGTAATAGAAAAGTTATGACTTAATATTCACCTTTTTTAAAAAAATTGTCAAACTATTTACTTCATTTCCATTTTTTACTTGGAAATCTTGCAGTAGAAAAGTAACTGTTGTAGTAAGAATTTTATTGTGGATTTCAATTGTTGGCATCTGCTATAACGAAAAATTTGAATATAAATTTGATTACGAAATTAGTATTTTTTTAAATGTTGAAAATGCATATATCGTTATAGTTTATCTATGCATACAATGTTTTTTTATCTTAATAAGTAACAAATTTATGGTCAATCTTAAGATATAGAATAATTACGGATTGACGATGTTTTTTCTTCTCCCTCTAAAAGCCATATATTTATATAATTTTTAGATTTCACAGTATATATGTATAGCTTGAATACACATTAAATAAGCCTGACACCATTAAAATTTAAGCTAGATTATATTAAGACTATTTACATAACATATTTACAGTAATTGTATGCGCGAATTATAAACATCATTACAATCTTTACATTGTTTGTCGCCGTCCTTAAACAAACACACATCATCGTTCTCTGCGTTCGACCGACTGACCTCAGTTCAGTTCTCGTTTTTCTCCCGCTCAAAAGGAGTGTCTCCAGATCCCAAGTGTCGTTCTAATACGCCTGCGCTGACTAGTTCATGGGGAAAGCAAATCAAACAGAGGAAGGCGCTTTGATCAGCATCTACGTGAGCGGTTGGTTGCGCTGTAAACAGTAAAAGGCACTCAGGGAAAGCTATTAAAAGCAAAACTTTCCCACAAATCGGCGATCCTGACAGGTTGATCGACCTCGATCGACACGTGGACCACAGGAAGGAGCAGCAGGAACACCTGAAAAGAAAAAAAAGAAAAAGCAGCACCCCAAGTTCTATTTGGAAAAAGTCATCATTATTAAAAATCCTCGTCAAAATTTATATTATTTCTTGAAGAAAAAGTCTTCTTCTTCTTTTCTTTTTTTTTTTTTTTTTACGTCTCTTTGTCGTTCTTTCTTCTTACATCTTATCGTCTTTCCTTTTCTTACGTCTTTTCATCTTCTTTTACCATACGTCTTTTCGTCTTTTTTTTTCGTTCCTTCGGGATTAATTTTGTCAAAATCGTTTAAAATCATAATCGGAGAAATTATCAGGAATGATACCATATTCGTCAAAATCGGTCAAAGGTTCATCTTCTGAATCATTAGTGTCATTTTCGGAATTTAAGTCAAATTTACTTGTATTTTCTTCGAAAAAGGATCTTCTATATTCAGGTTTCTTTTTAGTAAACTTCTGCTTAGGTTTCTTAACTTCGTAATTATTAATTTCAATTTCATCTTCAAATTCATCTGACGAATTAGGAATATGCTTAATTTTCTTAGAAGCATTATTCTTCAACTTCGCGTTAGACATTTTCTTAATAATTTCTTTTCTAAAATTTTCTTCATTTATTACATCAGATTTCTGGTTATTTTCATTTCTTGAAGAATGCATCATATTTTCTTTATCTTTGAAATTAGGGAAATCTGGATCATTTTTAAAGTTCTTAGCCCTGTTAGTCATCTTAATTTGCTTTTTTAACTTAGTCATCTCTTGTCTTAAATTTTCGAAATCTTCCTGGGAATTATTCAATTTTATCTGGATTCTTCTTTTGGACATATTTATTCTAGAACACTCATCTTCTGATTCTTCTAACTGTTTTTCAAGATGTTTTGAATAATTATTTACTTTTATTAATTGTAATCGGTATTGTTCTGAACGTTTACTTTCTTCATCTAATTGGGATTTTATATCTTGAAAATGTCTCTCTAATTTTCTATACAATTTACTAATGGTCTGTCTTTCTGCAACTTCTTGTTCTAATTTATCTTCTAACGATTTTATTGTAATTTTCGACTTATTTTTTTCTGACAAAAATGCTTCTTTTAAATCGATCACATCTAATTGTAACATTTTATATTTTGTTTCAACTTCTTTAACTTGGGCAGTTAAATTTTCATTTTCTAGACGTAATTCTTTAATTTCTGAGCTAGAATAGGACAATTGAGGAACAGGTAAATATTTGTTTTGGTTTAGAATTTGTGGGTTGCTACTGTGCAATGTGGAAGAATAAGGGTTACATTTAGGTTTTACAGTTATTTCACTTGAATTAATAACATTGACTAAGGAATTATTCTGACTTTTATTTAACTTAACATCATTACCAGAAACAATTAAGGAGCCTTGTTTTATTACATCAATACCAATAATTAAATCATATTCAATAGATTTGTCATCAATCACAAAAATAGATGTTTGAAATTTAGAATCATCAATTTCGATTTCAGCCTCAAAGTAACTGATTGGTCTGAATGATTTTTTACCTAATCCACTTAAAAGCATATCTGTTGGTTCTAAGTTTACATAACTTTTAATTTTATCAAAATTACTTTTCTTTAGAATAGTTTTTTCACTTCCTGTATCGATTAATGAAATTAAATTTAATGAATGCAACTTTACATCTTTAAAAACCCAATTCTGAGAACAGGTTAGCACATTTACTTGAGAATCATTAGGCAACTTTGAATCTTTGATTTTACCACATTCGAATGATTTGTGGCCATATAAATTACAAGAAAAGCAGAGAGGACCTTTATCTTTATTTCTACACTGATTACTTTTATGGAATCTATCGCCACAATTATAGCAACGTATCTCAGGTTTATTGGGTCTAGATTTATTTTTAAGTTCAACTTCTGTTTTCATCTTAGGCCTAACATCAACATCAGGTTTACTATCATAATCGACACGCAATTTATCATAAATTTTAAGCTTCTCTTTAAATTCAACAATATTTGGGCAACCATACAAAAAGGATTTTTTAAAAACAGGATCATTAATTCCATTAATTACATACTGAATAAGTGCAGAATCTTCTGTGTTGCCTTTTGAACATAACTGTTTCATATTCAAAAAATATTCGTCCAACGATTCGTTTTGTTTAATTTTCCTTTTAGATAGCAATTCATGTAATTCGGCTGAATTACACCTTTCACCAAATTCAGAAATAAGTAACGCTGTCATTGTAGACCAAGAATTTATTTCTGTTTCACTTTCTATAAACAATTTAGCTTTACCTGTCATACGGCGTTTAGCCAAAATCAATTTGTGCAAGTCACTAACGTTAAATAAAGAAACAGTATCTTCAAAATCGGCAAGCCATTTTTCAACATTTTGAAATTGACTACCATCAAATTCAGAAACCATATTTTCAATGTCGTTAATGGAAATTGATGGTTTAAGAACATAATCAGGAATTAGAATTTTTTGATTTTCACAACTAGAACTACCAGAATCATTTCTCAAATTATTTTCAGAAACACTCAAAATATCATTAATTTTATTTGATTCATCTTCGCTCTCATCATCGCTAAGAGCACCTTCATCAGGAATTAAATTAGATTTCAATACATTAAAATCGCATAAAGAAGAAATTATTCTGGCAGCAATTTCATCGAAAGTTCCTGAATTATTTATACATAAAACATTGCAAATAGTTATTAACTCATTTACTGAAAAATCATCTTTAATACTTTGCAATTTTGTTTTAAATTCATCCGAATCTATTTCGAAAGCAAAGCCAGTAAAATTACGAATTCTACGTCTATTATTTCTATCACCGACTTCTCCAAAAATTAATGTATGCAAAGTCTTAATACTTAAGGATTTTTCAGCTTTCAGCGAAAGTTCTAATTCCTTGAAATCAACTAATTTTGACATATTGAATAAGAAAAAATAAACTCACTTCATAGAAAGATATCCAGCTTGCTACATACATGCACTTCTCCACTTGAACTATTTCACTTATAATTTATTGCAGCATTATTTTGCATAAGGAATTTTGTGGGCGGCGTCAACCAACAGGACATCAACACTTGAATTATTAAAACACCAAAACTTTGTCTTTGTGAGCGTAACGTTCTCATCACAGTTCTTGACACCATTTATGGGAACTCGGGCACTTGAATACACATTAAATAAGCCTGACACCATTAAAATTTAAGGTAGATTATATTAAGACTATTTACATAACATATTTACAGTAATTGTATGCGCGAATTATAAACATCATTACAATCTTTACATTGTTTGTCGCCGTCCTTAAACAAACACACATCATCGTTCTCTGCGTTCGACCGACTGACCTCAGTTCAGTTCTCGTTTTTCTCCCGCTCAAAAGGAGTGTCTCCAGATCACAAGTGTCGTTCTAATACGCCTGCGCTGACTAGTTCATGGCGAAAGCAAATCAAACAGAGGAAGGCGCTTTAATCATCATCTACGTGAGCGGTTGGTGGCGCTGTAAACAGTAAAAGGCACTCAGGGAAAGCTATTAAAGGCAAAACTTTCCCACAATTGCGGATTGACGATGTTTTTTCTTCTCCCTCTAAAAGCCATATATTTATATAATTTTTAGATTTCACAGTATATATGTATAGTGTATGATGTTTCATAGAAAGTCCTAATGCAGAAGTTCAGATATTAGATATTCTTTTATGATATTTTAAAATCTTTACTATGTGGTCCATCTAATCCCTTACTTTCCGTGTGAGATTACGGGAGGTTTGATTAACCCATCAATTTTCATATTTAAAAGTATTTTAGAGTTTTATCAAAAGGTGCCAACCAAAGTTACTGGAATGCTCAAACAACAGTCTTTGTTTCATACAGGTAATCGTGGAAAAAATCAATTTCAAGGTGCTTTCAACCTAAAAGTTGTGCTTTTTTAGCAATATTTTGTAAGCTTTTATTTTCAGATAAAGTATATCATAGAAATTTAAGTAAGTAAGTTTTAAGTAATGCATAAATATCGAGCTTTCATTCCAGGTATAACGATTGTACAGAAAGTTATGCTTAACATAACCATGTGCTATTTTTTAGAAAAGGGCTATGTGGGGAGGCTTGACCCAGTCAATGTGAGGGAGGGTTGACCAGATGCTCATGGCTCCCTCAATTAAATGGATTTAGAAATCATTTTATTATACACTGCGCATAATGAAAGGCTAATGGTTATATAAAAAAAGAATGTAAATTTATTCTATAAAGCTACAGTAAAATGGGGGTAATGGAAAAGAAAATGTTCACAACTGATTAAAGAAAGATGTGAAAAATTACTATAGCAAGGAAAACCTTAATGAAATATAAATGGGAAAGTTGATACGAACTTTCCTAAAATCTTTTCCATTTAATATGTATGTGAAATATAGCCTTTTTCTTATTTCCAATTAAATTTGTTCGTAAATTCCGATGCCAGTCATTTATTTCAACATTTTAGTACTGAAAACAGCTGAAACGGTTAAACGATGTTAATGATCAGTTAAGTACTCATGCGGCAGCAAAAGATCATAGCATTGATCGAAAAATTTTAGCAGTTATGTAGACAAATTTCACCAGGACGAGTACAGTGAGATGAAGCCAACTAGAGTTTTCAGGTCAAGTGTAACAAAACGTAGGACAAGGAGACAAAAAAAAAGCGGGACAGTGCCTTCTAAATCCGGACATAACCATACATGAAACCCTATGAAATGTATATCTCTAACGGGATACTACAGTAGCGCTCAAAAATATTTTGACAACATTATATTTGCTCTTATTTTGTTTAATATAAAAATATAAAAGAAAATATATTCCCTATGATTGAGAACAATATAACTGCAGTTACTCAAAGGTGTTAAGTTTCAACTTGTTTGTTTACATTCAGCGTCACCGAAAAAATATAGCTTCTCCTTATCTCAAAAGTATATTGACAATTAGTTTGAATTTAATTGTTGAAGTCCACAGTTGCTCTATACCATTGATTAGTGTTTATATTGACTTTTGTTTATTTTTAAATACCAAAACGGAAAGAATATTTTAGTGATTTTAGAAAAGCCATTGTAAATGCTCTTAAGAAAGGATGGACGCAAGCAGAAGTTGCTCGTTCTTTCAACATATGTCGGCAGCTTGTTAGTACATGGAACATAGTTTTTAGCAAACGAAAATGTATCGCAAATAAGCCTTGAAGTGTCCGTCGGAAAAAAATCAACAGCTTGTAATGTTGACCGTATTATAAAAAAGCTATTTAAAAATGATTGTCGTAAATCTGATGTAGTAATAGAAAATTAATTTAAAGAAAATTAAGACATACTCATACACTTTTCAAATACTAAGCTACACCTAATCCTCTATGGTTTACATGTCCAAAGACCAGCAAAAATTGTGTTTGTTTAGTTCTAAGAATAAGAAGGCTAAATTTGCATTTGCAAAACGACATAAATCATAGACAAGTGTAGGGTGGTCCAAGTTTTGTGGATCAATGAAAACAAGTTTCATTTACAGTCATCTGGTGTAATTAAGTGCATTAGACGTCTTAAAAACAAAAAAAAATATGATGTTCGATATGTTCCCACTGTCAAACATGGAGGCGGTAATGTGATGGTTTGGAGTTGTGTTTCCCGTAACGGAGTTAGACGCTTAGTTTGAACTGATGGAAATATGGATCGGTTTATGTATGTCGATAGATTAAAGATTCATATGCTACCATACGCTAAACAATAAAAGACTGTTCAGTGGTATTTTCAGCAAGATAATGACCCGAAACGCAAATTCAAGTACGTAAGTGATTTTAAGAAACGCAGAAAAGTCAAGGTTATAGAATGGCGAAGCCAATGTCCGGATTTGGATCCCATAGAGCATTTCCAGTGCGAGTTCAATCGTACAGTAAGACTGCTTTATACAAAGCTCTTAAAAAGTGAACGGAACCGAAATCCTTTAGATCGAATAGAAAAGTTAATCGACTCAATGCCTACGCGCTCTGAGGCTGTCATAAAGGCCAGAGGATATGTTACTAAATATTGACTGACTGATTACTATATTTGATAATTAGTGTGTTAAAGTATTCTTTTATTGTAAAGTGCAAAATACTTTTGATTTATCATTTTTCTGATTTTTCTTGGGCTTCACGTTATTTTTTAGCAAATGATAGTAAATTTATTAAAATTCTCTAAAACATTGAATATCGTTAAATAAAATAAATGATTGATTTTTGTATTTCATTATTCTTTTTAATTAAGTCAATTATTATCTTTGTCAAAATACTTTTGAGCGCTACTGTATATTAATGTTAAAATTTCCTTTTCCCTGCGATACCATTACACCTGCTCAGACAAAATCCTGTTTAAAACTTAATTTTCTCCTCTGTCTTGCGATTGCATCTAAACAGGGGTTTGTTTAAGCCTCATATTTTCAAAAATATTTTTTCCTAATAATTAAAGCATGTAGCATAAAGTTATTTTGCCTTTTTTAAACTGATTTTATTTCTCCTCACAATTATTTTAATATAAAACAAAGTGTGTCAAGCCTCCCATATAGTGGGTCAACCCTCCTGTATATGGGGGTGCTTTAACCCATTATTTTCTCATGATTAAAATCAATCATTTTAAAATTTCTTATATATTACACTTATATAGCAATTTTATTTTGCTAACCGATTGTATAACAAATAAATTGATATATAAAATTTTATTCTACGTTCAATATTTAAAAAATAAAAAATAATTTTGTAAAAAATGGGTCAACCCTCCGTAGTCTCCCCTAACTATCAATTTATTTCTTGAAATCTTAATGTCTTAACATTTTTAAACATTATTTATGAAAGTGTTTTATGTACTATGACTTAAGATTGTTTTGCAAAAACTTCTTTCTTCCTATTTGGTTTCCCCCCACAATTAAAGAATGTTACTTCAAATCTTGAATTTCCTTCATGATACCAACGCAAACAAGATACATACTGTACCGAATCTACTTTTTACTTCATCTCATTGTAATGTTTGCCGCATCCCACACATTTATTTTCGTTCCAATCTTCTAAATAGTCCGTTTCGTCATCACACATTTCTTGAATGGTTATATCAGGCGTGGATACAAATGAAACGCTTCCCGTAACAACTCGAGTCACAGTAACAAATCCTACTAAACGGGATACAAATGAAACGCCTTCCAGCTTCTGGCGTCACAAAGTTGTGATTGTTGTCATAAAATTTTGCAACAGCGTGAAATCCGCCGCAAGCTGTCACAAGACCGTAACAAGTACTCATTATTCAAGATGGCGGAGATTTTGGCTGTTCGACGCCGGCGAATAAATCAAATACAAAGGCAAAGAATAAAGGATCGGGAAGATCCTTTTTCAATAAATGAAAAAAATTTCATCTCAACATACAAAGTAACGAAAAATGCGGCGAGAGATCTGATCGAGGAAATCAGACCTTTCGTTTTGTTAGATGAAAATAAAAGTTATCCTTTAGAGATTTATGTAAGTTCAAGGATATATATATTAGATAAAACGGTTTTCTCTGTATACGTTTTATACGTATAATCGCGAGCACTAGATTAAATAGAAATAGTTTAATAGTATTATATGATAGCATAGAGCATAGAGTTTGTATATATATATATAATTAATGCCCTTATTTATGTGGGATGCATATTATCTGTATTATGATTGGGAGAATATTGTTTACTATATAATAATGGAATGGATAACATATCGGGCTTTAATTAGTGTGTTCATAAGTATTCAAAATTTTTGTTGTCAGTTTATGTAGATTTTAAAAATGCAAAATATATGTAGGGTAGAGTGGGGAGGAATGGGACACTTTTTACAAAAATAAGAAAATCAACTTTGTTTTACACATAAACAAAAATTTCGATACATAGAATATACAAAGTGAAACACTTTCTAATGTCCTTGAACAATATAGAAATATAATTTGCGGAAACAATTTCATAAATAAAGAATTGGTGTAAAAACTTAGCACCAATGGACAGATTCTTACCAAATTTTTAAGTATTCTTCCACTAAATTTTATCAGTTATCTTATTAGTTATTAGGCAAACAATACTAAAAATTTGCAAGTGGCAACCATTGGCACCTAGAATTTTACACTCCTGGTTACATAGATATGGCTAATGTGGTTTAGGAATTTTATTGTATACATACACTTATATTAATAAAATAAGGCTTATAAACACAAGTTTTAAAGCAGATATGAAATCATTCATGCTTTATTAATATTAATGTTGTCCTATTTATTGAATGAAGAATATCAGTTTTTTTTAAATTATTAATATTATTATTTGTCATGTTACATAACTTTCCTGTTGTTTTTAAATCCACATGACTAAAAAAGGTACCAGAAATATGATTTTTCCTCCTTTTTATATTAAAATATTTGTACTCCATATTTTATGTACTTATAAAAACTGAAATGCTAAAACTATTTTTTTTCGCCTTTTTAAATTAATATATTTATTTGTATTCCATATTTTATGTATGTTTAAAAACTGAAATACTAAAAACCAAAGTTTAAATAATTATAGATTTAACCCTGATATAGTAACAATTAAATTTGAAATTCTTTTGTGTCATAAATTTTAACGCAATGCAGTTTTATGATCAATATTTGTTTTGATCACAAGGTGAACAGGAGGGTTAAGAAAATTATTGTTCAATAACACAACTCGAAATACACAAATATTTCACATATCCACAAGAAGTATTAAAACATCTACTTACAATTTTCAGCTGAATTTCTTTCCTAGAAAGATAAAAGTATTAGAATAGTAGCTGCGAACAGACTACTCCCTGCTACAACAGCAGTGCCTTTGATGTGGCAGTCTTCTGTTGCTCAGCGAAAGATCATAGGTCTGCGGAGGAGATCCCTGATATGTTTATCACTGCCCTTTTTTTTTATTGAGACTCCCCTTTCTTTTGTTGATGACCACATATCCTTTGGAAAAGAAAGTTCAAAGAAATATACAACTTTTTGAAGCAAGGGTTATTCAGTTTCTATTTTAGCAGGTATAACAGCTACACAGCTGGCTGAGTCCCACCAATAACTTTAAAATCTCTATGCTGGTGTTTCTCAACAAAATTTTATAAACAAACTTTTAGGGGCTTGGTCAAAACTTTAACCCTTTCAGGGGCAAGTGTACTTGTATTCATAAAATGTTGAAATAATTGAACGACACCACAAGAAAAATTTTTTGTAAATAAGTAAAAGTATATTCTCGCATATTTAATAAAAGTGAAATTTTAATTTTTTTATTTACGGAAAACAACAAACTGTTTAAAACTGTACAATTTAAATATCTTGTTAATTCTAAATGAACTTGGTATCAAGATGTTAACTTATAATGAAGTGTAATGAAACCTCATGAAGTTATCTCTGGTCTGTGAACCGTGAAGCCTACTTTTAAAAGTCGAGGAACTGAAGTCTTCTATTGGGATTTTTATAACAGCTGGATGCATTATCAGGCAGAAGTTTCTTTTGATATTCTGTCTGTAAATGTAACCTGCTAGTTCTGTGATGTCTTCCATGCCAAGAAATTTCTTGCTGCAACTCTTGTTTTGTTTACAGGTTTGTGTCAGTAGACGTTTCCTTCACAATAAGTTAATATGTTGATATTAAGTTCATTTGGGATTTTGAAAGTTATTTTATTCTTACTTTTTTGGATAACAACAGTAATAAAATGTTCTTTGTTTTCCTGTAAATATTTTTATTTTATACCTTTGTCTCGAAGTGTTAAATATATTAGAAATGCAGATACTGCCCGAGAAATATTTTGATAGCAAAAAACAACAATAAAAAACAGAGGCATACTTTAAGAAAAAAGAAGTTACTAAAAATAATAATTTCCCGTAGAGATATTTTAAAAATATGAAAACATTATGCAAGTATAGGTTTAACATTAGGGAAGGAATTTGACATCTTACTGTCCATGATCCATAAATATGTACGCTATGATTATTTAGGCTGACATTTTGGTGCTTCAGAATGAAGACTATTTATTATCAAACATTTTTATGAGCAAATATTACAATATAAAATTTTGCCTTTTTAGCAGAGCTGCGGAGTCGGTCAGATCCATTTTTGAGCAAAAGAGGCAGAGTCGCTAAAAAACAAGCAACTCCAACTTTTTTTTTGTTAGACAGTTTGAAGTGAAATTAAACCTATTACAAGTAATTTTATATCTATAAAATGAATTATTATTGTTATTTTTGGACTATACCAGTCTACCTGTGTTAAAGATGTGCAGTTTTACAGAGTAGATGAAAACCGTTTTTAATTGAATAATCTAGTAGATATTTTACATTTAGAATACAAGTACTTTTCCTCTGATTTTTTCGGTTTGCGAAAACCAAGGTAGAGAGGTCTGTAAGGACCCAAGGCCTGGAAAATGAAGGCAATTTTTCAAATGGGCCGGGTCAGCAGAATAAAGGCAATTTTTGTTAATGGGTGAGACTGGACTGATAAAAGAGATAAGCAAGCTGACCGGCCCAATATAACAAATTTGAAAAAATCAAACTACGCCGATAAAATAGGAACAATTTTCAGCGGATATAACCGGGGTGCAGAGCTTAACTTCTATTTTAAAAAAGTACCGGAGCCCTAATATTCTGTGATACCAGTGCTGACAACTGTACCATTCACGCCTCCTCCCTTGCCACTCCAATCTGCATATTTATGTTTTGTACATTATTTGCAAAATTTAAAGCAGTTTTTTTTTTCTCTAGCAAAATAAAAATTTTAAATATATCTATCAGCATATACCTAGCTTTCAACTATTCCACTTTTTAGTTATCACTCATTCCGAATAGTAATCTTTGCCTAATTATAATGTTAATTGTGTTTTTTTTGCTAATTCTACGTTTAAATATGATAAGGATTAGGATTCGAAAATTGACTTAACACAAAAAAGGGATAGTTTGCAGCTATGCATTTTTATGAAAAAAATGAATGATATTTACAGAAATTATAGAAAAATGGGAAACACTGCTCGATTGCTTTCTATCAGAATAACAATATATGACAATTATATCTACTTGCAAATGAAAGTGACTTTGTAAATGTGTAAAGCAGAGTCTTAATGCTTTAGCATGGGTAGCATTCATGATACAAAATAAATAGAAAAATCACTAACGTGATTTTTATAGTAGTCGTAAGCAATAGAAGATAAAAAACCTCAAGTTGATGCTTGTTGGCTAAAGATATTCTTTTCATGTTAGATATCTCTTTTTTTTTAAAAATAAAAAGTAAATTACATCCAGTTAAAAATTATTCTACTGTCACAAAAGAAAATCGAACTGAAAGCAAATTCATTGTTCAGTCTCTTGAGTGGTGCCATATCAATGCCACGCCGACATAAATTTGCAAATATCACTAGAACAGAAAAACACGATTTCTGTTTTCACTTCATTCTGATCAAAATAGTATTAAAATGATTTGAAATAGAATATAATACGTAATTTTGAAGGAGGAACTTTTTTTTCTGTACATGAATAAATAAAATTTTGAATATAAGACCGGCCGGTGCGTGAACTGCAAAAATATATATGGGCAGGTTCGAACTTTTAAGGGTTTGCGCCTTGGAAATTTCGGCCGATGCAAATCTCTAACCAGATATAAACAAAAATTGTAAATTTCTGTTATTTTTGGAAGCCAAAGTACCCGCAATAGTGTTGTAATAGTAACCATTTTCCCTTTTAGGAGGGTTCATAGTTATATAAATATGTAGCACTTATAGTTGTCGTCTGATCCCTCCCGTCTCTGTCTGCATATAACATTGCAAAAACTACCCCACTGAATGGTTTGAAATTTAATAAATACCTATAATCATTGCAGAATTTTGTCAAGTCCTTTCAAATTTTATAAAAATCGAATCAAAACTATAAAAAGATACTAATGAAAGTCTCCTATTAAATTCTATCATACATATTAATTCAATGATACCCTATGATAGGTAATGATTCTAGGTTGCCAAGGTGATTACGTCCTATTTATGGAGTCATATTATTTATGTATTACTGAATTTAATGTATATAATCATAATAAAAAAATAAATAAATGATAAAAGTTTAAAGCATAATAAAATTCTGTTGGCTGAGCACCAGTGTTATATACATACATATACATAAACTGGCTAACAGAAAATTACCAAAAGTTTATAGAAGCAAAAACTATACATGAATTTAACTATTTTTGTTAAGGATATACATTACAAACTTGCAGTGTACAGAAGAAAAAAAAATAATTATTTTAAATTGTTGGGAATTGTAAAAACACCACAAAGAATAGTATTTCCTTTCAATTAAAAAATTATTTACATGTGACTTATAAACAGAAAAAACATTAAAATATCAAATTCATTAATATGCGTTAAAAGCAGTAAATGGCAGAAATTATGTCACATTCGAGATGATCATTTTAACTATTTTTGCGAATTCTAAGACAGCACAGATAGTAATACAGTCGAATCTTGTTAACGTGAACACTCACGGGTAATTTTTTTTTTTTGCTTGTGTTAAAAGTAGTTTGTCTTATCCATATTTTAAAAATATATATTCCATGGAACAAGAATAAATATATGCATACATAACTTCAAAATCTACTGTATTGCTGGTGTTGAATTTGTTTAAGATCTATCCATCAAGAATATAGACTTACACATGAGATATCTCTCGGTGGAAGTCTTTTCAAGGAGAACTGGTTGGTATTTACATTACATACTAAGAAATCTACCGTCAAAGTTATGGACAGCCAACTCGATTTATTTTTACAGATTAGAATCTAAGTCATCACTGCCATAGCAATCTCTCAATTTAATTATCATACTTAAACAGCTTTGTTAAAAGAACTTTAATTACCGTTAAATACTTTTTTTTTCACCCCTCAATGCAATTCTTGCAATAGAATTTAAAGCTTCATGACAACTTATAAATAACTATATTACATAAATTTCAGGAGGTATCTCGCTGTGAAATATGGGGTGGAGGAAATAAAGTATTATGAGGGGCTTGTTAATTTTGAGAGAAAGAAAAGAGAAAAGTATATCTTAGTAGCAGAAAAGAGTAATTATATTTAAATGGAATGAATAATTATATTTTAAGAAAACAACCCTTTTCTTTACATACAGAATGTAAATTTACTAAGTTTCAGTTGAATGAGAAAGGATATAAAAAGACAGAGGACACATGCAAGTTGTTGTTTTTTTTTTTTTTGGTGGGGTGGGGGGTGAAATGATTTTACTAAAATAAAAAAAATTTCATTTTTACAGAGGTAATGAGTTTCTATTTTAGATAAAAATATATATAAATTACTAGAACTATCTATGGATTAAATAAAAAATTATGAATTAAATTATTATTTACATTTTTGAAAGTCATATGTTATCTTATTGGCATCAAAGTATTTAAAATATTACAAAAAATACATTCAGCTGTTATGATTTTTGAACACTCAAACAAAAAATTAATTTCAATTAGTCCTTAATTTAATTTTTGATTTTAAAATTGAAAAAAAAATAAAACAATTAAAATAATTTTTTTTTTAAGTCAGTATTTGGCCGCCGAATATTCAGTATTTGGCCAAATCACTATTCGTTACATCCCTAGTATTCGGCCTTTTAGTCACTATTCGGCTAGTCGAATATCTGGTATTCGGTTTACCTGTGGGCCGAATATTTGGTATTTGGCCAAAATCACTATTCAATGCATCACTAATTCACACTATGTAGGTACTTTATTTATTAACCAATGAAAATATTAAATTCTTGAATTGTAAATTCACTTTAATTTACTTGTTACAGATAAATTAATAATGTATTTCAATATTTTTCTACCATTGTTTTAAAAAGCTTAGTGCAGTTTGGACTTCAGAAAGTGAAATTTATTGGCCAAATAGTATACTATAAACACCTATGAAAACAAACCAAATGAACTTTTATTCTTGTTTATATACATATATATTACTGTTTTTATATACAAAGTACTTCTGTTTGTAAATAAAAAGAGGTAAATAGCTTCTTTGTATTAGATTAGTTGCATAAATATATAAAAAAAAAATTAATGTGTATAAGAGAATAAGGAATAGGTCGCCAGAAAATATGCATGAGAAATTTCCTTTTCTCGCCAAGGTCCCTATAGTCTGACAGCATGTGCATTTCTAATATATAACACTTTGAGACAAAGGTATAAAATAAAAATATTTACAAGAAAACAACGAACATTTTATTACTGTTATCTAAAAAAAGTAAGAATAAAATAATTTTCAAAATCCCAAAATTAACTTAATATCAACATATTAACTTATTGTGAATGAAACGTCTACTGACACAAACCTGTAAACAAAACGAGAGTTGCAGCAAGAGATTTCTTGGCATGGAAGACATCGCAGAACTAGCAGGATACATTTACAGACAGAATATCAAAAGAAACTTCTGCCTGATAATGCATCCAGCTGTTATAAAAATCCCAATAGACGACTTCAGTTCCTTGACTTCTAAAAGTAGGCTTCATAATTTGCAGACCACAGATATCTTCATGTAGTTTCATTACACTTTATTATAAGTTAATATCTTGATACTGAGTTCATTTAGAATTAGAAAAAGATATTTTGATGGTACATTTTTAGATAGCAGCTTTAAAGAGTTCTATTTTCAGTAATTATTTTTACTTTATACTGCTGTCTGCAAGGCATTCTATATTAGAAATATTCCAAAATTAGTAAGAATTATCTTTAA
The DNA here is from genome assembly GCA_963932465.1 of Maratus speciosus. Classification (NCBI taxonomy): domain Eukaryota; kingdom Metazoa; phylum Arthropoda; class Arachnida; order Araneae; family Salticidae; genus Maratus; species Maratus speciosus. Next base: position 174,184,259 of record OZ010790.1, on the reverse strand, counting down.
CAACTAAATTAAAATGAAGTGGTTCATAAGAGAGTGATATATTTACTGATTACAAAAAGTTATGAATAAATTTACTGTTTTAATTTTACATTTGATAACCTGATAATGATTAACAAATCAAAATAATTTAGCACATTTACTCAGTTTTATATCTTTTAGAACTGACATGCTTAACAGCTTCAAATTAAAATTCGTAACTTTCAGACTAAACTGCACGATTATTATTGTCCAATGTAATCATAAAATTTCCTAACCTTTATATTCCTAAAAACTACTAGTACATTTTTAGGTACAAGTTTAGGTAGTTCCGTAAGTGGCTTTTGCCAAGCTTTTTTATACATAAAGGATCTTGTTAAAAATAGATTAATAAATACATTCAAACACAAAATGTCAATTTTTTTTCGAGTCATGTTTGTTTAAGAAAAAAAAAGTTCTGATACAAACAATATATCTAAAAAGCACATATGTATAGCAATAAAAAATTTCATTAGGAATATATGAACATAAATTACTCTTATATTGAAACAATAATAATATAATTTGTACTATAAACTGCAGCATTTTAAATGTCAAAACAATATTTTTAAATGTGATCACAGACACATATAATGTGAAGTAAAGGTATATTCAGGATGGAAAATAGCATCAATGTAATAAGTAAATTTATTTAGTTTATTAAATCTGTATTTAAAAAAAATCATAATTAAGCCTACTGAAAATATTTAAAAAGGCAGTTACTTTCCCAATTGGTGAAAGCATTCATACAATATTAAAATCTTTTAAATGTTAGATACAACTCTGCAATCAGAAATTTCTAGTTATCACTGCAGACAAGATAGTTATAACTATAATCTTAATATATTTTTAAACAAACAAACTCTTCAACATTTTCAGATTTTAATCACATTTACACAAATGAAATCTTTTTAATCAACCGTTACGCTATATTTCTAAACAAAAAAACTATTTTTTCAATATATTATTTTATTGCAATATTCAGAAATAGACATGCAAACAAATAATTCTTAACATTACCATGCAATACTAAGTTAAACAACTGCAGACACAAGAGCCTACGAAATACTAGATACATTATTTTAATCGCAATAATAATAATTATTCAGGGCATACCACACTAATTTTAGCAGATAAAATGGAAAATGATGTTTCTTGAGTACATAGACGGCAAAAAAAAATTAATTCTAAAGTAAACATCTTACATTAAATAAAAATGAACGTAACGAGCAATAGGGTTACCCAATGTTTTGCTCTGAGAAGCTCACGACGGTTCTTCGAGTTTGTTTACGTATGACATCTGGTTACTAGCCAATGAAATGAGCGTATCGTTGAAAATAATCGATACTCTGTAACAACTTTGTTACAGCACTATCTTCATTTGTGACGGTCACAAGTGTTACTTTTGTATCGCTTTTTTCGTGCCTGTTGCAAATTTCAGATTTGTGACGCGTAACTGTTACAGCGTGAAACCGTTTCATTTGTATCCACGCCTCAATGTCACGAATATTGAAACTTCTTTATTCCTTTCTTTTTCCTGGTTTGTTTCTATCCCGGTTTCTTCTTTGTTTCGTCTCTTTTTTTCCCAGTTTTTCTTTCTTATTCTTCTTTACTTTCAAAATGTTTTCTTGAGTATTTTAAAAGGTGGCAACATTTTGGGACATTGAATGCCTTTGTTCGCATTTGGTATAGGGGATAGTTGATTCAAAAGCTCTGTAGGAGTTTCACAAGTGTTTTCCTTAGATGTACTTGGAACAGCAGGATCCACTTTACTTTAGAAGCGGTATTGTGTACTGCAAATCGCGATTACGTTAACAGAGTTCCTCCAATAAATACTACTCAACCTCTGATGAATAAGCACATTATGGTAAGACAGTGGTTATTGTAGCAATTTATTTTTTATTTCATAACAAAAGGATGAGTATAAAATGTTACTCTTAAAAATATCAGACCATAAATGTAAATCGCAATTAAGTAAATTAAAAAATCGAATGTCTTTCTACTTTTTAGCTCACAGGCTATCAAAGCCTGAGAGCTAATGTGCCCGCCCGTTCTGTATGTATGTATGTATGTACGTACGTACGTATGTACGTAACGCGATAACTCTTGATAGAAACATCCGATTTGCTTCAAAATTTTTTCCTAGGTTCACTGTGATAAGGCGCTTCCCTGATTAGTTTTTGGAGTTCATTGGTTAAGGATAAAGGGGGAAAAACGGGGTTAGTCCTCACCCCCCCCCCCCTTAATTCAGATAAATGGGTTTTTCATGCAGAATGATTCGATTTGCTCCGAATTTGATATACCGGTTTATTATGTTAAGGAACTTCCCTGATTAGTTTTGGGAGCTCATTGGTTAAGGATAAAGGGGGAAAAACGGGGTTAGTCCCCCCCCCCCGCCTTAATTCAGATAAATGTGTTTTTCATGCAGAATGATTCGATTTGCTCCGAATTTGGTATAGCGGTTTATTATGTTAAGGAACTTCCCTGATTAGTTTTGGGGGTTCATTGGTTAAGGGTAAAGGGGGAAAAACGGGGTTAGTCCAACCCCCTTAATTCAGATAAATGGGTTTTTCATGCAGAATCATTCGATTTGCCCCGAATTTGGTATACCTGTTTATTATGTTAAGGAACTTCCCTGATTAGTTTTGGGAGTTCATTGGTTAAGGATAAAGGGGGAAAAACGGGGTTAGTCCACCCCGCCTTAATTCAGATAAATGGGTTTTTCATGCAGAATGATTCGATTTGCTCCGAATTTGGTATACCGGTTTATTATGTTAAGGAACTTCCCTGATTAGTTTTGGGAGTTCATTGGTTAAGTATAAAGGGGAAAAACGGGGTTAATCCACCCACCCCCCCTTAATTCAGATAAATGTGTTTTTCATGCAGAATGATTCGATTTGCTCCGAATTTGGTATACCGGTTTATTATGTTAAGGAACTTCCCTGATTAGTTTTGGGGGTTCATTGTTTAAGGATAAAGGGGGAAAAACGGGGTTAGTCCACCCCCTTAATTCAGATAATAGGGTTTTTCATGCAGAATCATTCGATTTGCTCCGAATTTGGTATACCGGTTTATTATGTTAAGGAACTTCCCTGATTAGTTTTGGGAGTCCATTGGTTAAGGATAAAGGGGGGAAAACGGGGTTAGTTCACCCCGCCTTAATTCAGATAAATGGGTTTTTCATGCAGAATGATTCGATTTGCTCCGAATTTGGTATACCGGTTTATTATGTTAAGGAACTTCCCTGATTAGTTTTGGGAGTTCATTGGTTAAGGATAAAGGGGAAAAACGGGGTTAATCCACCCCCCCCCCCCCCTTAATTCAGATAAATGTGTTTTTCATGCAGAATGATTCGATTTGCTCCGAATTTGGTATACCGGTTTATTATGTTAAGGAACTTCCCTTATTAGTTTTGGGGATTCATTGCTTAAGGATAAAGGGGGGAAAAACAGGGTTAGCCCACTCCCCTTAATTCAGATAAATGTGTTTTTCTTGCAGAATGATTTGATTTGCTCCGAATTTAGTATACCGGTTTATTATGTTAAGGAACTTCCCTGATTAGTTTTGGGGTTCATTGGTTAAGGGTAAAGGGGGGGAAAGGGAGGTTAGCCCGGCCCTCTTAATTTAGATAAATGGGTTTTTCATGCAGAATGATTCGATTTGCTCCGAAGTTGGTATACTGGTTTATTATGTTAAGGAGCTTCCCTGATTCGTTTTGGCGATTAATTGGTTAAGGATAAAGGGGGGTTAGTCCACCCCTTTAATTTAGATAAATGTTTTTTTTTTTGCAAGATTATTCGATTTGCTCCAAATTTGGTATACCGGTTTATTATGATAAGGAGCTTCCCTGATTAGATTTGGAGGTTCACTGGTTAAGTATAAAGGGGGAAACGGGGGCTAATTCCCTTTCACTTATTTTTTTGAGTGGCATTATTCTTTAAAATAAGAGTATAATATACAATTAGTGTGGATAGTCTGTGAGCTCAATGCCATCAGTTTAGCTGGGCACTTTTCTTTTTTATTACACAGTGTACTTCCGAAGAAAAGCAGTAGTTTCACCCATAAATTTATCTTGGTTTCCTAAGAAAATATTGCAAATTTAAAGTTTCTGGCAAACAAATAATTTATGTGTATAAGAATGCAAATTCGAACCCAGCGAAATATAAAATTCGTAAATTTTAAGTAAAAAAAAAAAAAAAAAAAAAAAAAAAAAAAAGTGAAAAAATAGCAAGTTAAATATGTTTTTAAACGTACCTGCTGCGTCCTTTACACGACATTTTGCTTCCATAAGTGCTTCATATAAAATGACATCAAAACAGAATTACACGTTATATACCGGATGTTTTAAAAGTTCGGTACAAAAGTAAAACGCAATAAAAAAAGATCTATGTATCGGAGAGACATGCGGTTTGCAGATAAGTATTCAGCATGGTACGGGATTTTCTATGATACCAACAAAAATATTAGTTTAAAAACTCGACAATAAAGGCACTATTGCGGATAATTCCATGTTGCCCACACAATGCAAAATTTAGATACAAAAACATTAGAGAATACTACATGTGCACATTTTGTATCCAAATCTTGCGTTATGTGTCTAATATGGAATTATTTCATGGGATTATCTGCAGTAGCGCCCTCTCTTGTTGAGATTTTGAAGGGATTTTTTTTCTCGGTGTCATACAAAATTCCATATCACGCTGAATATTTATCTGCAAACCGTATGTTTTTCTGACCCAAAGATAATTTTTTATCGAGTTTTAATTTTGCACCGCACTTTTGAAATACCCGGTATTATAACATCAAAATATTGCGAAATTAAATATTTAAGAAGCTGAAGTCTATATATAAAAATAGTACATAAAAATATTGAAAACTTAAGACACAATATAGAAAGAAAAGAAGACAAACTTTAGGGACTTTATTCCTAATATTATTCAGATTTAAAATAAGAATTTATATTATTCGGTGTTATTAAGTACTTATCACTCGAAAATTATTAGGTTCAGAAATGTTGATATCATAGTCATGTTCTTAATGCAGTTAATGATCGTAATGTTGTTATCTCTCTCGCAAAAATGAAAGGAGTCCTATGTTAGGAACTCTTGTTATATTGTAAGAGCAGTTTATTTTGTGTAGGTGACTTTAACTATATTATCCGGTCTGGATAAGCATGTAGCTGAGGAACAAAACTGATGCGGAATTTACACGTTAAATAAGGTGCAATTCTCAACAACATCAACTAGCAACTGGTAAAAGCTATAAAATTAAAAAATAATTGTTTTCATCCCCAATTGCATCTGTTAGCTACTTTTTTAACACAGCATCGCAAACTTTTTTTAAAATCACAAGCCACCAAAGTCAGAATATTATATTTTCAAAACAGCATAACCAGAATACATCACAGCTGCAAATAACAAAACAACGTCAGTTCATCCACACATTTTAGATAAACAATTAGTTCAGCAGCACTGGCAATAACAAATCATTTCAACTGTTCAAAAATGTTTTCAATTATAAATATTGGTAGAAGTTATTATTTTCTGTGGAGTCATTTGTTTATTTCAAAGGAAGTATAAAAGTGAAGTAGTGCAAAACTTTACTAATAGAATGTATAATTAGTTTAATTGGTATACATGAGAGATCACGCCTCTTAATTTTGTACAAAATATGTTGAGAGAAACTTACTACGAAGATTTATTTTTGGGATTAGTGGTATTTATTTACAACGTGCCGACCCGTGCAACATATTTGTTAAAGTTTTAAAAAACAATTTTATAAACAGGTTTTTAATTTACTAACCAGTAATTGGCCTGTCTAATTTGAAAATGAAGCTCTCTTTGCACTTTCTTTCTGTGATTTGTAGAACAAAATAAAAAATGTTTAGATTCGTTTTTTCTGAAACTTTAAATTCTTACAGAATTATTGTGAAGATGCTTGTTATTTAAATAGCTTATTTAAATATAACTTTCAGAATACATTTTTTAAGGTTATTGAAATATATTTAATAAATTTTATTTATTATAATACAAATGCATTATTACATTTCAATAAAATAATAAGCAGACAGACATATGTATTTATAAAAATACTAGCACTTCACCCGCTACGCTGGTCGGTAATCTAAAAGAAAATTGAATCAAACGAAATGTAATTCAAAGTCGATGTTGGCGACATAATAAACAACATAGATCTAAAATCATTGAAGTCACTGTTTTTAACTATTTTTTAATAGGTTTGTTATCTTGAATTTCACGCTCCCACATAAAAAGGCTGCTGAGATGTGGTTCTATAATTTTTTATCCTCCTTTTAACCTCCTAACTGGGAAAAATTCTAAAATCGCTGAAGTAGGCGTCTAATTATATTTTAGTACAGTTATTTTCTGGACTTACACGCTGCTACCTAAAACGGCTGCTGAGATATGCCCAAATGTTTTAAACGTTTTGACACATATTCAATCCCTTTAAGGAGGGGAATTTCTAAAATTGCTCAAATACTTGTTTAATATTTTTTAGTAGATTTATTTTCTGCAAGTTCGCGCTTTTACCCAAAACAAATGCTGAGATATGGCGAAATGACCTAAAACTTTCGATTACATCTTTAACCCGCTTAGAGTGTAGCTAAATATCTAAAATCGCTGACATATATGTTTAATTACTTTTTTATTAGATTTATTTTCTGGAATTTCTCGCTCCTACTTAAAACAGCTGCTGAGATATATGGGCAAATTTCCTAAAATTTTCGACGCCCTCTCCTTTAAGCCTCTAAGGGGGAATTTCTAAAATCTCTGAAATGCGGATTTAATTTTTTTATTATATTTATTTTCTGGTCTTTCACGCTCCAACCCAAAACGGCTGCTGAGATATTGCCAAATGTTTCAAAATTTTCGATCACCTTTAACCCTGTTAGGGTGGGGTAATTTCTAACAATTTCTGAAATACATGTTTAATTATTTTTTAGAAGATTCATTTTCTGAAATTTCACGTTCCTACCTAAAATGTTTGCTAACATGTGGCCAGATTTTCCAAAATTTTCGAACTGACTTTTAATCCTCACAATTTTAAATTTCTAATAATAAGTTGAGTTATTAATATAACATTGTAACCCACTTTCGTTAAAAAGTAATATATTTGATTCCCAATCAAAGACGGCGACTGCGTACGCGTATAAACCCAATTACACATCCCAGGATAGCGAAGAACTGACTTTCGATTTTATTTGTGTATTTTAATAGTATTGTTTTACGCTAAATGGACCAAACCGCTCGGTCCACTTAAAGTTGAAAAAAAGATTCCAAAAGATCATATTCTCATTCTAAAATGCCGCAACCAATACGAAGAAATGTCGCAGTTAATTCGTTGATTTTTTTTCCCGAAAAACGATTACGCCTTTATTGCAACGCCGATCCAGGGCGAAATTTTAGAGGTACCGACAAACCAAAAATATTTCCTTAAAGCTGAAACTGTCTTTTAATCGACGTTTTCGATTATTAAAAAATATAAATTTTATCCCTTTTAAATAAACTTTTGAAATCATATCATTTCGCGCCTCACGGAGACGATATTGTTTCTATGCTAAAAGTTACTAAACGTTCATATTTTAACACAATCTTCTTAGATCATCTAAACAAACCAGACTTACATCACCTACAACATTTTTAAATGTTCAGAAGGGTAGGAATATTTTTTTACAAAATCAAATGTGTGAAAATGTTGACGAAATCTTTAAAAACCTGAGTGTTTTGTTGCGTTTAGCTCGCCTTCTGTACACATAGACTCCATAAATCAAATTACGCATAAAATAAAATACCAAACAGCATACACATTTAATTCAATATTTTTTTGCATTTTTTTCATTAAAAAATATAAACTAAGATAAAATAGAGTTAAAGATTTAAAAACATACAAATTTGAGGTTCATTTAAGGGTCATCATGGGCATGGACCAGGGAAACGCCGGTCGGGTCTGCTAGTAAGTTAAATAAAGGATGCTAAGTAAATTCAAATTCTACACATATGTATATATATGTATATATATCGGTGATGACAGATATTTTAAAAACTCCGATTTAATGTGTAACTGCGCCCAGAATACTAAAAAACATTTAAAGAAGAATAAAAGCTAATTCTTTATTTTTCCAGTGAATTCTAATATGTCTTCGAAAAAAGAACTTGAGTTAAGATTTTCTATGTATCAAACGTTGATATATTTTCTAATGATTCTAATGATAAACTCCGATTTAATGTGTATCTGCGCCCAGAATACTAAAAAACATTTAAAGAAGAATAAAAACTAGTTCTTTATTTTTCCAGTGAATTCTAATATGTCTTCGAAAAAAGAACTTGAGTTAAAAATTTCTATGTATCAAATGTTGATATATTTTGTAATAGAATGTAAGTCATCAATGCTATTGTTATTTGGTAAATTAAACTTGAAAAAAATAAAGTAATCATATTAGAAAATATTAGTCACATTTTAATGAAATCTTTAAATTAATGCTTGAATTATTTCTCCTGTAACCTCCATTGAAGAGCATGCGTAAAATATGCATATTCTAAAACTGAAAGTGCGATAATTGAATGAGTGTTCACTGGTTCAGAGATTTGAAACTAGTCATGTTGAAATATCATCGACATAATACAAACTTGTGCATGCTACTGATAAAGAAGAACTGTTTCATTTTGACATATAAATGAAATTTATTTTAAAGTAGAAGAAACCTTTTATTTTTTAATACAGTGATATCTATTGCACTACTTTATGGATTTATTGTTTGCATCTTTGAATATAGAAATCATAATTATTTTTAAAAAATCAGAAGGGATGACTACAAATACGTTAAAACATATTATTTAATTACTTGTATCACAAACAAGTATTTAAATATGAAAAAAATATGAAAAACATTTTGGCGAACTATTCGGGTTCGTCAAATTGAAAGAAAGTCATATCATATCTATATTATAAAGGACAAACATATCTGTGCGTAACGCATACGTCATTTAGCGAATGGCAACACTTTGAAATTTGAAATAAAATTTTGGTTTTGTAATTTCTTACTGCATATTTTTATACTTCTAAGCATCGCACATTTAAAATTTTTACACCGCCATATAAGGAAAAAATGCTTTTTTAAATGCAATTTGTTTGAAAGCTGTATCTCAATTTAATTTTAAGATATTAATTTTTTTGTAGTTTTTATTACTTTTTTTGTAATCGTGGCAGCTCCATTTCTGTTGAAAGTAAAGGGGGAAAAATGAAAATAGTAGATTGCTGTATCTTTTTGTTGCCATTTTCTCATAAAACACGAAAAAAATTGAAATTAAAATACGTGCTATGTCAAGAATATCGTCTGTTATAAAACCCAGTGAGTTTTGGCTTTATTTCGTATTTATTTATCAATTAAATGATTTTGCCGTGCCGGCTCCATTGCGAAATATTAATAAGCAATTTGCACACAAAGAAAAGTTCAGAATTTCACTCCCGCTAATTTTCTACAACGAAATTAAAGCTTCATCAATAAATGAATTATATATTAAAGAATAATATATTAAAAAGCACGAATTTAACATATATGTAATTGAACAATTTAAATTTTTAGAGCCGAAATGGGAAAAATATGTGCTTTTAAATGTAATTTGTATGAAATAGAGTTGCTAGGCAACTGTTAAAGTAAAAGAGAAAAAATAATCTATATATTGAAAACACAAGATAGCTTTTTTAGACATCTTCCCTGAACTTTCTAATGTACCAATTTTGCTAATAATTCTTTTTTTAAATGAAAGCTGTTCATTTGTAGATGTCCTCGCACTAGCTATTTTTCTAAATATTTCCACTTTTATATTTTTAATTTAATTTGAAATGGTTTTTTTTTTATATTATTATTATTTCATCAAAATGGTAGCAATTGTATTATTTCCACTGTTGCAGGAAAAAAAAGAAATATTGGGGTTTATTTATCCTTATTGATACCATTTACTCATTACAATTAAAAATAATTTTATTTAAAGTTTGAACAGAAAATGACGTCACTATTTAAAAAGCATTTTCGCTCATAAAGCTAATGTTACAATATATTTTCATTCGGCAGATACCGAATTTGAGACACTTGGCGTAATGCTTCAGTAAGTGCCATAGTTAAAAGAAAACAATCCTTTTCTTTGATAAAACTATATATTTTACCACGAATACATCTAAAAGACATCAGTTTCTGGAATTTGTACTTCGCGGTACTGAAATTAGAGCCTCAAGCCAAAAGAATACATTTTCACATGCAAAGTTTTAGCTGACAAACGGAACTTCACCTTTGAAAATCTATCTGTATTATAAAGGAAAAATATGTCCGTGCGTAAGGCTGACGTCATTTTGAGAATGGCAACGCTTGACGATTAAATGTCGGTTTTGCAATCTTTGCTGCAGTAATTTTTTGAATTTCTAAATATCGCGCATCTTCAATTTTTACACCGGTTATATAGGGAAATAATATCTACCGGGTGTCCCAAAAAGGACTGACTGATTTTAAAATTCAATAACTTGCAAACGGTGACAGATATTTAAAAAATTCTTGCAGGAGGGTTATGCATAAGGTCAAAAGTTTTATTACAGTGATTTTCAATTTTAGTTCGATTTACAAACAATAGATGGCGCTGTAAGCAATAGTCGCTAAATACAGGCTCGATTTTTGGTACTTGGTGGCCCGGATAATACATTTCCATCTCCTTTTTCTGCATGGAACAAGATAAAGGACCAAAAATCGAGCCTGTATTTAGCGACTATTGCTTACAGCGCCATCTATTGTTTGTAAATCGAACTAAAATTGAAAATCACTGTAATAAAACTTTTGACCTTATGCATAACCCTCCTGCAAGAATTTTTTTAATATCTGTCACCGTTTGCAAGTTATTGAATTTTAAAATCAGTCAGTCCTTTTTGGGACACCCGGTACTTTCGAATGCAATTTGCATGAAAACTTTATCTTAATTGATTTATTTATTATGTCTTTTTAAATAATTTTCAAGCATAATGTTTTTTAATCTATATCCATTGCGTACAGGCTCATTTACGAAATAAGCCATTTGCACTTAAAATAATATAAATAATTCAGTATTTGTCCCTGACTAATTTTTTATAGCGAAATTAGAACTTCATCAATCTATTATATTAAAAAGTGACTGTCCGTTTGTATTTCACAGCTGTTCTTCCTCGAATATGGAAAGTTGGGTGATCAAATTAACGCCAGTTATCCGCATGTGTACGAGGATCTTAAAAGTGGTCGTAGAATTATAAAATTAGATTAGTTTTCGAGATATAAATTTTTACGTTATTTTTAATGACATTTCTGTAATGATGGAAACTAAAATTGCTCCATGTTCCTGGATAAAAGAGAGCAAAGGGAAAATTACAAAGATTATTATATATCATTGTTTGAAATCCTTTTTAAATTGAAATTAACGTTTATTTGAGTAAATAGTGAAAAAATTATTGTTGTTTTCAAGAAAATTTCACGAAATACAAACTCACACATATTCAAGCTTCAGAAATCCGTTTATTTTAGAAACACAAATTCGACTCTCGACTGGAACATTGAGATAAATTCTGTTGACGCCAAAAAAAAAAAAAAAAAAAAAAAAAAACATCGTACGCTATTTTTATTTAATTTAAAGTCGAAAAGTAGATTTTCAACTATTGCCTTAAGATGGCTAATAAAAAATTTCAGAAGCGGACATTAAAAATGAAATGTTATAGCGAGAAAAATATTAATTCTCTAAATATTTATTTTAATTCATAAATATAAAATTCTTCTGAATAAATTCGTCCAAACAAATTCATTTTTATATAAGTTGACCCAAATGACATAATTTCTGCCAGCTCCGAAATTCGAAGCAAAATCTTGGAAGAACGAAAAGCTCTAGGCAAATAAAGTTATAGAATATGTGCATTTTTATTGGGAAAACTTTTGAATTAAATTGTAAATATAACTTATTATTTGAAATATTGTATTTAATAAAATTAATATTGTAATGGCTTTCTAAATTTACAGTAAAGTTAAGATTTCATTTTTCGCAAAAAGATCGATTGTCGCATACAATTCGAAAGCAACACAACGGGTTGCTATGCAACTAGTCTATATTATAAAGGACAAACATATCTGTGCGTAACGCATACGTCATTTTGCGAATGGCAACACTTTGAAATTTGAAATAAAATTTTGGTTTCGCAATTTTCTCTACTGCAAATTTTTATACTTCTAAACATCGCACATTTTAAATTTTTATCCCGCCGTATAACGAAAAAAAATGCTCTTTTAAATGCAATTTGTTTGAAAGCTGTATCTCATTTTAATTTTAAGATATTAATTTTTTTGTAGTTTTTATTACTTTTTTTGTAATCGTGGCAGCTTAAGTACTTCATTTCTGATGAAACTAAAGGGGGAAAAATGAAAATAGTAGATTGCTGTATATTTTTGATGCCATTTCTCATAAAAACCGAAAAAAATTTGAAATTAAAATACGTGCTATGTCAAGAATATCGTCTGTTATAAAACCCAGTGAATTTTGGCTTTATTTCGTTGTTATTTATCAATTAAATGATTTTGCCGTGCCGGCTCCATTGCGAAATATTAATAAACAATTTGCACATAAAGAAAAGTTCAGAATTTCTCTCCCGCTAATTTTCTACAACGAAATTAAAGCTTCATCAATAAATAAATGAAAGAATAATTTATAAAAAAGCAAGAATTTAACATATATGTAGTCGAACAATTTAAATTTTTAGAGCCGATTTGGGGAAAATATGTGCTTTTAAATGTAATTTGTATGAAATAGAGTTGCTAGGCAACTGTTAAAGTAAAAGAGAAAAAATAATCTATATATTGAAAACACAAAATAGCTTTTTTAGACATCTTCCTTGAACTTTTGACTGACCAGTTTTGCTAATAATTCTTTCTTTAAATGAACGCTGTTCATTTGTAGATGTCCTCGCACTAGCTATTTTTCTAAATATTTTCACTTTTATATTTTTAATTTAATTTGAAAAGATATTTTGAAATTTCATCAAAATGGTAGCAATCGTATTATTTCCACTGTTGCAGAAAAAAAGAAATAGTGGGGTTTATTTATCCTTATTGATACCATTTACTCATTACAATTAAAAATAACTTTATTTTAAGTCTGAACAGAAAATGACGTCACTATTTAAAAAACATTTTCGCTCATAAAGCTAATGTTACAATATATTTTCATTCGGCTGATACCGAATTTGAGACACTTGGCGTAATGCTAAAGTAAGTGCCATATTCAAAAGAAAACAATCCTTTTCTTTGATAAAACTATATATTTTTACACGAATACATCTAAAAGACATCAGTTTCTGGAATTTGTACTTCGCGGTACTGAAATTAGACCCTTAAGCCAAAAGAATACATTTTCACATGCAAAGTTTTAGCTGACAAGCGGAAATTCACGTTTGAAAATCTATCTATATTATAAAGGAAAAATATGTCCGTGCGTACGGCTGACGTCATTTTGAGAATGGCAAAGCTTGACGATTAAATGTCGGATTTGCAATCTTTGCTACTGCAATTTTTTGAATTTCTAAACATCGCGCATCTTCAATTTTTACACCCGTTATATAGGGGAAAAAATCTAATTTCAAATGCAATTTTCTTGAAAACTTTATCTTAATTGATTTAATTATCATTTCTTTTTAAATAATTTTCAAGAATAATGTTTTTTAATCTATATCCATTGCGTACAGGCTCCATTACGGAATAAGCCATTTGCACTTAAAATAATATAAATAATTCAGCATTTGTCCCTGACTATTTTTTTACAGCGAAATTAAAACTTCATCAATCTATTATATTAAAAAGTGACTGTCCATTTGTATTTCACAGCTGTTCCTCCTAGAATATGGAATGTTGGGTGATCAAATTAACGCCACTTATCCGCATGGGTCCGATGATGTTAAACGTGGTCGCAGAATTTTAAAATTTGTTTAGTTTTCGAGATATAGATTTTTACGTTATTTTTGATGACATTTATGTAATGATGGAAATTAAAATTGCTCCATTTTTGTGGATAAAAGAGAGAAAAAGGAAAATTACAAGGATTATTAGGTCAGTGTTTGAAATCATTTTTAAATTGAAATTAACGTATATTTGAATAAATAGTGAAAAAATGATTGTAGTTTTCAAGAAAATTTCACGAAATACAAACTCACACATATTCAAGCTTTAGGAATCCGTTTATTTTAGAAACACAAATTCGACTCTCGACTGGAACATTGAGATAAATTCTGTTGACGTAAAAAGAAAAAAAAAACATCGTACGTTATTTTCATTTAATTTAAAGTCTTAAAGTAGATTTTCAATCATTGCCTTAAGATGGCTAATAAAACATTTCAGAAGCGGACATTAAAAATGCGAAAAAGCGAGAAAAAAAAGAGAAAAGTTTTAGCGAGAAAAAAAATAAGCCTTTAAATATTTATTTTAATTCATAAATATAAAATGCTTCTGAATAAATTCGTCCAAACAAATTCATTTTTGTATAAGTTGACCCAAATGACATCATTTCTACGAACTCCGAAATTCGAAGCAAAATCTTGGAAGAGCGAAAAGCTCTAGGCAAATAAAGTTATAGAATATGTGCATTTTTATTGGGAAAGTTTTGACTTAAATTGTAAATATAACTTATTATTTGAAATATTGTATTTAATAAAATTAATATTGCAATGGCTTTCTAAATTTACAATAAAGTTAAGATTTCATTTTTCGCAAAAAGATCGATTGTCTCATGCAATTCAAAAGCAACACAACGGGTTGCTACGCAACTAGTAATCTTAATAGCAAAACAACAAATTAGATAGCACAATACGATATTTTGTGCCGATATATTTTTCTGCTTATTTTTTATATATTTTGTGGTCTGTTTGTAATATAACATTAATTTTCGACTACCATCACTATTTTTTAAGATGTAAACATCATCGGATTTATGTTACCTATTTAATTCTAGCCGCATGATTCACATAACAGAAAACTAAGTGTTAAAAAACACGAAACCTCCAATTGTTTTTTTTCCAGAATATTTTAGTGACATGAATAAAAATATTGCAAAATTGCTCTATGAATATAATGACGCAAATAACGCTTTAAAAAATAACAAAATGAAGCCATATTTAAAAGAAAAAATAGTTTATAAAGCTTCTTTTGTGTGACATTCTTGAAAGGACATTGTTTGTACAGTCCCCCGTTTCCGCAGTAATTGACCAGAAGATCTCATCTTCCCTGAAAAGGATCTTCCATCAGGTTAATGTTCTAGTGAAATATTTCGCCTTATTTTTCTCTCATATCACCCAAATGTCGCGAAAACTTTCACATGACTGAGTTATTAATGAAATTTTAAGCGAATATTACAACCAAGTTTTTGAATTTATAAACCATGTTTATCTGCGCATCGTAGTTTTGTGCTTTGTGGTTGCACAGAAACTTTTTTCATACTAGGACGAATGTCGACGTCCACATACATCGCTCAATCCCATTCATAATATCTACGAAAGAATGGTATCTAAAAAGTTCAGTTATGAACAATTTTATTTCTATATATTTAAAGATTCGGCTTTTATTTTTCTGTTCCACTGAGATATTTCGTGCTACATACCCAATTTCCATGCCGAGCAAAAACTTTCACACATTTTTTCACCAATGAGTGGAGGCAAAAGGATTTTATCTCACCCAACTATGTATTCACGGCTGAGATTTTTCTCCTACAACTGTATTCTATCTATTAGGGATCTTGCTTCTCAACCAGTGGTTTTGTGTTTCGCTGCTCGAGAAGTAAAAATATAAGGATATTTTGTTAATTTGTTTTATTGACCAAGGATATAGACTATTTCTGAGAAACACAAATTATCCATTGATCTTTATGAAACTTTATATTCTTCATGCGAAAAGCTGTGGTATCATATTCTTTTCCATTTTTATTGACTGGACATCTGGTAATGAGTCATATTTGTTGGAATTTTTAATATTATTTGTGAATTGTTGACATGATATCACAAAATTACTGGTGTTCATATCATTATGAAAATCCAGTGTATCTTTCACTATTGACAAAATTACTAAAATATTTGAGAGCAATTATTAAAATTCCATATTGCTATTATAAAAAAGCTATCAGAGACATCATAGTGTGACAATTGAAAAAAATTAAAACATACAGTGTAAATGAAAACAACAGAGCTCTTGATTAAGTAAAAAGCTTTTGATTAAATGTTCGAAATGAGCTGTTAGACAACAGTGAATGTTGTTTTTTAGAAAAAAGCATTTTCTATCACCACATTGAAGCCATCTTAAATTATCTATATATGATACCTTTTGAAAATTGCTCTCAAATCTATACTGACTATTTTCTACTACATCCCTAAATTTATTTTTCTACCTGAATGCATGAATTTATCAGATGCTCGTATTCTAAACTAAACTCTGTAGGCTCTGATCCAAGAAGGATCTGGGCCTACAGTGCCCATCTCTGGTTTCTTGACCCGGGGCTCCGAGGTGCTATGCAGCATGCGTCCCGGCCAGGTGGTCAACCTAACGCGAGACCCTCGGTGTTTAGTTCCCAAGCAAGCTTGGTACTCATTTTATCGACCCCAAAGGGATGAAAGGCTGAGTGAACCTTGCCCATTCGGGAGTCTAACTCTCGACCTGCGGTGCGGCAGAAAGGCGTGCTGACCACTACACCACTGGGCTTCGATGCTCGTATTCAGAAAACATTAAATCGAAAAGACTTTTCTTTTTTGATAAATGGAAAGAATTATTCTGAAATTTCTGTCAAAACTGATGTTTTAAACCATATTCCCGGACGCGAAAACTCGATAAATGTTGTCACCAGACAGATATCGTTTATAACACATTATTCATTTTATTTATCAAAAAATGAAGAATATTATTTGTGTTCAAATAACTTTATTAGTCATTCTTATATTGCCATGATTTTGCATATAAATATGCATCCTTATATCTATTACAAAATATTGTAAGAAAACATATCTTTTTGAAAATGCTTGAAATATCATACCAGGAGGAATGTGCACAAACCATCCCTCATTGAATTAATGGCTGAAATTATAAGTTTAGTTAAAAATCGATAGTAAAGTACAACTGATTTGCCAAGTCATATATTTGTAGAAACCACCTAAAAACCTAATTTTGTTAGTTGATTGGTACGTTTATCATTCCGTATTCCTGCACCCAAAGGTAGACAGAGGTGAATACATGGAAGACTGAGTGTAGGAAATCACAAAGATAAACCTACCAATCAACTACTAAAATTGGGTCTGCATGTGGTTTCCATCAAGATATGACGTGGCCGAACAGTTGCATTTAATATGCTATTCGATTTTTAAGTAATACTAAAATTACGACCGCGAGGTGGATGAGATGATGATTTTCG
The DNA here is from genome assembly GCA_963932465.1 of Maratus speciosus. NCBI lineage: Eukaryota > Metazoa > Arthropoda > Arachnida > Araneae > Salticidae > Maratus > Maratus speciosus. Next base: position 174,166,791 of record OZ010790.1, on the reverse strand, counting down.
CTTCGTCTAATTTGAAAACATGTACATAAAACCAATCTAAATTTCCAGGAAAATAACACTTATGTAAACACAAATCAACCTAGCACATTGGATACTATCATTCTAGAATGTCAGATAGGCTACAGTAGAAAAAAAATCGGAAATAAGTACTTGTTTGGGCGTTATATATCGATGTTACCCCTTACACATAGTACAATTTCACCATACTGCTGTTACATAAAGTATTTTGTTAAAATTATTAGCATTGGGAAAAAGGAATTCAAGTTCCAAATAATGGACACTTTAGATTTATTAATTAAAAAAAAAAAAAAAAAAAAAAAAAAAAAAAGTAAATTTAATTTTTATAAATGTTCTATTGATGAGACCACTTGTAAAAAAGCTGCATAATTTAAAAAGAATATACACTAGTACACATATTTAGTATGCTATGCATATTTTGGCAAATTTATCATAATTTATAGTGTTAAACTTACCTCTTTTTTAAACTACCCCCGCTCAGACACCGGAAACTCTAAAAGCAGGCTAGTTTGATCGGCTTAAAAAAATTCGGAAGATTGAATTTTAATTAACAGTGGCGATCTCCCTGCTAACTGGTTCTTTTCGTCTTTGATTAAATCAGACCAGTGAAACATGTAAAAATAAGCTAATAACTATAACATGAATTAAGTAAACAGAGTCTTTGACTCTCGGTATTTATATATATATATATATATATATACTAGCAAACCCCGCGGCATTGCTCGCGTAATAGTTGAAATATGCCAAGTGATATTTGCATGACTATTTTTTATAAGAAAACTTCTTGAAATAATTCAAAAATTACAAATTAAGCCACAGTTTGACTAAATTTCATTATAAAACTGCAATAGACAGAAATGAGATTTTAATTAATAAGAAGAACTAAAATTAATTCAAATTAAATGACAATTTAGAAAGTATTTTGAGACTTTTATGCTTATTTCATAAGCTTATTTCAGTATTCATTTGAAGTTTTGAATTTTTTAGAAACCATCTTAACACATTTACATCTTAAAATTAACCATTATGTCAAATTCCAAGCTTCTTGTCTAACAGTCTACAACCTCTCTGGTGTTAGTGGCACCAACATAAAATGCCAAAACAGAGTTGGCATAGAAAGTTTCGGAAAATGTTGAAACAGAGACTGTCATCATTAATTTGCCAACATTAACGCTGAAATCGGTTGGTGTTTCCTAATATTCTATAGAAAACGAAATTTAGATGTATTTAAAGGCTTTCTTTTTGTTCCTGCCAACCAGATGGTAGAGACACCAGCATAAAATATAGCCCGTATAGGATCAGGGACTATCACTCTTGATTCGCAACCAATAACTTCTGTAATTGATGTATTATTTCCTGAGATTCCATAGAAATCGTAATTTAGGACTCTTTTAGATTGCTTTTCGCTTCTTCCCTTCGCTTCACCCATTGAATTTATTTTCGACTGTATTTTTTATAAGTAACTACCGTGCTATATTTAAAGTTTTTAGCCTCTTCAATACCTCAGAAATCGCAATTCAGAAAGTCTTTTGCTCCTGCAACCCTCGACCTAAAATATAGCTTATATTTGAGCAAGTTCTATCACCATCAGTTGGCAACCATTATGTTTGAAATCGGTTTCGTATTACATACGATTGCATACAAATCGTAATTTAGATCACTCATAGAACGCTTTTCTCTCTCTTCATCCTTTTAAATTTGGAATTTTCTTTTGACAAATCTTAGAAAGCAATACCATTTTTCAAGTAATTACCATTCCAAATTTAAAATGTTGGACTCCCCTCTGTAACAAAAAAAAAAGCAATTTAGGACATTTTTTGCTCTTGTAACCTCCAGGTGGTAGTGGCAACAACGTAAAATATAGGCTATGTTGTAGCGTGGACTGTCACCATCGATTTTAAATCATTACTTCTGAAGCCAGTTTATATTATATGAGATTGTGCAGAAATCACTATTTAGAAAGTTTTTAGAACGCTTTTCGTTCATTTTCACCCCTTTAAATTTAAAATTTTTAAGGAACTCTTCTCAGAGAGTATTTATATCTCAAAATTAATTACCATGCCAAATTTCAAGTTGCTGCCCCTTCAGTATTACAAAAATCACAATTTAGAACGTTTTTTTTTTTTAATGCAACCTCAAGGTGGTAGTGACGCCGACAGGAAATAGATCCTATATTGGAAGCAGGGCTGTCATCATCAATTTCCAACTATTACTTTTGAAATTGGTTGGGTACTTTCTGAGATTGCGTAGAAATCGCAATTTAGAAAGTTTTTCGCCGATTTTTACCTCTTTTAAATTTCGAATTATTTAGGAAATGTTCTTAGAGATCATTTATATCTTATAAGTATATCTATGCCCAGTTTCAAGTTCCTAGCCCCTGCAATATTACAAAAAACGCAATTTAGATCGTTTTTTGCTGCTTCACCCTGTTTTGGATGGTAACACCGACATGAAATATAGCCTATGTTGGAGAGAGGGCTGTCACCATCATTTTCACACCATTATTTTTTTAATCGGCTCGGTACTTCCTGAGATTGCGTAGAAATCACAATTTAGAAAGATTTCAAGAACGCTTTTCGCTCATTTTCAACCCTTTTTAATTTCGATTCTTTAGGAAATGTTCTGAGAGATCATTTGTATCTTATAAATAACTGACCTGCCTAATTTTAGGAATCTAGGCCCTTCAGTAACACAAAAGTCGCAATTTAGAACATTTTTGCTACTGCATTCCCTAGGTGGTAGTGACACCGACATGAAATAGAGCCTATGTTGAAGCAAGGGCTGTCCTCATCAATTTCCAACCATTACTTTTTAAATAGATTGGGTACTTTCTGAGATTGCGCAGAAATCGCCATTTAGAACGTTTTTTAGAACCCTTTTCGCGCATTTTCACCCCTTTTAAATTTCGAATTTTTTAAGAAATGTTCTTAGAGATTATTTATATCTTATAGGTAACTACCATTCCAAATTCCATGTATCTGGGCCCTTCAGTAAAACAAAAATCCCAATTTCGAACGCTTGTTTTTGCTCCTTCACTCCCTTTAGGGTTAGTGGCACCGACATAAAATGTAGCCTATATTAGAGCAAGGGTTATCACCATCATTTTGACACTATTATTTTTGAAATCGGTATGGTACTTCTTGAGATTGCGTAAAAATCGCCATTTAGAACGTTTTATAAAACGCTTTATACGCATTTTCACCCCATTTTAATTTCGAATTTTTTAATAAATGTTCTTAGAAATCATTTATATCTAATAAGTAACTACCATGCCAAATCCCATGTATATGGACCCTTCAGTAACACAAAAATCGCAATTTCGAACGTCTTCTTCTCCTGCACCCCCTTTAGTGGTTGTGGCACCGACTTAAAATGTATCCTATGTTGTAGCAAGGGTTGTCGTTATCATTTTGACACCATTATTTTTTAAACCGGTATGGTACTTCCTAAAATTGCGTAAAAATCGCTATTTAGAACGTTTTTTAGAACACTTTTCGCGCACTTTCACCCCTTTTTAATTTCGATTTTTTTAAGAAATGCCCAAGAGGTCATTAGTATCTTATAAGTAACTACCATTCCAAATTTCATGTTTCTAGGCCCTTCAGTAACACAAAAATCGCATTTTTAGAACGTTTTTTGCTCCTACACCGCTTTTGGCCAGTGACACGGACATTAGATATAGCCTATGTTCTAATTTGGGCTAACACCATCATTTTGATGCCACTACTTTTGGAATCGGTTCGGTAGTTCCAGAGCTTACCTCCTACAAATAAAAAATTTTTACCTCTTTATAATATTACTAGCAAACCCCGCGGCTTTGCTCGCGTAATATTTGAAATATGCCAAGTGATATTTATATGTCTAATTTTTATTAAAAGGTACTAACTAAATTTTTATTTTATTAAAAGGTAATATTTTATTTTATTAAAAGGTACTTATTACTTTTAGGAATAATTCAAAAATTACTATTTAAAACACAGTTTGACTAAACATCATTATTACTCTACATTAGGCAGAAATGAGACTTAAATTAATAAAACTAAATAAAACTAAATAAATGATAATTTAGAAAATATTTTGAAACTTTTGTTCTCAATTAATACGCTCATTTCAGTATTCATTTGAAGTTTTGAATATTTTAGAAACCATCTTCTTACATCTTAAAATTAACCATCATGTCAAATTCCAAGTCCTACCACCTCTCTCAACATAAAGGGCTATGTTGAAACAGGAACTGTGAGTATTCATTTGCCAACATTAATTTTGAAATCAGTTTGTTTTTTCCTTATATTTCACAGAAACGTAATTTAAAAAGCTTTTATAGCCCTTTTTAAGAACGTTTGTTGTTCCTGTGAACCCGAGGTGGTAGAGTCACCGGCATAAAATATAGCCTGAGTAGGATCAGAGACGGTTACCATTGATACGCAACTATTACTTTTATAATCGGTTTATATTCCCTAAAATTGCATAGAAATCGTATTTTAGGACTTTTTTAGAATGCTTTTCGCACCCCCCCCCCTTCGCTTCCACCCTTTTTAATTCGAAATTATTTTCGACAGTCCTTCGAGGGCATTTATATTTTATAAGTAACTACCATGCCATATTTAAAGTTTCTAGCCTTTTCAGTATCACAGAAATCGCAATTTAGAAAGTTTTTAGCTCCTGCAACCCTCTGGTGGTAGTGGAACAGACACAAAAAATAGCTTATGTTTGAGCAGGTTCTATCACCAAAATTTGTCATCATTATTTTTTTAATCGGTTTGGTAATTTATAAGTTTGCTTAAAAATTGTAATTTATAACGCTTTTCACTCACTTCATTTTTTTTAAATTTGGAATTTCTTTCGACTATTCTTAGAAAGCAGTTGCATCTTGTAAGTAAATACCATGCCATACTTTAAAGTGTTAGACCCCTCGCCCTCAGTTGGGCAAAAAACGCAAATTAGAACATGTTTTGCTTTTGCAGCCATCAGATGGTAGTGACAGCAACATAAAATATAACCTATGTTATAGCAGGGACTGTCACCACTGATTTGCAACCATTACTTTTGAAATAGCTTTCGCTTTCCCTAGATTGAGTAGAAATTGCAATTTAGAACGTTTTTAGGATGCTTTTCGCGCATTTTCACCCCTTTTTAAATTTCCAATTTTTTTTAAACTGTTCTTAAAGATCATTTATATCTAATAAATATGTCCCTTGCCTAATTTTAAGTTGCTAGCCCCTACCAATCACAAAAATCGAAATTTAGAACGCTTTTTTGCTCCTGCAACGTCTTGATGATAGTGATACCGACATAAAATAGCATCTATGTTAGAGCAGAGGCTGTCAGAATCAATTTCCTACCATTACGTTTGAAATCAGATTCATTCTTCCTGAGATATTGCCGACTAATCGGCATTTAGAAGGTTTTTAGAACGCTTTTCACGCATTTTGCTCCTGCATCTCCTCTGGGGTAGTGGAAACAGATATAAAATATAGCCTATCTTGGAGCAAGATCTGTCACCATCATTTTTACACCATTATATTTGAAATCGGTTCAGTACTTCCTGAGATTGCATAGAAATCGCAATTTAGAAAGTTTTTTACAACGCTTTTTGACACCCTTTTAAATTTCGATTTTTTTAGCAAATGACCTTAGAGATCGTTGATATCTTATAACTAACTACCATTCGAAATTTCACGATTCTAGGCCCTTTCGTAACGCAAAAGCCGCAATTTAGAACGTTTTTCTCCTGCATCCCCTTTGCGGTAGTGGCACCGACATAAAACATCGCCTATGTTGGAGCAAGGGTTGTCACCATCCTTTTGACGCCATTATTTTTTAGATCGGTTTGGTATTTCCTGAGATTGTGTAGAAACCACCATTAGAACGTTTTTTAGAACGCTTTTCGCGCATTTTCACCCCTTTTTAAATTTCGAATTGTTTAAGAACTGTTCTTAGAAATCCTTTATATCTAATAAGTAGCTAATATTTCAAATTTCATATTTCTAGGGCCTTCGGTAACGCAAAAATCGCATTTTTAGATCGTTTTTTTGCTCCTGCACCCCCTTTCGGGTAGTGGCACCGACATAAAATATAGCCTATCTTGGAGCAAGCGTTATCACCATCATTTTGACACCAATATTTTTTAAATCGGTTTGGTATTTCCTGAGATTGTGTAGAAACCACCATTTAGAACGTTTTTTAGAACGCTTTTCGCGCATTTTTACCTCTTTTTAAATTTCGAATTGTTTAAGAACTGTTCTTAGACATCCTTTATATCTAATAAGTAGCTAATATTTCAAATTTCATATTTCTAGGCCCTTCGGTAACGCAAAAATCGCATTTTTAGAACGTTTTTTGCTCCTGCACCCCCTTTCGGGTAGTGGTACCGACATAAAATGTAGCCTATCTTGGAGCAAGCGTTATCACCATCATTTTGACACCAATATTTTTTAAATCGGTTTGGTATTTCCTGAGATTGTGTAGAAACCACCATTTAGAACGTTTTTTAGAACGCTTTTCGCGCATTTTTACCCCTTTTTAAATTTCGAATTGTTTAAGAACTTTTCTTAGACATCCTTTATATCTAATAAGTAGCTAATATTTCAAATTCCATATTTCTTGACCCTTCGGTAACGCAAAAATCTTATTTTTAGAACGTTTTTTGCTCCTGCACCCCTTTCTGGTAGTGGCACCACAATAAAATATAGCCTATCTTGGAGCAAGCGTTATCACCATCATTTTGACACCAATATTTTTTAAATCGGTTTGGTATTTCCTGAGATTGTGTAGAAACTACCATTTAGAACGTTTTTCAGAACGCTTTTTGTGCATTTTCACCCCTTTTAAATTTCGAATTGTTTAAGAACTGTTCTTAGACATCATTTATATCTTATAAGTAGTTAATATTCGAAATTTCATATTTCTAGGACCTTCAGTAACGCTAAAATCGCATTTTTAGAACGTTTTTTGCTCCTACACCCCCTTTGGGGTAGTGGCACCGACATAAGATATAGCCTATGTTCTAAGTTGGACTAACACCATCATTTTGATACCATTACTTTTGGAATCGGTTCGGTAGTTCTAGAGCTTACCTCCTACAAATAAACAATTTTTCCTCTTTATAATAGGAGTATAGACTAGCAAACCCCGCGGCTTTGCTCGCGTAATATTTGAAATATGCCAAGTGATATTTATCTGTCTAATTTTTATTAAAAGGTACTAAGTAAATTTTTACTTATTACTTTTAAGAATAATTGAAAAATTACTATTTAAAACACAGTTTTATTAAACATCATTATTACACTGCATTAGGCAGAAATGAGACTTAAATTAATAAAACTAAATAAATGATAATTTAGAAAATATTTTGAAACCTTTATGCTCATTTAATACGCTCATTTCAGTATTCATTTGAAGTTTTGAATTTTTTAGAAACCATCTTCTTACATCTTAAAATTAACTATCATGTCAAATTCCAAGTCCTACCATCTCTCTCAACAGAAAAGGCTATGTTGAATTAGGAACTATCACCATTAACTTGCCAACATTAATTTTGAAATCGGTTTGTTATTTTTACACAGAAACGTAATTTAGAAAGCTTTTAAAGGCCTTTTATAGAACGTTTGTTGTTCCTGTAAACACCAGGTGGTAGAATCATCGGCCTGTGTAGGATCAGAGACTGTTACCATTGATTCGCAAATATTACTTTTATAATCGGTTTATATTCCCTGAAATTGCATAGATATCGTAATTTAGGACTTTTTTAGAATGCTTTTCACACCTCCCCTTCGCTTCACCCCTTTTTAATTCGAATTTATTTTCGACAGTCCTTCGAGGGCATTTATATTTTATAAGTAACTACCATGCCATATTTAAAATTTCTAGCCTTTTCAGTATCACAGAAATCGCAATTTACAAAGTTTTTAGCACCTGCAACTCTCTGGTGGTAGTGGCACAGATATAAAATATAGCTTATGTTTGAGCAGGTTCTAACACCAACAATTTGTCATCATTATTTTTTTAATTGGTTTAGTATTTGATAATATTGCATAAAAATTGTAATTTATAACGCTTTTCGCTTACTTCATCTTTTTATAATTGGAATTTTCTTTCGACTATACTTAGAAAGCAGTTGCATCTTGTAAGTAAATACCATGCCATACTTCAAAGTGTTAGACCACTCAGTTGTGCAAAAAACGCAAATTAGAACATGTTTTGGTTTTGCAACCCTCAGATGGTAGTGACAGCAACATAAAATATAACCTATGTTATAGCAGGGACTATCACCATTGATTTGCAACCATTAGTTTTGAAATAGCTTTGGTATTTCCTGAGATTGAGTATAAATCGCAATTTAGAACGTTTTTAGAACGCTTTTCGCTCATTTTCACACCTTTTTAAATTTCTATTTTTTTTTTCGAAACTGTTCTTAAAGGTCATTTATATCTAATAAATATGTACCTTGCCTAATTTTAAGTTGTTAGCCCGTACCGATCACAAAAATCGAAATTTAGAACGCTTTTTTGCTCCTGCAACGTCTAGGTGATAGTGATAACGACATAAAATATCTTCTATGTTAGAGCAGAGTCTGTCAGCATCAATTTCCTAGCATTTCTTTTGAAATCAGTTTGATTCTTCCTGAGATATCGCTGACAAATCGGCATTTAGAACGTTTTTAGAACGCTTTTCGCGCATTTTGCTCCTGAATCTCCTCTGGGGTAGTGGAAACAGATATAAAATATAGCCTAACTTGGAGCGAGATCTGTCAGCATAATTTTTACACCATTATATTTGAAATCGGTTCAGTACTTTCTAAGATTGCATAGAAATCGCAATTTAGAACGTTTTTTAGAACGCTTTTTGCGCATTTTGACTCCCGTTTAAATTTTGATTTTTTTAGGAAATGCCCTTAGAGATCATTGATATCTTATAACTAACTACCATTCCAAATTTCACGTTTCTTGGCACTTCCGTAACGCAAAAACCGTAATTTAGAACGTTTTTCCCCTGCACCCTCTTTGGGGTAGTGTCACCGACATAAAACATAGCCTATGTTGGAGCAAGGGTTGTCACCGTCATTTTGACACTATTATTTTTTAAATCGGTTTGGTATTTCCAGAGATTGTGTAGAAACCACCCTTTAGAACGTTTTTTAGAACGCTTTTCGCGCATTTTCACCCCTTTTAAATTTCGAATTGTTTAAGAACTGTTCTTAGACATCATTTATATCTTATAAGTAACTAATATTCCAAATTTCATATTTCTAGGCCCTTCAGTAACACGTAAATCGCATTTTTAGAACGTTTTTTGCTCCTGCACCCTCTTTGGGGGTAGTGACACCGACATAAAACATAGACTATCTTGGAGCAAGCGTTGTCACCATCATTTTGACACCAATATTTTTTAAATCGGTTTGGTATTTCCTGAGATTGTGTAGAAACTACCATTTAGAACGTTTTTTAGAACGCTTTTTGTGCATTTTCACCCCTTTTAAATTTCGAATTGTTTAAGAACTCTTCTTAGACATAATTTATATCTTATAAGTAACTAATATTCAAAATTTCATATTTCTAGGCCCTTCAGTAACTCTAAAATCGCATTTTTAGAACGTTTTTTGCTCCTACACCCCCTTTGGGGTAGTGGCACCGACATAAGATATAGCCTATGTTCTAAGTTGGACTAACACCATCATTTTGATACCATTACTTTTGGAATCGATTCGGTAGTTCCAGAGCTTACCTCCGACAAATAAACAATTTTTTCCTCTTTATAATAGGAGTATAGATAGATAATATAATATAATATAATATAGATAGATATATATATTGTTAAATAAGACATTTTAAATGTATCACTTTAAATCTGACGTAATTTCCACCAAAGTTGTCTTTCTCTTTTTATTAATCACGTGAAAATACTTTTGTTGTTACAAAGGAAATATTATTTGCGTTATCTTAGCATTCTGAACAATAATTTAAAAAGATTATGTCAAAATATCAAATAAATGTCTCGCGCAAATATATATTTTTAAATTTAAACTATTTGGCAATATTGTGAATTGGCAATTTTAAATATGACGTAATTTCCTCCATGTACACTTTTAACGCACATTATGGGATTTATTATTTTAGAATTTTCTTTCTCTTTTAAAATTCACGTGTAAATATAGTTTTTATGACGTAATTATACATATTTTCCTGTTTTTAATACGTAATCATTTAATTATCATTTGAAAGTTTTATTCTGTTTATAATAGTCAAGTTAAACAATTTTTAATTTGAAAGAAATATTATTCATTGCGCTGTTTTTAAATTTGGTAACAATTTGTTACCAAATTTAAAAACATACCCTTTTTTAAAAGTTTTAAAAAATGCTTCTCGTAATGCTGCAAAATTGAATTTAAAATAGAAATAAAATCTCAAAAAATGAGTCAAATTAAAAAAATAAATGCAGTCTGCACACTGGGCACTTTTAATGTATACAATTATCTAAAAATGATTAAATCCACATGTATAGTTTTTGTTCCTATAAAACTTTTTTAATAGAACGATTTTGACCAACTTTATCATTAAATATCTCTTACAATAATTCTTCGATTTGAAAACTGTCTGCATCAGGGTGTTTATTAAACATTTTTCTATAATACATCCGATTTTCATATTTTTGTGTGCAATATTTTTTTTAATAGTAACGAAGAATGATCTCCAGTCACAAAAAATTCAAAACCGGCGGCGGCGGTGGCAGTGACAGCGTTAGTTACTTTTTTTAATTTTTTAAATAGAGAGAAAATTTTGTTTGAAATGTAAATAAATATATTCATATGCAATTATTGTTCATTAGGGTGTATCGATTTTTAACTTTTTTTTTTTTGTTTCCAAATTCCAAGTTGATAAAAAGTTGCTACTAAACACCACAACTTACCACAAAAAATTTTCGATTTTTAAAAAAATTGTTTAGGTCTCCTGCACAAGGCCTAAAGTTTAGAAATTTTACTTAAAAAGTAAATTTTTACAAAATTTAAAAAAAAAAACCTAAAACACTTTTTTTCTAAATTGCAAGTTAAAATTCCACTAACAATAAGCACAAAAAACGATAGAAAATGTATTTCAAAAACTTAGCACAACATTTAGGTCTCCCGCACAAGGCCTAAAAGTCGTAAATTTCAGCCAATTTTTGAACATTTTTCAGTGTTTTGATATTTGTCTTGTTGCTGGTTTAAAAATTAAATGTAACTAAAGCCTCGTTAGGCTTGATTGGAATTGTTGAAATAAGTGAAATAATCAATCACATTTCAATACGTCAAGCGTCAACTTGAAGCGATGGGGTGGGGGAAGGCCAGACTGTCGCACCGCGGTGACGCGCCACCTATGAATCACCGCGACAGTCATCTGCCCGCGAGCGAGCATTACGGTTGTGTTTTAGTGCCTTAGTCTTGTTGTAAGAATCAATTGAGTAAGTGTTTTTAGAATATGTAGATCATTTTAGTATACAGTTTTTTATGTTTTCAACAAGAATTATATGAAATATGAGCAATTTAAAAAGTATCGTTTTTGTGAAAGTACTTCTGTTTTCCCCATGTTATTCCTATGGGGTAAACAACCAAATTCTTACGTAAATTAATTAATGAAAAAGTGCTTTCAGTTAAAAGTTATGGTGTCATTTTCTTAGTTTAGCTCATAAGCTTTAATTTAATACCAAGTTTGTTGAGAAACTTGCAGGATTTATGTGTAAAATATGCAAAAGAAAAAGTGTTCTTTTTGTTCTTTTCTGTTTAACCCTCATCTCCATAGAAAAGCATGGTATATTGGAGGCTTTTTATACCAATTTTAACATAGCTTAATTTCTTACTTTTCTTGATTATTTTGAAAAACTATCTTAAGTTTCAGTTACTTTGTTCCTTTAGCTTCCTTCCGCCTCCACCCATTCTTTTCTAGGATGATACTTTATGTATGAAATGGTTTTTTGAAAAAGTGTAAAATTTTGTTCAGAATTCCCATAGAGTTACATTAGTTGTTTACTTTTTTTGTGTACAATATTTCACCCACTTAACCATTACTCTCCCACTAACTATTTATATCCTCTTAAAGCTTAAATTCTGTTTTATCTAGCGGTACTATTTTTATTAAAAAGTGCTAACTCTAAGTACTTTTAATTATCGTTTGAAAATTGGTAAAATCTGTTCTTCTGCGGTTGGGTCGATATTGGTTGCTCATTTAATTACTGTGTTCTGTAAGGGCATTTTGCTATCGGAATTATAACTTTTAGTTAGATTATCTTTAAAATTGAGAGCTTCATTTGACGTCACTTAAATTTTTAATATTTGTAATAACTAAACATAGGTCTTATGGGGTCATGCAGTATTTTTAAGTTTACTAACTTAGCCCTTTAAGGCCGCTGACGCCATTTTTGCCCACAGTAGTTTTCCCTATGCGAAAAGCAATGTATTAGGTTTAAAGTAACATTTAGCCTACCGGATTCTTTTAAAATAAAAAAAATTAACGGTCACCTAGGACTTAGGTGGTCTTCAGGGGTGTGATGGTGTAATATCTTGTAAAAGTCACTTTTGTTAAGGTGTAGTCCTCCATTTTGTTTCTTTCAGTTTTATTTTCAATATCTCATTTTACTAATTAATGTTAACTATAAATTTTACTATTATTGTTTTTTCGAAGTAAATATGTTTTGGGGGGCTGTCTATAACTTTTAGGGGTGTTACTTACCCGTTGAGCCACCATGGGGTCACAGAATTCGCCATTTTCTCTTTTTTCATAGGTTTTTTCGTTGAGATTTTTGGACAAAAGTCCAATTATCTCGTAAACTATCAACTTTAGCGAAATTCTGTCGCGCCGGAATCAGCTACAAACCGCCTAAGGAAACTCCCCCCCCCTTTCTTTTCCGACATTTCGTTTATCTCTAGCTCATTTAGGGGCCCCGTCAGAGGGGGCTGAATGGTGCTCTCTTTGTTTTTAGCTTATAACTATAGTATTAATTCATTTTTTGCCCACTTTTCTATTACCTTACATTGTTTCTCAACTTTAACAACTTTGACACTACTGTTTTCCCCTTTTTTACTTATCTTTAACATTACCAACTTTTTTTTTGAGCTAGAGACTTGATTTCACTTCTGATTATATTAATTTCACTGTCTAAAGTTGTCCCACTCATTATCTATGTGTTTGGTATTGGTTAGGCCTAATCCTTAACTTTTGTTACTTTTTAATTTATTTAGCTATCTCTCTAGTTTTTTCTCACAGCTAACTGCCTTCACTACAATGATTTGTCCCACTAAAAATTTCACTTCCAGTTACATCTCAACTTGCTTAACAATAGGAACTTTTTTGCTTTTGGAATTACGGCCTTCCAATTTGTGACGTCACAGGGGTTTTCGAGTGGAGATCTTATCCCACTTAATTTTTTTTTAATATTTTATATTTTTCCCCTATCAATGGCATCTTTTTGCTTAAAGTGTTATCTTTACAGTCTTTTAATGCTAGTTATTGGTTTCCGTTAAATTAATTATCCAAACCACTCTAATTTATTTCCGGCAGTCCCTGCACAGATTTCGGGTATTCTACAGTGTTTACTTAACATCATAATAATGATTGGTAACACTCCGTAATAATCTAGATGCTCTAACTAACATGCTTTACAGGCAAGTGCAGCGGGACCTTTGAGTAAGGTAAGTGTTTTGCTGTTACTTAAACTTTTTTCTCTTTTACTAGTCATCCTACGTCCACCCAATCGCTGTCATCCCAGTAAATCTTTAGTAAAAGTTATTTTCCCTCTCTATGGGAGTTTCTGATAGAACACATTATTGTGCAGAGTTATAGAAATTATTTAACATATTTTACAAGTACATCGGATTCAATGTTACAAGGTATAACACAGCTTCAAGTATTTGGTATCGCGTTGTGCTGTAAATATTTACTAGCTTATCTCACATATATTGCTACATATTATTCACAGTATATATTAAGTGTTTATCTACTTATTGTTTCATTACTCAGTTCTATATATCTATTGTAAACAAATCTGTTTTATTGCTTCAATACCCAGTTCTATATATCTATTGTTAATACATTTGTTTTATATCTCGTATATGTCATTTAATAAGCACATTCACTATCTCTTATTTTGCTTTTCTCATGCTCTGTTTGCATATCTGAATATGTCAATACAGTGGTGTGAGACAGAGTATTTGTAAAGGGGGTTTTATTGAGCAAGTCGTTAAGGGCAATTGATCTTTGTTACGATGGCACCAGGTTTTTATTAATTTTAGTGTATGAGCTTATGGACACGGGAAGCATATTCATGTACCTTTTCCCCCTCTTCTTCTCCCTTTTGGTTAATTTCTATCACTATCATTGTTTTGTTTTATCTTGATTTTATTTCTCAAAAATTCACCCCATCTTTGGCTATTAATTTTTTCTTAGTCATTTTCGGTAGTTACGACTACCGGTTTTTGCTTTCTACTTTCTATATTCCCTTTCCTTCAATGATGTATGGTCGGAGCCTAGTGGACCCCTGTTCTTTATCTCTAATTATTATCTCATTATATTTTAATATATCTTAATATTTTTAGCTTCCGGCATTGGAACGTATACTTTATCATTTAAAAGTATCTCTCTGAACATAGTTACCAGTAGCTCTGAGTAATCCATATAAAAGTATCTCTCTGATTAATTGAAAAGTAATATCTATAATGACCTTACCACTAGTAGTTGAATTATTAAATCATCTTCTAAATGGCGACACCATATAAAAGTAGAATAATCTATAATCAACAAAACCCAAGGGTAAATCCGACTAAGCACGACCTAGATTGGAACATGGAATCATCTGGAAGTCCAATAAATGAGTCAGGAAATAAATCAGATTCATTGGAAACGAGTACGAGATCTTCAGCAATTTCGGACACATCATGCATACACTCATTTCAATATTTATCACCATCCAGAGCAATTACCATGATAGCATGCGAACAACTGATTGGTCTCGACGATTCAAATGATATGATGAAAAATATCTTGGAAAAAGAACTAAACACAGCTAAGGAGGAGGAGAAAAGAACAATAGAGACAAGGAAGAAAGGGATAGTGACCGAAGCAACTCAATTTACACCATTGCCTCTGAAACAAACACTGCAAATAATGAATTCCAATAAACATTCACAGAAAAATAATATAAATCCTAACCAAAGATTACAGAAAGAAATTCTAACAAACAACCCAAAAGTTAGTTTGGTCAGATTAGACCAGACACCAAAACAATTAATCTACAATACAACACCGAACTCAACAATCAATTCCTTGTTGAACTCAACAGTGGACTCTCCGGAAAGCATAAACATACAAAAGTCATATACGGAACAATATCAAAGACTTCCAGAAAGACCTATTGAAAAACAGGACCCACTGCAAAGCCTACCGATAAGCCAATTGATTTCGGAATATGAAAGGATAGAAAGGAAAAGGGTGAAAGGAACTACAGAGGAAGCACAGAAACATCTTGAAGAACAGAAATATCTTAATGCAATATTTACAAGAGCAAAAAATGATGAATCTAGAATAATAAAATATAAAAATACAACAACGATACAAAGAGACAGAAGAAAAATAAGCGAATTGGAAGAGGAAATTGATAAAATTGCAGCTCAGTTGGAAGAAAGCTCCAAGATGGAACAAAGACTAGAAGGAAAACTGATAGAAAAAGAAAAAGAAAATACCATTTTCAAACACAAAGAAGAGGAAATGAGAGAAGAAAAAAAAAAAATTTAAGAACTTAATCAAACAACAGCATTCAGAATCGGAAACAAAAGAAAAGGCAACACAAATACAAATAAAAACACAACAAAAGTATAATCAGACAATCTTGACTGGTACAAAAATGGATAAGCAACAACAACAAACAACAGAATCAACCAAAGAAATAATAGCCAAATTGGAGCAGGAAATAGCTACAAGAGAAGAACAATTAAAAGCACAAGACAAAATAATAGAAGAGTGCATGAACAAGCTTAGAGATATAGAAAATAATATAGATACAGACATACCACAATTATCAAGAAGGATTCACAAAATTGAAAAACTAATAATAGAAAATCTTATAGACAAAAATACAAAGAAATATGAAAGATCTCAAGATAACGAAGAACAAAAACAATTTAATTCTCAAGGAAAGTATTCAAACTCGGCAATAATTATAAAAAATATCTCAAAGAAAATATCAACAAATAAATTGAAAGAACTGTTAAATACCGAATTGATTAAAGAAAATGATCAACCAATATTCTGTAAACAAACAAAACAAATCAATACACTGACAATTCAATCAGATACAGATAACAACACAGAGAAGTTATTGAAAAGAATTGAAAAAATCCCAAACATTTCAGAAATAGTAGAACTGACCTACAACCTGCAAAAACACTCAAGGATAATAATTACAGGAATACCATCGATGATACCTACTGATGACATAATTAACTACTTAAAAGATCGTTCAACAGACAAGAATTTAACAATATTAAAAATAATACAAAGAGAAAAATCCACAAGTTATCATATGGTACTGAATTTAGAAGTAAATGCAGCTAAAAAACTTCTGGCTCAGAAAAGTATCTCAATTGGCCTCAATAATTGCAGTATAAGAATATATCGACCCATACTTAGATGTGAGAACTGTCAACTTTACGGGCATACAAAGACTAACTGTAGAAGGAACTCCATATATGCCAAATGTGCCATGGGTCATCAAACTCGCAACTGTCCTTATATCACCGATCCATCACAGCATCGCTGTACTAATTGCTATTATCAAGAAAACTATAGGAAGCATACAGCAGACTCTAGTTTGTGTCCTATATTTCAGTCTCAATTGGTGGACAGGAGGTTCAGATAAAGTATCTACAAAAAAAAAAAAAAAAAAAAAAAAAAAAAAAAAAAATATTCATTCAACTTGAAAATATCTACAGTAATATCTCTTACAAAATACTTCCATTAACTCATCAGCGAAAGATTTTAATATGAGTATCAAAGGCTAATATCTTCAAAAATGGTGTCCTGCTTTTGTAAACTTGTATGTCGCTGTGATAACCAGTTGAACTTTTCGTGATATATAGCAACTTCAGATAAACTCTTTAAAACTTTAAATTCAGCTCTTAAAAACTTTAATCTTGCTCTAGTACGTTGTGGGTAACCGATAAACCCTCCCTATATGTTATTGTACTTATATATAGCTCACAGTAATTAATCTCAAATCTAGCTTAAAACTAGGACTTCCCTCAGAGGGATTAGTCTGAGCGATATTACTGAGAACATAGATTTAATAATAACATGTGGAAGCAAAGAAAATGAGATGTTATCTTTAATTGTCCATATACTGCGAAAAATTGAAATGATGAAAATAAACGAATTGTAGAATTACAAAATCTTATATATAAATTCGTATACACTGTTTAAAAAAATGGGAAATCAAACCATTCAAGACAGCCATGCATGGATATAAAATTGAAAGTACGCAATATATTAAAAGTAAAATAGAAAATGAAGCCCTAATTTACTTATATCGGAATTTTACTGTATAAAATGATGTCAAGAGCATAATCAGACGCTCCGCACCAATTTGAGTAACTTTAAATGACAAATATATGATGTTTAAAAAGAATGGACTATACTTTATATGGTGTGTGCTCCCCCGGAATAGTTAATATTGTACAATATCTGTTTTCCACGGATGCAATGAGGTTGTCGATAACATTTAAGGAATTCTCTTCTCAAAATCTAATATAGTATCAAAATACCGAATACATCAAAAGGGGCATACAATGCTTCGGTAGAGTGTGTTTTAGATATGCTCGATCGGATTTAAATGATGAGTGTATGCTGGCTACTACATACGCTGTATTGTTTTGTTTTCAAACATATTCTGCACAAGTTGAGCTGTATTTAGCATGTATTAAATAAAAGAAATCGGCAATGATTACAACATAAAGTATGACACAAGATCTGAATATATCGTCTGCATAACTTTTGAGCTATCAAATTGTCATTTGAAGTAATTTACAAATCCATACATATTTATTCAGCAAATCATGAAAGGTAACATACGCCAATATGAACCCGATTACAAAATTTCACCGGAATAAGTTAATATATAAAAAATCTACTAATGATAATTGACAATATGACCTTATGATAAAATGCCTAGAAAAATGAATCGGATAAAAAATTCATATCACATTTAAAACGGCACTTCCCTCTGTTAGTGGCCTTGGCGAGAGAGAGAAAAGCCTAGAGAAGGAACACTTTAACAAGTACTTTCGGGCAACCTACTCACTGTTTCATACAGGTCTTTATTCAATATTTACACAATTTATTTAATGCTAGGTGGGTATCTATCAGTTTTGTTGCATTTAAATCGCATGTTTTGCGGAGGAAATGCAGCATTATGAAATATTTAAAGTTGCTGTACCTAATAATTCCAAATTAATGGTAATTGAGATCGCTTTCCTTTAATTTCATCTTTTTAAATTTTAACTTTTTTAGAAACCATTCGTAGAGACAATTGTATATTTTAAAACTAACCCGAAGCTAAATTTCAAGATTTTGGGCTCAGCACTAACGGAGAAATAGAAATTTTTTGAAATTTTTTTTTGTTTCTGCACTGTTTTTTATAGCGACATTCTTAGAAATTGTTCTATTGCGAGAATTTACGTCATGATAAATAC
This sequence comes from Maratus speciosus, assembly GCA_963932465.1. Taxonomy (NCBI): domain Eukaryota; kingdom Metazoa; phylum Arthropoda; class Arachnida; order Araneae; family Salticidae; genus Maratus; species Maratus speciosus. The sequence goes on along the minus strand of OZ010790.1, from coordinate 174,148,064 downwards.
AGCCATGTCAATTTTCATGTTTATATTCCTAACAGTTCCATGTTCTTCGTTACTTAGATCATCTTTAGATCTTTTTCCGCTTTGTTTAGTCTTTCTATTTTTTAGAATTCGTTCTACAACGAGCATTTACATCTTATTAATTACCACCATGCCAAAGTTCTAGTTTCTAACCCCAACAGTATCCCAAAAATTTCAGTATTCCAAATAAATCATAGTTTAGAACCTTTCTAGAAATTTTTACGTTTATCCGTCAAATTGAACCTTTTACAGAGCGTTCATTGCGAGTATTTACATCTTAAAAGTAACTACCGCACCAAATTTAAAGTTTCTAACCCAATCAATATCGCAGAAATCACAATTTTAGAACTTTTTTGCTTCTGCAGCGATGTAGGTTCTTGCACTGACATAAAATAGTCTTTTTTTCGGAGCAGAGATGGCCACCAACATTTTTTTAAGTTGGCTATGTAGTGTCTGAGATAACACCTCACAAACGTACAAGCATTAATAATATTATATACTTTATAATATTATAACGCTTTATAATATTAGCATTAGATGTACAGATACAAAAGCCATTTATCTGTTACAAGCTAAAGTGCCGGCGTTGCACAGAATTTGAAGGATGTTTGTTCTGAAAATCAATTTCAAAATTTAACATACAACACAAAACAAACTTTAAAAAAACCAGTCGAAATGTTGTTGAATGAATCATATGAAAACGCTACATAAAAATGTATAAATGTATATAACAGACGCAAAAGAATACAGCTATAAATGAACTTATTTCAATTTATAATTGGAGCAATAATGTTAAAATACGCCAATATTTCCCTAATCGAGTTTTTATTATGCTTCAATACATTTTTCACACTCATATGACGTTATACTATATCCACCATGCCCTTTATATTTCCAATATGACGTAATGTTTTCCTCTTTCACGTGGAAACCTTGAAATAGAAAAGTTATGAAGTTATATTCACTTTCATTTAAATTCGTCAAACCATTTATTTCATTTTCATATTTCACGTGAATATCTTGCAATAGAAAAGTTATGACGTAATATTCACCTTTTTTTAAAATTCGGCAAACTATTTATTTCATTTTCATTTTTCACGTGGAAATCTTGCAGTAGAAAATTAATTGTTGTAGTAATAATTTTATTGTGTTTTTTAATTGTTGGCAACTGCTATAACGAAAAATGTTTCAATTTGATAAGAAATTGCTGTTAAATTGGTGGTTTGTTATTAATTAAAAATTAACTATAAGTTATTTCGATTCCGGATTACTTTAGTTGTCTCGGCCATGTTTTAATACACATGTAAGTATCTCTTCACAATTTTGGCTTCCAAATTGTGGATTTTTTATAGAATTACAAACAGACAGATAGACAAGTTTTCATTTTTATATATATCTCTATTCTATGAAAAGTAACTAACGCTGTCACCGCCGCCGCCGCCGGTTTTGAATTTTTTGTGACCGGAGGTCTTTCTTCGTTAATATTAAGAAAACTATTGCATACAAATATATGAAAATCGCTGGTATTATAGCGAACTGTTTGATCAACACACTAATGCATACAGTTTTCAAATCGAAGAATTATTTTAAGAGATATTTAATGCTAAAGTTGGGTAAAATCGTTCCATTAAAAAAAATTATAAGAGCAAAAGCTATACATGGGAATTTAATCATTTTTAGATCATTTTATTCAATAGAAGATCCCGGTCTGCAGATTTCATTATTTTTTTTTTTAATTTGACTCATTTTTTGAGGTTTTATTTCTATTTTAAATTCAAATATTCAGCATTTTGACAAATATTTTTTACATATTTTAGAAAATGGTATTAATTTAAACTGTTGCCAACTGTATAAACAGCGCAAACAATAATATTTGCTTCAAATAAAAAAATTATTTACACGTTACTATTATAAACAGAAAAAAACCTTCAAATTACAATTAAATAAATAGGTATAAAAAGCAGGCACTTATTGGAAATTACGCCATAAAAACTATATTTACATGAGAATTTTAAAAGAGAAAGTATATTGTAAAATAAATTCATTAACATGCGTTAGAAATCTGAAATAGAACAAATTACGTCACATTACACTCATTATGCAAAATGAACAAAAAATGGTATTGCAAAACAGTTTAAATTTAAAAATTGCGCGAGACAAAATATTAGAGGTTAAATATTAGATTTTTTCAAAATTTTATTATTTGTCGTTTGATGTGAGGTGTTCAGCTATAAGTATGCAAAATTTCATGTCTCCAACTTAATTAGGGGATGAGTTAGAAAAGTTGCTTAAAATACATAAGTTAGAGCCAAGAGGGCTAAATATCAGACATTTTTCAAAATTTTATTATTTGTCGTTTGATGTGAGGATTTCAGCTATAAGTATGCGAAATTTCATGTCTCCAACTTAATTAGGGGCTGAAGTAGAAAAATTGTTTAAAATACATAAGTTAGAGCCCAGAGGTTTAAATATTAGACTTTATAAAAATTTTATTATTTGTCGTTTGATGTGAGGTGTTCAGCTATAAGTATGCAAATGTCATGTCTCCAACTTAATTAGGGGCTGAGTTAGAAAAATTGCTTAAAATACAGAAGTTAGAGACCGGGGGGTTAAATATGACTTTTTGAAAATTTTATGATTTATCGTGTTATCGCAAGTGTTCAGCTATAAGTATGCAAACTTTCATGTCTCCAACTTAATTAGGGGCTGAGTTAGAAAAATTGCTTTAAATACACAAGTTAGAGCCCAAAGGGTTAAATATTAAGCCTTTTTCAAAATTTTATTATTTGTCGTTTGATGTGAGATGTTCAGCTATAAGTATGCAAAATTTCATGTCTCCAACTTAATTAAATTAGGGGCTGAGTTAGAAAAATTGCTTAAAATACACAAGTTAGAGCCCAGAGGGTTCAATATTAGACTTTTTCAAAATTTTATTATTTGCCGTTTGATGTGTGGTGTTCTGCTACAAGTATGCAAATTTTCAAGTCTCCGACATATATAGTTTCTGAGAACGGGCTCTGTGACAGACGGGCAAACAGACAGACAAAGGAGTGAGACAGGTAGGGTTTCGTTAGATGGACGAAACTCTAAAAACATGCTGCGGATGACTGTAACAACATCCTAAAATTACATTACCATCAGCGATCTACCAATCCCGAATTTAGTTTACATTCGTTTCATATATTCTTATTCTTTTGTGCGGCCCTGTAAAATAATTATCAATATTATATACAGTAAAACCTCTGAGTAGTGGACACCCCGAGAATGCAGAATTTGTCCTCTATTTAGAGCTGACCGCTACTGAGAGTAAAACATGTACAGTTATTTAAGAGTTGGTAATCGAAAAAAATGTCCGCTAAATAGAGGTATCCGCTAATCGGGTGTGTCCGCTATGGAGGTTTTACCAGTAAAACTCCTGAATAGCGAACACCTCGGGAGGGCAGAATTTGTCCTCTATTTGGAGGTGTTTGCTACTGAGAGTAAAAAATGTACAGTTATTTAAGGGTTGGTAATCGAAAAAATGCCCGCTAAATAGAGGTGTCTACTAATCGGGTGTGTCCGTTATGGAGGTTTTACTGGATAATAATATCATCCTTTGCAAGAAAATTGCATGCTGTATGATAGACAGACAGACATCCAGAGAAAGATAACCTCCAGATCAATAAACACTCATGTCTTTTGTTTTAATCATCCACAATTGTATGTCATACAACATGCCAGATTTTATAGAACAGGCTAAAAACGGTCACCGTGGTACGGAATACTGTATTATTATTTGTTTGCCCACCAAAACTGGTTGCCACGGGTTGTTGCAAGGTTTGTGATCACGTGGTTGAAACTGATCTATTCAATATTACTGCGTGCGTATTTTTTTTTATTTGCTCCATGTGTTCAAACCGGTTGTCTACGAAAACATCAACCGGTGAAAGTGACGCACACAAAATTTCTGTGACGTATGCAGATAAATTGTGCTTTTTTAAGAGTTTTTTCTATATAATTTTTAAACGGTTTGGAACTTATTTTTCATAGTAGGTGCATTCAGTAGGCGACCCTCATAGGTACCTTCTGGTGCAATCAGAAACGAAATTCGACAAATATTTTTTGAGTTATGCTTGACGAAAGGTTTTTATTAGGCTTTTCTTTTAGTAGGACATGGCGTTAATATCCATCGTAGTAGTAAAGTGTCCGGACAGTAATATTTCGCTGAGTATTAGCCTTCGCTTCGCTCAGACAACTATATTTATATCGTTCAGAAGGTTTAATATGAACGGGGATCTCATAGATCAATATATCAGTTCAACGGTCCTCCTCCGAGTTATGGGCAGTGAGCAGGAGTGCTGGACATATAAATTCATTACTACAGCTATTGTTTTGGCCTTTAAGTTATATATTATTGTAATTTTATCTTTAAATTTAGATTATTTTATCTTTAAATATTTTTAGTAATTTTTATCTCACATTTCTAGAGGAGCCAGCAGCTGACTGGAAAAAAAAAAAAAAAAAAAAAAAAAAAAAAAAAAAAAAAAAAAAAAATTAATTTAATTTTTTCATTTTTTTTTCAATTGTATTGTATTCTATTAAGTGTCTTAAATACTAGAGGGTTTTACAGGTAATAGTACTTTTCCCTGTCCTGGGCTCGGGGTTCAAACCTAACCATAAGCCAAAAGCGGGTTCCCAGAGTGGGTGCTTACTTACTTACTTATGAGTAAAAAACCGCATCTAACTAGACAAACTACCGACAGGCCGGTTATCGGGCAACCTATTGATGTGAGTGAGTTTAATGTTCTGCCAACCAAGATGGATGTTTTGAAGTATTTTGAGTGGGTACGCATTGAAATGAAACAAGAGCGAATACATCAGCCTGCAAAGAAGGTAATTGCGTTAAGAGTTGCTTTAAAACTTGAGGAAATATGGAAAAGAGCTTCAATTCCTGTTTGTGGCACCAAAAACAAAATATTTATGGTTTTAAAACTGCATGAGCAGCTTGAGAAAATCAAAAAGTGTTCAGGGCCTAAAAGGAAGTATCCTAACTCCTACAAAGATGCAGTAACTAGCTTTCAGTCAAAAATTGAACCTGCATTGTTTGATATTTGTACTTGCAAATGTGACCTCAGCAACTGTATTTGCTCTATTGACAAAAAAGTCCCGGCACTAGAACACGAGTTTTTGCTCGACCAACGTTGTCCTATATTGATGTCAATTGCAGAGTGTGACAAAAACGAGACTAAAAAGCTTAAAAAGCGATTAGAAAGAAAATATAGGTCACAAGCTTTAATGCAGGTAGTTGTAAAAAAGACGGGATGAAAACTTAAAATCTGTTGATAACATTGATTCTGGTGATAGTACAGATGATTCAATGTCTCACACATCATGTCAAGATAGTGGTTTTGAAATAAATGTACTTGATACAAGTCAAAAAAGTGTTTCAAGTGTAGAAGTAAAACAAGAACTGCCACAACGCTTGTCTTTGTTTTCACGAGCTTGTGACCGCAGTTGCATTTCTAGTAGAGCTGGAGCTCAGTTAGCTACTGCACTTTTGCGAGACTTAAATGTCGTTACTGCGGAGAACCAAGAAGCAGTAGTCGGCAAATCAAAAGTAGCACGTGAAAGACTTAAGTCTCGTAAAGAAGTAAGCTCAACTCGAACCTCCAATCTGTTGGCCATTTACTTTGATGGTCGTAAAGATGAAACCATAACAAAAGAAATTGTAGCTGGTAAAAGTGTCCGAAAATCGTTAATGGGAGAACACATATCTATTGTTGAACCCAGCAGCAGAATTTTTTTCTGCGGTCTGCAACACTAGTAGAAACTTCAAAAACAGTCTGCAGAACTTAAGGACAAACGCCCTCTTTCCCAATCCCTCATGCACTTGAACCCCCTAGGTATTTGTGATTAACATAAAAGGAAAGTACTTTTTTAAAATAATTTACCTTTGTCCGCAAAATTTTTAATACCGTTGTCTGAAAAATCTTTCATAAAATTTGTCAAAGTTTCTGTGAAGTTCGAAAACAGAATAACAGTAAAAATAACATATGAACACCAATTTCTAAAATTTCTGAAAAGATTGATACAATGCAATAATACAAAAAATTATATATAGATGTGATAACATAGGGATGAATGTGCACTAAAGCTACTTTGGAGCAGCAAAAATCTAATTTTGTAGCAGAAAAATCCATTTTTGTAGCAGCAAAAATCTAATTTTGTAGCAATAAAAGCTGTTTTTGGAGCAGATTGAAATTCTGAGAGAACCAAAATTGAGTAATTCATGCAAATACTATAAGTAATTCTACTGCAATGTTTTACATGCAATCTTAGCTAGTTGTGCAATTCAAAATTTAACATGCTTTCACTCAAAACATGGCTAATTAATATTTAACCTGCCACTCAGCTATAAAAAAAAATCTCGTGAAAACATCAATGTTTCAGCAAATTTTTCCGCGATTCTTTGACGGAATTCACCATTTTTTCCTGGATCTTTCAACGATGTTCTCGTTTTTTTCGCGACCTTTTGACGATGTCCACCTTTTTTATTGTGATCTTTCGACGATATTTGCGTTTTTTTTTCGTGATCTTTCGACGATATTCGCGTTTTTTTCGTGATCTTTCGACGACGTTCCCGCTTTTTTCGCGACCTTTCTGCGATATTCGCGTTTTTTTCGCGATCTTTTGACGAACTTCGCGTTTTTTTTTCTCCCGATCCTTTGAAGGAATTCGCGTTTTTTTCGCAATCCTTAGAAAACAATTCGCGTTTACTCCGCGATCATTTGACGAAATTCTGAGTTTTTTCGCGATTTTTTGACGAATTTCGCGTTTTTTCCACAATCATTTGTCAAAATTCACGTTTTTTCCCCGATCATTTCACGAAACTTGCGTTTTTCCGCCATTCTTTGAGGAAAGTTGCAATTTTTCGCTGCCCTTTGACGAAATTGGCTTTTTTTCCGATCTTGTGACAAAAGTTTCGCCATCTTTTGACGAAATTCGCGTTTTTTCCACAAAAATCGCCTATTTTCTACGATCTTTTGATGGATTTCTCATTTTTTAGCGATCGATCGATAAAATTCGCGTTCTTTCCGCGATTCTTTGACGAAATTTGTATTTTTTTCTGCGATCTTTTGACGAAATTTGCATTTTTTCCGCAATCCTTTGACGAAAGTTGCTATTTTTCCGTAGCCTTTTGACGAAATTCGTGTTTTTTCGGCGATCATTTGACGGAAGTCGCATTTTCCCGCCACCTTTTGACGAAAGTTGCTTTTTTTTCGCAGCCTTTTTATTAAATTAGTGTTTCTTCTTCCGATCTTATTACAAAATTTCGTTTTTTCTTCGCGATCTTTTTACGGAATTGTTTTTTCGGCGAACATTTGTCGAAATTCGTGATATTTACGTCCTGATTTTCGGACTAATGACCGATTTTTTTTCATTTCTTAAGAAATTACCCCTACGATGATTGTCTCATTTAATAACGGGCATTTCACGATCGCATGTCTAGAGTTTTCTCCGTGAATTATTTATATCTTAAAGGGAATCGGAGCTTCATGAATCGCACGTGGCGCGGAGCGTATTATTATAGCACATGACAAATAATTTCGAGCAAACTTTTTTTCTTCTAAATTTTAACAGTTGAAAAATAGTCTGCAGACCCTTCTCAAGAGTCTGCGACGTGCGTCGCAGCGTTGCGCCGATTCTGCGCCCGGGTTGTTGAAGAACCTGAATCCAAGTATTTCGGTCATGTAACTCCCATAAATGGAACAGGAAAGGAAATAGTTACATCACTTGCAAAGTATTGTGAAGAAAAAACTGTCGATCTTAAAAAACTAAAAGCTATTGGTTGTGATGGTATGGCAGCAAACACAGGCACTTCAAATGGAGTTATCACCTTATTTGAAAATAAACTACAACAGCCATTGCAGGCAGTTGTGTGTTTACTACATTTCAATGAATTACCATTTAGAAAAATTATGGTTGCTCTTGATGGGCCAACTTCTGGACCAAACACATTTAGCGGGCCTATTGGTAAACAACTTCTAAGCTGCCAAAATCTGGATGTTGTCAATTTTGTTGCAATTGAAAGCGATATACCAGAAGTTGATCTTAATGAGTTGAGCACAGACCAAAAGTATCTGTACGAAATATCCAAAGCCGTATCAAGAGGTACATGTACAGAAGAGTTGGCCAGACGAAACCCCGGAAACATCTCGCACGCCAGGTGGCTTACCCTGGCAAATCGAATCCTTCGTTTGTATATAGCTATGGATTATTCGACCCCTGAGCTGAGAAAGCTTGCAGAGTTCATAATGAAAGTCTACATACCATCATGGTTCTCAGTTAAGTGCAATCCCAAAATCCCGCAGGTTTCCATTAATTTTTTTAATGATTCATTTCAGCAATTACTTGGAAGACGAGCTAAAGTCGGAAGAGTCGTCCATGCAACGTTACAGAGAAACGCTTTCATGGCTCACCCAGAGCATGTTTTAATAGCTATGTTGTTTGATGAACGAAAACATATTAGAGTCTTGGCTTATAAGAGAATCCAGAAAGCTCGTCAAACAGAAAAGAAAGGGGTAAGGATATTTAAACGCCCTCAGATCAATTTTAATGCTAAAGACTATATAGATATGATTGACTGACAAACCACTTCAGTAACCGAACTCCCTCTTGTTACCGATATGAGCCTAGAAGAGTTACAGTTAATTGCGGAAACGGGAAAAAGTGGAAGAGTTGAATTTGCAATTGCTTCTCACAATCAAGCTGTGGAACGAATTTTGAAAGAAGTCACAGAAGCTTCAAATCGAGTGTGTGGAATGATCGAAAGAGATGGTTTCATTCGTGCCAGACTGGAAGACCGTAAAGAGCTACCTACGTTCGAGACCAAGAGCCAGTACAAAACCTCAGTGAAGGATTAAAATGTAAGTAAGTGTTTTTTGTACTACTTTGATTTTTAATGTTTTTAAATAACATATTTATCTTACTGTCTTCCATATAATATTTGAAATTCATTGGGGATCATTTCTATACTTTTGTAAAAATCTGTAGGCCTACGTAAATACTGTATATAACTTTCGTTTCAGGTTTTGAAGACAAGATGAAAGGACGAATATTTAAAACAAGTCAGTTAATTTGAAATAGAACAAGAAAACTGCGCTCATGTTCGATGAAAATACATCAGCAACATTTTGTACTTATATACTACATTTTATTCCGCGTTATAATATTTTATACATTTGTAATAAACAATAGTAATCACAAATAACGATAGAGTTTATTTCAACACTTTCTCAAACAATTTACATCGTTAAACTATCTTTTTTAAGGTATACAACATTTATATATTATTTATGTAGTATGTATATATATATATTTATATTGTGTCATTTTATGCCTCCTGTAACAAGAATACACTTAAGTCTGGTGTTTTTAACGAAAAAAAAATGGTTCATTTACACTAAAAATTACGAAAGTTTCGTCAAAATTAACAAACTTTAGGTCTTGTGCGGGAGATCTAAATGTTGTGCTAAGTTTTTGAAATACATTTTCTATCGTTTTTCATGCTTATTGTTAGAGAAATTTTAACTTGCAATAAAAAAAAAGTGTTTTAAGTTTTTTTTAAAATTTTGTAAAAATTTACTTTTTAAGTGAAATTTCTAAACTTTAGGCCTTGTGCAGGTGACCTAAACATTTTTTTAAAAATCCAAAATTTTTTGTGGTAAGTTGTGGTGTCTAGTAGCAACTTTTTATCAACTTGGAATTTGGAAACAAAAAAAGAGTTAAAAATCGATACACCCTATTGTTCATTATTAGCACAAAAAGTATTTAAAATTATAGTCGAACAATAATTAGACTAAAAATAAAAATTATTTTTTTATTAAAAATAAACTAATATTAGATTTAAGAAAGTGTAAAATTTCAGGCACATATTAAAGGTATTTGTGATTAAAGATGAATTATTAAAGAAGAATTAAAGTAATTAGAGATCAAAATCAGGGTGCCAAGTCCTTTTTACGTTGAAATCACCTTTAGCCGGTATCGTCGGTACGTTTGAATGTTGTTCGACCCACAAAAGTTAGCTCAAATTTTTAGCTGAAATAACCCTACTTGGTGATTCCCCGATTTGGCGATACTGGCTAAAGGTGGTTTCGCCGTAAAAAGGACATTGCATCCTGATTTTGATCTGGAATTACTTTAAATTCATCTTTTAATTGATCCCTCAATGAAAGACAAAATCATGTGCAAAAATCTCAAACTATGAAATTTAATAACTGTGTCAATTTTTGTAGTACAGATGCCAAACGTTTTGTGTTATATCTGTTATGATACGTGTAAACTTTTAGTAAATGTGACTATATGGACTGCGGGACCGTATAAAAAGTTAGATTTCGTAATTTTAATAAAATTGATTTTTTACTTAAAATAATGTTCAACATGAATATTTTCCTCCTTTGAAACGTTTTTGTAATTGGAACTATATGTCTACGACCAACGGTTGAGAAATTAAAGGTCGGCGATAGATAACATAGATAGATAACCCTGCATATTTATGATCGTATTAGTTACCTTCAGTGAATATGTCAAAACATTCCATTGTACAATTTTATTTTTATTTAAATATTTGCGTTGTGCTCAATCTTTTGTGCCACACTGTATAAGGAATCTAAAAATTGTTTAGCATCTTTATTTGATTATAATTACTAATACATATTTAGTGGGAAATAAAAAACATGAGAAATTCTTCAAGGTCAACTGTCGACAAACTAGTTTGATCTCTTCTAAAGCATCAAATCTAAATTTTGATTTTAGTCATACTACTACGGAATCCTCATATTCTTTAAAAAAATAATTAAATCATTGTTTAAGTCATGTTTTCTTTAAAAAAAAGAGTCAGCTGAATGTTATTTTGATATATTATAAAAAAGGGTATTTAAGCAATATAAATTTTTTAACCCCTTAAGTGGCAAGCAAAAATGTCTCTAAATATTGAATTCTCATCGGAATAATCGAAAAATTTAATTTTTAAATAAGGACAAACAATTTGTCAATTATATTTTTCCCCCAAAATTTAAATATAAAATTTAGTTAAAATTTTCTGCTGAGAATCTTGTTTAAATTAGGTGGGATATATTTTATCGCACCGCCCCTCAATGGGGTTAATCAGGTATTAATATGCATGTCTTTATACGTAGTTTCTATTTATAGATTCCCATTAATATTAAACATACATTACATGGCAATTCTTCATGAAATTAGAGTTTAATTGTCTCTAAAATAGAATTTAGTACTCTTAAAAGTATTTTTCTGTACTACGGTATCTAAATGAAAGATAATTTAACTTACTTCGACTAACTAAAAATGGTAACTTCAATTTTCAACTTGCTTAAACAGTTAAATGTGAAGAAGAGTAACCGCAGTTTTTTAAGAAAAAGAACAGTTAAAGTAACAAGAATAATGGGGTACTTAATGTAACAAGAGTGATAGCCACTTAATGTGCAGCAAATGGAAAATCGGAAAACCATTATCTTCTTCCGTAATAATGTACCTCCCATTTCGTGCAACGATACTTAAAGCAAAATTGCGAACTAAATTCTAAACTCTAAAAACTTTTCACTTTACATTTAAAAACATAATTGTATGTATTGAATCGATGTAGTATTGAACGTATAAAATTAAAGTTCAAAACTAAAAGAAAAATAATGCACCATTAATACTTATTCGACATTTGTTGTGAATTTATTTTCTGTTTCTATTTATGAGTGATTTTCATGTTATCGGAATTTAGTAAAGATACATTTAATGTTACTTAAACTATCTTTAAACATTTGCAATATCACTAGCATTTACATCGCATACAGCATTCTTCAGCACGTAAAAAAAAAAAAAAAAAAAAAAAAAAATTGTACTATATTCTTTCTAAAAATAACTGAAACTCTGTTAAATTATCTTTAAAATTATTTTTTCTCGATCACAATGTAAAAGTAATTTAATGTTTGTATTTGTATTTTGAAATTACAGTAAAGTCTGTCTAAGGCGGAATCGATCGAATTTCCATCTTACACAGAGTCCGCCTTACAGAGAGTTTACTGTAGATAATTAGGACTTTTTAGCTCGCAAATCATCCCAATTTTGAATTTTAGAAATGTTGATATTAAGACTGGGAAATAATATGACACTCCAATAATGTTTCTGTTTTTAACATTTTCCAACTTACAAGGGAACCACTTTAGGTGTTGCTCGCACCTAGAATCGAGACCTGGTGCATTTTGTAGCCCTATGCATAAAAGTTAGAGAACCGATAAAAATTCTTTGTTAGAATCATATTTTATATATTTTTTTATATTTATAATTTTTATTATTGGAATTTTATTTGTTAATTTTACACCAAAAGAGAGTTAAGTCGCCAGATATGGCACTTCAAAATTTTCACTAGCTTTATACTTGTAATAGGTTTACATCCAAACCATTACAACACGGTGCATAGCGAAAACACTGAGCTAGGGTTGCCGGAAACTCTACGGGACGAAAAAGACGCCAATCTTTCCCCGCCAAATATGTAAATATAATATTGTATTTTTTTAAAAATCAAATTCGTAGGTTATTGAAGGAATTTAAAAAAATTTTCAACATTTTATAGTTATTATTGACTAATTTATATTTTTAACTATTTTTTTTTTTAACTTTCTCTTTAACAGCCCGAAAAGTGGTCTTGAAAATTGCATTTTCAGAAAGTTAATCTGCTGTAAAATCAAAAAAATATTATTTTAACAAAAAAATTTTATCGATTCCCAAACTTCCTAATATAGAGCTTTAAAATGCACCAGGTTTCAATACTAGGTGCGAGCAACACCTAAAGTGGTTCCCCTGTTAGTTGAAAAATGTTTATGCGATTTGTCTTATCTGTCTGTCCGCCTGTCTAGTCGTTTAACTGTACTCAAAATCATATAAATAGTGTCATTGCCGTATAATTGGCATGTTCACCGCTCAGTATTGAAAATGATAATAATAGTTCATTTAGAAGAACACTTAAAAGAATGGCGTTACATTATGGACTATGGGGAAAACAGTTTGCTGAATATTTTGTTGATTTTACATTATCTCATTCAAATTGACATTTATATGCACTACAAAGTGAATATTATATAGATTACGATATGCATAGCATTTATCGTTCGTCTACAGGGACACACAAATAAATTCTATTACTGTAGTGACAGTGAACAATAATTACTTTTTGCGTATTTCTTGGTGTGTATAAATTCGAAAATAATATACAGGTCTCTATAAAAGAATTCGAGTAGATTTCCACTTACTGATTCATATTGGAAATTTCATGAGGAATTTTCACATGTGTTTTATGTTTCCTAACTGAACTAAAATGTTTTATAGTATGTGGTATGTATGCAGATGTACAGATCATATACACGGATGTATAACAAAATTCAGATATTTTTCTCATTATACATGGTAATTTCTGAATTTGTGTTTTTATACATGCTATGCGTTTTACAAATTGTTTAGTTGAACACCATCATTCCCTTTATTAAACGCTGAAGTTTTGTTACAGTATGCAAAATGTGTTGGGAATAGTTTAATAATCTATGCTTAATTAAGGATTTTTCTTTCTTCTTTTTCCTGATGACAGTTATCATTAAGCTAAGGATTACATTTTGTATCTTAACCATTTCTATGAATGCTATTGGTTGGAGAAATTACTAATATTACGGAATATATGTGGGTCTCATTTTTCATTGTTCTATTAAATAAAACACACGTGTTATCATTTACTTCATTCTTGTGTCGTTTTTTAGGGTGTAGAAATAGAGCAGAAAAAATTGCATTAGAAATTTTTCATTTAAAACGAATTTGTATTCACTTTTAGCAGAAGGTTGGAAACCGCGGTAAAATGTAGTTTGATAATTTCATAAAGTAGCCAGTTATTTTGTTCTTGTTCAATAACGTATGTGTATTCATTTTCTCACAAATCGGTCAAAAATTGTACAATTTGTAAAAAGAATATTCACCCCATCACTAATTTATATATATAGATATAGGAAAATTAACTGGAAAAATGATTCGAAAAAATCGGTCAAAGATTAGTGACTTTTAGTAAAGTCAGTGGTACATATTTTTAGTAATAACTAATAATTTATAATCATTTATATTAAAACTCAAAGTTATTTTTGTAAGATTAGAACCAAAATTCAACACAATTCGGCGAATGCGTCAACTGTTGTTCGAACTTCTTCTGTTTTGAAGGAAGCAGAACGAGTTCCTGCTACCGTAGCGGACTAAAGCAGCAGTTTAAAGCTTTGAATTTTTGTAGAGTACGCAGATTCGAAACCAATCGCGGAAAAATGATTTCTGTAATATTTTTGACGAAAATTCATTTCAACAATGACATATTTTATTAGGGAAAAAGTTATTGGATTTTAATTTTATAATTATTATTATTTGAATGCTTTATAATTAAGTAAAATTTAACACTCAACAATATTTTGAAAAAATAATGATTTTAAATTTAAAATATTTAAGCTAAAATATTTTGAATGCAATTATCAATTAAATAAATTGAGCTGATCTACCATTTTTGTTAAATTTTCTGACCATTATTTGGAATATAGATGAGTGTCTCAGAAAGACAAGTTTGCCATTTTTTTCAGTAAAAAATAAAATTGAAAGAAAGAAATATATTCATATAAGAACTATAAAAGAAATTTCCTTGATATCCATGTTTTAATATTTACAAAATATATAAACATGTAAAATAAAAATCCATGGCAGCTTTTAATGGTTGTGTAAAAAATAAAAAAATAAGATAAAATAAATAAAAATATATATTGCTATTTTTTCAACAAAAAAAAAACAAACATAGATATATATATATAAGGCCGTAGTAAGTAATAAATGCTCTATTCAGTATTCTTAGGTAAATCTCTTATAAAAAGCAAGCAATAATTTTTTATAAATTTTAAATTCTTTCACTTCATTGTATAGGTTAGATTGGGCAGCACCCTAAATCGCCAAAAAGAAATAGGAACCACTTATGCATAATATAAATTTGTCACTATTTCAATATTAAATTAAAATCAACTAATTAAAAAATTGAAGAATTTTTCTAATGGAACATTCAAGTTATTTACCATCAAATCTTGACGGGAACTATCTAGTAATGTATTATAATCTAATGATAGTGTTCCATAATTTTAGTATCTAATAAAATTTTTTATATAAGGCTTATAGTCTATAATTATTTCTTAAGGAGATGATATTTTTCGGACATTTATTACACGAAACATGACGATCATGCTATTTATCACTGGGCTCAATTAGATAGTCTTCGTTCGTGCAGTTTATAATACAATTAAAAAGAGAAGGGCGCATAACATCTTCTCTTACTTTGGTCCCTATGCTTAATATTAAACTAGCTACGTGGCAATCCGATATGTTCAATTTATTTTGCATAATATCTTTAGATCTCGTGAGGTAAAAAAAAAAAAAAATCAATCTTATTGAACATTTTGAAAAATATTCAGAAGTCTAATTTTACACTTGCAAAATTCTTAAAAGTAAAAAAAAAATATTTACAAAGTAGCTTATACAGAAATTTACATTTTGCGGATTACGTCATTTTTAGTCTAAAAAGGTTATTTGTCAAAAAAATATTGTTATTTAAAATTTGGTGTCTAGTTTAAGAGTTTTTGAAATATAAATGCAAATACTCTAGCAAAATTATATAAAAAAAATAGTTTTCTCAATTAAAGTAAAGGTTTTGAAAAAAAAATCATTTTAAAGGATAAATCATTTTTCTTTTAGAGCCGTTGTGAAACATTCTAACGACCACCATTCAAAAGTACTTAACTGAAAACAGTAGTATATGACTTTTCGTTAAGTTTAATTGTTGTGAAAAGGGGGAAGGGAAGGCAATAATTGTCTACATAAAATCCCAGCAGATTAATTCTTGTCCCTAGTTTTATGTAAAGCTGAAAAAAGGCTACGATATAATGACTTCTATGCGTGAATATGTCAGAAGACAATTTTTGATGATTCAGGAAGCTTGAAACATGATTTTATTTCTTCGACGCCTTTTTGGAAAATTTAATTTAATCACTTTTTTTCCACGATCTTTACAAATTAAAAATAACATTTCCTTTAAATTTTAATCAGAAAATCACGTAAATAAAAATATAATAATCCGTTTTCTTTTTACTCTTTTATTTTATCTACAAATTTTTTAAAAAAAAAAGCGGTCAAGTGCAAGCGCTACTTGCGCACAGAGGGTTCAATACAATAAATATATGAAATATTAACTGTATTATTTAAAAAACAGCACTGATAAAAGAATAATATGACTTTCTAAAAAACTGTACAACGTAGGGTCGGATATATTCGTATATATTAAAGAAGTATGAATGGGTATATCATAAAATTTCAGGGATTTGAAGCCTAAATCATATCAAATATTGCTATTCTCTTTTTTTTAAATCTTACATTTAATCTTACTTTTTAATCTTACTTTTTTAATCTTATCCTAATTTGTTTATGATGAATTTTATTCGGTACTGACAATAAAATCAATGCATATTTAAATTTCGTGTGGCATTTCATAAAATTAAATTCAGCGTAGTAATAATGTTTTCTTTTTACAGTGTAAATAAAACAAAACACTTGTTCAAAGTTTAAACTGGGCATTGTACTAAGCGCGCATGGAAAGGAGGTCCAAACTTGCAACGCTGCCTTGGACCGTGTCGCGTTCTTCCAGATAGGTTTTTAATTAACTTTTAAAGACACAGAAGGCGTATTGAGATATCCACTCAATGCAAACTAGTCGTGAATCCCATAGTATTTATGCGGTTAATTCTAATTAAATTAGTATGTTTTTAACAATCTGACGTTTATTGCTTTTATACTGTTACTGGCCATTGCATTACACAAAGATATCATAAAAAGTTGTTATCTAAGCTTTAAAAGCCGATGGTATATTGTGTACGCCGTCCCCGTCATTATGTATGTCCAAACCGTCGGTGTCTTTTAGGGTAATATCTTGGCTAATTTACGACGATGTTTTTCGAAAATCATTATCAACAGCGCTTTTATACTTCTGCTACGATAGGTACCTTCAGCGCTCGTAAACAACTCTGCTGAATGCCCGCAAATCGAAATTTGGGGGTAACGGAAAATGCGCTTTTCCCAAAAACTATGTGATCTAGGGTCATCGCTATAATTTTCCTGCAATGTTTAAATTAACATCTACTACCTCTAATTTTTTTATAATTTTAGTTTCAGTAGATTCGGAAATACATGGGAAGGGGGACATATTTTGCATTACAATTTAGACGATATCTTTGAAAATATAATACCTAAAATTAAAAGAAATGTATTTTTGAATTCGGAGGTACGAAAGCTTTCACACGATACCACACACCACATAAAAAGAAAAGATTTTTTTTTTCAAGTAAATTATTTATGCCCCCTACATTTTTCCTAAATATATTTGTGAATGTCTAATAATCTGTAAATATGTGGGTCAATAGTCTTTATTACTTCCCCAATTTGAACTTTCCACATTCCATAGTTTACGAGCAATCTGACTGTGGCAGACAAAAAGACACAGGAGTGATCTTATAATGGTTTCGTTGTTACTTTTTAAATACGGAACCCTAAAAATGAGTATTTTTTCGCAAGCTTTAGCAAAACGTCGATAAAATAATAATAATAATAATAATAATACCTCGGAAACTAATTCAAATTTTACAGCACTGCAATGTTTATAACTTTCCCGGATCGATGGGTATACCTTGTGTTAATTTCATTACGCTGAAGTTTCATATCCTAGGAGGAATAGGTGTGAAATACAAACAGATAGTAAGATTTTAAAATCATAGTCTAGCTGCGTAGCAGCCTGATGTGTTGCATTTGCATTTTAATGGACGTTTCGATTTTTCTGGGAAAATATAAATTTTATAGTATTTTACATTTAAAAATTATTTACATTATTAATTGTATAAAATTTCTTGTCACAAATAAGATATCATATTTACAGTGTACATTAAGTGAAAAATTATGAACATTACATTTTGCAACTATGTTATTTTGATGGAATTATAGTAGAGTGCTTTTATAAGAGATTAGTAACACACGGGAAATAAAATTTGACTTGTAGGGATGATTATGATTATGTTCAAAAATTTGGGAATCTTACCAAAAACTTGATATTGGTGTGCTGCAATTTTCGCCAATTTAATTTATCTTTTTTGGGGGGGGGTGGCCTACATAATTGCGGCTAACCCGCCTAGGCGAGTATTGACTTGTTGAATTCTGTGGTTTAGACAAAAACGTCCTCAAACTTTACCTTCAGAACATGTCAGCACGCTCGTATAAAAGCACTCTAAATTTTAATAAAACGTTACAGATTTTCAAAGGGCGATTTGAATTGTATTATTTTTAAAGGCAATGTTATTTATCAAAAGTATATCATCTTATGAAGAAGTTCCAAATTGTTGGTGAGTGTAATACAAATGATGGGCTTGTACGAAAATAATTTAGATTCAATAGTTAAAATATATCTTTTATTATTAATTTTCAGTCATTTGCATCCGCTAAAACATTGCAGTATTAGGATCTCTAAGAACAGCCTTAAAAAAATGCATACACCGCCGTCATGAACGTGAAATTAGTGAACAAAGCCAGCATACAGCAGTTTACTCATTAAAAAAAGTTATCAAAACGTATTACATATAATGCTTCATATGTCGTCATTATTTTTTTGTATAATATTAATATGGATATTGATAATTAAACGGTTTACTGTTATTCCAGATCGAATCAGAGGCATTCATTTATTTTATCTTAAATTCCAAAGTTGTTCTTTCACATGAATTAATAATATTGCTGCCTTTCACCTTTTTGGTAATAGGTTAAATGAAAGTGGAAATGAATGTGGAAAGATGTCAAACTAAAAATTATTTAATCGGTTTATAGAAAGAAAGGAAAGCCATAGATATTTGTTCACTAGTTTAAATCACAGATGGTCATCTTGAAATAACCAGGACTTGTAGCATTACTAAAATTTTTGCACTTTGCTACCAGTATTTTAAAGAAAAAATTTTTCGTGGTAGATTCCTTTAACGTGTTTAATAGAATTATACAATAAAGATTATAGTTTTAAAATAGTGGTAGCAAAGTGTGAAAATTTTAGAAACACTGCGATCCCTGATTACCGTATGTTCAAATAGATTTTTTTAATAGTTTTAATGAGAAAATGGCAACAAAAAAGGATGAAGAACTCAATACTTATACGTTTTCTTCCTTTTTTAAACAGAAGTAAATTTGTTGCTAAAAATCGCAAACTTAACAATAACTTGTAAAAATGTTTAAGATCTCGGAAACTAATTCAAACTTTAAATTTCAAAGACTTATTATCACATACCTGACTGTAAATGGTGTTTATTTCATTGCCCAAAGTTCCATATTCTAGACGTATAATTATGGAACACGAACGGTCAGTAAGGTTTTATTGTAACTAATACTTATTTTTGCTAATATTAAATTTACAGATAAATAAAAAAGAGAAAGTAAAGTAACTTTCTATCACAAATTGGTATTTAAAACTTTTTAAATACTTGAAGAGTATTCCTTTATTTTCGTCATTACATGGACATAACATATTCTTCTGCTTTTAAATGTAAAGCGATAAGTTTTAATTGCACAGAATTCAACTCGCAATACCGTTCTAAGTAAAATTATACGAATGAGAGCGTGTAGTATTAAGACGGAGAATAATGGGTTTCCGATTTTCCATTTGCTGCACTTTAAGTGGCTATCACTCTTGTTACATTAAGTATCCTATTATTCTTATTATTTTAACTGTTCTTTTTCTAAAAAAACTACTCGTTTTTTATTTCTTCTCTTTCAACTTTTTGATAAAGTTGAAAACAAAAATATTACAGTTTTCTGGTAAATTATCTTCGAAAAATAAAATCTGAACGAAACTTTTATTTCTATTTCCGGAAAAGTCATATAAGTAAACTACTCATAATTTTAGAAACAATTAAACTGTACCCTAAGGAAAATTTACGTATTATTGCATATTATATATATACATAGAAATTAGTTATTATAAATACTAGTTGTGTGGCAACCAGATGTGATTCTTTTTAATTGCATGAGATCGTTCGATTCTTTTGGGGAAAATGAAATCTAACTTTATTGTAAATTTAGAAGGCAATTATAGAATTAGTTTCAATTAATATAATATTTCAAATAATTAATTATATTTATAAATCAAATCAAAAGCTTTTCCAATGAAAATGCATATATTCTTTTTTTTTTTTTTTGAAAAAGCTTTTTGTTCTTCCAAAATGTTGTTTCTAATTTCTAAGCTGGTTCAAATGACGTCCTTTTGGTGAACATATACAGAAAAGCCTTTGTTTTGGCGGATTTATTCAAAAGCCTTTTGACTTATATATTAAATTAAATGTTTAGAGAAATATATTTTTTCTTTGTAAAACATTTTGTTTTAATGTGCTTGCGAAATGTTTTAATCGCCATCTTAAGGAAATAGTTGAAAATCTGTTTTTATACTTTAACTTAAATTGAAAAAGCTACGATCGATTTTGGTTTCTTTTTGCGTCAGTGGAATTTATCTCAAAGATTTTATCGACAGACGATTTTCTTTGTTTCTAAAATAAACTGATTCCAGATAAACTTATCAAATGGGTTATTTCGTTATCATTGAGCCTGCACGGGATGGATATATTAAAAAAAATGCTTGGAAATTATTTTAAAAGCCATAATAAATAAGTCAATTAAGATACAGTTTTCAAAAAAATTGCATTCGAAAGTAGTTTTTTTTCTTATATGACGTTGCAAAAATTGAAGATGTGCAATCCAGAGAAATTTAAGAAATTGCAGTAGTAAAATCTACCAATTTGACCAATTTTATGGGAAAAAATCGTACACTCGTTTTAGAACAAGAGTAAAATTACTGGCTATTTCAGGAAATTATCATATCACAGTTTATCACTTTTTTCAACAATCTGCAACAGTTTTGTATAAATCTATTTTTTTTAGTTTTCTAATGCTTTTTTTCTCTCCCTTACTTCCACACCTTAAAAAATGCGAGAGAAATAAACAAGATAGAAAAATCATGCATCAAGCTTATCTTATGAAACATTTTCCACTTTTCCAGAATACTTTAACATAACTTCACTGTTTAATAATGTAAAGAAGATACCTAAGCAAACATTTTAGAAAACGTATGACACATTTGAAAACCAAGTTTCAACAATTGCCGTCCATAGCCGGAAAGGTACTCCAATTCTTTTGTGCGGCCCTGTATATGATCTATAGATTTTTACAATTTCTATATAGTATGCTAAAATTAAGCATACTACGGAAAACGTGTAACACAGTTGGAAATTCCCGTTCTCCATTTTCTCCCAATAGGTTGAAACGTACTTGAATTCTTTTGTACAGCCTTGTATATTACGTACAGATTTTTTATACACGCCACATTTTCAGCTAAGCATTAATTCAGGAAAAACATGATTAAAGTACCAACTTCTCCACACTCCAGGAACACTTCCAGGAATTACTATCGATAGGAGGTCATGTATCCAGCTCTTTGCACTGTATAAGATTTTATTTATATACTACAGACATCTCCTAGCATAGTAAATGTAATTGACCATCAAAATGCAAAATTCAAATTTAAAAACTACTTTAAGCAATCCACGCTCATTCTCAGTAATACATACGAATTTTTTTTACCCCTGTATATGGTTTATTTTTTATTTGCATAACGGAATATATCAATTTATTTCGGAATTCTTCCTTATTCTAAAAAAATGTATGCAGCCCAATCCCAAGACATGTAAAATATTTCAATTTAGATACTTTACAGATCCGTGTAGTTGAAATGATGCTGTCTGTAAAAGTTATTGTTTTGAAAATGTTTTATAAAAGTACTGACGATAGTACGTGAGAAATCTGAAACATCATTTTCTTTTTATTCAACTACAGCAAACCAAAATGTTTTGATGAAAAGAATTTTCAAACAAAGTAACTCTATGCATTACTTCTACTTAATGTTGCATAAATGTTTAAAAAAGAAAAGATTTGGTCTACATATATCGAAAATGTTGCATTTTTTTCATTTATGAGGCATAAAAGTGAGATTATGTTTGTTGAATTTATAAAATGAAATTCAAGAAAACGTTAAGACGTAGCATTAACCCTTATCGGACGCTAGCTTTTTATAAATGATTTTATGTTAATATTCCATTCGCACCACTGTATTTTTAAAATATTTCTTTTAGTTATCTTTCTCGCACATGTTGTCAAAGTACAGGTAAAACTGTTCCTTTTAAAATAAAAGTGGTGCAAACCCAATAAGATTCGTGTAAGATATGTTTGTCACGATGTAATGTGGTAAGTGGTATAGGAACGATTAAGGTAATATTCCAGAGAGAAAATCTAGAACAACCCTACTAACCCCTACTAACTCCTCAACAAATAATCTTAGAAGAAAGTTACTGGTACCGAACGATTGGAAATAAAGTCTACTTTTAAATGATGTGTATAAAAATTACTCAGGGGGCCATCTACTTATTAAAACGAGCCATAACTTCGTTTTTTTTTCAATAGCAGTACACAATTCTGACAGCATAAATGAACTCTACACCCTTCAGTTAGCCTAAAAACAAATGTTTATGCAATTCGTACCATAAGTGTCCGAGAAATTAATTATTTTAAGGGCTGTATCCAAATTGAAATTCGTACTGGATTGTTAACCGAAAGAGCCCCCTTCGTGATCAAGGCACCTTAAGCACCATCCAGTGAAGCCTTCTAGATTACAGGACAGCAGAAGGATTTTCAAAATATCTAGACACTTCTATCACAGACGGTCCCTTAAAACATCATTTTGCCGTTTTTTAAGCATAATTTGAAAACTACTTGGAAGAAAAATGTGAAATTTT
This sequence comes from Maratus speciosus, assembly GCA_963932465.1. Classification (NCBI taxonomy): domain Eukaryota; kingdom Metazoa; phylum Arthropoda; class Arachnida; order Araneae; family Salticidae; genus Maratus; species Maratus speciosus. The sequence goes on along the minus strand of OZ010790.1, from coordinate 174,125,082 downwards.
GGATTTCCATAAAGCATGACTTTATAAATTTAAATCCATCAAATAAAACTGTAGGTTTCAATTCATAATTTTTTCGAATATTATTTTCACAATTTAAAGTTAATATCATAAAATTATAAAAATTGCAAATTCAACGTATTTATGTTTCGGTATATCAGTATTAATGCTACACAAAAAAATTAGTACATTAGGAGCATAATTTCAGGAGATATAAATAAAAATATGAAATTGTAATTTAACATTAGAAGAACAAAATTTTGAATGTTTATAATTCCAAAACTTATCAGTCAAATGATTTGAAATTTGGTATCTAGGAATAGTTTGAACCGAGGATTTGAAATATCTCGTTAAAATTGGGTATTGCCATTGAAAAAAAATATAAAAATTGGATTCGTTTTAATATGTAGATGACCTCCTAAGCAAATTTTATATACATCGTTTAAAAGTAAACTGTATTTTCAATCGTTCAGTACCAGTAACTTTCGTCTACGGTAATTTGTTGAGGAGTTAGTAGGGAGTGTTTACTTTTTTTTTTTCCACGACTGTACTTTTATGCTTAACCACAGAATATTCAAGTAAAAAAATATTTTTATTTAATTATAATGAAAAAAACATAATAAATCCATAATGAATACAGATAAAATAAATCCAATGGGCCAGCGGTTCCCAACGTTTATTGGTACGCGACCAATAAATTGGGGTGCTTCTAATATCAGTATGGAAATTTTGTTTGACCTCTATCAGCTAATGTCTATCCTATCCTATCCTATATAAAAGGCAAAATTTCGTATAAAGGATGCACTATCATCAAAAAGAAGACTTGGTTATCCAATGTGTAAGTTTAATAATAATTTAAACAACAAATATAATGAAAAATACGTTTAATTATTCAAAGCTGATTTATACACATCTGAATATTCTGCTCATATGTTCTCCGATAAGGAAATTAAGGATTTTCCCAAGGTTCCCATAACGATTTGACATATCTCACAACGAGGTTATAATATAATGCCGACTGACTGTTTAAGGAAACAGTATCTTCTCACAAAGTTTTAGTTTAAAGGGCTTCCGGACTCTTTAAATTGGATAAATGGAAAAGAAAAGACCACTTTCAACATTTAGTATCTTAAAATATATGTGTTTTAAAACATAATTTTTATTGGAATGAAAGATATAAGTATGTTATTTCATTACATGCATTTTAAATATTTCAAGAGACAGAATCAGCATTTATAGGGGCTCCAAACTGTGACATATTTGACGAGGAGAAAATTGGTAAAACAGATTACACGCAAGATTACAAAATAAATTTTGAAATTAGAATGAAAATTGTGGTACGTACTTATATTTCAGATTGTTGTAATTACCTCGAATGTAAATAAATTTGTATTTAAAGCATTTTTATATTTTTCATGCAAAGTTGTATTTAGCTAATGCAAAATTTAAAAAAAAACTTCAACAGTATAATCACCTAAGAAAACATTTTTTTGAATAATAAAAAAGAAATTTTAGGCTTAGTTTATAGAGTTTAACATGAAACATATATTTTGAAAATTTCATGAAAAAATATTCAGAAGTTTTTGAGATATCGTGCGCGTTTTGCCTAAAACGTCGTTTGGAGAAATATGACTTCAAATTTTCGGAAACGCCACTTCAGTTACTGATCGCGTATAATTCTGAAGCTTCATTCAACTTCTTCTGTTCTAATGAGAATTTCAAGGAAACAATATTATCAAATTCTTCAGAAAACTTGGGAACTTCTTGGGAATTTAACGTGTAAAAATTTAGAATTTGGAAATTTTTGAAGCTTTACGAGTCCTGAGACCCCATAAGCTAATGGCTTTCATTATTATTGTCATTGTAGAAGATATTATTTGATATATATTTTTTAAAGAGATGAAATAAAATATGTATTTTTGTGGCAAACGTCGATTGTTGCCAAAAAAAACCCCGCCACGTTCCACAAGAGGGGTCACCCCCCATAGGTTGGGAACCGCTGCAATAGACAATATTCTCGAGATATCGCAACAAATGAGAATTTTTATTTACTTATAGAAATCTGAACGAGTCTGAATATTTTCCATTATTTCTGCTTTATTTGAAACAATAACGTTTAAAATTAAAATATAAAAATGTGAATATTTTAAAAAGTAGCTGGTGCGGGCATATCTCAAAATGAACAGCTTTCGTTAATAAAATAATTAGCAAAATCGCTTGAGCAGAAATCTCAGGGCAGATGACTGAAAAAGGCGTTGTGTTTTAAATATGTAGATGGGACAGTTCGCCCCGGAATAGTTACTTATACTTTCCTACACTTGGTATTTATATATAGAGAAGATAATTGTTATAAATATTCATATTACTATTTTGATTAAAATCGACTAAGTTGTAACATGTTTTTCTACAAAGTGTTAGAACTAAAGGAATCAGTAGAAAACTGTTTGATAAGTTTCAGTTTTTCTAGACAGAAAATTCTTCTTATGACACAGAGCTCGCAGAGATTAAAATTTTTTATCAATGCTGGCTCTATTACGAAATATGAAATATTTTGGTATAATTCTATTGAAAGTTTTAAGGGAATATACCTCGGAATTTTTAAAAATAGTCTCAGCAAATTTAGAAAATCATAGCAAATGTTGCGACGTTGGACGACTACATTGTATTTTTTAAACCCGAATAACCCAGAGGTCAATCCTATAGATATGGTAACCTATTTAAAAATATTTAAAAATATTATGCTTTATACTAAGAGTTTGGCATAATCTTAAAGAATCATGAACATATTACGTAAAAGTACAATGTCTTATTTACTTCATGTATAACATATATATATCATATACATATTCCACATTTCATATATGCTTAATATAAGTCATTCATAAATGATATTTACATTTTATATGTAATATGTATGCTATATGTGCGTTTTTACACACGTGGTACATGTATATCTGAAACAACTATAACTTGTGTATATGCATCATATACATCATATTACTGAATGATACACCTGTCGATTGGAGATCCAACTTTGCAATCTACTATAACAAGGAAGTACCGTTAGAAGTTTATGTTGAACATTCCATCTTAAAAGCACATTTTCAAGAATAACAGTCAAGGGAAAATTTGTTCCCATATGTTACAAATATTTACATTCAATCAAGCAGTAAAATAAATGCATGCATTTTAATCTGAATGAGCTCGAAGTTTTTTTTATTTAAAATTTTAAATGTATTAGTACAACAATAACGACAATGCTAAAGTTTCAAAATAAAATTTAAACATTAATATTCATTAAATGCGATTCATGAAATTATCTATTGACAATTGAGATTCTACATTTATAAAAGTAAGTAGGAGAGACAGGGGCATGTTGGTTATAGGGACTCGTTGGCTCATCCTCCATATTTTTCAAACAATTCGGTAGGTGTCGTTACAATTAAGCGACTTATGCCTTACCAAATCTTCTTTTATCAATAACAGCGTGAGCAGCGCAGAAACAGTCGAAAGAAAGTCACTACAAATTTAAAATTTTCACTCAGGTAAGTCTTTTGTGTTTCTAATTTGTTTCTAAATTAAAGTTTTACTTTGGTGAAAAGCAATCTAAAAGACCGTTGTTCAGAGCTTATTTTCTACCTACTGATTTTTTAAAATATTTTTATGAGAATATTTGGATACGATCATAAAAAACCAAAATGGCGATGTGGAGCAAGTTGTCCCAGTGAACCAAGATGCCCCGCATTCCACGTATTTGTTTTCTACATTCATAAACCTATAAAAATCAATTAAATTGCAATTATGTGTGTTTCTGGGCAGGGCGATATCAATCAATCGGAAAATACGACAAATGTCTATAGACCCTTAAACCGAGGAGCTCGGTTTTATAAACAGAAAATAATAATAATAAAAATAGTAATAATAATAAATTCCATAAAAATATCATTTTTGTATAATTTAAAATTTATAACTTATCTAAACTCACAATTTTTTTTTCTTTTATTGCGTGAACATCTGACGAAAAAAAACTGTAATATAAAATACATCCTAGGACTAGTTGCTTGTTGAAGACCAGGAGGTTTTAGGAAGTTTATTTCCATAAATTTTATTATAAAAATTATTGTGTTAGCTTATTGTATTCTATATTATTAGTAAAAAAAAAAAAAAAAAAAAAAAAAATAGATACTGCCTCATCTCCAGCTGCCAAGATAGTTGGTAATTATATTAGAAAAACAGACTGAGGAAAGGTTCCAGAGGAGGCAACGGAAATTGCTGTTCTCGAAATTGAATAAGAACTCCCTCAGGGAAGCATCTAAAACATGTAAAATTCTACAAAAAAAAAAAAAAAACAATCTAACAAGAACTGCAGTAAGATCAAAATAAGGTAATGAAGAAGAAAATGAAGTTTTAAAAACTGTAGAATTATTTTATGAAGTACGCCCCCCCCCCTTTTCACACCCCCAGAAAAAGAAGAAACTAAAACCACAACATACAAAGTAGTATGATGTATATCCATCCAGTGAAGAAACACAAAAGAAGAAAGAGGATTTCCAAAGCCCTTTGCTGTTTGAAATTATTCAAAAATAATAATCAGGAGAAGAATGGATTCAATGTACAAACGTTGGGCAGATGAATCATTTGTCACTATCGACACGATATTTTATGTTTACATTCATTTTGTTAATGAGAAAGATTTCAATTAAGACAGTAGAGAAGTTGAACAAGGTATTTTTTCTTATCCTTTGTATATTTTGTATAGAAAATTAAAATTACATTTGATATTTTATCTGCGTTTATATTACCGTTAGCAATTCGAAAATCAGACCTATTTAGAGGTCAACCTACCCCGTTTGATGTGGCAGATTTTCCAGTGATTTGATGTCTTTCTGATATTTATATACAAGTTATTACTTAATATTTTTAATTTTTTCTTATACGTGGTTATGCTTTAAGAAGTGCAGAGTATACAAAATAAAAAATAAATCATTAAACAAATAATATTGAAAAAAAAAATTTAGCAACAAGCCTGGTGTCCCCTACTGCTGGATTTTAGAAAATACATAGAATTGTTTTAGAAAAACAATTAGAAAAAAAAAAAAAAAAAAAAAAATGTTGTTTTACTGAACACTCTCACCGACTTTATATGTAAATGTATTATAGTCTTTATTGTTACAGCATTTCTCTTTTTAATATAAATGAAGAGGAGAGACTGCACTTTGAACAGCTTATACCAGCAAATTCATAGATGAGGCTCCTGAAGGGAAAACCCAACGGCCCAAACTATAAAAAAAGTGCTGAACCTACAGTTAAAATCCTGAGAATTAGGCAGACGACACTATGATACGCCCGTATGCAGACATCCCACTGACGAGGGCGTATGCGTGAAAAATCTTTTTACTTCAGACGGATCTAGCGTAAGCGAAACCGCATCAATGTTGAATACAAACGAGAAAAGTCATCACACGGTTGGCAATGCTGTGTAAAATTACCCTCAAACTGTACATAAATTGTTATATCTATATATTCAAGACTATTAAATGTGTTAACCCATATTGGACCACAGCGATTAAATATTTTTGAAAATTTTTAAAACTTCGATTATATCATTAATATGGTGTAATTAAGTAGATACTAGCAAAATTTTGAAAAAAAAAAGTTTTTAGTTTAAGTAACTAGCTGTCCTATAAACAGGACATATTAGTAGGACACATAGTAAGGAAATATAAAATGCATACATAAACTAATTTTATGAGCAAATATTTTATTTTACTTTAAAAATACTGTTTATGTTGTACAAAAATACTCTATGATTTCTCCAATAAAAACATAATAATAACAGTAAAATTCTAGATTATAAGGTCACAATTTAGAAAGAATTTTTTAAATAGATTTTTATCAATTAAATTTTAATTGTTTACTTGTTTTTTTGTTTATATGTTATACTTTTATGTATTTTAAAGACGTCATAACAAAATGCATCCAGAAAATCCTTACCAATTTTATTTAAAAAATTTCTTTATTGGCTGTCCTATTTATAGGACAGCGGTCCAATATGTGTCAACATTTTATCAAAAATCAGCCTGGATTTATTACCGCCCACTAGACACCAGCCAAATGTTTTCTGTTGACTAGTAATATATCGTACATAAATTATTTATTTTTTGTGATATCCAAATCCGAATGGATGTTCAGTTTAATTTTTCTTTTTGAAAATATCTCAGTAATATTTTCAATATATAGGTAATATATAAAAACTTGGACTTACGCTGCCAAATTTAATGATTAAAACTTACGATAATACTTGTTTAAGCACTTACGATATTCATCAGCGTAGAACATACATAAAAACTATATTAAATACACATTAAAAATACACCCAACGTTTCAGACTCTTTCTAATAAGCCATTATCAGGGGGGGGGGGGGGGAGGGTTCTTGACCTCGACGAAGCTAAGTTACGATCAACACAGTCACTGTAAATATATAATATACATTTATGAGAGGTAAATTACCCCGGAATACTTATTTTTTATGTCTTCTGAGTGAATCAACGAACCTATATTTTTGTAAGAATTTTCTCTTCATAAAATATTTTCCTTAAGCTATATAATTAAATCAAAATTACAACAGAATATTTTAAATTATAAATTTGGCATCTTTGTTGAAAGTTATTTAACCTCACTTTAGAAATATTACATGAAGTACTGAAGTTGAAAATCTTACCAGTACGAAAAAAAAAAAACAATTAAAAGATTATGTTTGACTTAATATATACATATGAAAATAAAATAATGTAATATTTAATAAAAACGAAGTATCTTTATTGTTATTGTTGTTCTGACAATAATACAATTAATAATTTTCCTAAAAGACGATTTCCCAAATTTCCTAAATGTCTTTATACAAGCAAACACTTTGGAATGCAATTTCTTTATAAGAAATATTAATTTATTAAAATGTTATTATTGAGTATTATAAAACAGAAATGTGGAATATTTTATGAAAGCCATTCTTTATGCTTGAGACTTCGTATAATGAGCAGTGTCCATATTCCTAATAATTGATCCATGGTGAATCTCTGAAAATACTGTAACTAAATAAGAAAGCAATCTTCTCCTCAGCTGGGTGTAATTCCCCTTATCCGTACTACGACAAAAGAATAAAGGAAGAAAATATGATGGATCCTCAAGAAGAATTATTGTTTGCATCAACGGCTTATAATGTGAGGAACGTTGATGCTAAAAAGATTTATCAAAGATATTTTAGTACTTAATATAGTTACTGATACAATATTATATTTTTTAACAGACAACTGTATTGTCAACAAAAAAATAATTTATTCATATATATATATATATGTACATAGAAAATTGATAATACTCATTTTGTTAAACAATGTCTTTGTATTTTGTAATTGAAATTTAAAGTATACAGTGTGTAATAAATTCAATTAGTAAAGTAATTATTTTTATTAACTTTAAATCGTGTTAACATATGTTACGTTTTAGAAGTTTTCTCTACAATCCTTTTAAAGATTAAGCTAAAAAAAGTGTAAAAAAAAAAACTTTTAAAATAAATTGGATTCTATCATAATTTTAGAATCTCGTTTATTGCATCATTTTTATAAAAATAAATATTGCACCGTTTATATGAGAATATAATATATTACATAAATTCTTATTTTGTTACAAATACGATTTACGTTCACTTTTAGTTAGAAATACACTTTTCCGAGTGTCAAATTCAACTAAAATGTGTTTATACGTAGTATAAAATTTACTGAAAAATAAAAGAACATTACTCTAAATACCGTTTAATAACTTATGGTGGTGTATTTCTTGCAAAAATAAATATATAAACAATTTAAAAATGTATTTCGCGTTTTGTTTTAATTACCTGTATAGCATTCCACATAATTTAGTAAAATGTATTTTTTAACACTCAATTTAAAACATTTATATGTAAAATTAGGGAACGTGTACTGGCAGGAATGTGACTGGTATATGCACCGCATTTTTTTTCGGATAAAAAGAACATGCACAATACGTTATCTTAACGGAATTTTACATTTGTAATTTACATACGAATTAGCTCTAGAATTTTATTAGTAATATTTATATACAGAGTGGTTCAAAAGGTCATGTCCAAACGGAACGGGTGGCTGTATCAGGTCATGAGGAGCAAGAACTATGCGGTCGTGACGGTACAATTGGATTGTGACCGTGTCGCAAAGAAAAGATAACAAACGGTGTATAAATACCTTTATTTTACAAAAAAACTTAATCGAATTGCAAAATACAAATGGAAAATTTTACAACTCATAACAAGTGCTCAAATTAGCTATGATGCATGTCTCACGTCGGTGCCGCATGGAATCGAGAACACGTTCCATTTGGCCAGGAGTTTCCAGGACACGTGCCGCCACTTCAGCGATCCGTGCGATGAAGTCCATGGTCGATGGAACGGGTGTCTCATACACCAGAGATTTGAGATATCCCCAGTGATAGAAATCCAGGAGTTTTAAGTCCCGGAATTGCGGTGGCCACTGTACAGCGCCGATTGGAACATGTTCTCGATTCCATGCAGCGCCGATGTGAAGCATGCACCACGCATAATGGGGCACATTTTGAGCAATTGTTACGAGTTGTAACATTTCTCATTTGTATTTTGTACTTCGATTATGTTTTTTGAAAAATAAAACTTTTTTTACACCGTTTGCTATCTTTTCTTTGCGTCACGGTCACGATGCAATTGCAACGTCACAATCGCTTTTCCGAACACCAATTCCTATGTAATTCTTGCTCCTCATGACCTGACACACTTACACGTACCGTTTGGATATCACCTTTAGAACCACCCTGTATAGCAATATTTATATATGATATATTTATCAGAAAACAGTAATTGTACGGTACATATTTAACTCACATTTAAGTTGTACACAGTCAAATTTCAGAGCAACCTGCCCAGCTATTCAAACGTTTTTACGGATAATGGTTATTTGACGGTATTTTGAAGCGTTTCCATTCACTGTTTAAAATCTGGAACAAACTGTCTAATCATTTGACCGTTTTAAATAATAACTGTTAATTGATCGAATTTTGAGGCGTATCTGGCCAGATTAGTTACCATCCTATGACAGAATAATGTTAAATTACGGTGGTGTAGCAGTTTTCTATAAAAACTGTTCAATGACTGGACAGTTGGCTGCAAATTTTTAACATATACATGCTGTACACATCCGGTACATATGTTGTGCACATATACTTTATTTTTAAGTATAATGTGGAACAAAAGTACTATAGGTATACCGCAAAAAATGAAAGTTGTACAAATAGAGTAAAATTAATTTATATATCCGAAAAATTATGAACTTATTTTACAACGTATTAATTAAAGATAATTACTGGATATTATCAACAAAGGGTTTTATACTGTACAAATGCTATTTAAATTTAACGGGCATATATTACTATATCTTTGACATAAATTTATCGTAGAAATAGACTGATCATATTGTAAAGAATGAAAATGGTATATATACACTGGTGTCCAAAATTAAGGACCAGTCACAAAATGCTAATTTTTAAGTAAGAGAATACTCAAAAGGAAATAATATAATTCAAATAATTATATCCTTACAGCACAGCTAGTCTATATAGCATCTCATTCATGTGACACATGGTAACAAGTGTCACAGTCACTACGGTGAAACAAAAAAAAAAGTCCTACCGGCCAGTGCCGGCAGGAAAAGGTAGATTTCATATTCATTATTTTTTAAAAGCTAGCTTATGTTATTCAAACACACGAAACTCAATTTAGTGGAAACCGATTATAGAAGATTCAATACTAATTTTTATCAATACTAAATCATTATGAATGAGAATTTCGTGAAATTAGTCAGCTTTATCCAAGCTGCTTTTCTTTAAAGTAACTTATATTTGGTTGCCAAATTCGGCGATATCTTGATGTGCCTGCCATTTTAAGACAACATGGTGGATGAGGCTAACCAGTGAACTTGGTCGAGACCTTAGTCCTTCCTGTGCACATGCTCACTCACATCGGAATCGGTTGATATATACGAGTGCTGTAGCAGGCAAAAATTCAGATTTTCAAACAAATCAGAATTTTCAAAATGTCACCCACATAAAGAAATTCAAACTGTTATATCTGAGCCATTTTTTAAGATAAAGACAAAACAAAAAATGCTCCGGAATCCTTATATCAAGGTCAAATACTTAGAAAGAAGACTTTTTCAATTTCTAATTTTTTTGCACCTCACTTTAAATATAATTCTTTTTAATTTAATGACCGCCATTTTGAAACAAGATGGCGGATGAGGCTGGACAACAAACTTGGTCGAGACATTGCTATATACTATCCACATGCCTTCTTACACCCAAATAGGATAATAAATACGTGTGTTATAGCGTGACAAATATCAGATCGTTTCAAAATGTGAGCCATGCTAGAAATTCAAAGTGCTATAACTCAACCATTTTTAGGTGCGTTCGTAATTATATAAATACGTAGCACCTATAGTCGTCGTTCAGTCCGTCTGTATGTCCGCCTGTCTGTCCGTCCGCATATAACAGAGCAAAAATTACCCGACCGAATGATCTGAAATTTTTAATATATAATTGCTGCAAAATTTTGTCGAGCCATTTCCAATCTTATGAAAATCGGATGTATAGTTTAATTACAGGGACAGTCAAAAGTGTTTCTTTACATTACGGCCAATGGGAAAAATTATTGCAAGTGAATTTTAATGATGTTACAGACTTCCGAATGGTCTGAAATTTTTAATATATAATTGCTGCAAAGTTTTGTCGAGCCATTTCCAATCTTATGAAAATCGGATGTATAGTTTAATTACAGGGACAGTCAAAAGTGTTTCTTTACATTACGGCCAATGGGAAAAAATTATAGCACATGCATTTTAATGATTTTACAGCCTTCCGAATGGTCTGAAATTTTTAATATATAATTGTTGCAAAATTTTGTTGAGCCATTTCCAATTTTATGAAAATCGGATGTATAGTTTAATTACAGGGACACCCAAAAGTTTTCCGTTACATTATGGCCAATGGGAAAAAATTATTGCAAATGCATTTTAATGATTTTACAGCCTTCCGAATGGTCTGAAATTTAAAATATATAATTGCTGCAAAATTTTGTCGAGCCATTTCAAATTTTATGAAAATCGAAGGTATAGTTTAATTACAGGGACAGTCAAAAGTTTTCCGTTACATTACGGGGAATGGGGAAAAAATTATTGTAAGTGCATTTTAATGATGTTACAGACTATGCACTTATGAAGCGCAAAAAAATATACATTCAGTACAATGTGGGGTGCAAAAAATAATTATAAAACTAGTTATAGTACGAACGCACCTCATTTGCCACGTTTGACGAGCAATTTCCAACTTGTTTAAGATATAGACGAAACAAAAACTGCTCCGAAATCTTTGTATCAAGGTAAAACACATAAAAAAAATCTTTTTCATTTTCCAATTTTTTGATACCTTATTTTAAATTTTAAATAAAAAAAAAATTAAATGTTCCCTTTTGAAACAAGATGGCTAATGAAGCTGGCCAACGAATTCGGTCAAGGCATTGGTGTGTACTATGTACACACCAAGTTACATCCAAAGCGGTTCATAAATACCCCTCTTATTGCCTGACAAAAATCAGGTCGTTTCAAAGTGTCAGCCACAATAGAAATTCAAAATGCTATAACTCAGCCATTTTTTTTAGATATGAACGAAACAAAAACTGTTCTGGAATCTTTGTATTAAGGTCAAACACATAAGGGAAAAATCTTTTTCATTTTTCAATTTTTTGTTACCACATTTCAAATTTTAAATTAAAAAAAATTAAATGGCCGCCATCTTGAAACAAGATGGCGGTTGAAGCTGACCAACAAACTCGGTCGAGACATTGGTATGTACTATGTACCCACCGAGTTTCATCCAAATCGGTTCATAAATACGAGAGTAAGAGTGTGACAAAAATCAGATATATATATATATGGATATATATATATATATCAACATTTGAACGGAGGGTGGTTTCGGAGTCTGAGGGTCATGATTGATGAAAATATACCAAATTTTTTCGAAATCGCTTTCCTCCGAACGGTTGCAATAGGTAGCTTTTTGTAATGAAAGCTACCTAATAGGAAATTCCACACGTCTCATTATGAGTCTCAAATGTTCACTATATGTGACTCCACTGAGACGGCAATGTGACTGCTGCTTTGTGACGAGTTACCAGGAGATTTTACAATGTAGGTACATTGTGACTCTCATGAGACTGTCATTTTTAGACTCAATTTCAAAGTCATCATGAACGTTGCATCATGATAAATCATGAAATAATGTCACATTATAGTCACATGGTGACTTTTGACAAAAGAACACAATGGTGACTTCACAGTAGTCTCTCTGTCACCTGAAAGTCATCGTGTGACTTTAGTGTGACATTATTTGGTAACTTATCACAATACAGCGTTCACGATGACTTTGAAATTGAGTCTGCAGATGACAGTCACATGAGAGTTACAATGTAACTACATTGTAAAGTCACAAGGCGACTTGTCACAAAGCAGCAGTCACAGTTGCGTCTCTGTGGAGTTACATATAGTGATCATTTGAGATTCATGATGAGACGTATGGAACTTCCTATTTTTTTGCTTCACCGCAGTGACTGTGGCAATTGTGACCACGTGTGACATGAATGAGATGTTATATGGACTAGCTGTGCTGTAGAGATAATAATTATTCGAATTATATTATTTACTTTTGGGTATTCGCGTACTTGAAAATTAGCATTTTGTTATTGGTCCTTAATTTTGGACATCAGTGTATATTAGGGTGGGTCGAAAAAAACCCGAAATATTTATAATCGAAACGTAATAGCGCGGAAAAATTGCCTTTTGTAAAAAAGATAAAATACGTAAAATATTACACCGGTTGGTTAATATTTTTTACCGCCGCAAGGGGTCCAAATTTCGAAAAAATCGCAAAAAACATACTTTTAGCAATTTTTTTTTTTTAATTATCCAAACATACTTATTCAATTTCTAATAGAACGCAATAGCCATGCCAAGATATTAGTAATGTAACATTAACATTTCATTTTTGTGACATCGTTGCTTTTACCGCCACAACAGGGCCAAAATTTCTAAAAAATGTTAAAAATTAAAGTTTTTCATTTTTTCAATTTTCATAACTTTTGTAGTGTTTTCAGATTTTTTACATTTCTAATAGGCTGGGAAAGGCATTTTATGTTGTTAATTTCATGCACAGTGTTAACCATGATCACTGTAATTCTATAAAAAAAAAATTGCTCAGTGATAGAAACACCTGCAGCTGCCTGCACGTAAAATTAATTTCTCGCTGCTAGAGGGCCACGTTTCACTTTGATCTTTTTTTTTTTGGAATGTACTCCTTTTACTCTACACTTTGATGGCCCTAAAGATAGAAATATCTGCCAGGTTAAAGAGGTGGCAAAGTTTCATCTTTGCGAAGTCAAGGAGGAACATATCTCTTTGATACTATAACCAGGTCTCAATTATTTTCGTCATTTGAACCCATCGTCTGGCAAGGCGACTTCTATATGCAATGAAATTATAGATTTTTTGAAGAAAATGAAATCCAGACTGTAATAATAATTGCAGCTGAATTTCGCAGAACTGTCTTCAAAACAGGATGCAAAGGTGGTGATATAGTAGGATTAGTTGAGAACGACTTTTAAAAAACCACTTTATTGGCTTCCTTGACCTCACTTCACTGAGCTTCCACTGAGACATCTAACATCTTGATGACAAAAAACAGGTTCTCTATCATATTGTGGCCCAATTGGTTGATCTCTTGCGATCTGCGAATTATTACCAAATGCAACATTTAAGCCAATTTAATCTGATCATCTAGCTGTTGATAAAGATGATTTGTCAACTGACCAGAAGTATATGTCTGAAATATTGCAAGCTGTTTCAACACGCGTGTATACAATTGACCTTTTTTGCTGAGTCCCTGGACAAATACTTCACGCAAGGTGGATCATTACTGCTATTCGAATTTTGAGACTCTACGTTGGAACAAAGAAACCCTCTTCTTAACTTGTCATACTCTTTGAGTACATCCTGAAAATGTACTGCATCAGTTGGTTTAAAATTAAAATGAATCACTCATATTTTCCAGAATCTGTGCACTATAGTTAGTAACTTACGTTACTTGACAGATAATCTACGAAATATTATAGTTCCTGTATTTTCACGAAATGACTATTTCGCAAATCATACAAATAGCCTCTTTGGAATGCTAGCATATGAAGAGGAGAACATCAGGGTCCCAGCCATGGAGAATATTGCAAAAGCACGAAGTTCTGTGGACTAGAATAGTGCCATCCGTCACTTTATCATTGCAGACTTCAACACTGAAGCTTAAAATTGTATGGCTTTCGTCTACTGACAAAACTGAAAACTAACGGAACCACCTTTTATGGTTTCTTTGTCGACTAACAACGCTGGTGAGTTTAAAATGCTCGATTAAAGATACCAGCTATTATAACTTTCCTTGTTCCACTCAATCACTTGAAAGATGCGTGAAATTATTCATTGAAGCGCTGATAAAGTTTGTTTACTAGAACAGAGGGAGGATCACATCTGATCAGTTTTGGCCCCTCGAGAAATAATGCCTTCATCTGAAAGCAAGTTATATTATAAAATTCATTTACATTAAATTCTTCTTCATTTTAAGTTTATTTATCCCGTTTCAGTTAAACATCTCTATATTTTAATTAATAAAATACTAAAACCTTTTGCTCATTTTATATAATTTTTGTGGCATGAATTGGCTGTTATGAAGTAAAACATCAGTAGATGAAGCGATCGTCAAGAAAAATGAATGATTAATTTTATTTTCAAGTCTATTACAAATAGTTATAAAAAAATTATGATATATTAATAGATATAAAGTAAAATTATTTATTTCTAGACATATTATAGAAATTACAAAAATTTAGAAAAAAAAGGAAAAATTGAAATTTTTGAAATTTTTACAAAAAATATGGTCTTTTTGCGGCAAATAAAGATATGATTTCATCATAATGAACATTTACCGGGACATTTCTAATATCTTCATGTAGCTATTGCATTCTATTAGAAATTGTATTGGTATGTTTGGATAATTTAAAAAAAAATGATAAAAAAACATGTTTTTTGCGATTTTTTGAAACTTTGGCCCCCTTGCGGCGGTAAAAGATATTAACCGATCGATGTAATATTTGAGAAAAATATTCTGTATTACAAAAGGCAACTTTTCCGCGCTATTACTTTTCGATTATAAAAATTTCGGTTTTTTCGACCCACCCTAGTGTATATCTTATCAAAATGATTGTAAATTTATTAAACTTTAACAATTTTTATTGTGCATTTAAAATCGAATATGAAGCTATCAATGTATAACGTTCAGTGTATATTTATATAATAGTAAACAATTCAAGAAAACAGAAACGGAAACGCTAAATCATTGAGTATTAATCAAATCAACGGCTTCTAAATATAATTCCTATAAAATAAATATTTGTGTACTAAAAAAAATTGTCGAATTTTTTAAATAAAATATCAGCAACTTTTTGTGCAATGCATTTTTTATATTTCAAATATCAGAATTTCAGAATGGTTCACTTTCGGTTTATGGTAAATTTCTGACTACAGCTGTACTAAGTAAGAAAGTAATATTTTCCTCTGCTGGAAGTAATACATCATACCCTTGTTATGACAGAAGAATAAAGGAAGAAAATATGATGGATCTTCAAGCATCGTTATTGTTTCCAAAATCGGATTATATTCTGAAGAACGGTGAGACGGAAAATATTGATCAAATAATTATTCCGCTTTATGCACTTCTTGGTACAATAATCGTTAGTAAGGAATATTAAATTATATCCAAATTGTACTGAAAACAAGTCAAAAATTGTACATCAGACGTGGCAAATGAGGTGTATTCTTATAATATCTAGTTTTATAAATATTCACATGTTGGCGCAATAGCTGTTGTACACTTGTGCAAAAATTTACGAAGAGTAAATTTGTCACCACTTTATATCTTAAATTCAGTGATACGGAAATAATATGACTCAATCTTAAATAGGACATAATCACCATGGCAATCTAGAATCATTACCTATAATGGGATATTACTGAATTAATTATATAGGATTATATAGGATTTTATAGAATGAAGAACACCTTTATAAATATCTTTTAAAGTTTTGATTCGATTTCCCTAAAATTTGAAATGACTCGACAAAATTATGCAACGAATATATATATTAAACTTTATACCATTCGACTGGGTAGTTTGTGCGCTGTTATATGCTGATAGACGGAACGACAGACGTACGGACTAGAATACGGCTATAAGTACTACTTTTTTATATAATTACGAACACACCTAAAAAGACAAATATTTCTTATTCTAAGAAAATCTAATATGAAAACGAAAGAAAATATATAATAACATATTCTGAGTTACCCGTCATTACGAATATTGTTCTTTATCTTTAGAAATCTCAGAAACTAATGTATTTTCGAGCATTAAAGAAGTGCTTGCAAAAACAAAGTTTGTTTTTAGAGTGAGTTAGTCAGTCTTCTCAAACAAGAATGTCGTTTTATAGGGTGCTATAAATTCTCAATCAAACATTTTCATCTGCCTAATTGAATTTATTAGGAAAGTGTAACATAGTAATATAAGTTTTAATGCTCATGTTAACCCCTTGTGGACAAGCATCACGTATACGTGACGCTTAAGGCGATCAAAATCCTCTATTATTCACACCAGATACTTTTTATTGTAAATTTTGCCTGATTCAATTAAGGCATTTTCCTGATTCAATTAGGCGAAAATGTCTGTTTTGAAAAACCTGTAGTAAAAGATTAAATACTCTTTAAAATACGCTTTTTACGAAGGTAATAATGCTGTTGATTTATCTTGTTTGTCTGTAAAACATGCTGGTTCAATATCAAAATATTTACTTGAGAATGGATAGCATCCAAAAAGGCCTATTTTTTAGGCTAAACAGACTAATGCAGTATAAGAATGTATCGTAAACATTTCCAAAAATCAATGGCAGCACAAGAAACTTTGTTTTGATGAAGTTTCTTTAAATTTCAAAAATCTATGGGTTTCTGTAGCTTTTAATGATAAAGAACATGTTTCTTAATAGTCATAAAGTCAAGGAGGTTATTGTATATTTTTGTTCATTGTTACATTATATTTTCCTAGAGTAAGAAACTTATGTCTATTTTTAAAATTACGGGAACAATGATTACATTTATTTTGTTAATTATACAGGATGTCTCAAAAAAGACTGAAAAGCGCTTTAATGTTTAACCTGTTGATTATATGGAGGCAGTGTAAATTTCGAAAGTGTTCCAAATAATGTAGGAACTAATAGTATGCCGAAAAAAAATATCCCTACGATTTATTTTCGAATATGCATTTTTTAACTTTTCACACTGCTCTTTTGTCTTAGAAGTTATACAAAAACAAAATCAGAAGTACAAGAGAAGATATACTTTTATTCTTCGAAAAAAAAATGCACATATTAATGATAGTTTGAATTGCATGGAATTTCTGACAGTTTCGCAAATAAAAAATCATCTGTGCGTTCTTATTCTTTTATATTTGTATTATGCACACTGATTTGTAAAGAATATAACACTTTTTAAATTCCAAAATTAGATTTTCACTTGAACTTCCAAATTTCATATTCTCTTTACAAAATGTGCAAAACTCAGACTTCTGAATTTTTTTACTATATCAAATTGCTATTTTAGTTAGTTATTGTATTGTTTATTTATTCTAAATAGAAATTTGTAATTTATTTAGCTTCTTTTTTTCTTAGTACTCTAAACACAACTCCTGTTGTGCATATTAGACAAGGGTCAATACCTGAAAACCGGACAATTTCATAGCAAAATTTTCATTTTTTTTTTAAATTAATGTACCAATACCTCATACAGTTATATAATATGATACATATTTTGTAATTTAAATACTGTAGTGTTTCGAGATCAATGTTGTATATTTTATGCGTAGAATAAACTTTTATGGAAGAAAGTGTCTGTTAACATCGTAATCAATGTCAAATAATTGGAACTGAGATGATGGGGAATGAGGTGATGTTTAGTCTTCATAGCTGCACAGCCAATTTTTTGAATCGTTTTGCACACATGTAAATTATTAAATATGCCATGTGCCATTTGTATGTTACATAAATAAAGTTGCAATAATCTTTTTTTTTTTATAAATAAAAAGTTAAATTTGGGACATGAATGATGATATAAAAAAATAATCATCCCTATTCAGAACAAAAGCTAAATATTTCTAAATATGAAACAAAGACAAGAGCAACTAACCTTTATCCATGGTGGCTATTTGAACTTTAGTTGCTTTTGTAATGGGAATAATTTTGCCAGGGACACCTAGTATCTGTTGACCTAAATGTGTGTTTAGAGAGACTGAGATGATGGTCAATTTTAGGGACAGATATATTTTCTACAATATTTTACTATACAATGGATACTCATAAAGGGTAATTATATTATCCTATACTGTATATACCATATAGGTATAAATATATAATAGAAAAATTTAATAATATTTACAGAATTTTTTACTGCATACATTTAATATTGGACATTTGTACCTAGGGACAAGGAGTGAAATGATGATTTCGTTTGTTTAAAACTTAAAATTAATTGAAGAAAATAAGTTGAAACTGGTATGAATCAATAAGAACTAAATGATTTTCTTAAAACACCATCAAAATTTTAAATGCGCTAAACCTTTCGAAAGGTCTGAGTCTTTCTACCTCAGGCGCAAAGAAGACGTGCTTCTACTATGAACGCAGCAACATTCTTTCTGCTGCTTTCATAGTAGAAGCACGTCTTCTTTGCGCTTGACGAAGAAAGACTCAGATCTTTCGAAAGGCCAAGCGCTTTTAAAACTTTAATGATGTTTTAAGAAGACTTTTTAGTTCTTATTAAAATTAATTTTTTATGCATCATTATATGTCCATTTATCATTGGCAATTGTTATAACAAATGCTACAATATATTGCATTTTTCAGTTTTTGATTTCAGTATAATTAATGAAATATTATTGGCAGAGGACGCAGTTTGTTCAATTTTCAGATATTAACCCATAAGACTACCAAGAAACAACAACCATTTTTCAATAAAAAATAACTAAAAGAAATTTTTAAATATAATGTAGACTCAGCTTTGGATACTTGTTAGTTTAATATCTATCTATATCATCACCAATGTCAAAAACCTTTGGCGAAGTAGTTCTAATATTAACTAAATCATTTCCATGTTATCTTCCATTAAAAGATCCAAAATAGTAATGGGTCAGGCTGACATCGTTTCTCTTTCATTTTTCTTTTTTCTTCTGGAGTAATTTATTTTTATCTACCTCAGTGCTACTTCATGAATATGATAAGTTTATTGCTGTTTCCTTGATTGAGAACATTCTGAAACAATAATAAATAAATAATTTATTATAAACAACTACTACTGAATTTACATCTCAATTTATGAATACGCATAAATAACAAGTATATGTAGATTGTAGACCTTTTTTTTGCACGAAATGAATTAAAATATTATATTTTCAGTTAAATAACATACATAAAAAATATATACCCGAAAAATATAGCAGAATAAATAAATTTTTAACTCGTTTTTTTTTTTTTTTTTTTTTTTTTTTTTTTTTTTTTTTAACTATAAAGTACTCTAACTATGTATCTGAGGAAGTAATTAAGTCTAGAATTGTAAACGGACATGCTGAGTTCTCGTTCTTAAACTAGAGCTAGAATTATACACTAAGAATAAGTGTGAGCAATTTTAGTTCATCCTGTTATTAATCATTTTAAATATTAGAAAAACAATTGCTCGCATGGGCGCAAAAATTCGCTCGAGTTGTCAATGAATTTTACTTTGAATTTTAGCATGCAGTAAAATTATCAAATTTAATAATAAAAGTTTCAAAAACCTTATAATTTTGTTGTCAGACTGTACCTAATCGAGTATTCTTGCAAAATATATATATCCCAACAAAACGTTTTCGGTAAAAAAAAAAAAGCGCCAAGTTCTCCTTAATGTTTCGCCCAGAAAAAGTAGTGATATCTGAAGTTCGCAAAAGTTAAAAGCCAAACATCCCAAATCTTTCATTGAAAATGGCTTCCTGCGACTTGGCCGTTATGCCTTCTATAGCATTTTCAATTTAATGTAAATTACGCATTTATGATTTATTTAAATATTAAAAGTAATATTAGAATGCAAAGAGGCGAATTCACATGAAGACATTACGAATAAAAGATTTCTCAAAAATACTACTGAGTTTCAACAAACATTAGTTTTGATTACAAATCATTTAGTTCATTTATGGTTTAATTGAAATTTATTTTGTACGGTCTAAACCTAAAGTCATTAACATGAAACCCAAGATATAAAACAAAATTTACTTTTTTCAAGTCTCATAATGTGTTACATTATATTTTAATGTATAATATTGAAATCTTGTGCATTGACGAAAGAGATTTTTTCATTTGAACATATATTATAGTTTGTTTGCATATATTAAGAGGTATTGCAATAACCTTAGAATGCACTTATTCGTTTTAACCCTTTCAGGGGCAAAACACTTCTATTAATAAAATACTGAAATGAATGAATGACACCGGAATTTACAAACAAATGTATTTGAAAATAAGTTGACTCTACTGCACGTACTAACTAAAACGACAATTTCCAAATCAAAATTCTGGTGTCAATGTCCCATTTAGGGATTAAATTTAAATGATCCAAAAATAAACCACAGCCCTTGAGGGGGTTAAACTGTTAAAAGCGGATACTAATTGTGTTTTAGCAATTAGTCCTGTTGGAATATTATCTTCTGAATACAGTTATTTTCTTATTTTTAACTTCTAAGCATTTAAATAGCCTGAAGTGGTTTATATGCTTTCTTTAAATGTGTATTTTATTTCTCTATTTTGTGTCACAAAATGCCTAAAATCCTCAAAATTTGGATTTCGCATAAAGTTCATTTGTACATACTTTAGAATTTGAAAAACCCTCTTGAAAGCATTAACGGCCAAGTCGCAGGAAGCCATTTTCAATGAAAGATTTGGGATGTTTGACTTTTAACTTTTGCGAACTTCAGATATCACTACTTTTTCTGGCCGAAACATTAAGGAGAACTTGGCGCTTTTTTTTTTTTTTTTTTTTACCGAAAACTTTTTGTTGGGATATCAGTACTTTTTGTATGTTTTTTCAAGTTTGTTTGTCTAAACTATATTAATATTAAAAAAATTAAATTTCGGTACTTTTATGTTAGCCGGGAGCAAATCTCCTCATTAGCATTTTGTTTTTTCGCCAATAGCAGTTTTCATTTTTCACATGTGTAAATTAGAAATTATACATGAATAATTAAAGAACAATAAGAAATAATAACATAATATTATGTTATTATTTCTTATTTATTTATTTATTTATTTCTATGTTAAATATTCTATTAAATAAAATGAGGGAAATGTATCTATTTTAAATGAGATAACTGAAAAGTTTATATCCCAACAAAAAGTTTTCGGTAAAAAAAAAAAAAAGCGCCAAGTTCTCCTTAATGTTTCGGCCAGAAAAAGTAGTGATATCTGAAGTTCGCAGAAGTTAAAAGCCAAACATCCAAATCTTTCATTGAAAATGGCTTCCTGCGACTTGGCCGTTAATGCCTTCTACAGCATTTGAAAATTAATAATTAGAAATTACGCATTTATGAATTATTTAAATATTAAAAGTAATATTAAAATGCAAAGAGGCAAATTCACATAAAGACATTATAAGTAAAAGATTTCTGATAAATACCATTCAGTTACAACAAACATTATTTTTAATTACAGATCATTTAGTCCACTTGTGGTTTAATTGCCATTTTGCGCGATCTAAAGCTAAACTCATTAACGTAAAACCCAAGAAATAAAACAAAATTTACTTACTTCAAATCTCACAATATGTTATATTATATTTTATTGTATAATATTGAAATCTAGTGCATTGACGAAAGAGATTTTAATTCGTTTGAACATTTATTATAGTTTGTTTGCAGACATTAAGAGGTATTCGATTTATAAACTGTTAAAAGCTGATACTAATTATGTTTCGGCAATTAGGGAAATTATCTTCTGAATACAAGTGTTTTGTTATTTTTAACTTCTAAGCATTTAAATAGACTGAAGCGGTTTAAATGTGTATTTTATTTCTGTACTTTGTGCCACAAAATGCCTAAAATAATCAAAAAATGTTGTTGGCATGTAGCTCATTTGTACATAACTTTAAAATTTGAAAAAAACCTCTCTAAGGCATTAACGGCCAAGTCGCAGGAAGCCATTTTCAATGAAAGATTTGGGATGTTTGGCTTTTAACTTCTGCGAACTTCAGATATCACTACTTTTTCTGGCCGAAACATTAAGGAGAACTTGGCGCTTTTTTTTTTTTACCGAAAACTTTTTGTTGGGATATCACTACTTTTTGTATGTTTTTTCAAGTTTGTTTTCTAAACTATATTAATATATAAAAAAACTTAAATTTCGGCACTTTTATGTTAGCCGGGAGCAAATCTCCTCATTAGCATTTTGTTTTTTCGGCAATAGCAGTTTTCATTTTTCACTTGTGAAAAATTAGAAATAATGCTTTTATTTTCCATCAAAATATTTTGGTTTATGTTATTATTTCTTATTTATTCATTTATTTATTTCTATGTTAAATATTTTATTAAATAAAATGAGGGAAATGCATCTATTTTGAATGAGATGACTGAAAAGTTTATATTTTTAAATGAAATGAATGCAATATGAACAATGGAGTTGTGAGCAGTATTTGGCGATTTGCCACTTGCGCCCGGCTAACGTAAAATTACCTAAATTTATTTTATTGAGCTTTACAAATTTATACTTTTTTTTTTAAATTAAAGTACTAGTCTCCTCTAGCAAGCAGTATTCACTCTATTAATTGCATGTTAAACGTTGCATCATGTTACTGTTATTCATAATTTAATTTAATTGCCCATTCTTTCGCCAAGTCGGAAGCTTTTCATAGAGAAATCAAGAACTCTTTACGATCATGGAAGCACATCATATATTTTGTGCTGTTATGTATTTCATCTTTCGTGTCAAATATCTCTTAACTCACTTATGCATGTTTCCTTATCAGTTACGATTCGTTTTTGATGCGGAAATTTTTAATCCTATTAAGAAATCTTTTCTAGTTGGGATCACTGCCAATTGTTGTATTTTAACTGATACGATTGGGTACAAGTGAAATGGTTCTTATGAAATATTTTGACAATATCTGCATTTACATTAAACCATATCGATGCTAAAATCTCTTTGTTTCACGTTAACCTTTTCAATAGACTCGATTACGGAAGAATAGAAGGTCTACGGGCTCACTGCCATGATCCATTTGAAAATCTATCATTCTTCTTATCTGATCGTGTTGTAGAATTAGGCAATAATGTACCATAGTTTTAAGATTTTAGCTAATTTTATTCGAAACCTGAAAACTAAAATGAGAGGAACCGGATTATGGAAGATTCATTCTAACGTACATATCGATTAACAGGTTACATATTATAGAATTATAACAATCATAAGGAGAACAGGCAGTTTCGGTGCTTTAATAGTTGCCGTAAATTCTCTTTATATAATACAGAAGTTTTAGAAGAGTAAAGATTAACAACATAGTCACAGTAAGTGTAATAACAGTACAATATAATAATAATAGCAGAGGATTTGTGCATTTACGAAAGTATTGGCACTTTGGAAATATTCGTACGTTACACAATATAACTACTCAGATGATATGCGGAAAAATATAAATAGATGGCTCGCATTAATAATTAACTCACTGAAAAATAGCCACTAGCGTCAAATACTCGCAAAGCTTGACGACATTTAGCGAAGTATCGCCAATCTTGGTAATATATCATGCCAATTCTCAAATTTGGCGACAAAAATGTTTTCTTTATTCTGGCATCATAATGATGCATATGTACTATGTATTATACACATACTTATAATATGTGTGATGCAAATGTCTTACGTATTATATGCATATGTATAATATGTATGATGCATATGCACAAAGTTCATAACATCACTAAAGCGCACTTAACGGAATAGTGTTCCATAAATAGTACAGATATTTGCCAGATTGACCAGAGTGCTATTGAGATTGATTCCGACATTTATAACAGACCGGGAGGCGTCTACACGCACCATCACCTCATCGAGTTTACACCTGAAATTTTAGGATTAGTTAAAACTAGATTAGCATATTAAAACGTAACTAACTGGCCTGTTAAGTCATATCTTGGTAGAAACCACCTGAAGACCTAATTTTAGTGGTTGACTGATAGGTTTACTATTGTATTTTCCTGCATCCAAATGTATGGAAACATGGAGGAATGGGTGCAGGAAAACACAATGGAAAATCCACCAATTAACTGGTAAAATCGGGTCAGTAGATGGTTTCCACAAAGATATGGCTTGGCAGGGGAATTACATTTCAATACGCTAATCGATTTTTAACTAATCCTAAAATTTCAGCCGTCAACTCGATGGGGTGATGATATGTGCAGACGCCTCCCGGTCTTTAATAAAATTTGTTTTAAGGATGTACAAGATAATAAGATGGACAGATAAACTGAAAGATTTGCCTTATTAAGATTTTTGTAAAAGCATATAAAAATTCATTCAGCTTGAAATCATGTAACACCTTTATAACTCAGGTTAATTTTCTGTAATCGGTTTTGGCGACCAACATATCTTATCTATAACTATAATCTTTCTTTTACAGGTTTAAAATTAACAATAAATTAACAGTAAGTAGGCTAATAATACAATATAATAACGTTAGCAGCGGACTTCTGACGCCGCATCTGTCGCACATCGTTAAAGACAGTTAATTAGTTACACATTTCATTTAATTAAAAGGAGATTTTTAAACTTTCATATGGAATTAGGATATTTTTTCACTATAGGGAACTTGGCATTTAAAAAAAATCTTGGCGCAATTCGGACTCCAGAAACTGAGATATGTTGCCAAATGATACAAACAACTACGAAAACAAATCTGATTTATGTATTTATATACATCTAAACATTTTATTTATACATCTATAAAATATTGTTTTTTATATACAAATTATTTATGTTGGTATATAAAAAATAAATAAACGGGTTCCTTAGATTAAATAGATTGTATACATATGGAAAAAATTGCTTGTGTATATGACACAGTAAATAGGTTGCCAGAAAATACGTTATTATAAAATTTCTTTTCTCGTCAAAGCTATTTTCTGTATTTTGCCAAGGCTACTATATCGCAAACGTACCAAATTGCGGTTATATTTTGTTAAATGTTTTATTGTTTTAATATCGTAAATATATCATAACCTATACTGGTTAAAATTTTTAGGTATATTCATTTTTTCTATTTAACAAACATCTTTGGAAAAGCATATATCTCTCTATTCTAAAAAAAAGTAACTACCCCTGTCACCGCCGCCGCCGCCGCCGCCGCCGGTTTTGATTTTTTTGTGACCGGAGGCCTTTCTTCGTTAATATTAAGAAAAATAATGCATACAAAAATATGAAAATCGGTGGTTTTATACAGAAATGTTTGATAAACACGCTGATGCAGACAGTTTTCAAATCGAAGAATTATTTTAAGAGATATTTAATGCTAAAGTTGGACAAAATCGTTCCACTAAAAAAGTTTTATAGCAGCAAAAACTATACATGGCAGTGTAATCATTTTTAGATCATTTTATGCGTTAGAATTTGCCGGAGTGCAGATTGCATTAATTTTTTTATTTTGACTCATTTTTCGAGGTTTTATTTCTATTTTAAATTCAAATTTTCAGCATTTCTAGAGATATTTTTTACAGATTTCAGAAAATTGTACTAATTTAAACTGTTGCCAACTGTATAAAAAGCGCAAGCAATAATGTTTGCTTCAAATTAAAAATTTATTTACACGTGACTATTATAAACAGGAAAAAAACTTTCAAATTAGAATTAAATAATTACGTATAAAAAGCAGGAACTTATTAAAAATTACGTCATAAAAAGTATACACTTGAATTTTAAAAGAGAAAGGATATTGTAAAATAATAAATTCATTAACATGCGTTAGAAGTCTTAGGAGAAATTACGTCATATTTACGTCACATTATAGTTATTACATAAAATGAACACAAAATAATATTGCAAAAAAGTTTAAATTTAGAAATTGCGCTAGACATTTATTTGATATTTTGAGAATTAATTTAAAATGTCTCATTTAAAAGAACTTTCTTTTCGCTTTGTTAAAAAATACCAGGAGACAAAGACTCTCTTTACTTAATTCCTTTTATATTAGCTTATTTTGAAATGTTGTTACACGTGTATACGTCATCAAGTTATTTTTATTTTGACGTTTTATTTGTGTTTTTATTAATGTTGTACGAATTTATTTGTTCTTTCGTTATTTAAAATAAAAATTATATCAATTTGTATAATTTGGCGAGTGGTTTGGCGATTTTTATAATTTGGCGAAATGGGTCGACAGGATAATCAAGTAGTACCGCAGCGGATTTGGCGTTAAAATTCCCCAATCAAAGAGAAATGAATAGAAATTCGTTTATAGGGAGATCGCCACTGTTTTTTAAATTATAATTCAATCTTTCGAAATCTTTTTTAAGCCGATCAAATTAGCGTGCATTTAGAGTCTGCGGTGTCTGGACGGGGGTTGGCGAGCGTAGCTCGTAGGGGGCCGAGCCCCCTAGTAGTATAAAATGTTATTCTGCTTGAAATCACGTGACTCCCTTCAAAACTCTGTAATCGAGTTTTGGCGACGAACATTGGCACAATTGAATGTCTTAAGGAGCTGTTTACGGCCAAATCAACACCCCCTGTTTGAAGGTTTTAGAGGCGGAAATTCTGTGTTTTCAGATTTTTCTGGTTAATTGTGCTACAAACCCGACTTGCTTGTGAAATTTCAAGATTCTACGACTTTTAGAAGTACCTTAGTTATTTGATGATGCGAAGTGAGTCAGTGACAAAAAAAGCACTTTTTCGGAATTTAATATTTCGAAAACTTCTAAATACAGAAACATGAAATCGTGGAATCTTAGTTCAGTTTGACCATACGAACATGTATATAAAAGAAAAAATTCTATATCTCTCCCTAAAACGACGTTATGAGGGGGTGAAAAGTATGCCGAAATGATTCAGGAAAAGGTAGCTTACGGCTTGTGGGAACTTGGCGGACGCACTGCCGTGCTCCCAGATAGATGGCTCGCATTAATAATTAACTCATTTAAAAATAGCCACTAGCGTCAACTATTCGCCAAGCTTGGCGACATTTAGCAAAGTTTCGCAAAATTTGGTAATATATCATGTCAATTCTCAAATTTGGCGACAAAAAATGTTTTGTTTATTCTGACGTCATGATGATGGATATGTATTATGTATTATACACATACCTATAATATGTATGATGCAAATGTATTACGTATTATATGCATGTGTATAATATGTATGATGCATATGCATAAGTTCATTAACATCATTAAAACGCACTTAAAGGAATAGTGTTCCATAAATAGTAGGGATATTTGCCAGATTGAACAGAGTGCTATTGAGATTGATTCCGACATTTATAATAGACCGGAAGGCGTCTGTACATGCCATAACCTCATCGAGTTTACAGCTGAAATTTTAGGATTAGTTAAAACTAGATTAGCATATTTAAATGCAACAGGTCTGTTAAGTCATATCTTGGTAGAAACCACTTGAAGACCTAATTTTAGTGGTTAACTGATAGGTTTACTATTGTATTTTCCTGCATCCAAAAGTTTGGAAACATGGAGGAATGGGTGCAGGAAAACACAATGGAAAATATACCAATTAACCCGTAAAATCGGGTCTGTAGGTGGTTTCCACAAAGATATGACTTGGCAGACCAGTTACGCTAATCAATATTTAACTAATCCTATAATTCCAGCTGTCAACTCGATGAGGTGGTGATCTGTGCAGACGCCTCCCGGTCTTTAATAAAATTTCTTTTAAGGAAGTAAAAGATAGAAAGATGGACAGATAAATTGAAAGATTTGCCTTTTTAAGATTTTTGTAAAAGCATATGAAAATTCATTCAGCTTGAAATCATGTAACACCTTTATAACTCAGGCTAATTTTCTGTAATCGGGTTTTGGCGACTAACATATCTTATCTATAACTATAATCTTTCTTTTAAAGATTTAAAATTAACAATAAATTAACAGTAAGTAGGCTAATAATACAATATAATAACATTAGCAGCAGACTTCGGACGCCGCATCTATCGCACATCGTTAAAGACAGTTTATTAGTTACACATTTCATTTAATTAAAAGGAGATTTTTAAACATTCATATGGAATTAGGATATTTTTCCACTATAGCGACCTTGGCATTTTTTTAAAATCTTGGCGCAATTCGGACTTCAGAAACTGAGATATGTTGCCAAATGATATAAACAACTATGAAAACAAACCTGGTGAACTTTTATGTTGTCCATATATTTATGTATACATATAAACATTTTATTTATACATGTATAAAATATAATTTTTTATGTACAAATTATTTCTGTCTGTATATAAAAATAAATAAACGGGTTCCTTACATCAAATAAATTGTATACATATGGAAAAAATTGCTTGTGTATATGAAACAGTAAATAGGTTACCAGAAAATGCGTTATTACTAAATTTCTTTTCTCGTCAAGACAATTTTTTCTATTTCGCCAAGGCTACTATATCGGAAAAGTACCGAACTGCGATTATATTTTGTTAAATGTGCTATTGTTTTAATATTGTGAATATATCATAACCTATACTGATTAAAATTTTTAGGTATATTCATTTTTTCTATTTAACAAACATCTTTGGAAAAGCATATATATAAAATGTTATTCTGATTGAAATCACGTGACCCCCTTCAAAACTCTGTAATCGAGTTTTGGCGATCAACATTGGCACAAGGAACTGTTTACGGCCAAATGAACACCCCCTGTTTGAAGGGTTTAGAGGCCGAAATTCTGTGTTTTCAGATTTTTCTGGTTAATTGTGCTACAAACCCGATTTACTTGTGAAATTTCATGATTCTACGACTTTTAGAAGTACCTTAGTTATTTGATGATGCGAAGTGAGTCAGTGACAAAAAAGCACATTTTCGGAATTTAATATTTCGAAAACTACTAAATATAGAAACATGAAATCGTGGAATTTTAGTTCAGTTTGACCATACGAACATGTATATAAAAGAAAAAATTCTATATCTCTCCCTAAAACGGCGTTATGAGGGGGTGAAAAGTATGCCGAAATGGTTCAAGAAAAGGTAGCTTACGGCTTGTGCGAACTTGGCGGACGCACTGCCGTGCTCCCAGATTTTAAAATAAAATGAATGCAGTATGAACAATGGAGTTGGGAACAGTATTTGGCGATTTGCCACTTGCGCCCAGCTAATATGAAAATACCTAAATTTATTTTATTGAGCTTTACAAATTTAGACTTTATTTCTTTTTATATTAAAATACTAGCCGCCTCTAGAATGCAGTATTTACTCTATTAATTGCATATTAAACATTGCATCATGTTACTGTTATTCATAATTTAATTTACTTGCCCATTCTTTCGCGAAGTCGGAAGCTTTTGATAGAGAAATCAAGAACTCTTTACGATCATGGAAGCACATCATATATTTTGTGTTGTTATGTATTTCATCTTTCGCGACAAATATTTCTTAACTCACTTATGCATGTTTTCTTATCAGTTATGATTCGTTCTCTAATGCGAAAAGTTTTAGTCCTATTAAGTAATCTTTTCTAATTGGACTCACTGCCAATTGTTGTATTTTAACTGATACGATTGGGTATAAGTGAAATGGTTGTTATGAAATGCTTTGAAAAATATTTGCATTTGCATTAAACCATATTGATGCTAATATCTTTTTGTTTCATGTTAACCTTATCAATAGACTCGATTACGGAAGAATAGAAGGTCTACGGTCTCACTGCCATGATCCATTTGAAAATCTACCATTCTTCTCATCTGATCGTGTTGAAGAGTTAGCTAATGTGCCATGGTTTTAAGACTTAAGCTAATTTTATTCGAAACCTGAAAACTAACATGCGAGGAACCGGATTATAGAAGATTCATTCTAACGTACACATCGATTAACAGGTTATATATAATAGAATTATAATAATAATAAGGAGAACTGGCAGTTTCGGTGCTTTAATAGTTTCCGTAAATTCTCTTTATATAATACAGAAGTTTTAGCAGAGTAAAAATTAACAACATAATCACAGTTAGTATAATAACAGTACAATATAATAACAATAGCAGAGGTTTGTGCAGTGACAAAACTATTGGCACTTTGGAATTATTTGTACGTTATACCATTTAACTATTCAGATGATATGCGGAAAAATATAAATAGATGACTGGCATTAATAATTAACTCATTGAAAAATAGCCACTAACGTCAAATACTCGCCAAACTTGTCGACATTTAGAGAAGTGTCGCCAAATTTAGTATTATATCATGTCAATTCTCAAATTTAGCGACAAAAAATGTTTTGTTTATTCTGACGTCATAATGATGCATATGTATTATGTATTATACACATACCTATAATACGTATGATGCAAATGTATTATGTATTATATGCATATGTATAATATGTATGATACATATGCAGGGGTCGCAGCATATAGGACAAATTGTACTGTTCCTATCAGTATATTTTATCAATAATCGTTAAGAGACATTTCTATAAGATATGCAATAGGACTATACCATGAAGATTATTGATAAAAGTTACTGGTAAGAACAATAAAATTTGTCCTATATGCTGCGACCCCTGCATATACATAAAGTTCATTAACATCACTAAACCGCACTTAAAGGAATAGTGTTCCATAAATAGTAAGGATATTTGCCAGATTGAACAGAGTGCAATTGAGATTAGAATTTCGACATTTGTAATAGACCGGGAGGCGTCTGCACATCGCCTCATCGAGTTTACAGCTGAAATTTTAGGATTAGTTAAAACTAGATTTGCATATTAAAGTGCAACTGGTCTGTTAAGTCATATCTTGGTAGAAACCACCTGAAGACCTAGTGGTTGGCTGATAGGTTTACTATTATATTTTCCTGCATCCAAAATTATGAAAACATAGAGGAATGGGTGCAGGAAAACACAATGGAAAATCCACCACTTAACAGGTAAAATCGGGTCTGTAGGTGATTTCCACAAAGATATGACTCGGGAGACCAGTTACATTTTAATACGCTAATCGATTTTTAACTAAACCTAAAATTTCAGCCGTCAACTCAATGAGGTGATGATCTGTGCAGACGCCTCCCGGTCTTTAATAAAATTTGTTTTAAGGAAGTAAAAGATAGAAAGATGGACAGATAAACAGAAAGATTTGCCTTATTAAGATTTTTATAAAAGCATATAAAAATTCCTTCAGCTTAAAATCATGTAACACCTTTATAACTCAGGCTAATTTTCTGTAATCGGGTTTTGTCGACCAACATATATTATCTATAACTATTTATTCTTTCTTTTACAGATTTAAAATTAACAGTAATTTGGCTAATAATGCAATATAATAACATTAGCAGCCGTCTTCGGACGCTGTCGCGCATCGTTAAAGACAGCTTTATTAGTTACACATTACGTTTAATTAAAAGGAGGTTTTTAAACTTTCATGTGAGAATTAGGATATTTTTCCACTATAGGGACCTTGGCTTTTTAAAAAAATCTTGGCGCAATTCGGACTTCAGAAACTGAGAAATGATGCCAAATGATACAAACAACTATGAAAACGAACCTAATGAACTTTTATATTTTTTATATGCATATAAACATTTTATTTATACATGTATAAAATATTGTTTTTTATATACAAATTATGGCACAGATGTCATATTCGCCTCATATTGGCGCGATTTTTTTCCGACGCCGATTTGGCGAAAACATCAACAGCATAAACAACAACATCCGGGTTACCATATCAAGCAAAATAACGACACTTTGGCGCCGCTTAAGTATACATTGCGTATATGACATTGGCGACAGAAAAAAATCGCGCCAATATCTGGCGAATATGACATCTGTGCCCAAATTATTTATGTTGGTATATAAATATAAATAAACGGGTTCCTTACATTAAATAAATTGTATACATATGGAAAAAATTGCTTGTGTATATGACACAGTAAATAGGTTGCCAGAAATTACGTTATTTATCAAATTTCTTTTCTCGTCAAGGCTATTTTTTCTATTTCGCCAAGGCTACTATATCGGAAACGTACCGAATTGCGATTATATTTGTTAAATGTTTTAATATCGTAAATATATCATAACCTAAACTGATTAAAATTTTTAGGTTATATTCATTTTTTCTATTTAACAAACATCTTTGGAAAAGCATATATATAAAATTTTATTCTGCTTGAAATTACGTGACCCCTTCAAAACTCTGTAATCGAGTTTTGGCGACCAACATTGGCACAATTGAATGTGTTAGCACCTGTTTACGGCCAAATCAACACCCCCTGTTTGAAGGGTTTAGAGGCGGAAATTCCGTGTTTTCAGATTGTTCTGGTTAATTGTGTTGCAAAACCGACTTACTTGTGAGATTTCATTATTCTACGACTTCTAGAAGTATCTTAGTTATTTGGTGATGCGAAGTGAGTCAGTGACAAAAAAGCGCTTTTTCGGAATTTAATATTTCGAAAACTTCTATATACAGAAACATGAAATCATGGAACCTTAGTTCAGTTTGATCATACGAACATGTGTATAAAAGAAAAAATTCTATATCTCTCCCTAAAACGACGTTATGAGGGGGTGAAAAGTATGCCGAAATGGTTCAGGAAAAGGTAGCTTACGGCTTGTGCGAACTTGGCGGACGCACTGCCGTGCTCCCAGATATATGCTTTTATTAATGGAGTTGGTGATGAAATCAGAATTCAATGATTCCATTTTCAAAAGCATGTACAAAATAACGGACGAATGTCATTTCTAAGCGCACATATTAGATTGGAAAATTCCATATATATTTCTATTTATAACTTAACAAATGCGAAACATTAGAAAAAAATTGTTTTTCCTATGACATCTAGTTTCAATAACGACTAGTTAAGAAATTTGCAACCAGTAAACGGTACATTTTTTAAAATTGCGTTAGAATTTTTTAATGATGCTGCTCATATATATTTTAGACAAGAATGTATCTAAAAGTAATTATTTCCTTTCTGATTCTCAGAAAAGCGTACTTTATCATTAAAAATCTCAGAAACCATTATATTGTTAATATTTAAAGAGGCATTTTCAAAAACAAAGTTTATTTTTTCCCGTTGATTTTCGGAAACATTTCCGAGTACTTTTTTACAGTGTATTAATCGGATTTATTAAATCGGATATTTCACTATGCATAATATTATTAATTTTAATGTGAAGGCTAATGCTGTTATATTAGCATGTGTGTTTTTGAAACATGTTTGCTGAACATGAAAATGTTTATTTGAGGTTTGATAGCACCCAAAAATATATATTCCAGGCAAAACTGCATATATATTAAGCGTACAATGTCAATATTGGAATCTGGAGTATATTGACACAGATGCGCCATCTGGTGGACGGGGTGAATAATGCAAATACACTGGTTTTCCGTATGACGTCATATATAACAGAATATCTGCTATCTGCGCATCTCTTGCGCATAGTTTCTGAATCTTTACTCACTTATGGAAGTTGAATCTTGTTTACCAGATGTATTGCAAAAATATTTTTATTACAGTTTGTTTTGATAAAATTATGTACATTAAAAAAAAAAAAAATAGTCGCAATATCCTTTTAATTTCGTGAGAAAAGCACTAATGCTACGAAAGCATTACTACCTTTTGCCCTTAAACTAAAATGACATTGCGACTTTTTTTAAATACACATATTTTTATCAAAACAAGCTATAACAAAAATATTTTGCAATACATCTGGTAAACAAGATTCATCTTCTGTGAATAAGTAACAATCTGAAATTGGTAATTGATTTTTTAACAGGGGCTTTTTCTTAATGGCTTTGTCTGTTTTTAAAAAAAATCTAATCTGGCGATTTTAGGAAAATTATTGAAGTTATTGCCTAGACTCGCAAAATATGTAAACAAATAAATGAACAACACTTGCTCGTTTAATAGTACAACATTTAATGCATGCATTTTACATTAAAGTGATTTCGACTATAAAATGAAATGAATTTTAAATTAAATGAATGAAAAATTTGTTATTTAAATAAGATGAGTGCAATGCAATTAAGAGAATATTAGAAATTTATCGTTTGCGCTTCATAAATCAACAAAAGGACTTAAAATTGAATGTTTTATTTATAATTAAATTCTGTATATATTATGGACATTCAAAAACATTGTATTCTCATCGGTAATACAACCATTTCTTATAAGTTTAGCACATCAAGAATTCAGTAAAAAATGGGACTAAAAAATTCTATCTTTACACATACAATTCTATCTTACTTACTAATTTTTATGCTTCATGTTTCATTTCATTAAAAGAAAATAATTAAAATCGAGCGTATTTAAATCAACAACATTTGATAATAAATATTAAATAATATTTTATCTTTTTTAATAAATTAAAGTTAAAATACGTAACTAACTTGTTTTACTCTTTGGAAAAGGACATATATGATTTCTATAAGAAAAATAATTTTCTTACAATTTTGAAAACTACAGTTATTCGATGGCCAACATTTTGCCATTTTAACAAATAATATTAGTTCTAAAAAGAACTGTTTTTATTTAAATAATTAACTATAATAAATAAGTGAAAAAAAAAACACGAATTAAAATTAATAGAATATTCTATTACTGTCAGAATATAAATGCTACAAACAAATGAAAACACGACGTTTGCGCTTGCACAGTTATTTCACAGATGTGCAATTAATAGATTATCCTTAAAGAAGAAAAGAGTTAGGCATCTTTCTGTACTTCACCCCGTCCGTTACGTGGCGTGGACCTTGATTGATGTGACTTCTCCTATAATCTTTCGGTTACCTCTCCAATTTAAGATAGGACGCTGACTTATATCGCTTTGTATTCCAGGTTGCGAGAGGTGATTAATATAGTATAACAAAATACTTGGAAACGTTTCTGGTGGCAACAACATAAATTTTGCTACACAAATGCTTTATTAAATCTAAAAAATATATTGGTTCCTGAAATTTTCAACAATAAGTAACACTTTTGAAAATCATGGCTAACTTACATTTTTATTCGTAGTTATATTTTCCAAGATAAAGAGACATTTTTTTACAGTTATACACTAATGGTTTTATTCACGATAAACGAAAACAAGTTATTGCAATGTGTGAATCAATAAGTAAAATAATTTCATGTTTCAATAAAGTGTTTCATTTATTCTAAACACGATGTATAATTAATAAGTTTCTAAACTTAAAATCGCGCCGAAAACGGCAACACTTGATAAGATAGGGTATTGCAGTATATGCAATGTGGGGATGGGAAATTTGGATCGGAAAAAATAATGCTATATGAAATGTAATGAAAGTATTTTTCATTTTCATTGTACAGTATATTTTATCCTAAGTTATTAAATAAAGTCTCCGTTTTCTTGCTAATCTAAACCCTACAAAAAAAAAAAAAAAAAAAAAAAAAAAAAAAAAAAAAAAAAAAACATGAGATAAATTTTAGAAAGTATTACTACTTGAATAAGACAAAGGTATATCCTTGAAATTGTTGGAAGAATACTGCAAAATATACATTTTTTGACAAGAAAAGTTTAGGATTTTTCAAACTAAAATTAATAGATATTTATATTATTGAGAATATAGTTGACCTTCTAGGAATTTACAAATATCTATACATATTGCAATGATGCATTAGTAGATATATGGTAAAAGAAAACTTTAAACTCTAAAAAATAATTACAGAACGATATATATAGATTTTTCTGTTTTATTTGATAAATGATATTTTTGTACATTTAAAAAATATTTTTCCGCATAGCATATATGTGCCTTACACATATATGAGCGTTGGAAAATGTGATAATTTTTGGA
The DNA here is from genome assembly GCA_963932465.1 of Maratus speciosus. NCBI lineage: Eukaryota > Metazoa > Arthropoda > Arachnida > Araneae > Salticidae > Maratus > Maratus speciosus. The sequence goes on along the minus strand of OZ010790.1, from coordinate 174,088,818 downwards.
TGTTTCAATCCAGTGAAAATTTGTAAGTGCATGTTTATTCTATGTAGTTAAATTTTAAAGATTTCTGGAGCATCCATATTTCATATATTTGCAATGCATGTAATCTGGGTTCTAAATAATAATGAATGCTGAATTATTGAATGTATATTTAAAGTGAGAGAAAAAAATCGTGTTATAATGTGAAATTTTGTCAAAGAAATGATTTCGAAATGTTTCATCATTATCTCGTAATTTACAATGAAAAATACAATGTGCATACTCCAATTTAACCCGATATTTTTGTAACCAATATCGCGTAATGTCTCACAGCGCATGTTCGTCAACAGATGAAACTTTAATTTTGAGCGTAATTTCCATTTTTATGCTGAAACAGATAGTGGGAAGTACGTTAAAACAATGTAGTCCGGTGAAAATCGAATACTTTAAATTAACTCAAATTGATCAGCTCTCTAGCGACGAAGGCTTGACATAATTATCTCTACGTAAACAAAAGCATGAGACATAATGTTTACATACTGGTATTTGTGCAGTTACTGTATTGAGGAAATTATGTTATATATTTTTTGTCAATGCTTGGCATTTTTTCAAAATACTTAATTCTGGACTCATTTAAAGTTATTAAAACTCTTTTATATTATTGTGTGTCACATATTTAATAAGAATTTCTTTTCTACAATGAAACTGTTGAAGGGTTTATGCGTACTATTTTATAAGTTGCATTGCGATCAAAAATGTCTTGCAGTCCAACGGGATAACTTAGGAGCTGTAAAAAAGGTTATTGGAAGACGATATATGAAGATCTCATAAACACATTCTGAAGAAAAGGTAGTCAAAGCCATATGAACAAGAGCGATTATGAATTTTATAAAGATTGTAAAGAAGAGAAATTCTTTTCTGTAATTTCTCAAACAGTAATCAGAATATAAAGAATCACATTTGTCTTATAATAATAAAATATTCGACTTATAATTCAAATATTATTAATTTAGTTTTATACTGAAAATTGAAAAGCAAAATATACTGCTCGTTTTTCAAGCTTACTCTTTTCCGGTAAAATTAACATGTCGTTGAGGTAAGACCGGATCATTTGACTTTTTATAAATAATCATTTATTAATAAAAATGGGATGCATTACTAATAAATTCGAAATGATATTGCGGTATAAGTTTATGTGCAGTGTACGCACGCAAATTGGCATTAAATTATATTGCAAATTCATGTATTAAGAACCAATTAGTGCTAAACGGTTTTTCCTGCTTTTTACTACAATTTACAAAATTTTCTTACACAATATTAATTTGTTATTAATAGTATAGATTGTTAGTATAGTTAATAGTAAAGCAGCAGAAATTTTCAGTGAAGAACACATTTTTTTATCCAAGCAAAATTATTTATCAAACCTTTTATTTTTCTCTAAAACCATTCACAAGCGAATTGTTTTCTTATTTTAAACGAATAAAATCACATTACCAAAGCATTGATCTAAGCTTCGTTTCCCAACTTGCTACCTCCCCATATCCAACATAAACAAAAATACACTATTTTTTTTTTAATTATATTTGCTTTTCTTGATAAAATATAGCACTGGATAATTTCTTGATACATTGATAATGATTCACCCATCAGGTAGGCAATCTTTAAAAGACATCAAAGCTTCATGAGAAAAAAATAAATTATACTGCACGTCAAAAATAATTTAATTATTTGATGTCATTAAATGTTTTCAAAGCTCGTATATGTTACGCATTATTTCGTTCAATAAATCTGATTTATTGCGTTTAATGTGGCAGTTTGATCTTGAAATAACCAACATTTATCTTGCGATCAACAGAGTGGAAAATCTAAAGTAAAGCAATTTTTGACAATCACTTACATGTAGTCTCAAAATCTATTTTAATCATAGAAGATTTTGGCATAAGGGAAAGAATGTCAAATTAAGAAATAAACAAGTTGGAAATTGCTCGTCAAACGTGGCAAATGAGGTGCGTTCGTACTATAACAAGTTTTATAATTATTTTTTGCACCCCATATTGTACTGAATGTATAATTTTTTGCACTTCATAAAGTACATAGTCTTCAACATAATTAAAATGCACTCCCAATAATTTTTTCCCCATTCCCCGAACACTTTTGACTGTCCATGTAATTAAACTATACATCCGATTTTCCTAAAATTTGAAATAGCTCGACAAAATTTTGCAACAATTATATCTTTAAAATTCCAGACCATTCGGAAGGCTGTAACATCATTAAAATGCACTTGCAATAATTTTTCCCATTGGCCGTAATGTAAAGAAAAACTTTTGACTGTCCCTGTAATTAAACTATACATTCGATTTTCCTAAAATTTGAAATGGCTCGACAAAATTTTGCAACAATTATATCTTTAATATTTCAGGCCATTCGGAAGGCTGTAACATCATTAAAATGCATGTGCAATAATTTTTCCCATTGGCCGTAATGTAAAGAAAAAATTTGACTGTCCCTGTAATTAAACTATACATCCGATTTTTATAAAATTTGAAATGGCTCGACAAAATTTTGCAACAATCTTATATTTCAAATTTCAGACCATTCGGTTGGGTAGTTTTTGCTCTGTTATATGCGGACAGACAGACGGACGGACTGAACGACGACTATAGGTGCTACGTATTTATATAATTACGAACGCACCTAGAAAAGGAATAAACCGTAGTTTGGAGTAATGCAAAAATATTGTTGGATTTTTTTTTCGACTAGATTTCTTTTGGGCTTACTAAAAATTATTTGACATAAAATCAACAAAATAAAAATATTTGAAAGTATGGTCATGGTCAGAGAGTGGATCGAAATCACAGTACATGAGCACAATACCTGCAACGATAATTTATTTTATAATATCCCAAAAGCCAGGCATAATATTTTTTTTTAAGTCTTATTTTTGAAGTGTTTGCATTATTTCGATTTTTACCTCGTTCGCAATGAACTTGTTTAAACGTAATCAGTTTCCTCATTCGTAGATAGTGACACTTGTTGATCTTAATCGAACTTTGGATTCATCTCCAACTTATTTCGTTTTAATTCTTCTGATTTACTCACTTGATGGCGCTGCTGTAATTTTCCACAAACTCGACAAATTGTCTCTTATACAAAACGCTATTTTTCCTATACTTCTAGATCACTTTAATATCATATTTTATCCTGAGGACGACTGCAGAAGCAGTTCAAAACATAGATATTATGTTTTAATCTCCATATTTATTCATACATATTCTACAAAGGTTCTTGTTTTCTGTTCTATTTAGTAATTTTATGTGTTTTTATGGATATATTCTTATTTATTAAAAAATATCATTTCCATCATATACCCTGAACGGCATTGGTAATGTGATGTGTGGTCATTCAGCAAAACTATACACATCATACTAGAAAACGGGAATAATGCTTTTTCAGAATTTATTGTCACTCCCGGTGAAAAAAAAAATGTATTCATATAAATATACATAGTACAAAACATATTTCAGCTTTAAGACTTAAAACACACACTTTTATTTTATATCAAATGATATCATTCGCATCCGCTGAAGAATTTCACATTTACATACAGTCTTAACACTAGAACGCCCGCTACCATTTTCCCCCTAGAACGCCCGCAGGAGTCGCTTCGACTCCTGTCTGTTTCAAAAGAGAAAAAACAAACGAAACGCATAGAAATGAATAGAAGAGTGTAAATATAATATTTATATTTGAATTTAAGATTCATATATATATTTTACAATTGAAAGAACAATATTTATATACGCATTTTTAAGAAATTGGAAAATATTTTCAAAGGAAATACTCACAGAATCGTTTCGAATTTTCAATCAGAAATACAGTTTTTGCAAGTGTAGTCAGTTTTGGCCAAGCATTTTCCACAAACCATTTTCTTGCATGTTATACAATCATTGAAAGTCATGTTGCCTTTCCATAGTTTTATTTCGCATTTTCTTCTCTTTAGGGATTTTGTTTCAGATGATGTATCAGCGAGTTTTTTTCTTATTGGTTTATTTTTAGAAGATGTATAATTTTGACGCAATTCATCTGCTAATAACGGAATAAATGCTTGTCTGCTTATTTTGTTTCTCCGGTAACTTCTTTATAAATGATCCAGGCATTTATTGCTGCTAAATCTAAGAGATTGTAAAAAGTATGCACAGGCCATCTTCTGGAGGGCGCCTTCACTGAATATTTCCTAGCCATTTGATCAATAACCTCAACACCACACTTAGTTTCATTATAAAATCTAACAGTTTCTGGGGTTTTCTTTTCGTTGTTTTCAATATCAATGAATGGGTGGAGAGTGCTAAGAATAATAACATTTTTCTTTCTCTTTCCTTGATACACGGTTAGAGTAGTACCGTTTTCTTCGTGTTTTAGAAATTTTGTTTCGTATAATTTATCTTTCGAATCTTTCAAAGTTTTTGGAATATCTCTCCTAGTTTTTTTCATAGCGCCTACTAAACTAGTACCTTTCTTTTTCAGTTGTTCAGCCAAACGCAGTGACGTGAAATAATTATCAACCGTGATGTTAATGCCTTTGTTTAGAAATAGCTGCATCAATCGCATAACTACATATTCTGATAAAGTTACTTTGTTCGAAGGTCCACTGCAAGCCAAAACTTTTGTCCGTATTTATCCGGTTTTGAAGGTATGAATTGTGTGAAAGGACAACGCGTTTTGCTTGGAAATAACTGTTCATCTATTGTTATGTTTTCACCAGGCTTGAAACAGGCAATACAGTTTTCAGTGAATCTATTCCATATATCAGATATCATTCCAAATTTATCTGTTTTTAAGCGTATAGATGTGGCAGATTTCAAATCGAATTTCAAAAAGCGTAAAATTTCACAAAACCTATTTCTTCCCATAGTTTCAGTGCAAAAATTCAAACCCCATGAGTTTGACCACAAAGAATGAATATCAATTCCATTTGCACAACATGCACCTCGGGCATACAAAATTCCAATAAAGGCATACAGCTCGTCTAACGTAACTGTCCAGTTATCGGTTTCAAGAACACGTCTTGCCTCTGTTTCTGTGCATCTTTGTATTTGTTCCAGCATTTTTTTTATCTACAAGTAACAGCCATGCACTCAAAACGCTTTCAGATTTCACGAATTTCTTAGCATAAATAGTTGGTCCAGTAGTCTGACACATGATATTTTGCTTCGGATATCTTCCAGAAATTTTCTTATTTGCACAAATTTTCCATTGTGTGCCATCTGGAGCGACATGAATTCCATCTCTGTCAGATGCAATAATTAGCGCATCTTCATTTGTATCGGAATCTGATGAAGAATTATTTCCAATACTAATTTCTTGAATTTCGTTTTCATTTTCTGATAACTCACCACCTTCAGATTCATTATCTGAAAGCTCTCGTAATAGGGCAGTTATTTCGTCCGGTCTTAGAATTTTTTCCCGTGACATTATGTTTTATTTTTAATAAAAAGGAAGAACGGGGTTGCTTAGCTATGATGAAACACAAGACTGATAAAAATTGAAACAAAAATTCAATTCGAATGATACAAAGAATTTCGCAAGCAGTACGCAATCATTTCAGCAGGTGCATGGAACTAACCATTTTTCTCAGCAAAAGGGGTGTAGAGAAAAGAGGAGCAAAAACATTTACTTTCCTGATAACAGATAAAAATATTATGAATCCCAAGGTCATGTTACGCAAAAATAATGAAAGCATTTTACAAATCTTACTTTGGAGTCGATTCGACTCCGTTGGGCGTTCTAGGGGTAATGCCTCATTATCAATTTATTAAATGTGCAAATAATTTATAAATTTCAGAATAAATAGAGATTATAAAAATAATAAAAGTCAAGGAAGCGGGGGAAAAAAAATAAAAATTTCTCAGAGATATGGGTGTTTTAGGAGCATTTGGAATCGAAACGACTCCATCGGGCGTTCTAGTGTTAAAGAACATCTACAGAAAAGTATGCATAGGACGTCACGACCGAAGAATAATACACAATTCCAGCAAAAACAATGTCGTCATTGTTATTAAATATTATAATTAAATTATAATAGCTCCACGTTTTATCAGAAATCATCATTTATATTTTTTCAAAATAGCACGTATCTTAGTTACTTTTTCAGTTATTATGGGAAAATGGCAACAAAAAGTTATAACAGTCAACTTTTTTCCTTTACTTTCTACAGAAATGGAGTACTTCCGTTGCCAACATTTAAAGAAATTCCCGCTTAAAACTACAAAAAAATAATAATAATAATAATAATAATATCTCAAAAATAAATTGAGATGAAGTTTTCTAACTAATTGCATTTAAAAGTAATCTTTCCCCCTATACGATGGTATAAAAATTGAAAATGTGCGATGCTTAAAAGTTAAAAAAATTGCAGTATAGATTATCCCGTACAATGATTCATCTGCTTTGTTTTACGGCTGGCTTATAAAACGTAACGTTATTTTTTAGAGATGACACTTTAATTGCTTGCCAAAAGAAATAGTATATCGGGGGCTAACAAGGAAGCATCAAATATTAATACGGTAATTTATGTGAGATTATTGTCAGCCCACATATCTAAAAGAGCGTGATTTATGTTTTGGGGAGGGGGGTTTAAAATTGGACTCACGATGGCTCTTTAAAGCATTCTAAACATTCTCACCATTGTGGCCATTGTGGCTCAATCCATGCTATGGAATATTTTCCCTAATTCTCAAACTTTGCTCATTGTGTTCATGCATTTTCTTCCTTATCTTTATCGGTGCTGAAGGTAAAATAACAGTACGAATACACATTCCTTGAATTTGTACAAACAAAAAGAGACCATAGATAACAAAACAAGGAACGGGAATTCTGATTTTCCAGAATTTAATGTCACCCCCGATGAAAAAAAAATATATGTATATAAATATAGAAGATACTAACCATACTTCAGTTTTACGACGCTTAATTTGAAATAAAATGACGTATTTTGCATCCTCCGAATAATTCCTTATTATCGATTCAGTCTTAAACAACATCTATAGTGAAGTATTCATATGACGTCACTATCGCTGAATACTACACACACACACACACACACACACAAAAAAAAAATATATATATATATATATCTCCAGAAACTGGACAAAAAAATTGGCTATCTGATGATTTATATGCTGTTTTTTTTGGTTTTTTTTTTTTGTTATATAGATAATTAAATTAAATAAATATAGTTTATAATAGCGACATGTTTTATCAGAAATCATTCATTTATATTTTTTTCAAAATAGCACGTATTTTAATTATATTTTTGTCAGTAGTTATGGGAAAATGGCAACAAAAAGATATAATTACTGTCTTTCAACTATTTTTTCTTTACTTTTTACAGAAATGGGGTACTTGAGTTGCCAAAACTAAACAAATGGCGGTAAAAAAAAAAAAATAAAAAAAAAAATAATATCTCAGAAATAATTTGAGATGCGGTTTTCAAACTAATTGCATTAAAAAATACTTTTTTTCCAATACGACGGTATAAAAATTGAAAATGTGCGATGCTTAGAAGTTTAATAAACTGCAGTAGCGTATTTAACTGTTCAATGATACATCTGCTTAGTTTTACGGCTGGCTTATACAAGGGAGCGTTATTTTTTGGAGACGACATTTTATTTGACGGTAGAAAGTAATAGCATATCGGATGCTAAAAAGGCCTTTTTCTAAATTGATATTTTAAGGGCTGGTAATTTATGATCACAAATGCTGTTCTAAAATTCCTAACACCCTTAAAATAGCAATTTAATTATCGATAACCTAAATTCATACAGTAAAAAAATGTAAGGCATTTAATTAAGTGAATGATCTACAAAACCTCAAACTTTTTTATTGTAAATTGTTTAGGTTAAGTAATTGTGAAATTTTCTTACTTACTTGGAGACGCTGTCTGGAATGTATTTTGTAAACTCAGATGAACATTACACTTATTTAACGGGGAAATAAGCGTCACTGCTGAAATTTATGGGTTTTTATCAGAAGCCAAAAGAATCAACTATATAACAGTAAAGTAAAAATGTTATAAAAATTAAATACGTTAGTTTATATCCACCTCGGTTAGGATCTATCACATGTGATACTTCGCTATCGAGGATTATAAAATGAAATTTGATTCAGAATTCTAGATGAAATGTCTCACATGAATGACAATGACTCGCATCTACGTTTAAATTTTCCACTTGCATTAAGTAGCTATAATATTTTATCTACATTTAGTTCTTAACATCCCATATTTCATTCAAAATAACTGTTCCTTACATTTATTTTTTGCATATGTCCTTACGAAATGAATTCTTTTTATTCAAATCATTTAGTAATGTGTTTTTGCATTTAATAATAATAATAATTATTATTCTACATTTAACTTTTAGTCGTTATAAATACTGTTACAGAGTCTCTACGATTTAAGTAAATTTCTTTCTTTTCCGTTTCAACATTATATATTTCTTGTGTCTTACATAAAAAAAACCTCTTTCTTCGGAAAATAAATCGCTGATAGATATTAAAATACGTGGCATGATACCTTCTTCTAAAAACCACGTATGTGTTTTTCTCAGGATTTCTAATTCGGTTTATACATTTCAGTTATCTGCATCTTATGGAAAACTACATTTTAGCCATCTGGCATTGCATATGATAAGTTTTTGCATCTGATAAGCTGTTTCAAAATTTCTATAGTTCATGATTTAAAATTCGGTGTTTTCTGAAACCCACATGCTTTTAATAAATTACCGGCAATTACTAATCCTGCGACAATGCGATTTAATTTTAATCACTCCTTTTGCAGTATTGGTCATGTGTTAAAGCCTATATAACAAAAGCATTTTATCCTAGTGTTATCGGGCTCTCAGTTATTTGTGCCCTTCATATAAATGCTTCTCTGAATCTGCAGTTATGAATTAAAATGAAAAATATTTTAACGCTTTTACAACACTTCATCTTTGCGCTATTGTAAATGGATTCTCTCAAATCAACTAATAGATATCCATCTATCCAAGTGCTAAATTGCACAATCAAATGCATATAGTATAAATATTTATACCACTCTGCAATTAAAGTACTGGATACATGTAGGCGGTCGTCTAACAAAATGTTTCATCTGACAATATTTGAACGACAAACAAAATGGGTAAATGATAAACTCCTGATAAAAACTTGCCGCCGAAAATCAATTAGTGCATAGAATCTAGACACATAAGTGAAAAAGATGTAGTTATAATCTTAAAGTTTCCAAGATGAGTATATTTGGCTGCACGAAATGGTTTCTCATTCGTATGCAGCTTCAGTGATCGCACCACGGTTAAGAATGGGGCTTTAAAACTTTACGTGTCATTCTTCCTTTTAGATGCAAGATTTACTTCTGAGAGGTTCCGCACACAAAGGTGCTAGATGGCTTATGGTGCGTTTGAACCCAATCGCCGCTGTCTGCTTAATCTTTCACAGTTTTCTCTTGTTTTCTTTGAACCTTGTGCGCCTTTCGTAAATACGGCTAAATTCCCCAGAAAGACCACCAAGGCGGGTGAAACCTTCGCCCTACTTTCATCGCGTAGATATTACACTAACACTAGTCTTCATTTTATAGACATTACAAAGGTGACACTAACCACAACTTGTCAACGTATTTTCTGGAGAGAGAATAATCATTGTATGGATTGACCTGCAAAACTCTTGTTGATTCTTCGGATATTAACTCGTTCTGTAAATTCTTATCTTGCCGAAAAGTAAAGTAGAAAAATTCTGTGTAATTAGAAAATATAAACTGCATAATAAAGAAGATCAAGAAATGAATCGGTCATTTCAAAAACCACATAAGTCAAAGAATCAGAATTTATCAGAAAAAAAATAGTATTATTCTTAAGTAAAAGGATTTTTATGAATTTTTTGCAGTGATTATAGAATTTGGACTTCAAAGCTTGTAAATATGTATAATGTATTAATAATAAAAAGAAAAATAACAGAAAAACTGTTCCTGACATGTTGTTTTAGCAAGAAACGAGGTTAGGTGGTATTTAATTTGAAGAAAACAGTCATATTAAACTTATTTTTAATCAACATTAATGATAATAACACTTATACAAGAACGTTTTTATATTTTAATATCATTATGGTGCGTAATCATATTTTTCATAATTCTCAATTGGATTAGTTTCAATATTGACAGTTGATCAGCTAAATATGTTTTGGCACATGCTCTTATAGAATGTTATCCTGAACTCGCTTTAAATAGTCTAAAGTGTACTATTAATTGACATTTTCGATGACTTTGGCTGATGGAAGAGACACAGGGGTTGAAGTTTTTTTCATCAAGATAGATGAATCTTTAACGGATCCATCAATAAATTCCTCGACTATAATATTGCCTTTTTTATCAAAATCACAGTGAAAAATCGTGTATATCGAAGGAACAACTGTTTTTTTTTGTTTTTTTTTTTAATTCTGTGAAACGCTTTTCCCGTACTATTATGTTGACAAATGGGCTTTTTTTATACAAAATCAACCATCAGTTCTTGAAGTTCAAAACATCTTAAGTTTTCATGTAAATGTTCAACTTGCGTTCGAAACGAAATCAATACATTTTTCTGGGGACGTAGATAAGATCATGATTTCTCACATTTTATATGACTCCAAAATTGCAGTCATATGGTAAAAATAAATGACCATGTACGGACAAATACTGATAATTATTTTCAAATCGTCTGGAGTCATTCGAATCCAACATAAATCTCAACTTCGTGTTGATTTTAATTTACCCAGGGCAACCATCAGAAAACAAATATAAATGCTTAATATGTGGTCCAATATAATGCAACTTTCAATGTAATACAGCGACATAGAGCAAACCTCATTTGCTCCCTTGTTAGCAGTGCCTTCCTAATAGATGTAAAATATCGATGTAAAATATAATATATAAATTTTGCCAGTACAGTGAAAACATAGGTATTTTCTTTTACAAAAAATCTCAAAACGCATGTTTCTTACGTATACAGTATCTTCTTATATAATAATAATAAATGTTATTAATATAAAATAAAATGTTCAGCAAATTTATTTTCCTTTTACAAAATTGTTTATTAAATATGTTAACCCTGTAAAAGAAATTTCTGCATTGTTAACAAGGAAGTATTAGGAATTCATACAGGGTTAAACAACCGAATAAACAAATGATAAGTAAATTAATGTAAAGAAACAACGTAAGTTTGCTTTTACGAACTATCTTGTTTCCTTGCTATACGACAAAAAGCTCTTAATGAAGCTCATTAGCAAAAGTAGCTGAAACCTTCGCAGAAAAATTCAAAATTAAATACCTATTGATCTTCGTGTAAACAGGACATGACTTTTAATAAAATAGTTTCTAATTTTTTTTCCGTCAAATGTTACTTAAAATGAAGCAAAATTTGAAATTAAAACTTACTGACAAGATAAATTTTAAGATTCCATATGTGCCTTGGGTATATGGATTAAAATGGATATTTTAATTTAGAAGATTTTGTGGTAAATAGTGTGTTTGAAATGATGATTTAATGAAAAATACAATTACAAAGAAGTTTTGCTTTAAATGTTTATTTTCTTTAAAATCCATAATATATAGACATCTATATCCAAAAGAATTAAATCTTTGAAATCCATTTTATATTGCAATATTTTAAAAGATTGAAACATCTCCAAATAAAGGAAGAGTTCTTGTCTACAGCAATACAACACAAACAGCAATTATATGAAATGAATTTTTAATGCAACCAATTTTAGTAATGTATGTTAATTTTTACTTTCCGAACATATAGTGAAAGTGAAGTTTATTAACCGAAGAACAATCGCGTCTTTTTTCAGCACGTTATTAATCGAGATGTGTCTTTTTGCCGTCTGCCCTCAGTATGGAGAAAATTTAAAATAAGAAACATTTTTCAATTAATTTTCGAAAATTACATTTCATTGAAGTTATAAATTTGCAATTTACTAAAATTATACATTTTATTTGTGAGATCTGGAATAATGGGAAAAAAGTAAAATAAACTAAAATAGTGATCGTTCCACAGATTTTTCCACTAATTTCAACTCTCCTTGTAAAAATGTATCTGAAGGAAGAATAGAGATGTTACTTCATTATGATGATTGAGAAACCATTAAAGTTCGCTACATGGTAGTTCTCTACTGTATTTATAAAGGGGATATGAGTTAGGAGAAGATAACAGAAAGCAAATAATAGTTAGCAAAAAGACCGACACGCGCCTATTGCCGGGTTAACCGTGATTTGTATGCGTGAGTGTGAGAGAACATGATAACTTCCAAACTGTTGTTATAATAATGTTTCGTAATTGTGTCTACTTTCAGCTGTTGCCACTATAACTACAATTTCGTTTCATATGATTTCAAGGTATTAACACCTGAAGATTTTAATTACCACATTTACGCCAAATACGCCATTTGTCTATGTACGCGATTACCAAAGTTTAACATTAAGATCAGATTACCCATATGATACAACAATTTGGTGGTAAACAAATATCTGTCAATTAAAATAAAATTATTTTATATACACACTTATATATATAGTATAATTTTGCAAGCCCAAGAAACTCAATAAAATTGAAATGAATAAAATTGAGGTTACCTATTTAAAATAGTCTTCTTTTTTCAAAATTGTTAAACATATCAATAATTTTGAAATTATACAAGTGATGAAGTTAAAAATGAAATTGTTGAGAACAAAATCATTTTTAAATTCAAACATTGCGCCAACTTAACAAATAAAATGACTAAAAAATAGAACCAGTATTTTATATAAAAAAGTCTAAATAATAGCACAAGTATTTAACTTTATCAAGAAATTATACATTGTTATTTCTTTAAATCATAGACAATGTAAAAAATCATTCTTTATTCTCAGAAGCATTTTTATGTTAGTATTTAAAAAAAATATAGAAAATAACATTTTCAGATCTTTATAATGATTCAAACGATAAACCACAGCAATCTTTTCACGGCAGATTTGAAAACCCTTTTCTTTCTTTTATTTATTTTTTTAATTTAATCCTTCTTCGGCTGTCATAGAATAAAAAATGGTCTGTAAATTTCAGTTTTAATTAAATAACTTAGTTTATTCAACTGAAAAGCGAAAATTTTAATACACTTAAACACAATGAAAAATATTTCGGAAAAAAAGATCTAATGATAATACTTTTATAATGAAAAGAAATATACAAAAAATTACTAATTATAAATTTAATCATTTATAAAAATTCAGTACATAAATATTAAAAATTTCCATGTTAAATAAATTTAAAATTATTTCTAAAGAAAAAAAGTGTTAAATAAAAAATAATAATCAAATGGTTCATCTTTTTCCCATTAAAATAAAATACAGTTATAAAATGGAAGAACAATGATTAATATTCTACGTATTTATGATGTATATTTTATGGAGTCAACGTTTAATAAAATATGCATATTTTCTATTTTAAATTTTAATATGATGAACAAATACTTCGAGTGAATTTAGACAAGTTTTTTTTTCTTCTAAATTATTGACTAAAATTGACTGTATTAATGACTAAAAAAATTATGATTATAGTCAAAATTCTCATTACAAATAAAAGAGCGAGAAAAAGACATACAGATATATACGATCGTATAATAACACTACTTCCCTAAGTAAGTAGAGCAACTTCTATAAAATTCATGCATGAGTAACGATAACGTATATACAATCTTAAAACGATTAGAAGTGATTTTCAATTGCGTTATATCTCGTTAACTATTAATGTTTGGTATGAAAACGATTTTAGTTTTTTGATATATATTTTTTTCAATTTCTCTATAAACGGTTCAATAAGAATTTTAAACCTTTTTTCTGATAAATTTCTGATTTTTTTCCCTAACAAAATTATTATTATTTTTAAATATTTGTATATTTATTCTGTTTTTCCATATGCTCTTAAATTTTAAATGCATGAAAAATAATCTAAATTTCATAAATTTCATCCGCTTCACTACCGATTGGAAAATTTGCCACTGGAAAATAAATAATAATTGACTAGATAAAAAATCATGGTACTAGTGTTTTTGCTTTTAGAGACAAAGGATTAATGATAAGTTGTAATTTTACTAATCTTTATAAATATGGAGAGAAACATTGTACGTTTTTTACATTTTTAACATAAAGGAATTTCTATATTGTATCATGTCTAATCAAGTCAGAAATTTAGCTATCATATTTTGTTATGCGCTGCAATCAACACCCACCAATAAATCTAAGAGTCATGAACAATTAATCATATATACATGATAGCTTGTGAACTTATTTAATTTTTTGTCAGTTGATCTGAAAACTTCGTTTTTATGAAAATTTTATTTAGCACGTTCACGCCGGCACGGTGGGTCACACTCGACTGTCTCAGAGCTGCCATGTCTCCGACTTTGTGGCTACCAGTATTTTAATACAGAAAATGTTGTTTTATTTAATTAGAACAATTGGGCGATTTAAAGGAACAACATTTTCTCTAAAATAACAGCGGTGTGTAAAAATCCGGAGACTTGACCACTCTGAGACAGTCGAGTGTGACCCACCGCGCCGGTGTGAACGTGTTAATATAGACACAGTTAGTATGGTTCAAATACACTGGTTATGTTTTATTTATCGTTAGTGTACAATTTTTCATAAAATATTCAGCCTTTCGGCATCAAAGTCCTTTTTTTAAATATTGAGAACATTTTTTCAACTAATACTTGCTGCAAGACGAAATGTTTTTGTAATTAAAAAAAGGAATCAATAAGCATATGTTATACTAGAGAATACAAATTTATTATTAAGTTCAAAATACACGGCTGCCACAGGTGACTATTTTTTTAATTCTAACTGGCACCACTTTCTCAAAACAGAAATACTTAACACGCACTTTAATGACATTTGCAAGTGAAATATACTTCAAAATGTATATGGGTCATTCCACACGAATTCAACCAATGGGTGTTGCAGCATAGTCACAGATTTTTTTAAATTTTTTTTGTAGACAGACATAGTAGTGAAACCCTCAAATCTGAAATTTAAAACTAATTTGCGCAATATTCACTGAGATATACCCTTTTAAAAAATGGTCATTTTTACCAAATGGCGGCCATCTTTGATGCTATCCCAATGTCTATAAATGTCCATAACTTGACAACTAATGATTCAAATTTTATATTTCTGGTACCAATTTAAATCTATTTATATAAAGAATGCATATATGATATTAAAACAATGGTAAATTTTTATTTTAATACTGTTTATTACATTTAAACAGAAAATATCACCCTCAAAAATTGGCTTACTGTAATGGACCATAAAAAAAATGGCCCATCATAAATTTTTTTCAAACTTGCTAAAAACATTGCTCCATATGTATACTTTAAACAGAAAAAAAATTGGAGAGGTAAAAAGTTTCATTAAAGAAAAATAGCTTTTTACACATAGGATGTCATTTACCTGTGCAACATGCATTCTTCAGATTCAATGCAACAAACAAGTTTTTTTAGCAGTGATATGTAGTCATTGATATGAATAGCATGAAGCATAAGTTTAATATTTTGATGGTATACACACACACAGACAGAATGAATACCTTTGCTTGTAGCAGTAACACATTCTCTTGGACGTAGTGAGCAAAACTTAGACAATCCAATTTTTAAGTCATGTTGTTCTTTAAATGCAATATATAAGTCCTTTAAATTGTGCAAAATCAATCTCTTTTGTTTTAATATTCTGCCGTTTTCAGTTGGAACAGATGTGAAATATTTTTTTCCACGACACATGCGGCTGTTATTATCATCATATTAAAAATTAATAACTTTTTCTATAACGTCTGGACTCAGTTTAACACTTTTTCTTCCACTAGGCATCGATAACATCCCTCCTGTTGTTTTAAACTTCCTTGCCTTTTTTACAAGATAGTGTGTAGTATTAAAATAAGTCATTGTTTGCTGTATTGTCCATGAATCTGGAACTAATGTTAGAATTTGAAGTTTTTCTTTAAAACACGCGTTTGTAAACTTCTCCAATAATTTATCCATCATAGATGTGCAGTCAGGACAAGTTGTGTCTTTACTATTTTGAGGCTTATTTATGGTTTCAACACCTAATACTGTAGCTGCTTTAGTTGCAAAACACTTAGTTATTTTTGGAACTTTCTTTTGCATGTAATTAAGTTTTCTCTTTGAGGTACGCCTACTTACATTTATTGGCGATAACTCTAACAATTCACATCTTTTTTTTTTAATTGTTCTATTACTACTGTGGGTTCATTAAAATCTGAATCAGAGGGGCTTTCTGTTCCTGAGGTGGTTATCCTGTCAACAATAGACATTTTTTTCATATTTACTGATGAATAACAGGAAACACACAATTTTTTTCCTGGAATGAGGATATCTGGATTTGTTTTAGACATATCTAATGATATTGTTTTTAGTGATTTTGCTCTGATGCTATTTGGATGTTTATTAAATAGATCACAACATTGTCTCTGTCTTAAAATATACCATTTTAGATATTTATCCTTGTGAACCTTGCATACACTATTTCCGTGGACAAAGCATTTTTCATCTGGGATTATATAATGCAATCTTTTTTTTAATAACTGTAAATCACGTGAAGACAATTGAAGAACAGGAATCAGATCAGTACTCAATGAAACACCAAGTTTCTTGCATACAAAACACTCCATGTCCACTGTAGAATCTTAAGCACAAAATAACTATTCTATGCCAGTGCATACTACATTGAAAACATCAACAGAAATGATGTTTAAAAGGGATAGTCAAATTTTTTTGTACATTATGATGTAATATTTCATCATACTTTAATTACAACCAATTAGAAAACAGATGACGATACAGCAGCAATCTTTTCCCAAAATTGCATCAGCATACAACATGATGCAATAATTCATAAATTATGTCAAATATTTTTTTTTATTTAAAATTTTATATATAATGCAGTTTATAATAAGCTTACCCACAAAAGGTTTCAAAAATTTTCAACAAAAGATTTGTTGGATACATTATGATAAAATTGCATAAAAATATAACATGATGCAATATTACATCAGGATAGAAGATGATGCATTATTACATCATGTTTTGAATTCAAATAATAAGGAAAATAGATTATGCAAGATTAGCATTCATTTCATGAATTCTGTCATTCTTAGTATGTAAATTTATTGAAATAGAAAATACATAAACAGACATATTTATATCTGAATATTTAATGCAACTTGAATGATGTAAATACATGCATACACAACCAAAAACCGCAACCAAAAACCGCATGGTGTTAGATCAGGCGATCGTGGTGGCCAGACTGTTTGAAAATAACGACTTATGATGCAGTCTTCTGTAAAATGGCTTGTTAAGAAAGTTCGAACTACTCTAGTAATGTGCGGTGGTGCACCGTCTTGCATAAACACGATATTTTGAAAGCAGCCTCGCTGTTGCAGCTTGGGAATCATAAAATTTGACAACATATTGAGATACCTTCTCCCATTTACGGAGCATGTAATGGGTCATGTGGATGTTAGTTCCTCAAAAAAATATAGCCCTATCATAAACGTAGCTGTGAAACCGCATCACACCATCACTTTAGATGCATGCAATGGAACTTCTTGGACAACATTAGGATTCTCTTTCACCCAAATTCGACAGTTGTGTGTTTTCACTTGTCCGTTTAAATAAAAATGCGCTTCATCAGTCCATAGAATATTTCAGGGCCAAGAATTGTCCGCATTCCTTCGTGCAAGAAACTGTAGTGAAAATGATAGCCGGCTTTTGGTATCGCCCTGTATTAGTTGTTGTACCCTCTGAATCTTGTATGGACAGTAGCGCAAAATTTGACGCATCACTTTTCTCACAGTGGAAATCGGCATATCGACTTCATTCGCAATAGCTGGCACACTTGCATTACCAAATGATGACTGGCTTGCTAAATCCACGGCAGCAGTAGCAATATCTTCAATGCTAGAAATGTCTACCTTTTTTTGTCCTCTGCCAGGAAGAATGTCGAGTTTTCCTGTTCCCTCGAACTTTTTAATCATTTTGTCAACTCCACGATCCGACATTGGTCCACGTCTAACATTTTTTTTAATTTCCGGAATTCTCGAAGAGCTGCAGCTGCGTTGCTGTTATTCTGATAAAATAACTTTACAAGAAGTGCCTTTTCTTTCAAAGTTACCATTCTGCACAAATCGTAGATTCAAATGCTTTTCAGAAACAATCAACTGTTTCAGGGTCAAAGAAATCACATACACACTTTATAAGCAAGTTTTAAATCGGCAGGTGGTTAGAAGTGTATTTCATGTTTTCGAAGTTGCGACGTCACTTTCACGTCGTTCGTCAAAAAATTGAATAAAATGTGATATTTTTCAACCGTTGGATGAAATTTTGTGATTTTGTGTGTTTCATCTGGATTGACCGAAATTGATATAATGAATTTCAAAAAGTTTAGTTTTACCAACTGTTAAATAAAATTTCCTGTATTTTGTTTTTTACAAAATAAAGGAATCTGCAAATATCGGCTTAAATATTGGCGCAGCGCCACCTATTTAAAAAAAATTTAGCAACTTTTTTTTTTTAATTTTCGCAGAGCGCATCTCTTTAACTACGTACTAGTAAAATTTTGTTTCGTTTGGAGTCATACAGCCGGTTCTACAGCTTTCTGAATAGGCGAACTTTAATTATAACAACCCTGTACATCATATCCCGCTTAACCGGACTAATCGTGACCAAGGGTTAGCCGGTTAAGAGAAAAAACAATTAAACCAAGGAAGTAAGAAAACTTAAATAAGGAACTGCATATTTAATTAATTACATACGTAGGATTCCTTTAGTTTTTTTAATTTGTGTAGTTTAAAAAAAGTACATATATTCTATATTTTGTGAAATGGATACTAGTTGTAATTAACTGAATTGAAATAAAAAATTGTCACTACAAGGGACAGTACAAAGGTTAATATCAGAAATAATTTTAAATTATAAATATTTTTAAAACCTGAAGTAACATTTACACGTAACTTCATGCAATCTAGTTTAAAGGATAATAAATTGAAAAATATTTCGCAGCAGTTCTTAAATTTTTATATAATCCTGCTTTAGTTAGCATGATAATAAAAAATAATTTGTAGACAAATGTCGTGATTAAATTACTTGCTTCAATAAACCAGGGTACATTTTTTAGACTTTTTTGTGGTTGATGGTGGACGTGGGAGGGTGGAGATAAACACACATGCAAATGTTTTTACAATAAGAAAAAAAAATGCATAAATTCAGAAAAAAGTATCAAGCTTATTTTGCAATCTTTTTAAAATGAATTGAAAATACAGTTTTCAAAGAGTAAATATTTGAAAATTGCATGTTAAATTAGACTTTTTTCTCTTTTGTAAGAGAAAAAATCTTTACAAAAACTATATCTCAATGAATTTTTTATCGTAATTTTTTTATTTAAATAAGCAAAAAAATGTTAATAATTCACCAAAGGAAATTTTACTAATTTATTTTTTACCATGAGTATTTTTAGAGATATACAATGTATTAAAACGAATATTGTTGAGCATTTTAAATTTTTTAAGAACATTAAAACCTTATCAGTGCGTTGTACTAACAGTGCGTGGTTCACTAAAGCTGTACGTTAACTGCAGAAGAAGCATTATTTAAATTAATATGATTCTGCAGATACGATTTTTTTAAACATTTAGTAATGATTATTAGTATCAAGGATAATATTCATATACGGAGTTAAGTTTTTATATATGTTGGAAAATCAATATACCTCATTACTCAAAATTAGTTTAAGGTGAATAAAATTTGCATTATATTGTAATTTTGCTCTAATGCATTACACAAATTTCATGTTTAAATACAAATTTATCATCTTGAGGGATGCAATAGGTAAATATGTCGTCAAGGCATTTACTACAATTTTTGTTGACTTGTCATGTATATATCGAATGAAAGTAGAAAGTATCAAGAAAATACTGAACATATTAAAAAGTTTTAATTTAAAAATAATAATGTTTATATAACTTTAAAAAGCAACGTTAAAAACGCCAGTGCCTGGCACTGAGGCACTGAGGATGGTACGCTAAACGCTACCGAAACTAGTCTGCTGAATGTTTGCTTATTCTGGCGTTTTTAACGTTGCTTTTTAAATTTATATCATTCTGCGCCAAGTAGCATCTTAATAATTAATAATGATTATCTTTATTCTATGTAAATAATTTTCTACATCCATGATACATGTTCTATTGCGCAACAATACTCGTTATACTGCACTGTATCGTCAAATACTGACGAAATTATTAAAAAAAGGGTTTATAAATTCTTTTTATAGTAAAAAAGTTTCGTTTTAACAGTTTGGTTGTATTCTGAATATATTCCTGCGCTTTTTGGTAAATATTCTGTGTTTGAGAAAATCTCAATGGAATGCATCACATTTCTCATAATTCTGAAGCATTAGTAATTTTCTTTTTAAGTTCCATTAGTTTCACATTCGGTGTGAATGACTGGACACTTACATTTTCTTAAACTAATATTTCAGGCATTATTATTATAGTAGCCATTAGGATAGACATATTTTTTATATCTGTTTAACATAAATATATAAAAACTCATGACACTTAGTTTTCATTTAAAAAAATCTTTTATCTTGTTTTTTGTACACATTTAAACCAAAAGTCATAATTTACATTTTCCTTTCTTTTCATAAAAAATTTAAACACATTTCCTTATTTTATTTAAAAGAACATATATTCCGGTAGATTTTTAAAATTATGCTATTTAACAATATATAAAGCATGGTCTAATATCTTTTGGCACTTTTCCCCACACCTTTTGGCAAAAAGTGCCAAAAGGCATTAGACGATACTTTATATATTGTTAAATAACATAATTTTAAAAATCTACCGGAATATATGTTCTTTTAAATAAGGAAATGTGTTTTATTTTTTTATGAAAAGTAAAGAGAATGTAAATTATGAATTTTGATTTTAATATGTACAAAAAGCAAGATAAAAGATTTTTTTAAATGAAAAATAAGTGTCATAAGTTTTTATATATTGATGTTAAACAGATATGACAAATATGTCTATACTAATGGTTACTATAATAATAATGCCTGAAATATTGGCAAAAGAAAATATAAGTATAATATGGGCATTAAATAAGACAATGATTTCTGTCGAAAAACTCTAACTAAATGACTGGAAACTTTCAACGAAGTTTTCGACGACGAAGAACTTTTTTTTGAAGTTTAAAAGTGTTTATGAATTCTGTTATGAATCACTCTCACCATCCATATTTAAACTCCAGTAAATATAGTCGGATTGCCGTGAAATTGATATGTTATTGAGACTTACTATGACATGTGTAGTGTTCAAAATGAAGTGTATAGCATTTATAGTTACTTTGCTGGTATATAAAAAATAAATCCGTTACATTAAGGCCTAGAGGGAAAAATCATTTGCGTTGTTTTTTAATAATGTGTCATAATTTCAAACACATTGAGTTTTATATAAATCTCTGAAATGCACTACAATATGCTTACTATGGTATATTGTATGAATAACATTATTCGTTCATTTACAAGGACACTCAAAGAATTCCGTTGCATTACGGTCTATGAGGAAAAATCGTTTGCGGTGTGTTTTATTTATGTTACACTCGTTCAAACGTATTGAAATTGATATGTATCTTAGCGGTGCAATACCGTATATTTACAATAGAATATGGTGTGCAGAGCCTTCATTGTTCATATGCAGAGATACACAAAATAATTGGGTTACAATACTATCTACGAACAATAATAGCTGAAAGTACGTTTCCAAATGTGTTTTTTAATTTAATATTAAAAAAGGAAAATAATTAGCGTGTATAGATTATACAGGATCATACACAGGACTTCTCAAAACATCTAAAGTACATTTCCGTTTTAGGATGGAAATTAATGAAGTGATATTTTCAACTGTTGCGTGTGTTTCCAAGCTGAAGTAAATTGTAGCATACTATGTATTATATGAAAAATCTATATATCATATACAGGACAACACAAAACATATCAGATGTTGTTCCGCCTATTGATGGTAATTTCTGAAATTGTGTTTTCACAAGCGTTATGCATTCTACAAATTCGTCATTTAGACAACATTTTTCATTTTATGAAACTGCGAAGTTTTTTTTTCCTTCTGGATGTGTTAGAATGTGTTTCATAATCTATGCTTGACGCAGGATTTTACGTTCTTCTTTTGTTTTGCAGTAAGCATCAATCTAATGTCCTAAATGTAAAAGTATAGTTTTCACAACAACGGAGGCCTGTGAACTTCAATCGTTAAGGGTTCGGCTTGATTGAAATTCACTAATCGCGAAACCCCATGTTGATCTATGAAAAAACTTAAAAGTGCGGTTACGCATTACCTTATAGTATAATTAATAAATTACGTTTTATACCCTCAAACAATAGACGCCAGATGTCTAAGAGGTGCATTTTTAAAAATGGTCTGTCTAAAAGTTAAGTATTTGAAAAATCCTCATAAGTTTAGAAATTCTCACTTTATGAGATTTTATCATCTTCTTTAAAATATTTAACTGTTTAAGGAGACGATTTTTAAAAACAATCTTCGTGGGCATCATACGTCTACTTTCTGACGGCAAAAATCGTATTTTGATCTTCATATTAGATAATGAGCAATCGAGCTTTTAAGTTTTCTCTTAAGGTAACATAGGATTTCCCGATCAGGGATTCCCAATGGAGCAACACCTTAACATTGTTACAGTATAACAGTGCCCCCTGCGTTTCGTCGCCACAGAGTTCGGAGTATATTAGAGATGCACTATACTATCAATGCGGCTTGAAGTATGAAGCCAGTTAACGCTCAAAACATTCTGTCTAGACAAGACAAGCACGTAGAAGAAGGGCAGAATTCATTGAATGGGGAGTGGCTTTCAAAGCGAGCTACTAGATTTGATCAAATTGTGACAAGTTTTAGCCGGTTTCAGGAATGCATTTGTAGCCTCAAAACAAACCGACGCTTTTTTCCTATACATTTCTCTAAGGTGTGTGTTCATGCACCATAAACCGTTTAAAATAACGTCACTGTAACGTGTTAAAGTGTGCATCGCGGCCACAATTCTTTAAAACAACAAACCCCATATCGAGTGACATAACTATATCAGTAGCCTGTGTGCTTTACAAAACTGATAATACGGCAATCATTTAAATAGAGTACATTGAACTTTTCCCCTTTAAATTGTTAATAAGCCAATTACTATACCTGGTATTTTTTTTGCTTCGCGTCCATAAACCGTTGCTATGGTGACTATATGGTGCTATAGTAACTAAATCGTAAATGTCTACGTTGAAATGGAGTATTCGAAAAGCGGATGATATGTTACATATATTTTTAAATGCTAAAGATGGATATTAATGCTAAGCTTAAAAAAATAAATAAATCATTAAATTAGAATAATTTAATAACAAATTCATCTGGAAGAATGTTTTACGGAAACGACCTAATCAAAAATTTATTTTGTTGTCTACAATAAGAAAATTTAGGATAGTTTAATTAGATGGCTAATATAAAATTCATTAAATGAAAGTGCACAATGTGTTCTATGCTAAATGCAACATCAAGATTTTCTGCAAAAATGATATATAAAATCTTAAATTATTGGGAAATATTTTCATTACGGTAGCATAGTGATTATGAAAATGTATTTTTATTGGCTTATTAAATGAAAGTCACGTGTTTAAGTAAGTTTACCATAATATAAGATGTAGAAGGCACTTGTTTGAATCTTGCTTATACATTGTAATAATTTCCTGTAAATCTTGCAGGTTTAGGTGAGATAATTGGAAAGAAAAATTTTTTTGTAAGTTTAAAAAAAAATAATTTAACAAGTTAAAGAAAAAAAAGGATTATAGAAGTATTATGCTGTCTGGGAAATTCGAAAAGTGAATAGTAACTTTTGTCAGGTTCTAAAAAATGTGTGTGTAACATTTCTTGCAAATCTGCAAATATTTTAGATTTGTACAAAGAACATAAAATCTGATTTTTGTATATGTATATAGTACTTTTCTACTCCAGTGTTTTAAAATGAGAAGAAAAATGAGAAGCGCGCACAATTGAAACAACGGTATTATGTGTTTAAATAAATCTAGAATTTTTATCAACATATTTCATTCTAGTTAGTGCAAATGCACTATAATTTGAAATAATGATATTTAAGACCTTAATTTCAAATCCACAATCTAGATTTTAAGTGCTACACAAAAAAACATAAACATTTAATTAAAACTGAATTTGAAACAGAACGTTGAATTAAGAAATAGCGAAAACAATCTTCTTCGTTGAATGTAATTTGTATCGATTGAAAAATATTTTTGGGAAATTTCGTGATTTAAAAAACTTATGATGTGGGATAAAATTCATTAGTATGTTAAAACTGGCACTACACCAATCCTACGAATGCTTTTTTTATATTAAATTTTAATTTTCTCTTTAACGGATGATACTCAGGCTAAAATAAAAATATATATTCGCAGATTTTTTTCTACTTTTATCATGATTTCTTTTCATTGCATTAAGATAAGACGGTTTCTTGATGCAAAAGGGAATACTTTTGATATCTATTGAATTTAAGTTAAGGATATTTTTCTAACAACTTGAAACTGGAAAATGGTTAATATTTCCTTGTTTAAATAAATAAATGTCATTATTTTATAGGTATTAATAAATAATAAGTAGAATAATAATAAATGATAAATAGAATAATAATAAGTGATAAATAATAAGGGATTCAAAAGTTAAAGTATGATAAAATGATTTTTAAAAAAAGAAGTCCCGTTTTTAATGAAAGAGTATAATTTAAATATCATCGTATTAAAACTATGACAGATTAAAATGCTCAAAAAGTTTATAATTGTTAAAAGTTTTTAAAAAAAATAACATCGCTGAAAATTATAAAATTATTTTTAGAAACGTAAGCCAATTTCCAACTAAGTTATATCTGTCAAATTTTAAAAATGAAATGGTAATCGTTACATTAATAAAGTCGTAATTAGGAAACGCAAGAAAAATTAAATATATTAATTTTAACAATTTTGTATACATTAGTTTTGATTAGCCACATTTTATAAATTTTGTAACGCTCTCAATATATTGTTGTTTCATTAAGTGAGACGTAGCATTATGTAATACAATTTACTTATTTATGCGTGTATAATATAAATAATGTAATAATGTAAGCTTTATTAGTAAATTTCATATCTCATGTACAGAGTGTGTACAGTTGGTCAAAAAAAAAAAATCACATAAATTTTTATAATCAAAAAGTTCTAGAAGCAAACCAAAATAAGCATTCAACTGGAAATTAAGGTTACTTTAATTGAAGAGCTAAGTGGAAGAACATGTTAAGTAACAAAAATTACCTTTGAAGAAATTTGAAGTGAAAGTTTTTGCTGTAAATTTTAATGATTTATTTTCTGTTTTTATACCATGTGTTTAAAATATTACTAAATTCTCAGAATAACTTATTCATATTTAATTCTCAAATATTAAAAATTATTAATATTATTGACATTATTAAATACTAAAATATTAAATATTAATAAATAATGTCTTAAATCTTCAAGACTAAATAGAATCTTAGTATTTTATCTTCTTCGTGTGGTATGATACCTCATAACGCTTTCATGCAAAAGATATTTTTTTTATGTAGCATAACAAGTTCATAAACTCAGCTCTTCAATTTACAGTTTGGGACTCCTAATGTTAACCCTTTGTACTCGAGGGCTCCGCTACGGAGACAATGCAAATAATTTTGGGATACCTGTCTAGAAAAGCCAAGATTACATATTGGCAATTGCTTCGAGAGGTATCACACTTTGGACGATTACAAAATGTAATAATTTTTTTTTGTATATATATCATAGCATTTGTATTCATAAAGAATTTAAAAAATAAAAAGATTTAACTAAAATCGCTTCGAGTTGCTGGTAATGTGAATGAAAAAATACTACGGGTGCAAAGGGTTAAATTAACTTGTTTTGTTTGCGTGGCTGATAGGTTTTTATGGATAGCTCAAATAGTATTTCTGGGCAACAAGTGTAATTTAGGATTCGTATTTTCAGAGCTACTGCAAAACCATTTATCATGAAAAAAATTGTGGGTTTCAATTTATATGTGTTTCAAAAACATACTTTTTGAATTAATTTTGATATGTATTATGACAATTTTATAATACATGAATTTTGTAACAATAATTGATTAGAAGCCTCAAATAGTGAATCCAAAATTACAGCAGATATAATTTTCAGTCAAATGGCTATTTCAGTTTCTTCAATGGCAATTTAAATATTAAAATGCATGAGATGTTCTTTTTTTTCATTTTTTTTGGCCGGCTGTACAATTGAATGTAATTGAATCGTAATAGCTATGGATCCCCAATTTTTCGCGAAAAAGTGATAATGCTTATCTCCCCTGGGTAACTATATATTCATCAATCCATTTATTTAATGAGACTCTAGGATATATAAATTAAAAACATGGCGACGTAAGGGACGAGTTAAAAGCTGACATTTGCTTAAATAGCTTATGATAATTTTACCAGAATAATGGAATATCATCTACAATGTTTGACAGAATGTTTGGTGAAATATTCTGCTGCATGTGAGAGTTATTTGTAGTTATAGATTGAACTAGTTAATGAAACGTTTTCTTTCAACAACATGACTGATTTTTTTTAAATCTTTTACGGAGAATATTCACAGTGTGCAGAATACCTATACTCGCCTCGCTGACTTCAAAATAATGATCTTGTTTCGATCTTTTGAACTTGCGTTCGCTATGTAGCATAATTCAATGCGAGTTAAAATATTGCCTGCTGATTTTCATCAAATTTAGTTTCCTAGCATAAAAAAAACGTATTTTTACAGCGAATGAAAAAATGTTAACCAAGCATACTTTTAAATTATGCAATAGTATTATACAGGGTGCAATATGCTATATATCGCCGACCTTTAATTTTTGAACCGTTGGTCGTAGAAATATAGTTCCAATTACAAAAAAGTTTCAAATGAGGTAAATTTTCAAGTTGTGGTATTATTTATAGTAAAAAATCAATTTTATTAAAATTACGAAATCTAACTTTTTATACGGTCCCCCAGTCCATATAGTCACATTTACTAAAAGTTTACACGTATCATAACATATATAACACAAAACGTTTGACAGCTGTACTACAAAAATTGACACAGTTATTAAATTTCATAGTTTGAGATTTTTGCACATGATTTTGTCTTCCATTGAGGGATCAGTTAAAAGTTGAATTAATGTAATTCGAAGTCAAACTCACTGTGCAATGTCTTTTCAACGGACATACCACCTTTAGCCTGTACCACCAAATCGGGATATCACCAAAGATGGTTTTTCATCTAAAAAATTGAGCTGAGTTTTAGAGAAAGAATGAAATATTAAAATAAAACGGAAAAATAAATATCAATTTATTATAATATCAGAAAACGGTCTACTATAAAAAATGAATACATCAAACGTTGGAATCTACTAGAGAAACTGCTCAAAGTGTTCTCCATTGGTTGCAATGCACAATTGAATGCGTGGCAGTACTCAGTCCTGGACACATTAGATCATAGCAGGTGTGCAAACTGTGCGACAATGAAGGATGATGCGCTGCTTCAGACAAATCGAAGAAGTAGTCTCAGTCACATAGACCCATGCCTTCATGTAACCACAGAGGTAGAAGTCCATGGAACTCAAGTCCGGCGAACTCGTTGGCCAATCTACCGAACCACCATATCCAAGGATCTGTTGACCGAATCTGGTGGTCAGATACGCCCGGACGTTTGCTGTATTATGCGGAGATGGCGCCAACATGTTGAAAACACACCCGGCATGCATGTTAGAGAGGCAGCTCTTCATACCAGTCACGCACCGTGTTTTGTAGGAGATGCAGGTAATGATCGCCCGTTAAGGTCCCATCATAGAAGATGGGTCCAACAATCTGGGTTCCCCATATACCGCACAATACTTGTCGTACAGCGCGAGTGAGGTGGAGGTTTTCCAGAGACAAGTAATGCACAATGTGCACGTTCACAATGCCACCGCGTGTAAAAATTGACATCTGTCTACAGAATGTCAAAAAGGAACGAAGGATTTTCCTCTAAGGTGTTGAGCATGAAATTACAGTAATCAAATCGTCGTGAGTGTTTACCCAGCATCAATGCTTGCACCAGTGTCGGATGGTATGGATGCGCATCATGTGCATGGAACAAATGCCAGACATGCGGACCACATGCCTGGCTTATTTCCGCCATGATCAGTTGTCGAATTAAAAGGGCAAATTCCAGGACCTTCTTTGGTGTCACCCGAATATTACACCTTGCTCGCCTACTTGTTCTGGGTCGTGATGAAACAGAGCCGGTCGCTCAAAGATGGTGCAATACATCAGTTATAGTTTCAAACGTTGGATGTAGATCCTTAGGGAAACATTATGAATAAGCACTCGCAGCATTCCTGGCATTCCTTTGACATTCACCATAAATAAGTATCATTTCGGCATATCGCATGTATGAGTAGCTTGACATCAGATCGCAGCGCTGATTAGGAAGTCCACTGCTAGATGGATCGTGTTTTACCTCGAACGTGTGGCGCTACGGTACTATTGTAATTTTCATAATACCAATTTTCATGCTTGTTATAGCTTGGCAGCTCGTTTGCATTCTTCTGCCATTTATCTAGTCTATAGTGAGTATGTTTTATTTTCCGGTTGTCGATTCTACCTACTTTGACGTTTGAATGTTGTTCGACCCATAAATGTTAGCTCAAATGTTTAGATGAAATAACCCTCTTTGGTGATACCCCGATTTGGCGATACCGGGTAAAGGTGGTTTCGCCATAAAAAGGACATTTCACCGTGATTTTGATCTCGAATTACTTTAATTAATCTTTTAACTTATCCCTCAATGAAAGACAAAGTTATGTGCAACAATCTCAAACTTTGAAATTTAATAACTGTGTCAATTTTTGTGTTACAGATGTCAATTTTTGTGTGTTTTATCTGTTACGATATTTGTAAACTTTTACTAAATATAACTATTGTGTAGCAATATATTTTTTTTACTTTTCCCAGGCAGTTTAATTAATATTACTTTTAAACATCTCTTATTTATTTAATCTAACCTTTTCTGTTTTATATTTACTGGTTTCATTTCCCTTTTTCAAGTTCAGGACTATTATTAAGATCTTCAGTATCTGGAAACGGAGTACGAGAGAAGAAGTCAGCGTGTACATTCTCTTTACCAGTAAGATGTTTAAAGAAATAATCAAAATCATACTCTCCAAGAATGAGTAGCTATCTTGAAGTGATGTTTGCTGGTGATACGACTTTAGAATAATGCTTTAAGGGTTTGCTGTCAGACAAGATGTAAAAATGACTTCCCCGAAGATAATATTCAAAAGCATAGATTCCTTTAACAATGGCCATTAATTCAATTGAATAGCTGGATATCGAGATTCTGAATCCTTTAGCATTTTGCTGAAGCAGGAAATGGGTAAGAGGTCTTCACCATGTTTCTGCATTAATATGGCAGAAATTGCAAAAGAACTTGCATCTGTGTTGAGATAAAACTCTTCATTAAAATTAGGTTGGATTAGAAACGGTTTTTTGAAGAGAATACATTGAAGCTGTGCAAATGCTTGTTGCTGTTCAGAGTTCCATTAAAAGGGATTTTTGAAGAGGTAAGTTTTACAAGTGAAGCAGAAATTTTGGCAAAAGCTGGGATGAGATGTCTATAATATCCACATACACGAAGAAAGCGTTTAACATGTTTCTTTGATTTAAGCACAGGGAATGAATTTATTTTAGAAATATTTGATGCAATGGGATAATGCAACTGGGGTTCGGATTTTTAACTTTTTTATCATTAACCGAGATATTAATTAAAAGTTCACTAAAAACTGATTTTGTTTTTCGAAAATTAGCAGATTTGCGATGCATACTTAGTCCCTGCACTAGAGCGCATAAAAGGGAAGAACCAAAGAAAACGCTAAAACTCGGGCCGTTTCTCAGCGCCTTCATCTCATGTTTTCATTACTAACAAGGAAGGTCTCCATACGGGCATACTCCGAAAAATAAGAAAAAATTCCAGTATGTTCTACTCATGAGGATAGATATGGCTCTAGCAAAAAAATTTGGCGGAAACTCGATAGAGGTTCCGTAAAATAATAATGAAAATTTCGATATTTGGTGATTTATCACCGGTTGGCGATGGAATAAAATTTCAAAAAATACTTTTTTATGACAAATACCCTTTAAGATAAAAATGTTTCGTAATGAAGTTGTTTAGATAAATTTAATGTAAATAACTTTAGTTTTGTCAGTTTTAGTTTGATTTAACTATAGTTTTGTCATATATATATATTTATAATTGAAATTTAACTATCAAATTTATGAATGAAAACAAAATTTGAATTAATTAAAATTGTTTCAATCTCAAAATTAAGTCCAAATGAGCACTATTGATTAAATTTTGTTGCTACGGAAATAACGACTTCTTTGATATATAAATGAATAACTGCAGCACTCTTTATCTTTCCTCTATTTTGGAATACGCTTAAATATATGAAAATAATTTTTGTATATGAAGTTGTTTTTAAAGTAATAAAATTAAATAACAAGCAACATAAATATGTAAGACAAAAATGTATTTATTAAACTCTCCCATTGTTTAAGTTTAAATTCATTAAATACTATTTACACGCATTCTAAAAATTCTTCAATTAAGAAGCAAATTTCAGGTACATTATAATGGTTCGCTTTTGGCGAGTAAAAGTACTGCTCGCCGAATCGCGTGACGCTTTCATCTTTTCGCTCCAAATACTCGAAAATATTTTATTTTTTTGCAGTCTTTCTACTGTAATTCCGTCACTAAATTTGAGTGATCTCTTATTACATGACTAGAAAAAGCTATGCCTTGATTGGATTCCCGATACATTATTTAATAAGATAAATATTTGAAAGTAACAATAACTTTTGTAACGCGGCCAACATTTTCTTGTTTCATTAAGTGAGACGTGGCATTATGTAATATAATTTACTTATCTATGCATGTATAATATAAATGATGCAATAATGTAAGCTATATTGGTAAATGACAAATCTAATGTACAGTGTGTACAGTTGGTCAAAAAACAAAATAAAAACAAACAAACAAGACAAAATCACATACATTTTTATAATCAAAATGTTCCAGAAATAAACCAAAATAAGCATTCAATGGAAAATTAAGTTTAATTTACAGTTTGGGACTCCTTGTTTTGGTTGCAAAATAAGTTGCAATGCTGATAGGGTTTTATGCATAGCTCAAATAGTATTTGTAGGCAACAACTGTAATGCACAACCAACATATTCTTGTTTACATATTCTACATTACGGCCAACATAGTTTTGTTTCATTAAGGGAGTCGAATCATTATGTAATATAAATTACTAATTTATGGATGTATAATATAAAAAATGTAATAATGTAAGTTATATTAGTAAATGACAAATCTAATGTACAGTGTGTACAGTTGGTCAAAAAACAAAATAAAAACAAACAAACAAGAAAAAATCACATACATTTTTATAATCAAAATGTTCCAGAAATTAACCAAAATAAGCATTCAATGGAAAATTAAGTTTAATTTACAGTTTGGGACTCCTAATGTAAATTAACTTGTTTTGGTTGCAAAATAAGTTGCAATGCTGATAGGGTTTTATGCATAGCTCAAATAGTATTTGTAGGCAATAACTGTAATGCACAACCAACATATTCTTGTTTACATATTCTACAATACGGCCAACATAGTCTTGTTTCATTAAGGGAGTCGAAGCATTATATAATATAAATTACTAATTTATGGATGTATAATATAAAAAATGTAATAATGTAAGTTATATTAGTAAATGTCAAATCTTATGTACAGAGTGTGTACAGCTGGTCAAAAAACAAAATAAAAACAAACAAACAAGAAAAAATCCCATACATTTTTATAATGAATATGTTCCAGAAACAAACCAAAAGAAGCATTCAACTGGAAATTAAGTTTAGTTTAGTTAACGGTTTGGGACTCCTAATTTTAAGGGGGTCCGAGACACAAAAATCTTCAAATTTTCAAAAAATATATTATTGCAGTAAAAAATCACCCATTTTTTCAGCTTAAAATGACGCTTAAATCTTGTTTCTATCCTTATTAGATCAGAAAAATCAATTTTTTCGTTTTGGTTTGCTTTCAAAATCTAACTTTCGGGCAATGGTTGTCACGCAAACGACTTCTAGTGAAAATTCGTTTTTATTCATGATGGGTTTTTTCACTATTTCTCGTATTTAAATTGTAACTCAAGAACCGCTAAAGATATATGGTGAATCCAAAATTACATCAGATATAATTTCCTCTCAAATGGATATTTCAGTTTCTTCATTGGTAATTTAAATATTAAAACGTATGAGATGTTCTCTTTTTCATTTTTTTTGGCCGGCTGTAAAATTGAATGTAATTGAATCATAATAGCTATGAATCCCCAGTTTTGCGAAAAAGCGATAAAGCTTATACCCCCCGGGTAAGTATATATTCATCCATCCATTTATTTAATGAGACTCTGGGATACATAAATTAAAAACGTGGCGACATAAGGGACGAGTTAATAGCTGAAATTTGCTTAAATAGCTTATGCAGATTTTACAAGAGTAACGGAATATCATCTACAATGTTTGACAGAATGTTTGGTGAAATATCATGCTGCATGTGTGAGTTATTTGTGGTTATAGCTGGAACTAGTTAATGAAACGTTTTCGTTCAAAAACGTGACTGATTTTTTTTTATCTGTTACGGAAAACATTCACAGAGTGCAGAATGCATTAATATCTAAACTCGCCTCGTTGACTTCAAAATAAGGATCTTGTTTCGATCTTTCAAACTTGTGTTCGCCAATTAGCATAATTCACTGCGAGTTAAAATATTGCCTTCTGAATTTCATCAAAATTCCTTTCCTAGCATCTCAAAAATCATATTTTTACAGTGAATGGATAAATGCTAACTAACAAAGCATATTTTTAAATTATGAAATAGTATTATATTTGTACATATTTATATAATTGTTATTTTGCAAGTCAACATAAAAAAAAACATAGTTACATTAAAAGTTAGTAAAGAACAAACTTAGAATATGTCTTCACGCATTTTTAATGTGTTTAAAGTGGAAGAAAAAAAATACATATCAATATTTAGTATAAAAAAATTTACACTTTTCGGGTCATGGCAACCTAAGTAGGTTAATATGGAATAGAGCTATAAGGAATATTAAAATTGAAAGATTAATCATCATTTAAAAGTATAAGCAAAATTATTTCAGAAGTAAACAATAATACATCATCTATAATTTATCAGATTCCTTGATAAGTAGTTTAAATTTTTATAAAAACACAAATGTAGTCTATTGTTTCTGCCAATCTGATGTTCACGTCAGTCAACATCAGGTATTATATCCACTCCTTCCCTCTTTCAACCTTTGAACAATTTCCATTGAAAAACAACCACATTCCATGTTCCATATTTAGCGTACAACCTTTTAAAAAGCCTATATCCAATAATACGTCGGAACGGAATATTTGTTTGTCTTCACTAGACTCGTCTTGCAACTGTGTCTTTAGCTGACATTCCACAACACCGATATAGCATCTTGATAATCATAACCTTTCCACTCGTCAACAAGTTAGCATAGTGGAAAACTGACCAATGCAGCAATAAATATAACTGTTCAACTTTATACAGAACTTGTTTAAAATTACTGACGATAAGATTTCTTAATTAATAAGAATTTTATAAAATTTTCTTGCAAAAAACCACAAGAATTGAGCATAAGATTTTATTTCACCTTGTCTCTCAAGTATCGAAACAGAACTGAGCATAGTGTATCATAGGAGTATTAGGAAGTCGTTTGGCAGTTTCACACTTAGATCTAATACCGTATGCACCAGATATTGAAGTATTCCCCATTACCAAATTTCGTCTATTTATGATATATTATTTTCGCATCATTTAACTGGGATACATGCCCTCAGCATTCTATCAAAAAACGTTTATAACAGTATTATTTTCTTATCAGTAAACACTCAATAACCCCTTGTCTAAGTATTTAAAAGTTAAAGAACAGCTTAAAACTTAAAAATAATTGAACACACTATTCAAAATGGTTTTACAGAAAACATACCATACATCGTTTTTCAGAATTATTATTCATTAGAATTTTTATAAAAGTTATATTTATATCCCATTTATTTCAAGCAGTGATACATAATTTGTTCTTAGAAATTAAAGATTTTCGTATTTTAAAATCATATAAAACGAAACTAATAATAAATGGAATAATAATGACATAGATTATAATCTATTGTAAAGAAATAAATTTTCATTTTCAAACATTTATAACAGTGATGATACTCAAATCACACATGCAAATGAAGCAGTTCTGGAAGTAATGTTAAAGGCAATAGTTTTCAAACCATATATCTTTATTAGCATATTTATAATATGCTAAAAGAAATATGAGTAAAGATAAAATTCTTCGAAGAAGATTTAAAATGACTTAAGAAAAATTTCACTTTCTCAAGAAATGTAAATGAATATGTCTTGTGATATTTAGTTATATTTAAATATCATTTTTGTCTTGATATTTTGAAAAGTAACATAATTTATTGATTTTTTCGTTATTACACAAGTTAGTTTCGTTATTACACAAAATGTAAACATTTACTTTTAATATGAGTATATTATTAGTTTTAATGTAGATTTTAGTGTTAAATTTATTTACATTAATGGACTTTAACAAAACTCGAAGAAATCTAATAGCAACTTTATTAATATATGTTACATTTGGTTTGGAAATGCATAAGGAATTAGATAAAGGAAATTGTTAAGAGAAAAAAATATTATTAATATTATTTGAAAAGACTGTTTCCTAGGAATCCGCATAAACTTTGCAGTCAAAATAGCAAAGGAATACGAATCAGGCAAAACCTGCGAACGAAGTTTTGCGTTTTCGTACATAAGGGCACGCCCGTTAGCAGAGAGTTCATTAAATAATCTGTGTTTTCCGAGAATGGAGCCAAAAGAGGAGCGTCTGCGTACGCGTGTATACAAGTTTTACAGAGGAAGTATTTATCATGGTGACACGTTCATCGTGAATTATTTTTTTTGCCGAAAATATCTCCAAACGAACTATAAACATTTTTCTACAACGTTAGTAGAAGTGACCCCTGGCCAAAAGACAACCGAGATCGGGTAGAAAGGTACATAAACTCACTTAGATAAACTTACAGCAGTTGAAACGACTGTTACAGACAGGATTTTCCAGGAAGAAAGGTGCTATACATCGTTCATGAACTTTACAATTGCATGTTTTTTAGAGTCTTTGATTTCATTATTAATATATTGTCTAAAGAAAAATGAAACTCACAAACGTAGGACTGAACACTGCATTTTAAACTTATGATAATAATTTAATTTTTTATTCAAATAATTAGAGTAGTTAACAATAGTAATTACTTTAATTGCGTGTATTTTAAAAATTTCAATTCTCTTCATGGGTATTACGATTAACTGTTAATACAATGATTTTTTAATTGCCGTACTTCTCGTATTAACAGAATGTGACTATATACGATAATGTCAATAATGTTCAAAATATATTTATGCATAACAAAAGAAAATTTACGGAACGGAAATCTACCAAACGTTGATGTCTAAAAACGTTGATGAGGATAGTCCAAAGCAGGTCTTGATGCAACTGGGGTGTCGGATTTTTTATTTTTTTTATCATTAAACGATATATTAATTAAAAGTTTACTAAAAACAGATTTTGTTTTGTAAAAATTAGCAGATTTGCGATGCATGCTTAGTCCCTGCTCCAGAGTGCATAGAAAGGAAGAACAAGAAAACGTTAAAACTCAGTCTGTTTCTCTACGGCTGCATCTCATGTATTCATTATTAACAAGAAAGGTCTCCATACGGGCATACTCCGAAAAATATGAAAAAAACTCGAGTATGTTCTACTCATGAGGATAGATATGTTTAAAAAAAATAAATAAAATCGGCGGAAGTTCGATAGAGCGTCCGTAAAATAATAATGGAAATTTCGATATTTGGTGATTTATCACCTGTTGGCGTTGGAATAAAATTTCAAAAAATACTTTTTTATGACAAATACTGACATATATTTAGGTTTGTCAGTTTTAGTGTGATTTAACTGTAGTTTTGTCATATATGTATATATTTATAACTAAAAGTTAACTATCAAATTTTATGAATTAAACCAAAATTTAAATTAATTAAAATAGTTTCAATCTCAAAATTAAGTCCAATTGAGTACTATCGATTCAGTTTTGTTACTACAGAAACAGCGACTTATTTGATATTGAAATGAGTAACTGCAGCAGTGTTTATCTTTCCTTTAATTTGGAATACGCTCATATATATGAAAAAAAAATTGTATATTAAATTGTTTCTAAAGTAATAAAATTAAATAGCAAGCAACACAAATATATAATTAAGAAAAGTATTTATTAAACTCTCCCATTGTTTAAGTTTAAACCCATTAAATACTATTTACACGCACTCTAAAAATTCTTCAATTAACAAGCAATTTTCAGGTACATTAAAATCCTTTGATTTGGCAAGGAAAAGTACCGCTCGCCAAATCGCTTGACGCTTTCGTATTTTCGCGCCAATAACTCAAAACTATTTTTTTAAGTCTTTCTGCTGTAATTCCGCCACTAAATTTGACTGACCCCTTATTAACATGACTAGAAAAAGCCATGTTTTATTTGGATTCGCGAAACATTAATTAATAAGATAAATATATAATTAAAAAAATTTTTAGTTTTTAGTTTTATTAGTAAGATTTTTTTTTTTTTTTTTATGATAAAAAACTGGTATAAATAAAAATATTTTCGAAACAAAATTTTACAAAATATTCAACTAAAGTTTTAAACTAAATGCTCTTTTAAAGATGTTTTTAAATTTTCCAATGGCCTCTGGTGTTTTCTCAAATGGTTTGAGATAGCTATGTTTCCAATCTTTGTAATTCACATAAAATAATCTTTGATAGCAATCTTAGAATAACATATTCGAAGAGAGCTTGAAGAAAGTCACTTCTTCAAAATCTATTTTTCTGGAAAAACTTTTGAAATCTCTCTCGTTGATACTAAGAATTATTAACTTATTATATTATTTTTATGATTGAACCTTCGAATTCCAATAGTATTTTACATAACGAATTTAACATTTAATTTTATTTGTTTACAATTCTTTTGTTGCCACTTTACAAAAAGAAATCATAATATAATTCTTTTAAAATGCGTAAGTATCGTCTGCATAAATGATTTCACATAAGAATAAATTGTGTTATGTGAATTCTTCAAACTGAAAAATACTTTTATAATTGTATGTAAATAATTGAATTTTCACAAAATCTATTTCATTAAAAATATGCTATAATTTTCATAAAAAAAAGGTATTTTAAAAATTTCATATAAGAAATCGTGAAACTATTATATGATTAACAGGAATGAGCGCCAAAATATGCTCTATTTCCAACCAATCTTAATAAAATATTCTATTAAAATGTATATTATCCTCTCAAATAACATACATTTTTAATATAAGAAAGTTTAATGTTCTTTTACGGTTTGAAGTATAAATTCTGCAGTTATTTTCAATATTTAAAATATTTCGTCTTCGCAAAATGCAGATATATAGGTTCCTTTTCTTATTTAACACGAGAGTAGTCGCGACATTTTTTAGAACGTTAGTAGTCGCGTTCGGTCCATTTGCCGCCGTTACCAGCAGGCCGAAAACGAAGGGGAAACTTGCCGGTGTTATCAGATGATCGAAAACGGATAACGTAGGGTGAAAATATTTACTGAACTTTAAAAGTTTACAGCAATTATTCATTTTACAATTTTACAGGAATTATTTATTTCGCTTAAGTATATATTCAGTTAGCATCTAGATAAATGTTTTTATAACTCTTTCTTCGTTTTGCATAAATACTTAAAGGTAAATAGTAAATGATTTGATTGAATTTCTGATGGTACTATGAATCAATAATTAGTAGGAAAACATTTACGAATATGAATCTAAATTCGTGATAGGGTTTTTTTTTTTTTTTTTTTGGAAGGACAGAATCAGAGTCAGGTAGATTTTTATGATACTCCTGCACTCTCTATTCATTTAATAAAATAAAATTAATAAATTTAGCATTAATATATTACACTGACATTAAATTGAACAATTAAACTGAAAGTAAAAATGGAACCTATGACATGCAACAGAAAATCAAATACAATACCACTAATTCACCAGCATATTGCGGACGATTAATTCGTTTAAAACATATGAAAAACCATCAGATTTGATGGAATAAACAATTAAAGACAATATTTATATATATATAGAGAGAGATATAATAAACTTTCTGTACAATAATACCATTGAAAAATAATGAAAATGACCAATAATTATGAAATCACAAACACCACATAAACCAAATATTATTAAAAATGTATAATTATATATATATATAATAAAGAAAAAGGTAAAAAATACTTAACTTCGAAATTATAAATGTAAATGCTGTAACTACGTTTTATTTATTTATTTATTTTGTGGGGTGTCTGTGTGTGTATGATGGGGGAGAGGAGGGGGGGACTCGCGAGATTTTGTGATTAAATCCGTTTTTCAAATGAAAATGCACGATTTGTAGTTTTTCTACTTATTTCAGGGTGGGAGCAGCGCCCTTGAATAAAAACTCTGGATACGAACTTCGCTTATATAAAGCAAATAATAAATAAGTTATTGAAATTATATATTTAATTTAAATACATTTGCAATTGTAGATTTAAATCCTAAGATGGATAAATTATTTTAATTAATAGAATCACTGAAAGGTTCATCTTAATAGGGATGTATTTTACAGCAACTATTTAATTAAAATAAATATTCAATTGTACATTTCATAATAAGGTATTAATGTTATAATTTATTGTTTTATAATAACATTCATTAAAATAATTAAAACAATAAGAAAATTTTCTCCGAAATTATAAATATGCAGCAATAATTTAATTTAAATGAATTTTCTCTCATATTCTGGAAAGGACAACAAATTTAAATGAAGGACATCAAATTTAAATTTGTTAGATAGCGTCCCCAAGCCTCTATTGAATTTCAATAATAATAATAATAATAATAATAATAAAACATTTTCTGCGGCATTGTTAAAAAAAAATGTGTTTTTACTTACAGTATGAAAATTTAACAATAGATAAATTTTAGAAAAATACTTAAAATATTTTTTTAAATAAAACATTCACATTTATAAACATTCACTGAATTATCCAAAAGAGATTTTTATTTGCGTAATTTCTAACCTACATTATAAAATTCTCATTATTTTTCTTATTGTATAAATAAATTATATGTATGTTCTTCGCAGATATACATACTACATTTCTGAGAAAATTGTTTTATCTTTCGAATTTGTTTTATTCTACAAAAACGATACTTTTCAGAATTTGGAGATACGGCAATTTTTTTACTGATTCCCACAAAATTCTCTTCTCTCTTTTCTAATGGTTTGGCAGTGTTATTGTCTGTTTTCTTTCATTTATATGTTCCGGTAATAAATGGAAAGCAAGTTCTTATAAATAATTATGATGAATTTCCTTTTTTTTCCATATTTAAACGATTATTAATTTGAGAATTTATTTGCGCAATATTTGTCAATGAAAAAAAAAAAAATGTAAGTGACCATCCATCAGCTTTTTTACAGCTAATATAATAAAACAATTTTAAGTCACATTCTAAAAGTAAAATAAGTACTCTATGAACGGGTAAAATAGCAGAAAAAAAGAAAGACGAAATAACAACAGACAGAGTCCGTACTTCGAAGAAACTTTCCCCCACAGATTTCGCGGAAATGGGAAAGGATGAACACGAGGGGGGGAAATTCAACTAACGCAAGTGGTCGCAACGCGGTCATTTAGACCGATTGAAACTTAAGAATGCGATAAAATGCTAAGAAATAGCAGGAATGACTTGCAATTTTACTACACAAGAGTGTGAACACTCAAGGTCAGCTACACGGAATTTCGCTATCGTAACTTTAACGGGAAATGAGTTACAGGAAGATAACGAATTTCGGGCGGGGAAAAGACCAACGCGCGACTATTAACGGGTTAAATAATAAAAAAATGAGACATTTTGATGCAACGATAACATTTTACGTACTTAATCATCATGACTTTATTTACTTTTACTGACTCAATGATTTTTATTTACTCCAAGAAATACGCAGGTTTCATTATCGTTTACAAAAACAAATCCGTATAATGGAAAAATATATTCAACAAAATAATAAAAAAATGTTTTGTGTTAAATCATTCGATAAGAAAATATTATTGTCAGAATTTACAGATCATATTTTATTTCTATCAAGTCCAAAAATATGTCTGTTCTTAATTAAATTTAAAAAAAGTTTTTGAGATATTTTTCGGAATAATGAAAATATATTTTATGTGTCTAATTAATCATGATTCTGTTCATAATTAGTAAATACATGATTTATGTTTTCTTCTGAAAATATACGTGTTTCATTTTTTATTTTCAAAAATGCGTCCGTAATGGAAAAACGTGCGAAATAAATTAATTAAAATAATACGTTTGTTAAGGTTATTCTGTAAATAATAATAATAATAATAATATTGTGCAAATCTACAGATCAGAATTTATTTTTAAGTTTAATTTTAAGTCAAAATACTGAATAGTTTTTTTGTAAAGTGTACGACAAAATATAATTTGTGTAGCCTAGTAAAGGATTCGCTTCGTTCACTCTTATGCGTAGTTTAAAAAGTCTTTTTTCAAAATATTCTGAGTATGCCCGGTAAAGCAGACCTTCCTTGTAAGTATGAGCATTTTTTCACGAAATGGAAAAGAGAACTTTGATAATATTACACTTATAATCAATGAAAAATTTAGGGAGCTCGTACGGAAAGAACTATTTTTTTGTTATTGTTATGTTAAAGGACCCGTTGCGAAAACTTAGAACAAAAAAAGCGAGAAGAAATGTCTTTGTACTACAATTAAATAGCAATTTTTTTCATAAGCACCATATTTATAACTATATTTATAAAATTTTCAAAAAGTTCACACGACAAGATAATTTTTTAATCATCCTATGGAATAATTTTTTTTTCACGTGCACTTTTACACTAAATACCAATATGTTGTCAGATACTTTCGTTTTAAATTTATACATATCGGGTTAAATATATAAATTTTAGTCTTATTTAAGTTTATTATTACCGGTTATCAACGCCAGACGCGTTAAGTAGTCTGAAATAAAATAATGCATTTCATTTAATATCAGTTGTGTTATTCGTTACCACACTTTAATTGTACCCTGTCAGAAAGTAATAAGTAGAAAATGTTCTATAGTTCATTTTAATCTATGAATACTGAACTAATAGCATTTTGTATAATCCCCATTGTTTTATATGTATACTTTTTTTTCGATTTCCAATTGAATGTATTGAGATGAATGTTCGGTAGAATGTTTTTCTTAACTAAAAATATGCATGTAACTAAAAGAAAAAATGAGTTATGAGGTTATTGTATCTTAACAGCGATATGTTTACTTTAGCTGCTGATTTCAACATTTTGGTCATTTTTCATAACTCTATTGTGACATTATGGGCCATCATCTGCGTATTTCCCTAAGATAAAACCTGAACCAATTTGTCATACTTTGCTATAATCTCTATTTCTAGGTATAAGAAAGAAACATTTTTGCTGATTCACGGAAACTATTTTAAAGATAAAATATCTGAATAAAGTGCCCAGTGCATTTTTTAAAAATATATCTTGTCAATAAATTACTATTTATTGTAGCTTAGTTTTAATTCCTGGCTATTATATAATATTTATTGTTACAACGAATGTTTCTATGATGATACATTTCAAAGTCTCCTTCCAATATTATAAGAAATCAGTATTATTATGTATTATTATTTACTATCGATAATATTTATATCGTATTGCATCGAATATAACTTTAAAAATGAATACGGCTGTAGTTTTAAAACCGATTACAGAAATATTCTCTTCAATATTTGTTTTATGTTTTTTTTTTTTTTTTTTTTTTTTTTTTTTTTTTTTTTTTTTTTTTAAATTAAAAACAAAACAAAAGAGTAACTATTATTTTCAATTTCTGAAAAATGTATTCCTAAACAAAACATTCTGGTTTAAAAGAAAAATATGGGCTTTATTCTTATGCAAATGCACAAATTTATAATTTGCTATTTAATGTATTCCTGTCAAAAGTCTTTAGAACACTCTAGTTATGAAGATAACGAAAATTAAATGTGTGATTAGGAAAAGTCTAGTGGAATCACGATTTTAAAAAAATCATGATCAACGAATGGAAAATATCAGCATTTTATAAAATTTAAAATATTTCATAGTTTCTTTGCGTTTACTTTATATCATTTTTATTAAAGATATATTTTGACCTGCAAATATATAGGAGGAAAAAAAACAGACTAGGTTCTCCGATTTAGACAACGATAAACAGCAAAAACATCACATAAACTACAAAGCAATTACTATTTTGAAAATATTGAAAACTGTATCGTTTGAGCAGCAGGATTAGTAATTATTAAAATGCATAAAATATACCTCTCACGTATCTGAACCTGAACCTTTTCTGTGAAATGCAGTATTTTGTGTTATGTCACTTTTATTGCTACATATAGTATTCAATAATATTTCCATAATGCATTTCTTCTTTAATTTACTCGTTATTCATCATAGAAAGTGTGAACATAAAAAATAAAGGTATCAGACTTACTCGACTCTGAAGCTTAAACAAATTCTACCGATAAACCACATACCTTAAATTTTTAGCTCACAGGCTTTCAAAGTCTGAGAGCTAATGTGCCCGAAGGTTCAGTATTTACGTACGGGTTTATGTATGTACTTATATATGTATGTAAAGCGATAACTGTAGATGGAAATATCCGATTTGCTTCAAATTTTGTAAATAAGTGCATTCAGATAAGATGCTTCCCTGACTAGTTTCTGGGCTACATTGGCTACCTATAAAGGGGATGAAGGGAGTCTACTTCTCCCTTAATTTAGATAAATGGATTTTTCACGCAGAATTATCCGATTTGCTACAAATTTCGTATACCTGTTTATTCTGATAAGGCACTTCACGGAATATTTACCGTTTTGCTGAAAAAGAGCGAGTTCTGTTTTAATGAATAACAGACATAAATAACAGTATAATATACATTTAGTGTGAATGGCCTGTCAGCCAAATGCCACCAATTTACTTAGACAATTTTCTTTTCTTTTATTTATATATTTTCTGAAATACATTAAATAACGTTTTTAAAAAATGATAATGTACGACAGAAATTTTATTTTCTGAAATATATTAAACAACGTTTTAAAAAAAGAATAATGTACAGCAGAAATTATCAAAACGAATATTGACATATATATTTTGAATTTTTGTTTGTTTTATTCTACTGGGAAAATTGATTGTTATTCTATAAAATAAATTCAAACGATCCAATCCGGTCTGTTTGAAGAATGCTTGTATCGTAAATCGAAAAACTGTTTGAAGATAATACGTCAAAAGGGTTTTCAAATGAGGATGGGTGTAGACGATTAAATCGTTATTTATTACATTAATTAAGCTTTTTTTTATATCTGTCGCAGATATTTAAGATATGCTATAGTACATGCTT
This sequence comes from Maratus speciosus, assembly GCA_963932465.1. NCBI lineage: Eukaryota > Metazoa > Arthropoda > Arachnida > Araneae > Salticidae > Maratus > Maratus speciosus. The sequence continues at coordinate 174,044,904 of OZ010790.1, read as the reverse complement.
CCGATATTTTACAAATATTCCTTAATATTAAATTTAGGAATTAAATGAATAAAGCTTAAAATAATATATAGCGTAATTTCTTAAAGTAACTTTTATAGCTTATTTTTTGTATTGCTTCGGATATTTATGCATTTTTTTTCTAAATTATACTTATGCATTTTCTTATGTAAATTCTTTCTAAAAATTTATGCTGCTTTTCAGAGGCTTTTTACTAGTTACGAGGATGTATCAACAATTTTTTGCCGTCACATAGAAATAATTGAGTGAAATATATGAAATTGCTACATTTTACGAGTCCTTTTCTATATAGTCAATGTACACAGTAACACATTTGTGCAACCGGTATTTCAAAGAGAGGGGGGAGGATATATACCAGGAGGCGCGATTGTAAACCCAAATGTTCCCCCTTCCCAAACCCTTCCCAAAAATTTGCCCTAATTGCTAAATTTTGCGGGCAACACTCATGCCCCCCCCCCCCCACACCGAGGTCAAATTGGTGGGAGAGGCTCGGTAGGTGCATAGCATGAATAAGTGGTCACAGTCCTTTCCAACAATATGTCGCTTGTGGGGGTCGGCAACAGTTAGAAAAATGACCCCCTTTGGGTCTACTATTAAGTCTCCTGAAATACATCCTCCCTCTCTCTTTGAAATCCCAGTTGCACAAATGTGCTATTATGCACGGTGACTATATAGAAAAGGACTAATACAATACAGCAATTTCTTAAATTTCATTCAATTTTTTCTATGTGAAGGCAAAAACGTATTCATACACCCATGTACTGTCATTATTTTAATTAGTGCTTTTAATACATCATATAACAACTAAACAACGAATAATGCTAGACATACCTCTTAAAAACGAATATTGAAATATATTTTCTACCTCTCGTTTCAACCTAAGTCAAAACTATAAATTTATTTTACAAAATAAGCAGAAGATATAATTCTTGTCTGAATGATGAATGCCTGGATTGAAAACCTTTCCGGGAACTAATATCAAAAGCCTTCTCGTACGGCATGCGAGAGTGATGATTGATACGTGTTAACGAAACACATTTCTCCAGTCAGAAAAAAATACTTTAATACATTTTAGATATATTTTTAAGTAAAATCTAGCACATAAAATCTACATTTTACAACAAGTTTTTCTTTATTAAATTATAAATCAGGTGTTCTTGTTATTTGTGAAATAAATCTAACATACGAAAACTTATGTATACTTTAACCTGATATTTTAATCTCTTCAGTTCCGAAGCTAAAATAATAATACAAATGCTTATTCATTGTTTTTTTCCAAACAAAATGACACCGTAAATGACAGAAAAAATATCTTTTCTGAAATTGATCTTTTAGGCGCTTACTATATTTAGGTTCAAAAATATGGATCTAAAACTACAAACCCTCTTAAAACATGAATTTAATAACGATTAACCTAAATTAACGCAATCATAAATTTAAGAGCTTTACATAAGTAAATAATCTACAAATTTTCAAAATTTTTTATTGAAAAAGATTTAAGTTAAATACTTATGAAAATTTCTCACTTTCTTGGTCATATTGTCTTTTCGGTATTTTTAGGCATTTTGTAATCTCAGATGAAAATAATTTTTATTTTATGTGAGAATCAGCTTAGATGCTGCCATTTATTCGTGCCCCACCAGTGGCTGAGAGGTTCTGCACTCGAAGCTGGTAGACGGGAGGTGCTGGGCTCGAACCCAGTCGCGCGCCCGTCGGCCTAACCGTTTCGGAGTTTTCGTGGTTTTATTCGAAACCTTGGATTTCCATGCATAAATACGGGTTAGGTTCCCTTAGAAAGAGCACGAAGAGCACTCCCCCTAGGGCCTATATCCCAAGGGTAGATAGGTAATCGGCCGTCAAAACATCAACCAACCAACCAACCATTTATTCGTTTCATTTGAACGCAAAAAACATCCAGCTATTAAGAAGTGATGTGGAAATGTAAAGAAACCGGACATTTTAGTTTTTATAAGAAAAAAAACGAAGGTCCCCATTTGGGGACCCAGGGACAAAGATCTTAAAGAAAAGGTTTGTTTAAAAATAAGATTACTCTGAAATTAGATTCCTCTTCTGAAAAATAGCATTTTATGTACAGATGTATTTTTTCAGTTTGAAATTCGTCTTTAATATTCCGTTGAAGATTTTGAAATAATATCCAAAATTAAGTAGCATTGACAACTTGTAAAACTACATCTGTCGTGATATTTAATGAAAAATTACCTTGTGGGATATTTCGCCAGTCCCTAAGCAGGGCCTCTTTTCAATGAGACTGAAGACGTTAGAGATCACGTGTTCTACTGAAGAATTGTTATTATTTTTTCTGCAGTTTTTTAATGATGTAAATTCGATCGCAGTGAATAAACTGCATTTTTTTCTTGATCGTCCAAAATGGAAGAAATATTGCTATAAGATTAGTAAATTGATCTCGAGTATGAAAACATGCTATATGTTTGTCACATGAAGAAAATTATCGTATTTTTTTTAATTGGTCATGAAATCGTGTATGAAGGCTGGCTGGATATGAATTTCCAGAATTTAAAATGATTTTCTAAAAGCTATATACATTTACTTGTATATAGCTATTTATCGTATATAAACAAAACAAAAAATAATTACTGGAGTGATTGTTGAGTTTCTAAAAATCATTCATTATGATCTTTATATAATGTGATATAAGTTGAGTTCGTGACATCATGGATAATTTGCTCTCCCTCTGTTATTTTTGTGAATTGTGGTTCAATTAATTATAAATTGAATCGCTTGGATTAATCCTAGATTATATGAACATTCTTCAACATACCTCTTCAGGGGATATTTTTATTTGTAGTCTTTCCATGATTATGCTTTTGCAAATTTAAATATAATCATAAAGAACAAAATAACCTTCTTATTTGTGGAAATTTTATACATAATAGCTAATTATATATGTGTGAGAAATATTTGCTAAAGTTAATGATCACTTTTAGTGATATGAGTTGTCATCATCATGTTCCAAAAACAAATCTACATGCTCCACGTTTCGGAATGTAGCTGATAGTAAGTACAATGTAACTGATAGTGTCTTATAGCCCTTATCTTGATATTCGAGTTGATCTTCAATTTTCTACAAATCAAAAATATATGTTAGAAATTCAGCAACAACAACTTATTATTAAAATTCTGGATGAAAAGTTAAATTGAGATTAGAATGAAATAAAATGTATTTTGACTAAATAAGTGTATATTGTATATGCATGTTTTAAAATGGTTTTTGTTTGGTACTGTATGTCTAATTTGCCCTTTAGTTGTGTTTTATATTTACCTTGTCTTTAATCAAAATATTTCCTTAGTCTCATGTTTACATAAAAACAATGCTCCACAATATAAACATAAATAAGTATTGCACTTACATAATTATCTCTCTATTCTAAAAAAAAGTAACTACCGCTGTCACCGCCGCCGCCGCCGCCGCCGGTTTTGATTTTTTTGTGACCGAAGGCCTTTCTTCGTTAATATTAACAAAAATAATGCATACAAAAATATGAAAATCGGTGGTTTTATACAGAAATGTTTGATAAACACGCTGATGCAGACAGTTTTCAAATCGAAGAATTATTTTAAGAGATATTTAATGCTAAAGTTGGACAAAATCGTTCCACTAAAAAAGTTTTATAGCAGCAAAAACTGTACATGGCAGTGTAATCATTTTTAGATCATTTTATGCGTTAGAATTTGCCGGAGTGCAGATTGCATTAATTTTTTTATTTTGACTCATTTTTCGAGGTTTTATTTCTATTTTAAATTCAAATTTTCAGCATTTCTAGAGATATTTTTTACAGATTTCAGAAAATTGTACTAATTTAAACTGTTGCCAACTGTATAAAAAGCGCAAGCAATAATGTTTGCTTCAAATTAAAAATTTATTTACACGCGACTATTATAAACAGGAAAAAAACTTTCAAATTAGAATTAAATAATTACGTATAAAAAGCAGGAACTTATTAAAAATTACTTCCTAAAAAGTATACACGTGAATTTTAAAAGAGAAAGGATATTGTAAAATAATAAATTCATTAACATGCGTTAGAAGTCTTAGGAGAAATTACGTCATATTTACGTCACATTATAGTTATTACATAAAATGAACACAAAATAATATTGCAAAAAAGTTTAAATTTAGAAATTGCGCTAGACATTTATTTGATATTTTGAGAATTAATTTAAAATGTCTCATTTAAAAGAACTTTCTTTTCGCTTTGTTAAAAAATACCAGGAGACAAAGACTCTCTTTACTTAATTCCTTTTATATTAGCTTATTTTGAAATGTTGTTACACGTGTATACGTCATCAAGTTATTTTTATTTCGACGTTTTATTTGTGTTTTTATTAATGTTGTACGAATTTATTTGTTCTTTCGTTATTTAAAATAATAATTATATCAATTTGTATAATTTGGCGAGTGGTTTGGCGATTTATATAATTTGGCGAAATGGGTCGACAGGATAATCAAGTAGTACCGCAGCGGATTTGGCGTTAAAATTCCCCAATCAAAGAGAAATTAATAGAAATTCGTTTATAGGGAGATCGCCACTGTTTTTTAAATTATAATTCAATCTTTCGAAATCTTTTTAAAGCCGATCAAATTAGCGTGCATTTAGAGTCTGCGGTGTCTGGACGGGGGTTGGCGAGCGTAGCTCGTAGGGGGCCGAGCCCCCTAGTAGATGAATAAAAATAATATGCTGCTTTATTATAATAAATACACCATAATGCGTTTTCAGCTTTATTTTCACCTCATTAAAATATTAATAATCTCTATACATTTATTAACAGCAATGAGCGCAATACAACACTTAAAAATTTTAACGTACTTGATCATAAAGAACGGAAAGCAACAACAAAAAAAAAGTTTATGAGTGCATACAGCGTATTATACAGTACAATAAAAGTCCTATGAAATTTGAATCTGTGTAAATAGTTTCTCTGATGTTGATATGTGTCGAAATATGAACCCATTTCCTAAAGAGGATTTACATGAAATTTGCATTCTCATAGATTGTAGCATCATTATTCAATATTTATCTCTGTGCCACGTGGATGGCATACATTATCCATCACTTGGCACTTTTTATATTTTCATTCAGATATTACAGGGAAAGTGGAATTTTTATTCATATGCAAATATACCTTTTTTGGCAAAGAAAAATCGTCCCCGTGCCTTGATCAATAATCTGAACGCTGAGCTGTTTTCGAAGATGTATTTTTTCCTACTGTATGTTTCGGTCTCGCAGACAGAGGAAATAAAAGTAATTATGATTAAAGAAAAAAAAAAAAAACACAAAACATGGAAACATATCTCTTTTTTTTTAGTTCATCTTTAAAAGGACCATATTATTTTCAGAATGTTTTTTTAGATTAAATCTAATTAATTTTATTTGTTCTTTTGATAATATTAATTTTATTTTATTGTCATTTTTGTGGACCTTCATTCTCTACTTAATTACATTTCACTTAAAAACAAAGATTAAATTTCATTCCAAATTTATGTTATTTGTACATTATTGTATACATATGCATGCTTTGTTTTTACCGCAAAGCGGAATAAATATTTTCAAGTAATAATTATACACTGTCAATTCATATAATTGTGAAGGTATAAAATGAAAAACAGCAAAAAACCTGCAGATATGTGTATTTTGTGAGACGCATAGTAATAATAAATAAATAAATAAATAAAGATTTTAAATACATGAAATTTATTTATTACAAAACAACAATAAAAAAAATAACTCGTTATTTAGACATTGTAAATTTAGTGCGCCTGGAAAACAATTTCTTTCATGTAACAAAAATTTTAAAAGTATTTATTAGAAATGTTTCCTAGCGCTTCATTATACTGGGTAATTCCAGAGAGAGCTCATCGTTTCAGCCTCAGATTATAGTCAAAATACTGTCAATTATAAAATGTATACAAATCAAGTATAACTTGAATGTATACATGGCATTTGTTTTATAATGAGCTCTTTATTTATTAAAATACAAAATTTAATTTTTGTATGGCTCCAATTTTATGTAATCCACATTAAGAAAAATAAATTCTCTTCTCCGCGTTTGACAAAAGGAATATTTTTCTTTTTTTTTCTTTTTTTGTAAATGTAAACTATTTGTTGAGTTTCAGCAGAAAAAAATAAAAATAAAAATAAAAAATAAAACAATGACTTAGTCCTTTTAGGTAAATTTCGAAGGAAATACAACCTATTTCAATCTCCACTATGCTGGAATTCTTGAAACAAATTTGCAGATCTATTCCTATCATAATCCCTGGAACCCTAAACCAGCCCCAGTTCAAAACCTTGTGTTTCTATCTATAATATATATACAGGGTGCAATATGTATCTATCGCCGACCTTTAATTTCTCAACCATTGGTCGTAGACATATAATTCCAATTACAAAAACGTTTCAAATGAGGTAAATATTCATGTTGTGGCATTATTTAAAGTGAAAAATCAATTTTATAAAAATTACGAAATCTAACTTTTTATACGGTCCCTAAGTTACTATAGTTATATTTAATAAAAGTTTACACATACCATAACACATATAACACAAAAAGTTTGACATCTGTGCTACAAAATTTGTTATAAGTTATTATATTTTAATATTTGTAATAAGTTATTATATTTTAAATTTTGAGATTTTTGCACATGATTTTGTCTTTCTCTGAGGGATCAGCTAAAAGATGAATTCAAGTAATTCGAGATCAAAATCAGGGTACTATGTCCTTTTTACGGCGAAACCACCTTTAACTGGTATCGCCAAATCGGGGTATCACCAAAGAGGGTTATTTCATCTAAAAATTTGAGCTGACTTTTAGGGGTCGTATACAAAGCGAAGAATGAAATATTGAAATCAAACAGAAAAGTAAATATCAATTTATTATAATATCAGAAAACGGTCTACTATAAAAAATGAATACATCAAACGTTGGAATCTACTAGAGAAACTGCTCAAAGTGTTCTCCATTGGTTGCAATGTAGAATTGAATGCGTGGCAGTACTCAGTCCTGGACACATTAGATCATAGCAGGTGTGCAAACTGTGCGACAATAAAGGATGATACCCTGCTTCAGATAAACCATAGAAGTAGTCTCAGTCACATAGACTTAAGCCTTGATGTAATACCAGAGGTAAAATTCCATGGAAGTCAAGTCCGGTGAACGCGGTGGCCACTCTACCGGACCACCATATCCAAGGATCTGTTGACCGAATTCGGTGGCCAGATACGCCCGGACGTTTTTATGTTTTATGCGGAGAGAGCACCATCATGTTGAAACCACACCCAGCATGCATGTTGCAGAGCAAGTCTTCATACCAGTCACGTACCGTGTTTTGCAGAAGATGCAAGAAACTATCACCCGTTAAGGTCCCATCGTAGAAGATGGGTCCAACAATCTCGGTTCCCAATATACCGCACCACATATGTCGTACTGCCCGGGCGATGTGGAGGTTTCCAGGTCGCATCATCATCATTTTGATTGTCACACAGTTTGCACACCTGCTGTGCTCTAACGTGTCCGGGACGAGGTACTGTCACGCATTCAATGGTGCATTTCCACCAAAAGAGAACATTTTGAAAAGTTTCTCTAGTAGATTCCGGCGTTTTATGTATTCCTTTTTTATACTAGACCGTTTTCTGATATTATAATTAATTTATATTTATTTTTCTGCTTAATTTCAATATTTCATTCTTTGCTTTGTATACGACCCCGAAAAGTCAGCTGAAATTTTTAGATGAAATAACCCTCTTCGGTGATACTCCAATGTGACGATACCGGATAAAGGTTGTTTCGCCGTAAAAAGGACATAGCACCCTGATTTTGATCTCGAATTACTTTAATTCATCTTTTAACTGATCCCTGAATAAAAGACAAAATCATGTGCAAAAATCTCAAAATTTGAAATTTAATAATTCTCTCAATTTTTGCAGTACAGATGTCAAACTTTTGTGTTATATGTGTTATGATATGTGTAAACTTTTACTAAATATAACTATAGTGAATGGGGGACCGTATAAAAAGTTAGATTTCGTAATTTTTATAAAATTGATTTTTCACTTTAAATAATGCCACAACATGAATATTTACCTCATTTGAAACGTTTTTGTAATTGGAACTATATGTCTACGACCAACGGTTGAGAAATTAAAGGCCGGCGATAGATAACATATTGCACCCTGTATACACTGTTAAAAATATCGTGAAAAATTACCTCGGTTTTTAAAGGCTATCTATTTTCTGACCAATGATTTTCTGACCTTTGATGATATTTTTAACAGTGTATATATATATATATATATATATCGAAAAATGAAAATCTAAAAAAAAAAACCTCTTAATGACAATACATATCAAATCAGTTTAAAGTTAATATTGATTCTAGAAAAAGGGCCGGAAATTTAGGTATCACATTATTTTGATAAAATTAAAAATAGGCTCCATATGGCCAAAAAAAATAGGGTTTTAGGGAGAAACAAATTCATAACTTCGTCAATTCTTACGATATCAAATTCACTTAAACTTATTATAAATTTTCATAATATTACCTACAACTTTTATATTGACATGTTTTTGATAGGACCAACTCTTAACGCAAAAATATTGTAAAAAAAAAGAAATGTGAGGTTGAAGAGGAAAAAAATTCATAACTTCGCCAATTCACAAGATATCCAATCCGCTTAAATTTATTATACGCCTTCTCAACATTATCTACAGCTTTCATATTGACAAGTTTTTGATAGAACTAACTCTTGCAGCAAAAACAAATTAAAAAAATGGTGTTGACGGAAAATTATCGTATTAAGGGTGTACTCAAATGAAAAAGGCGTATTTTCTGACTCATTTTTAAATTCATTTTTGCTCTCAAACGCCTCCAGTTGACAGGTGCCCTTATTCAGAAACTATATAATGTGCCTTATTGGTCGAACTTTTGATAAATGCATAATATATTTTTTAAAATGCTGTCAAAATGACCATTTTGAACCGAATTTCCTGAAGCGATAGTGCTGGAAATGAAAACAATCGTCTTAGTGTGAAAATAATTGTTTGTAAATCAAGTTCTAATTAATTGAACCGAAAAGAAAGAAAACAGGTCGCTTATAAATCTCTTCAAAAAATCCCATCAGCAAATTTCATGTTTTTACTTTTAAAAATGTGTCTGATTTTGTGTCAGAAAATTTCGAGTTTTGAGCTGGAAAAATATGTTTTTGAATACTGTCTTAATATGATTTTGATAAAATGAGCTCTTAGAAGAAAATGAAATTAAAAATTCGTCAGAACGGGCCAGATAAATTTCTTAAACTTGGATTTATCTCTAATACTTATTTAGTTTTTGTTGGTAAAAATTAGTACTTAACTTCGAAATCTACCTCCGTCTGTATCTCAGCCGATAGGGTGGGTCCTAGTTGTTTTTTAATATATTATGTTGGAGTCCGCTTTGTGTGTCTGTAGAGTGTATTTGATTGCCTAAGAGGGACTTCTCAGACAAGGAACCAAGTCTGTAAATGTTCGTTCAAATTTGGTGGGAAGGTAGAAAATAGCACAAACGTAAGTATTGGCACAAACGAACGCATGGTGCTGTAAAGGGCGTTGCGTATTCATTAAGTTCTACTTGCGCGCAAAGCTCTCTTATAAGTTCAAACAGTCGCCATTCGACAAGGTGACTTTGCAGAATTTTTATGTTATATGAATGTGCAGATACACATCTAATTTATAGCACGACAGGGGTAAGAGGTCAAATAGCTGCGTTAATGTATGCAGAATGCTACTCAAACTTGCGCAAACCTCAGGATTAAATGTTTGCGCGTGCCGAATTTCCATGGTGATATATCTGCAATTTTGCAATATTTCATTAAAAATGTTATAACTCAGATAAATACCAAAAATAACTTAGATAATCCACATTTACAAAAAGAAAAAAACGGTTTTTATCGGTTTTTCTCGGCTTTTAATCGGCTTTGCAATACAGGCATTTTATTGCAATACAGGGGGCGGCAGATATTTGAGAACACACATGATAGGTGAAATGCCACCCTGTACACCATGGTTACAAATCCTTTTCTGTTACATGTAAATATGTTAGAACGTAGCCTAATTGAGGAAATGAAGAAGAATGCTGTTATTGTCTCTGTGGCTCCGATTTAGAGATTGCTGCGTTCTTGAAAGTCGCCGGTTAATTCCTCTTTAAAGAAAGGAGCAAATTGGAGGCTGATAAGTTTGATGTGGCAACCGTTTCATACAGGAAACAACATTGTTGGTGATAAGACATTATCAAGACACCGGAATTCGTCATTCGTGTCGATGAAAATCCTAGGAAGTAGATGAGGGCACTCACTAGGGAGATGCAGGTTGATGAGACCATTATCCGAATGCGATTCGTGAGGAACTTCGTTCGAGGTCTTGCATGATGGGGAGAGGACATTTCTTTTCTGACAAAGCAAGGGATAACCTTATGGCCAATGTCAAACATCTCCTTAAGTTATCTCATACCTTTTAAAATCGTCAAAAAATCGAAAAAACATCATGGTTGCTCTTTATTCTGTAATTAATTCTGAACAAATTAAAAAAAATAATTATAAATAAAAAACAAATTAGAAAATCGCATCGAAAAATTCCTAACAGAAACACAGTTACAGCCAAAAGGATTTACCACTGTTTTGACTGATAAAGCCAATATTTACATTTGGTTGAATGTGTCCGACTCAGCACCGATGGGTTTCACTTTCGTAACAACTCCTGCATTCCATTTTCAGAAAGCAAATCCCCAATCTAACGAGCCATGCGTTTCGTCAAAGAGCCACACATATTATTTTTTCTCATCACATGCCGCGATTCTGCTATACAGCTTCGTGTTTATATCTTTATTTGTGCATAATTTTCAATGTTTTTTCTTATAAAATTATTATAAAGTTAAAATGACAAAGCCTTATAAACATTCTATAGGATATAGAAGCACAAAGCGTCATTTTCATGGTCGTAAAAGTGAAAAGAATGAGAATGTGTTTGAAAAGAAATCAGCTTCTGCAAAAAAAAACTTTAAACTCTTTGCTATCGGAACCTAAAGGGAGTACATGTGGGATTTTTTTTAAAATGAACTTAGTAAATACTTAACCTGTAAACAATGTAAATCAAAAGGAATTTTGAAGGAGGAAAGTGTTCGCAGGAACTCATCAGTTTATAATGTAAGCTGCGAAGAATGAAACAGTACAGAAAAAATTAACAGTTCCCCCATGCAACGAAGAAAGAAAAATGTCCCTGGAGTACACGTTAGACTTATATATAGCATGTGGTGTATTGGTCAAGATTTAGAAGGCTTTAGTACATTTTGTAGTGTTATGAATATGCTAACCCCTGTCGCACAAAAAAAGCTTTCACAGTTTTACGAAAAAAAAAATACGAAATCCAATTCATAATAAGGAAACAATTTGGTAACTAAACTGATAATGTTAAGCTTAACATTTTATCTAATTTTAAACATTTAAACATGCATTTGACAGTTTGCTTCCTAAGAATGATAAAATGATCCTTTATTTTGTAATATTTTCTTAGAATTGCTTGATAACGATTTATTTTTATGAAAAACATGTTGAAGCAATTTTCTTTAAATAGTTTTAGTAGTGCTATAATTATTTTTCCTCATTTTAATTGCTAAACAAAATACAATGCAATGAACTAATGGACAATGCAGTATATGTGAAATTATTGTTGTTTATTTTAAGAAGGCTGCAGGTAAAAAATTCTAAACTGATAAACATGGTACAGTTTTAGGAATGCTAATGGGAAAGTATTTTAAATTATTGAGAATTAGTGAATACACAACGAAAAAACATATTTACCTGAGTTTTAGAAAATATTGCTTTTGATAATGAAGTCAAGTGTTTGTCTAAAAATTAATAAAAGTCACTTAGTTGTGTTTCAAATATTTCACTTAATGATCGCAACAGAATATGGTAAGTAAACTGACTGTGGAAAAAATAATATGTGATCCAAATATAGACTTTAAATGAATTCGAAAGTTACTCCCTAAGAGTGATAAAAATAATAGATAAGTATAATAGAAAAAAAAATAAACAAGAAAAAGAAGAAATGACTAAATCATCTGAAGGTTGTCTAATTCGAAAACTATATTAATTCTAAAACAAAAAAAATTTCTGAAATGTTATTCAATCTCGTTAGTTTATGAAAACACTTTTAAATTACTTCTTTAAAAACACTTCAGAAGCCCAAAATTCAAATAACAATGGTAAAGACTGTTATTGCGTTTTGTTTCTGGTTTGTCAAAAGTTAGAAAAATATTTGTGGAGGTCATCATCATTATTTCACACTGACAGCCTTCTAATGAGATTATTATAACAGGTACTTATGGATTTAAAATGTAAATTAAGTGCACGTGCGCCTGATATTAGCACTTAAAATAAATTGTACACTTCTTGAATAGCTGTTGTTTACACACAAAAATAAAATAAAATAAAATAAAATAAAGATGTCTGGATGTTTATGCGTTGACGCCTCATTTTTATCAAGTTCTTATATAACACAGCAGATAATGATCTTTAGACATGAATCTTGGTAATTTTACTGCAAGTTTTCCAGTAAAAAGAAAATAGAATGTTAAGAAAAGTTTCTTAATGTGACTCGGTATCCTTCATTCGGCGAAAAATGACGAAAACCTAGATTTTCTTACTGTTTGCTAAAATTATACCTTTTTATCCGTAGTATATTCTGATGAAGTTTCGTAAAAATCCGAGTATAATAAATACAGAAAAAGCGATTTTATTACATCGCCGTACATTTAAATTCCACACCCACTTCATTGTTTAAGTTGCGATTGCAACTGAATTCCTATCGTTTTAAATACGAGTATATCACAGCCAGGAATAATGGTTGTACATTTATAATAATTATTTTTGAAGTTGAAATCTAAAAAGTGATTTTTCTCAGTTTGTGTTTTTTCAGCGAATTAGCATGTTCATTGTGATAAAATATTTATATATATTGCTCAAATCGCTCAATGTTTTTTTCTGGTTGTTCCTTATGGTCTATTTGATAGAAATAAGCATCGAATTTACAATAAAGTAAAAAGTTAGTTTTATTTAATTTTTTTACACATAAAAATGTAAAATAAATTCAATTTTTGATGTAATTTTACATGTATTTGCATTTATTCTTTTTCCCAAACTAAAATTTGAAGTTTGATGAAAATTCGTGAATTAGTTCTTGAGATAGAGCTGTGACGGAAATTCAGAAAAATGTAGCATAGCAGCGCCATCTATTGAGCGATTTGCACCAAAACAAAAACAGCACTAATTGATATCAAGGTATACCAGAATCTGAAGTTTGATGAAAATTTGAGCATTAGTTATAGAGATAAGCTATAGTGGAAATTCTGAAAATGCAGAATAGCAGCGCCACCTGTTGAGCGATTTGCACCAAAACATAAACAGCAGTACTTCATATCAAGGTATGCCGGAATTTGAAGTTTGGTGAAAATCCAAGCAGTAGTTCTGGAGATAGGGCTATTGAGGGAATCTCAAAAAATGCAGCATAGCAGCGCCACCTTTTGAGCAATTTACACCAAATTATATAAAACGTCAATTTCTGTCAAGGACGAACTGAATCTGAAGTTTGATGAAAATCCGTGCATTAATTCTGGAGTTTGAGCTATTGTGGAAATCCTGAAAATGCTGCATAGCACCGCCACCTGTTGAGCGATTCACACCAAAAACTAATCAGCACCAATTTATATAAGGGACTAACTGCATACAAAATTCCAAATTCTGCTCATTAGTTCTTGAGATAGATCCCCCACAATATTTGTGTCACACACAGACTCACAGGCTCACACACAGACATTTTGTAAAAACATGTTTTTCGTGTTCTCTGATCCCTAAAACGTGTAAATCCGTCGAAAACCGGAATTCGAAAATTTTCATGAATCCAATACTTTCTTCTTGTAAAGATTGAAGAAAGTGAAAATAGCTCAAAATCTTCAAAACTGTGCCAGAAGATGCACTTTAAAATTTACTTAATTTTTTATAAAGAATTTAAAATTTTAAAATTTTGCCAAGGGAATCGAATAATTTCTTGATAGAATCCTTTTCCTGCATAGAGCCCTTTATTACTATTATGCCAAAATGTCCCTTAAAATGCTTAAACTTAAAAAAAAAATGTTCAAAGGGCTCCATGTTCCCTTAACTTCAATAAAAATATATACATATACATAGTTGAATAATGTTATTAAGAAATAATGAGAATAATGAGAGAACACTTAAGAAATAATGTGGTTGTCACGTGAATGCAAATGAAATATTTTACAAGATTTTGCTTTTTATAAATGCTATTTTTATTGCTAATTAGGTACTTAAATATCCAGTTTTGGCCTTTATCGGTCAGTTTAAGGTGATCTTGATGTAGTGTTCCCTATTCGACTTTCAATCTAAATACGAATAAATATATAACCAGGTATGTTAAAGTTATACAGGGTAGGTGATGCTTGTTGTTCAAAACGCATTTGATAAAATCCTTACTATCTATTCAGTTTTAATAAGGATATTAAGAACTTATAAGTATCACGTTGTTAAAGTTGTTTAATAAAAAAAGCTGTTTAAATTATATATGAAAAATTTAATTTGATAATAACAACAGAATTTGGCAACTAAAAGGATAATGTTAAAAATAATGGTTGATCCAATTATAAACTTTAAAAAATGAATTTGAAATTTACTTCCAAAGAATGATTAACAAAAAAAAACAGTAAAAACAAAAAATAACAAATCATCTCAAAGTTAACAAATAAGAAAACTATATTCGGTATAAATGAAAGATAATTATAGAAACCTGTTCTTCAGTTTCGTTAATTAATGAAAACATTTGTAAATGACTTCTTTAAAACTTTCCAGAAATCTAAAATTCAAATAATAAAAGGTCTAGACACTTAATAAGTTTTCTTTTTCTTTTGTTAAAGGTTATAAAATTATTTGCTGAGGTCATCATCATTAGTATTTCAAACTCACAGCCTTCTAGTGGGCTTCTTTTAACAGATTCTTACGGATTTAAAATGTAAATTAAATGCACGTGCAAGTTATTACCACTTAAATTAAACTTTGTAATGCATGAATAGCTGTCGTTTAAATAGAAAAAATGAAGCTGTATGAATGTTAAAGCGTTGACGCCTCATTGTTTATCACGTTCACATATAAGAGTAAATATAATGATCTTTTAACATGATTCTTGGTATACTTTTCATGCAAGTGCACCAATAAAATGAAAACAGAATTTTAAGAAATATTTCTTATGTAACTTTAATAATATATATATATATATATATATATAGAGAGAGAGAGAGAGAGAGAGAGAGAGAAAGAGAGAGAGAGAGAGAGAGAGAGAGAGAGAGAGAGAAAGAGAGAGAGAGAGAGAGAGAGATGTATTTAATAATAATATATATATATATAATAATATGTGAGAATATATATATATATATCTAATATTTCGTCCACAGCTCTTTATTCTACTCTAGTCCGACTCTTTTGAGGAAGCAAGGTTCACAGGTCCCCGGCCACGTCCCAATTAAAAGACATTCTAGCGAAAGCAACGTTGGAAAAAATAAATCAAAAATTGAAACCGGACAAATTTAAAAGGGAAATTGCACAAAATAAATACATCGGAAAGCGGGAAGGTAGGGCTCGGGGCAATGAAGCTACCGAACGACTCCTAACTACTTCGAGCTTATTATTTTTTTAGAACAAAATCTAATTTAAGTGCTACTTATAAGTTTCATAACTATACGATTATGTTTCATGCAAGTAAAATATAGTTTCTTTAAAAATACTATACATTATAAGATGAATTTAGTTTTAAAATTAAGATAAAATGCTAGAAGATGTAAGTATAAAGTACACTGTTAAAGAATTCCATATGGTTCAAACTCTATTCTTAAAATTCTGTTTTTGGTAAATTCTAGAATATGGTTCAAACTTTTACCATCGTATGGCAAAACATTGCAGTAAATCACAGATCATCCGCTCTGAATCTGACATATACGTGTAAGATAAAAGCGATCATAAGGCATTTTTATTTTGTTTCATTTAATCCTAACAATATATAAGGATTTATTTATATTTCTTAACTATAATTTGTGAATAAAGTATACTTCCTTATTAATCCTTAACTATATTTAATATTTGTGTAATTTTGATGAAATGTAATTTTACAATGTTTCTGTTCGTAATTGGCCTAGTTGAGTAATATGTAGTAATGTGGTCGGATTTTCATTTCTTATGTATTGCGCATCATATATTAATTTTAATATGTGCATTATCGATTAGGTACTGATATTGTAAACTAAGCTTTGCTAAGTAGCTAACGTGAAGTTATTATCAGGTTATGAATTCGATTCATCAAGAATATGAATATTGTTTCCATTTTAACATGCATTTGAAAGGAATTAGCACGTTTCTTGTTCAAATGTATGTTAGTTCGTTAATACTGAAATTAGATAAGAAGTGTTATTCGCTTATCTCTAGCGTAAACTAAAATAATACAAACAAAGCATACTAATAAAAATTATTATAAACAATATCAAAGTCTACAATTGTTCTTAGCGTTCAAGTATTACGTAAACATTCAAGGAGGTGTTCAATATTTTCTTATTTTTGATGAAAATGAGTGTGGGGATCAGAGCAATGCTTACATGAGCCCATAAATGCTAAAAAAGCGTAAAAAAATTGTGTGACCTTTGTAAATTGTTAAGGTTAGGGGGTCAGACAATTGCTTACACAATACTTTATTTATTACATTAGAAATGCCATAGATTTATTTCTCAACCGAAATTTGTGTACTGGATTTCTAATATCTTGTTAAATAATAATTTCCGTTTAAGAAATAAATTTGTTCTTTCCAACACGCTGGGTTTTACAGCTTAGAAAATAAATATTCTAATAGAAATGCATAAACATAAGTCACAAAAGAGTATAATATTTAAATTTGGCAAGTATTTTTTAAATGGTGTACAAAAGCATTACTACTTGAGAGTTATACGGCAACCAATCACTTAAGTTTGAAACATTATATTTTAAATGTAAGCATTGTTCATACTTTTTGTGAAAGAAAATTTAAAGCAATTATTTTGAAATTCAAACCACTTATATATTTCTTCTAATCCGTAATTGAGAAATTTTAAGGTGTATAAAAATAGTTAAATTGTCTGCAGTTAAATTGCTTTAAAAATAGCGTTTAAAATTAGATTTGTGTTTGCAGAAAATTTAACTTCTTTATACAATGATATGAATATTATCATTAATTTTCAAAAAAATATATAGTTCAATTTAGTTTAATTTCGAAACAAATGCTTCAGATTGTCTCCACAAAAATATATGAGCATTATCATAAATTGAACTTATGGTTCAACCTACTTCCAAAGTATGTTTCAACCAAAATTCAGTTTAAGGTTCAGTCTATTGCCAAACGAAGGTTCAACTTATTACCAAACCATAGTTCAACATATTACAAAGTCATTGTCCAAAACAAAGCACCAAAGGATGGATAAAGGTTTTACTATCTTACAATTGCAGCTACACTTGTACCATCTATTTGTGAAACGACGAACCGAAATTTTAACAGTGTATATTCAAATTTGATTTTTTAGTATGTGGTTTAGCAATCACTTTCAGCCGTTTGTTAGTACCATTTAATCAAGAGTTCGAAGTCAAATAATTTAATTAATTTAATTTTACTATTAGTTAAACTTTAAAATTCTTTGCATAAAATTTTAAGGATTTTCTTTAAACTGCGATGAAATATAAGAAATAAAATTTTTCATGTGAAATCAGAAATTTCACCATTAAAAACTGAGCTTCCATAAATCAGACAAATGTACAATACCATTTATTATGTGAGTAATATTTTACTCATTTATAAAAATAAATCTAAAAATATGATACAATTTTCAAACTGGGATTTGCATAACATTTGCATTTTGAGAGATTTCAGATTTGCCTTTAACAATATTTTTCGAAAATCCCTTTTCAGCAGAAGTTATAACTGAGACATCTAAAGTTTGATTAATGTTGTGGGATAAGTGCGAAATGTACATTGAAATTTAAAGATATGGCCACGGCGAGGTTTGGAAACGTTTTAAAGCTTGCATAGAGAAATATTTTTCTTTATTTATTTTATTATTTTTCTTTTTCTTTTTAGTTTTGCTTTCTGACTTTATGAAATGCATTTTTCAGTAAAGCATCATAAATTCTGAATTTCTGTATTGTTAAAAGCTATATTAAACAAGTTATTCTTTAAACGAAATATAGTTTTATTTGTATACAAACTCGGAATTAATTAATGAATTTTAGAAATGCTTAGTAATTCACAATTAGATTTTTTTTTACAATATAATGTTTTATATTGATTGTAGCAAACACAATAACCAAAAATATACATATATCGTGTTGCTACATTCTTTCCAGAAAATAAAGCTTTTGAAGTTCTATACTTTGTTCTTGGCCAATATAAAGCTAAATGTTATTATTTGTTATACTTGAAAAGTTCTTTTTTATAAAAAATGTGAATTTTTGAAAATCTTAATAAACCACTGTTCGTTGTATTATTTTAGTAAGTTATGAGGTATATTCATTCTAAATAATAAACAACCGCGAAAATACTGCTTCAGTTTTTTTCCGAATTCGTTCACGGCAAACATCTTTTAGGCACTGAATGATGCACATCTCTATGTGATAGGGGAATTACATTGACAATTTAGACATGACGAACTTCGCGACGATTTTGAAACTATTCCAAGTAGTAAATTATTTTACTTAAAAAAAAATTAAACATCGCATCTATAGGAACCAGGAGTCGAATAATACAAGTTGTCCCTTCACAGTTCGAGAAATCTTTGATTAAGATATGGAAAAATGAGTAAATTTTATTTTATATAATTTCCATAATTTATCTCAAGAAACTCGAGCAACGCCGAGTATTTCTACTAATTACTTATATATATATATATATATATTTTTTTTTTAAGTGAAACGAATTAATCTTTTGCAATCGAACTGCAAGCGACAGATGTAAATAAAAAAAATAATGCTTGAAAATGAATTTATAATATATAAAAAATAGTAATTATAGATACAGTTTTCAAACAATTTGTATTTGAAAGTACACTTTCATCTATTTGGTACAGTAGAAAGTACAGTTGCGCTATATCCAGAACGTAAAAAAAATTGTAATAAAGGAAATATTTAATGGTTAGTCTGTTGTCATAGACAAAATGATGTCAGCGTTATTCGAGGACGTGTTTCTACTATATAATATACATTGAAAATTCTCATAAATGAAGCTTAGTTTTCATAATCGTCTTTTTTTTTTCTTTTGGAATTTGTAAAACGAGTATTTTATAAACACTTAATGAACTTCGAAAATTTAGTAAGAATATGACGAAAGATTCTTACCAAGGTCAGTTTACATTAGTTTATTCAGAATAACAGGCACGAGGACAGTATTTAATAAAAGTACTCGTAAACCTGCAACGCATGATACCCATGTATATACAGGGTGTCCAGCGAATTTACCCTGATTTCAAAATTAAATATCTCACAAACAAAGATCAATAGAATTATGCGGTAAACAGTTTCTTTATTAGCTAAGTTGTAAAAATGTTTTACAGAAGTTTCGAAAATTTAGTTGTAAAAACCGTTAACAGATGGCTCTGTACTCGATATGCCTGTAAATTGTTCTTCGAAATCCAGAGCGGTCAGTTCGAGGCACTTCACCCATTTTGAGGAGTCGATGCTAAGTCGACTCACTTGATTGATGAGTCGTCATAGGGAATTGACTCTCGACTCACTTGCGTAAAATGAAAAGCAACTGATCTGGTAAAACTTCCTGGATCTGTTAGTATGAATATCGAAATGTGCGATGTAAGCATCTCAGTTTAATGTTTTATTATTTAAATTACTATTAAATAAAGTTTATTTATTAGTTCAATAATAAGTTATCTTTCAATTTTATGTATTTCAACTCTTTATTAACACTTAATTGTTAGCGGTTTTACACACAACTACATTTTTCAATTTTCACAGTTAAACTCGTAATTTCCAGTGAATACCATTGACATTTTGTTTCATTTGGAGCCCTAGAATTATTGCTAGAGATTCTGAATATGAGAAGTTTAATTATAATAGTCCTGTACTTAAAGTTTAGCACAGAAACAGTACTCTATGAGTTAGTAGAGACTTTCATTCATCTTTTAACCTTCTCACCGCCGTGAACTGATATATCTGTTCATTAAACTGTAGGTTTCATTGCTATAGAAGTATAATTTAGATTAATATAATTCTACAGATATAATCCAGTTTGAAAAGATTGAGTTATGACTAATAATTTCAATGATTATATTCTTATACGTAATTCTTTTTTATATCATATAGGAAAAATGATCTTTCTTTAGCAATTTTAAAAAATACTGAGAAAGCAACAACGCAATTTAGCCCTTTTGCTTGGCGCTCAGAGGGTTAATCAAGCTGTCTCGGAGACGGGTTAAGAAATTCGAACAATAATTGCAATTACCCTTAAATTCTGTTAGCGCTGCTTTTTTTTTTTAATTTATACAGTTTAACTATCAACACAGTGAAATTTTGCTTCATTTGGAGTCCTAGTACTATTGTTTGAAATGTTTGAAAAAGCGAAATTTTATTAGAAATATTACTGTACAAACAGTTTAGTGCAAAAACAGTATTTTAAGAGTTAATCGCGCCTTTTATTCATCTTTTAATCGAATGGTTTCAGAACAGCTCACAGTTGTAATGTGGCAATTTTCTGTCACAGTAGTTAAAGCTTAAATGAACTTTTTCAGATGAATTGTCATGTATCAAAATTCATTATCCCATTTAGGACCACGGATGTCTTATTCAGGTTATAGCTGCCGTAAATGCGACAAAAAATACCTAAACGCGACAATCATATATTATGGTTTTTGTACTAGAGATAATTATTAAATTTATACAAAACAAGTTAGTTTTGAACTAAAGGTACAGTATTCAGTAATTTGTTGCTTAATAAAATATATATGTATATAAATATAATAAAATGCCAAATATACCCTAAATGCGACAAAACTATGGGGAATCGCGTCTCATTTAGGCACAATGACCTTATAATGCTATTTTAATTCCGTTTTTTAAATAAATATGTTCGCAGGTAATATTAAATGGATATAATTTACGTATATTTTTTTAAAGTTTAGCCAATCGATTTTTTTAATGTCGCTTATTTATACCCAGATATGGAATATATTTTCGAAATCCTGTAGCTACCACCCCCCCCCCCTCTTTTTTTCGTAAACAGCTGGGCTGTGTGTGTGTCTCTATGGATGTATCTCAATACTATATTGTTATATATTATCATGGTTTTCAAAATAGAATTTTAAAAGGGAGTAAATCAAAAACTATAAACATGAGAAAACAAGAACATTTTTAAACTTAGTCTCATCCCCCTCCTCGGGTCGGGCGAGGGACTCATTATTGAATTCATTTGTATTCGGAAACGCGTAAAATTGACAGGTGTTCTTATTCAGGAACTATGTAATTGAATGGCGTTTTCCATTTTTTGCCAAAATATCTTTCAAAAAATGCTGTCAAAGTTGAAGTTTTGAACCGAATTTCCGTACACGTTAGCACGAAAAGAGAAAACTTACCGTTACGTGACAAAAATCGCATTTTACTTGATAAGCAATTTATTTATGTTAAAAAAAATGGAAAAAGCTATTTGATTCCAAATCGCCTCAATAGTCAGGCCTGTCAAATGTATAACTTGATAGTTAAAAATACTGCCTCTGAGCCCCGTAAAGTAAAGTTTGTGTGTAACGGAAAAATACGATCTTCTCCAAAACTATGTAACCGAGGATAATCGCTATAATTTTCTAGCAAAGTTTGAATACACTATTATGGCCCCTAATTTTTTTTTCATCATTTTAGTTTCAGTACATTCGGAAGTATGTTGGAAGGGGGGTGGGCGCTCCCCGCACGCACACATACACACACAAAAAAATTTGTTTTCAGCACAGAAAATTTAAACTTTTAAATTTTGACATATATAAAAAATAACTTCTCAAAACCATCCCCTCCCAGTTAAAAAGAGGGTAATTTTTTATACATGGGGGGTACGGGATTAAACAAGAATATTTCTATATTTTACAGTTTGGTTTAGAGGTGTTTACCAGCCCAGCCCGTTGGCAGGGCAAGGACCAATTTTTCGCAGCACTGGGGTCGGACAGGGCTTTACTTCTTTTCTGAAGGCTTGGGAAGGGCCTAGGTATTGCTCTTTTCGGACAAGGCTAGGGCCTTTCTTTTTTCTGAAGGATCGCGCCGAGCTGAACTTAATTTTTCAGTACTGATCCGGGACTGGCTTCATTCTTCCAAGGTGTGCAAGGGCCGACATTTTAAGTGCCGGCCCAGCCCGTACGAAAATTGTCTTGCCCTGGTCTGGTCCGTGCAAAAAGAAGTAAAATTTGGCCCGGCCCAAAACTTTTTGCAAAAAATGCATATATTTTTAAATTGCCATTATACTTATTGCCATATTACTGTACAATTAAACTTTAAAATTTATTCTTTTTAAAGAATAGCCATTTCTAGGCAATAGAATTAAATTACAATAAAACATGTGAAAAAGAACCTGTGTATGACGGAATGCTGTCTTAAACTAAAAAATGTGTTGATACATGAAAAATGAATATAATAATATGTGAGGAAAAGTATATAATACATTTAAACCTGCACAGAAGGAAACTTGTCTATAGCGTATATTTTTTCATTCCTAAGCAATTTCGTCTTCGACGATTTTACTACATAGAATTTTTCACATTATTAAATCTCCAATGCATAGAATATGGATTAGCGATATTAAATTTAACTGAAACATTTTCATACAAATAGAGATTCATTAAAAGCAGAAATATCGCAGTACAGGTCTCTTCTTTAAAAATGAAGATTATAAAAATGAAAATAAAAGCTAAAATAAGTATTTTTGGTCAGAACTCCTCATAACGAACAATTTTTAACCACATTGACGTAAAAATGCATGTTTTCTAGAAATTTAGTGGACCGGATGGCCTCAGTCCGATATTTTAACATTTTTCCTGGCCGGTACAGTTTTATACCGAGACGGGCCATTACTTTTTTTTGTACGGGTTGAACTTTTAAATTTTATATACAGGTGGGCCGAATTTTTTTCTAAGGGCGGGCCGGGCCAGGGCTTATAAATTTGGTTTCTTTGCAGACCTTTAGTTTGACTGTTCCCAACTCCCATCCAACAAAGTCTAATATAAAAATCTTCTTTTATGTAAAATTAAAACCAAAATAACAAGCATACACTCAAAAATTTTCTTACCTGTGGAGAATCGAGTCACTATGTCGGCTCATCAATCAAGTGAATCGACTCAGCATCGGCTCCTCAAAATGAGTTGAAGTGCCTCGAACTGATTGGCTTGGGCTTCGAAGCACAATTTATAGGCATATCGAGAACAGCGCCATCTGGTAACGGTTTTTGAAAGTAAATTTTAAACATCTGTATAACATTTTTACGACTCAGCTAATAAAGAAACCGTTTACCGTATAATTCTATTGATATTTGTTTGCGAGATATTTAATTTTGAAATCTGGGTCTTATTCGTTGGACACCCTGTATGTACAGTCGTGGGAAAAAAAAAAATTGTAAACACCCCCTACTAATTCCTCAACAAATTGTCGTAGAAGAGTTACTGGTACCGGACGATTGGAAATAAAGTCTACTTTTAAATGATGCATATAAAATTTTCTTAGGGGGCCATCTACATATTAAAACGAGCCATAACTTTGTTTTTTAATAGCAGTACACAATTCTAGCAGCATAAAGGAACCCTACACCCTCCAATTAGTCTAAAAATAAATTTTTAATGCAATTCGTACCATAATTTTACGAGAAATTAATTATTCTAAAACGATCGTATTTTAAGGGCTGTATCCAAATTGAAGTTCGGTACTCGATTGCTAACCGAGAGAGCTCCCTTCTTGATCAAGGCACCATAAGCAGCCAATTAAGCCTGTTAGATTACAGGATAGCATAAGAAATTTCAGAATATTTAGTCATTTCTATCACACACGGCCCCTTGAACCACCATTTTGCCGTTTTTAAAGCCTAATTTGAAAACAATATGGAAGAAAAATGTGAAATTTTGGATTTCCAGAGGACTTAATAAATCCAAATCCATCAAAAAAATTGTAGGTTGCAATTCATAATTTTTTAAACTATTAATTTCATAATTCATATCAGAAAATTATAAAATTTGCAAATTCAACGTAATTATGTTTGGGTATATTAGAATTATTGCTACACAAAAAATTAGAACATTAGGATTATATTTTCAGAAGTTATAAATAAAAATATGAAAATGTAATTTAACATTAGAAGAACAAAATTTTGAATGTTTATCATTCAAATGACTTGAAATTTGGTGTCTAGGCGTAGTTTGAACCAAAGATTTGAAATATCTCTTTAAAATTGGGTATTGCTATTGAAAAAAATAAAGTTTGGATTCGTTTTAATATGTAGATGCCCCTTAAGCAACTTTTATATACGTCATTTAAAAGTAGACTTTATTTCCAATCGTTCGGTACCAGTAACTTTCGTCTACGATAATTTGTTGAGGAGTTAGTAGGGGGTGTTTACATTTTTTTCCACGGCTGTACATTAGGGTGGAACTTAAGTATAGGGTAATTTTTTTTTTTTTTTGCTTTTTTGTTTTAATGTGTAATAGCGAAAACTTTTTTTCCTTTTTGGATGTCTAAACTTTTGGCTGAAAAGGTTTTTTAAAATTAATTTGTTTTCCGGTTCCTCAAGGACGTCAAAGTTTTAAAATTTCAGTATAAAGTAACTGAAAGTAAACAACGTAGCTGTTAATTAATATCTGTGTATATTAAACAAATACTGCCCAGAAGTCACCATGAGGAGATGGCTAAATATCAACTTCTGCCCTCCATACCTTCATTTGTTAAGGATTAATTCAATTGGATATCAAACATACTGGCTTCTTAGGCAAACTTTGTCATTACATTGCGGGAAATCAACTTTCCCAAGATAAAGCCATCTCTTGCTTAATAGCTAAAGACGGTTGACGCAGCTCTTGGGACAACTTTGACAAACGTTTCCACTGTTTGAGTATGACAAGAAAAATCTAAAATTCAGGTGTATCCCATATTTGTACATTTTTTTAAAAAGTTCTTCATTCGATCAGTCCATCAAGACAGGATCCATGATTTTATAGTCTATAATTTCAATATGTTCGCATTTTTTTCAAGTTGCTTTCCTGTTGGTCCAGAAAATCCTTTATTACCCATCGTTTTTCCAGTAAGATGTTGAAATAAGTATATAAAAAAAGTTCATTTGCATGCAATAAGCAAATTATCCATTGTAAAGATTTAGTCTTCCCAGCAAAGAAAGAAATAGTGGCCCATCAGCTGGAAAAAAGACGGCAGCCCGCAGTGCTATCAGCGGTAAAGTGCAAGGGTGCCATTACTTAAACCTGTAGAAAAGTGTCCAAGCCGAATGCCGCTGACCCATCAGTGATGGCCAACAGCAGGCCAGCATTGGTATTCCATCACATTACTTCAATCCGGCACTTTTCCTGCAGTGCTAGCACCTATCAAACTGCTATTCCTTTGCTGGTCCAGCACTTTCCCTTACAAAATTTTTTTATAGAATTCTATAAAAAAAGAAAGTATTATATAATTATGGCTCTTTTTTCTATAAGCTAGTTTCACCAATAGCTATAGAAACA
The DNA here is from genome assembly GCA_963932465.1 of Maratus speciosus. Lineage (NCBI taxonomy): Eukaryota > Metazoa > Arthropoda > Arachnida > Araneae > Salticidae > Maratus > Maratus speciosus. The sequence continues at coordinate 174,019,049 of OZ010790.1, read as the reverse complement.
TCTATAAAAGTGTCTATAATAGAAATATCTATAGAAATATTTGAACTGCATGTGGTCACCCTCCCAAGTACTGAACTCGTTCGATGCTGCTTGGTTTTCGTGACCTGACATGAACAAGTGCTTTCAGCATACGCTACGATTTCTCGTAGTTTTCATGCTCTCATTACACTATTTTAAGTTTGTTTCTTTTGTGATTTACGTTCCCTATCATTAAACTGGTATAGAAATTATTCTATTCTATAGAAATCCTTTGTATTTTATACGCTTTTTTTATTATTGATTCTGAACTGCGTAAATTATGAAAACCGAAATACTTTGTATCCTAGTAAAACCAGAAATAAAGAATTTATTTATTTACTCATTTACTTATTTATTTTGTTGGTGGCAGTGGTGCTATATTTTTTACAGTTTCAAAAAAAAATTAGCTTCACAGCTTAAATTGTGTTAAGATATTCATTTCAGATTTGTGTTCATATACTCAATGTCTTCGATATTCGCAGCGTCACCTAGCGTAAGGGTTCCCAGCAATAATACTGCAAAAGTTCATGCACTTCCATGTAGTGGTGGGCCAGCGCATGAGATAAAATGGATGCCCACCAGCATTTTATCTGATGATTTCCAACAGCAAAGTTGACTGAAGCTGTCCAGCAGTGGTCATGCAGTGGTAGACCATCAGCCAGCACTTCTCCATCATTGCCAGCACCTATCTTGCTGCTGGCCAGCAATTTCCTCTTTGCTGGGTTGCTTCCGATGTTTTGGCAACTCCAGATTTGCGCCCTGCATTGACGACGTTTCTGTTTCACCGAATAAATGTCTGTATTATTATTTTGAAAATACAGAAAAATATCACTGGCTATATTAATATGAAAAGAAGATGTCAATGAAATATGACCAAAATATTTTGATCCTGGTTTTTGAACTAAGACCATGTGTTCTTCTTTAATGATTCTTAGTTGTACTTTTTTCCCTTTGCTTCAGTTACCATAGTGTTATCCTTTCTGCCATCAAAATACAAACCTTCTAAAATTAACTCATTTCACCTTTCTTGTTCTTTCAAATTCTTCTTTTCTTTTCTCTTTGTCGTCTTCAAGTCTTTCTTTCAGTTACCTTTTCTTTATTATCATCAGAAATACCTATATCTTCAAGGGTGTCATTTGCAATAATATTTGCAGTTCTGTCTAATACTCCGGTTCTTTCACCTTGTTGAAAAATTCAGGCTTAGAACAACCACCTATTGAACTGTAACCTCCCGAACTATTTTTTTCATTGACGATCATTCAATCAAAACATCACTTTTTTGTTTTAAAATAACTTTTTCTTTCCTTAATATTTCCTTTTCCAGTTTTGCTACACATTTTTTTTTTAGTTTTTGTATCTATTGATCCTATTGCCATCACCCCATCTCTCGTTGCTTTTTTAGAAAGTGACGTTCTTGTTCTGAAACACGATAATATTTAGTGCATTTACACAAAGAAAAGTTTTGCACGATTACCTAACATTTTGCAATTTTATATCGGATGTGTGATTATTCTTTCCAATCTTAACATTTTTCTTCAAATTTTGAAAATTCTCACGATAGTCTAAGCATTTTTTATAATTTGTGTATCAGAAACTGTTGGAATTGAAGGTCTTAGCAAAGTACTTTTAATTGTATCAGCAACAGCTTTATATATTTCAGAAACAGTGTGTTCCAGATTCCAGATGACAGATTTTAAGTTAAATAGAACCCATAAGTAATGTTTCATAACATGTTCATATGTTCGCCAAAGATGACAGTCTAATGTTAATTATTTTAGTTCGCAAAATACAAGACACTTCAACAATTTTCAAGATTTAGGTACATTAGCAGACATTGTCACATTTGACACCGACTGTTTATTAAAAAAATAATCGAAGAGACTGTTAACACACGCTAAATCGGACTAACATGTTATGGGTCTCAGCCAAATAAATCAGAGACAATGAAAGCCGGAGCCCCCAACGCTGGCTTCTACAGAAGTCAAATAAAGTGGGGCCTTCTTGTCCATGACACGAACTAAATTATTCTCTTTATTACAGGACATAACACTTCATTAATTTAATTTAGCAAAATATAAATTTAACAATAATCTCAGAAAACTTTATATGCAATTATTGGCTTTTATTCATTTTTTATGGAAAATCAGATGCTTTGAGGAACAAGAAAATATAATTTTAAAATTAAAAGAAAAATATTTTCTTTTTATGGAGTTAAAAAGGAAAAAAATAATCATTATTAGAATATAAAATTCGAAACTTCGTTTTTTAGTTCCACCCAACTTTACATACGTTACAGACGGTTGGATTTGAATTCAGAATTAGCATGTTAAATATGCCGATATTTCATAAGCTTTGCACTGTGAAAAATGAAAATAAATGCATATCACAACAAAAACTGCTGGCTCTCCGACTGCCAACAGAGTTGCGTAAAATTTACAAGCTGCTTTCTTTAAGAGTGCTGTAAAATTTCTCAAGTCTGGGAAAAGACGCGTTACAATTGGCTGCGTGGTGCGCGTGACAGAAATATTTCGCTTTTTACAACGCTTGTTTCTTTAATTCGATTTCATAATATCTGTGATTGAAAAATTATAGCAGAAAGTTCAAGAAAAATCACAACTTTTTTAAAATGTTAGAACAACTCTAGACGGTATTGCTAATCCTTTTTTTTCTATGAAGATCGTTTTATTTTTTCTAATATCAAAAAAAGATGCTTGTAATTTTTCTTCCTCCAAGATCTTCCTCCTCCTGTATCTTATTTCCAAATGTTTTTTTCTGCCTCCTGAGCAAGTCTTTATCGATGAAGAGATCCTTATTCTCTGTTGTTACAATTCCTGCAATTTTTGCTCACTTATACGCGAAAAAGCTATAAAAGTCACCTAATTCAAAATGGAAATAACTATTAAATAATACATAATCAAAGCTTATTTAAACATTTCGTAAACTAAACATGACATTTCAAGTAAATTCAGCTAAAATAACTGAAATTTAATAAGTTTTAAATTTTTGCTAAAAAAGTTCAAAAATCAGCATTTGGGCAAAATTTCAAGCCATTTGCGGCAAATGAAGGAATTGTCCGAAAAATCTCAGATTATTTTATTAGATTGAACTTAGTGCCACCAGTGGCAATTTCTCCCCACTACCCATCATCTAAAATTGAAAAAAAAAAATTCGGCCCACCCTACTGTATACAGGTACACGTATGTGTACACATGCAAGACACGCCCAACTGTAGTAATTTGAATTCAGCAAAAGCATGTTAAATCTCCCAATGCCTCGCTATATAGTACTTGAAAAAAAAAACACATTTGTAAAATACTAGGATAATTCTTTCTGCTCAAATCTTATTAGTTTAGAGAATACTTTTAATGAAAATTTACTTGAAAACTTTCATTACTTTGGTATTGTATTTTGAAATTTGAAGACATATATTTGATATTTAATTTGATTTTTGAATATCTATAGAACGCAAAGCTGCGTTTTTAGTCATCTGCCGTGAGTGTTCTACTGAACCAATTTTGCTAATTATTATTATTGTTCTTTTAATGAAAGCTGTTCATTTAGAGTTGTGCTAGCACTAGCTATTTTTTAATCTATTCCTATTTTTACATTTTAATTTTTAAATTTGAAAGTTTTTAATGAAATTCCTTCAAAATGCACTGTAAAAAAAGCAATTTAACAAATTACAACGACCATTTGGAAAATGATTTTTTCGAAGACTAAAATTTAAGAGATAAAAAATTGCATGGAGTTGATCATACATTACGTACGCATTTACGGACGCATTACGTAAACATTAACATTCCTAAACCCATCATGAACAAATTCTAAAAGAAATTTCAGTTTTACAATTTTCGGTACTGTAAATTTTTAGTAGTGTTATTACACGTAAAAATTGCAAGTTACAAAAATCGCCTCGTCAGATTTCTTAAAACTTAGGAATTATCCAAGCATTTCATTGTCTATTCGGGAAAAGGCTTTTCCATCGTCCAAGAAATCTGACAGCCCATTTTAAATGAAACTTTATTCTTAAACTTCTAAACATCCCACAATATTACTTTTTACACCGTCGTATAGAGAAAAAAATGTACTTTTAAATGCAATTTGTTTGAAAGCTGTATATTAATTTGTTTCTGAGTTATTAATTTTTTTAGTAGTTTTTATTACTTTTTTGTCATAGTGACAACAGAAGTATCCATCTCTGTTGAAAGTAAAGGGAAATACAGATTACTGTATAGACCAATTAGAACACGAATAAAATGCGGATTAAACCAATAAAAAGCTTCAGATATGCTTTTGATTTCCTACCCTGATCCAAATAATTAATCCAAATGATTAAAAAAAAGAAAAACCTGTGAAATTGTCAGGAAAAAACTTTGAACTTTGACGCCAGAGGAAAACCGTTTAATTTACAGAAAAAAGCTGTAATTTTTCATTAAAACGTTTTTTTTTCTGTAAAAAATACAGATTTTTTTTTTACAATGCGGTGGCAATCAGATTATTTCTATTGCTGCTGATAATGAAAAAATAACGGAAAATATTCGGATACGTGGATTTTTGGACGTATTTTTCCATTTGCAAGTTATTTTTGGTAATATATATATATATATATATACAAATATATATGTATATATGCACGTGTGCTTTAATTTTATCAGGTTATACCCAGATATAAATTGGTGCTGTTTACGTTTTGGTGTAAATCGTCCAACAGGTGGCGCTGCTTTGCTGCATTTATTACGACTTCCGCAATGCCTCTATCTCAAGAATTGATGCACGGAATTTTATGAAACTTCAGATTGCGTTAGTCCCTTATACGGTTTGGTGCTGTTTACGTTTTGGTGTAAATTGTCCAACAGGTGGCGCTGCTATGCTGCATTTTTCACGACTTCCGCAATGCCTCTATCTCAAGAATTAATGCACGGAATTTTATCAAACTTCAGATTGCGTTAGTCCCTTAAACGGTGTGGTGCTTTTTATGTTTTGGTGTTAATTGACCAACAGGTGGCGCTGGTAAGCTGCTTTTTTCATGATTGCTGAAACAGCTTTATCTCAAGAACTAATACACGAATTTTCATGAAACATCTGATTCAGTATAACTTGCTAAATATTGGTACTGATTACGTTTTGATGTAAATCGCCCAACAGGTGGCGCTGCTATGCTGCCTTTTTCACGATATTCGCAATAGCTCTATCTGAATTTCTATGCACGAATTTTCATCTTACTTAGGATTCAGTTAGACGTAGACGCAAGCTGTTGATGATTAGGTTTTGGTGTTAATCGCTTAAAAGTTGTGCTGCTAAGCTGCATTTTGTATGATTTACACGATTTTAGCGATAATCATATCTCAAGAACTTATGCATGGAATTTCATATCTTTAGAATACTCATGATGGTCATAGATTGCCATTTAATTTTGGCACTGTGGTAGCTAAATTTGCAGTAGTAACATATGTCAGATAGAAGAAAGTTTTGGGATTGCCACATCCGACTAGTTAAAATGTACTTTTCTACAATCCAAAACTTTCAGTAATAAAATCTTTAAAATGTTTGTTTGTATGAAGTCTTATGAAATAGAAACGCAGATCAACTTTCAGCCATTTTTGATAGGGATTGTATACTAGTACAGTAAAACCTATGTATGTTGACCACTTGCGGTGCCACACTTCAGTGGTCAACTTAGAGAAGTGGTCAGCTTATAAAGGGTGATGATATATACATTTTTTTTTTTTTTTTTTTTTTTTTTACGTAATATTCATACCATATCATTTTTCCCAAAAATATTTTATTTATTGACAGGGCTTTAAAATAATATTGTATTACCATGCATATTTCTAACACCTTATAAAAGAAAATATTAATTACAAGAATGAATTAATAGTTGAGTATCAATTTTAAAACCAATTAGTATTACTACTAATTAAAAAAAAAACAGTCAATCATGGAAGACGGTAGTATTTCGAGTGACGCAGCCTTAAGCCTAAAATCGTATCGTATCGTATCGTTAAAATCGTATCGTATCATAGAATTCGTAGATGGCGGAACTCATATATACAGCTAACTCGACATCAAAGAAAACGCGAAAAGCCGCCTTTTAATAACTCAGCAGATATATGTCTTATTGTTCTGAATTTTGTAGAACAGTCTTATATCTGCAGTCTAATCGTATACTGAAATTTTTGCATTTCTACGTGCAGTATATTTTGAGATCTAAATAGCCATTTTTAAAGTGAAAACGTTGGTATAATATCGAGGAAGTTCCTAATTTGAAAATCTCGAAAACGGTTCTAACGATTATTTTTAAATTGATACATAATATAAATGTGATTAAGGCGAGGTGAATAACACTTTTCTTTTTTCTGGGAAAACTCTCGTTCGTTAAATAATTCGATTTTTTTTTCTCTCGAAAATGACACGGGCGATTTTTTAAAAATCAAATAAATATGTTTCAGATGAACCAAATAACAATTTACTTGTTTCCAGCAAGACTCTTGTTCGTTTTATAATGCGCATGAAAAATCGGACTATATTTCTTCGCCATTCTATGGAAATTTCACCGAAAATGCATGACACTGTATTCATACACATGCTTTCTTTTTAACCACTTCTGGGGAGAAAAATTTTGTCTTCCCACTGGCTGTGTGGCTAAGGGCCATCGTTTACTGACCTTAGGATAGGCAGTTCGATACTCCGTGGTACGTGTTTTCACATGTGAATGTTTTTTTTTTTTTTTTTTAAGTCTGCTAGTTGACCATTATTCTCAGTTCCTTTGTAATTTTTTTAATTGCTATTAAGTTAAATAAAATTACAATTATAATGACGCCAATTTGATGATGATTATTTCTTGGCAATTTTTCAACAATAAAAATATTACCATAAATTTTATAAATATATTTAATTTCAATCACTTTACAAAAAATATACATTAATAATTATTATTTGAATATAAATCACACGATCAGAAACGTAAAAAAATAATTCATTTCAGCTCTTCTTTTTATAATATCATTTTTTATTATTTTGACGGTCAAGCAATATATAATCACTGACATCCATAATATTATTATTATTATACTTATTATTTTCCTTGCATAAAAGCTATAGTGATGTAATAATTCTTTTATAATAAATAATTTAGTTGAAATGTTTTATTTATAAATATCAATGAAGTTTGATAACCCCGAGACAATTCTTTTTATTTAACTTTGCAATATTTACAGTTTACATAATAGGGTCATTCCACGTAAAATGAGCAAAAATTAAAAAAAATTGTGGCCACATACTAACCAATTTTAATAAAATTCGATGCTCAGGTTCAATTCATATTCAAGTAATGCTCTGCAAAATATCTTGACAAAAAATAAATTTTTTTAGCAGTTTTGGACATTTAAAAAACTTGTGATATAGAATGACATGTGCGCAATCGTCCAAAGTTACAAGTTTGAAGTTCTGTATCTTGAAAACTGTTTAACAGAAAGGAATTTTTTTTATAATTTTGTAAACTCTGAAAAATTATCTTCTTATTTACTGAGTTATAATAATCAAGTAACACCATGATTATTTATAAAGTGGTTGCAAAAATTGAAAATTTGTGAATTTTGAGAAAATAAGAAACGTTATAAAAATCAAAGGAATTAAAAAACCTCTGTGAAATTAATGCCTGATGTAGTATGTCATATGTAGATCGAATTCCCCAAGTTTTAAAGTGGCCATTTATTTCCTTCATCTTCAAAAAAACTTAGAAACTTTTAAAAAAATTACAAAATCATGATTTTTCCTCTTCTGTATAAGCAAAACATAAATAAAGGACAGGCCCGACATTAACAATATTGCTCAGACATAAAGATTAATAAGTCCATGATACGTTAAAAAAAATTCAAGATTGCCTTTTGATTCCTATCATAAGAAAAATGGGTTCAAAATAGTAATATTTTGTGCATTCCATTAGCTATACCTCTTTGAATTCGCCCGCGTATCTTAAAATATTGCACGATTGCATGGGAAAAAAAATTAGTGCTGCCATCTAGTATTTTTATTTGAATTTAGAATTGATATATAGTTTTTCGTTTAGCTCAGTCTGATTTCTACTCTAATTTAAAATTCTCTTGAGGCAAAAATAAACTGAAAGCAAGACAAAAGTTTCTGCATTTAAAGTATACACATTTATCTGTAATATAAAACAATTTAAAAGTTTAATAAAGCTTTCCTTGACTTAAAAATAAGTAATAGAAATATTGCATTTTACCCTCAACATTTTTTACTATTTATTTTTTTTCTCATTAAGGAATAAAAAAGGCATGAATGAAACTTCCGATATTTCAAATATATACTTTTAGCTATAAGGTGTAGCAATTTGCAGCTTGTCAAGGCTGTCCTTCGTGTGTAAAGGATTAATAGAAATATTGCTTTTTTCTCTTAAAAAATTTCAAAAATAATTTTTTTCTCGATACGAAATAAAAATACAATTACTAACTTACGCCAGTCTGTTAATTATCATTCATTCCTAATTATAAATAATTTTTAATATATTCTTTCCATTACTAAGGCTAATATTTGAAATTGAAATTTTAAGCACGTAGACAATACCTCGATTTTACATTCACTTTTAATGTAAATTTTAATACTTAAATGAACAATCCAGAAATCTATTATTTTGCATTTACTCATAAATAGATATGATCTACTTATAGACTGATTTTGATTAAAATCTGTGACATGTGTGCCACAGCTGATTTGCTCATTTTGCATGGAATGACCCAATAAGCATATCAGAATTCTGGTATCGCCATCTTTTGACGCAATCGCGTAGTATTATAGAGAAATGTTTGATAAAAACATTGAAGCAGACAGTTTTTAAATCGAAGAATTATTTTAAGAGATATTTAATGTTAAATCTGGATAAAATTGTCTCATTAAAAAAGTCTCATAGGAAAAAAAATATACATGGGAATTTAATCATTTCCATTCAATTTAATCATTCAATAGAAACTCGAAGTTTGCAGAATGTTATTCTTAACTTGCCTAATTTTTTGACGGTTTATTTCAATTTTAAATTAAAATTTTCAGAATTTCCAGAGATATTTTTTACATATTTTAGAAAAGGTTATTTTAAATTGTTGCCAAATTTTAAAACAGCGCAAAGAATAATATATCCTTTAAATTAAAAATTTATTCACACGTGACTATTATAAACGGAAAAAAAATCCTTTTAAATTAGAATTAAATGATAACGTGTTAAAAGCAGGAAAATATTAAACATTACGTCATAAAAATTGTTTTTACACATGCTTACTTAAAATGAAAGAAAATTATAAAATAATCAATTATTTTCAAATTAGAATTAAATGATTACGCATTAAAAGAAGGAAAACATTGAAAATTACGTCATAAAAATTATATTTACACGTGAATATTAAAAGAAAAAGAAAATTTTTAAATAATAAATTCATTGATATGTGTTAAAAGTCGTAAATGGAGGAAATTACGTCATATTAGCCAAAGTGGCCAAAACAGTTTACAAAACACATTGCAAAACATATTGCAAAACAGTGTAAATTAAAAAATATATTTATATGAGAGATTTATTTCAAATTTCGAGATGATATTTTTAACTATAGTTGCTAACTTTAAGGTAGCGCAAATAATAATATTATCTTTCTAATAATAAAAATATTTTCAGTTGAATGTTACAAAGAGAAAGGAAAGTTTGGTGAAAATTATGTCAGATTTAAAACGTTACATTTAAAATCTCTTATTTAAAATCATTTTCTTATAGCGTTGTTAAAAAATACCATAAAGCAAAGACACTGTTGACTTAGTTCCTTTTATATTTGGTAATTTTCAAATGTTTAACTAATCTTACTTAATCAAGCAGGGAAACAGCAACTAACATCAGCTGATTCGGTTTTGAAATCCCTCAGTAAAAGGGAAACTCGTTTACAGTAAGATCGCCATTGATTTTTTAATTATACAGATCAGCCTCGATTATCCGAGCTAATTGGGACTGTTAGTAAATCGGAATCGGAAATCTCGGTTAATAGAAACTGTGTGTAAAAACTCGCCGAGCTTGCGAATTTAACATCTCTTTTAAAAAAATATATAGAACGTTTTTTAAATAATAAAAGTAAATATATGTAAAGTTCTGTTTCACAGCTTAACAAATTTAAAAAGAAAATCAACTACCAGTAGTAAATTTTAAAATGCAAATTGAAAAATTTACGAAAGTTCACACAGCCACTGGAAACAAAGCATTGTTCGCTATTGACTTCTCAGGGTCCAATGTTTCTTTGGAGTTGAGGGCTTTTGGGGGCAGAAGGGCCTGTATAGCACGGACAGTGAGCTAAAGAGTGTGGTTATTTTTAAGGCTCATTCAAAAGGGAAAAAAAATCAGACTTTGTTATCGGCTCGGTTAACAGAAACCTCGATTAATCGAAGCTCGGTTAATCCAGGTTCTACTATAATTCAATCTTCCGTAATCTTTTTAAAGCAGATCAAATTAATGGACTTTAGCACAAAGTCACATAGCTGATAACTGCCATGCTTGTTGGCCACCTTTTTTTCAAAAAGTTTGCTTCACCTTATTCAATTAATGAGATATCTCCGATAAAATAAGTCACATTTTCCCGTTCTAAAATACTGGTATCCAAAAATCGTAGCATGTAACTGACACTACAAGTACTCATGGAACTAGACTATTTTAAGTCTGATTTTTATTATAGACTATATAAAATTATTAAAAATATATATTATGATAGGAACTAGCGGGCTTCGTCCGCTATTTACGTTACGGATATAAAAATCAGGTTTTTTTTAGGGAAAAAGAAATAAAAACCCATTTGACGATAGGTTTATAAAGACACATTTTGTATTTGTTATATTTCCGGGGATGAGGAGGGGGGGGGGCTATTTTGATTAAATATCGCAATTAGTCTACATGGCAGATATAATTATGATAGACACTAGCGGGCTTCGCCCCTCTATGGCGCCTTATGGGTCCAGCTTCCATAACTCAGAAACTACCTTTCGGACATCAATGCAACAGATTCCAAACGTTATAATTAACTTAATAATCACCCTATATAGCATTAAAGTAAATTTATGAGTACTGCATACTATTTTTTTATCGTAATTTCTGAAGAGAAAAAATTATTTCGGTTCCATTCTTAGGTACTGGTCTGAAAAATTTTGAAAAAGGGGGGAAGGAGGGGACATGAGACTGCTGTTTGTCAAACAACACAACGGGCTCTGGCTTATTCAACTTGGTTTTTGATGACTTCAATTGGAAGGTGGTTTGTTTAAAAGAGTGCGTTCCCTGACCAATGAAAATTGGAACTATTGGTGCTACATCTATGTAAGGATTTAATAATTATAAATTAACATTTTGGATTTATTAATTTAAGGATAAAGTGTTTTTAAAGGAATATCAAATGAAACCCTCTGTGCGATCTGCGATTATACTTACCCAGTTGTTTTTATATACAAACTGCTATAAGGAAAATTGTAATAAAATAGTGAAAATTAAATCTGCATTAAATTCCATAAGTATCTTTTTTTTTAATCATTTTATCACTAACCTCAAAAAAGTAATGATATCAATGCAAAAACCCTTGACGGGTTAAAAGTTTCTGACGCAGCACTTTATCTTATGCTCTAAGAATTTTAAATATGGAACTTAAAAATACTGATATCAAATTTTGAGTGACGTTATGCTATTTCTTAAAAAATATATTTGTATTTATTTCACCATTTTATTTTTGTTTTATTTATAATCGCATGTGCAAAAGTTATGTTCAACATGAAAAGCTGCATAAAATTTTATTCGCTGTTGCTTTATCATTTACATCTCTCATAAATTCAAAATATGTGTTTTAAAAGATATGATATAAAATTTAAGTGACGCCTTGATGTGACTTTAAAAGGTTTGTTTTTTAAAATTCAATTTAAATTATTTTTGACTTGGTTAAAATATTTTTTTTTACATCTACACAATACTTTTAATTTTCCAATTCACTGTTAAATATATCACTTTCATTGAATCTATACTATGCATTGAAATGTATTTATTTCAATAAATTGATTTATCTTTTGTGTCACGCTATTCAAAATTGTGAGTAAGATTTATGTAAATGGTTTCTTTGCGTCATTGAGTCCAAACTACATGAAATGTATGAAAAAGGATAGTTTGACGCAAATAAACCATTTACATAAATCTTACTCACAATTTTGAATAGCGTGACACAAAAGATAAATCAATTTATTGAAATAAATACATTTCAATGCATAGTATAGATTCAATGAAAGTGATATATTTAACAGTGAATTGGAAAATTAAAAGTATTGTGTAGATGTAAAAAAAAATATTTTAACCAAGTCAAAAATAATTCAAATTGAATTTTAAAAAACAAACCTTTTAAAGTCACATCAAGGCGTCACTTAAATTTTATATCATATCTTTTAAAACACATATTTTGAATTTATGAGAGATGTAAATGATAAAGCAACAGCGAATAAAATTTTATGCAGCTTTTCATGTTGAACATAACTTTTGCACATGCGATTATAAATAAAACAAAAATAAAATGGTGAAATAAATACAAATATATTTTTTAAGAAATAGCATAACGTCACTCAAAATTTGATATCAGTATTTTTAAGTTCCATATTTAAAATTCTTAGAGCATAAGATAAAGTGCTGCGTCAGAAATTTTTAACCCGTCAAGGGTTTTTGCATTGATCAATATACAACCAATTAGTGGTTCTTCAAACTATGCTAGTTATTACACATAATTTATAAAAAAAATATTAAAAAAACACTTGTTTTTTTTTTACATGTTAAGATACTTACACATTCTAAAATTTTAAAATTAAGTTTGTCATTTACATTACCTATTTGTCCAAGAGAAACTCTGTATTGTAGTTTGACGCTGGTTTTCGGACTTTACATCAGCATAATGTTCTGTACACACTACAAAACAGTTCTAGTTAACTCATCATTATCACAAATAATTTTCTTAACTGTGTTGTTACAATTGCACAAACTATTGCAACTGGTGGAAATATTTCTGCTTACCAACTAGCACCCGGGGTTATTGAAAGAAGGGAAGGAATAATAAGGGAATGGGAAGTAGGAGAGAGAAATGTAGAATCATAGAATGGATGGGGGAGGGTGTTAAAAAGCCAAATACACAAGAGCAACAATGTACGAATAGGTAAGCCTTGTATTATTTACCTACACTTATCACTACTAAAAGCATTTCCCAGGTTAATTACTATTTCACCCTTTTAGAAATTCTAGTTAAAAAAATAAGAAATGGAAAATTTCATGGAGAGTTACTTTTTTTTATTCATAATTTGTTAGCTTTTTGGATGGTCAAGTTATAAAGGGTTTTGATGGACATTTTATAATAGTTGTAGTCAAATTTGAATAATTTCAGTGGCCAAGATACAAGATAGACAGGTGGTCAAGTTACAAAGGGTTTGTCTTATAGTTTTGTATAGGATAAATTTGGTTCTTGACAACAGAGGTCAATATAGACAGGTGGTCAACTTACAAGAGTGGTCAACTTTACAGGTTTTACTGTACTATTAATAACAATAAAATAGGGCACGAACAGAAGAAGAATTTATTGACTAATTAGCTACATCGGCTCTAATTTGAATTTCATATGAGAGATGTTACAAACACGGGAAAGCAAACTCTAGTATATTATTATTTGGATTTTCGAAAACTTTCATAGGAAGTAACGTATTGTATTGCTTTAATGTATTTATTTAACGTCTTGCTTTACTTAAAAATGCAATTAACTTTATTAAAATATATGGTAATACACTTTTGTTTCTCTTGATATACTTTAATAAATTTCTGTAAAAAACTTTAGAAAAAAGTACAAAAAATTATAATATGGAATATAATTTAGTTTTCATTTATAAAAACTTGTTAACAAATAAAAATACTTGCCTTTGGTTGTTAAATATTCAGTACACCTTGCAATTTTATTTGTGATTTTCTCCAGGAATTGATGATGGTAGAAATACTTAAAAAACATTTTTTTACTAAATTCTTGACAAATACTCAAAATATTCTCTCATCCATCATGGATTTACAAAAGAAGTCGTGCCAAAATAATGTGCTTTCAACTCAAAATTTCTTATATGTAATAGAAAAACGTTAAAATATATATGTAAGAAAACAACATTTTAATTATTGTCTTACGTTTATTTATTGCAGTACCATATTACACTGGTTATCAAAAATTACGGAAAAGTCACAAAATGCTAATTTTCAAATACGCGAACACTCAAAAGGTAATAATATAATTCGAGTAATTACTATCTCTACAACACAGCTAGCCCATATAACATCTCATTCATGTCACACATGGTCACAAGTATCACAGTCACTACGGTGACGCAAAAAATAGGAAATTCCATACATCTCATTATGAGTCTCAAATGATCACTATATGTGACTCCACTGAGAACTCAATGTGACTGCTGGTTTGTGACGAGTCACCAGGGGAATTTTCAATGTAGTTAAATTGTGACTCTCATGTGACTGTCATTTTTAGACTCAATTTCTTAGTCATCATGAACGTTGCATTATGATAAGTCACTAAGTAATATCATATTATAGTCACATGGAGACTTTTCCCAAAAGAGCACAATGGTGACTTCACAGTAGTCTCTCTGTCACCTGAAAGTCATCATGTGACTTTAATGTGACATTATTTGGTAACTTATCACAATGCAGTGTTCACGATAACTTTGATATTGAGTCTACAAATGACAGTCACATGAGAGTCACAATGTAACTACATTGTAAAGTCACATGGTGACTCGTCACAAAGCGACAGTCACAGGGACGTCTCAGTGGAGTCACATATAGTGATCATTTGATACTCATAATGAGATGTATGGAATTTCCTTTTTTTTTTTTTGCTTCACCTTAGTGACTGTGACACTTGTGACCATGTGTGACATGAATGAGATGTTATATGGACTAGCTGTGTTGTAGAGATAGTAATTACTCGAATTATATTATTTCCTTTTGAGTGTTCGCGTATTTGAAAATTAGTATTTTGTGACTTTTCTTTAATATTTACACACTAGTGTATTAAGGTAATTAATATATTGAGTTTTAATTTAAGACTTAAAATAAACAAAAATGAAAAATCATACATAAGATATAGGTTATGGAACACTTTCAAACACTAGCAAAATATTATCAATATTTTTTATCATACAGTGAATTGAGATACATAAATAAATAATATAAAATATAACGAACGCAATTACAAAAATATTTTCAGGTATTGGTGTTCATAAGCGCTTATGTAAGCGAAGTCATTTGTGCAGCCGTGTATATGATTTATAGATTTTTATTTAGGCTATGTATCCCCCTAAAAATAATGTAAAGAATATCTATAGGAATTTCCACTTTCTCCAGACATTCTATAGAAATTTGTAGAAATTTTAAAGATTTAGCTTTACTTTTAAAATATCTGTAATTTTTTAAGATATTCTTGGAAATATCAGCAGAAATGAACCAACTGCCTACAGATTTTTGGGCCAATTACCTACAGGTTTTTCTACAGATTTTTTTTTATTATTATTGGGAGCTAACTTAAAATTTAAATTACCTGAAAAACAAGCACAGATATTAACTGCGTAATTGGGAATTACCATCCATAAATGACGATCTATCAATATAATCTTGTTCAGCTTGTTTATATTATTTATATTATTCTATACTAAAACCATATAATATCGGACAATTTGTTTGAGCTATAAAACATGCAACGCAATAGAAAATTCTCTCCGAGTTCAAATCTCATTAACAGTTGAAATCCAATTAATAGAAGTTAATCAGATATTTTTTTTTTGCATAAACCTCAAAGTATAAAATTGCCACATTGTGTAGTAAAATTAAATTCAGATATAAATCACTTCACATAAGTAAAAAATCCTGAATATGATTTTCTTTAAGGGGTGTTATTACACTAAAATGTATTTCAGTTGGGAAATGCACAACTCAGTTAAAAGCACATTTTAGGCAATTTGCACCCCTAGATGGTAATGCGATTTTTGTTTACAGACCTATGTATAATGCATAGAATTTGTACGCACCACGTAATGCATTAAAGTTTAGTTAAAACTTAAAAATTCATACCGAAACTGAAAACGAATTTCAGCTATAATTGCTCATAGTCTTCTCTGTAACCGATTTGTTTGTGTCTCACTGTCAATGAAGGACAAATTCTACGTTCCCCATAATCTATAGCGAGCATGTTCTATTGCACCTCTTTTAGGCATGTTAATTTCATTATATTTCAAGTAATGTAATATAATAATATAAACTGAAAACAATGTTTGCTATAGATCATAATATAATATAGTTTTTTGTGCACCGCTATAATTGAACAACAATTACTACTTTGACCACACATTATCAAAATCCTGCTGTAGTCTACCCCAGTGAATTATTAACATTTCTATTATCTTTTGAATTTCGAAATTTCATTAAAAGGCACTGCAAACAATTTTCCCTATAGACCTTAGTTTAATTATTTATTTTATCCCTGTAAACGAGCTATTAAACCTACATACCTCATCTTTAATAGACAATAGACTATATTAAATTCCATATAAGCATGTATCAAAGTCAACGAAATCCAGTTATATTTAAAAGAGTTAGAGCGCGTACTTAGAGCAGAAAAATCGTAGACATAAGCACTTTTGAACTGTGTGGGAAAATATTACAACTGAAATTAGAAAATACCATAATAAATAGTTGTTTTCGTTTGTCGTAGAAGAGACAAATGAAAGAATACTATCCAACGTTTGAACATTTGAAGTCCACCGTAGCGGAGATTGCTTTGAGGCCTACAGCTACAATGGCTGTCACTCGAATCATCGTTATTTATATACAGAAATAGTTACACAAACCAGACATCACGATTCTTATTTTTTTCTATTATATATATACAGGTTGGTCAAAAATATGGAAACGCCTCGTGAAATGCATACTTTACGCAAATGTAGATTCTAGGCAAGACAAGCCTCTAGATGTCACTGTGGTATTTGAACACTAACGCCACCTGTACGATGACCTCAATATGTTGCAAGTTCAGCCGTTGTTAGAGCAGTGCTCTGTGTAGTTGTGAGAGTCTGTGCTAATTGAGTTCGAACGTGATTGTTAGTGCTCGTATAGTTGGTTATTCCATTAGCAAGAAAGCCGAACACTATTTCATGTTGCAAGAGGTACTGTATAGAAGATTTATACCGGATACAGAAAAAGTGGAAAAACATAATCTGCTAAGTCACAATGCGGTCGAAAGTGCGTATTGGATGATCGGGACGGACGGTCATTGAAGAGGATTGTGTCAAAAAATAAGAAGACAACAGCTAAAAAAGTTATTGCTGAAGTGAATGCCGATATTACAAAGCCTGTCAGTACCAAATAAATAAGAAGGTAACTCCATAAGTAAGGCTTTTCCAGGCTGCAATTCCAAAACCAATCTTGAGTGACACAAATGCCTGTAAGAAGAAAACGTAGTGCCGAAGGCACAAAACCTTGAGTATGTAGCAATGGAAGAAGGTCATTTGGTCAGATGAATCGTGATTTACATTGTTTCCAACTTCTCGCCGAAATTACGTCTGGCGGGGTTCAGTCATGGTTCGGGCATCCATATCGTGTTTATTTCACGGGCCCTAACTGCAACTCTGCAAGGTCGCATTACTGGCAAAGATCATGTGACCATTTTGGCCGATCATGTACATCTCATGGTAGAATATTTGTTCCCTAACGGTGTTGGCACGTTCCAAGATGACAACACACCTATTCATACATCTAGGATAGTTCAGAATTTGTTTTATGAGAATGAAGATGATCTGTCGCATCTCCCCTGGCCCCCACAATCATCAGATCTAAATAATATTGAGCATCTGTGGTCTGTTTTGAGGAAAATGGTGCGTGATCGCTGTCCACCTGCATCATCGTTACCTGAACTTGCATCTATTTTGCAGGAAGAATGGTACAAAATTCCCTTGAAAAGTATACGGGACGTGTATTTATCCATTACACGAAAATTGCAAGCTGTTTTGGATGCTAACGGTTTTCCTATACTGTATTAGACATGATAATATGTTTTTTGCAAGGTGATTCAATATTTTTGTCCTCCCCCTGTATGTATAATATTTGAAAACACATTCACAATCAAATCCATATCTTACCCAGGGATTCGAAACCGGACCTTCAGAGTGCTATCAGCCTCCGCTTACTAACCACGCCATTGGGAGACACACTATTAAAAAAGTAAACTAAAATTTTATTTATTTATTTATTTTTAATCTATTACAGAAGCGAACATTAAATTAGGCTACACATAACCATGTGCTATAGTTTTAAAATTCGCTATTCAGGGAGGCTTGGCCTAATCAATGTGGGAGTTTTGACCAGATGATCAAAGCACCTTAATTAAGTGTTTTCGGAAATCTTTCTATTACACACTGTATATAATGAAAGGTTAATGGATATATATTTCGAAAGTAATGTAAATTTATTCTGTAAAGCTACAGTAAAATTAGGAGATAGAAAGGGAAATGTTTAAAACAGATTAAATGAAAAAGTGAAAATTTGCTATAGTAGGCAGAAAAAATTCAATGAAATATAAATATGAAATATGATAATATGGTAATTATAAACAATGCAGTAAATATGTTAGTTACAAGCAATACAATAAATATGATAATTATAAACATTGTAATTTGATAATTATAAACAATCGATACTAGCTCTGACCCGAGCGTTCGGAAAACAAATACGTAAGTGAACTCGTATTATTCTATCACCCAGAAGTGCTATTTTTGGTTCATACAACCTTTGTGTTACAATTTGTAGTGTAATCATCAAAACATTTTGGTAAATCTGATTAATCTGTCGAACGCAAGTTACATGTTTTATTATTTTTTTCGCTGTTGTCGAGTATAAACCAGAGTAAGTCTTTTTTTATATTTATTGTTTTCAGTGACAAAATTTATCGGCGAATTGCTTATTGGTATTTGGTAATTCATGTTTACATTCTTTGCACGATACTGTTAAAAATTTTTCCTTATATTTTCTTTGTGGGATAATTGCAAACAATTTATTTATAAACATTTCTTTCTTCCGATAAGCTGTAAAAATCGATATTCCATTATAAAAAATATACACTGACTTTCCTTCTTTTACTGCATAAAACCTATAAACATGTGAGACGATTTACGAAAAAGTGTCACGGACATTAGGGTGGGTCGAAAAAACCGAAATATTTATAATCGAAATGTAATAGAGCGGAAAAGTTGCCTTTTGTAATAAAGAATAAATTCGTAAAATATTACACCTATCGGTTAATATCTTTTACCGTCGCAACGGGGCCAAAATTTCCAAAAATCGCAAAAAACATGTTTTTTTCAGTATTTTTTTAAAATTATACAAACGTACTAATACAATTTCTAATAGGACGCGATAGCTACATGAAGATATAAGAAATGTCCTGGTAAATGTTCATTATGATAAAGTAATATCTTTTACTGCCGCAAAAGGACCATATTTTTAAAAAAATTGTAAAAATTTCAAATTTTTATTATTTTTTAATTTTTATAATTTTTATAATATCTAGAAGTAAATAAATTTACTTCATATCTATTAATGTTGTCGTAAATTTTGTTAACTATTTGTTATAGACTGGGAAAAAAAACGGTAATCATTCATTATTTTTGACGATCGCTTTATGTACTACTGTTTTACAGCATATCAGCAGTCCATATACCACAAATCACAAAAAATGATATAAAATGAACAAAATATTTTAGTATTTTATTAATTAAAATACAGAAATGTTTAACCGAAAAAGATTAAATAAAAATAAAATGAAGAAGTAGTTAAAATAATTGAATTTTATAATATGACTGACTTTCAAATAAAGCCATTGTTCCTCGAGAGGCCAAAATTTATCATATGTGATGCTCCGTCTGTTCTGGTCCACAAACTTTACCAGCACTTCAGAGACTAATTTCACGCATCTTTCTATTGATTGAGGGGGAAAGGAAAATTATAATAGCTGGTATGTTTAATCGAACAGTCTAAATTCAGCAGCGTCATTAGATCGTCAGTTCATAGACAAACCGTAACAAGTGGTTTCGTTAGTTTACAGTTTTGCCACTCGACTAAATCCATACAATTTTAAGCTTCAAAGTTCAATTCTGAAATGACGAAGTGACGAAAGGCACTATTCGTGCCCACAGAACTTCGTGCTTTGGCAATTTTCTTTATGGCTGGGGTTCTGATGTCCTCTCCTTCATATGCTATCATTCCAATGAGGCTATTTTCATGACTTGCGAAACAGGCATTTCGTGAAATTACAGGAACTATAATATTTTGTAGATGATATGGCAAGTAACGAGGGTTACTAATTATAGTCCACAAAATCTGAAAAACATGATGGATTCATTTTAATTGTGAACCAACTGATGCAGTACACTTTCAATGAGTACATCCTGATCAGCCGATTGCCAAAATTAAAAATTGCCAAAGCACGAAGTTCTGTGGACACAAATAGCACCATCCGTCATTTCGTCATTCCAGACTTGAACTTAAAGCTTAAAATTGTATGGCTTTAGTCGAAAGGCAAAACTGTAAACTAACGAAACCACCTGTTACGGTTTGTCTATCAATTGACGATCTAACAACGCTGGTGAGTTTAGAATGTTCGATTAAAGATGCTATTATAACTTTCCTTGTACCACTCAATCAGTAGAAAGATGCGTGAAATTAGTCGCTGAAGTGCTGGTAAAGTTTGTGTACCAGAACAGAGGGAGGATCACATATGATCAATTTCAGCCTTTCGAGGAACAATGGCTTTATTTGAAAGCAAGTCATATTATAAAATTCATTTACTTTAAATACGTCTTCATTTTAGTTTATTTAATCCGTTTCGGTTAAACATTTCTGTATTTTAATTAATAAAATACTAAAATATTTTGTTCATTTTATATAATTTTTGTAATTTGTGGTATATGAACTGCTGATATGCAGTAAAACAGCAGTAGATGAAGCGATCGTAAAGAACAATGAATGATTACCTTTTTTATTTTCCAGTCTATGACAAATAGTTAGCAAAATTTATGACATATTAATAGATATAAAGTAAATTTATTTACTTCTAGGCATATTATTGAAATTATAAAAATGTAGAAAAAATGAAAATTTGAAAATTTTTACAATTGGTTTTTTTTAAATATGGTCCCTTTGCGGCAGTAAAAGATATTATTTTATCATAATGAACATTTGCCGTGACATTTCTTATATCTTCATGTAGCCATAGCGTCCTATTAGAAATTGTATTCGTACGTTTGGACAATTAAAAAAAAATATTGAAAAAAACAAGTTTTTTTGCGATTTTTTGAAACTTTGGCCCCCTTGCGGCGGTAAAAGATATTATCTGATCGATATAATATTTTACGAATTTATTCTTTATTACAAAAGGCAACTTTTCCGCTCTATTACATTTCGATTGTAAATATTTCGGTTTTTTCGACACACCCTAATGGACATGGTTGATAAATTTCTTAAAGCATATCAACGAATACTATTTCTGTATCTTCAGATATAATATATATTTACCAATCTTCCCATCGGCGTGAACTGATATATCCGTTCACTAAGCTGTAGGTTTAACAGCAACGGCAACAGAAGCATTATGTAAATTAACCCTTTGCACTCGAGGGCGCCGCTGCGGAGACAATATTTCTTTGCAAAATTTGTTTTTGGCACCAGTAATGAAGGAAAATTAAAATGTGCCTTATTTAATCAGAGCATTTTTGAAATTGTGTACTTGAACGAAATTTCTTTTAAAAAAGTGGTGCCGATCGAGTAAAATTTGTGTAAGAGACGCCGAGCGCAAAGGGTTAATATAACACTACCATAGCTGCCTACCTTCCACTAATCTTCCGTAATGTCTGGATCAATTTAACCCAGGTTAACCACATTTCGAATCAGAAAATTTATTTCATGAATGATTATTTATTTAATTCCAGGTTTCTATGTGGAACGTATTTATTTTCATTTCTTAAAAAAAATTTCTGGTTTAAAACGTATTAAACCAGGGTCAAATTAACGAAAATATTACGGAAGATTAGTTTGAGGTTGTCAGCTATGTACTACAAATATAATGTTTCTTTAAAGGATTGAGTAATGATTAATATTCTCAAGGATTATATTCATGTACGTAAGTAAATTTTTTATTTCATGTTCAAAAAAATCATCTTTTTTACGCTTTCTAAAAATAGTACCGAAAGAACAACATTACAATATTGCCTTTTTGCTCGCCAGTCAGAGGAAGAATTTGGGGACAAGTTTGAAGGACGTGTATTAAGAAGTTCTGTCCTTTGAAGATTAAAAGTAGAAGACGCAGTAAGAAAACGCTTTAAGTTAAAGATAGCTGAATGACAACGAAACAAATATATATTTATATAAAACAGAAACTCGAAAAAAGCAGACCAAAGAAAAGAAAATGATCATTTGATTAACAAAAGAACTACGAAATGGATATCACTGCAGATTAATCAGATCTTTTACTGGGAAATCTTATAAGGGCTAAGTAACAAACCGGACAAAAAGAAGCTGAGATTATTATAAATGGAGTGAAATCCTCTTAACCATTTCTCAAATGAAACAAATGTTCTCGAATACTTGCAGAAAACAATATTTTTATCCGATACTTTTGCAGGGAAATGTTCAAAGATACAAAAGACAATTCAGAGATTAATGCAATTTTGAAGAGAATGAAATCATGGAATTGGTCACCTATGCCTGATACAATGATGTATCCTACCGAATACGTTATTTATCACATTAAATCACAAAAACGTTTGTCCAACGAGGATGCAATGATGTGCCGGCTTTAGAAAAGCTCTTTTTTTCTACGACTATTTTTTAAAACGCTTTTTAAATTTAGTGTTAATTTTTGAAAAAATCAAAAGAGTCGATAATGATATTTTTGTATTTATTATTCACTCCATCCCAATCAAATACTGTATGAACTACAGGGCCTCTTTCGCTACTTCAAGATTTACAGGAACGTAAAACAGTAAATGTAAGGTAATTGTGAAATGACAAAAGCCGTAATTAAAAATGTCATATCCGAATGGTGAGATAATGTAACATGTCATTATCATCCAATATCCTTGAAACTGCAACAGCTTTTTCTTTTTACCATGCAGCCAAAAATATCTCTCTTTAAATTTAACTTGCTTCTGGGATGATGATAAGACGTGGAGTACCGTAAAACGGGGTTAATCGGAACATTTTTCAACTTTAACGCCAAAAAAGGGCAACTACCTTTTTTTATTCTTTTGTTTTTTGGCTAGAAACTTCGGTCTTGTTTTATTCTTGAAATTTTAACGAAAACAAACCATATTTTAAAGCTTTTATGTATAGTTTTAATTTTTTCAATGGTGTTCCGATGCACCCCGCAGGTAGGGTTGAATCGGAACAAATGTTATCATCTTTATTTGTTCCAATTCAGACTTCAATAGGGTTAATATAATTAGGTAATAATGATAAGGGATGAATAGGAGCACGAAGCTACTATCAAACAAATCCATTCTTTTCTATACAAGTAAAGGTATGACTCTTCAAGATTTAGAAAACAATTTTGAACTCAAGAAAGATTAAAATTTGTTCTAAAAAATGTTTTTGAATTGAGAAAGATAGGAATTTCATACAAATTCAATTCACTTATGTCGTTGACAAAAGTTATCATATCCTTGAAACGAGTAGATGTTTGAATCTTGTCCTTTAGGTGAAGTTTATTTTTGAAATCTTCTAGAAGAAATGCTGTTTCCACCGTTTCTTGAAATCGCCAGGTATGGGGACACTTTTGTAAAATTTCCCCTCATAACCATCATCTTCTGGGTACAAGACTGTGGTTACATAGAGACTGTGTGACTTTTTTTCCATGCACTTTAACGACAAGGAAGTCTCCTTGAAAAAATTTGTTCGAAAGTTGGGATTTTCTAAGATTCCAAAATCTGGGTCTTTATCTAAATTAGTAGGCAATGTGAGCTCTTTATCACTATCTTGAACAGAATAATTGGAATTTGAATATTCAGTGATGATAATATCCCAAAAATATTCTGGATAGATTCTTTCGTTTTTTTTTTTTGTTTTTTGTCAATTTAAATCGCTGCATGTTTTAATACGATCTACTAGAACGGCCTCTTCCTCATCACTTAGTACTGTTTGCCCTCCTCTCCTTTTTAATTGGTTTCCCATTTTGAGTTGTCTGCGTAATATTGTGGTTGACAAAGAATATTTCTTTGCAACGTTTCTTAGGGATTTGAAGTTTTTACTTCTTATGTTGCCTGTTCCATATCTCTTGGATTGGGGGTACGCGTTTTTCGTTCAGCTAAGTAATTTCTTAGCATCTTTAAATTCTCCAAGTAACTGGAACAAACAAAATATTGTTAAATACGATATGACATGGAAATATTACTGTATGGAAGAGAAAACCATGGCAACAAAAGTGTGTTCCGATTCAGCCCGTAAATCTTAAACCTATGATGTTATAAGAAATTTTCCACTTTATCACTATGTAGTTTTAGAAATACATAAAATCTAATATAGGATATCGTTTATAGGTCTATCCCTAATAAAAAAAAAGCACTACTGTTAGGTTTGTAATACGAAAAAGTTTGTAGATACATACAAAGTTCTGCAAATGTTGAAAATAGGAGGTTTTCGAGGATTTTGCAATTTTTTTCCCACTTGCAATTTTTTTTATATAACACAGTAGTGGTGCCAACATGACAAAACTGAATTTCCAACACTTCATGATATTACCTTCTTTAAAAAATTCTCAACTAAAAATATTCTCACGCATATTTATTTTGAATTTATTTGTATGACAGGGAAGTTTCGTTCCTGTTCACCCCGTTTTACGGTACATTTAAACTCTTTAGCATTTGTATTAAAATCCTTCTATACAATTATTTTTCGACATAAATATTTTAGGAGAATAAAATAATAGTTAATCGAAAAAATAAGGGACATGAACCTTTTAAATAAGAAAGTTCACTGTTACTGAAACGTGTGAAAACGTGTTTGCAAATACACCAACTGACGTTGCATAGTTTAAGTTTATTTTTGGGTTTAAAAAATTAACACTTTCCCTAAGTACTTTTTTTATGTGCTTCCATTTAGGCCCAGTCGCAAGAATTTTGTTTTTTATGTAATCCAATGTCTAAAATTTTGATACATATTATATTTTTCCGAAAAATAAAAAAGTAACTTAGCTTTGTAGAACTTTGAAAAAAAAAAAAAAAAAAAAAAAAAAAAAAAAAAAAAAGAAAATAATAACGTAACAGTCGGCAAATTTCACATACAATTAAACTTTATAATAATTTATTATTCGCATCTGAAATAAATTCATATGAGTTACAAACACTTCGTGGTTAAAATTACTTGTTTAATACATTTTAAAAATATTTTTCACAGTTTCCTCGCCATAAGTTATTTTTACGTAAAATCATAAAGTATTAATATAAAATACTCACATAAAATCATGTATTTTAAAAATTATTCTTATTTTTGTTTATTAACTTATAAAACACTTTAAAAAAATTATTTTCGAAACGAACTTTATAAACATATCTTAACTTTTTCGAAGAATACTTTAAATAAATTGCCAAAAGAAGGTCTACACGAAAAACGTACTCCCATTGTTTCACAAGCTAAACTAATTAACGCAAATGAAAAAATCTTTTTTACATTTACTAAATCAGTGAAGCAAAAATTGTTATTGCTTTAAAACTTAAAATAATCGTGCGTTGCCGCAAATAATAAAGAAAAATACTGACAAAAGGTTTCGAAAAATGTCAAGTTCTATAATACAAATAAAGTATTTTATTTTTTATGAGGTGAGCTAGTAGCGAGGAAATTTCTTCGTTGTTCAAATATTTAAATATTTTTTAGTTTTATGTTAATTTTAATGTAATATAATTATCATTTTGGAAAAATAAAATGTTCAAAGCTTCTTTAGAATTGCTTTTTAGGCGAGGAATATTATTATAACAATGTTATCTTATTTTGTAATCAATAATTTACTATGCAAATAATAATATCTTAATTAAACACTATGCACATTAAAAAATGAAGTACTTCTCCTTTTTAACACTTTCCAACATAGTTGAAAAGTGCATTTGAAATGTGTTTGTCTGTCTGTCTGCCCTTGCTCTAAGTCTCGTTAATGTACTCGAATTTCCATGGATTTCATATAAGATATTAAGGATCATCAAAGCATATTTAGTACTGAAAATCAAGTGTGTATCATTCATAGATTATCTACAGCTTTATGCAAAAGTATTCCGTTACCTTATGATCTATGGGGGAAAATCACTTGCGATGTATTTTACTACTACTACAATATTTTAAAGATAATAAACGTTAGATAAATTTTTAAGGTACTCAACACAAAAATGTTATTATAGAATATGTTATGTTTAGCACTTACATTACTCGCACAGGAGAACTCAAGAATATTCAATCTATGAAGAAAAATCCTTTTCGGCGTATTGTAACGATGTTACTCGGTTACAAATATAATGAACTTGATATGAATTTTCTATTTGCACGAATACATGCTTTTAATATATGATGCAGAGCATTTATCATTTATTTACAGAGTCACATAAAAGAGTTCGATGATATAATAGTCTACGGGGAAACACTGTTCTCAGTGTATTTTGAAATATATTGCACTATTCCAAACATAATGACATTGATATACATTACTAGGGCTTACTATAAGATTCCTACAATAGATTATGATGTGCATCGCTTTTATTGTTCATTGACGGGGACACATAAATGATTTGGGATACAATACTGTATCCAAAGTATTGTCTATAAGGGATGATTGCTGAAAGTGGATTTTCAGTTCAGTTATGTTATATATTAGTTTAACTAAATTTTCCGTACTACGCCGTGTGCATAAATTGTATGACTACATATAGGGCTGCGCAAACGAATGCGTAACCATTACTGAGAATGAACGCGAATTGCTTAAAGATGTTTTTTTTTTTTTTCAGCTATGTATTTTCAAGCTGAATTAGATTTATTACACTGTTTGCAGTATATAAATAAATTTATGTACATAAATATCCAATTCTTTGCATAACACTATATATATAAATAAATTTATATACAGGGTTATACAAACAATTGGATACATATCCTGGAAGTGTGCTTTCATTTGTTTTAAGCATGTTTTTGCCTAAATTAAATTTCAACTTAATAATTTCAAGTTAACAACAGCATAATTATAAGAAGTAAAAAATCTTCTTAGTTAATGATATCATCAACAACAATACGATACATAATTTTTAAACCTCTTATCAATCTTTTCCTATACAAAGAATTTGCAACTGTAAAATGTTAGCAAATAAATTCATTTAAATCACATTTTTTAAACAGAACTGCCTTTAAAAGGGATAATCGTTAAGTATGGACCATTAGACGAGGAGGTTTTGTATAAATGTTGCATTCTCAGAGATTCTAGCATCATCACTCATGCTTTATATTTCATCATATGAGAACGAAAATGTCTGGATGATAGATTTCTTTTAAAATACCCATTTTGATATTTCAGGGAAAAGGGAAACTGGAATCAAGCGTAATATGTTGACAAAGAAAAATTAATTTGCAACATTTAACTTGACTTTTTATGATAAGGTTTTCCAGTGACATATTTACCGTAGAAATGTGTATTTTTTAGTAAAATACACATATGAGTAACGAAAATTTTAAATCTAAAACATAATAGTTTGTTTTGTGTTAAATTCGGGAAACTATTTTACTTGGATTTTCAAAGTGTATATTCAAGTAAAATACACAAATAAAAGCATGCAGCATTTTGAAGTTGTTTGTTTGTTCCAATGTACAATGTTATGTATTATTACTATCAGTTATATCTCACAAATGTATAACATTCCTAAAGAATATTGTCAAGGCTTATCGCACTATGAAAGAAAAATTATACAAGTCAAAAAATGGCAATTTCGAGGTTTTATCATTGAAAAATATGTTTGTGGTGGTCCAGCGTGCACGAATACTGCATTATATCTATCTTACAATTTATCTAGCTTAGATGTATTTGTGTCAGTTTTATTTTAGACTATCTGACTAGATTATTTTAGAATTTAAACTTTCAAACGCTGCGTTTCTTAGAATGTCACTGTTCTTGTCAGGGTGCGATATGGTTATATTTTAGTCATCTAATGAGAAGTAATACTTTTTCTACTTAAAGGGTTTTATAAGTGTTTATGAGTGTTATTACATACTGTAATGTTATTACAGAATTGACTATAATTTAGAGGAAAGTCAGTGTTCTTCCCCAAATTCACCAGAAAAGACGGAAAATCAAAATTAGAAGATATCGCAAAATTATATAAATATATACACTCGTATATATATATATATATATAATTACAATATTTGGGACATTCTTATGTGACATTTGTAAAAAAGAAGACGACTTAAAAATCCGTATATTTACATATAAGTATGAAGCGGGACTTCTAGGCATAACAAAATTTTGTGCCATTCTATTGTTTTGTGATTTTCTTATAGCAAACTGTCACCTGAATGTTGACTTTGTGCGAAATATTTTTTCAGAATTTAAAGTGTACTTACTACGAATAACTTGAATCTTTATTATACAATCTCTTGTTATATTTCGCGATTTGTAGATTTTCATTATAAAATTTTTGTCGTCAATATGCAATTTACTTTAAATCGTCTAAAACACTATTCATTTGTTTTGCTTTTTAATAATTTTTTATTAAAAAATTCCGCTTTAAGGAAAATTAATTTTATTTTTATCTTTTGTAATTTTCTTATGTTACAACCTTGTATTCAAAATTTATGTTTACATTATGGAAATAAAGCTTATGTTTATTTAATAAATAATGAATAATATATAAATATTTTGAAAATGGTTATTTTATATCAATTTTCGATTTCAATAATATTGCTCAAATTACAATTGTGTAAAGTTCGTGTACTATTGCAATATGTGAAGAATGGGCATATATAAACATAATTCATTATATTTAAAGTTGCATATTTTAATCTCTTACGCACTTGTCTTTTTTAATGTACTATTACGTTATTGCCAAATATGAAATGATTTATATAACTATCATAAATAAAAGGTCTCATGCCATCTTTAAAAGAAAAGCATGGTGTGTACGTCTATAAACGGATTCGTATAATAAATAAAATCATTTGCATCCATCATATGGGCTTTAGATTATTTCTGAATTTTATTTCTATACCGCGTATTCCATATATCAGGACGGAATAATAATTTAAAATTATATACAATATATTTATCAAATTTGCATATCAGATTGAGGTTTATAGCATAATACTTATCAAAGATTCGCACTTTCTTCAAGCAAAGAATAAATATAGTTTATCTTTTTTAAATTTTACCGATGTCAGTATTAAAACCGATATTATAAGATGTAATATTTTTTTCTAGTTTATACGTATGATTTGTTTGCACTCAAGTAGATATTATGTTTGTTAGCTCTTAAAGCATGAATACTCTTGTAACACCTTTATAAAAAAATACAATAAGCTTTAGAGTTTCTGAAAAATTGTCAAATACATTATAGCATTTTTTATTTAAAGAAACTAAAATTTCAAAGCATTTTACTTAAGAAGAAAAAGCTCTTTTTCGAAAAGAGTCAAGAATTAAGAATCAAATAATTTTGTAGCAATATTTATTTACCTTTTCATAATTTGATCTAATTTTATGAAAGTATGTTCAACATCATTTTGCATGGCGGAAATCGACTGAAGCAAAGTGAATGAAGGCTATGTTTTCGTGGAGGGTTTTAAATTTAAATGTCAAGGTAATCATAATCAGTAAGGAGATTTAGATTTAAAAAAAAAACTCACGATGTTATATAAATATATTTAAAATACTAAGGTAAAATGAGACACATAAGATCAATAATTAAGTCAGTGCATTTTATAAATATTCTATTAATGACTTTTAAAGTCACAAAATGAATTCTGGAAACACAATCTTCAATTAAAGTACCGTTATACTTACAGATTTAATAAAATACATTAATAATTGATCATACAAATTGAAAATTTTGTATGATATAGTTTAAAATATTTATGTATAAAGTATGTTGCTATGTATATTTAAGGAGCTGTAAATATACAATTATTATTTCTAATTTATTGCAATTGTAATACAATTAATAGCAATCTTCTCTTTATTTTTGAATCCACCTTTATATTGACTGTTACGTAGAATGTGGATTACATACCTGCATTACAAAAAAAGTTACGCTTACAAAAAATAAGATTAATCTTAGATTTCATTGTATCCTAAAGTTACACTTACACTTTCAATATTTAGTAGAATATCACTTGTTTTTTATTACAGGTTCACAGCGTCTTTTTATTGAGAGAACTAGTGTTTGGAGTTCATCCTTTGCAATCACGTGATGCCAAGAATCAATTATAACTTCAGTAAGTTGCGTTTTATTAAATGGATGCTTTTTTGTACAAGAATTTTAAAACGTCGCCCCAAATTTTCTATAGGATTCAGATCAGGACTTTTTCCTGGCCAGGGTAATAATTGTACACTTTTACTCTGAACCATTCTTTGCATATTTTTGCCGTATGGCATGGAGCTGAATCCCCATGAAACATAAATGATGCTTTATTGAGGAAGACATCCCTGATGGAAGGTAGCAATTTCCGTTCCAGGGCAGTTTCGATGTATTTTTTTGCATTCAGAATGTTACCAATCACTAAAATGCGGCCCACACCATCTACAAAAAGTCCTTCCGGCCAGTGCCGGGAGGAAGAGGTAGCTTTCATAATCCTTATTTTAAAAAAGCCAACTTATATCATTCAAACACACGAAGCTCAATTTAGTGGAAACCGAATATGGGAGATTCAATACTAATTTTTATCAATATAATGAATGAGAATTTCGCGAAATTAGTCAGCTTTATCCAAGCTGCTTTTCTTTAAAGTAACTTATATTTGGCTGCCAAATTCGGCAATTTCTTAAAGTGCCTGTCATTTTAAGACAACATGGTGGATGAGGCTAAGCAGTGAACTTGGTCGAGACCTTAGTAATTGCTGTGCACATGCTCACTCACATCAGAATCGGTTAATATATAGGAGTGCTGTCGCATGCAAAAAATCAGATTTTTCAAAATGTCACCCACAATAGAAATTGAAACTGCTATATCTGAGCCATTTTTTAAGGTAAAGACAAACAAAAAATGCTCCTGAATCCTTATATCAAGGTCAAATACTTAAGAAAGAAACCTTTTTCAATTTCTAATTTTTTTGCACCTCACTTTAAATATATATATATTTTTTTAATTTAATGGCCGCCATTTTGAAACAAGATAGATGATGAAGCTGGCCAGCGAACTTGGTCGAGGTGTTGATGTATACTATCCACTTGCCTTCTTACATCGAAATAGGCGAATACGTGTGTTATCGCGTGACAAATACAAGATCGTTTCAAAATGTTAGCTATGCTAGAAATTCAAAGTGCTATAAATCAACCATTTTTTAAGATATAAACAAAAGAACAAATTTTCAGAAACAAAAACTGCTCGGAATCTTTGTATCAAGGCCAAACACATAAAAAAAATCTTTTTCATTTTCCAATTTTTTAATACCTCATTTTGAATTTTAAATTTATTTTTTTTTAAATGGCAACTCTTTTCAAAACAAGATGGCGAATGAAGCTGGCCAGCGAACTCGGTCGAGACATTGGTATGTACTATGTACAGACCAAGTTACATCCAAATCGGTTCATAAATACGCCTGTTATCGCGTGACAAAAATCAGGTCGTTTTAAAATGTCAGCCACAAGAGAAATTCAAAATGAGATTACTCAGCCATTTTTTTTTAGATATAGACGAAAGAAAAACTGTTCCGGAATCTTTGTATTAAGGTCAAACACATACAAAAAAAAATCTTTTTCATTTTCCAATTTTTTGGTATCTCATTTAAATTTTTTTATTTTTTAATTTTTTTAAATCGCCGCCATTTTGAAACAAGATGGCGGATGAAGCTGGCCAAAGAACTCGGTCGAGATATTTATATGTACTATGTACACACCAAGGTACATCCAAACCGGTTCATAAATACGCCTGTTATTACGTGAGAAAAATCAGGACGTTTCAAAATGTCAGCCACGCTAGAAATTCAAAATGCTATAACTCAGCCATTTTTTAAGATATAGACGAAACAAAAACTGCTTCGAAATCTTTGTATAAAGGTCAAATACATAAGAAAAAAATATGTTTCAATTTTTATTTTTTTGGTACCACATTTCAAGTTTTAAATTTTTTTAAAAATTTTAAATGGCCACCATTTTGAAACAAAACGGCGGACGAAGCTGGCCAACGAACTCGGTCGAGACATTGGTATGTACTATGTACATACCGAATTACATCGAAGTCGGTTCATAATTACGGGAGTTACAGTGTGACATAGGTCAGATATATATATATATATCAATTTTGAACGGAGGATGGTTTCGGGGTCTGGGGGTCATGATCGATGAAAATATACCAAAATTTTTTGGAATCGCTTTCCTCCGAACGGCTGCAATAGGTAGCTTTTTGTAAAGAAAGCTACCTAAAATGTAGACCCAAATCATGACATTTGTTGGGTTCTTTGTAGTTGCATCAATACATTCAATACAATCACTACGTCTCACATATTTTCGCCCCTCACTACCAAAGAGCGATATTATACAATCATCGCTCCAGATTATTTGCTTCCACTGATTTTCTGAGCAATTAATGTGTTCCTTTGACCAATGAACTCATTTCTTGCGTTACAGAAGATTTAAAAGGTTTTTTTCCTCGGAATTGTACCTTTCAGTCCAAAGCCTGCTAACATATCCTTATTGTCATTGAACTAACGGAAATCCCTACTGCATTCATTTTACATCTAACAGCATCTGATGAAGTTCTTCTATCTTTGAAGCATATCTTTTTTATATTTCTATCGTCAGAAGCACTTGTGCATTTTTCTCGGCCTCATCATGCTTTATTTATCACTGATTTAGTTTCTTCATAACGTAAGCAAAACTTTCGTACACCAGATAAAGTGACTGATCCACCAACCCGTCTTGCAATTTCAGCATAAGAGAGACCATTTTCTCCCAATATGGCAATTGTGCTTCTTTTTGTATGTGTCCCATCAGTTATTGTTCTTCATGACATTGTTTTAAATTATTTGCATTAAGAAAAAAAATAGAAATATATATATAAAAAAAAGAATTTTGTATTTAGTTACACTAGTATTCATCTTTCTGCAAAATGCATTCCAGCAAAATACAGCTTTTACAAATCACAACATAATACAGTTTAGTTACTGACCTTTGACTGGTTCTCAGAACAGTCATTTTGATTGGCTAGCAAGTTTTTATTACAATACACTTCAGCATTCAGGGCTAATTGTGTTTCTATTTTACACTAAAATAAATGTAACTTTTTTTGTAATACAGATTCTGTTTTTTTAAATTAAATTCTGCATTTAATTTCCTTGAATTTGAATATAAAGATTTGTATTTAAGTGAAAATTAATATATTTTATAATGTCACAAAGTTATAAAACATAAAAATTTCAAAAAATATGCACAATTTTGGCCACCATTGTATCGCATAATACTTATATTATTATCGCCGCATTACAAGTTACTTCCACAGATAAATACAGAAGAAAGGTGAGTCTGAATCTTCTTAAGCAAAACTAGATTATCAATATTGCTCGACCAAGTTTTCATTGGATGTTCAATATGGCGAAATTAAAGAGGAATCCAAATATATTTGTCCCGCAGGGAAAGGGTGAAATCACTTTTTCTTTTCAAACTCGAACCGATAATCTTAGAAAAATTCATTTTATCTTAACACCTTGTTCCTTCAAAATTTCTATTATAAATACATGAAAATCTTTCTCTGTTTTACAAACTGGCATTTCCCCCCTGTAGGAAGGATTTTACATCAAAAGAGACCATCATGTGGCCCTGCAGCTTAAAACTATGAAGCTTTTTAACAAATTCAATAGAATTCTTAACAGTGTAAAAATTACTGCGCAAAAGTGGAGAAAAAACGGAAACTAAATATTTGGCAAGCTTATAAGAGGCTGTTCCGATACTAGAGACAATTGGTCTGAAAAGAATGCTAGGTTTGTGGACCTTAGGTAAGGCATAAAACCTAGTACAATGCGCAATAAAAGGAAAAAGAGACTTCTTAAAATTAGCAGAAATAATGGAAGAAGTCTTGATGGCGGACTTAATAGAGTTAATTTCACTAGTTGAAGAGTCTTTGAGGATAACCACATAGGGACCATCATTAATTAAATTATTGGATTTTTCCAAATACGTAGATTTGTCAAGGGCCACATGATGGTCTCTTTTGATGTAAAATCCTTATTTACTAACGTTCCGGTTGATGGGGCTTCAGATTGCCTCAAGAAAAGGCTTTGTGAATTCCATTTCTCTTACTTTGAAATCGAGGAGCTTATTCTTCTCACTCGCGCTTTATATCTTTTCGCAACAAACCATGGTCCCTTTCCAGTCTACTTATCAAAGTTTGGAAGAACGGACTCTGACAGATGCACATGTGGGCAAAGTGGTGATTCTCTACATTATATCTCCGAGTGTACTTTGACACCCTTTTACCACCTTCGTAAACCTAGTTCACTTTTGAACCACCAGTGGTTCAGCATCGTGCTCCAAAACCCATCATGGCAACAAAAAATAATTGAATGTATAAAACTAGTTGAAAACAATCAACATCTCTTCCACCTTCCTCCACTGGGTCCGGACGCTTAATCCCACCCTGTTTTGGACTTGATCAACACTATCACATGGACATTTATATATTAAAAAGGAACTGGGGAAAAGCTTTAGATAATTAGTTTAACTCTAGCAACTTTCCATCTATACAAATAACGTTTTATTTAAATTAGAGCTGTTTTCTTGCACTGTGTTTTTATTATTATTACTTCGGTGAAATTGCTCGCGTCAAACAGAATGTTGTTGTAGTATATACTCGTATTTCATATATTTATGTATTTTTAGCAGCACTGTACTCTTGTTCTATCATTGCACTCTTGTTATACCATTGTGTTCTTCTATATATATGTATATATTTTACAATCATTCAAGTACTGTAAAATTATGTAATGTTAATCGTGGGGTCTTAGTGGTTCTAAAATTAAGACTTCTCTCTTAGGCGAAACATAATTAGTTTCACTAACATAATTAGTCGACTCAGTTTAGCCAAGAAACATTCACTCTTGTATCATGGGCATTACTAAGACTTCACGTTTTTTTTTTTTCTTTTTTTTCTTTTTTTTCTTTATTGTATTAATATTAAGAGACATATCACAAATAATTTTTGTAAAATTTTCTTGGCACGCCCAGAACAGATTGGGTTGCCACTTGTGAAATAATTGTATGATCATTGTTCTTCAAATAAATAGGGGTATCCCTGTTGGGCGGGGCTTGCAGAGCTCAAGCCATATGGTAGGCCTCCCCGCCTGACCTGACCTGCTTGTCGCAAAATACCTTTGTTTTTAACGGAAGTTTATTTCATATGATTGACGGTTTGGCTATGGGTAATCCTCTTAGTCCAATTTTATGCGATATTTATATGCACTACTCTGAGGTCAAACTTTTTGAAATTTTAAAATTTCCGTTCTATGTACGTTATGTTAATGATGTTTATCAATCATATCCTCTCTATTATGAATGCCATTGATCCCTGCATTCAATTTACTTTTGAAACTGAAACCAATAACTGTCTTTCTTTCCTGAATGTCCTTGTTATTCGTTGTGAAGATGGCTTTCAGACTACCGACTTTCGTAAACCTTTTTGCTGTCAGTCACTCACCTCATAGGTATTCTTCTCATCCTGCTAACTAGAAATTCGCTGCTTTCAATACTTTTGTTTTTCGGGCTACGAAGATTTGTTCCACTCCTGTAACTCATTTACATAGTGCTGAACTTAATTACCTCAAAGCTATTGCTGTTGATCGTGGTTATTCCTCTAATATTATAGATTCTATTTATAAGAAATTGACGAAACCCGTCCATTCAGAAAAGAAATTTAATTCCAGCTCTAATACTTCAGTTGTGTTGCCATTTTTCCTAAAATCAGTCAACAAGTTGCTAAAATCTTAAGAAGGTTTGATTTAAGTGTTATTTTTTCTCCAGTTAATAAAATCTCTTTTTCAAATCTCAAACATCCCATTGATCGTCTAGAGAACTGGGGTATTTACCGAATCTCTTGCCAGTGTGGTCTTTCTTATATTGGCCAGACTAAACGCGCTGTTAGATTTCGTTTAAAAGAGCATGGAGGTTATGTTAAAAAATGAGCAGCTTAAACGTTCTTCTATTTCTCATCATTGTTGGTCTTTTCAACATAGGTTCAAATTTTCCTCTGCCATCATTATCCACAAATGTTGTTCTAACCTTGATCTTGATTTTTGGGAAGCTTAGCACATCATTAAAAACTCTCACTCTTTAGTCAATGACTTATCTAGTACTCCTGATTTTCCGAATATTTGGAAAGCATCAATTTGATTTTCCCTCCTTTGGTTTCTTTTTCTCTCAATCTCCGGTAGATGTCGCTACTTATCCACACAGATGTTGCATGCTGCTTCTCTCTCATTGGTTGTTTTTGGCGCATTCGCTACCCGTATCGGGTGCATAAGCAAGCGTGTCTCTGACGTTTTGCCCAGAATTGCTTTTTCTAGCACGCTGTACCTTGCTCTATCTTGCACTGATGAAAAATCTCGCTAGTAGATTCGAAACAGCTGTTTGCAACTTTTTACGTATTATTTGTGCATTTTTAAACGTTGTTTCTCTACTTTTTAATATCCTTGCACAAAGGATTTATTTGCTATTTTTACATAGAACTATGCATTTATGTAACCCCAGAGGTAGAAATCCATGGGAGTCCAGTCCGACGAACGCGGTGGCCATTCTAACGGATCACCATCTCCAAGGATCTGTTGACTGAATTCGGTGCCCAGATATGCCTGGGAGTTTGACGTTTTATGCGGAGAGGCAGCTCTTCATACCAGTCATGTACCGTGTTTTGTAGTAGATGTAGCTAACGATCGCCCGTTAAGGTCCCATTGTAGAACATGGGTTCTCTAACACCACCACATATGAGGTACTGTGCGGGCGATGTGGAGGTCTTCAGAGACCAGTAATGCACATTGAGCACGTTCATAATGCCACCCCGTGTAAATAAAAACTCGTCTGCCCACAGAATGTCACAAAGGAGCGATAGATTTTCCTCTAAGGTGTTTATCATGAAATTACAATAATCAAATCGTCGTGCGTGCTCACCCAGCATCAATGCTTGCACCAGGGCCGGAAGGTATGGATGAGCATCATGTTCATGTAACAAATGTCAGAAATGCTGACCATATGCCTCGATTATTTCCGCCGTGCGCAGTTGTGGAAATAAAAGGGTGAATGCCAGCATATCCTCCGGTGTCACTTGAATCCACCATCTTTCACATCTACTTGTTCTGAGTCGTGATGAAACAGAGCCGGTCTGTCTAAGACTGTGCAATGCATTGGCTATAGTTTGATGCGTTGAATGTAGATCCTTAGGGAAAAGTTCTGAATAAACACCCGCAGCCTCTCTGGCATTCCTTTGACATTCACCATAAATAAGTATCATTTCGGAATATTGCATGTGGGGGAGACTAGAGAGGGTTGACCCACTTTTTACAAAAATATTTTTTATTTTTTAAATATTAAACGTAGAATAAAGTTTTATAAATGATTTTATTCGAAATACAATCAGCTAACAAAAGAAAATTACGACATAAGTGTAGCATATAAGAAATTTGAAAAATGTTTGATTTTAATCATGAAAAAATAACAGGTCATGGCTCCCCATGTATGGGAGGGTTGACCCACTATATGGGAGGCTTGACCCACTGTGTTTTATATTGCAATATTTGTGAAAAAAATAAAATCAGTTAAAAAATGCAAAATAACTTTATACTACGTGCTTTAATTATTATAAAAAAATACTTTTAAAAATATGATGCTTAAACAAACCTGTTGAGACACCATCGCAAGACAGAGAAGAAAAAATTTGTTCTAAACAGGATCTTTTTGTCTGAGCAGGTATAATTGTATAGCAGGGAAAGTGAAATTTTAACATTTAAAGCAATATTCTGTTAGAGAAAATTTCCGTTTTCATAGTGTTTCCTGTCATTATGTCCGGATTTAGGAGCCACTCTCCCGCTTTTTTTTTGTCTCCTTGTCCTATTTTCTTGACACACGACAAGACAATATCAACTATATGACAACTCTAGTTGTCACATAGCTTGGCTTCATCTCACTGTAGTCACCCTGGTGAAATTTGTCTACATACCGTCGTAAGTTTTTCGATCGATGCAATGTTATTTTGCAGCCGCATGAGAACTTAACTTATCATTAACATGACTTAAATCATTAAAGGGCAAAGTAATTTCAGTATTAAAATGTTGAAATAAATGACTTGCACCGAAATTTATGAACAAATTTATTTGGAAATAAGAAAAGTCTATATTTCACATACATATTAAATGGAAAAGATTTTCGCAAAATTCTAGTGCCATTGTGACGTTTCGGAATTAAAATTAAGTGGTTTTATAAGCATACGACTGCCACTGAAAGGGCTAAGACTACTGCTTTTATCCTTTTTAGTCTGTCATACTGTTTCTATTTACCTACTGCAAGTAATATTTAAATGGAAAAAAGTTCCTATCAACTTTCCTATTTTCTAGCATTTTTTCACATCTATCTTTAGTCAGATTTAAACATTTTCTTTTCCATGACACCATTTTACTGTATCTTTACCGAATAAATTTACATTATTATATATATATATAACCATTAACTTTTCATTATTCACGGTCCATAATAAACATATTACCAAAACCACTCAATTAATGGAGCCTTGAGCATCTGGTCAACCCTCCCTCACATAGACTGGGTCAAGCGTCCCTACATAGACCTTTTCTGAAGAAGAGCGCATTGTTATGGTAAGCAAAACTTACTGTACAATCTTTATGCCTGGGATAAAAGCTCGATATTCCTGCATCACTTTAAACATACTTACTTAAATTTATATGATATAATTTATCTGAAAAAAGCTTACAAAATATTTCTAAAAAGCACAACTTTTAGGTTGAAAACACTTCCCCATTGAATTTTTCCACACCTATTTCGATTATCTCTATGAAACGAAGACTGTCGTTTGAACATTCTAGTAGCTTTGGTTGACACCTATTGAAAATACCCTGAAGTCCTTTTAAATATCAAAATTGATGGGTGGGTCAAGCCTCCCGTATGGTCAACCGTCCCTAGTCTCCCCTATGAGTAGTTTGCCATCACGATCTCAGCGCTGACTAGCATGCCCACTTCTAGATGGCTCGTTTTTTATCCTGAACGTGTGGTGCTGCGATACTGTTGTAATTTGCATAATCCCAAATTTCATGCTCGTTATAGCACGGCTGGTCGTTTGCATTCCGCTGTCATTTATCTAATGCTTAGTGAGTATGTTTTATTTTCGGTTGTCGATTCTGCCTACTTTGACGTTTGAATGTCGTTCGACTCCTAAAAGTTAGCTCAAATTTTTAGATGAAATAACTTTGGTAATTTGCCTATTTGACGATACCGGCTAAAGAAGGTTTCGCCGTAAAAATGACACTGCACCCTGATTTTGATCTCGAAATACTTTAATTCATCTTTTAACTGATCCCTCAATGAAAGACAAAATCATGTTCAAAAATCTCAAACTTTGAAATTTAATAACTGTGTCAATTTTTGTAGTACATAGTCAAACTTTTCGCGTTATATCTGTTATGATATGTGTAAACTTTTACTAAATATAACTATAGGGACTGGGGGACAGTATAAAAAGTTAGATTTCGTAATTTTTATAAAATTGATTTTTTACTTTAAATAACGCCACAACATGAATATTTACCTCATTTGAAACGTTTTTGTAATTGGAACTATAATGTCTACAACCAACGGTTGGGAAAGTTCGGAGATAGATAACATATTGCAAAGTGTGTGTATGTATATATATATATATGTACAGAGAGTATTTCTTACGAAATCTACCTAACAAGTATAGAAACAAATCCCAAAGTAAATCCTTTTGAAATATGAAAAGATCCTAAACATGTATATCCAAACGTTTAAGATTTAACTCCTTGAGGGGGGTGGGATATATTAAATTACACCTACGATTTATGAAGATTTGCACCTGAAATAATTTATTAAATTGTACTTTTCTAACTTTGATGGAAAAAAAAATCATAAAATGGCATTTTGTCATTTTGCAAAACAAAATATGAATATTCCGGTGTGAATACCTTACAGGAACGCAATTACTTGCCTCTGAAAGGGTTCACAAGCCGATTTTTGAGTATTCTTTCGCAGGAGGTTGTTTATTGGGACTAGAAACAGAATTAAGGGAGTAGTAGTATTCAGAGGCGTATACATTTTTAATAGACATAAGTTTTAGAAAATTAAAGTGATAAAATAAAATATTTTAGATTTTTTTTATATAAGTAATAATATAATTTTTCACGAAATGCAATTTTCAAGCAATCTTTCTGGAGATGCTTTACTTTTTTTTAGACAATTTTTTGTATATTCTTTTCTGAAAATAAGAACACATAAATCACATACTTTCACGATACATGTTCAGAAAAAAATATAATTAACAAAAATTATTATTTTTCTAATTTACCGAGTCCGTGAACTGTAAACGTTTGTCGCTTAAGGAATTAATATAAATTGCAGCCAAAAAAAAAAAAAAAATGCAAAAAAAGGAACCGTGTGAAGCAAAAACATTTTAAGTTACTTAATAAAAAAAAATAGGGAGTTGTTGTTTGTTAGAACTTAGAAAATATTTTGTTATTTTAAGTATCTTTTTTTCATGTTTTAGAAAAATAATCAGTTTATTGAAGAATATTTTTATTTTTAAAAACGTTCCAAAAAAATAGACCTTTTTTTTTTTTTTTTTTTTTTTTTTTTTTTTTTTTTTTTTTTTTTCAAAATACGTTATATGAAAAGTTAGCATTGAATTTACATTCTACTGTATATTAACAATTAAAAAGAATAAAAAAATAAATTAAATATTATTTTAAACAAAAAGTGACAGAAACATGAAAAAAAGGACTTAGACTTTTTGGAGATTCTTATTGTAAGAACGAAATAAATTAAAATTATGTTTATTGTCTGGAACGAAAATTAATGTTTAGCTCTGTAAATTAAATTCATAAAACCCAAATATTTACTGTTTGGTACAAGAATTTGACATTTTGATAGTTATAATTTCAAAAGCTATTATAACTTTCTAACTATTAAAATTTAAAAAAAAATGTTTTGTTTATAGAAAAACTACAACATTTTTATAATTTCAAAAGCTATTATAACTTTCTAACTATTAAAAAAAAAATGTTTTGTTTATAGAAAAACTACAACCTTTTCTTTCTGGTCACGGAATAACAATAATAATAAACAAAAATATTTATTAGCGAATGCTTTATGACTAAAATAAACGTTTTATTTAACAGAAAAACTCTTTTTTATGTATACTTATTTCTATAAATAAGAATGAATGATAAAATGAAGCCCTTTAGAAAATTCCTATTTTTTTAATATTAACTAATAACATTTCTTCCAATAAAATTTATTTTTCAAACTAAATTTTTAAACATACTTAAACAAATATGGAAATGCTTGTTTATTTTACACAAAGTAATAATAATACATAAACAAAGTACTTTCATATTTAAGGAAGAGACAGTACTGAAAGGAAAATGAATCTTTAAAATTAACTGAACCATTGATGCAAATTGATTATTGTTTTAGAAGTCAATAGAAATGAAAGACGAATAAAGGAAACTACGAACAGCACGTTACATAAAGCAATTTTAAGTTAGATATTTACAAAAAAATGCTTTGTTAGCACCGCAAAAAGATATATATTTAATTATATATCTTTTAATATTACTGTTTATTCAAGTATCATGTTTTATCTCTCATTTTGAGTAAAAATAATCTAATTCGAATTTTGTTAAAGAAATATCTTATCAATTGTAGATAAGGTTGTTTAGAAAGTAAGAATTGGTATTTTGTTATTAAGTGTAAGCATTGAAATATTATATTGTGCTATAGTTAAAGTTTAAGTAATTATACATATAACCAAATTAATATACCGTTGATCAGGGTCAGAAGAAGGTTCTTCAAACGAATTGAATATTTCCAACTGAGCGAAAAAATGCCCAGGCTGGGAATCGAACCCAGATCCTTGGCTTACAAGGCCAATGCTTTTCCATTTAAGCTAACTGGGCCGACAACCAGCCAGCATATTTCGCTCAGAAAACCTTATTGGTAATAACATCTGGTCTGTCATGTAGACAGCTCAACAGAATAAACCGCAGGTAAAGGAACTCCATATAAACGATGGATACGCGGATGAACTATTATTTTAACACAATCAAACTGATTGGTAAAGTTATCATACGAATTGAATATTTCCAACTGAGCGAAAAAATGCCCAGGCTGGGAATCGAACCCAGATCCTTGGCTTACAAGGCCAATGCTTTGGCTTAAAGCATTGGCCTTGTAAGCCAAGGATCTGGGTTCGATTCCCAGCCTGGGCATTTTTTCGCTCAGTTGGAAATATTCAATTCGTATGATAACTTTACCAATCAGTTTGATTGTGTTAAAATAATAGTTCATCCGCGTATCCATCGTTTATATGGAGTTCCTTTACCTGCGGTTTATTCTGTTGAGCTGTCTACATGACAGACCAGATGTTATTACCAATAAGGTTTTCTGAGCTAAATATGCTGGCAGGTTGTCGGCCCAGTTAGCTTAAATGGAAAAGCATTGGCCTTGTAAGCCAAGAATCTGGGTTCGATTCCCAGCCTGGGCATTTTTTCGCTCAGTTGGAAATATTCAATTCGTATGATAACTTTACCAATCAGTTTGATTGTGTTAAAATAAAAGGTTCTTCAAAGTTCCTCTGTTTAATATCCTTAAGATTCTCAGCAATCTTACAGTGCATCCACTACTACTCTAATTCAATAAAAATATAATCTTGCGGTATTTTTTATATTTTTGCTATATCTTCCCCCATCATTTAGTACAAAAGTCCTTCCGGCAGTGCCGGGAGGAAGAGGTAGCTTTCATATTCCTTATTTTAAAAAAAGCCAACCTATATCATTCAAACACACGAAGCTCAATTTAGTAGAAACCGAATATAGGAGATTCAATACTAATTTTTATCAATATAATGAATGAGAATTTCGCGAAATTAGTCAGCTTTATCCAAGCTGCTTTTCTTTAAAGTAACTTATATTTGGCTGCCAAATTCGGCGATTTCTTAAAGTGCCTGACATTTTAAGACAACATGGTGGATGAGGCTAACCAGTGAACTTGGTCGAGACCTTAGTGATTGCTGTGCACATGCTCAC
The DNA here is from genome assembly GCA_963932465.1 of Maratus speciosus. Lineage (NCBI taxonomy): Eukaryota > Metazoa > Arthropoda > Arachnida > Araneae > Salticidae > Maratus > Maratus speciosus. The sequence goes on along the minus strand of OZ010790.1, from coordinate 173,975,410 downwards.
TCACATCGGAATTGGTTGATATATACGAGTGCTGTCGCATGCAAAAAATCAGATTTTTCAAAATGTCACACACAATAGAAATTGAAACTGCTATATCTGAGCCATTTTTTAAGGTAAAGACAAACAAAAAATGCTCCTGAATCCTTGTATCAAGGTCAAATACTTAAGAAAGAAACCTTTTTCAATTTCTAATTTTTTTGCACCTCACTTTAAATATATATATATTTTTTAATTTAATGGCCGCCATTTTGAAACAAGATGGCTGATAAATCTCGCCAGCGAACTTGGTCGAGATATTGATGTATACTATCTACATGCCTTCTTACATAGAAATAGGCGAATACGTGTGTTATCGCGGGACAAATACAAGATCGTTTCAAAATGTTAGGCATGCTAGAAATTCAAAGTGCTATAATTCAACCACTTTTTAAGATATAAACAAAAGAACAAATTTTCAGAAACAAAAACTGCTCCGGAATCTTTGTATCAAGGCCAAACACATAAAAAAAATCTTTTTCATTTTCCAATTTTTTAATACCTCATTTTAAATTTTAAATTTAATTTATTTTTAAATGGCAACCCTTTTGAAACAAGATGGCGAATGAAGCTGGCCAACGAACTCGGCCGAGACATTGGTATGTACTATGTATAGACAAAGATACACCCAAATCGGTTCATAAATACGCCTGTTATCGCGTGACAAATATCAGGTCGTTTTAAAATGTCAGCCACAATAGAAATTCAAAATGCTATTACTCAGCCATTTTTTTAGATATAGACGAAACAAAAACTGTTCCGAAATCTTTGTATTAAGGTCAAACACATACGAAAAAAATCTTTTTAATTTTCCAATTTTTTGTTATCTCATTTTAATTTTTTTTATTTTTTATTTTTTTTTAAATGACCGCCATTTTGAAACAAGATGGCGGATGAAGCTGGCCAACGAACTCGGTCGAGATATTTGTATGTACTATGCACACACCAAGGTACATCCAAATCGGTTCATAAATACGCCTGTTATTACGTGACAAAAATCAGGACGTTTCAAAATGTCAGCCACGCTAGAAATTCAAAATGCTATAACTCAGCCATTTCTTAAGATATAGACGAAACGAAAACTGCTCCCGAATCTTTTTATCAAGGTCAAACACATAAGAAGAAAATATTTTTTCAATTTTCAATTTTTTGGTACCACATTTCAAAATTAAATTTTTCTTAAAAATTTAAATGGCCGCCATTTTTAAACAAGATGGGGGATGAAGCTGGCCAACGAACCCGCTCGAGACATTGGTATGTACTATGTATAAACGAATTTACATCCAAATCAGTTCATAAATACGCCTTTTATCGCGTGACAAAATTCGGGACGTTTCAAAATGTCAGCCACGCTAGAAATTCAAAATGCTGCAACTCAGCTATTTTTTAAGATATAGACGAAACAAAAACTGCTCCGAAATCTTTGTATAAAGGTTAAATACATAAAAAAAATATTTATCCATTTTAAATTTTTTGGTACCACATTTCAAATTTTAAATTTTTTTAAAAATTTTAAATGGTCGCCATTTTGAAACAAAATGGCGGATAAAGCTGGCCAACGAACTCGGTCGAGACATTGGTTTGTACTATGTACGCACTGTATTACATCGAAAACGGTTCATAAATACGCCTTTTATCGCGTGACAAAATTCAGGACGTTTCAAAATGCCAGCCACGCTAGAAATTCAAAATGCTATAACTCAGCCATTTTTTAAGATATAGACGAAACAAAAACTGCTCTGGAATCTTTGTATAAAGGTCAAATACATAAGAAAAAAATATTTTTCCATTTTTAATTTTTTGGTACCACATTTCAAATTTTAAATTTTATTACAAATTTTAAATGGCCGCCATTTTGAAACAAAACGGTGGATGAAGCTGGCCAACGAACTCGGTCGAGACATTGGTATGTACTATGTACACACCGAATTACATCGAAGTCGGTTCATAATTACGAGAGTTAGAGTGTGACATAGGTCAGATATATATATATATATATATATATATATATATATATATATAAATTTTGAACGGAGGGTGGTTTCGGGGGGTCTGGGCGTCATGATCGATGAAAATATACCAACATTTTTTGAAATCGCTTTCCTCCGAACGGCTGCAATAGGTAGCTTTTTGTAAAGAAAGCTACCTAAAAGTAAGTTTCGAGCAAAGAATTGTGCATGACTTAAGGTTATTTTTGAATCTAAGCCCAAATGTAAAAATACAAATACATAAAACGCTACTTTACAATAAAAATATAAAGTCGTATTGAATTCACATGAAAAGTATTGCACAATAATAATAGAATATTAATGGCAATAATAATATAATAAAACATAAAGACACACTGAATTCATATGAAAAGCATGGTACAGTTCTGAAGAAAATTCCTCCTGATTTAAAAAAGATTTTTTAAATAATTGTTCTTAAAACTATTAATTTTCAGTCATTAAAAGGGATAACCAAAGAATTTTTTTATTTGCTTCATCAGTCATTTTTGTTTAAATAAATCTCCTTAATGACATTTTACGATCATTTATTCCTTGAAATGCTTAATCTTTATTAAAATCTCGAGGACAACAAGGTGTTTATACAAATAAGTTATTCTAAGTAATAATTATACGTAAAACTATTAATTTTCAACCATAAAAAGGGACAACCAAAGATTTTTTTTTATTTGCTTCATCGGGCATTTTTGTTTAAATAAATCTCCTTAACGACATTTTACAATCAATTCCTTGAAAGGCTTAATCTTTATTAAAATCTCGCGGAGATTAAAAAACGCTCAAACAAGTTGTTGCCCATTTCCTTGTAATTTAAAGGAAATTGTTCACAAAATGTTTTTATTAATATTAATAAAATATTTTTATATTGTTTAGATAGAAAAATGTAAGTTCTGAGATCTTGCAAACGTCTATGCCTCCTTCTACAACAGCAGCAACAACAAAAAAAAAATACAGTGTTTTGGCACATGCCTATTGTACTCAAACGAGAAATGTTTCATTATTTCAGAAATGTAATATAAACATGAAAGAATACATACATAAATATCTTCCGAGATGCCGACTATTCGAAAAAGTGCTCTATATAATTATAGAAATCAAATACAAATATATTTGAGAGATAGATTTAAAGAGGTATTTATAAAAACAAAGTTTCTTTTACTGCACAGTAAAAATAAACGGGAAAAATTACAGCTGATTTGGCTGTGAATCACTAAAAAACAGCGTTTTATTAACTTCACTATCGATTTACAGTAAACTGCTGTTATTTCAACAACGCCAAAACCGCCCCAACAACATTCCAGATGAGATATCTACAGGCATAGTGTAAAGCCAAAGCAGGTTATTATTAGCGTTAGTAATGTCGTACAAGTGTTAGAGTCCGTCTACGGTCTGAATATGTGCTTATTATTGAATTCAAAATGGCGATTTTGGATACTTAAATACAATTCTGGATTAATATATTTTAAAAATTCAGGGTAAGTTTTATTTTTATGTTTATTCGTATCATTGATTTAATAACTGTATCAAATAGGGCAGTTCTCTTATATAATGTAAGATACAAATTTTGTATTTAAGCACATATATACATAAACGTTGAGACAGTAGCTTTTGAATCATTTGTATAATGATTAAATATTTTGTCTTAAATTATAACAAAAGAAAATATTTCCAATTTAGATTTGAAAAAAACATTATTATTTTTCTTTTTCTTTTCATCATAGGACTTAGTTATTATTTACATAAGTCAAAGTACCAGATTAAAAAAAAAAAAAAAAAAAAAAAATCCTTATTTTTTAGATATGTTTTGCTTTGGTATTATATATTTTTCGCGATTCCATTTTTTTCGTTATTTGTGTTTTAATATACCTTACTAATCTAAATTATACAATATTTTTTAGTTGTCTAAAAGCTTTAAGTACGCTTTTTGTACTGATTTAAATATTTTTATTTATTTAATGTATTATTATAGTTTATTAAAATTTCAAAAAAATCTTACGACCTATGGTCCTATTTTCCGTCGAAGTTATTCAGATTTTATAGATGCTAGTTTTTTACGTGCATTTCTTTTCATTTTTTATATGTAATTTTGAAATCATTTATTATGTGTAAGCTGGATACACTTCTTTATTAATCCATAAAATATTTCAAGAGTTTGCTTACTATTATCGCAGCATTCAAAAGCAGCAGATCGCATTTTGCTTTTGATAATTATCGAACAATAAAAAGTAATTAGCACTAGATGCGGAAATTAGATATTTTGAATGTTCTCCATGTATGTTATACGCAGTATATTTGAAATTCACATAAGGAAAATTCTTTACAATGAGTTACAATAGATTAAAATTTCCGATTTATTGCTTTTTTCGGTGTATTTTCTTATTTTATTTATTATTTTGCTTTATGGTGATGCTAAATTTGTATCTTACACATGTATAACAGAATTTATTATATAACAATGTTATTAAAACAATGATATAAGTAGACATAAAGATAACACTTATAGTGCTCTTAGTTTTTAAAAGATGTCTCATAGTATACAAAAAAGAAAAATTCAAAGTAAATAAACATTGCAGGGTTGGCGGGGGGGGGGGGATGCAAACGCATTTCTACAAATAATAATGATAATAAATAAAATAAAATAAATACAAAATGTATATATGAAAACAAAAACATATACCGTTGGAATGTGGCATTCACCTTGAAAACTATATCGAAATAAAATTAAAACTTGCTAAAAAGGTGCATTTAATGTCACAAATATAAAAAGATGTTAATAAGATGTTGTTACATAATAAAATAGTTTTTAAAAACTTCCAAGATTTCATGCCGAGCGCATTCGATCACCTAATAATCGAATAGCGATAGTGATCGAAAGCGCTCGGCATGAAATCTTGGAGGTTTTTAAGTTTTTAAAAACTAATTTATTATGTAACAGCATCTTATTAACATCTTTTTATATTTGTGACATTAAATGCACTTTTTAGCAAGTTTTAATTTTATTTCGATATAAAATAAATAATACTAAAGGCTAAAAAATTACTGTTATCTTGTTAAAAGTGCTGTAAAATTAACAGCAAAATATGCTGAAAAATACAATTTTTTGTAAAATCTAAAAAACAAAATTACTGTAAAATTAATTGTAAAAGTGCTGTAAATTTACAAGTTTGCTGTTTACCCGAGAAAAACAAAACTGTTGTAAATTGACAGCAAAATTTGCTGGCACCCCTATTGCCAGTATTTTTTGCTGTAAAGATACAGTGATTTATTTTACAGTGTGCCAGTTTTCGGAAACGTTTCCGAATAGATTTTATAGTATATTGATCCGTTTTCTTAACTCGGAACAACAATGGAACAATGTAGATGTTTTCTGGATTACCTAGTTGACAAACAACTGTACATCGTATGTATAGGTAATTCGACCAAGTGAAGCGTAGGGAGCCACGAGAGAAAACTTATAAAAATGTGGTTGGGTCACAAAAAATAAAGTAATTAAGGACTAAGCAAGTTAAAATTAAGCTAAAAACTCAAAAAGTATAACAATATATAAGTCAGGAAGAGAAAAAAAGAAGAAGAAATTATAAAATATTCCATTAGATCCGGAAAACAGAGGAAATAGCTACCGGGACAAGCCCCATCTAGGAAAAACACTTTTCACATACCATACATTTTAATTTTAAGTTAAGAGTAAAATGCTAAAATATAGCAGTATGACAGATACTTTCTTTTTTAAGTTTTAAAAAAAATGCAGTCAAGACAATATAAAGAGAAAGTTTAAGTAAAGAGAAGAGTGAGGGAATATCAGTCTTCATCGCCAAGCAAAAGAGTATATTTGAGGCGTTTACGATGGGAGGGTCGGAAACCTCATAGTCTGGTAGCTCGGGAATAATTTCATTTGGTACATTGTAAACATTTTTGTAAAACTTTTTGGCTAATTGATTTATGCGTGTTTTGGGTTAAGTGGTATTTAGATCCCTACGGATAGTGGTGTTTCTAAGGTAGTGATGACCATTCGTGATGGTACGGAGGTTTCTGTTGTGTGCTTTACCAAGGTTATTCATGCTAGTTTTACAGAAAATCACCATATGGGACAGGCGTATGTAAGAATAGGTCTGATGCAACCATTGTATAACAAAATTAATTTCTGATAGAGAGAGCTTTACCTTTAATGAGAGGAGAGAGAGATTTGGAAAACACCGGCAGCTTGGCCTCTAATATTAATGTAATGTTTTTTCCAGGTACTGAACAGGTAATCAGTATTGAGGGGTTTCCTAGCTGATAACAGCTTAACACCCAGACTAGGAAATAGAAATGCCTTATGTTTTAATGAGCCATTGGGATAAAGTTAAACTGTAGCAAAGCTACTAGAAGAGTAATAGAAGTTAACAAGAGAAAATAAGGAAGTTTAAGAAAGAAAGGAAAAAAAATGAATTTTAAAGGATAAACTTAAGATGAAAGAAAGTTAACGATAAATCTTAAAAATACAAGAATCTAAAAATAACTAAAGTCAAAATGTAGTTGTATAACTACTATAAGGAATTTAGAAAGTTAAAGTTAGTACTGTTCAGAGAAACTCTCACCAAGCATGGGCAAGAAAAGCTAGGGTGGCAAAGACCACATTATCCTACCAAAAAAGGGACTAATCAGGGCCATACATTTTATTTTTAAAAGTTTTACAATTTTTTTTTGGTCTCTATAGTATATAGAGAGGTTTTTTTTTTTTTTTTTTTTTTTTCTAATTAAGATAAGAAAATATATAAGAGGCAAAATTTAGCGTGGTGAACTCAGATGTTACTGAGTGTCCATAATTATGGAAAACCTGGGCCGTTTCCGATGGTGGGGTTCAAAAGCGTCATAATCCGGTACCTCCGCTACGATTTCATTAGGGAGGTCGAAAACTTTTTCATAAAATTTTTTGGCAAAGTCGTTTATGCGCTTACGTAAGGTAGTAGTTTTTAGGTCTCTTCGGACCGTGGAGTTGCGAAAATAACGAGATGCGTTACAGACAGTACGCAGGTTGGAATTGTGCAAGCGACTAAGGGTGTCCATAGTGGTCTTACATGTGAAGCCCCAGACTGGACTGGCATAGGTTATGATGGGAAGGATGCATGAATTATAGAGAATTAATTTATTGTGGACAGACAAAGTTTTACTGTTAAGGAGAGGTTTTATAGAGTTAAAGGCTCCAGCGACTTTACCTCTAATGGAAAGAATGTGCTTTTTCCAAGTTAAGCGGCTGTTCAGAATGACCCCAAGATACTTAGCATGGTCTGACCAAGGGATAACAGTGTTATTAGTAATGATTCTGCTAGGGAATGTTAGTTTGCAAGAGAAATATACTGCAGTAGTTTTAGTTTCATTTATGACAACGCGCCAAAGCAAACACCAGTTCATGAAGTCATCAATATGTGTCTGTAGGTACCTGCATAGAGTATACGTGTGGTGTGCCGAAGCATAAATACAGGTGTCATCCGCATAAAGAGCGAGGTGAGTGCGCAAGGAGCGTGGGATATCGTTAAAGAAAATGTTAAATAAAAATGGGCCCAACACGCTCCCCTGGAGGATGCCCGCTAGGATAAGAAGAATAACAGAAAGAATGTTGTTTATGCGGACTTGAAAAGAGCGGTCGCAAAGGTACGAATATATTAAATGTATGAGTCTGGGAGGAAAACCGAGCTGAATTAGTTTGTAAATGAGAGGTTAGACGCCTATTTCATTTTTAACTCGTAATTTGTAACTTTTTTCCGGATTGTATCAATTTTCAGGTGAATATTTTCATGTTCAAGAAGTGTGTTTTACGAACAAACATGATAAATTAATAGCATTTTCATTACTATTAAAATAAATATTGTTTTATGATTCTTGCATGTATAAATTCAGTTACTTAGTTCAAACGTTTATTTAAAAAGGGTAATAAGACCCTAATATATATATTCTGGATAGAGAAACTGATTAATACAATAAAAAACCTACTCAATAAAGTTTTCAAAAGTCAATGTCAACAAAAGATTTTTTTTTAAATCAATTCTTCTTTAAATACCGAAAATTTGTTGCTTTTACAAATTTCTAAAGATAAAAAAATGGTTACCGAAATCGTAGGTAATTTGGGAGAGGTTATCTTATATTTCAGTTCGTGGTTAAGTATATTGACATTAGGACGAGGCATCTTGTAACATTGTCTGAATAAACGGATTGTTTTATTCGTTACCTACACAAAGTAACATATAACACCTAAATAGAAGGATATTATTATATAGTATATATGAAGTACTTAAACTTATTTTAATGTAATTGCGCGTTGAAAGAAATCGTACAACTATTACGATTGAGTTAACTTTTATTAGTGAAGTTTCAGATTAATTAAAATATTTGTATTTTTACATATGTTTTATTTTTTAAGGATTTGAGGCTATGATTTCTTTTAATAAAAATTATGTTGTTTCCATAAGGTTTTATATAACTTGAAACGATCGTCATTCCAGTTTAAAATTTGTACTCGAACTTTAACTCGCTTTCAAATGTCCGATCAAAGTTAAATTTTGCATACTGACTTAAGTACGATAACAATGTAATATTATTATTTTTTCGACGCTTATCATCTTATACATACTTATATTAGAAGATAACACAAAAAAATTCGTATAGATTACTGTCAACAAGTTTAAGAAAGAGTTTTAAATTAGATAACATAAACCTGCGATGGTTGTGTTTTTACATATTTATAGTTACGCTTTATGTATTTTAAACGCTGAATAAAAAATTGCCTTCACTTTTAACCATCATGTTAAAATTTTTCGCAAATCGTAGATTTCAAGGTTAAAAATAGCGAAAAATCTAATACTATAAAATAGATGTAAGACTTTATTATTCAGTTTAATTTTATTTAATTCAATAATTTATACATTTTTTGGCTTATACTGGGTTTCTTACAGCTAAACAGCTCAGGAGTCCGATGAAGTTGGGAGGGGAGGATGGATCAATTTTAACTTTGAGCTTTTCAACTTTCAAATTTGCGATTTGAGAAAAATTCTGGCGTGATCTTTTAAAATGAAGGTTATTTCCGGATTCAGCGCTAAAAATATATATAAGAATCAATTTTGAACAGCTAAAAACATAAACATCACATCTATTTTATAGCATCAAATTTTCGTTATTTTTCTTTCTTTTTTTTTTTTTTTTTTTTTTTAATTTACGATTTGCAAAGAAACTTTACGTGACGGTAAAAAATACAGGTCAGTTTCGGATTCAGTAGTACAGAATAAATAACAATCAATTATCAAAAGTTTAAAAACATGACATTATATAACTTTTGAAAGCTAGAGTAATCTAATAACATTTTAAAATATGTATCATTTTGCAAAGAATTGAGGCTGCTAACTTTCATCATTTTTCTTAACAAAAATTCCGTTTTTTTTTTTCTTCTTATATGTTTTTTTACAAATTGCATATTTCGCATTAATATTTCAGAATGTTTAAAGATTTCAAATTTATATTGCAATGTTAATTTTACTCTGAACCATTTTTTTAATATATCTGACGAAATTATTTTTCTATTAAATTTTTGAATGACCCCTAATTTGCAGCAAAAAATATGCTGCAACCTTAGACAGCCATTACTCGGCCAATTTTAATCGTAGAATAACGGGATTTTTTTTTTTTTTTTTTTTTTTGTCGTACTTGTCAGTGCAACAGGAAAATTTTACTAAATATAACCTACAAGACCGGGGGACCATGTCAAAATTTAAATTTCGTATTTTTTTAAGAAATGTTTTCCTTGATCCAAACGCTTTAAATATAATTCTTTACCTTATTCAAACCGTTTTTGTAATTGGAAGTATGCATCTAGGACCAACTGTTGCGAAAATAAAAGTAGGTCATGTTATATGTGGACATTCTGTATATCACTGAGGGCATGATTTCTTACGTTTACTTTATTAACTTATTATGAACTTAAAATATATTTTGCTCAGTAATATATAGTAATTATGAAAACAAGTAAATAATAGGTTACTTAATTAGGTTTTCCAAAATTAATGTAAATATTTTATACAAATATGTTTTGTTTTTTTTTATCTTAAAAATTAATACTCTAATTGATAGTCCAGAAATTTTAATTTAATTTTTTTATTACTTATTTTTTTTCTTTAAATTGATGAAAATTGAATCAATATCCTAGCACTTTTGAGTGTTTGAAGGCGAACTGTGTATATTTACTGAATTAAAATACATTTTCCAAGCTATTCCCTTTGAATGTTTAATTAAAATAAAGCTAACACTTTTCTGATCTTAATGAACTAGAATCTTGTAATTATCTTCAAATATAGCATTTATAATTAATAATTAATTAAAAAGAGATTTTTCCTGTATAAATTTTCGAAAATTTTGTATAACAAATTCGTTGTTACTTAAGATAATTCTAAGATTTTTGTTTATTTAGTGAGTAACGATAAAATTAATATGTTCAGAACGTTTCAAGCCCTCATCTTTAATACTTTTTACGAAAATATGTGTGTAAAGTCAAAAAATTATGTTTTGAGATACATGCATTTAATCCATTAATAACCAGCATGTTTTTTACAGGAATTTTATTCAGTACACACTCCTTCTTCTTAAACACTCACTTTTACTTTTTGAATCACTGAAATGTATTAATTATATAAGGTGAATTTTTCTTTTCTCTTTTACTGGCACAAAAATATATAAATAAATCAAAAATCAAAAATCCCAAATATAATGCTGCGAAAACGCAACGTTAGTCTTTAATGGGGCAAAGTTATATATATATATATATATAAGAAAAGAAAAACCAATAAATTTTTCATAAAAGAAACATAATTACTTTTCGTCGCATAACTTTAGCTATTCTAAATAATATCAAATTATTTTTATTTTAATATGGCTCCCTATATTTTATAAGTTAGATTAAAAGAAATCTTAATCCGTTCTCTGATATGTAAACCAGCAAAAGCACACATTTTTATAAATTTATAGTTTTATTTTCCCCTTATATCATTAATCTGGTTCATGTTAGAGTTTCTATATTTTAGGTAGATTTTGTATGAAATACTATCTATTATATTCTCTCCTATGTTGGAATTTATGAAAAAAAATTGCAGATCTACACCGATCATGACACCTAAAACCCAAAACCACTCTCAGTAAAAAACTTTATATATATGTGGGAAAGCCTTTTAAGTATCCCAAGTGCCTTAATTAGCGTCCAGAGCGCCACCTGCGTGCCTCCTGGTGCTTACAGCGCCATCAACTTCTACGTGACTACCAACCAAAGCGCCCTCATCTAGTTTATTTTCTTTCCCCGTGAACTAGTCAGCTAGCATGCGTACTAGAGAGACACTTCTGATTGAAAGACCGCTCATTGTGAGCGGGGAAAAACCAAACTAGAACTCAACTGAATACAGTCGAACGACGGAGTAGAACGATGATGTGTGCGTTATGAGAATGTTGCGATGTTCGCGGGAAGTAAGACGTCTCGGAATATGTGTAGTAACTTTAAAATAAGAAGGGTAAAGCTGTATTTGAGAAGTGGAAATCTGATCTATTGAGATGTCAATATTAATAATGTAAATAATTCATTTTGTACATATTAGTCTGTAAATATAATTCACTTTAAAAGTTACTGGTGTCAGGATCAACTTTATAATAGTGTTGGTCTCATGTAATGTGTTATTACAAGCCCTGAGTTTCTACATATATCTATTTCTATCTATCTATCTACATATACACTGTAAAAAAAAAAAAAAAAAAAAAAAAAAAAAAACGACCAGTTTTCCTGTAGGAATCGGAAAATAGTTGCCCTTATCGTACCGGAAAAATTTCCGACCGAGCTCGGAATAAAATCCGTAAAATACCGTTTTATTGACAATTTCCTTTTTTTTTACGGATTTTATTCCGAGCTGGGTAGGAAAATTTTCCGGTACGATAAAGGCAACCATTTTTCCGATTCCTACAGAAAAACGGATCGGATTTTTTATTTTACAGTGTATATATATATATAACCATTATATAATTACAAATCATCATCGATTTCCAATTACTAAAATTAAATTAATAAATTTAGCTACAATTCATAACATTGACCTTATACAAAATAAAGATGGAACCTGTAACTAGTAATATTGAATCATGCTAAATTCCACTAATTCACCAGCACATTGCGGGCGATAAATCCATATATAACATATGTAAAAACCTCCAAATTTTGATAAAATATCCTATTGAAGAGAAAAGATACAATTATTCAGCCAAATAATATTGAACCAGAAAAAGCCGTATCACAAACATACAACAGATCAAATGGATGAATGAAACCGGAAGATTATATAGTATTTCACTTTTTCAAGGGTACATAAGATACATATATAAGCAAAAAACATAGTCGATATCTGTAATGGAATCCAGAAATAAGCAAAAATTGTATTCCATTATATACCCGATCGACTAATCATCAGTAATCCACTGTGTAAAATAAATTGAATAAAAAAAAATTAATCAACGTAACATCCGCAACAAATAACAACATTAAAAAATGAAACAAATTAAATCAAAGACATACCCAGCGAGAAAACAGCCATGACATATTGACGATGACAGAAACATTTAACGGATATTGGCATAACGAAAATCCTGCTCTAATAACTTGCACAGTTAAAAGCATATCTTCACGGTTGCCGCACGAAATATTCACAATCTTAAAATATAACAATTATAATTAACACATAGTCCATATAATAATTATTATTACATGCTATTATAATGATCCTGGAAAAAAATAATACTAAAAGTACATTAAGAAGTATTCTTTTAAAGTTCAACAAATAATAATTAAGAGACAATATCTGTTATAATACTCCATGGCAACTTCATTTTATGAGAACTAAATAAATAATTATTTAATGCTGCCATCTAGCAGTACTACATGAAATTAAAATTAAGATTGTCCATATATTAATAAGTTCACGTCTAAAATCAGAAGTTATATTGTTTAGTGCTGCCATCTATTGCAGATTACCGAATATAACAGTAGAATAATTGCATTTTTTTAAATTGCTAATATTTGAACCTATAATATCACTTTAAGACGGTTCATATATATCATTCTAAAACAGCTCATCAGAATATATATATATATATATATATATATATATATATATATATATATATATATATATTTCACTTTTTTATGGACACGATAACTTCCGTAATTCTGCACAAATCTCTTCCGAACTGATACATAAAATCAAGGGGCATAAAATATCGGTCAAATTCATTAATGGACAAAATCGGACCAAGGGGCTGGAATAGGGAGGGGTTTTGTGAAAACCGGAAAATCCCTATAACTTCTTAATTTTTGTATATATCAAATCAGTTTAAAGTTTTTATTACTTCTAAAAATAGTGCCAAAAACTTATGTATCACAGATTTTTGATAAAATTAAAAATGGGCTCCAGAGGTGCAAAATTAGGGTTTCTGGGAGAAAAATTGATAACTTCGTCAAATTTCAAGATATCAAGTATTAATTTTATTATAAACATTCTTAATATTATCTACAACTTTTATATTGACAAGTTTTTGATAGGACCAATACATACTGGAAAAAAAAAAAAACGAAAAGAAAAAAAGGGGTGGGGGGGGGGGGGGGGGTTGAAGATAAAAATAATCCATAATTTCGTCAATTCACAAGATATAAAATCCGCATGAAACTAGAGCAAAAACAAATTTAAAATACATAGTGGTTGAAGAAAAAAATCATCTTATCAAGGGCGTATTCAAATCCAAACTGCTTATTTTCTGACCCATTTTTAAATTCATTTTTGCTCTCGAACGCATCCAATTGGTAGATTCTCTTATTCAGAAGCTGTATAATGTACCGTAATGGTCGGTTTTTTGATAGAGGTAGAATATATATAAAAAAAAAAAAAATGATGTCAAATGGGGCATTTTGAATCGAATTTCTCGAAGCGATTGTGTTGGATACTAAAAATATTGTCCTACTGAGAAAATAATTGTTTGTAAATCAAGTTTTAATTAATTGATCAATAAATAAAAATACACGTAGCTTTTAAATCTCTTCAAAATTCACGAACAGCAAGTTTCATATTTTTTTCTTTTAAAATGAATCTGAAAATGCGCCAGAAAATTTCGAGTTGTTGAGCATGGCAAAGTATATTCTTAGTACTGCCTTAACATCACTCTGATAAAACCACCTCTTATATAAAAATGAAATAAAAACTCGTGAAAAGCGGCCAGATAAAATTGTTAAAGTGGGTTTATCTCTAATCATGATTTAGTTTTTGAATTTTAGCCAGGTATGAAGAGAAAAAAAATGTTTAAAATGAAGTTAAATTTTTCTGTCAATTAAAATTTCTCTCATTATCGTACATGCACAGTAGAGGAAAAAAGAAAAGAAACGCCCCCTACTAACTCCTCAAGAAATTATCATAGAAGAAAGTTACTGATACCGAAGGATTGGAAATAAAGTCTACTTTTAAATGGTGTTTATAAAATTTATCTAGGGGGCCATTCACATATTAAAACAAGCCCAAGCTTCTTTTTTTTTTCAATAGCAATACCCAATTTTAACAAGATATTTCAAATCTATGGTTCAAACTATGCCTAGGAAGCAAATTTCAAGTCATTTGAATGATAAGTTTTTGAATTATAAACATTAAAAAATTAATGCTTCTAATGTTAAATTACATTTTTATATTTTTATTAATATTTCCTGAAATTATACTCCTAATGTGCTAATTTTTCTGTAGCAATAATAATAAAATAACCAAACATAAATACGTTGAATTTGCAATTTTTATATTTTTTTTATATGAGTTATGAATTATAAAATTAATATTCGAAAAAATTATGAATTACAACCTACAATACTTTGATGGATTTAGATTTTAGAAGTCCTGCTTTATGGAAATCCAAAATTTCATATTTTTCTTCCATTTTTATTTTTTTTTTCCATTTTCAGATTGTTTAGTTTTCAAATTAAGCTTAAAAAACGGCAAAATGATGGTTTAAGGGGCCGTCTATGATAGAAGTGACTAGATATTTTGAAATTTATTTTGCTATCCTGTAATCTAGCAGTCTTTAATGACTGCTTGAGTGGCGCTTAAGATAACTTGATCAAGAAAAGGGCTCTCTCGGTCAACAATCCAGTACCGAAATTCAATTTAGATACAGCCCCAAAAATACGCTCGTAATTTCTCAGAAACTCATAGTACGAATTGCATAAAAATTTGCTTTTAGGCTAATTGAAGTTTATGGAGTTCATTTATGCTGTCAGAATTATGTACTGTATTGAAAAAAAAACAAAGTTATGGTTCGTTTTAATATGTAGATGACTCCCTAAGCAAATTTTATATACAAAATTAAAAATAACATTTTATTACCAATCGTGTGGTACTAGTAACTTTCTTCTACGATGACCTTTTGCAGAGTTAGTAAGGGGTGTTTACTTTTTCTTCTATGACTGTACTCTGTATGATACATAATACAAAGCTTGCAGGAAATTGACAATTTATTTTTAAACCAAAAATTGTTTCTAATTGTCTCATAATCTATGCGGCAAGTTCGTTGCACTTTAGACTCAAATGTTTTTCTTAACAATCCAGCAATTCCGTTTTTCTTGATTGACTGTAAATATTTCCATGTTATATAATGCTTTGTTATTTTCCATGCTTGCTAGAAACAAATTACATATTAATGCATTCCGTTCTTTGATAGTCGGTAAAGCTTTATTTATTGAATGCGGCCATATTGATTATTTTGCTTGCTTAAATTATATTTAAAATTCAAAGTATCACCGCTGTTATCCTTCCATGACTAGAAAATTTTCCGTATTTTATGCATGCATACTAAGGCGCGCCACACACCAGAGAGACATGCGACAATAATCGTGAGACATGAGGCAAATTCTGCTGTTCAAACCGGTTTTTTCTTTGTTAACAGGATGAAATTGTCGCATTCCTCACGCTTTTCTGCCGCATGTCTCCCTGGTGTGTGGCGCGCCTTATTCTTTATTTTACAGGATAATTGTTCCAAATCATGTGGTCGAGCTGTTTAATTTATTTGACTAGAAAGATTCCAATTAGTCGAGGGGCATCCTAGATTTCCTTGAATGATCATGCAATTTTCATAATCAGTGCCGTTACGTTGTTTTTATAATCTATGACGCATGGATGATTTCCTCCCTTGACTCGAAAATTTGCATAGTCAGTTGAAACATTTCTTTTCTCCTTCATTGAAAAAAAATAAAAGTTTTCCATAATCAAAACTTCACCGCTTTAAATCAAAATTTCACTGGAATATTTGCATTATTAATCCCGTTGTGTTGTTTTCCTTATTTTTTTCATATCTATGATGCATCCCTGATATCCTCTCTTGACTCGAAAATTTGAATAGTAAACCAGCAGCAAAACAAAGCAGATGTTTCATTCTGCGATTAAATACCTTACTGCAATTTTTTTTATCTTCTAAGCATCGCACATTTTCAATTTTTATACCATCGTATTGGGAGAAAAAGTACTTTTAAATACAATTTGTTTGAAAATTTCTTCTCAGTTTATTTTTGAGTTAATAATTCTTTTGTAGTTTTTAGCGTCATTTGTTTAATTTGGTCAAAAAAAGTACTCCACTTCTATAGAAAGTGAAAGAAAAATAGTTTTTAAAAAGTTATTATATTTTTTTTTTTTTTTGCCATTTTCTCATTACAAATGAAAGAATTAAAATTAAAATACGTGCTACTTTGAAAAAAATATAAATGAATGAATTCTTACAATATATGGAGCTATTATAAACTTTATTTAATTTTATATATCCAGATTAATGTTACAAACAAATGAAGGCCAATTAATCATTAGCTAGTCGATTTTTTTTGTCGAGTTTCTTGAATGACGACATATCATTTTTTGGATTTGTGTATTATTCAGGGATAGTGACGTCATATGTGTTATTTACTGTAGATGTTGTTTAAGATTGGATTGTAAATGAGAAATTCTTCAGTGGATGCGGATGACGTCATTCTATATAAAACAAAAGCTTATGTTTTAAGTCTTAAAACTGAAATATGTTTTGTACTATCTATATTTATCTACATATACATTTTTTTTTTCACTGGGGGCGACACTAAATTGTGAAAAAGCAGAATTCTTATTCTCTTGTTTTTACTTTCTTCTTTCTAAAGAGGAAAGTATTGCAATCCATATTTTTTATTTCCGTTTTCAACGGATATACTCGTTTTAGAGGTCAGAGATCCCGAAAAACGTGTTTTTTAGAAAATGTCCATAAGTCCGTGTGTCCGTATGTCTGCTTTGTATCATCGAAAAAGTGTAATTAGTTATGCATAGAATTGCGATCCAGTCTTATACAACATGTATAGAAAAGTATGTATATGATGTCCCTATCACGGAATAATACACAAACCCAGCAAAAAGCGATGTCGTCATTCAAGTAACGCAACAAAAAAATATACGTTTATTTGTTTACAACATTAATATAGATACTTAAAATTAAATATAGTTTATAATAGCTCAATGTTTTATCAGAAGTCATTCATTTATATTTTTTTCAAAATAGCACGTATTTGAATTACTTTTTTTTTTTCAGTTGATATGAGAAAATGGCAACATAAAGATATAGTAGTCTATTATTTTTCAACTATTTTCTCTTTACTTCCTACAGAGATGGAGTACTTCAGTTGCCAACATTACATAAATGTCATTAAAAACTACGAAAAAATTAACTTCTCAAAGTAAATTGAGATGTCGTTTCGAAACAAATTGCATTTAAAAAGTACTTTTTTGTCCTATACGAAGGTGTAAAAAGGAAAAATGTGCGATGCTTAGAAGTTAAAAAAATTGCATTAAAGTTTATCGTTGTTTAACCAAACAACATGTGATGCATCTGATTCTTTTACTGCTGGCTTATGTAACGTAATCTTATTTTTTAGGGACGTCACTTTAAATGTGCCTGAAAGAAATCTAAAATCGTGAACTAACAAAGCGTAAGCTTTTTTATCATTTGTCCTGCCATTGTAACTCTACATGTTTGTAAAGCAGCTCTTTTTCCATACAAAATAACTAATTAATACAACACTGATCACAAGCCGTAGATTTTGCATTGACTCTAGAATCTTCCAACGTCTTTCGGCGCATGTGCATGGATTGTGGTGATGCTTATCTTGTGTAGTACTGAAAGAGTTGCCCGACGCACATATAGAATTAAAACGAAATATGCCAACTACTAGAAATGAAAATGCCATATTATGCATTTCTTTCGTTACAACTATCCTAATATGTACATCAGTTATGAATACAAGCAAATTCATAACTGATGTACATATACTAAACTGGATGCGACTTTTAGAAAAAAGCAAAATATTTTAATTTTTCTTGAATATATTTTACTAGAAACAGTAAACCTGTTTTTTCACATTCCACCGTATGAATGATTGTGAGTTTATAACAATCAATGTTTTTTTAAATTGGTTGATCTCAACAATATTTGAATTTATTTTCTAACATATTGTAGTATGAACTTTGTTAGACAAAAATGTTTTAAATAAATAGTCAGTACAGCATATTGTTCTAACAGGAATACAGTTCAGAATTTGTATATAATTAAACTATAAATTATCATTTCCTAATGATCGTGTTTTTAAAGTAATGTACGTGTTAATTTTTTAAAAAGTACATATGTTTGCGGGAAACAGCATGCATATTTTATTGTTGTATTTTTGCATTTACCGAGCAAAGATAAAATGGAATTTGGTCTCTTAATCACATTAACGTTCAGAAAACATACTAAAATAATGCTAAATATCAAAACTCCACTGAAAATTTAGACCATACTAATTTTGTGCATAAACATTAAAGAAACAAATACTTTATTTTTAAAATTAAGTGTTTTATTTGAGGGATAATTTTATTTTTTACCCGACTGACAAGAAGGGTTATGTGTTTCACGCGTATCTGGGTATATGGATTTATTTATACCCTCGAAACATCCCAACGGCTGGATGGATTTTAATTAATGAGGTCTCTAATGATTAGTCTTAATCTTCTGATGGTTATAGGCTAGGTTTTGTTTTTATAAATTCAAAATGGTGGTCGTAAAATTCAAAATGGCGCTAGAGACCAAAATAAAAATTACCACCATACTGAGTGGCATATCATTAGATAGGTTTTTCAACATGAACACGATGTTTCATTGACTATTTTACAGTCAGAAGCTCCGTTTAATTATTACACAACCTGGAAGTTGTGTAGGTAGGATCTCTAGCTTTACTGCAACTCTAACCTTCATAGGCATCTACGCCTCATCAAAACAGTGTTTATTTATAGGAATTAACAATTAAACACAACTTAAAAGTCATCAATACAAATAAATAAAAAAAATAGGTAAGTAATATAAAAAATAGTTTCACATTGATGAGAAATAATTAATTAGTTTGCTTTTTAGTTCGCTTTTTACGCATTCGGGCTTTTTGATTTTTTAAATTTAATTTTTATTTCTTTTCTGTATATCTGTGTTTAGCATAAAATGAAAAAATCAATAATTTTGAAATACGTTTTTTTATATACTATTATTAAGAAAAGGCATAAAAACGCATCTTGTATCTTAAAACTATATTACAAATCCGAAATGTATGATTTATTTTACTGGAAATCCGGACACTCGGAAATTCTGGGAAATCTATTTATTTCAGATTAGTCGTTTGTCGAGAGTTTTGTGGAATTTACTGAAACGTGAATAGTGGAATCACGAGTACACTCATGAATTAAGATAAACCATTCATCTGAAAGTTATACCATCTAACAAATATTTTATGTTTTAAGTTTTCCAGGCATTTTCCACAAAGTTTTAAAAGTGTAAAGAATTTCAATTTTGAATTTATTACAAATTAGTTTTCTCAAATTTGGGAGTTAAGAATTTGTAATTTATAGCGTTATTCATTAAAGAGAAAACAAATCTTTCTTCAAAGCATTTTATTCAAAATGCATATGCGATATAGTATTTTGTTTCAGTTAAAAAAAAAAAAAAAAAATGTTTAATCTTAAAGCTGTGCGATTTTGCATTATGCAGTTTAATCTCTCAATTGTTTTACCGTCATTTGTTTTCAATAATTTCCATATCCTGCATGACTATAAAAAAGTCCTTCCGGCCAGTGCCGGGAGGAAGAGGTAGCTTTCATAATCCTTATTTAAAAAAAGCCAACTTATATCATGCAAACACACGAAGCTCAATTTAGTGGAAACCGAATATAGGAGATTCAATAATAATTTTTATCAATATAATGAATGAGAATTTCGCGAAATTAGTCAGCTTTATCCAAGCTGCTTTTCTTTAAAGTAACTTATATTTGGCTGCCAAATTCGGCAATTTCTTAAAGTGCCTGTCATTTTACGACAACATGGTGGATGAGGCTAAGCAGTGAACTTTTTCGAGACCTTAGTAATTGCTGTGCACATGCTCACTCACATTGGAATCGGTTAATATATAGGAGTGCTGTCGCATGCAAAAAATCAGATTTTTCAAAATGTCACCCACAATAGAAATTGAAACTGCTATATCTGAGCCATTTTTTTACGGTAAAGACAAACAAAAAATGCTCCTGAATCCTTATATCAAGATCAAATACTTAAGAAAGAAACCTTTTTCAATTTCTAATTTTTTTTGCACCTCACTCTAAATATATATATATATTTTTTAATTTAATGGCCGCCATTTTGAAACAAGATGGCTGATGAATCTGGCCAGCGAACTTGGTCGAGGTGTTGATGTATACTATCCACATGCCTTCTTACATCGAAATAGGTGAATACGTGTGTTATCGCGTGACAAATACAAGATCGTTTCAAAATGTTAGCCATGCTAGAAATTCAAAGTGCTATAAATCAACCATTTTTTAAGATATCAACAAAAGAACAAATTTTCAGAAACAAAAACTGCTCCGGAATCTTTGTATCAAGGCCAAACACATAAAAAATCTTTTTCATTTTCCAATTTTTTAATACCTCATTTTGAATTTTAAATTTAATACATACAAAACATACAAACAATACATACAAATTCAAACACATACAAAAAAATCTTTTTCATTTTCCAATTTTTTGGTATCTCATTTAATTTTTTTTATTTTTTAATTTTTTTAAATGGCCACCATTTTGAAACAAGATGGCGGATGAAGCTGGCCAACGAACTCGGTCGAGATATTTGTATGTACTATGTACACACCAAGGTACATCCAAGTCGGTTCATAAATACGCCTGTTATTACGTGAGAAAAATTAGGACGTTTCAAAATGTCAGCCACGCTAGAAATTCAAAATGCTATAACTCAGCCATTTCTTAAGATATAGACGAAACAAAAACTGCTCCCGAATCTTTTTATCAAGGTCAAACAAATAAGAAGAAAATATTTTTTCAATTTTCAATTTTTGGTACCACATTTCAAATTTAAATTTTTCTTAAAAATTTAAATGGCCGCCATTTTAAAACAAGATGGTGAATGAAGCTGGCCAACGAACCCGGTCGAGACATTGGTATATACTATGTATAAACGAAGTTACATCCAAATCGGTTCATAAATACGCCTTTTATCGTGTGACAAAATTCAGGACGTTTCAAAATGTCAGCCACGCTAGAAATTCAAAATGCTATAACTCAGCCATTTTTTAAGATATAGACGAAACAAAAACTGCTCCGGAATCTTTGTATAAAGGTCAAATACGTAAGAAAAAAATATTTTTCCATTTTTAATTTTTTGGTACCACATTTCAAGTTTTAATTTTTTTTAAAAATTTTAAATGGCCGCCATTTTGAAACAAAACGGCGGATGAAGCTGGCCAACGAACTCGGTCGGGACATTGGTATGTACTATGTACTAATTACATCGAAATCGGTTCATAATTACGGGAGTTACAGTGTGACATAGGTCAGATACATATATATATATATATATTAATTTTGAACGGAGAGTGGTTTCGGGGTCTAGGGGTCATGATCGATGAAAATATACCAAAATTTTTTGAAATCGTTTTCCTCCGAACGGCTGCAATAGGTAGCTTTTTTGTAAAGAAAGCTACCTAAAAAAGTGTAGTGTAAATAGAACATACATTTTGTCTGTTCTTTCACATAAGTAGAACCACTTATCTTATAGTATTTCTAACATTATAAATATTCTAATTGTTTATGATTTCGCAGAAATATATACAATTGAATATTAGCTTATATTAACAATTCATAACAAAATACTACAAGGGTTGGATGCAGTAAAATATATTATGATGTGAGAATGTATTATGATAATTTTTTATTTTTTTTAACAAGCAATGTTTCATAGTAACCTAAATCAAAAACAAACATAAATTAATATAAGATGTGATAATGTATTATTTTCTAAAATATAACAGCTACATAGAAATTTATAAAAAAAAAATATTATTTTCAAAATATATTTTTAGAGATAGGTTTCATTTGTATTTCGCTATTGGTGAATGCAAGATATAACTTGTTTGTAGATTTTTAATTAACAGTTATTATCACCTTATATTTTGCTAAAGTGTAAATTGAAATATATATTTCAGTTCATCTAATTTCATAATGGTAGGGGAGACTACGAGGGTTGAGCATACGGGAGGCTTGACCCACCCATCAGTTTTCATATTTAAAAGAATTTGAGAGTTTTATCAATAGCTGTCAACCAATGCTACTGGAATGCTCAAACAACAGTCTTTGTTTCCTACTGCTAATCGAAATAAGTGTGGAAAAATCAATTGTGAAGTGTTTTCGACCTAAAAGTTGCGTTTTTTACAAATATTTTGTAAGCTTTTTTCAGATACATTATATCTCAGAAATTTAAGTAAGTAGGTTTTAAGTAATGCAGAGATATCGAGCTTCCATTCCAGACATAAAGATTGTACAGTAAGTTAGGCTTAACATAACAATGTGCTGTTCTTTAGAAAAGGTCTATGTAGGGAGGCTTGACCTAGTCAATGTGAGGGAGGGTTGACCAAATGCTCAAGGCTCCCTTAATTAAGTGGTTTTGCAAATATTCTTATTATACTCTGTGCATAATAAAAGGTTAATGGTTATACATAAAAAAGAATGTATATTTGTTCTGTAAAACTACAGTAAAATAGGTTGATGGAAAAGGAAATGCTTAAACTGGTTGAAGAAAGATGTTAAAAATTGCTATAGTATCCACTGCAAGAAAACATTTAATGCAATATAAATGGGGAAGTTGATAGGAACTTTTCTCCATCTAAATATTACTTACAATAGATAAATAGAAACAGTGGAAAAGACAAGAAAATATGAAAGAAGCAGTCTTAATCCTTTCAGGGGAGGTGGCATGTTTATGAAACCGTTTAATTTTAATTCCGCCACAAAAACGCCACAATAACACCAGAATTTTGCTAAAAGGTTTTCCATTTAATAAGTATGGGAAATACAGCCTTTTTCTTATTTCCAAATAAATTTGTATGTAAATTCCGGTGCCAGTCATTTATTTCAACATTTTTGTACTGAAAGTGCTTTGCCCCTGAAAGAGTTAAAATATGTTAATGATAAGTTAAGTGCTCATGCGGCTGCAAAAGAACATAGCATTGATCGAAAAACTTTAGGAAGGTATGCAGACAAATCTCACCAGGATCAATATAGTGAGATGAAGCCAAACTACGTGACGGCAGACATTGTCAGGTCGAGTGTAAAAAAAATAGGACAAGGAGACAAGAAACGCGGGATAGTGGCTCTTAAATCCGGACATAATACTACATGAAACCCAATGAAAAAATGTTAAAATTTCATTTTCCCTGCTCGACAATTATACCTGCTCAGACAAAATCATGTTTAAAACAAAATATTCCCCTCTGACTTGCGATTGTATCTAAACAGGTTTGTTTAAGCGCCATACTTTCAAAAATATTTTTTATAATACTTAAAGCATGTAGCATAAAGTTATTTTGTTTGTTTTTTAAGAGATTTTATTTCTCTTCACAAATATTTCAATATAAAAAGTGGGTCTACCCCCCCCCCCCGTATGTGGGGAGGCATGACCCATTATTTTTTCCTGATTAAAATCAATCATTTTTCAAATTTCTTATATAGTACACTTATGTAGCAATTTTATTTTCATAACTGATTGTATATCGAATAAAATCATATATAAAATTTTATTCTACGTTCAATATTTAAAAAATAAAAAAATAATTTCGTAAAAAGTGGGTCAACCCTCCCTAGTCTCCCCTATAGACTAACTTGTTTGAATACTACTAACTTTACACGCCATGTGACGAACATGTAAAATAATATTGTGTTTCCATGTGTGTCATAGTTCTTTCACAATTTGGCGATATTTTGATCCCGGTGCTATAAGTGACAACATTAATAATAATATTTAAATGTATTATTAAAACACACTAGCCGCCCTTGGCGACCAGTTTGGTCTCCGTTAGATGTGTGCTAAGCATTGTACCATGTTACTTTTATCCAAAATTTAATTTATTTTCTCAATACCAATTCAGAAGTTTCTAGTAGAGAAATCAAGAACTCCGTATTTTTAATGAGTACTACTTGGTTATTCCGTCGACCAAAAATATATCGCCCAACTATAAGATTAAATATCAATAATGGTTGATCGTAAATGTCATATTCGCTTGTTTTTAAGCAAGTTACACGTGTTTACGTCGTCAAGTTATTTTTATTTCGACGTTTTATTTGTATTTTTATTAATCTTATGCTAATTTATTTGTTCTTTCGCTATTTAGAATAAAAATTATGTCAATTTGTATAATTTGGCGAGTTGTTTGGCGATTTATATAATTTGGCGAAATGGGTTGACGGTATAACTAAGTAGTACCTTTTTATGCTAGCCAGGCGCAAGTGATAAATCATCAAACATTGTCTTTGCAATCGTATTTTTTCATATTTCATTAAATTCATCTAAAATATAATAATTTCACTCATTTTATTTAAAATACATAATTTTAATTTGAAATTCACGACTTTCACTTTTTCTTTCCCTTTTTTAAGAAAAAGAAAAGAAAAATAATAAATAATACCAAAAGCCATGACTTTTAATTTCAATATCAAAGCATTGTTTTAATTTACCACGCGAAAAATAAAAAATGTAAAAAAATGGTCACCTGGCATATAAAAAGCGAAGCGGTCAGCCCGGAACTATTGCTGACAGTCACTTGACTTAGGCTATTATTATAGAGATGATGATTTTACTAAATATAGGGATGCAATATGAGACTTTTACTTTGAATTAAGGCTCAGAACCAAATTTATATATATATGTAGTTTTATGTGTTTCAATGCATCAGTGAATCAGTGAAATTGTACAATAAATTTTCTTCCAGGTTAGTGTTTATTATTCACCTGATTCTGAGTGCAGTTGAATAAAATGTCTCATAAATAGTTTATTTTATTTTATTTTTTGTGAAATTATCCAAAACAAAACGATAGAACCCAGTTTTGTTGCGTCAAAGCATCCATATCACGATACTCAATAATTTTAATGTACCATACGTGCAGCATTTTGTAAAATGCGATGCATTTAAATTAACTAATGCATATTGAGTAAATGTTTATTACCTAAATTCAAATTGAGAATTATGAATAGAAAATTATTGACATATATGATTGTAAATAAATATTTTTGTACGCTTGTCTCTTTTTTCTGATAAAAATGTATTTGTGTACTGCAAACAAAGGTCGGTTTATTTTTCAACAGATGCATTATTTCCAGTTCTATTTTCGCTAACATTCAAGGGCTCTAATCAGGAATAAAACAGAACACACGAAGATTAACAAAATATGCTTCTTTCGTAGAAGGAATATAGTATTTGAGATACATTTTCTATTTGGGTTTTTAAGAACTTAACAACGGATACACTACAGAATACCGATAAGACTGTACAGAACTATTTATCTTATTTAATCACAGAACATTAATCTGAATGATTTGATTAAATAAAGCGATGATTGCGTTAAAAAATTACTCTAATGTCTGCGGCCCGCTATTGATCTGGTGGAAACACTTATTTTATATTTTAGGAATAGTAGATCTGATGGAATAAGTTTATTATATATATATAACTTTATTCTAAAATAAAATGATTTTCTGTATCAAAGCCATAGTATATGGACTCCATTAAGGATACGTTAATGTTTAAATTAGGGATGCACAACCGCGATGGGATAACTTGTGGTCCGTGAATTTCGAAAATTTAATAACTGGGAAAAATCACAATTTTTGTCCATATGTTGCAGGACAAAATCGGTAATTTTGTCAATTTCTCGCTGTAAAACATTGCAAATTTTGTTCATCGGATCTGGAAAAATCGCGAGTTTTGCCAGTTTATTGCAAATTTTGTCAAATTGCCGCGGGAAAAATTACAAATTTCGTCAGCCAGTTACGAATTTCGAATTTCGAATCACGAATTTCTTTGATCGGGTTCGGAAAAATCGCAAATTTTTTCGATCATGTGTGAAAAAATTTCAAATTTCGTTGATCGTCTGCGAAAAAAATCGCGAGTTTAATCAGTTTATCGCGAAAATAATTACAAATTAAGTTAAGAAGTTAATTAAATTCAGTTAAGAATCGCGAATTTCATTGATCGTGTGCGCAAAAATCTCAAATTTCGTTGATCGAGTGCGGGAAAATCCCGAATTTTGCCGATCTGTTGCGTAAAAATCTCAAATTTTGCTAATCGGGAACAGAAAAATCGCGAATTTTGATGATGAGGCGCGGAAAATCACGAATTTCGTTGATTGGGGCGAAAAAAATTGCGAAATTTGCCAATCAGGCTCGAAAGAATCTCAAATTTCGGTGATCGGCTGCGGAAAAATCGCGAGTGTTGTCAATTTATTGCGAGAAAAAATTGCAGATTTTGTCAGTCTATACCGGTAAAAAAAAAAAAATCACGTATTTCGACAACTGATGGAAACGTTTGTCAATTGATCACAAAAATATCGCGAAATTCTTCAATCGCTCGTGGAAAAAAAATGTGAATTTGAAAAAAAATCCCATTTATCAAGAAAGAAGAGTTAGTCTTCATAAAGTGTTGTAAGAATGATTGTAAAAATGACGGTACCTATGATTTACATGCTTTATGTTTATTTGCGATTTCTTGTTCACTTTTGTAGCCAATTAATTTGATTTTAAGCCAAAAACATACATACGTGACATAGGTCCAAGAGATGTTTACAATAAAGGTGATTTTGCAAGTGTACGAAAGCATTTTTAGGGTATTTATTTATATTCAAATAGCAATTAATATTTTAAAAGCGGAGTCAAATATTTTAATTTTAGTATAAATGTCCCACCCACACACCCACAAACATATTGTAAAATAATTTAATCTGACATTTAAAAAAATTATCATCATACGTTGCTACAGGGACATGTCGGTTAGTTTTCTCTATATTTGTGACTTTTATAAACTCGACGCCAGATTAGCTTATATATTGTCCATTCGCTAAAAAAAAAAAAAAAAAAAAAAAAAAAAAAAGCCAATTTCCTTTATAGAAACATTCAGTGAGTCAAATGTTAAGTGTGAAGATTATTCTTATGAAAATGTATTCAACTGTGTGTTATTACTATTACAAAAGGAAACATTTTGCAATAACAATTGCTTTCTGAGATAGCTTTTCGATATTTCATTTCATACGTGACTTCTTCTTAATTTTTTTCCAACATCTACCCTTTTTTTAAAATGTTATTAAAATTATTGGATGAATCTTCCATAAATTAGCCAACCTACAATTGATGAATTTACTATATAATGTTGGAAGATTCGTTTATATTTGAAAGGAACCGTTGATGGTAAATTCGATTTCAGAATATTACACAAAATTTGTACTTAGTGATTAGTCAATTTATGTTTTTTTATTATGGATCAAACGTACAAAAATGTATTTACTATTATATATTTTTCATCTGCAGTTATTTTACTGTTACTACAAAAGCATTAATTTGAATGTATAAAAAAATATTACAAATGCCAAAGGTGGCCAATGGAACAATATTTGTTCATCCTAGATTTACAAAAAAGTTATTTCAAATTCAAATAAAATTCAGATCATTATAAAGCAATTTTGGCAGATATAAAACCCGAGCAGCTGATCGTAGTGACGAATTAACTATTTTAGGGTTATTTCGGCAACAGACTGATGAATAATGTCATATTAAAAGTAACAAGCATATATATCTTCCCGTCTTATGATGCGCCTTAGAGAAATGCGAAAAAATCCTCGGTTTTGCCAAAAAGATCATTACTAAAAATTTTGCATAACTTACTTTATCTATCTTTCGAAAGAGTTTTTACAGTGCAAGATCTAAAATTCTGCTAACAGCAATGTGACATCATTCAATGGAATGTAATTTGGCGCGTAATTAACTTTGTTTTGTAGCTAACTCTGGTACATTTGTAGCTATATCGTTGCAAACATTTCTAACGTTTGATGTGAAGCTTGGTTGAGGATGCTATTACGGATTATCGGGCAGATTTTATTGGATGAAAACTAGAGGTTTAATTTTCTATCAGAATCAGTTATCGAATTATTTTTCTAGGCTAATAGTTACATGATTGAAACTGGTATATAGAAAGAAACGGCAGTTAAAATGACAATATTTTTTATTTTATTCAAACAAGTCAGCTTTAAAAATCCACTTTTTTATTAATCACATTTTTTAAAATATGAAAGATAAATACTATTTTGACTGTATCTACTTTGCTAGAATTCGAAGATAAGAAACTGTAGGAAATACGTATATTACCAAATATAATGTAACGTAGAGAGTGATTGTATTTATGCTACCAGGTCCATACATAGCACCAAGCTGAGAAGCTCGAAATAAAAGAACTAACAACGAAAGTGAATAACCAGAACATACTTTAAGTTAAATGGTCAATCTCTGCAATCATCGTAATTCTTTTTTAGTAGTGTGGTGACTAGAGAACATTTTAATTTCTGATGATCATAATGGCGTATTTACCTCCCAAACTTTACTATAATAATGTACAATAAAAGAATTTCTACAGAATTGCCCGAATTTCGTCTAATGCGTCGGATAATATAATAATGCAATGGCGTTTGCATCGAATTCAGAAAATGCGGAAGGAATTTCCAGGTGAAGGTCCACATGAATAAATCACAGTAAGTTCATATTAATTTGAAATACAGGGTTGAATTCTCCATTTCGTTTGATTCAAGGTTTATTTGAAAAATGGACCAGCGCAGTGGGTTCAGCCTGCAAGTAAAATATAAATTAACTAATAAAATTTTCATTTTAAATCAATTATTTGAAATAATAATAATAATAATAATTCTGTAAAATTATTTAAATTTTGTATACAAGAACGGATGAGATTATTAATGCATAAATTTTTACTGTGAATTTTTCCAACATTAGTATTACATAAATTTCTGAAGGAAAAAATGCTTTTCATAAGTAATATGCTGAAATATAGTTTTACGTAAATTTCATTTGTTAGAAACGACTTTCAAATATATTTTAAACTGATTTCCTGAAATAGATCCGATTAAGTACTGATATATGTCTGATCAAGCAGTAAATCACATCAAATGATTTGCTTTCTTATCGCTTCCATATATATATATATATATGTGTGTCGTAATACATCATCCAGATTTTCTCAAAAATAAATCTATGGTGTGGTGTTACGTCAAACGATTTTCTTTCTTATCGTTTCCATATTTCTTTATGTGTGTCGCATTATACCATCCAGATTTCTTTTAAAAAATGTATGTTGTGATAATACATCAAATGATTTGCTTTCTTATCGCTTCCATATATCTATATGTGTGTCGTAATACACAATCCATATTTTCCTTTCTTACAGATATTGCCTTACTTATACGCGGCGATTATAAAATATACGTCAAAAATAAAATTCTAATGAAGTATAGGAAAACATGCTGAAAACATAAAGGGATATATTCAAAATTTATTTCCTTTTTAAAAAATACAAGATATCTCATTCAGAATAGAGTCCGAGTATTTATTCGAAGTTTTATCAAACAAAAAGATATATAAACTCTATATAAAAATCACTTCAAAATATCAAAATGTTCAATACTTTCATATGTAATAAAATATATCTCACCTAATACACTATACCTCATAAAGTTCAAGCACCGCTTTCATACAAAATTTCTGCATTTAGGCATTCTATCAAAAGTGCTTTCACTGTTTGTACCTCGGAGCAGTTAGACAACGAAATAAAAAATATATACATGACATCGCACGAAACAATGGCTATAAAAAAGGTACAATACATTAAATAATTAGGAGCTTCGGGAATAAAACGAAAAGGTAATTTCAAAGTACAAAATTCCAAGTTATCCTCTTAGCAATATTTAGCTGGTTCTTTCGAAAGATTGAAATATAAACTTAATAAATACAATATCTTCATTGTTGCAAAACCATCCGAAAAATTAAAAATATATAATGTTTAAGAAAATAGACCCAATAGAACCAAATCAATTATCAGGGTTATATGAAATACATTTCACCAAAGAAGATAGAACCGTGCAATTTTAGACAGGAATGGCCAATAGAAAGCTCAAAACTGGGATCAATGAACATGTAACAAACATCAAATACAACCAGAATACTACAGCTCTGGCCAGACTATATAACAGAGAACCTTTACAAATAGATTTTAAAAACTGTAGAGTAATTTATCCATCAAGATCTTATTTGCCATACATCATCAGAGAATCAAAAGAGATCTTCTTACGCAATGGAAATATTTGTAATTATTCTCCATGGAACTCCCTAAAATTTGGAAAGAAATGCTACACAGAATCATGAAAGAATAATGTAAAATGATTCACGTTCACAAATTTCCATTTTTAATGTTGCAGTTAATTTCATTATCCTTGTATTCGCGTGATTTTTTTTTTATTTACTAGTTTTTCATTTTGAATTTTTGCGAAAATATTTTTATCATTTTATTTTCTTGAGAATGTTGCTGTCTGATGCAATGAAACATATCGAAATGTAAATAAATAAAAATACTTTGCTTTTTTTAAAGTTATGTTTATTACTTATAGCAATTATTGAGTATTTTGAAAAAGCTATATCTTTAACGCATTTTCTTTGCTTTAGGTGAAATGCGATGTGATCACGTAAAGTGCCGGATGTATATACTAATTTTGTCGGCGATGTTTAAAATGCTATCAGTTGCATTCTGAAGTGTATACCGGAAGAATATTTCAGACTCCGCTTGTAGCGAGACCAATTGTAAAATTCACAAATTAAATGAATTAGTGATCAAATTCCTTAGGTGATATTGTTAATTTTTGTATGTCTGTATTTACCTTTTCAATTCTGACAGATTTTGCGCCCAGTATAACGTATTTGCATAAAAACTGCAGATATCTCTGGAATAATTTCTCTGCGTGCAGCATGTTGCACAACTCGTCTACAGCGAGATAAAAGAATGGCCATGCACGAAACATGCCGAGTCAAGGGAGTGCTACTATTTTCTAACAGTAATCGTCACCTTTTTTTAAAAATCACAAATTCGGTCATCTATAAGGCGAAAAATACTCTTCAGAATAGTAATCAACGTGTGCCATAAATTACAAAAGCGTTTCGTCTCTGAATTGCTACAATTAAATACGTAAAACTCGTCTGCTGTTTTTTATTTATAAAATGGCTTAGGTTGTCTTTTAATAGTAAGAAGAAATATGAAATCCAATATTTCTTCCAAGTTCCTTTATTGAATTCAAATATTGGTGTGTGTTACATTTATGGAAAACAATTACGTTTGGTGAAATATATACTTTGCTAATTTAATAATGAAAAAACGATTTGAAATTGTTCTCATTTTTTGGAGCCCCTAACGGCCTAACCGCCCAACAAATGGCAAAGAAATTTTAGATATACCTATTTGATGGTATGCTCTCGAGATCGTGATGTTTTAAAACAATAGAGCTCTCGCGGTTATGGTTACGTTGAAAACGTTACGAAAATTTCAAAAGGCAACACCCATTTGTTTTCTGCGCAAATTCATCAGCGCATTGAAAAACTATAAATGACGTTGGAATGATACATGTACGATGAAAATTGCCTGCGTAAAACAGTTGCAAAATAGGCCATTACGAGGAACGAAGGAGTCCGTACAAGACATGTTTTTTAGTAGCGATTTTTTTTCACGTGTGAACTGAGTAATGTTGTAAGATTTGTTTTAAAATGTGTTTTGGGGTTGTGTTTGTGTACACATAGTGAAAATAAAAATGTAATCACTTGTTTTAATGTGCTGAATATTATGTTACATAGGAAATGATAAGGGTTGAGTGCCACGATATTGCACCGGCAATTTTAGCCATACATGTATCGTTATAACACCATTTATGGTTTTTCAATGCGCTGATGAATTTGCGCCGAAAAAAAAGTTTGTTGCAATTCAAAAATTTTGATTTTTTTTTTTTTTTTTTTTTACTGTAATCGTAACTGTTAGAGACCTATTGTTTAAATCATCGCGATCTCGAGCGCATACCTTCAAATAACTATATCTGAAATTTTCTTTCGATTGGTTGAGCGGTTAGGCCACTAAGGGTCACATCGGGGAAGTTTTTTTTATGACTACCCTGTATTTCAGAAAATGTAAAGTACACACACCTCTTTCAGCTGACTAAAAACGGTAAATTTATTACTATGAATTTGCTATAACTAACTCTTTCCAGAGTTTGAAATATCTTATTTCCGATGGAGACTCTTAATTAGATGGAAATATATTTCATGTTAAAAATTACAATTCAATGTGGCATTTGAATTCTAGTAATTCGTGACAAGTTATTAAAAAATTTCAATTTCATCGAAGTCTTGATAAGTACTATTGTATTTATGAGACGCCTAATTAAATGAATATATAAATGAAGAGTTGGTTGCATTTACTTTATTTATACACACTCTCTATTTACAAGCCTTTTTGCACAAGACAGATAAACGCAAAATAATATTTATTATTGCAGTAATATTTACACATTTATAAATTTAACTCCTGCAATGCGTGTGCAATTTTTTAACTAGGATTTACATTTTCAGGCTTACCTTTACTAATATTTTTCAGAAATAATTTTTTAGCAGCAGTTATAGCGGAGACTAGGAAGGGTTGACCAACTTTTTACAAAATGATTTTTCATTTTTAAAATATTGAATGTAGAATAAAGTTTTACATAACATTTTATTCGTTATACAATCAGTTATCAAAAAAAAAAAAATCCTACATAAATGTAATATATAAGAAATTTGAAAAATGATTGATTTTAATCATCAGAAAATATGGATCAAGGCTCCCCACATTTGGGAGGATTGACCCAATATATGGGAGTATTGACCCACTTTGTTTTATATTGAAATATGTGTGAAGAGAAATAAAATCAGTTAAAATAAAAGCAAAATAACTTTATGCTACATTTTTACATAATTTTTTTTTTTTGAAAATATGACTCTTAAACAAACCAGTTTAGAACCAATCGCAAGTCAGAGGAAAAAAAAATTGTTTTAATCCTTTCCGGCGCGAAGAAAGGCCTCTTGTAAAATGATGAAATGATGTACTGGCACCAGAATTCACAAAGGAATTAATTAGAAATTAAAAACTTGCCTATTTCACCGTACTTTGTAAAATGAAAATTTTAATTAAATATTCTTGGTTCCATTTGTCAGTTTTTGAATTAAAGTTTGGTGTCCTATTTTGTGGATACCGCCCGCTAAAGGGTTAAATAAGATTTTGTCTCAGCAGGTATAATTGTACATCCAGGAAAATGAAATTTAACATTTTAGAGAGTATTCCGTTAGAGACAGGTTCAGTTTTCATATGGTTTCATGTATTATTATGTCCAGATTTACGATCCAATATCCTGCTTTTTTTTGTCTCCTTGTCGTACTTTATGTGACACTCGACCTGACTACTTGAGTTGTCACATTGCTTGGCTTCATCTCACTGTATTCATCCTGGTGAAATTTGTGTACATACCTTCCAAAAGTTTTTCGATCAATGTTATATTCTTTTGCAGCCACATGAGCAATTAACTTTTACTTAGCATCTTTTAACCCTTTCAGGGGCAAAGTATTTTTAGTACTAAAATATTGAAATAAATGACTGGTACGGGAATTTGCGAAAAAATATATTTGCAAATAAGAAAAAGGCTATATTTCCCATACACATTAAATGGAAAGATTTTAGCAAAATTCTGGTGCCATTTTGACGTTTGGGAATTAAAATTAAGTGGTTTCATGAATATACCGATGCCCCTGAAAGGGTTAAAACTGCTACTTTCATACTTTCTATTCCTGTCCACTGTTTCTATTTACCTATTGTAAGTAATATTTAAATGGAAAAAAGTTCCTATCAACTATACCATCTATATTACATAATTTTTTTTTCTTGCAGTGGATACTATATGAATTTTTAGCATCTTTCTTTAATGAGTTTTAGACATTTTCTTTACCATCACCCCATTTTACTGTAGCTTTACAGAACAAATTTACATTCTTTTTTGTATAACCATTAATCTTTCATTATGCACTTTGCATAATAAAAAATTTCCAAAACCACTTAATTAAGGGAGCCTTAAGCATATGGCTAACCGTCCTTCACATTGACTCTTGTCAAGCTTCCCCACATAGCCTTTTTCTAAAGAATAGCACATTGTTATGTTAAGCCTAACGTACTGCACAACCTTTATGCCTGGAATGAAAGCTTGATATTTTCGCATTACTTAAAACCTACTAACTTAAATTGCTATGATATATTTTATCTGAAAAAGCTTACAAAATATTTCTAAAAAACACAATTTTTAGGTTGAAAACGGCACATTATTTTTTCCACACCTATTTTGATTATTTGTATGAAACAAAGACTTTTGTTTCAGCATTCCAGTAGCTTTGGTTGATACCTATTTCTAAAACTCTGAAATTATTATAAATATGAAAACTGATGGATGGGTTAAGCCTCCCCTATGGCCAACCCTCCTTAGTCTCCCTGACTGAGAGATATAAAGTTTCAGTAATGTTTTTGGATGTGGTCAAAATGTACATTGAAATTTAAACACGTTTCCAAGAAAATGTTCGAAAATGTTTTCCAGTTTTCATAAATAAATTTATTTCTTTCATTTTATTTTATTTTTATACGTTCTTTATTTTGTTTCAGTTTGTGAATATATCAAATATATTTTTCATTAAAATACCATAAATTCGGAATTTATTGATAAAAGTGTATTTAAAAAAGTTACTTTTTAAATAAATTAATTTATTTTTTAATATTTTTGAAAGTGTATTTTAAATTTGAATTAATTCACAGTTAAATATTTTTTTTTTTGAATTTCAATAAAATGATTTATTTTGATTGCAGCAAATACAATAGTCGACCATATGCATATGCCATGTTGCTGCTGAAAAACAGAGCTTATATGGCTACACTTTGTTCTTTGCGAATACGGAGCTTCTTTTAATAATGTATTATACCTGAAAATGTGTATTTAATAAAATATGAAAGCGAATTTTTGATAATCTTCAAATGTCACAGTTCGATGTATCTTATAAGTAATAACATTTTGATTTACTGTAAATAAATTAACTTGATAAATTTTAGTTAATAAACTATAATACCCCACGCCTACCATGATTTAAATTCATTGAGGATAAATAGCGTTTAAATATTTAATAAAGATTTAATAACCTTTATTTTGGTAATATGCAGTGGAATTATTTTGCCAATTTATACACGGCGACACAAAGTGCAACTTTTTCTGGTCTTTTCCGTACAGTTAACATTTGTCTGCAAAATCATTTATTAAAAAAATTAGACTTTGCACCAATAGGAACCATGATTTTAAGAATATTCAGCATTCTTATATATGACGCATAATTTTGTTTATAATCGTATATTTTTTTCTCCAGACTGTTTCTAAAATGAATATTTTTTAAACAGTCAATCATCTTTGTGAATTTTAGTAAGCCTATCATGCAACACTCTGAACAAACACATGTTACATTAGTTTACTTAGAAAAAAACAAATATACACGAGGATATTATTTAACAAAACAGCTCGTTGAACAACAATAAAAAGAACTCAATCGCTTGAATTCAGCGTAGGCCCGTTAATCTTATCAATGCTTCTGAATATAAGACTTAAAGAAACTACATTTTTTAAAATTATTATCAAAATACAGAATGAGTACATGTGATGGAATTGATTTTAAAAAATCATATTTTCGAAACTACTGCACATATTACAATAAGTGTAACATGAATTTAAAGAGAAATATACCAATTTTTTTTCAGTTACAAATGTTCGATGTGTGATCTTGTTATACGGCATACGTCTATTCTATAATCCATTTCGTTCCAAACATTTTGTAGCATAAGTATGTTAATGGTTCTGCACAAATGCGTTCTTTGAGTTCTGTTAGTGAATTTTGGCATTGGTGGTACATAAACAATGTCCTTGATGTAACCCCACAAAATGAAATCAGATAGTGTTAGGTCTGGGAATCTCGGTGACCAATTGATTAAGGGTAAATCAGCATCACCCGCTTGAGGACAGCACGGATTTTATGTTTCAGCAGGATGGAGCCCCACTTCAATGGTATTTGCATTACATAGTTACTTGAAGGAGGAGCTTCCACACCGGTGGAGGGGGGGTGCAGTTTTTGAACGAACTAAATTACAGATTGGACGTATGCCGTGTAACAAGAGGGTCACACGTCGAACATTTGCAACTGAAAAAAAAAATCGGTATATTTCTCTTTGAATTCGTGTATCACTTATTGTAATATGTGCAGCATTTTCGAAACAATATATATTACAAAATTTAAAAATTTTCGCCAAGTATTTTATATAGATTTTCCTTTTCCAGTAATATTCCGTATATTGTACCGGCTTATTAAATTTAAACAGTACTCTGTTAATCTCTATAACATCTCAATCCATATAATAATATTTATTCCAAATTGAGTAAATCTAAAAATGGCTCTAACTATTTATATTTTTTAATAAAACTTTTATTATTTAAATTCCTATTAAATTCCGCTATTAAATCCCGGTATATCAAATCCCCCTAAAATCTTAATTTAACTGCTAAAATATTATTATTATCCAATCTTAAAGAAAAAACCTACTTATTTCAATTTATTCTTTTATTTAAAATATCCAGGTGCTAGCTCGAATATTTTAAAGATTAAAACTTACGCAGACATAAATTCATTTTCTTTTATCATCTGGCGAGGGGAAAGAAGGTTGTTTTTAGCACAATCTCGACAACAGGGATTAAACTTTATTTACACTTATTACATCTGGGGCTAGGATATAGAATATTCTCGAGCAATCTTTTGGTGGAAGTATAAATACTGAGTGCTGCAACCAGTCGGGGGAGCAGTCAGAGAAATATGGCGTAGAGGTAGTAGAGAGAGATCGAGATTACTGAGGTAGATGAAGTTTTCATTCTGAATTAATATTGACACTTAAAAAGCAGCCTACATTGGTCTATGGTAATGATTACTTGGAATGATTTGCTGCGTTTTTATTGAGATGTTGGAGGAGTTGTTAAGAGCTGCGTGAGAGATTTAGTGAATTTACGAAGGTAATAAATGGCTGGTAATAGAATGAAGCGAAAAGGATTTTTTAGCGAGAGATGTAATAGCTTTTAAGTTAATTTTGATGGATCGAGTTTGGTTCTTTTTTATCATCGGTAAAGTGGGGGCATTTCTCGCCTAGACTCAAATTATGAGAATGTTAATAAGTGGAATTCTTTTCAATCGACTTCTTTTTTTTATGATCTTCGAGTCTGTTATTCTCAACAACCATGTCGGCCTAAACGCCTGTGTGTTTTATAACTGGAAACACCCATCATCTTTCAAAAATGACTGCTGCTTGCCGTCAAATCATCACAAGTAAAGAATTAGTCGACAGGATTTCGAAGTGACGGCAATAAAAGCGATTATGTCTCCAAATTACAAATGGGTAGAGGTGCTGGTACACTTTAGTTTATGATATTTACTAAAGATCATTGCCGAAAGACTACAAAACTACATCGCCAATGTAAATAAAAAATATTATGGTGATGGTGACTGTGAAAACAAGATGCCAGGAGTGATTTCTTTTTCACAATATTTTTGCCCTTATTGTCGGAGCACAGCTCCGGCTTCCCTGCAAAAATTACACTTATTGTTAACACGATAGCGTCCAAAATATTTGACGCATCGACACAAAAAATGAGCTGGACGTTGGTAGGGCCAAAATCTGGGCGCGTATTGAAAATCATAAATATTCGTCAAACCTAACAGCCTGAAATGTCGGTTCAAAAATTTCCCATAATGATAACATTGAGAGTTTAATTCTATATATTTGAAAGATAAGGCTTTCTTTCTTCAGTCATATACTTTGAGCTTTTTTTTGCACCAATTTTAATAATTCTTTTTTTTTTAATGAAAGCTGTTTCTTCACAGATTTGCTCGCACTAGCTATTTTTTTAAAAATATTCCCATTTTTATATTTAAATTTAAAATTTAAAAACTTTCTGTGAATTTGTTTCAAAATGGTAGCAATTGGATTACTTCCATTGATGTAAAGAAAGGAAAAATAATAAGGTTTGCTTATCTTTATTGATGCCATTTTCTCATAAAATTCAAAATAAACTTTCTGAAAAAATTGAACAGAAAATGACGTCATGCTTTAATAAAATACTCATGTTTTCCGCAAAAAGCTGTTACAATTCAATTCTTTTTCATTCATTGAGTTTGAGACGCTTGGTGAAATGCTTCAATGAGGCAAAATGACATCATATTTAAATGAAAACGGTCATTTTCTCTGATAAAATAAATATTTTACTACGAACGCCTCTAAAAGATATAAATTTCTGGAATTTTACTCGCCGATACAGAGATTAGAATCACAAGTCAAGTGTGCGAATGTTCACATGCAAAGTCGTAGTTGACAAACTTGATTTCAAGTTTAGAAATATATGTATTAATCACATATTGCGCATTGTAATATTTTTGAAATGGTGAATATAAATATAAGAGATGCGTATGCAAATTATGAGACGGTAAAAATAACATAAAGTTTAGATTTTACGCGAAAAATAATTCCATGATTAACTTAAGGTGAAATCATTTTTTTTTCAATCGCCAATTTTAAACGGCACAGATGTCATATACGCCCCATATTGGCACGATTTTTTTCTGACGCTAATGTCATATACGCAACGGGTACTTAACTGGCGCCAAAGTGTCGTTATTTTGCTTGATATGGTATCCCGGATGTGCTGTTGAAGTTTTCCCCGAATTGGCGTGGGAAAAAATCGCGGCAATATGCGTATATGACAAAGAATTATTTAAATTATCAAAAAATTAATATGTTAAAATGAGTATATGGCATCTGTGCCTTTTAAATATAACAGCCTCAATGGGTAATTTCATCAAAATTACATATCTTGATGAGGTATAATAAATAATGCAGTTTAATTTTTTAATATTACAGTCGAAGTGTATGGAATTAGTATTTTGGTAACTTTAAGTTAAAAATAATATTTGGTTTAAGAGACTAAGTAGTAACCTGTGTATGAGTTCGTTTTTAAACAATTTCTTTCTTCGAAATTCGACAAGATTCATCCCGTTATTAATTAAAACATTAGCTCCATTGCTGTAAATTATGCATTTTTACCTCATATGTATCATTATGGAGTCGAATGTTGAAGTCCATGTTTATACATTGGTGACCTGAGATATAAATTGAACCCCCCCCCCCCTTTCAGAGGTTTTACGTTCTACGTATGTAAAAACTACTATTTTTTTCGAACATTTGGTACAGATGTCATATTCGTCCCATATTGGCGCGCTTTTTTTCGGTTGCCAATTTGGCGAAAACATCAACAGCATAAACAACATAATTCGGGTTACCACATCAAGCAAAATAACGACACTTTGGCGCCAGTTAAGTACACGTTGCGTCCCGTAAGGCATGGTGACGTCACGTCGACGTCGTTGTGAAGTCACGCTGTGACATTGTGACCGTCGATGTGACGTCACGTGTTGTCGATGTGAAGTCATTGTGACTAGAATGTGAGGTCGTTATGGCCGTTTTAGAGCTCTTTTGTGACGTCACATTGTGACGACTTTGTGAAGTCACGATGTGACAAATTTGTGAAGAGTGACTATTGAATTTGTGATGAATTTGTGACTATTTTGGTATTAACTTTGTGACGAATTTGTGACGAATGTGACAATGCTTTAAAGTCACATTGAGATCAATTTGTGAAATATGTGTGATTTGTGACGATTTTGTCATTAACGTTGTGACGAATATGTGACTGTAGTGGCGATGTTGTGAAATCTCACTATGACATACTTGTACAGTTGTAAACACGTATGCATATGCATGTCACACATAATCATAATTATGCATGTTGTAAAATCATTTACATCTATAACGTTAATATACTTCGGCGATACATCGCAATTAAAACTTCGGGGCACGCTATAACAAAGGGATACCAAAAGAATTTTATTGAATCAAAATGCAATGCCTCGCAGAATTAAATTTTTGTTGCACCTTTCTTTCCTATGGCAATAAATGAGAATATTGAAGACAACTGAATGATCGATCTATCACATTTTTTTCAAAATTACCTATTTGTTAAAAGCATTAAAATTACAAAGAAACAACTTGTTTAAATTTTCAAATCTTTATCAAAATAAAATTTGTGTTAAAAATATAATATCTTATAATATATACAGTACTTTTTATATTCTTTAAACTATAGAAAATACTGAATGAAATTAATTTATTTCATTTAATACGCATTACAAACTCGAAGTCATTGGTGAAGTTGAATTTTTTCGATTACACAACATTTATAAAAAAAAAAGAAAAGAAAAGAAGTAAAAAAGAAGGAAGATAAAAAGAAATGCCGATGTTAAGTAATTAAATTTTATATGTTTTATGATATTAATTACCATAATATATATATATATGATTGTAATTCAAACAAGTCGGGGCAGAGAAAATAGGATACTTCTTTGTTATAGACACCCCTATAAATTTGATTATGCAAAAATTGCAGTAACGACATTGCTAAGATCATTGTGAAGTTTATGCATGCGTTGTATACACACATATCTACGTATATATATATACACTCGAAACGCTCATCATGTGCCATATAGTCATTACATACGCATTGTTTACGTATTTTATGCCACATACATGCATTACAAAATTTCAGAAGTATATTTTAGCAATAACCATTTGAAACTACTCAAAGAAAAAATACAGCTTTGGTATAGAAAATTAACTGAGTATCACCAGTATCATTATGTTGAGAATTCT
This sequence comes from Maratus speciosus, assembly GCA_963932465.1. Classification (NCBI taxonomy): domain Eukaryota; kingdom Metazoa; phylum Arthropoda; class Arachnida; order Araneae; family Salticidae; genus Maratus; species Maratus speciosus. Next base: position 173,933,980 of record OZ010790.1, on the reverse strand, counting down.
AAGACCAATTTCGGCAACAATCGTTATGTTGGAAGATAGCAGCAATAAATAAAATCGTATTTTTAAGCTCACTGTAAAAGTAAGTAAACCTTTTCGGTTTGTATACAACGGTGATACAAAGAGTTAATTTATTTTACATCAGGGTTTGCTTGAAGTGAAATACATATATAAAACAACTTTTTAATTATTAAAAAATAACTTTAATAATTGATTGCCAAAATTACATTTTTATTTATGAAATTATATATTATAAAAATAATAACTCTTACTATCTATGATTTTTTTAAACAATAATACCTTATTGTTTATAAAACACAGCACTGCAGCTACTCTATTTTGCGCCTAATGTGAAAGTTTTTATGTTTTGCCAAAGATCTATCTGGCTGGATATATGTTGCCATGACCACTATAAATCTGATATTATCATAAATAGTACAAAGAGATTAGAATCTACTACGAAATTTTTAGAATAAAGTCTGTTGAAAGTTTTATAAATACAGTAGGACGCCGATTATCGGAACTCCAATTAACCGAACTTCCAATTATCCGAACAGCGCATTTCTCTCAAAGAATTCTTTTTAACCGAATTTCCAATTATCCAAATATTTCTCTCTCTAAAAAAGAAAAAAAAATACCTAACTTTCAATTTATTTTTTGTTTAAATTATAATATCTGAAGTTTAGAAAAGGATAAAAAGAGAAAAAAAAAATTAAATAATAAAAAAGTAAACAAAAAAACAATTAAAAAAACAATTTTTAAGCACTCCAGTACTAACTGGTGCTGTCAATCCTAAACCTAGATAAAGTGTGAAGGTTTTAGAATAGTCAGGAACATCCCTTAAACTGTCTGCCCATTTGTCCGAACTTTTGCTTATCCGAACTAGGATCGGTCCCGACTTGTTCGGATAATCGGCGCTCTACTGTATATATTGTATTAGAAATACAAATAATCATATTTATTTTTATATGACACAATAAAACAAAATAATGAACACAGTATCAAATGGGTAACAACTACTTTTAAATGTAAATAAAGTATAAAAATTGAAACCATAAACACAAAATAGAGCCACACATAGGTTCATTATTATTATTAATATTTTATTTACAAGATTATGGTAATTATAAATAAGAAATCCATTTTAATCACGCTGTTTATAAAGAGTGTATAATATCGATACTTTTAAATTTATCTCGATAAAATCATTGAGGAAATAAAATGATAAAATTATCCAGAAAGAAAGTAAATAATAAAAGATGGTTATTACATTTTAGATTCATACTGTTCAAGTATTTTCATTATTTTTTAAGTAAAATCATATTTAAACTCTTACTGATTGTGTAACTTCTATATTTTCATTTGCCAACAAACTTCTAGTTCACTTTGAAAACATTTCAATAAGAATGTTTAACAACTGAAAGCTTTCACCCGCTATAAGTATTTCTTTATAGATTTTAAACATTTCTCAGGTTGAATAATGCATTAAATAATCATTTTTTTCTTAACGTTACATATCTACGATTTCTTTTAATAGTATACGTTTCCGTTGTGTCTTATTTTTTATAAATTCCTCTTCTGAGCAGATGCAAATTTTTTAAATAAAAACATGCAATGCAAATTGTTTAAGACCATCACTTAATACAAAATTAAAACATTATGTTTGCCAATAATTTTATTCTATAAAAAGCCTTTTTTATTAAATAATTTAATTATCTTTAAATGTTTATTAATTATATTAATAATTGATTATAATACTTGTCCATATACTTCCATATTTATGACACCATGTGGTTTTAACCAAATATTTAAATAAGAAAATAAACCAGATTAAAATGCAATTTAAATCACTAAATTTAATAATCTGATCAAAGCTGTTGAAAAGGAAGTTATATATTTTAACAAAATAAAAAATAAATGTAATGAAATATTTGTGTTCTATAACATGTTTATTAGAAGATAACTAAAATCATTGTAATTAAAAAAAAAGCAAACAGGGAAAATAATATTTTAGATATTTCAGCAAAATAAAAAATAAATGTCATGAAATATTTATGTTCTACCGCATGTTTATGAGAAGCTAATTAAAAGCGTTGTAATTTAAAAAAAGCAAACAGGGAAAATAATATTTTTACAAACCTAATTTCATTGACGTTTTAAGTGATATTTTGATTGTGGGGAACCAATTAAATCCGATAATAAGTACGATAGCAATGGCTTGAATCATCCTCAAGAAGTCAAAGCTACCGTAATTTTATTGGATTTACATTTTGTTAGCTATACTAACTTGGATCCTGAAAACGTTCTTGTTTCAGTTTTTAAATCCGTGTCAATACGTTTATGCTGTCCAGTGTCCGTAGAACTTCCTGCGTTTATTCTAAAAAGCTTCACTGTTACTTTTATCCGTTATTCTGCGGTCGAGTCGTAACAACTGAAATAGTGCAGACGATTTTTAAGTTTTGAAGTTCGAAGCAGATGTTTTTCGGTTTAATTTGTTTTTGTAACAGATTCGGAAGGAAATTAAAGGCGTAATAACATTATCAAATTGTCTCTAATTCAATTTCCTGTTTGAAACTGTTTTATTGCATTTCACCTTTTATTTTTATCAGTTTTATTGAATTGTAAAGTTTCATTTATGTAAATTATAATAATATTATTATCCATAATTAGAGTTTACTAGATAAAACATCGCTTAAATTTTCAAAATGTGTACAAATTAATTTAATGGTAATAATGAAGACCCCCTCCTTTTTTTAAAAGTAAAATTTGCATCACAGGTAATATATGCAAAATATCTTCTTAAAAAATACAACAAGATTATCGAGAAGAGATGGGTTTTTCTTTGTCAATCTGTCATTCTCTTAATATTAATTTTCTGTAGAATAAAACATCTATTGTAAAATAATTTTTAAAGATATATTTTGAAAACAAAAAATTAAATATGAATAATTAATTATGTCGTGGGCTTTGCATAAATTGTGTACATTTATTTTATATTCAGAAAATGTCAATTTTTTTTAAACGTCTGAAAGAAGTAGAATTAAAAAAAAAAAAAAAAACAGTTACTTAAAATTGTGAAACACTAAGAGGAAAAAAATATGACTTGAATACAAATTATAAAGCAAGAAATTCATATATGACTAAACTTTGAAGACGCTTTCTGCGTGCTCATTAAAAGCTGCAGACTTAACTGTAATAGTAAGTTTTTAGTTTGAAACCACAGAAATGTTTTGACTACTCTTTGAGAAACTTCAAGTATAACAGATGATCAGTTACAAAAATCTTTATAAAAGATAAGTCGAGGTATGTTTACCTAAAACATTTTTTTAATAATATGAAATTCTAATAATTAGGAAATCTTTTTGTGTCGCTGATGAATCAATTACATTTTATGTTATATGAAAATAAAAGGTTTTGGTTAGAGGCTCAGAGGCAACTTGGACCGCGGTTTAAAAAAATTTTAAATCCGGCAGAAAAATATTTTTTACAGTAAATAACATGTTTCTAATAATTTTTGTAATTTTTTAAAGTTTTCTAAGAAGTTCACATCTCAGTCTCAATGTGACATCACTGAGTGGTGGCATTTTGGTCACAGATGTGACGTGACCACAGTGACTTACAGTGACGTCACAACGACGTCACTGTGACCATGCATGCTATGAGGGGTATATGACATTGGCGTCAGAAAAAAATCGCGCCAATATGGGGCGAATATGGCATCTATTCCGAACCTTTCATTCTTTGTAAGCTTCCAAATCGATGCAATTCATTTTGAATTTTAAATTAAGAGAAACGAAAAGAAAATCGAATACGGAAAATACGATTTTGGGCATTAGTCGAATGGCTACGAGTGATACTCAAAGAAATCGAGAAAAAGGTAATGTCATGTATGCATTATTTATATGTATGTATTCTTATGTATGTTTGTATTCAGACGAATGTATTTTTCTATTGGGAAATTTTCGTAATCGGGTTTGTAGACAAATTCATAATTTACTGAGCATCGTTTGATGCGCAAATTTAACAATTTGGTAGCTGTCCCAATTACTGACGATTACTCATTTTTTTTTAAATTCATCGTAAGTGAATATATTTCAACCGAAATGCAAGTGAACATTTTGAAGTAAATGAGAAGTATTTTTTTTTTGTCAAGATGTACACTAGAAAACAGAAATATATAGATTACAAAATAAAAAAAAAAATCCTGTACGGGTTGGAAAAGGTAGCTTCCCTATTTCTTGGTTTTAAGATTTTAGCTAATTTTACTGGAAAACACGAAGTAAAAATGCGAAGAACCCGGTTAGAGAAGAATCATCAGTGCTGAATGGAATCATCAGTACTGAATGGAGTTTCAATGGAAATTTCGTCAAATTAGTCAGATACAGCCAGATTGGCTTAATTTGTGACGAGGTATTTTTGGTCGCCAAATTTGGCTATATTTCGTCCAAATGTCGCGAAGTTTAACGATAAATGCGACGTTAATGTATATGACTATGATCGCTTATGCTTATGATTGGAGAAATGGATACAACAATGAAAGATAATTCGGGAGAAATCATGTTCACTAAAACTCATAAATTAATCCCTGATTTTTATTAATCTACTGCCTAGATTTAGTGTACATTTTAAGAAATATACATATTTCATATGTGCAGCGTTATACACAGAAGTTTCGAAAATGACGGTTAAAAGAAAGTAATTCAAATGTATAGAGTTATTCAGCTTAGTTCTAAGTGGAAAAGTCGCATAAAAATAACCCAAATGCTTCCTAATATTTTCATAATAACGATATAACAACAACTCAGATGAATAAAGGTATCATGTTTGATAGAGGAATATAGCAGACTATCTATGAGTGTGTGTTACATATGTGTTACAAACCTTTACCTGTTGCCATATTAAATAAGTGTGGGCTGTGCCATACGAGCAAGTCTTTGAAGGAGCTTTGAAGTTTTCTGTCGCTAACTCGATGGATCGAGTTCTCAAAGATCGGAGCTAAATTAAAAAATTCGAAATCTCTCAAATACATCCGGGGGTAATTCTTTATCTTTGCCGTAGATTCTCTTATCCAATGGTTTCTCGTTACTTTTAACATTTCTGAATTATTATTAAGAACAACAAATTATGCTGCCTTCAGTTATGCACTGAACAGTTTTTTGTCTTTTGCAAACAAAGGTTACAAATTTCCCTAAATCAACTTTTATTATTGGAAAAGGAAGAGCTGTAAAATGTACAAAAATCAAAGAAATTAGTAAAACAATCATAGATCAGATAGGATCAGAAGCTATCATTCTTTTGGCACTAACAGGCACTGCTGCATTTAATGTCAAAGACAAGGTAACTCACTCAGTGCTTAAAGAACCAACGTGTTTTAAATAGTTCGCTAATTTAAAAAGTCAGCAATATATCTACAGCTCAGAATGGATACAGTGTTATTTCTCATTATTGACGAATTTTCAATGATAGGATGTCGTCTTATGGCTGACCTTGAAAAAAGATATCGCGAAGGTAAAATAGATAGCATTTAGCCTTTTAGAGGCTTATTTGTTTAAATTTTTGGACGTATTAGGTAGTTACATCGCGTAAAAGACATCCCTTTATATAAGAGACATTCATTTGGATTCTTCGCGGACAAAAAATGCTTAGAGCTTTTTAAAAATGTTTCACATTAACAAATTCATTGAGACAAAACGGTGATCAGCAGACACAGTTCCGAAAGACTCTGAACTCACTTTGCATGAGTCAAGTTTTTGACTACCTCTCACCCCTTATGCAACGACGCAAAGATATACTGCTTTCGGCTAACTTGAATGATTTGAAGGTGCCATATGTTTTCAAAACCAAGCAAGCTAAAGAATATAATCAAGAAGTACTTCTTAAATCAAAGCAAGGACCAGTAAACAAGAATTTTAGCAGATCATAATGATTAAATAGCAAGATGGAGTGAAGATGATCACGCGTCTGGACTTCAGTCTAGACTTTCCTCAGCAGCTGGATGAGGGGGTTGTGCATTATGCTACATATGAATATCTGAACGGAGTAAGAATTGGTAAACGTAAGTACGATGAAAGATATTGCCTATGGCCCACGCTTTCAACCTCGAGGTTTGCCACAGGCCATAATAGTTGATTTTGTTGACTATCATGAGCCATTTCTAACTGTATTTTTTTTTTTATCAAACCTATTTGTAAATATTGGAAAAATAAAAAGCCTCATTCACAGGAAGTTAGTCACCTTTAACTGTTTCATACCTTGCCACCATACACAGATCCTCGAGTTTAAGATTGTCAAAAACTGCTGTGGATATCCATCTAAAGGTGTTGTCACATAAAACAACTTATGTCATTTTTACTGTAGTTTGTGATTTAGAGAAAGTTCTAATGGAAGCAATTTTCGCTAAGGACAGGCTTTACCCAAATTAGAAGTATGGGAGCACTTGCTGACAGATTAGAATTTGTGCATTACCGTGCATTACCCGGGGCAACTGACGACTAAGTTAAACACTTTAAAATGAGGTATCGACGATTGTTATTTCAAACTTACTTTTATACTATTAAACAGAAAACTAGAAAAAAACATTTTTTTAAATAATATCATTTAAGTTTAGACGACTCCGTGCTCCGACATTACGGCCTGACGGATACTAGTTATGTTATTATTTCTGCTATTGTTATTTATTTATTGAGATTTATTTATTATTCAGTATCAGAATTATTTATTTATTATTTATTTCTGAAGGGTATTTATTTATTTATTTATTGTGAAGTTTATTTATTATGAAGTCATGAGAATTATTTATTTATTTATTATTAAAGTCTGAAATAGTACTTTATCTATTATGAAAAATAAAACTCTATTAGTGTAAGATTTTTTATTCTAAATGTGGTTAAGGTCAGGATTTATTAAAGAGAATAAAAGCGCTTCTTTTATTGCAATGAATACTGATATAATGACTGAACCTAAATTGGTAAATTTTGATCCTAGTATTGGAATGGAAATTCAGGCTTGGTTAAACTATCATGATGATATGTGTAATAGGGAAAATAAAGTTTAGAGTGGAAATTTAAATCTATTGCACAGTATTTAGAGGGTTATGCACTAAAAGTCTATATCAATGACTGTGTTAATTGTGCTAGTTATGAACAGATATCAAAAATCTTGATAGAAAAATTCATTGAACTAAATATTCCAAAATTTTTTGATTTCTCAACTCTAAAATTTGATAATTTAGATAATTTAGAAAAATTTTTTCACAAAAAAGTAGGAATTGGGAGGAAACTCCATCTTTGTGAGACTCTTTTAATACAAGGGTTAATAGATGGATTAAAACCAGAGTATAGAAATAATATTAATGTAAGACCTCTAAATAGTACCACTGAATGGTACCAGCTTGTTAAACAATTTGTAGAAGTTTCCACCCCTCAAATTTCAAGCCAAACAATAAATCAACAACCATTTAGACAAAATTTTCAACAGTTTCGTCCACCTAGGCCTTGTACTCAACCACGTAGACCCAATAATGCACCTAGGAATTGGATTCCACAAAGACAATACCAAAATCACGGGTCTAGAAATTTTAAAAATAATTATTTTCAGAAACCATACCCTTCTAGACCATGTAGAATATGTACAAATAAAGGTGTAAATAATGCATATCATTGGGAACAAGTGTGTTTATTTAGGAATGATTCAACATCCTCTGATACTATTCCTAGTCATTCACCAACGACTATTCCTAATATTTGACAACTAATTTGGTATGGATGTACCAATAGTTATAATTTACCATGTATAGTGGACACTGGATCCACTACCGCAATATTACCCCTCAAAATTGTTAAAGAACTAAATGCTAAAATTGAAACTATACCTACAGTTACTATCGGTCAGTCAAAAGGGGTGTTAAAAATAAATAAAAAATGTAAAATTTCTCTTAAAGTGGGTAAAATTGCAAAATATGTTGACTTTTTAGTGTGTAATACTAATTTGGAGTATGCTATTTTCGGTTTTAGGAAATGTAATGGTTCAAATAGGGACATAAGAAGGAAATATATTAGAACAATACTTGTGGATGAGATTAACAAATGTACGGGTATAAGAGTAGAACATTTTGATATAAATAATGAAGATCCAATGACTGATTTTGATATTTTTGACCAAAAATTTCATAATAGAAATATTATAAATTGTTGTAAATGTTTAGTCAAACTTGTGGATCAGAACATAATGTGTAGCTATTGTTACGAATTCTATAAATATCGTAGCAAGAAGAATTAAATATTAAAAAGCAAAAAAAAAAAAAAAAAAAAAAAAACACAAAAAAACATCACAACCACAATTACAATTACAATCACAAACTCAAACTAAAGTAAAAACCATAGATTAAATATCTTTATTACATTAGTTTTCAACATTACCAGGTATGTCCTTGGTGGCCACGGGGATATTACTTGTGTTTGGAAGTTTTTGGGATTAAGTAGACACTCTATGGATGTGTATATATAGGATGTGTATTTGATTTTGGGAGTTTTCAGATTGATGTTGAAAAATAAATTTAAATGTTTTTAATTCTATATCAAGTTTATATCAAAATAAACTATATTTATTTTATTCCATTTTCTTACCCAATTGTTTACAAAAATATTAAGAATTAATAATATTATTATAATTATATAAACCTAGAAATTTGATAATTGTGATGTGATTGATTTTGTAGTGATTGTGTAACAATAGGAAATTAAGTATATAAACAACTTATCTTTTATTCCTATCTATTTTCTTTTTTTTACTATTATAGGTTTATGAAATGCACGTCTGTTCATCAAGAGTATCAGAGAGATAAATTATTGTAGGGAACTATTGGCTGAGAGTCCACTTTCTAAATATTTAGAGTTAAATTTATTTGGACTTTGGAATTATTATTTTCTTTAATGTTTCGACTGGCAAAAATACTTTCTTATATAAGTAAAAAATAAGAAAATTATTTAGTTGTTATGTATTATTTTTATCCTCAACCATTATTTCCCATGTCAATAAGTAAACAATCTGTGATATTTTCTTAGAATATAATATTGTTGTTAAGTATTATTATTGCGATTATTAATGTATACTATTGAGAATTTTATTATTAGTGTTATGAATTGAAACTATTATTTATTATTATTATCGAAAGATTTATTATTTATTATTGAAAAAATAACACAAGTGAAAAGTTATGATATTTATTAACACAAAGTTGTGAAATTTTAAAAGATGATCAGTCATAATTAGAATGGGAAATGCAGCTCCAAAAGTAGTTGAATAACTACTAGAAATTTGTTTATTAAAATAAAACTACTATAATGTTGACATATAGTATTAAAACCTAATGTAAAGAGTTTTAAGAGGCAGAGTAGTCAAAACAATTCAGTAAAAATATTTATTGCAGCTGAACTTTTTACTTAAGGATTGTACCACTATTTTTGCTGAAGGACTGTTATGACCTACGAATTGATTAAGCCAATAGAACTTAAAGTACTAGTTGAAGTAAATAAAGGGTTGAAACTTAATTGATAGGAAATATGTTTGCGATAAGATAAATAGAAATACACTAAATTGCCATAAGACAGAAGAATTCGTTGTTATTTATTATTATAATTTTATTTTTTCTTATTATTTACTTATTCTTTATTTATTATTGTATTTATATTTTCTCCTATGCACTTACAAATGGTAAGTGATGTTGTAACCAATATTTGTATACTTTTACAGGGGAAATGCTCTCAACTAAATTTAAATGTTCTTAGTAATTTTTTTTTCTCTTGCATTGCTAAATTTATTTTACTTTTCCAAACTCTTCGCTGACGTCTCTAAAATTTTAATATTCAAAAATCAACTTCCAAATTTATTAGAAGTGTGTTGTCTGAAATTGGTAGTTAATTAACCACAAATTTCATACAAAGTCTTTAGGGAGGGGGACAATATTACAAAATCCAGGTGCTAGCTCGAATATTTCAAAGATTAAAACTTACGCAGACATAAATTCATTTTCTTTTATCGTCTGGCGATGGGAAAGAAGGTTATTTTTAGTACAATCTCGACAACAGGGATTAAACTTTGTTTACACTTATTACATCTGGGGCTAGGATATAGAATATTCTCGAACAATCTTTTGGCGGAAGTATAAATACTGAGTGTTACAACCAGTCGGGGGATCAGACAGTCAGAGAAATATGGCGTAGAGGTAGTAGAGAGAGATCGAGATTACAGAGGTAGATGGAATTTTCATTCTGCATTAGTATTGACAATTAAAAAGCAACCTACATTGGTCTATGGTAATAATTACTTGGAATGATTTGCTGCGTTTTTATTGAGATGTTGTTGGAGTTTTTAAGAACTGTGTGAGAGATTTAGCGAATTTACGAAGATAATAAATATCTGGTAATAGAATGAAGCGAAAAGGATTTCTTAGCGAGAGATGGAATAGCTTTCAAGCTAATTTTGATGGATCCAGTTTGGTTCTTTTTTATCATCGGTAAAGGTGGTGGCATTTCCCGCCTAGACTCAAATTATGAGAATGTTAATAAAGTGGAATTGTTTTCAATTGACTGCATTTTTTATGATCTTCGAGTCTGTTACTCTCAACAACCATGTCGGCCTGAACGCCTGTGTGTTGTATAACTGGAAACACCCATCATCTTTCGACAATGACTGCTGCTTGCCGTCAAATCATCACATATATATAGATTTAAATCGGGTCCATTATTTGTAGTCACCCTGTACGTTCTCGTCACTTCACAGAAAAGAAAAGTAAACACTTTTAGGGCACTAGCTTGAAAATTTTCAACAAAATTTTAATTCATTGATACGAATTTTTAAATTTGCGGATTTCTTTTTGTTATTTAAATAAAATTCTGTGTAGATATTGATGCTTATTATTTGGATTTGAGTGAATGATCATATAATGTAACTTATCGTGTTATTCTAAAGTATTTATTTTTTTATTAACCCTTTGGGAACGATTGACCGGTATTTGTGCCGCGTAAGGTGCCCAGAACCTGTGATTATTATCACCAGTAAATTTTGCCTCATTATTACGAAAATTTTCCCAATTTAATGAGGCAAAAATTTCTATTTTACGTTGATAAATTATTAAAAATTGTGTAAATGACGTTCGTCCCGAAGAGGTTAATAAATATAGTAATGAATATTTTTTTTCTAAATACAGTTTAAAAAATTCCTTTAAAGAATCTCAGGAAATGAAGAAAAAAAATCTTATGAAACATAATTTAATTTTCTTTTTATAGAAACTTGTTAACAAACAAAATTAGTTTTTTACTTTATTTAATATTATGTATACTGTTATTTTCTCCAGCGATTATTGATAATGATTGAAATACTGAAAACCCTTTCTCTTTTCTAATTTCTTGAGTAACGCTCAGCATGTTCTCCCATCCATCATGCATTTACAAAAGAAGCTGTGTTAAAATAATATTTCAGCTTAACAAATCTTAGATTTTATATAAAACTATTAACATATACATGTAAGAACAAAGAACATTTTAACTATTGTCTTAAAGTTTTCCATTTACTGTTATTCAAGAAAATATTATATTTTAAAGTATAAAAAGTACATAATATAAACAATAACAAAAATAATGCACCAGGCATACTATAAAAACTCTTTCTAACACTATCACACTATTGTTAAAAATTTTATTTTTCATACAATGAAATGGGAAAAATAAATAACTAATTGAGAAGTAATATTACCTAATGCATTTACAAAAGTTTTCATATCCATAGACGATAATGACTGCAAATTCTTTTGTGAAACTATGCATGTGTTTAAGAGATTTTTATCCATACCACATAGTTATTGTAAGATATAAATAAAAAAACTTACAAAGCAAATAAAGGTCTCTTCTGGCAATTGCCATCCATAAATAACAATATATCCATATGCCTTTTTTCAGTCATGTCTATCACCTTATCTATATTATAGTATAATAAAAACATATAATAACGTAGAATTTGCTTGAGCTCAAAAACGTGTTAAACACTTGAAAGTAACTTCGAGTTCCAATCTTGTTCAAAGTAGGAATCCTGTTCATAGATATTCATGCGAATTCTTTTCGTAAAATCGGTAAAATTTATTGAAACCAAACATAATAGTAAATTTTATTTCAAGTACAAAACGCATTACCAATACATTTTGAGCATTCATGCTAAAAAAAATATAACGTTTGAATTCTTTTGTGCAGCCCTGTATATATTGTCGAAAATATGATTAAAATTGTGAAATAAAATCCAGGTGTGGATGCTAAAAGACACTCCCCGCTATGAAATAGAGTAATGTAATTTCAGTGTTTACGGTTGAATACCGATTAAATTGTGATGAAATGTTTGGAACAAAAGCAGCTGAAATTCTATTGCACGAAAAGAGCATTTTTGAAAGAGCGATCCTCCTGGAGATTAGGGTTGAGCGAATTGTTTTTAAAAGATAGGTGCTAAAAGTTGCCTTTATAGTAGTACACAAACTATATGCAGTTTTTATTGCTAAAAAATGAACTGCGTCTGCGCTTTTGGTCCACAATTTGAAACTTTGATTAAAATTTGACAATTTTTAAAAAGGTTATGATTTAAATGTATCATTTGAACCTTTATTATTAAAGATTTGAAATATCATCTGACGATGATTTCCTTCGTTGTAAGATCGTCAGTAAAAAAATCTCTTGAAATTAATTATTCAAGAATTGACAGACGAAATAAACAAAGGAATATAAAGTGATCATTTCAGTGGCAAAAATAGCGACAAAACTAGCACCAGCGTAATTTACTTTGATGTAGAACTAGAAAATTTGATAGCTGCTGAACAACGAAAAAAAAGTAGAAGATGATGCTTTTTTAAATGGAATGAAATCCATTCAACCATTTCTCGAATTAAATAAAAGTTCTCGTATAGTTGGAGAATACAATTATTTTTTAAATATGAATTATGGCGATTGTATTCTTTTCTCTTCTTTTCTTTTTGCTAATTAAACAAAGTTAAATAGCAACCAAGAACAGAACTAAAATAAGTCACTGAAGAGCTCAGTAGAATTGCCGGCAAGGCGCTTGTCAAGCGTATGACGGCCATGGGGCGATGATATGAATTTCGCACGGCGACCGGGTACACAAACCGTTAATCTAGATACCGCCGTTATGTAAGGTCATGCAGCATTAACTTTTTGAAGGGCGGTGGCTAGAAAATCTAGCCACCTAATTTTAATTACCAAACTGACAAATTGCACCAAGAACATTCTAATAAAGTTTTGCGTTTGTATTGAAAGTGCAAATTAGTGGGGTCTTATTTCCTAAGAAATTCTTTTGAACATTCTGGTGTCAGTCAATTAATTCATCAGTTTACGAACCGAATTCTTCATTCCCTGAAAAAGTTAAAGCAGATATAGGAATAGGGGAAAATTATAGAAACTAGCCCAGAGATTTGTGAAAGTTATTAAATTTTTAAATTATGGAAATGGTTTAATGATTCAACCTAGGGACTAAATTGTTGGATCCAAAATTTCTGTCCTAGAGATGTGTATATACCTGTTTAAACACATCTCGGTTTGTTCTACTATTAAAAACAGCAGCAATAACAAGTACTTTAAACTTTTTGCTGATTTTTAATAAGTTAAGTGAAAAGTGTCAAGAATGCAGTTTTCCTTAATTTTTTACTCCTTTTCCAATCATTACTGTACTGAGATATCTAGGGGACGGCTTTTACTATTTCTTAATTTACAAAAACTTCAAAAGTTAAATATTAAGGTAATTGTAAAATGTCAAATGTGCTAAGTAATAACAAGTTATTTAAGTAAATATTGAAAATGCGCAACAGCTCTTTAACTCTTATATCCATTTATCAGCAATTGCTATTTCTTTTTACTATCATGTAAAAAATATTTCTGTGTACATTTATCTCTTAGTCTTTTAGGTAAATGAAAAAAAAAAAGCAAACAGATGGAATAGTTGTTAACAGGCTGTTATTTCTATTAAAAAAATTCTAGATAATTCACTTCCCATTAAAATGTGTTTTCGCTCCACCAGTTGCTAAAAGGTTCTTCTCTAAAAGCTGGTAGACGGGTGACTCTAGGTTCGAACCGAATTGCGCCCGTCCGCCTAATCGTTCGGTGTATTCCATAGTTTTCGTGGAAACTTGAATTTGCTTTCGTAAATACGGGTTAGGTTTCCTTACAAAGACGCCCACGGAGGGCACTTCTCCTCATTCGGGCCCATATCCAAATGTGTATATAATTGGCCGTCATGAACAACACACACATACACATAAATGTGTTTTAAAACAGTGAAAAAACAGTCGAAAAAATTTTGGTACACATACCTTAGAAATAGAAAAATTTGAGTTATTACTGAAAAGTGTAGAAATTTATTTACAATTATCCATATGACCCTATTTATTATTAGCATAAATCAAACACTTTGTGTGAATTTTAATACAAGCTGAAATCTTAAACAACGATTTAACGCACAAATACGTGTAAACTTGCCATAAAAAAATCACATACGATCGTTTCGAGAATTCCCGGATCCCCTTTCTCAGTGCCAGGAAGAAAAAAGGATTAAAATGGGTTCGTAGAACCCCTCGCCAGAGCAACTTCCTCGGCTACAGTTCCGAGTACTGGCTAATGGACAGATTGAAAGTTCGAAAGCAAGAGTTTATAAATCTTTAAAAAATGACGTAATTGACTTGAAATAATTGAAAAAAGGGAATCACTGCCCAGGGTTCCTCCACACTAGCGAGTGAAAAGGGGTGATGGTCATATAATTCACTAAGAAAGAAGTATGTTTATGAATATAGTAAGTTTCATAAAACTCAAGATCCAAAGCTGAATTACATTTTTGAATAATTTTAGCCGCTGGACAATTAAACTGGTGGTTGGAATTCCAACAATGTTTAGCTATTGTCGATTACTCACATTCTTGTCTTTTAACGTAATTCTGGTGTTCTTTCAGTCTAACTTTAAGAGCAGGCTTCGTTTTCCCAATATAAGGGAGGCCGCGCTCACTAAAAATTCTGTAAATGCCCAAGTATTATAGTCGCTGAACCAAGGGCTCGTGTGTTTTCATGTCAGCGGACTTGGTAAACCATACATTTTTGAATTTACCACAACACTAGCACGTCATTTATTCATGATACTTTCAAAACCGGAGTGGCTAATGGGCGTCATATTAGGAAAATGGCCGCCGTCGTTGAGCCAGGGTTTCGTGTGGTTTCATGTCAACGGACTTGATAAATCATACATTTTTGGATTCACTACAAAATCAGCATGATATTTATCCATGATGCTTTCAAAACCAGGTGAGCTAATGGGTGCCATATTGGAAAATGTGGAAATACCCGCCGTTGTTGAGCCAGAGGCTCGTGTGGTTTCATGTCAGCGGAATTTTTAAACCATACATTTTTGGATTTACCACAACATCAGAATGACAGTTATCCATGATATTTAAAAAAAACAGGGTAACTAATGGACGCCATATTCGAAAATAGCCGCCGCGAATACAGGGTGATCGGAAAGCTTTTCTTTGTTTTGCATGCTATTAAATTATTAAGGCCATTGAAGAGACAATAAAAACACGCAAGTGTCAAAAGTTACAACGAAGCTCAGTCAAAGGCACGTCGCAGTTGAGGGATATTTCTG
This sequence comes from Maratus speciosus, assembly GCA_963932465.1. Lineage (NCBI taxonomy): Eukaryota > Metazoa > Arthropoda > Arachnida > Araneae > Salticidae > Maratus > Maratus speciosus. The sequence continues at coordinate 173,918,306 of OZ010790.1, read as the reverse complement.
ATAAGAAGGCAGTATTTCTTTGCATGATTCGGGAAAGAACAAAAATCAGTTCTTGAGAAGAATCTAGTCTACATCCAGATCTCTCTCTGAGCATGATCCAGAAAGATGAAAGTGATATCTCAGATTTACAGAACATGATTATCAATGAATGGATAAATCTACACATAGTAATAAAATAAACTGGAGCAATGCCAAATCTAGAAATTGTCGAAGAGATGGTTAAAGCTCATGAGGTGGGTGAAGATGCTTATCAAACTTTCAAGGGAGACTATATCTCTGAATACTCAAAGCCAGAAGGGTTTTTAAAACCCCCAAATAAAAAGAAGCTAAAAACATTTTCTGACTTGAAGAGGAAACAGAGTGTAAAGTTTAATAAATCAGAGTTTGTTGTCATGCCAGAAAGAAATCTGTTTGCTCAGATGACGATCATTGCTGAACAAAGAAATTTGGATATGATAACTGTCTTTTCCTACCAGATCGGATCTCTTCCATGGTCCTTAGCAACACCTGATGGTTCAATGCGAAAAACTGCAAAATCAAATTGACGGATGTTATGAGAAAAGACCGCGAATGCTGAAAGAATTCCAAATGATGATGTTGTTAACATCATTGATGGAATGTTCTTTGTTCAAAAGCTACAGCAGGAGCTAAAACATATGCACAACTAGCTCAAAACGTGTTTTCTAAAATAATGCAAGAATTACATCCTCTCGAAGACTAGATGTTGTATTTGATACATATATTCAGGTGTCATTAAAAAGTGATGAGCGAAATTAATGAGATGTTGATGATCGTTTGAAAAGTAATATAACTCAATATAACTCCTTGACACCCAGTACGAAAATGGAAGTAGTTTCTATCTGATGAGGAGAATAACATTTCATAACAACGTTTGAATAACATATTTCATTTCACAAGAATGACGAAATGAGCATTATCTGAAACAGTTGAATACACGAGTAATGTACGTTACCTGCGGAGAAAATTGCTATAAATGCACGAAATAACTAGTTGAAGAAGCCACTAATTTGACGCGTTTCAAAGAAGTGGATACGCGACTTTTATTTCACGCGCACCTTGCTTTAAAGTCTGGATTTATAAATATCTCTATAGATACTGATGTGGCAGTTATCACGCTGTTTTCTTTAGAAAACGATTTCAGAAACTACAAAGGTTTAATATATGTAAAATGTGGTTCCAATGACAGTGTAAAGCACTACAACTTGAGTGAGATGTATGAATTTCTAAATAAAGAGGTATGCAATGCGTTACCTGGAATGCATTCATGTTAGGGTGCGATATGCTAAGTGCTTTTGCAGGTAAGGGAAAATGATGATTCAGAACGCTGAATTCCGAAATGCTTTAAGGCCCTTGGTACTGAAACTGACGTATCAGAGGAAAAAAAGAAACAGCTTGAGTAGTATGTTTGCCAACTCTGTTATGAAAAGCACAAATACTCTGGCATCAATGAATTGCGCTTTACTATTTTTTCTGCAAAAAAGGATCTTTGGACCAGCATCGCCTTGCGCCATGTAGTAATACACTTTACCTACAGGTAGTGAGAGCTAATTAGCAAGGTCTTGTTTGCAAGAAGAGGTTACAGGCTGATCGAGACCTTCCATCCACAGATAAATATGATTGGATTTCTGGTGATGGAAAAGGTTATCTAGAGGTCAAGTGGAATAGCAGACCTCATACTCCATAAGCTGTTTTGGAACTGATGTCGTGTTCTCGTTCAAAAACATGTGTCAAGCCATCATGTGTGTGAGAAGAGTGGGATGGATTTGGGCCTATGGGATTTGAACCAGGGATCTGATGATCAGGAGGCGAGAATGTTAGCGATCTCATGTCACATGATCTGTATAAAACGAGTTACTATCTTACAGTAAATGGCTTGGCCTTTTGTTCGAAGCTAACGTTCTCGCATTCTTATCATGATATCCCCGGTTCAAATACCATTGGCGCCAATCCACACTCTCTAAAGAGGTGAGCCGGACAAACACACAAAAAGCAACCTTCAGCAACAATCATCTATTCTCATAACCAACAGATGGCAACACCAAATAAATCATCTCCAGCAAGCAAAGCCTGTGAAACGCTCACAGCACATAAGACTCACATATTGCGCTTCACACATGCGTTCGACAGCATCATTCACATGTGCAAATCGCTCGTCAGACATCAACAAGATGTCTTTCTCACTGGGGATGGACGGTGTAGCGATCTCATTTAGCATGATAAGTAGAAAGCGAGTTACTAGCTTAGAGTAACCGGCTTGGCTTTTAGCTTGACGCTAAGGTTTTCGCCTCCTGATCATGAGATCCCTGATTCATATCCCAGTGGCGCCAACTCACACTCTCCTCATGTATGTCTTTTTAATAACCTCAGATGTACAAGCATATGCAGAATACAGGACCCTTCCAACTATGACGATGGAAGTGATTTGGACACAGGGATTTCAACCGATGATGATAGCAATTAAGAAGACTATGATTTCTGTTATTTATTAATTGTTAAGAGACTGAGTACAATATTTTCACCAGTATTAATTATTTCTTGAATTTCTGTGCCTTATCTACTTGAAAACAATATTCATTAAAATTTAAAACAAGATTTATTTGAACTGTTTATCCAATTGAAAATGTTAATAAACAATGATAAATATAATGATATTAAAATAAAATATTAATAAACAAATAATTTGTGTAACGTTTTATTTTCAACAACATTTGTTCTTTCAATTTTTACATTCAAATATCTTTAATTATGTGATAATAGCAAAAAAAAATCATACGTATCTATAGCCCGTAAGGCATGGTGACGTCACGGTGACGTCGTTGTGAAGTCACACTGTGATTTTGTGACCATCGATGTGACGTCACGTGACGTGGATGTGACGTCATAGTGACTAAAATGCGAGGTTGTTATGGACGTTTTAGAGATCGTTTGTGACGTCACATTGTGACCACTCTGTGAAGTCACGGTGTGACAAATTTGTGAAAAGTATGTCATTTGTGACTATTTTGGCATTAACTTTGTGACGAACCTGTGACGAAAGTGACAATGCTTTGAAGTCACACTGTGACCAATTTGTGAAATATGTGTCATTTGTGACGAACATGTCATAAACTCTGTGACGATTTCAAATGAAAATCAAATTTCAATTAATAGCTTAAAAGGCGCAAAGGCGAGCTAGTGAAAAAGATTCCATGGTGGAAATGGAACCCGGGCCATCAGTATAGCGCACTGACATTCTACCGACTAAATCACATGGAACGATACCCAGCCTGGAAATTTTCTCACTATTACATGTTGGAAAGGCTACAAACGCAGCACAAGATGGGATATATATCGTGAGCCACCGACATGGGGCAAACACGAAACTTAATTAAATCCAGCATCGATTGAAACTATATTAATAATTGGAAATTTTTCCAGATAGAAACATTCGCCTTGCATACAGTATTTCAAATGAAAATAAAATTTCAAATTAAAATTGCCTTTTAAGCTATTAATTTGAAATTTGATTTTCATTTGAAATACTGTATGCAAGGCGAATGTTTCTCTCTGGAAAAAATTCCAATTATTAAAATAGTTTCAATCGATGCTGGATTTAATTAAGTTTCGTGTTTATCCCATGTCGGTGGCTCACGATAAATATTCCATCTTGTGCTGCGTTTGTAGCCTTACCAACATGTAATAGGGAGAAATTTTCCAGGCTAAGTATCGTTCCATGTGGTTTAGTCGGTAGAATGCCAGTGCGCTATACTGATGACCCGGGATCGAGTCCCGGCGTAGATATTTTTCACTAAGTTGGCCTTTGTGCCTTTTAAGCAATTTATTTGAAATTTGATTTTCATTTGAAATAATGTATGCAAGGCGAATGTTTCTCTCTGGAAAAATTTCCAAGTATTAATGCTGTGATGATTCTTGTCATAAACACTACGATAATTTTAAAGTAAAGTTTTGTTTGAAATATAAAATCTTATCTTTTTACCGTACTTTTTAGCAAGATATCGCTATTTTGGAGTCCTATTCTTCTAAAATATTTTTAATTTTCCATTTAAAAAACAATGCTCATCAACTGACATCTTTTTTTAATAAGTTCTAAGCTTGATCTTGAATTCAAGCTTAATATTAAGAATGTGTAAGCTTTTTAATGTGATGTGATTTGTCATTGCTTTATTAAATACGAACATGGAGTCTTACGGACATTAATACAACTGTTATTTATAGAACGACAGGATAAGCCCTATTTATTTAAATTTTTTATTCCCGTATATATTGTATTTTGTGAATATGAGCTAATTAGATTTGGTATGTTTTATAGGAAAAGACTGATCTGGGAAATAGAAACAACAGGTAAGATATATCATGCGTTAAGAATAGATTATAAAACACTTTCCAACTCTTCCTAAATGTTTTAACAAGACATCGGGGGAAATAACGTAAATAAGATAACTAAGTAAACATGAAAACGCGTAAAACATTTGAAAAACTGATTTACGCAGTTACCATCCACCACCAAATATGTTTTCTAATTCTTTTAAACAGTCCTATATTTGATCTGTAGATTGATATATATATACTATATAATGGAAAATTTAGTTTATCAAGGAAACGCATAACAGGTTGAAATTCTCTTTCAGCAATTTATACTAATATATGGAAACATACTTAAATAATTTTGTACAACCCCGTAGTTTACCTAGAACCTTTATTACACGCCACTATTTAGTTAAAATTTAATTCAAACGAAAACACTCTTAAAACTGCTGAAATCACATTTCCAGAAATTATAATTTATAGACGGCAACGTATCCAATTCTTTGCGTCACCCTGTATATCATTTTATGTATATACTACAAACATTTCTTAGTAAATTAAATACAGTGCAGCGTAAAATTGCATAACTTATTTAAAAACCACCTTTAAGCAATACCCAGTAACCCTTACGAATAGTTTTGTATAGTCCTGTATATGAATTATAGCATATATATCTACACCATATGCTATGCATAAATGTAGTGAATTATAATTAAAAATGCATTTCCAGCAATCATCGCTAATGAACAGTACTTTGGATACAATAAAGTATCTGAAATATTTCGTGTGTCCCTGTAAATGCTATATGCACTTCGTATTATACATGAAATAATTCATAGTATGTAAACCTCAACGACGTATATCAATTTCATTACATATCAAATAGATTAACATAAATAAAGTACGGCGCAAACAATTCCCTCCACCCCTATATCATTATGTATTGGAATTCCTTTTTTAGCCCTTTAAATTAAGAAATAACTCTTCTTTTGCATCGCATATTCTACACAATGCACATTTTAGTGCGCATCATAAATGCATATCAATTTTATTCTGTTTGAAAGCGTGTCAAATCATTAAAAATCATTTGGAACGAATTTTTTTCCCACAGGCCGTAATGGAATGGAATACAATTGACTGTCCCTGTAAATGAACTAAACATGCTACAAACTTCATTACAAATAGGGACCTTGCTATGGTAAACGTCAATAACATCCAAAAATTTCTGGTCAATCCGAGTATATTTACGGCCAGACAGACCGCCATACAGACGGCCAGACAAACCGAAGTCATAAACACTTTTCAACTTTATCGGGCATGAAAAACACTTTATTTCAATGCTTAAATATTATATTTTATTTTTTAATGCCAATAAAATAAATGTATCGAAAACGTAGAAAATGAGTTTACAACCAAAGAAAATTTAATAACTGATTCTGAATGTCTACAATTAAATGTTTAATTAAAATCACAAACAGCAAAAAAAAATGCTTAAATACAATTAAAAAAATAATTATAACAATTTGAAAAACACTAAATAATTAGTATTTATAATTGTACTATTAAACAACAACAAACTATAATAGATGAATTAAATGCATTTAACAATTTCTCAAAAATCTTTCCATCGCCATATTGCTTTTGAAAAGAATCCCAGCTCAGTCTCATTGTATATAACATACAACTATGTAACTGATGATAATAATCTATCAAACAGGAACAAAAAATTTAAATTAAATAAGACATACCTTTTAAGTTCCATAAATATTTTAATAATATCCGTATTTTATCCTAAATTGTCAGGCATATTTCTGTTAGCTTAAAAAACTAACTTTCCGCGTCAGTAGTTCTCTGATCCTTATTTTATTCTGCGGTTTAATCGAACGCAGACGATATTAGCAAGCAGGGGCTCCTACTGTATTATTATTATTATTATTATTATTATTTTATTTTGTACACAACAGAGAGTTTAAATGCGCAATAATTTTATCTTATTTAAGAGTATCTGTAATGAAAATTTTCTATTTGAATGAAACACCTGCCTTTTTTCTTTCTTTCTTTTAAAGTAAAGTTTGTTTTACACGTAATAAATAAATACGTATCTTCTTAATAAATGAAAAGAGAGTATACAGTATAAAAAAATTTTCTTTGTCAATCTGTCATTTTTTTTTTCATATTCACTTTCTGTGGAATAAAACAATTTGTAAAATAACCTTTTTTAAAGTCATATCTCTAAAACACGAATTTGAAATACGATTAATTATATCATAGGTTTTGTATAAAATTTGTATACATATTTTTTCGGAAAATACTAATTTTATTAAAAAAGTCTGAAAGAAGTAGAATTTTTTAAAAAATAGTTATTTAAAATAGTTAAACACTAACAGGAAAAAATATGACTTGAATGCAAATTCTAAAGTAGGAAATGCATATATGACTAAACACTGAATATTCTTTGTACGTGCTCATTAAAAGATACAGACTTAACTGTAATAGAAAATTTTAGTTTGGAACCACAGAAGGGTTTCGAATACCACTGGTCGACAAAAAAAAAAAAAAAAAAAAAAAAAACAAACATAAATAAATAAATAAAATAAAATAAAACAACTTCCTCCCTGAAAACTAAATATATAAAGTGTACAGATTTAATATTCTTAATTCTAAATATGTTATCCAAATTTCTCCAATAAGTACCATTTTTCCGAGAAACACTTTTATAATAATCGCAATCAGTGAAGGATTAAATTGCAATGGTAGATAAAATTGAAATGATTATAAAGTATACTTTCACTGTCTTAAATAACAAATTGATAAAATATAGCATGAAAATCTAGTTTGTTGATACTTCTACCGTGCATTTTCCTTTTTCTGCCCCCCCCCCACCCCCCCCCCCTCTTTTCGTGTCCGAATTTACTATTTACTATCCACTAATATATTTTCATTCCTTATGTCGCTGTAACTCGGGCATGTAATATCTCTATTCATTTTCAAAGATTTTTGATGTTCATATTTTTGTCACACTGTGACTTACAATATGGTGATTTTTTTCGTAACATATGTGACGTGACGTACGTTACATGCAGTGTCATAACAGTGACGTCACAAATTTTTTTAATTGCCAGAAAATATAATTTTACATAAATAATATGTTTTGAATATTTTTTGTAATTTTTTTAAGTTTTCTAAGAAGTTCACATCTCAGTCACAATGTGACATCACTGAGAGGTGGCATTTTGGTCACAGATGTGACGTGACCACAGTGACTCGCAGTGACGTCACAACGACGTCACCGTGACCATGTATGCTATGAGGGAGGTGATAGGTGGCACCCATCTTTTCAATATGGCGTTTATAAGCTACCACAAATTTCATAGTATCATCATAAAAAGAGCACCTTGGACCATTGTGAATCAAAAAAAGCGAAATCCCTAATTTTGGCTTCTGGCTCAACGACTATTATGGACGTCAATTGGATCTTTGAGATTGTAAAAAGTAACTTTATTGGTGGGAGAGAAAATAACTTTGGAACTAAACATATTGAGATATTTATTGCTAGCTTATCTTCAAATATGAATAATATAATGTTTAAAAACTTTTTTATGAGTTCAAAATTAAAGTCCTATCTCAAGTTCTGTTCTTCTTTAATAATCCAAATGGCATTAAATTTTGATTAATTACATTTTTCCGTACAGATAAAACCTACCTTAGCTTGAAGAATTTATACGAAACTAAAATAATACCTTATAAAAATGTGATAAATTTACTATGTATAAATTAATTATAAGTTATTTTCTCATTCGTGTGTGAAATAAATTCTTTTATGTAACAAACACTTCATGGTTAAAAAAACAGTTTTGTGCAATTTAAATATATTTTTAACAGTTTCTTCGCCTTAAGTTCTTTATTTATAAATTCATAAAGTACAAACATAAAGTATTTACATAAACTCATATAGTTTCAAAGTTATTTTTATTTTGTTTATTTTCTTATAAAATTCTTCCAAAAATTTTCTCCCAAACAAACTTCCTAAGCGTAGTCCAATTTTTTTCAGAGAACTCTTTGATTAAATTGCCAAAAAAGGGCTGTATGAATAACGTACTTCCATATTTTTATAAGCTGGCCTAATTAACGAAAATAAAAATACCGTTCTACATTTACTAAATCAGTGAAGCAAACATTTTTATTGCTTTAAAAATTAAAACAAACGTGCGTTGTCACAAAGATTAAAAATAAAAATAAATGACAAAAGGTTGGGGGAAAATGTCAAGTTCCATAATATAAATAAAGTAGTATTTTATTTTATGAGCTAGCAGCGAGAAAATTTCTTCAATGTTCAAATATTTAAATATCCTCTATTTTTAATTTAACAGTAACGTAGTCTAATTATTATTTTGAAAACAAATAGTGAAAATTTCTTTCTGATGGGAGGACAATTATTACAACAATGTTATTTTTCTGTTTTAATACATATTTAAAAAACTACAGATATTCAAAACCATATGAGAATTAAAAGCTATGCACAATAAAAAAAGTAATATATTTTAAAATTTACTAAATATTTTTATATGATGGTTAAAATAATGATATTTAATGATTAAATATATAGAATATTAAAAACATATAGAAAAATAATAAACATTTAAAATTTGTAGTATAATTTTTTCTTCGTGAGTACTTATCACGAATTTTCTTCCTATGACAAAATAATTAATTCTACATTATACCAGTTTTTATACCTGTATATAATCGGTTGTTAAAAACTATTAATATTGTTATATGTGTTTATGCCATTTATTTATTATGTTAAACTTTTGAATGCGGGACAGAAGTGGCAACTTCTTATGTATTTCATCACATCACAATTAAAATAAAATTATTTGTGGTATAATCATATTGAAAATATCCTAGTGTATGTGTGTAGCAGAGACTGAGAGATTACGTTTCAAAAAGTGGTATAAATAGAATAAAAAATTTGTTTTCTGGGACGTATATCTCCCATACGTGGCCCAACATATCATCACTTTCAAAATGTTATTTTATATGAAATTTCCAGTATTGATACATTTAATGTATTTAAATCCTATTGCGACGAGCATCTCGATTATATTTAGATCTTTCAATTTCTTCAATTATAAATGGACGAATATCATAATTAGTATATTAATTGTTTGTGTTATTAATGTAACTTGATTATATCCTCGGAAATAACAGCTTTATAAAATTATTATTTAGTAAAATGCCACCGTAATAACTTTTCCTCTTAATATCTGAAGATAGATTATGAAGTTTATATAATAATTTAGAAAATATACTATAGAAAATTTAGAAATGATATACCCATTATTCTAATTTGAATAGTTATTGACCTTTATATAAAATAAGTACATGGATACATATGTTTATTAATAAATATTATTATTGTTTTCTGAAACATCTTTAAAGAATAATTAAAGTAAGTACATTGTTTATCTGTAAATGGAATATTTTGTTGTGACTAGCACTACCATCTAATAATTTTTCAACGGTGAAAATAGTCGTTGATAACTATATTTGTCTTCGTAAAATTATCCCCGTTTTCTAAATATGATACAGAAAAGATATTGCACGAAATGCAAAATCTATTTCTATAAATTGATGTATTAAAGATACTTTGTATTAAATTTTGTTTAAAGATACTTTAATGTACCGTTAGGATGTATTAAGAGACATTATTTTGAAAATTAAACAAAGTGCGATAGGTGTATTAGGTAGCTTTCATTACAAAAAGCTACCTATTGCAGCCGTTCGGAGGAAAGCGATTTCAAAACATTTTGGTATATTTTCATCGATCATGACCCCCAGACCCCGAAACCACCCTCGGTTCAAAAGTTGATATATATATATATATATATATATATATATATATATATATATATATCCATATCCATATATATATATATATATATATATATATCCATATATATATATATATATATATATATATATATCTGACCTTTGTCATACTGTAACTCTCGAATTTATGAACCGATTTGGATGTAATTCGGTGTGTACATAGTACATACCAATGTCTCAACCGAGTTCGTTGGCCAGCTTCATCCGCCATTTTGTTTCAAAATAGCGGCCATTTAAAAATTTTTTAAAAATTTTAAATTTGAAATGTGGTACCAAAGAATTGAAAATGGAAAAATATTTTTTTCTTATGCATTTGACCTTTATACAAAGATTCCGGAGCAGTGTTTTTTTCGTCTATATCTTAAAAAATGGCTGAGTTATAGCATTTTGAATTTCTAGCGTAGCTGACATTTTGAAACGTCCTGAAATTTGTCACGCGATAAAAGGCGTATTTATAAACTGATTTGGATGTAACTTCGTTTGTACATAGTACATACCAATGTCTCGATTGAGTTCGTTAGCCAGCTTCATCCGCCATCTTGTTTAAAAATGGCAGCCATTTAAATTTTTAAGAAAAATTTAAATTTGAAATGTGGTACCAAAAAATTTAAAATTGAAAAAATATTTCTTTTTTATGTATTTGACCTTGATACAAAGATTCGGGAGCAGTTTTTGTTTCGCCTATATTTTAAAAAATGGCTGAGTTATAGCATTTTGAATTTCTAGCGTGGCTGACATTTTGAAACGTCCTGATATTTGTCACGTGATAACAGGCGTATTTATGAACCGATTTGGATGTACCTTGGTGTGTACATAGTACATACAAATATCTCGACAGAGTTCGTTGGCCAGCTTCATCCGCCATCTTGTTTCAAAATGACGGCCATTTAAAAGAATTTAAATTGAGATACCAAAAAATTGGAAAATGAAAAAGATTTTTTTCGTATGTGTTTGACCTTAATACAAAGATTCCGGAACAGTTTTTGTTTCGTCTATATCTAAAAAATGGCTGGGTTATAGCATTTTGAATTTCTATTGTGGCTGACATTTTAAAACGACCTGATTTTTGTCATGCGATAACAAGCGTATTTATGAACCGATTTGGATGTTACTTGGTCTGTACATAGTACATACCATTGTCTCGACCGAGTTCGTTGGCCAGCTTCATTCGTCATCTTGTTTCAAAAGGGTTGCCATTTAAAAAAATTAAATTTAAAATTTAAAATGATGTATTAAAATATTGGAAAATGAAAAAGATTTTTTTATGTGTTTGGCCTTGATACAAAGATTCCGGAGCAGATTTTTTTTCTGAAAATTTGTTCTTTTGTTTATATCTTAAAAAATGGTTGAATTATAGCACTTTGAATTTCTAGTATGGCTAACATTTTGAAACGATCTTGTATTTGTCACGCGATAACACACGTATTTGCCTATTTCCATGTAAGAAGGCATGTGGATAGTATACATCAACATCTCAGCCAAATATAAGTTACTTTAAATAAAAGCATCTTGGATAAAGCTGACTAATTTCGCGAAATTATCATTCATAATGATTTAGTATTGATAAAAATTAGTATTGAATCTCCTTTATTCGGTTTCTACTAAATTGAGCTTCGTGTGTTTGAATAATATAAGTTGGCTCTTTTAAAATAAGGAATATGAAAGCTACCTCTTCCTCCCGGCACTGGCCGGAAGGACTTTTTTTTGTTTTGCTCGATTTTTTTTCTATGTTGAAGTAGATCATATTTAATGAATAATGTGAAATTTTGAAGCTCTGAAAAATTTCCTGTATCCTGTAGAAAATGTCAAAGTTCAAGACGATGAATCCCATTTTTTATGAAAATAGAAATGCAGTATGTTTGGATTGCTATATCTCTGGAAAGAATCAACACCCAAAATTATTTTGTCATAAACCGTTAGTATAAACTACATGCTCAATAAAATTTACTTGGTTCAATGGTGCATTATTAATTTGCATTGTTATGTTGCCACAAAATGCACTCAAAATGACGTTCTTGTCCGTTTTCTGCGCTTATTGTCTTAGTTAAGTAATAGTCCCTAAACGTTTTCTTATAGAATATGAAATTTTACTATTAGGACAAGCTAAGTAATATAGAACTTTACCTAGATATAAATGCTGTTAGCAGATATAATCTCTTACATATTCAAAAGTTTCAAAATCTGCAACTTTTGAATTAATCCTACCTCAAAACAGCATCACAGTTGAATAAAACAAAAGATATCAGGGAATAGTTGAACATATGGTACAAAAACTTGAAATGAAAAATAAGTGGGTTCTCGTGCTATTTTCAGAAGAAAAAAGCTGACAAAACAGACAAAACTTACAAAAAGGCTCACCAATAATCAGGCTTTTCCCCTACAAGGAGAAAGAGAAAAGGGATATTCCATTTCCTTATAAGGGAAAAACATAGGAAAGAGAAACTGGGATAAATCATTTTCTGATAGGGAAAAAGCCTGATATTGACACTGCCTTTTTGTCATTTTTTTCCTTCAGAAAATATCATGAAACTCCACTTATTTTTCGTTTCCATGTTTTTGTACATATGTTCAACTACTATCTGATGTATTTTGTTTTATTCAACTGAGATACTGTTTTGAGATATGACTAATTCAAAAGTTTCATACTTTGAAACTTTTGAATATTTAACAGATTATATCTGGTAACAACATTGATATGCCGGTAAAGTTCTATATTACTGTCCGAAATAATTTTGGTGCAAACTTAGTGCCACCAGTGGCAACTTTTCCGCACTACCCATCGTAGAAAATCGAAAAAATGTTTTTTTTCGGCCCACCCTATTGCTTAACTCTTAAATTCCGTGTGTTGCCTTTCGGCAACATACTCAATTTAGGCTTCTAAAATACTGTTAGAAGAATATTGAAGCTATAATGCCTAATGTTGCCAATAAAATACATTCTTAAAATTTTATTAAATCAATTTTCAATATTTAGATGGCAACACTTGTGCTGTTTAATAATAAAGATAGATTTATTTTTTCAATTGTTGATGCATATTCTTTTTGTTTTGTTTGGAAGCTTGGGAAATATCCTATTTTATTCTGCAGTGAGCAAGTAAAATTTATTTCTAACCATAGTTCATAAAATTCTTGTGTGTTTAACATTATAGAATTTTATCAAGGAAAATATTTTTTTCAATTAAACACCAGTATTACTGATTAGTAACAAACATTTTTTTTAGCCGTAAACCATACTTTAAGGTATCTTTCCCATGTATTACTTAAAGTAAATTATTTAAAGTACAACCATACTTAAAGTATTTATCCATATTTTTAAAGTATTTTTCCCATGATTTATTTAAAAAAAGAAAGCCGAAAACATGTTTTAAATGATTTTTGAAAACTCAGGCATTTAAGGGTTAACTAAGATAATAAGTGCTGAAAATGGACAAAAACGTCATTTTGATTGCATTTTGTGGCAACATAACAATGAAAATCAACAATGCCCATGGAACTAAGTAAATTTTACTAATCATGTAGTGTTATACTAACAGTTTATGACAAAAGAATTTTGGGATGTTGTTGTTTTCTAGGGATATAGCAATCCAAACATATTGGCATTTCAAGTTTCATGAAAAAGGGGATTCATGATCTTGAAATTTGACATTTTCTACAGGAAACAGGAAATTTTTTCAGGGCTTCAAACTTGCACAGTATTCATTAAATATGATCTACTTCAGCATAAAAAAAATCAAGTCAATCAAAAAATACAACTATCAAAATATCACTTTTTTGTCTGAATTTCAAAATAATGACTCTTAAGGACAAATTTCATTAAGTAACTGTAATTTTAATCATTTTGAACATATATGCATTAACCATATGATAAGCTATTTTTTTTCGTTGTAGCATAATTAAGAAATCTAAAAAAAAAAATCGTTTTATTTAATAGTCACATCAACTACGTTATGAAACTTAATTTTTAAACTCCCTTATAATTTTTTTTTTCTAGTAGAAAGAAATTTCAACAGTATAAATTGTTAGCTAATAAAGTCATATAAAAAATCCCTTTTTGCAAACAGAACCAAGTTCAACAGGAATATATCATTAAGTATGAAACATTAAAAAGGAGGTTTTGTATAAATGTTTCATGCTCAGATATATTAGCATCATTACTTATGCTTTATATCAGCATCATGTGAGAACGAGAAGACCTGGATTAGACATTCCATTTACAATGTGCTGTTCCGAGTATTATGTCATTAAACAACTGAAGTTGTAAGCATTTTCAACATATACATGTTGAGCAAATAACGGCTAAATTTTGAGCAGCATAATTAGAAAAGAAAAAAAAGCTTTTAATTTAAAGGTTACATTAACTACAATAAAAATATAATTTTTAAACGCAGTTATCAATCTCAGTTCACTACAGAATTTGTCACAATACAAATTCTTAGCTAATAAATTCATACGCAAACTTAGCAGCCGCACTGCCGAACTCCCAGATAAAAAAAAAAATCGCTTGTATAAACTGCTTTTAAAAGGACTGAAGTATAGACATTTAGACTAGGAGGTTTTGCATAAATGTCGCTTGCTCACATATTCTACTATTATTACTCATACTTTATCATTGCATCATATATAAACGCAAGTGCCTAATTTATAGAATGTTTAAATTATCCATATTAAATGTGGAAAGAACATTGATATGGAAATCAAATGTAAAATCTTCACAACGTAAAATTAATCCAGAACTTTAAAATTGACTACATATGATGAGATTTTACAAATATATACATATACTTGGAACTTGTTGCCCCACCAGCGTTTGAGAGGTTCTACTCTCGAAGCTAGTAGACGGGAAGTGCTGTGTTCGAACTCAATCGCACCCGTCAGCCTAACAGTTCGGAGTTTTCGTGGTTTTCTTCGAACCTCGGAAAACCTTGCGTAAATACGCATTATATTCCTTTAGAAAGACCCCTACGGAGGGCACTCCCTCTTGAGTCGATATCCCTCGAGTAAATAATCGGCCGTCAAAAATCAACCCAATCCAACCCTTAGAAGTTGTTAATTACTTTTGTTTATATAAGTTATATCACACATGCGTGTAAAATTGAAACAAATATTTTCAACGCACATATGTTTATATTTTAGCCATTTATTGATTACTAGTATGTTTGCTGTTGAAGTTTGATAAATGTTGTTATATACTTTAATGTTGTCACTAAATACTACTATATTTTCTAGGGACAGTCAACTTCCTTCATCAAATTCGTTAGAAGACACGGGTAATTCTGAAAAAAAATATGTATACCGGAAACAGAAAAAACGATATTTAGGATAATGGAGACGTTCTCATGTGACATTTTATGAAATCGTTGTAAAGGCGAATTCGTCGGTGATATACATAAGTCACTTTATGAATCAGCAGTTTTACGTGTCAGTTTGAAGCAGGCTTTGGGGCTTTATAAAAGTTTGTGCTGTATTTGCTTTTGCTTTTGTGATTTTTTGTATTACACACTATAAGCTGTGTATTGTCTTTATATAATATTTTTTATAAGAATTTAAAGTGTATTTGTTATAAATAACTTGACTTTTTAAAATAAAATCTCTTTTCATATTTATAGAAAATTAGATTTTCGTTATCAAAATTTCTTCTGTATTTTGCTTTTTTACTTACAGTCATCTCAAGCACTCTTTTTCATTTTAATGACTTTTTTCTAAAAATTTAGTAGCAATGAGAAAACATAAATTTTCATTTTATCTTTCATAATTTTCCCCTGTGTTACAATTTTATGTTTATCTTTGTATTCAATATTTGCGATTATATAATGATAATGAAATTTACGGTTACATAATAAGTAATAAATAATACATAAATATTTTAAATAAAGTTTTAAAAAAAATAATAATATATCATAAACCATGATTGTGTAAAGTGTGTGTACTATTGAAATTAATATATGGAAAATGTGCATGCATAAACGTATTTGTTGAATTTATTAATTACGCATTTTATTCGTTTGTGTGCTTGTTTCACTGAATTCAGTTTTATACTTTAGTCCCTAATATGAAACAATTTACATAATCATAGTAGATAAAGAGGTTTCATTTCTCCTTTAAAAGCGTGGTATGGTTGATTATAAACGGGATTCCTATAATATATAAACTCATTTGTATACATGCAAAAGAAATTTATTTCTGTACACCATTTGTATACCATATATCTCATAAATCTGGATGAATGTTTTGAAAAAGCAGAAAAAACGCACAATATATCCATTAAATGGACCTATCAGAGTGTGGTTTTTACCTTGAGAAATATCAAAGATTGAGATTTTGTTGAAACAAGAAAAGAAAATAGTTAATTTTTCACATTTTGTAGGTGTCACTTTTGAAATTCATATTAAAATATATGAAAAACATTACGATTATGCAGCAGATATTCGTATGCACTCAAATATATATTACATAGACAAATGTTGTCTTTGCCACGACTTCCATACTATTGTCTTCATTGTTTAAAGAAAACAAAAATAATTACCATGATCTGTTTTAAATATCCGAACCGAATTATGAAGCATCCTACACTTAAAAAATGAAATACTAGAGGAAAATTCATAGCAAGTTGTGGAACTCAACAAACAAAAAGAGCATGAAGACATTTATTTGTAAAAATTCATAGTTTTTGAGAAAAAAATGTAAAAGACATTGTAGGGAAATATTATTTTAAATAACATAAAATTTCAAAACTTTTTTTCTTAATCCAAACATTCATAACTAATTTTAGAAAAAAGTAAAAAGTTTACTATTAAATACTTTCACAGCGATATTTATTTAACTTTTCATTTCTCTAATGAAAGCTTAATGTAATTTTATGAAAGCGCGTTAAAAATCATTTTAAAGTATGAAAATATACTAAAGGCAAATGATTTTTTTTCGTGAGGAGTTTCTAAGGTAAATGTCAAGGTAATCATCATTAGCTAAGAAATTGTGATTTCAAAAAGTCCCATTGTGCGATATGAATGAGTTTAAAATGCTAACAAAGGTAAAAAGAGACCTACAAGATCATCAATTAAGTCCGTGCATTTCCAAAATATTGTTTAATGGCCTTATATAAAGCCACGAAATGATATTTGGCTGACCATATTTTCAATTAATAGTGTATTATATTTACAGATGAAAGTAATCCACTAACATTAAATTATTTAAGTTTAAACTTTTGAAAAAATGTAGTTTAAAGTATTTATTATTTAGCTATGTTTTTTTTCTTTTGTTAAAGAAAATGTAAATATATATTTGTAATATAATTCTAATGTATGACAATTCTAATATTATTAACAGCGTTCTTCATTGAACTGCTTCAGATCTGACGTATGTAAATGTAGGTTAAATAAAAAAAAAAAAAAAAAACATTTTCCTCATAAAAATTTAATTGCTTGATTGCTTTTAGATTTTTTCTTGGCTTATATATAGCTGAATGTTTTGTTGCTTTGAAAGATAGTTAAAAACGGCATCGCTGATACTTATTTCCCCATTAGTGGTCTCAAGATTCTTAAAACGAGAAAAAATGAAACAAGTTGGAAATTGCTCGTCAAATGTGGCAAAACGTTCGTACCATAACCATTTTCATAAATATTTTTGATCGCATATTGTACTGAATGTATATTTTAGTGCACTTCAATAAGTGTATATCCATATCCATTTCATTCTGTTCGAAAGGCTCTAATATCATTAAAATGCACATGAAATATTTTTTCCCATTGGCCGTCATGTAAACGGAAAACTTTTGACGGTCCCTGTTATTAAACTATACATCCGATTTTCATAAAATTTGAAATGATACGACAAAATTTTGCAACTATTATATATTTAAAATTTCAGACCATTCGGAATGCTATAACATCATTAAACTGCACTTGCAATAAGTTATTCCCATTGGCCGTAATGTAACGGAAAACTTTTGACTGTCCCTCTAATTAAACTATGCATCCGATTTTTATAAAAATTTGAAATGACAAAATTTTGCAACAGTTATATATTTAAAATTTCAGACCATTCGGTCGGATAGTTTTTGCTCTGTTATATGCGGACAGGCGGACGGACAGACGGGCAGACAATCGGACTGAACGACAGCTATAGGTGCTACGTATTTATATAATTACGAACACACCTAAAAAGAGACCATTTTCAACATTTAATATCTTAAAATGTATTTGATTTTAAGACACAATTTTTATTGGACTGAAACTTTTGAATATGTTCTTTTATTTCATGTGTTTAAAAATTGCATGGTACAGAATTAGCATTTAAAGGGTGGGGTGGGGGGGGGGGGCTCCAAACTGTCAGACTTTTGAAGAGCAGGAAATTGGCATAACAGGTTACGCGCAGGATTACAAAATAAAGTTTGCAACTAGAATGAAAATTTAGATGCCTACTTATACTTCTGATTGTAATAATTACCCTGAACCTAAATAAATTTGCATTTAAGGCTTTATCATATTTTTAATACAAAGTTGTATTTAGTTAATGCAAAATTTAGAAAATTTCAACAGTATAATCACCTAAAAAAATATTTATTTGGAACAACAAAAATAAAATTTTAGGTTCAGTTTATATAGACTAACATGAAACATATGTTTTGAAAATTTCAAGAAAAGAGTTTCAAATGTTTTTGAGGTATCCCGCGCGTTGTGCCTAAAAATGTCATTTGGAGAAAAATGACTTTAAAGTTTCGGAAACGCCATTTCAGATATTGAGCGGGTATAATTCTAAAAGCCATAACTTCTGTTCTAATGGGAATTTCATAGAAACAATTATGTCAGGATGTTCAGAGAAGATAGGAGTTTAACATCTAAATAAAAAAATTAAATGTCGAAAATTTTAAAGCTTTAAGAGTCCTGAGACACCTTAACTAAAATTTATTTTCATCGGAATTTACAAAATGCCTTCAAGACGGTATGGGCAAGAAAGTAGGAAATTTTCGTAATTATTTAACTTAAACGTATTACACTCACACACAAAAAAAAGAGGATTTGTGGATATTTCATTTGTTTAAAGGACTTAATGAATTTATTTCATGAATTTAATTTATCGATAGTTAAATTCATATTTGAAGCGGGCTAGTAATATTTTATCCATATTTGTAAAACTAAATTACGAGTCCTCTAACCTATTAATTTAGGGAAAAAATGGCTCTCTCTGTCATTTATGGTACATTTTTGTTTGTGCAACAACAAAAAATGTGTATTTGTAGTGTTATTTTAGCATCAGTTCTGAATCGATTAATGCCAGTCTTAATCAATGTTAACTGCTAAGAATGTAGGTAGAGATAATAAGAATGCAGCTGAAGTGAAAAACTCCTTACGTTACTTAATAAAATGTTTAAAACCTTCTTATTAACAATTCGTGTTCGTACGTTTACTAAGCTCCAATTTCACTGCAATATAAGCAGTATTTAAAGTAATATACTTCAATTGATTAAATGAATTTTTAATACATTGTACTCTGCACTCAATGATTACATTCATATGCGTAATTAAGTCACTTTTTTATATAACGATGGAATAATCATCTTTTATTAGCATTTAAAACGAAATAGAGAAGAAACAACATTATAATTTGCCGTTTTCTCAGACTGTCAGATTGTTTTAATAATATAATTGCGTGGAGAAACTTTTATTATAGAAAACGTGATAATCCATATTTATGCGCTTTCGACAATCAATAAACGTATTATCGCCAAGCTAGTCATTAGTACTGAAATAAATTGCGGCTATATAAAGGTGACTTACTTTCACCACTCCTCTTAAGCAAGTCTGGATTATGTGATATTTTTGTATTTCATCAATACTTATAACTACAAATCATAACATAAATCATTTGGAAATATAGAAAGATCCTTAATATGTTTATTCAAAATTTGATGTTCTAAAAAGTCAATATTTAAGTGTTGCAAACTCCTGTTTCAGCTGAGAGTTTATTTTCTAAGACTGAAAACACAACTAAGGCAAAAACAAGTGGTATGGGTGAAAATTTATTGGGGAAATTGCTAAGTTTAAATGAAATTCCTGAAAAAAAAAAGAATTAAAAAAAAATACTTAAAATAAACGGAAAACATTAATGCTTGTATCAAAACATTAACTAAGAATATAAATATTAAAAAATATCGATAAAGTAACATTCGGAAATCTCGATATTCTTCAGAAGGTGTACTTCCCATATTGATATTTGAAAAAAAAAAAAAAAAACTTCAAATTGAAAATTTTTGTCATACCTATACTCCGAAGTTTTAAGAAAACTAAATTCTTAAATACAAAGATTAAGCATTCTGCTTTATCACAATATATATTGCAATCGGAAAATTCAGAACATATATTAAAATATTTGTTTAAAAGACGTTACTAAAAACACATTAAAAGTAAATTAAAAACCTATATTGACATGTTTCAACTCCTTCATTGAGTCGTCATCGGAATGTATAATAGAAGTTACAAATACAATGCATATTAAAAATGAAAAAAAAAATCATCGAATACAAACAAGTAAACATATAACGTGCCCTGCATTTTCGCTATCGCACGTGTTCCCTCTATGTCGCGACTCCGCAAGTTGACCAACCATTCAATCCATATATGTGGGATGAGAAAACGTAACGTATTGTTACAAACTTTTTCCATCTTAACTTACATTTCCCCCCCATTTTTCTTATGCATTGTATTTGTAATTTCTGTTATACATTCCGATGACGACTCAGTGAAGGAGTTGAAACATGTCAATATAGGTTTTTAATTTACTTTTAATGTGTATTTAGTAACGTCTTTTAAGCAAATAAATATTTTAATATGTTTTGACTTTTCCGTTTGGAATATATATTGTGATATGGTTATTAGTGGACGTAATTAAGGCTTATTACTCGTACTTACATTTGTATCATTCTGCTTTAGAGTAAGGATCATGTTAAATCTTTCTGACAAAAATTTAAATTTTATTCGAATAAGACATAATTCTTTTATTACATTTCATTATTTTTATCCATAATTTTTAAAACATAAAATTATTAAGTAAAATAATTTCTAAAAGTAAAGATACACAAATTAAATACTGCCACAAAAAATTTCACCCGATATTTCTTTCTCCCGACAGAAAAATAACTTATGCTTGAATCTTTTTTGTAAATAGTGCACATTTAAGAGAACATTCATTCCAAATGGATGGTTATTTGTTTGTTTTATTACAATAAAAATTTTGAATATAAAATATTATGAACGTCATCCGCATATTTCAGAAGCTTCGAAAAATGTGACATTTAAATTATTACATTAACGCAATTCCTCAAGATGTATTTTAAAGTTACTTAAATTTAAATAAAAATAAAATATAATTACTCTTGGTGATGCAATTTATTAAAATTAAATATTTAAATGAATGTTAAAATAAGTGAGATATGTATACGCTATTTTGTGTACTGCGGACCACATATTTTCTACTGAACAAGGTATGCTGGGGTAACTGGACCCACGAGGTAACTAGGCCATAGGATATTTTACATAAAAAAAAAACAGTTGATGTCTTTTAAGTTTTAGCTTTTGCCAACATTGCAGCCCCATCTCTACTTCTTAAAACAACGTGCCTCAAAATGTGCAATGCATTCTTAGACCGTTTGATTTATTATGTACATATATTTATATTACTGCTGTATTAAAACTGTATTTTACGTCAGTTTTGCAGATATTCTCAACAGTTTGTTTTCTTTCAGTAGGAAACATTAAAAAAATGTATTATTTTTTCTTTTATGAAACTATGCAGACACGCATAGACCGTACGCATCGCCATCGTTACGTATAATAGCATGCAATGTGAATAAAAGTTTATTGAATGTTATACGTTTACACAGAATGATTTCCTAATCTCATTTTTGTCTCCTTTAATACGGTTATGTTACGATATTTCAATTTTTGAGTCTGTTCAAGGCCCCTTTTTAACACTAAGGGTAGATACTATAAAAGTGCGTTTATTCTGTTACTTTAGGGACTGATATTCTGTTACTTTAGGGACAGGATTGGAAATAGGTCGCATTTTAATTATTTTTGGGCTACTTTAAACATAGTAAAACTTCCATATACTACTGATGTTGACCGCATTATACTTTCTATACACTATTGCTTGAGCAGCATTTATAATTCGTTTAAAGGGACGCAAAGAAATTCCGGTACTTTACGATGTAAGGGGATTTTTTTTTGCAGTGTATTTCAGTGCTGTTACATTATTTCAAAGATAATGGAAGTGTTCGTTATTTATCTTTTATTTGCTGAGATGCACAAAAGAATTCGGTTATAGGGGTGATTAGGAGCGGTAATTGCTCGGAACACGTTTTCAGACGTGGTGTGTATTTTAAAGCTTCAGTAAATTTTAGTATATTATGTAAGGTGAGAAATCTGTACACAGGGCTACACAAAAGAGCTAGTAAGTCGTACTGTCTATGAGCATGAATTTAGTAAAGAGTGCTTTGCTAGTGATTTGAATTTTCTAGCTGAATAATATTTTAGTATAAAAACAGACAAATGTAGAATGTAAATAAATTCGTTTAAGGAGCTGTATAAAATAAACATTAAACGTTGTAACCTATGGATGAAAATTGTTCGAAATGTATTTTTTGTTTTGTTACGCGTTTTTAATTTGAAATAAATTTTAGTATGTTCTGTGGTGTAAATAATTTCAGCAGATCTAGAATTACTCTAGACATTCTAATCTAGAATTTGGATTAAATTCTATAGACAAGAGTTTATGTAAGTGCGCTTTGATCTCAGTTTGTTAACTCAACGAATTTTTTCTGCATTATGTAACATTCGTATAGTATATAATAGACAAATTTGTTTACATCTTTTTACAAAAAGATATGGATGGATTGACATGTATGTATCATAAATACAAGTAAACCAATTTTATTAATTTGTGTCTTCTCTAGGTGAACTACAGTTTTACTTTATTGTATGTATAAAAATATTATATGTTATATACAACATACTCACAAAATAATTCGCACACATTACCGATAAAGTCAGAAATTAATAAAAATGACTTTTTATTATGTTATGTGTTTTCTAAAATGTTTAGATATATCATTTAATTGTATGTAAAAACTTAAAAATATTCGTAAAATATATCATAATATATGCCTTTTGTATGATTTTCGTTCTTGAATAATTGCGCTGTGAATTATTATTCCGGATTTATCTTTATATTGCATTCACTTGCTGGCTAATCAGAATGTTGACTAGGAGAGCTCATTAAACCATTTTTTCCTAAATGTCTCATATAATCATTTTGCTACGGCAGATAGCTTGTAAAGTAGATTATTATATGACGTTGCCTAATGGTAATCTAGGAATCCAATTATATTGCATGCATAAATTAACTTTCTTTTTAGGTTTATGCAACCACTCATTGAATAAAAAATATATACCTTGCATCAGCCTTGTTAGCCAGTGGGCAGCTTTTAGTTAGCTTTCTAACGATTTTCAAAGAAGCCATCGCTAAAATTTATATAAAGAGTATGGATTCCCCATTTAGTGTATAAATTTGTTTTTTCCAATGTTTGATATTAATCTTTAAATTTGTGATACCTTTATATCCTCTCATTTACATAACTGTTCTTTGATATGATAAAAAGCAAATTAAATCAGAACTTAATGTATACTGCCAATTAATCCGTTATGCAATATGTTAAGAATTTGTGTATTAATCGAATAAATATATGTTATTTATTTAAGTATTTTTTTACATAAAATAATAAAAAAAAACAATATTTTTTTTACGAAACATTTCGTTTGAAATATATATTTACATGAAAATTATATACATATGCCTAAAATCAGATTGTTATTTCTTTTAAGTTAGTGTAAAAATGAAAACTAATAGCATTGATAAATAACATATATTCGAGAAAAAATATGAAAGTTTAAATTGAAAACATAAATAATTCAAATGTCTTATTAGAACATATTTTTATATTCAGAGGTGTCTAGTACTCTAACACACTAATGAGTTCTTTAAAGAGTTTAGATTTAAAATACTACGTGTGTGATCGTCTTCAATATCGGAATTATAAACACATGCCACTTACGTAAACTTTTTAAAGGACAAAAATGACATTACCAAATGAAAAATATTTTAATTGATTATCAGTAATCGTTCTTTATGTTTCTGTTAGTTAATAAAAGAAACAAGTTAATTATAAGTGTTTAAAATATGACATACTACTAAAAATTAAATGTAAAATATAAATGAAAACAATAAATGAGTTTTTAAGATTACTTTTATTATAATTATGAATTCTATAAATGGAAAATAAGATAAACTTGTAGTTAATTTTATGACGCCAATCAATTAAACATTTATACGGAATATCTTGAAAAAAATATTGTAATTTAATATTTATATTTAAATATATATATTACTGAAAGTAAGAAACAAAATGCGTTATTTAGAAAAATGCTTATGTGTCATGAATACTACTTCCTTTCAATAATATTTGTATAAAACAAATTACTGTTAATATCCATAGAATTATCCAAAAATATCTGTCAAAATAAATTTAAACTAAATGACAAAGGTTTTAAATTACTCCCTTGTACACATTTTTATATTAATCGAAAAAAATAGATATGGAAGCAAAAATCACTTTCTAATAGTTGAAAGAAATAATTATGTTATAAAAACGTTTATTTGATTCCAATACTAAGTGAATGATTAGTTCATTTATCGAAATTAATAGTCTATTCTACGTCATTTATATAAGCATATTAAAACTGCAAATGAAATGGCAATAAGGCAAAATTTCATATTCATTAGTCGAGATGATTTTGGCTTGTAATATAACAACGGTTTAAGTACAACTCATGCAATACTTGAAATACTGACATTGGTAAAACGTAAATATAAATCGTAAAAAAGTAACTAAAGGTATTCCCGATAGAATTATTATTGATATAAAAAACAACAGGAAAAATAATATGAAAAGGAGTAATGTAACTAATTACCTTAGTAATATTACAACGAAATGTGTAACTTAGTTTTAAACAGAAATAAAATCATTACAGCAATTAACGTTAAATAGAAATCATAGTTACTTCCAAAAATTGTACAAAAATTGTACTTCAATTTGTGCGCCACGCTTAATTAGGCGTTTTTTATATTGTAGCTTATATTGTAGTTCATTACATTTATCTTAGTTAAATAGCATATTTATTTAAAAGTTTACAAAATAACCATTATTTCTGTCGTGAGCACGTTTTCATTAGGTGTCATATACTGCACTGCCTTTACTTAAAATTCTAAAAATTGAAAGCAGTTATTGAATCAAAATATTATTTAACGAACGGAATTATCATTTAAATCAAAAGAAGAGTGCGCTGTTAAACTGGTGGCATTGAGCGCACATGCCATTCACACTAATTTTATATTATACTCTTATTTCAAAGAATAATGCCTTTCGAAAAATAAAGAAATTGACAATAAACCATTTTAGCTAAATTAAGGGGGGATAGTTCCCCCGTCCCTCCCTTTATATTTAACCAATGAACCTTCAGTTCTACTCAGGGCGCCTTATGAGAATAAACCGATATTACAAATTTGAAGCAAATCAAATAATTCTGCATGTGAAACCAATTTCTCTAAATTAAGGGGGGGGGGGTAGATTTCCATGCAGAATTATCCGATTTGCTTCAAATTTGATATACCGGTTTATTATCATAAAGCGCTTGCCTGATTAGATTTGGAGATTTATTGAATAAGTATAATGGGGGGACATGATCTAATACCCACCTCTTAATTTAAATAAATGGATTTTTCATGCATAATTATCCGATTTGCTTCAAATTTGGTATACCGGTTTATTCTGAAAAGGTGCTTTCCTGATTAATTTTGCGGGGTCATAGGTTAAGTATAAAGGGCTAATCCCTCCTTAATTTATATAAATGGGTTTTTCATGCAGAATGATCCTTCAAATTAGTTATACCAATTTATTCTGTTAAGGAATTTCCCAAATTAGATTTGGAGGTTTATTGGTTAAGTATAAATGGGGTAGGAATAGGGGCTAATCCTCATCCTTAATTTCGATAAATGGGGTTTTCTTGCAGAATTACCCGATTTCCTTCAAATTTGGTACACCGATTTATTCCGATAAGGAGCATTCTTGATTATTTACCATTTTGCTTAAAACGAATGACTTCTATTTTATGAATAATAGACATATATAACAGTATAATATACACTTAGAGTGAATAGCCTGTGAGCTCGATGCCATCAGTTTAACTCTGGCACTTTCTTTTTATTTAGTTATCTACTTTAGATAATAAATACCGGAAATAAAACAGCTCAATGAGCAGGGATATTTTTTTTTATGCCACAAACATACAGGGACGTAATGTAAGAAAAATATAAAGTTCATTTGTAATTTTACATGATTCACTGATGTCTATTTAAAATATTGAATTTGCTCCGCCAAGGATGCAAATTAAGGATTTCGTTAGACGCATTTTCCCCAGAAATATGTTCATTTACTTTACTTTAGGGAAATCTTTAATCACATACTATTAAATAAGGCTCGGAGGATGCGTATATTAAAACAACAATCCTCGAATAGCGCATTTCGTATTTTTTAATTGCAGAAACATATTATCAAATCTGCAATGAATAGCGGAGAGATTTTTAGTAAGAGAGTTAAATATTAACCTTCTCGTGGCGTATGTAATTCTTCGTGATTGTCGTCTTTTACAGAATTTTTAATCTTTTATCATCGGTTCTTTAAAGCAGAAATTTTTGAATATCGTAATCGGGGAAAATGTCCTCATTAAATCAGACAAAGTTTTTGCTAAAAAATTACTGGTGAGAAAACCAAATAGTATTAATTAGACGGGAAAATGCATGCCCGAATATATCTCTGTTTGCGCAGCAAGAGGGTTAAGCAAGTATTTCTGAAACCGCAGTGCCATGCTCCTTGGAAATCCTAAGGAGTATACGAATCTTGGTAAAAGTGCATGCCATGAAAATAAAATTTCGAATTTGATTCCTAATATTTTGTATCTTTGTGTTATCCGGAAACAAATTATCGCAAATTAAATTTAATGATATTATAGGATTTGAAATACTGATGGTAGCAAACGAACACTTTGTTCATTTATTTACTACATGAATTTAAAGTAGATCACACTCTGCATATAACGTTTTCACCCTTTTGCTTCATATCACTAAGATATTAATTATGGGTAAACGGAAAACTATATTGTAAAACTTCGGTTCTGGCTGTACTAGCATCGAGGTGACTTGGGTACATAGCGTTGTTGTTTTCTCCTTGTGGATGCAGCATGCCTGCATGAAATTTTGCAGCGAAGCTGTTAAATGTAGGGAGAGAGGAGTTTCTTACTTCTGTTAGGCTGCATTCAGAAAAGAAATTTGCCACCCTTCTACATTATCCCAGGCAATCTTTTCTTCTGGTCCCTTCTGCGGTTTATTCACAAAAGGATACAGAAAATCAACAATGTGTCAGAAGATAACATTAGCTCTACTTGATGGAAATGATTCAATTTTGCAGGACATAAGTCAGCTTCCTTTTAAAGCCATTAAAGATAAAAACACCGCGTGACCACAAAAAAGACGCCGATACTGATAAGAGTAAAATGACCCATCTATTCGACCTTTAAGGGTAAAAAATATGGTTAAAATACTGAAGAAATGTCTATCTCCTGTGGTCGCCGTTTAAGTAGCATCAGAAACTTTTCCCTATTACACAGCACTTTAAGGGTCTACAGTTCTACCTAGTTCAGGAACATCAGACATTAGGAAGAAGAAGAACAACCACAACTTTTATTACAATTTATAAATAAAACACAGTGTTGTAAATCTACTTTAATCAGTTTCGAAATAAAATTGGTAAACATTTATAACAAGGGTTGTTTTCACATTCGAAAAAATTGTTACCATTTGGAATATATCATAACACTTTTTTTATAAAACAAATATTTTGTGAGAAACATACATATACTGCATTTAATTCATTTTCTTTGCTTTTAAATATGTAGCATACATTCGTTACATTTATTCGCATGTAATAATATCATCAATTATTACTTCTTCAGAAATATGTTTGACATAAAAGTTACTTTAAATATTTCATTGATTCGGAATTTTGCTCAAAATAGTAATATCATGCCAATTTTAAGGTCCCGTACTTAAAAAGTAAAAAGGGAACTTATAAGGTCACACCTGTGTCTGATATATTTTCAAAGATATCATCGAAAATGTATGGCAAAAATATGCTCCCTCCTCTATATTACTAAACCTACTCAAACTAAAATTATAAAAAAAAAATTAAAGGTAGTAGACGTTAATTTAAACTTTTCAGGAAAACTATAGCGATTACCCTAGGTCACATAGCTTTTGAGAAAACCACATTATT
Organism: Maratus speciosus; assembly: GCA_963932465.1. NCBI lineage: Eukaryota > Metazoa > Arthropoda > Arachnida > Araneae > Salticidae > Maratus > Maratus speciosus. The sequence goes on along the minus strand of OZ010790.1, from coordinate 173,889,653 downwards.
CAGCTATACACAATATCGATTTGTGGGCATTCAGCAAAGGTGATGAAGAGCACTGGGAGGTAGCTATCGTAGTAGCTACCTATGATAATATATAAAACATTGTGATAATGATTTTCAAAAAATTCGTCGATAATTAGCTGCGATATAAACCCTTAAATACACGGACGGTTTGGATATACATAATGACAGGGGCGGCGTACTGTATGTACCATCGGCTTTTAAAGCCCAGTTAATAACTTCTAATGATATATTTGTGCAATTCAATGCAGTATAAATGCAATACACGTCAAATTGTTAAAAACAGACTAATTTAATTAGAATTATTCACATAAATTTTATGGGATTCGCGACTAGTTTGCATTGAGTGTATATCTCAATATGCCTCCCGTGTCTTTAATAATTAATTAAAAACTGGAAAAACGCGGCATGGACCAAGGATGTTTTGCAACTTTGCGACGTCCTTTCGAAGAGTGCTTATCTCGATGCCAAATTTCAACGTTGAATAAGAGTTTTGTTTTAGCTACACTGTAAAAAGAAAAGATTAATGCTGAGTTTAGTTTTATGAAATGCCAAATGGAGTTTAAATATGCACCACTTTTATTGTCAGTACTGAGTTAAGTTCATCTTAAACATATTAGGATAAGATTAAAAAAAGAGTTATACAGAATAGCAATATTTGATATTATTTGGGATTCATATCTTTTTGAAAGTATTTATGATATACACATTCATGTTTTTTTAGTATATACGGATATACCCAACCCTGCGTTATATGTACAGTTTTTTTACCAAATCTTATTATTCTTTTAGCCACGAATTTTTTAATAATGCAGCTAATAATCCATATATTTACTATCCATGTATACCGAACCCTCTGAGCGCAAGTGCTACTTGAACTTTACCGTTTATTTATTTTCGATAAGCTTTTTAACCCTCGCGCTATGAATCCCGCGATTTCCACGGACAACGTAAATGTAGCAAAATTTGCGCACCCGCGATTTCCTCGTGGATGCATTTTTCGTCGATTTAAAATAACAATGCGCTCTTTTTCCGTTTAATGGTTTATTTCGGCTTTTCAGCAATGTTTAATTGTTTATTCAGGTCTGAGTTAACACATCATGTTAGTTGTCCATATTTCTGTGAAGTTCATAAAATTGTTCTACAAGCACTCCGCGCGCTCTTTTCAAAGGTCAGAGATGACTCCACCCCATGAGACTAACCGCTCGTCATTTTGCTAGCCATATACAGTCGGCTCTCGTTAATTCGAACTCGTCGGGACCACAAGAAATGTTCGAATTATCCAGAGTTCGAATTATGGAAAGTATGAGAGAAAACATGTTTAAAGGGGTACTATTACAAAGGAATTAATGTTATAGTATTTTTTTTTTAATTTCGGATGTTATCGTTAGAATGACTTAATATTAAATTAAAAGATATAAGTACATAAAATAATTAATAATATTAAAATAATATAAATAAAACATAAAAATTAATAATACACTATAGAACAACGGCATTTAAAATTACATTTTAATTGTACTATAATTTTCTTACATGAAATTAGATAAACATTTAAGAAATTATTTACACTTATTTATCATCTCTATGAAAAAAATTATCAACTGTTGTTTGCTTAGTCCTATTCATTTTTGACTTTTTAGCCAGTTTTTAGCTCACAGGCTATCAAAGCCTGAGAGCTAATGCGCCCGCCCGTTCTGTATGTAGGTATGTATGTATGTATGTATGTACGTACGTACGTATGTACGTATGTATGTATGTATGTACGTAACGCGATAACTCTTGATAGAAACATCCGATTTGCTTCAAAATTTTTTCCTAGGTTCATTGTGATAAGGCGCTTCCCTGATTAGTTTTGGGAGTTCATTGGTTAAGGATAAAGGGGGAAAAACCGGGTTAGTCCACCCCCCTTAATTCAGAAAAATGGGTTTTTCATGCAGAATCATTCAATTTGCTCCGAATTTGGTATACCGGTTTATTATGTTAAGGAAGTTCCCTGATTAGTTTTGGGGGTTTATTGGTTAATGATAAAGGGGGAAAAGGGGGGTTAGTCCACCCCCTTAATTCAGATAAACGGGTTTTTCAGGCAGAATCATTCGATTTGCTCCGAATTTGGTATACCGGTTTATTATGTTAAGTAACTTCCCTGATTAGTTTTGGGGGTTCATTGGTTAAGGATAAAGGGGTGAAAACAGGGTTAGTCCACCCCCTTAATTCAGATAAATGTGTTTTTCATGCAGAATGATTCGATTTGCCCCGAATTTGGTATACCGGTTTATTATGTTAAGGAACTTCCCTGATTAGTTTTGGGTGTTCATTGGTTAAGGGTAAAGGGGGAAAAGGGAGGTTAGCCCGCACCTCTTAATTTAAATAAATGGGTTTTTCATGCAGAATGATTCGATTTGCTCCGAAATTGGTATACCGGTTTATTATGTTAAGGAGCTTCCCTGGTTCGTTTTGGCGATTCATTGGTTAAAGATAAAGGGGGGCTAGTCCATCCCCTTAATTTAGATAATTTTTTTTGCAAGATTATTCGATTTGCTCCAAATTTGGTATACCGGTTTATTATGATATGGAGCTTCCCTGATTAGATTTGGAGGTTCACTGGCTAAGTATAAAGGGGGAAACGGGGGCTAATTCCCCTTCACTTTTTTTTGAGTGGCATTATTCTTTAAAATAAGAGTACAATATACAATTAGTGTGAACAGTCTGTGAGCTCTATGCCATCAGTTTAGCTGGGCACTTTTCTTTTTTATTCTATTTGTAACAAAATGTTAAGTTCTTTGATGCATCAGGATAAATGTACGCAAACACTCAATTGATTGTGCAATTGACTTTTCTGTGTGTAAGGAAAGCACTTGGGACATAGTAGCAGAATCACCAGAATCCGATTCCATCTCTTCATTGCATTTTTCGTGAATTGTTTCAACAATTTCTTCCACAGTTAAGGGTCCAGATACTTCTAAACTATTGTCGGCTGCTACATACTCTGCGAACGTAATATCGCATTGGAACTTTTCAGAAAAGTTTGGAAATTCTATTTCTTCAAAAGGTCTGTCGTTTTGGTCATTTGCATTATAACCACCCTTTTTAGATGGATGAATAAATCCGGCATGTCGAAAGCATTTTTCTATTGTTTCAGGTTGTACGGCGTCCCACGTCGCATATAAATCGTTGATGGCCTTGAGTAATGTTACGTCGTAGCTTTCTTTAAGATCAATCGAAAATAAAATTTGTTCTAGAATCCTTTTACGATAATGAGTTTTTAAATTTTGAATTATTCCTTGATCCATCGGTTGCAGTTGTGCTGTAGTATTAGGGGGTAAATATTCAATCTTTATAGAGCTCAGTGTTGGTAGCTTACAATGACTCTGCACATTATCTAGCAGCAATAGAATTTTTCTGTTTTCACGAGAAAATTTTTTATCCAGTTCTTTTAACCAACTGATGCAGATCTCACGCGTCATCCAGGCTTTGGCATTTGCCACATAACAGGCAGTGTTTTAACTCCTTTGAAGCAACGTGGATTAGTTGATTTACCAATAACTAACAATTTTAACTTCTCACTTCCATCCATATTGGCACCTACCATCACAGTTATCCTGTCTTTTCTAAGTTTATCACTTGTGCACGTTTCACCTTTAAATGTTAAAGTCTTATTAGGAAGAAGTTTATAAAACAACCCTGTTTCATCGGCATTAAACACGTCTTTTATTGCATAAGTAGAAATAAGTTCGGGTAGCTTTTCGCAGAATTCATTGCAAATAGCGAGGTCTACAGCACCACTTTCACCACACACAGTTTTGTGTACGATGTTATTCCGCTGCTTAAAACGTGTCAGCCATCCTTCGCTGCAATTGAAATTTTTAATACCCATGAGTAGTGCAAGTTCTTTCGCTTTAGCTGCCAATATAGGTCCACTCAAAGGTACATTTCTTGACAATGCATATTTTGTCCATAACAGTAAAGCTTCCTCTAAATCCTCATGGGCTGCTGTTCTCATACGTTTTCGTCATTTAGCAAATCTTTCCTTTTCCCATGATTTCAGGATGAATTCTTTATTTTTCAAGTAAGTAGACAGCGTATTCTTTTTTATTCCATATTCTGCAGCAATTTCTGTCTTAGATTGGCCACATCCTACCTTTTTAATAATTTCCACTTTGGTTTCTAGAGTTAACGATTTATAATTTCCACGTGAAGCCATATTTTAAAGAAACAAGACCTTTTACTTTCTCAAAAAACAATTTAGCAGTAAGTAAAACCATTGACTGAAAATTTCGATCCCCAGAGTGAAAGTAGAATGTAGTGATAAAACATGTTTCCCCTATCTTTAACAGATGTCCACTCAGTGAATTTCTTGGAATGTCACTGGGTCAAATGCTACAGAAGGGATTAGGAAAAGCACAATGGAATAAGGGGCGGATGTGTCATTGATGGACAGACAGTGCGCACTAAGAAAGCGGATTTCAAATGCATGGAATTATTATACTAGTTCAGAACAATTCTGACAAAAATGAAAGAAAGAAAGTTATTTCAAGGATCTGAAGTCCGTGAGAAAGTAAGGAAAAATGAAAAAATGGAATTCTCATTAGTTCGAATTAAACGAAGTCAAGAGAAAATGAGTTCGAATAAAGGAAAAGTTTTAACGTTATTCTGCCATTGAAAATTTCGGGACTTCATGTTTAGTTCGAATTAAGCGAAGATTCGATTTATCCGATTTCGAATTAACGAGAGCCGACTGTACTCCAATATCCGATCAAGAAAGAGACTCCTAGATAGTGTGTTGTTTGTTGTTGAAGAAACCTGAAACTAGCAAAAATATTTGCAAAGAAAAAATTTGGTGCAAAGATTGCGGAGTAGGACATTGCCTCGTACCTTGTTCTGACAACTAAAAAAAAAAAATCTTTTACAAAAATTTTTTTACACATTTTAACGCTAAAATATACGTAGATTTGAAATATCTAATAAAACAAATACGCAAATTTTGAACATATTTTGTAAAAAAATTACGCAGTGAGAGGGTCAATGATGAGTATATACAATACTTTTAATACATGAATGGAGATTACCACGACACGTATTCTTATAATACATTAACTTCTTATTAAGAAAAGTAAATTGAAATAGAAATTTGAAAAGGCTATAAAAAATAAATTATTTAAAAAATATTTGTTTTAAATTATTTGAAGAACCTACGAAAGCAATGTTATTACAGATTTTGTGGGCAATAAAAGGTTCTGATTACACTGTCATTTTAAAAATTTATTACATAAATATATAAAGTAAAGGTTGCTTTTTATAAGTAATATTTTGGAAAATTCCATTTGCTAGAAACTTCTTTTAAAGATATTTTGAGCTGATTTCCTCAGTGGTTTCGATTTACTACAGAGATATAACAAATCAGATGGAAAGTCGCATCAATTGATTTCATTTCATTTCTTTCTGAAATATATTTACCTATGCAGTAATGTATCTTCTAGATTATTTTTGAGGGTATTATAGTGTTTTAAAATAAAGTGTAAATCATGTTACTATTCATTCATTTTATGAAATAAATCACCTATAACTTCTATCAAAGTTTCCTATTACCAATTTCATTATCTAAATATCAATTATATTAGAATATATATCAAGTTATAAAATATCAATTTAATATGGTGTTTGTATTACTGCAATTCATAACAAGTGAATAACACAATTTTAAATTCCTTCAAGGCTTGATATGAGTTATTTTATTTCTAACAAAGAAGATCACCTGACCGGTCATACTCAAAATATTTTGGAAAAATATACTAATTAAACTACTTATGTATGTAATAAATGATCAGTCAAATTTAGCGGCGGAATTACAGAAGAAAGTCTGTAAAAAAATGAAGTAATTTCGAGTATTAGACGAAAGCGTCACACGATTTGGCGAACAGTGCTTTTCCTCGGCAAATGCAAACGATATTAATGCACCTGTAAATTGCTTGTTAATTGGTTTTTAGAATGCATGAAAATATTTTTTAATGAATTTAAACTTAAATAATCACAAAGTTTAATAAATACATTATTTTCGTATTACATATTTATGCTGCTTGTTATTTAATTGTATTAATTTAAAAACAATTTGATATATAAAAAAATATTTTCATATATTTAAGCATTTTCTAAAATAAAGGCAAGACGAAGAAAACTTCAATTATTTATTTCAATATCGAAGAAGTTGTTTCATAGCAACAAAATTGAATCGACGGAGCTCAACTGGACTTAATTTTGACATTAAAACAATTTTAATCAGTTTAAATTTTGTTTTACTTCATACAATTTTATAGTTAACTTTCATTATAAATAGATATATATGACGAAACTATAGTTAAATCAAACTGTTACTGACAAAACTAAAGTTATATACATTAAATGTATTTAAACAAGTTCAATTTGAAACATTTTTGTCTTAAAGAGTATTTGACATAAAAAAGTATTTTTTTTTAATCCATCGCCAACTTTAATAAATCACCAAATAAACGAATTTGTCAATATTTTTTTTACTGACGGTCTATCGAGTTTCAGCCGAATTTTTTTTTTAGCCCCTGGTATGCTATTTCTTCGTTCCAACAATTAAAGTGCCGTCTCTGAAAAATAACGTTCCTTTATATAAGCCAGCCTTGAAACAAAGCAGATGTATCATTGTGCGGGATAGTACCGCAATTATTTTAACTTATAAGCATCGCACATTTTGAAATTTTATACCGTCTTATTGGGAAAAAAATACTTTTAAATGCAATTTGCTTGAAAACTGAATCGCAAATTATTTTTGTGATATTAATTTTGTGTAGTTTTTAGCGTCGTTTGTTTAATTTTGGCAACTCAAGTACACAATTTTTGTAGAAAGTAAAGGAAAATAGTTGGAAAATGTTGGTTATATCTTTCTGTTGCTATTTTCCCATAACAACGAAAACAAAATGTAATTAAAATGAGTGCTATTTTGAAAAAATATAAATGAATGATTTCTGATAATACATGGAGCTATTACAAACTATATTTAATTTTCAGTATCTATATTATTATTACAAACAAATTGAGGCATATGAATCAATATATACCTGATTTTTTTTTGTCGAGTTTCTTGAATGACGACATCATTTTTTTTTTTTTTTTGTATTTGTGTATTAACCAGCGATAGTGATGACATATACATACTTTACTGTAGATGTTGTTTACGACTGGTTCGTAAATGTGGAATTTTTCAGAGGATGAGAATGGAGTCATTTTATATAAAATAAAAGCGTGTGTTTTAAGTCTTAAAAGTGAAATATATTTTGTATTACCCATATTTACATACAGATCACTTTTTTTCCTCGGGGGCGACAATAAATTCTGATAAAAGCCGAATTCCTGCTTTCTAGTTATAAACATATCTATCCTCATGAATAGAACATTCTATAAATTTTTTGAGATTTTTCGGAGTATGTCCATATGGAGACCTTCCTTGTAAGACACAAATCAAGTTAAATATAGGCTTTCTCATAGAGAGGGTGCTAAAATATATGTCAAAATGAAAGGCAAATCACGTTTATGACAAACGAAAATCGTATAGGAACATATTCGAAACTAATTTTTTTAGTCAAAAATACTCGATCGCTCATTCATAATTCTTTTCAAATTTTCTGTCGAAGTTTTATAAAAAATGTTGCTGTACATTTTTTTCTTTTTTGTGTGATATATGAGTGTATACACAAAGTTCTTGAAGTATGCAGTGATTCTGCCAGCAACTCCACAAACATTATCTATTACATTCCGAAGTATACAGCCGCCGAATATTCGTGTTCGTCAACACATTGTACTTTTCACTTAAAAAGTAAAGTTGTGGTCTTAAGACCTTGTTTGATTTTCTTCCAATCAGTATATTTATTTGCCGTTTCAAATTTCAAATATTGCAGGTATAACAATAAAAACTGTAGATATATGCTGAATAATATCGCTTTGCGTATAATATAAGCTAACTCGACTACATCCAGATACAGGCATGTAGGTATGCAATACAGACACGTCCAGGGAGTATCATCTTTATCTGATATTAATCTTCACTTTATTTAAGTGAAAGATTTCGGTAAATGATAATAACTCTTTAGAAATAGAGATGGATATGTGCCTCAAATCACAAAAGTGTTTAGTCGAACCCTAGTCTACAAACTGCTGCAATTAAAGACCTAAAACTCGTCTACTCCATTTTTTGTGGCAATAGCTAAAGACATGTTTTGACATGAAGAAGAATTATTGAAACAAACGTTAAGTGTTATCTTTATTGGATATAATTAGATGTGGTGCAATTATTATGTTTTTTCTGCAAACTACGAATAAAAAATGAAATATGTCTCATATTTTTTAAACATGCCGTATTATGTTACAAAAAATATGAAGTACTATTTTCATATTTTCTATTAAATATAAACAAAAAACTTGTACATAATTTTCGACAAATATACAATTGATATTTAACATAAAAAATTAGGAAAAAATACTAATTGTTTATTTTTAAATACGTGTACATTAACGTTTTTAAATATTATTAATTAATAACTCTGCATTATGTATTCTAAAAGTTTAATTTATTAAAATATTTATTTCCTTAAATAAACCTTACAGAACGGTGTCTTCTTTAAGTGCGTTCGTAATTATATAAATACGTAGCACCTATAGTCGTCGTTTAGTCCGTCCGTCCGCATATAACAAAGCAAAATCTACCCATCTGGTCTGAAATTTTAAATATATAATTGATGCAGAATTTTGTAGAGTCATTTCAAATTTGATGAAAATCGGATGTATAGTTTAATTACAGGGACAGTCAAAAGTTTTCCGTTACATTACGGCCAATGGGAAAAAAATATTACAAGTGCATTTTAATGTCACAGCCTTCCGGACAAAATGAAATTGATATCCACTTATGAAAAGCAGTAAAATATACATTCAGTAGAATATGCAGTGCAAAGAATATTTATAAAACTAGTTATAGTAACGATGCACCTCATTTGCCACGTTTGGCGTGCAATTTCTATCTTGTACAAATGTTGCTCTATCCTATTTCACTTTTAAGACTGACAATTAGATGAAAATATATTTCAAATTTTAAATTTTAATTTAATGCTAAATTTGTTTTCTTCAATTCATGACAAGTGAATTACATAATTTAAATTTCATCCAATGCTTGATAATTATTTTATTTCTGAGACACCAAATTAACTGAAAATAGAAATTAATAATTAATTACATTAACTTTCCCGATTTCCATTAAATAAGCTTTTAATGTAAATTCTTCGATATGATGTAATCAATAGAATTTATGGTGATGTTTATCTTCCCAGTTGTAATGTTTGCTTTGTTTAAAAAAATGTTTAATTAAGTGAAATCGTTTTACTTATAGACTTTATGGGCTCTTGCATAAATAATGTATAAATATTTGAGTTGGTATATTTAATTTCAATTTCAATTAAATTTCATAGTTTAGCGTTTACTATAAAAGAAGAATTAAAATAAAAATTGAATATTATTCTAAAGCTATTTATTCTGTTTAGATTTTTCCCCTTTAAGTAAATTAACACATTCTCAAAAATAATTTTAATTTGTTTTGAAGTTTTAAATGGAATTTAATACAGAAAAAGAAGTCAATTAAATCTGCTTAAAACAAATACTTAAATTTTGAAAATACTTTTTAAAAATATTTATTCTTATTTCTCAAAGGAATCTTCGTACGTTGAAATTTATTATAAAATAATTTCATTTGACTGTATCGAAAACAACTTAACAATATCGAGAATTTTTACTTTTAGATAGTTAGATATTTGAATTTTTGAAAAAAAAATTCATAAGAAAAGTAATTTTTTCACCGTATTTGTAATACTAAATTAAAGATTTTGCTTAACAAAGTTTATAGTTAAAACTACAAACACTATGGAGTTTCAAAGCCATAAAAAAAGGGTTCGTAATATTAGACATCCTGTACTTTATTTACAAAACTTTCTTAAATGTATAAGAAAGATTACCTATTAAGGACTTAATTCAAGGTTACTTTTTATATGCTAAGATTTTGAGGTCTACGGTCAAGTGTCAATCGTGTTGTCGTTTTCTGTGAAGCGAACTGAACCTGAGATCTTGGGGTAAGCTTTTAACTCTCTGAACTATAAAAATACCTACTACATACGTTCGCTGTCTTTTCATATATCATCTACAGAACCTTTTATTTTGAAATATAATACGTGGCAGCACTAAACAAAAGTAAATATATGAAAATATCTAGAATCAGAGCTGAATTAGAACTTATTGTGAAACTTGCTCTTTGTGTTTTGAAATGTACCACACAAAAGCAAATTTAACAATTCAACAACATAATGTTTGCATAAAAATAAAACCTATTTTCAGTTAGTTGTACAACATTTGGGTAAGTCTTTATTCAAATTTATGTAACTTTTTGTGTTAAAAGTACTGTTTTCTTATGTGGAACGTTTTTTAACTATAAAAAAATGCTTTTTAAAATAATTTCTCATAAAATATTAATTTTTAGTACATTTAAATAGTTCCATGATAAGAACGGTTTGTAGTTTATAATAAAAAAATATCAAAATACATATCTTTCAAGCATTTAAAAAAATCATGAAATTTCTTACCTCAAAGTGTTAATATCTCGTACTTGCGACTGTGAACAAATAATGATTAAACTAATAATTAGATAAAATTTCAAAAATTCCAATTTTGAGTTTTTTTTTCCTGTATACAAATAAAACCTTTTTAGGAATTTTTATAGAGTGTGTAATAAGATAGTAAAACGTTTACTTGAGCATGTGTTATATAGCGGGACAATTGAAAATGAAAATACTTATAGGATTTAGTCGTCAGATCCTGAATATTCAGAAAAAAGCACATTAAGTAAAATGGTATAAGTTATGTCGGAGTTTAATCGTGTCATATATACATTAGGGTGTCTCGAAAGTATCGAAATTTTTCCGATCTTTAGGTCGCGCATCGCCATTGAATTTAAGTATATATTTTCAAAATTGAACAAGTTTCATACAATGATGAAAATTAATTTTTTTACCATGAACTTTTGCTATATTTGCCGTATCGCTTGCTTTAGACTTTAGAGCATCGTTTTAAATTATTAAAATTTTTATAATATGATATTTTTAAAATATTGTATTTACTTAACTTTAAACAACTATATTAAAAAATATATTAAACACTTTTGTAAAGTATTGGTTGAAACAATTTTAAACAAATTTCACTAAAACCATTTTAAACAGTGTGCATTAAAACAATTTTACGGAATTGTTATATTTATCACATACATACATTTTGTACTACATGTAAGAACTTGTACTGATATTTATTATAAAACTTTGGAATAAGTGACTTTGAAATGAAAGTTTATCTAACACAGCTGCCTCTTTTATTTCGACCACACAATTTTTCAGAAGCCTCAGTCACAATTTCTGGTTTTCAGTTCCATTTCTGAGAGAACTTTGAAATAAATGAGAGACAAAATGTTCTTTGAGCTGATACTTGGCAATATAGCAGTTGAAGTAACCTTGCAGATAATCCAATCATTATATTCTGAGTAATATTGAACACTAATATTGAACTTGGTACTGCAAAATCTCGCATTATTCTCGCACTTTCAGTAATAGACTGCATTGTTTTTTAATGCCAATAACTGTTTTTTTTCTGGATGTGCAAAAATCGTATTACGCACAATAACAGAGTGTATCACCCCCTGCAATTTTTCGTTAAGTAACGCGTTGTTATTATTATCTTAAACACATGCATTACTATGTCAATAACAGGGAGATTATTCTTAGTGTCAAATCATACAGACAAATTTGTCTTCCTGACGAAAAAAATTATATGTTTCAATTCCGTGTAGGGTTTAATAATGATAGATGCAACCTGAGAGTTCTGTTTGCGGTCGTTACCCATCAAGAATGAGAAATTAGCCGTCTTTACAGACAGTAAAGGTCTCCAGGAAAAAATCCCGATCGCACAACATGGCATATTTCAAAAAGATATATAGTTTTCATCTTTATGGAAATCATTTGGAATTATTTTTATAGCCTCTATTGGGAAAATTGCAATTGATTACTTTAAATTTGACAACAGATAATGTCACACCAACAGGTAGTTGCTTACCTATAAGACCAGACAATAATACCGGTCCAGTGCTTTTTCCATAAATATGTTGAAAAAAGTACCTAAAAAGACAAAGGAAATGCTAAAGGCAAATAAAACATCTCACGCAACATCTCACACAACATTTCTAAATTTCGATTATAACCCATTTTTTTTTCAACTCTGTATTTAATAGAGGTGTCGTCACACCTAAGAACAACGACCTCGTCTAAAGAGGTGATCTTCTGAAATAGATGTAAAACAACTCTTTTAAAAGTATATCTTCCGGTTCCACATATAGTAGTACTGCGACCAATATATTTTAAATCCGGCTTCATAATTACAGAAGTGTACTCTTTTTGACAATATTTTAAAATTCCAAGTGCAATCAACAACCTAAAGATATTATCCGATTTTTAATAGTTTTTGGGTTATTCTTGTAATTAAAAAGAGGAGATTATTGCGCACTATTATAAGTAGATCTACACTGTAAAAAATAATAATGCCAGTTTTCCGGTAGGAATCGTAAAAAAAATTTGTCCTTATCGTACCGGGATAATTTCCGACACAGCTCGGAATAAAGTCCGTAAAATCGGAATAAAATCCGTAAAATACCATTTTACTGACTATTTCCTTATTTTTACGGATTTCATTCCGAGCTGGGTCGGAAATTATTCCGGTACGATAAGGGCAACTAATTTTCCGATTCCTACCGGAAAACTGGCAGTATTTTGTTTACAGTGTACTGTGATATAAGTAAGTGAGTAGAAAACCAAAGAAAAAGGATAATTTATTGCAGAAAAAAGTACAAATGAACGAAAATTTTAGTACTCTGTTGGACCCCCTCTAGCGCGAATGCACGATGCGATACGAGCGGGCGTTGAGGCAAGTTCCTTATGATGTCCTGAGACATTTCGTTCCACAGTGCTGTAAACGCGCCTCGAGTTCAACCAAACTCGTAGGGTGTCCAACTTGCCGTCACAAATGATCCTAAATATGCTCGATTGGTGACAAATCTGGGTATCAAACAAGCCAGGCAATGGTGTTAGTGTGGTGGAGGCAGGCTTGTGACATCCTTGCTGTGTGTGGCGGAGCATTGTCTTACTGAAAAATGGTTCCTGGGAGCCCTGCCACAAGTGGCAACACATGTGGCTGATGGATTTCCTGGACGTACCGCTGGGCTGTCATTGTGCCACCGATCAATATTAGGGGTGACCGTGTATCCTAAGCAATGGCACCCCATACCATCACACCAGCTGTGGGAGCGGTGTGTCGCTGTAAAGCGAAGGCAGGATTGAGGCGTTCACCACGTGTCCTCTACACACGAACACGATTATCATCGCTGCTCAAATTGAATCTAGACTCGTCGCTGAAGACGACCTGGTTCCATTCCGTTGCAGTCCTATTCCGTCGTGCGCGACACCACTCCAAACGGAGGCCTCGGTGCGTGGGTGTCATTTTCAGCACTTGTAATGGGCGCCGCGACACCAGATGTCCTTCAGCTAGGCGCCTTGCGATGGTTCGGGAAGAAGCAGGGGTCCGTAGTGAAGGTGCTGCCTGTGTCTGGATAGCGGCCAATGAGGCAGTTGGCTCTATACGTGCGTTTCGTATGATGTCTTGGTCTTCTCGACAACTGGTCTGTCGAGGGCGTCCTGAGTCTGGTCGCCGTGTAAATGACGTCTCTTCGGTCCACTGGTCCCAACACCTCCTCACAGTAAAATCAGAACGGCCTACTTGACGAGCTACTCGCCGTGCTGACCACCCAGATTTCATCATTTCGATGATTCTTCCCCTCACGAACTCTGACAGCTGCTCATATTGTCTTCGATGGTTGCGTAACGGCATGTCTACCTCAGCGTAATCCTTTGGAAAGAAAAAGTACACTCAAACAAGGTTTACTTACCAGTTTTATACTCCAAGGAGGACGAAGTTCAACGCTCTCTAGTGCCATTACGCATTTGCATATCTGCCTGATATGTACCTTCATGCCAAGTTTTGTTACGATCCCACAATCATTTCTTGGTGCGTAAACTTTTATGGCAATGAGTGTATTTACAACAATGCCATAGATGCGTCTCGTAATACATAGTCATAAAACGGAAAGATGACAAACATAATTCAGTAAACAACTTTCATATTTCAGTACTGCTGTTTAGTTCTAAGCAGAACAGAAGATGTACTGTACTTTTCATTGATCTATGATAAAGAATATTGTTGCCGGAGTAACGCTGCATTTCTAATCATTTGCATATCTGCCTGATATGTACCTTCATGCCAAGTTTCGTTACGATCCCACTATCATTTCTTGGTCCGTAAACTTTTATGGCAATGAGTGTATTTACAACAATGCCATAGATGCGTCTCGTAATACATAGTCATAAAACGGAAAGATGACAAACATAATTCAGTAAACAACTTTCATATTTCAGTACTGCAGTTTAGTTCTAAGCAGAACAGCAGATGTACTGTACTTTTCATTGATCTATGATAAAGAATATTGTTGCCGGAGTAAATACTTCGAACACTTTCAGTTTTTTCATTTTGTTTGAATTGCTTTTGATATAAATACACCCCCCCCCTTTAATTTCGTAATTAAGCTTTAGCTCAATTTAGAGATTAAAGTAGACGTACCAAAATACTTAAATACAGAAAAAATACGTTTGATCGTGATTGTGACAATATTATCGTATATATTAAAATGTTTCAGCCTTAGGATTCTTTTGCACCAACAAATGGCAGCAAAAGACTGCGTTTCCAGATATTGTAAGCCACAGTTATATGATAGAGTATACCATGAACTATTAAAGTATTAACATATCGATTTTTTACTGGTGTTACTTTTCTGGATTCGTGTGTATGATATTCGACGATAAAATCATGGTCGAAAATGAACCAAACACTGAAGAAAAAACTAACTAGAATGCGACTTTTTGTTAAATTTGATATTTTGGCCACATTTGAATATGTTCAACAAGATTAAGGAAATAAGAAAATGCGCTGTACGCAGTTTTATTGGACGGGCATGCTTCAAAATGGGAAGTTCATCCCTTGCGATGATAGGTGATACATACATAGGCAATCCAGAAAATAAGTTTCGTTTTCAATTTTTGCCACGGAATTTCCTGATTTTACGCATGCTAGTCTACCTTATTGGCAAGCAATTGAAGCTATTTGTAGATTGCTGAGTATTGGATCGGCTGCATGTTAAGCGTTTAAAATGGTAAACAAATTGAACATCACGCCGCATGCAAGTTATGGTCTGTCATCACCTTCCTGAATGCTAGGAACACTAAACTAATTGAAATTCAGAGACAAATTTGCGAAGTTTACGCAAAAAACGCGATGAGCGATTCAATGGTAAAGATGTGGGTACGAAGTTTCAATGAAAGACGTTCACGATGAAAAACGAAGTGGGCGGCCGTCTCTGATTGATGATGATTTGCTTACAAAATTTGAAAAAAGTATTAAAAAGAATCAAAAATTCACCATTATAACACTGTCATTGCATTTTCTTCAAATTTGCAAGTTGCAGGGGGCAGCTTCCTAAAACAAGGATATACAAAATTTCGTATCCCGCTATGATAAGTGCTTCAACAATAGTGGAAATTATATTAAAAAATAATCTAAGCACTGTACATTATTCAATAAAAAAAAAAAAATTCTAATAATTGTTTCCTTTTGTTGAATTGCTTTACTTTCGTAATGACGTAAATCATTTTGATAATGAGATTGGTAAGATAATGAACGATTTACGTCTCAACGACTATCCACGCAGTTGGTGTCTTAGAGTTATTTTGGAACTTCCGAGCAAATCAGACCAGTATCACACATCTTACCAGCGTGTCAATCACATAGGAACTATATCTTTACCTTATTACAGTAATATTTTGGAGAAAATTTCAGCCGTACCCAAGGATGTTAATGTTAGGACAGCTCATGTTCCCTTGAACCGCATTGGTAATTTTTTCAGCAATTTTAAACATAAATATTCGAAGTTTGACCTGAATGGTGTCGTTTATGAAATTCCTTGTAAAGGTTGCAGCTCGATTTACATTGGTGAGACTGGACGCTCATTAAATGCTAGGCTCAAGGAGCATAAAAATTCTTTTAATAAAGGTACTCTGAATTCAAGATTGGTTGCACATGTACTTGAGTTCGATCATGTCCCCGATTTTGAGAGTGCACGAATTGTGGAAGCCAATTGCCCTGTATATGTAAGCCGTGTCTTCCTTGAGGGTTGGAGAACTGTTTTAGCTGAATCACCAATCAACGAAGCAACCCAAGTTCCTGCTGATTATTTTATCCTACTTAGGCCGTGATTTTAACCGTTTTTTCGTTTACTGTGGCTCTTGCTGTTTTGTGACTCTGCTCGTTTACTGATGAGGGCTATGAAAATAGCCAAAACGTTTATATATATTTTTAACTATATTTTAATTGTTTTTACTGAAATTTTAATGTGTGTATGTCTGTAGTTAGGCAAACTGTGTTAAATTTCAAATTCTTTTACACTTTGAAGAAGAATAAGATGCTCTTTTGTAATTATTTATTCGATTTTCTATTCAGCAAATAATTTTAAAGTGCATTCTAGAGACATTTTTTTAATTACCTTGATGAACGGTGCACCTGTTTAAAGGAATTTTGATAAGTAGAAAGTAATATTGAATATTAAAATTATTCTAAGCAGTGAGGAAATGGTTGAAAGTTGTTTCATTAATTTGCCCCCAAACAGATATTAAATAAATTATGAAATAAAATTAAAAGATAAAATAATTTAGATTACATAGTCAAAAATCATAAAAAAAATATAAGTAATAGCTTGAACGTATGGGTAGGTATTCAAAGAGAATAGAGTGATATACGGTTTTAAAAACTAGTCAAGCGGAAAAAGATAAATTTGTGAAAAGCCAAAATAAACTAAATATATTAATGTAATTACCATTACCATTAGGTCGTTACTCATAAATGCTAATTATTAGATTGGCGATATTAAGAAATAGGATAAACTTGCGCATACATCCATTGTTTTTTAATTTTTTTTAAATTTAGAATTTAAAGAGTTTAGAATGTCGGTTTTTATTATAATTTAAGAATTTCTGTGAAAATTATATCCAGGTAATTATTCCTATTTTTTATTTCCTTTTCTGTAACAATGTAAATATATGGTGATAAATATTTATTTTAATTAAAATACCCTTGCTAAGTATTCTTACAAAAATACATATATTTAAAAATATTTTTATGGTTTAAAATAAACAGGAATATAAAAATAATAATATAAAACTCCTAGAATTAATGTTATTAAAACATCCAGAAAACTTTATGAAAAATATTATTAACTGTATTGAATTCCTTTAAAAGAGATATAATTTCATTTAAGGTAAGTAAAATTCAATTAAACTTAACTACAATAATTAGGTTAATTATACGTAAAATAATTATAGCACAAGTTCATTTATGAAAAGTTTTTCAAACGCATAAATTATTTATGTTTTAAATTATTTGGTTTTCGTAATTTAACGGAAGATAAATTTCTTTTCATACTTGTGACAAAAATAAAATGCCACTAATAAGAGATTTATTTCGGTTATTTTTCATTTAACGTATCCTAATAAGCAAGGATCTATCAAAATTATTAGTTTATTACACATTAAGATAATTATGAATAAAATATAATTTTAAGTTAAAAGTGTTCTATAAAAAGTATAAGTGATGTATCTAAAATAAGTAACGTTTATTCAATTAAGGATTGCGTTAACTAGCGACAAATTCTTCGTTTGTTTTGTTGTTATTTTTTGTTTTTTGTAGAATTTCAAATTTTTAATTGAACGCTTAACTGGAAAAGACAAGCATTTATATCTCATGCATTATTAGATTGAATTTTATTAGTAATATAAAGTTAAAAAATGTATTATGCAAATTCTAATAAATCATTCCATTTTTGAAATGTCTTGTTTTAAGTGTGGTTAAAACATAAACATTTTAAAACGTTTAATTGTAATTTAAAGAAACATATTTTATAATAAAACGAACTATCAAGTCATGATATTGACAAATTTTCACAACGAACATAAATGAAAAATAAAATACAAATTGATATAATTAAGTTAAAGAACACAAACAAACAAACAAAATAATAATAAATAAAAAATTTAAAAAATACCGCGAATTGCAATTGCCGATTTCTTTAAATGGTAAGCTTTTGTAAGGTTCAATTTGTTTTAAAAATTGGTATTTTCTTTATATTTTGATTATATAGTTATGGCTTTCCATCAAATATATTTTTTTAACCTACATATATTCTTAACATAAATTACTTTAAGTTCATGGTGTTATGTTATATTATGACGTATTATTGTACAATAACGAAGATAAGAAAACATAGTAATCCCTGTTTTCATAGAAATCAAAATCAACAATTGTATATTAAAATTATATTTAAATATTCCCCTTAGTAGAAAGCCAATAATGGCCTAATGTTACGAAAAAAATGCTTCCAATGTAATGATAATATTTGCTAAATATTTACTCTATTGAAATTTTTACAATGAAATGTAAAAGTGTGAAATTTTCGTTGGAACCATTTAAAATAAAAAACTAAAACATTAAATAGTTAATGCATTTGGTTTTAAATTAGCGAAATATTCTTCTATTTATTGCTCGAATTTTTGCAAAAATAAACACGTACATGAATACATCATGCAGATATTAACCAAATTCCTGATGGTTTTTTTTAAATTTATGCAAAATAAATCAAAAGTTGTTTTAATATTTCGCCTAAACTAACCTATAGCATCGGAATATGCTTTCTTGAAAACAAAGGCTCCCATATTGAGACAATACATCACGCCAATATTTAGTCAAGACCCCGGTTTTCATTAAAACTGTACGCAATATAAACCAAAAAATGTTTTAATATTTCGCCTAAACTTACTTACTGTCTATGTTTTCTTTGAAATAAAGGCTGAAAAGGTTTTACGTTTCTCAGTTTTCACAAGATACATATTAACATATTACAAATATTCTTATAAAAGGAAAACGACATTTATATACAAAATATGTAAATCTAGAAAATAAATTTAAAACATCCAAACATCTTCACTTTAATCGTTAAAAGTTTAGTTTAAGAGTTTTTGATACAGAGTTCATTTATAGATAATCTTCATATCAATATACACATGTATACATAACGTATGTCTCCAATGCATTAAAGCTGCATGTAAAGTATTAATAATAATACATTAATTTTAAATTCTTCTTTTAATCAAAATAACCGAGATTTGATTTCACTCAAATTATTTCGAATATAATATAATTTTAAACATGTTTTATAAAGGATATTTAACGAATATATTTTCAAGATAACTTTGTAAAACATTTTGTATTTTGCTTTAAAGTGAAAAGCAACTTTACTTTTCATTTATTTATATAAATATTTGTACTCGATTATTTTCTTTACAATAAATAAATATATAAATCAATCAGTAACCTAAAAGTTATAAAAATCAGAATTTTTCGGCAGAAATGATTTTATAATTTTTTATCAACAAAATAATTATCTCATTAACTTTATAATAAGCCTTTTTTCGGTATCGCAGTCAGGCTTCATATTATGAATGGGGATATCTTAATATGAGTTTAGTGTACATTGCCTTTTGTTTTTCTTTTTTTAAAAAATATTGTTTAAAACAAAAATTACAAAAGAAAAATTACTTATTATCATTAAAATAAATTACATATAATAAAATTAATTTGAGTAAATATAATGACTTAAATTTAATAAACAAACCGACTAGTTTCGTACACAATTATGGTGACATTCTCAAGATCAGTAATAATATATAAACTATTTCCACATAAAATTTTAAACATATACTTGATAAATAAGCATCACGAAGTATTACGTATCATAATAAAAGCAGACCTATTAATAAAAGATATCATGTATAAACGATATATATTTTATCTTATTTTTAAACTTATGAAGCATTTCCCGTCAAATTCTAATTAACTCAAAGGAGGCTGATTCATTGTATCTGCTATTGCTGCTATTATAGATTTCTATTGATTCGTAGATAATTGATGGGAATAAAATATTGATGGAAAAATTATATTACTATTTTTTAATTTAATCTGCAATTGGTCTATGCGATGTAGTTTGGCTAAAGCTGTAGTTTTCATGATGTATTTGATATCTGCTTTTACATCCCCATTTTAAACTATCATTTCTCATTCCTATGTACCATTGCAAGCCGGCGGTACATTGTATATACATTCGCGTTTTCTAGAGAATTTACTTAATGTTAAATGTGGATTAATCGGAACAAAATAAAAAGAAGCAGCAATGAAATTAATGTTACATTGCAAGTTCGTTTCTAAAAGGGATAAAACATTATGTTGTTTCAAATTATCAATAGCAACCGTACGTTATTTTTTTGCTATTTTAAATAATTTTGACTAATTGTATTTCTGAAAAAAAAATTATATGAATAATGCCTTTGTTCAAATTTAAACCGTTAAATATAATATGATTTTATGTACAGAAAAGTATGTGTACGTAGGTTGTACTGCTTATGTTATATCTACACTTTTAATTTTCTCAGTTAAGTCATGAATATTTTACATTAAAAATAGTTATCTTATTGCAAGGCTTTTCCTATATGTCTTTTTTTTTTTCAATAACGTACAGAAATTAAGTTAAAAGTTTGTACCGTGAGTACCTTATATACCGACAGTGTCTTCGACAGGAGGAAAATATACAGTGCGTTAATAAATTATAAGACCACTAAGGAATTGGTGCACTTCTGAAGAAGACTAAATATGCGAATTTTTAGCTTGTGTATTTAATATTGATCGTATGACGTTTTCTGTTATGATTGTTACATTAAAATTTAAGTCACATATTTTTTGAGGTTTTAAGAAAAAATAGAGGACCAATACGGTTTTTTATATATTATTTTTGTTTTTAGACAAGTGGTCTTGTAATTTGTTAACAGTGTATTTTTTAATCATTACTTATATTTTTGTTAACATGCATATTTATTGCATTATTCAAAATTATAGCAAATTATCTTTAATAAATATATTATATTTCGATAAATCATGTGTTTAACCTATAATTAGAAACTTTATTTACTTCATAATTTTCAAAATCAAAGTGTTCTTATCATTTTTAACGCACCGTACAATGCAAGATAACATTTTCTTTAAAAAAAATTGCTTTGACTTGCGAATTTAAATATTTTAGCGATAGATAATTTATCTGATATGGAGTTTTAAATTTTTATTGATTCAATGAAAATTCGAGCGTAAAAATACACGCTCCTCTCAGTATAACCTCTTAGTATTTTTCAAATATTTATATTACTATACAACCTTTTAAAAATTATATCTATAAATAATATTAATAATAGATGTATAATCATATATATTATTTCTGAAATTTAGTTAAAGCAGGTTATTTGGTTAAAAAATGCTGTTAATTATAATTAATGAAAAAATATGCTAAATTAAAAAACATGACGAAAATAAACTCAAAGATTGTAATATAATAGCTGAACATCGGTTCCTTGCTATGTTCTAATTAGAATAAGACAAGGAAAAAAATATGTTAAAAAGCGAAATGTTTGATATTATCTTCTTTATGTGAAAAACTATTACGGTGTTAGCATCAATATTTTTATAAATATCATTTTATATCAAGTGTTGCAAAAACTTTTTTGTTATATTCATGAACTATTCGTTAACCCTAGAAAGCTCCTTGGGTCTTTTTAGACCCATACACATGTTTAAGCTTGTGTTACTCAAAAACTACTCATAAATTTTTTTGAAATACAATGACTTTTCCTGATTTATTTTTAACTAACACATACTAAAATTTTAAATTAATGCGATTTTTAGTTTTAACACAACAAAAAACACATTAATCTGTCCCTCGGGTCTTTTTTGTCCAAGCACACAAATACATATGCATAGTTTTTGAAAACGCCGATATTGTTTTATTTCTGCTATACAGTTTCAAAAAAGGTAAAGGGGAAAAAGGGGTAGAATCATCATGGAGCGAATAAAGTTATGAGACATCTGGAACCGGACAAGTCATAGCGGAAATTCATTTTGTTTGTTGTTTTTGTCTCAGCTAGAAATAAAATGTTTACCTTTTAGAATCAGTTCGAATATTATTTGAGGAAAACGTTAGTGCATTTTTTATTCGTTATATGAAAGTTTTACTTCGCTTTCATGGAAGTCTATACAGATGATGACAATTTATCTGATGTGGAGGAAGCTGTATCGGAAGAAGAGGATCATATATCTATTGATAATTATTCTTCATCAGATGTAGAAATAGATACTATACATAAAGTACCTGAGATCATGAAGTCCAGAGATGAAAAAATAATGTGGCATGCAAAGCCATATCCAAGTGCTGGTCTATTAGAAAGCAGTAACATTTTGAAAACTAACCCTTGGCTCAACTCAATTTTCAACAGCACGAATAGAAGATGAATATAGTGCTTTTGAACTGCTTTTTTCCCCCATAATTTGAAAACCATGATGATAAATTATACGAATTTAGAGGGAAAGCGTGTATATGGAGAAAATTGGACACATCTAAATATCGCAGATTTGGATGCATACATTAGTGCTCGCCTTTTAGTGCGCAGGTGTGTACAAATCAAGCAATGAATCAATAATGGGATGAATTCAATGGAAGATATTTGTTTAGAGCTACTATGTCTCTGAAGAAATTTAAAATAATATCAAGTGTAATACGATTTGATGACCGGTAAACTCGACAACGAAGAAGATCAAATGACAAATTTGCGGTAGTTCGAGAATTATGGGTAAAATGGGTAGAAATTTTACCGAATCTTTTCAATCCAGAAGTATATGTAACGGTAGACGAACAACTTATAGCTTTTAGAGGTAAGTGTCCTTTTAGGCAGTACATGCCTAGCAAACCTGCTAAATATGGTATAAAATTCTGGATTTTGTGCGATAATGACACTTGCTATGCATGGAATATCCAGTCATATTTAGGAAAACAACCAGTAAATACATCCGAAAGAAACCAAGGATTGAGAGTAGTTTTGGACTTGTCATATGGTTTACCAGGACATAATATAACTTCTGACAATTTCTTTACATCTTATGATTTGGGTCAAATCTTGCTAAAAAGAAATATAACAATGACTCTTAGAATAAGAAAAAAATAAATCATCTATTCATGTAGAAATTTTAGAAACAAAAGGAAAAGAAAGATACAGTTTAATATTTGCATTTACTAAAGATACAACGCTTGTGTATTACATTAAAAAATAAATAAATGTGTTATTCTTCAAAGAACATTGCATAAAATTGAGAAAATTGAACGAAGTATTCAAAGAAAAATAGATATCATCATCATTGATTATAATAAAACTGAGGGAGAAGTTGATACGCTGGACAAAATGGTAGCTACTTACACTACAAAAAAGAAGACAAACCGTTGGACATTTGTTGTATTTTGTAATATTTAGACATATCTGCATATAACGCTTTTGTACTTTACTGGAAAATAAATAAATCATGGAAGAAAGACTGTCCTTATTGACGATGAATTTTTTTGGAAACTTGGGTGAAAAACTTGTACAAAAGCATATGGAATATCTGGAATATATGGAAAAGCATAGAGAAAAATCTTCCAAGAGGGCAAGGAGCAAAACAGATGGTTCAAAGTGCGAAGCGAATCCGCAAAGAAATTGCTAGTGCTTCAACTGAATTGGAAATTGCTAAGAAACAAGGAAGGTGTGACCTGTGCGAAAAAACGGACAATAAATATACATTTAACTATGTAACATGCCACTGCTTTACATGCAGAAAGCATTTGAATACAGTTTGGCATAACTGTTATACGGGATAATTACATTTAAATATTTGAAAGATTCATTTGTGTTTTTTGGATGTACCTGTAAACAAGATTTTGTAATTACTTTTTACTTTTATTTCATCTTTGTACTGTCATAATTAATTTTTTGTTTTAGTATTCGGCAAATGTTATTAAAATAATAAATTTATTACTTGTAGACTGCCAAATTTAAGCGCGAAACAAAAATGGGTCTTTTTAGACCCGAGGGACTAATTCGTAGGCACGGAACGAGGAGCGTTCTAGGGTTAAGTTTGGCGTGAACTAGAAAATATATTTGTATCTTGATAGAGTAAAGATCTATTGTTTATTAAAGACATTTTGAGGAAATGTACATTTAATGATTTTATTGATTTTTATGCGTCTTGGAATTATTATTGAAAAACAATAAAATTAAAAGGAGTACGTTGGCAATTACTTCCTCTATGCCAAATATTTTTTGTATTGTGATTTGTGGATACATAAACAGGTTATTGAATAATAAAGAACGATATTTTGATTACAATTATTTCTTTTAGAAAGTATTAAAAGTTGCATTGGCATTTTTTTTTCTCTTGTACCTTTGACTATCTAGAATTCGTACACATTGTGGTACTCAGGAGCTTGAGTACTAGATTTTTCATGGAGTAGTCACTATATTTAAATGGAGATTTTTTTTATTAATAAGACAAATATCACTTTGATAAAAATGTCGTGTTCTGATCCTAATTCCCTCATAGCATGCATGGTCACGGTGACGTCGTTGTGACGTCACTGTAAGTCACTGTGGTTACGTCACATCTATGACCAAAATGCCACCACTCAGTGATGTCACATTGTGACTGAGATCTGAACTTCTTAGAAAAACCCCACCATATTGTAAGTCACAGTGTGACAAAAATATGAACTTTTAAAATCTTTGAAATTGAAGAGAAATATTTTAAACAGTATTTTAAACAGTCCCGAGTTACACCGGCATAAGGAATGAAAATATATTAGTGGATAGAAAATGGTAAATTCTGTCACGAAAGGGGGGGGGGGGTTGCATAATGTATAAAGTGCACGATACAAGCATTAATAAACTAAATTTTTATGCTATGTTTTAGCAATTTGCTATCTAAGACAGTGAAAGTATACTGTTTTCATGATTTCAATTTTATCTAGCATTGCAATTTAATATAATAATCGTTCACTGATTGTTATTATTATAAAAGTGTTTCTCGGAAAAATTGTACGTGCTGGAGCAATTTGGATAACATATTTAGAATTAGGAGTATTAAATCTGTACCCTTTATATATTTAGTTTGCTGGGAAGAAATTTTTTTATTTTTTTTGCCAACCAATGGATTCGAAACACTTCTGTAGTTTCAAACTAAAAATTTTCTATTACATTAAATCTGCAACTTTTAATGAGCACGTAGAAAGAGTCTTCGGAGTTTAGTCATATATGCAATTCTTGCTTTATGATTTGCATTCAAGTCATATTTTTTCTGATAGTGTTTAACTATTTTAAGTAACTTTTTTTCAAATTCCATTTCTTTCAGACTTTAACATTTTCCGAAAATAAAATAAATATACAACAAAATTTATGCAAAACTCATGATATAATTAATTATTCGCTTTTCAAATTTGTGTTTTAAAGATACGACTTAAAAAAAAGTTAATTTACAAATTGTTTTATTTTACAGAAAATTAATATGAAAAGAATGACAGATTTACAAAAAAAAAAAAAAAAAAAAAATTATCTTCGATAAACCCCTTTTTATTTATTAAGAACGTATTTTGTATTTATTACTTGTGAAATAAACTTTACTTTAAAAAAATGGGGTGGGGGTTCATTATTACCATTAAATTGATATTTACACATTTTAAAAATTTAAGCTTTGTTTTATCTAATAAACTATAATTGTGAATATTATTATTATTATTATTATTATTTGCAAAAAATAAACTTTACAATTCATTGTAACTTGAATTATTCGGAACTGATAAAAAGAAAAGATAAAATACATTGGAAAATTCTTCAAATAGATAATTTTAATTAAAGGCAGTCTCATAAAATTATTGCGCATTTAAGTTTGAAATCTGATGTATAGAAAAACAAATAAACGATAAAAAAAAAGAAAAAACCTGCTGAAAATCGTCTGCGCACAGAATAAATAAAATAAGACGCGGGAAGTCAGCTCACTGTTTAGAACATCACCAAGTCTACAACAGTTTTTTAAAAAAATAGGAGAAAGACGCCCTCCATTTTAGGATATTACAAATACACGGATATTATTAATGGAGCGTATATGTAAGTCATATTTAATTTAAATGTTTTATTCCTGTTTTATATATTATGACATGACTTAAATAGTTTTATTTTATATTAGTAAGAAACTGATCTGGATTTGTTTTCAGAAACGACATTTTCCTATTCGGTGCTCTGTTAAAAAATATCTTAATCTGCCATCGCTTGAAAAAAAAAAACAGCTGCGCAGAGACTGATTCCTGCCTACATTCATAGTGGAATTAATTTAAAGATTAATTTGCAGTTACTTGAGGTTGAAAATGTATTGAAGCACTGATTTGGAATTTTTTCGGCTTCTTACTGTTTTCTGATTACTAACACTTACAGTAGTTATAGACATTAATTATTTTGGAGTTAAATATGATTTTCGATTATTATGATATTACGAAATTATTTCAAATTAGAAATTAGCATTATACTGGAAAAATGTATTTTTACGTATTACAGTAGTGAAACTCTTCAAAGATTTTTCTTTTAGTGATAAAGATATTTTAAATTATTATTTAAAATCTTAAATCTTCACATCAATGTATTCAGATTTAACATTTGCCAACATTATAAAATAATAGGAATTTCTTAAAACATGTGGAAAGATTATTGAGATATTGTTAAATCTAATAATAAATTTAATTCATCTATTGTAGTTTATTGTTGTTTAATAGTACAATTATAAATACTAATTATTATTTTTAGTGTTTTTTCTAATTGGTATATTAATTTGTTTAAAATTGTATGTAAGCATTTTTTTCTGTTTGTGATTTTAATCTAACATGTAATTATAGACATTCTGAATCGGTTATTAAATTTTCATCTATTATAAAATTGTTTTCGAAGTTTATGATACACGTAATTATTGGCACTAAAAAGTAAAATATGATATTTAAGCATTGAAATGAAGTGTTTTTTATGTCTAATGTGAAGTTTATAGATTAAAACGCTTTAGTATATATATTTTTAAGTACATATTTACTTACATAATACATGACTGAATATTTTTTTTTACAGATTAACAGTGTTTAACTTCGGTTTGCCAGTCCGTATTTCCGTCTAGCCGTCTGTCCGCTCTCTAACTCTCGTAAATATACTCGGATTGCCCGGAAATTTTTAGATATTGATGTTCACCATAACACGTTCCTTATATATAATGAAGTTTGTAGCATGTTTAGTTCATTTACAGGGACAGTCAAAAGTATTCCGTTACATTACGGCCTATGGGGAAAAATCGTTTTAATGATTTTACACGCTTTCAAACGGAATAAAATTGATATGCATTTATGAAGTGCAATAAAATAAGCATTCTGTTGAATATGCGATGCAACGAATAGTTATTGTTCATTTGCAGGGCTCAAAAAGGAATTCCAATACATAATGATATAGGGGTGGAGGGAATTGTTTGCGGCGTATTTTAGTTATTTTAGTCTATTTCATATATAATGAAATTGATATACGTCGCTGAGGTTTACATACTATGAATTATTTCATGTATAATACGAAGTGTATATAGCATTTACAGGGACACACAAAATATTTCAGATACTATATTGTATCCGAAGTACTGTTCATTAGAGATGATTGCTGGAAAAGCATTTTTAATTATGATATGCGCTTTTATGATTCACTATATTTGTGCTTAGTATATGGTGTATATAAATGCTATAATTCATGTACAATGCTACAGAAAAGTATTCGTAAAGGTTACTGGATATGGGCGCAAATTGCTTAAAGGTGGTTTTTAAATGTGTTATTCTTTTTTGCGCTGAACTGCATTTAATTTACTAAGAAATGTTTGTAGAATATAGATAAAATGATATACAGGTCACATAAAGAATTGGATATATGGCCGTCTATAAATTATAATTTCTGAAAATGTGATTTCAGCAGTTTTAAGAGTGTCTTAATTTGAATTAAATTTTAACTAAATAGTGGCGTGTAATAAGGATTCTAGGTAAACTACAGGATTGTACAAAAGTATTCAAGTATGTTTCCATACATTAGTATAGATTGCTGAAAGATAATTTCAACCTCATAGGTGTTTTCTTGCTGAACTAAATTTTACCATTATACAGTATATATATCAAACTATAAATCAAATACAGGGCTGTTCAAAAGAATTGGAA
This sequence comes from Maratus speciosus, assembly GCA_963932465.1. Taxonomy (NCBI): domain Eukaryota; kingdom Metazoa; phylum Arthropoda; class Arachnida; order Araneae; family Salticidae; genus Maratus; species Maratus speciosus. The sequence goes on along the minus strand of OZ010790.1, from coordinate 173,861,209 downwards.
AACATATTTGGCTATAGGCGGTAACTGCTGAAATAAGTTTTTCAAATGTTTTATGCGTTTTATAAAATGTTTACTTAGTTATCTTATTTACGTTATTTCCCTAAATTACGATGTCTTGTTAAAACACTCTTGAAGTGCTGGAAAGTGTTTTATAATCTATGCTTAACACATGCTTATTCTTACTTGTTTTTTCTATTTCCCAGATCAGACAAATCCTTTCCTATAAAATATACCAAATCTATTTAGCTCATATTCACAAAATACAATATATACGGGAATAAAAAATCTAAATAAATATGGCTTATCATGCCGTTCTATAAACACGATTTGTATTAATATCCGTTAGACTCCATGTTCGTATTTAATAAAGCAATCACAAATTACAACACATTAAAAAAAAATTCTAAATATCAAGCTTGAACTCAAGATCTAGCTTAGAACTTAATAAAAAAAAAGATGTCAGTTGATAAGCATTGTTTTTTAAGTGGAAAAATTAAAAATGTTTTAGAAGAATAGGGCTCTAAAATAGCGATATTTTGCTAAAAAGCAAGGTAAAAAGATAAGATTTTATATTTCAAACAAAACTTTATTTTAAATTTCATCGCAGTATTAATACTTAGAACTTTTTCCAGTGAGAAACATTCGCCTTGCATACAACATTTCAAATGAAAATTAAATGTCAAATTAAAATTGCCTTAATTTGAAATTTGATTTTCATTTGAAATATTGTATGCAAGGCGAATGGTTCCTCTGGTAAAAATTCCAAGTATTGATATAGTTTCAATCGATGCTGGATTTAATTAAGTTTCGTCTGTGCCCAATGTCGGTGGCTCACGATAAATATTCCATCTTGTGCTGCGTTTCTAGCCTTGCTAACATGTAATAGTGAGAAATTTTCCAGGCTGGGTAATGTTCTATGGGGTTTAGTCGGTAGAATGTCAGTGAGCTATACTGATTGCTCAGGTTCAAGTCCCGGCATGAAATCATTTCACTATGTTGGCATTTGTGCCTTTTAAGCAATAAATTTGATTTTCATTTAAAATAATCGCAGTGTTTATGACAGGTTCGTCACAAATGACACATATTTCACAAATTGATCGCAATGTGACTTCAAAGCATTGTCGCTTTTTGTCACAGATTCGTCACAAAGTGAATACCAAAATAGTCACAAATGACACACTTTTCACAAATTTGTCACACCTTGACTTCACAGAGTGGTCACAATGCAACGTCACAAACGACCTCTAAAACGACAATAACGACTTCGAATTCTAGTCACTACACGTCACATCGACGGTCACACTATCCCAGTGTGCATTCACAACGACGTCAGCGTGACGTCACCATGCCTTACGGGTAGTCATACGAATTCTGCTATTGTAAAACAAATGGTAGATATGGATGAAAAAATTCCATTGAGATTGGATAGCTGATGTTCTTCCAACAAGTTGCATATAATACATTTCTAATATACATATAAGCTATAGTTCCCCTGGAAAATAGGACTGATTCGATCACATCAAGTGGATAGAAAAGATCATTGTAATTAAAGCTTTACACTATAACAAATTCTTAAGTCCATTTTATACTTATCTCTCTTTTTGAAAGGATAGTAGAAATACATAAAAAAAATATTGTTGACAAAATCTCAACATTATGCATTCTATTATTTAAAATTAATTTTTTTATAAATATAATCAGAAATTCCAGTAACCGACACTAACCCTTTTCAGTAGCGTAATTCCGGAATTTATGCCGCATAATTTTTAATTTATGTATAAAGTCAAATGGTGAACATAAAATAAAAAAATAAATCATGATGTGCTTTTTAATGTTATATATACAACAGATTTATTGCGACAAAAAAATTAAAAACAAATAATTAATATTTTTTAACAATTTTTCTTAAAACATTACACTGCGGCGCGGCACCCGTACATACAGTCGGAGACGCCTCACTTGTGCTGTTGTTATGCCGCGCTTGTAAAAAGAACAGAATGAAGTTATAAATAAAAATATTCAAAACATTTTTCATATCTGGACTATTATTAACTATGTAATAACAAAAAGAGACTAAATGAGTACAATAAAACGCATTAGTATATTCAAATTAATAATTTTTGGCCTACTTCCACTATTAAAATTATCGACTTATTTTTTTACATTTAATTTTAAACTGTATTTCAGCAAGAACGTAACATCAATGTATCAGAGAGGGAAAATAAAAAGAGTAAAATTGTGTTTACATAATTTATTTATTAACCCTTTCGAGACCGGCGGCTTTTACACAAATTTCATTCGGTTGACACTACTTTTTTAAAAGAAATTACATTTACTTAAATAATGATGAAAATGCTCTAATTAAAGAAAGCAAATATTACATTTCTTTTTTACTGGTGCAAAAAACAAATTCTGTATGCTTTTTTTGATGGTGCATATATGTACCCATGTTCTCGGATGGGTTAATAGACCTGTTTTTTCGACGGCAATCTACACAAAAATTGTAGAAAAAGTACAGCCTTTATGTAACTACATTTTACGCAACGAGCCAATTTTGCTTCCTTTATTTTAGTGTAGTGCTCTAAGCATTCCTTGTAAAGAACGTCTGCGTTACGCATAATAAAATTTTTTTTATTACCATCTTTCTTGCCCTTCTTACTTTTTATTTTTCCCTTTTTCTTCTTTGGTTTTTGTAAACTTGATAACATGCCTAACTTGTTTAGTCTGTGCAAAAAGAAAAGGAAAAATTAATAGCACAAAATTATCCCGTACAAAAGAAACTGCGGCATGTATGTCATTTTGCATGGTACAGACATCGCACTTAACAGTTACATGCAATCGCTAAAGAAAATGGCGTAACCATACACACAGTACTCTATACGAACGCTACACTTACACGGAGAGGGCCAACCTTGTTAATCACAGATTTTGATTATTTCAATATATGTTGTAGGGTAAAGTCCCCTCAGTGTCAGGTTCAAGGGATTTCATCCAACGCTCCATAGTTTTTGAGAAACCGTGGGGTCTAATAATAGTACACAATTTAAATAATTACCTTGCAACCGCAATGATATGGTGGTCGTATCTCAGTAGGTATGGCGTTTGCCGGCTGATCCGCGGGCCCGGGTTCGATACCTGAATACGCTACATTTGTTTTTCACATTTTTTGTTTTATAAATATAATTGTAAGTATAATTAATAATCTCATTGTCAGTTAAAATTTATAATATTGTATATCAATTATAATTTTAACCTATTTAATTTTTTACTTTTAACTAAATAGTTGTATAAAACATCATAAAAGTGTTAAATTTTTAAAAATCACTTTTAAAATGTATTTCATATATTCTTTATCGATACAATGATATTGAGCAATTGTGTCAATTCGTGATTTTAAAGAAACATCTTTTAATCATTGCTTTAACAATGATTAAACAATGATTAACAATGATGCTTAACAAAGGGAGACAATGCGATAATACTATTATTCTGTTTTTAAAGTAACAAGCATAATTATATTAAAAATTAGCATCAGAATTAAATTACAACCGATTTTTTGCATAATAAAGATTTTTAAATTTATAATACGTATGCTTGCGCTTTCAATTATTTTGTTTTCACCTTTATCTTCTTTTTGCTTTTATTTTCATTTTATTTGAATATTCTTTTATTTTATCATAACTAAATTGCACCACAACACATTTTTTTACGATTTTGGAATTTTTATCATTCAATAATAGATCCTATTTCTTTTTAAACCTCTTTAAAGTATGAGAAATAATAGTTTTAAAATAAAAAATGATCAATTTAAGTTTGTTAACATTATAATTAATGTATGACATTAAAAATTGTAATTGAAATTATTAAATTATAATTACAAGTATATTTATAAAACAAAAAAGGAGAAAAACAAATGTAGCGCGTTCGGGTACCGAAACCGGGCCCGCAAATTAGCCAGCGAACGCCGTACCAAGTGAGCTACGACCAACCTCTCATCGCGGTTGCAATGTAAGTATTTAAGTTGTGTACTATTATTAGACCCCCGGTTTCTCAAGAACTAAGGAGCGCTGGATAAAATCCGTTGATCCTGACACTAAGGATTCTCTACCCTACAACATATATTAAAATTATCAAAATCTGTGATTAACAAGGTTAGTTTCTCGCCTTGTTAGTTTTGACTTCTAAATCATGCATGTATTTATAATTAGTAATGTTAGTTATACTTTGTTAGTTATACTTTTGTTAGTAGTTATACTTTGAATTATTTTATAGAATTTTAAAGCATAATTCAGTTAAGATAAACGATAAAATTTTTCTGCAAGACACTGTTTTTGGATGGATCCCAACTGGGGCGCTAGAGGAGAACACGCAAACAAACAATATTTCTATGTGCAATTTCGTTAGAGATTTCGATGAAATAATAATTTAGAGCAATTTTGGGAGCTTGAATCTGTAGGCATTAAACATGATGATCCAAAATTGTCATAAACGGATCAAGCACAACAAATATTCGATAAAACTGTCAAATTTGTAGGCGATCGTTATGAAGTTCAGTTACCGTGGAAGAAAGACTGGAAGGAATTAAATGATAATTTTAATGTTGCAAAACAGCATTTGGAAGGTCTAAAAAGAAAATTTTATCGAAACCTAGAACTTTTTCGACAATATTCTGAAATAATCACGGATTATTTAAAACAAGGAATTATAGAGCAGGTGCAAGAAAATGAACCTGTTTTAGACAGGGCAGTTTATTATTTGCCCCATCATGTGGTCTGTAAAGAAGATAAACTTACTACAAAGGTACGAATCGTCTTCGATGCCAGCTCTCATGATAACAATGATTTGTCCCTTAATGATTGTTTATGGCCCGGCAACAACTTAAATCCACTTCTATTTGATATTTCAATCCACTTCATATTATACGAAATTGCTTTTTCTTCTGATATCGAGAAGGCGTTCCTTCAAATCTCACTCCCTGAAAAAGATCGGGAATCTGTCCGTTTTCTGTGGCATGATGATGATTTAAAATTTTTCAAGGTCTTCAGATTTAAACATGTTATTTTTGGAGTCAATGCCTCTCTATTCCTCCTATCAGCTACCATAAAGGAGCATATCAAGCGTTTTACGAACCTACACCCAAGAACTGTTCACCTACTCGATAAATATATTTATGTGGATGATTTTATATCTGGCGAAGATACGCTGCAAGACGCTCTTGATGTTTCCCTGAATGCTAACAAAATAATGTCTGAAGCAGGAATGGTTCTTCGAAAATGCATAACCAATGATGAAGCGTTATTGAAGTGCTGGCAAAAGGAAGGTTTAAATATTCAAGCAGAACATGCTGCAATAAGCCTAGGAAGCAATCTAAGCAAGGTATTAGGAATGTCCTGGAAAACAGAAGAAGATTGCCTGACATTCGAAGTCAAAAGTTTAATAGAATTCTTGTCATCGCAAAAAAGCTCAAAACGTTTACTGTTGCAAGCAGTTGGTAAAATATTCGATGCGTTAGGCATGCTGATGCCATTCACCATTAGAATAAAATGCCTGTTCCAAGAACTATGGCTAAAGAAGACAGCATGGGATGAACAGTTACCAACTAATGTGCACGAAAAATGGTTAAAGTGGTTCAAAGAACTTCCAAATTTAGCAGAATTAAAAATTCCGAGGAAAATTCTTGGTTGCTTGAATCAAGTAATAGGTGTAGAAATACATGCCTTTTCTGATGCTAGTAAAATAGCGTATGGCTCTGCAATTTATCTGAGAATAAAAAGAGAGAGAGGTGTGGAAGTCAATCTCGTGACTTCAAAGAGTCGTGTTGCACCGATAAAGGAGATAACTCTGCCTCGGCTGGAACTTCTCGGAGCCTTACTAAGTGCAAGACTGACCAACAAAATAAAACCCATCCTAGATCAAAAAATCACATCGACAGTGTACTATTGGACTGATTCCAAAATAACCTTATTCTGGATCAAAGGCTCATCAAAGCGATGGAAGCAGTTTGTGGCAAACCGTGTCATAGAGATTAATGCACTTTCAGATTCGAACTCTTGGTATCACTGCTCCAGCAAGGACAACCCTGCCAATCGCTTGACCAGAGGTGCAAGTGTAAATTCCCTTGTAGAGAATCCAATGTGGTTTAGGGGGCCAAAATTCCTAGCAGCTGATGACTTAGTGACTGAGCAATAAACTATTTCTGTGCCAGAAACAGATTACTTTCGAGAGACTAAATCAAAATATGAAAATAATTGTAATGATTTCAATTCTAATATTTCTCTTTCTCTTTTCAGGAATCCTGAAGATGTAATTTTTTTTCTCAACATAAGTGGTAATTACTATAGTATTCTTCGCATACTGGCATATGTTTATAGGTTTTTTCACAATTGCAAATGTAAGTTAGCAGACCATCGCAGAGGCAGCCTCACAACCCCAGAAAAAAAAAATTCAGAAGCTTCTCTAATTAGATTAGTACAAAATGCAGAATTTCAGGAAGAGATTATGGGTTTAAAACGGGAATCAACGGGAAAAATCAAAGAAAAGGGATTTTTCATAAGGTTTATGTCGCGATTTTCGTTTGCTTAGTAAGAAAGGCTATTCATTTAGAAATAGTAACGGATCTAACATCTGACGCGTTTATCGCCGCACTTAAAATCTTTGTTTCAAGGCGAGGAAAATGGTCTTCTATTATGACAGACAATGCTACAGACAATTTTAGGGGTGCTAATCAGAACTGCACAAACTTCATGAGTTACTTCGTAGACCGGATGAAAAATTAGTTTACTTCAGAAGCTATTGAATGGAAGTTCATTCCTCCTAGATCGCCCAACTTCGGTGGTTTATGGGAGGCTGGTATAAAATCTTTCAAATATTATCTTAAACCGAAATTAAAAGGTGCTAGATTGACTATGGAAGCATTCCAAACAGTCATCACCCAAATCGAAGGGGTACTACATTCGCATTTCTTAACTCCGTTATCGACCGACATAAATGATTTTAATGCATTGACACCAGGCCATTTCCTAATAGGTCGGCCTATCGATGCCATTCCAGAACCACAGTTGATTGATATCACAGAATCGACATTATCTAGGTGGCAGAGAATCACTAAATTCGTCCAATTAATTTGGAGAAATTGGCAATTACATTACTTGAGTCATCTCCAAAATCGTTCAAAATGGCAGGTAAAAGGGGAAAAAAATCAAACCAGGGGCGATGGTAGTGATACAGGAGGACAATTTACCTCCCTGTAAGTGGATGCTAGTGCGAATCTTAGAGGTTATACCAGGAAATGTTAGGGTTGCAAAGGTAAAAACAGCCTCGAATATCTTTCTAAGATTCATATCTAGATTGTGTGTCTTGCCCATTAATTAAATGTAATGTATATACTTATTTCTCATTGTTTACTTATTTTAAAGTGCACCTAAGATTTACATGTTATTCTACATTAAACTTTTCTTAAGGACAATATAGAATTATTTTTAGAAAATAGATTAACTTTTGTTTAACCTAGTATTGCATTTTATTGTATTGCATAGTCCTTATTATTGCAACTTATCCTTACTGCATTTGTATTGTAATATTATTTTATGGTATTAGTATTTTATTTAGTCCTTGTATTTATAGTGTATTTTTAATATTTTGAATGTGCCACGCACATTGCAACGCAGGGCGGCATGATTTGCGGTCATGTCACCCAGTTGAGTTGTTCTTTAGCTGCCATTTCGGCACGTTGTGTATTCGAGCGAGTCTTATTCCCAAGTATAGAGTTGTTGTTCTTGAGCTGCCATTGTGGCACGTTATGTTATAGCGGCTCTTATCCCCAATTATCCTATTGCTTATAGCGGGAGTATTCCCCAAAATATGTTTTACGAACGTCACTTGATCTAACAGCGGGTTATTACCCCAAAGTCACCTCATCATTCTATGAGTTCTTCAGTGTGATTGTTTATAACATTTGTGTGCTGTGTGTAATAAAAATGTGAAAAAAGAAACCTATTCGTCTTCATTCCTAAAGTTACTCACTGTATTCACATACAGTAGCCATAATTAAAAAAAAAACATTTTATAAAGAAAATTGAATAACAGTTTATAGATGCATTTTGCTTATGTATATAAAGTGATCGTGTTACGTCTGTAAAGAATCTGCATAAAGTAACCGTAGTATAAGGGAAATGATCAGACGTATCACCCTAAAACTAATGTCGCAAATAAAGCTACTTTAGAAGTTGGAAGAACGTTGCTCATCTGAAATAACATATTATCCAGTTCTTATTTCAGGTACATTAACCCCTTCGAGACCGGCTGATTTTACACAAATTTTATTCGGTTGGCACCAATTTTTTTCAAAAAGTTACTATGGTGAGGATCGAGTTCGATGAGATGGGGCGGATATCTGGTGGTTCACGGGTTCGCTGAAAAGGTGTAAAACAAACTCCAACATATAGATGTAAGCACAATTAGTCTTTATTCTTTTTTCAATGCGAAGAATGACATCTCGCAAAAAGGGAGCCTCCAAATACGAAACTCTGTAAAAGCAGAGATTAAATAAAATACGTTTCTTTATGTAGAAGCATATCCGTTAATGAGAAAATGCTACGCAACGTCACAAAAAAGGGAAGAAAAACAACAGCGGTCCTTTTTGCGGACCGTTCAGCAGTGCGGTTGGTAGCGATCTCTTCGTTGATGCGTACTCAAATCATATGCCTTGGCATCTTGTATTATCGACAACTAATCAAGTTTTTGACGCCGATAATATAGAGACAAAGGATTTGCTGCAGGATTAGCAGACAAATAACGTGGCAGCTCAGCCTTTCGGCGCTCCCACCGGATGTGAAGCAACCCTACATGTTTCAAGACTAATAGCGACAAAAAGTCTCGATTATGTTTACATTAAGAGATTGCAGTTAAATGTGATTGAGTAATCTTTAATCAATGTATGTGAACTGTAGAAAGTATAATGATAATTGAAGATATAATTTATAAGTGCAATTCCAATAAATACATCTTTTCTTTATTTCACTTTTTGACTCGTCAAGTTCTAATAGGAAATGACAGTAGTTTATTTATAGCGCAAATGAAATACGTTAAAGAAAATGAACGGTAAAAAAAGTGCAGCTGTACGGAGTTAAATATGATCGTGAATACATTTAAATAAAAACCGTTAGGAATGACAATATAAATAAATATGCGAGAATGAGAATTTTGAATAAGTAGAAAAAAATATGAAACTATAAATCTTTATATGTGTTGAGTAAAGATCCTTGTGAAAGGGGAAAAAAAATAAATGAATGTATAACAATGAATTGTTTTAGGAAAAAAGAATTGCTATAGTGAATTTACTTGTTTAAAGTAGATTTTGAAAAACGGGGTGAACTTGATATGTTGCAGATAAAATCTGCCACAGTTACCTTTACTTAAACTAAGGGATCGTACCCGGACGACCCGGATTACAGAATATAGGTCGAAAACAATTTTTTTTAATTGAAAAGTAATAATTTTTTTGCCTGCAATACATAATAATATATATTTTTTTTTTTGCCTGCAATATATATTTTAGATTACCCAATAAAAATAAAAGAGCGTTTTTTCATATGAAAAATATGAATTATACAATCGAATGAAAGTTTGAAAATTATCAAAAGCGGTTTTTTCGCATTAGCCGCATGCTAAGTGTTATTAGCCCTAGATTTTGCTGCTTACGATATCCTTTCATTTTCTGATAATTACAGCGCTTTAAGCGCGTAGTACAATTCCATGTCTGTTAAATTTGTGTTTTATTTATTTAATCATAGAGGAGGTTATATTTTTGTTTACGAAATATTAGTCGTAAGAAAATTATGAACTCTTTATATTATTTAAAGGGCAAACAGATTAATCTTTCTTAATCGAAATCCACGCGATAGAGATAAATTTAAAAATTAACCTCTCATACCCGAAATCACATTTTTTTTAAAAATGGTAATTTAATTTCATCATTTTAAAATCTTTTTAACTCAAAACGTGAAGTCACGATTGTCAGTAAAATCTATGACTCTATTCATTATGTGATGGGAAATTACTCAATGTCTATTAAGCCTGTCTTACTCGCCACCCTGACTGCAATCCGATATTTTCATGATAACGGATGGTTGGCCTTGATTGCTCTACTACGTTTTATTTCGAGATGTACTAGTGTCGCCGAAATGTCTGAAGGTCGATAGCAAAATGCTACAAAAGCCGCACAGGATGTCATCACTTGCTTTACTAAAGTAATGATTAATAGAGAAACTTATCGAAACTTCAGAATGTCAGAAATGTTCTGACTATGCTCTGTGATTTAGTGTCATCGACTATCAATAAGTATGATTATGAAGAGTGATGTTTTTCATGAACGAATGTCAGTAAAACTCTGACAATGGAATATCACGACTCAGTACAATGATTTCCAACGACTCAGTACAATGATTAAAAATCCCTGATAGCTACAAGTGGCGGAATTAGGTCCCACATTTATTTGAATGCACGAATTTTCTTTTTAAATAAATTCTAGCTCTCCGTCCAGGAGTCATGTTTAAAAAAATACCTTTCTGTGGGTGAGAATTAATATATTATAGTATTTTATAGTATTAGAATTATTATAGTATTATAATATTATTATAGTATATAGTATACAGAAATATTATAGTATTTTAGTAGATTTTTAATTATTTACAACATTGTTATTATTATTATTGTTGTTGTTAGAAAATGAATTATACTTTAGTTGTTGTTATTATTTATTGAGAAAGAAAATAGTTGCATTGTGTATTTAATTTAAAGTTATATATTTTTAATTATGTTTATACTGTTGCATTTCTATGTAAATGAGTTATCCCTCCTTTATACAAATAAGATCTAGAATTGTTAAAAAATCGAGTACTCTTAACTCGAGATTCTATTCTCATTACCGGAGAGTAAAAACTGCCGTAATTTATGTTTTTTGACGCATTTGTTTTAAAAATTGTTATTGATTTAGTTTTATCTAAGAAAATTATTGTTTTCTTTTAAATATGACGTCATTTTCACTTACTTAAGCAATTCCCCTAGAGTCTGAAACTTAGTACACATACAGAAGGGGGAGAAAGTCGTAATTTTATGAGGAAAATGCATGTTTTCAAAAACAGTACGTAATTTTCCAGAAAATTCAATTTTTCAAAAACAGTCCGTTCAAAATATTATGTCCCTAATAGATTTTTTGCGCCAATAAACACTATACAACAATTTTTATCAACAATTTTGAATTTTCTCTGATAATCACATGAATAAAGATAAATAAAGCCCTACTATATATGAACAACTTTCAGTTAAAAAATTTATTAGTAAATTTGGTTCAGCAGAAAGCTCAGGACAGATTACTAAAAAACATTCTTGTGTTTTAAATATATTGATTATATAAAATTATGAAAAATTACAAATTATATAATTTTGATGATAAAATTACAGTAACAGGTCTTAAAGAATAGAAATAGAATTTTATTACTAGAGAGAATTTTGGACAAAAACTTGCGGAACCTGATATTAATTTAAACCTCGAATTATTGCCAAAATCTTCTTTGATTGCTTGTCTAACTCGGCGAGTGATTTCATCCAAGAGAGAATCATCAAGTTCTGTAATATAAATCGCTATTTTTCGGATAAAGAGCATGCAGACTGTATGATACTGCTCTTCCATAAAATCACTCTAAATATTTGTAAAACTTTGCGTTTTATCAGTGTGCGATTCCGATTACGTTATTTTCAAAGATAAAGCATTTTCACTTGTGAAGAATTTCAAAGCAGCTGGAGTGAAAATGACGCACTTCTACAAAACATATTTCAGTTTTAAGAATTAAAATACACGCTTTTTTTTATAAAATGACGTCAATTGCATCCGCTAAAGCATCCCAATTTTACGATCCCGTCTTAAACAACATCTATAGCACGGTATGCAATGATATGATATTCGCTGAATAATCCACAAACCTAGCAGAAAGCAATGACATCATTTAAGAAGCTTGGCAAAACAATCTCGGGTATCTAATAATTTATGTGACTTAATTTTTTTGTTTATAATAGCTCTATGTTTTATCAGAATTTTATTTATATTTTTATATTTTTACCATTTATATTTTTTTTCAAAATTTGGAAAATGTAATTACACGCGGGTTAATTTTGATACGAATTAAGTAAATGCAGAGAAAATGAGTCACATAAATATCCTTTAAAATACATTTTTGTAAAGAAAAATTGTTGTATCGTTTGTAAAGGTAAATTGCAATAAACTATAAATAATTTAATTTATAAATGAAAACGAAATAAAGCCAAAACTCCCAGGGTTTTATAACGGACGATATTCTTGGCATAGTACGTATTTTAATTTCAATTTTTTCCCAGTTTTTATGAGAAAATGACGACAAAAAGATACAGCAAGCTATTATTTTACTATTTTCCCCTTTACTTTCAACGACTTTCGACAAAGGTGGAGTACTTCAGTTGCCACGATTACAAAAATGTAATAAAAAATACCAAAAAATTATTATCTTAAAATTAAATTGAGATACAGCTATCAAACAAATTGCATTTAAAAGAGCATTTTTTCCGTATACGACGGTGTAAAAATTTAAAATATGCGATGTTTAGAAGTTTAAAAATTTGCAATAGAGAAAATTGAAAAACGAAAATTTTATTTCAAATTTCAAAGTGTTGCCATTCGCAAAATGACGTATGCGTTACGCACAGATGTGTTGTCCTTTATAATACAGATAGATAATCACGAAAATGCTCTAATTAAAATAAGCAAATATTACTTTTCTTTTTTACTGGTGCCTAAACCAAATTGCATATGCTCTTTTTGAATGTGCATTGCATATACAGTGTTGAACAAATTAGTGGACATTTTTGAAATTTTCATGTTTTATAACATTGTGTGCTTGAAGAATAGAATACATTTCACTCAAATACAAATATTTATCTATCAAATTCTAGGAAATTTAATGTAGAATTTAATAAAAAATCATAATTAAAATATCTGCATTGCCAAAAAAAAAGTTACCCTTACAAAAATTAAGATCTATCTTAGATTTTATTGTATTTTAAAGTTACACTTACACATTCAATATTTAGTAGGATAACCATTGTTGTTTATTATAGCATCACAGCGTCATTTCATTGAGAGAACTAGTGTTTGAAGTACATCCTATTTTATCACATGATACTAGGAATCAATTATACACTTGTTCTTTATTACAGCATCACAGCGTCGTTTCATTGAGGGAACTAGTGTTTGGAGTTCATCTTTTTTTATCACATGATGCCAAGAATCAATTATAGCTTCAATAAGTTGCGTTTTATTAATTGAACTCCTTTTCTTATACGAGGATTTTTAATCGCCGACACAGATTTTCTATAGGATTCAGACCAGGGCTGTTTCCTGGCCAGGGTAATAATTGTATGCTTTTATTTTTAAGCCTTTCTTTACATATTTTTGCTGTATGTCATGGAGCTGAATCCTCTTGAAATATAAATGGTGCTTTAATGGGGAAGAGATCCCTGATGGAAAGTATCAATTTTGGATCCAGGGCAGTTTCGATGTTCAGAATGCTGTGAGTTTGCATTCAGAATGCTATCAATCACTTGCATGGGGTCACAACATCTGCAGCCATACAGGACTAAGTAATGACATTTGTTCGGTTCTTTGTAATTGATTCAATTTAATCACGATGCAGCTCTTCCCGTATTCTACGTATCACAAATTTTCGCCCATCATTACCAAAGAGCGACATTTTACTCTCACCACTCCAGATTATTTGCTTCCACTGATTTTCTTATAAATCTTCTGATAAATTAATGTGTTCTTTTGCACACTGAACTCGTTTCTTGCGTTGCTGAAGATTTAAAAATGGTTTCTTTCCTCGGAATTCTACCTTAAATGACGACTTCCGGCGCTGGGAGAGGTCATTTATGTGTCTCATCATCAAAATTAATCTGAAAATCAGAAAAATCCCGTTTGAAAGAAAACATACGGACAAGTGTCGCCATCTATGATCGAAATCTGGATCTAATCATTTTCTTTCGCTTAAAGAAAACTTTTCATCTTGAGAAGCCTTTTAATCCAAACCTAACTCCTGTAAGGCAATTACTTGATTTTACATTGAATTAAAAAAATGTGGCCAGAAATTTTCGGACTCCCTGTATTTATATAAATGTGTGTGTGTGTGTGCCTATGTCTTTGGAATATATTTTTTAAATATCATGAATGATGAATTTTTCTTTCAATTCCATTAAAAATTCCATTAAATAATCCAAAGTAAAATAATTTAAAGAAATTGAATTTTAAATTTAGTTTACATATGAAAAGGAAGCAAATACGAACTTCCATCGGTGTTCTTAGGCCTTTCTATATAAAAGGTTTTTCAGAAGAGTAAGCTATTAAATAAATTGAAATTGAAATTAAATAAACGGTCACGGATACTTTTATTTACATTTGAGCTCATGAACTGGATATTAAGACGTACTAATAAATTAAACATGATGAACGCTTTAAACAAAATAAATATCCCTTGGAAAAGATAAACATTTACTTAGAGTGATAGTGATTAGATTATACTGATGAATCAGTGTTTTAGTGAAATGACATTTGTTCTTTTACTTTTTTAAATGAAACACATTTTAAACAATTCTCTTCCTGTACTTCAGGCACTTAAAAATAAAAAGGTGATTTTTTAATTAATAAAATTTTACCCACTGTGTAAAACATGTTTTGACAAAAAAGAAGCAATAAACAAAAGATAGCAAAGATTTCAAATATGGATTAATTATTACTGTGCAATTTCTCTTATATACATTGGCATCTTATTTTTTGAGATAAGTATAAGTATGACACTGTAAAAAGAAAAGTTGTAAATCTGCAAAACTTCTTTTCAGAAAAGCTATTGAAATCTGTGTACTTACTAAAACTTTATCTGTGCACTGTGAAGAAAATATGTAAATCTTCAAAACGTTTTTGTACAGCTACAGATATCTGTATTCTTACTAAAATTTATCAGTAACGAGGGATAATTACATGAATTTATTTTGTTGTAGTTACATAAAAAGTTCTAGGTATCCCTGTCTCCTAGAAAATTCTTAGAAACCTTACAGATTTTTTTTATAGTGTAATCGTGAATCCGTTACATAATTTTTTTGTTGCCGTTACATAAAATGTTCTAGACATCCCCGTTTCCTAAAAAATTCTTAGTAACCTTATAGATATTTTTTGACAGTGTACTACATTAAGGTTGTATTATTGCGTATATTGAAATTTGATTTAAAATTAATTAAGTAAATGTCAGTTAAAAATTCATGTCTAATGTAGAATTTTTTTTTCTCAAATTTCTTTCTAATTTTCTAATTGTACAAATATTTTGCTACTAGAGACAATAAAGGTGTACTATTAAAATGATGAAATAAACTATTGAAACAGTTAACTTAATGCTGCATTTAATTAAAGGCACAATATCAAATAAAGAGTTAATTTATCCTCATATACGAATTCACTCTAAATTTCTTTCGGGAATAATTGGTTTGATCACAATGAATTTCCAATACTCTCATTAGCACTATACATTAGGGTGGGTCGAAAAAAAGAAATTTTTGATTTTCGTAACGCTTTAGTGCGGAAAAGTTGCCTGTTGTAATAAGAAGAAAAACGGCCTAAAAATTTTTAGAATCGATTAACATCTTCAATTCGCGCATCGCACTTAAAATTGATGAAAAATTGCAAAAATCGCGAATTTTTTCTAATTTTTTTAAGTTAATTAAAACTTTAATAATAAATACGCTTTAGCTTTTTATGCTTGTTTCATGGTTCACATAACCTAAATAAATTAAATTCTGACCAATAATCCAATTTTTTTTGTTCGCGAAAGCCCTTAGAAAAACATAAATTACCAATTTTTCGCAATTTTCATCGAGCAACCCTTAGTTCGTTTTGCTAAAACAAAACTACACAGAACTCTCCACGTGGTGGTGGTCGGACGTTGAGTTCTACCCACATCCTACCCAATCAACCGTCCAATTGTTGGTGTGGTATTTATATTATATTAAAAAGACCACATACATGTCAATGTGTAATTCTAATAAAATGCTAATGTAAAAAAAAAAAAAAAAAAAATCTTGTCTTTGAGTTGAAGTTCATGATTCTTCAAAGCAATTACAATTTGGAAGAAAATCGGATGTATTTACAAAACAGTTGCAAAAAAGTTAAATGTGAAGATCAAGGAAAAGCTCGTGATCTTCAGCAAGCACAAAGTGGTTCCTCAAATAATTTTAAAGTTCCTAAAGTGGCAGTGTACTATGAAATTGATGAACTCAAACACACTTCTTTTGAAGATTCGGAGTATGAGGAAGAAAAATACAAACCGAGTACATCGACTAAAAGCCCAAATGGCAGATGAGAATTAAAATTAACGCAACAGCGCTAAACACCTATCGTTTCGGAGTTTCTGATCGGCCAAAATGTGTCATGGCGTCAAGTTCACAGTTATCCGGCACAGCTCTGATGTGGTTGATAAGTGTAAAATAAAAAGAGACAAGAGTCGTTTAAGGACGGATTTGAAAAGCAGATTTACACACCTGAGGAAAGTTCGAGTTTTTTTTTTTTTTTGACGGACAAAAATGATATACTTTGTTCGGCGAAAAATTTAATGCCAAGCAATTTCACTGAAATGTGAAATAAGAACACTATTCTCTTATCCAGGAATCTAGATCAACTTATATTGGACATGTATCTCCTTCCTCGAGTTCATTAAAGGATATAAGTCAAAGATTTACTTCTTTTTTGTCTGAACTATCAATATCACTAGAAAAACTAGAAGTAGCAGGGTGTGATGCTACTGTAACAAACACTGGATGAAATAATGGTGCTTTCAATAATAAAATGTGGAGCAAAAGCATCCGGTATTTTAATGAGCTTTCTTATCATCAAAATTTTCAACATATTCACGGTCGAACTAAATGGCCTACATCTTTTAGTGCGGCAATAGAGTAGAAGCTCACTTGCTGTGAAAAAGCACCTGTGGTCGATTGTGAATACGCAGAATGTTCGATTCCTGATATAGGCAGAACTTTTTTAAGCGAATAACAACAGTATTTTTGGGACATTTTGAATGCAATCACCTTGGACATTGTCCAGAAGACTTGGCAAATCGGGACCCTGGTACTTTGTCCGATTACAGATGACTAACTGCGGCCAGCCGAGTCCTTAGATTGTATCAGATTCATGCGTAAACTTATAAGAATTAGTTGGCTTCATCATAAAATCATACATACCTGTATAATTTGCCATAAAATAAGCAAATATTTTACTGACGGGCACCAAAACATGTATTTCAAGCAATCCAAATATCACGCTATTTATCCGACGAATTACTACAAGTTGTCGATCCAGTAATAGAACGAAGGGCGTATTTTGCGTGCCCAGAGAATGTTCTGTTGGCAATTATTGTCGATTAAAGAAAACGTATTAGGGTTATTCGTTACAGAAGGATCGTAAAAGCAAGACAAACCTCCCCAAAGAATAAGACTGTTAGAAATGTAATGCCACCGAATGGAATCTTTCAAGCTTCCGATTAAATAAAAATTATTAATTCGAATGTGCAGTGTATCCTTCCCCAATGCCGCGGGACCCGAGTGAAGATGATATTAGATAGGTCATCACTTCTGACACTATTCTCAACAGGGAAATACAAATGTTTCCCAGTCACACCGAGACTGTTAAAATGTGTGTCAAACTTGTAACAGAGACCTCGAATAAATTATATTGACATGAAGATAGAGATGTCTATATCCGAACAACACCGAAGTCTAAATCGGTTATGCCTCATTTCTTCAAAAAATCAGACATTAAATCTGTAGATATAAAAGAAAACGTAATAAACACAGTAAGCCAAAGCATGCTACTCTATAGAAAACCTTTGTAAATAATTGGAAATATAATGTAAATGCCACACCCAACGATTGGATGGTTTGTTGGGTAGGCGGAGGTGAAACTCTACGTGCAACCACCTTCACCTGGAGAGTTTTGGGTCGTTTTGTTCTAGCAAAACGAGCGAAGAGTTGCACGATGAAAATCGCGAAAAACATAAATTTATGTTTTTCTCTAAGATATTACGCGAAAGGAAAAAAATAGATTATTGATTAGAATTTAATTTATTTAGGTTATGTAAACTATAAAACAAGCATAAAAAACTAAAGCGTGTTTAATTTTAAAGTTTTAATTAACTTAAAAAAATTAGATAAAAGGCACGTTTTTTGAAATTTTTCATCAATTTTAAGTACGATGAGCGAATGGAAGATGTTAACCGATTTTTTTAAAAAAAAATATGCCGTTTTTTTTCTTATTACGATAGGCAACTTTTGCGTACTAAAGCGTCACGAAAATCAAAAATTTCTTTTTTTCGACGCACCCTACTATACATGCCACTGACGCATTTATGTGTCATATATAAAACTATCGTAAAGAAATTCTAAATTCAAAGTTTTACTAAGATTTGATAATTTTGGAGAATATTCTGAATAATAAATGCATTTTTCCAAGAACATTCTATTTTAATAAATTTCCAATACACTGTATAGGAGGAAAATTATAATCACAATGTATGTATGTGAGAGACAGAGAGAGAGAGAGTGAACAACGTTGTTTCCAAACGGTAGTTTAGTTAGAGTTCCCTTTTAGCGAATACGTTATAAACCTTTTGTTAAAAGATCCCTATAGATTTTCGTGCAAACCGCCAATTGATTAGGAATTTAAACAATATTTGTAATATTTTATTTAATTTAACTTGTATGTAGAAATGGAGTTTAGCAATCGATTTTTCAAACATTTCCGTATATATTTAACTAGCAAACACCGCGGCTTTGCTCGCGTAGTATTTGAAATATGCCAAGTGATATTTATGTCTAATTTTTATTAAAAGGTACTAACTAAATTTTTATTTTATTAAAAGGTAATATTTTATTTTATTAAAAGGTACTTATTACTTTTAGGAATAATTCAAAAATTACTATTTAAAACACAGTTTGATTAAACATCATTATTACACAGCATTAGGCAGAAATGAGACTTAAATTAATAAAATGAAATAAAACTAAATAAATGATAATTTAGAAAATATTTTGAAACTTTTATGCTCAATTAATACGCTCATTTCAGTATTCATTTGAAGTTTTGATTTTTTTACAAACCATCTTCTTACATCTTAAAATTAACCATCATGTCAAATTCCAAGTCCAACCAAGTCTCTCAACATAAAGGGCTATGTTGAAACAGGAACTGTCACCATTAATTTGCCAACATTAATTTTGCAATCGGTTTATTATTTCCTAATATTCCACAGAAACGTAATTTAAAAAGCTTTTAAAGCCCTTTTTTAGAACGTTTGTTGTTCCTGTGAACCCCAGGTGGTAGAATCATCGGCATAAAATATAGCCTGTGCAGGATCTGAGACTGTTACCATTGATTCCCAACTATTACTTTTATAATCGGTTTATATTCCCTGAAATTGCATAGAATCGTAATTTAGAACTTTTTTAGAATGCTTTTCGCACCTCCTCTTCGCTTTACCCCTTTTTAATTCGAATTTATTTTCGACGTTCCTTCGAGGGCATTTATATTTTATAAGTAACTACCAGGTCATATTTAAAGTTTCTAGCCTTTTCAGTATCACAGAAATCGCAATTTAGAAAGTTTTTAGCTCCTGAAACCCTCTGGTGGTAGTGGAACAGACATAAAATATAGCTTATGTTTGAGCAGGTTCTATCACCAAAATTTGTCATCATTATTTTTTAAATCGGTTTGGTAATCTATAAGTTTGCTTAAAAATTGTAATTTATGACGCTTTTCACTCGCTTCATTTTTTTAAATTTGGAATTTTCTTTCGACTGTTCTTAGAAAGCAGTTGCATCTTGTAAGTAAATACCATGCCATACTTCAAAGTGTTAGAACCCTCAGTTGTGCAAAAAACGCAAATTAGAACATGTTTTGCTTTTGCAACCCTCAGTTGGTAGTCACAGCAACATAAAATATAACCCATGTTATAGCAGGGACTGTCACCATTGATTTGCAACGATTACTTTTGAAATAGCTTTGGTATTTCCGTAGATTGAGTAGAAATCGCAGTTTAGAACATTTTTAGGACTCTTTTCGCGCATTTTCACCCCTTTTTAAATTTCCAATTTTTTCGAAACAGTTCTTAAAGATAATTTCTATCTAATAAATATGTACCTTGCCTAATTTTAAGTTGCTAACCCCTACCGATCACAAAAATCGAAATTTAGAACGCTTTTTTGCTCCTGCAACGTCTTGGTGATAGTGATACCGACATAAAATAGCGTCTTTGTTAGAGCAGAGGCTGTCCGCATCAATTTCCTACCATTACGTTTGAAATGATATTCATTCTTCCTGAGATATTGCCGACAAATCGGCATTTAGAACGGTTTTCGCGCATTTTGCTCCTGCATCTCCTCTGGGGTAGTGGAAGATATAAAATATAGCCTATCTTGGAGCAAGATCTGTCACCATCATTTTTACACCATTACATTTGAAATCGGTTTAATACTTCCTAAGATTGCATAGAAATCGCAATTTAGAAAGTTTTTTACAACGCTTTTTGAGCATTTTGACCCCCTTTTAATTTTCGATTTTTTTAGGGAATGTCCTTAGAGATCATTGATATCTTATAACTAACTACCATTCCACATTTCACGATTCTAGGCCCTTCCGTAACGCAAAAGCCGCAATTTAGAACGTTTTTCTCCTGCACCCCTTTTGGGTTAGTGGCACCGACATAAAGCATCGCCTATGTTGGAACAAGGTTTGTCACCATCATTTTGACGCCATTATTTTTTAGATCTGTTTGGTATTTCCTGAGATTGTGTAGAAACCACCATTAGAACGTTTTTTAGAACGCTTTTCGCGCATTTTCACCCCTTTTAAATTTCGAATTGTTTAAGAACTGTTCTTAGAAATCCTTTATATCTAATAAGTAGCTAATATTTCAAATTTCATATTTCTAGGCCCTTCGGTAACGCAAAAATCGCATTTTTAGAACGTTTTTTGCTCCTGCACCCCCTTTCGGGTAGTGGCACCGACATAAAACATAGCCTATGTTGGAGCAAGGGTTGTCACTGTAATTTTGACACCAATATTTTAAAAATCGGTTTGGTATTTCCTGAGATTGTGTAGAAACTACCATTTAGAACTTTTTTAGAACGATTTTTGTGCATTTTCTCCCCTTTTTAATTTCGAAATGTTTAAGAACTGTTCTTAGACATAATTTATATCTTATAAGTAACTAATATTCAAAATGTCATATTTCTAGGCCCTTCAGTAACGCTAAAATCGCATTTTTAGAACGTTTTTTGCTCCTACACCCCCTTTGGGGTAGTGGCACCGACATAAGATATAGCCTATGTTCTAAGTTGGACTAACACCATCATTTTGATACCATTACTTTTAGAATCGGTTCGGTAGTTCCAGAGCTTACCTCCGACAAATAAACAATTTTTTCCTCTTTATAATAGGAGTATAGATTTTGCAACTTCTGTACATAGATTCATTTTCGATGACAAACTTTTAATACTATTAGATCTCAATTATAAAATAACAAATTCATTTTAAGGAATTTTCCCGCTAGCCTGGCGCAGGTGATCTATCGCCAAACATTCTTTATTGTTATAACTGTTACATCAACAATGGAGTAATTAGGAGGCAAACCACACTCGCGAAAATATATCAACTA
Organism: Maratus speciosus; assembly: GCA_963932465.1. Taxonomy (NCBI): domain Eukaryota; kingdom Metazoa; phylum Arthropoda; class Arachnida; order Araneae; family Salticidae; genus Maratus; species Maratus speciosus. The sequence goes on along the minus strand of OZ010790.1, from coordinate 173,839,436 downwards.
GCTATGAAACTGGAACAATAAATATTTTAAACTATAAAAAGTGGATAAAAACAAAAACTAAGAACTAATGTCTTTTTAAATGCGCTTTTATCAATTAATAGTTTAATTTAAATGTATTTTGAGAAAAAAATTATAAATTCTGAAAGTGTAAAACTTTTTTTTTGTTCTTGTTGCCATATTTTGAAAAGATACTGAGCAAAAATTTGATTTATTTTTAATAAATTCGCTAGTTTGCGCTTTGTACCAACTGTAAAATAAAGCAGCCAATTTTCCATAATCAGGACCCGTGCCAAACTAACCTGTTGTAATGAAAATCAGAAACAACATAAATTGCAGACATAAAATTGGGCTTGTTTTTAAGATAAATAATGAATGTTTATTAATAAAATGTTTCTTTTATTTTTTTAATTTTATGCTTATTAATCCATTTTCAAACCCTTTTGCAACCGATTCAATTTTTAAAATCTAAAAGGAAATGTTACAAGGTGTAAGAGATTAATTGCGACGATTTAGTCAAGCGGTAGTGGGTGAGGGTTAATATTACCAGTTTCAAAACGGAAGATCGGGTGTGAATCAAATTCAATTCGGTCTGTGAAAAAAATTTCTGAATACACGGTGACATTCTATACAAAATGTGAGTAATATCGAGTAGATAAACTGTAAATTGATCATTTGGAAAAAAAATATATATATAAAACAATGAACTCAAATCATTTTCGAAATTGCATAAATATTGCATTTTTTATTGATACTTTTTGTCGAGCGATCAATTTATAGATATGAGGCTGCTTAAATTGTTAAAATATGTATTGAACTAGACATACATTAGCTATTTTACGTCTGATTTTTTATATATTGTCGCTCTCTCAATTTACTGTTCATTTTACATATCATTAAATAAATAAAAATAATAATAAATCATCTATTTAATACACTAGACATCTGCGTAAGGGGATGCAGCATGAAAACCATGCATTTCCGAATTCTAATGTTAAGCTTAGTAGTCATTTTGAACTTTACTAAAAGGAATCGGTAAATCCTAGCATTTACCGAAATGGTTTTGTAAACGCCCGAAATGATAACGTATGTAAAATCATACTTTGGGTTATTAGTAGCACGTTTGGTAAATGCTAGGATTTATCTGATTTCGAGCTTTTACAGTACCACATACACACACACACACGCGCGCGTACATTTCATAATTAATAAATCGCGCCGAATTAACAGAATACTTAAAATTTTTATAACCATTTACGTCGGATCAAAATATGCTCCTGCGTTAAGGGTAGTACATATATTTCACATATTTAATTGAAAATTAAATTAATTTTGAAATTATAAATGAGGAATAGATAAAGCGTAATGACATTGACAAGATTTACATTTGAATGTAAGTTCGAAATTTAAACTACATTCCCTCTGACTCTTACACTTTAAAGGACTGGTCTGATATTACTGAAGTTTTAAATTGCACGAATAAATTCCGTACAAACTCACTTCTAAAATTCGTAAATGTTCGTCTTTAACAGATGTACTATAACGCTTAAATGTAAACGCTGCCCATTTATTACTGCATTCGTTAATTAAAGAAACATGATACACTGCAATGTAAAACTATACATACCCCTTAGAATCTGACAAGTATGAAAAATATGTTTACTTTTGTGAAAAGAGGAAGACATTAGGTGAACGTAAGTGGTAATTAAAACAATACAAAAGAAAAAATGCAGATTTAATTAAAACAACAGGAAAAAATACAGAAAACGTGGTCTATTGTCAATGCAAAAGTTTACGTACTCAACTTAAAAAATACATTAACGCGCTCCCTGCCCCCGCAGAAATTTAAACTGATCACCAGGGTGTTAATCGTAAAAAAGACTAATTAAAGTGTTTTTAACCTTTTCGGGACGAGCGTCTTTTACAGAATTTTTAATATTTTATCACCGGTTTTTCAAAACAGAAATTCTTGTCTAATTGAACCGGGAAATGTTCGGATTAAATAAGACAAAATTTACCATAAAAATTTACTGGTGAGAATAATCACGGATTCTGAGTGATTTTTATTTGATATAGATTACATGGAAAACTACCTGCGATCCATGGGTGATGCTCACGGCAGAGAATGAAAAAATTTTGAACCCAACCGGTCATGCTCATGGCAGTGAACATGTTAATATTTTTCAGGGGCGCGCCGACCTATTGTGCAATGTGTGCGGAGCACAAAGACACCAGGATAATAAAGGCGCCAAGCATTTCAAGCGAGGAAAAAATATTTAAAAATACATATTTTTTAATTTTATTAAAATTATTCTTCAAATTTTATTTATATTTTATAGATTTACCTCATATAAATAAATTACTTAGAATCACTTAATCCCTCGAGGTCCGGTTACGATTAATGAAGATTTGCACTAGAAAATTTTTATTAAATTTTATTTTTCTAATTTTGGTGAAAAAAGGCGTAAAATTGCTTTTTATATTTTTGCAATAAAGTTTTGGAAGATTCCTGTGTGAATTCGAGATTACAGAAACACAACTGCTTGTCCCTGAATGGGTTAAATGTTATTAACCTTTAAAATGAAAGTGATACATTAATAAATTTAAATTCAGAACGTAATTAACTTGAAATTTAAATTGAAGCATTACAAAACTAGTCGGATGTTCCAATCCCAAAACTTTCTTCTATCTCATACATGTTAATACTTCAAAATCCGCTATAACACAGCCAAAATTAAATGGCAATCTATGCATCTCATGAGGATTCTAACGATATGAAATTCCGTGCGTTAGTTCTTGAGATATGACTATCGCTGAAATCGTCTAAATTCAGAAAAATGCTGCCTAGCAGCGCCACCTATTGGGTGATTTATACCAAATCCTAATCAGCAACAATTTATGTCAACGTCTGACTGAATCTGAAGTTTGGAGAAAATCCGTACATTAGTTTTTTAAATAGAGCAATAACGAAAATCGTGAAAATTCCTGCATAGCAGCGCCACCTATTGGGTGATGATTAACACCAAAACCTAATTAACAACAACTTGTGTCAACATACAACTAAATCTGAAGTTAGATGAAAATTCGTCCATTAGTTCTATTGATAGAGCTATTGAGGCAATCGTGAAAAAGGCAGCAGAGAAGCGCCACCTGTTGGGCGATTTACATCAACACATAATCAGTAGCAAGTCATATCAAGGACTAACTGAATCTGAAGTTTGATGAAAATCCGTGCGTTAGTTCTTAAGATAGAGCTATGGGGAAATCGTGTAAATCCAGCAAAATTCATCATAACAGCGCCACCTGTTGGGCGATTTACACCAAAACGTAATCATCATCAACTCATATCAAGGACTAACTAAATCTGAAGTTTGATCGAAATCCGTGCATTAGTTCTTGAGATAGAGCTATTGCAAAAATCGTGAAAAATGCAGCATAGCAGCGCCACCTGTTGAGCGATTTACACCAAAAACTAATCAGCATCAATTTGTATTAGGGACTAACTGAATATCACTTTTTATTAAATTCCGTGCATTAGTTCTTGAGATAGAGCGCCCACAAAATTTGTGTCACATACACACAGACAGACAGACAGACTCACAGAGTCAGAGACAGACATTTTGTAAAAACATGTTTTTTGGAATCTCTGAACCCCTAAAACGTGTAAATCCGTCGAAAACCGGAATTCGAAAATTTTCATGAATCCAATACTTTCTTCTTGTAAAGATAGAAGAAAGTAAAAACTTGAACATGTGTTAGCATTCCATCCAATTTCAGATTCCACAGGGCTTCAGATAGGCTATTTTTAACTGTTTTATTGAAAATAAAATTTAGACATAAATACAAAAGCTCGGGGATACTATTAATGGATTTAATATGCGCGGCAAAAAATAAACTTGAAAAAGAATATTCTCAGTTTCAAGTTTTCGTGCATTTTATGTGCCAAGTTTAAATAGCAGTCTAAACTTGATAGTCAATTCAAACTTGATAGACATTATGAATGTTAATCCTGAAACATGAAACTACTGAATTTTACTATAGCATGAGGAATATTCTTTTTCTTTTTTGTTTATCAGCGGAAAATTTTAATTACTCATTTAGCTATAAATCAGCTTGAAGCCAGTTTATGAAATCTGAAATATGATTGTTGATTTTTTTTTATATACACGACATAAATTGTTTTATTTTCTAACCTTTGTTCTCTCCCTTTATATATTTTTTCATTTAGATATTCATTTTATATTTTCCTTATATATATGAGGTTATAATTTCTGTATTTTGTAATATTTCCTTTCTACTTGCTGATGCGTTTTTAAAAACGATAGTTTTTCGGAGAGTGGCATACGGGGCAAATTCAAGTTTTGCACATAGGCGCCGAACACCACTGCCACGCCCCTGATTGTTTGTTTTTCTGATTACAAAAGGAAACTAATAATTAAAAGAACGTCTGTGACGTCGGATGAAGTCTTAAATTCTGAATGGCATGCTTTCAATAATATTTATCAAAGTAAGTTTGTTAATTTCATCCTCGCAAAACAATTAAAACGTTCTGTCTGTGCAATCCAAAATCATGTGACGAAGCAAAAAAATTATGGACTTAAAAAGCGAACGGGACGTCCTCGAAAACTTTCAAAACGTGAAAATCAGCAGATTCTTCGGGCTGTAGTAAATGAAATGAAAAGTGCAAAGGAAGTAATGTTAGAGTTGCAGCTTAATATTTCACGGGTTTCTTCGAACAATTAAACGTATTTCAAATCTTGTTTTTGAAAAATGAATCCTGCTCCACGTCTGAAACCTAGACTAAATGAAGCACAGTTGCAATTTTGTCATAGTAACACGGCCATAGACTGAAAAATGCAAGTTCTATCTTTCTTCTTTCATGGTTTAAGAATTAAAAAACCCGTTATAGATTAGTAGTTTTTGTTTCAGATTATTTATAGTGCCGAAAAGAAATTCAATGTCGATGGACCTGATGGTTCTGCATACTACTAGCGAGATTTAAGAAAGAAACAAAGGTACTTTTCTAAAAGAAGCTTTTCAGGAGGTAGCTTAATGGTTGTGGAGAATTCACTGCTCGTGGTAAGCTTTAGCTGGCCATCACAACATCAAAAATGGATATTATTGACTACTAATAGATATTGCAACACCAGTTTATCCCGTATCGCCGGCGATTAAGAAAAGTTAAGGTCTTTTTTCCAGCACAACAATGCCTCAGAAAATAGCAGTCGCAGTAAATGTGATGGGTTGAAGTAACAAAAAATTAATGCTTGGCCAGCTTTATCCCCAGATCCTCCATATTGTGGGAATTTTATTTTGGGGAATTTTAGTTCGCAAAACCTATGTCCACAATACACAATATGAAATCAAACACGAACTCCGTGAATTTATATTAATGGGGTTAATATAATTCCTGGGATGAAATTCACAAACGAACATTGATAAATCTTAATGAAAGCATACCATCCGGATTTAAGACATCATCCAGCGTCACGGACGTCCCCCAAAATTATTAGTTTCCTTTTGTAAGCACAAAAACAAGAATTACTGTCTTTTTATGCTGGGTATATATACATTTGCATTAGCAAGAAACCACACTTTCTGTGTCTTTTCCTTTGCTATTAATTATATATTTTTTCCCTTTTGCATTGTTTCAGTTACCACTTACATTCATCTACTGTCTTTATCTTTTCACAAAAGTCAACATAATTTTCAGAATTTTCAAATTCGAAGGGGTATGTATATTTTTAGATGGTAATGTAGCATTTGGTTTTACAATCTTGTATCTTATACGAGCAAAACTTGTGTGTGTATGAGTGTGTGTGTATGTAAATTTTATCTTAAAAACGGCTCTAACGATTTTGACTAAATTTTGTATTTTACCATTTTCGAGTATGATAAGATCATTGGTCTAAGTCATATGTTCGAAAAAATTTGATTAGTGGGTCATTTTGGATCATAATGGGTCAAGGTCCAAGCTAATTATATCTAAAAAACGGCTCAATCGATTTTCACTAAATTTTACATCCAACAGTGTTTCAGCACAAAAAAACTTTTGGGCTAGGTCACATGGTCGAGAAACTTCGATTGGTGGGTCATTTTTGGGTCACTATGGGTCAAGCCAATTTTATCTAAAAAACGGCTCTAACGATTTTGACTAAATTTTGTATTCTGTCGTTTTGGATTACCAGAAGACCAATGGGCTAAGTCACATGTTAGAGAAAAATCGATTAGTGGGTCATTTTTAGCTCACTATCGGTCAAAACAATTTATCTAAAAACGGCTCAAATGATTTTGACTAAATTATGTATTATGTCGTTTTCGATTAAGAGAAGACTAATTTATAAGTCAATATTAGAGAAAATTCGATTAGTGGTCATTTTTGGGTCACTATGGGTCAAGCAAAGTTTATCTAGAAAACGACTCTAATGATTTTGACGAAATATTGTATTCTATCGTTTTCGGGCAGGAGAATACCATTGGGCTTGATCGCATGTTCAAGAAAATTCGATTAGAGGGTCATTGTGGGTCACAATTGGTCAGGGTCAAGCTAATTTAATCCAAAAAAGGCCAAAAACGTTTCGACAAAATTTTGTAATATACCGTTTCCGGGAATGAGATAACAATTGGGCTAAGTTACATGTTCGAGAAAAATCGATTAGTGGGTCATTTGGGTCAAATGGCTCAAGGCCAAGCTAATTGTATCTAAAAACGGCTCATTTGATTTTGACTAAATTTTATATCCAACCGTTTTTCGGCACGAGAAAACTATTGGGCTATGTTACATGTTCGTGAAATTTCGATTAGTGGGTCATTTTTGGGTCACTATGGGTCAAACCAATTTTATCTAAAAAACGGCTCAAACGATTTTGACTAAATTTTCTATTTTGTCGTTTTCGATTACGAGAAGATCAATGGATAAGTCACATATTAGAGAAAATTCTATTTGTGGGTGATTTTTGGTTACTATGGGTCAAACCAATTTTATCTAAAAAAACGGCTCTAATGATTTTGACGAAATTTTGTATTTTATCTTTTTCGGGCGCGAGAATACCATTGGGCGTGGTCGCATGTTCATGAAAATTTGATTAGTGGGTCATTTTGGGCCATAATGGGTCAGGGTCAAGCTAATTGAATCTAAAAAAAGGTCCGAAACATTTCACAAAATTCTGTAATATGCCGTTTTCGGGCATGAAATGACCACTGGGTTCGAGAAATATCTATTCACAAGCTCGAGAAATATCTATTAGTGGGTCATTTTCTGGTCACTGTTGGACAAGCTATTTGTATAAGAAAAAGGACTCAAACGATTTTGTCAAAGTTTTGTATTATACAGTTTCTGGGCATGAGAAGACCACTGGGCTAAGTCACATGTTCGAGAAAATTCAATTAGTCTGTCAATTTTGGGTCACTGTGGGTGTTAAGGTAAGTGTATCTAAAATAACGGCTCAAAACATTATGGCAAAATTTTGTATTATATCGTTTCTGAGCATGAGAATAGCATTGAGCTAAGTCACATGTTCGTGAAAATTCGATAATTTTTGGTTCACTGTGGGTCAAGCTAACTGTATCTTAAAAAAAGTCTCAAACGATTTTGACAAAATGTTATATTATACTGTTTCCGAGCACGAGAAAATCATTGGGTTAGGTCAGATGTTCGAAAAATTTCGATTAATGGGTCATTTTTGTTGTCACTGTGGGTCAAGTTAATTTTATCTAGAAAACAGCTTTAATGATTTTGAATAAATTTTGTTTTCTATAGTTTTCGGGTTCGAGAAGACCATTGGTATAGGTCGCATGTTCAAGAAAATTCGATTAACGAGTCATTTTGGGTCACTATGGATCAAGGTTTCGCTAATTTTACCTAAAAAATCGCTCAAACGATTTTGGCAAAATTTCTTATTACACCGTTTCCTAGCACGAGATACGATCATTGGGATAGGTCAGATGTTCGATAAATTTAGATTAGTAGGTCCTCTTTGGGTTATAGTGGGCCAAGCTAATTTTATCTATGAAATAACTTTAGCGATTTTGACTAAATTTTGTATTCTATCGTTTTCGGGTTCCAGAAAAGCATTTGTCAGGTCGTATGTTCGAAAAATTTCGGTTGGTGAGTCCCAATGGATTAGGATCATATCAATTTTATCTAAACAGCAAGAATTATTCAGTGAGAAGGAAATATCGAATTGAACACAAGTCTAATTTTGACCGAGCTTAGCTCGGTCATGCCCGCTAGTGATCTTTAATGAGAGATTAAATATATTTTATATGATTAATATTGATGTTAAAACTACATTTGTTATGTTACAAAACGTTTAAATTTTTTTATAAGGTACTATAATGATATATACTGCTCAAAACAATTAAAGGATATTGCAGTTTTAGGTGGATTTTGTATCTGGTAAACTGTTTAGCTGATTGATACATGGTCGACAGACATAGTAGGCTATATGAGAATAAATTACACATGTTTGGCAGAACAAAATGCATTTTATTGCGCATTTGTGTACTAAAGGAAAAAAACACAATTTGTGCATATGAGAAAAAAAGAATAAGAAAAGGTGTTTTCTTCAAAGAAAATCATTTTCAGTAGCGGGTATGGTTTCCACGGGCGGCTAGCAACGTTGAACGCCTTTGAGGCATGGACTCAATGAGGCTATTAATGACGATTTGGGGTATTCTGCCCCACTCTTCCAGAAGAGCTCTTTCCAGTTCTTGGAGAGTTTGTGGGGGTTGTTGGTGGCCAGAAACTCGTCTTCCTAGAGTGTTCCAAACGTGCTCGATTGGATTCATGTCTGGAGAACACGCTGGCCATTCCATTCGAACGATTCCTTCCTCGAAAAGGAAATCCTCCACCAGGTTTGCACGATGTGGCCTGCAGTTATCGTCCATTAAAATGAAGTTATCTCCGATTGCTGCAGCGTAAGGGACTACAATAGGTCTGAGGATCTCATCCCTATATCGGCGACCAGTCAGAGCTCCATCTCGAATGATGTAGAGGTCAGTGCGCCCGTCAATGGAGATGCCACCATACACCAACACTCCTCCACCGCCAAATCTGACACTTTCGTGCACGAACGCAGGATTATTCCTACTGCCACGGCATCTCCAGATGAAAATACGCCTATTATCCGGAAGCACAGAAAAACGGGACTCGTCAGAAAACAGAATATTGCTCCATTCATTTCTCCTCCAGTTGACATGCTCGGTTGCCCACTCCCTGCGGTCGCGACGATGCCTTGATGTTAATCTAACACATACCATCGGTCGGCGAGCATACAGACCTACAGCATGGAGCCGGTTTCGGACAGTCTGAGTTGAAATCGTGGTGCCTGTAGCCGAGCGAATGTGTTGTTGGAGAAGAGTAGCGTTCATGGTTAGGTGTCTCCGAGCTGTTAACGCTAAGTACCGATCTTCATTGGGCGTTGTTGCCCGTCTACGACCTTGCCCTGGTCTTCGGCCTGCACATCCACTCTCCAAAAAACGGTTCCAGATCCTGGAAATGACACTTTGTGACACTCCAATGGCTTGCGCTACTTCAGCTTGAGTTTGGCCCCCTTCTAACCTACCAACAATTCTCAAAGCTTCTGAATCTATCAAATGACTTCGCTGAGACATCGTACTCATCGAAACAAAGAAATCACTGAATGCTGATCATCCTTGTCTTCATTCTCTTTTATCCAGTTGAAAGTCAAATTTCATTCACTGCCGCTGAAGCGACGTTTTTGACGTCGAACTCAAAATTTGCATACTCCACAGTTTGAAAACCAGAAAAATTTGCATTTGTGATTCTCTTCTTCTATTTTCGGCAAAAAAATTTCGTTTATATCTTTATTTTATATCAAACTTCAAATATCCTTTAATTGTTTTGAGCAGTGTATTACCGTGTGTCCAACTTCTCCTATGTTGGGACAGAAATTTTATTTATTATTATTATTATTATTATTATCATTATTTTAATTATTAATGATTTTATTAATTATTATTGTTGATGTTAGTAGTATTTTCGTTATTACTATTACTATTATTATTTTTATTATTATTGTTTGTGATTTACTATAATTATTAATATTATTAATACAGTTTATAAAATATTAAACCAGACTTACCATATATTTACAAAATTTCTGTCATTAGTTATCATGTAGTATTTCCAAGTTGAACAATATTTGTTATATGAAATTTTTAACTTTCTTATGTTTTTTTACATTTGTTTCAGTGAGAACACCGGGCAAAGTGCAAGTTGATTAAGCTGAAAATCTTGACGGTAATTTTTTTTTGTACGATTAGGAAACTGGATTTTAAAAATTCTTGGGATAACTTATGTTGCATTTCCGATTTCAGTGTTTTAATTTGAGATAGAGTACACTGACATATGTATGCGCTTATAAGCATAGAAGTCATGACCTTAATCTTTAATGTTGCTATCATATCGTAACTTCAAAAACTTTAAAAGTGATATTGAAAGGTTGAAAAACCAATCATCAAATGTCATTTCATCAAATCATTTCATCATTTCATCAAATCATCAAATGTCAAATCATCATTTTAGTGGAAGGTTGAACTAATTGTGTGAAGTCGATGCATTTTTATATCAAGTCAATATAACAAAAAAAATTAATCTTTGCTAGTGTTTTAATCAATATATTAAGAGCGTTAAATAATAAGCCTAATCAACGTAAAAACTGTTAAAATAGAAATATTACCACCAGATTGCTAACTTGATACGAATTAAATATTTTTTTGTTTTATTAAGACATTTTATTAATTATATTTTTTATGTAGTTAAATTTAATAATCTACCGGTACTTCACGTGCTGGGTAAGTCCGGACGTTTGGTATTTCCCAGAAAAGCATTTCTTTAACGGAAAGCAAATAATTTACATACAATGATATCGTACATAAATAATGGCAGATTATTTATGCAGTTTCACTTAATTTATTTTCAAATTAAGGCATTAATAGGTAACAAATGATAATAAATATTACATTACGAAAAACAAAATAGTGTAAAAGAGAAAAATAATGTTGCTATTTTTTATGAAAATAAAATTATTACAAAATAATTACTGAAAATATTTTTAACTGTCTTGCATTGTAATTAAATTTATTCTAAATCGTGTTGATTAGATGAAATGTAATTAACCATAAGTAATTAAAATAAGCTTATTATCTGCAAAGTAGTTACAATATATATTTTTATATTTGAATAATTTCAAAGTCACAGGGAATTAATAGTTCAATTGAAATTTAATAGAACAATAATTTATGTATATTTTTGTATGAAAATAAATTGTTATTATTTAATTAAATGTGTTTATAACTATTCTCTAATTCAAATAACTGTTTCATTCAGTTTAATATAATTACTACAAAAAATGGATTGCTTCTTTAAAAAGAAACCAAGAAAGAAATTACCAAAGAAATAATAATAAAGCATTTATTGTTTCAGATGTTGAAACATTTAAAATTACCATACCTATTGATAAATGCATAGTGTTAAATGAAATTACTGGAATGAATGTTTAAGTAATATATGATTATATATATGGTAAAACCATAATATTAATGCTGTGTTTCACTTTTATGCTGCATGATAATATAATAAAAAATAATTTACATCATTTATAAATCATTAATAAAGTTAATTTTGTTAATATTTTTAAAAGTTTTTGTTTCTAGTAATCTGTTTTATTTAGAAATGTATTTCTGAAAATTAAAGCATATTTAAAAGGAATTACCGTTCTTTAAAAAAATCATACTCAATCGTAAAATTAATTGGACGTGCAATTTATAACTTGTGCGAACTAGTTTAAGATAAAAATTTAAAAGTGAGATGAAAGTTTTGCAAATTCAGCCAGTTCTCTTTTCATTGTTACTAATAGATTTTTCTATATAAAAATAACACAAAAATATATTTGCAATATTTAAAAGACTTACTTAAAAAAAAAAAAAAAAAAAAAAAAAAAAAAAGGTTAAAGCTGGTTTTACCATTTTCTTGCAAAGTTTTTGAAGAAAGAGTTTATGATAATTGATCAATTAAGAAAAATGCATTTAACTCATTCGCGTTTATAACATGTAATATAACATGTTATTTTCTTTATTATTTTGTCTTAGCAATTATTTTTGTTATTATCTGCAGGTATTCACGAATGTATATGCCTTTATACTTATTATTATAATTTTATTTTGTGTTTCAGAATTTAGGTATAACAATTACAATAAAATTTGCATAAATCTATTTACACTCTTTGCAGCTCTTCTTTAAGCATATTTTCACTCTTTAAATTTACAGTAGGGAATATATTTCGAAACGAATAATTTGTGATAAAACTTTTTAAAAAATACTAGGAAGTATCTGTGGCTGTTTATAGATGTTGTCATACAATGTTTTTCAACTGTCTTTAAAAATTCTCCTTTAGACCAGTGCTTAATTTGCGACGGAACTGCGGTACTTCTTTGTTTTTAGTGAATATTTAAAAATTATTGTTAATATACAGAAGCTTATAATCACTGTGCTACAGAAGCCACCGGAACAGGGATCCCGAAAATCGAAGACTACGCTGTAAAAAAAAAAAAAAAAAAAAAAAAAAGGAAATTGTACTGGCAATTGTAGACTCAGTGGTTTCTGGCTCAATATTACCCTAACGGCGACTAGGGTTGACAGAATTAGAATAATCGAAACCGTATCTAATGTTTTTACTCGTTGTCGTGTTAATTTTACTAAATATAGTCAAAATAATTTAAATATATTTTTTTCTGAAGACGAAAATGGTTTAAATTTTGCAAATAATGAACAAAATATAAAAATTAACAGTAGGGGAAACAGGGATATACACTACGGACGTTTTTATTGCAGAATATTAGAACTTCGATACTTTATCTTTAGAAATTAAGCCCTGTGTTAGCCTAATGTCATATGAAAAGTACGCAAAAACAAAACAAAAAACTATATTCGTCAAATTTTGCCAAAGTATGTATTTTTCAAATTTCAGTAAACCTTTTTTAGTTTAGAAATTCGGATAGCTACATTGAATTGTAATAACGTAAAAGTAATTTTTTCATCAAATGAAAAAACAAATCGAACTCGAAATGGTTAAACTGTAATACACCACAATTTCTAAAAATCTCTGATTAAGAACAATATAAATTTTAATATTCCGATAGATTGAGTTACACTGCAAATATCGATAACGCATAAATTCACTCATAAGTTTAATGTTTGAAATATCGTAATATTTTATCTTAGATATTTTTGAACAGTTTAAATCTTTAAGTATTAAAAACTGATGGTTATCTGATATATACTATTTCTTTTCTTGAAATGAAAAATCTATAATAAATGTTAAACCTTCGTTCTTAAAACACTATCGCTTAAATTGACAGATTTTTTGAATGAATTTAAGTGTTAAAATAATTAAAATATACATAAAGCACAAATAATTGTACAAAAAGTATTTTTAGGTGCGTAAATATAATATAAAGATGTGTATATTTTTTTGTTTTGTGTATTAGGTTTTACGTATAAATGATTTAACTCAAGGTGAATATAGCCCTAGAATTTTAAATTTCATTTATTGGATTTTAAATGTATTTGGAAATTACTTGATTTATCCCAATATTTAGTATACATTACAATTTTGTAATGGCGTTGATGATATTTTATTATTTTAAGAATGCATTTACAATGACAAAATGTAAAAACTAATTAGTGAAATTTTTTTAACCGAAATAATAATTCAAAAAGTTTTGAAATCTACTTTATATTAAAATTAATGTGAGAATTTTTTTTCCATGGAAACATTTTCGATAAATGTTTTTAAAATGCATATTCGCTAACCTTTTGTTTTTACATCGCTATTTTATATAACGATATGTATTTTTGTTTGCTTGTTTTTGTGACTGATGTGAAACAAACTACCTAGAATATTTGTGAAATAGTCTTATGAGAAATTTCAGATTATTCATTTTCAGAACTTAAAAAACGCAATTTCAATTGTATCTTTCTAAGTTTGTGATATAAAATATTCGCCGACTTTTCAAAAGAGAGATCGCTACGATTGCGCACGGCTGTTCTAGGAAAAAAGATAAAGAATATACAAAATGATAACGCAAAAATAAAAGACGATAGTTTATTTATAAAACTATATGCTACACCTTATCATATTTATATGCGAAATTTCAGGTATTCTTAAAATCGTTACATAGAAAATAATTAGTCAATTCTTTTAACTTTGTATCATTCTAGTAATGAATAAGAAAAATCTTTTAAATATCAGTCGATTTTAACTATTATAGCTCGTTAATTTGAAACTTATTTTAAGAAAAATATGTATAAAATACCGAATTAAAAAAAAACACAATTGACATAGGCAATTCTAAAGCAAAAATATCCCCATTTCAAAATTTGATGTCATAACAATGGTGCGAACGACCTGAGCAATTATTTTTCGATTTATCTCTCGTATAACCGTTTCTGAATTTTGCATAATGTAAACTGATAGCATTTAATAGTAAAATAAACATAATGTTTAAAACCTATAAATTAATTCAATTTTTTTCTCAATTTTTAAATATTTCTCACGAAATGTTTTGAACAATACACAACTGTTTGATACAATATTGTAATGTAATATGTATAGTAATGTGAATGGATGTGCAATATTGAGGAGGAAGTAGCAGTGTTGTCAAAAATGGCAATTTATTTACCATATTTGGTAAAAACTTTGTTTTTACCTCCCTCACATCCACAAAAGAATTTTTTTTTCCTTTCATAAAATGAAATTCGTTGTTGAACTAATTCCTTTTAAATTTTGTTTCTAGAAGCATTATAAACCACATTATGACGCAGGTTGCTTATTAATTTACACATGTAGCTTTAAAAAAATTTAGAACTTTACTATTGAAATATGATTAATACCTTTCATACAATAATGTATTTTGGTGTAGTGTGAAGAAAATCTTGAGAAAAAAAAGATGATTAGGTTTTGCAATTAAACACACACTGAGGATTATCCTGTTCAACTTCTTTAGCTCCTGTTCGATTTGTTGGTTAATTTAATGTAAATAATTCGCAAAAAACACAAGCATTGCTCACTGAGATTTTTTTTTATTGGAACAGAAAACATTTATTCTCCTTTTTTATTCACATCAGGTAAATTTCAAATACACATTAAATCTAAAGCTTTCTCCTTCAGTGAGAAATTCAGCGAATATTGTTGCAATTTGTTTCGTGGCCAATGTTGAAACATTGGAAATTCAAAGGTTCAACATCCAACTAGTATATTAGAGTTTAAAAAATATTCCATCAGAACCGATTGAGTTTATTGGAAACAAGGCGGATTTTTTGAACAGGTACATTGCCATATAGCTGAAAAGATAGGCTTTCTTGAAACTGTCGCAATTTTTCCACACATCCGACCGAAGATGGTTTTCAAGGGAATAGTGGTACCTAATGCGTACACTCTACTCCATTTTTGTGTCAACACTTCACATCTGCTGCTTTATCTGAACATAATCACTCCCCTTATTGAAAGCGGTTATAATATCTAACATTATTCCACTGATAAAGTTAGATTCTTATTATTTAGTGAAAAATTTTCTTTTTTTCAGCAAGTATTGTGCTTGGAAAAGAAGACAACTTTGCTGAAATTTGAAAACATGTACTCTTATTTAAAAAGACATTTAATAAAACTAGAAAACGGCGTTCTAATCTCATATAAAAAATCTAGTAGACTGTTTAATCTCTATAGAAGATCCTTATCGGGAAAAATATTCAATCGGAAATTAGCGGTGCTGTTTAAGCACGTTTGTAAACAAAAGTATGCATTTAAAATATTAAATCATCAGGAAGTAAATGTCATTGTAGGATCTAAAGTTCTCTTTGAAATGCACATATCATCTGTGCAATGAGAGTATGTAGTACTACAGTGAGACATACTTTTTGGTGATTTAATATTTTAAATGCATAATTTTGAATGTGGCCATGTGTAAACAAGAACTTCGGTGTCGATTGACATTTATACTGAAGCGTGAATCGTCCACAGTAATTTTTTTCTTATTGTACGAAATAAATGTTTTATTTTTGTGTTTTATTAACGTTTAATTTTAAGTGTTTTTGAATATTATTATACTGTTTCTTATCTAAAATGCTTGGTTATTTGCAGCACATGACTTTTTTTTTTTTTTTTTTGAGCTACACTCTTCTTTTAAAGATTAAAGTCTGCTGATTGTTTATATCCTAACTTGGACACAACGGCTGTAAAAACATAATATTAGACGTTAATAAAAGTCAAAAATAGTAGTAAAGTTTAGTCAAAAATAATTTGACTATTCTGAACAAAAAT
Source organism: Maratus speciosus (assembly GCA_963932465.1). Taxonomy (NCBI): domain Eukaryota; kingdom Metazoa; phylum Arthropoda; class Arachnida; order Araneae; family Salticidae; genus Maratus; species Maratus speciosus. The sequence goes on along the minus strand of OZ010790.1, from coordinate 173,823,096 downwards.
TATATAAATGCACTTTGTTGTGTAATTTAACATGTTTTATTACAATTAAGAACCATTATTTTGAAATTCAGACAAAAAAGTGATATTTTGATAGTTGTATTTTTTAATTGGCTTGATTTTTTATGTTGAAGTAGATCATATTTAATGAATATAGTGCAGTTTCGAAGCCCTGAAAAAATTTCCTGTTTCCTGTAGAAAATGTCAAAGTTCAAGATCATGAATCCCTTTTTTCATGAAACTTGAAATGTCAATATGTTTGGATTGCTATATCTCTGGAAAGCAACAGCATTCCAAAATCCTTTTGTCATAAGCTGTTAGAATAACACTACATGCTTAGTAAAATTTACTTGGTTCCATGGGCATTTTTAATTTTCATTGTTATGTTGCCACAAAATGCAATCAAAATCACTTTTTTGTCCATTTTCTGCACTTATTATCTCAGTTAAGCAATAGTACCCCAAAACTTTTCTTACAGAATATGAAAGTTTACTATTAGGACAAGCTAAGTAATATAGAACTTTACCGGGATATCGATTCTGTTAGCAGATATAATGTGTTAAATACTCAAAAGTTTCAAAATCTGCAACTTTTGAATTAGTTCTATCTCAAAACAGCATCATAGTTGAATAAAACAAAATATATCAGGAAGTATTTGAACATATGTACAAAAACATGGAAACAAAAAATAAGTGGGGTCTCATGCTATTTTCTGAAAATAAAATCACAAAATTTACAAAATGGCAGTGTCAATATCAGTCTTTTTCCCTATCAGAAAATGATTTATCCAGTTTCCTTTCCCTTTCCTATGTTTTTCCCCTATGAGGAAATGGAACATCCCTTTTCTCTTTCTCCTTGAAGCCTGATTATTCAGTTGATTGTCAGTTGATATCTGATTGATTCAGAAGCCTTAAGTTCAGAAGCCTGATTATTAACACTGCATTTTTGTAAGTTTTCTCATCTTTTTTCTTCTGAAAAGAGCATGAGACCCCACTTATTTTTCGTCTCCAAGTTTTTGTACATATGTTCAACTACTACCAGATATATTTTGTTTTATTCAACTGTGATGCTGTTTTGAGATAGGACTAACTCAAAAGTTGCAGATTTTGAAGCTTTTGAATATTTAACAGATTATAACTGCTAACAGCATCGATATCACGGCAAAGTTCTATATTACTTAGCTTATTCTAATAGTAAAATTTCATATTCTTTAAGAAACATTTTGGGGTACTATTGCTTAACTAAGATAATAAGTTCAGAAAACGGACAAAAACCTCATTTTGATTGCATTTTGTGGCAACATAACAATACAAATTAACAATGCCTATAGAACCAAGTAAATATTACTAAGCATGTAAATTATAATAACAGTTTATGAAAATAATTTTGGGATGTTGCTTCTTTCCAGAGGTATAGCAATCCAAACATACTGGCATTTCAATTTTCATGAAAAAAGGGATTCATGATCTTGAATTTTGACATTTTCTACAGGAAACAGGAAATGTTTTCAGGACTTCAAAATTTCACATTATTCAATAAATATGATCAACTTCAACATAAAAAAAATTAAGCAAAACAAAAAATACAACTATCGCACTTTGACTGATTTTCAAAATAATGGCTCTTAAGTATCAGTTATTTATTTAATGGTTAAAGAAATTGAAAAGAGCGTATCCGTACTAGAAACTGAGAACAAGAAGTACTCGTTTTCAAATCAAAATTACTTGGTGGAAAAAAAACAGATATGTGTTCTCATTTTTTAAGTGCTTTTTTTAGTCAACTGCTTCAATTTACATAGCACTAATGCTTGATTTGTAAATCACATGGCATTATTGCAAAAGGCATTTCTTATCAATCATATTCTATTGGAAAGCTTTATGTAAATTATATCTTGCGAAGATAATCATTTAAATTATAAGTTTAAATTTTATTTATTATTATTTTTTTATAGGAAATATTATGTTTCTCAACAAACATGTCGATTACGCAATTTTTTCAACTTCTTTTTAACGACTTTACATACAGACGGCCAGGAAAAAATCAAATTTTCAGTGCGCAAGATTTGAAATGTAGAATTATAACTGTTAACTTTCAAAGCAAAAAATTATATACATATTATAAACTTGTTGAAACATTGGTGATTCTATAAAAAAGAGGCCCCGCCAGTTCTGCTGTCGAAGCTGGTAGACGGGAGGTGCTGGGTTCGAACCCAATCATATCCATCGGCCTAATCGTTCGGAGTTTTCTTGGTTTTCTTCGAACCATGTATTTCCATGCGTAACTACGGGTTTGGTTCCCTTAGAAAGACCCCAAGAAGGGCACTCCCTCCTGGGCCTATATCCCTCGAGTAGATAATTGGCCATCAAAAATCAACCCGACCCAACCCATAAAAAAAACGAGAAATATTTGCCTACATATGCAATATTAAATTTCCCACTCTCTGTAAATATAAAACCTTTTTTGATTTAATCAAAAAACAAGTTTTTATCATACTTTATACAGTGCGGAAAATTTTACTTCAATTTCAAAATTACAAGAATATTTAATTGAAAAATAAAACGTTTGGAGAATGTATGAGTATTTAATGTAGTGTGTAATCAGTAGAAGCATTTATTTTTCTACAAATTGTTGAAATCAATATTGGTAATTTAGAGATATTTTATAGAAACATTGAAAAATTTAAATATGAATTTAAAAAATTTAATGATAAATTAATAAATTGATTATTCGCAAAAAATTACTATATAAATAAAAATATTTTTAATGAACTTTACTATTTATCTAGAATTCCAAGCAATCTGAAAATGAAAATGTGCCTAATATGAAGTTTTAAAATATACATTTTGAATTTTTATTTTAAGTTACTTTTATATGAGTTTTATTTCCAATGTTATTTTGTTAAAAATATTAAAACTCGATGCATATTCGTGAAATACAGAATAATCTAACTTTGATGAAGAAAATAAAATGTCAAAAATTCAAAACAAATAACTGCCAAGATACAAATTTAGCATAAAAGTTTTAAAAGTCGTAATAGAGGCGCCATGTAATAAAATGAATTTTACATTACATACAGCGTCAATGACCAAATTGGTCGTTTCTATAAAACTTTCCTGTGATGCCAGCGCGTTTAACGTAAAAAATGTTGAAACTTTCTTTACAATATAGCCATTACTGTTTAAAATATGAACAAAAGTTTGTTTAAAGTGAGAGTTTATTTGAATATATGCATCGCGAACTTAAATATATTGTTTGTCGTAGTGAACTCCATCTATGTTCAGAATTTGCACCTATATTTTGATGATAATCTGTATATGGAAAAGCATGATTGACCAGTTTATTTACAGTTTACCAAAATGTGCCACTATTGAGTTACAAATGGGAAGCATGGTTAATTTATATATTTAATTTTCCTGTGATTTTAAAGCTGTCAGATGTAGCCTGGAAAATTTGATACTCATTTTCTCATATGCAAGTATGTGTAATTTAGTAACAACATATCTCGAATGTTTCCTCTCTGCCTATTTAAATATTTATTTCCATTTTTAACATTATAAATATATTCCGTATGCAATATGTTAACGGATAATTTTCTGGTAAATAGTTCGTTTGGTGTAATCTGGTTATAACAATAACAAAATCTTAGAATTACTGTGTTATGAGTCATCCCTATCATTCTTCCATATAAAATGAATACAAACTCTAGCGATGTTCATAGGTTTGTTTTCTATCTCCATGAACTGTTATAAATATCCAATTATACAGTAAATTTGCATCTCGATGTTAATTAAAATGAAAGACTTTGCCCAGTGTGAAAAAATGGTAGTTCTCTTACAATAATGTAGCCTCTCTAATCGTCTCAAAGAACAGTTAAAGATCCCGATTTAAACGGTTATTGGAAATCTCGTGATTATATTTTAAAATTTTAATGTTTAGTTTCATACATTTTTTCCATTACATATTTCAGAACAATTTCCAATAAAATAAAAGATATTATATTATATCGTCATTAATCTATTGACTTGCAATTTTCAGAGTATGGTATGTAGATCTCTCTAAATACTCCAGATAATTCACTTCAACCAACAACCTTGCACACTTCATGGACAAAGATTTGCAAATTATTGAACTTTTGGAAATAATTCAATTCTTCAGCTCTGAGTATTTGGGATTTTGAAAACCGTTCATCCATAAAAACATTTTTTAATATTTATTAGAATATAACTCCCTAAATAAGTAAAATATTTTTATTACAGCTTATATCTTGTACAGATTATATAGATGGCATTTCTTTTAGTATTAATGACAAATTCTTAAAGATGTTTCTTGATTCACATTTGAGATAAAATCTGTTTCATTTGAAGCACTAGAAGTATTCTACATACAGAAGTTTGCTTTCCTCTTTTGTTCTGTAGTTATGTTTTATCAGTACTATCACGTAAATGTATGCATATGTTTTAACAAAATTAAAGTAGGTATTCAGTTTTAATGGATATTTAAAATTTTTATCAGTTTAAATAAAATATAAGCATAATATTAAAGTATCCACACGTATTTGAATTTAATCCGGATTCTTATGGAAAAAAAAAAAAAAACATCATTCGCGTCCTAGACAAATTTTTACCTATTTTTATCGACTTTTAACATAGTTGAAAAGTGTTTATCACTTCGGTTTGTCTGTCAGTCTTTAAAAGTTCTATCTGTCACAAATAGGCTCAGATTGCCATGTAATTTTTATACTTTATTGACGTTCATTACAGCACTCTGGCTGTTGATAAAAAATGCGTAGCACTTATACTTATTTTACAGGGACAGTTTAAATTTATCTGTTAGATTACGGTCAATAGAAAAAATCGCCTACAAAGTATTTTAATGATCTTACATCATTTCAAATATAAGAAAATTCATATGCATTTGTTAAACGTACTAAAAAATGCATCCTGTAGGATATGGGGAGTAAAGAATTTATAATTCATTTAAGGGACCAAACAAAAAGGATTCCGTTACATAATGGTCTATGGGCAAAGCCTGTTTGAAGTGTATTTAAATTGTGTTAAAATATTTCAAATATACTTAAATTGATAACTATTACTGCGGTTTGCTAAACGATACTAGCTGTAAAATACGTAATGCAATTACGTCAATTTACAAGGACATATGCAAGATTTCGGGTACAGTACTGTATCCGAAATACTGCCTATTTTGTGATAATTGCTAAAAATACATTTTCAGCTCTGTTAAGTTAAAATAAATTTTTGCATACTACGTAGTGTGTATAAATGTTATAGATCAAATACTGGTCTACACTAAAGTATTCGTAAGCATTTCTGAGTATGATTGTGGATTGCCTAAATGTGGTTGTTATTTGTGTTATGTATTTTCAAGCTTAATTATATTTAGTATACTTGTATACATTGTAGTACATAAACTGTATAATTGGTGCTTCCTGTTTTAAAAACAATATTCTGTGCTGAAGTTGGAATAGTTGTTTCAACAGACAGAAACTTTTATCTTGCGAAAATGTTACACTCGCTGAAAGAAAGATGGGATACAATGGTATATACCTTAGTTATTTATATATCTTATTTATTTTTTCAAAATATGTCAAATCATTTTGCGAAAGGGAAAAATGTTTTTGTGGTTTAAAGAATGTGTTTCACTATACACCGAACCTAAGGTTCAGTGGGATATCCCATAGGTCATAGTGAACCATGATTAAAGAAGTTAAATAACAATATTCTTACACATTTAATGATAAAGTAGTTTATTAGAAATATTTAGCATATCCATGAATATATTTTTAAGTTTATATTAAGATATTTAATTTTCTATGTTAAAAAATTTCAAATAAGATATTTAAAATAAAAACTCCAAATATCTTGATAATTTTAGTTGCAGCAAATTTAGATTGTAGCTATTTATAAATAAAGAAATACACTTTTTATGTTGTTTTAAAAAGTATTTTTCAAGTCCATGAGTCCAATACTAGACTATTAATTTAACCGACGATGCAATAGAATCCAACTCAATGCACTGTGAGGGTCAGGAGAGTCACAGAGCTATGTCGTCACAGCATCCTTCCAACTGGTATGTGGCAGCCCACAGGGGCAAATCATACTTTGGGAACTAGTGAGGATTCTCGAACATGGTATTACTGTTCCCTCAGCCAGGCATGATGAACACCTGTAACAGGCTTCCTCTTTTATCCAGACGAAACAAAACATAACATCAAATATTAGTAAAATGACATAAAATGAAAGATAAATGAATATGTAAAGTAGTCCTCTGCTGACCACTGGGTGACCAGGCGGAAGGCGTCAGGGCTACAGAGTAGGGTATGAAAGAAAAAATGTTTGGTTTGCCGGACCCAGTGTTGCTGACTCTTCACCGTTCGCTCTTGAGCCCCCAATGCAAGTATCTGCTTCTTATGAATGCGAAAATGTGATAGCGTCGCCCTTTGGAGCTGAGTGGGCAGTCCATTCCATACGATGCTACCCCGGTACACAATATCCCCGGACACACGTGGTCTCGAAATATAGACTCGAGAACGGACGTGGAGATTCATATACACAAGCATCCGTTAGGGACTCCGCTTAAGCAAGTGTGCGAAAGTGGTTGGAGCCATTACGACATCCTCGGCTGAGCACTCCGTCAACCTCGTGCGGCGAAGAAATGTTGATCTGAGACAACTCAGAAGTGCACGTGGCCTTGTGTTTTTTAAAAGTTCTGAAATAAAGGAGGAGAAAAATTTATTTTCTGCGCAATATTAAAAACTAGAAGAATATGACTGCTAATTTATATGAAAATGAAAAAAAAAATTAGAATGTTATTTGTTTTGTTTTATGTGTATTCTTTTTTATGTTCGTTAAAATTGAATAAACATAAAAGAAAGCAAATAACATTCTTAATATTTTTTATTTTCAATTTTATACAAATTAGTAGGAACATTCTTCGAGGTATTAAAGCTGCTCGGGACTGATAAACTTCCTCTTTATTTTACAACAAAATATAATACGCCTTATTCCTAACTGTAGTTTTAATTTTAAATGAAAAGGGGAAGTAACTGTTTATGATTTTCCATGTGTACACCATGTAGACATGGAATTTAAAAAAATCGAAACTATTTTATTTGATATAAAACAGTAATTTTTTCATATTGCCGGTAAACAGTTACTGAATGCAAAGAAAACACATAATTCTAAAAAGTTGGAAATTCCACGTATAACGTGGCAAATGTTCATAATATAATTAGTTTTATAAATATTTTTTGACTCAATGTATATATTAATATGATACTGAATATTGTACTGAATGTATATTTTAGTGCACTTCATAAGTGCATATCAATTTCGTTCTGTTCGAAATGGTGTAACAACATTGGTCGTAATGTAACGGAAATTTTGACTGTCCCTGTAATTAAACTATACATCCGATTTTAATAAAAATTGAAATGACTTGACAGAATTTTGCAACAATTATACATTTAAAATTTCAGACCATTCGGTTGGGTAGTTTTTGCTCTGTTATATGGTGACGGTAGAGGTCTGCACGGGTCGGAATTTCCAGGCCCGGGCCCGGCCCAAACAAAAGCAATCTTGACCCGATGAAAAATTTAAATGTTCGGTCCGAGCCCGGGCCTGCCGTTTATATTTTCACAGATCGCGGTCCGGCCCGCACAAAAATCATAGAAAACAGACCCGACGGGCTCGGCCCGTGGAAAAGTGAATTAGAGGCCCAACTCAATTTCTATAAAAAAAATCAGACTTTTTTAAAACATATAATTAAGATTCTTTTAAAGAACAATACTGTATAGAAATTTATGGGATAATTTTACAGTATAGGGGAGACTAGGCACGGTTGACCATACGGGAGGCTTAACCCACCCATCAATTTTCATATTTAAAAGAATTTCAGGGTTTTATCAATATTTGTCAACGAACGCTAATGAAATACTCAAACAATAGTCCTCGTTTCATAGAGATAATTGAAATAGGTCTGTAAAAGTAAATTGTGAGGCGTTTTCAACCTAAAAGTAGTGTTTTTTAGAAATACTTTGTAAGATTTTTTTAGAAGAAATTTAAGTAAGTAGGTTTAAAGTAATAAAGAAATATCGAGCTTTCGTTACAGACATAAAGATTGTACAGTAAGTTAGACTTAACATAACAATGTACTATTCTTTAGAAAAGGTCTATGCAGGGAGGCTTGACCCAGTCAATGTGAGGTAGGGTTGACCAGATGCTCAAGGCTCCCTTAATTAAGTGGTTTTGGAATTTTTTTATTCTACACAGTGCACAATGAAAAGTTATTGGTTATCTATATAAAAGAATGTAAATTTATTCTGTAAGCTACATTAAAATGGTGGGATGGAAAAGAATTTTTAAAACTGACTAAAGAAAGATGTCAAAAATTCTAGAAAATGGTAGAGTTGATAGGAATTTTTTCTCATTTAAATATTACTTACAATAGGTAAATAGAAACAGTGGTAAAGGCTAGAAAATACTAGAAAGGATGCAAGCAGCAGTCTCAACCCTTCCAGGGGCAGTGGTATGCTTATAGAACCACTTAATTTTAATTCCGAAACGTCACAGTGCCACCAGATTTTTTCTAAAATCTTTTTCATTTAATATATGTATGTGAAATACAGCATTTTTGTTATTTCCAAATAAATTTGTTCAAATTCCGGTACCAGTCATTTATTTCAACATTTTAGTACTAAAAATACTTTGCCCCTTAAAGGTTTAAATCATGTTAATGATAAGTGAAGTACTCATGCGGCTGCACAAGAACATAGCATCGATCAAAAACCTTTAGGAAGGTGTGTAGACAAATTTCATCAGGGTGAAAACAGTGATATGAAGCCATGCTATGTGAGAGCTAGAGTTGTTAGGTCGAGTATCACAAAAAATAGGATAAGAAGACGAAAAAAAAAAAAAACAGGACAGTGGCTCCCAAATCCGGACACAATAACATGAAACACAATGAAAACAGAACCTGCCTCTAACAGAGTATTGCCTTAAATGTTAAAATTTCATTTTACCTGCCGTACAATTATACCTGTGCTCAGAGAAAATCCTGTTTAAAACAAAAATTTTCTCCTCTGACTTACGATTGCGTCTCAAAAGGCTTGTTTAAGCATCGTACTTTAAAAAATATTTTTTTAAATAATAATTAAGGCATATAGCATAAACTTATTTTGCTTTTTTTTAAATTGATTTTATGTCTCTTCCCAAATATTGCACAATTTATATAAAACAAAGTGGATCAAGCCTACAGTATAGTCGGTCAAGCGTCCCGTAGTGTGGGTTATTTCTCCCGTATACTGGGTCAAGACTCCCGTATAATGGGTGAACCCTCCCATATGTCGGGAGCCTTGACCCATTCTTTTTTCATGATTAAAATCAATCATTTTTCAAATTTCTTATACATTACACTTATGTAGCAATGTTAATTTGATAACTGATTGTATAACGAATAAATTCATATATAAAAAACTCTATTCTACGTTCAATAATTAAAAAATAAAAAAACATTTTGTAAAAAGTGGGTCAACCCTCCCTAGTCTCCCCTATTTTAAAATTACTATTTTGTTCGCAAGACAGAAAATGCACAATAGCAACATTAATGATTAATGAGTCTTAGACATTTCACCATTCAAATAAGGTTTCATTAAAAAATTTATGTAGTTTAGAATAAAAGAAAAAAAGGAGGGATAAAACATGATAACTTTTGAAGCTGTATGATAAAGAGCAAATTTGTTAATTTTTTTCTCTGGCATTTAATAAGACGTTACTCAAATCCCAAGGAGCTACTATCGGATACATTTCTAAATTGATTTCTTTTTGGAAAAGCATAAGATTAGCAGGTGTTCTTATTCTGAAATTATGTAATAGAGTAAGGTATCCATTTTTTGATAAAGACAATATATCTTTGAGAAAATACTGTCAAAGTTAAATTTTTTAATCTAATTTCCAGTAGCAATAACACGAAAAAGTAGAAAAACCTGCAGTCACGTCACAAGAATCTCTTATATCTCGATAAGTAATTTATTTATAAAAAATGAAAACACTGTTCTATTTCAAATCCCTTCAATAGTCAGACCAGTTAATTTTTACAGTTAAAAATGAATCAGAAAATATGTCAGAAATTTCTCCTCGTTGAGCAGTGAATTTGAAAATCTCCTTAAGATACATTTCCAAAGATTCCATTAACAGAAGTTCGTTGTCACTATTAACAATTTTATGAAACAAATTCCCTTCCCTACACATACTAAGAAAAATAAAGTCCAGTTCCGGCCTTTCTCGACTATGTAGAACAAACTGCGAGCCTGATTTCGACCGGGCACGAGTCTGGTGAAAACAAAAAGCCCGGGCTCAGACACCATTTAACTGTCCATGCTGATCTCTATAGTGGAATTGTTACATTTCTGCTTTGATGTTGTCAAACTGGCATCGGTTCGTGACGCACATTTATACTTATTCTCGGGAAAATCACCTTCATTGAAAATGGCTAATATTTAATCGGCTTCGATTAAATTTTTATAACGGGCCGGCACACCCGATTAATTTTTTTTCGGCCCGGCCCGGTATGCCCGTTCAGTTTTTTTTGCCAGCCTGTCCCTGTCCATTTATTTTATTTCTCGCCCGGCCCGGCTCGCTGAAAAAATTGTTCTAATTCTTCCGGCCCGTCTCGTTGAAAAAATTGTTCTAATTCTTCCGGCCCGGCCCGCTTGAAAATTTGCCTTCTTTTTGGTGGCCCGGGCCGGCCGGCGAGCCGAATACGGGCCTCGGTCAAGGGCGGGCCTGTGCAGACCTCTTGTGGAAGGACAGACTGACAGACGGACCGAGTGACGAGTATAGGTGCTACGTATTCAAATAATTACGAACGCACCTAAAAAGATTAAAGTTACCAACATGCAAGAGGATTCTTTTTAAAATGATGCATATAATATTTCACATTATAAATCCATTTGTCATAAAAACATAATAATTAAACACATAGTGACTACCAATATTTAGAATTCTAACTTTGAATTAATGAAAAAAAATTGTTTAAAAAGTACATTTAAAGTCATTTTGCATGAGTTTTTAAATATTGAATGTTCACTGTTTTGTTAACCATTTAAATGTGAACTCCAAACTTTCAATGTTACCACTGTTGTGATTAGATGGATAACTGAATGCATGAAAATGTACTTTTCATTTTATAAGAACTAGGGAATAAACATGGTTTCCCCCGGTTACAGAATGTAGGTGAAAACCACCATATGTTTTATTTCTGATGTCAACATCCTTTTTTATCTGCACATACTAAGGTTACAACGATGAATGAGGTACTTTTCGAAAAGTTCTGTAAGCAACTTTTGATGTAGTATACTTACAAATCGTTAAAACACTTTGTCTAACTTTTTAAAAAATGCAATTAATGATAAAACGTATCAACAAATATTCTCAAAGATTGCGGTGAAAAATTTCGCACGTGCCTCCTGTTTTCTTTACTTTTTTTAAATTGATAACTTCAATAGATTTCTTACATTTAATACTTTTTAGAATGCACATTAACAATACTAAAAATCATATTTATTTAAAAAACAGCAATCATGCGTTCAAATAAAGTTTTGGTTTTATCAACAGAGATTTTTCATATTCTTCTCAAGTGATGATTTAACAGTCAGCCATCTTGATTCTGGTCATTTCAGTGGTTTAAGTGCTAAATTTGATTACACTGTGTTAAATTTGTGTTTTATTTATATTTCACTCTTTTCTTATTGTTTATTGAATGTTTTAATTTCGTTATAGATTATAAGCTTTAAGCCAATGATGAGCTATTTATATTAATTTATATTTAAATGTATTTCTCTATCGCTATCGTCTGCACGTGATAGAGATAGATTTGAAAAAATAATCATGCTTGCAAATTACTTAAAAATTATAAAATTTCAGTAAATTGCAATATAGTTTCACAAACAAATTGCATTTGAAAGAATTTTTTTTTCCTTATTTGATGGTGGAAACATTTAAAATTTGTGATGTTTAGAAGTTTAATTTTAGTTTAGAAGAGAAATTTGATCATCTACTGTTGCCATTCGCAAACTGACGTCAGCGTTACGCGCAAAGACGTTTTTCCTTTATAACATGTATATATAAGAATATATATATACCCAGCATGGAAACATTTTCTGCACAATACCTCTTATTCAATAATACTAAATATCCTGGATTATGGCATTTCAAGTTTAGAGAATTTCTGGGGAAAGAAATCGGAATCTTGAATCTCAGAATTTTTATTCATATGCCCACAGTGTAATGCATATGCCTTTTTCTGCGTAATGGTTGATATGTTTTTATTTAAAAAGAAAACTTTCTTTATATAAAAATCGTATTTCTTTATAGTTGAATCCTGGACATAGTATTATTATAAAATCATTCAACCGTGTACATAGTGTATAAAAATATTTATAAACTTGTATCTAAAACTAAATATCTCCTATTTAGTTCTAGGACAATTAACAAAAATGTTACTTTTTTGTTCATAACTATGATTTGTCTATTAATAATAAAAATAATAATAACGGTAACTGTAGCAAGAAATTACTGAAAGTCGAAGTTAAATTCATTTACTTTAATCATCATTAACGTTTGAAAATTCTCGATCGGCTTTATCCAATAAACTGAAATTAATAGTTTTTCTTAGGAGACATCAATTTTAAAAATTGACTTACACTAAACTACGAAAATTTCCTCTTGCAAGCAAAATATATTATAAATGTTATAGTTTGAAAAAATTATCAGACGATGCAATAAATCTGAAAATATGATCATAAAAATAATGACTATGTCACAGTGTCCAAGATTAATATGTATAAAATACAGATTCCAGTAAATCGGTCTAAAGGTCTCGGCAAAAGTAATTTTTTAAAGAATCAATCAACTTTTTTTTTTTAATGATCACAACATATCATTTTTATCATATCACTGACTCAACTAGAAAACCAGTGTGAAAAAATATAAAAAATACATTTGAAATTGTCAAATTTATTTGCAGTAAAAATATTATATTTCTCTAAAAAATTATCTCTTATATAATATTCTAGAAATATTTCCGTATTCTATAAATGATTTTACTTAATTGTTTTACTTTTATATCCGACATGCATGCATCTTACACGTCTCTCCCCTCTTCCACATACAAACACACACATTATGTATATTTTTTAAATGAACGTAAAGTTATGAATTATTTAATAATTTGTTTTATTAATTACATAAATTATTATACATTATCTGTCAAAAATTACTTATGACGTTCATTAATTTTATACATAGATGAAATTGACAAATATTATTTTACTAACAGAAAAGTTTTTCTATTTTACACTTAAAAAAAATACTATGTACAAAAGAATTGGTTCTTGCAAATTTCATTTTTATAAATCAGGAAAATTGTTTTCAGGGAATTTTTAAAATGTTAGAAAATGTCAAACATAATGAAATTGATATGCGTCACTGAACAGGAAGATAATATGCTTTCTATAGAGTATAGAATATGTAGAAGATATAGAGTACAGAATATTTTAATTCGTTTAAAGGAACTCTCAGAAGCATTCTGTTATATTGCGGTCAATGGGGAATATCGTTTTCTGTGCATTTTAATGTTGTTACACTGTTTCAAATAAAATTAAATCATATTTATATATGAGGTAAATGGCAGTTTCTTTTATATAGATTATAGAATAAATAGTAATTATAGTTCGGATGTAGGGACACATAATTTATCCCTTTACTTACTGGTAAAAAACGTTTGCAGTGTATTTTAATGATGTTGAACTATTTGAATGCATTGACATACATTACTTAGGTGTACTGCTTTATTTTTTCTATAGATTACTGAATATGTAGAATTTATCATTTATTTACAGAAACACAAAGAATAATTCTGTCACAGGCCTGACTATGAGTCATAACTCCTGTATGTACATTTTAAAAGACAATTTTTACAGTATTACGAAAAGTGTAGATCATATAAAGGTTTTCGCAAAAGAATTCGCATACATTACTAGCTATGGACAACGATTATCGAAAGTGAAATTATACTGTGTGTTTTTTTTCAATGTTTATTTATTTACGTACAACGTTTAATAATGCAGTGTGTCAGTTTTTAGGTAGATTTCGTATGAAATACTACCTATTGGGATCGTTCCTATGTTGGAATTTCTGAAAAATTTTTGCAGATCTACACCGATCATGACTTTTAGAACCCAAAACCACCCTCAGTAAAAAACTTTATCTATCTATCTATCTATCTATCTATCTATCTATCTATCTATATATATATATATATATATATATCACTTTCTTCTGGACACGATAACTTTCGTAATTCTGCACCAATCTCTTCCAAACTGATACATAAAATCAAAGGGCATAAAATCTCGGTCAAGTTCGTTAATGGGCACAATCGGACCAAGGGGATGGAAATAGGGAGGGGTTTTGTGAAAACAGAAAACCCTCCATAACTTCTTAATTTTTGTACATATCAAATCAGTTTAAATTTTTTATTACTTCTAAAAATAGGGCCAAAATTTTATGTATCACAGACATTTGATAAAGTTAAAAATGGGCTCAAGGGGCGCAAAAAATAGGGTTTTTTGGGAGAAAAAAATTCATAACTTCGTCAATTCTCAAGATATCAATTCCAATTAATTTTATTATACATCTCCATAATATTATCTACAACTTTTATATTCACATGTTTTTGATAGGACCAATTCGTACCGCAAAAAAAATTAAAAACGAAAACAAAAAGGGGGTTTGAAGAAGTAAAAAGTCCTTCCGGCCAGTGCCGGGAGGAAGAGGTAGCTTTCATAATCCTTATTTAAAAAAAGCCAAATTATATCATTCAAACACACGAAGATCAATTTAGTGGCAACCGAATATAGGAGATTCAATACTAATTTTTATCAATATAATGAATGAGAATTTCGCGAAATTAGTCAGCTTTATCCAAGCTGCTTTTCTTTAAAGTAACATATATTTGGCTGCCAAATTCGGCAATTTCTTAAAGTGCCTGTCATTTTAAGACAACATGGTGGATGAGGCTAAGCAGTGAACTTGGACGAGACCTTAGTAATTGCTGTGCACATGCTCACTCACATCGGAATCGGTTAATATATAAGAGTGCTGTCGCATGCAAAAAATCAGATTTTTCAAAATGTCACCCACAATAGAAATTGAAACTGCTATATCTGAGCCATTTTTTAAGGTAAAGACAAACAAAAAATGCTCCTGAATCCTTATATCAAGGTCAAATACTTAAGAAAGAAACCTTTTTCAATTTCTAATTTTTTTGCACCTCACTTTAAATATATATATATTTTTTAATTTAATGGTCGCCATTTTGAAACAAGATGGCTGATGAATCTGGCCAGCGAACTTGGTCGAGGTGTTGATGTATAATATCCACATGCCTTCTTACATCGAAATAGGCGAATACGTGTGTTATCGCGTGACAAATACAATATCGTTTCAAAATGTTAGCCATGCTAGAAATTCAAAGTGCTATAAATCAACCATTTTTTAAGATATAAACAAAAGAACAAATTTTCAGAAACAAAAACTGCTTCGGAATCTTTGTATCAAGGCCAAACACATAAAAAAATCTTTTTCATTTTCCAATTGTTTAATACATCATTTTGAATTTTAAATTTAATTTTTTTAAATGGCAGCCCGTTTGAAACAAGATGGCGAATGAAGCTGGCCAACGAACTCGGTCGAGACATTGGTATGTACTATGTACAGACCAAGTTACATCCAAATAGGTTCATAATTACGCCTGCTATCGCGTGACAAAAATCAGGTCGTTTTAAAATGTCAGCCACAAGAGAAATTCAAAATGCTATTACTCAGCCATTTTTTTTAGATATAGACGAAAGAAAAACTGTTCCGGAATCTTTGTATTAAGGTCAAACACATAAAAAAAAAATCTTTTTCATTTTCCAATTTTTTGGTATCTCATTTAAATTTTTTATTTTTTTAATTTTTTTAAATGGCCGCCATTTTGAAACAAGATGGCGGATGAAGCCGGCCAACGAACTCGGTCGAGATATTTGTATGTACTATGTACACACCAAGGTACATCCAAGTCGGTTCATAAATACGCCTGTTATTACGTGAGAAAAATCAGGACGTTTCAAAATGTCAGCCACGCTAGAAATTCAAAATGCTATAACTCAGCCATTTTTTAAGATATAGACGAAACAAAAACTGCTCCGAAATCTTTGTATAAAGGTCAAATACATAACAAAAAATATTTTTCCATTTTCAATTTTTTGGTACCACATTTCAAATTTTAAATTTAAAAAAAAATTTAAATCGCCGCCATTTTGAAACAAAATGGCGGATGAAGCTGGCCAACGAACTCGGTCGAGAGATTGGTATGTACTATGTACACACTGAATTACATCCAAATCGGTTCATAAATACGCCTTTTATCGCGTGACAAAATTCAGGACGTTTCAAAATGTCAGCCACGCTAGAAATTCAAAATGCTATAACTCAGCCATTTTTTAAGATATAGACGAAACAAAAACTGCTCCGGAATCTTTGTATAAAGGTCAAATACATAAGAAAAAAATATTTTTCCATTTTTATTTTTTTGGTACCACATTTCAAGTTTTAAAATTTTTTAAAAATTTTAAATGGCCGCCATTTTGAAACAAAATGGCGGATGAAGCTGGCCAACGAACTCGGTCGAGACATTGGTATGTACTATGTACACACCGAATTACATCGAAATCGGTTCATAATTACGGGAGTTACAGTGTGACATAGGTCAGATATATATATCAATTTTGAACGGAGGGTGGTTTCGGGGTCTGGGGGTCATGATCGATGAAAATATACCAAAATTTTTTTAAATCGCTTTCCTCCGAACGGCTACAATAGACGGCTACTTTTTTGTAAAGAAAGCTACCTAAAAATCCATAACTCCGTCAGTTCAAAAGATATAAAATCCGCATGAATTTATCATATATCTTCTTAATATTGTCTACAACATCTATATAGACAAGTTTTGGATAGGACCAATTCTTACAGCAAAAACAAATAAAAAATTCATAGCGGTTGAAGAAAAAAATCATCTAAGTAAGGGTGTATTCAAATCCAAACTGCGTATTTTCTGACTCATTTTAGAATTAATTTTTGCTCTCAAAGGCTTCCAATTGGTACGTTTTCTTACTCAGAAACTATATAATGTACCGTAAGGGTCGATGTTTTGATAGAGGCAGAATATATTTTTAAAAATGCTGTTAAAGTGGGCATTTTGAACCGAATTTCCCGAAGTGGATTGTGTTGGAAAAATCATTGCATTAAGGATGCACTCAAATCCAAACTGCTTATTTTCTGACTCATTTTTAAATTCATTTTTGCTCTCAAACGCATTTAATTGGTAGATTCGTTTATTCAGAAACTATATAATGTACCGCAATGATAGATTTTTTGATAAAGGCAGAATATATTTCAAAAAATTATGTCAAAATGGGCATTTTGAACGGAATTTCCCGAAGCAATTGTGTTATCACTTTCTTCTGGACACGATAACTTCCGCAATTCTACACAAATCTCTTCCAAACTGATACATAAAATCAAGGGACATAAAATCTCGGTCAAGTTCGTTAATGGGCAAAATCGGACAAAGGGGATGGAAATAGGGAGGGGTTTTGTGAAAACCGAATAAAACCCCATAATTTCTTAATTTTTGTACATATCAAACCAGTTTAAAGTTTTTATTACTTCTAAAAATAGCGCCAAAAATTCATGCATCACAGATTTTTGATAAAATTTAAAATAGGCTCAAGGGGCGCAAAAAATAGGGTTTTTGGGAGAAAAAAATGCCTTACTTCGTCAATTCTGAAGATATCAATTCCAATTAATTTTATTATAAATCTCCTTAATATTATCTACAACTTTTATATTCACAAGTTTTTGATAGGATCAATTCGTACCGCAAAAAAAAATTAAAAACGAAAACAAAAAGAGGGAATGAAGAAGTAAAAAATTCATAACTCCGTCAATTCAAAAGATATAAAATCAACATAAATTTATCATATATCTTCTTAATATTGTCTACAACATCTAGATAGACAAGTTTTGGATAGGACCAATTCTTACAGAAAAAAACAAATTAAAAATACATAGCGGTTGAAAAAAGAAATCATCTAAGTAAGGGTGTATTCAAATCCAAACTGTCTCTTTTCTTACTCATTTTTAAATCCATTTTTGCTCTCAAACGCATCCAATTGCTAGATTCTCTTACTTAGAAACTATATAATGTACAGTAATGATCGATGTTTTGATAGAGGTAGAATATATTTCAAAAATGATGTCAAAGTGGGCATTTTGAACAGAATTTCCCGAACCGATTGTGTTAGAATATTATTGCCCTACTGAGAAAATAATTGTTTATTAATCAAGTTTTAATTAATTGAAAGAAAAATAAAAACACAGGTCGCTTATAAATCTTTTCAAAAATCACGTCAGCATGTTTCATATATAGATATATATTTTTTATTAAAAATTAATCTGAAAATGTGCCAGAAAATTTCGTGTTGTTGAGTATGGAAAAATATTTTTTTAATATCGCCTTAACATGATTCTGATAAAACCATCTATTTTTAAAAAAAGGAAATAAAAACTCGTCAAAAGCAGACGGATAAAATTGTTAAAGTGGACTTATATCTAATAATGATTTAGTTTTTGTTGGTGAAATTAGTATACTTAACTTCGAAATCTACCTCTGCCTGTAGGCCGGGCCGGCAGGGATTTTTAAATATATATCCGTCCCATTATGTTTCCTTGAATGACGTCGGGCCGTGGCCATTCCGAATTATTGATCATTTCTTGAAAACGGAACAACCATGCATATTGAAAAACTAAAAATATAAAAAAAAATTAATATATATATAATATTACAGAATACATGATATTTTAAAAATTATTTTAATTTAAACATTTCTGCTTGTGTTGTTTGTTAAATTAATTGCATCACTTTATTTCCGAGAGTTTTTTTTTTCCTGTCTGTTATTAATATGATGATTAGACATCATTTCGAGAAATACATTTTTATTAAAATTTTTCAGTGTGTTAATGATCATCATTTTGTAACCAAAATATGTTTCAAATCTGTTGAAAATCCCAAAACCGAGAGCATCTTCTGAAAGATTTGTTACTTATTTAGGAAAACAAAAGACGTTGTTTGATTTGCTGTCATAGGACTTATACGCGAGTTGATATATGAATTAAGAATAGGCAAAATATCCATGCATTTATGAATGATATGAAAATAGTAGCTTTGGATTTGAGATTATATTTAATAATATTAGTGTTAAATATATTCCTCGTAAAATTGACCGGGTATTTAGATTTTTCTTTCTGGCGTACGGATGTTTGGCGTTTTACTGTATATATTTTTTTTCTAAAGAATGAGAAAAAAATTATGAAAATTAAATAAAAAGAAAAGACACTAGGTATTGAATCATGTTTTGTCTTTAATATGCCCTTCAAAGTATCTATTAAAATATTTGTTTATGAGCAATAATTCCAGTTTATAAATGAATCATGATCACATTAAGTAAAAATTTAATTATATTTATGGAAAATAAAATATTTATGTTAATATAAAAAAAGATTAATTATTCTTGAAAAAAAATTAAAAACATAACATATAAATATATACATATGCATATTAATATCCTTATTATATTAACCAAAAGAAAGCAAATTCGAGAATGCGATTTTTTTTTTATATTTACAAAACTTATTATGTGCAAGAATTAATTTAGTAGATAAGTTCAACGAATGTTGAAAGAACAACTTCGCGCTCTAAAAGCAATTTTTCGGACTTATAATTCTGAAAAAGGTGAAAAATGCATAATTTTTAAGGACATCTTCTGAACATATAAAATAAACATTTTTTAAACGGAAATTTTTTTTATAATATACTTTCGATACATATTACCTTTTGTTGAATTTATGTCATAGTTTTTTTGTGTATTTTCTGTTTAAATATCGTTATACAAGTATAATACCAAATTATTTGCAAAATTTCAAGTTTTTTATTATAATTTTACTGCTGATGTCAAATAAATATTCACATAGTTCAGATATAAATTTAAAAATTATATGGAGTCTAAAATAATTTTATCGCAATTCTAAAGAAATTAAATTTGTATCTTTTAGCCTTTATGAATTATTTATGAAATGAATATATTAGGTGTTTAAGAGAAATGCCAAAATACCGTTATGACAAAGAAAACCATTTAACACAATAAAGCACCTAGAATATATTAAGTCATGTTACAGCGTCACATGACTTAAGATAAACAAGAGATAACAAACATGAGCATATCAATATTTAATAACAAACATAATATCAATATTTAATAACAAAATGAAAAATTTCTTATTAAATATTGTTATTAATATTATCAATATTTAATAACAATATTTAATAACAAAATGAAAAATTTCTTATTAAATATTGTTATTAATATTATCAATATTTAATAACAATATTTAATAACAAAATTAATATCAATATTTAATAACAATATTTTATAACAAAATTAATAACAATATTTAATAACAAAACATAACAAGAATAACAAACGTAACATAATAAACATAAGCATATGAATATTTAATCTTAAAAAGAAAACTTGAATTCAACATAGGATTCTTATATATATATATATATATATATATCTGGAGATTGTTTCTAAAATTTGATAAAAAATCTTTATCAATATAGTGATAGTATTTGTCATTTTTCTTGTTTTCCGACTAGAAAATAAATATAATGTTTGCCTTGAAAATAAAAGAATCGAACTCTACTAATCACATTTCAAATAACAGTATAAAAAATTAATTGACGTGAAATAAATTCTAGCATATAGTACAACTAATAATTAACAATAATACATTAAATAATTTAAGTACAAATTTCAATAGTCAGTAATATATAGGGTAAATGGTGATGAGATGTCGTGTTGGACAAGATGCCGTGTCACATGGTTATCATATGCGCAGACTCTGTAGGGAAACGCCGCTCAGATTTAAAAAAAGAGGGCGTTCTACTGATACTTTAATTTCAGCTTGCATTCTTTTTCTTAAATTTTAAGTGGTATTTTTTATTGCTATTTCGCATAAACATTTCTGGGTTCTTTCACGGATCTCTTTTCTTTGCTTATATAAGTCGCATGGTTTAAACACCAGAGAAATAAATCTGATGTTTTTTGAGAGGACTGATACCTGGCCTTTCAAAAAGCATAAATTGTTGCCGGTAGTCACTTCTTAACGTTAGTGTGGGGGACCGGTGTCTTGCCCAATACTTTGGGATGAGTCGACGGAAATTTTTTGGGGCAAGATGCCGTTTATTTTCCTTTGGGGTTAAAATTCCGGCTATTTTCCGCTTCGGTCAAATGCCGGGTTATTTCTTCTTCGTTTTAAATTACTTTTGTGTTTTAACTCTAACCTTTTTTGTGCTTTATTTTTGTGTGTCAATGACTTTAACAGGATTATTTGAATTAGTGATTGAATCGTGATTTTAATCAACTGATTTAAAACTATTCATTGATTAAAATAATAAAGTTTCTAAGTGTTTAAACTGACATAATAGATATTAAAATCTAAGGTGAACATAAGTTGGTGTGTGTCTATATGTATTGTGCCTTATAAACAAACATTATTTGTCTTATAAATAATTGTTTAATAATTATTAATTGTAATCACTGTTAAAAAATGGATAGTAACATAAGTTATAAATAATCTTAATAAATATAAATATCGTAGTACATAATATAGTTTTAGATAACTAGAGGTGTCTGCTCCCTACGAGCTACGCTTGCCAACCTCCCGTCCAGGCATCGCAGACTCTAAAAACACGCTAAATGGATTTTCTGTAAAAAAACTACGGAACGTTAAATTGTAATTGTGTTTCCATTCATTTGCCTTTGGCTGAGGGACTTTAAGGTAGAATCAATCGCTGACGAGACAACTAACGGCTGATTTCGCGATTGATTAATTAAGAGCAATGCAACAATAGAAAATTAGCTTGTATAAAATATCTAAGTAAACAATTTTATAAGACATTTTAAATGTATCTTTTTAAATATGTCGTAATTGTCACCAACGTTTTCTTTGTCGTGTTAATATTCACATAAAAATCGTTTTTAAGGATTATAAAAGCCAAACTGAAGCGGTGTGATGATAGAAATTGCGAATTTCCAGGTGTCTCATCCTTTCTAAAAAGGACTTAGATAAAATAAAAGAAAGCGATAATCTTCAACAGACGAATGATATGCATTATGATTGAATTCTCTATCAAGGTTGGAATGATGAGGTTTCTTTTAAAGGGAATGAGAATAAGTGTTCATAGTGTCTAGCAGAGTGTAATAAAATCTCAGAAAAAATATTATTGGATCAAGTGCATTCAGTGAAACTGTTTGTTACATAAAAATTCCTGAAAGTCCGAAAACAAATGTGCAGTGTGTGGCAGATCTGAGCTATTCTTGAAAAGAACACAGGGCCATATGAAAATCAGCAGCAAAAAAGCTGGACTCAAAAACACTTTATCACAGTGGCTTTACAACATTTAAACTAGTTATAATGTTTTTAAAATATGCATACTTAAGACCCATAATTATTTTAAATGCTAAGTAGAACATAACCTTTTTTTTCAAATATTAGTTTATTTTTTATTAAATTGCCAACGTTTGTTATATTCATATGTTTGTAAATACTAAATGAATAACAAATAAAAACAACAGGCGTCTTTTAAAACAACTAAGTCAAAAACTACGGCATCTTCACCCAATCAATGCTAATAATTATTTAATGATTAAACACTCGCCAGGGATTAGTGATTGTCTACGTGGTAAAAAGGGTTCTATCTCATTTCTTTCACATATCAACACCCGCTTTTGATATTTTATAAACATTTCATGGAAAAACTCGTCACGATAAAGAATATAGTTTTTGTCTTTTAATATGAGGATGCTAATATTAAATCTATGCGATAAACTTTATTTCATATCCAAATAAGCTTCAGATTAAGATATTTTTTCTTTAATGGGATACACTAAATGCACTCAAATATAATCTAGGATATTTTTAAAATCAAAAATTTGTTTATGATTAAAAATATTATTAATGAATTTTGAATGTTCACATAAAAATCACCAGCATTCTCAAATCATGGCTTTCAGATTTTTCTGATCATTTATATTATTAGTTTTTGAGATGTAGGGAAATTTTACTTACACTTTAATAACATGCATACCATACATATATATTCTATATATATATACTGAAATGAAAAATGCTTTTATCGTAGCTCCATATACCAAAGTATTTGAGCTGTGACTGTCAATACTTATGATGATAAACACCACAACAACCACCACCAACAACAATAACAAAAAAGATTAACACAACTTTTACTATTGCTTTCTATTACAATGGTATAACAAACAACATTATGAAACGTTCCAAAATACTTTTATATATTTTATTTTACATAAAATTGAGAAATATAATAACGATGTACAGGCATGTGTCCATTTAATGACTAAATAAGGAATGATTGCTAAAATATTCTGTACGTATTTCGTTTGAAGTTTGTTAATTATTTGTTTTCCAAAAGTTTATGTAAATCTAAACGTAAATATATTTTAAAATGCGCAAAAAATTTCAAGAAATGTTATTTTTAATTTTTATATGAATTAATAATTTGTATAGTCATTTTTCATTGCTGTTAGTTTTGTATATAGACTTGCTTAGAAGGAAATTTTCATGATCTCTTGTCTTTCAGCAATACTCGTCCGTTTGAATACTATTCCTAAATAACAATAGCTTTACACAGACGTTTACTTTCATCCTCTATCCGTGCGCTGGCTAAGGAATGTTTTACGAATAAAAAACACATTACAATATGAAAGTGTTAAACCGATGAGAAACGTTAGTGAAAGAGTCTTTAGCATACATAATTTTGTGTTTCGTGCCATTTTCTAACCACCTTTCTCCTAGCAGAATTATAAATATACGAAATTTAACATTTTTTTTATTTGCGTCGTCCGCAGAAGCTTCAATACGTTTTAAAACCTTTTAATCTCGTTTTTTCTGAATATGGTGTTATTAGCTATGGTGTGTGTTGTTGAAATATTCTTAATGAAGTTATAAAACGCAACTAAGAAGTGAAAGAACATTAGCCTATCTGGTGAACCCTTAATTTGTTTTTATAATACTAGCTTTTTTTTCCACAAACGTAATTTTTGTGAACATCTTTGACATTTTCACCAATTTCGCGTTTTAAAAATGTATAATTCTTTGTGAAACTAACTGATTTGCCAGATTTGTACATCTAACTAAAAGTTTTAATATTCGTTTTCTTTTTCTTATTTTTTTTTCTCTAGGACCATTATTAGCAAGCAGCAGTACCACTAAGCATCTTATAGTCTGTCCACTGTAATGGAGATTTTTGTTTAAAAATATGTTGCCATTTTTTTCGCAAAACTTACAAAACTAATTTCAATTCAACGAGTGTTACATCGAAAATTTCCCCCTCCCCTAAAATTAATTTTAACGGTGACTTCATTTCAAAGATTCAGATTTCAATTTCAATTCTAGCCTTTAATTTGAAAGATTTACCAATGTAATTCTTAGTGCTTCAACTTATGAAATCACCGTTAAATATTCCAATATTAAAAAAAAATTAGAAGAAAGATCTCAGTCAACATATTTTTTATTGTATAATTTTTATATACAATCGAGTTATTAACGATCACTTTTAATTGTAACATAATTGTAAATATAAATAAGGGTCTACTAGACTTATGTAATGTATTGCGATCAACATGTATAAAAATTGAGGTATAATGAAATTTAAAGCGATTGTTTAGTATATAAATTATGTAAATATTTATATAATGAAAAATGTTTTGTTTCAAGAGTTTAAATTGTTGTAGTATTATCTTTTCAACCTCAATATCTTTACTCATGTTTCACAATTTCAATTTTCTACTGCATAAAATTATTTTCAGTATTCTTATGATTAATATTTAGAAAATTCTTTATCTGCGTAACATACTTTATTTTAAAATCTATTCTAAAAAATTAGAGAAATTCAGAACTTAGACGCAGCTAAAGATATTTACAATAACTCACATGGCATGTAATAAAATTAATTTTAAAAAGGAATATTTACGTATTTTATCAAAGATAGTAAAACCAAATAAATAAATAACATAACACAAACTGAAATAAATTTGAAAAATGTAAAACTGTATGTAATAGGAGGAGCGTCACTTTTAGTTTTTAAGTAAGAATGTAAATTGTTTTCATATTTGAACGAATATTTTATCAATATTTACTTAAAAACTGAAAAATTTAGAGTTTTTATATAAATATTTTCATATATTTGTTTAAAACATGTTCAATGTTTATTTTTAAAGTGTGTGTTGTTAAAATAAATATTTTTCTTATTAATTGTTGATATCGTCACTGTAGAGAAAATATGAATACCTGCTAAATGATCCCTTGAAGTAAATTTTAAAATCTTTATAGATTAATTAATTTATGAAATATATTTATGTCTATTATAGATTATATTTACCATTTCTTGTGAAATGTTAAATAACTACTTTTTTCTATTTTCTATAAAAAAGGGTAAATAAATAAATCTAATACATGCATAAATTTTTCCGTATTAATTATTGGCATAGGTAAACTGTTAATCAGTATAAAATATTTCTTGTTCTATAGCAATTTTACTTATCAAAATCTTATATCCATTTCTTCAAAACATTTAAATGAAAATACCGCAAATGTGCAAGTTTATTTTCTATATATATATATACGTATATATATATATTTTTATCACTCATTGAAAGCAAACGTGAATTGCAAAATCTGCTTGTAATTGCAAAAGCTTGAAATCCAATTAAGAAATACTCCAGTAAGAAAACGTTTTATAATTAAGCAGTCGAGAATGCCAATTGTCCAAAAATACTTATCATTTTTACAAATATATTGTATAACCTCATATAAAAGAGTGTATTGGGAAAATATTTGTCGATATAGTGGGGAAAAATGTTAAAAATTCCTAAACAAAAAAGAAGAAACAAAGAGAAGAAACAAAGAACAAAAGAGTAGAAGTGAAGAGTTTCTGTTGTTGTTCGATCTAAAATATCTCAAGTGCATGTACATAGTATGTGCTTCCATTATCTTAGAAATAAATTAAAACAGATGCAACAGTCATTAAAAAATTATTTTACTTTTTAAACTTATCTATTTATAGAACTAGTTATTTTAGAGAAACTTTAACATGCACATAAAACGGCGTTCTTAATATAAATTTCTTTAAAAGAAAAACAGAAGAAAAAAAAATTAAATTAAACACATTTATCTAAATTCCCGTTTCATTCACTAACAGAAAATATAATCATTCTTTATTAATAATTATTAATAAGATACTGCTAAAACAACATTTTAAATGTAAGAAAGGCAATACACTACTATACAGTGTGTCCACGTATAACCTGACCGACCTTTATTTTCGCAACCGTTGGTTCTAGATGTATATTTACAATTACAAAAATGGTTTAAATAAGGTAAAGAATTATTTTTAAAGCGATTTGGGTCAAGAAAAACATTTATTAAAAAATTACAAAATTTAAATTTTTATACGGTCCCCCGATCTTATAAGTGATATTTACTAAAAATTTACTGTGACGCTAACAACTAAGACAAAAAAAGTCCCAATTATCTAACATTAAAATTGACCGAGTTATGAAACTTTGAAATGCATGACTTATACCACTTTTTTGCATATCAAAACAGATGATTTCGAACATGCTTTCCGGGGTCGTGTATAAAGTACTTAAACTTTTTTCAAGGTATCTGCGCTTTGAAAGAAATTGTACAAAAATTACGATTAACTTTTATTATTTAAGTTTCAGATTAGTTAATATAATTGTTTTTTAACATATGTTTTATTTTGTAAGGATTTGAGGCTATGATTTCTTTTAACTAAAATTATGTTATTTTCATAAGGTTTTATTTAACTTGCAATGATCGTCTTTCCAGTTTAAAATTTGTACGCGAACTTTAACTTACTTTCAAATGTCCGATCGAAGTTAAATTTTACATACTGACTTAAATCCGATGACAATGCAATATTACTATGATTTTCGACTCTTACCATCTTATACATTTTTATATTAGAGGATAACACAAAAAAATTCGGATAGATTATCGTCAAGAAGTTTAAGAAAGAGTTTTAGATTAGATAACACAAACCTGCGATGGTTGTGTTTTTTAACTTTTATAATTGCATCTTATGTATTTTTTAACGCTGAATCAAAAAATTAGCTTCACTTTTAACAATCATGTCAAGATTTTTCACAAATCGTAAAATTCAAGGTAATTCTCAATAGCGAAAATTCTGATACTATAAAATAGATGTAAGACTATTTTATTTAATTCAATAATTTATTAGATTTTTTGTCTTATACTGGGTTTCTTACAGATAAACAGCTCGGTGGTTCGATGAGGTTGGGAAGGGAAGGGGGGATCAATTTTAACTTTTAGATTTTTAACTTTGAAATTTGCGATTTGAGAAAATTCCTGACGTGATGGTTTAAAATGAAGGTCATTTTCGGATTTAGTGCTAAAAAATACATAAGAATCAATTTTCAAAAGCTAAAAAACGTGCCACAACCCAAAATTTGAAAGACAGTGTAATCTAACAGCATTTTAAATTATATATCATTTTGTAAAGAATTGAAGCTGTTGTTCTTCATCCTTTTATTTAACAAAAAATCTGTTATTTTTATCCTCTTATAATGTTCAGTACAAATTGTACATTTTGCAGTAATATGTCAGAATGATTAAAGATTTCAAATTTATATTGCAATGCAAATGCTAATTTTACTCTCAACCATTTCTTTAGTAGTATATCTGACGAAATTATATTTCTACTAAATTTGTGAATGACCCCTAATTTGCAGCAAAAAATATACTCCAACTTTAAACAGCTATTACTCGGTCAATTTTAATCGTAGAATAACGAGATTTTTTTTGCCTTACTTGCCAGTGTAACATGGAAATTTTACTAAATATAACTTATAGGACCGGGGGACCGTATACAAATTTAGATTCTGTAATTCTTCACTAAATTGTTTTTTCACTTCAAACTTATTTTATCTTAACCTTGCACCTATTTTTGACCATTTTTGTAATTGGAAGTATGCATCTAGGACCAACGGTTGCGAAAATAAAGGTCGGTCAATTTATACGTGGACACACTGTATAAGTGCAATAATTGGCATTATTGCATTATTCTAATATTATTTCTCCCTCTGGGTATTATATCCTTTTTTAAAATATTTCTAACCATTCAATTATGAAATTCCTCTGCACTATATGAGGTGCTTGATGCACACCACTACGTGCGCCACTGCAAATCAAAGAATTAATTATTAGTGTCATGTCTTGTTTAATTCTTGACATAAGAGAAAAATATTCTTGTACAATATACACTGCTCAAAACAATTAAAGGATATTTGAAGTTTTATATAAAATAAAGATATAAACGAAACTTTTTTTGCCGAAAATAGAAGAAGAGAATCACAAATGCAATTTTTTCTGGTTTTCAAACTGTGGAGTATGCAAATTTTGAGTTCGACGTCAAAAACGTCGCTTCAGCGGCAGCGAATGAAATTTGACTTTCAACTGGATGAAAGAGAATGAAGACAAGGATGATCGGCATTCAGTGATTGCTTTGTTTCGATGAGTACGATGTCTCAGCGAAGTCATTTGACAGATTCAGAAGCTTTGAGAATTGTTGGTAGGTTAGAAGGGGGCCAAACTCAAGCCGAAGTAGCGCAAGCCATTGGAGTGTCACAAAGTGTCATTTCCAGGATCTGGAACCGTTTTTTGGAGAGTGGATGTGCAGGCCGAAGACCAGGGCAAGGTCGTAGACGGGCAACAACGCCCAATGAAGATCGGTATTTAGCGTTAACAGCTCGGAGACACCTAACCATGAACGCTACTCTTCTCCAACAACACATTCGCTCGGCTACAGGCACCACGATTTCAACTCAGACTGTCCGAAACCGGCTCCATGCTGTAGGTCTGTATGCTCGCCGACCGATGGTATGTGTTAGATTAACATCAAGGCATCGTCGCGACCGCAGGGAGTGGGCAACCGAGCATGTCAACTGGAGGAGAAATGAATGGAGCAATATTCTGTTTTCTGACGAGTCCCGTTTTTCTGTGCATCCGGATAATAGGCGTATTTTCATCTGGAGGGACCGTGGCAGTAGGAATAATCCTGCGTTCGTGCACGAAAGTGTCAGATTTGGCGGTGGAGGAGTGTTGGTGTATGGTGGCATCTCCATTGACGGGCGCACTGACCTCTACATCATTCGAGATGGAGTTCTGACTGGTCGCCGATATAGGGATGAGATCCTCAGACCTATTGTAGTCCCTTACGCTGCAGCAATCGGAGATAACTTCATTTTAATGGACGATAACTGCAGGGCACATCGTGCAAACCTGGTGGAGGATTTCCTTTTCGAGGAAGGAATCGTTCGAATGGAATGGCCAGCGTGTTCTCCAGACATGAATCCAATCGAGCACGTTTGGGACGCTCTAGGAAAACGAGTTTCTGGCCGCCAACAACCCCCACAAACTCTCCAAGAACTGGAAAGAGCTCTTCTGGAAGAGTGGGACAGAATACCCCAACTCGTCATTAATAGCCTCATTGAGTCTATTCCTCAAAGGTGTTCAACGTTGCTGGCCACCCGTGGAAACCATACCCCCTACTGAAAATGATTTTCTTTGAAGAAAACACCCTTTCTTATTCTTTTTTTCTCATATGCACAAATTGTGTTTTTTTCCTTTAGTACACAAATGCGCAATAAAATGCATTTTTTTCTGCCAAACATGTGTAATTTATTCTCATATAACCTACTATGTCTGTCGACCATGTATAAGGTCTCGAACCCGGGCCATCATCGAGTCCCGGCTTGGAATCTTTTTCACTATGTTGGCCTTTGCGCCTATTAAGCAATTACTTTGAAATTTGATTTTCATTTGAAATATTGTATCCAAGGCGAATGTTTCCCTCTGGAATAATTTCCATGTATTAATATAGTTTCTATCGATGCTGGATTTAATTATATTCCTTGTTTGCCCCAGGTTGGTGGCTCACGGTAAATATTCCATCTTGTGCTGCGTTTGTAGCCTTGCCAACATATAATAGTGAGTAATTTTCCTTGCTGGGTATCGTTCCAGGTGGTTTAGTCGGTTGAACGTCAGTGCGCTATACTGATGGCCCGGGTTCGAGTCCCGGCTTGGAATCTTTTTCACTATGTTGGCCTTTGCGCCTATTAAGCAATTACTTTGAAATTTGATTTTCATTTGAAATATTGTATCCAAGGCGAATGTTTCCCTCTGGAATAATTTCCATGTATTAATAAAGAAATATTTTATTATTATTATTATTTATTATTTAAATAGTTATATTATGAAATATCTACGTCTCGTTCTTCTTTTAAGATAAGCATATTGAAATAAAACAAAACCATTTTAATTCTAAGTGAAAAAAAAAAAAAAAAAAAGTTATGTCTAGCCCTCTAAGCGTTTGGGGCGTAATATTCCGTTCACTAAGCTCCAGGTTTCACAGCAATACAAACAATATTTAAGATAATATAATTTTGTAGATTTAATGAATTTTAAATACATTGAAGAATGATTAATACTCTCAAGGATTACATTCATATTTGTAATTAAGTTTTTTTTATAATGTTGAACGAATCATATTTTCTTAGCATTTAAAACAAAATGCAAAGAAAACAACATTACAATTTTACCCTTTTGCAAGACGCTCGGAGGGCTAGACATGATAAAAAAAAAAAAAATATGCTTTTATAATGTAAAAATAATAAAAATGAATTTTTAATAATCTAAAGCTCTTTATATCCATATTCATCAGTATCTATAAAAAATTAAATTGCAGTAACTTTTTGTATTATGCATTATATTTTCCTATTATTATGTCGAAACACTATCTTTTGAAATCCTTTATAACTTGAATTTCTGATTAAAATTATTAGGAAGAGTTTATACCCTTAAATATCATTCGAGAAGAGGAGAGAGAATTGGGCGGTAAGCTAAAAGCATTCAGGTGTTTACAAGCATCTAAACTTCGCAGATACGAAGTCTTTAGTAGATTTCCAAAATATATGTATATAATGGATAAAACAGAAGTTACAATTCACTTATTACCCGACTGCCAAGAATTGTTATGTGTTTCAATCGTATCTGGGCATGTGGATTTATTTATACCCTCGAAACATCCCAACGGCTGGATGGATTTTAATGAATGAAGTCTCTATCGATTCGTCTTAACGGTCCGATGGCTATAGGCTAAGTTTTGTTTTTATAAATTCAAAATGGCGGTTGAGACGATTTTTTTTTTTTACGCACCACATTGAGTGGCATAACATTGGATAGGTCTTTCAAAATGAAGACTATGTTTCATTGATTATTTTACACGTCAGAAGCTCCGTTTAAATATTAAACCTGGAAGTTGTGTAGGTAGGATCTCTAGCTTTACTGCAACTCTAACCTTCTTATACATCTATGGGCTTCATCAAAGCAGTGTTTATAGATAGAAACTAACAAACAAACGCAACTTAAAAGTCATCAATACAAGTAAATAAGAAATAGGTAAATAATATAAAAAATATTTTTACATTGATGAGAAATAATTAATTAGTTTGCTTTTTACGCAGTCGGGTTTTTTTATTTTTTAAATTTAATTTTTACTTGTTCTGTTTAATTTTTCAAATATCCCAAAGCAAAAGGGTTTTAAAGTAATCGGTTTAATCCAAATTAAAATATTGAGGCTTTCAATTCTTTGTGTGAATTGTAATGGCATTACAAGATGTCCCTCTATTGGTGCTTTTGCCGCAGTATAACTGACAATAAGATAGTATGCATTACCTCATACACTGAAAAATATTTTGAAAATAGCTGGACGTGGAATGTAGTCACTGCGGAATTTCAGAATATCATCATGACAATTTAAATTCACGCAAATTTTCTTTCATTGCCTAACCATTTCCCAACGCTCAAATGCTTAAAACTACATAGTATGCGGGTGGTTCAATAATTGTTGTCCTAGTGTATATAAAACATTTGTACTGCGATGGTTGATGTGGAATATCGAAGCCTAATGTCTTAAATACCTATATGCTCAATATCAGAGCCGTAGCTGGTATATTAACATAGTTTTGGAAGGAGGGGTGAAGTTTTAAAGTCCTATTTTTGAGGGAGTTTTTAAGGAGGGGGTGAGGGTGAAATGCTGGTTTGGAGCTTATGAGGCTATATTTGTGACGGTGGTTGAGATGTGGCTACATCACTATGATTCTGAGTCTAAACGACGGTAGTTACGTCTCATTCACTTTCACAAATCTAGCCACATAAGATAAAAATCATCTTTTCACCACCACCCTTTTCCTCACCCTCCAAAACTATGTCAATATAGCAGCGACGGTTCTGAAATTGGGCATATAGGCATCTAAGACATTAGGTTTCGATATCCCATAGTAACCATCGCAGTACAAATATTTTACATAAAGTAGGGACAATAATTATTGAACCACCCACGTAATATTTATCATGGACAAATTCTAGTTTTAGAGATACATTTTGAGATGCTCGACAATACATGGTGGTAAATGTAGCTTCAAAAATGCGTCTCTATCAATTAAGCCAAATTGGTTATTTTTTTAATTAACTTTTAGTTAAATATTGGCGAATAAAGGAAATATTCTATAATCGGGTTCTACGCATTTTATCTTCATGTGTTTAAGTAAAAATAGCTAAATTCTTAAAAACATGGAATTGAGAAACTAAATTTTCTTACCGGATAGACCAGAAGGTCCTATTAGATCATAGATATCTGAAGAAAATTATTACTAACAGTAGTAAACTTTATAAAATAAATGATTGCTTTCAAATAAATGTCACGATTAATATTTGTTTAATCTTTTAAAAAAATCACTTTTACATATTTAGATGTCACTTTCATCTTACTTTTTTTTTTTTATAAAATTTACATAATTCCGTACATTTCACTAAAAATCTTTCTAACATGTCTTTTTAGATTTCAAATTTTAAAATAAAGAATTTTAAAAGAATTTTTAAAGCATTACGTAAAAGCAAATCAACATAATTTCGTTTAAATTCATGCTTCAAAAATAAAGAATACTATCACACTATCAGGACTTTGTAAAGTTTCATAAATATGCAATAGAAAAGATATTGCTTCACTGATCTCAAGAAAATACGTTCTGTGCTTAGTAGTGGAGAAAGTGTTAAAAAAGAACATGTTTGTTTATAAAATATATTTGAAAGTTTGGTGAGATTCACTCTAATCAAAGATTTCAACTGGGAATTATTTTCGCAAATAGTTGAAAACAAATTCCATAAATATGTCACTGTATGAAATATAAACAAATAAAAAGCAAATCTCTGTGAAAAAAAGTTCTTTTTTATTCTTTTAAAAATCTGTTGATTTTTTGAAGTGCAATTATTACGTAAAATATTCTAACAAAAATCTCAAGCATATTTAAGCATTTTTTAAAACCTCGTGATTTTTTATACAGGGTGAAAACAAATGATGGACCTGAATTAAAATAATCATATTTTCGAAACTACTACGCATATTACAGTAAGGGATACATAAATGTAAAGAGAAATATACCAAGTTTTTTTCAGTTTCAAATGTCTGATGTATGATCCTCTATTACATGTCATACGTCCAATCTGTAATCCACTTCGTTCCAAACACTTTGTAGCTTCACTCTTTAAAGGATTCTGAATGATGCACAGATGTGTTCCTTAAGTTCTGGCAGTGTTTTCGGCATTGGTGATACATAAACAATGTCTTTTTCGCAACCCCACAAAAAGACATCACATAATGTTAGGTCTGGGGATCTTGGTGTCCATGTGATTAAGGATAAATCAGCATCACCCGCTTGACTACAGCGCAGATTTTGTGTTTCAGCAGGATGGAGCTCCGCCACATTGGTCTATGCAGGTACGTAGTTACTTGAACGAGGAGCTCCCACACCGGTGGATGGGGTGTTTGGTGATTCGAACGAACTGAATTACAGATTGAACGAATGCCATACCACACATCAAACATTTGTAAATGAAAATAACTTGGTATATTTGTCTTTAAATTCATGTATCACTCATTGTAATATGTGCAGTAGTTTCGAAAATATGATTTTTTAAAATTGGGTCCTTCATTTTTACTCATCCTGTATTCAGTTCTGTTCCTGAATATGTAATCCTTCTATCCGAGGTTCTCACTTTTAGTTAAACTTAGCAATTTGGTAATGATCCAAGATAAAATATAACCAAATTTAAATAATGTTAGCAATAAATTCGTCGTTAAACACTAATTTTAAAAACTTCTTTTATACTAATCAAGATAGCCTCTATTTCCTTTTCAATATACAGTAGAACTTCTTTTATCCGAAACTCACGATTAACCGAAATCCAATTTTAAAGCTTTTTTTTTTTTTTTAACTATCACATTCCTTGTTTGCAAGCAGTCCTTTCTGAACCACGAGTGCATATAAATATTTTTGACCCTCTTTCTTAGAATTCCTTTGAATTTAACTTGAGTTCCCGTAACTTGATTAGATTGAAACTTAACTTGAGTTCCCGTGTTCTTACACGGTCTGCGGAGTGGAACGAACAAATTAGCAATTCTGAAGCTTTTGAATGTTTTGCAAAAGGTTTGGCATGACTGAAGCAGCATAAAGACTGTGATACTGGCAAACTGATAATATTAAAAAACTTTATGATAGAGTTTCAAAGCAAAGGCAATCGAAACTGCGACAAACAAAACATTATTTCAAACCCTTGTGAAATATCCAAAAGGTACTTAATTTCAAAATTAAAATTCAGGTAATTTATTCTTGTTTCTATTTTGCTATTGCTTTATTTTAATTAAGCACTTTTTACTATAATAGAAGTGCATATATTTCTCCTTAATCTTAAAATTGAAGCATTCTCGATTATCCGAAAATTTCAATTTTCCGAAAGATAATCAGTCCCAATTACTTCGGATAATCGAGATTCTACTGTATATTTATTTTTTTGTATTTGTTTGTGTAGTAGTTATTTATCGATACCAAATTACCGATTAAAATAAAGATTCCGATGAAAAGAGCTGTACTATTTTATTAAAATTTTGTTGATGTAGATTGAAATTGTAATGATTTGATTAGCTTAATGTAAAGTACACGTCGGAATCTGTGCAAATAATAAGGTTGTGTTGTTTCTTTTAAACAATAACTTTACATTTTTTCGTGTATACTGTGACATGTATTAATTTTCTACTTCGTATGAAAAATGATTTAAAAATTTATGGCTTGGCAGTAAGGTTTTTAAAAACTTCCTTCAAAAATATTTTTTTTTCTTCATTAATAATTTAAACAACATTTTTTTTTAGATTCACCCAACAAATTTATAATAATCATTCTTTATAATTGAAATTATTCTTATACTTCACATCCTGGCAAAATGCTAAATTATTTAATAAGGAAACAGCTCCCGGAATCACATCGGTAGAAAAATGTATCAGATGAACCGATAAATTTAGAATATACGAATCGATCATGAAAATGAATGAACGTCAAATTCTTGAAAGCTAATAAATATAAAATGATCATTAAAAAATTGGGAAAGTAAGTGCATCCGCTAAAATAAGTTTTCACAAAAGTACCAAACGATCTAAATTACGTATATTGATTTCATGACATTCTAAACGAAATTTATCCTGAACTGTAATGCGGAAGATATCTATCTTGTTTTTTAAAAACGCGATTCCAGTATTTTCTGGTGAAAATCTACACATCTTACATTTTGTTCTTTTTTTTAATTATTCAGTGAAATATATCTGATACATTTTGATTTTTACCTCAAAGATATCTTTGAGATTGATATTTATAATAATTGTGAGATATTTGGGTTTAAAAGGCTTTCATAAAAATAGAAAAATGTATAATTAAAGTAAACTATTATTTCAAATTTATTTTATATATTTTTAAATTTAAATAAAGAATTTTTGCGAAAGATTAGTAGAGTAGGAGATTGGTTAACAAAATTCATCCGTTCCAAACAATGTTCGCTAACCGAATTGTTCGTAAACCGATCATAGATTTTATATTGATTAGTATGAAAATTTATTTAATTCGTTCATAAAAGCTAAATAATGTATAAAAAATAATATAAAACTTCTCTTTATAATGTGCTCAATATACGACCTTATTTAATATCGACAGAACATATTTCGATGTCTTTGTCCGTGTCACGGCGTATTTAAAAAATATAACTGGCGTGTCCTTTAAAAAAAAATTTGGATTACATTCGTTGACTACCGTATTAAATCATATCAATTTATCACTTTAACCTTTCAAAAACACCTTAGTTCTTTAAAAGGTCTTGTTTACTGTTTTGCCCGATAAAGCTCAAATGGAGCCTAGAGCCTATTAATTATTTGTAAACTAAATTTTAATTAAAATAATTAATTTGAAATTAAAATGTTTCTTAGAAAATGGACACAAAATATAAAAATTAATGTTTCTGTTCTGTTCAGTCTAATTTGGTGGCCCTATAATGTATGACCCAAACCACCGGTAGCCCAATGAATTAATTAGGCCATACGTATACAACTGTTAAATATTATCTAAGTCGACAATATATGCAATAAAATATAGATCGGGAAATCCGAAAAATAGCATACTTTCTTCTTGGCTTTAATTTGTGAGCTGTTCGTTATCCGGACATGTACATATCTCCAGAAAGTGTTCGTTAACCTAACAGCTCGTTAACCGATCACCCACTGAAGATGACGTTTGACGGATTTGAGGTCCGTATAAACATAGCGTGTTTCATTAAATTATGATGTGGTGGATATCATTATTGTCTTAGTCATTGTATTGATGTTGCGTTTTTTAGTTAGTTCAAGCAATCATGACGAGAACTTCTTCTCCCCCCCCTTCCCCCTTCCGAAAAAAAGTACTGTTAAAAGATATTAGAAAACATAAAAATAATATTTTTAAGCCAAAATTCATAGAAATTTTCTATATTATTAAAGCACATATTGTACGATTTTCCCCTTTAAAGTACTTTAAACTGACTGGATAACCGTATACATCTTATTCCAGGCCTGAATAATTTAAGCACTTTTAATTTGCTAATTTACTCAAATCTATGTAGTTGAAAGTATTGAATTTGTGCCGCTTGTTATGCAGCACAATGAGTTTGTAGCAACGGAGATACATACTTCCTGAATGGATATTGCTGAGTTTCTCAATTTCGAAACTATATGTGTGTCAAACTCTAATTCTTTAGTTATTATATAACAGATGTCTCCCAAATGATTCGTTTTCTGAATACCCCTATTTTTAAACAAAATTTGTCTTTTAAGGTTTATAAAAACCTACACCGAAGATTCTGTTAAAAATATTTTAGAATCCTGACACAATAATATCTTAAAAATACTGGTATTAAAAAAAAGAATATTTTAGAACCATGCTTAAAAATTAATTTAATTTTTACGGTACGTTTTCTGATGAAGTTCTCTCGTTCGTAATATTCGGCACATATTCCTATAACTATCTCTAGAAATCATTTATCTTTAACACCCTGCCCAAAACTACGTCAACACATTGTTTGGACAATTTAATACAAATTAAATAAAAAAATATATACATTAGACTGTGGCAACTAATTATATGGGATTGCGATGTTCTGAGTGCCAGTCTGTGAAGGAATAATTTTTTATCAAAGTCTATATTATTTGTGTAAGTATATATATATATATATATATATATATAGATATGTGTGTGTGTGTGTTACGAACGTGACGAATATTTTAAACTGGGTGTCCTTTTTTTTTTTGTGTGTGTGTGTGTGTGTGTCATGAATAAATACTTGGTTTGAAATCCACATTTAAATTACAATTAATCAAAGGTGAAAAATGGGAAAATGTCTAAGATTTAAAAAACAATGAAATTGCTTATATTGAATCCATTGCTGAATTTTTATAAGATTAGGCAGGATTAGTTTCAATATATTTAAATTTTATGACAATAGAATGGCAAAACTTCATGAAAACTGTTTCAAATGTATTCGATTCTTAAGTTTTCTTTCCTGCATCAGTTGTAACTGCTGTAAAAGGCCGAGGTAAAAAAAAAAAATCTTGCCGTCTTTTTTTTTTTTTTTTTTTTTTTTTTTGTTCACTCAACTGCAAATTAGCAAGTGTTCAGGACTTAAGTCTATAGCATAAGATATGTTATAGTATGTATATATATGTGTATATAATACATAATTTATATGTTTTATTACATTTCGATTTGAAAAGAAGGTAATACCTTGAAAATATGATAAAATAGTTGAACACTTGCCAACATATTTTATCGTTTCACAAGGTTAGTATTTTAAAGATTATATAATGTTTGCATTTAGTACAATGCATTCAATAATGAATAGGAATTAGAAAACTGATATAAAGACAAATGAGTTATATTGAGATAGATTCAGTAATAAATTTAATTTCCTGTCTGAAATTCTTTTTGACTTTAAATCTAGCTGCTTTCTCAAAGATAGCTGTATTTTTTTCTTTTATATTTGTGCAGTGTCATATTTTTGTAAGATATTTACCTATTGATATTTTTTGTAATATTGCGACGAAACAAGAAGAAAATATTTACGAAAAATGTTTCCTGTTTAAAATCACTTCTAAGAGAGAATTTAAAACACTTTTATAAACAAACAATTTTGTTTTTCATACAGTCTACACTTTCCCCGCTGCTAAGTAAACATCATATCACATTGAGATGACTGAAGCAAATCTTCTTTTTTACAGATTTATGAATCTTTACAAAGTGTCGATAGTTGCAAAAGTATTAGCTTTTTTTTTTTTTTTTTTTTTTTTTTTTTTTTTTTTTTTTTTTTTTTTTTAAGATTATGTTATGACTTCTTTTCTTCGTATTTACTTAATGCTTAAAAAAAAAAAAACAATATATCTAGATATATTTGTTTAGAATGAATTTGTCGAATTTGCTATTCAACATCACTTAAATTCATACAAATCATTTAAAAATGCTTCTGAAATATTTTCAACATAAAATGAAAGAAAGAAATTCATTTATTCTGTAATGTATTTGATGTAGATGACATACTTATAGCTGATATGTAAGTTTCACAAAAGCGCATATTTTCCGTTCTAATTTGCTGAAATTAGATTTTCCTAACCCACCTCTTTTTGTCATCTCTATTACATGCTTTTAAATGATGGATTAGTTTCAGAATTAGTTATTTTTAATTAATGAAATCATGCTTTCTGTGTGCAGTTTATTTATACATAGTTAAAATTTGCAGCAAACTGTTCTGTCATTCGACCCTTTTTATATATAACGTTTGCTTAAACGTAACTGTAATTGATCCTGACCTTAATATGATCCCTATAGTCAAGCAAAAGTTATTTGCAACTTATAAAGAATTAGAGTAAAAACGAACACAGCAAAAAACGGGGCCATCTGGGCAACTACATTTTGAAATAATATTTAAAAATATTAAACGTTATACTCATAAAACGTAGGTAACAGAACTCCAGTTCCCACAGGATACGTAATTGCATATGATTAGCTGCCAGTACTCTTACAACTGAGCTATTATAGCCACTGTTTCAACCAGTTTGGAAATATTCCAACTGGTGTGATTTAATTAATCATATTAATCGTTTTTGAATTGCTGTTCTCATAAACATTTCCAATTACATTTGATTCTGTGCGACGTGATATTATACCTGCCAGTTTGTATGCTTGAGTTACAAAGTCCTCTACGATGCTCAAGTATTGTTGTTTCGAAACGTATATCTGTTGTATTGGTTTCTAAACATATATATGCGGCATAAAATTTGTTGAAAATCTTTTGAAAAAAAGTTTTATATTGCAGTTAGTAAAAACTTAATAAAAAATATTTCGTCAATTTATGTATCGAAACTTATTACTAATAACATGTTACATATAAAATCTTAATATTTTGTTATTATCAGCTTCTTTAATATAACAAACAAGGACTCATTTAAGAATCACTTTAATTCGATGTTATTTTGTAATATTAAGAACTATTGGGTAAAACATATTAAGGGGATCAGGGACTATGAATTCTAAAAAAAAAATGCATTTTTTTTATTGGCTTAAAAGCACATACTGAGTTTTTAGCGTTAAATGCCACAAACTGTATGCATTTATCTTCATTCGATCCAGAGATATAACACCATTTGCCTTGAGAAGCGTGCATCAGCTGCCATTTGACGAGAGCTTTAGCTCCATTTATCTCAGAATGATTTTTTTTCAAGATTTGTCAATTTTAAAAGTATATATCTAAAGTTCCGTGCAGTATATATGTATGAAATTTTTACTATAATATATTATATGAAATTCCTAATTAATATTTTAAGAAATCCTTAAAAAGATTAAAATGACACATTTCCTGTGCACAAAAGTGTAAAAATTTTGTAAATCGAGTAAGAACTTCCAGAGCCATATAAAAAATTAAACATGTTTAAAATTTTACAATTTAATTTTTTTTTTAAATATTTAAAATTTTTCAGATTTTTTTTAGATGCAATATTCATATTATATTAAAAGATATTTCAGAAAAAAATCAGCAAAGTCTCTATAAATAAAAGAAAATACAATGTTGAGCCCCAGACACCCTTAAAAAATATATTGCATATAAATTATAAAATGCAGGGATTTGAACTTATTATCTGGTCCTATTCAATTTACCAAAAACGTTATATATTCATTAATCACCGGGCACTTTCAATTTTAGACATTTTTTCGAATATTTAAAAATATATTTGTCGTATTTTTCTGCAACTTTAGGATTAAGAAGAATATGTTCGAGGAGGTCAACAAGAAATCAAAGAAAAATAATAATATTTGGGAACACCCTGTAAAATAAAATGCACGAAATTATCTATCGGTATAGCTTACGAAGATATCGCACAATATGTGTATTCATTTATTTAATAATGGCACGCATATTCATGGCGATATAACAGTTTTGTTTTTAAAATTCAAAAAATTCTTGCATGTTTTTTGTTTATATCATGCAGAGTTTTTTCTCACATTTAACGCCAGCTTCAGAAAATTTGACAAAATGTAGTAGGAATAATACAGTGAAATTTAAATGCAAATATATTAAAGATTTTATGAAATATGAGCAGTTGTGTGAAACATTTTTATATGCGCATGCGCGCATGATAAGACATATTTTTTTTTCATGATTTGATTATCAACTCTACGGAAAAACTCATTAAAAAAGCAAGTGAAATATCGTGAAAATTCGAGAAAAAAATTAGATAATACTTTCTAAGCCCATTTCTCTGTACAGTAGGAAGTGGTCATGGCGCGCTTCATCTCTTGAATTCGACCAGTGGTCCAGACTTGTCCAACCTTTCAGTAAACAGGGGTACACCTCACCTTGTTACAAACAATGAAGGGCGTCAGTATTCGCATGACTTAAATCATTCAACAATACTCATATTATCTCACGATTGCACTCGCAGAGTCCGTTCATCGCAGAGGTTAACTTCCACCAGTAATTTCATTTAGTAATCGTCGCCCTATTTAAATGAATAATTTATGTGGTAAATATGGCGAACATTTACTATTTGGAAATATTTACGGAAGATTGATAGATCTGTGATAATCACGCCCTGAGCATTTGCAGTCTTATATATTACACACATTTTATAGGTTGAACATATATTTCACTGTGGTAGATATAAGGTCTCTACGATTCATAAATTCTACGAGAAAATAATTTGAAGCGATAACATAAAGTAGTAAATTTAGAATGACATTTTTTTGAAAGCGTGTTGTAGATTAAGGTGGTAGGAGCTAGAGGTCTGCACGGGCCGACATTTCCAGGCCGGTTCCCGGCCCGTAGAAAAAATAATATTGGACAGGCCCGATAAAAAAATTAAAAGTTTGGCCCAAGCCCGGCCCGGAAAAAAGTTAAAATCTCGGCCCGGGCCAGGCCCGTGTGAACTTCTACAAAACATTGATTTTTACGTCGAATTGGTTAAAAATTTGTCTCGTACGAGGAGTTCTGACCAAAAATATTTATCTTAACTTTTTTTTCATGTTTATAATCTTTATTTTTATAGAAGTGCAGCAGGCTGTGATATTTATATTCTAATGAATTTCTCTTTCTTGTATGTAAATGTTTCAGTTATCATTAATATTGTTAATCCATATTCCATGTAGAGAAGTGTTAAAAATCGGAAAGATGCTATACAGTAAAATCTTCTAAGATGGAATTGCATAGAAAAGAAAAAAAAATGCGTTATAGACAAGTTCCCTTCTTAGATAGTGTAAATGTATTATATATACTTTTCTTACTTATTAGTATATTAATTTTGCATGGATCAACACGTTTTTCAGTTTAAAACAGGGTTCCGTCATGGGCAGGTTCTTTTTCACACATTTTACTGTATTTTAATTTAGTTATATTTAAATATGAGTAGAAATCTACTATTCTTTAAAAATAATAAATTTTAATGTTTAAGTGTAGAATAATGGCGATTCAAAAATGTATGCGTTTTTTTCAAAAACTTTTGGGCCAGGTTTAATTTTACTGACCTTTAAATGGACCAGGCGACGCTGAGATAATGATTTTCATACGGGCTTGCTCAAAACTAGGACTGAAAATTTTGGCCCGTGAAAACTAGGAATGAAACCAGGCCCGGCTCTGTACAGAAAAATTAAGTTAGGCCCGGCCCGGCCCGAGCCTTCAGAAAAAGGTATGGTCCAGTCCCGGCGCGACCCGAGTGCCGTGAATGAAAATCGGCCCGAGCACGGGCCGGCCCGTGCAGATCTCTAGTAGGAGCCATGTAAAAGTTTTTGTAGGGGCAGGAGCCAGAAACCTTTTAATGACAATTAAAAAATATATATGCTCAAAAATTAGTTACTTTTTAAAAAAGCGTTCTTCAAAATTGATCTTTACCCTTGCAAAAACTTAGTGACATACGAAAGAGCGCAAAGAAAATCATCAAAGAGAGCCATGGCCCCCTCGGGTGTTGCGTTGGACAACCCCGTATTAGACTATGTATAATATGGGGATCTATACTTAATTAGAAGTGTCCTTTTCTTCTTAAGGGGAACATGGATCTTTATCGCAGCAAAAATCGACTCAGAAATCGATTTTTTTTCATATTATTATTCACCAGTTTGTTCTGAGTCATTTTCTAAAAACCGCATGCAAATGCGATTATTTTTCGCAAAGTTACATGCGTTTGAATTTTGTACACAAACATTTTTTCGGATGTTTAATATACTTTAAATCTGTTTTTCTTAAAACTGATTTTTCATAGATATTTGAAATGCTCCATGCGTCTTAATTTTTGATCAAAATTTACGAAATTGTTAAGGAAGTATCCTGATATTGCTTACAAAGAAACTGCGCATGCATTTTAAAATTCGACTTTATTAATTCAATGATATTTTATTTTTAACTTACTAAAAGGCAAAATTTTGACGAAAATCAATATGGAATTCAGAAAAAAATCTCTAAAAAATTAAGTATTCAACGAATTAACAAACGATTTAGTTATCGATAAAGTGATTAAAATGCAAAAGGAAATATCTCAGAAATTAAGACGCATGGAGGATTTTAAAATTTTAAAAGTTAATTCAAAAGTTAGTTTTTTAAAAGTTAATAAAATTAATAAAAATAAAAGTTCCTAATTATTTAATTTTCTATTTTTTAACTTATTTTTAATAGTTCTTAAACTTTTTCAATTGTTCCTAAAATTTTAAACTGTTACTATTATTGTAATCTCAATTTTTTTTTTCTTTATTGCTCTGCCCTTCTGGGCCAGAGACCAGTTATGACCTCATTATCCTGACTCCAATCAGAGTTTCTGGTCAGGTTAGCCCATCCAGTAATTTCGTTGGCCGAGAAGATCCTGCTCACGAGTTCCTTGGTTACTCTATTTAAACCCCAGTTTTTGACCCCCAGCTTCAGTTTTCCCAAGACCGCCGGCGTGTGCACCTCTCAGTGACCCGATAAGCAAAGTGCACTTTTCAGAGCTAAACGATCCGAGCTGTTTCGAGAATTACGGGAGTCGTTGCTATCTGGTAGATTCACTCAGAGTAGTTAATTATTTTTAAAATTTTAATAGATTTTTATTATTTTTTAAAAAAGTACCCCAATTTTCGATCATGGTCAACGCCGAAATGCAACTCGCTGTCGTGGAAATTTCGACGTCTAGTACCACAAAGCCTTTTTCAAGTCTTCCCCATTTGTGCGAAAGCCAAGAGATCTGCAACTTGTGAGGGGCACTAGGCTTGGCTTTCAAAATTTCGTGAGCTATATGGTCCCCTTTGTTTTTTATAAGGTTTCTAGAGAATTTGTTAGTTAAGG
Source organism: Maratus speciosus (assembly GCA_963932465.1). Lineage (NCBI taxonomy): Eukaryota > Metazoa > Arthropoda > Arachnida > Araneae > Salticidae > Maratus > Maratus speciosus. The sequence goes on along the minus strand of OZ010790.1, from coordinate 173,778,514 downwards.
CCTCTGGTTTTCCTAGATGTCAGGCTTGATGTGACTTCTGGCACCACCTGCCTTTTCATTCTCCGACTTTGCCGGGTCAGATATCCGTCTGTCAACGAAGTGTAGGGCAGCCAAATTTAATTTGGATGCTCTATGCGCCATCTTATTTTGAGGCAGAATTGTGCTTCAGGTGTTTCAAAACCCCGGAATGAGCTTAGGGCTCTCCACCAGGGTTTCAAAATTTTTAGTTATTTTATCCGCTTTTTCTAAATTTAATTTTATGTCGCTTTTCAATTTCGCGTGGCGGTAATATGTTCCACGTCGGTACTCCTTAAGCACCGCGTTGACTTGACATACATATGTGATGAAAATTAAAGAAAAAGTTTTTTAACGTACACCGTCCGTTTAAAATTTTTTTACTCATAATCATACGACATTTTGTGTATCTTATATATGATCTTTATATGAAATAACATATTATTCTCTAATTGAATTCAAAGAATAACAATGTATTCTAATACTTAAAAGTAAATAAGTTTGAAAAAAAATCAATCATGTTTTAAATTAATTAGCCTATGCGTATTAACTAATCAGCTTTTCTGCACTGATTAAATTTTAAAGAAGAAAGGTAAAGCAGAAAAATGGCTATAAATTAATTAAATGTCCAATAGTTATTTATTCATGATGGGGTTTTGAACATTAATCATGCCTTGTAAAAGATGTTTGTGATAGCTTGTAAGGGATCATTAACTAAATTTAATCCTTAATCGATCAATAAATCGGTGATGGTGATTGGGTTGTTAATAATAATGTGAAACAACAAAAAAAATAATAGGGACTCTTAAAATATATTAAAATAGTTGGCGGAAAAACGCAAAATTGATAAAATAAATTAAAATTCTGCAGATGGTGACTATTTAAATGTTGAGGTAAATTTTCCGCGCATTTTTTTTTTTTTAACTGTTTAATAAAATCGAAATAACCAAGTTATTTCTAGTCTGCCAAATTGAAGAGTTTAGTTAAATTACAAAGAACAAAACGTCATTTTCAAAGAAGATAACGCCAAGTCAAACGATTTAAGAGTGGGCCTCTAAATCTATAAAAAAAAATCTTTAGATCACAACAAAGATCATTTAATTATGTTTCAAGCGTTGTTTTACATGTATTGAAAAAAGTCAATTGAATTATTTCTTACCTTTTTAGTCATATAAATATGAACTGTTCGTCCATGGAATAAAACTAATAAAAATTACTACTGTACTTTTCGTTTGAAGAAAGTTTAAGATTATATTTGCACGAAAAAAATAAAAAAAGTAATCTAAAAAATATTAGACATGATTATCAACAGTGCTTTATTTCAAGTTAAAATGTAATAGAAAAATAAAGCTTATAAAAAAAGTTATAAAGAATGTCAGTTCTTTAGAAATATCATCATATAATTTTTACCTCCATGTTATTAGAAGTTGGAACACATTGCTTTAGTGTAGCATGTAATGATGATGGGCCAGTTTATCTCTTTTACAAGTCAAAAAATACCTGCTGGCTCGGCCTACAGGCGCATGTAGATTTCGATGTTAAGTGCAAATTTTAACAACAAAAACTAAATCATAATTTCAGATAAACCCACTTTAACAATTTTATTTTGCCGCTTTTGATGAGTTTTTTTTTCATTTTTATATAAGAAATGGTTTTATCAGAATCATGTTAAGGCGCTATTCAAAAAATGCTTCCATGCTCAACAACTCGAAATTGTTTGGCACGTTTTCCGATTCATTTTTAAAAGAAAAAATATTAAGCTTGCTGACGTGATTTTTGAAAAGATTTATAAGCGACCTGTGCTTTTCTTTTTTGTTCAATTAATTAAAACTCGATTTATAAGAAATTATTTTCTCAGTAGGACAATATTTTTCATTTCCAACACAATCGCTTCGGGAACTCGGTTCAAAAAGCCCACTTTGACACCATTTTTTGAAATATATACTGCCTGTATAAAAAAAGTGGACCATTACGGTACATTATACAGTTTCTGAATAAGAGAATCTACCAAATGGATACGTTTGAGAGCAAAAAGAAATTTAAAAATGAGTCAGAAAATAAGCAGTGTGGATTTGAATACGCCCTTAATACGATGATTTTTTTCTTCAACAGCTATGTATTTTTTATTTGTTTTTGCTGTAAGAATTGGTCCAACCAAAAACTTTTTTTTCTTCTTCAACCCCCTCCCTATTTGTTTACGATTTTATTTATTTATTTATTTTTGCGGTACGAATTTGTCTAATTAAAAACTTGTCAATATAAAAGCTAATAGATAGTTAGATAATATTAAAGGGATTTATAATAAAATTAATTGAATTTGATATCTACAGAATTGACGAAGTTGTGAATTTTTTCTCCCAAAATCCCTATTTTTGTGCCTCTTGAGCCAATTTTTAATTGTATCAAAAATGTGTGATACATAAATTTTTTACCCTATTTTTAGAAGTAATAAAAACTTTAAACAGATTTGATATGTGCAAAAATTAAGAAGTTATAGGGTTTTTTTTTCACAAAATCCCTACCTATTTCCATCCCCTTGGCCCGATTTTGCCCATTACGAACTTGACCGAGATTTTGTGCCCCTTGCTTTTATGTATCAGTTTGGAAGAGATTTGTGCAGAATTACGGAAGCTATCGTGACCATAAAAAAGTGATATACGTATATATATATATATATATATATATATTATATATATATATATATATATAGGTAGATAGACAGATAAAGATTTTTACTGAGGGTGGTTTTGGGTTCTAGGAGTCATGATCTGTGTAGATCTGGAAAAAGTTTTTAGAAATTCCAACATAGAGGAGAATGTAATAGGTAGCGTTTCATACGAAATCTACCTTAGGAGATTTCGTATGAAACACTACTACCTATTACACTACCTAATGCACAGAGCTTTTTATCTTAGATTTTCGGAATCAAAAGTCCCACAATTTTAACTACAAGTTCAGGTATATGTCATGAAAAAAAAAAAGGGTTGAAATGCTGCTCTATACATTGGCGCGCCTTTACGCTTATAACCGGTAAAACATATAGCTCAGTACACAAACTTCATTTGCATTAGTTTTCATGCATAAGACGTATGCTTAGTAATGCTTCCAAACAGATTGTTAATTTTGCTACTACGAATAACATTTTTGGATCTTCGACTTTTCATTTAAAATAGAAAATTTATTTTTTTCCTGATCTGATGAAATTTATTTACTTCCTAATCTAGTTAACACCATTGAAAGAATACTAGCTGAGTTTTATTTTAAAAAAAATCAAACATTTTACGATTGTATATAGATATAAATTTTTATAATTATATTTGTATTATACTGTGGAAATTTCCATGTAAAAAAAAGAAGAAAGTTTAATTTACACTTTCATAAAGCATTACTCAATTAGCATATAAATTTTAATAATTATTGTTATTTAATAACGACTCTTAATGGTTTTAGGATGTCATTTTGAGAAAGGACAAATGAATTATTTCCGGAAATAAATTAATTTAAATAAAACCAAATAAATTGTTCTATATTAATTCTATAACTCTATGTTTAGACTTTATTTTTATGGCTCGTCTAAGATGTGTTGCACAAATACTCATCCACAGGAAGTGGAATTGCATTGCGATCCTCAAAGCTTCAATCCTTTACCTGTTTACTACAGTTTCATATAAACGGATTTACTCCTATTAAGTTAAATAGACACCTATTTCTAAATAATGTATTAAATATTTAAAACTTGATTCTTTAACCCATTTATGCCTAGCGTCCCATTTTTGAGACGTTTCCAATTTTAATACTTTTTTATAATTTTCTTTTTCTTTATAACATGAAAATTGTATGAAGCAATTATCTATAAATGTCTTTATTACCGAGAGTTGACAGCATAAGATACAGAGTTGCCAAATTAAAGTTTAAATTAAGTTTAAATTAAGAAAACGTACTTTAAATGAAAAATTTGTCTAATTAGAAGTGTCTGGTATTAAATGAGACAATCGTTTGAGATTTACTTAATTTCGTTAATTAAATAAATTTCTGGTTGGAAGTAAAATTTTTCGATTTTTAAAAAGCCCGATGTTGGCATGTATGAAGATTGATATTTATTTGCTTAAATAAAGGCCATTTTTTGGTGTTTATAGATTTTTAATTTTTCAAAATATCGAAATGTTAAAATTAAGTTTGTTTGCATTTTTTGTGCCAAGAATCCAAATAAATAAGTCACATTCATGACTTGCTGACTTCTTTGAAATACTTATTTTTTAAAATTGCGAAATTTTATGTTAAAGCACATATTTTATGCACGTTTGTAATGTACAAAATATAGGGAGTTAGACGCAAATGTGTACATATTTCAATTAGCCATTTAGGGGACAGTTGTTTATGTAAAGTCATTTTCAAGATGATTTTGAAATAAATTGTTTTTACACTAGATTAATTTTAACACAATTATGAGATGCTATAATCATTAAGGTTAGGGGGTGAAAAAGTTCCATCAGATTCGTCCGGGATAGCTCAGATGGTAGAGCACTGGCGGCTTCAGTCAGGAGATCCCTGGTTCGAATCCTGGTCCGGACATTTTTCGCCCAGTTGGAAATTTACATCTAATAAAATTGTTTTTAGCCTGAAATACGATTATTCTTAATTTATTATTAATAATATTTATAATGTTATTAATCTTTGAAAAGAAATAAATATGTTTTTTAATAGTTCATAAAAATATTAATTATGGTACATAATATGCAATTAAAAAACTTAATTTATATAATTTAGACAAAATATATAACTATGCATTTTTCCAAGTATGGATATTCCCATATTTAATACGTTTACATTTTATCAAATAATTGCATTTTTTAGCATCGTTTCAGTTCATTTTGCAGCATTTTAACGTGATTTTACCAACAAATTTCAGAAAATAACAATTCAAGCATAAATGGGTGATTTATTTATTTATTTATTTTTAAATCAGAAGAAAAAACATTTGTATAATAAATTTTCATTTATATAATAAATAGAATGAAAAAAACATGAATATTGTCGCTTTTAATCTATTTATATTAAATAAACTGTCAAATGCGAGCATTACTCGGGTACAGAGGGCTCTGCAGAATAAATATATGAATTTGTAATTGTATTATAAAAAAAAAAAGTTGCTAAGAGAATACTAAGACTTAGTAAAAAACTATACAACGTAGGGTTGGGTATAACTGTATATATTAGAAAAGTGTAAATGGGTAAAGGAGGGTTGATACATTGACAATTTTTCTCAACAAATGGCATTAACAGCCATTTTCTAACACATGTGAAGGCTTCTTTTATTTACTGAAGCCATCATTAGCTGGACTAATCAGTGAAGAACTGACAACTTTTGTTTTCTTTTAATTTTGAAGGATTTTGGAATGTTAATGTAAATTTTTCATTGACTGATTTTCTTTCATAACTCTTATTATTTGAAGATAATATCTCGTAATTTTCTTATTTATAAAGCACATTGTTAGGATTAGTTTTACTATAAAGTAGATTGCCATTTTGTAACTACATTTCTGCAAAGTGATTGAAAATCCAATAAGGCATAATAGGGAGAAATGATACATTAGTACTGGGGAGAAATGATACACTTGTATATTTGAAATTTAATAGTTTTTTTTAAGTTTGCAAACTAATATAGGACTGTAATATTCATTATTGTTTTACAGCAAGAGTTACTGAAATTGGTAAGGATGAACAAAGGGACTATTCATAGACATTATATAGGTTACATAGAAAAGCAGTGCGATGATAGATGGTTATTTCACTTTGCTTTTCATGTAGAAGGGGAAAAGTTTAAATGGCCTGAAACCGAAAATGTTTCTATAGTTTAGAAGGGCAAATTGAAAAAAAAAAAAAAAAAAACGTTAAATCTACCCGATTTTACTTATCAAAATGATAGAGTTATTAGTTTTTCTATTAACCATTTCAGGGGTGGTGGTATGTTTATGAAAACACTTAATTTTAATTCCTAAACGCCACATTGGCACCAGCATTTTAGTAAAATATTTTCCATTTAGTATGAAAGTGAAATAAACCCCTTTACTTATTTCTAATTAAATTTGTTGGTAAATTCCAGTGCCATTCATTTATTCAACACTTTAGCATTGAAAATGCTTTGACCCTAAAAGGGTTAGAGGAATCTTAAATGTTCTAAATTTATGTTAAATTGTTTGCAAATCAGCAATGTTCACTTCATTTTTCCTTGCAGCTAAATCTCTAGGGGTTTTTTTTTCATTATTTATTTTCTAAAAAGTGTGTTAATGGGATTGTTTAAATAATAGCAATAGTTTAAATATTTTTGTGAAAAACATTTCTGAAACAAAAATATGTCAATGTCATTTCGTTTCAAATTTTACTTAAATATTTCTAGATTTATCATAAAAAATTGTATGACACATAAATTGAATTGTCTGCATTTTTTTTCAATTTACATAACAATGTATCAAACCTCCTTTGCTAGTGTATCAATGCTCCCCAGTAATGGGGAGATTTGATACAGTAGTAACCATTCAAAAGAATTTGGATATATTTTTTGATTGACTATTTTTAAATTCACAATATTTTTAAAAAATGAATAAAAGGTCACTTTATAAGAAAACACGAAAAATTTGTTTCAAAATAGCTTTCTAAGGATTGTAAAAAATTAGTAAAAAAAAAGTGTATCATACCTCCCCCACCTCCCCTATACCATAAAAGTTCAAAGAGATATGGAACCTAAATAATATCAAATAATATCACCTACTCGTACAACTCTTTTTTTAATATTATCCTATTCTGTTTATGATGAACTTAATTCGGTTCTGACAATAAAAGCAGTGCATAGTTTAACTTCATTTGGCATTTCATGAAACTAAATTCAGCGTAGTAATAACCTTTATTTCTACAGTGTAGCTAAAACAAAACCCTTGTTCAAAGTTTAAATTTATCATTGTGCTAAGCGCGCTTCGAATTGAGGTCTCAAAGTTGCAACACCGCCTTGGTCAGTGCCGCGTTTTTCAAGATAGGTGTTTAATTAACTTTTAAAGTCACTCGAGGCGTATTGAGAGATACATTCAATGCAAACTATAGCGAATCTCATGGTATTTATGCGATTCATTTTAATTAAATCATTCGAGGGCGATGCCCTTACAAAACGGACACCTAATTTTAATTCCAAACAGACGAACGGCACAAAGAATATTTAATTAAAATTTTCCTTTTATCATGTACGTGAAAATAGGCAAGTTCGCATTTTCTAATAAATTCATTTATAAATTCTGGTGTCAGTTCATTATTTCATAAGTTTATAAATAGAATTACTCCGTGCGGGAAAAGATTAAGTAGTCGCAGGACTCTTAAAGCTTCAAAATTTAAGAAATTTTAATTTTTTTAGATGTTAAACTGCTATTTTTTCTGAATATTTTGATATAATTGTTTCCTTGAAATTCCCATTCGAATAGAAGTTTTGGCTTTCAGAATTATACCCGCTTAATAGCTGAAGCGGCGTTTCCGAAACTTTAAAGTCATTATTTTCCAAATAGCGTTTTTTTTTTGTTTTTTTGGGGGGCATAACGCGCAGGATACCTCAAAAACTTCTGAATATTTTTTCATGAAATTTTTAAAACATATATCTCATGTTAGTCTGTATAAACTGAACCTAAAATTTCCTTTTTATTATTCAAAAAAATATTTTTTAGGTGATTTTACTGTTGAAATTTCCAAAATTTTGTATTAGCTAAATGCAACATTGCATTAAAAATACAAAAATGCTTTAAATACAAATTTATTTAAGTTCAAGGAAATTATTATAATCTGAAGTATACGCAAGCACCGAAATTTTCATTCTAGTTGCAATATTTATTTTGTAATCCTGCGAGTAAACTCTTATGCCAAATTTTTGTTCGACAAATGTCTAACAGTTTCGAGCCCCCTGTAAAGACTAATTCTGTATCTTGCAATTTTTTAAATGCATGAAACGAAAGAACATACTTACATCTTTCATCCCAATTAAAATTGTGTTTTAAAATCATATACATTTTAAGACATTAAATGTTGAAAATGGTCTTTTTTTCATTTTTTCCACTTTTTAGAGTCCCGAGACCCCTTAAATTAGTATGTTTTTAACAATTTGACGTTTATTGCTTTTATACTATTACTGGACATTACATTACGCATATATATCATTAAAAGTTGTTAACTAGGCATAGAGTGCGCCGACCCTGTCCTTGCGTATGTCCAAACTGGCCGCACCTTTAAGGGTTAATATCTCGGCTAATTACCGATGATTTTTTTTCGAAAATCATTATCAACAATGCTTTTATTCTTCTGCAACGAGAGTTATATTCAGCGATGTTCAACAATTTTTCTGAATGCCCGTAAATCGAAATTTGTGAATAACAGAAAAATGCTAATTACTCAGAAACTATGTGACGTAGGGTAATCACTATAATTTTCCGGCAAGGTTTATATTAACGTGTACTACCTCTAATTTTTTCATTATTTTAGTTTCAGTAGATTCGGAATTAGATGGGGTGGGAACATATTTTTGCGCTATATTTTCAACAATATCTTTGAAAATATAATACCTAAAATTAAAAGGAATGCATATTTGAGTTCAGCGTTACAAAAGTTTTCACATGATACCCCACATGATATACAAAGAAAAGATTTTTTTTTCAAGTAGCATAATTAGCCTCTCTACTTTTTTAATAAATATATTTATGAATGTTTATTAATCTGAAAATATGTGGGTCAATGGTCTTTATTACTTCCCCGATTTTGAACTTTCCACTTTCCATAGTTTACTAGTAAAATGGCTGTGACAAACGGACAGACACAGGAGTGTTCTTATAATGGTTCTGTTTTTACATTTTAAGTACGGATCCCTAAAAATGAATAAAAAATATATTATAAATTACCTAATTTAATAAAATTTTAATTTAAATAAAATTATGAATATTGGAAAAATATTTTGTAAGTGTGTTAATTACACTGGTTTCCAAATATTAAGGAGAAATCACAAAAAGAACGATAACTCGTTCGAAAAGAAACCTACCCGTATGAAATCTGCATATGTTGTTAATTTAAATATGCTAAATAAAATTGCAAAATGTAAATTGATGGCGCTGCAATCGGATTGCGTCATGTGTGAGAAGCATAAAAATGCATTCTAGAGAGTACGGTTGCATGTATCGCTGCGATTATGAGATAAGAAAACTGAGATAACTAATTCATTAGTATGCGGTCGAGGCATCATTTGTCCGTGGAACAACGATATAGAGCTATTTGGAAGATTAGAGGCAGGTCAAACTCAGACAGATGTAGCCATATGGCTAAATGTGTGTCATGATGTTGTTCATAGGCTTTGGCAACAATATGAAACCACTGGTTAAGCTCCGGAAATTTCAGCCAAGCTACGACAAGCAATGATGACCGATATTTGCGGTTATGTGTACGAAGGAATAGAACAGCAACCCCCTCTCAGCCTACTGCTACCATTGGAAGGTTGGTATCATCGTCAACCGTGCGTAGAACGCTTTGTGAAGGTGGTCTTTAAGCGAGGTAACCAGTCATTTGTGTGTCGCTCATCTCACATCACCGGAGAAAACGTTTAGGCTAATGTCAGACGAACTTCTTTTTGCGCGTTTTTCTCCTTACGTATTATCCTTACACAATGTGCTGACATTTTGCAGGAATAATACTTAAGGTAAAAGCGTACAAAAAGACGCGCGTCTGACATTAGCCTTAAGGTGGACACGTCAACATGTCCAGAGGATGGCCAATCAATAGGGCATTTTTAGATTTGGAGAGAACAGAGAACACGCTATCATCCATCAAATATTCGTGAAAGATATTCATACGAAGGAGATAGTGGCTGCGTTTTCGGTGTGGTATCTCTTTGGAGGAATTTACAGACCTCCATGTATTTCCGGAACTGTGGATGCTCACGTCTATAGAGATTTTATAAAATGCAATTTATGAATAGTTATATTGAAAATTTGAATAAATTAAAAAAATTGCAAACAATTATATATATAGCCGATTTACAGTGAACTGTTTCAAGGGCTAGTTGAAAGGAATTTTATTGAGTTGACTGTGTATCTGTAAAATAACAAACCAGTCTAAAACGAAACTTTTTCGATGATTTGTCATGCGGTTTAAGCTATCGCAGGCTATAAATGAAATTATATCTAAAAAAGTTGTTAATCTCAAAATTGAAGCGTATAATGTCTTATTATATTTACATAATTACTAGGTAAAAATTATGTACGACGATAAAAAAATATCATACTTCGGGCAATCTTTAATTCAGCACAATAGATACATTTAAAATTATATGGACTTTTTAAGGACAGAAAATTAGAATTACATGTCCACAGTGTCACAAACTGCATTAAAGAAAAAGTAAATTGCAGCATCATTAAATTTATAAGGATTTAATTAAACAATGCAAAGTCTTTAATAATTATAAAGCAGACACATCGCATTGGGGTCACTATGGGTCAATGCATTTCAACGAGTTGAAGGTTCAAAAGGTCATTAAGTTGTATCTAGTTGGTAGCAAACGAAGTCGCAAAGTTGGAACATTTCGCCAAATATTGGCGACATTGGCGTCATTAGGCCGGAAAATCGACTCTCAAAATTACCAATGCAAAAACATATGTTTGGATGTGTTTGGATGAGCGAAATGTAAGAGTATCCTAATTTTGGCGATATTTGGCGAAAAGTTTGGCTTTCCGAATCTAAAGGAATTTTTTAGAAATTATCAGTAGGAGCCTAGATATACTGGGTGTTTCAAAATTATGTGTCATAAATGTAAAGACAGGAAGAGTGGGCCTAAGTAAGCAGATTTTGTATAGGAATGTGTGCGGAGATGCAGTGTTGAAGCTGTAGATGGCGCTGTTGAATGCGGCGGATGAATGCTCTTTGTTGCCTTGAATCGTAATTTCACGCACGGATTTTGAGCGACATGAATTATTACACTAATTCGGAGCTTGTCGACATAAATATCATGTATGGGATTGGGCAAGGAAATGGATTGGCTGCTCAAAGGATTTAGATAGAAATATTCCTGTGTAGGATTCTGCCGGATCCCCGAACATTTGAGTGTCTTTATTAGGCGTTGTACGCGAGTGGATTGTTTTATTCTCCAAGGCGTGATAAGGGCAATGTAAGATATCGTAGAAGTCCTGCAGTGTGAGAAGCAGTATTAAGCACAGTAGAGGATAGTCCTTCGACAAGCTCAAAAGCTGTTGGAAGTGCATTGGGTGTGAATCATTTTCTTGCTTACTCCCATACATAAAACGCATGTTATGCTCCGCATTGGTATAAGGATGAAGGAAGTTCTAAATCTGTTCGAGGAATGACGATTCAAGTCAGCAAAGCGCTTTCATACGCCGAACTCAACAGCGCCTATTACCGCCTCAACGCTGCATTTCCGCACCCATATTCCTATACGAAATCTGCTTATTTAGGTTCCCTCTACTTGCCTTTTCTTTTCTAACTTATCATTTTGAAACACACTGTATGATTCAACAAATCAGAGTCCATAAAAAGTTCTTAAAAACAGAATTCAATCAGTCAGGTTACATAGGACTTTCTTAACACATAGGCTTAGCGCCAATTGAAAGAATGTCGTCAAATTTGGCGAAATTTTGCGAAAAAATTAACTTTCAGAATCTGATGGAATTTTATAGACTGTTACTAAAAAAAATTGCTTTATAGCAATAATACAGTGAGAATTTATACTTATATCGAGTTACACACAAGCCTAATTTTAACAAACTACAGCATGGTCTTACCCAATGATTTATTTATATAATTGAGAACATATATCAGACTTCTTTCCTCAGAACCAAAATAGGCTGACAGACTTTTGATATAGATATCACTGAAGAATACAATTGGAACTCCGCAAACAGTGCGCAACGGATTAACCGGGAATCTAAACTGATGCTTTTTTTACGCTTGCAAGCGATTAGCAGAGTGGCGCCTTAATAACTCTGTTACAGATGACCCCATTATTCTTTAATACAGGCATTTGTCCAGTGCTACATGATTTATTATTAACATTGATTGCATATCATTTATATTTAGATGATATTTTCAAAATATTTCCCTTAACTACACATCACGTAATACACTAAAAATTAGTTACGATTAAAAATGTAGACCACAACTTAAAATGCACTCTTAGTGCCATATAATCAGCCGTGTTAATTAATCGTTCTCTCAGTCTCTGTGAATAAACGATAATAATTACACAATCATCTGTAGAAAATATGTTGCGATAAACTTGAGTTATGCAAATCAGTTTCCCGTGCTTGAACTAGTGAAACATCGTGCAAGCTCGATGTACCCAGATAGCATGCACGTTTGCAATAAGTTTGACTTTTTCTCGATATTTCCTTGTCTTGACAAATGTGACACAACAATTTTCACTCAAAAGTACTGCAAGGCAGGTGAAACAAAATCGATTTCTCCCTTGCAATGCCATTTTGCTGTAAAACTGCTGCAACACTGTCATATTTCAACGACGTCAGCGAAAATTCCCTTTGTTGAGAGCAGAATAGATAACAGCGTATGACCGGAAATTCAGAGCTCAGAGTCAAAAGAAAAAGACGCACCGTTATTGAATCTCGTGATCAGCGGATCGTTGATTAGCGTTCAAGTACAGGAACCAAGAAATAAAGGTATTTCTTATTTTAATTATTGAAATGTGGTTATTTTCTCTAAAGTAACATTTATCTATAATCTACAACTTATGTCATACAAAAATTCTAATAAATTAAAAGTTATGTTAATTTTCAAAGTAATGCCTACGTTTTTCAATAGTTATGTTTTGGGCCATGTTAAACCAATGTTGAAAATCTTAATTTTTAAATGAATTTTTCTGAACTTTACAGGGGGTTTAAGATTTCGTTTGCTTTTTTTAATGTTGTTGTTGCCTTTCACGCTGCTGGAGCAGTGTTTAATTCAGACGCTTATCTCCGGGAGAAATTTCTGTTGCTCCGGGATGAGGTTGGGGGGGGGGCATTTTAGAGATCCGAGGTGGAAATTGCACTTTTGTCCATTTAAAAGCATAAAAATTCAAACCTTCCGGGACGACTTTTCAATGTTCCAGGGGGACCCCCCCCCCCCAGTCACCCCCTGCATTCAACACTGCGTTCGAGTTTATGATTTTAAACTTTAAATAATTTTTTCATTGCCATTAACCTTTTTTTCTCTATTTAAATATTAAGTATAATTTTAAACTGTTTCTTAGTTGGCTCTATGCTTATCAACCTGGATTTTTAATGTACCTCTTTTTTCTAATTTTTATTGAAATTATTAAAAGTATTTCGTACCGACGTTCGTTTTAGGCCCCGCCAGTGGCTGAAAGGTTCTGCTCTCGAAGCTGGTAGACGGGAGGTGCTGGGTTCGAACCCAATCGCGCCCGTCGGCCTAATCGTTCGGAGTTTTCGTGGTTTCCTTCGAACCGTGGGTTTCCACGTAAGTAAGTAAGTAAGCACCCACTCTGGGAACCCGCTTTTGGCTTATGGTTGGGTGTAACCCGCAAGCCCAGGGTAGGGAAAAGTTTTACTACCTACGGAACCCTTTGGAAACAAATAAGTTTTAAGATTAATTATAACTATTCTAAATATTCTTATGTACAAACGAGGGTTTATAGATTACCCACAACTTTTTAAAGTTAAGTGTTCATATAAGTTCATGTATAAGTTCATACACCTTGTAGTTGTAACTAGTCCCATCAAAACCAGCCACCACCACCAAGGCCACTAGTGCCTGGACTGGAAATGTCATTCCTGTATTTAATCTAATTCATAAAGGTGGGGCATTGTGTTGAGTTCGCTGTGTGTTTATAATAATTTGGTAAGTTTATACAATTTGCACAGTTTCTGAGATCCTGTTTGTTTATATTCGTGCAACTAGTGGTCTGATGACCCATTGCACAGAATGCGCATATTGAATTATTCCTGCAGTTACTTTCGGAGTGTCCGTACAATTGAGAGTTCGCACACCTGATGATTGGCCTGTAAGGATGAATCCTGCAGTTTCGTAATCCCACATTTATAAGTTCCATGCTCAAAAGTGTGTCTGAAGTTGTCTTGTCTACCTCGAGGAGCAGTTGATAATATCTTGACGAAGTTTTTTGTATTACTTTTTGAATCTGGATGTATGTCTGGATGTTGCTTTATTTGATTTATAAGATATTCTCCCTGTGTATCTTTTGGAATACCTTTAATGATAATTCTTTTAGTGTTATGTTTTCGGTATTGTATTTCCGTGATACTTTTTATATCTTCTATTTTTTTCTATATGTTGATATATTTCTAGTAACTGCGATTCTTGTTGGGTTTTTATAATTATAGCTTTTCTGTTTTTAGATGTTCTGCTATAGAATAATGGCAAATGTTCTACTTGCAATAATTTTGCAGTAATTATTTCTTGGATTTCTGATATTTTTGATCCTTCAAGACCCTTTATGAGAATTGCTACTTCTGTATAATTGTCCTGCTCCCTTGTGGAATTATCTGTTGTTATTTCTTCTCTATTGCTATTGGTTATTTTTAATGTTGTTTCTTCTAACAGTTTTTCCAATCTATAAAGCTTTTCTTCAATCCGTGTAAGTTCTGTTTCTTTTGTTAGGCTTATACTATGCTGCTCTTCCTGGGTGTAATATTCACTTTTTGTATCCTGTATTTCCCCGAGTTCCGAAGTTACATCATTCTTGTCTTCTTGCAGATGTGTCTCATTACTAACTTGCTCGTTTATTTTGTCTTCTTTTGAGTTTTTGGTTGTTTGAGCATATTTTTCTTTAATTTTTGGATGGTTTGTTATTGTTTCTTTATTATGAAGCTGCTTCTTATTAGTCTTAATTTTTTGTAGTTGTTGTAATTCTTTGTGTAGATTGTCAATTTTTGTAGATTTATTTGTTATTTCATTCTGTTTTTCTGTTAATTTTTCTTCTAATTTAATTAGTTTTTCTAGTATTATAGAGTTAGTTTCTTTTTCTTTTTCATATCTATTTTGCAGTACATTCATTTTTTCTTCCAATTCTTATTGTTTAATCTTTTCTTCATTAAGTATTTCTTCTTTTTCAGTTAACATGTCTTTGTAAGCATTTATTTCATTTTGCTTTTCCCTTATTATTTTTTCTAGTAATATTTTCTCATTATTTGCATAGGTTATTTTATCTTCCAAGTTATCCGACTGATTATTTTTACCATATATTATGCACATCCGCTCGTCAAAATCACTTTTCTCTTTTTCTTCTAGGAATTTGTTTTCTTTATCTACGGTCTCGCAGTCAGTATCCCCTTCACTCGGGGAAAGATATCTGCCTTGATGTGCGCCAACTGTCTGAGTAATTCATCCCTGTATAGATTATAACAAAGTGTTCGATTCTTTTTATGAATTATTATAAGTTTCTTGATACTCTCGTATGTAAAGAAGGCATTTATATTGTCACTTATTCCACAGATACTTGGTATGGTTGTTGAGTTCATGTCACATCCTTCTGGCGATTGGGACAGTGTTGCCATCGTTGTAGTTAATACAGAAGCAGGTTTTCAAATAATTTAGTTAGTTACTTATATTTGGAGAGATAAATTATCTTGAGTATGATATAGTTTTAACCGTGATTTATCAAATTCCAGGATATAAATTTTTAAATAATATAAGATAGATAATATATAAATTTATAAATTATTGGAGATAAAGATCAGGGTTCTACTAGGCCCCCGCCATACATCTTTGAAAGAAAGGGATATAGATAGTTAAAAGCAAAAACCAGTGGTCGTAACCACCGAAAATGACTAAGAGAAAATTAAGAGCCGAAAAGTAAAAGGGGGAGGATTTGAAGAATAAATAAAACAAAATAAAATAATAAAATAAAGGAAAGCAATTTTAATAGCCAAATATAAAAAAAGGGGGGGGGGGGGTATGTGCCCCTGCCTCTCATGCCACTGTGACCATGCACTTGAATTAAAAGTAATAAACTTCCTTTTTACCTGACCAGCACTCTTGCTGGCATAATATGTATTCTTTCATAACCTGTTATTTAGTATAGCTTATTTGTTGTAAGTTAATTGAAGTTTTACAAAAATAATAAGTATCATGATCCATCGAAAATATTAAATTACCAAGATTTAAAATAATTTACACTTATACAAATGTACACTTTTGATATTAATAACAGTGCTAAGTGAAAAAGTATTAAGTGGGAACAAGAATGTAAGACATGTGAAGTATGACCCAAATTTATTAAGCAATTACATTTTTAGGCAGTGAAATGTGTGCAAGTTCAGAAAACTTAAAATGGGAACACTACTGTTGGCAACCTCCAATACATTCAAGAAAAAACCAGAGTAATAGCCCAATAATCAAAATGTTGCTAATGTTAAGGAAATGAGTGCTAATAATAAAAGTGTTTAGTTGGATCAAGAGTATATGTCATATGAGAGTTATCAATGGAAAGCTCAAAAGAATAACTCAGATAATAAAAAAGTAGTCAATGTTAGGCAACGAAATGTGTGCGAGGTCAAATATTTAAAATGGGAACAAAACTGTTGGCAACCTCCAGTACCTTCCAGAAAAAGCCAGAGAAATAACCCAATAAATAAAAAAGTTGGTATTGTTAAGGATAAAAAATATTAAATGTAAAAATGTTTATTGGGATCAAGAAAATATGTCATATGAGTTATCCTAGTGAAAAAATCAGAAGCATAACTCAAATAATAAAAAAGAAGTCAATGTTAAGCTTAGAAATGAGTGCAAGGTTAAAAAAATTTAGTGGGATCAATATTGTTGGCAACCCCTAGTACAATCAAGAAAAAAACAGAAAAATATCTTAATAATTGTAAAAGATGCCAATGTTAAGGAAAAACCTTAACAACTTATAAAAAGTGTAAAAA
Source organism: Maratus speciosus (assembly GCA_963932465.1). Taxonomy (NCBI): domain Eukaryota; kingdom Metazoa; phylum Arthropoda; class Arachnida; order Araneae; family Salticidae; genus Maratus; species Maratus speciosus. The sequence continues at coordinate 173,761,577 of OZ010790.1, read as the reverse complement.
GTGACTTGGAACTGTTATAACAGTCGAAAATGAATGTAAATTAGAAAAAAAACATGTTTCTAGCCCAATTAGGAAAAAAGTAGCAATTGTTATAGATAAGGGAGGGGGGCAAAAATTGATGCAAAAGATGGTGACAGTAGAAATAATAGTAAAGTAATTAAAAAAGTGTCAAAAATATGACAGTAACAAAAATAAAAGCTATAATAATGAAGAGCCCCATTTGACCCCTCCCCGGCAGGCCCCTAACTGTGCTAAAGCGCAGCAGAATACCCCTACGACCAATACTTTTCGAGTTATTTAGCATATTATGCAATAATTCAAATGTATAATACACCCATCAGAAACAAAATGGCATGTTTTAGTAATCCCAGTAGTTAAACCTTCCCGTAATTAGTTAAATAATCATATTTAGTATTTTATTTTAATTAATTTATGTATTATTTTAAGGCTTTGGGAGAGGTTTTTTTTTTTTTTTTTTTTTTTTAGAAACAAAATGGAGGATGTTCTTTAACATCCGATGATTTTGGGACTTTTATAAGTTATTCCAGGTGTGGACCCCTACAGATTTTGTATTTCTTAGATGTCATTCATAGTTTTGTTTTAGAAAGAGCTGGTTAGGCTTTTAAATAGATTTACTATTAACATTGCGTTTCCCATAGGGAAAATTCGTGGCCAATAATGGTGGTTTACTGACCTGAAAAGGGCTAAGTAGTTGAAACTAATCACTGAACTTTAAGTTAGTTTGGCGTCAATTGTATTAACTCAAATGTTAAGGCAACCTACTTGAATTTTCAATTATTTTAAAGCATTAATATTGACTTACCCTTATACGACACGAATTGTGTGAGAGCAACCAGTGTCCACCCAACCGCTCCAAATCAAAAAATACCAATTTTAAAATTAAAATTAAAGGTACTTCTAGGAATTCAAAGTTAAAACAATTAGTACTGCTTACGGGTTAGGTTCCCTTAGAAAGACCCCCACGGAGGGCACTCCCCCCTTTAAGGCCTATATCCCTCGTGTTGATAATTGGCCGTCTCAAACACAACCTTTCCGACGTTCGTTTTATTTAATTCTTTAATAATTTCTCTTTTCTTTTGACGTAACTGCTTCTTAATCGCATGTGTATAAATTTTTTTATTTCCAAATTTTTGTAAAAATTTTAAATATGAATATTTTTAGTTTTTCACGTCCGCAAATCAAGCATGTACCGGAGCAAATCGAAACGATATTCCGGTTCGTGAAATTATGACAGATATTGTTCTGGGTAGTGATCCGTGAAGTTATTAAAACATCTTATTACAATTTTATACATATAGCTTTTATTGTGCTGTCTACAACTTTTTTTTTATTATTTAGAATTTTGAATGCAGTTTTTAAATTGTTTTTGTATGATTAGACATAAATTTGCCTAAAGTTTAAAAAAAAAAATGTTTTTAGTCAACGATAATTTTGAAATAGCGTCCCTGTTCGTGGATTTTTCCATTTCGAGGTCTGCCGCAAAAATTTTTACTGTTACTGATTGGTGCGTATTTTTGTAATGAATTGAAGCTAAATAACCACTTCAAAATCTCAATGTTATAGTGTTAATGTCAGATTTGAATATTGTTTATTTGTATTCTTATTGAACATGTTTTGTTTTGTTTTATTTTTTACATGTAAAAAAAAAGTGTCCAACTGTATTTTTATTTATTATTATTTTTATGGTAACAATCAGTGTTGAATTCAGCGGGTGGTCCGGGGGGGGACATCCCCCCCGGAGCCACATAAATCCCGGAGAAAAGTGCCTGAATTCAACACTGTTAACAATCTTTCATAAAAGGTAACTTCTTACTAGTAGGAGAGCTGTTGAACATTTTTGAGTAGGTATTTGAGGCACCCTGAAAATTTGTGCAACACTTCTTTTGTAATGCCTGAATACAAAATCGAATGTCTGGCTGAAGGATCGTGGCCCAAAACCTGTGCCAGACACGTGTCAAGTGCCATTTTTTGACACTACCCTAAAAAAGGTATTTGAGGCACGCTGAGATTGAAACAGAATAATATTTATACTTTGAAAAAATATTTTGAAGATGACAGACACTTTAGTCGGCCCAAAAACTGTGCCAGACACGTGAAAAGTGCCATTTTTTGACTACCCCAAAAAGGTATTTGAGGCACGCTGAGATTGAGGCACAATAATATTTATGCTTAGAAAAAAATATTTTGAAAATGACAGACACTTTAGTCGGCACAAAAACTGTGCCAGATACGTGTCAAGTGCCATTTTTTGACTACCCCAAAAAGGTATTTGAGGCACGCTGAGATTGAGGCACAATAATATTTATGCTTAGAAAAAAATATTTTGAAAATGACAGACACTTTAGTCGGCACAAAAACTGTGCCAGATACGTGTCAAGTGTCATTTTTTGTCTGGCACAGGTTTTGGGCCACGATCCTTCAGCCAGACATTCGATTTTGTATTCAGGAATTACAAAAGAAGTGTTGCACAAATTTTCAGGGTGCCTCAAATACCTTCCCTAAAATGTTTAACAGCTCTTGGACTATAAGAGCCTACACTAGTCACGCGAAGAAACGGTCAAGTTAATGCTAATTAAATGGTAGATATTTACAGATTTCTCGCGCGCTCGCATTTTAATATTTTTAAATCATTTTCATACATAGGATACCTGAGGTTGAAAAGTTTTATTCTGCGTTTGTACTGTTTAGGTACTGACTAGTTAATGTTTAGTTTGTCTCTCTGACTAGATTAAAGTTGATAAATTAGATTAAACTAATTTGACTATATAAATTAGATTAAACTGATGAAATTTTACTAGATAAATTAGACTAACTGACTAGATAAACTAGTTTTGATCTTAGTTAAATTTTTTGGCTTCCGCACTTAAAATGTAAAAACTGAATTATTGTGAACATCACTTGTGTGTCTCTGTCCGTCTGTCATAGTCAATTTTTCGAAACTACGGAACATTGAAATTTCAAACTTGCCAGAGTTATAAGGTTATTGACCAACATACTTATTGATTATTAGCGATTCGCAAGTATTTTTAGAAAAAAATTAGGGAAATAAGCTACTTATTTTTCTTTACTTTTTTTCTTTTGTGTGTGTAGTGTGTGGGGTATTGTTTGAAAGGTCTTGTAATACGGAAACCAAATGCGCATTTGTTGTAATTTTAGATATTACATTTTCAGAGATATAGTCGAAAATGTACTGGAAAAATGTGTCCCCCCCTTCTCCTTCCCCGCTACTACCAAATCTACTGTAAATAAAATTATGAAAAAAAAAATAGTACTAGAAGTTTATTTAAGCCATACAGGAAAACTACAGCGATTATCCTAGTCACATACTTTTGAGAAAATCGTATTTTTTCGTTACGCACTGACTTTACTTGGCGGGTGCTCAGTGGAGGAGTTGACGGATGCTCGATGTACCTATCGACGCGGAATCATAATCGTTTTCGCAAATATTTAATAAACGCGGTGGTAATGCTTTGATGTCTGCCTAAAGAATTTAAAACTTTATACTAAAGAATGTTCTGATTTCTACTGGTTTATCTTGTTTGCTCTTGGAAAAAACAAATATTTTAAGAAGTAAAATTATTTTAAATGGTTAAATCTTTAAAAGTTTAATTAAACTTTACGTTTAATTTCGATACGTTCATTCCTTACGGGATAACGCATGGGATAAAAATTTCACATTAAATGTCAAACTAACTGAATGAATTATCCCAATATCTTCTTCTCGGGTCTAAACAATATAGAAAATAAATTGTTTATGTTAATTATGTCTTTGTTTAGTAATATTTATTCTTATGTATTGTGCAATTTGCCAGAAGCATAACCCACATTACTGTCGAGTCTGGTTTGCCTAAAAGTTCAGTCTGAAAGATAAGGCTTATTGCTCGGCAAAATCGATTTAATTGTTTCTATTAAGATTTATTACCTCCCGGATATTTCACCCTTAACATCAAGGTAGTTTGTTAACTGGGAAGTTGTAATTTGTGATCACCTTAAAAACTAACTGTAGACAGAATTCTTAAAAACTGTAAAAAATAAACCTGCGATTTTTTAAAATTTATTCTTTTTTTTTTTCTCTTTCAGGATGCAGAGACATTAAAAAACATGGATTTTAAATTGCACGATGCAACAGACTCAGGTGGGGGAGGAGAACAGGAAAGTGTTAAATATATTTAAATTTTTACTTTTTTAATTATTTTTTGTGTGTTTTGTTAGGAACAATGTCTTAACTCAAAATATGTAGAAAATAATACTTTGTAATACTATTATTTATAAACTGTTATTTGTATTTGTGTAAAGATAAATTTTGTAACTATTTTATAACTAGTATTGTTTTATTACAACTTTGTCTTTTTTAAATTCTAGAAGCTTTTTAAATAATTTATATATATATATAGAGAGAGAAATTCATTTATATTTAAGTATACGAGAATTTCAAGTTTAAATTTAATTTTTCTTTCCTGATAAGCTTTGCTTCCGCCATATATTACATTTTGGCTGCAAAGCATATAAATTATATTATCTTTGGTAAAATTAGCTAAAAGGTTCATCAGTAGACAGGTAAGCATGCTTATTTTCAGAAAAACCTATAAACTGTGTTTTTCTGTTGTATCATTAAAAAAAATCTTAGGATAAAAAAAGTCTTTTGAAATGCAGTGTTAATATCCAGAATGTGTGGTATTTCTAATAAACATTCATTTATGTTACAGTAAAAAAAGAAATGTTTTACTAAATCAGTAAATAAGTTTAATTTGTTGAAATACAGGCTATTAAGTTTGCAATTTCAATTATCCTATTTTTAGTTTAATTTTCTAATAACCTTAGGATGTTCTTTTGCCTTTTTAAATTTATTACAGTTTTCTTACTTGCCTTTAAAATCATTTAATGTTAATGTATGCAAATTATTAGAGAAATATTTGTGTGGTGTATCCAATAACAGTTTGTATGTTGATAGCTATTTATGAAATTTATATCAGAAAGGAATGAGTTCCATGAATTTTTCTTAATGACAAGCAATAAATAATATGTATATAAGTTTGTTTAGAAAATCAAACCTGCTAGCATTTATTTATTTATTTATTTATTTTGCATATTTTTTGAGGGCGTAAATAAGAAGCAATGCTTTGATTCTGAGATAAAATGCTTCTGTTTCTGTTATTTTTTTATTTAGTGTTTTAATTGAGGTAAGTCAAAACAATGTATTTTATGTGTATGATACATTCTTTAAAGGAATGTATTTGAAATGAAAGCTGTGTGTTTTAAATGAAATGAATGCAATATAAATGATGGTAAGGGAAACAATATTTGGGGATTTATCACTTTTCCCGGCTAACTCAAAAATAGCCGATCTTTCCTTAACCCTTTGATGGACAAGCAATTGTATTTTTGAAATGTCGAATTCACACCGGAATCCGCAAAAAGATTTATTGCAAAATAAATAAAAGCAAGTTTACAACTTTTTCCCACCAAAGTTAGAAAAGTAAAATTTAATAAAAAATTTTCTGGTGCAAATCCTCATTAATCGTAGCTGAGATAAAATATATCCCACCGCCCCTCAAGGGGTTAATATAAGTTAAATGCAAATAAATCCATCACCTGTAAAAATATTTAATTAATCAAATTTTAAAACGAATGATCAACTCATTTTCTACTTATTTGTTATCCATTTCGAGAAGATAGATCATGCAAAATGATTATTGTTAATTGCCAAACACACTTACCATTCTTATTAACCAAATGTATTCAAAACAGTCATTTGATATGCATTTGTTAAGTACATGAAATCAGATTGATGAATTTCAGCTAAGATGTTTGATTACCTAATCTTCCGTAATCGAGTCTACTGCCAAGATTCAAGTGTAACAAAAAGAATATCAGCAACAATATAGCTTAATGTAAATGTAGCTATCATTAAAGGATTTTCACAAAAAACATTCCATTGCACGAAATCTTATTAGCTGAAACACGCCAATTGGTCATTGACCCGATTACGGAAGATAATAGGTTTAAAAATCTGCGTTATCGAACATATTGCAATTGATAAACACATGGACATGAAGCATAAATGCCTAAGCGATTTAAGCTGTATTTGTAAAAAAAAATGAAATACGTAACAATAAAAAATATATGAAATGTTGCCATGATCGCAAAGAGTTCTTTGTACTTTTATGTTAACCACGTTTAAATCTCGCAAATAGCATTTTTATTTTTCACGTGATAACTTAAAACAATGCTTTAATGTTATAATTAAATGTCTTGGTTTATGTTATTTATCAGATTTTTTTTTTTTAATTATTATTAATTCTTTTGAAATAAGTGAAAGTCTTGGATTTAAAATTTTTTTATTGTTTTAAATTAGTTATGCATTTTAAAGAAAATGAATGAAATGATTATATTTTAAATGACATTAATGAAATAAGAAAAAATGCAATGGGATTTTGGATATTTGGCCATTATCACCTACACCCTGCTGACATAAAAGTACAGAGTTCTTGATTTCTCTATCAGAATCTTCTGATTTGGCGAAGACTTGAGCAAGTAAATTGAACTATGAATAATAAAAAAAGCATGATACAATGATTACCATATATTTTAAGGAAAACCAAACAGGTCGCCAGGTACAGCTAGTTGTATAAGAAATTAGAATTGCTTTCGAGTCTACTTTAAACTATAAGTCCCTGTCTACTCAGTCTATATATGGCATAAAAATGTTGAGCATCTGACAAACCTCCGATTATGCGGAATCTTGCACAAAACACGCACAACCAAGAAAAGTACGATTATTAGTGTACATGTAAAATATATATACCAAAAAGTGAGTATTATACGACAACTGATGGCCATTCACCAAAATTTGGGAAGAACTTCGTTTTTACACAAAAAATGAAGATACTTGAGCCCCCCTCCCCCCCAAAAAAAATAAAGTTACTTAACCATGTTTTGGGGAGCAATTTTAACTCAGGGAAGGGAAGGGCAAAGCTAAAAAAAAATTAAGTAGGTCAACAGAGGGTTACCGTTTATTATGTATTTTTTTTTAACGAATTATACCATCCGCAAGTCGATACGATCATTCGCTACATAGTTACGGAAGGTTTCATGAATCCGAAGTCGAAAATTATACTTTACTGCAGGTAAAATAGGTTTTTACAGCAGCAACTGATGCCATTCACAAAAATTTGGTAAGAACTTCATTTTGACACTAGAAATGAAGATCCAATAAGTTCCCCAAAAGTGAAGTAGTTTTTTTTTTTTTTGTGTGTGTTTTTTTTTGGGGGGGGGAGGGGGGGGGAGGCTTTAACTTTGTAAGGTAGAACTGAAATTATTTCAAATAGGTCAAATGGGGTATCGTTTGTTATGATGTTTATAATTCTGAATCAAATGACATCGTACGCAAGCCGATACGACCATTCATTACAAAGTTAAGGCAGGGTATAAGTGGATTTTGGCAACTTTAATGGCTTTGGAGTAAACTCAAATTATTCTGATTTTGATTATTGCTATTTTGAAGACATTTAAGGATTTTTATATTATAATGATTAAACTTAATGATTTAATATGATATAAATAACATGTTTTGAACGTAAAATAAATGCGACAAAGCTATGCTAAAAAATAAAGTATAATTTTTCACTTTGTATTCATAAAACCTGCTGTAACGGTCTCACAAACGATCGTATCGACTTGCGGATGGTTTTATGCGAATCAGAATTTAAAGATACATATGAAACTATATCCCACTTGACCTATTTAAAAAATGTTGAATTCTGTCCTCTCCCCCCCCCCCCCCTCTCGAGTTAAAATGTCCATTTTTGCCCCCCAAAATACGATAAACAACATTAATTTTGGGGGATTCAACGTATCTTAATTTCTAGTGTCAAAACGATGTTTTTCTCAAATTTTCATGAATAGAAATCAGTTATTACTGTAAAAACCTATTTTACTTGCACAAGTATAATTTTCGACTTCGTATTCATAAAACCTGCTTAACTTTGTAAGAAATGATCGTATCGACTTGCGGATTATTTTATTTGATTCGTAATTATAAAATACATAATAAACAATATCCTACTTCACCTACATAAAACTTTTTGAGTCCCACCCCCTCCCTGAGCTAAAAATGCCCCCGTCTTTTGTCCCCAAAACATGGTACAACAACTTTATTTTTTAGGGCTCATCGGATCTTCATTTCGAATATCAAAACGAAGTTCTTCCCAAGTTTTGGTGAATGGCCATCACTTGTCTCAAAAAATATTATTTTACCTGTACTACACGTAAAATTCAGAGAATTAACAACATTGCTATGAAATTACAGCATACTTGCAGCTAGCTTGACATGACAAGAATCTAAGTTTGCAATGCATTTGCAGATAGTGTGTCATGGCTAGATTGCAAGTTTACAATGCATTTGTAGATCGTGTGCCATGGCAATATTACTAGTTTGATATGAGTCTGCAGTCAGTTTGAAGAACAAGACTGCAACTTGAACGACAAGTTAGCTGCAAGTTCAAACTATGGTGACTTCGGAGTTTGCATAATCTTGTTGCAGTCTTGTTATAAACTTTCAGGCTTGTCATGCTGAGCTTGCTGCAAATTTGCAAGTTTGCAAAGTAAGATTGCTGAAAATTTTCTGCAAATTAAAATTGCTATCTGGGTATATGTTTTCTCAAATTAAACTTAATGTAACGGAGTACTTTAACATGATTTTGCAAAAAAAGTATAATTGCTAAAAATTAAACAATTTTCAATTGTCAGCATGCATAGTAAACTTCAATAAAATATATAAAATAATATTAATCTGAGTATATTTATGAGGGTCAGAACACAGACCGAATGCACAACAAACAAAAAAACTGAAATCATAAATTCTTTTTAACTATATTGGAAAGGGTTAAAAACTTTTACTACCAAACGCCTTCATATAAGGTTTGACTGACTCATGCAATGCAATGAAATGAGTACAATTTAGATCTCGACATTATGAGTAAACAATAATAACTTTTAAGTATATATAAGTATACATAGATAAAGAAACAATATTAGCCCAGATAGATATTTAATATTAACGCTTATACATTACATATATTAATTTCCGGAACTTGTTATTTCCAAAAACAGAATTTTTTCAGGAAACGAAAAAATCGTCTTATAATCCTACAAATGAAGGTATATTTATAAACCTATATATAAATAATACTTTTTGTAGTTTCATAAGACTATGGCTAAAAATATTACAGTTTTAATTTAGTTACAAAAAATAAAAAATATATTGGATATAATAGGTTTTGGAACTCGAAAAAGACAACCATTTTACAAAACCCTTTTGTTATCTGAAAAACGTTCTAAGCCTAGGACAAAAAAATTAAAAGGAAATTAGTTTAAAAAAACCTCCAAAATATTTTCCTGTTCAAACGGTATACCACCAGCATCCCCAACAGCTGTGACGTGTTCATTTTAGTTGTCTTTTTGTAAATTAAATTAATTAATTGATAAAAAGCTCGATGTAAAATTGGCGGCTTGTCTGCATACCCCACTAAATCCCACAGTATTGATGAAAACCAGACGTCAGGTCCTTCTTTTGACCTTCTTCCTGGACCAACAACATGAAATATAGGAAGGACTGTTTTTTAAACATAGGGAAGACAAATGGAACTGGTTAACAAAATAATCAGTTAAATCAATGAACATAACGACCTTTTTTCCAGTGATTGATTGGTGGAAATAACGAAATACTAAAATCTTTATGTTGTGGGTTTTACGACTACTGGAAGCGTACGTAGATTGTAATTTAATTTTTATGTTGAAAATAAAGACTTTTAGATTTATTTGCTATCCGATATATGCACATACGCGCATATGTCTAACATATATATATATATATATATATATATAATGAATAAAAATATTGTACAAGCAGAATGCGTTTTGTAACTCATACAATAAAAAATGTAATTCAATAAAGAGTATACATAGATAAGCAAACAATATTAACCAATATTAACATAGTCTGAGATATACCTATACTCTGTGTGTTTAATAGACCAACATACATTGTATTAATATAATCATTCTTCGATTTCACTTATTACTGTTATCTAAATATTTTTGAACTCCACGGATATAAATAATGTTCTGAAAAAATATATTTCAGAACAGCCCTCAGAAAATGATAAAAATTTTTTTCGAAAAAAAAAAATCAAAAATGATTATTTAGAGCAACATTTCGCCCTTGTAATACAAGTAATTTGAAAATACAAGTAATTTTAAATGGAATACTCTCTTTCAACTCTTATGCGGGTATATCATTAAGAAAGCCCATGAAAATATTATTAACGAAAATATTAATTCTGGCTAAAACGCATATACGTTTAGAGAGCATATATGTGTGCGATTTAGGATATTTCGATTTCAGTCATATATCAAGGAAGTGTTTCTCTTGTGGATAACTAAAATGCGCATTTATCATATTCAACGTCTTCGTAAAAAGGGATATCATAAATCAGCGATATGTTAAGGGAACGTTGAAGAAGAGTTTTTGAAGATTGACAATATATTTAGTTTTCCAAAGTTGCGTAAAATATATATTTACATATTAATGGTGGAATAGACTATCGATATTTATCTGAAACTTCCCCTTTCTTAAGTTAAAATAAACTCGCCTATTTACTATTATATGTCATACAAATGTAACACGATAAAACAAAAACTGAAATTGGATAATTATTAACAAAAATCGAATCACGTTCCATCTTCAAATGTTATATCAAAGCAGTCACAGATTGTAAAACAAAATAAAATTCTCTCCATGGTGAAACATAACATTAATGCAATTGACAGAGTTAGTATATAGCGTTTACATTTATCGAGAAGAAAAGATAAATGCATTATACCCATTTATGTCAACATAATTACAAAAATCTTTAGCTGATCTTATGATATTCAAAAATCTAAATCTACTACATGTGGAAATGTTTTGTAAAAGCAAATGGAAAGTGTAAAACATTACTGAAAACTCATTAGAGTGAAATTAATAAAACATCGTCACAACATCAAAAATTATTTGAATTCATTTTCCCAACTAAATCTAAGAAAAATGGATAAACATGTTATATTTCGAGAAAGAAGTTTTCTTAATTGCATGAAAGAGAAATTTATAACGTCTGAATTTTTTGTAATCTTGACTACTGCATTGATTTTTTTCTTTATTCTAAACATGATAAAATGATATTTGAAACGTTATCTCAAAATCTATATTTTGAAGCATTTCATGATAATCATCGTTTTATATTTACAATTACGAGAGTTACGCGAACACATTTTCCTGAAAAAATACATAAAATCTGATTTTTAAACTCGATTAAAGGTTTTTTATTGTTATAGACTGTTTAAAAAACAGATAGTTAAACAGTAAATGTATTTCTAATTGTGTATCAAGTTGACAGGGGTTTCCAGTAATAAGATTCACTCATAATATTTAAGCGAGAATTACATTAAGTGCCGATCAAAAATATATAGAAATGAACTTCTGCACAAAATGGTTAATGAACACAACACTAGTTACGAAAGCAATTAATTATAAGCTCACGTCATCACGTAATTAGTAGCAGAGAGTAGTTTTTTCAGCAAAGTTAAACTCATTCTTTACATGAATATGTTTAGAGAACATGTATTACTTCCCTGGTGCTGTTTTGAAATAAATTTCATTCTGCAATGTTATGCCCATCGACTTTGTTATATAGTTGCCTGATCATACTTTTGGCTTCAATGTTGTTTGAAATTTATTGCTTGCGCTTGGTGTAAGACTTCTGGAAAAAGAATAAAATTTTACTTAGCCAATAATAATAAAAAAAAATTAAAGCTGGAAATTTTCAGCTTTAAATGTCTAGCTTTTATTGTATATTTGTTAACAAATATAATTTAGTAAATGCATAAATTCTTAAGTTCGTACAAATATTTAGGAATTTTGTGCTATTGTGGTTATCAAACAAAATAGACTCTAAATACAAGAAAAAAGTATCATAAATTTATGACACTTAAATTTAGTACTAGAATTATAAATTAAATATAATACATCTAATAAAAAAAATCTAAAACAAAAACTCAATGACAAACTTTTACACGCTTTGGATATATTTTCGATGCAATCAGAAAAAAATTTTCCTTCTTGTTCTAAATATTTAAATAAGCGTTCACTCATCTCTATAATTATCTTTAAAAATCTAAAGTATAATAAATAAAAATTATCTAAGTACAGTAAACGTCCAATTATCTCTATAATTACCTTTAAAAATCTAAAGTATAATAAATAAAAATTATCTAAGTACAGTAAACGTCCAATTATCTGGCACTCTGTCAACCGCAACACCCGGTTAACCGAAGAATAAACGAATGACAAAATTATTGAAAATGTTTTGAATCCAGACAGACCTGAAGCGGTTGAATGTGACTAATCGAGAAATTATCACCCGAAAGTCAGTCATGCATACTATGCTCTGTAAATGCATTAATTGTTTTGACATGCAAAAGGAAGTACGTGCAACACAAGTACTTTTATTATATATAATTCTTAATCTTACTGCAGTAAAACCCCAAGCAAAACGCAAACAAAAATGTATAATAGGTTACTTTGGATGAAAACAGGTATTACATATTTATTCAGTAAAATTCTAAATTTGTCTGAAAAACAGATTTCTTATTATCAATATCTTATCTTATAGTGATTTTTATAAACAAAAGTACACAACGAAAAAAAAAACCCTTTTAATTATTCTTATTTATAAATTAACACATTGAAATGTTATTTTAGTAATGGTCTTGTACTGTCTTCCTATTATCTGCCACACCATCGGTCCCGAGAGTGACGGATAATCGGAAGTTTGCTGTATTGTCAAAATGTTTAACAACCAAAAGTAAAACTCTTTTCTAGTAGCATGTAAGTAAAACATCAATATCTATATAGCGTTATAGATGAATTTAAAAATTATGTTAGAAATTTGTTTGAAAACATTCTAGATGCCTACGATGCTATATTTAAACTATTACTCAAAGTAGTTAGTTTTGCATTAGAAATATATCCCAATAAGACTAATATAACCTTTTTTTATAACTAGTTGTGTATAAACAGGAAAACAATACATAAAATTAAACATTTATCCAAAAACCTAAAGATTGAAAATAAACCTTTTCAAACACAATTTTAATTAAATAATATCAGCGACATGTTGAATTATTTTTGAAATTATTTTTAAATAGAACATTAAATCTGATACACACATAAAGCAGCCTCTTACATTCTTTTTAATGATAAATGACTCAGATTTAAGAGATTAAATATATGGAAATATAAAAATATATTTGCATAATATTGTTTTATACATTTAAAATTCAAACGTTTTAATAAACAACAGTAATAAATTACAGATGTGTAACTTTAATTATAACTTCGTTGAAACAAAATGCTCTTATATATGCAATAAAACTGAAATAAAAATAATATATATATTATAATGAAAATGTCATTTATATGATGTGTGATTTTGTTTTTTATATGTTACATTTAAATTAAAGTGTACCTTTAAATTATATGTACATTTAAATTAAAATTTTCATATGAATAAAATGTATTAATCTCAGAATTTCTTCTATTTTGGGATTTCGATATTTTGTGACACTACTTGCTGCCATTATTATTACGTTGTAAACAAGGTCATTTCTCATGTGTAACAAGGTAGTATAATTATGAAGATGGAAATATTTGAAATAAATTGCTTCGAGAATAAATTAAAATTTTAAATTTCATTTAATAAATCTCAATAAAAAAAATTAAAGTTAAATAATAACTAAAATTTTTCTTTTATTTATTTACATAAATCTCTGGAGTATTTCTGTTATAGATATCTCAATTAATGTTAGACATTACTTGCCTAACATTAATATCCCAATATCAATTTAATGCAAGTAAAATTATTTAATTTTTAAGAAAGATTGTGGATGCATAAATAACTAATAACTAATAAATTTCAAAATTTAAATTTTTTTATATACCTAAGCATCATAATTTTAGTCATTTATTTATTTATATTTAATTATAAATTTATTTATTGATTGTGCAATTGATTATGCAAAGTGATTTAAATATTGACATGTTATAGTGAGGTACAGTCGTGGGAAAAAAAAAAAAAAACCGTAAACATCCCCTACTAACGCCGCAACAAATTATCGTAGAAGAAAGTTACTGGTACCGAACGATTGGAGGTAAAGTCTACTTTTAAATGATGTGTATAAAATGTGGTAAGGGGGCCATCAACACATTAAAATGAACCATAACTTCATATTTTTCAATAGCAATACCCAATTCTAACAGAATAAATGAACTCTACACCCTTCAATTAGCCTAAAAAATAATTTTTTAAGTAATTCGTACCATAAGTTTCCGAGAAATTAATTAGTTTAAAACGAGCGTATTTTAAGGGCTGTATCCAAATTGAAGTTGGTAACTCGATTGCTAACCGAGAGTGCCCTCTTCATGATCAAGGCACCTTAAGCAGTCAATAAAGCGTGTTAGATAACAAGGCAACAGAAGAAATTTCAAAATATCTACTCACTTCTATCATAGACGGCCTCTTAAACCATCATTTGCCGTTTTTTAAGCATAATTTGAAAACTATTTTGATGAAAAATGTGAAATTTTGGATTTTCATAAAGCAGGACTTAATAAATCTAAATCCATCAAAAAAATTGAAGGTTGCAATTCATAATTTTTTCGAATATTAATTTCATAATTCATAATTCATATCATAAAATTAAAAAAAATTGGAAATTAAGCGTATTTATGTTTGGGCACATTAGTTTTATTGCTACACAAAAAATTAGCACATTAGGAGCATAATTTCAAGAGATATAAATAAAAATATGAAAATGTAATTTAACATTGCAAGCACTTAATTTTGAATGTTTATAATTCAAAAACTTATCATTCAAATGACTTCAAATTTGGTGTCTAGGCATAGTTTGAACCGAAGATTTGAAATACCTCGTTAAAATTGTGTATTGCTATTGAAAAAAATGAAATTTGGGTTCTATTTAATATGTAGATGACCCCTAAGCAAATTTTGTATACATCATTTAAAAGTAGACTTTATTTCAAATCGCTCGGTACCAGTAACGTCCATCTACGATAATTTGTTAAGAGTTAGTAGGGGATGTTTACTTTTTTTTCCCACGACTGTACATTAATTTATGCGAAACATTAATTTATGTGAAACATTAATTAATGAATCACCAGTATCACCGTTTTACATATTATTATTATTTAATAGATCATTTACTTATCTTTTCTAATACAATGTTATAAATTTATTTCCATATTTTTAATTATCATTTATATATCTAGACAGTATATGCTTTAAAGCTTAATCTAATAATAGATATAAATATTTCTTAATTATATATTAGTTTTTATTGCAAAACAACATATTTTACTAGTAATACATACTACAGATGGCAGCACTTTATTCATTTTTAAATGTTTTACAGAGGGCGCACTAGTCAAATGTATTTTGTAGATGAAGTTTGTAGATGACATTACTGTACATTATTACTCCTTGGTCCATCATCATTATTTTAAAAAAAATTTAGCAACATGTGCAAAAAATCTCTTACTTTTTTTTTTTTTTTTTTTTTTGGCTGCATCATTCTAGGTAAGAAAGGTTTTCAAATTGTTAATATGTTCTTTCTCTCTCAATACTTTTTAATCATATTTCATTTTAAATTTTTCTGTTTTCCAATATTTTATATCTGTACTTATTGGATCTCAGTCCTAAATTCGTATTCTTTAGGTTTTTTTATGGCTAATACGAAGATGAAACCACACAGTATATCTGTGGTAATCAAGGTATTTATGGCTTGGTGAATTATTCTACAAATTTCCATTATTTATTCAATCCTATTTCTTCAATGTTTATAAAATCCATGTTGAAAATTTTAAGGGGGTCAGTCTTATAGTAGATGAATAAATTTCTTTAAACCCACCGACTGTCTTTGAAAAGGGCAAAATTGTAATGTTGTTTTCTCTGTATTTTGTTTTAAATGCTAAAAAAAGATGATTCTTTGAACATTTTATAAAAAAACTTAATAACGAATATGAATGCAATCCTTGGAAATATTAATCATTGTTCAATGTATTAAAAATACATTAAATTAATAGAATTATATTACTTTAAATATTGCTTGTATTGCAGTGAAACCTGGAGCTTAGTGAACGTATTAACACGGGCTTGTCAGTGAGAGGGTTAATATTATACTTTCATAATTTTGTTAGTAATTTGTAATGGTAATGGTTTTATATATGCATACACACACACACACACACACACACACATATATATATATATATATATATATATATATATATATATGTATATAAAATATTACATATGTGTGTGTGTGTGGAAACTAATTCTTTAAAATGTATATGAATTGTATCACATTAATTTATTCATTTATTTATTTACGAAATTGGATTTCTAGAATCTTCTAATAAGCAGATCAAAATTAGAGATTAAATCGATCGGTCTGAAGCTCAGGAAAATGCGAACAGAATTGCAATCTATTTTGATACGATTAAAACTGAATGTAATGTTAGGTGTTCTAAACTTAAAATGGACATAATTCTAGACAACTTGACAGAACGATTTTACATTTGTTTAACAAGCTATTCTGTAATTTCCGTGACTTTTGTTATAACTATATTTCACAATCTACGCGATAAAATTTTACAAATTATGTAAAATGTGTATTAAAAATTATCTTTAAAAATTGTCTTCAATTTTATCTTTGTTCCATCAATGTACGCCGTACTATCTACTATGCTGTTTTTGCGATACACATTATTGCTGCATCTCAGTTGTTAATGGGTAAAAATTTTACAAATTGCATATCTAAAGATTTAATTTAACATGTTAAGCGCCACGTCAGTCACCGTGACTGACACTGAAATTTCTGTTTAAAACGCGTTATTCACCGATAACTGACGTCTAAAATATGATATATAATTAAAAATATATATATTGTTTTAAGTAATTACGGAAAAATTATTTAAAATTTACTTACCTTTTATTTATTACAGGATTATACTTTCTAAAAAATTACTTAAAACATTGTAAATTTTTCAGCGCTGCAGTTTGTCACCGTGGCACTCAACGTGTTAAATATATATATGATTTTCCAGTTATGTTTTTGAATACCCAAGAGGTGGCGCTGTTAAAATGTGTTTCTTTTATTTGATGATTATACTACAAATTATGAAATGGACTATATTTTCGTGTATATTTAGCGATATTAAACTTAATATGTTAGAATAATGTAGACGAAAGTTTTAACCTCAGCATATTTTAGTTTATTTACTATTATAATATGTTTTCTTTCTTTATTACGAGAAACATAATCTGATCTTGACGATATAATCATTTTATTATATGGTGTATTAATCAAATATTCACTATGTTGGATTCACGTAGAATCTAAATCATGAATCGTAACACCAAATGCCTTATATTTGTGTCCAGGCACCTAAATCGATCTTGGCAGACCATAGCATGCAACTGGAATGTATCTATTAAGAAATTGTTTAGCGGTTTTCGAATCAAGGCAACATTTTTTCACAGCTGCTTTTTTATAAATGTTATTTAAATTTGACTGTAAAACGTAGGATAGGAAACTTTTTATGCAAAAGAAATTTGTTTTCGGAATTATGGGCTATATTTCTATAATAAATACTATACTTATAAGAATGCATAATTAGTTAATGAAGCAAAAAGAATTTTAACATTGTGGAACGTCTTCTCACGAAAATTGCTATAAATATAATAATCAAAGCATAGAGAAACGCATATCAATTTTTACTTCATAAAGACAATGGTTGTATGAGATGATGTTTTAATGTACGCTATTTTCAGTTTATGTTGTTAAATTTTAACTGATTATAATTATTTATTTAAAGTATGTTTATAGAAATCTTTTAAAACATTTATCAGGACAATTTGATTTTATTCGATAATATGTAGTAATAAACTAACGTTAGAAACCAAATACATTAATTTATATTGTAAAGTTAGATCAGAACTAAATAAAAAGTGAAACGAAATGTCTTAATGTAACCATATTGTACTGATAATTATACATCCTTTTTTTAGTTTACTTTTAATGTAAATTGTAGCATTTATGCCGGTAAACATAAGGTGTAAACTTTTCCAATTTTCATGTGATGATATGAGAAATTTTATTGTCAAAATGATGGGTATACTTAGAAACGATAAAAAGACATTAAGGAAAATATTTTTTCATTAAAACTCTAAATACAATCCAGCGTTTATTATACATTACAGGCGAGAGTGAATGCAAGATACTCATACTTATTTAATATCAATCAGTTACAACCGAATGAGTTTAATTAAATTCCTTCTGCTTGAAACTCAGTATCCGACAAATACTGTATCCATGACATTCCATCTCAGTATATGTTACGTTAGATGTGATGGATATATTAATGCGTATACTATATCTGATAAAATATATATATTACGCTTTTTTATATGATTTCCTCAATAACAGGTTTTATATTTGACTGACACATTAAGTACCGGGTGATCAAGAAGTTTCGGGAGTTTCGAAATGTTAATAATTAGTAAACTATACGCAATAGAAAGGTTTTCACAGAAA
This sequence comes from Maratus speciosus, assembly GCA_963932465.1. Classification (NCBI taxonomy): domain Eukaryota; kingdom Metazoa; phylum Arthropoda; class Arachnida; order Araneae; family Salticidae; genus Maratus; species Maratus speciosus. The sequence goes on along the minus strand of OZ010790.1, from coordinate 173,742,845 downwards.
TGCTGCGAAACATGTGGGATTTGTTTTTTTAATGAAAACAATATGTTAATTAGTTACACTTTTTGCCAACAAGTGGTTCTGAAATTGATAAAATTATTTTGCTATTGTATAATAAAGCGGATTGAGTATTGGCATCATGTTCTACCTCGTTTACGTTTGCAACAAAAGTTTGGGATCTCCCTCTTTTTGGACGATCTTCCAGTGACCCCTTTTCCTTAACCCCTTAATTCTCGCTCCCGTCATATTCTCGTGCTGTATCTTTTACTCAAATTGTTTGATTCCCACCAGTTTTATAAAATAGTGAAATTGAGTATATTTTGGTATCGTTTTTACTGTCATTAAATAAGGTGAATATTTCTTTTTCATAAAAGTGGTGCCAATAAGCAATTTGAATTATTCAACCGTAATTTAATTCGAGCGTTAAGGGGTTAAAGCTTTTTATCATAACCTTCAGATTTGTAACGCTCATCGTCCTTTTCGAGTTTTACTCGATGCACTGTAGAAAGCAAAGCTAAACTTGCCGATTCATCCTTTTTGTAAAACAGCTTAACTAAGAAAGCACTGTCACGCAAAGAAAGGATGTCTAAAGATAGCAGTTACACATCAAACTTTGTATCAAAATTCCTTTTAAATGAAATCTCATTAACCTGTAAAATACCGTTTGCTTGTAAACAATCCTTAAAGCAAAATCTGAGCAACATCTTAGGAAGGATGTTTCGCAATGAACACACATCTTATATAACACATGGTAGAGATATTTTCGATGCTGTACAGTATAATTAAAATCTCTTTCCAAAAAATTAAACATTTCTTTAAAAATATTTCATTACATACACAAATCTATATGTGAAAACCGCACCTTTCTATTGTACATAGTTTACTAATTAACATTTCAATACTTCCGATCAAAACTTCTGGATCACCCGGTATAGTAGATGACTATGATAAAGAAAAGAAAAGAATGCTGAATGAACAATAAACGTCTAGTTATATCTTATAGGACCCTTAGAAGTTATAAAATATAAACGTTGTATGATAATAGCTATACAGTCCCTTGCGAAATAAATGCTATAATTATCTAAAAGTTTTGCATCATTTGTATGTTTTTGTTATTCCATGTATATTTCTAACATCAGCTTTTCAAATATAGTCGCTATAGCCGCTATTTTGAATTACGTGGCATGCATTACGGATATTTATCTATAAACACACCCTCACCCCCCCCCCTCTCACACACACACATATATATACTTCATCAAAATATGAAATATATTAAAAATTGTGAAAGAAGGTGTATATAAATATTTTTTAACAATTAATAATAAATTTCCAAAATAGTTAAATATTAATTCTCACAGGCCAAAAAAAAAACACGCGTTTCTCCCCAGTAGATGGGCAGACAGATCTAACTCCACACCCAAATACAAAATCTTGTTCATTTTGAAACATGTGCCTATCTTACACTCAAAGACAATTTGAAAACTTAATTACATTTGAAAGACAATTTAAAAGCATAATTTAAGATGAGAAATTGATAAATGATTGCGAGTGGGTCTGTATGATACTATGATTCCTTGTAAAGCCGCCACCATTAATGCGATATGGATATTAAGAGCAAAAAATCCTAATATTTAAAGATATATGCCTATCATGAAACAAACATATCGTACATATAACCTCACCTAATGATTAGTAACGTATCTAGAATCAGTACTACTAAAGAAATAATCTAATTTTGTCCCTTTTAACATCCAGAACTCACGTCGGGTCTTTTTTGCTTGGGCAAGTTAACCTTTAACTGATGTCACAGAAATTGTCACATAACTAGTGTGAAGCGGTCTGTGAGACCGCTCCATCGAAAGATGAATAAAAGCTGCGATTAACTCATAGGATGTTGTTTTTGTACTAAACTTTTTGTACAGGAGTGTTATAATTAAAATTCACCTATTCAAATGTCTCTGGTGTTAGTACTAATGTTCCAAACGAAGCAAAATTTCAGTAGTGTTTGTAGTTAAACTGAAACTTGCAAGTTAAACTATGAAATTTGAAAAATGCACCGGTCTGTGAGACAGGTAACATCAGTTAAAGGTTAATATATGAATTTTGTTATAATAAAAGATAGTAAAACAAAACAAATGCTGTTATTCTGTAAAAAAGGTTTAATTCTCGTTAATTTGATTATAAAATTCGTCCTGAAAACAACTTCTCTTTGCATTTTTATTATTTTGAGAATGGAAATAACAAGTCATTAACCGGGTCACTATGACCCGACACTAATCCTGGAGGGTTAACAAGTTGGAAAATTTATTTGGAGAATATCTGTTTTTCTCCCCCACTTATAAAATTTGTGGTATGACTGCTATTTCGTCCGATATTTGAATTGCGCTGTGTACTTTACAGGACAGAATTTACACACTTGAAAATTTGTCATTTGGTTCTTATATAAATGTCTGAGAAACTATAATTGAACTCAAAGTTACAGAAACTTCCTTCTCACCAAAATAAAATATTGGCTGATGTATACGTTGTCAGGTGTTGGACACTTGTTTTTAAGTAGCAAATTTTTTTTTTCAAGTTGCGAATTTTTTAAAATAGATTTTTTACCGCTGTATTTGCCCAAATACCAATATGTGCAAAGAGTAAACGTTGATAGCCATTGAGTCAATCGTGAACCAGGGTTAGTAAAAAGCAGGCTAGAATAATTAAAAAAAAAAAGTCACGCCATTGGCTTTTATTGGGCTACGCCATTGGCTTTTAACCGGCTTTTTTGGCCAAAATTGGCCTTTTTTGGCCATAATTGTCTTTTGATACAGCGAAGAATTCTAATGATTAACTACACATTTTTAAGTGCTTTTTAAGTAGTTTTAAAGAAATTTAATTGATTTATAATTTAATAAATAACCCATTTCTATATAATAAAGACATTAACACTAGAACCGCTGGAAATTTTACTCAAGTGTTATAATACTAATTTACACCAGAATTTTTATTTAAAACTATTTAACATATTTATTTAACTTATTTCTCCGTGGTACATATTTAACTTAGTTTAGAAAAAAATTTCTGGTTCGAATCGAAATATTTTCATTTTTTACCGGTCAAAATGACCGCTATGGCGGTTCTTGTGTTAATACTGGAATAACATGTAGATGGAGCTGCTAGTGATTTGCCGTCAGAATTGTAAATATGTCAGCTAAATTTTAAAAGGGCCATACCAGCTGCATTATCCCCTGGTTTACACTGACCTTTAATCAAACCCTTTTTTATCCATTTCATTACTCTATAAAATTAAAGAGGACTATGGTTTCTTAGTTACATGTTGTATTAACTAATTTTTAGAGCTACTATTAACATACAAGTATTATTTCTGATAAACAATTAAAATAATACATTAAGTCATATCATGATTCGTACGCTTCAAGGATTTTCAAACACCTGTTATCAGAACTTTCGAAAAGTAATTTTTACCTTAATTAATGAAAAAAAAATCTATTTTCAGATATAGTGAAAAGTTATTTGTTGTAGTAAAACACATTAAATCCCCTAAATCCCTTGATACGTACGAACCCTACATATAATAGAAACACAATTTCTCACTATTAAAAAGTCCCTTCCAGCCCGGCCTACAGGCGGAGGTAGATTTGGAAGTTAAGTATACTAATTTCACCAACAAAAACAAAATCATGATTAGAGATTTATCCACTTTTACAATTTTATCTGACTGTTTTTGACGAGTTCTTATCTCATTTTTATATAAGAGCTGATTCTATCAGAATCATGTTAAGGAGGTATTAAAAAAATTGTTTTCCATGCTCAACAACTCGACATTTTCTGTAACATTTTCATATTCATTTTTAATAGAAAAAACATTAAACTTGCTGACGTGATTTTTAAAGAGATTTATAAAGGCCCGTGTTTTTATTTTTCGTTCAATTAATTAAAATTTGATTTATGAACAATTGAAGAGCTAAGTGGAAGAACATGTTAAGTAATAAAAATTACATTTGAAGTAATTTGATGTGAAAGTTTTTGTTGTCAATTTTAATGATTTATTTTCTCTTTGATAACATGTGTATAAAATATTAACAGGTGTGGTACTCAACTCTATGAAAAAAACTTATTCATATTTAATTTTTAAATATTAAAAAATATTAATATTATTTACATTATTAAATAATAAAATATTAAATATTAATGAATAATGTGCTAAATCTTCAAGGCTAACTAGAATTTTGGTATTTTAGCTTTACGATGTGATAGAATACCTGATAACGCCTTCGTACAAAAGATAAAATAATTTTTAAGAAAATGTAGCATATCATGTTCTGCCACTCCGCTCTTCAATTATTTTCTCAGTAGGACAGTATTTTTCATTTTTAACACAATCGCTTCGGGAAATTTCTGTTCAAAATGCCCACTTTGACATCATTTTTTGAAATATATTCTGCTTCTATCAAAAAATCGATCATTACGGTACATTATCTAGTTTGAATAAGAGAATCTACCAATTGGATGCGTTTGGGAGCAAAAATGAATTTAAAAATGAATGAGAAAATAAGCAGTTTGGATTTGAATAAACTCTTAATAAGATTTTTTTCTTCCACCACTATGTATTTTCAATTTGTTTTTGTTGTAAGAATTGGTCCTATCAGAAACTTCTCCATATAAATGTTGCAGACAATATTAAGGACATATATGATAAATTCATGGGAATTTTATATCTTGTAAATTGACGGAGTTATGGTTTTTTTTCTTCACCCCCCCCCCTTTTTTTTTGTTTCCGATTTTAATTTTTTTTCGCGGTACGAATTGGTCCTATCAAAAACTTGTGAATGTAAAAGTTGTAGATAATATTAAGGAGATTTATTATAAAATTAATTGGATTTGATATCTTAAGAATTGACGAAGTTATGAATTTTTTTCTCCCATAAACCCTATTTTTTGTGTCCCTTGAACCCATTTTTAATTTGATCAAAAATTTGTGATACATAAAGTTTTGGCCCTATTTTTAGAAATAATAAAAATTTAAACTGATTTGATATGTACAAAAATTAAGAAGTTATGGGTATTTTTCGGTTTTCAGAAAACTCCTTCCTATTTCCATCTCCTTGGTCCGATTTTGCCCATTAACGAACTTGACGGAGATTTTATGCCCCTTGATTTTATGTATCAGTTTGGAACAGATTTGTGCAAAATTGTGGGAGTTATCGTGTCGAGAAGAAAGTGATATATGTGTATAAAGTTTTTTACTGAGGGTGATGCTGGGTTCTAGGGGCCATGATCGGTGTAGATCTGCAAAAGTTTTTCAGAAATTCCAACACAGGGGAGAATGAAATAGGTAGTATTTCATACGAAATGTACATAAAACAGTATTATGAATAGAATATGCATGAATTTATGCATGAATATAAACTGTTTTAAATAGCAACAAACTTTTAAAAATTTTAATTTAAATTTTATTTAGACGATATTTTTGTTGTTGTTCTTTAATTGCTCTCTTTATTTCATACACTTATGCACTAAACTCCCCTCATACATTATATCCTACCTAATTTCTCTTTCATCATTGTTTATCCTATGACTTAATCTTTCAATATTGACATATAAGAATGTTTCCATTTTGATGTTTTACATTTTGCCATTATTTAATTAAATATAATTTTTAAAATGTACAGTATATGCGGAGCTCTATAATATAGAATTTCAATACATCACTTTGGAATGTAATTTATATTCTTTTCATTTTTTTGTCTGACATAATCCTAGCTGTAAACCAACATTAAAATAAAAAGCAGTTTATTTCAATTAAAACAGGCTTTTTTTGGCCTAGCTAAAAGCCGGCATCGTTATCGTGAACAAAATTTAAAAGAAATAAAGGCAGAAATGTGAAAAGGTTATTTTTAATTCCGTGAAAATAAGTAAAAATTCCAAGATAAAGTATACTTTCTTATCATTAAATTGTTTTTAGATATTGGCGAAATACATAGGTACAGATAATGCGCTGTTTAAGATTCAAAGCTATAAATTAAAATTTAATAAAGAGTGCATAAAAAAAAATACAGATAACATTAGTTCCAGATTTATAAAAATTAATTATAGAATTGGAATTATTATTCTGGTTACATCAAAGGTATACATTTTAATTTCACATTATAAAAAACATACTATGACATTGAAAACAAAATCTCCATATTTAAATAAAAAATATTTTCATATTTGAGTTGTAAGCATAGATTTTACATTAAATTTTTTTTTTTTTAATAGAAAATTGATATCATTAAAGCAAGAGAATATATTTTAAAGGTATTCCAGTTTTTCACTGATTATTATGTTTTGAACTTATTGTTGTATTTCAATAAATACTTTCCTATAGTAACAAATATAAATTGACACAAAACGTAAAGCATTGTTTAAGACACATAGAATTCCACAGAATATTCTAACTTCTTACACAGACAATCAAGTCTTGTTTCATAAATAAAAGGTTAATGCCCCTGAGCATTCTTTTATAAACAACACTTTTAAAGAACTTTAAAACAAACTTTTGTGCAGATTTAGAAGACTTTTTCATTGTAATAAAAAATAATTTTCCTTCTTGTATTGAATATTTAAATAAGAGTTCTTGTATTTTTATTGCATTTAAGAAACTGAAACGGAAAAAAATTAAAAAACCTTACGACACCATATTTTATAGAAAAATATAAAAAGCAATTTAAAAAATATCAGCAAGTAAAAATAAAAATCTTCAGTTTTAAATTACTTTAAAATTACAATTATTTCTATAAAATAAGTTTGGCTAAAATTTTAGAACCACAAATTTCATACATTTAAACCTTGTAATGAAGGACAACATTTGAATACAACTGAAATTTTAGAGATGGAATGTCTTAAGTGAATCATATTACAATTTTACATTACTCCTATATCATAAAGGGAAAATAAAGTTTTTATAACTTGAAAGCAAGTTTTCTGTAACATTTTTTTTACCGGGGAATTTTTTGTTTGATGCATAAATTATCTTGATATAAGTGAAACAAAAGCAGTAATTGATCTTCCTAATATTAGTTTAAACCTAGTCTAACAGATTAATTTCAAAATATTCAAGCAGTCTAAAATAATTCATTAAAATAAATAGATTTTAAATCCCATACATATAAATGATATAGCAATGATATAAAGCAGTGATATAGATCTCCATGAAGTAAAAATTTAAAATTTCTTTCAAAATTTAGTTAGCGTGAAACGAAAATTTTATTGTTAAATTTTGAACCCCTTTCCCATTGCATAAATTAAACGGAAAACTAAAATATTTTATTTCAATGAGTATGGTTTATTTTAGAGGAATTTTCTTAACGAAAAATCAGAAGAATTTTCGAAGATCTTTTTGAAGTACGAGTGCAGGCTGAAAAGAAATGCACACATGCTTGTAGAACACGAAAACAAAACAAAACAAGTAGCAATATTGGACAAAAAATACATTAAAGTACAGTTCTTAAGCTTCAAAATCATATATTTCTTTTTCAACAATGTCACCGTTCAGGCTAACAAATTTCTCCCAAAGTGTAACAAGTTTTTTTATTCAGTCACTGAAAATTTCTTCCAACTTTTCTCGAATCCAGAACTACACAGCTGCTTTCACCTCATCATCTGAGGTGTAATGAATTATCTTTGAGATCTTTGTTGAGTAAAGGTAAAAAATAAAAATCGCAAGGTCCAAAATCTGGAAAGTAAGGATGGTGTGGTATTGGTTCAAACTTCGGGTTTCGCAGAGCCTCTACAGTTGCTGATTTTACGGTAACCCAATTGTTCATATTTAAGACGACATGTTCCTTGGATATTCCACTATGGTTTGTAATACACTTTTGAGTGATTTGCTCGTTATTTTGAATCGAATCGTCGTCGATTTTGCAATGTTTATCGTTTGGGCAGTGATAGGACATCCGCTACGTTTTTCATCAACAATAATGGCTTTTATAGGCTTGCAATTAAAAAATATTTACTACCGATCGCTTTACAGCAGACTTATCAACAGCATCGCCATCTTTAAACGGCGATGAATCTCAGCGGGGGTCACTTTTTCAGCCAGTTAAAAATTCTATATCAGCACTCTCTTTAATTCGCGTTGATATATCACTAGAATACGCCTCCATACTCCCGCTTCTCAAAAAAAAACTAGAGGAATTTAGCGACTTTAAATCTGTACATGTGTTTAAAGGGTGGATGTTACTTCCACATGTCACCAGTCGCGCTCATGAAGATAATTTCGTTCGCGCTCTACAAGTATGTGTGCATTACTTATCATTTAACTTTCTTAATAAAAAATATCTAATTTACTTATTTTTTATTCGCATAGTTAGATTCTCGATTTCAATGATTTAGAAATATCTTACCTCTAATACTTATTCTTATCCTATTTATCTATAAATGTGAAAGTGTATTTAAGGTTTGGCTGAAACTTGCCTCAAAACAGTTGAGGTTTTGTAAATTTCTATTTAAGGGGATCATAACCAGTATTCTCGCTCACTTATGACCGACCTTAGCAATTTGGCAAATCATAAAAAAACAGTAACCTACTGAAACAAATGTTAACAAAGCATATTGCTCGAGACATATTGATTCTAAAACCATTCTGTAATCACGTTTATTTAACACCATATTTAATTTTGTTTGGTATCTGGTGCGGGGGCACATTCCTCATACCAACTGCTACGCCCCTCATACCATCGTATCTCCCTCTGTTAACTGGGAGAAGGCTCAGAGAGTTAGTTAGAAGAATGATTGTTTGTTGTTGATATAACGTAACAAATAAGGCAGAAAAAATAGAAAAAAATAAGGATTTTAAGATTTTTTGGCCCAGCAACAGCGAAAGAGGGGAATGTGTATATTTTGAGGAGCAGGAAGTTTAGATGACTAATTATTTATTTTTAGAAAAAAAAAGTGCAAATAAATTGTAAAAAGTAAACACCTTTAAAGTTTGAGAGCTGCGAAAAGAAAGGGAAATAAATGGAAAATTTGGAGAATTAAGAGCTATTTAAAAAACTGATTTTTGTTGTCGTTACTGCAGAATAACAAGGCAAAAAATATATAGTTTTAAAGATTTTAAACTTAGCGTGCAGTGAGAGGGAGCAGCAAAAGAGAATTAGTGAAACTAACTATAGACTTATAAGATTAGAGACTAAATAATTATTTGTACATTGAAATAAAAAATAAATAAATAAATAAGTAAAATGTAAGAAAAACTTGAAATAAATGGAAAGTTTGTGCCATGCGATTGAGAAAATTTTTAACTATATATATATATATATATATATATGTGGGAGGGTATACATTAGGATGGAACTTAAGTGTAGGGTAAAAAAAAAACTTTTTTATTTTAATGTGTAATAGTGAAAACTTTTTTCCTTTTTGGATGTCTAAACTTTTCGCTGAAAAGGTTTTTTTAAATTAAGTTGTTTTCCGGTTCCTCAAGGAGGTCAAAGTTTTGAAATTTCAGTATAAAGTAACTGAAAGTAAACAACGTAGCTGTTAGCTCATATCTACTTTTATTTAGCAAATACTATCCAAAAGTCACCACAAGGAGGTGGTTAAATATCGACTTCCACCCTCCTTACCTCCCTTTGTTATGAATTAATTAAATTGGATATTCAACCTACTGCCTTTTTAGGCAAACTTTGTCATTACATTGTGGGAATTCAACTTTCCCAAGATTAAGCCGTCTTTTGCTTAATATTTAAAGACGGTTGACGCAGCTCGCGGGACAATTTTGACGCACGTTTCCACTGTTTGAGTATGACAAGGAAAATCTAAAATTCAGGTGTATCCCCTGTTTGTACTATTTTTAAGTTCTTCATCCGATCAGACCGTCAAGATAGGATGAATGTTTTTATAGTCCATAATTTCAATATGTTCGCATTTTTTCAAGTCGCTTTCCTACTGGTCCAGAAAATCCTTTTGTACCCGTAGTTTTTCAGCAAGATGTTGAAATAAGTATTTAAGCAAAAAGTTCATTTGCATGTAATAATCAAATTACCCATTATAAAGTTTTTAGGGTATTGCTTCCGATGTTTTAACAACTCCAGATTTGCATCCTGCATTAAAGGCGGTTCTGTTTCACCTAATAACTCTCAAACTTGAAATGTCTGTATTATTATTATTTTGAAAATACACCAAAATTGCAGTGGCTATATTAATATAAGAAGATGTCAATGAAATATGACCAATATATTTTTATCCTGGTTTTTGAACTGAGACCAGATGTTCGTCTTTAATGATTCTTTATACTTTTTTCCCTCTGCTTCAGTTATCATAGCGTTATCCTTTCTGCCATAAAAATACTAACCTTCTAAAATTAACTCATTTCGTCTGTCCTGTTCTTTCAAATTCTTCCTTTTCTTTTCTCTTTGTCGTCTTCAAGTCCTTCTTTCAGTTACCTTTTCTTTATTATCATCAGAAATACCCATATCTTCTAAGGTGCCATTTGCAATAATATTTGCAGTTCTGTCTAATACTCCGGTTCTTTCACCGTGTTGATTATCAAATTCAGGTTTAGAAAAACAACCGATTGAACTATTTCCTTCCGAACTGTTTTTTACACTTGACGATCATTCAATCAAAACATCATTTTTTTGTTTTAAAATAACTTTTTTCCTTGATATTTCCATTTCCAGTCTTGCTACACATTTTTTGTAGTTTTTATATCTATTGATCCTATTGTCATCACCCCATCTCTCTTTGGTCTTTGAGAAAGTGACGTTATTGTTCTGATACACGATAATATTTAGTGCTTTTACACAAAAAATGTTTTTTACAGGATTACCTAACATTTTGCAATTTTATATTGGATGTGGGATTATTCTTTCTAATCTTAATATTTTTCTTCAAATTTTGACATTTCTCGCACTAGTCTCTAATCATTTTTTATGATTTGTGTATCAGAAACCGTTGGAAATGAAGGTCTCACACTTTTACTTACACTTTTAATACACTTTTAATTGTATCATTAACAGCTTTAGATATTTTAGAAATAGTGTGTACCAGATTCCAGCTGTCAGATTTTAAGTTAAATTGAACCCAAAAATAATGCTTCATAACTTCTTCATATGTTCGTCAAAGATGACAGTCTAATGTTAATTATTTTGGTTCACGAAATACAGGACACTTCAACAATTATCTAGATTTAGGTACGTTAACAGACTTTGTCACTTTTAACACCGAATGTTTATCGAAAAATAATTAAAGAAACTGTTAATACCCGTTAAATCGGACTAACTTGTTATGTGTCGCAGCCAAATAAATCAGAGACAATGAAAGCCGACACCCACGACGCTGGCTTCTACAAAAGTCAAATAAAGTGGGGCTAACTTTTCTAAGGCACTCAAATTAAATTATTCTCTTTATTACAGGACATTAACACTTAATTAATTTAATTTTGCAAAATATGAATTTAACAATAAGCTTTAAAAACTTTTCATGCAATTATCGGCTTTTTTTCGTTTTTTATGGAAAATCAGGCGCTTTGAGGAACCGGAAAATATCATTTTAAAATTAAAAGAAAAATATTTTCTTTTTATGGAGTTAAAAAGGAAAAAAATAATCACTATTAGAATATAAAATTCGAAACTTCGTTTTTTTAGTTCCACCCTAGTATACATACGATAAATCATTATTAATATAACATATTTGTTGCAATGCAGAAGGTTCGCACTAGAAATAATGTGGTGTAAATGGCTTGAAATCAATAAGCAACATGAATCTTTCACCATCGTGAATAAGAATTTCGCCTGACATCTGAAAAAATAATATATTAAAAATAATAAAATGAAAAGAATTCAGCACTTGCAGCATGGCAATTTATATTAAGGAGTACATTGATTATAAACCAGAATTGGTATAGTCTATTTTTTATTTATTTATTACTTTTTTTATTTTATTTAAACACGTAGTTCCTAAAAAATTCAAAAATTCAGTATTTGCAAGCTGAATTAATGGACTTTTATACCATAAAAGTTATCTATTTATTATTTATTATTACAAATCTACTTCGAAACCAGAAATAATACAATTTTTTTTATTAATTTTCAATTGAATTAGTTATAAGTTTAAATTGAAAAATGTTAAAAGTAAATTTCTAATATATCTTTTTTAATTTTCTAAAAAGCGGGATAATATGGTGTCATATTTGAAACGTAATCGTAATATTTTGTTATAATATGTGGAGAATGAATATCAGAGTTTTCTATCAAAATGACTTCGTTGTTAAAAGTAAAGAAAATGAAAAATAACTAAATTATTGAAAAACAAATGTAGTAAAATTTTGATCGTTTAACTTTAATTTACAGTAGGTTTTCCTTAGACGTTGTTTACACGAAATTCAAAGAGTCAAATGCACTAGGAAATCACACAGTCTCCTTATTTTTTAATGTCACTGGGATTATGGAAAAGCTGAAATGAAAATAGAATAGTAAATGACCATATTAATCGTTTATCTCATTTTCCAATGTTTAACACCTATCCAGGATACTTGAGACGGAATAACTGGTAACCCCTTTAACATTTAAAATATCTAAATCTATATTTGAAAATATTTCTGCCAGGTATTCTTTATTCGCCATTGAAGTATATTTTGCGAAGCTTTATCTTCTTTAATCATAAATTACGAAAACTTGTTTGGTATTACAAAGTTTTTAGCATAGTAGGAGTCATTTTTCTATAAGTATCAAATTTTTTACCCGCGATTGAAAGCAATAAGAAACTCTACTACTTAACAAGCAAGCATTTAAACAGTAAGTGTTTTTTGGAATGATAAATACTTTGTCAATGTTGCAAGATCTAGCAGAAGAGTATAAAATAAACTGTGAAAATAAAATGGGAGAATCATATGAGTAAAATACATTTTTCGTTTTTTCAGGATTGTTTTGTGAAAATTCAAGCTTCACCACTGTACGAACTCAGGGGAGTTGAAAGCCCTTGTTGACCTGTCGACGTGTGCGTCGACAAATGTTACTTCAGAAATATGAGGCACGCAATCTCCCGGAACGCAAATTTCAGCCTGATTCGAACACTGTAAAAAAATTCCAACCGTTATCTAATTTTTAAAGGAAAACTTTCCTTTACGATACGGAAAACAGCTGATGGAAAGAAGATTCTGGATGGAAATGGAATATATTACGAGCGTCAGAAAGATAACCTATTCGAATCGGATTGGTTTCCGATATCATGAAGACTTATTTCGCGCAATGATCTTCGCAAATTCAGCTGACGTGTGATAAAAGAAGGTGTGACGTAGTGTAAGAAAAAAAAAAGCAAGTTTTTAAAATTACTTTGAATGTATCGCGTCCATTTTTTCCGATAGAAGGTTTTGTTTGCAAGTCCAGCTGCTCTTATTCTTGGTAATAGTAGTATGTACTAATATTTATGTACTTTAATTACTTTGCATATTATTAGTTCCATGTTTATATTTGAGTATATGTTCTGGCAATTTTCGTTTGTACTGTTAGTGTTCTGCGCTGTAGAACTAAAATATTAAATGCGAAATTTAAAAAAAATCAAAACATATAAATCGGTAACTTTCTGTTTTGCTGCATAATAAAGTCCCGACGTTTAACGAGATATTTTCTTTTAGATAGATATCAGTAATGTAACTAGCTGATCAAAAATTTCATTTATAAACATATTTTGGATTTGATCGCTGTTCACTGCAGTTCATTTATATTTTATAATCTATAAACCTATACTACTCAAGTACGTTTCTATTTGGCATATGTACCTTTTTAACAGAGCAGGATTATCAAATAGAATAGGCATGTCTATAGAGCCGTAGTAGCCTGAGAAATTTAATGTATTTCTCATTTCTCACTCCGTTTATAAGAAAAATATTCCAACAATAAAACATTGCTATACGTTGAATTTTATACGTTGTTTTTTTTAAAACAAATCTGACTGTATTCCAGAATCAGTGAGGAGAATCAGTGATTTTCAAAAACCACAACAGTTTTTCATAAATTACTTGAAAAAAAAGCAAAGTTTATTATTGTTAGTTATATAATTTCACCCCCCCCCCCCCCCAAAAAAAAAAAAAAACGCATTTGTCAAGCCCTGAACATATCTATTTTTACGCATAGCATTTTCATTTAAATTAATGAATTATAATATTTTTTCTGTTGTATACATTGGATACTATTATATCTGAATCATATTTTGTCTGTTTTCAGTTTACATATATGTTGAACGGTGAGTTGTGAAATTGATGCTAGAGTGCTTTATAATGAAATTTATTATATCATAATTTACGAAGAAATTTCTTTTCAGTTGTCTGTGCATGTTAAACAAAATTTTATTTATAACAATATATACGTAAAAAAAAACATATAAACATATTTTTAATCAATAGAATATTTAATTAAAAAAAGAAAGTTTCGCTCTGTCTGTGTGCGATGGCTTGCAAAATCTATCGCACGTAGAAGTTTGAAAATTTGGGTAAGGATAGTCCAAGGCAGGTCCTGATGCACCTAACGCTTAGATTATTATTTCTTATTACCCGGGTCCCTGGTCCCCTTTAAGTTTTCAATGCCCTAAATTGCTAATATTTTGCCCTCTGTTTTGGGGCCATGTCTCTATTTAGTTATTCCCCATTTCTACATTCCAGTTACGATTCTTGGGCGCTGTACAGGGCTCCTTGAAGTTTAGTGCCCTAAATTGTTAATAAATTGTCACTTTTTAATGCGATCTTCGTTTTTGAGGCCCTTTTTTTCATTTAGTTATTTTCCCGTTTTTACATTCCAGTCAGGACACTGGTATCCCAGCCCGTCCGCCCCCCCCCCCCCCCTACCCAGGGTTTTTTTTTTTTCGCCATGCATATTTTATCCCATAATTGTGTCACCATCCGAGTGCATAACTTGAAAATTAAATCTTGGACTCCTCTCTCCGGGCCAACACCCTGATATTTTTATTGGGGCCATAGGGCCCTGTTTTAAGCATTTATCCCCATTTTTTGCGCATTTCTTTTAAAATTTTAATCTAATGATGAATCCATGCCCTATATTTAATTTCGATTAATTGAAGATCTAAAGTGCTAAGTATTCGGACCTTTATTAACATGTTTTCATCTTAGAACCTTGCTCTCAACTATTAATTGACAACTTTTGGGCCCCCTATTATAGTTTCTTAAAAATGTTCCGATTTACTAGCTTTTTTTCTAACCGCTTCTTAGGTCCTCTAGATACTAAATGAACGTCAAAAAATATCTTAGACTTCAGATACCGCCAATTTTATATATTAATTGCTTTCTTGGGACCTCGGTGCAGCTTCTTTAAAAATTATCCTCTTTTCTTGAAATTTTCTTTAACATACGAATAGCTTCCTCCGGCTACGTTATAAACTACAAAAACATTTCCTTACACTCCATTTAAGACCCTGGCACTGGGCCCGGTACACGTCCCTTTGAAGATATTGTGCCCTATATTGTTAATAAATTGAACCTTTTAATCCGATGTTCATTTTCGGAGCCATTTTTCCATTTAGTCATTCCCCCATTTCTACATTCCAGTTAAGAACCTGTCAATCTAGGACCCGGTCCTGGCCCCTTGAACTTTTTTTGCGCCATGCATTTTTCACCTCCTAATTATGTCACTCTCTCAGTACATATTTTTAATGCTTAGTCTTGCACTTCTCTCCCCGCACAATTTTTATTGCGGTCCTAGGTCCCTTTCTAAGCACCCCCCCCCCCCATTTTTTGCGCATGTCTTTAAAATTTTATTATAATGATTGAGTCACACCCTATGCTTAATTTCGACTAATTGAAGATCTAAAACGCTAAGTACTAGTAAAACTTAGTTATATAAGCATCACCTACAGTAATAACCTCTACATTCATCCTTGCGTTTTAAACAAACTATTCTATATTCACTAATAGTTTAGATAAATTTTCTAATTTGAATTTTTTATCATCTAATCTGTATAACATTTGAACTAGATTACCGTACTCCTCAGGTAAATGACCGATTAACAGACAACATACTAACAGTTCTGGCATATCATATCCTGCATCTTTAATTTGAACATTTTTCCTTCAATTTTTTTACTATGTAAACCGATGATTTATTCTTGCGAGTTTAACTTCGATCAATCAATACGCCTTTTACGTCGAGTTTCCACGCAGGAAACCTGTGCCATTATACTTTCCTGTGTCATTTCCTGTGCCATTATACTTTCAAAACAGTACCTATTTCAACTAAAACACACCACATTGCATCTATATGACCCAGTGATGAAATTAAGGGGGTGGGGGAGGTTGTATGTGCCCGGGCGCCAAAACGAATGGTCGCCAAATGAAGATTTTTGTTTGTCGATTATTCTCATCGTCCTATCTGGAGTATGCCAAAGCATAGAAGAATCTAAGGATGACATTGCATAAGGATCCTGTATAAAGCGGATTTTTTTTTCAGTTTTCAAGATTTTAATGAATCAGTATTTGACAAAGCAGATTGCACAGTTCAGTATTACGTATTTTATGATTACATATTTTAAATTTTAATATAAGTCAGCAATTAGAAATTTAGTAAAAATCTCTTTGTAAATATACTTCGAGGAGGAAGGGGGGGGGGGGCGCCAAAATCCATGTTTGTCCCTGCTGCAAAAAAGGCTAGTTTCGGCCCTACTTTGACCTTTAAATAGCATGACATGGCTCTTTAACCATGATAGAAATTGAGCAGATTTTTTAAAAACGCAGGGTTTAAGGTCTTTGGTGTGGTGTCAAGTATAAAGTACATTGATGAAACAGTTTAATTTGAAATAACAGTTCCATTTAATAATACAGCTTGAATGTTAAACTTAAATAATAAAGAAATATACATGTACTTCCAGTATCTGATGGAAACTTGGTTGTTTTCACATGTTACTAACATAACTAAAATATAATTTCTACAAAGAGTAAGCTTAAACTTGTCGGTTTATTCCTCCTTCCATCACCATCCATGGAGTTCTTTCACACTTTAATTTTTTACCAGGCTGTCTCTCAGCTTTAAATAAAACCCTTTTAAAGTATTCGAAAACTTCCGTTTTAATCTTAATTATATAAACTTCACTCCTTCTAGAATAATCATCAATTATTAACAAAAAGTATCCCCTCCCCCTCCTAACGAGTTAACCGGGTTAGGACTACAAACATCCATATACACTCTATCGAGAATTTGCCTAGAAAGGCGTTTATACAAATAATTTCTTTTAAACGATTTTCTGTTAGATTTTGCAATTAATTCTATTAGATTTTTTTATTGGGGTATAATAATACACGCCAATTTTAAAAGGTAACTTAACATACCTTTTAGGCAAATCTTTATATTTTAGTTAGGTTAGTAACATGTGATAATAACCAACTTTCCACCAAGTGCGGGAGATACATGTATATGTCTTTATTATTTAAGTTTAACATTCAAGCTGTATTATTAAATGGAACTGTTTTTTCAAATTAACCTTTAACTGATGTCACAGAAATTGTTACATAACCAGTTTGAAGTGGTCTGTGAGACCGCTTCATCGAAAGATGAATAAAAAGTCACGATTAACTCATAGGATGGCGTTCTTGTACTAAACGTTTTGTACAGGACTGTTATAATTAAAATTCACCTATTCAAAAGTCTCTGGTGATTGTACTAATGTTCCAAACGGAACAAAATTTCGGTAGTGTTTGTAGCTAAACTGAAAATTGCAAGTTAAACTATAAACATAAAAAAAAAAAGCTGCTGTCTGATAGACCGATAACATCAGTTAAAGGTTAAACTGTTTCATCTATGTGCTTTATACTTGACACCACACCGAATATCTTAAACCCTTGCGTTTTTAAAACTCTGCTTAATTTCTATCAAATATTAATCTTCTTTTTCGGCATCAACTTACGTTTACTTATTACACCTGTGAATTAAAAATAGCATTACTGTTAAAAGTAATTGGTTAAATTTAGATTGGGGAGATTTCATCGGTAAATTAAATATCGCGTTAATGTTAACCTTTAACAGATGTTACCAGTCCCACAGACAGCGGTTTTTTATAGTTTAACTAAAAACACTACCGAAATTCTGTTTCCTTTTGAACTTTAGTACTATCACTTGAGGCTTTTGAATAGGTGAATTTTAATTATGACGTTCATGAATTTAATTATGGTTACCTGTACAAAAAGTTTTGTACAAAAACACCATCCTTTGAGTTAAACGCGCATTAACCCGTAACTGGAGACATGAATTTTCTTACGCGTTCGGAAATGTAATGTTATTTTCCTTTTTTGTCTTTTGTAAACAGCATTGGAATTTTTTTAGAAACGCAATATATTCTGGAAATCATGTAATGATGAAAGAACTAATTGTCGGTACTGGGGAATGATTTTATTCAAGGGAAAAAAAAACACATGATAATCAGAGCCAAAGAACAACGCGGAGTCATTCTGACTCCGATCTCTAATTACGGTTTAAATTCATCTTTCGATGTAGCGGTCTCACAGACCTCTTCACAGTAGTTATGTGACAGTTTCTTTCACATCAATTAAAGGTTAAACGTAATTTGTTAAATTTACGGGGGTGGAGTACCTTTTACCACTTGGGTTCAAGATCATTCCTCGGTTTCCATGATCCCGATTACAGCGGGAATTGGTTCATTCAACTTAGATTACGATTCAACTACTTTCTGTATTATGAAAATTTATCTTGATTTCAGTTACCAACATTTACGAATATTAATGGTGCATTTTTTTCCGGGTTCTATTGGACCGATTTCAAAGGGAATTTTTTCATTCAACTTAGATTAAGAATCAGCTATTTTCTGCAAAATGAAAGTTTATATTAGACTTCTGTTACCACCATTTTCGAACATTAGCGACGCTTTCTTTTATCATATCCTTGTTTCTATGGGCTGGATTTCAACGGAAATTGATTCACTAGATTAATATTAACATAATTATTCTAATTGGTAAACAAATCATATTAGATGTAAATTTCCAACTGGGCGAAAAATTTCCGGACCAGGATTCGAACCCGGGACCTCCTGGCTAAAGCCGCCAGTGCTCTGCCATCTGAGCTATCCCGGACGATTCTGGTCGAACTTTTTCACCCAGCTAACCTTGATGATTACAGCATCTGGTCTGAAAATTGGTTCAGCTCAACAGAATAAATCTCCTGGTCCGGACCTCCTATCCTGGTCCCGACATTTTTCGCCCAGCTGGAAATTTACATCTAATATGATTTGTTTACCAATTAGAATAATTGTGTTAATATTAATCTAGTGTAATTTCGTATCCAGCGATTTCTGGAGTTCCATTACCTGAGATTTATTCTGTTGAGCTGAACCAGGTTTCCGACCAGATGTTGTAATCATCAAGGTTAGCTGGGTGAAAAAGTTAGACCAGAATCGTCCGGGATAGCTCAGATGGCAGAGCACTGGCTGCTTTAGCCAGGAGGTCCCGGGTTCGAATCCTGGTCTGGACATTTTTCGCCCAGTTGGAAAGTTACATCTAATAGGAAATTGGTTCATTCAACTTAGTGTACTGTAGTTTTACATGTTTTTAGTTCCACCTTCCACCGCCAGGGGCTGCATTCTTATCTCCGGTTCATACTTGTTCAACTTCTTATTAGAATGACTACGGCGCATGCGGAGCACTCCCGGTGTACGCTGACTTAGGCAGTTGGCAGCAAGATTACAGGTTCGTTCTGAAAGAAGTCTGTTGGGAGCACACTAGACTCTGCCAACGGCCCCGGAAACTAAGTTCATTTGAAACACTGTATGCTGCCTAAGGATGTGAGACCACCAAAACTAGGTTCATTTGAAAGATTTTCCGAAGATATAGATCATACAAATTTGCGTTTCGTTTAATGTTATTATAACGGCACCGGGCAACTTTGGGCTGGTCAGCTAGTATATAAATAAATCCAAACATTCTCAAACTAAAAAAAGGGTGGGAGAGGTTATTTGTTGATGGAAAAGTTACCTGAAAAATATCATTTGGAAATAAATGAATCTTTTAAAAGAATTGTGAATTAAAAAACAAATAAGGAAAGGTTCAGAGTGATTGTATGCTATTTAGATCCAGTGCAACTTCCGTCATTATACTTTAAACATATGCTGTTTTATTTTTATTATAGAAATAATGAAAAGTTATTGTTATTACTAAGTGCTCATAGTCATATTTTCTTCTGAAGGTACAATTGGAGATTCTGGAGATATAATTTGAAGATCAATGGCATATTGGTCTACTTTTCGGTATGCACCCAGTATTTAGCTGATTTCTCCATAAAACCGAATTAAAAACTTTTTTTTTTTTAGGTGCTGCCGTGAAGAAGTCAGAAAAAAGCCATAGACTTTTAGCAAACTTTTACATACTCCAAGGAAAGAAAATATCTTTAAAACATATTCTAAAAAACTATAAACATAAAATTAATTATGGAAGTTAATATCTCCCAAAATTTTATGTACATATTTCTTATTGTGTGTTTTGTTTTAATAAAAAAATAATTTATCCCTGCCTTTAAAATTTAACGCCTTTTCATCAAGGTTTTTTTAATTTAAATACACACACACACACATATATATATATATAAGAATTTCGAAACTGTATAGCTGGTTAGAAAATTAACTCTTCGGCCCTGGCGGTCACATATGTGTTCCTTACTTTTAAAATGCTTTAAATATGAAATGATCATGTAATGCTGCAAGACCTAATGGCCACATATGTGTGTATTTGATAAAATGTATAATTTTCAAGTAATCAAAATAAAATAAATTTATATGTATTTTACTAAACAAAACTGCTGCCTGACAAAAGTTTTAATTTTTTGGACTTTAAGAAAAAAGTCAGGGCCGAAAGGGTTAACAGTATTTTTTTTTTATGATTGCGGAGTATGTGTTTTCTCTTAACAATTAGTGTTGCCCTATTAAAATAAAAAAAGTATATTTGAACACGAGACTAAACAGAGGTTTTAGAAGCTTTTCCTTCACAGAATAATTTGAACAAGCTTTCAATATCAACAAAGCGATTAACATATTTCCAAGCCATAAAGATTGCTTTTAATATTACTTATAAATAAGCATGTATATATTTCTATATATATTATAAAAATTTCTAATTTTACAAGAAAACTTATTTAAAGTTTGTTAAAAAAAAACAATAGACATGTATATTAAACTTCTTCACTTTCTAAAGTTAGCCATATTTTATAAATTTTCATTTTATAAATTCAATTAGTGTGAAATAAAATTTTGTGTGCAATTTAAGGATCACGTGCAGTAGATTTTAGCTTGAAAAAAAATATGATCCGAATAGATTAAGACAAAAATAGAAAGATCATGTATTATACTTATATTATTTAGTCCGATATCAGAAATTTCTACAAAAAAAGGTGTAAAAGGATTAGGTGTTAATCCTTACATTTCTCTTTTCAGAAATTTTAAATTTCAAGATAAAAAAAACTTTAATTTTGAGATATTTTTGTGAACTTGAAAATATATTTTGTATAACAATATTTTTGTACATATAGGATTTGATTTGATTTGTACTAAAGACCGTGTATGCATAAAAATAAAACCATGGATAAAGGATATTTAGGGTAAAAAAATGTTCGCATATGTTTGGACCCAGACTGAAAAATTAGAGAGTCTGTTAAATTAGATTTGCCGTACACCAAATAAAGTACTAGCCTTCCTCTTCTTGCATACAAGTAAATTGGCCATCCATGATTTTTTAATTAAATTTTATGCAAATAAGTAGTTTTCTTGTGTACATTGTTTTTCGTCATATTTGAATCAAGTTGTCGGAGTACTGAGTTTAAGGGTTTGTCATTAAAGATTAGCAATTGAATATTTGTTGCTTTCATATTGTGCAAATCATCAGTGTTATATATTTTTTAACACAACTTCTGCCGGTGTCAAATGACACCGGTAGAAGTAGTGTCAATAAAGTTTGCTGTACATTCTGTTAAAATTCATTTTACTATGCGAAACATTCTCAAGTGAATAAACTTACAGGGAGAGGAATATAATGCAAATTCAGAAATAAGTTATGGTTTTAAACTGAGCTGAAATAAGTAATTTGTGAATTTTATTTAAATCACTTTCATTACGGAAAATATTTGTTACCACCCAGTAATTTACTCTATAAAGTGACTTCTGTAAGATGACTTCTCAAATACAATCAACTAAAGGCAAGCACATTTAACTAAAACAATGTACGCGTCAGAGATCTAAAGCATCATCTTCTCCCACAATATATCATTTTTCAGGATATTTAATATTATTTATAACCGAGAGATACATAAGTAAAAGGTGGCTGTAATGAATTATTATTTGCACAATTAAAAAACAAAAGATTTCATAACAAAAAAAATAATTTTTATTTATTGATAACTTGTTTCAATCAGTTGAAAGTAAAATTAAGAAAATGACAAGTTAAAAAAAAATGCAACAAATTAATGTGCATTCAAAGGGGAAAAAAATCCAAATTATAATAGAAGAAAATTGAAATGCCCATTCTACTGGAAATTGTCTATTGAAAAAAATTAGTTTTGAGGGTTGTCTTCAGGCTGAAATTATAGCAAACTCCAAAAAGTTCCATTCGTATACATAATTTTGATATTCTGTTTGGCTTTTGCACATTTGAAACTTATAGAAGTCTGTTTTTATTAAAAATTCATAGGTTAAAATTATTTTGTTTTTCGAAAATGAATTAAAAAAAACATTTTTATAAAGAACTATAAAACGTAACCTATATTTTTTAAACAGAAATTGATTTCTAGTTGTTTTAAATATGCGAATCAAAAATTAAAGCTTATTCCAGCGAGTACTTTATGAATTACGCTTAAAAAACTATGGTCATTGCAATCTGTTTTGCATAAATTGCAGATTAATTTAACATTAGGAGTTCCAAACTTTAAATTTCATAATTCTTAAACTATTTGACAAGTGACTTCCTATATTCTAAAATAAATTTACCATAAAAGCCAAATATAATGTCAAAATTATGTTATATTGAAATGTTTAAATTTTGGTGCAATTGATGAATGAAGACAACCCCGTAAGCTTATTATTTTTTTATCTTTAAGTGAAAGAAGACAATTTTCAAGGAAATGGCTATTTCTGTTTATTTATTTATTTTTTTTTTTGGGGGGGGGGAGGGATGTATAGTGATTGAAAAATGTATGGGGTGTTTATTTTCTTTTGGTTGTACAGCAATAGAAATTCTTTCGAGCGCTAATGAAACGTGAATGTCGTTCATGCATTTAATATGCATGCAGCATACCTTATACTTGTGCTATACATAGATGTAGGTTTTAAAGTATCCAGGACAACTGAAAATGTTGCGTTCACTTTATAATATTTAATATTGAAAAATTTTTGTGTATGATCTAAATACTTAGTTACCGGAGCAATCATCTTCCATACACACTTTGCTATTAGCTACAACTGTGCACAGTTTCGCTCTGATAAGTTGGCATCTCATCTTTATACAATTTTCTTTGTTGTATGTATGAGCATATTTTTTCGCATAATGAAAAGAGCTATTTCAAGGTGAGAAGTTAATTTGTTTGAGTCAGATTTGTTTTTCATTTATAGGACAATTTACATTCCTCACAAAACTTTTCTTTTGCAGGAGAGCAGGGACATATCAACAGATGAAAAGATTTGTTTGAACACTATTTTGGTTTCCTTTTATTTCTCTTAAATATATTAAGATTTTTTGAGGATATATATAAACATTCAGGATTACAAATAAAAGAAACATATGTTTTGTACTTTATGAACATAAAATCTATTTTAATGGTGTACTTTTCATTATACTTGGACATTATTTCGATTTCCTTTTATCTCTCTTGAATATTATATATTCTTTTGGATGCATATGCACACATTCAGAATTGCAGATAAATAGGAAACAAGACATCGTAAAACATCATATCTTATTATAAGGGTGTACTTGTACACTTTTTAAGGAAAATTGTTTAATATATCCCCTTAAAATTGTTCCTCCTTGTTTAAGTTACTTATAATCTTAAAATGCCTTTTAGCATAATTATATTGTTTGAAAAAGAAATTTAAATATAAAAAAACACTAATATTTCATGTATAAAATTCTTGTTTTCTAAAAATATAAATAATTGATTAATCTTAGTATAACTACACTAGTAACAAAAAAAAAATTATTTCAAGGTGATAATACGTTAATAAATTGTACAATTGTAATACAAATCATACGAATGTTTTATGATATCAAAATACTTAAAATATTAACTCTTGTTTCCCATTTATCTGTAATTCTGAACGTGCATAGATGCATTAAAAAATATTTAATATTTAAGAGAGGTAAAATGAAATCAAAACAGTATCAAAAAGCGACTATTTTCGTCTGTCATTGTTTCTAATCCCTATAAGAAAAGTTTCTCTACGATACAGAATTTTTTTCTGATTAAAAAAAGACATTTCCATAAATAAAAGAAAAAGTGTCTGTTCCACACGGGAATTTTTATTTTTTTCAAGATTGGTTTATTGACTGATACGGAAAAGTTTCCGTTTTAGCATGGAATACTTTCTATCCATTCTACCATTCTACCAAAACATTTCTTTGTGTGAATGGAAAGTTTTCCTTATTTTATCGGAATATGTTCTATTATTACAGATGAGTTTATTTATTTATTTGGAAAACTTTCCTTTATAAAAGGGATAGTTTTCTAACTCTACAGAAACTTTTCTTTCTCCATAAGGAAAGATTTCCGTAAGAAACCGGAATTTATTCTGTGTTTAAAGATTAATTTCTGAATCCAATAGGAAAAGTTTCCTGGCAGATAGAGGAAACTTTCTATTTTTTTCTGATTTTATTTCGAGCTGTTTCGGAAAATTTTCCGTACCGATAAGGGTAACTATTTTTCCGTTTCCTACAGGAAACTTTTTCGGATTTTTTTTTTTACAGTGAAGGATGAATAATGAAAATACGCATAGTCTTAAATATTCTTAAATTCTAGGATTCATTCTTTCGGTGTGTGTGTGTGTTAAAACAAGAAGTCTTTAATTCAATTCGAAATGAAAGTGCTTTATTCTGTCAGCGCTAACATACTTCACCCGACATCACAGTCTGAATTTATGTGACATTGAGTCCAGTGAAGATGTGTCTTTTGGTTATTCATCGTACTGAAAATTATAAGTTCTACAAATGATTCTATTGTGGGGTATGCTAAATGTCAGTCTCTGCATTAACTTTTGTAAATTTGAGAAGTTTATTTTTTGTAAACTTATATCAAGATATTGATCTTCTTTAGAAATTCGTGCTCCTGTCAAATCGATTTACGTGTTCTCCTGAAATTGTCTGGACTTTTTGTCCTCTGTAGCGATAATAAAAATGTGTGAAGTGTACTATTATTCCTTATTGAGAAGAGTCTGTCTGATTTTGTTTTGGGGAGATGAGGTAAGTAAGCAATATTTAAAGTTATTTATCGTATTCTTAAAGTTTTAATCGCATTCTTTAAAAATTAAGTATTGAATTAAACTAGTTAAGCCCCCATTTGTTTTGTAAATTCTATTAATATTGCTTTTCTAAAGCTTGAATTTCGATTTATTCAAATATTCTTAAAATCTTCCGTCCAAACGCTTTTTAATTCTATTTTTACGTACCGGATATATTAGATTATTTTCAAAATGTGTAATGTTTGGAAATTCAAACATAAGGTTATTTGTTTATTTTTTGATTTCACAAATCATCTCAAAATAATCGCAAAAGAGACCTAAAATTCCAAAAGTAGGGTAATTCTGGGATTTATGCCGCATATTTTTTTGAATTTGTGTATAAAGTCCCATGGAGGACATAAAATAAAAAAAATCATGCTGTGCTATTTAATGTTAAATATACAACACGTGTACTGCTACAAAAAAAATTCAAAACAAATTATTAATATTTTTTAACAATTTTTTTTCTAAAACATTACACTGCGACACGTCGCACATGCATTTAGTCTGAGACGCCGCACTTGTGCTGTAGTTGTGCCGCGCTTGTAATAAGAACAGAATGAAGTTATAAATAAAAATATTTAAAAAAAATATTCATATATGGACTATAATTATGGATGTAATGACAAAATGAAACTAAATGAGTACAATGAAACGTATTAGTAGATTCAAATTAATAATTGTTGCCTACTTTCACTATTAAAATTATCGACTTATTAATATTTTTTTTTTACATTGAATTTTAACTATTATTTCAGCAACAACGTAACATCAATGTATTAGAAAGGGAAAAGAAAAAAAGTAAAATTGTGTTTACATAATTTATTTGTTAACCTTTTCCGGTCCGGTGGCTTTTACACAAATTTTATTCGGTTGGTACCACTTTTTTAAAAGAAGTTACTTTACTTAAATAATCATGAAAATGCTCTAATTAAATAAAGCAAATATTACTTTTCTTTTTTACTGGTACCAGAAACAAATTTTGTAAGCTCTTTATGAAGGTGCTTATATGCACCTATGGTCCCGAATGGGTTAAGTCTACTTCAATCTACAGAAAAAGTGTCAAAAAAGTACAGTGTTTATGTAACTACATTTAAACACATGATGCAACGAACTTCCTCTTTTTTGGAGCAGTTTGCAAAGAACGTTTGCGTTACGCGTAATTCAATTTTTCATTATTATCATCTTGACTTGCATCTTTCTTGCCCTTCTTACTTTTTATTTTCCCCTTTTTCTCCTTTGGTTTTAGTAAACTTGATAACATGCCTTACATGGTTAGTCTGTGCAAAAAAGAAAAGGAAAAGTTAATAACAATTAATCATCCAGAACAAAAGAAACTGTGGCATATATACCGGAATAGCAGTGCGGCATGTATACCATTTTGCATGGTGCAGACTTCGGCCATCACAGTTACCTGCCATCGCTAAGGAGAATGGCGTAATCATACACACAGTACTCTATACAAACGCTACACTTAGTTTTGACCTCGAAATCATGCATGCATTTAGTAATTAGTGTATGAAAAGTGTTTAAACATAACGTGTTTAAAAGTTTGGACAGTGAAATCATGCACTTACGTCAAATTAAGGATTTTACTTCTACAAGTAAACATCGAAATGGGATTCACGCTATACACTAGTTAAAATAATCTCATTGCGCACCTATACTGTGCGTTTGACGACCATCTATCGACCATTATAAGAAATAGAAGGGGTGCGGCATCTATCCCGTATGCGGCGACTCTCCCGGAGTTACCCTATATTTCTTAACATTTTTACTTTTAACATTTTTTTTTGTTTAAAACATGAATAAAATGCATATCCAGAATTATAAATGTAATGTGAAATACAACAAATTGAAATGGCAAGAGAAATAATTAGGTAGTAACATTGCACAATACAATTAATCTTATAGAAACCGTACGAAATTTGAAGCGGAAGACTGAAATCAAAAATATCTTACATATGAAAACATAAATCTGCAAAATGTCAAGTGCGATAAATCATATATCAATCATATAATCATATATTATCATCATATTTCAATCATATATTTTTATTTTCGGGGAGTAGAAGTTTTGTTTAATTAATCCATATTAGTTCTCTTTTAAATATTATATATATATATATATCAAGGGTAGTATATTTTCGGAAACGTTTGCAGAGAGTAGAAAATATTCATAATCAGATCAATACAGATATTATAGATTTATTGATTTTATACGAATTGAATATTTCCAACTGAGCGAAAATGCCCAGGCCGGGATTCGAACCCAGATTCTTGGCTTACGGGGCCAGTGCTCTAGCATTCGTTCAACACTCTACTCATCGTTTGTATGGAGTTCCTTACCTGCCGTTTATTCTGTTGAGCTGTCTACATAGCATACCCGATGTTATTAACACATAGGTTATCTGAGCGAAATATGCTTACTGTCTGTCCAGTTAGCTTAAACTTGGTATAGCATTGGCCCTGTAAGCCAAGGGTCTGGGTTCGAATCCCAGCATGGGTATTTTTTCACTCAGTTGGAAATATTCAATTCATATTATAACTTTACCAATTAGTTTGATTGCGTTTTAATAATACCATTGATTTTACTTTGGAAAAGCGTGAGTATAATTGAAAAATACATTTTGTCGATTTTGATGGCATAGTAGCAAATTAAAAACATCCAAAATGATGGTGTCATATTTTAAATCAATACTGAAATGTTGCCCAAAATTTAACTGATAATGAAGGGAACGAATATTTTTTCCAACTGGATTAAATCATATTCAAGGCTGGAGTAGCACAGTTGAAGTTTATTCCTGTTCAGGTAAGGCATTGGCACGGCACGCCAAGTATCCAGGTTCGATCGCTGGTCTGGACATTTTTCGCTCTGTTGGAATAAACTTCAACTGTGCTACTCCAGCCTTGAATATGATTTAACTGATATTTTGGACGATATGGACGATAATAGAGCTAATATAATGGTTCAACTGTCTTACCGTCTGACTAATGTTAAAAACATACAGTATTGGAAATTAAATTTTAATTTACCAATGCCTTTAATAGCACTTTAAACAAAAATAGCAATATTTTAAAAGATAACATAAATTTTATAAAGACACAATTTTTTAAATTATTACATTGAGAATTAGCGCTTTGAACAAACAAAAATTCTTCAATCCATTGATGCATGATTAAAAATAGTACGTTGTATTTAAATAAATAGGCATTTTATTTTATTTTAGTGTATTTAATGAGTGTACGTTTTGTGAATTTTTACTTTACCGGTATACGTTTCAAAGACTATGGATTTTGTTAAGCATTGGTGAGTTTTAAACATATTTCTATATTTAGGGATACTTTTCCTTTTTAAAGGAAATTTACAGGTATTATCGTTAGTATAGGAGCACAGTCTTGAAAATTTAGCACATTCACTGCGCCCAGACCGAGCCGATTTCAAAACAACGACATCGAATCAAGCTCATCATTTTGTGCCAAGCATTTTAATCCATTGAAGACTAACGTTGTGTTTTTGCAACATTATGTTTGAGATTTTTTAATTTTATTGTGAATATTTTTTCCAAAAAATTTGCTTTCACATATTCTATGTATGACTCTCATTTTAAACAAAAAAAAAAAATCGTTAATTGTTTCCAGTTGTAAAAAAATTAGAAATATGAATGAAATAGTACGTATTGTTTTCATAATTCTTATTGATAAATTTCGGATAATGTTCACTGCAATATAAAGCATGAAATAAAATTTTGGAATGCAAGATACATATATTTCAACAGTCAAACTATAACTATGCATAGTAAATGTAATGTATATTTACATAGTATATGCTTCAAAGATTTTTACATGGAAAAAAATGTAGGTTATTTATACTGACATCATATCATAGCTTCTATAAAAATAAAAATAAAATTACAATATCGTTTTTTTTTCTCTTGATTAGTTATTAATATGTGAAAAATAAAATTTAATTTTATTTATGTCAAGTACTAAAGGTTTGGTTCTTAATGACTTCAGCTCTGGACTGAGTGAGTCCTACCATTGAAAGACATTTTGGCATGACTGACCTTTGAGGATTTCATCCATATTTCCCTCAAATAAAACCGTTTTTATCCACTTCCCGAGTGTTTTCTTTTATAGCTTTATTTATTGAAAGCATACATCCGACTAGTGTGCTTGACATCAAAGCCCGCTTATAAGTCATGGTCGATATACAGGGACGAGATAGCACAAGAAAATTTACAACACCAGATAATTAGACCGAGAGCTCCACAAAGGGTATACAGTAGAGCCAGCAATGGAGTTGAACTCGCAGCCGACGTATGCTCTGAAGCGATTGGCGGAGTGATCTCTTAATCATTCAGCCACGGATGGCCAACTTTTATAGCTCCTTTTTATACAATGATTATTTACAATTTAAATCTGAAAATAGTAAAGAATTTTATCTGACAGTTTTTTTCAAAAATTTGAGTACATATTTAATAAAAATTTCTACTGATTTCACAAAATATTTTTTTAATAGACTATAGTTGGTTAGTCAATAAATCATAGTTAAGTAACCGTTTTTGCATTTAACATAAAATATTTTGAAAAAGTTTCGTATATATATCTTAGATTTTAAAACATATAAATTTGACTTTTTTTTTCAATAGAATCTATAATGAAAAACTAGTTTGAGTACAGATAAAATGCTTCTTAAGTCCAAGAGCTCGAATAACCTATTTCAATAAAATTGTATAGTTAAATAAAATCGCGCGCACTTAGATATTAAGTATACCATAATATTCTTATCTGATTTTATTACTAGTATTATCAACATTATGTTCATTATTACCGTTCAAAACTTTGTCTATTTTTTCGTTAGTGGTTTTAAAAAATATTTTCAGGAACCCCCCCCCCCCCCCCCAAAAAAAAAAAAAAAAAAATGAATACAGAAGGTATTCCTTAAAGAAATAGAAGAGAGGATACAGATTTTTGTCTTTTGTGAAATTTCTGATTCTATTGTTTGCAAGTTTACACAAGAAATATTTATTTCAGAACAACTATCAATATTTATTTTTAACACACAAAAATATCTCGAAAAGTTTAGCAAACATTTGAATCGTCGTATAAATATATAACGCTTATTTTTCAAACACTGTGCAAGGAAAATGTTTATAGAAATCAATTTGCCAGAAAGGAATTTTCTTTTCGCAATAAAATTTAAACTGCTTCGAATAAAAGTATTTTTGTTAGTACATAGACTTACAGAGTATATGATTCTTAGAATAAAGAGTAACATACAGTAACACATTCTAAGACGGATTTCCAAAGGACCATAGTAAGCATATTTTTTGACAGATTTCCGTCTGTTGATACACTTTCTATTCTAGTTCGCCATTGTTAAAAAATGTTTCCGTTTAAAGCAGCATTCTGAAATATATTGGTTCCGTTATGGCAGTATTTACTGTATAATCAAAAACTAAGATTTCTCATCGATAAAGTAATTATTTTTAGGGTTTCGTTCATCTGACGAAACCCTATTCGTCTCACTCCTCTGTCTGTCTGTCTGTCCATCACAGAGCCCATTCTCAGAAACTATACATGTTAGAGACTTGAAATTTTGGGTACTTGTAGCTGAACACCTCGCATCAAACAACAAATCCTAAAATTTTGAAAAAGTCGGTAATTAACCGAATTACGGGCTAATTAACTTCTAAAATTAACCAATCCACCTTTTTAACACAGGTTCAAACGGACATTCTCCAAAACTTCGGAGTTTCTCCTAAGGGTTGCCAGTAAAATCAGCCGGTGCACGGTTACCACGGAGGAAATTAAGCCGAAAAATGAAGTGGGCATTTTAAAGTGAAATCGCATATCAGAAAATATTGGTACGAGAAATTTGTAAATGATATAGACAGACGCAGAAAAAAATCTACTTTCATTTGGTATAAAGTTCACATTTCTGCGTTGGGTATAACGCAAAAAATCCACTAAAAATCGATCGATAAAAATTTAATTTCTGTATTTGAAAAGACAATGAAAAGAGATTTCGTTTCGGCTCGAAAGCAGGTGTGCTCAACTTCAGACATGACGGCGACCTTGCGGTTTTCGGTAGTGGAATATTTTAATACGAAATTTTAACTTTTTAAATATTAAATTTTTTGATAAAATATTTTGCCATCCGGACGGGAAATCTCTCGCAGATTTCATACATACCTAGTTCAAAGCGATAACTCAATTAGAAGCTGGGATATTAATTATTATTTAATTAATCTGTTTCATTTCTATCTAATGAATAGAATAAAATGAAGGCACGTGCTTTTTTAACCGTGAAATTATTTAAATTAGGAAATCTAACAATTTGCGTGAGGTTTTTCGATGCCGCTCTATGAGACAAGTATACCTTATTCATTACAGTGGTGGACATAATTATAAGACACCTACCTAATTTGACATACGGTGAAAGAAAATATTCAGAGCTTAAAAATGCTTTATCAAATACGACAAAAACATAAATTTATTCTGTTATCACACGTAATTGTTTTACAGAAATGATATTTTTATAGAGTTTAATAAAAAAAATTATAAATACCTTGGACAAAATTATAAGACACCCTAACATTTTAATTAAAGCACCTGCTTTTTTTCGAAAATAATGTGCAATATGCAAATTTTCTGCATGCTGTTATGACGTCAGCAGTTAACTAAAGTAGACAATAACCGACTTCACGCATTTACAAACATGCCACGAGGTATAGAATTAAAAGAAAGTGAAATTCGCGAAATTTGGAGATTAAATGGAACTGGTGCTTCAGTTAATAATATTTCAAAAGTTATTAAACGCTCAAGATGTGCAATTTCAAATGTTTTGAAAAGAGGAATTAATGCATCTGTGATTAAAAGATCTGGACGTACTCTTTGCTTGTCCTCGAGAGAGAGACGCCATGTGTTTTCGCTCGCTTCACAGAATAAGATGACCACTACAGGCATTAAAAATGCTTTGAAACTGAATTGTTCAAGGAGAACCATTCGCAGGGTGTTGCATAATGCTTCCTATGTGAAATTTAAAAAATTGAAGAAAAAACCACCGCTTCTAAGGCGGCACAAAATGGACCGTTTAAACTTCGCTAAACAAAGTATGGCCTGGACCTACAAATGGTACTCTGTGTTATTTTCTGATGAAAAAAGTTTAACCTTGGACGGTCCTGACGTGTTTCACTATTATTGGCATGATTTACGGAAGTCTCCTGATGTACAAATAAGCCGCAAAATGGGTGGAGGTTTAGTAATGGTTTGGGCTTGTTTTTCGTCTCAAGGGAAAAGCGATATCGTTTTTGTGCATTCAAGAATGAATCCCGAAAAGTATAAGAATATTGTTAAAGATCAACTAGGTCTATACGCTGAACTTCTTTGTGGCGAAAACTACACTTTCCAGCACGATAACGCGTCGATTCATACATCACACTTGACAAAAAAGTGGCTTTCAGATCAAAGTATCAATGTTCTTCCGTGGCCTTCTCGCTCCCCAGACTTAAATCCCATCGAAAACTTGTAGGCGATCTTGGCTCGTGATGTTTACCGAAATGGGAGGCAGTTTACAAGTGTCGAAGACCTAAAGAATGCTATAAAATGTGCTTGGGAAGAATTGTCTTGCGATATTTTGTTAGAATTGATAGATTCGAAGCCGAATCGTATCTTTCATGTTATAAAAAACAATGGCGGCTCCACCAAATATTGAATAACCATGTTACAGGATTTTCTTTTAAACCATTAGTGTCTGCTAATTATGTTGACCACTGTATTTGGAAAAAAAGGTTGGTGTCTTATAATTTTGTCCATTATGATTTTAAGTTTTTTCATTAAATTGTATGAAAATATGATTTCTGTAAAACAATTACGTGTGATAATAGAATAAATTTATGTTTTTGTCGTATTTGATAAAGCATTTTTAAGCACTGAATCTTTTCTTTCACTGTAATGTCAAATTAGGTAGGTGTCTTATAATTATGTCCCCCACTGTATAAGAAAGTTTGTAAGTATTCATACCACTATTTTAGAGTAGTAATTTCTGCAAATATCTTAAATTATTGGTTGAGATCGCCACTCGATCTGGTTGAAACTTTAAAATAGTTTATAACGCATAAGAAAAATTGTAAAAAAAAAAAAAAATGGAGTGTGATATTTCGAGGGGAGACTAGCGTGCTTCACCCGCTATCGTATAATTTGTATTTGTAAGGTTTGGGTAAATGGAAAGGAGGGGGGAGGGAAATACTTTTGATTAAATATCCCAACAGAGTTTCGTTCTGATGCACTTTTGTTATGAATAGTGTGCGCTCCCTGGTGGTGGAATGTGGAACTAACATAAAGCGATTTTGTTAAAATTAGGAAAGTTCGCATTACATATATTATTATGACATAGACTAGCGAGTTTCGCCCGCTATCGGATTATTTCAGTCCGTGCTAGGCTGATGTAAAATGAGATGCATTCTTCCAGCGAAATTGAAAAGCGTGCTTCGCCCGCTGTCGCATAATTTTATTTTGTTAGGTTTGTGTCAAAGGAAAAGGGGAGGGAGGGAAATACTTTTGATTAAATATACCAGTTAGTGCGCATTACAGATATTATTATGACAAAGACTAACGTGCTTCGCCTGCTACCGCATAATTTGCATTTGTTAGGTTTGTGTGAATGGAAAAGGGGGGGGGGGGACTACTTTTGATGATAAAGACTAACGTGCTTCGTAAATCTAATAATTTGCGTGGGATAATTGAACAGCGCTATGAGGTAAGTATAACTCATTCATCATCAGAAAGTTTACAAGTATTCATACCACTATTTTCGAATAGTAATTTCAGGAAATATCTTAAATTATTGGTTAAGACCGCCACTCGATTTGTTCGAAAATTTAAGATAGTTTATAACACATAAGAAAAAGTGTAAAAAAGAATGGAGTGTGATATTTCGAAGAGGGGGAGGGGAGCTAGAATTATTTTTAAAATCTTAGCGTTTGTTACCGCAGACCGCCACCATCCGAACCCATGTATCTACGGAAAGATTGCGTAAAGGAGTTTCGTTCAGATATGCTTTTGTTAAGAATAAAGTGCATTCTCTGGTGGTGGAATGTGGAACTAACATAACGTGATTTTGTTAAAATTAGGAAATCTAACTAAGATATTTTATAAGATAAAGTGTAAAAAAGAAAGGCAAGTGAAATTTCGGGGAGGGGGGTGGGGGGGGGGCGCTAGATTTCTATTTAAAAAGTTAGCATTTCTAACCGTTTTAGGTGCTATTTTTGAGGGAGTCCTGAGATATACGCTACTTATTTAATATAAAATTGTCTAAAGTTTAGTTACCACTATTTCCGAATAGTAATTTCAGCAAATATCTTAATTTCTTATTAAGACCGCCACCACCTCGAGTAACATATCTACTTATAGGCTGTTTAACGGAGTTTCCTTCCGATACAGTTTTGTTAAGAATAGAGTGCGCTCCCTGGTGGTGGAATGTGGCACTGACATAACGGAATTTTGTTAAAATTAGGAAATATAACAAGGCGATCTGTTTGAAACTTAAAGATAGTTTATAACACATAAGAAAAAGTTTATAAAAATGGCGCGTGAAATTTCGTGTAGGGGGGAGGGGCGCTAATTTCACTAATTGATTTATTTCTATTATATACTTATTTTACAAGGCAGTCACGTGATGTTTCATTGCAGTATACTTCTGAACGGTGTCCGATTTTTAAAAATACAGCATAAATGTTACTTATGCCAGATAAAAATGTCAGAAGTATTGATACCACTATTTTCGAATAGTAATTTCAGCAAATATAATAAATTCTTGGCTAAGACCGTGACCCCCTCGACTAGCATATCTCCTGATAGGTTGTTTAACGGAGTTACGTTCAGATACAGTTTTGTTAAGAATAGAGTGCGCGCCCTCGTGGTGGAATGTGGAACTAACAGACCGCGATTTCATTTAAAGTAGGAAATCTAACAAGGCGATCTGTTTGAAACTTTAACATAGTTTATAACACACAAGAAAAAGTTTATAAAAAATGGCGCGTGAAATTTCGGGCAGGTGGGGAGAGGGGGAGGTGCAAAATATTTATTTTTTGTTTCATACCGTTTCAGGTGCGTTTTTTTTTTTTTTTTTACGGAGTCCTCAGATACATGGTACTTATTAAATATAAATATGTCAAAAGTTAAATTACCACTATTTTCGAATAGTAATTTCAACAATTATCTTAAATTCTTGCTGAAGACCGCCACCCCCTCGTGTAACATATTTACAGATAGGTTGTGTAAAGGAGTTTCGTTCAGATACGCTTTTGTTAAGAATAGAGTGCGCTCCCTGGTGGTAGAATGTGGAACTAACAGACCGCGATTTCATTTAAAGTAGAAAATCTAACAATGCGATCTGTTTTAAACTTTAAGATACTTTATAACAAATTATAATGAAGTATAAAGAATAATGGCGTGTCGCATTTCGAGGGGGGAGGGGGAGTGAGGGGTGAAAACAAAATTAGGAAATATAGCTGGACGATCTGTTTGAAACTTTAGTATAGCTTATAAAACATAACAAAAATTTTAAACATCAGGCCGCGACAAAAATCATGGTGACCATTACCCCACTTCACCCCCCCCCCCCCAAAGGCGGCACTTTTCTAAATTTGGCAGATACCCTTCATGTGATATATCGTAGCATATTGAAGGGGGGGGGGGGGTGGCACGAACAAAATTAGGAAATATAACAAGGCGAATCTGTTTGAAGCTTTACGATAGTTTAGCAAGGGTTTGCCAAAATTTAGAAGATGTTCCATGGCCAAGGAATATTAAACGAAACCCTTTGTGCGATCTATGATCACACTTACCCACTTGTTTAATCACAGTTCTACATAAATATCAGTTTTTTTCTGTAAATTAAAGGCAAAATCCGAAAGATACGAATTGAAAATTTTCGAACATATGAAAATTAATAAAAGAACTAAAATTAGACAGTTTTCACTCTGTTCGTAAAATTTCCATTCATTTGATATTTTTACCAATCAGTATGTTCGAATGTAAAATCGAAATTTTATCTACGTATGCATCGGTTAATGTAGTTCCATCACCTACGTATGCTTCTATTTAACTGTCAACTGGGAAAACCAGATTCTATTGTCAATAAAATTATCTAAGTGAAATGTGGTGGCCGGCTGTCGGTCCAGGTAGCTCAGTTGGCAGTGCGTTGGCAATTTAAGCAAATGCATTGAGTTCGCATCGAGGACTGGGAATTTTATAACTCATTGGAAAATTTGTCAATTCAAATGATAATGATATCCTTAGAATTTAGCATGACTGAGGTAAAAATAATAATGCCATCCCATATTAGTTTGAAGTATTTCGTTCGCATAGCTGAAAATATTAGACATTGTAGTTCAATTTTCGTTTTTTTTCTTGACTACTGAATTCCGAACTCGTGATTCGGTTTCCTGGATTATGAGCCTCAGAATGATTTGAAGTTTTAATTTAGCTAAAATGTTTAATTTTCACTTTCTACACGTCTAGCATTTAATGATTTAAATGAATAATTTGCTTGTTCAAATATATTTAAAACCATTTCTTCGTTTATGTTCGTAACTAATACTAACAATAATAAACTAGATGGCATTTAAGTATATATGCACATGAACCGGGATAAGAAATAATAATCTCGAAAAAGTGTCTTTGCTTTCTCAACGAAATTTAATGATATGCGCTGGTATAGTCTTCAAATCAGAAAAAGTAATTTTACAAATTTCAAGTACTAATTCATGTCTAGGATTAAAATATATTTAATTTTGTTTAGTGCATCTGTTATAGTGTTTTAATAAATCTCAAGATTTGTTTCCCGTGTAGATCAAAAATATCCGCCTCCCTCTATTACGAATCTACAGAAACTAAAATTATCAAAAAATAGAGGTAGTAGACATTAATTTAAACCTTGCAGGGAAACTATAGCGTCTCTAGGTCCCTAGGGCACATAGGTTTTCAGAAAATCGCATTTTCCATTGCACGCAAATTTCAATTTGTCAGGCATTCAGTAAAAATATTGAGCAGCGCTGGAGGTACCCCCATAGTATCCTATAGTATTTATTTGATTAATTCTAATTAAATTAGTCTGTTACTAACCATTTGACGTTTATTTCCTTTATACTACTACTGGGCATTGCATCACGCAAAATCATCATTAAAAGTTGTTATCCAGACTTTAAAAGCGGGGGTACATAGAGTACGCCGCACTGTCATTATATATGTCCAAAACTTCCGGGTCTTTAAGGTTTAATATATTGGCTAATTACCGACGTTTTTTTTCGAAAATCATTACCAGCATTTATACTTCTGCTACGGTAGGTTCAGTCGTGAAAAAAAAGTAAACACCCCATACTAACTGCTCAACAAATTATCGATGAAGAAAGTTACTGGTTCCGAACGATTGGAAATTAAAGTCTACTTTTAAATGATGTATATAAAACTTGCCTAGGGGCCATCTACATATTAAAACGAATCCAAACTTCATTTTTTTTTTTTAAATGTCAATACCAATTTTAACGAGATATTTCAAATCTTCGGTTCAAACTATGCCTAGACGCCAAATTTCAAGTCGTTTGAATGATAAGTTTTTGAATTATAAAGATTCAAAATTTAGTGCTTCTAATGTTAAATTACATTTTCATATTTTTATTTGTATTTCCTGAAATTATGCTCCTAATGTGCTAATTTTTTGTTTAGGAATAATTCTAATATACACATAATTTGCATAAATACACTGAATTTGCAAATTTCATAATTTTATGCTATGAATTATGCTACAATGTTTTTGATGGATTTAGATTTATTAATTCCTGCTTTATGGAAATCCACAATTTCACATTTTTCTTCCAAGAAGTTTTCAAATTAGCCTTAAAAAACGGCAAAAGGTTGGTTTAAGGGGTCTATGATAGAAGTGAATAGATATTTTGAAATTTCTTCTGCTGCCCTGTAATCTAACTGGCTTCATTGGCTGCTTGAGTGGTGCTTAAGGTGCCTTGATCAAGAAGGGGTCTCTATCGGTTAACAATCGAGTACCGAACTTCAATTTGGATACAGTCCTTAAAATACGCTCGTTTTAAAATAATTAATTTCTCTGAAACTTATGGTACGAACTGCATACAAATTTATTTTTGGGCTAATTGAAGGGTGTAGAGTTCATTCATGCTGTCAGAGTTGTGTACTGCTATTGAAAAAAACAAAGTTGTGGTTCGTTTTAATATGTAGATGGCCTCCTAAGCAAATTTTATTTACATCATTAAAACATAGACTTTATTTCCGATCGTTCGGTACCAGTAACTTTCTCCTACGATAATTTGTTGAGGAGTTAGTAGGGGGTGTTTACTTTTTTTTCCCACGACTGTACCTCCAGCGCTTCTCAATACCTTTGCTGAATGCCCGAAAATTGAAATTTGCGTGTAACGGAAAAATGAGATTTTCTCAAAAACTGTGACCTAGGGTAATAGCTATAGTTTTCCTGCAAGGTTTAAATTAATATCTACTACCTCTATTTTTTTCATAATTTTAGTTTCAGTACATCCGGAATAGAGCGAGGTGGATATTTTTGCACTACATTTTCGAATGACATCTCTGAAAATATAATACGTAAAATTAAAAGAAATGTATTTTTGAGTTCAGAGTTAAGATTTCTTTCACCCTATACCCCACACAATATACAAAGAAAATATTTTTTTAAGCAACCTTATTAGTCCTTCTACATTTTTCCTAAATATTTTTGTGAATGGTTTAATAATCTTTAAATATGTGGGTCAATAGTCTTTATTACTTCCCCCAATTTGAACTTTCTAAGTTCTACAATTCACCAGTAAAACGGCTGTGCCAGAGAGATAGACTGGGGATTGATCGTATAATGGTTCCGTTTTTATTTTTTTAAGTACGGAACCGTAAATAATAACGCTTCTTTACTTTAATATCTATTGGATTTTCTTTGCATAACTCTTCTTTTACTTATAGTAAATATATTTACTAGGAGCTTGTTATTACCACTCAGATGGAACATATTATAATTCCTAGGGGAATATCATTTAGAAGTTATATTAAAATAGCTCTACTCATTCGTGCATGACCAGAAAATTTTCTTTTGCTAAATTATTGATCCACTTTTCCATACTTAGGGTATGCGCCTAGCGTTAGCTGCAAAATAAGTCATGCTGCACTATAAAAAAAGACAAATTGCTAATATTATTTGGAAACATAAAATAATCATGAAATAAAATATAGATTAATTTCTTCCGAGTTATCCACAATTTCAAAAGCGTTCTTTATTTTAGCAACCTTAGAAGCTAATATGTTTTTGTATTTAAAAGACCCATTTATAGGCACGATGTTCCTTTTGCTGCCTCAGATTTTCAGAAACGTATTTGAGTAGTTTTTATAGCGTATTATAATCAGTTTTCCGAACACATAATATGTATTATTTCGATGCTATCAGTTTTCAAGTCAACGTTTCACGGTACTATTTTACAGACAAACACGATAAATTAACAGCATTAACATTAACATTAAAATTAATATTCTTTTCTTACCCAAAGTATATATTCAAGTATAAATTCAGTTTCGCTGCTGAAAATGTGTAATTGAGAATTGTTAGCATCCTAAAAATAGATGGCTAGTCGCAGCAAAATAAACTCTCTTCCTATAAATGCTTGTTTAAATTCCAAAAATATAGTAGCTTCTGAGGTTTCTAGAGATGAAGAAAGCTTTTCAGAAACATCGTAAGTCGGATGACGTTATTGTACATTTCGGTTAGATTAAGAAAAAATAGCTATACAAGGTGGGGGTGTTAAATAACGAGTAAAATATTTTACTTTAACTTTATACATACAGTGGGTCCAAATTTGTGGACTTTTTAAAAATTTTCATGTTTTATAATTTGCGTGCTTGAAGAATGTAAAAAAATTCACTTAAATACAAGTGTTTATGTACCAAATTCAAGGAAATTTAATGTAGAATTTAATAAAAAAACATAATTAAATTCTGAATTGCAAAAAAAGTTACGCTTACAGAAAATTAGATCTATCTTAGATTTTATTGTATGTTAAAGTTACACTTACACATTCAATATTTAGCAGGATAACCCTTGTTTTTTATTACAGCTTCACAGAGTCTTTTCATTGAGATAATTAATGTTTGGAGTTCATCATTTTTAATCACATAAGGCCAAGAATTAATTATAGCTTCATAAATTGCGTTTTATTGTTTTATTAGATCGACGCTGTTTTTGTACAAGGTTTTCCAAACGTCGCCACAAATTTTCTATAGGATTCAGACCAGGGCATATTCCTGGCCAGGGAAATAATCGTATGATTTTATTTTCAAAACCATTCAACCTCAAAACTTTGCATATTTTGCCATATGGCATGGAGTTGAATCCTGCGAAAGATAAATGGTGCTTTATTGGGGAAGAGATCCCTGATGAAAGGTATCACGTTTGATTTCAGGGCAGTTTCGATGCATTTTTTTACATTCAGAATGCTATCAGTCACTTGAATGCGACCCACAACATCTATAGACATAGAGGCCCAAATCATGACATTTGTTGGGTTCTTTGTAGTTGCTTCAATGCAATCAGGATGCAGCACTTCCCCTATTTTACGTCTCACATATTTTCTCCTACCACTACCAAAGAGCGATATTTTACTCACAGCGCTCAGATTATTTGCTTCCACTGATTTTATAACCAATTAATGTGTTTTTTTTTTTTTTTTGCCCACTGAACTCGTTTCTTGCGTTACTGTAGATTTAAAAATGATTTTTTCCAATTAATTTTACCTTTCAGTCGAAAATCTGCTAATATTCTCCTTATTGTTCTTGAACTAACTGAAATACCCATGGCATTCATTTAACATCTAACAGCATCTGATGAAATTCTTCTATCTTTGAGGCATACCCTTTTTATCTTTCTATCGTCAGGAACACTTGTGCATTTCTTTCGGCCTGATCTTGCCGTATTTATCACTGATTTAGTTTTTTCACAACGTAAGAACAACTTTCTTACGCCAGATAAAGTGACTGATCCATCAATCTGACTTGCAAATTCTGCATAAATGAAACCATTTTCCCTCAATATGGTAATTCTGCTTCGTTTTGTAAATGTCCAATCAGTTCTTGTTATTGATGACATTGTTTTAAATTAATTGCATTAAAAATAGAAATATATTTTTTAAAAAATATTATTATATTTAGTTAAACTAGTATTCACCCTTCTGCAAAATTCATTTCAGCAAAATACTGCTTTTGCAAATCAAAACGTACTACACTTTAGTTACTGACATTTGATTGGTTCTGAGAACAGTTATTGCGATTGGCTAGGAAGATTTTATTACAATACACTTTAGCATTCATGACTAATTGTGTTTCTATTTTAGACTAAAATAAGTGTAAATTCTTTTGTTATTCAGATATTTTAATTCTGTTAATTTAATTAAATTCTACTTTAAACGTCCCTGAATTTAATAAATAAACATTTGTATTTAAGTGCAACTAAATATATTCTATAAGCACACAAATTTATAAAACATGGGAATTTCAAAAAATGTCTACAATTTTGGTCACGACTGTATTTACTTACACTGTAAAAAAAAAAAAAAAAAAAAATGGGACCGGATTTCATGTAGGAATCGGAAAAATTGTTGCCCTTATCGTACCGGAAAAATTTCCGACCCAGCTCCGAATAAAATCAGTAAAATCGGAATAAAATCCATAAAATTGGATAAAAATTCGTAAAGTACCGTTTTAATGAATGTTTCCTTTTTTTACGGATTTTATTCCGAGCTGAGTCGGAATGTTTTCCGGTACGATAAGGGCAACTATTTTTCCGATGCCTACAGGAATACTGTTCGGATTTTTTTACAGTGTATAATCCGCTACAATATATACCCCCCTCCCTTTATCAATACAACGCTCCAAGCGAATTTTCCATTCTTTGAAACAGTTCTGAAAGTTTCTTCATTGAGCTCTTTCATGGCGCGTGCCGCTTTTTCTTTCACAGATTCAGTGGTCTGAAATTTGGTTCTTTTTAATGCAGATTTGACCTTCGGTAACAGATAAAAGCCACATGGTACCATATCATGCGAATAAACCGGATATTCCAACAGTGGGATGTTATATTTGGCTAGAAGCGTCTTGACAGACAATGTAGTGTGAGCCGATGCGTTTTCCTGATGAAACACCCATGAGTTGTTTTTCCAGAATTCGGATCTTTTTTAAACTTTTTCATAGAGTTCAGCAAGGACATGAAGGTTGTAATGTTGCTTAATAGTT
Source organism: Maratus speciosus (assembly GCA_963932465.1). Taxonomy (NCBI): domain Eukaryota; kingdom Metazoa; phylum Arthropoda; class Arachnida; order Araneae; family Salticidae; genus Maratus; species Maratus speciosus. The sequence goes on along the minus strand of OZ010790.1, from coordinate 173,700,065 downwards.
TGACCTTCAGAAACCCAATGCAGGTACAGAAACCCATGAATATTGAAATTTTTTTTCCGTTGTTGACGTGGAAGTGCGACCTGGCCGAACATCATCTTCAATGTCTTTTCGACCATCTTCGAAACGCTTAAACCCCTCAAAAACCCGTTCACTTCATAAAAGTTCATTACCGTATACTTGTTTTAACAAATGATCAGTTTCAGTTGCGGATTCTCCAAGCTTAAAAAGAAATTTCACATTAACTCTTTGCTCTTTTAAAACGATATTTTTCCAGCAAAACACTAAGACAGGGTACAGAACAAATGAAGTTCACGGTCAGACTACTTGGAATACAGCCAATTTAGATGCGATAATCGATACGGGAGGGCTTTGCGTTACACAACTATTGGTCGAACAAATTTGGCGTCTGCGCAGTTCTTCTGTAGAAGCAATAGTCTCGTTATTAAAAAGTCACACCTCATACAATTAATTCGAAAATACGATTGTAAACTCTCTAAATAAACAGAAATAAAAAGTCCGAAAAAACAACGTAAGCAAAATCATAACACAGTGAATAGTTGAATGTTATTAAAAAAATCACACCCGTGCTTTATGCCAAAACACGTTACCAAAATTGCATAATTTTCACACAGACTGAGATTATAGAAGATGTCCAGTTTTAGTCGAAATTCGAAAAGGGAATTTTGTCGAAATAACCAGTGATTCTTAAACAGTCTGTGCACAGCAGATTTAATTTAACAGTTAATATTAGCGAAATCTCATAATTACAATTCATATGTACAGTCGTGGGGAAAAAAAGTAAACACCTCCTCCTAATTCTACAACTAATTATAATAGAGGAACGTTACTGGTTCCAAAATATTGGAAGTAATACTTTTAAATGATGCATATAAAATATGGTGAAGGAGCTATCTACAAATCGAAACCAGACCAAACTTTGTTTTTTCAATGGCAACATCCGATTTTGACAGCATATTTTAAATCTTCGCTTCAAACTATGCCTAGACACGAAATTTCATTTTGATGATAAGAAGCTTGAAATTTTGAATGTTTCTAATTAAAAATCTTATGTTAAATACATTTCCGTATTTTTATTAATAACAACTAAAATTATAATCCTAATGTGCTTCTACAATAATCTTTTGTGTGGTTATAATACTAAAAAGCCCAAACATAACCACATTGAATTTGTAACAAAAAAAAATACTATGAATTATGAATTAAGAAAGTAATATTCGAAAAAAATATGAATTGCAACACTACAATTTTTTTTTTGTCAGATTTATATGTATTTATTATCCCCTGCTTTATGCGAAACCTCAATTTAAAATTTTCCTTCGAAGCAGTTTTCGAAACATTTGGTCTGGCAATAGTCGAAAGAGATTAAGCGAATGAAATAGTCGTATTGTTAAGAAATAATACGTGGATAGAAGTGACATAGTCATACTGCAGCATTTCAACAATCGTGTACAAATCTTCGATTTGGATACATCCCCTATCATATGCTCAATTTAAAATAATTAATGTCTGTGACGCTGAACTTCATGAAAATTTGTATTTAGGTTAAATGAAGGGTGTCAAAATTATTTATGGTGTCAAATTTGCGTATTGCTGTTTAAAAAAACAACGGTTGGGTTCGTTTTGATATGTAGATGGCCCCTAAGCAAATTTTGTGTACATAATTTAAAAGTAGACTTTATTTCCAATTGTATGGTACCAGTAGCTTTCTTCTACAATAATTTTTTGCAGAGTTAGTATAGGTGTTTACTTTTTCCCCCCACCACTGTACATTTTGGGGAGCGCGTGCGTGTGTATGTGTGTGTTTACACAAATATATACCTGTAAAGAAGTACATGCATCAGTGACAGTAATTAGCCAGCATCCATATTTTTTTCCATACATTCAATATCAGCTCTAGCGAAACTTTACGTGACATCACATCATAAATGCCGGTGACACTTCCGCTTATTTTAAAATGTTTCTATAATATATTTCCCTTTATTATAATTAGTATTCAATGTATAAAGCAATGACATAACAAAATTCTTAATTTAACTACTGCACTAAGTTGTCGCTCATAAACAGTATTTTTATTCAGAAAAAGCATTAATTATGACGCAACTTTTAGGAACAGTATACAATTTAATTAACAAACAATTTATTGCTTAATCTACGCTGTGAACATTAATCAATCTTAGCAAAAATATACTAATTATGGTATAGTTATGGAAAAGAATGTTAACTTATTTTAAAATATTAAGTAACTTTAACTTTAATTTCATCTTGTCAGACGAAAGGGAATAGATTTTAAAATATCGTTCAGAAAGGAAATTTGCATGATAAAAGTTTTTTTTTTTTTTTTTAAAGCCTTTAATTAATGTTCTGGCTATACAGGGTCGTTCAGAACTATGTATAAGGATGTTAAGGCAAGTAGAGGGGACTAAATAAGCAGATTTCTTTTAGGAATGTAGGTGCGGAAATAAACGTTAAGGCAGTAGAGGGCGCTGTTGAGCTCAGTGGATAAATAGCACTTAGCTTGCTTGAATAGTCATTCTTAGCATGCATTTCGAGCAACATGCGTAGTTACACGAATGTAGAGCTTGCTGACATGCGTTTCATGTATGGGACTGCGCAAGGAAAAGCAGAGGCTGCTCATATGATGTGCATGGAACGATTCCCGGGTAAGAATTTGCTGGAACTGGAAGATATAGCAGAATTACTGCTGTAAAAGAAGCAGTATTACGCACAGTAGAAGATAGTCCTTCTACAGGCTCGAGAGTTGTTAGACGTGCAGTGTGTATGAGCCATTTCCTTGTGCAACACCAAACATAGAAGGCATGTCGTCAAGCTTCGTATTGGTGTAATGATGCACGTTGCTCGAAATCCCTACGTGGAATCACGATTCAACTCAGCGAGGTGCTTTCATCCACTGAACTCAACAGCGCCCTCTACTGACACAACGCTGCATTTCCGTATCTACATTCCCATATGAAATTTGCTTAGTTAGGTCCCCTCTAGCTGCTTTTACATTTTTGAACCAACCTGTATAGTGAGACTACTATAAGTAAATCCTACACGTTCCAAAAATATTAATTAATTAAACTCATCATTTTAGAGTCTAAAAATGCGATCAAACATCTTTAGAAATCTTAACAATTTAAATAAGTCGAAGTATGATTCTCTATGACAAAAAATAAAATTTTATCTTTAATTGAAGAAATTTTAAATTTTTATAGTTTTATGGGAAAGTAAGGCTGTATCAGACACTTAAGCAAATTAAAAAAAAATTAGAGTAATTACTACTCTAGTGTTATTCATCAAGATGTTATTTCCGTACTTCAAAAGCTCATATCCTTTAGCATCCTCTTTATTCGGTTTTCCTTCACTTTTTATAAAAGCTTCATTTTAGCCATTTTGATGTCTGTATAGTTGTATTGGACATGGAGTTGTGCTTGAAAAATGTCATTCTTGGATTTAGAAACAACTTTTTCATCATGCATTTGTTTTGGAATTCACTTTTGTCATTTTCACTGTAATTTCTTGTTAAATTTTAAAATTTCTTTTTATCCCTTCATTGGAATTTTCTGCCTCTACATGTCTCTTTGCTTTTGAGATTTTTTCTTTCTCTTGTTTCACACTTTTCTTCTTCAATTTAATTTTGTAGAATAGATAAAAATGTCTTTTCTTAAACAAAATACCACAAAATGTCCGGTACTAATATTTTAAGCCAATGATATTAATGAATTTTAGTTGTAATAAACAGTCTAAACTTAATAATAGCAAGATTTATTATAATACGTATTTTTAAATAAATATTTCTGAAATGTTCGTATCAAAATCAAACGATATAATTCAATATACCTTTTTTTTAACATGTCAATTTTATTTAAGCTTAAAAAATATATATAATTTAAAAATATATTTATTTATTTAGCCTTATACAAGGTGTCCCAGGATTATTATGACAGACTTTAAGGGTAGGTAGGAGACATCACAAGGATTCAGATTAAATAGCTACCCATAGTCGGAAACGCTTTCCTGACGTGGTATTGGCAATACAAAATACAAGAAAGACAGGACACGAATAACAGTAGAAAACATGTTTATTATCCGAAGTACAGCAAAAAACTAAGAAAAAAGAACATTAAATAGACAACGGTCGTAATTAACGTAGGTAAAATAAATATAGAAAAACTATATTTAAAGTTGAACGACAGACTCAACTTAATAAAATAAATAAGCAATATGAATATTAAATTCACAATATATATCTTTACTATATAGGTGCTATAATACATAAATGTTAAAACATTTTAAAAACAATCAAGATGTTAAAACACTGGAGTTAGGTGATGCTAAAATCCAAGCACATTTGACTAAAACATTAGCCGTCATCAGGTAAAACTACTGCCGGCTAAAAGACAACTGGTGGTTAAAAACAGAGGCGAAACCAAAGAAGCACAAACAGGAGGGTGAGAAGGAAAGAAATAGAGTAGTAGCTAACCTAAAAAATAGAGGTGGGGAGAGGGAGGGAAAGGGGAGGGGGGAAATGTTTATTCAAAACTAAATTCAATAGTTACACCTAGTATGTTAAACCAAATCCTTGGTATATTTTAGGACAGAACGTCATTACAGGTACGCTTGCCTCTTGCCAAATTTTCCAAAGGCTCTCTGATTATACAAATATTATAATTCGATGCATGTGCAATGATTTTCACTTCTTTAAATAGGAAGTCAGTATCTGTATCTTAACGTAACCGGGATAGAACTGTGGATAATTTACCCTTTTTTATATCTGTTATATGCTCTTTAATCCTTTCAAATAATTTGCGAGTGGTCATACCTACACAAGTATACGTTTTTGAACTGCCATTTACTTTAAAAGGGACAACATAAACTCCATATTTATCATATTTATCCACAGGATCATTCATTCTGTGTACCAGGTACAGTAAATTTGTCGGTGGTTTAGCGATAAAAATTACATTATATTTCTTCAAAGCATACTTAATCCGCTCAAAACGATGTGCAAAATATTCCATACTGCAAAATTTAGTAGGTCTTTTCTATCTTTACTAACATTTGTAGATATTTTGTTACTATTATTATATTTATAAATTTACTTGTAGATAAATTTATTCAAAAAACCATTTTCACAAGCAATCTCTTTAATTTTAATCAATTCATCACTTATATAAAAATCCGAACAAACCTGAAAAGCTCTTTTAACATAAAATTGATATGCAGCAGTTTTGTAGTTGAATGGAACATTACTGTCATAGGATACTGTATTGTTTGACCTGCAATGTTTTCTATAGACTTTCATATCGATGCTTTTTGTTGAAATGTTCTTAACCAGGTCTACATCTAAAAAGGGTAACGAACCATTTTCTTCTATTTCATAAGTAAACTTTATATAAAAACGTACTTCAAATTAAAAATGCTTACCTCAATTGAAAACTTACTTCCAGCAATTATTTTTTATAGGCTTCAATGGGCCATTTATTGTTCAATATCTCCTGTAACCAAATTATTTTGTGTGTCCCTGTAAATAAAAGATAAATTCTATTGACACGGTATTCTACAGTAAGAGCCGTGTAGTACACCTAAGTGATTTATATAAATTTCAGTATGTTTAAAATAGTGTAATATCATTAAAATACCCGCAAACGATTTTTCCTCATATACCGTAATATAACGAAGTTCTTTTGCGTGTCTCCGTAAATGAACTGTAAATGGGACACACTTCATTTTCAATACCTAAATTCCCATAGTGATACGCAGTAACATCTATGAATTTCATGGCAATCGGACTGTGTTTACATCTGTTGCAGCACTTACAGACTATAGACAGACAGATAGATAGACAAACCGAATTCATAAATGTTTTCAGCTTTATTGGAATGTGTTAAGAAAAAGTCCTTCCGGCCAGTGCCGAGAGGAAGAGGTATATTCCTTATTTTTTAAAAGCAAGCTTATAATATTCAAACACATGACGCTCAATGTAGTGGAAACCGATTATAGGAGATTCAATACTAATTTTTATCAATATTAAATCATTATGAATGAGAATTTCGCGATATTAGTCAGCTTTATCCAAGCTGCTTTTATTTAAAGTAACTTATATTTGGTTGCCAAATTCGGCGATATATTGAAGTTCCTGCCATTTTAAGACAACATGGTGTATGAGGCTAACGAGTGAACTTGGTCCAGACCTTGGTAATTCCTGTGCACATGCTCACCCACATCTTAATCGGTTGATATATACAAGTGCTGTCGCAGGCAAAATATCAGATTTTTCAAAATGTCACCCACATTAGAAATTGAAACTGTTATATCTGAGCCATTTTTTAAGATAAAGACAAAACAAACAATGCTCCGGAATCCTTATATCTTGGTCAAATACTTAAGAAATAAACCTTTTTCAATTTCTAATTTTTTTTTGCACCTCACTTTAAATATAATTTTTTATTTAAATCAATGGCCTCCATTTTTAAACAAGATGGCTGATGAAGCTGGCCAGCGAACTTGGTCGAGACATTACGATATACTATCCACATGCGTTCTTACATCAAAATAGGTTAATAAATAGGCGTGTTATCATGTGACAAATATCAGATCGTTTGAAAATGCTAGAAATCCTAGATCCATGCTAGAAATTTAAAGTGCTATAATTCAACCTTTTTTAAGTTATATACGAAACAAAAAGTGCTTCGGAATCTTTGTATCAAGGTCAAACACATAAAAAAAATATTTTTAATTTTTCAATTTTTTCATAAGTCATTTTAAATTTAAAATTATTTTTTTTAAATGGCAGCCCTTTTGAAAAAAGATGGCAAATGAAGCTGGCCAACGAACTCGGTCGAGACATTGGTATGTACTATGTACACACCAAGTTACATCCAAATCGGTTCATAAATACACCTGTTATCGCGTGATAAAATCAGGTCGTTTCAAATTATCAGCCACAATAGAAATTCAAAATGCGATAACTTAGGCATTTTTTTTAGATATAAACGAAACAAAAACTGTTCCGGAATCTTTGTATTAAGGTCAAAAACATACAAAAAAAAATCTTTTTCATTTTCCCATTTTTCAGTACCTTATTTTAAATTTTAATTAAAAAAAATTAAATGGCCGCTATTTTGAAACAAGATGGCGGATGAAGCTGGCGAACGAACTCGGTCGAGACATTGGTACGTATTATGTATACATCAAGGTACATCCAAATTGGTTCATAAATACGCCTGTTATCGTGTGACAAAATCAAGTCATTTCAAAATATCAGCCACACTAGAAATTCAAAGTGCTATAACTCACCCATTTTTTAAGATATAGACGAAACAATAAATGCTGCGGAATCTTTGTATCAAGGTCAAACACATAAGAAATTTGTTTTTTCAATTTTCAATTGTTTGGTACCACATTTCAAATTTTAATTTTTTTTAAATTTAAATGACCGCCATTTTGAAACAAGATGGCGGATGAAACTGGCCAACGAACTCGGTCGAGGCATTGGTATGCACTATGTATACACGACGTTATCGGTTCATAAATAATCAAATCGGTTCATAAATACGAGAGTTACAGTGGGACAAATATCATATATATATATATATATATATATATATATATATATATATATATATATATATATATATATATATATATATATGTATGTATGTATATATACTTTTGAATTCAGGGTGGTTTCGGGGTCTGGGGGTCACGATCGATGAAAATGTACCTTTTTTTTTTTTTTTTTTTTGAAATCGCTTTCCTCCGAACGGCTGCAATAGGTAGCTTTTTGTAATGAAAGCTACCTGATAGGAAAATGAAAATTTTAAAATAACAAATTATGAATGTGTTATGAATTCTTATAACACTACTCATAGTAGAGATACATTATTTCTTCTAATATTGTCGCAATATACCTATATAACAATATTAAACTCCTTATAACATATAGAATTTTTTTTATTTTATTAAGTATCAAAAATAATTCATCAGGAAATAAAAATTGACATAGATGTTAGATGATAGTAAATGTATGGGTATGTGATACACATACGCAAAAGAAAACTAAATAAATTAGACCCAGCTGAGGGAGATAGAATATAAAAACTGGAAAACGGGAATTTTGCTTTATCAGAATTTAGTGTCTACTTCGATGAAAAAAGGTGTATGTATATAAATATAGATAGTACAAAAAAAAATCAGTTTTAAGACATAAAACACACACTTTTATTTTATATAAAATTATGTAATTCGCATCCGCTGAAGAATACCATGTTTACTATCCAGTCTTACACATCATCTACAGAAGAGTCTACAGAAGAGAATATGATGTCAATATCGCAGAAAAATGCATAAGTCCAGCAAAAAGCGATGTCGTCCTTCAATAAACTCGACCAAAAAATCTGCTATCCAAGGTTGCATATGCCTTCATTTGTTTGTAACATTAATATAGACACTTAAAATTAAATATAGTTTTTAATAAATAATATTTTTTCAGAAGTCCCTCATGCATATACTTTTAAAATACCGCGTATTTTAATTACTCTTTTTTCAGTTACTATGGGAAAATGGCAACAAAAGATATAATAGTCTACTATTTTCCAACTTTTTTCCTTTACTTTCTCCAGAAATTGAGTACTTCAGTTGCCAACATTAAGTTTCGTTAAAAACTACAAAAAAATTAAAATCTGGGGAAAAAATGAAGATTCAGTTTTTGAACAAATTACATTTAAATGTACATTTTTTCCCTATACAAAGGTATAAAAATTGAAAATGTGCGATGCTTCTATGTTTAAAAAATTGCAGTAGAGATTATCAGTATTTAACAGTACACTGATACATCTGCTTTATTTTACGACTGGCTTATATAACGGAAGGTTTTTTTTAGAGACGAAATTTTAATTACTGGCAGACAGAAACAGCATATCGTAGGCTAACTAGAATTGCAGTCTAGACTTGTAACGGTAACATATAACAGTCTAAGATATTTCAATCTAAATGGTTATTACTGAAAATCTAGATAAAAAAAGTGATATAAAAATTGAAGAAGAATAATAAAGAAAATAATACAAAAGTTAATTTTGAAGGTAAGTGCTTAACGCTTTTAACACTAGAAGGGCGGTAAAGGATCAGTTTGACCCGTACCTAATGAAGATATAGGAGAAAATATAGTAGCATAATAACTGACAATTTTGCCGGATGTATATAAAAAGAATTTCACTGAACTTTTTTGTCTGGTTAGGTTCGGGTTTAGGGTAGACTTTAAACCTTTGTATCACCGTGTTGCAGATGTACAACATACCAAAAACGTCATTGTTATTTCAACAGTAAATTTCAAAAGACGATTTTGTTGATTGTTGTTATTCTATTACACTACTATTAACATAATTATTTCATTAAATCCGCAAGAAATGTCTATACTGATTTTTTTTCGCTCCAAAGTTTGATTTATCGCTTGATCAGCTACATGTTGTTTTTGCTGAATTAAGCTTTGAAATACAGGAGTTAAAAATGCCTGCAGACTTCTAACAGTATATTGTTTTCAAAGGGGAGTTTAAATACTTTATTTAAAGACCATTTTCGAGCTAGGAGATTTATAATATGTATAAGATAAACGTAAACTTTTGTTTGTTGCAGATCTGCAACAAAGCGCTATATCTTCACTTGTAATGGATTTTTTAAAAATATCGAAAGAGATCGAAAATATCTTCTAATGGTTATTTAAGTTGAATTTCTTTCAGAAGAGCAAAATTATTGAAAAAGGGAAACAATTGTCTGTTTTTATATTATTTAATTGCTATAGGTTAAGTTAGAGATCCTCCCCCCCTCTCTAAAATTAACACCAAGTCCAAAGCTAGCAAAAAAGGGAAAGGTCTCGTAGAAAAAAGAATTCAACAGAAAAAGCATAGAGCGCCTACTCAACATTTCCACCAAAACAAGTGAGCCAAGACGAAATTGGGCACTGGCCATATTGGTCAAAAAAAATAATACGTTGTAAATACCCCAATAGTAAAAACTTTAATCAAACTGTTTGTGAGAAATGTGGTGTGGGAATTTGCTACAACAAAACTAACAATTGTTTCAAAAATTTTCGTGCAAATTAAAATTTTAAATATTTTCAGTTTTTGTGCCATTTGGCAAGATGTTGCAGATATGAAACAAACCCATTTTCTAAATAAAATTTTATTTTTCTGTTCTGAATTTTTTTTATTATTTTTTCCATGCTTAAAATGATGCATTTTAATATCTGTGTAAGAATTTTTCAAATCGGAGTTGTTGAGTTACAAAGGGTTAATTAGAATTTTCAGATTCTGGTCAGTACATGTAGAAGGAAAATTATTTTGTATCAGATCGGGTTAAGGTTCGATGAATTATTTTTTAAGGGTCATATCGGGTTTCGGGTCAAATTCATATGGAATTTTCAGCTTCTAGCAGGTTGTGTTTCATAGGAAATTATTTTGTCTTGCTCGGATCGCGTTATGGTTCGATGAAATTGAAGCAAGTGGTCATTTTTCAATTAGCCTAACGCAGTCTAGGCTCTTTTAAAATGAATTGTCTTATTCCAATTAGCCTAACGTTCTTTAGGCTCTTTGCAATAAGCCTGTAAAATATCAGGTTGTTTTGAAAAACGGAAATGATTCTCCAATTAGCCCGGCTCTACAATTAACAACAATCTACGCTCTTTGCAAAGAGTCTACGACATATGTAAAAAGAGATTCACTGACCTTACACTTATACTGGTAAGAAAGATTTTTTCTCAAATAAAATACATGCATATCTGAAACAATAAACAAAACGATATAAAAGAAAAGGAAATTTCAAAATTTCTACTTAAACCAAATATACCTTCATTTTTTCTAGATAATTACTCCTTTCGTTAGATGAATCATTTAATAAGACTACATATAGATATTTTAAATGACATTTATTATATGAAATAGAATATTATATGTGTTCTATTACATAACTCATAAAATACCTTATTGAAATAATCGCGGTTATTTTAGTAGGTGCAATGGTTTTACATTACATCTTAATTACACTCAAAAGTTTTAAAATAAGGAAAAATGAGCAAATATATAATAAATAATTAAATTAAAAAAACAGTCAAAAATCGAATTTTACAATTCCATTGTCTATTTGAATTTTAAAGAAATATTTAAATTTCACACATTAATTTAATTTAAATTAAATATAATAATTTGATTTTACTTTTTTATAATGTCCTTAATCATTTATAAATAAAAGAAATATATTCGTGAAATTATGTATATGTTTTGAAGGAATTTACGATTTTACAAAATTTTGCTAAACCAGCATTCAGTAAATTATTATTATTTTATTAATCACCATAAGAAGTATTTAATAAATAAAGTTTAAAATTTGAAACATCTATGCATTTCTTAACTTTTTATGTAACATGATCAAAGAGATATGAAGTGTGTGCTTTCGACAAGCAGAAGACATAATAGGTTGGTTCTTTATTTAAAAAAATAGCCTTTTCACATCTCCAAAAAGTTATTATTTTATTAATTTATTCTTCATATTTAATATGCATTCCTATATGTGTCGTGTCGTTTGATCAAACAAAATAGCTAAAACAAAGAAAAGTCATTCACAAACTGAATATACTTTTAATAATAATGGGTTTTGTTTTGCTATTGGCATTAAAGTCATTATATACTCTCCCTAGTTTACAATGCTTTTCATTTGCTAAACTAATGATCTTTCTATCTGGACATTTTAACAATGCAAGTTTATTTTCTTATATTGTTGGACACTAAATTTATTGCCTGAGAGGCAGTATCATCTTTCACCATTAAAGTTCCTTATTACTGATTTATGATCACCGTCTTCAGTTTGACATTGATTGTGATAAATGTGCATTTTAGTGATGTGCAAGAGAAATTCTTCTTTGAAATATGAAGGATTCAAATAACTTAGATTATTTTGAAACATTTGCTTCAGGTACTTTATTTTGCAAAATCAGTGTTTCATTAAAGATTTATTCAAAAACTGATATTTTATATCGTAAGAATGTTAGTATTAGTATACGAAAATTGTTAGAAATCGTAAATAAAAATCATTAGATGTCTTAACAGGGATTTCATACCGCGGCAAACATCTCTTTATTATTTTGCACGATAACAAAACAATATTGTCCGTTATAAAATTCTACTAATCTTCGTGGTAGAAAATTTCAGTAAGTTCTCGAAATATTCATTTTGAATAAAGTTCTAATAAAATACAGATATAAAGGATAAACTACCTCACAAATGAAATTAAAATTCTCCTTAATTAATTAGGCAGAATTTTAATTTCATATGTGAAGTAGTTTATCCTTTATACCTGTATTTTATTAGAACTTTATTCAAAATTAATCCTTTGAGAACCTAACAGGACTCGGTACCTTTAAACTTTTTTTAATTCTTTCAGTATTTTGTAACACCTTATTGGCATATTATTAAATGATTTAACCGAGTAAAAATGCAATTTTTGAGAAAACATTTGAAAAACCAATAAAACCGGAAAATTTAAAAGAACATTTTATTTCAAATTTGAAAGATCTTCCGTTATCAGAATGTCTCTATGACCAGTAAGATTTCTTACTACTTTAACTTTCTAATTCCACTTTTCTTTAAAAGTAATGTTTTCATTTCTGATATCTTTATTTTTATTAAAACTTTATAGTAGTATTCTCAATGGCTCATTCATCCATAGACTGGGCGTAAAGGTGCTGGCAACACGGAAGCCCCTCAAAGTACAAATACTGTTAAGCCACTACAGAAGTATGCTCAATGACTGTAAAAATAATACTTACAGACAACTTACAATCATACTGTCATATTTACAGTCATACTTACAAAAAAAAAAATGTAGACAGTTTCCTTAATATTTTATTATTTAAAGACGGACTATTTATATTATTGAAAATTCAATGCTTTGTTAAATTAAATACACCTTAAAAAATGTCCAAAAAAAACAACGATTGAATTAAAAAGTAATTGCTGGAGGCTTGTCTGTAGAACTTATGCATACATTGAAAAATGTAAAATGCAAAAAATAAATTTAAAAATTACTATTCTGAATTACTTAAAGGGAAGTGGGTAGAGTAAAGATACCTTTTCCCCATATTTATAATAATCTGAACTTTACGGCACATCTTTTTAATATATTACGGATGTTTCAGTTCATGTTACTGAAAAATTAAAGAAAAAGTATTTTCTGTTACTTTTCGCAAAATACAGCGTACCTAGTGGTGTTAAAACCATGCCAGATTTTATTTTTATTTATACAATTTAAAATTTATTTCTGAGAAAATTTAAATAAAAGAAATTACGTAATCTTGTTTTAAGAAGGAATTACCTTCAATTTTTTTATAAGCTCAAAAGTAAATAAAAAATGTACAAGAGCACAAATGCATAAATTTATATATATATATATATATATATATATATATATATATATATACTAGGGGGCTCTGCCCCCTGCAAGCTACTCTCGCCAACCCCCGTTCAGATACCGCAGAATCTAAAAGCACGCTAATCTGATCGGTTTAAAAAATATTATAGAGGATTGAATTATACTGAAAATAGCTTTGCAGAGATCCCTGTAAACGGGTTTCCATTCAATATAATTTGATTTAAAAAATTTAAGGCCGAATCAGTTGCTGTTAAGACATCCAACGGTTGTTTTCGTGTTTGATTAAAGAGGATCGGTTAAACGTTTGAAAAGAAGCTAAAATAAAAGGATTTAAGTGTACACAGTCTTTGTCTCCCGATATTTTAAAACAATTTCTATAACAATAGCCTAAGTCATGCGACTATCATCAACAGCTCCGGACGAACCACTTCGATTTTTATATTCTTGGTTCCATTTTGGTACTTTAATATTAGCCAGGTACAGGTGATAAGTCGCCAAATATTATTCTATCGCCATCATTTCATCTATATTGTAATAGTCCAAGTCATGTAACTGCCATAAATAAATATGCTCTGATCCCTTCGCTTTTCATATGAAAGTTTGGCCCAGATATCATATACGGCCCCATATTTGCGCGATTTTTTTTCCGACGCTAATTTGGGGAAAACACCAACAGCATAAACAACAACACCCAGCTTATCAAATCAAGCAAAATAACAATACTATGGAGCCAGTTAAGTACCCGTTGCGTATATGACATTGGCGTCAGAAAAAAAATAGCGCCAATATGGGACCGTATGTGCCATCTGTGCCGAAAGTTTTCCATTTCGATTAAAAAAAATCATTTTTTTTCGAATAATACTACATAAAACCATTGTCGCAAAGAATTCTTGGTACTGTTACGCTAGCCGGGTGCAAATCTCACCAATAACAATTTTTCACCTCGCCAGTTAGCATTTTTTTTTCGAGTGGTAAATTAAAACATTGTTTTGAAATTGAAATTAAATGTCATCGTTTGTTACATCATTTAATATTTGGCCAGATGCCATATACGCACCCGGTTTGGCGTGATTTTTTTTACGAAAATTCGGCTAAATCCTCGTTTTCGAATACCAGTAACATATGTATTTCTCGTACTACGTAGTTATACCGTTGACCAAAAATCTTTCACCAAACTATAACATTAAATGCTAATAATGGTTGATCGTAAATATCACATTCACTTGACTTTAAGCAAGTTACACGTGTTTACCTCATCAAGTGATTTTTATTTCGACGTTTTATTTGTATATTTATTAATGTTATACTATTTTCTTTGTTCTTTCGTTATTTAAAATAAAACTTATGTCAATTTGTATAATTTGGCGAGTGGTTTGGCGATTTATATAATTTGGCGAAATAGGTCGATGGAATAACTAATTAGTACCGTATTTTTTAATTATTTTCTATTATTTTTTATTTTTAAAGGAAAATAACCAAAAAAATAATTAACTATAGAACAAAACAATTTATGTAATTTAAAAAAAGCAAATAAAGTAAATAAACATTTATTATTAAATAAACAACAATAGCAGGGTTACCATGTCAACCAAAATAATGCCATTTTGGAGCCAATTAGGTACCCCGGTGCGTATATGACATCTGTGCTTAATATTTTTCTTTTTATTTCGTTTAAAAAAATAAAGAAGTGAAAGCCATTTATTTTAAATGTTTCTGTTTGTATTAAATTCAATAAAAGTAACATGATACATTTCTTAGCATACATTTAAGGGAGGCCAAACTTCTCGCCAAATTAGTTTAAAATAGTAACCTTTTATAAAATCTGAAAAAAAAAATACCTGTCTGATTAAAATTTGAGTTGCCATCATTAGAAAAATGTATTGTAAAAAAGGGGGGAAACAAACGCTATTGTCGCTGTAGCACACAATAGAAGACAATACATAAATAGTCACAATTGAATTTATTGGGACCGAAGCTCTTTCTAGGCTTATATTTAAAAAAAAAATGATTGCATATAAATGTATGAAAAATGTTAATAATAATAATAATAATTAAAAAAAAAAAAAAAAAAAAAAAAAAAAATACGTGTTATAAACATGCTGATACAGCGAATATTTAAATCGAAGAATTACATTTAGCGCTATTTATTGTTGAAATAGGTTAAAACAGTTATGTTTAAAACATTTTAAACTGAACTATTTTAACACGAATATAAATTTAATTATACTTTACAGGCGCATAGTAGGACTGATTGTAGTGTGCGCTACCCAACAATGTTTTAATGATTTCTAATTTCTTACCCAGCAATGTTTTAATGATTTCTAATTTCTAAGTGGTTTTTTTTTAATTAAAAATTTCATTATCTGAATAGAGATTTTACTCATTCTTCCTAAATTGTTTTTTTTTTTTTTTTTTTTTTTTTTTTACATACTGTTGTCATATTTCGAAAATGGACAAATAATAACATTTTGAAACATTTTGAAATACTAAAATATATTTACATGTGAATACAAGAAAAAAATAATTAAACTATTACGTGAGAAATTATTTAATTTGAAAATTACGTCATATTTAAAAAACCAAAATAATAATGTTTCCAAATTATTTTCAATGTAAAAAATATGTACAGTCGTGGAAAATTAAACGTCCCTTGCTTACTGTGCAAAAAGTTACTGTAGAAGAAAGTTACGCGTACCAAACAATTGGAAATAAATCTACTTTTAAATGACTTATATATAATTTGCTTAGGGGACCATCTGCATATCAAAACGAACCCAAACTGTGTTTTTTTATTAGAAATACCCAAGTTTGACACCATAAATGAATTCTACACCCTCCAATTAGCCTTAAGCCAAATTTGCATAAAATTCGTGCGATTAGTTTGTGAGAAATTATTTTAAAATGTGCATAATTTAGGTGCTGTATCCAAATTGAAGTTAGATATTCGATTATTGAAATGCTACAGAATGACTATGCAATTTCTTTTAATGTATTATTTCTTGCCAATACGGCCATTACACTCTCTGAACCCCTTTCGACTTTTGTCAACAAAAATGTTACAATAAAATGAGCAAAATATTATTTTTCAAATTTTGCTTTTCACCACATCATGGACTTAATATTAGACATAGACATCAGATTTTAAACCATCATTTTTACGTTTTTAAATCATAATTCGAAAATTACTTTGAAGAAAAAAATTGAAACTGAAAATTCGCATAAAGCACATATAATAATCACATAATAAATATATATCTATCAAAAAAGGTCTAAGCTGCAATTCATATTTTTTCGAATATTAATTTCATAATTCATAATTCATGTTATAATTTTTTTAAATTACAAATTTAATGTATTTATGTTTTATCTTCAAATATTATAACAACACACAAAAATTATCACATTAGGATTATAATTTCAGGAGATATTCATAAAAATATGAAAATATAATTTAACATTAGAAGCTCTAAACTTTGAATATTTATAATTCAAAAACTTATCCATATGACTTAAAATTTCGTTTCTGGGCATAGTTTGAACCGAAGATTTAAAATACATTGTCACAATTGAGTACTTTCATTGAGCAAAACAAAGTTTGGCCGGATTTTGATTTGTAGATTCCCCCCTACTCAAATTTTACATACATTATTTAAAAGTAGACTTTAATTTCCATTCGTTTGGTATATGTACATGCCTTTTATTATAATTAGTTGCGGACTTAGTAGGGGGTGTTTATTTTTTTTCCTCGATTGTACATGAGAACATTAATAGAAAATGAAAACTTTAAATATAACTAAAATATTACGTAAAAAAGCACCAAATGGGGAATAATTACGTCCTATTTAAAACCATGTATTCAAAACGTCGTAATTAAAACAATTTTCTTGAACTTTTAAAAGAAAACTTTCCTCTAGACTAGGGATGCACAACCGGTGGCCCGCAATGGGTTACCTTGTGACCTGCGAATTTCGTTAATTTATAGCTCGAAAACATCAAAATTTTTGATAATAGGTCGCAGGAAAAAATCGCGAATTTCGTTTACCGGCCGGGCGATTACATAGATATCAACATACGAAATTACCCAGCTTCGAAATTCGTTAGCCACTAGAAGAAACAAATTCGGGCTCCCGCTTGGAAATATAGCAAATTTCGTCAATCACGCAAGGAAAAATAGCGAATTTCGTCGTTTGGATACGGTAAAATCGCGAATTTTGTCGATGTTCTTCATGCGATTTTCATGCGGTTTTCCGACGAAACATGCGGAAAATCGCATGTTTCGTCGACCGAACACGGATAAATCGCAAATTACGTCGATCACGTGTGGAAAATCGCGAATTTTGTCGATCAGGCGCGGAAAAATCGCAGATTTCGTCGATCAACGAGGAGAAACTCGAATTTCGTCAATCGGGCAGGGAAAAATTGCGAATTTTGTTGATCAGGCGTAGAAAAATTGCAAATTTCGTTTATAGGGATGGGGAAAATCTCGAATTTTATCGATGATGGGTAGATCAATGGTAAATTTTGTTGATCGGCTGCGGAAAAATCGTGAGTTTCGTTATATCGCAAAAAAATCGCAAATTTCGTCAGTCAGTTAAGAATCGAAAATTTTTTGATCAGGCGCGGAAAAATCGCGAATTTCGTTGATTGGGAACGGAAAATAGCGAAATTTTGTCGGTCAGGCTTCGAAAAACAGCAAACTTCGTTAATCGAGCACGAAAAAAATCGCAAATTTCGTCGATCAGGCGCGAAAAAATTACAAATTTCGTTCATCAGGCAAGGAAAAAAATGCAAACTTTGATGATCATGCATGGTAAAATCGTGAATTTTGTCGTTGGTACGCGTAAAAATTGCAAATTTTGTTCATCGGCTGCGTAAAAGTCGTGCGTTTCCTCAGTTTATCGCGAGAGAAAATCGCGAATTTCGACAATTTGCCGTTGGAAATATTGTAAATTTCGTCAGTCAGTAAAAAATCGTGAATTTCGTCGATCGGTTACAGAAAAAATCGCGAATTTCTCTGATGCGGAAAAATTGCGAATTTTGTCAATGAGGCGAGGAAAATCTTAAATCTCGTCTATCGCCATCGAAAAATCGCGTTTTTTAATGATGGGGCTTAGGAAAATCGCTTGATTTGTCGATTGGGTTCGAGAAAATCCTATGTTTTGTCGATCGGGCTAAAAGAAATTTCAAACTTCGTTGATCCGGAGCAAAAAATCGAGAATTTTGTAGATGGTTCCGGAAAAAATCGCAATTTTTGACGATCAGGCACGGAAAAATATCAAATTTCGCTTATCGGCTTCTGAAAAATTGCAAATTTTGCCTAATAAGACGAGGCAAAATTGCAAATTTCGTTGATGATGTGCGGAAAATAGCGAATTTCTTTGATCGGGTGCAGAAATATCTTATTTTCCTTTGATCGGCTCCTCCTCCCCCCTTCGTTCATAAAGTTCTCATTTTTTTCGGCACTAATAACTTTCATGCCTATGTTTGTTTTTTACTACTTTTAATAAGGCAGAAATTACTCCCCCGAATAAAGTCAAGGATTATTATCAGTACTTGAAAATAATCCTTGCTATATCTCTGTTATATATCCAAACGTAAAATGTAGATATATCCTTGCCAATTAATTTGGATATGTTGACAGGGTAGGGGAAACCTAGAGGAGTAACCCCCCCTCTCCGCCCCCCCCCCTCTGAAACCATGTTTTTCCATCCGATTATAGGCCTCAGATCACCTACCTGAAATAGTTATTTCTCTGTTACTGATGTGTCGCTCGGCAGCCCACACACTTTTGTAAGTGGCCCTTTTGATAAAAAGGTTGTGCACCCTTACTCTAGACGATATTTTAAAAGTTCGTTAAGATCCGATATTTTGTACTTAAAAATTTTGTTCAAGCCACTTTGCAAATGTGTGATAGATTTTACATAATAAATCACGACCGTCAACTGTCGCAACACCGATGTATGTGACATTGGGAAATAAAAGATGTTCCTGTGAAAGGGAAATGCATGACAACCCGATTATAGAAGGTCGCCACTGGTCGTGATAACGTTATCCAATCTTTGGTAATCAGGTAATTTTTTGTTTATAAAAGAGGAAATTCTAGTGTTTTTAGAAACTCCGGTGTCTGAATGGGGCTTGTCGAGGGTATCCGCTAGGGAGAAGATCCAATTAGTCAAAAAATAAATAAATAAATACATGATTATTTAGTAAAGCACTCTATAATATGATTAAGAAATAATACTGTCAAAATTTCGTCTTTAAAATATAAATATATAAAGAGAAATGGAAAATTCTAAAACCTTTTTGTAATATATTGAGTATCAAAGGTGCTTATAAAGAAATAACTCTAAATTAATTACGTATTCCTCTTTTACGGCTCATTTGCGAAGAAGGTTTTATTCACTAAGCTATTATGCACTTCTATTTATAAGATTTATGAACAGAAGTTTATTTTTCTGACAATGTTGCTTATTAAATGTTTTGCCTGAGGTAATGTATCTTCTTCCATCATTAAATATCTTTACTGCTGATTTATGATCACTGTGTATGGAACGTGATAAATGTGCAAGAGAAATTCTTTCGAGAGATATGTCGGAGAAATATGATACAGATATTAAGCATTTGTTCATTATTTTATTTCACAAACTAACTATCATGTCAGCTGAACTTCATTTTAACAAGAATCTTTATAATAATTTAAAATATACATAACTTCCCAATAATTAATGTATTTTTTTCTTATAAAGATTTTGCTTGATGGTTTAAGTTCAATGGCCGAAAACGGTCATTGAGAGTTTAATATAGATAATTTAAACTGGGTTTAAATAAAATTTACATTAATTCAAGGCACGTTTGATCCGTTACCTGAGCGTGAGTAGCCCTCAAAACACAGAGGTATTTAATTTGTGGTTCATTTGTGTAAAACCGACCCGCAAAATGGGACGAGCTCCTCTTGTTAATATGTAAAGATTCTTGGCTGGAATTACCACTATAAATTTTTAGCTAAAAATAATTCATCTGTTCATTAAAAATTTCAGCATTTTCGAAATATTATTTTAATTTGAATACTTTATATTTTAAATATAAAATATTATAAATTGATTTATTTTATTTAGTTCACAAACAAAACTTCGCTATTATTTTTCGTTAACTATTTTTATAATTAAAAAGGTAAATTTTCATTTCGAGAGTTTTTTGCTTTCAGAACGGATTTTTAATTCAAAAGTTAAACACTACTATCACATATATTCATAATAACTTCTGCTGTATATCTCAAAGGCAGTGCCGTTTAATATGACGTCCTTCCATCTCATTAATTGTATTTCTATTTCTCATTAAGGAACTTAGAAAAAGTATAATATAGAGAGAATACACCCAATTATTATACATATATATATATATTAATAATATAATCTCTGTATCATTTACAATTACACAAAGTCCTCTAACAAAATTTTCAATATTCAAATTAGTTTTATCATAAACATAATCTGAGATACAGAGTAATCATTACAAATGAAATATATATTTTTTCATAAGCTAATAAGTAAATAAGCAAAAGTAATTTTTATTAAGATTAATTGAAAGAAGCTGATACAGACCTTTTCATATAGAGATTCTAAGTCGTTAACTAACATTTATTGTTTCAATTTCTCGAGAGTATTAATGAAATTACTTCTGTGCATGGAAAAATGCAAGTAAAATGTGTAAAATGACTGCTATTATCTCTGTCATTCAAGATAATGAATAAAAAAAGTTCGAAATACATTTCAAATACAAATTCGAAGCTATCTAATTGCTGGCTTTATATTTGTACATTATTTGATCAAAGTAATCTAGGTTTGATAATAAAAATTTCTATATTCATAAGTCAACATAGTGATCGATTATATAATCCAATAATATTTTAGCATGTTTACACAGAACGAAATCGAAAGTTTTAAAACTTGTAAATTTTAAATTCTATGTTACTTAATACTATGTAACAATAGTTACAATCTAACTATGTAACAACAGTTAATGATTCAGTTCTATAGATTCTGATTTGGAAAGCATTCTGAGGGCTGTACATGAAATGAAAGATGAAGACCCTTTTAGAAACTTAAACCTTATTTCTCATATCTTGGATTTTATTTTAAAGTAGTATTTATTTATTTATTTTTTCTTTCAAAATAGCTTTGGAAGCAACAGACATTTGAATAGCGGAGTAATATTTCTTTTTCATTTAATTTAATGAAAGTTTTTTTTTTTTTAACTACGGTTACTCTTATATAAATTAACAAAAATAAAAAAAAAAACACGCACCAGACATTGATTATGAAACACTTTCCAACACATTCAGTATAATGTAACAAAACTGCACCGCGTAATAAGTTGAAATATTTTGCCTCATTCAACAACATGGAAATACACAAATAGAAGCTCTGTATACGATATATAAATATAGATTTGTATCTATTGACTACAGGCATGCAAAAATTTAGTTCTGTTAGTAAATACATACCTAAGTTGTAAATACCCAATCAACAATTTCCACTAATAAGGAGAATAGTACGTGAATTCTTTTGTGCAGCCCTGTATACGAGATATAGAATTTATATACAACAAGTAACATTAAAAACATTAGCTAAAATTAAAAGCGCATACCGAAATTGAAAACGCACTTAAAGCAGTTATTGCTCAAAGACAGTACTGTAACTTCGTATTTCTCTCGACGGTGCCACTTGTTCCCTTTTTTTCTATGAAGATCGTGTTATTATTTCTACTATCAAAAATATGGTTGTAATTTTTCATCCTCCAAGACATTCTTCTTCCTGCATCTTCTTTTCAAGTTTCTTTTCCTGCCTCCTGACCACGTCTTTATCGATGACAGATCCTTATTCCTGGTTGTCATAATTCCTGCATCCTGAAGCACAGATGAAGCTCTTAACGCAATTTACCTATATGATATACCAGTTCTAAATCCGGCGAACGCTGTGTGAGAAAGGGATATGCGTTTTGGGGTGTATGCTTTGAATGCCCTGGTTCAAATTCTGATTATGGCGAACTGCCTCCTCCAAAGTTCCCACTTTTTTAATCTTCTGACAATAGCTTTATTTTAGAGTAGAAAAATAATTAACATCCCATCTCGCAATTACTCCATTCTCCTATTGCCTCCCTCATCCTCACGATGACTGATTGTGTTTTCATTACTTTCTACTCCACATTCTCCTCTTCTTCCAGAATTGCTGTCAGGACATGCTGCGGTCAGCCATTTAAATATGTGACTCTGAACGCATCGAAAAACCAAAGGAAGAGAGAGGAACATAATAAAGAGAAAAGAGAGAAACCGACGAACGAACCAAACAATACTTACATTTTTTGCTCAGTTATACGCGAAAAGTCTATAAAATTCGCCTAATTCAAAATACACGTAACTAATAAATAATAGATAATCAGAGCTTATTTAAGCATTTCGTAGACTAAACATAACATTTCAAGGAAATTTATCGAAAATAATTTTAATTTAACATTTTTAAAATTTTTACTAAAAGATTTCAAAAATCAACATTTGAGCGAAACGTCCAGTCATTTGCAGCAAATGAAGGAATTGTTAGAAAAATCTCAAATTTTTTGAGTAAATTTAGTGCCACAAGTGGCAACTTTTCTGCACTACCAATCATCGAAAATCGAAAAAGTGTTTTATCGGCCCACCCTACTGTAGAGCACCAGGCAACAGCATGGCAAATTTGTGTATATATGAATATTAATCAAACCCACTATAACTCCTTTGATTATATTGAAATTAAGTTTCGTGTCGATGCTCTAATTGTGTTGGAATATGCATTAGATTATCTTGTTTATATTGATTTTCTTATAAAAGTAAATAAATAAACTAACATTTTATATGTATTATTTCTTTGTAAAACAGCGTTTAAAGAAATGCTTAAATTGTTGAAAATAATCAATATTTGTAGAAAACAAAACTTTTTTTACCGCCCATTTGAAAACAAACTGGTGAAAATTAGACTGGTTTTAATTAAAAAAATATGAGTTGTTAAATTTTTATTGATGTTTAGAAGATAATTTTAAATATTGTTAAAGAAGTATTCCAGTAAAACTCTTTCAGACCATAACACGCTAATGGATCCACATGATTTTTTTATTCTGAAGTTTCCTATTTTCATTCATTTCAATTTGAACATTATGAGGTATTTCTAAATTTTCTTTTGAACTGTATGATACTATAGGTTTATTAGCCTATAAAAATCGGTTTTCAACTTGATTCATTATCAAGATAAAATTAGTCAACATATAATGGATAGACATTTTCTCGGATCTATATTCTTGGAGTAATACTATTAGCAAAATATAATAGTTCCATATTACATCGTAGTTCCATTTATACGATAGGAAATTTAATTGAAAACTGGCGAGATAAAAATAATAATAGTTTGTTTCAATGTATGATAATGCTCTTTAAAATTGTGTTCATTCAAGTGCGGTGCTGAATTATTTTTTTTTTCAAATTATATTTTTCCATCAATAATCCTACGAATGTGTATGTTTTTTTTTCCTTTTAGTATCAGAATATTTTAGCAATAATCATTGAATTGTAAAATCGCAGAATTCTAAAATTATATGAGGTGAAAAATGCTACATAAAATTAATGTTATTAAAGATTTAAAAAAAAAAACTCCATTAAAGGGCTTCGTTTTCATAGGATTTAGAACAGAACTAGATGAAGCATAACAACATGTGTGCCTTTATAAGTAATATTTAAACCCATTAATGCGTCCTTTGAATATATGGAAAAAAATTAAGTTTCATTAAGTTTCAAAAGTGTTTCGTGATCTATGCGTGACGAACAATTTTTATTTATGTCTCATATTTTTTTCATTAATCAACTGTTTATGGGTATTATCACTTTCTAAAAAAATCTCTAAAGATAATTTTGCAAGTAATAAAAACATTTGCCATTAAGGATACTTCTGCACGTTATTACGTGTGACTTAGCAAAAAAGTTAAGATTGTAACAGAAAAAGCAATCTGTGTGGATATAAAAGCAATTTCTGTAAAGTCCTTTAGTGTTGAAATTATTCTTTATAAGATCCATCTTAATCTGAAGTCATGTGTAAGCTTGAAGCGTTTTTTCTGAATCTGAGAGGGTTTATTTCATTGGCTTTTTCTATGTTTAAAAAGATATTTTCATTAAAAGATATTCATTAACACCACTCAGACACATATATATATGAATGTATGTGTAGGACGTTAATATATTGGAGTATTGAAATAATAACAGAAATTTGAAATCATAAGAGCTTGAATTTAATTCCTTGCAATGTAAATTGAAATGTCTGAAATTCAGACACTTAAATGTCTGAAATGGAGTGTTCAATTTTCAAACATTTTAAAATGTCTTATTTTTTTCAGACACATTTTGCGCCTGAATTTCGGACACTTCAAATGTCTAAATCGCAGCCATGCGCAGCCATGTTTGACCACGTTGAATCCTGGGGTCCTGCACGCTCCACGACCCACACAGCCAGATTTTAGGGGTTCCAAAATTTGGTATGCAATTTTCTTAAAGGTGATAATTGAAAACTTTTTCGACATTGTATTATAATCAATACTATGCAATATTTATTATATTGCAAAATTTATTAATCAATTTTTATTATTAACCAATATTATGAATTTCTAGAGTAGAATAAGGTTAAAAACAAAAAAATATATATTTGTCTTATTACAGTAAAACCTCTCTATCGGGCGCATAGGAGCAGTGGAATTTGTCCGGCGTTCGGAGGTGTCTGCTTTTCTGAGGTAAAAGTGTATTAAAATTGTGCATATTTTCAATAAAAAGAATGTGTGGTGTCCTTTATTTAAGAGTGTCCGTTATGGAGATTTTACTGCAAAACCTTCATATGAATAGTTGTGTTTAGTGGACACTCACCCTTTTCAATATATATATATATATTTAAATCATAAAAGCTAACACAATCGAATAGCAGACAGATTCGGCGTTCCGAAGGTGTCCGTGATTAAGAGTTTTTATTGTATTTCAAAATTTTTGTATTTAACTTTTAATCTTATTATACTTTTTAAGTTCAGAATACTGATTATAACCACTATACAGTGTCGAAACCCATTTAATGTATAAACTTTTTAAAAATTCGCATTTGGGGCACATACAATCGTAGGTGGTGGTGGTGGTGACATATCAAAGATTTCTCATGCTTTAATCAAGTCCTCATTCTGTAAATAGCCCAACTCTGCATTGTGATTCGGTAAATATAGATGTCAGCTTTAAGTGCACAATCTAGTTATGCGAGTAAATATAGTATAGAATTCTCTTTAATTTTACTGATAGTCATTTTAAATTTTAAATTTCTTTTTTTACTAAAAGTAATCAAAAAATCAATATTATAATTGATTTGGAATGAAATATATCTGTATGTATTTACCGTATTTTTAAAATTAGCACATGATTACATGAATTTAAGAATATACAAATAATGATTAAAGTCCAATAAAGTGACTAATATAGAGGTAAGGCGAAAACGTTTTCTAAATCATTTAAATAAGATTTAATGACGACGCCAACAAAACGTTCTCTGTTTCTACGTCTACAGATTTCAGACGATTTCTGATGAATCTTGAAATTGTGGTTTTGAATCACCGGGCTTGAAAGTGAAAACATCAGGAGTTGACTACTTTCAGTATAGCAAATGGAATAGTTCTAAAATGCTCGGAAACAGCAAAAGTATAGCAGAAAAGACAAAATAGAGATTCCATGACCGGATTTAATGAGCTTTATCAGTCAAAACAGTTTAAATTAATAAATGAAGACAAGTAATTCGCTGTATGTATTGGGGAATTAATGATATGGGTGAAAGGAAGGATGTTCGAACTATATTCTTTTAAATACTTAAAATTTATCATGGTTTATAAATATGAGACGTAAGAAAACGTCATCAGACATGAAAAGCATACATAATAAATAAAAGCAGCAATTAAATAAAGATGTTTACTATAAAGAGTTAAGAATTCCAGTAAATATCACATATTAAACCTATAGGAAATGTAAAACCGATGTAAACGTTACAAAGGCTGTCGCATTAAATGCTTATAAAAATATTATGTTCATAAATAAAACCCCTATAAATGGTACTCAGGTGTAATAATTATTCTAATGAAACAATTTTAAAGCAATCTTGATGGTAATTAAAAAATTATGAGCCAATCAACAGGTGCTGTCACTGCTATTTTCAAAGTAAGGGTGTGCGAGTATACAGAGAAAGAAGGCTTAGGATGGTGTAACTAAACAGATTCCGAACCGCTAATACACCATGCAGACTCGCCAAAATATTTTTTAAGGATAACATTGGATGGAAAATAATACAGAAACATGATTTCAGATGATTTGAATAATAGAAATTTAAATATTAGCAAGGTAACATTTTAACATGGGAATTCCATAGGCGAAATGCTTCAAACAAATTTTGGCATAACTCAGGATCTAATAAAGCTATAGACCCGTGTGAGGTCTCCATTAAAGAGAAAACATTCACTGAGAGTTTTCAATACGTAGTGAAGGCCCCACTTGCATGGGAAAAGATTCTGATTATTCCAATAACAATCCGGACGTCCAGATTGGAGG
Organism: Maratus speciosus; assembly: GCA_963932465.1. Taxonomy (NCBI): domain Eukaryota; kingdom Metazoa; phylum Arthropoda; class Arachnida; order Araneae; family Salticidae; genus Maratus; species Maratus speciosus. The sequence goes on along the minus strand of OZ010790.1, from coordinate 173,672,986 downwards.
CTTCATGTATTGAGCAGACTTTGATATTTTAAAAAGAAAATCCCTTTGCACATCCGGCTAGCTCCGTTAAAAGAATGAAAAATTTCGTCCTCAAAACATAGCCCGCCGGACAACACATCTCTTTACCTGCTTTGACGAGACGAAGAACACTATATTATTGTTATTTCTATAAATTAAAACAAAATACCACTAGGTCGATACGGATTCAATCTCGGAACGTCACTTTCCACAAAAAAAATCAAGTCAAAATTAATTATTACTCAAAATGCACGCTTACATAAAAACAAACGTTCAGTTTGAATTACAAACGAACATCAAATTCGAACGAAAGACATCTAAAACGTATGCGCAACTGAGAGCGCCCCCTGGTAGTTAATACGGAACGGAGTTACAAAGTGTCTTAAAATTAGATGCTTGCAGATTTTTAGACACCTTTCTCAGTTCGTTTACACAATGATCATAGTAAGACACTTGTATGTCTTAAATTAAGACATCTATCATGCCTGAATTTTCAGATTCAGACACTTAAGTGTCTGAAATTTTTTTTCAGTCACATATGTGTCGTAATTTAAGACGCATCTATTTGCAGTGTGAAGGCATTTAAATTTCCAACACGTTATTAGATTTTCTAACATAATAGTTTTGGTATTTACAATATTAGTTAATATAATATCTCTAGAAATTCTAATTAGTACTAATAAAGCCAAATGCTTTATTGACAGCTTTCATGACAATGCATCGCGAATGATGGAAAAATAAACAATCTTTTCTGATTTTCACACTCTAAAATCCATCTGTTCGTGATCCGAGAATTTTGCTGTCATATTTCATGCGTTCAAATCATAGACAATAATAAATATCAGAGAGTTAGTTGATTTGTTGATCACACACAAGTGAAATAATTGATGCTTTCTAATCCAAATCCTACAAATACATATAATTATTAAAATCAATATGTATGTAATACATGCATCGAAAGTATGTTATATATATAAATATACTTAAAAGAAATCTGTAACAAAGGAATATTTATCCTTATACTTTTACATTAAATTATTTTCTTTATTTTTAATTTGTAAATTAACATAGCACTTTATCTCAGGACTGAAGTCAAACCCTCTCCAAAACTGATATTTTCAAAGGAAATGAATGACGTTGAATAATGTAACTCATAATTTCTTCATACACAACCCTTTTTTCGAAAAAACTCGGCAGATATTCCATTAATTAATTGCAATTTCCGAGCTATTTATTTGACATAACCATTTCATTTTCACAATGCAATCAGGAACATGAAAAGGTTTGTTAATATGACTCAGACAAGATATACATAAAAAAAATTTTGTTATATGCTTTTTTCATTCCATGGCTCAGTTGTATATTTTTTACAAAGGGGTGGTATTTCAAATGACAAACTCTCATTTTTTCCACATTCATAGCTTCAAGACCTCAGGATATTCTTTTCTGCATTTTCTTGGTGGGGTATACGTAAAAACTTAATTTTGCGAGATACCCCTGATAACGTACTACATTTTAACATAGAATTTTAAAAGAGCAATATTCTGGCTGTAAAAGAACAATGTTCGATAGAAAGAGATTATTTTTCCAATTTTATCCTACATTTAATTAAAAATCTCTTTGAAATGAACAAGTGTTTTGCTTGAGCTAGCATTCATCGAGCATTTAAAGCCTGTTAAAAACCTGAAAATCTTAATAATACAGTTTAAATAATTCTTAGCATGCAAATTGCCTCTTTTAACAGATTAAAGGTGATCGGATTACACATGATCAACTGTATTACTGTTATAAGTACGTGCGTTTCATTATAAAATAATAATCCTAATTGTAGATATAAAAGTATAATACGCATATGACAATTTTTGTAGTCATGTTTTCTCATATTTCCGAATTATAACCCAACCATGCAGCTGGAGAAACCTATCCTTTATTTTATCGATTTGCAGGTAAATGATTATGGTTCAGGATATTATTAGTTCCCAGTTGAGAGGGAAAATAATTAAATTTAACTGCATAGTTAAAACTACAGTTATCAGGTACTCTAATTACACAGGCCTGAGAAATTGAAGTTTTTCAAAAATACAAGAGAAGTTTTCGTGGATTCTTATGTTATTTGGTGTGCTGTTTTCGAAAATGACCTCCATTTTGTCCCCTCACATCAGGATTTTTTGTAAATCAATATCGATATTTATGCGAAAATACTATTTGAAAAGACTTCTTTCGAAAAATTTTACTTCTACTATCTGGCAACAGTGGTTTTTATCTTTGTAAATGTATGTAAAAGATCTATTCTCGGTAAGGCAAATTGATTTTTCAGTAATCGATTACTTTATAATATGTTTAAGTGGGCGAAAACAACTGTTGCCATATCGCACGAGCCGCCTCTGGTCCAGGATAAAACAAAAAGTTCACTCGAGTTTAAACTTTTTACATCAAAATATGGTGCAGTTTCTAGAAAATTATCATCTACGTACTATTTTAATTTGCTTTTATTAAGGCAGCGTACATAAAATAGACAACTGACCAAGAGGAGCAAATATTATGCATGTGTACATGGAAGTTTCAAACAAATTTTAAACTGAGCAAAAACAAAAAACTTTCTATTTACGTACGTGCTCTTTTTTATTAAACTTCTTTTTGATGTTCTTCTTTTATGTTTCAATATCAGGCCTATCTCGTATTCGTGTTAACATCCAACAGTAGACGGCGAGCATGATCTTATCCCATCTTTCTTTTGAGCGCTCCATATATTTGATGTCTTGATGGAGCCTTTCATCTTGCTCTTCGCTCACTGATCCTAAATTTGCGGGTGAAAAAGTGCACATGTGAGTGAAGGAAGTGTATTTTGACACTTATGGAACAACCCAAACCTTGAAATTTGTCCATCATATTCATTACAATTGGTTTATAGTCAGGATTATTGTAATTACGCAGAAATTTTCTAACGATATCTTTGATGGCAACCCAAGCTTCTTCTTCATTTGCTGTTATACTAGTCTCAAGTACTTTCCTTCATAAGCTTGCGGATATTTGGACCAACAAAGATTTCATCTTTCAACTTGGCTTCGGATAAACCAGAAACTTTTTGCACAGGTATTTGAAATAACTGCAATCATTTGAAAAAAATGCTATCATTTGAAACAATCGCAATCATTTGAAACAATACAATTTTTGGCTCAACTAAACTGTTCCGAATCACATTCTTAGTGCCTGGTTTAAGATTTTGTCTTTTCGGCCATTCTTTTTTGACCCAATGTTGAGTCTTATCACGGCTGTCCCACTCACAAATGAAACATAGATACTTTGTGTATCCGCCTTGTTGACCAAGAAGCATGGAGGTAACATTCAAATCACTGCAAACGGTCCAACCGAGGTCGAAATATTTAATTTTGTTGAGGACGTAAGCCAGGTTTTAATAGCGTTCTTTAAATGCACCGAATATGCACCTGGTACAGATGCATACTGGCTTCCGTGATGAAGAATAACAGCTTTAAGGCTCCTTTTCGATGAATGTATAAACAGCCTCCATTCATCTTTATCGTAGGTGATATTAAAATTGCTCATCAATCAGGGAACTGAGAACAACAGACCAGGTTCTCCCCCTACTCAAAGCACTACTTAACAAATTCCTTTTCTCGATTACTGTACTAATAAAAAGAGGTTCCTTTGGCTAATAAGTTTCTTTTCTTTCAATATGGAGCCCAACAATTCTGCTGCCTCTTTCAAAAGGCCCAGATCTCTAGTTAGATCACTAAGTTCAACCTGAGAGATGGACTGAGATGAGTCGCTTCCAGAGCGCTTATATTCATTATCAGAGCCTTGAACCTCTGTATGTTCCGAGTCTGAAGACTCTGAAAAGATGACTTTGCAATTCAATTAAAGGCAAATGCACTCGCACATCGGGTCTATCAGGAACGGGGCATGTCATGCCCATATTATCCGAATGCACAAATACAAACAATACTAGTCTAATATATTTTTTTTACTGAGTTTCCTTTTATCAACTAGTTCGAGACCGGCATATACAACGAAGAATCTTTCTAGAGAATATATTTTTTTTTACAAACGGAATAAATATAAAATAAGCACTTTTTGTGCAAATTACCTGTGCACAGCTAAAAAACATACAGATAGTTAAAAAATCAATGCAAAAAATCAATGTTTAAAAATACACAAATGATACAACAGCTGTTTCGAACCCACAAGTGAGATTCTTCTTCAGTGCGACAGATAGCAAGATGGACTGTGTCATATAACGGACGATGGAATGTGCATAAAAATCCAACTAAAATTGAATTTTTCAAGATAACGCGAGGTGATAGAATTTTTTCATTATTTGTTTTAAATCAGCACTAAAAAATTCATAAAGATCAGCAATTGATCCCCTTGTATTTTTTTCATCGCAGGCCTGTGTTATTAAATTAAACTAATCCAAAGCGCTGTACTATTTTTTGAAGACTCTCAACTTTTTGGAAAAACTTACACTAGACTTTCAAATTATAAAAACTAAATTAAAATTGTAACAGCAGCCTAAAACCTGCATATCGATGAGAGATATAATTAAATACATACATCCCAAACTCGATGCAAAATTCAATTAATTAAATTTTATAAACATAATTATTGAAGTGAAACTTATTAATATTTAACATTTATTTTATTTACATTATTTACATGCATTAGTTAAAACAGATTTCGGACATTATAATGCTAAAAGCATTTAAATAAGTTTTGTTTTTCTTATAAGATTTCATACTAAATATATATTAATTTAAGTAACCAAACTACTGACTGTAAACAGACCCTATTGTGTTTTCTTACAATACTAAAATTGCATATACACATGAAAATGATATAGAGGCTACCTTCCATCCACAGTACGTTACCGTTGTCATCAGCTCCATCAAACTCACTCTCGCTGTGTCTGAAAATCAGGTCTGCATAGAGTCTCCTTTAACTTTTTTTTTTCCTGGCAGTCGTTTTGCTTTCATAAATCTAATTACAAAAATCTATTTTTAGGGTCCGTACTTAAAAAGTAAAAAAAAAAAAAAAAAAAAAACTGAACCGTTATAAAATCACTCCTGTGTCTGTCCGTCTGCCCCAGCCATTTTACTCGTAAACTACGAAATGTGGAAAGTTCAAATTGGGTAAAGTAAAAAAGACTATTGACCCACATATTTATAGATTATTATACATTCACAAATATATTTAGGAAAATATTATATTTTTTTGTAGAGGGGCTAATTAAGTTACTTGAAAAAAATCTTTCTTTGTGTATCATATGGGGTATCCAGTGAAAGCTTTCGTAACACTGAACTCAAAAATGCATTTTTTTCATTTTTGGTATTATATTTTCAGAGATATTGTAGAAAATATAGTGCAAAAACATGTCCCACCCCTCTATTTCAGAATCTATAAAAACAAAAAATATAAAAAAAATTAGAGGAAGTAGATTTTAATTTAAACCTTGCAGGAAAACTATAGCGAATATCCTACGTCAAATAGTTTTTGAGAAAAAAGCATCTTTCCGTTACACACAAATTTCGATTTGCGGGATTCAGCAAAAGTGTCGAGGCGCGCTAGAGGTACAGTCGTGGAAAAAAAGTAAACACCCCCTACTAACTCCTCAACAAATTATCTTAGAATAAAGTTACTGGTACCGAACGATTGGAAATAAAGTCTACTTTTAAATGATATAGGTAAAATTTGCTTAGTGGGCCATCTACATATTAAAACGAACCATAACTTTGTTTTTTTCAATAGCAGTATACAATTCTGACAGCATAAATGAACTCTACACCCTTCAATTAGCCTAAAAACAAATTTTTATGCATTTCGTACCATAAGTTTCTGAGAAATTAATTATTTTAAAACGAGCGTATTTTAACGGCTGTATCCAAATTGAAATTCGGAACTCGACTGTTAACCGAGAGCATCTATCTTGATCAAGGCACCTTAAGAAGTCAATGAAGCGTGCTAGATTACAGAACAGCAGAAGAAATTTCAAAATATCTAGTCACTTCTATTAGAGACGGCCCCTTAAACCATCATTTTGCCGTTTTTTAAGCATAATTTGAAAACTACTTGGAAGAAAAATGTGAAATTTTGGATTTCCATAAACCAAGACTTAATAAATCTAAATCCATCAAAAAAATGTAGGTTTCAATTCATAATTATTCGAATATTATTTTCATAATTCATAATTCATATCATAAAATTATAAAAATTGCAAATTCAGCGTATTTATGTTTGGGTATATTAGTATTATAGCTACATTAAAATTAGGACATTAGGAGCATAATTTCTGGAGATATAAATAAAAATATGAAAATGTAATTTAACATTAGAAGCACTAAATTTTGAATGTTTATAATTCAAAAACTTATCATTCAAATGACTTGAAATTTGGTGTCTAGTCATAGTTTGAACCAAAGATTTGAAATATCTTGTTAAAATTGGGTATTGTCATTTTTAAAAAATGAAGTTTGGATTTGTTTTAATACGTAGATTGCCCCTCAGCAAAATTTACATACATCATTTAAAAGTAGACTTTATTTCCAATCGTTCGGTACCAGTAACTTTCTTATACGATGATTTGTTGAGGAGTTAGTAGGGGGTGTTTACTTTTTTTTTCCACGACTGTACCTATTGTATCAGAAGTATAAAATCATTGTTGATAATGATTTTCTTAAACAATCGCAGGTAATTATCCGATACATGAAACTTTAAAGACACGGGCGGTTTGGACAAACATAATGACAGGGAGGGCGTGCTGTGTGTATCAACGGCTTTTAAAGCCTAGATAACAACATTTAATGATATATTTGTCCAATACAATGCCCAATAGCAGTATAAAAGCTACAGTATAAACGGCAAATTGTTAAAAACAGACTAATTTAGTGAGAATTAATCACATAAGGGTCTATATATGAAAATTGGACAATTTCATTCCAAAATTTTTATTTTTTCAGATGAATGTAGCAACAACCACATACAATTATATAACATGATACATGTTTTGTTATTTAAATGCTGTAGTGTTTTGAGATCAGTGATGCATATTTTATGCGTAGGATAAATTTTTGTCGAAGAAAGAGTCTGTTACCATCATAATCAGTGTCTAATAATTGGGACTGAGATGATGGGGACTGAGGGGATGTTTTTGTCTTAACAGCTGCTAAGACATTTTGTTGAATCATTTTACACACATGTAAATTATTAAATATGCCATGCGACATTTGTATGTTACATAAATAAGGTTGTAATAAGCTTAAATAAAAAGTTAAATATGGGGACATGAATGATGCTATAAAAAATACCCATCCCTATTCAGAACAAAAACTAAATACTTCTAAATATGAAACAAAGAGAAGAACAACTTAACTTCATCCATGGTGACTAGTTGAACTGTAGTTGCTGTTGCAATGTAAATAATTCTGCCAGCGCCAGCTAGTATCTGTTAACCTAAATGTTTGTTTAGAACGACTGAGATGATGGTCAATCTCAGGGATAAATATAGAGGGGACTAAGGACGGTTGACCATATTGGAGGCTTAAACCACCCACCAATTTTCATATTTAAAAGAATTTCGGAGTTTTATCAATAGGTGTCAACCAAAGCCACTGGAATGCTCAAACAACAGTCTTCGTTTCATAGTGATAATCGAAATAGGTATGAAAAAAAATCAATTGTGAGGTGTTTTCAACATAAAAGTTGTGATTTTTAGAAATATTTTGGTAACTTTTTCGTATAAATTATATCATAGAAATTTAAGTAAGTAGGTTTAAACTAATGCAGAAATATCGAGCTTTCATTCCAGGCATAAAGACTGCACAGTAAGTTAAACTTAACATAACAATGTGGTATTCCTTAGAAAAGGTCTATGTAGGGAGGCTTGACCCAGTCAATGTGAGGGACGGTTGACTAGATGCTCAAGGCTCCCTTTATTAAGTGGTTTTTGAAATAATTTTAATATACACTGTGCATAATGAAAAGTTAATGGTATATACATAAAAGAATGTAAATTTATTCTGTAAAGCTTTAGTAAAATGGTGTGATGGAAAAGAAAATGTTTAAAACTCATTAAAGAAAGTGAAAAATTCCTATAGTATCCACTGCAAGAAAAATAAACGGTCAAGGGCAAGCATTACTTGCGCACAGAGGGTTCGGTAGAATAAATATATGAATACTATAGAAAAATGTGAAAAATTGCTAGAAAAGAGAACGTTGTAGAAACTTTTTCCATTTAAATATTACTTACAGTAGGTAAATAGAAACAGTGGGAAAGACTTGAAAGTATGAAAGCAGCAGTCTTAACTCTTTGAGGGACAGTGGTATGTTTATAAAACCACTTAAGTTTAATTCCGAAACATCACAACGACACCAGAATTTTGCAAAAATCTTTTCATTTAATGTGTATATGAAATATAGCCTTTTTCTTATTTCCAAATACATTTATTCATATATTCCGATTGCCTGTCATTTTTTTCAACATTTTAGTACTGGATGTTCATTGCCCCTAAAGGGTTTAAATCATGTTAATGATAAGTTAAGTGCTCATGCGGTTACAAAAGAACATGGCATCGATCGAAAAATTTAGGAATGTATGAAGAAAGATTTCACCAGGGTGAATGCAGTGAGATGAAGCCAAACTATATGACAACTAGAGTTGTCAGATTATGTATCACAAAAAATTGAACAAGGAGATAAAAAAAGCGGGACAGTGGCTCCTAAATCCGCAAATAATAACATGAAACACTATGAAAACGAAACCTGTCTCTAATAAAATACTGCCTTAAATGTTAAAATTTCATTTTTTCTGCTGTACAATTTTACCAGCTCAGACAAACTCCTGTTTAAAACAAAACTTTTCTCCTCTGACTTGCGATTCCGTCTTCACAAATTTAAGCCTCATATTTTTAAAATATATTTTTTTATAATAATTAAAGCATGTAGAATAAAGTTATTTTGCTTTTTTAAACTGATTTTATTTCTCTTTACAAATAGTGCAATATAAAACAAAGTGGGTCAAGCCTCCCATATAGTGGGTCAACCCTCCCATATATGGGGAGCCTTGACTCATTATTTTTCATGATTAAAATCAATCAATTTTCAAATTTCTTATATGTTACCCTTACGTAGCAATTTTATTTTGATAACTTATTGTATTTCGAATAAAATGATAATAGAACTTTATTCTATATTCAATATTTAAAAAATAAAAATTCATTTTGTAAAAAGTGGGTCAACCCTCCCTATTCTCCCCCATTTACTACAATATTTCACTATACAATCTATACTAATAAAGGAGAATTATCTTCCGATACTTTATATATATAGGATAAATATAGCAAAAGTTAATAATATTTATAGAAATTTTTACAGCATATATTTCATATTGGATATTTTAATCTGAGGACAGGGTCTCAAATGATGATTTTGTTTGTTTACAACTTAAAATTAATTATTTATACATCATTATATGTACATTTATCATTGGTAATTGTTATAACAAATGTTACAATATATCACATTTTTCCGTTTTTGGTTTTAGTATAATTGAAGAAATATTATTGACAGTGGACTCAAATTGTCCAATTTGAATATATTGACCCAGAAATACTATGGGATTCGAGACTTGTTTGCACTGAGTAGATCTCTCAAAACGCCTCCCGTGTCTTTAAAAGTTAATTAAAAACCTATTTGGAAAAACGCGGCACGGACCAAGGCGGCACACAGTGGGGCAGGAAGCTTCCAAAGTTGGCAATAAATAAAATTTACTTTGAACAAAAAAAAAGCACATCATACATTCTTTTATAGACGTTACGTAGTAAAACTTAAAACTTTTACATAAGCTATAAAGTAATTTTGTAATTAATTTCAAATATTTTCTATACAAAAATAAGTTAAAAATAAGAAATTAAGATAGTTTTATAGATATTAAATATTTATAAATCATCCATAATATCACATTAAAGATGCAAAAATAACTGGTGTTGCAGACAGAATTAGTAATTTTAATTATTCTGAAGCTCACAATAAAGTGTATATCAGTGACTCGTTTTGAAGGAGTGAATCCCCCTTTCTCAGGCAAAATCTATGTACTAGTATCAAGACAGCAGAAGCAAAACTGTTTCGGCTATCTTAGTAGTAGCACACATTTTTTGTCTGAGGAAGAAGCATCCGTTCCTTCAAAACACGTCGTTAGTATTTAATTTTATAGTTTGTTTTAAAAATTTTAGAATATTTAATCCATACTATCATCTGGGTCATCATCACTGTCACTACCCTGATCACTAGATACATTGAGAGATGGAATTTTTTAACAAATGTAGGCTTTCTCGTGGCTGATATCTTAACTTTTTCTTTCTTTTCCTTTGTTTGTTAGTGTTCACTGGATCCGAACTTAGAAGTAAAAAAATGAAAATATCTCTGTTAATTATTTCTCGGCTGCACTTTCTGGAGTAGTAGAACTCTCCGTATCTTTTAAAGGTCTTTATTCCTGACTTTTTGTGCTTCCTGAGTCATCTGTCCTACGGGCAACAGAGCCAATCTTATAATTGCTGGTCCGTGAATCAAATACTTGTGTAATGTTGGGTTATGTTGTACTATGGATACTTCATGGCAAAATATCTGGATGTATCATGCACAAATACAAAATGCATGCGCAAAGAACAAAATCGCGTAATCGTTTAGCTCATAATCCTTTTGATCGTTCAGTAAACCTTTGAAACGGAATATGAGGTCAGCCACGTTTGCTTTTCAATCCCGCTTCTGTTTGTTTTTCAAATCGATAAAATAAAAGCGATCTATGAAGCCACTCCTTATTAATTCTAATAAACTTTTCCTTGTCTCGACAGGATTTTGCCCATCGGAATTTATATTGAAATTTAAAACATTTAATATATTTCTTAAGACTATAGAACTACTACGTGCGCAATTTTTTCCGATTCTGGAGCTCTTTTACCAAAAATTCATATTGCTTTTGAAAAGTCATTTTCTTTCGAACGTTTCATGATATTAAGAAGTTCTCTTCTCGTAATATATAATGTATTTAAATTCTTCCCTAAAAAAACAATATGTAATCATGTTTATGTACGTACGCTAACAAAAAATTGAGGATTATTAACTATAAAAATGACCATACAAATTAGAAAAGGGGCAAAAAAGAGCAACATTTTCTGACAAATTTACCATACTAAAACTCAAACCTAGCAGAAAAAATTATAGTTGACACTTAACCTGCTTTAACTCATAACTAAAACTTTCAATTTTTGTAGACATTGTTAATTTTTTTTTATAAATTTCACTACTATATATTCTAAGCGTCACTTTATCTATAAAAATCATATTAAAAACAAATTAAAAATTAATGTATTTTTGTTACATACCCGAAGTTGAATGTTCCATAGTCAAAAAATATTAGTTTAAAATTATTACAGGGTAATTAACAAACGAAAGTTGAAACAAAATTATTGAAATTTTTTTTTGTTTATTATCATCGTGCGATATGCAGTTTAACTGCTTACTTTAATGACGACCAAGATAACGTTGCACACTTTTTAATACCAGGCAGATGTTTACTGACATCTGCTCTATTAAAGTAACGTATGTCGTTAGTTCAAAATAGAATTTTATTTTTTCGATTTTTTGCCAGATTTGGAGGTTTCTTGCCCCACTGTGCGGCGTTGCAAATTTCCGATCCCCTTTCGAAGCGCGCTTGGTACAACGCCAAGTTTAACATTGAACAAGAGTTTTATTTTAGCTACACTGTAAAAAGAGAAGATTATTACTACGCTGAATTTAGTTTTATGGAATGCCAAATGAAGTTTACAAATTCAGTACTTTTATTGTCCTTTCAGAATTAAGTTCATCATAAACAGATTAAGAAAAGATTAAAAAAAAGAGTTATATAGAATAACAATATTTGATATTATTTAGGCTTCATATCTATTTGAAGTTTTATGGTATACCCATTCATACTTTTTTATTACATTCAGCTGTACCCAACCCTACGTTGTATAGTTTTTTTTTTACAAAGTATTATTATTCTTTTAAATAATACAATTAATAATTCATATATTTATTGTACGGAACTCTCTGAGCGCGAGTAATAATCGCACTTGACCGTTTATTTTTTTTTTATATCGTCTATTACAACAAACTTCGGTGTTCTAGCACAAGCCTCGTATTGGGCCAAGGGGGCATCATTTCTTTTGAAGTCCTAATGGTTTTACTAAAATATGATCACTCAGGAAGTTCCTCCCAAAAAAATTGAATATAATAAAATCCTCTTTTTCTCTAGAGATGGTATGGCACTAGCGGACTATACGGGCTGCCCTCTTCCGATGCTACGTTACTGGTTCTGGGGCGAGCTCGGGTCTTGTCCCCCTTGCAATTTATTAATCACTTGTGTACAACACACATTGCTACGGGATTGGTAGTGAGTTCCCCATATCCCTTAGCCCTGCGCTGATCTTCTCCTATACTCGGGCTTTTCATTTACGACTGACTTAAATTGGCCGCATAAATGTTTGTCGTAAACGTCATCTTATTGTAAACTAGGTTTTAATTGCATCCCTGGAATAAATTCAAGTCGTAAACCAGCCTACTTTTGTGGTCTAAGACACTGAAATTGTAATATTTGCGCAATATAATATACACACTTTTACATATTTTACATAAAAACAATATTTAATTATTATAGATTTTTTTTTTTTTTTTACTTCATAAAGTTGGTATTTTTGCTAATATATAAGATGTGGTGCAAACACACATGCACACTTGAAAAAATAAGGTCGCAATATATATATACATATATATGTCACAAATTTAGATCTAATTCCGCGATTTCCTTATATTATTCTAAATTACTACTCTATATCCACAAAATACTTATCCTTAAACAATCTCTATCATTAATTCCGTTAACCCCTTCGGGACGGGAGCCTTTTACGAAATTTTTAATCTTTTGTCACCGTTTTTTAAAAACAGAAATTTATGTCTTCTTGAATCGAAGAAATGCGCTGATTAAATAAGGCAAATTTTACAGTAAAATTTTACTGGTGAGGAAAAACAAGGATTCTGAGCACTTCATGCGGCACGTATACGTGTCGCTCGTCCCCAAGGGTTTAAATTCTTTTTAATGTAATGTCTCCTTGTCTAATTTACTTAAATATTACGCTTTTAGTATTCTTAAGATAAATGTTCCATTTCTGATCTTTTTTCTTTTAGAATGTTCTTTCAGTAACCATTGTTTTTCCTTTCCGAGAATTTACTTTCCCGCGCGTAGGGCGGAGTTTTCCCTTTTTACCTTCAAATTCATCCATTCGCTCTGTCAGCAATCTTTCCATGGCTTGATATTCTTAATTATTAATTGGTTAAGAGCGCGACCTACGTCATATTTGTATTACTACGGTAGACACACAAAATGCCGATGTTCACATTGTTTCCTCAGATTTTGGTCGTATTTCCATTTGTAATAACATCACCTGGTCGCCGACCGATGTATTCTATTATCTACAACTTTGCTTACCCCTAAATTACTACTATGAAGCGATGGCTAAATATCTCGGTGGAAACTCTGCCGCCTAAAGATTTTAAAATAAAATCCTGAGTTGACTTTACGTTTTGTCTCAATTATTCTGGAGAAACTACATTGGATAAATGAGTCTCATGACTTTCACTCGTTGACTGCAACAACTTTCGAACAACCATACTGATCTACTACAGAAACGTTCTTTTTAGCTTATCCTAATGCACGACTTCCAGATTTATTATTCAGTTACTATATATCGAAGTTAACTACATTTTCGAATCATCATATAACGTCAATGTCGTAACGTTTAACACGACAGGACTTCCTGTTTTGGTTATACTAGTCGGCAGGATCGACTTTACCTGTTCTGAGAACTTACACTACACTAGACGTAATCCACTACTAGTATTATGACAGCCAGTTACTTCATTTCAACTAATAAACCCTTCCAATGTTAGAACAATCTAACACACACACACACACACACATATATATATATATATATAGGGTGTCAAAAACCAGTGACCTCTGATTTTCTTCCTTAAATGTTGATCATAGACATATATTATAAAATACAAAGTTACGTAAAAATATGAAATTGATGTAAAATATTCATAAAATTAAATTTAAAAAAATGCAAACTTTACATTTTTTCACGGCTCCCGTACAAAAAAATTTCCCATTGACTAAAATGCCCTTCATATACTAATAAGGTGAGGTACAAAATTTCAGCATTTTATCATAAAAAGTCTCAGAAATGTGTTTAAAAAAATTGGTGATGAAAATGAAGCTTAATGAAAATGCCTTTTAACCAATTACTCTCCATAACCAGTCATACGCTTGAAGTTTTTCTTATAGTCCTGTGTATAATATATGGAATTTATAAACACTGCATAATACACTCTATATTAGAAATTTTTAAAGATACATACCAAGCAGAAAAGACACTTCCAAAAATTATCCATTATTATCGAAGTTGTAACTGAACCTTTTTATCCATCTCTGTAAATGAACTATAAGTGATAAATACTCCACAATCTCTATAAAATATATTGTAGTACACCTTAGTGTTTGTTCCTTTTTTACATTGATTATGTTTGAAGTATTATAACATTACCAAAATGCACTGCAAACGGTTTTCCTCCTTATATAACAAGGCAATGTAATTCTTATTTTCGTCCGTGTAAAAGAACAAGAAATGCTACGTATTCTTTTCTTCTCACACTGTCAGAAAAACTTGTCAACATACACTAAATTTTAATTAATTTTTCAACTGCTTTTCAGCAGTGAAATTGCGCTTGAAAATATTGAATATTAAAGACGTGAATAATCACTTTGCTAACAAGTCGTAAACCAACTTAGTTTTAAGCGTAATTTCACTTCTGAAAAGTAGTTGAATTATTAATTAAAATTGTATATTCACCGATGCTTGGTTCATTTGCGTCTCATGTTTCGCCACTAGATTGTGTGCTCATGGAGACTTTTCCATCTAGTGCTGCGGTTGCAGCCTTACCGACTTATATAAGTGAGAGATGCCAAGCTGGGCATCGTCCTTGTGGCTTAGTGGTAGAGCACTGGAGATCTATTCCAGGGGTCCGGGTTCGATTCCCGGCTTGGACATTTTTCACTAAGTTGGTTTACGACTTGTTAGCAAAGTGATTATTCACGTCTTTAATATACACTAAATTATTCCCCAATTTTTAACAAATAATTTCCGTACTGTTAGAAAACATGTTTTATCCGTGAATGCTTCCAAAGGGTCTGAAAAAGAGTGAGAAATTCCGTATATTCCTAGCACGCATGCACTCTATTAATACTAAAATCCGAATTAATTTGAAAGAAAAATCCAAAAATTATGTAAATTAAGATTTATAATTTAATAAAATAAGAGAAAATGCTTTCGAATTTAAAAATAAGTAACAATTACTTTTCCCATTCATTAAAAAGTACTCCCAATTAATTTTTTTTAATTTAATAAGGTGAAAAAAGTTTAAAAAACTTAATTTATAAAGTTGCTTATAAAAAAATATTCGTATTTAAAGTATATTTTAAATGAACATATTTAATTTAAATATTAAATGGGGGAAAAAATTGAGTTTACTCAAAAAAAAATCTTATCGAATAAAATACAATATTCATACTTTACATTTAGTACATTTACTACTTAAAAATATTCATAATTAATATTTTTATCATATTTTAATACTAAAGTATTAAACCCCCAGCCGCAATCTCATTAAAGACGAAATCTTCCCGAAATTAACTTAAAAATTAAAAGCTTTTCAAAGAAATTAATAAAACTATGTCTATTTGAAGCAAACGTATTTACTTCAAAGCGTTGCGAGTCCGTCCAACCTCAGCGCGTTCGTTAGCGTACACGTCTCGTAATACTGGGATGGCTAATTCGATTCAACGTTGGCTAATTTATTTCTTCCGGACTTTCTTCAATTGACGGATGTTTTACCTCCTGTAACGGGGGAAAAATACCGGATATTTGTCAGTTAACGGGAAAATCCTGGCAGCTGTGCTTCCAGTATATTTTGTCGATCGGAAAGTCGTGTCGTGTTAATTATTAGACATTAGATATCAGAATCAATGTCTAATAATTAAATGATAGAATTTTCAGGTACGAATTGATTATCCCAACAGGAAGACTTTCCGATCGACCCAATAATTTCGTGAATTGAAGAAAGTATTTCTGAAGGTGCAGTAAGCATGGTGTAGTCCACTTCAGTAAGTAAGTAAGTAAGTAAGCACCCACCCTGGGAACCCGCTTTTGGCTTATGGTTAGGTGTAACCCCCAAGCCCAGGGCAGGGACAATTTTTATTACCAGCGGAACTCCTTCAATGATTTTTTTTCAATCTCATTATGCTAATAATATTTAAACATCAATATAATGAACCCCCAAACGATTTCTTCCAATAGACGATAGTGTAACGCAGAACTTTTGTATCTCCCTGTAAACGAACTATTTTGCTACACACTTTATTTACAATACCGAATCTTCTATAGAAAAACTTAATAACAGATAAGTTATCACATGACAATCGGAGTATACTTACGATTGTCGGTACACTCATAGGACGCTAGATGGCCAGACAGGCTAAGAATCAAAACTAGAAAAAAAATCAACTATCTTGGAAAATGTTAAAATTTTTTTACTAGTCAGACAACGCTCCAGAGAAATCTTTATTAATAAAATATTTAAAATTTTCCCATGCAGAATATTCCATACTTAACATTTTTATACGCAAACTGCATAGTTGCATTTATCCAGTCCTTATTTATATCCCTACATACAGATATGTCCCACGTTTATATCCCTCTACCGGGTGTCCTAAAAAGGACTGACTGATTTTAAAATTCAATAACTTGCAAACGGTGACAGATATTAAAAAAATTCTTGCACGAGAGTTATGTATGATGTCAAAAGTTTTTTTACAGTGATTTTCGATTTTAGTTCGAATTACAAACAATAAATGGCGCTGTAAGCAATAAGCGCTAAATGCAGGCTCGATTTTTTGGTATTTATCTTCTTCCATGCGGAAAAAGGAGATTAAAATGTACTGAGTGGGTCCCGAAGTACCAAAAATCGAGCCTGAATTTAGCGTCTATTGATCGAAGCACCATCTATTGTTTGGAAAACGAACTAAAATCTAATATCACTGTAAATAAAACTTTTGATCTTATACATAACCCTCCTGCAAAAATTTTTTAAATATCTGTCACCGTTTGCAAGCTATTGAATTTTGATCTCTGATTGATCTCTGATGATTATTGAAATCAGTCAGCCCTTTTTAGGACACCCCGTATATATGAAAAACAAAGGAGAATTTGGCAGATTTACTACGATTGGAGATTGTTTTCAATAGCTTAGTTACAGATTTTTATTCGCCTTCCTGACAAAACCAAACAAAAGCATTGATTTATAAATTTAAATATTTCCACTAGGTTAACAATGTTGATAGTTAGTAACTTATTGCAGTATAATATTGACCTTTGAAACATTAGTGCATATTTTGCAGCTCTGAATAATAATAAAAAAAGTTATATTAAGAAGACTTATATATTAGAAACTATGCGACGGATAAAATAAATTTTAAATTTGTGTTTTAAAATGTGCCTTCTGGCATATAGATATTTAATAGTATATAACATTTCAGCTTTAACAAATCATATTAAAATGAGATCATTAAACCCTTTATCTACTCAGGTATCAACTCAGTACCATTAACTTGTTATAAAATTCATTTAGTACAACGCTTAGCTGTAATACACTTTAGAATGAGTTATAGCTGCATTACTTTATCTTGTTCCAAAAGCATTATTGGTTACACAAAACAAAAATATTTGTAAAAGAATGATTTCTTTTGCTTTTGCATCTTTTCAGATTTTTTGGCATTGGGGGGGGGGGCGACTTTTTAATTCGGAAATACTTCTACACTTCTATTGGAAAACATTATATTTGTACATTTCCTAATTTTACAAAATACTAAGGAAAATATTTAAAGTAAAAGATTTGAGTGGGGTTATAAATATTGCGCAAAATCCCTGCACCAAATCCCTATCAATAAATCCCAAATCTATATCCCTATATCAAATTAATTAATCCTTCTAAATCCTTCAATCCTTCTAAAATTTATTAAATGACTATTTAAATCTTCTAATGTAGTTTAAACAATTCACGAAAAATTGTTTAGAAGATAAAAATTTCATGAATTCGTAATTCAGTACATAAAGGGTTAAATATATTACCCCCTGTTTTTAATTTAAAAAAAAAATGGTGGAAAATGTACAGCAGTGAGCCGATGTAATAGTATTCTCCAACTTATTTAATCTCAGAAATTCTAACATTAAATAAGGTTAGTAACACTTTTAAAATTTAGTGTCGACCCTTGCTGCGCATCTTTTCCACTACTGAAATAAAACATTTATATAGCAATCTGTAACTTTATTCAAAGACAATTTTTCCCCTACATTCAAATGTTCAGAAAATTATATTTTGTGCGTTTTTGTATTAGTTTTCTTTCTATTCTGTTTTATTTTAGCAGAAAAAAATCAAAATTCCTGTTGTAAAAATAGATATGAAATGTGACCAATGGTTAACACCGAAGAAAGATTTCCAATTTCTAAAACTATCGTTTTATGCCTTCGAATATTTAAAGGATTTTTTTGGAGTTACGTAAGACATCTTGGAATTTCCCCTTCGGCTTTGAATATAAATGCAACATTGTTTAGCAAGTAACTATTTCAAATTCGAACTGCTATATATCTGAAAGGTAAAAATAGCTTATTTATTGTATTTACAATTTCCTATTCAGTAATTTTCGAATCATATGACTAAATGGATATTTTTTTCATATTTATTGTTAATAAAACGCATGTATAACATATTATTTTAACAACAATATTGTTAAACAGTAAGTTTATGGTTTCGTACTTAAAATGTAACAGTAGGTTTAGGGTATCGTACAGTAAAATGTAAAAAAGGATTATAAGCTCATTATAGTATAAGCTCACTCGTGTGTCTGCCAGTCTATGACAGCCGTTTTTCTCGTAAAGATAGAACATGGAAAGTTCAAACTTGTCAGAGTTATAAAAGTTATTGACCCACATATTTACAGATTATTGCTCAGGCATAATTATTTTTAGGAAAAATTTAGGGGGCTATTTAAGTTACTTAAAAAATGAATATCGTGAGGAATATCGTTCGACATATCTTCAAGGTTCGTACGGGGCCTTGAATTTTATGACTAAGAAATTCTTCGGTACCAGTTTTTTTCTTATAGAAAATCTCTACTTAAATAAGGCAAAATTTTGCGCGTTTAAACTAGACTTATTTTTCTATAAAAAATACTTATATTTCGGCTTGAAAATAACGGTACCCGTGCGAAACCTGATTTTATAACATTGAACTCTAAAATATTTTTGCTTTAATTTAAGGTATTATATTTTTAGAGATATAGATGAAAAAAAACAGCAAAATTATGCCCCATCCCCTAATTCAAAATCTATTGAAACGAAAATTAGAAACAATAGAAGTTTAATAAAACCTTTCAGGAAAATTTTAGCGATAATTTTATGTCAGATAGTTTTTGAGAAAGTCGTTTTTTTTTTTTTTTTTTTTTTTTTTACAAACAAACTTTACTTTGCGGGCGCATAGTGGGCACTCAACCCCTATCGACTAGGAATCATTCAAGCATTGCTTATAATTATTTAAAATAAATGTCGGTAATTAGTCAAGGTATATTTTAAAACTTATCTAGAAAACAGTGACACGGATCAAGGCAGCGTTGCAGCATCGAGCAATTTCATTTCGAAGTACACTAGGCAAAATGCCAACTTCATACAAAGTCTTTGTTGTACGAAATCCCTTGATCAGGGTAAAACGCGCACTTAACCGATTATTTCAAACTAGTTTCATTATTTTTTTTACATATTATTTTCCTAAAATAAATGTCGGTAATTAGTCAAGGTATATTTTAAAACTTATCTAGAAAACAGTGACACGGATCAAGGCAGCGTTGCAGCATCGAGCAATTTCATTTCGAAGTACACTAGGCAAAATGCCAACTTCATACAAAGTCTTTGTTGTACGAAATCCCTTGATCAGGGTAAAACGCGCACTTAACCGATTATTTCAAACTAGTTTCATTATTTTTTTTTACATATTATTTTCCTTAAATACAATATTGTGTGCTACTGAATTATTTATTCAATCCATTTGATGGAAAATATTATGTTTCATACAACATTATGGCTCTAATTGAAATAAAAAGCATTAAATAATTCTCAATCTTTTTCAATGGAGTACCACTAAATCGAAATGTAATACTTTTTCCGTAAACCAAGTAACAAAGGCATATTCAACATGCTTTCATAGAGCAGGCCATTCAGCACACGGTCTCTATGTTCTGTCCTCCAAACATGAACTCTCACTAGTGATACTGTTCAAGTGATTATATTCGCCAAATCAGTGTCTGTAAATTTATAAGGCTTAACTTGCAAACACTAACTTATCATTATTGCTGATTAGCCCAGTAAATTTAGGGTTTCATAGCTAAGTAATTCATAATGAGCTGAAAATTTCAGAATTAGCTCTTTATGACAAGTAAAAAAATACTTTAAACGTCTCAGAAGTTCTCATGTGTGCTTCTATCCAAAATGGACGATCAAATATGGCCGCTAAGATTTTTTTGCATCGTCCAATGTTTTTTTTTTCATTTCTATGTCATATATCAATATTTTTTAACTTCTAAAAAATTCTGTGACCTCTACTTACATACTGTTTTCATGTATACATAGGGCCTGACTAACCGAGCCCCCGAGCCCCCGTGCCAGAAAAGCCTAAGAAATAAAAATAAAATAAAATTGCTAAAAAAACTCTCTCTGTTCAGGTTTTTAATGGTCTTGTAAAATAACCTTAAGGTGTAGGGGTCCCGCAAAGAGATGCCTGCCCAGGCCTCAGTCGATTAGTCGAAACCTGCACCTAGTTTTTATCAAAATAAAAGCTACGAATGAGTTGTACATTCATTTATTTGTCTTCAAATTAGTAGAATTTCATTGCCCTTAGCCTGTTTTGCCTCGTACTTAAGAAACTATTGACAAGTCATCTGCATGCTTGCAATCCTATTTGTGAGGATTATTTTTAAAATTTTGTTTTAAAAAATGACAGATATTCCATTTTTCTATATAGAAATGTTTGTCAGAGGACTGTGTAGGAAAAAAAAGAAAGAAAGTTAGAACAAGTTTTTATTATTTATTACAAGGCACAAAAATTTAAATCCAAAGTAAATGTACAATAAAACATTATAGTAATGCTTGTAATAAATAAGCTTATAATCTTGTGGTAAATAAAATTAAAACAAAATTACCAGAATGCCACTCATTCAACGTCGTAACCGTTATCGTCGTCTTCAAATCCGTTAATAGGACGAACTGAATTCGTGCATGTTTCTCCCAAGCAAGAAGTACAAAACCTATAACAATGGAGAGCTGCCTTCTTGCACTGACATCTTTCATCACAGTCCCTTGCAGCAGTTATTTTGCAATCACTATAGATAAGCTGCAGAAGATTTTTCGGCGCTGCGGGAAGTGTTGAAGGTAATGGGTTTAATCTGCCTTCTTTCATGAACCATTCCCATTCCCATTCAGTAGATCTAGGTTGTTTCCCAGCCACTGTTGGACTTGAAGATAAACCCGAAGTGAATGCTGCGAAGTTGCTGCACTCGTTGGTGGAAGAACGGCCAGGTTAAATTTTGATGAGAGATTTTTGGTTACTTCTTTATTGTAACAGATATGCAAAAGAAAATCTACGAGATTACCTCAAATACGAATTGGCTCCTAAACCTCTTTCCCTCTTTGATGAAGTTTCAATGAGGAAGAATGTTAAATCAACTTTAACTGCTATCATTGAAACAACTGAGCCTTGTGTTGAAGCTCCACCAACTTAAATTATCTAAAAACAACGTTTGAACACACAATAAACTAAGTTGGTTTGATCATACGTATACGTTTCGTGAGTACTATGGACTCACATCCTCAGTGTAAAAACTTTATAACAATATCCCCCCAACTACATGTACGATGAAAACCCAAATGTCAAAACAAAATACCAAAAGACTATCAAGTTCGAACAGCCAATGAAATTAATGCGGAAGTGAAGTGTCGTGACACAGCAAATCCACCCAGAAAGTTGAGATGTATGGTGTACTAGATAAATCATTAACCAAGGAGTCTTTAAATTTATGGATATGAACCGCCTCAAAAAAGTCCAAATCCAGAAGAGTAATGCATTTCTTGATAATGGTAGCTGAATCAAAATCAAAATTATGTCCCTCCCCCCAGCAATGAGAGGCGATAGAGGATTTCTGTAATTCTTTTTTCTTTACAAAGTTTCTGTGTTCATTGACTCTGTAACGGAGTTTTCGTTTAGTTTGCCCAATGTAGGATAAACCACATTGGCATTGAATGTTGTAGACTCCCCAATAATTGTGAGGAGCAATTTGATCCTTAAGTTGCGAAAATGTCAATTTATTAACTGGTTTAAAAACCACATTGAAATCATAATGCCGTAAGATATTAGCCATCTTAAAGCTAATGCTATTATAAAATGGTAAAATTATAAGGTTAGAAATGGAAACCGCAGTATCAGGAGAATCAAGATTATTAACACATTTATTAAGACTATGAGAAATTAAATTATTGATATAGGATAAACTAAATACACGATCAATAGCCACAGATCTAATATAATTTAATTCTGTAATAAGTGAATTATTATCTGAACAAATTAAGCGAGCTCTATTAATCAAATAAAGAAAAGCCGAAGCTTTTTGGGAAGGGGGGTGACATGAATTGAAATGGGGGGGTGAGAGTGCCCTCCCCCCCCAGGATGTGAGTCCATAGTACTCACGAAACGTATACGTATGATCAAATCAGCTTAGTTTATTGTGTGTTCAAACGTTGTTTTTAGATAATTTATATTTCCACACAAGTTCTGTACTTACTCCACCAACTTGCTCGTTTATTGTAGATAAAGGATTTCTTTTACATGCATTGGTTTGGAATGAGTCTTACACCTTCAGAGATATATGCCTCAAATATATTAGATTTGTCCAGAAACACTTCTCTCCATGTGAAGCAGTTGTTTTTGATGGGCACTTGTGCCTTATCAACTAAAAGTCTGGAGAAACAAAGAAGGTTGATGTCGAAAATGTCTGCAACTATTGCTTTTGACGAAAACATGGCGGCCACAACCAAACAAGCTATTTTTTTTACGGAACTCCGAGAACAAGGCTAGGCTTATTCGAATGGTCATGGGCTACTTCCAGGACGAAAGAATAACTGCCCTACAGGCGGATGCTGATGCTGATGCACTAATCTGTACAACAGCAATTAATTCAAGTAAGACCAATTCTAGATTAGTCACAGTAGTTGGTACTGACACATCTGCTGACCATTCTCATCGCACGAAGTAACCCAGGAAAACCACTCTTCTTTCTACGACCTCACGAACAAAAATGCTATAACATATTTAAAATCAAAATATTACTTGGCCCAATGAAGGATTCTATTCTCTTCCTACATGCAGCAACTGGATGTGATACCACATCAGCAATTTTTAGGAAGGGAAAATCCTCAGATTTTAAATTGATAAAGAAAAACCATGAGCTGCTTTCTTTGACTTCCTTATTCAACAGTCCTCAACTTAAACCCCAAAAGGTAATTGAAATTGGGAAGATATTCATGAAAAACCTTTTAGGAGGAGTGAAAGTTGACTCCCTAGATGAGCTGCGATATCTGTTACAATAAAGAAGTAACCAAAAATCTCTCATCAAAATTTAACCTGGCCGTTCTTCCACCAGCAAACGCAGCAACTTCGCAGCATTCACTTCGGGTTTATCTTCAAGTCCAACAGTGGCGGGGAAACAACCTAAATCTACTGAATGGGAATTGTTCATGAAAAAAGGCAGATTAAACCCATTACCTTCAACACTTTCCGCAGCGCCCAAAGATCTTCTGCAGCTTTAGTGATTGCAAAATAACTACTGCAAGGGACTGTGATGAAAGATGTCAGTGCAAGAAGGCAGCTCTCCATTGTTCTATGTTTTGTACCTCTTGCTTGCGAGAAACATGCACAGATTCAGTTCGTCCTATTAACGGATTTGAAGACGACAATAACGGTTACGATGTTGAATGAGTGGCATTCTGGTAATTTTGTTTTAATTTTTTTTTACCACAAGATTATAAGCTTATTTATTACAAGCATTACTATAATGTTTTATTGTACTTTTACTTTGGATTTAAATTTACGAGCAAGTTGGTGGAGGTTCAACACAAGGCTCAGTTGTTTCAATGATAGCAGTTAAAGTTGATTTAACATTCTTCCTCATTGAAACTTCATCAAAGAGGGAAAGAGGTTTAGGAGCCAATTCGTATTTGAGGTAATCTCGTAGATTTTCTTTTGACTTGAGTATAGCAGCAATCCTCGTAAACAACTGTAGAGGATTGAATATCACAGTTGAATTCCTTATTATCAATGTGTTATTTGTTGCCGATATTGGTATAACTCTCTTTTTCCGTTGAAGTTTAATTTCCCCAAATGAATATCCTATGATTTAAGACAGTTAATTTTCACCAACTTTCTTTGCATTGCCACAGTTTGTTTTATCATCAGCAACCAATCTACTAGCTATATTCATCATCAAATGTTTAGGACATTGATTATCGAAAGGATTGTGAAGCAGTAGCCATTCGGATAGCTTATTTAAATCAGAATCATCTCTTGATTGTCTGGAAGGCCTAAATTCAACGTGTTGTTCTGAGCATACATAAGTTTTTTCACAAAAATCTTCAAATACTTCCGATACTTTCATGTTCATTGGACAAGAAGCAATCCATCTGGACAAAGTAGAATCTCCCATTCATCGGCCATGTGTTAAGCCTCCTGCTACTTTTATGGATTTCATGAGACTCTGCTTTATTATCATGTCTGATGCAACTCCACTCCATGCCCTGTCTTTTCTGCGAATAGTAAAATAACCACCAACATTCTTTTTTAATTCATTGCTTTCCTTTTTCTCCATCAATTCTAAAGTAAATTCTATTCTGTTTAAAGACTCCAAAGTCTCTATCTGATGAACAACTTTTCTGTACTTCTTTGCTTTTTTTGTTTCTACTTTAAGTGAAGCCTCTTCACCGCAAAACAAACAGTGGGTTTTAAAATTGAAACCCGTGTCTTCAGTTTTCTTTGTAGGTTTCTCACAAAGAGTAGCATGGTCTCGTTGAGAAATTTCCTTAGCGATCAAAGATGGCATGGTGTAATATTTTCTGCACTCTGAATGTACAGTTAAACTGCTGACATTCGAAAAATATTCATGTAATCCATCCTGTCGTCTTTTACTACTATTGAAAAGGGTTTGAATGTCCCTTGTCAATGAAACTGTTTTACCAACATTCAGTGCTTCACCACAAATCACACACAACGCATCGCAGTCCATTTGAACTATATTCGGACATAAAAAGCTAAACGGAGCAAAAACAAAAGCGAAAATGACCACGCACAGTCAAGTCTTTGGCCGAAACAATAAACTGTGAGCAGAGCCCTCGTCAGCAAACTCACATTCCTTTCCAACCCCCTCCCATGTCTGTATGGAGCGCATGCGTAGGAAATTCCTTCATTCACTACCTTTTATTCTTATTCTTATCTGCATTTTTTGTTGAAAAAATGTCTGTGTGTGAAAATGTAGGTGAAAACCCCAAAGGAAAAAGCGATTTTTATTTTTTTTTTAATAATTTCAGTTTAAATAAATCGTATTACCGTACATTTTATAATTCCTTTATTTTATAAAACTAAGCTCATATTCAAAGTACTTGATGACTGCATTGGTTTCCTTAGAAGCGAAAAATATACACTTTTGACGTAAATATGCAGAAAAACATCCACCAAGGCGCAATTATTTGGCGGCCACAGTTGATCTGCCATTTTGGATGGAAGCCGACATCGAATTTTTTGAGACTTTTCAGGATACATTCTATACATATCCAAAAGCTAATCCTGAAAATTTTAGCTCATTATGAATTTCTTAGCTATCGACCTCATTTTTGGTCTAAATTTACTGGGTTAGATATAATTAGTGTATTTGCTATACTAAGCGAAAATTCCTCATGTTCGTTTCAATATTTGTTAGTCATGTCTGGTTTTATGTTCAATTTATTCTTAGTTGTTGTGTTTATCTGAGGAATGGAAGAATTTGCCTTTTGATCTAGCTAACTTCTTTTAAACATAAGGAGAAATTTTACAGATTTTCCCGAAATCAGCAGTAAATTCCTTCGCTTCAACAAACAAAACTTCATTAATTAATAAGTTAAAAATTTTTTAAGGATTTTTATCACAAATAGCATAATATTTATTTTCCCACTCTCTCTGTATTAAGTGAAGGTGATATTGTTTCTGTGGTTCTTCAATGAAAAGAGATAAAGAAATTTTTTTTTTTAACTGTTGCGATTTCTGGCTTGATTTAATATTTTAAAAACATTGTTAAGTTTTCTGGATATGAATCATTGAAATATGCTATTCACTTATAGTACCTTATCAATTCATAAACCAATTTTACTTTCAATTCTAACCAAAAAAATTTACAAAAGTTAGATTCATGAAATTGTTTCTCACTTTTTTTATATTTTACAAATCTTTTGGTACATTCGAAGAAGTTCTGCATCATTTCCTTGGATTATACAATCAGAATTTATAAACTTTTTGTATAATCTTAATAGCTTCTTCTTTTATCTTTATGAGATAAATTCATTTCTTTCATTTTTATCTACACTGCTCAAAACAATTAAAGGATATTTGAAGTTTTATATAAAATAAAGATATAAACGAAATTTTTTTTGCCGAAAATAGAAGAAGAGAATCACAAATGCAAATTTTTCTGGTTTTCAAACTGTGGAGTATGCAAATTTTGAGTTCGACGTCAAAAACGTCGCTTCAGCGGCAGCGAATGAAATTTGACTTTCAACTGGATAAAAGAGAATGAAGACAAGGATGATCGGCATTCAGTGATTGCTTTGTTTCGATGAGTACGATGTCTCAGCGAAGTCATTTGACAGATTCAGAAGCTTTGAGAATTGTTAATAGGATAGAAAAGGGCCAAACTCAAGCCGAAGTAGCGCAAGCCATTGGAGTGTCACAAAGTGTCATTTCCAGGATCTGGAACCGTTTTTTGGAGAGTGGATGTGCAGGCCGAAGACCAGGGCAAGGTCGTAGACGGGCAACAACGCCCAATGAAGATCGGTATTTAGCGTTAACAGCTCAGAGACACCGAACCATGAACGCTACTCTTCTCCAACAACACCTTCGCTCGGCTACAGGTACCACGATTTCAACTCAGACTGTCCGAAACCGGCTCCATGCTGTAGGTCTGTATGCTCGCCAACCGATGATATGTGTTAGATTAACATCAAGGCATCGTCGCGACCGCAGGGAGTGGGCAACCGAGCATGTCAACTGTAGGAGAAATGAATGGAGCAATATTCTGTTTTCTGACGAGTCCCGTTTTTCTGTGCATCCGGATAATAGGCGTATTTTCATCTGGAGGGACCGTGGCAGTAGGAATAATCCTGCGTTCATGCACGAAAGTGTCAGATTTGGCGGTGGAGGAGCGTTGGTGTATAGTGAAAATCACCATTGACGGGTGCACTGACCTCTACATCATTCGAGATGGAGCTCTGACTGGTCGCCGATATAGGGATGAGATCCTCAGACCTATTGTAGTCCCTTACGCTGCAGCAATCGGAGATAACTTCATTTTAATGGACGATAACTGCAGGCCACATCGTGAAAACCTGGTGGAGGATTTCCTTTTCGAGGAAGGAATCGTTCGAATGGAATGGCCAGCGTGTTCTCCAGACATGAATCCAATCGAGCACGTTTGGGACGCTCTAGGAAGACGAGTTTCTGGCCGCCAACAACCCCCACAAACTCTCCAAGAACTGGAAAGAGCTCTTCTGGAAGAGTTGGGCAGAATACCCCAACCAATTATAATAGCCTCATTGAGTCCATGCCTCAAAGGTGTTCAACGTTGCTGGCCGCCCGTGGAAACCATACCCCCTACTGAAAATGATTTTCTTTGAAGAAAACACCTTTCTTATTCTTTTTTTCTCATATGCACAAATTGTGTTTTTTTCCTTTAGTACACAAATGCGCAATAAAATGCCTTTTTTTCTGCCAAACATTTGTAATTTATTCTCATATAACCTACTATGTCTGTCGACCATGTATCAATCAGCTAAACAGTTTACCAGATACAAAATCCACCTAAAACTGCAATATCCTTTAATTGTTTTGAGCAGTGTATATCTCATTAAATTGCATTATAGTACATTTACAGTATTATGGTTGACTATTCCATTCTGACTCCTCTAAGATGTGTTAAACAATTACTCATCAACAGGGAGTTAAATTGGACTGCAGCTAGGAATTTCATTAATATATCGCATGTTCAAATACAGCTACTATTACACGAAACGTAAAGTTGGCGTCAACTAGGAAGCCCAAAAATACCTAAACTGTTCAACAATAATCGCTGCGAAAACAGTTCCTAAAACAATTATTTAATTATGAACGAAAAGGGAGCTAAGCGGAATTCTTGAAACTTGTTATGTAGTTCTACTACATTCCGATTAGAAGGTTTGCTAACGAGTAATGGTTGTATCACGTGCCTAGTTCGCACACCATAGTTGGGAGACCCTGGCATTGAGGAATTTTAGAGAAAAGTAAATAGGAGATAAATACAAAACAATTTACCTACTGAAAGAAATTTTTTTATGTTTTATAAAATGCATGAGACATTTAAATTTTGGAGATATTAAAAATACCCTATAAATACTATAAAAATTTTAATCGTTTTCTCTTTAAAACTTAATGTGTTTAGTATGCGTCATTGGTAAATTTGGATTAATATTTAATTGCTGAAAAAACATGTCAAGTTAGTTTTTGGAATTATCACTTCGTGAAACAAAAACATACCGGGACATCCCTGACATGGTGTTTTTAATTTGTATAAAGCTACTCATCTGCTAAAGTGATAAGAAACGAAAGAACTTTAATTTTACATGAACTTTTATTACATTAACTTCAAAAATTAAATGCCTAAACGAGTAATCGAGAATTATATGTTATAATTTCAATTATTACTGCGAAAGAATTATGATAGTGATTGATAGATTGGATTATTGGGCAGAACTATGTTGTAAAATCTGTAAAATAAATTCTGTGAATATTTATCATGAATATCTTAATATAATATCTTAGTGCTGCCAAGATGCTTTAACTTCCTTGTACTCAATTATCAACATTATCTGTAATTATAATAACAGCCATATTAAAATATGTAATTTATTATTTTTTTAAATTCCAATATGAATAATAACTTTCAGAGAAAAATAAAATGGATAACATACATTTAGGTGGAATGAAACTTCTGAAAAAAAATATCTTTAAATAAAAAGTTTAAAAGCATTTATTTATACATATTTCCCGTGTTTGTTTATTAAATTCGTGATATTCGCCTCCTGATAAAAATATTCCCGTTATTTTAAAAACACAGATTCTATTCTGGGAAGTATTCAAGATGCGAAAAAAATATCTTTGAAAGCGCCTCGAGGAGACATTTGCATTCTGTAACACAGGTTAAAACGGCATTTTTATCTTCTTTAATGTAATATTCATTACAAAATGAAACATTTTCTTCCAGATTACCATATTAAAATATTTTTTTTATTCTAGGAAATATTTAAAAAAATATTATTTTAGGTTAAAAGTATGATTTCTTTTAAAAATATATTTCAATAAGTCAGAAAAATTCTTATGTCGAAGTAAAAAAAAATCGAATAGTTTCTGTTATTTTGTAATTTAAGTGGAATATTATTTAGCTAAAAAACGTTTTCCAATAAACACTTAAATAAAATTAGATTCCAAACGGAATTCTTATAGCTTGATAAAATAAACATAATAGGAAATATAAGTTGGAGATTTAAATTTACAGAATTAAGATTTTTAAATAAAATTTTGTTCATTAGGAATGCAATCAATTGGTAAATTGACTATAAAAATATCTTCATATTATATTTTTGAATGTGAATTTTTATAAATGACTCATAATCTAAATATTTCGATTATGATTAAATTAAAATATTTTTTTGTTGTTGTTAATTATTATGCAGAAAATTTATGTCTATCATTTAATTAAGTGTAGTCTAAACAATCTTACTCTTTATTCAATTTTGTATCTGTTTGAAAAATTTGAACATAAAATAACACAAAATAATATATCAATGGCCAAAAGTCACCCGATAACTTCGTATTAGACGTTCAGTCAAATATCTACAGAAATGTTGGACAAATTCTTCTGGACTTTCAGAAATATAAAAATATGTTTAACGTATTACGTTTCAGCAAAATCTTGACCACTAAGGCAATTAAGAGACCAAAAACAAAATGAATAAAATAATATGATTTGCGGTCATCTAGTAAAATAAATTGCTCGAAATATGTCGATGTAGTATATGAGTCCTATGCATTTTTTTCTTTTTGTAGAAGATCAGTACGCATATTCATGAAAATATAAAGTTTTTATTATTATTATTATTATTATTATTATTATTATTATTATTATTATTTTGTATTGATGTGTTATTTTGTGTATTATGAAGAGTCTTTAACAAAATGTAATGCCATTTTCTGGAAACTTGACAACGTACAATGGGAACAACATACTACATTTAGAATGTAAATATATAAAATATTTAATGCAATATGAGAAATTGTTACTGCAATCGCAAAAATATAGCATTTCGTTTTTCATATTTAATAGTCATTTATATTGAATATAGGTTCCCAATCTTTTCTAGACCACCGCCCCCTTTACGAGAAAGAAAAAATCCAACGCCTCCCTTTCATAATAGTTAATTATAGCAAATATTAAATATTGTTGTATTCTACACTATCTATTTTTTCTGTCTATCTCTTAAGAATTACAAAGTAGAAAAATTATTAAAATGACCATCAAATGTAGTTATAAATTGTTTATTAAAAATTTAAAAATAAGCACAAAAGCAATAAGAAATAATTTAAAAAAATCTAATGCGATGGTTGAGGCTGGGGAAGTTTTAACAATTTGTTAATGTCGATTTCCAATTTCGTTAACATCAACCCGCAAATTACCGCAAAGTGATGTACAGTCTGTTCTTTTTCTTAAACAGTATATTAGCTATTGCACTAAACCCAAGCTTAGCCAAATCCGATGAAGGAAAGACAAATAAAATTTCTGTACGTCCACAGTCCAGGATAAAGATCTGGTACAGATTTCGAAGCCAGAATTGTTAGTATTCATTTTTGAACATTACTTTCAGCCCTTGCAAATTATTGATACCTCTATTATATAATTATAATATGATTATATAATTATTTTGACATTCATGAAAGAAATGTAGCTGCAATGCCGCTATATGAAAAATTTGTTTTCGGCGAGTATTAGCGTCAATTTTTTGCGTAAAAGAAATTCACCTTGGGATCAACAGCTTTAAGTTCGTTTGTATAGATTTCCATTTAATATATTTTTATTTTATTTTATGCCTGAGTGAAGCAAGATCATCAGATCACTAGTATCTGGTTTAGACCTTATTTGTTCCACCCGGTAAGTTCCCCGACATGCGGGGATTCACTACACATAGTTCCAGTCCTCGGACAAAAGGCACATGCCAACGAGGAAAAAAAAATTTCATTAACACATAGATATACATAAAAACTAGCCGCTGGAGCACAAAGCTCCTAAACGGCAAGCAGCGGTGGGTTGATGCTGGAGATAAAAGTCCATTAATCAAAAAAGGAAATTTGAGGATTGTATCATGATTCCGGACCACATCGTCCAGATGGTATGTGCGCCGGAGACCTGCTCCTGCACGAAAAGGGGCGCTAGGACTGCCAGAAACTCGACAAAGGCTCTAACGCGACAAAGGGCGAGTCTCAGGAATGCACATGCAGAACAGCTAGGAAGTAAGATTGGTCAGGTCCATAAGGAAGTGAAATATTTCTGCCAAATGGCGGAGAAGTCTTTGGCGAGATAAGATGTTTTTGAGCCAAGTATCTGGGTGGGGGGTTAGGGTACCTAAGGTACCAGGCCTCTGTGAGTGTGCAGAAGAAATAGTAATCATCTAGGGACACAAAAGCCCCACACTCGCAGAGGTCCGTGCCAGAGCGTTTTAAATAATTAAGGTATGTCCTAAATGGACCATGACCGGAGAGGAAAGCTGATGTGGGAGGGGAGAAAGCTAAGAGATTATAGGAGACTTTTGGGATTAGGGAATAGGTGTGCCTGCCTTTACGTGAGGCATCCCAGTAGAGTTGCCAGTTTGACAGTATGTTCCTTTTAAGGAAAGAGCAAACATGAGATGGGGAGCAGGAAGGGCTAGATCTATGTTTGGACGTGAGGTGGCCTCCTTAGCCAACGTGTCACCCAGCTCATTGCCAGCTATGCGATATGAGCGGTGATATTTTCGAGAGAGGCCCTATGGACGAGAGTTTTTAAAATTAATTTGATTTTGAGTACTAGGGGTGTTTAGTCCTATGGGCGAAGATTTCTTGCAGGCTGGAAAGGGTCAATTTGTATATTAAGGGTCAATTATGTCAATTTGTATAATTTGGCGAGTGGTTTGGCGATTTATATAATTTGGCGAAATTGGTTGACGGGATAATCAAGTAGTACCGCAGCGGGTTTGGCGTTAAAATTCCCCAATCAAAGAGAAATGAATAGAAGTCCATTTATAGGGAGATCGCCACTGTTTTTTAATTATAATTCAATCTTTCGAAATCTTTTTAAAGCCAATCAAATTAGCGTGCATTTAGAGTCTGCGGTGTCTGGACGGGGGTTGGCGAGCGTAGCTCGTAGGGGGCCGAGCCCCCTAGTTTCTTAAAAAATTACAATAATTTAAATGTGATTATATTTCATATAATAATGCAGTGAGTTATGTTAGTGAAAAGTTATATAAAATAACTTTATTTGATTCATTATTAATGAAATAGTTTATAATGTATTTTTTAATAGTTAAAATGATTACATTTTAAGGTGAAAGAAAGTGATTATTTAAAATATAATATAACCTTGCATAAAAAAAAAACATGCCTCATATGATATTTCTCTTAAAATTACGCTATTATTTCTTTTTTATCTATGAATTATAAGAACTTATGGTATTAGCTACGTTATTTGAGTTACTCAGCATGAGGATTTAAGTTAAAAGGAAATTTCTAAAAAAATATAGTGCAAATCTAAAATATCTTGATAATTAATTAGTTTTCGAAATCATTATTTTTTATTAAAATTTATTATTAATATTATTATTATTATTAGAATGCATTAATAGCTTAATAAAAAAAACTGAATGTTTAATCAAAGTTCTTCGTAAATTATCAAAACAGTTTAGTATTAATTAAATATATAACTTCTATTAAAAATTTGTTCGTTAAGTTAGGAAATTTCATTATAAATTGTCAATGTAAATGCTGATAATTTTATTAGTCAAGTTGGAATAAAAAGTTACTTTTTCAAATCGATATATTTACTCACATCCCAAGTTTTCGACAGCGTGTTATTTTAGTTGTGTTTCAGTTAATAAATAATATTATAAACAGTGGTTAATAATTAATTATAAACAT
Source organism: Maratus speciosus (assembly GCA_963932465.1). Taxonomy (NCBI): domain Eukaryota; kingdom Metazoa; phylum Arthropoda; class Arachnida; order Araneae; family Salticidae; genus Maratus; species Maratus speciosus. Next base: position 173,639,212 of record OZ010790.1, on the reverse strand, counting down.
CAAAGATAATTAAGAAATAGTTCACATAATTTAAATGTAATCAATTTCAGTTAGTACAACACAGAAGCGGCTTAGGTAGAAGTATTAAAAGCTTATAAAATATTATTAACATAGTAACCTTCTGTTGCAGACTATAAAAAATATCTGTAATGTTATTTAGTAATAATTTCATGTTTAGCATTATTCACATTAATAAAGTAATTCAAATTTAATTTTTCAAAATCAGAGCAATAATTTTATTGATTTATAATAGGAGCAAAATTGTTGATTTCAGGTTTTTTTTTTTTTTTTTTTCAAAAACAACAAGATATGATAATGTGATGTATTTAATATGAAAAAAAAAACTGATACGTTTGTGTACAGCTGACCAGTTGGACTGATGATAAAGAAATAATTTTTCATCTAACATACTACATGTAAAATTTTTGTGCACATAGAAATACCGCGTCAATATGTTTTATCAGATTATGAAAAGATTTTTAATATTTATTTATCTGCGTATACAGGGCTCCACACAAATTCCCATGCAAAGGTAGGGGGCGGAATAGTAAATAATTTTTTTGGAGGAAATAATCCTTTTATTTACCCCAAAATACAAGATGTCTTAATTCAATCCGAACTCAATTGTTTGTACAAAAGATTAATACATTTAATATATTTTATTGAAATTTTCAACAGACATACTTCATTTGGTGTAAAAAGCAATTATATTACAAAAATTGCTCGCATAACACAGTAATTCTGTCGGTGACCAAGACTTTGATATCAACTGATTTCCGAACCATTGCGCAACTTGTTCAGAACTGTTTGGATAGCCATTCTGTTTTAAAGAAAATGTGTTTTTAACAATTATGTTCTTCTTTCTAACTGGAATCAGCACCCGATCAAGCCAAAGAGAGGACCAGAAGTTCGAATTTATTCAATGCCTCCCTTCCTACAACGTTATAAAAAATTAATTATTTCCTGAGCTTTAGAATAGATATATAAATACATAAATACATATTTAAGTAAATATATTTTTGTTTTTTAATTTTGTCCTATTCTAAAAGTATATGCATTTTAAATTAACCAGATTCAGGTATATATTCACGTTACTGAAATGTAATATCGATTATATCCAATACATATATGTATACTCTGCCCTATAGTATAACATATTATATTAGTATCAGCTAAAGGTGGTTCCGCATATTTTGTTGTCAGAGTTATTATGCGAGTTTTAAAAATCTAATTTCTTTTAATAGCTCTGTTACTTTTTTAATTATCTAAAAAATAGGGTTTTTCTTTAAAACATGTAGCAAATCATAGCCACAATTTAAAAAAAAAAGAAAAAAAAGAGAAATATTTGTCATATTTTTATTTCGAAACACTTAGAAAATTCCTTATTAATTAATTAATTAATTTATTTTTTTACAAAGATTCTGTTTCAAGGAGAAATTTTCTCAGAAATACATTTACCAAGTTTCCAAAAATAATTATCCTCGGTTGTAAATATGTACATATCAAATTTTCTCTAAATTGTGCGATACAAAAAAAAAAAAAAAAAAAAAAAAAAAAAAAAAAAAAAAAAAAAACTTGCATTTTGAATAGTTTTTAAAATCCCCCTTACTAAAACAATGAAATTTTAGAAATAAATAAATCATTTCGTGGGTTTTCCCCTCATTAAGTTCATTGTTATTCAGATAACCTGCATTTAAATGAAAATATATGGATAATTCAGGAACTAATGTCATAATTTAAATTGTATTTGATTAGTATTTTTAAATACTTCTAAAATCTCATGTTAAATTCATAGTAGCAGAGCTACCAGATCTGGAACAATATCGGCTTTAAGAACGCGTGTGTGTTATTCTAAAGCTTAGCGAAATTGACAACATAATTACAAAAAAATGCAAATTAAGATAGTCATTTAAATGACTTTTAAATATACATTTGTTACAAAATGATTATATTCAGGCTATTTGTTTTTATGTTTTTAAATTAAAAATACACTAAATAAAAATGTTAATATTATATTAAATTCGTAACCTTACATATTATATTAGCAATCTATTTTCTATTGTATTGAAATATAATAACCGCTAATCTGAAATTGTTAATACTTATAGTTTATCTATCATTAGCTATTAGCATGTTTAAAATTTCCCAGTTCCCTTAAGTAACAAAATATGACTTAGTTCTTAAAAAAATTAAAATATATTAAACTTTAAATTACTACCACAACTTAAGTAATCAACTTTTAGGATATCGAGTAACAATGATCGATTAAGTTAAACTTTGACACGATTTCAACAAATTCACTAACGCAGAAAAAAGGAAATTTAAGGATTAAAACTCTACCATAATAGCAAAATACATAAAATTCTAAAACCGTTGTCCAGTGTGATTTGTAGCAACATAAATCAAAGGGCAAAAACCTCAACACATCTAATTTTTCTTTCAAAAATCTTCCATGCTTTAAAAAAAAAATAATCCCCAAAACAGTTTCAAAGGGCCATCTTTATATAATATTTCAAAAAGAAGGATCTCCCAAGGTTTTGACACTTTGGGTAGCTAGCAACATGAAACAAAATCACAAAATAGCACACTTAAATGCATAGGGGCTTTGAGCGGATTAGAAAATTTGATGACTCTTGGCGGGCATTTCAATGCCATTTTTTGAGCTAGACATTTTCCATGCTATTCTATAAAAATGACATTTGTGACAAGATAAGTTAAAATGAGTAAAAGAACATAATACTACTAAAGTTTGTTTGAATACAAAACTTTTTCAAGTTCAAAATCTTTATGTCTAAATAATAAGAAAACTAGAATAAGATATGTGTCTGTATGTGACTTTTGTGTGTTAGTAAAAAAATACAAAAGTAACTTTTATTATCACTGAAATTGGTCTGTAAAAATATTTGTGTCTGTGTCAGGTGCTGTCTTTTAGGGGCCATCCCCTACATTTTTTTGAAAGAATGTATTTATGTTGCTATTAAAGAGCCTAATAGGCCCAAGTCATTTCTTTAATCCAGTATGAGGTCGTCAGTAATCCCAAACCCTTTTCCCTTTATCCTGACTATTCTACTGGGAGGTCTTAGTTTTTTTTTTCTTGTTTATTGTTTACTTCATTGTGACAATAAAAATACATGTTTCATTTACTGTATTTTTCTTCTTAGCTATTCTCCTTTTACCTACAAAAATGAGATATATTCCAATCTATACGAATAATCTGTATATTTTAAGATAAATCTACTTACATTATAAAACAAAGACATGTGCGTGAATAATACAGACATCATATCGATAATGATAATAGCCTGTCAAGTTTCTATCGCAAAATTATTATCTTTTAAACATCGTACAATTCCAGATTTTACACCATCGAAAAAAAAAAACAAACTTATAGATGAAATTTGTATAAATTTGTATCTCAATCTACACTGAAAAAAATATATACTATATAATTTTTAAAGTAATTTTCAAGCATGATTTTGAAACATACACCCAATTAAATTAACCCGATTATAGAAAATTAACAAGATTGCACTTAAAACAATGTAAATAGTGCAGCATTTGTTTCCGCTTAATATTCCATAAGAAAATTAAAACATTGCCATAATAAATAAATATATAAAACGCCGCCAGATTCATTAGATTAATTTTAGAAATGTATGGATATATCTTTGATTATCTCTTTACATTTTAAACTATATAGGGGCTGTGCGTATTTAACGTTATCACTTTAGGGGGAGGAGGGGATCGGCCGCGGCGAGCGGCCCATCTTCGTCCGCAGCCCTTTATTCTTCTACTCTAGTCCGACTCTTTTGCGGAAGCAAGATTCTTACGTCCCCAGCCACGTCCCGAATGAAAGACTCTCTAGCGAAATCCAGATTGAAAAATAAAAAAAAATCAAAAATTTAAACCGGACAAATTTAAAAGGGAAATTACACAAATTAAAGACACCGAAAAGCGGGAAGGGAGGGCTCGGGGCGATGAAGCTACCGAAAGACTCCTGCTGCTTCTAGCTTATTATTAGTCTCGGTGGCGGTTGGGGGTGGGCGGGGGGGTCAACCGCCGCGGCGAGCGGCCCATCTTCGTCCGCAGCCCTTTATTCTTCTACTCTAGTCCGACTCTTTTGCGGAAGCAAGATTCTTACGTCCCCAGCCACGTCCCGAATGAAAGACTCTCTAGCGAAATCCAGATTGAAAAAAAAAAAAAAAATCAAAAATTTAAACCGGACAAATTTAAAAGGGAAATTACACAAATTAAAGACACCGAAAAGCGGGAAGGGAGGGCTCGGGGTACATGATATCGTAAGATATCACTAGAAGGAGGCGAGGGGTAATTTCTCTTTTGATATCGTTATCATATTTGATCTAACAAAAAATCTCTATTTTTATTTGTAATGTGTTCTTTACTTCAAAATATTCTTTTATCTATTTTTATGAAAATACGAAGTTATTAAAATCTATAAATGATTATAAAATTATTTGATTCGAAAATATGGAATGCCACAACATTCGGTATTCCTATTCTTCTGTTATATGCGTATGTATATATAATCCGCTATTCGAGAAACCAGGTGCAAAGTAAATTTGAAATTATACTTGTTGTGAGTTTACCTGTAAAGAAAAGAGAAAGAATGTTGTCCACCTCTTTAAAAAGTTCTGTCTCCCCCCCCCCCCCCCCGTTTGAGGGCAAGTGCAAGAAGATGTTATTACTGTTGAATGCATTATGTAACAATAATCTATTATTAACTACTTTAAAATAGTAACTGTTTCTTTTAAGTATTATTTGTTTTAAAAATATTTCACCATATACAATAAGTGATAGATTATTGAATTCACTTCATTTAATTAAAAAAAGTATGCAAATAATAAATGTATGACATCTATGTATCACTGTAAACTAAAGAGAAAAAATTCAAAAATCAAATGAATTTTTAGGCATTGATAACGAAATTACTAAGTGTGTGGGGGAGGGGGAGGGGGGGTCGGTGGATGATAACGTATGATATCTAAGAGAGGGAAGGGGTTCAAAATTACAAAAATTTTGATAACGTTATATATTGTACAGCCCCACATATATACATAATTATCCATAAAATGAAGCAAATCATGTTGCTGCGATAAAAAAGTGATTTGTTTTCAGTTTTTAACATTTTCTAACATAGTTGAAAAGTGTTTATGACTTGATGGAATTCTTTTAAGTGTCTCTGAAAGCGAAATATAAATGTTAAATACTTCGTTTTATGTACCGATCATTCTATACTAAACATCAATCACCCATAAAAATTTCATGGAAATTTCAGTATATTTACAAAACTTAGAGCAGGGACAAACAGACAAATCGATTCCATAAACACTTTTCAACTATGTTGGAAAATGTTAATAAATCATACCACTTCTCGAATTAGATCTTAAAAATAATTATTCTGTGTAGAATAGGGAAACAATATAAGAAACAACAGTGTCTGAATTTTTGGCACTTTGCAACGTAGTTGAAAAATGTTTATAAATTCGATTTGCCAGCCTGTTTAGCTGTCGTATTTCTGTCCTCGCTCTAACTCTTATAAATAGACTCTGACTGCCATGCAATTTTTCTTTGTTGTGGATGTTTACTATAAAATGTTCAGTAATTAAAATCAAATGTGTAGCATTTATAGCTTGTTTATAGGGACACACAAAAATATTATGGTCAATGTGGAAAAATAGTTTCTGATGCATTTCAATTATGTAACAGTACTTCAAACATAATGAAATTAATATGGATCACTGAGGTAGAATAAAAGATGGTTTCTCAGGAGTATGGGATGAATAACATTTACAGTTCCTTTACAAATAGTGGGGAAGAATTATTTATGAACTATAGGGAAAAATAGTTTGTGATGTATTTTAATGATGTTTTGATACTTCAAACATGATGAAAGTAAAAAAAAAAAAAAAAAAACACTGAGGTACATTGCGACATATTTTCTATAGAACAATGAGTGCGTAGAATTTAACTTCATTCACAAAGACGCATAAAATAATTTGGTTACAAGAGAGATTATGATCGATTTCATTAAATGACAAAAAATTCTTAATAATATTCTGTTACTGTCGAAAAGTGTTTTATCATCTATGCCTAATGCATGATTTTTCATTTTTGTTTTATTGCTAATATTTTATTGACGGATTATTTATAATTTTGGACTCCTTAGGCACACTTTGTTTTTTGGGCCCCTTCGAATCCTTTATATATATTGTAAAATTATATTTTTTTACAGATGGAACATAAGGATGCATTCTGCTCGGTAAGGTACATCTCAAATTTTCTCAGAATGCTGAAAAAAAAATAAATTCCCTCAAAATGAGAGATTTTGAGCTTTTGGAGATTGGGAAATCTGCGAAAACAGTAGTTGTATTAGTGCATTTCAATTTAGTAGGCATAGTAATATGAGTTGAGATCGACCGAAAATTCGGTTTCGTTTTCGACCTAAAATCTGAGTTCCGCAATGAATTCGTTTTCGGCGAAAATGCTGCCAAAAATTCGACCGGAACGAAACTCGACCGACACTATCTGTATTCCAAAAATCCCGTTTCTTCCTTCGGAATTTTTGAACACTACTCATTGATTTGAGATGTATCGGCTAAAAAGAGATACTCTTTATTTATTGCCATGATCTTCATTGTTTATACTTTTCAGTCATGACTCACTCAAAACGTGAGTGCAAATTATAAAGCAAGTAATGCATATAGGACTAAATTTTGAAGACGCTTTTCAAGTACACTTTAAAGGCTGCAGACTTAACAGTAATAGTAAAATTTCTAGTTTGAAAGAGCAGAAGTGTTTCAAATACTCTTTGAGAAAGTTCTAGTATAACAGATGATCCATTACAAAAATCATTATAAAAGAAAATCAGGGTATTTATACCTAAAACATTTTTGAACTAGATGAAATTCGTATGATTAAAAAAGGCACAGAGAAATTAGTAGAGGCACAGAGATACAACTTGGGTTACACGTATAATTACAGGTATGATTAATTAGTAATTATGTATGTTTATGTATGTATAAATTACTTAAAAAAACTTTTTGGATATTTTCGTTTTTGTTTTCGGCCGAAAATTGGAAGATTACCGAAAATCGGTTTCGACCTTAAAAACCTGTTTCGGTCGATCCTAAAATATGAGTAATAAAAATAAACTTTTAAGGCTATTCTCAAACCCAAACTGGCTAATTTATGACATATTCTTTATTTCATTTCGTATGCTCGGAAACGTATGATACAGAAACTATGCAATCGAGACACGTTTTCCATTTTTTTTTTTTTTTTTTTTTTTTTTTTTTTTATAAAAGCGGAGATTCTTTTAGAAAATTCTGTCAAAGTCGGCGTTTTCAACCGAATTTCTGACATGACAGCGAAAGAAAATAGAAAATTCAGTCGTCACGTGACATGAATTGCTTATAACTGGATAAGTAATTTATCAAAAAATGGAAAACCCATTTCAATAGTCAGGCTTTTGCGTTTAAAAATTAACAAAAAAATGTGTCAGAAATTTCCTCATTATTCAACAGGGCATTTGAGAACCACCATAATGACTGAAAATCTAGGATTTTCTGTAAGTATAAGAATTAATTCCAATATTATAAAATACTTTTGTGTGCTATCTAGAGCCAGTTTCAAGGATTTATCACTTTACAGGAGATGTGTGTGCCTACAAGGCTCGGGCCAATTTTGCATTCACGACACTCGGGTTCTGCCAAACCTTTGTTTTTTTCTGAATGCTCGGCCATGCCTAACTTTATTTTTCCATATCGAACAGGGACTAGACTTCATTATTCGTAGACGTCTGAGCCGGCCGAAAATTTCGGACCCGGTCTCCATCCAACCTGTATGAAAATCATTGTCCTTGCAAAAATTATTAAAATTTAACCAGCCCAACCAATTTCTGCAAACAGTGTATATATTTTTAAATCGTCATTATTCTACAATTAAAATTTAAAGTTTATTCTTTATAAAGAATAGTAAATTTATAGGGAAAATATTAAAATATAGTAAAACCTGAAGAAAGGAATTTGTCTATGACGGAAACATGTCTTAACCCTTTAGCGGGCGGTGTTCCCAAAAAAGGACACCTAATTTTAAAAGTACTGGCAACAACAATATTTAATTAAAATTTTCCTTTTCACTGTACTGGAAAATTAGCAAGTTTTTATTTTCTAATAAATTCGCATGTAAATTCTGATGTCAATTCAACATTTCATCATTTTATAAAGAAAATTACTCCGCGCCAAGAAAGGGTTAAATGGCAAAATGTGTTGTTTCATGCCAAATGAATATAATTGTACGTGAGAAAAGAACGTAACACATTTCTAACTGTCGATGTACCTACTATAAAGGGGAGTTGTCTATAACGGGCATTTTTTTTTTTTTTTTTGAATCTAATTCCGCCTTTGAATATTTTACTGTATAGCATTTTTTATATTTTTAAGCTTCTGATATATAGAATGTGGATTAACGATATTTATGATGACTGAAATATTTACATACGAATAGAGTTTCAATAAAAAATAAATAAAATATCGCAACCCAGGGTGAGGGCAGGAAGAGCAGTTTCCTTTAAATAGTTTAGGCTGTTGATAAACCGTAAATTGAGCCTTCAATAGAATGTTAAAGCAAAGTTGCCTGATTTTGAAAACTAAAAATTCGAGTTTCAAATTTAATTTTATTTCAAAAGAATTAATTTTCCCCCAAAAATGCCGAACTTCATATAGCTAAGCTGTACAAATATATAAAAAAATATATAGTACATACAAAATAAAATTAAAATAAAATATTGAAATTTCAGCGAAAACTAGGCCAGTAAATCTCCCCCCCCCCCCTACCTCCCTCTTGCTTGTGCCATTGTGTAAAATAAAGAATTTGTGAAATAAAACACTATTTTTGACAATAATCGTAGAAACCCTAAGAAACACGATAATGCTATAGTAGTGTAAAATATCATAACTGCCCCCCCCCCCACACACACACACACACACGCTCCAAAAAGAGAAAAAAGGAAATTAATGCGACAGTTTGTATAGACCTATATTGAAAAAATCAGTGTTGCTTTCAGTTTAAACATATAGCGGCTAATTTTTAAAATTAATAAAATTATTCTGCATTCGATTGATTATTTATTGAGGTAGAATAAGACTCTTTCCAAAAAAAAAAAAAAAAGCCACTGTAAAATTGTGTGAATTCTTAAATTTATGAAAAGTAAACAGCGACAAGCAATTGCAACTTTCGTGAAAAAAATTTCTTTTGTTTTATCTTCTAACTTACTTTATGGTAAATTACATTTAAATAACAAAACTTTCTTTAAAAATTAAATCTAATAAGTTTCTTGTAACCACAACATTTTTAATTAACTTTATTTAAAAAGAATTAACTTTCTATTATAAAAAGGGGGATTTTCATATAGATAAGTATAATACTAATTTAAAACAATATAAAATGTTGAAATCCCTTTACGTTCCCACGAAAACAATTTGTCAATTGATCTTTGTTTCTTCGATTTAAATCTCTCATTTTTTTGGTTGTAATTTCACTATTTCTTATTGCATACATATAAATAAAATCTCAATTGTATTCTACATCTTACAGATGTATATTGCTTTTATTAACCTGCTTTTCCTCATTAAATATAACAGCAAAAAGCAATAAAAAGAAAGAAAGGAAGAAAAGAAATAAATAAAAAAAAACTCTTATTTTAAGTCGTTATAATGAAGCTTATCTGTAAGTAGTATTAAGGAATCTTCTCAATATAATTTAATGCAGAAACATGCAATATTTACATTTTAATATCTGCAATATTAAGTATAGATTCAGCACGTGAATGGAAAGAAAAAAACATTTTCTTTCGCTTTCCACAACTTAAATTTGTATAGGTAGTAAAGGTAATTTGTATGGAAAAATGCCAGGGTAAAAGGGGGTTTAACGTACAAAGGCTGAAAGCTTGTTCACTTTACCGCCACCAACAAACAATCCATCAACTTGTCAATAAGGATCATTAGGCAGAGGGGGACGCGGACACGGGATTTTACGCCAAAATCACTTTTGGGGGCAAATAAAGGACTTGGAATAATACGTTCCACGCGCTTTTCGAATCTTTTCTGACATACGGCATTTTACGCCCAATGCATTCTTCGGACATGTTTTGACTTACGGAATTATACGCCCCAAACACTTAGAGGGTTAAATATCACCCTGAATTTAGTAGAGGACTTATTCGGTTTAAAAATGCCATGATGAAGCATGTATTAAACTACTGAGGGAGAGTCTTCGACTGGTATTCTCTCCATGTGATTAAGTTTTCATATTCTCTTAAAAATTCGCAATAAAGTTCTTTCATATCAAAATTAGTTTCTAATCTTTTTACAGTTTGGCGTAAACGTTTTTCTGCTAACGTTCTCGAATCTCTCAAAGTATCTAATTGTTCTAATTTAATAGGCATTTCTACGATAAAACCGCTAGTTTCATTCCGTTTATGGTATTTTGAAAATGGGTTTCACAAAACTCTTCTTCTTTATTTAGAAGATGATCAAACGAAATATTTTCTATTTCCTAGAAGTTTTGAAGAATAGTTTCAATACTGTCATTGTACGAGTTAAATGTCAACCCGCAAAATGAATTAGAATTGTTTATTGAAAAAGTATCAGTAGCAATGAGTCGAAATACAGAATTTTGAAACAATAGATTTGGCGAAACACGATTTTTTTTCCTTCTTTTATTATTTCATAAAAATGTTCAGCCCCAATTATTAAATGGATCTTTTTTGGTTTGTCAAACGTAGGATCTGCTAATAGCGAACGATGAGGTAAAATGTTTTTATCAATTTTAATGTTTCTAAAAGGTAAAGAATTAGTTATTTTTGGAACTACGAAGAAATCAGTAGTTGCCGTAAAAGAAGAATTGTTATTTCGAAAAACAGTACAGACTTCGATTTCACGTTAAATGAATATCCTCTTAATCCAGATACAGCGATATTTAGTTTTTCTTTTTTCAATCCCAATTCAAAAGCCATTTCAGAAGTTATATACGAAGCCTGACTCGCACTATCCAGGATTGTACGAGCTTTAATGAAATTCTTATGTTTCGGGCTATAAATAAAAATAAAAGCAATAGGTAAAAAAACACTCTTTTAATTATTATTGCTATGAACAGAGGAAACTTGACGAAATTTCACAAGCATTTTGGTTATTAAAATCATCAAACATGCAGTTGTCTTCATTACCGGCGTGACTGTTTGACGCCTTTGAAGAGAAATCAACTTCGGAATCCGACTTTTTTGATGATATCTTATTATCAGAATAAGTTTTATTTTGATTTCAATGAAGTAATACGTTATGCCTTGAATTACAAATTTGGCAGTTATATTTAGAACTACATTTAGAAACATCATTATGCGAAGAAGAAATACAGTTGATACACAGTTTATTTTTTTTTAACTTCATCAAATCTTTGAATTGGACTCATTTTTCAGAAAACTGGGCATAAATATAAACAATGTGATACCTTGCATAGTAGTATTGGTTATATTTTAAACAAATGTTTCATTTTTAATTTGACCTTTAAATATTTGGGAATTTTCTTGTGTTCCCTGTAAATTTTTAAAAATTTAACACTATTTTCCAAGAATTCGATGAAAGTGCCCATTTGGGTAAATCAGTAGATATTAGACTCATTTCAAATTCCTTACATGTTATTTTATCTAATTTCCTTAAAATAATGTTAATGAGTGAATTTTCAATAAAATTCTTCATCTCAACATTTAAACCTTTTAAAGCTCTTAGATGTTTTAAAATACAATCAAGCAGCATTCATATTTTTTCAGCTGATTCTACACCCATATTGTCTAACATTAATGATTTAATGTAAGTATTAACAATTATTTCTTTTATTGTCAAATCTATTTTTAAGTACGTGAAATAAATACTCATAAATGTCGTCAGTCCTTTGGGTTTGTTTTGCTGTACCCACGAGAGACGACTGCAAATAAAAGAGTTTTTGATCATTGGATAACATTTCGTTCGATCCTATTATGCTATTAAATACAGTTTTAAAGTTGTTCCAATTTTCGTAAGAACCATCAAATTTTGGTAAGGGAATTTCGAGTAACTTTTTAGATAATTTTTTGCATATTATGCGACAAAATAATGTTTCCATTTATTACTTCAAGATTTTTATTTTTCTTAATATCTAGAAAACGTTTAAAGCTTACCTTAAGCTTTTGAAGATCGTGGTCGATTTCTTCTTATTGAGCTTCGCATTTATCAACTTCTGCGTCCTTCAAAGTGTATTCCATTTTTAGTTTGTCGAGCTTGTCTTCTAATTTATTAAGATTTTCAATTTTATTCGAAAGATCTACTGAATTCGTTTTTTCTGCTTCATCTCTTGTGAAACTGGATAACTTGGTTAATTGGGCTTTTATATTATCCCTTCGGCGGTTTAAAACCTTGATTTCCGTTTCCATGTCAGCAGTTTTTTTTTTTTTTTTTTTTTTTTTTTTTTTTTTTTTTTTTTGAACACAAAACGATAACTTCCAACGGTCGCAAGTTTTTACACCGGGGAGCAGTACCAATGTTTAATGCATGAGCAATATGGACTGTACCTTTTTTTTATATATAGAAAATTCGACTAATTAAATTTTAACGAACCATTTTTTATTAACTGGTATTTTTAGTTTACGGAGCTCCCATGGAGACAATACGCACGAAACGAAGGAAAAACGACATCTGGCGTTACATTTTCGTCAAGCGAAAGTAGATGCCAAGGTATGCGCCAACACCCTCGAGCTCAGAGCTTATCTTACACTGTTAAAAATAAAGTGCGATGTTTCACCAAGAAAATGGTTAAAAGTCGCTGAAATTTATCTGCAAGCAAGATATAGGTGATAAGTTTCACCAGTTTATTGGTGCTTTCATAAATACCATTATATTAGTGAAATGTTAAACCACGATTCAGGTTTTTTATAAATCCAATTTTCTGGTGAAAGGTTGAACCATAAATCAGGATTTTTTTTAATCCAATTTTATAGTGAAAGGTTGAACCATAAATCAGGGTTTTTTAAAATCCAATTTTCTGGTAAAAGTTTGAACCATAATTTAGTTTTTTTTAAATCGAATTTTCTGGTAAAAGGTTGAACCACAAATCAAGATTGTTTTTAAATCCAATTTTCTGGTGAAAGGTTTAACCATGATTCAGAGTTTTTTTAAATGACATTTTCTGGTGAAATGTCAAATCATAATTCAAGGTTTTCTCTATTCCAATTTTTCGGTAAAAGGTTGAACCACGATTCAGGATTTTCTCTCATCTTTATGAGGAAAGGTTACACCGGATTGTAGTTTTCATTTTTTTTCCCCTCACTTTGGTTTTCAATTTATCATTTTATGGTATAATAATAAACAAAATTTCAGATTATGCGAGATTATATTGCAGTAGGGAAAGCATATATATATTTTTTCATTAAACCGAACATTATTAAATTTTTAATTATTGATTCGATTGTCTTTGAAACATATTTAAAAAACAAATATAAACCAGTTTGATCTAATCTGATTTCACGAAGAAACTGCATTTTTTTTTCTTCTCACAAATATTACCATTCTGTCATTGTACTTTTTGGAATATTTCTCTGCACTCACTTACACTTAGTCCATTTAGTGCTTGCTTATTAACAAAAAAATATAAAAAAAAATAATAATAATTTTCTTAGATTTAAATGCATACCCAGTTTTCATTATATTTTAATTTAAACAATGGCTGAATGAATTTCTTCAACCAATATTAATTTTTGCACAGGTTTGAAAAAGTTTTTCCCACAACGCAGTTAGCTGCTGCTTTCATGATCTGTAATTGTTTTTTTTTTTTTTTAATTGTTGTGAATCTATAGATGGGCGATTCCATGGAGAGTTCCACACACACAACGCAGGCTTTAATTTGCATTTATTCAATTATTTATTAAATTTTAATGTTAATTCTGATTTTAAGTGGTATGGTAAATAAGTTACTGATATATTTTTAAATTTAAATGTGTGGCAATAAAACTCACAGAAGTATATCATTTAATTTCATTACTCAAAATGTGCTTTTTTTCTACTTCAGAAAAAAAGCACAGTTTGAGTATGAAATTAAATGATATATTTCTGTGAGTTTTACTTACACACATTTAAACTAAAAAATATGTTAATAACTTATTTACCATACCACCTAAAATCAGAATTAACATTAAAATATAATAAATAATTGAATAAATGCAAATTAAAGCCTGCGTTACGTGTGTGACTCTCCACATGGAATCGCCCAGATGCTGAAATTTTTATATTATACAGTTCTCAAATTTTTACCTTCTTTTCACAAAACAAAAAATAAAAGTATTTTAATTAGCAAAAAATATTTATAGACATTTCTGCATATACTTAATATAAAGGTACAATTGTTACACATATGAAAATTTCACATATTTTCACTATTTTAAGTTACATAATTTTTAATAGTACTATTTTTGAACAGTAAAATTGACTAAAAAAAAAAATTAATTTTTGTACTGTTGCTGACATATATCGACAGTAACAATCTAAGCAATCCACTTCCCATTTTCCTCAAATTGAATTATTGTCACATAATTTTCATTTTTACGTCGTTAAAAGGGGGGGGTGGTTGCAATTTGAAATGCAATTAAATTAAATCTGTATTTCAATTTACTAATTTTTCATAGTTTTAAAAATAATTTTCAATCATGATTCTTTTAAAAATTTATACTGCACACAGCTCGATTATGCAAAATTAGCTCATTTGGATATAAAAACAACAACAACAACAAAAACAAAACCTCAGAATTTGTTTCTGCTTAACATTCAATAATGAATATAACACTTTTCAATAAATAAAGGCAAAACATAACGGATACATAATCAAAGTATATGTGTAAACACTGAAATAATCAGCATGAAAAAGGCAGCTATAAGTAGCAGAATCCATTTAACCTCTAATATCAGCTAATACAAAAGTATTACTTTAAATTTTAAAGCTTTTTTTAAATACACAATGTACATCCATAGTATATTAAATACTTACTTTGAAGGGTTAATTTAATAACAGCAGTGTCGCCACCAAGCGACTAATTATTGTTACATATATATTTTTTCAGTATTCCTAAATGATAATCTATGATGACATTTTATTTATTTTTTAACAATACTCGTAGAGAAGAAAAATATTCACCAACAGCAGCCTTGCAATAGCTGAAAAAAGAAATGATTACAGGCACAATTAAATAGCAACACATTTAAGTTGGTTTGCGGTATGCCGCTCCATTTATTGAAAATACAAATTATATAATCATTAGATTATATGTATAGTATGTCAGACTAATATTTATTGTAATATAATATCATTTTACATAGAGTTTCTCTCAGACAGTTTTAGGAGGGTGCTGCACTCTGTCTGACCATTCAGGTCATCAAATATTTAAATTCTTGAAGCTTAGTATATTCTGAATCAGGATTTCAGTCAGGTAAAATGGAAGAGATCCAAGCATCAGGTTAATTTCTCCACCTGTTTTAAATGAAAGAGTAAATATTTTAAGACATAAAATTGTTTCTTGTGCAGACATAACAGAAAAAAGTCAAATTTCACACAGGGGAAATAATCAAAAAATTAAACAGCATATAATTCAAATCTCTTTTACAAGGAAATCTTCAGCATTTGAAAAATCAATCAGTGTTCGAAATCATTGATGGCCCACTGGTCAGAGAAAACCAAAAATGATATTGGACATTGGACCACTAATTTGAAAATTTTAGTAGTCAGCAGGATCAATAACTTGTTCCCCCTTCTCTCACAGGGTCACAGGTAAACTTAAGTTTTCCCGTCCCAGAGAAAACCACAACCAAGCAAAAATCACACAATTTTATTTATTAAAAAAAAATAATAAGTAAAACTGCATTAAACGTAAACCTTAGTCAATTGAAATATTGGAAATATCTAAATAATTTTATAGTTTTTCTTTATGTACTGTTTATTTAATTTTTAGTCATAATTTTACATTTTATTATGTTGAAAATTTTGGATAACTGCAAAGTAAGTTTGTAAGAAAAAACTGCAGAATTCTCCAATTGTTAGGTAGAAGGAGAATATAGTGAAATTCTTGAATCAAATGTGGAAAAATATTGCAAAAAGTGTCAGCTGGTTGAGGGAAAAAATTTGTCAATTGTGTTAGGCGTAATTTACTTATTTTTAAGAAATTTTCCTTTAAAATATATTATTTGTACACAGCACGCACCCCCCCCCCCTTTTTGTATATCATTAATAGCTTGGTTCTATTAAAAAATTTTCATTGTACACTTTCTTTATTTTTAAGAGTTCAGTTTAAAGTCAGTTGTGTTTTCTAAAAATAATAAAAATAAATAAATAAATAAAAGTAATTTAATAAATTAAGCCCCCTTTCTTTTTATTAATTTCTCGTACTTAAATTATGTTACAACATGTAAATGTTGTTATTCAAAAACATTCCTCTATTTTTCTGTAAATAAAACCTTTTTATTTTGGGATACTCTCTCACGGAAAAAAAAAATCAACCTTTCTCTCTTTTACTAGCAAACGTGTGGTAAATGGTCAGCTGTGTTCAGATACGGCAAATTCAGCTTCCAGAAATAATTGGGACCACACACGTTTACATTTTAAACACAGGATTATTGTGTGGGAATGATACTTTTCTCATAGCATACCAGCCCCTTTTTACAATGCATTTTTATGACTTTGTTTACGAAAGAAAATTCTTTAAGCAGCGGCAAGTATTGCTTGGGCTTCCGAGATTTGAGTTCACGTGATGTCCCCGTGGTTAGAGGGGCGTAGCAACAAGATGTTCTTGGCATCAGGTAGGGAAATTGACCAATGAAGACAGTTTTCGCCCCCCACCCTTTATTGCTTCCTTGGGAAGTAACGCGGGAAGATTGAGAGGGTTCTAGAAGCGAGCGCGTGGTCTGTTGGTCGAGTAGCGTTTTTTCTAGGTGTGTCCTGAGTGCAGTAAGATGTGAAACAACATAAAATTTTGAGGGGCCAAAGGGGGCCTGGGAACCCCCCCCCCCTTTTTTTTGTTGAGGCCTAAAACAATTTTTACAAAGGAGATTCGCTTTGAGACCGAAGACAGAGAAGGTCGATTTTTGCGATTAAAGAGTATGAATTGAACTGTAAGCGTAAGCTACTGGATTTTCGTTTTTTTAAAAAGAATGGTAAGCGAGCGCGGTTTTAGAAGGTGCATCTTTCGACTTTGCTGGTGAGCTGGATATACCTGGCTGCTGACCGAGCATCGGACGAGTTAAAAATGCCCTGATATCAGATTCTGTGAAATAGAGATCCACGATAAATCATGGGCATGCGAAGCAAGACATTAGCGTCCCGCTCCCTTTTCTGCTAAGCTTTAATTCATCATAGAAATATATTACGGAGGATGCCTGCTTGTTTAGAGTTTAAGCAAAAATAATTCCAGCTACTTCCCCGGAGAGCGATATCGGCTGCTGTCTTCAAATTCCAAAACGATTTCCTAACTCATCGGGTAAAGCTGCGTACCGAAGGAAGTGTGAGGTGTGTAGCCCACCCCCTGAAACTATTTTCAAGATAAGGAGTTTTTTTTTATACTACAAAAAAAAAAAAACACTGCCAGTTAAGATATGGTCGTCAAAGAAAAATCATCTAAAAAAAAAAAAATTGTGTTTAAGATAACTATGCGTGAACAGTACTAGATAACTAACTCCAAACTGAAAAAAAAAGGTAATTGTTAAAAGAAAAAAAAGAATAACTTGTGGTGTACAATCTCTGAAACTTACTATGGGATTACATTGGGTATGTTAAGTTTTTTTTTTATTGTTCCATTATAACGTAATGATTGATTATCTTTGTTTTAATTTTACAATCTGTATAATAGAAGCCAGAAAATGTCAACATGATAAATTCTTTCCTATTAATGTTAGAATATTTACAATTTCATTTGTTAATTGTGATAGCTTGAGAAATAAGTTTTGAAACACTTGTATGTATAAGAGTTAAAACTTCCTATGAAGAATTAAATTAATTTTAATCCTATTCTCTTGACTTGTATCTATTTTTGCACTGCTAAAACTATTCCTCAATAAAGTAACTTCACTAGATTTAAATAAGTAAATATACTTTAAAAACAGAAATAATGAGAATAAATGTTCCAGTTCAAATTAACCCAAGAAGAAGTAGCAATGGTCTGTTTCTGTAAGATTAATCATATTAGAATCATATATTAATTTAAGAATGAAGTTTTAAAAGAAATCATTAACAAATTGAAGAATATAGAGAATATGAACAGTGTTTCTTGTAGTTTTTTTTTTATTGTAATGAAGGTAAATAGCATAAGTTAACTAAAATTTTCAATTTTACACACCTTTACAATTTAATGAATGTAGCCACATTACGGTCACAGCCCATAGAGTTAGATTCTTTTTATGTATGACTTTGAAGCTTGTTTTCATATTTCAGCTCTTGACTATTAACTTATTCAAAATTCTTAAATTAATCTACCTTTTCAGTTCATTCACATTCCTTTAAGTAATTTGTCTTGCGGTATGTTTAAATTTCATTTAATTAATTATATTAATCTCCTTTTAAGTGATTTTCTCTGGTCATGCATGAATATTTTGACTCTATGACAATTGTTGGGGTTGATGTGAGCAGATAAATTGAGAACCCTGTATTGCTTTAGTATTTTGTTGCAGTTTTAAAATTCCTTAAGTGTGGCATTGATATTTTAGGGTTAAAGTTTTCCTTTTCAGTAATTTTAGTAATTCAGCTAGAAGTTATTGTTATGATTTTATATACAGGATTCAATCTAGGTGGAAATTTAACTGCTCAGAGAAAAAAAATCCATAATAATTGTGATTAACAAAAACTGACGTTTGCCATTTTGCTGCAATAGGGTGTCAATGATTTTAATCCGTTGATTTAAATCAACGATTAAATCATGATTTTAATCAACTGATTTTTTTTTAAATCATTGATTAAAAACACAAATTTTCTAAATTTTAAAATGACATATAAAATTATTAAAATCTAAGATGAACAGAAGTAGAAAACCAAAATAATAAGTGGCATTTTTAGAAAAGACGATACTCTTCGTTTTATGATTTTGAATTTTTATGAGCGAATGTTATTAATCATGGTCAAATGTTTATAAAATTGAATTATGGCACTAAATTCATTCATGGAATGCAGTAATACCCTCACAAAACAAAATAATCATGGATGTAAATGATGTTATATCAAATACAGGGTGTAAAAAAATCATGATTTAAAAAAAAATAAATAAAAAAAATCTGATTTTTTTTATTTAAATCGGATTTTTTTTATTTTTTTCCCTGTGTTAAAATATTAAACATCTACCAAGAATTAAGCATTTCAAAAATGAATAACCCTCCAATAACAATCTATGTTTTTTTTTTTTTTTTTGCTTTAATTAATAAAATTTTAATTATGTAATTATAGAAATTTAAAAAAAACTGCAAATTAAAAATTTCTTTAGTAGCATATAACATTAGGTGCACTAATATCTTGTAATAATTATATAAACCAATATTAAATACTCCTTATATTTTAAAGTTATTGATAAATTGCATTTAACTTTAAATTGATGATACCGATTAAATTTTGTGATTATTAAACAATTAACTGTTTAATTAAGAACACAATCTACATTTTTGAAAAAGTGGTTGAAAAAAAGGTGATAAATAATAGTTTGTTAAATTCATAAAGCAGCCAATAATTTTACACAGGTTCTAAAGCATATTTATAATCAAATTGATCAAAAATTGTAGCAATGTATACAGCAAACTCGCACATAATTTATAAATAGATTACAAAAATTCTATTTTGAAATTTAAATCAGATTGTTTCCCCACAACATTAAAATATTTGAATAGCTACTAAATATTATAATATTTTGAAGTTATTTAACATTTAGTTAGATGTTTTTTTAAATGTATAATACTTCTTTTTACACAGTTTAACATTGTTATAATTCACAATAACAAATATTACAGTTTTTACAAGTGATTTAGTGATAATTTTCATTACTGATTATAATGTTTTTTTTACTCTATTTCAAAAAATAAGAAAATATGTGATTTTATCATCTGATTTAAATCAGTTGATTAAAATCATTGACACTATATTGCTATGTTTATTGTATATAAAAGAATGAATAATTTGATTATTAAAAGGAAATTCTGACATTGTAAGTTATATTAGATTTAAATATTTTTAAATTAAATGCTTTTTATGTTAGATAAAAACCATGCATTTTACAAACTTACTGTACTTAAATTTTTCCCAATACTCAGGAATTACACCTAGAAACAATTATTTAAAACTTTGTTTTGTGTATTCATAAGTCACAATACCTGTAGAAACTATCCAAATTATGTTCATCTCAGATTTGAATACTTTTTTATGTCATTTTAAACATTTAGAAAATTTTTTATTTTAATCAATGATTTTTTTTTAAATCACTTGATTAAAATCATGATTCAAATCACTGATTTAAATCAACTGATTTAAATCATTGACATCCTGATCAAATATAAAGACAGTAATAGACAAAAAAATCTGGATACATGTAACTTTTTAAAAACAATGCTTAAAAATCATATAAATCTCTTTTTTATTATTATTTTGTTTGTATAAATTACTTTAAACATGGTAACTAATGTTTAAGATACTGATAGAGATATATATTATACGTTTTTAAAAGCAATAAGTTGCATTTTTAGAAAAGGCGATATTCTTCGTTTTATGAATTTGAATTTTTATGAGAGAATGTTATTATTCATGGTCAAATGTTTATAAAATTGAATTAAGGTACCCAATTCATTCAAGGAATGCAGTAATTCCCTCACAAAACAAAATTATCATGAATGTAAATGATGTTATATCAAATATAAAGACTATAATAGAAAAAAAAAATCTGGATACATGTAACTTTTTAAAAACAATGCTTAAAAATCATATAAATCTCTTTTTTTTATTATTTTGTTTGTATAAATTGCTTTGAACATGGTAACTAATGTTTAAGATACTGATAGAGATATATATTATAAGTTTTTAAAAGTAAAAAGTTGCATGTTTAGAAAAGGCGATACTCTTCGTTTTATGAATTTGAATTTTTATGAGAGAATGTTATTATTCATGATCAAATGTTTATAAAATTGAATTAAGACACTCTATTCATTCAAGGAATGCACTATTTCACTCACAAAATAGAATTTATACCACACATTAAAACAATAATTCAAACGAATTTCGCTTCGGATATAAAGCAGATCGGAAATACTTTAGGCTTAAGCAAAATATTCAGCATTTGCCGGTAAAAGAAATACGTTGATACGAAATTTTGTTTACGAGAGTTACAGTAAGACATTATTATGTGTATAACAGTAAAATAAACAATCACTAGTGCACTTACTTCCAGTATTTCATGGATTGACATGGCGAAAAGCTAAACCTGGATACCAGTATCCACGTTTCTGCTTGAGATATCCAAGTTTTGATTCGGCATCGGCAGAACGGAAGACGCCATTAAAGTTTATCGAGTGTTGCCACTCAACGATAACAAATGTTGAACCATAATTTCGGATATAGTGCATCCGGCATGTAATTATCTTTTCCAGACATTTTTACTTGAACGAAAAACATGGTGAAACCTCCTGCTTAATCCAGTTTTTTGGAGAAAAGTTAAACCTTTATTTTTAACAGTGTATACTATAATGCGAGCAAAAATTGTGTGTGGTATGTATGTGTGTGTGTATATATAAATTTTATCTTAAAAACGGCTCTAACGATTTTGACGAAATTTTGTATTTTACCATTTTCGGGCATGATAAGACCATTGGGCTAGGTCACGTGTTCGAGAAAATTAGATTTATGGGTCATTTTGGGTCGTAATGGGTCAAGGTCAAGCTAATTATATCTAAAAAACGGCTCAATCGATTTTGACCAAATTTCACATCCTACCGTTTTTCGACACGAAGAAACTTTTGGGCTAGGTCACATGTTTGAGAAGCTTCGATTAGTGGGTCATTTTTGGGTCACTATGGGTCAAGCCAATTTTATCTAAAAAACGGCTCTAACGATTTTCACTAAACTCTATATTCTACAGTTTTGGATTACGAGAAAACTATTGGCCTAAGTCACATGTTCGAGAAAATTCGATTAGTGGGTCATTTTGGGGTCATCGTGGGTCAAGCTAAGTTTATCTAGATAACTTCTTTAAGGATTTTGACGAAATTTTGCATCCTACTGTTTTCGGGTACGAAAAGACCATTGGGATGGGTCTCGTGTTCGAAAAAATTCTATTAGTGGGTTATAATGGGTCATAATGGGTCAGGGTCAAGTTAATTATATCTAGAGAACGGCTCAATCGATTTTGACTAAATTTTGTATCTAACCATTTTCGAGCACGAACAGATCATTGGGATGGATCTCGTGTTCGAGAAAATTCGATTAGTGGGTCATTTTGGGTCATAATGGGTCAAAGTCAAACTAATTATATCTAGAGAACGGCTCAGTCGATTTTGACGAAATTTTGTATTTTACCATTTTCGAGCATAATAAGACCATTGACCTAGATCACGTGTTTGAGAAAATTCGATTAGTGGGTCATTTGGGGTCCTAATGGGTCAAGGTCAAGCTAATTATATCTAAAAAACGGCTCAATCAATTTTGACCAAATTTCACATTCAACCGTTTTTTAACACGAACAAACTATTGGGCTAGGTCACAAGTTCGAGAAATGTCGATTAGTGGGTCATTTTTGCGTCACTATGGGTCAAGCCAATTTTATCTAAAAAACGGCACTAACGATTTTCACTAAACTCTATATTCTACAGTTTTAGATTACGAGAAAATGATTTGGGCTAAGTCACATGTTCGAAAAATTTTGATTAGTGGGTCATATTTGGTCACCGTGGGTCAAGCTAAGTTTATCTAGATAACTTCTTTAACGATTTTGACGAAATTTTGCACCCTACTGTTTTCAGGGCACAAAAAGACCATTGGGATGGGTCTCGTGTTCGAGAAAATTCTATTAGTGGGTCATTTTGGGTCATAATGGGCCAGGTTCCAGTTAATTATATCTAGAGAACGACTCAATCGATTTTGACTAAATTTTGTATCTGACCACTTTCGGGCACGAAAAGATCATTGGGATGGGTCTCGTGTTCAAGAAAATTCGATTAGTGGGTTATTTTGGGTCATAATGGGTCAGGGTCAAACTAATTATATCTAGAGAACGGCTCAATCGATTTTGATTAAATTTTGTATATAACAATTTTCGGGCACTAAAAACCATTGTAATGGGTCTCGTGTTCGAGTAAATTCGATTAGTGGATCATTTTGGGTCGTAATGGGTCAGGGTCAAGCTAATTATATCTAGAGAACGTCTCAATCGATTTTGATTAAATTTTGTATCTAACAATGTTCGGGCACTAAAAACCATTTGAATGGGTCTCCTGTTCGAGTAAATTCGATTATTGGATCAATTTGGGTCATAATGGGTCAGGGTCAAGCTAATTATATCTAGAGAACGGCTCAATCGATTTTGATTAAATTTTGTATATAACAATTTTCGGGCACTAAAGACCATTGGGATGGGTCACGTGTTCGAGAAAATTAGATTAGTGGGTCATTTTTGGGTCACTGTGAGCCAATTTTTTTAATCTAAAAAACGGCCCTAACGATTTTCACTAAACTCTATATTCTACAGGTTTGGATTACGAGAAGACCAAGCTAAGTCACATGTTCGAGGAAATTCGATTAGTGGGTCATTTTTGGATCACAGTGGGTCAAGCTAAGTTTATCTAGATAACGGCTCTAACGGTTTTGATGAAATTTTGTACGCTACGGTTTTCGGACACGAAATGACCATTGGGATGGGTCTCGTGTTCGAGAAAATTCGATTAGTGGGTCATTTTGGGTCATAATGGGTCAGGATCAAGCTAATTATATCTAAAGAACGGCTCAATCGATTTTGACTAAGTTTTGTATCTAACCATTTTCGGGCATGAAAAAAAACATTGGGATGGGTAACGTGTTCAAGAAAATTCGATTAGAGTGTCATTTTTGGGTCACCGTGGGTCCAGCTAAGTTTATCTAGATAACGGCACTACGATTTGACGAAATTCTGTAATCTATCGTTTTCGAACACGAAAAGACCATTGAGATGGGTCACGTGTTCGAGAAAATTCGATTAGTGGGTCATTATGGGTCAGGGTAAAGCTAATTATATCTAAAAATGGCTCAAGACATTTTCACAATTTTTTTTAATATACGGCCGTTTCTGGTCATGAGAGGACTATTGGGCTAAGGCACATGTTCGAGAAAATTCAATTAGTAGGTCATTTTGGGTCGCAATGGACGAGGGTCAAGCTAATTGAATCTTAAAACATGCTCAAAACATTTTGACCAAATTTTATATTACGTATACCGTTTCTGGGCATGAGAAGAGAATTGGGCTAAGTCACATATTCGAGAAAATTCGATTAGAGGGTCATTTTGGGTCACAATGGGTCAGGGTCCAGCTAATTGTATCTATAAAACGGCGTAAACGATTTCGACTAAATTTTTTATTCTATCGTTTTCGGGCTCGAGAAGACCATTGGGCTAGGTCGCATGCTCAAGAAAATTCGATTAGTGGGTCATTTTGGATCACAATGGATCAGGATCAAGCTAACTGTATCTAAAAAACCGCTCAAAAGATTTTGACAAAACTTTGTACTACACCGTTTCTGGACAAGATAAAACCATTGGGATGTGTCGCATGCTCAAGAAAATTCTATTAATGGGTCATTTTGGATCGCAATGGATCAGCGTCAAGCTAATTGTATTTAAAAAGCGCTTCAAAACAATTTGACATAATTTTGTTTAATACCGTTTCCGGCCATGATAAGAGCATTGTGCAGGGTCGCATGTTCAAGAATAATCAATGGGTCATTTTGGGTCCTAATGCATCAGGATCAAGCTAACTGTATCTAAAAAACTGCTCAAACGATTTTGACAAAACTTTGTACTACACCGTTTTTGGAGAAGATAAAACCATTGGGCTGGGTCGCAGGCTCAAGAAAATTCTATTAGTGGGTCATTTTGGTGATAATTGGTCGGAGTCAAGCTAACGGCATATCAAAAAGGTTCAAACAATTTTGGCAATTTTTTTTGTTATACCGTTTCACAGTACAAAAAGACCATTGAAATAGCTCACATCTGTCGATGAATTTCGGTTAGTGGTTTTTTGAATCAACGTGGACAAGCTTATTTCACCTAGAAAACGACTAACGATTTTCACTAAATTTTGTATTCCATCATTTTCAGGCTCGAGAAGAGCATTGTGATAGGTCGGATGTTCGAAAAAACTCTATTAGTGGGCCATTTTGGGTCATGATGTTTCATGGTCAAGCTAATTGCATCTAAAACAGCAAAAATGATTCAGTGGGAAAAATATATCGAGATAAACAGAAAGCTAATTTTGACCGAGCTTAGCTCGGTCATTACTGATAGTTTTTTATTCACACATTGAGTATCTAATTTAGAGGCTTTGGTGTGTTTTAGAAGGAGGTTTTCGCGTTACGGGAATTCACCTCAAGATAAATCCACCGGAACTGTTAATAATTCCTTCTAAAAGCGATTATGATTGGACACGGGTAGTCAGGTAATTTAATTTGTCACTTTGCCCTAATTTAAATACATACACGCAGCAGATTAGCGAGACGACGATGAGATGAGAGAAACGAAATACATGGGTTGAAAAGAGGATTTTTCGGGCTTTACAGATTTCGATTCAAATTTTTTTCCGAAACTACGACTGTCATGTTCCCACCCTGTGATATTTATGCGGTGCCTAATAAGATCTGTGGTACCCGAATAACATCTTTTCTTCTTTAATATCAGGTTAATACGGCTAAGACCTCATCATGTAAAGAGGATTTGAAACTCCAACTGCCACGTACATATGATTAAAGAATCATTTAATAACGAGATGCTAGAACAAGCATTTCTCCTGTGTAGGGTTCCTGATCACGTAATATAGCTTATTTAAACAGAATTCGACTGCCTAATTATGAACATTTCATATTTTTTTCAGTATATAACCATCCGCTCTATGCATGTGTGTAAATATAATGAAACACAAACTGGAATAGATTTCGCCAACTGCCTTTTTTAGCTCCAATGTGTTGCTATACCTTACACGCACACATAATATATATATATATAAACTCGCCTTATTCAAAATTTTAAAAAATCGTGTTTTCTCTATCGACATATTGTTTTGGTGAATATGTACCGAAAATAATACCACAATCTGAAAAAAAAAAAATAAAATAAAAAAAAATAAAAAATTAACCCGTATTTCTGGAATTATAAAATCTTGCTTTGCAAGGAAGACCAACTGAATCAGTTTGGGGTTTTTCGGGATTTCCCTAAACTTGATTTTCAGGATAAAGCGAGTTTTGAAACTCGCTTCCTCATGTATATATTCTACAGAAAAATATATTTTTATAGATTTTAGCATGTATTGCTAACAGAAAATATTGTTGCAAAACATCAATATACACAAAATACCGATAGATCGCTTCAAATATATAAATTTTTAAGAAGGATTTTAGGCTCTTCATATATAGATAGCTGTATATCTTCTTTTTTTGCATCCAAAATATCGACAGCTTATACAGATTAATATTTTATATGCGAAAATTAACTTTAAGCTTTTTATCGAATTCATTTTATGTTTTTAAAGAAACATATATGTATAATACTTTAATTGGTTTAATAGTTTAATATGGCTTAGAATTTTGAAAAATGTGAGTATATCCTTTGCGCAATCGTAAAAGCATCCTAAGATGATTTTATGATAAGATGCTTTTAATTACATAATTTTTGACTAAATATAATTAGAAATAGGGGTATATATACTGTGCATCAGTTGGAGTACACAGCTCCAAGCGCACAAATCCCCAGGGTAGGACAAACGAAGGACAAAATGAAAATGTTTACTTATTTATTTCATTATTAATCAGATATTATAGATGGATCAGAAATGTTACACTTTATATTTTACCTTATTTTTAATCTCGACTTCTTTAACATGAAATATGTTTTTCAACTCAGTTAAAAGTGCCTCTATTACGAAAGTTTTAATATTATTTCAAAACATACTACAGCCTCAAGTAACACTAATCAGTCAATACTCATTTTATTTTTTATTTTACCGTTGAGAATAATTGAAACTTTTGAAATCTTAACCCATTGACATCCAGGATGTACGATGCGTACGTCCTAATTTTATCCTAGACGTCTACCTGACGCACAACGCGTGCGTCCATGGGGAATATTAAAATAAAAATATAAATTTACACTAAACGCTGGTATACACAACCGTACTTGAAAAATTCGATCTGAGTGTCAAGGCGTTAAAGTATTCAAAATTTATTAAATATTTCAGGGGCATAGTAAGTATATTTCTAAAATGTCGAAATAATTGATGAACACCAGTATTTATAATAAAAGTACTTGAAAATAAATAACAGTTTTTTTTCACGTACTTCATAAAAGTTAATTCTTCATTCCTAAATTCTGGTGCCAATGTATGGATTAAAAGTAAGTGGTGCTTAAGTGTATGACCATCCTTAAAGGGTTTAGTAGGATCCTCAGCGATGATTGATAACCACTATTTCCAAACAATATTTTTTCAGACATATTTCAATATCAAATGTTGTAGAAATCTACAGTGATGATTTGTGTTTGGAGATATCCATAAAAGAAAAAAAGAGAAACGTATATTTAATAAGCAACCTGTAACAATATTGATGTAGCTATTTGGTAATCGTTTGAAATAAAAAACAACTGTTTGGCAAATTGGACCAATTTATTTACCTTTTTATGAACAAACAAGCTAGAAGAGGAAAATGTTGAAAGGGCGTCAGCAACAGTTCAAGAATAGTACAAAGAAGGCTCTCCTGGAGTACGGCTACAGCGCTGGTCGACCTTTCAAAACAACCTAAGCTAACTGTAGCCATGCATAAAAATAGGCTCGCTTGGGCAAACTGGCATAAACACTGCACAGCAGAAGATTTGGCAGGGGTGATTTACTTTTATAATTGAGAAAAAAGTATATAAATTAATTTGTGGCATAAGAAATTAATTCCTTATGTCACAAATTAATTTATACATTTCATGTTTGTTAAATCGAAATCAGTATTTAGAATATCTATCTTTTTATTTTAGGTGTGTTTTTCTGACGAGCCGACAGTGGAGATAATAAGCGACAGGTCCCTTTTCGTTAGGAAAAAACCGGGTGAGAAGTGTCTGCTCGAATGCCTCAAGAACCAAACAATGGTTATGATATGGAGCGTAATCTCGACGTATGGAAATGGTACGACTTAATGTTTTTACAGGAAATATGAAGCAACATCAATATAAAGAACAGCTACAAAGTTGGCTGTTGTCTCAGATAAAAGAATACTACCCCAACAATGATGCTAAAATCATGGACGACGTTGCACCTTGTCACCGAGCAAAGAAGCACCGAGGACTTTTTGACTTCTCAGCATTTGGAGGGTCTTGAATGGACGGAGACCAGAACAGTACGGAATATGAACACTATTGCGTCTCTTTGGAATGATATGAAAAACAGAGTATCGGAAATTGCTTGTATAACAAAAGTTGTTTTAAATGAACGAATTATACAAGTCTGGCACCACAATCCTGACGGTGAAAAACTTTTGAAAAAGTACATTTACAGAATGTCAGCTCGTGTGAAGGGCCTTATTAACAGACAAAGTTGGTCCAACTAAATATTGAATGTGCATATGTGTGCTTCAATGTTCAGAAGCACTTTTGTGCACTGTTGATTAGCATTTTCGCCGATTTTTGTTTACATTCCTTAAAAAATTCTGAAATTTTAAAAATTCCTGTATTTTGGGCAGTACATGCATACAAGAGAGAGTTCAGAGTTTCTTGATTTAGCTAATTTAATTACCTTTCGACTGCACAGCTGTTTTGAGAAAATGCAGCTTTCATATCATTTTTCTGAAATATTATTTTCTTCAGATAAATTGGAAACTTGCCATTGCATTTAAAGAACTATTAAAAATTCCTTGGCATAAAAAATATACAGGACGTCACAAAAGTCCATGCCACATTTAAAATTTAAATATAAAATCAAGTAATTGTCGTACATGAAGACAGTTAGGGCTAAAATGCTTCTCATGGTTAAAAGTTTTGTTCAAACTAATGTAAATAACTAGTTGCAAACTTCGATCATAGATGGCGCTACTTCCCCGCATGTCTGATTTCAAAGCATGTTTTTTTCTGATTTTCAAATTAGTTTTAACGATGTCACAAAGAAATGACGACTCTCAATGAAAAAGCTAATTGCGTAGGTTTCTACTTAGAAAACAGATCGAATCTAATCTGAAAATCAGAAAAAATGCATCTTTAAAAACAATCATATGGACAGGTGGCGTCATCTATGATCGAAGTTGGGAACAAATTTTTATTGGCTTAAAGTATCAAGAAAACATTTCATCGTGAGAAGCATTTTAGTCCAAACCGCACTCCTGTATGACAATTACTTGATTTTGTATTGAATTTTAAAATGTGTCAGGGATTTTTGGTGAACCCTGTGTATATATATATATATATATATATATATATATATTTTATTTCAAAATTAATGATAAATTACTGCATGAATGGCGCTACAGCAGCACATATCAAATGCAATAAAACATATTACATCATTATTTTTGAAGTTATGGTGTTTTAGCATTTTGAAATGATGTAATATATATATATATATATATATATATATATAGGGTGCAATATATTGTCTATCTCCGACCTTTAATTTCTCAACCGTTGGTCGTAGACATATAGTTCCAATTACAAAAACGTTTCAAATGTTGTAAATATTAATGCTGTGGCATTATTTAAAGTAAAAAATCAATTTTATAAAAATTACGAAATCTAACATTTTGTACGGTCCCCAGTCCCTATGGTTATATTTAGTAAAAGTTTACT
Source organism: Maratus speciosus (assembly GCA_963932465.1). Lineage (NCBI taxonomy): Eukaryota > Metazoa > Arthropoda > Arachnida > Araneae > Salticidae > Maratus > Maratus speciosus. The sequence continues at coordinate 173,609,113 of OZ010790.1, read as the reverse complement.
TATATTATAACAGGTATAACACAAAAGGTTTGGCATCTGTACTACAAAAATTGACACAGTTATTAAATTTCAAAGTTTGAGATTTTTTCACATGATTTTGTCTTTCAATGAGGGGCCAGTTAAAAGATGAATAAAAGTAATTCGAGATCAAATACAGAGTGCAATGTCTTTTTTTCGGCTAAACTAATTTTAGCCGGTATCGCCAAATTTGGGTGTCACCAAGAGGTTTATTTCATTTTAAAATTTAGCTGACTTTTAGGGGTCTTTTACAAAGCGAAGAATGAAATATTTACATTAAATAGAGAAATAAATATTAATGTATTATAATATCAGAAAACGGTCTAATATAAAAAATGAATGCATCAAATGCCGGAATCTACTAGAGATACTACTCAAATTGTTCTACATTGGTGGCAATGCACAATTTAATGCGTGAGTGTACTCAGTCTTGGACACGCTAGAACACAGCAGGTGTACAAACTATGCGACAATCGAGGATGACGCGCTGCTTTAGATAAACCAGAGAAGCGGTCTCAGTCACATAGTCCTATGCCTTGATGTAATCCCAGAGGTAGGAGTCCATGAGAGTCAAGTCGAGCGAATGCGATGGGTACTCTACCAGACCACCATATCCAAGAATCTGTTGACCAAATTCTGTGGCCCGATACGCCCGGACATTTGATGTTTTATGTAGATAGGGCCCCATCATGTTGAAACAACACCTGTCATACATGTTAGAGAGGCAGTTCTTCATACCAGTCACGTACCGTGTTTTGTAGCAAATGCAGGTAACGACCGCAAGTTAAGGTCGTAGAAGATGGGTCCAACAATCTGGATTCCCCATATACCGCAACACACGTGTCGTACAGTGCGGGCGATGTGGAGGTTTTCCAGTGACTAGTAATTGACATTGTACACGTTCACTATGCCACCCCGTATAAACATTGACTCATCTGTCCACAGAATGCCACAAAGGAGCGACGGATTTTCTTCTAACGTATTGAGCATAAAATTACTATAATCAAATCGTCGTGCGTGGTCATCCAGCATCAATGCTTGAACCAGTGTCGTATGGCACGAATGCGCAGCATGTGTATGTAACAAATGCCAGACAACCTGACCATATGCCTCACTTATTTCTGCCGTGCTCAGTTGTGGAATTAAAAGGGAAAATCCCAGCACTTCCTCTGGTGTCACTCGAACATTACACCTTACCCGTCTACTTGTTCTGGGTCGTGGTGAAACAGAGCCGCTCTGTCAAATAGGGTGCAATGCATTAGTTATAGTTTCATGCGTTAGATGTAGGTCCTTAGGGGAACGTTTTGAATAAACACTGACAGCCTCCCTGGAATTCCTTTGAAATTCACCATAAATAAGTATAAGTTCGGCATATTTTTGTATGCGTAGCTTGCCATCACGATCTCAGCACTGACTAGCATGTCCTTTGCTAGATGGCTCTTGTTTTATCCCGAACGTGTGGCGCTGCGGTGTTGTAATTTGCATAATCCCAATTTCCATGCTCGTTATAGCTCGGCTGGTCGTTTGCAATCCGTTGCCATTTATCTAGTTCTCAGTGAGTAAGTTTTATTTTCCGGTTGTCGATTCTAACTACTTTAACGTTTGAATATTGTTCGACTCATAAAAGTGTTAAACAACACTTTGAGCAGTATCTCTAGCAGATTTTGGCGCTTGACGTATTCATTTTATATAGTTGACCGTTTTCTAATATTATAATAAATTGATATTTATTTTTCTGTTTAATTTCAATATTTCATTCTTCCCTCTGTATACCACCCCTAAAAATCAACTAAAATTTTTAAATGAAATATCCGTCTTTGGTGATACCCCAATTTGCCGATACTGGCTAAAGCTGGTTTCGACGTAAAAAGGACATTGCACCCTGATTTTCAACTCGAATTACTTTAATTCACCTTTTAACTGATCCCTCATTGAAAGACAAAATCATGCGAAAAAATCTGAAACTTTGAAATTTAATAACCGTGTCAATTTTCGTAGTACAGATGTCAAACGTTTTGTGTTATACCTGTTATGATATAAGTAAACTTTTACTAAATATAACTATAGGGAATGGGGGCTCGTATAAAAAGTTAGATTTCGTAATATTTATAATATTGTTTTTTTGCTTTAAATAATACCACAACATGAATATTTATTTCATTTGAAACGTTTTTGTAATTGGAATTATATGTCTATGACCAACGGTTAAGTAATTAAAGGTCGGCGATGGATAACATATTGCACCCTGTATATATATATATGTATATACTGCAAGAAATGTCACACAAATCTAAGAAGTTCATTTCGAGAACTATTCTATTGATAAGTCTACATTAGCTGTGAGTTGTTACAGATGTGCAGCTTTTTGATGTTAGGGAAAATTTCGATAATTTTTATTGCTTAAATTATGATGTGTAATTTCTGCATTTTCTAAAAGTACTTTTTGAAATTACATTTCTTTTTTATAATAAATCGTCGTTATTGAAATGATTGCCAATTCACATTGTTGAAATTCATAAAATTTAAAATCTACAGGTTTCGATGAAGCAAAAATAAAAAAAACAAATTTATTAATATCGCTCTATTGTTAGTATTTCCATTTATGCAAAAAATACCAAATCTTTAAATTAACCGTTTTTCTTCGCATAAAAAATATCGTAAGTCGAAAAATATCATTAAAATCTTCAAACATAGGATGTAAAAGATAATAACAATCCTATGTAATTTTATTATTTTATACATTAAAAGTAATTTTTTACGAATATTGAAGGAAGAATTTTTTTTAAAGAATTACAGTTCCTTTTTTTTTCATTTTCCTTTTCTTAAAAAAATAAAATAAGATTCTTTATTAAAAGTTTCAATTGGTTGGATGAAAAAAAAATTTAAGTTTAATTTTTTTTCTTCCTGTTTGATGAAAATAGTTAATTGACATTTTAGTGGCCTTTTCTTCTACTTTAAAGAGAATAAAATATTGCTTAATAAAACATTTGATTAAATAAGTAATAAATTTTGCTAATTCATTTTACTTCATGAAAATTTTGCTACAATAAATATTGAATTCGAATTTTGAAAAAAGTCCATATTAATTGGTGTTTATTTATGTTTTTGTATTTATTAACCTTGAAGTTTTTAACAAACGTCCATCGAACATTAAATATTTTTTTTTAAGAGGTCGAAGATTTTGTTATTTAAAGATGCCATTTCAGAACATTATGTCAATAACCAGATATATCCCAGTGAAATAAATATTATTAATAAAAACCGCATTTTTACTGCGCATAGTTTTTATTGAACCCAACCACTAGTTTTTATCCTTTATAGCGTTGTTTATTCTATTGTTACAAGAACACGGTACTTTTTAAGCTGTGTAAAAATTGAGTAATATTATTTTTAAATTAGTACTTTTATTTTAAAGTCAAAAGTTTTATTTTATTCTTGGTAACTTAAACAACACAGAATACAGTTTATTGAAATTTGCAGTTTGCCAGAACCGACATAAGAAAAAGTGTACGTAGTCACAACTGTCCATTACACGGTTTGTTACTATCGATCCTGGACGCTGAGATGAATCCGAGCTCAATACTTTGAAGAGTGGGGTGGAACAGATATGGTTTTGAGAAATCGTCACATCATCGACCCCAAATGTGAGATGTCTCACTAACTGAGGACTAATAAGGATAACAAAAACATTACTCTACCGCCAGCCAGTAACGAAGAGCTCCTATAAATGTATATCTTTGATATTCAGTGGATAATATGTGACCACTAATGGCGCCTGTTGCATGTACAAGGGTGGTTCAATAATTATTGTCCTTAGTGTATATAAAATATTTGTACTACGATGGTTGTTGTGGAATATCGAAGCCTAATATCTTAGATGCCTATATGCTCAATTTCAGAACCGTAGCTGTTATATTCACATAGTTTTGGAGGGTGGAGTGAAAGGAGGGGGGGAGTGGGGGTGAAAGGCTGATTTTTTAGCTTATGGGGCCAGATTTGTAAATGTGGATGAGATATAACTACTGTCGTTTTGACTTGGGATCATAGTGATGTAGCCACATCTCATCCACTGTCCAAATGTATCCTCTTAAGCTTCGAACCAACATTTCACCCTCACCCTCCTTCTTAAACACTCCCCCCAAAATAGGTCTTTAAAACTTCACCCCTCCCTCCAAAACTATGTTAATATAGCAGCTACGGTTCTGAAATTGGGCATATAGGCGTTTAAGAGATTAGGTATCGATATTTCACATCAACTATCTCAGTACAAATATTTTATATACATTAGGGACAATAATTATTGAACTATCCACGTAAAATCCGTCGTGGGTGCAAAGTGCTCCAAAGTACCTATGCGTTATACCTCTGGAGGTCCATTGCCAGTTGAAGGTCTCGTCATGTGATCAAGGATTTAAATTTCTAGATCAACAGATAATAGCAATGCGCAGGTGCCAAAGAACAAGATATAAATGTCAAGTAACTGGCATAAAAACGTTTTCAAAGCAGTAGGCACTGCTGATATTACGATGAACTACGTGCCCGTCTGGTGTATTGGCACTTCGGGCACTTCGGTCACCCGCCCCGATACCAGGTATCAAGACTGTTCAGCTGGGGCAACCAGCAGGTAGATACCTGGTCATCGGTTAGAAGGAAAGAAAGCTGTGACAAAGAGAACATTCAAATTAATAATGACCATATGTTAACAAAAGTGTTCCTTTATGTTTTCATTTTAGAAACAGATGAGAAATAAGGATGGTAAAGAAATATTGCCTCAAACTACGTTTTCGAAAAGCGAAAGGGATTAATCAATACGTATGTGAGATAGACATAACTTACACTATTTGATTAGAGTGTTTTGTTTTTAATGTGCACTAAGTTTCTTTGTGGAATAAATCTATGCCACATTTGTAAATCTGTAGTTTTTATTTGCTTGTGTACAACAAATAATACACCAAGCATAATTGATAAAAATTATGTAAATTTAACAAAAACTCAGTAAATATGTTCAGAAATATTTTGTCGATTTAACCTGAAGGAAGTAAAGCTTTGATTGCCAGAAGTAATACTCTAGCATGGGATTAAAACATCTTATTTCCAGCAAGAATAAGAATTATTATTAATGCATTTATGATGATAAGAAGTTTATGTTCACTAAACATCTCAGGCAACTTAATTAGAAATTTTGATAACATTTTCCTTATTTCTTTTAAGAACTTATTATTTTAGCTTTTAAAATGACGCTTAATTGCTCTGTATGCGGCTGCAAGCAAAAGCCCGCTTCTACGTTTATGTTATTGCGAGATTAATATCCGAATGTTGCAAATAAAAGAATCACCGCCAAAAAATTATACCCTATTGAGTATGAAAGCGGAAACATGTTGGATTTAATTTCTACCCGAAAGAACAATGCGATTCGCTCTGTGCGTATCTTTTTTCTGAGGGTTACTAACGACTTCCGGACGATACGATGAGCCTAACTGAATACTTTGGACAGAGGGCGGAACATCTCTGAGCAACCGTGACATCATTGACCCCAAACGTGAGACAGCACAGGAGAATCCCACTACCTGGGGGACTACTGAGGATCACAACAAAATTACTCTGCCAGCAGCCTAGAACGAGGATCCCCAATAAAAGTATCTCTCTCATATTCCAGCCAGCGGAAAGTAAAGATCACTTCAAGGCAAAAAACCCATCGAAATATCACAATATGTCTAACACCAACTGTGACCAAAAGCCTAGCGAAAAATCGCAACATGAAAAATCACCACTATGAAAGAAAATACAAAAACTAGTATCAATGTCATAATAAAGTTACTATAATAAGCATTCCACGATAGATTCAAAGTAAAAAACTCGAAAGAATAAGGAACTAAGGACTCCCTGACAGAGAAACCAAAAGAACAACTCGTACGGCAGAGTCTACATAACTAATATGACACCAATATCGATAGAGACAAAACCCGAAAATTTAAGAGCAAAACTTATACAAATGAATCACCACTGGATGTTTAATCATCATGAGATTACTGTGCCGTCCAAGCTTAACCATGGATTCGATGTGCAGTTGGAAAAAAAAGAAAAGTTGAGAAACACTGCTCTACATCCAGTGAGCGGTGGTCCACTTGGCACGGCATCGGACTCGTAGCCGAAACGTCGCAGGTTCGAGGCTCGCTGCTAGCTAAAATTCCGCCATGTACGCTAATGGCGACAAAGAACATGTTCAAATTAAAAATGACCGTATGCAGTAATACCTCGGTTTTTGTTGACTTCGTTTATCGTCGGTTTCGGTTTTCGTCGATCTATTCCGCGAAACATTTGTCTCGGTATTCGCCGTTTGCCTCGGAATTCATCAGTGTACTTCAGTGATGTCGCTGCATTTTTTTAAATAAAGGGGACGACCACGCGTTCTCCTCCTCAGTGTAGTGCTGTTTCTCATCATGTGTGCATCACCCCGCGCGTCAACGCACGCAATTTCGTTTATTTCTAGCGTATTTTGGAGCATTTTTTATTGATTGCGAGTGGTCCATTTTGCGATTAACGAAAGTTTCCAGATCTGCAGTCGATTACAGATTTCGGGGAATCCATGGTTTGGAGGTGAGTGGTGAGGATATGAGTTGGTGGATAAACACAGTGAAAAACTCACCGCTGAAAAGCTGCAAGACCTTCATCTAGAAGTGCAACAGACTGCATATCAGGAGGAAGAGACAGGAGGTAATGTGCCTTCTTTGGAGATTAGGGACATCTTCTCTATGTGGTGTAAGGCGCAGGGCTTTGTGAGGAAAAATCCCCCATACAAAGCTTGTATGCCGTTATTGCAACTGGTTTAATGATAATATCATGTCCTATTTTAGTCAAATCTTAAAGAATAGATAGATACAAACCACTTTTTTGAGCGACATAGGTGCTCTGACTCTGAAGCTAGTTCTACTGCTAAAAGACCAAAAAGAGAAGTGACCCCAGATATATTGCCGTGATAGCATACGACAAGAACACTATTTTAATTTCTTATTATTTTTAGTATTAAACGCTAGACTTATCCTCTATAAAATGTGTTTTTGGTACGTATTTTGGAGTGTTTGGAACGAATTAATTAGATTTACATAGGTTCATATAGAAATAAATGTCTCGGTTTTCATCGGTTTCGGACGGACTACCGACGAAAATCGACGTATCACTATATTAATTAGAAAGTTCCTGTATGTTTGCGTTTTAGAAGAAGATTAGAAATAAGAATGGTAAAGAAATCTTGCAAAGAGAAAAATAAATAACACTGGTCGGCAAAAAAAATTAACTTTTCCTTCCCTGCAAACTCAATATGACTCCAGCACGTATCTTTTTCCGAGAAACAGTTTTATATTAATAGCATATTGTGAAGGATTGTTATATTAATTTGCAATGCTAGATAAAATTGAAATCAGGAAAAAAGTGCTTTCACTGTCTTAGATATCAAATTGATAAATTATAGCATAGAAAACTAGTTTGTTGATACTGGTATCGTGCATTTTTAAATTTATGTAGCCCCCTCCCCCTTTCGTGTCCAAATTTACTATTTGCTATCTATTAATATATTTCCAATCCTTATGCCGCTGTAACTCGGGTAATCATATTTATACATTTATTTACTGAAATTTACATATTATTATCTACATTTTACGATTTACAAAATGTCCATTTATGTTTAATAAAATATAAAATACATTAATTTTAAAAGCAAACCATCCTTATAAAAGAATGTTACGTGATACAGTAATTTCGTTACCATATTTTTTATTTAGCAGAAATCTATAAGAATCAGATATTATTTTTACAGAGAGGATTTTGGTGCCGACCATTGTAATAAAAACGTACGTGAGATAAACATAACTTACAGTATTTGATTGGACTGTTTTGTTTTTGATTTCTAATCGGGTGCGTTCTAGTATAAATGCATGCCACATGTGTAAATTTGTAATTTTTATTTGTTTGTAGAAAAAATATTACCCGCACAGAAACTGCTAAAAATTATGTGTATTTAACAAATACTTAGTAAATGTGTTAAGTAATATCTTTGCGATTTTACAAAAATCAAGTAAAACGTTGATTGGCAGAAATAATACTCAAGTAATACTCAAGTATGTTATAAAAAATATCATATTTCTAACAAGAATAAGAATTGTGCCTTTATGATTATAAGAAGTGTATGTTGATTATACGATTATAATTTATGATTATTTATGGTTATATGATTTATGATTATAAGAATTGATGTTATCTCAGGCAGCTTAATTAGAAACTTTGATAATAATTTTTTTTATTAGTATTGAGGTAAATTTACATTCATTTGTTAAAGCATTTCCAGACAAGCATGTAGTTGCTCGGCAAACTCTTTTAGCCTGTCTGGTAAAACAAACAAACACGAAAAAATCATAATCATACAGTTATCGCAGAAACCAGTTTCTGTGCACTTTGCCTCACGTAAATCGTCAAGATCTTCAAGCACTTTAACGTTAACTTGTGCACTTAGCTCTCAGAAGCCATTAATCGGCTATAAGTATAGGTATACCCCATAGCGGGCCCTTGTACACGTCACGCCTATAATCGTCAATTCGTTGGTCGCTATAACAAGAGTTTACCTTATAATGTACCCTGTGCTCTTCGTGTTCAATAAATTACTAAAACAACTATACTTGTAACAGAGGCCCTCATTATAATAGTGCCGTGCATTAATATGAATCTTAAAAAAGTGAGTAAGTGTGATCACAGATCGCAGAGAGGATTTCGTTAATATTCACTTCAAAACACGTTATCCTTTTGCAAAATCTGTTAGTTCCATATTTCGCAACCACGGACGCACTCTATTATAAAAAAAAACCTGTATCCGAACGAAACTCCGTTTTACAACGTATCCGTAGATATATTAGTTGAGGGAATCGGGTCCATAGCACCCGAGATAGGTAGACGCCTCCTGGCAGTAAAAAGTGGGACTAAAATATGTAAGTCTATGGTGCATAATATGAAAGAGGGGTCTAAGTGGTGTCGGCAAAAGTTAGAAAAGTGCCCTCGGATGAAAAGAGGGGAGGATAAAAAATTGCCTAAAATACAGAAGTTAAAGGCCGGAGGGTAATTAATGTAAGACTTTTTGAAAATTTTGCGATTTTTTGGGCGATCGCAAGTCTTCTGCTATAGGTATACAAAATTTCAAATCTCCAGCTTAATTAGGGGCTGAGTCAGAAAAATTGCTTAGAATGCAAAAGTTAGAACCCGGAGCGGTAAAAAATATAAGGCTTTTTGAAAATTTTGTGATTTTTCGTGTGATCGAATGTGTTCTGCTATAAGTAATCAAAATTTTATGTCTCCAACTTAATTAGGGATTGAGTTCGAAAATTTGCTTAAAATACACAAGTTAGAGACCGGAGGGATAAATATAAGACTCTTTGAAATTTTTACGATTTGTGGTGTGATCGCAAGTGTTTAGCTATAATTATGCAAAATTTCAAGTCTTCAACTTAATTAGAGGCTGAGTTTGAAAAAAAGGTTAAAATACACAAGTTAGAGCCCAGAGGGTTAAATATAACACTTTTTCGAAATTTATGATTTGTCGTGTGATCTCAAGTGTTTAGCTATAATTTTGCCAAATTTCAAGTCTTCAACATAATTAGAGGCTGAATTAGAAAAAAAAAACCCTTAAAATACACAAGTTAGAGCCCAGAGGGTTAAATATAAGACTTTTTCGAAATTTTATGATTTGTCGTGTGATCGCAAGTGTTTAGCTATAATTTTGCCAAATTTCGAGTCTTCAAAATAATTAGGGGCTCAGTTAGAATTAAAAAAAGCTTAAAATACAAAAGTTAGAGCTCAGAGGGTTAAATATAAGACTTTTTCGAAATTTTATGATTTATCGTTTGATTGCAAGTGCTTAGCTATAATTTTGCAAAATTTCAAGTCTTCAACTTATTTGGGGCTCAGTTAGATAAAAAAGCTTAATATACACAAGTTAGAGCCCAGAGGGTTAAATATAACACTTTTTCGAAATTTTATGATTTGTCGTATGATCGTAAGTGTTTAGCTATAATTTTGCCGGATTTCAAGTCTTCAACATAATTAGGAGGTCAGAAAAAAAAGCTTAAAATACACAAGTTAGAGCCCAGGGGGTTAAATATAAGATCTTTTCAAAATTTTATGATTTGTCGTTTGGTGTGAGGTGTTCAGCTATAAGTATGCAAAATTTCAAGTCTCTAACAAAATATAGTTTCCGAGAATGGGCACTGTGACGGACATACAGACAAAGGAGCGAGACGAATAGGGTTTCGTCAGATGAACGAAACCCTAAAAAGAATCAGAAATTGAATCTACAATCAAAATTTTTAATAGGGAAATAGTAATATTAATAATATAATAATAATAATAATAATAATAATAATAATAATAATGATGATGATGATGATGATGATGATGATAATAATAATAACAATAATAATAAGAATTATTATTATTATTATTGCTACTGCTACTATTTTCATAATAATTATTATTATTATTATTTAAATTTTAATTCAGTAGAACCCCTTTTATCCGAAACTTTTTTAACCGAAATCCATTTTTAAAGCTTTTTTTTTTTTTTTAATTATCACATTTCTTGTGTGCAAAATCCATTTTGAAAGCTCTTTTTGTTAACTATCATATTCCCCGTGTGCAAGCGGTCCTTTCCGAATCAAGAGTACATATAAATATTTGCTATCCCCTTTCTTAGAATTCCTTTCAATTTAACTTGAGCTCGCGTAAGCTGCGGAGTGGAACGAAGAAAACGAACAAATTAGCACTTCTGAACCTTTTGAATGATTTGAATGGTTTGACTTGGCTAGAGCAGCAGTAAGACTGATACTAGTGAACTGATAATATTTAAAAAGTTCTTCAGCTTCAATGAAAGCTTCAAAAAGGGATTCAAAGAAAAGGCAATCGAAACTGCGACAAGCAAATCATTATTTCAAATCCTTGTAAAATATGTAAAAAGTACTTCATTTCAAAATTAACGCTCCGGTTATTTATACTTGTTAGCCACCGGGACGGTAGAGGAGAAGGTCCAAATACCGGCTACTAGGTGTTCTGAGAACTGAGCGCAGCGCAGCCTAGCGGTGATAGGCAGAGTCTGTAACTTTAATTGAGAGAAGAATGTTACGAAAAGTACGTCGCCGAAGTCTATGTCATTTACAAATAGTAAATGCAAAAGTGTCGAATGTACGTAATCTGGTACATCAAGAGATTTTCAGATATGTGTTTCTCATTTTTTAAAAAAATATTCTGATCGTATATTGGCTTGAATTGTTGATTAAGTTATTCCCTAGACATATTTAGCTCTAAATTGCCAAGGGCGCAGTATTGGTATTTTATTATATGAATGAGTAATACCGGTTTTAACTTAAACATAGCAGTGGTCCAAATACCGGCTACCTAGAGTGGTCAAATACCGACTATCCGGTATTTGGACCTCTCATCATCATTAGAGAAAAGTATTACAAATTAGAAAAAAATTAATATTTCGAAAACTAATTCGAATTTAAAAATTGTAATAACAGTTTTGATATCTACGGATCAGTACGAAGTTTTTGGTGTTAATTTCATCGTAAGGTCCCAACTAAAAATAATCTGAAGATTATCTGAAAAAATCTCCAGTTTCTCCAGAAATTCTACAGAAATCTGAAGAAATTTTGCAGATTTAGCTTTACCTTCAAAATATCCACAGAATTTCTTAAGATATTCTTTAAAACATCTGCAGAAATGGGCCAATTACCTACAGATTTTTGGGCCAATTACCTACAGAAATTTGGGCCAATTACCTGCAGATTTGTGGGCCAATTACCTACAGATTTTCTACAGATTTTTTTCAGTAGGGCATATTCCATATTTTAGGAAAAATCGCCGTGAAACAGTTGTTTAATCAGTCGTTTCATAGAATCGTTTCAAAAAATCGTTACATTTCAGTCGTTTCATAATATCCGTTTCATAAATTCGTTTCATTAGGATTTTATATATATATAAAATATATATATATTCGCAGTTCCAGACACATGTGTACATCCCTGTAGTTATTCTGTACCTCTGGGTGTAACGATCTCTTCTGCTGAGTAAATAAACAAACACGTTCCTTTATTATTACTAGGAATTCCCTCAGATGGATTAGTCTGAGCGATATTACTGAGAACATAGATTTAATAATAACATGTGGAAGCAAAGAAAATGAGATGTTATCTTTAATTGTCCATATACTGCGAAAAATTGAAATGATGAAAATAAACGAATTGTAGAATAACAAAATCTTATATATAAATTCGTATACACTGTTTAAAAAAATGGGAAATCAAACCATTCAAGACAGCCATGCATGGATATAAAATTGAAAGTACGCAATATATTAAAAGTAAAATAGAAAATGAAACACTCATTTACTTATATCGGAATTTTAACTGTATAAAATGATGTCAAGAGCATAATCAGACGCCCCGCACCAATTTGAGTAACTTTAAATGACAAATATATGATGTTTAAAAAGAATGGACTATACTTTATATGGTGTGTGCTCCCCCGGAATAGTTAACATTGTACAATATCTGTTTTCCACGGATGCAATGAGGTTGTTGATAAAATTTAAGGAATTCTCTTCTCAAAATCTAATATAGTATCAAAGTACCGAATACATCAAAAGTGGCATGCAATGCTTCGTTATAGTGTGTTTTAGATATGCTCGATCGGACTTAAATGATGAGTGCTTGCTGGCCACTACATACGCTGTATTGTTTTGTTTTCAAACATATTCTGCACAAGTTGAGCTGTAGTTAGCATGTATTAAATAAAAGAAATCGGCAATGATTACGACATAAAGTATGACACAAGATCTGAATATATCGTCTGCATAACTTTTGAGCTGTCAAAGTGTCATTTGAAGTAATTTACAAATCCATACATATTTATTCAGCAAATCATGCAAGCTAACATACGCCAATATGAACCCGATTACAAAATAAATAAAATTAATATAAATAAGTTAATATATAAGTTAATATATAATAAGTAAATAAGTTAAATATATAAGTTAAATATAATAATAAATAAGTTAATATATAAAAAATCTACTAATGATAATTGAGAATATGACCTTATGATAAAATGTCTAGAAAAATGAATCGGATAAAAAATTCATATCACATTTAAAACGGCACTTCTCTCTGTTAGTGGCCTTGGCGAGAGAGAGAGAAAAGCCTAGAGAAGGAACACTTTAACAAGTACTTTCGGGCAACCTACTCACTGTTTCATACAGATCTCTATTCAATATTTACACAATTTATTTAATGCTAGGTGGGTATCTATCAGTTTTGTTGCATTTAAATCGCATGTTTTGCAGAGGAAATGCAGCATTATGAAATATTTAAAGTTGCTGTACCTAATAATTCCAAATTAATGGTAATTGAGATCGCTTTCAGTTAATTTCATCTTTTTAAATTTTAAATTTTTTAGAAACCATTCATAGAGATAATTGCATATTTTAAAACAAACCCAAGCAAAATTTCAAGATTTTGGGCTCAGCAGTAACAGAGAAATAGAAAATCTTTGAAAGTTTTTTGTTTCTGCACTGTTTTATATAGCGACATTTTTAGAAATTGTTCTATTGCGAGAATTTACGTCATGATAAATACAGCCATGTCAAGTTTCATGTTTATATTCCTACCAGTTCCATGTTCCGCGTTACTTAGATCATCTTTAGATCTTTTTCCGCTTTGTTTAGTCTTTCTATTTTTTAGAATTCGTCCTACAACGAGCCTTTACATCTTATTAATTACTACCATGCCAAAGTTCTAGTTTCTAACCCCAACAGTATCCCAAAAATTTCAGGATTCCAAATAAATCATAGTTTAGAACCTTTCTAGAAATTTTTACTTTTATCCGTCAAATTGAACTTTTTAGAGAGCGTTCATTACGAGTATTTACATCTTAAAAGTAACTACCGCACCAAATTTAAAGTTTCTAACCCAATCAATATCGCAGAAATCACAATTTTAGAACTTTTTTGCTCCTGCAGCGATGTAGGTTGTTGCACTGACATAAAATAGTCTTTTTTTTCGGAGCAGAGATGGCCACCAACAATTTTTTAAGTTGGCTATGTAGTTTCAGAGATAACACCTCACAAATGTACAAGCATTAATAATATTATATGCTTTATAATATTATAACGCTTTATAATATTAGCATTAGATGTACAGATACAAAAGCCATTTATCTGTTACAAACTAAAGTGCCTGGCGATGCCCATAATTTGAAGGATGTTTGTTCTGAAAAATCAATTTCAAAATTTAACATACAACACAAAACAAACATTAAAAAAAGCAGTCGAAATGTTGTTGAATTAATCATATGAAAACGCTATATAAAAATGTATAAATGTATATAACAGACGCAAAAGAATACAGCTATAAATGAACTTATTTCAATTTATAATTGGGCAATAATAGTAAAATACGCCAATATTTCCCTAATCGGGCTTTTATCATGCTTCAATACATTTTTCACACTCATATGACTTTATTCTATATCCACCACACCCTTTATATTTCCAATATGACGTAATATTTTCCTCTTTCACGTGGAAACCTTGAAATAGAAAATTTATGAAGTTATATTTACTTTCATTTAAATTCGTCAAACCATTTATTTCATTTTCATATTTCACGTGAATATCTTGCAATAGAAAAGTTATGACGTAATATTCATCTTTTTTTTTTTAATTCGGCAAATTATTTATTTCATTTTCATTTTTCACGTGGAAATCTTGCAGTAGAAAATTAATTGTTGTAGTAATAATTTTATTGTGTTTTTTAATTGTTGGCAACTGCTATAACGAAAAATGTTTAAATTTGATAAGAAATTGCTGTTAAATTGGTGGTTTTTTATTAATTGAAAATTAACTATAAGTTATTTCGATTCCGGATTACTTTAGTTGTCTCGGCCATGTTTTAATACACATGCACGTATCTCTTCACAATTTTGGCTTCCAAATTGTGGATTTTTTATAGAATTACAAACAGACAGATAGACAAGTTTTCATTTTTACATATCTCTCTATTCTATAAAAAGTGACTAACGCTGTCACCGCCGCCGGTTTTGAATTTTTTGTGACAGGAGGACTTTCTTCGTTAATATTAAGAAATCTATTGCATACAAATATATGAAAATCTGTGGTATTATAACGAAATGTTTGATCAACACACTAATGCATACAGTTTTCAAATTGAAGAATTATTTTAAGAGATATTTAATGCTAAAGTTGGACAAAATCGTTCCATTAAAAAAAAATTATAAGAGCAAAAGCTATACACGGGAATTTAATCATTTTAGATCATTTTATTCAATAGAAGATCCCGTTCTGCAGATTTCATTAATTTTTTTTTTATTTGACTAATTTTTTGAGGTTTTATTTCTATTTTAAATTCAAATATTCAGCATTTTGACAGATATTTTTTACATATTTTAGAAAATGGTATTAATTTAAACTGTTGCCAACTGTATAAACAGCGCAAACAATAATGTTTGCTTCAAATAAAAAAAAATTATTTACACGTTACTATTATAAACAGAAAAACCCCTTCAAATTAGAATTAAATAATTAGGTATAAAAAGCAGGCACTTATTGGAAATTACGCCATAAAAACTATATTTACATGTAAATTTTAAAAGAGAAAAGATATTGTAAAATAAATTCATTATCATGCGTTCGAAATCTGAAATAGAACAAATTACGTCACATAACACTTATTATGCAAAATGAACAAAAAATAGTATTGCAAAACAGTTTAAATTTAAAAATTGCGCGAGACAAAATATTAGAGGTTAAATATTAGACTTTTTCAAAATTTTATTATTTGTCGTTTGATGTGAGGTGTTCAGCTATAAGTATGCAAATTTTTATGTTTCCAACATAATTAGGGGCTGAGTTAGAAAAATTGCTTTAAATACACAAGTTAGAGCCTAGAGGGTTAAATAATAGACTCTTTCAAAATTTTCGTTTGATGTAAGATGTTCAGCTATAAATATGTAAAATTTCATGTCTCCAACTTAATTAAATTAGGAGCTGCGTTAGAAAAATTGCTTGAAATACACAAGTTAGAGCCCAGAGGGTTAAATATTAGACTTTTTCAAAATTTTATTATTTGCCGTTTGATGTGTGGTGTTCAGCTATAAGTGTGCAAATTTTCAAGTCTCCGATATATATAGTTTCTGAGAATGGGCTCTGTGACTGACGGACAAACAGACAGACAAAGGAGTGAGACAGGTAGGGTTTCGTTAGATGAACGAAACTCTAAAAACATGCTGCAGATGACTGTAACAACACCCTAAAATTACATTACCATCAGCGATCTACCAATCTCGAATTTAGTTTATATTCGTTTCATATATTCTTATTCTTTTGTGCGGCCCTGTAAAATAATTATCAATATTATATACAGTAAACCCTCTGAATAGCGGACACCCCGAGAATGCAGAATTTGTCCTCTATTTAGAGGTGACCGCTACTGAGAGTAAAACATGTACAGCTATTTAAGTGTTGGTAATCGAAAAAATGTCCGCTAAATAGAGGTATCCGCTAATCGGGTGTTTCCGCTATGGAGGTTTTACCAGTAAAACTTCTCAATAGCGAACACCTCGGGAGGGCAGAATTTGTCCTCTATTTGGAGGTGTCCGCTACTGAGAGTAAAAAATGTACAGTTATTTAAGGGTTGGTAATCGAAAATATGCCCGCTAAATAGAGGTGTCCAGTGATCGGGTGCATCCGTTATGGAGGTTTTACTGCATAATAATATCATCCTTTACAAGAAAATTGCATTCTGTATGATAGATAGACAGACATCCAGAGAAAGATAACCTCCCGGATCAATAAACACTCATGTCTTTTGTTTTAATCATCCACAATTGTATGTCATACTACATGCCAGATTTTATACAACAGGCTAAAAACGGTCACCGTGGTACGGAATACTGTATTATTATTTGTTTGCCCACCAAAACTGGTTGCCACGGGTTGTTGCAAGGTTTGTGATCACGTGGTTGAAACTGATCTATTCAATATTACTGCGTGCGTATTTTTTTTTTTTTTTTTTTTTGGTCCATGCGTTCAAACCAGTTGTCTACGAAAACATCAACCGGTGAAAGTGACGCACACCAAATTTCTGTGACGTATGCAGATAAATTGTGCTTTTTTAAGAGTTTTTTCTATATAATTTTTAAACGGTTTGGAACTTGTTTTTCATAGTAGGTGCATTCAGTAGGCGACCCTCATAGGTACCTTCTGGTGCAATCAGAAACGAAATCCGACAAATATTTTTTGAGTTATGCTTGACGAAAGGTTTTTATTAGGCTTTTTTTTTTTAGTAGGACATGGCGTTAATATCCATCGTAGTAGTAAAGTGTCCGGACAGTAATATTTCGCTGAGTATTAGCCTTCGCTTCGCTCAGACAATTATTTTACCAATATTTACTAATAATAAATCTTGTATTTTTTTATTGTAAGCGAGGTACAAGAATGAACATAATTTGTTAAAAATATATTTAAAAAATCTCTGCCTGCTCGGTCTACAGGCGGAAGTTGATTTCGAAGTTAATTACTATATTCAACAACAAAAACTAAATCATGGTTACAGATAAACCCACTTTAACAATTTTATCTTCCCGCTTTTGTATATAAGAGCTGGTTTTATCAGAATCATGTTAAGGCGCTATTAAAAAAAATATTTTTCCATGCTCAACAACTCGACATTTTCTGACAGATTTTCAGATTCATTTTTAAAAGAAGAAATGTGAAACTTGCGATTTTGAAGAGATTTATAAGCAACCTGTTTTTTTTCGTTCAATTAATTAGAACTTTATTTATAAACAATTATTTTCTCAGTAGGAGAATATTTTCCAACACAATCGCTTCGGGAAATTCGCTTCAAAATCCTCACTGGGTCCTTCCATGTAAAATGAGCAAAAATTAAAAAAAAAATCGTGGCCACATAGTAACGATTTTAATAAAATTTTATACACAGGTTCAATTTATATTAAAATAGAGCTATGCAAAATATCTCCACAAGAAATAAATTATTTTAGCAGTTTTGGACATTTAAAAAACTTGTGATAAAAAATGACGTGTGTGGAATCGTTCAAAGTTGTAAGTTTGAAGTTCTGTGTCTTAAAAACTATTAAACAGAAATGAATTTTTTTTGCAATATTGTATCCTCTGAAAAATTATCTTCCTATTTATTGAGTAATAATAATCTAGTAACACCATGATTAATCTTTAATTGATTGTAAAAATTGAAAATTTGTGAATTTTGAGAAAATTAGATTTAAAATCAAAGGAATTCAAAAACATCTGAGAAATTTATTTCCGATGTAGTATTACATATGAAAATCAAATTTCCTAAGTTTGAAAGTTACCAGTTATTTCCTTCATCTTCAAAAGAAGCTTGACTTAGAAACTAAAAAAAAAAATTACAAAATCTGAATTTTCCTCTTATGTATGAGTAAAAATATAAATAAAGGAAAGGTCCGAGATAAACTATATTCCACATACATAAAGATCAATAAGTCTATGATATGCTCAAGAAAATTCAAGATTGCCTTTTGATTCCTAACATAGCAAAAGTGGATTCAAAAAGGTAATATCTGTTACATTCCATGAGCTACTCCTCTTTGAATCCGCTCTCGTTTCTTAAAATATTGCACGACTTCAAGGTGAAAAAAAATGAGTTGCTGCCATCTATTTTTTTGTACTTAGATTTAGGATTAATGTTTAATTTTTTGTCCAAACTGAATAATTTTTTCTACATTAATTAAATATATTCTTGAGGTAAAAATAAACTGAAAGCAAGAAACATTTTTCTACATTTAAAATATACACTTTTATCTAAAATATCAAATAATTTAAAAGGCTCAAAAAGCTTCCCTTCACTTTCAAAGAAGTGATAGAAATATTGCACTTTACCCTGAACATTTTTTACTATTTATTTTTTTTCTCTTTAAGGACTAAAAAAGCAAGAACGAAATTTTCTACATTTAAAATATATGCTTTTAGCTATACCGTCCAAAAAAATTAACTTGTCGTGGCTGTCCTTCATGCTTAAACAAGCAATAGAATATTGCATTTTTCCCTCAAAATTTTTGAAAAATAATTTTTTTCTCACTACGGAATAAACATACAATTACTAACTTACGCCAATCTGTTACTTATTATCCATTCCCAATTATAAATAATTTTTAATTTAGTCATTCCATTCCTAAGACTCAAAATTGAAAATTTAAGCATTTAGACAAAACCTCGATTTTGCATCCAATTTTAATGTAAATCTTAATACTTCAATAAGCAATCCCGAAATTTATTATTTTCCATTCACTCATAAACAAATATGATTATTTATACTGATTTTCATTAAAATCTCTGACATGTCTGCCAGAGCAGATTTGCTCATTTTGCATGGAATGACCCCACTTTGACATCATTTTTTGAAATGTATTCTGCCTCTATCAAAAACTCGACAATTACGGTACATTGTATAGTTTCTTAATAAGAAAACCTACCAATTGGACGCGTTTGAGTTCAAAAATGAATTTAAAAATGGGTAAAAAAATAAGCAGTTTGGATTTGAGTACACCCTTAATACGAGGATGGTTTCTTCAACCGCTATGTATTTTTAATTTGTTTTTTCTGTAAGAATTGATCCTATCAAAAACTCGTCAACATAAAAGTGGTAGATAATATAAAGAATATATATATATAATAAAATCACGCGGATTTTATATCTTGTGAATTCACGAAATTATGAATTTTTTTCTCCCCCAAAACTTATATTTTCTCCCTTTCAGCCCATTTTTTTACTTTATCAAAAATCTGTGATGAATAAAACTTTGGCCCTTTTTTAGAAGTAATAATAACTTTCAACTGATTCCGATATGTACTATAATTAAGAAATTATGTTTTTTTTCGGTTTTCACAAATCCCCTCCCTACTTCCACTTCCTTGGTCCGATTTTGCCCATTAACGAACTTGACCCCGAGAATTTATGTCCGTTGATTTAATGTATCAGATTTCTGCAGAATTATGGAAGCTGTGTCCATAAAAAAGTGATATACACTATACTGCCAAAAGTGACCGGCCACTTGCGATTTTAGAGGTTTTGTTCAATATCTAGAAACATACCTGAGGAATTAACCTGAAACCCCAGAAGTGTAAACAGTATAATATAGGTCATACATTTCCTCTAAGATTTTTTACCGAAAACCCGCAGGGGACCGTCAACAAATTGATAAAGAACGGATACCTTTTGGATAACCCTGTCAAAACTAATGTAGCAAAAGCGTTCAAACTGTGGACTATGATTAAGTGGCTTATTATAATAATTTGTGTTCATTTTTATGCGGATAGCATGTGTACTCGAAGAGAAATTCAGGTTTTCGTAAAAACAATATCAAATTTTGCCAAGTTTTTTGCTTATAATTTGCAGATTTCTTAATATATATAAAAGTTCTTTTCAAAAATATGACAAACAACATTATACACAGTACCCTGCAATTAGAATTAAAATATAGTAAAAATTTTATAAAAAATGAGCAGCTTTACTAAATAATGTTTCACTGCGCATGGCCGAACGCAATCAAAATATGATGTGCATAATGTGTTAGCTACATCTATAGAGCAACTTTTGGAAAAGTCTCAAAAACATAGCTTGAAAATTCTGAAAATTATCGTTGATAGAATAAGCTCAAAATCCGTTATTCCCAAAATGCGGCAAAAGATGCGGGGCTGTATCCATATATCTATAGATTAGTGCCAATATAGCATGCACAATATTGCACACAGTACTGTATTTGTATGGAACCCCTCATCTTTTTGCTTCCTTTTGGGAATAATGTATTTGAGCTTATTCAATCAACGATACCTATCGGACTTTTCAAACTATATTTTTGAGGCTTTCACAAAAGTTGCTCTATGCATTTAGCTAACACATTGTGCAAATTATATTTTTATTACATTCGGGCATGCGCAATGAATCATTATAAAGTAAACCTGCTCATTTTTCATCCAGGGAACGCTTAGTAAACATTTTTTATACAATTATTATTTTTTTAAATTCTGATTGCAGGATATTATGTACAATGTTGTTTGTCTTTTTTTCTGAAAATAGCTTTTTTTATATTAAGAACTCTACAAATTATAAGCAAAAAGCTTGGCAAAATTTGGGACTATTTTTATAAAAACTTTAATTTCTCTACGAGTATACATGCTATCCTCATAAAAATGAACATAGTTTATGGCAATAAGGCACTTAATCATAATCAACAATTTGAACGCTTTGGCTACATTAGTTTTTACAGGGTTATCCAAAAGATATTCATTCTTTTTCAATTTATTGACGGTCCTCTATGGGGTTTCGTGAAAACATACTCATGGAAATCTATGACCTGTACTATTCTGTTTGCACACCTGGAGTTTCAGGTTAATTCCTCATATATTTTTCCAGATATTTAACAAAACATCTAAAATCGAAAGTGGCCGGTCACATTTCGCCATATAGTGTATATATATATATATATATAATAAAGAAGAAATCAAAAATTTATCATATATATATATATATTAGGGTGGTCCTTAAAAAATTAACTTTTAAATTTTCTATGGAGCACCCTCCTATTTTGTTCTATGTATAAAATAAAGACTTCCACAAAAATTTCAAAATTTTAAAACATTTTTTAGGGGTCGCTACCAAGGTTTGAATATTTAAAAAAATTAAAAAATGACATATTTTGTAATCTAATAATAAATTATTAATACAAATCTATAGTCATTGCCAAATGGAATCATGGTATGATATTAGGCTTTAAAGACTGTCATTTATTTCAGGTTTCAACATATTTACACAATCTATTGTCCAAACACAGACAGGAGTATTTCATGTCTACACTCTATTTCACCTCAAATTAGCAGCATTGTGAAAGGTAGAGAATCTAACATTCCGCCTTGAAAAATAGTTCTCCGCTATTTTTTAATCTTAAATAGCTAAATTACGTAAAATTTTTTGAAGATAATGTTTATAAATTATAGAATTTGATTTTTTGATATTTGTAAAATGTCGTACTAAGTGGCCATATTCGTATCAAAAGAAGAGCACAAAACTTTAAAAAAAAAAGAGCATTCGGCAAGCTTTCCTTTGACTGTTCACTGGGATTGCAAAATTTTAGAAGAAATTTCAGGATCTGAAACTGCAGACAGATTACGCATTACTGTTTCAGGTAAATGTATTGACCAGTTACTAGTTGTTCCAAAATTTCAATCAGGAACATGTGAGGCAATAACTTCTGCTGTTAACGAAATATTGGATTTGTGGAGAGTACCCAGCAAGTAAAACTTATGAGTTTTGATATAACCTTTGTTAATACCAGATTATCAAGAGAAGATTGTGCTCTTCTGGAACAGAATATGAACAAATAAATGATTTGGCTTGCCATCATAACATCCTTGAAATTCTGTTTTTGTTCTTTATCTTTTGTATGAAGTTTATTGTATTCCTCCATGAGTGCTACCCCACTTTCGGATACATCATTAACAACTTTGACTGAAGTCGCTAGTGCCTTACATTTCTTGTAGGATTCATTTTTATTCCAATTAGGCACATCTGTTTAAAAAAAGACTGAAGGCAAATCCATAATTAAAAAAAAAAAAACCTTAGAATTGTTTGTTACCTTGCTAACAAGCCTCTGCTTGTTAGAAAATCTTGCAAGTCATTTTGGAGAATTACTTCAGGATCAGCACTTGTACCTTTCAATGATTCATAATTTTCTTCATTTTTCAAATTCTGCACCATTTTTCTTTTACTTTCAAAAAAGACCTTATCATCGAAAAATGCAAAAGCAACTAGTTCTTCTGTGAAGTACAGGAATGTCCTAGAAACTTCTTCAAAGAACAAAAAGAAATGATTACATTTACATTTTCGTCTTTTTTCAAGTAATTCAGGGGCAATAAATCATTGGGACTGATACCAGCTGTGAATGTAGATTTTCACCACAAAGGAGCAAACTTAACGAATACCAGATTATTTTTGCTTAGAGAGTTTAAACTGATATCTAAATAAATAAATCTTGAGCGAGTTTATGGCCTTCATCATCCGTGGAACCCGATGCAATCCACTTGGAGCTCTGATGCAAGCACCTCTTTCGGGTACTCCTCCTAATAAAATGATGGCAAGCTCTATCAGTTCTTTGTAAACCATTGGTTGAAAATCATTAAGATGATTTTGAGCAACTTCTGTAATTTCTGACGAATTATGTGCTATTTTTTTTTTTCATTCTTTAAACGTCAGTTATGGGATTCTGAAATATGCCATAATCGATAGATATCCACAAAATTTTAAATCGTTTGAATAACAGTACGTCTGGTTTTTTGAAACTCCGAGAGATTTAACAACTTCCTCAAGAATAATTTCAAGAATTTGATGATGGCAAGCCAAATCATTTCTCTGTTCATATTCTAATCCAGAAGAGCACAAGCTTCTCCGATAATCGGGTTTTAACAAAGGTTATATCATACATTTTACTTAATTGTAATCCCCACAACTCCAATGTTTCGATAGCAGTAGAAGCTATTGCCTCCCGTGTTCCTGATTGAAGTTTTGGAATAGCTTGTTAAATGGCCAGTACCTTTACCTGAAACAATAATGGGTAACCTGTCTACAGATTCAGATCCTAAAATATCTTCTAAAATTTTGCAATCCCAGTGAACAGTCAAAGGAAAGCTTGCGAAAACTCTTTTTTTAAGTTTTGTGCTCTTCTTTTGATACGAATATGGCCACTTAGTACGGCATTTTACGAATATCAAAAAATCAAATTCTATAATTTATAAACATTATCATATAAATTCCTACGCATTTTAGGTATTTACGATTAAAAAATCACGGAGAACTATTTTTCAAAGCGGAATGTTAGATTCTCTTCCTTTCACAATGCTGTCAAGTTGATGTGAAATAGAGTGTAGACATGAAGTTCTCCTGTGTGTGTCTGGACAATAGAGTGCGTAAATATGTTGAAACTTGAAACAAATGACAGTCTTTACAGACTAATATCATACCATGATTCCAATTTGGCAATGACTATGGATTTGTATTAATAATTTATTATTATATTACAAATTATGTCAATTTTTAATTTTTTTTACATTCAAACCTTGGTAACGACCCTTAAAAAATGTTTTAAAATTTTGAAATTTTTGTGGAAGTCTTTATTTTATACATAGAACAAAATAGGAGGGTGCCCCATAGAAAATTTAAAAGTTAATTTTTTAAGGACCACCCTAATATATATATATATAAATTTTTTACTGAGGTTGGTTTTGGGTTCTAGGTTTATGATCGGTCCAGATCTGCAGAATGTTTTCAGAATTTCCAACATAGGGGAGTTCAGGTAGCATTCATACGAAATCTATCTAATAATCTAAAAGAAAGACATCCTTATTTATAAGCTAACTTTTATAAAAATCTTTTAAAACTAAAAACTACTTATATTACAATTCAATGAAAATTATTTTTCAATCCTTTTTTGAGAAAGTATTCTGTTTTTACACCATATCGTAAAGTACTGTGAAACATGGATAATTCGAACTTGTTTAATTCGAAATTCTGGATGATTCGAATTTTTGCTCGGTCCGTAGAATTCTTTATTAAAATAATGTAAAAAAATCGTGGATATTTCGAATTTTATTTTGGGTAATTCGAACTTTTCGTACAATTTTCTATAAAATTTTGCGGTAAAAATTGTTCCTGAGCCTTTTTTCGGTTAAGATGCAAATATTTTAACGGGCTTTGTAATGAAAAGAAGGTTGATTCTTTCGAATGTCACTATGAGGGGATTTCCAAGGAATTTACTAATCAAAGCCAAATCCCAAGACAGGAGCAAGGAATCATAAAAATCTTTAAACATTTCTATAGCCGTCTGTTGGTTGAAAGCATCCGCATCGGAGATTTTGATACTAAGAATCTCAACGTTCTTCATGCTTCACGAATTTGTAGGCAGACATGGGCCAAGGTCAGTAAGAGAACGATTTAGACCGAGAGCTGGCTGCATAAATTATCACCTCATCGAGCTGATGACTGAAATTAATGGATTAATCAGGATTCAATTTGCGTATAAAAATGCAACTGGTCTGCCAAGTCATATCTTGGTGGAAAAAACCTGAAAACCCGGTTTTACTGGTTGACTGGTAGGTATAGCATTATGTTTTTCTGTTCCCAGTCCTCCATGTTATCATACTTTCGTTTCCAGAAAACACAATGTAAAACGTACAGATCAACCACTAAAATTGGGTCTGCAGGTGTTTTCCATCAATATATGACTTGTTTGACCAGTTGCATTTTAATATGCAAATTGAATTCTGTCTAATCATGGAATTTCAGCCGTCTGCTCGATGAGGCCATGGTCTGCGTAGCCGCCTCCCGATCTGATTATGAAATGCTTTCATAAGGCTGAATTTGCAAAGAAAGAACCGAAAGGAGCAAATGTAGTAGAAAACTGATGAAATTGATCCTGAGCTGGCTGTCAATGATTGGGAAGATGCAAAATCTGATCCAACAATCTTGTATGAGGACTATGTGAATGTAGGCAAAAATGTGATTGTGTGTGGCGAAGCAACTGATGCGGGCATTATCGCTCAACTGGCAGAGAACAACCAAGCTCAGGGCGGACTATCTGGGGATGAAGTGAACAAATAAATAATAATAAAAAAAAACAATGTAACAAATTACAACGACCATTTGGAAAATGATTTTTTCAAAGACTAAAATTTAAGACATAAAAATTGATTTCCTACCCTGACGAGGACAATAACCATTTTTCCAAATGGTTAACAAGGGAATCCCCTACCTATTTCATCAGGAACTATGATGCATATGCACGAACGTCAACGCTTTTTTGAAAGTCAGAATATCTATTTTTGTATCAGTTGAGAGGTTGGAATCGTGCGCTATGACTCAAAGATTGTATTAAAAAAATCTGACATTTTTTAAATTGATGAATAAATAAGCTAGTAAAAAATATTTTATTTAGTTTTAAAAAATATCAGCAGTTTTCTTAGGTAAAGTTTGTGTGTTAAATCTTTCATCATAGAGTTAATATTTTTTATTTATCTCTTCTTTTTGAGAGAATATATGTAATTCGCATTTTTCGATATTTCGAACTTTTCTCTGGTCTCTTCAACTTCGAATTATCCAAGTTTAACTGTATAATTTATCTACTAAAAAACAACTTTTCAAAAGTAAAAAAAAGCCAAGCAAAAAAAAAAGAAAGAAAAAAAATGAAAAGAAAAAAGGTGAAAGTTGTGGCTAAAAAATAGTGTGATATCAAATTTCCAAGCTTATCTTACGGTACTTATTTAACATTTTTTGATAAAAATTTACCATATGTAAGTCGAGTACCTAAGTATGCGTTGATAAAAAGCCTTTTCTCCTTTACTAAATACATTATAACGTGTTTCTGAAAATTAATTTTTTTTAATTATGCATGATGGGCTTGGCGGCCATCTATCCATATTTTACACAAATTTCTAAGCACACAAGTTCATTGTTAAGATTGGAAGTTCGAAATTGTTACTAAAGCAAACATTTTATTCTTTTAATTTATGGAAATGAGTGCCTAAAAATTTGTGTCTAAAAATAAAGCTGAAGTAACTTCAGGTTTCATCTTATGATTCTCTTTTTTCTGAGGGGGGTTAATTAATTAGTTAAAGCAGTAAAAATCAATTTGTTTTTTCAAAATAAAAAACTTTCTTAATTTATCTGTCTGTAGCTAAAACTAGAAGTTCGAAATTCTTAATAATGCAAATATGTTACGAGCTTGAGTGCTTAGAAATTTGTGTAAAATATGGAAAGATGGCCGCCAAGCCCATCATGCATAATTAAAAAAAATTTAATTTTCAGAAAAACGTTATAATGTATTTAGTAAAGGAGAAAAGGCTTTCTATCAACGCATACTTAGGTACATATGGTAAATTTTTATCAAAAAATGTTAAATAAGTACCGTAAGATAAGCTTGGAAATTTGATATCACACTATTTTTTAGCCACAACTTTCACCTTTTTTCTTTTAATTTTTTTTTCTTTCTTTTTTTTTTGCTTGGCTTTTTTTTACTTTTGAAAAGTTGTTTTTTAGTAGATATCAGTTCTTTTTTTAAAACAAATGATATATTATTGAAATAATTCTAGTAGCTCAAATTAAAATTAGTCCTTGTATAGCCTTTATAAGCAGGGAGCAAACACAATATTATTCATTTTGTTTACCTATCATTCATTTTTTATAGGGATTAATAATTTAAAAGTAAGGAAAGTCAATTTCTTCTTTCAAAGTATCAGTCTTTCTCAATTTATATCTCCTTAAAATTTTCTACGAAAGATGAAAATTTAGTAAAAAACAGAGTCGAAATAAAATATATATTTACAGTTAGTCTGTCAGTTAATTGTTTTTTCTAACTTTTTTTTTTGCTGACGGTTTTGCAAAATAAATTTACCTTTACAAATACCTACGGTTAATCCGAGACTGAAACCCCGCAGGCATCTAAAGAATCGAAGATCTGTAAATCTAGCAATTCTAGACATAATAAAGGAACATGTTTGATAAAAAAAAATCTAAAAATTTAAAGATATAAACTGTACATATAACTTCATCTTCATTTAGATTGTGTTATAGAGAAGAAAGAATAAATATGTAATTTTACTCAAGTCTGTTTATCCATACCTATTTGCATAAATGTGAGGATATTAATTTATTATAAAATTTCCCCTAAATTGATTATCTTTAATAGTCTATTATTAAAGCCGCATATACATTAGAATTAAATATTTTTCGGTTAAAAATTGCCTGAAATCTATAGTCTTATCGTTCGTCAAATTTGTTTTTTTTTATGCCCAGACTCTTTTCTGAACTCTGACAAAAGATCACAGACATATTGAAGCTATCCAAATTCCTATATCTTTCTATCGTATTTCCTTTTCTGAGGGGGGTGTGAGGAAGAGCCCTTAAGAACTTCGTTTTGTTCTCAGAATTCTGAATTATTCATTCAAAAGATCTACCTACATAAGTCTTGTTGCAGAATTTTCATTAGCTAAGAGTTGCATGAAGTTATACATCATGTGAATCTTTTAAATTAATTTTGTGAAATACTAGATGGGAGCCATTGATATTTCCAGACCATTTGCCTACATTTTAAACTTGAGTTATTTACTACTATTCATTAATTTTCTGTACGAATTAAATAAGTTTATGTTTCCATGCCAACTGTACCTTTCACTATTGCTTGCTTGTTTGTTTGTTTGATTTATTGAACATATACATCATATCACATGCGGATCACGGCGGGATTCGAATCTGCTTCCACCTACGCTCTCAAGCGATTAGCGGCATGGTGCCTTATCCACTCAGCCACGGTGGGCCACTATTGCTTTCTCTAATGCCCAGATACTCAAATTTAACCAACTGTACTTAGAATCATGTTCATAACAGAGAACATTTATATGTTAGAGCAGTGTTACAGGTGGGCTACTTTTTTTAAATTCAGATTTCTTGGTTGCCAGCACTTATTATAAACGGTAAAATTCCCTTTGTTTTCGCCTTAATTAATATGTCATTAAATAAGGCACATTTTACAATTTCAAAAAAGTTGTGCCAATCAAGTATCGGAATTAAAAAAAGTAGCCCATCTGGCAACACTGTGTTAGAGTGGTGACATATGCACAAGTCGTGTACTCATATTCAATTTTTTGTCCAAAGTACGGTAACTCAGTTTTCAGTAATAGACGAGGAAGATTTCAATGAAACTAACAAAAAAAGTTAACAAACATTGGCTTCCTGATTTGATTTTATTCAAAATTGTTTTAACCAACCAAAGTTAATGTCCGGGATCCAGATAAATTTTTCTCTGTTAGTAAAATTTCATTGACCACTCAGTAGCCTCCATCCTTGCAGGCTTTTCGGTATTTACTGCAAACATCAAAAAGTTCGGAAAAATGCAGACGTCTGATTGATCAATCTCACCCCGCTAATAGCGAAAAGTCTATCTTGATCCCGGCCTATTCAACGCCCTTTAAATATTGGAGAAAGCCTTGACACGTGTCAGGAAAACGTCACACAAAGCAGGCAAAACAAAGAAGAAAAATCATTCATTGGCTCGTTCATATTCACGAGCCAATGAATGATTTTGTTTCTTTGCTTTGCCTGCTTTGTGTGATGTTTTCGTGACGCGAGTCAAGAATTTCTGAATTATTTAGGAGGCTTTGGCTTATTTCACCACTATGAAGTTATGAAAGGACAGGAACAGACATGTCAATCTTCCCGTGTGAAAAACTAGTTACCAAAAAAAACGAGTTCTTTCCCTCTCTTCTGCCCTTTTCTCTCTTGATTTTGACCGATAGCAGCCCATTTAGCAGTCTCCAGTACAAGATGCCGCTATATACGGTGGACGCAGGAAGGAGGGTGTTAGCGCGACCAATGACATAATAGGCCAGTTCATGATGTTTAAAAGTCACACGGAGTTGGATCGAGGCTAACGAAAAAGACAGGCTACCGCGGTGGGTCCGATTCTTCTTTTTTTACAAACCACTGGAGTCACGTGATGCTCTTTTCACGCACCTTCTTTGGTGCATTCGAGCATCACGTGACTCCAGCGGTCTGTAAAAAAAGAAGAATCGGACCCACCACGGTAGCCTGTCTTTTTCGTTAGCCTCAGAGTTGGATCATCTTTACACGATGATTAGTACAAAGCTGCGCGCCGATTTTTTTTTTGTGTCCATTGCCGTGTACAAATAATCAACTCCGTGTGACGTTATGAACTGGCCTTATGTGTTGTTGGCTACAGTTTAGGAACAGCTACAAATGACTTCATCTATATCTACTTCGAGGTAAACGAAAAAGACAGGCTACCGCGGTGAAGTGTGGAAATAGTGTGGGAATAGTGTGGAAATCGGCTATCCCAGTAATACTTTAAAAAGTGCTAAAATATTGGATCTCTTAAATTTCAAATGATGCTGAAATCCAATGAATCGATCACAGCGATATCTGCAGGATATTTCCTAAAACTTCATGACGATTTGGTAACAGCGTCTAGAATACCTAGTGTCGAAATATTTTATTAAACAACGCTAAAAATTTGTATCCCATAAATGATCGACGATACTGCTAAAATCCCAAGTGTCGATCGCAGCGAAATCTGCGGGATTTTCGTATTACATTGTATAGACTAGCAATATCTTGCAATTATAGAAAATATCCTGCAGAGGTCGCTGCGATCTGTATATTTCAACAGCATCGTTGCACATTTAAGGATACAATATTTTAGCACTTTTTTAAGTGTTACAGGGATGGCCAATTTCCACACTATATATTCTAGGCGCTATAATTTGGTTTAGACGGTGTAGTATTTTTTTTTTTTACATTTTATTAACATACATCTGACCTGTGTGCTTGGCGTCAAGCCCGCTGTAATAATACGATGTTTACTTTGAAAGTATATCACAGATGTCGCTGCGATCAGCTCCCTGGATTTCAGCGTCAGTGCACATTTAAGGGATACAACTTTTTAGCGCTACTTGGATAGCAAATTTCCACATTATGTATTCTAGACGCTATAGCGGTGCATTACACGTGTCTCTTTCTTCTTTAAAAAATATCCTGCAGATGCCGCTGCAAATGACTGTTTGGAATTCAACATCGTTGTATATTTAAGGGATTCACTATTTCCGCGCTTTTTTAACTATTGCTGGGATAGTCGATTTCTACAACATATAATCTAGGCCTATAACGGAGCTATAGTATCTAGAAGATATAGTTTAAAAATCGTCTTATTAAAAAGGTGCTAAAAAATTGTATCCCATAAATATTGAACGAGGCTGAACGATGAATGTCGATGACCGCGACATATGGTAATGGAGGATATTCCATCTGCGTTTTGATCACGTGATCAAGGTAAAAACGTCTAGCGTAAAGAAGGGAAGACTCCGTAGACGTGTAATGTAAATCCCCGCTGGCCAATGAAACAGTTCATCAGGCAAAGCAGCAGCATCTTCCCTTCTTATCAGTTAGAAGTTCCTCGGGTAAATTACCGGTATCACGTGACTTTTTTCAGCCTCGAACCCATATTTGGAATATCCTCCATTCCAACGTAACTATTTCAAAAGACATCAAATGAGAAAACGTTTCGCTCAGAGAAGATCTAGAAAATGTTCCTGCTATCGACATTTGTCATTCAGTATTTTTCAATATTTATGGGATTCAATTTTTAGCAATTTTTAAAGTATTACTGGAATAGCCGATTTCCACACCATGACCATGATCTAGGTAGATTTTTCTTTGTTATCGCAACGAGATTGACCAATTAGAAGCCAGAATTATTGCTAACTTTTCATTGTTTGCAAAAATGTACCTGGATCTCGGCCTATATTTCTAGACGTTATAACTGAGCTCAGGAATAGTACAGAAAGCAAACTCCGTATTTTGATACATTAAGGCCGGGATCCAATTAGGAACAAGTGTGTCGCTATAACGAAGTAGCGACATATGGCCAATAAAGGTTTATTGGTAGAAGTGATAAAAACAAATCGTTAAAGGTCTTTGCGAGCGTGTCATTATCGTCAGACTAATGCATATTGAATTATTTCCCTAGTCTAATAAAGCTCGTCCATGCGCGTATCGTCTAATGGAGGATATTCCAAATATGGGTTCAAGGCTGAAAAAGTCACGTGGTACCGGCAATTTACCTAAAGAACTTCTAACTGATGAGAAGGGAAACAGGAAACTACTACTGCTTTCTCCCGTGAACTGTTTCATTGGCTAGCGGGGATTTACATTACGTCGACGGAGCCTTCCCTTCTTTACGTTAGACGTTTTTGCCTTGACCACGTGATCATAACGTAGATAGAATAGCCTCTATTCAAGAAAGTGGATTGCCGTACTATAGCACCTAGAATATATAGTATGGAAATTGGCTATCCCTGTAATACTTAAAAGAGTACTAAAATATTGTATCCCTTAACTGTGCAACGATGCTGCTGAAATATACAGATCACAGCGACATCTGCAGGATGTTTTCTCAAACTGCAAGATATTGCTAGTCTCTAGAATGTAATACTAAATCCCGCAGATGTCGCTGTGATCGATACTTGGGATTTTAGCAGTATCGTCGCACATTTAAGGAATACAAATTTTTAGCGTTGTTTGGATTCCATATTTCCACACAAGGTATTCTAGACGCTGTAGCCATACTTTCGGCAAAAACTTGAAATGCGCATGCTTCCTGTGCATATATCACCACTCTTATGTATAAAGGCTCTCTGTTATGGTGTTGATTCTGAGCGCTCTTTGTTAAATTTCTATAATTGTGTTTTAGAGAAAGCAATACAGAAAAGTACTGTTACTATGGAAACAACAACTTCTTTAATATCGAAATGTATAGCAAAGGAGTTCAGAATCAGTGCCTTAAATGGTTTCGAATATGTATTGTCGTTATGACAATCAATACCCTTCCTGGATGTGGAAATGCAAAATTGTGTTCAACATAATGGAGGATATTCCATCTACATTTTGATCACGTGGTCAAGGTAAAAACTTCTATCGTAAAGAAGGGAAGGCTCCGTAGACGTGTAATGTAAATCCCCGCTAGCCAATGAAACGGTTCATGAGGTAAAGTAGTAGTATCTTCCCTTCTTATCAGTTAGAAGTTCTTTGGATAAATTACCGGTATCACGTGACTTTTTTCAGCCTCGAACCCATATTTGGAATATCCTCCATTGGGCGCAATCTAGACAGATTTTTGGCTGTTAGAGAAACGAGATTAATTAATCAGAAACCTGCATTTTTGCGAACTTTTCGCTGTTTGAAGAAATGTAGGCTATTGATTGGTGATTCTCGTTTCGCTAACAGCGAAAAATCTATCTGGATCCTAGCCTACATTTCTACAAACATTGCACTTCATCCACGGCACTAAAAAAAATGACTCAAAACTTTCATGACATAGGCCGGGATCCAGAAACAGCAAATATTCTCAAACATGCAGGCTTCTGATTGGTCAAACTCATTTCGCTAACAGCGAAAAATCCATCTGAATCTCAGCCATAGTTATCTTCGATGAAATCAATGCAAAAGGATAATATAAAAGTATAAGATAAGATTTCTAAAATATTTTGGCGGGTTTATCGCTATTTGGCATAATTTGTAAACTTTTGAACTAATTAACAGTTTTTCGCTAATTATGTATAGAAAATTAATGTTTTTAAAGCTGAATTTTATAAAAGCACGTAGATTGAGTAAATATCTATCCAAAAATTCAATCCTTACTTTTTTCTGTCCATTATTTATGTCTCTACCTCGATTTAAACATAAGTTGTGACGAAGAAAATAAATCTGTCATTTTCAGTATCTCGACGTTATTTTAAAAAATCTGTATCTCTGTTTATAATTAATTTATGAGGATGCATTTGATCTCAAATTGAAGATCTTCTTTATTAGGTCCTTCTGGTGTTGGTTTTATTTTTCTGCGATGATTGCTTCTTTTGATATGGGAAATTTTACGCTGGCCTATTTCGTCCATTTAACATGGAGAAGTTGCCTGCAGTATAATAAGCAGTTACGGTGTCTTGCCCTTACTCTTGGCGTTTGTTTGTTTGGCGGGGTTTTCATTTTTTTTTCAGCTTGGCTTGGCAGAACGACCGTCCTGCTTGATTAGGCTAATATAAACAGACAGTATAAACCTGAATGAAAAAACTTATTACATGTTTACATTTTTTTTAAATTGGAAGATACTTTGTTTCTAAAGTAGTAATTCTTCGTTTAACTTCTGTTTGTCTTATAGTTAGTGTATTTTTTTAATGAGTCGTGCTTTTCAAAATTGTAAAATCCTTAAAAATATGGATTGAAATCTAATAATATATAATTTAGGACTAAATAATTATAATTAACAAAACTTCAATTTCATTCATATATGATACATTAACTTATCTAATTTCAGTCCTATTATTTAATGCAAAATCACTCTTGACGGATACATAAAAGCCTTTTGTATCTATACATTAAAACCTTAGAAAGATCTTTAAATATCTTTTCTGATCCGAAAAAAAATCGACATTAGTAAAAATAAAACTTTTACATTTTTTTGTAAAGTTATACATGTTAAGTGACAAAGCAGGTATATCCAATTAAGGACTTTTAATTATGTAATTAACAAATAAATCTCTTACTCAGGGTTTGGAAAATTTTATTAGGCCGACTTAGAAGATTATAAGTTCGGAGGAATACGGTTGGACATGGGGAGAGATAAACAAGTATATTAAAATCCTATGTTTAAGACAACAACAAAAGAAACTAATCTTGTTTGATACGCATGGTTTCTTCTTTTAGTGTTGGCTCGTTTTGAATGAAAGAATCATTTACGAAAATAGAATGCATCAAGTGATATGAATAAGAAACATAGCATTTTAAATATAAATTTAAAAAAATGAGTCCAAATGAATACTTTTTCATTTAATGTATGGTACTTTACATATTTAGATTAAAAAATATATATATATACATATTCTATTCAGGGTTTGTTACCCAATTTGTAATAAACCAAAACATCTTATTTAATCTTTTCGATGTGTAAATAAAACTAATGAATAAACATTCTATGATGTCATTTAACATGAAAATATAAAGAAAAGTTTGAATCTGTCATGAACTGAATATTCTCTTTGATAATAAAAGGTATTAAAGTATTTCCTTAATTAAATGAAAACAACAAAATATTTAACCAATTGTATCCATTTAATTAATTGCAAAATTTTGCCGATATATGCAATTTTATTTTTGTTAAAGTTTTATCACTGTTTTTACTATTTAAATGCGAAGCTTAATACAATGTTCTAATAAATAAATCTTATTTACAAAAAATAGTTTTCATGACGATAAATTGGAAGTGAATTAATTATGAAACTTAATTTGTTAAACAAAGTTAAAACCTTTACTGCATTTTTTCTTGACAGCATGCAATTTACATAAATAGCGCATAAATTAAAATTTGTTTTTAGTAAAATCGCAAAAAAAAAAAAAAAAAAAAAAAAAAAAAATTCTTGAGACGTATAACTGAATTAAATGGAAACACATGTATTTTTTATTTATTTTATTTATAAAGATATTAAAAGAGTCTTCCAAAGCTTTAGATATTTTAAGAATAAAGTACTAAGTTCAAGCAGTAGAAGATTAATTTTTCATATTAGGTTATTGAAGAAATTTTTCGATGTACTGAAACAGACTTCTTATTGCTTACAGTTAAAAATAATTAATATAACTGATTTGAAAAACAAGAGTATTTCAATAAGAAATTTCATATATTTTGGACACAATACTGTTTGCTGTTAAAATTATCTAACGATTTTTAAATGAACTGTGCCTTGTTTTTTTAAGTCCTTTCATATTAAACATAGGTGTTTCATTATTATTGTGACAAACTTGAGATGTGATAATGGACACTAGATCAAAAAATTTACCTCTATGCAACTTGTGAATTTTTAGTAGTTTTATCCCATTCCTTGGAAATTTTTATTCTTAAGTTTAACAATTATTCTGATTTAAGCAAAATATCCAGCCAATTAATTTTTCCTTTGACAAATACTGCTCATATCAGTGGAAAATGTAAAAGTGAACATCAATTCAATTAATTGCACCGAATGTGCTGTCAACCTACATTGTATATACTGAAGTATCTAACACAGCGTTTTTGATGCAACAATAGCCGTTTATGGAACTTTCCATAATGCCATCGGACTTTATATAAAACGAAAATTGTCCAGTTAAACTGATGGCATTGAGCTCACAGGCTATTCACACTAATTGTGTATTATACTCTTATTTCAAAGAAGAATGCCCTTCGAAAAATGAATTAAAGGGGGATTAACCTCCACCCCTCTGTTTCCGATCTATATACTTAGCCAATGAGCCGCCAAATCTCATCAGAGGAGTAAAGTGACCTTATAAGAATAAACCGGTCTACTAAATTTGAAGCAAATTGGATAGAAAAACCCATTTATCTAAATTAAGGGGAGTATTAGCCCCAGCCCCCCTCTTTCTCCCCTTTATACTTAAACAATGAACCGATAAATCTAATCAGTGATGAGTCTTATCAGAATTAACTGGTATACAAAATTTTCAACAAATCTGATAATTCTGCCTAAAAACCCCGTTTATCTATGTTAAATGGCGTATTAGACCCCCGTTCTCCCCTTTATACTTAACCAATGAACTCCCAAAACTAATCAGGGAATCGCCTTATCAGACTGACCTAGAAATTTTTTTTGAAGCAAATCGGATATTTCTATCAAGAGTTATCGCATCGTCTACACACATAAGTACACACTTACATACAGAACTTGCCGACACCTTAGCTCTCAGCCTGTGAGCTAAAAAAGCTATCGCTATAATATCGCCATTGCAGTTAAAGTTTTGAAAGAAATTCCGAGTTTTGCATGAATTGTTATACCCTGAGTTTTTGACTGAACAGTTGTTTATCTTGATTTTTATTATTAGTGTGTTGCAATAGTTTTTAATAACCCTATATGTAACAAGAATGAACTGCGAATATTAACAAACCTCAAACCAAAGTCACCTGAAGTGCGGGGTAAATACATGTAAATTTATTAGTTTTGTAAAAATTAGATTACTGTTAAAAAAACTCTATTACCTTTCAATGAAGATACGGTGAGCACACCAGTATTTGACTAAACGGCAATAATTAATCAATAAGGAACAAAACTGTCTCAAACTAACTGAGTAAAACGGGATAAAAATGTAGAAAATAGGCTGTCATAACTCGATCACAGTTCATGGAACATTTACCTATATATAGAAGTGATACTTGTTTTCGATTCTATATGGCTTAGCAGTGCGAAGCTGTAGCATTTTTTAGCTCCCAGGCTGTCAATGTTAGAGAGCTAATGTGCCCTCAGGTTCTGCATGTACGTACGTATGTACGTATACGTAACACGATAAATCTTGATAGAGATATCGATTTGATTCAAATTTTGTAAATAGGTTCACTACTCATCAAAATTACCCACTTTATTTGGATATGCTTTTTTTACGTCGCTGCAATTCGTTTTTAAAAATACGAATATTTACACCGTGAAAAAAAATACACGACCGGAAGGTACTTTAGCCTACTGCAGACAATATTTTTGTACTACAATAAAAGTAATTTACTATTTTATTTTAATACAGTTTATTACATGTTGTTCGTACCCTTGATTTGCATCACGTATTAAAATCTCAAAAGATTCGGAAGTTTAGAATTATTTAAATCGAAAAGTGAAATCTGCAAAATGTCTGCTCAGACCGTCAATACGCAGGTGGCTTTTGTTCATGTTTTTACCTCTAAATATCCATATTTTTTCCACGAAAATTGTACGCAAGCTTCCGAAATTAAGAAACATTTTAATTTTGATAATAAATCCCCGACGCGAAAAAAAGGCTAAAGGAAAATATAGAATGTTTAAAACGACCCGACAAAAAAGAGTCGTCTTACAAGCGCTTTTACCAGTAGACATCAATATTTTTTCTAAATTTTTTATGCAGGATTCAAAAACGCTAAATTTATGACGAATTATCGGTACTAAAAATTTTGACCACAAAAAAAAAATATTTTTTTAATGCTAAATCACCTGATTTAAAAAAAAAAAAATTGCGCACCGTTTATTTTCAAATACCTTATTTTTTGTCGAAATATGATTAAACATATAACCCGCACTTTTTAATTTAAAACAATTAATTTCGTTCTAAAAAACATAAATAATCCGGAACCTGAATACGAGATTCATTTGGAAATATTTTCTTATAAAAGTATAAATTCTTACAAAATCAGATTAAATATGTTAAAGATATCAAGTGATGTAAACATGAAGTTTATTTAAGGTTATTATCAGAGTCCTGGTTATCATAAGCCAGTGGGATATAAAAACATGTAACAGAATATTTCAGTAAAATATACTTTTTATTTGTGTTTAAATTTACGGGACACATTTTGTAATTACGAAAGGAAATACTGAATCTTTTTATTCAAAGAATAAATTCAATTTTTTTTAAAATCAAAAGTGAATTTTTTATTTCAATTTTTGTTGGAGAAGTAAATAATTTGTTTTTACAGCTATAGTTAATAAATAAGAATTTTTTCAATACCATCTTTAAATTAAGATATTGATTTCTTTTTTGTTGCAAAAAGAGGAGAAAAATCGTTCAGTTTATAAAACTTCCGTTTAAATTAATAGGTAATTTTGTAACGTCTCTTTATAAATTACAAAAAAAGGTGCTGGTTTACAATTAATAGAAAATTGCATTAGAATTGGAAGAATTAATTAATTTTTATGTCTATTTAGTTAAAAATAATGAAAAATCTTTTTTTTTTAAATAAAATAATATGAAAAAAATAATCATTGAAATTATTTTTTCATTTGTAACTTGCGCTGGTAAAATACATGTACTGATATTTTAGTACAATTGTGCAGAAAGCGCTTGAAGTATAATAATTTGCGCCAATAAAAGTAATACAATAAGTCTTGTGAAAACGGAACTCTGTACATGATAGAAATCTGTTTTAAACAAAGGATATAATCGTCCCGTTGAAAGAAAACTACAACAGTCGATGTACCTGCTAAGATAGAAAACAGTAGACAACAGATTTTTCTATTCATTGCGATTCCGTATTTTAAGGTTTAATTTGTACAAGTTGTGTTGAAAGATTTTGCTATTTTACAAACGAATGCAAGTCATTATCGCAAATGATTACAAAGACTGTTAAAACTTTATTAGAAACATTTCAAAAAGTTATTAATAAAAACGTAATATTATGGCATAAATATTTTTCGAAAGCGTATTATTTGAAACGGTCTAATTTTGAAAGTCAGCTTGTCAGACACATACAAAAAATTGATACTGAATAATAGAAAAAGAAGTCTCATTCATCTATTGCAGAAAATTTCATGTGATCTTTCCATTTTATTACAGCAACATAGAAGGATGTGTATGCATTTTAAATTAAAATATTTGTAATAAAACAATGTAACCTGAAATAAAAAAACACAAGATCAAAAATAATGACATAATATTTTCCTCATAATATAAATCTACCAGATATACATATAAATTTCATCACGCCAATACGTTAAGATCAATACGATAGTAAAATAGGACATATTACAAGCTCTTTATATAGTATGTGGATGATTAGCAGCTTTTGAAATGTATTGGGCATTTTGCAAAGCGTTATCATAAATTTCTTTATATTTCAACATAAATATAAAATAACCATGAGCGAATATATACAATATTCTTTTCCGTATTACTCATGATTCCGAAAAGCGCTGTTTATCTTTAGAAACCTCAGTTGGTTGGTTGAATAGAGTTGTATGGCACAAAGTCCCTTTAGTGATATGCTGCGCCATGAAAAAGGTAAGAAATGAAACGTAGTTTAAATTTAAAAGTTACATTAAAAGACTGTACAATATATAAGTTAAAACACGGAGTAAAAAGAAGAAAGCAATGTACTGATACATGTAATTAAAATAATGTACATGCAAAGTGACAATACACAAGGTTTTAAAAACCAAAAAATAGTTAAATGATAAGGAAAATATTTAAATTAAAAATCTCTAACAGCTCTAAAGTTATGAAAAGTTATAATTAATCCAAAAATACAAAGCATAAAATGTGATATTAATACTGCTTAAAACAAATGTATAATTCAAAGAAACAATATAAAATCATGTATGATGAAATTCTTTGAAAACAGTATTTTCATATTCATCTGAGTCATAACTGCAAGAATTCACAGCCTCTACTGCATAGTTGAGCAGCAGTTTGGCATCCTTTACATTAATGAGTGCTGGGCTAAGATATGATTTCTTGTCTTTTTTCTTCACAGTTTTTCACTGTGAAGAGACTTGAGTTGGAGGTTTCTTTATATCTTTTTGTGGACAAGCTTTTTCGTTTGTTTTCTGAGTTGGACGAACAATAGTTTTCACCAATTTGCTTTTATCTGAAACAGATGGTTGTTTAGTCCCCTGTTCGGTTAATATTTTAGATTGAACTGATGATTTTTGTGACCGACTATGGATGTACTCAATGTTCACAGTTTTGATGATGGTGGACAGAGTTCCAATTTTGGCAAAAATCTTGTACTAGCGGTAGAGTATACATCACAGGTTTTTCTCTTAAAATTGCTAGAACATGGTTTCTCAGTTGACAAACTTGATGGAAAGGAGGATTCAGTTTGGGTGCTTATGTGTCTTACTCATTTGGATTTATTCTTGAGTCAGCTAGAGTAAGAAACTCCAACAGATGAGGTTCTGGTTTCAACTAGTTTCCGAGCGTCAGAATATGAAAGTTTTTGAGTTATTTTAACACTAACAATTCCTTTTTCACGGATCCAATTAGTACAAGAACGAAAATATGATGTATGACCACCTTTACAATTTACGCAGTGTTATATTTTTCATACGATTTATCGTTATAGCCGACTTCTGCACGACGTGCGCAGGTAACAGATCCACGACACGTAGTGTTAGTATGGCTATAACGCTGGCATTTATAATAACGGAGATGGATTTGGATATAAGGCCGGATTAGACAGCTTAGATAGCCAGCTTTAATTCTAGTTGGTAAAGTAGGGCTATTGAATGTTAGAATAATGTGCTTTGTCGGAAGCACTTATTTATTATTTGGACAGTTTTACGGCGTATGTCTATGATATTTTGTTCTTTTAAATTTCTTAGAAGTTCTTCCTTTGTAGTGAATAGTTCTGGTTCTGATATTACTCCACGGATTGTATTTAATGTTTGATGTGCTTGAACAGAAACTGAAAAGAAACCTATAGTTGTGTAATTTAAGAGAAATTTTGACTTTTTTGGCTGAAGAGACCTCTACCAGACAATCTCCTGACTGCATCTTTTTAAGTTTACAATCATCTACAAATACAGATTGAAATGTTTTAGCAATCAGAAAAGGGGTAGTACTTTTAAAGGAACTATGAGATAAACTATCTGTGCGTTTTATTATAAAGAAGCGTGTAAATAATTCATTCTTTACAGTTTGTTTCTCTTCACAACGGAGAAAGATAGAAGGAAATGAAGTTTATCCATCCATATTAGAAAAAAAGTTTTCAACCTCGACCGCACCACCCACTACCGAGCCCAACAAAGAGATGCACATTCGTATATCAGTGCTAACCAGGGCCCATACGATCACAAGACACTCCTATTCCATCCTCCACACTTAACGAGATTGCTAGTAAGTACTCGCTCACTTGAACCACAGCCAGTGACAAGTCAGCTGACCAGCCTATTGATGCATACGGGGCCAATATGCACCTCCCGCCTACCTGAAGCAGAGGCCAAAGCAGCGTGTTGGTTTTCCTCAACTGCCAGGATACCCCTTTCCAGGGACACGGGTCGCCACGCACGGCAAACACGAGAGTGGATTCGAATTCTCCATGAGTCGATATAGACAGGATGATATCGGCTCATGCAGAATTGCCCTCACCTCCAAAGAGGAAACCACAATGAGAGTGAAACAGAGAGGAAAGAAAGACATGAGAAAAAAGAGGAAAAAGAAAAGAGAAAATCGATCAGGTGTCCGGAATTGCGAAGCCCGTGAATACCTAAAGGAGGTATCTCACTGTGGGTTAGAAATCTCAGAAACCAATATTTTTTCTTGATTTAATGAAACCTTTTTAAAAATGAAAGTTTATGTCGCTTCCACTGATTGTCGAAAGTTTTTTAGAGTAGATTTGTATTGTGTATATATTAGTTTTATCACACCGGAATATCGTCTTGATTTTAGGATTTTTTTATTTTTAGAATTTTAGTTGAATTCTCAATTAAACATTAAAGCTACGTAATAGAATTTATACAGGGTAGAGTAGCAAAATCATATTAATTTTAATTATAATGCTGTTAATTTATCATGTTTTTTTTTCTGTGAAACAGAACCTAAATATGTTTACTTAAGAATTGATAGCGTACAAAAAACATTTATTACGGGTTTAAAAACGGTATACCTAAATTTTAAGTACATAAAATAACCCTATAAA
The DNA here is from genome assembly GCA_963932465.1 of Maratus speciosus. NCBI lineage: Eukaryota > Metazoa > Arthropoda > Arachnida > Araneae > Salticidae > Maratus > Maratus speciosus. The sequence goes on along the minus strand of OZ010790.1, from coordinate 173,566,957 downwards.
CTTTGAAATTTCCATTTGATTAAATTTTACCATCTTCTTAAAAAATACTTAACACTAGAAAGACGGCAACTTGCCTTATACCTAGAAAGACGGAAGGGGCCAATTTGGCCCCTCGATACTTCTTGAATTCTTGAGTAGGGTAAATGCTAAGTAATAAGAGAAAAAATGAGGAAAATTAAAGGAAAGGCAAATAAACTTTATACTGAACTTTATTTCTTTACATTTTAAACTTTATGCATCTTAAAGGAATCAGTACATCGAAATTATGTAGATCCGCATTTGCTGCAAACTGGTCTTTTACATTCGAGGTAAGTGTTCCTTGTGTGATTTCCTTTGCAGCTTTTTTTCATTTTACATTTGGATCTTTTCGTTCCACTGCTGTTTTTTATGTCATTTGCTGGAGTCACATTAGATGCTGTACCGCATCGGGATGCTGTATATAGATCTCGCAGCTCTTCACACAATTGCAGAATAAATTTTCTCCGACCCAGTTCCTCCTTTCCAGTTACTTCTTTAATCCAAGAATTTAGGGTGGACATATCTAAACATTATAAAAGACGTGCATAGGCCAACGACGTGTTCCAGATTTAGTGGTATACAGGCGTAACATTTGGTCTGCAATATCCACTCCATACTTTGTCCGGTTATAAAACTGGACTGTCTCGGTTTGTCTTTTTTCCACAATTGTCAATGGATGGAGGGAACTCAGTAACAGAACATGTTTCTTCTTCTTTCGCTGACTCGAAGTGATAGTTATATCATGTTCCTTTTGGAATAACGTTGTACAGTGCAATTCTTGCTTCCCTATCTTGGCCGTTGGTGGCACTTCTTTGCGATCTTTTCTAAGTGTTCCAACTAAGCTTGTGTAGTAGGCTCTCATTTTTTCACACATTTTTTACCGAAGTAAAATAGTTGTCAGTACTTACATTTCTACCTTTCCCTAAATACCCTTGAGTGAGCCTCATCAGTACATGTTCATGAACAGCTTGATCTGCAGGTCTATTGATATACGGGCCAGTATAAGGAAATCCGTTGAGGATGTATTTGGAATCTACACAGACAAGTAGCCAAACTTTTATACCAAACTTGTCAGATTTATTTTGAATGTACTCACTAAAAGGACACCTGGCTTCTGATGGCAACGATTGTTCATCAACCGTGAGATTTTCTTCTGGTTTATAGCATGCTGCACTATTTTCAATGAACGAATCCCACAGCGTCGATGCCAAAGCGAAATTACCTGTTTTTAATCTCTCTGATCTTTCTATTTTCAAATCGAAACAAAAGAATCGAATGATATCTTTGAAACGATCTCTTGGCATAGTTTCTGAAAAAATGACAGTCCCCAAACTGATGACCATAATGTATTTACTGGAAAATTCTTTGCTCCGTATACTCCTCTTGCCTACACAATGGAAAAAACAGCGTCCAATTCATCTAATTTTACTATCCATGTGTCATTGCCAAGTTGACGGCGAGCTTTTCTTTGGTTCATTGTTTTATATGGCGCACCATTTTATGACTGAATATTAGATACCACGCACTAATTACATTATCTGCATCTATATTTCTTTTTGCATATGAGGTTAGCCCTTGCGATTCTCGCAGTACGTTCTGTGTTGCACGACGTCCTTTAATAGCAGAAGGTGCAATCAGTTTCCAAATTGTCCCGTCGACGGTGTCTACGTGTCCAATTAAATGTTGACCAAGAAGACCAATAGATGTTTTACGAGGAAGTTTTTGACCACGCCTTCGAGAATGCGCTCGTCCTTGTGCCTTAGATTGAGAAGGCTGGGAAATATAGCTGAAAAAATCACCCTCGGAATTACTTTCATAAATAACTTTGCTCACTGCTGACTGTAATTTCGATGATAAAAAATTATCAGACATGCGTATTTTTTTCTGGAATTTTCACTAGATTCTTCTGTGGTAATCTAATTTCTGCATCCTTGAGAACTTTGCACAGAAACACTATTTCGAGAAATTGTTTCAATATCATTATAAGTGGAACTGCTGCTTTCCGTGTCTTCTTTTGGAAGAATATATTCTTCATCTCTATCTAAACTGCTGTCATCACTGTCACCTGATTCCATTTCATCTAATCTTCTCAATTCCTTCAAAATCTCTTCGTGAGTGAGACCACGTTTACGAGCCATCTTTTCTATTCCCTTTCACTTCAGTAACTGACAGTATGTTAGCATTCTATTGGTCAAGTGGGTAGATTTTCAGGCGTGCCACTTAGTCGAATCCATCTACCGGTAAAACCCATTTTACGAATAGGGGGGTGTGGAATGTAAACAGGATGTAAAGGGTGAACCTTAAATCAAACTACAGGTATGCTATTTACAAGGTCATTTCATGAGATGCAGAAAGCAGTGGATGAAATAAGAGGGGAATGTCTTCTAGGGCCAATTTGGCCCTTCCCGTCATTCTAGGTATATTGTTTGAAATCGGTGATTCTATTGAAGTTAGAAAGAATTTATTTCAAATATAGTGACAGTAAGCTAAATAAGTAAAAGTCATGAGATATCTAAATATATAGTTCATTAATACAAAAAATACAAAATCACAAACAGCGATAGGGGCCAGATTGGCCACTTCCATCATTCTAGTGTTAAAATTAACGTAGACAATTTTTAAAAACGCACATCATCGGCATCTGACGTCTATTTTTTGATGGTGAAAATGGTATTTTATAATTATATTAGGCAATGAGTAATCGCGCTTCAAAGTTTTCCCATAGGTTAACATGGGATTTCGCGATCGGGGAGTTTCAATGCAGCGGCCCCTTAATAAACATTTTTTTTTTTTTTACAGAGTACCGAAGGTGCAGATCCCATATTTTATCATTAGGATTAAATGTGTGGAAATATTTTGAAGTCAAGTAATATTTTCGCTCTCGTTGCATTTCGTCAACTGGAATCTGCATTCCTTTACTTTATGTCTTCGAAATTTAGCCACCGGTTTTCGATAGGCCAAAGGTTATATGAAAAACAATACGAACATCTCTTCCAGTAAGAAGATTTCGATGAACTTTTAAAAATAATTTTTAGTATATGATTTAAAGTAAAATTACGAGCATTCAGGAAGTATTTACAGTATTCAAGATAGAGATATCGGGCATAAGATTAAAACAAATAGATAAAAAAATAGACAACTAAAAGAATTATTTCTTATGTGTTTTCTCAATGAACTAAATTTCAAACTAACAAATAAAAAGTTTTCTAAAATTTAGAGCTTATACAAAGAAAATATCTTAAGAAGATTAAATATCATTAAAGAAATAAAACACGTATTTATATCTTTAGAAGTCTTAGACTTGATGCTTCGCTGATCAAGTAGCAGTTTGCAGATGCTACATTTGTAAATTTAATACCGCACCGAAGTATTATAACGACTTGTTTATGCATGAAATATTTTGATTTTAATAAAAGTTTTCGTTAAAAGTTCCGCTTATTTTACGCAGACATATTGCAAACAGTGTATATATTTTGTAAATCATTGTATATATTTACATAAACATACATATTAACAATAACAGGAAAGAAAGCTTTATAAAGTATTATTAATTAATTAATTTTGCAATAGCGCAAAATTTTGGAATAATTTAAAATATATCAGTACGTAAATCCTTCAATAAAAAGAATACTTTTCTTTTTTTAATATAAAGCAATGATAGTTAAACTGTGAAAATGCAGCAAATAATGTCCAAATTGAATTCCATTAATGCTTTTACTTAAAATGCTTGCAATTTTATTTCATCAATTCTACTAAGAAACCTTTTTAATAGTCATAATTATAAGGATGTTCTTTACTTTGGAGACACAAAATCATACTATTCGACATGCTTTGATCAAGTTCTGATAATTATGATATGAGTATAGCTCACCAAGGACAGTAAAATTCGATTGGAAGAAGCGATTTGGATTGAACTGTGTTTTACATTTTTTGATCAATAAATTACCTATTGAGTTATAAGCCATTTCGATCACGTGAAAAACATGTTTTTCACCCACTCTTGAGTAGTTATTCTACTTTCGCGCGGAAATTTGGTTCAAAACCTCGACTGTGACACTATTTTCTGAAAGATCTATTGCGTTTTCAAAAAAAAAAAAAAAAAATCTCAATTACATAGTTTCTGAACAACAATATCAGCTAGTTTCATGCATTTTCGAACAAAAATGAGTTAAAACTTATGTCAGAAAGATGCCTTTTTGGATTTGAGAACACCCCTAATGAACCTTAACTTCCCAAGTATATTTCAATTTGAAATTCCATAAAGAGATAATACATTAAATAACTGGCTAGTTTTATTTCCGAGAAATTTCTTTATTAAATCTAACACTTTTGAAGTTTCAAATAAAATAGAAAAAACTATTCCAATTTTTAGTTGCTTTGAAAAACACCCAGGGCATTTGAAATGGGAAATTCGGATACTAAGAGACATTAGAAAACAAGAAATTGCTTCTTAACTTTGCGGTGATAACATTTATATTAACTTCTATTATTTACTGAATGCTATTGTAATTTATGTTTATTATAATTTTCTTATCCCCGTGTCATGCAAAATGCTTCCATGCCACTTAATTTCCAAAAGATAAAATTGACTTTTGAAGCGCATGCAATTAAATTACTTTAGATAGAAAAAATTCAAGGATTCCTTCAAATAGAAAAGTGAATTTATAATGGATTTCAAAACTATAATTTTTTTAATTTTATTGATTTATTATAAGCTTATCTTAATATTTTTTATTTAATTAAAATAAATTTATATTTCAAAAGCTATTATACTATCCTATACATTCAATTTCATTAATATACGTTAGTTTAAAATTACGGAATTTGGTGTTTGTTATGTATTTACTGTCCTTCAGTAAACCTTGTGAGAATACTGAATAAATTAGCTTAATTTAATTAAAATATCAGTTGCAATTTTACCAATAATAAAGATTCAGTAACGAATTTTTCTAACTCGATTGTTATCTGCCAATCACGTTGGTTTGATAAGAAATAATTAAAAAAATATATTCTTGTCTACGAAAAATAAAAGAAATTGCTTCTATAATTTTATGTATTTTTATTTCTGCTTTCCTAAGAATGAAGGAAAACAATTTTACAAAGATAAATGTATTGTTTTTCTAAAGATATCATTAATCAAATCAATTAAATTTTGAAACGATTGCAGTTTAAAAATTTCAAATTTGTAAATTTTGTTCCCATAAAAATAAAACTAAGATAATTATATTTTCTTTGAAATAAATGAAATATTTATGATTTTTGTTTAAAATCTAAAACACAGTATTAATCTGTTTAATAATGGATTATTTGGTATGCATACGATATATTTGATTATCAGTGCTTTCCTGGGAACAACCTTGTAGTACAACCTGAAAATTGTACACTTAAAAAGAGCACTTCATATATACTATTTCGGTTAAACATAAACTTTTGAAGTGGAATACATCCTAAATCAATAGCATAAGCATTTCCTAGAAGTGCGATGTTATATGCTTTAATTATTTAGTTTGTTCCTCACTTATCGAAGTAGTGAATATTAAATGTTATAGTCTCGAGCACAAAATAAAATTATGTAAAATGTTGTACATTAAATTATGAGAAATATATTTACTCTCTCGTAAAATCCGAAACATAATTATCTAGTGTAAACTACCATAAATAACAGATACTCTTCAAAATAAATTCATTTTTAAATATCGTTTATTCTCCAAGTACTCAATGTAATTAAAAGTTTGTTCAATTAATAAGTCTTTTACCTTTATTAATAAAAAATATTAGTATTTCCTAAATGTATTGTTACCCACATGCTAAATTAAATATTATTTATGCTTGAAAAAATTGCAATCATAGTCTGTTTAAGTACTGTAAAAACAACTGATTCGTAGTCATTAAAATTAATTTGACATTAGTTAAATATGTGTTTTGTTAAGTGCTGCAGTTATTACGTACAAAACAAATATTATTACATTTTTACTAAGGTCATCACACCAGTAATTTACCATGTACCAGTAATTGATCTAAGAAACAAAAAATTGTATAAATCAAAAAATAATACACGGCTATTTTAATTCAGATTCGCCATTTATTGGTGCACACACCCTATATAACCATTTATTCTCCTAAAATAGAAATTAAGGATATTCCCCCAGACAAATTTATTAAATTCCTAATTAACAAACACTTAAGGGATTACTAATAATTGTTTAAGCCATAATTTCAACAAAATAATATTTATGTATGGGAAAATTGTAATCATATATTATATATAGGACTTTAATCATCACTGTCTTGTCGTGAGAAAAATTTATTTTATTCAGGGTCTCCACTCTCAAAGGTGTCCAATGGCTAAATCCTAAAGGGTTAGTCATAGACATATAGTTCCAATTACAAAAACATTTTAAATGAGGTAAAGAAATATTTTAAAAGCGATTTGGGTCAATAAAAAAAATTCATAAAAAATTGTGAAATTTAAATTTTTATATGTCTCCCGGTCCTATAAGTTATATTTAGTAAAATTTTTCTATTACACTGACAAGTGAGACAAAAAAAGTACCGTTTATATAATGCTAAAATTGACCGAGTTATGAAACTTTAAAAATGCATGAGTTATACCACTTTTCTGCATCTGACGACAAATGAGTATGGGCATGCTTTGAGGGGTCATATACCGAGTGCTTAAAATATACGAAGAATTTATTTCATGTGTATCTGCGCTTTGAAAAAAATCGTACAAGGTTTACAATTGAGTTAACTTTTATTAAGTTTCAGGTTGGCTAGAATAAGTATACCTTAACATATGTTTTATTTTGTAAAAATTTGATACTGTTTCTTTTCATGATTTCTTTTAACAAATATTATGTTATTTTTATGAGTTTTTATTTAACCTCATCTATCGTATGTATGTCTTTTCCACTTCAAATTTTATAGTCGAACATTTACTCACATTCAAATATCCGATCGAGATTAGATTTTATATATTGACGTAAATCCGATAACAATCTAATATTATTATGATTTTCGATAGTTGCATTCATACTTATTTTACAGGATGATAAAAAAAAAATTCGGATAAATTACCGCCAAGAACTTTAAGAAAATACCTTAGATTAGATGACACAAAACTGCGATAGTTGTGTTTTTTAACTTTTATGTAATTTTCAGCACTGAATCCGAAAATTAGCTTAGTATTTAACCATCATGTTATCATTTTTCGCAAATCGTAAATTGTCAAAGTTAAAAAACAGCAAAAATCAGATACTATAAAATAGAGAAGATAGCTGTGTTTTTTTTAATTTTTGATAATTGATTTTAATGTACTTTTTAGCACTGAATCTGAAAACGACCTTCATTTTAACAATCACGTTAGAATTTTTTTGCAAATTGTAAATGTCAAAGTTAAAATACCGAAAATCTCATACTATAAAACAGATACAAAATTAATTTTTATTTGATTTAATTGTAGTTAATTCAATAATTTATTCTATTTTTTGGCTTATACTGAGATTCTTAAAGCTAAACTGCTGAGATTTCCGATGAGGTGATGGGAGAGGTTCAATTTTAAATTTGAACTTTTTATTGTTGAAATTACAATTTGCGAAAAACCGTGACGTGATGGTTAAAATTGAAGGTCATTCTCGGATTCAGCGGTACAAAATATATAAAAATCAATTATTAAAAGTTAAAAACACAGCAATCACATCTATTTTATAGTATCAAATTTTCGCTTTTTTTTTAACTTTAAAATTTACGATTTGCAAAAATCTTTACGTGATGGTTAAAAAAAAAAAAGAAGGTAAATTTCGGATTTAACGGTATAGAATACAAAAGAATAAATTATCAAAAGCTAAAAAATATGACGTAACCCAAAATTTGCAGCCTAGAGTAATCTGTTAATATTTAAATATATATATATAATTTTGGAAAGAATTGAGGCTGTTAATTTTCATCATTTTATTTTACAAAAATTCTACTTTCTCTTTTTATTATACGTTTATTACAAATTGTATATTTGGCATTAAAGTGTCAGAATGATTAAATATTTCAAATTTATAATGCAATGTTAATTTTACTCTCAACCATTTCATTTAACATATCTGACGAAATTATAATTCTACTAAATTTGTGAATGATCCCCAATATTCCGCAAGCAATATGCTTCAAATTTAAATAGCTATTACTGGGTCAATTTCAATCGTAGAATAACGGGATTTTTTTTTTGTCTTGCTTGTCAGTGTAACAGAAAAATTTTACTAAGAAGTTGCTCGTTCTTTAACGTGTCTGGGCATATTCTTAGTACATGGAATAAAGTTTATAATAAACGGAATTCTAAAAAAAATAAGCCTCGAAGTGGCCGTCCGAAAAAAGACAGCTTGCAATGTTGACCGTATTATAAAAAAAAAAGCATATCTACAAGTGATTGTCGTAAGTCGGCTGTAGTAATAGAAAATGTATTGGAAGAAAATTATGGCATGGATATACACGTTCCAACTGTCAAATGAAGCCTAAATCTCTATGGTTTATATGACCGAAGACCAGCAAAAAAGCTTTTGATATCCGCTAAGAATGGGAAGGTTAGACTTGAATTCGCAAAACGGCATAAATCGTGGACACGTGTAGAGTGGTCTAATGTTTTGTAGAGTGATGAAAGCAAGTTTAACTTAGTGCCTTCTGATGGAATCGAGCACATTCGACGTCTTAAAAACAAAAAAAAAAAATATGATATTAGATACCAACAAATCGTCAAACATGGAGGCGGCAAAGTGATGGTTTGGAGTTGTTTTTCTCGTAGCGGAGTTGAACCCTTAGTTCGAATTGAGGGCAATAGGAACCGTTTTATGTATGCTGATATATTAAAGACTCTTATGCTACCATATGCTGAACAAAACATGCCTGATAAGTTGTATTTGCAGCAAGATAAGTACAAAACCAAATATCTCGAAGCACATGACCCGAAGCACAAATCCAAGTACGTTAATGATTTTATGAAACGCAGAAAATTGAAGGTTCTAGAGTGGCCAAGTCAAAGCCCTGATTTGAACCCCATAGAACATCTGTGCGAGGAATTAGATCGTAGAGTAAGATGCCAAAATTATTCAAATAAGAAGGCTTTATACGAAGCTCTTAAAAATAAGTGGGTCCGAATTACTTTTGATTGAATACAAAAGTTAATAGAATCGATGCCCAAGCGTTGTGAGGTTTTCATAAAGCTCAGAGGATATGCTACTAAAAATTGACTGACACATTACTATATTTGATAAACATTGTCTTAAAACGATTTTTTATTACAATGTCAAAATGTTTTTGATTTATTATTTTTCTGATTTTTCATTGGTTTCACGTTATTATCTAGCGAATGATAGTTAATTTACTAAAATTCTGTAAAACATTGAATATAGTTCATAAAATTAAATGAATCACTTTTGTATTTTGTTATTGTTTTTAAATAAGTCAATTATTATCTTTGTCAAAATACTTTTGAGCGCTACTCTATTATCGATAGTTCAACACATTATTTGTTGAAAAATTTATTTTTAAAGATTTATCGTGGATCCTTCAATATTGAAACGGGGGATACGAAAACACAATGTACTGTTTTATAATATTATATATATTTAGGCTAGAATACCTTAAAATAGGAAAAACTTATGGATAAAAAACTTATTTTTATTAAATAAACATTGCTTATCTTTTTAATAAAGTACGAAGTATTATATATATATATATATATACTGGGTGCAATATGTTATCTAAAGCCGACCTTTAATTTCTCAACCGTTGACCTTAGACATAAAGTTCTACTTACAAAAACGTTTCAAATGAGGTAAATATTCATGTTGTGGCATTATTTAAAGTAAAAAATCAATTTTATAAAAAATACGAAATCTAGCTTTTTATACGGTCCCCCAGTCCCTACAGTTATATTTAGTAAAAGTTTACACATATCATAACATATATAACACAAAAAGTTTGACATATGTAATACAAAAATTGACACAGTTATTAAATTTCAAAGTTTGAAATTTTTGCGTATGATTTTGTCTTTCATTGAGGGATCAGTTTAAAGATGAATTAAAGTAATTCGAGATCAAAATCAGGGTGCAATTCTGCTGCCACTTATATAGTCCTTAGTGATTATATTTTATTTTCCAGTTGTCAATTCTACCTACTTTGACGTTTGAATGTTGTTCGACAGAAAAAAGTTAGCTCAAATTTTTAGATGAAATAACCCTCTTTGGCGATTCTCCGATTTGGCGACACCGGCTAAAGGTGGTTTCGCTGTAAAAAGGTCATTGCGCCCTGATTTTGATCGCGTATTTCTTTAATTCATCTTCTAACTGATCCCTCAATGAAAGACAAAATCATGTGCAAAAATCTCAAACTTTGAAATTTAATAACTTTGTCAATTTTTGTATTACATATGTCAAACTTTTTGTGTTATATATGTTATGATATGTGTAAATATTTACTAAATATAACTATAGGGACTGAGGGACCGTCTAAAAAGTTAGATTTCGTAATTTTTATAAAATTGATATTTCACTTTAAATAATGCCACAGCATGAATATTTACCTCATTTGAAACGTTTTTGTAAGTAGAACTTTATGTCTAAGGTCAACGGTTGAGAAATTAAAGGTCGGCTTTAGATAACATATTGCACCCAGTATATATATATTATTTCTATAAATAAAAATTATTTTCCATTTCCAATAGCTGGGTGGACAGTGCTTCCTACTATCACGCAACAGGTTCGGAGTTCCACTATGAGCTGAGCAAGGTTTGTTCAACATTGCATCGAATCGGGGTCGATAAAATGAGTACCAAATTTGTTCGGTAACTAAATCCTGGGAGTCCAACGTTAGTTTGAGCACATGAGTGATACTTGGATAACTACACAGACGAAAAGTAAATAGAAAGTTTTTCTCCAACATCCAGTGTACTGACGGTACTTATACGTACCACCGAGTAATTCAACTGTTAAATCAAATACATACACCGTCCTCCTAAAATAGCTAGTCATATTGTATTCTAAGATCATAATGAACACATAAAAAAAAATCCAACACTTATCTTATATCCTTTACTGTGTTTGCAGCAATGAAAAGACGAGCGTGGCAATCTGTACAAAATATCGGCTCAAAACACAACGACTGCTTCAAAGATAGCCTCATTCCTCTCTAAAATAACAAATCTAGAACTACTGCTGCGATGTATTCGGATAAAGTGGAGTTAAAAATGTGTTTTTTACAAAGTACCATTAGAATATTAGTAATATTTACTATGGTATAAAAGTTTAAAGCGAGTGGTACTTATAAGTACCGTCGGTAGATAAAGGGCTAAAGAATGGTTTCATCTACAAAAGTGTAGCCCATTTCTCATTTAGATTTCTTTTCAAGTTAAACTGAATGAAACATAGTTTTTAAATAAACATCGAGTTTAATATTGCCGGTTGGAAATATTTATTTGGAAGAAAGTAAATAATTTAATAGGTAACATAAACGAGATACATTTTATAGTTTAACGTAAAAGTAATATATAAGAATATAAATAAAGGTTTACCTACAAGCACAGTGCAAAACATTTCTAATAAAAGATCGGCGAGATGAAAGATGCGAAATTTTAAAGCAACAGAAATTTGTAATAAATGGAAAATGTTTGATATTTATATTTCGTTATAGTTTATATTCCGTTATAATTTTCGTTTAATTCAAACTCTTTTGCAAACCATTTTAAACAGGCCTTTCTTAAAAATATCCTTATTTTTCACATGTAGTTTACCTGTAATAGAAAATCAGAATATGATAAACAGCACATCTAACTGAATGCGAATGAATAATCTTAAGATTCTGAATTACATAATAAGTGATTTTATTTCCTTATGATATTATTTCCTTGTAATGTATTAAACGCTTTCGCATTTTATGATTACCTTCCGTTGTACATAAAATAAATTTATTAAATGAAGTATATTTTTTGCAATTTGGCCTTTTGTGCAGAAATATAATTTAGACGAATGATAAAAAATAACATATTTTTACTCTCAGAACCTTAAGAAATAATAGTATACAGAGTGATTCAAAATTTATCGTTCAAATCTCGTTGGGAGGAAGGGAATACATCAGAAAACGAGTTTCACATAGGAAAGTATGTCCGCAAACATCATTCAAATAAAGGTTAAGGGGACAAGGAACCTTAAAAATCTTAAAAATCAATTGCTATTTTTTGTAAATTTCACTTTAAATATTATTCAAGGGTACATTGTATGCATTATAACATATAATGCATTTATCACAAAAAAAAAATAATAATAAAAAATAAATAAATAAAAAATATTTTTGGGAAAAAAAATGTAATATTACGCGATGTCTTAGAAATCTTCGAAAAAAAAATTAAAAAAAGTAATTTTTAAGGTTTTTAAAGTCTTTTGCCCTTTAAAAGAACTGGAAAGAACAAAATTAAACGAGAAGATTCCAGGCGTCAGATAATGAAGGCGTTTAATAAAGGTCATTAACGAAATTTTTGGAACTTTTAAAGATGTAAAAGACTTCGTGGAAACTCAAATGAGAAGTGGAAACAGGAGAAGAAGTAATACTAGCTTTAGGAAAGGCAAAAAAAAAAAAAAAAAAAAAAAAAAAAAATGATTGTGACACAATGGAAGGTTGGATACACACAGTGCCCTCTACATACGCATGGTACATTTGCGGACACACTTTTCTGTGTAAAATTGGTTTCCTTGCGTATTCTCTACCTCCCCACGAAATTTGAACGATAAGGTTTGAATCAACCTATCAATATTGCATTAACTCATGTAAATAAAAATTGAAATACATATAACGACTTATTAAATAAAAGTTGTTATTTAATATTATAAAATAATTTCAATGCTTTCCTGATTTAATATTATTCAATTTAAATTATTTTAAAATTAATTAATACTTCACTGTTATAATCTAAGATCTACAAAATAAAAAGAAACCAATATGTTTGACATTTTAGAAACCAATAATGTTTAGTTGTTATTGGTTGAAAAGAGGGAGAGTATAGAAATGTCTTCTTTATGTTTATTTTCTCTTTCGCAATGCGGAATTTATTAAAGTATACGAAATTAAGAAAAGGTAAAATAATTATTAATTGTTAATTGATATAGTTATTAAAACATGTTAATTTTACTCAAATAACATAAAGTAATATTAATTGGTTCACCCATTAATCGAAAATTGCTGTAAATAAATTATGTTGAAGAAACCAAAATGTTTGACATAAAAATATGATCTGACGACGGCCGCGGGATTGCAGGCATAAGTACTAAGAAATTAAAATAAAATGCATAATTTAATTTGTAACATCTATATTATCATTATTATTATTGTCGCCTTTAAGTAAACAGGTGAGCTCTTTAAAGCTTATATTGTGAAATTTGTGATTGAATCAAGGTGGAATGTTGTATTCCGTATTATGATTTAATTGTTTTTATTTATGTGACTCATATTAGTGCATAAATAAAATCTATTACAAAGTTAAGTTTTATTTATTTATTAATTTATTTAAGAAATATGAAATTAATGAAATATTATTCATTTTTCTGAACTTTTATTTATTTTCTTTTAGTTTTCAGCTAATAAAAGAAATTTTGTTTCTTTTAATCTAGCTTTCTATTTTCTAATATTAAGAACGCCGTAAGAAAATTCCTCAATAAACAATTCGATTATTTGTTAGACTTTCTATCTGATAACTCTGTTAATGCAATTATTGGGAATACAAAAGAATGATATCACTAAGGACAGCATTTATTTAAAGTTTGGAATTTATTATTAACGCGATCGTTCCTCGATCAATAATTGGAATTGTGTACATACTAGTCCGAAGATGTCTTTAGAGAATGCTATTGGTATTTGTGAAGCATTATTACCATTGTGAACAAGCTTGTTATTGACTTATTCTGGTTATAGGTTAATAACTAAAGATATAATCGATGACAATGGCAATAAATCAAATAACTAAGAAATGTAGAATATAGAACTAAGGTCATACATATATGTTGTAAGCGCATTCTTTTCACTGACGGACACGAATAGCCAAATATGTATTTAAAAATATATATAGTTCATCGAACTTAAATGTTTGAAAGATGCCTAAATTATAAAATAGTATTAGTTTATTTTCTTTAAGTGATATTAGGGCAAAAATGCAATATTTTTTTTAAGTATTTTTTTTTCTTTGCCTTGCGTTAAGCTGAAAAAACTTTTACCCATCGAAACTTATAGAAAATAATATTCATTCAAGTAAGTAAATGTTTTCAGAGTCTTGCATAGGATGCATTATATAAAGCATCGGACCTTGTGCGAACTGTGGCAATACATATCGCAGAAAATGGCGATATTCGTTTGGTCGCATTTGCTTAGACGCATGAGAAACATTAGTTTGGTGAAAATAGAAGTCTTTAAAAGTTCATTTTTATTTTTTATTTTTTTCCGGTACAAGTATTTTTAAAGAATTTGTTTTAGTTATAATGTAAAGTTTTGACTTTTTTTCTTTATCAAATTACTCCATGATATATTGTTTAAAAACTTATGGCCTAATCTTTATTTCAATACGTTGGACTCACTTTTATGAAAGTTCACTTGAAAGAGTGTTTTAATTAATAGAATGTATCAAATTCCAAATAATGTCAAGGTTAAACTTCAATACAAATATTAATGTAATCATAATGATTATAATTATGACTTTTAATTGGTTATATGAAGAGGAACAAAAAAGCAAATGCCACATTTTAGGGGCTATTGAAATAAAGAATTACAGATTTATAAATTTATCAACAAATAATTTCTAAAATGCAATTTAAATATAAAAAACTGAGAAATTATAAAGAAAAATATTTATGCGCACACTTTCACGACTATGAAAGTTTAAAAACACAAACCAACTCTTATAATTGTACACGACACTAAATACTTAATGTCTAGCAGATATCTTAGGAGTGATTGGAATGTGCTGTAATACGATTTTTTTTTTAGCTACAAAATAATTCCAGAGGATTTGCCAAGCAAAATTCATTTAAACACTTCATTAAAACAATTTATTTTTTTAAATGCAAAATGGAATCGAACTTAAAATTATTTTCCAAGCATTCCTGTTTTTTTTTTAATTATACAGTACTATTTTCTATACACTTTGAATCCTGATTTCAATTAGAATGTACACGATTGAATTATTTTCAAAAATTTTATATGAATACAAAGAGCCATCAATTCCAAAATAATTGCGAAAGTAAATTTCAGTGTAAATATTAATAGAATCAGATTTGTTATTGCACTTAATTGTCTCGAAGATTTGATTAAAATAAGACAATAAAATAATTTTAATGAATAATTCAAAAGAAAATGAGTAACATTATCTGTTTCTGATGAGAAAATTTCTATGAGTAAAACAAATTTATGAGAGTTATTGGTCTCACAAGTTGGGTGAAATAACTTCTGTCAAATTAATTCCCTATTGATTTATGTAATCAAAAATTAACCAAAATTTATTAGAAAAGTAAATAATATATATTTGTTATGTTAAAAGATTAGCACTTATTATGAAAGTAAATTTGACAAGGGTGCGTTTTGTATAGGATAATGGGTAATGCCAAGTAAACCACTTTTGATGTTTTCTGTATACAAAATTTTTTTCACACTATAAGCCTGCCCGCAAAGCCGAATAAACTCTTTAATAATGTAACTATACTCCTCAGTAAACTGAATTTTTGAACTGGAAATAGGGATTCAACTAAGACCTTTTTTTAAGGTGTTTTTAAAAGTTATAATGAAAAGTTTTGCTTTCAGACACGTTATCTAGTGATATTTATTGTAATCATTAGAGGTTAATCTCAATTTCAATTTACAAGACTCAATATTCTCAATTAAAATAATTTTACTTCTTAATACTTTTAAAGTTTTTATGAAAAGTTTTTTTTTTTAATTATACCATAAAAAAAATCTAACACTTTTTAAGTTTCATGTAAATTTCTATTTAGTATACTCATTTCTTTCATAGTTTATATGAAAAGCTTCTCTAAAAAAAAAGAATCTAATTCAAAATAATTTTGAAATTAGATTTTAGCATATATAGTTTATTAATACAGTCACAATTATTAACAAATTCTATTGTTAGAATAAGATTGACTCAGAAAAGCAAATTCTGTAATTTTTAGCATGATGCAAGAAGAAATAACAGAAATATTTCTGGATTCCATAAAAATCTTGCACGAGTTATGGGTTTATACATGTAGTTATTCCAATCATTATCTATTCACTGAAACAAGAAAATTGTTAATCCTGAATCGCGAAATTAATGTTTACAACCCAAAGACAATTTGACAACATTTGTAAAATGCAATGAAGTTGTTGTATGGCCATACGGTAGTGATTAATGTCAAGTAAATCAATTGTGAATTTAATTTTTACAGTAACAAATATCTTTATCAAAAGTGTAAAATCCTTTCAATGATTACTCTACCAATCTCTCGGAAAAATATCAGTAGAAAGTGCATCTAATTGATAAATAGAAATAATAACTTTTTTAAATGGAAATAAAGATTATATTGGAAATTATTTTCGAAGTAATTTTTAAATTTTAATCAAGAAATTTAAAATAAAATTATGTTATATTATTTTCTTCCAATCCTTAAATCATATTCTTAACCATTTCGAGGGCGGTGTCCTTTAAAAAGGATGCCTAAATTTAATTCCAAAACTGACAATCGGCACCAAGAATATTTAATTAAAATTTTCCTTTTATAATGTACGTGAAAACAAGCAAGTTCGTATTTTCTAGTATATTCGTTTATAAATTCTGGTGTCAGTCCATTATTTCATCGGTTTATAAATAGAATTACTCAGCGCCGGAAAGGGTTAATTTGTATTTGAAATGCTAAATTTTCCTATGTAAAATATACGAAAGAATTTACAAATCCACACCTGTAGTAGTCATCTCGTTCTAAATAATGCAAAGTTTAATTTCTCTACTAATATTAAATGCATAGATTGTATGCTTCCAGTTTCCAATTTTTCAGTTTTCATACAAATTCAGTTCCAAAAGTAAATAATTTATATTGTTACACAGTATATAAATCTCAGACAACGATTTAAGTGTCAAGAATATAATGCATATATGTGTAAATCATTTTTTCACCTTTTTTACAGAATACAATCTTTTTTCGAACTTACATACACTTTTTATAAAATCTATTACAGCTAGAATGTAAGAAATTCGGTGCTTCTATAACTAATTCTTTTCTTAAAAAAAATCGCAAATTATCATTTAAACCGTAATATTTCAGAAGACATCACAGACAGGAACATGTTGTTTTTATTTTTTAGATGTTTCAATAAATATTTTTTTGTATGGCACAAGTTCCAAATGAGGTCATTTTAAGGATTCTGATCACAATAAAATGTGTTATAACAAGATTAATATTTTAAATGTTTCTAAATGTAATATTTATGCACATTTTTACAATATAAATCATGTAAATCTTGCCGCTGTTGAATATGTGCACGGAGAGATTAGAAAAAGACACTTTAAAGTGGCCTTTTTAGGAGACCGTATTCTAAATAAGGCCATTCTTCAACTTTAATTCAACAACATTTTACAAATATTACACAAAAACAGAAGAAAATGAAAAATATAATTTTTAAATTGTACATTTTAACTTTTGAAAATGTAATATATAGATATAAAAAAGTCACAAATCGATATTATTTTATAAAGAAATCTAAATGACGATTATTCCCATTTGGGGCGAAAAATGTGTGCATTCGAATCAGACCTACACATGCATTATGGATATATTTCTTGCACTTTGATCAAAGACACATATTTAAAACAACACTTTTTTTTGTAAATGAAACAGTATATAACTGGGTGACTTCTCTTTTTCGCACATTTCACTATGAAGCACAAACATTATTAAAATTACAGAATATTTCAATTTACCGGGTGATTATAATTAAAATTGCACTTTCAAAAGACTGTAATAAAAGAACGTATGATCAGAATGATCCGATATTTCATCTGAGTATACATGAAACAATCGGAATTTGATTTGCAAAAGAAAAAGAAAAGTTCAGCAGTTGACCCACAGATTGCGCTGTATTCGTCATAAGTGGCTAATTAAAAGACGCGGCATGCTATCGTGGCACATTTTTTGTTCAAAGTCTTTCTACCAGGACGAGAGCGTGCCACAGCGGATATGAAAAAATCGGTTCTTAATTTTCCCTAGGCCAAAACTCGTAGAAAAAGTGAAAACGAAAGAGGTTTTTAATTGTTCCAAGACCAAAAACAGTATAAAAAGAGGAAACGAAATAGGTTTTTAATTGTGTCGTTTAGTTGCAAAACCGGCCAACTCGTCAAAAATTGAAAATGTGTTTTTTCAGTTTTTTTAATTCTAAGTAATGGTTTCCATCTGGAAACGCTAAACCATGCAAAAACCTGTCAATCCCTGTGTTATATGCGTTTGGAAATCATGATGTGGTGCCAAAGCGGCCAAATCCTTCAGCCGGTGAGTTCCAAAACCGGATATCTCCATATCCGCTAGCTGACGCTTCCGCTCGACCCCACAATAACTTCTCACTGGTTGATTAGATTAACGTTGTCATGTTTTCTCTCGCCTGTGACTGTTTCCCCTTGGTGTATACAAATTTTCTAATAATTTAGCTTCGTGTTTTCTCCTACTACCTCTGTTTTCTCTCTAAGTGTTTCTGGAAGAAGTGTCTACTAGTCAACCAAGGAAGCGGCAAATTGGATCTACGACGTGGTAAAGGAGAAAACCCAAAATTCAAAGGTAATGTACACCTTTTGATAACCAGGGGTGATTTATCATTTTTTGACACACTAGGCCAAAATACTCCCCCCCCCCCCACTTCCCTCTTCATAAAACTGTAAGTGAATTTTCTTTCAAATTTAAGAATTTTTTAATGTATTTAATTAATTAATAATACATTTAAATTTTGCTTTATAAATTTTAGCATTTTGAGGATTTTACATTGAAAATGAATGGGCTTTTGTTACAGTTAAAATCTGAGGAAATTTTTTGTTGGTGTATCGAGAAGTAGAAAAATTGTTTTAAATGTAATTATTACAAATTCATTTTTTATTTAACACTTTTTGTTAAAATTTTAAATTGTTCTTATTTCATTAAATTTAAAAACTTTAAAGTTCTTAATTTTGCGAACCCTACCTAACGTACGCACCTCGGCCATAACCTAAGTTGCCGTATGGGTAATCCACCATGGGGATAATATAATACATAATTAATTGATAACATAATAACATCATAGTTAGCATATTTTAATTAATTAATTATCATGATGCCATAATATTTTATTAATCCAATAACTTGCCTACGTTGATTCAGTATTCTTTTATCCCTCCAACCGTGTTTCAGCACAAATTGAAAGGAGATTGAAGAAAATCGAGTCCCTCATTCAGCCCGCAAAGTATGAAGAAATTTTATCTGAATATGGAAGAGTTTTCAAGTCGGGAAGAGACCGACCATGTTTGGAAGAAGACCAGCAATTTCTTCCCCAAACCACCTGCACTGTGACATTTCATATTTGCTCCTACGGAACAAATTTCATAACAGAATATAAAAATCAGCTTTTGGTGCAATGGGAGGTCTTCTACAAATCTGAGGTAGAAGTCAGAAAGTCTGTTGTCAAGAGTAAGAGAAGTATTAAGAACAGCAAGCTCGAGGACGTGGCTCCGGATATCTTGGTGAAGCGTCTAAAACTTCGGCATGTCCAAAACTTACTGATGAAACATTTCGGACAAAATTGGGATGCTGGCAAGATTGGGATGCTATTTTGTTTACAAAAATATATTGGCATCAGCTGCTTAAAAAGCAGAAAGCAGAGATGATGAAGAAAAAGACGCAAGGATGGACCATCATGATGAAATTTGTGAGACTATCGAAAACGATGAGACCACTAAAGTTTCAAATTGTATGCACATTTACATAGTATGATTTTTGTTTAAGTTTTTCAAATTTAATAATTTTATTTAAAATAATATCATGTCATTTAAATCATTTGTTTAGTGGCATTTAAATCAGTTTTAACAGCTAGTCAGTTAGTTTTAACTGTTAGTCAGTTTTAACAGTCAGTAACTGTGTAAAAGCCGTTTTACGTTAATAACTTTTTCCTAAAGTTCATTTTGTTAAATAACATTAAGCTGAACAAAACATTTTTGTGTATTTGCAACCCCTAAAAACCCAATGTCAGATTAAATTTAGCAAAAATTAATTTCTAGTTTGTTGCAAAACCGACCAACTCCAAAGTAAGTTGCAAAGGCGGCCAAATCCAAAACAAAGACCTAAATAAACCTTTCCCTTCATGTGCCCCTGCCACCTTATTTCGTGTTTTCAAATATACTGCCCTAATGACTATAAAACTGAAGAGTTTTGGTTACAAACTTTATTTGGCTAAGTGTTGTAAAAAGCAGCTTTTTCTCAAAATTTTATTTTTTGGAGATGGCCGGTTTTGCAACTAGACGGCACAATTGTTCCTAGACCAAAATCCGTAGAAAATGAGAAAACTGATAACACCATGAAGAAAAGGAAGTAGGCTACGACTTGCTTAAGAAATGTTCAATAATCTGCCCACCGTTTTCTCCTACGAGCTGAAAGTGTAAAATCAAAAAGTTGTTCCACAAAAGATCGGAGTGTTTCTTGTCTGATATTGTGAATGTGTTGCATAATGGGCGTTTTCAATTCACCTGAGTTGGCAATTGAACTACCGTACACAACATGTTTCAAGTAACCCCACAGCCAGAAATCGCAAGGGTTCAGGTCAGGCTGTTGAGAAATGGCGACTGATAATTCTACCAAAATGCAGATTCAACAGCTGCTTCACTGGTGATGCAATTTTAGGAGGAGTGCCATCTTGTATAAAAATTGTGCTAACCAGACATGCGCGCTGTTGCAGTGCTGGAATGAGCTAGTTGCGCAAAACAGATTCATAACTTGTCCCAGCGGCAGGTGACAGAACCCGAAGAACTAATCTCCTCGTAAAAAAGGGCTAAGAATAAATGCTGTCGCAAACCAGCACCACACAGTGACCTTAGCAGAATGAAGAGGCAATGGTTGCATTTGGAATGAATTCTCACATGTCCATATTCTGCAATCTTCAGCATTGACAGAATCTTGGAGATAAAAATAATTTTCGTCTGACCACAAAATTTTCAATCGCCATGCATATTCCTCTTCCATTTAAGCAAGAAATTGAGGGCGAAAACTTTTCGTTTTGGCAGGTGAACAATGCGTATTCTGAATATGCGTAATTTTCTATGCACTTCTGAATATGCGTAATTTTCTATGAATGACACTGCAGGATGTTCTGTAAAATTTTACGAACCGTTCTGACAGGTATGTCTAAAGTTAGGAAAATTCCCCGTGCACAGCACGTTCCCAAAGCACTTCCTGTCACTTCCTGCAATGCTGTATCCACATCCTCCTCTGACGTCGAAGCAATTGCTTTCCTCTTTCTGCCGCATTTCACTTCACGTGAATCCATTTTTTCCGAATTTATCAATAACCTTCTTCAGAAGGAACATAGCCACCGGGCAGTGCCGCTTCTTAAACCCTTTAATGTCCGGAATTTCTTCAATGCAATGCCGCACAATCATCGTTCTTGTGAAAAAACTTCACAAGTAGAGCCCGAACTTTCAATTGTAGAGTCTTGACTACCTTCTCAAACGCAGAATAACAGAAACTGTATGTTCCCCGCTTTTTTATCACAAGTTTAATGTGCGGTGCGCTTGTCACGTCTTTTAATTAGCAACTTATAACGAGTACAGCGCCATATGTCTGTATACTTCTGAACTTTTTTCCTTTCACAAAACGAAATCCCATTGTTTCACGTATATTCAGATAAAATATCAGGCCATCCTAACCAGTGGTTTTTTTTTTTTTTTCAGCATTTTGAAAGTGCAAATTTATTTATAATCACCGTGTACATTCCACAGGTTTTTTAAAGCATCTCGCTTAGCATGCATAGCATGTAAAATTCAATCAATAATTTATGTTAATTTCGTCTGAATGTTTACTTACTCTTTTTAACAACATCGTGTCGAAAATTCAATGGTCCATAAATAACGATAAACACGGTATCAGTTGTGGTTGAAAGTATCCGTACATGTCAAGTACGTATGAGTACTTGGCAATCAAGTACATATGATACTTGAGTATCTGTTGCAGTATGTCTGTTCGAGATCGTTCTGTACAAAATGGAAGCTGATGGTCTTATTCGGTAAAAGTAGCTATGTCATTACTTTTTAAGGGGAAAAATAATACAGATTATGTTATAATTTCCATTATGTTCACAATAGTTCACAACTATACATTATTCTTATTATTATTGGACTATTACATTATTATTACTGAACTATTTCACAATAATTCAACTATAGTTCACAATGAATTGTG
Source organism: Maratus speciosus (assembly GCA_963932465.1). Classification (NCBI taxonomy): domain Eukaryota; kingdom Metazoa; phylum Arthropoda; class Arachnida; order Araneae; family Salticidae; genus Maratus; species Maratus speciosus. The sequence continues at coordinate 173,544,479 of OZ010790.1, read as the reverse complement.
TATAATTGAGGGTGAAAAAATGTAGAAAAAATCTATTAATGATAACTGACAATTGTGAAAGTGACTACGATTTTTTTTAAACAAATAGTCGATATTATATCGAAATTGTCATAGTAATGTTGCTACTCAAATATATATCTAAGGATAAGGGAACGTGCTGCAGATGTCCAATAAATGCACCTTCAATAAAATTCTAAGCTTTATTCTAGTTCAATACAGCCTTTGTTAATAAAGAAGAGCCCTATACTACACACACACACACTCACACACACATATATATATCTTTACATAATATTTTATGATATTTTCAGCATTTTCTGTTTGTCTTACGATATAAAAGTTTCCTTAATTTTTTTTTTCATCCACGAGGGACCTCAGAAAGTTATAAATATAATATTTTCTATGGCGTTGTAAACGAAAAGGAAAATTATTGCTTAGGAAAATCTGTTAACTAAACGTTATTTAACCTTTGCTTCAATAATAGCAGTGAAATATATAAATAAAATGGAAATAGCTATATTCTGGATGCATTATAAAGGCGTGTGATACTAAAAATAATCGCTACACTAACTCAAAAGGAAATAGCTAAAATGCATACGTCAGTAACAAGCTTGGCTCTAGTATTTTATGGATCTTTTTAGTGTCTCAATCAATGCAAGTTATCCTCAAAATTACGATATTTATTACAAAACGTACAAAAATTAATTTGAAATTAGTTGAAACCTATAATTATTTTAAATGTTCACAGTTTATTAAAAAAAAAAAAATAGGAAAAATCTTATTTTATATTGCATTAAAAATATATAAAGCATTTCTACACACAAAATGAAATCTAATTTTATGTCTAAATTTCAATTCTCAATTCGCATTTGAATATAAATATGAGTTATTTAATATTCTTTATTTGAAAGAAAGCATGAAATGATAAAATATTTTTTTTTATATAAAACAGATTGAGTATAGATTTTTGTAAATATACATTCATGAAGGTAAACAAAATCTCGATTTTATTTTTGTTTTTACACATTACCTTTCACTTCGAAGAAATTTTTGTTTTATATGTATCCTGTTTTCGAGTTTCGTATGAAATGAATAGATTGTTTAGAGAAATGTATTTATTTATCGCTAAGCAAACCACAGATGAAAATTTCATTAAGAAAGCGAATCTGTTTCAATTTTCACCAGGTAAATTATTTTTTTAAGACGATACATAGTTCAAAAAGAACATTTATAGTTGCAAAAATAATTTTATACTTCTTTATGTAACAAAACGATTTTTGTAAATTACAATTTACTACATTTGACTTTATAAAAACACATTTCGTATTTCTATAAATGTTTCGGTGCTCTTTATTTATTCTTACACGATACAAAATTACAAAATATTTCAAATTACTTATCTAAATAAATTCAGAGAAAATGGTAGTTTTTGTGATTCTTTGTTGTACAGTGCATACATCTAAACAAAGGTAGTTTATGAGAAAAATGCAGATTTTTTTTTTTTTTTTTTGTATTTCTCCCTTTTCTTGTGTGGTAATGTGGTTGGGAATAAAAAAAATAAAAGTTAATAAAAGCTGTAAAAATATTCAGAAAGCAAGCTTGGATTAATTGAAGCATTTGACAGTAATTGTTTTCTGCATCGAAAATGTTTGCATCTAATTTCAAGATCCACATTTATAATGAAGAAAGGTCAATCAAATGTAAACTTTGTTTAAACATATACTTAGTGAATGACAGCAAAATAAGGAGTAATTAACATGGTTGACATGCGTCAAATCTAGCATTTATTTAACCACTGAAATCACTTTTTCCGACAACATCAGCATAAGTTAATAAGAACGACCCCCGTCTGTTGATGAAAAGATTATTATACAATTTATTTCGAGAGGCATTATAAAACCCATAAAGTAGTTACCATAAATACACCACATAGAGACCTATATCATAAAAATACAGCAATACGATCTGCATTGAGTATTTTCGGAAGGGTTTGAAGAAGATGGGGAGCCTCTTTCACGAAAATACAGGTCTATCAATCGCACAAAACGTACTAGGAATGGCAAGAAGAAGTTGAAAACGAGACTGACGTACTTGATTTAAAATGAATCACCCGCATCAGTGTGACAATAAAAACATTCATTCGGTTTGACATCTCAAATTAATTATGAATAGTCCCAAATGCTATTAGATAGGGAAAAACTCGCTTATTGGGGGATTTTTGATGAAGATTTGCATGACAACGTCGACTCCACACATCAGTTTTAAAAAAAATGAAATGAAAGGAATACGCTGGACAACATGGTGAATTACATCAATATTCTTTCTACAGACCATACATTTATCCTTCTAACTATTAAATGTTTGGGAGCCGAAAAATGCACTTTTCAGTTAATAATTTGAGGGCGATAAAGCGTGTGTGCGCAGCTGCATGAGAACATCACTTTGCATTATACGATTGAATTCAATTTAATTTTAATTTTAATACTGTTAATGTAAAATATTTGTCAGCTGACTATGTAAATATTTATGTGAGAATTATTAGCATCCAAAAATCCGAATGCTCGAGTTAAGAAAATATATCAACGCACCGTAAAAATATATCTCTTTAAGACCTGAAGATTTTTGGTAGGAGTGAAAAGTCTGAGTGGTTTCCCCTAATTAACCCTAATTAATATTCGATTGAAGAAATATTTTATTTAAATACCCGAAATTAGGTTATGCCAAGGTAAAATCCACGCAAAACTGTGGATAGAGTCTCGACTTTAAATCGCACAAAAGAGGAATTTTTTTTTCTTTTTCTTTAGGACTACATGCACAATTGTGTAGGTCAGGTCTTATAGGGCATCGAAATTTTTTCCAAAAATTACCTTACCGCAAAAGCAACTTTTGTTTCCAAAACCCATTATTAACTTTCGAAAATCTATTTGTTTTTGAAGTTTCTGAAAAGAGGAAAACTTTTTGAAATTCGTAATATAAAGTCTTCGTAAGTCGGATGAAGTTATATTATATTTTCGTAAACCTTCTTATCGAATAAATAAACTTTTGGCTTTTTTACAATAAGGGATGTGCTAAACTGATGGGAAAAATTGTCATATTTGTGTAATATTGTTCCAATGAATTACAGAAATAATAAACTCTACGAAGATAGGTTTTAATGTATAATAGATTCTGCATGAAAAACAATTATTTAAGATTCTAATAAATTCTAGGATTTTGCATTCATATCTGGCGTGGCATTTAGGTCTAAAATAATATTTAAGAAATGGAAAGTTGCTTGAACTGACGGATAATGAATATATAAGGTAATTGTCAAAGGGACTAATAAGCGTCTCTGTTGCATTATGGTTTTCGTTTGTATTCTTTAATTGGTCCTCTCTCACAACTATGTAAAATATAAAATAACTATCGAAAACAAGGTGTCAGTATTACCACCTGTTAGTGATGCTTTCTCTTTATATTTCTAATTTAAAGGCTTGCATTTTAACCTTGCATCGTTTATGTCATAGAAAATATCATGACAATAGTGTAAGTAAATATCTCCTAGTTTTAGAATATTGTTATAAGAGTCTTGTATTTTTTGGTTATTTCTCCATGTTTTTAATATTAGCAAAAATATTCAAAGAACGCTTAAAAAAAGTTCTTTATTTCAATATTATTATCATGATAACATAGTAACTATAGTCGGATAGTAACTATATTCCCATAGTAACTATATTCCACAGTAGCTGTATACCATAGTAAGTGTATTCCGGAAATTGCCCAAACAGACGAAATAAAACATAATTATTTTGTGCCAACCTGTTTACAAATGTATTTATACTATACTCACACTACTTAATATAATAAACATTAATTTAGCAGAAAAACTCCTATACACAACTGAAAATTCACATTTAGACATACTTAGCAATAGACAATACTAGATTCGAAATACTTTGTGCAGCCCAGATAGATAATACAGCACAATGAATGATGATGAATGTTATTAGACAGTATTATGTTCGAATTATTTTAGAAAGAGCTATACATGAGTTATAGAAATGTAAACATCATAATATGCAGAATATATATCACATTATATGCTAATTTTCCTCTTAACTTTAAATTTAATAATTCAGTTGAAAAAATATATTTCATGTAATTATATTTTATAGAGATTACTACAATTTTAATCTTTTGTGTGGTTCTGTAAAGGGATAATAAGTATTGCATGCACATTTTTTTATAGGGAATATATATTTTCGCATACCTCAATATCGCATATTAATCAATATTGTATACATATTTTTTCAAAGATTGCTAAAAAATGGGGCATTTGATTTATAACTACGTTGCTAATACACATTTTATAATGGATGTTGATTCGATACATTTACATGTATAATGGTGTAATTATATTTATATATTTATCAATTATGCCGTCTAGTTGCAAAACCGGCCATCTCCAAAAAAAAAAAAAAAAAAAATGAGAAAAAGCTGATTTTTTACAACACTTAGCCAAATAAAGTTTGGAACCAAAACTCTTCAGTTTTATAGTCATTAGGGCAGTATATTTGAAAACACGAAATAAGGTGGCAGGGGCACATGAAGGGAAGGGGTTATTTAGGTCTTTATTTTGGATTTGGCCGCCTTTGCAATTTACTTTGGAGTTGGCCGGTTTTGCAACAAACCAGAAATTATTTTTTGCTAAATTTAATCTGACATTGGGTTTTTAGGGGTTGCAAATACACAAAAATGTTTTATTTAGCTTATGTTATTTAACAAAAAGAACTGTAGGAAAAAGTTATTAACGTAAAACGACTTTTACACAGTTACTGACAGTTAAAACTGACTAACAGTTAAAACTAACTGACTAGCTGTTAAAACTGATTTAAATGCCACTAAACAAATGATTTAAATGACATGATATTATTTTAAATAAAATTATTAAATTTTAAAAACTTAAACAAAAATCATACTATGTAAATGTGCATACAATTTGAAACTTTAGTGGTCTCATCGTTTTCGATAGTCAAAAATATTTCATCATGAATGTCCATCCATGCGTCTTTTTCTTCATCATCTTTGCTTTCTGCTTTCTAAGCAGCTGATGCCAATATATTTTTGTAAAAAAAAAATAGCATCCCAATCTTGCCAGCATCCCAATTTTGTCCGAAATGTTTCATCAGTAAGTTTTGGACATGCCGAAGTTTTAGAGACTTCACCACGATATCCGGAGCCACGTCCTCGAGCTTGCTGTTCTTAATACTTCTCTTACTCTTGACAACAGACTTTCTGACTTCTACCTCAGATTTGTAGAAGACCTCCCATTGCACCAACAGCTGATTTTTATATTCTGTTATGAAATATTTTGTCCTTAGGAGCAAATATGAAATGTCACAGTGCAGTTAGTTTGGGGAAGAAATTGCTAGTCTTCTTCCAAACATGGACGGTCTATTCCCGACTTGAAAACTCTTCCATATTCAAATAAAATTTCTTCATACTTTGCGGGCTGAATGAGGGACTCGATTTTCTTCAATCTCCTTTCAATTTGAGCTGAAACACGGTTGGAGGGATAAAAGAATACTGAATCAACGTAGGCAAGTTATTGGATTAATAAAATATTATGGCATCATGATAATTAATAAATCAAAATATGCTAACTATGATGTTATTATGTTATCAATTAATTATGTATTATATTATTCCCATGGTGGATTACCCATAAGGCAACTTAGGTTATGGCCAAGGTGCGTAAGTTAGGTAGGGTTCGCAAAATTAAGAACTTTAAAGTTTTTAAATTTAATGAAATAAGAACAATTTAAAATTTTAACGAAAAGTGTTAAATAAAAAATGAATTTGTAATAATTACATTTAAAACAATTTTTCTACTTCTCCATACACCAACACAAAATTCTCTCAGATTATAACTGTAACAAAAGCCCATTCATTTCCAATGTAAAATCCTCAAAATGCTAAAAATTTTAAAGCAAAATTTAAATGTATTATTAATTAATTAAATAGATTAATAAATTCTTAAATTTGAAAGAAAATTCACTTACAGTTTTGTGAAGAGGGGGGGTGGAGGGCGCGGAAAAGTATTTTGGCCTAGGGCGTCAACAAATGATAAATCACCCCTGGTTATCAAAAGGTGTACATTACCTTTGAATTTTGGGTTTTCTCCTTGACCACGTCGTAGATCCAATTTGCCGCTTCCTTGGTTGACTAGTAGACACTTCTTCCAGAAACACTTAGAGAGAAAACAGAGGTAGTCGGAGAAAACACGAAGCTAAATTATTAGAAAATTTGTATGCACCAAGGGGGAACAGTCAAAGGCGAGAGAAAACATGATAACGTTAATCTAATCAACAAGTGAGAAGTTATTGTGGGGTCGAGCGGAAGCGTCAGCTAGCAGATATGGAGATGGCCGGTTTTGAAACTCGCCGGCTGAAGGATTTGGCCGCTTTTGCACCACATCTTGATTTTCAAACGCATATAACACAGGGATTGACAGGTTTTTGCTTGGTTTAGCGTTTCCAGATGATAGACACCTTTACTTAGAACTACAAAAACTGAAAAAACACATTTTCAATTTTTGAGGAGTTTTCCGGTTTTGCAACTAGACGACGCAATTCATATTAAATTTATTCATATTTATTACAATTCAATTCAATAAAGTTAACGATTAACTTGTATTTAAATATTAGCCTGCTCAGGACAATATCATATTAATTTCTAATAGTATACTATCTTAAATGAGAATAAAATGCATATTGAGTGTATTTGTTATACCTAATGCTATGACAGTACGGATTTCAATTTGGTAATTTCTTTTATTTTTATTTTTCCTCTATCCTTTTTAATCTTGTTTCATTTTGAACTTAATTGTTGTTCAATGGTTTATTCCTCGGTTTTCTGTGTGTATTAGTCCCAAATTCATATTTTTTAGCTAATTTATGGCTAATATGAAGATGAAACCACACATTTTATTTATGGAACTTAAGGCATTTGGGACCCGATGAGTATGTCTAAGTTCTACAAATTTCCATCATTCCGGTTATATTATTCAATTTCTGCTGTTTTTTCTGATTTTTACTATGTCTTTGGAATCTATGTTATGTGTGTTGGGGGGAGGGGGGGGAAATGAAAATGTTTATTTGAAATGTTTATTATGTCCGTTTGAAATGTTTATTAAACATTTCAAACGGTATACACATATCAATCTATAATAAACGGGATAACTTTAATTTTGAAGTTAACCATTTAGTTAATTGGAGTTCAAATATCCATAAACGCGTTTACGTCAATATCATAATAGGTCAGATTTTTCGCTACTATAAACTCTGTTCTAATAAAAATTTATTTTTTAAAGAACTTTTTAATTTAACCAGCATTTTGTATTATAAAAATAATATACCTTTGAATTTCATTAATAAATATACTTGTTTTACAGACAGTCTTCATTTTTGAGGAGTTGCTATGCGATTGACAGTTAATGATTTGTATAACTTAAAGCCTTTTTTGGATGATTTTACAGGGATGTCTGCAATTGTGTGGCAACAGACATGGAACGTGCATGGACAGATTATGGATCACTAGAATTTGATTACTGTTTTTTGTGGCTGTGTGGCTCGGATTTGGGTAAAATAATTTTATTGTTTCAGTATACATTACATATACGTTCTGAATCAGTTGTATCTTCGAGATGCACTGTTTATGGTGGCGTCGGGTCCGGTGGGAGAGTGTTCGCGATATGCTTTCAATTGTTTTTATGCATTTGATTTATGCTTTGCGACACTCTGGCCGAAACCCACTGCCACTACTGAATAATAATATTTTGTTGTAAATTGTAATTAGTCTGAAACATTGCTGTGCTTTTCAAAATGCCCACCGCTGAAGAGGCCACAGCCTTTTGTTGTTTTTTCTTGTTCAGGTTATATGTTTAAATTTTTTGGATGTTTTATGGTTATACTTAATTTATTTATGGTGCAAGATTCTGGGTCTGACAAATGCATTTAATACATAATGTGCTATATATATATATATATATATATATATATAAGGCAAGTGTATATACGTAAAGACACACTTTTCTCCCAATGCCACGCACTCGCGGTTGTAGTGGTAGATAGCCGTTGATCTCATCTCCGTTTGTTAGTAAGGGGTTTGATAGCGGTGGGTGAAAGTGGGTGGGTGTGGTTGGCAAAATTGTGAAACGAAATATCTCTCTCTTTTTCTCCCACAATGTTTTTATGAATTGAGCCTACAGTGTTTTGATTAGCGTTTCATGTGTCAGTGAAGTACATACCCAGACAGCAAAATATATCGAAATGAATTAGGCCGTTTATCCGAATTATCGGCGAAATACCGGTAATCGCCCACTGACATTATTATGATGTCAATAGATCATAGTCTGTTCCATTAGTCCAACGCTGGTATCGGCACGAGATCGCACTAACTGATAGATTTGAAATGTTAATATTTACTCAGAAAATAACATCGGCCGGTATTCCTGGGCGATTAATGCCCGACAATGTGCGACCCCTCATCAATACACCCTGCAGTTTCAGCGCGTGTTTCCGAAACACGTGGCTGCCCACTCCCTTTCAATGTCTTTCTCATCCACCTTATCAAACCCCTCAAGATTTTGTTTCCCTTTTTATGTTGCAAGCAAGGTCATTTTTAACCAGACAGAGAAGGGATACGGGAATGCGAGGATACGTTATGTAAAGTGAGAGAGTGAGTATAAAATTCTAAGCTTTTTCTTCAGAAGTTAGCAATTTTTCACCTTTCAAAAATAAGCGATCGCTCGATATATACCGCAAATATTTCTAGAAATTAGAATGAGTGTGCACCCTTTTTTTGAATTACGAATAGTTACTCATACTTGAAAATTTGCTTTAAAAATAGAAAAAAGTGAATTATATACTTAATGCAAAGACTAGATTGTTTTTATGATTAATAGGAATAAAATAATAATAAAGAATATTTAATAATAAAATTAAAACATTAAACAATTATTTGCGTTTTTTTTCTTTTTTGTTTCTTTTCTTAAGTTAGGATTAGGGAAAGTATGGAAAACTGGAAATATTACCGTAAGGAATAGCCTACTTGAACGAGATGTTATAATATAAATCCTGAATACTTTTTACCTTGCAAATACTGTAATAAGGGGGGAGGGGGTAAGAAAAACCTATAATGTGAGAATTTAATTTTTTTTTTCGGGATTTATGAAAAATTATTATCAATAAATTTTTATGCATGGCAGGAAATAAAATAATGCTTTCCTTTATAAATTAAATGCATTTCAGAAAACGTGAAACATTTTAGTTTATTCATAGTGTATTATTAGTTTAGGCCTGATTAAATTTTTAATGTTCGAAATTATTCTGATAATAATAATAATAAAAAAATATTTCAACATGTCTCTTAAAAATTTATTATTTCAACTCATCAATTATTTATCCTTACTTTAAAAACGCATTTATTGCAAATAATAGTTTTAATATTTAATATTCAAAATTTTAGTTATCATCTACATACTTTATTTGAATTTATTCATTTAAATCGCCCAAAATAACCTAGTTTTTATACCCTAGTATTTAAAGTGTACAACAGTGTATTTCATTACGTTTTACTTATCAAAATATTATTTAAGTATGACTGACCATTCATAATTCATAAAAAAAAACAGTAAAAAAAAAACTTCTTCTAATAATAAGACTTATTTTGTAACATTTGTCGGGCTGTCATTTATTTTTTTTAGATGAGAGTTTGCTAATTTGTGTAGAAAATTTGCTAAGCAATTTATATTCATCAAAAATAACTTTTACGTGTATTACTTAAAAATAATTTCAAAATCTTAGATTAATAATTCACATGAAAATAAATGTTATTTTTCTTTATAAATTACTTTTAATACAAAGTGCACTTTTAAAAGGTATGGTTTTCACAGCTAGCATACCACGAAAACAAGAGGGCAAAAAACTTGGGGGGTGGGAGGGGTAGAAAATAACAAGAAAACAGCCTGAACTCAGTAGTCAAAAAGACGTCGGCAATATGTCAAAAATCTGTGCACAACATATCAGGATCATACGATCCTCAGATCGTTTGCCGTGCGGCCAAAAAGCCTTTACTGCCGATCTCAGGAAATGAGGTCGACCGGGCGAAAAATAGTCAGATTAGGACATGCGGCGGAGGTTCGGCCAGGGATTATTTGCTGCTTGGGAGTTGTATTAGGAATTTTCTAGAAAGTTTCAAAATTTTACAGAATTATCCAGGTTTTTCAGAACGTTTCAAAATGTTCTAGAAATTTCTATAATGATCCAGATTTTTCCAGAAAGTTTCAAAATGTTCTAGAATATTCAAGAATAACCTAAAATGTTTTAAACTAACATGTTCCAGAATAATCTAGAATGTTCTAGGATGTTCTCTAATAATCTAAATGTTCTAAAACGATCTAGAATGATCTATAATGTTCCAGAATAATCTAAAACTCTCTACAATAATCAAGAGTAATCCAAAATTTTCTAAAATGATCTAGAGTAATTTAGAATGATCAAGAATGTTCAAAAATTCGATCATGAATATTACATAAATCGAAGCACAGCGCGTTTTCGTCAATCACATTTTATTAAAGCTCAAGATAGGATCAAAGAGAAAAATACTCAAAAGTCAAAAGTGAATATTCAATAGATAAATTCAAGTGATTTCGAAAAAAAGTATTTTGTTATTTTTTTTTCTTTTGTTTGTATAATAGTTTTTTTTTCTCCAGGTGCGTATAAAACTTTTTTCACTTTTATTATATACTGTTAATGATTTACTTTTATTTATTGATTCATTTTAAATTCTCTGTTACAGATGAAATGCCAAAGCGTAAGAGAATGTTTACACAATCTTATGTGAATTCACAAAGCATCACGTAGAAACGAAACAGAAGACGTAAGAGAATGTCGACTTACAAAAATTTGAGAAGGAGTGCAACAGATAAGAGAAAGTCAAAGTGAAGAACAAAGTGCAACCATTAATGAAGTGAAGCGACAGACAGTAAGTTCAATTAGAATTCGTGAATCAGCTCATCAACATCAAATGCGAAATAACCAAAAAAAAAAAAAATGAATGACTACTTTACGTGTACATCAAAGAGTTACAGTACATAGAAACTACAATTTAAAACTTGAAGCGCTCCATTATGATTCCATGAAAAAAAAAATGAACATCAAAATACCGTCATCGGAAAAATGTTCAATACATGCAAGTACTGCTGCGCAAAACATTTAAGGTCGAAACTGTAGGTATCTACTGTATGAGTGGTAAAGTCAGATTACCAGTATTACAAGTACCACCACCAGAACTATTCCCTTTTATGTTCGGAACCACACCAAAACCAAAAGCTTTTTTACAAAATATACGTCGGTACGATTCTTGCTATCAAATGATTTCGTTCGAGGCTGCATCAATATGCAACGTAGAAAATTGCAGACCAGTTTTTAAAGCCCAAAGACAAATTAATCATCGAGTAAGCTCGCTAATCTCCATATCAAATGAAAACCAAAAATTCCTACAAATATACTTCCTTGGTGAAGGAAAACTCGAAATAGATCAGCGTTGCACTCACATTCAGGAGCTACAACGAGAAATTCTCCAAGAGTTGCAACGTCTACTCTATAGCTACAAAAAAGTGATCAAGAATTCGCTAGAACGAATGGTTGCACCAACTATAAGATCGTCATTTGGGCCGACAAAAAACCAGCCGGTGAGAATGATCGAAGATTTAATGCACCTCAAGTCAATAAGCTTACTGTAGTAATTGTCGATAATGAATATAGCCACCGTTCTATCGTTATTCGACGCCGAAGCAATGAACCACAACAAATTGCTGAAACATATGGCATAGACATACTGGTCCTCATGCCATTATGCGTGCGATATACACTGAGGTGACAAAAGTCGTGGGATACACTGCTAATGTGTAGGTACCCCGTTTGCCCGGCGAAGTGCAGCAACACGACGTGGCATGGACTCCAGGAGTCGTTCGATGTCCTCTGTAGAAATATTGAGCCATGCAGCCTCTATAGACAGACGTCCATAATTCCGAAAGTGTGGCCGGTGGAAGATTTTGTGCACTAACGGGTCTCTCGATTATCTATACTCCTATTATAAAGAGGAAAAAATTGTTTATTTGTCGGAGATAAGCTCTGGAACTACCGAACCGGTTCCAAAAGTAATGGTATCAAAATGATGGTGTTAGTCCAACTTAGAACATAGGCTATATCTTATGTCGGTGTCACTACCCCAAAGGGGGTGTAGGAGAAAAAAACGTTCTAAAAATGCGATTTTAGCGTTACTGAAGGGCTTAGAAATAGGAAATTTTGAATATTAGTTACTTATAAGATATAAATGATGTCTAAGAACAGTTCTTAAACAATTCGAAATTTAAAAGGGTTGAAAATGCACAAAAAGTGTTCTAAAAAACGTTCTAAATGGTAGTTTCTACACAATCTCAGGAAATACCAAACCGATTTAAAAAATATTGGTGTCAAAATGACGGTGACAACGCTTGCTCCAAGATAGGCTATGTTTTATGTCGGTGCCACTACCCCAAAGGGGTGTAGGAGCAAAAAACGTTCTAAAAATGCGATTTTAGCGTTACTGAAGGGTCTAGAAATATGAAATTTTGAATATTAGTTACTTATAAGATATAAATGATATCTAAGAACAGTTCTTAAACAATTCGAAATTTAAAAGGGGTGAAAATGCACAAAAAGCGTTCTAAGAAACGTTCTAAATGGTAGTTTCTACACAATCTCAGGAAATATAAACCGATTTAAAAAATATTGATGTCAAAATGATGGTTGCAACGCTTGCTCCAAGATAGGCTATGTTTTATGTCGGTTTCACTACCCCAAAGGGGGTGCAGGAGCAAAAAACGTTCTAAAAATTTGATTTATGTGTTACTGAAGGGCCTAGAAATATGAAATTTGAAATATTAGCTACTTATTAGATATAAAGGATTTCTAAGAAGAGTTCTTAAGCAATTCAAAATTTGAAAGGGGTGAAAATGCGCGAAAATCGTTCTAAAAAACGTTCTAATGGTGGTTTCTACACAATCTCAGGAAATGCCAAACCGATTTAAAAAATAATGGTGTCAAAATAACGGTGACAACCCTTGCTCCAACATAGGCTATGTTTTATGTCGGTACCACTATCCCATATGGGGTGCAGGAGCAAAAAACGTTCTAAAAATCCAATTTTTGCGTTACCGAAGGGCCTAGAAATATGAAATTTGAAATATTAGCTACTTATTAGATATAAAGGATTTCTAAGAACAGTTCTTAAACAATTCGAAATTTAAAAGGAGTGAAAATGCGCGAAAAGCGTTCTAAAAAACGTTCTAATGGTGGTTTCTACACAATCTCAGGAAATATTAAACCGATCTAAAAATAATGGCGTCAAAATGATGGTGAAAACCCTTGCTTCAACATAGGCGATGTTTTATGTCAGTGCCACTACCCCAAAGGGGGTGCAGGAGCAAAAAACGTTCTAAATTGCGGCTTTTGCGTTACGGAAGGGCCTAGAATCGTGAAATTTGGAATGGTAGTTAGTTATAAGACATCAATGATCTCTAAGGACATTTCCTAAAAAAATCGAAATTTAAAAGTGGGTCAAAATGCGCAAAAAGCGCTATAAAAAACTTTCTAAATTGCGATTTTTATGCAATCTCAGGAAGTACTGAACCGATTTCAAATATAATGGTGTAAAAATGATGGTGACACATTTTACTCCAAGATAGGCTATATTTTATATATGTTTCCACTACCCCAGAGGAGATGCAGGAGCAAAATGCGCGAAAAGCGTTCTAAAAACGTTCTAGATGCCGATTTGTCGGCAATATCTCAGGAAGAATGAATCTGATTTCAAACGTAATGGTAGGAAATTGATGCTGACAGCCTCTGCTCTAACATAGACGCTATTTTATGTCGGTATCACTATCACCAAGACGTTGCAGGAGCAAAAAAGCGTTCTAAATTTCGATTTTTGCGATTGGTAGGGGCTAGCAACATAAAATTAGGCAAGGTACATATTTATTTTCTATAAATGACCTTTAAGAACAGTTTCGAAAATATTGGAAATTTAAAAAGCGGTGAAAATGCGCGAAAAGCGTCCTAAAAACTTTCTAAATTGCGATTTCTACTCAATCTAAGGAAATACCAAAGCTATTTCAAAAGTAATGTTTGCAAATCAGTGGTGACTGTCCCTGCTATAACATAGGTTATATTTTATGTTGCTGTCACTACCATCTGAGGGCTGCAAAAGCAAAACATGTTCTAATTTGCATTTTTTGCACAACTGAGGTATCTAACACTTTGAAGTATGGCATGGTATTTACTTACAAGATGCAACTGCTTTCTAAGAACAGTCGAAAGAAAATTCCAAATTAAAAAAAAAAAATGAAGTGAGTGAAAAGCGTTATAAATTACAATTTTTAAGCAAACTTATAAATTACCAAACCGATTAAAAAAATAATGATGACAGATTTTGATGATAGAACCTGCTCAAACATAAGCTATATTTTATGTCTGTTCCACTACCACCAGAGGGTTGCAGGAGCTAAAAACTTTCTAAATTGCGATTTCTGTGATACTGAAAAGGCTAAAAACTTTAAATATGACATGGTAGTTATAAAATATAAATGCCCTCGAAGGAACGTCGAAAATAAATTCGAATTAAAAAGGGGTGCAGCGAAGGGGAGGTGCGAAAAGCATTCTAAAATGTTCTAAATTACGATTCTATGCAATTTCAGGGAATATAAACCGATTATAAAAGTAATAGTTGCGAATCAGTGGTAACAGTCTCTGATCGTACACAGGCTATATTTTATGCCGGTGATTCTACCACCTGGGGTTCACAGGAACAACAAACGTTCTAAAAAAATGCTTTAAAAGCTTTTTAAATTACGTTTCTGTGGAATATTAGGAAATAACAAACCGATTTCAAAATTAATGTTGGCAAATTAATGGTGACAGTTCCTGATTCAACATATCCCTTTATGTTGAGAGAGGTGGTAGGACTTGGAATTCGACATGATGGTTAATTTTAAGATGTAAGAAGATGGTTTCTAAAAAATTCAAAACTTCAAATGAATACTGAAATGGGCGTATTAATTGAGCATAAAAGTTTCAAAATATTTTCTAAATTATCATTTATTTAGTTTTATTTCATTTTATTAATTTAAGTCTCATTTCTGCCTAATACAGTGTAATAATGATGTTTAGTCAAACTGTGTTTTAAATAGTAATTTTTGAATTATTCCTAAAAGTAATAAGTACCTTTTAATAAAATAAAATATTACCTTTTAATAAAATAAAAATTTAGTTAGTACCTTTTGATAAAAATTAGACATATAAATATCACTTGGCATATTTCAAATATTACGCGAGCAAAGCCGCGGGGTTTGCTAGTGTCTTATAAATGTTCGATGGGATTCATGTTGGGCTATCGCGGTGGCCAAATCATCCGCTGGAATTGTCCAGAATGTTCTTTGAACCAATCGCGAACAGTTATGGGCCGGTGACATGGCGCATTGCCATCCTGGGAAATTCCATTGTTGTTTGGGTATATGAGGTCCATGAACTGTTGCAAGTGGTCTCCCAGTAGCTGAACATAATCATTTCCAGTTAACGATCGGTTCAGTTTTACTAGCGGACACAATCCATTCTATGTAAACACAGCCCACACCATTATGGAGCCACCACCAGCTTGCACAATGCCTTTTTCACAACTTGGGTCAATAGCTTGGATCTGCGCCACACTCCTACCCTTCCATCAGCTCTTACCAATTGAAATCGTGATTCATCTGACCAAGTCACTTTTTTCCAGTCGTCTACGGTCCAGCTAATATGGTCATGAGCCCAGGAGCGCCGCTGTTCGTGAAATCGTGATGTTAGTAATGGCACCCAAGTCAATTTTCTGCTGCCATAGCCCATTAACCACTTCACCGGCCGCCACGAGATGCCTCGGGGGTAGGGTGCCTTATCTTTTTCGGCCGCCACGAGAGAACTCGGGGCTAGAATAGTGGTTTAAAATCGGCAGTCCCGAGTCAAGGTGTCGTTATTTGAGCTTCCTTGCAGATCAACTGCTCTTTTTCCCCCTTTGTCGGAGGAGATTCAAAGGAAAGTGATTGATTACTTTCAGGAGTCTTTTACAATGAAAGAAGATCCCCTACAGTTTTAAGTACGAGGGAACATCTCACACTTCGTTTTACAAAAGCGGTAGAAGAGTTTTTGGATTGTAAATGTTTCAATGTAAAAATGCTCTATTTTTCCTTATTTACTCAAATAAAAAGAAATATTATAATTTAATGTAGAAAAATTTTGTTACAGCTTAAAATCATTTTTATGAAAAAAATTCGTCTTTAAAATTTATTTATTTATTTGTAAAGTCGCATTAAGATTTTGTGTTTCATTTAAATTATCAAAGAATCTTATTGCATTCTGGAATTTGACTAATTCATAAACGGAATATTTAACTGAAAGCAGAAATGTTTTAAATGTCTTCAATTTAGCTTTTATTTACACAAACCAGGGCTTAGTTTGCGCCGGAGCCCAGCTCCGGTACTTCTCTGTTTTTAGTAATTTTTTAAATAATGTTCTATTTTTCCTTATTTACTCAAATAAAAAGAAATATTGTGATTTAATGTAGAAAAATTTTGTTATAGCTTTAAATCTTTTTTATGAAAATAAAAATAGTCTTTAAAATTTATTTATTTATTTATTTATTTGTAAATTTGCATACCAATACCATTCCAAAATTCCTTTTCTCTCTTACACACGTATTAAGATTTTGTGTTTCATTTAAATTATCAAAGAATCTTATTGCATTCTGGAATTTGACTAATTCATAAACAGAATGTTTAACTGAAAGCAGAAATGTTTTAAATGTCTTCAATTTAGCTTTTATTTATACAAACCAGGGCTTAGTTTGCGCCAGAGCCCAGCTCCGGTACTTCTCTGTTTTTAGTAATTTTTTAAATATTGGTCTGAATTCACCGGAGCTCATGAATACAGGGCTCCGGAATCTAGTGCAATAGCGCTTCCGAAAAAAACGAAGTCTGAATTGTCTTTCCCTTTCCTTCCCATCTCCAAGCTTTTGAATTCTTTTTTATCAAAACGAATGTTGTAGTCCTAAAAAACCAAGAGGATATACGCTATCGGCAGAGGGTATACGCTAGAATCATGAAGTTCATGGCTAGAGTATACACTATAGATTTATTGGAGAAACAGAGCATATACGAAGCTTCTTTAAAAAATCAAGAAGGTGTATATGGAGTATACATCCGTATACCCTCCACCACACCCCTGATCAACATATATATGTGACGTAACGTGTCGCACACGTAGAGGAGGTGGAGATAAAAAGGACTCAATTTTTATATCAGTTTTTGGGCTTAGACTGACTCAAGCTCAATCTGTCTTGCATCCAAAATTTGATTTATTCATGTATAGAAACAAAAAAAAAAAAATTTCCTCCTTCAAAATTACGTTTTTTATTCTATTTAAAATCATTTTAATGCTATTTTGATCACAATGAATGGAAAACAGAAATTGAGTTTTTTTTTTCTATTCTACTGATATTTTCAAATCTATCTCGGCGACGTGTTGATACGGCGCCACTCAAAAGACTGAACAATGAATTTGCTTTCAGTTCGATTTTCATTTGTGACAGTAGAATAATTTTTAATTGGATGGGTTTTTTTTTCTTTAGATAGCTAACTTGAAAAGAATATTTTCTGTTTTTAGCCATCTGACTGGTACTTCCTAACATCCCTCCCTCCATAATTTGAGTACAATGAGATTTTTGTATTTAACAGCTTTAACAATATTTTTCGTGGATAAATTATGTGATTTTATAATCATAGTAAGGTGACCATAATCACAGTATAAGTATCATTATTTTCAATGCAAAAAAAATTGTCAATTAATTTCAATTGACTTACTTAAAACTTTCACGAGGAAGCGTGTGAAAAAGTTTTGGCGAAAATAATTTTGATTGACAATATTTCCTAAAAGTTAACTTATTTCAGTTTTAAGAATTTAACCTAAGAAAAATATTGTGCGTTATAAAAGTCAACGGCTGTATCTGAAACTTTTATGCAGTGTCGAATGAAAATTATTTCGCAGAGTCATTTACATAATTATTTTTCGCATTTTTGCTCATACCTTATCATACAATGAATATAATATTTTAGTGTCTTCTAAAAGATATTCATTTATTTTGTAAAAAAAAAAAAAAAAAGACAGAGAGAGAGATTTTGGTGTATATGTGTGCATTACTGAATATATTGGGTGTATATTTTTTTTAATAATTATATATATTATAATTTCACAGTTTTTGTAGGTGGTCGGTAATGTTTATTTAATGTTTATATACATATATATATTCAGGGCTGCCACAGGCGACTATTTTTTTATTCGGTCTCGCACCGTTTTTTAAAAACAAAATTTTTTCACATACACTTTGACAACATCTGCAACAGTAATATGCTATAATTTTTCTTTTTTTTTTTTTTTGAAATAGTATTGCGAATAGAATATAAAAATAGTCTCATGTGACAGCCCTATATATACGTTTAATCATGCCTTTTCTCGCAACCAAAAAAAAAAAAAAAAAAAGCAGATATCGATAAATATGTTGGGTCCGGAGAAATTTCGCATCCCTCTAGATAGGACTTCCTCTAAAGCAGGAAATCGGAGTATAATAGTACAGAGCAATTAAGCAAGTAGTCTATCACCAGATAATGATTGATTCCTGTGGTGAAAAGAACTTTTCTTGAGTTTAGACATACAATCGCCTTTCTATTAGACTGCAGTCTTATTAGCAGATTTTAAATAGTAATGCAACAGTTAAGATTGATAAGTGTCTGTGGGGTGTCCGTTTACATAAAGCTTGTTTATTTGTACTGTACACTAAGGAAACTATTATAAGCACATAAATAAAGGGAAATTTGAAGAGTTCTTTTTTTTCTTTCCATTTCTTTTCTCTTCTTCTCTTCTATAATTCTTTATAATTAATGTTTTTTATCGTGAAAAAACCATCGGAAATTTTCTTTGAATTTGCTATGACGTCGAAAGGTTCCTATTATTAAGAGACTATGCTATTTAGCTTTTACATGTAATTTTTTAATTATTATCACCCGTTTAAACATTTTACATGAAAATAATTATCTAAATGTTAATCCATTGACTTTTTAAATTGTCTGAGAATAATAATAATTAAAAAAAACTAAGAAATTTTGCAGATTTGTTGTGTGTGCATGGAGAAGGATATATTTTTAATGTTTTAAGACGACAAACTCTACAATTTGCAGTTATATGATTGATTAGCAAAAAAGAAATTTTTTCCCTCCCTTTTACACTTAAAGTACACATCTCACATTTTTGTAAATATTTAGAAAAGCTGATATGTTTTACCAATAATAAATGTGTTCAGAACCATAACAAGATCTATATTACTTATTCTATAGTTCTATTCAATACAATATTATTCAAATGGAAAAAATCCCAGCCGGCTCGGCCCACAAGCGCAGGTAGATTTCGATGTTAAGTACTAATTTCACCAGCAAAAACTAAATCAAAATTAGAGATAAGACTAGAAAACAGGAATTCTGTTTTCCCAGAATTTAGTGTTGCCCGAAAAAAAAAAATGTGTATAGAAATATAGATAGTACAAAACATAATTCAATTTTAACCCTTATAACACACGCTTTTATTTTATATAAAATGACATCATTCGCATCCGCTGAAAGATTCCACATTTACGATCCAGTCTTATATAATATATACAGTAAAGTATGCATATAACGTCACTATCGCTGAATAATACACAAATACAACAAAAAACGATGTCGTTATTCAAGAAGCTCGACAAAAAATTGGCTATCCAATGAATCATATGCCTTCATTTGTTTGTAACATTAATATAGATATTTAAAATTAAATATCGTTTAAAATAGCTCCATATTTTATCAGAAATCGTTCAATTATATTTTTTTCAAAATAGCAAATATTTTAATTAAATTTTTTTTAGTTGTTATGGGAAAATGGCAAGAAAAAGTTTATTACTATTTTCCAACTATTTTTCTTTTGCTTTCCACAGAAACGGAGTACTTGAGTTGCCAACTTTAAACAAATGGCGTTAAAAACTATAAAAAAATAAATATCTCAAAAATAAATTGATGTAGTTTTCAAACAAATTGCGATTAAAAGCACCCCCCTGCCCCCCGCCCAATACGGCGGTATAAAAATTGAAAATGTGTGATACTTAGAAGTTAAAAAAAATGCAGTACAGTATTTAACCGTAAAATGATACATCTGCTTTGTTTTACGGCTGGCTTATACAACGGAACGTTATTATTTAGAGACACTTTAATTGCTGGCCAAAAGAAATGGTATATTGGGGCTAACTAGTTTAACATTTTTATCTGGCCACTTTTGATGAGTTTTTAAATTCCTTTTCCTGCAAGAGCTGCTTTTTTTTTTCAGAATCAGGTTAAGGCGATGTTCCAAAAAAAATTTCCCCCCCATTCAACAACTCGAAATTTTCGGACACATTTTCAAACTCATTTTTAAAGGTGAAAACATGAAATTTGCTGACGTGATTTTTGAAGAGGTGTATGAGCAGTCTCGTTTTTTCATTTTTCGAAACGGAAATTCTGACAGCACTTTTTGCAATATATATTCTGCCTTTATCAAAAAATCGACAAGCACCGCACATTATGCAGTTTCTGAATAAGAGAATCTGCCAGTTGATGCGTTTCAGAACAAAAATTAATTTAAAAATGAGTTCATAAAAAAGTAATTTGGATCCGAGTACATCTTTAATACAGTATTTTTTTTTCAACCGCTATGTTTTTTTTTTTTTTTTTTTTTTTTTTTTTTTGGTTGTAAGATCCTATCAAAACCTATTGTCGCTGTATCAAAAACTTGCCAATATGATAGTATTAAGAAGACCTATAACAAATTCAAGCTGATTTGATATCTTGTGAATTGACGAAGTTATGAAATTTTTTCTTCTTCAACCCCCCCCCCCCCCTCCTTTTTTTGTTTTTGTTTATTTATTTATTTATTTATTTATTTATTCAGTAAGAGTTGGTCAGTAAGACTTGTTAGTATAAAAGTTGTAAAAAATATTAAGAAGATTTATAATAAATTTAATTAGATTTGATAACTTGAGAATTGACGAAGTTATGATTTTTACCCTATTTTTTCCTCCCCTTGAGCCCATTTTTAATTTTATCAAAAATCTGTCATACATAAATTTTTGTCATTTTTTCTAGAAGTAACTGTAACTATAAACTGATTCGATATGTATTATAATTAAAAAGTTATGGGGTTTTTTTGTCCCCCCCGCCAATATCCACCCCCTTGGTCTAGCTGTGCCCATTAACGAACTTGACCGAGAGTTTCTACCCCTTGATTTTATGTATCAGTTTGGAAGAAATTTTTGCAGAATTATGGAAATTATCGTGTCCATAAAAAAGTTATACACAGGCATCCCCGACTTACGTAAGTAATGCGTTCCGTAAAATCTTACCTAACTTGAATTTTACGTAAGTCGAATTTCTAAATTGATTAGGTAAAATTTTCTAAGAAACTATATTTATTACAATTTATTTATTAGCAATATTTATTACATATTATGTATAAATATTAATGATAAAGACGATGATCATAACGATAATTTTTAACGACTTAGAATTTAGTACAGTAACTTATTTATGAATATAATATGTATATATATGTTATTTGCACCGTATTATTTTATGAATAAAGCATCATGCAGCAGTATTTACTCGGGTATAAACTATAAAAATATGAAAACTTATAAAATTCGAACTAAAAGGATACTTTTCAAATAAAAAACCTCTTATGGAATGAGAGATTTATAAATTTAGCATTAATGAATTAATTTAAACAATTTTCAATCTACAGTAAACGAACAGGTGAAGCTAGAAGGAAAACAAAAACACAAAAGAACACTCCTTCCTCTTCATGAAATTTTAAATTAGCTTTCCTTCTAAAATTATATTATGTTTGTGGTTTTAAATCTGCATATTTTATTTGTAAAATAAATATGAAACGTATTCAACTGTGTATCAAACGTGCTAGGGTGTTCACAAATGTAATTTTCGAGATTTATTACGTAACTGCGAATTTACATAAGTCGCATAATACGTAAGTCGGGGGATGCGTATATATAGGTAGATAGATAGATAGATAGGTAACGTTTTTAACTGGGGGTGTTTTGGGGTTCTAGTGGTTATGATCGGCGTAGATTTGCAAAAACTTTTCAGGAATTCCAACATATAAGAGAAGGTAGTAAGCAGTATTTCTTACGAAATCTACCTAAAAACAAGAAACAGCCTTCTGGAGAGACTTACATCACCCCTTGCTAGGAGGGACTTTCTAGCTGAGATTTTTTCTCCAGATAAATCAGCACAAAAGCTGTTGACAGATGAATACAGGGGGAAAGAAAAGCCAAGCCGGGAAGCAAATATTCTTGTTTTTGACCAGAGACGATTTTGGACCGCACAAATTCAGGGAAATAGATAGGATATGGGGTAGATTTTCTATCAGAGGCTCGCCGTTGAAGTGGTTAAATCGAAACTTGCCGGACTGTCCTAACGGACACGCCCGTCGGACGTTCCACATTCGTTCCTGCGGTTGTTTCACGAAGTGTTGCTTGTCTGTTCACTCTGACAAGTCTACGGAGACGTCGCTGGTCGCGGTCATTAAGTGCCAGCGCTCGACCACTGCGTTTTCCATGTTGGGAGGCTATGCCTGAATTTAGGTATTCTCGGCACACTCTTGACACTGTGGATCTTGGATTGTTAAATTCCGTAACGATTTCCGAAATGGAATGTCCCATGCGTTTAACTCCAACTAGCATGCCGCGTTCGAAATCCGTTAATTATCATCGCGTGACCATAATCACATAATCAACCTTCTCACACGAAGTATTTGAACACAAATGAAAGTCCTGTCCAGGCACTGACCATTTATACAATTTGTAAGCTACACTACTGCCTTCTATATATTTGCATATTGCTATCCCATGACTTTTGTCACCTCAGTGTATTCTGACCCCGACAACGCCAGGTGTTACAGCTAGTTTTATGATATTAAATGTAACACATCATTGTTAAAAATTACTTCAATAAGTGCTACAAATATAATGATATTAAAAAAACTGTGTGCCCTGTAAATGAATGATAAATGCTATACACGCTTTTTTCTGTATGTATCATGTTGTAGTGCATAACAATGAGTTTCTCATTTTTTTTTAATTTCTCGAATTTTTCTTTTTACTACTCAATTTCTTTACTATTGAAATTGTATAACATCACTAATATGCACTTTAAACAATTGTCCTCATTAGACAATAATATAACTGGATTCCGCTTCAGTATAATTATAAACTTATGAGTACTCCGAATTATAATAAAACTATACATATTTTTAAACAAACATATCCTGCAAATGTCAACTTAATCAGATTTTTTTGTTTCAGTTACTGTGAGACATACATATATACAAACACATAAATACAGGCAATTTAATTAAACCGTCTAAAAGCACATAACAATTTCTGAAAATTAACATTAAAAGATTCGGAGTTGCTTAAAGTATCTCATCAGTAATGTAAATAAACGCGAATTCACGATAAATGACTAAATTCAACTTACGGTTATGAGCATGTGTCACAAACGGTTAAAAACAGACGTGTATGTTGTAATCAGATTAAACTGGAATATTCAGCTGTTACTGAACTAGCCTCATTGAGTGGAACGTTCACAGATCTACTAAAGCATGCTTCCAAGTAAATACGGCAATTGTATTTTTGGAATTTGATTGATTTTAATAACTGCAATTGATTAATGGCAATTTGATTTAATGGCAATGGCCATTTCAAAATTGTAGCCCACTCCATATGTAAATCAATTATTTTACATATTTTGAAATGACTAACTTCATTAAATTAAATTGCAATGCATACAAGAGCCACATTCACCCGGAGGCACTGTTTAATATCTGTGAAATCTCCACTCAATGAGGCTAGTTCAGTTTCAGACTGAATATGCCATTTTAATCTGATTCAAATATTCACCTCTGTTTTTAAGTGTTTGTCACACATGCTCTCAACCGTAGCTTCAATTTACGTCATCTCTTGTGAATCCGCGTTTATTTTCATTAGTGATGAGGACTTTACATAAGACCCAAACGATTAATGTTCATTTATAGAAATGTTTGTGTGCTTTTAAAAATTTAATTAAATTGTCTTCATTTATCTATATGTTTATAATTAATTATAAACAGACATAATATACACCTTCACTTCAAATGACTACGTAGATACATGAAACATTTCGCGTCCCCAAGTAAAGCCAATACTGAGGTATCGGCAATAACACTTGTTTTGATTTGTAAATTATCTTCTATTTATTACACGATAATGTTCGTTATCTGACCTAACAACAAGGATAATTCTTCATTTCAATGTCACCTTAAATTTTATTGCAAAACAAAATAAAACTAGAACTACTCTTGATTTCAACGTAGTAAAACTTGAGAATTTTTCTCAATATAATTAAAACCTGAAGGTTTTATTTTGGTTAATACTTGTACTGTGCTATACTTCTATTTATTACCAATTTTTCCCAGGTATTATTTCAAACAATGGGGTCCATTATACATGTCTGTGTTATATGCTTATCTCTAAAAAATAGTCATAAAAAGTTTTTTATTCATCATTTGTAAATACGTATACTGTTTTTTTTCAACAAAAAAATTCTTTCTACAATTTATCTATAAAAACAGTATTCTGCATTGGTATAATAAAATAGCAAAGTTTTACTTTTATTTCTAAAAATACATTCTTTTAAAATCGTTTACGTTCCAATAAAAATTACTAATTGGTTAGTTATGTAGAAACCTAAAGGTTCATTTAAGAACATGTCTTTATAAGTGCATAAAATTCCATTAAAATACATATTTACTTTGATTGATAGACCAGAGATATCCTATTTGTTGCAAATTTTGTCTAGTTTCTGAATTTCGTAATGCTTTTCCCCTAAAACAATAAGAAGTTTAAGTTAAAAACAACTATTTGTGGGGGTTTTCGGGGGGGGGGGGATTTTGTGGGAAGTTAAAAATTCGGATTCAGCTATCCAAAAAACTTAATGTAAACCTTATAGAGAAAGTTCGAAGGGGAGATGGGAGGGCGAATGTAAACGTGTGAGTGGTTAAGTGGAATTACGCAACTTAGTTCACGCAACACCGCGCGCATGTTCCGAGGCAGATACCCCCTTCCCCTTCATCCTAAGTCATAATGTCATATATATAATTTGTTGCAAATTTTATGTACTTTCTTAATTTCTAGATACTTTTTTCCCTAAAACAATAAAAAAATTGATTTTTTTAATAAAAACCTTCTTTTGGGGGCCATTTTACCAAATTTGGGGGGGGGGGGAGGGGTGCGAGGGAAATTTTCGTGGGAAGTTAAAAATTCGAATTCAGCGACCCAAAAAACATACAGTAAGCCTTTTTACAGAGCTACCATGGATTTTGCTAGGTAGAGCCCCTATACCGTCTCTATTGCTGGACTATAAGGGGACTTATGTTAAACGTCCAGTCAAATATCGTGAAACTCAGAAAATTATAAATGATACAGTGAGTCTGATTTATGAATTGTGAAAAATACTTTATTATCCGGCAACTTTTAGAAAGCAACTCACGATATCGCTAGCACCTTTCTCAATTATCGTAACATTTGGCTAAAGCTTTTAAATAAATTGCCATAAACAGCTGACTACCAAATTATGAAAAAAAAAATAGAATCTTCGACGCATGCGCAGTTAAAAGTTATTTCATGCAAATGCCCATATCTCTCAATATATTCATGTTTTAAATACAGCATACAGTTTCAACAATTCTTTGTCATGTTTTCTAAAAGCGGTGTTGAATTTTGTTGAAAATTCTATGCGGTATATAAACAAGTTTAATATTTCACAGAAATGTTAACATCATTACAAGTATAGAAGATATGCTTACACAAAAATGCACACAAATGTTGAACTGTATCCACATAGTCATTTGCTACAATGACAGAACATTTTGAACATTTTCTGTTACTTGAGTAATCGAAAGTATTATTTCAATTCTAAATTCATTTTTGGCCCCCTAATTGTCCTCGCGAATAAATCTTCACTCAAAAATATGAATTCAAAAATGTTCTATACAAAGTTCCAGAAAAACTCGTCAAGATTTTCAGTAAATATTCGACAGACTGAAAAATCTAAAGTATCTGGTCACTACCGCTTAGTTTTTGGACATCAGTGTATATTAATAATGACATTCATAATTGAAATTAATAATTGATCATAAATTGATCCCGTAAATTGAAAATTAATAATTCAGAAATATAGATTTATATATAAAATTAACATTTATACAAACTCACATTAAATAATAAAAATATGAATGTTTCACAATATATGTTAAAATAATGCAAATGGTATATTAAATGAAAATAACTAATATATGATAAATAATATAATGTATTTATTCAACATGAAACATACTAACACTTATTTGAAGAAACTTAACTATACTTATTTTCCGAAAACGCATTTAAATTAATTCTTTTTAACATTATTACAGCCTGAGAAATGTACTAATATATAAAAATGAAATAATGCAAATATTAATCTCAAATACTTTATTAACGCGAAGAACACGGTATGTATTACACAAATAAAGCTGGACCCTTTGGGTGTAGTTTCTCGGTCATAAAAGAGGAAGCTGAAGGTTAGACACAGCTGTAGTATAAATGGAGTAAATATGTAACGCATACAAACATGAAAAACGTATTTCGAATATTTTTTAATACAGTATGGCAGGAATATATTTGGTAAAATGGATTTAATGATATGACTAAGCGAAATTCTTAAATAATCTTATGTATTATTTCATTTCCGAATGTTTTTTATGTCCCTTAGATTGAGAATATAAATAAGTTAAGAAAGAACAATAATTTTTATGCTTTTTAATGTTATTATTTTTAGTTATAGAAAATGATCCATTAGCTTTTATACGTGTGCGACTTCAGCGTGTAATAAAATGAAATAAACTACTTTTAAGCTTGGATGTATGTAATTTTGTAATGTAATGTGATGTAAATTTTGTGCTGTGTAAAGATAATGTTTCATTAATTCCGTTTCCTTCCAGCAAAATAATTACATTCTGTTTAGTGCATATTACAATCAAAATTAAGAAGCATAATTTGCAGAATAAAGAAAGCTCTCAAACACCTAAAAAAATTATTCTTATTCTTATAAATAAAAAAATAAAGCATTATCTCGACTTCAATTATCATATTATTTATTAATTGAGTAATAACTCATAATGAAGAGACAATAATGAAATGAAATTTTGAAAACACACTTTTCATTCACAATTCAAATTTTACAAACTGTTTCTAATATAAATAACAGACTAAGAAATACGAATGAAACTTTTCAATATGAACAGTTCCATTGTTTTCAAGGTTTTTACGCATAACACATACAGTACATGATGAACAGAATCCGAAACTACACGTTGCTAATGATGTTAAAGAAAAATTGTTGCAAGTTCTGTTGGATCAATAACAAAGTTTATTGGTCTTTTCCGGTTGCCCATCAACTAAGTGAGTGTGAGTGTCAGCTTCTCTTTTCTATAATTTTTAATTTACTTTATTGTTATTTTATAGTATATATATAAAAACATATAATACAGTAGCGCTCAAAAGTATTTTGACACCAATATATTCGTTCGAATCTTGTTTAATATAAAAATATAAAAGAAAATATATTCCCTATCATTAAGAGCAATATGACTGCAGTTAGTCAAAGGTATCAAGTTTCAACTAGTTTGTTTACATTTGGCGCCACCGAAGAAAAATATCTCCTCCTTAGCTCAAAAGTATTTTGACAATTAGTTTGCATTTAATTGTTGAAGGCGTCACTTGCCATATAGCTTCGATTAGGGTTTATATTGATATTTTGTGATTATTTTTAAATGCCGAAACGCAAAGAATATACTACTTATGTTAGAAAAACCGTTGTAAATGCACTTAAGCAAGGAAGGACGCAAGCAGAAGTTGCTCGTTCTTTTAACGTGTCTCCGCAGCTTGTTAGTACATGGAATAAAGTTTTTAATAAATGAAATTCTATCGGAAATAATCCTCGAAGTGGCCGTTTCAAAATAAAAAAAAAATAACTTGCAATGTTGATCGTATTATAAAAAAGCTACATACAAGTGATTATCGTAAGTCGACTGTAGTAATAAAAAGGAATTGAAAGAAAAAATCGGTATAGACATACACGTTCCAACTGTCAAACGACGCCTAAACCTCTATGGTTTACATAGCCGAAGATCAGCAAAAAAGCCTTTGGTATCTGGTAAGAATAAGAAGGCTAGATCTGCATTCGAAAAACAGCATAAATCGTGGACAGATGTGCAGTGGTCTTGTGTTTTCTGGAGAGATGAAATAAAGTTGAATTTAATGTCTTCTGATGGAATCAATTATATTCGGCGTCCTAAAAACAAAAACAAAAATATTATCTTAAATACCAAATACCCACCTTCAAACACGGAGACGGCAATGTGATGGTTTGGAGTGGTTTTTCTCGGCGCGGAGTTGGATCCTTTAGTTTGAATTGAGGGGAATATGGATCGGTTCATTTATGCTGATATATTAAAGACTCATAATCTACCACATGATAAACAAAATATGGCCGCTAAGTGGTATTTTCAGCAAGATAATGACCCGAAACACAAATCAAAGTACGTAAGTGGTTTTATGAAACGCAGAAAAGTCATGGTTTTAGAGTGGCCAAGACAAATAACGGATTTGAAACCACAAGAGCATCTGTGGGAGGAGCTAGGTGCCAAAATTATTCAAATAAGGAGGCTTTATATGAAGCTCTTATAAATGAGTGGAACAGAATGCCTTTAGCTCGAATACAAAAGTTAGTCGACATGATGCTCGCGTGTTGTCAGGTTGTCATAAAAGCCAGAGGATATGCTACTAAATATGGACAGACACATCACTTTATATGATAACTATTATGTTAAAAAAAACTTTTTTTGATTTTTCATGGGTTTCGCTTTATTTTCTAGCAAATGATAGTTAAATTACTAAAATTCTGTAAAAAATTTAATATGGTTAAATAAAATAAATGATTGAATTTTGTACCTTATTACTGTTTTTAATTACGTCAATTATTATCTTTGTCAAAATACTTTTGAGCGCTACTGTATAAACAGCAAAGTACAAATAAATTATGAAAGTTATGAAATCGCGCATGAGATTTGTCTATTGTATAAACAACCTACAATTATATGCAAACAATCATAATGATACGCAGTCCTCTTTTCATGCATTTAGACATTTAGAATATACTTAAAGATAAAACAAATTTATTTGCTTAGACAGATAATAAGTTTTAGTTTCTTTAAACATCGCGTTTGTTACCAGAATAAATACTAGAATGTACGCCATGAAATACTTTTGAGATAGTTTAACTTAATTTCTTCCTACAATTTGTGAGTTACAACGGGAAAGCTACCAAACAGGGTTTCACCGAATTCATGAGCCAGACTGTAAGATAAGGTAATGTACGCATAAAGAAGAAATTTTGGCATAGCAATGTGGGGGCCGAAATGAAAAGTTTTGACGAAAGACAAGAAATACGGGGGAAATGAAAACAAGCGTTTTTTGACATACAATTACAGTAAGTGAGCCTCCACCAACATCAATACATACCAGACAGCGTCTAACAAGTGACCGACGTACCCTTTTGAAGGTTCCAGATGTCTCATCTATGAGACACCAGTTAACTCGGATGAGGACCTCATTGCAAGACTTTCTGTCTTTGCTGCAATTGTTCGTGAAACACTTCGGGTTTGCGAAAAGGTGCGACAGTCACTTGATAGACGCTGCCAGTGGCACATTTGAGATCTTACCATAATTGTCATGTCAATAAAACTCTCGTTTTCGTTTCTTCGCATTTCTTATTTTTCGCCAAAACTTTTCATTTCCAACCCCACATTTCTATTCCAAAATTGCTTCTTTATGTGTACTTTACCTTCCCTTAAGGTTTGCCCTATGAATTCAGGGACAATTTGGGCCGCTACCAAGGTTTGAATATTTAAAAAAAATAAAATTGACATATTTTGTAATGTAATAAAATATTATTAATATAAATCCATAGTCATTGCCAAATTGAATCATGGTATGATATTAGGCTGTAAAGACTGTCGTTTGTTTCAAGTTTCAACATATTTACGCAGTCTGTTGTCCAAACACAGACAGGGGTATTTCATTTCTACACTCTATTTCACCTCAAATTGGCAGCATTGTGAAAGGTAGAGAATCTAACATTCCGCATTGAAAAATATTTCTTCGTTGTTTTTTCAATCTTAAATAGCTGAAAGGCGTAAAAATGTATAAGATAATGTTTATAAATTATAGAATTTGATTTTTTCTATATTCGCAAAATGTCGTACTAAATGGACATATCCGTATCAGAAGCCGAGCAAGCAGAGCCCAAAACTTAAGAAAAGAGTTTTCGGCAAGATTTCTTTTGAATGTTCACTGGGATTGCAAAATTCTAGAAGACATTTCAGGATCTGAAACTGACAAATTACCCATTATCGTTTTAGGTAAAGGTATTGACCAGTTACTTGTTGTTCCAAAACTTCAATCAGGAACAGGGGAGGCAATAGCTTCTGCTGTTAACGAAATATTGAAGTAGTAAGGTGTATCGAGCAAGTAAAATCTATGAGTCGATATAACCTTTGTTAACACCGGCTTATCAAGAGAAACTTGTGCTCTCCTGGAACAGAATATGAAAAAAGAAATAATTTGGATTGACATCATCACATCGTTGAAATACTGTTTTTGTTCTTTATCTTTTGTATGAAGTTCATTGTATTCCTCGATGAGTGCTACCCGACTTTCTGCTACATGTTTAACAACTTTGATTTTAAGTCGTTAGTGCCTTACATATCTTGTAGGATTCATTTTCATTCCGATTAGTCACATCTGTTTTGAAAACGTCTGAAGGTAAATCCATAATTTAAAAAACCTTCAGAGGGCTGCTTTTTAGAAAACCTTGCAAGTCATTTTGGAGAATGACATCAGGATCAGCACGTGTACGTTTCAAGGGTACATAATTTTCTTCATTTTTCAAAGCATACACCATTTTTATTTTACTTTCAAAAAAGACATTATCATCGAAGAATGCAACAGCAAGTAGCTCTTCTGAGAAGTACAGAAATGTCCCAGGAACTTCTTCAAAGCACACAAAGAAAGGATTTCACTTACATTTTCGTCTTTTTTCAAGTCCTTCAGGAGCAATAAATCATTGGACCTGATACCAACTGTGAATGTAGATTTTCACCACAAACGAGCAAACTTGATGAACTCCAGATTCTTCCGGCTGGAGGAGGTTAAACTTATCTCTAAATAAATGAATCTTGAGCGAGTATATGGCCTTCACCATCCATGGAACCCGATTCTATCCACCTGGGGCTGTAATATAAACAACTCTTTCGGGTACTCCTCCTAAGAAAATGAAGGCGAGCTCTATCAGTTCCTCGTAATCGTCCCTTGGATGAAAAATCATTAAGATGATGTTTAGCAAATTTTGTAATTTCTTACGTATTATGTGTTATTTGTTTTCATTGATTAAATTGTCAGTTATGAGAGTTTGAAATATGCCATAATCGATAGACATCCATGAAATTTTAAATCGTTTGAATAACTGTATGACTGGTCCGCTTGAAACTCCGAGAGACTTAACAGCAACTTCCTGAAGCATAATTTCAAGAATGTGATGATGGCAAGCCAAATCATTTCTTTGTTCACATTCTAATCCAGAAGAGCTCAAGAATCTCCTGATAATCGGGTATTAACAAAAGTTATGTCAAATGTGATACATTTTACTAACTTGTAATCCCCACAACTCCAATGTTTCGTTAACAGCAGAAGCTATTGCGTCACCTTTTCCTGATTGAGGTTTTGGAACAGCTAGTTAATGGTCAGTACCTTTACCTAAAACAATAATGGGTAATCTGTCTACAGTTTCAGATCCTGATATGTCTTCTAAAATTTTACAATCCCACTGAAATATCAAAGGAACGCTTTTCGAAAACTCTTTTTTTATGTCTTGTGCTCTGCTATTGATACGAATATGGCCATTTAGTACGACATTTTACAAATATAAAAAAATCAAATTCTATAATTTATAAACATTATCTTATAAATTCCTATGCATTTTTAGCCCAGTAAATTTAGTGTTTGATAGCTAAGTAATTCATAATGAGCTGAAAATTTCAGAATTAGCTCTTTATGGCAAGTAAAAAAACTCCTTAAAAGTCTCATGAGTTCTCATGTGTGCATCTATCCAAAATGGCCGATCAAAGATGGCCGCTAAGACCTTTTTGCATCGTCCAAAGTTTTTTTTTCCATTTCTATGTCATATATCAATATTTTTTTAAATTCCGAAAAATTCTGTGACCTCTACTTACATCCTGTTTTAATGTATACATAGGGCCTGACTAAAGCAGGGACACACGGGGCACGTGCTCCGAGCCCCCGTGCCAGAAAAGGCCTAAAAAAATCAACAATAAAATTGTTAAAATCCCTCTCTGTTGAGGTTTTTTAATGGTTTTGTAAAGGAACCTTAAGGTGCAGGTGTCTCGCAAAGAGATGCCTGCCCAGGTCTCAGTCGATTAGTCGAGCCCTGTACCTAGTTTTTATCAAAATAAAAGCTACGAATGAGTTGTACATTCATTTATTTGTAGTCAAATTAATAGAATTTCATTGCCTTTAGTCTTTTTTGCCTCGTACTTAAGAAACTATTGACAAGTAAACTGTTTGTTTGTAATCGTATTTGCGAGGATTATTTTTTAAATTTTGTTTTAAAAAATGAGAGATATTCCATTTTTCTATATAGAAATGTTTGTCAGAGGACTGTGATGGAAAAAAAAAGAAAGAAAGTTAGAACAAGTTTAAATTATTTATTACAAGGCACAAAAATTTAAATCAAAAGTAAAAGTACAATAAAACATTTTAGTAATGCTTGTAATAAATAAGCTAATAATCTTATGGGAAATAAACTTAAAACAAAATTACCAGAATGCCACTCATTCAACGTCGTAACCGTTATTGTCGTCTTCAAATCCGTTAATAGGACGAACTGAATTAGTGTATGTTTCTCATAAGCAAGAGATACAAAACCTAGAACAATGGAGATCTGCCTTCTTGCACTGACATCTTTCATCACAGTCCCTTGCAGCAATTATTTTGCAATCACAAGAAATAAGCTGCAGAAGATCTTCGGGCGCTGCGGAAAATGTTGAAGGTAATGGGTTTAATCTGCCTTCTTTCCTGAACCATCCCCATTCAGTAGGATCTAGGTTGTTTCCCAACCACTGTTGGACTTGAAGATAAACCCGAAGTGAATGCTGCGAAGTTGCTGCACTTGTTGGTGAAAGAACGGCCAGGTTAAATTTTGATGAGAGATTCTTGGTTACTTCTTTATTGTAACAGATATATCGCAGCTCATCTAGGGAGTCAACTTTCTCTCCCCAAAAATGTTTTTCATGAATATCTCCCCAATTTCAATTACCTTTTGGGGTTTAAGTTGTGGACTGTTGAATAAGGAAGTCAAAGAAAGCAGCTCATGGTTTTTCTTTATCAATTTAAAAGCTGAGGATTTCCCCTTCCTAAAAATTGCTGATGTGGTATCACATCCAGTTGCTGCATGTAGGAAGAGAATGGAATCCTTCATTGGGCCAAGTGATTTTTGAATTTTAAATATGTGATAGCATTTTTGTTCTAGAGGTCGTAGAAAGAAGAGTGGTTTTCCTGGCTTACCTCGTTCGATGAGAATGGTCAGCAGATCTCTGCCAGTACCAACTACTGTGACTAATCTAGAATTGGTCTTACTTGAATTAATTGCTGTTGTACAGATTAGTGCATCAGCATCATCATCCGCCTGTAGGCAGTTATTCCTTCGGCCTGGAAGTAGCCCATGACCATTCGAATAAGCCTAGCTTTGTTATCGGAGT
This sequence comes from Maratus speciosus, assembly GCA_963932465.1. Classification (NCBI taxonomy): domain Eukaryota; kingdom Metazoa; phylum Arthropoda; class Arachnida; order Araneae; family Salticidae; genus Maratus; species Maratus speciosus. Next base: position 173,510,322 of record OZ010790.1, on the reverse strand, counting down.
TCCGCTAAAAAAACAGCTTGTTTGGTTGTGGCCACCATGTTTTCGTCAAAAGCAATAGTTGCAGACATTTTCGACATCAACCTTCTTTGCCACTTCACACATTTAGTTGATAAGACACAAGTGTACCCTTCAAAAACAACTGCTTCAAATGGAGAGAAGTGTTTCTGGACAAATCTAACATATTTCAAGCATATATCTCTGTAGGTGTCGGACTCATTCCAAACCAATGCATGCAAAAGAAATCCTCCATCTACAATAAACAAGCAATTTGGTGGAGATTCAACATTAGACTCAGTTAATTCAATGATAGCAGCTAAAGTTGATTTAACATTCTCCCTCATTGAAATTTCATCAAAGAGGGAGGGAGGTTGAAGAGCCAATTCGTATTTGAGGTAATGTCGTAGATTTTCATTTGACTTGAGTACAGCAGCAATCCTGTTGATTTTCATGATGCCTGCCTTCAGCTGCAACTAAGTCAATGATATTGCTAATTCTTTTCAAAACTGTTTCACCTTAATCGTCTTTATGCTCTTCAGATTTCTTTTTAAAACTGTTTAAAGACTCCAAAGTCTCTATATGATAAACAACATTTATGTACTTCTTTGCTTTTTTGTTTCTACTTTAACTGAAGCCTCTTCACCGCAAAACAAACAGTGGGTTTTAAAATTGAAACCCGTGTTTAGTTCTCTTTTTAGGTCTCTCACAAACTGTAGCATGGTCGCGTTGTGAAATTTCCTTAGCTACCAAAGATGGCATGGTGTAATATTTTCTGCACTCTGAATGTACAGTTAAACTGTTGACATTCGAAAAATATTCGTGTAATCCATCCTGTCGTCATTTACTAGTATTGAAAAGGGTTTGAAGGCCCCTTATCACTGTAACTCTTTTACCAACATTCAGTGCTTCACCACAAATCACACAACGGATCGCGATCCATTTGAACTACTTCGGACATAAAAAGCTAAACGGAGCAAAAGCAGAAGCGAAAATGACCACGCACAGTCAAGTCTTTGGCCGAAACAATAAACTGTGAGCAGAGCCGGCGTCAGCAAACTCACATCCCTTCCAACCCCCTCCCATGTCTGAATGGAGCTCATGCGTAGGAAATTCCTTCACTCACTACCTTTTATTGTTATTCTTATCTGCATTTTTTGTTGAAAAAATGCCTGTGTGTGAAAATGTAGGTGAAAACTCCAAAGGAAAAAACGATTTTTATTTTTTTAAATAATTTCAGTTTAAATAAATCGTATAAGCGTACATTTATAATTTCTTTATTTTATAATCCTCAGCTCATATTCAAATTAGCATACTTGCTGACTGCATTGGTTTCCTTAGAAGCGAAAAATATTCACTTTTGACGTAAATATGAAGAAAAACATCCAACAAGGCGCAATTATTTGGCGACCACAGTTGATCCGCCATTTTGGATGGAAGCCGACATCGAATTTTTTGAGACTTTTCAGGATCCATTCTATACATATCCAGGAGCTAATCCTGAAAATGTTAGCTCATTATGAACTTCTTAGCTATCGACCCCCTTTTTGGTTTAAATTTACTGGCCTATTTAGCTATTTAAAATTAAAAAATAACGGGGAACTATTTTTCAAGGCAGAATATTAGATTGCCTACCTTTCACAATGCTGCCAAGTTGAGGTGAAATAGAGTGTAGACATGAAATACTTCTGCCTGTGTTTGGACGACAGACTGCGTAAATATGTTGAAACTTGAAACAAACGACAGTCTTTACAGTCTAATATCATAGCATGACTCAATTTGGCAATGACTATGGATTTGTATTAATAATTTGTTATTAGATTACAAAATATGTCAATTTTTAATTTTTTAAAAAATATTCAAACCTTGGTAGCGACCTTTAAAACATGTTTTAAAATTTTGAAATTTTTGTGGAAGTCTTTATTTTATACATAGAACAAAATAGGAGGGTGCCCATAAAAATTTTAAAAGTTATTTTTTTAAGGACCACGCTAAACTACATATATTTTTTTTAATTCGGAACATGATTAATTAATAGTGACCAATTTACAAAATAATTCAAAAATCAGTTACTGGGATTGTTTATGTATTTGCCGGATATTTTTAGAGCGTTGTCTTGTTGTTTGTTTTATTAGCACTCTGAACAATTTTGTTATTCTGAATCCGAGTTATAGGTTTATATCTAACAGAATAAGTAATGACTAGAGAACGGATTGCTTAAATGCTAACGAAGTCACTTTTATTTTTTCAGAATATTTTCATACCAATTTCGTTTAAATTAGTAACGTTCTTGACTATACATGAAAACCTAATATAAGAAGAAAATACTGTGTGTTTCAAAAGATCGGTGCGAAAGTAAAACGCGATAAAAGAAGATCTATGTGTCGGAGAGTCATGCGGTTTGCAGATAAATATTCAGCTTGTTACGGGATTTTGCATGGCAGCAAAAAAGAAAAGAAAATAATTTAAAAATGTTCAAATTCCTGTCAATAAAGGGAGTTATTTAAGATAACTCCATTGAATAACTCCATATTGCTCACACAATGCAAGATTTGGATACAAAAAAGTGTACATGCAGTATTCTCTAATTGTTTTGTATCCATATTTTGCGTTGTGTGAGCAATATGGAATTATTTCATGGGATTATCCGCGGCAACGCCCTAAATTGTCGAGATTTTTATTTATTTATTTATTTATTTATTTATTTTATTATTATTTATTTATTTTTGTGTCATACGTACCAGCTGAATATTTATCCGCAAACCGCATGACTCTCAGTCAGACACATAGATCTATTTTATAGCGTTTTACATTCGCACCGAACTTTTGAAACCCTCGGTATTTTGAATATAATTATACACTGATTTTATCATTTTCACTCGGTGTATATGCGATCCCTGAATCTTTGGACAAACCTAATATAAGTATCCATAGGTACATTAATCCTTTATCTACTGACGGTACTTATAAGTGCCATTAAAATAACATGTTATAAAATTCATTTAATACATCGATTATTTTTAATACAGTTTAGAATGAGTTAAAGATACATTGCTTTATCTTGTTCCAAAAGCATTATAGGTTACACAAAACAAAAACATTTTTAAAAGGATGATTTATTTTGCCTTTGCATCTTTTCAGCTTACTTGGCGTTGGGGAAGGGGGAGGAGGAAGATTTTTCAGTTCGGAAATATTTCCATATTTCTATTGTAAGAACATAATATTTGTACATTTCCTAATGGTATGAAATATATTTACTACAAAATACTAAGAAATATATTTAAAATAAAACATTCGAGTGGGGTTTTAAATATTCACAAAATCCCTATAAATTCAAATTTAATGAATCCTTCTAAATCCTTCAATCCTTCTAAAATCTTTCTAAAATTTATTAAATGATTATGTAAATCTTGTAATGTAATTTAAACAATTCACGAAAGATGCTTTAGAAGATAAAAATTTCACGAATTCATAATTCAGTACATAAAAGGTTAATGCACCTCCGGGTGCTTATTGTAGGTTCAGGAGAATTCTAGTTCTCTTGTGTGTTTTCTCTCGAATTGGAACATGAAGAATATAAAAAACAGGTTTCACCTCATATATTTCATTTAAGTATTGATTGCGAGTGCAGTAAGGTGACCAATAACAAATTACATAAAAAAATCACACTTGAAAACAACCTGTAAATGAACGTTTGTCTGAAATGTTCTGTTTCTGAAGCACATGGCTATGTGGGTTCTGTACAACGTTTGCATTCCTTTATGTAAGAATAGAATGTACAGTCTGCCAAAAGGAAAGAAATAAAACATTTATTTTAAACACCAAACTGTCTAAAGAAATACCTAAAATTAGCCATCATCAGCAATGTATTCTTTGAATTTATGTTAAAAAAATAAGCGTAGAAGACATCTTCATTGTCAACTTTCATCCAAATTCTACAATTTTTAATACGAACACCCTATTTTGGAGGCATACTTGAATTGTTCAGTAAATTGTACTTTGGGATACTGGAAGTCTTTCGGTTACATAATCTTGATATTTTGAAGCTTTAAAGTCTTAGTCCTCATTTTGTCCGTCAAACTCCTATCATTAAATTCCTTTTAAATCATTGCAAAACAAATTGAAATGTTGGAAGTTTTTTTGTTGTTGTTGTTGTTTGTTTAAGGGGTCTCAGGACTCTTAAAGATTCAAAATTTTCGACATTTTAATTGTTTTAGATGTTAAACTTCTATCCTTTCTGAACATAGTGCTTTACCTGACATTCCCATCAGAACAGAAGTTATGGCTTTTAGAATTATATCCTCCTAATAGCTGAAGCATTGTGTTTCCGAAACTTTGAAGTCATTTTTCTCCAACTGACGTTTTTGCGCATAACGCACAGGATATCTCGAAAACTTCTACATATTTTTTGTGACACTTTCAAAACATATGTTTCATGTTAGTCCGCATAAAACTGACCTCGAATGATCTTCATTATATACAGAAACAACAAAAAGTCATAACAATTTTTATTTCTTGTTCCATTACATATTTATATCACTACAAAACGACGTTCATAAATACATCCATGTTTTACCCAAGGATTTGAATCCGGGCACCCGCCATGGCAGCAGCTGTTGCTACCGACCACGCCACTGGGCGACAAGATTTCACTTGCCAATGTAAAAAGGTAGTAAGTAAACAAAAACAAATCATAGAAAAATTTTTAAATGATAAATTATTATTATTTGTTTGAAAGTGTTTCATAATCTGTGCTGGACGAATGATTTTTACTTTCTTCTATCTTTACAAGAAGAAAGTATTGGATTCATGAAATTTTTCGAATTCCAGTTTTCGACGGATTTACACGTTTTAGGGGTCAGAGATTCCAAAAAGCATGTTTTTACAAAATGTCTGTCTGTGAGTCTGTCTGTCTGTCTGGGTGTATGTGACACAAATTTTGTGGGCACTCTATCTTAAGAACTAATGCACGGAATTTAATAAAAATTTATATTCAGTTAGTCTCTAATACAAGATGATGCTGATTAGTTTTTGGTGTAAATCGCTCAACAGGTGGCGCTGCTATGCTTAATTTTTTACGATTTTCGCAATAGCTCTATCTCAAGAACTAATTCACGGACTTTCAGATTCAAACTTCAGATTCAGTTAGTCCTTGATATGACTTGCTACTGATTATGTGTTGGTGTAAATCGCTCAACAGGTGGCACTTCTGTGCTGCCTTTTTCACGATTGCCTCAATAGCTCTATCTATAGAACTAATGGACGAATTTTCATCTAACTTCAGATTTAGTTGTATGTTGACACAAGTTGTTGTTAATTAGATTTTGGTGTTAATTACCCAATAGGTGGCACTGCTATGCAGGAATTTTCACGATTTTCGCAATAGTTCTATCTCAAAAACTAATGCACGGATTTTCTCCAAACTTCAGATTCAGTCAGACGTTGGCATAAATTGTTGTTAATTAGGATTTGGTATAAATCACCCAATAGGTGGCGCTGCTAGGCAGCATTTTGCTGGATTTGGACGATTTCAGTGATAGTCATATCTCAAGAACTAATGCACGGAATTTCATATCTTTAGAATCCTCATGAGATGCATAGATTGCCATTTAATTTTGGCAGTGTGATAGCGAATTTTGAAGTATTACCATGTATGAGATAGAAGAAAGTTTTGGAATTGATACATCCGACTAGTTTTTTAATTCATACACATAAAAAGCCATAATTTTGAAGTATTTGAAGTTTATTGTTTTTCTTTTTTAACTGACCCGCGTATAAGTCAACCCCCCAAATTTGCTTATCGAAAATTATCAGAAATTCCTCGCCTTATACGCGAGTATATACGGTATTTATTTATGTATGAGATGAAAAAAAAGGTGTAATTCATTGGTAAATGTTGTCTGTATTTTGTTTAAATAGTTACAGACCTTTTGGATATTTGATTTTTTTTTTCAGAATAATAAAATTTTTGCTCTAAAAACGGTACAGAAAATACTATAATTTTCTTATGTAACAAATTTAAATTATCATGAATCATGTCATACGCCTTTGGTCTGATGGATGCATTTTTTTAATGTAACTAATTAAATAACACAACACTAGTTAAATACATGTATAACGCAATTATTTTCTCTATTTGAGTTTTGCAAATACAGATGTATTTATTTCATGTTGCTTTCAAAAATATTGAATTAACATAATATGCAACAACTAAACTAATTAAAAGTTTTTCAGGCGATTGTTCAACAAACTTTATTAAAATGTTATACGCATATGTTTTTCAGGGGGAGAAGCACATTATTTATATATTTTTTAACTAATTTTTTACTGACATAAAGTCTTAAAAAAAATATGAAACTTTTCAATATTCTCAATCATAATTCTATCATATGTTTCTTTCAAATAACTGTATAAACAATATTTTTAAAGAAAATCAAGTAATTGTAATTATATTCCTCAAATTAGTAAATATACATGTCATTGAGTACGAATTAATAATCGCTAAATACCGTATTGAATGTATTTTTTACTCTTTATACTATATGTAATTACTTAAAACATAGTATGCGAATCTTATAAAGTATGCTATTCAACCTAAATGTAAATAATATGAAAGACTAGAACAATTTAATCATTCATACGTGAAGCACAAATCGATCTCCTTTTTCAAAACGTATATAGCGCTACACCAGTTTAATATGCTTTCTCGAGAGCTTTAAAAAATACAGATAAATTTTCCTGAATACATACATATATATAATTATAGAATATATATCATACCCGCAAAAACCTCTTTCTAATTATGATGAAAAATCCTCGATCATAGAAAGAAGCTAATGTTAATCTAATTGTTGTGTTTTGGAAATCGTAGAAGAATCCTCAGTATTAATTTTACTTGTTATAGAACGGATTGTTATATACATTATATGTAAATATATAAGATGAAGCAAAATAGATAAGATTTATTGGAGCGATATATTTAGAAAAGATATATACTGCCATGTACAAGAATAAAGTATTAGGTAAGTTATAGATTATTTGAATAAAAAAATAAATAATCTTAATACACTCAGAGTCATAAAAAATATACCAGAAAGGCAGATTTTCTTTGTTTTTTATCTAATATCCTCAAAACGTCTAAATTTCAATGTGACGGATAAGTTATTTGTCTTGGAGATATTTATGGGTAATTTTAGAATTTCCTTATTTACTCTCATGCTATTTACTATTTCAGATGAAAATAATTACAGAGTTACTCATATGAAATATCACTCATAGATGCAAATGTATATTATGTTTGAATAAATTTAAATGCAAGGGAAGATACTAACCCTGCGCTTCATCTACCTTAAGATTTTAATCATATTACATAAATTTCCGGAAGCTTTCTGCAGATGTCTCTCCTGATAATGGGGCGTGAAATTTATGATACCATCGCATAATGGCGTGTTGTTATAACAACAATTATTAAACATCAAACATTCCATTGGAAATCTTATTGTAGATGAATGTCACAAGGATTGATTTTTTTTTTTTTTTTTCATAAATAGGAAATGGAATTAAAAAAGAGAGTTTCATAAACATATCTAATTATTTTATATATAAGGAAAATGTGTCTTTTAAAGGCAGGTTACTTACAAGAAACAAATTACTGAATATTCCCAGCACTTTATTTACCTAATGATGAGAAGTATTGGAAGTGTAATGGATGAATGATGGTACCTCTTTGTGAGAATTTGCAACAATCTCTGATTTTCGCCAAGTTAGTCTCAATTTAAAAACCATAATTACATAAAATATAATTAGATAAAGACATAATCAGATAATATATTTTTTCTCATTTAATATACATTTCATTAAATAATACTGTGAGTAATTGCGTCATGTTATTTTATACTTAATAAATGTATTTTTTATAAGCGTTTCTTTATGTATTCGATCCTGGGACAAGACCACCGACACCATATAATAATAAGGCTTGCTAAAGATTCAAACCGGTGGATATTCGTAGCGAAGGGGGTTAATAGGATACTAAAGTTATGCTTCGGGAGTGTCTTCATATTGAAATTGTAACTTTACGAGTTTCAGAACTAAAACATAATTTTTTTGACATTATATTTGGATTCCAAGCCCAATTTTACTATAAAGTACCACATAGGAAGTCATTCGCTAAAGTATACTTGGAACTAATGCCGATTTAAATTTTGGTGCTTCTAATCTTAATTCATTTTTAATCATTGAAAAAATATTGTAAAGCCGGTAGTTATTTTTAAAAGCATAACACAAAAACTACTTGGTGGAATGAGCTGTCATTTTTTATATTTATATTTCCAGAAATTGACTTATGTGAGAAATTGTATGGGTGTACATATATTGTAGGTAGCTTTCATTACAAAAAGCTACCTATTGCAGCCGTTCGGAGGAAAGCGATTTCAAAAAATTTTGGTATATTTTCATCGATCATGACCCCCAGACCCCGAAACCACCCTCCGTTCAAAATTGATATATATATATATATATATATATCTGACCTATGTCACACTGTAACTCTCGTATTTATGAACCGATTTGGATGTAATTTGGTGTGTACATTGTACGCACCAATATCTCAACCGAGTTCGTTGGCCAGCTTCATCCGCCATTTTGTTTCAAAATGGCGGCCATTTAAAAAAAATTTAAAAATTTAAAATTTGAAATGTGGTACCAAAAAATTAAAAATGAAAAAATATTTTTTTCTTATGTAATTGACCTTTATACAAAGACTCCGAGGCAGTTTTTGTTTCGTCTATATCTTAAAAAATGGCTGAGTTATAGCATTTTGAATTTCTAGCGTGGCTGACATTTTGAAACGTCCTCAATTTTGTCACGCGATAAAAGGAGTATTTATGAACCGATTTGGATGTAACTTAGTTTATCCATAGTACGTACCAATGTCTCGACCGAGTTCGTTGGCCAGCTTCATCCGCCATCTTGTTTTATAATGGCGGCCATTTAAATTTTTAAGAAAAATTTAAATTTGAAATGTGGTACCAAAAAATTGTAAATTGAAAAAATATTTTTTTTTTATGTTTTTGACCTTGATAAAAAGATTCGGGAGCAGTTTTTGTTTCGTCTATATCTTAAAAAATGGCTGAGTTATAGCATTTTGAATTTCTAGCGTGGCTGACATTTTGAAACGTCCTGATATTTGTCACGTGATAACAGACGTATTTATGAACCGCTTTCCATGTACCTCGGTGTGTACATAGTACATACAAATATCTCGAACGAATTCGTTGGCCAGCTTCATCCGCCATATTGTTTCAAAATGGCGGCCATTTAAAAAAATTTAAAAAATTTAAAATTTAAAATGAGATACAAAAAAATTGGAAAATGAAAAAGATTTTTTTGTATGTGTTTGACCTTAACACAAAGATTCCGGAACAGGTTTTCTTTTGTCTATATCTAAAAAAATGGCTGAGTTATAGCATTTTGAATTTCTATTGTGGCTGACATTTTAAAACGACCTGATTTTTGTCACGCGATAACAGGCGTATTTATGAACCGATTTGGATGTAACGTGGTCTGTACATAGTACATACCAATGTCTCGACCGAGTTCGTTGGCCAGCTTCATTCGCCATCTTGTTTCAAAAGGGTTGCCATTTAAAAATAAATTTAATTTAAAATTTAAAATGAGGTATTAAAAAATTGGAAAATGAAAAATATTTTTTTTATGTGTTTGGCCTTGATAGAAAGATTCTGGAGCACTTTTTGTTTCTGAAAATTTGTTCTTTTGTTTATAGCTTTAAAAATAGTTGAATTATAGCACTTTGAATTTCTAGCATGGCTAACACTTTGAAACGATCTTGCATTTGTCACGCGATAACACACGTATTCGCCTATTTCGATGGAAGAAGGCATGTGGATAGTATGCATCAATATCTCGACCAAGTTCGTTGGCCAGCTTCATCAGCCATCTTGTTTCAAAATGGCGGCCATTAAATTAAAAAAAATTATATTTAAAGTGAGGTGCAAAAAAATTAGAAATTGAAAAAGGTTTCTTTCTTAAGTATTTGACCTTGATATAAGGGTTCAAGAGCATTTTTTGTTTGTCTTTATCTTAAAAAATGGCTCAGATATAGCAGTTTCAATTTCTAATGTGGGTGACATTTTGAAAAATCTGATTTTTTGCCTGCGACAACACTCGTATATATCAACCGATTCCGATGTGAGTGAGCATGTGCACAGCAATTACTAAGGTCTCGACCAAGTTCACTGGTTAGCCTCATCCACCGTGTTGTCTTAAAATGGCAGGCAGTTTAAGAAATCGCCGAATTTGGCAGCCAAATATAAGTTATTTTAAATAAAAGCAGCTTGGATAAAGCTGACTAATTTCGCGAAATTCTCATTCATAATGATTTAGTATTGATTAAAATTAGTATTGAATCTCGTATATTCGGTTTCCACTAAATTGAGCTTCGTGTGTTTGAATAATATAAGTTGGCTTTTTTAAAATAAGGAATATGAAGCTACCTCTTCCTCCCGGCACTGGCCGGAAGGACTTTTTTAATATTCATCCTTTCACGGGCAAAATACTTCAGTTGCTAAAATGATAAAATGATTGAGGAACACCAAGTTTTATGAACAAATTTGTTTCATAATAAGAAAAAGCTTTTTCTTCACACACATTTTAAATGTAAAATTCTGTTTAAAAGTTCTGGTGCCATTGTTGCATTTGGTAATTTAAATTAAGTGGGATATATATATATTTCACCGCACACAAAAGGTTTAATTTCATATTTTTTATAAACTGTAACTGATATATAAAAAAAACATGTATTGTGAAATATGAAAAAAATAAAAGAAATGGATTTTTAGAAGCTGCAAATATACGAATTCAAAATTACGACTAATTCAGACAATTGGGTTTTGATTTATACTTAAAAGAACTATCCTTATTGCAATCCGTTTTGTAACGATTAAAGTCGCACCAATAGCTGAGAGGTTCTACTCTGAATTCTGCTAGATTGTAGTTGCTGACTTAACCAATATTTTTAATGTTCGTCAATATAACCATCCGGATCTTCTCTGGCTTTCTTTGATCCTTTCGTACCTTAGAAACTACTCCCTTCTCCATCACATTATTGGCCAAATTCCCTTTCGCAGGCAATGAGCCATAATGAAACACCAACAAGAATTGATAAAAATTACTTTATACTGGAAATTCGAATTTTTAACCGAATAATTCCTAAACTATTTTACAAATGATTTACCAATAGATATCCGGAGGTAAAAATTACTGAAAAATCCATATATCGTTCACCCACAAGAAAAGTGATACATCTCGACAAAAGTAAATTTCACGGGAGAGGCAAAAGAAAATTTGCATGATTTTACAGTAACATGAAATTAGAGCACTTAGTCTGCTTAGCATGCAGGAATAAAAAAGTGCATAAAAGCATAAAACGCCTTAAGAATGACGGCTTAGGATGAGTTTTACAGGGTTGTGTAATTTTACCTCCCCACATCCCAATGTTACCTCAACCCCTCTTTTGTGGTCACAAATGAACATATAACGCAATAAAGTGATTTTTAGTATAACTACACTTATGAAACTTTTTATATAGCAAGACCTATGACACCTATGACAGACCTTTTCGTGGAATAAAACACAAAATGATTTTTTGCGACATGTGTCACTTTTCATGCGGGTGAGCGATATGTTTTAAATTTTTTGTTTAATATAGAGAATTTTAAAGTTTTTTATGTTTTAGAATTTTAATAGATATCCGAAGAGTGATTTATGTGTGACGTTAAGTATTAAACAGCATTACCAATCGGTTGGTACAGCCAATTTTTTTTTCGAGCATATGTCGTAAGTCAATTGAAAAGTATTATTTATGCATTGCAGTTAAAAGTCATCTATCCTCTTAAAAGTCATATTCTTTAGCCTTTTGTTACATTAATAGTTGTATCTCGGAGTGCTATGTTTAAAAATAGATATCATAGAAAGTAACTCATCATTTCAAAGAACTAAATATTATTAAAAAGGACTAACACAGGACAAACAACAAAAAAATATTATTACAGTTATGTTTATTTATCCCTAATTTTATGCAATTTTTTTTGTTAATATTATTGCTGATAATAATTTGTAGAAAAGCTACTGTAATTTTACATTTATTAATTTCAAAACAGATTTACTTGCTTATTATTTTGTTATACTTCATAGCTTGTAATAATTTCTCATAGAACTTGAAGTGTTGCACAAAATAAATGAAATAATTTTTAATATTCATCAGATTATTCGAAAAAATATAATGACGAAATCTCTAGGTACAATTATCAAAAATAAAAAAGTAATAAAACTGTTATTTGAACAAGTTTGACTTCAAGAAGCCCTAATTTTTTACAAAGGTTAACTTTTTCTTTATTTTTTCTTCAATGGAAAAAAGTTTGACATTTATGGTGTTCATAGTGGGATTTTCTCCCTTCGTATTGACATTCAAATTTTTATTATAAATTATATGCCAATACATTTCTTTTATTTACGTACATAAGTAGAAATTCGATGTAAAGTTTTATAAGTAATTTCTCAAAAGAAAACTATTGGGTATTTTATATTTTGTCGAAGTATCAGAATATTCTTTTTGATTTATTCTTAGAAAGTAAAATATTTCCAAAAACATTTATGAGTGGTCAATATTGATTATATTATCTGGGACATTAAGTGGGTGTTTTACTATATGATATAACTGAACCAAAATAACAACACGTAGATAATGCCATTTTAATTAATTAATTTAAGTAAATTACTCAAATAATTTAGTCAAGAAAATAATTTTCTGAAAGCAACTAATCCTCTAACACATGAGGCATGACTCTTTAATGGATATAAAAGTAAATTCAGATATTTAGCAGCTATTTTACCGATAATTTTTCAAAATAAGAAATAATTCATTTTGCTTATTTAAAACATGCTGTTAGCCCTTCTTTCTAAATGAATATCATGAATTAATCCATTTGTATGAATGGCTATTTTAACAAAACAGACGTCTTTTTAAATTTGCATAAAAGAAGACTGACAGCTCCGCCTTTTTAAAAATTCATTAAATATAAAAATATCGGGCACTTCAAAAACAGAATGCCTTACCTGTCATTTTCAAGCACCAATTATCTTTATTCGCTTTTCATGTGAAAATACAAAGCTTTATTATTTTCATTGAATTCACTTGTCTTGTAACATGTCTCTTTTTGACAGTTATTCAGAAATCTGATACAAATGTATTCTACAATACATTCAAAAGAAGGAATCGGTTATAGATTCATGTTTCATTTATATGTCTCTATTTATCCTCTCTCAATGACAATTTTACTTTTTTGTAAAATTTTAGTAAGTTGGATAAACTGACTTATCCGATGTAACATTTTAAGCATTAAATACGGAATGTTTTAAATTAAGGATATTATTAATTTAATTTTTATATAATTTATTAATAGTTTTAGAGATTTTTAATTGCTTTTAATTGTCTTTAAAATGTTGGATTTAAATTGTCTTTAAAATCTTTTAATTGTCTTTAAAAATGTCACGTTTGAATTTAAAATAAATATAACTATAGAATTTCTGAGATTCAAGTCTTTAAAAAAAAATCTGCACTTTCTAAAATTACGAACCGTAAAATTGGAACCTGCAAGGGTAACTTCGTACAACTCTTGAATAAAGATTCTATGCTTGCTGACAGTTATATAAAAAAAATGATATCAAACAGTTTTGATTTTGGTCGGTACGTGGAATCACCTGTACATTTATGTATCGGGAAATCAATGGAAAATATGATGCAATCTCGTGTTGTTTGTTTACGAATCTACATTAGTAATCCAAAGACAATATAATGTTAGATAAATAGCAGTGGTCGTTTGGGTAGATTTCATATGAAATGCTACCTATTGCGATATCCCCTATGTTGGAATTTTTGAAAAACTTTTGCAGATCTACATCGATCATGACACCTAGAACCCAAAACCACCCTCAGTAAAAAAACTTTATATATTTATATCTATATCTATATCTATCTATCTATCTATCTCTCTCTCTCTCTCTCTCTCTATATATATATATATATATATATATAACCATTAAATAAACATTACCGAACACCAACAAAACTAGAATGAATAAAATGACATTAACAAATTCACAAAAATGCAGTTCCCCCCAACACACATAACATAGATTCCAAAACATAGTATATAAGAGCAGGAATTAAATTACTGAAATGGAATAATGGAAATTTGTAGAACCTAGACAGAATCATTGCGTCCCAAATGCAAAAGTTCCACAAATAAAATGTGCGGTTTCATCTTCATATTAGCCATAAATTAGCTAAATAATATGAATTTGGGACTACTACACACATAAAACAGATAAATAAACCACTGAATACCAATAAGTCCAAAATAAAATAAGATTAAAAAGGATAGAGGAAAAAAAACAAATTACCAAATTGAAATCTCTGTCTGTCTGTTGAAATACTGTCTTAGCAGTAGGCATAACAAATACACTCATTGTGCATCACCAGAACATGTTGCCAAAAAATGTTTTTTACATGATGGTGGACCAAGGATAAAAATATACAGCATAGCTAAGAAAACTCCCATTATATATAACCAGCGCACTGTATAGTTAAATTAGAATTGAGAATGAACTGTTCTATATATTCAAATGAATCAGTGTGGTGCTGGCATCTATTGAGTTATTAATAAAATATAAACAATTATATAATAAAAACTATTAATGGATTAAGTTTTAAAGCAAATACTCTTTAGAGATAAATATATGATAATTAAATAATAATTAAAAAATATGTTAATAAATATATACAATTGTATTATAAAAAACTAGCAGGCTATGCCCGCTTCGCTGGTCCATTTTTCGAAGCGAACCTTGAATCAAACGAAATGATGTGTTTGATCTTGTGATTTAAAGAAATAAGAACTTTAATTGAATGTCCTTCCGCAGTGCTGAATCGATATGAACGCCATTATGCTATTATATTTTCTAATGTGCAGACAAAATTTCAGCTGTCACAGTCTAACTCTTTTATTATCCCTCACAGTAAGATTTGGTAAAGAATGATAGTACAATATACAATATTTCATTTTCTATCAGAGCATTCTCGTTAAAAAGAGCCAATATGGTGAGAGTTCCGATCACAGAACTTTCCTCATCTATATTTTAAAATTATTTAAAGAAAATGTATGTTAATGTCTCAGTGCCAACCTGAAGCTATAAACCAGTTTTTTCATTGTGTATTGTCCCATGTTATATATTATAGCATCCATGCTGCAATGTGCAATGTAAATGGTTAGTACTTTTCTGGTATTTCAACACCATTGTCGCCAAGCACAATTGTTGGCACCAAACAAAGCATTTGAAAAAAAAAATAATAACATTTTTGGCGCAAAAGTTATCATTTAAAAAATATATCATTTCAAAATTACAGAGTTTCGACAACTATTTTATTAAATGAATACAAATATATATTGAAAATAAAAACACAAATAAATATTATACAATAAAATATTTTATTTTAAATAGCAATTTAAATTACACAATGAAATTGTGTCTCTTAGCAATGCTGTAAACATTTCCATTTTTGAATTAGCAAAAAATGAAATTATAACTTAATTTTACTTAATAACAAAAAATATTTTCGACTGGAAAAATAGTAAATGAAAAAATGTATGGTTACGACTAAATAATAGTTGCAGCCAAAAGTGATTCACGTTCAATAAATAGCAAGTTACAACGTTTGGCGCAATTAGGGCATCAGAAAGTGAGATTTCTTGCCAAATGCTATAATCAGTTATGAAAACAAACTTGACGGACTATTTTGCTTTAATATATTTATTTTAAATGTACGTATATTATTAATGTTTTTTCATACATATTAAATGTGTTTCGATATAAAATTAGATAATTGGCGTTATTACGTTAAATAAAATGTAAAAAAAATGCTTGTGTATATGAAATGAAACAGTGAATAGGTTGTCAGAAAATATATTGCCAAATTTCCTTTTCCTCCAAGGCTGTTTTTCCTATTTCGCCAAGGTACCGATATTGAAAAAGGACCAAAAAATCTTTGCATGTTCAGGTTTGAAATAAATGACAAAATAGCAAACATTTTGGTATAGTGTTGGTGTAATGTAAATGTTGCAAAATGTCTCCAAAAAATTGTCCCAAATTACTCCAATTCTCTTTAAAACTCGGTTATGGAATAGGTCCGCTTTAAAAACAAAGAATCAATTTAACTTATTTTATTAAGTTAATTATCATGAAACCACGACCGATAACATATGTCATTTGTTTGTAGACTGGATTATGTAATTTATTTGTACCAAGTATTTCAATTGTCTGTAGACTCGATTATGTAATTTATTTCCTTAATTAATGCATACTTTACAAACTAAACCTACTTTCCAATTTTCCTGATTTTTTTTTTTTTATTAATGGTTACAGATAGATGTATATATGTTTGTCACTGACACGGTATTTTAGTTTGATCTGCGAAATATCATTATAATATTCAATATTAGCAGTATTTCTGATAGTATTAACAGTCATAGAAGCGGTCGTTTTTTTTGGTCACCAATCATTTAAAAAAATTATTTCTGTGATAGGTTGCATCAAAAATCTCAAGGAAAAACAGTACTTTTATGTTAGCCGGCCACATTCGATAAACAACAAAGTATTGTTCCCATTGCCATTCATTTAAAATATAAAGCTTTCCCTCTTTTAATTTTAAATACACACATGTTAAATATACATATTACATACATTTAAAATAGTTGCTTTTCACCGATTTCATAAAAAAATCAAAAGGATAAAAATAACAGATAATGCTATAAACAAAAATATTCTACTTCATCATCAATGTATTGTTTCTAATTTACACTTGTGAAAAACAAAATATGCTACTGCCCTGAAAAAAAAAATGATATTGGCGAGATTTGTGCCCGGCTAACATAAAAGACCGTAAAAAAACATTCTCGCGTAGCTGGTTTCTACGAAATTTGTAAGTGAAATCTAAAACGAAAAGTTTTGTAAGGAAATTGTGTTAGTCAAAACAGAGACCACTCTGACACCTATATTAGTGAACAATCAAGTTTGATGTCAAATATCGGTCAGGAATTGTTTGATTAAACCCATTTAACGAATATTTCTCCCCAAATTGACGATGGTTAGCCAAATAGCAATGATGTCATTTGAGATCTGTCATAAACGGGTTCATCTGTTTACATAATTTTCTATACTTTCCCAGTATAAGGGCCTTCTGAGTTTTTTTTTTTTTTTTTTTTTTTTTTTTTTTTTTTTTTTTAAGCATGGTGCAATTCGGATTTCAAAAAGTGAGATTTGTGGACAAATGATATGAACAGCTATAAAAATAAATATGATGAACTTTTATGCTTTTTTTTTTCTATGTATTCATAAAATAAACTTTTTAATGAAATATATTATTACTATTGTTATTAATATCGAACTTAATTCTCTTTTTAAATAAAAAGAGATAAATGGCTTGTATATAGTAAATAAATTCTATAAGTATTGAACAAAAAATACTCATTGAAACTTTACTTCTTCCGTCAAGCCCATTTTCTGCATCTCGCCAAGGGATTGCCAAGGATCGCCAAGTATATTGGAAAATTACCAAAATTTCCTCCATTGATATATAACTAAGCAAAGTAGAACAATATATTATATGCTAAAATTGTCTTTGAAAAATTACCAAACTAACAATGCAAACCTAGAAAAAACAGTATATTAGAACTTTTTTAAAAGGTAAAATTTTGTTAATTGGGGTCACCAGATTGCACAATTCTCCCCATAGCTGTATAGCTGAGCAAGGTAGAAGGATATGTTAGATACTTAAACCCTCATTGTAAAATTATCTGATTAAAAGTGCAAGTTCTATCCAAAAACATTCGGCAGAATCTTTTCAAAAGATTATTTTTTCATAATCTGGTTCATCTCAGTAAAGAACTTTAAACTAGAATTCAATACATAAGCAACGTAGACAACGTAATGATATGTTATATACTAAAACCTTCCAAAACATTACCTATTTAATGTTAGAAAAACTAATCTCTTTCAGAATTAAATAAACACTATCAATCATGTTAGACAAGCTAATCTCTTTCAAAATTATATAAACTCATCATTAATCAAGATAAACTGTTTTTTCCTGTCATTCAAAAAACACTTTAGCTATCATAAATAAAGACTAAGATTACTTCCTGTTTGTGAATATGTGGATAAGGAACAAAACATTCAAATTAAATGACTATTATTGTGACACATGGAAGAACTATTTTCTTAATTTATGACTTTAAGTATTTTATTCATATCTATAATTAAGATTCATTTTATTTGTTATTTTAATCATTTATCAATAATCCTTTTGTGTATGTTATAATTGCTTCAGTGTGTTTTCTGCAATGTAATGAGAAGGGAGCAAACATGTATGCTCCAGTTTGTATTTATAAGCGTAGATAAAATATAGTTTAAAACCAGAATCTTCACAATGTTCCTGAAATATATATCACACAAAAAGGATACACAATCTTTTAATAAAATAAATTCACCAGTTCTTATAGGTGACACAACGCTGAATATTTCAGTTTTATCTTGGATTTAATCAACTTCTTTTCATTGGATATGTTGAAGAAACTTACCTGCTTCGAAGTGGACGATCTACAATTAAAAGGTAAGGAGCTTTACGTTATCTTTATTTTGTGATTGAATGTGAATATTGTTATTTACCTTCAGTCTCATTTTTTCAATCTAACAATGATTATGAGACTGACGCGCTGCCTTCCTTAAATATTAAATATTAGTATATGATAATTTAAAGGGTTTACTTGAAAATTAAAAGGTGGTAATAGAAGTAAAAAATGACGACATCAAAAGACGCACAGATAATAGAGAAGCTTAATTCTAATAATTACAATGTTTGGAAATTTAAAATCGAGATGCTTCTCATTAAAGAAGATCTCTTTGAGATCATTACTGATGAACCACCAAACCCAATTACGACCGATTGGTCCAAAAAGGACCGAAAGGCAAGGGCTATAATTAACCTCAGCATTGAGGATAGCCAGATCGTCCACGTAAAAAATATCAACAATGCTAGAGACACCTGGAACACATTAAAGGCAATTCATGAATGCAGCAATTTATCAAGTAATCTATACCTTTTACGCAAGTTGTATAGCACAAAATTACCTGAAGGTGGTGATATGGTAAAGCATATCACAAACATACTAGAATTAATTGATAAATTATCTGCAATCTGAGAAACAATAAAGGACAATAATATATCAGCGCTGTTACTGTGTAGCTTACCAGCTTCGTATGATACATTAATTACCGCATTAGAGTCCCGTAATGAAAAAGAGTTGACACCTAGTTTCATTAAAAGTAAATTGATTGATAAATATAATCGCAGAAGCGATAGTTCAGAACCCTCTGAAAACACCGCAAGAGCATTTAAAACTACAAAGAAATTTAACAATACGGGTTACAAATTCAATAATGCGGGATACAAGAAGGAACAAAAATACTGTTCAAATTGTAAATTAAAAAACCATAACACTAAAGATTGCTGGCATAATTACAACCATAAAAATAAACAAAACAATACTTCACATAATACGAACTATAAACAAAACTACAAAAGAAATTTTAATTCTTCGCTTGTTTTCCAAAAGGATGATAAATCTGTAAGAAATGATTATGTATCAAATTTGGATAAAAATGACGATTGCAATGAATCTGAAAGTCATCAAGGTAATAAACATTGTGCATTTATCATAAAACCGCGCAATAACAAAGCGTGGATAGTTGACAGTGGCAGTTCCAGTCATATAACAAATAATCAACATTTATTTACAGAAATTAACTCAAATGAAAAAACTAATCTTGTAATTGCAAACGGAAACAAATTAGTTCCTTATGGATCAGGAAATACATTAATAAAAACTGTAACTTCAAACTGTGAAATACACAACATAACACTAAAAGATGTGTTATTTGTTCCAGATATTGAATCAAAGTTATTTTCTGTTAGTAAAGCTACAGAAAATGGATGCGAGATTTTATTTAAAAATGATAAATGTAAGTTAACGTATAATGGAATAACTCGCCTGGAAGCGGTAAAGAAAAATAACTTATATGAAATTCAAAGGGCAAATGAAAGCGCAAACATAAACTATGTAAATAAGACTTACATTTGTAAGGATAATAATTGCATAGAATTATGGCACAGAAGGTTTGTCCATAAAAATTTTGCATCTATCAAACAAATCGAAGAAAAACACCTAGCAATAGGAATACAAATAAATAAGTGTATACATGACACAACTTGTGAAACTTGTATCAAAACAAAGCTAACAGATGCACCTTACCCAAAATTAGGAGATTATAGAGCCACTAAACGATTAGCGTTGATAAACTCTGATGTATGTGGGCCTTTCCAAGTACCAACAATAGAGGGAAAAACATATTTCTTAACATTTATAGATGATTACTCAAGATTTACAATTCTGTATTTATTATCAAAGAAATCAGAAGTTTATGAAAAACTTAAGGAATTTGTTGCCTTAGTTAGAAATAAATTTGGCGAAAAGCCGAAAAGTATAAGAACAGACAATGGAGGGGAATTTAACAATGATTTAGTGGATAACTATCTCATAAAAACGGCATAAAGCACCAACACACTGTTCCGTACTCTCCGAGCCAAAATGACGTAGCCGAACGCAAAAATAGAACTTTAATTGATATGACGAGAGCTTTGCTTAGCGAAGCAAACTTGCCTCAAAAATTCTGGGGTGAAGTTATCTGTACGGCGAATCACCTGCAAAACCGCTTGCCAACGAAAGCTAATGAAAAGTCCCCGTTTGAGCTTTGGAATGAACGACCGCCAAATTTACATTATCTTAAAGTGTTCGGCTGTAAAGCCTTTGCATATATCAACAAAAATAAACGACAAAAATTAGATGATAAGGCAGTTGAAGGTATTTTTGTCGGTTACGACAATTACTCCAAAGGGTACCGCAACTACACAAGTGGTAAAGAAAGAATAATCGCAAGAACTGTTAAATTTCTAGAAAACAAAAATACACAAGAAAAGGTAGAAAAACAGTTAAATTTGAGAGAAAAACAATCCGATGAAAATGACAAATCACAGAACAAAAACTTAGTAGAAATTGAAGTGTCAAACACTGAAGACACACCAAGTGAGTCAAAACAATTAACACCGGAACCAAGACGGTCAGATAGATCAAATAAAGGAGTTCCTCCAGACAGATTCGTTTACATGACAACACAAGAACATATAAAAGAACCAGAAAATTTTAATGACATAATAAATATTGAAAACCCAGAAGACAAACAACACTGGTTAAATGCGACACAAGAATAAATAAATTCTCTTAATAAAAACAAAACATGGACATTAGTCGATCCCCCACTAGGTAAAATAGTAATTGGATCCAGATGGATTTTTAAAACTAAATATGATGATTAAAGAAGAATACAAAAATACAAAGCGAGATTAGTAGTAAAGGGATATTATCAAAAATATGGCGTAGACTATGAAGAATCTTTTGCCCCTGTTGTTTCATATACGACACTTAGATCATTCATAGCAGCGGCAGCTTACCACAAATTAAAAATTAATCATGTCCATATCAAGACGGCTTTCTTGTATGGAAACATAGATGAGGAAATTTACATAACTCAGCCAGAAGGCTATATTATTCCAAATCAGGAAAACAAAGTATGCCGATTAAATAAATCCATTTATGGCTTGAAGCAAGCAGCCAGGGCATGGCACACAAAGATAACAAAATCATTAAATGATTTAAATTTTAAACAGTCTAATTCAGACACATGTTTATATATTAGAAATGAAGGAGAAAGCAAAACGTATATTATTGTTTATTACGATGATATCCTGATTGCAGGACAAGATGACGAAATTAAAGATATAATAGAAAAACTTAAGGGAGAATATGAATTAAAAAATCTAGGAGAACTAAGTTATTATTTAGGAATCAAAATAGAAAAAACAGCAGAAGGTTACGGACTAAATCAAAAGCCTAAAATCGAAGAACTAGTAAAAACGTTTAATTTAGAGGATGCTAAACCAGTCGGTACACAGATGGAACCTAATTTTAATAGATTAGAAGATAATGACAATTTATTGCCAAATAATGTTAAATACAGACAGGCAATAGGTTCATTACTTTATATCGAATCTATCAGTAGACCTGACATTTCTACAGCTGTGAATATATTGAGAAGAAGAAATGAATCCCCACGTCAAAAAGACTGGATGATAGCTAAAAGAATAATACGATATTTAAACTGTACTAAAGAATTAAACTTGCGCATTGACACAAAAGCAGGACCGATTTTAAAGGCTTTTGCGGATGCTGACTGGGCAGGTGATACTTGTACAAGAAAATCAACCAGTGGCAACCTTTTTACCTTGGGTAATTATCCAATTCAATGGATTACAAAAAAACAGTCATGCATTGCTCTTTCATCAGCAGAGGCTGAATATGTATCAGCCGCAAGTGCAGGGCAAGAAATTATTTATTTATTGAAACTCCTGGAAGATTTAGACTTAGCACAAACAAAACCTATTTGTTTATATGAAGACAATCGGAGTTGTATTAAAATGGTTGAAAGTGAGAAGTTTAAAAAAAAAAAAACTAAACATATTGACATTCGTTTCCATGCCATAAAACAACTCAAAGAAGATGGAAAAATTGAAGTAAAGTACTGCCCATCGAAATATATGATTGCTGATGCACAAACTAAACCAGTCCCCAAACCTGAATTAGTGAATCACAGAAATTCAATGAACTTGTTTGACTCATCAATCTGAAGAGATTAAGGGGGCATGTTAGAAAAACTAATCTCTTTCAGAATTAAATGAACACTATCAATCATGTTAGACAAGCTAATCTCTTTCAAAATTATATAAACTCATCATTAATCAAGATAAACTGTTTTTTCGTGTCATTCAAAAAACACTTTAGCTATCATAAATAAAGACTAAGATTACTTCCTGTTTGTGAATATGTGGATAAGAAACAAAACATTCAAATTAAATGACTATTATTGTGACACATGGAAGAACTATTTTCTTAATTTATGACTTTAAGTATTTTATTCATATCTATAATTAAGATTCATTTTATTTGTTATTTTAATCATTTATCAATAATCCTTTTGTGTATGTTATAATTTCTTCAGTGTGTTTTCTGCAATGTAATGAGAAGGGAGCAAAAATGTATGCTCCAGTTTGTATTTATAAGCGTAGATAAAATATAGTTTAAAACCAGAATCTTCACAATGTTCCTGAAATATATATCACACAAAAAGGATACACAATCTCTTAATAAAATAAATTCACCAGTTCTTATAGATGACACATCGCTGAATATTTCAGTTTTATCTTGGATTTAATCAACTTCTTTTCATTGGATATGTTGAAGAAACTTACCTGCTTCGAAGTGGACGATCTACAATTAAAAGGTAAGGAGCTTTACCTTATCTTTATTTTGTGATTGAATGTGAATATTGTTATTTACCTTCAGTCTCATTTTTTTTTTATCTAACATTTAACAGTGCAAGTTCAGCAGAACTTGAGTTATAAGCAACCGTAGCGAAATTTCCATTTGTATTATATGTATATATATGTATATATATATAATTCCATTTGTATTATATATATACATATATGTGTGTGTGTATGTGTGTGTAATAGAATTAGATTATTCCAAAAAGGATACCGTCCGCTCGAAAAATCACCAATATTGTAAACGTCGCTCAAACAAATGCTAAGCTTATGCCTTTTTGGCTTAAAATCATATTATTTGGCGATAAAATCAATATCGTAAATAAACATACAACATCTAACTCATAAGTACCATTATTTTAAGTCTAATGATGGATGCGTTTGATAAAAATAAAAAGTAAATGAAAAAAGAATCCAAAACAAAAACAAAATTGTCAGTCTAATATTGTCTTATCAAATTTTCTGGCGTATTTTTCTTAACCTGACGCAATAGATAAATCGCTAAATGTTGTTTAAAACTGCAATCTTTTTTTTTTTTTAATAAATTTTCACGCATTACGAATATTCTCTTTCTTGTTTAAATTAAATATTTTCTTTTTATAATATTATCACTCGTCAAAACTGTTTTTCATTTTCTCCTTTTCTTCTTTTTTTTTCTTTTAATTAAAATTAGTAACAGTTTTTTCTTTAATTTTTCATGGTGTAATAGCCGTTTCAATTTTTTTTTATCAACGATAAATTTCGCCAAGAAATAAAATGGTAAAACTTATCGTCCAAAATAACAGAACTTTCCATCATATTTCTATAACTAATCTAGGTAGAATGATATGTTATAGCTTAAAACCTTCCCTGAAACGATACCTATCTAACGGTATAAGTTTCGTAAAAATCCATGCGATAGAACTCGAAATCTAGGCGTTCGGAACGAAATTTCCGTTTGGATTTTGTATAAATAATAGATTAGTAATTGATATATTAATTTAAAATGATATGTAAAATGCTGAAAATGATGATTATTAATGTTTCACATAGATATGTGTACCTTGCTATAACATATTGCAATTTAAATTCCTGTGACAACATTGCATCATGACTTAAATTACTTTATAATTAAACTAGGAGGCTCTGCCACCTGCAAGCTACGCTCGCCAACCCCCGTTCAGACACCGCGGAATCTGAAAATCTAAAAATCTAATGGGTTTTTAAAATATTAGAGAAGGTTAAATTATACTGAAAAAGCTGTGCAGATCTCCCTGTAAACGGGTTTCCATTCAATTTCCATTCATTGCAAAAATTTAACGGAGAATCGGTTGCTGTTAAGACATCCAATGGTTGTTTTCGTTTTTGATTAAAGAGGATCAGTTAAACATTTGAAAAGAAGCTAAAATAAAATGAATTAAGCATTCAGAGTCTTTGTCAAGCGATATTTCAAACAATCTCTATAACAATAGCCTAAATCATGTGACTATTATCAACAGTTCCGTGCGGAACACTTTGCTTTTTATACTCTACGTGCCATTTTGATACTTTAAAGTTATCCAGGCACAGGTGATAAGTCGCCAAATATTATTCTATCCCCATCATTTCATCTATATTATAATAGTTCAAGTCATCAAATGCCATAAACAAATACGATCTGATCCCTTCGCCTTACATATGAAAGTTTGGAACAAATGTCATATACGGCCCCATATTGACGCGATTTTTTTCCAACGCCAATTTGGGGAACGCATCAACAGCATAAACAGCAACATCCGGCTTACCATATCAAGCAAAATAACGATACTTTTTTTTTGTTGTTGTTTGTTTTTACGAAAATTTGGCGAAAGCCTGGTTTTCGAATACCAGTTACATGTGTATTTTTGGTACTACTTAGTTATCCCGTCGACAAAAAATCTATCGCGAACTATAAGATTAAATGTCAATAATGCTTGATCGTAAATGTCACATTCACTTGACTTTTAGCAAGTTACACGTGTTTACGTCATCAAGTGATTTTTATTTCGACGTTTTATTTTTATATTTATTAATGTTATACTAATTTATTTGTTCTTTCGTTATTTAAAATAAAAATTTTGTCAATCTGTACAATTTGGCGAGTGCTTTGGCGATTTATATAATTTGCGAAATTGGGTGACGGAATAACTACTACATTGTACCGTATTTTTTGATTATTTTCTATTATTTTCAAAAGGAAATAGCAAAAAAATAATTAGTTACTATAGAACAAAATAATTTATATAAATTTAAAAAAGAAATAAAAGTAAATATACATTTATTATTAAATAAACAACAATAGCCGTGTTACCATGTCTATCAAGATAATGACACTTGTGCGCCAATTAGGCACCCCGGTACGTATATGACATCTGTGTCTAATATTTTTCTTTTCGTTTTGTTAAAAAAAAATGAAAGCCATCAATTTAAATGTTTCATTTTAAAATGAAAGTTTTGTATTTAATAAAATGATAACGAAATACAAAAAAAGCATTGTTCTTAGCATAGATTTAAAGGAGGCCCAACTGTCGCCAAATTAATTTAAAATAGTAACCTTTTCTGAATTATGAAAAAAAAAATTCTGTTATGATTAAAATTTGAGTTGCCATCATTAGAAAAAATGTATTTAAAATTAGAAAAAAATTAATATTTCGAAAACTAATTTGAATTTAAAAATTCTAATACCAGTTTTGAGATCTGTGGATCAACACGGATTTTTGGTGTTAATTTCATCGCAAAGTATTCCATATTTTAGGAAAAATCGCCGTGAAACAAAATCAGTTGTTTAATCAGTCGATTCAAAGAATCGATACATTTCAGGCGCTTCATATATTCGTTTCATAAATTCGTTTCATTAGGATTTTATATATATATAGGGTAGATATAAAAATTAATAAATTAAGATGTTAAGGAATTAGTATTACTAAAAATGAAATTTTGAAATTAATAAGTTACAATTAATCTATCTACAAACTTTCTTAAAAAATAAATACACATAATTTAAGGTGAGAGGGAAGAATAAATAATAATTTTATTAAAACATGCATATTAGTCTCATTTAATATAGTATACTTTGTATTAGAAATTAATATATATTGTCCTGAGCAGGCTAAAATTTAATTACAACTTAAGCATTAACATTATTAAATAATAATGAATATGAATAAATTTAAAAGGAATTGATAAATATACGTACGCCATTATATATATAAAAGTATCGAATCAACCAACATCCATTATAAAATGTGTATAGCAACGTAGTTATAAATCAAATGCCTCATTTAAAAAAAAATAAATTAACCATTGCGTATTATCCAGACAACAACACCCTCCTCTGTACTCTAACATCTACCCACCGAAATGTCCTATAATATATATATATATATATATATGTGTGTGTATATATTTATTTATTTATAATTATTTTCTTATTATATATATATATATATATATATATATATATTGTAATTTTTTTACAAATGTGTTAATTTGTTTTTTAAGATCATTTAAGTACTAATTATATATTAAAGAATATATGAATTTTTTTTTTTATAAAACCATGATTCAATGCATCATAAATTATTTTTTTTAATATTGTTGTTAATTATATGAGAAGAACATAAAATCTTTATATATATATATATATATATATATATATATATATGTGTGTGTGTGTGTGTGTGTATGTATATATATCACTTTTTTATGGGCACAATAACTTTCGTAATTCTGCACAAATCTCTTCCAAACTGATACATAAAATGAAGGAGAAGAAAATCTCTTTCAAGTACGTTAATGGGCAAAATAGAATCAATGGGGTGGAGATAAGGAGGGGCTTTGTAAAAACAGAAAAAACCCATAAATTCTTAATTTTCATACATATCAAATTAGTTTAAAGTTATTATTACTCCTAGGAAAAGAGCCAAAAATTTATGTATCACAGATGTTTCATAAAATTAAAAATGGTTTCACGGGGTACAAAAAACAGGCTTTTAGGGAGAAAAAACTCATAACTTTGTCATGTCTTAAGATATTTAAACTTATTGTAGATCTTCTTAATATTATTTACAACTTTTACATTAACAAATTTATGATAGGACCAACTCTTACTAAGAGAAAAAAAAAAAAAATAAAAAATAAAACGAAAAAAAGTGGAGAGGTTGAAGAAGAAAAAAATTCATAATTTGTCAATTCACAAGGTATCCAATCCGCTTAAATTATTCATCTTCTCAATATTATCTACAACTTTCATATTGGCAATTTTTTAATAGGATAAACTCTTACAGAGAAAAAAAATAGGCGTTGACGAAAAAATTATCGTATTAAGGGTGTACTCAAATCCAAACGGCTTATTTTATGACTCATTTATAAATTCGTTTTCGCTCTCAAAGGCATCCAATTGGCGGTTCTCTCATTTAGAAACTATATAATGTGCTGTATAGTCGAGTTTTTGATAAAGGTAGAATATATGTTTAAGAAATTGAGCATTTGGGCAAAATTGGTCTGTCTAATTGGGCATTTTGAACCGAATTTCTCGAAGTGATAGTGCTGGAAAGGAAAAAAATGGACGTACCGAGGAAATAATTGTAAATCAAGTTCTAATTAATTGAACGAAAAATAAAAACACAGGTCGCTAATAAACGTCTTCAGAAAAACACGTCAGCAAGTTTCATGTTTTTACTTTTGAAAATGAGCCTGAAAATGTGCCTGAAAATGTGCCTGAAAATGTGTCTGAAAATGAGCCTGAAAATTTCGTGTTATTGAGCGTGGTACAAAAAAATATATATTTTGTTTATGCCTCCTTAATTTGATTCTGATAAAACGAGCCCTTACAGTATAATGAAATTAAAAATTCGTCAAAAGCGGTCATAATTGATTAAATTATAAAATTATTTATTAAATTATTCGATAAAATTGTTAAACTAGGTTTAACTCTAATCTTGATTTAGTTTTTGTTAGTGAAATTAGTACTTAACTTCGAAATCTTTCCGCCTGTATGCCGAGCCGGCTGGGATCTTTTTTTTTCCCCTTTTGCATTTTGCATTTTGCATTTTTCCCTTTTGCATTTGATGTTTTTTAAACAATTTTTCGAACAGTAAGTCTGAGGTCCATGTCTAGGTGGGTATCTTTATGCTTTTTCTATTTCCATATCTGAGTTGTTTTATTAAATACGCTTTCATTTTTGTAGTACAAAAGTCAAAATGTCTTCAAAAATTAAAAACTCCCTTCATCCTTTGAAGTAGGAATATTAGCCTCACTATTTCCTGCTTTCCAAACGTCAGCTAACGTTAGTCAAACCCAGAAAGGTAAATTTTGTAATATGATTTTGAATGAGAACTTCAGGAAGTTAGTTAGCGCTTTCCAAGTTGGCTTGATGTATGGCGATTTTTTTTTTTTTTTGATCTGATCAAAACTGTTGTATCCTAGGTACATAAAATGTTCTTCTAAGAGATTAAAGAATAACATTATAACTTATCTATTATCTTTAATTTCATAGATGACCTGAAAACAACAAGAGTTGCAGCAAATGAAACCAAAGAAAACAAAATCAATTAGCAAATGTGATTAATGTTAGTTTCTTCGGTTGAAAGTTAAATGCAATTAATTGCACTTTTCTAGGTCATTATTATATAGTTTAATACCTAAAAATTCCACTTCCTAGCAGTTTCTGGTCGTGCTATAAGATTACAGAATAAATTTTAGGAAGTGTTGAATTTCTATAAAATGTTATACTCTAAAATAATTCGTGCATTACCAGTTAATTTGCGCCAATTTTAGGAAATCAATAAAATTAAAATTAAAACTGTGATCAAGTTTCATTATAATAAAACTGTTGACGCAATGTTTTAGAATACACAAACAGCGATTTCAAAGATCATTTTCTAAATTTATTTCGACTTGGAGGTGCTTTGCTTAATAAATTTAAAAATGTGCTGTAAAGTGTTTAGGATACAATACACTGAACTAAATGCTAAATTATCCTACAGTGCGGCGCCAAAATTTATGCGCAAGCTAAATATTTTTATAAAATGAAAAATATACATCGGAATGCTTTGAAATTTTTTCTGTATCTAAACAATTTGATTACAAATTTATGTTTCGAATTCGGAAACAATTCATTGTAAGGAAAATAATAAATTATAAAAAATTGAAAATTGTGATGTCGCAAAAGTTACACAAAAACGAAATATATGCACTTCACAAGGCACAAAAATCCTTTAGTGCTTCCATTGCACCTGATGAGATCGAATACTCGAATTTCCATTGATAACACGAGGATATGGAAGGTTTTGGGAGCGAGTTTGTAACAGGCATCCTCGATCGCTGATTTGAGCTTTTGCACTGGGTAATACTGCTTCTCACTCTTGTAGCCTCCACGTGAGAGGATTCCCCAGGTATTCTCTATAGGATTGAGATATGGGCTGAGTGCTGGCCAGTTCATCACACTGCTATTCTGAGATCTAAGCCATTCTTTTGTGCAACGGGAAGTGAGTATTGGTGCGTTTTCTTTCTGAAAGGTCCTGTTAGGACCACCTAGGAGTGCTCCAAACGGTGACAAATGCACCATCAGAGTTTCGTGATACTTTTGTAAATTTTATCTGCCATTTAGGAAGCAAAGAGACGTTTGTACGTTATAGTCAAAAGTGCCCCATACCATGAGCGTATCACCACCTTGTTGCCTGCGGAATGTGCTCTTCGGATCTTCCCACAACTCATGCCAAAAGAATGAGAAGCCATTTGGACCATCCAAATTCCATTTTTTTTATCAGAAAAAATAACACTAATCCATTTGTCACGATAATAAATGTGCTGTTTTGTAAATTCAAGTCTTGCTTGTTTGTGACACTGTTTCAGAAAAAGCTTACGAGATAATTTTTGCTTTTCGATGAATCCTGATTCTGTTATTCGTCTGCATATGATGCCATGTGATATTTTTGAGCCAAGTCGATTTTTTATCTCATTAAGAGACAAATAGCTAGTTAAAGCCTATCTTTTAATCTTCTATCCTCACAAAATGTGATATTACTCGACGTTTCTGAGCAATATACATTTTTGAATTGATTACCACGTGGAAAAACACTATAAACACCACGTTTAGACCCATTTAAATAAGCGAATTTTTCAAAAAATATTTACCTTTATTTTCCAGCTTCCAAACTTTTACAATTTCTTCAGGCAAGAGCGGCAGATATTTCGACATTTTGATATAACTCGTACAGCGATCTCTACACTTTATACTCTAGGAAAAATGTCTCGCTGATTCTCCACCTATCATGTTTAAGGAGATATTTGCATAAACTCTCATTTGCGCATAAACTTTTGCGACATCACAAAAACTGTTTTCTTGTAATTTCTGATTCTGTTAACGATAATTTTTTTCGAAACTTCAGATATACACTGCTCAAAACCATTAGGGGAGCACATGGTTTTAACGAAATTATGCAAATATTTACACCGATAAGTAACGTAAAATAAAACATCCATAATTTTAAGTGCTGTATATAAAAGATAAAGAAAACTTCACACGTAAATTAAAGTTTATGACGTCAAAAACTGGAAAAAAGTGACAAGTGCAAAAATCGGGATTTTGCAGAAACGTCTGTTTCAGTGCCTCAGTTGTAAAATTCAATTGCTCTGCTCATGTTTTGAGAAAAGGTGACTTGAAAATGTCACAACGATGTGATTTAACGAAATACGTGGCTTTGCGTGTTATCGGGACAGTTGAATTTGGGGAAACACAACGAAGTGTAGTGGATGCTGTTGGAGTCGCAAGAAGTGTTCATGAAAGGCTGTGGAATCGATTCCAAGACACATTGAATGGTAGTCATCGACAAGTGCAAGTTCGAAAATGTGCTAACGCAGAAACTGATGACCCATATATCCTGTTAACAGCCCGTCGAGACGGTACGGGCAATGCTACTCAGCTGGAAGCATAGTTGTTCTTGACCAAAGGACAAAGGGTGTCCAGCCAAACAGTCCGAAATAGGCTCCATCAGAGTGGCCTCTATGCACGTAATCTAAGGACTGTATTCCGTTGACCTCAAGCCACTGTGCGGCCCAAAGAAGGTGGGGAACTGAACATCGAGTTTGTTGGAGTGAAATTCTATTTACAGAAGTGTCCCGATTCAGTCTGGATATGACATCTGATGTGTTTTGACATGGAGAGAAAGAGGCACTCAAAATATTCCCACATTCGTTCGCGAAAGGTCACATTACAGACGAGATGGGTCGATGCTCTTGGCTGGAATCAGCATAGGTGGACGTACGGGCCTGCATATCATTCTGAATGACACTTTGACGGTCCGGAGTAATACAGACGAGATACCGAGAACTCATGTCGTATTTTATGTTGCAGTAATTAGTGATCTCTTTTTTCCATGCATGATAATGCCAGACTTTAATCAGTTCGTCTTGTGGAAAACATGCTTGAAGCTAAAACAATACAGCGTATGGAATGACCAGCATGGTCTCCTGACCTAAATCCGATCGAGCATGTTTCGGACATACTCATATGAGGCATTGCTGCGACACATTTACATGTCCGGGACATGGAGGTTGCAATTCTTGAGCATTGGCACAGTATTCCCAAAATCTTATCGATAACCTCATCGCATCCATGCAAAACCGGTGTGCAGCAGTCTTAGCTGTTGGAAGAGACCACATGTCATATTAAAAATCTTGCATCATTTCTAAACAATGCTTTTTTTAAGATTTACATGAAACCAAATGGTTGCCCTAAACGATCTTTTCATGTTCTTTTAATTTTTCAAAAAATAAAAGCTCCCTTATCATTTTTTGCGTCTTTTTTTATGTATTGCGCATTGTTACACGTGTACTATCCATTTTATGCCCATACATTGCTGTTTTGTACTGTTCTCTTCACTTTTTTGCTTGCTCCCCTAATTGTTTGAGCAGTGTATATTTATGATCATAGTATTCACCTACAGTAGATATTTGATAGCATACAGTTGTATAATTTTATTTTTATTAAAAAATGTGCGTTGTGCTTAAACTTTTGCGCCGCACTGTATACTTTAGATAAAAATACCGCATCCTCTATAACTATAATTCAAACAGATAAATGGTCTAAGACTTTAAAATTAGTCTAGGTAGTCGACCTATATGCAATTTTGCGTCGGAAACAGACTGAAAATTAATGATAAAAACAGTTAGAAATAATACTTTGTGCTTGAGTTGTCTTTTTTTTTTCTTAATGGGACTATATGTAAATCAAAATACAGATGCACTACATTATGCGTTATTATAAACATGCAAATTAAAAAAAAAATAATTACATAAATCTACAGCGGTTCCAGAGATAAATAAAACTGAAATCACAGAGATTCATAAATTTATTACAACACCAAATCTTTCCCCATTCTCTTTGTAGTTTCTTACATTGACGACATGTGAGTTACCTTATTTCGGCAACAGCTTACTTAAAACGAGATGATATTTTGAAGAATTTAAATGGTTTTGTTCAGCAGAGATATTTGTTAGATAACAGGCGATTTTTTTACAACTATTGTTATTATGTTAAAGCATTAGACAAATAAAGCGCTTGTTCCGATAATTTGAAAATTTCTAGCGGCTCATTTTTGACTGAAGTTAAATTACAAAAAATATTTTTGTCTGATTTTAATAACCTCACAGAAATTTCATGTGCATTTACTGTTAAAGAAATTAATGTGTTAATAGGAGATGATATATACCGGAAAATGAAAGCAATTGAATTCTGATTTACTATTGATGAAAATACCTTTTGTTTGAACATGAATGTGGAAAACAGATGTTACTAAATTTTCAGTCAACATGAAAAGCATTATGCCACTCCGTGTAAATGATGCGAAAATTTCACACACTTGGCGACTTGGTACACTTTGAATTCTTAGTCCGCATGGAAGAAGAAATAAGCAAGAACTTAAAATAACAGTCGAGGAACATTTTAACAGAAGTATTAAACAAGTTGCTGAATGAATGTGCAAAATGATCATAACATGGGTTGAAAGCTTTAACTCTTCACCCCCCTCCACCTTACTGAAATATCGATCGTCAAAAAGTTCAGTTGATATCGGTTCTGCTGAAAAACGCTCAATGAAAAGCTCTAAAGAGAACTAGAAAATT
This sequence comes from Maratus speciosus, assembly GCA_963932465.1. Taxonomy (NCBI): domain Eukaryota; kingdom Metazoa; phylum Arthropoda; class Arachnida; order Araneae; family Salticidae; genus Maratus; species Maratus speciosus. Next base: position 173,476,577 of record OZ010790.1, on the reverse strand, counting down.
AGAAAAGTATGATAATGTGATAAAAGAGTCAATAAAAGGTGAAATTGTTGAAGAAAATACTCTTGCAATGGAGAAAGCGAACACTATTTATTTTACATAGCTGTAATTAATAAAACTCAACTACAAGAGTTATACCAGTCTTCGATGTTTCAAAAGACAAAAGGATTTGAATTCACACAATGATTACTTACAAAAAGATCCTAACACCGTAGAACACATCCCAGCCACCTTGAATAGATTTCGATTAAATAAAACAGGAATTGAGTATTAATATTAGAAATGACTTACTACAAATCGTTTGAATAAGGTAGACGGACCCTATCCGAATATTGTGTGGTTTGAGGTAAGTGACCCTGCTAAATAGAAAATGTTACCTCATAAAACGGCTGTTTTCTTTCTTACATGTTAGCCTTATTTGACGGTGCAACTATTTAATATCATCGGAAGAAAATTCCTTCTTAGTTAAAATAAGTAACAGACAAGTTTGTAGAAGCTTTATACATATATAATTTTGTCAAGAGCATCCAAAACTAGGAAGAAAGTGAAAATAAATGCTGAACAGCATATTGAAATTCCCTGAAATTCTATATTTGAACTACGAAGACGGGTATATAATCTTTACAAAATGGAATTAGAAAAGGTTTCTTTATTCGAAGAAAAGGATGTTTATATTCTGGGACTCATGTGGAATTTAAAATTTCATAGTTTGAAAATTGATTTATTAGAAGATTATATTGAATAATTCTGGTAATAGACAAAAAAAGTTTATCCATTCCTGAGTTAGTTTATGTTATTCGTAGCTTTTGCATATGCATAGGCATTACTTTTCCAATCCATGCAAGATTGCCTAATCGAGTTTAATACTGCGAATTTAGTTACAGTTGCTTTGTATCAATTATATTACCGTTGAAAACCCCGTTTTATAATCCAACGCTTGAGGGTTAATCATGATATTGCATTCTACATGTAAACACTCACTGGGTTGCATTCTAAATTCTCTTTGACATAGTCAGATACATACGCGAACATTTATTAGTCACAGGCCTAATATAAATCAAAGTACATTATGTAATTCTATTAAAGCTTGTCCGGGCTAAAATATTAAATATGTGCAAATACTTCTAGTAATAGAAATATATGTATTGGCATTGTTTGATAAAAAATGTTTCAAACCTAAAACATTATATAATATTTTTTTACGCGTAGTGTTCTGTTTGGCAATTTTTAGGTAGATTTCGTATGAAACACTACCTATTGCGATCTCTCCTATGTTGGAATGTCTGAAAACTTTTTACACCGATCATGACCCCTAGAACGCAAAACCACCCTCAGTAAAAAACATTAACTATCTCTCTCTCTCTCTCTCTCTCTCTCTCTATATATATATATATATATATATATATCTACCCTATATATATAAAATCCTAATGAAACGGATATTATGAAACGAATATATGTAACGATTCTATGAAACGACTGAATAAACAACTGATTATGTTTCATGGTGATTTCTCCTTAAATACGGAATACTTTGCGATGAAATTAACACCAAAAATCCGTATTGATCTGCAGATCTCAAAACTGGTATTAGAATTTTTAAATTCGAATTAGTTTTCGAAATAATAATTTTTTTCTAATTTTATATACATTTCTCTAATGATGGCAACTCAAATTTTAATCATAACAGATATTTTTTTTCTTCGGATTTTAGAAAGGCTACAATTTTAAACTAATTTGGCGAGAAGTTTGGCCTCCCTTAAATGTATGCGAAGAAATGTATCATGTTATTTTTATTCATAATTCAATTTGTATTTCATTATCATTTTATTTAATACAAACTGAAACATTTAAAATAAATGGCTTTCACTTCTTTATTTTTTTTAAACGAAATGAAAATAAAAATATTAGGCACAGATGTCATATACGCACCGGGGTACCTAATTGGCACAATAGTGGCATTATTTAGGATGACATGGTAAAACGGCTATTGTTGTTTATTTAATAATAAATGTTTAATTAGTTTATTTTCTTTTTTTTAATTACATAAATTGTTTTGTTCTATAGTTAATTATTTTTTTGGTTATTTTCCTTTAAAAATAATAGAAAATAATTAAAAAATACGGTACTATTTGGTAATTCCGTCGACCCATTTTGCCAAATTATATAAATCGCCAAACCACTCGCCAAATTATACAAATTGCCATAATTTTTATTTTAAATAACGAAAGAACAAAGAAAATAGCATAACATTAATAAATATACAAATAAAAGGTCAAAATAAAAATTACTTGATGACGTAAAGACGTGTCACTTGCTTAAAGTCGAGTGAATGTGACATTTACGATCAACCATTATTGGCATTTAATCTTATAGTTTGGTGATAGATTTTTGGTCGACGGGATAACTAAGTAATTCCAAAAATGCATATGTAACTGGTATTTGAAAACGCGGTTTTCGCCAAATTTTTGTAAAAAAAATCACGCCAAACCCGGTGCGTATATGACATCTGGTCAAATATTAAATGATGTAACAAACGATGACATTTAATTTCAACTTCAAAGCAATGTTTTAATTTACCACTCGAAAAAAAAAATGCTAATTGGCTAGGTGAAAAATAGCTATTGGCGTGATATGCACCCGGCTAGCAAACAGTACCAAGAATTCTTTGCGACCATGGAAACTTTTATGTAGTTTTATTCGAAAAAGAAATTTGATTTTTTAATCAAAAGGGAAAAGTTTCGGCATAGATGTCATATACGGACCCATATTGGCGCGATTTTTTTCAGACGCTAATGTCATATACGCAACGAGTACTTGACTGGCGCCATAGTATCGTTATTTTGCTTGATTTGGTAAGTCGAATGTTGTTGTTTATGCAGTTGATGTTTTCCCCAAATTAGCGTCGGAAAAAAAACGCGCCAATATGGGGCCGTATATGATATCTGAGCCAAATATTCATATGAAAAGCGAAGGGATCAGAGCGTATTTATTTATGACAGCTACATGACTTGGTCTATTATAATATAGATGAAATGATGGCAATAGAATAATATCTGGCGACTTATCAAATGAACCTGGCTACATTAAAGTACCAAAATGGCACCAGGAATATAAAAAGCAAAGTGGTTCCCCCGGAACTGTTGATGATGGTCACATGACTTAGGCTATTGTTATAGAAATTGTTTTAAAATACCGGGAGACAAAGACTCAGTACACTAAATAAATTTTTTGTAGCTTCTTTTCAAATGTTTAACTAATCCTCTTTAATCAAACACGAAAACAACCATTGGATGTCTTAAAAGCAACTGATTAGGCCTTAATTTTTTGAAATCAAAGGAAATTGAATGGATACCCGTTTACAGGAGGATCTGCACAGCTTTTTTTCAGTATAATTCAACCTTCTATAATACTTTTAAAACCGATCAGATTAGCGTGTTTTTAGATTCTACGGTGTCTGAAAGGGGGTTGGCGAGCGTAGATTGCAGGGGGCAGAGCCCCCTAGTATATACACTGGCCTCCAAAAGTTAAGGTACATGGACTGGATGTTTTCGGTTGCACACGTTTTTTCGAATACCTACAAAAATTATTTGCGAATTGTTCTTGAACTTCTGGGATGAAAAGAACATGTTTGATTTTATATTTCCTGGTGAAGATTTAGTCGGGGGTACAATAAGAGGGGGTAATTATAAATTTAATAATAAAATAATATTTGCGATCCCCTATGTAACAGGAAAGATTCGAAATGGTTTGTCACTGAGGTAAATGACTATTTGGGTCCTGTTCAACGTTTGTATGCATTTGTGTAAGCATAGCATTCATATTCATGAAGATGTTAACTTTTTTGTGAAAAATTCAAAAGGTTTTTGTTTATAGCATACAGAGTTTTCAACCAAATTTAACACAACTTTCCAAAAACCTGACAAAGGGTATTAGAAACATTATACTGCAATTAAAACATGAATATATTGAATATTTGATGAGATATGGGCATTTTTATGTGATAATTTTTAACTGCGCATGCGTGGAAGATTTCAAAATTTTTATTTCATAATTTGGTAGTCAGTATTTTGGGGCAACTTCAAAAAAAGTTCAATCAAATATTGTGAAAACTTAGAAAGATATAGGGAGCTGACTGAAAAGTTGTGGAAAATCCCTTATAATAAAGCTATTTTTAGGAAGCAACTCACTATATTGACCCAATCTTTGTGAATTTTCGCGATATTTGACTGGACTTTTTATATAAGTTGACCTAAATAGCTTACTACCAAATTATGAAATAAAAATTTAGAAATCTTCCGCGCATGCGCAGTTAAAGTTATCTCATAAAAATGCCCATATCTCATCAAATATTCAATATATTCATGTTTTAATTGCAGTATAATGTTTCTACTACTCTTTGTCAGGTTTTTGGAAAGTTGCGTTAAATTTGGTTGAAAACTCTGTATGCTATAAACAAAAAACCTTTTGAATTTTTCACAAAAACGTTAACATCTTCACGAATATGAGTGCTATGCTTACACAAATGCATACAAACATTGAACAGGACCCAATTAGTCATTTACCACAGTGACAAACCATTTCCATCCTTTCCTGTTACATAGGTGATCGCAAATATTATTTTATTATTAAATTTATTATTAGCCCCATAATTGTACCCCGACTAAATCTTCACCGATAAATATAAAATCAAACATGTTCTTTTCATCCCAGAAGTTCAAGAACAATTCGCCAATAATTTTTGTAGATATTCGACAAAACGTGTGCAATCGAATCCCTGTACCTTAACTTTTGGAGGCCAGTGTATATAAAATCCTAATGAAACGAATTTATGAAATGTATATATTAAACGAATTTATGCAACGGATATATCGACTGATTAAACAACTGATTATGTTTCAAGCGATTTCTCCTAAAATATGGAATAATTTGCGATAAAATTAACACCAAAAATCAGCATTGATCCGCAGATCTCAAAACTGGTATTAGAATTTTTAAATTCGAATTAGTTTTCGAAATATTAATTTTTTTCTAGTTTTATATACATTTTCTAATGATGGAAGCTCAAATTTTAATCAAACAGATATTTTTTTTCTATTTCAGAAAAGGTTCATATGGTAACCCGGCTATTGTTTTTTGTTTGATAATAAATGTTTCTTTACTTTTATTTCTTTTTATAAATTATATAAATTATTTTGCTCTATAATTATTAATTACTTTTTTTATATTTCCTTCAGAAAATAATTAAAAAATACTACTTAGTTATTCCGTCGACCAATTTCGCAAAATTAAATAAATCGCAAAAACAATCGCCAAATTATACAAATTGACACAATTTTTATTTTAAATAACGAAAGAACAAATAAATTGGTATAAAATTAACAAATACACAAATAAAAATTCGAAATAAAAATCACTTGATGACGTAAATCCGTGTAACTTGCTTAAAGTCAAGTGAATGTGACATTTACGATCAACCATTATTGGCATTTAATCTTATAGTTTGGCAACAGATTTTTGGTCGACGGGATAACTAAGTAATTCCAAAAATGCATATGTAACTGGTATTTGAAAACGAGGTTTTCGCCAAATTTTCGAAAAAAAAAAAAAAAAATCACGCCAAACCTGCTGTGCGTATTTGACATCGTATATGACTGACGCCAAAGTATCGTTATTTTGCTTGATATGATAAGCCGGATGTTGTTGTTTATGCTGTTGACGCGTTCCCGAAAGTATCGGAAAATATCGCTCCAATATGGGACGCGACGTATATGACATCTGTGCCAAACTTTCATATGAACGGCGAAGGGATCAGACCGTATTTGTTTATGGTTGTTGATGACTTGAACTATTATAATATAGATGAAATGATGGCGATAGAATAATATTTGTCAACTTATCACCTGTGCCCGGCTAACATAAAAGTACCAAAATGGCACCTAGAGTATAAAAATCGAAGTGGTCCGCCTGGAACTGTTGATGATAGTCACATGACTTAGGCTATTGTTATGGAGATTGTTTTAAACACCGGGAGACAAAGACTCTGAGTACTTAATTTATTTTATTTTAGCTTCTTTTCAAATGTTTAACTGAACCTCTTTAATCAAAAACGAAAACAACCATTGGATGTCTTAACAGCAACTGTTTCGCCCTTAAATTTTTGCAATAAAAGAGAATTGAATGGAAACCCGTTTATAGGGAGAGCTGCACAGCTTTTTTCAGTATAATTCAATCTTCTGTAATATTTTTAAAACCCATCAGATTAGCATGTTTTTAAGTTCTGTGGTGTCTGAACGGGGGCAGAGCCCCCTAGTATATATATACATATATATATATGTATATATCACTTTTTTATGGACACGATAACTTCCGTAATTCTGCAAAAATCTCTTCCAAACTTATGCATAAAATCAAGGGGCATAAAATCTCGGTCAAGTTCGTTAAAGGGCAAAAATCGGACCAAGGGGATGGAAATAGGGAGTGGTTTTTTAAAAACCGAAAACCTCCCATAACTTGTTAATTTTTGTACATATCAAATCAGTTTAATTTTTTTTTAGTTCTAAAAATAGGGTAAAAAATTTATGTATCACAGATTTTTGGCGCAAGAGGCGAAATTGAAGAGGCGAAAAACAGGGTTTTAGAGAGAAAAAAATTCATAACTTCGTCAATTCTCAAGATATCAAATCCAATTAAATGTATTATAATTCTTCTTAATAATATCTACAACTTTTATATTGACAAGTTTTTGACAAAACCAATTCTTTCCGCAAAAAAAATTAAAAAAAATTTAAAAAAAATAATAATAAAAACGAAAACAAAAAAATGTGGCGGGGAGCTTGAAGAAGAGAAAAATGATAACTTCGTCAATTCATAAGATATAAAATCCCCATGAATTTTCTATGTATCTTCTTATTATTATTGATAAGTTTCTGATAGGACTAACTCTTACAGCTAAAACAAATTAAAAATACATATCGGTTGAAAAAAAAAATCACCGTATTACGGTTGTATTCAAATCCAAATTGCTTCTTTTCTGACTCAATTTTAAATCCATTTTTGCTCTCAAACGTATCCAATTGCTAGGTTTTCTTATTCAGAAACTGTGTAATCTACTGTAACGGTCGAGTTTTTGAGAGGCAGAATATATTTCAAAAAATGATGTCAAAGCATTTTGAACCGAAGCGATCCCGAAGCGATTGTGTTGAAAACAAAAATTATGGTCCTACTGACAAAATAATTCTTTATAAATCAAGTTTTAATTAATTGAAAGAAAAATAAAAACACAGGTCGCTTATAAATGTCTTGAAAAATCACGTCAGCAAGATTCATATTTTTTTCTTTTAAAAAAGGAATTTGAAAACATGCCAGAATATTTCGTGTTCTGAGCATGGAAGAGTATCTTTTTTAATACCGCCTTAACATGATTCTGATAAAACCAGTTGTTATATAAAAATGAAATTAAAAACTCGTCAAAAGTGGCCAGATAAAATTGTTAAAGTGTATTTATCTCTAATTATGATTTAGTTTTTGTTGTTGAAATTAGTGCTTAAATTCGAAATCTACCTTTGCCAGTAGACCGAGCCAGGAGAGATTTTTTTATTCTTTGGTATTTCCATATTTATGCTTAAGCGTTCATTAATTAATGGCATTTGAAAGTTATTTTTACTAATATTTTTCAATAAAAGTATTTAAACTAGAAGTTTAATGGATTTCTAATTACATCTAGAAAGTGATTAGAAGCTAGTAATTATCACCAATTTTCAAAATTACCTATGTTTAAAAGTTTTTTTTTTTAAATTAAATAAAGACTTCTAAACATCTTCAATTCATTTTCATTACGTGTACCAGTATTTTGTTTAAGTAATTTCGTTATTCGTTGTCATTAGACATTTCTAACTTGATAAACGAATAACCTTCTTAATTTTTTGTTCGTATGTCTTTTTTAGTAATTAAATAAAATAGGATCTACCGAATTCTGTTTTTTCTTAGGGTGTTTATAATACAAGTTTAACGGGATTCTGTTGTCGATTTAGCCTTCATCACAAAACTGTTCTCTTACCTCACAAAAAGTTCAGTAATAATATACCGGGTGTCCCAAAAAGGACTGACTGATTTTAAAATTCAATAACTTGCAAACGGTGACAGATATTTAAAAAATTCTTGCAGGAGGGTTAAGCATAAGGTCAAAAGTTTTATTACAGTGATTTTCAATTTTAGTTCGATTTACAAACAATAGATGGCGCTGTAAGCAATAGTCGCTAAATTCAGGCTCGTTTTTTGGTACTTCGTGGCCCGGATAATACATTTCCATCTCCTTTTTCTGCATGGAACAAGATAAAGGACCAAAAATCGAGCCTGTATTTAGCGACTATTGCTCACAGCGCCATCTATTGTTTGTAAATCGAACTAAAATTGAAAATCACTGTAATAAAACTTTTGACCTTATGTATAACCCTCCTGCAAGAATTTTTTTAATATCTGTCAGCGCTTGCAAGTTATTGAATTTTAAAATCAGTCAGTCCTTTTTGGGACACCCGTATGTATTATACAAATGATATAAACGTACGTTTTAGGGAGAACATTTTTTTTTTTTGCAGCATCCAGTTAAGTGCATCCAGATGATACAAGAATCACAAGATAAAGTGCATCTTTAAATATATGATTATCGGGATACAAAACTGATCATCTAGTGACTTTTTAACGGTGCTGGTTTAAGTTATCTAGATACTAGACAGTGATAGATAAATATCTCGGAGAGAGTATCTCTGAAACTAAAATGTTTCTTCAATGTCAACAAGCTTTTGTTACTAAAACTTTTAGAAATATTAAAATGGCATAGACAGTACTTGTGGATAATGAGTTGTTAGGCGAGATCATTGCAATAGAAAAATGAATTTCTAATAATCCATTCATGTAAGTCCCGCTTGACAGCTGATTGCATTGTAAGACAGAAGAAAGAGAATCCCCGCATGCAGTTTACGACTGGATATGAATCTACAGCAGGACGTCTTGAATTTTTTTTTATTGACTAAATGATATGAAAACATGAAATTACACTGTGTAAGCAAGCAGGTAAGCGTCATAATAGGTCCATGTAGGTATGAAAACGATAGGTTAGTTTATCTGAATTATCTTCCATTTGCATTACTCACATTTGCACATTTAATGACGAGCCCTTTTACCACCCACAAAACAAACTGACGGCCCGCTGTCTACATTTGGCCTCGCAAAATTTAGTCTGTACAGGTAAGTCATTGGATTTCTAGATGTGTTTGATATAATTTTCCGAGAACACGTTTAAAGTATCAGAATTCTCTTCGACTGGTAACTGCGGTCATGAATATTGGAATAGCAAAAATATACTCATACATATATATTGAAAGATTTCAAGACACAGGACAAAATTTTGCGTTAATATTCAAAATAAGTATAAGTGAGAAAAAGAGAAAATGCATTTTTTAAAAATAAATTCCTATTAGCAAAAGGTTTTTTTTATGGTAATTTTTTACGTTCTGTCGATATTGTTTTAATCATAAATACTTCCAATGGAAGAAAAAAAATATTAGTTATAATTTTAATAAAATGCAAGTATTAGATAAATTTTACTTTGGAGCGGAAATAATCGAAATGAAATATTAAAATATGTCTCAACAATACTGTCAATATTGTTTAATATATAAAAAAAAACAAAGGAACATTGGACCATTATTGTTTTGCTATTGGGAATATGTTTTCCTTATAAAGAGATACTGACAAATATAATTGTCAGTACACAGTTAACTATTACGTTTCAAATTTGAAACCTTCTTTGGTGCAAGGTACAGTCGTGGAAAAAAAGTAAACACCCCCTACTAACTCCCCAACAAATTATCGTAGAAGAAAGTTACTGGTACCGAACGATTGGAAATAAAGTCTACTTTTAAATGATGTATATAAAATTTGCTTAGGGGGCCATCTACAAATTAAAACGATTATAAGTTTAGTACACAATTCTGACAGCATAAATAAATTCTGCACTCTTCAATTAGTCTAAAAACAATTTTTATGCAATTCGTACCATAAGTTTCCGAGAAATTAATTATTTCAAAACGAGCGTATTTTAAGGGCTGTATCCAATTAGAAGTTCGGTACTCAATTGTTAACCGAGAGAGCTCCCTTCTTGATCAAGGCACCTTAAGTAGTCAATTAAGCCTGTTATATTACCGGATAGCATAAGAAATTTCAAAATATTTAGTCACTTCTATCATAGACGGCCCATTAAACCATCATTTTGCCGTTTTTAAGCATAATTTGAAAACTACTTGGAAGAAAAATGTGAAATTTTGTATTTCATTAAAGCAGGGCCTAATAAATCTGAATACATAAAAAAATTGTAGGTTGCAATTCATAATTTTTTTTAATATTAATTTCATAATTCATAATTCATATCAGAAAATTATAAAAATTGCAAATTCAACGTATTTATGTTTGGGTATATTAGTATTACTGCGACACAAAAAATTAGAACATTAGGATCATAATTTCATAAGTTATAAATAAAAGTATGAAAATGTAATTTAACATTAGAAGCACTAAATTTTGAATGTTTATAATTCAAAAACTTATCATTCAAATGACTTGAAATTTGGTGTATAGGCATAGTTTGGACCAAAAATGTGAAATATCTCGTTACAATTGGGTATTGCCATTGAAAAAATAAAGTTTGGATTCGTTTTAATATGTAGATGCCCCCCTAAGCAAATTTTATATACGTCATTTAAAAGTAGACTTTATTTTCAATCGTTCGGTACCAGTAACTTTTGTCTACGATAATTTGTTGAGGAGTTAGTAGGGGGTGGTTACTTTTTTCTCCCACGACTGTACATAGAAGAACTAGAATATCGTTATTCAAAACACATTTGTTTATTGCAAATACCAAAAATAAATATTTTCCGCTACATTACTATTACAGATTAATAAGACAACATATATAATTATTAGATTTAAAACCTTACCAAAACTTAATCGATTTCCTTTTTAAAAACCAAAACTGACCTATATGTAAGATGATAATAACATAAACAACTTTAAATTACATACATATATTTTGTATTTATAAAGAAATACATATACTCAGCAGTAATATGTAAATGTTACCATGTTGAAATTTAAAATAATTTTAAGATTAAGAAGAAATAAAACAGAACGATTATTAAAATTTAAAAATGAGATAGTGATGAAATAATGAGTCAGATAAAATAATAAACGATATGCAATTTAAAAAAAAATCTTAAAAAATTAAATTATTAAAATTGAAATTAATTATGCAATTAATAAATTTTACCTAATTAGTAATGGTTATAAGTGGAACTTATGAATATTAAAGTTACATTTAGCATATGTAGGATGATGAATTCTGTAACTCTGAGAATCATTATTAATAAGAAGGTGGTAAAATAATGGTTAAGTTAGAAAAACATCATCTTTATGATTCAACATTAAAATTGACTTTCAGATCAATAAAATTGAAACTATTCTAATTCCATTAGATTGAATAATTCTCCATACTTCATAATTATTTGCCGACTACTCTACTTGTTAGAACGCTGGTTAAAAGCAAGAGATGCCTGGTTCGAATCCCGATCCATACATTTATGTTGAAAGTGTGTTATATTCTAATTGAATTACAGGTCCCGTTCAATTTCTAATTATTTGCGAAGAATAATCACGACTTTATGTTTAAACATTTTACCTGTTTTTCGTTCACCAGTTTATTGCTCCATATTTTACACATTATCAGCCCACATTTTACAAGTTTATAGTTTAATATTTCTTTAGTTCATGGTTGAACCTACACAAGCTTATAATTCAACTTGAATATCAAATATTCGAACAGGATTACACATTTTTAAATTTTCAGATGAAGGAACACCAGAAGTTGGTTCCATCAGTGCCAAAACTTTAGCAGCATACACTTATGCGTATATTACATAAAATATTTCTATGTTCATTTAGGCGATGAATTTGGTACACAAGATCTAACGTTAATATTTGGAAATTTTTCCAGAGAGAAAACATTCGCCTTGAATACAATATTTCAAATGAAAATTAAATTTCAAATTATTTTTGCTTAAAAGGCGCAAAGACCAACTTAGTGAAAAAGATTCCATGCCGGGAATCGAACCCGGGCCATCAGTATAGCGCACTGACGTTCTACCGCTAAACCACATGGAACGATACCCAGCCTGGAACTTCTCACTATTACAAGTTGGCAAGGCTACTGTCCAGGCTGGGTATCGTTCCATGTGGTTTAGCGGTAGAACGTCAGTGCGCTATACTGATGGCCCGGGTTCGATTCCCGGCATGGAATCTTTTTCACTAAGTTGGTCTTTGCGCCTTTTAAGCAAAAATAATTTGAAATTTGATTTTCATTTGAAATATTGTATTCAAGGCGAATGTTTTCTCTCTGGAAAAATTTCCAAATATTAATATAGATTCATTCGATGCTGGATTTAATTAAGTGTCTGTGTTTGCCCCATGTTGGTGGCTCACGGAAAATATTCCATCTTGTGCTGCGTTTGCAGCCTTGCCAACTTGTAATAGTGAGAAGTTCCAGGCTGGGTATCGTTCCATGTGGTTTAGCGGTAGAACGTCAGTGCGCTATACTGATGGCCCGTGTTCGATTCCCGGCATGGAATCTTTTTCACTAAGTTGGTCTTTGCGCCTTTTAAGCAAAAATAATTTGAAATTTGATTTTCATTTGAAATAAAAGATCTAACGTGTTAATCTTTTTTCCCTTTTTTTTTAACTATAACATCTTGGATCGCTGGGTCCCCAAACGGGGACCTCTGTTCTTATCCTTATAAAAGCTAAAAGGTATGATTTTTTTACGTTTTCACATCACTTCTTGATAGCTTAATTTTTTTTTTTTTTTTTTTTTTTTTTTTTTTTGCATTCGAAGTAAACAAATAAATGGCAGCATCTAAGCTGATTCCCACATAAAATAAATGTTATTTTCATCTGAGTTTGCAAAATGCCTAAAAATGTCCAAAAGAGAGTATGACCAAGAAAGTGAGAAATTTTCATAAGTATTTAACTTCAATCATTTTCAATAAAAAATTTTGAGGATTTTTAGATTATTTACTTGTGTGAAGCTCTTAAATTTGTGATTGCGTTAATTTAGGTTAATGGTTATTAAATTGGTATTTTAAGGTGGTTTGTAGTTTTAGATTCATATTTTTGAACTGAAATTACTAAGCGCCTAAAGGGTCAATTTCAGAAAAGATATTTTTCCTGCCATTTACGATGTCATTTTGTTTGGAAAAAACCAATGAAGAAGCATTTGTATTATTATTTTAGCTTCGAAACTGAAGAGATTAAAATATCAACCTTATAAAAATAAACAATCAACTCTTTCCTTTACGTCTTTATTTATAAAATTTAGAAAAACGCATTGAAAATAAAAGAGATCCTTTAAATGTTAAATTCTTCAAACAATTTTGGTTGAAAATCCTCTATTGTACCCCTTTTTCATAATGTATGTGATATACGATAATCTTTTATTTATAAATCTTGCATTGTAAAATTCTTAGAAATAGTACACTGATAACTAGTAATCTAGTTTCTGAAATACTTAACTTTAAAAAAAAGGTTGCTTTCTTGTTTTGTGATATTTCTTCCACAGATGAGGGGATATTTTAAACAATGTGTCATATTTAGGGTGTGTCGACAGGAAAGAACCGATTGAATCAGAAAATTAAAAAAAAAGATATTTCTATAATATTAACCCTTTGAGATCCTGAGATTTTTTGGTAGAAATTGAAAGTTTGTGTGGTTTTTCCCTTATCGATAGGATCGTATTTGATAGAAAAAAATATTTAAAAACATATCCGTTGTCAGGATATGTCAAGAGAGGACCCACACAATTGGGTAGGTTCGGCCTTAATGCAGCCGTTCTTGGACTAAATCTACACAACTGGGATTATGTGTACGGGCATTTTGGATTATGTGTGCAAATATCTAAAAATAAAAGCTTCAGCAAAAAAAGTTATTGTTTATTGAGATAATTTTCTTACGCCACACTGAATATAATCGAAAGAATTTTTGTTTTTGGACAGACCACTAACATTTCATTTTCGGAGACGCGCTCAATGCCCGCACCCCTCTTATTAGCCGTTGACAAATGGTAGGCCCTTCACTCCGTTTGGTGCCTAATCCTTCAAATTTCTTTTTTAGTTTTTTCAGTATTTTTTTTTTTTTTGAAATATCGATCGAAAACCAAAAAAAAACTAGGTCTGAACCATAAAACTAGGACTGAGTAAGGACTACACCAGGTCCTAAGCCTAGATCCTTGTGGATCAGGTCTGTACTTTCCCAATGGTATTCTACAAAATTTAAAACTATCCCAGATGATACTGTTACCCCAGAGTGTGGTTTGTTTTTTACATATACTGCTTTACTGAGTCCCGTCCTAAAAAAAAAGGAATCATGCTCATCTATGGAAAATTTTCCCTGATCCCCTGGTAAATTCAAGCAGACACTACGGAAACTGTCGAACATTTGCTGACCTTTACATAATTTATTATTCATTCCTGATGGTTTACTTACAAAAGGAAATTAATTTATCAGATTTAAAAATATATCTCGTGGTATGCATATAACTCATATAAAACTTATAAATCATATGGCATCTATAAATCAGAGCAGGAAAATACAGTTCGTTACATGTGCATATTATATATCTAATACTATCCATTTTAAATCGAAATCATGAATAGTACAAACCTATTAATTTAAAATTAAACCGCTTTAAAAATGTAATTAATAAAAAATAAATTGCTAAAAACACAAATAAAAAAATCACTTAAAAATAAAAGTTTTATATATTAGGAATTATAACTATTTTGGAAATGGTACATTCCGGACCCACACAATTGTGTTTGTTATTTGTTTTCAACTTTTGTATAGCCTAATTAAATTTATCAAGGACAAAATCAATTCAAATCATGAATAAAGTATATGAAAAGAAAAATTAAATGTAAGCAAACACTAAAAATCATATTAAAAACAAATTATGACAGTGCATATTTTTTGTCTATTGCTGTCAGATGATATAGTCTTTTTAAAAGCAGAAAATCCAACCCTGTATTGTAGTTAGTGCCCCCTAGGTATGTTTTATCAAAACATCTGAAGCCAATTAACTCATATAAATGTGCAGATTTGGTTTTAAATCTCACAAAAACAGGAAATAGTCTTTTTCTTTAAATTAGTATCACCCACACAATTGTGTGGGTCAGGGCTTAAAGTATTAAATTTTGGAAGGTGGTAGAAAAAAGGGATAAATAGAGGTCTGGTGGATTTTTAAAGTAGACAGCGATCTTTTCACTATTAAAACGCATGTACATCATGTTTCGTGCAAATCGGTCAAAAATTGAAGATTTGTATAAGGGACATACTTCCAGAGAACGGTTTTTATATACTATATAGAGATGATTAGTATAGATTAATGAAACTGTAATCGATTCTGTTCTAAAGTACAATAATTTTACAATACTGGTTTTTAATACAATTGACACAATCATTAAAGATGCAAGTATTAAACATTTCTGTCGCTCAATAATTTTGATTTTCAAAATGAAAGAATTTAAATTGATTTTAAATACCTCATTTTCAATAGTGTTTTTAAAAAATCACCTTTTTTTTTTTTTTTTTTTTTTTTTTTTTTCATTTGGAAAAAAGGATAAAATTCAGTACAGGAAAACAATTTGACTCATAAAGCAAAAAATAAAGCGTTTTTTAAAA
Organism: Maratus speciosus; assembly: GCA_963932465.1. Classification (NCBI taxonomy): domain Eukaryota; kingdom Metazoa; phylum Arthropoda; class Arachnida; order Araneae; family Salticidae; genus Maratus; species Maratus speciosus. Next base: position 173,460,800 of record OZ010790.1, on the reverse strand, counting down.
TGTAAAAAATCGTAGTTAGGGAAGACGGGGGAGGGTTGCCCCATTTTTTACAAAATGATTTTTATTTTTTAAATATTTAACCTAGAATAAAGTTTCATACATCATTTTATTCATTGTATAATCAGTTATCGAAATAAAATTGTGACACAAGTGTAATATATAAGAAACACAAAAATTATTGATTTTAATCAATAACAATTTAAAATTTTTAACATATGGAAAGTTTAATCCACTATATGGGATGCTTGACTCACTTCATTTTATATTTAAATATTTATTAAGGGAAATAAAATCAGTTTTAAAAAGTGCAGAATAACTTTAAGCTACATGGCTTAATTACTTTAAAAATTATTTCGGAAAATATGATATATAAACAAACCTGCTTAGACGGAATTTAAGTTACAGGATAAAATTTTCGTTTTAAAGTGCCATTTTTTGTGACGCTGAAACAGGAAACACTATTTTTCACATTGTTTGGTTTCATCTCATTGTGTTCATTTTGGTGAAATTTGTCTACATACCTTCTTAAAATGTTTTCATCAGTGTTATGTTCTTTTGCAGAGGCATGAACACTTAACATTTTTTAAGGCTGCAGCTTCCATCCTTTCTAGACTTTTTCATTCTTTCTATTTACCTACTATGGGCAACATTTAAAAGAAATAAAAGTTCCTATTAAAATCCCAACTTATAATTCATTAATTTTTTTCTTGCTTCTATAGCAATTTTTCACATATTGCTCCAATAAATTTTAAAAATTTACCTTACTATCACCCATTTTACTCTACCTTTACAGAATAAATTTATATTATTTTATAAATATAACCTTTAACCCTTAATTGTGTACTTAAAAATATTTCCAAAAATAGTTCATTAATGGAGGTCTGACTATCTGTTCAACCCTCTCTCACATTGATTGGATCATGTTTCACCGCATAGCCACTTGTTAAAGTATAGCCCATGATTATATTTATCCTAGTTTATTGTACAATCTTTATGCATGGGTTAAAAGCTCAATATTTCTGCATTACTTAAAACCTGCTTACTTAAATTTCTGTGATGTATTTTGGCCGGGAAAATGTTACAAAATGTTTCTAAAAAGTACACTTTTTAGTTACAAACGCTTCACAATTGATTTTTCCAAACCTGTTTCATTTAACTGCATGAAGCAAACACTATTGTTTGAGCATTTAAGTAGCTTTTATTATCACCTATTAGCACCTATTCACCTAGTACATCGTTACAAGCTCTATATTTATTTGCAATTATTTCAATTGATTCTCTAATGGCTTCCTGGTAATTATTTGTACGAAAGATAATTTTCGATTTATTAAAATCTACATTTATAGGTTGAGTTTGAATTAATCTTGAAGATACAGTATGGGGTCTATTTAATTCGTCTATGTGATTACTAGGGGGCTCTGCTCCCTGCGAGCTACGCCTGCCAACCCCTATTCAGGCTTCAGGACTCCAAAAAACACGGTAATGTGCCCTATTTAAAAAATATTACCAGGTTACTGAAGATTGAATGGCATTAATATAGCAGTGGCTATCTTCTGTAATTGACTTTCCATTCTTTTCCGATTGAATGGGGTATTTTTCTATTACAATGTCCTCATTCATCGCTGTCGTAACAAATGATGGTGGTTTTCAGGATTGATAAGTAAGATCAATTACACATTTAAAAATCAGCTTGTATAAAATGGTGAGGTTAAAAATATCGTTAACTTTCTGCCTTTTATAACGACTCCAGGGACAATGTCCAACTTTTAGTTTCGAAGTTAAAACACTCCTTCTGCTTGGGAGTATTTTTCAGAACGACGGTACTGAAAAGCAATTTATTTTTAAATTTTTAACATTATAAGTTATGTTTTGATCGAGTATTATATATTTTCAGGAACAGATATACCTTATTCATAAATTCTTTCTTTATTTTAATACACCAACATGTATATTTTACAATGTATGTTGTTTATATTATTTAATATGAATACACGGATTATCTAAAATGTATTTATTGAATAGCAATTCGTATAAAATAAAACGAAAGTATTTTGTGCATACTTTTACCTGTATTTTATGCTTCATCAAATGATGTAATATATAAACAAATTTGCTAGTCGCACTCCATGTATACCATGTGGCGTCACATTATAATTCTTCGGAATGAAAACGGTTTTAAATGTATCGGTTTTACATATAACGCACTTTTTACTATTAAATGCACTGCCCATGTAATAATTTATTTCTTTTAAACCTTTTTTCTGCTTTAAGATTCACGGGCACATATAATATTTAATTTAAAAGTGTTTGGAAATATGATTACTTGAGCCTTTCAAATATAATCTAATATTTAACATTAAAAGTTTTACACGTGTAATAATGTACAGTATTCCTGCGACAATGTCACAATTGGTAAAATGGCGATTTTTATAGCCTTGAACCGAATGGAAGAATACGGTCCATTCACTTTAATTATGAAGATATTTAATATTTGGTGATTTTGACGTAATTATCTCATTTGAATGCGTTTCGCGTGAAATATATATTTTTTTAAGTTTTCGTACATTTTTAATACTAACGTGTAAATATTTTGACGTAATTTTCCTTATTTTCTGCTTTTGACACCTGATCATTTAATTCTTATTTTAAAATTTCTTTCTTATTTTAATAATTTCACTTTTTACAACAAAAAACAAATCTGATTTTTTTTTAAGTTACCTGAAAAACGTAATTTAATCATAATATTGTTTCACTATCCTGTTGAAATAAAATATAATTTCAATTATCAATTTGAAATTGATGAAAAAGAGGAAATCCAATAATTGCTATAGTTTTTCTTGTTGCCGCTTTTTTTCCAAATGCAGTAATATTGTTGCCATTACAGATTTTTACTACAGAAATGCAATTAAAATTAGAAAGAATTTTAATATTTAGAAAACTAATTCAAATTTTTGAATTATATTACCAGTTTTGAAATTTGCGGATCAATACGGAATTTTAGTGTTAATTTTTTGCATAGTATTCCATATTTTAGGAAAAATCGCCGTGAAGTAGAATCAGTCGTTTCATAAAATTGTTTCATAAATTCTTTTCATTAGGATTACATATGTAGAGAGAGTAGATATGAATTTTTATATGAGTCATTGTTAATTTACAGGAAAACACAAAAGAATTCGTTTATAGTACTTTGTATGATTGACAAAAGTTCCCGGTGCGTTTTCGGATGTAGTGCGAATTTTTTATTTATCAAAATATTTCCATATTATGTGGTATGTATAAAATCTATAGATAATATACAGGACTACACAAAATAATTCTAATGTATGACTATGTGGAATGCAATAATTGCTTAAAGATGTGTTATGCAATACTTAAAATTGTGTTATGCATTTTACAACTGAATCTATATTATAAATGACAAACATATCTGTGCGTACCGCATACGTCATTTTGCAAATGGCAACATTTTGAAATTTAAATTGAAATTTCTGCTTTGAAATTTTCACTACAACAAATTTTTAAACTTCTAAACATAGCACATTTTCAATTTTTACACTATCGTATAGGAGAAAAATGTTACTTTTAAATGCAATTTGTTTAAAAGCTGTATCTCAGTTAATTTTTGATATATTATTTTTTTTGTAGTTTTTAATACAAATTTTGTAATCGTGGCAACTGAAGCACTCCATTTCTATTAAAAGGAAAGGAAAAAATAGTCAAGTACTGTATCTTTTTGTTGCCATTTTCTCATAAAAACTGAAAAAAAAAATATTGAAATTAAAATACGTGCTATGTCAGAGATATCGTCTGTTATAAACCCAGAGAATTTTGATTTTATTTCGGTTTAATTTACCAATTAAATGATTTTTAGTTCATTGCAAACTTAGTTTAAACGCGATACAGCACTTTCTTTTTATTTGTGTCAATTTTCTCCGGTTTTACTTATCAAATAGCTGAAAGAATGCAAATTTATTAATCCGTGTGTAATAACATTTTCCGAATTCTGAAAAGATATAAATGAGTGATTTCCGATAAAAGATGGAGCTATTATGAACAAGCAAATGAAGGCATATGGATCATTAGATACCCGCTTCTTGAACGATGACCTTATGCTTTATTCTGGGTTTCTGCTTATTCACGAAAATGACATCATATGCATACTTTTCTATATATGTTGTTTAAGAATCGATCATAAAACTAGAATCGTTTAGCGTGTACAAATGACGTCATTTTATATATTAAAAAGCGTGCATTTTAATTCTTAAAACTGAAATATGTTTTGTAGAAGTGCGTCATTTTCAAACATTTTTTTTTTTAATTGTATGGTTTTAAATTTTGTTGTATAGGGTTTAGTGGCGCAAAATCCCATTAAGAAAATGACGTACTGCTTTTGAAAACACGCATTTTTCCTCATAAGTTTCCATTTTTTTTCTTCTGCATGTGTACTGATACTAAGTTTGAGACACTAGAAGAAATGCTTAAATAAGTGAGTATGTCGTCATATTTAAAAGAAAATTATCATTTTCTTAGATAAAACTAAACATGTTAACATAAAGAAGCGTAACAGCTAAGAAGCATAAACTATGGTAATTTTTATTCTCCGGTTTTGATATCAGAATCTGTTAAGAGTGCGACTATTCACATGGAAAGATGTTACTGACAATCGTGACTTCAAGTTTTGAGTTAAAATGATTTTGAAACGACCAAATTAAAATACCAATGTTTTTAAAAATCGTGAATAAGGATATGAGAGTTGTGTACGTAAATTTTGACAAAGGGAAAATAATGTCGGGTGTAAATCGGGTGTAGAAAAATTCTATAATTGCGTCATAGTAGAATACATTTTGATGTTTTTCATTTCGGAATACCAAGCCTAAGAGCCTCGGTTGATAACTTCATCACATCATAATAACTTATCTTTATTATATTTTACTAATTACATACATAATTAAAGTTTAATTTTAATAATGTGGACAATGGAGTTTTATAGAAAGAGTAATTTGTTATCTTTAGGTTAAAATAATATTTGTTTGAGAGTTAGACTAGCCAGTATAAGATGCATTTTTTATTGTAACTAATTTGGTAGGTTTTTAATAATATAATTAAATAGTTCCTACTTAAATATTTGCTTTCGTCGAAATTCGACGGGTTCCACCTTATGTTTTATAAAAGTAAAACTTCTATCTACCTAAACAGGATATTTCTCATACTACAAAAGGAAACATGAATAAGGAAGCATTTCAATGCCATAAAATTTATCAATTCGATTGCACCAAATTCAAATACATTACTATATACTTTGAATGTGTGAAATATTTTAGTATGATCTAGCAAGTTTTGACACAGATACCTCATCTCTAAAATACCAAAATTTAAATTTTCCCATTCCATCTGAATTTATTTGGGACACGTATAGATTTACTGTGTAGCTTATATGCAAACTACTATGATTCTAATCACGTTGAATCTAAGTGTGGAATTCTATTGTATTCTAAATTCAATAAATGTCATATGCTATATAATATTATGTCTTATAAGTCAAGCTTTATCCGAAGATATTGGATTTGCAGGAAAGCACAATTTTCTACGTATATCATTATTTTGCAAGTGTGCTTACGAAACCTGCACTGACATACTACAAAAGAATGAGTTATAATGTAATTTTCTATACGCTGTTTCTAAAATTAATTATAATAATCAAACATTCTGATTACTTTTGCAATAGTAATTTAAACAAATGTGTTGAATTAAATTTAAAACAAAATATAACTCAATATAAAAAGTGCATATTTAAACCTTTTCACATTCAAATACATTTTAATTTTACATGCTGATACACATTTATTCCATCACTTGGTTAACTTGCTAATGTTGTTGAAATAAGTTTCCAATAAGCCCGGTGACATCAGTTTAATGAAATGGGGATCTTGGGGCTATGTTTTCGTTTTTTTTATCAGGTGATGTAATGTCAGTGAATTTGCAAAGTTTCTCATTATCCATGAATGATAATTAGTGTCATTGCTTTTCAAAAACGCTTTCTGGAGACAACGCCCTCATAGAAAAGTACCTAATACTCTCTTATACTTTACAAAACTCCCTTCTTTTCTGTTGGCATATCACTTTTAATTATTTTCTATTGTTCCAAAGGAGATTGTACTAAGAAGCAACATTGCTCCATGTAAATTCTTTGTTAAGACAATGATGTTGATGTTGATGCTGATGGAACCCCAACACACGGAATAAATACAGAACGACTTTAACACTTTTTGGGAACGGTCTTTACAGTATAAATGTAGCATTATGTATGACAATTGTATTACATTAAATAGCGCTGACTCTTGATTATAGTTCTAATAGAAAATTTCCATGAATTTAAAATTTCTCTTAGCTACAGGCATGTTAATTTTCACCCACACCTCTTGGAAGACGTTCCAAAGCCTTTTAAAAACTTGTAGATTGTAATTTTATAGCGTTCGTTTTTAAAACAACTATTTTGCAATTAAAAAAATTGTGATCCCGCACGATAATGCACAGTTTTATTTAAGAGTTTAAAAAAAAAATGTTTCAATCAAAGAAGAAAAAGTGCAATGACTTCGGTTCCTAAATGTGAAATAGTTTCTAAAAGTATTCAAGTTTGCTACCCGGTTATGGTTGAATACAATAATAGGTAGATTAACATATGCATTCCACTGACTCCTATACTGTGTCATACTAAGTTTAACCATAAATTCACTGACACCTATACGATTACATATTACGGTTAACTACAAATCCACTGATACCCATACGGTAAACAAACAAAAAATAAACATACAACAAATAACATACATTTAGCGAGTTCTCCACATATTATTTCAAGTATATAAGAAAGACGTGTGGTTGCTGGTAGGTGATGGAAATTTTGCTGTGGAGTACAAAAGGTTAAAGCTCAAAATAGTGTGAAATAATGCTGAAGTAAATTTATGAAATTCATATATCCAACTCGCTGTGACCAACAAAATATTTCAGAAGTCATTTCCAAAGACGGAATTCTAGTTTTCTATGTAAAATCAGAGCTTTACCTGGTCAAAGCCTCTCCAGTAACACTTTAAAGTCAACAGCCATATATTTAGCGCTTTACTTGAAGAAATGACTGTAAATTCGCATTATGCTTCCCCCACGAATATTTATACTGACATCTTGCTAAAATGGGCATTAGGGAGACGCCTTTTACGAAGACATTCATTGAACACATTGTAAAGTAACTCAAATGGTTTGGAGAAAAATTCATATGATTGTAATATTAAAAGTTTACTATAAGGGCATTTTGAGACATAGTTGTAGGAAAGAGTTATTCCTGTCCTATCAAATAAAATTGTCATAGAAAAACGGCATTTTAGGATAAAAATACAGTGTGAAAGCCGTTTCGAAAAGGCTCTAACTACCTTCTGTGTAAACAATAAAATCCATTTGAATATAGCTGTGTAGATGAGAAATTGTATACTAAATGCACATTTTGAATACTAAATATATACATAAGTTTGAAAAGCAAGATACTTAGTTTTTCTTTTTGTAGTATGTGGAATTTGAGTGCAGAAATGTATCAACATTTTCTTAACACGTATATGTAAATGATTGAAATTTGACTCAATTAATCGTGAGTGTATATTTGTTCATCATTTTCTCTTGAAAGGATCTCGAATTAGCACAATACTTGTATCTGGATCCATAAGAACCAGCATAAAGACGATCAAGTGCGGTCAAAATAGTTTTACATTGATGTATACATATACTTTTCAATGACAGCCTTTATGGATCCATACCTTTTACAACATCCGCTGGATCATCCATGATATTCAGTAGAGAACGTCCTGGCGGATTAATTGAGGAATTTTTAGATCATTTGATTTAGTCAGCAGACACACTTATGGTTTCACACAGTATCTTTAAGTAAGCATTTTGGTATCATAGCTGCCAACCGTCGTCATGGGTTTCATTATTTCATGTACAATAAATGTATTTTGAATAAAAAATTTTACGCAAAAAAGGAAAGAAAAACCTATACTATTTATAAACATACCACATATTTTATAAGCGCATAATAATAGGTTTCATAAATTTTATAGTTCGAAATAATTTTATTTGTCATTAGAATAAATGGAAGTTTGGCATCTATGTGATCATAGAAATCCGCCAGAGTTTCTCGCGAAGCCAAAGAAACAGCAATGCAATGAACAGGAAATGAAAGGAATTTCCGCTAATTGATGCCAAACGATTTTACAAAAATATATATATATATATTACTATGTCTAGTTTGTATTTTGCGGACTGACAAAAAGGCATTTTAACACCTCTATTTCCCTACATCTATTTATCATAGAAACGAAATTCTAATTTTCATGGAAATGGGGCGTACCGCGTGACCCAGGAAACCCAAGTAAAGTGGAATACGTCGAATATGTTTTTGGTAAATGCGATATTAATAGTGCTGTTTTTTGCACTTTTGGGATTCTTCTTCAGACCAAAAACGGTTCACAGGGATATATCGTGGTGGATTTTTACACTGTTTGCTGCCTTTGAATTGTTTTTATGAGTAGTTCAAACCTTTGAAAGTTTAGTGTAAAAATAACGCTTAGTCTTTGGTTTATATGAGTTTGAAATAATTCATTCCTATACTTAACATAGAGCAAAAAATTATTAAACGACCAACCATTCAGCAAAGAGGAAATTGCTGGCCAGCAGCAAGATAGGTGCTGGAATTGATTAAGAAGGGATATCTAATGGTCTACCACTGCATGACCACTGCTGGACAGCTTCAGTCAACTTTGCTGTTGGAAATCATCAGGTAAAATTCTTATGGCCCTCCGTTTTATCTCTTGTGATCTATACCACACCATGGAAGTGCACGAACTTTTGCAGTATTATTGCTAGGAACCCTTACGCTAGGTGGCGTAATTTATCTAATTAAAAAAATTCACTAATTGTAATTTTTATTCAATTATTTTAATCTGACGTGTAAAAATATTTAAACAATTACGTTTCAAGTTTAACAAATAATAATTTATTAGACTTTTAAATATTTTGTCAAGCCTATATTAAAATAAGAGTTATTTGTAAAATCCCGTGTCAGATTAATCAATTTGAACGCAAATCTGAAATGAATATCTGAACACAATACTGTGATATTTGACATTTGAAATCCACCGTAGTGGAAATTACTTTGAGGCCTATAGCAACAATGACTGTCGCCTCAAATGATCCTTATTTATACACAGAAGTCGTAGCACAACCCAGTCAACAAACTCCATCATTATTAAAATGCATGCAGCAAACCGTTTATTAAAGCTGTGAAGCTTTTTTTTAAATTGTAGATAATATAGCACCACTGCCACCAACAACATAAATCGGTAAATAAATAAATAAATAAATTCTTTATTCTTCTGTCTTAAATCTTCTTGAAAGATTTCGGTTTTCATAATTTACACAGTTGAGAATCAATCAGCGTATAAAATATATAGGATTTATATACCATACAATAATTTCTTTACAAGTTTAATGACCATGGGGGCTCAAATCACAAAAGAAACAAACTTGAAATAGTATAATGAGAACTTGAAAAGTACGAGCGGTCATAGAATACGCTGAAATTACTTGTTCATGTCTGATCGCGAAAACCAAACAGCAAGGAGCGCGGTTAGTACTTGGAAGGATGACCACATGGAAACCGCTGTAAGTTCAATTATTTTTATAAAAAATCTGTAGATATTTCTATTATACACACTTCTACAGCTATTTCTATAGCTTTGGGGGAAACTAACTTATAGAAAAACGGACCATAATTCTATAATATTCTATATTACTTTTTCTATATGTTTTTTTTATATAGAATTCTATAAGGAATTTTTGTAAGGGAAAGTGCTGGCCCAGCAAAGGATTAGCAGTAGGATAAATACTTCTATGGTTATATCACAATTCTTATAAAAGCAATATATTTAAATGTATTATGATCCTCTCTGAAAATGGAAAGGGTTTTACAGTTGAAAATGTTTCATGTAACTTTTTTTTAAAGAAAAATTATAACAATGAAAATGATTAAGAAAATTACCACTTTTTAAAAATATTTACCTTCGACTATTTCTCTACTCTATCTAAATTTGATTGAAAGACATGGAAATCCCTAAGGGTAATTAGATACATGATAAGGGAAATGTCTGTAAAACGATGACCAAGAAACTCAATCGAATGCATTTAACCGAGAACTTGTGTAAGTTTACAGAGTCTTGACCGAGAAACGCAATCGAATGCATTTAACCGAGAGCTAGGGTAAAGTTGAAGAGAGTCTTGACCGAGAAACTCAGTCGAATGCATTTAACCGAGAACTAGAGTAAATTTACACAGAGTCTATTTTTTCTGTGTTTTTACAGAAAATTTTAACAGAGTATCCATGTATGGCAATAGAACGATCACCCGTTGGCAATATCTGCGACTTAGTCATTATCTCCAACCAGGTTATTGGATCCAACAAGGATCCCCAAAACTGATGAAAAATATGAAATCATTCACTCTTTGATTTCGCATCATAATCAAAGGATAAAGTTTGATTTTTGTGTCTCCAGTGGTCACTAACATGACCGCTATGTGTCATCTTATTTCGTTATTAAAATTCTTTTTTAAAAGCTAGAAATGAATATGCTAATGAATATGTTTAATCTTCTCAGACTGTGTGTTATTGTCCTCGCATTGTATTTTATCATGAAAAATTTAATTTTATTGAATGTAAAATGCAATTTCTATTTATCTTCATTATCCGAATCTTCAAAAATATAACGATAGATGCTAATAAATTGCTTAAATGTTAATTTTAAAAAACATAAACCAAATTTTGAAAAAATTCTTTTTGGGGGAAACTCACATGTACATTATACATGTACATTATACATCGACATTATACATGTCGATGCGCCTCCTTGAATAATTTTGTAGCTCTTTACTTATGATCACAGCATGAGAGCTTGAACTGAAAGACAAATAAACAATCTGTCTGTTTAATTAATATAGATTAAAAATGCTGTTAATTCAGTTAATAAGACTGATTTTATTTGTACAATTTATCTCTTCATATGCTTTAATAAATCAAAATACATTTCAAAATTTCTTTAGAAGTTTAAATTTCATTTATTATTTTTAACAGATACGAAAATAATCGCCTTATATAATGAGATTAAAGTACTATTATTAATTGAATTCAAATTATTATTATCGAAATAAGATGAATATTCATTTATTCACATTTCTTCGACATAACAACATATATAAATTTATTATTATGAACTGATAATTAAAATATATTCTTATTATTCAACCCATTTAAATCCGATTAAAGGGATAATAAGATTATTTATTTGAAGTCATGACGTTGATTAGTAATTAAATGTGTCTTACAAAATTTTATTTTTTCATTTTATCATAAAATTAATTAAATCTATAACTTTTGATACGTATTAAGTTAACCATACATTCATAATTTATCATTTTGATGTTTAAAACATGGAACCTCTTAATTTCATTTGTTATATTTTATGCAAATAATGTATTTAAATCAATTAAAGACTACGCAAGGTGTTTATAGATTTTTGATCGATACACAGTTTTTGCTTTAACGTAGAATAACTCAGGGAGAGTCGCCGCATCCGGGATAGATGCCGCACCCCTTGTATTTCTTGTAACTATCGATAGATGGTCGTCAAACGCACAGTATAGGTGCGCAATGAGATTCTTTTAACCACTGTATAGCGTGAATCTCATTTCTATGTTTATTTGTAGAAGTACAATCCTTAATTTGACGTAAGTGCATGATTTCACTGTCCAAACTTTTAAACACGTTATGTTTAAATGTTTTTCATACACGAATTACTAAATGCATGCATGATTTCGAAGTCAAATCTAAGTGTAGTGTTTGTATAGAGTGCTGTGTGTATGGTTAAGCCATTCCTCTTAGCGATGGCAGGTAACTGTGATGGCCGACGTCTCACCATGCAAAATGAGATACATGCCGCATTGCAATTCAGGTATACATGCCGCAGTTTCTTTTGTACGGGATGATTAAGTGTTATTAACTTTTCCTTTTCTTTTTGCATAGACTAATCATGTTAGGCATGTTACCAAGTTTACTAAAACCAAAGTAGAAAAAGGGAAAAATAAAAAGTAAGAAGGGCAAGAGAGATGATAATAATGAAAAATTGAATTACGCATAACGCAGACGTTCTTTGCAAGGAGTGTTTAGAAAACTACTCCAAAAAAGAGGAAGTGTAATTAGCTTCGTTGCATCATCTGTCAAATCTAGTTACATAAAGACTGTACTTTTTCGACATTTTTCCTGCAGAATGTATTCGAAAATCAGGTCTCTTAACCCATTCGGGACCTCGAATAAAATTTGTGTAAAAGCCATCGGTCCCGAAACGGTTAACACATAAATTATGTAAACATAATTTAATTTTTTTTCTTTTCCCTCTCTAATGCAGTGATGTAACGTTGTTGCTGAAATAACAATTAAAATTTAATGTATAAAAATAAGTCGATAATTTTAATAGTGAAAGTCGGCAAACAATTATTAACTTGAATCTACTAATACGTTTCACTGTACTCATTTAGTTTCGTTTTGTTATTACCTCGTTAATTATAGTCCAGATATGAATATTTTTTTTTAATATTTTTATTTCATTCTGTTCTTATTACAAGCGCGGCATAACTACAGCACAAGTGCGGTGTCTCAGGCTGAATGTACTGGTGACGCGGCGCAATGTAATGTTTTAGAAAAAAAATTGTTAAAAAATATTAATTATTTGTTTAGAAATTTTTGTCGCAGTACACGCGTTGTATATTTAACATAAAATAGCACAGCATGATATTTTTTCATTTTATGTCCACCATGGGACTTTATACACAAATTCAAAAAATGTGTGGCATAAATCCCGGAATTACCCTATATATCACCAAGTGGGAAATTTTTACCGCAAATTTTAAAGCCTCATAAACGAAATTTGAAAAAATCTGTATCAATCATAAAATCTATCCATTTTCTATACTACTGAAATATTTACTGCTGTCAAAAGACAGAGCGCTGTGTGTTTTGCGATAAAACCACCCCGGATACAGAGAAAAATAACACAATTGGGATAAAAACACACTGAATATTGATGGAAACCATTTTCAAGAACATTACTGCATTGTCAAGAAGAATGTATTACTGATTCAATTTTGTATGCTATTTAATTTTAATAAATATTAAACTCAATCAACCATCTTGTTCATCAACTTAACAGAAAATGATTAAATGTCATTTAAATCAGGACATTAATTGAGTGTTTACAATTCACTATTACGTTATTTTGTTTAAAAAATAGTTTTCATATCAGTTGTATGAATTGATTATTGTTGTATGTAAGTTAAAATTTGTATATAAACATAATAGCTCCTTGCTATAATCAACGTGCCAGTATTAAACAGTAAAAAGGAGCAGTATATCCGAATGAGTGCTATAATCGAGGGTATTAAAAGACTAGAAATATGGTTGTCTTTAAGTAATTGATTTATATTTGTCTAAAAATTATAACTTTAGGTAAGGGTCTTTTACTTGCTGATAAATGGGGTCTAATGTAAATGTCTGAGTTTTGTCAGATGATCTAACTTTTGTGCGTAAAAGTGCCATCTTTCTATCGTTCCTCTAATTTTCATAAGTGAGATTGTTCCCAATGGAGTGTGTGTTGCAAGGTTATTTTATGATTTTTTATATTGATAATGTCGGAATGTCCATTTGGCGGAGTTTAAAGGAGTGATTAAACTTTACGTATTATTATTTAGTTAATAAATCTTGTAAAGATATAGAAGAAAGTAAAAATCCAATGTATCTTTAATAAATGATATATGCTCTTTACGATGCTTTTGCAAAAAGTATTATTACTTATACAAAAACTTTTGAACTTTTGGGACATTTCGTGTTTTTCAGAAAGTATTGACCAGCCAAACCTGGACTCTCCCATCCTTTCCTCCCCGAAAACGTTGTTCTTCTAAACACCCTTTAAACGCCAGGCTTGATTACAATGCAGATTTTTCATACCTATTTATGACAGATTCTATGAAGGATTAAATAATCATTCTAAATGTCAAAGAAAATATTTTCATGGATTATAAATAATAAATGATTACTTTATATTTTATATGATGTCTCAGAAAATAAATAAAAACAAAACATCTGAACCCACAGTCCATACGTAAAACAAAACTTTTACATATTGCAATAGCTTTCATTAAACTTTACGTATTAACATTTAGTTGATAAACAAGTAATATAAAAATTTTGTTTTTAAAGTCAATTCCTACTTAGGCCATCAAAGAAAAATTTAATATAATCCCTTATATTACTTATATTAAGCTAATATTAGTTTTTGTTGCATTAAAATATCTCAATTTGTTGATTTTCTATAAGCAAGTAGGTTTACAATGGAACTCTATGGGAATTTGGTGAAATATTAGAGATATCGCAAAGTTGGCGTCAATTTTGGCGACTCATTTTGGCCGCCAAATTTGGCGATATATCGCCAAATCAAAACTTTCTCTATCAATCTATCTATATCTAAATCTAAATCTATATCTCTCTCTATATATAAATTATCACTTTTTTATGTACACGATAACTTCTTTAATTCTGCACAAATCTCTTCCAAACTGATACATAAAATCAAAGGGCAGAAATTCTCGGTCAAGTTCGTTAATGTGCAAAATCGAACCAAAGAGGTGGAAATAGAGAGGGGTTTTGTAAAAACAGAAAAAACCCATAACTTCTTAGCTGTACTACATATGAAATCAGTTTAAAGTTATTATGACTTCTAGGAAAAGGGCCAAAAATTCATATATGACATATTTTTGTTATCATTAAAAATGGGCTCCAAGAGCGCAAAAAATAGGTTTTAAGAAGAAAAAAATTCATAACTTCGTCAATTCACAAGATATCAGTTCCATTCAAATTTATTATAAATCTTCTTAATCTTATCTACAACTTTCACGTTGACAAGGTTTTGAGAGTACCAACTGTTACATAAAAATAAATAAATAAATAACAAAAAAGGGAGATTGTGAGGAAGAAATAAAATTCAGAATTTCGTCATTTCAAAGGATATCAAATCCGCTTAAATAATTTATTATAAATCTTCGTAATATTATCTTCAACTTTTATACCGACAAAATTTGATAAGACCAACTCTTACAGCAAAAAAAAGTGCTTGAAATCGTGAGTTCTTATTAATATGAATCTGATAAAACCAGATGTTACAGGAAAATGTAATTAAAAACTCGTCAAAAGTGGCCAGATAAAATTGTTAAACTTGGTTTATC
Organism: Maratus speciosus; assembly: GCA_963932465.1. NCBI lineage: Eukaryota > Metazoa > Arthropoda > Arachnida > Araneae > Salticidae > Maratus > Maratus speciosus. Next base: position 173,445,431 of record OZ010790.1, on the reverse strand, counting down.
GCTAATCATGATTAATTTTTGTTTGTAAAATTAGTATTGATCTTCGAAATCTACCTTTGCCTGTAGGCCGAAATGGCAGGGATTTTTTCACTAATTTCAATTTTTTTAATCAAAAAGCGCGTTTTACGATACATAAATATACTACATCAAAAGCCTCTAGCAGAACTTTGAAAAATACCTCATTCATCCCTGTATTTTTAGTATAGGCAGAGAAAAAAGGATATTGACATCCGAAATAACATATATGATAGTTTTCACTTATATTCTGTTACACTGAAACCCCCGTTTATCCCCTAGTATATACAATAATCTAAAGTTTAAAAAAAGCAAAGCAATAAAGAAGTTATAGTTTCTATAAAAATAATGTATTCAATTTTTAACTATAGTACTCCAACAGTCGATTCTCCGGAAGCATCACATTTTTTAATAAAAGTTTTTGTCTTATTTAATTGCAGAAATACTAAATTAAATGTGAATATTTTTATTCCAAATTAGTGTTATTGACAAATCCGTTTTTAAAACAATAATAAATGTATGGAATGCTCATTGGAGGATTCACAGTTATTTCTTCAATTCCCACTAAACAGAATAATTTGTTTTTTATTTTAAAAACTCTTTTTTAGTATTAGTTGTTATGGCCTTCTAACATTCTAATGAACAGTTCATAAATCTTTGCTATACCTTTCCTAATAAAATAATTCATTCTTAGCATTCTAAAGACCCAATAATGCATAATTTTACACCTCGTCCGAATAAATGCATTTTCTCACAGAATATTTACGGCTTTAATTATTGAAAATAACACACCTTAATTGTTAAAATTGTACTCGAATTTTTAAAATGTTAAATTAATAATGTATACTTTTTTTAGCTTTTTGGATTTCACGAAAAATTCCTTAAATTTACTTTACAAGTATATACAACATACTATATTTACCTGACATTTTCTTTCCCCGTATATTTTTGTATAATGTGTCAGACATAAAAGAATATCCTTTACTTTGCAAAAATATTATGTTACTTATAAAACAAAAAAAAAAAAATCTTCTTAGTATTAGTTACAATGTCCTTCTTCTCAGATTCTTAATAAAAGTCCATAACTCTTTTTCTTTTCTGATGTAATCTTTCATTCATTGTCCCAGAGAGGCAGAGTAATTTTTGATTTGAGTATGCATCAACGTAGATGCATTATATTTTTTGTCAGGTTAATTTCTTTCCCCAAGTTTTTGAAGTAGTGATACTTCCTTTGAAGTGTACAAGAATAAAAAATTAAATGTATCATTAAAAAATGTCTGAGAAGAAACATGAAAGCAATATTGCAAAAATTAATTATAAGACAAATTCGTGTAACATTGAAAAAATAATTAATGAAATAGTAGAAAACATTCGTTTAGCGTACATGAATATTGTATGATATTCGGTGAGAAAGCTGAGCACGGAAATAAAATAATATATAGGAAAAACTGAGAAGCGTAAGCTTGTAGTAAAATACAAATAACATTGAAATTTTTACTTGTTTTATCGATTTTGTGCTTCTTAACTCTAAACCTACCGATATTTTTTATACCTACTCCTACCGGAAAGGGACAAATGACCCCTATATAAAAAGTTGCATATTTTACGATGTTTTGCGACAAAATCCCAGATGATACACTTCGGTGTATGGTAAAAACTTTCTTTTTCAAATAATTACTGCAAATTGTTTATTTATTAAAGTAGAAAGAATTATAACTCTGTAGAACAGTAGTTTTGTCCTAGAACTAAAATTAGTTGATTCTAGATCAGTTTTTGGCGTTGATTCGAATATGCTTTCTGTTTATCTCTAGATGGTCCAGGTTGTGAGAAATTTGCATATTTAAATTTATGCAAATTTAAGCTTTCTTGTGGTATTTTACGCAAATGTTAGATACAATAATGTCACATCTAATTACGTTTTCTAGATAATGACTACTTGACTATTTGCTTCAGATAAATGTCACGATTTGCCTATTCTTAACATTTATTTATCAGTTATTAAGCATAATTTGCATATTTTTCAATGGTGTAATGTTTACATCACTATCAACTTTTAAATAGTTGTCACAGAATTGACGTAATGTTTTCTAGAGTAGGTTTTTATGCTAATTTCAAATCTGCATTCTGTTTTCTTATGTCATATCTAGTTTCTGAGTAAGATGAATTTCTACTTGTGCACGGCATTTACACAGGTTTGATATAAGATGCTTTTTAGGGGTGTGTAATTCATTGACAAGAAGGTGAACAGGGTCAGATTCATATCAGAGACATAAACAAAAATTTATATAATCGAAAAAAAAGTAGTAGATTCTATCTTAACTAGTTGAAGTTTATCATAAATAGCTATTTCTGGCTTTTTTGACCAAAAAATAAAACTTCACTTTTTTCAAAAACTAGACGTGAAAGAAGAAAACAGATACAAGATTTGAAATCAGCTCAAAAACCGGTTTAGAAACATATTAGCGTACTCCTGCGGTAGAAATATTTGAACGTCAAGAAACATTATTAAAAAAACATGAAAAATATGCAAATTAGGTACAATATTTCACAGTCACATGTCAGTACAATCTCAGAAACAACGTTTTTGTGAAGTAAATTAGGTACTAATCATAACATATATCAAAAAACCCTGTCTGATATTGCTTTATACCTTAAATTTGCAAATAATTGTATAAAATTTACTAAATTTGCAAAAATTTACATATGCAAATATCTCTCAAACTTGACGTTCGGGAGTAAATCTAAAACTTGATTCGGAATGAGCACAAAAAACCGCAAAAAACAACTAATTTCTGTTTTAGGACAGAGCAAATGTTCAAATTTGTTGACCAGTGTAATTATTTAATTAAGAAAAAAATAATTTCTGTAAGAATATCGAAAATTTAATAAGCAAATATTGTGCAATTTTGTTTTATCCTCACCACACAATTTTTATTGACATATCCTACCTTGAAGTAGCATTCTAATATGTTAAAAATAAACGGTTTAATATTATTATACTTCTTTGGCTGGGTATATCGACTTTCAGATCCCATATCAATATCATGCCCCTCTGGCCTTCCACTGTAAAAGCTCTTCATGTTGCTGTGAAATTAAATGTTTAGATTTTTTTACTGAAACATAATGTTTCAGATCGAAAACATTGAGACGAATGATTTCATTTCAGATTGATGTTTTCGAAGTTCTTGTGAATCCTCATGCTGGGATACCACATTTACATTATTTCGTTCTCGATATAACCTGAAATGTTCAAACTAGAAACTCACTCGGAGTAAAGTCAATTTCTAAATATACCATCACATAATAAACAAATATGATGTATTACAGTAAGATAAATGATGTAATGGCAAAACTATGCAATTTACTAATGCTTCTACAAAATAAAACATTTATACCTCTATGATTTAATATAAATTTATTCAGGGGTCAAATGACCCCTTACGGTAGTTAAGCCTGGAAAAATGTTTTCTAGGTAAGAAATGTAGTTCAGAGAGGAGGCAGTTTAAGGAATAATATGATTATATATTGTAATAAAATTCGTGAAATATAAAGGAATTACGTAATGTTTTAGTTTAAGAAATTCCAACAAAAGTTCTAATTTTACCCCTCGCGCTAGTGTTTAGTGTTAATATGATAACGAATTCTATTACAAGCTGTCAGTTATTTAAATCCTTTGACAACTTTGTGTTTTACTAACTAGAAGAATACAAAAATACATTTGACAGTTTTAAAGTTGTATAAAATATTGTTCTTGACGTTGTTTGTTTGGAGTAATGCTACATCAAAAGTTTTCGATGATAGAATAAGGGTCTTTAATTCATAAAATAAAATTAATTAAATTTAATTCTCAAAAGCTGTTTAATATTATTGGAGTTGATTTTAAAAGTAATTAAAACTATCCATATTAAAGAATTTTTAAATCATGTCTGTGCTTTTTTTTTAAATTTCTGCATTAATGTAACGTAATATAACATTAATGTAATGCAATGTATGTAATAGTAAACCAGAATTTATATCTATATTTAAAATATTTTTAATTGTAACAAATTCCTATAGAATAATAAAAATAATTGGATTGTTTGAAAACTCTCACTCATACATTTATAAGAAAATGAAATGTTTGTTTGTCTCTCGGCTCATTCCTATATAAAAATATAGTATTGCATTTGTATCATAATAAATAAAATGCATTTTAGGTAGATTTCATATAAAATACAACCCCCCATTCTCCCCTATGTTAGAATTTCTGAATAAAATTTGCAATTCTACACCGATCATGACCCCTAGAACACAAAACCACCCTCAATAAAAAACTTTATATATATATATATATGTACATATATATATATACACACACACACACACACACACACACACATATATATATATATATATATATATATCACTTTCTTCTGGCCACGATAACTTCAATAATTCTGCACAAATCTCTTCCAAACTGATACATAAAATCAAGGGGCATAAAATCTCGGTCAAGTTCGTTAATGGGCAAAATCGGACCAAGGGTCGGAAATAGGGAGGTGTTTTGTGAAAACAGAAAAAAACCCATAACTTCTTAATTTTTGTCCATATCAGATCAGTTTCAAGTTTTTATTACTTCTAAAAATTGGGCCAAAAATTTATGTATCACAGATTTTTGATAAAATTAAAAATGGGCTCAAGGGGCGCAAAAATAGGGTTTTAGGGAGAAAAAAAATTCGTAACTTTGTCAATTCTCATGATATCAAATCTAATTAAATTTATTATAAATCTTCTTCATATTATCTACAACTTTTATATTGACAAGTTTTTGATAGGACCAATTCGTACCAAGAAAAAAAAATTAAAAACGAAAACGAAAAAAAGGGGGAGTTGAAGAAGAAAAAATCCATATCTTCGCCAATTCACGAGATATAAAATCCACATGAATTTATTATATATCTACTTAATATTATCTACAACATTTATATTTACAAGTTTTTGATAGAACCAATTCTTACAGCAAAAACAAATTAAAAATACATAGCGGTTGAAAAAAAAATCATCGTATATTCAAATCCAAACTGCTTATTTTCTGACTCATTTTTAAATTCATTTTTGCTCTCAAACGCATCAAATTGTTATATCCTCTTATTCAGAAACCATATAATGTACCGTAATGATCGATTTTTTGATAGAGGCAGAATGATGTCAAAATGGACATTTTGAGCCGAATTTCCCGAGGCGATTGTGTTAGAAACGAAAAATAGTATACTACTTAGAAAATAATTGTTTAAAAATCAAGTTTTAATTAATTGAACGAAAAATAAAAACACGGGCCGCTTATAAATCTCTTCAAAAATCACGCCAACAAGTTTCATATATTTTTCTATTAAAAATGAATCTGAAAATGTGCCAGAAAATTTCGAGTTGTTGAGAATGGAAAAGCATTTTATTGAATACCGCCTTAACATGATTCTAATAAAACTAGCACTTATTTAAAAATGAAGTAAAAACTCCTCAAAAGCGGCCAAATAAATTTGTTAAAGTGGGTTTATCTCTACTCATGATTTATTTTTGGTTGGTGCAATTAATATACTTAACTTCGAAATCTACCTCTGCCTGCAGGTCAGGCCGACAGGGATTTTTATTAATTAAATTCCATCAATGTTCAGAAATGTGTTCTGGAAGCTTACGGTTTTTAAGTTCAAGCATCTTCAAAATCGAATATTTAAGAATTGAATTTTGCAGAAAATCGTAATTTAAGAATTTTCTTTTATGTTGTTCAAACAAACAAACAACAACAACAAGAAAAAAAAATGCAAATTTGACATCCTTTTCAAATTTCTGAAGAATGTATTTTTAATTAACCTGTTTATAAAATCGTCTTTACAATTTTAACGAATATGTTTCTCGAGTCGGAGCGGTAACTTTTTTGGGTAATATTATATCCAAAATATTTTCTTCGTAGTAGAATGATATATCTTTTAGACAAATTTAAGCAGTGTGATTTTCCATTTTTTAGAAAAAACATAATTATGTGGATTCTCGGTTATTAATCCTTTATCTTTTTTAAACTCTATCCTAAATGAATTATTTAATATACTATAATTAATAATTCATACCAGTATTTATATGTTAAAATATTTATAATTTTTTAAATGATAGAGCAAGATTTAATAATAAATTTTCAATCTTTTAAATCTTTTAAAATTTAAAATTTTAGATTTTAACTTATAATTGTTCATTTACTTCTTATGTAGTTTTACACTTAGCTACTCTTTTCCGAATGGCTCATAAATATACAAAACATCAAAACAATAGACTGGGTGTTAAGATGATAACAGCTAGGAAACCTCTCAATACTACTCTAATGTTAAGTACTCTTCAACACGATACTCGCAGTCCATTTAAACTTTTTATTGCAAACGCCCCAACGTAGCATCTTTAAAATCACTATGTTTCCTCACTCTGTCATATCGCTCAACCGCAAGAAAGGTGTAACATCTCGCAAAAATTCATTTTACGATTTATTTCACTAATAGGACTATCATATGTGCGTCTGGCCACACAAAACGTTTCATAAGTGTAGTTATATGGAAAATCACTTTATTACACTATATATACAGGGTGATTCATAATGAATGGGACAAAAAGAAAACATGATTGTGAACGTTGTAATTAATATATTTAGAAAATTCAAATTTACCTCAAAACTACATTTATTCAAGTTTCTACAGGTGTTCAATGTGTGCCCTCCGGTGACACGAATAATGACTACACGGTAATCAAGCTCCTGCCACACTCGTGATAGCACTGCAGTTATCCGCTGCTTCAGTTCCTCTAAGTCCTGAGGAAGTGGAGGCACAAACACCTTGTCTTTAACGAAACCCAAGAGAAAAAAAAATCACAGGGCGCTCACGAATTCTTTCAACCACTTCGGGTTTTGTTTCTTTTCGTTCTGGGCTTTTGTTCTTGCATAAGCAGCCGGTATCCTGGAATTGCTTCACCCACCTGCTTATGTTATGCCAATGCGGTGGTTTTTTACGAAATTTCATTCGAAAATGTCTTTGCACAACAGTTACCGAGGAGGTTTTGGCATATTCGAAAACGCAGTACGCTTTCTCCTGCATCGACGACATTTTGTTTAATATCACCTCAAGTGGCGAGTTCGTCATTCGATGATTTTTCCCTGTTGCCAAATAAAACTTGTATAATTGTAGTTGCAGAATAAATTTGTTTCGGCTGAATAAATCCATTACGGCAGTCACACTGCTCTATTCTTTTTGGCTCATTCATTTAAATCATACTGTATTTGTGTGACAACAGAAGAGGGGTGGATTATGTAGGGAGGTAAAATTACCCAACCCTTCAAACCTCATCCTAAGTCTTCATTCTCTAAGGTTTTATGCTTTTTCATGCACACCTTTATTTCTGCATGCTGAGATAAGAGGCAAAATTTCATGTTACAGTAAAATCCTGCACATTTTCTTTTGCCTCTCCCGTGAAATTTACTTTTGTCGAAATGTGTCAATTTTCTTGCGGGTGAGCGAAATCTCCTATGAGTTAAAATCTGAACAGTATTCGCATGGAGCAGAGGTCGTCGACCTGTGGTCTGTTGACCACCAGTGGTACGCGGGAAAATTTGGATAACGCCCAGAAAAGTCTATACTATTTGAATTTTTTAAATGTTTTATAAATAACTGTTCTCTATAATTAATAAAACTCGTACTAATAAAACACAATATTCTAAAAAAATGTTATGTTTATGAAAATTTATTTATTTAATTTTGAAAATTTAAATTATTACACGCACTGATAATTATGTTAATCTATATTCATTTTTATTTATCTTAAAAACAGACAATTTTTAATTTATGGTTCTCCTTGATAAAATTTGGATGTTTATGAAAATTTATTTATTTAATTTCGAAAATTTAAATTATTGCACGCACTGATAATTATGTTAATCTATATTCATTTTTATTTATCTTAAAAACAGACAATTTTTAATTTATGGTTCTCCTTGATAAGTTTTGAATTGTCATTAATGATTGAAAAAACCATTTAAATTTTGTTTCGATTTTTAACTGCATATTTATAAACAAACATTTTGATTGTGTCAGAGTAAAAGGAACTTTCCATGAAATAAAAACGTTTGGGTATGTTGCTGTAAGATCGTTAATTCCATAAACATATGAGCATTTTTCAAACAAGCAGGAAGATATATCACATCAAAAATGTCTGTTACTTAAATAAGCTTCTTTTATCTTGTAATAATTAAATTAACTTTAATAATTTGGTTAATGAAACGACCGTCAAAGGTTTTTGTTATGATTAAACCAGCTCTGTCTGTGATTAAATAAGGTAAAGATAGGTATTAAAAATTATCTTCTTCTGCAAGGCACAGTTCGGTACCTCTAATTTAAAATCTTGTTATATTGAATAAGTAAAATTTCATATTAATAAAATGGAAACTCTGTGATAATTGTTACACAAATGTTTTCATATTGTAAAAAAAAACTTCTTAGTAGTCCACGGAATTTTAAATTCTGAACTTAGTCGTCCGAGAGGATCAAACAAGCAGGAATAAATATCGCATTAAAAATGTCTGTTACTTAAATAAGCTTTCGGTCCTGGCATTACGTGCTCAAAAAGGACAAATAGGGGAAAGTTTTGGCGTAGTTTTGGTATTTGGTGCCATTATTTTTGGGTTGCTGGAAACGAATCTGAAGCTTGCCAATAAAATGTATCCCGGAAAACACGTTTCTGTCCCCAAAAAGTGCAAAAAACGTGAATTTCTTTGTATTTTCGAAATAACTTCAAAATTAGCATTTTACGTGAAAGTCCTCAATACATACATTAAACAGGATAAAATTTCCTACATTTTATGCATTAAAAGTTTTTTCTCTGAACAGTGGCTTAGCCGTGACAACGCCGCAAAAATGGGCTTGAAAATCAAAAAACTGAAAAACAGGAATTACGGCACTGTACGTAGATTTAACATGGAAACTGGCCATTATACACAAACATTGACTATAAATGATACTAAAGATTATATGATTGACTACATTTTACAAATATGTTGCTGATAATAAATACGAAGACTCATTATGAATCCTTATTTAATCATAAGTAATTATGTACATTAGTGTACATTATGTACATATACTTAAAAAACAAAAAATACTGTTTCCGCTTTCTTTTATTTGAGGGTCCCTGCTTTTCACCGGCATCTGCAACATTGAAAATAGACGTATTGAATTAGTGGGTATTTTTATTAGTATCAAATTGTAAAAAATAAATGTTCTTTTTAATAAAAAATATTTGATACCTTGTGCCATGACTTTTCCCAATTCCATTGGATCCACAGGTTCATGGGGTGGGTAATCCACAGCTCGGTTTACAGATCGGTTTCAAAGTGTAGCTCTTCCTCCTCGTACTTGACACTCCAGTGCGATATTGTTGCAATTCCTCTCGCAGTTGAGGCACATGTTGGAGCCCTGTCTTCTTGCACCCACAATTTCGTTGGCAGTTCTTTCTACACTTGCAGGATAAAAGCTTCAACAAAGCAGGAGGAGCTGGGGGTAGTACAGTGAACACAGGCTCAAGGCCAGTATTTGTTCTCTTCTATCCCCACTTTTCAGCATTTTTTCCAACCCACAGCCATTGCTGGATCTGGTGATACCCTCTTAAAGAGTCCTGTTGTGCTGCAGATGCAGATGGTGGTAATGCAGCTATATTCGAATTGTATCTACAGGCTGACTTCTTATACGAAATATATCTTAGGTGCTTTAGAGAAGGCACGTTTGTCCCACTATAACCATACAGTGAGACATGGGAACGTTCCCCAGCAGCTGCAATCATCTACTGAGTAGCGTTGGAGTCGTTAAATACTTTAACAGCGTCGGCAAGACGTGGATTCTTTACAAGAGTTTTGAGAAACTTCATTTTCCCATGCATAAAGAGTGGTGACGTTGTATCGCAGCCGCTCATAGCATGTAGGAAGAGGATGATTTTCGCAACAGTTGGACTCACAGCCAACTTGGGGAAAATGTCACTGGAGAAATGGTATCTTTCCCTGGTTTAAAAAAAACGTTTTTATCCGTGCAGATACCTATCAAAATGACCAAAAGATCTATGTTCTCCCCCACTACAACTACCGTCTCATTTGATGGAGTCAAGGACAAAGCAGTTTTTAAAATCAAGGTGTCTGCTTCTTTTGCTTGCTTGCATGTAATATTTGCTGATGAGAAATTATCAATCATCATAGATATTAACTGACCTTTGTTTTTTGGGTTAACATGAAATTTTTCTTTGAAAATGGTTGGTATCATTGTTTCGTCAAACAATATGTCAATTGAAGCATGTTTTCTTGATCGTCTCATACGCTCAGCAGTTTTTGTGCCACCTTGTAAATCATCAGGGTAGCCATCAAAGAAAACTATTGCCTATGGTTGATATTTTGACTGCACATATTGAACATATTTGTCGCAGATTGAAGAAAAAGGCTGGTTCTTAGGCCAAACAACTCTATGTAATAAAAAATACATAAATGACGAATTGAAACTGGCCGATGGACTGCTTGTCCGTAAGGGGTTTGAATGCCTTGTAGAGTGTAGATTTGTTTCCTTTTCTTAAGTCATTGTCAAATAGGAAAAAGGAATAAGGGCCTAGATCGTAAGTCAAAAACTCCTCAAGGTTTTCATACGAATACTTGGCAACCGAAATTCGTTGGAACAAAGTTGTAGGACTGACGGGAACCAACTCGTTTTCTACTTGTATTACATTGGTCATTACAGCAAGAGGCTTTACTCTGTCGCTGCGTTTAAATTTAACAGTTCCAAAATCACCAATAACAACAACTCTGTTGATGTTTTTAATGACTATTCCCAAGACGTATGGGAGTTAATTCGTCCATCAGCCAAAACACCAGTGTTTATTCAGTATAAATAAGGTTTTTAGGGAAAAGGAAATGCTGCAGTAACCATTCGTACATCTTCGTACCATCCATGTCGTCTCGTACAACTATAGAATCTTTCAGGTCTACATGCTGTTCTGAATAGTGCAATTGAACACCACAGTAATTTTCGATGTGTTAAGAAACGTACACGTCATCCTATTGTGAACCTTGCTTGAAGCTTTGCTTGTTCCCACGTACAACATCCATTCCGCAGTTTATTTGACGTCAGACATTGTGAAATATGTTCATAGTCACTATTTCCAGTACATTTTTCATGAACACCTTCAGTTTAATTAAAAATAAAAATTTATAATAATATTATAAATGATTTTCTACAAAACGTATTTGTATGTGCATTATTACACATTAAAATGTACGATTTCGAAAATACTTTATGCGAAAAAAAAATAGAATAGAATATTCGATCGAAAATTGTTGCACTGACCCTTAATGGCGGCCAATTTCTTTTCTTGCAAGAAAGTCAAAGAGTACTACTTCAAATTAGTTTAGCAGTTAATATAGAGCAATTAATGAATGTCAAACTCTGTGTTGAAGAAAATAGCTCACAGTTTCTGACTTCTTTTTCGTGCTAAAACACCACTCACAACATATGAAATAAAAAAAAACATATTTAAACGGCAGCTTACGCAAAGAAAAAAAACCCAACTAAAACAAGTCGGAAATTATACGTCGAACGTGGCAAATGAGGTGCGTTTTTACCCATGTGTGCTAGTAGTGCGAATAAAATCTGGACTATTAATTAGTAAAGCAGTATCAAAACTAGAAGTGCATTTTTAAATCTACATCATATATCCTTTCTTAACAACTGCACATATATTAACCTTTTTTGAAATTAAGAATAATTAGTTAAATTCGTGATTTTTTTTTTCCTCAAATGGGAATAATGCTAAATTCGTTATGTTTCAATGAGTGTAAAAAAAGAATATATTTAAATTGAATTTTAGCGTATACATTTAAATTTAAAGAAAACTATAAACATAATTTTATGAGTTTTTTGCCCCAAAAATTATTTTAATTTACATTTCTGAATCTGCAACTTTTATGTGTAAAAAAATAATAATTTACCTTACTATTGTACTTTTTATTTATAATTATATTCCATTTTTGAATATAGAGTAGAGAGGTGCTGTTTTAGAATATAAAGAAATGCCATTATCCCTATCGAAGATATAATGAAATCATACATATTTTTTGATAGCTTTTAATTGATTTATAGCTGTTTAAAAAACATTAAATTATGTCAAAATGAAACCAAAATATTTTAAAATTCTATCTTATGACAAATAATATTATACTTGACTTTTTTTTTTCAAAAAAAGTTATGTATTTACTTGTTTTTCATAATAGAATATTTTCAGAAAAAAAAAAAAATTATTAAGCATTTGAAATGACATAGTTTATGATTATTACAATTCTTCATATATGAAGAAACTAGCATGCTTTCAGACAAATTTAATTAGTTACTTAATTCTTCAGAAAAGAACTCGATATTAAATATTCACCTTTATTTAGAATGAATAAAAATTTTAATATCATCCCTTTTAATTAAAATATTAAATAAAAGAAACGGAAATAAATTAATGAATGCAAATTTCAAAAGAAAGTATTAAATAGAATTACATATGAAAATAATTCTTAAAAAACAATTTAATTAATATAATGCTAACTTACTGGCAGATTCGTAAAAAATAACTTTTTTACAAAGTTCTTTTTTCTTTACAAAGGAAGTGTTTTATTTAGTTAAAAACATATTAAATTTTATCATATTGAAGGATTATTTTATAAGAACCCTTTTTTAATTAAATTTTCATTTCTTTATTTTTCTTAAATAAAATTCTTTTTCTTTTTTTTATTTGAGTTACAACTGTGGAAAAGAATATAGAGGCACAATTTAAAATGTAATATATGAAGTAATATAGTATTTGATGTAATTTTTTTTTACAAAGGAAATAAGTTTAAAAAGTTTTGTTATGTCAAACATTTGACAAAGTATTAGGCAGTTCATTTTATACTTTCTAAATTTGATTTTTGCAGGATGGAAGCGGAAAAAAAGATAGGTACAACGCACAATTCTGGTAAAAAGTTCCTGGTAACAACGTGTATAATAATAACTTAGAAACAGATTAAGTTAAATAATGCTATAAAAAGTGATATAGGTATGACAAGCAGAAAACTTAAATCTAGAATCAAAGAATATATAAGAGACATCAAATACAACAGAAGAACCACAGCTTTGGCCAGATTATGTAGCGAAGTACCTTTACGGATCGATTTTAAAAATAGCAAGTTAATTTATCCATCAAGATTTTATTTACCATCAATAATCAGGGAATCAATAGAGATATTTTTACGCAACGAGAATATTTGCAATGATTCAGTGTCCCTTGATTTACTTAAAATTTGGAAAGAGATGCTCTGTAATTTTAGTAACAATAGTAAAAATTAATCCACGCTCACAAATAGCCAAATTCGTTTTATTTTTATTTTATGTTTTGCAATGTGTTTCATTATGCATGTTGTCTCGTGACATTATTTACCATGTTATTGTTTTTAAATTATGTGAAAATTAATCTACGCTCGCAAATAGCTAATTTAATTTAAATTTCATTTTATGTTTGCCATGTTTTTCATTATGCATCATCTCTCGTGACATTTTTTACTATGTTATTGTTTTTAAATTATGTGAAAATATTTCCTATCGTGAATGATTTTGAAAATGTCGCAGTTTGTGCGATGAAACGATCGTCAATCTTAATAAAGATATTTTATCACTTTTTAAAGCATTATTTAACTTAATCAGTTCCTGGTAAATTGAAACAATTACCAATATTTTAAATCGATTCTATCATTCTAGATGCTACAAAGTATTTTATAAGTGCATTTGGAAATTTTTATCCGGTGTAATATGATAGCTGGTTTTAGTTCGTCTTTATTGGCATATTACTTTTGATTGGCGTAACTATCACAGAAATTCCACCACGTGTCTTCTGCCAGATTCATCACGAGTGTCTGTTATTTCCAGCCAAGCAATAAAAAACTTTTTTCTTCAAACCATGATTTTGATGATATTGATACTTGGCTTGAGGTCCTTATCCAACTGAAAAATGCATTCACGTGACTTAATGGTATGAACTTCTGCTAAAAAATCGTAAGAATATTGTTTGGATTTGATTCAGAATTTATTTTACTACTAGCGAACTTACCCGGCGTTGCCCGTATACGTCGAAAAACAGCAGGAATTACGAAAAAGCTCTGAAAATCACAATAAGATATCGCGAAAAAATTTTAAATCGCTTCTCAAATTTTGAAAGGAGAGAAAAAAATTATATATTGTGTTCAAAGATTGCAACTTGATTCCTTTCACTAATGTGGAAAAATAGTAGCAAATCGCTAAAATACACTAAAAATCACATACAAAATTCCCGAAAAATTCGAAAATTGCTATACAGAATCCGTATAAACTTTATTGAAATGAGGGCAGAATGTACTTTAGGTCAAAAATGGAATGTCAGAAAATTGCAGCAGATCGCGAAGAAATGTAGAAATCGCTTTGAAAATCACAAAAAGTTAAAAAATCAAGAAAGTCAAAATTTACTATAATTGGATAAAAGTTTCAAATCTAATTCATTTGACCTGTGGGCTCTCTTAAAATTTATGTTTTGGAAATCATGCTAAGCATTAGATCATGTTACTTTTATTCGTAATTAATTTACTTGGACTCCCTTAAATATAATTAATATAATCCCTTAAGTTAATATTAGTTTTTGTTGCATTAAAATATCTCAGTTTGTTGATTTTCTGTAAGCAAGTAAACCCTATTGTTTTACAGTGGAAGTCTATGGAGATTCGGCGAAAATTTAGAGATATCGCCAAGTTGGCGTCACTTTGACTAATTTTGGTCGCCAAATTTGTCGATATATTGCAAAGTTGGGTACAAATTTGGTGTTATTTGGCGACATAACTGGATCCCCCCTACTTTATGGAGATGCATTACATGCTGTTCAATAATCGCATAAAAAATTTGCTAAAAATTCAAAAATCGCTGTACGAATTCCGGATAAACTTTTTGTAAAAGAGAATAAAATTTACTATATTGGGTTAAAAGAAAGAAACTATATTTTTTTCCGAAATTTGTGGAAATTCTATGTGGAAATTTTATGTGGAAAAATCGAATTAATATAATCCCTTAAGTTAATATTAGTTTTTGTTGCATTAAAATATCTCAGTTTGTGGATTTTCTGTAAGCAAGTAATCCATATTGGTTTACAATGGAAGTATATGGGAATTTGGCGAAATATTAGAGATATTGCCAAGTTGGCGCTACTTTTGGCGACTCATTTTGGTCGCCAAATTTAGCGATATACCGCCAAGTTGGCGACAAACTTGGCGGCATTCGGCGACAGAACTGTTTCCCTCTAAGGTAACCTCCTTATAGGTATGGAAATGCATTAAATGCTGTTCAATAATTGCATAAAAAATTCGCTAAAAATTCAAAAATCGCTGCAGGAATTCCGAATAAACTTTTTTGAAAAGAGAACAAAATTTACTATATTGGGTTAAAAGAAAGAAACCATATTCTTCTCACTTATATGGAAAAATCGTCTCGAAACTTAAAAAAGTGCTAAAAATCGCATAAAAAATTAAATAAAAAAAAACCTAATCAAAAAATCGAAAATCGGGCTTCGAGATGCAAAACTTCATATATAGACGCACCTTTTCCACAAATTTTGTAGCTCTATGTGCAGTGGTCTCTTCAGAACACTATCAACACACTCACTCACACACAAACTTCTTTCCTTATTATTATAGATTTAAAATTTTATCCGAGGTATTTCCATTGAGCAAAATTGCCTTCAAACTAACATACTTACTCATCCTTGCTGCCGTTTAGAAAATATTGCTTTTGCACGCCAAAGGTATTCACAATGACATAAATCATTCTATTTATCAAAATTAAACTTCTCAACTAACAAAAAATACAACATTCCGATGCTAACTATATACAAAAAGCATTAAATCGCATGTTATTAGGAGGAAGTGGCTGGCTGGTTGTTTGCGTGCCCTAGACATATTTTAAATACGATAGATAATCAGACCAGAACACTTATTTAAAGTAGAATCCGACCCATTACTTTTTATTCAACAGCTTGCGACTAAACCACCAGAGAATGATATGGGACAACAGGAAATGGCAGGGTTTGCGTAGTTTTGAAAGTAGTAAGATAACTCCAAAACCATTTTAAAAAGTAAAACAGACCTTAAGTGATGTCAAGGTACTTATTTAAAAATTTCATGAAATTCTTTCGTTTGAAGATTCATTTTGTTAATGATATTACACTGATTACGACACTGACCTATTAACACATGAATTCGCCTAACGTAATAAAAAGAGCTCCTGATAATAAATTGTAAGTAAGACATACGTTTATGTCATTCAGAACTTATAATACGATTTTAAAGTGCTATCGCAATTTTCCATTGATAATGCAAAGCCATCGTAAACAAAAACCAATCATTCTCTGTATTTATTCCTTCTTTGCTATTTAGTGCATTGCTTCACAATGTGGGCCGTGTGACCCATCGCGGGGCTATTTGATTTTTTATGGGAACGATTCCAAATTTATCACTAAACCACTCCCTGCCTTTTTTTTTTTTTTTTTTTTTTTTTTTTTTTTTTTTTTTTTTTTTTTATACTTTTCTGTAAAAGTAGCATCGTAGACTTAAAATAAAATTAATTCATGAAAAATTAACAAATATATTTATTTATTTATTTAATTGAATTTTTAAAAAGTTCCCTGTCAAAATTTTAAAACAGTGTTTAAACCAGAATATTACTTTATAACCTTTTTAATGAAATAAGTCCTCGAGTTTTTTAAGCTAATAGTTTATTTGGATAGTTTCGTGCAGTACAATGTTTTGCAACTAGTATTTCAAATATCTATTGAAAAAGCCTTGTATTTATATAGAGTCTGTATGTTACAAATGAAGAAATTTCTACACGTGAAGTTACATAAAACGTATATCTAAAGCTGACTGTTTTGAACATTTTAAACCTAAAAGTTGGCGAAATTCCTAAACGAAGTACTAAAAACCTAATAAAATTAGTAAATCGAAAATGACCATCAGAAAGGGAAAAGTATGAATAGTAACTTTTTATGGCTGTAATGCAGGCTTTATGCAGATTAAATAATATACATCATTTTATATACATTTTAAATTTTTAATTATATAATACTCGGACAATAGCAGTTATGCGCCATAATCTTTGTTTAATGAGTGTTAGATAATTGAGTGCCTAGCAAACACAGTATTTTTAATTTTACTTAGCTAGTTGCGAAAATTTGGACCGCATTTAAACTGGAGCAATCGCTTTTTCTCCGATTTAAAATGAGAAATCAGCCACTGTTTAACGTTCTTCAATACGATTAGATTTAACCCTTTTAAAATAAGAGATATATGTTACAGATTGTGTATGGGTATCGGTCAATGATGCTGCAGTGGGGCGCGGACAATAAAAAGTTGGAAGCAACTGGTTTACAGAATATTGTTCTTTCACACCAATGATGTGCTAATAATAACAGAAACCTTTTGGTTTATCTAGATTGCAAAACTCTTCTGTATCTACCAAATTCTTGCCATATGAAAATGCATTGTAGCAAATTGCACTAGAATAAATGTACGTAGCTTGATTTAGGTACGTTTGAATGTATCAAGACAAATGGAATAGGTGTTTAAAATAATATAACGTATTTTAAGGGCTATCAAAGTTTACATTTCAAAATGTATTGCATGAAGCATCAATTATTTCATCTGAATAATCTTCTTTTCAACAGGATAATTCTCCGTTTACATGTCTCACTGCCATGGAGATCATGGTTCAAAGAAAACGAGGTTTCATCTTTCGACTGGCCATCATTGACCTCTGATATAAATCTGGTGGGAAACCTGTGAGAGATATTCACGCAAAAGGCAAGAATGATGTACGATTAACAAGTCATCATGCATTATTAATTACCCACAATTAAATGTAAAAGTATGTTATTATAAATATATTCAATCCAAAAAATCCTTCCCTTTTAAAATATATTATTCTCTTCACCTCTTTTGCAGTTAATAAATATATTTATATATATATTACGCTATCGCATTTGGCACTGAAATCGCGATTATTTGTTAATTGTTTAATGGCAATGCCCGACAGGTTATTGGAAATCTCATTCGTTATTGAACAGCATTTAATGCATATCCATAGATATAAGGGGTTACCACAAGGGAAAGCCTGTTCTGCCGCCAAATACAAACAAGTTTGTCGCCAACTTGGCGATATATCGCCAAATAAGGTGACCAAAAATACAACTTGGCGATCTCTCTAATATTTGGCCAAATTCGCATAGACTTCCATTCTGAAACAATAGCGTTTACTTGCTTACAGAAAATCAACAAATTGAGATATTTTAATGCCACAGAAACTAATATTAGCTTAAGGGGTTATATTAATTATATTTAAGGGAGTCCAATTAAATTAAATTATGATTAAAAGTAACATGATATAATGCTTACCATGCTTTCCCAAACATAAATTTTAAGGGAGGCCAAACTGGTCGCCAAGGGCGTCTAATCATTCTTTAATGCTTACCAAATTTTCAGCAGTTAATAAAGTATATATATATAAACTCGATTTATGGCATCAGATACCGCCATCCGAAGAATCCTCAAGAGTCTGGTGTCTCTACCTTGCTGTGGTGGAGGGGCTTGTGTGCACCAGTGACCCGGAGAGCTATGCCGGCAGTAGCATAGCTACTGGTAGGGCCTCCCAAGCCGGATTGGTCGAAGGGTAGGTGCCAGATGAAATCTGACATCCTGGTCCTCCAGGTTGGGGGTTATGACAATAGGCCTGCTCCCTATTTCATGTAAAAAACTTCTCCTTGCAAAAAGAATCTACAAGTTAATAAAGTAAATTTAAAAAATCGAATTTGTCATCTTAAAAATCATCCACAATTTTCTTTCTATTAAGGAATATATATATATATATATGATATATAGTTGCCTTTGCCCGCAGAAATCTAAACACTTATTATTAGTTCTCAGTTCATTGGTAATACAAAGATTATTTCGTCCTTAATGTCACTCTGTTTATAATAAAAGATACTACGCATTCATATTACTGCATGCATTTGTGGAACATTGAGCTTCAACTCAGTATAGTATAATTTATTAGTTTATTTATGTTCATCATTATGCTTTCCCAATGTTCACGTGGCATATTTGATACTCCAAGTAATTAGTTGCCTAAATTTCAATTCAAAATAAAGGTTAAAAGTGTTATCCTTTAGGGTTATAATAGTTTGAGTTACCAATATTTGTCTCGATACACTTATAATCAAAATCTGACATCTGTTCATGACTTGCTCTCTGATCACACTGCTGCAAAGATGTAGATCTAATCTTTTTTTGGTCTAAGAGGTCAATATACTTTATTGCTCGCTTGTCTTTAAGGGATCTCAGGACTCTTATAGCGTCAAAAGTTTCGATATTTTATTTTTTTATATTTTAAACTTCTATCTTTTCTCAACATTTTAATATAATTGTTTCCTTGACATTCCTATTAGAACAGAAGTTATGGCTTTTAGAATTATATCAGATCAGTAGCTAAGGTGACGTTTCCGAAACTTTGAAGTAATTTTTTTTCCAAATGACGATTTTGGCATGACGCGCACGATATCTAAAAAACTTCTGAATATTTTTTCATGAATTTTTCAAAACATATGTTTCATGTTGTCTGTATAAACTGAACCTAAAATTTCCTTTCTATTGTTTTTTTTTTTTTTTTTTTTTTTTTTTAAGGTGATTATACTGCTGAACTGTTTTAAATTTTGCATTAGCAAAATACAACTTTACATTAAAAATATAAAAATGCATTAAATACAAATTTATTTAGATTCAGGGTAGTTATTGCAATCTGAATTATAAATTGGCACAAAAGTTTTCATTCTACTTGCAAAATTCATTTTGTAATCGAGCGCGTAAGCTGATTAAACCAATTTTTTGCTCGTAAAATGTCTGACATTTTGGAGCCCCTATAAATGCTAATTCTGCATCTTCAAAATTTTTAAATACATGAAATGTTAGAACATACTTACATCTTTCCTCCCAATAAAAATTGTGTTTTAAAATCATATAAATTTTAAGATATTGGATTTTGAATATTACCCTTTTTTTTCAATTTTAAGAGTCCCGAGGTCACTTAATAAAAACATCATGCATACGATTGTATTTTTGGACTTCTTTCTTGAATCTCTGATGGCCTGATTTATATATATTTACGCTCTGTATGATTTTTATCTGGCTGAATTTAGATTATTTTTAATTATTTATTTTTGTTAGCCATTTTTAAAAAATTCATTGTAGCCCAGCAAAGAAAGAAACAGTCGGACATCAGCTGGAAAAAAGATGGCAGCTAGAACTGCCTTCAGCGGTAAAGTGCAATGGTGCCATTACTTAAACCTGTAAAAAAGTGTCCGTACGGAATGCAGCTGTCCCATCAGTGATGGCCAACAGTAGTCAAGCATTGGTATGCCATCACATTACTTCAATCGGCACTTTTCCTGCAGTGCTAGCACCTATCCCACTGCTATTCCTATGCTGGCCCAGCACTTTCCCTTACAAAAAATTCTTATGGAATTCTAGAAACAAACAAAGTATTATAGAATTATGGCCCTTTTTTCTATAAGCTAGTTTCACCAAGAGCTATAAGTGTCTGTAACAGAAACATTTGAACTTGCAGTCGTTTTGATGTGGTCACCCTCCCAAGTAATAATCGCGCTTGATGCTGTTTGTTTTTCGTGATCGGACATGAAAAAGTACTTTCAGCGTACGCTATGACCGCTAGTAGTTTCAAGCTCTCATTACACTATTTAAAGTTTGTTTCTTTTGTGATTTACGTTCCCAATCATTAAACTGGTATAGAAATTATTGTATTGTATAGAAATCCTATATATTTTATACGCTTTTTTTATTATTGATTCTGAACTGTGTAAATTATGAAAACCGAAATCCTTTGTAACTTAGTGAAACCAGATTTAAGGAGAAAAAAAGCTTGTTTAAATAAAGAATTTATTTATTTATTCATTTACTTATTTATTTTGTTGGTGTCAATGCGCTATATTATTTACATTTTCCAAAAAAATTAGCTTCACAGATTAAATTGTGTTAAGATATTCATTTCAGATTTGTG
The DNA here is from genome assembly GCA_963932465.1 of Maratus speciosus. Classification (NCBI taxonomy): domain Eukaryota; kingdom Metazoa; phylum Arthropoda; class Arachnida; order Araneae; family Salticidae; genus Maratus; species Maratus speciosus. The sequence goes on along the minus strand of OZ010790.1, from coordinate 173,424,222 downwards.
TTGAAATACTCAATGTCTTCGATATTCGCAACGCCACCTAGCGTATCGGTTCCCAGCAATAGTACTGCAAAAGTTCGTGCACTTCCATGTAGTGGTGGGCCAGCGCATGAGATAAAGTGGAAGCCCACCAGAATTTTATCCGATGATTTCCATCAGCAAAGTTGACTGAAGCTGTCCAGCAGCGGCCATGTAGTGGTAGACCTTAGCCAGCATTTCTCCATCATTGCCAGCACCTATCTTGCTGCTGGCCAGCAATTTCCACTTTGCTGGGAGTTAACACATTTTGAAAGTTCTATTATAGAAACTAATAACAATAATGTTTCTGTATGTAACAAGTAATACACCTATATAGAAGAATTAAAATCTGCTGTCAAAATATTAAAAATATAAAAATTTGTTTAGATCCTTTTGAAAGATTCCCTGACTCTGTGACATCTAGAAAGACATAACCAAATAAAATATTGGAGTATTTCTAAATTAATAGCTTTATTTTTGTCAGAATTTTGCGCTGTCTCTATCAGTTTTCTAGGTTTCTTCGTGTAAAAGTGTAATTAAAAATACATAAAAATAAAACTGCGAAATTTTTTGTCGATTGGTTGATATAATAAAGATTTTTAAGTGTTGGGAAGCGCAGTTTTTACTTATTGATTTTTATTAATTACACATTTGGCTATAAATACACGGAGTTCTGAGTTTGTAGCTTTTGTAGTTTATTTTTATCGGAAGCCTGAACTATAAGAAAAATTGTATGTCAAACTACCCCGTTGCGGTTCAAGGTACCTATACCTATGTGGTAAGTTGGTAAACTCTTTAAAAAAGTTAAATAGAACTCAAATAAAACACGTAGTTAAACGAAATCAATTTTATTATTACCAGCAAATTTAAGCAAAAGAATTATCCCCGTACAATGTAAATTCTAAATTATACAGACATAAAAATAATGAATAAATCATTAACATTGAGTAACTATTATCCTTCTCGATATCATCATCAGTGATACCGTTATCACAAATCTAAAATCGAGTTATCTCCGTTTCGGCAGGCCTCATGTGCCCAAAGTTTGCATTGCAGTCACTTTCCTCTGTTTTTACTGTTTTTCAAGCTACGATTCCACGGCAGACAATAACATTCCTCGCAACCTCGCCATCTGAACTAATGTTAAGGTTCGTGCTTTTTTCAATCACAAGTTTCCTTTTTTTTTTTTTAGGTGGAAACAAAGTTTCTTTATTATCTCTTTACCTTTAGCCAACTTTTACTGTCATTTTTATTTTCTTCTTTTTTGTACATCCTCTTTTTTCTTCTCTAAAGCCTTCTTTTACTCTTCAGTGCATTTAGATTTGGCGAATCTGCCAATATTATTGTGGCTTCCTTTTTACTACGTCTATTTTTCTTTATTTTCATTCTTGATTCTGTCTTTTTTAATGATCTCACATCTTCTGGATATAATGATCCAACATCCTAAGCCGAAATCACAGTAGTCCACTGACTGATGGAGGTAACACAGAAAAAATGATACTGAATCTTTTGAACATCCAACTTCTCTCCTGTCATAGGTGAGTTATAAACACCGTCACTCAGTTGAACTTCATTCCTCAAAACTTCGCAATATCTGATCAAGCTTCTCGAAGGAATATTAAAAGATTTATCAGTTTGCATAATAGATCGTCAGTTAAATAACACGGCATCTACATCATTTTCTATAGCATTCTTCGGTGTTTCAGCCAGTTCTGTTTTTGTCTGGAAATTACGCCAGTTTCCTGTAAAAAAATAATTAATTCATCAAACGGGATAAACTAGCAGAAAATATTACGAAACAATGTAACGAAGTTAGTTGGCGCACCGAGCCAACTTTTCCCGTGTTCAATGCACATACTAGCACCATAATAATTTCTTCACAAAATGGGAGACGCGTAACTTTCTAAACAAAAGCAATCCAAGTAAATCCATATGAAGTAGATAGAATTAATCGTACACTATGAAAATCTACACAAGATAAATCACAATTATTAAGGTAATTATTAGAAATTAGAAAAAGAATGCAGCATAAACAAATTACTTATAAATATAACAAAACAAAAAATTGTAATAAATGTCCACTGCACGTGATTAACGTTACATAACTACAGTGGAGATTGCAGAAAGCAAGAAGAAAGGTACTTTGTTGCTAGCTGCCTCATCAATCCACAATCAAGCGAATTATGAGGATTGCGTCCAATTATTCCTGTAGCCGACTAGCCCAGGTCACCTCTATTTCATTTTGTAGAAACGGAATAAATCACATCCATAAGCGTAGTATTTTAAACTTGTGCCTATTATTTCCAAAATTATACCATAGAAAAAATACTGTCATTTTCTAAAATTTTTCAGTGAAAACCAAATCGTTTGTATACATTTTTTATCAAATTCAAAGACATAAATATACGGATTGCTGAAGTGGTAAATGCATTTCGTCCGAGGCCCAAACGATCACTTAATAAAAACAAACAATATCAGATGTTATTAATTACTTACATGCATGGAATCTCTATATTTATCATCCCATGTTTATTTCTTAACTCGGTTGTATCGGGAAGAATTTCGACTATTTGCACTTCTAAGATTTCAACGCTTATCATGGTTCAGCCTTTCGCATGTGTATATTGAAAATTTTTGCTGGAACTTTTGATGCTAGTAAATGTTTTGTTATATGTAACAAATACCATAAAGATATTTATTCCTTAATATCAAAGATAAGATAATGTTCAATTAACTAAATTATTATAAACATGTACAAATCCCTGAGCCAAAAACAAGTGTCTTTACCAAATGCATAATGCAAATGGCCTTCCCTGCTATAACAAGGAGAGACAGCCTGTAAACAAGTTATTTGTGTCCATATGGTTGAAGGTTAAATGTTTTTTCGGCACAAATTTCTGTCGACTTTTTCCATTTCCGTGATTTTTTTTTTCAAAATGGCGTTGTTTCTAAAAAAATTGTTTAGAATTCAGGTATTTTTTCTAACATTTCTTTCTATAAAGAGTATTTACGGTATTTGTAATTACAACTGAAATTTATAAATTGGGATTCAACGTTTTGAACACAATTTCAATTTCAATTTTTAGCTTGATAGGTCGTTTTTATGATTGGCGATCGAGAGCTAGTGCTCCGATGCCCTGCCAAAAATTAATTTTAATATTATTAAAAGTTTATGTGTAAAAAATAAAAACAAAGCTTACACAAAAACTGTCACTTTTTTTTAATTATCAGAATTTGTAAAATCAAAAAATTTATGCTATTGAAAAAGTAAAAAAGAGTAATCCAACTTGTAAGTTTTTATTAATTTTAACTCATCAGATTTAACTCTTTTTCAGTCATTTGGAAAACTGTCAATTCCTATGATATCTTTTCCTAGGAGTTTGAGGGAGTTAAAAATAATAAATTGAATCAACGTATTCGTAATTTAATGGAATAACATTAAGTTCAGCTTATCTTGTTGAGCTATTTCAGATATCAGGCCAGACTCTATTACCAAAGGTTGTCTGAGTGAATAGTGTTAGTCAGTTGTGGAAGAGGTAGCTAAATAGGAAGAACACTGGAAATATAAGATTTCGGGCTTGACTCCCGGCCTGGACACGTGTTATCTCAGTTTGAAAAATATCAATTCATACAATATTTATTGGTTTAAACAATCATAGTGTTTATTGATAACTTATTCTAAAAAAACAGAATATATAACTTATATAACAATAAAATAAAATAGGAGAGCATAATACATTTTTTACTTCAATTTTACATTTCATTCTGTAAAAAAAAATATATCGTAAGAATATATTGAAGTAAATTGGGTTATTGTAGATAAAAAATATGAATTTATTTATATGTATGAAGCTAATCCAACATTTTTGGTCATCCAACAAGTACTCTTTGATTTAAGCGTAAACAATTACCCATAATGAAATGCGTTTTGCAGTTTTGAAATATAAATTTAGGATATGAAATTTTAAGCTTTACATCTGCATAATTCTTCAACTACTTTGGCGTTCCTTTTTGGTATCCGAAGGTACACTTTTCCAAAGAATCCAGGTGTTATGTCAAAATTCATGTATTTCAAATCCACATATTTACTTTAGAAATGTCAAATTATTTTTTTTACTTTAATTTTGAAGTTATTATTCGATAAACTAGTATTCTTGACAGTTGTTGGAAACAAATTACGCTGCGATTAAAAAAAAAAAAAAAAAAAAAAAAAAAAATCTGGCTTAAAGAGTATGTGGTTCTCTACAACATTGTTGAAAGGCAAGTAAAAAAGCACGTAAAAATTATGCCAAAAGTAAAATTATCGAACATTAAAGACTCCAATGTTTCCTACAAAAAATACACATCCTTACAAAAATATATTTAACGTCGCATTAAAACACAATAAATAAAGTACACCAAATTGTCAAAGACCACGAAATTTAAAGATTGTCGAATATCTAACAAGGGAACCACTTTAAGTGTTGCTCGCACCTAGTATTGAAACCTGATGCATTTTAAAGCTCTATATTAGGAAGTTTGGGAATCGATAAAAATTTTTTGTTAAAATAATATTATTTGATTTTACAGCAGATTAACTTTCTGAAAATGCAATTTTCTAGACCACTTTTCGGGCTTTTAACGTAAGTTTAAAAAAAAAATAGTTTAAAATATAAATTAGTCAATAATAACTATAAAATGTTGAAAAAAGTTTTAAAATTTCTTCAAGAACCTACGAATTTGATTTACAAAAAATACAATATAATATTGACATATTTGGCGGGGAAAGATTGGCGTCTTTTTCGTCCCGTACAGTTTTTCGGCAACCCTAGCTCAGTATTTTCGCTACGCACCGTATTGTAATGGTTTGGACATAAACCTATTGCAGGTATAAAGCTAGTGAAAATTTTGAAGTGCCATATCTGCCGACTTAACTCTCTTTTGGTGTAAAATTAACAAATAAAAAATTATAAATATAAAAAACATATATAAAATATGATTTTAACAAAGAACTTTTATCGGTTCTCTAACTTTTAAGCATAGGGCTACAAAATGCACCAGATCTCGATTCTAGGTGCGAGCAACACCTAAAGTGGTTCCCTTGTAAGTTAATGAAAAATATATTTAATGTGCTTTTAAATTTTTCCTTCAAGTTTCTAGGATTTGTGGTAACAATCTTTTTATTAGAAATTTTATTAATGCTAATTTAGTGCTGATTCGCACTTCTAGGTGACTGGTATTTTGAGCTCCAAATGATGTTATTTTGTAATGTAACGGGAAGTTCTACGGAAGTGTTCAATCGTGTATATGAGATTATGTCAGTATATGTGCTCGAGCATTACTTTTGTAGTTCTATATCACAATGGACTTTTAAATTTTGAGAAGTTCCATGTTTTCTTTATATATCCAGTATCCACCGTGGTTCGCCGAATTATGGCGTCTTATTAAAAGCACAACCTACAACTTCATTTTTTTGTATTTTATTTTAAAATAATTTATTTTTTAAATAATTAATAATTATTTGATAAATTTATGTTATTGCCTATTATCTATTTATTCGTGTGTAATGTGCGATAGTGTCCCGAAATTTTAATTCAAATATCGGGGAGTGCATTATACACTGAATATTTCTGATAACTATATGAAACTACACATGCTTTTACTAAGTCATCGAATGTAGCACGTTGATTTTACAAGAACTTTGTATAAATATAGACGTAGTAGGTAAAATGGGACGAATAATTACATTTATGTGTGTAACAGGTTGTGCTCATTAACAAAGAGAAGGAAATTACCCTCTTTAGAGTTTAATATTGGAAAAACAATACACATATATATGTATCTTTGAACCTTCCTTACTTATCCTGGCATACCTTGATGTGAAAATAACATACGAATAAGAACGAATACATACTACGATTAATAGAAAACCTACTGCCAACCTAGCTATAATTCCAAGAAAAAAGAATATACATATAAACTATAAACTTACGGCCTTAAATAAATGCATTTATAGAGCATTATATATATGTTCAACGGAAAGTTTACTCAATGAAAAATTGGATATTATTGAAAAAATATTACTTGTAACGCTCGAACAATACGCACTCCATCATGCTCGAACAATACACACTCCATCATTTTTTCTCTCCTTTTCTTTTTCTTTTCTTTCAAAAGAACTAACAAGCTGAGTAAATTAGACTCGACGAGAAGAGAAGAATGTTTACAAAGGGGTTGCCGACAAGGCATTTGAGCTAAGCCGTATTTTAAATTAACTGCGTTATTTTGTAAATAGTAACATGTAAATACCTTGTAATTATTAAACTTATTAGTCGATGATAAGTTATTCAGTTTTATTTTGTAACATAAGATAGTTTCCACCCCGGATTCTGATTAATATGTGACAGTAGTGGCTCCCCAACGTCGGGCACGAATAGAAGCAAGATATGAATACAAGTATTATTTTAAATTGTGTTAAACTGTTTTAATAAGAAAATTTAGCTACTAAAGTACAAAAATTTATACAAAAGTACTTTTGATTCATCCGGAATCTGATGATTTTTGAAAATTGTATTTGATTCGTCCAGAATCGAAATATTTTGGAATTGTTCTATTCAGCCTGAATGATATTTTCCTTAGAATTGAAATACGAAAAGTCGTCTGCAGCTTCAAGTATTTTAGTATCTGAATTAAATGAAGATATTCATAAGAGAAATAATTCTAATAATTATTATTGAAAAATAAAAATCGTTTGCTTTATTTTATACATTTATATAGTTGCACTGAGCTATTTTATTATGAAGTTATTATTATAAATGAGTGCTTGGCATTATTTTAATTATTATATGATTGATATTATTGTGTAAAAAAAAGGGGGCAAATAGTTGGTGTCATTATATTGAGTTTTGAAAGATATTGCATGTTATTTATGTTCTATATATGTTAAAAATTACGTATTTTGCTAAGAGATATTCGTACACGAATTAAGTTTGAAGTTAGCTAAAACATATTTAGTTCAAATGATGGCGTTTCTTTCTAAGGGTACGAAAATTGATTTAATCACATTAGCTTCAGAATTAAAAGTATAAGTAAGTAGCGATGATAAAGTCCTCGAATTACGTGATAAAATTGTAAATAGTGAGGCATTCAAAGATAACATAGATTTTGTACAGGGAATTTATGAAAATATCGTAGAAGAAAGAAAGACTCTCGAGGAAGAGAAACGTTTAGCCGAAGAAAGAGAATTTGAGCTACAGAAGCTCAGGTTAGAAGCAGGAACAAGAGATGTTGTTGCAAATACAAGCAACCCTCTAGAAACCTCTTCAATCCGCGTTGACTTGAAAAGATTTTACCCGATTTCAATCCTGAAAAGGATGATATGAATTTATTTTTAATAATTTTGAGAGGCAAATGAAACTTTTAAAGGTTTCTAAAGAACTGTGGATTACGTATTTAATTGGAGTCTTTCCAAATGAAATCGGTAAATTAATAGCGCGTGAACCGGAAGAAAAATTTGAGGATTATTCTTATATTAAAGATATATTGTTGCAAAGGTTCAAATTAACTGCTGAAAGGTTTAGAGTTTTGTTTAGTCGACATCCAAAGCGAACCGATGTTAGCTGGAAAGAGTATTATTTTGAAATTAGAAGCTATTTTGAGGGATGGCTATCCGAATTAAATATAAATTCCTTTGAAAAATTATTGGAATTAATTATTGCTGGCCAATTAAAGAAAAAGGTTTCCCCTGATTGCAAAGAACATTAGTTAGACCAATGGGAAAATTTAACAGATCCTGTTGAATTAGCTGAAAAGTTAGATTTATATGATAATTTGAGGTCACACAAAGTAGAAATAAAGAGATCAAATAAAATCAGTGAGGTCGGGAATTCTAATCGCTTTGAAAAAACGCCTTTATATTTTAAAAGAAATGAGTTTGGTAAGATTGGCAATCAAAAGGAGTCCAACGGAAATAAAATTAACTATCCTTCGAATTTAAATCGACCAATGTTAAATTGCTATGGTTGTGGAAACCAGGGAGTTATTAAATCCAAGTGTCCAACCTGTTCTCCGAAAAATATATCGGTGCACTTTCAATCACTAAAATTTCGTACATGTAATATGCAAACATCACCAACATTATTGGTAAAAATAAGCATAAATGGTCTCTCTGGCACAGCTTGTGCTGACACTGGCGCAACACATTGTGTTGCGGGTGAAGTTTTGTATTCTTTATTAAAAGACCAAGGTGTGAAGTTTGAAAAACTCAAATGATCGTAGCCTTAGCGGATGGGCTACAAAACACTACCGAAGTTTATAAAACAGAAGTTCATGTTAAAATTGAAGGTCGCGACATTAAAACAACACTTTATGCTCTGACGAATGCCAGAAATAATCGTACAATTTTAGGAATCGATTTTTTACGCAAAGCAAAATTTGTTTTGGATGTAGTAAATCAAGAATGGTTCTTCGCTGATAGATGTAGGTCGAAGTATAGAATCGCTGAAGATACATATAGACCTCCCAGTGAATTAGCGATAAAATCCGTTGAATTAAACACCGTTTTTCTTAGAGAAGATGAAGGTAGACATCTCACTTCAGAGCAACAAGTTAGGTTGAATGAACTGCTTGAAAAATTTACTAGTAGCTTCCAACTAAGGGAAGAGGCTACACCTAAAGTTAAACATTATATTGATACTGGAACACATCCCCCTGTAGCAGTACCCCCTTACCGCATGTCACCTGCGAGAAAGGACATTTTGCGTAAAGAATTAGACGAATTACTCTCTAAGGGTATAATCGAAGAGTGCGAGTCTCCTTAGGCCTCTCCTGTAGTATTCGTCCCAAAACCAAATGTAAAAATTCACCTTTGCATCGATTATCGAAAATTGAATGCCATCACAAAGACAGATAATTATCCATTACCGCGAATAGATGATTTGCTCCATGAAGCTAAACATACCCCTTATATGACCACTATTGATCTGAAGTCTGGATACCACCAAATTGAAGTAAATGCTGCTGATAGTGACAAAACTGCATTTATTTGTCCATTCGGAGCTTTTCGGTACATTAGAATGCCTTTCGGATTGAAAAATGCCCCAGTAACCTTTCAGAGATTAATAGATAACTTTAGAAAGTCCCTCAAAGACATCTTTATATTGTCTTATTTAGATGATATTATTATTTTGTCGGAAAGTTTTGAGAAACATTTGTCTGACTTAGAAGCAGTTTTTAATAAACTATCAGAATTCAAATTGCATGTTAATCGTGAAAAATGCAACTTTTCTTTCCCCCGTGTTAAATATTTAGGGCATTGGATAACAAGCTCTGGAATCGAAGTTGATCCTGGAAAAACCGCTGCAATTCAACAAATGCTTGTTCCTAAGTCTGTAAAACAAGTTCAATCTTTTTTGCAGTCCTGCTCCTGGTACAGACGTTTTATTCCCAAATTTTCAGATATAGCTAAACCTCTAAGTAATCTTACGAAGAAAGATGCAACTTGGAAGTGTGAAGAAGCAGAACAAAGCGCTTTCGAAACATTGAAAACTTCATTAATCAATCCTCCAGTACTAAAACAAAATGATCCGACCAAGCCCTATCTTCTTCGTACAGATGCCAGTGGATATGCTCTAGGTGCTGTCCTCCTCCAGGGTCAGGGAGAAGAAGATCATCCAATAGCATATGCAAGTCGTTTGTTAACTGCACCAGAAAGAAACTATTCTACCACCGAGCGCGAAGCACTTGCTGTCATTTGGGCTTTAAATAAATTCCGTGGCTATATTGAAGGACATGAAATAACAGTTGCCTCCGATCATAAGCCCCTAAAATGGCTGATGAGTTTAAAGTCACTGTCAGGCAGGCTAGCCCGATGAGGTTTGCAGTTACAATCTTTCAACCTCAAGATTGAATATTTTCCTGGAAAAGCAAACGTTGTTGCTGATATGTTGTCTCGGCCTATTTGCAGTCATGAAGAACCTTCTTGTGAAATTTGCACAATTTCGATTGATATGCCTATTAGATCTCCTAAAGATATCCGAGAAGAGCAATTAAAGGATGAAGATTTAAAGAAAATTATCGTAGCGTTTGAATCTAAAGAAAATAATACAGATTTTTCTAATTGGACTGAACGTGGTTACCTCTTAAACCAAGAAGTCTTATATCGTTACTCTCCAGAATCAGATTCAGATGAAGCACAATTGGTTGTTCCTGTTCAAGAACGGAAAGAAGTCTTGAAGAAATACCATGATTCACCGACCGCAGACCATTATGGAGCCGAGGGAAGCTATTACAGAGTATCCCAGAGATATTACGGGACCGGAATGAGAAAATATATCGCAGATTATGTTAAACATTGTGTAGACTGTATTCGGTATAAAGCGAGTAACCAAAAACCTGCTGGATTTTTACAAACACCTGTTCATAGTCAAAGATTTGAGACCCTCTCAATAGACTTATTTGGACCCTTGCCAGAAACAGCAGATGGGAAAAAGTGGATTTTTATAATCGAAGACTGTAGCACAAAATGGGTAGAACTTTTTGCATTAAATAAAGCAACAGCCACGGAATGTGCTGTTACCTTAATTGAGGAAGTGTATTTACGATATGGTTTTCCAAGAAAAATCATTAGCGACAATGGTCCGCAATTCATCAGTGATGTGATGCAACAAGTTTGTTTTCTCTTAAAGATAGATCAAAGTTTAACTTCGGTGTACCACCCTCAAGCAAATCCGGTTGAAAGAAAAAACCGAGATCTAAAACCCCGCTTAGCGCTCGCTGCTAGTTGGAGATGATCATACAACTTGGAGCGAAAAATTACCAGTAATCCGTTTTACCCTTAATACTGCAAGATGTAGTTCCACAGGTCACACAGCTACATATTTAATATTCGGTCGTGAATTACGTACCTCCGATGATGTTGCTCATGACTTACGCCATGTAATTGCGAATGATAATTTCATACCCGAAATAACTCCTTATTTAAAAAACTTTGCTAAAATTACTATGCAGATAAGAGATCGCATAAAACAAAGCCAAGATAAGTATAAATATTATGCCGACAAACATTTAAAAGCTTCTGAACAATATAAACCAGGCGACCACGTCTGGGTTACTTTGCATCCGATTAGTCAAAAGAAAAATAAAAAAACAACTAAATTCATGCCCCGTCGAGATGGGCCATATGTTATTTTAAAACAAAGATCTGCTACTTCATATACCATTGCCACTAAAGAAAACCCCTTTTCTCACTTAGGAAATTACCATATATCAGCTTTGTGTCCTTACACGCAAGATGATGGTGGATCGTCTAAAGGCTTTATTCGTCCTAGAGGCAGACCCGGGAAGCGTCAGGCGCCCAGCCAGCAAATATTTACGAAAGGATCACAAAACCCGAGAACCATTGAGGATTTTAGGCACCAGAAAGCATCCCGAAGGAATCCACCCAGGAAATGCACACTGCATCTGAGGGAACAGTAATGCAGTGTGAGGGGAAGAGTGTAACCCTCGAACAATACGCACTCCATCATGCTCGAACAATACACACTCCATCATTTTTTCTCTCCTTTTCTTTTTTTCTTTTCTTTCAAAAGAACTAACAAGCTGAGTAAATTAGACTTGACGAGAAGAGAAGAATGTTTACAAAGTGGTTGCCGACAAGGCATTTGAGCTAAGCCGTATTTTAAATTAACTGAGTTATTTTGGAAATAATAACATGTAAATACCTTGTAATTATTAAACTTATTAGTCGATGATAAGTTATTCAGTTTTATTTTGTAACATAAGATAGTTTCCACCCCGGTTTCTGAATAATATGTGACATACTTAATGCTGGCCATCCACGAAAAACAATATAGAGCGGGCGGCGACAACACAAATGACTACGTCATCGAGTTACGGGATGAAATCATGATGAAGGACAAGATTTTTAGGAGTAAATTTAGGAATGACTGGTCAGCATCGACATGTCTTGTTACATTATGAGCAGCCGCGGGCGTCATTTTGGCGACACTATCACGTAATCGAGTTACGGGATGAAACCGGTGACAAATTAAGGTAAAAAAAAAGTCTTTTCAGAATATTTTGGTCTGCCTGCGCATATCCTGGTAGAAAACCCCGGCAGATTAAAATCTATAACAAAAAAATACGTCATAATGTACAATTAAAACCCTATAAACATAATATTTTACATTACTTTGGCATATATATTACTTCAAATCGACTTTCAAGATGAATTAAGGGTTTAGGAAAAGTTAACTAACAACTCGTGAGAAAATGACTGATTCGGCATAACTTGGTACAAAGCGAGAAGAAAGGGGCGCCAATTTCCTATTTTGACAGTACTATTTCGTCATCGAGTTACGGCTTGAAATTTTGGCACATTACACATGCCTATTAATACAATACAAATATTTCAGTCTGCCTCGTCATATCTTCGTAGGAGATGAACAGAGCGGGGCGTCAATTCTTTATTTTGGTGGTACAATCACGTCATCGAGTTACGGCTTGAAATTTTGGCACATTAAAGGTGCATATCGGCACAATAAGAATATTTCAGTCTGCCTCGTCATATCTTGGTACGGGACGAGCAGAGCGCGGCGCCAATTCTTAATTTTGGCTGTTTTAACGCGTCATCGAGTTACGACATGAAATCCTCATGTAGGACAAGATTATTAGGAGTAGATTAAGGAATCACTGGTCAGCCTCAACATTTCTTGGTACGATATAAGCCGCAGCGGGGCCAAGTCGTCATTCTGGTGTCACTATCACGTCATTGAGTTACGGGATAAAACCGGTGTCAAATTAAAAGTAAAATAAAGTTTTTAAAGAATATTTTGGTCTGCCTATGCATATCCTGGTAGAAACCCCCGGTAGACTAAAATCTATAACAAAAAAAAAAAAGTTACGCCGAATCAGTCATTTTCTCACGCACTGTTAATAAGCTTTTCCATAACACTTAATTCATTATAAAGTCGATTCAAAGTAATATATATGGCAATGTAATGTAAAATATTAATTTTGTAGGGTTTCAATTGTACATTATAAAGTATTTTTTGGTTATAGATTTTAGTCTGCCGTGTGTTTCTACCAGGATATCTTGCATCATGATTTCATCCCATAACTCGATGACGTAGTCATTCGTGCCGCCGCCGCCCGATCTAATAGTTAAGCTAATTAGAAAAGCTAAAGAGATAATTGACTGGATCGAACCCAGACAAAGTCAACAAGATTATACACCCCCCCCCCTGTCATTTATGAATAGAATATCACTAAAAAGATAACGTAAAATAATTAAACTTGGAAAAAACAAGTTCCGATCACACCCAAACCCTGCCTATTTAAAATGACTAGAAGCGAAGCCGAAAAGTACGAGGAATTGCAGACAGCGAGGATCTATAGAATTAAAGCTTCGAATATCGAAAATAAAGAAATGACATACATAGGGATCAATAAGAGGAAAAATAATGACAGATATAAAGAACATATTCGCGATCTAAAATACAACAGCCAAGCAACGGCCCTTTCAAGAGCAAATATAATAAGCCCCTTGAAATCACAGTCAATTGAAATAGAAAAAAATAGCTTATTACGAAAACCTCCATAACACATTAATGAGAGAAGCCATAGAAATCAGCTTAGAAAAAGATAATATATGCAACGACATTACACATTCAACAATCGACACTCGTTGGCGGCGAATTTTGGAAGAAAGGGAAAAACGAAAACGAGAAGAGGGGAACAGAGGGGAGGCTATAAGATCTCATGCGAACTGTAAAACAACATAATTTCAAACTGGGTAATCCTCCAGAGAAGGAGTGAAAGCGTTTTTCGGGGAAAGAAGCTGGGATGTACAAACGATGCATTGTACATAATATGCTTGTTATATAGCATACTTTAAAACTTCTGGAATATATGTTTTTAAGAGCAATAACGAAATATGTCTTATAGAAGTAGATTTTAATGTAACAGTATACAAACAAGATAAATAATTTTTTTAATGAAAAAAAAATTGTGTCTTTTTTTTTTTTTTTTTTTTTTTTTTTTTTTTTTTTTTTTTTATGTAACTGTAATAACAGATAAGGGAAAAATGTCTATACTATGATATATCTTAACCTTTTCAAACACGAAGCTAAAATAATACTAAATAGGGAGTAGGTACTACATTCTTTGGTTTTCCACAAACAAAATGACATCACAGATGGCAAGAAAGAGAACTTTTTTGAAATCATTATAAGTTAGTTGACTGGTATCTTAGGTTCACAAACATGGATCTAAAATTACAAATTCCCCTGAAATATCAATTTAATTATCACTAACCTAAATTCACATAATCACAAATTTAAGGTTTATAACCTAATGAATGATCTACATATCCCCAAAACGTTTTATTGTAAAGAATTTAAGGAAAATAATTACGAAAATTTCTCAATTTCCTGGGTTGAAGGCATTTGACAAACTCAAATGAAAATAACATTTATTTTATTAGAAAATTTCCATAGGTGTTCTGATTTACTGGTATATTTTAAAGCAAAAATACTTTCAGATATAAAGAAATGAAGTTAAAATGTTAAAAAATCAGACAATTTAGTTTTTATGAGAAAAGGAATAGAGGTCCACACATGTGGATCCAGGTAGCGTAAAGGTTAATAAAGTAAATGAACACAAAATTTATCAAATATAAATAAAATATTTATTTTTATTATATTAGGGTTCCATATCTGACATTTAAAACAAGTGGGTAAATGTGATCACAGATCGCAGGGGGGGGGGGGGGGGGTACGTTTAATATCTCTTTTAAAACACTTTATCCTTAAATTAGTATATGAAAATTGTTAATTTAGAATTATTAAATAGCAGCACCATTACATTTAATATTAAAATAATTAAAAAAATAGTTTTAAATCAAATTAAAAATATTCAAGAAAATATATTTATACAAAATTAATAAATCCAAGTATTTTTAAATTCAACAATTTAAAAAAAATTACCGCAGGTATAAACAAAAAAAATTAAAGCAAAAAATTGTTTAAAACATATTTAAAATGCTCAAATTATTCAGAAAAACCCATATTATTTGTTTGATTTTCCTAACTCTCACTAGATGACGCCAAAAAAGGATGTGAACATTTATTAAAATTCGAAAAAAAAACCCTTTTATTTCCTAAATAATTATTCTAATGATAAGATGCCTCATTATTTTTTTAAAGCACTGTAGTAATGGCTCAGTAAACTAAAATATTGTTTCTAGATTGAAATTGCAGATTTTCTCTCTCTGAAAAAGAAAAAAATAAATAAAAATTACCGCTGTACCAAAAAATAAAATAATCCTTTAAAATGGTCAAAAAGTGAATTTTCTTTTAATTAAACCCACCTGAAAAAAAGTATAATAATAATAAAAATCAAAATTTTAAAGTTCCGCCGGAACGATTCGACCCTACAATTTTCTGCGTGGAAGACGAATGCTTTAACACTCCACTATGGACACCCCGCAAATTTTGCTGATATTATGATTATGTTTTGAAATCGAGAAAGAACAAACTCATTTAATTAAAATAATATGAAACTTTTCCAGAATTGTATGATTTGGGGTATGGCAGCGGATATTCAGCTCTATGTAAAAAATAATCAAGTCAGTAACTTAAATTGTTTCCAATAGTTGTGATGGACAGACGGAGAGACAGAGAAGCAAGACTATAAGGGTATCGTGGTATGAACGAAACCCAAAAAAGCCGCACTCTTTAAAATACCTTGCATGCAGTTCCCAGTTAGTCAAAAATGTTTGGGAATAAAAACATTACTCTTTATTACTATTGCTATTGCTATTACAGGTACAGCTGTAAGTTCCAAAATCATATTATATTCATTTCCTTATACCTTATTCGAAATTCCCATAAATTTATAACATTAAATGACCAGCAACTGAAACACTAAAATGTAAGTATCTACACATTCGCGCAGAATGTCCTTTATGAGATTTTGCTCCATAAAACCTCATACAACCAACCAACAACCAACTAAGTATCTGCACTCCGAATCTCTACAATTAAAATTATGCATTTTCTGCTCTTTAAATAGTCTGATGCATATTATACACTAAATATAATTTTTTTTTTTGTTCTTCCCTATCAAAAATACTGTGCACAACATGCACGAATACGCATAATACATCAGTAACTGCAGTATATCGGGAGTTGAATAGTTCTTCATGGATACAGCTTAAGGTATTTTCGATTGCATTAATATATCTTTTTATTATTTTTTTTTAACTATTCTTTTATGAGTAGAAATAAAACATATATATATATATATATATATATATATATATTTTTTTTTTTTTTTTTTTTTTTTTTTTTTTTTTTTTTCAGCATCGCATATTTCGAAATTTAAGTACTACAAAAAATACAAAAAATAATAATAATAAAATTAAGGCAAAAAAAAAAAAAAAAACACTTAAAATTAAATATTTGTCTCGCTCCACAATATCTTAAAATTCATATCATTCTTTTTAATTAAAATACGAAATAATGAAAATAGAGTTAATGAATGTAAAAAATATTTCAGTGAAGAGCATTAAAAACAGGTAAATGATAAGTTCTACATAACCATCTAATTGAAAGAATGCTAATTTACTACAATTGCATAGTTAGAAAAAAAAATTTAGAAATATTTTTATTAAAAGGAAAATTTTTTACCAAGATGAATTATTAATGAGAAAAGGATTTTCGTTACTTTAAGTCTATTTCTAAAAGAATTGTTTTTTGTAAATTTTTCATTTGTTAAATTTTATGAAATGAATTATAATCTGAAACTTTTTTGTTGGAATTGTTTTTCTTTCAAAAGTAATGTTATTTTGCTTCATGAAATTAAGATACAAATTTACATAAGAATGTTCAAAATGTAAAAGTAAAATTGTTAAATATCAAAATACACTGTGTTCGATAAATGATCGCATAGACATTAAATTTTTGGAGCGTAATAGAAGCAAACGTTTTCAATTTTAGAGTTATTTATACTTTTAAGAAGCCGAAAAATCGTTGTATTACACCAATCTCCCCTATCACGAAATTAAACAATATATTTATTTCTGGTGTGTTTCTGAGGGATTCGATTACTGTTTCTTTTCTGTATCATAAAAAATAAAAATTATTCTAGGAACCTTTTCTTTACAAAAATAAAATAATTAACTTACATAAATCAGGATTTTGGAATATTCTACCTTAGTCACAGTTTGTTATATTTGTTCAATAAGATATTTTTGTAACTGTTCTATGACTTGGGATTTTTGTATATAAGTATGCATGCCATAAGGTGAATACAAATATACAATACTTGTACATTTATACGCGTATCTTAAAAGTTATATGTGCTTAAATGGTTATACACAAGTCACAAAAAAAATACAAATTCAGTAAACCGAAATTTATAGACAGTAGCACAATACGATTTTCGGATAAATACAAGGAAAAACATAGATTTTTTAATAACCCAATAATAACAATAGTAATAATATTAATATTATTATTATTATCAGAATAACTGCCTTTTTTTTATCGAGAGTTAATATTTTACTGGTCCCAAAGCCACTGCCGTTATATCCTCACTATATTGATATACATAAAAGAAAAAAAATGTATGGCCCTGAAAAGTCTCTTTTTTTGTTAATGTAGCTTTTGCTACTTCCTTTCAGATTTCCATGCCCAAGCTTGGCGAGTGTAACTCTGAACAGTGCTAACTTTTTCTCACTTTTTAATACTTATTATAGTATTTTTATAAACACAGTTAGACCAATTTATATATTCTTTAAGATATTTATCATTTTCTCATCTTAATTCTTTACTTAATATTAAACTTTATTTCATTTATATACTTAACTATTTCATTTCATCTTTAAATTTCTTTTTTTATATCGTAAGTAGTTCTAAACTACAGTTAAATTTTTCCCAATGGCTCACAAAACATAAGATATTTCAACTCCTAGACTGGGTTTTAAGCTGTTATCAGCTAGGAAACCCTTCAATGCTGCTGACCTGTTCAGCCACTGCCTACTACCATTTAAATGTCATGTGTAAGGAATTACAGCAGAAATCCTTTTTGGTGCTATGGAGAATACAATGCCACATACATCTCACTAAAGGCACCTGCCAAAATGAATATTTGTAATTCGAGTAATTTTGATAACTTTCCTATACACAATGTCGACCCAATTAACACATATTTGACGATGGATTGAAAAAAAAGTATTTTTTGTTGAAAAATTATGATTTAGCTTAATAAAGACACAAGAAATGACGTACAATTGAAAAACGTACGGAAATTTTTATTATCTTCAGATTTACATGCTGTCCTATATACAGGACGAAGGTCAAATCCAATGCTATAACATTAATTTTTTAACACTAATATATGTTTTTCTTCTTGAATCTCACTCTACATAATGCTTAAGATTTGAAGAATTTAAAATAAGGCAGTATTTTAATATTTTTTCGTCCAATTTTTCGTTTTTAGTATGCTTTAATATATAGGGGAATGTGGCCTAAAATGATCCTAGCGGGCAAAACGATCCAAATAGGTTTTCTTCCAGACAGGTCGCGCTATCTACAGGGTAATATATAAACTAGTTGTGCCAAGTGAAGAAGAAGCAATGGCGGTATTCAAGCGATCGCAGTATTATGCGTCTGAAAATAATTCTTTGAATAAGTGGTTTTTATAACATCTGTTATAAGATAAGCACTAACTTTCATATTTATTTAGATATACAGTCTTTGATGCACAGAAATATGACTTGGTTTACTTAATAGAGAATGTTTTTAGATGTGCATTACACTCGATAAGTTTGTTATGTTTCTCGGCGTCATCCAGTTATATGATTTAAAATAGACGTCCATGTTGCCGGGTAAAATGATCCATCATGTGGATCGTTTTACTACCATTTCACTGGCTGGAGAAAATCCAGTACCACGTCCTAGCATCATGGCAGCCAAATGTATGACTGCCCCAAACCTTTCTCTCATGTATTATCCTATGATCATAATTTTCAAATATTCCATTTTATTGTTTTTTTCAAAATTATTTGTGACCATTTTTTATTTAAAAATTTACATAAAATAAATTATGTATGCTATTTGATTGCAAAACTTATTTTATTTCATTATGTATTGTCATAATTACTTTTATATCCTTTATTTTGCCGATAAAAAACAATTTTCAATTATTTTTAAATGGAGGATCATTTTGCCCTTGGGTGAGGGTAAAATAATCCTTTGGACACTTTTTCACAAATCTATTTTTTTCATTAGTCAATTTGGGTTTAAAATATCATTAAAATATGTTTATAATGCAAATTATAGTGTAAAACATATTAGCATAGGGCTAAAGTATCATTTAAACAGTTATGTTATTTTACGCAATTTTTTCTCTTAAGGGGATCATTTTAGGTCACCTTCCCCTAGAGGTACAAAAACTCTCAGAATTGGTATATTTTAAAAATTCATTACAAGTAATTTTTAAAAATTAAGACAGCGTAATAAATGATTCTTTCACAGTAATGCAATACTGACACAATAGCAATATCATGATTATTCTATGCGTATGGTGTAGAAATGTGACCTGTCCTATATATAGGACGATGGTCAAATATGAGTTTAAACGCGAATTGTTCGTAGCAAATGTAATTTTTCTGGTCATAAAACTTATGTTGTTAAAAAAAAAAAAAAAAAAAAAAAAAAAAAAAAAAAAAAAAAAAAACCTTCTCTTTTTCTGTATATTTTACTGACAACCGTATCGCCATACTGTCTATACGTTTTTAATTATTAAAATATCAGATTAAGTAAAATAATGCTATAAAAAGTGATAAAATATCTTTATTAAGATTGACGATCGTTTCGTCGCACCAACGGTGACATTTTTAAAATCATTCACGATAGAAAATATTTTCACATAATTTAAACACAATAAATATAGTAAACAATGTCACGAGACATGATGCATGATGAAAAACATTGCAAACGTAAAATAAATTAAAATTAAATTAGTTATTTGTAAGCGTAGATTGATTTTCATATAATTTAACAAAACAATAACATGGTAAATAATGTCACGAGACAACATGCATAATGAAAAACATTGCAAAACATAAAATTAAAATTAAAATTATCTTGGCTATTTGCGAGCGGGGATTAATTTTTACTACTGTTACTAAAATTACATAGCATCTCTTTCCAAATTTTAGGTAAATCTAAGGACACTGAATCATTGCAAATATTCTTGTTGCGTAAAAATATCTCTATTGATTCTCCGAGTCGACTGTACAATATTTTCAAGTTCTGGAATGATAGATTTTAAATTAGGCTTAGTTGGAAAAATGTATTTAGGTCCCCGCTCAAGTACTTTTATTTCATCTTCCGTTAACGGTCTGCTAGATAAGTTCAGAAATTCCACTGGTTGGCATATACGGTTAACATAGGACTTTTGCGCGTTGCAAAGGTTTTCTATCTTGCGAGTTTGTACCATTTCTTTCAAGCGGATATTACCGTATCTATATTTTTCCAGGCTGTGCAAGAGAATATCAAAAATATACTGGGGAGTAGAGGCTGCAAATTCATAATATAAATCTAAGGTTCTCTTTTGCAGTTTGCTAATGTAGGCATACTTCTTTCTAATACATAGTGCTAAACATTTACGCTCAAATTCTCTATTAAGATTACATTAAGATTAAGATACATTTTTCCGACTAAGCCTAATTTAAAATCTATCTTTCCAGAACTTGAAAATATTGTACAGTCGATTCATAACTACCATATTGAAGAAATTCGAAATGTTATGTACCCTGAACTGATGAAGTTAATTAAGCAACCCACAAGGATACCGAAAGATGAATTGAATATTTTGAAAAAGCTTAAGCTCAGAAATCATTTTAATCCAAACGGATAAATCTAATAAATTAGCCATATTAAATACAGATGACTATAAAAATAAAATGGTACAATGTATTAACAATATGGATTGTCAAGAAGTCAAGAAGAATCCACTTTACATAATTAACAAAAAAATTAATGAATTGGTTAATAAAGGGAGCTGGCCTGATAATATAAAAGTTCTAATGAGAATTAATAAGTTAGCAGTAATCCCAGCAACTGTCGGCAGACTCAAAGACCACAAAATAAATATGCCAATAAGGCCAATAGTAATTAAATGCTCAAGCCCCACATATTTTATGGAAAAAGCTTTTGTAGTTTTATTGAAAAATATTTTGCCCAGCTCTGATCATTGAATTAATTCAACGTATGAGTTCATTCAATATTTGAAACACATTAATTTACCTCAGAATTATTTAATAGCCAATCTAATTGTACTCTCTTTATACCCATCTACTGATACCCAAAAAGCCGTTACAAGTATAAATAATTGCATTGACCCTATGGAGAATATTAATGACTAGAATATAGCCCGCAGAATGACGTGTTTGCATTTAAAAAAAATTATATAGCATTGCATTATAAAAAGAATTGTGAAGTAATAAATTTTGTCTTATCTGACTAATAGGGTCGGGTGGTGTAAAGCAAAAGCAGCCCATTTTTCATTGAAACTTAATTTGCAAGAAAATTATTAATTGAATTGGTAAAATCCTGTCATAAAGTATGCAAATGAACTTCACTCACAAAAACATGCAAATTAGTATTAATAATGCTATTTCAAAACATATTGTCAATTAACTATTTTACCCCCATGGTATGGGGTAAAATAAAAAAACAATTCGAACAGAAAGTTTATTTGTTTTTAAAAATAATAATTATATAACTTAAATTTTAAGAAGTTGAACAGAGAAAATCCCGATTTTTTAAAACATGCATAAAAGAAACCTGTAATAAATTTTCAGAATTAAAAATCATTTTTTATCACATAAGTTAATTTCAACTATTAATTGCATTAACATTTTTTTCTCAAATTCTGTTATTAAATTACAAATTTATTTTCCCTACAAAATGCAAAATTTTATTTATTATAATAATGCATTGGTATATGTAGTACACGGCATTATATATTCCTGATATTTTAATTTCATTTTGTAAGAAATATTAATTTTTTTCCCAATGCCTTCAGAATTCAAAGAACATTTAAAAAATAAAATTTCTTTTTTTTTTATTTTAACTACCGACAGATGGTGCAACAGAGAATATAAAAGTTTGTTTTAATATTTTAAAAGTTCAAGACGAATGAATCAATTGTTTGTTTACTATCATATAGAGATAGATAGAGCTGCCAATCTAATTTTAACTGAAGTTATCGCAGCAGAATATGTAATTAATTGAATGTAAGTCATCTCTTAACTGTTAATTTATTTTGAATAATTTTTCTAAAAATGTAACTTGCTAATAGTGAAAAAGAAAACACATTTTAAGATTGATAAGAAGAAAAAAAAAATCAGATCAACTTTTACTCGTGATGCCACTTGTACAACACAAATTCCAAATCCAGAAACAAATGAATGACTCTTTGAACGACTCATTAAAAAATAAGGTCGACATCCGATTTTGCTCTTAAAATATATGTAAAAGCATAATAAAGTTTTTAAATAATTTTAGAAAGGAAACGTTATTTTTAGAAACGTTTATTTTTAGAAAGGAAACGTTAATCCGGTACAAAATAATTCACAGGAATGAATCACAGAATACAGCTATATTCACTGAACACTATGAAGCGTTCTCATTGGTCAGAAAATAGATAGCCTTGAAAAACAGAGGTAATTTTTCGCGATATTTTTAACAGTGTATACTGATTTCAAACTGTAAATAAATGTAAACAAAAGTGAAAAACGTATTTCAAAATAGTGATATGCTTTTGCAAAATATTTTAAGAGCATTTAATAAATAGCTGAAAGAGTCATTCATTTGTTTTTGGATTTGTAATTTGTGCTTATGAATGGCAACGGTAATTGCTTGTAAACATCGGAAGCCTTTTGTTGGTATCTGGTTATTTTTAAATTAGAGCTTAAAGCGTTATCATTGTATACTTTTTGAAGGTTTTAGAAAATTTGAAGAATAATATGTTACACAACGAATAGATAGACAGATTAAATCAGGCTATCGGCAAATAAGGTATCAGAATGCTTAAGCCTAACATGGCCGCGCATCAGGAAATGGATGAGTTCACTCCCGGAAGCGTTATACACATTGTGTCATTATACCTATAATAAAATGAAAACTACACTAAAGAGTGTTCTTAATCTTATAGTTAATAATAATTACTCCCCTTTCGACGACAAAATATACAAACAAAATAACAGAGCTCTAATGGGTTCTCCTATATCAGGATTATTAGCTGAATTCATATTACAACCACTTGAAATAGATACATACAAATTGAATTATACTCCCTATGCATGGATAAGATACGTAGACTATATTTTCATCATATGACAACATACAGATATCTTGCTCAATAACTTTTTAAACCAGATTAATAGCCTTGATTCTAAAATTAAATTTACATTGGAAATAGAACAAAATGGTACGCTACCTTATTTAGATGTATTACTAATCAAGACGCACCAAGGAATAGAACGCACTGTTTACAGAAAACCCATAACCACTCAATCCATTATCCCTCATAATGCTCAAGCACCTTTTTCATACAAAGTTTCTGAATTTAGATATTCTACTCATAGAGCTTTCACAGTTTGTACCCCCCGAGCAGTTAAATAATGAAATAAATAAAATATATGATATTGCAAGAAACAATGGATACAAAGAAAGCCCCATAGAAAAAATAATTAAGAGCTTGAAGAATAAAAAGAAAAGAAATTTCAATCCACAAAATTCCATGTTATCCACTTACAATATTTTCCTGGTTTCTTCGAAAGTTTGAAATATAAACTCAATAAATTCAATATATCCCTAGTCGTAAAACCTTCTATGAAATTAAAAAATGTAGTATGCAAGAAAATAGATCCAATAGAGTCAAACCAGTTATCAGGAGTATACGAAATACCTTTCACCAAAGAAGATGGAAGAAAGCAGTTTTATATAGGTATGACAAGCAGAAAAGTTAAAACTAGAATCAAAGAACATATAAGAGACATCAAATACAGCAGAAGAACCTCAGCTTTGGCCAGATTATGTAGCGAAGTACCTTTACATATCGATTTTTAAAATAGCAAGTTAATTTATACATCAAGATTTTATTTACCATCCATAATCCAAGAATCAATAGAGATATTTTTACGCAACAAGAATATTTGCAATGATTCAGTGTCCCTAGATTTACCTAAAATTTGGAAAGAGATGCTATGTAATTTTAGTAACAATAGTAAAAATTAATCGACGCTCGCAAATAGCCAAGATAATTTTAATTTTATTTTTATATTTTGCAATGTTTTTCATTATGCATGTTGTCTCGTGACATTATTTACCAAGTTACTGTTTTGTTAAATTATATGAAAATTAATCCACGCTCACAAATAACTAATTTAATTTTAATTTATTTTATCTTTGCAAAGTTTTTCATTATGCATCATGTCTCATGACATTGTTTACTATATTTATTGTTTTTAAATAATGTCAAATTGTAATGTGTAATTTTCTATCGGGAATGATTTTGAAAATGTCGCCGTTGGTGCGACGAAACGATCGTCAATCTTAAAAAAGATATTTTATCACTTTTTATAGCATTATTTTACTTAATCTGTTTATAAGTGATCATTATACATATTTTTATATTAAAATATCTTTTTTTATGATTTTTGTATCATCCGGTAGTTAATGTGCAAGTAAGTAAGTAGTAACATTATCATTATTCTTATTTATATTAGTAAGTCATATTTATGTACTATACAAACATACATTATAACTAATAATACGCACAAATGTATGATATAAACATACACAAGAGAGACACGCTTGTAAATATAGACATAAGGTGTTAAATATGGTGTATTCAGTACGATTTAACTTACACATGTAACTTATACATGTTAACTTATATGTATATATTTATTAACAATAAGTAGTTTAGCACGTAAAGAAAATCTTCTGATAAAACAATAAAAAAATCACTTGCCGAAAGTGGTGTAGTACAATTTGCTTTCTGCATTTTTAAAATTTTGCGGCAAATTGTCCATCCATGTGACCGTTTCTATAGGAAACTGTTACATAACTGAAATTGAATGATAATCTGACCATAATAAGGACAAAAATGTGGTCGGAAAAGGGTTAAATTAAAGTTATGTTCTGTTAGTTTTTGGATAGCAAAACCCTCCGCGCTGTTATGCATGCGTCAGGTCGGGTTTGATTTTATCAAAATAAGTGTGATCTGAATTTGTTTAGCTGCATTTTTTAAGAATGAGCTTTTGAGGAAATAATATTGATTTATATAAAAACATTATGTAGTTAATACTTATAAAAAAACGAAAACTCTTAAAATTTTTAAAAAGTTATTCAACATTTGTGCTTTTCGCGATAATTTTTTTTTTCTTTTGCAAATTATATTAAAAAGCTTTCTTGTTAAAATATACCTTTAAATATTATACTCCTTATCTGCTGACATTCATCTATACCTGTTTTTTTCAACGACATTCTTTTTAACTTTTTTTAGGTGAACATAAAACAGGATTACGCTGCTCCCCAGTTTTTCGGAGAAACTTTTTAATAGTACTGCTAGAAACCCCGTCAATTTCACTCGCTCGTTTTGTGGTATGAGCTAACGGAACAATTAATTCTCCATTTTCTGCTTCTTGATCACAAAATTTAATGTCGTTGTATATAATTTTCTTACTACCACTCCTGAAAGATTTATTTCTAATCGAACTAGTCTTTTGAACACTAAATATAGAAGTTTTAATTTGAATTAAAACGAGATATTAATAGAATCTTAACATTGATCGGAAGCAAAAAATAACAAACAAGTAATTGCCAATCTTAGTGAGAACGAAGACGAGAACTTCGTAAAATGCCCATCTCAGCGTAATATCCCTTTGGATAGAAGAATCGTCTCAGAGTACTAGGCGCGGCTTTCGAAAACGAACAGTAACCGTTTCTTTTTATAATTACTGTCGAATTATTTGACAGTTTGCTGCAAATCTTGATTATTGTGATTTAGAATAACGATTTTTTTACACTGAAATATAAAGTAAAAGGTTGCCGATTATTTTTCTACAGCATGCCATCAACAAATATATTGTTAAATGGCAAGACTTAACTAACAAAAGTAACAAGCGATAACAAAATGAGTCTTGTTTAAGACGAATAACAAAAGCCTTTTATACTAGTGCGTAAAGTGCTCAAACTTGTTTTAGTTGTCAATAAAAAATGAACCAAATTTGAAAACTACTTACTGAAAGTAATCTTTTAATGCAAATAGTTAATTTTGATTAACTTATCTCATCTCCTTCTTGTAAATTTTAACATTTTTTAAGATTCTGCGCTTAAAAAGTAAAAACATAATCATTTTAAGATCACTGCTGTGTCTGTCTATCCGTCTGTCACAGCCATTTTACTCGTAATCTATGGAACGTGGAAATTTCAAATTGGGGGAAGTAATAAAGACTATTGACCCACATATATACAAATTATTAAACATTCACAAATATATTTAGAATAAATGTAGAGGGCTAATTAAGCTACTTGAAAAAAAAAATTCTTTATACATCGTGTCGAGTATCGTGTGGAAGCTTTCGTAACACTGAACTCAAAAATACATAACACATACTGCACAATTGCATCATAAAATAAAATAAATAAAGACACAATCTTCCTTAATGGTGTACAACACACGAACTTTAATAAGCTAAAAGTTAAATTCTATGTTTCGAGCTGTTTCTACATCTGTCTTCAGGAAAAATATGATGGTTAAATGGCTAAAAAACTCAGAGATGAAGGTTTCCTATGCGAGAGGTAATTTGTCGAATAAACCATGTAATGATAATTTATCTTATAATATTCCAAAAATCTTGCATAATATCATAAAGTCATAATTCTCTATATAATTGCAATATTTCAATTTAAACTTGAATCATTTTGCCAAAATCTTGAATGAAAACTTTGTTGAATGAGGTTTTAGCCCTCATGCGTAGAGTGTCGAAATTTTGATTTATCTGGCCTTATTTCATTAATAAGTATTTATTTTCACTGGATAGCACCACTACATTTTTGTTCTCATATCTTTAGTCTGTGTTCGACAAATTATCTCTCACACAGGTAACCTTCATCTCTGAGCTTTTTAGCCGTTTAAAAATAATATTTTTCCTACAGACGGATGTAGAAACAGCTCTAAACGTAGAATTTAACTTTTACATTATAAAAGTTCGAGTTTTGTGTACCATTAAGCAAGATTGTGTCTTTATTTATCAAAAATACATTTCTTTTACTTTTAGGAATTATAGTTGTAGATATATCGTCGAAAATGTAGTGTAAAAATATGTCCCCCCCCCTTACAGATCTGCACGGGGCGGCCCGTGGCCCGAAGCCCGAGTTCGGGCCGATTTTCATTCACGGCACTCGGGCAGGGCAAACCCGTTCCGGGCCCGGGCTATACTTTTTTTTAAGGCTCGGACCGGGAAGGGCCTAACATAATTTTTATGTCCAGAGCCGGGCCTGGTTTCATTCCTAGTCTTCACGGCCCAAAATTTTCAGTCCTATCTTTGAGCCAGCCCGTATGAAAATCATTGTCTCAGCGTGGCCTGGTCCATTTAAAAGTCAAATAAATTAGGAATGGCCCAAAATTTTTTGCAAAAAATTCGTACATTTTTGAATCGCCCTTATTCTACACTTAAACATTAAAATTTATTATTTTTAAAGAATGATAGATTTCTACGCATATTAAAAGAGAGCTAAATTAAAATATAGTAAAATGTGTGAACAGAAACCTGCCTATGACGGAACCCTGTTTTAAACTGAAAAACGTGTTGGTCCATGCAAAATTAATAAACTAATAAGTAAGATAAGAATATATAATGCATTTACAGTTGCTCAGAAGGGAACTTGTCTATAGTGCATTTTTTTTCTTTTCTATGCAATTCCGTCTTAGAAGATTTTACTGTATAGCATTTTTCAGATTTTTTCACTTCTATACATGGAATATGGATTAACAATATTAATGATAACTGAAACATTTACATACAAGAAATAGAGATTCATTAAAAAATAATAAATATCGCAGGCTGCAGCACTTCTATAAAAAATGAAGATTATAAACATGAAAAAAAAAAGTTAAGATAAATATTTATGGTCAGAACTCCTTCGTATGAGCAAATTTTTAACCAATTCGACGTAAAAATCGATGTTTTGTAGAAATTCATTCGGGCCGGGCCGGGCTCGGGCTCGGGCTGAGATTTTAACTTCTTTCCGGGCCGAACTTTTAATTTTTTTATCGGGCCTGGAAATGTCGGCCCGTGCAGACCTCTACCCCCCCCCCCCCCCCACACACACACACACACTCCCCGTCTATTTCCGAATCTACTCAAACTAAAATTATGAAACAATTAGAGGTAGTAGACGTTAACTTAAATCTTGCAGAAAAAGTATAGCGATTATCCTAGGTCCACGATCGGCAACAGGCGGACCGCGGAAGGTCGAAGAATGGATTGCCAACAATTTCCAATTTGAATAACTAATTTATTAATATTTAC
Source organism: Maratus speciosus (assembly GCA_963932465.1). NCBI lineage: Eukaryota > Metazoa > Arthropoda > Arachnida > Araneae > Salticidae > Maratus > Maratus speciosus. The sequence continues at coordinate 173,395,613 of OZ010790.1, read as the reverse complement.
ATATAGATACCTTTGAGATATAGCCTTATCAATGTTTCTTATATTTTACAAGTATTAGCTCGATTAATTTGATTTTTAATAGTTATGCATAGTTGCTATGATGTGAAATGCAAAATATAGCATTGCGTTGGAGTGCGGGCGCGGCGGTGGTGTGAGGGAGATAAAAATATACTGCAACTGCAGAATTTGTTCATTTTCCAACAATTCTTGAATGTAAAAAAAAGAATAATTCCGAAATACACACTGCAGTGTTCCTAAGTTTTATATCAAATCTTGTGAAGGAATTTAAAGCAAGATTCCAAGACTTTGCAGAGTTGGGTAAGTTGTCTTAATTTTTTAAATTACATTACGAAATGCTCCAGCTGCAGAATGGACTGATGTGGCTGCGTTCAGATTTGAAAAAAATTACTTCAAATGGAGAAAATTTACTTGCAAAAAGATATTTCTATCCAAATGTATAAAACTGCATTTTCTAAAGATTTTTTGGGGCGAACATGTCTCCGAAAAGTATGAAAATGACAAAAAACAAGATATCAATATTACTTCTATGTTTAGCTCCATATAGTATGTATGTGAAACAACTCTATCCAAAACAAATTTCTCGAAGAACAAATATCGTTCGATAGTAACGGACACCCACCTTGAAGATGCGACATTCTCCGCATTAGCTGGCCACCACGTGAAACGAACTATAAAAAATTGGCTCAAGACCGCAAGCTTAATTTTTGTATGAATACATGCCTTTTCTATTTTATTATGTGTATGTAAAGATATTCAGAACGTATACCTGTGTATGTTGTACATTTTTTTTCTCTGGACCTCGATAAAATTTTTCAAAAGTATTCGGACCCCATATAAAATTGCTTGCCGACCCCTGCCCTGGGTTATATATTTTTTGAGAAAAGCTCATTTTTCCTTTAAACACAAATTTCGATTTAGGGGCCTTCATAAAAGGTGTTGAGGAGCGGTGATGGTACCTTTCGTAGCAGAAGTATAAAAGCATTGTTGATAATGATTTTTAGAAAAAATCGCCGGTAATTTTCCGAGATATTAACATTTAAAGAAACAGACGCTTTGGACATGTATAATGACAGGGGTGGCGTACTATATCGGCTTTTAAAGCGTAGATAACAACATTTAATGATACATTTGTGTAATGCAATGTTCAGTAGCAATATAAAAGCAATAAATCTCAAATTGTTAAAAACAAACTAATTTAGTTAGAATTAATCACATAAGTACTATGGGAATCGCGACTAGCTTGCATTGGGTGGATCTCTCAATACGCCTTCCGTGTCTTTAAAAGTTGCTTAAAACCTATCTGAAAAAACGTAGCACGGACCAAGGCGGCATTGCAACTTTGCGACCTCCTTTCGAAGCGCGCTTAGCACAATGCTAAGTTTGAACAAGGGTTTCGTTTTAGATACACTGTAAAAAGAAAAGATTTGAATTTAGTTTTATGAAATGCCAAATGAAATTTAAATATGCACTAATTTTATTGTCGCTACCGAATTAAGTTCATCATAAACAGATTAGGGTAAGATTAAAAAAAGTGTTATCAATTATAATCAGAATATCAAATATCAGAATATCAATTTTCGAAATTATTTAGGTTTCATATCTCTTTGAACTTTTAGGGTATATTCATTCATACATTTTTAGTATATACAGCTATACCCAACCCTACATTGTATAGTTTTTTTTATAAAATCCTATTATTTTTTAGCACCGGTTTTTTTATAATACAGTTAATAATTCACATATGTATTGTACGGTTCCCGCAGAGCGCGAGTAATACTCGCACTTTATTCTAAATAAGTTTATTCACACTGACAGTTGACAGTTTATTCTAAATAAAACTGCATTCATAATTTTCTAATTCCATTATCCATATATTTGTTTCATGAAGCATTTAAATATAGAAAATTAGAAAAATCACATTAAGAGTAATTTTCTTTTCCTTGTCATTTCTTCTTTACACTGTTTATTACGTAATCCTCAATTATATCTAAAAAAAAAAATTAATAAGAATTTCAAAATCCAGAAAAAATGTATCATATTTTTTTGTTATGACGCATTTTTACTTTCTTCTATCTTTACAAGAAGAAAGTATTGGATTCATGATAATTTTCGACTTCCGGTTTTCGACGGATTTACCCTTTTTATTGGTAAGAGATTCAGAAAAACATGTTTTTTACAAAATGTTTGTCTGTGAGTCTGTTGTTCTGTTTCTGTCTGTCTGTCTGTATACAGCACAAATTTTGTGGGCGCTCTATCTCCAGAACTAATGAACGAAATTTAATAAAAATTTACATTGTAGTAGTCCCTAATATAGATTAGTGCTGATTAGTTTTTGGTGTAAATCGGCCAACAGGTGGCGCTGCTATGCTGCATTTTTAGAAATTTCTGTTATAGCTCTATCTCAAGAACTAATGCACGAATTTTCATCAAACTTCAGATTTAGTTATTCCTTGATATGAATTAGGACTGGTAAGGTTTTGGTGTAAATCGGCCAAGAGATGGCGCTGCTACGCTGCATTTTGCAGGATTTACAAGATTTTTGCAATAGATCTATCTCAAGAAATAATGCACGGATTTTGATAAAACTTCAGGTTCATTTAGTCCTTGACATGATTCGACGTTTTGTACATTTTACTGTAAATCGCTGAACAGGTGGCGCTGCTATGCTGCATTTTTTGCGATTTCCGCAATCTATCTCAAGATCTATCTCAAGAACTAATGCTTTGGTTTTCAACAAACTTCAGATTCAGATATACCTGTATATGAATTAGTGCTGTTTATGTTTTGGTGTAAATCTCTCAACAGGTGACGCTACTATGCTGCATTTTTGCGATTGCCGCAATAGCTCTATCTCAAGAACTAATGCTTGGATTTTCAACAAACTTGAGATTCAGGTATACCTTGATATGAATTAGTGCTCTTTATATTTTGGTGCAAATCGCTCAACGAGTAGCACTGCTATGCTACATTTTTCAGAATTTCCCCTATACCCCTATCTCAATAACTAATACACGAATGTCATCAAACTTGAAATTCAGGTATACTTTGCTATGAATGGGTGCTAATTTGATGTAATTTCTTGTACTATTTAAATGATTTAGTTGACGTGATTTATATAGAAGAAAGTTTTGTGATGGTCACAACATACTAGTTTTTTGTTGTTGTTGTTGTTGTTGTTGTTGTTGTTCAGATACGATTGAGAGACAACCTAATAAACGAGTAAAGAAATAATGAATATAAAATACAAAGAAACCTGTCATTTAAAATTGGGGCTTGACTAGCTTCAGAAGATTAATTATGTCTTACTCTAATTAAATATTTCTTATTTGTGTTTCTTTATTTAAAAAATATATTTTTTTATTTCTATGAAACATTAGTAAATAAGAGCAGAAAACGCAATAGTTTAAATTAATTACAAGCTTTCTAAACTACGATCAAATTTGACTCAAGTTCCTTCATTTCAAATTATTCTAGTCGCTTTTAAAGATAGATAGACTACTTCTTTTCATCATAGTTCTTTTTCTTTCTTTTTACTTTCTTCTATCTTTACAAGAAGAAAGTATTGGTTTCAAGAAAATTTTCGAATTCCACTTTTCGACGGCTTTACACATTTTATGGGTCAGAGATTCCAAAAGACATGTTTTTACAAAATGTCTGTCTGTGAGTCTGTCCGTCTCTCTGTCTGTCTGTCTGTATGTGACAAAAGTTTTGTGGGTGCTCTATCTCAAGAACTAATGCACGGAATTTAATAAAAATTTACATTCAGGTAGTCCCTGATATAGATTGGTGCTGATTAGTTTTTGGGGTAAATCGCCCTGCAGGTGGCGCTGCTATGTAGCATTTTGCAGGATTTCCGCAAAAGCTCTATCTCAAGAACTAATGCACGGATTTTTATAAAACTTCAGATTCCGTTAGTCCTTGACATGAGGATCTAAACCTTTCTGCCGCCATTGATGACGGACGTGCTTTTTTGCGAGCTCTCAAGTAAAGTTCTGTAAATAAGTAAATATTCAAATTTTTTATACCAATTAGCTTTGTATTGCCTGTCAGTGCATTTTCCCTTGTTCCTGTGTTCTTTTCTTTAATTATCTGTATTATTTTCGAGTCAGGAGGACTCTGAAATTTTTCATGGCTATTTCTTGTCAGTTTTGAAGCGAAGTCCATGGCTACTTTTAATTTCATGCTTATATCTCTTATTTAAATTTATTATTTTGCATTTTAAAGTTAGCGGTTTGTTCCCCTAGGTCAGGGGCTTTAATTTGGTATATAGATTATTTAGTTATTCTGTTTAACAAGTTGATTAAAGTACCTTTTATAATTTTTGGTGAGGGTTTCACCTTTCATATTTACTTCGCCATCTTGATTGTGGTGTGGAGTTGAGTTGTTCTGTGCTTCTTTCTTGCTTGTCATTTATTTCAATTGTTTTAATTAATGGAGTTTTGTTTTGATGGAGTGGTTTATTTTTAAGTTAGTTGTTTGAATTATATGTGGAGGTGTTCTTTCTGTGCTTAGCTTAAGGGTTTTTGTAGTTGTATTATTGCTTAATTAATTAGTGCTTATTCGTTTGATCACGTGTGCAGTGTCATCCATTTTATTTCTTGATTGTTTGTTTTTGTTTGCTCATCACATGACAAGTGACTGTGGGTGTCGTCTAGCGGTTGTTTGGTTTTTAGCTTTAGTTACGACATTTTAGTATTTTATATTATTAGGCTTTTTGTTTAGGTGGTGTGTCCTCACTCAGTGAGAGAGGCACTTCTATATATAGTGAAAGTGTGTTCTCAGTGTAACCGGCAGCTTACGTTTTGACGGCCAGTTAGTTGGATAGAGGATCTTTGGAGATTTTGTTTTAGATAGAGGGTCGTTGGTTATTTTCTCGTGGAGATTGAGGGTCTTTTGTTGTTTGGTTTGGTTAGGTGTTCCTGTGTTTTCATTGGGGATTATGGCTAAGTTGGATAAAATGGAGAAATTTTTGGGGGATAGAGATGTGGAAGATTATCCAAGTGCAATACAGAAAGTGAATGTACATATTTACGATATGTTGGAGGCTCAGAAAGATAAGAGTGGTAAAGTAGCGAGTGAAATAATGAAGACACTAAAGAAATGTTTTGACTACATAAACCTTAGACTGGTTAGGGCCCACAGAGAAAGTGTGGCAAACGAGACGAAGGTTCGCACCATGGTAACAGATAGTAAAGCTTATGAAGCATTGGTTAAAAGAGTTTCTGGAGGACCTCTGAGCGAGGTGAAATTATCGCAATTTCCGACATTGAGAAAACCGAATTTAAAAACAGAGCAAGGCTTCTCTGTGTTGGTCTCTCCGGCCGAGGGAACAGATGTGGACAAAATGAAAAAAGACTTGAAGGGAGTGTGGAAGGAGAAACCGGATAGCCCGACCCCATATGATGTGGTTGCTATGAAAGCCGGACAGTTGGTTTTAAGAGTAAAAACAAGAGAGGATACAGAGAAAATGAAGACATTTTTACAAAACGACGAACGTATTAAGGACAAAGTAAAAGTCACGGTTCCAAGGAGAAGACGACAACGTCTTTTGATCCTGAGCGTAGGTGCGGATGTGGTTGAGGAGGGTATAAGGACTTCTCTGGCTAATGTGTTGACTGATGGTGGACTTCCTGCATCTTCGGATGTGGAGGTGGTTCGCCATTTCCCGACACGTCGTGGAATGGAGAATTGGATCGTAGATGTAGATATGGAGGGAGCAGATTTTTTTGTTGGAGAGGAAGAGAGTGTGTATTGACTTGGATAGATATAGAATTGTTCGTTTTGTCCCAATAGTTCGGTGTTATAGGTGTCAGGCTTACGGTCATGTTAGTCAAAAGTGTGCAGATAGTGAAAAATGTCCCAAGTGTGCAGGTGATCATGGATTAAAAGATTGTACAAAAACTGAAGAAAGTTGTATTAATTGTATTAGACGGGATGATGATACGGATAATTCTCATAGAGCTGATAGCATGGAATGCCCTTGCTACCAAGAATATTGTGCTGAACTTCTTTCCAAACGGTTATAACAGTGGATGGGGTTGTTGTGGGTGGTGGCGCAGATAGTCTGGTGATTGTTCAGATCAACTTGCATCACTGCTCGGATGCAAATGATGCTTTGGCATCATATGCGGAGAGTAGTGGTGCTAATTTCTTTTTATGTCAGGATCCTTATACATATAATGGTCTTTTTGCTGGTCTTCCTCCGGGCTGGCTGTGCTTTCCTTCGGCTTCCTTCTCTGCTTGTATTTTATGCACTGATAAGGTTTATGCAATAGTGAAAGGTTTTGAGACAAGTAACTCTGTTTTTATAACTGTAACTTTGGAGAGTGGTCCGGTTATTTTGGGGTCTGTGTATGCTCCACCCACTGGAAATTTGGATAATGACATGTCACCCTGGATGGTGTACTATCAACAAGCGACACACATTGTCATTGGAGGTGACTTTAATGTTCCATTAAAGATGCTTGGTTATGCCAGAGAAAATGAAAGAACTGAAATATTTGCGGACTATATTATGTCTTCTGATTTAAGAATTGCTAATGACGTCACAGCTCCGCATACATATGTCTAGGGCGATCATTTAGGAAGACCTGATCTCACCCTGTTGGGCGTAGATATTTTACCACATTTGAAGAACTGGAAAGTTGATGATTCAATTTTCTCGTATTCGGATCACCGTTACATAGTGTTTGAATTATGTCTTGTTCCGATACGTCGTACACATGAGCGTTATAAGACAAAGAACAAGTCGATGGCAAGATTTAATAAGGAGTTTGTTAAGAAATATGAAGAAATGTCTTCTACACTTGATCGAGTACGTGATTAGACCTCACTGGAAGAGTGGATTGGTGGATTTAGTGATTACTTGCATTATTGCATGGACAGAGTTTTTAAAAAAGGCGAACTTTCTCATAAGCCATCAGTCTCTTGGTATACTCCGGATCTCAGAGTGTTGAGAAATAAAGTGTCAGCATGTTATAAGTGATATAGAGGCAACTTAGAGAATGTACATTATAGAGAATCATATGTCAATATTAGAAAACAGTATAAAAGAGAGGTAAGAAAAGCGAAGGGAAAGGGTTGGTTAGAATATTGTTCGAAAACAGATGAAGTTTACGGTAACCTTTTTAAATTTGTATCAGGGAAGAAGTTTAGATATGAAGATATGGCTTTCTCAACGCTTGAAAATTCAAACGTTTTTGATTCTTATGATGAGGTAGCACATAATCTGATGACAGAGCACTTTGGTATAGAGGATGTACCTGATCATGTTCACTCTTTTACGAGCACTAAAGATTATCAAACCGACCCTGATTATAATAAGTTTACAAGGAAAGAATTAGCCTTTGCACTGAAGCAGCAACATAATAATAAGGCCCCGGGATATGATGAAGTGGATGCCTTGATCATCAAGAATTTATGTAAAAGATTTACAGTTTTTATGTTACAGCTGTTTAATACCTGTCTACGTTTTGCCCATTTTCCAAGTCGTTGGAAAAAGGGGGTAGTAATCTTCTTTAGAAAAAGAAATAGACCTGAAGGACATTATAAGTCATATAGACCCATTACCTTATTGCCTATAATTGCAAAGATATATGAGCGTATGATCAAGATAAGAATCTTAACTATGCTGGAGGCTACTTATTACTTAGATGATAGACAACACGGCTTCAGGGAAGGGAGAGGCACGGTGACAGCAATGGATACGCTTAAAAAGAAAATTGTTATTGCTCTGAAAGATTTTAAATACTGTGCAGCGGTTTCCTTCGACATAGCAGGTGCATTCGATGTTTTAGATTGGAATATAGCAGCAGAAATAATAAATAATCTTCCATTGTATGAATACCTAAAGAACGTTTTAAAAAAATATATCTCGATAAGATTAATTGGTTTTAGATTTATACGTGGTATAAGATGGTTTAGACTGTTTAAGGGTTGTTCGCAAGGATCATGTCTGGGCCCCTTGATTTGGTCTTTGGTAGCAGATCGTTTAATTAAAAGAAGCAGCGAACATCAACTTGATTTGATATCCTATGCGGATGATTCCGTGGTAGTGGAAGGTGCCAACACCAGAGCGGCTTTAGAAAACAAAATTAATATCTCAATCAATATTTTTTCGAATATGTGCCAAGAGCTTAATTTACATTTAAATTTGACTAAAACAGAGTCTATGCTTTTTGGAAAAAACACTATGAAGAAGAGAAAACCGATTTTTAAATGTCAAGGCACATCAATTCCAGTGAAGGATAACATTACATATCTAGGATTTCTATTGGATAGTACATTTAATTGGTTGGATCACCTTGATATGGTAAGGTCTAAACTTATTTCCTTCACTTGTAATGTAAGAAAGGTGAGAATTCGAGACATCGGAGTGTCGGTGCAGCTTCTAAAGATCTGGTATGAGACAGTGCTTAAAAGACAAATATCCTATGGCCATGAAGTATGGTATAAAGATTTGAAAATTCACGGTTTAAGAAGACTTTCGTCGTGTCAGAGGATTTGTCTATTGACATTAATAAGAAGTTATCGATCAACCTCGACGGAGGCGCTGTGCGTCTTAGCGGGAGTATTGCCAATGGATATTGAGCTTAATAATTCTAGCCATTTACACAACATAATTCATGGTGATATTTCATTGGAAATTGATGGCAACCGGATACACTCCGAGGATGTTTCGAAAACTCTGCCAACATATAACTATCCAAATTTTTACGATAAGCATAACGTAAACTTTATTGCACCTGTTATTAAGTATGTTCCTAACAGAAACTTTCCGATTGCCTATACAGATGGTTCTAGGATGCCTGGGGGAGTGGCGGCAGCATTTGTAGTATATTTTCAAAATGTGGAAATTTTTACTAAGAGAATACGATTATGTGAGTATAATACCGTTTTTCAAGCGGAGCTCTGCGCCATCCTCGAGGCAATTAGATGGTTCAATGTAGTTTCTTATCGTCAGCTTTATATTTATACAGATAGTTTGTCTTCAGTGTCTGCTCTTCGCAGACTTTTTCCCAGCAACGATATATTATTTGAACTTTTTACTAGTCTTCGTCTTCTGAGGAATAAGATGGTGCATATTGGATGGATAAAATCGCATGTAGGAATTGCGGGAAACGAACTTGCCGACGAACTGGCAAAGTCTGTTATTTTAAATAACACTTTTGATTCAGAAGAAAAGCTTTCGATACCTATCTGCGTATTAAAATCCCATTTTCGTACGAAAAATATGAAAGAATGGCAGACTCGTTGGTCTTATTCAGTCAAAGGTCGAGACACATACAAAGTTTTGCTGGAAGTTAGCCTAGATTTTTTGTGTGATTCCCAAATCGTAGTATGCTTTATCAGTGGCCACGGAGCGTTTCCGGCGTATTTACATAAAATTGGTAAACGACAGAACGCCAGATGTACATGTGGAAAACGTGGTGATACGCCTCATTGCTTATTTCAGAGTTGTCGTGTTTCAGGGGACTGTTTTCCTATGATACGCAATAGAACACTTGAGTGGAACTTAAGATGTGTTCTTCTGACGAGATCTAACTATAGAACATTGTGTAGAATCTACAATGATTTAAATGAAAATTTTTCATTCATAAGGTATAAATTCTGAACATTATATGACTTTATGAACTTTGTGGATTGGATTTTATGGTTTTTGAACATTTTAAAAACTACAAAGTTGTATCAGAATTGCTGATATTTGATCTGTTAAATTCAAGCTTGGATATATTTTTAGTTTTTATATATGATTAGGAATTTATTTTAAAGACAATTGCAATATTGTAAAAAATTGTCTTTAAATCCTGTTTGCCTTGTTTTAACAGCTTGAGACATATGTCAAAAATTGTAAATGTCCTAAATTTCTGTATACCATTATGTTTTTCTTTGTAAGTGTCGGGGCACTTACTTTTTCATGATGTATTATATTTTATTTTTCTTTGGTAAATACCTGCTGGTTTTCTGGGTCTGTTGCCCTGGTTGTGGCTTTGGCTGAGTCATGGAAGGGAATTTCCTGCCTAGGTTTTTAACACCTATGCCAGATTCTGGTTGGTGCCTAGGTTAGGGTGATCTAGTCCTTGACATGAGTTTGTGCTGTTTACGTTTTGGTGTAAATCGCCCAACAGGTGGCGCTGCTAAGCTGCATTTTGCAGGATTTACACTATTTTCGCAGTAGCCCTATCTCAAGGACTAATGCACACATTTCCATCAAACTTCGGAATTAGTTAGTCCTTCATATGAAATGATGCTGACTACGTGTTGGTGTAAATCGCCCAATAGGTGGCGCTTCTATGCTGCATTTGTCATGATTTGCTCAATACCTCTATCTCAAGAACTAATGCACGAATTTTCCTCAAACTTCATATTCAGTTAGACGTTGACATAAGTTGGTGATAATTAGATTCTGGTGAAAATAACTCAATAGGTGGCGCTGCTATGCTGCATTTACACGATTTCCACGACAGTCATACCTCGAGAACTAATGCACGGAATTTCATATTTTTAGAATTCTCATGATGAACACAGATTGCCATTTTATTTGGCACTGAGATAGTGAATTTTGAAGCATTGACATGCATGAGATAGAAGAAAGTTTTGTGATGGCAACAACATACTAGTTTAGTATTACCACGAGCAATAATTTTGAGAATTAGTATTTTATAGCATTAAAAAGAAATTTGCATTTAATTAGACAGATATTAAGAAATTAACACCAGAGTATATGCTTTTTTTGCTATTTTTTAACTTAGAATCAGTTAATTAGGTAATATAACATTATTGAAAAACGCAATTATTTTAAGTTAAAAGTGTTTAAACTGTTAAAATGTCATTTATTTTCGTTCTTTCGTCTCTTTTTTAGAGAAACTTTTAATGAGACAATGGTATTGTAGATAAAAAGTGTTATTTTCCCATTTTGCAACGTTTCCTTTTAAAATAGCATTATTTATCTTTAGAAAAGTAAACAGGATTCAGGTAATCCCTTTCCAAAACTGTCAAAAAAGTTTTTGATAAAAGTAATATAAGCTGCAGAAGCGAGAAAGATACATTTTTTTCTGTACTTTAGGTTTTTCTGCCCTAAAAAAATTGTTTTTTTTTTTTTTTTTTTTGTATTCTCTTTACGTATTTTTAAAAAATTACTGTGAAGTGAACGGTCATAAAATATCGGATATAAGAGCAGGTTGATTAGGACTTGTAAATGTTGTATATATAAGCTTCTAAGCACTGTTCTTTGTCATATTTATTGAGAAAAATATTCATCACGCAAAATCCAATTACTTGATTTTTTCTTGAATTTTAAAATGTACCAAGGGTTTCTGATCCACCATGTATTATGGAACATAGCTGACTGAGTTTTACAAAACGTATCTAACAAAAATATGTATATGACAACAATGTATATAATCACAATCAAGAATCCAAAAGTGTGAAAACCATTTTTTAATTTCCTAAGAAAAAGAGTAAAACAACTTTTCTAAATTATAAATACATTATTATCTTTAACAACCCCATTTAATGTGTGCTATAAATTACTAAAATGTATCTCTTTTATATGCATATAAAACTTTCAATAAACGTAATACATACACAGAAAATCAGAAAAACTATACTTTGCTTTCAGTGTTGCCTGATTTTTTTTTCTGTAATTTGTTTCATAACAGTTGATAAATTATACTTTATTTTATAAAAGTTTGTTCGCGTAGACATTCAATCTGAGTAAATCAAAAAAAGACAGTGATTTCTTATAAAGAAATATTCGAATTGGACATATTTCAACAAGACAGTATGAAAAATGTCTGGATTAACTATGCAGCGATCCAACATAAGGCAAAACATGGTTGTGTTCCCAGATATACTGATTTCAAATTTTGATAAGTCAGCTGGACTAGAGCCATCCCTCTGTTAAGCTCAATATTATTTTAAAATGATGTTTATCATTATTGTTTTGACGATGTTTTGTGTTGGTCTGGGACAACATTACGATAAAAAAGTGTGAAACAAAGTCAAACATGAAAGTTTGAGTTATATTAGAGAAAACGGCCAAATATGGTAACCCATTAACTACCTCACTAGTTTTTTGTTAAAATTTGTGCTTCATGCTAGTAAGTGATGATATATAGGTCAGAATATTTGCAAAACGAAAATAAACTTCATTTGTTTAGAATATGTGAAACGCATTATCATCAGGAAACATTAACAAAACCTATGTAATCAAATATCGATATAAAACAGAAAAACAAAAATTTCACTCATAGTTACGTTCCTTATAAAAAAAGATCATAGGATATCAAATTTTAGCTATTTATAAAATATTTCACAGCACTTACGAGCATAATCACCTTGTTTCGTTTGAAAAATGTAAAAAGCATTCTTTTATCACTATCGCCACAATAATTTTTAACATAAAAAATTGCGTCTGACAACTAAAATATTTTAATTAGTTAAAAGAAAGAAAACATTCCAATTTTCAAGGAAAAATTCTTCTTGATCCAAAAATTTAATCTCATACGGAGAAAAGTACAGTCGTGGAAAAAAAAAAGTAAACACCCCCTACTAACTCCTCAACAAATCATCATAGAAGAAAGTTACTGGTACCGAACGATTGGAAATAAAGTCTACTTTTAAATGATGTATATAAAATTTTCATAGGGGGTCATCTACATATTAAAACGAATCCTAACTTCATTTTTTTCAATGGCAATACCCAATTTTAACGAGATATTTCAAATCTTCGGTTCAAACTATGCCTAGACACCAAATTTCAAATCATTTGAATGATAAGTTTTTGAATTATAAAGATTCAAAATATAGTGCTTCTAATGTTAAATTATATTTTCATATTTTTATTTATATCTCCCGAAATTATGCTCCTAATGTGCTAATTTTTTTTGTGGTAATAATAATAATATACCCAAACATAAATAAGCTGAATTTGCAATTTTTATAATTTTATGATATGAATTATGAATTATGAAATTAATATTCGAAAAATTATGAATTGCAACCTACAATTTTTTTGATGGATTTAGATTTATTAAGTCCTGCTTTATGGAAATTCAAAAATTTCACATTTTTCTTCCGAGTAATTTTCAAATTATGCTTAAAAAACGGCAAAATGATGTTAGGGGCCGTCTGTGATGGAAGTGAGTAGACATTTTGAAATTTATTCTGCCGTACTGTAATCTAACACGCTTCATTGACTCCTTGAGTGGCGCTTAAGGTGCCTTGATCAAGGAAGTGGCTCTCTCGGTTAACAATCCAGTACGGAACTTCAATTTGGATACAGTCCTTAAAATACGCTCGTTTTAAAATAATTAATTTCTCGGAAACTTATGGTACGAATTGCATAAAAATTCGTTTTTAGGCTAATTGAAGGATGTAGAGTTCATTTATGCTGTCAGAATTGGGTACTGCTATTGAAAAAACAAAGTTATGGTTCCTTTTAATATGTAGGTGGCCCCCTAAGCAACTTTTATATACATCATTTAAAAGTAGACTTTATTTCCAATCGTTTGGTACCAGTAACTTTCTTCTACAATAATTTGTTCAGGAGTTAGTAGGGGGTGTTTACTTTTTTTTTCCACGACTGTACTTAAAAAATTGCTTTTTATGCATCATCACACTGTAAAAAAAATGCGTTAAGTTACTAACGTTTTTCTAGGAATCTGGGATTCCTAGAACTTTTTATGTAACGGCAACAACAAAAATTCCTGTAGCAGGGTCTGTTACAGGAATTTTTCTTGTTGCCGTTACATAAAAAGTTCTAGGAATCCCAGTTTTCTTGAAAAACTTTAGTAACTTCACAATTTTTTTTTTTTTACAGTGCAGCAGGGAATGGGTTCAAGCGATCTGACCAATGACAGGCAAAAATTTAGATTTTTCACAACGACAATTTCTCTCAGAATTACTCTTAACTCTTAAATTTTCTTGTTATATATATCTTCATACTAATCAGATTTAATCCCCCTTCTTCTTCTTTTCTTAGATGACGATATCATTTGTTAAGATGAAAAAGATGTGAAAATGTTATGCGTTACGAAATATAAATTACTACAGTACACTCCAAAAACCACATTTTCAAAACCGAGTAAAACATAGTCAAATCTGAGAATGTCGCATAGTCAAAAGGGCTCCGAAACAAAATTACTCAAGTTTGAAACATGTATAAACTCATTTATGAAAATATGGACATATTCAAATAGGAGCACATAACGCTTTATCAATGATATTTATTTACAGTTATACATGATGTTTGTATTTATGTATTGTTGATGGTTGTCAAATGCAACCTGCGAAGTCTTTTTTACGAATTCATCCATTGTTCGATTTCGAAGGTTGAAGAATAAAATTTACGCTTTCGCGATTATATTACGACGTCTTTTAAGTGTTCTCGATAAAACGCGAACACGATAAAAATGTATTTCGCCATATTTCATATTATAAATTATTACTGAAAGGCACATTTCGTTCGAAATCAAACAAACGATATAATATGAATAATTTCAACTACCCTGGTAAAATTTACCACGTTTAACGAATGAAAAGTAATTTTGTTTGAAACTGAGTATTTCTGGTATTTCAGAATTGAAGGTATTGGATCGTCATATTCGAAATAACAAGTTTCATAAAACAAAATGAAAACAAAGATTTACTCAGATTTAAAAGTGTCATTTTTCTCAGTGTATTCAATATAATTATTAATATTTTTGTATGTTACTGGAGTCCAGTTAGAGGCAAAAATGTCCATAACCAATTCCTCCACCGTATTTGTTTTAGGTAATACTCCTTTTTTTATTTTGAAGTTCCTCCAGTCATTCTAAAGTATTTTTATTCTCAATTATTTTTATTTCCATATTTCACATCAAATTGTCAATTGTCACATGTGTATTAAGACATTCTATGTGACATATTTCGTGTGTTTTAATCGCATTTTTTCGTTTTTTTTCGTTTGTGAATATTTGACATGAAGAAATGCTTTAATTATAGTTTTCAGGCTAAAGCAAAAAAAAAAAAAAACAAAAAAAAAAACATATATATATATATTTGGGGGGGAATTTTTTTTAAAGTCTGTATTTTTTTTGTGCTAAAATTAAGTTTTAAACTAAACTTTAAATATATATTTTTGTTTTAATTTAGAAGTACGTGTGTTATGATTTTATTTTGTTCAAAAATTGTTTTCTATATGCATAATTTAGAATTTTATCATGCGCGCAGTTCTTAATGATCTTAATTCACGCATTAGTGAAATGAATTTTTAAATTTTAAATACAAATATTAATTTTGTATATACAAAATTTATTTTTCTAGATAATATAACTATTAATATATACTTTAGGCAGAAAGGAAAAAAAAAGATCTTAATTTCGGATTATATGTATTTTGGTACTTTGAAAAAGGCGATGTTTTTGATCGTTTTGACAAACTGGATGGTCCTGTGCCCCCTTAACAAGACTATATGAATAACATAATTCATAAATAGCATTACCTGATTCACACTTTTATCAGTTTACAATAACCATCTTCTTTCCACTTATAACATACTTTTCTGATTGTTTTTTTATTTTCCCATTATCATTAGTTGACCATCATTTATTACTCGATTTTATATTTTATAATACACTAGGGGGCTCTGCCCCTGCAAACTACACTCGCCAACCCCCGTTCAGACACCGCAGAATCTAAAAACACGCTAATCTGATGGGTTTTAAAAATATTAGAGATGATTGAATTATACTGCAAAAAAGCTGTACAGATCTCCCTGTAAACGGGTTTCCATTCATTTCCCTTTGATTGCAAAAATTTAAGGCCGAATCAGTTGCTGTTAAGACATCCAGTGGGTGTTTTCGTTTTTTATTTAAGAGGATCAGTTAAACATTTGAAAAGAATCTAAAAATAAATGAATTAAGTATACAGAGTCTTTGTCTCCCGGTATTTTAAAACAATCTCTGTAACAATAGCCTAAGTCATGTAACTATCACCAATAGTTCCGAGCGGACCACTTCGCTTTTTATACTCTAGGTGCCATTTGGTATTGTTAGCCAGGCACATGCGATAAGTCTCGAAATATTATGCTATCGCCATCATTTCATCTATATTATAATAGTTCAAGTCATCAACCGCCATAAACAAATACGGTCTGATCCCTTCGCCTTTCATATGAAAGTTTGCCACAGATGTCATATACGCTCCACGCGATTTTTTTCCGACGCCAAATTGGGGAAAGCATCAACAGCATAAACAACAACACCTTGCTTACCATATCAAGCAAAATAACGATACTTTGGCGCTGTTTAAGTACATGTTGCGTATATGAAATTGGCGTGAGAAAAAAAATCGCGCAAATATGGGGCCATATAAGACATCTGTGCGGAATGTTTTCCATTTTGATTAAAAAAAAAAAAAAAAAAATTCGAATAAAACTACATAAAAATTCCCATGGTCGCAAAGAATTCTGGGTACTGTTACGCTAGTCGGGTGCAAATCTCGCCAACAGCTTTTTTTCAACTCGCAAGTTAGCATTTTTGTTATTTTTCGAGAGGTAATTAAAACATTGATTTGAAGTTGAAATTAAATGTCATGGTTTGTTGCATATTTGGCCAGATGTCATATACGCACCACAGATTTGGCGTTTTTTTTTTTTTTTTTTTTTTTTTTTTTTTTTACGAAAATTTGGTGAAAACCTCGTTTTCGAATACTAGTTACATATGTATTTTTGGTACTACTTAGTTATCCCGTCGACCAAAAATCTATCGCCAAACTATAAATTAAATGCCAATAATATTTGATCGTAAATGTCACATTCACTTGACTTTAAGCAAGTTACACATGTTTACGTCATCAAGTGATTTTTATTTCGACGTTTTATTTGTATGTTTATTACTGTTATACTAATTTATTTGTTTTTTCGTCATTTAAAATAAAAATTACGTCAATTTTTATAATCTGGCGAGTGGCATTGCGATTTATATAATTTGGCGAAATTGGTCGACGGAATAACGAAGTAGTACCGTATTTTTTAATTATTTTCTGTTATTTTCAAAAGGAAATAACAAAAAAAAATAATTAACAAAATAATTTATATTATTTTAAAAAAAGAAATAAAAGTAAATAAATATTTATTAAATAAACAACAATAGCCGGGTTACCATGTCAATCAAAATAAGGCCATTTTGGCGTTAATTAGGAACACCGGTGCGTATATGACATCTGTGCCTAATATTTTTCTTTTTGTTTTGCTTTTTTTTAAAAAAGAAAGATGTCAAAGCCATCCATTTTAAATGTTTTAGCTTTAAATGAAAGGTTTGTATTTAAATAAAATGAATGAAAGGATTATATTTTAAATGAAATTAATGAAATATAAAAATATGCGAAGGGAAAAATGTTTGGCGATTTATCTCCTACGTCTCGCTAACATAAAAATACCGAGTTCTTGATTTCTCTATCAGAATCTTTCGATTTTGCGAAAGATTGTTCAATTAAATTGAATTATGAATAAAAGTAACATGATACCTTTGTTAGCATACATTTAAGGGTGGCCAAACTGGTCGCTAAATTAGTTTAATTAAAAAAATTGAAAAAAAAATCTCTTATGATTAAAATTTGAATTGCCATCATTAGAAAAAAGTATTTAAAATTAGAAAAAAATTAATATTTCGAAAACTAATTCGAAATTTAAAATTCTAATACCAGTTTTGAGATCTGCGGATCATTTCGGATTTTTGGTGTTAATTTCATCGCAAAGTATTCCATATTTTAGGAGAATTCGCCGTGAAACATAATCAGTTGTTGGATCTGTCGTTTCAAAGAATCGTTTCATAAATTCGATACATTTCAGTCGTTTCATATGTCTGTTTGATAAATTCGTTTCATTAGGATTTTATATATATAGGGTAGATATGTCATGATGTTGATGTATGTTTATATATTGTGCATGTCGTCTGCACAACAGCTATAATAAGTTTACGTTTTCATCATTTCTTTCTGTGATTTGGTAATATCTTAGCAGTTTGGGATTCTGTCCATTTGGGGATTTATCAATTTGATAAATGTGGTACTTTGTTATAGAAATTCAAATATGTTTTAAGTAAAATGGGTTCAACATAATCAATTTTACATACGTTCTAAAATCCTAAAGGCCAACTTTATGACATACATTTTAATTATTTTTTGTTCAGAAATCCATGAAACTAGCAAGTGCTGCTGTTCATAAACTATGTAATCGAACTGTTTAGTGTTTATTCCGGTTTTTTTTTTTTTTTGCAAACGCAATAGATCTTTCAGAAAATAGTGTCTAATTGGGCGTTTTGAATCGAATTTTCGCGCAAAAGAAGTATAACTGATCAAGAAAGGGGGAAAAAAGTATTTGTCACTTGATCAAAATCTATTTTAACTCAATAGATAATTTATTTATCAAAAAATGGTAAGCATAGTTCAATTACAAATTGCTTCCACAGTCAGACCTTCCAATTTTATATCTTTCCGTAGAAAAATGAATTTGTAAATGTGTCAAAACATTTTGCGCTTGTTGATCAGAACATTTGAGAACAGCCCTAAGTAATTTCATATGTAAATGTTTCTTCATATAACATATTCTACTGTCAATAGGAATACAAATTTCTTTCAATAAGCACTATAAGTAAAAGATGTGTGGAACTAAAATAATATAACCAAAAACGTCAAAAAATTTTCTAATAAATAAAATGTGTCTAAATACCTAAGAAGAATTTTATACAATTATTCCAGTTACGGTTGTGCTTTGAACTTTTAAATAGGATCTTTCTGTAAATTTATTTTTATTTTGCAAGTTTGAAAATTTTTATACAGTATTTTATGTTTAGATAGATTTTATATGGAATTCTACCTATTGCAATCTATCCGATGTTGTAATTTCTGAAAATTATTTGCAGATCTACACCAATCATAACCCCTAGAACCCAAAACCACCATTAGTAATAAACTTTATCTATCTATCTATCTGCCTATCTATCTATACATATATATATCCCTTTTTTATGGACACGATAACGTCCGTAATTACATAAATCTCTTCCAAACTGATACATAAAATTAAGGGGTAGAAAATCTCGATCAAGTTCGTTTATTGGCAGATTAGGATCAAGGGGGGGAAATAGGGGGGGGGGTTTGTGAAAATAAAAAAACCCCATAACTTCTTAATTTTTATACATATAAAAATAGTTTAAAATTATTATTACGTCTAGGCAAAAGGACAAATATTTTTACATCACAGATGTTTGAGAAAATTAAAAATGTATTCAAGGGGAGCAAAAAATTGTGTTTTAGGAATACAAAAATTCATAACTTTGTCAATTCTTATGACATCACATTAACTTAAACTTATTATACATCTTCACAATATTATCTACAACATTCATACTGTCAAGTTTTTGACAGGACCAACTCTTACTGAAATAAAATAATAATGAAAGAAAATAAATGGGGGGGGGGGGGGGGGGGGGTTGAAGAAAAAAAAATCATAACTTCGCCAATTCACAAGATATCCAATCCACTTAAATTTATTATACCTCTTCTCAATATTATCTACAACATTCATTCTGACAAATTTTTGATAGGATCAACACTTAGCGAAATAAAATTACGCAAAATAGGGGTTGACGAAAAAATTATCATATTAATTGTGTACTCAAATCCAAACGGCATATTTTATGACTCATTTTTAAATTCATTTTCTCTATCAAACGCATTCAATTGGCAGGTTATCTTATTCAGAAACTATGTAATGTGATGTATGGGTCAATTTTTCTATAAAGGCAGAATATATTTCAAAAAATGCTGTCAAAGTGGACATTTTGAACCGAATTTCCCGAAGTGATATTGCTGGAAATGAAACAAATGGTCGTACTGCGAAAATAATTGTAAATCAAGTTCTAATTAATTGAACGAAAAATAATTACACAGGTCGATTATAAATCTCTTCAAGAGATTACATCAGAAATTTCATGTATTAACTTTTAAAATTGAAATGTTACAAACAAAATGTGCTCATTCATAAATGGTGTGAATGCGGAACCACCCTCCCCCCCCAAAAAATAGTTTCTAGAATTTTATTACATTAAATCAAATAGGCATCTATGTAATAAAAAAAACCATTTTTAATGTATTTACAAACAATATTGAGATGAACAGCATTCATTATATATTAGATATGTATACAATTGATAAATTTCATTTTTTTCATATTTTTTATACTAGAAAAAGGAAAATTAATGTGGATTCCGCATGGATACCCGAAAGAAAATGGTACGATTTCTTTCGACGACGAGCGTTGTGCCCGAAAAGTATAGGCTACTTTTTTTTTAAATTCAGATTGTTTCATTATCTCCAATATTTTAAAGTAGAAATATTAACTTTTTTTAATGGTAGATAAACCGATTACATTCTAAAATCAGTTACACTATTTTTAAATATTGGTGGGACTCAAACAATCTGTATTAAAAGAAAGCATGTTCCACACCCCGTGACATCCACGAGAGCGAGAATTAATGGGTTTCGAAACATTTGCCTTTTTACAGTGTCTAAACAAATACATAAATAAAAATATTTTCCTTCCACTACTAAAATGAAACATTAGAAAAAAATAATAAAAGAGGACAAACGTATCTTTTTAAAGGGAGTCCTGAACTCTCTAAAAGGTATGTGCGTCAATAAACCTATTCATCTAGCTTTAGATAATTTTTTTCTTCTGTTTTTTGTAAAAAGAGGCATTAGCTTCACAACTTCAAGCGCATAGCATATTCTGTCACTTGAATGGCTTCTATTGCAACCACTCTTTCGCAACGGCACTTTTAAGAATTGCGATGTTGCTTTCTCCTCATATGGATCAATAAACTGTGAAAATAGAATTTATTTGCTTATTTGGACTGGGATTTGGATAGAAGTGTGCATAGGTAAAAAAGTGTGTAAGTTGTTAGATGAAAAAAATGGGAAAATTTTTGCTAAATTTGATTTAAATTTCTTTTCCAATGTTTACAGATGCGCAATAAAATGTACTATCTCAGTGTAAACATTAATGCAATAAAAATAAAGTTATTCGAGTGTGTGTTAGCGTCTTTTCAGTAAAAAGTTTCAATATATAACGAGGAAAAAAATCCCGCGTCAAGCACGGATTATAAAACACGTTTCTACACTTTCGGCATACTTAAAAATAATTCTTTGTTTAATAAGGTAAACAAGATCGTCAAGCAAACTGAAAAAAAAAACAACAACCGTACAACACATTTGAAAAGCCAAAAAGGTACACCAATTATTTTGTACATCTCTGTATACGATCTATAGCTTTCTACAGATTCTACATAGTATGCAAAGTCAGAAATTTATTTCATATTTATATCTATTTTAGTCAGAAAAAACGTAGCAGAGCTGAAAATTCACATTCTGTGATTTTTGTCAATAGAGGGAAACTTACTTGAATTCTGTTGTACTGCCCTTTATACACGCCACGTGTTAAACTAATGTTTAATCCAGTCAAAAGCACTCTTAAATCAATTGGATTCACAGCTAAGAATTGCTATTTATAGGCGACTATGCATCCGGTTCATTACATAGCCCTGTATATGTTTTACTTATATACTATAAATATTATTTCAAATGCTAAATATAGTTTCATATATAGTTTTATACTACATATAGTTGAACTTAAAGATGCATAACTCAAATTAAATTTAAAAAAATGATTTTTATGAATACACGCTCATTTTGAGTAATGCTGACGAATTCTTTAGTGTAGCCCTGTGCATGACCGACAGAATTAATGTGCATTACGTTGTATACAAAACATAGGAAACAAATTTAGTTAAACTTAAAAGGATATACCTTAATTAAAAGCGAAAGTTCAGAAATCATCCCTAATAGACAACACTTCGGATATAGTATTGTATCTGGAATGTTTTATATGTCCCTGTAAAAGAAGAATGCATGCAGTGCACATCATATTCCATTGCAAGCATCTTGTAGTAAACCTCAGTAATGCATATGAATTTCATCATGTATGAAATAGTGCAATAGAATTGAAATATTCTGCGAGCAGTTTTCCCCCGTGTACCATTATACACGTAGTGTGGGTCGAAAAAAGCGAAATTTTTTAGATCAATTTCTAATAGCGCAGAAAAGTTGCCTTTTGTATTTAGAAGAATGACGCATAAAATACACTCATTGCTATAAACATTTGCGCACCAAGAAAAAGACGTCCAAATGAAACGAAATTTTACACGCATAAGTACTACTGTGATATAAGTAAGTGAGTATAAAACCAAAGAAAAAGGATCATTTATTGCAGAAAAAAGTACAAATGAACGGAAATTTTAGTACTCTGTTGAACCCCTCTAGCGCGAATGCGCGATGCGATACGAGCGGGCATTGAGGCATACAAGTTCCGTAGGATATCCTGAGACATCTCGTTCCACAGTTGCTGTAAACGCGCCTCAAGTTCAACCAAACTCGTAGGGTGTCCAACATGCCGTCCCAAATGATCCCAGATATGCTCGATTGGTGACAAATCTGGGGATCAAGTAGGCCAGGGAAGGGTGGTAATGTGACGGAGGCAGGCTTGTGACATCTTTGCTGTGTGTGGCCGAGCATTGTCATGCTGAAAAATGGCTCCTGGGAGCCCTGCAACGAGTGGCAACACATGCGGCTGATGGATGTCCTGGATGTACCTCTAGGCTGACATTGTGCGACGGATCAATATTAGGGATGACCGTGTATAGTAAGCAATAGCACCCCATACCATCACACCAGCTGTTTGAGCGGTGTGTCGCTGTAAAGCGAAGGCAGGATCGAGGCGTTCACCACGGGGTCTCCACACATGAACACGATTGTC
Organism: Maratus speciosus; assembly: GCA_963932465.1. NCBI lineage: Eukaryota > Metazoa > Arthropoda > Arachnida > Araneae > Salticidae > Maratus > Maratus speciosus. The sequence continues at coordinate 173,372,737 of OZ010790.1, read as the reverse complement.
CTCGCTGCTCAAATTGAATCTAGACTCGTCGCGGAAGACGACCTGGTTCCATTCCGTTGCAGTCCAATACCGTCGTGCGCGACACCACTCCAAACGGAGGCGTCGGTGGGTAGGTGTCATTGGCAGCACAAGTAATAGGCGCCGCGATACCAGATGTCCTTCAGCCAGGCGCCTTGCGTTGGTTTGAGAAGACACGGGGGTCCGTAGTGAAAGTGCTGCATGTGTCTGGATAGCGGCCAATGAGGCAGTTGGCTCTACGCGTGCGTTTCGTATGATATGACGGTCTTCTCGACGATTGGTCTGTCGAGGAAGTCCCGAGCCTGGTTGCCGTGTAAATGACGTCTCTTCAGTTCACTGGTTCCAACAGCTCCTCACAGTTTAATCAGAACGGCCTACTTGATGAGCTATTCGCCCAGTTGACCACCCAGCTTCCATCATCCCGGTGATTCTTCCCATCTCGAACTCTGACAGCTGCTCATATTGTTTTCGATGGCTGCGTAACGGCATGTCTACCTCAGCGTTTCCTTTGCAAAAGAAAAGGTACACTCAGACATGTTCTGCTTACCAGTTTTATACTCCAAGGAGGACGAAGTTCAACGCCCTCTAGTGGCATTCCCCAATGCGTAATCACTCTGCATTTCTAATCATTTACATATCTGCCTGATATGTATCTTCACGCCAAGTTTTGTTATGATCCCACAATTATTTCTTGCTGCGCAAATTTTTATGGCAATGAGTGTATTTTTTAAATCGGTTAATATCTTTAGGTCGCCCATTGCACTTGAATTTTCGAAAATATGATAAAAAGTGACGATTTTTTAAATTAATGATGGGGATTAAAAAATATTCAGTGTTACTTCTAATAGTGCGTAAATGTCACCTTTTGGTATTAGAAGAATAGCACAAAAAATATTTAAAATTGGTTTATATCTTTAGGTCGCACATTGCACTTGTATTTTGGAAAATATAACGAAAATTGGCAATTTTTGAAATTACATGACGGAAATTAAAACAAAAAAAATATTCAGACCTACTTCTAATAGTGCGTAAAAGTCACATTTTGTAATTAGAAGAACAACATAAAAACTATTTAAAATAGATTAATATCTTTAGGTCGCTTCATCGCCCTTGAAATTTGTAAAACATTGTCAACAATAGCACATTTCTGCAATACAGTAGACGGGTTCAAAATACATTGGCCTTATAACTGCTACAGCTGGAACCGGTAGAGATAGTTTTAATACTCTTGTTTTATATCTATCCAAAAAGGACATCTCCTTAGATGAAGTCGTTGTAGTTGAATAAGACAGCACTTCTACCAATATGGGATGAAAAAAAAAAAAAAACGGGGAGCTATTCAAAATTTAGAAATGCTGATAGGTAGACCCTTTCATTGGTTTATTTGCCTTTTGTCTTTCATTAAATTACCTTTTAGACACTTGTTTCAACATATTGATGGAAAAAGCACAGTGCCGGCATTATGTTCTGGTCCTAAAGATACACCTATAAAAAATTGCAGCAAACTGTCCAGCCATGCGACAGTTTTTACAGATAACTGATATTAATCGTATCTTTTATGATCGTGACCATAACAGGGTCAATAATTTGGTCATAATACTTTAACAATATGGTCAAGTAACCGTTATTTACAAAAAAGTCAAATGATTAAAATGTTTGCTGTCGATTTTTAAAAGTGTTAGCAATTATCTCCACCTGTAACATCGTTTGTTGTCAAATTTCAATTAATCAATTGCAATATCCCAACAATGATTGTTAATAAACCAAATGGCTTCGATTAAGATTTAAAATATATATCTTCTTGAAATATTTAATGCTGTGCCACAGGCTTCTATCCTAGGAATCTTGCTGTCCGTAATCGAGATCTGTTTTCTCATTAGCGACCGCAAACAGAACATTCAGACTGTATGTCTCCATTGAAAACCCTATCAATGAATTGAAACAGTTTTATACGCCATGTAGACATGTGCGTATATATTGTTTGACATTAAGAGGAATAATTCTATTATTCTAGGAGAAATGCATCCGTTCAAGACAAAAATAACATCACGTCAATTACCAAAAATAATTGGAGTAGGTGATACACTCAATTACTGAGCGTAGCGGAGACTTTGCTCATCCCAAAAACCTTACACTGTTAAGGATCACAGATGAATGAGAAGAATAAGGGAATTTAGAATCAGACGGATTTGGAAAGGAATGCAATCTGTGGCTGTCTGAGAGAGCTTTTATATCAATGATAGACAAAATGCTCTCTAATTTGTTCTGTGGAATATAGGAGGTGAAGTAACCTTGCAGATAGACCAGTCATTAAGTTATGAGTAATCGTGAGCACTAAAATTAAACTTGATATCACAAAGCCTCGCACAGTTCTCGCTCTTTCGGTCCGCATATTTTTCTAGGTCTGAATATACATTTTTTTATTTTCATCATGTAATCTCGAAAATTGTCAATTTTGGTCATATTTTCCAAAATACAAGTGCAAAGCGCGACCTCAATGTATTAACTGATTTTAAATAATTTTTGTGTTATTCTTCTAATACCAAAAAGGTGACATTTACGCACTATTAAAAGTAGCTCTGAATATTTTTAAATTTTCATCATTGATTTCAAAAATCGTCACTTTTCATAATATTTTCAAAAATTCAAGTGCAATACGCGACCTAAAGATATTAACAGATTTCAAAAATATTTTTTGCGTTATTCTTCTAATTACAAAAGGCAACATTTCTGCTCTATTAGAAATTGATCTGAAAAATTTCGCTTTTTTCGACCCATCCTTATTATACAGGCGAACTATTTTGTATGGACCTGTAAATGAATGATAAATGCTTTTCACCCCATATTCTACAGAATACATGTATCAGTACACCTCATACATTTATATAAATTCCATTATATTTGTAATAGAGTAACATCTTTAAAATACTCCGCAAATGATTTTTTTTCATAAACCATAATATAACGGAATACTAAGTTCCCCTTTACGTGTACTGTAAGTGCTACACATGACATATTTTATAGTAACCCTTCTCTAGCAAACCTCAAATGCAATCAATAATGTCTATAATTGAAACACCTGCTGGACTTGCAACACACGTAAAAGTAATTTCTATTGAAGGATCATACGGAAAGAGAGGCTTATCATTTGTTATTTACAATTTTAATTTGATAAATGTAAATTCGCACGCTGCTGTCCATCGGAATTTGATGTTTTTTCTTAGAAGCTGCCGAAGGGGGAAGTAACTGAGGAATAATCCGGTAAGAAACGTAAATAATAGGTTATCATACCTAAAAATCTGCGTAAGTCTTCGACATTTGATGGTCTTGGCATGTACATAATTGCTCTAACTTTTTTGGGAATCTTGAAAATATTATTGAGTTCCACAATGTGTCCCAAATATTCGATTCGTGTTCGAAGTTGTGAGCATTTGTTCCTATTTAAATGAAGATCATACTTTTTTAATCGCTGAAGACATATTTCCAAGTTGTTCCAGCATTCCTCTTTTGTTTCCCCGTGGATAATTACGTCATCAAAATATGACAGAGTTTTAGATAGGCCCTGGAGAATTTCAGCAAGTATGCGATTCAATTCCAAATGACAGTCAATTCATGCGGTACGTTCCGCGGCGGGTAGATAAAGTTTAGATCATACTTCTCTCTTCATCTACCTGTACATGCAGATAGGCTTTGAACAAGTCTAGGCGGCAAAAATAATTCGAATTCCTGGACTATTAACGATGTTATCAAATTCGTCGAATAACATAGTTTGCACTTACAAGACGTTCATTTACCCCAAGATTATTATATATGCAAAGTCGAACTATACCAACTGCTTTCCGTATTACAGCTACTGGAGATCCCCAATCAGTCGTAGCATCTTTTGAAATAATTCCCTGTGCTTCTAATGAATCCATTTCTATAATAGGTAATCTAGTTTTTCTTACAAATGTTCAATACGTGCGCCTTTAGTTATACGGTACACACCCGACCAAAAGTTCAATTCTTCAAACACTTCGGTTAACAAATCCGGAGTATTGGAAGCAATAGCCTCTCTAATTCTGTGTCTCAACTGTGGCAAATCCTTAGATAGCGGCGGTACGTAGACCACGATCTTTTATAAATCTCCAAAGGAAAAAATCGCTTGTCTCTAATAGCTTTTAAATCTTCGGCCCTGCAATAACACTTTATGCTCAGTAGTCGCCATTTTGGGTATGTGGCATTGCAAGCGACTAAATAACAAAGCAGTTCTCGTACATGCACTTATCTAAAACTATTTGAATTATTCTTTATTTGTGACCTTGAACCAATACTCTAAAATACTCTGAAACGCTTAAAGTTGATACCATTAAAATTTATAACTAGGACATTACTTTATAGATACTCTTTATATATAACAGAACAATAAAATTTTCATATTTCTGTGTTTTTTACATACATTATCTCACAGAGAATATATTAGTGCATGACAAGTAATATAACCTTAGCTGACGCCTAAATAAATCTATATAAAAATAAATGTTTGTATGTCACTTACAGTTTTATATATATATATATATATATAAGGCACTTTATTTTATACATACAGTTGTATATTATAGGTTTGTGGTATCCATTTTTATTGTCATTTCATTCACACTATTGCGGTTTTTGATGATGGTCGGTAATGTTTAATTAATGGTTATATATATATATATATATATATATATATATATATATATATATATATATATATATATATATATATATATATACATACATACAAATATATATATACATATCAACATATGCAATCCGAAAGAAAAGACAGAAAAAAGAGCATTTGCATGAATATATCAATTCAACTAGCGCAGAAAACATTTTATTTTCCTTTTCTCGCAAGATGTATTTATCAGCTCCCTTCACGAGTTCATAAATATAACATATTTTGTCACTTGAATGACTTCTAACGTTGCATAAGTCAGAACAGTGCGCATTCGCAATCATGCATTTAATAAACTCGATGTTATTTTCTCGTCACATGCACCACTGACTTGAAAATAATTCATTTATATACATATTTATATTCGTAATGGAGTTCACAGATTTGGATAGAAGAAAGATGCACAGTTTTTATAAAAGCATCCTAGGAGATGAATATAGAAAATCGAAAAAAAAAATCAAAATATATTTTTATTCCGATATTCATAATGCAGAAATAATATTTACTTTCTAAATATAACAATCAATGTAATAAATACTAAGAAAAGGAAATCGAGAAAATGTTACAATGTATAAAATGAAACTGTAATGCATATGTATGTCGGTAAGTATTGAAACTTACTGTATGTATGTGATATAGGATTTATGCAAGCTCGTTGAATGGATTTAACTGTGTAAGCAGTATGTAAGTATGTATGAATATATGCATATAAGTAAAGGAAAAATGCATGTAAGTATGAGGATAATTTATTAAAAATAGAGCATTCAGCATCCAAAATTTAAAAGATAAAGTAATATATTTTACTAATTCTACATATACACATTTTAGTTATTCTACATTCTATAATATATATTATTACATCTTGGTCCATAATTATTTTTAAAAAGTTTTTGGCAACATGTGCAAATAACCTCTTACCCCCGATTTTTTTTTTCTGTATCCTTCAAATTAAGATTGGATCTCAAATTAGTAATATGTTTTTCTTTTTAAATCCATTTCCATCATCATTTATTTTTAACTTATTTGCTTTCTAACATTATAATTTCTGGATCATTTGTGTTGTAGTCTTAATTTCGCATTCTTTAGCTTTTTATGGCTAATGCGAAGATGAAACCGCACACTTTACTTCTGGTAATCAACATACTTAGGACCTGGTTGAATGAGCCTTATTTCACAAATTTCCATTTTCCCTATGTTTACTATGTTTTCAAATCCATGTGCAAATATTACGGGGATCTGTTTATAGACTTATATGGTTGCTTCGATATCATTTTTAATTTGAATAAATTCCTTTATTATGATAATTCCTATGATATATGATTATATGATTAATAATTCCTTCATTATTATTATTCCTTATTTATACTTTCACAATGTTTGTAAGTGATTTGTTATGGATTATAAAGGTTATATATATATATATATATATAATGTATGGATTAACTCTGATTTCTCTTTTAAGAAATATTTTAAAACAAAAATGATACAAGCTTTATAAAAATTCCATGCTTCTTATAAAATAAATACACATAAATCACTTTTATTAGTATATGTGAAGTATTTCAAATGAGAGTGTTACGAAGACTTCTACATGTATTCAGAGTCATATACAACTTACAGAAAATGTTACTTGCATTAATATGTCTATTCAGTCGGATCTAGACACGCTTTTTATTATGTTTTGTAGATAAACGTAATTATCTGGGTTTTTTGTGTGTTTTGTTTGTTGTTATTTTTTTTTCAACTCCAGGTAACACCACCATATCCTGCAGCTTGAATAGTTTCTGTCGTTACGATAGTGAGTGCATTATCCTTTGGCAACTACACATTTGAGAAACTCGATGTTGTTTTCGCGGCATTAGGATCACCGACTGAAAAATAACAGATATATATGCTCATTGAAAATTCATATGCGGTATTCAGATTTCCGCAAAGAGGAATGCAAAATAATAATAATAATAATAACAAAAATACAATTAGAAATAAAAGATTGATATTTTTTTTGTCTTTCTTTTTTTTTTGTACAAAAGATTACGAAAATATTTTCCATTTTATTTACAATTAGTCGTAGAGGCAAAAAATATTTAGTTACTAAATGTAAACAACATTGCAATAAAAAAAAAGTTGTTGAACTACTTAATTTTCTGTTGCAATATGTGTAATACTATATATAAATTGTAAAATTAAAAAAAAAAAAAAAAAAAAAAAAAAAAAAAGACACGCATTTTTGTTTCTTATGCCTTCATTACCTCAAAACGATCGATTTTATCATTATGAACGATATTTCCCTCAGACGACAACGGAAGAAATACCTTTAACTTAATTTCTCTTATATATATTAACTCTTTCGAAAGAAAATAAATGAAAGAAGATTGACACAGTCATTCAGAAAGGATATTGAACTAACACAAAAATACTATCTATAGCAACATGCCTTTCTTGCTTCTACAGGGTTCGTACGGGTACCGTTATTGTCAATGCAAAATATCAATATTTCTTTACAGAAAAATAAATCCAGTTTAAACGTGTGAAATTTTGCCTTATTTAAGGAGAGATTTTCTATAAGAAATTACTGGTTCCGAAAAGTTTCTTAGTCTGTAAATTCAAGGACCCATACGAACCCTGTTTTAGTACCTCAAAAACAACTAGTATCGTACAAAGAATCTAATTCAGTCATGAATTTCATACAAGTAACAATACTTTTTATGTATTCAATTCTATTAATAATACTTTTTTAAAAAATAAGCGTCAGTTCAATGAAAAAAAGCTCGTCACTTTGCTGGTGTCATTGGAATAAACCTACCTCAGAATATAGAGAAAAACAATAAGATTTTCTCATTCCTGCGTTTTATAAATGCATCATCTCATAGATATTTTATTTGTACATGAAAAGTATGTATTCTTAGCTGACACCTAAATAAACCCATATAAAAATGAATACTTATATGTCACTTTGTAACGAATATCTTATATTTAAAGGATCCGATTGGTTGCAGCACTGAAAGAAATCCCTCATTGTCTATGAGTGGCGGCTATCACATAGTTTTCACGCGGAGTTTGACATGAAACACGAATCGAAGAGATTGTGATAAGTACGCGTATTGCGTTATTATCTCCTCGCAGACTTGTTCATGAGACGCACGAAAGTGGAGTTGGTGAAGATGTATGAGTGTTAATGTTTTCCCAGAGAGGATTGGTTCCCATTATTCCTAATTTTGTAACTATGTACATCCATCCTGTAAATAGAAATATGTCGTGTAGTACAGAAGTTTCATTCAACATTCTTTTCTAGAGTGGGGGGTCCTTTTGAAGTGATGTATCCCTTATTAAATTGTGTAGCGTACATAAAGAAAGTAAGCTGCTATAATTTTCTTTTTATATACGGAATATTAAAAAAAAAATAATCTATGCTATCAGAAAGCATACGCAGAAAAATGAGCATTTGCATCAATATACTTATTCAAATAGCTCAGAAAACATTTTATCTTATTTTTCTCGCAATACGTATTTATCCCCAATCTTCATAAGTTCATAAATATAGCAGATATTTCTCGCTTGAATGACGCTAACATTGCATAAGTCAGAACAGTACTCATTTGCAACGATGCATTTAATAAATTGGATGTTATTTTGTAGCCATATGCGCTACTGACTTGAAAATCATTCATTTATACACTTATTTACATTCGAAATGTAGTTCACAGATTTGGACAAAAGAAAGATGCATACTTTTTAAAAAAGCGTTGTATGAGAAGAATATCGAAAATTGAAAAAAAGAAAACTAAAGGTATTTTTATTCCACTGTTCATGAAAGAACACTGTTAAAAATTTTGCAGCAATCTGGCATGCAATTCGACCGTTTTTGGAAAAAACGGTTTCATAACCAAAATTTAACTATATTTTGACCATAAAATGGCCAATAATATGGCCGGAATAGTGTTAAAATTACGGTTGTATAACCGTTTTCGGAAGAAACGGTCAAATGACCTGCCAGAATGCTGCAAATTTTTAACAGTGAAGAAATAATATTTACTTTTTAAGTATAACAATCAACGCAATAAAAACTAAGAAAAACGCATCGAGAAAATGTTTCAATATATAAAAAGGAATTGTAATCCACATTTCTCAAAGTATTGAAATATTATTTACATATGTGTAAATGCTACACTGCACTGTTAAAAATCTGCAGCATTCTGGCAGGTCATTTGATCGTTTTTTCCGAAAACGGTTACACAACCGAAATTTTAACACTATTCTGAGCATATTATTGGCCATTTTATGGTCCTAATATAGTTAAATTATGATTATGAAATCGTTTTTTCAAAAAACGGTCGAATGACCTGCAGAATGCTGCAAAAGTTTTAACAGTGTGTTAAAAATTTGCAGCATTCTGGCAGGTCATTTGACCGTTTTTTACGAAAACGGTTACACAACCGTAAATTTAATACTATTCTGACTATATTATGACCCTTTTATGGTCAGAATATAGTTCAATTATGGCTATGAAACCGTTTTTTTCAAAAAACGGTCGAATGACCTGTCAGAATGCTGCAAAATTTTTAACAGTGTATATACACTGTTAAAAATTTGCAATATTCTGTCCAGTCATTTGACCGTTTTTGTCGAAAACGGTTACACAACCGTAATTTAATACTATTCTGACCATATTAATGGCCATTTTATGGTCAGAATACAGTTAAATTACGGTTATGAAACCGTTTTTTTCAAAAAACGGTCGAATGACTGGACAGTTTGCCTGCAAACTTTTAACAGTATAGGATGACTATAAGTTCGTTAAACGGAGTATGCTTTGCAAGATGTTTACAGGGTGATTGAAAAAAAGGTTTACAAAATGACATGGCAAATCTGGCATACAACAAGGATAAAAATCACATAAGAACATAGGGTCGCAGACCACTTATTTAGTCACAAATACAGGGTATTTCATCCTAACTCAATTTGGGATGACGGTAATGACTTTTAGAAAACTAGAGTATATTATAATAAAACATTTAACACACATTCTATCTTGTTGTTAATGTGATAACACCAAACAAAAGGGGTAGAAATTTCCATTATACGCGTCAGAAGTATGCATTTGACGCCCCACATTCTTGACTGTGATTATTAATTCATACGGTATCAGCGATTGCTTGAGCAACATATTTGTAACCTCTTCGGTCCCTGGATCCCCATACGGGGCCTCTTTTTTTCCTTATAAAAACTAAAATGTCCGATTTTTTTACATTTTCACATCACTTCTTAAGAGCTAAATTATTTTTGCGTCCAAAGCAAACGAATAAATGGCAGCATCTAAGCTGATTCCCACATAAAATAAATGTTATTTTCATCTGAGTTTACAAAATGCCTAAAAATGCCCAGACAGTGGCCAAGAAAGTGAGAAATATTCATAAGTATTTAACTTAAATCTTTTTCAATAAAAAATTTTGAGGATTTATAGATTATTTAGTTGTTTAAAGCTCTTAAATTTGTGATTGCGTTAATTTAGGTTAATGGTCATTAAATTGATGTTTTTAAGGTGTTTGTAGTTTTAGATCCATATTTTTGAACCTAAATTACTAAGCGCGTAAATGACCAATTTCAGAAAATATATTTTTTCTGTCATATACGATGATATTTTGTTTGGAAAAACTAATGAATAAGCATTTGTATTATTATTTTAGCTTCGAAATCGAAGAGGATATAGATCTTTTCCTGATGTTACACATTTTACACAAAACAAGGTACATATCGTTGGATTTTCATTACAATGATTGCATTTTTCTCGATATTATTACCGTTAACCCGGATTCAGTTAGCACGAAACATCCTGGATTTGCGACTAAATAAGTGGTTTGAGACCCTATGATAGTATATGATTTTTTATCCTGGCTATATGCCTGATTTGCCTTATCATTTTGTAAACTTTTTTTTAATCACCCTGTATAAGTATGCTTGAATGTACGCATATAAGTAAAGAAACAATACATATAAGTATGGCGATAATTTAATTAATATAGAGCATTCAGCATCCGAAATTTAAAAGTTAAAAGAATATATTTTAAATTAACTTAATATTTGTTTAAAGTGAAAAAAATGCATTTAAAAAACAAAACATATCTCTATTTATACAGATTCGACACGTTTCATTGCTCTGACGCCAACATTTTCAAGATCTAACACGATACAAATATATGTAAAAAAATACATTTAATTGAAAACTGGTAAACAAAAATCACACGAACTCAAGTATACTGAAGTTAAATGCAAAATTAAAAATGGATATTTGTGAACTTGAATTATTTTATATTATTATTTCCTTATTATGTAGAGCATCTCTTTCCAAATTTTAGGAAGCTCCATCGAATGATTGGATATATTCTCATTTTGTAAAAGGAAGATCGCTACTGATTGGGAGATAATAGAGAGCAAATAAAAATTTGATTGATAAATTGTTCTACTATTTTAAGATTAATCTGTAAAGATTCTTTGTTATACAGGGTATTTCTAAACTCATGGTAATAACTTTAAGGGTAGGTAGAGCACACAGTAACAATCATTTATTGTATAGGAATGTATGGGACCAAGTGACGCATTAAGGTAAAAACACCAGGGGGGCAATTAGGCCCCTTTTTTAATTTTCAAGATTTCTCATTCATACCAGAAAATTTTTATGCTATCCTTTTCTTGACATTTCATAATTACTTAACAATAAAATTCTGCTTTGAAAATTTTTGGTATGAAATCGAAATTTTTGAATAAAAAAAGGCGCAAAACTGGCAAACTTATCAAACGAAATACATGAATAAAAAAGATAAAATATTTATTTACAATGTAGTTTACAAGTAAATAATAATGCATACAATAATATTGCAATAAGCGTTCAAAATTGCGCCCACCAACTGTGATACATGCTTGGCAGCGCCGGTAGAACGATTGGCGTACATTTCTAAAGATGTCAGGCATTTCCCGCACGCGTGGAGCAGCTTCAGATATGCGATCTACTAGATTTTCGTATGAGTCAACTGAAGTCTCATAAACAAGACTCTTCAGATGTCCCTATGAAAAGAAATCAAGGCTCGATAAATCGAGAGATCATGTTGGCCAAGGAACTGGTCCACCACGCCCAATCCATCGTGTCCCAAATGTGGCATTCAGGTAACTGCGCAAATAAGTGGTGAAGTTCGCGGGCGCTCCATCATGTTGAAACCACATCCGGTTACGAATGACGATCGGAACATCTTGCAGCAGTTCTGGTAAAACTTGTTGCAAAAAAATAAGGTAACAGCGACCATCCAGCTTCTTTGGTAGTAGATATAGGCCAATCAAATAATTATTAACAATACCCGCCCACAAATTCACAGAAAATCGTTGTTGATAAGCATGTGGCCGCGTAGCTTGTGGATTATTGGTTGCCCAAAGATAGAAATTGAGCACATTAAATACGCCGTCGTGTGTAAATACTGCCTCATCTGTAAATAGAAAGAGCAGTAAAGTCTGGCTGCAATACATGTTGCTGCAAAACCCACTGGACAAAAGTTCAGCTGCAGAAGATAGTCTTCCGGATTCAAAGTTTGTACACGTTGAAAACGGAAGGGATAGAATACATTTTCATTTAACACTCTCCAAACGGCCGGATGTCTCAAACCTAAATTCTGTGCAACAGCTCTTGTACTTGATTCGGGGCTTTCACTCACAAAATTAAAAATAATTTCTTCCAGGTTTGCTGTATTCATCAGTTTTTTAGCGATTCTATTTAACCACACCATATTCTGTAGCTTGGACAGCTTCTGTCATTGAGATAGTGAGTATATCATCTTTTGGTAACAGCACATTTAAAAAACTTGATGTTGTTTTCTCGGCATTTAGAATACCGGATTGGAAAAATAATAGATTAATATTTTCCTTGAAACTTCATATGCGGTATGCAGATTTGTGCAAAGAGGGATGCATATTAATAATAATAACTATTATTATTATACGTAAAAGAGTGAAATATTTATTTTGTTTTCATGTATTTGTACAAAAGATTAGAAATATATTCCAATTTTTTTTCAATTAGACGCAGATGCGAAAAGATATTTACTTTCTAAATATAAACAACATTACAATATAGAAAAGTAGTTACATTGTTTAATTTGCCGATGCAAGAAGAGTAATAGAATTTCTAAATTGTAAAATACAGGCATTTCTGTGTTCGTATGCCTTCAGTACCTCATAAAGATTGTTTTACGCATAATAACGATATTTCTCTCAGGCGACACCTCAATAAATACCTTTTATTTAATTTCTTTTAAATGTATGAATTGTTTCAAAATAAAATAAGTGAAAGAAGATTGACACAGGCATTCAGAAAAGATATAGAACTAACACGAAAAACAGAACCTACAGAAACATGCATTTCTTGTTTCTAGTTCCTCAGAAACATATAATTCTGTACAACTAATTTATTTCCGAAACCAATTATCTACGGGATTATTGAAACTTGTTTGCATTATTAGGTATTACATGTTAAAGGACATAACAACATGTATATTTAATTTAAACTTGCTAATTTATCTCACAGACAATTTTCGCATAAATCATTTTACTTTACACAGCGTTTACACTAGGCAATCCATAAATTACTTCATTAGAAATATTTTTGAAACGAAAAATAATTCAATAAATCTGTTTTATTTTACGCAAATAAAACAAAAAATTTCCATTTAACGCAAGTAAATTATTTTTCGTACATTATTTCAATGTGTAGATTTTTAAAGTTTGTATTTAATAATTGCTCTAAAATACCTCTATAAAACATGAATTTTTAAGTGACACTTTGCTATTGTATCATACATCACATTTTGTTTTCATTTTTTCTCAAGCATGAAAAAAATTCACAAATTTTACAAAACTGTGTTTGTAAGTAATGCTACATTGTACTTATTTTTGGTTCGATTACAATACAAATAAAATATTAGACTACAATATAAACTTTTGAGTAATAATAATATTTTTAAAAAAGCATATTGTTTTCTCATTTCTTCAACTTTTCTACATAATTTTGCTACTTACGCATATCTTTTGCGAATTTTAATACCATATGCCATCAAATAACTCTGCAGAACAAGATATTACGTTTCCTTATCATAATCCATTATTAAAATCAATAACATCATCTCTTGTTCATTCAAACGCTTTTTAAGGTCAAGAAAACGAAGTAAGAATACGATTAAATAAAGTATTTACTCGCTAAATAGGAAAGTTATCTTCCAAATGTGATATAATCAGAGTAAATAGGTTAACAAAAAAATAAGACGTCAGATGCTTTTCATATATCAATCATTATAAATTATTAGAAGATTCACCTGTTAAAAATTAATACAAATTACCAAACATAATAGAAATATTTAAACATCCGTAAAAATTTGAATTTTAAATAAAAAATTAAATGCATAAATCACTTATTAATTTTACATTGAGGTGAAAACTATGCGAAAGATACTCATCGTTCTTTCTTTCGATTACAATTATTTTTTAATAGCAATTTTCGACTTGTGAAGAAATTCGGTCGTTATATAGAGCAAAGATTATTATTTAGAAATAGTGGTATTTAAAATTAAGAAACCTGTGAGTCCTGTGCATATTTCACATCTCTGATTTTATGTCATATATAAAATGTGCAAGCATTTTTTTATACTAACTGGGGAACATCCCCAACTGCTATTTCTGAATTTTGACGATGGTGGTATCGTTCGAAAGCTCTTGTCACGAGGATAAAATAGTATATCGGAACTATATTCCCGAATCCAATTTTTCATGAGATATGAGCAATTGTCTGTTTCAGAAGAGGAGAAATAAGGAAGGGTAAACAACATGAGATTTGTTCAAAAGCTATCAAAGGCAAGAATTTTTGGTTATAATTAACCATAATGGTGTTTTTCTACGTAAAAGTATGGTAAACACAAGTTTTTCCATCACCAGGCTCAAACGATGAAGGGTATTATTCTTCGACAGTCAGCGCAAGATTCTCTATTAATAGGGAAACATAAATGTTTTCATAATCGGAAGTCTGAATCCGTGTATCGGATTAACCATCCAGCCGCGGGTAACACTCATATCGAGTTTCACATATTCTATACAATTCCATGGAGCACGCTATTTTCGCGTTCCAGTGGGCTACATTTTTTAAAATTCAGATTGCTCGATTACCACCAATTTTTTAAAAGCGTATAATTCGGCTTATTCTCGCATTATTTAACCTATAATTACATAAAGTGACTATTTCTACTTCAAAAAAGTGGTGGGAATCAAACAAACTAAATTTTAAAAAAGCAACCCACTTGCAACATTTAAAAATATGCCACGGTTTTATCCAAGAAAACAAAAAAGTCGACCGCGGTTGGAGGGTTAAAAACGTTTGGAAAGTGTAATGACGCATTGCATCGAAAGTACGTGAAGTGAACTGGTTGTAGGCAAAGTGATGTATTTTTAGTATGCCTTCTGTAGTAATAGTTTTAGCATCACATGAAATACTTCGATGAGTTTTTGAATATTCTCCTATTTTCTTTACCAAATACTTGTAGTCTTGCAAGGAATAATCATCTAGTAGCTGATGATATTTTGTCGATCCAGTTGGGAGGAAGACTGGCTGCATAGTAGAACCTAGTTTTTCGCTTGATAAATTTCATCTGTTTACCCACTCCATCTGTCCAGTAGCACGATACCATCCTCATTACCACTCTACCCTGAAGCACAATCCTGAAAACCACTAACATTATTAATTATAAGACAAAATTTCTGCCTTCGATAGCTTTGAAGGCATTTTATATGTTTTCGCCTTCTTTATTATTTCTTCTTCTGAAACAGAAAACGATCTATATCTCGTGAACTATTGTATTCTGGAGTATAGTTCCTATACATTTGTTAATCCTTGTGAGAAGAGCATTTGATCGATACTACTCTTGTCACTCACGTCAAAGTCAGAACTAAGAGCTGAGGAAATTCCGTAGTAAGACGTAGTATGTAATTAAAATGGAAAAATTAGAAAAATTAAGTGCTTGGTTGGAGCCTCTCTAATCAACCGAATACTTTGTGCCTGAAACTATAAATTCTTATAGAATTTAGGGACAGTAAAATAAAGATGACACCTCAATTATGGCATTGGAAGAATAATTTCGATTGAAATTTCAGTATGATATATTGCATGTGTAATATCATTTATTTTTCCATTATCACTTCCATCCCATGATTAGAAATCGAAATGAATTACTGTTAATGCTGTTCCATAATTTTCTCATACAAATGATAATTATTAATTCTGGAAATCAACTATAGAATTTTCACAATATTATTATTTTAGGCTACAAATAAGCTACTTATATCACTTTCCATTAATCACAATAAATTAAATAAAAAAATGTCTCTTGAGTTTTACTCAAAGTTGTTAAATGCTTGATTAGAGTTTCTCCAATTAACTGAATATTGTACTGCCTTAACTAAAACTACGTACAACAACCTATGAATGATTACACAAAACAGATATGTAGATAACAACATTGAGAATATATTTCTAAACTATTCGATGACATTTCTAACGATGATTCA
Source organism: Maratus speciosus (assembly GCA_963932465.1). Lineage (NCBI taxonomy): Eukaryota > Metazoa > Arthropoda > Arachnida > Araneae > Salticidae > Maratus > Maratus speciosus. The sequence goes on along the minus strand of OZ010790.1, from coordinate 173,356,428 downwards.
ATAGGCAACTGTGATTGCTTTAAAACATTTATTAAATTTCCAGCTGATAAATTATACGAAAAATGTCTTTCGCCATAATTATCTATTATATTGCAGAAATTCTTTAAAACACTAAAACATTCTTATATTGCTAGATATATAATTATGACTCATGAGATTTTTTAATTAGTTTTAAATACCAATTACTAAAAAAGTTCTTGAATAAAAAGTTGAATTGCGGATTAATTAGAAAATGTGTTGTTGTTGATGCTGCATTAATTTTTGTATAAAAATGAAAGTTTTTACTTTTCTGAATCTTACGGATATAACAGGATAAGATTGTGATTATAGTGATTTCATCACCTAAAATGTTAAATTGTTTCTAACTAATTTGCTGCAGTACATTTTTAACTTGATGCTTGAATATATATTAGGGTGGTGCGAAAAAAGTCAAGTTGATATTTCCGAGTCGCTATAGTGCGGAAAAGTTGCGATTGGTAAATACAAGAAAGACAAAAAAAAAATTCTTCAAATCGGACTTTATCTTCCGATCCCGCAAACCGCCGAAAAATTCGAAAAAATTGAAAATTTCCGATTTTTTCAAAATTTTTCTTTTTTTTACGTTTATATATTTTTTATCGCTATAGGAAAAAATATTTGCAGTTTGTACTGTTTAATAATAATAATAATAATAATTGTGTTTAGAGAATATCTTCCGATCGCGCAAGCTCAATAAAAATCGGCAAAAATTCAATTTTGAGTGATTTTCACGCATTAAGAATATGATCAACTGAGGTCAGTTTGCAGTCTCAGGTTAAGATTTAAATGTTAATTGATAGTATTGAGCATATTAAGTTATTTTTAAACAACCTAGAACTTACCACGAAGAGTTCGTTTCAGGTCTGAAAAGTTTAGTAGTGCACTCAACTGCCGTTAGCCACGTTGGAAAACAGCGCTGAAGTCGGCGTACGCGCTCCCGCCTAGTCTCACCTAACTCCATAAAATTTACAGAAAAGTCAACTGGATGCAGATGAACTACATGGCATATACTATTTTGACGGAAGAAAGGACGATACCCCAGTTAAAGAAAGTATTGCATCTAAACAGGTTCGTCGAACTATTAAAGAGGAACACTTTCCTGTCATAAAAGAACGTGACTCAGTTTATTTAGGCCATGTGCCTCCAAACTCCGGGCCTGCTAAGGACATTGTAGCTTTCATAGTATCATGTCTTACTGAACAAGGGGTTTCACTAGAATACTTAGATTTGGTAGGCTGTGATGGCACAAATACTAATACTGGATAGAAAGGTGGTGCTATCAGAAAGCTTGAAGTTTATCTCTGACGACCACTGCAGTGGGTTGTTTGTTTATTCCATTTTGTTGAATTACCTTCCCGCCATCTTTTTCAACATTTGAATGTTGAAACTACTGGCCCAAGATCATTTAATACACCATTTAGACACAATATCATTGTTGTGTAAAGCTCTCGGTGATAAATTTTCAATTGACTGATTGTGAAATTCCAGAAGTGGACAGGCAACTGTTGAGCAAGGACTAAAGATATCTTCTTGGCGTAAGTCAAGCAATTAACAGTTACAACTTTCCAAATGACTTATTAAAGTGTGACTCCGGTCCAATTTTACATGCCAGATTGCTCACTTGTGCAAATAGAGCCCTTCGACTTTACGCGAGCGTGGAAAACCCATCGGATGCCTTAAAGCCATATCGACATTTATTTTAAAATCTTACTTGCCAGTTTGTTTTGAAATAAAATGCTGTAAGTACATTACAGACGGGCTTATTCATCTGTACACAGCAATTGAAACACCTCGATACTTTCGTGACAACCTGAAGAAAGTGTAGTCTTTGAAACTGAATGAAACTCGTTCTTTGCTCACCCGGAAAACCTACTGATGGCAATGGTCTTTTATAAAAGGAGGCACATAAGAGAGCTAGGGCTGTTAAAAGCCAGGTAGAATGTTTCAAAGGGTAAAGGCATCTGAATCTTTATCACTCCTACAATCCAAAATTAATTGATTGTAATGTAGCAAAATTAGCATTTCCACCGCTTTTTCGGAGATTAACCCATGAAGAAATACATTTCTTCGTTCAATCAGGTCATATCTCAGTCTAGGATGATAAAAAGTTTTTCAACCACACGTAAGATGTCCAGCGGTGCATTAAATCGGTAACGGAAGCATCATTTAAGGTATGTGGGCCCCAATCAAGAGAGCATCAGGGCCACACTGAAATCAATGTCCATAATACCAGACATTACCATCAAATAGCAGTACAAAGTTGCGTCTAAAAGTCAGACTTAATCAGATGACATAACAAATTGTATATCTTATACTGTCACGACACTAGTTTTTTAATACAGTGTTTTGATTCTATTATAACAAATTATGTATTTAAGTAATGTAAATAGCAAACACCCTCATTGGTTGGATGGAGGATAGGGTGTGGTTTGAACTCGAAGTGCAGCTACCTTCCCGTGGTGAGTTCTGGTTTGTTTAAACATTATCAAATATCTAAACAAGCAAAGAGTTGTACATTGTACAATTTATATGCAAATGTTAATATTGGAACGCAAACTGATCTCAGGTGATTATTTTCTTTATTCATCAAAATCACTGAAAATTGAATTTTTGCCGATTTTTATTGAGCTTGCGTGATTGGAAGCTATTCTTTAAACGCAACTGTTTATTTTTATTATTATTAAATATTACAATCTGCAAATATTTTTCACTATAGCGATAAAATATATATATACGTAAAAAAAGAAAAAAATTCTGGAAAAATCGGAAATTTTCAATTTTTTAAAATTTTTAGGCGGTTTGCGGGATCGGAAGATAAAGTCCGATTTAAATATTTTTTTTTGTTTTGTTTTTCTTGTATTTACCAATCGCAACTTTTCCGCACTATAGCAACTCGGAAATATCAACTTGACTTTTTTCGCACCACCCTAATATATATGACGTCATCAGATTTAAATATACCGTTGTGGGGTAGTGTCGAAAGGATAAAGGGACTTCCGTTGGGCAAGCGACAGCCTATTCATGGAAATAGTGGTGGTAATTACGACAAACTGCAACTGCTGCAAAAAGCTACAAAGATCTTGAAGCGTCACCAATCATCCGAAGTATTGAACGCCCCTACCACGCCAGTAACACTGGTCTATGTCTTAAACTTGTCCAATTTATCTTTAAAATTTTTTGGTGACATTTTCCGTGCTCGGGTCTGCCGCTGCCATGACTGGGCAAGCTTTAAAAAGGCCTCCAATCACCGCGCTATAATGATCTCAAAGTCACAGCAGTCGTTTGACATAATAAATGACCCAACCCTGCCCTTACCGGTAGTTGATACCTTAAAATTTTTTTAGACATTTAATTTCTTCTGATGTCATCTTACGTGATAGAGTTTGCCGCTATTGTTATTGCTGGGTATTATTAAAAAGGTAAGGGATCTCCGAAGGCCGTGCCCATTGGAGGGGACTTTCCTTTTTACACATTGCTCTGTAGGGTAGCGGCAGACCGATTACGGAAGATGTCACAGGAAAATTTAAAATCTGAAATGAATAGATTCGAGCTGACATTGTTGGCTGAGGCGTTTAATACGTTGAACCACATCTGCGGCTTCGAGATCAATATCTCTCTTTGCGGCTGTAGGGAGTGTCTCTATGGTCTATATTAGTATAATTTTCTATATATGTGTTTGAGTGTTTGCAGTTAGTGCATAAAGTGAAATTTATAAAGCAACACAGGTTAACCCTCAAAAATATATTTGTAGAAACGAAAGTAAATTTTATTCGCAGAGAGTTAAAATATTCCTTAAAACTAGTTTCTTGTGAAAGTTGCATAATATTAAAAGTATATATTTTATAATGGAAGCCAGTTTCAGTGGCTTGAAAGATTAAATTCTCTTTTTTCTTCACTCTCTGAAAACGTGGCTTTTAAAAACATTTTTAGAGTTTATTTTTTTCAAATTTTAATTCTAAAATAGAAATAATGATAATAAAAATATTTTTTTTTCGGAAGATTTTGTTGGAAGTTTTACTTATTTTATTCAGATTCTCTTTTATCAGTGCACCGCTAAACAGTCAGAAGCATCCTCTGGTGCAGAATATGAATAATTTTATTGTTATGATCTTCAGATAACATTCTTTTTGTGAAATTTACTATTTGATGTTTGTTTTTTTTTCAAATTTAATGGTAGTTTACGTTACAAATTAAACTGTCTTTTTAGAAACTTACAAAAATTATACTAATTTAACAAAAGTTACACCAGCAACTATCGCGCCTAATAACTAATAATAGGCTGCTACAACTTAAAGTTGACTGTACACCTTTAATGTCATTTCAAGGGAAAAAAATTCAAAAACACCAAAATTCTTTACAGTGCGGATTTAACTTCATGATATAAAATTGTGAAAAGGCGTTTTCGGGAATTTGTTTCTTTCACAGCAATAAACTTTTCACTTTTAAAACTGAATAATTTAACTGAAGGGAAGTGAAAAAGATTTAACTAATCCTGTTCGTACAGAAAGTTTTCTATAAAAAGATTTATCGGAAATCCCTTTCTAAGATCATTATTTTTCAACCTGAAATATAGGGACATTTTCTAAAAGTCCCTTGAAGGAAAATTGAATCCCTCTTTTTAAAATTTCGAAGTAATAATAACGAATTTAACCCATTTATGCCTAGCGTCCCATTTTTGGGAATCTTCGCATTTTAATACATTTATATAATTTTCTTCTTCTTTATAACATGAAAACTGTATGAAATAATTACCTAAAAATATCTTTATGTGTGTGCCGAGAGACGACAGCATAAGATGCATATTTATTTGCGTAACTGAAGGCTTTTTTTATGTTTATAGATTTTTCATTTTTCAAGATGGGAAAATGTATTAAGTAAGTTTATTTATATATTTTCTGCCAATGATCTTAATAAATAAGTCATGACATTAGCCTGTAGACTTCTTTGAAATACGAATTTTTTTAAATTGTGAAATTATATGTTCAAGCATATTTTTTTTTTTCCTTTTTGTAACGTACACAATATAGAATGCTAGGCACGAATGGGTACAAACTTTTATTAACCATTTAGGGTACAGTTATTTACTTAGTTTTTCTTAGTATTTTTTCAGTTCATTTAACAACATTTTAAAGTGATTTTACCAAGAAATTTTGGAAAACAAAAATTCAGGCATAAATGGGCTAAGAATATATATATATATTTTAATTATTTATATTTAAACTGCTGTTTTGATTTTATGCATATTTCTTAAACTTGTTTTAATGGAAATACTGTGAATAAATTTTAGTAAATTCGTATTTTGTAATACCGAGGTGGAATTTTTTTAATTTAAGAGAATTTTTAATTTAAGTGTTTCTGGTACATTTAAGGGTACATTAAGTACACCATTTAAAGAGACCTTCTACATTAGGAGAAAAAAAGCACTTTTTATGATTTTTTTTTCAAGAAAACTGCATGGTGGATATTTTTGACATTTTAACAGTTTATTGTGCATATCTTTTGACACATTTTTTTAAACATAGTGGGCAAGATTAAAAAAAAACTACTCAATGGATCATTTTGATTTTTTTAATTAAAGCTCATTTAAGTGCCTTCGATATGAATTAAAGCTTGTACTAAAATTATTAAAAAAAAAGCTATTAATCAATAAGAACGAATTTTTTTAACATTTTTTTTTTTTAATCAACAATTATATAACTTTTTTAAAATGAATTTATGGGTTCCTTTAATTTAAGTGAAAGCTATACTCACGACGTTTACGAGAAAATTTTATTTTTGTGTTTCAGATAATTCTACAATGCGCTATCATGCCCACCGTCCAGACGAAAATTTCCAAAGCAGTTGAACATATTTGTTTATAACTTAGAGTAGAAGCAACAAAATCTAATAAAAAAAATCTTGTGTATACCTTAAGATATGTAAAATAAACTGCTAAAATTTCAAAAAGATCCATCATGCAGTTATCTTACAAAAAAAAAGTGCTTTTTTTGTCTCTTAATGTAAGAGGTCCCCTTAACAATGAATATGCATAATACAGACAAAATACTGTATTATTAAAACAGTTTTAAAGGCAAAACCACATATGGGGATTGGTGAAACTTTCGAAACAGGTTTCGAAACTGGAAGTACCTTTAAAAAAAAAAAAATCCGCAACCAAAATCGAAAAAGCAACAAAGAGCCATATTAAAGATTGAACTCAGCTATCCTATGTAAAACAAAATTGTTTAAAAATATTCAAAGTGAAACGATAAATTCGAAATTAACCTGCCCATAGGATTAACATTACGGAGCGTGCGTTTTCAAGAGCGCGAAGAATCCCCTTAAAACAGACCTTAATTTTATTTATTAGGTAGCTTTCATTACAAAAAGCTACCTATTGCAGCCGTTCGGAGGAAAGCTATTTCAAAAAATTTTGGTATATTTTAATCGATCATGACCCCCAGACCCCGAGACCACCCTCCGTTCAAAATTGATATATATATATATATATATATATATATATATCAATATATATATATATATATATATATATCAATATATATATATATATCTGACCTTTGTCACACTGTAACTCTCGTACTTATGAACCGATTTGGATGTAATTCGGTGTGTACATAGTACATACCAATGTCTCGACCGAGTTCGTTGGCCAGCTTCATCCGCCATTTTGTTTCAAAATGGCGACCATTTAAAATTTAAAAAAAAAATTAAAATTTGAAATGTGGTACCAAAAAAATGAAAATGGAAAAGTATTTTTTTCTTATGTATTTGACCTTTATACAAAGACTCCGTAGCAGTTTTTGTTTCGTCTATATCTTAAAAAATGGCTGAGTTATAGCATTTAGAATTTCTAGCGAAGCTGGCATTTTGAAACGTCCTGAAATTTGTCACGCGATAAAAGGCGTATTTATGAACCGATTTGGATGTAACTTCGTTTATACATAGTACAGACCAATGTCTCGAACGAATTCGTTGGCCAGCTTCATCCGCCATCTTGTTTAAAAATGGCGGCCATTTAAAATTTAAGAAAAATTTAAATTTGAAATGTGGTAGCAAAAAATTGAAAATTGAAAAAATATTTTTTTCTTATGTGTTTGACCTTGATAAAAAGATTCGGGAGCAGTTTTTGTTTCGTCTATATCTTAAAAAATGGCTGAGTTATAGCATTTTGAATTTCTAGCGTGGCTGACATTTTGAAACGTCCTGATTTTTGCCACGTGATAACAGACGTATTTATGAACCTACTTGGATGTAGCTTGATGTGTACGTAGTACATACAAATAACTCAACCGAGTTCGTTGACCAGCTTCATTCGCCATCTTGTTTCAAAATGGCTGCCATTAAATTAAATAAAATTATATTTAAAGTGATGTGCAAAAAAATTAGAAATTGAAAAAGGTTTCTTTCTTAAGTATTTGACCTAAATATAAGGATTCAGGAGCCTTTTTTTGTTTGTCTTTATCTTAAAAAATGGCTCAGACATAGCAGTTTCAATTTCTAATGTGGGTGACATTTTGAAAAATCTGATTTTTTGCCTGCGACAGCACTCGTATATATCAACCGATTCCGATATGAGTGAGCATGTGCACAGCAATTACTAAGGTCTCGACCAAGTTCACTGGTTAGCCTCATCTACCATGTTGTCTTAAAATGGCAGGCACTTTAGGAAATCGCCGAATTTGGCAGCCAAATATAAGTGACTTTAAATAAAAGCAGCTTGGATAAAGCTGACTAATTTCGCGAAATTCTCATTCATAATGATTTAGTATTGATAAAAATTAGTATTGAATCTCCTACATTCGGTTTCCACTTAATTGAGCTTCGTGTGTTTGAATAATATAAGTTGGCTTTTTAAAAATAAGGAATATGAAAGCTACCTCTTCCTCCCGGCACTGGCCGGAAGGACTTTTTTTAATTTATAAATCTCTGTGGACTACATTAGTTTAAAGAATATTATCACACGTACCCTGAGACTAAAGAAAAAAAATTACAAAATTCCCATTTCAATCGTCGTAGTATAGCGCTTTTGTGAAATGTCATTAAAATCACTCGCAATTAATCCTTTTTTGAAAAAAATATTACTTTAATGATTGATCTTTTAAAATGTTTTGTTTTATATTAAGACCATTGAAAGGTATCTGAAAACTCTTGTTTAGATGAAAGTTTTCCCTAGATGCAGCCACTCATCTTATTTTTTTCTTTAACGCCTTATCGCTCTAGGCGGTCTCACAGGCCGCTGGGTTTTTTTTCTTTGCAGTTACAGAATTAAACTTTTATTTCCAGTTTAGCTACAAATACTTGTTTTTTTTATTCATAGAACTAGTAATAGAGACTACTGAATGGATTAACTATAATTATAATAGTACATAACATGTACTACTAATAATGCATAAATATACATAACATTTTGTATAGAAACAGTATCCCATGAACTAACGGTACCTTTTATTTATCTTTCGATCAAGCGGTCCCAGAGACCACTCACAGTGGTTATGTGACAATCTATGTCACAGCAGTTAAGGGTTAAAATTTAGTTTCATTTTTAGTGTCTTTTTGTGAGTTGTACACTAGTTTACTGGGCTGCATTTATAGAATACGTAATCTAATATATTCGTAATAGATATAGCACAGTGTATCTCTTTTCATCAAAGAATAAGAATATATCAATGAATATACTGTGCGAGGAAAAGACGAAGTATTCTTGTAGATAATTTCCTGAATCAAAAATTACTTGACATATCTATAGTAATGAATAAATGATTATATTATTAAGAATGTAGAGGAATTCTCCAGTATTAAAGGCTTTCAAAAGAAAATAATTTGTTGCGGAAATGGTAATTAATATTTCGTTTTATGCAGTTAATAAAGTACCTCATTTTCACAGCTGAAAAAGGTTTAAAGGAAAGCGCATTGCATAAAATAAAAATATAACGTTACATTATTATTATATTTATGCTATTCAAAATATAAAACCAATTTTAAGACTAGATAAAGGTAAAGATTGTGAGTTCAAATCTGGCAACAAAAAATTGTTATGTTCATTTCAAAGCAAAAATAAAATAATAAAAATGAAGGAAAATAATAAATATTTATGTAGTAGATTAAGGCAAAATCAAAATGCTATAGACATTTCTAAAGCAGATGATGGATATTTATGTAATTGGTTAAAAACGGAAGGAATTAATTTTTCTACATATAAATGATGAATTATTTCAAATTTTGTTGTAATATTGCTGTGTAAGCTTCATGCTTGGATACTGTGAAAAGAGATTCACTAACAAACCAGCCCATTCTAGACCGCGCTTAATTCTGATGATTTTCATTAACATATTCTATTAATACTCCATATAACTAAATATACCAAAATAGCCTAACACAATCAAATTTGCATGATAAAAATCATCAAAGGTTCTAATGAACTCAAATCTCAATTTTTTTTATCTTACAAGCACTGGCAATATATCTAAATGTACAAAAACCGCTGGGTATCACTGAATTATAATATTATGATAACATCCAACCACAAACGGTTGATTTATACTTATTATACTCTTACTTCGAGGACATTATCTTACGACGAAGGACAGGTAATTCTCAAAGTGGGCTATTGCCGGTGGTTGAATTTTGATTTCTGGAAATTTCTAAATACACAATTGGTGAAAAATCCGCCACTCGGCCGCTTTAATCGCGAGGATATCATATGTGCACTGTTGAATTCATTTTACTTATTTTTCAGAAATATTTTTTAACTATTCTTTTACATTATTTTCTTCGTATTCTGTAGAAATAATATAATTTGGCTTAATTTAAAAAACATACGTACAGCTTGGAATATTTGCGTTATTTTACTAAATTTAAACTTTTTGTTTCTTACACCATATTGTTTCTTTGTTTTTCAGTTCAAATATTAACAAACTCCCAATAATCGAAGTTTTTATTAGAAAATTATGTAACACATAAGATGCTATTCAGTTCTTTATTTTATACATAGAGGATCCTCAAATTAGTTGGTACAGTCAACTCTGCGAAATACACACACTTGGGTACCGAAGGTCTATAGATTTTATCAGATTATAGGTCAGCTCCTTTCTTTAAATTTTATTTTTCAAAAGTCTGATTATAATTTGGGAACAATAATATAAAACAAATAGTTAGAAAACGAAAATGTAATGCAAATTTCGTTTAATATTTAATAGCTAAATTAATTTAAAAAGTAATTAAATTATATAAAACAATTTTAAAGTTTATTTATTTTTTAATATTGACAACACAATGGTAGTTTAAGTTTCGGTTCGTTGTAGATATTTTTTTCTTTAGTCTATGCACTCACATTAAATTGCTCAAAGATAAAATTTTGTTGCTGAAGAAAATTTAAACATATATATCCCATTTATATTTATCCCTGGAGTAGAATCAGTTTCAGCATGCTATGCAAAATGCTATTTTCATGTCATAAGCACAGTTCTCTGATTTATGGCAAATAATTTCACAATAAATTTCACTGACGATCTAGTATCCAATTTTTGCAGCATTTGCACTTTTTGAAGAATTAAAAGCGCTACATGATTCATTATTTATTAAGCTAAATAATGCAATAAAAAGTGATAAAATATCTTTATTTAGATTGACGAACGTTTTATCGCACAAACGGCGACATTTTCTAAGTCATTCATGATAGAAATATTTTAACAAAATTTAAAAACAATAACTTAGCAAACAATGTCATGAGACATCGTGCATAATGAAAATCAGTGCAAACATAAAATAAAATTAAATTGGATATTTGTGATAGTGGATTAATTTTTATTATTGTTACTGAAATTGCATAGCATCTCTTTCCAAATTTCAGTTAAATTAAGGGACACTGAATAATTGCAAATATCCTCGTTGCGTAAAAGTATCTCTATTGATTCCCGGGTAATGGATGGTAAATAAAATCTTGATGGATAAATTAATCTGCTATTTTTGAAATCGATCTGTAAAGGTTCCTTGCTGCATAATCTGGCTAAAGCTGAGGTTCTCCTGTTGTATTTTATGTCTGCTATATATTCTTCGATTTTAGTTTTAAGTTTTCTGCTTGTCATACCTATATAAAACTGCTTTGTCCCATCCTTTTTGTTGAAAGGTATTTCGTATACCCCTGTTAACTGGTTTGATTCAATTGGATCTATTTTCTTGCATGCTATATTTTTTAATGGTATGGAAGAATCAACGAACACATTGAAGACATCAAATACAACAGGCGAATCACAGCTTTGGCCAGATTATGCAGCAAGGAATATTTACAGATCGATTTCAAAAATAGCAGATTAATTTATCCATCAAGATTTTATTTACCATTCATTATCCGGGAATCAACAGAGATATTTTTACGCAACGAGAATATTTGCAATGATTCAGTGTTCCTTGATTTACCTAAAATTTGGAAAGAGATGCTATGTAATTTTAATAACAATGGAAAGAATTAATCCCCGCTCACATATATCCAATTTAATTTCATTTTATATTTGCACTGATTTTCATTATGCATGATATCTCGTGACATTTTTTTATCAAGTTATTGTTTTTAAATTTTGTGAAAATATTTCTGTCATGAATGATTTTGAAAATGTCGCCGTTTGTGCGATAAAACGTTCGTCAATCTAAATAAAGATATTTTATCACTTTTTATAGCATTATTTAACTTAGTCTCTTTATAAGTGATTATGATACATGTTGTCATGATTTCTTTTTATTCCTGACATAAATTCTTTTAAAAATCACATATGGCATCCAAAAGTAGGTGTAAATACAACAGCAGAAATTTTACTAAAGCACATATTCATGCATATCGTAAAAATAACAAAAACTATGTTGAGATAAAGACAGTTATAGTTATAATTTCATCGATGCTTGAGCAAAGTATACGTTTGCATCCATGATTTCAATTATGTTAACCATACAAACTGACATCAAAACCTATTTAAAATAAAAATTTCCGTTTTGTTTTTGTTGTCACTTTTATTTTGCTGAAGTTAGTATCGTGAAACATGATTTTTCTTAAATCAACAGTTTAATCCATTGAACAAACACATAATTTAACTTCATCTATGAGCTTAAATGTTAAAACGATTGTCATTGTTTACATTCAAATATGTTGTCCGGATAATAGATGTTTCCAAATTATATATTTTGCGGATTTTGCATAGTTGACTATATAATGATGTTGCAAATAATATTGCATACATAGTAACAAAAATAACGATACAATATGCCATTAAAGCATGAGCGTATCCTTCTAATAAAACTATGCGGATCTTTTCCTAGCAATTTTGTCTAGTGTTTGTTAATTGTTCTAGAAAGTTTTTATGAATTATTAAGGTGATGATAACTACAGGTGAAGCCTTGTGGGAAAGAGCGTGTCCAGCGCAAAAAAAACAAAAAATGGTCATAATATTTTTCCAAGAAAAATTTACGGCTATTTTTTCCCATTCTGACCTGAAAATCAGAGCTCTAACTTTTACGGCTGCTCTTTCATCTTCACTTAAAACTTCATTTATAATGGCTGTTTCATAATAATGGAAACCATCAGTCCATCAGAAGAAAATGGTCCATTCCAAAGGCTTAAGATCCAATCAAAAAAACTATTTAATACTTTGAGCAAAAAGAAGAGGCTACATCTGAAATTTTCTTGACACAAATAGAATCACATAGCTGCCAATTTATATGGTTTTGTTGCCTCTAAAATTTAATACAAATTTTTGCCATATTTAATCGTTGATAATTGTTAGATTTCGGCGACTGAATTAGGCAGAATTTATTAGTAAGTTTTAATGGTAAGAAAATATGTTAGAAATTGGTATTTATGCAGTAGCGTAATACTGAAGCAAAATTGACATCCAACAAACAAAAAACTATCAAGTGCTTTTTCAAATAAACAATTTCACTCCCTGTTTTCCTTAAAAGTAACGGAAGTGCACATCAAAGAAATGTTACTAGTACCATAAAAATGGATCAATTAAATGAAAATTTTATATTTCCTCTCCTTAATTGGTGACAATTTGTGTAAATCCGGTTTATCAGAGTTTTTTGCTTATCTGAGATGAGCTTGATCCATATTAACTCCGGACTCTAATGTAGTAATCTAAAAATTTATTAATTGATTTATAAAAACCAAATAAACTCTTGAGAATGGTTTTGAATATCAGATAATAATTAGTGGTATGACATGCATTCAAATTGAAGAAAGTATTTTTTTTTTCTTTTGAGTTTTAATGAGAAAATAACAACATAAATTTTATTTTTTTTTTACTTTCTCGTTCCCTTTCCTGCCGTAATGGAGTAATTTAGTTGCTACTAAAATTTACAGATATTGTTTGCTAAAATTCAGAAAAAAACTTATATCTCAGAAACTGATTTACATTTTAAATTTCTGACATTTGTTGTGATTTCTTCGGATCCAACGGATCCATGACGTTAACTTCATTGTGTAATGATATAAAAAACTGGTGGAACCAGAGAGAAAAGTAAAGCTCGATCTGAAAAAGTTACAGTAAAAAATTGTCAAATAGTTTCAGTTTAAAATAGTGAGTAAGTGCGTAGAAAAGTAATGGAATCATATTATCTGTAAAGTTCATCAAATTACCCAAATTTTTGTTGATAGCTGAAAATGTGGACAGAGCTTTACTGGTGCCTTAAAATCAATCAGGGAAGTAAAGGCATTTTAAACTCATTCTGAATTCCAATCATTCATAACCAGTTTAAAAATTTGGGTTCATAAGATTAGGTTAGAGGTTGATTTGGAAATGAGCGTAAACATGAGAGGTATCGAGAACATGAGAGATCGTTCAGTACGAAGTATGGACCATATTCAATTCCAGGGGTCACTGATAAGTCTGGAAGATCAAAGCCCAAAGTAAGCCCAAAACCCTAAGCAAGTACGATTCAACCATATGCTGACTACTTGTCTGGCTTAAATCCATTGACATAAGGCTCCCTTTTCACAGTAATTACATCAAATAAAAATTATTACGCTAGATGTGTTTATGTCAGAAATGTTAATAAAAACAATTCCTCAACAACGTGACCATATTAATGTTATACTTAAAATATTACTTCATTGTTTACATTCTTTTAGCTTTGTGGTGTTTAGCTTGAATTGATGCAATCATGTCCACAATTCTGGGCCTGACAGAAATTTTTTAGCACATAACTGCACATTCTGTTTACTATACCCGGTACTCATTTTGATTGGATAATATGATTTTGAATATAAGGCACCAGTAAAGCTCAGTCCACATTTTCAGCTATCAACAAAAATTTGAGTAATTTCGTGAGCTTTACAGATAATCTGATTCCATTACTTTTCTACGCACTACTTACTATTTAAACTGAAACTATTTGACAATTTTTTACTGTAACATTTTTAGATCGAGCTTTACTTTTCTCTCTGGTTCCACCAGTTTTTTTATATCATTTCACATCTTTTTCAGATCTTTTCAGGAACTTAATCAACAAACTCCAACTAACCAAACAACCGCTCCAACTAACCATCCAATGATCTCAATTAACCGGCCCAACCAATTGTCCCAATCAAAAACCAACAGAAACTTTGGTTCACCAGTGTATGTCAAGAGCTCTGATGACCCTATACTTATAGCTAAACCTCATATTGGGATATTGACCTATACTTTACTCGGGACTGGCAGCTAGACTTGTCCTTAGACTAAGTTTTATACATAGTGTGATCTCTTGAATTTTTCTGCTATGTACCTACGCTCCTCTGGTTTAAAGGACTATGCAGTATCCTAGGCCAACCCCTCAAACACACAAAAAGCTAGGGTAAGAAACAGTCATAAGAAATGAATTAAAACTGCGAAAAAACTATAAAAAGGGAGAAATTCTGTTTTTGGGACTTAATGGGAATTTAAAAATTAAAAAAGTCTGAAAACGACTGATTGCAGAAAAATGATCAAAAGTTACTGAAAATATTACACAATATACCTGTAAATAATATCAGAAATATTACTAATATTGGATATTTATAACACTATTTCGGAAAGGTCAAACTAAAATATCGCGATAATGACTGACATATTTACATCTAACTGTAACCATTGATAAAAAATCAGGAAATTTGGAAAGTAGGTGTCCTTTGTAAAGTATGCATTAATTAAGGAGATAAATTACGTAAACGAGTCTATTGACAACTGGCGTATTTGGTACGGGTAAATTATATCAATGCAAAAACCCTTGACGGGTTAAAAGTTTCTGACGCAGCAATTTATCTTATGCTCTAAGAATTTTAAATATGGAACTTAAAAATACTGATATCAAATTTTGAGTGACGTTATGCTATTTCTTAAAAAATATATTTGTATTTATTTCATCATTTTATTTTTGTTTTATTTATAATCGCATGTGCAAAAGTTATGTTCAACATGAAAAGCTGCATAAAATTTTATTCGCTGTTGCTTTATCATTTACATCTCTCATAAATTCAAAATATGAGTTTTAAAAGATATGATATAAAATTTAAGTGACGCCTTGATGTGACTTTAAAAGGTTTGTTTTAAAATTCAATTTAAATTATTTTTGACTTGGTTAAAATATTTTTTTACATCTACACAATACTTTTAATTTTCCAATTCACTGTTAAATATATCACTTTCATTGAATCTATACTATGCATTGAAATGTATTTATTTCAATAAATTGATTTATCTTTTGTGTCACGCTATTCAAAATTGTGAGTAAGATTTATGTAAATGGTTTCTTTGCGTCATTGTGTCCAAACTACATGAAATGTATGAAAAAGGATAGTTTGACGCAAAGAAACCATTTACATAAATCTTACTCACAATTTTGAATAGCGTGACACAAAAGATAAATTAATTTATTGAAATAAATACATTTCAATGCATAGTATAGATTCAATGAAAGTGATATATTTAACAGTGAATTGGAAAATTAAAAGTATTGTGTAGATGTAAAAAAATATTTTAACCAAGTCAAAAATAATTTAAATTGAATTTTAAAACAAACCTTTTAAAGTCACATCAAGGCGTCACTTAAATTTTATATCATATCTTTTAAAACTCATATTTTGAATTTATGATAGATGTAAATGATAAAGCAACAGCGAATAAAATTTTATGCAGCTTTTCATGTTGAACATAACTTTTGCACATGCGATTATAAATAAAACAAAAATAAAATGATGAAATAAATACAAATATATTTTTTAAGAAATAGCATAACGTCACTCAAAATTTGATATCAGTATTTTTAAGTTCCATATTTAAAATTCTTAGAGCATAAGATAAATTGCTGCGTCAGAAACTTTTTATCCGTCAAGGGTTTTTGCATTGATATCATTACTTTTTTGAGGTTAGTGATAAAATTATTAAAAAAAAGATACTTATGGAATATAATGCAGATTTAATTTTTACTATTTTATTACAATTTTCCTTATAGCAGTTTGTATATAAAAACAAGTGGGTAAGTATAATCGCTGATCGCACAGAGGGTTTCATTTGATATTACTTTAAAAACACTTTGTCCTTAAATTAATAAATCCAAAATGTTAATTTATAATTATTAAATCCTTACATAGATGGTGCACCAATAGTTCCAATTTTCATGGGGCAGGGAACGCATTCTTTTAAACAAACCACCTTCCAATTGAAGTCACCAAAAACCAAGTTGAATAAGCCAGACCCCGTTGTGTTGTTTCACAAACAGCAGTCTCATGTCCCCTCCTTCCCCCCTTTTTCAAAATTTTTCAGACCAGTACCTAAGAATGGAACCGAAATAATTTTTTCTCTTCAGAAATTAGGATAAAAAAATAGTATGCAGTACTCATAAATTTACTTTAATGCTATATAGGGTGATTATTAAGTTAATTATAACGTTTGGAATCTGTTGCATTGATGTCCGAAAGGTGGTTTCTGAGTTATGGAAGCTGGACCCATAAGGCGCCATAGAGGGGCGAAGCCCACTAGTGTCTATCATAATTATATCTGCCATGTAGACTAATTGCGATATTTAATCAAAATAGTCCCCCCCCCCTCCTCATCCCCGGAAATATAACAAATACAAAATGTGTCTTTATAAACCTATCGTCAAATAGGTTTTTATTTCTTTTTCCCTAAAAAAAAAAAACATGATTTTTATATCCATAACGTAAATAGCGGACGAAGCCCGCTAGTTCCTATCATAATATATATTTTTAATAATTTTATATAGTCTATAATAAAAATCAGACTTAAAATAGTCTAGTTCCATGAGTACTTGTAGTGTCAGTTACATGCTACGATTTTTGGATACCAGTATTTTAGAACGGGAAAATGTGACTTATTTTATCGGAGATATCTCATTAATTGAATGAGGTGAAGCAAACTTTTTGAAAAAAAGGTGGCCAACAAGCATGGCAGTTATCAGCTATGTGACTTCGTGCTAAAGTCCATTAATTTGATCTGCTTTAAAAAGATTACGGAAGATTGAATTATAGTAGAACCTGGATTAACCGAGCTTCGATTAATCGAGGTTTCTGTTAACCGAGCCGATAACAAAGTCTGATTTTTTTTTCCTTTTGAATGAGCCTTAAAAATAACCACACTCTTAGTATCGTGTTTTTGTAATAGCAATCCCCCCTCCCCCCACACACACGCACACTCCCCACAAATACACACACAAATTGATGCCCCTAGTTCTACTAAAGTGGAGCATTCCATAATTTCTCAATGATAATATAAGTGTTAGACCGCCAAGGGCGCCAAGACTAATTCTTCACAAGATTTTGCAATGGAAACTTATGTAAATTTTGCTTTTGAAAGAAGAAAATGTTAATTTTTCATATCTATTTAAAAATTCGATAATATTTTTAGCATCCGAAAAAGCCAATATGTAAAAACGTTATTTATTTTTTTTTAAACCGGATCTGCTTAACCTCTTTAAACTTCAAACACCACCCGAATATATAAATTGAAAAATACATATGTAATTAAAATAAATAGATAAACCACTAAAATTGTAAAAGTCATTTTACAAAAGAATGGATAAATGTAAGTAAAGAGAAGTGCAGATGTATTTGGGTTCAGTTTTCAATGCTGTTAGTCATTAACGTGGGAATTCCTAAGAAGACAAATTACCATTTCGGCGGGATTTCAAATCGGTTCTATAGATACCCAGTGGTTTCTGTAGTAATACCAGGTGTGACACTTTTTTTAAATTATTATACCGTATTCTGGAGCTCCCTATCTTTCTGGAGAAAATAGAAATCGGCGGATGTGGAGGTATTTTCCCATGAAATACTTATTAACACACGACACATGCGCGACACGACGTGCTGTTGGTGTTTTTTGCGTGTGAGTTGCGACGACCATTGTAGTTTAAAATTGGCTTATCTGAAATTAAAATAAACAGTAATTTTTAATTAAATATGACTTATTTTAGTGACTAGACGAGACAAAAGGTGGAAATTATGAAAAGCTCTCTCTCTCTCTTTTTTTTTTCTTTAATGCTGATTATTTGAAGAGGGTATTCAACTTTTATCGTAGAAAAAGGCTGATTTTTGATGATTGACAAAAAAAAAAAAAAAAAAAAAAAAAAAAAAAAATCCTTAATGCACTGCATAATTATATAAGAAACTAGGGGGGTCTGCCCCCTACGAGCTACGGTCGCCAACCCCCGTTCAGGCACACCAAAATCCAAAAAGCACGCTAATTTGATCGGCTTTAAAAATATTGAATTTAAAAAATACAAAAGAAAAAAAACAGTAGTGATTTTCCTGTAAACGGGTTTTTATTCGTTAATTAAAAAATTAGTTAAACATTTGAAAATAAGCTAATGTAAAATGAATTAAGTAAACAGTGTCCTTGTCTCCCGGTATTTTTTAACAGCGATATAAGATAGTTATTTTAAATAATTCATTTTAAATGTATCGTTTTAAATCTGACCTAATTTACACCAAAGTTTTATTTCTCTTATTAATATTCAGGTGAAAATACTTTAGTTGTTAGAAGGAAATATTTGCGCTGTCTTTGAATTCACGATAATAGTTGAAAAGATTATCTCAAAATATCTCGCGCAAATATATTTTTTAATTTAAATGTTTTTACCATATTTTTTGGTCATTTTAAATAATGTAATTTCTCCCCTTTACAAGTTTTAGCGCATAATTTTTTTTATTTAACATTTTGTTTCTCTTTTAAAATTCAAGTGTGAATATGGTTCTTAGGACGTAATTTTCCTGCTTTTAACATGTGATCATTTAATTCTAATTTTAAAGTTTTTATTTCTGTTTACAATAGTCACGTGTAAATAAATTTTTAATTTGAAATAAACATTATTGTTTCGCTGTTTATACAATTGGCAACAGTTTAAATTAATAACATTTTCTAAAATATATAAAAAATATCTCTCGAAAAGCTGAAAATTTGAATTTAAAATAGAAATAAAACCTCAAAAAATGAGTCAAATAAAAAAAATAAATTCAATCTGCACACCGGGAACTTATAACGTATAAAATGATCTAAAAATGATTAAATTCTCATGTAGTTTTTGCTCCAATAAAACTTTTTTTATGGAACGATTTTTTCCAACTTTGGCATTAAATATCTCTTAAAATAATTCTTTGATTTGAAAACTGTCTGCATCAGCGTGTTTATCAAACATTTCTCTGTAATACCACTGATTTTCATATTTTTGTTTGCAACAGTTTTTTTTAATATTAACGAAGAAAGGCCATGCTTAAGCATTCAAATTGGATGCCGATCTACCGGGAATATCTACGCAGATTTTCATTGGTCCATTTCCAATTCGAAACTTTTTTTTATATATAGAAGGAAAAAGCTGACAAAATTAGAAGTGAAAAACAATTCAGTATTATTAAAGTAATCGTGCCGTGGTCATCTATTAAAAAATGCAATTTTGAGAAAAAAAACTAGTTTCAATTTTATGTTATAATTATAATAGAATGCTTATTGTATTTTTTTATTTTTTTTTTACTTACATAGAATTGTCTATTCCATATTCTGACCACATAAAGAAGTCTCAATTCCGTTGATAAAGCCGCTAAAATAAAAACTTGATTTTGCGAAATTTATAAGTTATGATTATAAATGTATATGTAAATCCTTAAAGCGGTTCTCAAAAAAAAATTTTTTTTTAACGTTCAATAATGCGAAAATTTCTGCTGATTTACAGACATAAAAATAGTGTTCGAAAGAAACTGAATTTCGGTTACATTCCTAGTATCGACTGAAAACGTAAGTGAAATTGTTTTAAAAATAAATTCAAAGTAAGTAACATAAACATACATATACGCATGTTATCTGAATAATGTTTTGCGTAGAAACGGCAGTACATAATTAACAAAATAATTTGATTGAAATAAAATTAATTAAATATAAGGTGCTATAAACATAAAAAATATATTAAAAAATAATTTAATTTAAAAATAACGAATTTAATCAATATTAGTAATACCTTCTAGATTTATCTCCTTGTATTTGAATATATAGTATGTACGGCTCTTTGTATGGGAGTGCCGTTTGGGGGAGACTAGGGAGGGGCAGTTATAGTAATACCGAATATACGGCAGTATTTTCGCCGAAACTAGGATTTTGGGCTGAAAACGAAAATGAAACCGAATATTCGGCGAAACTCCACATAAAAGAATGAGACTTGCAGGCTTGGTTATTGAAGTGATTTGCAATACAATAGATTCTGTTCTTTAAATTAATTACATCTTGAGTTAAAATTGATTGTTGTCTCATGACAACAGTTTTCTTTCTCTTCCTCCACTGTCGCGTCCGGAAATTCGGTTCAAAACGCCACATTCGGCAGCCTTTTCTGAAAGATCTTTTGTTTTTCTCAAAAAATATAAAAGACAGTTCGATTAAAAAGTTTCTGGTGGGCAATAAAAAATAATTGGTATTTTCAGCCAGCAGCCAGCAGTTACAATGAAATTTAATGAAAAACATTAAAACAAAACTATCATGCAATAAAATTCAAGTAATACTACTTTTCAAAATAATTACATTCAGCGTAATACTTTTAAAGAATGTATTACTTTTCCAAAGATTTTCTGCCCCCCCCCCCCCTACCCTGCGTACACACATGAATCGCGGTAAAAAAGAACAAGATATTTGAAAAACAGAAACAACTCCATTATTGGGCACAGCCTTTGTAAGTTTGCTGATTTGAAAGCAGGGCCGAAATTACGGGGCATGTGCCCCGGGCGCCAAATAAAGATTTTGTTTGTCGATTTTTCTGGCATCTGTGTTTTGCACGGTATTGTTAAAATCATTCTGTCTGGCGTATGACAAAACATAGAAGAATCTAAAGATGATATGGCATAAGGATCCTGTATAAAGCGGATTTTTTTTCGATTCCGTTTCCGAGATTTTAATCAATCAATATTCGACAAAGCGAAGGACGGATTCAGCTCATCATTTAGAGGGGGTCATGGATTTCCTTTTTTGGGGTGGGGGGCGATCACATCCTCGTTATGAGAATTTTTTATATTGAAAGCTATTCCCAAATCCAAACTAACTACTTTTCTGATACTTTCGCGAAGTCATTTTCATTCGTAAATACAAAAAATTTGCATTAATATTCGTAAAAATATAAAATTTGCCCATTTTGTTCAGATACCAGGAAATTAGTTTCCCATTTTCTTATAAAGGCAAAGATTCATTCAGAAAATGTTGTCAAAGATACTTTTAGCCAAGTTTTACGAGTTGAAGCCAGAGGAATGTCGTCGCAAGGGAACAATCGGCTGTCACTTCCGGAATTTCAGTTTAAAAAGTCTAACAATTGTCAACGATTATATATGGCAAAAATTTGTGTTAAATTTTAGAGGTAACTAAACTGTACACATTGGCAGCTATGGGATTCTATTAGTGTCATAAAAATTGCAGGTGTAGCCTCTTCTTTCTGCTCAAAGTATTAAATAGTTTTTTTCAATCGAACTTATACCTTTGGAATGGATCATTTCCTTCTGAACTGATGGACTGGTGCCATCCATTATTTTGAAACAACCGTTATAAATGAAGTGTTAGGTGAAGATGAAAGAGCTGTCGTAAAAAGTTAGAACTCTGATTTTCTGGTCAGAAAAGGAAAAAAAAATGGTCATAATTTTTTTTTTTTTTTTCTGGTCAGGATGAAAAAAAAATGGCCATAATTTTGTTTCTGATCAGAATGGAAAAAAAAATGGCCATAATTAAAAAAAAAAAATCTATGATATCTTTTGAATGTTGAAAAAATAAAGAAATAAAACATATTTTAAAAATAATTCACGTAAAACAGACGTCACTCTTGAACTAAACAAAAATAACTTTCCTGAAATTTTATACACCATAATTAGTATTTGTATTCTAGAGATTGTATTATATAAAATATTATTGAATTGTATTAAATAATGTTTTGCACTTTTGAGTTTTGACCCAACGAAATTGTTTTTGTTTGTTTTATTTTAATATTTTATTTTCCATTTGGAGATAATCGTATGGAGATTTTTATTCAAATATTCGGGGTAAAGTTTGAATTAACTCATTAGATAAGGTGAGCGAAATTCGAAAACAGAGATAGCTTTCTTAGAAAAGTGTGGAGGAAAAAAATACCTCTAAATTGGCAACACTGGTCTAACATCAGATTTTTTTTTTTAACTGCAATGCCTTGCGGGGAACTATTTTTGTGCATATTACATTTCTATAGTGTAAAATACTAATTTGGGTGACATAATTATTTTAGGAATAAAGTTTTCGCTATAGCAATATACTCGTATATATTTTTAAAGTGATTTTTTATACATAATTTATATAGTATGTGTATGTATGTATATATAAGCATTTGCGCCCTTTTGTAAGGCAATCGGCGCCCTTTTTATCCATTTTGCCACCGCCCTCTCAGTTATGCCAGTACGACCCTGAAACGTGGTACGCAATTGCGTCAAAAGATGGCGACACCAGAATTCTGATATGCTTATTATGTAAAACTTCATTGTTATTTATAAATAAAACATTTCAACTAAATTATTTATTATAAAATAATTATTACATCACAATAGTTTTTATGCAAGGAAAATAATAATTATAATAATAATAATATTATGGATGTCAGTGATTATATATTGATTGACCGTCATAATAATAAAAAATGATATTATAAAAAGAAGAGCTGAAATGAATTATTTTTTTACGTTTCTGATCGTGTGATTTATATTCAAATAATAATTACAGTAAACTCTCTGTAAGGCGGACTCTGTGTAAGACGGAAATCTGTCTAACTCGGAAAGAATTTCAAGTCCCTACGAATCCATAGACATAGAGTAAAATTTGTCTAAGGCGGAATATTGTCTATTGCGGAAAATTTTCTTGGTCCCGATCGATTCCGCCTTACACAGAGTTTACTGTATTAATGTATATTTTTTGTAAAGTGATTGAAATTAAATATATTTATAAAATTTATGGTAATATTTTTATTGTTGAAAAATTGCCAAGAAATAATCATCATCAAATTGGCGTCATTATAATTGTAATTTTATTTAACTTAATAGCAATTAAAAAATTACAAAGGAACTGAGAATAATGGTCAACTAACAGACTTAAAAAAAAAAAAACTTCACACGCACTAGCGAGTATCGAACTGCCTATGTTAAGATCAGTAGACGATGGCCCTCAACCACTCAGCCGTGGAAAGACAAAATTTTTCTCCCCAAAAGTGGTTAAAAAGAAACCATGTGTATGAATACAGTGTCATGCATTTTCGGTGAAATTTCCATAGAATGGCGAAGAAATATAGTCCGATTTTTCATGCGCATTATAAATCGAACAAGAGTCTTGCTGGAAACAAGTAAATTGTTATTTGGTTCATCTGAAACATATTTATTTGATTTTTAAAAAATCGCCCGTGTCATTTTCGAGAGAAAAAAAAAATCGAATTATTTAACGAACGAGAGTTTTCCCAGAAAAAAGAAAAGTGTTATTCACCTCGCCTTAATCACATTTATATTATGTATCAATTTAAAAATAATCGTTAGAACCGTTTTCGAGATTTTCAAATTAGGAACTTCCTCGATATTATACCAACGTTTTCACTTTAAAAATGACTATTTAGATCTCAAAATATACTGCACGTAGAAATGTAAAAATTTCCGTATACGATTAGACTGCAGATATAAGACTGTTCTAGAAAATTCAGAACAATATGACGTATATCTGCTGAGTTATTAAAAGGCGGCTTTTCGCATTTTCTTTGATGTCGAGTTAGCTGTATATATGAGTTCCGCCATCTACGAATTCTATGATACGATACGATACGATTTTAACGATACGATACGATACGATTTTAGGCTTAAGGCTGCGTCACTCGAAATACTACCGTCTTTCATGATAATTGAGCCTACAGACAGTTGGCGCATGTTACCGGGCGTCGTTTAGGGCATAACTGACTGAACCGTAAGCGCACGCACCTATTTTTGTAACTTTAACACACGCGTGCGGTAAATCTCACCTCATTTTGTCTCCCATTATATTTTTGGCTAAATGCGTTTTAAAAACAAGTCTACTACTCTATATAGTAAAATACATCAGTACTACTTCTTTTTAGGGAAAAATCAAGCGTTTCATATTTATTTTCCGATTTTATAACAGTTTCTGTAAAAATGGCGGGGTTTTTTCTTTAGAAAAAATGCAGCGATTTGTTTTACCTCTTAAAACATGAATTATTTTATAGTAATTACATTTATATTTACAGTAATTACATTTAATACACTTTCATCAACATATGCAGGTGGCTTTTATTTCACTCTTTCAGTAAAATTATTTTAGTGTGTGTTATCCCGTAACGAATGAACATATCGAAATGTAACGTTTGTACACGCGCAGGATTATTTAATACCAAAAGCGATATTTCTACTTTTCTAGCCAACAAAGTAAAGACATTCCTTCATACAACCTTTCTCAACCTTGGCCTTGAAAGGTACAAGGAAGGTGGTCAGAAGTGTTTCATGACGTAATTTTGAAGTTTTTAGACCTGCATAACCCCTTCTCCCGCAGGTAAACGCAACGTCTCCCGCCATCCAGGCCGTCTGCATATATACTACACCATAAAACGGAAGAGCATATAGAAAATTAGCTTTGCTAAAATGACGAATTTTTTAAGTTTTTTCACCTGCATATCCCCTTCTGCCGCAGGTAAACGCAACGTCTCGAGCCAGCCACACCGCTCGCATACGTACTACACCATGAAATGGAAGAGCGTATAGAAAATGGGCCTTGCTAAAATCAAGTGACGAAAACGTTGCTAGCTCTTAGACTATAGATCAGTTTCAACCACGTGATCACACACCTGGCAACATCCGTGGAAACAAGTTTTGGTGGGCAAACAAATAATAATACAGTACTCCGTGCTCCTACTTCTATTCTACTTCGGTCGCAAGACGAACCACTTTGTTTTTGTGGCACAGATGTCATATATTGGAGCGATTTTTTTCTGACGCCAATGTCATATATGCAACGGGTAATTAACTGGCGCCAAAGTGTCGATATTTTGCTTGATATGGTATCCTGGATATTGTTGTTTATGCTACTGATATTTTCGCCAAATTAGCGTCAGAAAAAAATCGCTCCAATATGGCATCTGTGCCAAGACGCGAACGATACTAAAGCTAAGGAACGATATGCTTCCAAAATTAGTGTTATTTCCGGTGTAGATCCATGCAGTTTGAAAAAAAAATGATTTGAAGAAATATGTAGCGGATTTACACGACATTAGTTATTTTAATATCGTAAACTATTTAGTTTATGGGCAAAGTTTTTATACTGAGAAAGACTTCAGGTGTTATAAAAGCCTTAAATCTTATAAACAATTTGCCTGCAACTGGGTAAGAGAAGAGCAATCTTTGAAAATCGGAGATTTTCATCTTGTTATTGGAAAAGTAAACATACATTTCTGTGCATGAATTAATAAAAATTCCATGTGATTGTGATTTAATTCATAATAAAAATCATAAAATTAATTCACACAATATTGCGATGACAACCATCTCTCTCGCCTTTCTTCACACATTTTTTTTCTCGATATATTATCTGTCTTTGGTATGCCTGGTAATCTATAATAGGATTTATTATGTTCCCTGTTCGAACGATTAACGCACATTTTTACACAACAAGTCGCTGGCATGGTGATGCGAACAAATGTGATAATTTACGTGATGACACCTGCAATAAGATATCACAATAATGTAAATAATCGCTCAGAAAAACTTTGAAATGTAGGCTCAAATTTATAAAGTGAAATGTTTCACAACAAAAGCAACAGCAATGTGATTCACGATGACCGATGTGAAAGTACGAGTCAAAGAAAACTACTACCAATGTTATTTGTTTGCCCACCAAGTTTTTCGCTAGAGGTCACGTGCTAGAGTCATGACGTCAGTTGAAACTGACCTATTACTTTCGGCCAAACAATATTAATTTTTATTAAACTCGCGAAATTGAACTCCATTTGGCGTTATAATGACATAATTATAGTAAAGTGTTTCAGCTTTAAAAAACAAAATTCATGTTTTCTTTGGCGCGTGCAATAGGAGTATACGATTTCTTTGACAATACGCAGGAAAATGCAATAAATACAACCAAATGAGCTAGCATTTATCGAAAAATTCTTTCGTATGACTTAAAAATAAATCTTTCACTTTATGGATAATAATAGTAAGGGTTAATTTCAGAATATCAGGAGTCTCTTTTCAGAATAAAACATCATTACAAATTTATGTCAGTTAAATAGAAATTGACTTCAAGATACCTAGCAAATGATTTTTTTAATTATCACCTTTTCCTAAATTGTTTTCTTGAAATTAAAACTCCTGTATTAAAATAGATTTTTAAACTTTAAAAACATTCAAGTGAAGATAATACATCATTTTAACACGTATTTAGTTAAAGTTTTTACATATATATGGGTACAATTTTCATTTCTGATTAGAATGACGTCGATTTGAAAAATGCAAAAATATAGCGAGAAAATCAAATTTTTATTTAAAACAAAATACGCGTGTTATTACTGTTTTTCAAATTATTGTGCCGCTTTTTAGGATATGGCAACAGGAATGAAACGATTGAAGGAGATATTTCTATATTGTTAAATTATGGAACGCTATGTAAAGTTTAAATGGGTGACATTCCCTTGATATTGGATATTACTTGACCCGACCTTCGAAAGGCACATTGCTAAATTAAGACCTTTCCAACAAGCCATTATTCATCACTGAATGTTTTGTGGTTTGGATTGTAATAGAGTTGTTGCCTTTTCATCATGTTTTAAAACGTAAAAGATGCGGCTGAGCTCTACTATACAGCACTACCGTGCTGTATGATAAGCCATATTCTTGGAGGAGACGTTGAAAAATACAAACACAGGAATCTTTTAATATGCTAATTAGCAAAAACATATTTTTTTATGTAAATATATTTTATATAAAACAGGTGTATAGTGTTTTTACAAAAAAAGTTAATAAGTAAATTTTTGAACTTCAATTAATGTAAAAAATAATTATTTTCATTATCCTTTGAACATGATTTCCAGATATCAAAATATATTACGCATTTATATGGCTAGCTTTTCCTGCTCTTATTGAAACACATTATTATGTGTATATTTGTATATACAGACAACGAAGTCTAGATTGAACTATGTAATCGGATAGGATAAACGGCCTAGGAAAGTTTAATAGAGTTTCTGGCTGATTGCTTTTTTCCTATTACATAACTTTATTTGGAAACGGCTTTAGCATTTATCACTTATATGTTTAGTATTAGATAATAAAAGAAAGAATAAATGCAAAGAAATGATTTAGCGTGCGTATGTCTCATCTAGAATTGAACAGCAAAATACTATGCTTATTTCAAGCTAAAATATATTCTAACGTCTCAAAAAGTTTCCTGCCACTTAAATACAAATATTTTTATTAATATATCAAAATCATGCTTAGGCAGAATTATAAATATCATGATATTTGAAAAAAAAGAACAATATTTACAAATAATTAATTCAAAATATTTAAAAACACTTATTTAAATATTCTTTGCATAATTTTAAAATTTTCATATTTATTTAACTACTTTAAATAACATTGACAGAATAATTTTAAATGTTAAGAAATCACAACTGATTTTGAAAGATATTTTTTTCCAGGCGTATAAATACGAACTACCTTTACAGTGATGCCGCTGTACTTGAAAAAACCTGGGTCCCCGGGACCCAGGATTTCCAAAAATCTGGGTCCCTTTTTTACAAAAGCGGGTCCCCATCAATAATAATTTATATTTTAAAGGAATAAATAAAACTTGTTTATTTAGAAAAGATAAATGAAATACATTAATTATTGTTTTAACAATAATTAAATAATGAATTAAAACCAGTATTATTTGCACTCACATAAGATATTTTTATAAAAATATTAAGAAAAATTTTCTTTACTTTTTTAAAAGTAAAAATGCAAGATACAATTTTAATTGTAAAATAATGTTTATTTGAGAGTAGAAGATGCCAAGTTCCACTAACAAGTGTCCCTAATGTTCGCATTTCTTTTAAAAAGGGACAAGATGGGTTTATTGAAAAAGATATTTTTGCTGAAAAAAAGAATACTTATGTTAAGTAAAGGTGTACTTTTTGTTGAATGAATGGGTGCTTTCATTATACTTCCCATTGAATTATTTGTCAGCATAGATCTGTGTTGGAATCAGACATTTTCCTTGGAAGGGAAATTTACATCTAAATCACTAATAAGCATCAAATCTTAAATGTTCTGAGGGCGGGAGACATTTCAATGCAGTAAGAAGGAGGGGGGGGGGGATTTTTCACTGCTTCACCTACTGAATACATTATTAAAGTAGACTGAAATCGTGCTGTATTTTTAAGAATCTCAAAAAAAAATTAAATCCCATTTTATGAATTTTCTACCTATAAGTTTAATTTGCACATCGAGCCTGTCACGAAAATCGTGTTTTTCCGCGATACTTTGACAAAATTCGGCTTTATTCCGCGATTTTTCGACGAAATTCCCTATTATTTCGCGATCTTTTGACGAAATACACTATTTTGTTTCAGCCTTTTTACGAAAATAGCGTTTTTTCCGCGATATTTTGATGAAATTTGTGCTTTTTTCGCGATCCTTTGACAAAAATCTGCTTTTTTACGCTATTTTTGACGACATTCGCTATTTTTTGGGGATCCTTTGACGAAATACGCTATTTTTTCGCGGTCCTTTGACGAAAATCGGCTTTTTCCGCGATATTTTGATGAAATTTGCGCTTTTTTCGTGATCCTTTGACAAAATTCGGCTTTTTTTCGCGATTTTTTGACGAAATTCGCTATTTTTTCGCGATCTTTTAACGGAATACGCTAATTTGTCGCGGCCCTTTTACGAAAATCACGTTTTTTCGCAATATTTTGATGAAATTTGCGCTTATTTCCGCGATATTTTGATGAAATTTGCGATTTTTTGACGAAATGCTCTTTTTTTTTCGCGATCCTTTGACGAAATACGCTATTTTTTCGAGGCCCTTTTGCAAAAATCGCTGTTTTTGCGCGATATTTTGATGAGATTTGCGCTTTTTTCGCGATTCTTTGGCGAAAATCGGCTTTTTTACACGATTTTTTGACGAAATTACGCGTCCCGTGGGACGCGTAAGAGCTATTTTTTTGCGTCCCGTCTCCGATTTTCGCGTAATTTACGCACTATAGCGCGTCCGCGGCATCCCTGCTTTATGACATTAAAAAAAAATAACTCTTTAAACCAAACACTATTACTTATTTTGAAACATGTTACGCTTCCATGATCTTTTTGTTGTGTCTCTTTTTGTCTTTAAATCTTCTTCTAATCACGTTGTGATTTACATGTGTTTTCAAAAAATTTTATAACATCGTTGCACATTAAAAGGTTTTGCGACTTATTAAACGTTTAATGAGAAATCGTTTCTATAATCACTATATAATCATGTAAATAAAATATTAATCAGGTATAATCATGTAATAAAATTTTCATAATTAAGAATTATAATTTCTCTGAAAAAAATCTTATCTTGTCTCTGCTTGATTTCAGAATATATTTTTAATTAAAAATTTATTATACTTATTTTCCATTTTTGATAATCATGATAAGTTTATCTTACTTTTGTATTTTAATAGTATTTTTTATAACAATTTGAGGCATTATATTTTTTAGCGATATCATAGTGAAAATATTTTCATATATTGTGGGTTTTGAATATATTTTATTCCATTCAAATTCATTGAAAACAATCACTGTCTAAAAATATTGAAAATTTATAAATTTATTGCGTACATATATAAAACAGTAACAGAGTACAGTCATTATTTGTTTTAGATATTTCTTTTTTTTTCTTTTTTTTAGTTACCACCATGTTTTTCATTTTATGTAAATTTACAGTTACTGCCTTTTATTTTTTCAAAACAAAGTATAAAGTAATAAATCTTAACTAAGGTTTTCTTTTACAAAATGCTGAATCCCCAGAAAGAAATTTTCATCTGAGTTTCTTTCAGTTCACTCAGGGAATGCATTTTAAAATTTAATGTTTATATATTTGTATTATATATAGGTTATGTAAAAATCTATTTCAAATCTGAAGAAATTCTTATGATTCTGGGAGATTTTAGATACAAAACTTTGACAGATTGCATCAGTATTGTTTCAGCAAAGCTGGAATTTCCGAGACTAACTTGATTGTTTTTATGCAAATTATTTGCAAGAAGTTAATTAGATTTATTTAATTTTATAACATTATAATATTAACCTTTATAACTTTAAATTTTATTACTTGTATAAATTTATACCTTTTTTAACGTTCATAACTTCATAATTTTATAAACTTACATAAATTTATAACCTTATAACTTTTTCAACCCTTTGTTCCAATTTATTTCTTTTAACTTTACATCAGAACTCGGTAAGTTAAGATCTATAAAAAAGAAATTTTTATTGTTTCACTTGTTTGAGCATAGAGGAAGTTATACATTAAAGCTCCACACTACTTATACATTAAAGCTCCAAGATATTGTATATTTTTTTTTGTTTCATAACTGCTAAAAAATCCCCTTTTCGACGTAAATGACCGTGCTTATGATGAAGAACAAATGACGAAGTTCTTAAAATTGATACTTTACTTACAAAACGATCGGTTCAGTTATCACATATTCGACACCGACAGAAAAACCACTGACTATACTAATTGCTCAGGTATTTTACAAATGTACGTACACAGTGTTTTTTTTAGCCCTATTTATCTAACAAATATTTATTTATTTATATATTTAAACAACTGAAGACATTTTCAACATGAAGATTTCAATGAACTATGTAATCAGCACTAGGTAAATAAATGGCACATGGTAGTTGTAACATAATTTCGGATTACACAATGTCATTACCTTGGTACATATTTTTATTTAGGGACCTCTTCAGCATTTATCGTTGATAATAGAGTGTATTTTTTTAATGGTCTATGATTCGGTAGCTGAAAATCCATGCAAGTATAGTATTTACAATTTAATATATCTATATATATATATAAGAAAGTCTGAATTTTGTATTAATCAACGCGCAGCCCAAACTACTGAACCTAAAATCTTGAAAATCGGTGTAAAAATAGTTCTTGTGGCATCGAGTGCCGCTAAGAAAGGATTTTCCAAAATTCCACCCCTAAGGGGGGTAAAAAAAAGAACGAACTTTTAAAAAATTTCCGAAAAATCTGATTTTATACTTATTTTTTAGCTGATAACATATTTAAGTGTATTTTTGTTTGCTGAATCGAATGGTATTAACCAAATTCTTTTATGTACAATAGTTCGCGAGATATTTCATATTATTCCAATTTGGCGATGTCTTTGGCGCCAATACCTGAATTTTTCAATTGATAATTTCTAAAAACTCATTCTTTTCATTCTGTTACTATAGAAAGGGAAAAATTCAAATTGAATAATTTTTTAACAAATCCTTTTGGTTAAATAAAAACAACTTCGTCAATAAAAAAAAAAAAAAAAAATTCAAACGCCTCAAAAACTAAAACTAAATAATAATAAAAAAAGACTGTGGACATTTTTCGTTCTAATTTTCGTCGCGATACCATGTCAAAATGTATGGTATCACGCCATATATTTCAACCCTAATCGTGCAAACGATTTTTATTGCAAACCGTGCTCAACATTAACATTTGCTAATTATTGAACGTGAATATTTTTATGCAGGAATTTTTAATGATGGAATTTATTTTATTCCATCATAATCTCGTAAAACTTTTTTATTTGTAATTTTTTGAATAGAAAATATTTATTACTGATACTGATATATATTTTAACATTTCGTAGCTGTCTGATGATGCGGAAGCGACAATAAAATTATTTCAGAAGTTAGGAATTATACATATAAAAATGTTTTGTTCAAAAAACCATGAATGTCTTCAATGAAATAATGAAATGTTTACTGCAATGTGAGACATACGTATTACGTACGCCATGCTTCAGTAGTAAAAGTCATTTACAATTTCAAGACTGCAGTTTAAATTGACTATATTTTTTTACTTGCAAAATATTTATTTATTCTTATATTTTAAGTATTTATTTTGGTACCCGTCGACCAATTTCGCCAAATTATACAAATTGACATAATTTTTATTTTAAATAACGAAAGAACAAATAAATTAGTATAACATTAATAAAAATACATTTAAAACGTCGAAATAAAATTCACCTGATGACGTAAATACCTGAAACTTGCTTAAAGTCAAGTGAATGTGACATTTACGATCAACCATTATTGGCATTTAATCTTATAGTTTGGCAATAGATTTTTGGTCGACGGGATAATCAAGTAGTACCATTATTTTTATTGATTTTTAAAAAATGGTAGGTCAAAGTTTGTAATTTTCAAAAGTTATATTTTTTAAATGCTCATTTTTTTAATCAACAAAATTATTTTTTTTTTCAAATGTATCATTTCATTTTTGTGCCAACTATTACGCTTAGTGACAATGGTGTTGGCATAACAGGGAAATACCAAAACAGTTACTTATTTTATTTTAAATGTAAAGAAAAAAAGGTTTAATGAGCAATAAATATTGTAAATATGACTATAACTCAGATTCTACTGAACTGAATTTTCTAGAACTTATACTGTTAAATAGTAAATTTGGTTTATAAATGGTTTAATGTAAAAACCATCATTCTAAGTTGCTACGAGAGCTCTAAAATTAGGTGAACTCGATTATGAAAGATTTCAACTAATTAAATGCACAGTAAGTTAGATAATATTTCAGGGATTTTTTCAATAATTATCAGATCATTCTGTGTTGTTTAGCTACGGAGCTATGCGGAAAAAGTTCTCAGTGGTACAATAAAGAAAATTGGAAGATATACGCTACAGAGATAGGATATACTAGAGAGTATATATGCTATCGTTATGGAAGTTGAGCTGAGTTCCTTAAAAAATTCAGAAGTGATGCAGTATATACCTACCCCTACCTCTCAGAGAGTTCTATAATCAGGTTAACGCGATTATGAAAGTTATATTTAACTATCTCAATATATATATATATAATGCAAAGAGATATTTCATTCCGGCCGCTTATATCTTGAGTTCTGCTGAATAGATTTTGACGGGACTTACATTGTTAGTTAGATAATTTTTCTGAAAAGATGTTAGTATAAAACATAACGTTCTACGTTGCTTAGTTAAATAATTATGGGGAAAGTTCTAAATCAGATGAACCCAATTTTGAAAGATTTGCTTTTTTTAAAGGTTCCACTGAATGAATTTTTATGGGATTTAAACTGTTAATTAGATCATTTTTAGGGAAGGTTTCGGTATATTTCCCAGTTTAAAAGATTCTGCTAAGGGATTTCGATGCAACTTGATCGGTTAGTTAATTTTATTGATTGAGATGAAAGTTCTAGAATCAGGCGAACCCAATTATTATGAACGATCAGCCTTTTCAATAAGTCCAATTAACAGATTCTGATGAGACTTGCATTGATAATTTTTCATGAACGCTTTTAGTACATTACATATTGTTCTATTGTTCTTTACCGAATCCTACACTAACAGATCAACTAAAGAAATTGGTCCTTAACAGTCTAAATTTTGTATGACTCAATAAAAGATATAACAGCGTAATGACATTCATATTGCTTTCAGCAATTCGGTTGGATACACCAGGTTGCCTATATTGCTTTAAAATGCATGATCAAATTCACAGATATATTTTGTTTCATTCAAGATTCTTTAGAAAAACCGACCAGCGTAGCGGGCGAAGGCGGCTAGTATATATATATATATTTTTTTTAAGAATCACTTAAAAGATCTGAATGTGTGTTTTTTTAACACCTTTTAAACACCTTGAGGGGAAAATGTATTTATTCAATAAAAACTAGATTCACAACTAAAAATAAAGTAATATAAGAAAGGCGTTTGAAAACGGAACGTGACAGAGATTTACCGCATGAACGCATGATGATCTAGAGATGAATAATTTGGAAAATAGAACCGTACATGATAATAATATAAAACTGATATTAAACAGATATAACAAGCATGAAAAATAGGTAAAATTCATTTTCCATTGCTTTATCTAATCTGTTACAGAAATACATGTATGTATATCTATACATGCGTGTTTGCGCCTGAGTGAAAGCATGCGTACACATGCACACTATCCTGCGGCCAACCATGGCGCACTAAATTAAAATTTCCATAAAATTTTGCACTAAATTAAAATTTCCATAGATATGACCCAATTAGCAATAATTCACTAGTATGGAGAAAATTCAAATTGAAATCTTATTGTTGAAATAGAAAACTCTTCCATAATAGTAGTCTACACAGAGTTGGAAATTTTTTATGGCTTGTTTGGGGGAATAATGAGCTGCATTTTTAATAGCTGGGGTAAATTTTTGTAGTTATTAATAAATTTTTCAAGTCATTTATGCATGTTTTGTTTTTTAGTGTTATATTTAAAGTTGCCAATATCAAGCCATTTTCTTGCCAACATCGCCTTCCCAGTTAAAGTTATTTCCAAAGTTTAATCAAGGTCATTTTTAAGGAAATCTTTGAATAAATATCTATAAAAAATGTGAATAGTTTGTGATTCTTCAATTAGAATTATACATTTTCAAATAACTTATGCGAAAATTTTTATGACATAAAATATGTTATATCAAAATTCTTATAGAAATTTTTTATGTTATTTGACAGTTTTCCAAGTAATTAAAAAAATATATACACTGCTCAAAACAATTAGAGGAGCACGTGGTTTTAACGAAATTACGCAAATATTTACACCGATAAGTAACGTAAAATAAAACATCCATAATTTAAAGTGCTGTAGAAAACAGATAAAGAAAACTTCACACGTAAATTAAAGTTTATGACGTCAAAAACTGGAAAAAGGTGATAAGGGCAGAAAGCGGAATTTTGCAGAAAAGTCTGTTTCACTGCCTCAGTTGTAAAATTCAATTGCTCAGCTTGTGTTTTGAGAAAAGTTGGCTTGAAAATGTCACAACAGGATTTACCGCAATCCATGGCTTGGCGTGTTATCGGGACAGTTGAATTTGGGGAAACACAACGAAGTGTAGTGGACGCTGTTCGAGTCCCAAGAAGTGTCCATGAAAGGCTGTGGAATCGATTCCAAGACACATGGAATGGTAGTCATCGACAAGTGCAATGTCGAAAATGTGCTAATACAGAAACTGATGACCGCTATATCCTGTTAACAGCCCGCCGAGACGGTACAGGCAATGCTACTCATCTGCAAACACAGTTGTTCTTGGCCAAAGGACGAAGGGTGTCTAGCCAAACAGTCCTAAATAAGTTTCATCAGGGTGGTCTCTATGCGCGTAAGTCAATGGACTGTATTCCGTTGACCTCGAGTCACTGCGCGGCCCAAAGAAGGAGGGGAACTGAACATCGAGTTTGGATGCAACGTTGTTGGAGTGAAATTCTGTTTACAGACGAGTCCCGATTCAGTCTGGATGTGACATCTGATGTGTTTTGGCATGGAGAGAAAGAGACACTCAAAATAGTCCCACTTTCGTCCGTGAAAGATCACATTACAGTCGAGGTGGGT
Organism: Maratus speciosus; assembly: GCA_963932465.1. NCBI lineage: Eukaryota > Metazoa > Arthropoda > Arachnida > Araneae > Salticidae > Maratus > Maratus speciosus. The sequence continues at coordinate 173,320,285 of OZ010790.1, read as the reverse complement.
TGATGGTCTTGGCTGGAATCAGCATAGGTGGACGTACGGGCCTGCATATCATTCGGAATGGCACTTTGACGGTCCGGAGTAATACAGACGAGATACCGAGACCTTATGTCGTATTTTATGTTGCAGTAATTAGTGATTTCTTTTTTTCCATGCATGATAATGCCAAACTTTTTACAGTTCGTCTTCTGGAAAACATGCTTGAAGCTAAAACAATACAGAGTATGGAAGGACCAGCATACTCTCCTGACCTAAATCCGATCGAGCTTGTTTGGGATATACTCAGACGATGCATTGCTGCGAGACCGAGGCCTCCTTTTACTGTCCGGAACATGGAGATTACAATTCTTGAGCATTGGAACATTATTCTCCAAGTCTTACCGATAACCTCATCGCATCCATGGAAAATCGGTGTGCAGCAGTCTTAGCTGTTCGAGGATACCGCATGCCATATTAAAAATCTTGCATCATTTCTAAACAATACTTTTTTTATGATTTACATGAAGCCAAATTATTGCCCTAAACCATCTTTTCATGTTCTTTTCATCTTTTCAAAAAATAAAAGCTTCCTTACCATTTTTTGCGTCTTTGTTCATGTATTTTTGTATGTATTCACTTTGTTCATTGCTACACGTGTACTATCTATTTTATGCCCATGCATTGCTGTTTTGCACTGTTCTCTTCACGTTTTTGCTTGCTCCCCTAATTTTTGTGAGCAGTGTAGATATATAATTTTATAAAAGTATCCAAAATGCAATAGTCCGCATTCGATGTTATTATCATATTATATTGGAATAACCATATGCTAATACATATATAGATTAGATTAATTTTAACACAATTACTCTTTTTGACAACTCAGTCATATGAATTGTAATTTTTCAACTTGGTGAAAAATGTCCAGGTCATGATTAGAACGAGGGACCTCTTGGCTTAAACTGTCAATGCTTTGTCATCTGAGCTATCATGGACGAATCTAGGTAACAAATCTACACGGGAATTGCTTAATTGGTAGAGCATTGGCAGCTGAAGCCAATAGATCCCTGGTACGAATTCTGACATTGACATTTTTCGTCCAGTTGGGAAAAAATTTTCTAAAAATGAAAGCTTAAATCAGATTGTTTACGAAAACAATCCTATAGGAACATAGTGTTGCAATTAACTTAAATAATAAGATGTATACGTATGGGTATATAATTTTAAGCTCAATTTGAATTTTCACTCAGAATTTGAACACTGATAAACACATTTTAAGATAATTTCAACCGATTTTTTCTATGTGTACTTATCAGACAACTTACTTCAGACGATTAAAAGCAAAAAACAAACTACTCTTTTGCTTCAAAAGTATATTGTATGATTCCAGACGCCCTAATTTTTACTTTATATTTTTTAAACCTTACAAATTAGTTAGTTATCCTTTTGCAAGGGCGATTTTTTAAAAAATACACATTATGTAGTTTTTTTTTTTTTTTCTTCAAAATTGCGTTACGTCGTCTCAGTAAATTTTATGCTCATTAAAATATCAATAATTCTCTTTTTATCCTGTAAAGGAGTCGAGGAATTCTCTCATAATTTTGACTTTTAAGTCCCTGAATAATAATTTTTATTTTAGTACATATTCTTGTGGTTTTTGCTTTATTTCTTATACTGGAAAAACCCATTGCATGACTGTATAACAATATTAACGAAATAAATAACTTTTGGACGAAGTTGGGGGTACAAATGTACCACCCCATGTCCCTGGCGTTAACTTTTTAGTTTGGAGCTGTCTGTATAAAATTGCTTCAATAAAAGTAATTCGATATATTTTTTTTTCCGAAACTGGGACTATTGTTTTATATAAATATGTAGAGAAAAGGAACCTGTACACATTTTTACTGGTGTTGTTATTTTTTAAAATCTGATTTTAGATTCCTTACCATCCCTCTTGCTAAAATTACTCAGAAACCTCCTCAGATGCAACCGCAGAATTCTTTTAGCTTTTTTCTCGAGCGGAAGTATGATAGAGAAAGAATGGCTAAAACTCTTTGACAGAAAATTTATTACAGAGTTTAATTCGGGATTTAAATATCGGTTTCAAACACCGTGGCTTTATTGGTAGTCTTGCCGCCCCCAAATTTTATTCCTGCACTTTTCGAGATAAATTATTTTTTATTAAATTTAATGCAATGTAAATAATTGGTTCTAAAAATCAATGAACATTGTGGCTTTCCCTTAGTCTCAAACAGGATTTGCCTAAAAATAGGAGGTAATTTTCCTTACCGAAAAGTAAAATCTGAAACATTATAAAATCACTCCTGTGTCTGTCTGTCTATCACAGCCATTTTACTCTTAAACTAAGAAACGTGAAAAGTTCAAATTGGGGGAAGTAATGAAGATTATTGACCTACATATTTACAAATTATTAAACATCTGCAAATTGTTTTACGAAAAATGTAAAGGAGAGAATTGGGTTACTTGAAAAAAAAATTCTTTGTATATCGAGTGAAAGCTTTCGTAATGCTGAACTCAAAAATACATTTTTTTTTAAATGTTATTATTATATTTTCAGGGATATCATCGGAAATATAGTGCAAAAATATGTTCTCCCCATCTATTTCCGAATCTACTAAAACTAAAATTATGAACAAATTAGAGGTAGTAGACGTTAAGTTGAACCTTGCAAGAAAATTATAGCGTCACATAGTTTTTGAGAAAAGCGCTTTTTTCTGTTACACACAAATTTCGATTTGCGGAAATTCAGCAAAGGTGTTGAGGAGCGCTGGTGGTACCTATAGCAGCAGAAGTATAAAAGTATTGTTGATACTGATTTTTGAAAATAATCGTCGGTTATTCGCCGAGATATTAACCTTTAAAGACACGGACGGCTTGGACTTACGTAATAGGGGCGGCGTACTCTATGTACCATCGACTTTTAATGACTAGATAACAACTTTTAATGATACATTTGTGTAATACAATGGCCAGTCGAAGTATAAAAGCAATAACCGTCAAATTGTTAAAAACAAACTAATAGAATTAATCACATAAATACTATGGGATTCGCGACTAGTTTGCATTGAGTAGATCTCCCAATAGGCCTATCATACGCCTCCCGTGTCTTTGAAAGTTAATTAAAAACCTCTCTGGAAAAACGCAGCACGGACCAAGGCGCTGTCGCTATTTTGCGACCTCCTTCCGAAGCGCGCTTAGCAAAATGCCAATTTTAAACTTTGAACAAAGGTTTTGTTTTAGCTACACTGTAAAAAGAAAAGATTATTACTACTCTGAATTTAATTTTATGAATGGCCAAATGGAGTTTAAATATGCACTAATTTTATTGTCAGTGCCGAATTAAGTTCATCATAAACAGATTAAGATAAGATTTAAATAAGAGTTATACAGAATAGCAATATTTAATATTATTTAAGCTTCATATCTCATTGAACTTTCATGTTATAAGGCCCTGATTACCAAATAGGCACGAGAAGCACGTGCCTAAGAAACTTTTGAAGGGGCCTGAAATCTAGAAAACAGGGGGCCCGAAATTTCATATTGAATTAATTCCATTCCAAAATTCTATCTAATTTCTCTTCCAATTATTGACTCATTTATACATATTTTTCTTTATAAGAGTTTCATAAAAACACCTTTCAGAACAAATTAGTTTTTCGTTTTAATAGATTCGTTTCAACCACATGATCACAATTCTTCATCTGGCCCATTATTTTAAATGTATGTTTATTTTACATATTGCACTAGAATATTATTGAATTTTACTTGTATGCACAACATAAAATATTAATAATTTAAACAATTGCCAAAATCGAAGGAGGTATAACAAAATATTCATGTTTTATGTTGTTTATACATGAAGGATTCAAAATTTTTATCCAACTTATATTTTTATGCTAATACTATGCTAAATTTGTTTTCCATGTTTTTCTTGATTGTATCCAATTTTTGTGTATATCTATCTATATATATATAAGGGGACATTAAAAAAAAAAAAAATACGTGGACGCAATTGAGCTACTCCTTGGAATTTCATGATATATTATTCATATGATATTCATACAATATCCATATGATATTGGTGAGTTTCTGTGTATGTTGAATTTAGAAAACTGTTTTCGAATGAAAGTTGCCGCGAAAATGGCACTGTGCTTCCCATAGTTTTCAAGGTTAATCAGGCCCTGGATACCCATTCATACTTTTCTAGTATATAATATACAGCTATTCCATCTTCTGCGTTGTATAGTTTTTTAAAGAGTCGTATTTATCTTTTAGTAACATTTTTTTAATAATACTATTAATAATTCATATCAGGGAGCACGGCAGTGCGTCCGCCAAGTTCGCACAAGCCGTAAGCTACCTTTTCCTGAACCATTTTGGCATACTTTTCACCCCTTCATAACGTCGTTTTAGGGAGAGATATAGAAATTTTTCTTTTATACACATGTTCGTATGATCAAACTGAACTAAGGTTCCATGATTTCATGTTTCTATATTGAGTAGTTTTCGAAATATTAAATTCCGAAAAAGCGCTTTTTTGTCACTGACTCACTTCGCATCATCAAATAACTAATGTACTTCTAAAAGTCGTAGAATCTTCAAATTTCACAAGCAAGTAGGGTTTGTAGCACAATTAACCAGAAAAATCTGAAAACACAGAATTTCCGCCTCTAAACCCTTCAAACAGGGGGTGTTGATTTGGCCGTAAACAGTTCCTTAACACATTCAATTGTGCCAATGTTGGTCGCCAAAACTCGATTACAGAGTTTTGAAGGGGTCACGTAATTTCAAGCATAATAAAATTTTATGTATATGCTTTTCCAAAGATGTTTGTTAAATAGAAAAAATGAATATACCTAAAAATTTTAATCAGTATAGGTTATGATATATTAGCGATATTAAAACAATAAAACATTTAACAAATTATAACCGCAATTCGGTACGTTTGCGATATAGTAGCCTTGGCGAAATAGAAAAAATAGCCTTGACGAGAAAATAAATTTGATAATAACGTATTTTCTGGCAACCTATTTACTGTGTCATATACACAAGCAATTTTTTCCATATGTATACAATTTATTTAATCTAAGGAACCCGTTTATTTATTTTTATATACCAACATAAATAATTTGTATATAAAAAACAATATTTTATACACGTATAAATAAAATGTTTACATGTATATAAATACATATGTAAATAGCATAAAAGTTCATCAGATTTGTTTTCGTAGTTGTTTATATCATTTGGCAACATATCTCAGTTTCTGAAGTCCGAATTGCGCCAAGATTTTTTTTAAATGACAAGTTCCCTATAGTGGAAAAATATCATAATTCCATATGAAAGTTTAAAAATCTCCTTTTAATTAAATGCAATGTGTAACTAATAAACTGTCTTTAACGATGTGCGACAGATGCGGTGTCCGAAGTCCGCTGCTAATGTTATTATATTGTATTATTAGCCTACTTACGGTTAATTTATTGTTAATTTTAAACCTGTAAAAGAAAGATTATAGTTATAGATAAGATATGTTGGTCGCGAAAACCCGATTACAGAAAATTAGCCTGAGTTATAAAGGTGTTACATGATTTCAAGCTGAATGAATTTTTATATGCTTTTACAAAAATCTTAATAAGGCAAATCTTTCAGTTTATCTGTTCATCTTACTATTTTTTACATCCTTAAAACAAATTTTATTAAAGACCGGGAGGCGTCTGCACAGATCATCACCCCATCGAGTTGACGGCTGAAATTTTAGGATTAGTTAAAAATCGATTAGCGTATTAAAATGTAACTCGCCTGCCAAGCCATATCTTTGTGGAAACCATCTACAGACCCGATTTTACCAGTTAATTGGTGGATTTTCCCTTGTGTTTTCCTGCACCCATTCCTCCATGTTTCCATACTTTTGGATGCAGGAAAATACAATAGTAAATCTATCAGTCAACCACTAAAATTAGGTCTTCAGGTGGTTTCTACCAAGATATGACTTAACAGGCCAGTTGCATTTTAATATGCTAATCTAGTTTTAACTAATTCTAAAATTTCAGGTGTAAACTCGATGAGGTGATGGTGTGTACAGACGCTTCTTGATGTGTTATAAATGTCGGAATCAATCTCAATAGCACTCTGGTCAATCTGGCAAATATCCGTACTATTTATGGAACACTATTCCGTTAAGTGCGCTTTAGTGATGTTATGAACTTTATGCATATGCATCATACATATTATGCATATGCATATAATACGTAATACATTTGCATCATACATATTATAAGTATGTGTATAATACATAATACATATGCATCATTATGATGTCAGAAAAAAGAAAACATTTTTGTCGCCAAATTTGAGAATTGACATGATATATTACTAAGTTTGGCGACACTTCGCTAAATGTCGCCAAGCTTTGGGAGTATTTGACGCTAGTGGCTATTTGTCAATGAGTTAATTATTAATGCGAGCCATCTATTTATATTTTTCCGCATATCATCTGAATAGTTATATTGTATGACGTACGAATATTTCCGAAGTGCCAATAGTTTCGTCACTGCACAAAACGTCTGCTATTGCTATTATATTGTACTGTTATTACACTTACTGTGACTATGTTGTTAATCTTTACTCTTCTAAAACTTCTGTATTATATAAAGAGAATTTACGGCAACTATTAAAGTACCGAAACTGCCAGTTCTCCTTATGATTATTATAATTCTATAATATGTAACCTTTTAATCGATATGTACGTTAGAATGAATCTTCCATAATCCGGTTCCTCGCATTTTAGTTTTCAGGTTTCGAATAAAATTAGCTAAAATCTTAAAACCATGGCACATTATTGGCTAATTCTTCAATATGATCAGATGAGAAGAATGATAGATTTTCAAATGGATCTTGGCAGTGAGCCCGTAGACCATCTATTCTTCCGTAATCGGGTCTATTGAAAAGGTTAACGTGAAACAAAAAGATATTAGCATCGATATGGTTTAATGTAAATGCAGATATTGTCAAAGGATTTCATAAGAACCATTTCACTTGTATCCAATCGTATCAGTTAAAATACAACAATTGGCAGTGATCCCAACTAGAAAAGATTTCTTAATAGGATTTAAAATTTCAGCATTAGAGAACGAATCATAACTGATACGGAAACATGCATAAGTGAGTTAAGAGATATTTGTCACGAAAGATGAATTACATAACAGCACAAAATATATGATGTGCTACCATGATCGTAAAGAGTTCTTGATTTCTCTATCAAAAGCTTCCGACTTGGCGAAAGAATGGGCAATAAAATTAAATTATGAATAACAGTAACATGATGCAACGTTTAACATGCAATTAATAGAGTAAATACTGCTTGCTAGAGTCGGCTAGTACTTTAATTTAAAAATAAATAAAGTATAAATTTGTAAAGCTCAATAACTTAAATTTAGGTATTTTTACGTTAGCCGGGCGCAAGTGGCAAATCGACAAATACTGCTCCCAACTCCATTGTTCATATTGCATTCATTTCATTTAAAAATATAAACTTTTCAGTCATTTCATTCCAAATAGATGCATTTCCCTCATTTTATTTAATAGAATATTTAACATAGAAATAAATAAATGAATAAATAAGAAATAATAACATAAACCAAAATATTTTTTTGGAAAATCAAAGCATTATTTCTAATTTTTCACATGTGAAAAAGGAAAACTGCTATTGCCGAAAAAACAAAATGCTAATGAGGAGATTTGCTCCCGGCTCTGAGCTACATGCCAACAACATTTTTTGATTATTTTAGGCATTTTGTGGCACAAAGTACAGAAATAAAATACACATTTAAAAAATGCATTTATACCACTTCAGTCTATTTAAATGCTTAGAAGTTAAAAATAACAAAACACTTGTATTCAGAAGATAATATCCCTAATTGCTAAAACATAATTAGTATCAGCTTTTAACAGTTTATAAATCGAATACCTCTTAATGTCTGCAAACAAACTATAATAAATGTTCAAACGAATAAAATCTCTTTCGTCAATGCACAAGATTTCAATATTATACAATAAAATATAATATAACATATTGTGAGAATAGAAGTAAGTAAATTTTCTTTTATTTCTTGGGTTTTACGTTAATGAGTTTAGCTTTAGATCGTACAAAATGGCAATTAAACCACAATTGGACTAAATGATCTGTAATTAAAAATAATGTTTGTTGTAACTTAATGGTATTTATCAGAAGTCTTTTACTTATAATGTCGTTATGTGAATTTGCCTCTTTGCATTTTAATATTACTTTTAATATTTAAATAATTCATGAATGCGTAATTTCTAATCATTAATTTTCAAATGCTGTAGAAGGCATTAACGGCCAAGTCGCAGGAAGCGATTTTCAATGAAAGATTTGGGATGTTTGGCTTTTAACTTCTGCGAACTTCAGATATCACTACTTTTTCTGGCCGAAACATTAAGGAAAACTTGGCGCTTTTTTTTTTTTACCGAAAACCTTTTGTTGGGATATATATTGTACGGAACCCTCGGGGTGCGAGTAATACTCTCACTTGACCGTTCATTTTTTCCTTACCGTCCGATTTTTCCCTTATCGTTCCTTTATTTTAATTATTGTCCCTTCTTTAACACGCCTTTAAGAGAATGTTCTACCAAAATTGTGTACTGATAACACTACATTGTTATTATTTCTTATTTGAATGTTCTGTGAGTACTATGCAAATTCATTATAAGTAAAACTTTAGCAGAAAATAAAAAGTTAGAGAGGCAAAACGGTAACGAAAATTAAACTCACAAGTTTGACATAAACCTCAGTTAACTAGAAAAAGAAAAAAAAATCGTCACTAATGACCATTTTTTCTCTGTTTTGAATCATTAAGGCTTTCTTCTATAAGAGTAAAATGTTATTTTATTAAGTTTAGTTTCATCAGATTTTTATTTCTGAAAGTTAAAATTTTGTGACAATTCTCAGACAATATATAAGTTGAAATTCCATATATAACTTTTAATTAAAATCTGTATATAGAGTAAGGAGAAAAAATAGCGCCAAATGTAAGCGATATATGGCTTACTTAAACAATTTTGATATTTTCAAAATTATTAACCGAATAAATTTTTACACCAAACTTTATTAGCATTAGCAAAATTAAATGCATTCCTGCTTGATTAACTATTTGATTAATGTCAAAAGTTTCGATTGCACTAAACTAGTGTAATTAATAAACTAAACTTTTCACACAAAATTAGAATTTCTCATTTAGATATTTAGCATAAACTGATTATTTAATTCAATTTTCAAGCAACAACTTTGGTAAAATGAGAGATTTACTAATGTTTGCCTAGAATGATTCAAAGCCGTTTATGATGTAATATTCCTAGGCTACGGAAAATATTTACGCTGTAACTCGATGTATAGAAATTGTGTATTATTGACGGGATTTGTATTTTGAATATTCAATTGGATTCTTCATCCAGTGTTTAAGAACTTTAACATTTCTAAATATGTTTATCATTATTCAAAAAGAATGAAATGCGAACGTCCAGAATCGTGAAACTAAGAGCAATTTTAAATTAATGTTAGGATTGCTTTATATATGGAAATTCTTTTTAGAAGAAAAAAGAATAATGCTTATGTGTAAATATAAATTTCAACGTATATCTCCGTAAGCTGACAAAAGCTGCATTCTTAGAAATATAACTCCCACTTTTGACGATTCAACAGTCCTTGAGCTATATTTCGTTATCTTTGCCAATCATTTCGCATAAAAATCACGTGACTTTTAGCGAAATGGAAGCTCTGAATTTTTTCAACAAAACTGTTTCCTCACTCACGGCAAGACTCGGTGCATTCTAAGGAGCCAGTTGCGGTAGCTGTTTGTCGAGGTGCGCGCTGCTGTACCTCAGCAAATAACGCGATTTTAGTAAGCAGATATACGCTGGTTTATATTATTTCTCTCTCAGTTTATCTAAAAAAATGCTGTTTTTTAACCTGCTCACTGACGCGAACTGATATATCCGTTAACTAAGCTGCAGGTTTCACAGCAATAGAAGCTTTATTTAATTTAATATAATTTTACAAATATAATGCAGATTTAAAGCATTTTTTATGATTAATACCTAAAGGCTTGTATTCTTATACGTAATTAATTTTTTTCTGTCATGTTGGAAAAATCATGGTTTTTTATATTTTTTAAAAAATAACAGTGTAAACAACATTACAATTTTGCCCATTTGCTCGGCGGTCAGGGGGTTAAAAGAACAACGGTAAAAAGCGTTTTTAAGTGAATACTGAAATATAGGTATTGTTTCTGCATTAGTTATTTTTTTAACTGTTAAAGCTTTTAGGAATGTTTATTATTTTGATTAATTTTTTGCTGATGTTCCTTATGGTTTAATTCGAAAGAATAAATTTCCTGCGTTTTACAAAATCGTTCAAAAAAATGGCCAATAAAATTTCGAAATACCAGGATTCTTCTTCATTTACGAAATATATTCGTGTAACAATCAAATTAATAACATGCATAATTGATCCCTCTCCCCTCTATAAACAGTAAAGTGTTAAAATCCTAACCACCATATTGATAAAATCTGCCCTAATATGCACTTCAAAATTATTTATTTTTAAGCAACAAATTAACCAGGCCAAATTCTAATCATTCCTTCAGCAAAGAAAATTTCTCTAATAAATTTTATTAACCAAGCCATATTTTAATTATTCATTATCCATAGGAAAAACCATGATAATAAATTAGCCTTATTAGTTAAAACTTGCACAAAATATAACAGCACCGATAGAGTTACAATCTACCTAATAAAAATATATACACGGAGCAGAATCCACCACATGCATCTAAAATCACATCTATGCAAGACCCCCAATGGCAAGATAGGTAGAGCAATGAACTCTCAGGCTGGAGGTCATGAATACGAATCACCTCGAAGGAAAAGATAACGGAAATAATTTTTCCCCTGTCAATAATGCTTTTAAAATATTCAATAGATGGCACCACCGGCACCTTTTTTCACTTTTCGAGCAAGCACTATTGGCGAAATTTGTATCCTCAAACAAGCGAAGAAAGTGATTTCCTCAATTTTACGAGCATTTTCCAAGAAACGGTTTCGTCAGAAACGAAGAAAATTTCGTGAAATCTGAGGATCATTTCTAAGTTTGTGTTTTTTATCTTTCAAATTAAATCTTTGTAGAATATAAATTGATGAGAAAATTACTCATGCAAGAAATTCTATAATTCTTCGTATTAAAGTGATACCAGTGTCAAAATAAATATTTTGAAAGCTTGATTAACCAATTATTAATTTGTGCTCTTGTGTATTATACATCAGGCAAAAAGAAACATGTCATACAGGGTCTGTCCAGTAAGTAATGAGACTGATTCCATAAAATTCGTTTTTTTTAAGATAATTTTACAGACACTTAATATTTTTCAAAATTGATTTCTCCTGCATTAATATATCGTTGATAACAACTCTGCCACCCATTTATGTCCGCCTGGAAGTCTTCAACTGGATTGTTGTTCAGAATGCACGTTACGTTTTCTGCAAATTTCCAGATTGTCAAAACAATGTTCTGCTAAGCTGGATTTTAACTGAAGGAATCGAAAAAAGTCCGTTAGTGACAGATTGTGGCTGGGCGGTGGTTGGAGTAGCGTTATAATGCTGTATTTTGTCAGGAACCATGACAAAATACGCACAGTTATTACATGACAAAATACACACAGTTACAAAATACACATACCATGACAAAATACACACAGTTGTCAAACATTAGTTTGGACACTCATTCGACTATCAAAGAATAAATGCACTTGCATTTTTGCCACATTGTCTGAAGTTCGATAACTTGATGGAGTTCAGCGCGCTGTTCGTGATCTCTTCCGTCTTTGAAAGCTTTGTGCTACCTAAACACTTGATATGTTACTTTGAACGATGTGCTGCAACAATCTTGTCATAATTTTTCCGCATTTGAAGATTTTGCGTGAGAATTTGATGCATAATCTATATCGTAAGTCCCAATGACTCCGGATTATTCGGACCCAATTATTCGGACACTCATTCGACTCTCAAAGAACAAATGCACTTACATTTTTGCCACATTGTCTGAAGTTCGATAATTTGATGGACGCCCAGCGCGCTGTTCGTGATTGATGTCCTCTCTTCCGTCTTTGAAGGCTTTGTGCTACCTAAACTACAGCGTCTAGAATACCTAGTGTAGAAATATGCTATCCAAACACTGCTAAAAATTTTTATCCCTTAAATGTGCGACGATACTGCTAAAATGCCAAGTGTCGATCGCAGCGACATCTGCGGGATTTTCGTATTACTATTATTACATTGCATAGACTAGCAATACCTTGCAGTTGTAGAAAATATCCTGCAGATGTCGCTGCAATCTTCATATTGCAGCAGCATCGTTGCATATTTAAGGGATACAGTATTTTAGCAGTTTTTTAAGTATTACAGAGATAGCCGATTTCCACACTATGTATTCTATTCGCTATACCTAAACACTTGAGACTTGGACAAAAAATCCTTCCACTAGCTTCTTGTTACATGGGAAGCCTCTCAGTAACCGATTTTCTTAGTTTTACACAAAACTTTATTGCGTATCTCATCTCGATAGTCCACGTAATTCAGAAAAACTGACGTCTCATTCAAATAAGTCTCTGCTTCACGAGCGGTCTGCGCAATAAAAAGGCTCAAGGTCAACTCAATTCCACTGGAATCGGTAGCTGATAGTAATCACCGCACGTATCGATCGCAAACTCCGTCCTTTTGGCCATCTGCTTGGGGCGAAAAATTCAGTCTCATAACTTAATGTAGGAATGCATAACCTATTTAACACTTCACTGCACGATTTTTTTTCTATTTTTATGAAAAAATTATTTGAAATCTATATATTGGTCTAATAATGGGAAAAAAGTAAAAAAAAATTACTTTTCAAATTTTCAGCTAAAATTTGATATTTTATGGCGTGTACCCTAAGCACACAATTAAAGTTTTAAAATATTGTATTGCTATATTTTACAACCAAATGAGCTTGATTTAATTAATTTTATTATAATTTAACACTCTGCAACTTTTTTATATTAATATTTTTAAGTATTCATTAAAAATAAGGAAAGTAAATTTTACCTTAATACCTTGATCGATTTTTTTGTTTTTGTTTCCGAAGAACTAATTCTAATTTTTTGTCAAATGCAGCCATCTGACATGGACAAAATAAGTGTTATTCCATTCTTTGGACTGTTCTTGATCAGGGATAGAGATCATATTGGCCAAATTCATGGCACATAATAAGAATTACTGTGTTTTTAGGTATGTGCCAGATGTGGCACGTGGTGCAGTGAAGGGTTAAGAGAAGGGCCACTTACAAAAATACCTGGTTTGTCGAGGGCCACATAAAACACAGTTATAATTCTATTTTGGGGAGGTGGCCTATAAAAAATATCGTTTCAGAGGCGTGGCAGTTTTACACCTTTAGGTTCCCCAATCCAGTCAACATATCATACCCAATTCAGTTCGCAAGGATACATCAACAGTTTATACTTGTATACATAACAGATATATAACAAAGATTATTTGCAAGGACTGAAAATATTTTTTAATTTTATTCGGGGACATTAAATTTTGCTTTATTAAAAGTGCTAAAAAGTAAACATAATCATGAAAGTGGCTAATACAAAAAAAAGGGATCTTTATGAACGAAGTTAAATTCACGGAACTCGCAATTTTTCTGCAGTCGATCAACAAAATTTAAAATTTTCTCGCGCCTGACCGACAAAATTCGCGATTTTTTCACAATTTATCAACGGAATTCCCGATTTTTCTGCGCCTACTCAACGAAATTCGCGCTTGGTAACTCACGAAATTTTCATTTTTTTTTCCTCGGCGAATTGTTGAAATTCGCAACATTTTACCTTGATAAACTGCCGAAACTCGCAATTTCACCGTAGTCGATCGACGAAATTTACAATTTTTTTTAACTTAATCGACAAAATTCTTGATTTTTCCTCTGCCCGACCAACGAAATTTGCGATTTTTTTTTCGCTCTCATTCGGCAAATTTCCCAGTTTTACCGCGCTTGATAGACAAAATTCACGGATTTTTCACGCTCTATCGACAGAACTCAGAATTTTTTCGTGCCCGGAGGACGACATTCGCGATTTTTCTGCACCCAGTCAACGAAATTCGCCATTCTTAATTGACTGAAGCCCTTCTCAATTTGGCAAAATTCGCTACTTTTCTCGCGATAAACTGACAAAACTGACGATTTTTCCGCAGTCGATCGACGAAATTCGCGTTCCCGTTCAAAAAAATTCGCAAATTTTCCACGCGCTATCGATAAAACTCGCAATTTTTCCGCACCCGATTGACGAAACTTGTGATTTTTCTGCATGCGATCGACGAAACTTGTGATTTTCAGCGCCCGATTACCGAAGTTTGCATATCTTAAATGGCTGACAATATTTTCAATTTTCCCGTGGCAAATTGGCAAAATTCATGGCTTTTTCTTGTGATAAACTGAGAGAAACTGGCGACATTTCCGCGTCTGATCGATGAAAGTCAGGATTTTTTTAATGCCTGATCGACGAAACTTTTGATTCACCGCACCCGATCAACAAAACTCACGATTTTTTCGCACGTGATCAACGAAATTCATTTTTCAGCTCTCGGTCAACGAAATTCGCAATTCTTAATTGACTGACAAAATTTGCAATTTTCCCGCGGAAAATTGGCGAAATTCACGACTTTTTCTCGCAATAAACTGACGTAACTCATGATTTTTCCGTAAGCGGCAAATTTCGCAATTCTTTTCGTACGATTTTTCCGCGCCCGATCGATGAACTTCGAGGTATTTTCCGACTAGCGACTGACGAAATTAGCAACTCGGCAATTTCCTTTATTGATATAAATGGTATCGTTTAGGAGATTAATGAAATTCGCGATTTTTAACTAGCTGAAGATAGTTGCAATTGTTTTCCGCGGAAAATTGACGAGATTTACGATTTTTTACATCAACCTATGGTCGAAAATTGCAATTTTTTCAAATTATACATTGACAAAATTCGCGGGCCACAGGTTGTGCATCACTAATTTAATGGACAGATCATGTAATTTAAAAATTAATTGTTCCTTTCTATTTGAATTATCCGTTCAAGGAAAGTTTTTTGTATTTTTATAGGAGTCATGTCTTCATGTTATTTTATATTTCTAAGGTGTTAGTGTCAAAACTTTTCTTTTTTCATTTTTAAAATTTCATTAGAAAAATTATATAATTTTTTGAAATTTGAAACAAAGACTATATTTACGAAATTTACATATTACATACTTTATTTACGAAAACTGATATTTTTATACGAGATAAGTACAGATTAAATAATAATTCATATTGTTATTTATACTAAGGATCAAGCATACACTGTAAAAAAAAATGGTAACGTTCCATGTAAAATCCAGGAACGTTTCGCCTTTTCTCAGGTTTTCAGAATAATTTAGCTCTTTCCTGTGAAATTCTGGTTTTCTTATCTGAAACGTTCCTGAACCAAAAGTTGGAAACAGCAAAACGCTGCGGCCGCCATTTATTATTTTTTTCCTATAATCCGTTGCTCGCACGCGAGTGTCGAAAAAGAATTCCTTAAATGAATGTAAAAAAATCAATATGGAATGCAAATAAATCAATAGACGACATAATTCTTTACGTCTCTATTGTCAAGACAATTCAGATGAAAATACAATACCTCCGTGACATCGCTAAGAGATTATATCTCGTACTTGTCTGTGGAATGTTTAAGGAGCAGACTGTGTAAAAAAAATACACCTATTATTTGGATCTCCATTAACCAGGGGACCATCAAACATGATTCTCACCGATTTTGATTAATTTAAAGTATGTTTTAGAGTTCTTATCTCTAATTATTCTTGTGAAAGGATTTCTTCAAATGGGACTTAGATTTTCAGAAATTAGATGCCGAGGTTTAGCATACGTTTCAAATACCCATTAGTTTGCAGCTCTCAACGTGTCTTTCGTGGTGTGGACGCAGGAAGCTCGCACGCCACCCGTACGGCCCGAGTTCGATGCTACCTCTGGACTTTTTTTTCTTTTTTAATTAATTTTATATTTTAACACTTTATTACAATTTGATTTAAATTTGATATATATTTGACACTTTGAATTGCTGCAAATTTGAATTTTTTTTTTCGGAAAAAATATACAATTACGTTTAGGTTTTTTTTTTTTTCATGAAAATTTATATGTATTTTATCTAACTTGTAAACTAACATAATTACTAACGAAAATCCAAAATATTTTATGCCTAGATTTTTTTTCTAATTATTATTTACATTTATATATTTTTATATTTTAAGCAAAGTTCAGAAACAATATATCATATATATATATTTACTTTATTGAATTTTAACTGAAAATTTATTTTTTCGTGTAAATTATAAATAATAATTTTGATGTCAATTTCAAAATATTTTTTCATTCTAACAAATAATGATAATAAAGCGAAAATTGTCAACTGGAAATGTAAAAATCGTCTGCGGATCCCGCATGCTGTGAAATGTCAGTAATGTTTTGCTGTCAACAGAAATATTCCTCGTATTTCGCAGGAAACTTACTGGCATTTCTGTAGAAATTTTTTAACATATACAGTAAAGTTCCAATCATTTTCAAGAAATGTTTCTTGGAAATAATGGGCAACTCAGCTGCCCATTTTTTCCCAGGAACGTTGCGGAATTTTTTTACAGTGTAATCAGTATTCTTTGACGATAGAATTTAAATAATAAATATAGTGTTTAATTAAAACAATTTTCAATTTGGCAAGCATTATTTTGGCAAGCATTATTGAAAAATAAATCTAATTCAATGAAGTAACATATCTTCTAAAAAGTCATACAAAATATTTTTAATTTTCGCATTCCTCGAAAGTTTTAGAATTTTTCAAAGAAATGATATGCGTTTCAAGATGTTTATCTAAAACATTGTTCTTTTTATTGATTCTTTTTATTTAAATTAGAATGAAGCTGATATTGATATAAATTTTATATTCAATAAACTGCCGGAAGTTTCCGTCAAGCACATCTATTTATGAAAAATATAAAAGCAAAACTGCAAAACCATTCCTTATTGGCAAATTTTGTTAACGCGCGAGTGTCTATCTTAAATGTAAATATCTTAAAGCATATATATGTTTGTATACAACAACTTTCAATAAATTTAATACATATAACAACCCTATTACAAGTAAATGAAAGTAATAATGATTAACCTTCAGACTACCAAAAAAAAGTATATGCAAGAACTACCATTCGGGTCCATTGGACCCATATGTAAAATATATAGGATTTCAAAATATACAAAACACCCATTTATCTACAATGAATATATTTGTTACTAATGCACCTTATACAATATATAAAAGTGATATATATAGTAATAGAGTAAGAAAGTAACACATACAGTAAGAAAGTAATATATATAGTATATTATAATGACTACAAAACGTTTTTCATCATAATAAAATTATTCTGTACATGAAGTACAAATAACGACGGAATGTTCTCCGCAAACATTTTTCGTACACTTCTTGCATAATGTTCGTGTTTTTCGATCTTTTTTAGAGGGACAAATATGACATCTTGATTTTTTTCGTGGCGGTTCAAAACTATTTGCGTAAAGTTGTTCTGAAGTAGATGTTGAGACGGCGATACCTCCTTCACCTACTAATTCTTCTGCAAGTTGAATAATGAAATTCCGCCTTTTTTTTCATTTTCGGATCACATTCAGCATTCAGTGACAACCATATTATGTATGCATTCATCGCACTTATATCGATCATATTATAAAATACAATCAAAGGCCACCGACGTGTCATGCGTTTCACACTATATGCTCTTACCATTTTGTCCATCGTATCTACTCCGCCTTTGGTTTTATTATAATCTAGGATTATTTGTGGCTTTTTTTCTAAGCTGTTGTCAATATCATAAGTGTTATGCATTGTGCTTAGCAAAGTAACAATTCTACCTTTTCTGGGACAGTAAGGGATGATGGTCGCCTTCTCTTGAAACCCAAATAAAGTAGAATATACAGAACGATGTTTTGGATTTGTGAACACAGCGGGTAATTCAGGTTTATTTTTTCGAATTGTTCCAATAAGAGATAATTTTTTTGAAGTAAGATGTGTTGCTAATGCATATGACGTAAAAAAGTTATCACATGTAATATTACGACCAGAATTTTCAATTTCCTTCGTCAATCTTTTAACTACATTTTCTCCCTGATGAGATTCTCTTACTTCATTTTTGCCTGTATATAGTTCCAGTTTCCAAGCATACGATGTTACGCTGTCACAAATAACCCAGAACTTCAATCCATACTTTCCAGGTTTAGATGGCATATACTGACGGAAAGGACATTTTCCACGAAAAGAAACTAATTGCTCATCGACAGTCATAGACCAATTAGGAATATAAGGGTCTTGTAAATAGCTATTCCACAATTCAAAGCATTCTCTTATTGGCTCTAATTTATCAGTTGATCTTCTTTTACGCTTCTCAGCAGCATCATCAAATCTTATGACACGTAATATACTTGTGAATCTATTGCGACTCATAATGTCCCGAAATATTTGTCTTCCATTTTTATGCTCCAAAGTTCGCTTACTGTTTCATTTTTCGATTCATATACTCCAATAAGTAATAAAAGTCCGATGAATTTTTTAAGTTCTATAATATCTATAGGTTTCCACTCTTTATCGAATACTCTATTGCCTTCCGCGTTTGTCCATTTTACTATAATTTCCAAAAGTCTTTTTCGGAAATAGATAAGAAATGAGGATGATATGGAATCCACTTCACGATTTGCAAATCTTGAAGGTCCAGATTTTTCACGTAAAATATTGATTTCAGTACGTCTTCCTTGTGGTCTGGCAACTTCATTCTTATACCAGATCTGTGAATTATTTTTGGAAACAAAAGTAGAATTTGAAGTACTTGTGGTTGCTACATTTACTTCATTGGAATCATTATCAGATTCTGAGTAGGAATCAGAAATTTCATTATGTATTTCAACATAATCTACTTCACCTTCATCAGACGACAGATTTTCATCATCGGTGTCGAATTCTATATCGTCCGGATTTTCCATAATTTTTTGAATTTCCTCTTGAGTCAATACTTTTTTTCTGTTCATCTTCAATTCAGTTTTTAACAAAAAATAAGTTAGGAAATAAGAAAATGATGAATATTTGTAAAATAACAAAGCACGTACAAACTACACTTATTACTTGTCTTCAAATATCAAGTCCTATTTTCAATGAAAAGACTCAAAAACATCAATAGACACCATTCGCTCACTAACTGTGTCTGTTGATAAATGACTCTCTGAACCAGAAGTAACCTTTTATATATAGAGCACGAAGTTTACTAGATCAGTCTAGAATGTTCTCAAAACTTCATTATAAAGTCGCCAAATTTGGCGAGATTGGCGCTAAAAATCCATCGCCAAATGGGCGATAAACAGCCAATTATGGTAACCCTGTTCCTCCTCATGATTAATGGCAACCCTAGAAAAACAAAGCAACAGTATATTACGTTTGTTTTAATGTTGGGTCCAATGGACCCGCGTGGTAAACAATGAAACAAATTAAAAATAGGTAAAAAATTTCGAACAAAATTTTAATCGCAATTGCATATACATAGAGGAGACAATTGCAGGAAAAGTCATGTAATCGCGAAACTTTGAATGCTATTTTTCATGAGAAAAATTTACATTAAATATTGCTGTCGGGTCCAATGGACCCGTCTGGTAGACGGAAGGTTAAAACAAACTTACCATAATTCTCGATCAGTAAAAATATAAAACTATCGTGTTGATGCGAAGTACGATGACACTTAATTTCGCGCGTGTGTGTGATATAGCACACGGAAACCAATCAGTGCTACATTTGTTTTTTGAAAAATACAGTAATGGTAAAATGATATCTTTTTTCCATAATTTTGAAAATTTCATCTTAAATTACTTGAAATTTTTTTCATCGAAAGCATTAAATGACTTTCTAAATTGAAAATAAAAGTGTATAAATGAGTATAGATGTTTTAGAAAGTAATTCAAAGATTATTTTTTGGAAAAGATGATTTTGATAAACACTATTAAAAGTATTGCTGTCACCATTTTTTTATTATTTACAATTCAAAAACCTTTCTACTACTTTATACAAATGTAGATTAAACATTTTAAGGGATGCAGAATAGTGTGAAATGACGACTAAAATATAATAATAATTATTTTTTTTTTTAAATATTGTTTGAATCTTTAAGAATGTCGTATAGTGTGCCAGAAAGAAAAGATCCTAAATTCATGGTCGTACAAACCTTAAACATTAAACGTTTAGTTGCAACGATCCTTGTTACCTGCGATGGAAAAATTGTAAACTCAATTATCTCAAAACACATTTTTTAAACGGTTTTGCCCCAATAACGTTTGAAATATTTAACGAATTTAAATGTTTATTTGAAAAAAAGTAAATTAAGCTCTCTACAAATTATAGCTAAAAGCAAACAAAGAGCATTTTTTTTTCGAGTTATAAAAAGGAACATCATATGAAAAGAAAATGATGTGATGTAAGAATACAGGGATTGCGATTATATATTTTTATTTTATTTTTTAAATATTTTTAAATTTTATGCGTAATATATCGTGATAAGCAGCATAAAGAAGAAAGAACGACTCCAAATTAAGGGAGATAGGCTTCGAAAACTTCAGTTTGTAAGATTAATTTTGTCAAACAATGTTAACTTTTTAAATGTTTTGTCAACATTATTTTTTTTCAGAATTTAACAAATATTTTTCTAACAAACATAAATGAATAAATGGAAAACGAACTACTTATTTAAATTAATTACAGGCTTCATAATCTACAATCATACTTTAGCCAAATTTTCATTTCAAACTTTTATGTCAATTTAAAGTGTCGGAAAATTTTATTAATTTTATTTGTAATAAAAAAAAAGTCAAAACTAAACTATTCTATGTCTCTTCCCATCTTTTGGCGTAAATATCACATGCATATATTATACCAGATTGACATATTGTGCTCTTGATTTTGCAGTTTAGTTTTTAAATAAAATTGTAACTGCCATTTACATAACTTCCAACTGCTCGTTTATTTGTCACCACTATTTGAAAAAAAAAATCTATGCGTTAATTATCGAAGATTTCCATCTTTAAAGAAGGAAAACATTTCTTTTCTTAATAGTGGTGTCCAAAATCCGTAGCAGTTTGCAGGTACGATAATGAAACTCTATGAACTTTCAGAACATATAACAAAATGTATTTTTTAATAACAGAAATTAAAAATGGGAAAGAAAATAATTATCCAAAGCATACACTTCCATTTATACTGTTTCTGTGTTTTGATTCGATATGAAACTTCTTCTGTAACACAAGAATTGTTACAAAAGCATTATCAAAGATATTTCAGTTTCAGTTTCTCATTCTTATGATAACCTAATGGTACCATTAAATAAACGTGAAAGTAGAATTATCACGAAATTAATTTTATTGTGAACAAAAACAAGCTAATGGTAATAAGATGACGTTTTCCCACATACTGAAGAGGAATTACCATGTGCGTGTCATCTCAAATTGACATTATGTCAACGACGAAATTGCGTCGTGTAAATTACGTGGTGGAAAAGATGCGCTAACAAGCTTCGTTTGTGAAAATGAATGTACCTCCCCAGCATTCAAAGCTTAATCTTTTGATGTTCTCGCGAAACTGAAGGGTGCTTAGAGAATGCTTCGTTTTGTCTGTGGCAACGGGATTCGAGTGCTATAGTCCTAATCCCCCTACTTCTCATTAACGGTCAAAACAGTGGCATTTCTGTGTAATGCTTATTGCAGAGGGACACATTATACAAAGTGATGTATGCATAGTGAATTGATGTGTGCTAATAATAACAAAACGGAAATTTAAATTGTAAATTTTTAAAGTAGAATAGAAGACTATTAAAAGAGAATTAATTAATTTTATAAGAACAAATTTTGCACCAATAGAGATAAACAAATATTTATGCAGTATTTAAAAAAAAATCATTGTATTTAATAAAATAAAATATGCAAAGAAATAAGGAAATCAATTTCTGCAATGTTTTGCAGAGAAAACGTTCACTGCACTAGGATCATTTCATCTAACTGACCTATATCGTCACTGATATATCATTAGCTTTGGATTCTTACAGATAAATAATTATTTTTAAAAGAATTAAAGAAATTTATGACATTTAATTTTTCAAACTATACTACAACATAATGGGTTTGATTTTCTTAAATGTTAATATTTAAAAACAAATAAATTAAAAATACATAATTAAATAATTGAAATTTAAACAATACTGTTTCTGCGTCTCTCATTGCTTTTTATTTAAAGAATCCAGTTAGCTTGTATCAAATAAACTTTAAACTTTCTCTTGGAAAGTCTCATGAAATATATTTGTCTGTGAAAAAAGAAAAAAAAAAGAAAAGAAAAAACTAAATGTCATCAGACGATGGTCCTCCCCGACGTGAACAGGAATTATCACGTGCATGTCAACCAAAACTGGCATTATATCAATGACGAATGTAGTTCTGTGCAAATTGAGAGGGAGAAACGCTGCTTTAACAAGCTTCGTTTTAAAAGGCGCATGCCGCTTCAGCCATTAATGCTTAATTTTTTTTATACCCTCTTGTAAGTGAGCGGCTCTCGCAGAATGCTCGGTTTTTATTGTGCTAACGACATTCAGTTAAGAAGAGTTTTACGTTCAGTTCGAAGTCCTCTACTTCTCATTAATTGTCAAAAGAATGGAACTGTCGGTAATTCTAATTCCGAAGGGTCGCATTATGTAGAATACTAAATGCAAAGAGTTAAAGCGTGCTTCAAAAATTAATACAAAATTCTTATATGTAAATATTAGCAGTACAATTGAATGACTTTAAAAGTAGAATTGATGTATACAGTGGACTGTTTCGCTGCTAATTTTAGACTATAGTAGATAAATAACAATTTATATAACATTTACAGATATGAAATGGATTTAGTTACTTAAAATATACCACGATATATCGTAAACATGTTTTCTTCACCACTTTGTAATATATAAAATAATCCGGAAAATTTTCGAAAATTTATTTAGTAAATGTACCTATTTTGGAACTGATATGTATATATAACACTAAAATAAATTAAATATTTTACAAATGGTAACAGATAAATAAATCCCAACAAAAAGTTTTCGGTAAAAAAAAAAAAAAAAGCGCCAAGTTCTCCTTAATGTTTCGGCCAGAAAAAGTAGTGATATCTGTCTGAAGTTCGCAAAAGTTATGAAAATGGCTTCCTGCGACTTGGCCGTTAATGCTTTCTATAGCATTTTCAATTTAATGTAAATTACGCATTTATGATTTATTTAAATATTAAAAGTAATATTAGAATGTAAAGAGGCGAATTCACTTGAAGACACTACAAGTAAAAGATTTCTCAAAAATACTATTGAGTTTCAACAAACATTAGTTTTGATTACAAATCATTTAGTTCATTTCTGGTTTAATTGAAATTTATTTTGTACGGTCTAAACCTAAAGTCATTAATATGAAACCTAAGATATAAATTAAATTTACTTTTTTAAAGTCTCATAATGTGTTACATTATATTTTAATGTATAATATTGAAATCTTGTGCATTGACGAAAGAGATTTTTTCATTTGAACATATATTATAGTTTGTTTGCATATATTAAGAGGTATTGCAATAACCTTAGAATGCACTTATTAGCTTTAAGACTTTCAGGGGCAAAACACTTCTATTAATAAAATACTGAAATGAATGAATGACACCGGAAATTACAAGCAAATGTATTTGAAAATAAGTTGACTCTTCTACACGTACAAACTAAAACGACAATTTCCAAATCAAAATTCTGGTGTCAATGTCCCATTTAGGGATTAAATTTAAATGATCCAAAAATAAACCACCGCCCTTGAGGGGGTTAAATTGTTAAAAGCGGATACTAATTGTGTTTTAGCAATTAGTCCTGTTGGAATATTATTTTCTGAATACAGTTATTTTCTTATTTTTAACTTCTAAGCATTTAAATAGACTGAAGTGGTTTATATGCTTTCTTTAAATGTGTATTTTATTTCTCTACTTTGTATCACAAAATGCCTAAAATCCTCAAAATATGGATTTCGCATAAAGTTCATTTGTACATACTTTACAATTTGAAAAACCCTCTTGATGGCATTAACGGCCAAGTCGCAGGAAGCCATTTTCAATGACAGATTTGGGATGTTTGGCTTTTAACTTTTGCGAACTTCAGACAGATATCACTACTTTTTCTGGCCGAAACATTAAGGAGAACTTGGCGCTTTTTTTTTTTTACCGAAAACTTTTTGTTGGGATATCAGTACTTTTTGTATGTTTTTTCAAGTTTGTTTGTCTAAACTATATTAATATTTAAAAAAAAAATTAAATTTCGGTACTTTTATGTTAGCAGGGAGCAAATCTCCTCATTAGCATTTTGTTTTTTCGCCAATAGCAGTTTTCATTTTTAACATGTGTAAATTAGAAATTATACATGAATAATTAAATAACAATAAGAAATAATAACATAATATTATGTTATTATTTCTTATTTATTTATTTATTTCTATGTTAAATATTCTTTTAAATAAAATGAGGGAAATACATCTATTTTAAATGAAAAAGACTGAAAAGTTTATATTTTTAAATAAAATGAATGCAGTATGAACAATGGAGTTGGGAACAGTATTTGGCGATTTGCCACTTGCACCCAGCTAACATGAAAATACCTAAACTTATTTCATTGAGTTTTACAAATTTATACTTTATTTCTTTTTATATTAAAATACTAGCCGCCTCTAGCAAGCAGTATTTACTCTATTAATTTCATGTTAAACGTTGCATCATGTTACTGTTATTCATAATTTAATTTACTTTATCATTCTTTCGCTAAGTCGGAAGCCTTTGATAGAGAAATCAAGAACTCTTTACTATCATGGAAGCACATCAT
This sequence comes from Maratus speciosus, assembly GCA_963932465.1. Taxonomy (NCBI): domain Eukaryota; kingdom Metazoa; phylum Arthropoda; class Arachnida; order Araneae; family Salticidae; genus Maratus; species Maratus speciosus. Next base: position 173,295,205 of record OZ010790.1, on the reverse strand, counting down.
ATATTTTGTGTTGTTATGTATTTCATCTTTCGCGACAAATATCTTTTAACTCACTTATGCATGTTTCCTTATCAGTTATGATTCGTTCTCTAATGCGAAAAGTTTTAATCCTATTAAGTAATCTTTTCTAATTGGACTCACTGCCAATTGTTGTATTTTAACTGATATGATTGGGTACAAGTGAAATGGTTGTTATGAAATCCTTTGAAAAATATTTGCATTTGCATTAAACCATATTGATGCTAATATCTTTTTGTTTCATGTTAACGTTTTCAATAGACTCGATTACGGAAGAATAGAAGGTCTACGGGCTCACTGCCATGATCCATTTGAAAATCTACCATTCTTCTCATCTGATCGTGTTGAAGAGTTAGCTAATGTGCCATGGTTTTAAGATTTAAGCTAAAACTAACATACGAGGAATCGGATTATAGAAGATTCATTCTAACATACACATCGATTAACAGGTTACATATTATAGAATTATAATAATAATAAGGAGAACTGGCAGTTTCGGTGCTTTAATAGTTTCCGTAAATTCTCTTTATATAATACAGAAGTTTTAGCAGAGTAAAAATTAACAACATAATCACAGTAAGTATAATAACAGTACAATATAATAACAATAGCAGAGGTTTGTGCAGTGACAAAACTATTGGCACATTGGAAATATTTGTACGTTATGCCATTTAACTATTCAGATGATATGCGGAAAAATATAAGTAGATGACTCGCATTAATAATTAACTCATTGAAAAATAGCCACTAGCGTCAAATACTCGCCAAGCTTGTCGACATTTAGAGAAGTGTCGCCAAATTTGGTAATATATCATGTCAATTCTCAAATTTAGCGACAAAAAATGTTTTGTTTATTCTGACGTCATAATGATGCATATGTATTATGTATTATACACATACCTATAATACGTATGATGCAAATGTATTACGTATTATATGCATGTGTATAATATGTATGATGCATATGCAGGGGTCGCAGCATATAGGACAAATTGTACTGTTCCTATCAGTATATTTTATCAATAATCGTCAAGAGACATTTTTATAAGATATGCAATAGGACTATACCATGAAGATTATTGATAAAAGTTACTGGTAAGAACAATAAAATTTGTCCTATATGCTGCGACCCCTGCATATGCATAAAGTTCATTAACATCACTAAACCGCACTTAAAGGAATAGTGTTCCATAAATAGTAAGGATATTTGCCAGATTGAACAGAGTGCTATTGAGATTAGAATTTCGACATTTATAATAGACCGGGAGGTGTCTGCACATCGCCTCATCGAGTTTACAGCTGAAATTTTAGGATTAGTTAAAACTAGATTTGCATATTAAATTGCATCTGGTCTGTTAAGTCATATCTTGGTAGAAACCACCTGAAGACCTCGTGGTTGACTGATAGGTTTACTATTGTATTTTCCTGCATCCAAAAGTATGGAAACATAGAGGAATGGGTGCAGGAAAATACAATGGAAAATCCACCAATTAACCGGTAAAATCGGGTCTGTTAGGTGATTTCCACAAAGATATGACCAGTTACATTTTAATACGCTAATCGATTTTTAACTAAGCCTAAAATTTTTAGCCGTCAACTCAATGAGGTGATGATCTGTGCAGACGCCTCCCGGTCTTTAATAAAATTTGTTATAAGGAAGTAAAAGATAGAAAGATGGACAGATAAACTGAAAGATTTGCCTTATTAAGATTTTTATAAAAGCATATGAAAATTCATTCAGCTTCAAATCATGTAACACCTTTATAACTCAGGCTAATTTTCTGTAATCGGGTTTTGGCGACCAACATATATTATCTATAACTATAATCTTTCTTTTGCAGATTTAAAATTAACAGTTAGTTGGCTAATAATGCAATATAATAACATTAGCAGCGGTCTTCGGACGCTGTCGCGCATCGTTAAAGACAGCTTTATTAGTTACACATTACATTTAATTAAAAGGAGGTTTTTAAACTTTCATGTGAGAAAGGATATTTTTCTACTATAGGGACCTTGGCTTTTTTTAAAAATCTTGGCGCAATTCGGACTTCAGAAACAGAGAAATGATGCCAAATAATATAAACAACTATGAAAACGAACCTGATGAACTTTTATGTTTTTTATATACATATAAATATTTTATTTATACATGTATAAAATATTGTTTTTTATATACAAATTATGGCACAGATGTCATATTCGCCCCATATTGGCGCGATTTTTTTCCGACGCCGATTTGGCGAAAACATCAACAGCATAAACAACAACATCCGGGTTACCATATCAAGCAAAATAACGACACTTTGGCGCCGCTCATGTATACATTGCGTATATGACATTGGCGTCAGAAAAAAATCGTGCCAATATGGGGCAAATATGACATCTGTGCCCAAATTATTTATGTTGGTATATAAATATAAATAAACGGGTTCCTTACATTAAATAAATTGTATACATATGGAAAAAATTTCTTGTGTATATGACACAGTAAATAGGTTGCCAGAAAATACGTTATTTATCAAATAGCTTTTCTCGTCAAGGCTATATTTTCTATTTCGCCAAGGCTACTATATCGGAAACGTACCGAATTGCGATTATATTTGTTAAATGTTTTAATATCGTAAATATATCATAACACATACTGATTAAAATTTTTAGGTTATATTCATTTTTTCTATTTAACAAACATCTTTGGAAAAGCATATATATAAAATTTTATTCTGCTTGAAATTACGTGACCCCTTCAAAACTCTGTAATCGAGTTTTGGCGACCAACATTGGCACAAGGAACTGTTTACGGCCAAATGAACACCCTCTGTTTGAAGGGTTTAGAGGCGGAAATTCTGTGTTTTCAGATTTTTCTGGTTAATTGTGCTGCAAAACCGACTTACTTGTGAGATTTCATTATTCTACGACTTCTAGAAGTACCTTAGTTATTTGATGATGCGAAGTGAGTCAGTGACAAAAAAGCGCTTTTTCGGAATTTAATATTTCGAAAACTACTAAATACAGAAACATGAAATCGTGGAACCTTAGTTCAGTTTGATCATACGAACATGTGTATAAAAGAAAAAATTCTATATCTCTCCCTAAAACGATGTTATGAGGGGGTGAAAAGTATGCTGAAATGGTTCAGGAAAAGGTAGCTTACGGCTTGTGCGAACTTGGCGGACGCACTGCCGTGCTCCCAGATTAAATTAAATTAAACATAGATATTTCTTGATATTTCAAAGTGTAAAAATATTATCTAAACTAATTTTTATGCTATAAATTTCTATTTTACTGTCCCTTATATAATAATTTACTATTTTATTAAAAGTTCCTCTTCTAAAATATGGCTACTGCATAACCATTCTGCAGCTAATTAATTTAAAATGTATTTTGAAATATGCGAATGTATTTTGTCGTTTTTTGTAATATTTTAACGACAAAAATTCACTTTTTACTCAGCAGCTTGTTCCGCAAAATATTGAAAATTTGTTTCACAAAGCAATTTTGAGTACTGATCTATACTACTATTATAAAGAGGTAAAAATTGTTTATTTGTAGGAGGTAAGCTCTGGAACTACCGAACCGATTTTAAAAGTAATGGTATCAAAATGATGGTGTTAGTCCAACTTAGAACATGGGGTATATCTTATGTCCGTGCCACTGGCAAAAAGGGGTGCAGGAGCAAAAAACGTTCTAAAAATGCCATTTTTGTGTTACTGAAGGGCCTAGAAACATGAAATTTGGAATGGTAGTTACTTATAAGATACTAATGATCTCTAAGGACATTTCTTTAAAAAATCGAAAGTAAAAAGTGGTGAAAATGAGCGACAAGCGTTCTAAAACCGTTCGAAATGGCGATTTTTAAGCAATTTCAGGAAGTACCAAACCGATTTCAAAAATAATGGTGTCAAAATGATGGTGAAAACCCTTGCTCCAACATAGGCTACATTTTATGTCGGTGTCATTACCCCTAAAGGGGGTGCAGGAGCACAAAACTTTCGAAATTGCGATTTTTGTGTTACTGAAGGGTCCAGATACATGGAATTTGGCATGGTAGTTACTTATTATATATAAACGATCTCTAAGAACATGTCTTAAAAAAATCGAAATTAAAAAGTGGTGAAAATGAGCGAAAAGCGTTATAAAAAACGTTCTAAATGGAGATTTTTAAGCAATTTCAGGAAGTACCAAACCGATTTCAAAAATAATGGTGTCAAAATGAGGGTGAAAACACTTGTTCCAACATAGGCTACATTTTATGTAGGTGTCATTACCCCTAAAGGGGGTGCATGAGCAAAAAACGTTCGAAATTGCGATTTTTGTGTTACTGAAGGGTCCAGATACATGGAATTTGGCTTGGTAGTTACTTATTAGATATAAACGATCTCTAAGAACATTTCTTAAAAAAAATCGAAATTGAAAAGGAGTGAAAATGCGCAAAAATCATTCTAAAAAACGTTCTAAATGGCGATTTTTACGCAATCTCAAGAAGTATCAAACCGATTTCAAAAATAAGGGTCTCAAAATGATGGTGACAATCCTTGCTCCAATATAGGCTACATTTTATGTCGGTGCCACTACCCCTGAAAGGGGTGCAGGAGCAAAAAAATGTTCAAATTGCGATTTTTGTGTTATTGAAGGGCCGAGATACATGCAATTTGTAATGCCAGTTACTTATAAGATATAACTGATGTCTAAGAATATTTCTTAAAAAATTCGAAATTTAAAAGGGGTGAATATGGGCGAAAAAAGTTCTAAAAAACGTTCTAAATGGCGATTTGTACGCAATCACAGAAAGTACCCAACCTATCTCAAAAGTAATGATTGGAAATTGATGATGAGAGCCCTTGCTCCAACATAGGCTCTATTTCATGTCGCTGTTTCTACCACCTATAGGTTGCAGAAGCAAAAAACGTTCTAAATTGTGATTTTTGTGTTACTGAAGGGCCTTGAATTCTGAAATTAGGCAGAGCAGTTATGTATAAGATACAAATGATCTCTAAGAACATTTCCTAAAAAATCGAAATTTAAAAGGGGGGAAAATGAGCGAAAAGCTTTCTAAAAAACTTTCTAAATTGCGATTTCTAAGCAATCTCAGAAATATAAACCGATTTCAGAAGTAATGGTTTAAAATTGATGGTGACAATCCCCGCTCCAACATAGGCTATATTTTACGTTGTTGTCACTACCACCTGGGGGTTACAGGAGCAAAAGCTGTTCTAAATTGCGTTTTTTGTATTACTGAGGGGGTCTAACATTTTAAATTTGGAATGGTAATTACTTCAAAGATGCAAATGCTTTCTAAGAATTGTCGAAAGAAAATTCCAAATTTAAAAGGATGAAGTGAGCGAAAAGCGTACTATAAGTGTTCTAATTTACGATTTTTATGCAATCGTATGAAATACGAAACCAATTTCAAACATAATGGTTGCAAATTGATGGTGATAGAACCTGCTCAAGCATAAGCTATATTTTATGTCGAGGGTTGCAGGAGCAAAAAGCTTTCTAAATTGCGATTTATGCGGTACCGAAGAGGCTAGAAACTTTAAATATAGCACGGTAGTTACTTATAAAATATAAATGTCCTCTAAGAACAGTCGAAAATAAATTCGAAATTAAAAAGAGGTGAAGCGAAGGGAAGGAGCGAAAAGCATTCTAATATAGGAGTCCTAAATTACGATTTCTATGGAATCTCAGGAAATAATAAACCGATTACAGAAATTATTGGTTGCGAATCAAGAGTGATAGTCCTTGAGTCATTATACTTTATGCTGGTGTCACTACCACCTGGTTGGCAGGAACAACAAGAGAGCCTTTAAAAACATCTAAATTCCGTTTTCTATAGAATATTAGGAAATACCAACCGATTTCAAAGTTACTGTTGACAAATTAATGGTGACAGTCTCTGTTTCAACATTTTTCGAGACATTCTATTTCAACTCTGTTTCGGCATTTTATGTTGGTACTACTAACACCAGAGAGGTGGTAGGCTGTTATAGACAAGAAGCTTGGAATTTGACATGATGGTTAATTTTAAGATGGTTTCTAAAAAATCCAAAACTTCAAATGAATACTGAAATGTGCGTAGGAAATGAGCATAAAAGTCTCAAAATACTTTCTAAATTATCATTTAATTGGAATTAGTTTGAGTTCTTCTTATTAATTAAAATCTCATTTCTGTCTATTGTATTTTTATAATGAAATTTAGTCAAACTGTGGTTTAATTTGTAATTTTTGAATTATTTTCAAAAGTGTTCTTCTAATGGAAAATAGTCATGTAAATATCATTTGGAATATTTCAACTATTACGCAAGCAAAAACGCGAGGTTTGCTAGTAATTTATAAATTTGAACCTGTACGAAATATTAAAATATATATGCGTAATATTTTATCAGTATACAAAGAAACCTCTTTTACGTAATGATTCACTTTGAGTATTTTCTTACCTAATAATGTTAAACTTTTAGAAGCTGCTACTAGTAAAAGAAAACAGTAAATTAACAGGATGTTTTTTTTATCTTAAGCTTTCGTAAAATGGATAATGTAATATTCATGAAACTTAATAGAAATTTTATCATTCAATACATATATTGGCATTTTGTAGTCATATTTGTTACCATATGTATTTACAGCATACAGAAAACATGCAAAAATATATAAAATAATTTGGAGAATAAAATCGGAAGTTTCAGATGATAATATTGGCAAACTTACAGGGTGACAATTGACAGGCAGGTATGCGAGTTTTTCGCAAGTTAAGTGTGTTTAACTTATTTTTAATCCTCCTGCCAATACCTTGTCCCGAGCTGCGAGCAAAAATCGTTTGCATCCACACATTGCCGGTTTTCCAGCTCTTTTAGTCAGTCACCTCGCATTCTGCGGAGTCTTCATGTACGGCTGAATGCGGGGAGTTTTACTTCTGTTACTGTTTATTTACTGCATCTTGCTTTATGCAATTTTTTCGGCAAATGTGTGGTATGACGTAACGGTTTAACTGAATGTATATATTGTGTGGTCGTGCTGTATGAGGTGGCTCTGTTTTTCCTTTTAAAATGGATTATGTAAGTTTAAGCCGTTTAAGAGCATGTCTTTAAATATTTAATGTCTTAAGTTTTTCGACATCGAAGTAATGATGTTTGTTTTAGTGACTTTACTTAGTGATTTATTTTAGTGATTACTTATGAACTGGATTAGAACAAGAGTTTCACTTCTACAGATTGTATGTAGGACTTTTAAGGACTGGACTTTTGAACTTTAAGTGCATAAGACTTGCCATATGAGAGTCAACGTAATAAGTAAGAATTTTTGTTACTTTTTATTTTCTTGAATGTTTTCTTAATATATTGTATATATATATATATTTCTCTCAGTAATTAATCTTGTTTATATATATATATTATAATGGATGAGATTGAATTTTTGACTCCAGACAACTACGCAACATGGTCCGCGGACATGAAAGTCCTCCTTATGGACCGTGGTTGCTGGGGGTTTATTGATGGTACAGAAAAACCACCTGATGATAGTGTAAAATATAAGGAAAAGCGTGACTATAATTTACGCCGTGATAGGGCATTTATTTCTATATATTTAAATGTATCTCCTGATCTTTGACCACTACTTGCAAAAACGACTGATGCTAAGAAAGCATGGGATATCCTCCAGGATAACTATCGCCCTAAAACTAGAGATGCAGTAATCTCCCTCTTTGATAAATTTTTTGCTGCCAGGTATGAAGAGGGGGAAGGGATTGGTTTGTTTGCAGCTAGATTACGTACAATTATTAAACAATTGCAGAAACTAGGTCATCCATTAGAGGATCTTTATCAGGCTTTCCAGCTTATTCGTTTTTTACCTGACCAATTTTCTAGTATTGTTCTTAATATTTATCGTTATACTGACACTGATTTTAAATTTGATCCCATATTGAAAGAACTACTTTTAGAGGAAAGCCGCTTGCAACAATGCAATCTAGATAAATCAAATGTTGCATTTAAATCTAAATTAGAAAAACCTAAAGGCAAAAATATAAAACAGTGTAGTAGAAGTAGCAGTAAGGATAGATCTACTCTCTTGAAACGCGATGCTATATGTAGCAAGTGCAAAATGAGGGGTCACATTGCACCAAATTGTACTTTAAAAATACCCAGTAAAGTACCCAGTAAAGAGATAAAGAGAAAGGGGGGCATTTGCCCAAATAGTAGTTTTGCTACAGATATGCTTGAAGCTAATCAAAGCTCTGTCAAAGGACAGGAGTGGCTTTTTGATACAGCTGCATCCACACATTTTTGTACAGATAGAGGGCTTTTCTCCACATACAAAACAGTTAGGAAGACTGACATGTCTGTTGCTATAGGGGACATTAAATGTCCAGTTTTAGGCATCGGAACAGTAGAGATGTGTTTTTATGATAAGGGAAAGCGCCAAAATTTGGAACTTAAAAATGTCATGTACACGCCTAAACTTAGACGTAATTTAATGTCAGGTTCAGCCCTTGACAGCATGGGAATGTCTTTTTCATGTACAAATGGTCGTTTTACTTTATTATCGAAAAACGGAAGAAAAATATTTACGGCTATTAAAACAAACGGTTTTTTTTCATTTGCAAACCAACATATCCCAAAGTAAAAGACAAGAGGGCTTATTCAGCACAGACTCAAAAGTGTGGTGGTGACCTAAACAAATGGCATCGAATATACTGTCATATTAATACAAAGTACATTTTAAACACAAGTAAGAAGGATGCAGTTCATGGTTTGCCAAATTTCAAGGAAAAAAACATGCCAACTTGTGAAGATTGTAAGATCGCTAAGTCCCGAAGGGTCTCTTTCAAGCCAATAGGCAAAACACGCTCTAGAGCTCCCCTCGAATTGATTCATTCTGATGTATGTGGGCCCCTTCCGGTCAAATCAAACGGAGGAGCTAGATATTTTGTAAGGTTTATTGACGACTATTCTAAAAAAGTAGTTGTGTACCCACTTAAATAAAAAGGTGAAGTTTTTGATGCTTCAAACGGTTCCAAAAAAGGGCGGAAAGATTTCTAAATCGCAAGATCATAAATCTTAGGTCTGACCATGGCGGTGAATATGAAAATACGGCTTTCAGTAAATACCTTGAAGATCAAGGAATACATCATGAATTAAGTAACGAGTACACTCCCGAAGAAAATGGAACTGCGGAAAATTTCAATTGTGTGGCCTTAAACGCTATAAAAGCTCTCTTACATGAGAGCAAGTTAAAAGAATGTTTTTGGGCAGAAGCATTACTAACTTTCGTTTATACGTGGAACCGGGTCTGCCACGGTAATCAGACAAAAACTCCATTCGAATTGTATGGAGGGAGAAAACCATCGGTAAAACACCTGAAACCCTTCGGCAGTACTGTTTACGTGGGAAAACCTAAGCAGCTGAGAAATAAATTTTCAATGAGAGCCCAGAAAGGTATAATGGTCGGATACGCACTTTTCACTAAAGGTTACGCGTATGGTTACCCCAGGAACGTATAACGATAGAAACTATAAACGTTACTTTTCCGAAAGAAGAGCGCAGAGGAATCATACTGGGTCCAAAGCGAAATACCTACAGCTCATCTGATGAATCTGAATCGGACTCTGATGAAGAAACGAATGACGAGGGTAAACCCGAAAAAGATCCAAAGGAAGAAACGGAGCCAGAAGATATAAGCAGCGTTCCAGCTCAAAGCTCGTTTCCTAATCTAGAAAATGTCCAAAACGGTTCTATACCTGATACGTCTAAAAAAGTTCTTTTTACGCCTGGATCTTCTAAACCCCAATGGGAACGACTAGCTGTAAAACGAAAAGAAGAACCAAGACATGACATTTACTATCGTATAGTTGGAACTAAAACTAGGATAAAACCATGGTCAGAAGCCAAAGATTAAGTGTTTAGCCCAGATATAAATTTTTCAATCATTAGACTTTTCTTTACAGTTTTAGTTTGTTTATGCGGCTGGTCACATTGTCAGCTTGACATTAAAGCAGCATATTTATATGCTAAACTAAATAATGAAATTTAAATGTATCAACCTCAAGGATTTATCGATAAAGATATCCTAATCATGTATGCAAATTAAGTAAAGCTATCTATGGTTTAAAGCAATCTGGAAGGGAATGGTTCTTTGAAATAAATTCAGTTTTGATAGAATTAAGATTTAAACGCGTAACCTGGTGTAACTGTGTATATGTCTTTAATGAAAATTTGGTTCTTCTGCTTTATGTAGATGATATTGTTCTGTTTGGAAAACCCCCTGAAGATATAAAACAGGCAATAGACAAGCTACGAAATAAATTTGATCTTAAAATCCTTGGGAAAACTAAAAGACTTTTAGGAGTGACATTTGAGGAGGAAAATAAAATTTTATGTATACATCAATCTGACTATATTTCAGAAGTATATGAAAGGTTTAGCAAGTTTAATATTCCAATAACATCACTACCAATCGCAAAAGGAATTGTTTTATCTAAAACGGATTCGCCAACTACCGAAACCGAAATTCAAGAAATGAGTAAAATCCCGTACCGTAGTTTAATCGGATGTCTTGCGTACATAGCAAGTCGCACACGTCCTGATATTAACTTTGCAGTTAATATATTTTCTCAGTTTCAGGAAAACACTGGCATGGTTCACTGGAATTACTTATTAAATTTATTGGGTTATGTTAAATCTGCGCAACACTATAAACTTAACCTTTCAAGTATAAAAAGTTTAAAACTTTCATGTTACAGTGATGCAGATTTCGCATCAAATCGAGCTGACCGTGTTTCGATGGGGGGAATTATTCTATTTTTAGATGAGGCTCCTATTATCTGGCGCACGTTTAAACAAAAATGCGTAGCACTTTCTACAATGGTGTCGGAATACATAACTTTAACGGAAGCTGCTAAAGATTTACAGTGGGTAATACGTATCATTCAGGAATGTATAAATTTAAGCATATTTCCAAACGAAGTCAATTTTTCAGCTCAGCTTTTGTGCGATAACCAAGCTGCTATAGATTTTTCACATTCACCCATCGAAAATAACAGGACAAAACACATTAGTGTTAGATATCATTTTCTAAGAAATTTAATTTATGAGAATATATTCACCCTCAAATATGTAAGATCAAAGGAAAACTTTGCTGATATCCTAACTAAACCTCTCCCCAAAGAAGGGTTAAAGACTTTTGTAAGGAAATGTTTTTCAGTTTAAATAAGTACAAAAACATTATGAATTCTTATATTCATATATAAAAAGTTTAGAATACATGGTATATATGTATTTGCTAATGTGAACTGTTTTTTAATGCACTTTTTGTATAGCAAATTTAATCTAATATTTTTAAACTTGGTTATTGTATAAATATAGTTAATGTGTTGTATAAAGATATTTTTGTTGTGATCACAATTTTTTATTTTTTTTTTATTTTTCCGATAAGTGCACTTATGAACCTCCCCCCCCCCTTTTTTTTGGTTAACAAATATTTTACATGTTGTATTGTAATGCATCCAAAGGATGATGGTTTAAATGGTTAATTGATCATTTTTTTAAATATTTGAAATGTATTAAAGTTATGTGTACATATATTAATGTTCGGAATTGTGTTCATATTTGAATGTTTTTGAAAAGTACAGGTAGCGCAATGTTTTAAAACCTTTTCCTTCTATTAGTGTACATGAAAATGTTTATATGATGAAATATATATTTTTGTTTTAAGCTGAAAAATTAGATTTTCAGCTTTGTCAAATATGTATTAAGTGAAAGGTTACCTTGTTCACGAAAGTGTATGTTGAAGTTAGATATTTTTTTTTATTGTTGCAATTCTAATTACATAATAATGCATCCGATTCTTTAAACTCTTCTGTATGTATGAAAGTTAAATTTTATACAGGAGTATGAAGTTACAACTCCTTTGAAAATCTAAAGGTTTGGAGTTTAAAGGTTAGTTTAATGTGATTCTAAACTATGTATGCTCGTAACTACGGGAGGGGGGGGGGGGCAATGACAGGCAGGTATGCGAGTTTTTCGCAAGTTAAGTGTGTTTAACTTATTTTTAATCCTCCTGCCAATACCTTGTCCCGAGCTGCAAGCAAAAATCGTTTGCATCCACACATTGCCGGTTTTCCAGCTCTTTTAGTCAGTCACCTCGCATTCTGCGGAGTCTTAGTGTACGGCTAAATGCGGGGAGTTTTTCTTCTGTTACTGTTTATTTACTGCATCTTGCTTTATGTAAAATTTTCGGCAAATGTGTGGTATGACCTAACGGTTTAACTGAATGTATATATTGTGTGGTCGTGCTGTATGAGGTGGCTCTGTTTTTTCCTTTTAAAATGGATTATGTAAGTTTAAGCCGTTTAAGAGCATGTCTTTAAATATTTAATGTCTTAAGTTTTTCGACATCGAAGTAATGATGTTTGTTTTAGTGATTTTAAATAAAATTATAAAAAGTTCGACGTGTCTTCAGTATATAATCAGCTGGTAATGACTGTCTACACTGCGTTTACTCTGCTCTGGCTTGAATTTAAATTGTTTAAGCTCGATGAATTCTCAACAATAAAATAGAAATTCATAGCATAAAAAAATATTTTCGATAATTTTTTTAGACTATTACATATTTACAAATATCTTTGTATTATTTTATTTTCTATTTTACTATTTATTATCATTTTCGAAATATTTAATTTATTTTAGCGAAATACGTACATATTAATTACATAATAAATATTTTTTCGAAACAGAAATTCGAAAAAATTCGATTGATTGATTTGTCGACCTACTGATTTGATTGTAAGGATTTGCAGATTTTCAAATTCTAACTTGTGAATTTTTTAATATAAATGGATCTGTAGAATTTTTAAATATGCAAATCCAAAATTAAAGATAACTCGCCAACTAGTTATTCTCTTTATATCAATAATACAAGAAATTATTGTAATCGATTTTTTTTTTCTGCTTCCAAATTTCAACGTATTTATACGTTTTAGGGTCATTCCTCCCGAAAGATATTTTTTATACAAATGTCTCTCTATCCACTCTGTCTTGTCGAAAATTGTTGAAGTTATGCATAGTATTGAACAAAACTTCAAACATATGCTTTTGACTATGGCCGTAAAGTACCAGTTGAACTTGAGGTTATTCAACGCAAGGGTACTCGGTGACAGTGATTTTTGTGCGATGTTTTTTTTTATATCATCGGAAAGTGTATTATATTATAGAATTGAACCGAACTTCTTATATACCTTTTCGACTAAAGACGTCAGGTGACAGTTGATAATGGGAATACTCCCTCCAGAAGGGAGTCTGGGATGACAATTTCTATGCGATTTTCTGGATTTTTGATTTTAAAGGAAGAATTTAATTATATTTTTGACGAAATTTTATATTTAGACTTAATGATATAGACTGAGGTGTTGTATAAAATTTTGGTGAAAATTACCCTGAAGGTGGGGCTGTAATAGAAAATTTAAGTTCGATTTTACTTTTGTATTATTAGAAAGTGTATGAATATGTATAATATTGAAGTATGATGATACCCATAATTTTTTTTTTTTTAGATATAAACGAAGTGCGACACAAATTCTAGTTGATTTACACTATCCTATTTTTTTTCTGCAACAATTTAGTGATTGAACTGTACGGTGTGTTTTGTTTTAATTGCTACACTGAATAAATACCAAAATATGTAGTGCTTTAATCAGCCCTTCGCTGACGAAATCAAAATAATATTAAGCAATGGGTTATAAGGCATAGTCACATTTAACGATAAAAAAGAAAAGTTCCTAGTCAATCTGATCCATTCAGCTCACAGGCTACGCACATTAATTGTATATTATACTCTTATTTCTTACAATAATGCCCTCAAAAATAACTTAAGGGGGAGGCTAGACCCCTGTTTCTCCCTTTTATACTTAACCAATAAACCTCTAAATCTAATCAGCGGCGTGACTTATCAGTATGAATCCGTATACAAAACTTGAAGCAAATCGGATAATTCTGCATGAAAAACCCATTTACGTAAATTAAGGCGGATGATTGGCTACCCTGTTTACTCTTTTATACTTAACTAATGGGCCTTCGAATCTAATCAGGAAAGTTCCTTTCAGAATAAACCGGTATAGCAAATTTGAAGCAAATAGTATAATTTTGCATGAAAATCTCATTTATCTAAATTAAGGGGGGGGGGGGGGTAGACCAATTCCCCCATTTATACTTAACAAATGAACTCCCAAAGCTAATCATGGAAGCGCCATCGAAAAAAAAAAAATAAGCAAATTGGATATTTCTATCAAGAGTTGCCGCGTTACGTACGAACGCATATACAGAAACTACAGGCACATTAGCTCTCAGGCTTCGTTAGCCTGTGAGCTGAAAACCCATTAAATCAATTCTGTTGAAACAAGAGTTGGTCGCTTTGTTTCTTTATTCAAGATCAGTAGCATTAATAACAGTATTATAATACAAGATTATCAGTACTTTTCTGTTAGCCGGTCGCTAGTGTTATATATACATATGTATATACAAATATATGCATACATATACATATGTGTGTATGTGTGTGTGTATATATATGTATATATATATAGATAGATAGATAGATACACTGGTCATCAAAATTAAAGGATAATGAGAAAAAAATGTGCTCACTAAGTTAATGTTGCAACCAATGCCTAATGCTGCAATTATTTATATTAAATAAATACTATTGAACTCAAAACTGCACTTCCGCGCATACATTAGAGTCGGAAATATGCAAATTAGCTTATTGACAATGTGGTGAGCAATGGAAGTATGTTGGAATTTTGGCCTGTAGTGTATATTAAAGTGAATGTGGTGTCTGAGTGTGATCATGTATTGTTAATTAGTTATGGCTCAAAGGCATCATTTAAGTGAATGTTAAAATTGGCGAATAATTGGTAGAATCGAGGAAGGTCAAAAACCAATGGAGGTCGCCCAAGATTTGGATATCCCTCAAAGTGTCATATCAAGAGCTTCGATCCTTTTTTTAAGCACGGGATCCGTTGATAGACAGCCTGGTCAAGTTTAACCAGCTGCAACAACTGCATCCGAAGACCGTTTTTTCTCGTTGTTGCTCGAAGAAACCGCGAAGCGACTACACGAGATTCGGTTAGACCTTCAGGCTACCACAAGAACTCGAATTAGCCATTCTACTGCTGCACGAAGGCATACTGGGGATGGACTGTATGCGAGAAAACTAAAAGTTTGTGTCTCACTCACACCAGCTTCCCAAGGGACCCGTTAAAACTGTTTCTGTCATAATGTTCATTGGAGCCAAGAAGACTGGGTTCGAACGGGATATTTCACGGACAAGGGAAGGACAAGTTGCGTCTTCTTTCATCTCTTTAGATCAAAACACGTCTAGAATCAGTGTTCAGACTATATCTGGACTCGTCAGTAAACAATACTTGAGCCCAGTCTTCTTGCCTCCATTGAACGTGACGAGGGCAACAGTTTAAACGGACCCCTTTGGAAGATGGAGTGAGTGGGACACAAACTTTTGGTTTTCTCGAATACCGTCCATCCTCGTTAAGCCTTCGGGCTAATTCGAGTTCCTGTGGTAGCCTGAAGGTCTGAAACCGAATCTCGTGTAGTCGCTTAGCGATTTCTTCGAGCAACAATGACAAAAAAACGGTCTTCGGATGCAGTTGTTGCTCTTGTTTTCCCTTGACCAAGTTGTCTATCAACGGATCCAGTCCTTTAAAAGCGGCTCGAAGCCCTTGATAAGACACTTTGAGGGATATTCAAATCTTGAGACACCTCCATAAGTTTTTGACCTTCCTCGATTCTACCAATTATTCGCCATATTTGACCTTAACTTAAATGAAGCCTTTTAGCCATAACTAATGAATAAGGATCACATTCAGACACCACATTCACTTTAAACAACGCTACAGACCAGAAATCCAACATACGTCCATTGCGCACCACATTGTAAATCACCTAATTTGCATATTTCCGACGCTAAAGTATGCGCGGAAGTGTAATTTTGAGTTCAATAGTATTTAATTAACATAAATAAGTACAGCATTGGCCATTGGTTGCAGCATTAACTTAGTGAGCATGTTTTTCTCATTATCCTTTAATTTTGATGACCAGTGTATATACAATATAGTATATATATATATATATATATATATATATATGTATAATGTATAGCGAGAAGAGTCTGCGGACATTTTAAAAGAATAGTAATAAAAAATATAAATATTAATATTTTGCTAAACTATGCATGAATAATTTTGACTTTATTTGTTTTTTATGCATTTCCATTGTTATTTTGCTGTTACACTGTAATTTAATACAATAGCAGTAATAAAACCAAAAAACTATTTTGCGCAATCTCTCCTTACAGGGTAGGAGAGAACGCGCACATGGCTAGGAGAGATTGCGCACATAGGTAGGATAGATTGTTATTAATAGTAACTAGAATTAAATTGTTAACAATAATAATTACACTTAATCGACATTGTTGAAAGGTTTTTGTGAGTAAATATTATTGTATCAGGAGTGAATAATTCAACCAAATGTTTAAATAATAAATAAAAGAAAGAATTTTAAGAACAGTTAAAATTTTAATTTAAGAAGATTAAAATATCAGAAAAAGCAAGCCCTACTAGGATTACAAAATAACATTAATCTAGTTGATAACATGTTTAACTTGAAAATTACTTCATTTCCATTTCCACAGTTTCATTCTATTTTGTTCGCTAACCGAGGTTCTCGTCGTCACCAATCGATGCACATATTGTTGTAAATCGTGTATCGTTCGTGCAATCACCTGCAACAAGCAATACATTGAATCCAGTCAGTTGTCGAAGTTGTCTCCTGGTACAGTTACAGACATTCAGTGCACTCATCCTCATTGACCTTCGGTTTTTTTCCTTGAGTTTTTTTTATCTCACTTTTTGTGGAAGCACCTTATCTTCAGCTTTTTTGTAGCGGCACTCTTTTGAAGTCTTTTTTCATGTATATTTTGTGGATTAGTAACATTAGTTGCACTCAGTTTCATTTTGATTTCGATGGCATTACACTACTTGGAATGGGTGAAAGCTTTTCCAAAACATTGTATTAGAAAATTTATTTTAGTTAACAAAATTAATTTATTAGCAAATTAATTGCTCATAAATTAAAAAAAATATATAAATATTTAATTAAATTATTAACAAATATATTATTCATTTATTAACAAAAATAATTACATAAAATTTATTTAATAACAACTGTATTATTAATTTATTAATAAAATTTTTATCTGCAAAAGTATTTTTTTGCAAACTAATTTGTTGCCAAATTTAGTTTTGATAATTATGTGTTTTTTCCGAAATTATTTCAAAATTGATTCTTTCATATGTTTTACGCGTAATTTGCAATTCATGCAAACTTATCAATAAGCTGTGTAATCTCTCCTAGCACTTAAACTTATGAGGAAATGCGCCATCTCTCCTAAGTAGCAGATGCGCAAACTCTCCTATTTTGGTAGGAGAGATTGCGTGGCATTTTTTTTTTAAATACGGCTACTTCTAAAATGAATTTCTGGTGTTCACATACTTAGTCCAGTTTAGTAGTTTTTAAGAAATTGTTTAAGTTCAAAATATTTTGTATTATTTGTAAGACTCGCATTAACTTTAATATTTGCGAAGCACGGATATTGGCGGTCGCCATACGGTGAACTCTCGCCAAGGCAGAACTGTTAGAACTGGAACAGGGAGCAGTCGCGGCGGAGATCGTGTAGTGAGATGTTGGAGTGAAAATCAGTGGTGTGTCGCCCTGATTGTGTTTTGATAACATCGGCATCTTAATGTCTTTGTGAAATAGTTAAAATAACCAGAAGTTAATGTTATAATATTCGTTGTGTGTGTGTTGTTTGTCCTGTTAATAAACTAGTATTCGTCAAGCCAGCAGTTCTTATTTTAACGATGTGTCTTAGCAGTGTTTTTGCATCTCAAGTATTTCTTAATAAAATAAATAAGTAACCTTTTTCTAAGGTTAAGGAGATATCGATGAGAAAACATTTTTTAGTAAAGAAAGGTAATAAAGAAATAGAGGAGAAAAAGTTGTATTGGTGCAGCACGGCATGATTGTTCTCACGGGGTTTGGTAATATCAAAGAGGTAAGAGTCTTGTTCGTTTTTATGCTAGCCCAAAAATAAAATTATATTATTCTGTTATGCTCTAAAATAATTAAAAATATTATTGTCTAGATTCATGAAGAACAGAATGAGTAATTAAATGAAGGTTATTAACACTACTTATCATTAGATTGATTATTTCTTTGAATGTAAAATTTGAAACGAAAGTATTCTTTGTTGCATTTGAAATTTCATTAAATAAATAAGGTGTATATTGCATTATATTTTAAATATGCAGTAATGTTAAAATAAGATAAATGTAGTGTAAAATAAAGTGAATATTTCACTGATTTGGGATTAAAGTTCAATAGTGGTTGCGTAAATTATTATGGAATTATTTTCCCTTTCTTTTTAAATGTTTTCGAAAGACTAAACAGGAGTGAATATTTTGTTTTTCTGCTATTTCATAAGAGCAAAATAAATAAGTGAGATTAATATTATAATTTGAAAGTGCTTTGGAAATACTTACATTACTTAACGTTGACGTAATAGAATTATGGAATATGTTTTTTTTTTTTTTTTTTATTGGTTATTTATTACCTTCGCAATTTGAAAATGCAGGAACATAATTAAAGTTGTGTTTATTTATGATTTCCTCGTTCTACAAAGAGAAAGAAAAAAAAAGTAAAAGGTTGTTTATTTCATATTTTATTAGAGGTGAAATTGATATTTTTATTATGTGATTGTGCAACCAAGTTTCGTAGGTTGAAAGTAGTGATTACATTTTTTTTGTTTGTTTGTTAAGAAAGTTCTTTCATAGATCGGAATTAGTATTTTTTTTTCTTTATACTTTATTTAAGTATCCTGAGTTTCGTAAATCGAAACTAGTGTTATGAAGGCATTCTTTTAAGAGTGTTATTATTATTTTTAAATGAAAACTAACATTATGATTTAAATTGTATTTATGAGTACGGAGTGTTGAAACAAATATTATGAGTGCATTTGTTATTTATAGACATTGAATGTACGTCCTAATTTATAATTCTTTGGTGTTCTACTATTTTAGGGTTAATGGTTATTGAAAGCAATTTGGTGAAAAGGAATATTAGTACATTTTAATTATTGTTGAATGCGTTTTTTTAACTATTAAAACGAAAGTAAACAATTGATTTAATTATGTGTACATATATGATTTTTTTCGTATTATTTCGGAAAGTTTATTTTGGATAGATTTAAAATACCGTTGATAGAATTATTTAATTAAATGATTGAAATAAGCATTTAAATTCCAAACGGTTCTATTGAAAAGTTATTTGATGATTGGTTATAGTTACATTTTTTTGTGGGAATTAATAAGTCTTGAGGTTTATTACTTTGTCTTTAATTCATTACTAGCATTTTGAATTTGTTAGAATAATTTTTTTTACCATGGCATTCCTGGGTAGGGGCAGGAAGGAAGATCTAATCGAGCTAGCACCAGAGCTGGGTATAGAAGCTAGCATGAATAATAAGAGGGCAGATATTAGAAAATTTATATCAGAAAATGAAAATTTCGTCGAAGATGAGGCCAAAGTATCTCTGAGTAGAATCATAGAAGAACGAATTCGGCGTGAGACAAAAGAGGAAGAAGAACGAATTCGGCGTGAGACAAAAGAGGAAGAAGAACGAATTCGAAAGAAGAAAGAGAGGATCGAATCCGGATAGAAGAAAGAGATCACGATCTAGAAATGAAACGGTTGGAATTAAGAAGAAATAACGTAGATTTGGGTGATGGAGTTGAAAATTCAAACGAAACAAGATCTAGAGTACAACTGATGCAGATAACTCCTAAATACGACGAAAAAGTAGACGAAATGCAACTGTATTTAGTAAACTTTGAGCGTCGGGCGGCAATGGCGCGCGTACATAAATCAGAATGGGTAGCATATTTACTGGGATTGTTACCAACAGATATGGCTAATAATATAGCTCGAGAGCCTCCTGAGAGAGCCAATGACTATGATTTCGTAAAGGATATGTTATTAAAGCGTTACAAGCTAAATCCTGAAAAGTTGAGGCAATTATTTTTCCGGCTTCAAAAGGGACCAGAAGAGTCTTGGAGAAGCTACAGTCATGCATTGAACAATTATTTCAACGAATGGATAAACGAATTAAAGGTTGAGAATTTCGACCAATTAAAGAAATTATTGGTAGCGGATCAACTCAAACGCAGGGTACCAAATGACGTGAAGGAACACTTCTTGGATCAGTGGAATAAAATGATCGACCCTTTAGATGTCGCAGAAAAGGTTGATGAATATGAAAGTTTGAAAGACGGACTGAAGAAAAATACAGTACCCACTAAACTAAAAGATGTTCCTCGATGGCAATTTGAAGAGAAAAATAAGTACAAATCTAAGGAAAGGTTCGAAAATACCAAAAACGGTCATTTTGCGGGAACGACTAAAAATGGCAGAAATGACAAACAATTTGATAAAACAAAATATCAAGGGACTTGTCAAAAGTATAGGGATTCCAGGGCGTTTAAGCCTACATGTTTTACATGCGGAGATTCAACTCATTTTGCACGGGTTTGTCCTAAGAATAATAGTCAGGGAACACGAAACATAATTGAAAGTGCTAAGAGTAATTTGGTCACTACAGAAGAAACTATAGAGAATAAAGAGGTACTGTCAGCTCGAATTACAGTTCCGATATTATTCCCTGTTAAAGCAAATTCTGTAAAGTGCGATGAACTGAAGAAAACAGAACTGAAATGTGGTTCTACAGTTCTCAACGGTATCTTAGACACAGGTGCTCAAATTTCAGTCATGAGGCATGATTTAGCCCCTATTAACGCTGGTGAAGGCGAGGGAACCGTAAAACTTGTGTGTGCATTTGGATCAACTGAAATAGCTCCATTAGTAGTTTTTAAAATAAAAATAAATGATTCTCAACATAGTGAAGTCCCAGTCATATGTGCAGTATCCAAAAAATTAGTAAGTGATATGCTGATATGAGGTACTTAATGATTGGTACATTTGAGGTACTTAATGAAGGTATTCAACAATGTCAACCATTGGCCTCCCTTGCTGTGCAAAAGGAACAACAGAAACCAAGCTCCAGCCTAAACGAAATAGCAAAGAATGATGAGGAAGAAGAAGTCGTTGAGATAGAATGTCCTACCACTTCCAGTGAAGAAGAGTGTTACAAAGTAAGTAGATCAGAGTTTATAAAGCTGCAGCAGGAAGACGAATCATTAGCTAATATTTGGAAGCTTGCAGAAGAACGAAGAAATGGATTCGAGGTAGAAGATGGACTTCTTTTACACTCTGAGTGGGTGTGTGGAGAAAAAATAAAGCAAGTCGTATTATCCTCTGTCAAGCGTGATTTCGTATTGAAAATCGCCCATGAAATTCCACTGGCTGGACACCTTGGTGAAAAGAAAACAAAAGAACGAATAAAGTACTCATTTTTTTGGCCGACTATCAGAAATGACGTTAGGAAATTCTGTGAAAGATGTAAGCCTTGTCAAGTTAGAAGAACTGAAACTTACCGAGATAGAATTCCGATCCAGCCGATTACAAGGCCGGATAATCCCTTTGAGGTTTGGAGTTTAGACTGTATAGGTCCTTTAGAACCCCCTTCCAGGAGAGGACACAAGTACATCATTTCCGCAATTGATTTATGTACTAGATGGGCAGAAGCAATACCGACCAGAAACATAAATGCTAAAACTACGTGCGATATATTGATGCAAATTTTCAGTCGCACTGGATTTCCCAGAATGATATGTACCGATCAAGGCCCAAATTTTACCTCAAAATTGGCTGATGCTTTTATGAAACTAATAGGGGTATCACCAAGATTTTCGACGCCGGGTCATCCCGAGAGCATGGGAGCTGTAGAAAGGTGGAACAGAACCTTGAAGAATATGCTGAACAAAAATGTTCAAGAATATGGGAATGAATGGGACATACATAATCCGCATCTCTTATTTGCGTATAGAGAGGTCCCTCATTGCACGACTGGTGTCTCCCCATATCAGTTAGTATACGGGCGAATACCTAAAGGTCCAACCGCATTACTTAAAGAAATTTGGACCGGCGAGAAAGTGATACCTACGACCGTCTCGCAGTCTGTAGAAAAGTATTTAGAAGAACTGAGAGAAAAGATAATGAACGCTCACAGAATTTCAAATGAGAATGCTCAACTAAATCAGCAAAATTATGCTCAAAGGTATAATTTAAGATGCCGAGAGAAAACATATCAAGTAGGTGACAAAGTCTTGATCTTGATACCAACATCTTCTCATAAGCTGTTGAATACTTGGTCTGGACCAGCGACTGTGGTACAACTGACTAGACCACACTCTGCCATTATTGAATTTGATGATGGTACAAGAAGAGAATTACATTTCAATAAAATTCGGCCATATGTGGCACGTGTCCAACACATAGGACTTGTTTTTGAACAGGATAAAGATTTTGGACAGTTACATTCTGCTCCGACAGAGCGAATGACTGTTACTGATAGTGAAGTGAAACAGCATGTTAAGGAAATGGCAACCCCTTTAGATGTTACACAACGGCATGAACTAAGCGACGTACTTTGTAAGTATCATGACGTGTTCAGTTCTAAACCTGGGACGGTGAAAGTTGAAGGACATGTGGTTAAAGTTACACCTGATTGTTCACCCAAAAGACTTCGACCGTATCGAATTCCTGTAGCCCTTCAAAGCGAAGTAGATCGTCAAATTCGAGAACTTCTGGAACTTGGTCTCATCGAGCAAAGTGATAGTGAATGGGCTCATCCCCTAGTGTGCGTTGCTAAAAAGAATGGCAGCATACGACTGTGTATAGACTTTAGACTACTGAATAGTTTTACTATTCCAGACGCTTACCCAATGAAACATGCTAATGAACTTCTGTATGAAATAGGGGAAGCACAAATAATCACTGTGCTTGACCTCACCATAGGGTATTGGCAGATTCCTATGAGAGAAGATTGTAGGCATTATACTGCTTTCGTAACTCACTCCGGACATTACCAGTGGAGAGTCATGCCTTTTGGCATGAAGAATGCAGGCAGTACCTTTCAAAAGTCTATGGACAAAGTCTTGATTCCACATAAAGACTACTGTCGGTCCTACATTGATGATGTTGCAATTTTCTCAAAAACTTGGGCTGACCATCTGAAGCATATTAGTGCAGTTTTACAGACCTTTCGTGAAGTAGGTCTTACTGTTAATCTGGAAAAGTGCGATTTCGGAAAAAGAGAAGTAAAATTTTTAGGGCATATAGTTGGATCAGGAAGATATGCCCCAGATCCAGAAAAGGTGAAAGCTATGAAGAAACTAGCGGCGCCTACCAACAAGAAAGAATTCAGAACAGTTCTGGGGATAGCAAGTTATTATAGAGACTATATCCCGAACTTTGCAAACATCGTACTACCTTTAACCAATTTGACAAAACAGAGAGTTTCAAAAGAGATCCCATGGGGAAAGTTGGAAGAAGAAGCCTTTCAAAGCTTGAAGGAACACTTAGTCAAAATGCCATCCTTATATACCTCACAATTTGACAAACCTTTTCAACTTTATACTGATGCTTCTGCTGCTGCAGTCGGGGCGTGTTTATCACAGCTCGATGAAAATGGAAAAGAGCATCCCATAGCTTTCTACAGTAAAAAGCTTACCCCATGCCAGACCAGATGGTCTACTATAGAAAGAGAGGCTTCAGTGTCGTTGCTGCACTTCAGAAGTTCGACACCTGGATTTTCGGATCTCAAATAGAAGTGATTTCGGATCACAATCCCCTTGCTTACCTTACCCAGGGATTGCCCCACGGGGCCAAGCTAGCTCGCTGGGCATTAGCCCTTCAAAGATATAATCTAAAAATTACCTATAGGAAAGGAAGTAGGCATGGTAATGCTGATGCCCTTTCCAGATTCCCTTAGGGAAAGATATAAACTTATCGTATAATGATTGTATTATTAAATATTCTGATATTTTATGTTATGTTTAATTAAGACTGTTGTTTACATTATTATTATATATATACATATTTTTTTTTCATTTATGTGTTTAAAAAGTTTGGGCTAGCGAACAGGCTCTTTCCTTTAACATTGTGTTTGTGAAACAAACTGTACTTTTCTTAGCAGCATAGTCTCTAAGGAGAACTATGTGCTCCTTAAGGAGGGACGTGTAAGACTCGCATTAACTTTAATATTTGCGAAGCACGGATATTGGCGGTCGCCAAACAGTGAACTCTCACCAAGGCAGAACTGTTCGAACTGGAACAGGTAGTAGTCGCGGCGGAGATCGTGTAGTGAGGTGTTGGAGTGAAAATCAGTGGTGTGTCGCCCTGATTGTGTTTTGATAACATCGGCATCTTAATGTCTTTGTGAAATAGTTAAAATAACCTGAAGTTAATGTTATAATATTCGTTGTGTGTGTGTTGTTTGTCCTGTTAATAAACTAGTATTCGTCAAGCCAGCAGTTCTTATTTTAACGATGTGTCTTAGCAGTGTTTTTGCATCTCAAGTATTTCTTAATAAAATAAATAAGTAACCTTTTTCTAAGGTTAAGGAGATATCGATGAGAAAACATTTTTTAGTAAAGAAAGATAATAAAGAAATAGAGGAAAAAAAGTTGTATTTATTGACGCTCTATAAAAATTCTGACGAACAGTTATGAAAATTCAAGTACTACTTTCGAAAAAAAACAGCACTGCTTTATCCAAGACGCTTGGAACAATCAATATATGCACATTCATGTAGACACTGCACTAATGCTGCTGTACAACTACCTGGAGTCGCTGGGCGCGCACTCTACTCCTTCCCGTCGAATCTCTTTGTGCGCAATCTCTCCTACCGCGCGAACTCTCCTCGCTTTACTATATATGTACAGTCGTGGGAAAAAAAAGTAAACACCCCCTACTAACTCTTCAACAAATTATCGTAGACGGAAGTTACTGGTATCGAACGATTGGAAATAAAGTCTACTTTTAAATGATGTATATAAAATTTGCTTAGGGGGCCATACACATATTAAAACGAAACCAAACCTCATTTTTTTCAATGGCAATACTCAATTTTATAGTGATATTTCAAATCTTCGGTTCAAACTATGCCTAGACATCAAATTTCAAGTCATTTGAATGATAAGTTTTTGAATTAAAAACATTCAAAATTGAGTGCTTCTAATGTTAAATTACATTTTCATATTTTTATTTATATCTCCTGAAATTATGCTCCGAATGTGCTAATTTTTTGTATAGCAATAATACTAATATGCCCAAACATGGATACGCTGAATTTGCAATTTTTATAATTTTATGATATGA
Source organism: Maratus speciosus (assembly GCA_963932465.1). Lineage (NCBI taxonomy): Eukaryota > Metazoa > Arthropoda > Arachnida > Araneae > Salticidae > Maratus > Maratus speciosus. Next base: position 173,269,790 of record OZ010790.1, on the reverse strand, counting down.
ATTATGAATTATGAAATTAATATTCGAAAAAATTATGAATTGCAACCTACAATTTTTTTGATGGATTTAGATTTATTAAGTCCTGCTTTATGAAAATTCAAAATTTCACATTTTTCTTCCAAATAGTTTTCAAATTATGCTTAAAAAAAAGGCAAAATGATGGTTTAAGGCGCCGTCTATGATCGAAGTAAGTAGATATTTTGAAATTTCTTCTGCCGTCCTGTAACCTAACCGGCTTCATTGACTGCTTGAGTGGTGCTTAAGGAGCCTTGATTAAGAAGGAGCTTCTCTCGGTTAACAATCGAGTACCGAACTTCAATTTGGATACAGCCCTTAAAATACGTTCGTTTTAAAATAGTTAATTTTTCGGAAACTTATGTTATGATTTGCATAAAAATTTGTTTCTAAGCTAATTGAAGGATGTAGAGTTCATTTATGCTGTCAGAATTGTGTATTGCCATTGGAAAAAACAAAGTTATGGTTCATTTTAATATGTAGATGGCCCCTAAGCAAATTGTATATACATCATTTAAAAGTACACATTATTTCCAATCGTTCGGTACCAGTAACGTTCTTCTACGGTAATTTGTTGAGGAGTTAGTAGGGGGTGTTTTTTTTTTCCACGACTGTACATGTACATATATGTGTATAGATATCTATATATGTGTATATATAACACTGGCGCCCAGCTAACCGAAAAGTATCGATTATTTTTACAATATAAGAATTGTATAATTAAGAAGATTTTTTCATGCATGACACAAAGGTTTTTCTTTGATAGAAAACAATATACAACTTTGTCCCTTAATTCTTTAAATCGACACAAAGTGGCGTAATAAAATTTACACTATTTTAATACATTTTCAGCAAATGTTTAATCTATATTATAATTAAAAATGTGTTCGTGAGTAACAGCTCTTGTCATTTTGAGGGTGATAATGAATTTACTATTAAGTTTCTTCTTTACCGATTTTTTTTCTTTCACGCAGCTCTGAATTTTAGTTTCTACACAATCGAATAATACTTATTTAAAAATGCAATTTGTTTGAAAACAGTATCTCAATTTACAAATGTTTTATGGTTTTTAAAATATTTTGCAAGCACATTCATTTTTAGATAGATTTCGTATGGAATACTACCTATTGCGATCGCTCCTATGTTGGAATTTCTGAAAAATTCTTGCAGATCTGCACCGATCATGATCCCTAGATCCCAAAACCATCTTCAGTAAAAAACTTTATATCTATATATATATATATATATATATACAGGATGTCGTCGTCAGGAGAAACTTCGTCAATTCTCAAGATATCCAATCCAATTACATTTACTATAAATGTTCTTAACATTATCTACAACTTTTTTATTGGCAAGTTTTTGATAGGACCAATTCATACAAAAAAGGGGGGGGGATTGAAGAAGAAAAAATCCATGACTTCGTCAATTCACAAGATATAATATCCGCATGAATTTATTACATATCTTCTTAATAATATCTACAACATTTATATTGAAAAGTTTTTGATAGGACAAATTCTTACAGCAAAAACAAATCAAAAATACATAACGGTTGAAGAAAAAAATCATCGTATCACGGTTGTATTCAAATCCATTATTTTCTGACTCGGTTTTAAATTCATTTTTGCTCTCAAACGAATCCAATTGGTAGGTTTTCGTATTCAGAAACGGTATAATGTATCGTAATGGTCGATTTTTTAATAGAGGCAGAATATATTTCAAAAAATTATGTCGAAGTTCGCATTTTGATTTGGTTTGGTTTGGTTTGTGTTTATGACGGCCGATTATCAACACGTGGGATATAAGCCCTGGGGGGAAGTGCCCTTCGTGGGGGTCTTTCTAAGGGAACCTAACCCGTATTTACGCATGGGAATCCACGGTTTCGAAGAAAACCACGAAAACTCCGAAACGGTTAGGCCGACGGGCGCGAGTGGGTTCGAACCCAGCACCTCCCGTCTACCAGCTTCGAGAGCAGAACCTCTCAGCCACTGGTGGGGCAGTTCGCATTTTGAACCGAATTTCCCGAAGTGATTGAGTCGGAAACGAAAAATATGGCCCCAATGAGAAACTAATTGTTTATAAATCAAGATTTAATTAATTGAACGAAAAATAGAAACACAGGTCACCTTTAAATCTCTTCAAAAAATCACATCAACAAGTTTCATATTTTTACTTTCTTCTATCTTCATTTGAAGAAAGTATTGTAATCGATATTTTTTTAACTACCAGTTTTCGACGGATCTACACGTTTTAGGGGGCAGAGATCCCAAAAAAACATGTTTATAGAAAATGTTTGTCTGTCCGTGTGTCCGTAAGTCCGTGTTTCCGTATGTCGCCATTGTACCATAGAAAAGTGTTTGAAGTTATGCATAGAATAGAACCAATTTTTTTTTCAGTTTGTGGCTATGGCGAGCACGTCCTCCATTAATCTGGGAAAAATTCGCCTGTAGGGGGCGCTGTAATAGCGATTTTTGTGGCATTTTGACTATTGTATCATTGAAAAGTACATGAAGTTACATATAGATTTGAACGAATTTTTTTTTTAAGTTTGTGGCTATGGCAAGTAGGTCCTCTATTAATTTGGGGAAAAATCCGCCGGTAGGGAGCGCTATAATATCGATTTTTGTAGCAATTTGAATATTGTACCATCGAAAATTATATGAAGTTATGCATAGAATGGACCAATTTTTTTTTATATATAAGATTTTGGCAATGGCAAGCAGGTTCTCCCTTAATTTGGAAAAAATCCGCCGGTAGGGCACTGTAATAGTGATTTTTGTGCGTTTTTGTGGCCTTTTGAATATTATACCATCGAAAAGTGTATGAAGTTATGCATATGAATTGAACCAAATTCTTTGCGTATGTTTTGGCCATAGCAAGAAAGTCCTCCCTGAATTTGGAAATATTCCACCCAAAGGGAGCACTATAATAGCATTTTGTGTAATTTTCTATCGAAGTTGATATAGTATTGAAGTGATAAAAATGAAATATTGACAATTGTGACAACATTTTGAAATATTAAAATACATGAGATAGAAGAAAGTTTTGGGATTGGCACATCCAAGTAGTTTCTTTTAAAAATGAATCTGAAAACATGACGGAAAATTTCGAGTTGTTGAGCATGGAAAAGTATTTTTTTTAATACCGCCTTAACATTATTCTGGTTGAAACCAGCTCTTATATAAAAATGAAATTAAAAACTTGACAAAAGCGGCCAGATAAAATTATTAAGGTGGCTTTATCGCTAATCATGAGTTAGTTTTTGTTGTTGAAATTAGTACTTAAATTCGAAATCTACCCGTGCCTGTAGGCCGAGCCGGGAGGGATTTTTTTATCTAATGCTATCGCGCGCAGGACGATTATTTAATATCACCTTGTTTCCAGTTATATGAATATAAATATTTCAGCATTTGATTCCGGTTAATATTTCAAACGAAATTAAAATTTCATCAATAAATAAGTAAATAAAATAATGCGCATGCACATCTATACATAGTCGAATAGAAAAAAAAATAGTTTTAAATGCAATCTGTTAGAAAACTATACACCAGTTTGCTGTTTTTTATGATATGATAAGTAATTTTCAAGCGTATATATATATTGTTAAATCTACCTAAAAAATGAATAGATATCCATTAATCGCAACTATAATAACCACCGCGAAATGATATGTTCGTAATCCATGTAGAATCCCTCAGAAGGAATCGATAGTAAGTTTAAACGTAAACAAAAGTTACAGTAGAAAAAATAATTTATACTTTTGAAGTTTTACATCCATGAAAAAATAAGTAATTTCTTAATTCCTTTAAATGTCATCATAATCGTTCAAAAACAGTTCGAGCAATCTGTGGATTCATGAGATTTTCGTTGTTGGAAAGTAACGTTGGTAGTAACAAAAACCAACTGGCAAATCTAAAGAGGAAGCTGCAGCGTTACTTTAATTTCCAGTTGACAGCCCTTCCTTGATGGATTTTTTTTTCACTCTTTTCGGTTCTGTTACATTATCTGTTTCTTTATATTAACTTCATCATAATTTCTTATCTTGTTTCAATGTAACCGTTCACTTATGCGATTCATATTTACTTTTTCGTTAATTTGAAAAGTTAATCAAATTACATGTTAAAAAAGGTGTAAATCAACAAACTACTTTTAGTAAAAGCTATAGAAATGTGTTACTAAACTGTAAGCTTACTAAAATTTTAGCTGTACACTGTAAAGAAAAAACATGTAAATCTACAAAACTAGTTTTTGTAAAGCTACAGAAATATGTATGCTTACTAAAATATTATCGATAACCGGAATAATTACATGTTTATTTTTGTTGTTGTTGTTGTTGCAGTTAGATAAAAAGTTCTAAGCATCTCAGATTCTTAGGAAATTCTTAGTAACCTCATAGATATTTTTTAAAGAGTAGTGTTTTCGTAAATTTACTTAAAAGTAATATTTGTTTTAAAAGTTAATATAGCAGTGTAAGATTATTTTTTTTACTTGTGTTCGTTTAATACAAATTCAATATAAAAGTCTTTTTTTTTTTTTAACATTTTCTTTTGTTGAATTTCAATGGGTTTCGCATTGTTTAAATGAAACGAATGTAACTTAAGTTTTGTTTTAAATTTAATAATTAATTTGTATACTACGGAGTTTTTTATTTATTTATTTCTTTTTTTATTTCTTTTTTTTTTTACAAATTTTCAACAAAAGCGAAAAAACTTTTCTTTCCCAAATTAGCTTTATAGCATTTTACGAAGCAAAGAATACAGTAATTCTGGGAATCAAGTGAAAAAAAAATTGCACAATATCACTAAAGTCCATTAATTTTATAAACTTGACATCTAAACATATGATATAATAGCTGCTCATTATTTTTGTCCTATATTTCAAAGTAATATCAACTATTTTGTTCAGAGAAGTGAATGATGGCAGTTTATCGACACTTTTGACTCCTCTAAATAAGACTTTAAAACTTATCTTGTCAAAGTTTAGTTTTATTTTCTTCATTTTCCAGAAGGGCAAATGCTTTTTTTTTTTTTTTTTTTTTTTTTTTTTTTTTGTTAGTACAGCACTATCCGTTTGCTTTCGATGTTATACAAAATAGAATTACATGTTTGAATTTCATAAAGAATATGATTTAACATTTCATACAATATGCTGCAATTTAGCCTTTTATGTTTATTGGCATAAAATGTTGTAAGTTGGTTAAGTCAAAACGTTCCGTTTATTTTACTGTAAAAATGTGCTGGTATCATTTTTCTAGAAAATGTATTGACGCATAAATCTGTACAAAATGTCATTCTTGCATTTCATTCATTTCGATTACGCTAACATGATTTTTTTAATGTGAGCAGTAGTTTAAAATAAAATATCTAAAATTAACTTTATTCACGAAAAAAAAAGATATTTATTTGTACATTAAAACTCCATGCTTTGTAATATCTATTTCAAATTTAATACAAAACTTAGTTTATTACAAAATTCAGGTACGAAAGAGAGATTTAGTAAAGATAGAGTAATTAGTGTTTCCAATCTCTGAAAATAACATAGTGTTACACCGATCAAAAAAATAAAAATAAAAATAAAAATAACGCGAAAGTAACCATTACTTTAATTTGCTGAAACAAAACATCATTTTTAACCGTATGTTATATACTTTATATTTCTAGCGTATTTATTTACACATTATAGCACACTTCAATTATGCACGTTTCCTAAAATGTGTATTTAAATTTATATTTAGTGTGTTATACCTTTTATAGGGTAATGGGAATAAGTTTCTCATTTAATTTTAATTGAAAACTGATCGATTTGAACCGGAATTTTTAGTAAAATATTTTGCTTTTTATAAGCAACATTTCATATTAAAATGAACTACCCAAGTAATTTTCACAACTAAGGCTAAACCTAAAGTTAAGATCCCTTTCAAATAACTTAATTGAATTAAGTGTATAATGCTTTTAATCTTTTCCATAAATTTTATATTTTTGTTTTGTCATTAATTTTCTTATTTCATCCATTAAGTAGTTTAACACTACACTTTTTTCTTTTTCCCAATGACTCACAAAAACATACATTTCATTTATAGACTGGGTGTTAAGCTTATCAGAGCTGGGAAACACCTCAGTGCTGCTCAAGTGTTCAGCGCTGTTCAAATTAATTTTTAGATACTAATGGCAGTGAATCTTTTCAACATTTCAGCCACAGATTGCCTTGCTCGATAGATGGTTAAACTTGAATCAAATGTTTTGTTAAATACAAACGTACCCATGGATAATAAATTATTTTTATAAAATTAATGAGTTATTTCATTTCGCATATTCTTTAAATTTCTTTTATTTATATCTTGTAAGTTTTACAATTTTTATTTTTGAAAAATGTACTTTAAAAATCAACCAATATGACAAAAATGATTTTCCAACGATATAAAAGGGCTTAAAAATTAAATAGAAACTGACAATTGAAAACATTGTCTATCTTATCTGCAGTTTTATTTGCTCTCCAGCGGGATTACGATTGCAAAATGATTCTAGTAAAACAATAATTGAAAAAAAAATATAATAATTTTAGCCACGCAGGCGCTTAAATAAAATAACCAATGGGACATTTTATGTTAATACCTTCATTCATAATTTTAATGAAGATTTACTGGATTTACATAAATAATACGATTTTGATAACCTTTATCTTTCATTATCGATATAAAAGGGCTTAAAAATTAAATAGAAACTGACAATTGAAAACATTGTCTATCTTATCTGCAGATTTTATTTGCTCTCCAGCGGGATTACGATTGCAAAATGATTCTAGTAAAACAATAATTGAAAAAAAAAATATAACAATATTAGCCACGCAGGCGCTTAAATAAAATAACCAATGGGACATTTTATGTTAATACCTTCATTCATAATTTTAATGAAGATTTCCTGGATTTACATAAATAATACGATTTTGATTACCTTTATCTTTCATTATCGATATAAAAGGGCTTAAAAATTAAATAGAAACTGACAATTGAAAACATTGTCTATCTTATCTGCAGATTTTATTTGCTCTCCAGCGGGATTACGATTGCAAAATGATTCTAGTAAAACAATAATTGAAAAAAAAAATATAACAATATTAGCCACGCAGGCGCTTAAATAAAATAACCAATGGGACATTTTATGTTAATACCTTCATTCATAATTTTAATGAAGATTTCCTGGATTTACATAAATAATACGATTTTGATTACCTTTATCTTTCATTATCCATTTATTAATTACATTCGGAGTTATATCGTTTTTAATTAAACCCGCCAATGACTTCTCCTCGATCGATTAATACAGGAGAAGCAGTCATGCATTGGAATTTGCACTATGCTACCAAAGATAACCGGCCACTTGCGATTTTGGACGTTTTCTTAAATATCTAGCAAAATAGACGAGGATTTATTCTGAAACTGCAGGTGTGTAAACAAAATAGTACAGGTCATATATTTCCGCGAAGATTTCTTCCTGATACCTCATAGAGGACCGTCTTCAAATTGAAAATGAACGAATATCTTTAGGAAAACCTGTAAAAACTAATGTAGCAAAAGCGTTCAAAATGTATATTATGATAAAGGGGCTAATTGTAATAAACTGTGTTCATTTTTATGTGAATAGCATGTATACACGTATAGAATTAAAGTTTTTATAAAAAGAGTCCCAAATTTTGCCAAGTTTTATGCTTATAAATTGTAGAGTTCTTAATATATAAAAAAAAGTTCTTTTCAGATAATATGACAAACAACATTGTACACAATACCCTCCAATCAGAATTAAAAAATAATAAAAATTATATGAAAAATGAACAGTTTTACTAAATAATGATTCTGTGCGTGTGCCCGACTGTAATCAAAATATAATTTGCATAATGTGTTAGCTAAATGTATAGAGCAACTTTTGGTAAAGTCTCAAAAACATAGTTTGAAAAGTCTGAAAATTGTCGTCTATAGAATAAGCTCAAAATCCGTTATTCCCAAAAGAAAGGAAAAATATGAAGGGCTGTATGCAAATATAGTAGTACGTGCAATATTGTGCATGCTATAGTAGCACTAATCAATGGATATATGGATACAGCCCCTCTTCATTTTAGGAACAACGTGTTTTGAGCTTATTCTATCAACGATAATTTTCAGAATTTTCAAGCTATGTTTTGAGACTTTTACAAAAGTTGCTCTATGCATTTAGCCAACACATTATGCGCATTATAGTTTAATTGCAATCGCGCACGGGCAGTGAAACATTATTTAGTAAGCTTGCTCATTTTTCATACAATTTTTAATATATTTTAATTCTAATTACAGGGTACTGTGTATAATGCTGTTTGTCATATTTACTGAAAATTACTTTTTTTATATTAAGAACTCTGCAAATTAAATGAAAAAAAAATTGGCAAAATTTGAGACTGTTTTAATAAAACCTCGAATTTCCCTTCACGTATACATGCTATCCACATAAAAATGAGCACAAATTATTATAATAAGCCAGTTAATCATAATCTACAGTTTGAACGCTTTTGCTACATTAATTTCGACAGGATTATCCAAATGATATTCCTTCTTTATCAAATTGTTGGCGGTTCCCTATGGGTTTTCAATCAAATCTTCACGGAAATACATTATCTGTACTATTCTGTTTACACATCTGGAGTTTCAGGATAATTGCTCATGTATATTTCTAGATATTTAAGGAAACGTCTAAAATTGCAAGTAGTCGGCCATGTTTGGAGATATAGTGTATAAGTATTTGCAGAACTTCAAAGTACAGTCATTTCTAAAACAAAATCATCACCACCTAAATTTCAGCAGTTTGTATGTTATAAGGAAGATATATAATTTTATTTTCGGCATCACGAAACAAACTATTTTTTTTTTTTTTTTACTGGATGTATTTAATTATGTGGACGTTTTTTTAATATAACTATCAGATTCGTTTAAATATATCTTATTTTAATTATTTTTTATGTACCTAAAAGTCATTGGTAAATAATTTACCCAATCGGTATTTCCCAACCGTTTTTTATAAAGACATCGTCATTTGACCTTTCAATTTTTCTCCTAATGTATCTATGACTTCATATAAAATATGACTTTTTTTGTTGCTGTTGTTACTGATTATAATTTACCATTATTCAGTAATTCAAGTGATTCTTTTATTGTATGAAAATACTTGAAAATAACTTATCCAATTACTATTTCTACTTTATTTTTTTTATAAGGTTTTAACATTATTTCTTATTTCACCTATTATTTCCTCGTATTTGTCATTAAGAGGCATTATTCTGAAATTCAGAGAAGTGTGATAGTTGTATTTTTTGTTTTACCTGATTTTTTTTAATGTTGGAGTAGATGATATTTAATAAATATTGTGCAATTTTGAAACCCTGAAAAAATTTCCTGTTTCCTGTACAAAATGTCAAAGTTCAAGATCATGAATCCTTCTTTTCATGAAACTTGAAATGCCAGTATGTTTGAATTGCTATATCTCTGGAAAGCAACAACATCCGAAAATTATTTTTTCATAAACTGTTAGTATAACACAACATGCTTAATAAAATTTACTTGGTTCCATGGGCATTGTTAATTTTCATTGGTATGTTGTCACAAAATGCAATCAAAATGACGTTTTTGTCCGTTTTCTGCACTTATTATCTTAGTTAAGCAACAGTACCCGAAAATTTTTCTTACTAAAATATGAAAGTTTACTATTTGGACAAGCTAAGTAACATAGAACTTTACGGTGCTATCGATGCTGTTAGCAGATACAATCTGTTAAATATTTAAAAGTTTCAAAATCTGCAACTTTTGAATTATTCCTATCTCAAAACAGCATTACAGTTGAATGAAACAAAATATATCAGGTGGTAGTTGAACATATGTACAAAAACATAGAAACAAAAAATAAGTGGGGCCTCATGCTATTTTCAGAAAAAATGACAAAACTTATAAAAAGGCAGTGTCAATATCAGGCTTCTTCCCTATCAGAAAATGATTTATCCCGTTTCTCGGTCCCTTTCGTAAGTTTTTCTCCTATGAGGAAATGGAACGTCCCTTTTTTCTTTCTCCTTGTAGGGAAAAATCCTGATTATTGCATTACCTTTTTGTAAGGTTTATCATTTTTTTTCTTCTAAAAATAGCATGAGGCCCCACTTATTTTTTGTTTCCATGTTTTTGTACATGTGTTCAACTACTACCTGATATATTTTGTTTCAGTCAACTGTGATGCTGTTTTGAGATAGGACTAATTCAAAAGTTGCAGATTTTGAAACTTTTGAATATTTAACAGATTAAATCTGTTAACAGCATCGATATCCCGGTAAAGTTCTATATTACTTAGCTTGTCCTGATAGTAAACTTTCATATTCTATAAGAAATGTTTTGATGTACTATTGCTTAACTAAGTTAATAACTGCAGAAGACGGACAAAAAGGTCATTTTGATTGCATTTTGTGGCAACATAACAATGCGACATGGAAAGAAGTAAATTTTACTAAGCATGTAGTGTTATACTAACAGTTATGACAAAATAATTTTGGGAATCCAGAGATATAGCAATGCAAACATACTGGCATTTCAATTTTCATGAAAAACGGGATTCATGGTCTTGAACTTTGACATTTTCTACAGGACAGAGGAAATTTTTTAGAGCTTCAAAATTTCACATTATTCATTAAATATGATCTACTTCAACATAAAAAAAATCAAGCAAAACAAAAAATACAACAATCGCACTTGTCTGATATTCAAAATAATGGCTCTTAATAATAGTTTTTATTCATTTTTGAGAAAGCCTTGATATATTACTGGCCAGTAAAATGATTAAAGAAAAACACTCTTTGTGTTTTGAAGTTAGTTTTCATTTAAACTTACACAACAATATCTTGAGTACATTTTGTAGAAAAATCAATTTGCGTAATATTAGGAAAAACTAAAAAGAGATTTTTACTGTGTTACTAAGCGCTTGATTTTAAAACAATTAATCAAGAGTAAATAACTTGGGTTTCAATTTATTATTGAAAAGTTTAATACTTAAATTCTACTGTTATTCATTTTTTTTTTTTTTTGTTAAAGGCTTTAATTTATATTAGTTTGTTTATTTCGTGTAGCATTATTTTTTTATTAACATTGTTCTCGCTATTAATTTCTCTCTAAAAATAGTAGTACAAAACTATTTCCATTAATATTGTCATTTGTACTCTAATATTCAAAATATCTTATCATATCACAGTTCAGTGCATATTCGCATTACACATAGTTGTTTTAAACAATATTTTGATATTGTTTAAAGAAGGAGAGTAGTAAAGGGCATATATTTCTGTTAATGGTGAGGGATTTATTGATTGGCAACATAATATTTGTATTTGTCTTTTTTAATATGTTATGTTATCATATCATGTTTTATTATCATATGTCATACTACATATTAATTGTATATCATATTAATGCGTTTAATATAATTATGCATCACGTTTTACGTAAGTTATTGAAAAACGAATAAGAAAAACCAGTATGTACAATTAATGTTATAAGAAATCATAAAAAATACCGAAACAAGAAATATTACATACAAATGAAAATAACAGTATGTCCGAACACAATTTAACTCGTTACTTATTCACGTTAACATGTACCTCGCATACATGTGAATTCCATAACTCAAAATGAGAATTTTGGAAAATTCAGAGCTACAAAAAAAGATATTTTATAGATATTTTTATAGACCATAGTTCTGTTTTAACTAACCCATTTTTCTCTAAATTACTTAAAAATGTTTTTTTTTCTATTTCCTGAAAAACTTTTTTAGTTGTGACAGTATATTTAGTTCTTTTTCTAGTTCAGTTTGTGTTATTTAAAACGTGAGTATTATAAATTTGTGAATGTGATACATTCACGTGTGATACAAAGTGAACTAAATTAAATTTCTTATATTTTAATAGATTTTTATTAACAGATTAAACAAAAAAGTTTGGTAGTTCTTTTTATTTTCATCCACAAATAGTAAACAAAAAATTATAATTTACAGAAATGTATTATGAATAAATACTTTAAAAAATATATCGCACATGTTGAAGCTGCAAAACCAAATTACAGACGTGTGAAAATTATTAAAATAATTGTGAAATTTACATTAAAAACTTGTTATATTAAAGAAATATTTAAAAAATATTGATGCATTTAATATTTAGTATGCATCACCTTGTTTTGTATTAAAGAAACGATTTCATACTTGTTTTGGCATACTTTGTATGAGTTTTTGGCAATTAATTTGTATTTCATTGTCATGATACCAACTTTGGACGAGTCTTTCTATCAGACCAGTCTTGTTTGTGATGTTTCATTTCTTTAATTTTTTCTTTACAATGGCCCAAATGTTTTCTATGGGGTTCATATCTGGACTGTTTCCAGGCCACGGAAGTGTTTTCTTTAATTAAATTAAAGAAATGCATCATCACAAACAAGAAGGTTCTGATAGAAAAACTCATCTAAATTTGACATCATGACAACGAAATACAAATTAATTGCCAAAAATTCATAAAACGTATACCAAGACGTTTCGAATCTTTAATAAAAAAGAAGGGATGCACCTTAAATATTATATGTATCAATATTTTTTTAAATGTATTACTTTTAAATATAATAAGATTTTAATGTAAATTTAACAATTATTCTAATACTTTTCACACGTCTGTATGTATATGAATCTCCTAGGGTCTATCATGGCAGCACACACATCTTCACAATGAATTCACATTTAGTCTCTCTGTTTTCTATGATTCCCTACAGAACCTTTGGTAGTCCAGTAAGATAAATGGTAATTACGAAAATAAATTTTCTATTCTTATCACGCAGTAGTTTATCGATTGAAGGAGTCTAGATTATTTATATTCAGCTTGAGAATATCGAACTCTCACACTCCTCTATTATAATCAATGAAATTGTGTTCGAGGAGAAACGGAAATGTAAGTGAATGGTCATTTTGAACTACACTTAACGCTTTGTTGTTTCACTGATATTCCCGATCTTTTTCATTATTATGAAGTAGGACAAAGATTTTTAGTTTATAATAAATATAACATGAATAAATTCGGAATTGATTGCTTAAAAATTTACGAAAATGTGCTTAATGCGTTGTTAAATATATAAAATATGAAACATCGAATGCAACAAATCGGAAATTATACATTAAACGTGGCAAATCAGGTATGTTCGTACTATAATTAGTTTTATAAATATTCATATCTTGGTGCAATGACTGTTGCACTCTTTTGGAAAAGCACGCATACAAATTTATTACGATTATAGTTATCAGATTCAGTAATACGGAAATAGGACTTCATCTTAAATAGAACGTAATAATCATAGCAACCTAGAATCATTACCTACTATCGGATATCATTAAATTAACTAGTAAATCTGCAGATCAGGAGCCTCAACGTCAGCTCTGCAAGTCTTTTTTTAAACACAAATTTGTAATATTCAATTTCCTGCAAAACGCAATTTAAAGTTCTCGAATTACGTAATTATTTATAAGAATTAAAAAAATACGTTTTCAGTTAGAAGCGTTAAATTGAAAACGTTGTTATGTTAGGATATTTTGAAAATTTCTTGAGCTACTAATTCTGGTATTTTTTTAGATAATAAAGTCTTCAGGGGGCGGAGCCCCCCTGAACCCTCCCATGGTCTCATTAAATTTACATATATAACTTTTTATTGATTGCGCTAATGGTTATTGTAAATCTTAGATTTCTTTTTACACTTCCGAGCCTTATTTTTCAATAACGATGGACAGAAAATGATTTACATTGAGGCTATTATATTAAAAGTTTAGGTTTTTATGAACGAAAATGTAATTTACTTTTAAAAATAAAATACTTTTCATTCATATTTTCTGAAATGAGGCTGCATTAAGAAGTAACACTCGTCAAAAAATATTTTTTCAGGCAATCTAGTTAATGTTTGGTTTTTAAGAATGAAAATATTTATTTCCCAATATAGTGACGTCATTTTCGACAGAGATCATTTGGCGGTGCATAATTTTGACATTTACTATATTTGCTTTTCAAAAGATTTTTTTTCTCATTGAAATTTTCGATTAAAAATTAAACATTTCTGTTAGCCGTGCAGACGATAAAACGTGAGATATTGGCATTTTTTTTTTTTTAATAATAAGAATTAATATCATAACTCAAGGCTCTTTTATTTCAACCTCAAAGCGTATTCGTTTTAGTTTTGATATATGAGGTCAAATTCACGTTCTTTTCGTACATTCGAATTAATTTCCAATATGAAGACGTATTCATGGCTATTTTTATTTCATTTTCCTCTTGCACATGAAAATTCTTGAAATCAAAATTAACTGTTTAGGATAAATTATTATTCCGCGATCTGATTTCCTTGGCAACGGTCAATAAAAAGATATTTTATAGCAAAATGTCAATTTATTCCTTATGAAAATAATGAGCTTTTTAATTTAAAAGAAAAACATTTGGACAAAATAAATAGAACAGAACCTGTCTTTATTTCTGGGGTAAATTCCATCTATATGTAAAGTCAGAAAGGCATTAATTAATTCATCCCTTTTGACGTTGATTTGACTTCAAAGAATTACACACACTTTCACATTTACGATATTTTTAGGTGTAATTTCGTTGCTAGGTAACAATTAAAACAAAATTAAAACAATGAAATATGGGCATTTACTTTAACTAAATTTGTAAAAGAGAATATTTTATATTATTGGAACAAACATATAAACTCCCTCCATATGTTATACACCGAAAAAAAAAAAAAAAAACTCTGACAAATGTATACACAAAATTTCAAACTAATATGAATAATGTATGTTTCTAATTAGGAAATTTCATAATCCATAATTTACCATTTAAATCCTTCAATCATATTAGCCATTTCCTTTCAACAAATGAAAATGGAAAAATCGTCTGAATTGCTATAAAAAAGCATTATTGCGCAAAATAAAATATTCTATATTTTCCGAATGAATGAACCAAATATAACAAAAAACAATACAGCTAAATCTGTGTACTTCACCAACATACCCACTTAATTTCAAGCTAATCGGATGCTTTTTGCGGCATTTATCGCGGAACAGACAGACAGACTAACAGACAGACTAACGGAAACCAAAACTTTTCGTGTCTCCACAGTAAGCCTTCACTGACGTTTCGGCAATTACGTATGATAGGATATAATAGGATAACAGCCATGGCAACCTAGAATCATTACCTATCACGATATATCATTGCATTAATTACGTATGGCAGGATTTAATCAAATAAACACCATGCCAACCTTGAATCATTGAATTAATTATGTATGATATGATTTAATAGAATGAAGAAAACTTCTATTAATATCTTTTAAAGTTTTTACTCGATTTTCATAAAATTTTAAATGACTCGACAAAATTCTGTAACGGATATATGTATTAAATTTCAAACGATCATTCGGTTGGTTAGTTTTTGCGATGTTATATCCAAACAGATGGACAGTCAGGCATAATTGACGTACAAGACGACGACTATAAGCGCTACGTATTTATATTTACGAACGCAGATGGACGGACCACACGACGAATATAGATGCTACGCATTTATGTAATTACGAACGCAGATGGACGGACAAGACGACGAATATAAGTGCTACGCATTTATATAATTACAAACGAAGATGGTCAGATCAGACGACGTATATAGGTGCTACGCATTTATATAATTACAAACGCACCTAAAATTGTATATCTAAAACCTAATACTTTCAAGTATAATCGTACGTATCAAAAATATAAATACGAAATCGAAAAACTGGAAAGCTGCAGGCCAAAATATGTATACGAATCTCCCAGGATCTACCATGGCAGCACACACACCTTCACAATGAATCCATATTTTGTCTCTCTGTTTTCTACGACCCCTTACAGAACCTTTAGTAGTCCAGTAAGATAAAGGGTAGATATGAAAATAAATTTCCTATTCTTATCACATAACAGTTTATCGATTGAATGTGTCTAGATTATTTATATTTAGCTTGAGAATATTGAACCCTCACACTCCTCTGTTATAATCAATGAAATTGTGTTTGAAGAGAAACGGAAATGTAAGTGAATGGTCATTTTGAGCGACACTTAACGCTTTCTTGTTTCTCTGATATTCCCGATCTTTTTTCATTATTAGGAAATAGGAGGCACTGAATACAAAGATTTAAGTTTCTAATAAATCTAGGTAACATGAATAAATTCGGAATTAATTACTCAAAAATTTACGAAAATGTTTTTAATGCGTTGTTAAACATATAAACTATAAAACATAAAATACAACAAGTCGGAACTTGTACGTTAAATGTGGCAAATCAGCTGTGTCCGTACTATAATTAGTTTTTATAATTATTCATATCTTGGTGCAATAACTGTTGCACTCTTATGAAAAAGTGCATGTATACAAAATTTATTACAATTATTTTTATTAAATTCAGTAATACGGAAATAATATGAGCCCATCTTAATTAGAACGTAATCACCATAGCAACCTAGAATCATTACCTATCATCGGATATCATTATATTGATTATATATGATAGGATTTTATAGAATAACAACTATGGCAACCCAGAATCATTAGCTATCAGGGGATATCATTGCATTAATTACGTATGACTGGATTTAATTGAATGAAGAAAACTTTTATTAATATCTTTTTAAGTTTATACTCGATTTTCAAAAAATGTAGGACGTAGTGAATAAAAATATCTTTAGCTTCTAATAAATGGTTACATGAATAAATTCATAATTAATTCAGTCAAAATTTAAAATGTGAAACATAAACGACAACGTTAAAAATATAAAATATAAACTACAAGTCGTAAATTGTACGTCAAGAGTAGCACATGAGGTGCATTCGTAATATAACTAGTTTTATGAATATTCAGATCTTGCTGCAATAGCCGTTGCAAACTTATGCAAAAATGCATGAATACAAAATTCATTACAATTATGTAGGTTAAATTCATTAATACAGAAATAATAGGACTCCATCTTAAATAGGACGTAATAACCTTAGCAACATAGAGTCATTACTTATTATGGGTTATCATTAAACTAAGTTCGTATGATAAGTTTTAATAGAACGATCACCATGACAAATTAGAATCTTTGCCTGTCATAGGAGATAATTGAATTAATTACATATGATAAAATTTAATAGAATGAAGAAAACTGTTATTAATATATTTAAGTTTTCATAAATGTTGAAATGGCTCGATAAAATTCTATAAAAGTTATGTATATTAAATTTCAAACCATTCGGTTGAGTAGATTTTGTGCAGTTATATACGGACGGACCAGCGGACGAATACAGGAGCTACGTATTTATATAATTACGAACGCACCTAAAAATACTAAATTTAAAACCTAGTTTTTCAAGTCCAATCGTACTCATAATCAGGATTGAAAATATGAAATACGAAATCAGAGAGCCGAGTCCTTTCGAATAAAATATCTGCTGGAATGTTCCAAAATTGAGCGCTGTGTTAGAATGGCTTTTGGGTGAAGATTGTAATTCTACGTAAAGTGTGAAAATTTACTGTGATAATGTAGGATAAAGTATCCTTATAAGTGTTATTATTTCTGAATAGAAATTCCGATAATTCCGTTTTGATATTTAAATCTGTTTTTCTATTCACATAATAAATAGACGACGAATCAGGTTCTTTTCGTAAGGTTCTGCAAGCGTCTTTTATTAGAATATAGTTTCTAAAAAAATAAACATGTTTATTGATAAAAATAATTGCAGTTTGTCAAAAATTAATGAAAAAACGTAACAGGAAATAATCTCAAAGATTGGGACGAGAACATCTAGCAGATATCTATATATATTTTTCTTATTATTTATAATACTAACAGATTTTTTAAATAAAAATGCAGAGATTGAAGACACAACACTCTTTAAACAAACACTTTAGACGTCAATTGAATATTATATGTATTGTACACAATTTCATGTTACGATATTATTTACATTAGAAAGCGTGTCAGCTTAAAAGCTTCAACTGATTGTAAGTATTTCACCATTTTAACCAGATATTCGGGTCCATCTCATAAAATGTCGTTCTTCCAACATCTTTCTGTCCCTCTCCCGCGAAAACATGTCTTCTCACAAGCCGTCGCTTCTCACCCCCTTTCAGATTGTATTTGTCCCGCTCACAAGCGAACATGCCCAGTTCCGAACATTTTACCTCTTACGCATGCGCTGAGTGCTCGGATCCCACGAGACTGCGCTGCGAACATCAAGCTTTAATAGCGTCTCATAGCTTTTCGAAAGGAAAACCTAATGCTTTCCCACAAACTTATATTTTAGAAAACCCACTAACAATGCTAAAAATTATATTTATATGAAAAATAGCAATAATGAGTTCAAATAAAGTTTTCAAATGCATTATAGTCGATATTTTCATATTGGCCTGACATCAGGAATTAACAGACGAGGCAATCTCCATAAAGCGCTGTTTAAAATCAACCTTTTTGATTCTGTTCATTTCAGTGGAACGAAAAGGGAAAATGGATTACATGTTTTAAATACAGTGAGCAAAAAAAGTATTTGCACGCAGACGATTTTTTGCATAAGTAACCATAGAAAGCAAATTTGATACTATTCTCTTAATTATTCATTTATTTAAATAAGAAGAATATAAAAATAACAACCCATTTTCCTTAAACAGTAATATTACACATTTAAAAAAAATAAATTAATATTTTCTCATACCTAAAAAGTATTCGCACAAGAAGCATTGACTGTTAAAAAAGGCATTAAATGTGAACATTATCCAAATGTTTAGCATACCAGTCCCGCAGTACATTAGCCCCGCACTTTAAAGTCGCGTAATATATTAACCGAAGCAGGGATTCTGGGGAGTTTTAGTTCTAATGGCGCCGAAAACGTGTGAACTGTCTCTTGCTACCCGTGAGAAGATCATATTTCTTCACAATTCTGGATTAAGTTACCGAGGAATAGGTAAAAATTTAAATCCAAACTTTTCTAGTGTTCGTTATGTAATTAAGAAGAAAAAAGAAACTGGATCGATAATAAATAAGCCGCGAACTGGGCGTCCAAGAAAGCTAAATGCCAGGCAAAGGAGAGCCATCATAAAATAATCTTCAAAAAACGCTTTTCTAAGTGCTCGAGAATTGGTTGTTGATGTCACTTCAACGTCGGGAACAATAGTTACACCACAATCAATTAGAAATATTCTTCATGATGCAAATATTCGAGGAAGAGCCCCTCGAAAAAAACCATTTATTAGTGAAACAAATAGGGTGAAAAGACTTGAATTTGCAAAAGCTTATGTCAGCAAACCACTAGAGTTTTGGAAAACTGTTATTTTTTCCGATGAAAGCAAGTTCAATATTTTTGACTCAGATGGTAAGAAAACTGTATGGCGAAAGCCAAATACTTCTCTTCAAATTAAAAACTTGAAACCAACTGTAAAACACGGCGGTGGTCATGTAATGATTTGGGGATGCATGTCTTTTAACGGAGTTGGCGAAATTACCTTTATTGAAGGCAATATGAATGCTAAACAATATATTAATATATTGCGAGATCATTTATCTAATAGTGCTTTGAAAATAGGAATTCCTAATTCAAGTTATTTCCAACAGGATAACGATCCGAAACACACTGCATACATTACGAGGTTATGGTTGCTTTATAATGTAAAAAATCAATTGAAAACGCCAACACAATCACCAGACCTCAATCCGATTGAAAATTTATGGCATATTTTGGATATGAAAATAAGGAAAAAGAAAATTTCTAACAAATCAGAACTTAAGAAAGCTCTTAGGGAAGAATGGCTACAAATCAGCAGTGAAACATGTCACAGATTAATAGAATCAATGCCAAGACAAGCTGTAATTGAAGCAAAGGGCATGCATACTAAATATTAGCACTGTTTTTAACTTATAAATAATTCACTAGATTAAGTTTAACACAATTATTCTAATTGGTAAACAAATCATATTAGATGTAAATTTCCAACTGGGCGAAAAATGTCCGGACCAGGATTCGAACCCGGGACCTCCTGACTGAAGCCGCCAGTGCTCTGCCTTCTGAGCTATCCCGGACAATTCTGGTCGAACTTTTTCACCCAGCTAACCTTGATGATTACAGCATCTGGTCTGAAACCTGGTTCAGGTCAACAGAATAAATCTCAGGTAATGGAACTCCAGAAATCGCTGGATACGAAATTGCACTAGATTAATTTTAACACAATTATGCTAATTGGTAAACAAATCATATTAAATGTAAATTTCCAACTTTCAGCCAGGAAGTCCCGGGTTCGAATCCTGGTCCGGACATTTTTCGCCCAGTTGGAAATTTACATCTAATATGATTTGTTTACCAATTAGAATAATTGTGTTAAAATTAATCTAGTGTAATTTCGTATCCAGCGATTTCTGGAGTTCCATTACCTGATATTTATTCTGTTGAGCTGAACCAGGTTTCAGACCAGATGCTGTAATAATCAAGGTTAGCTGGGTGAAAAAGTTCGACCAGAATCGTCCGGGATAGCTCAGATGGCAGAGCACTGGGGGCTTCAGCCAGGAGGTTCCGGGTTCGAATCCTGGTCCGGACATTTTTCGCCCAGTTGGAAATTTACATCTAATTATAAATAATTCCTCTAGTTCTATTTTTATTGCTAGTGTGCAAATATTGTTTTGGCAGCACAAATGCGACTTTTTTATGTTTTCATATTTTAAATATAATTATTAAGTCGGATATTAAATATGTTTATTTGTTTTGTAAAAGTGTTGGTATTTTTAATTCTTAGTTGCTTTTTGTTTATTTATACATGTGTTACAACAAATTTACCTGGTGTGCAAATACTTTTTTTGCTCACTGTATGTGTTTTATGCATACTTTGTTATTTTATAGGTTTTTGCTTTTGAACAGATTTTATTAACATTTTAACCCATTCCGGCGCGGAGTAATTCTGTTTCTAAAATGATGAAATGATGGACTGACACCAGAATTTACAAACGAATTTATTAGAAAATAAAAACTTTCTTATTATTTTATCAAACGAAAATTTTAATTAAATTTTCTTGGTGCCGTTTGTCAGTTTTAAAATTAAAATTAAGTGTCCTTTTTTGCGCACACCGCCTTTAAAGGGTTAAACGAAACAGCTGTAGCTATTTTGGAGCTTTTTTTCTTTTGAGCTCTTTTATTTTTATCCGCAAACAGTAGATAAAATGTTATAACTTGCGAAAAAATATGAATAAATACTTTTAAAAAACTATCATACAATTTGAAGCTGCAGACCAAATTATGTATGTCAACCCCACAGGATCTATAATGACAGCACACACATCTTCATAAAGAATTCGTATTCCGTCTCTCTGTTTTCTATGATTCCCTACAGAACCTTTGGTAGTCCAGTAAGATAAAGGGTAATTACGAAAATAAATTTCCTATTCTTATCATGCAATAGTTTATCGATTGAAGGATTCTGGATCATTTATAGATATCTTGAGAATACCGACCTCTCACACTCCTTTATAATCAATGAAATTGTGTTTGGGGAGAAACGGAAATGTTAGACAATGGTCATTTTGAGCTACACTTAACGCTTTCTTTCCCGCTTCCTTGATATTCCGCACTTTTTCATTATTAGGAGATAGTACGTACTGAATACAAATATATTTATCTTGGAATAAATGTTACATGAAGAAATTCAGAATTAATTAAGTCGAAATTTTACTAAAAGGTTTTTAATGTGCTGTTAATTATATAAAATACAAAACATAAAATACAAATATTGTGTATCTAAAACATAACACTTTCAAGTGCAATATTACTAATCTTCAGAGTTGGAAATATAAAATATGAAATCGGAGAACCGAGTCCTTGTAAGCTGAAATCAAATAATGAGTTATTTATATTCCTTTAATTGTAAGCGGATGTTTTTTTCGTAATCATCTGCACGCGTTAAAGATGGATTTGAAAAAAAAAATATGTTTGAAAATTATTTAAAAAACAATAAAAATCGAGTAACTTGCGATAGGGTAAAGTGGGGACAGATGCCGCAGTTTTAATTTTCTTCTTCTAAAATAAGTACCAGAGATCATTAATCAAACCCTTTAGAATATAATTTCTATGTTAAACTAGTTAAAACTCTTTTAATAAAGTGGGCATAACTATTCTGCCAAACGTCATTTTTTAACATAATTTTTTTATCTGCTGGATAAGATGACGTATGGGGTACGGGACAGATGCCGCATGGAGAAAATGCTAGTCTGTTTATCATTTCAAGGAAATCATATTTTTATTTTTTCAAACTATTTAAAATGCAAATAAAAACTATAAACTTACAAAAATTATGTACTGTATCACTAAATTGTGAAAAGTTTAACGAAAATGCAAAAGTGTAAGCTCTATAAATAAAACTTAAGGCAGAAAATGAAAATGAAAAGAAAAATATTTAAATTTGCATGAACGGATAGCATAATTACAAAAATATATATAAATCACTTGTTTATGTCCAGGACAACATTGAGTTTTCTCTTAATGTAAGAATTATTTCTATTGTATATTTAGGCCCTAGTCTGTTTATTTTTTTACTTTATTCTCATTCTTTGATTTTGTATTTCCATTCGCCCACAATTACACCATAATTCCCGTTGCAAAAGCAAAGTGAGCCAGCTTTCGATTGAATTTGATACACTGAGTCCTGGTCACTTTAGACTTTGTTTCTTGATAGGACTCTAGACACTCAGCACATTCAGAGTCATTAAATTCCAATCTAATACTGCCGTCAGAATTCATAAGAGGAACAATTTACACAAAATCGGAAGATAACTCACATTTTAGTTTCTTTCTCAAGTAAGGTGTTTTCAAGTTGATCTTTCCTTTCCTTTGTTTTACACATTTTACTTCCGACAAGTTCGTTCTTTGACGCTTTCTAGTTTCTTTTGCTTTTTATTTCCTCCTTCTTTTTTCTTGCTTATAAACTCTGTGCTTGTACTGTTTGCATCCTTTTGCTTTCTCCTACTTGGCTGTATGTGTCTTTTGACCATTGTTATAGGCGATATTTTGTTTAACAGTTTAGATGGTAATAATTGTAAAGGGCCTACGTTTTCTTTATTCACACATGGTGAACCAGCATTGTTACTGAGTATATTTTGATAAGTAGCAGAATGTACCAATATACGTTCATTTAACTGTAAGTTCTACTTAAATCGCAGTGATGAATTTATTGAACCAACCAAAAAAAAAAATATTTTGCGGCCGTCTGTCCCTCAACCTCCGTGAGGCATCTGTCCCATAGTGGCTGACAAGATGCCGCGCCGCCATTTTGTGTCATGTGAGCGACGCTAGAGAAAAGCAAGCACATGTATGTAATCTACGAGAAACTAGTCAACAGCTGCAATCGGTTTAGGGATGAAATCTCCGTTTATTTTCCTTAGAATATGTAATAAAACTTTATTAGAATAATTTTAGCAACTTACCACGCAGGCTCGAACCATAAAAACTGGCATAAATATAAAAATACTGACAATTAAGCGATGGAAACACATAGAACACAGAACACCATACAGAGGAACACTACGAACTTCTTAACTTGGTCTAGGGAGAGTTAGTGTCGCCCACACAATCTCTGCGGCACCTGTCCCCACTTTACCCTACATTTTACAAATCAATTGCGATATAGTTTTCAAATTGCATTTGAAAGTAATTTGTTTTTCTAGTCCACCGTGTAAAAATTGAAAATGTACGGTATTTAGAAGTGTAAAATATTGCAATAAAAGTTCAATTTAATCGTCTGCTGCTGCCACCGTGAAAATGGCATTTTGTGTTACCCACAGGAACGTTTGTCCTTTCTAATATAGATAGATAGTCTAAAAATTCAGATTATTTATTTTTAATTCCATGATTACATAACTTTTACAACATAACTTTAACATAACTTTTACAACACTTCATCTGAGGGTCTTCTTAAAATTTAATTCTGTTAAATTACTTTTAGTCTATATCTAATTTCAGCCTATTTCGGGGCACAGAAAAATACGTGTCAGTCAACCATACGTGTCAGAGTTAATTTATGTATTAGGTTGATACAAAAGTTTGAAGCAATTATTTTTAATCGAAATTAATAGTGAACAATGTATACTTTTCCATAACACGAGAAAGCTATAGTTTCCTTCACTGGATTTTTTTTTTATTGCAAATGGCATGACACAATTTTCGGATTGAATGACTAAATATCTCCCTGTCTTATTACATAAATTTCACACTACTGTGAATAAATAGATCGAAATAATGATAATGTAGGAAACATGAAACAATATATATATATATATATGTTTATATAGGCTGAACCAAAAGTCTTGCCCTGATTATAAATATTTATTATTCTCAAACTATTATAATTAGATATATGTTTGTTTGAATACATTGTAAGCACTGTTATAATTTATTTATAAGGCCACGCGCCTCACTAAATTTCAGCGTGTGCTCCCTTGGTAGCTTGGAGAATGTCTAACAGTACACAGCTGCTTGTTTCCTAATATTGAGTTTTCGATGTCAGCAATTGGTGTGGCAAAATGTGTGGTCTTTGGTACAGCCCAAAAGAAAAAAATCCACAGGATTAATATCTGGAGAGCGCGGAGGTCAGTGTGTTGGTCCATCCCTTTCAATCCACTGATCCGGAAATGTCTCGTTCTATTTCACAAAAAAATTACTATAACTGACCTATCCAATGATACAAGAAGTTAGATTAATATACAAACGGTTAATTTGTAATGAATTATTATACACAGAGCAAGACTTTTGTTTCACCATGTGTATATATATGAAGGATTTGAAATTAAACATACTTTATTTTCTTTATGACGTGCATGATCCGCAAATTAACTGACGCTCTGGTATTTTTATTATCCATAATTTGAAAGAATGAGTTATGGAAATTCACGATTACGAGATCAAGGTTTGGAATTATTCAAAATTAGAAGATAGTCAGCCGGAATTATACGGTTCATGAACCGTCAACATATGAAGTGCTAATAAGGGAAATGTTAGGCTTAATTGAACTGTTCGAAAGAAGTGCATTGTATGTTGTAAGTGACAAATGTATATATTTAAAGAAGCTACCAGCGAAGCGTTGTAAGATTATCTTTATAGAATTATATTAAAGTTTATGTGTTGTTATTTCAGCGTCTAGTTATTCAAGTCATCGATAAATTAACTTTTTACATATAATCTTCCTAAATATATATAGATATATAGGAGGGGTATTTTTTTCAAACCCCATTGAAGAGTAAAATAAAAACAACTGTGAATAACAAAATTGTTTTATAATCAGGAGTCAAGTGCAATCAATGTTAGTTTACGACATAGTCACTATAAAGATTGAGACATTTGTCATACCAGTGGAAGGACTTTCCAATACTCTGTTCATAGAAGGTTGCCACTAGAGTACTGAGATAGATCCCCACGGCGTCTTGAAGATTTTCGCTCGTGTGGAATCGCTGTCGTCCAGACTTGTCTTCAGTTCTCGAACAAGGTAAAAATCGACTCAGTGCCAGAACTGGGCCGTTCATGTATGGTATTCTATGGTAGTGTTATGCACAAGAAATTTCAGTATGGAGATTTGACTACAAGCTGAGATATGGCAAGGGCAACATGTCAAAACAATACTGCCAAACTATTGTTTTGTTGTAAGCACAGGTAAGTATTTATCTCAGAGTGTCATTTAAATTTATTTTTTATTATCTTTAAATAATAGTAACAGAATATAAAGCCTTTTGCAAAGATTAGAAATTAATTTAAAAAATAATTATGCCTAAGGCGCACATTTTGTATGGTTTCAGTAATTTTTGTAGTCATTTTACTAACTAAACGAAACCTCAGCACTTTTACATAAAGAAAAAATATTTTTATACAAGACTTGAGACAAAAACAGAATAGGGAAAGACAAAAGCTGTTAATGATGGCATACTTGTTGAGACATGATGAAACGCGTCAAAACACATTCCTGCTTGTTGGTTTCAAAACCACTATTTTAATGCTGCTTGCCAGTCCCTAAAACTTGTTCCTACCATAAGTATGTTCCTATAAATGAAACATTATACGATGTTACCATGCATCGGCCTCAAGTAATTTTCAGAAAGTAAACAAATCCAAATCTCTTTCAAAATTTATACTGCAGAAAAATGGCATTTATGCATAAGAAGTAAGCTAGGAATTATTAATGAAGTGAGACTTGCACATAGTGGTTTTACAGTTTATTTCTATGAGCCAGCAGGGCCAAGATCTTCAATAAAGTTATCAAGAGATGACAAGACTTGGTTCCTACAAATTAAATTTTGAGAAAGATCAAAATTTTTAAACCAACAAGCAAGAATCTGTTTTGACACGTTTGACCATGTCTCAACAAGTAGGACAAATATTAACAGCTTTCCTCTTTCCCTATTCTGTTTTTGTCTTAGGTCTTGTATAAAAATATTTTTTCTTTACGTAAAAGGACTAAGGTTTCTTTTAATTACTAAAATTACTTACAAAAAATACTGAAACCATACAAAATGTATGGATTTAGGCATAATTATTTTTCTAATTAATTGCTAAGCTTTGAAAAGAGCTTTATTTTCTGTTACTATTATTTAAAGATAATCAAAAACATAAATTTAAGTGACACTCTGAGATAAATACTTAGCTGTGACTAAAACAAAACAATAGTTTGGCAATATTGTTTTGACATGTTTCCCTTGCCATATCTCAGCTTGTAGTCAAATCTCCCTTCTGAAATTTCTTGTGCATAACACTACCATACAATACTGTCAGAAACCAGAACTTCAAATTTTTATCTCGTGCCCACCACAGATATCAAAGCCTCAAAAGTGCGATTTTTGGCATTTTTTAAGAAATTTGGATTTTTTTTTTTCTTTTAGCGAAGAGAAAGCAAGTTCCAGATTTGGCACTTGGCGTGTGAGTACAAGTACTTTCGGCCTATTTGTAAAAAAATTGTGTCATGTTCACAGTTTTCCTTGCTAGAAAAAATTCCTTTTGTAAACGGATAAATTTTCGAAAAAAGCTGAAACTTTATGCTTAAATTTCACCAATAAGGATTTATTTTCGGAAACTACTCTATTACCAAATTTTTAGCCCAATGTATTCTGTACAAATTGCTTTACTCCACACTTGAATTGGAGAAATAAACGATGAATTATTTACAATTCCGTAAACCCTTCTTGTGAGAAATTTGCTGCAGACGATGAAACAAAGATGGCCGCCATGCGCAAACAAAAATTAATAAAATCAAAATAACAGTCATTTTGAACTTCCATCATGTTAGGGTTGTTGTACAAAAAATTTTAGATTTTTTAAAAATGGTCAAGCAACGAATATTTGATTTTCTGGATCACTTGAAATGGATTGACCCTATTGCAACATCTCTGTTGCATAATATTTTTTATATTTCACTGGAAGCTTACTGATATTTAAGCGGAACGCTACAGAATTTTCTAGAGTATTTACTGTTATATTTAACATGCGGTCCCAATTTTCTGTTACAATGCAGTACAGACACAGTCAGCAACCACAAATTGCGTATATTAACTTTTGGTAGCTGTATGAGAAGCCACTAATCGAGGGAGAGCGTTCTCCCTATTGTGTTTCTCTTCTATGTAACAAGAAAAACTACTGAATTCATGAAAATGGCGACTTCCGGTTTTCGACAGATTTATACATTTTATATATTCCTGATCATGATATTTAGAAAATTTCTGCATGTAAGTCTATCTGTCTGTCTTACTGTATATATGTGACACGAATTTTGTGGCCACTCTAACTCACGAAATGCAGCACATAATGTAATAAGACTTCAGATTCATTTAGACCTTGAAAAAAATTTGAGCTTATTAGGTGTACATATATCGCTCAACAGATGGCGTTTAAATGCTTCATTTTTCACGATCTCTAAAATATGTATATCTTAAGAATTAATGCACGGAACACTATACTAATCCTAGTACAAACATAAGATTTTTTATATGCAATGTAGGTATATGAGAAAAGTTTAATTAGAATAATGTCTAAGAAAGTCACATAATAAAGAGTAGTAAATAAAAACTGAAGCGTAACGTACTTTTTCTTTTTTTTTCTCAGTATTTCAAATCCTTAACTTTTAAAAAAAAGTCTGTAATATTTCTTTGCACAGGTTTCTTATAAAAAAAAAAAAAAAAAAAAAAAAAAAAATACACTGTTCACAAAAATGTTCGCACTTTTGTAACTATCCGAACACTTCATCTGTAACGATTTCGTGAAGCTAGAATCCCTTTTTACTGTATCGAAGGCTTTTAATATTTCTTCTTTTGAATGGAAATTATTAAATAAATCAATAATTTCATTTTCATACAATCCGCGGAAATAAATTCATGCATCTATTGCAACAGCTCCCTCTCCGTTTGAATGTTGTACACGCACGAAAGTAGAATAAACTTCGTTATATAGAATATATTTTTCGTAATATGGAGATTAATTTACAAGTTAATGGCGTTCAAAGTCGAGGGTGAGCAGAAACTTTCGTTAAATAAAGACTTCGTTAAAGGCAAGTTCGACTGTATTCGCTTTAAATTTCTCTGTCACGTTTTGTAATAAAAAATAAGTCAAAAAATTCTTTTTTTCGCACCAGTTTATTACTAAAATGAGTTAAACCATTTATATAAATTTTCCACAAAACGATATGTGTTCTGTGATTATTACTTCATATGTAGTCGCTCATAAAGTAGAAAAACGATAACAATTATTCAATTCCGTTCTTAGTGCAAACTGAGATTTCGACATGCGAGGAAACATCAAATGACAATCTGTCTGCACAAGATTAAAGCACATGCATAATGGAGGAGGGCGAAAAGATGTTAACGAACTTCGTTATAAAGACAAATGTCCCGTCTCTTCGTTAATACTTAATCTTTTGATGTCTTACTGAGGCAGCATGAGTAAACACAGGATACTCGCTCCTTTTTCTGTATGCAAATGAGGTCGGGCGCTGGGGCTATAATCGACTTTCTTCTCATTAAGTGTTATTAGCTTTGTCTTTTCTACGAAACCCTTACTGCGCAGTGAAACATTATGCAAAGTGATAAATGGAAAAGAATTTAAGTATGTTTTCCGAATTTAAAGTAGTCATTAACAAATCTAAATATTTGCATTTGAACGGAACTAGAATAAAAATAAAATTACTTATAAGCATTACGTATCGTATAAATATACAAAATATCATTATGAATATATTTTTAAGTTTTTGATATATGTACGTGATACTATTTTGTTGACATAAAGATATTTTTAGAATTTTTTTTCACAATTTTAAGGCAATAAACGAAAGCTATTTTATTAGATAATGGTAGTATTTTAATTCAAATTATATTATAAAAAAATAAAGGTGACAAAATATCATATGCAACAAACAGGCATTTCTATAAATATCATACAAATAAAGTAAATAAACATGACCGTATTAATTGTATGTAAAAGCTAAGACTTATACGAATAATAAAAGTGTACATTACCAAAGTGGAAATATATTCTAAATAAGAGTGTATTCATTAAAACACACAAAATTACTTAATAGTATACAAAACAAAAACCTTTATATGAAACTTGTACAAATAAGCATGATGATAAAAGCATAATATCTGCGTTTTTAACTTCTTCTGCACTCGTCCTAGGTATACAATATGATGATATGTTATCATGAGGACGACTGGAGAAGCAGCTTGATACGTAAGGTGTCCCAATGTAATAAATCCGCCGTAATTCTGTGCTGCAACTGGACACGAAACAAACAAATAAGTACGAAACAAATATATTAAGAAAGCCTATATACAAATACATATTTTCAAGATGTAACTCTCTTCTTGATCCACTTGGGCTGGAGAAAAATATGAATGTGTAAAAAAAGAAAAAAAAAGTGTCCCGCCGAAATAAAGCCACTGCCAATATAAGTATTTATTGATAATTACCGACATTCGAGATGCTGCAGCTCAACATGTTTATGACGTCAGTATGTTGTCAAATAGTTGTTCTGTGCCAGCCGAACTTTGTGCACAATTTAAAAGGCTGTACTATTTTCTATTTATTCTGCAGTATTGCAATGGGAAAGAAAACCCAACTATCGGAGTTTGAGAAAGAACAAATAACAGCTTTTAAGGAAAAAGGCTTTTCACATAGACCAATATCTAAGCACATCAAAAGATCTAAAACCCTAATACAGAATTTTGTAAATCAGGGTAATGCGTACAGGTATAAAAAAGATGTGTACAGGCAGAAAAGTGATTTTCAGGCAGGAAAGAAAAGTTTTACGTCGTCTTTCACTTGGTGGTATTGCCGTCAAACAGTTGGCCAAAGAGGATAACATTCCTGTGACAAAATCAAACCTGTAACGAATTGAAAAACGTACAAGCATCTTGAGCTATAAGAAAAGAAAACAGCCGCCGATGTTGAAAGCTTTCTGCATGCAAAGGAGAGTCGATTGGGCCATATATCATCAAACCTGGAATGACCCGTGACATCGTGTTATAGTCTCAGATGAGAAAAAAAAATTAATTTGGATGGACCAGATGGCCTTGCTTTCAATTGGTATGACATGAGGAAAGAAGAGGCAATTTTATACAAAAGACAGCATGGTGGATTCTCATTAATGGTGTGGGGAAGATTCGGCTAATATAACTTGTCCTTTTTCTCAGGCCGCATAAAGGCTAGCGATTACTAAAAAATGATCGAAAACCATGTACTGACATTTGGAAAGAGATTTGGTGGACTAAGTTGGATTTTCCAGCACAACAAGACCTCCATTCGCGTTGCAAAATCCTTTTAAGAAGTTATACTAGGCGAGTTCTGATGGGAATTGCACTGTTATAGTTAGATATTTTTTGAAGGAAGGTTTATATTTAACATATCGTTACCTAGTAATATAATTATTGTGGAAAGTTCTTTAATTAGGGGGGCCCGATTATGAAAGATTATCTTTTATTTTTTACTTTTACTGGACGGATTTTAATGAAATTGCATTGTTACTTAGATAAATTTTTCAGAGTTGGTTTTAGTATATTGCGTATAGTTCCATTCTTCTTTATTAAATCCTAGTGTAAATGATCAACTAAAAGATTGATCCTTAACATCCTAAATTCTGCTTGATGTATTAGAAAATATAAAGAATAGCGTTCGTATCGATTTCAGTAGTGCAGAATGACATTTCAGGTAAAGTCTCATATTATTTTAAGCCCAACGTCAGATAGGTAAAATATCATATTGCTTTAAGCACAAGGTTAAATAGGTAAAGTTCCATATCGCTTTAAGCACAAGGTCAAATAAGTAAAGTTCCATATTGCTTTAAAGACAACGCCAAATTCACGGACAGATTTCGTTCTATTGAAGGTTAGTTTAAAACACCCACCAACGTAACGTGCGACGTCTCATAGTAATGAAATACAATGAATTGGCCCAAATATATTCCAAGCATTTTTTCGATTCAAGTTTACAGCTAAGTATAAGTTATTAGCTCAATCCAGTTTTTACTTTTTACTTTCTTCTGTCTATAATAGAAGACAGTATTTTAATCGGAATTCTTTTCGACTTGCCGGTTTTGACGCATTTACACAACTTAGGTTTCAGAGATCACGAAAAACATCTTTATACAAATGTCTGTCTGTCAGTCCGTGCGTACGTGTGTCGCCATTGTACCATTGAAAAGTGCATGAAGTTATGCAGAGAATTAAACCAAATTTTAGCTATATGATTTTGGCTTAAGCAAGTAGGTTATCCTTGAATTTCGAAATATTCCGTTGTAAAGGGGCACTGTAATAGCGATTTTTGTGCCACTTTTATTATTGTACCATCGAAAAGTCTATACATTTATGCATAGAACTGAACTAAATTTCGGATATATGTTTTTGGCTATTACAAATAGGTCCTCTTTCAATTTGGAAATATTTTGATGGATCGGGAAGCTGTAATAGCGATTTTTGTACCATTTTTAGGTGAGTTCGTAATTATACAAATACGTAGCACCTATAATCCGTCGTTCGGTCCGTCTATCTGTCCATCCGCATATAACAGAGCAAAAACGACCCAGCCGAATGGTCTAAAACTTTAAATATATAATTATTGCAAAATTTTGTCAAGTCATTTCAAATATGATGAAAATTAGGTTGTATAGTTTAATTACAGGGACAGTCAAAAGTTTTCTGTTACATTACGGCCAAGGAGAAAAAAAATATTTCAAGTGCATTTTAATGATGTTACAGCCTTTCGATTAGAATGAAACTGACATGCACTTTAGAAGGCACTAAAATATACATTCAGTACGATATGCAGAGAAAAAATATTTATAAAATAATTTATAGTACGAACGCACTCCATTTGCCACATTTGACGTGCAGGTTCCAACTTGTTACTATTGTACTATAGAAAGCATATGAAGTTATTCCTAGAATTGATCCAAATTCCATCTATATGTTTTTAGTTATGACAAGTTAGTCCGCCTTGCATTTGGAAATATTCCGCCGGAAAGAGGTGCTTTAATCGAGATTTGTGTATTTTTCTCGATTTTTTTATCTCTGTTGCATGTCAGCGACTCGTACAGTGACGGGAACTGTGCATCCTGCTGAGCCGGCTATTCGTAAACAGTTCACGTACAACAGAATTAGAAAAAAATATTTATTTTATTAAATATCATGATCGCGATTAACTCGTTTTTACTTGATTAATTGGTTGAAGTAGAAATTTAAGATTCAAGTCAAAGTTTGTATATTATTGAACTAATACTATTAAGGAATTAACATTTGTATCAATTTTAGGAAACATTAAGATGTATGAAATAGAGGAAAGTTTAGGATTGGCATACCCAAATACTTTAGATTATTTTCCCAGATATTTGACTTTTCGATGGTATATAGGGAATTTTATGATATTTTATTGTTTTTAAAGTAATTTTTTTCTAATATCTGGCATAATTTTCATGGTTACTAAGTGTGTTTCCTCACAGCTCACTGTTGTAAAATATTGATTTTATCTTTCGAAATTTATGGAAAAACCGCTGACGCAATTTCTTTTATATATCTTCGCAAATTTAATAAAATTATATAAACTGCACTTTTCAAGGCTATTTTGATCCATTGGAATCAAATAGGGTGTAAAATGTCGGTATTATTATTTGAAAAATGAAAGCTTGTGCTATTTGCAATATGCAAATTAACCCTTATGGCAAAATAAACCACATATGATTACAACTAATTTTATTTAAATTTAAAAATGTATTTCCCATTTATTTTGCATTAATTAGAAGAGCAGTTATAACAATTTTACAGATTTCTTTATAGTGTATTGTACAAAAATATTATAGTTGTTTTAAGATAAAGTCCAATATAGGATCAAATACTATTATCGTTTTAGTCTATTAGATACCATCTTATATTATTTGAAGATAATAAAACATATAATTCAGTTGAAATAAAGGATATCAGTGACCAGCTAGCTTGTAACAAGTAGGAGCGTTAACTTGTAAGCGGTTTTATGATGAAACGTGCTTCATGCAATGGATATTTTTGCACTGCACAGTAATGCGCGTACAATATGAAACTATAAGCACATTTTAAGCGAAAGAGTTATTTATTGCTTTTAATGGCAAGAAAGAAATCCTTTGTTTCGTGAAAAACACGCAACGATCATGAACAGAAAAAATGGTTTGAGCAATTGTTGGGCTCTGTTTTAGACATCTAAAAGTTCTTTATTTGTAATTTTTTCACTTGTTGAAAAAATGGGCTGTTATATGCTTCGATATGTTGAAAAACTATCCGTTAATGTATGTATCTATGATTCAAGATCTGTGCAGATATAGAAATGTGTGTATGTAAACAGAGAAGAAGTAAAGGATGGCACCTGGTTTAGCGTAATAAACATTGTAACAGTATTAACCCCCTGACCTCCGAGCAAAAGGGCAGAATTGTACTGTTGTTTTCCCTGTATCTTTTTTTAAAGTCTCAAATAAGATTATTTTTCTAACATGGCATAAAAAAATTAATTACGTAACGGAGTATAAGCCGTGAGACTATTAATCCTAACAAAATATTTTAAAACTGCATTATATTTGTAGAATTATATTAATTTAAAAAATGCTTCTGCTACAGTGAAACCTACAACTTAGTGAACGGATATATAAGTTCGCGGCAGTGAGAAGGTTAAGTCTGGTGATAATGCATTAAATATAGAGTATTCAGCATTATTTTTTTTTCAATTACAAAATATTTATAAATTTTATCCACTCTAATAATCAAAGAAACTGTAACAGAGAGGACATTTTCCTTTTTAATTATCTTTTTCTTATGACGAAGATTCAATATGTAATCAATTATGCATTTGTTTGAAAAGCAATGGCAATACTTTAATCTTTTTCACAATGTAATAAATAAGGTGATTATGTATTAAGTATTGAGCATTCAGTACTAATTTACTTTTGAAATTATAAAATAATTATTAATTTTAT
Source organism: Maratus speciosus (assembly GCA_963932465.1). NCBI lineage: Eukaryota > Metazoa > Arthropoda > Arachnida > Araneae > Salticidae > Maratus > Maratus speciosus. The sequence continues at coordinate 173,235,202 of OZ010790.1, read as the reverse complement.
TCACTCTAATAATGGAAGAAAATGTATCCGTAAGGTCATTTTTCTTCTTCATTATCTTTTTCTTATAAAAAGATCCGATATTTGACGAAATACGTATATGTTAGAGAAACAATGACATTGCTTTACTGGTTTATTTATTTATTTATTTTTTTTTTTTTGCAAAAAATGTATCGAGTAAAATATTGTTCTTCTACCGAATTATCATATACATTAATATTATTCGTTAAAAATGTACTTTAAATAAAATAACCTTTGTTTCAAAAAAACTTTACAACAAACACTCTAAATCATAAAGCATAAAAAACGTAATGTACAAAATATGTCGTTCGAAAAAAATACGATACAAAAATTACAAAGAAAACAAATGCTTATGCTATTTTTAAAACACAAATAAACAAGCATTTCCAGCGTAGCATTGATTTAAATAGAGCAATACTTCTGGCATCGCCAGGGTATCATCAATAAAATTTCAGACATAATAATGATTAACGGAAAACAATATTCCTTAATATCGAATACGTGTCCAAAAAGCCATGATAATCGATTAGGGAACTTTGTGCCCCACTTCTATTTTTGGATAAATACTTATAGTCGACAATGATTTAATTTTTAGAAATATAACTTTTCCACTTTCTGAATGATAATGATGAAAATGTATCGAGAGAAAAATGTAGTAAAATTGTAAACAGTAAAAATGTTTCTTTTGAAAATAAAAATGCAAAAAGGTAATAGATTGCGCAGTAAACTGCTATAAATATTTTTTATAGTGCCACTAATAAGACTTGTACTTTCTTTACATATATGTTTTGTGTTTTTTAATAAATTATCATAATTAGGATAATTTGTCCTGAACAGATTTATTTCATGAAAAAAAAAAAAAAAAGTTAGAAAGTGATAATAGTTTTGAGTATTTGCCAAACTTCAAATTAACTTCCATAAAATGTCGGTTAATTTGATCCAGGTTAAAGACGTTTTGAACCAGTTTTGAACAGTTTAAAGAAATAAAATTAAACACTCTCTGTAAAAACATGAAGCTAAATATACAGTCGACCTCCTTATCATGACATTATCATGACACCCGGTTTTCACGTCACTCCGCTTATCACGTCAGTTTTTCAAAGTTCCAATTTTCTGTATATGATTTTAATGTAGATAAACTCCGGATTATACGTCGTTGAATAATATTCAACTACGAATATCCCAACGGGCTAGGAAAACTGTCCATTTTTCAGAATCCATCTAACGACAACGGAAATTAAGCGGTAACGAATGTCTCAGCCAAACTTCTCACAAAAGCGTCTGAAATTGTAAAAGAGAAAAAAGAGAAAAAGACAGACATTTCTTCAGACTCATTGAGCAAAAGTGATATGGAGCTGGAACAAAACAAATCTCCGAATAAAACCGAAGCATTTCATTGCATTGAAACAATCAGAAATTATCTAATATCCATTTCTGAAACAACGGACATGATTACAATTCATCGAATAATACTGAAAAAGAATTGTATAAAGCACAGCTAGGGGTAACGAAACATATATATATATACGTTTTTATAATTTACCAATATTTCATGTACCACTAAAAAAGTAAGTCGTCAGAAATCTGATTTTTTTCCTTTTTAATTTCCTTTTGTGCTTATTTTGTTTAATAATAATGTTTTATTGTTTAAAAATGCAAGAACAGTTATGAATTTAAAATTTTTTAAATTAATTAAAAATACAGCTTTTTTTAAACATATTTTTCTTCAACTCCGGTTACTGCGACTCCGCTTATGACGACACTTTTTTTCTGGGCATGAGATTGTCGGGATAACGAGATTCGACTGAATAATATTTCCTCAAATGGATTTTCTGTTTAGAAACGTCTTTAACCTGGATCAATTTAACCGCCATTTTACGGAAGTTAAGTTGAAGGTTGACAAGTGTGTAGGTCGGAATATTATGCAGATCTATTCTAGTGAAAATTACCCACCACACGTGTATGAACAGCGATACTCCAGTTGAGACCTACCTCTGATAATGAACTAATAGGTTAACGATTGTTTTTTTTTTCTATGCTGTTTTTAGGATTCAGCCAATGAATATTTTACTGGATTCGAAAGCTAAAATAACATAGGAGCGTTGAATTTTAATTGGACCCGAAATCAATTTCCCTTTTACGAAAGTTCAACTATGCATTTCCGAAACGAATTATATTCCTTAATTTAAGTACATCACAGTATTATGAAATTTTGAAAGAAATATCTTTAACAATATGTGCTAAATTAATTAGGTGAAATGGAAAATTATTTTTTGAATAAAATAACTTATTGTGCTGTTTTAATGCAATATTGTGTACGTTCATCCTTGATTCGTTTCTCCTATGAAAATTCTTAAATATATTTTTTTATGTCTCATAACGAAATTTTGCTACTTGTTTTCGTCATTTATCAATGATTATAATCTTTTGAAAAAAAAATAAAAGATTTTTGACGATTCTTCTTTTTATGTTTAGTAGATTTTCAATAGTATGCAAGTTGTATTACAGTATTTCAAATGTGAATCCAAGTGTTGTTTATATGGATAACTTTTTAGCTTCAGAAACGAAACTCGTATTTTTTTTTACATTCAAAATTACTTTAATGATACCATCAGATGAGACTTAATACGCACCAAAAAGATATATTGGTCAAAGGGGGAAATATTGAAAGGTCTTAAAAAACAAAAACAAACAAACATCAAATGAAACACAGCAAATATCTTTAAAAGAAATCGAATACTATTTTATATGTATGTTATTTTCAATATAAAAGTAGAATGGTTCTTTTAATTAATATGTTGAGTTTAGCGTCAATTCCAATACGTGTTGGAATATACGCCATTCTGACACATAAAATAACTACCGGAAAAAATGTATAGTTATATGTTTGTTAAAAAAAAAAAAAAAAAAAAAAAAAAAAAATAGAAATTTGCATTAGTGATGGGCGATTCTGGAAAATTTGAGGATCGATTAAAATCGACATCGTATAAAACAGAATCGATCGCAATAAGAATCGATTCCCAAATTCTAGAATCGATACTTGAATCGATATTTCGATGTTCACAGATTCACACAGATAAGCTGAAAAATAGTACAGTAAACTCTGTCTAAGGCGGAATCTTTCGGGACTGAGAAAAATTTCCGTGGTAGACAATATTCCGGTTTATGCAAAAAAGCTCCCCCTTAAATATTGTATTATTAAACGAGCAAGTGTTGTTTATTTTTTTGTTAAAATATTTTGCGATTCTAGGCAACTTCAATAATTTTCCTAAAATCACCAGATTAGATTTTTTTTTTTTTTTTTTTTGAAACAAACAAAGCCATTTAGAAAATTCCTGTTAAAAATTCAATTACGAGTTTCAGAATGTTACTTACTCACAGAAGATGAATTTTGTTTACCAGATTTATTGCAAAATATTTTTGTTACAGCTTGTTTTGATAAAAAGTATGTGTATTTGGAAAAAGCCGTAATGTCATTTTAGTTTAAGGGGAAAAAGCAGTAATGCTTTCGTAGCATTAGTGCTTTTCTCCCGGAATTAAAATGATATTGCGACTATTTTTTTTAATGTACATAATTTTATCAAAACAAACTGTAATAAAAATTTTTTGCAATGAAGCTGGTAAACAAAATTCAACTCCCATAAGTGATTAAATATTCAGAAGAGATGCGCAGATAGTAGATATTCTGTCATATTATGACGTTATACTGAAAACCCGCTTATTTGCACTATCAACCCCATCCACCAGATGGCGTAGCTGTGTCTAAATACTCCATATTCCAGCATTGACATTGTACGCTTAATATAAATGCAGTTTTGATTTGCATCTTGACAATCATTCTGGTGATATCACCCGATATTTTTTCTGGAAAAGCTCTTTAAAAAAGAGCTTAAAAAAATAATAATCAAATCTTTAATCTTTGAGACAGCAGTTGAAAACTGCAAAACGTCTATAGATAAAAATAAGCAAAATACGAAGGAATAAGAATAGAGCCTAGTAGAATATTAAATATTATTTGTCTGTAATTCTTCAGTGCTCAAATTCGATAAATTAAATAATAATAAAATATGTACAAAAATACAACTAATAGCATCAAGTGTGTCCTTAATTTTAAATTAAGGACATTTAAGTACATTTAAAATTAATAAATTTTAAATTAATCTAATTTAAAATTCGCCACAGACGAAACTACTACTCATAAATTTGTAAAATTTTGTGAGACACATAATATAAGGGGCTGGGTATTTGTTTAAACGAAAAAAACCCAGCTCAAAATTTTGCCATCAGAGAGCGTTTTTAATGAATTACAAATTTAGCCAACATTAACAAACATTTACTGTAGTTTAGACATTTTATTTTGTAACTTTACCTAACCTTAAAGACAGCATTTCACGACAGGTTCTTAGCATTTTCCAGAACACACTACGGTCAACTGTAGAACATACTATCTTGGAACTATTTGGGGTGGTATCTGAAAATGATGACCGTTATGTGGCACACTTTTAGTTTCAATAAAATTTGTAAACTATCAAAATGCTTGCTAAATGCATAATTCGTTAAAAAACGCCCTCTTGCTGCTACATTTTTAGCAATGTTTTTTATATCAAACAAATTCCCACACATTTATTATGCCCTTCACAAAATTTTACAATAATCTGAACAATGATTTCGCTGGTAGACAGCTTTAAAACAGAGGCGTTTAACTATGGACATCCTTGCATCTCTATGTAATACATATTTCAATAAATCTAATTCTATTTTATATTAATTTTAAATTCTACGTAAATGAAAACCTCTCTTTTTGACGACAAATTTAAATTTAGCGCCGAAGCACGATATCTTAGGGTTAATCTGATCTTTTGATTATGCCACCGCAATTAGGTACAGTCGTGGAAAAAAAGTAAACACCCCCTACTAACTTCTCAACAAATCATCATAGAAGAAAGTTACTGGTACCGAACGATTGGAAATAAAGTCTACTTTTAAATGATGTATATAAAATGTTCTTAGCGGGTCATCTACATATTAAAATGAATCCAAACTTAATTTTTTTTTCAATGGCAATACCCAATTTTAACGAGATATTTCAAATCTTCGGTTCAAACTATGCCTAGACACCAAATTTCAAGTCATTTGAATGACAAGCTTTTGAATTATAAACTTAAACATTCAAAGTTTAGTGCTTCTAATGTTAAATTACATTTTAATATTTTTATTTATATCTCCCGAAATTATGCTCCTAATGTGCTATTTTTTTTGTAGTAATAATACTAATATACCCAAACATAAATAAGCTGAATTTGCAATTTTTATAATTTTATGATATGAATTATGAATTATGAAATTAATATGCGGAAAAAATTATGAATTGCAACCTGCAATTTTTTTTAATGGATTTAGATTTATTGAGTCCTGCTTTATGGAAATTCAAAAAGTTCACATTTTTCTTCCAAGTAGTTTTCAAATTATGCTTAAAAACGGCAAAATGAGGATTTAAGGGGCCGTCTATGATGGAAGTGAGTAGACATTTTGAAATTTATTCTGCCGTACTGTAATCTAACACGCTTCATTGACTCCTTGAGTTGCGCTTAAGGTGCCTTGATCAAGGAAGGGGTTCCCTCGGTTAACAATCCAGTACGGAACTTCAATTTGGATACAGCCCTTAAAATACGCTCGTTTTAAAATAATTAATTTCTCGGAAACTTATGGTACGAATTGCATAAAAATTCGTATTTAGGCAAATTGAAGGATGTAGAGTTCATTTATATTGTCAAAATTGGGTACTGCTATTGAAAAAAACAAAGTTATGGTTCGTTTTAATATGTAGATGGCCCCCTAAGCAAATTTTATATACATCATTTAAAAGTAGACTTTATTTCCAATCGTTCGGTACCAGTAACCTTCTTCTACGATAATTTGTTGAGGAGTTAGTAGGAGGTGTTTACTTTTTTTTCCACGTCTGTACATAATCAAATAGCTTATTAATATCTTACTGAACACGTGTTTTTCTTAATGGGTAGTGGTATTCGCATTTATTCTAAAATAAATTCTTGAAAGTGAGCCCTATTAACTGCCCAATTAAATATTAGAAATAAAAATAAATTTTATTTACCATCAGTTCATTTTACTTTAGATTTTATCACTAGTTAATTTTGATTTTATTATTATATAAATACTTTCCGAAATTTTTAACAAAATAATTAGTAAACAGTGTTTAATATTTTGCATTATTCTTTTTAAAAAATTAAAAGTAGTACGGAAATTGGAAAAACAGACAATTTTACTATTAGGCATTACGCAAGAATATATTGAAAAAATCTTGTCAGAAATAATGTAGAAATTTATTTAATTTATAATTCTTTCAAGGAAACATTAGATGTAATTCTGTGTTACATTGTACTTTTAAATATTTAGTTAATTACTTTCTCTTACTAAAGTAATCTCCGTAGGATATTTTGCAAGTCAACTGTGTATTGGTAAAATCTTGAAAAAATATCCCGATTCCCCGTCACGTAATAGTATTTTATTGATTGGGGATCTTGGATTCTTAATAGATGTCTCAAGAATAACGCTTCTCCTAATCGATAAAATTTAGTGGTGAATGGAATCGAAAGTCAATGTAATTGATTGTCATTTTTTTACTTTTATTCAGCGGAGTAAACACAGCTGTTTGGCTGGAGAGAAAGGGAAAAACAAGGAAGAAATTTTTTTTCGACCTGGAGGGAAAATATATAATAAATGCATAATGGGATACATATCATGTAATAAAACGTACATTGTTGATTACTATGATTAAAAATTTTACATAAAATAATGATTGTCATTTATTACTTTAAACATTATATACAAATTACTTCAAATAATATTTCAATGTTGCGTATTTTAAAGTGGCACAGTTTCTTTTTTCTTTCAATATCCGTAAAAATGTTGTTTTATAAGATATGATAGCTTCTGGATCTTAGATACAAACCATTGTTCTATTGTACAGAAGATGAAAGGTATCATTGTTCGCCTCAATGAAATTTTAGCGTTTAGCTTAGTGTATTAATCGTTTTCCATTTGTTAGGCTAAAGAAGCCTCTGAAGCAGATTTTCCCAAACTGCACATGCACTTGACGTTCGCCTTTTGCTTGAATTTTGTCCTGTTTTGATATCTTTTCTCAAGTTCAGTCGTAGCGTTGGTTTTGATGTCTTCTACGGTGTCAAACGGTTCCCATGACTGCACATGAGCTTTTTGCTCGAACATTGTCCGGTTTTGGTATCCATTTTCAGCCGTCGCATTGGTTTTGATATCTTCTACGGTGTAAAACACTTTGAGGCCCATTTTGATCTTGGTGAAGAGACAGAACTCGTCAGGCTTAGTGTATTTTTTGCCTTCCGTTTCTAAGGCTAGAGAAGCCTGTGAAGCAGATTTTCCCAAACTGCACATGAACTTTATGTTCGCTTTTTGCTCGAACTTTGTCCGTTTTTAGTATCTTTTCTCATGTTCAGTCGTCGCGTTGGTTTTGATGTCTTCTACGCTGTCAAAACGGTTCCCTTTGAGGCCCATTTTGATCTTGGTGAAGAGACAGAACTCGTCAAGTTTAGTGTATTTTTTGTCATCCGTTTGAGAGGCTAAAGAAGCCTGTGAAGCAGATTTTCCCAAACTGCACATGAACATTATGTTCGCTTTTTGTTCGAACTTTGTCCGGTTTCGGTATCTTTTCTCATGCTCAGTCGTCGCGTTGGTTTTGATGTCTTCTACGGTGTCAAAACGGTTCCCTTTGAGGCCCATTTTGATCTTGGTGAAGAGACAGAACTCGTCAGGCTTTGTGTATTATTTGTCTTCCGTTTGTAAGTCTAAATAAGTATTTGAAGCAGACTTTCCCTAAACTGCACATGAACTTGATGTTCTCCTTTTTCTCGAACTTCGACATCGAGCCAACTGATCTTCACACACTCCTACTTTCAGCTACACCGCTGCCACACTGCATGTTACGAATTTCGGTAGTAAAAAAGATATAGTGGTAACCGGTCAAACGTAACCGTTTTGACACCGTAGAAGACATCAGAACCAACGGCTGAACACGGTAAGATAACAAAACAGGATATTCATCATTGTTTACAACAATGGCAGGAGAGGTTAGCAAGTGTGTATGTTCTTACTAGTCCGGAAGCCGGTGACATCGAAAGTCCCGTCATTGCGGAATTGAAAACTTTTTATATAAATCGATTGTAAAAAGTCATACAAACAAAATGAGATATGTTTGACAAGACAAAAATAAGTTTAATTAAATTAATTGATATTAAAAAGCTGGAATGATTTATCGTCTTCGCGGAAAGCCAACATTTAGCCAATGTCCAGACGCGAAATAAGTCTGCCACCGTTAAAAATTCAAAGCAAAATAAACCTGAAGTTTTTTCACCGGCCGTACCTAGGTGTGACGATTTTTGCGGATGAATAAAGTCTATCATAGCAAGTTTTTCTTAAAAAGTACAAAACTTTCTATAAAATCTCAAAGAGCGTTCAATATCCGCAATGATGGTAAAACATTATAGCTTTTTAATAATTAGGATGAGCGAAGCGAATCCTCTACTAGGCTACACAAATTACATTTTGTCGTACAGTTTACAAAAAAAAAAAAAATATTCAGATTTTGACTTGAAGTTAAACACGAAAATAAACTATGATCTGTAGATTTGCACAATACTATTTTTTTCACAGAATAACCTTATAAAAATTATTATTTTAATTAATTTATTTTACATGTTTTTCCATCACGGACGCATTTTTGCAAATAAAAAATGAGACATGTATATTTATAGATGAAAAAAATAAATCATAGAGTTAGTAATTATAAATAGAATCATGATTAATTAAATAGTTTCACGATTTTTTTATGAAATTTTTAAAATACCTTTTTTATGAAAATTATAGCATATTTTTAATGAATTAAAATTTGTGAAAATTCAATTATTTACATAAAATTATAAAATTATTTTTAGTGTTAAGAATTCAAATACACAATTTATTCTTATTATGCGAAATCATTTATGCAGACGATGGTTACGCATTTTAAAAGAATTATATTACGTGTCTTAGGAAATTCTTAGTTATTTGGTTGAATTTACATTTCTAAAATTAAAATGCGCCAAATCATAAAATAACGTTTTTGCTTAATAAAGATGCAAAAATAATGAAAAAAATATATTGTTATTTTCAAATATTTATCTTATTAAATAATGCTTCGCGAATCCAAACAAACCTTGGCTTTTGGTAGTAATTAATTTAATTAAACATATTTGCAGCTTGTCAAAACTAGTCATACTTAGCTCAGTTAATTTATGCGAATTTTAGTATAGATTCATAAAAAAAAAAAAAAAAAATCGTTTTTCTATCTATCTACATTCACATTATTTGACATACATAATTAAAATAAATAAATAGTTTATAAATTAAATATGCTTAATATGTATAAATATGAAAAAAATAAATGGGATATTATCATTTTTTTTAATAAAACATTTCAACAAATCTTCCAAAAGGACTTCTGATAGACGACGTGGAACAACAATACAGTACATTCTGCTTTCGAAATCTAATTTAGATAGACAAAGGAATTCAATCAAATAGTTCGATTGACTGGTTTCAGATTTCGTTGGAGAGTAGAACGAAAGACAATGAAATATGCAGTTCATGTAACAAGTATCGGTTTACTCATGGCAATTTCAGACTGTCATAGCCAAATATACGAGTATTAACCAAACCCTATAAACTTAAAGGGAATAATGTTGTTTAGTTTTAAAGCAATATAATATAATGTTTTCTAAGTATCTTTTAAAATTTGAAAAATATTTTATTTATGGTAGTATTGAAATTCTTGTATGTGTAAAGCCATTTTGTAAAAGAGAAGATTATAAAATTTTAAAATGTTGCAATATTTTTATCACAAATTGGTCACTAGAGTGACAGCTCAATCTAAAGAAAAATTCTTTATTTAACCACAATTATTCATTTATTAAATTCAATTTCAAGAATCATTTAAAAATAGAACAAAATTATTATAACAAATGCTCCAATCATATCTTTATAATAAACGTTCTTTGTGTAATACCAAAATGTTTTATGTAAATATATTTTATAAAATCAATATGAATGGAAACAAAATGGAAAAAATTACACGTGTTCCAAAAAACAAAGCTTTTAAAAAAAGTGTCTTAAAGCGATATATTTAGTTACGTAGTTAAGAAAATCTTAAAACCACACTTATCTTACAATTTTGAATCAACTATTGTTAAATACTTTTCTAGATATTGGAAAATGCTTGTTGAAGATTTGTTACTTAGAATATATTGATATATTGAAAAAGCATATACTCACAATAATGCATTTAAAGATTACAACTCCCAATCATTTAAAGAGAAATGAATAGAGTAAAAGGCCTTTTTCGCATATTTTTAATTGTCTTTTAGAATCTTTACAAGAATTTACAACTGTTGTCCAAAATCAGCAAAAGATTGAAAAAATTAAATTTTTTTGTCATTTTCCGCAAGTTGAAGCGTACAGAGACTTCTTAAAAGAAAAATGAAGTAATATATTTTAAAACTGAACTTGTATAAAACTGAAATAAATTATAAAATTAGGTGCATAAATTTTCACAAGCACTTTACATACTCTCCAAATTAATTTATTAAAGCCCAGAATGTTTTACAGGAATTTTATTTCGTTGACACCACTTTTTGTTAATCACGTCTTTTACTTTATAAAGCGCTGGAAGAAATTAAGTAAAAATAGCAATTTTTACTTTTCTCTCCTACTGGTATCAATGAAATTTAAAAATTCTCAAACATAATGTTTCGAAAACGCGACGTCAGTCTTTAATGGGTTAAAATAAATTTGATAATGCATTTTTTATGGGAATAAACATAACTCAAAACAAGTCGTAAAATTGTAGGTCAAAAGTGACAAATGAGGTGCGTCCGTACTATAACTCGTTTTAAAAATACTCAGATAATTGTGCAATAGCTGTTGTTCTCTTATGCAAAAATGCATGAATGCAAAATGTACTACGATTATATGTATTAAATTCATTCATCAGGAAATAAAGTATATTTATCTGAAATATGACGCAATCACCGATGCAACCTAGAATTATTATATATTATTGGATATCATCGATTTAATTACGTAAGATAGGATTTAATAGTATGGAGAAAACTTTTATTAATATCATAAATAAGATGTATATGTTAAAAACACACAAACTTCATCAATGGTACATATAAACAAGAACATTTATATGAACTTGTAGAAATAAAATTAATGATCCTATTAAAGCATTATAAATTTATTTGTACAAGTTCGTATAAAAGTTCTTTTCTGTGTGTACCATTGATCAAGTTTATGTGTTTTTAACATATACATCTAATTTATAATATCGTATGGTGCCATTGTTTTACTTATATTAATTTTATTAATATATTTTTAAATTTTTTATTTGATTTTCATAAAATTTAAAATGACTCGACAAAATTCTGCAATTAAATTTAAAACCATTCGGTTGGGTAGTTTTTGCGCTGTTACATGCGGACAGACGGACATACAGACAAACGGAGCAGACGATGTTTATAGGTGCTAGGTATTTATATAATTACGAACACACCTAAAAACAACCATTCGCAATATCTGTGACATTCATTCTTTACATTACAACTCAATGATAAGTGAAGATAGGCGAGAGCATAAATTAGAAATGCTTTATGATAGGAATAATTTATTTCATTTTATACTCACAGAATGGACATAAAAGTGAAAGAGCAAAGATTGAGATAAATATTCTAAATATATTTATGAATTACTTTTGAAAGAAAAAAATATAAGCAGTAATTAAGCGAGAAAAATGTGCTATTATACATATTGATTCTTTTAAAATTCGTTGGAAAAAATATTCAGTTTACTTTAAGAAATGTAATCGAAAAAATGTTAAATAGTTATGTTATTAAATTTTTCTATTTTGAATTTTCCGAGATGTTAATAAACATTGATATGCATACTGTACATTTCGTTTTTACCTGTATTGTGAAAACTATTTTAAATAATAAAAGTATCATGATAAACAATGCTATGCGATGTAATTTTCTATATATTCACATTAGAACTATATAGAAAATTAATTTAAATTCATGCACCGTGATTTACGAAACTTACATACTGCAGTAAGACAAAACTATTAAAATAACTTTTTAATTTAAAAAACGTTTATAATCTAAATTTGTTTAGTATGTACGAGTATAAATAGAAAACAAAAAGTTCGATGCTATCCTTTTATTCGAATAAACCTTCAAAGAAATCTTCCTAAACGACATCTGATATACTGTTTGGAACAACATGCAGTACTTTCTACATTCGGAATTAATTTGGATAAACAATAAAATCCAATCAGATAGTTGGATTCAGTGGATGCAATGCTTTTGTTTGAGAGTAGAAACAAATATTTAGTAAAATAGGCAGAGTGAGCTCATGCAACAAGTATCGGTTAACTCATATCAAATTCTTATAATCATAACGTCCAAATAGATAAACCAAACCCTACAAATAGAAATGAAATAATATTGCTTAGTTTTCAAACAATAAATTGCAGTGTGTACAAAGTAAATTTTAAAATAGAAAAAAATATTATTTAAGAATTTCATGTAATTCTTCCTTGGATATATATATATATATATTGTTGTTGTTGTTAAACAAAAGATTCTAAATTTTCGAAATTTTGTAATATTCTTATCACATGTTTGTCAATAAAATTACTGCTATATCTAGAAAATAGTATTTAGTTAACCAACTTTATTTATTTCAAGATTGATAATAGAACAAGATAACCGTATCAAATGCTCCAATCAAATCTTTGTATGAAACTTTCTTCGTACAACAAAAAAATATTTAATGTAAGTTTATTTTATAAAATCAATACGTAGAAAAAATAGGCAAAATTACGCACGTTCGAAAATAATATGTAAAAAATCTCTTTTAAACAGATATATGTGATTTCGGAGGTAGTTATATCATCAAATATTGATAATGTATTTGTACAAATAATTTGTAATGGTTTAAAATTATTTTAAAATATCTTTATTGTATACCATATAAAAATGTGTTCGTTTAATATTTAATACTTTGTCAGTTTTTCTTTGTGTATTGAAAGGAGGATGGGTTGGGTAAGCAAATGCATGTTTATTATACACAAATATTTTTTTAACAAAGATTTTCCACTCAAAACGACTTTTTAATTGAATGTTAACTAATTTTTTTATTGATTTTTTTAAATCAAATGTAAATCTAAGCATTGAATCCCTATTCCGTGCTTCATCATTTCTGTGACTACTGCATTTTAAAAAGAATAGTAAATTGAATTTATTTAAAATTTGTAGTTATATCAAAGTCTGTGTTAAAATAAATTTCAAAATATTTAGCATTGTTCTTGCGGATTTGAAGAAGACATGTTTCATTATTAACTATTTCGTATTTCCCATAAATGGAATATTATGTAAAATATGCATTGTCAGAGTACAATAGCTTAGAAATTTATATAGAAAAGTATAAAAATGTTGTTTATTAAACTCTGATCACAATTATATCATGCATATATTATAATTGTAATATCATGCATATTTATTTGATTATTTTTGTTCCTGAATTGTAATTGAATTTGTAATGTTTAAACAATCTGCTGTAAGTCCGACATTATAATAACTGTCGTCTTTCATGCAAATTAATAATGAAATATTAGCCAAACAATACTAGGAAGACGATCGAGTGTTGCTTCTAATTTATTTTTAAAGCAGTGTAAAGTCTTATTAGAAACAAAGTTATATGCTTGTATACATCATGAATATTTTATAAACAGATTATGATAACAGTATACGCATAAAAAATGATAATTTCGCATGGAAGTAATTGTGCATTATGTTACGTTAAGTTCATCTATATTTTATTATTGTTTGCTGATGAATTATTGATGTACATCAGCGACGAAATTGCAGATACTTATGTTTTACTTTTTAAAAGTATCCCAGGAATGCTCGCCAATCTCAACATGCTTTGTGTACACTCCTTTTGCATTAAATAATAGCAAAAACTTTTCATTCATATTTAAATGAAGCTTAGAAGTATGTATTAAACACTATTTTCTTTTTTATTATACTTGAGATTACTTCAAGTAAAAACCATGACTAATTTCATACTCATTCAAAATTTCATGCTTAATCGCATTATGTAGTTAAACCTTTTATAAAAGTATTCAGCATCACACTAAATCATTTGAGGGGACATACGTAATTAATTAGTTCTCATATCTCATTAATAGAACGGAATGCAAATTGCGCATTGTCAGAGTATAACAGCTTGGTATATTATCTCGTGGCGTATAAAAATTCAGTTTACCAAACTCGATACGAATTAATAATTCCAAAATATTTACTCATTTATATTGCTATTTTGAAATATCAACTGAGTTTAAGGCGTTGAAGAAACGTATTACGCATCCGACTTTATAACAACTGCCGTCTGCGATGCAAATTAATTTATGCAATATTGACTAAAGCTTAGTATTAATACAATTGAGAGTTACTTTAAACTTATTTTGGAATATCTGTTATATTTAATAGGAAGACCATGAATATGAACAATACACTTTATTAATAACGTATAATCATATTAGGATAACAATATAAATAAAATAAAGGATTTATAAACATTTTTTAAATAGATATATTTCAATAGGATTATTTGTTGCTTATCGCAAAAAATTCTGAATAAAAAATTGCATTTAATAAAAGGTGAATCATAATGATTTAGTTAATTTTCTTTTCAAACATTCTTTCAGCAAAGGAAATCACCGTCTTATATATAAACAAAATAATAACTTTGCAATTCTTTGTTTTTAACAATGGTAACAGTTCAAACATAAAAATTTTTCGTGATATCGTTTTTATAGAATCTAAAATACTTACTAGAAATGGAACAGAAAATCAAGCTTACAAAAATCAGTAAACAACCATGTAGAAATTTTGTAATTTAGTTATTTAAAGAAAGTCTGATATAAGCTTGAATACAAATTTATGTTTATATATTTTTAAACTAAAAAATCATAAATTCAGTAGATTGCCTTTGCTTTGTTAGATATAGCACCGAAAGTTTTTATGTGTATTATTTTTTCGCTGGTTACGGCAAAAAATTGTTTGGTGAAAAAATAACTAAACATTTAGTGCATACCGAAACTCTAAACGAATTGCATGCCTGTAAAAGCCATGCATAGCCCATGGAGCTTTCGAATAAATTCCATCCATGCTATTATTGTTTTACGGTTTGTACACTATTGATGAATGATCTAGAACAATAGTGCGATATACAGGATCAAAAGACATCAAAAAATTATACTCCATACTTATCTATAGTTAAAAGGAAACGTATTACGTAAAATGTTTAGAATCACATTTATTCGGGAAAAAGTTTGTAATCACTGCCGTGTTAATCAAAATTTCATGGCTGGTGATCATCCGACTGTTAGGTAATGGTCTTGAACATTTCTAAATAAAATACGTTTTTTATCATTTGCTCTTTTCTAACCTATGGATCAAAGGCATATACGGCACAAGAGAGTCTACTTATAATCTGCGAATACAAGGAAATTCGCAGAAAATTTTAGCTAGGACATTAGCATGCTCACTGTATATTCATTCTAAAATTTTGAGAATGTTCATAGAGCTTAAAAAGTGTAAAAACTAGTCCCATTCTGCTCGACCACAAATTACATGCTCATTACTCATGCCTTGATCGTACTTAAAAATGAAAGAATATGAGATGTATAACATTTAATGATATGAATACTGAATGGAACATTAAACAGGACATCATGTTGTTTATTTTACGGAGCGACCTCTATTTATTACTTATTTATTCATATAGATTAATTTTCTTCAATTGAAAAAATAATAGAGATAAGAAATTTCTCTTACCTCAGAATTGTTAGAAATACTAATCTCTTTCAGAATTAGATAAACTCATTATTAATTAAGATAAACTATTTTTCAAAAACACTTTATGTGTGTCATAAACAAGACTTGATTACTCTTTCAACGATCATGTCAGGAAAATAGAAAATGACTTCCTTGTTTGTGTAATGTGTCAATCAAAAACTGATAAACATTTAGATTAAAAGAATGCAATTTTTGACAGCCAAAAGAACCATATTAATAATCTAAGACTTTAAATGTTATTTAGTGTTTTGTTAATATAAGTAATCAAGGATTTTTATTTATGTTATTTAATCAAATATCGATAATGTTTTTTGTATGTTATAATTTTTCTAGTGTGTATATAGATATGTAATCAGAAAGGAGCAAAGATGTATGCTCCAGTTTTGTATTTTAAGATATATAAAGTTATAGTTTAAAACCGGAACTGTCACAATGTTACTGAAGTATATATCACAAAAAAAGGATACACTATCTTTTAATAAAATAAATTCACAAGTTCTTATAGGTGAAACATCGCTGAATATTTCAGTTTTATCTTGGATTTAACCAACCATTTTTCAATTGGATATGTTAAAGAAAGTTCCGCTTTTAACCGTGAACGATCATGAACCAAAAGGTAAGCAGATTTACCTTATCTTTATTTTGTGATTTAATGTGATTATTATTGTAACACGTTAAGTCTCATTTTTTATCTAACAATGATTATGAGACTGACGCGTTGCCTTCCTGAAATATTAAATATAAGTATATGATAATTTAATAAAAGGGATTATTTGAAAATTAAAAGGTGGTAACAGAAGTTAAAAATGAGTTCAGCAAAAGATGCACAGATAGTAGAGAAGCTCAACTCGAATAATTATAATGTTTGGAAATTTAAAATCGAGATGCTTCTCATAAAATAAGATCTTTTTCATATCATTACTGATGAACCATCAAACCCAATTACAACCGATTGGTCCAAAAAGGACCGGAAGGCAAGGCCTATAATTAACCTCAGCATTGAGGATAGCCAGATCGTCCACGTAAAAAACATTCAAAATGCTAGAGATACCTGGAGCAATTTAAAGGCAATTCATGAAAGAAGTAATTTGTCAAGCAAGCTATACCTTTTACGCAAGTTGTATAGCACAAAAGTACCTAAAGGTTGTGATATGGTTAAGCATATAACAAACATACTTGAATTAATTGACAAATTATCTGCAATCGGAGAAACTATAAAAGATAATCATATTTCAGCACTTTTGCTTTGTAGCTTACCAGCTTCTTACGATACATTTATAACGGCACTTGAATCCTGAAATGAAGAAGAATTGACACCTACTTTTATTAAAAGTAAATTGATTGATGAATATAATCGCAGAAGCGATAGTTCTGAATCATCTGAAAATACCGCTAGAGCATTCAAAACTACGAAGAAATTTAACAATGCCGGATACAAATTTAATAATGCGGGTTACAAAAAGGAACAAAAATACTGTTCAAATTGTAAATTAAAAAACCATAACACTAAAGAATGCTGGCATAATAACAACTACAAAAATAAACAAAACAATCCTTCACATAATATGTATTACAAACAACCCTACAAAAAAAATTAATTCATCGCTTGTTTTCCAAAAGGATGATAAAACTGTTAGAAAAGTTTATGTATCATATTCGGATAAAAATGCTGATTGCAATGAATATGAAAGTCATCAAGGTAATAAACATTGTGCGTTTATAATAAAACCGCGCAATAACAAAGCGTGGATAGTTGACAGTGGCAGTTCTAGTCACATAACAAATGATCAACATTTATTTACAGAAATTAAATCAAATGAAAAAACTAATGTTGTTATTGCAAATGGAAAGAAATTAGTTTCTTATGGATCAGGAAATACACTAATAAAAACAATAACTTCAGACGGTGAAATAGACAACATAACACTAAAAGATGTGTTGTTTGTTCCAGATATTTAATGAAAGCAATTTTCCGTTAGTAAATCTACAGAAAATGGATGCGAGATTTTATTCAAAAATGATAAATGTAAGTTAACGTATAACGGAATAACCCGCCTGGAAGCGGTAAGATGAGGGGTTCGTCTTCCGGTCCCAGGCCCTTTTCAGGCCCATTTGTCAACACAAGGAACCACCCGTGAAGCAAGCCCCGCGACGCGTCCCGAAGGTCGCCGCCAGACAAGCTCCAACAGAGCGGAACCCCGCGCCAACTCCGGTCAAACCAACACCTCTGCCCAGCGCACACGGTGACGGCTATTCCCAAGAAGAGACGAACGGCCGCTACGACAGTCCTCACCACCCAGCTAGAAAAACCAAGTGGTCCCTAAACTTGGTTACTCGAGCCGGTAGACCCCGCAAGCCATCGCAGGAACCAGACGCCTATAAAGACGCTGGGCCCACGGACTGAACCGAGGCTTCCCGATCCGAATTTAATTTACGGACAGGCCCCCAAGATCAGATACCATTTTCCGGCAGAGACATTTTTGTGGGCCAGCCGATCGGAAAGTTAGTGAGAAGCCCCTAGCTTGAAAACCAGGGAGGACGGGGAAAATCCCTCCGGCCGTAAAGCGACCCAGCTCCTGGCTTTTCGCCCAGACCATCCGGCTCGACCGACGGAACCCCTCGCGGATCTCGCCGGGAGCCAGTTGGCCCAGACTAGGTGCCGTTAGCGACCCCAGGCGGGCACGGAAAGCTCCACCTAGACGGAATAGACTCCGCCTCGCTAGGGGGTTGGACGGAACGGAGTCCCGCCAGCCCCCACCGACTCGACTCCATCCTAGGACAGAGAAGCCAGCGGAGGCCGACAGAAGCCCGCCCGCCACTACCTTACCTCACGGCCGTCGAGGGTACCCAGGCCCGAAGACCCCTGACCCCGTGCAGTGACCGACCGCTACCTTTGTTAGTGCGTTCGAAAGTTAGGTGGAGACACCTCTAGGTCCTCATCACCAGGCGAGGCAAACTCCGGTACCGCATAGACACGGAGGACCTGGATCGGACCAAGAGTTCACCTGAGGCACGATGAGCCGCCGCGTTACCGGCGAGCCTCCGGCCCGTTTCCCTGCGGGAATAGCGTTCGATGGTGGACCTGCCAGCCGACCCCCTCCCAAAGGTCACGGCACGACATGGAGCAACCAGAGCCACACTGGCCTCCCCACGCGACCGCTCCTTGGTCAACGGGGGCACCGCCAAACCCTACCACCCTGAGGGTCGGCTCCCAACTGCTCCAGCTGAGGTCCTCGGAGGGATGAGCCACCCAAGTCAAAAAGTAACCTGGGCACTGTCCGTAACCCTCGCCCTTCGGTTGCTCCGGGAGTCCCTGCATGGCGTTCCCGCGAGCCCCGTCGTCACTAGCGAGCACCGAGGACTTTCCTCTACAAATCCCTCACTCATACTTCAGGCTCCCTCTTAGTCAATTGGTGGATGGGGTCCTATCGCCTTAGCTATCCTTTGCCCAGAGTCACCACCCGGCCACCGCCGGCTCTGGGATCAGACTATGGAGCGTTGCTACCCGGCTTGGCCAGAGAACCCGGCTGCCGGAGGACCGCCCCTTTGACAACCCGCCGAAGCGGGCAACGGCCCTATGCACAACGTCCGCTAACCGTGGCCACCGTGCTCAACGCCTGTCGGAGATGAGCATCTCGAGGAGGTGGCGAATCGTCCCCATCCGACCCCCTCGCATTCGTACACAACGAACTCTGCCGAGCTTCCGGTCGCCTCCCCCACTCAAGGGGTCGGATCGGAACCACCCGGAGGGGCGGCCACGCCTGGAAGCGGTAAAGAAAAATAACTTATATGAAACTCAATAAGCTAATGAAAGCGCAAACGTAAACTATGTAAATAAAACTTACAATTGTAACAATAATAATTGCATAGAATTATGGCACAGAAGGTTTGTCCATAAAAATTTTGCATCTATCAAACAAATCGAAGAAAAACACCTAGCGAAAGGAATACAAATAAATAAATTTAAACATGACACAACTTGTGAAACTTGCATCAAAACAAAGCTAACAGATGCACCTTACCCCAAATTAGCAGATTATCGAGCCACTAAACGATTGGCGTTGATACACTCTGATGTATGTGGGCCTCTCCAGACACCAACCATATGGGGGAAAACATACTTCTTAACATTTGTAGATGATTACTCTAGATTTACCATTCTGTATTTATTATCAAAGAAATCAGAAGTTCATGGAAAACTTAAGGAATTTGTTGCCTTAGTTAGTAATAAATTTGGCGAAAAGCCGAAAAATATAAGAACAGACAATGGAGGGAAATTTAACAATGATTTAGTTGACAATTATCTTAGAAAAAATGGCATAAAGCACCAACACACTGTTCTGTACTCTCCGAGCAAAAATGGAGTAGCTGAACGTAAAAATAAAACTTTCATTGAAATGACGAGAGGTTTGCTTAGCGAAGCAAACTTGCCTCAAAAATTCTGGCGTGAAGCTATCTGTATGGCGAATCACCTACAAAACCAATTGCCTACAAAAGCTAATGAAAAGTCCCCGTTTGAGCTTTGGAATGAACGACCACCAAATTTACATTACCTTAGAATATTTGGCTGTAAAGCCTTTGCTTATGTCAACAAAAATAAACGACAAAAGTTAGATGATAAGGCAATTGAAGGTATTTTTGTCGGCTACGACAATTACTCCAAAGGATATCGTATTTACACAAGTGGTAAAAAAATAATAATTACCAGAACAGTAAAGTTTCTAAAAAACAAAAATACACACGAGAAGGTAGAAACACAATTAAATTTGAGAGAAAAACCATCTGATGAAAATGACAAATCACAGAATAAAATCTTCGTAGAAATTGAAGTCACAAACACTGAAGACTCATCAAGTGAGTCTAAACAATTAACACCAGAACCAAGGCGGTCAGATAGATCAAATAAAGGAGTCCCTCCAGACAGATTCATTTACATCAGAAGATACCAACATATAAAAGAACCAGAAAATTTTAATGACATATGAATATTGAAAATCGAGAAGAGAAACAACATTGGTTAAATGCTACACAAGAAGAGATAACTTCTCTTAATAAAAACAAAATATGGACACTAGTTGATCCCCCACAAGGTAAAAAAAAAATTGGATCAAGATGGATTTTTAAAACCAAATATGATGATCAAGGAAGAATACAGAAATATAAAGCGAGATTAGTTGCAAGAGGATATTATCAAAAATATGGCGTAGACTACGAAGAAACTTTTGCCTCTGTTGTTTCATATACGACACTTGAATGTTTTATAGCAGCAGCAGCTTACCACAAAATAAAAATTAATCACGTAGACATTAAGACGGCTTTCCTGTATGGTTATTTAGATGAAGAAATTTACATAACTCAGCCAGAAGTATATATTATTCCAAATCAGAAAAACAAAATATACCGATTAAATAAATGCATTTACGGCTTGAAACAAGCAGCCAGGACATGGCGCACTAAGATAACAAAATCATTAAATGATTTAAAATTTAAACAGTCTAATTCAGACACATGTTTATATATTCGAAATGAAGGAGAAAGCAAAACGTATATTATCGTTTATGTCGATGATATCCTGATAGCAAGAAAATATGACGAAATTAAAGAAATAATAGAAAAAATTAAGCGAGAATAAGAATTAAAAAATCTAGGAGAACTAAGTTATTATTTAAGAATCAAAATAAAGAAAACAGCAGAAGGTTACGAATTAAGTCAAAAGGCTAAAATCGAAGAACTAGTAATAAAGTTTAATTTAGAGGAAGCTAAGCCAGTCGGTACTTCGATAGAACCTAATTTTAATAGATTAGAAGATAATGACAATTTATTGCCAAATAATGTTAAATACAGACAGGCGATAGGATCATAACTTTATATCGCATCTGTCAGTAGACCTGACATTTCTGCTGCTGTGAATATATTAAATAGAAGAAACGAATCCCCGCGTCAAAAAGATTGGATGGCAGCTAAAAGAATAATACGATATTTAAACTGCAAAAAAAAAACAACTAAACTTGCGCATTGACACTAAAACTGAACCGATTTTAAAGACTTTTGCGGATGCCGACTGGGCGTTGATACTAGTACAAGAAAATCAACTAGCGGTAATCTTTTTACCTTAGGTAGTAAGCCAATCAATGGATTACAAAAAAACAATCATCCATCGCTCTTTCATCAGCAGAAGCTGAATATGTGTCAGCCGCAAGTGCAGGACAAGAAATTAGTTATTTATTGAAGCTCCTGGAAGACTTAGACTTAGCACAGACAAAACCTATCTGTTTATATGAATATAATCAAAGCTGCATAAAAATGATAGAAAGTGAGAAGTTTTCAAAAAGGTGTAAACACATAGATATTAGATTTCACGCAATAAAACAACTCAAAGAAGATGGAATAATTGAATTAAAGTACTGTCCATCGAAATATATGATTGCTCATGCACTCACCAATCCCATTCCCAAACCTGAATTAGTGAATCACAGAAATCCAATGATCTTGTTTGCCTCATCAATCTGACGAGATTAAGGGGGCATGTTAGAAATACTAATCTCTTTCAGAATTAGATAAACTCATTATTAATCAAGATAAACTGTTTTTCAAAAACATTTTATGTCTGTCATAAACAAGACTTGATTACTCTTTCAACGATAATGTCAGGAAAATGACTTCCTTGTTTGTGTAATGTGTCAATTAAAAACTGATAAGCATTTAGATTAAAAGAATGCCATTTTTGACAGCTGAAAGAACTACATTAGTAATCTAAGACTTTAAATGTTATTTAGTGTTTTGTGAATATAAGTAATCAAGAATTATTATTTATGTTATTTAATCAATGCTCCAGTTTTGTATTTTAAGATATATAAAATTATAGTTTAAAACCAGAACTGTCACAATGTTACTGAAGTATATAGCACAAAAAAGGGATACACAATCATTTAATAAAAAAAATTCATAAGTTCTTATAGGTGAAACATTGCTGAATATTTCAGTTTTATCTTGGATTTAACCAACCTATTTTTCAATTGGATATGTTGAAGAAAGTTCCGCTTTTCATCGTGGACGATCATGAACCAAAGGTAAGCAAAATTACCTTATCTTTATTTTGTGATTTAATGTAATTATTATTGTAACACGTTAAGTCTCATTTTTTATCTAAGAAGAATATCCCAGGTTCCGCCCAGATCCTTGGTTCGTTATCACCAGTGATCGTCTCCACATATTTCACCTTTAAATCCTATAGTGTAAGTGGAAAGAAAGTCTAAAGATGTATTACTTATTTTTTCTTCGTTTTAAATCCATTGAGTGCGTGGTTCATACATAAAACTGATCACTGTTCATTTAGATCATTTAATTGTATCCTGATTAAATAAAATTAGTAACAGAAATGAAGGGAGAGGAAAAACACCTCTTCCCTTTCCAAAGATACATCGTAGAAGACGCGCGAAAAAACGATACAGATTCAGAGGACAAAGTCCGCACACATGTCCAATGTAGGAACATCATCTACAGGAATTTCGGGTTGGGCACATACACGTACTTTAATGAACTCTGAAATGAAAGTAATAGAAAAGAATTAAAAGAAAAAGATAGTCTTTAAAAGAGTCTGGGATATTATAAAAGTTTCTTGCTTGGAAGATTCTCACACGTAACACCCCCGCTGAATCGCCGGAACAAAGAAAGTTTTATAAGTTTAATAGAGTTTTTCTGTGAAGCACGAATCGAGGCTTGGGCAGGGGTTTTGTCAGCAGGTCGGCTGACATTGCTGAAGTTTCAAGGTAAGTCATAGTTATTACCCCTTCCTCGACAAGGTTTCTCAATAGATGATAATGAAGAGATATATGCTTGGTTCTTTGATGATGCTTGTCGCTTTCGGCAAGGTTAATGGATGACTCGTTGTCCTTAACCAATTGTATAGGTAGTTTTTGCTCGAGGTTGAGTTCCTTCAGGAGTTGTAGAATCCAAATTGTCTCGTGTGCTGCACAAGTGGCAGCTACGTACTCTGACTCAGCAGATGACATGGCAATGCAAGCCTGCTATTTCGATGACCGCAGAAGTGTGTTATTTCCAATCATAAGTAGATTTCCTGATACTGACTTTCTGTCAGTAGGATCATTTGCCCAGTCTGAATCAGAATATGCCCCCAAGACAGGTTTCTCTAAACTAGTGTATGTTAATTTTAAGTCAATTTTAGTTTTAAGATATCTGATTCTTCGCTTAACAGCTTCCTTATCCTTAGCCTTTGGACGCTCATTTCTGCGATTTAAAATATTTACGGTGGCCCTAATATCTGGCCTAGATACGGTCGCGATACATAGTAGAGCTCTAACGGCTTGTCTGTAATTCGTATTATTCGGAAGGAGATTTTCATTATCCGCTAATTTAACGTATCCCGGTTCCATAGGCATATTAGTTGGTTTCGAGTTTTCTAAGCCAAATTTGATTATCAAATCATTAATTTTATTAATTTGATCAAGCACCATAGTATTTCCGTCAGGCCGATTTATATTTATCCCTAGATAATATTTTGATTCACCTATGTCTGTTACAGGTTATTCTTTTTAATTCGTTTACAAGTATATTAATGTTCGCATCTTCCCCAGCTATGAGGAGATCATCTACATAAAAAGACTACTTAAGTCGCTGTGTTATTGGTTGTTTGTTTATATAAACATTTATCGATCGAACTTTGGTGAAAACCTAATTTAGATAACGGTTTATGTAACGTCAGGTTCCACGCCCTGGCGACCTGCTTTAAACCATAAATGGCCTTTTTGAGACTGCATACCTTATGCTCCTCTCCCGGAACTGCATAGCCTTCAGGCTGATGCATATACACAATTTCTCGCAATTCCCAGTGAAGGAAAGCCGTCGTAATAGCTACATGTCTTAAGTTGAGATCCTTATACAATTCCATGGCTAAAAAACTTCTAATTGTCGTATGAGACGCGACTGGTGCAAAGGTCTCATCATAATGTACACCATATTATTGGGGAAAACCCTTTGCGACTAGCCTAGCCTTAAACTTTTCTAGCAAATCCTGGCTGTTGTATTTAGATTTGAACGCCCACTTGCAACCGATCACTTATGTTCCTGGTGGGACTTCGACTAATCCCCATGTATCATTTCCTATAGAGTCTCTTCTATCCACTTTTCCTTTTCAATCGGGTTTTGCATATTTTTTATATCATCCTAACTTTTCGGATCTTCTACATTAACATTATTTTTAAGAACGCAAACCTATCGGGAGGAGCTCCCCTGTTCGGTCTGTTTGATCTACGCGGGACGTTTTGCGTGGCATCTAAATTTGCATTTTGATTTTGCGTTGTACCTTCGGCACTGCCAATATTATCCTCGATTAACTGTAATTTCGGAACCGGATTTTCAGAATTCGGTGTTTCATTGTTTTTATTTGATACGCTATCCTCAGTTATGTTTTTACTTTTAGTCTCCAGAAATTTTACGGTTCTACTTATTACGATTTTCTTACCGTCCGTACAAATTCTGTAGCCCTTACTCCTATTGTCTTAACCTTTGAATATCCCCTCTATAGCTGCATTGTCCAATTTTCTTTTGTGAGTCTTTTCCACATAAGCAAAGGCGCGACAACCGAATTTTTTAATATTTGAAAGATCTGGTTTGCGACCAGTCCATTTTTCGTAGGGAGTGCAGTAGTTGGATGAAGTCGGGAGGCGATTTTGTGTGTACGTTGCGGTGCAGATGGCTTCGCCCCAGGATGAGTTGGGAAAACCGCTGTCTTCCAGAAACCCATTTTGAAGCGCGGAATACGGAACAGTAAGTTGATGGTTAATTCCCTCATATTATAGATAATTTTGAATTTCCTTCGCTGTGTATTCCCCTCCGTTGTCGGTACGGATAGCACGCACCTTCCTGCCAAATTTATACGCGGACATTGCAACATATTCTTAAAATTTGGGGAAAACTTCATCTTTGGTTCTCAGTAAGTACGTTATGGTAAAGCGACTAAAATCATCTACAAAAGTCAAAAAATAATATTTTCCGACAACAGTCGCAGTCGCTGTTTGCATAAGCCCACACAAATCAGAGTGCACTAATTCTGTAGGCTTTGTAGCTCGAAAATTAGCGACTTTGGGGTATGGATCACTAGTGAGTTTAGAAATTGTGCATGTTTCGCATGTATCACCGTGTTTACATTTGTTAATTTTTATTCCTAACACAATATCATCATTTACTAATTCCTTAATATGATTAACGTTTCTGTGGATCTCCTATGCCAATTGTGTAGACAATTTTTATTTTCGCATTCATTTATAATATTTACATTGTGAGACATATTTTGTTCTATTTTTCATTCATATAAATTATTGTTTACATAGGCCTCGAGGTACGTAACACCTTCGTGAGTTATCTTGCAAGATTGTTTTTCAAATATGGCTTTACAACCATTTTCAGTAGCCATTTTTATACAAAATTAAATTTGTTTCAATCTCGGGTACATAAATACATTCTTTAGTGTTATCGTTCTGTGTGCATTATCCGACATTAATGTATTTAATTTTATAGTCCCGTAACCCTCAGAGCAAAGCTCTTGATCGTTTGCGATTGTAAAGCTAGAAGCACTGTTATGAAAATCATTAATCTTGTTTTTGTTATTGCAAATATGAGTTGAAGACCCTGAATCAATCATCCAGAGATCTTTTACATTATCCCGAACAAAAAATGTAACATTTCTATCATTAGGTGTTTCTTTTTCAAAATTCCTGTTTTTGTTAGTATTCACATTTGCGCTGCCTTGAGAGCATATAGCCGATTTTTGTGACTGGTTGGGAAAACGATTAGGGTTTTGATACTGCTTTGGATTATTTTATTTTTATTTTTCAAGGTCCATCAATCGTCAATGTTGTGAGAGTTTTTCTTGCAATACCGGCAGAATTTATTTTGTTTGTTTTTATGGAATTTCACCTTTAAAGCGGAGTGACTGTTCTCACTTTCGCGGTCATTTTATATTCGTTTAGAATGTTCATCAATCAGTTTAGTGCGAATAAAACTAGCACTAAGGTCACGCTCATCCCTTGCCTCCAAAGCGGTAATGAGACCGTCATAACTGGAAGGGAAAGAACAGAGCATTAAAGCAGAAAGATGTTGATCACTTATATTTTCACCTATAGCGAATAGTTTATCGCGAGATTGATAGATTTTGGTAAGGTGATCAACCATATTACCACCTTCGTTTAATTTTATGTAATAAAGTCTTCTTAGAAGAAATAGATTACTACTTAGATTAGTACGTTCATGTACTTCCGTTAAAGCAAGCCGAACACTCTCGCGCGTTTTCTAAATTCTTCACATTTATTATCTGATCATCATCGATCAACAAATTTATAATGGCACGCGCTTTCCTATTTTTATTTCTGAAATCATCTGTCATTCGATCGGGCGGGTCCTGACTGATAACACTATAGAGGTCCTCCTTCTGTAAATACATCTCTAATCTGAACTTCCAAGCATCATAATTGCTTGTGTTTAATTTCTCAATCACAGTATCCTTTAAGATACTCATTTTTCATATATAGACTACAATATATATTATTATATATATATAAATATTGTGTCAATAATTCAAATTATATGAATAAAAAGATTTTAAATAATAATGTTTCAATAGTATCGTTAAGTTACTTACGCTTTTTTAGGCATAGCAAAAATAATATATTCATTATAAAACATATTTCACACATTTTTCAGAGACCATTCTTAAATAATAAAGTAGCAACAATTTTCCTCTGTAGCAGTGCAACAAATCAAGTCGCATAATGTGCTGCTTATTTTACGGAGCGACCTGTATTTATTAGTTATTTATTTATATAGATCAATTTTCTTCAATTGAAAAAATAATAGAGATAAGAAATTTCTCTTACCTCAGAATATCCTGGGGTCCGCTCAGATCCTTGGTTCGTTATCACCAGTGATCGTTTCCACATATTTCACCTTTAAAACCTATAGTATAGGTGGAAAGAAAGTTTAATGATGTATTACTTATTTCTTCTTCGTTTTAAATCCATTGAGTGCGTGGTTCATACATAAAACTGATCACTTTTCATTTAGATCATTTAATTGTTTCCTGATTAAATAAAATTAGTAACAGAAATGGAGGGAGAGAAGAAACACCGCTTCTCTTTCCAAAGATACATCGTAGAAGACGCGCGAAGAAGCAATACAGCTGCACAGGGCAAAGTCCGCACACTTGCCCAATGTAGGAACATCATCTACATGAATTTTGGGTTGGGCACATACACGTACTTCAATGAACTCTGAAATGAAAGTAATAGAAAATAATTAAAAGAAAAGGATAGTCTTTAAAAGAGTCTGGGATATTATAAAGTTTCTTGCTTCGAAGATTCTCACACGTAACACATCATGCTAAATTTCACAAGCAGTGAAAACATAAGACATTTGATATCCCTTAAATGAATGTTTTAAGCTATGATCATATAAAATAAATAAGTAAATGTTATTTTTTTAAACTAATATTACAGTTTTATCACATATAAAATTCGCTGTGCATATTGTTTTCTTCTAAATTTGTTAATTTCTTTATTTTATATATATGTGTTCTACAAATCTAAAACAGAAGTTTTCCTTTTACGCGCTGCTTTTATTCACTTATGTGCCAGCCTTGTTTTAAATACATTGATTCAATGACCAAAAAGTAAGAAAAAAATATCAAATATGCAAAAAATAAATAAAATATGTCAAAATTTGTCAAAATGGCAATGACAAATTAATATAATCAGAATCTATATGCTAAAAAATCAATTAAACAGACGCATTTGTTTATCGACAGAAATTATGATAATTGTATGACAGAAAATACATCGTTATATTTCTAAGAGTTCATTTATAAGAATGAATGAGCTGTAAATCTCATGAAATCGTTTTTAAATAACTACTTTCTATCATGTTAGTAGTAAAATATTGAGCATTTTGAAAATAGATGTGCAAAAATTTGAAGGAAAGAAAAAATACTGATGCAATCGATAATTTCCTGAGATTTTTTCTTTTATATAAAACGTTTTAAAAACGGATTGAACTATACTACTGGTAAAAAAAGTATGGAATTAACACTCTCTATTCAACAGCTAGTAATAAAACACAAATTTTAATAACAAAAAAAGTGTTTTATTTTTCTTTTAAATGAATGATCTCGAATATTAGTGTGATATACAAACTAAAAAGAAATAAAATTATGCTCCATTGTTTGAAAACTAGTCCTCAGCACTAACAGAGAAATTCTGACTGTAGTAGGCTACTGTTTTTTTTTTTTATAATTTTGGTACCAGCATTTTCTAAAAATAAACTTCATCTTATCTTTGTGAGATTAAATGAGACGAAAAATACTTGTAGAAAACAATGGTATTAAAATTCAAGATACAGTACAAACGTTGAAAGAAAATCGCCTACAGCTGCTACCATTTTTGTCCTATCATTAGCAAATTCCCCAAATTCTCCCATTTCTCTGTTCTTTTTCTTTACTTAGGAGTAATGTTTTTATGTCTCTGACAGCAGTTGGGCAAAATCCTCTCTTTTTTCAAAATATTATTTAAAAATACGCAATATATTAAAGAGATTGAAAATGATTGGCACAAGAGATTTAGAATGACTTTCACAAACGAAACAAAAGGATATACACAAAAGATATCTATACTAATAAAAGAACAAATCGCTCTGGATGTGTGTCTGTCGTCTGTCTGTGTGTGTGTGTGTGTGCGATGGCTAGCAAAAACTACTGCACGTAGAAGTATGAAAGTGTAGGTGTGAATAGCCCTAGACACGTCCTCATGCACCTGAGGCTCAGATTTTTAATTTTTTAAGGGCAGCGGCCTCTGGACCACTTTAAGTTTTTAATGCGCTAAATTGTTAATTACAGGACTCTTTTTTATCCGATCTTCTTCGTTTTTGGGGCGAATTTTCCATTCAGTTTCTATCCCATTTCTATATTTTAGTTAAGACCCTGACACCCTTTGCGCCCAGTACAGGCCGCCTTGAAGTTTTAGTGCGCTAAATTGTTAATAATGCGCTTCCTTTTAATCCGAACTTCATTACTGGGATCCTTTTTACATATAGTTATTATCCCGTTTCTACATTCTAGTTAAGACCCTGGACCCGTTTGGGGTCCAGTAGGGACCCTTGAACTTTTTGTGTGCTATGCATTTTTCACCCCCTAGTTTTTTCACCTTCTCAGTACGTAATTTTAAAGTTGAATCTTGGACTCACATCCCTAGACCAACACCCACATATTTTTGTTAGGGCCCTAGGGCCCTTTTATAAGCATTTGCCTAATTTTCTGCGCATGTCTCGAAAATTACATTCTAATGATTAATTCATACCTTATGCTTAATTTTGACTAATCGAAGATCGAAAACGGTAAGTACTGAAACGTGTCAACATTTTTCATGTTAGGGCCTTTCTCTCAACTATTGGTTCCATTTTGGGCCCCATATTATAGCTGCCTTAAAAATAGCCCGATTCACTAGCCTTTTTTTGATAACTTCTTAGGTTCTCCAGCTACTACATGAACGACAAAAAAAATTTTTGATTTCAGCTACCACTATTTTTGAATATGCCTTCTTAGGCCCTTGGTGTAGCTTCTTTAAAAATTATCCGAATTGCTTGCAATTTTCTTTACCATAGTTCTAGCATCCTGTGATTACTTTAAAAACTACTAAAAACTCCTATATTCAACTACATGCAACTTAAATCACTGGCCCCTTGGGGGGCAAGACAATACAGGCCCCTTGACGTTTTTGCACCATAAATTGTTAATAAATTGCCCCCTCTTAATGTAAACTTCATTTTTGGAACCGTTTTTCATTTTTGGATCCCCTTTTTCCATTTAGTTATTCTCCCATTTCATTATTTCAATTAAAAGCCTGGGGCACCCTAGGGTTCCAAAAGGCCCGATCTGGTGCCCATTGAACTTTTTGTAAGGTATGTATTTTTCACCAACTAATTTTCTCGTATTCTCAATGCAAAATTTTAAAATTGAGTCTTGCACTCTTCTCCCCGGACCAATACTCTCTTATTTTTACTGGACCGTAGGTTCCTATTTTAAGCATTTTCCCCTCATTTTTTGCGCGTTTCTTTAAAATTCTTTTATAATGATTAATTAATACCCTATGCTTAATTTTGACTAATTATAAGATCTAAAATGCTAAGAACTTAGACCTTTTAACAAGTTTTCGTGTTAGGGGCCTGCTCTTTACTATCAGGTGGCCCTCTTTGGTCCTTTTGTTACAGGTTCCTTAAAAACGGTCCGATTCACTAGCTTTTTTTAAACAACTTATTAAGTCTTCCTGCTACTACATGAATGACAAAAAAATTTCTCAGACTTAAGCTACTACCGATTTTGAATATTAATCTCCTTTATTGGGTCATTGTAGCAGCTTCTTTAAAAACTATTCCATTTCTATTACAATTTTCTTTAACATAGTTTTAACGTCCTCCAACTACTTTACTAAAAAAATTTCTTAAACCCAACTACATCCCAGCTAAGACCCTGCACCAGTGCCCGGTCTTTCTTTATACCTCAGTCACCAATTTTTCCAAACATTAATCACCTTTTTCAGTATCAACTTAGGGTTACTCACTACAGCCGAAAATTAAAAATTGCGTTGCATGAAAGGAAACATTAGATAAAAAAATTCATCCGTTTATTAGATATCGTGTTAATGTTAAAAGTAATTCATGAAATTTACAAGGGGAGGTGTATCTTCCACCTCCTTGAGGTGCATTCTTTTCTCGGATTCAAAGGACCCAATTTCAATGGGATTTGGTTCATTCAACTTAGATTACAATTCATCTACTTTCTGTATTATGAAATATTTTCTTAGACTTCAGTTACCAACATTTTATAACATTAATGTTGCATTCTTTTTTGGATTCTATGGGCTTGAATACTACAAGGTTTGGGTCACTTAACTTGGTTTTCAATCGTCTCCAGCACGTACGGAGCACTTCTGGTACAAGCTGCCTTAGGTAGCGGGGACCCAGGTTACAGGTTCGTTTGGAAATAAATTTGTTTGAAATGCACTAGACGCTGCAGAAAGTAATGGAGACCTCCGAAATTAGGTCCATTTAAAAGAATTTCAAAAGTTATACACACTTGAGTTTTGTTTAAACGCCGGTCGGGTCTGCTAGTTTAAATGATAAATTCCAGTCTAAAAACAATAATTCAGAAAACACTTGAATCTCACTATATGATAAATGATGTGTGACTGACTTACATAAAATTATTTTAATTATTTTAAAAGAAACTACTTCTATATGTGAAAACTGATAAAAACATAAAATTATTATAATATTTGATTATTATATAATTAAATTATTATAATGCAATTATTATTATATTTCTAACCACGAAACGTATTAACATTTGCAAAAATAGAAACAACTATGCCAATTATCAATATTTATTGTCAATTCATTGAATTTGCGTAGCAAAAGTAAAATAATAAATAATAGAATCAAAACATAATAAAGACAATATTTGAACAAATTGAAGACAAGTTTATTGCGTTAATTATTATTAATCGTTAAAAAGGGAAAAGGAGTAAATTCGCACACTTGCGTTAGACAATGATATATCTAAAAAAAACTCATTTCATGAGTCACAATATTCGATTTGATGAAAATTTAAAAAGATGTTGCTCAAAATTTGTCCTAAAGAAAAATGTATTACAAAAGGATATTTTGTAACTTTTATTAACTAAGAATATCATAATTAAAAATGCGTTTTAAAAGAATTTCTTTTGAAGCAGTGAACCTCATTAACGTAACGAGCAAGTTTAACAAGGTAACATGGGTGCATAAAAACCATAATTATGATGTTAGAAGCAAAAAACAATGCCATAATTCTAATAATTGAATTCGTGTTTATCGCTTTTTTGTTTTTTACTTTTCTGGTAGAACAAAGAGTATATTTGAAAATAGAAATAAAAATGAAATAAGTACTATATTTTCTAGTTAAAAAGTAACTATTTGGGATAAAATGTATAAGTTTAAATTTGATACTAATTCTAAAATATGTTTTTTTAATATTAATAATTCCAAAAAATATTGAATCAATGTTTAAAAAAAATCTAGAAAAGTAAGATTTTTATTTAAACTGTGTAATTGCCATCAATATGAAATTTTAAATTTAATCTTTATGATATTTTTTTAAATAGCATCGCTTTCTTAAAAAAAACCCTGCGCCACTAGAATCCATTTAGGATGTGTTTAGCCCTGTTTTCTTGACCATGGGCCTTAAGATCTTAAACAGCATATTTGTCTGTCAGGTAGTAAGCCTGACGCGGAACCGCTCTGTTTAGTTCTCAAGCAAACTTGGTACTCATTTTATCAACACCAAAGAGATAAAAGGTAGAGCGAATCTTGCCCATTCCGCACACCGAAATCGAATTGGGACCAGTATCGTGCTAGTTCGGTGTTCTAATCTCTACGCAACTGGGTTTCTTTCAGTGGTTCATTCTTCTTTCATAGTGTCGCTTTCATCCAGAAAAAAAACTTAAAATAAGTAATAAAAGAGAAATAAAATTTAATTAACTGTTGATGTTTTGTTGTTCCATTGCTTTTGTGTACTTAAAATTCTCCATTAATTATATATAAGAAGACAAAATAATGATTTAAAAAATGTACACTAATACAAATCATGTTTTTTAAACCCTTGAGAGGCGGTAGGATTATGTCCCACCTAATTTTAATCCCGATTTCCACCGGAAACTTTTAATTAAATTTTACTTTTCTAACTTTGGTCACTGTAAAAAAAATAAAATACAACCAGTTTTCATGTAGGAATCGGAAAAATAGTTGCCCTTATCGTACCGGAAAATTTTCCGACCCAGCTCGGAATAAAATCCGTAAAATACCGTTTTATTGACTATTTCCTTTTTTTTTTAATGGATTTTATTCCGAGCTGAGTCGTAAAATTTTCCGGTACGATAAGGGCAACTATTTTTCCGATTCCTATAGGAAAACTGGTCGGATTTTTTTTTTTTTTTTTTTTTTACAGTGAGAAAAAAGTTGGAAAAATACTTTTCCTTAATTTGAAGTAATTTGTTTTTCTAAAATTTCGTTCTAAATTCAACATTACAGAGGCACAATTACTTGCCCCTGAAAGGGTTAAGTGACTTCAAAAAAGAAATTTCTACTTTTGGTTGTTGTTCTTGTATGTATGTCGTTAATTCTCTCAACAATCGCTGACTGTATTTGAATGTAGCATTTGCGCTGTAATTCTAGTACAGGAAAAGTTATCAGCTAAAAAAAAGTAATGTGTCGCGTTTTTACAGAGACATTTCAAATATATGATTTTATGCTGAGTTCCAATTGCAAGAGATGATCAATAGATTATCTTTAATATATGTGAGAGGTAGCACACAAGAAATAAAAATAATTTGGTTAAAAATAATCTATACAATATCTTCAGCGATGGGCAATTAGAGTGACTCTGTAAATAAGAAATTGGAGAGATACTATTTGGCGAGAAATAACCTTTGATTGGTGGAGAGGATTTCCGTGGAAATTGTGACTGATATGCACAATGAGCACCTTTAATCCGGGAGGATGCGCGACGGGCCTGATAGACCCAGCGTGCTTATGGTTTTTACAATTGTCACCACTATCTTTTTAAAAGTAATCTTCAACTGATTTCATCGCAAAATTTTTAACTAATAAATAACGACTAAATAATGTGATACGACTAAAAAATACGACTAAATAAGGTGACGATTATTATTTGTATTTGTTGGTGACAAAGTAAAAACCATTCATACCCTGGGTAAGCGCAGGTTCTCCCGGGTTAAATATAAGCATGGGGGAACAGCAATAAAATTGTAATGTATTTTTGACAAACACTTGGTAACCCTGCGATTATCGTCAAACTAATGACTTTCTGAACAGGTTTATCTCTTTTAATCCTTTCACAGAAAAAGTAATTATATTCATGAAATGCTAAAATTATTAATTGACACCGGAATATCATTTACTTGAAAATAATTGAAAGCTTTTTTTCATGTACCTGATAAAAATTTCATTCCAAAATTCTGCTTGAAACGTGGCATTTAGGGATTAAAATTAAGATGTCCAAAAATGAACACCCACCTTTCAAGGATTACACGAGTTTGTCCAGGTAGGTATTGCCGCCATTTGGAATGTATGTTACAAGCAACAAATTGTACATAAAGGTCTAATTTGAGCATACTATTATTTATCAAAACATTTAAATGGCAACAATGTAGATTAAATTGAATGTGGCTGTCAAAACTTCCCTCTGGTGCTTTGTACGTTCGCTGGAACTTGTGAGTTAGTGCTCAATACGTAAATAAAAACTACGCAACGTTAATCACATGAGTATTTACACAACGGCAACAAGTTGTTTATTACGAAAAAGTCACTTGAAATGACCTTTATTTTTTATTTCAAAATTACTTTCTACATTTAATATGCTACATATAAAGCCTTTAACAGAAAATCTAGAAATTGGTATTAAAGAATGATACACCTATGAAAAAATATTTTTTCATCCACATTATTCGCTATGATAAAAATTGTAAAAAGTATTTTGTTTTTAAGGGGACCAGGCAAGCAAAATTTTGGGAAAAAATCGATTTTTACTTTTTATATCATTAAATAGTTTAAATTTTTATCTTTCCAACGATGTGCCCCACATGTATATACAGTAAAAAAAGAAGTGTTAAAATTATTCATTCTTTCTAAGAGTACTTCACAGCTTAATGGCTATTTAAATCTTTAATTGACTTTTTCTCAAAACTTGGATTTTTCATGTTTGTGTTCCGTTTTTTCAATATGTTTTAAACTTAAGAACTCAAGATTTTTTTAGTACTTTTATTATGTTATATTG
This sequence comes from Maratus speciosus, assembly GCA_963932465.1. Lineage (NCBI taxonomy): Eukaryota > Metazoa > Arthropoda > Arachnida > Araneae > Salticidae > Maratus > Maratus speciosus. The sequence continues at coordinate 173,199,286 of OZ010790.1, read as the reverse complement.
TATACTTTAACACAGGGAATTAATGATTTGTTGAGAATTATTTATTTTATGCAGTGAAATCTTACCAAAAAGGCTAATTTAAAAATGCCTTTCAATAAATAATTAATAATTACTTTTCAGGTTCACTTAGAAAGAAAATGGTGAGTTAAAATGGGTAAAGCATGTTACTCAAACTACTCTAAAAATTCTAGACCTCTATATTTCACCATTTCTGAGAAAAAGGTTCATAAAGTTGGTTCATTTTAACATGGCGGAGATAGAGCTTACCCGGCCCCCTTAATCTGTGCTTAAAAAATATATGCATGCTAAAGGCGATAGTGTGTTTTTTTATCGGACAGCTAAGAATTACATATATAAGTTCGTAATAAAACGAATTTTAAAAGTATTTCTCATCGAACAATAATTCTAACAAAAGTAAAAAGCAATCTTAACATGGTAAAATGGCTATTTAAAATCCGTAATTATGTTGTTGGTAGAAAAAGACAATTCCATAACTCTCGTTATTGAGTTAAAGTTTTTTTCACGGAATTATATATTTATTTATCACGTAGAAAAAAAAAGTATTTGTAAAAAAAATTTGACTTGTATTTGTTTCCTCAAAAATGTACAAAATTTTAAAACAAAGGTATATGTTTGAATTTTTTATAATTTCAAAGAATGAGTTTTAAAATACTAATTTTTTCAAAAAATATTACAAAAAAAGTTAAATTAAAGAAATTTAAAAAAAATGTAAAATTTGTCTTTAGAATGTCTAATTGTTAAAAGCGCACAGCCTTTATCAACACATTATTTATAATCTTTTTCAAACAGTGTCACTTTTTTCATATAATAATAATGGAAATTTTCAAAATGTAAACACATTGTAAAATGTAAAGTACATTAATTAATATTTTTTTTGTCTATTCATCGCCACCGCAAAGTTATAGCTAACAATAAATAAAAGAAACCGGAAATAATAATGATTTAAAAACATATATACTTATACAAATGAAGTTTGTTATATTAAATAATTTTACGTGAAAACAAACTAGAGAATTAAACACATACACGATAAAAACATAAAAATTTATATCCATTGTTCGCTTCTGTGAAAAAAAAAAATGTGTGTTGTTCAGAATTTGTGCTGAAGAGAAATTTATAACAAAGGCATATGTTGTTTTTCATCGGTTAACTAAGCATATCATAATTAAAGAGGAATATTAAAAGAACTTTTCGTGGAAAAATAAATCTAATTAAGGTAATGAGAAAGTTTAACAAGGTTACGGTGTAACTTAAAATCCGCAGTTACGATGTTAAAAGGACACAGTGATGGAAGCACTTCTCTTATTCATTTAATTTTTATGGCGAAACCATTGTTCTCGAAGAACGCAAAAAACTAAATTAAATAAACTAATTTGTTAAAAAATATATAAATAAAATACATAAGTTTAAGTAGATAACTAATCCAAAATAGTGCTTTTGCGATCATCATTATGGGAAATGATAACTATCTTGCATTAAAAAGAAATACTTTTAAAAGATAATTTTGACAGAAGGATAATTTTATCTTTCAAAGTAGCAAATTTAGATGGCTTTTTGTAATTATCGTAAAGGAATATCATTTAAAGGGGCGAGTAATTCTATCTGAAACTCTGTATTTGATATACATTTTTAACATTGATTAATAAATGTGCCATATTAGATTTGAAATAGCATAAAAACCTCACTTTTTGTGACAGAAAGCTCAATACATGTGCTTCGTTTTCGAAGATAGAGGTTATTTTGAAGGCAAATTAATAAGTTTTAAAATACAGTAATCTCTCACTTACGCGTCGGTGCATGGGGCTAATTTAAAATGACTCATAAACGAGAGAGACTCAATAGTGACATTAAAGTAAAAATTAAATTTGAAATTAATCTTAAGACAATAACAACCGTTAATGGTTAAATAGCATGCAAAATAATAATAATAAAAAAGGTTTGCTTCGATTGATAATCTTTTACCAATTCAAATCTAAAATATGTACAACTCAAAATTTAAATCATATACCTTATTTTTATAAATAGTCTAAAATTGAAGTTTGCTTATCAGCTTGATGTCTGTCCATATAAATAGCTTTTTCAAGTACATTGATACATGAATATGTAGAACCAGATGCATCAGTTCGTTGGATGTATTGACGGAAGATTTCGGGAGCATCAATTGCTTTTGTAAAAGTCAGTCGATGTATTTCTGCATTTTATTCGTTATCTGATTCATCTTGAATTTTTCTGGCTATTTCTTGTAGTACTGTCATTTCTGCTATTATTTTTTTTTTTATCAATGTCTATACAAATAGTTAACAATAATCCTTCCCTCCGAAACGACATTCCATTCTTCTTCTAATAGTGGTTGATCGTTGACAGAAGATGGATCACATTCATATTCCTTTATAATAAATCCCGCTTATTCGAAACAGTTTTGAATGCATGTTTCATGGACTCTTTCCCATGATGAACAAAGCATATTTATTACATCAAGTACCAACGCATTTTTTTAATCACTTACTGCGCTTTTTAATTCAAATGACGGAAGAATTATATTAGATGTAAATTTCCAAGTGGGCGAAAAATGTCTGGACCAGAATTCGAACCCGGGACCTCCTGGATGAAGCCGCCAGTGCTCTGCCATCTGAGCTATCCCGGACGATTCTGGTCAACCTTTTTTCACCCAGCTACTCTTGATTTTTCGCCCAGTTGGAAATTTACATCTAAGATGATTTGTTTACCAATTAGAATAATTGTGTTAATATTAATCTAGTGATGGAAGAATTCTCCGAATCAAACATTTTCTGTAATTAATTTTCACACGATGAATAATTCCCAAATCCAGCAGCTGAAATTTATTTCTGTATTTTTCAGTGAAGAAAACAACTTTTTTAGCGCTGAGTTTTAGGAATTCCGAAGGATGAACGAGCAATGTAATACTGATTTAATGAATAAAATAACTTTCAGTTCTTATTTTTCCATCTTTGCATCAAATCTCCACGCTTTACTGCTATTAACGCCGTAAATCGGTAGAATAGTATCGGCGGAGTATTATCAGCAGATTTTTACATGTTTTGAAACAATTAGGATTTTTCGATTTTCCTGTAACCAAAGGAGATAAGTTTTCAGAACTATGTGCATTATAGGAAAGTGAAACTGTTTGTATCTCTTTACTTTACTACCTCCGTGACACGCATCAACATTAATAGATAAACCTTTATAGCGCATCATTTTGAAAACAAAATTCCACTTTTATTGCAATTAAAGATGTCACAAAGCTCGTCATTTTACAATAAAGATAGTAAATCACTTAACCACCGCTCAATATTACCGCTTTCAATGATTGAACTTTCATCTCTTTTGATGTGCATAGCTAATCCATCCCTATTTTTAAGTCTCTTTATACATTCTTGGGTTGCAAAACGTTTTATATTCAATAGCCTCTGCTAAGGAAATTTCCTTATCTCTTAATAACTGACAATTGGAAGGTATATTGGCAGGACTAGCTTCTTTAAGCCACTGCATTAAAGACTTTTCCAGTTGATAAAATTTTCCACATTGTATTCTACTCCGTTTCATAGAATGAATTTCAAATTCTTCGTCGACTGCCTTTTTTCCATCTTTGTTTTTCAAAATGCCTTTTAAAGTTGTATCCATTTTAAAAGAAATCTGGTCAAATTTATACAGTAGAATACAGACTTTTATGAATAGTGACATTTTCACCTTGTCCTCAACCAATTCTTATTTTTTTTTTATTTTGGCAATTTTTTGTACTTTGAAAATACTGATTATTTGTTTCTGCCACTGAACTACAGATGAATCTGCTATAGGTATATATTTACGTTCTTCTTTATATATATGAAAAGAGTACTGTGAAAATTTTAGAACTTTTTTGATGGATTAACGCGTTTTTGATAATTAGAAAAACGATTTGACGATTTTTGAAAATATCTTGAAAATATACAATTCAACCAACGCATTTTCGATCATGTACGTAAAGTGGCAATCGAATTATAAAAAACAAATCGTGACAATATTAAGCCAGCCGTTTAACTTTAAACGGAATTTTCTCGAAAAACTGCTTTTTAATGTAGTGAAACTACACTGCAAAAAGCAATTAAAGGATACTGAGGTTGTGAACAGATCTTGCGGCTGCGAAATTGTTTAGATGATTGATATATGATTGACAGAAGTGATAGGCTATATGAGAAAAAATTACACGTATTTGGCAGAAACAAAACGCAATGACATGGCATGACATCGCGGTGCTTAATGTGTACCAACGCGGCGTTAAACGCCGCAGTGCTTAATCTCCAGCTAAATTGAAAATAAACATAAGGATAAATTTACTAGCAGTGCAAGGTCTAAAAAGTATAATTTGGAAGCTCTGGTGTAGTCTCGAGGGCCATTCTAGAGCTTAGAGCACGAGGTTAAATATAACCTCCAGAAATATGGCGTATAGAGCATCCAAATAATTTTGGTTGCGCTACACTTCGATGCCATTTTGAACGACTGGCGTAGGTAAAAAGCGAAGCATGTAAAGACAGTAAAGTACCAACGAGCACACATAAATCATATCATAAGGTATCCAAGCCTAACTCGCCTACACGGGAGCTAAGAGAGACACGTCCTTCCTCTACCGTGTCAGCAAGCGAACCGGGAATAATCACAAAATGCATTGCGTTGAGCATTTGTGTACAGAAGAAGAAAACACAATTTATGCACATCAGAAAAAAAAGAATAAAAAAAGATGTTCAATTCAAAGTAAATCCTGTTTAATAGACGTTATTATTTCCCCGTACGGCCAACAACGTTGAACACCTTTTGAGGCATAGAGTCAATGAAGCTATTTATAAGGAGCTGGAGTATTCTGTCCCACTCCTCCAGAAGAGATCTTTCCAAATCTTGGAGGGTTTGCTGGGGGTGGTAGGCAGCCAGCAACTCGTTTGCCTAGAATTTCTAAAACATGCTCTATTGGGTTCATGTAGAACGCGCTGGTATGATTCCTTCTTCGAAAAGGAAATCAACCACCAAGTGAGCACAATGTGGCCTGCAATTGTCGTCCATTAACATGAAGGCATCTCCAATTGCTGCAGCGTAAGTGACTACAATATATCTGAGAGTCTCATCACTATATCGCTGATCGATCAGATCTCCATTTCAAGTGATTTGGTGGTCGTTGCGCCCATCAATCGAGATGCCAGCATAGACCATCGCTCCACAACCGACAAATCGGACAATTCCTTAGTCGAATGCAGGATTGCTTCTGGTGCCACGTTCCCTGCTGTACGACTGCTGTTAGGATGAGCAGAAAAATGGCACTCAGAGAAACGAATATTGCGCATTCATTTCTTCTCCAGTTCACATGCTCTGTTGCCCACTCCCTGCGTGCGCCACGACGCCTTGCTGTTAATGTAACACATAACGTTGGTCTGCGGGGATACAGACCTACAGCGCGGAGCCAGTTTAGGACAGTTTGAGTCAAAACTGTGATGCCAGTAGCTGAGCGAAGGTGTTTTTGATGAAGAGGGGCATTTATATTTCAGTGCCTCCGAGCCGTAAGCGTTAAATATCGATCTTCATTGGGCGTTGCTGCACGTCTGCGACCTTTCCCTCGTCTTCGGACTGCATTACCAGTCTCCAAAAAACGGTTCAAGATCCTGAAAATCGCACTTTGCGGAATTCTATTGGCTTCTGCTACTTCGACGACTTGTGGTCGGCCCCGTGTTAACCAACTTTCCAAGCTTCTGATAAGGGTAAATTACTTCGCTGAGACATTACACTCATTAAAACAAAGCACTTACTAAATGTCGATCATTGTTTTCCGCTTTGTCTTTCAGTAAGAACAAAGCTAAATTTAATTCGTTGCCTCTAAAGCGTCGTTTTTGACGTCGAACTAAAAATTTCCATATTCGGAAGTTTGTAAATGAGCAGAATTTGAATTTGTGAATCTTCTTCATTAAAACAAAGCACTTATTAAATGTCGACCATTGTTTTCCCCTTTGCCTTTCAGTAAGTACAAAGTCAAATTTGTTTCGCTGCCTCTAAAGCATCGTTTTTGAAGTCGAACTCAAAATTTCCATATTCTGAAGTTTGTAAATGAGGAGAATTTGAATTTGTGAGTCTTCTTTCATTTTGTGCAAAAAAAATCATCTATACCGTTATTTTATATTAGACTTAAAATATCGTTTAATTGTTTTAAGCACTGTATTATATCAAAGCTAATAGTTCAATTTTAATATATATTTTTTCTAATAAAAGATTATATTTCTGATCAGGCTTTCAACCATTCTATCTTAAGTTTATGTAGATTTACACTTTTTTAAGAATCTAGAATTTAAAAAATAACATTTGTTTTTTAAATTGGCAGATCCTTTTTACTGTTATCTGGGAGCACGGCAGTGCGTCCGCCAAGTTCGCACAAGCCGTAAGCTACCTTTTCCTGGACCATTTCGGCATACTTTTCACCCCCTCATAACGTCGTTTTAGCAGAGACATAGAAAATTTTCTTTTATACACATGTTCGTATGGTCAAACTGAACTAAGGTTCCACGATTTCATGATTCTATATTTAGTAGTTTTCGAAATATTAAATTGAGAAAAAGCGCTTTTTTGTCACTGACTCACTTCGCATCATCAAATAACTAAGGTACTTCTAAAAGCCGTAGAATCATGAAATTTCACAAGTAAGTCGGGTTTGTAGCACAATTAACCAGAAAAATCTGAAAACACAGAATTTCCGCCTCTAAACCCTTCAAACAGGGGGTGTTCATTTGGCCGTAGACAGTTCCTTAACACATTCAATTGTGCCAATGTTGGTCGCCAAAAGTCGATTCCAGAGTTTTGAAGGGAGTCACGTGATTTCAAGCAGAATAACATTTTATATATATGCTTTTCAAAGATGTTTGTTAAATAGAAAAAATGAATATACCTAAAATTTTTAATCAGTATAGGTTATGATACATTTACCATATTAAAACAATAAAACATTTAACAAAATATAACCGCAATTCGGTACGTTTCCGATATAGTAGCCTTGGCGAAATACAGAAAATAGCCTTGACGAGAAAAATAATTTGATAATAACGTATTTTCTGGCAACCTATTTACTGTGTCATATACACAAGCAAATTTTTTCCAAATGTATACAATTTATTTAATGTAAGGAACCCGTTTATTTATTTTTATATACCAACATAAATAATTTGTATATAAAAAAATAATATTTTATACATGTATAAATAAAATGTTTATATGTATATAAATCCATATATAAATAACATAAAACTTCATCAGGTTTGTTTTCATAGTTGTTTATATCATTTGGCAACCTATCTCAGTTTCTGAAGTCCGAATTGCGCCAAGATTTAAAAAAAATGCCAAGATCCCTATAGTGGAAAAATATCCTAATTCCATATGAATGTTTAAAAATCTCCTTTTAATTAAATGAAATGTGTAACTAACAAACTGTCTTTAACGATATGCGACAGATGCGGCGTCCGAAGTCCGCTGCTAATGTTATTATATTGTATTATTAGCCTACTTACTGTTAATTTATTGTTAATTTTAAATCTGTAAAAGAAAGATTATAGTTATAGATCAGAAATGTTGGTCGCCAAAGCCCGATTACAGAAAATTAGCCTGAGTTATAAAGGTTTTACATGATTTCAAGCTGAATGAATTTTTATATGCTTTTACAAAAATCTTAATAAGGCAAATTTTTCAGTTTATCTGTCCATCTTTCTATCTTTTACTTCCTTAAAACAAATTTTATTAAAGACCGGGAGGCGTCTGCACAGATCATCACCTCATCGAGTTGACGGCTGAAATTTTAGGATTAGTTAAATATCGATTAGCGTATTGAAATGTAACTGGTCTGCCAAGTCAAATCTTTGTGGAAACCACCTACAGACCCGATTTTACGGGTTAATTGGTGGATTTTCCATTGTGTTTTATTGCACCCATTCCTCCATGTTTCCAAACTTTTGGATGCAGGAAAATACAATAGTAAACCTATCAGTTAACCACTAAAATTAGGTCTTCAGGTGGTTTCTACCAAGATATGACTTAACAGGCCAGTTGCATTTTAATATGCTAAACTAGTTTTAACTAATCCTAAAATTTCAGGTGTAAACTCGATGAGGTGAGGGTGTGTGCAGACGCCTCCCGGTCTGTTATAAATGTCAAAATCAATCTCAATATCACTCTGGTCAATCTGGCAAATATCCGTACTATTTATGGAACACTATTCCGTTAAGTGCGCTTTACTGATGTTATGAACTTTATGCATATGCATATAATACGTAATACATTTGCATCATACATATTATAAGTATGTGTATAATACATAATACATATGCATCATTATGTCAGAATAAAGAAAACATTTTTTCGCCAAATTTGAGAATTGACATGATATATTACCAAGTTTGGCGACACTTCGCTAAATGTCGCCAAGCTTTGCGAGTAATTGACGCTAGTGGCTATTTTTCAATGAGTTATTTATTAATGCGAGCTATCTATTTATATTTTTCCGCATATCATCTTATTAGTTATATTGTATAACGTACGAATATTTCCAAAGTGCCAATAGTTTCGTCACTGCACAAAACCTCTGCTATTGTTATTATATTGTACTGTTATTACCTTAGTGTGACTATGTTGCTAATCTTTACTCTTTTAAAACTTCTGTATTACATAAAGAGAATTTACGGCAACTATTAAAGCACCGAAACTGCCAGTTCTCCTTATGATTATTATGCTAATTCTATAATATGTAACCTGTTAATCGATATGTACGTTAGAATGAATCTTCCATAATCCGGTTCCTCGCATTTTAGTTTTCAGGTTTCTAATAAAATTAGCTAAAATCTTAAAACCATGGCACATAATTGGCTAATTCTTCAACACGATCAGATGAGAAGAATGACAGATTTCCAAATGGATCATGGCAGTGAGCCCGTAGACCTTCTATTCTTCCGTAATCGAGTCTATTGAAAAGGTTAACGTGAAACAAAAAGATATTAGCATCGATATGATTTAATGTAAATGCAGATATTGTCAAAGGATTTCATAAGAACCATTTCACTTGTACCCAATCGTATCAGTTAAAATACAACAATTGGCAGTGATCCCAACTAGAAAAGATTTCTTAATAGGATTAAAAATTTCCGCATTAGAGAACAAATCGTAACTGATAAGGAAACATGCATAAGTGAGTTAAGAGATATTTGTCACGAAAGATGAAATACATAACAGCACAAAATATATGATGTGCTACCATGATCGTAAAGAGTTCTTGATTTCTCTATCAAAAGCTTCCGACTTGGCGAAAGAATGGGCAATTAAATTAAATTATGAATAACAATAACATGATGCAACGTTTAACATGCAGTTAATAGAGTAAATACTGTTTGCTAGAGGCAGCTAGTACTTTAATTTAAAAAGAAATAAAGTATAAATTTGTAAAGCTCAATAAGATAAATTTAGATATTTTTACGTTAGCCGGGCGCAAGTGGCAAATCGCCAAATACTGCTCCCAACTCCATTGTTCATATTGCATTCATTTTATTTAAAAATATAAACTTTTCAGACATCTAATTCAAAATAGATGCATTTCCCTCATTTTATTTAATAGAATATTTAACACAGAAATAAATAAATGAATAAATAAGAAATAATAACATAAACCAAAATATTTTATTGCAAAATCAAAGCATTATCTCTAATTTTTCACATGTGAAAAATGAAAACTGCTATTGCCGAAAAAACAAAATGCTAATGAGGAGATTTGCTCCCGGCTGACATAAAAGTACCGAAATTTAAGTTTTTTTTATATATTAATATAGTTTAGAAAAACAAACTTGAAAAAACATACAAAAAATAGTGATATCCCAACAAAAAGTTTTCGGTAAAAAAAAAAAAAAAAAGCGCCAAGTTCTCCTTAATGTTTCGGCCAGAAAAAGTAGTGATATCTGAAGTTCGCAGAAGTTAAAAGCCAAACATCCCAAATCTTTCATTGAAAATGGCTTCCTGCGACTTGGCCGTTAATGCCTTCGAGAGGGTTTTTTCAAATTTTAAAGTTATGTACAAATGAGCTACATGCCAACAACATTTTTTGATTATTTTAGGCATTTTGTGGCACAAAGTACAGAAAAAAATACACATTTAAAAAATGCATTTAAACCACATCAGTCTATTTAAATGCTTAGAAGTTAAAAATAACAAAACACTTGTATTCAGAAGATAATATCCCTAATTGCTAAAACATAATTAGTATCAGCTTTTAACAGTTTATAAATAGAATACCTCTTAATGTCTGCAATCAAACTATAATAAATGTTCAAACGAATAAAATCTCTTTCATCAATGCACAAGATTTCAATATTATACAATAAAATATAACATAACATATTGTGAGATTTGAAGTGAGTAAATTTTGTTTTATTTCTTGGGTTTTACGTTAATGAGTTTAGCTTTAGATCGTACAAAATGGCAATTAAACCACAAGTGGACTAAATGATCTGTAATTAAAAATAATGTTTGTTGTAACTGAATGGTATTTATCAGAAATCTTTTACTTATGTCTTTATGTGAATTTGCCTCTTTGCATTTTAATATTACTTTTAATATTTAAATAATTCATAAATGCGTAATTTCTAATCATTAATTTTCAAATGCTGTAGAAGGCATTAACGGCCAAGTCGCAGGAGGCCATTTTCAATGAAAGATTTGGGATGTTTGGCTTTTAACACTTCTGCGAGCTTCAGATATCACTACTTTTTCTGCCCGAAACATTAAGGAGAACTTGGCGCTTTTTTTTTTACCGAAAACGTTTTGTTGGGATATACCGTATATTCCGCGTACAACGCCCACGTTTGATGCAGGAAATGGGATGGAAATTTACAGGTACGCATTATACATCGGTCATAAATATGATTCATTAAAATTAAGGAAAAAATATAATCAGAATGAAGATTTTTAATCTAAACTTGCCCTTTCCTTACAGATTTTCTCTCTCACATTATAGTAAAATTACTCATTATTATAGTGTAGGTGTACATTTTAAACAATATTCTTAGGTTCGTTTCCTCAGCAATTTAATACATTTTTTAGGTACGTTCGTAATTATATAAATACGTATCACCTATAGTCGTAATTTAGACCGTCCGTCTGTCCGCATATAACAGAGCAAAAACTACCCATCCGAATGGTCTGAAATTTTAAATATATAATTTTGCAAAATTTTGTCGATTCATTTCACATTTTATGAAAATCGGATGTATATTTTAATTACAGGGACAGTCAAATTTTTTCCGTTACATTACGGCCAATGGGTAAAAATTATTTCAAGTGCATTTTAATGATTTTACAGCCTTTCGAACAGAATGAAACTGATATGCACTTATGAAGTACACTAAAATATACATTCAGTACAATATGCGGGGCAAAAAATATTTATAAAACTAGCTGTAGTACGAACGCACCTTATTTACCACGTTCGACGAGCAATTCCCAATTTGTTATTTTCAGATTAAATTCTCGGATAATAAACGTCTGACAGTCACAGCCTGAAAGTATTTTTTATGAGTGTTATAAAGAATATCATCAATGCTTAAATGCATTAAATGTTTATATAATTTTTTATACTTAATATATATTATCATCAAATATAAAAAGCCAGATTACAATCGTTTGTGGTTTTTTTATTAAAAAAATATTTTGTTATTTACCAATCTAACTTAGAAGTTTCCATTTTGTTATTTAATAGATTTCGTGCACTGAAATGTATTTCATGTGCTAAAAATGTTAGAAAGAGTTGATTATTTGTCTCTAACGCAATTGATAAGTTATATTTTCTATTCCTATTTTGTATTACAAAATTATTAATTATGTATTAAAGATAATTTTAATATTTTATATTAACTGCATTCACATTTACATTGCCTATCTCGTTACTTCATCACCTTTTAAAATGTAATTTTAATTTTTATAAACATTTCTTTTGCAAGTTCTCTTTGCTAAATAACCTAATATTTGAATCTTTGATTTAATGCAGTAATAAATATGTATACATATGTATACTCAAATTTAAGAACCTAAACTTAATGGTTTTGCAAGTAGGAATTTACGAACAACGAGAGCATGAAACGATCAAATGCATGTAGCTTAGCATATTTTAAAATAATTGTATCAATAAATAGGACTGTTAATTCTTTCTCAATTTTATGCATTACGGATTTTAAGAGAGATTATTTACTAAACGAGCCAAAATAAGTGGGATATATTTTGTCTTCACATGTAAAAAAGTAAAAGTTTATTAATAAACATAACACAAAACATACCGGGAATTTTACCCGAGATTTATAAAAATATCCTAACCTGATTTTTTTTGCACTAGCTAAATTTATGATTTAAATTATTTCTGTGTGATTTATATTACATTTATTTCGGAAGAACTTTCTTGTTTGAATCGACATATTTTCATTTGGGACTTGTCAAATGATCTTTTGTTTGGTATAATAAATAGGAATACAAAATTAAAAAAAAAAATAATGACCCATATAGGTTTTGTTTTATTTACATTTCTTCTGTGTGTTTTATTTATGTCGCATTCGTTGAAAAAATGTTATAAAAGAGCGACATTATAATAATTGTAGTACGTATTCAACAAATAAGACATAAATATTCCAAAATATTATATTACAAGAAGTTATGTCATTATGAACATTTTAAATCACTTATTTTTAGCAACACAGCATGAAATTCACAAATCTTTCATAAAATAAAGCTGACATTGTTTAATGCATTATTTAGGTTTCCGCAACTAAATTACGATAAATATATATATATAACATAATGCGCTTCTTTCCCCATTTTAGAGAATTCCAGTGATTAATCCTAAATAATTGATTTTGTAAAAATATTGAACTTTTAACTTAATCATTGTATGCAGTGAAAGCAGAATATATTTTCCTCTATTATGTTTCATCAAACAATAGACTGTTTGAAATAACGTACTTTCTTTAAAACTTATGTGGTGTTATTTATCTTGACGGAAATTAAGAATATAAAAGCTTTGTGGCTTTTGTTTAAAATATGCATTATTAGTAATTAAATTCATGATGTTATCGTTGTTCTAATAGAATGAGTAAAGATTTTCAAACGGAAATGAATATCTAAAACTAACGGAATGAATACATAAAATACGGAAGATTATTGGCAGAAAAGCATATAATTATGATATTTAGATGAAATGGTAGTTTATTTACATTACTTAAATATTTTAGTATTATGTATCGCGATACTTTTTCCCACTATTTTTTTTAATAGGCTTCATGCACAAAGAATGTTTGTGTTTCATAAATTAAAATAAGTATTTATTGAAAAAATGTTTAAAATTATAATGATGCCTATCTTTATTCGTTGAATTTTCATTTATATCTTTTAATTGTTTTATTAAAATAGTTTTTTATTGTCTCAGCGAAGCGAAGTCTAATACACAGCGTAATATTACTTTTAGATCAAAAACAGCTACGATGTGTATTAAACCCACGGCCTACTAAAAGAATGCCTAATAAAAATCTTTCGTCAAGCATAACTCAAAAAATATTTGTCGGATTTAGTATCCGATTGCACCTGAAGGTGCCTATGAGGGTAACCTACTGAATGCACCTAGTATGACAAATAAGTTACAAACCCTTTAAAAATTACATTAAAAAACTGATAAAAAAGCACAATACGTCACCGAAATTTAGTGGACGTCATTTTCACTGGCTGGATGTTTTCGTAGAAAATCGGATTACAGTACATGGGACAAAGAAAATATGCGCGCACTAATATTAAAGCATAACAAAACTTATTTAAACAGAAAAATAAATATGGATTTTTTTCTATTTAAAAGGAAAAAGACAAAATATCTTAGTGTATACCAAGGAGCTATAAATATATATTTATACCTCCATGGTGCACACTAATATTATAAAGAAATAAAGTTTGTTTGTTTCTTTGTAGGATGTAATCTCTGGAACTATTGAACCGATTTCAAAAGTAATGATATCAAAATTATTGTGTATAGTCCACGTTCGAACATAGGCTATATCTTAAGTGGATGCCACTACAGCAAAGGGGGGTGTAGAAGCAAAAAACGTTCTAAAAAACCGATTTTTATGTTACTGAAGGGCCTAGAAATATGAAATTTGGAATATTAGTTACATATTAGATATAAAGGATTTCTAAGAACATTTCCTAAACAATTTGAAATTTAAAAGGTATGAAAATGCGCAAAAATCGTCCTCAAAACGTTCTAAATGGTTGTTTCTACGCAATCTCAGGAAATACCAAACAGATTTAAAAAATAATGGCTTCAAAATAATGGTGACTACCCTTGCTACAAGATAGACTAAATTTTATGTCGCTGTCACTACCCCAAAGAGGGTGTTGGAGCAAAAAAGTTCTAAAAATGCGATTTTTGTGTTACTGAAGGGTCTAGAAATATGAAATTTGGAATATTAGTTATTTATTAGATATAAAAAATTTCTAAGAACACTCCTTAAAAAAATCGAAATTTAAAACAGGTGATAATGCACGAAGAGTGTTTTAAATGGCGATTTCTACGCAATTTTAGGTATCAAATCGATTTGAAAAGATTGTTGTAAGAAAGTTGTAAATTGATGATGACAGCCCTTGCTCAAACATAGGCTCTATTTTATGTTTGTATCACTACCACCTGGGGCTTGCAGGAGCAAAAAACGTCCTAAATTGCCGTTTTTGTGTTATGGAAGAACCTATAATCCTGAAAGTTGCAATGGTTGTTACTTATAAGATATCAATGATCTCCAAGAACATTTCCTAAAGAAATCGAAATTTAAAAGGGTTGAAAATGCCCGAAAAGCGTTCTAAAAAACGTTCTAAATGGTGATTTCTGCACAATTTTATGAAGTATCAAATCGATTTCAAATTTAAGGGTTGTAAATTGATGGTTACATCCCTTGCTCTAACATAGGCTCTATTTTATGTTTGTGTCAGTACCACCTGGGCGTTGCAGGATCAAAAAATGTTCTAAGTTGTAGTTTTTGTGTTATGATAGGACCTAGAATCATGAAAGATGGAATGATACTTATTTATTAGGTATCAATGATCTCTAAGAACATTTTTTTTTTAATTTGAAATTTAAAAGGGGTGAAAATGCGCGAAAAGCATTCTAAAAACGTTCTAAATGCGGATTTGTGAATAAAATCAAACCGATTTCAAAAGTAATGGTAGGAAATTGATGCTGACAGTCTCTGCTCTAACATAGATACTATTTCATGTCGGTGTCACTACCACATGGGAGATACAGAAGCAAAAAACGTTCTAAATTGCGATTTGTGGGATCGGTAGGGGCCAGCAACTTGAAATTAGGCATTGTACATATTTATTAGATATAAATATTCTTTAAGGACAGTTTCGAAAAACATTGGCACGAAAAGCGTTCTAAAAGCGTTCTAAGTTGCGATTTTTTTCACAATCTCTGGAAATATCAAACCAATTTCAAAAGTAATGGTTGCAATTTCATAGTGACAGTTGCTGCTCCAACAGAGGTTATATTTTATGTTTCTGTCACGTTTTAAATGAAATGATTATGTTTTAAATTAAATGACTGCAATATGAATATGGTATGGGAAAATTCGTTGCCCATTTATCACCTGCGTTCGGCTAACATAAAAGTATCAATATTTCTATTGGGGCACAGATGTCATAATACGCACCACTTTAGCGCGATTTTTTTCTAACGCCAATTTTGCGAAAACCTCGTTTTCGAATACCAGTTACATATATATTTTTAAAATAAAAAAAAGTTTAATTATTAACTATTGAAAATATATATATATATATATATATATATAACTTTAAAAAGTAAAATAAAAGTTACTAACAATTTATTAATAAATAAACAACAACATCCGGGTCACCATATCAAGCAAAATAACGACACTTTGGCGCCAGTTAAGTACCCCGGTGCGTATATGACATTAGCCTCAGAAAAAATCGTGCCAATCTGCTGCGTATATGACATCTGTGCAGCAATGGGTTCATATTATGCGAAATTAAACATATGTTATAACCACTCTTCGTACAAGAAAAAGGGCCAATAATTCGGATACACAGGCAAGGTTGCCGTCAAACAAGAATAATACTAACAACAACATTGTTATAAGTGTATGAGAGTTATAATAGTGATATAAAATTGACATTGAGCAAACAATCACAGAAGAAGTATGTTACATATGCTTCGAGTGAAGCTCGATGATCAAGGTACTAATTAATTATACAAGCAACAGATATATAAACAATAGTTTAAATTAAAATGTAAATATTTGCAATCTCTGCCCCCTCCTTCAAAAAAAGTTACCGCAATGAAATTAACTTGCGTTAAGCAACGCTTTTTAAAATACGATATTGGTTGCGAAACAGATTACGGAACATTCCTATAACATTTGAAGCAATCGCGGTACTTTATTTTTAGCCAGGTTAAAATTTAGAAGCGCATTTTTTTTTTCGCCAAAAGCAACTTTTTTTTTCGCATGAGTAATTTAGAAACAATTCTTTGATGTTGAAAGGAAATGTTTTGACTTATTATCTGTTATTATTATTTTTACTTATTTGTATTTTTTTAAAAAAGAGTCAAAGTCGTGTTTTTTAAATGTATCTAATTTATGTATATCAAAGGAAATGAATGCATTACGAAAGCTAACGATTTATCGCCAGTATCAAAGAATTACCTTATTACCATGTGTCTAATACCCTTCATGATACTTCGTTGTTACATGGACTTTGACGGGTTTTTTTAAAGTTTGACCCAATTCGGGTTTAAGAAAGTGAGATGCTTTTGCCAAATGATATAAACGACTAAGAAAATAAAATTGAAGTAGTGTTAAGCTGGTTTATGTATGTATTTTAATAAATACATCGCTAACACGTATTAATTAAATTATTTATGTTTTTATACATTAAAAGTTAAAAGGCTCCTTTATCTACATGTATGCTAATATTATAAAGTACTAGCGTTTGTGGAATGTAATTTCAGAAACTACCTAGCCGATTTAATAAATAATGGTTTGAAAATGCTGGTGACCATCTCTGCTTCAACAAAGACTATATTTTATGTCAGTACAACGAACTCCATAGGTGCAGGAGCAGAAAAATTCTAAAATTGCGAATTCTGAGATATTGTTTGGGCTAGAAATTTGAAATTTTGTGCGGTGTTTACTTTTAAGATGTAAATACTCGTTATGAACTTTTTCTACAAGGTTCGAAATTTTAAAGTTAGAAATAAACGTAAAACGTTCTAGAGAGTTTCTAAATCACGATTTATTTGGAATTGTTAGAGAAAGAAATTTTGAAATTCCACATGGCTATTACTTGCCGGTCAGTTAAAAAAAAAAATTAAAAGGGTGCACTATAAAAAAAGATCTAATCTGCAACTTCTGTGATACTGTTCGGTCTAGAAACTTAAAATTTGGTAGTAACTTATAAGATCTAAATTCTCGTTACAGAAATAATTCAAACTGCAATGCACGCATTAGAATGAATTCTAAGAAAATCGAAATTAATAAAACTAAATAAATCGGACAAAGTTCGAAAGCTGATTTAAATAACGAAATTATTAGTAATATAAAGATGAAAATTTTCATAAATGTTTCTTTTAAGACATAAATACTGGCAATAGAACAATTTCTAAAAATTTCGCTGTGTAAAACGATGCAGGAACGAAACACTTTAAATTTTTTTAAACTTTGAAATTTTTGGACGGCATACTTTTAAGATGTAAATGCTCTCTAAGAATGTCTTTTAGATAATACAAAATTTAAAAAGATGAAATGAACTGAAAATGTTCTAAATTACCATTCATTTGCATTCTTAGGTATAGAAACTTTAAATATTTAATAAAACTACATCCTCCCCCCCCCCCCCCAAAAAAAAAACAAACATGTAACTTAAATGCAACAAAACGGGTAGCTACTTATCTAGAATTGAATAACTTGTGTTCACAATGAATAAATGTTGGTATGAAACAGCGAATAGTTTGCACGAAAGTACTTGTCATAATGTTACTTCTCTGGGAAAAAGTGTCGAAAAGTGTCTATTTAAATTTGATGTGCAATTTTTTTTCAGCTACACTAATCTAGATAATTAATCATAAGGTCATTTTCTCAATTGTCATTGGACGATTTTTTTATATAGTAACTTATTCGGCTAATTTTTTTTAATCGGGTTAATATTGACGTATTTTAGGTTGCATGATTTGTTGGAAAAATATGTACGGATTTTAAATTACTCGAAAACACATTTTCACAGCTTTAATGTTATGCAGACGAGATATTCCAGATCTCGTGTCATAACTTGCGCTGCAGGCAATGCGATTTTGTGTGGAGGAACAAGGGGCATACCTCCAAAGGAATAAGAGTACCAATCCTGTCAGGCAACTTATGTATTTTTTTCGGACAAAGGTTGAATATTTTCAGACACGCCACGTATTGTCAATTAAATATTGCACCTCCTTTTCTATTCTTGTCACGAGTTATTATTAAATCTATGCTCTCACTAATATCACTCAGACTAATCCCTCTGAGCGAAGCCCTAATTAAAATCTGTGTTTGTTTTTTAATAGTAATCACGATGACCGAGTAAATAATTTTCTGTTTTATATTCATTTTAAAGTTTATTTCTCATGTCATTATGGAGATTTCGTTTGTGAAATGTGTTCATTAAGTACCATTTTTTTTTTTTATGATAAATGTCAATCATTGATAAAAATATGTAGGGGAGAGTAGCCAAATTTGGACCACTTCACATATTTTCAGGTGTAACTCACTTAATTTTTGGAATATCTGAAAAAGCTCATTACACAGTATCAATCAGTTCATCTACTAACTAAATAAGTATTCGGATCAATTTCTTTTTGAAAATCTTAAATTTTATTTTAACTTGAAAAATTTGTTAAAAGTGGACCAAATTTAGCAACTGGTCGCCTAAGTTGGACCCCCAGTCTCCTAAATTGGACCAAATAATATCAGGTTTCTTTAATGACTAGGGGATATAAATAATTTTATTAAAAGCAAAGTTTACGATTACTGAAACAATGGAACAGAATAACAGCAATTGAATATAATGAAATCAAATGTCTGAAAATAAGTATACTTTTTTTAAAAATCAAAATGTATTCAAGATATAAATCAAAGTTATCAGTAATTAAGAATAGAAATTATGGATCTAATTGTCAGCTACTTGAATATCATGTAAGGAGGGATGGAGCTTATACATGAATTTTGTTTATTGTTGTTGTTTTCCAACGCACACAACATGGAACCGTATATGGCAATCTGAACGCCGAATCATTTCTGCTATTTTATTTTTCTTACAAATTAGGCAAAACCAATCATCACTGTCTAAATTTTTCTTTTTAAATTCTGTATTATCAGACTTTTTTTTGCAACAGAAATTTTCTTTACATTATGTTGGTAGTTCTTCTCTTCCATCATTTTCTTGCTAATTGCATTACGCCTATTTTTTAGAACTCGATGTTCCAATTGCTTTTGTGCTGTGGAAGCTTCCCTTTTGTCCTTTTTTTTTTCTTTTTTTTTTTCATTTCAAAGTTTAGTTTATATGGCGATCATGTTAACACAACTGTTTTTTGGTCCCCTCTGTACTTTGATTTAACTGAATTTAGTAAGGGAAATAACATTTCTAATGATTTTTTTTTTGCTTTTGTGGAGGATTTGTAGATGAGGTCTTGTTGCAGCTCAATTTCTTCACAACTTACTGTCTGGTTTTTGTTTCCTATATCTTTAACAGCTTTTGCTGCACGGGTGTTTTTCTTCCAGACTGTTTGTCGATGTCTTTTCAACATTTTAATCAAGCCTTGAGATTTTATCCGTTTTAATGGCAAAAAAGTATAATTCCACCCTCCAGAACATGTAAAAAGGTCTTCCATCACAAATATTCTGCAGGAGGAAAATGTTGGAATTCAACTCTGTATACCAAATATGCCGTGAATTCAAAGAAAATAAATATAATTACATACAAGATAAAAGACATTTCAAACAAAATTTATTGCATAGACATGTAAACATATTTTTATGTTTATATTGGCTTAAACTGTATAAAAAAATTAATCCACATATAAAAAAAAACTTGCATAGATATAGTGATCCATTACACAATATAAAAGAAATAGTGTACAGAGCATACCGTCATCGAAATTCAGTACTTACTTTTCAAATTTATGATCGCATATCTGGTCCAATTTAAGCAAATTAAATTGGTCCAATTACGGCAATTTTGCCATTTTTTAAAACAGTTAATTCCAAGACTAAGAACAAAAACGAAATCAAACAAATCCGCGTGAAAAATACGCGCAATAAGCAGATAAATTCATTTATGTATATGAAAACATAACAACATACCTTAGTTTTAAAATATTTACTTACGTTTGGTATGAAAAAATTAGATCAAAACAGCTAGCTTTAGGTTTGTTTTAATTGTCTGCAAACAGCACGTGGTAGGCAACTGCTTCTTCTAATCATGAGTGACGTCATTCTGATGAGTAGGATTTTAGCAGTAGATGGAATCTCTTCCTGTAATTAACGGCAGAATGGCAACGGTCCAATTGAAGCGGTGATCCAAATATGGCTACTCTCCCCTATTCCCATTTGATTAATAACGCGTACTCTTTTTCATTTGTCATTGCACAATGAACTGGTGCATGATATGGTCAAATATACGTAAATTTCCGAACATTAATATAACATTGTCAATAAATGTAAATATAAAATAAGATTGCTCCGTTGGATATAATATATTTTCAAAAGAAATTATGCAGGTGATTCTGAACGCCTAGGTAAAATTTTAAGGATAGATTACGCCTAGACAAGTTCAAAATACCATACACTGTTAAAACATTTTCTGTGAAATTACACAGAATCTACGGGTAATCCATTATCTTAAGTGTTATGTAAAATTACAGAGATTAGAAAATCCGAGATTCTGTTAAATAACAGAAAAGTTATTTGGGTAATTTACAATACACTCTGTAAAGTAACATCGTTAATAATACACAAGACTCTGTAAATTAATTTTTCATGATAATAATTTTATTTTGTTTTTAAAATTAGTGAATTACAAAATCTTCAGTGAGCTTCAAATAATTTGAATTTTTAGTGTAAATTTAAAGTGCAGTATCATTTAATTTTTACACAATTTGATTCTAGCCGTCCAGGTGTTTAAACCCAAGATCTTTTGACAGTGTAAGAACACCTTAATGATTAAACTATAGGAGCTGTTGTTTTTGAGTACAAAGCATATCTTTTATGATTCAGCGGGGGGAAAATCTATTGTACTTGTTATTTTCAAAGATTTCGCTTCAAATATATTAGTTAGAAAATTCGTAAACGGATTATTTTAATTTATTTTAGAGCGATACATAATACCTATTATTTTTTAAATCAGTTTTATTTTTTAACTAGTCTAAGCAATAAATAAAAAAAAACTCAATGGATTTTTTTATGATAAAATTTGAATATAATTCATTTTTTATAACAATAATGTTTTAGAGAATTTTTCGAAATAGTCGCACAGTATTTATTTTCTTAGTAATTCTTTAGTAAGAAATAAGAGAAAAAAAAATACAGAAAAATGTAATTTATTATTTAAAAGTGACTTTTTATGTTTTCATTATTTTATTCATTTTGCGTAATATGTTTTTAGAAGATTAATATATTTTGTATAATGCATCTACCAATGAAATAATGATAATAATAATAACATTGTAATAAGAATAATAACAGCTTTGAAATAATACTACGCAGTTTACTTTTAATATTACCATGCTTCTGACATATGGTGTAGGAAACAATTGGAAAGTAATTGCCGATAAAATCCCCACTAACTCCGAGGAGATGATTTTTCTTTTTCTAAATTATTCTAAGTTTAAAAAACAATTTTTAAATTAAATTTTCTTCTTTAATATTTCTAATAAAATTGCAAAAGAGTTTTAAAAGTGTGTATTTTGAATTACAAGTTTTAACAAAGATAAAAATATCTTTCAATAAAGATATGGAAATTACTACAGGGAATTGGATATAAGATAAGGGAAATGTCTGTAAAATGATGACCTATAAAGTCGATCGTATGCATTTAACCGAGAACTTTTCTAAATTTCAGAAAGTCTGGATTTTTGTGTGTTTTTACAGAAATTTTTAACAGTGTACAAAGCATGGTCTTAACTCAAGCATTACTTAGAAGCACAACAGGGCACTTCCTGATTGTGTAGAAAACCATGTTTTCTACACAGTATCTATCAAATGATTGGTAATTTTTTTTATGCGAAAGGATGTTACTAACTAGGATGCTACGTATGAAAATTAGAAGAAATATAAAAATGACAAAGTAAGCAGCTCAAGGGTGTGCTGTGTATGAGGGGGTAGGGGGGGGGGGTCTGTATCATAAATTGGACCAAATTATCTTAAGAGAAAATGAGGGTGAATCAGAAGTCATGGGCAAATATTAATTGTATCCGTTATTTGGAAATATTGTGTATCTGTTCAGAAAACATTTTGCTTTCTCACTTCTTCAAAACTTTTAAAACGCATTTTTTCCCTCTTTCATTTATCCGTTGCGTAACAAGTGTAGCTTTTTTTTGCACAATATTTCATTATCAAAACAGTTTTTTGGTGGTGATTTTAGTATCATTTTTTCAGTTAAAACAGATGACGATTATTTCGTATAAGAACCCTCGATATAAACTATAGAATAATCAAGAAAACCATTTTCTTCAAACGGAAATATTAATAATGGTGGTCTCTTAAATTATATCGATATCGTAAAAGCAGTTATCATTTGTATAAGTATCTTTCTTACACGAGATCTATCCAATTTCTACAAGATATGGGGAATTTTCGTGGTAAAAAGGTACGCATTCTTTTACGGAAAAGAAGGCATTTGTTATAGTTACAAAAAAATTTTTATGCTGATGTTGTAAAACGCGCCCGTACATAAATGTGATACGTACAATATCAGAATTTGCACATCACATTACAGCAACAAGGGTGACAATTTCCCTCATCCGCCCTGTACAAATGTGCTTTTTATACAAAGCAAATTACTAGAATAGACTGTTTCAGAATATAATTGCATAATACTGCATTTAACATATAAATTCTAAAAAACGAAACAACAACAACAACAAAAAACCCCTCTAGTATACTGATAAATAATAGAGAAAGTTCGGATATTATGGAATGGTCTGACAATATGCAATAGCTCAATATCTGGCGCATACGGTGTTTCAGACAATCGTAAATATGCTTCATAGCAGTCCCAATAGGCACTGTGTTCAGTTCTGTTTGAATACCTGTTGCTGGAGCGACGCGACGAAAGAAAATCTTATTCTTAAATTTTGCAGTTTTTTGCAGGTCAATTTTATAAAATCCATATTAATCATAACGATCACACTATCGATATTATAACTTAAAAATAATGAAACTGCGGATCGTAGAATATTGAGTATTAAGCAAAGTGTGATGACTTGCCGAGCTCCGATATTCCTATATATTATTTTTTTAAACCAGACTTGATATTCTACTAATAAAATAATTGATTTATAAATTATCTAGCAATGAATTTATTTCGTCAAATAAAGGATAAAATGTTTCGAACGTACCCAAAAAGAAAGCATTACAGATATCGTTTTCACAAAGAAAATTTTTGACAAAATTTGAAAATACATTTCTGGCTGGAAATATCGTTTTTTGCTATGAAAATGTAAAAATACTTATTAAAAAAACAGCGTATTTTATTTTTATTTAATGCAGCTCCATACGTTTGAAATAGATAATCTTTTAAAGAAAAAATAGATAATAATAATGATGCAACATTCTTTGTCATTTTTAGCTACAAAAATGTAATTAATGTTTTAGCAAAATAAATTTAAAGAAACATTTATCAATAGAAAAATGAGATTAATATACGATTTTGTCCAAACCTTTATGCAGAAAAACACCTTTTAAAAGAAAAAAAAATCTCCATGATAAAAAAAAAAAAAAAAAAAAAAAAAAAATTGTCAGTTAATAAGTTACATATAATTTGATGTTTAAAACTTAAACAGACCATCAATTACATTGTTTTGACAGTTTTTATCCGTGTAGAATTAGTGTATTTTCTTCCTTTTTATACGTTTAAGTCCTTTTCCAGAAAACTATTTTAGAGAGAGAATATTTGTTTTGAAACAAGAAATAATTTTTTTATATGATGTGCAGCCTGATTTACTGTCCTTTATCTGTCTTTTATTACATTTTGTAATAAACTTTTTCTGGTGAGAAACGGCTGGAAACAATTGTCTTTTTTTATTCCGTAAATTTAAAAATATTATTACTGATCAAAAATCGTTAATGGTTAATGAAAATATATTTTTTTCCAACATTAAGCACACTATACTAAGGGTTATAAAAGTCACTTTAAATACTAACTCTTCATAAACGTATTAAAGAGGATCTGAAATCAAACAAGTTATTAATTTTCAAACATAATTAACAAGCTTCGCCTATCGATTTTGAAGATCCCAGTATAAAAATTGAAGTCTGGAAGATGTACGTTTTAAATATTTTTTGCTGAATATCTTCAAATTTGCTAGCTTTCATCTGTTTAAAGTTATAACAAGCCCTACTATTATTACTATTATTTTAATTCCATGTATTAAATCGCAAAGAAGAATTATGAAAGTGACTAAATTTCACAAGGCTATACAAAACAAAACAATATACTTTATGTGTACCTACCGATGATTTCGAAGAAGATATCCCCAAGTTTCAAATACTACTGATAGAGCAATACTATATCTTACCTACTCCATAGTGGCATCAATTGTGAAAGAATGTACTTTTTTCAAAACAAGATATTTTGCTTTTGTGTGTGAAACAATTCCGTATATTTTTGTGGATTTTTTTTAATTTATTCTGCTATCCTGTAATCAAACATGCTTCATTGACGCTTAAACGTGTTTTGATCAAGAAGACGGCTCTCTTGGTTAACAATCGAGTTCGGAACTTCAATTTGGATACAGCCCTCAAAATACGCTCGTTTTAAAATAATTATTTTCTCGGAAATATATGGCACGAATTGCATAAAAATTTGTTTATAGGCTAATTGAAAGGTGTAGAGTTCATTTATGCTGTCAGAATTTTGTACTGCTATTGTAAAAACAAAGTTATGGTTCGTTTTAATATCTAGATGGACCCTTAAACAAATTTTATATACATCATTTAAAAGTAGACTTTATTTCCAATCGTTCGGTACCAGTAAATTTCTTCTACGATAATTTGTTGAGAAGTTAGTAGGATATGTTTACTTTTTTTTTTCCACGACTGTACAAGCATGTTATGTTTATTTGCTGTTTAAGCTTCTTTCAAAGCATGGAGAGGTAGGTACTTTTACATGCTATTATATGCTTTTTTATGCTTGTGTAGCAAATATGCTATGCAACCATCTTTGACAGAAAACAGCATGACCTACTATGTGCGAGTAACATATGCTAATTTGCTACACAAGTCTCTTCACAGCAATGATGAGGTAGGTACTTAAATGAGGCATTGTGTGCTTGTTAATGTTTAGCAGCATCAAATGTTTATTATTTTATTTTATTTTTTTAGTTACTTGAAAAATATATATTTGACAAAGTGTTTTGAAAATAGAAGAAAAGGAAATTTTGATTATAAATTAAATTAATTTTTCAAATCCGGGGAGAGACAATAGCTCTCTTCCACCTTCCACCCCCCCCCCCCCTCCCTCCCAAACAGAAATTTCTTACTTTCTCTTTTATTTTAAGCTAAGAGAAAAGATTAAATTTCAATTTGTTTTTAAAAATCGGAGAAAAAAGTTAGTTAAATTTACAACTCGATGGAGGCTTAATGCATCACCTAAGCCCTCTTCCCTTAACGGAATATTCAGGAGTTTGCGTTATGGAGGAGTCACTGTACATTGCAATTTTGCAAGATGTAAAATATAACTTCTATCTATTTTAATTAACTTCTATGGGGGTCTGTTAAATTCTGTGAGGGATTTAACTTCTATGAGAGCCTTCTAGGGGGCCCTCCCCTCCCCCCCCCCGCCTATAAAGTAATTTTTTTTTATTCTGTTTCTTGGAATTTAAATATTCTAACGCACTCGAAAAAAATTCAGTATGTCTTTAAAAAATGGAGAAAAAGAGAAAATTTTGTTCATTAACATCTAAACTTCGGGCTGGCCCTCTCCTGAATTCAATACTGTCTTAAACCACCCATTTGAGATTAGTTTTTAACATCTAAATACCAAAAGAAACAGAAGTAAGGATTAATTTCCAAAGCGAATATAGAAGAGTAACCCCCCAACGGAAAATTTTAAACTGATCTTCCTCTTACTGTTAAATTATTTTAGGTTACCTGTAAATTATAAATTTTCTATATCTTTAAAAATGGGAGAAAATAAAATTTTGTTCATTAAATTTCAAAAGCTGGGAGGGGAGAATGCTGTGTCACCGCCACCTGAATTAAACACTGCCCCTTGAACAAGTTTTATATAATTTTTTAATACACAAACTTAAACAAATTAACAAATAATTACCTTGGTAGACTTAAAGGGGAAAAGCCCCCTTCCCCGAATTGGAAGAAAATTCATAGCTGCACTTTCTCTTAGTATTTAATTCTTTTAAGTTTCTCGAAAAGATTAAATTTACTGTGTTTATTAAAATCAGATAAAAAAAATATCAGTTTGTTAAATTTCAAAATCCAGGGCGGTAGATTTCCTTTTCGGACCAATACAACGTAAATTCAATACTGCCTTCGTCCACCCGTTTTAGATAAAATTTAAACAGATAAATGTAAAAAAAAAACCTGAAAATTAATTTCTATAAAGGATTTTTTAAAAAAAGCGCCCCCCCCCCAGGTTTAGATAAAATTTAACGCATAAATATATATAAAAAAATGAAAATTAATTTCCATGAAGGATTTTTGGGAAAAAGCGCCTTCCCTCCACTTCCTCATCGTAAAATTCTTAGCTGTTCATACTCTTAGCGTTGAATTATTTTACTTATACAAAAAAAAAAAAAAAAAAAAAAAAAAATCCGTGCTTTTCAAAAAGAGAATTTAGTCAGTTAAATTTAAAAATTCCAAGAGCACTGTTCATTTAAGAAATAAGTTCATAACAATCGAATTGAAAATATGTACAATTGACCCCCACCCCCTTCAATAAGGACTAAAATTTTAAAATCTTAACCCCCACTTGAAATTGATAAATTCTATCCTAAATACAGTTCAAAATCTTTTATTTTTCTGCAACAATTAATTATGACCATATTCAAAATATTCATTAAGCAAAGAAAATCCCACTAATCAATTATAATATATAATTAAGCCATATTCTAACTATCCATTAAACATAGAAAAAACCCTAATAATAAATTAACCTTATTAATTGAAACTTTGAGAATAACAGCATCGATAAATTCACCCTTATCTTATAACAATATCAACACAGCAGAATCAGATCTACACCCATTACCCGCATTTAAAATCGTTTACAAACACGACCCCAGTAGCGAGGTTAGTAGAGCATCAAGTTCCCAAACCGGAGGTAGTGAGTTCTGTCCTTCTCAGAGGAAAAAAAAAAACCGATACAAGTTTCCTCCTCTAAAAAATGTAGGTACTTCAGAAATTCTCCAAAGATGGCGCCACAAACGTCTTTTTCTGTCTAACTGAGAGAATAGCAAAAAATAAAAGCAAGTGATGCTAGAAAAGTAATGCTAACATAGCAAAAATTAAAAGCAAGTGAAGCTAGAAATGTAATGCCAGCCTAGCAAAAATTAAAAGCAAATGATGCTAGAAAAGTAAAAATTAAAACCAACTGATGGTAGAAATGTAATGATAGAATAGCAACAAAAAAGTATCTGTTGCTTGTGATTTACTGCTAGAATAGCAGAAATTACAAGCAGGTGGTGATCTTAATTGCTGCTAGGGCAGCAACATATTCAAGCAACAAAAGCTGGAATATGTATGCTGGCCAAGCAGTAAAATGTTCCAATACACACCATGACTTGCTGGTAATTATGGTGGAACCAGCAAATGATGGTAGTTTATGCTAGGGTGCTTTGCTGGGATACAGCATTTAATGCTTGTCTAGCAAACAAATACCAGCATGAATTTCGACCTGGGTAGGATTATAATTTCTGGAGATATTAATAAAAATATGAAAATGTAATTTAACATTAGAAGCACTCAATTTTGAATGTTTATAATTCTAAAACTTATCATTCAAATGACTTGAAATTTGCTGTCTAAGCCTAGTTTGAACCGAAATTTGAAATATATTGTTAAAATTGGACATTGCCACTGATAAAAATGAAGTTTGCGTTCGTTTTAATACGTATATGGCCTCCTAAGCAAATTTTATATAAATCAATTAAAAGTAGACTTTATTTCCAATCGTTCGTTATCAGTAACTTTCTTCTACGATAATTTGTTGAGGATGTTTACTTTTTTTGTCCACGTCTGTTCTACTACAATCAAAATATCACAATTACTTTCAGAAAACTCACAATCATATGAAAAAAATGTTTTTTAATAAAAATACATTCTTAACAGTCTAAGTTATTGATTACAAACGCATTCCAAAATTACCGTATATACTCGCGTATATGTCGAGGAATTTCTGACAATTTTCGGTAAGCAAATTTGGGGGGTCGACTTATACGCGAGTCAGTTAAAAAAGCAACAACAAAAACTTCGAATACTGCAAAATTATGGCTTTTTATGTGTATGAATAAAACAATTATATATAAAATATACAAATAATAATAATTTAAAGTTTAAAAAATGTCAATTATTTGTTTTTGTTTACTTACTACTTTTCGCATTGGCAAGTGAAATGTTTGGTTTGATTTTGCGAAAATTGAAGTAAAAAGTTAGGGGGTCGACTTATACGCGAGTATATACGGTACTTACTTTTCATTATAATTTTATTTAGTGCTAAAAACAAAGTGTCAAGAAAACTATCATGGTTTCTTGGAAGGCTGTCATGTTCAGTTAAATTCGAAATCTTCTGTCCTTTTTAAAGGAGAATTTGTCGATATATCCTGAAAGCTGATATTAAGAAATTGAAAAAGAAAATGTCATAATGAAATCAGAGAGAAGTAGTGTGGCGCATTTTTAACAGAAAATCTCTTGACATATCCTTCAAGTTCATGCTAAAAGGCTAAAAATTTTCCATTATGATAAACTTACCTGGAAAAATAAAAGTTTACAAACCTTCGAAAAGTTAAAATTACTACGAATTAACACAAAGGTGATACAGTCAATCAGGGTAACTTTGAACCACGGGGTGTAACTTTGCACCACCTCCTACTTTTCAATATTTTTGACTCTAAAAGACTAAATAAACTCCAGAACTGTACTCTGTTGGCAAGGTTCTAAACTAGGATTTCTACTCTTTATTTTAGAAAATAAATTAGTAACATTATGCGCATTTAATTGCATCATCTAACCGGAACAGACCATTTTCCACCCTTGAAATGAAATGGTCTGTTCCGGACTAGGCTAGAGACGCGGAGATAGAACAGCTGTTAGTTTTTCACTGAGGATGACCGAGTAAGTGTCGGTCGAAAACGTTATGAATTTTAAATGACTTTAATGTTTTTTAAAGGCTTTTATCATACTTGACACCTGTAAGCAATGTATTTACATTTTGTGCATCTTATATATGTTTATTAAATTACATTTAGTTCTGTCATTTTAATAGAACATAGTGCATGTATGTCTGTGCATTATATATATAAGGCACCTTCATTGACTTTACATTTTTGCATATGTTAGCACAAAAATCAACAATTAAATAAAATAAAATACATTTAGTTATATCACTCTGATCATAACAAACTAATTCTTTCAAATATCCTTCATTATTTAATTTGAAAACGCTATAAATACTATATTCGTTATATAATGTATTATTACTCCCACAGACAGAGAAATTTGAAATAGATTCATCATCAGCTGAGTTTTGCAATCTTAAACAATAAGGGCAGCCACTGAAACACACTTCAGTACAACATGCTTACGATAGTGAATATGTGGTATTCTTTGCTAATGATACTTCACTCTATGAAGTGCAATCTGTAAAGCCTTTGAATCAATTCTATTTTGAAGAATAATTTTTGTCATAGAAGCAGACTTGCAGTGCCCTTTGATCTTAAATTTGGTAGTGCACGACTAAGTGAAAATACGATAAGATATTCTGCAATGCATAAATTGGAAATTTAGATTATGTTTTAGTTTATGTTTCAGTTGTTAAAAGGTTGTTTTGTAATTACAAAAGACGCATATTTTTTTTCGCAAAATAATGATACTATGCTATTTGATGAATTAACTTTTTAATTGAATAGAGCTTTTCCACTGTGTTAGTATGATGGAAATTATTAATCATTTTATAATAGTCTGATGTACGGTATAATGAATATGGTACCAACGTTTTCATGATAAGATAAAATAGTGTATTTCCGCCACGTAAAATTTAGACTACTTCATCGCCCATTTCGATATTTAAATTTTCACTATGTGTTTTCATTATGGTAAAAGTGTGGTGTTAGCGCAAATATGAGGTTTCTAAATTCAGACTTATTGGAACGCATTTAGAAGCAGTCTTTTAAATAAGATCAAATTTGAAAAAATTCTATTTATTCAACAACGAACAATGGTGTTGTATTATACAATTTAACATTTAACCCTATTGTTTAGCTGAAAAATCATATGAGTACCAAAATCTAAATTATAATGTACGCAATTATTATCGGTTTAAATTAAGTTCTCTTTTTCATTGACGTCTATTAAGCATCGGACCTCTATATGTAGAAAAAAATGTTTTTTTTGTTGTTGTTGTTTTTGTCAACAAAATTGTTTTTAAATACAAAATACTAAAGTGTGTTAAACATCTCATACATTAATAATATATAAGTCTATTGAAATTGCAAACTCACTATAAAATAGGACTTTCCATAACCAAAAGGGATATATTGCATGTCTAGAGGTACTGGCGCTGACAACTATACAAATAATGTCGTGTTGAATCCCGATTCGGGCGTGGATATTTATAGTGAGTCGGAGACCAATTTAAGCACAGATTCTGGTCTGTTTAATTGTCATGCGCAAAAAAAAGAGCATGATACTAACTTCACAATGTATAATTTAACGTAGTTCCCGTTTTCTGTACATATTCGAAAATTTCCTAAAATATCAAGATTTGAGTAAATTAGTACATAGATTTGAAAAATTATAATAAAAGTACAAGAAAATAATTTATTTCAAAATGTAAGTTTTATCTAAAAAATTACACTGAACCTCGTGTTAAACATCATCGTTACTTCTGTTAAAATAATTAATAATACGTTGGTAAAAATGGGTATTTAAGAATAAAAAAAAGAGCTGCCCATATTTGGTAATTTTTTATATACACTGACGAAAAAAAAAATTCCCAACACCAAGAAAAAATTATTGTAGAGTAATGAAATTTGGGCAATGCATTTGTCTAGTTAACATGTTTAATTGATTAGATGTTAAAGATCACAGGTTAATTTAAACTCAAGAAAATGCATTTCAAATGTTAAATGTTGTTAGATTAATAACCGGTGTAACCTCCATAATTTTTAATGCAAGCTAGCAAACGTGCACGCATTGTGTCATATAGGTGCCGAATGTGACTTTGTGATATGGAGTTCCATGCTTGTTGTACTTGTTTTGTCAATACTGGGACGGTCAGTGCTGACTGTGGATGATGCTGGAGTTGTCGTCGAATGATATCCAATGGGAGAACGATCAATGCTCAATGGGAGAACGATCTGGTGATCTCGTAGGTCAAGGGAACATGTCGACACTATGTAGAGCACGTTCCGTTACAATAGAGATATGAGTGTTAGCATTATCCTGTTGAAAAACTCCCCCTTGAATGCTGTTCATGAATAGCAGCAATACAGTTCGAATTAACAGACTGACGTTCATATTTTCAGTCAGTGTGTTTGGGATAACCACGAGAGTGCTCTTGCTGTCATAGGAAATTGCTCCACAGACCACGACTCCAGGTGTAGGTCCGTTGTGTCTAGGCCTCAGACAGTTCATTTACAGCAAAGTTCCCCTGGCCTCCTTCTAACCAAAACACGGTCATCACTGGCACCAAGGCAGAACCTGCTTTTATCAGAAAACACAACAGATCTCCGCTCCGTCCTCCAATGAGCTCTGTCTTGACACCACTGGCGTCGCAAACGGCAATGGTTTGGAGTCAGTAGAATGCACACTACAGTATGCCTGGCTCGTAGCTGTCCTTGAAGTAACCGATTCCTAACCGTTCGTTGTGTCACTGTGGTACCAACTGCAGCTCGAATTTCTGCCGCAGACGCAGTACGATGCGCCACAGCCGTAAACCGAATAGGTCGGTCTTCCCTCTCAGTAGTGTCACGTGGCTGCCCGGAACCTGGTCTTCTTGAGTCAGTACCATCCCTTGACCACTGCTCCCAACAATTATGTACAGTGAATACATTCCGGCCAAGTCTTTCTGCAATGTCGCGGAAAGAAAATCCACCTTCTCGTAGTCCTATTATGCTACCTCGTTCCAGCTCTATGAGCTGTTGCTTCTTCGTCTTCTTAAAGACATTCTTGTCTAACTTCAACTCAATACGTCTAATTTTGAAGATAAATAACGCTCATGAAGTTCACTGCACGCATTTAAAGCAAATCTGATTTGCAAGTTCTGAGTGACGCTACTAGCGTCACACTTATGCACGAGGCACGAAATATGAATCGATGTCATCTTTCAGATGTATAAACACGCCTACCAAATTTCGTTGTTGAAATTGGGAATTGCCATTGAAAAAAATGAAGTTTTGATTTGTTTTAATATGTAGATGGCCCCCTAAGCAAATTTTATATACATCATAGCTGTCCTTGAAGTAACCGATTCCTAACAGTTCGTTGTGTCACTGTGGTACCAACTGCAGCTCGAATTTCTGCCGCAGACGCAGTACGATGCGGCACAGCCGTAAACCGAATACGTCGGTCTTCCCTTTCATTAGTGCCACGTGGCTGCCCGGAACCTGGTCTTCTTGAGTTAGTACCATCCCTTGACCACTGCTCCCAACAATCATGTACAGTGGATACATTCCGGCCAAGTCTTTCTGCAATGTCGCGGAAAGAAAATCCACCTTCTCGTAGTTGTATTATGCGACCTCGTTCCAGCTCGATGAGCTGTTGCTCCTTCGTCTTCTTAAAGACATTCTTGGCTAACTTCAACTCAATACGTCAAATTTTGAAGATAAATAACGCTCATGAAGTTTACTGCACGCATTTAAAGCAAATCTGATTTGCAAGTTCTGAGGGACGCTACTAGCGTCACACTTATGCACGAGGCGCGAAATTTGAATCGATGTCTTTCAGATTTATAAACACGCCTACCAAATTTCGTTTATCTAACGCAAGTTTTTCTTGGTGTTGGGATTTTTTTCCATTAGTGTATGTAGTATTTTAAATAAGTAAACTGATGTCAAGTCTGAAAATAGTTTAGAATATTGATTATATAATGTTTGTAAAAAATACTTTTGTGCGACTATGAGATTACAGGAACACAAAACGTAAATTAAAAAATAAAAGAAAATATTTGTGAAATGAAAAAAAAAGATGTACCTTTTAATGATACATTGCAAATATGTTTTCAAAATTTTGTTTGGAAAGAGGCGTGATTTCTGAAAGGATATAGGTATTAAATATTTCAACATACATAAATTTGTTCGGCAAGATTTATCTTATAAAATGAGTTATTAAACACAAAAGGAAAAAAATGAAATTAAAAAAAAAGAAGAAAATTTCAAAGTATCCGTCGAAAAATATTTCACACAAGGAAAGGAAAAAGGATCGATATCTAATCATACGGAATACAAGTAAACGAATCTTATTTATATTCTCATTAACAGTTTTTAAGATGCATTTTACGTAACAAAAGACATGATCTATTTACTACAAATTTTAAAAGCAACACTTGGAATGAATGCTTTATGACTTAATATTTAGCAACATATTGTTATAACAAAATATATTCCCAGGAATTATATAAAGCTTAAACAATCAATTACGAAGGTTCATATCCAAAGAATTTTATCTGTTAATTTTTTATGAAAACTTTATTTCAGTAATACTTTTTGATGATCACAAAAACCTTTTTCACAACGCTTTTCAAACAGAAAATTTACGTCGGTTGTATTAAAGAGAGTATGCTAAGTTAAATATTTCATCCATAAACCTGCAAATAATAATAAAAAATATAAGTTGGAATTATCTTTTCTAGTGAGTATTAAAAAATGCTATTTTTCCATTCTATTTAATTTTAAACATTTACGTAGAAGACGTGTTAAAATACGAATTAAAGACAATCGTTAGGAATTATCCTGATACGCAGAGTTAAAAAATAGAATCTTGCAATTTATTTTTATGAAAACCAGAAAAAAATATTCAAAAATTGTTTTTTTATAAGTAGGTTACAAAAGTAAGATTTGTGATGAAATGTGCACATAAGCAAGTTCTGAAATCTGCAATTTGTTTTTAATAAAAAATTATATGTGAGTTTCTACCGAAGTAAATTTTATATCACATTATTTCGAAAAAGAGAATATTAGAAATAAAAATGGCATTTTACTTCAAATAACAATTAAGAAAACGAAATACTTTAAATTAAACATTGTAACTCTATTTACAAAAACATTTCAACGCATTAATTTCCTCGTAAAGCGATTTCCATCTAATCTGGATTCAAGGAACTATAATGAGCAACTAAATTAGCCTAATTCATCTATGAATGTTAAATTCGGGACACAATCAATGCTATGTGAATAGTGAGATTGAGAATAATCAATGATTGCTTTATATATTAAAACTCTAATTAGGATAACCAAATAGAGTAATTTGGCAAACAAAGAATTCAGATTTTTAAAAAGCTTGATTTGAAATAACCAGAGTAAAATATTTTTTATTTATTAAAGAATGTAATTGAATAGTAAATAAAAATTTTAATTTAGGGGTAATTTTGTATACTTCTATTTATGGAAGTTATAAGGCATTTATTCGCAAAATAATTTGAAGAACACTTTTTTATGTGTGATTCCTCAGATTTATAAAATCCAGAAACGAATTATCATAAATATTATCTAAACATTTGCTAGGAGCGGAATACTAAAGGATAAAGGACTATGAATCAACTTAATATTTGTACACTGCAGCTATATAATATAGCTATACCGCATAGCTGAAAGATTTAACACATTACATGCACCGCAGCGGTAACATTTCGTATTTTTTTTTTTAAATGTATATGAAACATAGCAACCGTTTTTTTTTTTTTTTTTTTTTTTTTTTTTTTTTAATTTTTCACGACTAAAAATACCCGCAAAATGACGTCAGTTTCATGTAATTATTTTTTATTTTTATTTTTATGGATACAAATATAAATTTCAATTTAAAAGTAATGCTTTACGAACAGAAGTTCACTAAATGCTATATAATTTAATTAAATATTTGCACTTATTTTTCCGTGTTGCTATGGATATCGTATATTTTTCTGTTACACAAGCCAGAGAAACCCTGTATTTACATTTCTAAAGATGGGGGATATTACTATGATTGCGTAAAATAAAGTAATTTTTTTCTGGTTGTATCTTTTACAATTCACATTACAGCCAATGCACAGAGCTCCGATCTTGCAATCACAGTATTATTGAATTTTTATTTATTTTTTTTGTAAGGCCCTCAATAATTAACATAGGAAAAAGGGGATGCCGTTCTGCTCGTTAGTTCATACTTGTCATTAATGTCAGAAAGAAATACAAAGATAAAGTAGATCAAAGAAAAGGCAAATTATGTATTTTCAGAGTTTAATAACTTGAAAAGGTTTCCTGGAATGTACAAAATGTTGACAATTAAATTCCAATATGAATTCATAATTTTAAATACGATAACACCTTTAATGAGCTGTGTTGAATTCAATAATGATTATAAAGCCTTTAAACAACTTTTTCCAACATTTTGCCCACATCCCACAATGGCACAATTATACAATAATCATTAATTATCATTTATGTAAATGTTTAATGTTGTAGTCTAAGAATAAAATTTACACACGCAAAGTAGAAAAAAAAAGATTTTAATATTTAAAAACTCTTCATTTGAAAGACTAAAACGCAGTTATGTTCGGCAGAATTATACAAAACTGTTTTAATTATACGTAATTGTTTTATTTTAATGACTAAAACCTTTTCTGTTATATTTATATTTTGTAGAATTTTTCTGATCATAACCGTATTTTAAAACTACTTGGATGTGCCAATCACAAAACTTTCTAATATCTCATATATTTTAACCCTTAAATGCCGGGTGTTGGTTTTCGGCAGCATACCCAATTGAGGCATCTAAAATACTATTAGAATAATGTTGAAGCTATAATGCCTAATGTTGCCAATAAAATACATTCTGAAAATATTATTAAATTGATTTTCAACATGTAGATGGCAACAGTTATGATGTTTAATAATAAAGATAGATTTATTTTTTCAATTGTTGCTACTTGTTCTTTTTCTTTTGTTTGGAAGCTTGCGAAATACCCTATTTTGTCATAATGAATGGAACGAATATTTTTTCCAACTGGATTAAATAATTTTCGAGGATGGAGTTGCACAGTTGACGTTTATTCCAACAGAGCGAAAAATGTCCTGACCAGGAATCGAACCTGGATACTCGGCGTGCCGTGCGAATGCTTTACCTGGTAGGCTATCCGGACGATAACTAGCTGACATAATTCACTCTTATTTGTTGGACTTGGCTGCGAACTGCAGCGCTAGTTTCATTCATCCGAGCTATAACTATAGCATTTACATGATGAAAGTGTGTTTTAACACGGAAAATCCTGTATACCATGCATTAGGTCATAATGAAGGGAACGAATATTTTTTCTAACTGGATTAAATCATATTCGAGGATGGAGTAGCACAGTTGACGTTTATTCCAACAGAGCGAAAAATGTCCAGACCAGGAATCGAACCTGGATACTTGGCGTGCCGTGCCAATGCTTTACCTGTTAGGCTATCCGGACGATAATTGGCTGACATAATTCACTCTTATTTGTTGGACTTGGCTGCGAACTGCAGCGCTAGTTTCATTCATCCGAGCTATAACTATAGCATTTGCATGATGAAAGTGTGTTTTAACACAGAAACTCCTGTATACCATGTATTAGGTCATAATGAAGGGAACGAATATTTTTTCCAACTGGATTAAATCATATTCGAGGATGGAGTAGCACAGTTGACGTTTATTCCCACAGAGCGAAAAATGTCCAGACCAGGAATCGAACCTGGATACTTGGCGTGCAATAAACGTCACCTGTGCTACTCCTCGAATATGATTCAGTTCTATCAAGCGTTAAAGTTCAATCCAGAATTTCTAAATCGCTCAGTATACATAATAGAAGTTTCAGTTTCTTCCTTCAGAGTGGAATTTTTTAATAACCCTTTTATTTTGTGCTTATTACTTACGATCCACTGTCATATCAATTTTCATGTATTATTTCAGAAAAGATTCAAATTATTTCCCCCCTATCTTGTTTAGGATCCTTTCTATGGATAAATGAAGGTGTATTAGTAACTTGTAATTTCCAAACCAAACGATTAAATTGTTCTGTGTCTAAAAACAAATCTCAAAATTGTCTGTATGCTGCTAATTGGACGTTTTTGCAATTTATGGCACGTAGATTCAGTCTACGGGAGTATCAAAAAGTAGTAACATTTGAAAAAGTATCAGTAATGTAAAGTTACATTGTAGCTTTTATGCCGAATTTTATATTTAATTCATTTTTAAATTCATGAGTAACCAGAATGTGAAAAGAATTCTATTCCGCAGTACAGATATATATATTTATGATTTGATTTTCCAGTTTATAATAAGAAATGAATAAAGCTAAAGAATATTCCTTCTTGCACATGAAAAAACATATCTTTAAATTCCATTTTCCATCGTACAAAAAATATCAAAATTTAATCTCTGTAAGAGAAATAAAAGAATAAATATTTAAAGAAAACTGTCTCAGAAAACAAACATTCTATGCACAATTCACAATTTATAAAATGTGAAAACTTCAATTTAATGTCAAATTTTCTTTGATCGTTTTTAACCTTCAATAAACAAAATTGCCATTTTTGAAATAATGAGATTTGAAAGAATGATTTCAGATTTCTTTTTTTTTTATCACATATACGAATTAAAAAAAAAAACGAACACGTTTGGAAAAAAAAGTGTTTCTTAGAACGTTAAGGGGACAATTAATGAAAAATTTAACTGATAAGCACAATTACTTTTGACAAATTAAAATGAATATATGAATGCAATGAAGAGCAAATATAAGGAATTTCCGCTAATTCATGTCAAATTATTTTTAAGATTCATTATCCCTTAAATACCGGAAGATTTTTGGTAGAAAGGAAAAGTTCTGGTGGTTTCCCCTAATTAACAGGATCATATTTGATTAAAAACATATTTTAAAAAAAATATCCGACATCAGGTTATGCCAAGGGAGAATCCAATGAGTTTTGGGCCCCTCTAGATATCCCATGCTATTTGTCATAGAAACAAAATTCTTGTTTTTGTGGACTGGGGGCATGCCAAGTGACTATGGAGCTGTACGTGTACATATGTAACGTTATCAGCAATTTGCCAATTTTGGATTCCGTCCCCCTTACTACATCATACTTCATCGTTTTAAGACACCGCCTCCGCCCCCTCAAACACACCACCACACTCATAATATGGTTATCAATTTCTAAAAAATCCTTTTCTTTTTATATATTTTAATTTTTTTATATGTTTGCAGTGATATAGAGATATGGTTGGTTATACATTTATTAGTCGCATACTTTATGAATTCGAAGCAAGATAATAAGTTAGTAAAATATTAATATTACACATGAAATCCATTTATATCAAAAACATCTTAAAAGGGATTGTTATTAATTAAAAGTATTTAATAATAGATTATAGCTACATAATACATTCAACAGTAAT
Organism: Maratus speciosus; assembly: GCA_963932465.1. NCBI lineage: Eukaryota > Metazoa > Arthropoda > Arachnida > Araneae > Salticidae > Maratus > Maratus speciosus. Next base: position 173,160,137 of record OZ010790.1, on the reverse strand, counting down.
AGTTTCTTCTTCCAGTTGCCCCCAATCCGGAGATAGTAAAAGCAAACAGTGGAGATATTCTTTCTTTTTATTTACTGTTAAATACAACTAACATTTCAAATATATTTTACTTCTGTTTTCCCTAAGAGCGACATATTTACGCATATGGCAGAAGATCAGGTATTCCAAGCATTGGGATATTCCATATTTTGAAATGAAATGAATTTATAAATATATTATGGCTTTAATAACACTTTTGTATTTTCATAAATATATATAAGAATAAAATAAAGATAACAGAGTAGTTTAACTTAAAGAAAAAGCTACAAAAGAAAGATATGTTTGCATGATAAATTGTTAAAGATAGCAAAATACAAAATCCCCCTACTCCTTCAGATATCTTACCATATGAAGTACCTGACCCCCTCCCCGCTAAAGTGATAACGTTTTATATGCACTGTCGCTTAGTAACTAAAATTAATGCGGAATCTGACGAATAGGGTTTTAGTAGATGCGATTTTAAAAGTATACTTTTTTACTATTTTTAAATTACCTTAAATTCTTCTTTAATTTTTTTACTATTTCTTATATATTTGACAAATTAGATAATATGAAATCACGAAATTTATATATTTTGAATAGCAGAAACATTTCTCGTTGAAAAACTATAATTATTGAAAGAAACGTTTTTCGGAGCTAAGTAATTTTTGAAAATAATTATTAATATATATTCGATGAGTAGTTGGTTTGTCATAAATAAACTGGCATTTACACTTAAAGCAGACATAAAAATTGCGTTCGTAATTATGACAACTAATTGCATGTACATTAGAATAAATTGAATCAAAATGTATATATCTGATATATAGGCATATAATATTAAATACATATCAAAATCAAGATATTTTGATTAACTGTATCAACATATTGAGATTTTTATATTGATTGTTAGAGTAAAAATATCCCAATTTTTGTGTTTTATTCTGTCCGAATTACTTGAGAATGTATTAGGTTTTTCTTCGGATTTGTTGCTTATGCATTTTATACGGAACAATAGCAATGCACAGGCTAGGCTGATTCCTTCTTTGTAACTCCTTACCATAATGGAAAATTCACGGTGCGTTTTATCTTTCGAACTAGTATTAAACAGATGCAAACGAAAAAGTCGTCTTTTTCGTCAGACTCGTATTAAATATGGCGTCATACTTTTGGAGGTTTATATTCCTTTAAAATAACGAGGTGGAACCCGTCGAATTTCGACGAAAGAAAATGTTTACAAAGGAAGTGTTGCATCAAATTTATAATACATCGACAAAAAATAATTAGAATAAAAAATCCATCTTACACTTGTTAATTTAACTCTCCAAAGACATATTTTAACCTAAGATTAACAAAATACTTTTTTCATAAACTTCAACTGTTAAAATTATTGAAAAATTAAACTTTATTCATATACGTAATCAGTAACATATAATCAAGATAAGTAATTTTGATTAAGTTATTAATTGATGCTTGGTTACGGAATGAAAAATCCGCATAAATGATTTCACCTTGACATAATCATAGAATTTTCTACCTTTACTTCTAAACCGAATCAAGTCATTTTCCACGTTTCACATCCATATTAACCATTTAAAAACATTTTAACACGCAATTTGTTATTAATAAATATTTTTTCAAGCTTGAAGTCACGTTTGTCAACTATTACAACTTTCTATATTAAAATTCCCACTCGTGATTTGAGGTCTTAGTATAATATCTGTACCTGCGCGTAAAAATCCCAGAAATTTATAACTTTTAGACGTATTCAAGGGGAAATATCTCGTTTTATCAAATAAAATTATCGTTTACTTTTAAATATGGCGTCATTTTCAGTCGCTAAAATATTTTGCCTATTGTCTCAAACTCAATATCAGCAAAATGAAAAAATAGTGAAATATAAGAGCATCATCAGGGAAATTGTGTCTTTTTTAAAGCATAACGTCATTTGCTGTTCAAATTTTTAAAAATGATATTTTTAATTGCAATGAGAAAATGGCATCAGTAAGAATATAATCAATAAAAATAACTAATCCACTTTTAATAGAAATGAAGTACTTCAGTTGCCACGATTAGAAAATTGGTATTAAAAACTATAAAAAAAAATAATATCTCAGAAATAAATTAAGATACAGCTTTCAAACAAATTGCATTTAAAAGTGCATTTTTCACTGCATACGACGGTGTAAACATTTAAAATGTGGGATGTTTAGAAGTTTAAAAATTCGCAGTAGCGAAAATTGCAAAAGCGAAATTTCATTTCAAATTTTAAAGTGTTGCCATTCGCAGAATGACGTATGCATTACGCACAGATATGTTTGTCCTTTATAATATAGATAAACGAAATTATACTTGTTTATTAATACGAAATAATTAATATTGACGTAAATGAGTTTAATTTACTTGGCAGCGAAATAGAAATTCATGAAAAATTAAATGATTTTACCAAAACTGCCATGAATTATATTGGTTCTTTAAATTAAAATGAGTGTCATTTTTACATTACAATGCGCCATAGAGATTGCGATATCCTGGTTATCGGACAATCGAATACCAAAACTTTACTGAAATGAATTATAGCTTTTCCGATAAATCATTATCCTGAATTCGGAAAGGAATATTTTGAAGACATACGATACAACATGCACTGTAAGGTACGATTAAGATCACTAGGAATGTAGGAAATACATCGAAAATTCGGAAAAGCCAACAAATATTGAAATTTAAGAAAACGTTAAAAGAAATGGATCAAATCAGATAATCATTATCTCAGCCATGCAAATCGCAGGAATGTAAAATTTTTAGAATAAAATCTCAATTTATTTCATTTTAAAATTACACAAATTCTACAAACACGTCCACTAATAAAACAAATGCTCAATATTCTATCTGTTTTCTACAATTTGTATAACGTGATTAAAATTTTGAAAATGTAAAGGTTTAGGGTCAAAATTTACAAGGAAATATCTTGGTTTAACAGTGACCCATTCTATAGGTTTTGGGAAAAAAATGAATACGTTCGTCACTTTTTATTATTTCTAAACAGAATAAATAAACTTTTCTAAGATGTGTAAATATCTAAAAATGGTTCTTAATAGTTTTAATATCGTGAAATATTATGTCTTTTAAGAGGTATTACATATTTGAATACCTTAACGTATCACGTATTGAATTATTTTGTATACCTTTTATTTTTTTTTCCTGAATTATATCAGATGTATATTGTAAATGTGCAAAAAGAACTGATATCTCATCAAAACTACTCGTTGTAAATGGTCCCGCTAAGCCTCAAAACTAAAATGTAAGTAATAAAAATAAATGATATCACAAAAAAAAGGATGTTGAAGTGCATACCCCGAGTGCTGTATAAAAATCTATGACGTATCGCAATATTTACAAAGGACTCGGAGTGGTGGTACAGTAATGAGAAAATTGCTTGGCGACCCGCAGACAAATGTTGTGTAGTAATTTCAAAAATTTGCACAAAAATAAATTTTAAATTCTCATTACATTTCCTTTATAAATTATAAATAGTTGTATAAAAAAGGTTTGCAATATGCTAGAAAAAAAGTTGCAAAACGTGCACGAAAATGTATGTAAATTTGGTAATTACGCATTATTATAATTATACAGTGATGGAAATGTGTAGCAGCAGAAAATCATTTGACACCGCTAAATTTTATTAGTATTCTTCGTCTTATTTCAGGATAGAATTTCTGGGACTTTTCAAGCCGAAGAATACTATTAAAATTTAGTGGTGACAAATGCCCAACAGCTGCGTCACTGTTCCATCACTGAATTATGCTTTCTGATATTTCTTAATACAATCTTCAGTTAATTTAAATACTTTAATCCACTGTTTTATAATTATAGTGAAACTTGTGAAAATGTATTTTGTTTATAACGGAATTCCTTCTTAAACGGAAATGCTACGTTCCCTACAGAAAGAATAGAATACAATTATACTTTTAAGATCGAAAGCTGTCTAAAACGAACTTTTACGCAATCACTTGCAATTCCATTTGCGTAGGGTATGAATTTTGTCAAAGACTATAATAGGTGCGTTATTTCTGATGTGCATCTTTTTTAATGTTTTCAAAAAATTAAAACGCCCAGTTTAACCCTTTCGGGTCTGCTGTATTATTAATAGTACATATCTTTTCACTGAGTATTATTTTGTCTTAACAATTACTTTTGTTACTATCTACATGTAGTAATGAGAGTATATGTCTATGCATTTATTATTATGACTTCATTTATGTTTTGACATTTAGTAATAATAATAATGAAAGTTTTCTTACTTCTTTTTACACCGTTGGCAATTTTTTTTTATTTTAATCATACATTTGACTCCTTAAATTTAAATTATAGGTTACATTTCTAAACGAATCATGCGTGATAAATCGCAAAAAAAATATCGGAAAGTTGCACTATTTGTTAAATCTTGTTGGATAGAAGATTTTACTGATTAATTTTGCATAACTCGAATTTAGGTTATCGAAAAGATATATGAATAATATGACAAAAGAATGGGATTTAATAGACTTCAAATCCCGACTCGGTTTTAAACAAAAAACTGCGATTTATAATTATTATAATTTAGAATTAAGTTTAAATATGCGTTACTTACCCCCATTTTCCCAGAAATTCAGGCAGACACTGAGAAAAAAGGAGCAGCATTATAAAACGGCACAATTTTATTATAATACTTAACCCAGAAATAGATGAATATTGTAGAATCCTTTTGAATGCACTTATTAATTTTCGAATCCCACTGATCTGGTCAAATTAGGAACACCTTCGATTGAATTCGTGACTGGACATTTAAAACCGACAAATTATAAATAGTAAACGAATACAGATAGATAATTCTCTTACACCACACCGAATAATAAATATTAGACTCAAAAGAATAGACTGTGTGCACTTTCATTTCACCGTTCGAATTCAGACTGTTTTTGTTTTTAGAGATTGTACCTGTAGAAGCTGGCGTCACGCTTTTACGTCAGTCGTTCCGTTGCCAAAGTAACGAAAAGGTTCTCTTGCCGTACTTTCGTCCACCTGATACGATATTTTCCATACGTCTTCAAAAACTCTTCCTTAAACCATTGTCATATGAATATGAATTGAATAGTACACAAAATAACGATATTCGTTACATTTCAGATAATGACATATTCTTTAAATTTCAACATATCAGTTTGGATAGCTAATATTAACATTATTAACCTAAATTAACTTTTGAGCTCAAAATTGAAAAGAAATCGGACCTGAAAGGGTTACATAAAATCCTCCCACTTAAGAATGGCGTTTCTCGTTCAAATAATGGTAATGAAATCAACAAACTGATTTTACAAACTAATAATTAAGAACTGGCATGGTAACACAGAAGCTTTATTTTTTTTATACTTTTATGTTATTTCTGATACAAAAAGTAACTGATTAAACAGTTAATCAAAAATATACAAACATTAAGAAAAACTGCAGGTCGCCAAGCTGTTTTCACATACTCTAACTCATTACTGGACTTTTTGGAAACAATTATAAGTAGTGAGAGACTTTAAACAGCACTCGGTGTATTCACATCTATGTAACTTATTTTTCCTGATATCACTTCTTTTTACGACTAAATTTTTAAATTTGTGGCTTGAGATAAAATTATTATGAAAAGACATGCACTTATTAATCGTAATTTATAAAGTCTTTAAAACATCCAATGATTACATAAATAATAGTAAAAAATACGTTTAAAGACAATTGTACCGCTTCTTTTTTTGCTTCATATTCTGCAATAAATTTTATATATTAGTCCCATTTTCTATCCCCTTTTTTATCTATTTAGAAAACACAATGTTACCCCCAATATTTTGCTAATTTTTGTTGCTTTGATTCTATAATTCAATAAATCACACATTTTAAAATGCATTAAATTGGTTATGAACTCTAAAATGATTTGTTTGAATGCAACACAATTGTGTGTAGTTTTTATACTCATACATTTGTGGTATTTAACATATGAAGAGCTCAGATAAAAAAGATGGTATGTGATAAAAAAAAGAAAAGAAATTTAGTTAATCATATGATTGAAGATAATCAATTGTCCTCTACCATCTATTAAATTATTATTTGGGGGAACCTAATAGTCACATAGATTTTAATTGATACGTGAGGCGTTTAACATTAAAGGAAAAATGAAGATTTGGAACTTTAAAGCTGATTTTCTCAAAATAAAGACTGTTTCGCGTACATCAACTGGACTCTTTATATAATACATTATATAATATCCTAGCAGAATATATATATATATATATATATATATATATATAAACATTTATTATTATATCACGAACCATTCTTAAAATTGTTTTTGAATGAATTGAGAAATTCATTCAAATTCTTTTTACCACGATCTGTTTGGAAACGGTTAAACATATTGTTTCAAATTAAACCAAAAAAATCTTGTGTCTCCTGTAATTAATCTTCCGAAACTCATCGTTTAAAAAAATATTATTCAAAATATATTTTGATAAACCTAAATGAACTTTAAATAAATATTTAAGAAGGTATGGTATCACATTCAATGTTAAAAATTAATTTATTCTACATATTTTTAAATTACTAAAATAAATTTTGAAAAAAAATGTTGCGAAGAAAATAGTCTCCATTGTTCAAAAATGACATCTCAAAAAGAGAAGCCTCAAAGCATGTTTCATAATCATGTTGCTCTTTATAAATCAATTTATAATCATGCAATAACAGGAAAATTACATTTCCAAATCGTCTAACATCTGAATTTCATTCGATTAAAAATAGAAAAATTGAATATATTTTAAAAGGCAGATAACACATTAAACTAAAAAGTAATAGTAATTATTTTTAACAAACATTAAACTTTTATTAAACTGAAAATGCGGAGATTTTTACATTAAAAACTACACGTAATGTTAAAAATATCATATTAAAATAAACACAAATGTCATATATTTCAGATTTTTTAAAATATATATATATATATATATATAAACATATTTTAAATCATTCTTCTATTTTCTTGTAATTGAATATAAATCCCCCAAAAACAGGAAATATATAGCCGTTTTGCTTTCTTCTGCATTTTTATATATGGATATACAATTGTTAATGTTTCAGCAAAATAAAACATATATTTATTACTAGAGAAATGAGATTAACAAATATTTTTCTCTAAATATTAATGCAAAATCCCACCTTGTTTTTAAAATAATAAATATTACTGTTACAAAATATACACAAAACTTGTTTATTTCAAACAAAAACGTAGTTACAATGGTAAAAGAACATTTGGAGAAATTTATCATTATTTGTCTTAAATTAAAAATTAGCCTAATATTTTCTTAAGAGCAAATCTAAATTTTACATATGCTTTCATTTGCAAACCAAATTTCATTTTTGTAATAACTGAAGTGTTATATTATAAATTATTTGGGATTTCAACAGCGTTCGCTCATAAAATAAGTACATAATAAAATAAATCTTCCGAATTTATTTTCCGAAAAATAAAATTATAAAAAACATTATAAATGAAACATTTGCCAACTTTTGCAATTGTTTATCCATGACTTAAAAAAAAGAAATTTTCTGATTTGAACATTGTTTTGATAATTCTTTCAAAATACAACCTCTGTGTTTTTATTTGAATTTAAAAACTCTCAGGAAAAACAACAATATTCAAAATTTACATTTCTATTTTTTTTAATGTACAGCAATGCAAGTAATGTTTCTACAAAATAAACTTAAATATCTAAATAAAATAAGATTGACATACGATGTTTTTCTTTATCATGAAAAATTGTAGTTTAAAAAATGAAAACAGCTGCGAAAAAATCTTCCACATTCACTCTTTGTTTAGCGTTTGACGCTGAAAACGTTTTAACACACCATCAGTTAAAACGGTTTGACACCTTTTATCTAGAATGAATTTTTTGTTGTTTTTCTTTTTACATTTAAATCTTTCGATAATATTATTATTTCGAAAGTAAGATATTTATGCTGGTATAAAGTAACACATATTTGTCTTTTATCGTGCTTGATGTAAATATTGTCATACATATAACAACGTTTACTATTTTTGGTCCAAAAATTAATTATATTTTTTAATGAAAGTTTTGAAGTAAAAGTTAAAAAATGTCATAATCTAAAATATTTTATGTTTATTATTTAAGACGCTAATGAAAGATTATATGATGGAAAAAAAAAGACAGAATGTAACATTTTAGAGATTTTTTTGGTAGATTACACGTATTGAATAAAGTGGTTAAGGTAAACAAATACCTTTTCATTTTTTAATTGAATTTACACGAAGCAGCAACAAAATTATTAGGGAATGTGAATCCATATTATACAGTAACATAAGTGAAATGCATATAAAACAACATAATAAATTTCACGTAGAATATTAAGTTTGAGGAAATTCCGTTCATTATTTCTTGATATATTATCGTTAACATTGTGTAAATCCTTAAAAACAGTTTTGAATTCAGGGTCTGGTATGGACGGACAACAATGAAATATCCCTCGTGAAGATTTGAGATTTTATGCTTAATGGACAAAAGTCCAATACCCCCCCCCCCCCCCCCCGAAACTCTAGAATGTCCGTCTCCAGAACCATAGAAATCCCTCCTGGAGGAAAATGCATGAATTCAACATCTAAAAAAAGCAGCATGGCAGCACCACCTGTTATATCATTTACACGAAAACCTAATGTTGAACAACTTATGGCAATGTCTAACAGAATATTAAGTTTGATGAAATTCCGTTCATTAGTTCTTGAGATATGATCCCTAAAATCGTTTAAATCCTGAAAAATATGTTGAATTCAGGGGGTGACCCGGGAGACATGCACTACCCCACATCTCCTGCAACATTCAAATGTCTACCCTGAAGGTTTGAGATTTTATGCTTAATGTACAAATGTCCAATCCCTCTCCTTCTGAACTGTCCCTCCCTGGATCCTCAGAAATCTCTCCCGGAGAAAATTGTCTGAATTCAACACTGCTGATAAAATCAGCATAGCATCGCCCCCTTTTTGGTGATTTACACCGAAACCTAATATGCAACAATTTATGCCAACGTCTAACTGAGTGTTAATTGATAAAAATCCGTGCATTAGTCCTTGAGATAGAGCTATTGCAAAAATCGGGGGAAATGCAGCATAGCAGCGCCATGTGCCGGTAGATTTACATCAAAAAGTAATCAGCACCAATTTATAAGAAGGTCTAACTGAATCTAAACTTTAAACAGACTCCATACCTTAGTTCTTGAAATAGACCGCCTACAATTTTTTTGTCAGAGACAGAAAAAAATAGACAGGCTGACAGACAGACAGTTTATAAAAATAGTCAAATCGTATTCCAGACAAGACCTTCTAAAACCGAAAGTCGAAAATTTTCACGAATCTAGCACTTTCTTTTTCTAAAGACAAAAGAAAGCAAGAAAAAATGAATGATTCAATTCTATCCGTAACGTAGGATCAGAAATGACGAATCGATACAGTACAGGTTCTATATCGATCTTTAGATGTGGTAGAATCGTTATTTTTTGATTTACTTCAATTCTTTAGATGCGGGTAGAATCGTTATTTTTGATTTACTTCAATTCAAATCGCATCGCGCATGATCCACGATCTGGGTTGAATCGATTCTTCCGATTTTACTCTTTTAGTGGCAGAATTGCTGTAAAATTTTGTATAAGAGCTTTTTTTTTCTTTCTAGGTTCAGTGTTGAATGGCGGGAGGATATTTCAAAGTTACGTAAGGGGGGATGCACATTTGTCCATTAAAAAGCATAAAATCTCAAAACTTTCGGGAGGGACATTCCAATGTTCCAGCCCTCCAACAGCCAATCCAGCCTGAGAGCTAATTTGGCCACGGTTCTGTATGTATGTATGTACGTACGTACATATGTACGTAACGCGATGACTCTTGATAAAAATATCCGATTTGCTTCAATTTTTTTTCTAGTTTCATTCTGATAAGGTGCTTCCCTGATTAATTTGGAGGGTTTATTTGTTAAGTATAAAGCTGGAACGGGGGGCTAATCCCCCCCCCCTTAACGTAGATAAATGGGTTTTTCACGCTGAATTATCAGATTTTCTTCAAATTTAGGTATACTGGTTAATTCTCTGATTAGATTTGAAGGTTCTGTGTTATACTCTAAAAGGGGGGAACGAGAGTTTAATACCCTCCCCCCCTAATTTAGATAGATGGGTTTTGCTATCCGATTTGCCTCAAATTTGGTATGCCAGTTTATTCTGACAAGGTGCTTCCATAATTAGATTTGGAAGTTAATTGGTTAAATGTAAAGAGGAGAACGGGGAGCTAATACTCCCTTAAGGGGTCTGGTACCTTTTAAACGCGACGGAATTTAACGAAAAACTTCAAAGTTTGAATTAGTCTATCTTCAAAACCTTTTTATGTATAAACATGAAATTTTGGATATTGATTAAACAGATTATGATTTGTAATATACTACCAACAGAAATTTATTAACCCTTTACAGAAATTGTGCATTGTTGAAATCAAAATAGCTCTTTTTTTTATCCCATAAGTCATTGCGCGCATGATATCTTGAGACAGTATGTATGGATTGTCATAAAATTTGGTAAATATACTAAACAAATATGTGTGTTTAAAATGATCTACTTTTAAGTATTTACAATGGTAATATTTTTAGTTATGACTACTTTTATTCATTAAAAATACAAAATTTTTATGTTTTTTTTTTACGGAAATATTTTTTTATACAGTTAATGAAAAGTTTTTAGCCTAAGAGTAGATCATTTTAAACACACATATATGTTTAGTATATTTACCAAATTTCATGCCAATCCATACATACTTTATCAAGATATCATGCGCGCAATCACTTATGGGGTAAAAAAAGAGCTATTTTGATTTTAACAATACACAAATTCTGTAAAGGGTTAATAAATTTCTAATGGTAGCATATTACAAAACACAATCTGTTTAATCAATATTCAAAATTTCATGTTTATACATAAAAAGACTTTGAAGATAGACTAATTCAAACTTTGAAGTTTTTCGTTAATTTTCGACGCGTTTAAAAGGTACAAGACCCCTTAATTTAGATAAATGGGTTTTTCTATCCCATTTGCTTGAAATTTGTTATACCGGTTTATTTCGATAAGGCGCTATCTTGATGACATTTGGAGGGTCATTGATGAAGTATAAAGAGGCGAAATGGGTTGGGAAATCCCCATTTAATTTATTTTTGGAGGGGCATTATTCTTTGAAATAAGATTATAATATACATTTAGTGTGAATAGCCTGTGAGCTCAATGCAATCAGTTTAACTGGGCACTTTTCTTTTTAATTATTGTTCCAGTGAGTGCACTCTGCACGAAAAGTTATCCAATATTATGTTGTTCTATTTTGTTTTTGGTATTATTTTAGCTGTCATATTAAAAATAGAAATAATTCTACTCCATTAGTTTAGTCGTTATAACAAGGTCATTTAAAATATGTATGCAATTTTTTAAATCTTCGTTTTTGTTCGATTTCATTATAATGCCTCGTTTTGAAATCTTGAACAGACTAAAGGTATATTTGGCGTTGTCAAATATTTTATGTGCTCGGTTACGTGCTTCCCGACCATTGGGGCCTTAGTTGTTCCCAGGAAAAAGGGGGGGGGATTTTTTATTTTTTCAGAGCCCATCATATAATGTATCGTTTGAAAGCATATTGTCCCCATATTCATATTTTGTCCCTCTTCCCCTGATATGTCCTCCCATTCTTCCCCTTTTACATAGGTATCTTACATTCTATTATAGACGATCCTTCGATTCGGGTTCAATCGTTTATTTTTATTAAAATCGTCGTTGCAACCGATTCTTAGAGGCGGATATTTTTCGATCCGAGTTCTTACAGGAATAGATCGATATTTCTGTTTTAATTTCATGGAATAATTTCATATATTTATTCCTTCAATTTTATTGTTTTAGTGGCTGAATTGCTGTAAAATTTCATATAAGAAAAGATTTTCTTTCTTTCTTTGCTAAATTGTTATACTTTTTCTTAGAAGCCTAGTTATTTTGGTTGCTAGTTTATTAAGTTCTATTTTTGAAGTTCGTCTCTTCTCATCTCTCACTCCTCATCCCCACCAATCGTTATTACAGAGACATTCAAAATATACATGAAAATTTTAAATGTCTAATTCTTCTCCTATATTATTATAATGCCACATTTTGAAACCTTGACCGAAAGTATAATTGCCGTCGCCCCTTCGGCCGTTTGGGGTTTAGTTTCTCCCTCGGAAGAGGGGGCACATTATGAATTTCGTCCAAACCTTCTCGTGTAACATATCGTTGGAAATCTTTTAATGTTCTCCTTTATTTTCTGTCCCTTCCCCCCCTCCCCCCTGTTACACGCACTTGGCTTTTTCTAATGTTCCAGTGTGCGCACTGTACCCAAAAGGTTATCCTATGTATGGGTGGGTGAATTCAGGTTATATTGAACATCGAAATATCGATTCAAGAATTTGGAAATCGATTCTTATCGTGATCGATTCTGTTTTATACGACGATGATTTTAATTGATTCTCAAATTTTACAGAATCTCCTATCACTAGTCTAATCTGTCGGAACCGAAAGATACGATCCGCCGAGAGTTGTCATGTGTGCATCCAGACTTGCTACACTCTGTTGTTGCTTGATTTGTGACTCGTCTGCTATGTTTTATCCACTGTGGTGGCAGTCATGTGGAACACATAGAGTTGTAATAAACGATTTGCAGTCATTCTGTTCGTTATTTTTGTATCTTTTCTTTGACTTGGGTGCGTAAGTGGCATCTATTGGCTGTTTTTTGAGTTTTTTGTTTCCTGTCTTAAAAAAATCCCAAGCCCTATAGATGTTAACCCTGCAAACCGTTTATTATTTCGGTTATTTTCCCGGCTTTTATGAAGTTTCTATGGACTTTTTGCCCACCCGGTCTATATATTACATTTATTATTTCCATATTTTATTAATTCAAGTGAGTCGAAGTCAATAAAATATCACTATTATATATATGAGATAATTTTAAATCAAATAACACATTCAAGAAATAGTTACTATTTAAAAATATTTAATAATTGATTTTTGTCTCATAATACATCCAACAGTAATAATGTCTTGCACGTGCCACCCCATGGAGGAGAGGAGATCTTTTTATGAATAAAAAAGGTGGACAACATTGTTTCTGTTTCCTTCAGTAGTAAGTAGAACAAGTATCACTGGAAATATAATTCGCACATTCTCGATCTGCGGAGTATATATGCATACACATATGGCAGAAGATTATTAATGCCAAACGTTGGGGTATTCATACTTTGGAATTAAATAATTTTATAATGATTTATTATATGATTTTAATAACTTTGTATTTACATAAAAATAGATAAAAGTTTAAATAAATTAACCAGACTAAAGAACAAGTTACAAATAAAAAAGAGAAACTTTTAGTCCAATCCAATATGATAACGATATCAAAAGACAAATCGCCCTTCCCTTTAGAGATATCTTACGATATTATGTGTCTCTAAAGTTATAACGTTATATATGCACAGCCCCTAAGAGAAAAAAAAACAGTAAACATCGGGAAGGAAAATTCGAGAAAAGAGTCTAGATACGTCTTTTTACCGCACCAAGTAAAAATTGTCTGCATAGACTTCCTGTAGGAGCGTTGTCCAACAGTCCACGTGCTTTTTACGTAGTGCACCTAAAAAAAGAGGCGCCCCGACACATAAACTAGCCTATAACTGAATTTTTTTCCGCAATGGAATCCGCGACCACTTGGTATATGATAAAGAGCGTAGCTTCACGCAAAAGTAACTAAAATAATATAGGGGAGATGGGGGCACATGTGAACAGTTCGCAAAAAAACATCTTTTCCTCATAACTGGATTAATTTCTATACACAAAAACGACTAAATATAGTAAACAAAACTTTCTTTTACACATGGTAATTTTTTAAAAATCCCTGTATAGTTTTTCTTACATTTTTTAATAGTTTTATAAATTCAAAAAATTGTTCACATGTGCCCCATCAGCGGGGTAGTTGTGAACACACGTGGGGCACATGTGAACACAAGGAAAAATATTCTTTAACATGCTTTTTATTCTGTTATTCCTTTGTCATCGTAATCATTAGTTACATTACCTTTTAAATTCACCATAAAGAAATATATATATATATGTATATTTCTCTAGTTTCTGGGTGATATGTTTAAGCAAAAGATTATAAAATGAAAATAAGTAGATTTGGAGGGGAGAGGCTTAGATGATTTATTAAATATTGTTCCAATAAAATAAAAAAGTAAAGAAGCAATTTAAAAAAAGAAATTAAAACTTTTAAATTTTGCTTAAAGGTTTTTGTTTTGGGAAAATTTTAAGGAGGGGGCATTTATATACTATTTATCGGAAATCTGCCGAAATACGAAAGATTTTCACTCCTGTATTTGCCTTATTTACATGTAAATTATAGATAAAGAAGGGTTTTTTAACGATTAAAAAAAATCTCGACTATAACCCCCCCCCCCCCCACACCCCCACCCAACATCTTTTGCTTTTGAAAGAGGGGGATGGGGGTACAATCGGGATTTTGCGGTAGTTATCAGTTTAAAAATTTTACTTTCTTAAAATATTACTGGTATTTATGGATATGGTATTTTGAATGGATAGCCCCATTCACAGCATCATATACATAACTGTTTTAGAGATGGAAGTAAGCCATAATTGCAAGGTTAGAACAAATGTAACAGAAAAATTTACAAAGTTGTTCAAGGTAATACTTTTGTATTAACAATGCATAAAAAATATTGTTGTAAACCGTTTAGTAAAATAATATATAACATTTATTGCATTTTAGAAAACATTAAATTTATTTAAAGTACAATTGAACGTAAACGAGCGTGTTGCTCTTTATGTATTTGCTGAAAGATGTGTTTGTGGAAGTTTCAATACAAAATAAACTTTGTGTGAGAAAATATCTTCTATTTCAGGAAAATTGTAGATAATGGAACTTACATTATTTCTCATTAAGTTAACTGAAAGAAACAGAATCACAGAATTATTATTGGGGCACTTATGAACTGTTCATATCTGCCCCAAACAGTCTGTTCACAAGTGCCCCACATTGCTGCTTTTGTTAAATTGATAAATCATTAACATTTTTCAATTTTAGAAAAAAAAAGAACTAATGAACTATCAAAAATGTTTATTAGTATTCATAGTATATGTTAAAACACTCAAATTCAAATAAATGAATGAATAAATAAAGTTATTCCCTTATTAACTTTGTTTTGGCTACAGAGGACAAACAAAATGTCATAGAGTTTCAAAAAATTTTTACCATATGTCTACAGGTGATATCATCTTTAGTAATTTTTTTTTTCAAATAAAGAAACTTATATTAACTATCGAAAAATTGCGATGTTCGCATGTGCCCCGTGTTCACATGTGCCCCCATCTCCCCTATTCATTGTTGTAATTCTCATTCTACTGAACATTATTGTTAGCAAGATTGCTTATGTTTGAAGCTACGTTTGACAGTGGTACTTATATGAATGATTAGCTCTGTGGTTCAACTATTTTAATAGACCAATCTCCTTACGTTACGTTGCACATTTTTTCACTTACTTTTGGATTTCCTGGTATCTGAATTTGTGTATAAAGTGTTCGAAAAGTCGTCTGGAGTCGCTCCTTTTATTAGTTAAATGCTTTACTATTTTGAAATATACTATTTGGGAAATTCCAAATTTTGCGTTTATGTTGTGTATTTCTGTAGCCAGTTATACCAGATAATACAGGGTTTTATCTGGTCTAAACCACTTTTCTTATGTAAAATATTTATATAAAAAAAGTAATGAACGATATTTTTTTATTATTTTTATATCTCGATATTTAATTCTTTTGTAACTATTTAACTGTGAGCAAAGTTTGACGAATATATTTTTTTTTCAATTGTATCACAATTTAAACAACTTTATCTTTGTAATATATTTTTATGAAAATATCATAATATAATCGTACGTCAGAGATTAGTTTTCAAAAAAGTGTACGAATATAATAAAACAAATTGTCAAATGAGACGCATATATTCTTTCCCGTAGTCAAAGAGGAGTTTATAATTAATAAAAAATGTAAATTAATTAATAAATAGAATGTTGTCATCTATAATGATCTCGCAGCCATAGAGGTTTTCCGACGAACTAAATCTTTTCCGGTGACATCTTCCGTGATCGGGTTCACTGTTACCATTTCGATTCTTTATTTTATGTGTTGTACTTCCCGTTCTACACTCACTTATCGAAAGGCAACTCCGTCCCAGCTTTTTGAAGCAGTCGCAGGGACCGTAAGATTACTTAGTTAAAGGTATGAAGACATGCCTTGGATCTATTTAAGGTGGTTTCCCTAGAGCCTCTCTTACCCATAACCTCTATAACTTCCTTCTTAACCGGTCATAATACTTTTGAGGTCTATCTTCTTTAATTTAAAAGAGTCCATTCTCATCTTCGTCCGAGAGAAGAGATGTTACTCTTGCCTCTAAACATTCCTCTGTGACCTGTCGTCTCTGGTCTTTCAATTACCCAGGGAATTGATATGCCTTTTAATCACTATCGAGTGGTAACCTTGTTACCTCTGGCAGGTATATTATTTTGTATTATATTCTTTTTGTTTTTCATGTTTAATTTTTATTAAACACAATTTGCATAACTACAGACATACACACATAAAAATTTTATTAAAAACAATTAAAATATAGTTAAAAATATATATAAACGTTTCGGCTATTTTCATAGCCCTCATCAGTAAACGAGCAGAGTCACAAAACAGCAAGAACCACAGTAAAAAAAAAAAAAGAGTTAAAATCACGGTCTAAGTAGGATAAAATAATCAGCTGGAACATGGGTTGCTTCGTTGATTAGCGATTCAGCTAAAACAGTTCTCCAACCCTCAAGGAACACACGGCTAAAATAGATGGGGCAATTGGCTTCCACAATCCGTGCACTCTCAAAATCGGGGACATGATCGATTTTAACTGTTTTTTTTTATTATTAAGTAATCCAGGCGTAATTATGTATGTATTTTTAAAAATTTAGTTTTTATATAGTTTATTATGTATACATTACTACTCTCTCCTCGCCACCGTTGCACTTACTGGCTTAGACATCGTTTTATTCCTATTTGATTATTTCATTTCTATTTTTACGAATTCTTGACACCTCATGCCGTGTGCTTTGTGGCTCTGTAATTTGGACCTTAGTGTATAAATCTAGTCAAAGAGAACCTCAGGTACCAGGGTGATTCCGGGGGGGGGGGGGAGAAGGTTGGACAAACAAATTTAGTTTATTCTACTAATCTACTAAGTAGTCTATCTAAGGAAGAAACTTTTTCTGCTTATATAATAAAATATTAAGAGTGTAAAAAGTACATCAACGGCAATCTAACTGAAAATAAGACATAATATTTCAGAGAATCCTTCTATATATATATATATATAAATTTTGATTTGGAAATGGACCAATGAAAATCTGCGTAGATATTCCATGTAGATCGGCATCTAATTTGAATGCTTAAGCGTGGCTTTCATCGTTAATATTAAAAAATCTGTTGCATACAAAAATATAAAAATCTGCGGTATTATAGAGAAATGTTTGATAAACACGCTGATGCAGATAGTTTTCAAATTGAAGAATTATTTTAAGAGATATTTAATGCTAAAGTTGACCAAAATCGTTCCATTAAAAAAGTTTTATTGAAGCAAAAGCTATACATGAGAATTTAATCATTTTTAGATCATTTTATACGTTATAAGTTTCCGGTGTGCAGATTGCATTTATTTTTCTTATTAGACTCATTTTTTGAGGTTTTATTTCTATTTTAAATTCAAATTTTCAGCATTTCGAGAGATATTGTTTACAAAATTTAGAAAATGTTATTAATTTAAACTGTTGCCAATTGTATAAACAGCGCAAACAATAATGTTTACTTCAAATAAAAAAATTATTTACGCGTGACTATTACAAACAGAAAAAAAAACTTTAAAATTAGAATTAAATGATTACATGTTAAAAGCAGGAAAATTACGTCATAAGAACCATAGTTACACTTGAATTTGAGAAACAAAATATTAAAATTTAAAAAAAATCATTATTATGCATTAAAACTTGTAAACGGAGGAAATTACGTCATATTTAAAATGGCCAAAAATATGGCAAAACAATTTAAATTGAAAAATATATTTGCACGAGATATTTTGAGATAATCTTTTCAACTACTATCGTGAATTCGAAGACAGCGCAAATAATACTTCCTTCTAACAACTAAAGTATTTTCACGTAAATATTAATAAGAGAAATAAAACTTTGGTGTAAATTACGTCAGATTTGAAACGATACATTTAAAATGAATTATTTAAAAGAACTATCTTATAGTGATGTTAAAAAATACAGGTAGACAATGACACTGTTTACTTAATTCATTTTACATTAGCTTATTTTCAAATGTTTAACTAATTTTTTTTAATTAAATACGAAAACAACCATTGTATCTCTTAACAGCAGCACATTTAGTCTTAAAAATCCCAATCCAAAGAAAACGAATGGAAACCCGTTTACAGAGAGATCGCTACTGTTTTTTTTTTTTCTAATTTAATATTTTTAAAGCAGATCGAATTAGCGTGGTTTTTGGATTTTGGTGTGCCTGAACGGGGGTTGGCGAGCGTAGCTCGTAGGGGAAAGTACTCCCTAGTATTTTAAATAAAAATTTACATCTCAAAGAAATATAAGAATTTTCCAAAAACTTTCGTTTTTGAAAGCATTCTAGAAAATAAGCTTCTCAATCAAAAGAGAGAAAAAAACATTTATTCCAAACGGTTTATGGCTGTTTAACAGTGAAGTATTTTAGTTAAACAGAATTCATTTAGTCGTTTTTCAAAAATATCTTTGCCCTTTACGACCTGATCTACTCAATTGTGCAGGTGATCCTAAATAAAAAGGCGAGGCATTTTACTCTTTTTGTGGGATTTAAAGACAACAGAGTTGCGTGAATCCTCCTTTGGCAGAACCTGATATCGCGTATTTTTTCAAATATTTTTTTGAATCAAATATGATCCTATTAATGAGAGGAAACCACCAAAACTGTTCATTCCTACCAAAACTCTACCGGTCCTAATGGGTTATGGGCTCGTTTTTAAACTTTAAAAATTGCTAGTTCAATATTAGTACATAGCCCACTATAACTGCATTTACGTTATACTGCCAGAATTATATCAATAGTAGATTTATGCATAAGATTAACACTCTGTATTTTTCACATTAGACTATTCGTAGTGATGATTATTTTTCTAAAGCTGCATGTTTCAATCTTATCTCTGTTAGAAATTAAGTTTCTTACAGACATCCGTAGCAAATTATGATTTATTTCAAAACATATTTTTAGATATTTTCAGTTTAAATCGGTAGCATTGCAATAATGATGTGGCATATACAGGTCTAATATTAATTAATTGGCATATATGTCTTTAACTAATAATAACTTTCATACGGTTATTTTTCGTCTTAACAACACGAAGAAAAGAGAGATATTTTATAAACTGTCACAAAAATTATTTAAACAGTTGTAGTACTTGATTTTTATTTAATGAAATTATTATTTATTAAAGTCGTAAGGTTGTCCAATATTTAAATTTTATTGCACTGCTGCAGTGAATTGGGTAAATTAACAATAACTATATAGGATAATAATAAATGGTATTTTATAAACATCTGATGCATAAATAACAGTTAAATTAAAAAAATTAATTAATATTATAGTTATAAATTATTAGGTAATCGAAAACAATGTCAAAAAAGATAATTTTCTGGAAATATTCTTAAAAAAAAAGATTGATAAATTAATGAATTATTAACTACATTATATTATTTTAAACAGATTAAGTAATAATCAAACAATAACCATCAATTTATATGATTCTATGCCTAACTTAGAAGAGAATAAATTCTATAAATATATTACAGTAGTTTTGAATTAACTGAGAGAATTTTTGAACTTTGTCTGAGAGAAAATCCTTAATTCAATCTTATTTTCAATTTAAATTCAAGACTCGAAACAGTCATACATAATTTCCTCCTATTTTATTTCGGAAAAGAAAGATTAAAGGAATAATAAATAGCGGGAAAAATAATTTTTTTAACATGTTTCGTATTTCACATGACAAACTTGCAGATTTAAAATTTAATTTCTTATTTTCCAAAGTGAAAATATTTTTTTTAGATTTGTATTTCTACCTATTTAGAACAGAAAGTAAGAAAAAAAACACAAGAAAAAAAATCATGCCCCAAGCATAAATTATGAAACACTTTCCAACACATTCAGAATAATGTAACAAAACTGCCCCGTTTAATAAGTTAAAATATTGTGTCTAATTCAACAATATGGAAACGCATAACACATTTGAAAACCTAATTTAAGCTGTCCCCATCTACAAATGGGAAAATTATCCGAATTCTTTAAACAGCCCTGTTTATGATATATAGATTTATATATATTAACTACATGAAAGCCAAAATTTTGTTCAGTTAAGAAATCATCAGTTGAAAATTCCTCTTTAGCAATTTCCACTAATTAGGTTAATGGTACGTGAATTCTTGTGCAGCCCTGTAAATGAGGTATAGAATTTATATACAATGAGAAACATGCAAAAACTCAATTAAATTTAAAAGCGCATACAGAATTTTAAAACGCCGTTAGAGCAATCATTACTCAAAAACAGTGCTGCAATCAATTTCTTTTGTGTTCCCTGCTCATGAATGACAAATACCGTGAATGCCCTATTCTATTGTAATCATCTTGTAGTGAAATCTAGTTATTTATATCAGTTTAAGGGGGTCCGGTACACATTTCAAAATAATTTTTATTTATTGAGTTAAAATTCTGAATTTTTTTGTGATGATTAACCTTATCATTTGTAAACAAAATCACATGATAAAACTTCTCAGAATTTTTTTAAAAAAATTTAAATTTAAAATTTATTAAAAAAGTGGGGTAGCTTAAAATCGTTATAACTCGAAATATTATTTATATAATTTTAATTTTTTTTTTCATTTAAATAAACAGAAATATATAAGTTTTAATTTTAATTCTACATTTTTAAAAATATTAATTTATAAAAAAAATAAAAATAAAAATATTTAACGAAACAATTGAAAAAAAAGTGGTGCAACTTTTATTTTAAAAATAATATTTTCAAAAGTAAATATTTTTTTTTCAAATATGCTAAATCAAAATTGAAGTAAAATAATTGAAAAAGATATGTTCCAAGTTTGAATCCTGTATCTTTAACGGTTTTTGAGTTATAAGAATTTAAATATGAAAAACGGTGAAAAAACTTATCATGAAGTAAAACGCATTATTGCAAGAAGTCGTTTCCATGACAGCCATTGCTTGAAAGCTAGATTTTGAAAACAAACCAAAACGACAAAATTAATATTTTTTGTTCTAATTCAGATAGAAACATAATTTAAATGTCATTTTAAGCAGGAAAAAAACAGAGAAATTTTTTATGAAATAAAATGTTTTTGCAAAACTTGAAGATTTTTGTGTCCCGGACCCCCTTAATGAAATAGCGTAAACTCAATAAAATACTCTGCAAACGATTTTTCCCAAATACCATAATGTAATGGAATTCTTTTGAGTGCTCTTGTTTTTGAACTATTAATCCCACATACTTTATATACAATACCAAACGTCCCTTGGTGAGTTTAAATAAATTTTATCAATTCTTTGAAAATCTGAGTATATTTACAGGAGTTAGAGCGTGGCCGAACTGACGGCCAGACGGACAGAGGGACAGACTAAACGAATGTATAAAAACTTTTGAACTTTGTTGGAAAGTGTTTAAAAAAGTCTTTCTATTTACTCTAGTTAAATTACAAATTTTTAGCCTCCGATACGGTATGGTATTCCTTTCTCCCAGCTTATTTTGTGTCCAAAAAATAATTACCTTAAATTATAAAGGAAATTAAAAAGGAAATAAAATCTCCTTACAGAAGTTAGCCGTAAAACAACGCATTACGATTAAGTACTCGTTAGCAATTTTTTAAACTTCTAAGCATCGCACATTTTCAATTTTTATACCGTCGTATTGGAACAAAAAAGTTCTTTTAAATGCATTTTGTTTGAAAACTGTATCTCCATTTACTTTTGACATATTTTTTTTTTTTGTAGTTTTTGGAGCCATTTGTTTAATATTGGCAACGGAAGTACTTCATTTCTGTAGAAAGTAAAAGAAAAATACTAATTATACATTTTTGTTGCCCTTTTCTCGTAACAACCGAAAGAAAATATATTGTAAGTATCTATGAATCATTAGATAGCCGTTTTTTTTGTCGATTTTCTTGAATTACGGCATCTTTTGCTGCATTTGTGCATTATT
Source organism: Maratus speciosus (assembly GCA_963932465.1). Classification (NCBI taxonomy): domain Eukaryota; kingdom Metazoa; phylum Arthropoda; class Arachnida; order Araneae; family Salticidae; genus Maratus; species Maratus speciosus. Next base: position 173,137,651 of record OZ010790.1, on the reverse strand, counting down.
TCGCGATAGTGATGTGCTATGCATGGTTTACTGTACATGTTTAAGAGTAGATCGTAAATGCGGAATTCTTAAGAGGATGCGAATGACGTCATTTTACATAAAATAAAACGTGTGCTTTAAGTCTTAAAATTGAAATATGTTTTGTACTGTAGTAGAGTCCTGCTTAACCTAGTTATTTTCTTCTGATGGACTGGTGGCTTCTATTATTATGAAACAGCCATTATAAAGGAAGTGTTAGGTGAAGATGAAAGAGCAGTCGTAAAAAAATATTGCCATCCCCCCCCCCCATTCTGACCAGAAAATCAGAGTTCTAACTTTTTACGTCTGCTCTTTCATCTTCACCTCACGCTTCATTTACAATGGCTGTTTCATAATAATAGAAGCCATCAGTCCATCAAAAGAAAATGAAGTAATGGAAATGCCGGGGGGGGAACACTAAATTCTGAAAAAGCAGAATTCCTGTTATCTAGTATTTTTTTTATTTATGAATATATATTACACAAAGGTTTATAACAGTTAATATCCATATATATTTATAGTAAAAATAATCAATTGTTAGAGTCTTTCTATCTAACATATTGTATGCTGATCTTTGACATTCTTATTCTTGTATTATTCCTCTTCCTTTGATATTCAAGTATTCGGACTTCCCAAAGTCTTATAAATTTTCCAAATTTATAATATCGACAATATAAATTATTTCATTTCACTAAATTTTAAGGCCATTGCCATACTTTTTTGATACCTTATATTGAAAAGAATATACAGTTACTGAAATCGTAAAATGCAATAAAAATTGCAGACAAAATAATGATATCTCAGACATTTTTAAATCAATCTAATGTGACCTCGTAGGTGAACATTCTTGGAGAATCTTTTTTAAACATTTGGAGAAACATTACCATACATATATACTTTATCATGAAAGAAATAATTTACATTTCCGAAATGCCTTTGTAAAGAAAAAAATTATTCATAGCTCAAGAAGTTTTAGTAAAATTCAATGTAACGTCGTAATTAACCAAGATTCTAGAATCCTGTTCGATGCTTTAAAACACCTCGAGAAATAATAAAAAAAATCAGAAAACAATCATACTACGTAATCTAGTTTTACGGAATCGTTTTTAGTTATGAGATCCCTTGTTCTTCCTGTAAATTTCGGAAAATAAATTTCTGTTAATCGTCAAAACATACTAGCTTTTGGGATTTGTATATGGTGTATCGCCCAAAGTCCTCTAAATAAGTTTTTCCATAATCGTGGGTAAGCTAAAACTAAGAGGTCATCTTGAATCCTTACCTATAGTAAACACAGGTTAAACACTGTAATATTTATCAGTAAACATTGAATTTAACAATACAGTAGATCGCCGATTATCCGAACTCCAATTAATCTAACTTCAAATTATCCGAACAGTCTATTTCTCTCTCTTTTTTTTTTTTAAACCGAGCTTCCTATTATCCGGACAGACTATTTCTCTCAAAAATTTTTTTAAACCGAACCTTCAATTACCCAAACAACCTATTTCTCGCATATTTCGGGTAAAGTTTCGGTTAAAGTTCTTGCCACCTAATGTTACATCTGTAATCCAACTCATGGATCAAAGTGTGATAGAGACATTCGAACGACTTTATAGAAAGCAAATGTTACGAATGCTCTTTTTATCAGAAGAATTAGAAGAGATTGTCTTCTTTGAAACAAGCAACAATCGAAAGCTTTTTTGCTTAAATGATAATCTCTGAATTTCAGAAAATGATAAAAAGAGAAAAAGAAAATTTTAAATGATAAAAAAGTAAAAAAAGAATAAAAATAAAATAAAAATAAAATAAAAATAAAAATAAAAAATAATTTTTAAACACTCCAGCACTAACTGGTGCTGGCAGCCCTTAGCCTGGATAAATTGCGAAGGTTTTAGTATAGTGAGGGACATCCATTAAATTGTCTGTCCATTTATCCGAACTAGGGTCGGTACCGACTTGTTCGGATAATCGGCGCTCTACTGTATTCGAATTTTTTCATCAACATATACACCAGGGTTCGTGAATTATACACCAATGACGCACTTGCACCTATTATATATTATTGTTTTTAAACTTTTTATATGAACGCATATGTTATAATATATAAATTTCCGTTACGGAAAAGCATTGCGATTATTGGTGGTAATTAAAAGTGGTATACGGTTATTTTATTATAGAGTTCCTTTCTTTTAGATGCAATTGGTTTTAACCCTTTATCTACTGACGGTGCTTATAAGTATCATTAAAATAATTTGTTATAAAATCCATTTAATACGTCGATTAGTAGTAATACAGTTTAGAATGAGTTATAGTTGCATTACTTTATCTTCTTCCAAAAGCACTATTGGTTACACAACACAAAAATACAGTAGCCTCCCTCTTAATCCTCTTAAACGGCCTCCTCTTAATCGGAACTCCGCTTTAACCGACTGGCTTTTTCCCCAACATCAGGCAAAATTCAAGGATGACGACCTCAAGAAAACTGTTTACGCTTTCCAGTTGGAGTGCAATCCCGAGGGAAAGGAAGTAAAATTCAGAAAGGAGAACGTCTGCTCTAAATGGATACTTGTTGACTATCACCAGTGTTGAATTCAGGGTGTTGCCCGGGGGGGAGACGTTCACCCCAGGAACAATGAGATGCCCCCTTGGAAGATTTGAGATTTTGTGTTTTTAATGGTCAAAAGTGCAATCCACCACCCGGAAGTCTATCGTGACTGATCTATCTGGAAACTGTTTTGTACAAACGTTTAAAAAGCTTGCGGGATGAGAACAGATTACCGTAGATGTATAAGAGTTATTTGAGTTTGATAAAAAATAGCAAGCATGAAACGTTATTTGACGATGATATAATTAGGGCAGTAACTGAGGTTGTTCAATACGAAGACGATCTTGATGAAGATCCAACTAAAGGTGGCACTGCTAAATTTCCTCATACGGAAGGGGTAAAAGTTGGTGCTACGCTATATGTTGAGCAGCGTCTAACAGCTTCCTCGGTTAAACTTATGATGTTAAAGAAATGGAGAGATAATGCTGCAAAATGGTGCGCATCTTGCCTTCAACAGAAGTAGGTCGCTGATTTCTTTTTGGTTGATTAACATAAATATACATAATGTAGAGCAATTTCAACTTCTTATAAAGGTGTGTGACACGATTTTCAACAATTTAATTTGTGTTAAGTATTTTTCATTATTTGTTATCAGTGATTTTTTTTTTCAATTCCGTTAATATTAACTAATATTCATTTCACAAAATATAGAAAATATGTCCTTTCTTAAAACTACCCAAATTAAAAAACTAAATGCATCTTTACGGGTTTAATTAATTAAATTACGCAGATATCATAATTTTATTTTTTTATTTTTTTATTTTTTTACTTCTCGGCTTTAACCGGTTTTCCTCTTAACCGGCTTACCCTCGATCCCGTGTAGGCCGGTTAAGCGGGAGGCTACTGTATTTTTAAAAGGATGATTTCTTTTACCTTTGCACCTTCACACGTTTTCAGCTTTCTTTGCGTTTGGGGGGGGGGGGGTGCGATTTTTCAATTCGGAAATATTTTTATATGTCTATCGTAAGAACATTATATGTGTACATTTCCTAATCCTACAAAATGCTAAGAAAAATATTTAAAATAAAAGGTTTGAGTGGGGTTTTAAATATTGCACAATATCCCTATAAATGAAAATTTAATTAATCCTTCTAAATCCTCCAGTCCTCCTAAAATTTATTATATGATTAAGTAAATCTTCTAATGTGGTTTCAAAAATTTACGAAAAGTTCTTTAGAATATAAAATTTTCATGAATTCATAATTCAGTACATAAAGAGTTAAATTTGTCGCATTGAAATTGAACAATTTCAGTCTTTTTTTTTTTTTAAGTGTATACTCTTGACAGCTGCAAAAAACCTTTCTTAAACATTTACTGATCAATTTTTATGCTTATAAATTTTTAATAGAATTGCGTATGTATATGCATGTATGTCCTAAATACTCGCTGGTTAGAAGAACAGCGTTTGGAAAAATGTTGTAAGCTATACAAGTCAGAAGAAATTCTGCATCAATTTTTTTTTTAAAGTTACATACGCGCACAGTACTCAAGCGTTGTTAACTAAGAGTACACATAATTTAATTTCAATATATACTGTAAAAAAATAAAATGTTTTTTAATCCACAAAATATACTATAACCACAAAAGAAAATATTCAATAACTCCTCCCGAGTTAAATATGATGCCGAAATGCATTCATCATAATTAGAAACACATAAACTATTCTGTTTTTCACATTTTAAGTTTCGTCTACTGCCACTGACTTTGAAAATCTTTTAGAGTAATTTTTATAAGGTATGAGTCAGGGAAGGTATCAGCACACGATTAAACATTTTCAGTAGTGTAATTGAAATTATACAGGTAAGAGTAACAAAATAACATTAATTTATCATGTTTGTCTTTAAAACATCTTTGTTGAACGTGCAAATATTTACTTGAGAAGTGATACTGAGAAGACTCCATAAAACCTATAATCCGGTTATTAATTAATACGTTATAAAAGCGTTTCTGAAAAGGTTTCCAAAAATTACTGGCAACACCAGAAACTGTTTTTATTATGCTCTTAAAAAATATAAAATATATATTGTTTTTTAAAGTTTCTAAAGATAGGGAAAACTTTTTAGAATCATAAATAACGCTCAGTTTATGGTATATTTTCGTTCATGATTATATTATTGTTTCCGAGATTAAGAACATTTGTCCTTTTTTACAGAGTAGTGTAGACCGAGACACGTTTACGCGGTTTTTCTTAAAATTAATTTTCTGTTTTTTTTTTTTTTTTTTTTTTTTTTTTTTTTTTTTTTTTAACTTAGGAAATTTTAGACATTGTGGTTTTATAAAGCAGTTAAGAAAGTCAAAATTTGTGTATACAGTTGTTGCCCTATTTGTGTTTTTAACCGTTAATTTATTTTTTTTTAGGTCCAAGTCTTTTGCGTAAACTTGCACCAGCAACGGGGCACGTTTACGCCGTTATAAGTGATATCAAGGAGTAAGTGAAATAAATATTTAATCAAATTAAAATCTTTTATTTATAACTTATAACACTGTTTAAAAATAAAAAAAATAAACAGAATTAATTAAAGAACATTTTATAGGCTAAACTGAAAACATAAGGCTTATTGCTAATTAAAAACAAACTATTTGGTCCTCTTCATCATCACTGTTACAGTTTTTACAAAAAAAAAAAAAAAAAAAAAAAAAAAAAAAAGGTATTTCCTTTTGCACACACACAAAAAAAAAAGTATTTCCTTTTGCACACTTGTCATGGGACCACATTTTGCTTCTAATACATTGAACGCGTAAGATGTTTACGCAGTAAGAACGTGCGTAAAGGTGTCCCAATGTCAATGCGTAAACGTGCGCCTTCGTCATTTTTGGATTTAATTTTTAACGTGCAACGAAAATTAATAACATTTCTGTTCATACAACTACAGTTCACAAAAAGGATAAAATTCTGCTAATATTCAAATATTTGTTTATCCTTAACTAAGTACTATTAGTTCACAATAAGTTTCAATAAGTGTAACACAAAATTTACCACCTTGGCAGAAAACATGTTATCCTTTCCGCATACTGGACCGAAGCTCAACTGACGATCAAAAGCGTGGGAGAGTACCTGCTAGGGAGCATCATCAATCTGTCATGACTGGTGGACCGCCACTTATAACTCGTTTCCGAAAAAGTGCACTGCGTAAACATGCCCTATGCGTAAACATTCCCCGGTCTACCCTATATTGTTAGAAAATTTAGCAAAAAAGCAAAAATAAACACCATCCTCATGATTGGATCCATTAGATCAAAAGAAAATTCATTTACTTTGATGATTTTAATGAGTTTTCATAAAATCCATTAAATTTATACATTTCTGTAATGTTTGACTTAATTATTCGGAAAATTCAGCATCTTCTACGTGCACTACCTTAAGTATTTATATAACAGTAGTGAGAAATGAATTTGCAAATAACTAGAGTAACTAATAGAAATGGATTGTCAATATTTGGTTTCAAACAACTTAAATTGTTTACGTATAAATGTAAATTTCGAAGTAATTGAGTTTTACAAATTCAAGTAATCTGTTATGTACTTTTATGTACAAACAACTTAAATGATCTACGCACTTAAATTAATACACATAAATGTAAATTTCAAAGTAATCTTTTATGTTCTGAATGGTTATATTTATTTTAAGAAAATGTTATTTTATGAATAAAGAAAACAAGCAAACAATTCATTAGTCCTAATTGCTAAACAAGTGTAAGATTAAAACTTTAAAAACAGTAAAATAGTTTTATTTGACTTTTGATATGTTTCAACTATTCCAAAGTCATTTTCAAAACAAATAAATAATGATATTCTGAAATTACACGTTCTGTGATGGAATGATCTGAAACGCCATAATTCGGTTTTCATGTAACGCACGTTACTTTTTTTTTTTTTTTCTTGGATATTTATTTATGCTTTCTAAACCCTTGAGTACTTCGAGCACAGTTTTGGTACGTTGAATGATGCGTGTATCGTTGCATATGTTATTCTTATGTGTTAGAATCTCGATTGTTTCTCTTATAGTGTATGGATAATATTGGTTGGAGGGAAAACATATTTTACTTTCGTTCCAATTTATATGAATAATTTCTTCTTGATATAATCTTGCCAAGTCTGTGGTTTTTCTGCTATATTTATCATCAGCTACACGCTCCTTTTTTCTATATTTAAATTTCCCGCCAGTCATTTAATCATAATATCATTATTTATTTGTTTTAAAAATGACTCTGGATAAGATGAAACATGTCATCAGCCAAATAAAACTATTTTACTGTTTTAAAAGTTTTAATGTTACACCTTTTTAGCAAGTTGAAATAATATATTATTACAAGGTGTTAAATTGTTATATACAGGGTGATTCATAAAAGATGGGCAGAACTTTAAGGGGTTATAGTACACTTAAAGACAAATAATATTAAATAGGAGACTAAGGGTCCCAGACGTATTCCCAAGGAGATAAGGGGCATTAAAGTTTAGGGTCCGAAATTTCAAATGATTATAAAACATGGAAAAATTGGTCGATTCGTTTGCGGTTTTTGCAAAAAATTTTCTTTATGCCAGTATTTTCTTGAAATAAAATTTTAAAGTTCAATTTCAAAAAATGCCGATAGGGGGCGCTTTAGACTTTGGAGTAACAAACAACTATTTTTTAACGTTATTTTTGGTATTTCTTTAAATGATTTCGAAAGCTTAGACTTAAACTTAAATTTTGATCTAAAAATCTGAGTCCTAACGAGTAGTTAAGTGGCATAAACTGAAATTTGAAATTTGAAACCCTTCTCCCCCCAGAACAAAAATCAGTTATTCCCGATCTTTGTGTCGTAGATTAGGCTCTAACTACTGCCGCGTTTTGCTAAAATTATTCTTTATGTCAGTATTTTCTTGAAAATAAATTTTAAAGAAAATTTTCAAAAAATTCCGATAGAGGGCGCTTTAGACTTTGGAGTAACGAACAACTATTTTATACCGTTATTTTTTGTGTCTCATTAAATGCTTTCTAAAGCTTAGACTTAAACTTAAATTTTCAGCTCAAAATCTGAATCGCTGAGCGTGGTTCAGTAGCGAGGGGAGGGGGTTCAAATTTCAACTTCTGAACATAGTTCAGTTTGCACTACTTAACCATGCCCAACGATTCTGTGCTGTGATACGAGGCAAAAATACAACTTTCGTCAAGGACTGCATAGTCGGAATTCACTCATAAAGGCACTGGCACAGTTGGAAACGTCGCTCATGCAAACGTTAAAGCTCCATTCCTGACGCTAGTCACCGGGTGAAGAAGGAAACAGAAAGTATGCAAATGTCAAATGGGGAAGAAGAAGAACACGTATGCAAAATTTCGACACGATTCAGGCATAAAAACCACTGAACGGTGAGTCAAGTGTAAGTCGCTGTAGTAATGAATCGGAAGATGGTGCCCTTCACGAATAAGGAAAAAGCTGAGATGCATTTAATTTACGGAGCGGCAGATGGAAATGGTGCAGAGGCACAACGAATGTACGGAGAGCGATTTCCCAACAGGCGGTTGCCTAACCGCAAAACTTTCGAGCGCTTGCACAGACAGTTGTGTGAGACGGGATCATTTCTCGCTTCCCGGTCGAATGCAGGTCGTGCAAAAAAGGACGAATCAGTAGTTGTTGCAGAAGCCATTCTGGATGTAGTAGCGGCGCAGCCAAGTACAAGTACACGAACAGTGGCTAGGCAGGTGGATACCTCACAGTCCATGGCTTGGAGGGTACTGAAGGATGAACATTTGCTCCCATTTCATGTGCAACGAGTCCAGAAACTGTCTCCAGGGGATTATCCAAATCGTATTGAATTCGCCCGCTGGTTTCTGCAGCAGAACGCGCTAAATCCACATTTTGGACGAACTGTGATTTTCACCGATGAATGTACCTTCACACGTGAAGGTACATTTAACACACACAATGCACATGTATGGGCGGATGTCAATCCACATGCTACGTATCCACATGCTCATCAGAGACGCTTTTCCATCAATGTTTGGGCAGGAATCCTCGGAGACCAGCTAATCGGACCGTACCTTCTTCCTGAACGCCTCAACGGTAAAACATACCTCACATTTCTGCAACATGTGCTGCCAGACCTGTTAAACGTTGTTCCTCCACGCATCCGGCGGGTCATGTGGTTCCAGCACGATGGAGCGCCAGCCCATTACGTACGAGACGTCCGCAACTATCTGGACATCACATTTCCGAACAGATGGATTGGTCGAGGTGGTCCTGTTGCTTGGCCTGCTCGCTCGCCAGATCTTTCACCCCTCGATTTCTTTTTTGGGGGACGATTGAAGGCTCTTATGTATGAGACACCCATTGAATCCCCCGAGGAACTGGTCGCCAGACTTTCCGCCGCTGTAGGGGAAGTGCTCGAAAAGCCTGATGTTTTCGCGAATGTTCGCCGTTGTTCTGCGTGCATAACCTCTGGTGGTCACAATTTTGAACATTTATTGTAATTACATGTTAATAAATATGCTTTGGTAACATAATCCTAATTTGTGTCTTTTTACCTCGTATCACAGCACACATGTGTGGACATGGTAAACTGAACTGTTTCAGGAGTAGAAATTTCAAACCCCTCTCCCCAGAAACTTAACCACGTCTAACGATTCAGATTTTGGGCTGAAAATTTAAGTCTAAGCTTTAGAAAGCATTTAATGAGACACAAAAAATAACGGTATAAAATAGTTGTTCGTTACTCCAAAGTCTAAAGCGCCCTCTATCGGAATTTTTTGAAAATTTTCTTTAAAATTTATTTTCAAGAAAATACTGACATAAAGAATAATTTTAGCAAAACGCGGCAGTAGTTAGAGCCTAATCTACGACACAAAGATCGGGAATAACTGATTTTTGTTCTGGCGGGAGAAGGGTTTCAAATTTCAAATTTCAGTTTACGCTACTTAACTACTCGTTAGGACTCAGATTTTTAGATCAAAATTTAAGTTTAAGTCTAAGCTTTCGAAATCATTTAAAGAAATACAAAAAATAACGTTAAAAAATAGTTGTTTGTTACTCCAAAGTCTAAAGCGCCCCCTATCGGCATTTTTTGAAATTGAACTTTAAAATTTTATTTCAAGAAAATACTGGCATAAAGAAAATTTTTTGCAAAAACCGCAAACGAATCGACCAATTTTTCCATGTTTTATAATCATTTGAAATTTCGGACCCTAAACTTTAATGCCCCCTATCTCCTTGGGAATACGTCTGGGACCCTTAGTCTCCTATTTAATATTATTTGTCTTTAAGTGTACTATAATCCCTTAAAGTTCTGCCCATCTTTTATGAATCACCCTGTATAAGCAACAAATTCGTAAACATTTGCTAAGCTTCGTTTACATCCTGTTTTATTTACGACTATCTTGTAGTCCTACAATATTTGAATAGATTAAAGAAAAAAATTGTTTGAAATTGTAACAAAAGACCGTTTTCTTGAATAGTTGGGCATGTAACCGGGCATAAATAAATATCATTTAGGGCAGATATGGCGAACCGTTTTATGTAAACAATATTCACAAACAATATCGATCAACGATGCAATGTGCCATACATTAACATAAATGAATGCGCAACATATGATGCTTATAGGAAACACTGATCAGGATAATTAGTTTCTGTCACGCATAAAATAATTAAGGATAACAATTTAGATGTGATTTTTCTGAATTAATTTAATGTTTTTTTTTAAAATCGGAAATATGCATTTTTCTAGTACTTTTTGTAATAATGCAAGACATTTCAAAAGGATTATGAAATTAAACCATCATTAATAACCACATTTAATATTTCAGGAGCCACAATTTTTTCCCCTGTCATCTAGGGCACATGTGCTAGAAGTTTGCCATCCCTGATCTAGGGTGAATTTACAATAATTTCACGGGATTTCGCAAATGATGAGAACCACTAATTAAACCACCATTTTGAAATTAAATAGTTTATAACTAGGGTCTGCAACTTTTTACTCTTATATACTCATGTTAACTTTTTAACTTATTTCGTAGGCGCAACTTGTCTTTTAACTTGTATGATAAGTTATATGTGTGCAAGCATAAACATACACAACCCAATACATATAAATGTCGAACTTATACAAATTTATATGCATACAAATTTATATGCCTTTATCATTTTTTAACTGTTAGTTATATTTTATTAAAATGTTTAAAACATATAGTTTCTAATTATCTTTTCTGGATCAATTTATAAAATTTTTGTAACACGTTTAAAAAATAAAACAGTTTTTCGTTAGAATAATTCCGGATGATATACCGCATGTAATTTTCTTTTTTATTTGTATATAAAACAAAATGGCATCTCTCTATTCTAAAAAAATGTAACTACCGCTGTCACCGCCGCCGCCAGTTTTGAATTTTTTGTGACCGGTTCTGTGTTCTTCTTTAATATTAAGAAAAATAATGCATACAAAAATATGAAAATCGGTAGTATTATACAGAAATGTTTGATAAACCCGCTGATGTAACCAGTTTTCAAATAGAAGAATTATAATCCGTGCGCGTATGTTTGTAACCACAAAAACTCGGAAACCAAAGGTCGCAGGGCTACGAAATTTTGCACAAGGGTTGCTGGTAAGCCCATGAACGATTGGGGGAAAAAATTTGAAAAAGCCTTATATTTAACCCTCTGGGCTCCAACTTCTGTATTTTAATCTGTTTGTTCTAACTGAGCCCTAATTAAGTTTAAGACTTGAAATTTTGCATACTTATAGCTGAACACTTCACATCAAACTACAAATCATAAAGTTTTGAAAAAGTCTTATATTTAACCATCTGGGCTCCAACTTGTATATTTTATTCTTTTTGTTCTAACTGAGCCCCTAATTAAGTTTAAGACTTGAAATTTTGCAAACTTATAGCTGAACACCTCACATCAAACGACAAATTATAAAATTTTGAAAAAGTCTTATATTTAACCCTCTGGGCTCTAACTTGTGTATTTTAAGTTTTTTTTTCTAACTAAGCCCCTATTTAAGTTGAAGACTTGAAATTTTGCATACGTATAGCATAACACTTACGATCACACGAAAAGTCATAAAATTTTCAAAAAGTCTTATATTATTTACCCATCGGGTTCTAACTAGTGTATTTTAAGCAATTTTTCTAACCTCCCCCCATTGCACCCGATGGGTAGTTTTCTAACTTTTACCGACACAACTTTGACACCTCTTTCATGTTATACACATAGTCTTACATATTTCAGTTCCACATTTTACCGCCAGGGGGCGCCTACCTATCTCGAGTGCTATAGACCCGATCCCCTCGACTAATATACCTACGGATAGGTTGTAAAACGGAGCTTCAGTCGGATAGAGGTTTGTGTAGAATAGAGTGCCCTCCTGGTTGCGAAAAGTGGAACTAACAGATGTCGCAAAAGGATAAAGTGTTTTGAAAGGAATATTAAAAGAAACCCTCTGTGCGATCTGTGATCACACTTACCCACTTGTTTTTCAATGCAGAGGAGAATACAAGATGAATTTATACTCACTGTTGTCGCAACGACAAAGCAATTTTGGAACCTCTTCAACCATATCCAGATCAGATGAGACAGCTTATAGATGGCCGTGATAGATCGTCAGCTCACTTTAACGAACACATAAGGTCATATAACAGTGCTTTGTCTTTTGCCTCTATGGGTGCTCATGTTACACCAACCCCAGGTACTGGCCCGTATTGTTTTGGAATCCATGGGCAAATTTAGCATAATACTTCTCATCTTAATCCTTCTGAAGTAGGTCAGGAAAAATATGCTCAATTGTATGTATAGGATTCTGATATAGCACTGCGGCAACATATGAACAGTAGAGAAAATTTAAAATGTAAATAGGAAATCATAAGCAAGCTTGACGATGTTATCAGGAGAGTTAACCCTTATGCACATGCTTTTAAAATGCTTCATGAAATGAAGAACGAGTCATCGCAGAAAAAGGACCTGGAGCAGCTGAAAGCGTGTGTATGTATATATGCGATAAAAATTCATCAGCGGAGCAGCATTGAGGCAGATACACTTTACCAAAGTCAAATGAGATAGCCATGGTTTTCCATAGTTCGGATGGTGCACCACCTACCAATGGGATATCCGAAGTTGAATTAACTGTCTAGAATAAATGCCCTGAATCCTAATTGTGGCCCCATGACTTATGTTTTATTTTTCACACATGGTGAAAAGGGTTGGAGTATGGATGCTGTATGTTCTGAACTTCAATTTTACAGTCACAGGCTGTCAGTGAGAAGGAATGTTTTCAATTCCCTACTTTATGGTGGAAAACTTTTGCAGTAGTATTGCGTCGATGCTTATGGCAAGGTTGAAGGAAACCGTCTGAATTACATCCGCTCTAACCAGAAAACATTAAGAGTAGAATCTTACTTAGGGTTAGCGGATCACCTTAATGCTCTACCAGAACAATCTGATTTGAAACCAGGTGTAATGGTTATTTTGCCATCTACATTCATAGGAAGGCCCAGAGCCATGCAGCAAAATTATCAAAATGCAATGACAATCGTTAGAGAATTTGGTAAGCCTGATCTTTTTGTCACTCTAACGTGCAATCCAAATTGGCGAGAAATCAAAGGGAACCTTTTCCCAGGACAAAAGCCTCATGATCGTCCAGATTTAGTGGCACGCGTGTTCGATATGAAGAAGAAAGTAATGTTGAACAATCTTAAAAAGAGCGGCATTTTGGGACGCACAGTCGCAGACATACATGTTATTGAATTCCAAAAGAGAGGATTGCAACACATGCCCCTTTTACTCATTTTAACTGATGATGATGAGATAAGAGATCCAGCCACTATTGACACCATGGTCTGTTCTGAATTACCTGATTCCACAATTGAAAATGGATTGCACGAAATTGTCAAGGCTACGATGATTCACGGATCATGTGGCGTCATAAATGCAAACTCATCTTGCATGGAAGACGGTGCTTGCTTAAAGGGTTTTCCAAAAGAGTTGAGAAATAAAATGTCTGAGAATGTTAATGGTTACCCAATGTATAGGCGGCGTGATGATGGTAGTCACATAATGATAAAGGGAAATGTCGCAGATAACCGTTGGGTTGTTCCTTATAACCCATAACTCACAAAGAAATACAATACCCATGTTAATGCCGATGCAGCTCTGTTAAATCAATTAAGTACATTTTTAAGTATGTAACAAAGGGTCATGATTGCACAAAAGTTGTTTTTGAAAATAACGGTGAGGAATTTGTAGTGTGGGATGAGGTGAAGAATTATTTAAATGCTCGATATGTTTCGGTACCAGAGGCAATGTGGCGACTTCTTGAAATCCCATGCAGGACAAGTCGCATGTTATTATTAGATTGTCGGTGCATCTACAAGATATGCAATCTCTTTATTTTAGGGAAGCGGGAGAACGTGAAGCTTTTGAAAGAGAAAGTAATAAAGACACCATGCTCACTGCTTGGTTTCTACTTAACAGGTCAGATCCTTCAGCAAACATCTATCTCTACACAGAAATTCCAAAGCACTTTGTATGGAAAGGCAATGTGTGGCAAAGGCGTGTTAGATTAGGTGACTACATAGTATCAAGGATGTATTCTGTAAGCCCAAAGGATACTGAGCGATTCCACATTCGTATGCTGTTTTGTCATGTTCCCTGTGCCAAATCTTTCGAAGAGTTAAGGACGTATGAGAATACTGTCTATGAAACATTCAAGGTTGCATGCCATGCTAGAAATTTATTAGAAGATGATGATGAATGACAACATTGTTTAACAGAAGCAAGTGGTTTTGAAATGTCGCCCAAATTGAGACAACTGTTTTCTTTTATATGTGTCTTTGGCAATCCAAATTCACCGATTTAATTATGGAAACAATTTAATTCAGAACTCTCAGAAGATTTTGCTCGCCATCTACCGCTACAGGAGAGTAGAGATAGGGCCCTTCAAGACATAGCCAATCATCTACGCATACATAACATGACACTTCATAGTCTTGAATTGCAGTAACCCTCAAGCCTGGAGAACTCTGCGGAAGGCGATGTCTATGATTTACAAGAAGAAAGAGCAGAGGACAGCGATTGTTAAACATGCTAAATCCGGAACAACGTATAATTTTTGATGTTGCCATTGAAAGTATTCAAAATGATTATGCTACTGCCGCTAAGGTTTTCTGTGTCAATGCTTTTGCGGGATCAGGAAAAACATTCCTATTCAATACTTTGGTGCATTACGTCAGAGGAATGGGACATACTGCTATTCCCCTCGCAAGGATAGGCATCGCAACTATACTATTACAAGGTGGAAGAACTGCACGTTCTCAATTTAAATTACCAGTCTCCATATTGGATAATTCAGCTTCAAAAATTCTGCAAAATACATCTGAAGGAAAATTACTGCAAATTGCTAAGCTCATTATATGGGAAGAATGTAGCATGACACCTATTTATACTTTCAATGCTGTTGATAGAACTCTGCAAGGTTTGGTTGGCAAGGATGTCCCATTTGGAGGCAAAGTGTTTTTTCTTGGAGGTAACTGGAGGCAGATTTTACCTGTAGTTATTCAGGCAAACAAAACACTCATTTTTGAAAGCTGTATCAAGAATTCTTCTCTCTGTTCAACATTTCGACAGTTCAGTCTGGTTACAAATATGAAAACGGAGCCGGAGGAGCTTGATTTCGTGGAATGGCTCATTCACCTGGGGGGTGGTCTGTTGATTAATGATTATGAACTCGGAGAAGATATTATTGAAATACCTCCAGAATGTTTAGTGCAGGATTCTATAATGGATGGTATTTTTGATTCGTCTGAAATTGGTCTTGATCATCTTTCGGTAATAGCCATTTTGTGTCCCAAGAATGAGGATTCTTTGAGATTGAATGAGGAGGTTTTATGAAAAGTACCTGACGAAGTCAAGTCTTATTTTAGTGCTGATACAATACATTGTGATGATGAAGAAGAACAAAACAATTTTAAGATGGATTTCATCAATAGTTTAACACCTTCTGGAATGCCACCACATCAGTTAAATCTTAAAGTTGGCGTTATTGTTATGTTGCTTAGGAACATGAATCCGCCTAGTGGTATCCGTAATGGAACACGTTTAATAGTCAAAAGGTTGTCGCAAAATGTTATCGATGCAGAATTTTTGACAGGACATAAGAGAGGCACCCATGTTTTCATACCGAGGATCCTGCTTACTCCGTCGGATACCAGTTTACCTTTCCAGTTACGCCACCATCAGTTTCCACTTCAGCTCACCTTAGCTATGACTATCAATAAATCTCAGGGTCAAAGTTTGGAAAAGGTTAGAATCTATTTGTCCCATACAGTTTTCTCACATGGAGTGTTGTATGTAACCTTTTCAAGACCAACTTCTAGAGGATGTGTACGTGTTTGTGTCAAGGACGGACCAAAACAAGGAAACTTTTGTCACAGTCTGATAAGGTACTTGCACAAATCATTGTCTTCCGTGAAGTTTTATCTTAAGTCGCAACTATTTTGCTTTATTGTAAAAAACAAACAAACAAAAATGAGTCTACTTCACTTTACCTCATGGATGACGTGGAAAACAATGCAAAGATTTTTCATTTTAAAAGAATTTTTTTCAATTTGTTTTTACAGTGTCGATGTACATTCCATTCTTTCTTACAAATTTTTATTTAGTTGTGTAAATATTGACTTCATAACTGATTTCCTAAACTTTAATTTGGTTGTGTAAATACTCACTAAAAAAACGAGTCTACTGCAATTTACCTCATTGGTGATGTGGAAAATAGTGCAAAGATTTTTCATTTTAAAATAATTTTTTCCTTTTTTTGGCACTCACGGTGTAAATTTCATTTTTTCTTACAAATTTTTGTTTGGTTGTATAAATATTGATTTTATAACTGATTTTTATATTCCCAAACTTTAATTCAGTTGTGTAAATACTTACTTTTATTTATTTTTTAACACATAAGTCATTTTTTGTGTACATACTTATTTCATATTGGTTTTGTATTTACTAATTTTTAATAGACATAGCACATTTTTATATTCATAAACTTTAGTTTGGTTGTACTGTTTCGTATTTTTAATTTTGGTTTTAGAATAAAATTCATGAACTCCTTTGCGTAGAACGGGTTAAACAGCTAGTTTTAAGAGATATTTAATGCTAAAGTTGGACAAAATCGTTCCACTAACAAGTTTTATAGGAGCAAAAACTATTCATGGGAATTTAATTATTTTTAGATCATTTTATACGTTTGCATTTCCCGGAGTGCAGACTGTATTTCTTTTTTTTTATTATTTGACTCATTTTTTGAGGTTTTGTTTCTATTTTAAATTCAAATTTTCAGCATTTCTAGAGATATTTTTTACATATTTTAGAGAGTGATATTAATTTAAACTATTGCCAACTGTATAAACAGCGCAAACAATAATGTTTGCTTAAAATAATAATAAAAAAATATTTATACGTGTAAATAAATTAAAAATTTATTTACACGTGACTATAATAACCAGAAAAAAACATTTGGAATTAGAATTAAATAATTATGCATAAAAAGCCAGAACTTATTAAAAATTACGTCTTAAAAACTATATTTACACGTGAATTTTAAGAGACAAAGGAAATTGTAAAATAATAAATTCATTAACATGCTTTAGAAGTCTTAAATAGGAGAAATTACGTCATATTTACGTCACATTACAGTTATTACATAAAATTAACACAAAATAATATTGCAAATCAGTTTAAATTTAGAAATTGCGTTAGACATTTATTTGATATTTTGAGAGGATACTTTTCAACTATTTTTGTTAGAAAAGTGCAAATAATGTTTCATTTATAACAAAAGTATTTTCACGTGAATATTAAAAAGAGAAAGAATAGTTTGGTCAAAATTACGTCAGATTAAAAACGATTAGTTTAAAATGCCTTATTTAAAAGAACTTTCTTTTCGCTTTGTTAAAAAATACCGGGAGACAAAGACTCTGTTAACTTAATTCCTTTTATATTAGCTTATTTTGAAATGTTTAACTTATTTTACTTAATCAAAGACGAAAACAGTGATTGTATCTTTGGTACTACTTAGTTATCCCGTCGACCAAAAATCTATCATTCGCCAAACTATAAGATTACATGCCAATAATGGTGGATCGTAAATGTCACATAAACTTGACTTTAAGCAAGTTACACGTGGCTACGTCATCAAGTTATTTTTATTTCGACGTTTTATTTGTGTTTTTATTAATGTTGCACTAATTTATTTGTGCTTTCGTTATTTGAAATAAAAATTATGTCAATTTGCATAATTTGGCGAAATTGATTGACGGGATAATCCAGTAGTAGCGCAGCGGATTTGGCCTTAAAATTCACCAATCAAAGAGAAGTGAATAGAAATCCGTTTATAGGGAGATCGCCACTGTTTTTTTTAATTATAATTAAATCTTCCGAAATCTTTTTAAAGCCGATCAAATTAGCGTACTGTTAGAGTCTGCGGTGTCTGAACGGGGATTGACGAGCATAGCTCGTAGAGGGCACAGCCCCGTAGTAGAATAAAAAAATATATAAAATCACGTTCTGAAATTTAAAGCTAAATATACAACATTATATATTTTTGAGATCTATCTTGTAGGTCATGTTTATTAATTTTTTTCATCTAACAGATCATAAAAATTTACGTAGATTCTCTTGTTAAACCTCTATTTCTTGCCCTTAAAAAACATTCAGATTTCCTAATACTCATATCGGATGCCTTCGAAGGGAAGACCAAAACCAATCATAGCCTACTATCTTATTTTCGTTGTTAAATTTATGATCGACGTTTAAAGTTACTGCAAACTCGTACATTTTTTGAAGAGCACCGAAATAAATCTTCATGTGTCGTAACCTTTTTCTATTTAAAATCTTTAAGAATATCAAATTAATACATTCAACTACCGGTTGTGTGACACTTTTTGACTTCCTGGATGCAAATTATACCTTTTCGTGAAAGGACACTGAAATACGTTTAACGTGTGACAAGCTTACAGTACTATATTTAAAGTCTTTAAAAATACCAAATTTAAAACATTACTGGTTGTGTGATTCATTTCTTTATAGAAATTGTAATACAACACAAAATCCCAAAGCACAGGAGCAAATGATCTAAGAAGATACCATAAGTCACCCAAAAATAAGGTTGTTGTACTATGTTTTGGGGGACAAGGTTGGGTGTATTTTAACTGACGGTGGGAGAATGAACACAATTTTTAATGGGATATTGTTTATTATGAATTATTTAATTCTGAATCAAACGACGCCATCTCCAACTCTGTTCGATCATTTGTTAATAAGTTACGAACGTTTCACGCATACAAAGTTTGAATGGTAAAACAGGTACTTAGATAACAACTAATGTCATGCACGAAAATTATAGGAGGAACTTCGTTTTGGTACTAGAAATGAAGATTCTATGACTCTCCACAAAATAAAATTGTTTTATTGATTTTTGGGGGGGAAAGGGGCATTTTAACTTAGAGGAGAGAACTTACCCTTCTTTATATATGTCAAGTAGGGGATCTTCGTTACGATTTTTTTTTAATCGAATGGTCCCGTTCGAAAGTGGATATAATCATTTGTTATAATGTTACGACAGGTTTTATGAATACAAAGTCGAAAATCAAAATTTATTACTGAGCACATCTTTGACACATTTATTTTACTTTCAAAATATGTTCTTTATGTCATATTAAATAATCCAAAACTTATTAAATATCCTAGAAATAGCTATAATCAAAATCCGGCCTGGGTCTTCTAAATATACTACAAGGTCAACAAAGTTGTCAAAATCCAACTATTCATAATTTTGTGTTCATAAAAACGTTCGTAACTTTGCATTTGTAAAAGTTGCTATGACATTGTGCCGAATGACCCTATCTATTTGGGGATTGTGTCAGCCGCTTCAGAATTAAAACATACGTAATAACGATACCCCACTTGACTTATTTTAGAAAAGTTGAATTCCTCTCGAGAGTTAAAATGACCCTTTTGCTCCTCCCCCTAAAAAAACTGTAAAACAACTTTATTTATTGGGCACTCATCGAAACTTCATTTCTAGTTCCAAAACACAGTTTTTCCCAATTTTTCGCAAATGACCATCAGTTGTTGCTTTAAAAACCTATTTTACTTCCACTAAAGTGTTATTTTCGATATTGTATTCACAAGAATTTCCGTAACTTTATAACAAATGATCGTATCGACTTGCGAACGGTGTCAGGCGATACAGATTTAAAAGATGCATAATAAATTATACCCTACTTGAACCACTTAAAAAATGGATTTCCCTCCCCCCTATACCTGAGTTAACCGTTTGAGTGCCGAGGAGCGCTGGCGCGCTCCTCTTGTTAAGTGGCGAAATTGGGGGAAGCGCGATAGCGGGCCTCTTGTTTTATGCTGAAATTACTGAGAGGATGATAACACTTCTATTTGATGTCTCAATTTAAACTGGTTGCACTAGCGAAGCGTACTATTTCTGTGCATATCGTCGGCTTACGAGCAATTTTTTTCTTTACAAATACCCAAATACATTCGCATTTTTAGCATATATTCACAACATTTTTTCCGCATTCAAACGGTTAAAATAACCCCTTTTAGCCCTCAAAAACATGGTCTAACAATTTTATTTTTGGGGACTCATCGGACCTTTATTTCCAGCGCCAAAACGAAGTTCTTTGCAAAATTCCGTGAATGGCCGCTAGTTGTCGTTTATTACTCAACTTTTTGTCTATTTTACGTGTATTATATGGATTAGAAAGGAATTAAGCACAAATCACACGCACGCGCGAAATTAATTCCACAATATTTCGTATAAATTCGCTCATGATGATCGATCAAAATGCGTTCTCTAATTTTAACGATTATTTTGTTGTTGTTCTCAATTATATTATATCATCTAGAATTATAGTGTTCAAATCTTATAAAGTTTAATGTTAATAAAAATGAACATAAAATAGTAGATTTTTCTGCGTTTGCCTTTCCTATGAGCGGCCGGAAATATAATTAATTTTATAGCTGTTTTATTTTTTTTTTCTTTCTCCAATTGTCATTTTTGTTTTGTATAGCGAAGAAAATAAAATAGTTTTTTTTAAACATTTTCGGCCCAACCTAAATATATACGCATACGTCTTAACTTTATAGAATCGCAGTTAAAGAAAAAAAATTAAAGTTTTTCTTTAGAAATTTAAATCTGTTATTTTTCAACGTAAATGGATGATATTTTCAACATATGCGAAAGAAAATACAGTCAAAACTATATTTCAAAGAGAGATAAAATTAAAAGTTTCAGAATAAAATTATTATAAAATACTACTTTACATAGTTTTTTAGAAAAAATCAGTTGGATATTCTTTTCTCTCTTAAATGTAAGAAACTGACACGAAATATTCGGTGCTTTTAAAAATAATGTATAAAAATCGTTGGTTACTAAATTGGAGCTTTTCTGTATTTAATTCAAGAATATAAAACGTTAGTTGGATAACACAGTCATGCATAAAAAATTGAAAATATTTAATTTTTCTTAAAATTGAAGAAGCCTTCAAAAACAAAGATGAATTTATTTAAATTATTTTATAGATAAAAACTAGTTTTGAATTTTCTCCGATCTATCAAATGTCGTGTTTCGTTTTCGAAATGCAAATGTTTTACTTTTCATACTCCGAATAATTTCCCCGAATGTAAAATGCATGAAAAAGAATAAAGAAATCACATTTCTCAAAAATTTCATTCTAAAACAGAATAAGACTTTAATATTTTAAATTTTCATTTTAAGGTACGCCGAAGTATGAATGTAATAAGATGTAATTGCTCCTGACATTATGTCTATTTACATTTAAATTTCAAACGAAAAGACACAAACAATTTATCATAAATGCCAAAATCTCTTAATTATTTCGGAGTCTGGTCCAAGAGGAACATGTTTTCGACTGGAAATTTTATTTAAACAAAAATATGAAAATGAAATCTAAAATGCACCTTATTATATTTTCCGGTTAAAAACATTTTGTCTTGGATCAGATTCCGGAAATATTAACTGATGTTAACATCTACGAATTTATATGAAAAAAGAAACTAGCAGGGCAGAATAAAACCCATTAAATTTATGAAATTACAGGAATGTTTTATAGATTTTCTTTCCTTAAAAATGTACATAAATATAAAACTTTCTACTGATTAAATAATGTATTATTTTTTTATAGTATACTTTTAAGGCTCGTATTTTTTTTTTTTTTTTTTTTTTTTTTAGATATTCTTAAAAACTAATGCAGTTACACATGCACATCTTTGACTTTTCAAAGAAAAACGTACAAATGAATTTCTTTAGAAGTGCACCGGCAATTTTGCAAGATTTTAAAAAAATGTTTACTATTTTTTACTTATTTTATTTAAAATATATGTAATTTCTCGTTATTTTTTTTTATTGTTAATCATGAATTAAGAACATTTTTAATAACATTTATATTTTAAAAGTAGATGGGAAATTATTAAGATATATTTTTTTTATTTATTTAAAGTTTTTTTTTTTTCGTTTGAATTTCATTACTTCATAATATACTTTAAAAGAACATTCTTATAACAACATATAAATTTTTTGTCGCTCACTTGTTAACACAGTAGGCGGACATTTTAGGTATAATCCTTTTATTCGTATATGTAGAAAATAGTTTATTTGTCTACAAACAAATATATTTTTTTAAGTACTCGAAATTTGCAAGATTAAAATTTTCAGATAAGCTAAATCAAACTTTTACAATTAATTTCTCTCTTAAAGTAGGCAATTTCAAATTTACCTTCTTCTAACAGGGATATTTTTTAACGATTTCAAACACAAGATTTAAAAAACGTAAAAATGCATTAAATGTTTTCGATTTTTTTTAAGGTTATTTCCCTTCCTCAATTTTTTTTTCTATAAATCGAAATAACTTTTATTTAAGAAAAAATAGGTGTTATAATACTACCAGTATATTCATGTCAGGTATGTAAGTATTAAGAAAGTATTCATTTATACATAAAGGTTATGCGTATGTGAGTTGTATGCTTTTAAACATATTGGAAATAATGTGTATTAAAAAAATATGTTAAGTAATTGAATTTTCAACATAAAGGTAACTTAGTTTTTAAAAAAAAAATTATATAAATCTTAATCACTATAGTGCGAAAACAAAATCTGAATGAAAGTATTTTTTTTTTTAATTCTTGTTTAAGTTTATATTCAATTTCTTTTTTTAATTTCCTATTTTTAAGAATCTCTAAAATATAAATTAATATTTATACAAAATGCAAAGAAAGAAAGAGATTCTTTTGGAAAGATTCAATGCTTTTCGTTTTCTCTTTCGGAATTTCATTAAAAAAATCATCAATGTAAGAGAGATATCTTCATTTTCTATATGAACACTTAAATTAATTATTAAAACTTTATCACTTATACATTATATTTGCAGAATTTGTGTTTGCTGGTTTTTATACGATGATATTTTTTTCTTAATTACGTATATATGAGAATATATATATATATATATATATATATGTATTAAGAGAACAGTTTACGTGAAAATGGATAAAAAAAGCGATTTTTCTTCTGAAATGTTAAGTGAAAGCCTGTTTAAT
Organism: Maratus speciosus; assembly: GCA_963932465.1. Classification (NCBI taxonomy): domain Eukaryota; kingdom Metazoa; phylum Arthropoda; class Arachnida; order Araneae; family Salticidae; genus Maratus; species Maratus speciosus. Next base: position 173,114,431 of record OZ010790.1, on the reverse strand, counting down.
TGCATATATTTTGACACCTCATTTTTACCTATATGTCAATTATATTCCAAGATATTGCAAATTTGGTCAATGCACACAGTGCAATTACCCACATAAATTAAAACTTTAAATAACATTTTCTCCATTTTCACATTTTCTTAAGTTTCATATTTTACAAATCCTAAGGTTTTTTCTGTATTTGAGATAGAGATTTAAACTTTTGTTGTACGTGTTCCTTATTTTATATCTGATAAAACTGCGCATGGAATTAGCCTCGAGGCTCTTTGTTACTTATTTTTTAATAAAAGTGTATGGAGATTTGTTAGATATCATCATTTTAAGCAATATATATCGGTAAAAAATTATATTGAATGTAATATTAGGTGTATCTAAAAATCCATGCACAGTCTTGTGTAATACACATTTGAAAATATTTTTAAAAAATTGGGCAAAAATATCAATATTTATAAAAGTTGTAGAGGTCTTAAAAAATCAACTTTTTTTACTTTTTAAATTTTTATATTAAATATGCAGTTAATTTTTTAAATGTACTTTTAGTTGAACATTGAAATGCAGTGAGTTCACCATTTGAACCATATTTTTAAAAATAAACAAAATTGTTGAAAAGGTAAACTATCCTCTTAAACGTAGAAAATATTACGTTTAATTAAGCCTTTTTTTAAGGTAATAATGTTACGTGCGGATAATTTATAGAAAAATTCCATTACATACAATCATTAAACTTTATAAAAATTTCCTTATCCAGAAAATTAACCTCAAGATTTTTATAGGGGAGAACAGTACATAGGTACATTTTTAAATATCTGCGCTATGAACGCACCCTTTTTTCAACAGCATACTGCTTATAAATAAAATATGCTTTTATTACTTTTATTATATTCCTCTTATTTTTCCGTGTTTTACTTAAACTAAACGTCCTACAACATATAAATCTATATATAACTGAATAAATAATAATTAGCGATATAAAGATTGTTTTATGTTACAAAGGAAATAATGTGTAATGAAAACTAAATTAACTCTCTCTTGTTTGGAAACCTGATATAAAATTGTATTAAACACCCTCCTCCCCCCCCCCCCAGCTCTAAATTAAACACATTTTATTTTTATGCCTTTCATCAATTTTCAAAAGATTTTTAATAATATCCATAAAAACCGTAAAAAAATCGTTATTATACAGATATAGTCCAGTCAAATTGTCAGAAAATAGGGCCGATAGATGCAAAAATTCTGCTAGAATTTTTTTTGTTTTTAAAGTGTTTATGGGGATGCTAATAACAGGAATTAATTGTTTTCCAAGAAAATATCTGGAGGCTAAGCTTTGTGGAGCTAAATAACCACGAAAGTTTCGGATGTTTTTCAGTCTTTGGCCTATAACTCGAAAATTACAAAATGTTTGTGTACCATACTTAATTGCGAAAAAAGAGAGCATTAAATTCTCTACAAATATCATATTAAAACGTTTTTCTATACCTAATACTAAGCGAGCTACAGATTTTGTAAAACAACACTTTTTTTTTTATCTTCATAGAAAGTGACTTATTTATCCCCTCCCATCCCCCCAAATTTTTTTTTCATCACTAACTGTGGAAATGAAATGCACCTATTGACGGTTAAGGAGTGACGAGGTAATTAAGGAGGGAGATTTTATAGAAGGGTGGGTAGAAGGTAGGGTTGCCAAATTGTACGTTTTTCTCGTAAGTTGAACGATTTTTAGTGCTTTTTAGGTCTATAACGCTTTTTGGGTATTAGGTGTACGTTTAAATGTGTCCGTATGACGATATCTTCCATTTTTCTACCACATCTTAATTTTGATAGTTTAAAAAGAAATATTTTCCAGTTTGCTTTAAATTTTTCCTTTTGCCAAAAATAGGTTATACACATGCGCATCAAATGTAAAAAAGGTTTGTTTCAGATCGGTAATACAAAAATCTTGGGAAAGTTGTGTACTATTAACGGCGCATTTACTGTAGCATTAGATCATGTGAATTTGACCTTATTATACATTAAAAATCTACACAATATAAAATTTTTAATTTAGTATAACTGTATCTTAAGTTTAGATATTTTGTTTGATGTATTATCATCCTTTATGTTTAACTCCTAATCGTCGAGCCCGATACAATTACAGTCAATTTGTCTGTGAATGTATCGGGCGCGACGATCACAGGGTTAAATAAAAATATTTATTTTTGTAGGGAGTCCATTGCTAAAATTTTCATGATCATCATTGAATTGTAGGATGGTCTGATTTATCTTTGTTCTAACAATTCAATTAACTTTTCATTCATAATGGTATATGACTGCAAAATTAGTTAAAAAATGTTAACAGAATAATGCAATACAAATATAGTTGGATAATAATGATTAAATCGATTAATTAATAGTAACCACGTTTTTAAAAAATTCGTTAACGAAAACATTACTGACACATTTAACATAGTTTAGCATAGTTCGAAAAAGGACGATTGTGCTATAAAACAAAAACTAGATAGAGTCAGTTAAAATCTTCCGTCACGGCAAATTTCTAGCGAAAGAAAGAAACAGGAATCGCTTCATTTCAATTCTTAAAACAGAGTTTCAAAAATAACAGAATTCAAGCTTACTAGGCAGAAAAAGACGCTGATGTCATGATTGATAACTCAGCCATTTCAAGAGCCGAAACCTTTGAAAGTGTAGTATTGTCAGCGAAGACATTGGTTTTCTCGTGATCATGACAAGTTTGGGATATCAACACAAAAATCTGTTTTTCAAAATCCAGGCAGAGTTTACATCGAAACCAAGTTGTTTTCAACCATGCCATACAAATACAACAATGTTCTTTTCACTCATGCAATCAGAGATTGCGATGCAATATGTAACAGCTCTTTTTGGGCAAGGGAATCAAAGTTTTGTAACACTGTGAAAAAAACTGATCAGCTTAAGGAAATAGCTTGTGTGTTCAATAAACCAGAGTCAACCTGTCAAGAAATCATCAAGGGTGAGGAAAAATTCATTATTGCACTATACAGCGGATGCATAGACACCTCACAGGCATTGAAAACCTTGATGTTCCCGTTATTTGCTAAATCTGCCACTAAAAGTAAACTTCATCTTGCAAAGCTACCACCAACGCAAGAGGCAGCGCAGCATCATTTCTTCCGATGTTATTATCAGGTACAAGCTTGGCTAGAAAACAACATCCCCCTGAAGAATAGGGTTGGGATCGCAGGTCTGACGGCCTCTTTCAGCCAGTTTAGATGTGCTAAAACCCAGCACCTGAATCCTTGCTGCATGTTGTCTCATATAGCTCTATAAAAGGGTGCAGCAAGGCATTTTCCTACCAAAAATCAAGACTCAAATATTCGGCAATTTGCAAAGACTGGAACGGGGTCATCTGCGAAAATATGGACGGTATTATTTACCCAGAAGAAGAGGATGATGAAGCTGATGTTTCGGAAACCATCGACCAAACCAGCAACGACGATGACTTTGAGAACCAGGTTGATGGTGTCGCAACAAGCTCAAAGGAGATCAAAGCTGTTTAAGATCAAGCAACCTGCTCATTTTATCCTCAAGCGGACGTTGACGGACCAAACCCATACACTCGCAAGCATTCCAGAAGTTACTAACTACATTAAAAATCTTACGGTAACTCTTTCATACATTCGTGTAAATACCTACTATTAATGTTCTCCACTTAAGATCTAAATACAAAAAAAATTACAACGTTGTCAAACATTTTTACAATGTTACCTTTGTAATTAACCATTATTGCTATCATGCAAAAATCTGTAATATAAACAAGTTACATTAATGAGGATAAAATGAATAAAATACGGTGTCAAATATTGGTTTTTGAGATTTTCTACAAAGTTAGAAAAAAAGTGCTTTTTTCAGATAGCCGTAGCGCGCTTAGTAATGAGTTTAGAAAAACGTTTTATTATGAAATTTGTAGAGAATGTAATGCTCTTTCTTTTTGTGATTAAGTATGGCACACAAAAATTTTACAATTTTCAACTTATAAGCAAAAAACTGAAAAAAGTCCGAAAATTTCGCGGTTTTCTGTCTCCACAAAGCTTAGCCTCGGGATATTTTGTTAGAAAACGATTAATTCCTGTTATTAGCATCTGCATAAACACTTTAAATACATAAAATCTTCCAGCAGAATTTTTGCATCTATTTTTGATAATTTGACTGCACTAATATACGAGGGATTATCAATAAGATTTTGCCCTCACATAGAAATAATTGAGTGAAATTAATGAAATCGTTACAGTGTATTAGTCCTTTTCTATATAGTCAGTGTGCACAGTAACACATTTGTGCAACCGGTATTTAAAAGAGAGGGTGGAGGATGTAATCCAGGATGCTCGATAACAGGCACAAAAAGGGGCATTTTTCTAATTTTTACCGACCACACATGTGACATATTGTTGGGAAGGCCTGTAACCACTTATTCATCTTATGCACCTCCCGATCCCCTTCACCTCCGGCAGGACACTTTTTTAAATTTTGCGGACATCATTCATGCCACCGGGGGACCAATTTGGGGGGTAGTGGGGATGAAGTGTATGAAATGAATAAGTGGTCACAGGACTTTCCAACAATATGTCATATGTGGGGGTCTGCAATATGTTTAAAAAATGCCTGCCTTTGGGTCTACACTTACGCCTTGTGGGGTACATCCTCCCTCCTCTCATTGAAATACCGTTTGCAGAAATGTGTTACCGTGCACGGGGACTATATAGAAAATGACTAATACAATGTAGAAATTTCATAAAGGAGGTGGGCTGATAAGGGCCATTTTTCGCCTATCAGCCCCTTGATGTGACATATATTTTTTGCATTAGTATACCTTATAACAAATAAGAAAAAAATAATTATTGAATGAAATTTCAATAATTGATGGAAAAAATAAAATAGATAATTAAGTAAGTATTATGTACATGAATGAACATAAACACTATTGTCATTAGTTTTCATTCATATAGTCAATATTAAATACGACACTAAATGCAAAATTAAGATGAAATAAGTTTATTAAGACTATTATTTCAATATATGAAATATCGGAAACTATCAATAACCGAAAATAACCATACAGTTTCAGACACTTTTGGCAATGTGTTTTAGATCAGTCTTCCTCCTTGATTTCTTCAGCCGAATCTCTACTGGACCATCCAGCGGCGGTGCCTTGTAGTATATGAGCATATTCATTATTCAAGACTTGTTTTTTTTTAACTTCTGGGGAGTTATGGTGTCGATATTTAAAAGAGAGGCTAAGGGTGTAATCAAGGAGGCACGATAATAGTCCAACACTACTACTAGTCCAACAAACAACAGGCATACACACAACAGGCATACACACAACAGGCAATATGCGCACAGAAACCTACGACCCTTGCGGCTACTTTACATTTACAGTTCCAAATTTTGGTGCTGCTTTGCTCTGTATGTATCCAAATGCCATAGTTTTTTTGCACTTGTGTGTCGAAAAATCGAACTTTAGTCACAGAACGCCTCCCCTTAGCATCTTCTTTTGAAAACTGTTGTTGCTTATTTAGGAATCTAGACATTTCATTTCGAGATCCATTTCTTGCAGAAGTTCCAAAACATCCTGGAAGCATCTATGAATAATCATAACATCATTTGGCTTCAGCCACTTTCCGATATTGTGTACATCTTTTTTAATATATATATATAAGTATGGTAGCGTCATTGTCCTTTGACTTCGCGAAGTAAGTTCCGATGACACCCAAAATGTAACCTGAAGTTGTGACGGACATCATAGGCTTAACCAAAGGTCTTCCTTTGTGTAACGAGAAAGATCGTCTCTGGAAGAAATAGTTCGCACTCTTCTGGATATAACTGCACGTGCGATCAGCAACGAGTATCGCAGTATCATTGTCGTCATCCGGAATAAATAATCTTCTTGCTAAAGGCCTCGTATATTTTTCAATAACCTGTGTTCCGGTGAGTGTTCCATTCCAAGGTATAGTGGAACAAAGTTCTCAATCAAAACCTGACTTACATGTAGCACTAAAGATATTATTATTTTTCTCATATGCAATAGTGTGGACAGAACACCATTAGAGAGACTAGTTCTAAGCTTTACAAGTAACACTTCCAATCAAGTAGGGCATGACCTCTTTTTCAAGGAACGCATTTAGGACTTTTTTAGTTCAGAAATATAGTTAAAATCGGACATCGGACAATACCCATTAGAGTATAATAATCGAACTCGGAAAGGTGTCCCGGTGTGTCAAAATCGAGGCCTCTCTACTTTGATACATTTCTGATATTTTTTAAAAGATTTTAAATATCTTTTTCATAAATTCATGTATTTTCGTAACGCTTGCAGAGCTAATTCACTGAATACCAATCCAGCAATATGAGTGTTACAGCAACGTTTTCCCGACGAAATATAAATTCTAGTATCTATAAAGGCTTGAGTTTGAGCTGATTTTGGTACAGTCACGAGGTACTTCTCAACTTTACATATTATTCAACAGTATTGAGTTGTGACAGCGAGGTATTGATAAATGTATATTAGGTATCTGATTTGTAGAGTCGTCGGCAGTACTCATTGACGCATCACCACTTATTGTTACCATAGAAGAAGGAATAAAAGAATTTCGAGCTCAAAGCATACGAAATACATATGATCTGTATTTAGAGTATAACTTAGAACCACTCTGTAGATCGCAGTTTGTAGAACATCTAAGTATTGATATACCTTTTATGTTAAAACAGATAGAAAAATCAATATTTGTATTTTCCCAGGTTTTATAATGATCACAATCACTGACTTCCAAGCATTATTTATTATTAAGTTCTTCAATAAATATTTACAACAACAGTTTAAAAAACAACATTGACATCTGAACAACGTAAATACTGTTTCAGCGCGGTAAAACAAATCTGAACGCGCTCCGATAGCAGTGCAACTGATACTCTCGCACAAAACATTTTTCTCTCTAATTGGTAGAAGCGCACACTGAACCAAAATTAAAAATAATGCTGATATGAAAACTTATAAAGAGTAGTATCCTTGCAAGTCAAAACTAATTTGGTTCATGGAACGCTTCTTTAACAGAATGATTCAAAGATACAAAAAATGACAAAAATGAAGGAAAAAGCCAAAACACTCTGTTTTCGGGCTATAATTTCTATGACTTACTATTTTATTTATAAGGTAAATCTTGTATTAAAAAAAAAATACATATCTTTAAGTATACAAAAACACTGAGCAATTGTAAGAATCCGAAACTTTTGTTCTCGCGTGTATGATGGGCGAAAAATAGCGTTTATCAACTCACCTCCTTTCACTCAATTAATTCTATGTGAAGGCAAAAACTTATTGATACACCCTCGTATATATACAGGGTGTCCCAGAAGTAATGTGACAAATTTAAGAGGAGGTAGGGGACACCACAAGGATTCAGATTTGCATAGCAACCCAGGGTCGGAAACGCCTTCCTGTCCCGGTAGTGACGACACAAAACACAACAAAGTAAGGACACGAACAGGGAGATAAAACATGTTTATTATTCTTAGTACTGCAAAAATGCCGGGACAATGCTGGAAAGTGTTGGGGAACTTGTTGCACGCATCGTGGCAGCTACTGGGGAAGTCCTGGGCACTCCCAGTATTTTCGAGAACATTAAATCTTCCATACTCCGGAGATGCGCTTCCGTACATCACGGCCCGGAGCCGTAATTTCGAACACCTACTTTGATGACGATCATTGTCCCTTTAATGTTCTTTCTTCTTAGTTTTTTGATGTACTAAGGATAATAAACATGTTTTCTCTTCTTATTCGTATGCTGTGTTTCTTGTGTTTTGTGTCGTCACTACCGCGCCAGGAAAATGTTTCCGACCCTGGGTTGCTATGCAAATCTGAATCATTGTGATGTCTCCTACCTCCCCTTAAAGTTTGTCCCATTACTTCGGGGACATCCTGCATATGTATGTATCTATATATACTTTCTACCAGTTTTGTCTTCCTCGAAGGCCTTTTTTCAAGGTAAATGAGAATTTTTTATTGTTGCACGATCTATTATGCAAATGTTTGAAACGACAACATTCACGATTTTCATGGTCTCTCTAAGATCATTCACTTATTTTACTATTATTTTTTTGCTTTGTTGTTTCTTTCCATAGTCGTAACAATGAAATAACTCAACCCATAATTTTGGCAAATTCAATAATGCTGTATCACTACATATTGAATTTTTACATGTTATAATCACAATAGGTTCTTTTATAATGGATAGATAGTATATATTGCAAAGAAAAATTATTTTGCTTTAATGGAATTTTTTTTATGTCTTGTTCTTGATATAATTTTTTAAATGCTGTGGTTTTCGTATTATGTTTTTATTATCCATGCCAATATAACAATACTTCAATCAATCGGTTTTAATAACTGTAATTATTTCAGACGTAACCAGTTTACATGCAGAAATCTTTTTGAAGTTTCGTGGTTTTATTTAATGTCATTTAGCAATTGAAGTTGTTATTTGTTATTTGTTAGAGTTCACATTTTTTATTTGTTTATTTTTATACTTTTATGAGTATAAACCTTAAGTTCCAAAATTTTTGTTAAATTCAGCAATATACTTAGCATACATTGCTGAGTCCATGCAAGAAAAGATTATTCCATCCTTATTTCACACATTTCATGATGCACTAAAGCCGTGATATTATGTACTGTTGAGTGTTCCCGATTACGATATATTAGTTTAACATTTTCAGAAATTAATTACCAATCAAACGGCTAAATTTAATTAACTTAATTCTTAATAATTTAATTGTAGAGTTGGAAAAATCAAAGCAAAGAAAAGACGTTTGCAGAACAATGATTTTTTTTTTCATTATTAATGAACCTATAAATTTCACTTTTTAATGGAATAAATGATGTAAGTTTTCAATGAAAAATTTATTATAATATTAATTTTAAAGCTAAATTATTAAATAATTTTAACATTAAAAATTTAAATTTAGATTAAATTAAGTAATATATTAAAAGACATGCTTGTTTTAGTGCATTACAAACCAAAACTAGTTCATTATAAGTAGTAAAATTATAACAAAAATCCGTATGCCCGAACAATAATCGTAAAAGTGTGAGACTCTGAAAAATTAATAATCAACACTAAAAAGAATGAACAGAAAAATTCTCAAACATTAAAAAAATGTACAATAACTTATTAGTACAATTAAAATTTAATTTACGTTTATTTATATGAATGCTGTGCGTATATGTAATTTGCTAATAAACTGTAACGAGTTCAAATATAAATGCGAAGAGAGTCAAATGATAGGAAGAGTCTCTAATAACAGAAACAGTTCTTCTTATATGCATATATACAGGAACTTGAATAAGAACTCACACCATAGTCAGTTACGAAACATATTACGATATTTGTAGGTGGGCAATACCACTCGAATTAAAGACATAACCTGTATAATTCTTTAACATCAATAATATGACAGACGTTATTACTAAAAATAATGACCCCATGTTCATTTTAGCTAACAAAATAGCTCACAATATACGATTTTATTCGATAAGAAATTTCAACGTGCGAGCAACAACAAAAACGAAAGAGAACGCCGTTGCCAAACGCCAAAGCACAAAGCCTGGTAGAATGGGTAAGGCGGTGCGCTCGAAACAGTATCAAGGCAAGCCATAACGAATGCCTTAAATTTTTGAGATTTTCCTTTTGATCTCCACATTCTTATTTAAAAAAACTGTCTTAATTTTAAATGCTCTAGTAAATGCTGCTTAAAAATTTTTTTCAACATTAATTGAACGGAGGTGTAATTGACACATAATAATAAAGGGTCATTTTCGTTTTTTTCTTCGACAATTTAGTAATTAAAATATACATTTTTTTTTATTGTATACTGTTTGGAGTCTTGATTTCTATCGATAAAAAAACATTTTAAATCTATTTCAAAGGAAATAAATCTTAAAAAAAAACACCCTAAATTTAGAAATTTTATCTGACATTAAATACCCTCATGAACAGTTAATTCCTAAAATATAAAAATATTTTTAAAAATGACAACTTTTTTGTAATTATTTCTACGTGTGTATATTTTGGTTCGAAGCTCTACAATATATGAAACGAATATCTTAAAAAAATGTAATAAAATAAATATTTTACATTTTTTCAATTATTTCTATCTAAATGTATGTATTTTTCACCAGAATAAACTTTTAGATACACATATGAAAAAATGAGATTTACGACTTTCTCTAAAATTGCTCTTGAAAACGACAACATGGTTCATAAAACTAGTTCAGTTGTAAAAAAAAAAAAAAAAAAAAAAAAAAAAAAAAAAAAAAAATTCCCAATAAAGTCTTTGCGTGTTGAATATTAAGTAGTTCGCAGTAAATACTGTAATAAGAATGTTCTGTAATTTTCAACAAATGTTGCTGTCACCACGGCTGCCAACACAGTTGTAAAAATTACAAGCTGTTGTCCTTAAAAGTGCTGTAAAATTACTTAAGTCTGTGTAAAGTCGTGTTGCTATTGGCTGCATGGTGCATATGACAGAAATAATTCAATATTTCAAACATGCGAGATTGAAAATTCACAACGGAAAGTGCAGGAAAAATCACAACTTTTTTACAGTGTAGTAGCAACTAAACTTGTAGTAAAAGATTGTTTTGTACAAGTAAATAGTAATTGTAAATAGTAATCATGATACCAGAATGTTTGCGACATGTTAAATAGCTCCTACTTTGTTTTAATTTAAAAAAGAGTTAAACAATTAGACCGATTTCTTTATTAAATGTATAGCAATGTTCAGAACTTTAGTTTTTTTATTTGAACATCAGATTTCATTTTTGAGAAAACACGAATATTACACTTTGCAATTGTTTAGAATATGAATTCGTTTCGTTTAAATAAAACGTTCCGTATCTTTTCACAAATGATGAAATTTTAAACGAAAATATGCAGAAACAAAAAATTTCATAAACAATATTTTTTCCCACTTGCATTAAATTTCCATATTTCTGACATATATCTCGCGATTTGTAGTTTTCTCACGAAGCACAAAGCAACTGTTTTATAAAAAAAAGCTGATTTGCGTTTCTATGAAAACTATTTTTCTATATTATGCGCCTGAAACTCATTGTAAAACTTTTGGGAAAGACAAACCTATAATGATGAAAAATTAACTTTCTTTGTCTTTTTTATTTACGAAAAACAATTAATGTTTTTGCAAAATAAATTTGCCTGCATATACATTTTCTTACAGCAAAATAATAAGATTTCTTTTAATAATTTATGAAAAAATACAATCTTTGAAAGAAAAAATACCGTTCTTAAATGTTATAGTATAATTACTCGTTTGTTTAGAGATTCAAAACGCAAACAACTCATCAATTACGATGTTTTGACAGTTTTCATCGGCGTACAGATTTTTTAGTATTTCGCTCTTTTTCTCCTTAACGTTTTTGTTTCGAATAATATTTCCATAGGTAACGTAATGTTTAATGCATAAGTTATATTTATGTTTTATAATGTTTATTACAGTAATGTGATTTTTTTAATAAAAGTATACTTTTATTTTATACGAGACGTTATTGTTGAAAAAGACGTACATTAAAAATTTGTAGAATATTTTAATGTCATGTTCGAAAATGATTATGAAATTTTAATAATGTAGTTGGAGTCGTTTGGATCTAAAAAAACGTTTTATTCTCTTCCAATAAATATCGGATTTAAAGACTAATAAAATGTATGTAAAGATACAAGATAACATAAATAGTATCATTAAAACACATAACAGTTCACAGAAAAACAAAAGCTATTTTAAACATTAAAGGCAAATACTACATGTCCAATAACTTTGAAAACTAACAATAGTGTACTAATGTAAGTCCATTGTTTCTATATTTTCCTGAAAACTTCGTGAACGTTGCCGTTATCAAAATACTTCCAATGCTGAAATACCAATTTCTTAGACAGGTTGTGGGTTTATATTACAAATGTTATCGAAATACTATCGAACATACACTGCTTTGAAAATGATATGAACACCCTGTTTTTAATGTATAAAAAATAATAAGAAATGTAAGATTAAAGAACGTTAGGAATAGTACAAATATTTATGTTTTATAACAAAATATAATTGAAACATTCATGTTTAGATGAAGAAAGTTGCATATCTCTATTTTGAGCGGACCAAATTTTTTAATATTTTTAATCGATTTCTTTCCAATTGACGTAATAGCAGTTTTTAATTCTGAAATCGTGGAATATATTTTATATTTAAATATACTGCTATAAACAGTAGTCTCCAAGCGTTTTTTATTGGGTTTAAATGAGAAGAAGCAGATGGTCTAAGTATCGCATGCACACTATTATTCAGGAAAAATTCTCAAGAGCTATTTGCCGCATGAATGGATTAATGCATTTTCATGTTAGAATATAGATAAAGGTCCACCAATTGTTTCAGCAAAAATCAACTAGTTATGTTCTAGTAGTTTAATGCATTCATTCGGCCATAGGAAAAGACAACATTTATTTTACCACCAAATCCGGATTCAGCCCAAACCATGTATGAGCATCTACATTTCAAGTATCTTGCGCAGATCGTGTCAATAATAAGACCAACCATCAGAACTATCCAAACTGCATTGCTTTTCATCACAAAAATATTATTCTTTTATTTTCGAGCTACATGTAAGTTTATTTTTCTATCAATCCAGGTGATTTTCATAGTACAGTTTAGCCATACGTGGCTTAGTTTCCTCTTCTTTTATTTCAGTGCTTTAGAGATGCTGGCTGCTCTTGACAAAGTACATTCTGACAAGGCTTAAAATGATCTCTATTTTATGACCTTATTTATAATGACATTTTTGTAATTATGAGCAGCTTTAGCTTTGTTCATGGAGATTTCTTCGTTTTATAATCTTCTTGTAATAGAAGGAAACTCAATATCACGCCTGGAGATTATTTTAATTTTTTTTCAATAGCTCTTGTTGAAAGTCCTTGATCCTCAAAAACCATAAATTTAGCTTTCTCAATTCCGCTGAATACGCTTTTACGTCCCATACTCTTAGAACTCACTTTACGGTCACGTTTGATAATTTCCCAGACTGCGAAATGTCTTTCAATATTCAACTATACTTTGCGTATTTCGGTTTCTTCCTATCGAAGTTCCTTTCGATACTCAATTACAGTTTATATGACCACTTAATGGTAATTTATGTCAGTCTTTATACCATTTTGAAACACACTTTTTATAGGTATGTTTTCCAAACATCTTTGTTTGCTATTCACTTTGGATTTATGTATTATGTAAAATCGTTGTACTTGTCCCTAGAAAAGCGTTTTGTAGTAATTATGAATTTTTACTATGACTACTGGTTGTTCATATCATTTCAAAAGGCATTGTATGATTGCAATTAGTGTTTTAAACAGCATTTATTGTTATGGGTATTAATATGTCGATCACATTATCACTCAACATATCAGGGTGTTTGCATGAGTTGGCTCACGTAACATTCACAAAGTTTCACACGTGATACCTGAAGGTCTTGTTATTTTTATCGCTTTTATACTTCTGCGAAATTACACTACCTATCTGGGAATCACTGTAATAACACTAGATGAATCTGTTTCCACTGCGGTGAAAAAATATTCCCTTCACATTAGACAATTTTCAAATGCTGCAGCTGGTAATATTTTCTTAATCCACTTTCGTAGTTTCGTAGCTTTTGTTGAGATTATCCTTAGTGTGAAATTTATGGTGAAGTAATACAGATATTGTTTTATTTATTTACGGTTCTTGGTCAAAAGATCATTTAAATCGACAGTGCTCGCGTTTCGGTCTTTTTCTCGCGCAGTCTATGTACTGTCCGATAATCCTTCTAAACCTTAAGAATGTAATGAGAAATTTTAGTTAGCCTACTTTAAATGGCTGTGCTCAATCATAGTAAGGTCCGTATTCATTCCTGTTATAGAAAACGTTTAAATCTGTTGTTGAAAAATGTCAGTAAATATTTATCCATCTGGCAATATTTGAAAGCTAGAAAAAAAAATATTTTTATTAAACTTCATTGAAAAGCAATATTTGGATATTATATTATCATTGATTTATATTATTCTATTTGCTGCCAACGAAAAATGCGGGATATAATATTATATAAGTCACGATTTTTCAAAAAATAGGAGTTTTCTAGTCAATTTTCTAAAGCTGCCTTGATTCTAAAAAATGAATAAACATCATAAACACTTTATATTTCAGAAAACAATTTTACCATTGGGTAGAAAATTAAAAGATACAGAAATTCAAAAATACAGTATGTACAGTTTTAATTTTATGTTTGGAGAAATTGGAGGCTTGAGATGCAAATTGAAATAAATGTGGTAACTATAATATACAAAGAAATGCTTAGTGAAAACATTAGAGGACACATCATGTGCTCACTCGAGTGAAGGTAAATAGAAAATACAGCATATCGTACAAAAATATGCAATAATATTAAAATATTCCGAAACCGTCTGAAATCGAAAACAATCTTGTTTATCGCACAATCTGCTGCTTGAGAATGAAAGTAGTATGATAAAAATAATAAAATATAAACTATTATTTTAACACAATCAAGCTGATTGGTAAAGTTATCATGCGAATTGAATCTTTCCAACTGGGCGGAAAACTGCCCATGCCGGGAATCGAACTGAGATCCTTGGTTTACGGGGCCAATGGCGGGGCCGTTTAAGCTACTTGGGCTTAAAACCGGTGAGCATATTTCGCTGAGATAAACTTATAGCTAATAACTTCTGGTCTATCATGTAAACAGTTATATCTTCTGGTCTATCATGTAGACAGCTCAACTATAGCTAGCAGTTTACATAACAGACCAGAAGTTATTACCAGTAAGGTTATCTGAGCGAAATATGCTCGTTGGTTGTAAGCCTAGTTAGCCTAGCGGTTGGGCATTGGCCCCGTAAGCCAAGGATATGGGTTTGATTCCCGGCTTGGGCAGTTTTTCGCTCAATTGGAAATATCCAATTCGTACAATAAAATATATTATTTACATAACGATCCAAACTAGAAAAGTATAGAGATAGTTTAGTTTTATTCCTCAAGACATTATTTGAGTACTCTTTTCGCTCGTTTTTCCCTGAGTTATATCTCTACGTCTACATTACCATTTAGAGGGATTTTCACCTACCAGCATTAGTTGTTTGTTTACAAACAAGAACAGTCAGTAAACCAGCAGTAATGGGTCGTTTGAGACTGAAATGATAGTAAGTAATCAATTTTTATCAACATGTGATTGTGCTGCTTTCTTACGTTCAATTTGTCCACAAGTTTCGTAATTGCTGCACAATTTATAAGTAATCTAAATGCATTTTAAATTCAGAGTGTAAAAGCATAAAAAATGCTGGCACAATAATTCATAAAAGCTAACTTTACAAAATAACAACTTCTCTCTAAAACAATTTTATTTCTTTTGTAGAATTAAAATTAGTCTTAATCAGAAAAATATTTGAAATAAATTGAAATCGGGAGTTTCAAAAGGTGCCCCAGTACATGTATACAAGAAGAACAAAAATGATTTCAAATCATAGAGTTAATTATTTTCTTTTAAACAATCTTGAAAATTTTTATTTCAGTTTATTAATTAAAACTTCACGCTTCAGGTTTTTTGAAATGAATGATATTTGCATTAGGGGTATAATCATAAGTATATGCTATTTATATAATTTTTCTCCTCTCTTCTTGGATGCTTTAGCTCAATTCTTATTTTGTCAAATAAGAAGTGAATGAAATGCAGATGAAGAACTAATGACTTTTGTTGCGAGAAGTGGGTCAGACATTAAATTCCGATTTTCAGTTTCAATGAATTTTAATGAAGGTTATTTCTATCGTTTTAAATGAAAACCTTAAGAATGGTTATTCATGCATTAGCGAAAGGAGATTTAACATATTCACACACTGTGTTCGCTTTTAAAGTTTCATTAATTTTATACCCTAGCTTATTTAGAAATACTTTACTTCCTGATATTATTACCAATACATAGTTAATAAAATTTCTTATACATACTTCTAGCATTTTTGCTATAACGTATATTACAATGTAAGATTCTGACTAGAGTTTGACTACGTGTTTTTAAACATATTAAAACTTAAATAAACTTTTAATCTGTCTGAGGAAAAGAAACATTTATTTTTTCGTCTTTTAAATATACTTGTTTTATTAAATATCCGATTGTCACAAAATCATTTTAGAGGGAACAGAAACTTTCATAAATATATACTTGTATTTCTCATTTAATATTGAGAAATAATATTATGACATTATGTGTTAAGTAATCGGTAGTAACCGGGTCTGCAAGTTCTCTGGATTAAACAAACTAACCTGTAATATGAGACAAGTTAGTTACATTATTCTGTACATTAACAATGTTGGTCAATCATTTCAAGTGGTCCAGTGCTGGTTGCTCGACCATTTTTAAAATATCTGAAAATTTTTGTACAACAACCCTAACATGATGGAAGTTCAAAATGACTATTATTTTAATTTTATTAGTTTTTGTTTGTCCATGGAGGCCATCTTTGTTTCACCGTCTGCAGCAATTTTCTCACATGAACAGAATTGTAAATAATTCATCGTTTATTTCTCCAATTGAAATGCGGATTAAAGCAATTTGTACAGAATACATTGGGCTAAAAATTTGGTAATAGAGTAGTTTCCGAAACTAACTGCTTATTGGCGAAATTTATGCATAAATTTTCAGTTTTTTCCAAAATTTGTCCTTTTACAAGAGAAACTTTTACAAGCAAGGAAAACTGTTAGCATGACATATATATATATATTTTTTTTTACAATTAGCCCAAAGGTACTTGTACCCACACGCCGAGTTCCAGATCTGGGACATGCTTTCTCTTTGCATAATAAAATCTCAAATTTTTCAAAAATGTCAAAAATCGCACATTTGTGGCTTTAATATCTCTGATGAACACGAGAAAAAAATCTAAAGTTCTGGTTTCTGAGAGTATTGTATGGTAGTGTTATGCACAAGAAATTTCAGGACGGAGATTTGACTACAAGCTGAGATATGGCAATTGCAACATGCCAAAACAATACTGCCAAACTATAGTTTTGTTGTAGTCACAGGTAAGTATTTATATGAGAGTGTCATTTAAATTTATTTTTTTAATTATCTTCAAATAATAGTAACAGAAAATAAAGCCTTTTGCAAAGCTTAGCAATTAATTTAAAAAATAATTAAGCCTAAGGCCTTCATTTTGTATTGTTTCAGTAATTTTTGTTGTAAATTTAGTAACTAAAAGAAACCTTAGCAATTTTACATAAAGAAAAAAAAAATATTTTTATACAAGACCTTAGGCAAAAACAGAATAGGGAAAGAGAAAAGTTGTTAATGTTGGCATACTTGCTGAAACATGATCAAAAGTGTCGAAACGTGTCCCTGCTTGTTGGTATAAAAACCGCAATTTAATGCTGCTTGCCAGGCCCTGAAACTTTTTCCTACCATAAGTATGTTCCTGTAAATGAAACATTATACGATTTTACCATGCATCAACCTCGAGAAATTTTCAGAAAATAAAAATATCCAAAGCCCTTTCCAAATTTATACTGCAGAAAAATGACATTTTTGCATAAGAAGTAAGCTAGGAATTATTAATGAAGTGAGACTTGCTCATAGTGATTTCAAAGTTTATTTCTATGAGCCAGCAGGGCCAAGATCTTCAATGAAGTTATCAAGAGATGACAAGACTTGGTTCCTACAAATAAAATTTTGAGAACGATCAAAATTGTGGTTTTTAAACCAACAAGCAATAACGTGTTTTGACACGTTTGATCATGTCTCAACAAGTATGACAACATTAACAGCTTTTCTCTTTCCCTATTTTGTTTTTGTCTCAGGTCTTGTATAAATATATATATATATATATAAATATATATATATATATATATGTAAAAGTGCTGAGGTTTTTTTAGTTACAAAAATTACTGAAACCATACAAAATGTATGGCTTTAGGCATAATTATTTTTTAATTAATTGCTAAGCTTTGCAAAGGGCTTTATTTTCTGTTACCATTATTTAAAGATAATCAAAAACATATATTTAAGTGACACTCTGAGATAAATACTTAGCTGTGACTACAACAAACAAAGTTTGGCAGCATTGTTTTGACATGTTGCCCTTGCCATGTTTCAGCTTGTAGTCAAATCTCCGTCCTGGTATTTCTTGTGCAAAACACTACCATACAATTCTGTCAGTAACCAGAAATTCAAATTTTTATCTCGTGCCCCACAAGAGATATCAAAGCCTTAAAAGTGCAAATTTTGGCATTTTTGAAAAAATTGGGATTTTTTAGCGAAGTGAAAGCAATTCCCAGATCTCAAAATTGGCGTGCGAGTACAAGTGCCATCGGCCTATAAGTAGAAAAAAATATATGTCATGTTCACAGTTTTCCTTGCTAGAAAAAATTCCTTTTGTAAACATACAAATTTTGAAAAAAAACTGAAAACTTATGCTTAAATTTCACCAATAAGGATTTATTTTCGGAAACCATTCTATTACCAGATTTTTAACCCAATGTATTGTGTACAAATACTTTAATCCGCACTTGAATATTCAAATATACTTGAATTTATACTTGAAAATATACTTGAAATTGGTAAATAAACGATGAATTATTTATAATTTCGTAAACACTTCTTGTGAGAAAATTGCTGCAGACGATGAAACAGAGATGACCGCCATCAACAAACAAAAATTAATAAAATTAAAATAATAGTCATTTTGAACTTCATCATGTTAAAGTTGTTGTATAAAAAATTTCAGATTTTTTAAAAATGGTCAAGCAACGAATAAATGATTTTCTGGATCACTTGAAATGGATTGACCCATGTACTTTCCTTACACGTGAAATAACAAAGAAGTAAATACACAGGAATAATTTCGGATTAATAATGCTTATATTATCTATCAAAAGAGATTTACTGGAGTTTAACAGACATGTCATTGTCTGAAATCTAACGAATGTAGTTATTGTTCATACGTTATTGTGCATTTAAGCCATATTCATATGAAAATAGAAAAAGGAAGATTTTTTAGAGACGTTTGGAAAATAAAGTATTACATTAGGTTTTAACAGAAATTACAAATTTCTAATTTCTTTTTGCAATTTACAATCCATGATTTGTTCGGAAAAATAATCCACATGACACTCCATTTAAGGCAAACCTTTTAAATGGAATGAAAATTTCGGGTTTAGTGTCCGAGGTTCACATGTTTCATTAAGTGTAGCATTTATATAAGCTTCTTGAGTTACGAATTAGGTACAGGAACATTATCGCATTTCTGTTTCATGATACTTAGTCTCTACACTGTTAAACATTTTGCAGCATTCTGGCAGGTCATTCGACCGTTTTTTGAAAAAACGGTTTCATAAACATAATTTAACTATATTCTGACCATAAAATGACCAATAATATGTTCAGAATAGTGTTAAAATTACGGTTGTGTAACCGTTTTCGGAAAAAACGGTCAAATGACCTGCCAGAATGCTGCAAATTTTTAACAGTGTACGATCTGATATTCTTAAATGTATGCGTCGATTTCTACAAGAATTATACTGAAAAACAATTCGTTGTTTCGAAAATAAATTTCTTCGAAAATATTTGGCTGTCATATTTGATTTTTAAGTAGCTATGAAATGGCAAATAAAAAATCACTTCACCCTCTTAACAATAGGATTTCCATAGTATAACAAGAGCATGTTGCTCCTTGGGAGTATTCATAAAAAATAAGTTACCTAATGTCAATTTCACATAAAGCTGTTAAGTAACAACAATGTTTCATTAGGTAGGTAGTAAAGTTGAGTAACTTTTTCTGGAAAAACAAATTTTAAATGCCCTTAAATACAATATTAGGCAGCATTTATATAGGTACAGTAGTCTATGCACTTTTAGAAAAGATAGTTAGTAAACTTTTGAAATATTTCTCTTTCGTTTTATCTGAAATAACCTGAAAATTGTATTAGGTATTTTTTTTTATATATGTACTATGATGCAACGTTCGCATTTATTTTCTATTCCCTAGTTCATTTTTTTAAAAATTTGTTTACAACTTTATTTTTATAACTATATTTATAAATTTTTAACAGCAAAGTTATTAAAGTTAACACGTTATTGTTTGTATTATACGAGCATGACGCACTTTCTCTTTTCTAGATAAAGAATCTTTAATAAGAATGTACACTGTAAATTACAATAAAAAATACTCATTATTTAAATGACAATTATTAGCTAAACTGCTAAATAAAATGTATAAATATTATTATTAAAATATTCTTAAAATTTAATATGATATGGGTGTGATAACAGATATATATATATGGTAAAAACAATACAGGGTTAGGGCGTGTCAATTTGGAGGGCAAAAACAAAAATTCTGGATTTTTGTGAATAAGGGGGTCCAAAGAATTGCATTTTTACATGTAATATCCTAATTTAAAAGATTTTTCCTTATTCATAAAGATTTACCTTGGTAAATTTGCGCCTGATTATAATCTGTATTGAAATTTCTGAAAAAATGCGATAACATAATATATACTCCAACAAAATTGCTCAAAAAGTGGTTTAATGAACTCAAACAATTTTATTTATATTTTGTATTTATTATGAAACACTGAAAACATATTGTGAAAATGTTAAAACCTTCAACCAACAATATTCATCAAATCTCGCTTCGATTCATTTCTAGACATCATTCTTCTTCTTGCTTCCTGGCCCCTAATGAACCCTTATGGTTTTTCACAAATACACACTTTGTCAGAAGACTCTATTAATTGTTTCACACACTTGTCTATGGACTGTCCATGACATGCCCACTTTGGAACTGGCAATAGCTCTTGAACAAACTTTCTTACTTCTGACATTGTGAGTTTACAAGTAAGTGAAGGTTCATATACTTTTTCTGACCAGTCTATCAGTTCCAAGAGGGAAGCTGCATTTGGATTTACTGCAGGTATTTTCCTAGGCCGAACTGATGATCCTCTCCAGGTGATCCTCTTCATTCCTCAAATAAATAATCTTCTGGACGTTCTTCTTGGTCTTCCGAGCATAAATGTGTTTGAAGAACCATTTCACCAAACCACGATGAACGTTGAATTGTTGGCAAAACAATATCTGCTATTGCATTCTTCTGATATTTTAGGAGCTTTAATTGATAAAGAATGTGGCGAGGTCCATCCTCCCAAGAGAATTTCGATTTGATTGTAAACTAGCAGCAATAGTAAACGCAAACAATGTATTCCAAAAGCAGTTGTAACTTCAAGTTTTTGCCTTTAAGGCCATGTTTTGGAACCCATATGCGACAAATTCTATTTTCAGAAGTTAACTACCGAGAGTGGCTTACAGGATCGATTTCTAATCATCCCAGATCAGTTGGAAGTGCACCTGTTCTTATGGCCTGAGTTATCTTGTAACCATAAGCCTGATATGTAGAGAGATCTTTGACAACAATGTCACTCAATGGAACCAAAGGCTCTGGAAAAGATCTGACAAATGAGGAATTGATTTCAAGTTCTGTTACAGCAACAAGCATGTTGCCAAACTTAACACTCCACTTGTTGTTAGACAAAGTTTTCCATCCAACTGTGTGATCAAGTACCACAAACGTAGCTTATTAATATGAAGAGCATAAATCAACCTTATAAGTTTGCGATTCAGATTTACCTCAACCCAATGTATGACTCCTTCTTTCCAATCAGTGTTAACATTCATTGAGTCACCACCAAATAGCCTGCAAACTTTTATCAATGCTGTTTTTCTTTAAAAAATTCGCAAGATGGTTAGCAATAACTTCAGCGGGTATCCTTTTCGTTACGTCTTTGGCTGGAATAAAATGGCAAAGGTACTTTCCACCTGGCTTACTGAAAACAGTGTAATGCTCTTCTTTCACAATATTTGTAAATTTATGACTTGAATTATTTGTTTGTAACAGAACTTTAGTGGAATCTTGGCGTCCATCAAAAAAGATACTTTCAATATTGTCTGCCTGGCATCGAACATCCCGGAATTCTTCCTCAAGTGATTTCATAAATTTTTCTTGCGCACCTTTTACTTTGTTGTGATCACCGACAAGTCCCCTGTCTCTTTCAGTAATTAATCCAGAATCCAAAAATGCAGCTGTTGTATGGCAACTGTAGCACGTAGACCAACACCATACCTAATACTTCGAATGCAACATTGTGCAATTGTAATTTATTATTCTCACTGGTACTTGAAGAAGAAGGTACATCAGAATCATGACATGGAATCTGCAAAAAATCTTCAGATTTCTCATCTGTAAAATCAGTTACCTCTTCATCTTCGTCGGAGAGAAAAAAAAACTTCATTTGTTTGTAATGTTAACTCATCCTCCCTTTTCAGCTCATATTCAGAAATTCTTCTTAATTTATCTTCTTGCCTCTTCTGCTTTTTAATTTGTCTGCTGTGCTCAGGTAGATCTGGTAATCCAATTTGATTCTGTCCAACAGATCAAACTCTTTGACTATTTGTATGATATTAATAAAAATTAATGAAAATACACTCAACTGCAAATGAATATTGCTAGTTTAAAAACTTTAATGAGTGGAATAAATTTTTTTACAGATGTTATAGTATTATATAAGTATATTCTTAACCTTAGAGAAGAAGTATAAACAGAAATAATGATAAGAAAGCACTTCTTAAGAGAAGACAGTTTGCTGCAATTTTTACATGAAACGGAAAAATATCACGAAATTGAGTAGCTATTTACCAAGCAAACCAATGTAATTGCCTATTCATGTAAATATATTTGTGAATAGCTAACAAAAACACAACTTTTTGACACCCCGCATTTTTTGAAAAAGGAAGTTGAAAAATTCGACACGCCCTAATACAGGGTGTCCATCAAGACCGCCCAAATGCCGCACAGCCAGATTCCTCACGTGGAGTACATAAAAAATGCCTAAAGAACTATATTTCTACGACCCATAGTTTTCAGAAAAAACGCGAAAGAGAAGTATGATAACATATCACGTGCAAGGATATAAAACTTAACATCGGTATTTGTATGTTTTGTAGTCGATGATATGTAAAATATCCACCGTGCATATCGTGGAATATAGGGCAATCACAAGGAGTTGATATATCAAAACACAGTTACTACAGAAAGTGACTTAGTTTCCCTTGTTCATGCAGTGCACAATTTTATGTACGCCAATCATCTGCAATGAGTCCAGTCAGTGCCTGCATGTCGAGATATGCACGGTGAACATTTTAAACATCTTCGTACGTAAACATATGTAAATACCGATGTTCATGTTCCAATAAAGTATTTTCACTTCCACTGGATATGATGTCATACACTTTTCTTTCGCATTTTTCTCAAAAACTATGGGTTGCATCTGGCTAGTTCTTTGTGCATTTTTTTATATTCTCCAAGCAATGACTCTGGCTGTGAAAATTTTGGTGGCAATTGATGGGACACCCTGTATAATTTGAAAAAGAGCACTATTGAATAAGACAATAAGTATTTAATAAATATTAATATTCAGATAGGAAATAAATTAACTTTACTCATCATCATTTATATTGTCTTTTTTTAAATAACTGCCATGATACTCAATACATGACGTCCATTTTTTAAAATTATTAAATTCTGCTTTCTGACAGGTTTATTTAAACCGCTTCTGACGTATTTACATATGTTTGATATCATATGGACTGCCGTATTATTGATTTGCTATTGTCTGGGAGTGTCAGAAACACACATAGACACTTAACGATGTATTTTGTTCTGTGGCAAGACTAGTTGGGTCATTTAATTTTATTGGCACAAGATCCTCTTAGAGACATTATGTACCAAATAATATTTGAAGTAGACGGAAACGGAGGAAACGCCTGTACGGATTCGTATGACTTAAAATATTATATGTCACAATGCGGAATAGAATTTAAAAAGTCAGAAGCGACATAGAAATGAAATATAATGTGAAACTAAAACAAATTTAAATAAATGATACAATGATAAACTAGTATTCGTGTCTCGCATAGTTAAAATTAAAATAAATTAAAAAATGGTCTCATGTAAATCTCATGGTCTCATTTGCAAAATAGGTTCGAGTGTTTTAAATTGTTTCATATACAAATGTTGATATTTAGGACCGTCAATTAACAAATGAAAAAGTGTAAATTGCTTAACATAGCAATACGAGCACATAAAAGGTGATTCTTTAAGATAATGATACTTATGAGTAATACTTGAATGTACAAACAGCAGACGAGTGAATATTACATTGAATATTACATAATTTATTTTTAATAAGTAAAACTTTTCACATTGTTAAACTTCCCTAGTTTTGATAATCTTCTAATTAGAAAGGAAATGCCAGAGCATACATTTATTTTGGTGAACGTCAAACAATGTAACTGCCTACTCCATACACACACATATACAACACATGCTTCTACAACTAGACTGAGCCTAGCATCGACGAACTATATCTTGTGGGAGCAGAAGTCCATTCACATATCTACACTTTCACCGAACATGGCTTAACTCTCACAAACGATTGAAAATAGAGACTAAATTTGTAAAATTTAGATTTAGGACCTTTCATGCAAAGATACTTTCATAGAACGTGGTGAAACTCTCACAAATTATTGAAAATAGAGACTAAATTTGTAAAATTTAGATTTAGGACCTATCATACAGAGATGATTTCAAAAGGTGACCTTGGGGTAAATCACGAAACCGTTCTGTTTAGAAAATGTCTGTGCTGAACAATGCCCCTCCAAATGTTTTTTACATGTATTCTAAAGCATTTGACATTTAATATAGTATAAATCTGAATGGAATTGCAATATAGTAATGCATAAATGTCCGTCTCTCTTTATGTTCAATTTATATTTAAAATAATTTATACATTATTCCCAACATGAAATGTAGATATCTATTTTACCTTACATTTTCTATTAACTGCACTTTAATGAACTGTACTGTACTTTCAATGCAATCCATATGCACCTAATTATAAATAAATTGAAGTTCCTGAGAATAAATATATGGACAAGCATACTGTCCTGTTGAACCCAATTGAAATGACATTTGCTTGACAAAGTTGTATGCTAATGTAATTTCCAAAGCTGTCACTCACAATTTCTCGCTTAAATTGACTTACCACAATGTTTAAATAAATTTTCATTTAAACATTATTAAGTTTGCTTAATTATTTTCTTCCGGGTATTTCAAAATTTTCCAAACTAAAGTTCAACTGGAATTTATTATTAAATTTATCACTCATGTATGAAACTGGAATGATTTCAAGGAGTATATATTATAAATTGCAGTATGCAATAATTGTAATAAGAGTTTAATGACAGTGACTGGATTTAAAGTGAATGTATGTAATTTGCGTTCTCTGTAATCAATCAATTTGCTATTTACAATATGAAATTTCTATACACAAGAGAATATTAATGTACTTTCAAAACCTGCTATGTATATTTCGTGTATATCCCGCTTATATGGGTTACTCAAATTGATTAATCCTGAAAAGGTGTCCTGAAATTCTTGAACGCAACTGGCGTCATGAAGCTTTTTTGTCATCAGCTGGTATAAAAAAATTGAATTTTTATTTAAAAAAACATAATACGCAGATGACCATCCAAAATGCAACACCATGAAGGGATCAACCAAACAGCGTAATATTTACACCATCTATACACCTCGGTAGGATATGAAAATGATTACAAATCCAGCGCTCGCGCACATCGTGGGCGACTGCAGCGCCCCTTACAATCTGTATATAAAGGGAAGAAATATTGTCGTTTTGAAGAACGTAAATTGTTTTCTTGTGCGATTTTTTGTATGTACAAATTGAGTATGCCTCGTAGAAAAATACGAGCACAGCATATTTCTGATTTCGATCGCGGAAGAATAGTTGCATACAGAGATTGCGGAAATTGATCATCATATTGGACGTAGCCAAGTAACAGTCATGAGAATATGGATTCCGAAGATGCAGGAGGGAACAACAGACCGACAGGAGAGATTGCAACCGCCTCGTCACAGCACCCCACTGGAAGACTGGAATATTGTGCGCATGGCACTGATGGAAAGCACTGCCACATTCGCAACCATAACACAACGAGTGCCGTCTCTAATACAACTGTGGGCATCCGCACGTACAGTTCCAAGTCGTTTGCAGTACAGTGGATTGTCCGCTAGGCGTCCATTGCTTCGCATACATTTGGAATTAAACCATAGGTGTTTGCGTTTACAATGGTCCGCTGAACGGCAGAGATGGACATCCGAATGGCATAGCATTGTGTTTTTGGATGAATCACGTTACTACCTGTAGTATCACGATGGTCGAATTAGTGTTTGGAGACACCGTGCGGAGAAGCTGCTCAACTGCTGTATTATGCATGATCACACTGGTCCTGCACCCGGTGTTATGTTGTGAGGTGGTATTGGATTCAACTCCCACACACCCCTAGTACGCATTATCCGTACACTTACCAGCCAGTGCTATATCTCTGAGGTTATGCAGCCTGTTCGCTTCCCTTACCTTCAGGACTTGTCCGCGGCCACATTTCAACAAGATAATGCACGACCACATGTTGCACGCAATGTTCCAGCTTTCTTCTTAGCTCACCATATTCCATTGTTACCCTGGCCTGCCTGTTCCCCAGATGATTGGAGAACGATATCCCGAAATGCCGCACCGGCGAGTACAAAAGATGAACTTTGGCTACTTGTGGAAGCAGCGTGGGATGAAATTCTCCAACAACACACCCAAAGCCTCTTTGACTCTATGCCGCAGCGTGTAGCAGCGGTTATTGACAGACATGGAGGTAACAGTTCTTACTGATTTTCCCGTCTACCTCACTTCAAAGAAGGTCGTCTTTGGAATCAATTAACACTGATACTATATGTAATCTCTAAAATAAATTTGGTTTTGATAGGTCTTGTCCTTCTTGGTGTTGCATTTTGGATGACCAGCAGTGTATATTTACATGAATTTATTTGGCAATCGAAAACGTCAGTAAACACATCACTTTTATATTTTACTTTCTTCTATCTTTACAAGAAGAAAGTATTTGACTCATGAAAAGCTTCGACTTCCGGTTTTCGATGGATTTATACGTTTTAGAAGGTCATGAACACGATTTGATGGTTTTTAGAAAAATGTCTGTCTGTGAGTCTGTCTGGCTGAATGTGACAAATGTTTTGTGTGCGTTCTATCTCAGGTGGCACTGCTAGGCTGCATCTTTCACGATTTCTGCTATAGCCTTATCTCAAAAAGTAACACACGGATTTTCATCAGACTTCAGAGTCCTTGATATGAGTTGGTGCTGATTACGTTCTGGTGTAAATCACCAAAAATTGGCGCTGGTATGCTGTATTTCTCATTATTTCCGCAATAACACACGAAGTTTATTCAAACTTCAGATTCAATTAGACGTTGACACAAGTCGTTGCTGATTAGGTTTTCGTTCCAATTTTCGAATAAATGGGAGCGATCGGCTGAATTTTTCGCGATTTTCGCAATAGCTGTATCACGCACGGATTTTCATCAAATTCAGATTCAGTTGGACGTTAACATAAGTTGTTGCGGATTAGGTTTTGGTGCAAATCCCCAACAGGGTGCAGCCATGCTGCATATAGCATGATTTACACGAGTTTAGTGATAGTCATATCTCAAGAACTAAATACGATTTTTCATATTTTTGGAATCATCATGATTGTCATAGACTGCTATTTAATTTTGGCATCTAGCTAGCGAATTTTGAAGTATTAACATGAGATAGAAGAAAGTTTTGGTATTAGCACATCCGTCTGGTTTTTAGCTGAATTTTATTATGGAAAAAGAAATTACAAGTATAGTTAAAATACATGGTGAATAAATGACCTCAAAACACTGTTATTCAATTGAAGGCGTTTGTTTAAAAATGATAAGATGAGTTTTGAAACCCATGTCCTCAATTTCAAATCACTCATTATTTTTCGATCCGTTTAGTTATTTAGATTCTAATAAATTAAATGCATCCATTTTTAGGTGCGTTCGTAATTCTAGAAATACGTAGCACCTGTAATAGTCAATTGATCCGTCCGTCTGTCCGCATATAACAGCGCAAAAACTACCCAATCGAATGGTTTGAAATATTGTATTATATATAATCGTTGCAGAATTTTATCGAGTCATTTCAAATTTAATGAAAATCGAATAAAAACTTAAAAAACAAAAGATTTCGTCATTCTATTAAACCTTATAATACACAATTAATTCAATGATATCCCGTGATAGTTAATGATTCTATGTTGCTATGGTGATTGTATCATATTTAAGATAGAGTGATATTAAAGCAACACATTTGCCACGTTTGACGTACAATTTCCGAGTTTTTTTTTTTTGTTGTTGTTGTTTTTTTTATGTTGCTGAGCACAGCGCTTTTCACTTTTTAATTTATTCTGAATGTGTTATAAAAAACAAATATCTCCATTAGGATGTTTTAAAATTTTCCCCTAGTGCAGTCAGTCCCTCTTATAATTTTAGATCACAGATGAATACCTTCCAAGTTTTTTTTTATTCCAAACTAACATATTTGGAAAAAAATGTATCTGAGAAAGTTTTCTGAGAATCCATTAAACATATCGTCCCAACTTATCACAAATCTACATATTTATATGCTATACCTTCTAAAATCTCAATATTATGAGAGAACTTTTTATTTAGGTTACTTAAATAAAAATGTCAATTACTTAGGGTCAGGTGGGGTTATTATGACCAGGGGGTAGTTATGACCGCCGTCATATTGGAGAATACTGTGATGGTAAAATTTTGTTTCAAGCTTAGATATTAACCTCATAATGTATATTTCAACTTAGGAATACTTTATTACTAGTCTGAAGCCTTTTTGAGATCCAAATAGCAATTTGAAACTAAGTCTATAAAATTTTTGATAAACGGAATTGTTACTTTGGAGTTCAAAGTGGTCATAATTACCCCAAACAAATGTGTATTAACAAGTATAAAGAGAAGATATAGTGGTCATAATTTCACCACTAGTGGTCTTAATTACCCCAAATTTATGTGTTTGTGAGTTTGTGGGGTAATTATAACCACCCTATTAACTTTAAAAGAAAAACATCTATGAGAATTAAAACTTTTAAAATGTGTTCTTAAAGGATCAAAGTTACTTCCTATTTACTAAAAACAGCACTTTTCCAAATAGAAATAAGCAGAAAAAAATAACAAAGTTGAAAATATAAAAAGTGGTCATAATTACCCCTCCTGACTATAAACAAGAAATTCAAACTATGAACGGAAACTGAAGCAGCCATAACTATATAAATAAAATAATAATGATAATAACAGTAATAATAATAAAAGGTACTTTAAAAACAGATGACATATTTGTCAAACCTTTTTCACTTTTTCAAAAAGTATTCTTCCTAAAGAGAAAGCAATTTTTATATGTGTTATTACGACTTAAGTCCAAACGTGTACGTTAATGACAGTACATTAAATCCTATCGTTCAGGCGTGAATTCGTTTTTTATGTTTGTAAAAAATCGTAATCTTTATTTACACCGCGTCCCAAAAGTTTAGACAATCAATAAAATCTGCAATAACATAAAAAGTAATAAGGTACAATTAAAATTCGTGAGATAGGCAATATAGAAAAGAAATTTTGCTGATATACACATATAAATTATGATCAAAGGTTTGAAATTATAAAATACACATTAAATTATAGAAAAATGGGATGTCCCAAAAGTATAGACAATTGTAATTTTGTTTGGTTTTACATTTTTAAAAGTAACTAAAAACTTACTTCTAATATTTAATTATATTGCCACGACACTTTATAACATCAAATACACGTTGTTACATGTAATTAACTAAGCATTGCATTACAGAAGGAGGTATATCATACCACGATTTGTCAGTTGCAATTTTTAAGTCATTTACACATGTATATTGCTTTCCATTTTCATATATTTTACGATATAAAATCCCCCGTATGTTTTCGATGGGATTCAAATCTGAACTAAGTGCTGGCCAGTCTAATAGTGTGATATTGTTTCACCTAAACCATGTTTTCGATGATGTGGAGGTATGGATGTATGCCCCATCTTGTTGGAAAACACTGTCCCGTCTTGCTAGCAAATTCAAATTAAGTGATGATAGAATGTTATTAAAAATGGCTTCAGTTGATAATTTATTTCTGCGTGAAATTGTATCAATTTCCAGCATTTCAAAAAGTACTGTACATAGAAGAATGAAAGCTTCAACAAATATTGTTTACAGGAGAATGAAAGAAAAACCTTGCTTAAAGCAAAAACGTCTTAAAGATGCACGTCTAAAGTGGGCTAGAAAGCATGTGTCATAAGGTTAAAAAATGGATCTCTGTCTTCTTCAGTGATGAAAAGAAATGGAATTTAGACGGCCCTGATGGTCATAAATTTTACTGGCATGACCTAAGAAAAGAACTCAAGAATTGTTTCAGCAAGCAACAAAGCGGATGATCCGTAATGAACTGGGGAGGGTTTTCTTTTAACGGCCAAACATTTCGACGATTTATGGACAGAAAAATTAAAGCAGGGGATTATCAGGATATTTTACATACCAATTTACTGCCAATTATGGATTTGCCAGCAGAACCGTACTGTGTTTTCCAACAAGATGGGGAATAAATCCATACCTCCACATCATCGAAAACATGGTTTAGGCAAAACAATATCACACTATTTGACTGGCTAGCACTTAAACCAAACTTGAATCCCGTGGAGAACATATAACCCGTGGAGAACAGGATCTTATCTCTTAAAACATATGAAAATGGAAAGCAATATACATGTGTA
Organism: Maratus speciosus; assembly: GCA_963932465.1. Taxonomy (NCBI): domain Eukaryota; kingdom Metazoa; phylum Arthropoda; class Arachnida; order Araneae; family Salticidae; genus Maratus; species Maratus speciosus. Next base: position 173,083,535 of record OZ010790.1, on the reverse strand, counting down.
AATGACTTAAAAATTACAATTTACAAAGCGTGGTATGAAATACCTCTTTCTGAGATGCAATGCTTTGTTATTTTTGGGGAACAACGTGTATTTGATGCTATAAAGTGTCGTGGCAATACAATTAAATATTAAAAATAACTTTTTATTTACTTTTATAAATGTAAAACCAAACAAAATTACATGTGTCTATACTTTTGGGACAGTACATTTTTATATAATTTAATGTATATTTGAAACCATTAATCATAATTTATATGTATATATCAGTAAAACTGATTTTATTTATTACCTATCTCACGAATTTTAATTGTACTTTATTATTTTTATGTTAGTGCCAATTTTATTGATTGTCTAAACTTTTGGGAAGCGGTGTATAACACAACATAAATGTACTTTATAATAAGAGGTAAGAAAACTTAAAGTTACCCCATTTTGAGACGACGTAACTATCGAACACCACTCTTATCTGATTTACCCAATTAGAGATTTATATTTGCTGCTTGAAATAAATGCACGCGGTTTTATCATTGTTATATTTTAAAATAAAAGATTCATCTTTGGCTATGAGCTTTATATGTGGCTATGTGGCTGTGCGCTGCATCTTAAAAAATTGCATGAGACTATCCATTACTTACTTAAATAACAATAAAATATTTATTTACTTATTTAATTGGGCATATAACATTTTATAGACTTTTTCATCTATTTCTCTTCTGGTTACATATTTTAGAATGAATAGAAAGTTACATCATAAAAAAAAAAATAATAATAAATAATTTATGAGTTTTTAAGTCTGAGTCAATCATATCGGGTACTTGTATCATCCCGGATTCTCAAAGTTACATATCAATCAAATTGAAAGATTTATTACTGACTTATTCCGATTGCGAAACGGAACTAGTTTATTCACTTCCATTAGTTTATTTATTTTGAAGATATATTTAAATCAATTAAAATTAATCAAGTTGTTATCTGTTAACTTATAACAATTCTGATATTGAACATTCTCAGTAATCATCATAAGGCATCAAGTATCTCAACACGATCGTTACGGTGGATGAGATGTTGGTTAACAACTGTGACATGCTGGCTCCATTCCCAGGCGGAAAACTTCAATTCTCCATGCGGAATTTTCTCTTCTTAATTCGGCTTCTTCTTAATTTTCAAGCATACGCCGAGATCCTTTACGGTCATTTCAAATAATATTTTGAAGCTCCATAATTGCAGGATAAGAGATTGCAGCGAAGGAATGAAACGTAAATAAACCCGATCGGCCTAAATCCTGCCAAAGGACTTTTACAGAATAACGACTGAGATGCGTTTCTCGAGAGTTGCTATTAAACAATAACAAATAATCGCGATTTCTGTGCCACGTACGTTAGCGTAATATATATATATATATATATATATATATATATATAGATTATTATTAAAAGAAGTATTGCATTTGAAGTTTTAATCCTATTTTTTTTTTATTATGTTGTGCCTAAAATCAGTAATGAAGATTCAAATAATAACAATTAAGGAAATAAATTAACAAGCATATTAAATTTAAAGCAATTTCTCTTTAGAAAAAGGGCTTCTTTGTACGAAATTGCTTTTACAGTCAGTTGCTTTTACAGTTTTTACATTAATTGTGCAATAAAGGAAAAACTGTTTCGTGGGATAATAATGATGGATTTATAACCATTCTCAGATGAGTAATAAACAACGAAACAGGAAATCAAAATCATAATTTTCAAGGACACCAACTCTTTAATACTTATCAAAATAGATTAAACAGCAATCCATCATTGTGCAATAATCAAACTTTTTACATTACATAAATTATGCTCATCAAAAAGAACAATTACAGCCATAAATAAAAAAAATGTTTATATCATCCCACGCATGAAGCAAGAGTTTGACGTCACTACCAAAAAAGAACTCAAAATGACTTATAAACTTTATTATTAATAATTCAGTTGTTCTGTTGACTTTAATCCATGAACATTTAAATGTATAAAATTGCTGCTGCAAAACGCAGTGTAATATAGATGTAAAATTAATTTAACACTGTAAAGCTAGTGATTTAATATAAGTTTAATATAAGGAAAGAAATCAGTCTCAGCAATGGACTTAATTCACATATCAAAAAATATTAAATACACAACATTCTTTCTCATTACTCTTTAGTGTGATCCCAAAGTAGGAATTCTGGATGAATGGACACCCGCCCTGGATTATTCGGCCATTCTATGACATGAGGATTGCTGTGAAAGAAACATAAAGGTAAGAAATTTACCTATATTATTATATTTGATTGATTTAATTAGAGAAGCCAATTTTAAAATCTAAATATTAGCGCGCGTGTACTACTGCGCAAAGCAGAGGTGACTTTTTGGCCAATAAATAACTTATTTTTTGTCTTAATGAAAAGAGCTGTGTAATGATATAATTATCAAGGCATTTAATAGTTAGAAAACTCATTTAACCTTAATCCGGAAAATCGATCATTTCATACGTTTTTTCCGCGTTTTTTAGAAAAGATCATAATCTGTTGTTTTTTTTTTTTTTTTTCTCTCTCAACATTTACGATTTTTCTTTCTGAAAAATGATAAACAATCTGTGAAAATTTAATGATAATATATTTCTTCATCTACATAAAGGATAAAGAAATTAAAAAAAAAAATAAGTTTTGTCATTTACATATATTTTATGGCGCAAAGAAAATTGTTTATGATATAATTTATTATGAAAAATGAAATTTCTTTCACTAATATGGCTAGCACTAAGCTTTTTCACTAATTGACTTTCACGGGAATTAATAATGAAGACTATAAGAGTTCATTTAGATTTTCGAATGGGAACGGGATATCATTTATAATTTATCCAAAAATTATTTCAAGTTGCTACAGTGTGTTTCATAAAAGACTATATTTAAAAATCAAAAATTCATTAATCGTAACAAATATAAGTATTAATTAAGTGATATTTCATCACGTAGTTCATAAATTTTGTATAGAGATATTAAAAACAATTAATAGAATACATTACTCGAGAGACTAGGCTGTTCTATCTCAATCTGTAATAAAAATAAAACAAACCTGTAAAACTGTATTGTAACTCTCTCAGGTTTTAGTTTATATATATTTTTTCTATTGATTGAAATGTGGAAAAGCACTTCGTATTTTGAAATTTTGAAATTAATTTTGGCAAATTTACAATTTCAATTAGCGTAAAGTATTTGTTTTGGCGAAAATTTGAACTATTTTTAAAATGTTCGTAATATATCAGCTACCTGATAAACTTGTCACCAACTACAAAGTCAATAAAATCATTATTATACAGTCAATTAAAATCAATTACTAGAATACATAATTCAAGAGATTAGGCTGCTCTCTCACAAACTATAATAATGCTAAAATAAACCTGTAAATCTGTATCAAAACTCTATCAGGTTTTACATTATAATTTTTTATTTATTCAAAAGCGGATGATTCTCATTTTTAAATTTTGAAGTTAATTTGAGCAAATTTACCATTTCAGATATAGTAATTTTTCTTTCGAAAATTTGAACTATTTTAGAAACTTTTGTATACACAATATATCAGCTACCTAATAAACATGTCACTTATTGCACATTCAATGAAATCCTTATTATGGAGTCAATAAATATCTATTAATAGAATAGACTATTCAACAGATTAGACTGCTCTCTCTCAATCTATAATAATGCTAAAACAAACCTGTAAAACTGTATCAAAACTCTCTCAGGTTTTACTTTAGAATTTTTTTATTTATTGAAAAGCGGTAAAGCGGTTTGAATTTTGAAATTTTGAAGTTAATTTGTGCAAATTTACAATTTCAGTTAGCGCAACGTAATCTAATTGCAAACTTTGGTATACACAATATATCAGCTACCTGATAATAATGTCACTTATTGCACATTCAATGAAATCATTACTATGCGCTCAATAAAAATCTATTAATAGAATAGACTATTCAACAGATTAGACTGCTCTCTCACAATCTATAATAATGCTAAAACAAACCTGTAAAACTGTATCAAGACACTTTAACGTTTTACTTTATAATTTTTTTTTTATTGAAAAGCGGTAGAGCGGTTCGAATTTTGAAAATTTGAGCAAATTTACCATTTCAGATACATTAATTTTTCTTTCGAAAATTTGAACTATATTAGAAACTTTTGTATACACTATATCAGCTGGGCCAGCAATCCATTTCAAGTGGTCCAGCACTGGCTGCTCGACCATTTTTAAAATATTTGAAATTTTTTGTACAACAACCCTAATACGATGGAAGTTCAAAATGACTATTATTTTAATTTTATTGGTTTTTGTTTGTCTATGGGGGCCATCTTTGTTTCACCGTCTGAAACAATTTTCTCACATGAAGGGTTTACGGAATTGTAACTAACTCATCGTTTATATCTCCAATTCAAGTGCGGATTAAAGCAATTTGTACAGAATACATTGGGCTAAAAATTTGGCAATAGAGTAGTTTCCGAAACTAACTGCTTATTGGTGATTTTATGCATAAAGTTTCAGATTTTTTTCCAAAATTTGTCTGTTTACAATAGGACATTTTACTAGCAAGGAAAACTGTCAGCATGATATAATTTTTTTTTACAAATAGGCCGAAAGTACTTGCACCCACACGGAAAGTTCCAGATCTGGGACTTGCTTTCTCTTCGATAAAAAAAATCCCAAATTTTTCAAAAATGTCAAAAATCGCACTTTTTGAGACTTTAATATCTCTGGTGGGGCAGGAGATAAAAATCTGAAGTTCTGGTTTCTGAGAGTATTGTATGGCAGTGTTATGCACAAGAAATTTCAGGATGGAGATTTTACTACAAGCTGAGATATGGCAAAGGCAACATGCCAAAACAATACTGCCAAACTATTCTTTTGTTGTAGTCACAGGAAAGTATTTATCTCAGAGTGTCGTTTACATTTGTTACTTTTTGATTATCTTCAAATAATAGTAACATAAAATAAAGCCTTTTGCAAAGCTTAGCAATTAATAAAAAAAAATTATTAAGGCTAACGCCTACATTTTGTATGGTTTCCGTAATTTTCGTTGTAAATTTAGTAACTAAAAGAAACCTCAGCACTTTTACATAAAGAAAAAAAATATTTTTATACAAGACCTTAGACAAAAACAGAATACACGTTTGACACGTTTGATCATGTCTCAACAAGTATGACAACATTAACAGTTTTTCTCTTTACCTATTCTGTTTTGTCTCAGGTCTTGTATAAAAAAATATATATATATTTTTTTTTATGTAAAAGTGCTGAGGTTTCTTTTAGTTACTAAAATGTCTTACAACAATACAAGCCATACAAAATGTATGGCCTTATGCATAATTATTTTTTTTAATTAATTACTAAGCTTTGCAAAGGGCTTTATTTTCTGTTACCATTATTTAAAGATAATCAAAAACATAAATTTAAGTGACACTCTGAGATAAATACTTAGCTGCGACTACAACAAACAATAGTTGGGCAGCATTGTTTTGACATGTTGCCCTTGCCATATCTCAACTTGTAGTCAAATCTCCATCCTGAATTTGTTTGTACATAACACTACCATACAATACTGTCAGAAACTAGAACTTCAAATTTTTATCTCATGCCCCACCAGAGATATCAAAGCCTTAAAAGTGCGATTTTTGACATTTTTGAGAAATTTGGGATTTTTTTTAGCGAAGTGAAAGCAAGTCCCAGATCTCAAACATGGCGTGTGAGTACAAGTACTTTCGGCCTATATGTAAAAAAAAAAGAAAAAAAAATATGTCATGTTCACAGTTTTCCTTGCTAGAAAAATATCATTTTGTAAACGTACAAATTTTGGAAAAAAACTGAAACTTTATGCATAAATTTCACCAATAATGATTTATTTTCGGAAAGTACTCTATTACCAGATTTTTAGCCCAATGTATTGTGTACAAATTGCTTTAATCCGCACTTGAATTTGAGAAATAAAAGATGAATTATTTGTAATTCCGTAAACACTTCTTGTGAGAAAATTGCTACAGACGATGAAACAAAGATGGCCGCTATGGACAAACAAAAATTAATAAAATTAAAATAATAGTCATTTTGAACTTCCATCATGTTAGGGTTGTTGTACAAAAAATTTCAGATTTTTTAAAAATGGTCAAGCAGCGAATAAATGATTTTCTGGATCACTTGAAATGGATTGATCCAGCTACCTAATAAACATGTCACTTATTCCACATTCAATTAAATAATTATTGAGTCAATAGAAACCTATTAATAGAATAGACTGCTCTCTCACAATCTATAAAAATGCTAAAACAAAAATAATAGTCATTTTGAACTTCCATCAGGTTAGGGTTGTTTTACAAAAAATTTCAGATTTTTCAAAAATGGTCAATCAGCCAATAAATGATTTTCTGGATCACTTGAAATGGATTGACCCAGCTACCTAATAAACATGTCACTTATTCCACATTCAATTAAATCATTATTGAGCCAATAGAAAACTATTAATAGAATAGACTATTCAACAGATTAGACTGCTCTCTCACAATCTATAAAAATGCTAAAACAAACCTGGTAATCTGTATCAAAACTCTCTCAGGTTTTACTTTATAATTTTTTTATTTATTAAAAAGCGGTAAAGCGGTTCGAATTTTGAAATTTTGAAGTTAATATGAGCAAATTTACCATTTCAGATATAGTAATTTTCCTTTCGAAATTTTGAACTATTTTAGAAACTTTTGTATACACAATATATCAGCTACCTAATAAACATGTCACTTATTGCACATTCAATGAAATCATTATTATGTAGTCAATAAAAATCTATTAATAGAATAGACTATTCAACAGATTAGACTTCACTCTCACAATCTATAAAAATGCTAAAATAAACCTGTAAAACTGTATGAAAACTCTCTCAGGTTTTACTTTATATATTTTTTTTTATTTATTGAAAAGCGGTAAAGCGGTTCGAATTTTTAAATTTTGAAGTTAATTTGAGCAAATTTACCATTTCAGATATAGTAATTTTTCTTTCGAAAATTTGGACTATTTTAGAAATTTTTGTATACACAATACAGTAGAACCTCTTTTATCCGAAACTTTTTTAACCGAAACTCTCGGTTAACCGAGATTTATTTATTTATTTATTTATTTTTTTGTATCACATTCCTTGTGCGCAAAATCCATTTTCAAAGTTTCTTTTTTAATTTTCATATTCCTTGTGTGCAAGCGGTCTATTCCGAACTACGAGTACATGTAAATATTTTCGATCCCCTTTCTTAGAGTGATTCCTTTGAATTCAACTTGGACTTCCGTAAGCTGTAGAGTGGAACGAACAAAATGAACGAAGAAACAGATTAAATTAGCAATTTTGAAGCTTTTAAATGTTTTTCAAAAGGTTTTTGCCATTGCTGGAGCAGCAGAAATACTGTAATACTCGTGAACTAATAATATTTAAAAACTTCGTGATAGAGTTTCGAAGCAAAGCAATTGAATCTGCGGCAAAGAAAACATTGTTTCAAACCCTTTTGAAATATGCTGAAGTTACCTAATTTCAAAATTAAAATTCAGGTAATTTATTTTTGTTTCTATTTTGCTATTGCTTTATTTTTATTAAGTACTTGTTACCATAATAAGGAATTTCACATATATTTCTCCTTAATCTTAAAATAGAAGCATTCTCGATTATTCGAAAATTTCGATTATTCGAAAGAGTGTCGGTCCCAATTACTTCGGATAATCGAGGTTCTACTGTATATCAGGTACCTAATAAACATGTCACTTATTGCACATTCAATTAAATCATTATTATGGAGTCAATAGAAACCTATTAATAGAATAGACTATTCAACAGATTAGACTGCTCTCTCACAATCTATAAAAATGCTAAAATAAACCTGTAAAACTGTATCAAAACTCTCTCAGGTTTTACTTTATATTTTTTTTATTTATTGAAAAGTGGTAAAGCGGTTCGAATTTTTAAATTCTGAAGTTAATTTGAGCAAATTTATTTTTCAGTCGAAAATTTGGACTATTTTAGAAATTTTTGTATACACAATACAGTAGAACCTCTTTTATCCGAAACATTTTTAACCGAAACTCTCGGTTAACCGAGATTTATTTTTAAACCTTTTTTTTTTGTATCACATTCCTTGTGCGCAAAATCCATTTTCAAAGTTTATTTTTTAATTATCATATTCCTTGTGTGCAAGTGGTCTATTCCGAACTACGAGTACATGTAAATATTTTCGATCCCCTTTCTTAGAGTTATTCTTTGAATTCAACTTGGGTTTCCGTAAGCTGTAGAGTGGAACGAACAAAACGAACGAAGAAACAGATTAAATTAGCAATTTTGACGCTTTTAAATGTTTTGCAAAAGGTTTTTGCCATTGCTGGAGCAGCAGAAAGACTGTAATACTCGTGAACTAATAATATTTAAAAACTTCGTGATAGAGTTTCAAAGCAAAGGCAATTGAAACTGCAGCAAAGAAAACATTGTTTCAAATACTTGTGAAATATGTTGAAGTTACCTAATTTCAAATTTAAAATTCAGGTAATTTATTCTTGTTTCTATTTTGCTATTGCTTTATTTTTATTAAGTACTTGTTACCATAATAAGGAATTTCACATATATTTCTCCTTAATCTTAAAATAGAAGCATTCTCGATTATTCGAAAATTTCGATTTTCCGAAAGAGTGTCGGTCCCAATTACTTCGGATAATCGAGGTTCTACTGTATATTAGCTACCTAATAAACATGTAACTTATTCCACATTCAATGAAATCATTATTATGTAGTCAATAAAAATATATTAATAGAATAGACTATTCAACAGATTAGACTGCACTCTCACAATCTATAAAAATGCTAGAATAAACATGTAAAACTGTATCAAAACTCTCTCAGGTTTTACTTTATATATTTTTTATTTATTGAAAAGCGGTAAAGCTGTTCGAATTTTTAAATTTTGAAGTTAATTTGTGCAAATTTACAATTTCAGTTAGCGTAACGTAATCTATTTGCAAACTTTTGTTTACACAATATATCAGTTACTTGATAAATGTGTCACATATTTCACATTGAAATAAAGCATTACTATGCAGTCAATAAAAATCTATTAATAGAATAGATTATTCAACAGATTAGGTTGCTCTCTCATAAACTATAATAATGCTAAAACAAACCACCAAAACTGTATCAAAACTCTCTCAGGTTTTACTTTATAATTTTTTTCATTAATTGAAAAGCCGAAAAGCGCTTCCAATTTAAATGTTTGGAGTTAATTTGAGCAAATTTACAATTTCAGATAGCGTAACGTAATCTATTTGCGAAAATTTGAACTATTTTACTTATTTTTATTTTCCCAATATATCAGCTACCTGATAAACATGTCAGGTATTTCAAATTTATATTTACTATTATTAAGGAATTACTGCATTTTAGAATTAGGACGTTCAGTTTGAAATATTTTGTATATGTCTATTACATCTGTCTACTATGCCAAATTCGCCAACCAAAAATAGAAATCTCTCTTAGAGATGTAAAGTTTTGAAATAGTATTGTAATGAGGGAAATCATATTATTCGAAAGTCTGGTTTTGTCTAAAATCCTCTCTATCAACGAAATTTAACTAACAATATGGAAATTTAAAAGTATATTTCTACATCTAGTATTAGATTTTATTACTGAAAAGATTTAGATTAGAAATAATACAACATCAAAAACTTACATTACGTATTTTATTAAATTACGTATACGAACTAAGAGTAAGCATTAATCTCTGTATTTAAAAAGTCATTAAATAAGATCTATATGCATAAAAAATAAATTATATTTAATGAGAATCTTTAAAAAATATATTATATTACCTCTTTACAATATTTTAAAACATTTAAAAACTAGATAATCAGGTGGAACGCCTCTTCGCAAATTAATGCATTAATCATGTGATAATTAAATTAGCTCGGTATTTTATGTTTAGAGTTTCTAATCTAAACAATACCGGAAAATCTACTATTTCGTTTATTTTCTAATAATGTTAATAATATAGTACTTAGTAAAAATAACATCTTACTTTATATCTCTTTAATCATAACTCTGATGATTTTAGTACGAGACAAAATAAAAGATTTATTAAAACGAAAATAATACAATATTTCTCCGATAATAGGAAGGATAGTTACATAATTAAAAAAGTGTGTTGTGGATAACCATCAACTTTCTTCTATATTATTCTAAAATAATAATGTGTAATAGAGTCAACGATAATGCAATCATATAAATCTTATACAATTATTTTTAAAATATAATGCAGTTTTAAAAAATTACACACATACACACATAGTGATAATTGAGGAAAAATACATACAAAAATTATGCAACTGACCTATCAACATGACAAAAGTAGATATTTGAAGTCCCAGCCTAAACCGCTCATCCAACTTTTACAATTTTTAGGAAGTTAATAATGTAGGTATCCTTCATGGAACGATTTTTAAAAATATCAAAATAAAATTAAATTGAAAATTTAAACGTTTTTGTCAGTAAGGCAGAACTTTTGAACTTCATTTTCATAGATTTAACTTGGTTAACTTTTCTGATCGCAAATTCCATACTTAAGATTTAAGCCATCTTCACAGACAGTATGATTTCACGAATGTGGAAAAACTGTAGCCTGCATTACCTTATGTAACGGTTTTTAATTCATTATTTAAGCATTATCTGTTTAAATTAGCTTGTATTAATTTTTCTCTAAAATGTATACTTTACATAACAACCAGTTTTTTTGTGTCAGTTCCACAAAAGATATCTAATTTACATCTTTTACGTTATGTTTTTAATTAAAAAAAAGAATAATGCACCTAAATTGGCAAAATTTTGAAATCCCCTATCTGTACTTCACATTTGTTATACAGAATGTCTCCGAATTCATGGGCCAAACTGTAAGGGAAATGTAAAGTACACATAATGGAGCAATTTTTGTATAGTAATGTGGGGTCGGAAATGAAAAGTTTTAGCGAAAAACAAGAAAATGTTGAAGAAGTGAATACAAGCGTTTATTGTTATAACAATTACAGTAAGCGCTCAAATTTGCCATTGGCAGTGTATAGCAAGTGATTTGCGTACCTTTTCGCAGATTCGAAATGTTTCGCAAACATTTGCAGCAACGACCGAACGACTTGCAATGAGGTCCTCATCAGAGTCAACTGGTGTATAATAGATAAGACATTTCGAACCTTGGAAAGGGTACGCCAATCACTTTCTAGACTTTATCAGATATGTACATTTGAGAACTTACTGTAATTATTATGTAAAAAAAAAAAAGTCTTGTTTGTCATCCCTACGCATTTCTTGTTTTCCGCCAAAACTTTTCATTTCCGACCCCACACCAAAGTTGCTTCTTTGTGTTTACTTTACCTTCCCTTACAGAAGGTATTTTGTTATGGCCCATGAAGTTGGGGGCAACCTATATAACAAATATATGTGTCGTATTATAAACATTTTGGTTACTCCTATTATTGCTTTTTCTTAAACAATTTCTTCGATAGCGGAAATATATTACTGTAAAAGTAAACTACGTAAAATACTCAAGATATAATAATTTATTCTATTTTGGAGTATTACGTAACGCTTTAATGTCTACGGTTAACGTATGATAATACGAATGTTTTAATATAGTTAAAGTACCAGCGACAAATTCAAAGTTAGAATTAAGAATAAGGTTTGCAAATGCATATATAGGAAAAATCAAATTATCTAATTCAACTAAGCACATGTGTTTCAACATGAAAATAGTACATGATTTAAGATTAGATAAAGTATAGCATCATGTCAGCTTCGATAATTTGTTCTGGTCTGCTGTCCTGTTAATGGGATATTATAGAATATCATTTTTAAGATTTTTATTTTGTTATTAACTGCATATACTAATAGTATATATCTATATAATTGTTTTTTGGATTCACTTGTGTTTCATCTTTTAACCTTCTCACCGCTGAGAGCTGATATATCCGTACAGTAAGCTGTTGGTTTCCCTGCTGCAGACAGCTTTATTTAAATTAATACAATGCTACAGATAAAACCAGTTTTGAAGAATTAAGTTATTATTGATACTCTTAAGGCTCATATAGCTAATACGTAATAATTTTTTTTATATCATGTAGGAAAAAACAGCTTTTTTACCAGTTTTAATAAATTACTTAGAAAAAAAAAAAAAAAACAGATTTTTTTCTTTTGTTCGGCGGTCATGTACTACTGATAATAATAATCTATATATTTAAAACGCTAAGCGTTTGTGAGGAAAAACTACATCAAATTACACAATTCTCAATTTAAATAAAAGCTATTTGGCCACAGAGATGTTCTCATGCATTAGTTTGTTTAAAACTTTCATTAATGCGCTGAAATTCCCATACTTCTGAGCATGCGCAGCGCATATGTACAAATTTGTGCTTTTGGGCAGATGCGATTCACATGCGCAGAGGAGTTCGTTCTGTTCTATCATCACAGGTGGAAAGATGGGTGTCGTAGCCACGACCTAAATACCTTGGTTTTCTCCCTTTCATTCAGTTTTGTCCCTTGAGTTCGTTTGAACTCAAGCTAGGCATTACTTTTTCCACCAATCTCCTTGGTTTTACCAGTTGTCGCCCAGATGAATCGTTCCTTTCTCAATTCTTGCTATGTCCCGTTTTACCTACTTTGACTTTCACTTTGCGTAGTCTGTCTGCCACGTTTGGCGTATTAGCCCGCGGAGTTTGGGGTTTCCGGTATTTTCTAGGCCTTTTCATCAATTCTTTGGCGCACGTCGTGGCGGTTTGCCTTTTTGTGTTGGCAACCCTTGCCGTGCTTATAATCTGCGGGTTTCGCTAGTGAAGGGGGGGGGGAAGAAGAAGCGGATTCTTTCAGCATCTAGAGATGTGTTTCCAATGCCCGATATCTTCAGAACATGCGTTTGGAGATCGCTGTGCATGATGGACATTCATTCACAATGAATATGACTATGGGAAAAGGTGATATGCTAACCGTCTTTATAAGTATCGTTGTATAGTTTTTTATGCCTTTCCAAGTTCTATATAAGTAGGTTCTTCCCTGCTGTCTAATATCTTATTTTTATGTTGACTAAATTACATTTCGATAGCCTTAGAATTCAGCAGCAGTGGAGCCGATATGTTTTGAATTTCTCTCTCGTAAATTAGTCCTACCACGATGCCTAACATACATATTGGATTATTGAAACATATCTACAAAAATTGAGTATTTTAGTGTTTTATATGCCATCCCTGCAAGTTTCTGTAGGAAAATTTTAATTTGTAAATACTTTTTCGTGTCTTAAAATTTGTGGTTTTACTAAGCTCCCTTATTAATGTGAAGCCTCTCTGTTTGCAAGATAAAATTTCGTTCGTTCATTTGTGTTTGTTGTTTTTTTAATATAACTAAATACTATTGTAAATTTTGAATTATAATGTCATATTGTAATTTTAAGCATCTCCATTCCTGTATTTGCTGACAACCGGTATGTTGTTACATACTATTTATCTGTGATTTAGTCCATTAACTCGACTGTTCCTTATGGTATAACTTTATTCTTTTATATCTGTACAGAGTGTTATGTTTTTGTCTTATCATGAGGTATAGGTAGTACTGTTTACAGTGTTTTGAAGGGTTTATATTTTATGCTGTTAAGATCATGATTATCTAAATTCAAAGTCCTAGGCACTTTTCAGTTTTTTTTTCGGCCATGTTCAGCATTTTTTAAATTTCTCTTGGCATTCTGCATAAATTTTAGGTTTATGAGTTTTCTTGTGGAAAGTTATTTATTTTTTATATGGTGCACCAGTTCAAAATTTGTTAGATAACTTTATTACTAACTTCATTGTGAATGCCAATATTATCGTTTCTTTTTGATGACTATTAAAGACTACTTGGTTTTCAATTACCATGTATATATACTTAAAAACATTTATATCTTTAATTATCACATATGTTAGATATATATATTCTGGACTTATTTTATTTTCTTAAATAGATATATATAGAGTAAATACTGATGCTTTTATTTTGTTCTACAGTACTATAGTAGCATTTCTGTGTTCACCTACAGGTGTCAACCAGCGTTGCACTGATTTCTACTGTATCCGGATTTCTTAATGAGTTTCTTTTTCACGTGCAGGTGTTGTGTGGTCAGTTCCACACAACTTGTAGTCTGTCTCAAGAAAGTCTGTTAAGTTAAACACAGAATTTTATGTACTTTAATTTTTTCAAGTTAATGTAAAGGCATTGTGGTGGATCGCTTCTCCCTTGTTTTGGTTTTCTGTTCAAAAAAAAAAAGGGGGGGGGGGGGGGTGGGTGGAGGAAAGGAAGATTTTTTTTTTAGCTATTCTTTTGTAATTTTCTACTTTTGCCTTGGTGGTTGGCGTGGCTTTGCATTAAAAAAAAAGATCTTCATGAGTGTAGCTATTGCCTTCACTCATTCATCCATTTTTTTTTCTCCGTTGTCCTGGTGTATGGCGTAGTCACGACCTAAATACCTTGGTTTTCTCCCTTTCATTCAGTTTTGTCCCTTGAGTTCGTTTGAACTCAAGCTAGGCATTCCTTTTGTCCACCAATCTCTTTGGTTTTACCAGTTGTCACCCAGATGAATCGTTCCTTTCACAATTCTTGCGATCTCCCGTTTTACCTACTTTGACTTTCACTTCGTGTAGTCTGTCTGCCACGTTTGGCGTATTAGCCCGCGGAGTTTGGCATTTCCCGTATTTTCTAGGCCTTTTCATCAATTCTTTGGCGCACGTTGTGGTGGTTTGCATTTTTGTGTTGGCAACCCTTGCCGTGCTTATAATCTGCGGGTTTCGCTAGTGAAGGGGGGAGGAAAGAAGAAGCGGATTCTTTCAGCATCCAGAGATGTGTTTCCAATGCCCGATTTCTTCAGAACATGCTTTTGGAGGTCGCTGTGCATGATGGACATTCATTGACAATGAAGATGACTATGGGAAAAGGTGGTATGCTAACCGTCTTTATAAGTATCGTTGTATAGTTTTTTTTATGCCTTTCCAAGTTCTATATAAATAGGTTCTTTCCTGCTGTCTAATATCTTATTTTTATGTTGAATAATTTACATGTCGATAGCCTTAGAATTCAGCAGCAGTGGAACCGATATATTTTGAAATACTCTCTCGTAAATTAGTCCTACTACGATGCCTAACATACATATTGGATTATTGAAGTTTCAATAAATATGAATGTTCGAAAGAACTATTATTCTCCAGTCATTTTGTTTTTATCGATTGTTACAACACAAGTTCATGGAAGTAAAACTTCCCAGTAACATAGTTATTGCCACTGGATATATATTTTTTAAGAAAACACAACGCAATGTCTCAAATCAACTATACGCAAGATTTTATTGGAATCTTGTAACTTGACATTACCTGTAGGTTGGAGTAAAGCGTCATTAAGTTTAATTAAAACATTGCAACTTCAAACCCTTTCAGATTAGTTTTTCAAGTCAAGCTTGAATTAACTCTGATCTTATCCAACCAACCAACTGTCGCATTCTATGAATGCATGCTTTACTTTTCAAGTTGATTTTCAATTATCAACCTTTAACAATTGGTACTGGCTTAGCCAACCAACCAGCATAATTTTAACACGACAATTGGCACTTTATTTACTTAATATGATATAGACGTCGTAGAAATATACTGTATGTAATATATTGTATGATACTTGATAGGTCCACGGAATTTTTTTCTTGCAGTGGTGAGTAGGGAAGTCATGTCGAATTGATTTGCATTACACAGTTGTTTACTGATTGATTGTTTGGAGTTTACATCGCAAATAAATTTGAATTCTACCGAGGGAAAAAAAACCTTTTAAAATAAAAATTTTTAACTACTTTTTCATACTCTTCCACTCTTAAAGAATAAGGAAGCTTATTTTACTGTTGTAGTTATAGTAATTTTTTCTGTCAAATTTTGACGGGTTCCATCTAGTAATATCAATAATAGTTTGTTAATTTATTTTTACACCGTTAGCGATTCTCTTATTTCAGGCATACGACTCATTCTTTAACTTTAAAATAAGGAATACTTTTTTTGAAAATAGTAATTTGTAAATAAACAAAAAATGTACTAGGAAGCTGTTTATCTCTCCTTAATCCTCTTCTAAAACGACATTTTGCAAATATCTTTAAAAATTCTCCGTTAGGTATTGCCATTTGAATAGTACAATCAATAACTACATATGTTCTGCTTCAGTAAATGAAGTATTTGTTAAATTTCATTGAACCTCAAATCGTGCGGTTTGGATAGCTTTTTATAATATTATTAGGGTAGAAATGTGTTTTTCAGTCATTAAGTACGCGATGTACCGCATAAACAAATTATTGACTTCCCTCGCTTACGGAAATTTATACATTCCAGAAAGTACTTCCCGAAAAACGCTCTTATGTACAATCGTGGATAAAAAAAAGTAAACGAACCCTACTAAATATGCAACTACTTATCGTAGGAAAAATTTACTGGTACCAAACGATTGGAAATAATGTCTACTTTTAAATAATGTATGTGAAATTTGCTTAGAGGGTCATCTATAAATCAAAACCAGACCAAACTTTTTTTTTGCAATGGCAATACCCAATTTTGACAGTATATTT
This sequence comes from Maratus speciosus, assembly GCA_963932465.1. Lineage (NCBI taxonomy): Eukaryota > Metazoa > Arthropoda > Arachnida > Araneae > Salticidae > Maratus > Maratus speciosus. The sequence goes on along the minus strand of OZ010790.1, from coordinate 173,066,869 downwards.
TAAATATTCAGTTCCAACTATGCGTATAAACGAACTTTCAAATACTTTGGATGGTAAGTTTTTTTTTAATTTTAAACATTTAAAATATAGAGCTTCTAATAATAATTTATATTTTTATATTTTAATTAATATCTCTTCAAATTATAATACCAATGTGGTAATTTTGTATGTTGTAATAATAGTAAATAACACAAACATAAATACATTGCAGTTGTAATTTCAAAAAATTTATAATATAAATTATGAATTATGAAGTTAGTAAAAAAAAATATGAAATGTAATCTAGTATTATTTCATAGATTTATATTTAATATGTCTTGCTTTATGCGAATTCTCAATTTCAAATTTTTCTTCCGAGTAGTTTTCTAATTATGATTAATAAATGTCAAATTGATTGAGGGACCGCTCATATGATGTGCAGAAAAGCATAATTGGAAAAAATATACTTTACTCATCTTGCTGAAACATTTGGCTGGCAATAGTTGAACCATATTAAGCGAGTGAAACGGTTACATTGGCAAGAAATAATACATTAATAGAAATGACTTAGTCATTTTGTACTGTAGTCATTCTGACTCGGCTGTAGCATTTCAACAACCGAGTACCGAACTTCAATTTAGATACAGCTACTAAAATAGGCTCATTTTATAATAATTAATTTTTCCGAAACTAATCTTACGAATTTTATGAAATTTGGGTTTAGGCGATTTCAAGGGTGTAGTATTTGTTTATTTGTTTATGCTGCCAAACTTGGGTATTGCTATTAAAAGAAGGAAAGTTTGGGTTCGCTTTGATATGTAGATGGCTCCCTAAGCAAGTTTTATGTACATCATTTAAAAGTAGACATTTTCCCAATCGATTGATAACAGTAACTAACTACTACAATAATTTGTTGCAGATTAAGTGAGGGGTGTTTACTTTTTTCCACGACTGTACATTTTAGAAACAATGTAATACACACAAAAATTAGATAGACTTCTGAACAACTTACAACAAAAGTAAGTAGCCGGATGTGCCAATCCCTAAACTTTCTTCTATCTCATACATGTTAATAATTGAAAATTCGCTATCACACTGCGAAAATTAAACGGCAATCTATGCCCATCATGAGGATTCTAAAGATATGAAATTCCGTGCATAGATCTTGAGATATGGCTATTTCTGAAATCATGTAAATTTCAGCCTAGCAGTGCCACCTACTGGGTGCTTTACACCAAAATCTATGTTATACCAAAATCACATTGCAATTACTTATGTCAAATTCTAACTGAATCTGATGTTTGGGTGAAAATCTGTGCATCAGTTTTTGAGTTTATTCCGAAAACCATGAAAATTCCAGCATAGCAGCGCCACCTATTGGACTATTAACACCAAAACCTAATCAGCAACAACTTGTGTTAGCATCTAATTAAATTGAAGTTAGATGAAAATTCGTGCATTAATTTTTGAGATAGAGCTATTGCAGGAATCGTGCAATATGCAACACAGCAGTATCACCTGCTGAGAGATTTATACCAATACGTAATCAGCATCAAGTCATATCAAGGACTAACTGAATATGATGAATATATGTGCATTAGTTCTTGAGATAAAGCTATTGCGGGCATCGTAAAGAATGCAGCATAGCAGCGCCACCTGTTGAGTGACTTGCACCAACACGTAATCAGCATCAAGTCATATCAAGGACTAACTGAACCTAAAGTTTCATGAAAATCCGTGCTTTAGGTTTTGAGATAGAGCAATTGAGGAAATCGTAAAAAATGCAGCATAGCAGCGTCATCTGGTGAGCGATTTGCACGAACACGTAATCAGTATCGAGTCATATCAAGGACTAACTGAATGTGAAGTTTCATGAAAATCCGTGCATTAATTCTTGAGATAGAGCAATTGCGGAAATCGTAAAAAATGCTGCTTAGCAGCACCACTTGTTGAGCGATTTACACCAACACATAATCAGTATCAAGTCATATCAAGGACTACTTGAATCTGAAGTTTCATGAAAATCCGTGCATTAATTCTTGAGATAGAGCCATTGCGGAAATCATAAAAATGCAGTATAGCAGCGCCACCTGTTGAGCGATTTGCACCAAAAGCTAATCAGCATCAGTATGTATCAGGGTCTAAATGAATATAAATTTTTATTAAATTCCGTGTTTTAGTTCTTGAGATAGAGCGCACACAAAATCTGTGTCACACACAGACAGGCAGACTCACAGACATACATCTTGTGAAAACATGTATTTTGGGTTCTCTGACCCATAAAACATGTAATTCCGTCGAAAACTGGAATTCGAAAATTTTCGTGAATCCAATACTTTCTTCTTGTAAAGATAGAAGAATGTAAAAACGTCCTTCTGGTAGTTACCATCCACACAAGATAACACTTCCGTATTTTAATCATGATCCTATAAATGAAATATAAATATTTCAAACACAATTTTGATTAATAATTTCTTTTGTCAGATTTACAGCAAAAGAAAGTAAACAAGACACCTTTACCGTATTCAAGATTAACCATTAACGGTCGAATCACTCCTTCCCGGCACAGGCATCTGTTGCAAGAATTTATTCGGTTTTCAACACTTTTTTTTCAAAAGAAACATTTTTACTTTCAATTTGACAACATGTGAAAGAGAAATTTAGTAAAAAATTTACTTTTAAAATATAGTTGTATAATATAAAAATAAAATCATGTAGATAAAGTTTCAGCAGAAATTCGCCAACACTCGACTGGAAAGGGTTAAATCGTAAACACGATATATCTCTCAACCATACTACAGCATTGTCAAAGGACTCGAGAAAAGTGAAGTCATTAAACTGTCTTTTAAAAGTGGTATTTGCTCGTCTATAAAATTAAATCTGTTAATTTAATGATATATTATAATAGCAATTAAAATTTTAATACTTAATTTGTTGCGTTATACAGTAGCCTCCCACTTAACAGGCCTGTACTGGACCAAGGGTTAGCTGGTTAAGAGAAAAAAACGGTTAAAGCTTAGAAGTAAACGAAAATTAAATAAGTATCTGCGTAATTTTATTAATTAAACACATACGATGCATTTAGTTCTTCAATTTGTGTAGTTTTAAAAAAATACATCTTTTCTATATTTTGTGAAATGAAAACTAGTTATAATTAACTGAATTCAAAGAAAAATTATCGCTGATAACAAATAATGAAAAATATTTAACACAAATTAAATTGTTGAAAATCGTGTCACATACCTTTATAAGAAGTTGAAATTGTTCCACATTATATATATTTAAGTTAATCAACCATAAAGAAATCAGTGACCTTCTTCTGTTGAAGGCAAGATGCCTGAGAATTTGCAGCATAATCTCTCGATCTCTTTAATATCATACGTTTAACCGAGAAAGCTGTTATTCCTCCCTCAACATAGCGTAGCGCCAACTCTAATGCGTTTGCCGCTTCCGTATTACGAATTTTAGCAATGTCAACTTCAACTTGATCATTATCAGGATCGTCTTCGTATTGAACAACATCAGTTACAATCCAAATTATATCCTCGTCAAATAATGTTTCATGCTTGAGATCTTTATCAGTTTCAAACAGCTCTTATACATCTTCTACGGTGATCCGTTCACATACCTCAAACATTTTAAATGTCTGTACAAAACAGTTTGCACATAGATCAGACATTATGGAGTTCCGGGGGGTGGTTGGAATTGCACTTTTGACCATTCAAAACACAAAATTCTCCCCTCCCCCGGGCTACACCCTGAATTCAACACTGGTGAAGGTGTACGCGTATACACTTAGAAACGACGTTCTCGTTTCTGAATGTTGCCTCCTTTCCCTTGAGATTTCACTTCAACTCGAAAGCATAAACTGAGTTCCCGAAGCCGTATCCCTGAATTTTGCCTGATGTTGGGGGAAAAAATTCGGCCGGTTAAAGCGGAGTTCCGGTTAAGAGGAGGCCGGTTAAGAGGAAGGCTACTGTATTTGAAGTAGCAAAACACTGCAGGATGTGCAACATAAAAGTTGTTTAAAGAACTATCCACTAGATAAATATATATTTACTTTTATGCTTTTCCTAAATTATGCATTTTTAAATTTCTCATTCCATTTTTTTTTCTTTCTTTACAGTTCATTGTTTGTTAATTTTATTCTTTAATGTATTTATATTGTTTTGGCAATTTAGAGTATATAATTTATCAGAAATGAATAAATAATTTACTAATGAAGTGTCTAAATGACATTACTAAAGTCCATATCAGTACATAAATGATTGAAAAGCACTAGAGGCAATCGTAACTCAAGTCAAGAACTTATAAATCACATTTTCAGGAAATACGTGTCTCTAACATTCAAACGCATATATTTGTAATTACCACGAGAACATTTTGTTAAAATTAAGTTAAGTAAAGGGTTGATAACTTAATTTGTGTTACAGACATTCGAACTCTGAATGGTACTAATTGCCTTGAAATACCTCTCTAATGAAAGCAAATGTATTATGTGTTATTGCTCTGGAGGAAAATCTTTAAGTGACATGCATTATACTATTTTATGTTCAAATAAATTTGAAACGTAATTAGAAACTTTAATACCATAGGAGGTAACTTAAAGTAGATAAAGAACGTAAAGAGATATTTGCAAGGAAAATGTTGTTGGTTTTTGTTATTTGCTTCGAAATTATTTTAAATGGGATAGTTTCGTGTTAGAGAGAAAGAGTATGTAGTATGTATGTAGTATGTAAATGAAACTCGGGTTGGATTGCTGTAGAAAGATTATCAGAGTCGGCGTTGAATATAAAAAATTAAAAAGAATAAATAAAAGCTGTATTATAAATCAGATTTATTCAAGCGTCACACTTGTTCAGTGGAAGTTCTACTTCATTGGTATAAAATTGCGGTAATGTTTACGATCTTTGTAACAAAAAAGAAATATCACCTTCGGGTTTTTTGTATTATACAGAGACTCCTACATGTTCCCGTACTGACGACATATGTATTTATTATTCACAAAGCAACAAACTTTAAATCGATCACTTTTATTCTAATGATAAAAAAGCACGTTTAACATTACGTAGGAAAAAATAGTGATATTTCATTTATAATAATTTTCAAAATGCCCCACTCTTTAAAAGAGGCAAATCTGAGCTCGTTTGCGCAAGTTTGTAGAAGCGCGTTTTAACATGCTGGGATTGATTCCTTGTATCCTTTGAGTAATGGTTCGACTTTACACTCCTTTGCCGAACCTGCATTACGAAATCTTCGAACGAGCCGATATAGCGTATCGTTACTCGGTATTGCATCATTTGGATATTTATAGCTTTCATGCGATTTACTTTCAAAATAAGTTTCGAGCAGTGCATTTATCTGAATGCGTTATAGACTCATTTTGCTATGAAGAACAAAATATTTTAGCGACCATTTCAGAAAAAGAAAAGAACGAAACGATAAAAACTTAAGAATTGATGCAATGATAAGCTACGATGAAATATAATATTTAAAAAAATCACGTATAATGAGTTCTATAAGTTGAAGTACGGGGACTTTTAACCCTTAAAAGCGCGATTTTCTATTTTGTTTCGAAAAAATTATATATGATACTCTTAAATGTTTACAACACATGAAAAATAGTGAAAAAAATCAGAGATATATTTTCCATATAACACGTCAATCTTTTCTTTTGTTTCAGAGTTCAAATATAAGTAAAAACTACTGTCGTGTGGCAGTTTTACGCTTAAATAATGCGAATTAGTAAATACTTTAATGAGTACGTCTCCAAATACCTTATTTTATATAATTATTTATTTTATAAAACTTAACATTTAACCCTTTAATTCCCATAATAGAATATAAGAGAATAAGAGAGCGGTTCTAGACATTACGTAGTTCAGAGAATCTGACTTTACACCAGAACCTTTCAATGGTTAATTATCTTTATTTAAATACGGAATGTATGTTTTTTAGTTAAAGCAACTATTGCCATTTTAATTCTCTGGTGCGATTTAGGTATATGCGAATAAAAAAAAAAAATATTAAATTCAAAACAGTGTTGTTTGCATATATGCAAAGCTGCAAACTAAAGGGTTAAGACACCCAGTATTTATGAACAGCTCACATACATATTTCAATTTGTGAATGTAAAAAAATTGAATTATGTGCCTTATAACTGCAGTTGTACGCATTGAACTTCCAATCGACCGACATTTTTTTTATCACAAACATTTAATATAAATTTAGTTTCGGAATTATGAAAGAGCATTAAATTGTTTTAAACTTATTCAAACATTTAAAAAGTAGATTTTTGACAAATTCCTGTCATTTGAAAGAAAAAGGACATTTTTATGGCGTTTTCCTACCTCTTGCGAGCATAAAAAAATAAATAATGAATGAAAGTTATACTTTCCGATGGTATAACCTCCAGCATAATCGATTACATTTCTGTAAAAAAATAAAAGAAATCGGTCGGACAATTCTCTATAAAAATAGTCCCTCACTAAAAAAAGAAAAAAAAACGTGGTTTTGAGACGGTTTCGAAATGGATTGTTAGAAATTATTTTTGAAATGGTTTTGAGACGCAATTTAGGCACAATTTCGACATGGTTTCTAGATGCAATAAAGTTCGAGCGTATTTCTGCTCAAAGGAAGTCGTTTTCACCCTCCTGTGACGTTACTTTCAACGAGCAAAACGAATAGTAAAGAATTGAAATATCAGAAAAGCTCTTTAGGACAATAAACTAAAGAATTAACTGCTGCAATAAATGTAAAGAAAACTGAATCGAAAAATTTGACCCAAAGAAGTATAACCTCTCCTAAATGTTAATAATTGTTTTTATTATTTTTATTTTAATTTATTTTGAAAGTTGCAGTTGCGATACATTTTCGGCATACACAATCTAAGAAATAAAATCTGCCTTATAAATTAAAAGATTTATTCATGCGTCACACTTGTTTAGGCGAAGCGCTACTTCTATTGTCTAAAATTCCCGAAATTTTTACAATCTTGTTTTGGGGACAAAAAAGCGATATCACATTCGGATATTTTGCATTATATTTATAGACAGCACACTCACATATTTAAATTTGTGCGTATACAAAATTAATAATGGGCCTGGTAACTGCAGTTGTAAGCCATGAACTTCCAATAAAGCGAATTTTTTCTTTGATCACAAGCATTTAAAATAAATTTTGTCACCAAATTATGAAAAAGCATTAAATTCGCTCAAGCTTATGCCATATTTTACTTTCAACATTTTGATTTTTGATAAATTCCCTATTTCAACAAACAACGTCATTTTTATGCGGTTTATCTACATTTTGCGAGCTTTAAAAAATTAATAATCAATTAAAATTATACTTTCCGTTTGTTTAATCTGCAGCAAAATTATTAAACAACATTTCTGGAATATTTAATGACAAATATTTTCTATAAACATGGAAGACAAATTATCAGAAGAATTATTGCTTCATGCTTTCTTGAGATTATTAATATACAAAAATGGAACGTCAGTAGATTATCTGCGACAGAATAACAATTGATAAGCAATGACGCCTGTTCATGTTCATATTCGTTGTTATGGGTGATGCAACATTTTGCGAGAGATTAAAAGCAGTAAATAATAGTGTCGCTTAAAAATCTTTCTTTAAAAACATGAAGGAAATCGGTCGAAAAGTTCTCGAGAATACTAATAATAGTCACCCAGTTCGAAAAACATGGTTTAGAGATGGTTTCAGCATGGTTTTTAGATGGTTATGTTAGACATGATTACAACAAGCTTTCGATTTTTCTATTTCGACGTTATTTTGCGATGGAGTTTTCTCGACCTTGTTTCGAGACGGAATAAATTCTGTTTCGAACGTAGAGCAGAGCGTAGAAATCAGTTTTCTGAATGCAATGTTCAACGAGCAAATGAGTTTCTATGGAATTGGAAAATAGTGAAACATAATTCGAAAATAATCTAAACACATGAATTTTGCGACAACTGAAAAAAAAATATTTTGGCCCAAAGAAATACAATCTCTTCTTAAGGTTAATAATAATTTAAAACTAGTTGGATGTGCCAATCCTAAAACTTTCTTCAATCTCATATATTTTAATATTTCAAAATGTTGCTACAAATGTCAATATTTCCTTTTTATTAGTTCAATACCATATCAACTTTGACTTCCATCTTAAATTTCTGTTTCAGTAAATCAATCGGAGTAAAAATGAGTTAATCTCGATCATGATATGTATTAAAATCAATAATTTTTTGTTATTATATTGTATATCAGCTGTTCACAAATCGTCGGGTTATCAGGTGGGAAGTACCCGTCGATTCACGAGCCGCCGGCGTATAATAGGAGTACTAAGAATCAAGAAAATTACACAAAAATTGCTATTATAGTGCCCCCTTACGGCGGAATATTTACAAATTGAGGGAGGACCTTCTTGGCATGGTCAAAAACATACACAAAAAATTGGTTAAATTCTATGCATAACTTCATGCACTTTTCGGTAGAACAATATTGAAAACGGCACAAAAATCCCTATGACAGCGCCCCTTCCGGTGGAATTTTTCCAAATTCAGGGAGGACCTGCTTGCCATGGCCAAAAACATACGCAAAAAATTTTGTTCAATTCTATGCATAACTTCATACACTTATCGATGGTACAATATTGAAAATCGCTCAAAAATCGCTATTACAGCGCCCCCTTCCGGCGGATTTTTTTCAAATTAAGGGAGAACCTGTTTGCCAACGCTAAAAACTTTTTTAAAAAATGATTCAATTCTATGCATAACTTCATAGACTTTTTGATGGTACAATGGTGAGAGACAGACGGGCACACAGACTCACGGACAGACAGACATTTTCTATAAACGTGTTTTGTGCGATCTCTGACCCATAGAACGTGTAAATTCGTCGAGAACCGGAAGTCAAAAAAATTTTTGATTACAATACATTCGTCTATTGGAGATAGAAAAAAGTAAAAATAAAACTTTCTTAATGTTGAAATTTCTACGTGTATATAATAACCTGTTCGTTGTTCGAATGATTTTTGATGTATTAACATGAAGGGAAAATAAAGCATCACACATAAATTATATAAAAAAAAAATCTTTCCATAGTTATAAGAACATCGATTAAAAACGTTGATCTTTTGGTATAGTGAAAAAAGTTCCTGAAACATGTTTTCCTATAAAAGGACGTAATTCATTAAATAATACATCAGTTAACAACATTACTATAAGTTAAAAACATTAACTATAGGAAGCTCGAGTAAGAACTCTCTAATCTCGTGAGAAACTAACTCACTGAATGTCAAGAATTACATGCTTGCTTTGGTGGTAAATGCTTGTAATTTCTTCAAAGTTAATCTCGATAAACCGGCTCTTGTCAGTGGTAGGTGCTTGATTTCTGGATTTTTTAATGCATGTTTTATGTTAGGTTTTGTGACCAAAGTCACAATTTTCACCAAGGCATTCATCAATATCGTCTTTTATAATTAGTCGCAATTGACTCTTTTGTATTAACTATAATACGCACTAGACGATATATCTGGAATTTTTTTTTTATTAAATGAAACAAATCAGAACACGTCACAGTGTTATATTTAGAAAACGCTGTTGTCCAGATAAATATTTAAAGAGAGTTAATTAATGTAACTGCGATTTTTGCATTTGAAGTATCATTTTAATAACTAGTTCGCCGAACTCAACACAAATTAACAACCGGTTCTACCGAACTGGTACAAACCGGCTGAATCCCATCACTGCCTATAGTATATATAAAATCCTAATAAAACGAACTTATGAAACGACTTATTAAATGACTCATTAAGTTTCTCATCTACTTCTCCTAAAATAGGGAATGTTATAAAAAATGGAGAATAAAATGGAGAATAAAATGGAGAAATTAACATCAAAGATCTGTATTTATCCACAGGAAAACTGGTATTTGAATTTTAAAATTTTAGATAGTTTTCGAGATATTTATTTTTATTCTAATTTTAATGACATTTATTAATGATGGCAAGCAAATGACTCCATTTTTGTGTAAAAAGAGAAAAGGATAAGGATTATTAGATTTTTTCTTTTTCGTTATTTTGAAATTGAAATTGAAATTATCTTTTATTTCAATCGGTATTGAAGGTAATATTGCGATTAATTTATGTTTATGAGGAAAATTTGAAAATGTAAACACACTCGGGACGTGGATGGGGACCTATAAACGTTGCTTCCGCAAAAGAGTCGGGATAGAGTGGAAGAATAAAAGGCTGCGGACGAAGAGAGACCACTCGCCGCGGCGGTTGATTATTTAGTCAGAATTCATATAATAGTCTATATTCAGTCAGAAATTTTCCTGACAATAGAAAAGCGAAAATAAAAAATTTTTCACATTTCTATTGTCAGGAACAAGTTATTTTAAAACCAAAAATCGTCTGGCATCTTCCACTTTGGCGTAAATTCCATAGACTGCAAAAAAAAAGGTATTATTAAATACCTTTTTTGTCGTCATTTTCAAAATAATATTGAAAAGTGAAATCATAAGTAATACATAAAAACGGAAAGAAATATTTTAATAAGAATTAACTGATCACGTATTAAAAGTAGAAAATAGGGAAAATACGAGAAAATATTTAAACATAAATATTAAAAGAGTATGAAAATTTTAAAATAATTAAGTTATTAAACACGAAACGCATTTAACGGTGATAATAACGTCATATGTAAATTGGACAACTATTAAATATCCCCGTAATCAAGGTGCCTAAAATAATAGTTATTATTACGTGTGTAATCTTGTAATGAAAATCATTAAAAAAACTGAAGTAATAATATTCCAAAACACTTTTAAATTAAATATTATATTTACCCGTGAATCTTAAAAGAGGAAAAAAATAATTTTAAAATAAATAAGCTATTAGATGATAAATGCATTTAATAGTGAAAATTTCGTCATATATTATTAAAAAATACATTTAAAACGATTTTCCTTCGGTAGAAATTTAATGTGACATCACATGTTATAAACGTAGTGCGGGTAGCATATTTGTTTATATATTACATCACTTGTTGCAGCATAAGCACAGCAAATTATGCGAAAAATGTTTTCGACTTCTTTTGTACGAATTACAGGTCCATAAATACATATTAGAAAATTTGTATATTCTTATTAATTAATATAAAATTATACATTATAAATATAACACAGAAACATGCGTGATGATGTATTAAAATGGAAAAAAAGAATTCAAGAGTAAGCTATACCTGATGCTGAAAATACCTAAAACTCGATCAAAACGTATAATATAAGCGTAAAATTTCAAAACACACTGCTTTTCAAAACCGTGGTTCTGAAAGCAATTCCCAAGTAGACTGAATTTTTAACCTCGAACCTAAAGAAAGAATATTGCCCATAGCGTCATTATAAAAGTAAAAAAAATAGCGACATTTTTAAACATCAATATTTTATATAAGTTTATTTTCAAATATGTAATATATGTTACAAATCAATCCTGAAAACAACCGTCAGTTGTTACAATGGTGTTGGATGATGTCATGTTAACCGAAAAATTCCCTCAAATAAAAAAGCATGACAACCCTATTGCAGAAGATAGCCACCTTTATAGTAATAATATCATTCAATTTTCCGTAGTAATATTTTTTTAAACAAGGGTACATTACTATGTTTTTAGAGACTGCGAAGCCTGAGCGGGTGTTGGCGGGCGTAGCTCGCATGAGGGCTAAGAATCCTGGTAATGTTATAAATAAATTATATATAAATAATGATGTACCGCAACTTCCATGACATGCAATAGATATAAAATATCTTTGACCAACAAATAAATTAATAAAGAGAAATGCATAATTTTCTATAATTTTGTCTCATTTATTAACGGGGTGAGGACATGATTAACATTATTAATATGCGGAATCGAAACATTGATATATTTAAAAAAAAAACTAAATTACAAATCCTACAAAAATGTGTCAGTTTATGTTTAATTGTTTTGTCATAAATGATACAATGTTTCGCGAGAGGTTAAAAACAAAAACAAAAACAAAAATAAAATAAATAATAATAAAAAATAAATAAATAAACAGTGTCACATGAAAATCTGTACATTAATATAAATAGGAGAAAATCATATGATTAATAACTTGATGATTACTTGCGATGATTAAGATGCAGAAATGAATAATTGATAGATTACACAGTACAAAATAACAAAGTCAACAATTCTAGATGCTGTTCATGTTCAGGTACTTTGTCATAATATGCTGAACGTTTCACGAGAAATCAAAAACAATAAGAAACAGCTTCGTGTATAGTTAGTTATTTACATTAATATAAAAGATAGAAAATGAGATTATAAATTACTTGATGATTAATTGATATGATTAATATTCTGCATGAAATATTAATAGCTTCTCTACAACAAAATAACAAATACTTGAAAACTGGATGGTGTCTATTCGTGTTAAAGATCTTTGTCATAAAATGAAACGCTTCGAGCGAGATTAAAAGTAATATTTAACAGTCTTCTTAACCCTTACATGCCTGATTTTTCAAAAATCATTGTAATAATGTATTTCGGCTTTTATTTATTAAATAAATCATGGGGAAAACACTTAAAAAATCATATTTTGTTTTAAGTATGGTTTACGGCTAAAAAACAGTTTGTTACTAATCGGCAATACTGGCCCTTAATTGAAAATATAATTTTCCTTGATAAATATCTATAATATTAAACACATAAGAATTTTAGGAATTATAATAAGAAATAAATTTTACTTTTTCACTGCCGAAGAAAATAGATGATTTCGCAAGCTTCCAAACAAAACAAAAAGAACATGTAGCAACAATTGAAAAAAAAAATTATCTTTATTCTTAAACAGCACAAGTGTCGCCATCTACATGTTTAAAATTGATTTAATAATGCTTTTGGAATGTATTTTATTGGCAACATTAGGCATTATAGCTTCAATATTACTCTAATAGTATTTTAGAAGCCTAAATTGGGTATATTGCCAAAAAGCAACACCTGGAATTTAAAGGTTAAAAATCATTACATAAAAATTAAAGGAAGAAGATAATCCATCCGTTAACATAAAATTTTATTGCTTAAGTAATGTATATACACCGGGTGATTCAAAAGTCCGGTGCGAAAATAAAAGGCGATAAAAAAAGAAAAAAAAAAGGTCTATGGGTCGGAGAGATATGCGGTTTGCAGATAAAGATTCAGCGTGGTACGGGATTTTGTATGGCACCAACAAAAAAATTAGTTCAAAATCTCGATAATAGAGGGCGCTATTACAGATAATTCCATGGAATAATTCCATATTGCTCACAGAACGCAAGGTCTGGATACAAAAAATATATATATATATGCAGTAATCCCTAATGTTTTTTTGTATCCAAATCTTGCGTTGTGTAAGTCATGGAATTATTCCATGCAAATATCTGTGATAGCACGCTCTATTATCGAGATTTTGAACTAATTTTTTTATTGGTGTCATACAAAATCTTAAACCAAGCTAAATCTTTATCTGCAAACAGCATGTCATTCAGACACATAGTTATTTTTTATAGCGTTTTACTTTCGCACCGGTCTTTTCAATCACCTGGTATATTAATATATTGGGGGATTTCAAAAGTGCGTGCCCTATTTCATAGACGGCAGGAACTTGCAATTTTGACTGTGCTGATGTTTCTTTTGAAACCATATTATTAACTGAAATTTTCTATATGTGTCTCATCAGTGACATTACGTTAAAAAAGGTTTTTCAAAATAGTTTTTGTGCAAGGTAATATTCAAAATGGAAAATGAAAAGTTACAATTTCGTCATGTTATGTTATATTAGTTTTAAAAAAGACTAAGTGTTGGGCGTGGTACTAAAAATATTCTAAACGCTTACTTGGATCGTGCTCCAGCTCTTAGGATAGTTATAAGTTGTTTTGTCGATTTCGAAATGGTGATTTTAATCTAAACGATAAAATTTGCTCAGGACGACCTTCTGACATTGTAAATTACTTAATCCGTTACTTAGTGATTGATAATCCACGGCTTACTACTAAAGAGATTCCTGAGAGACTAAATGTTGACAATCCGACTGCTTTTCGCCACTTAAAACAACTTGTGTACACTTCGAAACTCGAACCGTCGGAAATCGGGCACGAACATTTGCAATCACCCAGTATTTGAAAGATGACTTGTTTATTTTATTGTTGAATTAATTTTGACCATATCTAATTAAATGATTCGGAAAAATATGACAAACTATGTTTCAAAGTATATACAGGGTGATTCAAAAAAGATGGGAAAAATTTTAAGAGGTGATAGTACACACCCAAACAAACATTTTGTATCAAAGAATGCATGGTCGAAAACTAAACGTAAAAAAGTTAGAGGGAGCCAAAACTTATGTTCTTATACGAGGCAAAAACACACAATGAACGATTAAGTTAAGTAACGAAAACAAATTTAATGGCATTTGATTACAATAAGTGCTCAAAACATTGACCGGCAGCTGTTGTGCACGCAGTACAACGGCGAAGAACAGATTGGCGAATTTTCTGAAACACACCAGGCACCATCGCGCTCGCCAGATCTTTCATGTCTCGATTTTTTTTTGTGAGGACAGCTAAAGGCTCTTGTGTATGAGACTCCCATTGAATCCGCAGAAGAACTTGTCGCCAAGCTTTTGGCTGCTGTAGGGGAAGTTCGCGATATGCCTGGTGTGTTTCAGAAAATTCGCCAATCTGTTCTTCGCCGTTGTACTGCGTGCACAACAGCTGCCGGTCAATGTTTTGAGCACTTATTGTAATCAAATGCCATTAAATTTGTTTTCGTTACTTAACTTAATCGTTCATTGTGTGTTTTTGCCTCGTATAAGAACATAAGTTTTGGCTCCCTCTAACTTTTTTACGTTTAGTTTTCGACCATGCATTCTTTGATACAAAATGTTTGTTTGGGTGTGTACTATCACCTCTTAAAATTTTTCCCATCTTTTTTTAATCACCCTGCATATTAAAGATAGCACAAAAGAAGACATAAGGTAATCTAGTGAAAATACCATAAAAAGAAAAATCATGCATCAAGCTTAGATTATAAAAAACTTTCCAACACATTTGCAGGGTTCGCACAGTTCTACCACAAATAGTTAACAGATTTTAGACTTATTTAATCATAGATAAATATTGCAGTTTATGTGAATAAACAAGGCTGTTAGAGATTCGATATGTAAAAATTTAAATAGAAAATTTCTTATCATTAACAACGGTACCAGATCCCTTTGACATTCTAAGGAATTTAAGAACTTTCCGCCAATTTAAAATACTGTAAAAAACTTCACTTTTAAAGAATGGGAAACACGATATTTAAGTACATAATTTGTAAAACGCATAACATATTTGAAAACCCATTTTCAGCAATTACTAACATTAAGCAGAAAAATACTGGTATTTTTTTTTGCATAGCGTCGCATATGATATATAGCTTTGCATATATAAAATATTGTATGCAAAATTTTAGTTCAGTTATTAAACGTATAACACAGTTAAAAATTCCTCCTCAGCAATTTCCTTCAATAAGTGGAAATGTATTCGAGAAATTTTGTGCAGCCATTTATATAATTATTTTACCTAATTTATACATAACAAGTAAAATGAAAAATATTAGTTAAATTTTAAACTGGTACATCAACTGAAAATCTACTTCCTGCAATTACTGTTAACACACAAATCTTTATCGGAATTGTTTAGTGTGTCCCTGTAAACGAACGATAAATAATATGCACAGGATATTCTAGCGTGATAATCTTGCTGAGCCCCTCTAGGATTATATCAATTTCAATATTTTTAAAATAGTGCAACAACATTAAAATACACCGCAAACGAATTTTCCTCTTAGGTTGTAGTGTAAAGTAATTATTTTGTGTATCCCTGTAAATTAACTATAAATGCTACACATTTCATTTACAATTCCTAAGATGCCATAGAGAACTTCGATAACATATATTATTTGCATGGCAATCCGGGTATATTTATGCGATTTTGAGCAGGGAATGGCAGACAAACCGAAGTCATTAACACTTTCAACTATGTTGGAAAGTGTCAGTAAAAAGAGAAAACTTTTTATCGATATGAAGGCAATAATATAATGCATGTGTAATCAAATATCTGCTCCAGTTTGAGAAAAAAAGAAATCTTAAATGGCATATACTACGGCAAGGAAGGAGAGCAGGGCCCTCTCGGGCCATTGCCTCTCTATGGATTTTGAACATTTTTCAGATTAATCTCCCTTTTCTCTTCAGATTTTTAAAATAGAAAATTTTGTTCTTCCCAAGTACCTTCAATCCAGTAATCGCAAAGAGAATAAGGGATTACAATTTTGTTTTACCACAGAGCTCTGTTGAGACATAAATGTCCCTTATAGGATAATTTTTTAACACATAAACTTAGAAATATAGAATTAAAAATTTTGTACCATTAAAAAGTTCAGGAGATAGAGTTTCCTTTAAATAAAATAGTGTTACTTAAGCATTTTAAAACACAGCTATTGTATATGTATATTTTTTTATAATACTTCATTTTTTATTTATTTCAAATTTCTGCATTGTTTTTCACGATAATATATTTAAAAATTGTCTTACAAGGAGAGTTCAGCATTACGTTTTTAAATAACACGGTACAAAAAAAAAGCAAAAAAAAAAAAAAAAAAAAAAAACACGAAGACTATGTTGCGCACCAAAATTAAATCTATTAGAATATTTTGCTTCTCCCTCGATTTTTTTTCCAAGGCACAAGATCAGTGAAAATCAATTCGTTATATTCCATACAACATCATTTATCTTGTGTTAATATTTATTTTTTTATATACAAGCTTTAAAATAGTCAGTTTATAAAAGCCAATCATTACAGAATTTGCTGATATTTTTCTAGCTTCCTAAATCAGAACCTTTATAACCCCTTCTCACCCCCTCCCAAAAAAATGCTATGCTATATTTTATTGAGTACTTAACTTTTAAGGTTGTGATTAATATTATTTCAACTAATTAAACAGTATATGGACACTTTAAGGCAAAAATTAATACTAACAATAAATATATTCCATCTATTTGCTATTGGAAATGACATTTATTTATAAAAAATTCTTTTTATATTATAGTTACACTAAAATTGTATAATCACCATTAATTTTTAAACTATGATAATGCACAGTGAGAAACTTTCTTCTTATATACTTGATTTTCTGTACTACTACTTCTATCCCAATTGAAATAATTATAAACTATTAGTAAAACAAAATGAAATAAACAAGATAGAGTTCCGAAATTCTTCCCTTTCTTATAACAGCTTCCAACATCGTGGCTTTTGTTAAAACTCTTGTAAAAGTTTAATGAGGTATTGTCTAACAAAATTCTTCTCTTAAAATGTATTACCTAACGTAAAACTAAAAGGATGATATTACTAACCAAACTTACCTTAATTGTTATTTTAAAATTTTTGTTTTAAAAATATTATTTTTTTGTGTTTAAGTATTCTCTATGTCAAAAGTTTTTTCATTCTTGTTTCTGTCTGCTAAATAGCCATAAATTTAAACTTTTCTCCCAAACTTAAAAGTTTTAAAATAAGATAGTTTTAAATTAAATTCAACTAGGTATTCCAGATTGTTTTTCTGAATGTATTTTCATAATATTTTCAAATTCTTGGAATACTTTTTGAATATATTGCAAAGGAAGATAAACTGAAATTTAAATCTAGTAACAAAAAATAAAAATAGTGCACCAAATATATATCATGAAATCCTTTCCATCACATTCAGAATACTGTTAGTAAATTTGACAGTTTAATAAGCTGAAATAGCATGTCTAAATAAACTATTTGAAAAACACATAGCACATTTGAAAATCCAATTTCAACAGATATCATCTATAGCCTGAAAAATATTCGAATTCTTTTATGCAGTCCACTATATGATCTTTAGTGTTTTATATACACTGCAAGTACGCAAATAAAAAATAGTTTAGATAAGAAACGCATAACACAGTTAACCCCTTGAGGGGCAATGTGTTATATTATATCCCATCTAATTTAAACATAACGCAAGAAACTTTTAACTAAATTTTATATTTTTTATTTTAGGGTAAAATATTGAAAAATTGCTTTACGAGATTTAAAACTAAACTTTTTCGATTATTAAGGTAAGAATTTAATATTAAAGAGACATTATTGCTTGCTCCTCAAAGGGTTAAGAATTTTCCTTTAACAATTTCTGTAAATATGTAGAAATGTATTGATTTCATTTGTACGATGTTCCTTTATACGATCTATAAATTTATACATATATAAAATAAGTGAAATTTTAAAAAGCACATCACATTTGAAACCGCACTTCCAGCAATTATTGCTCATAGACATTCTTTTGTTGTCCCTGCAAATGATCTATAATTGCTATACACAACATATTCTGTAGTACGCATATTGTAGGCCCCTTATTGACGTATATGGATTTCAATATAATTCAAATACACTGGTGTCCAAAATTAAGGACCAGTCACAAAATGCTAGTTTTTAAGTAAGCGAATACTCAAAAGGAAATAATATAATTCAAATAATTACTATCCCTAAAGCGCAGCTAGTCCATATAGCATCGCATTCATGTCACACATGGTCACAAGTGTCACAGTCACTACGGTGAAACAAAAAAACAGGAAATTCCACGCGTCTCATTATAAGTCTCAAATGATCATTATATGTGACTGCACTGAGAAGTCAATGTGGCTGCCGCTTTGTGACGAGTCACCAGGTAACTTTACAACGTAGTTACATTGTGACTCTCATGTGACTGTCACTTTTAGACTCAATTTCAAAGTCATCATGAACGTTGCATTATGATAAGTCACCAAATAATATCACATTATAGTTACATGGTGACTTTTCAGATAAGAGCACAATGGTGACTTCACAGTAGTCTCCCTATCACCCGAAAGTCATCATGTGACTTTAATGTGACATTATTTGGTAACTTATCACAATGCAGCATTCACGATGATTTTGAAATTGAGTCTGCAGATGATAGTCACATGAGAGTCACAATATAACTACATTGTAAAGTCATATGGTGGCTCGTCACAAAGCAGCAGTCACAGTGACGTCTCAGTGGAATCACATATAGTGATCATTTGAGACTCATAATGAGATGTACGGAATTTCCTGTTTTTTTTTTGCTTCACCGTAGTAATTGTGATACCTGTGACCATGTGTGACATGAATGGGATGTTATATGGACTAGCTGTGCAGTAGAGATAATAATTATTCGAATTATATCATTTCCTTTTGAGTATTCGCGTACTTGAAAATTAGCATTTTCTGATTGGTCCTTAATTTTGGGCACCAGTGTATTATAGCATGATTAAAACCCATTGTAAACGATTTGTTTTCATAGACCATAATATAACGAAACATTTTTTGTTGCTCTGTAAACGAACTATGAATGCTACACTATCCACATTCAATTGAAAATATTCCATGGTATACCACATTAACATATATCAATTACAGGGCAATCCGAGTATATTTACATGTATATTTACGTATGGCTAGATAGACGGCCTAACAGATGGCTAGACAAACCGAATTGATAAACACTGTGTTAAAACAAAAGTGTTAAAAAATAAGTTTAAGTATTTAGATATTAAACTTCTATACAAATCTTTTCAATCCAATTAACTACAATCTTACGGTTTTGATATACTTAATAAAGTGGCTTTGGTACTGTGTTAAATGTTTTGCTACCTAAAATAAATAAGAAAGAGAAAATTATATTGGCTCATGAAATTTTTAATTAGAAAATACGTGTAAAATACTAAAGTCTGCATGGTCTAAATGTCTGCATTGGTTCACATAGAGGAAAATACCACCCATGATGAAATTTAAAGTATTTCTTTTATGTTAGTACTTAAAAAAAGTTTTCTGGGTCTTCATAGAATAGAAAATGTAGAAATATTTGTTATAAAATAACGTTGGTTAAGGTTTTTTCCAATAACAAAAAAACATACAATTCAGAATATATCATGGATGGAGTTTAATGAATTTATGTACAAAATTAAAAACGTTTCGAAATTTGAGCCATTATTTCATCAAAATTATTAAATAAAAATGAATTTTTTATTAGAAAAAATATAAATAAAAAAAATTTGCCGTAAAATACTTCTATAGAAAGCATTATTTTTAATGTTATTAACGTATTATTACACTGTAAATTAAAATGTCTGAAATTCAGACACTTAAGTGTATGAAACGGAGTGTTCAATTTTCAGACATTTTAAAATATCTGAATTTTTTCAGACACTTTTTGCGTCTGAATTTCAGCCACTTCAAACGTCTGAATCGCACCCATTTTTTGAAAGCATCATACGTAGCCATGTTTGACCACTTTGAATCCTGGAAAAATATTTGGCTGTGGTCCTGCCCCCTCCACCCCCATACAGCCTGATTTTTTTCGGTGCTCCCAATTTTTGTATGCAATTTTCGTTAAGATGATAATTTAAATCTTTGACGACATTGTATTGATATCAAATATCAATCAATATTTTGAACTTCAGGAGTAGAACAAAATTAAAAACAAAAAAATATTTATTTAAATATTAGATTTTTTTAATCTTATTTTACTTTAAAAGGCCAAAATATTGATTATAATCAGTACAATTTCCAAACAGATTTAAAATGTAAGCTTTACAAATATTGCACATGAAATTTGGGGGCAATAAAATGGTAGGAGGGCGGGGCACTACCCAACATGCCCATGCTTTAATCAAGAAGTTCTTTTGAAAAAAAATGCAACCCTGCATTATGATTATCGAAATTGAGATGTCCGGTATTAGGGAGTATCCGTTGTGGATGTTAATAGACATTCCCGAATAGCGGACACCCATTTAGCGAATACTTTTTTTATCCTCAAGGCATAGATATTTGTATATTTTTTACCTCACAAAATCCCTAGGTAGGAAGTAAGAAAGCATTAGGAAATCTTGAGATAAGAATTAGAATTGAAACAGATAAGAATTGAAACTAAGAAATCCCATGGAAAACAAGAGAATGAATTTAACTTAAAATTACATTAAATTAGTGAGAAAATATGAGAATTTAAAATATATAATTTGTAATAAAAGGCAACGTCATAAATTTAAAAATATATACTTCTAGAATTAGCGGGCTTTTTGCAAACAGATTCAAAACTAATACCATTTTATGCAAGATTTTGATCAGTGCTATTTAGAAAATCATAAAAAAATACTAATTTTAGTACTAAAAAGAAAAATTATGACACTTACTTTAATCTTGTTGCAAGAAGTAAGATAAATTCCTCGATTTGAAATTTTAAAAACCATTACAGTGAGGAACAAAGACCTGCAACTTTTTAGAAGGAAATACCTTAATACATCCGGCTAAGCATACATGGAGAATGGAATGCTTCATCCTCAAATTATACCCCGCCAGATAAAAGTTCTTTTTCATCAGGTTTCACTAAGACGAAGTCCAATAACACAATATCGATACAAATTAACACGAAGTCCGTTCCACACACACCTTGCCACACACTTTGTACAGTTCCCGGATGTAATCTTCAAGTGTTGTATCCATCCCGATTTATATCGACGACAGCTTATAAGAGGCATTGAGTGTCAAGCACGCAAGTCAGATGTATATATTCAATACATAAATAAACTAAGTGAATACGAATTAAAATCACATAACTTCAAATTTCACAAAAAACGAAATACGCATACATAAAACAAACTTTCAGTTCCAACGTACGTTCCAACGAAAGATATCTAAAACGCATGTGCAACTAAGAGTGCCCCCTTGTGGATACATTCCAGAAGATACATTCTCCCTCCCAGTATAGTGAAATTTCATCAATTATGTTTTCTTTATGTCTGATAATTAAAAATAAATGATATTTCTTTTCTTATAAATGGCTATAGAATAATTTTACGTTAAGGGAAAATGTTACTAAGAATTTTACTTCAGAGAAACCCAACTTCCTTTGAACACTTCGTAGAAGACAATTTTAATTATTTTCTTCTTTTGATATTCATATATTTCAAATTTATCTCAAAACGATGTGGGGGGGGGGGGGGGAGTCCATTGAAAAAAAAAAAAGGTCTCTATTTTCAAAATTGTCGTTTGAAACTTATTTTTGAACGATTAATTTTTGTATTTATTTTTATGTTTGTATCTTTAAAAATTTCTTGCACGAGGAGTTCTGTCAAAATATTCTTAGTCTGCCTATTTCATGTCTATGTTCTGCATTTTAGAAAAGCGGATTACGCTGTTGACCCCAGACACAACTGTTCCAAAATCTTGTCCCTCCCTAAATTTATTTCTACCGGTACATCTCTTATTATTTAGGGGGAGGATGTGGCTATACCTTGACCAAACGTGCTTACGTCCATGATTGCGAGTAATTTTTGAAAATAAATATATTTTATGAAAAGCAATTACTGATTTATTTATTGCGCCAAAAATAGCTAAGTCCCAAAACTTTAGTAAGCTAACTATTTCAATTTTCCAGACGTCCCATAATCTAAACAAATTACTTTTTTTTATATAAAATTCCAAATTTAATGGATAAAAATATTTTAAACATCTGTTATCCATTCGAAAACAATTTTCTGGTGGTGCTGGCATACATATTGCAATACAGTTATACATACAGCCATCACACATATGATACAATTGTATCGCATTTAGACACTTAAGTGTCTAAATTTCGAAATGTCTTAATTTCAGACATATCACCATTTTTCAGACATTTTTATCAGTTCATTTATGCTATGATCTTAGAAAGACACTTCTGTGTCTTAAACTTAGACACCTGTGATGTCTGAAATTTCAAATTTAGACACTTAACTGTCAGAATAACTTTTTCAGTCACATATATGTCTTAATTTAAGACGCCTCTATTTGCAGTGTATTATATGTTCTTTGATTAAATTCAATAATTTCTTCTCTGAGACCTTTAAAGAAATATGAAATTTCTGTATTTGTTTAATTTCAGGTAGGTTTATTTCAGAACAGTTTATCAATACAAACAACACTGGACAAAAACTCATTTTCTAAGTAAATAATGTCTCCTCATATATTATTGCACCATACCAAAAGTGAAAAAAAAAGATTTATTTTTTATTGAAATTTTTAAACATTGAAGGCCGTTAATTGTCAAGATTACATAAAGGTTTCGCCTAAATTAGATTGTTATGTAGTTACCCCGAGCATTAAATACGAACTAAACACATTTAATAGACGTAAGAGAAAAATTACAACCTTTATTTTTTCAGGTGTTAAAAAAAGCATCATGATGTTGGGAAAACGGAGGAAAGCAAGGACTGGGGAGTATCTGCATACTAGTGTTTGATTATTACTATTATTTTTTTTTTATAATAATAATTTTGGTTTAATGCAAATACATTACATTTTTTAGTGTTGGTATGTGAATCAAAAATGTCAGGATGTATTGAGATAACGCCGAAATTTTACCATATTTTTCTGAAATTGTAAAAAAAAAAGAAACTTAAGTTATTTAAAATCGCTGTTAGAAGACTGAAAACTCGAATTTTTATCCTTCAATTTTAAGTATTTATATAATGTCGAGATAAAATGCTCTCCAATAGATATTATGTTCGAATTTCATTGCGCATGCAAAGAATTAACACATATTCATCTAAAATTAATAACTATGGATTAAACTTATTTTAATAATTATTTTGCGACATATATATTTTAAGTGACATCTAAATTTATTTTCATCCATTTATTTGAAATAAAGTTTAATGTTCTCACTATAAACATAAATTTAAAGCTAAATATGTCTTTTAATTGAAACTACAAACCGTGTACACATAACGAAAGTTAATATTCAGTGAGCATCTTCTTTCTTTGAATAATTTAACATTCAATTTCCGTATAAATGCTAAAGTATTTATATGACAAATCCTTTATGAAAAATAGCCATGTATAATTTGTTTTATAAAATTTCAGTCGTATCTTGTATATGAAATATTTTCACAATAACATGTATAGTTTATCAAGTTTCCTACTAGTCATCACTCATATGACAAAATCATGTTCAACAAAATACTTCATTACACAAACATATACTAAATTTATTGCAATGAAGGTAACCCGATATACGCATAATTAAGTATCAATTATTGCAGAATGAAATTCATTTACGTTATAATATATTTTCTCGAAATCGGAAAATTAATCTATGATTATGTATGAATGAAAATACAATATTTAATGTGTGTTTAGAAATTTAATAAGAAAAGGATTCATGAGAAATTACGAAAAAAACAATTGAAAAGCATTCATTTAAGTTTTGAAAGTGTTCATTTATACACATAATTACACCCTGAATATTACCAAAATTCATATAAAAATGATGAGTATGTATATCCTTATTATATTTAAAAGGTGACTGTTTTTATGCCTGTTTTGGTAACTGTACTAAAAAGAAAGATTTTCTTTAGGTCTTTTCTTAATTATTTTAATATACTTTAAAAGAAATCTTTAAAGGGAAAAAATTATTCTCATAAAACAATGGTTTAAAAATATTCATATACCTTAACTCGGTAACTTACTGGAGAGTTACACACACATGAAAAGGCAGTTTAGACATATGTTTGCATACATCGGATGGAATATCGTATTTCATATGGCGTAATGGATAATGCAAGGAGTGCTCCAAAATCTGCCATTCGCAGCGAATGTACAGTCAGCTATATTCCAAGTTATTCGGGATGCGATTTCGATGTTATTTGTACTCGGATAGTTGTCAGAAGTTCTTCTGATGCCAGAACATTTAACAGAAAACAGAAAAAGTCTGTTGATAATAAAAGTAACGCATTTTCGTTAGTGTAAAGAAAATAATAAAATTTCTGTGTGATTTTTAAAAAAATTGCTATATATTTTTAATACAACGTGGGGATTGTAACTATGGTTTTCTGTACAAAACATGACTTATTATCACCACTTAAACTTGGGACACTCTATAATTTTGAAAAGCTTCAAATGTAATTTTAATCTAACTTTTAACTATGTACAGTGCGTCTCAAAAATATAAAGACACAGATGTTTTTGAAAATACATTTTATTAATTCAGTATAAAAAATTAAATTTTATACCTCATATTTACAACAATAAAATGAATGTGTTACCGGGGTTTCAATTTAAATAAAATAATTTCGACTCGAATAAGAAAACAATACTAAAAAAGCAATTTAACAAATTACAACGACCATTTGGAAAATGATTTTTTCAAAGACTAAAATTTAAGACATAAAAAATCGAACGGAGTTGATCAAACATTACGTACGCCTTGAATTAAACATTAATAGTGTTATTACGTACACGTAAAAATTTCAAGCGACAAAAATCGCCTGCGACTCGTATTTGGTGTGAAATATTTATATGTATTCATTCCTGTCCTATTTATCTTTTTTCTTTAATTTTTAATTGCCTTATTCCATTTTTCTTTTGCACGTGAAAATCTTACAAATTAAAATTAACTCTTTGGCAGAAATTGTTATTCATTTTCTTTCATTTTCATTAGTTATTATCCACCTGAAACTTACGTATTATCCAAGCATTTCATTGGCTGTTCGGGAAAAGGCTTTTCCATCGTCAGATTTCCAAGAAATCTGACTGCCAATTTTAAATGAAATTTAATTCTTAAACTTCTAAACATCCGACAATATTACTTTTTACCCCGTCGGATAGAGAAAAAAATGTACTTTTGAATGCAATTTGTTTGAAAGCTGTATCTCAATTTGTTTCTGAGTTATTATTATTTTTTTTTTGTAGTTTTTATTATTTTTTTGTCATAGTGGCAACAGAAGGTATCCATCTCTGTTGAAAGTAAAGGGAAATACATATTACTGTATAGACCAATCAGAAAACGAATAAAATGCGGATTAAACCAATAAAAACCTTCAGATATGCTTTTGATTTCCCATCCTGACGAGAACAATAACCATTTTTCCAAATGGTTAATATATTACACTGTCTCATAAATATAAAGACAAATTTGAAACTGCTTCATATTAATTTTTTTTCGAATGCGCGCATACAGAAATAATGCGGACGCGCAGAAATATGCTTTAAGTTACCCAAAATAGCAAAATTGTTTGGCTAGTTTCTATTGAAAATTCTGCAGCGGAACATTGAAATTCCTAAAGATTAGATTTGAAAATTACATGTATTTAAAACTAATGGCTTAACAGTTTCTCAAATATGTAAAAAAAATCGGAGAGGCAGAGGTGCAGTTTACAAAGTTTTATCAAAAACATCAAAACTTATCGAGAAAACGATCTGCACTGTAAAAAAACCACTGTCAATTTGCCAGAACAAACTCGATCACAGTGAATGTGCTGTATCTTTCTTTGGTTTCCTGACTATATTAACATAGAAAATTCAGTAGTTGCGTAAAATTAACAGCACAAGATGCTGGCAATTTGGACACATTTTTTTACAGCACAAACTGCTGGCGTGCAAATTACCGGCACATTGTGCTGTTAATTTTACGCAACTACTGTATTTTCGATGTTAATGTAGTTAGGAAACCAAAGAAAGATACAGCACATTCACTGTGATCGAGTTTGTGGGCGAGATGAACAGTACTTGGTACTGTAAAAATGTCGTCGTTTTTTTTTTTTTTTTTTTTTTTTTTTTTTTTTTTTTTTTCAGTGTGGCAGACCGAGAAAGGCTAGTGATAGAGACAATCGCAAGATCATGCGACTTGTTTCGGCGCAAAAAATGTCACTCCGACAAGTTTCGCAACGAGTGGATGGTATGGTCTCAAAGGACACAGTACATCATCGTGTAAAAGAAAGCAAGAAATTTTGCGTGCCGGCATATGTGCAGTTTTCCTTTACTAAAAATAGAACCCAAAGAACGAAGGCTACAGTGGGATAAAGATCAAATACATTTTAAGGACGAATTGATGCAAGTCACTTTTTCAGATGAAAATAGATTTAACTTGGATTTCCCAGATGGTTGGAATTCCTACTGGAACGATTTAAGACATGAACCTCGGACCCCTTTCAATAGGCTGAAAGGTTCTGTGATGATTTGGGTGCCTTCTGTTTTAATGGAACTATAGATATTGGTTTTTTAAAAATTGGACGATTGCACCATTATATTAAAAATTATGTATTTAAAATAAAATACACTATTTGCTAAAAAGTACAAACATTAAAAATATACCTTAAAACATTAACGTTTTCAACTAACGTTTTCCAAGAATTCTTGAAAAATTTTAGACTTGGGTACGATATGTAGACTTGTGTATCATCCTGAAGACGTTTGCAGATGCGAAACGAAACGTTGATGTTTTAATGTATATTTTTAATGAGTGTACCTTTTAGCAAATAGTGTATTTTATTTTAAAAACATAATTTTTAATATAGATATTGCTTTTCTGGAAGGTAAACAGACATTTAAAGAGTATACAGAAGTGCTCACTAGTCACTTGTCAATTCCTGAAACTCTTGGTGGTCGGAACTATTTGTACCAACAGGATAGTGCACCAATTCAAACATCAAATCTCACCAAAAAATGGTTTGCTGATACCAAAGTTCATGTTATGGTGTGGCCCGCATGTAGCCCTGATTTAAACCCGGTGGAGATCTTTTATGGCATTCTCGTTCTCAGGGTATTTTCTAAAAAAGAGTTATCTAAAAAACAGTTTTCAAACGTCATTGAAATGAAAAAGTAATCAAACGAAATTGGTTTGATATAAAACCAGAATGCTTACACAACTAAAGAAACAGCACGCCAGGTAGAATATTTGCTGCCATTAATAAAAATTGACCTATTATTGGACGGATAATTTAAAAGTATATAAAATATCTTTATATTTATGAGACGGCAAATTTGTTTCCACTTATCAATATTCAAGTTGAAATTATTTAATTCTAATTTAATTTAATGCAAAATGTTTTTTTTTTTTTTTTTTACATGCTTTTTGTTATATGCATAAACATATTTTTCAGTACTGAATTATTAAAATATTATTTCAAATATATTGGTGTTTTTATATTTATGAGATGCACTATATTTAAAAAAGTATATAAGAATAAATTGCTAATAAAATATCCATATATTATTACGTATTTTACTTAGTTAAATTTAACGAAAATTATTTTACTGCAAAATTATATCTCGTCTATTATTTCTGTAATTACTGTTGCCGAATATAATTCCTAAAATTTCAAAATTTTGATTTTAAATGAGTGATACAGCATGTTATTATGATCTCTAAATTAACACACATACTTTAATAAATTATTGTTATCTAAATGTCTATAGATTCAGTTAGATTTAGAATGATCGGTTTTCATTGATAGCAAGCTTGAACGTTTAGGACAGTTCAACGTGATGCTTACTAATTAGTTGACCCTTTGCAGTCGAGAGGTGATTCCAACTGACCGCTAGTGTTCCGTGTAAATGTATGCTCCAAATGCTCTGTACACCAGTATTTTAAACTAATTTTCTTCGCTTTATCTGATGGCCGAATTATCTGTGTTAAAAAAATGGCGAAATAAACTGTAAGATATTAGTGGTGTCCAAAGCATTTGGCGTCCCGATTTACGAGGGACACCTGACTGAGTGAGAGTCACCGCTCGATTGCAATGGGTTAAGTAATATATCACTTGTAATATAACATCCCCCCCCCCCCAGGGATTGCACTTACACTCTAAAGCGAAAGCTGGGTTCCCGGGGCGGTCATTCCTGTTATCCCTGTAATATGACATAATTTAGATTAAATTTATTAAAGGAATAGTTATCATATAAGGTAGTTGTGTCCAAATATGTTCATGCGCCATAAAACGAACTACTTTCATTTAAAATCATAATGCAAGAATCGTATATAAATGTGACATAATCAAACATCCGCATTCTAGGAACAAAACGCTAAACTTATTACTGAATTGCACAGGTTTTTTCTAGGAGCATTTCCAATTTCAATATATTACATCATTAATTATGAAACTGGGAAATTAGTTCTTAAATGCGGAGATGAATCCGTCTTCGAGATTGTGATTTTTTTATTTTATGTTTGAATATGAAATAATACCATCAACTTTATGGCATTGCTGATCTGTTTCATCTACCGAAAATAAAAGGGGGGATAGATGGGTTTTGAATTAGAATTGTTCACAAACATTTATCGCATTTTAGTGCCTGATATATTGATGAATCTTTTAACATCGAATTGGATCATTGAAACGCAGAGAGGCTTTCAGCAGATGTACTAAGATGATTCATTTATGTGGTATTTTTGTATATAAATATAAAAGTTCTTTAAAAGCAGAAATTATGAATGTTAAATGGTACATTTTGGAATTTACACATACCAATATATATTTTTTAGTATATGTATTACTTAGGTAGCGTATTTAATTAAGTATTGGAAGTGATCAAAGTAGGAAATATTATGCCTTTATAGAAATTTAATCAAAAATGTGACATGAGAATCATGGTGTATATTTAAGCATAAAGTAATGCGCATTTAAAATTAATTTTATGAATAAAGAAATATGATCACTTTATCAAGTTATTAATCGAAAGATTCGGTGGAAATGCAAATGTTTCGCTTCGCAATTTTTGTAGAATTGTGAGCTTAAGGTGAATGGTCGAAATGATACTATTTACTTATAATTAACACAAATTTATAAAATATATTTTTATTATAAAATAAAGATGAATTATGTTATACAATTCCTGGACTATTTTGAAGATACTGAAGCTAGTCGTCGGTCACTATATGTAGACAATGTAAAAAATAAAATTTTTACTCTACAATACACGGTCAAGTAAAAGGTGATCTCTTGGAGACAGTTACTCCAGGCTATCTTTAAAGATGATAATTAATTAATTTAATGATATTAATACCCTTAGCAGTCATGCATTGGTTAGGTATGACGGTAAATTTTCCCGTACTAATGTTACTATTGAGATAAATAAAGATGTCGAAGCAATGGTCCGCTCAAAAAGGCTATGAGTGGTCTCAAAAATTAAAGTAAGTAGATCGGTGAGACAAAAGATTTTACGAATTAAAACAAGTTTTACAATAAAGCTACAGGCATTCCTTCTAACCTTCTATTTTTTCAAATCAACTAAAACTAGAAATTTTATAAACTGAAAAAAATATTGATTTACAACAACGTTGAAAAAAGACATTTCATTACATATTTACTCTGTTTAAAATTATGTTTATTTCAAATTATGACTTAAAAATCTGAAAGGGTGGCTGCTATGAGTGAGTATGTCATTACAATAATTGTTGGATTCTAGAAACAACTATAACGTTCCAGGAATTCCAAAGAATAAAAAAAAATAATTTATGAAACAGTTATGAAGAACATTCAGTAATAAACATTGTTTAGTAAAAAATATATTGTATTCGTCATTCAATTATTTCTTGTTTTTTTAAATATCAAAGATAATTTTTTTTAAATATGATTTTCTTTTATTGATTCTTTATTTAATTTTATTGCAATATTAAGTATTAAAAAAATTCTATAACAAATTAATAAATTTAACATAAACGGAGAAGTATAAAATGAATTATCACAATTTCGTATATTGCATATCTGTTGGAAGTTTCAACTGCGATAAGTCGCTAAAAATGACCAACTTATCACTATGATATAGTTTGGTTTAGATTACAGATAATAATTATATTTCAACAAACAAATTATTTTTCACTTAAAAGTATGATATTAAATGCTTTTTCTTTTGCTTATATTTGGCAATTTTTATTTTTTTAAATGCGAAATACACCCCAAATGTGACTAACGTGTGCAACATCACATCGCATTTAGAAGCAATGACATTACAACTGGTAAATTATTTTCATCAGTAAGAATTAAGTTATGAAATGCAATTATTCATGACATGAATATCTATAATTCTGATCTCTTAATAAAGATTTATTGATAAAGATAGTATGATATTTAAGTGAAGAAAGAGATATGTATATTTAGACATTAGTAGTTAAAGTGTTGTAAATGTTTTAAAATTTCCAGTAACTTGAAATGTATTGCTTTCTTATTTGTACTCGAAATGAATCATTTAAACATCGCACTTCAATGTATATCTTATTTATATTATACGCATACCTTCAAGGAACATTTCTTTTAATATTTAAAAATTGACTTTTGGCAAACATTGTATTACAGAATATTGATAAAATTTTAAATAAACAGGTAATCACTTACGTGTAATATATTTTTTTTTATTTAAAGCATGCATCGAAACATTTATAAAATACTACTCAGTGAAACCAAAACATCAAACAACGTATTTTACTATAATTTTTCATAAAGATTTATCAAAGTTTATTTTATCAGTTTTCATAATAATAGGATATATACCTGGTGTCCTAAAAAGGACTGACTGATTTTAAAATTCATTAACTCGCAAACTGTGACTGATATGAAAAAAAAATTCTTTCAGGCGCGTTATTATGATATCAGTAGGTTTTTTTTTATTTTCGTGATTCTTGAATTTAGTTCGTATTGCAAACAATATATGACGCTGCGAGAAATGTGTGCTTAATCCAGACACGATTTTCGGTAATTCGAGTCCTACTCAATACATTTTAACCTTTTTTTTGCATTGGAGAAGAGAAATGCCAAAATATCCAGCGTGAATTTAGCGCCTATTGCTCGCAGCGCCATCTATTGTTTGTAATTCGAACTAAATTCGAGAATCTAGGTAAAAAAAATCTTCTGACATCATACTTTACCATCTTGCAAGAATTGTTTAAATATCTGTCGCCGTTTGCGAGTTATTGAATTTTAAAAGTAGTCAGTCTTTTTTAGGACACCCGGTATATATATAGGGTAACTCTAGGATAGATGGCCATAGTTTTTAAGGATTAAAATAAAAATTCTTTGAATACAAATACGAGAAATATTTATGCATATTTAAAATTCTTATACATATACTCTTATACATATTATACATCTTATACAACTCTTATACATATACAAACTGATACATATACATTGAAAACAAAAAGTGTTAAACAACGTTGAAATTAAAATGGCAGATGGCCATCTCTCCTTAAAGCCGAGAAAAGATGGCCATCCAGTACAAGAAAAAAAATGAAGTTAAATGGCATAAAACTAACACATTTCATATAGTTAATTATGAAAAAAAAAAGCAATTTGTAAAGATGCAGTTATATGATGGAAAATAAGTGAATAAAACTCGAATAAACAAAATTTGAAGTATAATTTCTATACTTCAATTTTCGTAAAATCTTACCACATGTTTGGCAATGTCTTGATAAATTGTATGCGCTTCATGGAACTTCTTCAGGTACCTTATGCATTGTATCCAGACATCCTTTTTGGATGAGCTATTATACTGTTTTGCACAACAAACACAGTGATCCTAATCCAATTCTATTTACTCGGAATCTGTAGAATCTCATAATTGAATTATATTTCGTTTTCTTCGCTTTTTTTTTCTAGCGTTAATTTTAGGCTTATTACGTTTATTTAGTTTATTTATCAACTTTATCAGTTTCTGTTATGAAAATTTCCGACTTTTTCCGTATTTTCAGGTCTTATTAGATTATTATTATTATTATTATTATTATTATTATTATTATTAAAATATTTATATTAGTTAAAATTTAAATAATTATATCAATTAATATTTTTATAAACATAAACGTTATATATTTATTTTAAATTTGATTATATTTAGTTAAAATTATAGCTCCGTATAATTTTGAAATATTGATTAAAGGTGGCCATCTTTCCTGAAATTGAAAGACTGATGGTCGCCCAATTTCAAACATCAATAGCCGTTGTATGTCTTTGTTTTAGGCTTAGAAGTAAAGAATACATTATATACGTGCCTTAAAAGTCCATATAGTAAAAATATATATATAACGTACGTACTGCAAAACATTCAGATACCTAATTAAAAAAAATATATTCAACCACTAAATTAAATAATATTAAAATTACACTTTTTATAATCGAAAAACACAACGGCACGTGGCAATAAATAATCTCGTAGAACTATTTCACACATACAATGTTTATGCTGCAATCTATGATCAAGTTTTGGAAATATTTAGACTGGCCTTACTCTCCTCTATGGCCATCTTTCCTAGAGTTACCCTATATTAAAAATAATAAGTGGATTAAGCTATTTTCAAATAAATAATTTATATTTTCATGTTTTCAAATATACTTTACGTTCTTGATATGTAATTTTCTCCTGTACTCTTCTGGATATAATAGGCTCATATATATATATATATATATATATATATATTACCATTAATTAAACATAACCTGCCACCGTCAATTATTATGAATTAAAGCTGTAAGTATTAAAAAAAAAAAAAAATATTATAAGAATTATTATGGAAGAAAAAAGAAAAAAGTGGACACCGACAAAAATTGAAAAGCTTATACATTGAATTACGTTATCGAGGGCACAGAATTCAATGATATAAGCAAAATGGTTGTTTTCTGTGGGAGAAATAAGCTAAAGCTAAAATTAATTTTCCCCTGTGCCCGAACAACCACTAAAATCAAGTGAATTGATTAAAAATGAAAGCAGAATAGAAACAAATAATATGAAATGGAAGAATCAATAAAACGTATTTAAATATTTATAGGATATAAAATAGAAATAATAAACACCATACCGATTAATATTTCAGTATTTTACAAAAATCCATGTGCACATGTCTTCCAGTATATCAAAAAGATTAAGGTGAATAAAACAGTTAAGAAATCACAGTAAATGATACCAAAGGATGCAGTTAATACATTTTGAAATAATATTTGAAATACCTTGTAAAACAAATTTAATCTAATATAAAATATATAGAAATTAATTACATTATTTAAAATGCACTATTAAATTAATAGATAACAGTTTAACAATATCGTCAAAATTTAGCTAAAAATACACCCTGGTGTATAAAATATAACTAAAATGGAGCTAGAAAAATTAAAAACAAGAGCAATATGAAAGATACAATTTTAGTGCTGCCATCTATTAATAATTATATTAAACATCTATCGCAAGATAAAAATTTGCAAGCTTTTGAATGTAAATAACTGTTTAAACAGCAAAACCAAACAAATCCTTATATATAGAGAATTATAAACCTAATATAAATCACACAAAGTATTTAAAACTATTGTTAATAAAATTTAAAAGCATACAATATGTTCTATTAGCTAAATTATTTAAACTAAACTAAGAGTTTAAATAATGTTAGAACATTGATAATATGTAGCATATATCTATATGCTATAAAACAAAATAAATTCAGTAATAATTAATATAAATAATTATTAAAAATTATCTAAAAATTATTTTTTAATGAATTATATATAAGATATTTATAAAATGAACAGGAAATATCAAACATGTGGAAGTATATAGAAGGTTAAATAATACTTAAAATCCCATTACTTAAAACGCACAAATATAGAATGTGGATTATTTTCAGACATCCATAAAAATCCATAAAGTATGAATATGGGACATTCAAAAACATTAAACTAAGAGTGGCATACTATTAGTAATTAATATGATATTGTCCTTAGTAAATTAGAATTTAATAACAAATAATTGTAAATTAGATTAATGAATAATTAAGCTAATTATAATATTAATGAAAATCTCCAACTTACATATAAAATATCAAATCAACATCCACATAAAATACATAACAAAAAAATAGTAATAATACAAGAGCCCCGCTTTTTTTTTTTTTTTTTTTAAATAAATAATTAACCATTGCGTATTATCCAGACAACACCACCCTCCTCCGTACTCTAACATCTACCCACCCAACCAACCTATAATATTTTTTTATATTATTTTACAATTTTTAATTTTTTATAGATATTTTTTTATTTTATAATTTTTTTTTGTAATTTTGTTTACGCATGTGTTAATTTGTGTTTATAGATCATGTAAGAAAAGTACTAATTGTATATTAATGAATATATGAATTTTTTTGGAAAACCATGATTTAATGCATCATAAATTAGTTTTTTAATATTATTGTTAATTAGAGGAGAAGAACATAAACATTTTATTCTATATAAATGATTAAGTATTATATTACGAAATACAGAATGATGTAGACAAGATTTAAAATTTGTAAATGTATTAACTGTGAATTTAAATTCTTTACGTTTGTCATACAAATCTGTGATTGTTTTATTGTCTTTTATTGTAATTTTAAGATCTAAGAAGTTAATTGTATTGTTAGATAAAAGGTTTTCCGTTAATTCCAAATTAGTGGGATAATCAACTGGAAATCGAGTAATTGCAGATTGATCAGTTTCAATTAAAATGATGTCATCAATATAACGATATAAATGTAGATTATTAATATATATATATATATATATGTATACTTTGGTGGTCAAATTGTGGATTTTATATCTTTCTATTGTCAGAAGCACTTGTGCATTTTTCGGCCTGATCTTGTCTTATTTATCAC
Source organism: Maratus speciosus (assembly GCA_963932465.1). NCBI lineage: Eukaryota > Metazoa > Arthropoda > Arachnida > Araneae > Salticidae > Maratus > Maratus speciosus. Next base: position 173,031,339 of record OZ010790.1, on the reverse strand, counting down.
TGATTTAGTTTCTTCATAACGTAAGCACAACTTTCGTGTACCAGATAAAGTGACTGATCCACCATTCTGTCTTGCAATTTCAGAATAAGAGAGACCATTTTGATGACATTGTTTTAAATTATTTGCATTAAGAAAAAAATAAAAAAATATAAAAAAAGCATTATTCTATTTAGTTACACTAGTATTCACCATTCTGCAAAATTCATCCCCGCAAAATTCAGCTTTTACAAATCAAAACATACTACAGTTTAGTTGCTGACATTTGATTGGTTCTCATAACAGTCGCTGTGATTGGCTAGGAAGTTTTTATTTCAATACACTTCAGCATGCATGACTAATTGTGTTTGTATTTTAGACTAAAGTAAGTGTAACTTTTTTGTTTTGTAGATATTTTAATTCTGTTTCTTTTATTAAATTCTATACTAAATTTCCTTGAATTTTATCTATAAACATTTGTATTTAAGTGAAAATTAATATATTCTATAAGCACACAAATTTATAAAACATGAAAATTTCACATAATGTCCAGAATTTCTGCCACCATTGCATAAGTATTTCTACTTTCGACCATTGACTTATTAGAGGTTTTCGAGCCACGAGGGTTTTTAAGTCAATACTATTTAAAATTTTCGTGGCTCCTTATATATAAATAGTATAAAAAAACCAAGTTGAAGTAAGAACTATAGTTCAAATAAAAATATGATAAATGCTACATACGAACAAGGAAAAATATACTATAAAGGCAAGACACACAATTGAGTTGCCTAGGAGTCTGCTAACAATATAAAAAAAAAAAACTTCGATTCAATATTTACATCACAGACACTGTAGGCACGCGCTCATTCCAGATTGTGTAAGCATTTTTTTTCATTTACATAACACAAGAAATTTTACAATAAAATTTGGAAAAACCTGCACGCTCCTTCGAGACATATTATTACATTTTAGAAACGTCAAACTAATCAGCGCAGATGAAAGCAGTATACTGAAAATTAATTAAAGTATGCACTTCAAAAGTGTATGAGATATTCTAAACAGACGAGAGTCATAAAATTAAAACGAATTAACTCAAAGTACAATGAAGTATGTCGAATAGTTCCTGTCGTAGGAAAAAATCACACCTTCAAAGGTGCGTAAAAAGTTGCGTCAAAATATAATAATATTTGTTTAAATTGTTCTAAATTGTGCATTTTTACATGTAAATTATATTACAGACACGTCTACAGAGCCCATTAGTTAAAGCGCTGTTAATAGTATAAGAAGTAATGTACTTCTAGTACCAATATTTCCCAATAGGACTAAAAAAAAAAATCATTGACATTCTATCATGGACATAGAATTGAAGGCCAATATAAGTAATTGGGCATTGGTCTGTTTGAAAAAAATGCACGTGGATTGGAATTTTACATCTTTTCCTTGTATTAATAAAAAACATTTTGAATAATAGAAATCAAAAATAACAATACAATACGAAAAATAACAATAACAATAACAGAAAAAATAACAATAGCAGCACGGAATACTGAAGAAACAACTATATCAGTATATCTACACTGTTAAAAATTTACAGCATTCTGGCAGGTCATCTGACCGTTTTTTCCGAAAACGGTTACACATCCGTAATTTTAACACTATTCTGACCATATTATTGGCCATTTTATGGTCAGAATATAGTTAAATTATGGTTATGAAACCGTTTTTTTCAAAAAACGGTCGAATGACCTGCAAAATGCTATAATATTTTTAACAGTGTAATGTTCTGTGTACTTTTACATATTTTATCTCCCCCATTGCTACTAGCATTTTAAGTGCTTACCTGTTATTATTCTACATGTGCTGTAATTTACTATTGTCACCATGGTGTAAATCATCATCGAAGCGCAATAACGACTCAGGGTTCCTGACGTTACTATGTGGCAGTTTAGTGTTCTCAAAAATATAAAAGGAATGTTATATTTTTTTAAATCTTAGAATGAATCAGAGTTTTAAAAAATATTCTATTCTTTATTTGAAATATTTATTAATCGATCTATATGAAAAATCTGACCTGCTATAATCGAATGCATTTTCTTATTATCTCCTATATATAAATTCAGTGGCATAAAACATAAAATTCATTATTTGTTTCTACTTGTGTTTTATTTAATACATGGTTTATTGTATACTTCTGCACAATACGCATTGATTAAAGTAAGATGGGGTATCTGGACTCACGAGGTAACTGGGCCATAGGCTATTTTATAAAAAACCGTTGATGTTTTTTAAGTTTTAGCTTTTGTCAACATTGCACCCCCATCTCTACTTCTTAAAACAACGTGTGTCAACTTAATCGTAACTCTGCCTTTGCTGTGATAGATTGCGGAAAATGTAGGTTAAATTTTCAAAATAAATTTTTTTAATTAAAATATTTTTTTTAAAAACAACGTCTATTTGGTTGAACTTCCTCGGCTTTTTATTAAAATAGTAAGTACTTTTATTAAGCAATCTTTAAAAAATATATTTAACACATAAATACCTTAATATTATTAGGTATCTATGCATATTTACTTCATGTTTCAAATGTAAGGCCGGTGTTCCAGTTACCCCATAAATTGTTCAAGAACGGGGTAACTGGGATATGTATCAGGGATAACTGGACCATATGGGATCCAATTACCCAAACAGTTATAAATATCTTTTTGAGTTTCTCTTACTCCGGGATATTAATTTCTCCATTGTTTTTTTGCTTGCAATAAAGAAAATTACATAATACCTCATTAAAATTACATAATAAAATTTTCAAAATCTCGAAAATTTAAGGAAAGATTAAAAGGACACTTTTCTGATATCAAGTTTAACAAACCAAGTATAGCTTTATCCAGATTGCATCAAAAAATATTAAGATAAACTTCGTAAAAGCTAAAATGATCATTTCAACGTCTAATCATTACTCTTCAATAATCCGTGAATACATTGAAATTTTACTTAGAAGTGATAATGTTTGTAACGATGTCCTTTCATATAACATTCCCGCAATTTGGTATAATATCCTAAATATTTCTAGACCTCCTAATGATATGAACAGATCTTTTCACCTCCCTGCAGAGAAATGGACTGAACTCCGCTTGCGCATGCGCACCATTTTCTCTTTGTTTTTAAAATGTATTTCTATTCAGTCAGTCATCTTTTCCCTTTGAAAATGAACGCGTGTGTGTTCGTCAGATCTCAGGGTTGCATTAAATAATATTTTTATATGTTTGTGTTACCTTTTAAGTAGTTATAAATATATTGTAAAGTTTATTAATAACAAGGGGAAATTTCCTTCACGACAAGTGTTTAATACAGTGTTTTGACTCTATTACACTTTACAGATTTTACAGACAGATTTTTGATAATTAGACAGACTTTACAGACTGTTTTGATTTTTTTACACTTTTTACAGACTTTACTGATACTACACACAGATTTTTGATTATCTCGCTTTTTATATATACAGAATGTGACCAATATCTGACCGATATCTAATTTAAATCTTTAACTTCAGAGGTACAGTTTTAATTGCAACTCCTTACACCGATGACGTATACATACAGAATTAACTTTATATGTAGCTAATTTAACTTATTTCAGAGAAAATCTGACGTAGCATTATCAAATATTCTGTATAATGTTCCTTTTTTATTGCAAAATGTACAGACAAAAGAAATATAGTTAAAAATATGTTATACATTTTACAAACACTATATCTGTCATAATTTAAAAGAAATAAAAATAAACAGGCTGTTCAACTTCATCTGTTTCATCTCTATTTTACTTTTCAGTAAAGCACTATAAAGAATTTAGATTTATTTTAGAAAATATTTACTTTTTCATATAATAGTTCAATTTCCCAGAAGTCCGGGAAGATAGATTCAATTGAAGATTCCATTCCGTTTCCTTGGAGACTAGAATTCGATGGCAAGAAAAGAATAGGAGATATATCAAACTTAAATGTAAATGTTCTCTTTAAGATACACTGGAGAATTTTCTAAGACGAAATGATGGAATTCTTTATTCATCTTACAGAGTCATGTTTAAAAAAAAAAATGCTTGTCATGATTCCAAAAATCACACTGTTGTTGAATGCATTTTTTTCCGAAATAGAAAATATGATAGATGATGTCCAAAAAACGATACTATGAAATCGAAACTAATGCGTTAAAAAAAAAACACGGCAATTTTAGATTAAAAAGTTTTTACTAAAATTTTCTTTTAGGTATAGTTTTTATTTTATTGATCATTTTAATGTTTTTAAGTTGTTTGAAATGTTCTAATAACTTTCAAAATCTTCCTTTTGATAAAAGAATATGGGAATTGTAATTCCTTTACATACCATTATAGTATTAAAAATTGTAACTTCCCCGTAGCTGTTTTGCCCGGGTGTTTCCTATCTTCGATACTAAAAGCTTTTGATTACCACTTAATTTTAACTGTAATCTTTGATTTGGGAGATTCTCAAAAGGTGGGATCCTTAAACGTTAACTTTATGTAATTTTTAAATTTTTCAAATTTAAGGCTATTTTTTAATAGTATAGTATATAAGTCTACAAAATTATACACAAACATTAAAAGACAGCAACTATTCTGGAAAATTAATTATTAAAGCATTTAATTAGCAGTTCTGTAGGTTACAGATTTTGAACATTGCTGACATGTAGGTTACACAGTTTTGACCTTTCCATAAATAAGTTTTGCTTAGTATTTAAAATATTCTTAAGACTAACAATGTAGTAAATTTGTCCTATAATTGTATGTGTATACATATATATGCATAATTAACATTTTGTTTTCCAGTAATAATAATAATAAAATTAAATGTTAAACTCTTATATTAAAATATTTACTACTTTTTTAGGAGTAATATGTTAATTTTATAGGAATCACACATTATGCAAAAAACATACCTTTGCACAATAATAGAAGTATCCAACATATAATTTATTCTTTTTATTTTCTCAGAAAACAAGTTACACTGCCATTTTTTTAATGCACATATCTATAATTTCTTTATCAAAAGAAAAAAAAAAGAAAAAAAAAAACCTCCTCTTGCAGTTACAGAGTGAAGTGGCGATGGCGATTTCAAGAAAATATCTTCATATTTTAAATTTGTGCTGTCTTTTTTAGATCAATAACGAAACCTGTTAAAATCAATGTCTCCCTGCGGAGTAAAATTATAGAAAATATTTGTTCACCATTAACAATGCTGATCTTTTCAATAATACCTGGCCATAAGTTTTCATCATAAATAACAAAGCACCAGTCACTAATGTCAATCTATTTTCAACTGTGAGGAGTCAGTTATAGAAACAATCTTTTTTTTTCACCAGCTTCAGTGGTAATGCATTTTTGATTCTTTAACAGAGACTGCAAAAACATGATCTATTTCTAATTTGAGTAATACCAAATTTGTATGCCGTTTGTATGCAGTGAATCTTTTGAGTACCTTTAATAGTTTTCGCTGTCTGTCTTACTATACTTCGAGCACTGTCAATTTCATTCTTTTTTTTTTTTTTACCAAAATTACAGCACGTTGCGGCTTAAGCTCATTATTTGCCTTGCATTTTGGTGGGGGTGCAAAGATGAAGAATGAAATTCTAAGGAGAAAGAGTAATTAAACCTTGAATTTAAAGAAAATTACCTCAAATACGATAATTTAATATATATATATATATATATATTAGATGTATTTTAGAACAATGAACTCTGTTATGATATATTTATTACTTTCTTCTATCTTTAATAGAAGAAAGTATTGTAATCGAAATTTTTTTACTTTCTTCTATCTTTAATAGAAGAAAGTATTGCAATCGAAATTTTTTTCGACTTCCGGTTTTCGACGGATTTACATGTTTTAGGGGTCAGAGATTCCAAAAAACATGTTTATAGAAAATGTCTGTCTGTCTGTGTGTCCGTCTGTCCGTCCGTCCGTCTGTCCGTCTGTCCGTCCGTCCGTCTGTCCGTCTGTCCGTCTGTCTGTCGCCATTGTACCATCAAAAAGTGTATGAAGTTATGCATAGAATTAAACCAAAATTTTATTTTAAGTTTTTGGTTATGGCAAGCAGGTCCCCCTGGAATTTGGAAAAAATTCGCCGGTAGGGGGCGCTGATATAGCAATTTTTGTGCGATTTTGAATATTGTACCATCCAAAAGTGTATGGAGTTATGCATGGAATTGAACCAAATTTTTATTTTAAGTTTTTGGATATGGCAAGCAGGTCCTCCCTGAATTTGGAAATAATTCGCCGGTAGGGGGCGCTGATATAGCAATTTTTGTGCGATTTTGAATATTGTACCATCCAAAAGTGTATGGAGTTAAGCATGGAATTGAACCAAATTTTTATTTTTAGTTTTTGGATATGGCAAGCAGGTCCTCCCTGAATTTGGAAAAAATTCGCCGGTAGGGAGCGCTGTAAATGCGATTTTTGTGCGATTTTGAATATTGTACCATATAAAAGTGTATGAAGTTATACATAGAATTGAACCAAATTTTTATTTTAAGTTTTTGGATATGGCAAGCTGGTCCTCCCTGAATTTGGAAAAAATTCACCGGTAGGGGGCGCTGTAATAGTGATTTTTGTGCGATTTTGAATGTTGTACCGTCCAAAAGTGTATGAAGTTATGCATAGAATTAAACCAAATTTTTATTTTAAGTTTTTGGATATGGCAAGCAGGTCCTCCCTGAATTTGCAAAAAAATTCGCCGTTAGGGGGCGCTGTAATAGCGATTTTTGTGCGATTTTGAATATTTTACCATCGAAAAGTGTATGAAGTTATGCATAGAATTGAACCAAAATAATTTTTTAAGTTTTTGGCTATGGAAAGGAGGTCCTCCCTGAATTTGTAAAAAAATCGCCCGCAGAGGGCGCTGTAATAGCGATTTTTGTGCAATTTTTGTGCCATTTTGAATATTGTACCGTCGAAAAGTGTATGAAGTTATGCATAGAATTGAACCAAATTTTATGTGTTTGTTTTTGGTCATGTCACGAAGGTCCTCCCTGAATTTTGAAAAATTCTGCTGGTAGGGGGCACTATAATTGCGATGTCTGTACCATTTTCATTATTGTACCATCGAAAAGTGTATGAATTTATCCATATAATTGAACCAAATTTTGTGTGCATATTTCTGGCTATGGCAAACAAGTCCTCCCTGAACTTGAAAAAATTCCGCCAGAAGGAGGCGCTATGATTCCGATCTCTGTGCCATTTTCTTTATTGTACCATCGAACAACGTATAAAATTATGCATACAATTGAACAAAAATTTTTGTGCTTGTTTTTGGCTTTGGCTAACAGGTCCTCCTAGAATTTGGAAATATTGCGCGGTAAAGGGGCTCTGTGCTTGCGATTTTTGTATACTTTTCTTGATTTTTCGTAGTTCTATTGTGCATCGGCGGCTCATGCAGCGGCGGGAACTCGCTTCCTGCTAAGCCGGCTATTCGCAAACAGCTGATAACAACAAAATAAGGAAAAATTAATAATTTTAAAAAATATCATGATATAGATTAACTCGTTTTTAGCCCGTTTAATTGACTTGATCAGAAATTTAAGATGAAAATCAAAGTTGGTATATATTGAACTAATAATATTGAAGTATTAACATGTGTAACTAGGTTTTGAAATATTAAGATGTATAAGATAGAAGAAAGTTTTGGGATTGGCACATCCAACTAGTTTATATATGTATTTAGAAAATTAAAATTAGTAGTGTTTAGATCTTCCACGATTTGGACATGGTTATTAAATAATCTTTTGGGGTACATTTGCTGCAAAGAAAACCTTTCGAAATACATAACAACACGTAAGATCTTTGAAGAATTACTTTTGAAATAAATAAAATAAATTTTATTATTAATTTTCAATCATACTTTTACATAAGTGAAATTTCGTAACGATCGCAGCGGCCGCCATTTTGTGTCAATAGTACACATGTAAATTGAGCATGCTTCTAGTCAAATTTTATTATTACACGTACTAAATATGCCTTATTTATACAAAACACGGTAATTATTTACGATAAAATATTATAATAAATATCTTTTTTTACGTTTCAGGACACGAATTACCTGTAAAAATAAATTTACTGAAAAAAATAGGTGCTTCGATCGACATTCCCTCGTTTCTGCACTTAACTCAACAGAGGATTTCTTTCTACCTTCCTTGCATAATCTTAGCAGATCACATTCATCCTGATGTGTTGTAATCCGCTTTCATCCGCATTTTTTTATGATATTTTGAGGATGTGACAGCAGTTTCAAATAAACCTTTAATTTAGACACAAAGTGTTGTGATATGTTGAAATCCTGTGCTACTACAGTTTGCTATTGTCAGTACACTTTAATATTTCTATCTGCCCACGTTTCCGTGGAGATAGGTATCCTCTCTTACCCATGACATGCAATACAATGTTTTCAGAGACAACTTACGCAATTAGTAAGTGTTTGAAATATTTTTAGTTAACTTAGTCTTTTAAGAAATTAGCTATTTCTCTTTACATTTTATCGCCCAATCTGTCAGAGAACCCATGTTACATTTTTGCTGCCACATCGCCTGCCTGTTTATATTTCTTTCGGCATTTTTCGCCGTGTTTAGTTGTTTCAAGGCAGTTCCTGCGCGAAAAGTCTCATTTTTTACAAATCTATAGGTACTGGTGGTACACAAATGTATTACGTCTTACCGCTGCGTGCCGTTTAATTTATCGCGATTCGTCCAGACACCTAACTGGACGAATCATCACGGTATGTTTATGCAAATGTCTTACTTCACTGGGTTTTCAGATTAAAAATTTAAGCTTAACAGACTTATGTAAAAAATCAGCAATGCTTAGCCACAAAATGGAAATTAGTAAGCCGTCAAGCTCACATTCATGTTCCAGTATCAGAGGCCTGTTTGTGGTTGGCGTCAAGCATAATAAAACATGCTCCAAATATAACAAAACACAAAATAGAGGCACAATACTCAGTTACCACAATAATTTAGACAGTACTGAATTTTTTTACATTGCTGACTAGAAACACCATAAATAATTTTTATATGAAACAACTAAATTATGTATTAAAATAGGTTTATGAGATTTATTAAAAAAGGTACTTTCCTATTAGCTACATGCCAGTGGTTTTCAGTAGTTAAAGAAATTTTTTTATTCTGATAATTTCAGTCTTAAAGCGCGTTTATTGATTGCATATGTGTTAAATTTGTGTTACATTTCTATTATTCTTTCATTTATTATTTGATGAAAGTTTAATTTCGTTATAGCAAGAGTATTAAAATTGTTTTAATTGCAAATGTGTCAATCGTCCGAAGATAGTCTTTAAAAAATTCACGTTTTGAAATTATTTTACACTTAATAAAATATAAGTAAATTGAAATACAGTTTTGAAACAAATTGCATTTGAAGGTAGATTTTTGACCCTATTTGATGGTGGAAAAACTGACAATGTGCTATGTTTAGAAGTTAATGAATTGAAAAAGGGCTAAATTTATTATTCATGTTATTGCCATCGACAATGTCACATAAGCGTTATACAAGTCCTTGCTTTCGCTTTATTACATAGAGTTTCGAAAAGATGTAAAAGTCAACAAATATTTAACATCAAAAAATCCATTTCATTCATTTCATAAAAAAAATCCGTTTGCTGTAGATTAATGAAATGCTTAAAATATATAGTCTACTATATAAACATTATAAATATACTAAATAAGTTGGTAACTATTAATTTCAATTGAGTAATATTCTTAAAATCAATATCTCCCTTCTGAGTATCTTGCCGATAAATAGGAATAGGGGAATAATTAATTGAAAATTTGTTATGAGAATTTCCCTCCAAAATTCGAGTAATTCTACGCATTTAATAATGTTCTGCTAAAACGGACTTTGTCTCCTAATTAACTCATTTACTAAACAAATGTTATTTTATTTATCAACAGAAGATTTTTATAACAGAAAGAAGGTAAACACGTCAAAAAATTATGAAATATTGTTAGATTGTGTATTGATTTTAATTTTGCATTGATTTGAATTCGAAACTAGAAGCATTAAATTTTGATTACAATTGCACTTGTGTAGAACTATATATGAGAGGATAATACTTGAGAAAAATTTAATTTCTAGAGCATTTTTTAAAGTACAGTTGTTGGAACTAAGTAATATAAAACTTGAAAAAACACGATAAAATACAACTGTATGCTAATTCCTCATGTATTTATCGCATTTACCCCTTTTTTTGCTAAAATAGGGTACGCGAATGTTACGCAAGATTTTTAAAAGCTCATTCAACTTCATTCTATTTAAACGAAATTTTAAATTGAGCAAAGAAATAATTCGATGAATTTATTTTATAAATATGTCTTTAATCAATGTTATTTTATTTGTACTTTGATTTCGACAATCTCTAGATAGCCATGTTAACCAGGGTGGAGATATCGTTTTTTTTTCCCACTAATAAGACATCTCGGTATACATTTTATTTCCATGTGGTGTATTCTTAGATGAACAAAAATTTAAGTTTCTATTCAAATTAATGGTATTTCTCTATTGCAACGATGATTGTTTTATATTTAGGGATAAATTTTTAGCGCTAATAACGAATAGTTTGCTATTAATCTTCACGAAGTACTTCTTTTTTTTTTCTTTTTTAAGTGCAGTAAAGGAATTTTGTTTAAATCTATATTTTATGTCAAAACTTACGTTTTACATATTTGAATTTGTATTTGTCTGAACTTAAACATTATCTAAACCAAACGCTATTTTAATACAGCACGTGATTCGTAGTTTACCAATATAATAATCAACGGTGGATTGTTGTACAGAAATGTTTGCAGGTAAAAGAATTGTCGTTTTTTTTTCTTTAAATCATAGTTAAAAATTAAAACTTTCATTACTTTATCGATTATTTAGAGCTTTTATCTGTATGTTTCTTTGGGATACATATATTTGTTATTATGGTGAAAATAATAATATATACTAATATTATAAAGACGTAAATTTGTTTGTAAAAAATTGTTTGTTTAATCGTTTTTTTTTTTTTTGTTTGTTTCTAGAGATAATCTCTGGATATACGAAACTGATTTCAAACGTAATTGTGGCAAATTGATGCTGAGTATCGTTGCTCCACCATGTTATATGTCGGTGGCACGACCAAACTGGGGCGACCAAACGGTAGCGAAAACTTTCTAAAATTCCATTTTTCGTTACATTGAAGGTTTTAGAAAATTGAAATTTGTGATGGTTGTTATTTCTAAAATTAAAGGATCTGCAAGAGCAGTTTCTAAAAAAAAAATCTAAATTTAAAATAGAACTAGTATGTTGTGGCCATCACAAAACTTTCTTCTATATAAATCACGTCAATTAAATCATTTAAATAGTACAAGAAATTACATGAATTTAGCACCAATGTGGAAATTTTCAAAACATAAAATCAATGAAGGAGGTGCTTTCTGAATTCTTTTCTTGAAATATTCAATGAATATTTACAGATACATGATTCTATACATATTTACAATAAGTATTATCAAATACTTAATCTGGTTTTTCGAAAAAGGAAGGCACAGCCTCATCAACAAACTGTAAAAAAAAATACAGCGATCATGCTTTTTGAAATCAAAACATCTCTTCCTCTCTTTCCAGCAATAATACCGAAGTCGCATTCTAAGGTAGGATGCGCGCGCAAAGCGCGTCCTTCGTTGCATGTGGTGCAGAGAAAAAGTTTCTCTTCACCAATTCATATAAAAGTATATCTGAATTTGAAGTTTGATGAAAATTCGTGCATTAGTTCTTGAGAGTGCATATATCTCTATAGTCGAAAATCTGAAAAATGTAACATAGCAGCGCCCCCTGTTGAGCGATTTACACCAAAAGTAAACAGCATTAAATGATATCAAATTATATCTGAATCTGAAGTTTGTTGAAAATCTAAGCGTTAGTTCTTGAGATAAAGCTATTGCGGAAATCGCAAACAATGTAGCATAGCAGCGCCACCTGTTGGGCGATTTACACCAAAAATTAAACAGCACTAATTTATATCAGGGACTAACTGAATCTGAAGTTTGATGAAAATTCGTGCATTTTTTCTTGAGTTAGAGCTATTGCGATAATCATTAATAATGCAGCATAGCAACGCCACCTGTTGGGCGATTTTTACAAAAAAGTAATCAGCACCAAACTATATTTTGGACTAACTGAATCTGCAGGTTTATGAAAATCTGTGCAGTAGTTCTTGAGATATAGCTATTGCAGAAATCGTGAAAAATGCCGCATAGTAGCGCCACCTGTTGGGCGATTTTCTCCAAAAGCTAATCAAGTCCAGTTTATATCAAGGTCTAACTAAATATAAAGTTTTGTGAAATTCAGTGCATTATTTCTTGAGATAGAGCACCCACAAAATTTTTTTGTCACATACAGACTCACAGAGTGACAGAGTGACAGACAGACTCACAGACAGACATTTTCTAAAAACCATCAAATCGTGTTCTGGGTATTCTAAAACGTATAAATCCATCGAAAACCGGAAAGTCGAAATTTTTCACGAATCCAATACTTTCTTCTAGTAAAGATAGAAGAAAGTAAAAATGAGTGTAAAGCGGTCTACAAATTTTCTAAAATTAGATATCTATGGAATTGATAAAGATAGAAGCTTAAAAATTGGTATGGTAGATACGTATAAGGTGTAAATAACCTCTAAAGCCAATTACGAAAAATATAGAAATTCAAAAGTGTTACAGGATAGAAAATAATCCTAACAACTTTCTAAATTACGATTTTTATGGAATATCAGGAAATACAAACCTATTTTAAAAGTAATGTTGGCAAGTTGATGTTGACAGTTCCGAATCCAACAAAGGATATACTGCGATTTTTGCAATATTCAAAAGCTTAAAAACAGGAAATTTGGTATAATAGTTACTTATAAGATGTAAATGATCTCTAAGAAAAGTAAAAAAAAAAAAAAAAAAAAAAATTGTGAAATTTAGAAGGACGATATGATTTCTATGGAATTGTAAACAATAGCAATTTAAAATTTTGCATGACTGCTACATTTAAGACACAAATGCAAGAACTCAACAGTTAAAAACAAAATTCAAATTGAAAGTGGTAAGGTTAAAAATCGTTCTAAATATATGATTTTTGTGATACTCAAGGGACTAGAAACTTGAAATATGTCATGATGATTACTTTAAAAAGACAAATGATCACTGAGAATAGCATCTAAAAAATCGAAATTTATAAGGATGGAATCAGCGGAAAACTTTCTAGAAACATTCTACATTACGATTTCTGTGGAATTTTACTTAATATTCATTTACTAATTCATGCCACATCCATTTCATGTTTAGATAACATATTCGCATATCTGATTTCAAATCACTAGCAGCTTCTTAAATGCGTTATTCCAACATTAATGTCTTCATAATTAAAAAATTATGTTATTCATTAAATTCCAACTATATTAAATTGTTTTAAAACCAATTAAAATCTCTCAAAAATTTTTAATTTTGCAAGTTTTACTTTATAAAATCTTATTTTGGTCATAAAGGACTATATTGGCTAAAACATATCTGGCTAAAGCCAATAAAAGGAACCGGCTTGACTATTTACAGAGTTTTTACAGTGGTGAGTTTTTGCCACATTGCAATATAGCACGGTAAAGTGCCGATATTTCGTCCTCCTTAATTTGTCCGCTTCTGCGAAAGTGGCGCCACTTATGACGCAAGGCACAGGGGACGGAATGTAAAAGGTGTCAGGATTGAAAGTTTTGTTCGTCAAGACGCATACATAAATTAAAGACGGCGAATTTCCTATTTTTAGAATACCCAGTTTCTAATTACGTTGCTTGTAGAAAGTATTTTTCGATACTGTATGCAATTATTTCTTATTCATTGCATTTATTTTACGTTGGTACGATGCTGACAGTAGCATACAGCGAGTTTTCCGGGGACGAAATTAGGAATGCCTTTTCATGAAATTTTTTCCCCTCATGTTTGGATGGCTAGTGTTTCGTTATGTTATTCTTCCACTCATAATTAGTACATCTCTTTGTGCCTTACTTTAATGCAAATTAAATTAATTACTCATTTAGAAATAAATGTTGATTTAGTCATAAGTTAAGACTCGGCATATTGAATTTTTCTTTTTTTTTTTTTTTGGGGGGGGGGGACGAAATTGGGACCATTTATTTTCTTTTTCATTTTTAGATACCTTTGAAAAAACAATTTTTTGCATTTAAAAAAATTTTTTGTTCGATGTTTGCCCATGTTTCTATGTGCGTGGGTAGTTACTCTATCTAAAATCAAATTTGATAGATTTTCACTGAAAATTATAACTTCCAAGGGCCTAAAAGTGACTGGGGGTCGATAATAGGACACCTTACCCTAAATTTGCTATTTATTCTATTTATTATATAAATCTGCTATTTATTATTATTTTGCGATTATTAATTTTATTTTCTGATCTCAGGCCCAGATAACGTCAGCAGGTCAGCTAATTATTTATATTCCAAAATTGTTCAAATTAAGGGTTCTCGGGACTCCTAAAGCTTCAAAATTTTCGAAAGTTTAATTTTTTATATGTTAAACTACTATCTTGTCTGAATATTTTGATGGAATTATTTTTTGGGGAACTATTTTTTTTTAATTCCCATTAGAACAGAAGCTATGGCTTTTAGAATTATACCCGCGATCGTCACGTACGAATCTAAGTACGTGCCTTTACGAATCTAAGTCATTTTCCTCAGAATGGCATTTTTGAGCATAAAGCGCAGGATGTCTCAAAAACTTCTCAATAATTTTTCATAAAATTTAAAAAATATATGTTTCAAGTTATTCTGTATAAACTAAAAATTTGTAAAAATCTAAAATTTTCTTTTTATTGGTCAGAAAAATATTTTTTTACGGTAATGGAATTACTGTTGGAATTTTCGAAAATTTTTATTAGCTGAATACAACTATGCCATAAAAAGGCGTTAAATACAGATTAATTTAGGTTCACAGTAATTAATATAATCTGAAGTATAATTAGATACTAAAATTTTAATTCTAGTTGCAAAATTAATTTTTTAATCCTGTACGTAAATTGTCATACCAATTTTCAGCTTGAGAAATTTCCAACAGTTTGAAACCCCTCATAAATATTAATTTAGCATCTTGTAATTTTTCAAATACAAGAAATGAAAGAACATACTTATATCTTTCAATACCGCTAAAAATTGTTTTCTGACATAATGTACATTTTGCAATATTAAATGTTGAAAATGTTTTTTTTTTTTTCATTTTTTTCAAATTTTAAGATCCTGAGACCTCTAGTAATTTGATTTCTAATAAATACTCTCAGAAACTACATAAAAAAAGTATTTACTACTGTAGAAATAGTTAGAAGCATCTGTTTATAATATATTGAGTGAAATATTGAAGGTTTTATTCAAATACATTAAAGGTTGCAATTAATTTTATAAATATTACTTCTAATAAAATTTTCACTTTTACATTGGTTTAATGATAAAGAATTTATTAATGTGTAACCATTAAGAAGCATCTGTTTGTAATATATTATCTAAAAAATTGCTTATTTTTATTGAAATTCAATAAATGTTAATTAATCATTATTTTTTTGTAAAAGATATTCAATAAAAGTATCTCTTATTTTTATTTCTAATAAACTCTGTCATTTTTATAATTAAACTTTGCATAAAGTATTTTTATAAGAACATTCAGAAACATCTGCTTATAATGCATTGTCTAAAATTTTAAATGTTTTATATTTAAATCCATTAAACGTTATAATAATAGTTGCTACGTACAATAAATATTCTCATTTTTCAGTTACATCAAGGATAAATTATTACTATCGTAGAAACACTCAGCAGCATATGTTTAAAACATATTATATACTATAATGATTCATATAATAACGTAGACGATTACTTTGTTTAAAACTAAATATATGAATGTTTACATTCTTTTTTTCTTATTAAAGTATATGCAATGCATTCTTTATTTCTATTTCTAATAAACGCTCTTACATTTGAATTACATTTTTAGTACTGTTGAAACATTCGGTGGCATCTGTTTAAAATAGCTTGTCAGCAAACTGCATTTCTTTTATTTATCTTTAAGAAATGTTATTTAGTCATTATATATATTGTTTTAGTATTAAAACCCAGTGGTGTAGAGGTCAGGGCATCTGACTTCCGCACCGCAGGTCGACAGTTCGACCCCCGATAGGGCAAGGTTCACTCAGCCTTTCATTCCTTTGGGGTTAATAAAATGAGAACCAAGCTTGCTTGGGAACTACGGCTGACCACCTGGCCGGGACGCATGCTGTATAGCACCTCGGGGCCCAGGGTCAAGAAAACAAAGATGGGCACTGTCGGCCCAGATCCTTCATGGATTGTATAGCCACAGAGTTAGTTTTAGTTTAGTTTAGTTTTTAGTATTACGCTATTTATTCTTGCAAACTGCAAAAATTCGTTTTCTAAGGTAGGTATACAGAAAACACGCATTCACTTCAACACTTTACGGATAATAATTTCATATATTTCAAGTATTTTTCTTCTTATCTAATTCAATGTCGCTAATTAAAGGGATACAAATTACTAAATTCTTCTTTAAAATGTGGATGACTAAATTAGGGCTTACAATATTTAAAAGGATAATTCATCAAATGAACTGAAATGCATTTCGGCTGTTGTAGGTACATGTGTCATGAGACTTGTCAGACGAGTTAGATACCAGAACTTTGTAGAACGTTTCATAAATACGAGATACAAATCTCACGAAAAACGTTCTAAAATCGTTCTAAATGGATTTCTATTGAATTGCTAAAAATAGTAATTTGAAATTTGGCATGGTAGATACTTAAAAGATGCAAACACTCTCTGAACAGTTTCTAAAAAATTCCAAATTTAAAAGGTGAAATTAGAGAAAAGCGTTCTAAAAGTATTTTTAATTACAATTTATATGTAATCTCAGAAATTACAAAAGCAATTTGAAACATAATGATTGCAAATTGATGGTTACAGTCACTGCACCAATATAGGCTATATTTTATGTAAGTGACACAACTACCAGGATGTTACAGGAGCAAAAAACGTTCACAAATTGCGATTTTTGTAATAAAGAATGGGTTATTACCTTGAAATTTGGTATGATAGTTAATTATAAGATGTAAATGCTCTCTAAGAACGGTTTCTAAAAAAATTTTTATTTAAAAGCGGGAAATGAACGAAAAGTTTTCTAAGAACGTTCTAAATTACGATTTCTATGAAATTGTTAGATATAGTAACTCGGAATTTGGCATGATAGATACTTATAAGTTGTAAATGTTCTTTAGGAACAGTTTCTAAAGGATTCGAATGTTTGAAAGGTAAAATAAGCAAAAAGCGTATTAAAACCTTTCTTAATTGCTATTCCCATGGAATCTTAGGATATACCTAACCTATTTCAAAATTAATGCTGCAAATCCATGGTGACAGTCCTTGCTCCAACACGGCTACATTTTATTTTAGTGTCACTACTACAAAGGGGGTAGTAGATTGTTATACTGAAAGCATGAAATATGGCATGGCCGTTATTTTTAAGATGTGAATGTTAAGAACGGTTTCTAAACATTTCGAAAGTAGCAGTGAAAAAAGAAATGATCGTAAAAGCTTCAAACTTCATTCTAAATTATTATTTATTTACAATTAGTTTTATTTTTTCTCATTAATTTAAGTCTAATTTTCGAATAGTTTTGTGTAATAATGCTGTTAATGGAACTGTGGCTTAATTAGTAATTTTTTAATTATTTGTAGTAGTATAATTTCTGCTAATAAAAGTAGGCACACAAATACCACTTGGTATAATTCAACTATTATGCGAGCAAAGCCGCCGGTTTTGCTAGAAGCATGTAATTATTTATGGTATTCTTCTAATAATGCGCATTTACATCATCCGTACATTATATAAAAGCTACTGCGTTAGACATGAGTCACAGTTATCAACAGCAGTATGAAAAAAATTGTGTATAATAGATATTACAGGCTTAATAAATTCATATACATACATATATACCGGTTGTCCTAAAAAAGACTGACTGATTTTAAAATTCTATAACTTGCAAACGGTGACAGATATTTAAAAAATTCTTGCAGGAGGGTTATGCATGAGCTCAAAAGTTTATTTTACAGTGACTTTCGATTTTAGTTCGAATTACAAACAATAGATGGCGCTGTAAGCAATAGGCGCTAAATTCAGGCTTAATTTTTTGGCACTTTGGGACTCAGTCAATGCATTTTAATCTCCTTTTTACGCATGGAAGAAGAGAAAGGCCAAAAAATCGAACCTGTATTTAGCGCCTATTGCTTACAGCGTCATCTATTGTTTGTAATTCGAACTAATATCGAAAATCACTGTAAAAAAACTTTTGAACTCATGCATAACCCTCCAGCAAGAATTTTTTAAATATTTGTCACCGTTTTCAAGTTATTGAATTTTAAAATCAGTCAGTCCTTTTTAGGACACCCAGTATATATATATATATATATATATATATATACAGCGATGACAGCGATGACCACCTCGGGAACTCAGCTTTCTCTTTAGAGTGTTAGTGCAATCCCGAGGGGTAGACCACACCCACTCCTCCCGACTCTCAACCAGAGTCTGAGAGGGAGCGTCGGGTCCCTGATCAAGCTGCTGAGATTTATTTCGGTTACTGTGAGATTTACAATTACAATCACAATTGGCTACCCAATTTTCTGGGCGAACCGAAGATTTCACATCGAGATATATGACTGTATGTAGTGATTACATGAGGATCATTTCACCTAATGTGATTGCCTAATTGTTTACAATTTTCTTGGATATATATACGTCACAGTACATTTAACACACAATATTTACATGACAATTAGAAACACATTACAACACAATATCAAACACCTACTATTTACATGACTGTGTGTAGTGATTACATGAGGATCAATTGAATGTGATTGCATAATTATTTACATTTTTCATGGATTTACAGGGATTTCACAGTACATTAAACACACAATATTGAACATCACAATTAGAAACACATTACAACACACCTACTATTTACAATTTGCGCATACAAGAGTTTGGAGAGATGCACAAGATAAAAATTCAAAAGTAATAGAAGTTTCTGGCACCCGCTAATAACCCGTTTCTCCCTCCATGCTACACCCTAGTGATGGAGTCAGACTAGAATGGCTCTGTATTTGAAAAGATGTACTCGTTTGTTTCTATAAACCTCATGCATTGTATAATCTTGTTGAGTAGTTGTGGTTTCTCTTTTACATCCCGCCACCAACTTGCTAAATTCATACGTGTGTGTTTTTTGAGATGATAATACGATGTTAATGTACAGTATAATACATAATGTAACGATGTTGATGGCAAGCCACAAATGCATAGTGGGGAGTCTCTTTTGTTAATTTTGTATAAGTGTTCCTGAAAGGGGCCGTGATTTGTTAAAAATATGTGTAAGTATCTGTTGTTTACGAAATACTTGTGGTCAACCAATGGCAAGAATTCCTTCGTATATCGGCCTGTTTCTGAATCCGTCCAGCGTTTTTGCCAATTTTTTAACAGATTCTGCTTTGTCTGTGATTTTAGTGAAGAAGCTGGATATGGTAAAAATGTATGTATTAGTGTTTCATCCGTTACTGCCGATTTTGCCAGTTGGTCAGCTGCCTCATTGCCCTCAACACCTGAATGTCCTTTTGTCCAATTGAAGTATATGTCTTTTACTGTTGTTTGTAATTGTTGAAGAATTTTTAGTATTAAATAGTTTGTATTGTCAAAATTGTTTAATGCTTTTAAACTTGATAGGCTATCCGTTATGATTAAGTATTGAGAATGTTTGTCCGACTCTATCCACTTTAATGATGAGGAGATCGCGAAGAGTTCTGGCTGGAAGACGGAGTTATCCTGGGACAGTTTTGCTCTCCAAGTATAGATTTGCTCGTTTTTTTCGTACACACAAAATGCCGAGGCTGTGCCTTCGGACATTTTGGAACCGTCCGTGTATATTGTAATTTTGCCTACATAGTCGTTTATTTCACAAATTTGTATTTCACTTGTTAGTGGTGATGTTTTGTATTTTGAGCATTTGGATAGTATAGTGGAGCAAAAGCCTTTTCTGTTGACTTGCCGAGACGAATCGTCCCCGAATACTCCGCCTCCGCCTCCAACTGCAAATCCAGTGGGGGCAGACCTGTGAGGACCTGCAGGGCGTTTGTTGACGTATTGCGATATGCTCTCGTTATCAGCAACAAAGCTTTCCTTTGTGCCGAGAGCAAATGTCGACGACCGTGATATTGCGCCATACGCGGAAACCAGACAGCTTACGCGTAGGCCAGTTTCCTTTGTAAGTTCGCCGAGTACCAAATCTTAAAAAATTCCGGAGGGAGTCGACCTGAGATTGATGAAAATTTATAAAGATTTTGAGTTATTTTTCCGATTTCTACTCTCTTTTGTGCCACATGTGGGAGAAATGATAATTGTTTATCTAATATTACCCCCAGGTATTTTAGTGTTGTTTCTGATTTTATTGATTTACCTTGAAGTTTAAATGTGGGGCCCTGCTTAAGGTGTTTGGGTTTGCCAAAAGTTAATGATGAGGATTTTTCATGTGAAATTTCTATTTTGTTGGTTTCTGCCAAACTCTGAATAAATTTTAAAGCTTTCTGACCTTTTTGTTCAAGTTGCTGTCTCGACTGTGCCCAGATCAGTAATATCACGTCATCCGCGTATGCCACCAGTTCACAGTCCTGTACATCAAAGGTCCCCAACAGAGTCTCCAACAGAACCAACTAAAGAAAAGGACCCAGACACGATCCCTGCGGGCAACCCTTACTAAAGAAGTACAACAAAAATGGTGCCATCCAGTCCACCTGAGCTCGCCTACCCGAAAGGAAGGAAACAACAAGACTAATGAGTTGTTTAGAAATACCTAGTCTTTGCAATGCTAGGATCACCTGATCCCAAGGGAGGTTGTCAAATGCTCCTCTGAAATCCAGTGACACCAGTGATGTGTATTGTTTATTTTGTTTGTGTTGTTCTACTAATGAAATCACTTGCTCCAAAGCCGTTTCTGTAGATTTATTTTGCGTGTAGCCGTGTTGCTTACCCGATAGGAAATTCGTTTTGTCTAATGCGTGATGTATTCTTCTTAGAATTAATTTCTCTAAGATTTTTACGAATATTGGTAATAGAGTGATGGGGCGATATGAAGAGCTCTCATTCAAGAGTTTTCCCTCCTTTCTAAAATACACGAGCTCTCCCAATTTCCAGTCATCAGGAAAATAGTTTAACTTTAAAAGACTGTTGTACATATCCAACAGAATATTAGGAATTTTTGAAAAGATGCACCTGACCATCCTGTGATCAATTTGATCAGGTCCTGTCGCCTTGTTAATATTGAATGAGAAAACAACATTTCGCAACTCTCTTTTCGTGAATTTTGCCTGGTCGTGCGAGTTTAGTCGCTGTGGTAGTTGCTTTGGAGTTTCATCGCCAAAAATGTCTCTCGTTAGTTTTAAAAGGGTTGATGACCTGGAAATGGGTGACAAAGAATCAAATTGGTAACTGATATGTGAGTCCTGGAATCGCTGGAAGGCCAACTTTTTCGTTAAACCAAAAGGATCCGTCTCTCTGCGACACAGGTTTGTCCAAGCTTTTTCCTTCTCCGATAAAATCTGTTTTTGATAAATTGCCCTTTCTCTTTTGTATTGCTGGTTTATATTTGACTCGTAGTTTGAATTTTTTGCTCTTTTTAAAAGAGCTGCTACTTTATTTCTTTGGGCCCTCAATTGTGGACACCACCAGGAAATTTTAAATTTCTTGAAGGGGGCTTTCTTTTTAAAGGATTTATTGGCTTGCAATAATATTTCTTGTTTAAAAGTTTCGTATTCTTCGTTAAACTGGTCTATAGTTTCTATGTCATTAAAGTTAATCTGTGAGCATTTTCGAGTTAGTTGTTCGGAAAATTTTGTCAAAGGGATTCCCTTTGTTTTTAATCTTCTTCTTGGTAGTTCGGGTATTGTGAAATTTAGCTCTGTTTCTATTGGGTAGTGGTCTCCAAAAAGGGAAGGAATTACTTCCCAGTGTTTTATGTGTGAAAACATAGCCTGCGTGCAGATGGACAGATCTGGCCTCCCCAGGTTCTTCCCCGACTCATACGTTGGTGGACTGGATGAAGAGTTTAGAATAACTCGTTGATACGCTATGACTCTATCGATAAGAACTTTTCCCCTGGTGTCTTCACTCCTATAGTCCCAAAGCTGACTGTGAGCGTTGAAATCACCGAGAAACAACTGCAATGGGCTCTGATTTTTAGAACCCAGCCAGTTCTCAATATCCTCATCAAAGTCAGCACTCGGGGGCTATACAGGCTGCCAATGCTTAAGGTTAAAGGCTTAAGGTCTAAATTTATAAAAACTGAGTTATAGTGTTTAGAAGAGAGACTATGTTTTAAGTTTTGGTCTAAGATTAAAATATGGACTTTTTTAGAGCTTGAACTATAGCATGGTGTTGTTCGAGGAAGTGATAGAGGTCTATTTTCATAAAGGTATGCATCTTGAAGACAAACGAGGGAATAGTTCGAGTCTGAGAGGAATTTCATGAAAGCAGCGGTTTGTGATCTGTTGTTCTGTAAATTTTGTTGAATTAATTTGAATATTTACCTCTATAAGTCAATGACGCTAGCGCTGCTTGTTTCTTTCGCTAATACACGCTGCAGGATGGATCGTAAGATGGATGTTTTTCATATAGTCCAGCTTTCCTATGGTCCCCCTTGTAGTAGTCGAGCACTTTTTTGCAGTTAACACACTCTTCTTTTTCTGAGGCACAATCCTTGATGTTGTGGCCTTTGCCACATTTAGCGCAGGCCTCCGCATTCTGGCACACTCTTGCTGTATGCCCTATTTCCTGACAGTGATAACACCTTTGAATGAAAACATACCGTCTTACCGTGCACCGGTTAAATCCTATGCACAATTTTCCTGCCATTAGTTGCAGTGCATCTCTCTCCAGTAGCTGCAACACCAAGTGCGAGGTTTCCTCGCCCTCTCTTCCTTTCAATACTCTTATCAGCTCATATTGCACCTTCCTCCTCAGAGCTCTTTCCAAAGCCGGATAGAGTACTTGTTTTTCAAATAGCTCTTGTTGCTCTTCTAAGTTGTTCAGTGAACTGTCTGCTTCTCTTTCGACGTTTTTCTGTGTGACTACTGGGGCTTCTGGGGCTCCAAAGACTATCACTCGGGCTGTTTTCGGGTTTGGTTCTTTAATATCCAGTTTTTCCGCCATATTTTCTGTAGTGCAGATTTTATCTTTCACCTGTTCTAGGTCAAATTTGTTTTTACATGTTATTATTATTTTATTTTGTTTAGTTGTTTGGCAGTCTACTGGTGGTAATTCAGCCATATTCATAGAATTGAGAACTTTCTTTATTATTGGCATTTTTGTTTCCTTGTCTTTTGGTGTTAATATTAGTGTCGCTCTTTCTTGTGGGAGCGGTGGAAAATTTGTCATTTCTGCATATGTTGGTCGGTCATTTTCTATTGCTGTTTCTCCCTCTCTATGATTAATTGAGACCTTTGGGTTTTCTGCCTGAAGAGTGGTAACATGTTCGACGAGTCTTTTTTCCATTTGTTCATGGTTCTGTTGTATGATTTTGTTCATATCATTGATCAATTGATCTTCTCTTTCGATTTTATCTTGTTTTGTCTGTTTGATTAACTCTTCTTGGAATTTAATTCTTTCGATGAGTTTCGTTATTAAGTGATCTTTTTCTTCTGTTTGTTGTTTGAGCTGCTTAAAGTTTTTGATTACTGATGACATGGTATTCTTTATCTTTACTTCTTTGTTTGACGCTAACTGCGTTTGTAGTTGGTGCATGAGTTCTAGTACCTGGTCTGCAATTTACGACAACGTGTCTCGTTCTTGGTGTTCTTCCTTCTCAGCCTTGTCGTGTTGTCTTACGCTTTCTTTCTCTATTTCCACCGCTTTCTCTTCCAAAAACTTTCGGTATTTTTGTACATTTTCATTACTTCCTTTGTCGCGTTTCTTTTGATGTCTAACCATCTGATCTATTAAAACCAGTATCGCCATTCGTGATGCTGTTTCGGCGTCAAATGGCAGTAGTTCATCATGAATCATTGTCAATCTGTTTCATTGTGAATATATATTTTTATAATATCAGTAGATAAAAATACTTCTGATTTTCTCTATCAGCTTATGTCTTCTATTGTGACTGGATCGGTCCTGATTATGCTGTTTGCACAGCGTTTTCACTTAGTATAATTTATTCACTTTTTCAATTATGGCCCAGGCCTCACCAGGACCCAACCATGCTTTTTGAAGGAAAGGGGAAATAGAAGAGTTTAAAGTAAAAATCAGTGACCTAGATCACCGTAAATGACTAAGAGAAAAAATTAATGATCGGACAGCGGGGGATTTTTAGTAATCTTAAGGGGAAAAAATATAGAGAGAGGCTTTGGAAGATAAGTTACATAAACTAGGGGACATAATTTTGAAGAAAACTGACCCAAAAATAAATAAATAAATAAATAAATAAAAAATAAATAAATAAGTAAAAATAAATAAATAAATAAATAAAACGAGTTTCAATGCTCATATACCTCATTGCTCTCGATGTGCCATTTACAAACATTTTTCTCTTGGTTACTTTCAAGTTCTTTTCATTTAATCTTTATTTACATTTTTGTACACATTGTTGACAAGTTTATTCAAGTTTCCTGTTTCTCTCCACTAAACCTTTCCAATGATATGTGGTATATCCTGTGAATGTTTTTCACATTTGATAATTACGCATTTTGCCATAGGTAGTTGCACAAAATGTCTAATATTAACTGTAGACCAGTCCTGCAGTTTTGAGGTTTTTCGCTGAAGAAAAACCAGACAGGGAATATTAACAACTAAATGAACTTTTTAAGGCTTGCCTGTGATTGAAAGAAGTTCATGCTGAACTTGGTCTGATAAAAAAAGTAATGGTGGGGGAAGTTGGGGAAGTAAATAACGTCAGGGATCATGAGTGTTCAACGAGAATTTTAATTTGATATGTCACCTGCCATGGTTCTGATCTTATTTAAAAGAAGTTGAAAAGTTAACCCTTTTAGAGTCCCCTTACAATACCAAAATGGCATGTAGCATATGCAATTGTGAATTTAATCTATGAAGTTTAAAATACTGGCTTCCTGTACGACTCTCTATAAGATTTTGAGAAATGACTGAAAATGCGCCTTAAAGAGCCTACTACTGCCTAAATTGTGAGTTGAAAAAGGGGATGAGATCATAGATGAAGAGCTTATGTCATGACCTTTCTGTGGACACCAAACTTGGGGGTTTTCAAGCACCTTCCAAAAAACGCCTAAAAACGCCCCTGGAGGCTCAAAAAAGAACTAAAAAAGGAAACGAAAGTCAGAGTTGTGGAGCTTAGGTCAAGACCTAACTAGAGATATGTCACATGACCCCCCCCCCTGTAACAGAATTTTAACCCTCCCCCTCCCGGTTCCCCCCAGGTGACAGCTAGGAAAAAATGGAGATAGCCAATCGATGCCCTGTCCCAAAAAACATCTGACATACGTACATCTGGCCCCCTCCGAGCAATATTTCGCTTAAAAAAGACGAATTTTGAAAATTACTCTTTGTAAGTTCCGGTTTGGAACAATTGCCCTAAAGAACCTACTACTGCCTAAAATATGAGTTAAACTAGGGAATGAGATCATAGATGAAGAGCTTATGTCATGACCTTTCAGTGGACACCAAACTTGGGGGTTTTCAGGCACTTTCTAAAAAACGCTTAAAAACGCCCCCTGGAGGCTAAAAAAATAACTAAAAAAAAGAAAGACAGGAATGTGGAGCTTAGATCAAGACCTAACTTCAGATATGTCACATGACCCCCCTGTGACAAAATTTAAAAAAAAATTTAAAAATCACCCCCCTCCCCCCGGTTCCCCCAGGTGACAGCTAGGGAAAAATGGAGATAGCCAATCGATGCTTCTTCCCAAAAAGGATCTGACATACGTACATGTGGCACCCTCCGAGTAATATTTCGCTTAAAAAAGACGAATTTTGAAAATTACTGTTTGTAAGTTCCGGTTTGGAACAATTACGAAATAAAGGATGGAAAAGACTATCGAAGTGACTTGCACAACAAGGGAAGCGCTGAGGGGGGTTAAATAACTAACTTCAGTAAAAATGTGCCTGCAAGGGGTTAGGAACTTCAGAACTCTTGAAACACTGCAAATTCCAAAGGGTTAAGTGTGTAATGTACTGTCATGAATAAGTAGTGATTTATTGAAGCAATTGAAAGCAATATTTATGAAAATTACCCATGATTCTCTGTATTTCAGTTAGTGAAATAGTGTCGGAAGCTTAACAGACACCCAGAGCTACCCATAATTCAATACTAACTTTATAAATACTCCCGTGTACAGATTGTACCATATCTATTTTATTTATTAAACGTCACTCGTTGTGCTAATTAGTTTGTGGCAACACCCTATGATGATTCCAATTCTTAGCCTTGTGGAAATACAGCGAATTGGCTCTCTTTGTAATAATTATCTTCATTACAACTTTCAATCTTTAACTTTTACCATTATTGTGAGTACTTTGTACTCCCAATACTTTTCTTAAATGTAACTGAGCACCTCTTGTACTATATTTAAGATTGTGGTATATCATACAATGTATCATTGATTAGCAAAGATTTAAATATTCAAAGCTTTAACATGTCGGCATCATTATATTAGTTGGCTACATGTTTTATATCTACGTAAAACCTTTTTCTAAAGAATGTAAAGGGATAGTTCTGCAGAGGACCCATCCCCAGGCCAAAACAACTCAACGCTTGCCTAACTTGGGCGGCAATGAGTAACGAGAACGAAACCAGCCGCCATCTTGAGTAAAAATAGATACATAAAATAACATATTTTAAATTGCTCTTAAATCACTTAATAACATAATAAAACTCAATAAAAATTATGGCGGAGGAAACTTCAAACTTTCTACTTTACATACATGCACACCACTTTATGTAATAAACAGTATGAGTTATTTAAATAAATTTTCAAAAAATATTCAATTCACATTTATTCCTATGGAGATTTAATGATTAAAATGGGGAATTGGGGAAACCCCTATCCGCCAACTTGGAACAAAAAACAGAAAATATGTACAAGTTTTGAGTAGTAAAAATAGCACTTACATACAATATATATTTGTAAAAATTATGGCGAAATGAACTTTAAAGCCTTCTACATCTTTCCAATACAATTAATAATTGCTAAAAGCATTAAAAGTATTTTTTATAATTCTATTAGAAAATGATGTCACCAATGCTATTTCTATGGGCGACCTGAATTGTTGAAACATTTTACTACGTCTTTCAAAAAGTCATTTAAGTACCTTAATTTATTGCCAGCAATTTAAAATTGGTGGCGGAGTAATGTTTAGACATTATAGTACACGAAATGATCAGTTTTAAGAAACAAATAAGCTTTGTAAGTTAAATTATGAGGCAATGAAAAAAGTTAAATATTACGATCTGTCCCATAGGAAAGCTTTAAACATGGCGGACGTGCCAAAACATGAGGTTTTTAATTGAGGGGAGGAGACACTTAATCATGATAAAAGTCAATAACACTTACTGAGATGGGTCCTAGAGGCTTTTAAGTTAGCAAAGAGATACCACAGCAACAATTTTTTAGCTATTATTACACTTTAAAATAAAAAAAAATTTTGAAGATGAGCTACAACATACTGACGCACCGAGAGCAATTACCAAAATAATCTATAAATCCATAACTTCGCTAATAGGTAACATACGAATGTTCTGTTACTGTTCAAATGTTCATAAAAGTTTTTAGAATATGTAACAAATTCCCAGAACTTTGGGAAAAATCTATTTTATTTATTATAAGCATTGAAAAGGTAACAGTCCAGCAGCAATGGCGGATTCCGAAGTATGGGTTAGAGATTAACAGAGAGGACTAAAATTTTAAAGACCCATATCTCCGAAACCACCGGACCGATTTCGATGCAGTTTAGTTTAAAATGGTCAGTAAACCTTCACGGAACAGAAAAAGCATAATTTAGGTCTCTGGCTTACCTGGTACGTTTAACTTAGTACCCGGCCATGGGAGCTCGCCAGCGACACCTTTTGCGACACAAATGTCTTACCGGGAACTTGGTTAATAATCTATATATATATATATATACAGGGTGTTTCACTACCAGACCGACAAACTTGACGGGTTATAGTAGACATGAAGAAAAACATTATTAAATAGGAAACCATGGGGCGCAAACCTTTTCTGTAGGAGCTAGGGGCAATTAAAGTTTAAGGTCCAAAACTTCAAACAATGATAAAAAACGGAAAAAAGGGTCGATTCGTTTGCGGTTTTCGCCAGAATCATTCTTTATATCAAGATTTTCTTAAAAACTTTTTTAAAGGTTATGTTCAAAATTTGTCGATAGAGGGCGCTTTAGACTTTAGAGTAACGAACAACTACTTTTTACCGTTATTTTTTGTATGCGGTTAAAATTATTGTAAAATTTAGACTTTAACTTAAATTTTAAGCCCAAAATCGAAAACACTGGGATCAGGCAACTAGCGAAAATTCAACTGCGAACTGAGGGGGAGATTTTAAATGCTCATAAACATTGGACAAACTAATCGATTTTGTTGTGGTTTGCGTATAGGTCATTCACTTGGTAATTATTTTGTTCAAATTGACGTACAGCTTTGGTGTCCTTATTTTTTGATAGAGGGCGCTTCCGGCACATCTCCAAGATTTAAATGACATTACCCCAAGGTGTTTTACTACCAGACCTACATACTTCCAGGAAGTGTTAGGGATGCAAAGACGACTCGGAATCACATAGTAATGTAACGTTGGAAATGCCTCTTTTGCGAGTTATGTTAAAAGATGCAAAGAAAAGAGCAACTGAAAGAAGCAGAGAAATAGAAACACGTTAATGTGACAGAAAACAGTTTATTTAAAGGTTTTATTACAAAAGGTCAGATGAAAAGTTGGGTATATGAGACTTCCGTACCTTCAGTTGAAGACCTTGCGGCTCGTATTTCTGTAGCTGCCAGAAAGCTCTCAGAGATTCCAGAAATCTTCCAAAGCGTGGGGAATTCCATGCGACGCCGCTGTCAAGCATGGCGGGCTACTTCTGGTCGTAATTACGAACACGTTTTCTAATAACACCTTTAAATAAACTGTTTTCTGTCACATTAACATGTTGCTGATTCTCTGCTTCTTTATGTTGCATTTTTTCTCTACTTCTTTTAACCATAATTCCCAAAAAAGGCATTTCCAACGTTACATTCCTATGTGATTCCGAGTCGTCTGTGCATCCCTAACACTTCCTGGAAGTATGTTGGCCTGCTAGTAAAACACCCAGGAGTAATGTCAATGTAATTTCGGAGATGTGTCGGAAGCGCCCTCTATCAAAAAAGAGGACACCAAAGCTGTACGTCATTTTGAATACAATAATTCTCAAGGGAATGACCTACACGCAAACTGCAACAAAATCGATTAGTTTGCTCAATGTTTATGAGCATTTAAAATCCTCCCCCTCTGTTCACAGTTCAATTTTTGCTAGTTACCCGATCCCAGTGTTTTCGATTTTGGGCTTACAATTTAAGTTAAAGTCTAAACTTTACAATAATTTTAACCCAATACAAAAAATAACGGTAAAAAGTAGTTGTTCGTTACTCTAAAGTCTAAAGCGCCCTCTATCGACAAATTTTGAACGTAACCTTTAAAAAAAGTTTTTAAGAAAATCGTGATGTAAAGAATGGTTTTAGCCAAAAACCGCAAACGAATCGACCTTTTTTTCCCTTTTTTTATCATCATTTGAAGTTTTGGACCTTAAACTTTAATGACCCCTAGCTCTTACAGAAGACGTTTGCGCCCCATGGTTTCCCATTTAATAATGTTTGTCTGCATGTCTACTATAACCCCTTAAAGTTTGTCGGTCTGATAGTGAAACACCCTGTATATATATATTGCAGTTGTATGAAGAATATTTAATTAAACATTTGAAGAGAGAATAGGGAAACGTTGAACGAACTAATTCTTGAAATTTTATAATGTTAATACTATGAAATGTATTATATGAGTCGAAAGTGTGGGATGAAAGTGTTAATAAAGAACTTCATCTGTGATGACCTCATCAGGCCGCTACAAGGTAATTCAGACACGCTCAGATTTAAAATTCGAGACGCTATTCATTGAAACTAAAATAAAGAAGGACTGTAGCGGAGCTTCTAAATTTTTTACTGAGCCACTTTTAACCAAACTCAATTCCACCTTAATTCAATTTTTCCTTAAACTCTCCAAATTATGGAAATGTAAATTTCAAAACCTACACCTAATTTATTTGCGGAAGGCTGGCTGCTCAAATTATGATAAAAAACAAGTACTATAGCTGTGAACAATGTGTTAGGACATAAATTCAAAATTTACGCATGCCAAGGTCATTTTCAGCAAAGCTTTAATTTTTTATCCAGCAAATGTATAAAACACGATCTTTGGGCCAATACTTACAAAATAATTTTTAATTCTATTTCAATCGAGACCCACCACGACCGTGGTCAATATTTGATATAGCAAAGACATCTTTGTACCACATATTCACATGGTTACATAATATTTGTGCTTCAATAGTTAAAATAAGGAACATCGTCACTTTGTTCATAGCAGTGTCTCTGAGCTGGCCTACCTCATGCTGACTGAACAAATTTTTATATTGTCCCAGAATCCTTTCATACACGAGCGCTCATCATCAGAACTGAATAGTGAGGTTATCGAAAAGTGTTTGGCTTGAAACCTGGTGTGGTACGAAGTTCTAAACTCAAAATTCGATGTCTAGGCCTGGGTCTCTGAAGATATTCTATTTCATGAATAGAACCAGGTGGATAGTCTTATTCAGTATCCAAGCGTCGGTGAAAAATTTGTGGAAGAAACTTTATGGGGAGCCAGAGGATTTTACATTTTTCTCGGCGCACAGAACGAAATCGAATAAGGTAGGACACACTTAATTTGAACAGTGGAAAGTCATGATTTGAGTTAATTACTGAACTTATCTTTAGACGCTTGCGTCAAAGTACGTATTTTTTTCCATTTTGATAACACTGATGGCAAATCAGCACACTTTATCTTTTTCGGAAACCCATCTGCTTATACCTAAGAGTTAGCTGCAAGATTTTGGATTAAGTCTTTGTTCATCGTCCTTAGAGCTCGCCACTATTTGCAGATGACATTTCTGGTACTGCAGTTGGATGTTTCTTTAAGCACAAAAATTTCTCCGAGGCTGTAAATTGTCATTAAGTATGCATGGAAAAGAACTAGTGGAGCATGTTATTAGGGAATATCAGAAATACCACACGATATTTTACAGCACTCTTTCCTGTACTTTCTAAATCTATACACTCCCCATATTAATTTTCATTCTTTCCTCGTCAACATTTATCACCATATTATTGTTCATCGCTTCCCAGACATTAAACGCACTTACAAACTTTGAATCAAAATTTCCCACTGTATTTTACCGCCTTAATCTAAAACTCCTTCCTAAGCAAAATATAAGTTTGCAGTTTATGTGACGATTTAATTTGAACTTGCACTCGTTTACTAACTTATCTATGTCTGTCTCAACAATTCACTTTCAGCACCAGTTACCATCAATAACATATGTCAAGGTGTAATAATTTTCCTTCTTAAAAATAACTCGATAGGAGATTTCCATATTGGCAGATGTACAGCTGTGCTTCACGCATATGCAGAATACTGAAGAAACTGATCCGAATTCTAATGGCAAGAACCAAAATAGAAAGATAACACTTGAATTCATATTTTCTTTATATGTTCCACTATAGTATTCTGAGGCCGATAGGTAGCTATAAGGAAGTGTAAAGTCTTTAACTTTACACACAGTCTTAAAAATATTCGATACAGAAAAGCACCTTTATAATAATTTATTTGATTGGTGCAGCCAATTTAGTGATAAAATGATCAGGACAGGCATCAGAAACAAAGGAGGAGTACAAAAACTATCCATTTATTTAAAAAAAATCAAAGAAAACTAATATATATCTAAATCTATCAGGTTTAGGCAAAGGATACAGACCAATTAGATCAAGTCTTACTCATTCCAGGTGATAACGTTACTTTAATAGGAACTAAGTTGCCAGCTGGGCATGCAATATTTTTAATTAAACCTTTGGCACGTGCTTCAACTGGAGTCGAGTCGTAATCCTGTACTTCTTCCCGCATTTTAATGTAGTAACATGAATAACAAATTCGGGTATGCTATTTTTGAATGCTAAAACTCCTATTCAAACATCTACCTTAACCTAAAAAACCTGGGTCGGACGCTCAAATTAAATTTCTGATTAAATTAATTGGAACTGATCACGGACGAAGTCCTATCAGATTAATGATGAATACCATCGGAGCGTTTGAAATATGTTTTCTAGGTTGAGGTAGGTGGTCAATAGAAGCACCAGTGCTTTTCCAGGGATTATCATACAACTCATTGACAATAGCCCTACAAAGAATAACTCGCAAATAATAATAATTCTCAAAACTCGTAAACTCGGAATAAAAACTCGTAGTTCTTCTCGTGTGTTACCAGTTCTTTAATAAAAACGGAAGTCCATCGGAAATGAATATCATTCCGAATCATCTATCCGAATGATTTGTTGTCAAATGATTTGTACTACCAATTTCAATGTTACCCATGAGCTCCTTAATTAACCCTTCCTTTGATCGTAATACGAGTGATGGTATTGCATTAATTTTCACTTTTGTAACCATCTTTACAGAGTCCTACGAGTTTCCAGACAACACACCTGCTTTCTTATTCGCTTTACAAGTAATATGTTTAATATTATGATTATATATTAATACATAAGCTAAAATCTTTAACAATGATTTAACGTACAAATACGTACAAAACTGACAAAAACAATTCAATAAGATCATCTCGAGTATTCCCGGTACCTTTCGTCAGTGCTAAGAAAAAAAAATTAAATTGTGTTCGAAGAACCCATCGGTTATAGCCCCGGGTACTGACTAATGTACTAATTTAAAAGGCGAAAACAAGAGTTTATATATCTTAAGGAAATGACGTAATGGGCCAGAACTAACTGAAAAAGGAGTTACTGCGAAGGATCCCTCCACAGTAGAGAGAGAAAAGGAGTGCTGTTAATATCATTCACTGATAAAGAAGTATGTTTATGAATATAGTGACCTTTGTAAAAGTCTAGATCTAAAACTAAATTACATTTTTGAATAATTTTAGTCTCTGGATAATTAAACTGGCGGTTGGATTTCCAACAATGTTTCTATATTTCTCACATTACTGCTTTCTAACGTAATCCTGGTGTTCTTTCAGCCTAATTCTAAGGGCACGCTTCGACTGCCCAATCTAAGAGAGTCGCACTCACAAAAAATTCCGTAAATGCCCCTGGTATTATGGTCGTCAACAGGATCTTTGAAATTGGAGAAAGAAATTTTATTTGTTGGAAAGAAAAAAAAATTGAAAGAAACCTATTAAGAATACGAGAAATTTGTGTACTTATTTTAGGAAAATAAGGTAAGACAACGACATTTATTAATTATTTATTTGCGGGAACTGAATCAGTGATTATCGGAGGTTTAGATAAAATACGGTTAATGATATTCAAGCTAAATCCACGATCGATTTAGTTTTGGATCTAAACTTTTCAGAAGCTGAATATATTCATAAAGATACTTCTTCCTTGGTGAACGATATGACCACCACCCCTTTTGTCTCGCTAGTGTGTAGGAATCCAGCGCAGTGACTCATTTTTTTCAGTTAGTTCTGGTCCATTAAGTCATTTTCTTAAGATATATAGACTCTTGGGTTTGCCTTTTCAACCAGTCTATTAGCCGGTACTCAGGGGAATTTTCGGAACGATCGTATGGGATTTTTTGTGTCGTGTTTGTACGTATTAGTGCTTTAAATCGTTGTTAAAGAATTTAGCTTATGTATTGAATTTCGCACAAAGTGTTTGAGTTACGCTTATTATCTACTAGTTTAAGACTCCACCTTACGATACGAGACAACAAAACCTTACGATTAGTTAAATTTGTCAACGACAAAATATCTGTAACCTTCTTCCCTGGTGATTCAGTAAAAAAAAAAAAAAAAACATGGAGATTTATCCAAAGTTGAAATCGAATCCAAATACCCCCTTTCAGTAATCGAATAATTTCGCACTATAGCATTCAGAATCCCTGATGCATGTGCTACTCCATGCATATAGGTTTACCTTTCTGAGAGAAAACTGCACCTATGCCAACAGAACAAGTATCACAGTAGACCTCAAACAGCAACCAATAATTAGAATAGGCAAAATCAGGCGGTGACACAAACGACTTATTAAAAAGTAAAAAACTAACGACTTATTCAATGAGTCAAAAAACCACTTAGCCGCTGCTGACTCTACAAAATTCACTCCTTTTATTTTAATGCATCCAAGGTTCACACAAGTCTAAACTTCGACATGCATGAAATCTTCCATGAAAATGTCGCCAATTCAGGATGTCTTTAAGCCCAAATACTTACTTTCCTTCCTCATAAACTTGCTTTAGCAATATAAGACCTAACCCTGAATTCTGCAGCAATGTAAAACTTTCATTAGTAACCTCAAATGTTCCACAAACGTAGCCGCTGTTGCGATAATATCATCAAGTTAGGCCAAAATATATTTAATAATTAAAGGTTTAAGAATGATATTCATGTTCTTTTGAAAGGTGAAAAGAGCCCCGATAAACTGAAACTCATTCTTTTGATAGAAAACTATCCATTACTAGAGATAAAAGAAGTTTTGCACTATCTTACGTATTTTTGTGAAATTTGAAAATAATTAATAGCGTAGTATCATTCATTTACGATATTTAAAACCTTATTCCACGAGTGCAAATTTTCTAAGCAATTCCTTTTCATAAAAAATATTCCAATGTCAGGATGTTTAAAGTATGATAACACCTTTGAACGTCAGCCTGTACGAATTACAATTTTTTGAGTCAATTATATGAGTAACTCCTATGGTCAACTGTAATTATCATTTCACTTTCTGCAATATATATTCGTTTCATTACAA
This sequence comes from Maratus speciosus, assembly GCA_963932465.1. Taxonomy (NCBI): domain Eukaryota; kingdom Metazoa; phylum Arthropoda; class Arachnida; order Araneae; family Salticidae; genus Maratus; species Maratus speciosus. The sequence goes on along the minus strand of OZ010790.1, from coordinate 172,996,160 downwards.
GCTATTACAGCGATCGGGGGTAGCATGCGCTATAATTATACAATAAACAATTGGGATGTTTACTTCAAAAAAATAAGTCAAAGATTTTTACGTTTCTGCAGATTGTGTTAAAAAGTTACTTTATTCACAATCACTGATACTAAAAAATTGTAAGTATGTTTTTACCAATTCAAACGTTTTTTTTTAATACATTCTAGCCTTATGAAAAAAAAGATGGCAATCAAATAAATTACATAAATTATCTTCTTATTAGTTAATGCAATCTGTATTGTTTAACTGATAATTTTAACTATCTTTAAAACTTTATTTAAATTATATTCCTAATTTTCGTTATCTAAGCTTTTAATATTTACTTTGTGCAAATAATGATATCAGTTTAAAGTAATTTCAAGTATTTTCAAAATGTGCACATTTAGCCTTATAAGTATTTTAACGAAATCAACAAAACTCACGTTTTCCTACGTAATTTGGAAGCAGTAGTTAATTAATCAAGAAACTAAATATGATAGAAGAATTCACATTTTGCTTTTTCCTGTTTATACTTAATTGATACTTTGAACGTGGTAGTTTACATTTGAAGGCTTTGGAAGTTTGTTTAAAGTTGTTTAAGGGTTTTGTTATTTAATTCTACTCAAATTTGATTCATGAAGTACTAAATGAGAGCTATGAATACAGCGATAACATTTATAATAACAAGTATAGTTCATTTGCATTTCATAAGCATGTCTTAATATATTTCAATTTGTAGGGAAATGCATACATTATTTGAAAAGCATTTGTAGCTTAAAAGACATATTTTACATTCTTTATATACAATATTATACACGGAATTAAACTATCCAACGTCATATCACACTAAAATAAGATTTATTATGTATTTTTCTCATATATCTTAATTAAAGTTTTTGAGATTCAGTTTATAATTATGATATTGTATACTAATGCAATCATACTTTTGCTTACGTTTTTTATTGTATAAGTATATTGTATTATATATATTTTTTTACTTTTATTTATTATGGTTTCAATTCTGAATTTAATTATTACGTTTCGAATGCTTATGGAATTGTTTTTAAATTTTAAGTATTTCAGTAAAGTTTTTCTAAAACAAATTATCAGGAAATTATAAATATGTTCAAAGAGTTCAACTGTAATTCAAAGTTATAGATTTTCTATCCCAAATGCTAATTTAACGTTTATTGTATATTAAGAAGCTTATAAAAATTTCATAGTCAACATATAAAGAAAATAATAGTATATTTAGGATACGATGCTTCAGCGTATAATATTTTGAATAAAAATAGCTTATATCACAGCACATGTATACGCACATACTGTAAGAAAATAGTAATAATTATATACGTATATAGTACATTTTAAAGTAATAAGTTTATACAAAAATATTCACTTTACTGACAAATTTTATTTTATATATTGCACTGAAAAATATAACATAATGAATGCAGATTTCAAAAGATCCATATTTCCTGAAAAAATATTAATTCATTGAACTCGTAAGATGCTATTCGTCAATTTAGTATTTTCAATTAAAAGAATTTGATATATAAATAATTTTGATAATAAAAATTAGCTTACATTTATATTATATAGCAAATACTTATTTCAAACATTTGATTTAAAGCTAAAAGAAAGAAGATAATATATAACAAAGAGGGACAAAAAACGAAAAATTTTGAGTTAAGAAAATGCAGAAAACATTGCCTTTTTTTTTTTTTTTTTTTTTTTTTTTTTTTTTTTTTTTTTTTCATAAAGGATCCAACAGCTAATTACATAAAATTAGAATAAACGGGTGTTTAAAATACACAAAAAACACACTAAGTAATATATATATAATCAGCAATATCGTATAAAAACGCTCTTATATTTAATATAAGCTAAAATATTTAACAACGAGTTAACACATGAATACGTACAAATAAGACACACAAAATCACATACGACAGGTTCGAGGATTCCCGGACCCCTTCTTCAGTGCAAAGAAAAAAAATAATTAAAATGGGTAAAAAACCCATCGGTTGTAGTCCCGAGTACTGACTAATGGACTAATTGAAAATCCGAAAGCAAGACTTAATTATCTTAAATAAGTATCTTAAAGAAATTACTTAATTGACCTGAACTAACTGAAAAAAGAAGTCACTGCTCAGGATCCCTCCATACTAGTGACAGAAAAGGGGTGCTGGTCATAATATTTACTAAGGATGTTTATGAATGTAGTAGTCTTCGTAAAAGTCTAGATCCAAAACTGAATACAATTTTTGAATAATTTTAGCCTCTGGGTAATTAAACTGGTGGCTGGAATTCTACAATGTTTAGCTATTGTAGATTTCTCACATTTATGCCTTCTAACGTAATTCCGGTGTTCTTTCAGTTTAAGAGCACGCCTCGTCTGCTTAATATAAGAGAGGATGCACTCACAAAAAATTCTGTATTATGGTCGTCAATTGGATCCTTGGTATTGGAGAAAGACTTTTTATTGAGATAAATATGGTATAAAAAGTATTAAAATATCTTTTTTAAGATTGACGATCGTTTCATCGTAAAAACGGCGACATTTTCAAAATCATTCACGATAGAAAATATTTTCACATAATAAAGAAATTTCAATCGTCAAAATTCCATGTTATCCACTTTACAATATTTTCCTTGGGTTTTTTTTTTTTGAACGTTTGAAATATAAACTTAATAAATTCAATATATCCCTAGTCGCAAAACCTTCCATGAAATTAAAAAATATAGTATGCAAGAAAATGGATCCAATTCAGTCAAACCAGTTTCTAGGAGTCCACGAAATACCTTTCACCAAAGAAGTTGGAACAAAGCAGTTTTATGTAGGTGTGACAAGCCGAAATTTTAAAACTAGAATCAAAGGACATAGAGCAGACATCTAATTCAGCAGAAGAACCACAGATTTGGCCAGATTATGCAGCGAAGAAAATTTACAAATCGGTTTTTAAAATAGCAAGTTAATTTATCCATAAGAGTTTATTTACCATCCGTAATCCGTAAATCAATAGAGAAATTTTTACGCAACGAAATTATTTGCAATGATTCAGTGTCCCTTGATTTATCTAAAATTTGTAAAGAGATGCTATGTAATTTTATTACCAATAGTAAAAATTAATTCACGCTCGCAAATAGCCAAGTTAATTTTATTTTTATTTTATGTTTTGCAATGTTTTTCTATAAATAAACCTAGTCGATTAAATTCATTTAAATAAAAGTAATCATAAAATTAATATATTAAACTATACAACTGAATATAAAGACTGATGAAGTATTTCTATTCGTATGGATTTATAACCGTTCCCATTTTGCAGGAATTTTGCTATATTTTAAAGATTGTTGTAGACGTGTTGTTTCCACTTATTTTATTTTACTGCACGTACGTGAATTTTGCCCTGTATAGTAACAAATAATTTAATGTGTATCACTTTCTTAGGTGAATAAATGCATCTTTCTATTAAATACCAGAAAACCAACATTTAAAAATGCACAAATAATACGTGAAAATCAGCAAACAGCTGTTTCGAATCTATTAGCGATATTCTTTTTCAGTGCAAGATAGAGCAAGACACAGCGTGCTAGAAAAAGAAAAGCAGGGCAAAATGACAGAGACCTATATATCCGATACGGGTAGCGAATGCGCCGAAAGAAGCTGATGAAACGGAGAGAAACGACTGAGTGGACAAATAGCGACATCTACCGGAGAACGAGAGAATAAGAAATATTAAAGGGGTAAATTAAATTAATGCTTTCCAAATACTTGGAAAATCAGGAGTACTAGATAAGTCATTCAGTAAAGAGTCAGAATTTTTAATAATGTGGTAAGCTTCCCAAAAATCAAGATCACGGTTAGAAGAACATTTCTGGATAATGATGGCTGCGGAAAAAATTGAACCTATATTGAAAAAACCAACAATGTTGAGCAATAGAAGAACGTTTAAACTCCTGATTTTTAATATAACCTTCATGCTTTTTTAAACAAAATCTAAGCGCACGTTTAGTCTGCCCAGTATAAGAAAGAGCACACTGACAAGAGATTTGGTAAATACCCCAGTTATCTAGGTGATCAATGGGGTGTTTAAGATTAGTAGTTATGAAACACTGGTTCAACGCCAGTGGGACTGGTGGAACGACGTCTGTGCACCTGTGAAAGTCATGCTGCACGGGTGCGATGTCCTCTAAGAGGAGGGGTCATGGTTATGTGGTATGACGGTGGAGGTTGTCCTCTAAGAGAAGGTTATGCGGCGTCGCCTTACAGGACGATGTTTACTTTGAAAAATTAATGTGTAATTAAGAATTTTTAATTGAGGGACTTTAACTTTTTTCAGGGTAATTTTTGAAGATAGAATTTTTAGGAGAGATTGATATTTTTTCACCGTTATACAGTACGAGGGGTTATTTTGAGTTTGATTTTTTTTTTTACTAATGATAATTAATTAAGAAATTTAAATTGGGGGGACTTTAATTTTTTAGGGTAAAACTTTTGAAGATAGAATTTTTAGGAGACATTGATATTTTTTCACCGTTATACAGTGCGAGGAGTTATTTTGAGTTTGATTTTATACTAATGATAATTAATTAAGAAATTTTAATTGGGGGACTTTAATTTTTTGGGGGGTAATTTTTGAAGATTGAAATTTTAGGAGATATACATTTTTTTCCCACCGTTCTACAGTACAAGGGTTTATTTTGAGTTTGATATTTTTACTAATCATAATTCAGAAATTTTAATAGGGGGACTTTTATTTTTAAAGATATTTTTTGAGATAGAATGTTTAGGGAACATTGATTTTTTTTTTCTGTCGTACTACAATACGAGGGGTTATTTTACTTGTGAAAAAATAACTTAGAAATTTTAATTGGGGGAATTTAATTTTTAGAGGGTAATTTTTGAGATAGAATGTTTAGGGGACATTGATTTTTTTTTTTCGTTGTACTACAGTACGAGGGGTTATTTTTAGATTTGAAAAATACATTAATGATAATTAATTAAGAAATTTTAATTTGTAGACTTTAATTTTAGGGAGTAATTTTTTGAGATAGATTTTTTTTTCGAGGACATTAATTTTTTTAGCGCACTTGAGTTTTCGGTGTTATTTTTACTTATAAAAATGAATTAATGGGAAAAATTAATTTAGAAATTTTAATGAGGAGAATTAAAATTTTTAGAGGCGCGATTTTGCGTTAGAGGTAAAATTTTCTGGTGTTAATTTTTAATTGAAAGACTTCTAAATTTATACATATATTTTTTCACGCGAATTTTTAGATGACAACGGAATTTTAAACATTAATTCGATGAAAGGACTTTTCGCGATTAAATTTAATTTAGTGACGTTTGAGCTAAAATTTTAGGGGGAAAATTGTAATTAAAAATTTAATTTAAAATACGAATGAAGTCACATGTGAATTTTTGTCATTTTGCGTTAGAATTTACTTCTGCGAATTTCAAAATTGTACTAGTGTTTTGTAAGAATTTCATAGAAAACTGAATTTTTTCTGAATCTGTGTTAGATTTGATGGAATTTTTTCGCGGTTCTAGTCATAAATAGAAATTGGTAAGATATTTATAAGGATGTCGGTTTTTGGTACACGATTTGTTATGCAATTTTAAGGTATGTATGTATCGGTTAAATACTTCTAGCGCTTGTTAATTCATTTGAAAATAAGGTATATTTTCAAAAAAAAAAACATGAAATGCCTTCATAAAGGTATTACGAAATTTACCCCCCCCCTTTTCCCCCTAAATGAAATTGTTTTCAATGTTAATAATGAATATATATTTGAAAAATTCAGGGTTACCTATTAAATGGTTTGTTTGACCTTAGAACCACCAATGTCCCTTAACCTAAAATTTTACTAGCGCATGTTTTCAAAAATTTATACATTTTTTAAAACTAGAAAATCGATTTTTCAAACGAAGCGCTTTTTAAACATATGTACTTTTTAAACGTTTCTATTAAAATACTTTAAATTTTCTATTTTTAATAAGATTTCGGGAAAAAAAGCACTTTTTGCAAATTTACGTTAATATTTTGAAAAGAATAATTGCGCTTTATAGAATAAAACTATTAAATACTTTTTTTATATATTTAAACACTATTTAATATTACATATATTTACATTTTATAAAAGAAAACAAACTTATTTTAATATTTAATCGAAATCACTTTCACAGAGCCTTCAAAAAACGCGTGTTTCTGCACGAAAATTTCCACTATACTGAATTGCGTTATCTTGCGCGCACCCATAAGTGATTCACTTTATCTAGATAAGTAGATAAGGGTTTTTCTCCAACGCAGTGAATGAAATGATATTAGATTTTAATTAAGATTAACTAATGAGAGTAACAAATTAAGATTAGTTAATGAGAATCACAAATTAATGTGTAGCATAACTAAAATCATGTTTTTTCAAAGATATATTTCAATTAGAAACACTATTAAAGGTTGTCTTATGTGATTTTAACATTAATTTAATATTGCCTTACTCATAATGAATAAAAGGAATGCATAATTAAGATTTAACATCGCGTCACATTTTTTGAATGATTTTATTAATATAGAATTTAAATTCAAATCAAATTCAGGGCTTTTTTCTTATTACCCGACTGCCAAGAAGGGTTATGTGTTTCACGCGTATCTGAGTATGTGGATTTCTTTATGCCCTTGAAACATCCCAACAGCTGGAGGGATTTTAATTAATGCTGTCTCTATCGATTTGTCTTAACCATCCGATGGTTATACGCTAGATTTTGTTTTTATAAATTAGAAATGGTGCCCTAAAAATTAAAAATTGTGGTAGAGACGAAAAAAGTTTTTTACGCACCCTAATGAGTGGCATATCATTGGATAGGTCGTTCAAAATGAAGACGATATTTCATTGACTATTTTTCAGTTAGATGCTCCGTTTAAATATTACACCACATGGAAGTTTTGTAGGAAGGATTTATAGCATTTCTGCAACTCTAACCATTATAGACATCTATATAGGTCTCATCAAAACAGTGTTTATATATAGGAACTAACAATTAAACACAACTTAAACGTCATCAATACAAGTTAATAAAAAAATAGGTTAGTAATATAAAAAATAGTTTCGCATTCATAAGAAATAATTAATTAGTTCGCTTTTTACGAAGTCGGGTTTTTTTATTTTTTAAATTTAATATATTTTAGATTTATTTTTTAATAAAATTGGAATATTTATTAATATTTTATTAGCAATTTAATGAATGTGTCTTTTTAATTTAGGATAAAATTAAAACTATTAAAAAATTAGACCTTTTAAAACGGATACTTTTTAAATTTATTCATTAACCGCGGGAATACTTCAAACATGTCATAGATGAGTCATCACGAATAACTGAGTTTACAATCGCAAACATGAATTCAAGCGGAATGTTGTAATAAATATATTGAGGTATATGAATAGTAATGTTAGTGGTACTCTATGAAATTTATTTCCTGTTTGAAATAATCATTCTGCGCAGTGAATTTTGAACTTTTTAGACATACATTTTGAAATATAGATCTAGTACAAATTTTACTAAGTTAACACGTTACCTAATACAGGTGACGTGATATCAGCACCAATCACAGTTCATTCGTTATCATTAATGCACACGCGCGCACTCTATCAGTGCATAAATTTACGTGTAACGAGATTTTATCATTATCCTTAGTGCCATCATAGCTTCGTGTAGACGCTTTCGACTGTTCGGTAATTTTAGTTAGTATTTGCATAAGTTAAAATGGTACAAGCCCTGCATTCTTTAGATTCCAACACGATGAGTCATCCCCTTTAACCAGAATTGAAGGATAAAGACATGGAAGTTTCATCGCAACCTGTTTCGAATACTGAAGTGCCAGCTTCTTCATCAGATCTGCGAAAGTTATGTTTTATATGTAATGTGTGCAACCAAGCCTTCTCTCGAAAATTTGTGTTAAAAAGACATATGAATTCTCACCTGCAGAAAAAAACATTTTCTTGTGATTTGTGCGAAAAATCATTTGTTCAAAACAGTGATTTACAACAACATAGGAGGATTCATTCAAAGACTCCTATGATTTTAAAATGTGATGTATTACGACATATTTTTAAGAAAGCGTGATTTGTTAAAACATAAGATTATGCATAAGTCTACCAACCAATTTAACTGCAATGAATGTGACAAATTATTTTCAAGAAAGTGGGACTTAATTAAACACAAAAAAGATTCACAAGTCTCACAAGGAATATAAATGTATGCATTGTGCCGAACTATTCAACCGAAAGTCTGATTTATTACGCCATGTGGATACTTCGCATACGGTTTCACACAAACCTGTTAAATCACCATCTTTAAAAGATATGTTGTATGAAAAGATTAATCATTTTAAAAGATTTAATGCGCTCAGTATTTTTACTAAAACAATGATCGATTCGAATGAGGAGAACGACAAAGACTTTTATATATTTTTTGATAGTGTTTGACCAGATGTTTCTAATCGAATTACGTTATCAGATTGAAGTAAAAAAGTCCATGAAATGGTATGCAACTGTACAAGCTCTTGTTAGTCGTGTTACTAATGAGGGGGACTTAGAGACAGCCACTCCTTTTTAGGTGCGTTCGTAATTATATAAATACGTAGCACCTATAGTCGTCGTTCAGTCCGTCCGTCCGTCCGTCTGTCCGTCCGTCTGTCCGTCCGTCTGTCCGTCCGTCTGTCCGCATGTAACAGAGCAAAAACTACCCAACCGAATGGTCTGAAATTTCAAATATATGATTGTTGCAAAATTTTGTCGAGCCATTTCAAATTTTATGAAAATCGGATGTATAGTTTAATTACAGGGACAGTCAAAAGTTTTTCTTTACATTACGGCCAATGGGAAAAATTATTGCAAGTGCATTTTAATGATATTAGAGCCTTCCGAATGATCTGAAATTTTAAAGATATAACTGTTGCAAAATTTTGTCGAGCCATTTCAAATTGTAGGAAAATCGGATGTATAGTTTAATTACAGGGACAGTCAAAAGTTTTTCTTTACATTACGGCCAATGGGAAAAATTATTGCAAGTGCATTTTAATGATATTAGAGCCTTCCGAATGATCTGAAATTTTATAGATATAACTGTTGCAAAATTTTGTCGAGCCATTTCAAATTTTATGAAAATCGGATGTATAGTTTAATTACAGGGACAGTCAAAAGTTTTTCTTTACATTACGGCCAATGGGAAAAATTATTGCAAGTGCATTTTAATGATATTACAGCCTTCCGAATGGTCTGAAATTTTAAAGATATAATTGTTTCAAAGTTTTGTTGAGCTATTTCAAATTTTAGGAAAATCGGATGTATAGTTTAATTACAGGGACAGTCGAAAGTGTTCCGTTACATTACGGGGAATGGGAAAAATTATTGCAAGAGCATTTTAATGATATTACAGCCTTCCGAATGGTCTGAAATTTTAAAGATGTAATTGTTGCATAGTTTTGTTGAGCTATTTCAAATTTTAGGAAAATCGGATGTATAGTTTAATTACAGGGACAATCAAAAGTGTTCCGTTACATTACGGGGAATGGGAAAAAATTATTGGAAGTGCATTTTAATGATGTATCAGACTATGCGCTTTATGAAGTGCAAAAAAGTATACATTCAGTACAATTATGGGGTGCAAAAAAAATTATAAAACTAGTTATAGTACGAACGCACCTCATTTGCCACGTTTGACGAGCAATTTCCAACTTGTTTTCATTCTAAAACTGTTCTCGAATTGACGAACCATAATTTATCTGTGCATATTGAGGAAGCTTTTTCGAAAATGAATTCCTATGAGAAGTTCACTCAACGTGGTTCTAATTGTACAGTAGAACAAATTTTGAACATTGAATTGTCGACAGCTAAATATAGTTGGGGTTAAAATATTTGTACCCTTTTTTGTATGATTTTTCAATTTTGATACTGCTATTTTAAACGATCAATAAATATTATGTGATTTTCAAAGCTTAGGGTTTTCATTTAAGAATAATATTCATATTAACTATTTTGTAAAATTTACTAAAGCCAAAATTTTATTTTGAATACACTAGAATATGCCTGAACATATCAGTCTCACATATTTCATCTACTTTTTAAATTCTTGATTAAGTTTCATAAATGCTTGACAATAACAAATATTTTCTAAATGTATAATAGAAAGCAGTATTCACATAAAAATTGTACTTACCTTTTACGAACACATCTACTTCATACACTTACTTGAATAATGGCAAAGACAAGTTCTTATCTAATCATACTTCAAATCACTGGCAACTTTAGACAAGTCATTGATGAGTCATTAATGGGATTTTCCCACATAGATGTCATCACTGATTAAGAGTAGATAAAAAAAAATCGACTCTAACTAATAAGAATACACACGTACGTACATACATGCATACATACATACAGAAATGGCGGGCACATTAGCTCTCAAGCTTTGATAGCCTGTGAGCTAAAAAACAGGTGCCATGACACTATCGTTTATGAGACAGTTTACTTCTTCAACAACTTTCTTTATTTAAAAAAGTATGGTTCAAATTTGGCCTCACTGCATTTTACTGTTCAACTCACTGTTCACCTAACCTCTCACTGTTCAACTAAAAGTATATATTTTGAAAATAAAAATTAAACTGCATATTTAATTAAAAATTTTAAAAAGTTAACAAAATTTTGAATTTTTTGATATACCTATTACTTTTTTTAAATATTGATATTTTCCCAATGCGTATTACACAAGACTGCGCATGAATTTTTAAATACATCTAATATTACATTATATATATATATATTTTACTGAGATACATAATGTAAAACGAGGAAATCTAATACATTTTTATATAATTTTATAAAAAAAATTCTTAAGTGGGGGCTAAATCCACGCACAGATTTATCACATATATCTATATATATAAAAGCCATTCTCTGTATGTATGTCCTTTATACAAATCTTCAATTTTTGACCGATTTGCACGAAACTTCCTGTACATACGTTTTAGAACGTGGAAAAGGTCACTGTCTACTTTAAAAAATCACCAGAAGACTATTTACCCCTTTTTTATACGATCTTTCATAATTTAACATTATAGAAATATCTCTTTTAAATTTTCGCTATATTCAATCGCTATATTTTTTCATTTTCTAAATTGTTGTCATTCTATTCAGGAACTGCACATTTTTCCCATATAAAATAAAAACCTTAACTAAATGTGTGTTCAAATGACGTAGTACATCTTCCTTTGAATGTTTTTGAAGCTAAAAAATCTATTTTATTACAGGCGTTTCAATATCAAGAAAATAATTTAGGGAAAATATAATAATAAAAAAAAACCGTTTGCTAGATATGACGTCAATTTCTGATTAACTGACACTGCTTTCTAATGATGTTTTATTCTAAAGGGATTGATTCGCTTGATCTTCTGAAATAATTCCTTATCATTATTCAAATTAACTCAAATTTCTTATTAACATTCAAATGAAAATACTTCGTCCTTATAACATACGTATGGTTAAAGTTTTTACATATACATATGAAAAATGTGCATTTTCTATTTAGAATGACGTCGATTTCAAAAATGCAAAAATACAGCAAGATAATCTGAATTATTTTATTGTGTTGCCACACCCTAAAAAATAGCACAATTAATTAAAAAAAGGGCAAACACGTGTAGTTTCTTTTCAAAAACCAATACAAATTCAGTCTCTCTCGATATATTGTTACATTTTTGAAATTGATGTCTCTCTAAGCAGAAAATGCGCATTTCTCATATTTTAAATAAAAACTTCAAGGCTTTGAGAAAACATAAAGCATCTATTTAAAATATTTGAAATTAAAATTTCACTAAATTATAGGTTTTCCTATTCCAAGAAAAATGATCAGAAATACAAATCACTAAATTAAATATGACGTCAATTTGAATAAATATGGCCTCAAACTGGCTCTAAAATCCGGTTGCTATGATTTATTTCCTATTTCGTTATAATTTTGTTTCTTTAATTATATTATTTAGGTAAATGTTTTAATATTTTAAGTGCAGTGATAACATTCTATGATTTACATCAAATACCATAATGTAAAATCTACTTTTATACGATTTGTATGAAATTTAAATTAAAACATAAGATCTATTTTTGGTACTTTACGGTTAGCCGGGCGCCACTGTTATATATACATATATATGTATATATATACACACACATATGTATGTATACATATAGCTTCTATATATGTATAAATATACATATATATGTATATACAGATATACATGCATACGTATATATAACACTGGCGCCCGGCTAACAGAAAAGTACCCTATTTTTTTAGAGTTAGCTTTCTTATTTTAAACTGTCGGCGATAGCTCCAAAATGGACTATAGAAAATAGTTAAAAATACTAAATGGGGTGTGTTGCGTATTGGATGGATTGTCCACATTTACAACACATAACAAAAACATTTATTATTTACAAAAAAATATTCCAAAGGGACTGGCAGTGGTTGGTACACTGCGCTTACGTCTTAAGAACACATCTTACTCAACTTCATCTACACATCGCTCTTACTTATCTGGCGGTGAATTTTCGCCCACGCTCCTTTCAGTCCAGAGCGCTTGCAACGTCCTCTCACTATCAATTATGATGCACGGAGGAAACACTCCCCCGGGGATTGAAATGCAAGTTTCAATATACATTAACATATAAATTTGCAAAAATTATCATACAAGAAAAAATTATAAGATATAAACATATTACATACACAATAATAATACAAGAATAATTCACTATAATACTAGATTAAATACAGAATAATATATTTTTTAGAGTTTGTTTAAGAAAAGAAAGGAAATTTGTTACTCAACTGGTAATATACAAACATCTCTGACGTTTCTTTTTAAAATTCGCCCATCTGACAAGCGTAAATTCACAGTTCGAATTATCCCTTCCCTTAAAAACTTCAACTATTCTACCAACAAACCATTTGGTGGAAGGTAAATTTTCCTGCTTTATTAGTACCAAAGTTCCTTTCTGTACATCATCTTTTTTAAACTTCGATTTCCCCCTCTGTTGGAGATTATTCAAATAGTCACGTTTCCAAAGTTTCCAAATTTGTTGGCTAAATTTGGTGATTCTCTGCCATTTGGCTAATCGATTTTCATTTATCTCGTCTAGTTGAGGTTCGGGGATCGAAGCCTACCGATAAGAAAATGTGATGGTGTCAAAGTTTCAAAATTTTCAAAATCTGGGGATAGTGGGGTAAGGGGACGAGAGTTCAAAACTCCCCCAATTTCCGCTAGTATTGTTAGAAATTCTTCTAACGTTAATTTTTGATCACCTATTACCGTTTTCAAATGAAACTTGAACGATTTTACTGCTGCCTCCCAGATGCCAGCAAAATTCGGAGATTTGGGAGGAATAAATTCCCATTTGATACCTTCCTGGTTTAAAAAGTTACACAACCCCCTCATCTGGGAAACTAACCAGTTTATGCAATTTTTTCAACTCGATGTCAGCTCCGATGAACGTTTTTGCATTATCAGATAGGATTTTTGCACATTTCCCTCTTCTGCCAAAGAAACGTTTTAGACTAGCTATAAAAGCTTGAGTTGTGAGATCTGAAACAAAGTCCAGGTGTATTGCTTTGGTGCATAAACATATATACACTACTACATAAACCTTATTCAATACGCCTTTCCTTTGATATTTAAATTTAATAGAAAAGGGTCCACAGTAATCCAGACCTGTCACCGAAAATACAAAATCTGGTGTCACACGTTCCCTTGGCAGATCGGCCATCAACTGGGAGCTGACAACAGGCTTATTTTTGAAACATGTTACACATTTGTGTACAATTTTCCGGCAATTATTCCTGCCATTATGTAGCCAAAACTTCTGTCTAACATGGAAAAGCAAGGCTTGTGGGCCTAAATGAAAATACTTCAAATGGAAATAATTTAGGATAATTTCCGTTAACTTATGATTGGCAGGCAACACAATTGGAAATTTAGAGTTAAGCGGTAAATCGGCATGCGATAAACGGCCACCAACTCTAATTAACCCTTCATCTCCTACGAATACATTTAAAGAAGATAATCTACTTTTGTCTGGAACAGGCTTACCTTTTTCGAGACATTTTATTTCTTCTCGAAACTCACCCTTTTGTGCTGACCGAATTAAAAATACTTCGGCTTGCCTCACCTCCTCAAGGCTTAAAGCTCCACTTCTTCTTTTCTGGGGATTACGACAAATAAAAATAAATCTAAAAATAAAACTAATTATGCGTGTTAATTTCGTGAAATTAATAGTTAATGAAAAAAAGTTTTCAATTATAGAAATGTCATTAATAATAGATAAAGTGGCAAAGTCATAATTATTGTTCACTATGTCTCTTTTTAGTTCAGTTAAATAGATCTCCTGATCTGGAACAACTAGTGATTGTTCATTATTACACATATTTCATGAGTCCTTCAGAAACTCTGGACCAGTCCACCATTTGTGATTCTGAATAAGACTTTCAGATTTTTCACCTCTTGTCAGCAGGTCTGCAGGATTCTCGGACCCTGCACAGTGAAACCACCTGGATGGGTCTGTCAGCGATTGTATCTCTTTTACACGTTTGGACACGAATGATTTCCACCTATTTGCAGATCCCTTGATCCAATAAAGAGCAATCTGAGAGTCTGTCCATAGAAACATAGAAGATGGTCCCTTGCGATCTAGCACCTTCTTCACCTCACAAGTTAAACGCGCTGCTAGTAACGCACCTAAGAGTTCTATCCGGGTTAATGACACCTTTTTAAAGGGTGCCACTCTGCTTTTTGATGTAAACAAATTAATGGAAGATTGGGTCTTGGAATATGTCTGTAAATATATGACAGCACCGTATGCCTTGGGACTGGCATCGGCAAAGGTCTGCAGTATTAATTTATATTCAGATTCTTCAAGGAACTGAAGCACATTTCTAGGAATCTTTAGTTGTGCTAATTGGGGTAACTTGGAACACCATTGTTCCCACAGCTTTGAAATATCGGGGGGTAATTCTTCATCCCATGTTAGATTTCTACTCCATAATTCTTGAAACAACCGTTTAATTCTTATAGTAAATGGCGATATGAGACCCAAGGGGTCAAAAATTTTGCCTCCTACTTGCGGAACGAACCTCTTCGTATTTTTTGCCTTGCATAAAAATTCTAATAAATTATCGATTTCCATTATCAACATGTCCTGTTTAGGTTGCCACAACAGTCCTAATATCTTATGAGTTTTATTTTCCTCAAAGGCCTGAGGTAAAGTACTAAACCCGTTCTTCTCCCACGATGCCATTACTAATTCGTTGTTCGATATCCATTTTCGGAACGTCATATTAGCTTCCTTCATAATTCTGTGTGATTGTTGTGAAATGTCCAGTGCATCTTGTACAGTGTCAGTACCGGTTATCAGATCATCCATGTAAATACAACTGTTGAGCATTTCAGTTGCTACCGGATATTCCTTCTTAAATTTATTAAGATGTTGTTTTATGGTGGCTGATAATAAAAATGGGCTTGAGTTCAAACCAAATGTTAGGCGTAAGAATCTGTACATAATAACTTTAAACTCATCACCGTTGACAGGATTGTCATCTATAAACAGGAATCTTAAAACGTCCCTGTCTTTTTTGTTGATCGAAATTTGTAAAAATGCCTTCTCTATGTCGGCCAAAACAGCAATTTTATTTAATCTAAAAAAAATCAATAAATGGAAAATGTTCGGATTTAGGTTACTGCCTGCGTCCAAACAGTCATTTAGTGATAACTGTCCCGCTTCATGGGAACTCGCATCAAAAACAATGCGACATTTCGTGTATACACTGTCTTCATTGAATACCGTATGGTGGGGTAAATAAAAAATAGGGTTGTCAGAATTTTCTTCTGATTCAGGAACAATTTCAATAATTTTCATTTCTAAGTATTCATCTAAAATTTTACGATAATTTTCATATAAACTTGTGTCGCGTTACATTCTTTTTACGAGAGTAGCGAGCCGTGTTTCAGCTATCTTGTAATTATTGTCTAATTGTTCCGAATTCCGTCTCCATGGGAGACGGATTTCATATTTGTTATTTGTAAACCGCACTCTTTCCCGTAATCCCTCTAGAATATCTTCATTTTTTACATTACCTGGATCATCCCTAATTCCTAATGTCTCTAAATCCCAAAAGGCCTTCAAATTTAATTCATCTTGATTTTCTAATAAATGGCAATTATATTTAGTTTCAGTTTTATCATGTATAACTCCACCTGCAATCCATCCTAAATGAGAGTTTTGTAAAATTATAGAAGTGTCAGGAATTTTTATTTGACCAGCTAATAACAAGTCATAATATACATCTGCCCCCAATAACACCTGAATTCGCTGAGGTTCTAAACATCTTGGGTTAGCATACACTAAATTCTGTGGTAGGTGCAGATTTGAAATCTCTGCGGAGCACGTAGAGTTTAAATCTGTTATCTTAGGAACTAAAAACACGTTAGAGAATTTTTTAAATGTTCTATCTTTGTTTGAAATTTCGACATGTATTCTGTTTTTAATTTTACAGATTGCATCATTAAATCCGGAAATCACTGACCTTACTTTATATTTCTCTAGTTCCAGCATGTCTGCTGCAGAAAAAGTAACTAGAGATATGTTACTGGCTGTATCCAATATTGCAACAAAAGGGAAAAAAAGAATCATTGCTTCCTTTCAAATAAACCACAGTTGTCGAAATTAACGCGTTAAAGCTGGCGCTAGAGTCAGAATTTTGATCATAATTATTTTGACAGCTCAAGGTCTTCGCATTTGAAATAATTTCCACTGAATTAGTATTTACTTTTTCTTCATTTTTGATCTGAGGCTGATTCATAATAAAATTACATTGTTTATTTTCATAAGATTTCGAAAAATTAGCTCCATGAAGTGTGGTATGGTGATTAGAAAAACATGTTTTGCATCTATTATTTAATTTATTACAACGGTTAACGGTGTGATTAGATAATCAATTATAGCATAACTGTGATTTTCGTATTTGATTCAATCTTTCTTGAACCGATAAATCTAAATATTTTTGACATCGAAAAATGAAATGTGGTTGTTTACAAAATGCGCAGTTAAGTTTGTCATTCTGTAAAACAAAACTTTTTTGCTTAGGGGTCATTTCAAACCTAGGTTTCGTAACGATGTTGGTTTTTTGTACATTTTCTAAAGCTTGAGCTCTTTTCAATAAAAAATCAATAAAACATTCCATTCAGGCAATTCGTTACAATTAAGAGACATTTCAAAAGCTTTTCTTGACTCATCATCTATTCTTTGTAAAACAAAATACATGAGAATGGATTCCGATAAATTGTTATGTTCCAGTCCTAACTGTTTCAAGGCTCTTAAGTGGCTCAATAAATTATCTAGCAGATTGCATATTTCTTTCGCGTTTTCAATTTTTATTTTGTTATTACTCAATAACTCTGAAATATGACTATTCATCAATAATCTTTTGTTTTCAAATCGTTTTTTAAAGCTTCGAATAAAGAAGTATAAGAATCATCAATATTTTGTGATTGTTTCACAGGGCCAGCTAATGCGGATTGCAAATAATACAGCTTTTGCGCATCATTTAGCTCAACGTTATTATCAATTAATGTGGTGAATTGTAACTTAAAATTCATCCACTCTGTGTAACGACCCGAAAATTGGGGTAGATTAATTGACGGCAATTTGATTTTTGCCTCATTAGAACTGCTTCTATCATTACTAATATTATGACTTTCAACATTAGAAATACTAGGCTTTATTAAATCAAGAAGACTTACTTCGATAGTTCTTCGACTTCGGTCAAGGAATTTTCGAAATCCCCTAAATCCTCATCAGATATTATGGAGTAGGCTTCGTTCCTTAATTCATCAGTCTTCTTTTTTAACATTTGAAGATAATTTAATTTCAGATCCAGTTCTTTAGGGCCGAGTTTCGTTTTCAATGCATTTGATATTCTCGTAACTTGACCGCGTATATTTCCACATTTTCGATTCAGGACCACGGTTCCTGAAATCGCTGGAGTAGCAACAGACATTATATCTATAAATTCTATTACAAGGAAATTCGAGTAATCCAAGGGCGTTGATTTTATAACAGTGTTCTAAATGAGCGCTGTGGCTCGAAGGGCCAAAAACTTTGTCGGCGATAGCTCCAAAATGGACTGTAGAAAATAGTTAAAAATACTAAATGAAGTGTGTTGAGTATTGGATGGTTTGTCCACATTTACAACACATAACAAAAATATTTATTATTTCAAAAAAAATTCCAAAGG
The DNA here is from genome assembly GCA_963932465.1 of Maratus speciosus. Taxonomy (NCBI): domain Eukaryota; kingdom Metazoa; phylum Arthropoda; class Arachnida; order Araneae; family Salticidae; genus Maratus; species Maratus speciosus. The sequence goes on along the minus strand of OZ010790.1, from coordinate 172,977,808 downwards.
GACTGGGAGTTGTTGGTACACTGCGCTTACGTCTTAAGAACACATCTTACTCAACTTCATCTACTCATCGCTCTTACTCATCTGGCGGGGAATTTTCGCCCGAGCTCCTTTCAGTCCAGAGCGCTTGCAGCGTCCTCTCACTATCAATTATGATGCACGGAGGAAACATAAACAAAGCATAGATTGACGTCATTTTCATGTTAATCGCTGCGGATTTGGATTTTATGATTAGTGTGAGTTTCCGTTTAAAAATAATAGGCAATGAATCTTAGGATACCTGTGTTTAAAGGTACCTGATATACTGCTCATTAACAGAACATAAATAAAAATTCGTTTTAATTTGAAGCACTAATATATTTGGTGTATTTTTTAGATTTCTCAAAAATAGAATGATAGGCGGATAAGAATGATAATCGGAAAAGCAATATACTAAAACTATTCCTCAAAAATTATTTAACTTTTTAAAAAGAACTTTAACTTTTTTACATTCAGAATTGTTTTGGCCTGATTATAGAAAATTTCAGTTAATTCTATAACAAAGCATGTACAATAAAATGTTATATACTTAAACTATTCCAGAAAGTTGGGTGCAATTTGATAGTGCAAATTTCATCAAAATCTCTCCCGTAGAACTTTCAAAAAGGCTATTCTTTTATAATCGGACTCACCTAACTATTGAACTTTCTTCTACAATTTTATAACAAAGCGACGTAAAAGTGTATGCAATATTTTAAAAACATCCGTGTAAAATTATCTAACAAACAATACAAGTTCAAAAGAAATCCATTCAGAATTTAAAAAAAATGCTGATATTTCATAATCGGGTTCCAAATGATTATGGAATTTTCTCCTATAATTCTATGACTAATCAGCGTATAACAATGTTACGCACCAAAACCTTAACTAAAAAACTAACAATGCAAGTTGAATTAAAATTATTTCAGAAGAACCCAAGTTATAAGCAGCAGGAATGAGATTCCCACACGAAAACAAACAAATACTGAAATTTGCTAATTTAGTTATGTAAAGGTACACGAAAACAAATAAATACTGAATTATTTACAATGTTTTTGAGCAATTAAGTTAATCTTTTGTAACTGGGTTGCAGGCATATTTAAGAAAATTCAAGGTCGAAAATTACTTTTAAAAACATAAAAAATCAGTAAATTGACATAAAATTTTCAAACAAATTACGGAAAGTGTTTTTTTGTTTTCTGTTAGACGTTCAAAATAATGAGATGCATGATGTTTAAAGATCAAATTGCAATAAAAGCGTAATTTATGGTACGGTTAGGTTGTTGCCACCAACAATATGATGCTAGGCGTTACTCATAGAAATGTCTTTCCTTCATAATATTGCATTAATAACAAACGGATATATCTTTCTTAATTGGGTTGCAGGTATATTTAAAAATATCTCCGTGATTGAAAATTAATTTAAAATGGATAAACAATCTGTAAATTGAGATAAGCTTTTCAAACAAATATTACTGAAAGTAATTTTTGTATTCTATTAGACGTTGGAATGTGCGATATTTAAAGGTCAAATTGCCGTAAAAGTTAAATTTATGGTTGGGTTAGGTTGCTGCCACCAACAATATGATGCTAGAGGTACTCATAGCAACGTCTTTACTTTATAATATTGCATTAAGAGAAAACAGGTATACCTTTCGTAATTGGGCTGCGTGTAGGGATGAGATTTCCGCGTTTTTGCACACCGGTATATTCTTACAGAAAATGTTGTTCTGTTAAATCGCAAGAGTATTCCGATTAAACGAAATATCATTTTCTCTAACAAAATACTGGTGTACAATTTCGGAAATCTCATTCCTGGGCTGCATGCAAATTAAAAAATATCCATGATTGAAAATTACTTTAAAATCCATTCACATGAAAAAAATGAGATACAATTTTCAAATAAATTTCATTTGACAATTTTTTTTCTATTCAACAGTGTGAAAAACGAAATTGTATGATATTCATATGTTCAGAAAAATTTCAGTAAAGGCAAAATTTATGGGTAAGGTCGTTGCCATCATCCGTATCATGTCACAATTGGCATTGTGTTTGTAGTTTTTTTCTCTGTTCTGAAGATGACTCAATGAAAGAGTCGAAACGTGTAATTTTTTTAATATTTTTAATCGTTTTTTTATTGAAATGACGCTTTTTAAACAAATAATTGTACTTTAATATATTCTTTGACATTGGTTTGGAATATACATTATTATGGTATAGTTAATAGTAGACGCAATTAAGACTATTATACTTATATTTCTTATTGGTCTTTTAACGATTCGTGAAAGGTAATGCGCCAATCTCAGTTATTATCATTGCCGTATTATTTCATTTTAATGTATTTAACCCGGGCTGCTAGTACATAATAAAGAACAATACAAAAAAGAACACTGCATCTCAAATGCAAAAAAAAAAAAAAAAAAAAAAAAAAAAAAAAAAAAAAAAAAACTTAGCAATTTTAAATCATTATAGTGCTGAAAATAAAGTTTAAAAGACAATAAGTTAAAAAAAGTGCAAACAATAAGTGGGTAAGTGCGCTGGATGTATTAACAAAATTTACAATATCTCGCGATATAATTGTCGTATGTGTAAAAAATGAGGGGTCAAAATATTCACAATTAAACAGGCTTTCATTTAATATTTAAAAACAAAAATCAATTTTTTGATCAATTTTGAGGTAAAATGTCCACTTAAAAACTAAAAATCCTTTTAATTACTTCCATACTATTGAAGCACATCAAATGTGATTAGATATTATTAATTTTTTAAACTTTCTATGAAAGTGCATACTTAAACTTATTAAACTGACTACTAAAATTGTTTCAGTAGAGTGCATCTGGCAAAATGCATTTCCTGTTTCCTTAATAATTTGTCGAAAACTTGAAATAGCTGAATAACTACTTAGGAACTTGTGTAATCAACTTCAATGTGAAATACCAGGAACTTCCAAGTATCCAATAATTATCTCGAGGGATGTATTTCGTCTCCTAAGAAACAGATGCATATTAAATTATTTCTCATTGATAAATAATCTTAAATAATAGAAGGAAGTCTAATTGTAATATACAGAACATCGAATTTCATTCTAAACATGCGGTATTGATTTTCTATAGATCCATCTCCTGAATTTGGTTGTTTTCGTATGCATTAGTATGATTGTTATGTGATATATTGTGCATTAAGAACTGGAATAACTTTGTATTTATCCTTAGAATATGTAAACAGATCGTAATATGTTAAAAGAAAAGTAGAATTTAGTAAGTTATGGTGAAAAAGTTTTAACTGTTTACAAATATAACGAGCAATAATTGAGTATCATAAAACATTTTAGCCGAAAACTATGCATCATTTTTATTATAAGGTTCGATGAACACGTTATTTAAAGACATTTTCTATCATTCTGTGGACTGTATTTTAAAAGGAGAAATTCTAAAATTTAGTAATCTGTAAATTATATTCTGAGGCAGAGAAATTTTCAAAATATGGGTTACATACAAACTTCCTTATTTTATTATAAGTCGGAAAATAACAAGTGTAACTAAAATAACTATGATAAAGTACATAAAAAAACTTTAAAGTATGAACTATAATGACAATAATAACTGCAGAATATGCTAAAATTTCATGTAACTCTCATAAATAACGTATAATTAAATATTTAATCTTCTCTCGAGTGCTTTTTGATTAAACTTTTTCTACAGTAAAGGAAGAATAATATCTTGATAACCCAACTGGAAATATATTTAAATGCTGTTCCAATATTTAAAAAATAAGATATAAACTTGTTATTCAATTTTGCGAAAAATTCCGAAAACATTATCTAATGAAGTTCCTTTTTCATATTTAACCCTGTTTTTAATTAACACATTATTTAAAATAATGTCAAAAGCCGCGATATTTACTATATTTCATACTTTTAAGTAATTTTCTAAAACTATTACTTCATTAAAGGTTAAATCTTGGAGATGTTTAAAATAACAAGGATTTTATGATGTCATGGATCCGTGTTATTCTAGGATGTCATTCTTTAATATTTTGAAGCTTTATTTAAACGTTACAAATCTTAAATACTTTTCTTAAATATTTTAATTATTCTAGAATTCTAGTCGAATACATTCATTTATAATACTTTTATCTTCATTTTACAACGAATGTATAAATTTAGATATTCTTTTTTAATGATAATGGAATGTTTTTTAAGCCATTTAATTTGATTTTGATATTGAATATATTTAACTAATATGAATATATTGTTCTGTATGCACTTTATATTTTTTTCTGTGAAATACATCTATATATTTATTGTAAGTTCATTTCGTCACAGTTACACCTTAACTGTGACGCTAACAACTTAACCTTAACACTAACAACTCTCAAATACAACAGCGCGTTTCATGCGTGAATGCGCGAAACTTTTATTGTTTTAATTATCTTTTTATATCCTTTCTTATGCCTTGGTAACATTTTAAATAAAGAGTTTTAGCGTATGGGAAGAGTATTGAGAAATTATAAATAATCTATTCTAGATGGTTGAGACATACATTGTAGGCTAATAAAGTCAATGTGTAACTTTTATACTGATTTCATATAATTAAAAAACTAGTAAATCTGCAGATCAGGAGCCTCAACGTTAGCTCTACAATTCATTGTGTTTAGCACCATTTGAGTAATATTAATCTTTCTACAAAAAACGAAATTTAAAGTTTTGAAATTACATAAACATTTATAAAACGAAAAAATATTTCGAAGGTATCTGACATTAGAAGCGTTAAATTAAACCCATTGTTATGTAATGGTATTCTGAAAATCTCATGAGCTACTTATTCTGGTAATTTTTAGATAATAAAGTAGATTTCTTCAGGGGCCCCCCTGAACCCCTTCGTAGTGTAATCTAATTTACATTTGTAATTATCAATTAATTGTGTTAATGTCCTTTAGTAAATTCTACCAATAGACGGAAACGTACATGAATTCTTTTCTACAGGCCTGTATATTACGTGAAGATTTTTACGCGTCGTCTATAACATTTAAATTTAATGCAGACAAAAAACCCTCTTAAAGTAGATTTCTTCAGGGGCCCCCCTGAACCCCTTCGTAGTGTAATCTAATTTACATTTGTAATTATCAATTAATTGTGTTAATGTCCTTTAGTAAATTCTACCAATAGACGGAAACGTACATGAATTCTTTTCTACAGCCCTGTATATTACGTGAAGATTTTTACGCGTCGTCTACAACATTTAAATTTAATGCAGACAAAAAACCCTCTTAAAACTGCTCATATCACATTTCCGGGGATTAGTATGCATAGTGTGCACCATATATCCAGTTTCTGCGGAGTCCTGTATATGGTTCTACTTAAATTCTGCAAACATTTGTTAGTATACTAAATGTAATTGGTCTGGGAAATACATAACTCAAAAAAAAAAAAAAAAAAAAAAAAAAAAAAAAAAAAAAAAAAACACTGAAGCAATTCGCGTTCATTTTCATTTATACTTACGAATTCATTTGTGTATCCCTGTACATGGTCTATACAATATTTAAGCACTACTTATTAATCACAAATTTACTTAACGTCAAAACGCACACCATAATCGAAAATGCTCTTCAGCAATCGTCCCTAATAGACCAGAACTGTATCCGAAATTTTTTATGTGACCCTATAAATGAACGATAAATACGATACAAATCATATTCAAGCTTCTTGTAGTCAACCACGGTAATGTAATTTAATTTCATAATGTTTGAATTAGTGCAACACAATTAACACACTGACGACAGGCAATTTAATTAAATCTGGGTTTAAAAACAGTAGAAGCTCCTCCCTCTTCTGAAAGTGTCTCGGAAATTGGTTTCTGAGATATGTTTTTCATGTTTATGCAGCAGTAAATATCTTTCAATGTACGGATGTAATATATAATGTCTTACAATCTATAAAAAATATGGACAACACAATATAAATGTCTTTTCTGTAAGGTAGAAGTCACTCCCTTAGCCAATGATGTATTCTGAATAAAAACGAGAATTCTCGTTTCCCGTCGCTAATGTGTTAAAATAAGCTGTGAAGAGTTTTTTTCCCCCGTAGACCACATTTTAATCGACCACTTTTGTGTGACCCTGAAAAAAACATATGCTTTGCACCCCATATACTACAAAAATGTTTCAAAAATACATATCAATTTTATTATTTTGTAACAGAGTAACATCATTAAGAAACGCCACAAAAGGATTTTCTTCAAAGATTGTAATATTATGAATACTTTTGAGTTCCCTGTACGCATGCTGTAAGTGCTACACATAACATATTTTATAGTAATCAGGTTCTAGTGCACCTTAATAAAGTATATAAATTTCATTACGTTTAAAATTGTGTAACATTATTAAAATACACCACAGACGATTTTTCCCAAAGACTATAATGTAACGGAATAGTTTTGAGTGCCCCTGTAATTAAGCTATGAATGCTACGCTCTTCATTTTTAATACCAAACATACTTTGGCAAACCTCAATAACGTATATCAGTTACATGTAATCCCGACTATATTTACGCGAGTTAGAGCACGTAGAGAAACACGGCAGGCGACAGATAGAAAAACTGAAGTCATAAATACTTTTCATCCATGTTGGAAAGTGTTAAAAAGGATTTACATGCCTTTAACTGTACTTTTTTTTTTCACTTATAGCATGGTTAAACATTAGTTTAAACATCCTAATCCATGCGATGGCAATAACATATTAAAAGCCCCCCAAAATATGCATATCTGGAGATCTATAAATCTACTGGAAAATAATTCATTATCGTGTCCACTGTTAATTGCATAAATTGCATCGGTTTGGCGCGATAAAATATTTTTTGTGATAGCCTTTTAATAGTACCTGCAACAAAATTAACGTAATTTACTAACTTCATTCATATTTGCGCAATGATAGGCTACGAATAACAGTCGCTAGGCAACGAAGAAAAGGAAAAAAAAAGAAATATGTGTCATGTAAAACAAGAAAATTAATTTAAAAATTCTTTATATTATTGGAATACATGTATAAATGTCCTCAAAACATTATACACGTAAATAAAAAAATCTGATAGATATATTGATAAAACTTCAATATAATAGGAATAATTTAAAACCCTTATTTGGAATTTTAGTATCCATAATTTGACATTTAAATCCATTAATCAAACGTGCCATTTTCTTTCAACTAATCGAAATTTGAAAATCGGCTGACTTGCCGTAGAAAAGCATTATAAAGAAAAATAAAATCTTCCCTATTTTCCGAACGAATGACTCAAATTTAACCAAAAACTATACAGCTACGTCCGGGTATCTCACGAATATGCCCAATTAATTTCAAGCTGATCGGGTGCTTTTTGCGGCAGTTATCGCGGAACAGACAGACGGACAGACAGACAGACAGACAAACGGAAATCAAAACTTTTCGTGTCTCCACAGTAAGCCTTCACTGACGTTTCGGCAAAAATAAAATACAAGGAATCTCTTATAATTTAATTCCTTCACCTGACATCGCGACTTTCATTATAAGCATTCAATAGATTTGGATTTTAGACAAAGTTTTATTTTTGAAACGGGAGGATGACAGAAGATATATACGCGCGTACAATTATTTTCATTAACTTAAATTTTGAACATTTCTATAAAGCGTGAAAAAGAAAAATATCTTTTAAAAAGGTATACTATATTGTATCAATGACGAACAGGTATAAAGAACAAAAGACAGCTTTGCCACTTAGTAATCATTAATCACATATACTGACAAATAAATCAGTAAACTGTTTTGTGGAGAACAATAATTTTTGATAAGCACGATGCGGCGCGTGTGCTAGGCACGGAGCTTTCAGTGCGGACAGTTGAAAAATGTCAGTGTTCTGTGTCGATACTCTAAATATTATCCTCTACACGAAAAGCATGAAATTTACATTAATGAGTCAAAGTCATTAGCTTTATTAATTTTGTTTTTCTATTCAAACAGGTACTGAAATTATGTACTGAAAAAAATGCAAAAGAAAAGTTATTATTTTTAAAAAAGGAAAATTTATTAAGCATTTGCGTTCAATTTCAAGTACTTTATGCCATGTGCTTAGCATTGCTCTCAAGCTAGGTTGCTTAATAAAGACATTTTATGAGATTGTCACTTCATAACGTTAGGAAACGCACATAATATACTTAATATCGTAATCAAAAACATTAAAATTAGAAATATGCTTCGAATATGTACCAAACATTCTTCTGGCCAACAAGGCCATTTCTAGTGTTTTATTTCATTTATGCGAAATAATGTGAGAGATAAATATGCCATTTTAAAAACGGCCAAGACATCTTAACGAGTTACTCCGTCTAAAGTTTTTTTTTTAAGTTGCAGAAGACTGTATCGCACAATTTAATTGAAATAAGACATGAGATACTCGTAATTCCGAAATTTTGTGCTTGGAAATAGAGTATATTTGTAAAAAAAAAAAAAAAAAAAAAAAAAAAATCTTTATTTTATGCGTATACGGTGCATATAAAAATAATAGTGCAAACATTTAGTTATAACATTATACGCCAAATTGGAACAAACCTCCATAGACGTTATGATTGGAAGTAGAACGATAAAGCGCTAGAGGACACTTTGTTTCGATTTTACAGCATGAACTGTGGGAACGAGTGTTGAAATTTCTCTTATATCAAAGTCAAATTTTATAAACTCTGCACATTGAGTATAATCGTTCGAGAAATAAGGAGATTCCACATCGTAATTTCTTGATTTTTCTATCAATTCATATCTATATGAAACTTCTAATTGGCTCAAATTTTGTGTATTAAAAGGACAGCAGATATTTATTTAATTTTGTGTTGTAAGTGTAAATGGGATTTTCTATCAAACAAAGAGTGTCATTGATTAACAAGAAATGTTAACTTTAGACTCAAGCATTGACCATTGCACTTTATTGTACTGTAAAAAAGTTATGTAACGTTATTCCATAAAATTGATGGCAACCTTGCTGCCTCCATTTAAATACTGAATCGATATAGCCGGTGTTACGTTACACTAATGTGTAATATTACACCAGTTATATCAGTTTAAATTACACCATTATCTATCTATCTATATATATATATATAGATAATATATATATATATATAGATAGATAGATAATATAGCGTAATATATATATATATATATATATATATATATATATATATTACGCTATCGTACGTGGCACAGAAATAGCGATTATTTGTTAAATGTTTAATTTCAACGTCCGAATGAAACGCGTGTAATTTGTTATTATGTAAAAGTCCTTTAGCAGGATTTAGGCCGAGGTAAATCGGGTTTATTTACGTTTCACTTTTTCGCTGCAATTATGGAGCTTGAAAATATCGTTAGAAATGCCCGTGAAAGATCTCGGCGAATGCTTCAAAGTGAAGAAGAAGACTAATTAAGAAGAATAAATCAAAATAACGAGAACGCCATCAAACACAGAACATAAGCAATCACCAAATTAGTCTAAATAATCGTTTTATAAAATGCATCAGATTAGCATTTCACACATCTTAATTTGCCACATATCAAGTGTTGATCTTATACCGATATGCCATTTAGGTTCAACCGTAAGAACTTCTTTAAAAATAAGTATAATAATTTTCCCTGATCGTTTCATTTTTTAAATGTAACTGTTATACTTTTGAAATTTTAGCTCTTTATTTGATTTTTTTTTCAAGTTTTTGGTATAAATAAAAGCACAGATGTCATATGCGCACCACGTCGGCGCGATTTGTTCCTGACGCCAATGTCATATACGCACCGGGGTACTTAATTGGTGCCAAATTGTCGTTATTTTGTTCTATAGTTATTAATGAAACTTTTTTTTTATTTATTGTTATTCTGTTTTTAAAATTACATATGTAACTGGTATTCGAAAACGAGGTTTTCGTCAAATTGGCGTCAGAAAAAAATCGCGCCAACGTGGTGACTAGACATCTGTGCCTAAATAAATATTATTCAATCTCTTTTTTTATGAACTCCAATCCACTGTTACATTTTGCAATGACAGTCTGTCCGGGCGGGTCAGCTAGTATAAGTTAAATTACTCCGTAAAATTAGAAGCAGCGTGTTGCCATCAATTTTATGGAGTAACATTACACAATCACACACACACACATATATATATATATATATATATATAAATTTTTTTATAATGTGTGATTCTTCCTTAACTGTGTGTGCTCTAACCTAAAAATACTTTAAACACTTTCCGACGAATTATCCAAATGCAGTAAAATCTTTAAGTTGAAAATGACCACATGTTAAACAATAATCTGTTTTTTTTCTAAAGTTTTAAATTTAATGTGTAGGTCTAGATAGAAAATATGAATTATTGTTTGTACGAAACTTTACAAATTTCTATAGAATAAAAATCGTTTATTTAACAAAAAATCTGTTCATGCGTTTAAAAATAGGCATGGGATGCAAGATTTATACAATTTTAAACACAATAATATTTTACAAATTAATTAAAGGTTTTCTTATTAATGGAAAATATTCAAAATAAAATTATCGTGTTCATAAAAACAAATATGTATAATTCATTCATTCACATTATATAAAAGTACATATAATAAAACAACCTTGATTTTTAAAAAATAGATTTCGCATGGGTTGTCCCATGCGAAAAATGAATGATGAAAATGTATATTCCATGAATGAATGATTTGAAAATGTATATTCCATGGATATTTTTCTTCTTCAGAATATTATTTTCCTGACAATATATTATTTTTCATTACTCTAAGGTATCCATAAGCTTCGAAAATATGAATTATATACGTTGGAAATGATTGTAAAACTAAAAAATATAGCGCGATACAAAATGTTATTCACGCGGCTAGATAAGCCCCCTTCCAAAGAATTATATCTAAATGACTAACCGATTATTTGAAACAATTAGATTTTCTCCAGCCACTTCAACGTTTGCCCCGAGATAAGCCGGGGGTAAAAGCTAAGTTTCCTTGTACCTGCTGCCGGTGAAGTGGCTAGAGACCAACTCAATTGGGTCTAAGCCTCAACAGCTTCAGTTATGAACAAAATGACTATTACACAAACTAAACTTTGCAATTTGTGAGCTTAGCAAGTTAATGCTTTTTATTTATAAGCTTTTCTAAGACAATCGTTTCCGTACCACCTCTATCACTTGCATTGAAATAGCCATATATATATATATATATATATATATATATATATATATATATATCAAAACTGTGATGAACTCTCTGACGGAAGACATTCTTCCCCGGCTGTGGAATGTACCATGCTACCATTTAGATTTTATTCATAGAATATCTATAAACTTTAATGGAAACATAATAAATTGTAATTTACATTATTCACGTCCAATGTCTAGTTCAGGAAATATACGGTATAAAATGTACCTTATTATTTAAATCATTCTTTATAAAATGAAAATTTAAATACCTGTTTACACCCTTTAGGATTAAAAAAAAATCATATCATCATAATCATCATTATCAACCGTTTTCAATCCACTGCTGGATGTAGGTCTCCTCCAGATTTTTCCAATGTTTTCTGTCTAGCGCTTCAGTCATCCAATTTACACCGGCTAATTTTCTGATTTCATCACTCCATCTTACTTGAGGTCGTCTTCTTGGCCGTTTTATATCTCTGGGATACCACTGTAGGGCGTTTGTGCTCCATCTATTGTCTTGTCTTCTTGCAATGTACCCAGCCCATTTCCATTTTAGCCGTTTAATTCTTTCAATGATGTCAAAAACTTTCGTCTGACTTTTATCCAGGTTATTCTTTTTCTGTCTCTTCTAGTTATACCTAGCATACATCTTTTCATACTTCTCTGTGTTGTTTGTAATCTTTGTACCATCCGTTTTGTTAGCGTCCATGTTTCTGCTCCGTAAGTTAGCACAGGCAAAATACATTGGTTAAATACCTTTCTTTTCAAACAAAGAGGCATGCTACTCTTCAGAATATTATTGTGTTTCCCAGAAGCACTCCATCCATTTCTTATTCTTCTATTGATTTCATTCATGATACTATTATCCGATGATATTTCCTGCCCAAGGTACACATAACTTTGCACTTCTTTAATTTCAGTGTTGTTGTAGACAATTTTCTTTTTTGATGCAAATGTATTGAACATCACCTTAGTCTTTTCCACGTTTATTTTTAATCCCACATTAATGCTAGCTTCTGCCAAATATTTTAGCATATTTTCCAATACTTCAGGACTGTTACTGAAAATTAAAATGTCGTAAGCGAATCGGAGATGACTTAAATATTCTCCATTTATTCTAATCCCTTTGCTTTCCCAATCCAGCTTCTTGAAAATATTTTCTAAGACAGCCGTAAAAAGCTTAGGCGAAATAGTGTCTCCTTGTCTTACCCCTCTTCCAAGCTTGATCTTTGCTTTTCCTTTGTCCAAGCGGATGGTTGCTGTTGCTTTCTTGTAAATCTGCTTATAATATTGATGTGGAGTTTGTCTATACCAATGTCCTCCAGAGATTCTACTACTGTTGATGTGTAGATCGAATCAAATGCTTTTTCATAATCACTAAAGGCAAGGAAAAGAGGTAAATTATATTCCTTATGTTTTTCAATGAGTTCCCTTACCGTTTGGATATGATCCATTGTGCTGAATCCACTTCAGAATCCAGAGCTGATTCAAGACTTGTCGTTAAAACTTTGGTGAAAATTTTATAAATCACTGATAGTAAGCTGATCGGACGGTAGTTTTTAATGTTTTCCTTCCCTCCTTTGTTGTAAAGTAGCACCATCACAGCATTATTCCAATCTTCTGGTACATCTGACTTCTTGAGACATTTGGAAAACAGTAAGGATAGCATTTTTGCAAATTCTTCTCCTGCTTCTTTATAAGGTCGATTGTAATTCCATTTTCTCCGGGGCATTTACCTTTTTTCATAAATTTAATGGCTTGTGAAACTTCGTCTGTCATCACTGGGATTATGGCTTCGGTTTCTGTTAAGTTTTCTTGTGGATCATATAGGTTGATTTCCTTTAGATCTTCACATTTACATAAATCGTTATAGAATTTTTCGAGAATGTGTACTATTTCTTTATTGATTTTGGTGATTGTTCCATATGCCCTCTTTAGTGCAAAAATAACTTTTCTTCCAACACAAAGTTTGCGCCTAGCTAATTTTAAACTTTTGTTATCATCTAGATTTTTCTTGACAAGATCAAAGTTAAATTTTCTGATATCTTCTGTAACACATTTTTTTACCGTTTTACATAATTCAGCATATTCAACTCTTGATTTAGGATCGTTTTTCTTCATTTTAAATTCTCTCCGTTTCTTCGTCAATCTTCTTGTTTCTTCTGTCATTTACTTTGTCTGCTTTACTTGTGCATCTCCGGCTATCTTCTTTGCAATATCTTGTAGAGTATTGGTTAGTTTCTTGTTCACTACTGTAACATCTTGCTCTTCTTTTAAAGTTGATTGAAGTACTTGGAAACGGTTTTTAAGTTCCAAATGGAATTCTTCTTTATGTTTCTGGAGAATTATTATATCGATTGGTTTCTTTGAGTGTTGCAAAAGCTTCATTCTTTCTACTTTAGTATTTAACAGCAGTTTGCATCTAACCAGCCTGTGATCACTTTCTGTATTGAAGTTATTGTGAACGCTGCAAAAAATTATATAATTGAAGATTTTTGAAAATCTTTCTTTTGTTAAAGCATTTTTGTTCTATAGCAACTTATTTTAAAAACACGAGGTGCTGCTCTCTCGTATAGCCACATATTTAATGTAGTGTTAAAATGTTAGCCCAACTATCTATATTATAAAGGACTAACGTGTCTGTGCTTAAATAAGACGTCATTTTGACGATGGCAGACAATTAAAGTTTTAGACAATTAAATTTTTTAACCTTCTAAACAACAAAAACTTTAATTTTTTACACTGTCGAACCGGGAAAAATATCTAGTTTTATTAGGCTGAGCAAAAATTACTGGAAAATTTGTGAAAGTTGCGTTATTATGAGCAAATTAACAACACAAGCAACAAGAACTATTCTTCAAAGTAGAGACCAGCGTAATCCACGACTTCATGCCAGATTCCGGATTTGCTGGAAGTACGAAGTTTGTCGCCGTACCAGCAATTTCAACCTCATTAATCTCATCGACGGCTTTCAGAATCTTTTGACCTTTTTTCCAATAATGCCAGTACAACACACTCAAATCATACTGTTTCATAGGCATTTTGGAGACGAAATTCCTGAACTCCTACAGGTATACCACTAGTACTCTTATATACGATGCAAATTCTGGTAACTATTAGTTTAAAAATTTCCCAGAACTTTTTGCTCAACCTAATAAATAAAATTTGTTTGAAAACTGTATCTCAGTTTACTCACTTTTTATTGTTTTTAAAATAACTTTCAAGCATACTTATTTTTAAATTGATCTCTATCGCGTGCAAGCGATTACCCAAAAATAAATCCATTTTCATTAAAATTAACATAAATAGTTCAGTTTTGTGTAAAATTTATATTTCCTAACGAAATTAAAACTTCATCAATAAATAAATAAAACATCAAATATAAATAAATAATAAGTTTAAGTTATGTGATCGAACTCTACTGATCGTAAGCCACTGAAATTATCAGAATCAAAAAGGCTATTGTAAAAAGGGATCTTTGGTAATTTCTTTTTCTTTGGCTGATAATTCTTAGATCGAGAAAAATATGATAGTATCGCTTTTCATAAATTTCAAGAAGTTATTCGTAGGCATAATTGCTATTTTTTATATAAAAATGATTTTTGATATTGGTATAGGGTATTGGTAGTATTTCTATTAAAAAAATATTAAATTTAAAAAATCCATTACAGTTTTGAATTAAATAATAATGTTTTTTTTATTTATATTCTGTAACCCAGGATGTCTGGATTTATACCCTTGTCTATTTAAAGACACGAATATATTAAACTTTCAAAATAAATAAAAGCACCTGGTAGTTAATATATATGACTATTAATTCAAGTAATGTAGCTGTATTCTACAACTAAATAATCAAAGCATTCTAAGATGATTTTGATCCTTTAAGATATGAAAATGAGATATTTAACTACTTAATTTCGAATTCATTTAAACTACACACAAACCACCATTAAAGTATAACTGGGTATTCTAAATGCAACTTTATTGAGATCTATTTTGGATGGCACATTAATAATTCAATTTAGTGTTTGAATTGATAAACATAACGCAGTGGTTTGTTGATCCTTCTAATTGTCATATACATCAATTCAAGATAACATCATTATGTTGTGACATAATATCATAGTAGAAAGTAATGACCTTATAATGAATTTGAATGCTGATATTAATACAACCTTCTAACAACTTGATTTATAGTGATTATATCATTTAGTGATTACTAGATGGAGTTTTTCTGATTAACCAGTAAATATCCTCTAAAGATTGTTATGAAAATATAATACTTGTACACAACCATAATTAATTTAGGCAAAGATAAGGAAATTGCATTATAGTTAAGCATATTAAACTATTAATCACATTTCATTTTGAATAACAAAACATTATTTCTCCTTATATTTTAGCTCTTTTTAAAATTGAAATTCTATATGAATAGTAATTTACCAAGTGGGCGAAAAATGTTCTGGCCATGATTCGAGCCAGGGATCTCTTGGCTTTAGCTGCCAATGCTCTACCAACTAAGCAGTCGCGAACGAACCTGTAGGATCTATTTCACCCATCTAACTTTATTGATCATATAATCTGGTCTTATATATGAATCAGCTCAACAGAATAAATCTTAGGTAATGGAACAATAGTAAACGCAGGATACATAATTGCACTAGATTAATTTTAAAACAATTATTCTAATTGTTAAATAAATCATATGAATAGTATTTTTCCAAATGAGCGAAAAATGTCACGGTCAGTTGTGTTAAAATTAATCTAGCCTAATTATGTATCGAACGTTTACTGGAGTTCCATTACCTGCTATATATTTTGTTGAGCTGATTCATATATCAATTGTGTTAAATTTAATTGAAATTCTATATTTTTACACTATGATTTAATTAAACCAGAATTATTTTCCTTAACATAAAAAATAATGCTTTTTTTTTTTAAAGTTAATATTGGTAATATAGTAAGACATTCGGTCAAGTAGTTTAAATGTTTTATTGGAATATTTTCATATTTCAAAAAATATAGAATGAAATCCAAAATAATTGAGAAATAATTGACGAATCAATTTTATCATAGTTCGGGATTTGAAACCTCACAGAACCCCCACACTTTTATCTTTCATTTCAAAAATAACTTCAGGACTTTTAGGCTAAAAAGAAGCAAACCTAATGATAATACGATGATTTTTAGATAAAATCTAGAAATACGTCACAGCTAAAGGTATTCAAAAAATTATAAAAAGTATATTCCTAAAATTTACGAAAAAATCATATGTATGTTATTGCCAAAATATCTTTTGTTAGCTTCTGATTAATGCAAGTATTGTGATATCTGAGATTTCAATTTAAGAAAACCTTATATTTTCAATACGCATTTCCAATTATAATTTCCATTTATTTAGCACAGAACAATCATCTTATACATTTCTTTCCAAAAATTAAGGAAAAACAACAAAAGGAGTGATTACTCAAAATGTTATAAGTAGATTTTAATAAAAATGAGACGCAATGTACAGCGTATAGTAAGGTATACAACTAGTAAATCTGCAGATCAGGAGCCTCAGCGTCAGCTCTACAATTCATTGTGTTTAGCACCCTTTGAGTAATATTAATCTTTCTACAAAAAACAAAATTTAAAGTTTTGAAATTACATAAACATTTATAAAACGAAAAATATTTCGAAGGTTTCTGACATTAGAAGCGTTAAATTAAACCCCTTGTTATGTAATGGTATTCTGAAAATCTCATGAGCTACTTATTCTGGTAATATTTAGATAATAAAGTAGATTTATTCAGGGGGGCTCTGCCCCCTGAACCCCTTCGTAGTGTAATTTAATTTACATTTGTAATTATCAATTAATTGTGTTAATGTCCTATAGTAAATTCTACCAATAGACGGAAACGTACATGAATTCTTTTCTACAGCCCTGTATATTACGTGAAGATTTTTACGCGTCGTCTATAACATTTAAATTTAATGCAGACAAAAAACCCTCTTAAAACTGCTCATACCACATTTCCGGGGATTAGTATGCATAGTGTGCACCATATATCCAGTTTCTGCGGAGTCCTGTATATGGTTCTATTTAAATTCTGCAAACATTTGTTAGTATACTAAATGTAATTGGGCTGGGAAATACATAACTTAAATAAAAAAAACAAAACACTGAAGGAATTCGCGCTCATTTTCATTTATACTTACGAATTCATTTGTGTATCCCTGTACATGGTCTATACAATATTTAAGCACTACTTATTAAGCACAAATTTACTTAACGTTAAAACGCACACCATAATCGAAAATGCTCTTCAGCAATCATCCCTAATAGACCAGAACTGTATCCGAAATTTTTTATGTGACCCTATAAATGAATGATAAATACGATACAAATCATATTCAAGCTTCTTGTAGTCAACCACAGTAATGTAATTTAATTTCATAATGTTTGAATTAGTGCAACACAATTAACACACTGACGACAGGCAATTTAATTAAATCTGGGTTTAAAAACAGTAGAAGCTCCCCCCTCTTCTGAAAGTGTCTCGGAAATTGGTTTCTGAGATATGTTTTTCATGTTTATGCAGCAGTAAATATCTTTCAATGTACGGATGTAATATATAATGTCTTACAATCTATAAAAAATATGGACAACACAATATAAATGTCTTTTCGTTAAGGTAGAAGTCACTCCCTTAGCCAATGATGTATTCTGAATAAAAACGAGAATTCTCGTTTCCCGTCGCTAATGAGTTAAAATAAGCTGTGAAGAGTTTTTTTCCCCCGTAGACCACATTTTAATCGACCACTTTTGTGTGACGCTGAAAAAAACATATGCTTTGCACCCCATATACTACAAAAATGTTTCAAAAATACATATCAATTTTATTATTTTGTAACAGAGTAACATCATTAAAAAACGCCACAAAAGGATTTTCTTCAAAGATTGTAATATTATGAATACTTTTGAGTTCCCTGTACGCATGCTCCCGTAAGGCATGGTGACGTCACGGCGACGTCGTTGTGAAGTCACACTGTGATTTTGTGACCGTCGATGTGACGTCACGTGACGTCGATGTGACGTCACAGTGACTAGAATGCGAGGTCGATATGGCCGTTTTAGAGGTCGTTTGTGACGTCACATTGTGACCACTCTGTGAAGTCACGGTGTGACAAATTTGTGAAAAGTGTGTCATTTGTGACTATTTTGGCATTAACTTTGTGACGAACCTGTGACGAAAGCGACAATGCTTTGACGTCACACTGTGGCCAATTTGTGAAATATGGGTCATTTGTGACGAGCTTGTCATAAACACTGTGATTTCAAATGAAAATCAAATTTCAAATTAATTGCTTAAAAGACGCAAATAGTGAAAAAGATTCCATGCTGGGACTCGAACCCGGGCCATTAGTACAGCGCACTGACATTCTACCGACTAAATCACATGGAACGATACCCAGGCTGGAAAATTTCTCACTATTACATGATGGCGAGGCTACAAACTCAGCACAAGATGGAATATTTAGCGTGAGCCACCAACATGATGCAAACACGAAACTTAATTAAATCCAGTATCGATTGAAATTATATTAATACTTGGAAATTTTTCCAGAGCGAACCATTCGCCTTGCATACAATATTTCAAATGAAAATCAACTTTCAAATTAATTGCTTAAAAGGCAATTTTAATTTGAAATGTTGTATGGAAGGCGAATGTTTCTCCCTGGAAAAATTTCCAATTATTAATATAGTTTCGATGATGGATTTCATTAAGTTTCGTGTTTACCGCATGTCGGTGGCTCACGATAAATATTCCATCTTGTGCTGCGTTTGTAGCCTTGCCAACCTGTAATAGTGAGAAATTTTACAGACTGGGCGTCGTTCCATGTGGTTTAGTCGGTAGAATATCAGTGTGCTATACTGATGGCCCGGGTTCGAGTCCCGGCTTGGAATCTTTTTCACTATTTGCGCCTTTTAAGCAATTAATTTGATATTTGATTTTCATTTGAAATATTGTATATAAGGCGAAGGATTCTCTCTAGAAAAATTTCTAAGTATTAATACAGCGATGAATTTTGAAATAACCTTTTGCTGTAAATATAAAATCTTATCTTTTTACCGTACTTTTTAGCAAAATATCGCTATTTTGGAGTCCTATTCTTCTAAATCATTTTAAATTTTTCCACTTAAAAAACAATGCTTATCAACTGACATATTTTTTTATTCAGTTCTATGCTTGATATTAAGTTCTATGCTTGATATTGAGTTCAAGCTTGATATTTAGAGTGTGTAAATTTTTTAATTTGTTGTGATTTGTCATTGCTTTATTAAATACGAACATGGAGACTCACGGATATTAATACAACTATTATTTATAGAGCGGCATGATAAGCGATATTTATTTAAATTTTTTATTCCCGTGTATATTGTATTTTGTGAATATGAGCTAAATAGATTTGGTATGTTTTATAGGAAAAGACTGATCTGGGAAATAGAAAAAAAACGAGTAAGAAAAATCATGCGTTAATCATAGATTATAAAATACTTTCCAACACTTTCTGAATGCTTTAACAAGACATCGTAATTTAGGGAAATGACGTAAATAAGATAACTAAGTAAACATTTGAAAAATTGATTTCAGCAGTTACCGTCCATAGCCAAATATGTTTTCCAATTCTTTTGAACAACCCTGTATTTGATCTGTAGGTTGATACACTGAGAAAAATGAAGTACTCAAAAATAAGTAAACCGACGTACTCATATCGAATTGAATATTTTTGGATCAAAAATGAACCCATGCTTTCTCTATTTTGAAACATCACATGTTATCAAACCCAAACAAACGAATAGTTTTGTACCCTGTAATGGTTCATTTCATTTATGGCGGCATAAATGATGTTTATTAATGTAAATATTAAATTATGCACAGCATTTTAAAAATAATTTAAAAGTGCTTGTAAATAATGCTCTTGTCATAAAAATATTCGATTTGAGTATCTTGTTAAGAATTTTGCTATTTTTCTTAATAAATAATCAATTAAACATTTCTTGTTAAGAACTTTGAACGGGAAATAAATGTCAGTACATTTTTACTTTAAATTTTAGGTTTTTCTTTTTTTTTTGGGGGGGGGGGGAGGGGGGCAGTACATAATGATTCATATTTGATCACAACCAATGAATAAAAAATGAGTACATGTGTTTCTCAACTTTGAGTACATTTGGATCGGAGCTATTTTGAGTATGTGACGCATTTAAATTTGAGTACTTTTTACTCAATTTTGACTTCCCATTTTTTTAAGTGCATATATACTATATAATGGGGAAATTTAGTTTAGCAAGAAAACGCCTAACAGGTTGAAATTCTTTTTCAGCAATTTATACTAATGTATGGAAACATACTTGAATACTTTTGTACAACCCTGTAGTTTACCTAGAATCTTTATTACACG
This sequence comes from Maratus speciosus, assembly GCA_963932465.1. Lineage (NCBI taxonomy): Eukaryota > Metazoa > Arthropoda > Arachnida > Araneae > Salticidae > Maratus > Maratus speciosus. Next base: position 172,957,142 of record OZ010790.1, on the reverse strand, counting down.
CCACCATTTAGTTAAAATTTAATTCAAACTAAGACACTCTTAAAACTGCTGAAATCACATTTCCAGAAATTATAATTTATAGACGGTCATGTATCCAATTCTTTACGTGATCCTGTATATCGTTTTATTTATATTCTACAAACATTTCTTGGTAAATTAAATGCAGTTCAGCAAAAAAGAGCATAACTCATTTAAAAACCACCTTTAAGCAATTTGCGCCCATACCCAGTAATCCTTACGAATACTTTTGTGTAACCTTGTATAGGAATTATAGCATTTATATACACCATATACTATGCATAAATATAGTGAATCATAAAAGCGCATATCATAATTAAAAATACATTTCCAGCAATCATCGCTAATGAACAGTACTTCGGATACAATATAGTATCTGAAATATTTTGTGTGTCCCTGTAAATGCTATATACGTATTATTCGTATTATACATGAAATAATTTATAGTATGTAAACCTCAGCGACATATATCAATTTCATTATACATGAAATAGATTAACATAATTAAAGTATGCCGCAAACAATTCCCTCCACCCCTATATCATTATGTATTTGAATTCCTTTTTTAGCCCTGTAAATGAACAATAACTATTCTTTGCATCGCATAGTCAACAGAATGCATATTTTAGTGCACTTCATAAATGCATATAAATTTTATTCTGTTTGAAAGCGTGCGTAAAATCATAAAAAATCATTTGAAACGATTTTTTTCCATAGGCTGTAATGTAACGGAAAACTTTTGGCTGTCCCTGTAAATGAACAAAGCATGCTACAAACTTCATTACAAATAGGTAACGTGCTATGGTAAACGTCAATAACATCCAAAAATTTCAGGGCAATCCGAGTATATTTTCGAGAGTTAGAGTGCGGAAAGACTGCTAGACGGACAGACAAACCGAAGTCATAAGCACTTTTCAACTTGTGTCCTATAATATGTATCCTGTATTATATGAACTTTTAAAAATATATACTAAAGCAGTTTAATCTATAACTTCCCATCAGGCATGAAAAACACTTTGTTTCAATGCTTAAGTATCATATTTTACTTTTTAGTGCCAATAATTACGCGTATCATAAACGTAGAAAATGAATTTACAAAAGAAGAAAATTTAATAACCGATTCAGAATGTCTATAATTAAATGTTTGATTAAAATCACAAACAGAAAAGAAAAAATGCTTACATACAATTAAAAAAAATAAATATACCAATTTGAAAAATACTAAAAATAATAATTAGGATTTATAATTGTACTATTAAACAACAGCAAACTCAATAGATAAATTAAATGCCTTATTAGATTTAACAATATCTCAAAAATATTTCGATATGGTATAGGGAATTCCTATTATTTTATAATTTCGGCAAATGTTAAATCTGAAAACATTGGTTTGAAGATTTAGGATTTTGAAAGATAATTTAAAATATTATTAGCACTAAAAGAAAATTCTTTCAAATGTTTCACTACTGTAATATGTAAAGATACATTTTCCCAGTATAATGTTAATTTCTAATCTGAAACAGTTTCGTAATCTTATGATAATCGAACATCATATTTAACCCCAAAATAATAATAACTATAAGTGTTAGTAATCAAAAAATAGTAAGAAGCCGATAAAATAATTCCAAATCATTGTCGTTCCATACATTTTCAATCTCAAGTAAGAGTAAATTAATGTTTATATTAATTCCAGTATGAATGTAGGCATGCACAGTCTCTGCGCAGTTTTTTTTTCAAGCGATGGCAGATTAAGATATTTTTCTTTACAGTTATCGAATTTTAAAATATCGCTTCTAACAGTTTAAAGATCAGTCTCTTACAAATATAACATAAAACTATTTAACTCATATGTACAAATCAGGAATAAAATATTTAAATTAAATAAAACTTACATATACGTTCTATTAATATCCGTGTATCCAAAAATGGTCATTTCCTTATCTTAAAGTGTTGTAGACGTGGTGAAGGTGATGTTCTAAAAACAGTGAACTATTTATTTCCCGCGTCTTCTCATGTTTTTTTTTTTTTTTTTTGTGGGCAGACGATTTTCAAGCAGATGGTCTGGTACAGATTATTTGTTTTTGCATGCAAGAGATATGAAACTTGAATGCGCAATAATTTTCTGAAAGTATGGTTAATTAAAATTTTGTATTTGAAGAAATGTCCAATGTATTTAACCTTTTCTTTTTATCCGTACCAAATAATACAAGTTAAAATGTATTGTAAAGTTCATTTTTTCTAAATAATTATAATAATAATATTCATAATTAGAGTTTATTAGATATACCATTGTTTAAATTTTCAAAAGGTGTAAAAATAAATTTAATGGTAATAACGAGCCCCCCCCCCCTTTTTTTTTTTTTAAAGTAAAGTTTGTTTTGCACAGATTTTGTATATTTCTTTTATTTTCGGAAAATGCTTATTTTATTTAAAAAGTCTGAAAGAAGTAGAATTTATGACTTGAATACAAATTATAAAAATATTCTAAAGCAATAAATGCATAGTTGACTGAACTCTGAAGACTCTTTCTACGTGCTCATTAAAAGGTGCAGATTTAACTGTAATAGAAAATTTTTATTTTGAAACCACAGAAGTGTTTCGAATAATCCTGGTCGGTAAAAAAAGAAATAAATAAATTTCCTCCCAGCAAACTAAATATGTAAAGTGTATAAATTTAATATTCCTAATTCTAATTATATTATCCAAATGCTAGATAAAATTTAAATCATGAAAAAGTATACATTCACTATCTTAGATATCAAATTGATAAAATATAGCCTGAAAATTTAGTTTATTAATGATTGTATCGTGCACTTTATTTATTATGCCCCCCCCCCCTCTCCCCTTTAGTGAGAGAATTTACCATTTGCTATCCACTAATATATTTTATTCCTTATGCCATGTAACTCGTGACTGTTTAAAACATTTCTCTTCATTTTCAAAGATTTTTGAAGTTCATATTTTTGTCACACTGTGACTTACAATATGGTGGTTTTTTTGTCACATATGTGACGTGACGTACGTTACATAGCAGTGATATAACAGTGACCTCACAATTTTTTTTTAATTGCCAGGAAAACATAATTTTACAGTAAATAACATGTTTTGAAGAATTTTTGTAATTTTTTAAAGTTTTCTAAGAAGTTCACATCTCAGTCACAATGTGACATCACTGAGGGGTGGCATTTTGGTCACAGATGTGACGTGACCACAGTGACTTACAGTGACGTCACAACGACGTCACCGTGACCATGCATGCTATGAGGGCTGTAAGTGCTACACATAACATATTTTATAGTAACCAGGTTCTAGTGCACCTTAATAAAGTATATAAATTTCATTACGTTTAAAATTGTGTAACATTATTAAAAGTGTATTAGTTTTGAGTGCCCCTGTAATTAAGCTATGAATGCTACGCTCTTCATTTTTAATACCAAACATACTTTGGCAAACCTCAATAACGTATATCAATTACATGTAATCCCGACTGTATTTACGCGAGTTAGAGCACGTAGAGAAACACGGCAGGCGACAGATAGAAAAACTGAAGTCATAAATACTTTTCATCCATGTTGGAAAGTGTTAAAAAGGATTTACATGCCTTTGACTGTACTTTTTTTTCACTTATAGCATGGTTAAACATTAGTTTAAACATCCTAATCCATGCGATAGCAATAACATATTAAAAGCCCCCCAAAATATGCATATCTGGAGATCTATAAATCTACTGGAAAATAATTCATTATCGTGCCCACTGTTAATTGCATAAATTGCATCGATTTGGCGTGATAAAATATTTTTTGTGATAGCCTTTTAATAGTACCTGCAACAAAATTAACGTAATTTACTAACTTCATTCATATTTGACGCAATGATAGGCTACGAATAACAGTCGCTAGGCAACGCAGAAAAGGAAAAAAAAAGAAATATGTATCATGTAAAACAAGAAAATTAATTTAAAAATTCTTTATATTATTGGAATACATGTATAAATGCCCCCAAAACATTATACACGTAAATAAAAAAATCTGATAGATATATTGATAAAACTTCAATATAATAGGAATAATTTAAAACCCTTATTAGGATTTTTAGTATCCATAATTTGACATTTAAATCCATTAATCAAACGTGCCATTTTCTTTCAACTAATCGAAATTTGAAAATCGTCTGACTTGCCGTAGAAAAGCATTATAAAGAAAAATAAAATCTTCCATATTTTCCGAACGAATGAACCAAATTTAACCAAAAACTATACAGCTACGTCCGGGTATCTCGCGAATATGCCCAATTAATTTCAAGCTGATCGGATGCTTTTTGCGGCAGTTATCGCGGAACAGACAGACAGACAGACAAACGGAAATCAAAACTTTTCGTGTCTCCACAGTAAGCCTTCACTGACGTTTCGGCAACTAGTAAATCTGCAGATCAAGAGCCTCAACGTCATCTCTGCAACTCATTGTTTTTATCAAACTTTGCGTAATATTAATCTTTCTACAAAAACAAAATTTAAACTATTTAAATTACACAAACATTTATAAAAGGTAAAAAATATTTCGATGGTTTCAGACATTAAAAGCGTTAAATTAAACACGTTGTTATGTAAGGATATTCTGAAATTCTCACGAGCTACTTATTCTAGTAATTTTTATATAATAAAGCAAATTTCTTCAGGGGGGCTCTGCCCCCCTGAACCCCCCGTTGTGTAATTTATTTTGCATTTGTAATTTTCTACTGATTGAGTTAATGATTACCCTATATCTTAGATTTCTTTTTACACTGCGATTTATAAGGATAAGCAATAATTCGGTCAAGCATTTTACGTTATCCTAATATCCATACAGCAGTATTTACTTGCCTGCTAACCACAAATACCTGTATCTAATGGATAAAGAACTTTTGGAAATGTAAACTGAAACATCTAATTTAGAAATCTAATACCTTTATAAATTTTGTTTATAAAAAAATAATTTTGATTACCATTCTGCAATATTTATATCTAAGATCTAATCTAAATATCAAAAAATGTACTCGATAGCATTAACTTACTAAAATCACCCTAAAGTAGGGGGGCTTCTAAACCTAACAGTTAATAATTCATCATCGTTAAATAGATAAACATGATTTGGCGCCTTTTAAGTATTTTTTGTGATTTTCTTTTAATAGTATCTACATTTAATTTAAAATCGTGATGTTACAAATACCGTTGAAATTTGACGCAAACCTATGTTCAGGTCAAATTACGAAAGGTTAACTAACATTTCATTTCCCTTAGCCGGACTTTCTGTTTCATTTTTCGTAATAAGGATTATTTTAATAATTTAATTTATTTTACACTCTACAAGCTGTTACACGGGCGTTGTTCACGTAGCATTAAAATAGAGATAAATGCATTAAGTAAAACATTTCACTCCCCACCAGACATACCAAGTCTCAAGCTTTTTGCACATCACTATTATCTTAGAGAAAATGTTCTTTTAAATCGCGCAAATGTTTCAATCAAATAAAGTAACATTTTCTGTATTAAAATACTGGTATCCAGAACGCCGGAGGCTTGGCAGCTCTGCTCCTCTTAATAAAAACATATATGATTAACCAACACTTTATCACATTTTATAGGAGACAATACGGAATTTCTTATTTGTATGGCCTTACATATATCTCAGTCATAAAAATGTAAAATTTTGTGCCAATTAATGCACGCAATTGCGAAAATGAAATCGCAAAGAATGAGAAAAGGAAGGCCAAGTAAAATCGTGTAAATCGAGGAATCTTTCTTCGTAGTGCTGGGAAAATACTGCTACAAAAACTATTTTAGGTGGTATTTGGTGTGAAATGTTTATATGTATTCATTCCTGTCCTATATATCCTTTTTAGGTGCGTTCGTAATTATATAAATACGTAGCACCTATAGTCGTCGTTCAGTCCGTCTGTCCGTCTGTCCGTCCGTCCGCATGTAACAGAGCAAAAACTACCCAACCGAATGGGCTGAAATTTAAAATATATGATTGTTGCAACATTTTGTCGAGCCATTTCAAATTTTATGAAAATCGCATGTATAGTTTAATTACAGGGACAGTCAAAAGTTTTCCTTTACATTACGACCAATGGGAAAAATTATTGCAAATGTATTTTAATGATGTTACAGACTTCCGAATGGTCTGAAATTTTATATATATAATTGCTGCAATATTTTAGCGAGCCATTTAAAATTTTATGAAAATCGGATGTGTAGTTTAATTACAGGAACAGTCAAAAGTTTTCCGTTACATTACGGGGAATGGGTAAAAATTATTGCAAGTGCATTTTAATGATGTTACAGACTATGCACTTATGAAGTGCAAACAAATATACATTCAGTACAATATGGGGTGCAAAAAATAATTATAAAGCTAGTTATAGTACGAACGCACCTCATTTGCCACGTTTGACGAGCAATTTCCAACTTGTTTTATTTTTTATTTGCTTATTCCATTTTTCTTTTGCACGTGAAAATCTTACAAATTAAAATTAACTCTTTGGGAGAAATTGTTATTCATTTTTTTTTTGGCAACAATAAAGTTTATAAAATTTAACAGAATAATGTCAGTTTATTCTGTATGAAAATAACGAACTTTTTCATTTATAATCAAATAGTTGAATAAATAAATGAAAAAATTATTCTATATAGTATATAAATACTATTTTCATTTCTGCGTTTAAATAAATCTATATGCAAATATCTATACAAAGGCATTCATTAATTCATTCCTTTTGCTTTGATTTGACTTCAAAAAACCATACATACTTTCACATTTATGATATTTTTAGATGAGATGCTGTTGCTACGCAACGGTTAAAAGAAAAAATGAAATATAAGTAAATTCATAAAATAAAATGTTTTATATTATTCGAACACATGTATAAAATTCTATCATAAGTTATACACCTAATTTAAAAGCTCTGACAAATGTTTTGACAAAATTGCAAACTAATAAGAATAATTTAATACTCTTATTTAAAAATTTCAGCATCCAAAATTTACCATTTAAATCTATTATTCATATGAGCGATTTCTTTCAACAAATGAAAATTTGAAAATCGTCTAACTTCCCATAGAAAAGCATTATATCACAAAATAAAATGTTCTGTATATTCCGAACGAATGAACCAAATTTAACCCAAAACTATACAGCTAAATCCGGGGAGCTCATCAACATGCCCAGGGAATTTCAAGCCGATCGGATGCTTTTTGCGGCAGTTATCGCGGAACAGACAGACAGACTAACAGACAGACAGACTAACGGAAACCAAAACTTTTCGTGTCTCCACAGTAAGCCTTCACTGACGTTTCGGCAATAACTAGTAAATCTGCAGATCAGGAGCCTCAACGTCAGCTCTACAATTCATTGTGTTTAGCATCCTTTGAGTAATATAAATCTTTCTACAAAAAACAAAATTTAAAGTTTTGAAATTACATAAACATTTATAAAACGAAAAAATATTTCGAAGGTTTCTGACATTAGAAGCGTTAAATTAAACCCCTTGTTATGTAATGGTATTCTGAAAATCTCATGAGCTACTTATTCTGGTAATTTTTAGATAATAAAGTAGATTTCTTCAGGGGGGCAGAGCCCCCCTGAACCCCTTCGTAGTGTAATTTAATTTACATTTGTAATTATCAATTAATTGTGTTAATGTCCTTTAGTAAATTCTACCAATAGACGGAAACGTACATGAATTCTTTTCTACAGCCCTGTATATTACGTGAAGATTTTTACGCGTCGTCTATAACATTTAAATTTAATGCAGACAAAAAACCCTCTTAAAACTGCTCATATCACATTTCCGGGGATTAGTATGCATAGTGTGCACCATATATCCAGTTTCTGAGGAGTCCTGTATATGGTTCTATTTAAATTCTGCAAACATTTGTTAGTATACTAAATGTATTTGGGCTGGGAAATACATAACTCAAAAAAAAAACAAACAAACAACAAAAAAAAAAAAAACACTGAAGCAATTCGCGCTCATTTTCATTTATACTTACGAATTCATTTGTGTATCCCTGTACATGGTCTATACAATATTTAAACACTACTTATTAAGCACAAATTTACTTAACGTTAAAACGCACACCATAATCGAAAATGCTCTTCAGCAATCATCCCTAATAGACCAGAACTGTATCCGAAATATTTTATGTGACCCTATAAATGAACGATAAATACGATACAAATCATATTCAAGCTTCTTGTAGTCAATCAAAGTAATGTAATTTAATTTCATAATGTTTGAATTAGTGCAACACAATTAACACACTGACGACAGGCAATTTAATTAAATCTGGGTTTAAAAACAGTAGAAGCTCCTCCCTCTTCTGAAAGTGTCTCGGAATTGGTTTCTGAGATATGTTTTTCATGTTTATGCAGCAGTAAATATCTTTCAATTTACGGATGTAATATATAATGTCTTACAATCTATAAAAAATATGGACAACACAATATAAATGTCTTTTCTGTAAGGTAGAAGTCACTCCCTTAGCCAATGATGTATTCTGAATAAAAACGAGAATTTTCGTTTCCCGTCGCTAATGTGTTAAAATAAGCTGTGAAGAGTTTTTTTCCCCCGTAGACCACATTTTAATCGACCACTTTTGTGTGACCCTGAAAAAAACATATGCTTTGCACCCCATATACTACAAAAATGTTTCAAAAATACATATCAATTTTATTATTTTGTAACAGAGTAACATCATTAAAAAACGCCACAAAAGGATTTTCTTCAAAGATTGTAATATTATGAATACTTTTGAGTTCCCTGTATGCATGCTGTAAGTGCTACACATAACATATTTTATAGTAACCAGGTTCTAGTGCACCTTAATAAAGTATATAAATTTCATTACGTTTAAAATTGTGTAACATTATTAAAATACACCGCAGACGATTTTTCCCAAAGACTATAATGTAACGGAATAGTTTTGAGGGCCCCTGTAATTAAGCTATGAATGCTACACTCTTCATTTTTAATACCAAACATACTTTGGCAAACCTCAATAACGTATATCAATTACATGCAATCCCGACTATATTTACGCGAGTTAGAGCACGCAGAGAAACACGGCAGGCGACAGATAGAAAAACTGAAGTCATAAATACTTTTCATCCATGTTGGAAAGTGTTAAAAAGGATTTACATGCCTTTAACTGTACTTTTTTTTTCACTAATAGCATGGTTAAACATTAGTTTAAACATCCTAATCCATGCGATAGCAATAACATATTAAAAGCCCCCCAAAATATGCATATCTGGAGATCTATAAATCTACTGGAAAATAATTCATTATCGTGCCCACTCTTAATTGCATAAATTGCATCGATTTGGCGCGATAAAATATTTTTTGTGATAGCCTTTTAATAGTACATGCAACAAATTAACGTAATTTACTAACTTCATTCATATTTGAAGCAATGATAGGCTACTAATAACAGTCGCTAGGCAACGAAGAAAAGGAAAAAAAAAAGAAATATGTATCATGTAAAACAAGAAAATTAATTTAAAAATTCTTTATATTATTGGAATACATGTATAAATGTCCTCAAAACATTATACACGTAAATAAAAAAATCTTATAGATATATTGATAAAACGTCAATATAATAGGAATAATTTAAAACCTTTATTTGGAATTTTAGTATCCATAATTTGACATTTAAATCCATTAATCAAACGTGCCATTTTCTTTCAACAAATCGAAATTTGAAAATCGTCTGACTTGCCGTAGAAAAGCATTATAAAGAAAAATAAAATATTCCATATTTTCCGAACGAATGAACCAAATTTAACCAAAAACTATACAGCTACGTCCGGGTATCTCACAAATATGCCCAATTAATTTCAAGCTGATCGGGTGCTTTTTGCGGCAGTTATCGCGGAACAGACGGACAGACAGACAGACAGACAGACAGACAGACATCCGGAAATCAAAACTTTTCGTGTCTCCACAGTAAGCCTTCACTGACGTTTCGGCAACTATAAAAGAAATTACCAGACGATTGTGGTGTTTCAGAAATTAATACAATTATAAAATAAACAAAATAATGTGTCAGTTTGGTATAGGAAAAGTACCTTTAATATGGTATATGATCACCCCTAGAAGCTATACAGCACATGCAGCAATGTGTGATACTGTCAATTATGCGATCGGTACGTTCGCTGGGCAGTGCGAGCCATTGCTCTTGTAAAGCAGTTGTACGCGTGGCAAGGGTGTGAGGAGGAGGGTGAGAGCAGAGAGACATCTTCCTAAAGCATCTCAAAAATGCTAGATGGGATTCAAATCTAGTGGTCGCGCTGGCTATTCCATGCGCTGAATTGTTTGGTGCTGAAGATAATCTTCTACGAGGCTAATAATAAGCTAGAAGTAGCTAGGAGTCGTTCGGTAGCTTCATCGCCCCGAGCCCAACCCTTCCCGCTTTTCGGTGTCTTTAATTTGTGTAATTTCCCTTTTAAATTTGTCCGGTTTCAATTTTTGATTTTTTTTTTTTCATTCTGGCTTTCGCTAGAGAGTGTTTCATTCGGGACGTGGCTGGTCACCTGGGAATCTTGCTTCCGCAAAAGAGTCGGAGTAGAGTAGAAGAATAAAGGGTTGCGGACGAAGATGGGCCGCTCGCCGCGGCGGTTGACCCCCCCGCCCACCCCCAACCACCGCCGAGACTAATAATAAGCTAGAAAAAGCAAGGGGTCGTCGGGTAGCTTCATCGCCCCGAGCCCTCCCTTCCCGCTTTTCGGTGTCTTTAATTTGTGTAAATTCCCTTTTAAATTTGTCCGGTTTCAATTTTTGATTTTTTTTTTTTCATTCTGGCTTTCGCTAGAGAGTGTTTCATTCGGGACGTGGCTGGGCACCTGGGAATCTTGCTTCCGCAAAAGAGTCGGAGTAGAGTAGAAGAATAAAGTGTTGAGGACGAAGATGGGCCGCTCGCCGCGGCGGTTGTAATTAATCTATATTTTTACCGCCGCGGCGAGCGGCCCATCTTCGTCCGCAACCCTTTATTCTTCTACTCTACTCCGACTCTTTTGCGGAAGCAAGATTCCAAGGAGCCCAGCCACGTCCCGAATGAAAGACTCTCTAGCGAAAGCCAGATTAAAAAAAAAAAAAATCAAAAATTGAAACCGGACAAATTTAAAAGAGAAATTACACAAATTAAAGACACCGAAAAGCGGGAAGGGAGGGCTCGGGGCGATGAAGCTACCCGACGACCCCTTGCTTTTTCTAGCTTATTATTAGTCTGTCCTGTGCGGTCTAGCGTTATCGTCCTGTAACAAGAAATCATTACCTATTGCACCGACATAAATGTGCACATACGCATAAAGAATATCATCTCTATAGACGTGAGCATTCACAGTTCCACATGGAAAGACATGGAGGTCTGTACGCCACCCAAAGAGATACCATCCCAAATACAGTCACTTCCTCCTCCATACGAACCTCTTTTACGAATGTTTGATGAATGATAGCGTGTTCTCTGTTCTCTCCAAATCAAACAATTCCTACTATCAGTTTGGAGGCTAAACTGGAACTCATCTGTGAAGAGAAAACGCTACCATTGATCAGCCGTCCAGTGGACATGTTAACGTGCCCAGCTTAAACGTTCCCTCCGGTGACTTGAGGTGAGCGGCACACAAATGTCTGGTTGCATCACGTAGACTACCTTCATGAAGCTTTCTACGCACAGTAGACGTTGATACCCACCTCCCAGTGGTTGCAACAAGGGAGGCTCTAAGATGAGAGGGGGCTGCTCTTCTATTCCTTCGTACACATAACCGCAAATATCGGTCATCGGTGCTTGTCTTAGCTCTTGCCCGTCCTTGGCCAAACCTTCTGGAGGCCAAACCAGTGGTTTGAAATTGTTTCCGAAGCCTATGAACAACAGGAGGACTCAGATTTAGTCACCTGGCCACCTCTGACTGACTTTGGCCTACACCCAATCTTCCAATAGCTCTATATTGAAGTTAGGTGGACAAATGATACCTCGATGTCATACTAATGAATTGGCTATCTCAGTTTTCTTATCTCATAATCAGAGCGACACTAGCAGCCGTACTCTCTATCAGGCATTTTTGTGCTCCACACAGATGACGCAATCGGATTACAGCGCCACTAATTTGCATTTCGTAATTTTATTCAGCATCTTTTAGTTAACAACATATGCAAATTTCATACAGATAGATTCATTTGAACGAGTTATCGCTCTTTTTGTGACTTTTCCTTAATTTTTGGAAACCAGTGTATGTAGATAAAATATAAAAGCTGTCGCACCCACTAATCACTTGCTTGCAAGTGATGTATCAGTTTGAGGCTAAATTTTAACATCAATATTTTCAATTGGATTTCATAAAAAAATAACTGAAGATATTATATAAACACATGCCATGCTTTATTACGCATCTATGCTAAAATTAAAAAAAAATATCCTAACAATTTATTAAAATCCATAATAGTTGAAATCGTCAGGCCAAATATTACAAATATTATCTTTACCAGTGATGTATTATCTGTTGTATTAAAATTTGACAGTACGGTTTTATTTCACAAATATCTTCATAGAATATGGAAAGCAGCGTTTTGGAATGAACACCAGTTATTCACATGGATTAGAAGATGTCATAGAATTCACAGAAAAATAAAATTTGAATTACTTTCCGGGATATTAATTTCTTTGTAACATTTAAAGTTTCATTAACAAGTAAAGTTTTTTTATTACATCTCTATCGTTAGCAATTAAGTTATTTTATTTTGTCGAAAAAGGAAATAGAAAGGTACATAATGGCCTATTCTCTGCTTTCCATAATGGTGACAAGTATATCCCTATTTATGTTTTGTTTGTATAAATCGATTTCACTGTTCTTACTTCACATTATGTTTAAAAATTTAATTTAAAGGTTATTGATATGACTTTCTTCCACATTTACTAAAATTATCACAAAAAATTTCAATTTCATTTAATAATAGTGATTCATGTGAAATAATATTTTTTAATAAAAAAAAATGCGAATGAATGAGACAGGAAAAGGACATGGAGTTTTAGCATGATCATTGCAAAGCAATCCTCACATCTTGTAAATTCACTTCGACGAGGTGGACAAATAAAGAAATATTACTTTTGCAGCAATGACAAGATCTCTAAATTTTCTGCAAAAATCTTTTTGACCAATAGAATTTTATTACTCGTAAATAGCCATTTTCTTAATAAGGCTTTATACTATGACTGCATCGAAATAATGTAACTTGAAAAATGTGACATTCAAAATTTTCAATTCACTTATATTATAAACAGTATTTTTTGCTCATAATAAGAAACTCAATATAATTAATATTTTACATCTTATCTAAATGCGCAATTAGATTTTATGTATTCCCATAAATAGAAATATCTCATAGAATACAAGTGCGATTCTACCCCGTCTAATACGAGCGTTGCCTTTTAAGTTTTTACAAACGACTAATAGAATGCGCTACTGAAATTTGTCTTCTGGATATTCATAAAATTCACATTTTTGTTTAACTTAGAATTAGTGGCATCTTAGAAACCGTCTGCGTATTTTTTTTACAGTGAGAGTACTAAAGAAACAAGTGAGTTAAAAAATGGAAATAACTCGTGAAGGTTATCGTTGGGTGATCAAGATCATACCAAAAGTTCCATATTACAATTGTTTATTTTGTTATAGAGATTTTTACAAATATCTCTAAGGCAGAGCTTCAAAAGTATGCAGATAGATAAAAAGGTTTTTCTTTCGTTTGGGAGCTTTTATGGCATAATTAATGTCATTCAAAATACCATCTCTAAATCAAAATTATATTATCAGCATTTTATCTTATTTCATATTAATAACGCCTACCTACAGTTTGAAAAATACATGCGTAACATTGGTGATAAAAACGTTGTAATAACTGGTGATAAAAACGTTTTAATAATTGGTGATAAAACGGTGAAAAATACCGTTTGTTTTAATTTAATATAGTAATTGGCGTAGCAGACCGATCTGTTGCAGTTTCATTCCATGAGATGTTTCGATTTCTTGTGTGGAAATAAATCTAATTCAATACTACATTAAAAAAATTGTATTTAATTTTATTAAATTTCTGATTATAAGCAGTAAATGGCATGAACATTACGAAAATTGCATTTTGAAAATTACGTGAGTTTGATGAAATTATAGTAGAATACCTTTATAACAAATAGGCGACTTGAAGGCAGTGCAATTTCATCGATCGGAAGGATTATGCATAAACATTTGGAGAACACGCTATTATTGACAAAGTAATGCGCTTTTTCTATCTTGTTAAACTTGTCTAAATAAGTTCGACACAGCGAGTATCCTTATGTCCTGTACTAAGGTTTCCTATGCTTCTGACAAAAACGTATAATCTGAGAATATTCCCGATACATATGTTCCGATTCCATGCTCAAAACTTCATGTTCTACCATAGTCCTTTAAATTATATTTTAAACAAATATCGGAAGATATTATTTCATAAGGTCAATAATATTGAAATGTTTCTACTTATCATTAATAATGTTAGTAATTGCGCAAGTAAATCATATAAGAATCCTTTACCATAATTTTTCTTAAAGTGAATGTTTTCTAAAAATAATTAGATTGAGTTATAAGAAGAAAACAAAACAAAAATATATTTGTTCACCCTTTCAATAGAAGACGATATCCCATTATTTCTTTCCCTCTTTTTTTTCACTAAAACTATATAATTTAGTTGCCACCTTTGAGGAAATTTCATATTCATAAAAGTTATAAAAAATATATATGGGGCATTCTCACATTCTTTTGACTTTCATGTCCCTGAATAATATTTTTTTATTTAATGCACTTTTTTGTGTTCTTTTTTATTTCATATAATGGGGAACATCCCATTGCATGATTGCATAAAAATATTAACGAGATAAATAAGTTGTGGATGATGTTGGGGGTCCAAATACCAGGAAAACTCATCTACCGTCCCGTGTACCTGATGCTGATTTTTAAGTTTGGAGCTGTCTGTATAAAACTGTTTCAATAAATATAATTCGATGCAATTTTTTTCTGAAACTGGAACTATTGTTTTATATAAATATGTAGCTAAAAATTAACCTGCACAGATTATTAGGGTTGTTATTATTTTTTAAACTCTGTCCCTGGGTTTTAGATTCCTTACCATACCACTTCTAAAATTATACAGAAAATCAACTCAGGTGCAGCCACAGAATTTTTTTCAAGTTTTTTCTCATGTAGAAGTATGCTAGAGAAATAATGTGTAAAATTCTTTGGCAGGGAATTTACTGTAGAATTTAAATCAGCATTTAAATATCAATTTCAAGTATTGTGGCTTTATTTGTAGTCTCACCGTCCCCAAGGTTTATTTCTGCACTTTTCGAGGTAAATTTAAAAAAAAAAATAACTTAATCCAATGTTAACAACTGTTTCTAAAAATAAATGAACATTGTGACTATCACTTAGTCTTAACATGAATTTCCTAAAAATATGTGGTAATTTTCCTTACCATTCCATCGTTACCGTCCTTTTATTACCATTTCGTCCCTTTTTTCCAATACCATCCCCTTTTTTTACCTAACTGTCTTTTCTTTAACACCCCTTTAAGACAATGTTATACAAAAATTCTTGATTAAAATATTACATTGTTATTATTTCTTATTTGAATGTCCTGTGGGTATTATGGAAATTCATTATAAGTAAAAATGTAGAAGAAAATAAAAAGTTATAGGTGTAAAACGGTAAGGAAAATTAAACTCGCCAGTTTAACTTAAACCTCAGTTAAAAAAAAAAAAAAAATCGCTGCTGACCATTTTTTCTTTATTTTGAATCATTAAGGCATTCGTCTATCAGATTAAAATGTTATTTTAGCAAGTTTAATTTCGCCATATTTTCCCCCCAAAAGTCAAAAGATTGTGAGAATGCCCCATATATATATATATATATATATATCAGACTTTTTTCTTTAATTCTGAGAGCTTCTATAACAATCTCGATTCCATCCGAGTAACTGGTGTTATTTTCATCGCACTCCGTTCCATATTGTTGGACGACAAGTAAATTACAAACTAACAGTCTGATTTTAATATAATAGATTCAGTTCTTATGCATTATTGAAGCATATGCACACATAACTTTTCAAATAATATCATTGTGGATATCAGCATTTAAATTTGTAATATTCAGTTATTAAGGGTTAAAAAGTCATAATATAACATCCTGATACTGAGTTTAGGTTTTTTGTGCTCAACAACTTGTTATATATTAAACAGATTTGACCTTAAAAAAATTACATTACATTAAATTTCATGAATAACACATTTTTAGTTCATACTATATATTTAATATGAAAAAAGTTTACTACATGACAGAGAATTTATTATAAGTGAACAGTGTGTCGAAAATGCAGAAATTATTTAATTAACATTGCATTCTTTAAAAGATATTAAATCTTAAAAAAATAATAAAGAAGAAAAGTATGATTTATTAATTTTTTTATTCCTATTATTATCATCTTTAGAAAGGAAATGAAATTAGATATTTTTTGGATTAAGATGAAGTTGAATCTTTTGAAAATGAAATGCTTAATTAATTAAATCACTATATTATTTACTGTTTTGCAAAAGAACATGTTTTTTATTTTCTGTATGTTTTCATTAATTTCAGTATAAAAATCCATTAGCAGCAATTAGCGACTAAAATTTAATTTATTTGCTATCACTTTATGACATAAAATGTATGCTTCTATTAATGTTTTATTTTTTATCTCTGATTCTATAGGAGATTTCGTTTTATGCAAAAGATAATTAAGGTACTATGGTTAAATATGTTATATTAAATATACATAAAGAAAAAAGGAAATATTTTTTTTTTCATTTGAAATACATGCTAAGAGATATTACATTTACATTAAGAATTTCGGAATATTTTTCTCATTTAATACCCATTGTTGTGTTTCTTTTTACTTTACTGAAAGAAGGGTTATGGGTCATTCCATGCAAAATGAGCAAATCACCTGTGGCAGACATCTCACAGATTTTAATGAAAATCAGCCTTTATGCAGATCATATCTATTTATGAGTAAATGTAAAATAATAGATTTCAGGATTGCTTGTTTAAGTATTAAAATGTACATTAAAAGTGAATGCAAAATCGAGGTACTGTCTACATGCTTAAAATTTCAATTCTGATTATTAGCCTTAGGAATGGAAAGACTTCATTAAAAATTATTTATAATTAGTAATGAATAATAATTAACAGATTGACGTAAGTTATTAATTGTATTTTGTATTTTTTGTATGAGAAAAAAAATTTTTTTGAAAAATTTTGAGGTAAAAATGCAGTATCTATATTGCACCTTTACACACGAAGGACAGCTCTAACATGTTTAAAATTGCTTGACCTTATAGCTAAAAGTATATATTTTAAATATCGGAAGTTTCATTCTTGCCTTTTTATTCCTTAATGAGAAAAAAAAATAGTAAAAAATATTGAGGGTAAAATGCAACATTTCTATAACTTCTTTTTAAGAGAACGGAAGCTTTATTAAACTTTTAAATTGTTCGATATTATAGATAAAAGGGTATATTTTAAGTATAGAAACTTTTATTTTTGCTTTCAGTTTATTTTTGGCTATTAATATATTTATTTTAAACTAGAGTTTAAAAAAATACATTGAACTAAAAATTATATATTTTTCCTCTAAATCCATACATGGCAGCACTACATTTTTCTCCTTTGAAATCGTGCAATATTGTAAAAAAAACGGGCGCTGATTCAGAGGAAAGCTCTTGGAATGCAACAAATATTACTTTTTTAACCCAATTTTGTGACGTTTGGAATCAAAAGGCAATCTTGATTTTTTTTTAGCATATCATAGTCTTATCGATCTTTATGTCTGTGCAACAGCTGTAATGTCTAACTTTTTCTTCATTTTTTTTTCTTTTGCCTATCAATAAGAGGAAAAATTACGGTTTTGTTATTTTATTTTTAAGTTTCTAAAATTTTTTAAAGGTGATACACGACAACTGAAAAATTTTAGCAACTCGATATTAATATGTAACACTACATCAGGCATCAATTTCACAGATGTTTTTGAATTCCTTTGATTTTTATAACGTTTATAATTTTCTCAAAATTTACAAATTTTCCATTTTTACAACTAATTTAATATTAATCATGATGTTACCAAATTATTATTACTAAATAAATATGAAGATAATTTTCCAGAGATTACAATATTATTAAAATATTTAATTTATGTTAAATAGTTCTCAAGATACAGAACTTCAAACTTTCAACTTTGAACGGTTGTACACATGCCATTCTATGTCACAAGTTTTTTAAATGTCCATAACTTCCATTTTTTTTTTTTTTTTTTTTTTTGTCGAAATATTTTGCAATGTTTTATTTGACTATAAATTGAATCTGTATATCAAATTTTATTAAAATCGGTTACTATGCAGTCACGACTTTTTTTTTTAATTTTTGCTCATTTTGTGTGGAATGACCCTTATGTGTTTCACGCATATCTGTGTACGTGGATTTATTTATACCCTCGAAACATTCCAACGGCTGGATGGATTTTAATGAATGAGGTCTCTGTCAGTTCGTGTTAACGACCCGATGGTTATGGGCTAGCTTTTGTTTTTATAAATGTAAAATGGCGGCCATAAAATCCAAAAATGGCGGTAGAGACGAAAAAGAAATTATACACCCTATTGAGTGGCATATCATTGGATAGGTCTTTCAAAATGAAGACGATGTTTCATTGACTATTTTACAGTCAGAAGCTCCGTTAAAATATTATACAACCTGGAAGTTGTGTATCTAGGGTCTCTAGTTTTACTGCATCTCTAACCATCATAGACATATATAGACCTCATCAAAACAGTGTTTATAGATAGGAACTAACAATTAAACACAATTTAAAAGTCATCAATACAAGTAAATAAAAAATAGGTAAGTAATATAAACATGTAATATAAAAAAATATTTTTAATCAATTCCTACTTAGGTCAATAAGAGAATTTGTTTTCTTCCATTCTTCTTTCCTCTTGAGTGGCGCTTAAAATACCTTGATCAAGAAGAGGGCTCTCTCGATTATTGAAAATTAATTAATTTATGAAATAATATTTGGAAAAGCTGGATTAACATCATGTGTCATCCACAAAAAGTTTAAAAAAATTTATTTGAGCTTGATTGGATGAATAATAAGTATTTTATTAACGATTGAAAATTTGAACAAGATATATATAGCAAGAGTGTGAGATAATAATAGGTATTGAAAAAAAAAATAGTTTCTCATTGAAGAGAAATAATTAAACAGTTCGCTTTTTACGCAGTCGGCTTTATTGATTTTTTAAATTTAATTGTTTATTTACTTTCTTCTATTTTTACAAGAAGAAAGTACAGTGGGTGACCGGTTAACGATCTTAGTCCGTTCTAAAACAGTGTTCGCTAACCGCTCATAGATTTTGTATTGATTTGTATGGGAATGCAATTAATTCTTTCTTAAAAGCTAAATAATGTATAAAAAATAATATAAATCTTCGCTTTATAATACGGTGAATATACGTCCTTATTCAATATGGACACATCGTATTTTGATGATTTTGTGCGTGTCGTGTCTTATTTAATAAATAAATAAATAAATGACATGTCCTTTATAAAAACTTTTAGGATTACATTCATTGACTACGGCGTTAAATCATATCAATTTTTCACTTTAATCTATCAAAAAATTATTTATGTACTTAATTCTGTAAAAGATCGTGTTTATTATGTAAGCCCGATAAAGTTCAAGTGGAGTCTAGAACCTGTTAATAATTTGTGAACGAAATTTCAATTAAAATAATTTACAATTAAATATATTTATTTAAAAAGAGATACAAAATATAAAAATTAATTTTTCTGATCTAATTTGAGGGCCCTAAAAATTAGGTCTATCGGTAATGAACAGAACGCACAATGGGGCGATTTGACGATATAGGTGGACGAAATTTTTTCGTTGATGTTTAATTAGTTTTTGCTGTTATTTTTTTAATGTATCACCAATAAAATATTCCAACAGTGATAAATATTTGGTTATTTAACAGCAATGTCTTAAAATAAAAATACAGGATGCCCACTAATGTCCGTTCCCACCCTCTTAACTGCCGAACGACTGCATCTATATTCATAAACGTGGTGTCTGGGTACAGTAAAGAGGCTATGCGCTACTAGATGAGATAGCTTACAGCGCCACCTGATGCAAAATTGCGGCATTAGTGTAGAAAACGGTTTGAAATATGTGATAAAAGAGAATGAAGAAACTTTGTGAATATGAATGCTAAATGAGTCTCGTTCTGTATATGAATCTCGTTTTCGAGATAGGAATACTAACTCAGCTCTTTTGCACCAGGTGGCGCTGCAAACGCTCTCGTCTGGTAGCGCATAGCTACTTTAGTATACCTAGACACCACTTTTATGACTATAGCTGCAACAATTCGACAAATAAGAGCGTGGGAAGGACTTTAATGGGCACCTTGTATAATACATTACAAATAATAAGTTAAATATACTTATTTTACAATCAAGTAAAAAACAATTTAATGCACATGTGTAAGTCAACATTCCTTTCTTTTTGGTATTTTTCTCTACTCAGAATTGCTCGAGAAATTTGTGTAGTCATCGTGAAAAATAAAGTTTTTAAAATAATATTATATTAAAAAAACTTTAATGCTCTATGTACCCTGTAAAACATATAAATGCTACCTTTTTTTTTTTTTTTTTTTTTTGGTAGAAAAAATGCTGTTGTGGGAATAAATAACCTATATAAATTTTCTTCAATTTGAAATAAAATTTCTGCATATAGCCGGTATTGTATCCGTATTTTATGTATCCCTGTAAAAGAAATACAACTACTACGTACTTTGTTTTCAATTTAAAAAATGCTATTGTGTATGTGAATAACCTATACTAATTTTTTAGAAATATAATTAAAATTTCTGCTATTTAGCAATAATTTTTCCCCGATCTTTTCTGTGACCATGTAACAAATGCATAATTTTTACGTTTGTCAAATTATAATTTAATATAGTTGTCATCGGAAAAACACATATAGTCAAAGTTTCAGCTCAATCAGACAATTGAAAGTGGTTTAAAATTGTGTTGCAAGATTTGAACTAATCTTTTATGTAGCCCTTTAAAAAAAGTGTAACAGTTACGTTCCATAAATTATAATGATATTGCATTGTCATCAGAACTACATATCCATAGCAAAGTTTCAGCTCAATCAGATTATTGAAATTGGTTTAAAATTAACTTGCAAGTTTTAATCTAAATTTTTGTGAAGCCCTGTAGAAACAGTATTCTAAACAAACTTCGACGTTCTTTAAATTATAATAATATTGTATTGTTACTCAAATTGCACATGTTCTCATTGTTTCGGCTCAATCGGGTAATTAAAAGGGATTTAAATTTTACTAGAGATATTTGAACTAAAAATACATGCACTCCAAGTTAACATGATGCTTGTTTATTAAAAATATTTTATGGTCTGCAGCTATCTGTAGGAGTTTTTTATTAATTTTTGGATACTTTAGGAATAACAATTTGATTTAGAAAAATGTTTATTGCTGAATAATGCTGAATAATATGTTAAGACTCAAGAAGAAATTTGTAAACAACATCAAGGATCATCCAGAATTACAACCTTTGTAAGAAGTGGTTAAGCGCATTTAATATCGCTTATTTTCAAACAAAAATGTGTTAAATCTGACCTTGAAAAACCTGTGACATATATTCAGCAAACCCGAGCTTTCAATAGAAACAGAATATTCACGACGTGTATTCGAACTTAGACGAAGCTAGTGTAACTTTTGAAACTCCTTCAAACCAACTGCGCGAATGACTTCTTGGCGGTCATAATTAATCGACACTTCTGATTTTTTTCGACAAATCTTTTACGGTTCTGGAAAATACAGACATTCAGCTACCAGTACACGTGGTTTTGTCAAATTCCGAGATAATCGGAAAAATGAATTCTGTCCACCTATATCATGAAAACGTCCCACTGTGCGCCCCGGTAGTCCATGAATTAATTAGACTATATGTATACAACTGTTAAAATATTCTCTAAGTCGACAATAGACGGAATTAAATACAGCTAGGGAAATATGAAGCACAGCATTGCTTCACAGTGCTTTTGTTTTTGAGATGTTCGTTAACCGAATACACTGATATATACTGGTGAATATATGACCGGGCACTTGCGATTTTTGACGTTTTCATAAATATCTAGAAAAATACATGAGGAATTATCCTGAAAATCCAGGAGTGTAAACAGAATAGTACAGGTCATATATTTCCGTGAAGAATTTTTCCCGGAACACCATAGGGGACCCTCAACAAATTGAAAAAAACGAATATCTATTGGACAACCCTGTAAAAACTAACGTAGCAAAAGCATTCAAACAGTAGGTTATAATTTAAGTGCCTTATTGTAATAAATTGTGTTCATTTTTATGAGAATATCATGTATATTCGTAGAGAAATTAAAGTTTTTATAAAAAGAGCCCAAATTTTGCAAAGTATTTTACTTATAATTTGTAGAGTTCATAATATAATACAAAAATTTCTGTTCAGAAAATATGACAAATAACATTGTACACAATACCCTGCAATCGGAACTAAAAAAAAATAATAATTGTATGAAAAATGAGCAGTTTTACAAAATAATGATTCACTGCGCATGCCTCAATGTAAACAAATTATAATGTGTATAATATGTTAGATAAATGTATAGAGCAACTTTTCTAAAATTCTCAAAAACATAGTTTGAAAATTCTGAAAATTATCGTTGATAGAATAAGCTCAAAATCTATTGTTTCCAAAATGAAGCAAAAATATGAGGGGTTGTATCCATATATCCATTGATTAGTGCCAATATAGCATAAGCAATATTCCACGTACTACTGTATTTTGATACAGCCTCTCACCTTTTTCCTTCCTTTTATTCCTCCTTAGGATTTTTGAACATCTATTTCTTTGTTTCATTCTATATTTAAATTATATATATATATATATATATATATATATATATATATATTGTAGTTAAAGAGAAAAGGTGGTAAAGCAACCCGACGCGTTCCACATAAATTGCACGAGATCTTACGAATTATTTTATTTATTTATTTATTTATTTATTTATTATTATTATTATTATCATTATTATTATTATTTTGTTGGAAATGTAAATTTAGTTTTATTGTACGTTTAGGAAACAACTATAATATTAATTTAATTAAACACTTAATTTAGAATAATAAACCATATTATAAGGTAGGTTAAAAGTGTTTTCAATTGAAAAGCCAATTCTCAATGCTACATTAAAATAATATTTTTTTAATACTTAACTTTTCATTTCGGCGCTGGTAAAATGAAAATGATACCAGTTTGACGAAATTGCACAAATATGACATCATTTGGACGAACTTATCAAGAAACGTTCCCGATTTACAAATTAAAATAAATGCTTAAAAAATAAATTTTTTCGCTCAATCATTGCTTTTAGTGGCCTTGTGAAAATTTTTAATAATCTTCGTTAAGAAATAATTAGTTGAAAATTCTTCTTTTTTCTTTAAATTTAAGTGGTCTAAATAGAGGGCAATAATTCTCTAGCTTTGTGATGGAGTTTTAAAATGTTTTTATTAAGCTTTCTTGTTTGAACATTAATAATAATAAAAAAATCCGATCTAACATTTATAGATGACAGTTTGTCGACAGACGATTTATTCACGTTTAGAATAAGCTGATTCTTGGAGATGAAAGTGTTTACATTTATGTTTTATTCCTAAGATTTTATTTCTTAGACTTCGTTCTGTGTTTATAAAAACTTCAAAAGGTAATAAATGAATTAAATTAAAAAAATAAAAAAAACAGACTGTTTAAAAAGCGAACTAATTAATTATTTCTCATCAACTATTTTTTTTTATATTACTTGCCTCTTTTTTTATTTACTTGTATTGATGACTTTTAGTTGTGTTTAATTGTTAGTTCCTATCTATAAACACTGTTTTGATGAGATCTATAGATGTCCATGAAAGTTAGAGTTACAGTAAAGCTAGAGAGCCTATCTACACAACTTCCAGGGTTGTGCATAAAAACAAAACCTAGCCTATAACCATCGGACAATTAAGACGAATCGACAGAGACCTCATTCATTAAAATCAATCCAGCAGTTGGGATGATTCTAGGTTATAAAAAATCCCCGTACCCAGATACGCGTGAAACACATAACCCTTCTTCGCAGTCGGGGGCAGCGAAATCAAGGCAAAAAAAAAAAAAAAAAAAAAATAGAAAGAAGAACGGAAAATTATTTTACCAAAGTACTTGATTAACATTTTTTCTCATTTTTTTTCTTCCGTAACCCATATATTAAATTATTCCTTTATTCATTTCTAGCAAAAGTGTTAATTTTTTTTCTATTTTAATTTCATTTTTCGACGTTTTTACAATTTGTTTAAAATTTTTTTTCAGACTCATAATCAGTAAAATGATACAGTTTTGAAACAAATTATACTCATAATACTTGAAAGTACGATTCTTTCTGATATTCGACGGTGTGAAAATTGAAATTCTTCGATTGCATATATGTTAAATTTATGCTTTATGTCTTATTTCTTTATTTTTATATTAAGTTTTAATTTATTTTTTGATTATTAGCCGGAGACAAATGCTGAACTATATATTGATTTAAGTGGAATGAGTACAATAATTTTCTTCCCTAATAGAGTCTGCAAGCGACAGAGAAAGATTGGAAAATCCATAAAAATGACTGAATTGCGATACAGGTTGCAAACAAACTGCATTTGAAAGTACATTTTATCCCTAAAAGGACGGTGTAAAAATTTAAATTGTTCAATTGCATATATGTTAAATTTATGTTTTATTTATTTTATTTTATTTAATAACTTCATTACGGGATACCAGCCGGGGATAAATGCTACTCCTTATATTGTTTTAGTGCGAATGAGTTATTATTATTATTCCATAATAGAGCCCGCACGCTATATAGATTTAAAAAATGCATGCTTAAAAGTTATTTAAAAAGACATAAAAAATTAGTAAATTTCGATATAGACTTCAAACAAACATCATTTGAAAGTACAATTGTTCCCCTATACGAAGGCGTAAAAATTAATAATGTGCGATGTTTAGAAGTTTAAAAAAATGGCAGTAGCACAAATTGAAAAAGCGAATTTTTGTTCGTGAAGTGTTGCCATTCACAGAATGACGTCAGCGTTACGCACATCTGTGTTTGTCCTTCATAATATAGATAGTTCACTTAGAAGAGAATTAAAAAATATCATGTCAGTCTTTGTTAAATTTTATTAGTTGAAAATTTTCCTACAAACATTGTCACATACTTTTTTTTTTTTTTTTAAACATAGCATTCATATATTTCCTTAGAAATAGTAATAAAATAAAATAAAATTCGTTTTCAATGATTTCGTTATATTAAATTAGCGAAATCGTATATGTGTATTTTTAGGTATATGTATAAAATGAATGATGTTTTCCTTCATACGAAATAGTTGTAAATTAGGTAGTTATTTTTCTCAATTATAAAATTAAAAAATATATATAATAAAGTTTATTTCTTTTAGAAGTTTGGAATAAAAATATAGACAAAAATTCTTCTCGGAAAACAGAATAGTTTTTTTTAACAAATTATTTATCCATTTAAAAGCAATTGCAGACTTTATTGCCGAAACGTCAGTGAAGGCTTACTGTGGAGACACGAAAAGTTTTGATTTCCGTTTGTCTGTCTGTCTGTCTGTCTGTCTGTCTGTCTGTCCGTCTGTTCCGCGATAACTGCCGCAAAAAGCATCCGATCGGCTTGAAATTAATTGGGCATGTTGATGAGGTACTCGGACTTAGCTGTATAGTTTTTGGTTAAATTTGGTTCATTCGTTCGGGAAATATAGAACATTTTATTTTGCTCTGTAATGCTTGTCTATGGCAAGTCAAACGATTTTCAAATTTTCATTTGTTGAAAGAAATGGCTCATATAAAAAATGGATTTAAATGGTAAATTTTGGATGCTGAAATTTTTAAATAAGATTATTAAATTATTCCAATTAGTTTGAAATTATGTCAATATATTTGCGAGATTTTTTAAATTAGGTTTATAATTTTTGGGGAAACTTTATGCATGCTTTCCAATAATATAAAGCATTTTGTTTTATCAATTTGACATAATACATATTTCATTTTTTACCTTATCTTTCATCAGTTGCCTAGCAACGAATTTGGTCTTAATAATATTAGTATAAATGCGTCTATAATGTTTCAGTAAAGCCAACGTCAAAACGGATGAATTAATACATTTGTATTTTTGCATATAAATGAATTTTAGCCCCAGAAATAAAAATAGGCAATATTTTATTTATTTTATTCAAATATTTTGCTTAAAAATACAAAAGTTCATTATTTTCATAGAGAATAATGTGACATTTTTTCATAAAATTTATCAATGTTTCTTTAATCGTTGCCAAGAAAATCAAAACCCTGAATAATATTTTCTCTTAAACAATTTTCAATTGAAAGATTTTGACGTGAAACAAGAAAATGAAAAAAAAAATTAAGAATAAAAAAATTAATATGGCGACATATTGGGAATAAAAAGAAAACTCTCAAGTATTTCTTAATATAACAAGACGAAAGGTTTTGAGTAAGTACGAATAGCAGATGAATTAGACGTAATTTATCAAAAAGAAAAAAAAAAAAAAAGATGTTGGAATAAAAAGACCTTGGCTAAAATAAAATGAACTATTATTTACGGAGGAAAGAGATAGATGGAGATGCAGTATGCCTTAAAAACAGTTTGCAATATGATGTGCGTTATCGCCCAGATTTAAATGCCATCATTTGGCCCAAACAAAACAAGCACGTGGAACAGGGACCGAATTCTTTTACTTCATCCGTGCATTTTTTCTGTAAAATGAAAATGATCTGCTTATATTTAAGCATTCTAAAGTAGCATTTCATCGTATTATGAATTAAAAACTGTATTACTAAAAATATTTTTCTTTTCTTTCTTTCTTTTTTTAAGCACGCCGTTGTGTTTCGGTCGAATGTAGCGGATTTTAAGGTTACATTTTTGGCGCCACTTCAAGATTTATTGTTTGCGTACAAGTTAACATGAGGATTTTATTTTAAATTTTAAATTTATTAATTTATAAAAAAAACTTATGCTTATCCTTATAAATCACAGCGTAAAAAAAAATCTATGATATACTATAACCATCCGCACAATCAATAAAAAATTACGAATCTAAACTTAAATAAACTACGGAGGGTTCAGGGGGCACAGCCCCCCTGAAGAAATGCAATTTTTGATTTAAAAAGTTACCAGAATTAGCAGCTCGTCAGAACTTCAGACCATCAGTGTATAACCACTTGTTTAACACATTTAATTTCTGAAACTTTACGAAGTATTTTGTATTCTTATAAATATTTACAAAAAGGACTGACTGATTTTAAAATTCAATAACTTCCAAACGGTGGCAGATATTAAAAAAATTCTTGCAGGAGGGTTATGCATAAAGTCAAAAGTTTTATTACAGTGATTTTCGATTTTAGTTCGAATTAAAAACAATAGATGGCGCTGTAAGCAAGAGTCGCTAAATACAGGCTCGATTTTTGGTCCTTTCTGTTGTACCATGCAGAAAAAGGAGATGGAAATGTATTATCCGGGCCACGAAGTACCAAAAATCGAGTCTGAATTTAGCCTCTATTGATCGCAGCGCCATCTATTGTTTGTAATTCGAACTAAAATCGAAAATCACTGTAAAAAAGCTTTTGACTTTATGCATAACCCTCCTGCAAGAATTTTTTTAATATCTGTCACCGTTTGGAAGTTATTGAATTTTAAAATCAGTCAGTCCTTTTTGGGACACCCGGTATGTAATTTGAAAACTTTAAAAAGCGATTTGTAAGAAGATGAATATTACGCAATGAGTGTTAAAAAACAATGACTTGCAAATATGACGTTGAGGCTCCTGATCTGCAGATTTACTAGTTAAATTTTTGCTTATAACGTTCTAATCACATACATTTAAGGAAGGGGGGGGGGTGGAATGAAATTTCAATATATTTTTGCCGAAACGTCAGTGAAGGCTTACTGTGGAGACACGAAAAGTTTTGGTTTCCGTTAGTCTGTCTGTCTGTCTGTTCCGCGATAACTGCCGCAAAAAGCATCCGATCGGCTTGAAATTCCCTGGGCATGTTGATGAGGTACCCGGACTTAGCTGTATAGCTTTTGGTTAAATTTGGTTCATTCGTTCGGGAAATATGGAACATTTTATTTTGCTCTATAATGCTTTTCAATGGCAAGTCAGACGATTTTCAGATTTTCATTTGTTGAAAGAAATGGCTCATATGAAAAATGGATTTAAATGGTAAATTTTTGATGCTGAAATTTTTAAAAAACATTATTAAATTATTCCAATAAATTATGTCAATATATTTGCGAGATTTTTTTAATTAGGTTTATAATATTGGGGGGAATTTTATGCATGTTTTCCAATAATATAAAGGATTTTGTTTTATCAAATTGACATAATGCATATTTCATTTTTTTTCTTTTCATTCTCTGTTGCCTAGCAACGTATTAGGTCCTAATAATATTAGTATAATTGCGTGTATAAGGCTTGAGTAAAGCCAGCGTCAAAACAGATGAATTAATGCATTTGTATCTTTGCATATAGAAGGATTTTAGCCCAGAAATAAAAATAGGCAATATTTCATTTATTTTATTTATTTTATTGAAATATTTTGCTTAAAAATACAAAAGTTCATTATTTTCATAGAGAATAACGTAACATTTTCCCATAACATTTACCAATATTTCTTTAATTGTTGCCAGGAAAATCAAAACCCGGAATAATATTTTCTTTTAAACAATTTTCAATTGAAATGTTTTGTCGTGAAACAGGAAAATGAAAAATAAAATTAAGAATAGAAAAATTAATATGGCTGCATATTAAAAATAAAAAGGAAACTCTCGAGTATTTCTTAATATAACAAGATGAAAAGTTTTGAGTAAGTACGCATAGCAGGTGAATTAGACGTCATTTATCGAAAACAAAGATGCTGGAATAAAAAGATCTTGGGTAAAATAAAATTAACTATTATTCACGGAGAAAAGAGATAGATGGAGATGCAGTAAGCCGTAAAAACAGTTTGCAATACGATGTGCGTTATCGCTCACATTTAAATGCCCTCATTCGGCCCAAACAAAACAAGCACGTGGAACAGGGACCAAATTCTTTGACTTCATCCTCTTTTTTTTTTTTTTTTTTTTTTTTTTTTTTTTTTTCTTAAGCAGGTCTTTGTGTTGTGCCGAATGTAGCGGATTTTAAGGTTACATTTTTGGCGTTACTTCAAGATTTATTGTCTGTGTAAGGTTAACATGAATATTTTATTTTAAATTTAAATTTTATTAATTTATAAAAAAAAACTTATGCTTATCCTTATAAATCACAGCGTAAAAAAAATAAATCTAAGATATACTATAACCGTCCGCACAATCAATAAAAAATTACGAATGTAAATTTAAATAGACTACGGAGGGTTCAGGGGGGGGGGCAGAGCCCCCCTGAAGAAATGCAATTTTTGATTTTAAAAGTTACCAGAATAAGTAGCTCATCAGAATTTCAGAACATCAATGTACAACCACTTGTTTAACACTTTTAATTTCTGAAACTTTACGAAGTATCTTGTATGCTCATAAATATCTATGTAATTTGAAAACTTCAAAAAGCGATTTGTAGGAAGTTGAATATTATGCAATGAGTGTTAAAAAACAATGACTTGCAAAGATGACGTTGAGGCTACTGATCTGCAGATTTACTAGTTTAATTATTACCGAAACTTGGTTACATTTTTCTAATGCTAGAGAATTTTAATCGTATAAAAAACATCCTCGTACTTACATTAATAGATAATATAAATCGATTTATATGTATCGTAATTCTATTTGCAATTGAAATAGCTTATCTCATTTAATGAATTTTAGTTTTTATTGTACAGTGAAGTCTGTTTTTGCGCACTGGTAAGGACCGCATTAAAAAAAAAAAGGAAATTTAACATTCAGAGAAAACAACAACAACAAACAAATTCGTAACACATTTAATATTTTCTATGCAATGGATAGGAATACATAAAAAAAAGTCTTACATAGAAAATATGTCAGACTCACGATGTAGCTGAAAATTGCTTTCGATTACAGGTATAAAAATTAATCAACACGTAAGACTATTTTAAAATAATTTACATATTTATTTAAGACATGCAGAAATTTTCATTATTCTTCTTCTTATTCCAGAATACACATTTTCCTGTATTGAACTTGTTCAAAATCGCTTTTGTCATTTGAAGATACTAGATTTATATTTTTAATAATTTTGTCTCAATCACACATCCCCCTAACCGCGGTATTTCACCATTGCACAAGCGTACTTATGCTATGTATTTTTACTGTCATTTTTACTTATATCGCATAAAAATATCGCGCAAAATAAGATCTCACTAAAACAGGTTTGACATTATACCATACACACTGCACCAGCAGCAGTTATGGGGAAACAGGGTTGTTATTCCCAACATATCACGGGCTGCGGTGGAAGTGCTGAAACTGAAATGCTTTTGTTGACTTCTCAGATCGTTGGATGAAATTTTTACGATTGTTTCACATTAGATAAAATGTACTTACTAAATACTTTCTACATGCTTTAGAATTGAAAAAGATATATTTAATTTCACAGTTTATTACAAACTACATCATTGGGTAATCTACTAGATCATTTGTTTATCGTCACATATTCTTATATTGCAATCTAATCTTTAAAAACATGTTAATAGGATCAATTAGAAAAAAGTTGCTGTGAAATTATTTGATATTTAAAGTTATAAATTACTATTCAAATAGTAGACGTGTAAAATGTTGAAATTTTTGCAAATTGGTATTTTCAATAATTGTAATCAAACTGTTACGTTGAATTAAATATGAAAAAGAAAAAAGAAAACAATATCTTGACGCAGTGGTTACCAACCTTTCATTGGCCACGCCTACTGAAGCATCTATAAAATCTCTATCGCCTTCCCCCTTTCCCCGCTCCCTTTTCCCACATACAAATTCTGTAAGAGATGTTCTCATGTAAGTATTCTGGTATAAGTTTTATTTTAAGCTTTTGATTCGGAACTTTTTGAAATTTCAATAGCAACAAAACAAAACTATTAATATTAATATTATTTTTGAATATATAACTTATATTTAGTCTAAAAGATTACTTTTCCAAAAAATCTCACAGCAAATGGGTGAGTTTACAAAGTTGAAACTGCCCCCCAAAAATGTCAAATTGCGCTTCACGTTGGGAACCACTAATCTAGAGAGAATATGTTATTTTATTCTACTGAAATAAAAATATGGACAAAAAAGTAATTGCCTGATAAGTGTGCCTGATTAGATACTTTAATTATGTAGAATAATAGCTGGCTTCTACATAAAAATCATTTCTATGCATACATAACTTGATTTTATTTAAGTCCATATAAAATTTCCCAGTGATTTAATAACAAACTTTTGTCTTTATTAAATTGTCTTAAACAACAAAACACATATTTTATCCACGATAATTTGCCCGATGACCTTGAATTTGAACGCGGTGTTACAACATTAAAAATATGAATTGAAACCTAAACGTCTGATAAGTAGCAATTATATATTAAAAATGTCTAAAAAAACAATTAGCTTCTATATTAAAAATATTTCCATATTTCGAGAAAATTAGCCTTATTTCATAATTTATAAAATCTTATTTAAAAGCACAATTTAGTCTAAAAAAGACAAACAGTATTACCGCCCACAATAACTTGGCTCATGGCTGTGAAGTACTCGCAACGTTCCGGGAAAATAATTTGCTGACTGACTCAAATGGAGAAGGATATACATTATTCAAATTAAAATCTGGTTCTTCTAATGATTGTCATCTTAATTAACGAAGACATCTATCAAAATTTGCGTTATCCATTGACAATATTACCATGAAAAGACTTTATGAAGCATTTCATTTCGTTTAAAATAATGAAGGGCATTCAAAATTGCACTTCATTTAACTCACACTCGAAATAACATTTATTACAAGAAATAACCTTTTCCATGAAACCTAAACTTTAAAAAAAGTTTTCTTTTTTGCAAGACAGTTTTATTTAAATGTAATTTAATTTCCTCAATTTCAATTCTTGGAAATGTTTCAGAATTATTTTACAAATAAGAAAAATCAAAAACGAGGGAGAAGAAAAATGTAGAAAGGAATCCGTGGATATTAGCCGGCTTTTTGAAAACAAATAATTAAATCTTTTTTACATAAAATAGTGCTATAAGATTCAAATTTTTCTAGAAATGATAGATTTATGTCATCGTTTATTTTTCTTTCATTTCTCTATTTATATTCCTCCAAACATATATCTGGCAAAATAACATAAAATAGCATATTTCTCTTTATCTTAAATTTCTTACTTTATGTTATTTGAAATGCTTTAGTGTTAACGAGTTATTTAGTTTTTCAAAATGTATTATCTTATATAAAAAAAACTAAATGTCAAATTATGTAGCTGACATGTACATAAAAAATTATTTTAAAAGATAGATATCAGATATATCCCAAAAGATACTGCTTCATATAATAAAACAAACTTATTACTAGAAAACAAATATAGAGAAAATTAATTAATTTACACATTTGTGTTTCTATAAATAATATTCAACAGTTATACAAAGAAACAAAAAAGAAAAATCATGCGTTAAGCACAGATTATGAAATACTTTCCAACACCTTCAGAATACTTCAACAAAACTTCGTTATTTATGTAAATAAGGTAAATAACGAAATTTAGTAATTTAGAGAAACTATTAAGAATAACTGCTTGGCTAAAAGTATTTATGTTGAAGCTGAATAAATCTACTGAACTTTGCGACACACTAATAGCAGAAGATTATTCTTATTAGATTCTCAATTTACTTAATACGAAATGAAAAGAAACAGTTTCTTAAAGAAGGATTTAAATCCCTTAGAAATGGTAATTCAGTAGAGAAGAATCACCCCCCCCCCATTCAATTTTGTTACATTTATAAATTAAACTTAAATTATACGTTTAGGGGAAGTCTACAATTTGATGACCTTTCAATAGAAGAAAAACATCCAATCACTTTGCCTAAACATTCCTGGTTAACAGCATCGGTCAATCGTAGAGACCATGAAAACATTATAAATGCAGAAATTGCCTATACTTTGAAAAAAATTCGACTCCCATATTAGAATCCAAAAGGAAAACAGTTTACCATTCCCCACGTTCGATAGAACATTCGCAATTATTGTATTAAAAGAGCCTATTATGAATTTCTTCTAAACTTTCTTTAAAGTCATTTGTTCCATTTTTTTTGGGGGGGGGATTAAATAAATTAACGATTTCTATTCAAAATAGTGCTAGAAAACGGTCCATGAGTTTTTTAGGATAAATAGCGCGAAAATTACTATTTATAATTGTGGGTATGGATTGCCTGTTCTTGCTCACCCCATTATTTGAGACATTTTTCTTTTCTTATATTTTATAAAATAAAGAGACCGTTTAAAAATAAGCTTTGTTCTTTATTAACTTACCGTATATTCGTTATTAAAATTATTAAAGAAAATTCTTAAGAGTTTTATATCGGATATGTAAATACCAAAATTTTTACAAATTAAACTATTAAATACGACACATTTGCTACTATGAAACGGCGAATCTGGGAAAAGCACAAAATGTTTACAAGTCAAACTATCCAATATGGCATATTCGTTACTATGGAATGTCGGACCTAGCAAGAAAAAAAACAAAATGTACAAGTCAAACTAACCAATGTGGCATATTGGATAGTTTGAAGCTGAAAAAGTTTAACGAAGCTGAAAACGTACAAAAAAGCATACCATATCAAACTATCCAATGTGATTTTTCAATAGCATGCTTAATCAGGATATAAAACTGCACCCGAAAAATATAATAATTGTTTACTGCTGCTTGGCGCTGATTTTGAATCCGCAATTGAAATAGTTTTTTTGCCCTCCTGAAAAGTGGCTATTTTCACATTGGATAGTTTGACATGGTACCGACGATATGGCTCATTATAATACTCAAAAAGCTCTTTATGCGGCTTTAATCGAGCTATTGACAGGCCAATCAAGTGTGGGAATGTAATATTCTTCGAACTATTTCTTTGTGCCTTTTGCAGGGTGAATTGATTCACTGTCTAGTTTTAAAATATAGCTAATACCAGAATATTCTTCATTCTGGTTACAACAAATGAAATTCTAAGATGGTAAATAAAGGTACGTCTATTGTGCGTCCTTATGGAAAATCAATTCGTATCTTAGCTCCTGAGAAAAAAAGCAACCCCAACCATTAGGGAGTAAACCTTACCATCGTAACCAAACCATTACCATCGTAAACGCGTGCAAAATGCACAATTTTCTTTTGAAGGTCATGCCAACATGAATGAGTGTCATCCTAAACATCAAAATTAAACATATTTTCATGACTGAAAATAATTTCAGATCGATTCGTTTGTTGCTTCATATGTTTCTCCGCAAACTGAATGCGGGTATTTTTATGTACGGGTGTTAAACAGGGACACAAACGTGGTTTAACATATTGAATTATTTTTGACCTTGTAATTGCTTTTCTTATAGTTCATACCGGGGGTGACATCTGTATCTGACTTCAAATTTTCTTTGCTATCATTGTTTTGCTTTCAACAGTGTGAATAATCAAATTTTTGGAACACTTCAAAAGATTTTATGTCCTTCCTGCAGCTTTTGCAGTACCATAAACAGTTAGATCCGGGTTGGAAATAAAAAAGACAGTACTGGAACATTTATCTTTATTGCAAAACTTTAAGCATACATTTCGATGTTGTATAAACTAGAAGTTTACCTCTTTTGGAGTCGAAAAGCATTTTTCCTGTCCCTGTTATCAAAATATCGAACTGAACGAATGTGCTACGAATCTCTTTTAAAAGCTAATGCTAAACGATAAGCGAAAATATCCACCAAACATGAGCCGCGGTTTCGAAACATTTACTGAGTTCTTATCATTTTCCTCCAGCGTAAATTAAACAAAATACATATTTTTTAAATATTAAAAATTATATTTTTTAATTTTTTATGTTTGAAATTATAATTTTTTAAGCTATTGCTTTAATATTAATCAGAATATCATGTATGGGTCATTCCATGTCAATTCAACCAAATTCTATATGGTTTGTAACCCGACCCCCAGGAATTTGGATATGAATACATCAGAAAAATTTCCTTCCTAGACCTCATAGTTTGGGAGATATGGGGGGTCCAATTTTTGGATTTTTCTCAAATCGATCATTTCTGAGTCTGTATTTTTAGACTGCAGTTCCATTTTCAAAAAATTGTTTCTCTGGATCTCAAATGCGAATCATCTTAAAAATATCACCGTAAATACATCAAAAGATGCAGATTTTAATAAAAAAATATTTAAAAAATTAATTTTAAATATTTAGGGCCAAAAAATTAAACCAAAGTTGAAAGTTATGGTTATTTTTCCAAATTTTTGTGACCATTCGAAAAAGGCTCTACACAAAAAGGCAAATGAAATTTCCAATTTCTTTTTGTTGTAAATAAAAGTTTACACTTTGGGCTTTTTAGTTATGAAATAAAAATGATGTTTTTCTCATGACTTATGCTAAATTTTGCCCTATTTTGGGAAACTGCACTAATCAAGAAAAAAAAAAAAATCTCTGCCTAATTTTAGCTGTGCTACCTAACTAACTACTGTGGTTCCTATGATTTGTTGAATATATTAATCAATGTTTCTTTCTTCCTTTCTTTTGTAAAGTAAAGTTTTTGCTTTTTTCTTTCTTTCTTCTGAGTAAAACGGGGGAAAAAGTCTTTGATTTCAGTCTATCCTCCCTCCATTAAATTTTGTGCATAATCCTTATGTTTCCATTATTTATTCATTCATGTATTTTCTTTTATTATAAGCATTTTTTAAAAATTTAAACAATCCCTTAATTTTGTGTTTACAATATAACTGTAAACAAAAAATCTTTTGTTGATATAGAATAAGAAAATGCAATAATGACTTTTTAACCCATCACATTTTCAATATGTTTTTTCTGTGTGTGTATGTGTGTTTCAATTAAAATATTTTATTTATATTTAACATTCTTTTAAAACTTTCTATCTTATTATCTTTGATAGTTTTAATCATTTTAAATATGTTTTTTATAGTTTAAAAGCATTATATTTAACAAAGCCTAGTTCATATCTACAGTATGAAACATATTTTT
Source organism: Maratus speciosus (assembly GCA_963932465.1). Classification (NCBI taxonomy): domain Eukaryota; kingdom Metazoa; phylum Arthropoda; class Arachnida; order Araneae; family Salticidae; genus Maratus; species Maratus speciosus. The sequence goes on along the minus strand of OZ010790.1, from coordinate 172,920,695 downwards.
ACACCTGCCTTGTATAAACAAATTCTGACAAAGGCAGGATAAAATTATTTAGTTAAGGCAGGTGTTTTCGAATCTGTTAATCAAATTATTATTAGTCTGCTGTTTCTCACAATAGAAGGGGGATCTATTTTTCCTTATGCTGCAAAAGAAAATAATAAATGAATTTGATGTAACTAATTATGCTGCCCGACCGTCATGACAACTTCTGAGAGAAAAGAGAATCTTGTCTATGCCAGAAATAAGAAAAATTAAAGCCACAGTTACAGGTAGAGAAACAATTGAACTAATTGAAAATTTTATAATTGTAATGAATGTTGAAGAATCATGACTGGAAAAAAATGTAGTTAGCATTGCTAAGAATGTACTATGCACAAAAGCGATTGATATTATGTGTATCTACATGAGTTGTATTCTCTTTTTAAACAGGAATTTCCAAAAAACTTGAGAATTAATTCTCTAGGTATTCAATCCAGTATTAGCAGCACCGTTCCTTTAAATTAATTTGTGACAAGCTAACTAAAATATTTGGAAAATATTATTCCACTCTTTTATAACGAAAGATAAATCTAATTTCCTAAAAGAAACTAAAGCAAACTTTGGCTCTCAAAAATCTATCGTTTTGTAGGATTTCAGCAAAAATTTTACTTTTCTTATTCAAAGTGAGGTTTAAAGTTACCATTGGACCAAATAAACTGCACTCTTGATCCAACCGTTATATATACTCTATCGCTCAGTATTAGGTTATCAGCAAGCAATATACACATTTTCTCTTATGATATGCAACATGATGTCACTCTTGTGTGTTTAACACAGAGGAAGTGATATCATTTGTAAAAGAGATATTTCCTGATGTAAAGAAAATCCTTGACTTTTGTGATGGGTGCTCTGGCAATATAAAAATCGCAAATTTCCATAAACCTTTACCAAAATGAAGAGAATTTCCCCTTAAGATATTTAAATTCTTTTCTGGGAGGTGGGGGGAAGGAGGGGAGATAGCCACCGATTTAGTGTTTTAGATACTAAATCACGAAGATCTTCTAATATACCGATGTTTTGTTGTGTTATTATGTTTGGAGTTGCAGTAAGATAGGAAAATTGACATATATATTAGAAGGTTCTCAATGTTGCTTATTCGTAATAAATATAAATTTTAAATTGCACAAAGAAAGAATGTTGCAAAATAAGTCTAAGTGATACTGCAAAAGTACGTCATTTATTTCTATATTTATATTTAGCTCAGTTATATTTTTGAATTTCAATCTTTTAAATATAATGTTTATTCTGATTTTTTAGCTTTAAAAATTTGCATATAATTTAACAAATTCTTTATTTGTTACATAAAAAAAATTACAAAAATCTAAATCTTTAAATTATTTATAAGCAATTTTATTTAATGTATTAGATTTAATTAATTATTATTTCAATTTTAATAAAAAGGAAGTCTTTCTCCTAGCTTATGTAAAAATTTTGCCCTGTTTTGGGAAATTGCACCATTCAAGAAAAAAAAATACCTCTAATATGTCTAATTTAAACTGTGGTACCCAAATAATTACTGTGGTTCCTATGATTTGTTAAATTTATTTAATAATGCTTCTGTTTTTTGTTTTTGTTTTTTTTTACAAAGTAAAGTTTTTGCTTTGTTTTTTCGGAGTAAAATGAGAAAAAAATCTATGCTTTCAATATCTACATCCCCTCCATTAAATATTGTACATATTCTTTACATACTACATTTGTGAAAGTATTTATAGAAATGCTATACCACTGAATCAAATGATAGATGTACATTTATGTGACAAACATATGCGATAAGATTGAGAACAACACGATTTCAGATAATGTGTGATATGTATCAATAACATACAAATTTTCTACTGTTATAAAAATAAATAAATCAGTCTGATTTTAAGGGTTCATTTTAGGAAATAAATCAAAATGATTAATTTATCTCTATAATTTATCTCTATAATAATTAATTTATTAATTTAAGATATTTATCTCTTGATAGGTACAGCATCCCAAAATAAGTCAAAAATTTTGCATAAGCCATGAGAAAGAAATCATTTTTATTTCATAAATAGAAAGCCCAAAGTGTAAACTTTTATTTAAAACAAAACGAAATTGGAAATTTCATTTGCCTTTTTATGTAGAGCCTTTTTCGTAAAGTCAAAAAAATTTGGGAAAATAACCATAACTTTCAACTCTGGTTTAATTTTGTGGCCCCAAATATTTAAAATTAATTTTTTAAATATTTTTTTATTAAAATCAGCGTCTTTTGATGTACTTACGGTGATATTTTTAAGATGATTCGAATTTTAGATCCAGAGAAACAATTTTTTGAAAATGGAACTGAAGTTTAAAAATACAGACTCAGAAATGTGCGATTTGAGAAAAATCCAAAAATTGGACCCTCCATATCTCACAAACTATGAGGTCTAGGAAGGAAATTTTTCTGATGTATTCATATCATGATAGAATTAGTATATACACAGAGTTTCATCCAAATCCCTGGGGGTCGGGTTACAAGGTCTGGTTGAATTGACATGGACTCGTATTTAATTTTAACATAAATATTTGCGAATTTGCGTAGCAAATGCTCCGATTTAGCTGTTTATGTGTCTATCATTTTGCTCATTTTGTGTAAACTAAAAATGTTTATTCTTCTGGTAGTGGATGATTTCTTACTCTTAGACGTTCAGAATTTACGATATGAAAATATAGCATTAAAGATATTATTGTAAATAAATTAGAATAAAAAGAAATAAATTTACTAGAATGCGGCCTTTGACTGACATTCCATGTGTAAAATCACACAACAATACTTTACGTACTAAACTAAAATTATGACTGTCATAGTAGTGTCTGTTCAAAGCTGTTACTTTTGATAATTAAAATTAGTAACATTTTATTTGGAAAAATAAGACACGAGAAAACTTATGTATATCTGGGAGCGTGGTAGTGCGTCCGCCAATTTTGCACAGTCAGTAGCTACCTTTTCCTGAACAATTTCGACATACTTTTCACCGCCTCATAATTTACAGAGCTACAGAGTGTCTTTTTATATACACATATTCGTATTATCAAATATAAATAGGTTCAACGATGTTATGTTTCTGTATTGAACAATTTTGGAAACATTCGATTCCTAAAAAGGGCTTTTTTGTCACTGACTAACTGACTCAATCACTCACTCACTCACTCACTGGTGATCATCAAATAACAAAGGTACTTCTAAAAATTGTAGAATTATGAAATTCAACAAATGAGTAGGTTTTGTAGCACAATTAACCATAAAAATCTGAGATTATAGAATTTATGCCTTTAAACCCTTTAAACAGGGGGTTGCCGTATACGGTGCCTTTAATTCATTCAATAAATGTAACACATTCAATTGGCAGATCACATTCATTCAAGCATGTATGTTTTGTGATAAACATTTAAATAACGTTTCCTTGGATCATTTACTCGCTCATATTTGACGCCAGTGTTTGTTGTCAAAACCCGATTACTGAAAATTATTAATCTGAGTATTTGATTTCAATCTGAATGAATTTGTATATGCTGTTACAAAAATTTTGATAAGGTGAATCTGTCAGCTTGTCTGCCCATTTTGCTGTTTTTCACTTTCTCAATATAAATTTTATTATAAATATTGGGATTCTAATGTCAGGAGTACCGTAGACAGTCGAAAAAATTCCTCTACTATTTACAATGTTGTTAATCCCTTAAGTGCGTTTTAAGGTTTGTAATGAACTTTATGTATGTATATATATATATAAATGCATATACAGCATACATATAGCACATATATAATACTTAAGAATCATTATAGCGTCATTATATGGAGACATTTCGCCGAGAGTTGCTAAGCTTGGCTAGATTCACTAGGATATTTTTCCACTAATTTTCGCAATATTTGGCTAAGTGTCGCCAAGCTTGATTTGCAACAATTTGATTCTGGTGTCTAATTTTCATTGAATTAATTTTCATTGTGGGTAGCCATCTAATGATAATTTGCAACGTATCATCTGGTTAATATAGTGGTATAACGTATGGATGATAATAAATTGTCGATAGTTTCGTGACAATACAAAAGCTCTGCTATTGTAATTATATTGTGCTGTTATTAGACTTAATGTTACTATATAGTTATTCGTTACTTTGTTAAAATTTCTGTATTATAGCATGAGAAGATATTACAGACAATATTAAAGCACCGGAAGTGCCAGTTCTTTTTATGATTATTATAATTTTATAACATGCATCGTGTTTATCGATATCTACGTTAGAATGAATGTTTTATAATCGGGCTCCTTGCATTTAGCTTCCTGATTTCGAAGGAAATAGCCTAAAATCTAAATATCAAGACGTACTCACACTCTCAAAAAAAAATTTCTTCAATTCACGGAAATTCGACTGGCAGCCGTGCTGCCGGCATCTTTCCGTGATTTTACGAATAAATCCCTTTTTTTTTTGTCCTCCGTTACAGGAGGTAAAATATTCGTCAATCGCAGAAAGTTGGGAAAAAACAAAAGCGGACGACGTTGGATTCGAACCAGACATCTCAGCATTACGAGACGAACGCGCTAGCACGCAGCTACAGTTGTACTACAGCGAAATGCTTTAAAGGAAATATGTTTTCTTCAGATGGGTATGACTAGATAAATTTCATTAAAGCTTTTAATTTTGATTTTCATTTCGGGAAGATTTCGCCTTTAATCAGATTTTGTCTGTGGTTTTTATACTTTAGTATTAATATAGTATAAAAATATGAGTTTTAAATATTTTTAGGTAGATTGCTAGAGGTAAAACATGAATATTACATTTTTATACGATACGATTTTTTTTAGTAATATCGATTACTTTCCATTTAATTTTCTTAATTAAAATATCTTTTAAATGTGTTCATCTATCTATCTATATAAAAGAAAGTCTGGATTTTGTATTAATCAACACGCAGCCAAAACTACTGAACCTAAAATCTTGAAAATCGGGGTAAAAATACTTCTTATGATATCGAGTGCCGCTAAGAAAGGATTTTCCAAAATTCCACCCCTAAGGGGGTTAAAAAAGAGAACGAACTTTTAAAAAATTCCTTAAAAATCAGATTTTATAGTTATTTTTTAACTGATAACATATTTTAGTGTATTTTCGTATGCTGAATCGAATGGTACTAACTAAATTCTTTTAACCCCAATAGTTCGAGAGATATTACAAATTTTTGTAATTTGACGCTATCTTTGGCGCCAAAACCTCAAATTTTCAAGTCATAATTTCTAAAAAAATTATGTTACTATAGAAAGCGAAGAAATTCAAATTGAATAATTGTTTAATCAATTCTTTTGCTTAACTATTTAAAACAATTATGTCAGTTAGGAAAAAAAATTATAAACGCCTCAAAAACTAAAACTAAATAATAATAATTAAAAAAAACTGTTGTAATTTTTCGTTCTATCAACACTATGCCAAAATGTATGGTATCGCGCCATTTATTTCTACCCTTAACGTGCAAACGATTTTTATTTCAAACGGTGCCAAAGATTAACATTTGCTATTTATTGAACGTGAACATTTTTTATGAGCATTATTCCATCATAATCTCGTAAAACTTTTTAATTTGTTATTTTTTTTAATAGAAAATATTTATTTTTAAATTATAACTTACATTTATTACTGACACTGACATGGATTTTACGATTTGGCAGTTACTTGATGGCGAGGAAGTAGTAATAAAATCATTTCAGAACTTAGGAATTATACCTATAAAAATGTTTTTTTTTAAAAAACGTCGAACGTCTTCATTCAAAAAATTAAATGTTTACCGCAATGACAGATATGCTTATTACGTACGCCACGCTACAATGATAACCTGAAAGACATTTACAATTCGAGACCTGCAGATTAAATTGACTTTATTTTATTATTTTATTGTCTTTTATTTTAAGTATTGATTTGTATTGATTTAAAAAAATAGTTGGTGAAAGTCTGTAATTTTCAAATGTTATATATTTTAAATGCTCATTTTTGCATCAACAAAATTATCTTTTTTTCAAATGTTTCATTTCATTTTGCGTTAATTAATATGCTTGGCGACAACGGTGTTGGTATAACGGAAAAATACAAAAACAGTTACTGATTTTATTTAAAATACAAAGAAAAACGGTTTAATAAGAAATAAATATTATTAAACGGAAATATTTAATTTAAGTATGAAAGCATGTTTGTAGTGTTTAAAAATGTGTTCATATTGAAAGGTTTAATTAGAAAAATATTTAGCAATTTGCCATTTGCTCCTATCGATAAAAAGAAAAAATGGATACTTTTATGTTAGTCGTGCATAAATCTCGCCAATAGAATTTTATAAATCGCAAATACCAATACTTACAATTTTATCATCATCTACTATATTTACAAAACGCAAATTCTTATTTCATTCTGATTGACTATAACTCAAGTTCTACTGAACATAATTTTGTAGAACGTACACTGTTAGTTAAGAAATTTGTTTTAGAAGTGTTTTAATGTAAAAAAAATAGATCTACTTTGAATTAGTGATAAGTACGGGACTTTTAAAATTAGGTGAACCCGATTATGAAAGATTTCCTTTAATGTAAAGTTCTACTAAATGGATTTTGATGCTATGCCGGAAAGTTGTCTATGGTGTAGTAAATTACTATAAGAGGATGTACGCTATATGCATTGTGTATATACTAGGTAATATATATTCTATAAAGGTGTGCTGGGTTTCTTAAAAAATCCAGTGGGTATATAAAGTAGACCTATCCCTACATCCCTGAGAGATCTATAATCTGGTTAACACGATTATGGAAGATATATTTAAATTTAACTATCTATAATATATATGAAATGCAAAGAGAAATTTCGTTTGGGCCGCTTACAACATGAGTTCTGCTTAATAGATTTTTGATGGGACTTACATTAAATCGTTCTACGTAGCTTACTTAAATAATTATGGGAGAAAATTCAAAATCAGAAGAACACGATTATGAAAGATTGGCTTTTTTAAAGGTTCTGCGGGGTGAATTCTGGTAAGACAAACTGCTAATTATATAATTTTTAGGGAACGTTTTGGTACATTTGCCAGTTTAAAAGATTCTGCTAAGTGGATTTTGGTGGAACTTGCCCAGTTAGTTAATTTTTCAGGGAATATTTTAGTATAAAACACATATCGTTCTAGGTTGCTTGGTTATAGGATTTTGGATGAAAGTTCTAGAATGAGGTGAGACCAATTATGAAAGATTAGTCTTTTTCATATGTTCTATTGGACGGAATCTGATGAGAATTGCATTGATAAATTTTCAGAGGAAGGGTATATGTATATTACATATTGTTCTATCGTACTTTACCAAATCCTTCAGTAAAGGATCAACTAAAGAAGTTGGTCCTTAGCAGCTCAAATTTTGCCTGTCTCAATAGAAAATACAATAGTATAATGACGTCCATATCGTTTGTAGCAATTCGGATGGGTATGCCAGGTTAATGTCTATATTGCTTTCAAACGAATGAAATTCACAGATATATTTCGTTTGATTCATGGTTTGATTCATGGAAAAACAGACCAGCGAAGCGGGTGAAGGCTGCTAGTTTAAGGTATATTTAAAATGCGAATATTTATTTATAAACAAATTTATAAATTTAACTTTATTCAACTTTAAAAATAAATTGTGAGTACTTTTGAAGGAAAGAGAAAAGTAATTGCTATTTATTTTGAAATTCGAAAAATTTTTGTCTTTTTTAATTAAATTAGAAATTTTAATTTAAGGAATTTTTCATTTTTCATTTAAAAAATAAATTCGGATTTATTAATAGACACGATACACATGCGTGCTAAGAATGAACACAATTTCTCCCTCTTTTTTTAGACGTTCGAGGAGAATTCACGGATAAAAAAAGGTTTTCTAGGGGTACGGAAATTATTTGTAAAAAATGAGGAATAATTTAGTGTATATTGACGAGTTTTTCTGACAGTGCACACATTATGCTAGGCGATGATGATAGAGACGATGATCATAGTGATAGATTTTTTAATCTTCCGTAGTCGAGCACACAGCCGAGAGTAGCACAAAACAAAACAAAAAGACATTGGCATCAATTTGGTTTCATATAAATGTGCATATCATTAAAGAGTCATAACCCTACTTCATTTCACAATTTGGCGTTTTTTTTTAAAAGATGCCAAAATGGCGGTTTCTAAATTGTTTTTATACATTTGTCGCAATGTAACACCAATATAAAAACAGTACAATCTATTTATATAAAAGAAAGTCTGAATTTCGTATTAATCAACGCGCAGCCAAAACTACTGAACCTAAAATTTTGAAAATTGGGGTAAAAATAGTTCTTATGACATACAGTGCCGCTAAGAAAGGATTTTCCAAAATTCCACCCCTAAGGGGGGTAAAAAGAGAACGAACATTTAAAAAATTCTTTAAAAATCGGATTTTATAGTTATTTTTCAACTGATGACATATTTTGGTGTATTTTTGTATGCTTAATCGAATGGTACTAACTAAATTCTTTTAAGTCCAATAGTTCGCGAGATATTTCATATTGTTCTAATTTGGCGCTACCTTTGGCGCCAAAAGCTCAAACTTTCAAGTATGTAATAATTTCTAAAAACTCATTCTGTTACTATAGCAAGGGAAGAAATTCAAATTGAATAATTTTTTAATCAACTCTTTTGGTTAAATAATTAAAACAACTATGTCAGTTAGGGAAAAAATTACAAACACCTGAAAAACTAAAACTAAATTAAAAAAATAAATAAATCTGTGGTATTTTTTTCTTCTACCAACACCATGCCGAAATGTATGGTATCGCGCCTTTTATTTCAACCCTAATCGTGCAAACGATTTTCATTGCAAACCGTGCCAAACATTAACCTTTGGTAATTATTGAGGGTGAATATTTTTTATCAGAATTATTCCATCGTAATCTCGCAAACCTTTTTAATTTGTTATTTTTCGAATAGGAAATATTCATTCTTAATTATAACTTACATTTATTACTGATAGTTACATCGATTTTACCATTTGGTAGTTATCTGATGATGAGAAAGCGAGAATAAAATTATTTCAAAAGTTAGGAATTATACATATAAAAATTATTTTTTCGAAAAACCATAAATGCCTTTATTCAAAGAATGAAATATTTACTGCAATGTGAGACATAGGTATTATGTACGCCACGCTGCAAAAGTACCAAAAGATATTTACAATTCCAAGACTGCAGTTTAAATCAATATATATAAAAGAAAGGCTGGATTTTATATTAATCAATGCGCAGCCCAACTGCTGAACCTAAAATTTTGAAAATTGGTGTAAAATACTTCTTATGACATGGAATGCCGCTAATGCTGAATCAATGGTACTAACCAAATTCTTTTAAGTCCAATAGCTCGTGAGATATTTCATGTTTTTATAATTTAGCGATGCCTTTGGCGCCAAAACCTTGAAATACCTAACATTACAAGTGATAATTCATACATTCATTCATATTATACACCCGTTACTGTAGAAACGGAAGAAATTCAAATTAAATCTTTTGGTTAAAGAATTAAACCGGCTGCATGAGTTTGAAATAAATAAATAAATACAAATGCCTTGAAAAAAAGAAAAAATATATTGAATTTATTTAAAATACAAGGAAGCAATCCACTGAGAAAGTAACATTATAAAACGAAAATATTTAAAAATGAAAGCAATGTTTGTAGGCCTAAAAAAAACTTTTGGTACTTACATCCGGGCCATGTCAGATACAATTGCGCCAAGCATGGCGACAATTGCTCTAATTACAGCAACCCTTATTTTTTGCCCATTTGATAGTTTGTTAGAGTTTTAAATTTATTTTATTATAATAGTTTTTTTTTAATTATGGTTTATAGCATGTAGTTTTATGTTTTATATATTATTTATTTAGTTACTTTAAATAATTTGCCATATTTAAGAAGATTAATTAAGAATGTTAAATTACTGTTTTGAACGAAATTGGCAAACGATAAACGACATTGCCAATTGTCAACCGTTTTTGGCGATCTATCTCATGGTCCGAATAATACGTAAGTACCACTTTTTTCAATGGACGAAATTGTTATTGAAATAATACATCGCGATTTATCATTTACTCCTGGATAAGAAAAAACAAGTTGGAAATTGCTCGTCAAACGTGGCAAATGAGGTGCGTTCGTACTATAACTAGTTTTATAATTATTTTTTGCACCCCATATTGTACTGAATGTATAATTTTTTGCACTTTATAAAGTGCATAGTCTGATACATCATTAAAATGCACTTGCAATAATTTTTCCCATTGGCCGTAATGTAAAGAAAAACTTTTGACTGTCCCTGTAATTAAACTATACATCCGATTTTCCTAAAATTTGAAATGGCTCGACAAAATTTTGCAACAATTATATCTTTAAAATTTCAGATCATTCGGAAGGCTCTAATATCATTAAAATGCACTTGCAATAATTTTTCCCATTGGCCGTAATGTAAAGAAAAACTTTTGACTGTCCCTGTAATTAAACTATACATCCGATTTTCCTAAAATTTGAAATGGCTCAACAAAATTTTGCAACAATTATATCTTTAAAATTTCAGATCATTCGGAAGGCTCTAATATCATTAAAATGCACTTGCAATAATTTTTCCCATTGGCCGTAATGCAAAGAAAAACTTTTGACTGTCCCTGTAATTAAACTATACATCCGATTTTCCTAAAATTTGAAATGGCTCGACAAAATTTTGCAACAATTATATCTTTAAAATTTCAGATCATTCGGAAGGCTCTAATATCATTAAAATGCACTTGCAATAATTTTTCCCATTGGCCGTAATGTAAAGAAAAACTTTTGACTGTCCCTGTAATTAAACTATACATCCGATTTTCATAAAATTTGAAATGGCTCGACAAAATTTTGCAACAATCATATATTTGAAATTTCAGACCATTCGGTTGGGTAGTTTTTGCTCTGTTACATGCGGACAGACGGACGGACAGACGGACAGACGGACGGACTGAACGACGACTATAGGTGCTACGTATTTATATAATTACGAACGCACCTAAAAATGGGTACTTTTATGTCAGCCGTGTGTAAATCTCGCCATTAGCATTTTTAAAATTGCCAATAGCAGTAGTTACATTTCGCGTATATAAATTAAAAACAATTCTTTGTTTTAAATTATGGCATTATTTCCTACTATTGTTTTACTTTTAAGTTTTTCAATGAAATTAGTGTAAGGCATATATCTGTATGTATTTAAATTGAATTGAGTGAAACGTTTGTATTTTGAAAGAAAATAATAAAATAAGAATAAGGTATGAAACAATCTTTGTTGATTTATTACTTGCGCCCGGCTAACATAAAAATATCACAAAAGCCATATATTCACCTTTTTGGGGTAGTTGTTCATGGTATTCCCGGTTAATGTTCTGTAATGGGATAGCTCGCCAATCGGTGTATTAGCTACAATGTTGAAAGCATCGTTTACGTATGAAGCGAAAACTTCACGATGAATTCTACTACAGAAAATCGTATCATCATCATCTATACCTACTTAAAACGGAAATTTTCGAGAAAATTCGAGAAAGTTTGTCGTATAGATCACATATCAATCTACGTTGCTTAGTTATAGAATTATGTGTGAAAGTTCTTTAATGAGTGAACCATATTTTGAAAGATTAGCCTTTTTAAAAGGTTCTGCTGAGTTCAATGGAATCATCACTTGTTGTAAGATAATTTTTCAGGAAAGATTTTAGTATATAACACATTGTTCTACATTGCTTTGCTATACAATTATAGGTGAATGTTCCATAATCTGGTGAACCCGATTATGAAAAATTAGTCTTATTCAAAGGTTTTACTGAACGGATTTTGATGAGATTTGCATTTTTTAATTTTCAGGGATGATTTTAATGTGCTACATATTGTCCTTCTGTTCTTTTCCATATTCAGTTGTAAATAATCAACTAAAAGATTTGCTTCTTAACAGTCCAAATTTTGTCTGAGGCATTAGAAGATACAAAATCGTAATGGCGTTCATATTGTTTCCAGCAATGCAGAAGATCATTTGGAGATAAATGTTTATATTGCTATAAAACACAAGATCAAATACACGGCTATATTCAGTTTGATTAAAGGTCCGTTTGGAGAAACCGACCAGCGTAGCCGGCGAAGGCGGCTAGTGTTACTATATTCTTAATTTGTAAACACATAATAGTTTCTAATTCACACATGCTAAAAATAAAATCTGCTATTGGCGAGAGATCGAAATGCTGTTGGCGGGATTTGCGCCAGGCTAACATAAAACTACCAAAAAAAAAAAAATTATATTAATATAATTTAGAAAAGTACACTTAAAAAAACATACAAAAAGTAGTGACATCTGAATAAAAAGATTTCTGTATAAAAAAAAGAAAAAAAAAGAGCGTCAAGTTCTCCTTAATTTTTCGGCAACAAAAAGTATTAATATCTTAAGTTTGTACGAGTTCAAATCCGAACATACCAAATCTTTCAATATAAATGGCCTCCTGCGAATTGGCCGTTAATGCATTCTTCAGGGATTTTACATTCTGAATAATGCATAATTATCTACATATTTACAACATTTTTTGAGCTTTTACGCATTTGTGTCACAAAGTAATGAAATATAATACATATTTAAAAAAAAAAAAACGTATAAAATCACTTCAGAGTATTTCAGTGGGTAAAAAAAAAGAACAAAATACCCGTATTCAGACGATAATATTCCAACAGCGATAATTGCTAAAACACAATTATACATTTTGGACAGTTTAAAGCGAATAAATGTATTCTAATGTCATTGCAATACCTTTATACATGTGTAAATGAACTGTAATAAACGTTCAAATGAAACAAATATCTCTCATCAATGGGCAAGATTTTAATATTATACAATACAATATAATATAACACATTGTGAGATTTGATTAAAATGATTTTTTTTTAATTTCTTGTGTTGCGTGTAAATGAATTTAGACCGGAGAAAATGACCATTAAACCATAAAAAGACTAACTGATTCTTAATCAAAGCTAAGATTTGTTCACACTCAATGGCATTTATAAGAATACCTTCACATGAATTTGATTCTTTCGATTCTAAAAATACAGGGTGATTTTTTTTAAAGTGACAGTGTTTGGAGCACCCTGTAGCGCGATCTAATAACCGAACTGGGACCAAACTTGGTACTTTGACTAATCAAGACATGGGAAAAAGGATTCCGTGAAAAAATACTTCCAAAAATCACCGCTAGGGCATTTTGTGGCACTGCTGTAGCTTACAATAACGAGAATTTGCCTAAAACACGGATATCAAAGAAAAATGCAAATGTTGTGCGATGACAGCGCCAGTAATAGGGGCTATAAAAGCAAGTAGTAGACAGCTCCGACAAATAATCTCAGCTGAAGTAAACGAGCTCCAGTGGACATGCCTCTCACGTTAGCGGAACATGCGTTACTGGTGAAGCTGTATTATAGGAATCAATGTAATGCATCCGCAGCTCTTCGGGAATTTAAAACCAGAAAAAAAATACGAAAGGGGCCTTTATCGCTGAATGGTCGCAAGAAAATGATTAAGAAGTTCGAGGAAACGGGGTCACTGACCATTCGCGCTGGGAGAGGACGTAAACAAGTATCAGAAGATGTAATAACTGATGTGGCAACTGCAATTGTTGAAGGATCGCAGGGAGCCATTGCTGGTACTAGCAGCGCCCGGGGTGTAGCTCGACAATTGGACATGAATTATTCCACGGTATGGAGAGTTTTGCGGCAGGTTATTGGATTTTACCCCTACAAAATCAGCCACTTGCACGAACTGAAACCAAGTGATTATGATAAGCGAGTGACATTCGCTCTATCGTTACTTGCCAGGGTAGAAATTGATGATGCTTTCCCATGGCACATACTGTGGGGAGATGAGTGACATTTTTATTTCAATGGGTCCGTAAACACACAAAATAGCCGAACTTGAGCTTCTTTGCAGCCCCACACCGTGCATGAAATCCCATTAAATTCCCCAAAAATCACTGTTTGGTGTGGTTTCACAGCCGAATTTGTAATTGGACCATTCTTTTTTGATACCATCACTCCGACAGGACCAGAAACGTGCACCATAAATGCAGAAAGGTACCAGAAATGCTGCAAACGTTTGTTATTCCACAACTTTCAGCAAAGAAACCGTCTCCAACAGACAATCTTTATGCAGGATGGTGCTCCTCCACACATTAGTAATAAGGTAAAGCAGCTGTTGCGCCAAAACTTCACTGATGATAGAGTCATAAGTCGAAGTTTTCCAGTTGCATGGCCACCTCGTTTCCCTGAGCTCACGCCATGCGATTTTTGGCTCTGGAGTTATTTGAAATCTCAAGTTTATGTTGGTGGAGTATCAAATTTACCTATTCTAAAGGACAACATAACAAAGGCAGTGCGGGGGCCTATATACCTCGTGTAGTTAATTGGCCGTCAAAAATCAACCCAACCCAAAGACAGTGCGGAAAATTCCTCGTGATATGTTACGTACGGCTGTGGGAAACGTTGTGCAGAGAATGCACGGTGTTATTTCTGAGAACGGTGCTCACATTGAAGGCTCACATAACTTCCTCACCGGGGAAGTTAATGTAGTAAATAAACATTAATAATTTAACTGTACGATTGTATGTGTTGGTATTTTTCTTTTCTCACATTTTATACATTGCAAAGCGCCACAAAATTCCCTAGCGGCGATTTTTGGAATTTTTTTTCACGGAATCCTTTTTCCCATGTCTTGATTAATCTAAATACAAAGTTTGGTGCCATTTAGGTTATTAGTTCGTGCTACGGGGCGCTCCAAACACTGTCACTTTACAAAAGAGCACCCTGTACTTTTAATAATCAAATATTTCATAAATCATAATTTTCAGTCATTAATTTTTAAATAATCTTGAACAGCCATGCTGAACCTGCGGCCCGCGGGCCGCATGTGGCCTGGCGACCTTTTATGTGTGGCCCGAGACCCATGAAATCCCTATTTATAAAATCAATTACGATGTGCATGAAATGTTCTTAAGACTTTCGCTGTACTTTTATATATTTTTGTAGAATGATAAAATATGTCAGATTATTTAGAATTACTAATTAAAAATATACCATAACATCTTCGTTTTCTGAGTGAAAATTTCCATTGACATGTAATCTTATTTGTGGTACAGTGGATAATTTATTTTTTCAATATTCAACACTAATCGAACAAAATTTTCGAAATAAATTTAATTTGTGGGATTTGAAAATGCTGCATTGTTGTATTATTACGTTTTATACTTACCATATAGCTAATAATGCTTATTATTGTTAAGATTTGTTACGGAAAATAATGTCAGCAAAAAGTTTTACACCACTATTTCTAAATAACTGCTCTCTGCAGCTTATTTCTAAATTATTTGCAATAGAAATTAGATACAAGATATATTGTTTGGAAATAGTAGTGTTAAATTTTCTTGGTCACATTTATTTTGTGACTAACATTTTTAATCCCACTGATTATATTAACTTTATTATATTGCTTTATTATACTAATTCTGTTATCTCACTATTCTAATTCCGCATTTATTACATTATTATATAACATTGTCGTGGCCCACCTAACCTCGAAAACTATATTTGCGGCCGGAGAGAAAAAAAGGTTGGGTGTGGCTGCTCTAGAATGCATTAACGGCCAAGTTGCAGGAAGCCATTTACAATGAAAGATTAGGCATGTTTGTTTGGCTTTGAATTTGTGCGAAGTTAAGATAGCAGTACTTTTTTTGGACAAAGCACGCTTTTTTTTTAGAGAAATCTTTTTGTTCGGATATCACTACCTTTTTGTATGTTTTTTAAGAGTACTTTTCTAAATGATATTAATATAAAATATTAATATTATGTTGATATTAAGGTATTATCTTTTTGTTCGAATTAGCACTACATTTTCTATTTTCAGGATAAAGATATGTGACACAATTTAATTATCGTTTGATAATTACTAAGCATATTTACGTACTCGCAAAGCCATATATTTGTTATTAGATAATATATACTCTCAGAGAAAAAACTTTTATAACGATGTATAAAACGTCTAAGCTATATTTTTTAGGTTTACGCAGTTCAACATAAAAATAAGAAAAAAACCCAGCAGATAGGCTCTTTTAATTTACATTCAAAATAGAGAATGACATCCGCAATTACATTCCGTTCGACTTGTACTTCAGATAAGAATGATTAGAGGAAATAACCTTTTCCATAAAACCTAAACTTCGGAAACATTTTACTTTTTCGCAAGACAGTTTTATACAAATGTAATTTAATTTTCTCATTTTCCGCTCTCGGAAATGCCTCCGAATTTAAATTGTAAAATAAGAAGAATTAGGAGAAAAAAGACCAGGGAAAACATAGAAAATTTAAAATGTTTGTGGATAATAGCAGACTTTTTGAAAATAAAGCGAATAATATTTCTGTTTTTTATTAGTAGTACGAAAATATGATTTGTCTTGGTTTGATATTTAGTTTTTAAGTGAAATTTTACGACAGAATCATTTCTTAAAAATTAAATATTATATATTTAAGCCTATTTTCTGCTTTAACTTAAAACTTTATTTTATCGCCAATAATTTTAGGAATTATCATTACTTCTTTTAAAGTTAAATTTATAACAAAGATAAAAATAAAAAACGTCGATTCACACGATCTAAGAACTAAATAATCTTGATAATTTAGAAAACATTTAGTAAAAATAAATTTATTTATCTATCTTTATCTTTAAATATCTATCTTTAATTTACTATATAATATTGTCTAAACACAAAACAACTATATATTTTCAGCACGTTTTGAAGCTAATTTATTTGAAAGATTTTATGCATGGTGTTCATATCAAATATTTTTTTCACATTTTTCAAATGAAAGCATTACATATTTTTACCTGTATCATCTCAAGTCAAAAGAATAATAATTTGACCTGCATACGGTACCAAAATTGTACGGTACCATTTCTTCCAGTTACATTTTTAACATAAAGCTGAAAAAAGTAAGTTTCTCATTATTATTTCTGGCACTTCGTTGATGATTAAGGACGAACAACATGTTTTAAAAGTATTGCCAGTCGTAGCAAAAAGTTATACAAAGCTTTTGTTTTACATTATTTTAAATTCCAGAAACAGTGTTTTACAAAGAATGGAATGTCCTAGAAAGATCATTATATCAAGCGGTCATATTGAATGCGGTTAAAGAGGCAACTTCCAATGCATATTTTTTAATCGTCCTGTTATAATGAAATCAGGTATTACTTTGTTGTTTTATTATGTCGTTTCCATTTTAAAACAGGAAGATAATTCGCAAATCATTAGTTTAGTTTTCACGATACCATTCAAAACTTATTTAATAAATGCTTGAAGATTATAGCTGAGCTGAAGTAAATTATTTTGGAGAAAACGGCTACACGCACGAGAGACCTGTTTATGATAGAAGGACAAACTTAGGAGTAGAATCGCCAGAAAATCAGTTTTTTAGGTAGCTTTCTTTACAAAAAAGCTACCTATTGCAGCCGTTCGGAGGAAAGCGATTTCAAAAAATTTTGGTATATTTTCATCGATCATGACCCCCAGACCCCGAAACCACCCTCCGTTCAAAATTGATATATATATATATATATATATATATATATATATATATATATCTGACCTATGTCACACTGTAACTCCCGTAATTATGAACCGATTTCGATGTAATTCGGTGTGTACATAGTAAATACCAATGTCTCGACCGAGTTCGTTGGCCAGCTTCATCCGCAGTTTTGTTTCAAAATGGCGGTCATTTAAAATTTTTAAAAAAATTTAAAACTTGAAATGTGGTACCAAAAAATTAAAAATGGAAACATATTTTTTTCTTATGTATTTGACCTTTATACAAAGATTCCGGAGCAGTTTTTGTTTCGTCTATATCTTAAAAAATGGCTGAGTTATAGCATTTTGAATTTCTAGCGTGGCTGACATTTTGAAACGTCCTGAATTTTGTCACGCGATAAAAGGCGTATTTATGAACCGATTTGGATGTAATTCAGTGTGTACATAGTACATACCAATCTCTCGACCGAGTTCGTTGACCAGCTTCATCCGCCATTTTGTTTCAAAATGGCGGCCATTTAAATTTTTTTTTAATATTTAAAATTTGAAATGTGGTACTAAAAAATTGAAAATGGAAAAATATTTTTTCTTATGTATTTGACCTTTATACAAAGATTTCGGAGCAGTTTTTGTTTCGTCTATATCTTAAAAAATGGCTGAGTTATAGCATTTTGAATTTCTAGCGTGGCTGACATTTTGAAACGTCCTGAATTTTGTCACGCGATAAAAGGCGTATTTATGAACCGATTTGGATGTAACTTCGTTTATACATAGTACATACTAATGTCTCGACCGGGTTCGTTGGCCAGCTTCATCCGCCATCTTGTTTAAAAATGGTGGCCATTTAATTTTTTAAGAAAAATTTAAATTTGAAATGTGGTACCAAAAAATTAAAAATTGAAAAAATATTTTCTTCTTATGTGTTTGACCTTGATAAAAAGATTCGGGAGCAGTTTTTGTTTCGTCCATATCTTAAGAAATGGCTGAGTTATAGCATTTTGAATTTCTAGCGTGGCTGACATTTTGAAACGTCCTGATATTTCTCACGTAATAACAGGCGTATTTATGAACCGACTTGGATGTACCTTGGTGTGTACATAGTACATACAAATATCTCGACCGAGTTCGTTGGCCGGCTTCATCCGCAATCTTGTTTCAAAATGGCGGCCATTTAAAAAAATAAAAAAATAAAAAAAATTAAATGAGATACCAAAAAATTGGAAAGTGAAAAAGATTTTTTTTGCATGTGTTTGACCTTAATACAAAGATTCCGGAACAGTTTTTCTTTCGTCTATATCTAAAAAAAATGGCTGAGTAATAGCATTTTGAATTTCTCTTGTGGCTGACATTTTAAAACGACCTGATTTTTGTCACGCGATAACAGGCGTATTTATGAACCTATTTGGATGTAACTTGGTCTGTACATAGTACATACCAATGTCTCGATCGAGTTCGTTGGCCAGCTTCATTCGCCATCTTGTTTCAAAAGGGTTGCCATTTAAAAAAAATTAAATTTAAAATTCAAAATGAGGTATTAAACAATTGGAAAATGAAAAAGATTTTTTTATGTGTTTGGCCTTGATACAAAGATTCCGGAGAGTTTTTGTTTCTGAAAATTTGTTCTTTTGTTTATATCTTAAAAAATTGTTGATTTATAGCACTTTGAATTTCTAGCATGGCTAACATTTTGAAACGATCTTGTATTTGTCACGCGATAACACACGTATTCGCCTATTTCGATCTAAGAAGGCATGTGGATAGTATACATCAATACCTCGACCATGTTCGCTGGCCAGATTCATCAGCCATCTTGTTTCGAAATGGCGGCCATTAAATTAAAAAATATATATATATTTAAAGTGAGGTGCAAAAAAATTAGAAATTGAAAAAGGTTTCTTTCTTAAGTATTTGACCTTGATATAAGGATTCAGGAGCATTTTTTGTTTTTCTTTACCTTAAAAATTGGCTCAGATATAGCCGTTTCAGTTTCTATTGTGGGTGACATTTTGAAAAATCTGTTTTTTTGCATGCGACAGCACTCCTATATATTAACCGATTCCGATGTGAGTGAGCATGTGCACAGCAATTACTAAGGTCTCGACCAAGTTCACTGGTTAGCCTCATCCACCATGGAATAATCTTAAAATGGCAGGCACTTTAAGAAATCGCCGAATTTGGCAGCCAAATATAAGTTACTTTAAATAAAAGCAGCTTGGATACAGCTGACTAATTTAGCGAAATTCTCATTCATAATGATTTAGTATTGATAAAAATTAGTATTGAATCTCCTACATTCGGTTTCCACTTAATTGAGCTTCGTGTGTTTGAATAATATAAGTTGGTTTTTTTAAAATAAGGAATATGAAAGCTACCTCTTCCTCCCGGCACTGGTCGGAAGGACTTTTTTTAATATAGTTTTTCCGCATAGCCTTTTTATAACTTTATTAAACCTCCTTTAGTATCGTTACCCCTTCTAAGAATTTTTATTTTTGTGGAAGAAAGCATTGAAAAATGGCCGTCTGTATCAATTTCTAATTTAATGTATCATATTAGACATATTAAGATGCTATTAAGCCTTTGCAAATTTGTGTATTCATAAAAGTTATAGTGAGCAATACAGCAATACATACTTTGTACATATTGAAAATAAATCCAGGATTGTTTATATGTAAATGAAAACGTCATTGTATTCCTAAGGTAATCCACACCTAAAAGTATAAATAATTTCATATTTACTCCCAAGGTGGCGCTACGGCATTGTAAATAATGTATCTGCTGTGTACGATGGTGAATTTGAAGAGATCATATTGATCGGCCGCCATTGTATGCAGTGGTTTCACTTTTGAAGAGAAGTCGTTATAATTTCCCAATTTCAATATATTTTAATTTATATATATTTATATTCTGAGAAGTTTGAGTTATGATACGTTTTCTGAAAGCGCATTTCTTTCTCTTTAACAAAATGTATTCCTATTATAATAAATGTATCAGATTACTTGTCCGGCGTGCAATTAGTGACCATATCGTCGGTACCATGTCAAACTATCCAATGTGAAAATAGCCACTTTTCAGGAGGGCAGAAAAACTATTTCAATTGCGGATTCAAAATCAGCGCCAAGCAGCAGTAAACAATTATTATATTTTTCGGGTGCAGTTTTATATCCTGATTAAGCATGCTATTGAGATAAATCATTTGAATAATTTTACTCGCCAAAAAATCACATTGGATAGTTTGATATGGTATGCTTATTTGTACGTTTTCAGCTTCGTTAAACTTTTTCAGCTTCAAACTATCCAATATGCCACATTGGTTAGTTTGACTTGTACATTTTTTTTTCTTTTGCTAGGTCCGACATTCCATAGTAACGAATATTCCATATTGGATAGTTTGACTTGTAAACATTTTGTGCTTTTCCCAGATTCGCCGTTTCATAGTAGCAAATGTGTCGTATTTAATAGTTTAATTTGTAAAAATTTTGGTATTTACATATCCGATATAAAACTCTTAAGAATTTTCTTTAATAATTTTAATAACGAATATACGGTAAGTTAATAAAGAACAAAGCTTATTTTTAAACGGTCTCTTTATTTTATAAAATATAAGAAAAGAAAAATGTCTCAAATAATGGGGTGAGCAAGAACAGGCAATCCATACCCACAATTATCAATAGTAATTTTCGCGCTATTTATCCTAAAAAACTCATGGACCATTTTCTAGCACTATTTTGAATAGAAATCGTTAATTTATTTAATCCCCCCCCCCCCCAAAAAAAAAATGGAACAAATGACTTTAAAGAAAGTTTAGAAGAAATTCATAATAGGCTCTTTTAATACAATAATTGCGAATGTTCTATCGAACGTGGGGAATGGTAAAGGGTAATCCCTTTTTTCAAGATTTTCTTGATCGTTAAAAAGTTTTATGAATTTTGGTTTACTTTTCTATCTTCTACCCGTGCTCTAACTCTCGTAGAACAAGGGGAGGGTTAGTCCAAGTATATATTAGGATTGTCATATAACTTATTCATGCTTCTGACGTTTACTATGGCATGTCCGTTACTGAAAAAGGAGGGGATAGCATTTATAGGTCCTTTACAGGGCCACTCAAAAGAATCCCGTTACATTACGCTTAATGAGGAAAGAAACGTTTGGGGCTTAGTTTAATTATGTTACACTATTTCAAACATAATGCAATTTATATACATTATTGAGGTTCACAGCAACATGCCTACGTTAGAATATGACGTGCACAACAGTTATCGTTAGTTTACAGGGACACAGAAAATATTTCGGTTAAAGTGCTGTCTATTAGCGATAACTGCTGGAAATGCGTTTTATATTATGGTATGCGTTTTAAAACTATGTACCTATTACGTGGTATGTACGAATTCTATAGATTGTATACTGGACTACCTAAAATAATTCGTTAGCATTACTAAGTATGATTCTGAACTGCATAAACGTACTTTTTAACTGTGTTATGCATTTCAAAGCAGAACTATAGTTAGTGCATGAGATGTGTGTCCAATATAAGTAAAATAATATACAGGGCCACGCAAAAAACTAGAAACGTGAAAAATTATGGATGATAATTTCTGGAAGTATCATTTTAGTAATTTTAACGTTTTATAGCTTGCATGAAATTTTTAGCTTAACATGCGGCATGTATAAAAATCCGTAGGTAATGTACAGGTGTGCAGAAAAGAATTCAGTTATGTTCGTCTATTGGTAGAAATTACTGAATATGAATTTTAAACCTATTATAATTTTAAACACTTTCAAACAAGGTTGAAAAGTGTTTATGAATTCGGTTTGTCTGCTCATGCTCTAACTCACTTAAATATACTCGGATTTTCCTGCAATTGAAAAATGTTAATGGTGCTTACAATGGCATGTTCGGTATTGCATATGAAGTGTGTAACATTTATAGTTCATTTACAGAGTCACTCAAAAGATGTCCATTACATTATGGTATATGGGAAAAATCGTTTACAGAGTATTTTAATGACATTACGCTATTTCAAATGTGCTAAAACTGATATAAATCCCTAAATTTCATTAAAAGAATATTACGACAGAATAAGGCATGCAGTGATAGCATTTGTCGTTCATTTATAGGGACACAAAAAAGAAATGCGTTACACTACTGTCTTTGAGCAATAATTAATGAAAGTGCGTTTTTGAATTTTGGTATACGCTTTTAAATGTAACTTTTATTTATTTATTTATTTATTTTTTGTATGTTGTATAAAAATGTTATTTCTCGTATACAGGGCTGTACAAAAGAATTCACTAAAAAACAATTACCGTCCATAGGCAGAAAAAGTACTCGAATCAGTTTGTGAAGTCCTGCAAATAATCTATAGATTTGTATATAACCTAGATAGTGTGCGACAATTTAGTTTAATTAAAAAACATGTAAAGCAGTTTACACTATCAGCCTTGAACTATTTCCGCCAATAAGCGAAAATATACTCGAACTTCTTATATAGCCCTGTACATTATCTACAGATTTTTATACGTGTTACGTAATATAGTAAAATTTAATTTAGGCAAAAAATTGTTATAAATACACTTCCAGAAATTACCAATCATAGCCGGCAATGTTTTCAGTTCTTTGTGTAGCCCTACATATTAGGAAATTCTACTAACATATTTTAGTATAGTAAAAAGAAATAAAAGACCGGAATTGCATAACCTAATTAAAAACCTGTCTTAAGAAACTCACACGAATACAAAGTAATGCTTTCAAATTCTTTTGTATTGCCACGTATATGATCTATAGAATTTATACGCTCCACGTAATATCCCCTAAGTTAAAAACCCATACTATAATTAAAAACGCACTTCAAACAATTATCGGTAATAGACAGCAGTCTAATCGAATTTTTCTGTGTGTTCCTGTAAATTAACGATAACTATCATACATGTCATATGCTACAGTAAGCAACTTGTAATGTAAATCAATTACGGATGTCAATTTCACTTGTTTGGAATATTGTAACATTATTAAAATACGCTTCAAACGTTTTTTGGGGGGTTTTCAATAAACCATTATACAACAAAATTCTTTTGTATGAAGCTGTAAATAAAAATAAATGGCTGGCGCACCATATTCTGCATAAAACATTTTTTAATACACTTGATAAAATCATATTAATTTCATTATGTTTTAAATATCGTAACACCATTAAAAGACACCACTCTTTTTTCCTATTGATTGTACGGGATTATTTTGAGTATCCCTTTAAATGAAATAAAACTTTTTCACATTCCATTAACAATAGAAAACATATGTATAAACGTCAAAACATATGTCAATCGCGTTAAATTTCAATCCATAAATAAAACAGATTTTGTCTTCTTGATAAAAAGACTATTTTAATATTGGATAGTTTGACATGGTACGGATGCTTAGAAAAAGAAAAATATCCAAAAATTTGCGGCAGAGGATCGAATATGCCATATTAGACAGTTTGACATTGTAAATTTTAGAAAAAATTGTATATTGGATACTTTGAAATATTCATTATCTACGTTTCTAAGCAAGCTAGAGACGTGACGATTTTGACTAGTACGTATCACGCACAATACAACCAAATGGCACAAAATATGAAAAATGCATTTTTTCACATTGGTTAGTTTGACATGGTAGCGACGATATGTATCTTCCGAAGGTGTGCCGACACCCTGGTCGGAAGCAAATATGGAAATCAATTTTGTAAGGATAATTCTCAAATTTTATAGTTAAATATCTGAAAAACCTATTACCATTTATTATCACTTATTATCAGGCCTCTCCAACGATTTCCACATTATTGAGAACACCAGCGGTTCTTCAAAACAAGTGAGTGTCTCCTAGGAGAAAAGTCTTGAAGTACCGAGCACAAAACGTTATTGCACGTGCGTATAACGTAAACGTTAACGCACCATTGTACACAGCAGATACATGATTTACAATGCAGTAGCGCCACCTTGGGAGTAAATATGAACCTTTTCATGTTGGAAGATACTAGAGCGCCAAACAAAAAAGGATCATGAGCGCATAGTAGTAGAAAGCAACATAATAAGAAAATGAAAAACCAATCCGGTACACTGCCAGAAGAGATTCTAAAACAAACTGATACTACCAAGCCTGGCCCAAGTGGTTGCCTGCAAAAGTAAGCTGGTTTTGCCATTTATGCAAGATAGATAAACTAATGGTATGCGATTGTGTAATCAATGATTACAATATATGAATGGAGTGTGTCAGGGACTTCCTAAACAAGGCAAAATCGGAAATTTCAACTACGCTTTCTGCATGGAATCCATACACAAAGGTACATTTTGAAAAATGTCTATCGTATTTTTTTCTTTGTAATTTCCTTGTAACTAAATACTTACTAGTACATTTAATTGAACATCGCAATACTCTTCTTTAAGTAAAAATATTTTGCCGAGTATTTTTTCACATATTACAATTGATTGCAATATATTGGTCATCTTTGGACCACTACGCGGCAATGGTGGTTCGCAAGCTTCCATTTTAAAATTGTTTTATAAAAATAATTAAATTTTATTTTACAAATACTTATATGTGTTAAAAATAAATGTACTACTTTACAAAAAAATCAGCCTTATACACCTAACCAGGAAATTATGAAAAATCCTCAAAGCTTCACTATGTGCAATGCTAACTATGTGTAACTGTGCTAACTTTGGCTAGCCTAAGTTACGTTGATAATTGCTGAGAATTTTGAAAGAAAGGAAATCCTTCTTAAATTTGTCGTATTTATTAGCACAAAAAAAAATCCCGAGAAATACACACTTCAATAACTACCAAATATATAGTACTGTTTTCAGTATCAAACCTCACTAATTCGAATAAATAATTAATAAACTTTCAAAACCCTTTTATCACATATCAATTTTAAATTACATTATAATATACAATGTGAACCACAAGTTCTTTAAAATTTTAAAAAATCATAAAAAAATGAAGAAATTATGATAAAAAAGTGCGGTTTGAAAGAAAGGGCTGACAAGGTAGTCGGATTTTTTTAGCTGCAAAATTTTTTTGTTAAAATAGTCACCTGTAGAGTGCGCTGATGACCCAAAACACAATGAGCAGGAGAATAGTACGTTCCTATCCTTTATTCTTGCTGTAACACATGTTCAACATGACCTCCAAAACATTCTAAGACACAACTAAGGCGAATCACAACGGCCGTTACAGCTGAATTCAACATGTCGGAATGAATTGCAGAAACTTCACGACAGATGGAATCTTTGAGATCTGGCAACGTTGAAGGGGATGAACTGTGCGATTTCAAAGTTATTTCAAATATCTCCACAACCAGAAGTCAATCGTAATGAGGTCGGGTGATCGCGGAGTTCATACGATCTTGCAACCTCGACTGATCAGTCTGTATTCACCAACGGTATTGAATAGGAAACATTTTATTGGATTTAAATAGAGTGGCAGTACGCCATCCTACTGTAAGCTTATTACAGATAACACACATCTTTGATTTAATGCAGAAAATACTTTGTCACGCAAAAGAGTGAGGTAACGCTCAGCGGTTGCAGTGCAGTTTTTCAGTCCAATATGGGACACGGTTCTTTAAAGAAGAATGGTCCGACAATGATGAGGTGAAGCCACACCAAACTGTCAACGTGGCTAGATGCAGTGACTTCGTCGTGTATTCACGAGAATTAGACGTCGCCCATATACGAGTGTTCTGTGTGTTTACAGCCCCGTGTAGTGTGAAGTACGCCTCATCCGTTCAGAAAACGTTGAACAACAACTGAGGCCCGTTTTAAGTTTTTGCCGTAGCCCCCTCTGCAATTGTTCCCTTTTAGCAGTGTTTCCTGTTTGTAACTTCCGTAGTGAGTGCATCTTGTAGGGATAGAGATTCAATATACCGTGGATGAAACGTCGAATCGATGAGTGAGGCACATCCAATATCCTCCCAGTTTTGGGAGTACTGCTGCTCCCCGTGGATGATTCCACCACTAAATAATTCATGGTGGTTTCCACCGCAGTAAATACGTTCCTGGGAGAAAAGAGGGTCTTCCACTTCGTTGCCGATCTTCCAAAGAGACAGTTTCTCCGAACCGTTTGACAATATTCACTATTCCAGGACCTGATATAGGGCCATTCTTCGTCTTCAATCCTTTCGCCGTGCGAAAATTTCGCAACGCAACATTTCCTGACTCTTTGTTCAAATAGAAACCGTCAGCAACAACGCTCGATCGGGTAATGATAACATTCTGAAAAGGAATGAGAAATCCCCGTGTCTCATGGTCTTTTATTGCAAGATTAATTTGCATATTTCTGCTGAATCTCTCGCATGTCAGCGCCAATTACAGGTGACATTTTCAGCTAAAAACGTTCTTGCTGATAAAAAAAAATCCGGAAACCTTGTTAGCCCTTTCTTGCAATTTAACTTCTTTGTCATAATTTCTTCCTTTTCATTATTTTTTAAAGTTTTAACGAACTTTTGGATCACCCGGTACATCTACTGCCAAAACTAGTTGCAGATAAAGTTAAACAGTATAAAAACAAACAGGAGCACCTTCTGTGCCCCTGACAGCATTCTCAGAAAATCAAACGCAATGGAAAAATTATGTCATAATTCTAGCTTCATTCTAAAGAATGCATGATGCTGCCATCTGTTAAAAAAACAGAGCAAATAAATCCTAAATTGACAGAAAAATCTAAATTAATTGTATCGAAAAATAATGTGTTATAGAGTTAGTGGTTTTTTCAAAAACTTCAGTGGAAATATGGATAAGATATAACAATATTCCTTTAGTAACATTCACATTATTTAATATTAAGCAGATTATAGATGGATTTCAAAATTGTTATCATCATGTAGAAAAAACCTTTTATAAAAATTTACAGATAATTTTAGAAACTCTTCAATTTGTCTTCAAATTCTTCAAGTGTTTGTATTAGTTGCATTAATGAAAATATATAATATATGAAATATTTTGTAACTTGCTAATAACACTCTGATAGTAAAAGAATCTTTTGTTATTTTACATTACTTTTTTCCGCTTAATAGTTAGCAAAGGGAGAATTAAACATAATTTTATGTTTTCTAATAAACAGTGTTTTGTTTAATGTGCTTTTAAAACATTACCTTAAAAATCTTAATATAACATTTAACACCACAAAATATTAAACATTTGAATAGTTAACTCATATGAATTTGTATTTTTTCCGTGTAATTTGTTTGTTCAAAAGAAATGGGATCCTTTTTTTATTTTTCATGCTGCGTTAAATATGTGACTTTTTTGTCATAGCGCATGTGTTTTACTTTTCAGAGAGAAACTAAAAAACAATTTAATATTTTGACAAAAAGAGATGAAAATAAAGGTAATTTCATAGGTAATTTCGTAGAGGCATTTTAAATGTTTTGCGACTGGGATATATAAACATAATTTAATATCTCTCATTTTCTACAAAGAAAAAATATCTTATATTTGAGTTTTACATTATTAGAAAAAAAATACTAAATATAGAAACATAATAAGTTTAAAACATGTTTTCTATAGAAAATCTGCAACTGTTCTTGTTTAAACTCGTGATTGGTTGTGTCTTCTTTAAAGTGGTTTAAAAAACATTTCGTATTATCTAATATCAATTGTTCATAATATTATATATAACATGCTTTTATCAGAATACAAGTATAAAGCAACATTTTAGTATTTTAGGAATCATAAAAAGTTTCTAATAATCCAAACACGCTACAGGTCTATTGGTTTTCTTGGGACTGGACGAAAAATAATAACTATAATTTTATATTATTTGAAATCAGAAATTAAAGAAAATGATGCATGAAAACCGTATTTTAATTACGCAATATTTTAAGTATTAATTTATTTTTTTATTCAGGATGTTTATTTCTTATTGTAAAACATAATCAATCAACGACTCATTCGCAAACATCCTAATGTAACGAAAATAATATATACTAGCACAAATAAAAATAATTTAATGGACATGGATTTCATATTGACTGTAAAAGACTAAACAAAATATTTCAATGTGAGATATAAATTAAAACTTTTCTTAAGAGATTAAAGGCACATTTGTACTTTGTTAATGAATATTTGTTAATACCTGAAATCGAAAACACTTTCGGTTCAAATGATTAAAATTTACATTTTATGTAAATTTTGAATTCATAAATTTACATAACTAAATCATAATTAAATCAGAATGAAATTTTGAATCAGAATTGAGTTTTCGTAAAAAAATAGTCCTTTGTAAAAGTAGACTCAGATTGTAAGAATATTTTATTGCACACCAGTAAATATATTTGTATTTTTGGATTTGAATTCGAATCATAATGCATTTTAGCCATTAATATAGTCAGAGAATCGGAAGAGCACATAAATTTCTTCCAATTTAGTTTTTTCTTTGTAAGCAACCATTTCGAATATCTCTATGTCTATCCCTTTAAGACCCGAAACATTTTCACCTTTAATTATTACATTCTCCTGGTTATTAACTCTATACTAACTCTACTGACCCTTAAAATAGTATAATTTAAATAAATTTCCTCCCCACCTGGAGCGTGGAGACTAACCGCACGAACGTGCGAGTTGGGAAACCACACCCAAACGATCGTTCGAGGTTAGGCTTTTCCTGTGAAATCATTACTTATAAGATTTTAAGATTTATACATTTTCTAGATCTGTCTAAGTGTAAGAGACAAACTGAAATTTAAAAAAAAATGTTACAAATTAAGTAATTATTGACATATTATTTTAAATTTCTGTTTTTGCAGTTTTCATCTGCAGTTTATTCTGTTTTTGCAGTTTTCAAATCTGCACTTGCGAGTCCTTGAAATGTCATCAACACATGCGAAATGGTTGTACAAGTCATATCTTTTATCCTGGCATTGTTTTTTGCAGGCGGATTATAATAAATAGATCTTTTTACGGGAGGAATTACAACATCATCGTCGTCATCTGCGGTTACTATACGTCTGTTAGCAGATGTGGATAATACAAGAGCTTGAGCAACTTCTAACTTAAATTTTAAGAGATCCATTTGATTTTGGGGAGGAGTTTTATTACATATTGCATCACGTTTGTACTGAAGCCAAGAATTCGTTACCGCTAAATCAATGAAATGTAAAATTACCTTTCAAGTTTCTTTTCTTGTCTTGAACCACGTTCTGTGATACTTCATCTGCTGATCACAAACATCTACTCCCCCCATGCACTGGTTATATGTTTTCACAATAGAAGGACATGGTACTTCAGTTTCTTTACCTGCGGATTTTGACCAGCGTTAAACTTTTTTCAGTTCCGTACCATAACAATTTTATGACATTATAACTTTCTTACAGTCCTTCCATTACACAATCACAGTTTTATTGCATTCCGTAACATGCTCTATTACCTCTTGATTACCTTTTTCAAAACCACTAATGCAATTTTTTAAATTAGTTCCAGTTGCATAAATATTCAACGCGTTTAATTTTTCTAATAATCGAAATGCTGTAAAATATCTGTTGAAATACAAAAAACTTTTAGGGAGCAAAGTTTCTGCTAATTTAAGTATGACCGATGGTCCGAGTCCGAGTTCAGAATGAACCAATCAAGTTGCGCAATTATAAATTAGAGCAATAATTCTAAATTAGAATAATTCAAAATTAGAGCAATCTGAGAAACAGACACGCTGTGGAAGTCAAGTGAAACTTCCAGTTCGTTTTAATGACGTTGTTGGCTGTTCCTGATCTATTTAATATATTATATTACTTTATTATTATATTTTTAATTATTGTTTAATGTTTACTCAAGAATTCCGCTATGTTTTCTGTTTATTTATTTTGTATATAATTTGTATTTCTATGTATAATTGCATCAGTATATATTAATACCATTACATCCTACCATGCTTTCAAAGTAACGTAACTTCGTTACTGGTAGGGGAGTAATGTAGATGTAAATATCGAAATATTATCAGCAACAAATATAGTGTCATGCATCTGGCAACAGAAAAGAAGTGGTAAAAAGATATTTTTATTTAGTGTTCGACGCAAAATGTCAATAAAAGCGTTCTGATATTAAATTAGTAAATGTTATTAAATACTATTTAAATTAGTAAAATGTAGTAGTAGATTAAAAGTGTTAGATATTATTTAAATTAATAGATTTGAAAGAGAATTTCAAGAACTTCACGCAATAAACCTTCTGAGAAACAGCTACTCCCTACACCTCTCTAAAACGGAATATTTCCGGTCCATTGGCAATTCTGTTTTTACAGGTTATACTGTACTTAGTCTAGTAAATACTTTAATAAAAACGTAGCCCAGCTATAAAAGCTATATAAAAGCTACGTCTAAAATAGTCATGGTCCTGACGAAAGGACTGAGTGCAATTGTACAAGCTCAATCGAAAAACTCTCCAATACGAAATTTTGTTTCTGTCACTAGCGATTCCTTTTTCACAGATTTTACTCCCTAAGATTATTGTGTTTATTTATTGCAGTGAAACCAACTGACACGGACCTCAAGTAGTAACCAAAAAAAAATTTCATTTTAGTCAGGTTTTCATCTTTGAGAGTAGATTTGTACGATACAATTTCCATCGGGACCATGGACTTTTTAAGTTAATGGCAGGATTCGATTATAAACAATTCTGGTTTCATGGGATTTACTTTATTTTTCTGTCCTGATATAGAAATCCTTATCCCGCACTTTTTGTAACGGTGGATCTGACAACTCTAACAAAAACCGTCAATATTGTAACAGTGTAGTTATAAAAAATTTTAGTTAAACATCATTGCATTTATTGGTTAAATTGAGAATACTGAGATTGCCGAATATGAACAAATTTTATATGCTAATGTCTGCAAAGCAGGGGTCGTACTTGTCCTGAAATTTCACGACCAGGAAATTCTTCGGTACCACTATTTTTCTTACAGAAAATCTCTTTTTAAATAATGCGATATTTTTCGCGTTTAACGTAGATTTATTTTTCTTTAATCAAGTACTGGTAATTGTCCTGAAATTTTTCATGTAGAGTACGACCCTGCTGCAAAGTGATTAATTTTTTTTTGTACTAATATTAAAGAATGGTCATTTTTTGAGATTACTGATTTTAACTAAATCATTTCAATAATAACATGCTACGGTACACATCATTAAATACTATTCTCTTTAATATTTGATCAATTTGCATTTTTTAATGGTTTTTGTTCAACTGGTGCAATTTACCTTTCAAAGTGGTGCAGGTTTTGACAAATTAAGTGGTGAGTATTCGTTTTAATTCTTGCTTTTTCTTTTTTACCAACTATTGAAGTCGTTTCTCATTATTGAGTTAAAATACTAAATTACGTTTAAGATACATCTGGTAAAAGAAAAAGAAAATACAAAAATCATTTATCAAAGGTGCTCCAAGATGCCTTACTCTCTTCGCTATACTTTCTTAAAAACAATAACCATGAAATTGCGAAACGATTCCTACTTTTAAAAAACTATATTGCGATAAATAATATCGTTTCTCTGACATAAAGGAGAATATATATATTTTTTAGAAACATGGAACATTCGTCTGATGTTTAATATCCGGGAAAAAAAATTTCATTGTGTGTCGAATGTTTTTTATGCTACAATTTTGCAATAGGTGAACATTCACAGTATATGTCGACATAACACCTTTAAAAACTCGTAAGGTATTAATTGCAACATCACGTAAATATTATGTTTCGACTGTCCTCAATCTATTTTTTTGTTGTTGTTTTCTAGAGTACATTCTCAATTTATTCTTACTGTGAATTTCACTTAAGAACTTTTCTTGTATATGTGATGAGTAACCCGAAAAAAATTTAAATGTAGACAATCAGAATCTTGTATCGTTTTAACTGCAGCCATTTACTGTTAAATACTGAAATGACAGCATGAAACAATCACTTCTAAACGCCTTGATATTGTCAACCAACAAAGTAAAATGCTGTGAAAATTCATGACAGATAAAAATTCAGAGACAAATTTATGAGGGGATTTTAACTCATCCAATATATTCGTCGAATGGAGAATTAGAGCTTTCTCTGACATTCTTGTTTCTACAAAACCTTGTATACAAAATAACTTTCAATGCGAAGACAGAAATTTTTCAAATCTTTATTTCACTGGTTTTTATTAGTTGGGTAATTTCGTTTTGCTTGATCATGTGGATATTTTCATAATTAATGGTTTCAATTATATAAACAATTATTACATGTTTTTTTTGTTTCTTTAGATACACTGTACGTTACAAATGTAGAATAGAATGATTAATTACTTTCTGATCTGCTATGTAGTTTAAAATATCGTTTCATTAAGTTAAGAACACATCAAGCGGCAACAGAAATGTCTTACTTCGAAAGGTTTTTTTAAATATATGGCTTAGAATGTAATAATCAATTATTTGAAAATACCTGCGAAAAAGTTTGAAAGGCAATTTTATATAAACAACTAGATATCTGATATATTTTCTCACCTAGTTGTTTCATGAAAAAGCTCAATAACATGTTTTAAGATTAACAAATAAAAAAATAATATAATTATTTTATTTTAATTAATTTACAATATTTCAAGTCAAATGCCGAAGGAAATATGAAAGTTACTAAAAAATATATTTTATTATTTTTTATTAAACTTTTTATACACGTTGAAGCCTTAAAATATTGAAAACAATGCAAATTAATAAATTATAGAAGAAAATACGATCTTTACAAAAAAAAAAAATTCTTAGTACATGCTATTTCTTTTGGAGTCGTAGCTTTAAAATTTTAAATCACATCAGTATAACACATCCCGGTCATAACGTTTTGACAATGTTAAAAAAATGACAAATATTCTTTGATTTGAAAATATTGACTCATACCCTGTAATATTTAAATTTTTGTATGTTTTCTTCCTTGCTTCTTAGTATTAAAAATTGAAATTTCAAAAATATTTCCATAAACGTAAAATAAAAAAAATCCCTTAAATATGGACTATACTGTCTTATTACAAAAAATTGCAAGAAACTGTCTGAGTGAAAATAGGAATATCGTTTTACTTTAAAATTTTAGGTAATGTCTATTTTTTAAAAAATTCCCATGTTTTGTTGATCTTTTCCATTTATTCCATTTATTTCAAAACAGATAATATAGAATGCATTATTAATTAATGCAATTAAAGACAAAGTGATTAACAATATAATACGTGCAAAGAATATAAATTTATGAATTTACTAATAAAGATTTAAAATGTATATAACTTATTTAATCCTTTTAAAATACATTAAACATGTATATAACCTTTTAAAAGCATTTTTGCGTAAAAATACTTTATTCAGTCATATATTTTTAGAATACTAACAAAAATTAAACATGGCATTACAGTACCAATTTAGAAAAAAATAAATAAAATTTTTATTGCAATGTTTTGTTTAAGATAATAGAAACATTCATTTGTTATCAAAATGTTAACTAATATTTACGGTTTTAAACTATGTAGATTTCCTCTTTTTCCTCCTTTAAGTCTTCTTATTTTACAATTCAAATTCGAAAACAGTTATGCGAGCGGAAAATTAGAAAAATGAATTACGTGTTTATCAAACATCTCGCGGAAGAGTTCCAAAATTTAGATTTTACAGTTTAGGTTTATTTCCGCTTATGATTCTTATATGAAAAAGAAAAGCAAATGCATGGCGTTTTTCATTTCCTACTTAGAATGTAAATGTAAAATGGCTTATCTCCCGGTTTCGTTTCAGATAAAACTGTGTTGAAAAGAACACGGCCTTTTCTAAGTAATATTGTCTTGAATTGTTATACATATATTTGAAAATTAATTTTCTCAAGCGTAGACTTGACTTCCACTAGATATCTGATATATTTAGTCAACTAGCTGCTTCATCAAAAAAAAAAACAACAACAAAAAAAAAAACATAATATATTTTAAGATTAATAAATGAAATAAAAATTAATTGAATTATTTTGATTTTGATTAATTTAAAATATTTCAAATCAAATGCCCATGGCAATTATAAGGCATTCATTTTATAAAATATATATTTTTTTAATTTAAATTTTTGGGACTGATTAAATCATTAAAAATGGAAAAAAAATTAAATGAATAAATTGCAGAAGGTAATACGATCTTTAAATGTTTATTTTTTTTTCCCTTAGATACTAATTCATGTGGAGTCGTGGCTTAAAAAATTTAAACCACACCAATATAACATTCCTTCAAATCCCGTATTTAATACCGGAAATGTCATAATATTTTGACAATAATATAAAATAGCAAATGTTTAATTGTTTACAAGATATTGATTTATATCCTGTAATATTTTAAATTTTGCATCATTCTCTATTGCTTCTTTGAAAAAATTGAAATTTCAGAAATATTTCCATGAACGGAAAATGAAGAATTCCATCAAATATGGATTATACTGTTAAAGGTATATATAAATATTATGCAGCCATACATACAATAAATACAATAACCCAACTGGGGTGAAAAATTAGCTAGATCCAGGAATCGAACCCTGACCACAGTATACAAGACTGCTGCTCTAAGCACTGAGCTACTCCGGCCGATACCTGGGTCTGCAATTTCTCACTAATAAACCATGTTGGGGAAGCCACCAGCCACCTATCTATACGACAGCCTTAAATAGCCGGACAACGATGAATAGATTTTACTATTACATCGATCTACGATAAATATAATAAAACACACATACTACAATATATATTAAAAGACACATACAAACATAAATAACGCCTGCATTCAACAGTTAAAGGTATATATAAATATTATACAGCTCAGTAGTTAGAGCAGCAGTCTTGTATACTGTGGTCCCGGGTTCGATTCCTGATTCTGGCTAATTTTTCCCTCCGGTTGGGTTTATTGTACTTATCGTACGTATGTCTGTATAATATTTATATACACCTTTAACTGTTGAAAGCAGGCGTTATTTATGTGTGTATGTGTGTTTTAATATATATCGTAGTATGTGTGTTTTATTATACGGATTATACTGTCTTATAACAGAAAATTGTATGAAACCGCCTTAAGTAAAAATAGGAATATCTTTTTCCTTTAAAATTTTAATAATATCTATTTTTTTTTTCCATGTACACCTTCATCTTTTTTCTATTTATTCTATTTATTTCAAACAAGTCGGAAATTGTACGTCAAATGAGGTGCTTTCGTACTATAGTTTGTTTTATAAATGTTCATATCTTGGTGCAATAGATATTGCACTCCTATGCAAAAATGCCTGAATACAAAATTTATTAAGATTATATATAATAAATTCAGTCATACGGAAATAATAGGACTCCATATTAAATAGGACGTCATCACCACTACAAACTATATCCATTACCTATCGTTGGATATCATTGAATTAATTAGGTATGATAGGATTTAATCGAATGAAGAAAACTTTTATTAATATCTTTTTAAGTTTTGATTCGATTTTCATAAAATTTGAAATAAATCGACAAAATTATGCAACGAAAATATATATTAAATTTCAAACGATTCCGTTGGGTCGATTTTGTGCTGTTATATGCGGCCAGACGGACGGACCAGATGGCGACTATTGATGCTATTTACATATTTATATAATTTCGAACGCACCTAAAAGGAGAATTTAGAATATAGTATTAATTAATTAATGCGTTAATGAGAAAGTGATTAACATTACAATACATGAAAAGAATATAAATGTGTGACTTTAATTATTTAAAACGCGTATAAGTTGTTTAATCTTTAAAAAATCATTAAACGTGTATATACCTTTTTAAAGGCAATTTTGCGTAAAAATGCTTTATTCAGTCATATATTTTTAGAATACTAACAAATATAAAACATGGCATTAGAGTAGCAATTTAGAAAAAAGAACTAAATTTTTACTGCCATTATGTCCTTAAAATAATAGAAATATTCATTTGTTATCAAAATCTCAGTTAATATTTACGGTTTTAAACTACGTAGATTTTCTTTTTATCCTCCTTTAAGTCTTCTTATTTTAGAATTCAAATTCGAAAACATTTATGCGAGCGGAAAATTAGAAAAATAAATTACGTTTTTATCAAACTGTCTCACGAAAGAGAAAAAGTTTCCAAAATTTAGATTTTACTGAAAAGGCCATTTCATCTTATCATTTTTATACAAAAAAGAAAGCAAATGCCTTGCGTATTTCATTTCCTACTCAGAATGCAAATGAAAACAAGTTGGAAATTGCTCGTCAAACGTGGCAAATGAGGTGCGTTCGTACTATAACTAGTTTTATAATTATTTTTTGCACCCCATATTGTACTGAATGTATAATTTTTTGCACTTCATAAAGCGCATAGTCTTATACATCATTAAAATGCACTTCCAATATTTTTTTCCCATTCCCCGTAATGTAACGGAACACTTTTGACTGCCCCTGTAATTAAACTATACATCCGATTTTCCTAAAATTTGAAATAGCTCAACAAAATTTTGCAACAATTATATCTTTAAAATTTCAGACCATTCGGAAGGCTGTAATATCATTAAAATGCACTTGCAATAATTTTTCCCATTGGCCGTAATGTAAAGAAAAACTTTTGACTGTCCCTGTAATTAAACTATACGTGCTATTTTTCTAAAATTTGAAAGGGCTCGACAAAATTTTGCAACAGTTATATCTTTAAAATTTCAGATCATTCGGAAGGCTCTCATATCATTAAAATGCACTTGCAATATTTTTTCCCATTGGCCGTATTGTAAAGAAAAACTTTTGACTGTCCCTGTAATTAAACTATACATCCGATTTTCCTAAAATTTGAAAGGGCTCGACAAAATTTTGCAACAGTTATATCTTTAAAATTTCAGATCATTCGGAAGGCTCTAATATCATCAAAATGCACTTGCAATAATTTTTCCCATTGGCCGTAATGTAAGGAAAAACTTTTGACTGTCCCTGTAATTAAACTATACATCCGATTTTCCTAAAATTTGAAATGGCTCGACAAAATTTTGCAACAATCATATATTTGAAATTTCAGACCATTCGGTTGGGTAGTTTTTGCTCTGTTACATGCGGACAGACGGACGGACAGACGGACGGACGGACTGAACGACGACTATAGGTGCTACGTATTTATATAATTACGAACGCACCTAAAAAGGCTTATCTCACGGTTTTGTTTCAGATAAAACTGTGTTGAACAGAACATGACCAATTCTAAGTAATATTTATTGCGACTAGAGTCCTGCATCGGATCGGGTTACCCGCTTTTACCCGAAACCGACCCGACCCGCTGTTCGGGTCGGGTCGGGTTGGAGCTATATTTTCCCGTAGTGGGTCGGGTTGACTTTACATTGTTTGGTGCGGGTCGGGTTGACTTTCATTGTTTCGGCTTCGGGTCGGTTTTGGGTTGGATTTTTTACTCATGCGGGTCGGGTTCGGGTTGACCCGCTTTTTTAAAAGAATGTGGAAAATATTTTTTCCCGTTAAAAGCCTATAAAAAACAGCAGCTCAAAGTTTCACAAAAGCAAAATGTATACCTGTCTGTTTTGTATTTAGTCATCCTTTCACCAGTCTTCGAAATAACAAACTGCATTATGTTTTTATCGTATTTTAAAAATACAATACGCAGCAAAATGCTAAATGGTCCTTCCTGTCTATCAAGTAAATAATTTAATTGTGGTGATACGCGATGCAGTATGTTAGACGGGAAAATTTTCAAAATAATAACTGCTGATAAACTAAAGGCAGATGGCCACTTGTGTAAAACAAGGTGTATCGTTATAAATGGAACTTTTGAAACCGCAACTAATTTTAAAGCATATTTAAAGATTAGATTTTTTGTTTTATACCATTTAGAGTCCTGCATCTTATCGGGTCAAAGGTTTCACTATAGTTGAATATTAGAGAATATAGATTTGTTCATTCTTCTCTGTAAAACATAAAAATGATATTAGAGAATTAGAGGTCTGCACGGGCCGGAATTACCAGGCCCGGAAACGGCCCTCCCAGTTCCGTCCCGAGTAAAACTTAAAAGTTTGGCCCTAGCCCGGCAAGGCCCGTTTATAATTTTATCGACTTCGTCTAAATATATATATCGGTCCGGTAGACCGGCTTAATTGTAGCTATCGGCACGGCCTGGCAGGGCCGTTCATTTTTTTGCCGGCCCGGACCGTTTATTTTGTTTATCAGCCCGGCCCGTTAAAAAAAATGTCTTAATAAAGCGGCCTGGCCAGTTTGAAATTTTGCCGACCCGCCGCGGCCCGGTACCGGCCGCGAACGGTGCAGACCTCTATTAGAGATACGTAGATAATTTTTCATAACGGTTTTAAAACATGATTTGCTTTCCTTAAATCGCGGGTTCCGGTCGGGTTGCGGTTTGAAATATTGCGGGTTCGGGTCGGGTGCGGGTTGATATACTTCGGGTTCGGGTCGGGTTGCGGGTTGCCTGAAATAATTTTGCGGGTTCGGGTCGTGTTGCGCGTTGCCGAAAATTATTTTTGCGGGTTCGGGTCGGGTTGCGGGTTGACTTAAAATGGAATTTGCGGGTTGGGGTCGGGTAAAACCCGACCCGCGCAGGACTCTAATTGCGACCCTACGTTCTATGGCAATTTTTCATCCTCTTAATGGCTTCTATCACTCCTCTTAATTTGTCGGTCGAATTTTGGAACACCCTGTAAATTTGAAAAAAAATTCAAGCGTAGAATTGATTTCCAATTAAAATATGCATGGTATCCGTAATAAAAATTGACCAATAGTAACCGTAAATAAATATAGTAACGGTTAGTTTTTGAGGTATAATTCAAATTGAAAAAATATTTTAACTGTTTTTATTATTAGTAGTAGTATATTCAGCATACTATTCACTTCAGAAGAAAAATTTTTAACTTGAAATTTTTATAAGCTTCTTGCGGCCTTTGAGTTATATTTAGGAAAACATTATTTGTGTTCTAACAAGTAAAACAGAAAGATTTTTAACAAATTACCGAGATATTATATTATGAATTTTAAGAATTTTCAGTTTTTTCTGCGAAAAAAAAAAAAAAAAAATGCCTTTTTACTGATCGTTCTTTTAAGAAACAAATCTGAAAACAATTACACTAACAATTACAAAAGCAAATGCCTTGCGTATTTTATTTCCAACTTAGAATCTAAATGAAAATTGGCTTATTTAACGGTTTTGTTTCAGATAAAACTGTGTTGAAAAGAACACGACCCATTCTAACTCTTGACGTTTTATACATACAGGGTGTTCCAAAATTCACCGACAAATGAAGAGGGGTGATAGAAGGCATAAAGAGAAAGAAAAATTACTATAGAGCATAGGATCGTAAACCTGGTATTTAATCAAAAATGCAGGGTGTTCTGGTTTATTTGGTTCGGCGGTAAAAACTTTTAGAAAACTGAAGTATATTATAATTAAACTTTTAATATACTTGCTTGCATTTATTATAAATAAGACAATACAAAAAAGTCGTAGAAGTTTCTATTATACGCACCAGCATGGACTTGATGCTCCACATTGTGGTCTGTGATTACAAGTTCTTACGGTATCATCGATTGCGTGAGCACCCTGTTTTCCCAGAATTTTTTGTAATGTTATAACATTTAACACAAAACAATGTACATATCGTTATAATTTCATTGCAATGTTTTCATTTTTCTCCGAATTATTACCGCCAACGCAAGCTCAGTTAGAATGAGACATTTGTGACTAAATAAGTGGTTTGAGTATGAGTATTTGTGACTAAATAAGTGGTTTGCGACCCCATGTTCTATGGCAATTTTTCATCCTCTTAATGACTTCTATCACCCCTCTTAATTTGTCGGTCAAATTTTGGAACACCCTGTATGTTTGAAAAATATTTTTTTTTCAGGCGTAGACTTGATTTCCATATAAAATATGAAAGAAATCCGTAATAAAAATTAATTAATAGTAAGTATCTAAACCGTTAGTTTTTGAGTTATACTTTAAATTGAGAAAATATTTTAATTGTTATTATTATTAGTAGTAGTATATTCAGTATAAAATTCACTTCCAAATAATTTTTTTTAAAGAATTTTAAAGAAATAAAATTTTAAAATTTCATAACTAATAATTTTTAAATTTTACATAATTTTTTTAAATTAGTTTCTTGCGACCTATGAGCTATATTTAGGACAACATAATCCGTGTTCAAACAAGTAAAGCAGTAAGATTTTCTTCACGAGTTACCAAGTTATCACATTATGAATTTTAAAATTTTTCAGCGTTTTCTGTTAATAAAAACGCTTTCTACTGTTTTTATTGGTCATTTTTTTTTAAGAAACAAATCTGAAAACAATTATACTTTCATACCAGTAAAAGATTATACTTTTTTATGATCTATAATATAAGTGTACTGCGTTAGTAATTCATTATATTCTTCTGTTCAATGTTCATGAAAGGAAGCTGTTTAAATGACAGCTTTATAAATGATAATGTAAATGAATGATGACGATATTAAAATGCCCCTACCGGACAGCTAATGTGTAGTTTTATTGATAGTCAAAGTTCCATAGATCGGGAGATAAAATTCTATACAAACTTGGTTTGTACCGTACAACTTACGTAACAAGAAATTTTTCAACGGTAGGAATTTCTGGCTTCCCCCGACTTACGTAAATTCGCAATTACGTAAAAAATTTCGAAAATTACCTTTATTACCATACTAGCGCGTTTGATACGCATCTGCATACTTTTGATAATTGTTTTGTAACTAAAATATGCTGATAAAACCACAACAATAATATAGTTTTATGTATCAGATATAGTTATATTTTTATTAGGATACAATCAAATCTTTGACAAAACAAGCACAAATCTGATTAAAATGAGCCAAAAAACCTCTGTCTAACCGTTTCAATTTCGTTAGCTGAATTCAAACCATAACGAAACCTAATTTTAAGGTTTCGGTGAAGAGGAGGAACGAATGTATTTTTTTTTTCAACTTCAGAGCTGTTCGTTTGATGTAGATTTAAAATTGATATAAACTAATTCATCAATGTTAAATTTATAAATCCCATATTCCACAAGATACTTTTTATTTGAAAAGTGTTTTTTCAGTTTGTTTGCATATTTGTCCATACTTTTTTAGTTTATATCCAAGTAAATACTGCTTCATGCTACTTTATTTATAAAATAATACTGTGTAAATAATGTATATACAGTCGGACCTCTATTTAACGAAGTCGCTAAAACCCGAAAAAAAGTTCGTTATGTAGAAAATTCTTTAAATAGAGATGAATCCTTTTAAATACTTTAAACTACACAAAACAGATTTTTAATTCATAAACACTAAACATTATTAAAAAACTTAAATAATCACACTTTTTTTTTTGTAAATCATATTTATTTTTTTTATTATTATTCATTTTACCCATCAAAAAGAAATCTGTAATGACAACAAGAATTAAAAAAATATTGTCCATAAATACACTTTATTTTCAGTTTTAAGAAAATATTTACAATAAAATTAATGAATTTTAATGACATTATCATAGTTATTATAATAAGCAATTTTAAGCAGTGTACTACTACATGCGTCCTTAAATTTAATTACTGAAACATATTTACTACAGAACAGACCCTCTTGAGTGGTGAAAGGGGGATATTGAAAGCTTGCATTGTCCCGGATGAAATGCAAAGAATGACAGGGATTTTACCGCTTCCGTTAAGTTAGGCACCTAATAAAACTAATTTAAGGGTATTGAGCATTATAAAATCTGTAAAAGAAAGAATAAATTTGAAATGTCAGGAAATATTTTGAGAAATAGGGAGAAATAAATTATATCAGAAGAAAAATTTCGTTAAATGGAGTATACACTTCGCTATTTGGAGGTTATTTTTATGAAGAAATTCGCAAAATGTTGTTGGTTCAGTGGAAAAGTTGGCCCCACCAGTAGCCGAGATGATCTGCTCTCGAAGCTGGTAGACGGGAGGTGCTGGGTTCGAACACAATCGCGCCTGTCGGCCTAATCGTTCCGAGTTTTCGTGGTTTTCTTCTAGCCATGGATTTTCCATGCGTAAATACGGGTTAGGTTCCCTTAGAAAGACCCCCACGAAGGGCACTCCCCCCTGGGCTTATATCCCTCGAGCAGATAATTGGCCGTCAAAAATCAATCAAAAATCAACCATCAACCGTGGAAAAGTTCGCAAAATAGAGGTTCGTTAAATAGAGGCCCGACTGTATATTATATATATATATATATATATATATTAAATATTGCAGTTTCTGATGAAATTTTATCTAAGGAATTTACAAATTTGACTTATGCAAAAGTTTACGGAACGCATTACTTAGGTATGTCGGGGATGTTGGTACATATTTTAAATGAATATCTATCGTAATTATAAATGCCACTGATTCTGACATCTATAAATTCAATTATTTGGAAATCTTATACGTTTTGAAATACAAATTAATGTTAGAGCTAAATTTAGGATTGCGTTATATTTTAAAACAACCAGATATTCGCACATCTCTACCTTCATTATAGTGAATCATAAACTTATCATTTTGTGGAGAAGTGCCAACGTGATGGAAATTTCACGTTTTTTATTAGTATATAATTATCTTATTTCAAGTTTGATCATGGCAATAGTATTTTTCAGATTTCCATGCGTTTTAGAAAAAATAATTTCATTAGACATTGCAGTACATTTTGTTATTCGCACATATATAATAGGAAAGAGCTAACAATCAACTTATATATAAGTAGAAAACATATGCGAATATCAGATTCACATAAATTACTGTGTATGCGCAAGTGGAATGCAATTATTGCAATGTCATACGACGTCTTCTAACATAATAAACCAGTATATTAGAATACGTACAGGAATTAAAA
Source organism: Maratus speciosus (assembly GCA_963932465.1). Taxonomy (NCBI): domain Eukaryota; kingdom Metazoa; phylum Arthropoda; class Arachnida; order Araneae; family Salticidae; genus Maratus; species Maratus speciosus. The sequence goes on along the minus strand of OZ010790.1, from coordinate 172,877,171 downwards.
GCAATTATTTTTAATGTTTTGTATCATAATAATATAAGAATGCATCAGAGAAATTATTCACTTTTAAATAATGCGCTTGCGAATTAATTACGACGAGTACGTTATTGTATTTTAAATCTGATTACCATTTTCAATTTAAAAAATGCTATTAAACCTACTTATCTCTAAAGCGGCTGAAGATATTTTCAAAGTGTACCCGTACAACATTAATCACTAGAATAATGTTCTTTTAAAGCAGTGGACAAATAAGTAAGAATATCCTGAATTTGCATCAGAGCATTCCCCCCCCTTTTTTTTTTGCAAACAATAAATTTTCATTTTAGAAGTATCAAATAAATGCTATATTAGAATATAAATGTATAATTTAAATTAATGAAATGTAGGAAATACATACCGTCTAATCCGGTATTTAAAGCGCTCTTACGAAATAAGAGAATTAGTCAAACTTTACAAGTTTCAATGTCGGTTACAAAAAAAAAAAAAAAGCTTAAAAATAAATAAATAAAACAGATATTTCTACGAGGGCAATTAGTAAAGAATCATCACATTTTTTAATATCAACATATCCTCAGTCATCGTCTAAATTTTAATGGTGCTTTTCAATAGAGTTCAATATTCTATTTCATTCAATGCACTTCTCCTACATTCTTTTACATTTCAAAGACATGCTGGAAACCATTTATTTTTAACTAGGTCCTTCAAAATCGCCTCCACCATCTTCAACAATGCTTCTAATGATGAAAAATACTTTCCAGGAAAATGTTTCCTCGCATTAGGGAATTCATGACATCCTCCTGTAACACCATCTTCAATTTCGAACAAACATCCAATCTAATGTCCTGTAGTTCGAGTATGAGATGCTGACATATTCACAGCTCAAGTTCCCTTTACTGTTATCAACGTGTGGGTGTCATGCAATTATAACCGCAATATTTTTAACAGTTCTCATATCTAACGATCTTCTCTGGAAATAATAGTAACGGTAATAAATCATCCTCTGAAAGTGATTGATTATGTCATTTTTAATCAAACCAAACACTGTCCCAACTGTGCTACTGGAATGAACATGATCGCAAAACCTCTTTTATAGAATACGCTTCAAATGGTGATTTTTTCTGTCGAAAGCAAAATTTACAGCTGGAAAGAGCATATTGCTGATTGCGTACTTCCTTCACAATGAAAGTATTTGAAATTTCATGGCTGCCAACTGACGTACTAGAGGAAATAAATGAAAAACATTACCACGTATTCATCGCATATTAATCTAACAATGGAACATATATGTAAATTCGTGTGCAATAAAGTATGCTAATTAAAAAATTATGATCATTCTTTATTGAACCGCATTCGTACATAAATGAAGAAGAGAAGTTGGTGGGATTTTTTAAATCAAGTAAATTACGATCTAAAACGTTTTGTGGGGATTCAAGCAGATAGGCTTGTAGCGTATATACTCATTTCGTCTTTGTTTATTTCATTTATCTTTGAATTAGCTGTTATAATGTTTCATCTTATTATTGCATTTTTATTATCATATCATATATATATTATAAAGCAGTAAGCTCCAAAAGTTCCGCTCGAGTGTTTTCAAAAACTACCCGGTGGTAGTATCGAATTGTATCATTCGATAGGAAATATCCCCGGGGTTGGTTTATGAGAAAATATACAGGTATAGTTATGATTTTTGATAATAAATTTCGTATTTTACTGTTATTTTGAACGAAAAGGTTGCCAGTGATTATCTTTTGGCGAAAATTACCTTTGATAAATGAATTGAAATGGCTATACCCGTTAGAAAACAATTCAAACGTCTTGCAAACAAAAGAAGAAATTAATTACTAATATTTAATATTTAAACAGTGAAAGAAAAAACCGCTTTTATGAGGGAAAATATTATAAACGAAAATATTTAATTTAAACATGAAAGGAATATTCGTAATGCTTAAAAATGAATTCAATATGAAATATTTCAATTCATGCAATATTTGGCGCGTTATCTCTTCCGCCAGGTTAGGAAAAATGATTACTACTTCATTATCCCTCTGACCAATTTCGCAATATTATTCAAATTGCCAAATTATTCGCCAAATTATACACATGGAAGAATGTTGCCACTCTAAACTTTCAAGAAAGAAAAATTAATTAAATTAATTTTAAAAAATCACTAAAGGACAGTGTTACTTTAATGATGACGTTTGTTGTGGCTTAAATTTATTTAGTTTTGTTGAGTTGGCAACAGCTCAAAAGTTTCAGTTTTTGTTTTGTAAAAATAAAAGATGTTCGACGAGTAAATAAGTGGGATTTGTGAATCATTTTAAATATATTTAATCGTAAGATTTATAATATCTGAAAATACGAATATAGTTTAAACATTGATGTTAAAAGCAGCGCACCAACAAACTGGTGACCCGTGAAGCTCAAAAATGTCTAAAAGTGAATCGCCGAACAGTAATGATCCTTCTGTGAAAGAAACGCCGGAACTAAACAAGGTGAGCATAAAAATTCCTCCATTTTGGACTGATAGACCAGAAATATGGTTTTTTCAAGTTGAAGCACAATTTAAAATTAATGCTATTACTAAGGAAGAGACAAAATTTAATTATTTAGTTGCTCAACTTGAATCTAAATACGTAGAGAATGTATGGGATATAATAAATAGCGACAGTTTAACCAAATATTCCGATTCCAAAGCTAGGTTGCTACATTTATTTAGAGAAAGCGAAAACGTGCGAATTAAGCGATTGATAACCGGAATTGAACTAGGAAATATGAAATCTTGTCAGCTCCTTCAAAAGCTAAGAACTATAGCTACTTCTGACGTCTTTGGCTTGAAAAATTGCCCGACGGCATAAAAAATATATTGCTGGTCAGCGAAGAAAACTTGATATTCAGTGATATGAATTCAAAACCTGAAATTTTTTCTACAAATAATAAATCTGATATTAATGATAATGCGGGATCTCACGTTAATAATGAACTTGTAAATCGAATTGCTTCTCTGAAACAGCAAATTTCGTAACTGTGCGTTTCACGAAAATCCAGAGCTAATTCTCGAAATAAGGAATACCGTTCTGGCTCGCGAAGCAGATCTCGTAAGCGCTACAATCCTAATGGCAAACTGTGTTATTTTCATTTCCGTTTCGGCAATCGTTGTTTTCCTGATAAATGCACCCAGCCTTGTGCCTGGAATAAAAAGACCGATTCTAAACAGGAAAACTAAGATCTGCAGTAGATGTAGCGACAGATTCCACTGCAGATAGATTTTCGGATTGTCGCAAATTTCGCTTATTTGTTAGAGATAAAACATCGAAAGTGCGTTTCTTGGTGGACAGCGGTGCAGATGTTAGTATTTTACCAGCTTCTCAAGATAAACAATCCGTTGATTACAAACTATATGCTGCAAATGGCACAGAAATTGAAACGTATGGTATAAAGATGCTAACACTTGATTTAGGACTTAGGCGAGAATTCCAATTTCCTTTTATTGTTGCTAAGATAAACAAAGGTATTTTGGGCGCTGATTTTCTAAACAAATTTAACTTGTTAATTGATTTACATAAGAAGAAACTAATTGATGGAGTAACTCAACTAAGTATTAATGGCGAAGTTGCTTCCATCAGTGAAGATAGTAATATCGGCACAGTAAGTAATTCCACTAAATTTTATACTCTGTTAAGGCAATATCCTGAAATAACCAAACCAAATTTATTTTTATCAAGTGTAAAACATAATGTTAAACACCATATTATTACAAAAGGTCAACCTGTCCATTCTAAAGCAAGACAGTTAGATCATCAACGACTTGCAATAGCGAAACAAGAATTCCAATTTATGCTCAATAATAATATAATCAGGCCTTCTAGTTCTCAATGGTCAAGCCCTCTTCATATGACTCCGAAAAAAGATGGCACTTTTCGCCCATGTGGAGATTACAGACAATTAAATGCAAAAACTATTCCTGATAGATACCCTATTCCGCGAATCGAAGATTTTCATCACATTTTGAGAGATACAACTATCTATTCTAAACTTGATTTATTTAAAGCCTACTATCAAGTTCCCATTGTCGAAGAAGGTAGGTGTAAAACTGCAATTATCACGCCATTCGGCTTGTATGAATTTAATGTGATGAGTTACGGCTTGAAAAACGCACCAGCAACGTTCCAAAGATTTGTACATGAAGTTTTTTCAGGTCTAGATTTTGTTTTCACCTATTTAGATGATATTCTTATTGCATCTACTAGTGAAGAAGAACACAAAAATCACCTCAAGTTAGTGTTTGAAAGATTAAATGATTGCGGTCTTCGAATAAACGTTTCCAAATCAATCATGGGAGCACAAGAAATAGAATTTTTGGGATATTTAATTACTCCTCAAGGCTCACGTCCTTTACCTGACAAGGTTCAAGCCATTCTTAACTATCAACTTCCAACAACTATTCATGAACTTAGAACATTTCTAGGCATGATTAATTTTTATCGTCGAAATCTAAAAGATGCATCTAAAAACCAATCTCTTTTACATGATTACCTCAAGGGAGCAAGAAAGAAAGATAGAAGAAAAATTCCTTGGACAGATGAAGCGAAAAAACAGTTCCAACAATGCAAAGATGATTTAGCCAATACTGCACTCTTATCATTTCCGAATTCTGAACTACCTCTGTCACTATGTACAGACGCTTCAGATTCAGCAATTGGAGCAGTACTTCAACAATATGAAGATAAAGGATGGAAACCTATCGCATTTTATTCTAAGAAACTAAATGATGCACAAAAGAACTACAGTACTTACGATAGAGAATTACTTTGTATTTATCTCTCTATCAAATATTTCAAGCATTTATTAGAAGGAAGAAAATTCACGATATATACAGACCACAAACCCATAACCTTTGCATTCCTACAAAAACCTGAGAAAGCATCTCCTCGCCAACTTCGTCACTTACACTACATTTCACAATTTTCAACTGATATCCAACATATTAAAGGTCAAGAAAATATCATTGCTGATACACTATCTAGAGTTGAAGAAATTTCTTTGATCGATTATGATAAAATAGCTGATGAGCAAGGTCAAGATGAAGAATTCAGAAATTTGAAGACATCCAAAACTTCCCTGAAATTCAAGCAGTATCCGCTATCTTCTGGAAAGTCTTTGTGGTGTGAAACTTCAACAAGTAATATAAGACCATATATTCCTAAATCCTATCGCATGAAAATATTTCATCAAATGCATGGAATGTCTCATCCTGGGGTTAAATCATCTGTAAAACTCGTGACATCAAAATTTATCTGGTCAAACATCCGAAAAGATGTACAGCTATGGACCCGGTCATGTATGGCCTGCCAAAAGAGCAAAATCAATCGACATACCAAATCAAGCTTCGGTGAATTTCAACTTCCATCGGAAAGGTTCAGTGATGTTCATATTGACCTGATAGGACCTTTACCACCATCAAACGGTAATATCTACTGCCTGACCTGCATAGATCGGTATACTAACTGGATGGAAGTGATTCCGCTGAACAACATTTCAGCCGACACAGTTGCTAAAGCATTTTACGGTAATTGGATTTCTAGATTTGGAACTCCATATCGACTCGTCACAGATCGTGGTTCACAGTTTGGATCAGAGCTTTTAAACATCCTGACAAAAATGTGTGGGATAAAATTGCAGCACACGACTGCCTACCACCCCCAAGCCAATGGAAAAGTCGAACGATTACACAGAACTCTAAAGACCACTACGAAAACTAATGGCACACAATAATGCAGCCTGGAGTGAAACACTGCCAACTGTTCTTCTTGGTCTACGCACTGCCATGCAAGAACATTCTGCACATACTATAGTACAGATGGTCTATGGACAAAACATACGTTTACCTGGAGAATTTTTCCATGAAAGTACAATTCCTACACCACCTGATAATTTTGCCAAACAACTTCAAAAAGTGATGGAAGAAGTCGGACCAAGAACTGTGTCAAAAAAGTATGTATAAAAAATATTTGTTCCTAAAGATTTAAAAACCACGTCACATGTGTTTGTTCGCAAAGACAGAGTTAAAAAGCAACTGGAACCCCCATACGAAGGTCCATTTCCAGTCGTTGATAGAAACGAAAAATATTTCACGCTCAAAATCAAAGACAAAATTGTAACTGTCTCTATTGATAGGTTAAAGCCTGCATACTTCTTGCAAACACCAGACTTTGCTACAAAGCAACCAACACAGAAAATACAACCTGCAAAAGCACCACATGACTCTCATATTCAAGACCAAAAACTTCCTGAAAAACAGTCACGTTCGGGACGAACGATTAAACTTCCTGTGAGATTTCGAGACTAGCACATACATATTTTTTTTTAAGTAATGTTCAAATTTTAGTGCATTGTTATTTTTGTAATTAACATTTTTTGTATATATTGTAACGTAACTTCGTTACTGGGAGGAGAGTACTGTTGTGGCTTAAATTTATTTAGTTTTGTTGAGTTGGCAACAGCTCAAAAGTTTCAGTTTTTGTTTTGTAAAAATAAAAGATGTTCGACGAATAAATAAGTGGGATTTGTGAATCATTTTAAATATATTTAATCGTAAGATTTATAATATCTGAAAATACGAATATAGTTTAAACATTGATGTTAAAAGCAGCTCACCAACACGTTCACTTATGGCGTAAAGCGATATACCAATTATAAAATTTGATTTATTTAGATAATTTCGGACAAAATAATACTAATAGTTTACGTATTTACATGCAGAATTATTAAATTAAACCAGAAACAAAGGTATATTTTTAAGATATAGGATTTGTGAATAAGAAGTAAGTATTTTAAATGTAATAATCGCATTTATTAAAGAACACGCAACAAATATCAATGATAACGGAAAAGTGCAAGGAACCTGATGCTTTTTATTTAGCCAAAAAACGTAGACGGATATAACTATAAAATTATGTAAACATTAGATATCCGCTTAAAGAATAAAAATTTCAAATTTTGCAGTAATGTTTAATAACGAAAGAACATGTAAATTAATAAAACAGTAATCAATTTAGAAATAAAACGTCGAACTAAAAAGACTTGATGACGTAACAAACACGTTTAACATTTTTAATGTCAAGTGAATGTGACATTTACGGTCATCGATTATTGGCATTTAACCTTACAGTTTGGCGACAGTTTTTTTGTCGACGGGATAATCAAGGACACAGATGTCATATACGCACCACGTTGACGCGATTTTTTTCTGACGCCAATCTCATTTAAACATCGGAGTACGTAACTTGCCAAAGTGTCGTTATTTTGATTGCTATGTTAACACGGAGGTTTTTATTTATTTATTAATAAATTGTTTATTAACTTTTATTTCCCTTTTTAAAATTATACAAATTGTTTTGTTCTATAGCTATTAATTAAACTTTTTTTTATTTATCGCTATACCCTTTTTAAAATTATATATGTAACTGATATTCGAAGACAAGGTTTTCGCCAAATTAGCGTCAGAAAAAAATTACGCCAACGCGGTGCATATATGACATCTGCGCCTAATCAAGGTACTACAGAAAAATTCAACTCAAAAATTGGATTATATAAAATCTCAGTAGTACTATTTTTTTAAATTATTTTGATTTTTATTTAACTTCCACCATTATGTGTCTTACCGGAGAAACTCGCAGAAATAGCTCTAAAAAGTGGCTCTAATTATGAGTCGTAGGAAATGGTTTATTTTAAATGATATTTGTTTATTTAAAATGTTGTTTGGCACAGATGTCATATTAGCCCCATATTAGCGAGATTTTTTTCGACGCCGATTTAGCGAAAACATCAACAGCATAAACAAAAACATCCGGGTTACCATACCAAGCAAAATGACGACACATTGGCACCGGTTAAGTATACATTGTGTATATGACATTGGCGTCAGAAAACATCGCGCCAATATGGGGCGAATATGATATCTGTGCCTGTTGTATTTACTTTTGTCGCCAAACAATGCAAATTTTAAGCCAAAAAGGCATAAGCGTGACTTTAGACGGGGCGATAATGTTTTTTATTTATTTTTTTAAGTGTATGAGTGAGGGTAAATTTTTATTTTCCAATGTAAATTGTATAAATAGCAGTTAATATTATAAAAATGAATTCAAATGTTTAAATTTTAACGTAAATGATAGTTATACATACACATATTGTAAAAAATATTTAATTTCACTCATTAAAAAAACAAAACAAAAACAAAACGACAAAAAAAACATATTGGCGCGATTTTTTTCTGCCGCCAATGTCATATACGCAACGGTATATAACTGGCGCCAAAGTGTCGTTATTTTGTGTGACATAGTAACCCGGATGTTTTGGTTTATGCTGTTGATGTTTTCGCCGAATTGGCGTCGGAAAAATATCGCGCCAATATGGGTATGTATATGACATCTGTGCAGAAAATTCATGGCTTCAAAAGTTAGGAAATCGAGTTATTCTTAAGGACGTTTTTGCATTATGCGTTATTACTATAAAATAAACTCGACATTAAAAAAAAAGGCTGAAATAAATTTTCAATGTTCTTTATCATTCGCCATTTCTTTTTAATTTTTTCTGCATATCTTCTATTCTTTTAGGAAGGTATTGGATAAGGTATGGTTAAAATATATTGGGCTTATTTTCCGTAATCTGGTCACCCGCAAATTGGAGCATTTTTCTATATTTTTGGAAGATTGATTTATGATTGAAGACTGTGGATGGTGAACCCGATTACAAAATATCACAGGGATTTTGTAATTAGCTATTATTATATTTATAATTTTTTATTACGGAGCATACGAACAAAATTCAGTATTATATATTTTTCATCTTCTGTTATTGTAATGTCACGAAAAAAGTAATAATTGCAAGCTACTGAAAAACGGTTTATTACCAGTGCATGTAAAAATGTTTGTCAATTTATCAGTTAGCCCATATAAGAAAAAAATGCAATTCTGATTAAACAAAATTTAGATAATTATAAAGCAATTTCGTCTGAAAGCATGTCCTATAAATTAATCTTAGTGACAAATAAACGATTATTTTCAATATCGGGATTACTTAGGCAACATATCGAAGAATAATTTAATCTTAAATATTAAGGAAACAGTAAGTCTCTTTATCTCTCTGTGTTTTTATGCTCATTAGAAAAATGCAAAGAAAATCTTCGGTTCAAGTATTCACGAAAAGGATTTTTACTAAACATTTTGCATAACTAACGTTTTATCATCGTCAGTTGTATTTAAGATATGGGCTTTTAAATTATTTGAAAACAACGTTTAAACACACAATAAAACAATCAGATCTGATCATACGTATACGTTTCGTGAGTACTAGGACTCGCATCCTCAGTGTAAAAACTTTAAAAACACTATCCCTTCAACTGCTTATTATATGGGCTTTTGTTGGCAAAAGATCTATAATTTTGTCAATAGCAATTTGACATAATGTAATGAAAAGTAGTTTGGTGCGTAATTAACTTTGTTTTTTAACTGAGTGTGTTACATTTGTAACTCTATCGTTGCAAACACTTCTAATGTTTGCGTTAACCTTGGCTTAATACGATTACGGAAGATTTTGTTAGATGAAACTAAATGTTTATTTTTCTATCAGTATCAGTCATCAAGGATTTTTCCAGGTTAACGGTTACATGATTGCAACTGGTGTATAAAATTAAAAGGCAATGAAAATTATGTTCTTTTATTTTTATTCAAACAATTCAGATTTAAAAATCTACGTTTTTTTTTTTATTCTTCATTTTTCTTTTGAATATGATGGTTAATAATTTGTTACACTTTTGACTGTATTTTTGCCTTCTGGAATCTGAAGATGGAAAACTGTTATAGACCTGCCAGGAGAAGATGCATATTGCGAAATTTAACATAATGCAGTGTGAAGTTTTTTTCAAGCTACACACAACACATTTCGTCAAGCTGAGAAGCCCGGAGTCCAAGAACTAACAAACGAATATGAATCACCCGAAAATTATTTTAGTTTAATGGTCATTCTCTGCTATCATTGTAATGTTCAATAATTTAGTACTGTGGTGACTAAAGATATTTCAACTCCTGTTGCCATAACTGCCTCATTCCCCTACCAGACTCCACTATAACTGATAAACTAAAAGAGTTCTTCTGAATAGCTCAAATTTTGACCAACGCATAAGATAGTACAACAGGACATTCCAAGTGTAGGTCCATGTTGCTTTGAAATATAAGGTCAAATTAGATATAATTCATTATTTTGTGTGATTTAAGGTTCGTGTACAAAAAAAGACCATCGCAGATGGCATAGTCTGCTTGTCATATCATATCATCATATCATATATATTATAAAGCAGTAAGCTCTGAAAGTTCCGCTCGAGTGTTTTCAAAAACTACCCGGTGGATTTTTTTTCAAATTGTATCACTCGATAGGAAATATTCCCGGGGTGGTTTCTGAGAATATATACAGGAATAGCTATGATTTTTGATAATAAATTTCGTATTTTACTGCTATTTTGAACGAAAAGGTTGCCAGTGATTATATTTTGCGAAAAGTATCTTTGATAAATGAATTGAAATGGCTATACCCGTTAGAAAATAATACAAACATCTTGCAAACAAAACTAATATTTAATTTTAAAAAAAAGAAAGAAAAAACCGCTTTAATGAGGGAAAATATTATAAACGAAAATATTTAATTTAAATATACATGAAAGGGATATTCGCAATGCTTAAATATGAATTCAATAAGAAATATTTCAATTGATGCAATATTTGGTGCGTTAACGCTTCCGCCAGGTTAAGAAAAATGGTTACTACTTCATTATTCCGTAGACCAATTTCGCAAAACTATACAAATTGCCAAATTATTCGCCAAATTATACACATGGAAGAATGCTGCCACTCTGAACTTTTAAGAAAGAAAAATTAATTAATTTAAATTAAAAAAATCATTAAAGAATATGGTTACTTTAATGATGACGTTCACTTATGGCGTAAAGCGATATACGAAATATAAAATTTGATTTATTTAGATAATTTCGGAAAAAAGAATACTAACAGTTAACGCATTTACATGAATAATTATTAAATTAAACCAAAAACAAAGTATATTTTTAGGATATAGTATTTGTGAATAAGAAGTAAGTATTTTAAATGTAATAATCGCATTTATTAAAGAACACGCAATAAATATCAATGATAACGGAAAATTGCAAGGAGCCTGATACTCTTTATTTAGCCAAAAAACGTAGACGTATATAACTATAAAATTTATGTAAACATTAAATATAGGCTTAAACAAAATAAATTTCAAGTTTTCCAGTAATTTTAAATAACGAAAGAACATGTAAATTAGGAAAACAATTATCAATTTATAAAGAAAACGTCGAATTAAAAAGACTTGATGACTACCAAACACGTTTAACATATTTAATGTCATCTGAATGTGACATTTACGATCATCCATTATTGGCATTTAACCTTACAGTTTGGCGACAGTTTTTTTGTCGACGGAATTATCAAGGACACAGATGTCATATACGCACCGGGATACTTAAGTGGCTCCAAAGTATCGTTATTTTGCTTGATATGGTAACCAGGAAGTTGTTGTTTATTTATTAATAAATTATTTATTATCTTTTATTTTCTTTTTAAAAATTATAGAAATTGTTTTCTTCTATGGTTATTAATTAAACATTTTGGTACTTTTCGGTTAGCCGGGCGCCAGTGTTATATATACATATTTATATTCATACATATATGTAAATATACATATATATAGATATACACATATTGTATATATACACACATATATATATGTAAATATATACCGGGTGTCCCAAAAAGGACTGACTGATTTTAAAATTCAATAACTTCCAAACGGTGACAGATATTAAAAAAATTCTTGCAGGAGGGTTATGCATAAAGTCAAAAGTTTTATTACAGTGATTTTCGATTTTAGTTCGAATTACAAACAATAGATGGCGCTGTAAGCAATAGTCGCTAAATACAGGCTCAATTTTTGGTCCTTTCTGTTGTTCCATGAAGAAAAAGGAGATGGAAATGTATTATCCGGGCCACGAAGTACCAAAAATCGAGCCTGAATTTAGCCTCTATTGATCGCAGCGCCATCTATTGTTTGTAATTCGAACTAAAATTGAAAATCACTGTAAAAAAACTTTTGACTTTATGCATAACCTTCCTGCAAGAATTTTTTAAATATCTGTCACCGTTTGGAAGTTATTGAATTTTAAAATCAGTCAGTCCTTTTTGGGACACCCGGTATGTATATATACATACATTTATATATACATATATATGTATATATAAGATTGGCGCCCGGCTAACCGAAAAGTACCAACATTTTTTTATTGCTATTCCCTTTTTTAAAATATATATGTAATTGATATTCGAAAACAAGGTTTACGCCAAATTGGCGTCAGAAAAAATCGGACCAACGTGTCGCATATATGACATCGATGCCTAATCAAGAAGTACCGAAAAATGCAACTCAAAAATTTAATTATATAAAATCTCAGTATTATTATTATTATTTTTTAATTAACTAAGAAAGTTTTGAGTTGATACCATATTTGGCGTTTTTATCTTTTGCACGCAAGGTTAAAGAAAAAATGCTTCTCAAAAATTTCATTAGATAAAATCTGAATAAATTTCTTATTCTTTTTTTTAATAATTTTATTTTGATTTTTATCTATTCTGCCAATTTGTTTCTTACAGTAGAAATTAGCAGAATTATTCTTTAAAATGGATCTAACTGCGAATTGTACGTTAATTGTTTAATTGGGAGATCGAATTTACTGTTGTCGCCAAACAATGCAATTTTAAGCCACAAAGGCAGAAGAGTGAAATAAGCCAGGCGAAGGTTGCATTAACTTTTTTTCATGTGTAGGAGAAGATTTTGGAGTAAATTTTTATGTTCAAATGTAATTCATATAATATCACTTAAATTTATAATTATGTAGCAGGTATTTAAATTTTAGTGTACATGTCTGCTAAATACACACATATGCTAAGAATAATTTAATTTCAGATATTTAAAATATTTTTTATCATAATATGGAATACCATTACTATGGAAACATGCCGTTTTGTTTTCTGCAAGCATGTCATTTTTATATCCTTGAACCCAGATTATTACTTATTAATGGGAAATTGCGTGTTATGTTATTTTTTTTTTAAGATGGCGGACCTGTTGCAAATTTCACCTATAGGAATATTCACTGCTTTAAAAGTTAGGATATAATAAGATTCTTAAGAAGATTTCTGCAATTATGCGTTATTATTATTGTAAAAAAAGCCAAAATTTTGCAATAGAAATTGTTTGCTGAATTTAATTTCAGATATTATTTTTTTTAATTCGTCGCTTCAGCTAAACTTAGCAACAAATTAAGATTTATTTTCATAATCTGAGTTATTTACACAATAGACGGTAGATTAATTTACTATTGACTATAAAGGAATTAGAAAGCCTATTTATTTGTCCGTGTGTTATTATGCTCTTTAGAAAAAAGCAAAATAAATCTTCGGTTCAAGTATTCACCAAAATGCTTATTGCTAAAATGTTTGTATAACTAACTTTATTTATCATTGTCATGTCTATTTAAGACATGGATATTTTGACATTATTTATTGGATCGTATTTTGGCGAGTAATTAAGTTTGTTTTGTCATTAAGTGTGGTAAATGTGTAACAATATTGTTGCATCAGTCTTAATGTTTGACGTAGCATCACAATGGAGTCGATTACAGATGATTAGAAAGATTTTATTTGATGCAAGAGGTTTATATTTTTGCAAGATTAAGTCATCAAGTTTTATAACGTGTAAACGGTTACATGATTGTAAATGCTCTAAAAAATGAAAAGGCAGTAAAAATGACGTCATTTTAATTTTATTCAAACAATTCAGCTTTAAAAACACACTTTTTTATATTTCACTTTTCTTTGAAATATGAAAGTTAAACATTATTTTTTGACGACAAATTGTTCAATACATTTTTTTACGGTATTTACTCTGCTGGGATCCAAAGAGAGAAAACAGTAATAGTAGATCTGTCACAAGAGGACGTTTATTAAGAAATATAACGTAATATTCAGTGAGATTATATTTAAGCTACCGGAATCGCATATTGCGCGAACTGAGATCACAGGAGTTCAAGAAATATCAAACGCAAATGAACCACCTGAACATTATTCGTGTTCAATGGTCAATCTTTGCCATCATTCTAATGGATTCTAATTTAATAATATCAGATCAGAGAACATTTTAATTCCTGTTGTCATAAAGGTCACATTACCTACCAAAAGTGAACTGTTAAATAATTAAATAAAAGAACTGCCGGTTAATAGCTAAATTTTGTCCAACGCTTAAGATAATATAATATTGCAATGGCGATCGCATCGTTTTCAGCATTGAATTTGCAAGGAACCTGGCAAAGTCCTTCAAAGTCCAGCTGAAGGTCCAAATTGTTTAAAATACAAGTTCAAATTTATTTCATTTAATCCAAGAATCATTTGGAAATACTGACCAGCGCAACGGTCATAGCCTTCTAGTATATTATAAAGCAGTAAGATCAAAAAGTTCCGCTCGAGTGTTTTCAAAAACTACTTGGTGGATTTTTTTTTCAAATTGTATCATTCGATAGGAAATATTCCCGGGGTGGTTTATGAGAAAACATATAGGGATAGCTATGATTTTTGGTAATAAATTTCGTATTTTAATGTTATTTTGAAGGAAAGGGTTGCCAGTGATTATATTTTGGCGAAAAGTTTGTTGATTAGATAATTGAAATGACTATATCCGTTAGACAAACATTTCACAAATAAATGAAAAAAAATACTGATATTTAATTTAAAAAGACAACAAAAAAATGTTTTAATAAGACATAATATTATAAAACGAAAATATTTAATTTGAACATGAAATAAATATTTGTAATACTTAAAATATAATTCTTTTTTGAAATTTTACAGTTGATACAATATTTGGCGAATTATCGCCTGCCTTACGTTAAAAAAAGAAATCTGAAGATTTGATTAGACTAATTTTGAATTACTACTTTTTTTCTTTTTAGTTATTTTCTTTTCATTTTTATCTAACTATTTAATTCACATAATATGATTTATAGGAGAAACAAGCAGATGCAACTGTAAATAATACTATAATTGAAATGCAGTAAACCAACGTTTAAAATGCACAAATAATGCGTGAAAAAGCAGCAAACAGCTGTTTCGAATCTACAGCGAGATTCTTCTTCAGTGCAAGAGAGGGAAAAAAGGAACAGCGTGCTAGAAAAAGCAAGGCTGAGCAAAATGATACACAGAGACGCGCTGGCTTAAATACCCTATGCGGGTAGCGAAAGCGCCAGAAACAACCAATGAGAGAGAAGCAGTGGAAACGACTGGGTGGACAAGTAGCGACATCTACCGGAAAAGGAGAGAAAATAAAACCAAAAAAGAGGAAATTAAATTAATGCTTTCCAAATACTTGGAAAATCTGGAGTACTAGATAAGTCATTGACTAAAGAGTGAGAATTTTTAATGATGTGGTAAGCTTCCCAAAAATCAAGATCAAGGTTAGAAGAACATTTTTGGATAATGGTGGCTGAGGAAAAATCGAACCTATGTTGAGAAGACCGAGAATGTTGAGCAATAGAAGAACGTTTGAGCTCCTGATTTTTAACATAACCTTCATGCTCTTTTAAACGAAATCTAAGAGCACGTTTAGTCTGGCCAATATAAGAAAGGCCACATTGGCAAGAGATTTGGTAAATACCCCAATTATCTAGGCGATCAATGGGGTGTTTGAGATTTGAAAAAGTGATTTTATTAACAGGAGAAAAAATAACATTAAAATCAAACCTTCTTAAGATTTTAGCAACTTGCTGACTGATTTTAGGAAAAAATGGTAACACAACTGAAGTATTATAGTTGGAATTAGAATGCTTTTCAGAATGGACGGATTTCGTCAATTTCTTATAAATAGAATCAATAATATTAGAGGAATAACCACGATCAACAGCAATAGCTTTGAGGTAATTACGTTCAGCACTAAGTAACTGAGGAGTGGAACAAACATTGGTAGCCCGAAAAACAAAAGTATTGAAAGCAGCAAATTTCTGGTTAGGGGTATGAGAAGAATGCCTGTGAGGTGGAAGACTGACAGCAAAAGGTTTACGAAAGACGGTAGTCTGAAAGCCATTATCACAACGAATAACAAGGACATCGAGGAAAGAAAGACAGTTATCGGTCTCAATTTCAGAGGTAAATTGAATGCAGGGATCAATGGAATTCACAATAGAGAGAATCTGATTAATATCCGAATTTATTTCAACCAGGACATAAACATCATCAACATAACGAACATAGAACGGAAATTTTTAAATTTCAAAAAGTTTGACCTCAAAATAGTGCATATAAATATCGCATAAAATTGGACTAAGAGGATTACCCATAGCCAAACCATCAATCATGCGGAAGAAATTACCATTGAAAACAAAAGTATTTTGTGACAAGCAAGCGCGAGTGAGAAGGATAAGTTCATCGATTTCAAAATAAGAGAAATGGAATTCACAAAGCCTGTTCTTGAGGCAATCCAAAGCCCCCTCAACCGGAACGTTTGTAAATAATGATTTAACATCAAAAGAAACCATCATGTGACCCTGCGGCTTAAAATTATGGAGTTTTTTAACAAAATCAAAAGAATTCTTAACAGTGAAACAGTTACTGCTCAAAAGTGGGGAAAAAACAGAAACTAAATAATTGGCAAGCTTATAAGAAGCTGTACCGATACTAGAGATAATAAGTCTAAAAGGAATGTCAGGTTTATGGACCTCAGGTAAAGCATAAAACCTGGCACAATGCGCAATAGATGGAATAAGAGACTTCTTAAAGTTAGCAGGAATAATGGAAGAAAACTTGATGGCAGACTTAATAGAATTAATTTCACTATTGGAAGGATCTTTGCGGATGTCCACATAAGGACCATCTTTAATTAATTTATGGGATTTTTCCAAATACGAAGATTTGTCTAGAAGAACAATCTGACCACCTTTGTCAGCCTTAGTAATGATTAAGTTAGGATCAGAACGCAAATTTTTCAGACATTGTTTAACTGGAATTTTAAGATTGGGCTTATAAACATTAGAATTGAAATCAACAGTATTGGCAATGAGATGCCTGATGGACTCTTTTTGAGAAGAAGAAAGAGCGCTATGCTTAAAGGCCCTTTCAATAGGAGCAATTAGATTAGGTAAAGAAGGAATAGCAGAGACAGAGAAATTGTTATTCAATTTGAGAGCATCGAGCTGATTGTCACTTAAAGAAACACTAGAAAGGTTGACAACAACATTTTGGTTAACAACAGGCAAATTGCTGGGGTTATTAACGACAGGACTTTTACAAAGTTCATTAAATTTCTTCTTTAAAACCGAACAATGAACAGAAGAAGCTGTGAGAACTCTACTCCATGACCTTCTGTCTATAGACTCAAAATCAGGTGTAGAATTAGCGAGGCTGATATGTAAGGAATATAACTCGCGCTCTATATGAGCAATTTTATGGCGAGTCTCTTGAATCAAAGCTCTTAAAAGAGCTAATTTAGAACGAAATAAGACCTTGTCAATTCTGTTAGAAGAAGATAAATTACAACGTATAGAAATAAAATTAGGAATAACCTTCTTACGCCTACAGTCAAGTAGGAAATGTAAGTGTTCCAAAAACCTGTACTTTTTTAATCGTAAATTACAAAACAAGCCAAAAAGGCATAAGCGTGACTTCAGACGGGGCGATAATGTTTTTTATTTATTGCCGAAACGTCAGTGAAGGCTTACTGTGGAGACACGAAAAGTTTTGATTTCCGTTTGTCTGTCTGTCTGTCTGTCTGTCCGTCTGTCTGTCTGTCTGTTCCGCGATAACTGCCTCAAAAAGCATCCGATCGGCTTGAAATTAATCTGGCATGTTGATGAGGTACTCGGACTTAGCTGTATGGTTTTTGGTTAAATTTGGTTCATTCGTTCGGGAAATATAGAACATTTTATTTTGCTCTGTAATGTTTTTCAATGGCAAGTCAGACGATTTTCAAATTTTCATTTGTTGAAAGAAATGGCTCATATAAAAAATGGATTTAAATGGTAAATTTTGGATGCTGAAATTTTTAAATAAGAGTAGTAAATTATTCCTATTAGTTTGCAATTTTGTCAAAACATTTGTCAGAGCTTTTAAATTAGGTGTATAACTTATGATGGAATTTTATACATGTGTTCGAATAATATAAAACATTTTATTTTATGAATTTACTTATATTTTATTTTTTTTCTTTTAACCGTTGCGTAGCAACTATATCTCATCTAAAAATATCATAAATGTGAAAGTATGTATAGTTTTTTAAGTCAAACCAAAGTTAAAAGGAATGAATTAATGAATGCCTTTGTATAGATATTTGCATATAGATTGATTTAAACGCAGAAATGAAAATAGTATTTATATACTATATAGAATAATATTTTTATTTATGTATTCAACTATTTTGATTATAAAGGAAAAAGTTCGTTATTTTCATACAGAATAAACTGACATTATTCTATTAAACTTTATAAACTTTATTGTTGCCAAAAAAAAAAAAAAAAAAGGAATAACAATTTCTCCCAAAGAGTTCATTTTAATTTGTAAGATTTTCACGTGCAAAGGTAAAATGCAGCAAATTACAAATAATAAAAAAGATAAATAAGACAGGAATGAATACATATAAACATTTCACACCAAATACCACCTAAAATAATTTTTGTAGTGGTATTTTACCACACTACGAAGAAAGATTCTTCGATTTACACGATTTTACTTGGCCTTCCTTTTCTCATTGGTTGCGATTTCATTTTCGCAATTGCGTATATTAATTGGCACAAAATTTTACATTTTTATGACTGAGGTATATGTAAGGCCATATAAATAAGAAATTCCGTATTGTTTCCTATAAAATGTGATAAAGTGTTGGTTAAATATATATGTTTCTATTAAGAGGAGCAGAGCTGCCAAGCCTCCGGCGTTCTGGATACCAGTATTTTAATACAAAAAATGTTACTTTATTTAATTGAAACATTTGCGCGATTTAAAAGAACAACATTTTCTGTAAGGTAATAGTGTTGTGCAAAAAGCTTGAGACTTGGTATGTCTGGTGGGGAGTGAAATGTTTTATTTAATGCATTTATCTCTATTTTAATGCTACGTGAACAATGTCCCGTGTAACAGCTTGTAGAGTGTAAAATATATTATTAAAATAATCCCTATTACGAAAAATGAAACAAAATGCCCGGCTAAGGGAAATAAAAGGTTAGTTAACCTTTCGTAATTTGACCTGAACACAGGTGTGCATCAAATTTCAACGGTGTTTGTAACATCACGATTTTAAATTAAATGTGGATACTATTAAAAGGCTATCACAAAAAATACTTAACGGCGCCATATCACGTTTATCTATTTAGTCAATTGGAAGTGGACACGATGATGAATTATTAACCGTTAGGTTTAGAACTCCCCCTACTTTAGGGTGATTTTAGTAAGTTAATGCTATCGAGTACATTTTTAGATATTTAGATTAGATCTTAGATATAAATATTGCAGAATGGTAATCAAAATTATTTTTTGGTAAAAAAATTATAAAGGTATTAGATTTCTAAATTAGATGTCTCTGTTTACATTTCCAAAAGTTCTTTATCCATTAGATACAGGTGTTTGTGGCTAGCAGGCAAGTAAATACTGCTGTATGGATATTAGGATAATGTAAAATGCTTGACCAAATTGTTGCTTATCCTTATAAATCGCAGTGTAAAAATGAATCTAAAATATAGGATAATCATTAACTCAATCAATAGAAAATTACAAATGCAAAATAAATTACACAACGGGGGGTTCAGGGGGGCACCCCCCTGAAGAAATTTGCTTTATTATATAAAAATTACTAGAATAAGTAGCTCGTGAGAATTTCAGAATATCATTACATAACAACGTGTTTAATTTAACGCTTCTAATGTCTGAAACCATCGAAATATTTTTTCCTCCTTCTATAAATGTTTGTGTAATTTAAAAGTTTAAATTTTGTTTTTGTAGAAAGATTAATATTAAGCAAAATTTGCTAAAAACAATAAGTTGCAGAGATGACATTGAGGCTCTTAATCTGCAGATTTACTAGTTTTTTTAAGTGTATGAGAGAGGGTAAATTTTTATTTTCCAATGTAAATTGTATAAAAAGCAGTTAATATTATAAAAATGAATTCAAATATTTAAATTTCAACGTAAATGCTTGTTATACATACACATATTGTAAAAAATATTTAATTTCACACATTAAAAAACAAAACAACAACAAAAAAACATATTGGCGCGATTTTTTTCTGCAAGCCAATGTCATATACGCAACAGTACTTAACTGGCGCCAAAGTGTCGTTATTTTGTGTGATATGGTAACCCAAATGTTGTTGTTTATGCTATTGATGTTTTCGCCAAATTAGCGTCGGAAAAAAAATCGCGCCAATATGGGTATGTATATGACATCTGTACAGAAAATTCATGGCCTCAAAAGTTAGGAAATCGAGTTATTCTTAAGGAGGTTTTTGCAATTATGCGTTATTACTATAAAATAAACTCGACATTTAAAAAAAAAAGGCTGAAATAAATTTTCAATGTTCTTTTTAATTCGCTATTTCTTTTTAATTTTTTCTGCATATCTTCTATTCTTTTAGGAAGGTATTTAAAAGATATTGGTCTTTTTTCCGTAATCTGGTCACCCGCCAATTGGAGTATTTTTCTATATTTTTGGAAGATTGATTTATGATTGAAGACTGTGGATGGTGAACCCGATTACAAAATATTAGAGGGATTTTGTAATTAGCTATTATTATATTTATAATTTTTTATTACGGAGCATACGAACAAAATTCAGTATTATATATTTTTCATCTTCTGTTATTGTAATGCCACGAAAAAGGTAATAATTGCAAGCTACTGAAAAACTTTTTATTACCAATGCATGGAAAAATGTTTGTCAATTTATCAGTTAGCCTATATAAGAAAAAAATGCAATTATGATTAAACAAAACTTAGATCATTATAAAGCAATTTCGTCTGACAGACTGTCCTATAAATTAATCTTAGTGACAAATAAACTATTACATTCAATATTGGGATTACTTAGGCAATATATCGAAGAATAATTTAATCTTAAATATAAAGGAAACAGTAAGTCTCTTTATCTCTCTGTGTTTTTATGCTCATTAGAAAAATGCAAAGAAAATCTTCGGTTCAAGTCACAAAAAGGATTTTTACTAAACATTTTGCATAACTAACGCATTATCATTGTCAGTTGTATTTAAGATATGTGCTTTTGTTGGCAAAATAACTATAATTTTGTCAATAGCAATTTGACATAATATAATGAAAAGTAGTTTGGTGCGTAATTAACTTTGTTTTTAACTAAATGTGTTACATTTGTAACTCTATCGTTGCAAACGCTTCTAATGTTTGCGTTAACCTTCGCTTAATACGATTACGGAAGATTTTATTAGATGAAACTAAATGTTTATTTTTCTATCAGTACCAGTCATCAAGGATTTTTCCAGGTTAATGGTCACATGATTGCAACTGGTCTATAAAATTAAAAGTCAATGAAAATTATGTTCTTTTATTTTTATTCAAACAATTCAGATTTAAAAATCTACGTTTTTTATTCTTCATTTTTCTTTTGAATATGATGGTTAATAAATTGTTACACTTTTGACTGTATTTTTGCCTTCAGGAATCTGAAGATGGAAAACTGTAATAGACCAGGAGAAGATGCATATTGTGAAATATAACATAATGCAGTGTGAAGTTTTATTCAAGCTACACACAACACATTTCGTCAAGCTGAGAAGCCCGGAGTCCAAGAACTAACAAACGAATATGAATCACCCGAAAATTATTTTAGTTTAATGGCCATTCTCTGCAATCATTCTAATGTTCAATAATTTAGTAGTGTTTTGACTAAAGATATTTCAACTCCTATTGCCATAACTGCCTCATTCCCCTACAAGACTCCACTATAAATGATAAATTAAAAGAGTTCTTCTGTATAGCCGAAATTTTGTCCAACGCATCAGATAGTACAACAGAACATTCCAGGTGTAGGTCCATGTTGCTTTAAAATATAAGTTCAAATTAGATCAAATTCATTATTTCGTGCGATTTAAGGTTCGTGTGCAAAAAAAGACCAGCGCAGCGGGCATAGTCTGCTAGTATTATATAATTTTTTTGTTAGAGATGAAAAAGAATCTGCATAATACGGCTGATCTATCTAAAAATATAAAAATACTGTATCATATCGTATGTGTACATGAAGCCCCAGAGCGCGTTACACGCCAGAATATACGGTATTTAAAAAATCATTATATGTTAAATAACATATTTCTGAAATGAGAATTCTGTAGATTAAAAAAATTTAATGATACTTTAAAAGTACTCATAGAAAACTCATATAAAAGTATCACTCAGTATCATATTCTTCCTTTGGCATAAAAACTTTTTCATTTAAAATTTATTTTATATGCTTATATTGAGTAGAACATTACAGATTGTTTCGTTTCAAAAGTAATTAAAAATGTATATGCCCTGAAATTACCTTGAGAAGTTGTATTCCTTCAAATCCTTTAAAACGTTTAGGATTTTCGTTTAGATTTCTTCATGCGTTTAGATTTCTTCATATTTTTCAAAAAAAATTCTGTACATAAAACTCTTGCAAGATAATAGATACAAATTTATACTTGAGGTTCATCTTGTAAGAAATTAATGAAATTAAACGGAGCATGTAAAATCATTTAATAAATTCACCTTTTGGGAAACAGCCTCTGAGACTTACTCGTTAGGGTGTTTCATTTTTCCAAAGGTGTGATTTTCATATGGCTTTGCTTGCGCCCCCAGTCTCAGTGCTGTAAAAGATGTATATGCAAAATTTCAAGAAGATTGGATCATATTTGGGGGTTGCACATATTGATCACTTTTATCTGAAACTTGGGAAATTTCTAATATTGAAGAGTTTTGTACTAATGGGTTTCTCATATATTCCTTTCATCTTTTGAAGTTAATTAAACTTTAAATAGGGAACCAAAAGAGGAATTTCTCTGCTTGCTAGAAATGGTGCCAAATGGTGCCTTTTAGGAGTTTATCTCCTTTCAAAGTAACAAGTACTTTTAGGTTTTATTTACAATCACAAGGAAATGAAATAAACATATTCGGATACTGCTTAAACTACTGGTACTAAACTACAAGAAGTGTGGGGGAAAGCAAATATCTCGGTTAAGACGGAGGAGAATATCCGTGCTGGTACACAGAAGCTGGTACAAAGAATACAAAATCTGGGTAAAGGGAACTTAGTGACAAAGAGGACGAATTTTTCCTCCAGAAACGAAAATATTAAGTTCAAATCGTATATTAAAACCCTATGATCGGACACTGACGTCTACTTGGGGATCGAGAATAAGTTCTCTATTCGACAAGCAAGTACTTCATTCATAACAACTGCAAAGAGCCTTGGCCACAATGCTTCAAAAATCTCCGTATCACTAACTATCGTTTTACGAGCTCGGCCGTTCAATAGAAGAGAAATGGCAAGGAAAATCGAAAAAGTCACTCTTTTAAAATCAGAGTCGCAATTCTAGTGACTGGTAAATATTTTGAGCAATTTCTTTGAGTACCTGTTGTCCTAAAAGGCACTGGTGAGAAGATGGCTGAAGTAGTTATTCAGGAAGTGGATAGATTTGGACTACTTCACAAGAACATCTTTATTTCTTTTGATACTACAGCATCTGATACAGGACTGGTCCAAGGGGCTGTACCAGAATTGAAAGGAAATTCACACGAACATTATTGTGGTTGGTTAGCCGTCATCACACACATTACCTAATACTGAAAGAAGTGTTTGAGAAGTATTATGACACACCACCAAGTGGTCCTGGCATCCAGATTTTTCGGAAGTTCCGAAATCTGTGGGCTTCACTTGATAAAAAGTCATATACGACAATGCTGGATGAAGAAAGTCCCGTTCAAGTCTTTCTAGAAGACCAATGAGTGAAAATGGTTAACTACCTCCAAAATGACCTAAAAGAAGTCATCCAAGAGAAGACTACAAAGAGTTATTACAACTCCCACTCCTGTACCTAGGAGGTTGGTCTGAAATTGGCTTCAATTTCGAGTCTGAGGGGCTCTGAATCAAGCAAGGTGGATGGCAAAGACATGATATGCATTTAAAATTGTCCCCTTCACTAAACAGTTGAACAATACACAACGAGAATTGAAAGGGACGAAAAGGGTTGCACACTTTGTCAGCCTGATATATGTTTGCTTTTGGCACGAAGCAGTTGTAAACCCATGTGCTCCACAGAATGATTTGGATATGCTACAACTTTTGAGCACTTACTCAGATGTAGACGTAAAATAATGCTCTCACAGTTGCTAAGAGGCACCTTTAATATCCATAAGAAACAAGCGTAGGATTTTCTTTTTTGGACAAACGCATTACTCAGGCTGAGACGGAAAATATGACTAAAATTGTGGAAACGAAATCTGCAAAGGAAAATGAATTGAAACGATTTGAGGGTAAAAAAAATCCCTGCCGGCTCCTGCCTACAGGCGGAGGTAGATTTCGAAGTTAAGTACTAAATTCTCCAACAAAACAAATCAAGATTAGAGATAAACCCAGTTTCTTCACAAGGAGTGAGCTGTAGGGAGCTAAACTTATTGTGAAAATTATAATATACACGAATACACACACACATGTATATGGAATAGGTTTAAAAAATGGCTACAAAAAATCAAGATTAGAGATAAATCCAGTTTCTTCACAAAGAGTGAGCTGTAGGGAGCTAAACTTTTTGTGAAAATTATAATATACACGAATACACACACACATGTATATGGAATAGGTATGATAAATGGCTACAAAAAATTCAGAGAACCTTAAAGTGTTAAAATATGTTAATATTTCCATAGTCGGGTTTTTATCATGTTTTAATACGTTTCTTCAAACTCACATGGCGTTACATATTCACCTGCTGAGGTCCATTATATTTCCAATATCACGCAATATACATATTTTTTTAATTCGTCAAACTATTTATTTTATTTTTAGTTTTCATGCTGAAATCTTGCTCCAGAAAACTCATGACGTAATATTCAATTTGTTTTCAATTTGTCAAACTATTTAATTTTACACGTGAAAATTTTGCATTAGAAAAGTAATTGTTGTGGTGAGAATTTTATTGTTTTTTTTTTATTGCAGGCAACTGCTATAATGAAAAACTTTTATTTTTTTCCTGCCATTGTTGTGTAAGAGCTGGTTTTATCAGAATCATGTTAAGACAGTATTCAAAATTTTGAACCCCCCCCCCCCCCCCATTTCCACCCTCTTGGGCCGATTTCGCCCATTTTCAATCCCCGTCGAGATATTAGCCATATCAAAGTTGTTGGCGAATTTGAGGACAATCCGTGCATAATTGCGACTTTTATCGTGCGGACAAAATTTAGTACATACATACATACATATATATATATATATATATATATATAAACTTTTGAGGTGGGGGTGGTTTTGGGTTCTTGGGGTCCTATAATGAAAAGTTATGAAGGAATTTTTCAAACGTCGCACCATGGTAACGACTGCAATAGGTAGTATTTCTTACGAAATCTACCTAAAACTGGTTTTTGAAGGAAAAGACCTGAGCCATTTCGTTACTAATAAAACAAGGCCGTTCTTTGAATTGTTTGGGATCCACGACGAGACAGAATACTGCAATAATTCTCTAAGAAGCCTTGTGAATGCTCTTAAAGTGGTTAATGATACCGCGAAAGAGGAATTGCTCCGATAAAAAACTTTAACGAATCGCTCAGGGACGAACAACAAAAACAATTCTTGTTAAGGATAGTCAAGCATCACAAAAAAAAGTCGTCAACAAGAGAACAAAAGAAGGGATTACAACGTTAAAAATTGATTAACATAAACATATGTTTTGCCTGTCATACTACCTGTTAATCTTAGTGTCTAGTTTTAGTATTATAATTTCTAAATTTTACAGTAAAAATAATTAACATTGAAAAATCGCATTTTTTGCCTACTTTTACAAAACTGCTCAAAGTGTGCAACCTCTAAATATTATCTGATCTTCTTAAAATTAGGCATATATATCTTTTACACCAATGAGACTTGGGGCGTAAGCAAAGTCTGCAAAAAAATTACATTTTATTTATTGCCATAGAAAATGAAACACCCTTATTACTCGTATTAAAAATTTTGAGTATTAGAGCTTCCAATAAGCTCTTGATAATATAAAAATGGTTCAAGTAAAAAGAAATGAAATCGATTTAACAACTCACGCTAAGATAGTGGATAAATGTAAGGGAAACTTTCAATAATATACATGATTCTGAATTTCGATAATAGAATTCTTTTCTAATAATGCTGTATATTTAATAATTAGTTCTTTTTTCCTAATGCTTAACTCTTAACAGGCGAATGATCCCGCTACGGATATACCGCATTTTCACGACAAACGTCAATTACACTTTTTTATTTATTTATTTATTTATTTATCTTGTGTGTGTGGGATGGGGTGGGAGGGCAGCAAAACTTTTATGACTTTTATTTACTTAACTCGACCATTTTTAAAATATCTGAAATTTTTTGTTCAACAACCCTAACATAATGGAAGTTCAAAATGACTATTATTTTAATTTTATTAGTTTTTGTTTGTCCATGGAGGCCACCTTTATTTCAACGTCTGCAGCAATTTTCTCACATGAAGGGTTTAAGGAATTGTAAATAGTTCATCGTTTATTTCTCCAATTCAAGTGCGGATTAAAGCAATTTGTACAGAATACATTGGGCTAAAAATTTGGTAATAGAGTAGTTTCCGAAACTAACTGCTTAATGTGAAATTTGTGCATAAATTTTCAGTTTTTTTCCAAAATTTGTCCTTTACAAGGGGGAATTTTACTAGCAAGAAAAACTGTCAGCATGACATAATTTTTCTTTTACAAATAGGCCGAAAGTACTTGTACCTACACGCCAAGTTCCAGATCTGGGACTTGCTTTCTCTTCGCTAAAAAAAAATCACAAATTTGTCACAAAATTGCAAAGCTTAGCAATTAATTAAAAAATAATTAAGGCTAAGGCCTACATTTTGTATGGTTTCAGTAATTTTTGTTGTAAATTTAGTAACTAATAGAAACCTCAGCACTTTTACATAAAGAAAAACAAATATTTTTTACAAGACCTTAGACAAAAACAGAATAGGGAAAGAGAAAAGCTGTTAATGTTGGCATATTTGTTAAAACATGATCAAAAGTGTCAAAACACATTCCTGCTTGTTGGTTTTTAAACCAACAAGCAGGAATTTTTAATCCTCCGTCTACCAGACGGGTCCATTGGACCCGACAGGTACATACAAAATATTCATTCAAACCAGAAATTTCTTTAAAATAAACTAAGTATATAAACCAGACAAAAATAAGGTAAATAAATAAGTTAAATAGTTTTAAATAAAAATTCTGGTGTAGAACGTTTTATTAAAACTTGAATAAAATTCCCGGTAGATCTAGGGTTAAACCAACAATTTTAATGCTGCTTGTCAGTCCCTAAAACTTGTTCCTACCATAAGTATGTTCTTGTAAATGAAACATTATACGATGTTACCATGCATCAGCCTCGAGGAAGTTTTAGAAAGTAAAAATATCCAATTTTGCATTTTTGCATAAGAAGTAAGCTAGGAATTATTAATGAAGTGAGACTTGCACATAGTGATTTCAAAATTTATTTCTATGAGCCAGCAGGGCCAAGATTTTCAATCAAGTTATCAAGAGATGACAAGACTTGGCTCCTACAAATAAAATTTTGAGAAAGATCAAAATTGCGGTTTTTAAACCAACAAGCAAGAACGTATTTTGACACGTTTGATCATGTCTCAACAAGTATGACAACATTAACAGCTTTTCTCTTTCCCTATTCTGTTTTTGTCTCAGATCTTGTATAAAAAAATATTTTTTTATGTAAAAATGCTGAGGTTTCTTTTAGTTAATAAAATTACTTACAACAAAAATTACTGAAAACATACAAAATGTATGGCCTTAGGCATAATTATTTTTTAAATTTATTGCTAAGCTTTGCAAAGGGCTTTATTTTCTGTTACCATTATTTAAAGAAAATCAAAAACATAAATTTAAGTGACACTCAGAGATAAATAGTTAGCTGTGACTACAACAAACAATAGTTGTATTAGATGTAAGCAATGCTGCCAAACAACAGTTTGGCAGCATTGTTTTGACATGTTGCCCTTGCCATATCTCAGCTTGTAGTCAAATCTCTATCCTGATATTTCTTGTGCATAACACTACCATACAATACTGTCAGACACCAGAACTTCAAATTTTTATCTCGTGCTCCACCAGAGATAGCAAAGCCTGAAAAGTGCGATTTTTGACATTTTTGAAAAATTTGGGATTTTTTTTTAGCGAAGTGAAAGCAGGTCCTAGATCTGAAACTTGGCGTGTGAGTACAAGTACTTTCGGACTATAAGTAAAAAAAAAAAAAAAAAAAAAAAAAAAAATGTCATGTTCACAGTTTTTCTTGCTAGAAAAAATTCCTTTTGTAAACGTACAAATTTTGAAAAAAAAACTGAAAATGTATGCTTAAATTTCACCAATAAAGGTATATTTTCGGAAACTACTCTATTACCAGATTTTTAGCTCAATGTATTGTGTACAAATTGCTTTAATCCGCACTTGAATTGGAGAAATAAACGATGAATTATTTATAATTCCCTAAACACTTCTTGTGAGAAAATTGCTGCAGACGATTAAACAAATATGGCTGTCATGCACAAACAAAAATTAATAAAATTAAACTAATAATCATTTTGAGCTTCCATCATGTTAGGGTTGTTGTACAAAAAATTTCAGATTTTTTAAAAATGGTCAAGCAACGGATAAATAATTTTCTCGGCCCCTTGAAATGGATTGACCCTGTTTCTTTAATTTAGTTCCAGTATTTGTTTGGAAACATCTTATTAGTGTATTTTGAAATAAAATATGCAAAGAATAAGAGTTAATGACTTCTTGCAAATGCATATATAATCTGAGTTTTTCTGTGTGTTTCTTGAAAATGACGTTAAATGTCGAAATTTAATAATATGCATTTACTAAAAAGATTCCTCTCTTTCCCTAATGATAATATAATATTTCTAAAGATATTAATTTGAAGTGCAGCAAATATTCCTGTTTATAGTTATTCATATTCATTATTGTGCACCTAGGCATAGCTATAATCAACTTTTTCTCTAAATGGAATTCAGAAATTACTAAAGAATAAAGCTAACAGCAAAAGAAGTAATTGGGTTCAGCAATGAACAAAATAAGTCAAAATATAAATGAAATTAAATTAAACCCTATTTCCGAAATGCTATTAACATGCTTTTGGTCTGTTATCGCCAAAAATCGAGAGAAGATTAAAACAATAAGTATGCAATTTACTTTGTGATTTCGCGAAGCAAATTATAATATCTTAATTTCAATGAGAAGGAATTTTATTGTTTAAAAGTGTAATTTAATCGACATCCAATGATCTTTCATATCATTAAATTTCTAACAATGGATAAATAACTGAAATGATCAAAATGTCTGAATTTTCTTTTAAATAAGTCTAAGAATTAGCATGCTCAAACAATTGTGAGAATATACTAATTTTAATTGCTAAAAAGCGTAAATAAAAAATTAAAGAACGGTAAAAATATGTTTATTCAACTGTTGAAATTTTTCGACTCTACCCGAGTCATTTTCAAAACAAATAAAAGAAAATATTCTAAAATCGCTTAGCCTATGAAAAGACATCATTTGAATTTCCATGTAATCTTCCGTATTATGCACGTTATTATTATTTTTTACTTACAAGGAAGGTTTCCATACGGGCATATTCAGAAAAATCTGAAAAAAAAATTCAATGTTCTTCTCATGTAGATATATATGTTTATAAATTTTTTTTAGCGGAATCTCGATAGAACGTTCGTAAAAAAAATAATGAAAAATTCGTTTATTTGGCGATTTATCATCGGTTTGCGATGAAATGAAATTTCGAAAAATGCTTTTTTATGTCGAATAGTCTTTAAGATTAAAATGTTTCATATTGAACTTTTTAAAATAAATTTAATGTAAGTAAGTTTAGTTCTGTCGGTTTTAGTTTGATTTAACTATAGTTTTGCCATGTATACATATATATTTATAATGAAAGTTAAATATCAAATTTTATGAATTAAAACAAAATTAAAATAAATTAAAATTGTTTCAAGATCTCAAAATTAAGGTCATTTGAGCGCTGTCGATTCGATTTTGTTGCTATGGAAACGGAGAATTCTTTGATAATGAAATGAATAACTGGTAAATGAATCTTGCTTTTATTTTGGAATACGCTTAAATATATGAAAGTATTTTTTATATATGAAATTGTTTTAAAAGTAATAAAATTAAATAACAAGCAACATAAATATGTAATACGAAAAAATGTACTTATTAAACTCTCTCATTGTTGATGTTTAAATTCATTAAATACTTTTTACACGTATTTTAAAAATCAATGAACAACAATTTTTAAGTGCATTAAAATCGTTTGCTTTTGGCGAGGAAAAGTACTGCTGGCCAAATCGGGGACCTTTCGTCTTTTTGTGCCAAATACTCGAGGGTATTTTATTTTTTTTTACAGATTTTCTACTGTAATTCCGCCGCTAAATTTGACTGATCCTTTATTACATACATAAGTAGTTTAATTGGTATTTTTTCAAAATATTCTGAGTATGCCCAGTAAGGAGACCTGCCTTGTTAGATGCTTATTTTAATTTTCGTAACAATTTTATAACTCGAGAATTAGTTTTGTTATATGATGTTAGTTATACGATTTTAGTTAGTTATATGATGCTGCATCGTTATATATTGAATTTTAGCGTGGTAAATCTCTATGGCTTTTTTTCTAATGGATGGATAATATAGTGGGTCGATTGGAAAGTCGTGTCGTATCGGGAAAATCAATTCGTACCTGAAAATTCTGCCCGGTAATTGTTATACATTAGATATCGGAATCAATGTCTAATAAATAAATTATAGAATAATTTTTTTCCGATACGAATTGATTTTCTCATAACAACACGACTTTCGGATCGACCCAATAGAATGGATGTAAAAATTATCTTACTTCCATTGACATTTATTTGGATGGTTTCTTATTGATATAATTTTGCTAGGGCTGTGGTTATTCTATTATATTTAGTATCAGCTATATGCTCTTTTTCCTACACTTAAGGTTTCCGTTAGTGATACCAATATAGTAATTCTTTTTTTTTTCGTCCACTCTAATGAATGATATTTCAAAACTCCTGAGTAATTTTGAAAATTAATTGGGTCAATTTTAGGGCAAATGACATTCATTCATTTCGGAGGGGTTTTGGCTACTAAGCAGATATTGAAACGGTTTAAACGATATTATAATTTCTCAAAAATCTTGGAAAATATATAATAGTATAAATCTTGTATTTTTGTGAATCAATTTCTTATTATTTGCAATATCCACGATTAATTTATTAATAAGGTGAACATTTAAAACCATTAATTATGAGCAAATCTTTGAACATTATCTAGTTCATTATCCAAATTATTTTCAGTGCATATAATAAAAACCCATCTTATGAAAAACTGTAAGTTGAAATTTTATACGTAAATAGAGATCATGCATTATTTGGAATGGGTGCCTGGTTAGCCATGCTACCGTACCAAATAGTAGAGTACATAAAAATAACGTGCATAATATGCAAGCGTACGTGAAAATTTGAATGATGGAATTCCATAGAACGTGCAATTTTCTAATATCCATATTTATTTGTTTTGAAAATGACTCGCTTATAGCCGGTACAGGTAACAGTTGAAAAAACCCATTTTTACTGTCCTTAAAGTTTTAATTTACACTTTTCATCAATTAAAGTTGGTATATTACTACAAGGTTTTAATTTGTTATACATAACTATCGATTATGAGAATTTGTTATTAC
The DNA here is from genome assembly GCA_963932465.1 of Maratus speciosus. Taxonomy (NCBI): domain Eukaryota; kingdom Metazoa; phylum Arthropoda; class Arachnida; order Araneae; family Salticidae; genus Maratus; species Maratus speciosus. The sequence continues at coordinate 172,845,056 of OZ010790.1, read as the reverse complement.
AACATATATAAGGGAAAAAAGAAATACACGAAAGGTGGCCAAATCTGAAATCTTATCTGTAACAAAATGACATACATACATTTTTTTGAAAATGTATGTGTGTATGTTGAGGGGGGGGGGGGGAATTGCCAGTTTATCCAGTATATAAAATTTCAGAAAGGAAGCAGTCATAAGCTTTATATTAACCAAATTGGACTGTGTCATAAGAATAGTAAAAATTTCACTTTTCACACATATTTTTCATACTCATTTCTCAATATTCATTTTCTTCTGAAAATAAATCTGTATCATTAAGTCAAAGATTAGTTGGATAATATATATCTTTTTGCAAAGATGAGAACATTGTTAGGCACTCTCTAAGTTACACTTTCAACTACAGAGCATTATAACATAAATCAAATTAAGAACGTCACATATATAATAAACTTTCTATGGGTCATTTACTAGTTCTTCCTTATTTAAAATTGTGAGACATATTCAGAAAGCAAGTTTTATGACTTTGTTAAAACAAAATCATACGAATGTGGACATTTATTTACCATTGAATCATATTGCACTATTTTTCAACATATTTAAATACAACATATGATTTTACGCTAACATAAAAAAGGTGCACATATAAGAAGGTAGCCATGATGTTACGATATCATTTAACTCGCGATTTTTATTATTATTTTTTTAACTACCTCTGCCTCCAAGAAATTCTTCAACTTCAAATAAATATCAAAAGTACTACGCTGATCAACAACTAGGCAAGCCAGTTTAATATTCGCTACAGATGGTCAACCGCATGGCGTTTCATAGGCCCATTTGTTCAGACTCAACTTAAAAATCAAACCAGTCTTCTAACTACTCTGTCAACTCATACTATATATTCTTGTACACCTCACAAATGTAGTCCATAGATTTCTTTTATCCGCACATACCTTGCATTGAAGCGAATTTTCTATCCTCTTAAAAACTATTAAAGCTTAATTACGCGTATCAGCTATACGTGCTATGACTATACATGCTCCTCTTATGAAAAATTTTGGTCATTGAGGATGGGATACCGCGCGGACAGAGAGGAGCCATTCTTCGGCAGTAGCAACTATATCGTTCCAGAAATATCTTCAGAAACACGCTCGACTATTTACAATAGTTAAAAGCAGACATTTTAGAATTATTTTAAATGGATCTTCTATTTTACAGATAAAGTGAATGCAATTTAATGTACAATTTTAACATGTACTTTTTTTCTTGATTACATCATTTCATTTAATAAAAGCATTTAGTAATATGTTAATAAGATATTGAAAATACTCAAATTAAAAATAGTTCAAAGGGTACCACTTAAAAAATTAATTATGAGAAATTATTGATTAAAAACACACTAAATTGTAAGCTTATGATTAATTAAGAGATTTTGTGGGTTTCTATAACCCATTTGACAAATTACGTCTGATTTCCAAGTAGTGTTGATAATGATAGTTTAAGGATAATGAAAATATCTCGATACCTCAACAGAATGAGACAAAATTTCATTGTAAAACTATATGTATTGGGATATGAATTTCATTAGAAGTAATCATTAGAAATGATTAATTTTATGTATTTTAAAATTTTCAAGAAAATATAAAGAAGCTTAAAGAAAAAAAAATATATTGTACATTTTATTTTATCTTGTAATTCTAATTAATTTAAGGAAAACAATACGTGTTATTTAAGATTTTGATTGAGAAAAGACATCTTATTTAAAACCCATTTATGCCTGACTTTAAATTTTCTAAAATTTCACGGCAAATCCGTTTAATAGGAAAAGAAATTTCAGTTTTACTTTGAAAAGCAACAGCGATACAGATAAAATCACACCGTGGATCATAAATAACCCACCTCGGAAATTCTACTGTTGAAGTGAAAAAATACTAAAGTAAAATACGCTAAAACAATTTAATATTGATCTGATAAAATGTAAACGTTCTAAATATCAGAATATGTATAATATGTATAATAGTACAATATGCATAATTATACGTTTTGTCAAGATATATATAACAAGTAAGAAAAAATTATACTTAATGAATAGATTATGAAACGCTTTCCAACATATTCAGAATAATGTAACAAAACTGCACCATTTAAAAAATTAAAATATTACGTCTAATTCAACCCTATGGAAACGCATAATACATTTCAAAACCCAATTTCAGCTGTTCCCATCCACAACTGGAAAGTATGCAAATTTTTTCAGCAGCCCTGTATATGATATATAGATTTGAATCTATTATCTACATGCATACCAAAATTTAGTTCACTTAAGAGATACATATACTTCAGTTGAAAATTTACCTTCAGCAATTTCCTTTAATAAAGAGAACGGTACGTGAATACTTTTCTGCAGCCCTGTTTTTGAGGTATAAAGTTTATATAAAACGAGTAAGATGCAAAAAAGTAATTACATTTTAAGACGCATACCAAATTTTAAACCGTACACTCCAGCAATTATTACTCAAAGACAGTACTGTACTGTAACCGATTTCTTTTGTGTGTCCCTGTAAATGAATAAAAAATGCTATGAATGCTCTGTTCTAACGTGATCGTAGTGAAATTCAGTGATTTATATCAATTTCAACGCATTTCAAATAGCATAATGTCATTAAAATATTCTGCAAACGATTTTTCCCCCTATACCATAATGTACTGGAATACTTTTGAGTGGCCCTGTAAATGAACGATTAAACCTGCATACTTCATATACAATACTAAACAATCTTTGGTTAGCCTAAACAACCTTTATCAATTTTATGAAAATCCGAGTATATTTACGCGAGTTAGAGCGTGGCCTCACGGACTTACGGACAGACAAACCGAATGCATAAACACTTTTCAACTTTGTTGGAATGTGTTAAAAAAGGCTTCTAAATTTTATATTCCATACCATTATTAAGTGTTTTACGGACCACGAAAATATAGTATATTTCTTTATTTACAGAGACAAATAATATTATAATATTTATTATTAATAAACTAAGAGTAATCGTATTCGACGCTTAAAAACAGTATCTTATATTTGGGATGTTACAAACATGAATGGAAATAGACTAGACCACATTATTGTAGAATTAAAAAAGTAAGTATCTGAAAGAAGTTAACAAAATAAGATTATAGCTTATTTATTTTGATAATCGAAAGAAAAAATGCAAATAATAGTCCTTTTTCATTTCCTGATCTTGGACAATGAAAAAACTACGAACAGCCAAAAAAAAAACCATTTAAGCAAGTAAATATACAATATTGTGCTATCAAGTCTCGGTAACAGATGAAGGAATTTATAGATAATTATTCCATGCAATTTTCTTGTTACAACGAAAAAATATATGTGTACAAATTTATTAAAATTCGAAGAGTATTAAATATGGGAAGCTAGGCATAAACGGGCTAATAAAAAGTATATCTACATTAATAATGTTATTGGTATAATGAATCATACGCTGCTAAAATGCAGTAAAATGAAAGCAATTTCAGCGAGAAGAAAGTTTATTTGCCATTTTCATTAATATGTGTGCATTTTCAACGCTGTACGTTTGATAAGCTAAAATGTAATTAGATATATTGCTTATAATTTCATTTTGATTTAGAGATGATATTTTCAAATGCACTAATTATCATGAAATAGCTCACAAACGAAAACTAATTAACATATATTTATATTCTAGAGGTAAATTTGTAAATGTCAAGAAAGCATTACATGTTTTCGGAATAAACAAAAATGGAAATCGAATTATTCAGTAAAAGACGGATGATAGATTGTAAATTGCAGAACAAATAATTATACTTGATTAATAGCTGGAATATTTTACGACATTATGGTATTATTCATTGTGATATGCACATTAAATAGTTGAAAATCTTTATAATTTTATCAAATATATGCAAAATCACATTAAAAATATGGCATTTTGATGATTATATGATAGAATATATGAAACTACCAGCAACTATCTTTCTATCGAGAAAAATAAAATTTGTTAAAATATTTCATTTATTCTGACTTTTCCGATTTCGAAATATTTCCAAAAAAATGATTGAATTATATGTCAATAGCTGATTTTCCGTAAGCAAATCAACGGACAAGTTTAGCGTCAGGCATAGGCGACAGTAGTGAGAACATTGTTTAAATGAATGTAAATATTATTAAAGAACTTTCCAAAAACCACTCTATTGACTCTATTGTGCAAATCACACTTGCTAAAATACGCCATTTGAAAGTACTGTTTGTTTTCGGAAAGCAAAACCCTCCATGATTTTGCGCATGCATCAGGTCTGCTTTGATTTTATCAAAATAGGTATGAGCGGAGTTTGTTTAGCTGCGTTTGGCTGTACGCCAATCTTAGTGACAAAGTACACGTGAACGCCGAAGTGAAACTTCGGAAAATACCAATATCAGCGTAACACCCCTTTAGATAGTAGAATAGTCTCAGAGTTCTAGGCGCGTATTTCGGACACGAACAGTAAAATTTATTGCGGGAGAATACACATATTTTTAAATGTCTTCACACAAGTACTGTCGTGAAAAAAAAAATTAAACACCTTATTCTAACTCTGCAACAAATTATTGCAGAAGAAAGGTAAAGGTACCGAACGATTGGAAATAAAGTTTACTTTTAAATGATGTTTATAAAATTGCTTAGGGGGTAGGGCTGGATTATTTATCAATATATCGACAAATATTGATATTTTTTTATGTATCACAATAACAATTTCTAAACCTTGACTCTATTGATATATCCCAATAAAATAACAATGCTTAGAGCCCACTGGAATTTTGAACACGAGCCTTGAAAAAAGAGAGTAGAATATCTCAAAAACAAATAAAATAATAATGTTTTGCACACACCACCACAGCCCCGAAAAACATAGCCCAATATTCCATTACAATGTTTTCTCCCTCCATCCTTTCCAAAACAGAAAATCTACCTTGATTATCTTTCTTTCCACTGATTATCTCTAGAAATATCCCAATTATTGCAATATCCCTTCGATGAAATTTTTGAGTTTATTTCACTGCCTTTGTGCGTAATGCTGAATAACACCTATCGTACTTCTCTCTCTCGCTGTTGTGATTGATCCACACCTATTGATGTAACTACAGCTACTGATACGTCAAGAATAATCAAACGAGCTCTGATTATTGCTGAGTTGCAGTTGATATAGAATATAGCTGGTTATCATTGAGTCTTTAGTATAACAGCTCGGATGCTCGATTTGCGAGCAACCAATCAGAGTCTGCTAATGGTAAACTTTGCTTTTTGTTTCTCGTTGGGGGAAAAGTCAAGGACAAAGCACTCGTTCACTGTAATGATTCGTTGCTTTAAAAAGAGCTTCTCAGACTGTAACGTCTATATGCTACTGAATACAATGCTTATTAATATTGTGTATTGATATACTTTCTTCTGTGTTGTTTGTTGTATTTTCATTAGAGCGAAGTTTTCTCGCATTAATTTAACATATTCTGTCTTCATATTTTAGCTTAAGAGGAATATTTACCAAAAAATAAATTTTAATTAGTATAATACTATTCCAAAATATGATTTGAATATTTATATATTTTTTAAAAAGTTTTGATGTTGTTTTCTTGAAGTAAATCGGTAAGAATATATAAATACAGTGATTTTTTTCGATTAAGAATCCATTAATTCCTTAGAGAAAGATTGAAAAATAACATGTCTGCTGCATCTGTCATCCACTGAAACCTACTTAATTAAAAGTATATTAGCATGACATGTGACATTAAATTAATTTTAGTTTTTCGCCTGCTTTTACTTATTTTAATTATATTAAAATCGTCACTGTCCAAAATTTAAGAATATTTTATTTTAATTTGTTTTGTTTTTTTATAATAATCGCAGTTATACGCGAAGTAATTAAATAGTTAAAATGTTATTAATAAATAATCCATAAAGTAGGAAGAAAAGAAAACATACTATTTTTAAAGAAAAATACTATGCCACAAATGGTATAAGTGAAAACAGATATCAAACATTGGTTTCTTTTCTAAAATATTCCTATTTTGCATAGATATATATACATAGTTTAATGATGCTGTGTGAACATATACACGTATAAAACCTCGATTCGTTGCTTTCTACATGTGTTGGTACTTAAATTGCTGCTACTGTACCATTTTTTTCGAAATTAGAAATATTTCTATTCTTACACATTTTAAGGTATTTATCATGATTTATCATCAATATCAATATTAATTCGTTGATATATTGCGATATTAAATTTCTGATATCGTCCAGCCCTATTAGGGGGCCATCTACATATCAAAACGAACCCAAACTTTGTTTTTTACCAATAGCAATGCCCAAGTTTGCCACCCTAAATAAATTCTACGCCCTTCAATTAGCCTAAATCCAAATTTTCATGAAATTCGTACGATTAGTTTTAGAGAAATTAATTATTTTTAAATGAGCCTATTTTAGGGGCTGTATCCAAATTGAAGTTCGGTTCTCGATTGTTAAAATGGTACAAAACGATTATGTCACTTCTATTAATATATTATTTCTTGCCAATATGACCATTTCACTCGCTTAATGTGTATAGACTAATACCAACCAAATGTTTCAATAAAATAAGTAGAATATAGTCTTTTTCAAATTACAATTTACTACACATCGTAGATGCACTCTTCAATCATCATTTTCACTTTTTTTTATCATAATTTAAAAACTACTTGAACTAAAAAATTGAAATTGATAATTCGCATAAAGCCGGACATAATAAATGTAAATCTATCAAAACAATGTTAGATTCCAATTCATATTTTTTTTCGAACATTAATGTCATAATTCATATTATAAAATTTTTAAATTTACAAATTCAATGTATTTATTTTGAGTTTTTTAGTATTATATCTACACACACAAAAAAAAAAAAAAAATATATATATATATATCACATTAGGATTATAATATCAGGAAATATTAATAAAAATATGAAACTCTAATTTAACATTAGAATCTCTTAATTTTAAATGTTTATAATTCAAAAATGTAGTATCCAATTAACTTGAAAATTCGTTTCTAGGCATAATTTGAACCGAAGATTTAAAATATACTTTCAAAATTGGATGTTGCCATGGTAAAAGACAAAGTTTGGTATGGTTTTCATTTTTAGAACGCCCCCTAAGAGAATTTATATACCTTAATTAAACGTAGACTTTATTTCCAATCATAATAAGCACTAATACTACAATACATATTAAAAAACTCATACACACATAAATAACGACTGCATTCAACAGTTAAAGGTATATATAAATATTATACGGACATACAAACAATAAATACAATAAACCCAACTGGAGAAATTGCAGACTCAGGCATCGGCCGGAGTAGCTCAGTGGTTAGAGCAGCAGTCTTGTATACTGTGGTTCCGGAATCGATTCCTGGCTCTGGCTAATTTTTCACTCTAGTTGGGTTTATTGTATTTATTGTTTTTATGTCTGTATAATATTTATATATACCTTTATTTCCAATCTTTTGGTAACAGTAACTTTCTTCTAAAGGATTTCGAAGATAAATATGTTGTTTATTTATTTATTAGTTAGTTTATAATGTTTTGCTTGCTCTTTAATTATAATTAATTAATAACTTGCTTTTTGCGAATTGTAAACTATAAGTGTGCTTAAAAAAAATTAAAATCAGCATCTGGACAATAATGTCAACAAACAATGTTCAAAATTATTTTTATGTATTTGTACAATGTTGCATTATTATTACTATGTTTAATTAATTCATTAATTAACTAATTATTATTTAGACTTTATATCTTTGATTGATTTTTCAAAAAAATATTATTTTATTTTTTGGAAAAAATAAATGAAAAATTTTGAAAAATAACTTTAATTGATGAATAACTGCTATTAATTAATTTTTAAACAGTTAGTAATTTTAGCATAAAAATTAAATTAATATTTTATTAAATATATATTTTTTATTTAATGTATGCTTAATTTATTAAATTAACAACATTTTTAATATACATTACAAACGTTTACTTTAAAATAAGCGCAATACATAATATATTTTATATTCAATTTTTCATTATATTTTATAGTAGTAATAAACTGAAATTTATTCTTTTTCTGTTTATTTATTGCACATTTAAAGTTACCGAAATTTAAAACTATTAATATAATTAATAATAAAACTAAAATAAAAAATTATTGAATTTTTTTTCTGGGAAAAATGGAGGAAAAGAGTATTAAAAAATAAATAAAAATAAATTTACGAGAAATGCAAAAAAGGTTTTATCAGTTAAAATTTGAAAATAAAATTAATTAAAATAATAGTTAGATTATTACATAAAATTAAAAATAGTCATCTTATTACAAATAAATATTCCCAGTTTCAATAAAATTAGTTCTCAGAAACCGTCTTCAAGAGGTGAAAAGACAACAAAATGCAAGCAATAAAAAAAAATAAATAAATACAAAAATAAAATGGGTAAAGTTTTCTGAAAACAAAATATTTTTCATAGAACGTCTAGTTATCAAATCACTATTGTTTTCCCAATATTTATAATGATAAAGTAACTTATGAAAATAAATTTATAAGATGGAACTTTGTATTATAAAGATAATAAGAAAAATTAAACATTTGTGCTTCGATAAATATATCTCATTTCTGAATTATTAAAGGAGAGGTTATAGAGAGATGATTTCAGGAAATAGTTACATATAATAGCTTATAAGTGTCTAATTGAATTATTGAGGACAATTATTATTAATCTAATTGGAAGAAGAAAAAAACAAGTACAGTTTTTTTTAATTATTTAATAAAGATAATTTTAAGGTTCTAAAAAAATGTGTGAAAACTATAAAATTTTTTATGGCAATTAATAGTATACATAAAATACATAATATTAATAATAAATAGTAAAACTTAAAAAGTCCATTCTGTTAAATAATAATAAAAGACGATGTCTGCTGTAAAATTATATCACACAATTCAATCAATCAAAAAAAAAAAAAAAAAAAAAAATCCAATTTGCTATGATTTCATTATCATTAGTTGTAAAAGTTTAAATTTATCAGACATATTCAGCTTTTTATAAAATTTGCGGGGAGGGGTGATAAAATTTTTTAAAAAAGGTCTCAAATAATGTTGAGATTACAGCGTTTGGCATGCCCCCGACAATTAGAAACCGAGTTATAAGGTAGTGAGCACCGAAATGGCTAAGGGCCGAAATGGCAGGGGACCGAAATGGCCAGGGACCCAAATGTCTCGGTGCCGAAATGGGCTGAGGCCGAAATATCTCAGGACCGAAACGGCGGGACCGAAGTGTCGGGGCCGAAATGTCGTGTACCCCTCTTAGATATATCGAAAACTTGAAATAGCACTGTTATTCATAATTGCAAAGATAAATTCAGTGAAACAGCGGGTTTGAAGTGGGCAGAAACCCCGTGAAGATATGTAATTTTTTTTCTAATGAATTTTTACAATAAGAAGTTAAACAGCATAGTTGCCTGGAATCGTTTTTAATATAGCAATTGTTCAAAAATAGATTTTCAGAATCATTGCAAAATCTCATATCCTTCGAAACATACAAATAACCTAGCATTACTGAATTGCGGGTTTCTGGATGGCACACATTGCATGAAAAGATATTATAACTAATAATTTTTGCTAAATTGTCATTCAGACCACTGATCTAAAGATTTAACAGTTATATTCCATTTTTTGACTGCAATTACCATTGGTTTTAATGGCTAATTTAAAAAGGATTTTTGAACACTTAAAAAAATCTATATTTAGATCAATATATTATTTATTATAATTTTTTGATTGATAAGTAATTGAGTACTAACTGTATAAATATGTTGAAAACTAAATTGATAAATGTGAATTTTCAATTAGAAAATAATATGAAATAATGAAAGAGCCAAAATCTCCGTCCGCTGAAAATGCAAAAGAAAAATTTTTAATACGGTTACCGAGTACAAAAATGTATTAAATTATTATTTTCCTTTTTTGTGACAGATTTGTCCTTCTACAAAAAAGAAACAATGTACTTTAATCTCTCATTATCAATAGACATTAAATTTCTGCTTTCCCGCCATTTAACTTTGGTTCTACTTTCAAAAATATCATAAAAATGCTTCTGAAGATCCAGTGCATACTTCTCTTCGGATACGATGTATCACACGTTTCGATTCCAGTAACTGTTTTTCGTGGGAACAGCCTAGACATGTGTTAAACTTATCTATAGATGATAAAATAAAAGGACTATACAGTAGGGTGGGCCGAAAAAAACTTTTTTTTGATTTTCGATGATGGGTAGTGCAGAAAAGTGGCCACTAGTGGCACCAAGTTCTCACAAAAAATTTGAGATTTTTAGGACAATTCCTATATTTGCCGCTTTTGGCTTGAAGTTTTGCTAAAATGCTGATTTTTGAACTTTTTTAGCAAAAATTTAAAAAATGTTAAATTAAACTTATTTTAATCGTATGTACTTGAAAAGGCATATTTAATGTTCCAAATGTATCAATAAGCTCTGATAATGTATTATTTAATTGCTATGTGTATTTTAAATTAGACGATTTTTATAGCCTTTTCGCGTTTAAGTGAGCAAAAGTTGCATGTATTGTTTGAATCTTTCAACGGTTTCTCTCTTTTGTCTTGTTTATGTCCCTTGGTCTTCCTTATTTTTTTTTATGCTTTAAGGGTCATATATTTGGGTGACGGACAGCAGAATCCCTCAGAAACAGATCTGAAGGAGAGAAGGGGGTGGGGCGAGAACTTAACCGAACGCAATGACTCATCGTGATGTTGGGGGAGTGAAGGAAAAAATACAAGAGGGGAGAAAGTGCGATAAGGGATGCTTATTATTTTTCTGTGCTCAGTTTCCCTGTGACATTTGTTCAGTGTAAAAGTAAAACCTTTTCCTCGTGCAATACATTGCATTTTGGATCGTTTAACGTGCCTTTACTGTGTTTTGTGCTTTTTATTACGACGCGTTTAGAAATGGCTAGTGCGAAAGTTCATGATCATGTAAAGACATGTGATAGCATGAAAAGTAGCCATTTTGGGGCACCGTACAAATTAAAAGACTTGCAATTGCCAACTATTGCTAACATCATGCGCCACTACTATTGGTTGCGAAGCAATATAGGAGAAAACAGAGATACTTATCTTCAACCAGTGGATGATATTATTAAAATGGTAGGTGAAAAAGTTTCCGAAATCTTGATAAAATCTTCTATACCAGTGGTTTCCCAACAAACAATTAACGGAAGTATTCAAAACTATTACAATGAGTGTAGATCATTGGAGAAATCTTGTAATCATGCGGGCATTAAAGGCAAGGCGATCCGTGAAGATTTCGTATGAAATGCGGAAACCGCTCTCTTTGACATTGCAGCTTGTAAGTGTAGAGGCTTGAACAATTGTAGCTGCGAAATCAGACATAAAGTTCCACATCGGGAGGTGAACTTCTTGAAGGATCAAAGAACTGTTCGAAAAATATTTATCGGAGATATTGATTTAAAAACGAGCAAAACTCTTGGAAAGAAAATATCGCGGAAAATGAAAAGGGATACAATTTCAACGAGGAATAGTGGTTCTGCGACAAAGCCTTCAACGAGTGGAGTTAGATCCAGATGGAAGACAGTTATATTGTTGGAAGATTCAAGTAGTGGGAGCTATCAAACAAGCAGTTCTACTGAAAATTTGAACCAGGCATCTTCAAACCCAAACACTCCTAAATGCATATTCGTGTCTCACACAGCGTCCGCCATGTCTCAGGGAAACTGAGCACTGAAAATAATAAGCATCCCTTATCGCACTTTCTCCCTTCTTGTAATTCCTCCTTCACTCCCCCAACATCACGATGAGTCACTGCATTCGCTTAAGTTCTCGCCTCACCCCCTTCTCTCCTTCCAGATCTGTTTCTGAGTGATTCTGCTGTCCGTCACCCAAATATATGACCCTTAAAGCATCGAAAAAAATAAGGAAGACTAAGGGACATAAACAAGACAAAAGAGAGAAACCATTGAAAGATTCAAACAATACATGCAACTTTTGCTCACTTAAACGCGAAAAGGCTATAAAAATCGTCTAATTTAAAATACACATAGCAATTAAATAATACATTATCAGAGCTTATTTATATATTTGGAACATTAAATATGCCTTTTCAAGTAAATACGATTACAATAAGTTTAATTTAATATTTTTAAAATTTTTGCTAAAAAAGTTAAAAAATCAGCCTTTTAGCAAAACTTCAAGCCAAAAGCGGCAAATATAGAAATTGTCCTAAAAATCTCAAATTTTTTGTGTGAACTTGGTGCCACTAGTGGCCACTTTTCCGCACTACCCATCATCGAAAATCAAAAAAAAAGTTTTTTTCGGCCCACCCTACTATACAGGGTGTTATAGTTGACCTATAGCTAGTAATTCAAAAATCAGTTTTTGAGGGTACATGAAATTTTGTTTTCAAATTCTATTCTCCATCAAGTGATAACCCTTTTAAATCAAAATAGTTATTGTGTAAAAAGTTAGGAAATTTTATTTTCCAGACTGCCTTTGTTCGTCTATGCGATATCGTTTCTCCATACAGTAAAATAGCAGAAATTCCATTTTTGTAAGACCAAAACTTAAAGAGTTGAGAGATACATTAAATTTTACAAATTTCCAGTCTTTTCTGGTATTCAGAAATAGGGAAGCCATGCAGCAGGAGCACATGACAATAAATACTTAATTCGGAATTGACAAATTAGAAAGCATTTTTGCTTGAATTACAGAAAAATTCCAGTACTTCTGTGCACTTTATCAGAGTTCTCTAAAAGAAAAGTTAGTTTTCTGAAAGTTTGCTAACGTATATTCTTTATTAGTGAAGTTACAAATAAAATTCAGAGTTTGACAAGTGAAACATGCATATTGAAATAATATTTATACATATAGATACATATAGATACATATATGTGGCAGTATCCTGTTCTATGAGGCTAATTGCATTTAGCTCTTGCCTTAGCAATACTTCACCTCTTTATCAACGGTTGTAGATGACAACAGTCCCGCAGCTCATTTAAATGGGAAAATGTTGTCATCCCTTTCGCTACATAATCTACTAACTTTCACACAAAAATATGATTGTAGCATAGTTGCTAGTCAGAAGAAATAAATTTAATGTCAGCAAGTGATATTCTATTCAAAGTGGGATTCCATTATTTCAGCCATCTAACAAAAAAAAAAAAAAAAAAAAAAAAAAATACTCTTCCTGACACTGCTAATGATTTTAGAACTGACGATAACGCACAAAAATCTGGCTCCGCGATTGTAAAATGTACAAGTACCTTTAAAACCACCTCGCAAATTACATAATCCCATTAGAGTGCCGTGAGCAAAAGGTTCAGATCCAATGAAAAGTCAAAATCAGCTCAAGACCGCTAATAAAACTGCGTAATTCGGCTAAAAAAAAACACAGAAAGTAAGTTATAGAACTCTGCTGAAATATATGAGACAGAAAATAATGTTTAAATCGAATGCGTTAAAAAGGAAGAAAATAATAGACATTGGATCAAAAAATTTTCAAACGAAAATGAAAGTAGGAAATTTCAAAAAGTATGACCCGTTGAAAGAATTAGATTTTCAGAAGGGAAAACGAGATAATAATATTTCTAGACTAAATATTGTAAATTAAATGTCAAAAGTTAAGAAAAAATTAAATTTAGTATACGTTAAAGTAAGTAAATTAAGTAAATTTAATATACGTTATTGCATAAAATATGCTATACGTTTCGTAAAAAGGACCTTAAGTATAAAGCATCCATTTTGATGTCCTCTAATCAGTTCACAATAATCATACGTAAAATAAACAAAATACCAAAATTATCTCTTCAATACCTTCTGCAATAGTGAGACATTTCGTAATATTCATGGTTCTTTTATAAATGTCATTATATTTTTACAGTATGGCTATGTAAAAAAATAAAATTTTCCTTCTTTTAATATATTGTACAAGGAAATATTTTTTCAGTGATAATTCAAAGCAATTAAAAAATAAACACCATTTTCTCCAAAATGCAAAAGGCGGACACTGAGATAATATCTATGCATTGTATTAATTTGTTTTGTTATTTAATCATCGTTTTTTAAAGTAAATATAATATGACGTAGCACATTTATGCGTCATATTAATACACATTCCAAAGGGTAATTATAAATATTTAGAATAGCCGATTTTCTCATTTCAAAAATATAAATGAAACTCTATAGAACTTTGCACCTCCTACGAGATTAACTTCACAACAAAATACCAGAAATTATTAAGTATCAAAATAACTTGGAGAGGAGGGATTTCGTCTCCTAGACAACAGATTCTCTTGAGAAGCTTCATATTATTACCCAGATCGGAGCATTACGTTCGGAAAGAACGAAAGGAAGTCTAATTATATACTATATGATATCGAATTTAGTTCCATTTTGCAGTATTGGATAAGCGGAAAGTTTCCTCGATATTCTTTTTTATGTCTAAATGTGAAAAGCTACATATATTTTCAGAAAGACCAAAAGATGCCTTCAAGTATCCTATAATAAATAAATGTGCATTTATTAATTTAAATTTGTTCTGTAAAAAAATATTGTTAATCTGTTAATAATTAAATCAAACTTTTAATTCTGATAATTCTGGTTTATGTGTTAGTAGATAATATACAAAAATACAATAATGCAATAATATGTGAAGCATGCAGGAAAAAGTTTTAACACTAAAAAGGCACAGTGATGCATATCTACATAATTTTTTATTGAATTCTTAGCAACCAGTATATTTATATAGAAATAATAATACTGTACAAATTACAAAAAAAAATAAACTTAAAAATCTATCTTAAAATTTCTGGTGTTTATTCTTTAATATATGAATAAGAAACATAATGCTAAAAAAAATTATGCATTTATAGGTTAAGTTTTAACAAATAAAAAAATATATAAAATAAGGTATTTAGATTCATACTTATTAAAATATTCACTAATTTGCAATATTATAGTTTTTTACTTGTATTGTAGATGTTCAATATAAAGAAAGGTTGACATATTATACGAAATATATATCTCTTATTTTTTTTTTCATTATTTTTCCTGTTATAAACTTTTCAGAGAATTATGTATATTTTTTTTTCAAAACAAAATAAAACATCTTGCATTTAGGGGATAAATTGTAAGGCCGAAGAGTTCCAAAAATATCTTGCACATTATTTGATATATATATATATATATATATATATATATATATATATATATATACATATACATATATTGGCATCAAAATAAGGTAGTCCGAGTTAACTGTTGCAAAAAGGAGGATGTTTATATTTTCTGAGAAAAGGTCTTTAATGGTTATAGAGGATATCTAATTTTTGGTATCTTTGTATGAATTTATAGTTTTTCGTTATAAGACAAACAAATCTCTTTTAAATTTTAATAATTTTTTGAATATTTACTCTATATCTCAATGACAGTTCAATCTATTAGACATTTTCATAATTTTATTGACTTCGAATTGAAAATTTTAAACAGCTTTTACTATTAGTCAAAAGTATTTATCCAAGCACAGTATTCAGGAACTATATATAATTTGAACAAATCTGTAACTTTTTAATTCTACGCATTCATTCTACATATTTTCGTTATGATTACAATAAAGCACAGTGAACATATTTCCTGTCGCATTTGGGTGCTGTTATTTACTAATTATGAATACAATTTGCTTTCAAACAGTAGAATTTTTTCATCATCTGAAACGTATTTTTTGAGAAAGTTAATTGGAAATGTTATATTTCATACTCAAAAAACGTTATGTAAAGCACAATTTGGCGTTAACACTGAAAATAATTCAAAATGAGTGGTTTTTTGAGCCATCTACTAATTGTCTGATTCACAAAACTGAAAGTAAAAACATCCCATTGCACACTAATCTAAAACCTTCACAATATTTTGCATTTTCTATAATAGCTCAACATACGCTTATAGTAGGAGAGCTGTTGAACATTTTTGAGTAGGTATTTGAGGCACCCTGAAAATTTGTGCAACACTTCTTTTGTAATGCCTGAATACAAAATCGAATGTCTGGCTGAAGGATCGTGGCCCAAAAACTGTGCCAGACACGTGTCAAGTGTCATTTGGCACTTGACACGTGTCTGGCACAGTTTTTCTGCCGACTAAAGTGTCTGTCATTTTCAAAATATTTTTTTTTCTAAGCATAAATATTATTCTGCCTCAATCTCAGCGTGCCTCAAATACCTTTTTTGGGTAGTCAAAAAATGGCACTTGACACGTGTCTGGCACAGTGTTTGGGCCGACTAAAGTGTCTTTCGTTTTAAAAATATTTTTTTCTAAGTATAAATATTATTCTGTCTCATTCTCAGCGTGCCTCAAATACCTTTTTTTTGGGGGGGGGGGGGGGGTAGTCAAAAAATGGCACTTGACGCGTGTCTGGCACAGTTTTTGGGCCACGATCCTTCAGCCAGACATTCAATTTTGTATTCAGCCATTACAAAAGAAGTGTTGCACAAATTTCCAGGGTGCCTCAAATACCTTCCCTAAAATGTTTAACAGCTCTTGGACTATTAGTTTAAATTTCTCAAGAAAATACATTGAAAGACATGCCTTTTCAAACATATTCGATAAAATTGAAATTCTTCAAAAAATACTTTTGTAAGAAAACAATTTTTATAACTGTAATTTTTATTTATTTATTTATTTTTTTTTTGGCAATGGGTTATCAGAATATTAGAGAATAAGCATTGATTTACGGTCCTCCGATAATGTATATAATTCTCTTAAGATGTTTTGATTGCTCACACATAATTTATAGCCACTTTTCCTAGCTGTTTGATTGATTTTTATTTCAAGATTCTTCGTATATGTGTATACAAGGTAAGAAACATAGATTTAAGGAAGACTAGGGAGGGTTGACTCACTTTTAACAAAATGATTTTTTATTTTTTAAATATTGAACGCAGAATATAGTTTTATATACCATTTTTTTCGTTATACAATCAGTTATCAAATTAAAATTGCTACATAAGTGCAATATATAAAACATTTGAAAATTATTGATTTTAATCATGAGAAAATAATGGGTCAAGGCTCCCCACATATGGGAGGGTTGACCCACTATATGGGAGACTTGCCCCACTTTTTTTTATATTGAAATATTTGTGAAAAGAAATAAAATCAGTTTAAAAAAAAAACAAAAATAATTAAAATAAAAATAAATAAAAATAAAAAAGCAACAATAAATATTTTTGAAAATATGATGCTTAAACAAACTTGTTTAGACGCAATCGCAAGTCAGAGGAGAAAATATTTGTTTTAAACAGGATTTTGCACTAGCAGGTATAATTGTACAACAGGGCAAATGAAATTTTAACATTTAAGACATTATTCAATTAGATAGAGGTTCCATTTTCATATGGCTTCGTATATTATTATGTCCGGATTTAGGAGTTACACTCCCACTTTTCTTGTCTCCTTGTCCTACATTTTGTGACACCTGACAGCTCTAGTTTGGCTTCATCTCACTGTATTCATCCTGCTGAAAATTGTCTACATACCTTCCTTAAGTTTTTCAATCCATGATATGTTCTTTTGCAGCCACATGAGCACTTAACTTATCATTAACATCTTTTAACCCTTTCAGGGCTTAATTAATGCTTTCAGTACTGAAATGCTGAAATAAATGAATGGCACCGGAATTTACGAATAAATTTATTTGGAAATAAGAAAAAAGCTATACTTCTCATACATATTAAATGGAAAAGATTTTATCAAAATTCTTGTACCATTGTGGCTTTTGAGAATTAAAATTAAGTTGTTTCATAAACATACCACTGCCCCTGAAAGGTTTAAAACTGGTGTTTTCATACTTTCTAGTCCTTTGTGGTCTTTTCCACTGTTTCTATTTACCTATTGTAAGTAATATTTAAATGGAAAAAAGATCTCATGGAAAAAAAAAAACCCCAGGAAACTTTCCCATTTATATTTCATTAAATTTTACCTTGCAATAATATACTATACAATACTATAGCAATACTAATACTATACAATACTAATACTATAGCAATTTTTCACATCTTTCTTTAATGAGTTTTAAACATTTACTTTTCCATCAACCCATTTTACTGTAGCTTTACAGAACAAACTTGCATTGTCTTTTATATATACCTATTAACCTTTCATTATGCACAGTGTATAACAACCAGATTTCCAAAACCACTTAATTAAGGGAGAGCATCTGGACAACCCTCTCTCAAATGGACTGAGTCAAGCCTCCCTCACATGCACTGGGTCTAGCCTCCCCACATAGCACTTTTCTAAAGAATAGCACATTGTTATGTTAAGCCTAACTTACTGTACAATCTTTATGCCTGGAATGAAAGCTCGATCTTTCTGCATTGCTTGAAACCTACTTAATTAAATTTCTATGATATATTTTGTCTGAAAGAAGATTGCACAATATTTCTATACAACACAACATTTAGGTTGAAAACGCCTCACATTTGATTTTTTCCACATCCATTTCGATTATCTGCATGAAATAAAGACTGTTGTTTGAACATCCCAGTAACTTTGGTTGACACCTATTGATGAAACTCTGAAGTTCCTTTAAATATGAAAACTGATGGGTGGGTCAACCCACCCTAGTCTTCCCTATATCAAATTTCAGTGTATTTCAAATTTATCAATTACAATTTAAGTTTTCATAACACTTCCATATTTTTTAACATTTTCCAACATTGTTGATAAGTTTTTATGATTTCGATTTGTCTGTCCGTCTGCCTGTCTGTTCGTCTATCCGTCTATTTGTCCATCTGCCTGTCTGTTCGTACTCTAACTCGCATAAATATAGTCCGATTGTAATAAAAGGGATATTAGTTGTTGGGTATCACTATGGCATGTTCGTTATTGAAAATGAAGTGTGTAGAATTTACGGTTCATTTTCAATGACACTCAAAAGAATTTCGTTACATTTCGGCCTATGGGGAAAAATCACCTTCGGTGTATTTTCATGATATTACACCATTTTAAACATATTGTAAATTATATTTAACCCTGAAGTGGATTATAAGGCTCTTACTTAAGAGCATGGTGAGCATAGCAGTTATTGTTCATTTACAGGCATACACAAAAGAATTTGGCTATAGAAGAAAATGAAAAATAAATGAACTATTGAAGCCTACGAACAATAATTGCTGGAGGTGCGTTTTCAGTTGTGGTGGGCGTTTATAAATTTAATTATTTTTTAAATGTCACTTGGTATTTAAATTTTATCTAGATGACATACTAGGTTGCACAAAAGTTTTCTACAACATCCATTTATTGGCGGAAATTGATGTTTGAAAATTTTCAAATGTGTTATGCATTTAAATGAACTAACTTTTAGCATACTATGTAGTATACATACATATCAATATATCATAAACAGGGTTGCACAAAAAATGTATATTTTCCAGAGTATTCATGGTAATAGCAGAAATTGGGTTTTAAATGCATTGTGTGTTTTCCAAATTGTGCATTTAGACATCATCTTTCACCTGAGACTTTGTTATTATATTCTGAATGTGTTTGAAAATGCTTCATAACCTATGCCGTACGCATGGTTTCTCGTTCTTGTTACATTTGTTTTACTTTGTTTTCAAATACTATCATATCTGATTTCAACAATGTGATTACGTATTCTTCATGTGAATAAAAACCAAACTCGTATAATTAAAATACATTGAAATATACTGATGTTATATTCTGATGTTAATATTTAGTTTTTGTTCTGACCTTATTTATCTCATTTAAGCAATGTTTAAACAAAAATGAAACAAAGACGCAGTAAATATGGTTCCTAAATTATATTACGATTATCAAAACAAACAAAATTTTAGATTTTTTTTTTTTTTTTACTCTTATTTTATCGGGAGGAACGGGGAGGAGAATAAAATATCTAAGCTTATCTACATGTTTTCTTTCTTGACGTTAAAGAGAAAATTGAATTGAAAATTTTTCTTTTACATCAAATATTAGCTAAAAGATAGCACAACAATTAATACCTCGGCATTTGCATATAAAACACAAAAGGACATTCGCAATTATTTTTCAGCTGACTGCTACTCAGGAAAAAAGAAGCTAAAATAAGCAACCTGATTCAAAATGTTAATTTTACAGATATTTTGAATTTTACATAATATTTTAACAAAAAAGTAATTTAGTTTTATTTACAAAAATGAATTAAATTGCGTTTGCACTATTAACGCACTTACTTAAGATGAAATTTTATTAAAAAGTGGTTTGATACACACACTATACATGCTAGTAATGCTTCTCTATTTTGAATACCATATATATATATATATATAAATTAATTCCAATCAGCTTAAGTGGCATTTATATTTAGGTATTTTCCATGAAATATTACATGAAATAAGACTCATTTATTAATAAGTTTTTATTTGCATAAAAACGATAATAGTATCACCTGTTGTTACTTTTCATTTCCTTGCGATTTTAGGTAAGAATGAATATAGAATATTCATATTTTAAATACATTTTTAGTACTTAACAGACATTCTTAATAAAAGTACTTATTCAACTCTCCCAGTGCCTCTTCAAAAAGACAGCAAAAAAACTTGAAAAAATCACCACAACCAAGTTCATGCCCATCTAATTTGATGAAGATATTGATGTTTATTCAACACCTTGTTATTACAAAATGATGTTCTTTAGAACCTCATTTCTTTAGTTAAGATAACAATGCTTGCAAAAAGACGTACAGTCGTGGAAAAAAAAAAGTAAACACCCCCTACTAACACAGCAACAAATTATCGTAGAAAAAAGTTACTGGTGCCGAACGATTTTAAATAAAGTCTACTTTTAAATGATGTATATAAAATTTGCTTAGGGGGCCATCTACATATTAAAACGAACCATAACTTCATTTTTTTCAATGGCAATACCCAATTCTGACAGCATAAATGAACTCTACACCCTTCAATTAGCCTAAAAACAAATTTTTATGCAATGCGTACCATAAGTTTTCGAGAAATTAATTATTTTAAAACGAGCGTATTTTAAGGGCTGTATCCAAATTGAAGTTGGATTCTCGATTGCCAACCGAGAGAGCCGCCTTCTTGATCAAGGCACCTTAAGCAGTCAATGCAGTCTGTTAGATAACAAGGCAGCAGAAGAAATTTCAAAATATCTACACACTTCAATCATAGACGGCCCCTTAAACCATCATTTCGCCGTTTTTTAAGCATAATTTGAAAACTACTTGGAAGAAAAATGTGAAATTTGGGATTTTCATAAAGCAAGACTTAATAAATCTAAATCCATCAAAAAAATTGTAGGTTGCAATTCATAATTTTTTCGAATATTAATTTCATAATTCATAATTCATATCATAAAATTATAAAAATTGCAAATTCAGCGTATTTATGTTTGGGCACATTAGTTTTATTTCTAAACAAAAAATTAGCATATTAGGAGAATAATTTCAGAAGATATAAATAAAAATATGAAAACGTAATTTAACATTAGAAGCACTAAATTTTGAATGTTTATAATTCAAAATCTTATCAGTCAAATGACTTGAAATTTGGTGTCTAGGAATATTTTGAAACGAAGATTTGAAATATCTAGTTAAAATTGGGTATTGCCATTGAAAAAAATAAGGTTTGGGTTCGTTTTAATATGTAGATGACCCCCTAAGCAAATTTTATATACGCCATTTAAAAGTAGACTTTATTTCAAATCGTTCGGTACTAGTAACGTCCGTCTACGATAATTTGTTGAAGAGTTGGTAGGGGGTGTTTACTTTTTTTTCCACGACTGTACCTATTAGTACAGTTTATATATCACAGAACAGATTTACAGCCATTTGATTTCTCGCCCCATATATGTATAAAATATATATTTGCATAGCTAATAATTGCATTTTTTTGGGATCAAATTGCTTTTACCTCCTAAGTTAGACCATATAGAATATCGTAACAATATGAAAAAGAACATGTCTTAAAGATGTGTTAATCGTTTGAAAATATTGAACCTAATATCGGATATTCTACAAAATATTATTTGAAACAATATTTAGCAATAAGTTAATTTTCATTTTTATACATACCGATATGCACTATTACTTCCCATATGAATTGCACTTTTTTAAATTTATCACTTTTTCATTTGATAGAACATTTTTAACAAATGTGATAACAATTTTAACAGAAAACTGATTGAAATTACATTACAATATTATTATTATTACTAGTTTACTTGTGTATTATTTTTAGAAACCAGTATCACTAATACACTCAGAAAATCACAGTTAGAGTAGAATGGAAAAATATTTTTAAATTTCAACACATTTAAACAAAACTACATGCTTTTTCAACAAAATACTATTTGAAACTACATTCAGTGACTTTAGTTTTTAATTATTTTTAAAAGGGAAAAATGACATTCGCAATTATCTGCCATTGGATGCCCACTTGAGGTAAGAGTATGTATGCAAAACATTTTCTCATTCCAAAACCTAAATTTTAAAATATTTTATATTTCACATAACAGTCCTACTGAAACGCAATTTCGTTTTCTATTCTGCCGTTCTGGAAAATGTTTTAAAATTGAATTGTAAAGCGAGTAGAATCGAGACCCAAATTTGGAAAGATGAGATAGGAAAGGAAAATTCAAAACTGTACACAGAAGAGAAGTTTCTGAGTATAATAATTTCTCTTTCTCCCTCTCTTTTGTAATGAATTTAATATAAATTTGATCATTGATTTTTAACATTACATATTATCTATAAAAAATGTGCATTCTGAAAAACAGGATACAGAGTCTAATTGTAAGTAAATATAGTAATATTACAAACATCGAAATACCTTTCACTGAGTAATTAAAACAGCACTGGGGATTTATGTCCCCATACGTCCTCATTTGTTTTGCTGTGTGGGATGGTGGGGGGGGGGGGGGGGGGACGGAGCTTGAAACATCAAAGTTTTGTGGACAAGTGTTAGAGGTGAAATATTTGGGAAATATCAACATTTGAGTATAAAAAAAAAATTGGGGATTTTTTTTTTTCTTTTTTTTTT
Organism: Maratus speciosus; assembly: GCA_963932465.1. Lineage (NCBI taxonomy): Eukaryota > Metazoa > Arthropoda > Arachnida > Araneae > Salticidae > Maratus > Maratus speciosus. Next base: position 172,821,928 of record OZ010790.1, on the reverse strand, counting down.
TTTTGTTATTACACAAATAAATTAGTTTTAGTCCCATAGCAACACTAAGGCGTCGATTCGGATTAAGATATTCTGTCATTTGTGATCTTGAAAATAGTATGTATTTTCTATTTCATCATAGTAAATTGTAACAGAGACTAATACACACATAAAACACCTTCCAGTCAAGAGTTGAAAAAGATTCAGAAAATGCGTCCTGAGTGAAGATTTTTAGATAATGAATTTAGAATTTATTTTATTTTATTTTTATTATTACTATTTTTGTAAATAAGGAATTCTTTCAAAAAAAGTCTTCCTTTAAAGAAACAATTTGAGTTTAAGTTAAATAAATATTTTTATAGTTTTGAATTTAAAATTTAAAATTTATTTATTTATTTTGTGTAAAAATCGAATTATAGATTTTTTCAGAAAAACACTCATTTGGGGAAAATTTCAGATATTTTGGGTAAATTTACTTTATACTACCTTGAAACATTTAATTAAAAGGATATATGTTACTAACCATTGTCTGTGTCTATGTTATGTGTATGTAAGTATGTATGTATTCCATCGATTTTCTCAAAAACTATGTGACAGATTTGAACAAAATGTCTTACATTTCAATTCTGGTTTAATGGGGTAGGTTTAAAACTACCTAGTTTATTTTTTTCTCAAGAAGGCATCAAACAATGCAATATATTTATATAATTACAATCTACTTCATGTCAAACTTGATCGACGCTTGCAAGTGGAGTGATTTTATTAATAAGATAATGGCATGGTACAAGCAAATACTTTTTGATTTTTTTAACTATTTAGTCAAAAAGGAGTGAGACTACGGTTATCTTGTGTTGAGAAAACTTGACATTAATGCCAAGCTAATGTTCATAGATTTCTTTCGATCGTTTAGTCATCTGAACTTGTAAAAGCGGGCATTGCAAAGTCTTGTACTGTACAATTGTCGAAAAAAATATTTCATTTTTCTAGCCAAATACAACTGGGAATGTCCATTCGTTACACTTGTGATAATTTGAACAAATTTTCATATATAATTCCAATTATTTTATTACGAAATATAATTAAGATAAAAACTGATATAACCAGTTAAATACCACTGTGTTCCACACACAAACATATATCTAATTTGTAACAAAAAGCATTTTACTTATGTATATATTAAATGACTCTTGTGACACTCTGGTCACAAGAGTAACAAAATTTTGATTGATTATATAGACAAGGGAAATGCTTTTTGTTACAAATTAGATATATTTTATGCGAGTGGAACATAATTGTATTTAACTGGTTATATCAATTTTTGTTTTAACTATATTTTGTAATAAAATAATTGGAAGTATTTGTGAAAATTTGCTCTAATGGTCACAAGAGTAACAATGGACGTTCCCAACTGCTTTATCGAAAATGCAGGTAACTACACTACAGATGGATTTCCTGCATTTTTGCATCGGTTTTGGAAAAAAAATATTTAAACAGATATAGCAGTTTTATTTTCTAATATGTTCAATCTTATAGCTCTTTTGTTGACAGTATCATATTAGATCTGCATTTCAAAGTAAAAGATATGTTCTTAAAATATGAATTTTGATTTATTCCTACTCCTCGATCACGATCTACCAGATTTCATCCAATGTTTTGGAATGCGGATTATAAAGAGTTTTTTTTCAAAAGAACAAATACACAGTTATCCATAGGCAAAACGTCGGAGGACTTGAATATAATACATATAAATCGAATAGCCTCAATTCTCGTTTTATTTCTCATTTTTAGGTGAATTCGTAGTTATATACGAAGGTGGTTCAATAATTATTGTCCTGAGTGTATATAAAATATTTTTACTGCGATGGTTGGTCTGGAATAATGAAGCCTAATGTCTTAGATGCTTATATGCCCAATTTCAGAGCCGTAGCTGCTATATTCACATAGTTTTGGAAGGACGAGTGAAAGGGGGGATTGGGGGGTGAAAGACTGATTTTTAGCTTATGGGGCTAAATGTGTGACAGTGGATGAGACGTAACTACTGTCGTTTGGACTCAGGATCATATTGATGTGTCCTCATCTCATCCACCGTCACATATGTAGCCTCATAAGCTCCAAACCAGCATTTCACCCGTACCCCCCCCCCCTCCTTAAAAACTCCCCCCAAAATAGGTCTTAAATCTTCATGCCTCCCTCCAAAACTATGTTAATATTGGAGTTACGGTTCTGAAATTCAGCATATAGGCATTTAAGAGATTAGGCTTCGATATTCTACACCAACCATCGCAGTACAAATATTTTATATACATTAGGGACAATAATTATCGAACCACCTACGTAAATACGTAGCACCTATAGTCGCCGTCATGTCCATCTGTCTGTCCGCATATAAAAGCCCAAAAACCACCCAACAGAATGCGTTGAATTTCAACGTGTATAATCGTTGCAGAATTTTGTTGAGTCATTTCCAATGTTATGAAAGTTGAATCAAAACTTAAAAATATATTAATAAAAGTTTTCTTCATTCTATTAAATCCAATCATACGTAATTAATTAAATGATATTCCACGATAGCTAATGATTTCAGGTTGGCATGGTGATGACGTCCTGTTTAAGATGGAGTCATATTATTTCCGTATTACTGAACTTAATATAGATAATCGTAAAATATTTACATTCATGCATTTTGGCATAAGAGTACAACAGCTATTCCAACAACATCTGAATTTTTATAAAACAAGTTATAGTACGACAGCACTTTTTTTGACACGTTTTGCGTACAATAACTGACTTGTTTCTAGAAATATAGCTGTAGATTTAGAGTCGTGTATCGTAGGCTTATCCTTGTAGAAGTAACCTAATGATCGAGGTTTGGGTAACGTGGTGGATTGTCTTCTTTTAAAACAGGAATTAAAACTAATTTATGATAGTAATCCAAGTTAACTGTGACATTATTTATACTTTCTGCATTTAAAAATCGTCGTTATATGAGAATACAGCAATAACCATAAAACCTTTAGCAAAACATTATTACTTTTCTCTGAAAAGTTATGTCGCTCTTTTCTCCTCTTTATTTGTAGTAAACCGATCTTTTTCTATTGCAATCTGGTAAATATACCCATGCTTCATGCATTGTAATTATTTACATTTTTCACCTGCATAATAATTTTAATACAACAATCTGTACATAGTCTTACGCTTGAAAACATGTTTTAGCATTAGGCGGTAAATATCATGATTTTTTGTTTCGATTAGTTATAAATCAGATTTTATAAATTTGTTTAGACTTCCCATGGGGTTGTTTAACAATTTTACGATAGTTCTTTGTCTGGATGGATTTTCTTCTAAGTAATGAGATGCGAATTCAGATATAAGAAGCGGCAAACATACATTTGTTGTGTAGGCGTTTTTCACCTTTATCACAGACAAAAGTAAGCTTTGACCTTTCTTTCATATTTATTAATTAAGTCACAATTTTACGTATATAAGTAGTGTAACAACGCTTTTTGCAACTTTTAGAATAATCGAATAAGAGTATTTCTCTGCATAAAGTGCAAATACCTTCGATCCATTATTTATTTTCCAGCTACATTTTAAAGCAAAGAATATTTTTAATGATTGAGGAGATAATTAAAGCTTATTCCGAATTGGTACTGTATAGCTTTTTTCATTTTAATTTAAGTCACAGATAATGTTAAAATCGTTAGAAAAATCGTTGAATACCACCCTCTGTAAGACTACTTTTTTAAATAGTAGCGGCTACTAACTACTTTTTAAAAGTGGTCTCTTCTTCACTACTTTCAGATTTTGTCAAAGGATTCAGATCATATTTGAAATTGTGAATACTCCAGTACCATGTCAATACAATGTCCCCTCCTTATGTCGTGTTTGACTGTATCCAAGCAAATAAAATCATTAAAAATAAATTAAAAATTTAAAAACGATAACATACAAGAAAATGATTTATGTTATTCTCAAAAACAAAGTGTCGAAATCATTATCCTCATCTGGGAGCGGCTTTGAACCATAGTTACTCATAAAATCGACAATATCATTGTGTTACTTGTCCATAAGGTAGTGTTTAGTCAATACCTGGCACATAAAAAAAACCGAAATTATGAAATGCAGAAACAACTATAATTAATTTAGTAATCGTGTGTTTAAATGTTTAATAAGAGAGCAAATTTTAACCTTTAAAGGGGAAAAAGAAGAGGGAAAGAAAAAGCAGTAGCATTCACATAGGTACTAGAATTTTGCTCTTATTCTTGAAAAAGAAACTGCTATTATAAAGCCTAAATTGTCAAAAAATGTTTGTGCTATTTATCCTTTTCTTTGCTTTCGCCAGGACCTGATTACTGCCGGAGACATCCACTGGTAAAACTAAATAGAAATTCTTTCGTTATTGACCGACAAACCACAAAATATCAGTAAAAATCTATATGACAATTCCACGGTCGAGAAACAAAGATATAATGCATTTTTAACTACTTTTGTTTTCAGGTTACTAAAGTGGTGCATTCCTTTTTGATAATGGCAAATTTCAAGCTGTCTAAAATTTGTATTATAATTTTAAATTACCTACTTCTTACTTTATTTGTGATGACCACTGTGTATAACGCTGAAATCTTAGTCAAACTTTAAATGGAATTAATGAATTGGAAACGATTCAATAATTTCTTAACATGGGAAAATTATATCTAAAAAACAAAAAATATTTTTTCCTCCCATACTACCATATAATGATTTATCGCTGTCAGCTATTGCACTTTTGTTTTTCAATGCCCATGGAGATACACTATTTTGGCTAGGGACACAGTTCATAAGTTAATTGCTTAGTAAAACAGAATCCATTGTCAACAAAAATATTAAGTTAAAACTTAACTAAATACTTTTAATTAGTTATTATTGAAAAATACTTTGTAACAAAACTTAAACTGTTTACAATTTATGTACGGAATTATTAGTTCGTGAAAATTTAATTTTATAAAGCATTTTTCGTGAATTTTGAAACTATATTAGAAGATTTAGATAATCATTTAATAAGTTGTAGAAGGATTTTAGAAGGATTGAAGGATTTAGAAGGATTAAATAAATTTGAATTTATCGGGATTTTGTACAATATTTATAACCCCCACTCAAATCGTTTATTTTAAATATTTTTCTTATTATTTTGTAGAATTAGGAAATGTACAAGTATAATGTTCTTACAAAAGAAATATAGAAATATTTCTGAATAGAAAAATCCCCCCCCCCCTCCCTCTACGCCAAGAAAGCTGAAAAAAAAGAAGCGGTAAAAGAAATCAACCTTTTAAAAATATTAATGTGTTGTGTAACCAATAATGCTTTTGGAACAAGATAAAGTAATGCATTTATAATTCATTATAAACTGTATTGCAACTAATCGATGTATTAAACGAATTTTATTACAAATTGTTTTAATGGTACATATAAGTACCGTCAGTAGATAAAATGTTAAACGTCAGTAACATGAATATTGTGTTTTAGATGTAGGCATGTGCAAGCAGGGGCATTTCGACAAATATTTATTAGAATATTGCAGTTAAATATTAAAATTATTTTGTCAATATATTGAATTGCCTTCATAAAACATAACTATAAAAACAAGTGAAAATACAAGGACATTTGTTACATTTCCTTATATTTGAAGAGCTGAGTGGATGAGCATGTTATGCTACATTTTCTAAATTTTTATTTTAACTTTTGGATGAATGCGTTATGAGGTATCCTATCACATGGTGAAGCTAAAATGCTAAGATTCTATTTAGTCTTGAAGATTTAAGACATTATTCATTAATACTTAATATTTTAATATTTAATAATGTCGATAATATTAATAATTTTTAATATTTGAAAATTAAATATGAATAAGTTTTTCTGGGAGAGTTTGGTACCGTACCTGTTAATATTTTAAACACATGGTATCAAACAGAAAATAAATCATTAACATTTACAGCAAAAACTTTTACCTCAAATTTCTCGAAATGTAATTTTTGCTAATTAACATGTTCTTCCACTTAGCTCTTCATTTATTCCCGTGGGACAGTGAAATGTACTTTTTGTCAGAAGGAAGGTTTAATAACATAAGTAATTTTTTCAATGTACAGCAAGTCGGAAATTTAGAAACAGTTGCTTAAAGTCCCTGGAAGGAACTGTTTAATGTTGCTTTAATTGTTTGCTCAAATATATTTGTTTACTCTAAATTGCTACATTTTTAAGATTTGTGTAGGAAAATATTTACATAAAAAGTTTCTATATGATCCTTCCATTTAATGTGTAAATGTTATAAAAACAATTATCGCATTTCTGAATAACTGAATAACCTCTTACACAATTCGAAATTGTTGAATTCATTCTAATTAGATATGAATAAATATGCTAAAAAAGAAAATTTGTCTGCGGCATATCAAAAGATGCTATCGGAAAAAAAAAAACATTGCGCCGACATAATTTCTAATTCTGCCTAACATCTGTGCAGTTTTCTTTTATTAAATTTTAGGAACAAACGAACTAAATATATGTAAAAAAATATTTATACATATCTGATAAAAAAGAAATGATGATTATTTTTATGTACGTTTATGTTTATTTTTATGTAATTGTTATGTGATTATAAAATCTATTCTTTAAATTATAAGGCCTCCAAAATTGAAATTATCAATGCAATCTATTTCATAACATGTTTTTGAAAACTTACTTTTGTTAGTTAAATGATTAAAGTATCATTTCCAGAAATAGCATTTTCATGAAATGCAATAAAAGTAATCTTAGGGAAAATTATTTGCCTATAATTTTAAAAAGTACAGACATTGAGTAAGAAAACGCAAAAAAAAAAATTCATTTTCATAATTTAGTGTCTTTTAATTTAGTTAATTTGTAAACATGCAATTAGTATATGATCTAATTTCCTTTTTTTAGAGAAAAGCAATTATTTAAATTAATTATAATGTTTTTCTGTACGAATTTAAAAAAAAATTAGTCCTTGGTAAATTAACCATTATATATTTTTAAATGTTAGTAAAAAGCAGCTCTTCATTAATTTAGTTTTCTAAATTTATTTTTATATTTTTCTTAATTACAGTTTTTTCATAACATTTTCTGGTAATTCGTTGGCTTATACATTGATAGAACTTTCTTCACATTAAAAAAAAAAAATAGAAAGAAACAAAAGTAAAGAAAAAAAAAAGAAATATTAATTAAAACATTTTTTGTGTTTTTTAAGTAATTACATTAAAAATTTTAAAAAAATGTATAAAAATTTAGGGATGTTATACGAAACTTACACCAAACATTTTCAGCAGTTTTTTTAAATACAGAATCCACCCTATTAACAGCATATAAAATAGAAAATGATGTTATACATTTCTTACCGTTTATGTTTAAGAGAGAATGTTTATGTTTAACAAAACACCTTCCTTCATAAAAAGACATCATATATTTAGTCAATATTTATTATAAATGTTTCTAGTGTTTCCAACAGTCTAAATGCAGTTACGAAAATACTATCATATTTTCAAAATTTATTATATCATCATTCCTTCAAATTCCCAGGACTTACGAAAAAGGGAATAGTTTCTAAATGAAATTGGTATTTCGTTTCATTGTTAGCTGGGTGTTTCAGTCTGATTATTGTCTTATCAGAAAGTTTTAGAATACAAAAATTTTATATAATCATTTCATGTAAAATATCAAATTTCATTCAAATTCGCCGTTTTAGATCAGAGTTGAATTGCATTATTTATTGTTATTTATTTTATCTAATGCAATACGTATATGCTTGTGTACGAATTCCTATGTGTGCGTATATGTATGTTGGCATTATGTGTCTTCATATGGATATACTGAAATTCATATATATAATGGACTATTAAAAAATTATGAATGGAACCATGAATAGAAAATATGGTGAGTAGTTACGGCTCACTTTTAAACTTCACTCACATAACTTTCCGACCAAAATTACATCAAGTTTTGACAAAGAAAATTTCTCAAAGGGCTCTCGGAAACTAAGAAACCATGTTAATCTAGCAGTTCAGGATATTCGAAATTATATTAAGCTGAAATACTACTATTTGAACAAATTTTGGTAAACATGTATAGCGCTTGTCGTTACATCATCCCAATTACATTGACATTCATATTGATATAGATTGCCTATAGCAATTACTGCTTTCGCCTCGATTTATCCTTATTATAAAAAGAAACAACAACAAGCCACATCAATTTTTATTTCTTTTCCATTTCATATTTATATAACTACAAATGGACACTCATAATTACAACCTTGTCTTACCCGCTGATTAGAACCCGGGCCCCCGCCGTGGCAGTAGCTATCGCTACCGAACACGCCAGTTGGGGACACTTCATCCCATTTTACAAAAACCGACTTGAAAATAACAAACTGCGTTCAAATTTCACTAAAAAATGCATTATACTAAACGTTATGAACCGAAAACAGGGTCTATCAACAACTGCAACATCCTGCGAACTTCACGAAAAACTTACACAATTATGGTTTCTCATACAAAAATAGTTTCTCTGAAAGTATACTATAACAAATACTCTTATGTTCTGATCATCTTTCTTTTGCTATACTAATGTTCAAAAATTAATGCTTAAAATCTAGACGCTTTCAATTTTACACATTTTGTTCAATATCTATTTAATTTCCTGTGAAAATATCCTTGAACTTTTCGGATGTAAAAAAACAAATTTAATTATATATTTTTCAGTGAAAATTTATATGCGAGAACAATTTGCCTTTACTAATAAATTTAATAATTATATAATATTTACGACCACCCATGTAACAGAAAATGCGTAAACTGAATGATCAGTGTATTAGATAACGGCGTGGGTCCTGTTCATCGTTAGTCTGCATTTGTGTAAGCATAGCACTCATATTCGTAAAGATATTAACGTTTCTAGAAAAAGTCAATTTTCTTTGTTTATAACGTACAGAGATTTTAACCAAATATAACATGACTTTCCGAAAGAGCAGTAGATACTATATAGTGCAATTAAAACTTGAATATGTTGAATATTTGATGACATATGGACACTGATGGGTATATTTGTATGAAATAAGATTTCACTGCGGATGTGTGGGAAATTCCACAATTTGTATTACATAATTTGTTAGTCAGCTTTTTCGGCCAACTTATATAAAATCTTCAGTAAAATATCGCGAAAATTCAGAAACATTCTGTGGATATAGTGAGTAGTTTTCTAAAAGTAAATGACAGGGCTTTCACTGGGAACATTTTCTTTTATTTTATTGGCTCCACTAGTTTTTTAAAGTAAATTTTATAATATATTTCTTTTCCCATGTTGTTGATTTCTGTTAAACTCCGAAGTTAATGACAATGTAACCGTAAATACCCTTTCCTCCGCTACTAATGGAAAATCCAATAACAATTAAAATTCTCCCAATTCCTCTAAAATTCCTAAAAGTTACACTAACAACATCCAAGAAATATTCAATACTTTCAATGATGTCAAAGTAGTTCCATATTTCTAAGCTGTATAAAAAACATCTCAACTCAAACCAAAAAACTTGATAGGCGAATGCAAAAATTGCTAGTCATAATTACCAAATTTGATAAACTTGCTTACCAATTCAACATTAATGAAAATTAATTTCTTCTTTTCAGTTAAACTTTTTTTCCTTTTTTCCATGTTTTTTATTGTCTTGTTTTATTAAAAAAAGAAAGAAAAGAAAAATCACGTTCTAAACTTCATTACCGTTCTACAAGGTCCGGCTATTAATTTCCAGAACTCATGGAAAAACTCAGAAGAGAAAAAGGTTAAACACATAGCCATTTAATATGATTTGAAGTAATCCCCATCAGACGTAATGCACGTCTGTGCTAGGCTGTACAAATTTCGGAAAGAAGTTTTAAAGTCCTCTTGTGGAATGCTCTATAATAGTGACGTTTACAGTTTTTTATGGCTTCGACATCCTGAAATCTTGTTCCCTTCAGCGAATTTTTTCAGCTTAGGAAGCAGGAAAAAGTCTGCGGGTGCTAGGTCTTGAGAGCATGGTGGATGCTGCATCTCAACGACACCCTGTTGGGCTAAGAATCGCCTCACAGGCATCGCAATGTGTGGGCGGCCATTATCATGTAGCACTACCCAACTCCCATTTTGTTGAAAATGAAGCCTCAGTCTACGAATTCGTTTTCGAAGTCGGTCAAGAACTTCTGTGTAGAACTGCCTATTGATAGTCATGTTAGGAGGAAGAAATTCATGATGAATGTGTCCATCGGAATCGAAGAAAGCGATTAACATGACCTTGATTTTGGACTTTTCAAATCGAAATTATTTCTGCCTTAGTGAACCTGGAGACCGCCATTCGGAGACTTGACGTTTGGTTTCAGGGTCATATTGATAACACCAAGAATCGTCTCCAGTGACTATCCTATCCAGGAACGCAGGGTCAGCATCAGCATTGCCGATAAGTTCGCCACATGCGTGCAGTCTCAATTGCTTTTGTTCGTCCCTTAAATGGTGAGGAATGAATCTGGAACAAATCTTGCGTTTGCCTAGGTCTTGCTTCAAAATTCGCCGAACCACTTTGTCCATGTTCAATTCATTGGCGAGTACTCGAATAGTCTATCGACGATCACATTTCACCATGTCGCGAACTTTTTGATTTGCTTCCGGCGTGCGTACGGACTGCGGCCGACTGTGTGGAGATCATCTTCGACGTTTTCGCGCCCGTCCCGAAAGCGTTTTAACAATTCAAAAGTTCTTGAACGGGATAATGCTTTCTCGCCGTAAACTTGTTTTAACATTTCGTAGGTTTCCGCAGCTGTCTTGTCCAATTTTAAGCAAAATTTAATGTTAATTCTTTGCTTTATTTTCACTTCGACAACAGGATTTTATGAGCTACATTTTAATGCGCCTTTCCAAGAGAACCACGTACTTCAGAATGGCACCGAGTGCACTGCACATGCGCAAGAAAACTCTCTTCAATATGCAATCATTAGCGCCATCTTCCAGCTTTTTATTCTCGTACAGTTACGTCAATCCTGGAAATTAATAGCCGGACCTTGTATTACTATTCTTTTTATAAATTTTCTTATCTTATTTACTGTTTTACTACTATTTTCTAAGCGTTACCAGACTGGGCGGACGCCGTCGTCTTTTTATTTGAAATTACCCTTTGTATTATGTGTTTAATTGTTCCGTTAGTTTGAACTCTCCTCATATATAGTTTCTATTACCGATTTGTATTAATTTTTCGTGTATTTAATTATAATTTTCACTTGCAGATATGTAAATATTTTTTTTATTTTTCCTCTTTTTGCACTGTTGTTAAACATTTATATATTGAATTAAACTATAATGTATGGTCTCTGAAAAGAGTCTTTTTAATGCTGGTTCATCCTTATGGTAAATTTTTGCCTGTTCACGAACTGTTCAGGTATGTTAGGAACTAATGGACATTTTTTTCCTTATATTGTTATACTAACATTTCTGTTGTAAGTTTCTTACTTACTCTTTAACTTTATTTTTTGTGGCTACAAACTGCGTCTAAACATTCTTCACGACTCCCATTGCATTGAAAAACGCACTACCTCTACACTGGATAGGGAATCCAGAAAATGACTACATTATTCCATTGTTCCATTTGTTGATTTGTATGTGATTTGTTGTTGATTTGATGATTTTTAGTTTTGAAAAAGATGTGTATAAAAATAAAGTATAAAAATACTCGCCAGTGGCAGCACTGCCAGCTAATTTCAGAATGTAAATGATTGTGTAGACATAATCTTTCTGAATTTTCCAAATATTGGACTGAAGATTTTACGTAACTTGCCTGAAATAGCTGACTACCAAATTATGAAATAAAAATGTTTGAATCTTCGATGTATGCGCAAGGAAAAAAATTATTTCAGACAAATGTTATGTCCATATTTCATCAAATATTCAATATATTCATGTTTTAATTGCAGTATATTCTTTAATGTTTTCGGGAAGTGACATTATATTTTATTAAAGTGTGTGTATTTTATAAACAAAATATATTTGCATTTTTTAAAGAAACGTTAAGATCGTTACAAATATTATTGCTATGCTTACATAAATACATACAAACGTTGAACAGGAATCACATAGTCATTTAATACAGTGACGCACAATTTAAAACATTTTCTGTTACATAGTGGACCGCAAATTTTGTTTTATTATTAAAATTATTATTAGCCTCCTAATTGTACTCGCGACTAAATCTTCCCTTCAAAATATGAAGTCAAACATGTTCTTTATATTCATGAAGTTCGTTAAGAATTTCAGTACATATCCGAAAAAACATGCAAAATCGAAAGACTCCGGTCACTCCCTTTAATTGTTGGACATCAGTGTATTTTGTTGAAAGGCTGTGAGCCGAAGTCGAGTGCAAATTTTATGTATCCACTTTAATCTTCTAATGAAATGAAGAATATTTCTAGGCAACAGCTTTATCTATTGCATGAAAATTACCACAAGCATGGAGATTGTCGGAAACACATGTAATATTGTTGCTTTAAAAAAAAAAAATTCGACCTGTGGCCTGAGAATTTCAAGATAAAATTCTAATCCAAATTGTATGGTTGAATACAATTTAACAAAATTTGAGAAGGTATTTTGAATTGTGTAATGTTCCACATATACACCGAAGAGCCATTACATTATGACCACCCTCCATCTATAACAATGAGCCTGCCCAGAGGCAAAACCACGGCGCGTGCGCGGCTTCTGTCGGAGTATATAAAGCGCCCATGCATTGTATTTAAAAAAATAGCGTGATTAGCGACATAAAACGAAAACAGCAAATTTATCAGACTTTGATAAACGCCAAATCGTTATAACTCGGTGACTGGAAACGTCGATATCGGAAACGGCACGTTTAGTTGGCTGTTCACGTGCAGTCTATGTAAACACGTATCGAAAGTAATGTATGCATGGTGAAACGATAACTCTCCGGCCAGCGGTGTGTCGCCTGCGGCTCATTGATTCCAGAGGAAAGCGGAGATTGTTATGCGTCACTCATCGTGACCGAAGACCTGCAACGGCCAAAATCACCAACAGCTACAACAGTCGAGGCCCAGACAGGGTTTCTCGACACACAGTGCCGTTTGCACTATTATGTATGGGCCTATGCAGCCGGCAGCCAAAGCACGTTCTTGCGCTGACAACACGTCATCGCCAGCAACGTACCCATGAACATCGGAAATGGACCATAGAAGAATGGAAGAAAATTGCATGGTCCGACGAATCACGTTTTCTGGTCCATCACATCGACGGAAGCGTGCGAATACGGCCGATTTCCAACGGAAACCCTGGCACTCGGAGGCATAGTTGATCAGATACAAGCTTGTGGCAGCTATATTTTCGTGTTTTTATGCAGCCGCTTGTTTTTATGCAGCACTTTAGAATTCATAATCCCCGTAGAACAATCTCTGACGTCTTTGCACTACCTGAACATCGTTGCAGACCAGGTGCACATATTCATGAAAACAGTGTTTCCGGCGGGATATTGCATTTACCAATAGAATAATGTACCATGTCATACGGGTCAAATCATCAGGGGTTGGTTCGAAGAGCATTCTAGTAAGTTTCAAATAATATCCTGGCCTCCAAATTCACCTGATATGAATCCAATAGAACATTTGTGGTTCAACCTGGAAATCCCAATTCATACTGCCAGGTATGTACGAGATGTACATACGAGATGCGAGAGATGTACGAGAATTGCAGGACCAAATGGTGAGCGCTTGGTACCAGATACCTCAAACTACCTGTAAGAACTTTGTCGTGTTGATATACGTCGAATGTTGATGGTTTTGAGGGTGAAATATGGCCCTACACCGTATTAAACAGGTGGTCATAATGTAATGGCTCCCCGGTGTATTATATGCTTTAATTCTAAAAGTAATTTTTAATATATCTAGTAAAAGCAGTTTATTTTAACTCATTTTTCATTTTTAAGACCTTTTAATGGTTTAAAGAACATATCTATCGTCAGGAAGTCATTTCCCGTGTATATGGCACATGCCATATTTATTTATCGATCCTTACTTAGACTTGATAAAGCAGTTGTGGACATTAGTAGAAAACATTAACAATGACATTGGATAATATTGGATATCCAAAGAATGAAAGTTTATAAGGTTCAGAGATCAAAGTATCATATTATTTCCCTAAACTTGTTGAAATCTTTCACTTCAGTTTAACTATATATCTTACAGATTCAATGACTTCATATAGTGAGCTTTAAATTTTAAGATAGAATTATCCCAAATTCTCTATTTTTTAGTTCTAATGTTTTTCGGTTTTAAGTTTCATTGATTATTTATTAATGGTTTTCGTAAAGGTATACTAGTGGTATAGCTCGCTGCTTATGGAAAAGCGGCGCGCTACTGCCGGTCGTCCATTTCCTTTTTATACACTGTCTCGTACTGTTAAAACAAGGAAGTTATCACCTGAATATTTTGAAAGCGAAATTCCTTAAATTAAATATATCTACCAGCAATTTCTTAACGTTTCTTATAGTGTTCCATTGTTACATTGAGGTAGCGCAAGGTCAGGGCGTTTAATAGTTCGGACGGCCGCTGCGGCTATGACATCATTACAGTTCGATTGACATTTGCTCTCCTCTCAACAATAAGAAAAGTGAAGCACTATTGGTTGAACAGCAGATTATAATTGATCGCTTTCTGACACTAGAATGATTCCTTGATTAAAAAAAAAAATACTTAGCCAATATTGATGTTTAATCCTCAACATCAAACGACAGAATTCGAAAGTTTATGTGAACGTTTCAGACAAAAAGCTACCTGTAAACTTTGTAAAAAAAATACGTTGCTAATAAAAATAATAAAACTTTGTAAAAAAATCACCATAAAGTAAAAACAATACATAGACGCGTTTCGAGATAAAAATATAACAGCTCGCCATCAGCTACAGTAAACACGTGTCCGTAAGCGGACAAGATAAAAAATGAACTCGTTGTCAAAACGCTGTTAGTCAAATTTTACTTTATACTATTACGATGCAATTAAAACTGACAAAAAAGAAATCTCTTATCTATATGAAATAAAACAGAGTTTTACGAATAAAGAAACCCATTTATTTTGTTATGAATTTTTAGTTATTATTCCAATTATTATATATTTGACACTCTCGGTATTAATTCATACGTCGGTATATTTTTCAAAATTACCTTGTAAATGTATCTGTGAAAGTTATCAGTAAATTTTAAAATGGAAAAAACTTTCTCATATATCATAAACTTATTTATTTTAAAATTTAAATAAATGTCGTATTCATAATTAAAAGTCAGAATGTGATGTTTACATAATTAGATAGAATTAAATACTTTAGTACTTCTGTTCCTAAACAATAGATGTATTAATCGAAATACAAACAAGAATTAAAATATTGTGCAATTGTTCATCTCACGTAAGCATAATTAAAATTTAAGTAAAAGGAAGAAAATTTATAATATTTAAGTAAAATATAAAAGCTGTTATATGTATGAATAAAGTTCTTAAATCAGAATAAATTTGTTCAAACAGAATAACTAAAGTAATAACTAAAGTAATTTGAACAAAATAATTTCACAAAAACTATCACGATAGTTTCTACATCATTTACAGTTTATAAATTAAATTGCATCTGCTTTAAATTGGATTGATTTAATTGTACTATTTTGATTCATTTTGAAACAAGGAATAGCTGTAATTTTCTTTTATCTGCTACACAAACTGTTTCAATAAGTCTGCAAAACTAAAAAAAGAAAATGTTTAAAGATATAATTTTTCTTTATTGCTGTTACGTCTTATCTGTTACCACGTAGTTCATTCTATCTTAGTACACGCAGACTGTGGGCGCTGTGCTTTCCTGACGTAACACCTCTAGAATTTTTTGTGTCGGAGTTCATGAAGTAGAAGGTGTACACAGTGAAGGTCCGCACAATTGAACAACTAAAACAACGAATAACTGATGCAGCAACATAAATAACACAACATAGGCTTGCAGATGTCTTTCACGGCTCCTAAGAAAGGTGGGGCCTATCATTAGACTTAAAGGGCAACCCTACAGGAATGTTTTCATAATCTAATTGAAATACAGTCGGACCTCGTTATCCCGACAGCCGGTTTTAACGTCACTCCGCTTATCACGTCAGTTTTTCAAATTCCGGAATTTCTCTATATGATTTTAATGTAAATAAACTCCTGATTTTACGTCGTTGAATAATTTCCAACTCCGGATATCCCGACGGTTTAGGTAAATTGTCCGTTTTTCTTATAAGCACGGAAATTAAGCGGTAAGAAATAAATGTCTTAGTCAAACTTTTCACAAAAGGGTCTAAATTACCCATTGAGATAAATGAGAAATTTTACTTCAATCTTTTATCTGAATAAATAAACCCACACACTATGAATGACCCACTTAAGCTCCAGATAGACGTATCAGTCCACTCGCGGTCTTTTTGTTCTGGTCAGGCGGCGCTTTCTTGTGATTACAAGGCATTTTTCATACGACTAAAACCAAAGCATTGCATTGCATTGAAAAGATCAGAAATTATTTACAGTACATATACACTTAACGTCTGAATTTAAAAACCATTAAAACACCAAATAAAGTAAACTAAGACAGACTTAAGCACAGTTAAAAAATAAAATTTATAAAGAATATACTTAAAAACAATTAAAAATACAATATGTAAACGTTTCGCCAAGCGACACGCAAGGCATCATCAGTACAAAAAAAAAATAAACTAAGTTGTCACTATATGAAGTCTTTGAGCCTGCAAGATATATAGTTAAACTGAAATGAAAGATTTTAACGAGTTTAGGGAAATAAGGTGAATGCAAAAATGTAGAATGTATATGACAAAAGATCTTTGAGGTATAAGACCAAATAAATTATTTTGTGTTCTCCTATATTTTTTGTACCGATGATGCCTTGCGTGTCGCTTGGCGAAAGGTTTACATATTGTATTTTTAATTGTTTTTAAGTATATTCTTTATAAATTTTATTTTTTAACTGTGCTCAAGTGTGTCTTAGTTTATTTTATTTGGTGTTTTAATCAGAAATTATCTCAAAAGTTTCTGAAACAACCAATATTGATTACAATTCATTGTATAATATTGAAAAAAAGAATTATAGGAACCACATCTAGGGATAAGCAAACCTTAATTCATTAATATTTTATGTAACTTAATAATAAAAAAACAAGTCATCATAAATCTGATTTTTATTCTTTTCAATTTTGTTTATGTGATTATTTTGTTTAATAATAATATTTTATTGCTTAAAACTGCAAGAACAGTTATGAATTTAAAATAACTTAAAATAATCAAAAATACAAGCTTTTTATAAACATATTTCCTCCAGTTCCGGTTACCTCGACACTCCGCTTATGACGACACATTCTTCTGGTCATTGGAGTGTCGGTATAACGAGGTTCGACTCTACATTTATTATACCTTGTTCTTCTTATTTGTACTAACAATATCTTTATTAAATGCACTTTTCCGGAAAAACGCCAAGAGCCTTTTGAAAAATGCCATAATTTAATACACAGAAAACGTTTAGAAATGGAGCTGTAACAAAAATACACAGATTATTAGATAGAAGACATAGGAATAAATCTATTCACCCTTAATGGTGAGACAACTGCATTCTTATAAAATCTCCGTAACTTTAATTACAGATTTGGAACGAAAATCAAAAGTTGCCTGGTAGTACCGAACTTTGTAATGAATTTAAATATTCATAGGGATCACCATCACTGTCTAAAACATTGTCTAAAACATTATTATATTGTACGCAAACTACATCAAAAAGAAATTTTGGTACTTCCGTGTTAGACGCGTGCCAACGTTTAAAGGAGAAACAATTTCTATATTTACTATAGTAACATTTTAAATTTTAAATATTTGAGTGTTGCGAGTATTTTGATTAGATGCCTGTTAAAGTCTTATTAAAACTGTCGTGCTATTGTCGTAGAAATTTCGTTACACATTATTACACGGAAACACACACATGCTGAACTATTAACATTATTTTAAAGGCAAATACGTAAATCTTCCGTAATCGAGTTGCACGTTAATTTTTGAAATAGATTAAAAAATAACAGTGATTAAAAAATATTTTAAAACTCATAAAATAACAGTAAAATGAAATACGATTTTTTAGAAAACTATATTTGAAAACACATTTTTTTTTTCTGTTTGACGATGTAAAAATTAAAATTTTGAGATACTTAAAAGTTAAAAATTTGCAACAAAATGAAATAGATTTTCAAGTCATTGATATCATCGGTATGACGTCAGCATTAATCATGAACATGTTTTTTTTTTTTTTTTTTTTTTTTTTTTTTTTTTTTTTTTTTTGTAATATAGATTCCTACCAGTATAATTATAAATTATGAGAAATTGCTTTGGTCGATATTTCCCTGCTTAGAAACTATGTTCTTCATTCTTAAAAATACTATTCGGACTACAATTTCAATGTAACGCAAATAGTTCTTTTAAATGAATCTCAGAATTCCCTCTTTTATTCTTTTGTATGAACACATGCCTATTTAAACAATAGTGAATAAAACAAAAAGACATTTTTACGTAAATATACGACTCTTAATGCGTATTACTTCTCAAACCATTTAAAAAAATAAATTAATTTATAAAAATATTTTTTCATGAATCATTTTTAAGATAGTTTTCGCTGACTATATTTAACAAATGATAGCGAAAATGCAAAATTTTTCAACTAAACATATGAGATGAAAAGAAATATGAAAAGCGCCATTATATGATTAAAATGCGTAGATCATTAGTGTTTAGATACTTCCCACAGATGTTTGAACGTTAAGATTTTTCTTCAATGCATTTCTTTTTTGTGTTTCCTTCTTTCAGAAATCATATCTTTTGATTCTTTTCATCATTAACTTTAATCTTTAAATTAAAAGGAATACACTTCATAAAAAGAAAAACTTAAAAATGACAAAGTTGAAATTAAAAATGCTTATTTCATTCTCTTTTATTTGAAATGTCTGAAATGGTTTAAGACAACATATTTATTATTTGACATAATAAACACATTTTGAATTGAATTTATGATAAAAATTTTAAAAGAATTCACGATTTTAATGGATTGTCATCACATTTCAACTGCTAGAATGTTCAATGATAAATAAAATTTAAAATATTCGAATAATACAATCGGAAAATATTTTACATTGCTACACTATGGTTATAAAATTGAAACTTTTAAATTAAACATAATTACATTTGGCATTTATTAATACCCAGCTTCATTGCACGTGTACATGATCTGTTTAGGTGCGTTCGTAATTATATAAATACGAAGCACCTATAGTCGTCATTCGGTGCGTCCGTCCAAAGATAACAGAGCAAAAACTACCAAACCGAATAGTTTGAAATTTTAAATGTATAATTGTTGCAAAAGTTTGTCGAGTCATTTCAAATTTTATGAAAATCGGATGTATAGTTTAATTACAGGGTCAGTCAAAATTTTTCCGTTACATTACGGCAGATGGAAAAAATATTTCAAGTGCATTTTAATGATGTTACAGCCTTTCGAACAGAATGAAATTGGTATGCACTTATAAAGTGCACTAAAATATACATTTACTACAATAGGCGGCGCAAAAAAATATTTATAAAACTAGTTATCGTACGAACTCAGCTCATTTGCTACGTTTGACGTGCAATTTCCAACATGTTTAAACTAGGTTACGCTCGTAATCCCCCATCTATATTCAGCTGGCTCTAAAAACACTGTAATAAACCTGTTTTAAAAATATAACCCAATTACCGAAGTTTGAACGGTAATATCACGACTAGTGGAGATCTTCAGTAATTGGGTTACCATGCAGTTCCCTTTGAGGAAATCGGTTTTCAACCTCATTGCCTCATCAACCACGGTACTGACATCTGATGGATGTTTTTTTGTTTAAGTAAGATGAATTATAGATTTCAAAAGAATCGCCTACCAAATGGTTAAATAAAAAATGCTGCTACCTCCAGGTCTATTAAGTATTACGACTAAAACAAAGTAGTCATTTAGACACTAAAAGAAAATCGTTTAAAATATGTCGTAATTTCCATCATTAAATGCTTTTACCCAGTAATAATTTAATTACTTCAACATTTTATTTTATTTTTTAATATTTACGTGTAAATTTATATTTTAATTGAAAATAAAATGATGGAACTACTATTATTAGAGCTTTTCAAAACCTGACAACTCTAGATGAAAATACCCATTATGTATTACCTAATATTGTAGATGAAAATACCTATATATCTTAATATTAATGATATTGCTATTCATATAATGAAATTTTTAGTATAAAAAGAAATAAAATAAAAAACTAAGTTTAAAAAGGACTCAACACTACACACTAGACTTGTAAAATATGGTTAAATATATGCATAATTTTTTAACCCATAAAGCTTATGCAACTGAACTATCTTGACTGTATCGAACAATAAATAGCGCCTAAAACAATTTTATGTTAAAAAATGTCTGATTCATCGTGTTTGCTTTACATTTTACTATAAAATCCACGTATTTCATGTTATTGTATGCGATAGTTTTTGTAGAATAAACTAAGAACGTGAAAATGACATAATGGTTTCAATTACGGGAACAGTAGCAGTTGCGTTAGTTTCTCGCTTTATGTTCTAGAATGTGCGAAAATCATTTTTAATACGTAGCATGTTTCAGTACTCAGGTTACAACTTTAAAAAGTTAACCCATCTAAACGTAATAATTAAATTTCGTATAAAAAACGAGGAGGACAAATAATTTACTCACTAATAATTACAAGCTGTCACACTTCAAATGAAATTTAGCCATTTCTCAATGCATGAACACTAATAAAATATTGTAATGCAATTTTCAATAAATTTACCTTTTTTTAATGAAACGCAATGACATCACAGAAATTGTGTATTAGGGTGGAGTGAAAAAAGCAATTTTTTTTTTAATTTTAATATATCCTGACTCAACAAAAGGTGTTCTTTGGCAAAAAAGACATAGTAAAAAAATTCGAGCGCAATCCCTCATCGTCTTCAGGTTTCACACAGGGGGTCAAATAAAGGAATGTTAACTCAAAAATAAAAAATAAAATCAATTTCTTTTGTTTAATTTTAATGATTAAAATAACTTCATGTTCTGACTTAAAAAACAGTTCTAATTATTAAAAAGAAACTGAAAAACATTTTACTTTAATCAGTCTTCAATTTTGAATTCCGCATGAGGGCCAAAAAATAAAACATTGGTATCAAACTTTGGAAGTTGCTTTTGTGACTTGATATCAGTGCGAATGTATCCATCCATGGCTTCTGATCCACATGTTGCCAATGGTATATAGGTTGCCAGTCGCATATGCCTATTTACTGCTTGAGAATGGCAAGGAAGCTTCTGTATTTTTAATTGTGAAACGTATCTGTCATACTTGCTATGTCTTCGTCACTGAGGTTTATGGTAGCTGGTGGCTGCAAAGGATTGTCTCAGTGAATCATCTCAAAATATTACTCGGCTTCGAAATTTAAATCTGGAAGACCAAATAAGCGCATTTTCCCATTCTAGTCAGTTTTTCTTGCTTTCAGTATTCTTCTGAGGCCCAGTACTCTAACTGCTCTGATCGTTCATCTAACAGTATTGCCACCAGAATGTTTTCTGAGTGAGCAAAATAAGAGTTCCCCTGAATAACTTCGTGAACGATTGACTTAAAATCTCCGGCAAGAATGAGCTCTTTTTCATCATTGTGTACAGGTGAAGTGCTCTATGAGTAGCTCGTGGGGTTTTCTTTATTTCAAACCAGGATGGTACGTAAACATTCATGACATACTCTACTAGGAGCTTAAAGTGTTCTGTTGTTTCGGCAGTCGACACATATAGGTGCTGAATTCTGTTGACTGTAGTGAACAATCTTGAATGATACATCGTTCCTCGACTTCTGTTTGCTAAATCTGGAAGGAACACCTCCTAGGACACTGCCTTAGAAATATCGAAGAGATATTTTTAGTCTGCACGATATATTTTTTTTTAATTTCAGGTAGAGCAACTGGAATAGAAAAACAACACTTTTCAGAGCAAGTGTGTCACACGTTTTCAGAGCAAGTGTGTCACACGTTTTCAGAGATTTTCCTTTTGTTTCGGAAAACTGGTGCGCTCCAGATATCGTTCCGTCAATATTATGGAAAAAGGCGAAGAAGAGGTAGTTAATTAGTATACAATAAGCATACAAACAATGTTATTTATGCAAACAAAGATTTCAAGCCGTATATTGGCGCCATTTTTCTTCCACTTGCTGACGTTCCATCACAGCCAACGGCAACCATTTCCGAAAGTGTAATCCCTTTCTGTGTAACGAATTTAATGATGCTTCGTATAATATCCGCACTAGAGCCTGCACCCGGAGTTCGTGTCCTATGTAAACAGAACCAGGATCTGACAACAAAACAATATGCTTTTCCACAGATATAGTCGCACATAAAGTTCCCTTTTTATCTTGCATTATAGTTTTGTCCTTTCTTCTATCGCGTACAAGACTGTGCTGCTCATGTGGAATTAAGCTGTGATCGTACTTTTCGACGCTCTAGTCCCAGCTTACTCCTGTCAATAACTATAGATTGGGTATCTTTGGATACAATCCCTATATCACAAAGTACAGAGGGTGCGATGATAGCAGCTGACTTCTCCGATACTCTCGTTTCATCACGAACAACGGCTAGATTTTGAAGTGATATTCTCATTTGGCCTGTCTTGGAAGTCGAGGGAGTTTCACCGTCAGTTGTTTTCAGTTATTTGGCTTAATGACAAACGTACTCGTCATCATCTTCTGAGACATCTTCCAATTCTAAATCAAATCCTATGACGACGTTTTCAAATAAATCTGTAATGTTTTTTGAAACAATATCATTCAACTCACTTGCTTTAGATTCTTGATTTTCCCTTTAATTTTGCCTTTCTCTTTGCTCTTGAATTTTTGAGTTGCAGAAATGTCAATTGATCCTATTGCCATTTTTCTCCCATGCCGTTGGTCTGCTAAAAAGTTTCATTCCATACTTAGAACTTTCACGGAATACTTGCATTGTTCGTAATTTAAACATTTGCATACAGAAATATGAAACAAAGTACTGTTTGCTTGAAAAAGGAATTCTTTCCTAATTCTGTCTGCCTGAGATTTGGGTATTATTTTTGTATTTTTGCACTCTTCATTGTAAATTCTAATCAGACGAAAAACTTCTTGATGACTTACCACAGGCACGGAGGCTTTCTTCCAAATTCTATCAATGTCACAAGAAATAATTCAGCTAATATATTTTACTGAAGGATTTTTCTTGTTCCTTCCACAATATATAATTTTTTTTTATCCATGGGAAATGCTTCATAAAGTCACCATACGTGTGAGTGTGTTGAAGAAGCACGCGCGCCGCGCGAGCTAGCTCAGGAGACAGGGACATAGGGGACATGGAGTGGGTCTTTATCGTGGATGCAATAAAAGTTTACCGCGTTCACGAACAAATCACTGTTTGATTAATTATGGTGCTAATTATAAAGATAATTTGCTGCAAAAAAAAAAGACGAGCGATATATATATAGTTGTCAAGCGTGCTTCTTGAACACACTCACACGTACGGTGATTTTATGAAGCATTTCCCATGGATAAAAAAAATTATATATTGTGGACAAAGCGCTATCCATTCAGCCATCTGGCTGAATGGATAGCGCTTTGAACTCGAGACTAGGGGCTATGGGTTCGAATCCTCCGCGCCCAAAATTGTATTCATGTTTTTTTTTTTTTTTGATTGCTTTATATTTTTCATATAAAATAAGATATTTTTGATAAAGATAAATTTTTATATTAATAATACAGAAGCACATGTATTTCTATTATAATAAAAAAATACTTATTTAAATACGAGAAAATGAGGTATTTCTCGGTGAAAGTTTTAGATTTGAAAGCCTTTCAATATTTAAAGTTTCGTTTCAAAGTGATATATAACATTGTATATATAGGGTATATATATATATATATATCCTTCTATATATAAAAAAAGTTTTGATTTGGAAATGGACCAATAAAAAGTCTGCGTAGATACCGTGAAATGCATCTGATTGGTCAGAGCTTTATGACGCTATAAGGCAGGTTACCAATGGGGGACCCGTCTCTCTGTCGCCAACTTGGCACTATTTCCAGTATTTCGCCAAAATTAAGGGTACTTTTCCGTTATACGGACAGTCTTCAAAGTTTTGCCTTAATCTGTAATCAAGAGATTGAAGCCAGGAGAGGCCAAGTTAATTTAACAATATCTCAAAACAGCTAACTCTATCATAAACATTGTGAATACAAAAATTGTAGAGCCTAGAATTCTGAATAAAATGAGTACCTACGCTTAATATTTTTGTTCAATATTAAGATCGCAATTTTGAGATATTGTTAAGTTGACTTGGTCTCTCCTGGCTTCGAACTCTTGATTTGAAAAATTTTGAAATGGAATTGCGACCTTAATATTGAACAAAAATATTAATGATGTTACTCATTTTATTTAGAATTTTAAGCTATACAACATTTGTATTGACAATGTTTCTTATAGAGTTAGCTGTTTTGATCTATTGTTAAGGTAATTAAAAAAAACGTGTTTTTCGAAAATAAATATGTACATATTTTATAACATTCACCCAAGTACGAGAAAGAAAACATAGTACGTTTATTTTAGATCTAAACTGAAGGGATTAAAACAATTTCCAGTTTTCTCCTAATTAATTCAGAGTTCAACCCCCTGAGCATGGAACTAAAACTTTAAACTGGAATTGTGACCTTAATGTTCAACAAAAATATTAAGTGTAGGTACTCATTTTACTCAGAATGTTAAGCTCTACAACATTTGTATTGACAATGTTTTTGACAGAGTTAGCTATTTTGAGATATTGTTTTGGTATTAAAAAAACGGGTTTTTCTACTATAAATCTGTACATATTTTCTAACGCTCACCTACTACGAGAGGGAAAACTTAGCATATTCATTCTATACCTAAACTAAATGGATTAAAACAATTTCCAGCTTTCCCCTAATTAATTCCGAATTCAGCCTTTTTTTTCCTCCCCTACCACTGGGCTAATATGGTGCAATTGTTTTCTACACAATTTGGAATAATGTGTTAATTTTATTAATTTAAGAAATAGATTTTAAAATATCATCAGGAGTAGATTTCAGTTCGATTGTTTTTCGTTTTTTTTGGTACAACCTGTATCTAAAGATATTTTTCATGAATAATTTGCTATGCACACGCTATTCAACAGCAAGGATACTGTTGTGCATCTCAATGGACAACAGCAGTGCATACAATATCATTGTGCATACCACAACTGAAAATTTACTTATAATAATTATTGCTCACTGACGGTACTGTAATTGAACACTTTTGTTTGTCCCTGTATATGAATGATATTTGCTAATCACTCCATATTCATTAATACGGATTTTATTGTGAACCCTAGTGATATATATAAATTTCAATACGTTTTAAATAGTTTAACATTATAAAGATTAAAATCCATAACAAACAATATTATGTGATAGACATGTGTTTTTATGGTAGTCTGTAGATGTTTAATTTATTTCTAATTGGTTTTATTGACACGTAAACACTGCACAATAAACTCACTAATAAACATAAATCTTGAATCATTTCTTAAATGAATATAAGTTGTAGTTATTATCCATCGCGTAGTTTTGGATGGAATGTTTACAGACGTGTTGATGCTTTGACGATCAACAGCTAAATGAATACATTTTTTACAGACTGCTTGTTAGGTGGAGCTGGTTATATTTCCGGAACCGGCTGGTTATATTCCGATGCCGCCCGGGGATGAAATATGAAATATTTCAGAAATTACTTTAAACATAACACAACAGATAACTAATTAACAAGACAAATTATACT
This sequence comes from Maratus speciosus, assembly GCA_963932465.1. Lineage (NCBI taxonomy): Eukaryota > Metazoa > Arthropoda > Arachnida > Araneae > Salticidae > Maratus > Maratus speciosus. The sequence continues at coordinate 172,795,955 of OZ010790.1, read as the reverse complement.
AAAATACAAAATACTTAATATACAAAACAATCAGGACAATTACGTTAAAATAATATGTAAGAAATACATTTATGCATAAACATTAGTTAAGTATCCTGAATGGGCAACTGGCATACTTTAGAAATGCGTATTTAAAATATGCTAGATGCAGTTTTGACTTTGAGTGCACGTATCCTGTTGTGTTTGCCTCAAATTATTTCTATAATCCGGGCAAAAGCCCACATAACTTTCTTCTAATTTTCTTTAAGGCGGGAAATTTTCTTCTTTTAATAACATTAGAGATCCTAGCTTAATCTTTTCTTTTATTAATTACCATTTACCGTGCTGCTGCATGTGATTTAAGTAGTCAATAGGCCAACGTTTGCAAATGCATTGAACATATTTATAATTAATTGCCAATGGGTTAATCTATTGTCAGAAATATTCATAACATTAGGCTCTGGAAGACTGCTAATGGGTCTGCCAATTAAAATATGCCCTGGCGTAAGCACTTCAAACTCATTTATGTCATAAGTAAGCGGAAATAAAGGCCGGGAATTTATTCAATTTGGACAATCGCTTCAATTTGGATTATTAGGGTTTGAAAGTCCTCTAGAATGATTTTATTATTACCTACGACCCTAAGCAAATGATGTTTGAAGGGCTTAACGCCAGCTTCCCAAAGACCGCCAAAATTAGGGATAAATATCCGCGGAGGGATAAATTTCCAAATTATGAATTCTTCGACAAAGAAATTTGATAAATCCACGCTGGGAGTGGTCAATAATTTCCTAAAGTTATTTAATTCTGTTCACGCACCTTTAAAAATAGTGCCATTGTCAGAAGTTAGCGTATTTAATTTTCCTCTCCTGGCGAAAAATCTTTTAAGCGCAGCGATGAATGCAGCAGTGGATAAATCGCTTACTATCTCTAGATGAATAGCCTTAGTAGCCATGCATATAAATAAGTTCACATAACTTTTGGAATAAATGCCTTTTCTCTGATTTTTGTACTTGATCTGGAAGGGGCAACAAAAATCTATATTTAAACTGAGAAACGTGTGGTTTGATGTTACGCGTTGCGATGGGAGGGATTCCATTAACCCCTTAACCTACAATGACGGGCATAGCCCGCGTACGATGATCGATCCAAATGTAAATTCTTCTTTCCACTAAAATTCACAATAAATATAGTTTAATTTAATCGTCGAAATTCCATGATTAAACAGGGCGAAAATTTCTATTAAATTTTAGTGGTAGCTATGGATTTGCCAAACCGTAGGTTAAATCGTAGGTTAAGGGTTTAATCTATCTAGTGATTTGGGGTTTTGCCTGAAACATGTGACACAAATGTGTACTATTTTTCGGGCAATACTTTTAGCCTTTTCGATATTCCATCCGTACTTGATGAAGCAATCCCTGAGAACGTATGTAGAAGTACATTTTATAAAAGTACACAACAATTAATTTAACGAGGTTATGATCACTGTGGAGAATTAATTGGTGCTTAGCATAAAAAAATAAGTCAGAATTGATTACTCTGCCACCTACTGTAAGTAAACCCCATTTGTCAATGAATGGATCTAATCCCCTTAATTTAAGGAAGGAACAGTTTGTCCCTTTCTGAGTTCTGCTAATTCAGGAGCGAACTTACATTCCTGGACCTTTTTTTACAAAAGTTTTGTGTGCTCATTTCTAATTCCCTTAGTGAAAACTAATTCTGTTTACATTTCTAAGACTGGCGTTATTCAAGAAACTAAAAATATAAGGGAACGTCCAGTCGTTACTCTTGTGATAATTAGAGCAAATTTTCATATAAAATTCCAATTATTTTTTTACAAAATATAAGTAAGATGAAAATTGATATAACCAGCTAAATATCACTGTGTTCCACATACAAACATATATCTAATTTATAACAAAAAAAATTACTTATGTATATATTAAATGACTCGTGACACTCTGTTCACAAGAGTAACAAAATTTTGATTGATTATATAGACAAGGGAAATGCTATTTGTTACAAATTAGATATATATTAAATGAGTGGAGCACAATAGTATTTTACTGGTTATATCACTTTTTATCTTAATTATAATTTATAGTAAAATAATTGCAAGTATTTGTAAAAAACCGCACGAATGGTCACAAGAATAACAGTGGACGTTCCCATAACTACATATTATAATTAGTTTTAGAAAATTTTTAGAAAAATTATATAATACATAAAAACAATTGTTCGAGTCATTACGAATAGTCAGTAAAGTGAAATCAGTTTTGAGTTCATGGTCACATTTAGTGTCTGTGAGCGTAGGATATTCGTTGGGAACTATAATTTCCCTTTGAAGAATTTCTGGTCCAAACCACCACAAATCATTATTTATCAGATCATTGGCTGCTGCACATATGGAGATGTAGAACACACGCGGTTCCAATGGTAATTGTCAGAAATAGACTGGACCGTAGTTACTCGGTTAAGTTTGTGGGATGGTGAATTAAGACAAAATAGAACAATTGAACAATCTGTCCTTAATCACAGCTTTTCAAAACATTGCTGTAGGGTAGGGATTACCTTTAAAACCAGTTTTTTCAAAAGTAGAGCTGCAGATAACTCTAGTCGAGGAATAGACATTGGGTTTAGGGGATCAACACAGGATTTTCTGCACTGAGGATTGAAGTTGAACTGCCTGTTGCGGAGAGGGATCTTATGTAGATAGCTGCTCCATATGCGTTTTCAGTAGTATCTGAAAATCAATGTAAATCTAGACTTGCAATGCTTTCAGAAAAAATATACCGCAGAATTGTAAGATGATTTATTTCTGTCACTTTAATCAGATAATTTTGCTAATTTCGACGAGAACTTGCAGACAGATGTTCTTTCCAATTTATCTTCAATTCCTTCAATTGTTGCATGAAAATTTTGCTTTGGTTAGAATAGTGCCAATTAGGCCTAAAGAATAGTAAATTTTAGCAATTTGTGCCAGAATTTCTGTTTTAGTATAAACATCTCTGGGTTCGATACTAATTTTAAAAGTGAAATGATCCGATTGAGATTTCCATAGCATCCCCTTTAATCAGATAATTTTGCTCATCTCCCAGAGAACTGACAGACAGATGTTGGTTCCAATTTATCTTTATATCCCACAATTGTTGCATGAAAATTTTGCTTTGGTTAGAATAGTGCCAATTAGGCCTAAGGAATAGTAAATTTTAGCAATTTGTGCCAGAACTTCTGTCTTAGTATAAACATCTTTGGTTTCTATACTAATTTTAAAAGTGAAATGATCCGATTGAGATTTCCATAGCATCCCTAACGTTTTGCAGAAATTTGCTGCAAGTGTTTCCTCAAATGCATATTCTGAAGTGGCTGCGTTTGTAATAATTCAGGATGATTAGAGACCCTCTTATGCAGGTCCATCTCTCCCCTTTTTAAGATCAGAATTAATTGAGATTGCAAGTCCTGTTCGTATTGACAGGAATCTGCACCAGATAAACAATCATCGACGTACATGTCGTTATGTATCACTTCTGCAGCTTTGGGTAAATCTTTTCTTTCTTCATCAGCAACAGCCTTGAATGTGTGCGTGGCTAGAAAGGGAGCACTAACACTTCCGTAAGTAACCGTGTTAAGTTCAAATACTTTTATCGGAGCGTCCTTACTGAACTTCCAAAGAATTTTTTCAAATTTCGCTGCAGTGGGTCGATCATTATCTGTCTGTACATTTTCATAATGTCTGCGAAGAATGCATGTTTGTGGGCATTGAATCTAGTAATAATAGCAAATAAGTCTTGCTGAACCGTTCCCCCATTTAACAAAATAAAATTAAGTGAATAACCACTAGATGTATTTGAACTTGTATTGAAGACAACTCTTAGGTGAGTCGATATTTTTCCGGTTTATACACAACATGATGTGGGATGTAATAAGACTGCTTATTTTCGTTTTCACCTTTAATTTGTGTCATGTGCGCCAAAGATTCGTATTCCTCCATAAAAGCTGTATATAAATTGGCCATTTTATTATTTTTATCTAGTTTATCCCATACATTATTTAATCTCCTAACTGCAATTTCTCTATAACTTCCTAACACTGATTCTGCGTTTTCTTTCAATGTATCTGTACTGTAAATCGATCGGTATGATCGCATTTATAGGTGCTTCTAAAATATTCCTCACTAAATATTTCTTCATCCCCTTTGACAGTTTTGTTATTATCCCTTGTAAAGATTCTATATCAAAGAAATTCTCTAAAGTATTGTCTAAGCTATTTTCAGTTAAGAGGCTAAAATATGACATATTTTCAACTTGTGGAAGGGAACCTGTGATTAAATACCTAAATACTGTATTCTGTAACATACAATTAGCATCTGCAAAACGAATTTGCTCACTCTTTAAAATATCAAAAAATAACACGCTACCAATTAATGCATCAATCTGACCAGGTATATGAAAATTATTGTCCGCTAATTCTGCATTTTCTTTCATTGGTAGTTGTACTGTAAATCGATAGGTATGATCGCATTTATAGGTGCTTCTAAAATGTCCCTCACAAAATATTTCTTCATCCCCTTTGACAGTTTTGTTATTATCCCATGTAAAGATTCTATATCAAAGAAATTCTCTAAAGTATTGTCTAAGCTATTCTCAGTTAAAGGTTTACAATATGACATATTTTCAACTTGTGGAAGGGAACCTGTGATTAAATACCTAAATACTGTATTCTGTAACATACAATTAGCATCTGCAAAACGAATTTGCTCACTCTTTAAAATATCCAAAAATAACACGCTACCAATTAATGCATCAATCTGACCAGGTATATGAAAATTATTGTCCGCTAATTCTATGTAGTTTGGGATGATTAAATTTGAAATGTCTAATCTTTCAACCAGAATGTTTTTCGTTATTTTTGGTAGAACTGCAAAGTCTAATGTTCTAGAAAATGGTCCCTGTTCTTTTGATATTTCTGCAGTGATAATTTGCTGCACTTACTGCTGAGACTCATTAATACCAGAAATAATTCACTTGAATGGTTTTGGTTTTAGATTTAATTTCTTGCATGATCTCTTACTTAAAACGTTAATAGACGACCCATTGTCTAAAATCGTTCTTAATCTAATTTTTTTTTCTAAACACATCATTTACTAAAATTATAGCTGTGTTTAATACTGCACAATTACTTCTGTCAGCTGCTAAAAAATTAGCACCGATTAATGGGGTTTCTGTATTCTCAGGATTAGAATTGCTTATTTGTTTGTCTTTAACAAACTCGTTATTTTTATTTATTACCGCCGTTTCTGACAGATCATTTACTTCACATAGTAAGGTATTATGTGCTGCGCACCAATGCTTGCAGGTAAATTTAGAATTGCATTAACCATGATGTAATCGTAAACAATTTGAGCATAATTTATTTCCATTTACATTTTCCTTTCGCGAACACTAATGTTTAAAAAAGCAGGAGATCTGAAAAGAGGGTGCTAAGAATTGCACAAAAAGCATGGCACAAAAGCATTCAATATTTTTATTTTTATTATCGCTCATAAAAAAATTATCTTGATTTATTTACTGCGTTATTAACTTTGGGGAATTTTGCTTTCGATTGAGTGAGCGCCAGATGAGCCAGAAGATAAATTTATGGATTCTAAAACCATGCATCTTTTTTCCAAAAAAGAAATTAAGTAATCAAAAATTGGAACATTTGAGGTTTCAAGTGCTAATTCAAAATGCTTTTGAGTTTCCATATTCTATTGTTTCAGAATTATATTCACGAACGCACTTTCTGATAAATTATTTTGCTTGTACTCCATGACTTTCAATGTGCGGATAATTTTGTTAATACAATAAATAAAATTACGCAATTCTTTAGGGGTGCATTTACTGCATTTTTTTCATAATTTAAAATTCCAGAAATGTGCGAGTCGATTGACAATCTTTTGTTTTCGTATCAGTGTATCAGGGCTTGAGACAATGAATTAATATCATCAGGTGATTCTAAATGTTTAGCTTCATTTTTTAAAGAAGCTTTTAAATAAAATAACTTCTGACTGTTATCTAATTGATCATTATTAATGAGGAAGTTAGTGAATAGCGTTTTAAAATTAGCAAAATCACAGTAAGCACCTCCAAATGGATGTAATAGAATTTCTGGGAGTTGAACCTTTGTTTTGTTTTCATTTTCATGATCATTAATATTTACAATATTACATTTGCTTTCAATAAATGCTAATAAAACCTTTAGGCTTACCAGTACTTGTTCGAGTCTCACATTCACACTGTCGAAATCATGTTCGATTTCTTGCAATTGCTGCGCAGGTATGTCTTGGATATTAAAATACTGTTCTCTTATTTTTTTCCAATTTATTTTGAAGACATTCTGCCTTTTATATTTAACTTCTAGTTGGCTCACATGTGTTGTTTTGACATCCGTCGTGTCAGCTACTGCTCTAATCTGGTGATGGTAGCCTTTATGCTGTCTTTTAATCTATTGAGCTTATCCGTAGTAGTAATCCGGATCTTTAGAACCACAATGTTCGTATAGTGGACTGTAGACGTTTAATTTATTAGGGTTCCGTACTTAAAAAGTAAAAAAGGAACCATTATAAGATCACTCCTGTGTCTTTCTGTCTGTCACAGCCATTTCACTCGTAATCTATGGAACGTGGAAATTTGAAATTGGGGAAGTAATAAAGACTATTGATCAACATATTTACAGATTATTAAACTTTTACAAATATTTTTAGGGAAAATGTAGAGGAGCTAATTATGTAACTTGAAAAAATAAATCTTTTCTTTGTATATCGTTTGGGGTATCCTTCGAAAGCCTTCCTAGCGCCGAACTCAAAAATAGAGTTCTTTTAATTTTAGGTATTATATTTTCAGAGATATCGTCAAAAATGTAGTGAAAAAATATGTCCCCCCCGCCGATCTATTTCCGAATCTACTGAAAATAAAATAATGAAAAAATTAAAGGGAGTAGACGTTAATGTAAACCTTTCAGGAAAATCATTGCTATTACTCAAGCCTATATAGTTTTTGATAAAAGCGCTTTTTCCCGTTAAATACAAATTTCAAGTTACGGGCATTCAGCAAAGTTTTTGAGGCGGTTTGGAGGTACCTATCGTAGCAGAAGTATAAAAGCATTGTTGATAATGATTTTAAAAAAATCATCGGTAATTAGCCGAGATATTAATTCTTAAAAACACGGGCGGTTTGGACATACATAATAACAGGGGCGACGTACTCTATGTACCTTCGGCCTTTTAAAGCCTAGATAACAACTTTTAATGATACATTTGTGTAATATTACAATGTCCAGTAGTAGTATAAAAGAATTAAACGTCAAATTGTTAAAAACTGATTAATTTAAGTAGAATTAATCGCACAAATACTATGGGATTCGCGACTAGTTTGCATTGAGTGGATCTCTCTACGACTTCCTTGCTTTTAAAAGTTAATTAAAAACCTATCTGGAAAAACGCGGAACGGACAAAGGCGTCGTTGCAAATTTTGCGACCTCCTTTCGAAGTGCGCTTAGCACAATGCCAAGTTTAAACTTTGAACAAGAGTATTGTTTTAGCTTCACTGTAAACAGAAAATATTATTATGACGCTGAATTTTGTTTTATGAAAAGTCAAATGAAGTTTAAATATGCACTACTTTCATTGTCAATGCCGAATTAAGTTTATTGTAAACATATTAGGATTCGATTTAAATAAGAGTTATACAGAATAGCAATATTTGGTATTATTTAGGCTTAATTTCTCTTTGAACTTTTATGGTATACCCATTCATACTTTTTTAGTATATGTACAGCTTTACCAAACCCTACGTTCTCTATTTTTTTTACAAAGTTTTATTTCTCTTTTAGCAACTATTTTTTTAATAATACAGTTAATAATTCATATATTTTTTGTACGGAACCCTCTGATCGCGAGCAATACTTGCTCTTGACTGTTTATTTTTAATTGGTTTTATTGACACGTAAACACTGCGCAATACACTCACAAAAATCATAAATGTTGAACAATTGCTTAAATGAATATAAATTGTAGTTATTGCCATCGCGTAGTTTTGGATGGAATGTTTACAGGCTTTGACGATCAACAGCTTTATGAATACCTTTTTTACAGACTGCTCGCTAGGTTATACTTCCGGAACGGAACAACATGAAACGGAATACTTTTGACTATCCTTGTAAATAAAATATAAATTCAATACATTTCACTTTCAATACTGAACATGTCTTAATTAATCTCATATCAATTACAGAGCAATCCTACTATATTAACGTGATTCGATTTAGAGCTCGGACAGATAGTCGGCCAGACAAACCGATTTCATAAACACTTTTCAACTTTGTTGGAAAGTGTTATTTAATAAAAAATGAAATGAGAAATACGAAAAATATTATTCTCAGATGAACATATTCTTGGTGCCCTTTCGAATGCAAAATAGTTAAAGTAAAAATAACTAAAGAATTTTTAAGAAATTAGAATGCGTGAGTGAAATAAAGGATATAAATATACCGTTTAAAAAGAAGAATTTTGAAACCATGACTTCTACGTTAAACGAGCTCTTTAAAACCCAATGACTGTTGGCATTTAATATTCTACTAGTAAAATATTGTTTCTGAAAGCCTAAATAACATCGTGATTCTACTTCAAAACTGAGATTTCACAGTTGTACCAATGATTTTAAAACTGCAATGAATATAGGGTAATTGTTAATAATTTTTTCTAAATGGAATAGAGACATCGCTTTCTTTCGACGTATAGATATTTTTTACGAAGTGGAATTCAAATAAACAACTTATAATTGATTGTCGGACATCATGCAGCGTAATTTTTAAAAGAAATAAATGTTATACGTGAATTCCATGGAACAAAAAAATTCATGGGCATATCATAATAAAATTGAATTGGAAAATGCATAGAAAACATCAGTATTAAATTCTATAAAATCTGGAATATATATATATGTATGTGTGTGCATGTGTCTGTAGTATTAGAAGTGAATTTAAATTGTAATTTTTAAAGTCCTTCAAAATACTTCATTTTTTGTGGGGAAAAAATATTAAAATATTATTATAAAAAATTCTAATAGTTCATCATTTATCCTCTACCCATAAACAAATCAGCATCTTAAAATACAAGTTCAAAACGGTATTATTATTTAATGCCTTTACATTATCTTTAAAGACCAAGGATTAGAACCACACAAAAAATATTTTCATTACTTCTTCTTGAAATCATTGTGCTAATGTTTTTACTGCCAGGATTATATTGCAAATTGAACTAATATTGAAACACATGCGATATAATTAAGATAAAACTAGTTGGATGTGCCAATCCCAAAACTTTCTTCTATGTTATACATCTTAATATTTCAAAAACTAGTTACACGTGTTAATACTTCAATATTATTAGTTCAATATTATACCAACTTTGATTTTCATTTTAAATTCCTGCTTCAGTCAATTAAATGAACTAAAAACGAGTTAATCTATATCATGATGTTTCTTAAAATTAATAGTTTTTCTTTATTATGTTGTTATCAGATGTTTGCCAATAGCCGGCTTAGCGGGAAGCGAATTCCCGCGTTTGCACGAGCCGCGGATGGACAACAGAACTACGAAAAATCAAGAAAAGTATACAAAAATCGCTATCACAGAGCCCCTTTACCGCGCGATATTTCCAAATTCGAGGAGGACCCGTTGGCCAAAGCCAAAAATATGCACAAAAAATTTGGTTTAATTGTATGCATAATTTTATACACTTTTCGACTGTACAACAAAAAAAAAAATGTCACAAATATCTCTATTACAGTGCCCCCTTCCGGCAGATTTTTTTCAAATTCAGGGAGGACTTGTTTGCCATAGCCAGAAACGTACACAAAAAATTTGGTTCAATTCTATGCATAAATTTATACAATTTTCGAGGTACAATAATGAAAGTGGCGCAGAGATCCAATTATAACGCCACCTTCTGGCGGTATTTTTTCAAGTTCAGGGAAGACTTGCTTGCCATAGCCAGGAACATACAAAAAAAATTGGTTCAATTCTATGCATAACTTCATACACTTTTCGATGGTAGAATAATGAAAATGGTACAGACATCGCAATTATAGCACCCCCTTCCGGAGGAATTTTTCCAAATTCAGGGAAGACCTTCGTGCCATGACCAAAAACAAACACAAAAAATTTGGCTCAATTCTATGCATAACTTCATACACTTTACGATGGTACAATATTCAAAATGGCACAAAAATCGCTATTACAGCGCCCCTTAACGGTGGATTTTTCCAAATTAAGGAAGGACCTGCTTGCCATAGCCAAGAACTTAAAATAAAAATTTGGTTCAATTCTATGCATAACTTCATACACTTTCGGGTGGTACAATATTCAAAATCGCACAAAAATCGCTATTACAGCGCCCCCTACCGTCGAATTATTTTCCAATTTCAAAGAGGATCTGCTTGCCATAGCCAAAAACTTAAAATAAAAATTTGGTTCAATTCTATGCATAAATTCATGCACTTTTGGATGATACAATATTCAAAATCGCACACAAATTGCTGTTACAGCGCCCCCTACCGGCGAATTTTTTCCAGTTTCAGGGAGGATCTGCTTGCCATAGCCAAAAACTTAAAATAAAAATTTGGTTCAATTCTATGCATAAATTAACACACTTTTGAATGATACAATATTCAAAATCGCACAAAAATCGCTGTTACAGCGCTCCCTACCGGCGAATTTTTTACAAATGCAGAGAGGACCTACTTGCCATATCCAAAAACTTAAAATAAAAATTTGGTTCAATTCTATGCATAACTTCATACACTTTTAGATGGTACAATATTCATAATCGCACAAAAATCGCTGTTACAGCGCCCCCTACCGGCGAATTTTTTCCAAATTCAGACAGGACTTACTTGTCATATCCAAAACCTAAAAATAGAAATTTGGTTCAATTCTATGCATAACTTCATACACTTTTTGATGGTACTGTGGCGACAGACAGACGGACAGACGGACACACGGACAGACAGACATTTTCTATAAACACGTTTTTTGAGATCTCTGACCCCTAAAACGTGTAAATCCGTCGAAAACCGGAAGTCGAAAAAAATTTCGATTACAATACTTTCTTCTATTGAAGATAGAAGAAAGTAAAAATTCTGTTAGATGACATAAAATACTGATTGGGGTTTCATAAACTTAAAAAAACGCTCTTTATTAATGGTTATATACAAATGAGTCTAATGTTTATCAAACGAAAACCATGGAAAACTTAAAAGTGGTAAATCCGCACCTCTACAAATTGCTAGCAGAAGGTATAAAGCTTAAAATTACCCGTGTTTGCAATTCGATATTTCCATAAAGTATGTTTTTTTTTTTTTTTTTTTTTTTTTTTTTACATATTCACTGTGAAGCACATACATTGAAATACCTAATATGGAACGCCAGAAAGTAAAGCCTGTAGTACAGAGTAAAAATTTAAATGTAATAATTATTATTTCTTGTTTGTTATATTTAATAAAAATTATTTCAAACGTGGACAATTACAGATAATGCAATTATTTCTGCACGGAAGAACACATTTCATTTATATTTCTTTCGCACTGTTTAATATTTTATTTATAACTAGCCGCCTTCGCCTGCTACGCTGGTCGGTTTTTCTAAAGAAATCTTGAATGAAACAAAATATATATGTAAATTTGATCATGCGTTTTAAAGCAATATGGGCATTTACCTGGTGTATCCAACCGAATTGCTGAAAGCAATATGAATGTCATTACGCTATTATATCTTTTATTGAGTCATACAAAATTTAGACTGTTAAGGACCAATTTTCTTTAGTTGATCTGTTAGTGTAGGATTCGGTAAAGAACAGTAGAACAATATGTAATATACTAAAAGCGTTCATGAAAAATTATCAATGCAAGTCTCATCAGAATCTGTTAACTGGACTTATTCAAAAGGCTGATCGTTCATAATAATCCGGTTCGCCTGATTCTAGAACTTTCATCTATAATTCTACAATCAAGCAACCTAACAACCACGCAACAGCAAATGATATGTGCTTTATACTAAAACTTTCAATGAAAAATTAACTAACCGATCAAGTTGCATCGAAATCCACTTAGCAGAATCTTTTAAACTGTAAAATATACCGAAACCTTCCCTAAAAATGATCTAATTATCAGTTTAAATCTCATAAAAAGTCATTCAGTGGAACCTTTAAAAGAAGTAAAACTTTCAAAATTGGGTTAATCTGATTTAGAACTTTCCCCATTATTATTTAACTAAGCAACGTAGAACGTTATGTTTTATACTAACATCTTTTCTGAAAAATTATCTAACTAACAATGTAAGTGCCGTCAAAATCTATTCAGCAGAACTCAAGATATAAGCGGCCGGAATGAAATTTCTCTTTGCATTATATATACACTGGCGGAAAAAAAAATCCCAACACCAAGAAAGACTTGTGTTAGATAAACGAAATTTGGTAGGCATGTTTATACATCTGAAAGACGACATGGATTGAAATTTCGCACTTCGCGCATAAGTGTGGCGCTAGTGGCGCCACTCAGAATTTGCAGATCAGGTTTACTTTAAATGCGTGCTGTAAAGTTCGTGGGCGTTATTTAGCTACGAAACGTGACGTATTGAGTTGATGTTAGCCAAGAATGCCTTTAACAAGACGAAGAAGCCACTGTCAACAGCTCCCCGAGTTGGAACGAGGTCGCAATTCGGGCTACGAGAAGGTGGATTTTCTTTCCGCGATATTGCAGAAACACTTGGCTGGAATGTATCCACTGTGCATGATTGTTGGAAACAGTGGTCAAGGGATGGTGCTGCCTCAAGAAGACCGGGTTCCAGGTGGCCACGTGCACTCCTGAGAGGGAAGATAACCATATTTGGCGTACGACTGTGGCGCATCGTACTGCGTCTGCGGCAGAAATTCGAGCTGTAGTTGGTACCACAGTGACACAACGAATTGTTAGAAATCGGTTACTTCAAGGACAGCTCCGAACCAGGCGCCCTGTAGCGTGCATTCTACTGACTCCAAACCATTGCCGTTTGCGACGTCATTGGTGTCAATCCAGAGATCATTGGAGGACGGAGTGGAGATCTGTTGTGTTTTCTGATGAAAAAGCCCGATTATGCGACCTCATTCCATCTCGGGGAGCTGTTGACAGTGGTTTCTTCGTCTTGTTAAAGGCATTCTTGGCTAACATCAACTCAATACGTCACGTTTCGTAGCTAAATAACGTCCACGAACTTTACAGCACGCATTTAAAGTAAACCTGATCTGCAAGTTCTGAGTGGCGCCACTATACACACTTATGCGCGAAGCGCGAATTCGTTTATCTAACACAAGTCTTTCTTGGTGTTGGGATTTTTTTTCCGTCAGTGTATATATATTGAGATAGTTAAATATAACTTTCATAATCGCGTTAACCTGATTATAGAACTCTCTGGGAGGTAGAGGTAGGTATATACTGCATCACTTCTGAATTTTTTAAGGAACTCAGATCAACTTTCATAACTATAGCATATACACTCTCTAGCATACCCTATCTCTGTAGCGTATATCTTCCAATTTTCCTTACTGTACCACTGATAACTTTTTCCGCATAGCTCCGTAACTAAACAACACAGAATGATATGATAAATACTGAAAAAATCCCTGAAATATTATCTAACTTACTGTGCATTTAATTAGTTGACTTGAAATCTTTCATAATCGAGTTCACCTAATTTTAGAACTCCCGTAGCAACTTAGAATGATAGTTTTTACATTAAACCAATTATAAACTAAATTTATTATTTAACAGTGTAAGTTCTACAAAATTCTGTTCCGTAAAATCTGAGTTATAGTCATATTTACAATATTTATTGCTCATTAAACCTTTTTTCTTTACATTTGAAATAAAATCAGTAACTGTTTTGGTATTTTCCTGTTATGCCAACATCATTGTCACCAAGCGTAATAGTTGGCACTAAAATGAAATGATACATTTGAAAAAAAAATTATTTTGTTGATAAAAAAATGAGCATTTAAAAAATGTAACTTTTGAAAATTACAGACTTTGACCTACCATTTTTTATATCAATAAAAATAATGGTACTACTTGGTTATCCCATCGACCAAAAATCTATTGCCAAACTATAAGATTAAATGCCAATAATGGTTAATCGTAAATGTCACATTCACTTGACTTTAAGCAAGTTACACGTATTTACGTCATCAGGTAATTTTTATTTCGGCGTTTTAAATGTATTTTTATTAATGTTATACTTATTTGTTCTTTCGTTGTTTAAAATAAAAATTATGTCAATTTGTGTAATTTGGCGAGTGGTTTGGCGTTTTATATAATTTGGCGAAATTGATCGACGGGTAAAAAAATAAATACTTAAAATATAAGAATAAATAAACATTTTGCCAGTAATAAAATATAGTCAATTTAAACAGCAGTCTTGAAATTGTAAATGTCTGTCTTTTACTACTGAAGCATGGCGTACGTAATACGTATGTCTCACATTGCAGTAAACATTTAATTCTTTCAATGAAGACATTCATGGTTTTCTGAACAAAACATTTTTATATGTATAATTCCTAACTTCTGAAATAATTTTATTGTAGCTTCCTCATCATCAGCTAACTGCGAAAGGGTAAAATCTATGTCAGTATCAGTAATAAATATTTTCTATTAAAAAAATAACAAATTAAAAAGTTTTACGAGATTATGATGGAATAAAATAAATTCCGTCATTAAAAATATTCACGTTCAATAATTAGCAAATGTTAATGTGTGGTACGGTTTGCAATAAAAATCGTTTGCACGATTAGGGTTGAAATGAATTGCGCGATACCATACATTTTGGCATGGTACAGTGATGGAACAGTTTAGCAACAGATAATCAATTGACACCGCAAAATTTTATTTAGTATTTACCATCCAACTTCAGGACACAATTTCTGAGATATTTTGAAAGCGAAGAATTCTATAAAAATTTAGTGGTGACAATAGCTCAACTGCTACGCCACTGTTCCATCACTGCATGGTATCGCGACGAAATTTAGAAAAAGTACCTCAGTTTTTTTTTTTTTTTTAGTTTTTTTAGCTTTATTAGTTTTACTTTTTGAGGCGTTTTAATTTTTTTTTTCCAATTGACGAATTTGTTTTTATTTAACCGAAAGGATTGGTTAAAAAATTATTCAATTTGAATTTTTTCTCTTGCTATAGTCTATACTCATATTATAAAGAGGAAAAAATTGTTTATTTGTCGAAGATAAGCTCAGGAACTACCGAACCGATTCCAAAAGTAATGGTATCAAAATGATGGTGTTCGCCCAACTTAGAACATAGGCTATATCTTATGTCGGTGCCACTATCCCAAAGGGGGTGCAGGAGTAAAAAACGTTCTAAAAATGCGATTTTTGCGTTACTGAAGGGCCTAGAAATATGAAATTTGGAATATTAGTTATTTATAAGATATAAATGATGTCTAAGAACAGTTCTTAAACAATTCGAAATTTAAAAGGGGTGAAAATGCACAAAAAGCGTTCTAAAAAACGTTCTAAATGGTAGTTTCTACATAATCTCAGGAAATACCAAACTGATTTAAAAAATATTGGTGTCAAAATGATAGTGACAACGTTTGCTCCAAGATAGGCTATATCTTATGTCGGTGCCACTAACCCAAAGGGGGTGCAGGAGTAAAAAACGTTCTAAAAAGGCGATTTTTGCGTTACTGAAGGGCCTAGAAATATGAAATTTGGAATATTAGTTATTTATAAGATATAAATGATGTCTAAGAACAGTTCTTAAACAATTCGAAATATAAAAGGGGTGAAAATGCACAAAAAGCGTTCTAAAAAACGTTCTAAATGGTGATTTCTACACAATCTCAGGAAATACCAAACCGATTAAAAAAATAATGGCGTCAAAATGATGATGCAAATCCTTGCTCCAACGTAGGCTATGTTTTATGTCGGTGCCACTACCCCAAAGGGGGTGCAGGAGAAAAACGTTCTAAATTGCGGTTTTTGCGTGAGGGAAGGGCCTTGAATCGTGAAATTTAGAATGGTAGTTAGTTATAAGATATCAATGATCTCTAAGAACATTTCTTAAAAAAATAGAAATTTAAAAGGGGGGTCAAAATGCGCAAAAAGCGTTGAAAAAACGTTCTAAATTGCAATTTCTATGCTAACTCAGAAAATACTGAACCGATTTCAAATATAATGGTGTTAAAATGATGGTGACAGATCTTGCTCCAAGATAGGCTATATTTTATATCTGTTTCCACTACCCCAGAGGAGATGCAGGAGCAAAAAGAGCGAAAAGCGTTCTAAAAACGTTCTAAATGTCGATTTGTCACCAATATCTCAGGAAGAATCAAACAGATTTCAAAAGTAATGGTAAGAAATTCATGCTGACAGCCTCTGCTCTAACATAGACGCTATATTAAGTCGGTATCACTATCACCTAGACGTTGCAGGAGCAAAAAAGCGTTTGAAATTTCGATTTTTGTGATCGGTAGGGGATAGCAACTTAAAGTTAGGCAAGGTACATATTTATTACATATAAAGGATCTTAAGAACAGTTTTGAAAAAATTGGAAATTTAAAAAGGGGTGAAAATGCACGAAATGCGTTCTAAAAACGTTCTAAATTGCGATTTCTACTCAATCTCAGGAAATTCCAAAGCTATTTCAAAAGTAATGGTTGCAAATCAATAGTGACAGTCCCTGCTATAACATAGGTTATATTTTATGTTGCTGTCACTACCATCTGAGGGTTGCAAAAGCCAAACATGTTCTAATTTGCGTTTTTTGCATAACTGAAGTGTCTAACACTTAGAAATATGGCATGTTATTTACTTACAAGATGCAACTGCTTTCTATGAACTGTCGAAAGAAAATTTCAAATTTAAAAAGATGAAGTGAACGAAAAGCGTTATAAAATACAATTTTTATGTAATCTTATCAAATACCAAACCGATTAAAAAATAATGATAACAAATTGTTGGTGATAGAACCTGCTCAAACATAAGCTATATTTTATGTCTGTGCCACTACCACCAGAGGGTTGCAGTAGCTAAAAACTATCTAAATTGCGATTTCTGTGATATTGAAAATGTTGGAAACTTTAAATATGGCATGGTAGTTACTTATAAAATATAAATGCCCTCGAAGGACTGTCGAAAATAAATTTTAATTAAAAAGGGGTGAAGTGAAGGGGAGGTGCGAAAAGCATTCTAAAAAAGTGCTAAATTACGATTTCTACGTAATTTCAGGGAATATAAACCAAATATAAAAGTAATAGTTGCGAATCAATGGTAACAGTCTCTGATCCTACACAGGCTATATTTTATGCCGATGATTCTACCACCTGGGATTCACAGGAACAACAAACACTCTAAAAAAGGCCTTTAAAAGCTTTCTAAATTACGTTTCTGTGGAATATTAGGAAATAACAAACCGATTTCAAAATTAATGTTGGCAAATTAATGGTGACAGTTCCTATTTCAACATAGCCGTTTATGTTGAGAGAGGTGGTAGGACTTGGAATTTGACATGATGGTTAATTTTAAGATGTAAGAAGATGGTTTCTAAAAAATTCAAAACTTCAAATGAATACTGAAATGAGCGTATTAATTGAGCATAAAAGTTTCAAAATATTTTCTAAATTATTATTTATTTAGTTTTATTTCGTTTTATTAATTTAAGTCTCATTTCTGCCTTATGCAGTGTAACAATGATGTTTAATCAAACTGTGTTTTAAATAGTATTTTTTTTATTTATTCCTAAAAGTAATAAGTACCTTTTAATAAAATAAAATATTACCTTTTAATAAAATAAAAATTTAGTTAGTACTTTTTAATAAAAATTAGACATATAAATATCACTTGGCATATTTCTAATATTACGCGAGCAAAGCCGCGGGGTTTGCTGGTAACAGAATGAAAAGAATGAGGTTTTAGAAATTATCACTTGAAAAATTCAGGTTTTGGCGCCAAAGATAGTGCCAAATTAGAAAAATATAAAATATCTCTCGAACTATTGGGCTTAAAAGAATTTAGTTTGTACCATTCGATTCAGCATACAAAAATACACCAAAATATGTTATCAGTTGAAAAATAAATATAAAATCAGATTTTTAAGGAATTTTTTTTAGTTCGTTCTCTTTTTTACCCCCCTTAGGGGTGGAATTTTGAAAAATCCTTTCTTAGCGGCACTCTATATCGTAAGAAGTATTTTTACCCCGATTTTCAAGATTTTAGGTTCAGTAGTTTTGGATGCGCGTTGATTAATACAAAATCCGGACTTTCTTTTATATATATAGATAAGTAACTAACATTTCAAATTTCATATTTCTACGCCCTTCAGTAACGCAAAAGCCGTAATTCAGAACGTTTTTCGCTCCTGCATCCCCTTTGGGGTAGTGGCACCGACATAAAACATACCCTATCTTGGAGCAAGGGTTGTCACCATCATTTTGACACCATTAATTTTTTAATCGGTTTTGTATTTCCAGAGATTGTGTAGAAACCCCCAGTTAGAAGTTTTTTTAGAACGCTTTTCGTACAATTTCACCCTTTTTTAATTTCGAATTTTTTAAGAACTGTTCTTAGAAATCCTTTATGTCTAATAAGTAACTAATATTTCAAATTTCATATTTCTAGGTCCTTCAGTAACGCAAAAACCGTAATTTAGAACGTTTTTTGTTCCTGCACCCCTTTTGGGGTAGTGGCACCGACATAAAACATAGCCTATCTTGGAGCAAGGGGTGTCAGCATCATTTTGACACCATTATTTTTTTAAATCGGTTTGTTATTTTCTGAGATTGTGCAGAAACCACCATTTCGAACATTTTAAGAACGCTTTTTATGCATTTTCACCCCTTTTAAATCGAATTGTTTAGAAAATGTTCTTAGATATCATTTATATCTTAAAAGTAGCTACCAGTCCAAATTTCATATTTCTAGGCCCTTCAGTAACGCAAAAACCGTAATATAGAACGTTTTTTGCTCCTGCACCCCCTTTGGGGTAGTGGCACCGACATAAAATATAGACTATCTTGGAGCAAGGGTTGTCACCATCATTTTGACACCATTATTTTTTAAATCAGTTTGGTATTTCCTCAGATTGTGTAGAAACCACCATTTCGAACGTTTTTAGAACGCTTTTTGTGCATTTTCACCCCTTTTAAATTTCGAATTGTTTAGAAAATGTTCTTATATATCATTTATATCTTATAAGTAACTACCATTCCAAATTTCATGATTCTAGGACCTTCCATAACACAAAAATTGCATTTTTAGAACGTTTTTTGTTCCTACACCCCCTTTGGGGTAGTGGCACCGACATAAAATATAGCCTATGTTCTAAGTTGGGCTAACACCATCATTTTGATACCTTAACTTTAGAAATCGGTTCGGTAGTTCCAGAGCTTACCTTCTACAAATAAACAATTTTTACCTCTTTATAATATTAAATACTAGCAAACCCCGCGGCTTTGCTCGCGTAATATTTGAAATATGCAAAGTGATATTTATATATCTAATTTTTATTAAAAGGTACTAACTAAATTTTTATTTTATTAAAAGGTAATATTTTATTTTATTAAAAGGTATTTATTACATTTAGGAATAATTAAAAAAATTACTATTTAAAACACAGTTTGATTAAACATCATTGTTACAGTGCATAAGGCAGAAATGAGACTTAAATTAATAAAACGAAATAAAACTAAATAAATAATAATTAAGAAAATATTTTGAAACTTTTATGCTCAATTAATACGCTCATTTCAGTATTCATTTGAGGTTTTGAATTTTTTAGAAACCATCTTCTTACATCTTAAAATTAACCATCCTGTCAAATTCCAAGTCCTACCACCTCTCTCAGCATAAAGGGCTATGTTGAAATAGGAACTGTCACCATTAATTTGCCAACATTAATTTTGAAATTGGTTTGTTATTTCCTAATATTCCACAGAAACGTAATTTAGAAAGTTTTTAAAGGCCTTTTTTAGAGCGTTTGTTGTTCCTGTGAATCCCAGGTGGTAGAATCATCAGCAAAAAATATAGCCTGTGTAGGATCAGAGACTGTTACCATTGATTCGCAACTATTACTTTTATATTTGGTTTATATTCCCTGAAATTGCGTAGAAATCGTAATTTAGGACTTTTTTAGAATGCTTTTCGCACCTCCCCTTCACTTCACCCCTTTTTAATTCGAATTTATTTTCGACAGTCCTTCGAGGGCATTTATATTTTATAAGTAACTACCATGCCATATTTAAAGTTTCTAGCCTTTTCAGTATCACAGAAATCGCAATTTAGAAAGTTTTTAGCTCCTGCAACCCTCTGGTGGTAGTGGCACAGACATAAAATATAGCTTATGTTTGAGCAGGTTCTATCACCAACAATTTGTCATCATTATTTTTTAATCGGTTTGGTATTTTATAAGATTACATAAAAATTGTAATTTATAACGCTTTTCGCTCACTTCCTCTTTTTAAATTTGAAATTTTCTTTCGGCAGTTCTTAGAAAGCAGTTGCATCTTGTAAGTAAATACCATGTCATACTTCAAAGTGTTAGAACCTTCAGTTATGCAAAAAACGCAAATTAGAACATGTTTTGCTTTTGCAACCCTCAGATGGTAGTGACAGCAACATAAAATATAACCTATGTTATAGCAGGGACTGTCACCATTGATTTGCAACCATTACTTTTGAAATAGCTTTGGAATTTTCTGAGATTGAGTAGAAATCGCAATTTAGAACGTTTTTAGAACGCTTATCGCGCATTTTCACCCTTTTTAAATTTACAATTTTTTCGAAACTGTTCTTAAAGATCATTTATATGTAATAAATATGTACCTTGCCTAATTTTAAGTTGCTAGCCCCTACCGATCACAAATTTGGAACGCCTTTTTGTTCCTGCAACGTCTAGGTGATAGTGATACCGACTTAAAATAGCTTCTATATTAGAGAAGAGGCTGTCAGCATCAATTTCTTACCATTACTTTTGAAATCAGTTTGATTCTTCCTGAGATATTGGTGACAAATCGGCATTTAGAACGTTTTTAGAACGCTTTTCGCTCATTTTGCTCCTGCATCTCCTCTGGGTAGGGGAAACAGATATAAAATATAGCCTATTTTGGAGCAAGATCTGTCCCCATCATTTTTACACCATTATATTTGAAATCGGTTCAGTATTTCCTGAGACTGCTAGAAATCGCAATTTAGAACGTTTTTTACAACGCTTTTTGCGCATTTTGACCCCCCCCCCTTTTAAATTTCGACCTTTTTTAGGAAAGTCCTTAGAGATCATTGATATCTGATAACTAACTACCATTCTAAATTTTACGATTCAAGGCCCTTCCGTCACGCAAAAACCGCAATTTAGAACGTTTTTCTCCTGCACCCCCTTTGGGGTAGTGGCACCGACATAAAACATAGCCTATGTTGGAGCAAGGGTTTTCACCATAATTTTGACGCCATTATTTTTTTTTTAATCGGTTTGGTATTTCCTGAGATTGTGTAGAAATCACCATTTAGAACGTTTTTAGAACGCTTTTCGCGCATTTTCACCCCTTTTAAACTTCGAATTGTTTAACAACTGTTCTTAGAAATCCTTTATATCTAATAAATAGCTGATACTTCAGATTTCATATTTCTAGGCCCTTCAGTAACACATAAATCGCATTTTTAGAACGTTTTTTGCTCCTGCACACCCTTTGGGGTAGTGGCACCGAGATAAAACATAGCATATCTTGGAGCAAACGTTGTAACTATAATTTTGACACCAATATTTTTTAAATTGGTTTGGTATTTCCTGAGATTATGTAGAAACTACCATTTAGAACGTTTTTTAGAACGCTTTTTGTGCATTTTTACCCCTTTTAAATTTCGAATTGTTTAAGAACTGTTCTTAGACATTATTTATATCTCATAAGTATCTAATATTCCAAATTTCATATTTCTAGGCCCTTCAGTAACGCAAAAATCGCATTTTTAGAACGTTTTTTGCTCCTGCACCCCCTTTGGGGTAGTGGCACAGACATAAAATATAGCCTATGTTCTAAGTTGGACTAACACCATCATTTTAATACCATTACTTTTTAAATCGGTTTGGTATTTCCTGAGATTATGTAGAAACTACCATTTAGAACGTTTTTTGGAACGCTTTTTGTGCATTTTCACCCCTTTTAAATTTCGAATTCTTTAAGAACTGTTCTTAGACAACATTTATATCTTATAAGTAACTAATATTCCAAATTTCATATTTCTAAGCCCTTCAGTAACGCAAAAATCGCATTTTTAGAACGTTTTTTGCTCCTGCACCCCTTTGGGGTTGTGGCACCGACATAAGATATAGCCTATGTTCTAAGTTGGATTAACACCATCATTTTGATACCATCACTTTTGGAATCGGTTCGATAGTTCCTGAGCTTACCTCCTACAAATAAACAATTTTTTCCTCTTTATAATAGGAGTATAGAAGTATAGATGAAAGCTTTTAATATACAACTGTTTTACTTTTTAAATAAATGTATATCAGACCTGACCCAAGTAGCGAATAATAGTTTGACAAACATTGCGTAATTGTTGTTCCACGTTCACCTGCTGTCAGAAATATTTACCTTGCCGTATCATTGGCCAGCGAACAAATTTCCAACAAAGGATCAAATGTGGACCTACAGCAGCTACTCAGAATTATACGTAGATAAGCTATAAATTAAAGAAGGGAAGAAGAAGGGATCTGTATAACAACCATTATCCAGTGGTTTTCACAAACCGCACACGATGGACCACTAAAATTTTCAGTAAGGCAGTTTTTATAATAAAATAAAGCATCTAAGGTTAGTTGAGCTAACTGGACCCACGAGGTAACTGTGCGATATGCTATTTTATAAAAAATCGTTGATGTATTTTAAGTTTTAGCTTTCGTGAATAATGCCCCTTAACTAATACTTCCTAAAACAACGTGTGTCATCTCAATCATAATTCTCTCTTTGCTGTGATAGGTTGTCGAAAATTTACGTTTCTTTTTCTAACAACAACGTCACTTTGGTTGAACTTCCTCGGCTTTTATTTAAAATCTTGTTTTTTGCTCTTAATAAAGAAAATTATAGAATACCTTATTAAAATTAAGTAACAACATTTTTAAAAAAGCATATTGGGTGGTATCAAACCAAATTTCTTGACCCCTTGAGAAGCGGCGATGTCCTTATGGCATCACATAATTTTAATACCTGATTGTCACATTGGCACCGGCATTTTATAATGAAAATTTCACCTTTATTAAGAACTCGAAAATATACTTTTACTTGTTTTCAAATAGATTCTCTTATAAATACTGGTGTCATTAAATTATTTCAACATTTTACGAATGCAAGTACCTTGCCCCTGAAAGAGAGATAGCCAAACCTTGAAATTGTACGGTGATACCAATAAAGTACTTAAGTACTTACGTAGCCGTTTGTTCATAGATTTACCTTGCTATTTTTTTCCTTAAAATACCCATGTGACTTTTATACTTATTACCTGTACTAAAGTACATAAGTACTTACTTAATTTTTATGTTTTGGTATAAATAAATCTAATATTTTTACTTTTAGCGCTTTTTTTAGACACATTGACAGCAAAGGTTTACCTTACAACGCTCTTTTTTGACATATAATTTACATGATCTGTCTGGTTTATTTTTTTAAAGTTGTTTATAATTTTTCAAACAGGACCTGATATCCCATATGAAAAAAAAAAATAAACGCGTGTGGAACATAGACCCTCCTGGTCCACTTACCCTATTTTTATGGGGCAACTGGACCCATGAGGAAAGAAAGATGAAATATGCATCGTTTGTTCAAATATTTTATTAATTAGCCGGAATTTTTAGTTAAAATTCTACAGTTGCGCATGCGCAGCATATAAGTACAAGTCTGCCTATGGAGTGACACGCTGCACATGCGCAAAGATGCTCGCTTAGTTAAACTATCACAGCACAACATCACAGCTCGAAGTTGTTTTAAGTTCGTCTGCTATTCGACCTCACTGTAAACAAGTTTTTCTTTCTTTCACAAAGTTAATATTATTTGTCTCTTTCAGCATTATTAAAAATTAAAAAAGGCATTGTGTCTATATTAAGAGCTAGATACAGTTTATTTCGGGGGTGTCATATCGTTTGGTCATATTACACACAGAAGATAAACACAGTGATTTGAGGCTAAAAAATGTTAGGTCTGATGATCGTCTTATGAATTGCCAATAGTTAGACACGAAGAATGTGAAATTAGCATATTAAGTTGTAGCTATTTCTTTGACACAAAAAGATACCATAAATAAGGTACCATAATTATTAAAACGCAAAACTATTTCTGTAAGATAAGAACTCAAATCCGAAATATGTATTCCAGACATTCATATGCGTCAACTGTTTTTCCAACCTCTTCAATTTAGAAGAATGTTAATCAAGTTACCACTAGCGTAGCGGGTTAACGCAGCACTTTAAACCTCTGAGTTTTTATAGAGAACGCAGGTTCGAAACCAAGCATGGCAAAATGTGTAATATTTTTGTCTATAATTCATTACAATAATGATATATTTTATTAGGAAGATAAGTTATAGGATTTTTATTTTATTATTATTATTATTTGAATGATTTATAATTAAGTAAATTTAACATTCAATAATATTTTGAAAAAATAATGATTTTATATTTAAAATATTTAAGCTAAAATATTTTTCAGGTAATTATCAATTAAATAAATTGAGCTAATCTAAAATTTTTGTTATATTTTCTGACCATTATCAAGAATATATATGTGTATGTGTCAGAAAGAAAAGTTTGTTATTCATTTGCGTAAAAAATAAAACGGAAAGAAAGAAAGGTATTCGTATAAGAGCTATGAAAGAAATTACTTTGATATCCAGGTTTAATATTTAAAAAATATATAAAAAAGTAAAATAAAATTCAAGTATTAAAAAAATATATATTATAATTCATTAGCTGCATCAACTTTCAAATTGAGTTTTTTAGAGAATGAGTTAGGTAAAAATAAAATCCATGGCAGCTTTTAATGGCCGTGTTGTTTTAATAAATAAATATATGAAAATATATATTGTTATTTAAAAAAAAAGAAAAAAAAACAGAGGTCGTAGTAAGTAAAAATAAATTCTCTACCCGGTGTTATTAGGTAAATTTATGATAAAAATATTCGTGTAAGAGCTGTAAAAGAAATTATCTTCATATCCAGGTTTAATATATTTTTTAAAATGTATTAAAATGTAAATTAAATTCAAGTAATAAAAAATATATATATTATAAATCATTAGCTGCATCAAGTTTCCAATTTAGGATTTTAGAGAATGTGTTAGATAAAAATGAAATTCATGGCTGCTTTTAATGGCTGTGTAGTTTTAATAAATAAATAAATAAATCAAAATAGATATTGTTATTTAAAAAAAATGAGGTCGTAGTAAGTAAGAATAAATTCTCTATCAGGTGATTTTAGGTAAATTTCTGATAAAATGCAATCATAATTATTTGTAAAATATAAATTTAAAATTCTTTCACTTCACTGAATAGTTTAGACTGACAGCACCATCTATCGCCTTAAAGAAATAAGAATCACTTATGCAATATATAAATTCGTCATTCGATAATTAATTTAAAAGCAAATAAATAAAAATTCGAGAAATTTTCTAATGAAACATTCAAGCTATTACCGTCAAATCTTGACGGGCACTAACTAGTAAATAATAATAACAATAATACTATATTAATACGAGGTAGTAAGTGACATTAGATAATAATTCTGTACTTTCTGACAAATTATGTGATGAGGAAATTATTAGGGCTATTATTCATCCAGAAATGAAAACTGATTCGGCGATGTCTAAATAATATGATGAAACGATCAAATAATAAAACGAAAAAAAAATTACCAATTATGTATTTTTTTTAGTTAAACTGTTAAGTTCAAAATATGTATCTATTTCTTCTGTTTCATTTCATTTCTTGCACTTCAGTATTTAACATATGCGAAAGATATTTTATTTTTTATGATTATTATGCTACAAAGAATTTTTGTTTTAGAATGTTATATTTTTAAACCTTTTAAAATGTATTCAAAACAACTTAATTATAGAAAATGTGTGTATTTGCTTAATGCCAGATGCGTATTTCTTTCTTTAGCGAACTTAAAAAAGAATGATAACATAATCGGATAATTCGAACTTTTACATTCATGTCTGAGTGTTCGAAGTTACAAGCGTTGGCTAAATTTGCCCTCAGTAACCGTAATTTTCTACTGCAAAGTAAGATTTAAAAACACTTTATTACACGTAAGATTTAAACACACTTCGAAAAGCTCTTTCTTCTAAACACTTTTCTTATTTTCTCTATTTACCTATCTGTTTCTAAAGATATATATATTTTTAAAATAGTCTTTTCTTATTTTGTATTAACTATTTTTCATTGGAAGAATCAGCACTACTATACGTTCTTCTAAAAATATAAAATCTTTAAAATCTTTTCTCTTTTAATGTCTTTCCTTTTCCTGCTTTCGTCTGTTTATCTGAAGTAATTTAAATGAAGTAATCTATTTTACTGCTGTGGCAGAATATATTAAAATTTGAAAGAAGGGATAAACCTACTTTTAAATCTAAATCATTACGAAATTAAGCAAAGCAGTACTAATATATCACTGAATTTTTTTAACGTATTTTAATATTACTTTAATATTGTCAACTTATATATAAGAGAGAACTTATATATAATAACCAAAATGAAAGATGTGAAAGCTCTGATTGTCAGACGTCATTAGATTAATTAAATATCTATTCGATAAATTAATTTTTTTTAATATTCTTTATAGGGTAATCCCGCAAATTATTTTTACAGCTAATTTCTTTCAAATACAAAGACTGTAGAAGAAATGCAGTTGCATAATTTAGAAGATTAAATATAGTCAATGCAATGACACCCGAATAGTAAAGAAAAGGCTTGCTAAATCGGAAGTCTGAATAAATTACTAAAAACGCAAGAGCATAACAAATATTTTGCTAATTACTCTTACAGTTGTCATTATTGTATCGATTGGTAATAATATATTTGATCATATCTTTTATTAAATACTGAATTTTGAAGAAGATTCACATTTGGCAACATCTTACTCTTAATTTTCCTGGTTCTCCTGTTACGATTAAGCAGTTAAGTTTTACATTACCCCTTTTTGTTATCTTTGCAGTTAATTGTTTTATGAAAATATTTTTTTTTTTTTTTACGTTCACGAATTTCCTATTTTCACTAATTCCTTCTAAAGTTATGGTGAACAAAGAATTACCCAATATTAAATTCTTTACATTTCGTCCGATAAATCAAAATTGTTTAATTTTAATTTTAGAAAATTAATAAATGTGTTTTAATTCATTACAACTCAATTTATTGAATATAAGACGAACTTAATGTCAATGTAATTTGTACTGTCATAAACAAGTGTTGTCATACAATACAGGCCCTCTTACATTGTGGAGAACATGGTATTGTGAATTTCTAGTCTATTTTCCTTTTGCCTAGATTTGACATGTAAAAATAAAATATTTTAGTATATAATTTCTCCCAGAAATTCAATCTGTATACATAAAAAACCACAGCGGAAATGAAAACTTCCGTGGTTATAGTAATCAATTCGAAATATATATGGGGCATTCTCACAATCTTTTGACATTTAAGCCCCTGAATATTAATTTTATTTTAGTACATATTATTGTGTTTTGCTATTTCATATACTGGGGAACATCCCATTGCATGATTGAATAACAATATTAACGAGATAAATAAGGTTTTAACAATGTTGGGGGTCCAAATACCAGGAAACTCCTATACCATCCCGTGTCCCTGATGCTGATTTTTAAGTATGGAACTGTCTCTATAAAATTGTTTCAATAAAAGTAATTCGATGTAATTTTTTTCGAAACTAGGACAATTGTTTTATATAAATACTAGCAGCCTTCGCCCGCTACGCAGGTCGGTTTCTACGAACGAAACTTTAATCAAACTAAATATATCGGTGTATTTAATCTTGTGTTTTATAGCAATATATACATGTATCTCTAATGATATACCGCATTGCTGAAAACAATATGAACGCCATTATGGTTTTATATCTTCTAATGTCTCAGACAAAATTTGGACTGTTAAGAAGCAAATCCTTTAGTTGATTATTTACAATTGAATATGGAAAAGAACGGAAGAACAATATGTAGCATATTAAAATCCTCCCTGGAAATTTAAAAATGCAAATCTCATCAAAATCCTTTCAGTAGAACCTCTAATAAAACTAATTCTTTATAATCGGGTTCACCAGATTATAGAGCATTCACCTCTAATTCAATGGCAAAGCAATGTAGAACAATATGTGTTATATTCTAAAACCTTTCCTGAAAAGTTATCTAACAACCAGTGCAAGTTTCATCGAACTCAACTCAGTAGAACCTTTTAAAAAGGCTAACCTTTCCAAATAGGGTTCACTGATTAAAGAACTCGTGCACGTAATTCTATAACTAAGCAACGTAGAATGATATGTGTTATATACTAAACCCTTTCTTGAAAATTTATCTTACTTACAATGCAAGTCTTCTCAAAATCCATTCAAAAGAACACAAGTTATAAGTGGTCGGACCGAAATTGCTTTTGGTATTTTATATGTTGAGTAGATAGTTAAATATATCTTTCATAATCGCGTTCACGTGATTGTAGAACTTTCAAGAATACAGCGTAGGCTATACGCCGTTGACCATCTGGAATTTTTTAGAAACTCTACACACCCTTCATAGCTATAACATATATACTCTCTAGTATATACCCTCTGCCTGTAGATTTTATCCTACTTTTTTTACAACTACACCACTGAGGACTTTCCTCATAGCTCCATAACTAAAAATGTAGGATGATATGTTAAATATTGAAACAATCCCTGAAATATTACCTAATTGTGCAACTCCGATTAAAATACGCTCAGTGTAACTTTAAATAAAAGGTAATCTTTCGCAATCGGGTTCACCTAGTTTTGGAACTTTCTCTTGCAATCTGATTTGTTGCTAAGTTTGCGCTTCAGGAAAAACAATAACCCTGAAGAAAAATTCGCTACAGAAAAGTACCATACATGCAAGAAGTACTAATCATCCTCAAAAAATTATGTAACTAACTTTGGTAATTCCCATCAAAATACATCCAGCAAAACTCAAATTATAAACGGGTGGAAGGAAACACAAATTTGCATTTTATATAATTACAGTAGATGCATATTTAATAATTGCGTTCACCTTTCTCTGTAACTTTTCCAATAGCTCTATAACTAAGCAACATATAATGAAATGTTATATACTAAGGCCATTCCTGAAAAGTTGTGTAATAGTGCCACTTGGATCAAAATCTGTTCAATAGAATTTTTTTAAAAGGCTAACCTTTAATAATAAGGTTCACTTATTTTTTTTACTTTTTCCTTTATCTCTATAACTAAGCAAAGTAGAACACTGTGTATACACAAAACCCGTTCCAAAAACAATATAATAGTGGCGTATCCTATCAAAATATTATAAAAAATCGGAATAAAATTCACTTTTCCATTTTAAATATGTAGTAGATGATGATAATACGATTTCCTGTAATAGAATTCGTCGTGAAGTTTTCGTTTCATACGTAAACGATGCTTTCAACATTGTAGCTAATACACCGATTGGCGAGGCCTCCGATTACGGGAGTTTAACCAGGAATACCATGAACAACTACCCAAAGAAAGGTGAATATATGGCTTTTGTGATAAGTTTGTTAGCCGGGCGCAAGTAATAAATCAACAAAAATTGTTTCCATACCTTATTCTTATTTTATTATTTTCATTCAAAATATAAACGTTTCACTCATTTCATTTAAAATACATGCCTTACGCTAAATTCATTGAAAAACTGAAAAGTAAAACAATAATAGGAAATAATGCCAATACTTAATTGTTTTTAATTTACATACGCGAAATGTAACTACTGCTATTGGCAATTTTAAAAATGCTAATGGCGCGATACACACGGCTGACATAAAAATAACCATTTTTTTCTTCTTATCCAGGAGCAAACGATAAATCGCGATGTATTATTTCAATTCCAATTTCTTCCATTGAAAAAAAATGGTACTTACATATAATCTGGACCATGAGATAGATCGCCAAAAATGGTTGACAATTGCCAATCTTGTTTATCGTTTGCCAATTATGTTCAAAACAGTAATTTAACGTTCTGAAGCACATAACCTTGTTAAAAAGGGCAAATTGTTTAAAGTAAATCAATAAATAAAATATAACATAAAACTACATACTATAAACTATAATTTAAAAAAAAAACTGTAATAATAAAATAAATTTAAAACTATAATAAATAAACTATCAAATGAATGAAAAATAAGGGTTGCTGTAATTAGTGAAATTGTCTTGCATCTGACATGGCCCGGATGTAAGTACCAAAAATTTTTTAAGTCGCACATACATTGCTTTCATTTTTTTAATATTTCGTTTTATAATGTTAATTTCTCAGTGGATCGCTTCCTTGTATTTTAAATAAAATCAATATTTTTCTTCTTTTCTTCAAGGCTTTTTTTTTTTTTTTTTTTTTTTTTTTTTTTTTTTTTTTTCAAGTTCATATAGCCGTTTTAATTCTTTAATCAAAAGAATTAACAAAAAGATTTAATTTGAATTTCTTCCGTTGCTACAGTAACTCATGTACAATATGAATGAATATGGATGAATTATCACTTGTCATGTTCGATATTTTGAAGTTTTGGCGCCAAAAACATCGCCAAATTAGAAAAATATTAAATATCTCACGAACTATTGGACTTAAAAGAATTTGAACAGTACCGTTCAATTCAGCATACAAAAATACACTAAAATATGTTATCAGTTGAAAAATAACTATAAAATCAGATTTTTAAGGAATTTTTTAAAAATTCGTTCTATTTTTTACCCCCCTTAGGGGTGGAATTTTAGAAAATCCTTCCTTAGCTGCACTCTATGTCATAAGAAGTATTTTTACCCCAAATTTCCTGATTTTAGGTTCAGTAGTTCGGGCTGCGCGTTGATTAATACAAAATTCAGACTTTCTTTTATATATATATACATAAAAAATTATATAATATTATATAATCTTTTATATATATACATAAAGGTAGATAGATAATAGATTATGTGTTATGAACTATCTCAAAGTTTAAAACAGATCGCATTGTTAGATTTCCTAATTTTAACAATATCGCGTTATGTTAGTTCCACATTCCACCACCAGGGAGCGCACTCTATTCTTAACGAAAGCGTATCTGAACGAAACTCCTTCATGCAACCTTTCCGTAGATACATGAATCGGGAGGGTGGCGGTCTTAACCAATAATTTAAGATAATTGCTGAAATTACTACGAAAAATAGTTTAAAGGGGCTCTACGCGGGCCCCTAATACAGTTAGAGGAAATCGGAAGACGGCAAAATAATCGCTGGGAAAAGTTTGCTTGGGTGCTTCGGAGCTACTTTTGGCGCGAGATCTAAGCTCTACGACCAATAGGAGTCCAGATATTTAAGGAAATATGAAGTAACAATTTCCAAAATAATAGAATTTTCCGTAATAATTCTATAACTAATCTAGGTAGAATGATGTGTTATAGCTTAAAACCTTCCCTGGAACGACACCTATCTAACGGTATAAGTTCCGTAAAAATCCATGCGGTAGAACTCGAAATCTCGGCGTTCGGAACGAAATTTCCGTTTGGATTTTATATATATAATAGATGTAGCAAAAAATTAAGCTGCACATATTTTTACGGTTGATATTATTTTTGACTCTGTCCCTGGGTTTTAGATTCCTTACCATCCCTCTTGCTAAACTTATACAGAAAAACACTTCAGATACAGCCACAGGATGTTTTACAAGTGTTTTCTCATGCAGAAGTATGCTAGTCAAAGAATGTCTAAAATTATTTGACAGGAAATTTACTGCAGAATTTAAATCAGCATTTAAATATCAATTTCAAGCATTGTGGCTTTAATGATGGTCTTACCGTCCCCAAGGTTTATTCCTGCATTTTTCGATGTAAATTAATGTTTTTTTTATTTCATCCAATGTAAATTAGTTTCTAAAAATCAATGAACATTGTGGCTATCACTTAGTCTTAACATGATTTGCCTGAAAATAGTGGTAATTTTCCTTACCGTCCCATCCTTACCATCCTTTTTTTTTTCTATTACCGTCCCTTTTTTCTTATACCATCCCCCCTTTTTTTTCCTTCCGTCCGTTCTTTAACACCCCTTTAAGACAATGTTATACCAAAATTTTCTACTAAAAATACTACATTGTTATTATTTCTTTCATTAATGTCCTGTGGGTACTATGCAAATTCATTATAAGTAAAAATTTAGAAGAAAATAGAAAGTTATAGTGGTAAAATGGTAAGGACAATTAAACTCACAAGTTTAACTTGAATCTCAGTTAAATATAAAAAAATTCCGCTGCTGATCTCTATTTTGAATCATTAAGGCATTCATCTTTCAAATTAAAATGTTATTTTAGCAAGTTCAATTTCACCAAATTTTTATTCCCGAAAGTCAAAAGATTGAGAGAATGCTCCATATATTGTATAACATGCGGCAAGTTAACCTTTTTCGATCCAATTTCTAATCAGTCTTGCTATTCTGATCCATCTTCAATTTTCCAGTCTGAAAAGTAAAAAGTTCAAATATTTATACAGGATTTTTCTAAATTCATGGTACAAACTTTAAGGGTGGTACAGGACACTGTAACAATCATTTATTGTATAGAAATGTAAGGGCGCGAGTGACACGTTGAAGTACAAACATGAGTGGGTCAATTTTGCCCTTTTTTATTTCAAAATTTCTCATTCGTACTAGAAAATTCATATACTTTTCTTTATTTGAGACTGGCATTTCATGATTACACAAAGAAACAATTCTTCTTTGAAAATTTCCGGTACGATATAGAATTTTTTTAATTAAAAAATCTCCATTGCTATTTCTTTCCATTTATTTCCTTTGTTTGTCAGATTTGCCAGTTTTTTTTTAATTTTTATTTAAAAATTTCGATTTCATACTGGAAATTTTTAAAGAAGAGTTTTTTCTTTATGTAATCATGAAATGTCTGTCTTAAATAATGAAGAGAATAGTATAGGAATTTTCTGGTATGGAAAAGAAATTTTGAAATAAAAAAAATTGAAATACAAACACAATGTTGGGCCAAACTGGCCCCATAGTGTTTGTACATCAACGCGTCACTTGTGCTCGCATATTCCTATACAATAAATGATTGTTACTGTGTCCTGTACCACCCTTGAAGTTTGTACCACGAATTTAGAATCACCCTGCATATGCATATTTCCTTTATCTCGAGAAATACATGGCGGCGGCTTCTGGAACTTTAGGAGTATAATGAACATGTTGTTGTCCCATTTTTCGAGATTAATCAGGGGGCAAAGAAATTAATTAAGTAAACAATATTTGCGATCATCCTATAAAATGAAATGTTCGAAATGATCTGTAGAGGTGATTTTCCACACATTTTATTTTTTTAATTAACTGAGATAGAAATGAGGAGTTAGTATTTTACGTATGTCCACGCGTAGCTTTGGAAAGAATGCTCCAATTTTTAGAAATTCTTTATGATCTCGTTCTGATAATTCTTCGAAGAAGAAGTAATGCATCAATAAACAAGAACGAAATATTACGGGCCAATCATGGGTTATGAAACTACTTCCAAGATCCTCCTTGTGCAATTTCCTTTCAATAAACGGAAATGTAATGGAGTTCTTTCGTTCAGCCCTGTATATAATCTAAAAATTTTACACGGAATAAGTAATAATCAAAAGCTTTGTTAAATTATAAAAATGTATCAAAGCCAAAAACACTCTCATAGCAATTATTGTTAACAGAAGTACTGTAACCGGTCCCTGTAAACTAGAGATAAATGCCATGTACATCATAATTCATAGTAAGCAATGTGTAGCACATTCAAATGGTATATATCAGTTTCAATAGTTTTCAAAAAGTTTAACATCGTTTATTTAGACCGCAATGTAACGAAACTCTTTTAAATGTCCCTATAAGTCATACAGCACACGGAAAAATACAGCAAACATTTTTACAGTTGCAAGATATGCATTTGAGCACAGCTTGAAGAGCTGACTCGGTCATCATGGTGATTTGAGTGAGTGCATGACTATCCCACTGCCAGTCTCATTCGAGAGGGTATTTTTCGTTTTCCAGCCATGTCTGAACTTCTAGGTATGTCCAGAACGCATGACATTAGGTAGAATTGATGTGAAGAGTGAATCTCTCTAAATTTAATTTAACATTGCTAGCTTCTCTTTCGAACTGGCACAACGCAACACATCCAAGTTTTATCTGACAAGGAGAGGGCCAACCTTGTTAATCACAAATTTTGATTATTTTAATATATGTTGTAGGGTAGAGACCCCTTAGTGTCAGGTTCAATGGATTTTATACAACGCTGCTTAGTTCTTGAGAAACCGGGGGGGGGGGGGGTCTAATAGTAGTACACAACTTAAATACTTACTTTGCAACCAAAATGATAGGTTGGTCGTAGCTCAGTTGGTTTGGCGTTTGCCGGCTGATCCGTTGGCCCGGGTTCGATGCCTGAACGCGCTACATTTGTTTTTTCTCATTTTTTTGTTTTATAAATATATTTGTAAGTATAATTTAATAATCACATCGTCAATTAAAATTTATAATATTGTATATCAATTGTAATTTTAACCTATTTAATTTTTTACTTTTAACTAAATAGTTGTATAAAACATCATAAAATTAATATATATATATTTTTAATCACTTTTAAAATTTATTTCCTATATTCTTTATAGATGCAATGATATTGAGCAAGTGTGTCAATTCGTGATTTTAAGAAACATCATTTACGCATTGTTTTAACAAAGGAAGTCAATGCGATAATACTATTATTCTGTTTTTAAATTAACAAGCATAATTATATTAAAACCTAGCATCGGAATTAAATTACAACCGATTTTTTGCATATCGAAGATTTTTAAATTTGTAACACGTATGCTTGCGCTTTCAATTATTTTGCTTTCCTCTTTATCTTCTTTCTGCTTTTATTTTATTTGAATATTCTTTTATTTTATCATAACTGAATGCCCGAGGGTAACGAAAAAGACAGGCTACCGCGGTGGGTCCGATTCTTCTTTTTTTACAGACCGCTGGAGTCACGTGATGTTCGAATGCACCAATGAAGGTGTGCGAAAAGAGCATCACGTTACTCCAGCGGTCTGTAAAAAAAGAAGAATTGGACCCACCGCGGTAGCCTGTCTTTCTCGTTAGCCTCATAGATGCCGCCATAACAGATTTTGTCATGATTTTGGAATTTTTATCATTCAATAATAGATACAATTTCTTTTTAAACCTCTTTAAAGGATGAGAAATAATAGTTTAAAAATGAAAAATGATAAATTTATAATTAATTTATAATATTCAAATTTTTAATTGAAATTTTTAAATTATAATTACAAATATATTTATAAAACAAAAAATGAGCAAAACAAATATAGCGCGTTCGGGTACCGAACCCGGAGCCGCAAATCAGGCAGCAAAAGCCGTACCAACTGAGCTGCGACCAACCTATCGTTTTTGTTACAAAGTAAGTATTTAAGTTGTGTACGACTATTAGACCCCCCCCCGGGTTCTCAAGAACTAAGGAGCGTTGTATAAAATCCGTTGAACCTGAGACTAAGGGATCTCTACCCTACAACATATATTAAAATAATCAAAATCTGTGATTAACAAGGTTGGCCCTCTCCTTGTGAGACTAATTCCATACACAGTATAAGCATACCTTTTGCAACTTCAACAAGTGTGTGCCTCTCTGCATTTGGTTCTTTAAAGATTTGAACGTTTCATTCAGGGATAGTTCTGGCGAATTCAGGAATCTACTTATTATAAAAGCTGAGTGCACGTGACCGACGGAACGATGTCGGTGCGAACCACTCTGGTCTGCGAAACGACCGTAGCTAAACGCCATGTTAGGCTTAATGAAAAACATATCTTAACATATGACAGCTAAATGATAATTTTTTCTACTTAAAATCATGTCTGTTCAGCATATTTTCATATAAATCATGTGTATCATATCTATTTATAATGTATTAAGTTCTAAATTAAAATTAAGCTATTAGAAATCAAATCTAAACAAACGATACTGTTGCCATTCAGATTCAAATTCCAGCAAGTTAAGAAATAAATGAATGACTCTTTGACGCTTCATCAAAAAAAAAAAAAAAAAAAAAAAAATACGGCTAACATCTGATTCTGCTTTAAATATATTTTTTAAAGCATGTTAAAGCCTTTAAGTTTTTTGAAATGCGTTTTTCATTTTTTGAAATGCGTTTTTCAATGCGTTTACATTTATAAGCAGCAATTTTATTTACGACTGTTTACATTTACAAGCAGTCAGTTTACGACATACATATGAAATATTACGTAATTTATTGAATAAATATTTAAAAAAACATTGTTTAATGATTATTCATCATTATTCATATGAATCATTCATATGAATATTGATTCATATCAATGATTCATGTATTTCACTCTTCTGTAGTGGCAACAGTGAAACGCTGTTTCTTTAGGAAAAACAACAGAGGGATAAACGTGCTGATTTTTCGCCCTCGCTTTCATCTGTCAATAGTTATTTTTGAATGTTTTAAAAGTTTTTTTAATTTTTATTATGGACTTTCGGAAAGAAGGTGCCAATTGACCAGGAAAAGAATTGCGCGATTGCGGCAATCAACGGATTTCTCAGTTTGCCTGATAAACTCAGCTGAGTTTACACCGAACAGAATTAAGCACCCATATGCACAATTTTTTGTTCATTTTTTATCTAAACTATGCATATTTTAAGTTCATGTTCATAAAGTGTTTATCACTCACAGGAACGTTTCATTATAATAAAGATTTAAAAATCAAAATTACATTTTTTTTTAAATTTTACTAAATTTTTGTACTGTTAAAAAACATAGCTTTTTGTATGTGTATTACTTTCAATGATGCACATAATGGTGTTTTAGTTTTGGCCAAATATATGAATCAAATTTTAAAGTTTCATCTAAAATTAAAAAATAAACATCTGATTTTTTTAAAGAAATGCCATATGTTTTTTGTTTTATTTTTAAGTTTCTTATTTCACCTATGCTGCATTTTTTAAGCTGAATTTAATATATTTCTGTGAATTATTTTTTGCTGTTTAAAAAATGCAACAGCTTTTTTTTTTTTTCAACTATGCATATATTTTTAAAAGCATTTACAGACATGCCACTTTCCAGCGAAAACAGGGAATTCCATTTTTTCGGCACAATTTATCATCCCTGGGATTGATGCAAATCAGTATTAAAATTTGTTGACATTTTTAGGACGAGAAGGGGGGTGGTGGGGGGGGGGGGGGTGGTAGCAGAATTTGACAAAATAAAAATGCGAGTACAAACAACTGCAATTTGAGTTTATTTCTAATCCTTTCCCATGACCTGTGCATTTAGTCCATGTATAGAAACAAACAGGATAAAAAAAAACATATAGCCAGGAGCTTGCAACTATCATCTGTCTGCTTTCCCCGAAGGATTGCAAAAATCATCAAAATATCGTAGAAAAAGGGTGGCGTCATCAAACGAATATGAATTCCATGAAAGGATCGCAGAAAAAAGCACAATTTTTCCCAAAGGGTCCTTTAGTATGCATGTTTCGTCTAAGGATCATGGAATATGTGAATGTCGCCAAATAATTGTGGAAAAAACATGAATTTCATCAGATGACTGCAGAAAAAATGCATTATTTGATCAAAGTATCGCGAAAAATGTGAATTTCGTCAAATAATCACAGAAAAAATATGTTTTGATTAGAGGATCACAGAGAAAACGAGATTTTCATCGAAAGGTTGCAAAAGTGTAAGTTTCAACATAAGAACCTAAAAAAAAATGTAAATTTTGAAATCGGGGGATCTTGAAGCTTATTGGTTCATCAGTATCAGGTGAACCGTTAGTCAGCTAAATTTTCTGTTACGTAACTAATTTGCTGCATACATTCGGATGCACCTGTGCTTCTGTCAACGTATTTTGATTGTAAGGTAAGTCTTGCTTGCTCTGCTGTTTATTTCTTTTTTTTTATTAGGATTTTTGCATTAGCTGTTTAAAATGCACCCTTTATTGGTGAATATATCGATTTTTACATTGTTTACCGTTTTAGAGACAGACGATTCAGCCAACGCCTGCCGAAAAAATTCAGAGTCTGAAAACATCGAGGGTGTATTAACAAACATCCATCAAAATTTAAATTTAATTCAGTTAGAAGAGAAGTACCATACCTTGACGATGTTTCAGACCCTGACTAGGATCCCTTTTTCTAAACATTAAATTATTGATTTTTTTTTTTTTAATTTTAACTGATTATTTGTTTTTTATGTAAATATTTGAAATTTTTTTTGTATGAAACTCCCCCTTTTTTTATGAATCGCCGTCTCATTTATTGGTATTTCTTTATATTTATCCTTTTACTTTTATTTTATGTTTCATAAATTTTTTGGCAGTTGTGAGCGAGATTTTACCTGCATTCGTAACAAATTTTTCAAGATGGCAGTAAAACTTCGTTTTTAAATCTGTATGTTACTTATAAATCCATGTTTTTACATCATTTTCTATTTTTTTGTGCAAATCATTGATTTATAAATAACATAAAGATTTAAAAATTGAGTTTTTCCGTCACCTTGAAAAGATTTTTGGCACAATTTTTTTCGTCAAGCGGCACAGGATGCGAAACTCTTCCCTGAATTTTGTCAAAGAAACGTGAGAGGTGGAATTCAGCAAAAAGGCGCAGGAAAAACGTGAATTTTGCAACAAATCCCGATAAAAACACTCATTTCGTGAAAGGATTGTGGTAAAAACAGTCATTTTTTTAAAAGGCTGCGAAAAAAACATGAATTTCATCAGAGATGTGCAGAAAAAACAAGAATTTCACCATAAACATTAAATTATTGATTTTTTTTTGTTTGTAAATTTTAACTGATTGTTTGTTTTTTGTGTAAGTATTTTTAGTTTTTTTTTATATATTTTTTTCTGTATGAAACTCCCCTTTTTCCTGAATCGCCGTCTCATTTATTGGTATTTATTTATATTTATCTTTTTATTTTATATTAGTAAGTTTTTTGGTAGTTGTGAGCAAGATTTTACCGGCATTCGTAACAAATTTTTCAAGATGGCGGAAAAACTTCGGTTTTAATTCTTTGTTATTTATAAATCCATATTTTTACACCATTTTCTATTTTTTGGGCAAAATCATTGATTTATAAACAACAAAGATTTAAAAATGATGTTTTTCTGACATCTTGAAAAGATTTTTGGCAAGATTTTGAGCAATTTTTTTTTGCCAAGTGGCACTCTTCCCTGAATTTTGTCAAAGAAACGCGAGAGGTGTAATTCTTCAAAAGGGCGCAGAAAAAAGCAAATTTTTCAACAAATCCCGATAAAAACACTCATTTCGTCAAAAGGGTGCGAAAAAAACATGAATTTCATCAAAGATGTGCAGAAAAAATGAGAATTTTGCCATAGGGTTGTTGGAAAAAGCTCTTCCCCCCACCCCCGCATGAGGTGGTTCATATTTTCTTCATTTGAAGGTTGACTTTTACAAACACTATTTTTTTTAATGCTTTTGAGGACTTGCCGCTATCTGAATAATCATGCATATCAATCACCTGTTTAACTGAGTCTGACTTAATGTTGTAAACTTACAATAACACTTTCCCGTCATTTTTGACGAGCCATATGCTAGTATTTCATTGACCCATGACAGAAGAGTGCTGATATAGTGTTGCAGCCACTTACAGCCCGAAGTAAAATAATATTTTACACAACTTTTTTGAACTTGGAAACTTGTTGGTGTGGAGAACATCAGCCAGGTTCCCTCTCCTGGCGTTTCGGAAATAAAAATCGCCTGGAGCTAAAGAGGTCACAAGAGAAAGAATGTCTATGTCTTTACAGTTGACAGTGACAGCATCGTAATCAATGGCCAAATATATTATGTAGGTTGACTGTTTACACATCTTCATCTTCAGAGGCTTACTTAGTTATTATTTGTGCTTTTTCAAATTCATTTCGAAGAATACAAATCAAATATGTCAATTTGATTTGCTTATTTTTCTTAACGTTTTACATATCTAAAAATTACTATACATTTATATCATTAAAATATTTGTCATATACTTATTTATTTATTACATATATTATTTTAATTTTAATTTTACATATCTAAAAATTGCTACAAATTAACTCTTTAAAAATCCTTACCGTAAACTTTTTTATTTATTATTCAATTTTAGTAAACTTTTTTGAGAAACGCATGTTTGATATAAATACGATTTATTGAAGATATAAACAAGAAAAATTATGTGATTAGAAGAACATAATTCATGTTTATTGCAACTTGAGGAAAATTCTCTTTATTCAAATGCTTTCTCTTCAATTAAAAACACATTATTTATTATATCTTTTAAAACAAATTTTATTTCAATAACTAAATGTGTGTCTCTTGATTAAATTTTAAATGCAACATTTTGATACGTGCCTAAGCATTAAATTTCTCTGTATCAATTATCAGAGAAGATTAAAAATGAAAAATGATTTCTCATAGTTACCAGTATTCTAGTTTATTAAATTTATAATTCACAATTATGAGAGAGAATGCAGTGTTTACTGAATTAGTAATAATTAAATACTTTTCTAACTTCCATTTGTACACTAAAGGTTAAATCTTTGGAATACTTGGTACATTTAGAATATGCTGATAATCTTCATTCTTGGAAAATATGATAAACGTAACTAGATATTCATTAAATTTAGAATAATTCTGAGAATTTGTTTCGTTGTTTTAATTAGAGTTATTTGAATAATTAATGTATGTGTATAAAATAAAATTACAAAATTATGTAAATTTGAGAAAACAGTGAAGAAAATTCATAGTATTCAGTTCATCAATTTAAAGAAAAAGGGATTTTCTTCTTTTTTGAAAAATAATATTGTTTACGTTATACCTGCTTTAAGTTTGATGAATTTCCATATTCTGTTTCTTTATTCTAACAAAAATGTCGTATTCCTTTCACAACAGCTTTCAACGCCGTCGTCAGAAATCAATTGTCTACTTAATATGAGAAATTCATAGCAAAATCTAATTCTGAAGTCGATGTCTAAACGATTTTCTCTTTCGCTTTTATCACTCATATGCTTTCATCACTCGCAAAAAAATTTACTTTTAAATGAATTTTGTTTGAAAACTATAAACGAATTTAGAAACTTTAAGAGTTTTTAAATAAATTTTAAAAACTAATTTTAAAACAATTTTATAAACTATAAACATCTGTTTGCTACAATAATATGATGTATCAAGTGGCAGAATCAGCACAAATTCTAGTTTCTTGGCGAGAGCAAATTAATATAATTAAGAATAAGTTTTTTTTATGTTCAATTATCGCCCGATTTGTGCGATTATAGTTAGTGTCTTTCACTTAGCGTCATAAATTATTTCCAGACTCTTCCCCCGCCTCCCTCTATTAGTAAGTGGAAATTTCCATTAGCGCACAAAACACTGAATGGATTATCCAATTTTCGCCAGCCACATGGCACCGAATTGTTATGAAAAAGAAACGAAAATAAGAACGCAAAGAAACGATTAGTATCAAGGCAATGGGGTAAAGCCTGTGTTATGCAGAATTATACTTATAACGGACTTTTTAATGTTTCATGATTGTCATATATACCGTCAACTACTATGTGACTACTTTGGTCCCTGTATCGTCCAATTTGGAATTTCACGCAGTAATTCGGTTTTATGTGAGATGTTCATTTCCGATATAGATTAGCTTACTGTCATTTATCTTTCACAAAAAGATACCACAGGGTTGTAATATCCGGGGATCAGGGTAGGCCTTGTGAATAAGGTGAGATCATCGTTACCAACACATCCAATCCAGCGTTGAGTGACGGCACGGAAAACTTGGAATGTAATTCTTTATTTTCATATATCACTTATTATAATATGCGTAATAGCTTTGAAAAAAAAATAATCCGATCATTCATTTACGTTAACCTTGCATATTTCGTTGAACTTTGGTTTCATCAATGATATAATTTCTGTTTTTAAAGCAATTCTAATTTGTTTAATAGATTCGAGTTTCTCATTTCTTTTATCGAAGACATAGCGTCAGAAGGATGTCATAAATCGAAGTCATCAAAGATGTCATATTAGTGGGATGTGTCGTCCAATTTGGAATTTCACGCAGTAATTCGGTTTTATGTGAGATGTTCATTTCCGATATAGATTAGTTTACTGTCATTTATCTTTCACAAAAAGATACCACAGGGTTATAATATCCGGGGATCTGGGTAGGCCTTGTGAATAAGGTGAGATCATCGTTACCAACACATCCAATCCAGCGTTGAGTGACGGCACAAAAAACTTGGAATGTAATTCTTTATTTTCATATATCACTTATTATAATATGCGTAATAGCTTTGAAAAAAAAATAATCCGATCATTCATTTACGTTAACCTTGCATATTACGTTGAACTTTGGTTTCATCAATGATATAATTTCTGTTTTTAAAGCAATTCTAATTTGTTTAATAGATTCGAGTTTCTCTTTTCTTTTATCGAAGACATAGCGTCAGAAGGATGTCATAAATCGAAGTCATCAAAGATGTATATTAGTGGGATGTGTCGTCCAATTTGGAATTTCACGCAGTAATTCGGTTTTATGTGAGATGTTCCTTTCCGATATAGATTAGTTTACTGTCATTTATCTTTCACAAAAAGATACCACAGGGTTGTAATATCCGGGAATCTGAGTAGGCCTTGTGAATAAGGTG
This sequence comes from Maratus speciosus, assembly GCA_963932465.1. NCBI lineage: Eukaryota > Metazoa > Arthropoda > Arachnida > Araneae > Salticidae > Maratus > Maratus speciosus. The sequence goes on along the minus strand of OZ010790.1, from coordinate 172,752,978 downwards.
AGATCATCGTTACCAACACATCCAATCCAGCGTTGAGTGACGGCACAAAAAACTTGGAATGTAATTCTTGTAATACGTTGGTCCATCAAAAAAAAAAAAAAAAAAATCTTTGTATTGACTAAGCAATACAAGATAATTTGGAGTTTTTGCCCTTGAAAAACAATTTATACCCTACTATAGGGTGTTTGAATAGTTTGGGGGTAATTTATTTTTTTTTATTGGCAACACTGAATGTGTTTGTAAACAACTGTTTTCGTGTGTTGATTTTAACTCTCCAAACTTACTATTGTGAAACAATATTGATAAGAGCTGCAAATAATGTAAGTGTCAAAATATTCCCTTTAGTAACCTGTAACCCATGTGTGATCATATGTTTTCCTTTAACTTTTTATTTTGGCAGTATATGTTTAAGTTTTCATAAATAAGCTAGCGTGAAAACTAGTATTTCGGGGCTACTTTGTGCCAGCCTTGTTTTGGTTCGAAAATAGCCCCAGTTACTTAGAAATGCTTTTTATACAACGAAATCTCTTAAAACATGTTTTAAGTAACTCTTTTTTTTCAAATGTTACTGTTGCAAAATGTTACATTAATTGTTTTGGTTCCAGTTGCTGAGGATAACATGGCGAAAACTGTTTCTCGTTTCTTTAATTTTAACAATTCGTTTATTGTGTTTAAATGTAAAATAAAACATTTGTTTATCGGGTTTGCAGTGTTAATTTATTAGCAAATGCTATTGCAAGGGGGTTTCCATAAAAATGTATTCATTTACATATGAATTGTATTCATTTTATATGAAACTAAGTGAATGGACCAAAGAAGCCCCTAGCATGGTCTACTTTGTTCCAAAACTTTAAAAATAGTTAAAAAATAAAGAAAATACAAAGTGTCCTCTTTAAAACCGTACAGTTTGCTTCTTTGTTTCATGTTAATTGTTTACAACTCCATTTCGACGTTGAAAAATCACATATAAAATTTTTTAATTATGGAAATGTGAATGAAACCACTAAAAAGTGGACCATAGTAGCGGCTGACGCTATTTAACAATATCAGACATTAATATTAATGGATCTTCATGTAAATAAGATTGATTGTATTTAAAGTGTTTCAAATCAAGATGTAATTATTTTTTCTTCAAGAACACATCAAGCGGAGTGCATTATTATAATACACTGCATTGAATTGTAATTGGATTTTTAGAAACGTTGCACATGCAGCAATTGTGTTTTTTCCCATTGATTGTATGTTTTAATAGTATAGTGATATTGGGCATTAATTACCCATACAAAACGCGAATCGAGTATTTAATAACACAAACTGCTGAATTTACAATTTATTTCTTATAAATCATTATTTTACGTTCTTTATTTGAAATTGCATCTCTATTTAAAATACACATATTAAAGCTTCAAAACTGTTGAATTGTAATGAAATAATTAAAATTTTTGTTTATGGTTTTTTAAGATACTGGATGAGCAATGATACAAAATCATTCGTATATTTTTAAACAGCGCGAAAAAGAAAAAAATTCATTTCAGAAAAAAGCGTTAAGCTATGAAAAATGAAACTAATTTAAAATTTAGAAAAGTAATATTACTTATTAACAATCATACATAAAAAAACAATGATATTGACTGCATAAGGAAGGCATGTATAAGCTATGTATACATAACTAATTAAAAAGAAAAGACAAAATATAATTCTAAAACTATAATCTTTTGCAAAAAAAAAAAAAAAAAAAAAACATTCAAAGGCAATGGAAGTTTTTCGATTTCCGGATCAATAGCTATTTTCATACATTGAATATTTAGATTGCATTTTAGAAATGTCTCTCTGTCATTTCTGAATGCTGAGAAAAGTTTTGAAAGATGAAGCTTTTGGCTATCTTTATTTTAAGGGAGAAAGCTGAAAGTTTATTTCGTGTAGCTAACTTCTGTGCATAATCGATCGAAGCAAATTTTTGGATTACTTCTACTTAAAATATTTTTAAATTCCTTTTACTTTTCTCACCAGAAATATGTGTCTGAAGAAACAATTTTCATAAAATTGAAATACAGTTATGTAAATAAAAATATGTATCTGTCATTTTTAAATTTCTCGGATTATACAATATAATTTAAGTTACTTAGCCTTTCTGTTCTTATTTTCAAATAAGAATTTGCAGTTTAACCCTCTTGCTGCGTAACTGTTTTATAAAAATAGCTCCAAAAATTGCATACTTAACAACTTCACGACGAGCGTCATTGAAGAATTTTTATTATTTTGTCACTGGTTTCTCAAAACAAAAAATTTTGTCTAATTTAATCCGGAAAATGCTCCCATTAAACAAAGCAAATTTTACCATAAAAAATAACTGGTGGGAATAACTAAGGAGGGTTAGTTAGACGGAAAAAAATGCATCCCTGAGGAAATCTCTGGTTGCACAAACTTTGCTACTTTTACGTTACCCGTGGAAATCTCGGGTTGCGCAAATTTGCTATTTTTACGTTGCCCGAGGAAATCTCAGGTTGCGCAGTGAGAGGGTTAAAAGGCAGTTTTTTTTTAAAGCTATTGAAACTCTGAGAAGTTCATTTAGTACTTTGAATTTTTAAATGAGAAATTAATTAAAAAATCTCATAATTTTGAGTAACACATACGGAATATAAGGTAGGCCAGGCCTTACAGTGAGGTGACACGAGCAACATGTCTTTCGAGGTAGCACAAAAAACAGGTTCGAAACAGTTTTCTTCAGTGTTTAAAACTGTTTTTTTTTCTGCTAAAATACACGACATGTTGCTTCAGTTGCCTAGTGTACGCAATGCATAAAAGTATCATTTTTAGCTTTTAAACTTCTTAAATTACTAAAACAACGAAACATAAATTAATACATATTTGGGAACGAAAGTTACAGCAAATTAAATGCTGTATTTGTATCTCTCAATTCTGAAAAAAATTAACTAACCCTGTCACTCCCGCTGACAATGAACTTTTTGTGACCTGAGGTCTTTCTTCGTGAATGTATAAAAAAATACTGCATATAAAAATATGAAAATCGGTGGTATTATGGTGAAATGTTTGACAAGCAAGCTGATGCAGACAGTTTTCAAACCCAAGGATTATTTTAAGAGATATTTAATGTTAAAATTGGTCAAAATCGTTCCATTGAAACAATTCTACTAAAAAGAGCAAAAACTATACATAGGAAGTTAATAATTTTTTCTAAATATATTTATTGGAAGCTCCCGGTGTGCATACTGCATTTATTTTTTTTTTATTTGGCGCATTTTTTGAGTGTTTGTTTCCATTTTAAATTCAAATTTTCAGCATTTTCAGAGATATTTTTTACATATTTTAGAAAAGCTTATTTTTTTTTTTTTTTTTTGCAAATATTATAAATTTCTCAAAGAATAATATTTCCCTTAAATTAAAAATTTATTTACACGTGACTATTATAAATAGAAAAAAACCCTATGAAATTAGAATTAAATGATTGCGTATTAAAAGAAGAAAAATATATAAAAATTATTTATATGTCATAAAAATTATTTATATGTGTGAACATTTAAAAAGAAAAGGACTATAAAATAATTATTTATTCAATATGTGTTAAACAAGTAAATGCGGGTGAAATTATGTCCTATTACAAATAGTCAAATAATATTGCCAAAGATTTTAAATACATAATTACACGCACACGACAGATATAATTTACATTTCGAAATGATCTTTTTATCTATTGTTGTCAATTCTAAGACTGCACAAATAATACTTCCTTTCTAAAAATAAAAATATTTTCAAGTGAATATTACAAAAGAAAAGTTACGTGAAAATTACGTCAGATTTAAAAGGTGATTTAAAATCATTTTCTTACAGCGTTATTAAATATAGACGCAAAGACTCTGTTGACTTAGCTCATTTTATATTAGCTAATTGTCAAATATTTAACTAAACGCATTTAATCAAACCCAAAAACAGCAATTAACAGCTGCTAATTTTACCTTAAAATCCCTCAGTAAAAGAGAAAAAAATAAAAACCCGTTAACATGGACATCGCTACTGTCGTTTTAATTAATAAATATCAATGTTCTGTAATCTTTTTTAATGCCGATCAAATTAACGGATTTTTAGAGTCTGAACAGGGGTTGACGAGCGTAGCTCATAGGGGTCAGAGCACCTAAGTATAATAAAAAAACAAAATTTAATAAATATAAAGTTATGGAATATTTAATATCTTAAAATACTGAAATATACTTAAAATCTTTTGATAGGAAACCATGTCTAAATTTTTAAGTATCAATGAATAATTACCTTGCAACCATATATGAAGTACAAATTTATCATTTGGTTTTCTTATGAAATTTATAACTTATTAGGAAAATTCTTTTAGCATATTGTTATACGATTAAACATGAAAAAAGCTAGAAACTGTTTTTAAAAGGCAAATTCCAACAGCTCTGTCATAACTATTTATTCTATTATACAAAAACAGAAAGTCAGGCAATTTCTCCATTAAACAGGAGGTTACTGCAAATTATACAATACCCGACGCTCTTTTATAGGGCACGCTTTTTTAAACCTACATCCTCATATATTTCATTAGCCTACGGGGTGTTTGAGTTTTGTTACTAATTGTGTGTGATAAATGCATCAAAATTTCTTAAGAGACTTTATTACTTTTTACTTGTAGTAATTCCTCAAAAAAAAAAAATAAATAAATAAATAAATTATCTGGTGTACCAACCCGACGTGTTGCATTTGAATTGCATGGGAGCTTTCGCTTTTTAGAGAAACAATAAATCTAACGTAATAATTTTAATGTAATGTAAGAAAATAGTTAAAATATTAATTTTAATAAATTTCTTATCATTATTAACCACTTAACTGTTTTCTCGAACGAGGTTCGGGGAAGAACACTTTGCTTTCTTCGTTAATAAAAGCTTTCTGATACCACTAATTTGTAATTGTAAATTTCTCTTTATTGATTGTCGGACATTCGATTATATAAGCCGAAACTTTTAGCACGGAAAAAGTGGTATTTCGCCCGTATTTTTAATTTATTGTGTCAAAACAGACAAAAAACAGTTAAGGGGATAAGCAAGAATCTATGCTTACAATTTAAATGAACAGAAAATTATATTTTGGAAGTTGAAATTATAGTTGATGCAAGTGTAGAAGAATGACTTTATAAGAAAATAAGCAATAAAATTCCATTTCTCAAAAGAATTTTACATAAACATTTGGAGATCTTCCCATTACTGCCTTAGGTAATGTTTCTTTACATGTCGAACTAGTCTAAGCGAATTCGATTACATACGTTCACAGCGAATTTAGTCTGACCAATATCATCAAGTTCTGTTGTTTGGGTTGCTATGTTTGGACGAAAAACGTTTAATCTGAGAAGATGTCCTGTACATATGTCCCCACTCCTTGCTCAGAACGCGATGATCTATCATTTTCCATTCATTTACATTTTTAAAAAAGTCGCAAAATATCATTTCATATGGATGAATATTCTTAAACTTTTTCAGATTTTTAACACTTTCTAACATTGTTGAAAAGTGTTTATGAAATGGGTCTGTCTGTGCATATGTCTATCCGTCTATCCGTGCTGTAACCCGCGTAAATATAGTCGGATTGCCATGTAATTGATATATGTTATTAAAACTCACTATGTCTTGTTCGCTATTGAAAATGAAGTGTGTAGTATTTTCTTTTACAAGGGCATTCAAAATAATTTCTTCACGTTACACGGTATGGGGGGAAATCATTTACGGTGTTTTTTAATGATGTTTCACGATATCAAAAACATTGAAATATATATATATATATATATAACATATATATATATATATAAATATATATATAAATACATATATTATATATATATATATATATATATATATATATATATATATATATATATATATGGGGCATTCTCACAATCTTTTGACTTTTGGGAGAAAAAAAAAATCTGGCGAAATTAAACTTGCTAAAATACCATTTTAATCTGATAGACGAATGCCTTAATGATTCAAAATAAAGAAAACAATGGTCAGCAGCGAAAAATTTTTTATTTAACTGAGGTTTAAGTTAAACTTGCGAGTTTAATTTTCCTTAGCATTTTACCCCTATAACTTTTTATTTTCTTCTAAATTTTTACTTATAATGTATTTGCATGGTACCCACAGGGCATTCAAATAAGAAATAATACAAATTTAGTACTTATAACACAGAATTTTTGTATAACATTGTCTTAAAGGGGTGTTAAAGAAGGGACGGTAAGGATGGAGCGGTAAGGAAAATTACCACCTATTTTTAGGAAAATCATGTTAAGACTAAATGATAGCCACAATGTTCATTGATTTTTAGAAACAGTTGTTAACATTGGATTAAACATTATATATATATATATTTTTAAATTCACCTCGAAAAGTGCAGGAATAAACCTTGATGGTAAGACTACCAATAAAGTCACGATGCTTGAAATTGATATTTAAATGCTGATTTATATTCTGCAGTAAACTTGAATTTTAGACATTCTTTCTCTAGCATACTTCTGCATGACAAAAAACTTGAAAAAAATTCTGTCGCTGCATCTGAAGTGATTTTCTGTATAATTTTAGAAAAGGGATGGTAAGGAATCTAAAACCCAGGGACAGAGTTCAAAAAATAATATCAACCGTAAAAATGTGTGCAGGTTAATTTTTTGCTACATATTTATATAAAAACATTGTCCCAGTTTCGGAAAAAAATTACATCGAATTACTTTTATTGAAACAATTTTATACAGACAGCTCCAAACTTAAAAATCAAGATCAGGGATACGGAACGGTAGATGAGTTTTCCTGGTATTTGGACCCCCAACATCGTCCAAAACTTATTTATCTCGCTAATATTGTTATGCAATCATGCAATGGGATGTTCCCCAGTATATGAAATAAAAAAAACAAAACAAATAAGGTTATTAAATAAAAAATTATAATTCAGGGACACGAAAGACAAAAGATTGTGAAAATGCCCCATATATGAAGTGATCTGCAAGGTGTATTTTATTCATGTAACACTACTTGTACTAAATGTAACTATATTGCAATTGATATATATTGAGATTCACTGCTCGATGCGTACTATAGAATAGGGTGTGCCTGCACAGAATTCATCGTTCATATATAGGGACACATAATACTTAGTGTGTATAAATTCTAACGATCATATCTAGGGCTGCACAACACGTCTAAATTAAATTTTCGTTTTCTGATGAAAATTGATGAAGAGACATTATCATCAGTTCTATGCTCTTCATAACTGAACCGAAATTTACCATACTATGTATTATATGATAAATCTATAGATCATATACAGGGTTTCACCAAGTGTTCAAATATTATTCCAACAATTCATTGTAATTGCTGAAATTGTGTTTTCAAATGTTTTACGCATTTTACAAGTTGTTTTTTAGACATAATTTTACCTTATTAAACAGTGAAATTTTATTATATTAGTCTGAATGTGTTGGAAAGTGTTTCGTAATCTACGTTTGTCGCATTATTTTACTTTATTGTTTCACGATAACTTAAGTAAATGTAAACGTTAGTCATATGAATGTTCTTTACGTTATATTTTTAAGAGAACGTTAACTAAAAAACTTTGAAGAAGGAAAATACTATGAAATTAATTTATTTAAAGAAAGCAAAAATAAACACAACCGTTCACCATTTTGGAGTCAGACGATATCCTATAATTTAGATTTTTCTTTTCCTTTTTTCACAAAAATAGAAAAATTTCGTTCCCGTCATTACAGAAATGTCCTAAAAAATAAATAAATAATATCTTTGATTATTATACAAAATTTAAAATTCTAAATCTTATATGATATCCTCATATCTACGAAGATAACTGTTGTTAATTTTATCGTATAACTTTTCGTATTTTAGGAAGACTAGCTGTAAAATACAAACATACGGGCAGAATTTGATAAATTGGATACAGAAGAATTAAAGGTTGAAAACAACGTAAACTGATGAGTGTATCATTGAAGCGATTATCAAAAATGCGTTGCGGAGTGTAACACATGCTCTTCAATTGCAATGCGTGACTTAAAATACAGGAAGATACTTAAGAGCTTTTGCTATCTAAATATCGACTTTTTCTTCACGGAAATCATATTTACAATGAAAGCAAAAATGTGTTACTGATATTTTCATTGAAATCGCTTTATTTTCTCTTATAGGAAAAAAGAACTTGATTGCAATTTTCTCCAAATTCTTTTAATTATTTTATATATATAATGTTTATGGTAACATCTGTTCAATTTACATACAGTATTTTACATTGTGTTACAATATGTTACACTTTACATATTTATTTCATTAATAATTATTCTAATTTTAGTTCCATGTTTGTATAGCTACATAAAGTATCTTATAATTTTTTCTCGAATATCAGACCATTTCGATTTTTTAACCTACGCTTTTAACCTATTTTGTGAGTGGCAAATAAACGGTATAAACGGTATTTCCTACCTTTTAGATATAAATGAATACATTCCTTTGAATTCTACTCGATGGCATTAACGCTTTTGCTTTCGTTTGTTTTTTAATGTTAAAATATATTGAAAAATATTTAAAAAATGTTTTACTGTTGAATCAAAAAAATAAATAAATAAATAAATAAAAATAGAATTTTCTAAATATTATAAAGGTTACCCGTAAACACTTTAAAATGCAGGGCTGCATCTTGTAAATATTTTTGATCATGCCATAAACGGAAACCAACATATGTTTTATTGGAGGTCAATATTGGGCCTATACAAAATAAATCGGAAATACTTCCAGGAAAATACAAATATTCGCTTAGTTGTTAAAATATTGATATTTAGATTAGAATTTTTGGAATAGAAAAAAGAGATTTTTTTCGACAATATCTGTGCAAAATTAGCAAAATATAAAAACTCCAAAGCTGTAAAATTATATTAGTGCCTGTATTGAGAAGTATCAAATAACGCAGACAGTACTAACACAATATTGCATGCCTACCTATAACTCCATGATCGTTTAGTACGTCTTTGTAGTTAACGAATTAACAGGCTGCTACCATAAATGGCATTATCATCCTCCTTAATCATTATGAATGCGGTGCTGCATCCTATAAATTCATTTTATTATGCCATAAACGGAAACCAACATTTGTTTTATTGCAGCCCAATATTGCCGCATATAAAATTGATCGGAAATACTTCCAGGAAAATACAAAAATTCGTTTATTTTTTAAACATTGCCTTTACATTGGAATTTGTTGATTTTAAAAAAGAGACTTTTTCCTTGCCAATAGGTGCGAAATATCAGTAAAATTTAAAAATACCAAAGATGGGACATTATATTAATACTTGTATTGGAAAGTAAGAAATAACACAGACAATATTGACTAAATATTCCCTACCTACTAGTGCTGGCTTCTGTAACTCCATGGACGTTTAGTACCTCTTTATCCATGATGCAGTTAACGAATTAAAAGGCTGGTATTATAAATGGCATAATCATCCTCATCAATCATTATAAATGCAGTGCTGCATCGTATAAATTTATTTCATCATGCCATAAACGGAAACTAATATTTGTTTTAATGGAACCCAATATTACGCCAATACAAAAATTATTCCGAATTAATTCTAGGAAAATACAAATATTCACTTGTTTATGAAATATTGCCTTTACGTTGGAATTTGTGGAATTGAAAAAAGAGGAATTTTTCTTACCAATATTTGTTCAATATTAGTAAAATATAAACACTCCAAAGATGGGACATTATATCATTGCCAAAAGTGTTAAGTATTTAGTAGCGCAAACTAAAATGACCTAGTATTGTGCTGTGTTCTTAAAGGGGACCTTCTACATTAGGAGACAAAAAAAAGAACTTTTTTATGATTTTTTTTATAATAAAACTGCATGATGGATCTTTGTGAAATTTTAACAGTTTAATGTACATATCTTATGGTATACACAAGAATTTGTTTATTAGATGTTGTTGCTTCTACTATAAGTTATAAACAAATATGTTCAACCACATTTTTGGACACGGTGGAGAAGATTAAAAAAACACTACTCAATGGATCATCTTGATTTTTTTTTTTTAATTATAGCTTATTTAATTGCCTTCGATATGAATTAAAGCTTTTACTAAAATTATTTTAAAAAAAGTTAGTAACAAATAAGAACGAATTTTTTTAAAAAAAATTGTTTTTAATTAGACATTACATAACTTTTTAAAAATAAATTTATGGGTTCCTTTAATTTAACTAGAAGCTATACTCACGAAGTTTACGAAAAAAAAATTATTTTTGTGTTTCAGAAAATTCTACAAGGCGCTATCATGCCCACAGTCCAGACGAAATTTTCCAAAGCAGTTGAACATATTGGTTTATAACTTAGAGTAGAGGCATCAAAATCTAATAAAACAAATCTTGTGTATACCTTAAGATATGTATAATAAACTGTTAAAATTCAAAAAGATCCCTCATGCAGTTTCTTTACGAGCAATCATAAAAAAGTGCTTTTTTTGGTCTCTTATGTAGAAGGTTCCTTTAAATGACCAACGTTTTGAAAGTCTTTCGTCGTGTAGTTAGCGAATTAAAAGACCGGTATCAAAAATGGCATAATAATTCTCATTAGTCATCATGAATGTAGTGCTGCATCATATAAATTTAATTATCATGACATCAACGGAAACCAACTTTTACGTTTTTTGGTGCCCAATATTTCGCCAATACAAAATTGATGGGAAATACTTTCAGTAAAATCAAAATATTAATTTATTTGTTAAATATTGTCTTTACGTTAGAATTTTTGAAACTGAAATAACGGAATTTTTTCTTGCAAAAATCTGCAAAAAATTTGTAAAATCTAAACACTCTAAAGAGGGGACATTATATTATTGACAGTATTGAGAAATAAGTAGTGACGCAAAGAATACTAAATCAATATTGCTTTCCTACTAATGCTGGATTCTTTGACTCCATGAACTTTTAGGATAATGTCAGACGAGTTTGTGGAAAAGGGAGATTTGGACGACCTCTATTGAGAGTATAGTTATCTTCTAGTCTATTCAGACGAGCGTCGAGAAACCGCTGCTGTAAAGAATACGAAAAGCTTCCGCCATGGTCTGGCGTTTCCCTCAGCATGCTCAGCAGCAAGTGCGTTTTTGCGGCTTTGCATCTTAGAGGCTGTCCAATGCTGGAATTTCACTGTGAGAATTTTATTTTTTTTTGTTCATTATCGAATTCTCTATAATTTTTAAATAGAAATTTTGAAATTTTAAATAGATCTAATAGACGAGCAGCTAGAGGGCTGCACGGACCGAAATTTCCAGACCTGGGCCGCCCGACACATAAAAAAATAAATTATTTCCGGTTTGCCGGGTATAAAAGAAAAAGTTCTTCCGGCCAGTGCCGGGAGGAAGAGGTAGCTTTCATATTCCTTATTTTAAAAAAGCCAACTTATATTATTCAAACACACGAAGCTCAATTTAGTGGAAACCGAATATAGGAGATTCAATACTAATTTTTATCAATACTAAATCTTTATGAATGAGAATTTCGCGAAATTAGTCAGCTTTATCCAAGCTGCTTTTATTTAAAGTAACTTATATTTGGCTGTCAAATTCGGCGATTTCTTAAAGTGCCTGCCATTTTAAGACAACATGGTGGATGAGGCAAACCAGTGAAGTTGGTCGAGACCTTAGTAATTGCTGTGCACATGCTCACTCACATGGGAATCGATTTACATATACGAGTGCTTTCGCAGGCAAAAAATTAGATTTTTCAAAATGTCACCAACATTAGATATTGAAATTGCTATATCTCAGCCATTTTTTAAGATAAAGACAAACAAAAAATGCTTCCGAATCCTTATATCAAGGTCAAATACTTAAGAAAGAAACCTTTTTCAATTTCTAATTTTTTTGCACCTCACTTTAAATATATATATTTTTTTAATTTAATGGCCGTCATTTTGAAACAATATGGCGGATGAAGCTGGCCAGCGAACTTGGTCGAGATATTGATGTATACTATCCACATGCCTTCTTACATCGAAATAGGCGAATACGTGTACATTCAATTGAAGCAAATACAGAATTCTTAAAAAATTCGTTTCAAAGCCCATTAGAAAAAATCCCAACGGTCAGCCAACAACATTCACTATCATCAAAACCTCTGTATTCAGAGAAAATCAGTGCGGTTTATAAAAATCCAAAAACCACCTCTGAATCCGCCATACTTTTAAAGAAGACACAGGCAACAAAAACTTCACTCCACACAATTAGAAATCTTCTTAATACGGAGACAAAGAACATTCCGGACCTCCCTAAAATCTACTGTGAAACAGCTCGTGATCGAAACACCTTAATTATAAGATCCAACAGTGAAGAAAATACTGAAAAAACCCTCCGAATAATAGAAGGAATTGAAAGACTTAAAGATATCACTGAATTAACGTACAAAACTATAAATTTTAAGAAGATAATTGTTCTTGGAATCCCTTTATTTACTCAACCAGAAGAAGTCACAGAGAAAATCTTGAAAGATTATGATCGAGAAATCCCAATAGCGATACATAAAAAAATTCACCGAGAAAAATCACAAATTTACCATTTGGTCCTGGATTTAGATATCAATTACGCCCGTCATCTGACGAAGCAAGGCCGTATCCTGATTGGATTTAATTCCTGTAAATTTGCGGATTATCGCCCAATAATCCGCTGCTCGCAATGCCAACGATATGGCCATACAGGTAACAACTGTAGATTTGAAGCTGCCTGTGCTATTTGTGCGTATAATCACACAACAACAACTTGCCCAAATAAAGAAGATCCTAAGAAAATATGCTGCATCAATTGTCTGAACACAAAACATGATTTCCCACACAGAGCGGATTCAAATGAATGTCCATTATTTAAACTTCGATTTCAATCGAGGAAAACCTTCATAAATGTATCTGCTCCACATTCAACCACCTAAACAATACAAAAATCGTTTTATCAAATACAAACAAAAACTCAAACTCACCTTCAATTCTAAATTCTACTCAAATTTCTCATCTCTCGGACTCAAACTCTTCTCCGCAAGGACAACATCAAAACATGCAAGTACCTTCAACAACTAATCAAATATCATCATCCTTTAAAATAGCACAGATTAATCTTCAAAAGAATAAAAGTGCAACAGCTTCACTCCTTCAATTCTTAATTCAAGAAGACTACAAAATAGCATGCATACAGGACTCCAATATAGTCAAAGGAAGACCACATGGCCTTCCCTCAGGACTTCCTTGCTACTCTTCAAAAAAAAAGAATTGCCAAATAATAATCATAGATACATCGTTACAACATATAAGAGTTCAACAAAATGATAACTCAGTCTTCGTGAATATCTCCTCAACAGAAGGACAAATAACTGTAGGCAGTCAGTATTCCGCACCATCGGCTAATTTAAAAGAAGATCTACAAGATTGGGCGAACACGTCGGGTATGAGTTCAAAACTTCTGTTGCTGGGTGATTTGAATGCTCATAGTGTCCTGTGGGGGTATGAGAATGATAACGAAAAAGGACAACACCTCATCAATCATCTCAATATGAGGCACTTATTAGTCCTAAATGATCCTTTCTCAAAACCAACATTTGAAACCACGCATTTGAAAGGTTGGCCAGATGTATCACTAGCATCCTTCCCACTGTTCCCAAAAGTTTCCTTATGGACTGTTGAGGATGATATGCACTACGGTGACCACAGGCTGATAACCTTGTATTTGGATATCCAAACCCCGAAGCTTCCAAAGCGTAGATATCGGACAAAGAATGTCTCATTGAAAAAATTCAATAGAAAATTATCTAAATCATTGCAAGAAAATAATATAACTTTCCAGGATATAAAAACGACGGGGGCATTCGAAAAAGAGTACGACAACTTTATAAATATAATAACACAAACCTGTGACCATACTTTAAAGAAAAAAAACTCCACATTTAAACCAACAGTTTCTTGGTGGACAGCGGAACTTAGAAAAATGAGAAGCTTTGTTAAAGCACTTTATAGGAAAACAAAACTTTTGTCTGCACCAGAGGAAGACGTAATCAAATTTAAAAAGTATAGAGCACTCTATAAAAAGAAAATTCTGGAAGCAAAGAAAACAGCGTGGAGTTCTTTTTGCTCAAATACCAAAGACCCCTTTGGGAAACTAAAAAAGACGGCATTTAGAGATTTTTACAGACAGGAAGTCTACGCTCTTTCTGATTCCACTACAGCAACCCACTCAAGACAATCTTTTTATGCAGAAATTGCCAATTCAATATTTGGTCCTTCGGACTTGCAACCACATCAAATTCATCCGCGCTCAACCCAGCCAGTTAATCCATTTATACTCCAAGAACTAAAAGCTGCCATCTTCTCGTTCAATCGGAATAAAGCACCAGGTCCTGATAATGTTGACCATCTGATTGTACGAAATATTTACCACTCACATTCATCTCTATTACTGAATCTTTACAATACTCTATTAAACTTAAATTACTTCCCAAAAAGTTGGAAAATTGGAGAACTAGTCTTTTTTCTAAAGGCAGGTAAGGACCCACAATCTGCTCAGTCATACAGACCAATAACTCTACTCCCAATTCTGGGGAAAATTTTTGAAAAATTATTATTAAAACGAATAAATTATCATTTTCGAAATTCGACAGTTCTACAGAGTTCTCAACACGGATTCTTAGAGGGTAAATCGGCTGAATCAGCGATACAAGAAGTTCTCTCAACAATTGACTTACTTCAACAAGAAAACAACTACATTTCATTAATATCATTAGACATCCAAAATGCTTTTGACAACTTACCTTGGGACGCAACAATCCAAGAACTGGAATTTTTGGGGTTGGAGGAGCCATATGTTAATATCCTGAAATCCTTTTTATCTCACAGAGGAGCGAAACCAAATCGGCTAGCACAAGAAATTCATTGGTTTAGGAAGGGGTGCCCACAAGGTTCATGCTTTGGGCCCTTCCTATGGAGAATCTTCCTAAACGCTCTCTTACGCCATTTAAAATCGTTAGGTTACATAATAATAGCTTATGCAGATGACATTTTAATTATATTAAATGGTAAAACAAGGCGAGAATTAGAAAAATTAGGAAAGGACATCTTAGATTATATTAGTAGGTGGATGTCAAATCACAACATGAAAATATCTTACAATAAATGTAAAGTTCTCCACCTTAGAAGACCAAAATTTTTGAAAAGAGCTCCAACACTCAAAATTGACAACAATAAAAAGTGAGCCAACTTTAGAATACTTAGGTATCGTTCTGGATAGTACGCTGTCGTTTCTCCCCCATTTACGAAAGAAAAGGCAGGAAATTACACAACTTTCGCAAGACCTATTGAAGTTTGCCTCAGCTTACGGAGGGGTAAACAAATTAATTCTGAAGATTTGGTACAATAGTATCTTGGAGAAGAAAATCACGTATGCTGCAGCAACTTGGTTTCACCGGATAAGCAAAGCCCATGGGCTTCGTCTGATCTCATCAATACAATACCAATGCCTGTTATTAGTGTCACGTGCCTACAGAAAAACTTCGGCGGATGCCCTTTGTGTTTTAACAGGTATTCCGCCCTTGGCACTTCAACTTGAATATATAGCAACAACAGGAAGAGTCTTACGTCTTGGAATCCCGACAGGAAATCAAGAACCAATATTTTACCAACCAAAAATGAAGTCAGATCAAGTTGAACCATTTAAAGAATATTTCTTTCAAATAGATCCAGAAAATACTCCACATGTAGAAATAAACATTTATACGGATGGTTCCAAGATGGAAGATGAAACGGCATATGCCTTCTGTGTGTATCAGAGAGGAGAGTTAATCCACGAGGATCAAACTAAGTTAAGTAAAGAAAATACTGTTTTTCAGGCAGAACTCCTGGCCATAGAAGAGGCTGTGCTGTGGATTAGGAACTCCCCTCATAAAGAAGTATTAATACACTCGGACAGTCTCTCAAGTCTCTTAGCAATAGAAGATGTTTTTTCAAAAAATCTCATCGCAGTACAAATTATCAAACTACTCCAAGAAACAAGAAAAAAGATCTTCTTTAAATGGGTCCGTGGACATGTGGGTAATGTGGGGAATGAGCATGCAGATTCTTTGGCAAAAGAAGCAACCAAAGCCACATCACATGCCAAATACAAATTCTTTCCCAACCCTCCTTCTTACTTGAAGAAGCTTCTAAAATCATCTCTACACGAACAATGGCAGACTCGCTGGGACTATGGTACCACAGGACGGTACACATACGCTTTAGCCCCAAAAGTCTCGGAAAAGAGAATCCTGCTGCATAGAAATCTTTTTCTGTTTGCCACTAACCACGGCCCATTTTCATCATATCTTTATAAATTTGACAGGGTTCCTTCTCCATTATGTGTATGCGGTCAGCGAGCTACATCATTGCATTATATCTTTAACTGTACCCTTACATCATACTACCATATAAGAAAATCTCCAAAAATTTCTTTGTCTCAGTGGTTCTCAGTGGTTTTGTCAAATCCATCATTTTGTCAAAAGATAATTGAATGTATGAAAGTTTTAGAAAACAACCATTATTTGTTTCAAAATGTTTTGCCATTTATAGATGATGATGATGAGAACATATCTTAACAAATAGACAGATACCACTAATTCAAAATAAACTCTTAGCCACAAACAACACGATTGAACTATAATTGAACTGTTGCAAGAACAATAGACTTTTGAACTTTTGTGTGTGTATATAATTATATAATATTCATCATAATTATTCACTATTTTACCTATTTTTTATATTCTACATTATTTTTAAAATTATGAATCTCTTTCTAATTTAGTATACATATACGTAGCTTTTATTGTATTTTTGCAGAACGCCCAGCTTTGCAGAGTAATTGAGCTTTTGCCGCTCCAACAAGTTTAAAAATCCTATTATCTATTATCTCATGATCTTATTAATTACAAATATCTAAATTTCTCTCGTAAACGCCCAGTAAAAATTGGGCTTTCCATCGTGTATATATTGTACTTATATTGTATTTAATCTTAATATTCTCAATTGGCTTTCCTGTAGGTCCCTTCGGGCCTTTTATTTATTATTTTTATTATTATTTGTGTGTGTGTGTGTGTGGTGACGGCGGTAGTAGATGGAAACCGCTGGGTGGGGCTTGTGAGTGCTTAAGCCATTTGGTAGGCCTCCCCACCTAGCTGACCCTGTTATAGCGTGACAAATGCAAGATCATTTCAAAATGTTAGCCATGCTAGAAATTCAAAGTGCTATAATTCAACCATTTTTTAAGATATAAACAAAAGAACAAATTTTCAGAAACAAAAACTGCTCCGGAATCTTTGTATAAAGGCCAAACACATAAAAAAAATTCTTTTTCATTTTCCAATTTTTTAATACCGCATTTTAAATTTTAAATTTAATTTTTTTTAAATGGCAACACTTTTCAAATAAGATGGCGAATGAAGCTGGACAACGAACACTTTCGAGATATTTGTATGTACTATGTACACACCAATGTGCATCCAAATCGGTTCATAAATACGCCCGTTATCAGGTGACAAAAATCAGGACGTTTCAAAATGTCAGCCACGCTCGAAATTCAAAATGCTATAACTCAGCCATTTTTTAAGATATAGACGAAACAAAAACTGCGCCCGAATCTTTTTATCAAGGCCAAACACATAAGAAAAAAATATTCTTTCAATTTTCTATTTTTTGGTACCACATTTCAAATTTAAAGTTTTCTTAAAAATTTAAATGGCCGCCATTTTTAAACAAGATGGCGGATGAAGCTGGCCAACGATCTCGGTTGAGACATTGGTATGTATTATGTATAAACGAAGTTACATTCAAATCGGTTCATAAATACGCCTTTTATCGCGTAACAAATTTCAGGACGTTTCAAAATGTCTTCCACGCTAGAAATTCAAAATGCTATAACTCAGCCATTTTTTAAGATATAGACGAAAAAAAAATGCTCCGGAATCTTTGTATAAAGGTCAAATACATAAGAAAAAAATATTTTTCCATTTTCAATTTTTTGGTACCACATTTCAAATTTTAAATTAAAAAAAAATTTTAAATGGCCGCCATTTTGAAACAAAATGGCGGATGAAGCTGGCCAACGAACTCGGTTGAGACATTGGTATGTGCTATGAACACACCGAATTACATCCAGATCGGTTCATAAATACGAGAGTTACAGTGTGACAAATATCATATGCTATAAATATTTAAATTGGTTTTATTGATTTTTCCATTTCATATTATTTGATTCTATTCTGTTTTCATTTTTAATCTATTCACTTGATTATAATGGTTGTTCGGGCACAGAGAAAAATAATTTTTAGCTTTAGCTTTTTTTTTCTCACTGAAAACAACCATTTTGCTTATATCATTGTATTCTGTGCCCTTGAAAACGTAATTCAATATATAAGCTTTTCCATTATTTGTTCGTGTCCACTTTCTTCTTTTTTCTTCCATAATAATTCTTATAATGAATTATTTGGCACTTTTTTTATATACTTACAGCTTTAGTTCATAATATTACGGCTTTTCATGGTGGTAGGTTATGTTTAATTAATGGTTATATATATATATATATATATATATATACCTTATATACATATAATCCTAATGAAACGAATTTATGAAACGAATATATGAAACGCCTGAAATGTAACGATTCTTTGAATCGACTGATTAAACAACTGATTATGTTTCACGGTGATTTCTCCTATAAAAAGGAATACTTTGCGATGAAATTAACAACAAAAATCAATATTGATCCGCAGATTTCAAAACAGGTATTAGAATTTTTAAATTCGAATTAGTTTCTGAAGTATTAATTTTTTTCTTATTTTATATACAATTTTTTTAATGATGGCAACTCAAATTTTAATCAAACAGATATTTTTTTTTCAGATTTTAGAAAAGGTTACTATTTTAAACTAATTTGGCGAGAAGTCTGGCCTCCCTTAAATATAAGCTAAGAAATGTATCATGTTACTTTTATTCATAATTCAATTTGTATTTCATTATCATTTTATTTAATACAAGCAGAAACATTTAAAATAAATGGCTTTCACTTCTTTATTTTATTAAACGAAATGAAAAGAAAAATATTAGGCACAGATGTCATATACGCACTGGGGTACCTAATTGGCGACAATATGACATTATTTTGGTTGACATGGTAACCCGGCTATTGTTGTTTATTTAATAATAAGTGTTTATTATTTTATTATTATTTTTTTTTAATTACATAACTTGTTTTGTTCTATAGTTTATTATTTTTTTTTGTTATTCACCCTTTAAAAATAAAAAAATAATAGAAAATAATACGGTACTACTTAGTTATTCCATCGACCCATTTCGCCAAATTATATAAATCGCCAAACCACACGCCAAATTATACAAATTGACATACTTTTTATTTTAAATAACGAAAGAACAAAGAAAATAGTATATCATTAATAAATATACAAATAAAACGTCGAAATAAAAATCACTTGATGACGTAAAGACGTGTAACTTGCTTAAATTCAAGTGAATGTGACATTTATCAACCATTATTGGCATTTAATCTTATAGTTTGGTGATAGATTTTTGGTCGACGGGATAGCTAAGTAGTACCAAAAATACATATGTAACTGGTATTCGAAAACGAGGATTTTGCCAAATTTTCGTAAAAAAAATCACGCCAAATCGTGCGCGTATCTGACATCTGGCCAAATATTAAATGATGTAACAAACGATGACATTTAATTCCAACTTCAAAGGAATGTTATAATTTACCACTCAAAAAATAAAAATAAATGCTATCGGGCTAGTTCAAAAATAGTTATTGGCGAGATTTGCACACGGCTCGCGTAACAGTACCAAGAATTCTTTGCGACAATGCTTTTATGTAGTATTATTCGAAAAAAAAGAATTGATTTTTTAAAATCGAAATGGAAAACTTTCGGCACGGATGCCACATACGGTCCCATATTGGCGCTATTTTTTTCTGACGCCAATGTCATATACGCAACGGGTGCTTAACTGGCGCCATAGTATCGTTATTCTGCTTGATTTGATAAGTCGGATGTTGTTATTTATGCTGTTGATCTTTTCCCCAAATTGGCGTCGGAAAAAAAATCGCGCCAATATGGGGCCGTACATGATATCTGGCCCAAACTTTCATATGAAAAGCGAAGGGATCAGAGCGTATTTATTTATGGCAGTTACATGACTTGGACTATTATAATATAGATGAAATTATGGCGATAGAATAATATTTGGCGACTTATCACCTGTACCTGGCTAATATTAATGTACCAAAATGGCACCAGGAATACAAAAAGCGAAGTGGTTCGCCCGGAACTCTAGATGATAGTCATATGACTTAGGCTATTGTTATAGAAATTGTTTTAAAATACCGGGAAACAAAGACTCTGTACACTTAATTCCTTTTATTTTTAGCTTCTTTTCAAATGTTTAACTGATCCTCTTTAATAAAACACGAAAACAGCCATTGGATGTCTTAACAGCAACTGATTCGGCCTTGAATTTCTAAAATCAAAGGAAATTGAATGGAAACCCGTTTAGAGGGAGATCTGCTTAGCTTTTTTCAGTATAATTCAATCTTCTATAATATTTTGTAAACCGATCAGATTAGCGTGTTTTTAGATTCTGCGGTGTCTGAACGGGGGTTGGCCAGCGTAGCTTGCAGGGGGCAGATCCCCTAAAATGGATATATATATATATATATATATATATATATATATATATATATATATATGTATATATATGTATGTGGCAATTTTGAACGGAGGGTGGTTTCGGTGTCTGGGGGTCATGATCGATGAAAATATACCAAAATTTTTTGAAATCGATTTCCTCCGAACGGCTGCAATAGGTAGCTTTTTGTAATGAATGCTACCTAAAAGTTCGGCCCGGCCCGTACAAAATAATTATTGATCCGGCTCGGAAGAAAGGCAAAGTTCGGCCAAATGCGTCTGTAATCGACTGTAACCGTACAAAACATGGATTTTTTACGTCGATACGGTTAAAAATTGTTTCGTACGAGGAATTCTGACAAAAAATACATATTTTAGCCTTTTTATTTTCATGTTTATAATCTCCCTTTTTTAAGAATCCCCCTAGACTGCAATATTTATTTTTTATTAATTCTCTATTTGTATGTAAATCTTTCGGTTATCATTAACCCTTATTACATGTGTTAAAGACATAAAAATCTGAAAAATGGTATACAGTAAAATATTCTAAGAATCGCACAGAAGAAAAAGCCTTAGGGACAAGTTCTCCCTTTAACAGGTGTTAATGTATTACATTGTTTTCTCAAGTATTATTATACTCATTTTGCATGGATCAGCACATTTTTTTGTTTAAGACAGCATTCTGTCGTTTAGGTTATTTTTAAAATTTTAGGTTATTTTTTCGGGTAGGTTATTTTTAAAAAGTTTTACTGTATTTTAATTTTATTGCCTAGAAATAAACTATTCTTTTAAAAGAATAATTTTTTAATTTTAATTGTAGAATAATGGCGATTTAAAAATATGCATTTTTTAATAAAAATTTTCGGCCGGGTCAAAGTTCATAGCCTGGCAAAGGATTTTCTTACTGGCTGGATAGAGACCACGACTGAATGTTTTGGCCCGCGCAGACTCTAGGAAGATTCAGGCCAGTACCGGCTTGGTACGGAAAAAATAAGTTATATCCGGCCCGGTCGTATCCTTCAGAAAGAAAAGTAAGGCCCTGTTATGGCCCAGCCCAGCCCATCCCGAGCCTTCAGCAAAAGAAAGTCCTTGGGCTGGCC
The DNA here is from genome assembly GCA_963932465.1 of Maratus speciosus. NCBI lineage: Eukaryota > Metazoa > Arthropoda > Arachnida > Araneae > Salticidae > Maratus > Maratus speciosus. The sequence goes on along the minus strand of OZ010790.1, from coordinate 172,731,111 downwards.
CAAGTGTCGTGAATTAAATTAGTCCCGTTCAGACCTCTATGTGGAGATATTAATTTTTTAGATACGAGAACGCCTAGAATATTGTGGAATTTGTCGTCCGAATTCTATAAAGATAAGATAATAATAATAATAACTTGAGTAGAGATTTGTGGCTTGCTTCATTTATATATAAAAAAAAGACAAATCTAATGAAGATCAGTAAATTATCGTTACGTTATTTGATGTTTTTTTAAAATATACAAAAAAAATTGTAATGTTACAAGTTATGTTTTATAAGAAAATATTGAAATATTAAAATAGTAATATATTAAAAAATTAAAAATAATTTTTATCAAGTAATAATAATGAAGTAATAAAAATAATTTAAAAGGCTTTCCATCATAGAAAAATAATGGCAAAAAAATCTACATTTTTGTAAATATTGTATCGGGTTATTTGGATTGAATTTTTGCTTCAGCCGAACCTTAAACTGTGTCAAAATAAATTGTCTGAGTTAGGCCTGGGACAAACTTTAAGATTTTTTTTTTTTTTACCTGAGCTGAAAGTTGTGTCCTGTGTAAATCTAAATAAGTGTATTTTATGCAAAACGGAGTAATTCAATTTTTTTTATAAATGTTTTGTAGAGATAGAAATTATTGAAACCTCGTTAAAACGAAAGTTAGTTCCTTTGCTGTTTTTGAAGCAATTACAGTTGTTTCTTTTTTTTAAAAAAATTTGTGGCAGCAAAGTTAATTTTCTTTGGTAAAGCATACTATTTGCATATGGCGACAAATTTACTCAGTGACAGCATAATGATATTTATAGCAAAGATGCATGAATTTCAACTAGAAATGTTTCATTTTTCAGTGTTATCAATATATGACTTTTGAATCTTTTTTCGCTAAACACCTTAAAAAGAAATTTCTTAGTCGGTTTCTCTTCCATCATCAGTCCCTATTTTGCCGGGAACGCAGCTTAGAAAAACGCTTGTCTGACCGATCCGCGCAAGGCCGAGGCAGGTTGCTCGGAAACTATCAGCGTGGAAATAGTCGGTCGTCTGACATTTAGGACGTCATTTAGGACCCTTAGGACGTCTTTCTCCGTGATGTAGTTATCGAATTAAAAGGTTGGTGTAACAATATTGTAACATTTATAATAGAATTTTATGTAATATCAAGAAATAATAATTAAAAAAAAAAAAACATATGTAAGGTTTTCAAGCACCGATCTAAGTATTCATACATTTGATAGTTATTATTTTATGTATGAAAGTATTATTCAAATATGCTTAGTGTGCATTTTGTATACTTCCATTCCAATAATGACTCACTTAATAGATATTCCTATGCACGGGTTATAGCCATTTAAATTTTACCCCGAATTTTCTCAAATAACCGAAACTTTACAGAATAAAATGTCCACATGCTTCAGTTATTTTATCATTGATATTCTAATTTCACTAAGACTATTCTATTTTACATACTTAGATTTTTTTTATGTTTATATAATGTTTATGTTTATGTAATGTTTTAAAACATCGCACAATTTTGAAATTTTTTTAGCAGCATATGAACATTTTGCGATACCAAAATAGGTCAGATATTTTAATTAATATAATATGATAATTAATTATAATACTTAATGATAGATTAAGGTGACACTTATGCAGAATTATCAAATATTGTGCATTGTATATTTATAGTAATAAATCATTTCATAATTCCTCAATTAATTTTTTTTAATTGCAGATTATTTTTAATATTAAACCTTATTAATCAATTAAAGTAATTTTGTAAATTATTGAAATCCAGAATTTTTATCAGAATGATTAATTACCAGTGGCTCTAAAATACGGATGTAAAAAAGAGAAAATTTTTTCTCGTTCTCTTGTTGTGTTGACAACGGGAAGAGTTATTAGTAAAGTATAGTTTACAGAAGGAAATTAATCGACAGTATACTTAAATCAGTGATGATATTTTAAACTATATTTTTAGCTTATTTACATAACATTTTTAAAGTACTTATATTTACAATTCGAAGATTATTTAAATACGTTAAAATTAAGAATATTAATATGTGATGAAATGAAGTTTTGCTATGATGTTCAAAAGATTAATAAATTTAAATTTTGTACAATCAATTAGGGCTCATCTGAATTTTAAACACAAACCTGCATTTTATTAAATGCATTTTAATTAAGATGTATAATACAGTGAAATAAAGTTTCCCCTCTATGTTGAACTAAATTCAAATTTTTACAGTCAGTTACGGTTCCTAACATACTTACTTTGCAAAGTTTGGAATTTGAAATTAGTTTTGAATTAACTCTTTTGATTGAGTTTCAATGATACATTTCTGCTATCATCAATATCATATCATTAGAAATTGGGTGTCGTGCTTTGAATGTTTTTAAGTCTGATTTGCATATAGATACCTTAGAATGACAATGTATTTTAAATGGAAACATTGGTTGAAATAAGGTGACGTCATTTACTGTCTTTGCGCCGTCCCCTGAATACTAGGCCTCCATGCTGCCTCAAAATTGAAGATGTCGTATGGGAATATTTTTTCAGCATTTTACGTTCCCTTGAATATGAACGCCAATAATGTCTCCAAATTTTTTCGCCCTATTTCTCTGAAATTAAATAAGTAAATGAAAACTTTTAGAAATTACTGGTGTAGAAATTCAGTTATGCAAGTGCTTAAAAAATCCTCCTACGACAGCCGCCATTTTTATATCAGCGTTCTGACCTAGTATTTAGGACGTGGCGGTCTTTACCAGGCTAACGATAAAGACAGCATGCTGCATTGCGTTACACTATCTTTTCTTTACGGACCGCTTCAGTCACGTGATGCTCTCTTTGTGACATAGGTAATAAAAAAGCAGGATTGAAGGTGCACAGAAAGAATATCATAGGACTCAAGGAAAGCGAAAGCGACAAGTGTGCGGGGGGCTTCACTTTTTTATTAGCCTCGTTGTTTTTAGTCTCGCATGTAGTTTGAAAAGGACAAACAAAACATTCTAGTGAATATTTTGAATAATATTGAACCGATAATACTAGAACGCTAATAACAACGTTATGGGAAAGCGAAATTGCTATTTTTTTTTAAAACGTTGATAGAAGGAATAAGAAAATTATCCTTTCAAGGCAAAAATGACGAGCAAACTGAATTTTTGCTTATTATATTATGTCCATTAAGCTATCTCAGAATGCTGGGTATCTGTGCAAAAATTTCATTTGAAGTAAACAACATACATATTTTCTAAATGATCATATATTTTGTGTTTTTAAAATTAATGTTGGGTGTCAAACTCTTTAACCAATGCATTATTTATATTCACAACTGAATGAGATGAACAGATTTTCTTAATTATTTAAAAAGTGAATGCACGACACATTATGCTGCAACACTTTAAAACTTAAATTTCCTGTTAGAAAACATTTTTAACATGAACTGAAATATTTTTTTTATTATTCAGTTAATAATTTTAATTATACACTGTTAAAAATTTGCAGCATTCTGGCAGGTCATTTGACCGTTTTTTTCCAAAAACTGTTACACAACCATAATTTAACACTATTCTGACCATATTATTGGCCATTTTATGGTCAGAATATAGTTCAATTATGGTTATGAAAACGTTTTTTCAAAAAACGGTTGAATGACCTGCCAGAATGCTGCAAAATGTTTAACAGTGTAATTAATACTCAAATTAAATAGAATTTAATGACACACAAACTGAGTATCTTACTATTTAGTGGTTTTCTAATAATGAATTTTGCTTGTTAAAAGACATTAAACGTGTAATTAGATATTATTAATTTAAGTACATATTAAAAATTTAACTTAACTTTTTACATTATTCATCTTTAATCAGTTAAAGCACCTTTTAAATGTATTGAAATCAAGCACACTTACCAGACTTATTAATTACAGAATAATTACTGATTATGAGCGAAGAAAACCATTTTCGCCTACTAATGCATAATAGTCATACAAAAGAGTCATCAGTTAATTTTGTATTACAGAACACATAGTGACTTAGGTAAGCCATGCAAAATATCAAAATTTGTTTTGCACTTATTCAGATCACATTTTAAAACAAAATCAGATATCTGTAATAAGAAAAAACATGGGATTTTTTTAATAAAAAAAATTCAATCTAATGAAATGAACTTATTCCCAGCATAGGTGGAACATATGTATGCATAATTTTAATTATTTTTTCAATTAATTTTCAGCAATGAAATTGCACGCGAAATTATTGAATATTAAACACGCGAATTATTATATTACTAAATAGGAGTAAATCCAACAGAGTGAAAAATGTCCAATCCGGGAATCGAATCCGGATCTTTCGAACAACGCTAGCTCACATGCTATATCATTTGAGTTATGAGGAAGATACCCGATAAACATGAGACGCAAATAAAGCCCAGCATAGATAAACATATTATATGTTCACCTATGGTGGGCTTTTTTGAGTCTCATGCTTTGCCGCAAGGTTTTGTGATCATGAAAACTTATCCTTCTTGTGCTGCGGTTGCAGCCATACCGATATATGTGGAGTGAGATATTCCATGCTGGTCCTTGTAGTTCAAATGGAGCATTAGAGCTTTGTTCCAAGAATCCTGGATCTCAAACGTTTCTCTCAGTAGGTTTTATGCTTATTTAGCAATAGGATAATTCACGTATTTTATACTGAACTTATACCTTAATTATGAATTAATTTCAATATTGTACGATCTACTAGAGCTTGTTTAAATTTTAAATTTTATTTTACATTGTAAAATTTAAATTTAGGTGTAAGTTTGTAACTTCCGCACTCATTGCATTCTTAACGCTCTCAGATATACTTGAAAAGTGTATAATACTTCGATTTTTCTATCTGTCTCTCCATTATCTAATACCCCAGAAATGTAGTCGTATTTCTCTGTATTTTTTATACATTATTGGGATTTGCTATAGCACGATCACTATCGAAAATCAAATGTTTAGCATTTCGAGTTTGTATACAGGGACACTCAAATGTATTATGTTACATTCGGCCTATGGAAAAAAATCGTTTCAAGTACACGATACGGCCAAAGGTGACGGTCACTTCGGATTTTAGACGTTTTGTTAAATATCTAGAAAAATACATGAGGAATTAACCTGAAACTGCAGTTGTGTAAACCGTATAGTATACGTCATACATTTCCGCGAAGATGTTTTACCGAAACGCAATACGGGACCGTCAAAAAATTTAATAAGAACGAATATCTTTTGGATAACCTTATAAAAACTAATGTAGCAAAAGCGTTCAAACTCGAAATTATTAATAAGTGGCTTATTGTAATATACTGTGTTCATTTGTATGAGGATAGCATGTATACTCGTAAAGAAAGTAATGTTTTTATAAAAATCAGTCCCAAATTTCGCCAAATTTTTTGCTTATAATTTGCAGAGTTCTTAATTTTAAAAAAAAAGTTGCTTTCAGAAAATATGAAAAACAACACTGTGCAGAATACTCTGTAATCAGAATTTAAAAATATTAAAAATTGGATGAAAAATGAGCAGGTTTTCTAAAAAATGTTTCACTGCGCATGCGTGAATGCAATCAAAATATAATATTCATAATGTATTAGCTAACTATATAGAGCAACTTTTGTGAAATTCTCAACATCATAGCTTGAAAATTCTGAAAATTATCGTCTACAGAATAAGCTCGAAATCCGTTGTTCCCAAAAAGAAGCAAAAAGATGAGGGGTTGTATCAAATACAGTAGTACGTGCAATATTGTGTACGCTATCTTGGCACTAATCAACAGATATTTGATACAACCCCTCTTCTTTTTGCTTCTTTTTTCATCCTGCTCATTTTTCATCCAATTTTTATTATTTTTTTAAATTCTAATTGTAGAATAATGTGTACAATGTTGTTTGTCATATTTTCTGAAAAGAACTTTTTTTTATGTTAAGAACTTTGCAAATTATAAGCAAAAATCTTGGCGATATTTGGGGCTGTTTTTATAAAAACCTAAATTTCTCTACGAGTATCCATGCTATCCTCATACAAATGGACACATTATATTACAATAAGTCACTTATTCATAATCTCGAGTTTGAACGCTTTTGCTACATTACTTTTTTCAGAGTTATCCAAAAAATATTCGTTATTTTTAATTTTGTTGACGGTCTTCTATGGGGTTTCGGGAAAAAATCTTCGAGGAAATATATGACCTATACTATACTGTTTACACACCTGTAGTTTCATGTTAATTGCTCAAGCATTTTTGTAGATATTTAACAAAACGTCTAAAATCACATGTGGCAGGTCACCTTTGGCCATATAGTGTACATTTTTATGAGTTTACACCATTATAATCATAATAAAATAGATATGCATTTATGGATTGCACTACAAAAAAATTTATATAGAATATGAGGTGCAAATCGTTCGATATTCATTTACAAGGCAACATACAAGGATTCCGTTACAAAATGCTGTACGAGAAAACTTTTTGTAGCGTATTTTATTTATGATACAATATTTAAAATATAATGAAATTTATATACATTACTGAGGCTTAATACAAGATACTTGCTGCAGAATATGATGTGCGTATCATTTATCATTCATTTCCAGGAACATGCAAATGATTTCGGATACCGCATTATATGTATTCGAAGTACTGTCTATTAGCGATAATTTCTGTAAGTTCGTATTCAATTATGGAATCCGTTTTTATGTTTAATTATTTTTTTAATACTATATTGTGTGTATAAAATGATATGAATCTTATACAGAGCTACACAAAAGAATTCGAAAGCATTAATCAGCATGAGCATGATAGGCTTAACCCTTTAAACCCTAACCCGCACAATTGTGCGTGTGATACTAAAGTAAAGTGAATGACTATTTCCTGTTTTTGTGAGATTTAAAACCAAATCTGAACATTTATATGAGTTAATTAGCTTCATATGTTTTGATAAGACACAACTAGGGGGCCCCAACTACAATACAGGGTTAGATTTTCTGTTTTTAAAAAGTCTATATCATCTGACAGCAATAGACAAAAAGTATGTACAGTCGTAATTTCTTATAAATATGATTTTTAGTGTTTGCTTAAGTTTAAATTTTCTTTTCATATAATTTATTCATGATTTTAATTGATTTTCTCTTTGATAAATTTATTTAGGCTTTACAAATGTTGAAAAACAAATGACCCACACAATTGTGCGGGTCCGGCATTTACCATTTACAAAATATATACAATTCCTAATATATAAAATTTTTATTTTTAAGTGATTTTTTTAAACTTATGCTTTTAGCAATTTATTTTTTATTCATTACATTTTTAAATCGGATTAGTTAATAGGTTTGTAATATTCATGATTTCTATTTAATATTGGTAGTATTCGATATATAATATGCACATGTAACGAACTGTATGTTTCTGTTCTGAGTTATAGATGTCATTTATGATTTATAATTTTTATATTAGTTATATGCATTCCACGAGATAGATTTTTAAGCTTTTTAAATACATTTTATTTTGTCGACACAGCAAGTAAACCACCAGAAATAAATAATAAATTTTGGAAAGTTCAGCAAATGCTCGACAGATTGTAATGTCTGCTTGAATTTACTAGGAGATCAGGGAAATTTTTTATTGAGATGTGCAGAAGATTTCTTTTTCGTAGGACGTGCCTTATTAAATCAGTATATAAAAAAACAAACTATACTCTGTTGTAACAGCATCATCTAGGATAGTTTTAAATTTTGTAGTATACCAGCGGGAAAGTACAGACCTGGTCCACAAGGATCTCGGCTTAGGGCCTGCTGTAGTCCTTACTCTGGTTCAGACCTAGTTTTTTGTACTTCGATCGGTATTTCATCAAAATACCGCTGCTGGAAAAACTAAAAACAAGACATTTGAAGGATCAGACACAATCCAAATGGAGTGAAAGTCATACCTTTTGTCAACGGCTCTTAAGAGGACTCGAGCATTGAGCACGTCTCAGAAAATGAAACTGTAGTAATCTGTTCAAAAACAAAAATTGTTTCACACATTTCATTGTGGCTGATGAAATTTATCTCAATAAACAACAACTTTTTTTGCTTAAACTTTTATTTTTAGATATTTGCACACATAATCCCAAACTACACAAATGTGTAGATTTAGCCCAAAAACGGCTGCATTAAGGCCGAACTCACACAATTGAACCTGACATCGGGTATTTTTTTAATTTTTTTTTCAATCAAATGCGATCCTATCGATAAGAGGAAACCATCCAAACTTTCAATTTCTACCAAAAATCTCCCGGTCTTAAAGGGTTAAAGGATGGTTTTTAAAGGAGTTATGAATTATCAAACTGAACTATATTTAGTATAGTAAAAGATATTTTCAGAATACAAAAAAAAAAAAAAAAAAAAAAAAAAAAAAAAAACATATACAGATCCACGAAAAGAACTAGATACATGGACATCTATGGATGATAAATTCGAAAATGTGATGTCAGAAGTTCTAGACGTATTTTTGCCTGAATTAAATTGTAGCTTAATAAGTGGCTGCACAAAAAAATTGGATATTTATCCGACTATAGATAGAAATGAATGAAATTGTGTTTTCAAATGTGTGATATGCGTTTTTAATGTTGTTTATATACATTACTTCCAAGATATTAGACTGTTGTATTTTGTTACAATATTCTAAATGTATTGGATAGTGTTCCATAAGCAGTGCTTGGGGCATGATTTTTTTCTTGTTATTATAAATGACAGTTATGTTCCTTAGATCCTTATAAGGAATCCACAGTTTAAAAAAAATTACACAATTCAATTTTTTTTTAAGTTTCATGTATTAAATTTCATTGATTTTATGTCAACTATTTTTGAACTTAAAATTTAACCTTAAAATGTCACGGAAATTAATAATACATTAACTCTTTATTTACTTAATGCTGATTTTTTAATTGTAGAATTTTGTTTCTTAAAGTGCTTAATCGTTTCATAAAAGAACTTTTGCGTAACTCAATTTCCAGAATAACTTTTTTATTTTATTCCTCATTAATCAATTACAGCAACTTTGAAAGTTACTGAAAACCAGCATATTCACCAGAATGATTAATTGTGGATGATTTTGGAGTATGAGCGAAGAAATTATAACTCTTATTGTTCATTTGACTATGTTCGTATTGAAAATTACCATTAGCTGAATTTTTATTAGAGAACAAAATCATTTGAGAAAACTGAGATAAGTTATACAAACTTAGAGAATTTTTATTTTCACTTTTTTACATCACATAATTAAAATTGTTAGATTTTTTGTAAAGGAGAAAATTGTGTTACAGAATTTTAAACTTCGAACGATTACAGATTCACTTGTTTGTGTTCGTAATGAAAATTGCAATTAGTCAAACTTTAATTAAAGAAGAAAATCAATCGAAAGTACTTAGTTCAGAGATGCAAAATTTAGCATTTTATTTATATGAAATATTTTAAATTGTTGTATTTCTGAAATGTCTTTAAAAAATGTTATAGCGCTTTAATATTAGTACGATTTAAATATAAGAAAATTTTGTTGATTGCTAATAATTCATTTAATATGGATTTTGTACAGTTTATTTCAGATTGTTTTACTTTCTAGCACTTTAAAAATGCAAAGTTTGAAATTAGGATTTAGAACTCTTGATAATGTTTACATTGCCATTGACAGTTTTATTCTTGAAATATTAATAAGAAAACTAACTTGAAATCTATAAAATTAGAATAGTCTCAAAATACGCAAGTAGAGCTAATTTCAGGCCTGGGAATAATGATTACACAGGGTTGTTAAACTACGTAGAAAGGAATATAGAATAAATCAACTTAAAGTGAACGAAGGTGAATTGGTAGAACATGGTAACAAAATCCATAAGAATGAAAAAAAATTAATTGTATGGTATAATCTGTCATTTATATGATAGTTATTTGAAAGAAGACATTTTGCTTCACAATCTGCAAGAGGTTAAGGATCTTCGGCATGGATAAAATAAAGACGTTGGACTTTTTCAGATTATATCACAAAAATGTGAAAAAAAAGAGAATGCACTTCAGGGTAGTATCATGAGTGCAACTCTGTTTGCAATCGAGATCGACGATATACTTAATCAAGTACCACCATCTGTAAAGAGAGATTTAGATGTTGACGACTTCCGTATAATGTGTATCAGACAGGATATTATTTTTCATACAGTCGCAAGTTGCAATTAACCATAAGGTGGGTGAATCAAAGGTGGCCATAGTTAAGCTTTGAGAATTTTTTTTATAACTTTCTGGTTGAGTGTATGTGACTGATTTTTTTTTCAGAATTTTACACTTATATCTAACGCATATCAAGTATACTTTTCTTTGTAAAATAAAATTTAATTATTTTTGTAATGCAATTTCAAAATTGCAGCTTTTAGGCCACCTTCGACGCATAGAGTTCCAAAGGTGGCTCGTATATTCAAATCCCTTTTAAAATGTGAAACAAGAAAGAAAAAAAATCAAGCGTTCAGCATAGATTATGAAACACTTTCCAACACATTCAGAATAGTGTAACAAAACTGCACCGTTTAAAAAATTATAATATTAAGTCTAATTCAGCCATATGGAAACGCATAACACATTTCAAAACCCAATTTCAGCTGTTCTCATCTACAATCGGAAAATTATCTGAATTGTTTCAGCAGCTCTGTATATGATTTATAGATTTGTATCTATTAACTACATGCATACCAAAATTTTGTTCACTTAAGAAATACATATATTTCAATTGAAAATTCCCCTGCAGCAAGTTCCTCTAATAACGAGAATGGTACCTGAATACTTTTGTGCAGCCCTGTATATGGGGTATAGAATTGATATATAAAGAGTAACGTGCAAAAGATTATCTAAATTTAAAAGAGTATACCGAATTTGAAACTGCACACTCCAGCAATTATTACTCAAAGACAGTACTGTAACCGATGTCTTTTGAGGGTCCCTGTAAATGAATAAAAAATGCTATGAAAGTCGTGTTCTAACGTGATCGTAGTGAAATTTAGTGATTTATATCAGTTTAAATACATTTGAAACAGCGTAATGTCATTAAAATACTCTGCAAACGATTTTTCACCATGTACCATAATTTAATGAAATTCTTTTGGGTAGCCCTGTAAATGAAATATTAATCCCACATACTTCATATGCAATACCAAACATGGTTAGGTGACCCTAAATATGATTATCAATTGCAAGAAAATCTGAGTATATTTACGGGAGTTAGAGCGTGGACAGACGGACTGACGGCCAGACAAACCGAATGCATAAACACTTTTCAACTTTGTTGGAAAGTGTTCAAAATACTCGGCAAACTATTTTTACTTCTAGAAAATTATCACAGTGTTCAATTAAAAGTTTTCAGTTACCCGAAAAAAATACAAAATATTTTTTTTTCAAAATATACCTTTGTAGTTGGATTCCATGCAGAAAGTGAAGATGAAAATTTAGATTTTGTCTTATTTAGTAAGTTCCTGACAGTCTTCATGTACATATTGCAAGAACTGATTACGCAATCGCATTCCATTATTTTGTATTTGTTACATAAATGGCAAAACTAGCTTACTTTTGTCTGGCAACCACTTGTGCCAGGGATGGTAGTAGTATCAGTTTATTTGAGAGTCTTTTTTGGCAGTGTACTAGGTTGGTTTTTGATTTTCTTATTCTGTTGTTTTCTATTATGCCCTGATGATTCTTTTTTTACATCTTTCGAGTTTTTCGTATTAATCGTTTTATCTTCTGATATGAAAAGACCTTGAACAACATTTTGTGCACGGGAGTTCAGGACTTATCTTCTGGGTGATACTGAGTTCTTTTCAGAGATCTCTTGTGTTCTCAATAGTGTGGAAATTGTCGGAGGAGTCTGATAATAAGTAGTAATAAATGGTAATAAGTTATTTTCAGATATTTAAATAGAAATTTAAAAAAAATACTCTTACTACATTGATTTTCATATTTGCTCTCTGTTGGTCCACCTCCGGAACATGCATAGGGTAGACAATTGCACGACGTAAAACTATTAAACTGATAAATTTATTAGAATTAAAGTAAATGCGGTTAAAGGGAAAGAAATAAGTTTCAGAAAGCGTATCATAACTCTAAGTGCTATCGATTTAAATACATGCAAAATAAAATATCATCTTACCTAGAAATTAGAACGACTACCCCTCAAAAGGGAAACCTCTGCATACAATGGCTGCCGATCAAGCTGACCTCTTCAATTTCAGAGATGTGAGCTGCAGATACGTTGTTTATAATACAGTAGAATCATTTTGTGGTTAAAAAGGAAATGAATTCTACTTGTTTTTTTTTTTGTTTTTTTGGAGGGGGGGGGGCATACCTTAGGAACACTGGCCACCTTTGGCTCACCTACCTTATTCGTTATCGGACAATTAAAATGGTTTTATAACGTAACATGACAAAACTTCTTGTGTGCACTTCTGCAGACGTAGGGGTATGTATCCTGATCCTGAAATATTAATTGGATCATTTCCTGTTAGGGACAGTGTCTGTTATCTACCACGTTACATTTAGGTAATAAACTTACTCTTTTACCACGCGTTTTACATTTGCGGACAAAATGTTAAAAATCGCTTAATTTATTAACGGTTCTTTCAAACACTTCTTGGGGAGCAGACCGCACCTCTTTCCTGAAAATATATCGGACTGTGGTCTGCTCTAAAATCCTCTGTTCTGGACAGGCCTATCGTTCAGAAAGTAAGTCTGTTCTTTAAAAAAATTTACACTGTTTATCATAGTGTACTCCGGGTTTGCTTTGGTGCATTTCGTACATCCTAGTTTTAAAAATATACGTTGATTGTAATGAACAGGCGCTACAATATATCCGTATAAGCTATCTTTAGATCTATATTAACTCATACTTTCACATCATGGCCACCCACTTAATTCATTAAGCCGATTGGCAAGAAAATTTGCCATGTTAGGCGAACAAAATTTTATAATGTGAATACTAGTAGTTTATTTTGTAAATTTTCAAATTATCTAATCTCAAATTTTGAGCGATTAATAATTCAAAATTACAATGTGGAAAAAACTGGTGTCGAAGAATTAAAAGAAGTGTAAAATAGAATCATCCTAAATGGGTTTATACCTACATTTTAAATACGAAAAATACGAAAAATTATTTATCAGGATCGACCATCTTGCATACCATGTTTTTACGTGAGAATGAGGAATCTTTTTGACAATAGTCGTCTATGTACTTTTGAGATGCGCCTCTATCCATTACAAATGATCCCTCCATGGAAACCTCATGATAGTGTCTGCCCCATCCTTTTAATGAACTTGATAAAAACGATTTCGATCCCACGGTCTTCCAACAATTGTTTGCAAAACATCGTACAGAGTACAGTAATTATATGGATATATAAACAGATGTTCTAAGAATGGGACAATGTGGGCTGTGGTGTTTGTTGTGATAATAAATGTTTGAGTCGCCATTTTCACTCTTCAGACTTCACGGCAGAACTGATTACTACTGAAAAAGCGTGGTTGCACAAATCTCACAGTCATCACACATCCTTCATCATATATAGATTCAAATGGCTCTATTGATGCAAGAAAATCATTAAAAAAACCATCCTTTTATCTCAGACATCATAAATTCTTATAATGACCTAACAAGGCGTTGTTATAATATCTCATTTTACTGGGTGCCATGATACATGGGTATTCCTACTACTTAGAAAGCAGACTAAGCGGAAAAAATGTGCTCTTAATCCAATGCATCATAAAATCCAATTTTCAGATACTGAAATACTAATAAAGAATTTTATTTATAAAAACCTTCATCATACTAAACCAACAATCATGACCTGACCTCCAAACTATCCAAGTAAAACTGATGTTGTATTTACTACCCTCATAATTAGACATTCTAGAATCACACATAAACATCTGTTATTACGGTAGAATTCCTCCACGTACTCCTCACTGTCACTTTGAGCTTCTCACTATTGATCATCTTTCAACTGACATTTAGGGTCTACGACATTTCTATAGAATGCATTTTAGTACGATCTCACCCACTTTTCTAAACCTCATGGGGCACATTTCAATTTTTTAAAGCATGCTGGCTTTTATTTTTAAATATAGTTACTTATATGCTTGTTTTAATAATTAACAAACTTCGATCTCTATACATATTTGACTAAATCTGGATAGGAACCCCCAGCCAGAGAGCATTTCTCTTTAATGTATAGCTACTTATATGCTTTGCTGTTTCCAATTAACAATTTTTGTTGTTTACATTTGTATAACTGCATCTGGACGAGTGCCTCATTCAGATAGCATTTCGCACTAAGTTTTGTTTTTAATTTTAATTTTAACTTTTTTTTGCAATTTTTTTATAATAAGCTTTTTTGATTGATTTCATGTTTCTTTTACTTCCTTTTCTGTCGAATCATGTCCCAAAAGTGATTTTACGCCATTAAATACCAATCAACCAACCAACGTAATTGTAAAATGGTAAATTAGATGAAAATGAAATCATTGAAAAATATACTTACGTATTTTGATACTTAAAAATGGAATATTTTTATAAATGCTTCAAAATGATTTAAGTTTTTATTTCAGCGGTACCGACATTCTTCGAGAAATAAAATCATCAGCACAACCCTCTGAATATCACGCATAAGCGATGACAAAAATGAAGGAAGTCAAAGGCCTTTTTGTTTTCTTTATGACTGCAAGAAATTGAATAATAAAACTTTGAAAAAAAATATTTTTCTGTGATTAAATAAGACAAAGGAAACTGATTGAGTTTCTCCATATTCCAATTGAAGGGGTTAAACAAATATTTAAAAATAAGTCTTTGATAACTATGATTTTTGTGTTAAAGCGAAGGCATTTCATTCAGGCGGCTGTGTCACCCTTTAAAATGACAACACTGAAGTCACAAATTTTCACTAAGAAAACTATTATTTTATTATAATGTGGAATGTATTTATAAAAGAATAACAGTATGTACTCATACTGCTCTCTATAAGCAGCTCTATAAGCATGCGCCTATGTACTCATAGGCACATGCTTATACTGGTAATTTTGCCAAATCATAGTAACAAACATCACAAAATTTGGAAATATGTACCGGGATCAGTCCGCTACGATATGTTAGACACATAAAAAAGCATTAGTTTAGCAATAGATGCCTGATGAATAACATTTTTTTAAAGTTTCGCAGGCAATAAAATTTGATTGCCTGAGTGTCATCTCTCTTTCATAAAAGCACTCTACAATAATTACGTAATCTAATTTGAAACGAAACTAACGAAAAAGACAGGCTACTGCGGTGCATTCCACGTGTCTTTTTTTACAGACCGCTAGAGTGATGTGGTGCTCTTTTCGCACACCTTCATTGGTGCATTTGAGCATCACGTGACTCCAGCCGTCTGTAAAAAAACATACCTGGAATGCAACGCGGCAGTCTGTCTTCCCCGTTAGTTTCTATTTTAAAAATATTTATAATTTTCTGATAAACCACAACTAAAGATAATTTCTTACTTATAAAAAGAAATTTCTTAACCTTTTTATTATGAATATTTTTAAAATGTAAAATAGTTTTATATTTATATTTTTCAAGAAAAGTCAAAATTTCTCAGGCGACTGAAAAGCAACACATGGGTTTGTTACACATTCAGTATATAATTGCAGAAAGTTTTATTTTTTACTAATTGTATTACACTTAATTATAATACTGATAAATATTATTTTTCGAGAGAAAATAAAAGAATATTAAAGGAATCATATCGTACAAAAATAATTCTGATAACAAAAACATTTAAAGGAATATATTTTTTAAATTATCGCATGTTTTAGGTAGATTTCGTATGAAATACTACCTATTGGCGTCGTTCCTATGTTGGAATTTCTGAAAAATTTTTACAGATCTACACCGATCATGCCCCATAGAGCCCAAAACCACCCTCAGTAAAAAACTTTATCTATCTATCTATCTATCTATGTATGGATGTATGTAGCTATCTATATATATCACTTTCTTCTGGACACGATAACTTCCACAATTCTACACCAATCTCTTGCAAACTGATACATAAAATAAAGGGACATAAAATCTCGGTCAAGTTCGTTAATGGGCAAAATCGGACCAAGGGGTTTTGTGTAAACCGAAAGAACCCCATAACTTCTTAAATTTTGTACATATCGAATCAGTTTAAAGTTTTTATTACTTCTAAAAATAGAGCCAAAAATTTATCTATCACAGATTTTTTGATAAAGTTAAAAATGGGCTCAAGGGGCACAAAAATAGGGTTTTTGGGAGATAAAAATTCATAACTTCGTCAATTCTCAAGATATCAAATCCAAATTATTTTATCATGAATTTCCTTAACATTATCTACAACTTTTATATTCACAAGTTTTTGATAGGACCAATTCTTACCGCAAAAAAATTAAAAACGAAAACAAAAAGGGCGTTTGAAGAAGAAAAAAATCCATAAATCCGTCAATTCAAAAGATATAAAATCCCCATGAATTTATCATATATCTTCTTAATATTGTCTACAACATCTATACAGATAAGTTTTGGATAGGACCAATTCTTACAGCAAAAACAAATTAAAAATACATAGCGGTTGAAGAAAAAAATCATCGTAAGGTTGTATTCAAATCCAAACTGCTTATTCTCTGACTCATTTTACAATTCATTTTTACTCTCAAATGCTTCCAATTGGTACCTTTTCTTACTCAGAAACTATATAATGTACTTAATGGTCAATTTTTTGATAGAGGCAGAATATATTTTAAAACATGCTGTCAAACTGGGCCTTTTCAACCGAATTTCCCGAAGCGGATTGTGTTGGAAAAATCATCGTATTAAGGGAGTATTCAAATCCAAACTGCTTATTTTCTGACTCATTTTTAAATTCATTTTTGCTCTCAAATGCATCCAATTGGTAGATTCGCTTATTCAGAAACTATATAATGTACCGTAATGATCGATTTTTTGACAGAGGCAGAATATATTTCAAAAAATGATGTCGAAGTGGGCATTTTGAACGGAATTTCCCGAAGCGATTGTGTTAGAAACGAAAAATATCGTCTTACTGAGAAAATAATTGTTTATATGTCAAGTTTTAATTAATTGAACGAAAATTAAAAACACAGGTCGCTTATAAATCTCTTCAAAAATCACGTGAACATGTTTCATGTTTTTCCTATTAAAAATGAATCTGGAGTTATGCCAGAAAATTTCGAGTTGTTGATCATGGAAAAGTATTTTTTTTTAATACCGCCCTAACATGATTGTGATAAAACCAGTTATTATATAAAAATGGAATAAAAACTCGTCAAAAGCGGCCAGATAAAATTGTTAAAGTGGATTCATCTCTAATCATGATTTGGTTTTTGTTTGTGAAATTAGTATACTTCACTTCGAAATCTACCTCCGTCTGTAGGCCGGGCCGGCAGGGATTTTTTGTACTTAGAAACAGTTTTTTTTTAGTTTTAATATTAAAAATTTTTTTAGACTAAAATTTCCATAGAAATACAGAAAAGCTCATAAAGTATTTTAAAAACAAATATGTTAACTAAATTTTATAATTTCTATTAAGTACTCCCTTCAAATTTTTAATAACAAGAGTCTTATTTTTATTAATTTGTGTTATATTCTTGTTTAACTTTTGAAATTTGAAACTTAAAGATTTTCTCTGGTATTTTTCAATAGGAAAGAAAAACATAGAATTTGTCACTTATTCACGGGTATAGAAAAAAAAATATTTTTTTTTTTTTGATATCAGCATTCGGTATTTAAAAAAAATATATATGTCTTCTTCTTTAATTCGACATTTCAATTTAATTAATTTAAAATTAAATTTAAAAAATGAATTTTTAGTTGAAGCTTGTTTACTTGACATAATTAAATTATAAGCTTGAGCATATAGCTAACTAGAAATAATCTATCGTCTATGCATGTCATTTCGCGCAATTTTTACCCTACCTTTCAATAATAAAACTGTTTTAATGCCACAGTGCCTTTTCTCTTATTCCGAATTTTATTAAATGTAATTAATAGGTAGAAATAGCATTTTCCTTTACGGATAGAAAAAAGAGTATTTAAAAAAATCTTCGTGTTGATTAAAGTTTTTATATTCTATTTTTAAAAATATTCACTTTAAATTAAAAGTGTAAGAATTTGTATTTTTCGGCTTTTGCGAGTACTTCACATTCTTTTACGATTAAACAAACCCTTAAGTATTATTTTTCTTTTCAAGAAAAAAATAAATACAATCTTTTTTCATTTTATTTGCATTTAATATTTTTTTTAATAAAAGTTTATTTGCATTATATTCTCAGGGGATCCTAGAAATACTGGTTGTTTTAAAAATGAAGTAATAAACAAATGGTTTCAGCTATTAGCACCAAACATAAACGTACTGGACATTTTACTCAAATTTAATAAAACATATTTCACACCAGAATTTAAAAGTAACTACTTACCCATTTCACTAAACTTTTTTACACGTATTGAGGACTCGGCTCCATGATATATTAAATGCAAAAACATTTTTATACCTGAACAATTTGGCTTCTTAGTTAAACATTAAATCATTGGCTTCGTGTTGTGGAATTCCTCAGTGAAAACCTCAATGTGAACATACCAGTTTTAATCGTTGTCACGAAAGTTTTGGATACAGTCTTGCATAAAGGTCTTATTTTCAAATTAATTAAATTTGGTATACATGCTGGATTCATACACCTTATTCATTGGTACCTTAGTGACCACACTGTCTGCGCCCCATTAACAATATACTCTCCGCACCTTGCAGTATACTTGCTGGTATCCTTCATGGCTCCATCTTCGGCTCTAACCTTTTTAACATATTTTTTAATGATATTCGACGTACACCGATATCTTATTTTATCCTGTACACAGAAAACACGGCAATGTACGGCTCTGCACATCAGCGATACACTTTGTACAAAATTCTTTAAAACACATAGATGACTTTTTAAAATGATATACTCAATGGCTTGATAAACTTAATGAACAAAATCAGCTGCTATTTACTTCTCTAAAAAAATAACTAATCATATTACTCTCAACAACACTGCTATTCCATGGCCTGACCACGTTAAATATTTGATGATCATCCTTGACAGAATATTAACTTGAAGTAAAAAACACTTCATTAATATCAGAAGCCATGTCGCCGGCATATCTAAATCTCTATCACTTCTACTTAAAAGCAAGACCTCTATCCATTAAAAATAAAATAATACTCTATAATGCATGGATCAAATCTATACTCACTTATGCTTGCCCAATCTGGGCTTTAAACGCAAAGTAAATATAAACTATCTATGTAGAGCGCACAACAAAAATCTCCGTATTATCAAAGACTGTCATCGATATCTAAGAAACACAACCATCTGTAGAGATCTTGGCACTACAACACTCAAAAAGAGAACTAATCAGTTATCCAAAAACTTTCTTTTAATCTGTCTACAATATTCCAAATCAAATAAGCGTGTTTTCCTATTACCGCTTTTCGATTGAATAAATCATTTTTTCACAGTTTATTTTTGGGAGAGAATACCATAATTTTTCAATGGTACCTTTTTGTTTCTTATCTGAGTACTATTGCTTTCCATTCTTCTATACCTCATGGGTTAAGGTAACCCATATAGTTGCAACTGGTTTAAGACTGCGCATAAAACTTGCCACAAAAATATATTAACACTTATACCGGAAAGTCACTATTTTGCACTAAATGAGGAGCATTGAAGCATTGTCATGTTTTAATCTCCACCTAGCACCTCGATGTCACTAAATGGATATAGGTTGCTCTTGAGTCTTTCGATAATTTGTTAAATTTTGCTTCCCACGGAGAAAGATCAGTACGCATTGACAATTAAAACCAGTCCACCCTCCGAAAACCTAGAGACTTTTGGTCTTCTTATCTACTGAAGGAGGTATTAAGCTGTTTCCTGAGGTCGTACCAGTAACAATTTCAGCCATCGGGCAATAGAGATTCCATTTAAATTTGTCGCTTAATAATACGATGAGAAAGTTGTTACCGTACAACTTGTAGTACTTGCCAACCCAATCCAATCTGTTTTATTTTGGGCTGGGTTTGGAAGATATATTTTAACAAATTTCCTGCATTATATTATGTGTATATGTAATGTGTACGTTAACCCTTTCAGGGGCAAAGTGCTTATATTCGTTAAATGTTGAAATAATTGAATTACACCAGTATTTACAAGAAAATTTACTTGTAAATAAATAAAAATATATTTTCGCGTACTTAAAAAAAGTGAAATTTCCATTAAAAAATTCGGGTGTCAACTTGTCAATTAGGCATAAAAATTATGTGATGCCATAGCGCAATCACCGCCCTTCAAGGGGTAAACCCTTTCAGGGACAGAAGAATTCTGTCCGTAAACCGATGAAATATTTGACTGGCACCAGAATATTCAAACGAATTTCTTAGAAAAATAACCCCCCCCCCCCCGCTAAATTTGCACTTTCATTACAAAAGCAAAATTTTATTAAAATATTCTTGGTGCAATTTGTCAGTTTTGGAATTAAAATTAGGTGGCTAGACCGTCTAGCCACCGCCCTTGAAAAGGTTAAAGCACTGACAACGAGATTATTTTTAATATGCACCATGGAAGTATTTTGTTTCGACACTTATCTTCAATTTTTTTATTAGTCTGAACACTCTTTATACGTGCCGGACCGCATGTTTGTTTTTATACAACATTGTTACTTCTAAAGAGTACTCCTTGCTTTGAATGATTAAAAATTCTAGAAATTTTAATAGAGTGATTACCTTTCAATTACAACTTAAAGTTTTTAAAAATTTCCTCCCGTGAATTTTGGA
This sequence comes from Maratus speciosus, assembly GCA_963932465.1. Lineage (NCBI taxonomy): Eukaryota > Metazoa > Arthropoda > Arachnida > Araneae > Salticidae > Maratus > Maratus speciosus. The sequence continues at coordinate 172,710,217 of OZ010790.1, read as the reverse complement.
ACCTGAAGAAACTTTAAACATCTAACGTAAACTGAATATTCGCTGTTATACAGTTCAGGGAAAACGGTCAGTTGGTTTGAACGGTTAGTTGTGTGAAACCAATCAGGCATTTGTTAACATTTACTTAATCTACCTAAACTGTGTATCCAGTTTTACTTTAACAATGATAAAAAAGATGTAATAAAAAATGTAGGGATTTAATCATTGTAGAATCTCTAGTGTATGATTCCCTTCAATTGTAATTCCTGTGCATACTGTGAAATAATACCCTATATTTCTCCTTCTAATTTTATCTTGTTATCCTGCTTAAACTTTTCACACGGACTGTGCACTACTACAGACATAATGAAATTAATACGAATTTTTTACAAACATGAAATCACGCTTTGTTTAACAGAGTGCAAGCGTTTATGATTCATTTACATGGTGAAACTAAATAATTCGATAACTTAAAACTTAAAAAAAAAATCTGTTTGCAGCGTATAAATTATGTTACACTAATACAAACATAATGGAGTTTATATATATTCCTTATGTTTACACAAGGACGCTTGCTCTAGAATAAGATACACATTGCATTTTCCGTTCATGTACAGGACAACACAAAATATTTCGGATTACAGTATAGTCTTTTAGTGATAATTGCTTGAAGTGCATTTTAAATTATGGTATTCTTATTTTAGGGTTTAACCAAATTTTTGCATATTACATGGCATTTATAAATTTCAATGATCATGTACAGGGCTAAACAAATCGAGAATCATTCCCGCATTAGATGATAATTGATGAATTCCAGTTTTACATGTTGGAAATTGCACGTCAAACTTGGCAAATGAGGTGCGTTCGTACTATAACTAATTTTATAAATATTTTTTGCACCGCATATTGTACTGAATGTATATTTTAGTGCACTTCATAAGTGCATATCAATTTCATTCTGTTCGAAAGGCTGTAACATCATTAAAATGGCCTTGAAATAATGACTTCCAATTGGCCGTAACGTAACGGAAAATTTTTGACCGTCCCTGTGATTAAACTATGAATCCGATTTTCATAAAATTTTAAATGGCATGATAAAATTTTGCAGCAATTATGTATTTATAATTTCAGGCAATTTGGCTGGGTAGTTTTTTCTCTGTTATCTGCGGACGGAAGGACGAACAAACCGACAAACGACAAACGGACCGATGGACAAACAAACAGACGGGCGGACCGAACGCTGACTATAAGTGCTATGTATTTTTATAATTACGAACGCACCTAAAAATACGTTACTTGTTTTCTAAAATATTTATTCAGATATGGGTGGGGCTAGTAAAGCTTTAGATATTCGGTAGGCTCCCCCACCCAGTAGTACATGTTTAATTAGATATCCTTTTTTATCTTTTTAAACGGCGAAGTTTTGTTAAAGTATTTTGGAACTGTTGAAAATTTCATAGTTCATCTTTAATGCCTGATTTTTTTCTGTAGTCATCAAATCATCATCTAGCAGTGTTTTTTAACTTCGTTTTTCATGGTTAAACAATTTAAAATAACTCTGAAATTTCTCCTTTTTATAGAATTTCAACGCATTTTCTGCCGACCCATTAAGTGTATAAGCTATTCATGGTGTTCAATGCACTCAAATATTGAATTATTACACGGAAAAAAGTTTTAACAAATCAACTCTTTATATCTATTACTGTCAAAAAACGTAAGTAGTTGAAATGTAGAATCTTTAAAGATTTATTTTTCTTTAAATCTACAAAAGATTCCAAACATTTGGACTATAATAAAAAAGTAAAAGAAGAATACTCTTGAGTTTTTATTATATCATGTTTAATTAACTTCTTATTCGAATTTTTTCAGAAAATAAGGGTCTTTTACGGAGTAAGTTATATTTAAATCCATTGTTAATTCTCCTAATTAGAGCATAACTAAATCCTTCATATATTTTCCAATCATTAAAATCTTATGTTTATCTTCATAGAAAAGAATTATGTTTTGACATTATCTGAAATTCCAGAAACTTAGAATAAAGAAGAAAATTAAGTAATATATTAAAAGAGCCTTTGAAAATTAATATAATCGATTATGCTCATTAATTGCGTGAGCCAATTTCAATACAAAATGTACAATATTTCTTTTTCTGTTATAACAGCACTTCAATGTGCTTCTGTATTTCTTTGGATTAGATCTTCAATGAAGCGTTAAAAATCTTTCTTTAGTGACGCATTAAAAGTCATGAAAAAAATTAATTTTACTTTACAAAATATTATAAATAAAAATCACTACCATGTGTGTTTTTATATTATTTTATGAGTAGCTGAATTAGGATAATGAAACCGGGATAGTACTAATAACTATGAACGAGATATATAATAAATGAACGTACATGATACATAACAAGAAACTTACATTGAAATAAAATAAAGAGTAACATAGACATTCATTTATATTTTCGAGAATATAATATTACACAGAGAGATTTCATTAATGAAGACGCAATTTAGTAACAGTAATGTTTTAATAATCTTTTGTATAGTTTAATTATTTTGATTTAAAATACTTTCTAATATTCTGACAATTGCAATAACGTAATTGGAATTACGGTAACTTCATGGAATCATTTAATAAATTTTGTTTCATTAATATGCCGAATAGATTTCGCATACTTATAAAGGTCGCATACTTCGCAAAGGTCATATACTTAGAAAATAAGACAAAAAAAATCATGTTTTAAGTACGAAGTATTGTATGCAAGCAAAATAAGATTCTATATCAAATTAGTAAGAAGCCTGATTAATGACTTTACTGTTTCTCTTTTATTGTGCACTGAGTTGTAAGAAATTAGGGAATCTTGACATGGCTAGAAAAAGCAACCGCGCGAAGCAGTCAGGGAATTTACACGAGGATAGACCAAAGTAGTGATGGGCGATTTCGATTTTTTAATCGATTTAATCGATACTATGGCCAATTCGATTTAATCGATACTATAATTTGTTTAATCGTTGTCTCTAAAGGTCATATCATTTTCATTTTCCTTCAAAAATTGAAGATAAAATAATTGGATGTCCAATCCCAAAACTTCCTTCTGTCTCATAAATGTTAAAACTTCAAAATTCACTTTCACAGTGTCAAATTTAAATGACCTATGCCCATCATGAGGATTCAAAAGTATAGGTTCGTTGACGTATGTGTATTTAAAAATATATATATACGCATTGCATTTTCCTAACAAATCGTTGAATTTGAACCCACACCCTCTTAGATGTCTGCAACAGAAAATCCGAATTCAAAGACCATAAAAGCGACAACTGTTGGGCAGTATACACCTAATAAGAATATATTATATGAAAGTGTAACAGATTATGAAGTTTGATTACATTCCGTGCATTAGTTTTGAAATATAGCAGTAAAACAGAGCAGCCTGTTACATGATTAACACAAAAAACTCAGAAACAGCTTATATCGCTGACTAACAGAATATTAAGTTTGATGAAATTCTGTTCATTACTTCTTGAAAAACTATTGCTAACATCGTGTAAACCCTGAAAAACAGTTTTTAATTCAGGGGCTGGTACGGGTGGACCCCCCTCACCCAAAACATTCAAGTGTCCCCCCAGGTTGATTTGAGTATTTATGCTTAATGGACAAAAGCCCAATCTCCCCCCCCCCACCCCCCCACACACACCTCGTAACTTTAGAATGTTCCTCTCCAAAACGATAGAAATCCCTCCCAGAGAAAAATGTCTGCATTCAACACTGCTGATAAAAGCAGCATGGCAGCATAGTCTGTTATATCATTTACACGAAAATCTAATCAGGAACAACTTCTGGCAATGTCTAACAGAATATTAAGTTTGATGAAATTCCGCACATTAGTGCTTGAGATATGATCGTAAAATCGTTTAAATCCTGAAAAATTTGTAGAATTCAGGGGGTGTCCCGGGGGTGGGCATGCTCCCCCCGCAACATTCAAATGCCCCTCTGAACTGCCCCTCCCGGATAAAAACATCTAAGTTCAATACTGCTGATAAAACCAGCATAGCAAGGCCCCCTGTTGGGCGATTTACACCAAAACCTAATAAGCAACAATTTATGCCAACGTCTAACTGAATGTGAAGTTTGATGAAAATCCGTCCATTAGTACTTGAGATAGAGCTATTGCGAAAATTGAGGAAAATGCAGCATAGCAACACCACCTGCCGGTAGATTTACATCAAAACCTAATCCTCAACAACTTAGTCAACGTCAAACTGACTCTGAAGTTTGATGAAAATTCGCGCATTTGTTCTTGAGATAGCGATCTTGTGGAAATCATGAAAAATGTAGCATTGCAGCGCCACCTGTTGAGCGATTTTCACAAAAAAGTTATCACCTCCAATTTATATGAAGGTCTAACTGTATCTAAAATTTCAATAGATTCCAGGCATTAGTTCTTGAAATAGACCGCCCTTATTTTTTTTTTTTTTATTATCAGAGACAAAAAAATAGACTGACTGACAGACAAAAAAAATATAAAAATAGTCAAATCGTATTCCAGACAAGACCTTCTAAAACTATAAATCCTTCGAAAACCGGAAGTCGAAAATTTTCAAGAATTCAACAGTTTCTTTTTCTAAAGACAAAAGAAAGGAAGAAAAAAATGAACGCATCGATTCTGCCCGTAGGATCAGAAATGGTGAATCGATTAATTTCAGATTCGATGTCCATTTTTAGATGCGGGTAGAATCGTAATTTTTTATTTACTTCAATTCTTTAGATGCGGGTAGAATCGTTATTTTTTGATTTACTTTAATTCAAATCGCATCGCATGGATCCACGATTCAGGTAGAATCAATTCTTCCAATTTTACTATTTTAGTGGCAGAATTGCTGTAAAATTCTGTATAAGAGCCTTTTTTTTCTTTTTTTCTAGGTTAAATCAGTATTGAATGCATGTATTTTTCTTAGGGAGGGATTTGTGCGACTCCGGTCGAGATGAGGAGGAGGGGAAATTTTAGAATTCCGTAAGGGGCGCGGGGAACGAACATTTGTCCATTAAAAAGCCTAAAATCTCAAAACTTACGGGAGGGACATTTCAATGTCGCGGATTGGATGTCTTTCCGGGCAACACCTTGAATTCAACACTAGTTTAAATCGTTATATTTTTGTTTAGAAACCTAGTTATTCAGGTTACTGGTTTATTATATTGCATTTTTCAAGTTCGTCCCTTCTAATCTCTCAATCCCCTCCCCTTTTCTCGCTAATCTTAATTTACAGGGCCGTTCAAAATTTGCATGCAATTTTTAAAATGTCCAATTCTTGTTCTATTTTATTATAAAGCCACATTTTGAAACCTTGACCAAAGATACATTTGAGGTCGCCCCTCTGACCATTTGGACTTAATTGCCCCTCGTGGCGGGGAGGATATTTTTTTTCCTTCCAAACCATATCGTGTAACATATCGTTGGAAAGCTTTTAATGTGATCATTTCTTTTCTGTCCCTAGCCTTCCTTGCTTTTGATAAGTGTCAATCGTGCTCCAACTTTTGTATTGATATTTTTGACAGTAATTTCAAAGCAATATATATATTTATTCTTTCTGTTTTACTGTTTTAAAGGCAGAACTGCTGTCAAATTTCGCATAAGAGCGTTTTTCTTTCTAGGTTAAATTGCTATATTTTAATTTAGGAGCCAAGTTATTTGGGTTACTAGTTTATTAAGGTGTATTTTACCATTTCGTCACCAATCACATTCCCACCTCACGCCCCCCTCCCCCAATCCCAATTTTTTAAATTATGATCCTATTTCAATGGGACGGTTTTTGACATTCTTCACGAGTCATTTGCTTATCAACTAAACATTAATATTGTATCTGCAGCTCTTGGTCAGCACTATTTCTGCACGATAATAACAAATTTTCGCTCTTTTCCATTTTTAACTTATCATTCTTTGTTTAAGCCCACGTTACTCAAGGTTCTCGTTAGTTAAGCGGTATTTCACAAGTTTGTCAAAGTGTTTGTGTAAGTTGTATTTTTTTTAAAAAATTACAGTCGTTTACAACCAAACTTACTGATTTATGATACTTTGAATTTTATGATATTTCGGAGCTTTTCGAAACTAAAGGATCCCCTGTATGTTATTAATATTTTTCAAAGTATAAGTATGAAAGTACGTGCTAAAATGCTTATGTATTTAACAATTTAAACAAAGTGATCCCCGACAATTTCCTACTGTTTTAAAAGGGGACCACATGTCAGCATGTACGGGCTAAAAATTCAAAACTTGGACAGGGCAAAAAAAAAAAAAAAAATCTCGTTTCAGAAATTCCAAAAATTATTTATCTTAATTACAAGCTGAGATATTAATTATTATTTCACTAATTGGTTTATTTCTATTAAATGATTTTTTAAAGTCAGTCACGTGATTTTACATAGCACCATTAACGTTTTCCACCGTTGAAGGTGCGATTTTTTGACGGCGGACTGAGATAAATATTACCTTTTCAATATCAAATATTTTATAAGTGTTCATACCAGTATTTTCGAATAGTAATTTCACCAAATATCTTGAATTCTTGCTTAAGACTGCCTCCCCCTAGACTATTGTATCTTCGGATAGGTTGAGTAAAGGAGTTTCGTTTAGATACGCTTTTGTTATGAATAGACTGCGCTCCCTGGTGGTGAAATGTGGGACTAACAGACCGCGATTTCATTTAAAGTAGAAAATCTAACAAGGCGATATGTTTGAAACTTTAAGATAGTTTATAACATATAAGAAAAAGTTTAAAAAATAAAGGTGCGTAAAATGTCAGGTGGGTGGGTGGGTGGGGGAGAGAACTCTAGAAATTTTTAAGCATTAACATTTCTTACCGTTTTAGGTGCGATTTTTTGACATGTTAAATGTTTTGACATGTATTGAAATGTTACTTATTAGATATAAAAAAAAAGTCAAAAGTTTAGTTACCACTATTTTCGAACAGTAATTTCAGCGAATATCTTAAATTCTTGATCAAGATTGCCACACTCTCGAGTAATATATCTACCAATAGGTTGTTTAACGGAACTTCGTTCACAGTTTTGTTAAGAATAGAGTGCGCACACTGGTGGTAGAATCTGGAACTAACATAACGCGATTTTGTTAAAATTTGGAAATCTAACAATGTGATATGTTTTAAACTTTAAGATTGTTTGTAACACATGAAAAAAAAATTATAAAAAAAGAATGGCGTAGCACATTTCGGGGGGAGAGGGGAGGGGCAGAACAAAAAATAAGGAAATATAACAGGGCGATCTGTTTGAAACTTTAAGATAGTTTATAACACATAATAAAATTTTTTTAAATGATGCAATGTCAAAAATTTGGGGGAGGCGGAGTGCGTTTTTCACACCCGTGGGTGATGGACACCTATACGGTGTAGTAGGCAGCAGGGACTTGATTCGAGATTTACGTGCTGCACGCCTCCTATACGGTGCCGTAGTCAGCGAGAACCCGGTTTGAGGTTCGTTCGCTTCGAGATTTCATATTATTAGAGGCCCCGATAAAAGGAGGAGCCCGCTAGCGGACGAAGCCAGTTACCGGGTGTCCTAAAAAGGACTGACTGATTTTAAAATTGAATAACTTGCAAACGGTGACAGATATTTAAAAAATTCTTGCAGGAGGGTTATGCATAAGGTCACAATTTTTTTTACAGTGATTTTCGATTTTAGTTCGAATTACAAACAATAGATGGCGCTGCGATCAATAGACGCTAAATTCAGGCTCGATTTTTGGTACTTCGTGGCCCGCTCAATACACTTCCATCTCCTTTTTCCACATGGAGGAAGAGATCTGTCAAAAAATCGAGCCTGTTTTTAGAGCCTATTGCTTACAGCGCCATCTATTGTTTGTAAGTCCAACTAAAATCGAAAATCACTGTAAAAAAACCTTTGACATTATGCATAACTCTCCTGCAAGAATTTTTTAAATATCTGTCACCGTTTGCAAGGTATTGAATTTTAAAATCAGTCAGTCCTTTTTAGGACACCCGGTAGTTACTAGGTCTAACGTTACAGATTTCCAAGCAATATACATGTGGGTCCACTATCATTTTGAGACAGTAAAATTAAATGATTTTTATTTCTTCTGATAAAATTAAATTTTCACGTCTTGCAGCGACGATTTTTTTTTGTTGTTTTTTGAAATAAAACAACTTAAATAAATTTTGCTAGTTTCATGATTAAACTCAAATTGTAAGAATACTAAATCGGTTCTTATGGAAACGCGGATTATGTTTCTGAAAATATTAATTTTAATTCAGGCGGGAAGAAAATCACACTACAGTAATCCCTTAACATTCGCGAGGGTTAGGTTCTCGGAAACTTACGCGAATGTTGAGACTATCTTCGCGTGAAAAAAAAAAAAAAAAAGAGGGTTAGGTTTTATGATTTTTTTAAATGGAAAAAAGGAATTGAAACGTAAAAATATATTTATTTAGCATTAAAAAGTACACGCTGGAAATAAATTAATAATAACGAATAATTAAAAACATATTGCACAAAATTTGGTTGTTAGTATATCATAAATAAATTTATTAACATACGATTGTTCGGAACAACAGATCTTTTGTTTAGGAATTTCCGTATAGGGAAAAGTCACTGTCTCGATTTCTCTTTTAAATTTAAGTCTCCTCAGAAGTTAAGGATCGCTTTCTATTGCTTTTTCAGCAAGTTATTGGTGAAGCTTAAAAATGTTCCATGTAATTTTTGCAGAAAAATCTTCTCTTGCAGTAAAAATTTTGAATTTTAGAGTATTTAGGATTTTTTTATTTTTAGCATCATGTTTCGCGTTTCTCGGAATTACTTATCTCTATTTTGCCTCAATACATTGGTTGAAATTCTCGGAAATTAGGCTATACAGTACATTGCAGCTGTCCAGTGTTCGCTTTGTAAAAAAATATTCTTTGAAAACAAAATTCACTAATAACCAAGTTAAGTATTCGCGAATATTGAAATGTTCCTCATTTTTTTATTTCACTTATAATCAAAACTCGCGAATGTTAAGGGATTACTGTAATTCAAACTTCGTTTGTTTCGAGACCGGAGCTGATGTAGACCTCATGTAATACGATTATATATATTAAGTTTAGTAGTACGTGCATAATGACTCCATCTAAAATTTGGACGTAATAACCATGGCAACCTAGAATCATTAACTACGTATGATAGGATTTAATAGAATAAAGAAAACTTGTAATAATATCTTCTGAAATTTTTATTCTATTTTCATAAAATTTGAAATAATAACTCGACAAAATTCTACAACGATTTTATATAATAAATTTCAAACTACTCGGTTTGGAGTTTTTGAGCTGTTATATGAGGACAAACAGACGGACCAGATGACTACTATAGGTGTTACGTATTTATATGATTACGATCTCAGCTAAAAACAGAGTGTTTCGATGCCGTTTGAGATCATGTCTTTACTACTAAATATGCATTTTTTTTCACGATATTTTATCAAAATCTTGGATCGAGTTATACTTATAACCTATGAACATTTCAGAGAGTTCGGAATGTAAGATCTTCTTCTGATGTTAAAGGATTAAGTGCAAAAACAAGAAAAATAGCGAGATGAAAACATATTTCTTTTACAAATAGATAAAAATATTTTTCACGAAATTTTTACACGAGCTAAAAAACATTCTATTTATAACCGATAAAATTTTCGAAGAGTTCGTACAGCAATAACTACTTGTTTTTTTAACTATAATACGACCCTGCGTGAAAAATGATGAAAATGTCTTTTTACAATCCCTTTTGCCACAAAGTATCAATACTTTTACGCACATTTTGCATTTAAAAATATAAAACCATACAAAATCGGGATGTTTAACTGCATTTTTTTTTTTCATATAGTGTTGTTTTATAATTGCCAACTTTCATTTCTGTAAGGTTTAATGTGTTAAAAAAATAGTAACATTGTTTCATTTTTTATTTCCGATAAGTGGACAAAACCGTTTCTGATGTCTTATAACAGATATTTTTCTTTTTCTTCATCTTTCGTTTTTATGACAAAAGGTATATTTAGGATTTTTACAAATACTAGAAACCGAAACAAAATTTATAGAACATAAGATAATTTCTATTTTCGCTGTATTTAAAAACAAATAAATCGTAGGATACTGTGAACCTTAAAACTTCATTCTAATGGAAATATATTTTAAGTTGTTATGCATTTTTTTTTCAAATCTACTGGGAAAAAACTTCATTTCAAAGAAAATTTGTGATAGGATTGGTTCTTTGTATTGTTTCTCTTCTAACACTTAACCTATTTTATTTTTGTGACCTTTAATTATTTACTACAGATATTCATCTCGTATGATTTTTCCAAACATTTATTATTTTGTAATGAGCGTTCCTGATTTCCATCATATGCACTTTTTCATAAATTAAAAGCTTAGTTGTTTTTAATACTAACAAGTGACAGAAATGTGTGATGAATGTCTTAGTCTACTGTCTTATCAATATTTCATAATTTACACAATGGCTTGGCAAATATTTTTGATGTTGAGTCAGGTACATACCATTTATCATGTACATAGCATTTATGATGGTGTATAAGATCATCGACTCCATGTGGATAACGGGCGCTGTTCAGTGAATATCCGAACAAGAAAATCACATAATTCTATTTTGAATATAAGAAGCAAACAAAAACACAAGTAGATCGAGAATTTCAAAGAACCTTACATTTCTAATCTTATATAAAAATCTGTTGTTTAATTATTCATTTCATGTTGTGTTCAGAAAGGTTATAAACAGCGGAAATCCTGCAGTTTACTTTTAAAAGTTTTATATTTAGTTTATGTCTATGCACAATATTTAATTTAAAAAATGCTAATGTTAATTAACAGCAACAACAACAGGCGAGGGGTTTTTAGGGGCTTCCTTGTTGCAAAGCAACTGCACGCACTGTATATGAATAATGGTGCACATCATGAAAATTAAGTGGAAAAGTATAACTGCAGTGCTTTCTGCAAATACTTAAAAAAGAAAGAGTAGAAAGTTGAATAATAGCAAAAAGCATAAAGTAGGAAGTATCAAAAACTCAACCAAGTGTCCACAACGGTTGGAAATCCATGCCTGTAGCAGACAATAATGGTCCTTAAAACGACGGTCACCACCACAAAACAAACATACTGTGCAAACACTCAGGGAATTGAAGGCACAATCAGTAGAAAAATGAGAAAAAGCCTGTATAAGCAGACTGCCATACAAACAGCCAATCCGAATATAAGCAGGGTGTGGCTTCACCAGTAATGGGAAGTAAGCGGTAGAATGAGAGAAAAAGTATAGAAAAGCATTACAGATGCGGTTGGAAAGTTGAAAACAGCCGAAAAAAGAAAGCAAAGCTCTAATCCTAAAAAAAATCTCAGTGACCGTAGATTTTAAGTAACATAATAAAAATTTTGAATAAAGGGTAGGAGTCAGAAGTAATATAATTACTCACTACTAGGAGAATGAGTACAGGAATCTGCCAAACAGCTCACTGAAGGCATGGTGTTTAGTTATTGAACTGCTCTTACTTTTAATATCTTCCAGGACATTGTTGAGTTTTTCAGGAATATCCGGAATATAACTTACATTCGGTTCTTCTCTGATTCTAAGTATCATCTGAGCTATCGCACGCATAGAGCCTGATAATTCATGCAACACATAAAGCTGTTGAGTTGGGGGAGAGATTTAGTTTTAGATAATTAGTTATTAAATATCTCAAACAGCTGAATGATTTAATTAAGAGCAGAATGATATCGATATGGAATACATTTTGCGTATATTTTTAATATATTTACTGGCAGTTTGCTGCAATTGTCTTGAAGAAACACTCTCAATTAAAAAGACAACTAATAAATCGATAAATTGATAATTTTTTTGTATCTTCTTTTTGAAATGATATTTAACTAGTATGTTGTGGGCATCACAAAACTTTCTCCTATATAAATCACGTCAATTATATAATTTAAATAGTAAAAGAAATTACATCGATTAAGAACCAATTCGTATCAAAGTATACCTGAATTTGAAGTTTGATGAAAATTCGTGCATTAGTTATTGAGATAGAGCTGTAGGAGAAATTCTGAAAAATGCAGCATAGCAGCGCCACCTGTTGAGCGATTTTCACCAAAATACAAACAGCACTAATTCAATTTAAGGTATACCGGAATCTGAAGTTTGATGAAAATCCGTGCATTAGTTCTGGAGCTAGAGCTATTGTAGAAATCACAAAAATACAGCATAGCAGCGCCACATGTTGAGCGATTTACACGAAAAGGTGCAAAACATCAATTCATGTAAAGGACTAACTGAATCTGAAATTTGATGAAAATCCGTGCATTAGTTCTACCCTCATAGCATGCATGGTCACAGTGACGTCATTGTGACGTCACTGTAAGTCACTGTGGTCACGTCACATCTGTGACCAAAATGCCACCACTCAGTGATGTCACATTGTGACTGAGATGTGAACTTCTTAGAAAACTTTAAACAATTATAAAAATTCTTCAAAACATGTTACTTATTGTAAAATTTTATTTTTCCGGAAATTAAAAAAATATTGTAACGTCACTGTTATGTCACTGCATGTAACGTACGTCACGTCATATATGTGACAAAAAAAACAACCATATTGTAAATCACAGTGTGACAAAAATATTAACTTCAAAAATTTTTGAAAATGAAGAGAAATATTTAAAACATGCCCTAGTTACAGCGGCATAAGGAATGAATATTAGTGGACAGCAAATAGTAAATTCGGACACGAAAAGAAGGGGGAGGGGAGAAAAAGAAAAATGCACGGTACAAGTATCAACAAACTAGATTTCCATGCTATATTTTATCAATTTGATATCTAAGAAGTGAAAGTATACTTTTTTCATGATTTCAATTTTATCTAGCATTGCAATTTAATATAATAATACATCACGGATTGTTATTATTATAAAAATATTTCTCAGAAAAATGCTATGTGCTGGAGCAATTTGTAACATATTTAGAATTAGAAATATTAAATCTATACTTTTTACATATTTAGTTTGCAGGGAGGAAATTTTTTAACTTTTTTGGCGACCACTGGTCGAAACACTTCTGTGGTTTCAAACTAAACATTTTCTATTACAGTTAAGTCTGCAGATTTTAATGAGCACGCACAAAGAATCTTCAGAGTTTAGTCATATATGCATTTATTGCTTTATAATTTGCATTCAAGTCATATTTTTTTCCTGTTAATCTATTTTTAGTAACTGCTTTTTAAAAAAAATTTTACTTTTTTCAGCCTTTTTAAATAAAGTTAGCCTTTTCCGAAAAAAAAAAATATATATACAAAATTTATGCAAAACACATGATATAATTAATTTTTCGCATTTCCAATTTGTGTTTTAGAGGTATGACTTTTAAAAAAGTTATTTTACAAATTGTTTTCTTCTGCAGAAAATTAACATGAAAATATTGACAGATTGACAAAGAAAAATTTTTTATCCTCGAAAACATTTTTTTATTTATTAAGAAGATATTTTTTATTTATTACGCATGAAACAAACTTTACTTAAAAAAGGGGGGGGGGGGTATTATTTCCATTAAATTTATTTTTACACATTTTAAAATTTTAAGCAGTGTTTTATCTAATAAACTTCCGTTTTCAAATGAATTTTTTTGAAACTGATAAAAAAGAAATGGTAAAATGCATTGGAAAATTCTTCAAATAGAAAATTTTAATTACAGACTAACTCATAAAACTATTCCGCCTGAAAGTTAGGACTGCAAATAAACAGTAAAATCAGCTGCTGAAGATCGTCTGCGTCGGATTATATGACCGCAACCGCAGGGTAAACAGAGAACTTTTTGTCATACACGCGAGAAAAGAACATGACCAAGCCTACAATGTCAGCTTTTGTTTTTGCTTTTTTAAATGTAAGAGAAAGACATCTGCCATTTTTGGGCAAAAATACTCGGATATTATTAATTTACAGCAAAAAAAAGGTAAGTCTTATTTAATTTAAATTTTTTATTTCTGTTTGTATATTACGATTATGAATTAAATAGATTTATGTTATACATATAGAAAGTGACTGATCTGGAATTGTCTTGAAGCGAAATTTTCCTAATCGACACTGTTTTGTAAAATGTGTTAATCGGTCATCGCTCAAAAAAAAAAAAAAAAAAAAAAAAAAAGAAATTCATGTCTACATTCATAGTGGGATAAATATAAACATTAATTTGCAGTTACTTGAGATTGAGACAGTGATGTGGAATTTTTTTCGGCTTCTTATTTTTTTTTCTGATTACTAACACTCATATAACAGTATTTATCGTCATTATTGTTTTGGAGTTAAATATTATATTCGAATAGTATGATATTACGAAACTGTTTCAGTTTAGAAATTAACATTATAGTGGGAAAATGTCTTTTTACTTATTATAATAGCGTAACTTTTGAAAGATTTTTTTTTTTTTTTTGCTAATAATATTTTAAATTATTATTTAAAATCCTGAATCTTCATACCAATGTTTTCAGATTTAACATTTGCCAAAATTATAAAATAATAGGAATTCCTTATAACATATGAAAAGATTTTTGAGAAATTGCTAAATCTAATAATGCATTTAATTCATCTATTGCAGTTAGTTGTTGTTTAATAGTACAATTAAAAATACTAATTATTATTTTTAGTGTTTTTCAAATTGGTATATTTATTTATTTATTTTTAATTGTATGTAAGCATTTTTTTTCTATTTGCGATTTTAATCAAATATTTAATTATAGACATTCAGAATCAGTTATTAAATTTTCTTCGATTGTAAACTCACTTTCTACGTTTTCGATACACATAAATATTGGCATTAAAGGTGTATTCTAAAAAATATTTTTCCACCTTCAATAGCTCGATATTTTCTGAGACATTTTCAGACTCATTTTTAAAAGTAAAAACATGAAACTTGCTGAGGTGATTTTTGAAGAGATGTTTAAGAGGCCGTGTGATTTCATTTTCCCCTCAATTCATTAGAATTTAAGTTTTAAATAATTATTTTCTCAGTAAGACCCCCCCTTTTTTTTTTCATTCCCAGATCTTCCGCTTTGAAAAATTCGGTTCAAAACGCCTACTTTGACAGCATTTTTTTGTAATATTTTCTGCATTTATCAAAAAATCGAGAAGCACGGCACATTAGGTAGTTTCTAAATAAGAGAATTTTTCAGTTTGATGCGTTTGAGAACAAAAAGGTATTAAAAAATGAATCAGAAAATAAGCAGTCTGGATTGAAATACACCCTTAAAAAATAAAATATTATATTTAAGCATTGAAATAAAGTGTTTTTCATGCCTGATAGGAAGCTTATAGATTAAACTGCTTTAGTATATATTTTTTAAAGTTCATTATTTTACTTTTATATTTCCTTTCAATCATTTATTTTACTTTTATATTTCCTTTTTAACACCTTTCAACAAAGTTGAAAAGTGTTTATCCGTCTGTCCGCTCTCTAACTCTCGTAAATATACTCGGATTGGTCTGAAATTTTTAGATGTTATTGACCTTTACCATAGCACGTTCCCTATGTGTAACGACGTTTGTAGCATGTTTAGTTCATTTACAGGTACAGTCAAAAGTATTCCGTTACATTACGGCCTCTGGGAAAAAATCGTTTCAAAGGTTTTTTCATGATTTTACACGTTTTCATACAGAAAA
Source organism: Maratus speciosus (assembly GCA_963932465.1). Lineage (NCBI taxonomy): Eukaryota > Metazoa > Arthropoda > Arachnida > Araneae > Salticidae > Maratus > Maratus speciosus. The sequence goes on along the minus strand of OZ010790.1, from coordinate 172,694,534 downwards.
AAATTGATATGCATTTATGAAACGTACTAAAATATGCATTCTGAAGAATACGAGATGCAAAGAATAGTTATTGTTCATTTACAGGGCTAAAAAGAAATTCCAATACATAATGATATAGCGGTGGAGGGAATTGTTTGCGGCGTACTTTAATTATGTTAATCTATTTCATATATAATGAAAATGATATACGTCGCTGAGGTTTACATACTATAAATTTTTCATGTAGAATATGAAGTGTATATAGCATTTACAGGCACACGCAATATAGTTCAGATACTATATTGTATCCGAAGTACTGTTCATTTGTGATGATTGCTGGAAATGCATTTTTAATTATGATATGCGCTTTTATGATTCACTATATTTATGCATAGTATATGGTGTATATAAATGCTATAATTCATATACAGGGCTACACAAAAGTATTCGCAAGGATTACTGGGTATGAGCGCAAGTTACTTAAAGGTGGTTTTTAAATGAGTTGTGCATTTTTACGCTGAACTGAATTTAATTTACTGTTGTATAATATAGATAAAATGGTATACAGGGTCATGCAAAGAATTGGATACATGGCCGTCTATAAATTATAATTTTTGGAAATGTGATTTCAGCTGTTTTAAGTGTGTTTTAGTTTGAATTAAATTTTAACTAAACGGTGGCGTGTAATGAAGGTTCTAGGTCAACTACAGGGTTGTACAAAAGTATTAAAGTATGTTTCCATATATTAGTATAAATTGCTGAAAGAGAAAGTTCAACCTGTTATGCGTTTTCTTGCTAAACTAAATTATCCCATTATATAATATATATATAAACCTACAGATCAAATACAGGGCTGTTCAAAAGAATTGGAAAACCTATTTAGCTATGGCCAGTAACTGCGGAAATGAGTTTTTCAAATGTTTTATGCGTTTTCTAAAATGTTTACTTAGTTCTCTTATTTACCTTATTTCCCTAAATAACGAAGTTTTTTAAAGCATTCGGGAAGTGTTGGAAAGTGTTTTATAATCTATGCTTAACGCATGATTTTTCTTATTTGTTTTTTCTATTTTCCAGGTCAGTCTTTTCCTATAGAACATACCAAATCTATTTAAGCTCATATTTACAAAATACAATTTACACGGAAATAAAAAATTTAAATAAATATGGCTTACGTCGTATTTAATAAAGCAAAGATTAATCACAACCACAACACCTTAAAATCTTATACATTCTTAATATCAAGCTTGAACTCAAGATCAAGCTTAGAACTTAATAAAAAAAGATGTCAGTTGACAAACATTGTTTTTTAAGTGGAAAAATTAAAACTATTTTAGAAGAATAGGACTCCAAAATAGCTATATTTTGCTAAAAAGTACGGTAAAAAGATACGAATTTATATCTCAAACAAAACTTTATTTTAAAATTCTCCATTTTAAAATTCATCACAATATTAATACTTGGAAATTTTTCCACAAAGAAATATTCGGTTTGCATACAATATTTCAAATGAAATTCAAATTTCAAATAAATTGCTTAAAAGGCGCAAAGGCCAACATAGTGAAAAATACCCACGCCGGGACTCGATCCCGGGTCATCAGTATAGCGCACTCACATTCTACCGACTAAACCACATGGAACGATACCCAGCCTGGAAATTTTCTCCCTATTACATGTTGGCAAGTCTACAAACGTAGCACAAGATGGAATATTTATCGTGAGCCACCGTCATGGGGCAAACACGAAACTTAATTAAATCCAGCATCGATTGAAACTATATTAATACTTGGAAAATTTTCCAGAGAGAAACATTTGCCTTGCATACAGTATTTCAAATGAAAATCAAATTTCAAATTAAAATTGCCTTTTACACTACTAATTTGAAATTTGATTTTCATTTGAAATATTGTATGCAAGGCGAATGGTTCTCTCTGAAAAAAATTTCCAAGTATTAATATAGTTTCAATCGATGCTGGATTTAATTAAGTTTCGTGTTTGCGCCATGTCGGTGGCTGACGATAAATATTGCATCTTTTGCTGCGTTTGTAGCCTTGCCAACATGTAATAGTGAGAAATTTTCCTGGCTGGGTATCGTTCCGTGTGGTTTAGTCGGTAGAATGTAAGTGCGCTATACTGATGGCCCGGGTTCGAGTTCCAGCATGGAATCTTTTTCACTAGTTCGCCTTTGCGCCTTTTAAGCAATTAATTTGAAATTTGATTTTCATTTGAAATCATCACGGAGTTTATGACAAGTTCGTCACAAATGACACATATTTCACAAATTGGTCACAGTGTGACTTCAAAACATTGTCACTTTCGTCACAGGTTCGTCACAAAGTTAATGCCAAAATAGTCACAAATGACACACTTTTCACAAATTAGTCACACCGTGACTTCACAGAGTGGTCACAATGTGACGTCACAAACGACCTCTAAAACGGCCATAACGACCTCGCATTCTAGTCACTGTGACGTCACATCCACGTCACGTGACGTCACATCGACGGTCACAAAGTCACAGTGTGACTTCACAACGACGTCGCCGTGACGTCACCATGCCTTACGGGTAGACACTGAGCTATTGTGGAAATCGTGAAAAATGCTGCATAGAAGCGCCACCTGTTGAGCGATTTACATCAAAACATAAACAGCACTAATTAATATCCAGGTATACCTGAATCTGAAGTATGTTGAAAACCCAAGCATTAGTTCTTGAGATAGAGCTATTGCGGAAATCACAAAAAATGCAGCATAGCAGCGCCACCTGTGGAGCGATTTACACCACAGGATGCAAAACGTCAATTCATGTCGAGCACTAACAGAATCAGAAGTTTGATGAAAATCCGTGCATTATTTCTTAAGATAAAGCTATTTCGAAAATCGTGTAAATGCTGTAAAATGCAGCATAGCAGCGCCATCTGTTGGGCGATTTGCACCAAAACGTTAGCAGCACCAATTCATATCAAGGATTAACTGAATCTGCAGTTTGATGAGAATCCGTGCATTAGTTCTTGAGATAGAGCTAGGGCAGAAATCGCAAAAAATGCAGGATAGCAGCGTCTCCTGTAGGGCGATTTACACCAAAAATTAATCAGCACCAATTTATATTAGGGACTACTTGAATATAAATTTTTATTAAATTCCGTGCATTAGTTCTTGAGATAGAGCGTCCAAAAATTTGTGTCACAACAGACAGACAGACAGACTCACAGACAGACATTTTGTAAAAACATGTTTTTTGGAATCTCTGATCACTAAAACTTGTAAATCCGTCGAAAACCGGAAGTCGAAAATTTTTACGAATCCAATACTTTCTTCTTGTAAAGATAGAAGAAAGTAAAAAGTCCTTCCGGCCAGTGCCGGGAGGAAGAGGTAGCTTTCATATTCCTTATTTTAAAAAAGCCAACTAATATTATTCAAACACACGAAGCTCAATTAAGTGGAAACCGAATATAGGAGATTCAATACTAATTTTTATAAATACTAAATCATTATGAATGAGAATTTCGCGAAATTAGTCAGCTTTATCCAAGCTGCTTTTATTTAAAGTAACTTATATTTGGCTGCCAAATTCGGCGATTTCTTAAAGTGCCTGCCATTTTAAGACAACATGGTGGATGAGGCTAACTAGTGAACTTGGTCTAGACCTTAGTAATTGCTGTGCACATGCTCACTCACATCGGAAGCGGTTGATATATACGAGTGCTGTCGCAGGCAAAAAATCAGATTTTTCAAAATTTCACCCACGTTAGAAATTGAAACTGCTATATCTGAGCCATTTTTAAGATAAAGACAAACAAAAAATGATCCTGAATCCTTATATCAAGGTCAAATACTTAAGAAAGAAACCTTTTTCAATTTCTAATTTTTTTGCACCTCACTTTAAATATATATATTTTTTAATTTAATGGCCGCCATTTTGAAACAAGATGGCTGATGAAGCTGGCCAGCGAAATTGGTGGAGATATTGATGTATACTATCCACATGCCTTCTTCCATCGAAATAGGCGAATACGTGTGGTATCGCGAGACAAATACAAGATCGTTTCAAAGTGTTAGCCATGATAGAAATTCAAAGTGCTATAATTCAACCACTTTTTAAGATATAAACAAAAGAACAAATTTTCAGAAACAAAAGCTGCTCCAGAATCTTTGTATCAAGGCCAAACACATAAAAAAAATCTTTTTCATTTTCCAATTTTTTAAAACCTCATTTTAAATTTTAAATTAAATTTTTTTTTAAAAAATGGCAACCCTTTTGAAACAAGATGGCGAATGAAGCTGGCCAACGAACTCGGTCGAGACATTGGTATGTACTATGTACAGACCAAGTTACATTCAAATCGGTTCATAAATACGCCTGTTATCGCGTGACAAAAATCAGGTCGTTTTAAAATGTCAGCCACAATAGAAATTCAAAATGTTATAACTCAGCCATTTTTTTAGATATAGACGAAACAAAACCTGTTCCGGAATCTTTGTATTAAGGTCAAACACATACGAAAAAACTCTTTTTCATTTTCTAATTTTTTGGTATCTCATTTTAAATTTTATTTTTTTTTTAATTTTTTTAAATGGCCGCCATTTTGAAACAAGATGTCGGATGAAGCTAGCCAACGAAGTCGGTTGAGTTATTTGTATGCACTATGTACACACCAAGGTACATCCAAATCGGTTCATAAATATGTCTGTTATCATGTGGCAAAAATCAGGGCGTTTCAAAATGTCAGCCACACTAGAAATTCAAAATGCTATAACTCAGCCATTTTTTAAGATATAGACGAAACAAAAACTGCTCCCGAATCTTTTTATCGAGGTCAAACACATAAAAAAAATATTTTTTCAATTTTCAATTTTTTGGTACCACATTTCAAATTTAAATTTTTCTTAAAATTTTAAATGGCAGCCATTTTTAAACAAAATGGCGGATAAAGCTGGCCAACGAACTCGGTCGAGACATTGGTCTGTACTATGTATAAACGAAGTTACATCCAAATCGGTTCATAAATACGCCTTTTATCGCGTGAGAAAATTCAGAACGTTTCAAAATGTCAGCTTCGCTAGAAATTCAAAATGCTATAACTCAGCCATTTTTTAAGATATAGACAAAACAAAAACTGCTACGGAGTCTTTGTATAAAGGCCAAATACATAAGAAAAAAAATATTTTTCCATTTTCAATTTTTTAGTACCACATTTCAAATTTTAATTTTTTTTTAATTTTTAAATGGCCGCCATTTTGAAACAAAATGGCGGATGAAGCTGGCCAACGTACTCGGTCGAGACATTGGTATGTACTATGTACACACCGAATTACATCCAAATCGGTTCATAAATACGAGAGTTACAGTGTGACATAGGTCAGATATATATATATATATATATATATATATATATCAATTTTGAACGGATGGTGGTTTCGGGGTCTGGGAGTCATGATCGATGAAAATATACCAAAATTTTTTGAAATCGCTTTCCTCCGAACGGCTGCAATAGGTAGCTTTTTGTAAAGAAAGCTACCTAAAATTATGAGAAATAAATAAATAAATAAATATATATATATATATATATATATATATATGAAACCAAAAGAGAAAAAACGACTTTAAATTTATTATTTTTTCCACAATTTATTAAAATTTCTTCATTTCGAAAATATTTTATGGTATCAGTAAATTTTGTTTGTTGTTTACTTCTTAATTACCGAACTTCTTCATGAAAGTTTAATGATAAACTTCTTAATGAAAGGTCCGACTTGTTTTTCTAGTAATTTATATCTATAATTAATTCTAGTTATTTATTTCTAATTTTTTCCCTGTTATGCTATTTTCTAGTTGTCAAATTTGTTTTCTATATGATTTCATTTAAGAAAAAGCATTCTTCTTATTCTTATTTCATTTTTAAATGCAAATAAAAAACAAAAAAAAAAATATTTCATCCGACTTGTAAGAAATACTCTTCTATCGCTTCCTTATTTGTTTTTTGAGTCATTGTTGTCAGAAAACTGTAATTACTTACTAAATCTGTTGATCATAAATGTTTTCCAATTGTCTACGAGAAAGGAAACTGAAATCGACAGAAGAACAAAAAAGTTTTCTTTTTTTCCTTGTCTGGATAATTCTAAAAATTTTATGAAATAGAAGAAAAACTTTCTTTTAATAGAAAATGACACATAATTTATATCAAAACAGTCAACGTGATGTTTATGTTATTAGTTGCCACTAGCATAAAATTTATAGGAAAAAGTTTTTGAGAATAATTGTTTTCTGAAAAAGTAGTAGTATTAGAAAAGGATAACGAAATCTATAAAAGAAAAAAAATCTATATATTTTTTAATTTGATTAGTAATTCTAAAATAACTTTAGGAACGACGAGGAAAAACTGCTTCTAATGAGAAAAAAAAGACAAGTAGAAGAGAAGGATTTCAAAATGTAAAACAAAAATAAAAAGATAATAAAACAATACTTCTCCCGTGGACTTTTATTGTTTTTATGACGCAGATGAAATTTGTTTTTTAAGTCTTATAACTGATAATTATACTTCCCTTGTCTTCTGCATTACTTCGCGAAAAACCATTACAAGTTTAACTCTTGCCGAGCGCTATATTTATATCCATTATTTTATGTTTATATTCTATTTGCACCACTATATTTTAAAAGTAAATTCTATAATATATTTCTCTTGCATCTGTTGTTAAAGTAGAAGTAAAAATGTTTCCTAAAAAGCAAATGGTGCCAATTGAATAAAATTCGTGTAAGATAAGGTGGTTTCGATGCCATTTGGGAAGAGACATAGGACCCATAAAAGTTGGTGTTCTAAAACAAACCGATTTTCAGTATAAAACCAGGTTTTTCACTCCATACAGAAGCCGGATTTTTGTTTATACCTTTAACAATACTGGCGATACATCCAACAAATTTACCTTCGCGTCGATTTCAATATAACGATATCAAAAGAAGTGGTGGAAGGGGCGAATTCAAAATAGCGTTGAACTGACATAAATTAATACTGACTGAATGATATAAATTAACACTGGTTAGATTTTGATGTATACAGGCTATATATAACCCAAAAGGATGTGCTTTTAAGCTATGTTTCTTCATAATTTTCGATATATATATATGTATATATATATATCGGACGGAATTGCACCACACTGTATATGTAATCAGACTTTCTTAAAATCGATTCTTATGAAACATTGGCTTAGATATCTCAACAGGGTTCGCTGATATGAAATACTCAGATGAACTTTAAACATGGGGTTAAAAACGAATTGATACAGTTTAGATCCGTGGTTCGCCATATAATTATCCGTGGTTCGCCATGTAAATAACTTATTCTTGTAACTTTTATTCACTTGTAACCGCATTGTTGCGCCGGGCACATATTTTTCACAAGAAATTCGACTTTGAGCCAGGTTACGGAATGTTAGTTTGGTGCTTTCTGAGAAGAAATAAATTACTATATCTGATTTCCTTATGTATAGGAATTTATCAATATTTTACATTAGACGCACCACATTTTGAATGTATTTAATAATATACAACATACTTACGAAATACTTTATGTTATATATTGCAAGTATTTTTTGGGGATATCCACTTGATTGCAAACAATGTAAGGTACACCAGTTAAAAGTGTCTTTATTATTGTGTTTGTTAAAAGTTATGAACAATTAATCAGTGTTTAGATTGGAATAAAGTACTTCTATTCTTGACAAAAAAAATGGATTATGGCGCTGGTTTTATTCTCAAATATTTTATTTTATTTATGCTTGACAACTTCTTAAAGTTTGCACAGAGAGATTTGCCAGGCGCTGTATAATGCACTATATATAAAAGAAATAGTAACTCACTGTTTTATGTTTTCTTTTTATATTATATTCTTATTCTTATATTATATTATAATATTCTTCTTATAGCAGATGTTTGTAAATCCAATTTATGCGTTTTGTTTTGACTGTAGATGTTTTCAAAGTTATAAATAAAATACTTAAGTATTGTCCGGGGCAGATGAATTTCACTGCGCCAACATTGTCGCCGAAAATATTAATTGCAAGTAACACTTATTATTATTATTATTATTTTTCATTTAAAGTCCATAGTTATATACTTGCCATATTAAAGGCACTGTCAGAAATATTTATATACGTTTAACTATATAACAAGATATAGTATAGTTATGGATATAATATACTTATTGATACAGTATATTTATATTACACACCACTTATATTATATTCAATCTATAAGCGGGTATAACAAACCGGTGGATGTAAAACTACCATCGTTAACATCGCATATTGCTGAAAGTCGTAAATTAATTTATGAATGCAGATACTATTTTGTATAATTTTACTTTATTTTTATTTTATTTAGCATTTTTAACGATTTTTATTATTTATTAAATGTATATTAAATTAACCTTTTGAATACGATTTGCTATTGGTACAGGTAAAAAAAACTGGCTATTGACAACTATTTTTGGCGATCTATCTACCTGCCACGGACAATATTAAACACTGTTTGAGGTTTGATTAGGAAATTTTTTCGTTGCAAACAGTCTTCCGCCTTAGACAAAGTTTGCATTTTTTTATGTAATAACACTTAATATTTCAACAAACAAAAAAGTCGAAATTAGAAGGTTTTTTTTAATATTAATCTCTAAAGGTATGAAATTAATTTAAAAAGTTATCGTAAAACATTTCTGGTACAAATAGAAATATGTTTGCTTTATGTTGTTTCATTTCTAAATGTTTGGATATTGTTTCTCACTAACCGATTATTATATTTATTTCTTTTATTTTTAGACATCTACCACAGATGAAATGTTATTCTTTCAAATTCTATTATTTGGCAACTGGCACACTTGATTTTTATCAGATTAGATCTATTAGAACGCGTTATACTCCAAAATATAGAGTGTTAAACTATAGAAATTGTATTTAATGGCAGAAATGTCAGATATATATATTTTTAAATGATACAGATATTTGTCCTTTGATTCATTATTTTCATTTTGTGTTAATGTAGCTATTTTCTTAAAGGGTATTATTATCAGAAAGAGAAAATGAAATAATGCTTAAGGAAATAATTTTCATTTTATTTTATTTATTATTTCTTAACAAAAAACTTTTAACCTTTTGAAAACATTTATGTTTAAAATTTATGGACTTTAGAAAACATTTCGGTTATAATTAAAAATGTTTTTTGAGTAAAATTGTCTTGCGAATTTCTCCTGTATTTAAATGAACAATGTACACCCTTTAAAATAATATACTTATGATTACACAAATTACAAAAAGGTGCCAAAAAAAAGAAAACAGAAACCACTATAATGATATCAACAACCCCTGGAATTTTTGAGCACAAGCCATGCAAATAAAATATTATATCTTTTCAAAAATAATATAATAACTAGAAAATCATAATGAAGTTACAGGAGGAACTCGCTATACCTCAATGAGATCCTGACATCCCTCATCAAAGTTCTTCAATAAATTTTGAGCTAGAAGGAGCCAAAACAGTATAGTGATGAACCTGGATGTCACAACCCCTTTTTGAAGCAACCAATTATATCGTATAGATTTTAAATAAAAATAAACAGTTTTCATAAGAGGAATCGCATTGTGTTATAAGAATAGAACTTACTTGATTAAAACTATTACATAGATTTACTTAACATGAATTGCCTATATTATCTTTCATTAAAATGCATGTGATGACTAATGACTTCTATTTGTCAAATGTCCTGTGATCAAAAACTCTTCTTAATATTACTTTCCTTGTTCTAATCTCCCAAAAAGGAAAACGCTAAGGCAAAAAAGGCAAAATGAGTTAATTAAATTTTATTGAATAGGTAAATAAAGTATTTGTGGCACTTATGTACAGTGCGAATTCTGACCATCATATAATTATATTTAAGGCAAGTGGTCTTGACCAATTATATAAATTTACCAATGATATAATTTAAATAGAATCAGATGCGTATTGGTGACGCTTACAATTTTACTCTTACACAATATCATTAGAATATATATTATCACTATGAGTTAAGAACACAATTACACACAGCAATTAATTAAACATATGCATAATGATTACTACTCGGATTATTTTCAAAATTACTTATTTTCATTTACCTGTTTTTATGATTTTAGATAAGGGTTATCCTATTTTCCAACAACAACCTATATGTTTATTAAAAAGAAGCTACACTCACCAGGATCCTCATTTCTCGTTTCCACTGATGACTTTATCCATTATTTGGGGACCTGAAAATCCGGTAGACACACAAACGTTCATACTTAGACAAACACAAGTCTAGGAGTCAGTCAAAGGTTCATACTTAATGAAACACAAGTCTATGAGTCACTCGAATGTTCATACTTCAGGAAACACAAGTGTAGGAGTCAATCGAATGTTCATACCTCAGAAAACACAAGTCTAGGAGTCACTCGAGCAGGTGAACAAAAGGAGACCACATTCCTTTTCTCGTTACCGAATTGTCATCTTACTCAACGCATCTTTCATGAAACACGGGTCGGCTACTTGCATCGTATCTGCACGAACAGGGCAGGAGTATACTTTCTTTACATCGGGAGATCAACGCCGTCGCCGCTCGGCCAATATATGCTTCCGATGCCGCTAAATTTAACTTTCGCAGCTCACTCTATTCTTCGGCATTTTCCGGGGGACTCTCTGCTATCATATTGTTCAGTCACCGTTAAATCCATCATACGCAGGTCACTTTATTCTTCGGCATTACTCGGGCGGAAGCCTACTCTCTCATCTTGGGATGCCAGTACACTCGCATCTCGGCTATCATATGGTTCGGACATCGCCAAATCCTATGTACGCTGGTCGCTCTAAGTATTTTTGACGAACTCCTCTCTACAGCACCGCAGGACGATGAAACTCGGGAAGCGTTCCCAAACTTGCAATTTTTTTTTTAATTCCCACCTTCGTACTACAGAAACAAGATTCAGAGCGAGAGTGTGTGTCCTCTTTTTTTTCTTTCTAACCCGATGTCATCTCCATTGCTCAAAACACCGTCCCCTCCTATAAACAAAACTCATCTACTGACACCCTTTGACCAATTAAGACTCTCCTTACATCTGACCTTATCACGCAAATTCCAAAATATTACAAGCTCCCACTTTATTGGCCTACAAACCTGACAAGTATCACAATTTCACCCATGCCATATCAGACAGCATGTCTCCAGAACACGTGGCCTCTGACTCCAGCTGTACTTACGAGAATGATAAAAATCAACAACGCACCACTTTGGGGAAGTTTTATGACTCCAATATACGCAGTCGGTGTGACGAATTTTAACATAACGTAAATAGACAGTGCCCGAAATTTATTGCCTCGCTATGGCCTCCACAAAGATAAGAGAGATGTTGTGTACATACAATTGCAACATTTCCCAGCCAATTTTTTATGACTTCTAAAAGTCATAAACACTTGAACGTTTACCAGATCTTGGGAAAGGCAAAAAAAACAACCTGTGTGGGCTTCTATATATATATTTTTTAATAACTTGCACCTGCCATCCTTCATTTTCGTAGAAAACAGACTCAGAAATATTGCTACGTGCTATCCCACGGGCAACCAAACAGCCTTATACATTATATTGTATTAATTTAATTGCACTAAAGGAGGGGGGGGGGGGGGGGGGCTAGCCCCAAAAGTGAAACAAACCTACATAGATGTATCTTCATAAAAATGATATAACTTAAAATTAAATCCGAGTAAACGAATGGGAAAAATAAAAGTGAATGCACCCACAAATCTAATTATGACTATTTTTAATAAAATTTGGCAAAGGTACAATAAACACGTCATTCCTGCTATAACAATTGTATAATTTGTAAATTTTGAGTGGTGTTTTTAAGTAACCTTTTATTTTAGACATTTAATTGAAAGACTGACATTTGCAAGAAAGGTTTTATTTTATGAAATTTTTCGTATTTTACTTCTATAAGATTTATCCATTATACCATCATCCTATATAAGATTATAACCTGAAATATCTCATATTTTATCTTTAGGATTTGCACAGAATGTCAAAGTTTATCTTTTTACAGAGCTTGTTTTCGGCTTCAGCATTGTCTACATAAACAAATTTTCAAAATATAAACACATAGATAGCTAGATACATATAGATGCACAGCATGTACTTCTAATTTCTAAAATAGTAACGTATGAACGATTTATACTATACTAAAAAATGTTTGCTTTCTTTTCAACTAATTTAATCTTTGGTCAAGTAGATGGATACAGAGAAAAAAAAACGTACGCATGTTAACAATGTCAAGGACATTCACATTTCTTTACGAAACAAACATGTGTTTTCTGAATACCACCTTATAACATCATTTTATAATGCAAAGCAAAATATTTTCAGGTACCTTTTACCTGCAAAAAGGAACAATTCCACTGTTAGATTTTTTAGACGTATTTCTTTTATAACAAGTTTTTTTCTGTGTAATTAGAATTTACTTTTCTTTTACGTGGCTTATTTACCAAGACTTTCAAAATTCTTTAACAATGTCCTCATTTTCATTAATTAATTTTACTGTCTTTTTTTAAGATATGAAAAATAAATTCTTCTTTTAATATCTTATTATAAGGAAATTATCAATTTACATTTCTGTATGACAAAATCTAACAAGACGTATTCAATTTTGAAGTGTTCCAATTTTGTAGTATGAAGAGCGTTCCTTTTTTTTCTACCTTTGCTATCACTATGTAGCGATCTCATCTCACATGAACAGTATAAAGCTAGTTACTGGCTTATACTAACTGGCTTGGCGTTTTGCTCGATGCTAACGTTCTCACCTCCTGATCATGTGATCCCTGCTTCATATCCCAGCGACGCCAATCCACCACTCTCTCCTCATTAGTAAACCTGACAAACACACAAAAACAACCTTCAGCATAATTCTCTTCTCATAACCAACAGATGGCAGCACCAAATAAATAATCTACAGCAAGCAAAGCCTGTGAAACGATCACAGTACAAAGCCTGTCATACTGCGCATCACACGTGCGAACGAGTGTGTCACTCACGAATGCATATCGCTCGTCAGACGTCAATACAATGTCTTTCTCACTGGGAATGGAGTATGCAACGATCTCATCTCACGTGATCAGTATAAAGCGAGGTACTAGTTTATAGTAGCTGGTTTCGCCTTTGGCTCGACGCTACTTTTCTCGCCTCCTGAACATGAGATCCCTGGTTCATATGGTGCCAATCCATCACTCGCTCTTCAACTATATTGAAACAATAGTTATGTTGTACATTCCTTTAACACCTGCAAAAGAAGTCTGCATCAAAGAACATGATTTTTATATACCAGTAGAGGGCGTAAAAAAATTAGGCAAGCAAAAAACATAATTAAAATAGTGTATTATCATTAAAATACCCCCACAAGCTAATTTTCCTCACATACGGAGTTATGGTAACAATTTAGAAGTACTGTTAGAATTTTTGTTTTTTTTAAATGTATTATTATGTTGTTTTTGTGACATATCAAGGGGTCCTCCGCACCGTGGCCACACATCTTTAGCCGGACTGTTTTCCATGATTATCTTTCCAGGTTGAGCGGAGAATCAGGCAAAACTGCTTCGCTTCCCCTGTGCAGCTGAATATCGATTACCCACCACCCTTTTTCTGTCGTGCAAGTGGCTCATTTTTTGGTATGATATTCACCTTGGAGTATTAAAACCCATATTGCACTGACCCTGGGCATGGTGAAATTATAGCAAGTGTATATTTTAATTTTTTTAACTATAGTTTTCATTTTTATCCAACTTAGTTCTGTTTCTTCATAAATATAAGCCAAAGACTGTATCATAGAAGTGGTCAAGTCCTTACCAATACAGAAAGGTAGAATAGGAAGAAGTCTAATGTGTTTGTTGTTATTATTATTATAGTGTATTTTACTTTATTTTATCTCAGTGTGACACTTCAGTATTTTTAGAAATGCAATACTTTTCAATTTGCATTTGTTATACGGTATATTTTGTTGATAGTATTACTGCATATTTTGTATTATCGAATATTTTATATTTTTGAATGTTTTGTATTTGTGAATATTTTTGCATTTTAATATGTTGTATATGTTTCAGTGTGTTGTTTTTGAATATTTTAGAATACTATATATTTTAATGTTGCAATTTTACACCAAAAAAGTATGTTTTCCAACGAACATTACACAAAGACGTTTACAAAAACCTTATAAAAGAAAACATCCAAAAGACAGTTGGTTTAGAAAGAGTTTGGTGTGACCAAATGTGCCAAATCTCGAGATCGTCCATTGTTGTTCTGCTGCAGCACCATTGAAAGAATCACAATGTTAATGTAACCAATATTTTTATGTTAACTTGATATGCAAACGCAAAAATAGGTCCAATTGGCTCGAGAGCTGGAGAAAATGAGAATCTAAAACAGAGAAAAAAAAACCTTGGGTTAAATTCACAAGATAAGACCCACAGGACTTGCAGGCGAGCTCTGTGGATCTTCTTTTAGTGGGAGGGGGGTATGAAACGATAAAAGCTAAGCACCTATTTAAAATTTAAAATCCCCTTTTTGCCCCTTTTAAAATTAGAATTCCCGTTTTAAAAAATAGAAATTTAAATTTAGAAATTAAATTTAAAACTTTTTAAATGCTGTGTCTCAAAGATTGAAACTACCTTTGCCCCTGTTAAGTTAGTTGTTTTCCTGGATCGCATCCTATAACTTTAATACATCCTTTTGTCACATTTCATAACAATAAGTTTGCTGACATTAGCGCAACATTAAATTCTCTCTCGGCTTCCCGTGGGCTGAATTTGAGCTAACGCTTTGCCCAAGGCAATCATTCATTCAGCTCGAGGCCAATTATAGTTAAAATACGCCTCTTTTCATGGAGACGACCTCTGGCAGAAATAATACGAAATACCTCATATTTATACCGCTGCACGAGTTTCAGGAGAGAGGATTTTAACATTTAAATCATGCACTAATCTTCACGCCACTTTGCTCTACAGTGGTCGCCTTGCAACAAATCTAACGCCCGATGTCAGAAAAAGATTAAAGTCTCAGTTCTCATGACATTCGAGGCTGGTTTAAAAGGACTCATGTAACCAAAAAGAAATAAACCAGGTCACGTAAAAAGACAGTGTCTTCCTTTATCAGACACTCATTTTGTCTCAGACTTTCATTGGATCCCGTATAGCACTCACGGCCCGCGACTACAGGAAAATGATAAGAGATCAGAGGGAGCGATCCGATGTATGCATGGACCTGTCTTCTCTCCGCGCCCCTGCTTGCACCGGTCCGTCTTCGGCCGAATCCGCGACATATGACAAAACTGAAGCCGAGAAATCCTTTCATGCATTTAGAATATACATATAAAATATATTTATTTAACGCTGCTATTGTAGATTATCTTAAAGGTTTAAGCACCTGAAAATATTTACTTGAGTTTTAATTGCATCCTAAAAACATATATTCCGGCTTGAGAAAACTGATTAATACACCACAAAAACTACTCGGGAACATTTCCGAAAATCAGCGACATCAAAAGAAACTTTGGTTTTATAATGTTTCTTTAAATCTTGAAAATATTTTTGTTTCTCAGGTTTTAAAGATAAAGAACGGTTCTCATAATCGTTTGTAACTTGGAAGATTACATTCATTATTATATTATATTCTTGCGGACTAATTTTTTTTTTTTTTTTTTTTTTTTTTTTTTTTTTTTTTTTACAGTGTAATGTCGAAAGATCTAACAGAAATATTGAAAATATACTGTGTAATCGGATGCTGTAAGACATTTTTGCATTTCATTTGAGTGTCTTTCGTTTTCATTTAAGTATTTATGTTAAACGCTTTTTAGGGTTTTTCATTTTAGTTTCATAAAATTTAAATGAAACTTAAAATAAAATGTAGTCATTTATTGTTGTAACATGCAGAATTAATGTTCTATTTTCCGTTGTTTTCATCAATAAGAATGTATTTTTGATTGCTTCGATGAACATACACACCTTTTTAATAAAAGTCTCTTCGTTTTGTTCTTTTGTGGATTTATCTTAATATCATTTAACATTATGACAAGGTCTTTCCTATAAAAGATATTTTAAAACTTTCTCTCTTAATACTTTACTTAAACAATATTTGTTATTCTATATATTGGTTAGGAATTATATATGTTTCGTCCAAAGCTCGAATTCGGCCATTTCTCTAATTGGCCCATATTTTTAAAAAATTGATTGGCGGTTAGTTCGCGAAATGGCTACATGTTGTCGGCCAGATCGCGGAATGGCTAGAGACCGTCGGCCAGTTTGAGAAATGATCAGGGGTGTGTGGCTACAATTAAAATAAAAAGTTATGAACTGACTTTGCTGACTTAGAGTCTGTATAGCCTCTACCTAATCAAACATAATATATTTTTCTAAATGAAAGTTATTCACTTGCAGATGAGCTCGCACAAAATATTTTATTCCCTTTAACCTAAATGTTTTTAATGAAGCTTCTTCAAAATGGTGACAATTGGGTTACTTCCATTTTTCATTGAAAAAAAATAGATTATATTTTATTGATGATTTTTTTTTTATTACAAAAGAATTTTTTTTTTGTTGTTTAAAAAAATGTGTTTAAGATTACCAACGGTCAAGTTGCCTTAAAAATATATAAAAATAATTTACCATGGTAAACACGGTTAGCCTATTAATGATGTATGGGCGTGAAGAACACAGAACGCTGATATAATAAATACAAAAACTCTCTTGGATGAGTATGCAAAGCTAAAAAATTAACGTAAATAACAGAATAACAAAAGTAAATTTAAGTTTCAGATAATTTAAGGCTTTATAACAAATCTTTCTTTAGAAAAAATGGAGAGTGAAAAGCAGCAAGAAAGCAAAACATAATATAAATTTAATATGAATGTGCGTTTCTTTACGTTGGCTTTACATATTAATCTTAAAACCAATTAAAGATACATAAAACACTGGATACATTTCTTTGCCAATACGGGCGGCCGCAGAACAGAATTTAAGAAGGAGCAATACATCCGATAAGATTTTACAGCAATATTTTTTTCTTTTTTTAAATGGAGACTATATACATAACATGAAAACATAAACAAGAAATAAGTTAAATTGAATATTGTTTTACAGAACCTCATATAAAAAACTATTTTTAGGTATATCATCAGTATTAGTATCAGCATTAAGTAAATTATTACTATAAAAAACCATGCGGAATTATAACGATATATATTAAAAGTTAAACAACGCATATAAAAAATGACGATTTGAAAAGTTTATTATTCTTTTCGTTTGGATGAGAAGAGGCTCTGTCCTCTCAAACACCGTTTAAAATAATTGTTAAACACGTGAACATAAACAAACATATGATTAAAATTTGTCTTCAACGACAATAGATAGATGATGGGGGAGTCACGAAGGCTCTATGTGACGAAAATTCCTAATTCCTCTTGTATTTAGTGTTTAATTATCTTAAATATTTTGAGCAGAATATGTTTTATTATAATTTTCAAAAGAAACAAGCGATGAAAAATGAATACCATTTGAAAATTCATTTTAGACAAGAGATATTTTCTTTTAGGGAACGTAAAAAAAAACGTAAAAACATATAGGGGAGATGGGGGCACATGTGAACATCGCAATTTTTCCATAGTTATTGTAAGTTTTTATATTTGAAAAAAATTACTAAAGATGATAGCACCTGTAGACATATGGTAAAAATTTTTTGAAGCTCTATGACATTTTGTTGACATCTCTGTAGCCAAAACACTGTTTTTAGATCTCAAAAGTAAAACCTTTGTTCCAAGTTGATAAGCGAATAACTTTATTTATGTATTCATTTATTTGGAATTTGTGTGTTTTAACATATACTAGGAATACTAATAAACATTTTTGATACAGTTCTTTTTCTTCTAAAATTGAGAAATGTTAATGATTTATCAGTGTAACAGAAGCAGCAATGTGGGGCACTTGTGAACAGACTAGTTGGGGCAGATATGAACAGTTCATAAGTGCCCCAATAATCATTCTGTGATTATGTTTCTTCCAGTTAACTTAATGATAAATAATGTCAGTTCCATTATCTACAATTATCCTGAAATAGAAGATATTTTCCTCACACAAAGTGGATTTTGTATTGAAACTTCCACAAACACATCTTTCAGCAAATACATAAGGAGCAACAAGCTCGTTTACGTTCAATTGTACTTAAAATAACTTTTTTTTTTTATAAAATGCAATAAGTGTTATGTAATATTTTACTAAACGGTTTAGAACAATATTTTTTATGTATTGTTAATACAAAAGTACCTTGAACAACTTTGCAAATTTTTCTATCACATTTGTTCTAACCTTGCAATGATGGCTCACTTCCGTCTCTAAAACAGTTATGTATATGATGCTTTGAATGGAGAGAGATACCAGTAATATTTTAAGAAAGTAAAATTTTTAAACTGATAACTACCGTAAAATCTCGATTATACCCCCCTCCCTCTTTCAAAAGCGAAAGAAGTTGGGGGGGGGGGTTATAGTCGAGATTTTTTTAATCATTAAAAAACCCTTCTTTATCTCTAATTTACAAGTAAATAAGGAAAATACAGGAGTGAGAATCTTTCGTATTTCGGCAGATTTCCGATAAATAGTAAGTAAATGCCCCCTCCCCAAAATTTCCCACAAACAAAAACCCTTAAGCAAAATTTAAAAGTTTTAATTTCTTTTTTAAAATTGCTTCTTTATTTTTTTATTTTATTGCAACAATACTTAATGAATCATCTAAGCCTCCCACCCCCAAATCTACTTATTTTCACTTTATAATCTTTTGCTTAAATATATCTCCCAGAAACTAGAGAAGTATACATATATATATATATATATATATATATATATATTTCTTTATGGTGAATTTAAAAGGTAATATAACTATGATTATGATGACAAACGAATAACAGAATAAAAAGCATGTTAAAGAATATTTTTTCCTTGTGTTCACATGTGCCCCACGCGTGTTCACAACTACCTCGTTGATGTGAACATGTGAACAATTTTTTGAATTTATAAAACTATTTAAAAATGTAAGAAAAACTTGACAGGTGATTAAAAAAAATATTATGTGTAAAAGAAAGTTCAGTTTACTATATTGGGTAGTTTTTGTTTATAGAAATTAATCCAGTTATGAGAAAATGCTATATTTAGGCGAACTGTTCACATGTGCCCCCGTCTCCCCTACATATATTTTTAGCTAGGCAGCTCTTTTCCCTATGAGCTTCACCCCCAAATCCCTGCACATATCCACTGGTTCTAGAAACATACTTATTTGCTCTATGAAAAATATTCGATTTAGTAATATTATTAAGTAATATTAAATGATGTTCTTACGACCAGTGACAATCTTCAGTAATCAGATTGTCATTCATTTATGTTTGACTGGTGAATTTTTTTGGTACCCAAGGCCACATTCACTACTGTCGCGACAGCTAACAAGTTCTGGATTAATTAAGATGTAATAAATAAAGACACACAACCTTTCTTTATGGTACACAAAACACGAAGTTTAATATCGTAAACGATAAATTTTGCGTTTTGAGCTGTTTCTACAGCCGTATTCAGGAATATGATGGTTAAATGGCTAAAAACTCAGAGATGAGCGCTTCTTGTGCGAGAGACAATTTGTCGAACATTGACTAAAGACATGAAAACAAAAATGTAGTGGTGCCATCCAGTGAAAATAAATATTAACGAAATGATTCCAAATAAATCAAAAGCTCGATTGAAGAAACCAAGAGTGTCACCATCTACGCATGAGAGCCAGAACCACATTCAACTAAGTTTTCATTCAAGATTTTGGCAACATGATTCAAGTTTAAAATGAAATATTTCAATTAGATACAGAATTATGACTTTGTGACATTATACCAGATTTTTGGAATATTATAGGATAAATTATCGTTACAAGTTTTATTCTCACGTGCAATGATTTCAACGGATTCTCTAATTTTACTCTCAAAAGGGTTATTGCACGGAACTTTAATTTTTGATTCATCAGAGTTAATATAGCAGACTTCTTTAACCAAATAGAACCTAGAAAGAGCAGCATTTTGTTTACGTTGTTTAATGTGTCTGCGATGATCCATAATATTTATAAAAAAATTACGTTTTGTCATGCAAAAAATATAGTTCCCTGCAATAACCCTTTTGAGAGTAAAATAATAGAATCAGTTGAAATCAATGCACATGAGAATAAACCTTGTAATGGTAATTTATCCTGCAATATTCCAAAAATCTGGAATAATATCATAAAGTCATAATTCTGCACCTAATTGCAATATTTCAATTTAAATTTGAATAATGTTGCCAAAAACTTGAATGAAAACATAAGTTGAATGTGGTTCTGGCCCCCATGCGTAGATTTCGACACTCGTGGTTTTTTCAATCGAGCTTTTGATTTATTTGGACTCATTTCATTAACATTTATTTTCACTCGATAGCACCATTGTATTTTTGTTTTCATATCTTTAGTCAATGTTCGACAAGTCTCTCGCACAAGAAGCCTTCATCTCTGAGCTTTTAGCCATTCAACCAATATATTCCTGAAGACGGCCGTAGAAACAACTCAAAACGTAAAATTTATCGTTTAGCTTATTAAAGTCAGTGTTTTGTGTACCATTAAGAAAGGTTGCGTGTCTTTGTTTATTATATTTTATGGTGCAATTATCCAGTATATGTAATTAATTAAGATCTATTACACATTTATAAATCATCTTCTGCAAAAGAGTTAAGTAAAAATTTCGCTGCCTCGACGACTTTTTAACAGCTGGAAGAAAAGTTTTCTTCCAGCCCTTTCCTTTTCCCTACTAAATCTTTTTTTTTTTAAGTTTTTGGCTATGGCAAGCAGGTCCTTCCTTCATTCGGAAAAAAATCCGCTGGAAGGGGGAGCTGTAATAGCGATTTTTGGGCAATTTTGAATATTGTACCATAGAAAAATGCATGAAGTTATGATTGAATTGAACTAAATTTTGTTAAAAAAACATGTATAATAATCACGTATAAACAAATTAAGTTAAATAATGCTATAAAAAGTGATAGAATATCTTTATTAAGACTTACGATCGTTTCATCGCACAATCGGCGACATTTTCAAAATCAATCATAATAGAAAATATTTTCGCATAACTTAAAAACAGTAATATAGTAAACAATGTCACGAGACATGAAGCATAATGAAAATATTGCAACCATAAAATAAAATAAAAATTAAATTAGCTATTTGCGAGCGTGGATTAATTTTCACATAATTTAAAAACAACATGGGAAACAATGCCACGAGACATCAAGCATACTGAAAAACATTGCAAAACATAAAATAAAATAAAATTAACTTGGCTATTTGCGAGCGTGGATTAATTTCTACTATTGTTTCTACAATTACTTAGTATTTCTTTCCAAATTGGAAAGAATTATTCCAAATTAATTTGGAAAGAGATACTAAGTAATTGTAGAAACAATAGTAGAAATTAATCCACGCTCGCAAATAGCCAAGTTAATTTTATTTTATTTTATGTTTTGCAATGTTTTTCAGTATGCTTGATGTCTCGTGACATTGTTTCCCATGTTGTTTTTAAATTATGTGAAAATTAATAATCCACGCTCGCAAATAGCTAATTTAATTTTTATTTTATTTTATGGTTGCAATATTTTCATTATGCTTCATGTCTCGTGACATTGTTTACTATATTACTGTTTTTAAGTTATGCGAAAATATTTTCTATTATGATTGATTTTGAAAATGACGCCGATTGTGCGATGAAACGATCGTAAGTCTTAATAAAGATATTCTATCACTTTTTATAGCATTATTTAACTTAATTTGTTTATAAGTGATTATTATACATGTTTTTATAACATTTCTTCGATGCTGGAATGAATATGTTTGAAGAGTTTGATAAGAAAATATTTTCGCGTTTCAAATATGAAAGACTACGCCTGGATCGGGAACTTTTGAATTTGGATTTTCTTAAATTATGCCGAAGTAGGAACATAATTCCGTCATTTTTGAAAAACAGAAATAAATTTGTTAATTATAATTTTACTGATCTTAATAGACAATTTGAGAGTAAATGTTTAATATTATGTATTAGAAAAAATCTTTCACCAAAGAAGATGGAACAAAGCAGTTTTATATAGGTATGACAAGCAGAAAACTTAAAACTAGAATAAAAGAACATATAGCAGACATCAAATACAATAGAAGAACCACAGCTTTGGCCAGATTATGCAGCTAAGAACCTTTACAGATTGAATTTAAAAATAGCAAGTTAATTTATCCATCAAGATTTTATTTACCATCCATAGTCCGAGAATCAATAGAAATATTTTTACGCAACGAGAATATTTGCAATGATTCTGTGTCCCTTGATTTACCTAGAATTTGGAAAGAGATACTAAGTAATTGTAGAAACAATAGTAGAAATTAATCCACGCTCGCAAATAGCCAAGTTAATTTTATTTTATTTTATGTTTTGCAATGTTTTTCAGTATGCTTGATGTCTCGTGACATTGTTTCCCATGTTGTTTTTAAATTATGTGAAAATTAATCCACGCTCGCAAATAGCTAATTTAATTTTTATTTTATTTTATGGTTGCAATATTTTCATTATGCTTCATGTCTCGTGACATTGTTTACTATATTACTGTTTTTAAGTTATGCGAAAATATTTTCTATTATGATTGATTTTGAAAATGTCGCCGATTGTGCGATGAAACGATCGTAAGTCTTAATAAAGATATTCTATCACTTTTTATAGCATTATTTAACTTAAATTTTGTTTTTAAGTTTTTTGCTGTAGCAAGCAGGACATCCTTTAATTTGGAGAAACTCCGCCTGAAGGGGACGCTGTAATAGTAATTTTTCTACGATTTTGAATATTGTAACATCGAAAAGCGTATGAGGTTATGCATGGAATGTAACCATTTTTTTTAGAGTTTTTGGCTATAGCAGGCATGTCCTCTCTTAATTTGTAAAAAATCGGCCGGAAGGAAGCCCTGTAATAGCGATTTTTGTGCAATTTTGAATACTGTACCACAGAAAAGTGCATGAAGTTATGATTGATTTGAACTAAATTTTATTGTTAAGTTTTTTGCTGTAGCAAGCAGGACCTCCTTTAATTTGGAGAAAATCCGCCTGAAGGGGACGCTGTAATAGTAATTTTTCTACGATTTTGAATATTGTAACATCGAAAAGCATATGAGGTTATGCATAGAATTTAACCAATTTTTTTTAGAGTTTTTGGCTATAGCAGGCATGTCCTCTCTTAATTTGGAAAAAATCGGCCGGAAGGAAGCCCTGTAATAGCGATTTTTGTGCAATTTTGAATATTGTACCTTCGAAAAGTGTATCTAATCAAAAACAACTCGTTGTAAATAATGCCGCTAAGCCACAAACCTAAAACGTCAGTCATAAAAAGAAGTGATATCACATAAAATGAAGCGATATAAAAGTGCATACTCCGAGTGCCGTGTAAAAATCTATCACTACTCATAATTTTTCCAAAGGACTCTGAGTGAGGTACAGTATGTGAAAACTGCTTGGCGACCTGCAGGCTCTTATAATGTTTGTTCTTCCTGCACTTACATATATATGACTTTTTGTTTAACTATTTTCTTCTTGTATTACTTCTCCCATTAAACTGTGAAAATTCGAAGCTTTTGGTGTTTACATGCCCATTCTTATTTAACATCATGAGATCGATTTATTGATTACCATTATTTGAACGAGAAAGACCACTTTTATGAGGAGGATTTTCTAAGTAAACATGTAATAAACATTTTGAGTTTGTAAAATAGTAATAAAAAATAATGATCATATGAATATTGCTAACAATGCACCTAGTAATAGACTTTAATTAAACTAAGATACATTGCAGTAAAGCCTGCTTAAACGGAATTGCACATGACAGTGGAAAAATCTGTTCTAGTAAGGCTACTAGAATTATATAATATGCCTTATGTTGGAAACACGAACTTTACGTTTAAGAAATAATTCTATCATAAACCGGATCCATTTTAAGTTTTCCCTTTAATTTTAATACAGTGTATTATTAAACGTATTTATGTAATTGAAAATTATGTTTAAAATAATGAAAAGTATAATTGTAATAGCAGATGATTACCACAATTACATACCATTTCCTGCTTGTCTTACAAATCTTTCTGATTTATTACAGATCTTCCTCCTACAAATATTTATAAGAGTGATATAATGAGAAATTAAAATTAATTTTTTCGACTTTCACAATTTTTCGAAATAGGTATAGGTACTGCATAAATTAAATATACGCCTGCATGTCGCCAAGCAGTTTTCACATACTGTACCTCACTTCGAGTCCTTTGGAAACATTATGAGTAGTGATAGATTTTTACACGGCACTTCTTTTTATGTACTTTTACTTCTTTATATCGCTTCTTTTTATGTGATATCACTTCTTTGTATGACTGACGTTTTAGGTTTGTGGCTTGGCGGCATTATTTACAACGAGTTGTTTTTGATTAGATATCACTTCTTTTTGTAAGGTATTTCATTTGCATTATACATATTCCATTTTAATTCAGAAAAGAAAAGATAAACGAAAGATGATAGAAGTAAAAAAAATAATATAATAGTGAGGCTATAAACTTTTCAAAAGTGTAATATATGTAATAAGACATAATGTTGGACTTTTTAAAAACTATTCAAATACATTTTATCGATCCTTACAAATCTCAGAAGAAATCATTTATTTTTTAGAAATGATAAAACGTGACGAACTAACCAGCAATACATTAGCTCTTGTTCTATAAGCTGCAGGGTCATTCATAAATTAACTCAGTAAGGATTTTATTTTAATAACTTTTGAAAAACTGCCATTACATTTTCAAAGTTCGCATCATTTTGCACAAAATATGTAAAGACTTAAAAACAGATTGAATAATGAACATTTGTTTTATCACCGATCGTACTTGAAGTAACTTTTAAATAAAATTAGTTTTTTTATAATTTTGAAATCCAATGTCCCCCCGATAAGCGCTGCAGAAACTCAGATTATCTGATTAAGCCTCTTTTTTTTTTTTAAGAAAATGTTTTCATAAGCTCCAGCACTTGTTGGATTTTCTGAATTTTCAATGCACGTACTTTCTAAATTCATAATTGTTTTTCGCGTGACAAGCAGGACATACTAAGTCATATGCTTTCCAAGTATTTTTTCAGATATTTCGGATCATTCATACGATAAATTACAATTCATTTCAATACAATATTCAGAATTCGATATTTCATCGTTATGAAATGATTTTTCCCTAATTTCAGTCATATTTGTAAATTTTTAAGTAGCACTATTATCTGATTAAAAATTAACTAAAAGCTATTTATGGCATATTGATAACATTCTTTAATTACCAAGTCCAAAATATCAGAACCGATTAGTTTAATAAATCCCCTTATTAATCTTTTTAAATGAAAAGAAAAGGAAAAATTCCAATAAAACTGCAAAAAATTCTTTGATGCTTAAGATCTGTCGAATTGTTTTCATGACTATAAGTACTCTATGATTCACTAAAATACTTGCGTTATCTTTCTGAGCCTGTTATATGGTTTCTCCGTAGTCAGTGTTTACCTAAGATCTTTCCATAATCGAGGTCCACAGGAACGTTTCTATAATCAAGTTTCTCCTCAAATATCAGCAGGACATTCGGTGATGATTATTGTGCGCAGTACCTTCGTCAAAAATCATTCCGATTTCGTGCAAAATAAAAGTTCATTTAATTGTTATATAAATTTTGTGCGCAAAAATACCCATAGTATTGGAATTTTAAAAGGGTGTGGGCTTAAACCTAGAAGCATTTTAATAAAGTGGGCCAAAAATTCGAAAATTTTGAATTTTTTTTTTACGTTTTCAGCGAATTTTTGCCTTTTTTTATGTTTAACCCGTAATCGCGTGAGTTCTAACCAGCTTTAAATGTTAAATGCAACGTAAGATATATATGTCGTAGGTTAATTGGAGAATCATATCTCATTTTCCAACTAGCCTAATAGTTTTCAGGCCTATTGCATAGAGCCTAGACAGGAGTTAGGATAATCGATAAGTAACCACTTATTTCTCAATCAGGGTGAGTTTTTTTAGATTTATAAACCTATAACCCGAACCGAACCAAAAAATAAATTACAACAGACTGTACGCCGATCCCAGCAAGCCAAAATAATTTCAGTCTACAGGCAACCCGACCCGAACTGAAAGTTCCATGTGAAAACGCCCGAAATTTGACCCGAACAAAATCTGATAGAAGACAAAAATATTGAAAATAACCGTAACCCGATCCGATCAAAACAA
This sequence comes from Maratus speciosus, assembly GCA_963932465.1. Taxonomy (NCBI): domain Eukaryota; kingdom Metazoa; phylum Arthropoda; class Arachnida; order Araneae; family Salticidae; genus Maratus; species Maratus speciosus. The sequence continues at coordinate 172,668,158 of OZ010790.1, read as the reverse complement.
AATAATTTCCGGCACACGCAACCCAACAAAAACCTAAAAATTCCCTTTGAAGAAAACCAGAAATATTACCCGAATCAAATCTGTACCCAACAAAAATATTCCAAAGAACCATAATCGGATCCGAGCAACACAAAATAATTTCCGTGGACATGATACCCGACCCGAACCTATAAATTCCCTTCGAAAAAAACAAACAAAATCTGATCCGAACCAAATCTGAACCCAACAAAAAACTCCAAAGAACCATAACCGGATCCCGACAGACAAAATAATTTCCGTGGACATGTTACCTGATCCGAACCTAAAATTTCCATTTGAAAAAAACCCGAAATCTGACCCGAACCAAATCTTAACTCGACAAAAACATTCCATTGTACCATATACCGAACCTAGCAAAGCAAAATAATTTCCGTGGACTTGCAACCGGACCCGAACCTAAAATTTTCATTTGAAAAAAAAACGAGAAATTTCAACCCGACAAAAATATTCCAAAGGTGAATAATCCGATACGAGAAAGACAAAATAGTTTCCGTTGACACGCAAACCGATCCGAATCTGAAATTTTCATTTAAAAGAAACCCGAAATTTGAACACGACAAAAATATTCCAAAGATCCATAATCGGATCCGAGCAAAGCAAATTAATTTCCGTGATCACGCAACACGACCAGAAACTAAAAATTGCATTTGAAGTTAACTTGACACCAGACCACAACCCAATCTTGAACCGAGATAAATATTCCAAAGAACTATAACTCCAAAGAACTATCGGAGCAAGACAAAAAAATTTCTGTCAACAGGAAACCCGATCCGAACCAGAAAGTTATAACTGAACGCGATCCGAAACCGGGTTATGGTCGGTTTTCGCAATGACTTCAAATGAATCCACTGCGTGTCGACAGATATAATTTTGTCTTGCTCGGATCGGGTTACGGCTCTTTGAAATATTTTTGTCCCTTCCAGATCGGGTTCGGGGTCGGGTTTCAGGTTGACTTTAAATGGAATTTTCAGATTCTGGTCGTATTGAGTGTACACGGAAATTAATTTGCTTTGCTCGGATCGGGGTACGGCCTGATGTATTTTTATTTCGGGTACTGTTCGGGTTTCGCGTTAACTTCAAATAGAACTTTCAGGTTCGGATCGGGTGCATGACAACGGTAATAATTTTGTCTTGCTCGGATCCGGTTATGATTCTTTGCAATATTTTTGTCGGATCCAGATTTGGTTCGGTTCGGTCCAGATTTCGTTGATTTTTTATTGGAATTTTTAGGTTCGAGTCGGGTTGCGTGTCCACGGAAATTATTTTGTCTTGCTCGGATCGGGTTTTGGTTCTTTAGAATATTTTTGTCGGTTATCATATTTGATTCGGGTCATATTTCGTGTTTATTTCAAACTAAACTTTTAGGTTCGGACCGGGTTGCGTGCCCACAGAAGTTATTTTGCCTTGCTCAGATCGGATTATGGTTCTTTGGAATAGTTTATTTGTCGGGTTCAGATTTGGTTCGTGTCAGATTTCGGATTTTTTTTTTAATTGAAATTTTTATGCTCGACGTCGTTTTGCGTCCACGGAAATTATTTTTTCTTGTTCGTATCGGGTTATGTTTTTGGGGGATATTTTTGTCGGATTCAGATTTGGTTCGGGCCAGATTTCAAGTTTTTTAATGGAATTTTTAGGTTCGGTCCGGGTTGAGTGTCCAAGGAAATTATTTTGTAATGCTCGGGTCGGGTTCTGGTTCTTTGGAATATTTTTATCGGGTTTAGAATTGGTTCGTGTCAGATTTCGGGTTTTTTCTAATGGCATTTTTAGGTTCGGATCGTGTTGCGTCGGAGGAATTTGTTTTGTATTTCTTGTATCGGGTTATGGTTCTTTAGATTATTTTCTTCGGTTATCATATTAGGTTCGGATCATATTTCGTGTTTTTTATTAAAAAAAAATCTATGTTCCGGTCGGGTTGGGTCTTCACGGAAATTATTTTGACTTTATCGAATCAGGTTATGGTTCTTTAAAGTATTTTTGTCGGTTATCATATTTGGTTCAGGTCATATTTCGTGTTTTGTTTTCAAAAAAAATTAGGTTCCGGTCGGGTTGCGTCTTCACGGAAATAATTTTGTCTTGATCGGATCGGGTTATGGTTCCTGGGAATATTTTTGTCGTGTTAAGATCTTGTTCTTGTCAGATTTCGGGTTTTTCTACAGGAATTTTTAGGTTCGGTCGGGTTGCGTCCACGGAAATTATTTTGTATTATCGGGATATGGTTTTTAGGGATAATTTTTTGGATTCAGATACTGTTCGGGTCACATTTCAGGTTTTTTTAAAGGAAAGTTTTAGGTTCGATACGGGTTGCGTGTCCAAGGAAATTATTTTGTGTTGCTCAGATTCGGTTATGGTTCTTTAGAATATTTTTGTCGGTTATCATATTTGGTTCGGGTCATATTTCATTTAAAAAAAATTAGGTTCGATTCGTTTTGCGTGTTTGCGGAAATTATTTTGTCTTGCTCGGATCGGGTTATGGTTCTTGGGAATGTTTTTGTCGGGTTCAGATTTAATTCGTGCCAGATTTCGGATTTTTTCTAATGAAATTTTTATGTTGGGGTCGTGCTGCATCCACGGAAATTATTTTTTCTTGTTCGTATCGGATTATGTTTTTGGGGGATATTTTTGTCGTATTCAGATTTGGTTCGGGCCAGATTTCAAGTTTTTTAATAGAATTTTAGGTTCGGTTCGGGTTGCGTATCCAAGGAAATTATTTTGTAATGCTCGGGTCGGGTTCTGGTTCTTTGGAATATTCTTATCGGGTTTAGAATTGGTTCGTGTTAGATTTCGTTTTTTTTCTAATGGAATTTTTAGGTTCGGATCGTGTTGCGTCCAAGGAATTTGTTTTGTGTTTCTTGTATCGGGTTATGGTTCTTTAGATTATTTTCGTCGGTTATCATATTAGGTTCGGGTCATATTTCTTTTTTTTCAAAAAAAAAAATCGGGTCGAATTACGTGTCCACGGAAATAATTTTGTCATGCTCGGATTGGGTTATGGTTCTTTGGAATATTTTGTCGGGTTTCAGATTTGGTTCGTGTAACATTTCGGGTTTTTTCTAATGGAATTCTTAGGTTCGGTTCCTGTTGCGTGTTCACGGAAATTATTCTCTTACTCGGATCGGCTTATGGTACTTTAGAATATTTTTGTCGTTTATCATATTTGGTTCGTGTGAGATTTCGGTTTTTTTGTTATCAGGTTCTACTCCAGTTGCGTCTCGACAGGAATTATTTTGTCTTGCTCGGATCGATTATTCACGAATCCAATACTTTCTTCTTATAAAGATAGAAGAAAGTAAAAATTATTATTCAGATACTTAAAAGTCAAAAGATTGTGAGAATGCATCATATATTACGTATGCCACGTTGCAATAATAAGAAGCTAGCGGGTATTACGATAATTTTCTTAATAAAATAAAAATTATTATTCCGGGACTTAAAAGTCAAAACATTGTGAGAATGCCTCACTTATTACGCACTCCACGCTGAAAAAATAAAGAGAATTTAAACTGATATAAATCAAAAACTGATTACTATTTTTAGATGAAACTTTCAAAGGTTTGAACTACCCATAAAAACAGTTATAATGACGTAAACCGCGTAAAAATCCAATAATTACACATTGCTGTAGCCCTGTCAACAGATTTGGTCGGAACAAGAATTTCAAAAGGGCAAAAAACAGCACTTTTAAAATCACATTTACTAAAAACCTATTAGCCGGATTCAATTTTATTTTCGTTTTCTGAGTCACGTGGCACGCCCCATTCCATAGAATCAAAAATTTTGTTTTTATCATAAATAGAACCGGAGATATAGAGGGGTCAAAATCCCGCTTTGGTCAGTCCGGAAAATATAAACTTGACAGAGTACTAAAAATTTTTTGAAATATCGTTTGGCATTAATTGGCGGAAATTCTTTTGATTTACGGTTCATTGAACTGCTGTTTCTTTTGCTTGGCGAGAAACTCTCTCGAGTTTCTATGATGAAGTTTTGCCTAGAATTGAACTATTTTTTTTTTTAAGTTTTGGCTGTGGCAAGCAGGGCATTCCTTAATTTGGAAAACAATCCACCGTTAGGGGGATCTGTAATAGCGACTTTTGTGTGACTTTTGTGCCATTTTGAATATTGTCTTCGAAAAGTGTTTGAAGTTTTGGTTAAAATTGAACCAAATTTTTTCTGTATGTTTTTGGCCATGCAAGAAGAGCCTCCCAGAATGTCGAAAAATTCCGCCGGAAGGGGTCACTGTAATAGTGAATTTTTAAAGATCTTCTTAAGTTTTCGTAGTTCTATTGTACACCAGTGGCTCGTGAATAGACGGGAACTTTCCACCATCATAAGTCGACTATTCGCGACTATTCGTGATTTTAATAAATATCATGATTGAGATTAACTTGTTTTTACTTTGATTAATTGACTGAAGCAGAAATTTAAGATGAAAGTCAAAGTTGATATAGTATTGAACTAATAAAAATGAAATATTGACATCTGTAACAACATTTTGAAATATTAAAATATATGAGATAGAAGAAAGTTTTAGGATTGGCACATCCAACTAGTTTTAAACACATATTATTTACAATGCATTATTCTAATATTTTGAACCACTTAAAGGATTATTCTAATATTCTGTTTTTTGTTTTTGTTTTTTAAGTATGAATAATTATTTTAATTTTAATATTGTTTCCTTTATTTTTTAGCCTAAAAGATTCTACAAACTATATAGATGCTTATAATATTCAGTTTTATCCGCTATTACTTTTTGTATAAGCGATATATAACAAAACCTTTTTTTCACAATTCTTTTTTTTTCTGTTATTCAAATTTTTTGACTTGGTGCTGCATATTTATTAAAAATTTTTTTCTCAGAATTTATAACGTGTAAAATGATTAGAATACAATCAATAAAGTAATTTTTAAGTAAACATGTATACTTAAATGTAAGCGTGTGATGAATTTGTACATGTTATAAATGCGCATAAAAAATCCGTAATTTTGGGTTTTCTTTTTTTAAATGTCATTTTTAACAATTTAATACACAATATCGTAAATGTTCAAAATATCTCCTTATTCTATTGCTTAGAACATATAAAGTTTGTTTTATTTATTTTTCCATTCTTTGACATTAAAATGCTTCTAATGAAACATTCACATTGTGTTACTCCAATAACTGTCGGCATATCGCTTCTATCGTGATTAATTACTTAGTTTATTATACAGCCAGGCTATTATTAAATTCGGTATTGACGGTAGAATAGATAGCACTTGGTCACTACATTATTTCCAAGTTAATGGGTCACGAGCATAGTTGCTCACTCTCAATTTCATAAAAGGCGGCTCGGAAGACCTTGATGCGTTTTATAAATTTCTACACAAAATGTATATAAGACAAGTACCGAAAACTCGCAGCTTTTTAAATTAAACATTAAAGTTGTTTAAGTACATAAATAAATATACCTATGTGCATATATCTTTGCACAAAGAACATGAAATTGATAATTAATATCAAGTCATATTTGATCAAAAAGCACTTAATCATTAAATTTTAGCATGTCTTAACATTTTCAATATTTTTTGTCTTTAACACGTTCACGCTGGCGCGGTGGGTCACACTTGTCTGTCTCAGAGCTGCCAAGTCTCCCGCTTTTTCGATACCAGTATTTTAATGCAGAAAATGTTGTTTTATGTAATTAGAACAATTGGGCGATTTAAATGAACAACATTTTCTCTAAAATAATAGTGGTGGGCAAAAAGCCGGAGAGAGTCTGAGACAGTCGAGTGTGACCCACCGCGCCGGCGTGAACGTGTTAATGAATGTACTATTTCATCTCAGTCAAATAAGGCGTGATATCAAAGATCCTAAAGCAGGAGTGACGAATATATGTCACGAGTGCTCAAAGTGGCACTCATGACAATTTCTTCGGCCTGCAAAAATTTCAATTTGATAATCACTATATAGATGAAAAGCATTTTTCTTCTCGTTACAAGTAAATTCTTGTTCAAATTATACAGACTAATACCAGTAATATAAGAATTTCTGCGTGAATCAACGCATTAAAATATTTCATTTTTTATGTGATGCTACGCTGCGTGTTCTACATGTAACTACTTTAACTTTTCGCATAACATTTAAAGGTCTTATTTGTTCAAATGAACTCCCAATTCAGATACTGCCGTAAAACATTATGTTGATAAAATTTTGGTACATTTATTATTAAAATAACTATATTTGAACAAGGTACAAAACATTCTCTATCAAATCTACAACAGCAAAATATTATAAATCAGTTATTAATACACTTTTTATTAGTTTAGTTTATTTTTATAAGTTAGATTTTGCATTAATGATAAGATTAGAATTACTAAAATACAAATTTAAAATTCCTTTCTTTATTATAATATGCTCAACCTAAATGGATATATCCGAATCATAATTTCATTAAATTAATAGTCCATTGCAATAAATTTAAAAAAGCATTTTGATTTGTGTTTTTAGTTATCAATGCATGGAAGTCATTTATTCTATTTACCAGTGTTTCATATATGCATCATTTGTTGAAGTAGTTTTTCATGAAAACATTTGGCATAATGTTGATGCATACATTACACTCATGTCCAAAAATAAGGTCACAAACATAAAATCTGGGAAAATTGATGAACAATACACTGTGTTGCTACGAAATATGGCACAGAGGTATATTACAATAGGAGAAAGAATATAGCAACTTAACAATATGGAAAAGATTTGAATTATGAGTTAAGAAACAGGGTATATCAAAAGTGCTAAATCATGAATCAGAGATAAAGCATTTCTATCAGGCAAAATCTTTCGAATATGGAGTGTGACAACCGTGCACTGCTATACAAACCTCACAACGAGCTTTCATACTGTTTATGATGGTGCCAATAAATGTTTGTGGCTTCAAAGCCCCTTCTTCAGAAAAGCGTGGCTTTTAACTCCTGGTGGGTCCTAGGAGGGCAGTTACGCTGGGCAATGGCTCCTCCTAGACCATCCAAAACCTGTTAAATAGGATTGAGTTCCGGAGACCTCGAGGGACAATTCATATCGCGAATATTCTCTTCTTCAAGAAAATCGCCAACAATGTGAACTCTGTGTGGCTTCGCATTATCGTCCATAAACATGAAGTTCGGGCCTACAGCACCCAGGGACAACCACAAATAGGCCTCTAGGACCTCATTCCTAACGCCCAGTGTCCAGTAGTGTGTGTTCCTTTCATTGCATCCAACAGGAGAGCCCGGTTGTTGTAGAGCCGAAGACATCAGTCTTGGACACAACAAGAATGGTGCGAGTTCTTTTTAGTGATGGATCGAGATTCACTACGCAGAGTGATTCTCGTCGAATCTTCATCTGGAGAGAACGTGGAACTCGCTATCATCCCTCCTAAGTAAAAGAAATCGACAGATTTGGTGGCAAAGGAATCTTTGCCTGGGGCGACATAATGTTGGGCAGTTGTACACCACTGTATCTTTTTGATGCGGGTAATTTAAACGCACATTGTAATAGATATAAGGTCTTTGAAGTCTATGTGAGGTTGTCCCGGGGTGCTGTAGGCCCGGACTTCATGTTTATGGACGATAATGCGAAGCAACACAGAGCTCACATTGTTGATGATTTTCTTGAAGAAGAGGATATTCGCCGTATGAATTAGCCCTCGAGGTCTTCGGACCTCAATCCTATTGAACATGTTTGGGATAGTCTAGGAAGAGCCACTGTACAGCGTACCCCCCCCCCTCCCTCCCAGGAATTAAAAGCCGCGCTTTTAGAAGAATGTGCGTTGTTGCCACAGACATTTATTGATACCCTCATAAACAGTATGAGAGCTCGTTGCACGGTGGTCACACTCCATATTCGACAGACTTTTCCTGAGATAAATGCTTTATCTCTGATTCATGATTTAGCACTTTTTGATATACCCTGTTTCTTAATTCACAATTAAAATCTTCTCCTTATTGTTATGTTTCTATATTCTTTCTCCCATTGTAATATACATTTGTGCTAAATTTCGTGGCAACACAGTGAATGGTTCATCACTTTTCATAGATTTTATGTTTATGACCTTAATTTTGGACATGAGTATAACTGAATTTTAGGCACATGCGCGTAAAAATACTCGCCATACCTATCATAGATCGAGGGGTTTCAGCTGTGTAGTGTCATTTGCTGTTTGGAAAATCATGATTTAATAAAAATCGAAACATAAATCTCCTGTATAATTATCTAAAAGTATGCAGAAGTTTGAGAACATCAAAAATGGCTGTGATTTTTAGAACTTTCCAATGTTATGTAAAAAGTGTTATAATGTCGGTATCTGTATCTCATTATCTATTATGGCGAGGCCATATATTTGTATTATATTTGTATTCGAAATTAATCTGTTTTCAAAATTTAATTCCCTTTCTTCTATTTAACGCTTGCATTCAAAAAATCATTTCTAAGTTATGTCTAATTTAAGTGCAATCGTTATAACCACATAAATATTCGTTTTGTTTTTGTTAAAAGCTATCATTCAGATATATGATTTATTTGTTATTTCTAATTTAAGTACATTTCCTTTCCCCCGCATAAGTATTCTTTATTGATATTTTATTTGATAAATTCCGCTTTTTACAAATCTGTTTACATAATCTAAAGATCATATAGTTAATTTTATGCTTGCTGACGTCTTGTAAATGCATTAAAATACACATAAATTTCATTTTCACTTCGTCAGGTAAATAGATAAATGTCATGAATTATCCTCAAAGTTAGACTTTATGTAAGCAATAATAGGTATGCATTATTATTTCACTTAATAATTCGTTGCCAAATGTGGTTCCTGTTCTTGGCGTTTATCTTGTTCAAATTTTATTATATTTCCCAGTTTAACGTATATTTTGTAATTGGCGTATTGGCTCAAGACAGATGTATATTTGGCCTATGAAATTACGCAGATGGATGCACACTTCACCTCTGCTCTTGCTACTGACAACACCTCAATACTTTGCTTCCACGGGGGCCACCACTAATTTTACATCTGAGCCTTAATAAAGATTTTTCCATGGAAATTTCTCCTGAATTATTGCCTGGTGGACATTCCTTACAGGAAACTGATCAATGACTGGGGTTTGCGATGAATTACATTGTATTGTACTACCGGAAGTATGTTACGATCATTGTTATAATAAACCGGCCGTCAACTCCTTCATATGTGGTACCGTAAAATATGTCTATCAGGAAATAGTTTATAATAAAAAAGAAGAAAGGCTTGAGTGGTGGCATTCCCAATTTTCCTGAGTTCTCTTCCTGTGATTTGGTTAGATCATGCAGAAGTATCTGCGCTAGATTACATGCAATTAAAATGACTTTTGGAAACTCGCATGTTTATGTGACAGATCTGCTCGGGATTGGTGCGGCCTATTTAGTGACAACTTATCGCTCGGAGCCGTATTCGTTGTCTATGTTTGCGCGAACTGTTTCTGTCACCCGCCTTGGACTACACTATTAAAAATTTTGCAGCATTCTGGCAGGTCATTCGACCGTTTTTTGAAAAAACGATTTTATGACCCTAATTTAACTATATTCTGACCATAAAATGACCAATAATATGGTCAGAATAGTGTTAAATTACCGGTTGTGTAACCGTTTTCGGAAAAAAACGGTCAAATGACATGCCAGAATGCTGCAAATTTTTAACAGTGTATGTAAGCACAACGGGACGGTCACCTGTGACTTCAGGAAAGATGTGCATTCTCGATTTCGCCCCGCCCGATTAAAAAAAAATTGTGGGACTTGCTGTCGTGCATTCTTTATGCATATTTGAACCTGCGTGCGCCTGTGGTATCGCTTCTAGGAGCGAGGGAATCCCCGTGTTTACACTTTAAAGATCCCGTTTACTTGTTTGTGTACTTTTTGATGTGAAAGATGTGTCAACTGTGCGCGGTCCTTTTTATTTCATTTCATATTTCGAGACTTCCCGAATTCTTCCGAATTTGGATCACCGGCCTACGAAAGAAGTGTCATACCGTTTTTAGGTGCTGCTTGTGATTCTTGGCTAAAAGAAAAAATTTCGTGTGTCGGCAGAGTTTCTCTTTTTTTCAGTTTGTTTATTCATTGTGAATGTGTGGTGCTTTTGTGTTAACATTGCTCAAGATATCATAAGTAGTGTGTGAGGTTCATGTACCTGTGTTCCGCCCTTAAGTCAATGTGATCATCAAAAAGTGAAATTATGCGAATTAATAAAAAACACGTAATTAAGCACATGATTTAATACAAGGGACGCACGACCGTGCAGTGATTGATAGCAAGAAATGTCCACTTCCACACACATTTAATTAAGATGTGGGTATGGGAAAGGGATCGAATGCATTTTTCTCTATTATCATTTTAATTTAACTGCAATTAATATTGTGGAAGTTAATTTTTAAATATATTCTTTGATTGTGCATTTTCGTTTTTGCCATGCCCATATATTTATGCATATATATAGTTATATTTAACATATATGCGTATATTCTCATTTTTTATTTATTTTAATATATAATGTGTTTGCATGCATATCTGTCACTTTAAATTTAAAATTTCATGATTATAAAATTTATAAATGTGCTTTACTTAACTTTAGATATAGATACAAATATTTTTGTGTTTATTGATATATTAAATTTTGACAGATATGTGCATTATTTCATTCTTTTTGTTTTCTCGTCATGCATGCATTCACAATGTGTTTAATATTCTATATTAGTTTGCATATAGTATTTAGATAGATATTTTTGTTAACAATTCATTGATTTTGAGAATATTTATATTTTCAAAAGTGTGATCTTGGATAGAACTTTGCATTTGACCCAGTTATTTTAGATTAGATTTGTTTAAACTTTGGAATCTGCTAGCTTTTGGTAACACATGAAGTTACGTAAAATAAATATATTTTTTCTTTCCTGTAAATGTCATTTTTTTTTTTGCACAGGTAAGTTCGTGTATTACAATTCACAACTTATTTTCAATATAGAGTGCTTAATAATTGCATACTTACTAACTTTCGTTTATTTTTCATGAAACTCGGTCAGTGAAATAGTACTGTTAATAATAACTGTTTAAAAATTAGAAGGATAGAAAAGGTGTTCTTTGGGTCATGCAGAAAAAATTCAGACAATTTTCTCATGGTATTGCTGCATTTATTTTGATGGCTTCAGATTTCATGCTTTCTTTTAATAAGAAAGAAGGAAAAATATTTTTATATATCTAATATGTTTCTTTTTAATAATAATATATGTAGTAATACTTAGTTATTTATAAATTCAGAAACTTTAAGGTAAGTGCATTGGGGCTGCCATGCGTCCATGTTCGTTGAATATAAATTATATATGTATTTTGATACATTTTGATATTTTCGAATTGAGATACCTTTAAAATTATTGGAAAAAAATGTGTATTTTACATATTTTTGGAATTTCATTGCCAGTCGAGTACGCTGCTATTCAAAAATCAGTATTTTTATTAATTTTTACTGCTAGTTATGTATGGTTGCTATCTCCCTACATTTTCACAAGAAACCATAGAATTCTGCCAGTGTATTTTCTATGTTAATTTTTTTAGTTATATTATAACGCATATCTATGCATTGCCAGTACATTTAAAGTTTTTTTTAATTTTTTTAAAGTTTAGGTATTCACTATGTCTAGGCGTACAATTTTATTTGTTAAGGGTGTTAGTGTTTCATGAATTAGGCGGTTTCTTAGGGCTGTTTCCTAGGTTCTTGCTCTGTTATGTTTGCATATGTTTCTTGTCGGATATAGATAGGATGGCGCCTCTTGTCTACTCTGATAGGAAGCATTGCCACTTTCACTCTTTCTGCCAGGCATTTTTTTTTTTTTTTTTGCATTAACAGTTAGTTAAATGTTTCTCTTACTGCGAATTTTTGTTCAGGTTTTACTTGGCAAATTGGTGTAATTTCACATTTCAGTCTTTCTGTTTATTTTTATTCGATGATACACTTTCATTTCAATTTCTAGATTTCATTGTGGCATCCAACATAATATTTGAACACCTTGCATTGTCATATTTTTGCTATATTATTGTTACAATTTTTTTTTAATTCATGTGTATGTTTTGTTTTTGCATATGCTATGTGGCTGGTCCACTGATATCCAGGCTTTGCGGATATAGATCGTGCATTGCATTATTTCTTGTGCATTTGCATTTTACTCTCGTTTTTCCAATTTTATTATTGTCATTCATTCAAGATGGCTTTAACCGGTTACACAAACACAATTATTCCATGAGAGACTTTCAACGATTTTTCCACGATTTACACAGGCCATATTTGAATATGTCTTGACGATTGATATTTTTGGACTACTCGATTTTATGCTTTCTAAATTTTACAATTTTTATTGTCATTTTATTTTCTGTTATCCTTTAAAATTAAGTTAACTTTTATTTTTGGACCATTTGTTCATTTAGATATGCAGCATTCTTTTTATTAAGTGGTAATTACATTTTAGATTTATTTGACAGTAATTTTTTTTTGACTCTATATCATGTTTGGCATTTCTTAATGAAAAATTCGGCAGTATTTTTTTATACTTTCTCATATTGTTCATGGTAATTCTGACTCTCTTATAGTCAGAGGATTTTCTTTACACTTGCACATGTAGTTCATGGTAATTCTTACTCTCTTGTTGTCAGAGGATTTTGCACATCTTTTTGTACACACATACTGTTGAGTTTTTCATATTCGAATTTATTCTATACAAGTGTCGGTTTGTGCATTTTTTACATGGTGCCATATTGTTTCTAGCTAATTTTGGTTACTCTATAGGAATTCTCTTTTTTTTTTTTTTTTTTTTTTTTTATATATATAAATTTCTTGGGAGATAGGTTACAAGATTCATCTGAGGGTTGTGATATTTTAGTTACATCATTCATTTTATGGATTTAGATACTTCAGTCGCAGTTTAGATTTTCCTTTTCGTCGTTTCATGTCACACTTTGTTTGCGCATTTTTCTCTTGGATACAATTTTAATTTCATGTCATGTAAATTATTCTACACCCAGTAATACTACATTATTGTTTCGAATTATATGGGCTGGTGCATGGTGCTTACATTTCATTTTTTTAAAGGGTGAGAGTTCAAAAAGGTGTAATAATTAAAAGTTTTTCTGTTAACGATATTTTTTTTTTTTTTTTTTTTTTTTTAGATTTTATTAGCTGCTTTTGATTTTTTCACAGATGCACTATTGTTTATATTTATCTCACAAACATGTTTTTGCACTAGTCCAGGTTATGTTCAAGGAAACATTACAAGTTTTACATATCGCCATGTATTCTTCACACCTTTTTTTAAGGGAACTTAAAACTTATACTTTGGTAATGTCATTGGGATACTTATGGCGTATAGAAGCACTCCAATTTTTGTTTCACAACTACAAGGAGACAATGTTCAAAGGTCAAGGATTTTCTTTTACACACGTGCTTTCTGTACCGTCATAGTGTCTAATGTACTTACTTCTTCCTTCAAAGGCATTAGGTTGGAAATTGTTTTAGCAACAAGGTTCACATACCTTCTAAAATTAAATGTTTTCATGTTCATTGAATTTCACATTATTTTTGTCATAATTGGTTACATGTTGGTATGAAACGAAAATATAGTAATTATACGTGTTTGTCAGTATTTATATTGTCATCTACACTTACTTCTAGACACCAGCCATAGTTTTAATTCAGTCATCTAGATAGGATTTTTTTTGTAAACATTATTGTTTATCGCCTGATATTGCATACACATCATGGGCTTTTACATGTAAGTTTAATTGTTATGTAATTCCTTTTTAATTCAGGTACATTTTAGATATTTAGAGATATCTTGGTAACATTTATGCAGCACATTAACTTGTTGCATGTTTCAAACTGGATAGCAGTTGGCAGTACTCAAATATTTTTGCTTTTTATGATTTAACTTATCTGCATTTTTGTATGTTAAAGTTCAAAGTTAAAGGGTACCCCAACAGCAAGAGATATCGGATAAAATTCGGCCTGTTTTAAGAATTGTCGGCAAATAAACGGTAGTCAAATAGAGAGATTAACGCGATGTTTTCTCAGCTATAACTGACGATTCTTTTAGTTATAGGTCAAATGCTAACGTCGGTAGAATATCGAATTGATGTATGAAGGAAATTGATTGGCACATACTGCAAATATAAAATCGGCCGATTTTGTCAGCCGACCGAAATTGAATCATTTTACAAAGAGCGTCGGCGGTAACTCTACCCCCCGTAGTGAAATGTTTCACGTGACATAAACACACCAATATCTTTCGAGATCTTTATCTCGTATCCCCTCAAAATCCTGTATTCACGTTTCAAGGACAGACCAGACCCCACTTTTAAGCGAACAAACGAAGGGAATAGAAGTCAAAAATATTTCCGAAGAATTGTTTTTTGGTGAGAATAATCCTTATGCACAAATCAATAAACCTTAATCTGTTTAAAGTGTGCAGATTCTCCACGATATTTGGATAATAGACTGTAATCAAAATCTAAATCTAATTCTAATTTTCTCTTTTTCCCTTTTTTTTTAGTTATGTATAGTCATTCATGCTTAAAAATATACTTTGATAAGTATTATAACTTAAACTGATTAATAAATTAAAGAATTAAATTGATATATTTGTTAAATGTTGATAATAAGACTTGCCGGTTTTGTTTATTATTATTTAATTAAATACGAGAAAATATCTTAAATTAAAAACTACAAACTATTTGCTCTAAATCTATTTTTTTAATTATGAGTTTAAAAATTCTGAGTAAATAAAGGTATTTTTTTAGAAGTTAATTATATAAAATATTTGGAATTAAGAAAATACGACTCTAGAACTGTAATAAAATGAAAGACGATTGTAAGGATACATAAAAAAATTGAGAAAGTTTTTGAAATTTTTTTCTAAATGTTATGATTTAAATTGTCTTACAGAGAAGTAAATTATTTTTTTTGATCCAGATAATGAAAAATCTAATTTTTATAATATTTTTAAAAGTAAAAAAAAAAAAATGGCAGAATAAAGTATTCATTAAAATAATTATTTAGATTTTGGGAAAAAAAAAATTATGCATAACCATAATAAAATTTGAAGTGTTAAAGAATGTGATTTTTATAGTTGGGAAACAATGTTAAGTGGGAATAATTTTCATTGTAAGATGCATATATTGTATAATTAATTTAAATGACTGAAAGCCCGTTTTAATTCAAATAAAATATTTTGCTAAATGGCAATATTTTCCATTATAAAATACAAAAATATTTAGCTATCGCTGGTGTAACTAATTAAAATGTAAGGAATTTAATATTGTTTAAAGTCTAAACATTGCTGTTAGAAGATGTTACAATAAAAATTACAAATAATAACAATTACAATTTAAATTACAACTAATTTTTCTTTTTAAGATTCAAAAACATTTATACATCAATAGTATTAAGAATTGGTAAGAACGTAATCTTTACCTTAAAAAAATAATTTTGTTTGCTTCTTACACTAGAAAATTATTGCAATTTAAAATTTAATTCTAATTAAGTACAATTTTTATATCGAATGCCTTTAACAGCAATTTTTAAGCTTTAAACAAGAACATTTTTTTTAAAACGTTTTAATTGCTTATGTAATCGTCGTGTAAATATTTTTGCATTTTATTTGTAAAATAATGCCGATTAGCAATACTTATCCTTTGAATTTAAACGAGCTTTCTTACTTTTAAATACCATTTAAAACTACAAACATAACTACGTCTGGATACTTAATAATTAACACAATTTGCATAACTACAGGCATACGCACATTAAAATTTTATTAAAAACAATTAAAATATAATTAAAAATATATATAAACGTTTCGGCTATTTCACAGCCCTCATCAGTAAACGAGCAGAGTCACAAAACAGCAAGAGCCACAGCAAACGAAAAAACAGTTAAAACAGTAAACTGTTTTTTGAATTTAACTGTTTTTTTCGTTTGCTGTGGCTCTTGCTGTTTTGTGGCTCTGCTCGTTTACTGATGAGGTATATGAAAGTAGCCGAAACGTTTATATATTTTTTTAATTATATTTTAATTGTTTTTAATAAAATTTTAATGTGTGTATGTCTGTAGTTATGCAAATTGTGTTAATTTAAAAACTATTTTTGCATCTTACAAATTTTGCTGTATGATATCATTAACTAATCGGCAAAATATCATATGATATTGGAATGTTGTCGGTAAAAGATTACTTAGTGACCAAATGATCAAAAACAAATAGGCAAAAGCTTCAAAACTGTTTCAATAATAATCGGGATGCGATGCTCCTTATCTGCTTTGCCGGGCGGACAAAAAGCCTTTTCCGCCAACCTCAGGGGGTGACATCGTTTGAGCGAAACGTACCCTAGTAGCAAATTGTGTCTGGCCCTTGAATGGCCTCTCATCGAAATCCGATTACACGATAAGTGGCCGATTATCGTATTGTCATCGGACAGGGATGATTTTCATCGGCAATTACTCAGACATGTCTCATTGGCCTTAGATCAATGGATGATCGCAACCTGATGAATTTTAGAAAAAAATATGATGAATCCCCGAGGAGTACGATTTCATGACGATGAATGTCCGATGACTTTGAGATGAGTTTTCAAGCAAATTTTGATAAGAAAGCGATGAATTATAGATTGGTTGGTTGGGTGTATAAATGAAAGCGATTTCAGAATATTTATTTTCAGATTTTGCGAAATATACATACATTAAAATTTTAGGAGTTAGAAATTTAAATATGCTCACTTTTAATTTTTATTAGCTTTACTACAATCATTTGAAACAAAATATTTAAACAAAAATATCTAAATTTTGTTTCATTTTTTGAGGGGGGAGGGTGGGCTGAATTAAAGTTCCATATTTTCTTAGTTTATTTCTGAACAAATACTACTCCTTCATTTAAATAATCCTATTAAATTCTATTATTTATCCTCTTCCTAGAGCCTTTTATTTTAAATAAAGTTTGCTTGCTGAACTCAAACTGATTTATTAAAAAAAAAGGCTCTAAAAAGGGGATTTTCCAATATTAATACTTAAAAAAGGGATTTTTTAAGTATTAATATTGGACTAACAATTACCACTGTTATTGTTTATCATTTTGTTTGATAGAAATATTTTAAAAGAATTTTGTTAATTCTAAATTATTGTTCTGCTTTGATAAGTTTTTTGCCCTTTAAATTTTTCATTTTAAAATGTGAAAGGTTATTTCTTTCATTTTATTCGACTTTAAGAGATGAAAAATGCATTGGGCCTTTTTTCTACCAAGGTACATATGAATAATTCAGTAAGTTATACTATTGTATAAACACTCATAACTCACAAGAGTGCATATTTTTAAATAAGCATTTTTTGGAGGGGGGGAAGGGTTAAGGTGGGATTCAGGTGTCTAATTAGGTACAATTTAGGTCTGTTCGGAGATCCTTGACAAGAGGCATACAAAAGAAAAAGGCCCTCACACCCTCCTCGTTTAAATAAAGACCATTTTTTATCGCACAAACTGTCCCAAACACATACCCATATTTGCCAATAAGCCGTTTTTCCCAAAAATAAATACTTTGAACCAGAAAATTTATTTAATTAAATGTGTCTTGCCTCTATGTGGTAGAGATTTGAAATATACTTTATTTCATTAAATAAAATTTCTGGTTTAAAGTCTTTTTCTTCTTTCATTACGTGGGAAGGTGGTAATAAGTATGCTTATATTATTTTTTCTTAAATATTTCATAATTCATATCTGTAAAGTATAAAAAATAAAACTCTTGAAGAAGCACACCGTAATAACAGATTATATTTCTAAACCAAATGTATGAATTAGGTTCAGCTTTGCAAGTCCCATTTTTAATTCAAATCCATTTCATTTAACCCCTTGAGAAAGTGATTGTGTTCCTGTAATGTTAAATTCACACCGGATCTTTGAAAATTTTTGTTTCAAAATAAGGAAAAGAAGCAATTTTACAAGTTTTTTCCATCAAAGTTACAAAAATAAAATTTATTTAAAAGTTTCCGGTGCAAATCTTGATTAAACTTAGGTGAGATAAAATATATCCCATCGCCTCTCAAGGGGTTAATATTCACAACTTTCACGTCTACGGTTAATTTCTTTTCTATTAGTACTACCTAGATGTTTAAGGAAAAATCTTATGTCACGCTGATACTTCAAGACTGCATTGTCTGTGAAAACTTCTGTAAAGTAGGTCTTTCCCCCTCTGAAATATTTGTATCTTTAATATGATTTAAGAAAAATAGATAGAAAAACTATTTTAATTAATATTTTAATAATTATTGATCAATCTAATTGTCCAATTTATTTGAAAATAACTTTTTGAGCCTTTCTGATAATTTTTTTCCCAAAACACTGCTGCGATGATTTTTTTCTTTCAAAAAATTTACATAAATTTATATTCATTATGGAATTGGGCTTCATTAGCACAGGATCAACATTCTCTGGAAGTGTAGGAAGAAAATTTTCAACACCTAAACTTACGCATCCAGATGCATAGGTCACAATAGTTGAATGCGAACAAATCCACACAACGTGGAATAAGGAAAGGCTTTAATGCTCGTGATATTATTTAAAATGTTTAACTGTTTTTGTTTATTAATCCATAAATTTCATGACTGAAACAAAATTTAAAATACTACTGTAGTAGTTATACAGTCAAACCTCGTTAACATAAATTTCAAGGCAAATTAAAAGTTTTTCCCTCATGTTATCATCAATAGTTTATATTATTAGTAACAAAATCGTTGTATTAATTTTGACAGGCATTGTAGGAACAATTCATATTAAAAGTATACCAGGTTAATTCTGTACATGTTAATGAGGTTTGAATGTACTTTTTGTTGTTTAATAGCAACATCCATCTCCTGTTAGTTTCTGTTTCATAGCTGCCAACTTGTACGTATTTTTCTTACCACTAAAATTTTATAGAATTTTTTTTATTTATTTAAACGTTAAAATTGCTTGAATTGCGGTGATTAAATTAACTAAAATTTTCTGTTACATTTTAGTGGTATGAAAAATCCGTACAAGTTGGCAGCTATGCTGTTTAAATATTAGGGCAGATGACTGAAAAAATACATTATCTTAATTCATTTTTTTTTCAGTTTTATATCTCTATGCCTACATAAAACATCACATTAATGTTAGCTATTTTATATTATTGTTTCTAAACTTGAAGTGTTGTTTTAAGAATCTACATATACTATCTGCATTTTTTAATTACTACATTAATAAAATACCCCAATTTCTAGTGCATACTCTGCTGATCAAACAAACATGTTTAGATCCGGGAATGTTAATAAATAAGATTTATCTTATTTCTATTTTCTACATATTATGCAACATATTTAAAGAAACTTTCTTGATGTAAAATTTATTGGATCGGCTGCAAACTATGTACATCTGAAATTAGAGTACACAAAAAGTACTTAAATTCTGTTCAATTAACTTGCTCATTTCATATAAATGTACTATTTGAAAGTTTTATTAAGGTTAAACAATGGCAGAAAAAAAAATTGTTGCTTCTTCTCGTAACTCTTCATAGAAATCTAAACACAAATCTTCTAAGTTAAATAAGTTTCTGAAGCAATTTATTGTCACAGAATGATTCAAACATGGCTGTGTATATTCACATCCCATAAAAAAGTAGAAGTAATAAAATATTTATTGAATATTCATGCATAAGAATTAAATGAGGACGTCAGTTTCAAAACTTGTCTTATCTAAAAGTTAAAAAATCGAGTTTTCTCTGTCATTCTGTTCTACTGGTACTGGTGGACATGAATTGAGAAAACAATACAATCTGCAAAACACTAGCTTTACTGTGTATTTCTGGCATTGTAAAATCTTGGTTTAGAATGAAGACCAACGTGATCAGAGGTTTTTCACGATTTCTGAAAATTTGATTTTCTGGATAAGGCGAATTTTGAAACTCATGTCCTCAAATATAGCTAATAATTTCAAAAGCAAACTTTAATTAACTCTGATATAAATTTAAGATTTATTTATTTTTAAATAACACATAATATAACATACACATCAAAAGAAATTCAAGGTAAGTTTAAATATATAAGTGCATCAATTACACTGTTTATAATTAATGTTCCAACAGGAACAAACAAAAACTAATGCATTTAAAATAACTTCGGGAAAAAAAATCGCAAGGGAAGGTTGATCTGTATTTTTCATTTGAAGTCTGTCATCTGGGTAATTACATGAAGTATCTTGTTTTAGAAGTGTTCTAGCCAAATTATCAGGACGGAATGCCATCTTTTCTTAAATGTAGCTAACAAAACTGCTGACAATATTTCATTTTCTGCAGTGTAGAGAGGGGATATCATGAATGTCATCAGTTGTAAAATGCAGTTCACAAAGCTAGACAAAAAGAGAAAAAAATAGTAAATTTTTGTGCATAATCATGTGTTGTGTATATACATATAAAACTGTGGTTTATTTCAGTAAGCTTTATTTAGTACCCTTGTATTTTATTTCAATGAGAGATATATGGGGTCATTCAAAAAAGTCCATTTTGAAATTTTTAAGAAAGAAAAAATATCTTTTGAAAAGGATTGAATACTTATTCAAAAAAGAAACTGAAGGTGAATTTGGGATTTTGGCCCCAGCTTAGTATCTTTTTTTTTTTAATCTTGGATTTTTTGGGTCTGCACAATTTGAAATAACAGCAAAATTGTAAAAATTTTAAGCCAAGATAGAATTTGTTAAGGCCAAACCTGAAAATTTTAGTCTGTGCAGACCTTTAATGTCTACTGTTATTTCAGTTAATTTTTCTATATGCAAGTTAAAATTAACAAACATAAAACTTTCCAAATAGGAACCGGCAAATTTGCAAAGAAAAAAAAATTAAGACTTCATATACAAAATTACACTTTGTTTCTATAAACAGTTTCAGTGTTTAAATAACCATTTTACAAAGAGCCAATTTTGGAGATTTTCTTCAGATTGAAACCTGGTACTTATCAAGTATACCCTACAGATTTCACCCAAAATCTTATTTCAAACAACAAAAACCAGCTTTTTGCTATGAAGAAAAGGTGGTTTTATGATTTCATGGAATCCTCTATAATTTTCTTTAAAGGCAGGATACCATTCATTGAGCCGAAAAAGTAGGTCAATTTCATCCTCCCCCCATAGAAAGAATAAAGTACCACAAAAACTGAATTTAACCAGTTATTATTCATAGTTTGTAGTATAACAGATATTTTTTATTATACAACAACCCCAGTAGCAGAAAATTCTCCATGTGCCTGTGACAGATACTTCAGGGACAAAAAATAATCTGCAGGTAAAATATTTTTACAATTGAAGCGTTAATTAATCAAACAATCACTTACATGTAACGTTTTTAGACATTTTAAAATATTTTATCAATAACAATATTAACTTTTTGTATTAAGTAATAAAAAAAGAGCTAAACATAATACTATGAAGCAAAATAAAGGTCTGACGAAGAAGAATCTGCAAAAGAGAAAAGAAAATCTGCGAAGCTCGTCTCCTGTTTCGAACATTCTGCTACCAGGACAACAACTATTAAAACTGATGGCAATATTGTCAGTTGCATATACAACATTTTTAGCATGACATGTAAAATACAGTTTAAATGGATCACCCAATCATGTTTTTCTTTTTGGAAATAGCAGAATATTTTGCGGGCCCATCAGCCTTTTACATATGTAATTATAATATATTCTTTGAGCTACACCGAAGTTAAGAGATAAAAGTTTTCAGAAAAAAGATGACACTTTTTTTCTGAAAACAATTTCGCCCCCCACCCCCCACCCCCCCAAAAAAATTAAATTTCAATGAACTGCTGTAAAATTTGTAAAAAGTTTACACCACCATCGTTATTTTATGTCACACAGACCTTTCGATTTGAGACAGACTGCACGCAGATTGAAGAGAAAATTTACTATTTTTGGCTTTATTTTCAGTCACACAGATAATTTTACAACATCTGTTTTATTTCAGGTCCAAGGTGCATAAAACCAAGCAAAAAAAAAAATACAATTTTGTATAATTTTTATTCTTGGAAACCTGAGGAGAAAAAAAAAAGCCAAATTTTCACAATTGGGGGGGGGGGGGGTGTTCCAATTTCGAAATTATTTATGTTTCCACAGACATGAGGGAGAAGAGGGGAAAAAAGGGAGGGGTGAAAAAAAATAACAACAATTTAAAAAACAACTCATAAGCATTCAACGTTTATCTTTAAAAATCACACCTTTCAAAACTGCAAGTTTATGTAGTTAAAAAAATTTTTCATTACAACACGTTAATTTGGCATGGGCCCGATTATTGAAAATTCATCCTTTTGATTGACACTTGGATAAAAAACATGAAATGGTCCTTAAAAATAGACTTCTACACGGTTTTCTTGATGTGTAATCATAATTATATTTATTAAACCATTTGAAAATTTTAAATGATAAAAAGAGTAGGCATATAAATTTTTAAATACATTATTTTTTTTATCTTTTCTACTTTTTAGTGTTTAAATATTTTGTTGTTGCAGATTCACAGTCAGTTGGCATATTTTCGAAGAAATGATTTGACACATTATCTTCATTGTTTTTGTACTCATAAACAATTATAACTACACTTCTTCTAAACTGTTTACTCAATGTGTAATCATAATTATATTAATATTAAACTATTTGAAAATTTGAAATGATAAAAAAGTAATATTTTTAAATACATTTTTTATTTATTTATATTTTCTACTTTTTAGTGCTTAAAATATTTTGTTACTGCAGATTCACAGTCAGTTGGCATATTTTGGCAGAAATCATTTGACACATTATCTTTGTTGTTTTTGTACTCATAAATAATTACAACTGCAAAAATTATTTGGCAATTTATCAACATTTTCAAAATCACTTTGTGGCAACCTTTATTTACATTTTAAAAACATTCACAGATTGAAATATCTTTATAAAATAGTTATCAATGTATCAAACGCACAAACAATTATTTGTTTTATATTGATACCATTTAATATACACATTAAAAAACTATTAGTTTAATTTATGCATAAATAAAACATAACAATTAATACAATATATATATATATATATATATATATAATAAGAAATAAGCCATATATAGTTAGACATTTTTTATTGGTCGCAATTTCAGTTTCACGACAGTTTATAATATTTGCCAAGAAATCACACTTTCTTAATCTTAACTCGGTCATGACTGAGTTATGTCATAGCCCCTATAATAAAGAAGTATTTGTTACGTTAGTGTATAACTTAACATACTCTTTGAAGTAGCAAGAGACGTCAAGTTACGTCTGGTAACTCAAAAACATTAACGTTTAACATGGATCAGTTTATACCAACCAAAACACGAATTTTCTGCTTAAAATCAATACGAATCGAACAACAAAAAAATTCTACAAACTGAAGAGAAAGGAAAGTAATACATATTTTAATACAATTATGGAAAAAAGTCTATAATTAAATGTTTCATATAAATACTGTCTTTTTTGCTTTGAACAGTTTGAACACATACAAATTTATTAATATTTAAATACAGTAGAACCTCGATCCATCGTTTTTCAAGGTGTGTGTGGAAAAAACGATGAATGTGGTTTAACGTCAAAACACGAAAAAAAAAAAAAAAAAAAAAAAAAAGTTCAAGCATTACTTACTAATACATGCAATGTATACAGTATATTAATAAATACTAATTTGTTACAGACCAAACTGTAAAATAAATAAATCAAAGTTGTAGAAAATGGATATTTATTCTAAAAATGAGTAATTTTATATTCAGTTTTTCGTTCATTTTTTAAATTAAACAACAAATTTTCAGGTCATTTTCTGTAATTTCATGTACATATAAAAAAGTTCGTATAGTTTCAAATGCCGTAATTAAATCAGACAGACTTTGCGCTGGTGTAGGCTTAGCTTCATCGGCATGAACATTATCCTCTGCTTCTTCGCCATTATTTTCATTTTTTGCATCATCACACATTTCTTCTATGCTTAGGACACCACATGTCGCAACATCTCGATCAATAGAAATATATCGTTAAATTTTGTAACAGAGACATCCTCTTTTACACGCAACTACTCTTCATTTGCATTATCGTCAGCATATTCATTATTTTCTTTCCCTTCTGTTGAGCATTCTTCATGAGTTTTTTGCAAAAAAACTGCATTTCACGAAACACTTCTGGATGGAATGAAGAAGTTACTCCATGCTGTGACAGCGTTTCTGTCCCATACCTATAATTTTTATTCAAAATTAATTAAAAACATAATTTTTACTTTTAAAATCACATTATCCACCCCCCCCCCTCTTTCTTATGCTGAAATATGTAATTAAATTCATTTCTCAAAACCATCCAGCTTTTATTAAAAGGTTTTCTTTCTAAAAACATCTTTATTTCTAGCCGCAAAGATTCATTCCTTTTTTTTTTTTCCGTATCTGTCTGCTACCGCTCCCAGTGCAAAGAAATAAATAGGAATTAAATGGCACATCTGCTAGTATCAAGGTCTGCATTTAATTCCATCGGATTTTTGCGCGCCACATTGATAAGAATTTTTATCTCTACTAATACGTGAACGTTCCATATGTATTAACATTTAAAAAGAAAAATGAACAGATCTTATGGGAAGCATGTATTTATCGTGCTTTGTGGTCAAGCTAAAAGCCAGATGCCTCTGATTTCCAACATTTTTCTCAGGCAGCGGTCTTCTTTGTAAGATCTGTTGTATAAACAAGTTTCGCTTTTCTGACGCATTTCTCATCGTATTAGAATCGCTTGCTTGTAATCCCGGCCTCCCCCGTCCGATTGTATCACCACATTTTTGCGGTAATGTTTATCGCCAAGACCCTTTGTTCATTTTCGCGCAGTCACCAAAAGTTGTAAATTGGCGATTCTGTGCAACGCCAAGATTTCTTGACTTCTTGCAAAAACTTGACTTCTGTTTCAGCTTTCAACATGTAAAGTTATCTAAAAAGAACAGGCGCTTCGGCGCCCTATGTATCTATGGGGGTCTCTCTCTCCCATTGTTCTTTAACTGAACCACCTAACGATGCTTTTAAATAAAGAGTAAGTCCAGTAAATTATTAGTTGGAGTTTTTTTTTAGCATTTAGAACCCCGTCTTCAAATCGATGCTATATACATATTGGTGCATCGCCTATATTTTTCTCCAACTTAGTTAAAAAAAAAAAAATGCACGTTAGAGAGAGAAATTCACCCCCCCCCCTTAAAATCATTCAATTACCCCATTCAAGTACTCTTGCAATAATTTTCTTCAAATGCTTGGACTGGATATTTTTCAACCATGCCGGACAGTGTGCCTTCCTGGTGTGCCGTCATATCCTGCACTCATAATATCCTGCGCTCGATGGATGGATGTGATTTTCTCCGTCGGACAGTGATGGAACCCATTCTAGTGTCTCTTCGCTCACCAGCTGGACATCTTCGAGCCGCTCTTGTTTCGCCTGTATGCCTTCTCCTCCCCCCCTCTGATGTTGGTGTGGTTTCTTCGTGCCTGCTCACCATCACCTCCCCCAGATGTGTCGTCGAATTGATCTTGTATCGTCACTAATCATAGAAAAAAAAACGTGACTTCAGCCGTTCGCCTTGTGTGTGTTTGTGTCGACGTTTTGCTTTCCCCTTTCGACAGAATATTGTGACCAAGTGTTTTTTTCACCTATGTGCGTATGCATTCAACGGTGCCTGGAGATTATTGTGTGGAATGTGAAAAAGTAAAAAGGTTCGCGTGTATTGCGGCAAAGGTGTACGTAAAATCTCATGCTACATTTTTTTTAGGAAAGTGCCTTCAAAAGTTTTTTTTTCGAAGTGTTGCGTCAATGATTTACGTCTATTACGTCAAGTATGTGTTGTCTTCAAGTGAAAATTAATAAAAAATATGTGTTGACAGATCTCAAATAAACGCTCTAGTCAGGTGAAATTTTTTTGTAAAGGAAAAGAAAGTGCATCTTAACAGAATTAGTGCGTCCGAAAATATTTCAAATTATGTGAACAATTTTCTTTTAATCTGTGCTTCGCTTCTTGTGCATAAATGAGATAAAAAACATTGCTTCAGTTTCATCATCAAATGTGCATCAGATTGATTTTTGTTTGTTGCTGCTTTCTGCCATCTTAGCTTGTAAAAAAATCAGTGCCAATATGTTCGCAATAGTAAAAGTAGTACACCTGATAAAAAAAAGGAAAATGTGAAATTATAAAAAAATGCAAAAACGTACAGAAATGTACCATCGTATGTGTGCGAATAACACAACAAAAAATTCTACAGCTAACAATATGAAATTAAATAATAAAAGTGTCTAGTTTTCACTGCATAAGCATGAACACGGAAAATTCAAGTGTTTCTTTTAAACTTTAATTGTAGTAAATACAGTAAATTAGTTATTATTATTTTGCTTTATTTTTATCTGTAGGTATGCGTTACGATTTATCAATTTTCCCTTTTCATGCTGTTTGGGTAAAAAAATATATATATATAAAATGATGACGTCTTACTATTCAGTAGATTTGTTTGCATGAACGGAGAAGCTTACGAAATTTAAGCATTATATTTTAAATGTTTTATTCGGCACTTATAATTTTTGTCTTCTCTTTTCTTGCTTTATTTTGAAAGGTAAGTTTTGTTAAATTCAGTATTGCAGTGCATATTTATTTTATATTGATATTTAGGTGATTAATTATTTTCCATACAGAAAATAAAATGTCATTTAGTTAAAATGTGTTTGTCATAGGCTAGGCATATTAACATTTATTGCCCTCGTTTCCAAAGGTGCATTATAAAATTTTCTTGGCTATTATTTGATAGTTTTTTTATTTATTTTTGCTTTTACTCAGCATTTACAAGTGTATATTATTTTTGCATGCATATTATTGGAAGATGTTGCAGTGATTTTGTGCTGTTTTCTATATAATATCTGAGGGTGTATAAATTTTTCTTACTGTATGAATATTTCAGATACTGCATACTTTTAAAATAGACAAAAAAAATTTTTTTTTGAGAACTTCCAATTTTTTTTTCTTCTCTTTTAATCTGCTCATTCAAAAAAAAGAGAAAGGGAGAGAAAATATTTGTTTTAAATTCTTTTTCTTGCTGTTTTGCTCTAATACAGTAACTAAATTTTAAATTATTGTGCCATCTTTTATATATTTTTTTTAATTCTTCTTTGGCTACTTTTTCCAACATTTTTGAAAAATGTCACAGGCCGATAGCCATCCAGAATTTGAAGTATCTATAGCTGAATTAAAATGTTCTCTGCCGTACATGTTTGAGGAAGCACTTAACAGATTTGCGGAAAGGGTAAACACAGAATTCCCTATACTACAGGAACAAATTGGTAGTAAAAACAATGGCATTTTAGTTGAAAATATATCTTCTATGCATAAGAAATTTTTATGGGAATTTCAAATGTTGCGTAATTTTTTTCAGGTTATAAAAGATGATTATGTTAGGTTGCAGAATAAGAACAAATGTTTACAAATTGTTAATACAAAAATTTTGGAAAGATTGCACGCACTCACGGTGAAAGAGAAACATAAAGTTGAAATTAATGAGACGTTTTATCAAAGCACATCCGAGGCATACAGCGAAATACTATCACCTAAGCGGATTGAAACAACACAAATAGATAATTGTGAAATCAACAGTCTGACTGAAAATTCCTTGCAACATAACTCAAATATTATTTCTGATTTGAAATGCCCACAACAAGATGTTACCACTTCTCCTATAAATAATAACTTTTCGTCCCCTTTTAGGCATGATTTGAAGCCAATTTCAGTTATAATTTGTCAGTTGCCAGAAAATTTTAATATTCCTGATATTCTTTTGGCAATTTCTGACTTAACTGGTATATCCACACCTTCTATTCAATTTCAACAAAAATATAAGATGAAATATGTTGAGTTATTTAATTGGATATTTCTAATGCCCCCAAAGATAGCTAAAAGATTAATTATTCATGGCGAAATCAAAATTCAGTCTACTGGTTACCCTGTAAAAAGATACGTTTCGGTAAAAAGATGTTTTACATGTCAAAATCTTCTTCATCAGGCAAAATCATGCACAGATAAAATTAGGTGTCCTGTATGTGCCTTATCACATAAAGATCCTCATTGTTCAAACAGCCCAAAATGCATTAATTGCATTAGATGTAATGAGGTAAACAACACAAAATTTAACGTTTTCCATACAGCTTTCTCACATAGATGTCCTACTGTAAAGAGATATATAAAAGAGCAACGAGAAACCTTAGACAATTGCAATTCATTTCATTAAACACATTTTTTTTTTATATAGATATATAAAAAAAAAAGACCTCTTTACAAGATAAATTATTTTTTTTTTCTCTTGCTGCATTTTGTATTGTGAAGGATTCTTTAAAATGAAAGTTCATTTAAAAAAAAAAAAAAAAAAAAAAAACATTTCACTGTATTAGACAGTTATGTACATCTTAATAATTCACCATATGGCATTAGTGATATTTTATTTCACAGTTAACACTTAACTGCAAATTTAAATATATTTTTTTTAGAAAGTATGTGTGTACTGTTAGGTATATCTTTTTGTCATTTGATTATTACTGCAGGAATGGTCGGATGATTGAAAGATTGTATGGGAGAGTAAAATACATTGATGCAGGTCATCAGTTTTTTTTTATTCTCGCTTGTAAAGATTTTGGTAGTACAGGTGTACACACAAACACTGTACAGATGTGTCTTCTTTTTTTTGCACCAGTTACACTTAAACGATTTTAGATATTTTTTTTCTATTTTGGTAATTTGATAGATACAAGTGATGGAAACATCACATTGCACTCTTTACATTCAGTTTTGGTTTTGGAATTTACATTTTCACAATATAATTTAATAACATTTTCTATTTTGTCTCTTACTTAACATTTATTTTAAAAATTGACGGTACATTTTTTTTATTTTTTTGACAACATTAGTTCATGTGCTGCACTTGAGTTTTAGATAGATACACAATTAGTTCATGTGAAATCACACATTAGTTCATGAGATTAGTTACACAATTTAGTTCATGTGAAATCACACATTAGTTCATGAGATTATTTACACAATTAGTTCATGTGAAATCACACATTAGTTCATGTGATTTGTTACACAATTTAGTTCATGTGAAAACACACATTAGTTCATGAGAATAATTACACAATTTTGTTCATGTGAGATTACATTTAGTTCATGTGAGTTTATTTTAGTTCATGGGTATATTTACACAATTTTAGTTCATGTGAGAATAAACTTTGTTTATACACTTAGTTCATGGTGTCAAGCAAAACTCTGTATCATTATATAATCTAGTGATATTAACTCATTAATTATGTAATTGATATCACATTCACAAGAATGATTTTAGAGTTTTGTGTTTGTACACACGTACCGTTATTTTTTTTACTTCTACATCTTATGTCAGGTTTTCGTTTTACACTACAGATTTTTTTTTTGTTTTTCTCTCTTACCCTCTATATACTAATTTTTTTTTCAGTTTGGGTAATGTCATAACTTACTAATGATACCATCACTTTCTTAATTAACAGATTTTATTTTTTAGATTTACATGAAATTATCCTTCACATGACATTTTTACTTGACACATTCATTTTGCGGCAGTTAACCTGTAACAGTTTTTTTTAACACTTTTGTTATAGACTCCTTGCTTGTAGGTGGCATATAAAGTAAGGTCTCTTTTTACACTACACACAGTAAAATACAGTTTATAAGTATTTTTTTAATATACTTGGTAGGATGTTTTTGTTTGAGGTGTTTAAAAGTTTTGCAGAAATTATGACACAATTTAACTACTGTACATTGTTTGCACATACATCTTAAATTTTTACACAGCAGATAATTAATTGGCTGTACATTTTTACACATACAGTTAATCTACTGTTTAATTTCATTGTTTACACAAAGCTGGTGACTTGTTGCTATTTTTATTTATAACATAAGGTAATTTTATTTTATCTGACATGACATTTGATATCCTTACATGGTGTTTTTTTTCGAAAAATTTAGTTAAAGGCATAATGCTAGCTGTTATGTACACTTTAGTTATTTTTTTTAACGCTATTCAAATAGAGTCATTAAACTAAATCTTTGGCATTTTCTCACATTTGAAATTTTTTTAATTAGTGAGTGAAAGTCTCACGTTGTCTTGTGACGGATACATACACTCATATGACATGAAGAATTTAGCTTTTTTTTTCTATGCATTTTTACTTTCTCTTTCATTCTGTTTACTTGGAGCATGTTTGGTTTGGCCTAACTTCTACATTTTCAGCGTAGAATTATGCAATCTACTGGGCACTTCTGCATTTTATACACACTTTTGTTACCTTAATACAGTAATAACTTGCACAGATACAACTTTATTTTAATTTTAACCCTTAGTCAACCATTAATCCATTTTTCCAAGCAGTTCATGTGTTGCATATTTGTTTATGTTGCACAACATTTGCTTATTTAGAATACATTTTTTGCATCCATATACATACATTACACTAGTTCATGTGTTGATTTACATATTTTGTTCATTTGCTTTTACACAATGTTCTTTGCTAACTATTTATTCGGCAGTATTTCTTTTTGTTTTTTTTTTTCTTACAAGTAGTTCATTGAGTAATACGCACTGGCTGGTTTAGAGTTTAACCAGGGTTTACACACACATTACAAGTAGTTCATTTGTTTTTTAACCCTTATTCACTACATTTTGATGATAACTCATTAATTATGTAATTGTATCTCACTCATTGTAAGTGTCTTGGGTTATTACACATATACTGTCTGTTTATTTTGTTGGCAATTACATTACAATTTTAGTTCATTGAGACATTAATACATAGAGTTCATGTGATATTATACAATTTGTTCATGTGTTTACTTACACGTTGTGTATGCTTGCGTACACTTTTGTTCATGTGTTGCATTACAAGTAGTTCACGAGTTTGGGAGTTTTTTTTCTCCCCCGCCCTCCACACACATACAGTTTCTCCTTTACTTTCCTATCTTGTAAATCTTACACCATGTTTCAATATTAAAATACTTTTTATCAGTTTTTTTTTTTTTTTTTTGTGTGTGTTTGCATAATGTCATAACATATCAATGACAACATCACTTTGTCTACGTACAAAGATTTTAAAGTTACAAGGAGTTATCCGTCACATGACATACTAAACTACACATACATTTCGAATTTGTTTATTTTAAACATGTTACATTTTAACACTTTGCTTAGATACTTCTTACTTGAAAGTGGCAGATCGAGTAAGGTATCTTGTTACATTATATAACATTTAGATACATTTTTCTTACCTTTTTTTCATATTCTGGCCAAGTGTAAGAGAAAATAACTCTAGTGAGTACACAGGCACTTCATATCATGCAGAATCTTGAACACAAGATGGGAAATTTTAATTAATACACAGAAATACAGGACGGCAGTGTGTAAATTTATCAAATGCTAACTTATATTATACTTTGACTTCTTGTTACAGAGGGAACTTAGTTATTGTGCAGGTATCTAAAAAAATATATACCCTTATTATCTAAGGCAGAAGCCCTAAGCTGACGCCATAAAACTTGTGGTCTCCACAAGATTTAGGGCTACACCTGTTTGCCAGCGTGCTACATGCACCCCTTTTTGGTAGTCCTGTGCCTTGTGCACAAATTTTTCTTTTCATATACGATTCATCTTTATTGTAATAAGTACATTTTAACTTTTATTTTATATATATACATACAATACTTTTCTGTGTTCCAATTTTTTTTTAAAAAGTTCTTATTGGTGTGTTTTGTTTTAATTTGCTTGCATTTCGTATGAAATTATGATCTCATTGTAAGATCACATTGTGAGAAGTTATAAAATATATCTAATGCAAATACTTCTCTCTGGAATCATGACACAACGAAAAAGCTGGTACCAGCGCCACAAATATACAGCCACATAAAAAGCATAGGATCCTAACTCTTCGTCAAATGTGGCACTTTTTTTCTCTTGTGGCGTATTGAATTGTTAAATAAGATTTGTTTTAAATATGAGCGCTCAGTCATGAATAAATATTATTATTTTGAATTATTTGAAAGCAAGCAAATATGTTTATATACTACCTTTCTATTTTATTACTTAAATTACTGGAAATGATGCTCTAATAGCATTTTAGAGAAACTGGTTCAAACATTTTTCTGTTATTGGATACAAATTTTTTTGATATTTCTATGTAGATTGTATACTCTGTATATGCGAAGGTGGACAAAGGATTTTAAGTAGATATAAAGCTGCAACGTACACGTTTCAGCTTTCTTCTGTGGTCGGGGTGAGTTATGTGACAGCGTTTCTGTCCCATACCTATAATTTTTATTCAAAATTAATTAAAAACATAATTTTTACTTTTAAAATCACATTATCCTCCCCCCCCCTCTTTCTTATGCTGAAATATGTAATTAAATTCATTTCTCAAAACCATCCAGCTTTTATTAAAAGGTTTTCTTTCTAAAAACATCTTTATTTCTAGCCGCAAAGATTCATTCCTTTTTTTTTCTTTTCCGTATCTGTCTGCTACCGCTCCCAGTGCAAAGAAATAAATAGGAATTAAATGGCACATCTGCTAGTATCAAGGTCTGCATTTAATTCCATCGGATTTTTGCGCGCCACATTGATAAGAATTTTTATCTCTACTAATACGTGAACGTTCCATATGTATTAACATTTAAAAAGAAAAATGAACAGATCTTATGGGAAGCATGTATTTATCGTGCTTTGTGGTCAAGCTAAAAGCCAGATGCCTCTGATTTCCAACATTTTTCTCAGGCAGCGGTCTTCTTTGTAAGATCTGTTGTATAAACAAGTTTCGCTTTTCTGACGCATTTCTCATCGTATTAGAATCGCTTGCTTGCAATCCCGGCCTCCCCCGTCCGATTGTATCACCACATTTTTGCGGTAATGTTTATCGCCAAGACCCTTTGTTCATTTTCGCGCAGTCACCAAAAGTTGTAAATTGGCGATTCTGTGCAACGCTAAGATTTCTTGACTTCTTGCAAAAACTTGACTTCTGTTTCAGCTTTCAACATGTAAAGTTATCTAAAAAGAACAGGCGCTTCGGCGCCCTATGTATCTATGGGGGTCTCTCTCTCCCATTGTTCTTTAACTGAACCACCTAACGATGCTTTTAAATAAAGAGTAAGTCCAGTAAATTATTAGTTGGAGTTTTTTTTTAGCATTTAGAACCCGGTCTTCAAATCGATGCTATACATGCCAAGCTGAAAGTACAAAATGAATAGCCTGCAGAAGCTCTATTTTTGGAGTACGTTCTTTTGCTTATTCCATGAAACAAAGATATTTCACTAGCTTTCTCCTGTAAAATTGCTTAAAACAATTGATTATTCTGGCATCAAGAAGATGTACGACCTCTTGATAATCTCTGCCCCCCCCCCCTCCCGAAACAGCTCAAATGAGTTATTTTAGGATAAAAGAAGTAATTCCAGTTTGTATGTCATATGGATCCACTTGACCTTCAATTTCATTTCGGTGGGGAGAAAAATTTTACAACGATGAATGCGGGAAAAAGATTTCTTGACGAACGATGAATGCGGGTTTCGTTAACATTATTTAAGTATAATTTGTGCAGGGACCATAGAAGTAAAACGATCAATGTGGGAAAACGATGGATGCTGGAACGATAGATCGGGGGTTTCACTGTATAGTATAAATGCTGCTTAATGTGATTACTTCGGGACCACAAGTTTTTGATAACAATATACAGGGTTTTAAAACACCCAGCACACTGGTCTAAAACTCGGGGTTTTCTTTAAAAAAAAAAAGTGGGGGGGGGGGTTGGACTTTATTGAGTTTTTTTGCAGAACACTTTAAACTTCTACATAATACATATACATTTATCAGTGAAACCTGGGTATAATTTTGCATTAATTAAGTATGATTTAGCAAAATATATATATAAAAAATTAAGTTAATTTAAAAAGTACATTTGTATCTCATGGGACCGGTTTGCTGCATTAAGAATATATTGAACCAACTACAACTGAATTTTTTTATATAATTCTTTAATATAATTCAAAATATTTTTCACACAAAGCGATGCTTTTAGCATGATGCGTTAGGTCGCGACATGATGATTTTGAAAACACTAACAGGCTGATATTACACATAATCACATTAAGCAGCATCTACTGCAAAAAGTAGTTTCTTTAGCATAAACATAATTATAATTACCGTTAAACAGATTTCTCTAAAAAGTCACGCTGCAAGGGGAACACTGTTTGCATTCTCAGAGTGGACTCTCAGGAATTCTAGGTATATCCTAAGGATTTAAAAAAAAAAAAAGTAATTGAAATGTAAAAAAAAATATTGGATTTCATTAAAGTACTGATACACAAATACAAGTTGGAAATTGCACGTCAAACGTAGCTAATGAGGTGCGTTCGTACTATAGCTAGTTTTATAAATATTTTTTGCACCGCATATTGTACTCACTGAATGTATATTTTAGTATGGTTCAATAAGTGCATATCCATTTCATTCTGTTGGCTGTAACATCATTAAAATGCACTTGAATTTTTTTTTTTCCCATTGGCCGTAATGTAATGGAAAACTTTAGACTATCCCTGTCATTAAACTATAGATCTGATTTTCATAAAATTTGAAATGACTCAACAAAATATTGCAATAATTATATATTTAAAATTTCAGAACATTCGGTTGGGTAGTTTTTCCTCAGTTATATGCAGAGTGACAGACAGACAGACGTACTGACTGAATGACAACTATAGCTACATATTTATATAATTACGAATGCACCTAAAAAGTAATTTTGGTAATGTAAAAATAGTATTGACTATGGGCTTATTTGTCAGGGCATAAAGCGCGGCGGCCCTACTACTAACTACTTTATGCACCCAGGGGTCCTTACTGCTTTTTTTGATTCACCCTTTTATTTAATTTAATCGAAATATACATCAATCAGCTGCAAAAAAAAATCTGAATTTCACTAATTGGCCGAAGGAGAAAAAAACCCAGCTAAATTCATCGAATAGGCAAGGGAAATGCAAAATTTGTTAATTGATTGTAAAGAGGGGGGAAAAAATCAAGAAATATGTCAACTCCACACAAGAAAAAAACTGTGAAATCTTTTAATTGTGATCGATTAATGGGAAAAAATATCAAATTGTCTACTCATCTCAGAAAAAAACATGAAATTTTTCAATTCAACAGGGGAAAAACAGAGTAAATTTTGTCAATCAATCGTAAAATGAAATGGCAGGATTTATCAATCGTCGCAAAAATTTTATAACCGCTGAAGACAGGGCTTGAAATTCAATTTTTAGGGTTTCGTTCATCTGATGAAACCCTATTCGTCTCGCTCCTCTGTCAGTCTGTCACAGAGCCCGTTCTAGTCTTTTCTGCGAACCATTCACAAAATTTGAACTTTTCCGTGCCCTATGATGAAATTTGCATCCCCCCCCCCCCATGATCCTTCAATGAAATTCATGATT
The DNA here is from genome assembly GCA_963932465.1 of Maratus speciosus. Taxonomy (NCBI): domain Eukaryota; kingdom Metazoa; phylum Arthropoda; class Arachnida; order Araneae; family Salticidae; genus Maratus; species Maratus speciosus. Next base: position 172,632,519 of record OZ010790.1, on the reverse strand, counting down.
TTTCAGCAGCCATTCGACGAAATTTGAGTTTTCGTGATCCTTCGAAGAAATTGGAGTTTTCGCGATCCTTCGAAGAAATTGGAGTTTTCGCGATCCTTCGAAGAAATTGGAGTTTTCGCGATCCTTCGAAGAAATTGGAGTTTTCGCGATCCTTCGAAGAAATTGGAGTTTTCGCGATCCTTCGAAAAAATTGGAGTTTTCGCGAACCTTCGAAGAAATTGAGTTTTCGCGATCCTTCCAAGAAATTGGAGTTTTTGTGATCCTTCGAAGAAATTGAGTTTTCGCGATCCTTCAAAGAAATTGAGTTTTCGCGATCCTTCGAAGAAATTGGAGTCTTCACGATCCTTCGAAGAAATTGGAGTCTTCACGATCCTTCGAAGAAATTGGAGTTTTCACGATCCTTCGAAGAAATTGGAGTTTTCACGATCCTTCGAAGAAATGAGAGTTTTCACGATCCTTCAAAGAAATGAGAGTTTTCACGATCCTTCGAAGAAATGAGAGTTTTCACGATCCTTCGAAGAAATGAGAGTTTTCACGATCCTTCCAAGAAATGAGAGTTTTCACGATCCTTTGAAGAAATGCGAGTTTTCACGATCCTTCGAAGAAATGCGAGTTTTCACGATCCTTCGAAGAAATGCGAGTTTTCACGATCCTTCGAAGAAATGCGAGTTTTCACGATCCTTCGAAGAAATGCGAGTTTTCACGATCCTTCGAAGAAATGCGAGTTTTCACGATCCTTCGAAGAAATGCGAGTTTTCACGATCCTTCGAAGAAATGCGAGTTTTCACGATCCTTCGAAGAAATGAGAGTTTTCACGATCCTTCGAAGAAATGCGAGTTTTCACGATCCTTCGAAGAAATGCGAGTTTTCACGATCCTTCGAAGAAATGTGAGTTTTCACGATCCTTTGAAGAAATGCGAGTTTTCACGATCCTTCGAAGAAATGCGAGTTTTCACAATGCTTCGAAGAAATGCGAGTTTTCACGATCCTTCGAAGAAATGCGAGTTTTCACGATCCTTCGAAGAAATGCGAGTTTTCACGATCCTTCGAAGAAATGCGAGTTTTCACGATCCTTCGAAGAAATGCGAGTTTTCACGATCCTTCGAAGAAATGCGAGTTTTCACGATCCTTCGAAGAAATGAGAGTTTTCACGATCCTTCGAAGAAATGCGAGTTTTCACGATCCTTCGAAGAAATGCGAGTTTTCACGATCCTTCGAAGAAATGCGAGTTTTCACAATGCTTCGAAGAAATGCGAGTTTTCACGATCCTTCGAAGAAATGCGAGTTTTCACGATCCTTCGAAGAAATGAGAGTTTTCATGATGCTTCGAAGAAATGAGAGTTTTCACAATGCTTCGAAGAAATTGGAGTTTTCGCGAACCTTCGAAGAAATTGAGTTTTCGCAATCCTTCCAAGAAATTGGAGTTTTCGTGATCCTACGAAGAAATTGAGTTTTCACAATCCTTCAAAGAAATTGAGTTTTTGTGATCCTTCGAAGAAATTTGAGTTCTCGCGATCCTTCGACGAAATTCGAGTTTTTAGCGATCCTTTGACGAAATTTACGCTTCTTTCGCGATCTCTTGACAAAATTAGCGGCATTTTTCATGATTTTTTGATGAAATTTGAGGTTTTTTTTTTTTTTTTTTACAAAATCCTGCACCGGTTCCTTCCATATTTTTAGTCGCCAGTCTTTCAAGTTTAATCGCCGGGTGGCGAGTGCTTATTTTCATCTTTACGACAAAACCCTTTTGATTTTCATAAAATAAAAATAAAATTATATACAGTCGACTCTGTGAAATCTGCACACTTAGGGACAGAGGGTTTTGCGGATTACACATCTTTGCAGATTATAGATCATCCATTTGTTTACATTTTACTTTTTAGAGTCTGGCAATAAATTAGAAACAACTGCACACAAATTATAATTACAATGTAAAAGAAAAACATAATGCATTATTATTTTACTAATTGTATTAATTTTTTTAAACGTTGACACAACATAATGGTAATTTCAGTTTTGCTTTGTTGTCAATAATGTTTTTCTATAGTCTAGAACAATCATTACTTTTTGCTCTGAGATAAAATTTTGTTGCCCTGGAAAATTTAAACATTTATGTCCAATTTATATTTAAATATTTATTCATTGGAGAATTGATAACTTATGAAAAAAAAATACCAAATTTAACTTTATCTAAGAGTTTAACTGTTAATGGAATTTTCATTGTTTACATTCCAACATGTAGTCCGGATAATAGACATTGGCGGATTATACATCAGCGGATTTCACAGAGTTGACTGTATTTAATAGTTCACTTATATATTATATTAAAAAAAAGAAAAAAAAAAGAAAAAAAAGTCGCCAAACAATGTGATTTAAGACCATAAAGTTTATAAGTGTAATATGGTCACATTTGTTACATGTTTATCATTTTTGGACCACAGTCAAATATCTTGTCTGTGCATTCTAATTATAGAAGATTGCTAAGAAAGTATGGCAACAACCAATCAAGACTGCAGTGAAGATAACCAAACTATGGCTGTCAGAATGATTGGTACAAAATTGCATTTTTTTTTTTTTTTTTTTTTTTTTGCTTATTTCTACTATTATATATATATCCCCCAATCTTTATGTTTCGAGCTAAATTTGCTGTGTCAGAACTGATTAATAAAAAGTCACTGGTCTCAAGGACTCAAACATTAGAATTTACTGGTCCACAACATAAAATTCTATTAAGCACCTTTAACCCTCCGAGCCCTCTCCCCTCCCCAGAATATAAACCAAACTCACTTTTCAGTTATCCAAAATTTTCAGCATTAATAAAATGTGAAATTTTAATTTGTTAAAAATAAAATAAAATTGTGAATTGCGATCGGGAGGGCAGAAAAGTTACTGGTTCTGCGGACAACTAAATTTTTCAAATTAGGGGCTGCCCACAACTAATGTCATGCTTGGAGTAGGGTTCGTGAAATTGTGACAAGGGGATGGGAGGGGGTAAGAAGAAATGTGACATCACACATTTTGGTTAAAATAAAAGCATTAAAAATCAGCAGATTAAATTTTGAAGTTATTTTGAAATTAAAATCAGGGGTCGATCCATGCAAAATTTGGGGCCTATTTAGGGCCCTTTCACAAAAATCTATTTAATAAAATAGGCCCCTTCACAAAATTCCTTTTAATAAACAGGCCCCTTTCATAACATTCTTTTTCATAAAAACTGTTTTAAAATGTGTAATTTGTAAATAAAACCAGATCACGAAAAACAAAAAATTTAGCAAGGGGATTTAAAGAAGTTTTTGTTTATAAATTCTTGGTTCGAATGAGTAACTGGATTTCCACTTTCGTTACAAAATGCTATTTTTCACAAAAATATTATAAAATTCACAAAAATAACTTACTTTTCACAAAATGGGCCCCAAGAATAAAAACCTGCATCGATCCTTGAAAGTATTTTATACTCATAAAGTAAGGATAGTATTGAGTTGACTCTAAGCCGCTTTTTAGCAGGGCGCAGCGCTAGGCGGCCCTTTTTATTTCTTTTTTGCGCCCGGCAGCTCTTTTAAACCCTCCCGATACGCCCAGCTGCCCTTTTCAACATTTCGTATGTGCCTCGTGGCAATCCAATTGATCCCGAAAAAATATCACAAATTCTAGGCTCTCTAAACAAACCAGTTCAAAATATTTTTGTGAACAAGGTTTAAGTGTCCCTTTTTTGAAAAAAAAAATGTGCCTTTTTTTAGAACAATGCTTCCTTTTTGAAGAAATGTACCCTTTTTTAGATAGTGTTCCCTTTTTTTAGAATAGTGTTCCCTTTTTAAAAAATTACCGCCCGGCGGCCCTTTTTTTCTAGAGTCAACACTAAAGGATAAGATTTAAAGCCAAATATATTAAATTCCATTTCAAATTCCAAAATACTATTGTTTTCAAATGCTCTTTCATATTAATATTTTATGACTATTGCATATTAATTTATGTTTTTTGTCGTAAACCTTAATATTATTTCATACAAAATAAATACACAAATCAAATTTTATAGTTATGCTCACAAATGTCGTGAAAACAAATAGTTAAAGTTAATATGAAAGTTTAATTATAAAGTTAAAATTTTAAATATGATCTATAAAGCAGTGCTTTGTTTCTGAACTGCAAGTATATGTTATGTAATATAGCATGACATGCGACAAGAGGGGAGGGCAAGAGGTAAGGTGAAGTGTGACAAGGGGGGGGGAAGGGGCCAAAAAGTGTGACATCATTTATGGACTGTCCCTTAGTGGTCAGGTTGAATTTTCAGTGGTCGCGGACCAGCAGAACACCAAGGATTCTGAATGTTGATTTGTAAATGTAGAACGAATATTTATGTGGAGCAATATTAATTTATAAACTGCCTAATTTAGAAGACAATGAGTTACTTAGAAAGAATGAGTTTCATTAGAAAGAATATTTTCTGGTTTTCATTTAATTTAGTTTAAAAAGGTTAGGCAATAAAAATACAGGCATGCTAACATTTGCATTCAAATTCTTCAGTAAAAAATATATTTTGTTCTGTGTATAAAAATTCCCTTGATAGTGAATGTTTGTTTTTTGTGAAAAGCAAATTGTTTCTGTTTTCAATTAGTTGACTGTCAATTTTGGTGTAAATAGAAAGAAAAAGATTGTGTTCTTTTTAGGTGCAATATATTTTAGTTTCCAATTTATATTAAATCTCAAAATATTTATAATCAGCAATAAGTATTTGACTATTTTGCAGCATTCGAAATCCTTGGTGGTCCGCTGGTCCGAGACCACTAAAAATTCAATTGGACCACTAATTTAAAAAATTTAGTGGTCCGAAGGACCAGTAACTAACAGTAACTTTTTCCCCTTTCTGACAGGTAAACGTAAATTTTCCCATCCCTGAGAAAACTGCAACCAAACATTACAATAAGCATAAAATTTGCATAAAAACTTAGTTAAAATAAATAGACGGAAATAAAAAACATAATAATTTCAGTTTTTGTTTATGTACTATTTAATTTTTAGCAAAATATAATTTTACATTTTATTATGCCGAAAATTTTGGGTAACTGAAAGGAAGTTTAATTTATATTCTCGGAGGAGGAGAGGGGGGGGGGGCGGGGGGGGTGTCACTCAAAGGGTTAAGGTACTTATATAATTTTATGTAGCGGGCCAGTGACGATGTCTGCGGACCAGTAAACTTTGATGTTTACTGTTCCTTGTGATCAGTGATTTTTTTTTTAATCAATTCTACCGCTGAAAATGTCAGGGTTGCAAAATCGCTAAAAAAATGTCGGTCATAACAAAAAAGATGACAGACGATCAAGGGAGAATATGCAAGCGATATACAAAAACTCATTCAATTTCATTATAAAAATTAACATAAGGTTAACAGATGATAAGATTAAAAATTCAAAACAATATTCTTGTATTTAATAACATTTGTTATAATACTTGTCCCCAAGCAGCATTAGCGATAAATACAAAATATTATTTTGTCTTCAAAAACATCGGTAAATTAGAAAAATTTTGGTTAAAAAAAAAAAAAAAAGATCTATTCAATCTATCTTTTAACATGCTTTTACAAACAAAATATCGAAGTTCTCCAAATGTTATTTATGAAAAAGGAGAGAGAGAGAGATGGGGGAGAGAGAGATGGGGGGGGGGAGAAATTTGTAAAAAGCAAATAGTATAAAATTTTGTAATGATAATGATTCTGAGATTCATATAAATATTAAAATTGATCTAAGCCCAATAAAAAACAATGATGTTTTCAAAACAAAATACCAAAATTTTCCAAACGTTATTTCTAAAAAAAGAGAGGGGAAAGGGAATTTGTAAAAAGCAAATAGTAATAAAATAAACAAAAAATGTTGTGCATGCATGTGAAGTAAGTAAAAAATACTGCATGTATGAGCACTGCATTCCCATAAAGCAAAAATTCAAAACAATATTCTTGTATTTAATAATATTTGTTAATGCTTGTCCCCACGCAGCATTAGCGATAAATACAAAATATTATTTTGTCTTCAAAAACATTGGTAAATTAGAAAAATTTTGGTTAAAAAAAAAAAAAAAAAAATCTATTCAATATGTCTTTTAACTAGGGATGCACCGGATATTGATTTTGCCGGATATCGGATACCGGATATCCGAAGCTCCTTTGCCTGCCGGATTCGGATATCCGGCACTAGATATGTTTTTAGTTATATGGTGAATTATTTCTTTATCTAACGCCATCTCAGAACAATAAATTACAAACATGTTTCATACATCATTAAAACATTTTAAATGTGTTGAAATATAATTTACAAAAACTATATCTCTTTGAACATCAGGGCTTGAAATTCAAGTTTTCCCCAGAAGGGGAGTTTCCCAGCCAACATTTAAAAATACTGGGGAGTTGAACTGTTAGAAAGGAAAAATATATATATATATCTTTAAACCCCGTTATTTTTTATGTGCCACTTAAAGAATTATATTTATACAGACATGACAAAATACCTTTGAAATAATTTAAATTAACAACTCAAGATAATTTATTATCAAAAATGTTTATTTTTATTAAAACAAAGGACAGAATCAAGTTTTATATATACCATGTCTATTTTTCAACTTTCACCTAATGTTATGGGCAATTAACAATTGGGTTGCTAAATGAATTTCTTAATTTAGAATTTATTCCATTTTGCATGTTTTAGCCTCTTTCACAAGTTACACTTTTGACAAACAGCACAGACCAACTTTTATAACTTTAGAAATTATCGGAAACGCATGGTTATGCTCTGTTAAAAAATTTTAGAAAATTTTGCAAAATTTGATGTGCATTATTTTTTAACTTACTTGCATGAATAATGCATATTGGTGATTCTATTGTCAATAGCCTACGGTGATTGTATGTCACTTCTGAACAAACTTGTTTTATTATACCCTGTAATCCCTGGTATTTTCGTTAAAATTGAACTATGGAATTTTAAATGCATTCAACATGTCCAAAAACACTTCAGTGTATATATTGTCGTCATTTCTGTCCACAATTCCAATGACATCAGTTTCTGCCGACTGCAACTGTGTTTCAAAGACTAGCAACTCAACCTTAGGCCATAACTTATGTAAAAATGTTATTAACGTTTTAATTTTAATTCACTTTCATTCATTCCCAACCAGTAGTCAACTTTCTTCATATCCACAAGTTTTAAATTTTCAACAACTTCTGCTCCATCAGTCAGTCCTTCAATCAAAAACTGTATCAACCTTTTCCTGTAATGTCTCTTAATTTTCTCAAGGAGCCGTTCTCTGCTCCAGAAGCTAATGTGTAGCTTGGCAATATTTCATTATTCTAATCTGTTTCATTGCAATTATAGATTGGGGGGGGGGGGGAGAAGGCTGAGTAGTGGCATCTGGTAGGGTAAATAAGAAAGCTTCCCATTTATCTGAAAATTCTTATGGAACCCCAGTCAACAAAAATGTTTTGGTCCCATGCATTTCAGATAACCGGAATTTTACTGTACTTGAAAGATTAATGAATAAACGTTATGCTTATATTGAAATTTTTTCAATCTATTGAGTATGAATTAATAATATTAAATAAACTCCTTGTGACTCCTTCCTATTTATTTATTTATTTTTGTTAAGAAATACTTTATTTTTGTAAGATTTTAAGAAACATTTATTTCCTCAAAGTAATTTCTTTTGTTAAGGGGACATTCCAGTGAACCTGGTTTTCCCTTCTCAAATCATGAAATTCTGTATTAACCCATGGGAAATTTTAGCAAGGACAAAAAATCATACATTAGTCATACATTATAAAACACTTTCTAACACTATCATAATATTGTTACCAAATTAAATTTTTTTTCATTCACATAACACAGTTAAACATTTAAGGGGGCCCTTCATTAACTTGAAAATGGCCATTCCGTAATGTTAAACCAATGGGCAGGGTTTTTTTAATTGTTTAAATTTGAAAAGTTTTAAAAGATTCTTTTTGCATAAGATAGCTGAGCTCGATCTTTCATACGGCTGTTTTTTACTTTTTCGATTTCGGTTGCAGATTTTTTTGCATGGAATTGCAATGCATTGGAATTTTAAATCCATATCCAAAGTTTGAAAAGGAAATAGTCAATTGATTTCTTCTATTACCCGATAAAAGGTTGATTTTAAAAATCATGTCCTAATTTCTGTGAATTGCAAAAATCAACTAGTTTGTTATTTCAAAACATGTTTTTTTAAGTTCACCATTTTTTTTTATTCATGTGTGCCACAAGTGTAATCTCATTTTGTTTAGTGCTGACTATTGGCCAATTTGGTAGGGCTCAGTCTCCGGTGGCCATTACTGCCCTTTTAGTTATTTCCTATTTTGGGCAAAGGGAAAAAACATCGCAAAATACATAAATCGGTGATAAAAAAAAAATATCGCCGATTTCGTCAATTATGGTGAAAATAAATAACAAAATTTGTCGACCGGTCGCAAGAAGAAAACTGAAGTTCATGGGAAATCGGCAGCGGGAAAATATCACAAAATTCGTCAATCGATCATGGAAAAATATCATGAAATTTGCCAGTCTGTCACAAGTAAATATCGTGAAATTCCTCAGCCGGTCGCAGAGAAAAAACTCGAAATTCTTCAATCGGATGCAAAAAAAACAATCGTTATTTTCATCAGTATGTCGCAAGAACAAACAGGGAAATTTGCCAATCGGTCACAGAATAAAATTGCTATATTTGTCAATTGATATCGAGAAAAAAGATTATGAAATTCACCGATCGGTCTCTAGAAAAAATCGTGGAATTCGTCAGCCGGTCGTGGAGAAAAAGCACAAAACTTTTCAGTCAGATGCAGAAAAACAACTATGAATTTTGTCAATCTGTCGTAAGAAGAACCTGTGAAATCTGCTAATCGATAGTAGAAAATATCACGAAATTTGTCGGTTGGTCCTGAGACTTGATCGTTGTTTTACAAAGAAACATTTTCGGAAAATGATTTTTTGGAAACAGGAGCTGCCTGCCCACAATAGGGCATAATAAATAGGACACAATAATAATCTTTAGGGCACGTATCCTGCCATCCCATCTCGAAATTCAAGCCCTGTATCTGCCATTCAAGCCCTGTAATGTACAGACTTGTATAAAACCAAAAACTTTCTGCATACACAAATATTGGGTCAAAATTTTTCTGCAAATTAATGTTTAATAAAATAACGTGTTATATTATTTCGACGGCATGAATTAAAAACAGTAGTTTTAAAATAATTACCATTTTACATTAAAAATAAATTTATATTAATTAAATAATAATTGTTTTGGTTAAAAAAATAATAAAGCTAAAAATCCATGATAAGAAATGGTGAATTCTTATCAATTCTTTTGTCAATGCATTTAGAAACAGCCCAATCCTTAATATTGTGACCTCTTCGTACAAAATGCCAGTCACTCTGTTCACAGAAATAATGTGGCATTGCTTCTGAAACAACTGAATCACATTTTATAGGGAGAGGTCCATTCATAGGTATCATCATTAAAGAATCCAATGAGTTTTTACCGCGGCCCTTTGACGAAATTCTTGTTTTTTCTGTGGTCGTTTGCCGAAATTCCCGTTTTTTTCGCGATCATTTGACAAAATTCCCATTTTTTCCGCGATCATTTGACAAAATTCCCGTTTTTTCGCGATCACTTATCAAAATTCCCGTTTTTTCCGCGATCATTTGACAAAATTTTCGTTTTTCCCGTGATCATTTGACAAAATTTCCGTTTTTCCCGTGATCATTTGACAGAATTCCGTTTTTTTCGCGATCCTTTGACGAAATTCACGTTTTTTCTGTGATCCTTTAACAAAATTCGCATTTTTTTTCTGCGATCTTTTGACGAAATTCGTGTTTTTTCGCGATCCTTTGGCGAAAATCGCGTTTTTTTCGCGATCCTTTGGCGAAAATCGCGTTTTTTTCGCGATCCTTTGACGAAATTTGCATGTTTTTGCGATCCTTTGGCGAAATTTGCGTGTTTTTGCGATCCTTTGGCGAAATTCGCGTGTTTTTTGCGATCTTTTAACAAAATTAGCGCCTTTTCCGCTATGCTTTTACGAAATTTTTTTTTTTTGGCGCTCTTTTGACGAAATTTGCATTTTTCTGAGATTCTTTGAGGAAATTAGCTTTTTTGAGCGATCTTTTCACGAAATTACGTGTTTTTCCGCGGCCCTTTGAGGAAATTAGTTTTTTTTTTCGCTATTCTTTTACGAAATTTGCGTTTTTTTTTTTCGCGATCCTTTGACAAAATTCGGGCTTTTTCCGCTGTGCTTTTACGAAATTAGTTTTTTTCCTGCGCTCCTGTGACGAAATTTGCGTTTCTGTGATTCTTTGACGAAATTATCTTTTCTTTTTTTCACGATTCTTCGAAGAGATTCGCGTTTTTTCCACGGTCCTTTGACGAAATTCGCATTTTTTCGAGATACTTTGACAAAATTGGTGATTTTTACTGCGAACGATTGAGGAAATTGGTTTTTTTCCGTGATTATTTGCTGAAATTAGTAATATTTTTCAGTGATATTTTTTTAGTGTCTGAATTTTCTGACTGGTGGCCAATTTTTTTTTAATTTTCGGAATCGCATGCCTTAAATTTTCGGAACAGAATCACCCATAGCAAACAATAAATAAAAATAAATCGTACATAAAATTGGGGAATATTTTTAATTTTTCGGTATTTTTTTTTTAAGTTACAAGAACAAAAGTTTTTTTTTTTTTTTCCTAAAAAATTTTCCGCAAAGTTCCGAATTTTGTGGAAATTTTTCCGCGCACGGCGTGCGCGTGTATATTATACAACTCTGGTAATGTATATTAACAATACTGCATAAAAAATGTAATTTAAACATTAAAATATTCTGTTTATTTGTACAATGAAATGCTGATAATTGCTACTGGATTTGGATATGGGATTGACTATATTGATAGGTGCTGATAATTGCTAATAATTAATTAATTTGTACAATGAAATGCTGATAATTTGTATAGTAAATTTTAACCAATTATTATGCATATAATTGTAGAGTATTTTCACAAAGAAATACTACATACTTTCTTCTTATAATTTAAACATAATATATCTACTAATATACGCATGATTAAAGAGTTATTTTCTCCAAACATAGGTTTAATTGATGCCTTTTTTCTGTTTTAATTATTTAATATTGTTTTTGCTCTAAGTCACGTTTAGTTTTATTTTAATTTAAATTATTTTGATATTTATAAGTAAAAAGAAAATTACTTTTAATTTTAAATATTTATAAGGAAGTTACAAAAATAACTAGTTGGATTTGCCAATCCCAAAACTTTCTTCTATCTCATACACCTTAATATTTCAAAAAGTAGTTCCAAAGGTTACCATACTTTAATATCATTAGTTCAATATTATACCAACTTTGATTTTGATCTAAAATTTCTGCTCCAGTCAATTAATCAGAATAAGAATAAGTTAATCTCGATCATGATATTTATTAAAATCAATAATTTTTTCGTTATTCTGTTGTACACCAGCTGTTTGTGAATAGCCAGCTTAGCAGGATGCGAAGTTCCCTTCGCTTCATGAGCCGCCAATATACAGCACAAAAAAAAAACTGCGAAAAATCGAGAAAATTTTTTCAAAAATCTCTGTTACAGTGCCACCTTCTGGCAGAATATTTCCAAATGCAAGGAGAAACTGCTGGCCATAGCCAAAGATATACACACAAAATTGGTTCAATTCTATGCTTAGCTTCATACACTTTTCAATGGTAAAATAATGAAAATAACACAAAAATCTGTATTATAGCGCCTCCTTCCTGCAGAATATTTTCAAATTGAAGGAGGACCTGCTGGCCATAGCCAAAAACATACCCCCAAAAATTGGTTCAATTCTAAGCATAACTTCATACACTTTTCGATGGTACAAGAATGAAAGTGGCACAAAAATCGCCATTACAGCGCCCCATTTTGGCGGAATATTTCCAATTTAAAGGAGAGCCTGCTGGACATAGCCAAAAACAAATACAAAAAATTTTGTTCAATTATATGGATAACTTCATACACTTTACGGTGGTACAGTAATGAAAATGGCACAAAAATCGCGATTATGTGGCCCCCCTCCTTCCAGTGGAATGTTTCCATATTGAAGGAGGCTGACCTCTAAAATATCTAAATCCGTTGAAAACCGGAAATCGAAAAAATTTCTATTACAATACTTTCTTCTAAAAATTGGCCTGTTTAATTGTTAAACTTTAAAAAAAAGAAAGAAAATTAATAAAGTCATACTTTAATAAACAACTTCAAATTTTATTTTGCATTCTGAAAGTAAAGGTACAATTTTCTGAAAGAAGTAAACATAAATTCTTAAATTTATTATAAAGAGTTTAAATATCAATGTTAGGAAAGCTGGCAATTCTTTAAACTTTTGAGAATTACCTTTTACTCATGTATAGTGAACTTACTTTCATATTTTGCATTATAAACAAAAATATTCGGCATTGTTTGGGGTCAAACTATTTCTGTTATCCTTATATATTCACTTCGCTGTGCTCTGCCGGATATCCGGCAGAGAAGTCGGATATCCGATGATTGTGATCCGGATATCCGACGGTATTTCGGATATTGAAAAATCAGCCGGATATGCCGGATATCGGATATTTGCCGGATATCCGTTGCATCCCTACTTTTAACATTCCGATGAAGCAAGTAACTTTTTTCCCTCTCTGACAGGTAAACTTAAATTACCCCATCCCTGACAAAAACCACAACCAAACATTACAATAAGCATAAAAACTTAGTTAGTTAAAATAAGTAAACGAAAATAAAATACATAATTAATAATTTCAGTTTTTGTTAATGTATACTTATTTAATTTTTAGCAAATTATAATTTTACATTTTATTATGCCGAAAATTTTGGGTAACTGAAAGGAAGTTTGGTTTATATTCTCGGAGGAGGAGAGGGGGGGGGGGGTCACTCAAAGGGTTAAAAGTACTTAATATAATTTTATGTAGAGGGCCAGTGACGATGTCTGCGGACCAGTAAACTCTGATGTTTACTGGTCCTTGGGACCAGTGACTTTTTTTTAATCATTTCTACCGCTGTTTTGATATTTGCGAACCCTACAAAAATTTATTTTTTATCATAAGCGATAAAAATAAGAGTATTTTATGAACTTTTTTGTATTTTAATATCATATAATCCCCCCGCTCTGCCTGTTTTTTTTCTTTTTAAATATCCCAGCAGTAGGTGTTGTTTTGTGTGTTAATAAACGAAAGCGTTAAAAGATGTTTTTTGTTTAGTATCCTTAAATCTTGACTGAATGATACTAAAGCATTTTGGATTTTGGCTGCCAGACTGCTTGGTTTCAGAAACAAAATACCACTACATACTAGGGTGTAAAAAAATCATGATTTTTTGGAACAGATGTCATATTCGCCCCATATTGGCGCGATTTTTTTCTGTCGCCAATATCATATAGGCAACAGGTACTTAACTTGCGCCAAAGTGCTTGATGTGGTAACCCGGATTATGTTGTTTATGCTGTTGATGTTTTCGCCAAATTGGCAAGCGAAAAAAATCGCGCCAATATGGGGCGAATATGACATCTGTACCGATTTTTTTAAAAAAAAATCAGATTTTTTTAATTTAAATCAGATTTTTTTTATTTTTTTCCCTGTGTTAAAATATTAAACATTTACCAAGAATTAAGCATTTCAAAAATGAACAACCCTTCAGTTACTAACATAATCTATGTTTTTTTGCTTTAATTAATAAAATTTTAATTATGCAATTATAGAAGTTACAAAAAACTGCAAATTAAAAATTTCTTTAGTAACATACAACATTATGTGCATTAATATTTTGTAATAATTATGTAAACCAATATTAAATACTGCTTACATTTTAAAGTTATTGATAAATTGCATTTAATTTTAAATTGATGATACAGATTAAATTTTGTAATTATTAAACAATTAACTTTTTAAGAACACAATCTACATTTCTACTGAATTACTACTACACAATCTACTGAAAAAGTGATTGAAAAAAGGTGATAAATAATAGTTTGATAAATACATAAAGCAGCCAGTAATTTTACACAGGTTCTAAAGAGTATGTATATCAAATCGATCAAAAATTGTAGCAATGTATACAGCAAATTCACACATAATTTAAAAATAGATTACAAAAATTGTATTTTTGAAACTTAAATCGGATTTTTTCCCCATAACATTAAAATATTTGAATAGCTACTAAATATTATAATGTTTTGAAGTTATTTAACATTTAGTTAGATGTTTTTTTTAAATGTATAATACTTCTTTTTACACAGTTTAATATTTTTATAATTAACAATAGCAAATATTACATTTTTTACAAGTGATTTAGTGATCATTTTCATTACTGATTATAATGCTTTTTCACACTATTTTAAAAAATCAGAAAATATGTGATTTTATCATCTGATTCAAATCAATTGATTAAAATCATTGACACTCTATTGTTATGTTTATTGTATAGTATAAAAGAATGAATAACTTGATTATTAAAAGGAAATTATGGCATTGTAAATTATATTAGATTGAAATATCATTTTTAAATTAAATGCTTTTTATGTTTGTTAGATAAAAACCATGCTTTTTACAAACTTACTGTACTTAAAATTTCACAATACTCAGGAATTATGCTTAGAAACAATTATTTAAAGCTTTGTTTTGTGTATTCATAAGTCACAATACCTGTAGAAACTTTCCAAATTATGTTCATCTTAGATTTGAATACTTTTTACGTCATTTTAAACATTTAGAATTTTTTTGATTTTAATCAATGATTTTTTTAAAAAAATCACTTGATTAAAATCATGATTTAAATCGCTGATTTAAATCAACTGATTTAAATCGTTGACACCCTACTACATACAGACTTGCCAAGCTCCGAAATCCAAAAATCAGAAATGAAATCAATTTTTTTTTCAGTTTTAAATTGCGCTTTGTTGTCATATAAGATTAAATATAAACAATTACACAGACTATTAAAAAAGGTGCATTACAATCAAGAGCACGGGAAAACGTGTGTAAATCAGAAGCATTGTCAAATGAAAAAGGTAATAACATCAGAAAGAATGAAATAGGTACTTACATATTTCCGGAAAAAATGTATTTATTCCACGGATAATGCAGTGTAGCAATGGCGACCGCTTCCTTCTTCCTCGCGAACGGCCGTTGACAACAACATCGTCTTCATCCGGGATCTTCGTAGCTCTCGTGTTTCAACCAATCAGATTCACGCTTCCAGAAAAACTGCGTTTTCTAGCATATTTCACCGTGATTTGATATCAGGCCGTTATCTGTTGCACATGACTATGCGATTAGCACATTTTCCTCGGTAATTATGCTCATAATGATACCTTTCAACCGAGGAAATTGTGCCCATCGAAAACCGTTTCTCAGGTACTGCTCGCAAGGATATACCTGTGTTATTACTCGAGCACATTTCGAGGAATTGATGAAAGGCCGAGAAAAATACGATCTGTCGATGCTACTAGGGTAGTCAAATTAGGACATTCGGCGGAAGCTCGGCCAGGGATTATTTACTGCTTGGGTATGTTTAGGCAATTTAATAAAGTTACAAATACATGTAAAGATTACACTGTGCATTGGTAGGGAATTTTTAATTTTTGAAATTTGAGTATATTATAACATTGCTTTATTTACATTTGCTTAATTTGCATTAATTTTTATTATTATTGCATTATTTAAATAGACTATGCTAGCCATTGAATACCAGTTGGCATAAAAGATGATTTGCATACTGAGTTATGCTATTTTTAATGTAGGCCTAATTTTAAATTTTATGTGCACTTGAACTTTTACCGTCTCAAGAAGACGAGTTTTTTTATGTTTTTTGGACTAAAGAAAATAAGAGACCAAATGTCATGTATATGACTAATTTTGACGGTACCTAGTTTATGCAAAAAATAATTGCATCTTTTTAATGTACATGTACTCTTTGTTTTTTTTTTATAGTTTGTGGCCTTCCGATAGCTTCAAAAGTTAATACATTGTGTTCTGATGTTTTTAGTATGTGTGCGCATCTGTGTTGGGCCAAGTTAAGCCTATTTTTTTACAACTTTGCGAAGGGGGAAATATATATGGCGAGGCCATATATTTGTATTAGATTTGTATTCGAAATTAATCTCTTTTCAAAATTTATTTCCCTTTCTTCTATTTAACGCTTGCATTCAAAAAATCATTCCTAAGTTATGTCTAATTTAAGTGCAATCGTTATACCCACATAAATATTCTCTTTGTTTCTGTTAAAAGCTATCATTCAGATAGATGATTTATTGGTTATTTCTAATTTAAGTACATTACCTTTCCCCCGCATAAGCATTCTTTATTGATATTTTATTTGTTAAATGCCGCTTTTTACAAATCTGTTTACATAATCTAAAAATCATATAGTTAATTTTATGCTTGCTGGCGTCTTGTAAATGCATTAAAATACACATAAATTTCATTTTCACTTCGATCGGTAAATAGATAAATGTCATTAATTATCCTCACCGTTAAACTTTATGTAAGCAATAATAGGTTTGCTTTATTATTTCACTTAATAATTCGTTGCCAAATGTGGTTTCTGTCCTTGGCGTTTATCTTGTTCAAATTTTAATGTATCTCCCAGTTTAACGTATATTTTGTGATTGGCATATTGGCTCAAGACATATGTATATTTGGCCTATTAAATTACGCAGCTGGATGAACACTTCAGCTCTGCTCTTGCTACTGACAACAACTCAATACTTTGCTTCCACGGGGGCCACCACTAATTTTACATCTTAGCCTTAATAAAGATTTTTCCATGGAAATTTCTCCTGAATTATTGCCTGGTGGACATTCCTTACAGGAAACGGATCAATGACTGGGTTTTGCGATGAATTATATTGTATTGACTACCGGAACTATGTTACGATCATTGTTATAATAAACCGGCCTTCAACGCCTTCATATCTATCTTGTCTATATGCCTATACGCGCTCTAATTTTCATAAATATGACTTGATTAATGCAAAAATTATTCATTTACGCTTACAAAGGCATGTTCTCTGTTGCAAATAGAGTGTATTTATATTTGTTTTTATAGCCACGTCCAAAACAATTTAGATACATAATGGTCTAGGAGAGAAAATTGTTTAAAGTAAAATTTCAAAATGTTGCATTACGTCAAAGATTACAAAATTGATATGTTTTGTTCATATTTACCATATGATATGATTTGCAATATGCAGCATAACATGTTCCTATAAAAAATGATGTACGAGGAATTTATCTTTTATTTACAGTGATACACAAATAAAGTCTGAGAGCAGTGATTTTTTTTTAATAATGGGGCTTTACTGTTTGGTTATTCATGTTATTGATAGCGATATTCAGATGTATTCTTAAAGCGATAATACGCGATACTTTAATGTACTTTTATAGGTAATCACAAAAGAACTGAAATAAATTACCATTTTTGATAAAAAAAATCCCGAAGTACGTTTTGAATTATGTTTCGATATCGCAAACATAACTCAATTTTTTTTTTCCAATATGATAAAATGTATATTTTTTATAAATTATGCACAAGGCTTTACAAAACAGTCCCAGATATTCAAAAGTTAATTTCCCCAAAACTTCTGAAAATTTCCCCAAATCAGAGTTTTGTCCCGCAAAAGTCCCCAACTCATTTTTTACTCAAAAAGGAAAATTTTAAATTTTCGATTTACCACTATAAAAAAATATTTAAGTAATTTAAGCTTAACATTTCCCCCCCAAATCAAGCCTTTTTTTGACAAATTCCCCATTTACAAAAAACAATCTTTTAAACTGGGCTGAGTGCATATTCTGTAGTTACATTAAGAGAATGAGAGGTATATTTTGCAGCGACAAGTTATTTTACGTTTGTTTGTACCTGTATTGCCTAACAATGTTGGACTATTGCTACATTAGCTCCATAGCTTTAAACAATCTCTTATCAAGTTGGGATTTGAATGAATCCGAGATGGTATGTTGTTTTAATTTGTTTGTCATCCCTATACTGAAGTACATAATCATAATGCAAAGTATTTTCGCTGTATCAATCGATGTGCTTTTGTATATCATAAGAGAAAAATATCTACTTTCTATATATTTAAATTAATTTTTTTTAATTTAAAGTATGGCGAAAGAAATTTTCGTATAAATCTTGCAGATTTCGTCACGTGGCGGTTTAATCTGCAGAAGACTTTAGAGTGTGATGAATCTGTAATACGTGTAAACTGTAATGTAGTAGACAACGAACATGGCCACATCCAAGAGAATAAGGATTGATATTTCTGATTTCTGGATTGTATTTTCGTTTTTCAAATTAAAATTGAGTTCGAGACAGATGCAGTTTTTCTACACGATTAAAAGAAATCTTTACGGAAAATAGTAAAAAAAAAAAAAAAAAAAAAGAAAGAAAGAAAGAAAGAAAGAAAGAAAAGAAAAGAAAAAAAGAAAAGAAAAGAAAAGAAAAGAAAAGAAAAGAAAAGAAAAAAAATCCCCAAGTTTTTCCCCCAAAATTTTTTGTAGTCCCCAGAAATTCCCCACGAACTCCTTGTCCCCGAAAAATTCCCCTAGAGGTTCAAAATTTCCCAAAATGGGCACAAAATCCCCAACCTGGCAACACTGAAAACAGTTTCCACCATCGTTGACGATGAGAGCAAATTGATAATTTCCCTTTTAAATTTGTCTGGTTTTAATTTTTGATTCTTTTTTCAACCTGGCTTCCGCTAGATTCTCTTATACTCGGGACGTGGCTAGAGACCTATGAACCTGGCTTCCGCAAAAGAGTCGGAATAAGAGAAGAAAAGCTTATAGGATTGCGGACGGAAAGAGGCCTCTCACCATCGTAGTTTGAATAGAGCAGCGTTTTAAAGTTTAACTTACTTTTAGGCACCCTATGAGTGTTTCTGCAATAGAAATAAATTCATTTGTAGAGATTTAAAAAAAGAAATTGGATATTTTTTTATATAGAAGTTTATATATAGGGTGGTTCAAATTAAAGTATCCCTGTTTCGGACGCTCTAGTGAGAGAAGCAGTGGATGTAACGTCTTCATATTTGGAGGATATACATATCAAACCATGGGAAATTGATTGGTGCAAAAAAAATAAAAAATAGTTCAAATAAAGACCGCTAGGGGGAAATGAGGCGCTGCGATCGGCTTAATGTAAGGTAAATGTAGCGAAACAAATAAGCAAAGAATACAAGGTGTCGGTAATTAACATTTAAAAAAAAATCCCCACCACTAAATTTTTAGTATTCTTCGTCAAATAAGAATACTAACAAAATTAATCGGAGGATATACTAATAAAATTTAAAGGAGTAATACTAATAAAATTTATTGGTGGGAATCGGCTTATTAGCACCTAAATGTTTACACCTTTGGTCATATTACATTTTCCAAACCGATCGCAGCGGCTCATTTCCCCCTAGCGGCCTGTATTTGAACTAACATTTTTTTTGCACCAATCAGTTTCCTATAATCTGATATGTATATCCTCCAAATATGAAGTCGTTACAACCACTGCTTCTCTCTCTAGAGCGTCCCAAACAGGGATACTTCAATTTGAACCACCCTGTACATTATACATTGTTTATATGCATTATAAGATACTAGGGAAAGCCAGGTTGAAAAAAAAATCAAATTGCCTTCTTTGCCTGAAGCTACCGGACGACCGCTGCTGCATCGAGCTTATTATTATTTTACAGACAATCATGATAAATTAATAGCATTAGCATTAACCTTTAACTGATGTTACTGGTCTTACACACCGCTGCTTTTTTCATTTTTTATAGTTTAACTTGTAAATTTCAATTTAACTACAAACAGTACCGAACTTTTGATGGCAAAATATGTTTTGTTATGCGCATACAAATCCATACATTTTATACAGGATTCTACGGGTAATGATGCATGATGATGCATTGCATATGGAATTTCTTTTATCTAATGGTCTTTGATATTATTAATTTTGACATTTGTTTAACCCTTAAATGCCTGATTTTTCAAAAATCATTGTAATAATGTTTTTTGGCTTTCATTTTTTAAATAAATCATAGGAAAAATACTTAAAAAATCATATTTTGCTTTAAGTATGGTTTACTGCTAAAAAACAATTTGTTACTAATCGGCAATACTGGTCTTTAATTGAAAAAATATTATTTCCTGATAAAATTCTATAATATTAAACACACAAGAATTTTAGGAACTATAATAAGAAATAAATTTTACTTGCTCACTGCAGAATAAAATAGGATATTTCGCAAGCTTCCAAACAAAACAAAAAGAACAAGTAGCAACAATTGAAAAAATAAATCTATCTTTATTCTTAAACAGCCCAAGTGTTGCCATCTACATGTTGAAAATCGATTTCCTAATATTTTCAGAATTTATTTTATTGGCAACATTAGGTATTATAGCTTCAATATTATTCTAATAGTATTTTAGAGCCTAAATTGGGTATGTTGCCGAAAAGCAACACTCAGCAATTAAGGGTTAACCGAATAATAAGTTTCGTAATTACATAACGGTAGTGTACGTGTTTCATAATCTATACGAAACTAATGGCTTTTCTTTTTTGTTTAAATATAGTTTTAGTGTATTAACTGGCGTCCTTTGTCGAACATGCGTAAAAATGAAGCAACAATTTAATATTTTGGTTTATAAATCTATAAGATTTAAGTTATTGTATTGTGTACTTCTTCATGTATATTGTTATTGTGTCAAGATTTTTTAGACAATCTAATTGTAGGGCGAATTAGTTCTTATGAGTATTACATTCCTTGTACTTTTTGCATCACTTTAGAATATTAGAATAATAAAATATTTTTCTTTAAATAAATGCTTCATGCTATTTATAATGTATTTGTTTTTTTTATAGTAAATACACTTATAAGTGTCACGTAAATTGCTTGTCATATCGTCTCGAATTCTATCACAATATTTTAAACCAAACAATTTTAAAGGTTCATTATAGAAATATTTGAAAATGTCTATAATTAAAATACTTATTAAATTAATTGCGTTAGTACAATAACTGCCCAATTGTCGACACCACAGTGATTAATTATACAGTTTATTATTCAGAGAGGCTTTTATTATGTGTGGTAGCGGTAGTATGTGTAAGACGTATGCGTTTTATAGACTGGTATGAAGTTTAGTAATTGCTAGAATAGGCATCCAACGGACAATAACAGTGCTTTTGATTGTTTGAATACCACTTTTATTCTATTGTTTAGTGCATATCTCAAAGCATAAGACTACTTTGCTATAAACATATTGCATATGCATTTGTTTTATCTCTGATAAAATGTAATACATAGCTGAAAATATCTGTTCAAAAATGGTAAACATTCTTTTGAATACAATTGCTTCATAAACAAGCGCATGAAAAGCTCAAATATTAATAACAAACGCATTTTAAAATAGCCTTGTCCAATAAATTGCAATATAAACTCGTTTTACACTTTTTTGAATTTTTATTCATCTATTCAACATTGCAGTGATTTATCATGGGCGCATTTATAAGACCGAAAATATCTGAAATGTATAATATTTTCAAATGTGTCATTCGGAATCTTTTCTTTAATTTTTAACATTAACATTCTGAAGTACTGTAAGCCGGGAACGAACTACACTAATAGTACACGGACAACAAATTTTATGTTGAAAGAATCTATAAAAAACAATAATGCTTGAATGTATTAAGGGTATGGAACTGTAGGGGTAACAATAAAAACCACTTCATTATAAAAATATATTCCTGTGAAATTTATTTAATTGAATCGCAATGAACTTATGATGTTGCTAAATCCCCAATTGTTCTATTTACAACGAATTTGCAAAACACAATGTAACAGAAGTTTCAGCTTCGAAATTACATAATATTTCCCCTTTCAATATTGACTGATTCAACAATTGAAATTATGAAACATGCGGTAAAACACAACGAAATCGACTTTGTTATGGTGCTTTTCACGGACTCACAAGTTTTTACGCTTTTTACAATGAACCGTACTTTCCACATTCGCCATACCACTAAGTATAAAAATATTAGTTTAATCATTTAAATTATTTGAATATAACACTAAAATGGTATTTAGATTATATTCTTTTATTGACATATAAATAAAAGAAAACATCATTATTAATACAAAATACATTAGTTATGACGTATTGTAATACACTCGTTTTGATATAATAATATGAATTTCAAAAAATGAGTTTGTGAAAAATCGAAACCGGCATTGTATATTACGATATTGGAAATGATTGAAAAATATATGTTTTTATATCATGAAAATATACACTGAAAAGAAACAGAAAATACATGGACTCAAAATTTTCTTCAATGTGACACTGAACAGTTCGAGGGTCATTTATTTGCAGATTAAAGGGTGAAAAAAAGAAAACATCGAATTCAAAAAAATTAAATCGCTAACTAAGAAAATATATATTCATTTCGTCACCAAACAAATATCTCTGAGACTGAAACGATGTTGGAAGATGGACGTCTGAAAAATATTGAAGTAAAATTGCAAATATCTTTTTAAAAATACATGTTAGAGATTAAAAATTCGGTGATAATAATTAAGGGATCTCAGGACTTTTAGATTTGGAAAAAAATGAAAAAAAAAAGACCATTTTCAACATTTAATATTTTAAACTGTACATGATTTTAATACATATTTTATATTGGGATGAAAGATATAAATATGTTCCTTTATCTCATATATTTGAAAAATTATAATATGCAGAATTAGTATTTATAGGGGGCAACAAACTGAAAGACATTTGTCGAGCAGAAAAGTGATATGACAGCTTACGAGCAAGATTGAAAAATAAATTTTGCAACTAGAATTGAAATTTGTATGCCTAATAAATTATTATCAGATTGTTATAATTTCCCTGGACCAAAATAAATTTGTATTTAAAGCAATTTTTATATTTTTAATGCAAAGTTGTATTTAGCTAATACAAAATTTTGAAAATTTCAACATCACAATACAGACATCACATACATTTTTTTTTTTTTTTTTTTTTTTTTTTTTTTTTTTTTTTTTTTTTTTTAAGAAATTTTATGTTCAGTTTACACAGACAAACAAGAAAGATATGTTTTGAAAAAAGTTTTCCCTTTCAAGGTCGCAAGTATTTATTTTTGTTTATTGCAGTGCTTTCAGCTTTCCAATTTTATACAATAATAGGGGGCTCTGTCCCCTGAAAGCAACGCTCGCCAACCCCCGTTCAGACACCGCAGAATCTAAAAACACGCTAATCTGATCGGTTTAAAAAATATTATAGAAGATTGAATTATACTGTAAAAAGCTGTGCAGATCTTCCTGTAAACGGGTTTCCATTCAATTTCCTTTGATTTCAAAAATAAATTTTTGAAATCAAATCGCCGAATGGAATCAAATCGCCGATGAAGGCCGAATCAGTTGCTGTTAAGACATCCAATGGTTGTTTTCGTGTTTGATTAAAGAGGATCAGTTAAACGTTTGAAAAGAAGCTAAAAATAAAAGAAATTAAGTGTACAGAGTCTTTGTCTCCCGGTATTTTAAAACAATTTCTATGACAATAGCCTAAGTCATGTGACTATCATCAAAAGTTTCGAGCGAACCACTTCGCTTTTTATATTCCTGGTGCCATTTTGGTACTCTAATATTAGCCAGGTACAGGTGATAAGTCGCCAAATATTATTCTATCGCCATCATTTCATCTATATTATAGTAGTCCAAGTCATGTAACTGCCATAAATAAATACGCTCTGATCCCTACGCTTTTCATATGAAAGTTTGGCCCAGATGTCAATACGGCCCCATATTGGAGTGATTTTTTCCCGACGCTAATTTGGGGAAAAGATCAACAGCATAAACAACAACATCTGGCTTATCAAATCAAGCAAAATAACGATACTATGGCGCCATTTAAGTACCCGTTGGGTATATGACATTGGCGTCAGAAAAAAATAACTCCAATATGGGACCGTATGTGGCATCTGTGCCGAAAGTTTTCCATTTCGATTTAAAAAAAATCAATTTTTTTTTCGAATAATACTACATAAAAGCATTGTCGCAAAGAATTCTCGGTACTGTTACGCTAGCCGGGTGCAAATCTCGCCAATAACTATTTTCAACTCGCCCGTTCGCATTTTTATTTTATTTTTCTAGTGGTAAATTAAAACATTGCTTTGAAGTTGAATTTAAATGTCATCGTTTATTACATCATTTAATGTTTTGCCAGATGCCATATACGCACTCGGTTTGGGGTGATTTTTTTTACGAAAATTTGGCGAAATCCTTGTTTTCGAATACCAGTTACATATATATTTTTGGTACTACTTAGTTATCCCGTCGAACAGAAATCTATCTCCAAACTATAAGATTAAATGCCAATAATGGTTGATAAATGTCACATTCACTTGACTTTAAGCAAGTTACACGTCTTTATGTCATCAAGTGATTTTTATTTCGACGTTTTATTTGTATATTTATTAATGTTATACTATTTTCTTTGTTCTTTCGTTATTTAAAATAAAAATTATGTCGATTTGTATAATTTGGCGAGTAGTTTGGCGATTTATATAATTTGGCGAAATGGGTCGATGGAATAACTAAGTAGTTCCGTATTTTTTGATTATTTTCTATTATTTTTTTTAAAGGAAAATAACCAAAAAAATAATTAACTATAGAACAAAAAAATTTATGTAATTTAAAAAAAGTAAAAAAAAAGTAAATAAACACTTATTATTAAATAAACAACAATAGCCGGGTTACCATGTCAACCAAAATAATGCCATTTTGGCGGCAATTAGGTACCCAGGTGCGTATATGATATATGTGCCTAATATTTTTCTTTTCATTTCGTTTAAAAAAAATAAAAAAGTGAAAGTCATTTATTTTAAATGTTTCTGTTTGTATTAAATAAAATGATAATGAAATACAAATTGAATTATGAATAAAAATAACATGATACATTTCTTAGCATACATTTAAGGGAGGCCAAACTTCTCGCCAAATTAGTTTAAAATAGTAACCTTTTCTAAAATCTGAAAAAAAATATCTGTTTGATTAAAATTTGAGTTGCCATCATTAGAAAAATTTATATAAAATTAGAAAAAAAAAATTATATTTCGAAAACTAATTCGAATTTAAAAATTCTAATACCAGTTTTGAAATCTGCGAATCAATATTGATTTTTGGTGTTAATTTCATCTCAAAGTATTCCATATTTTAGGAGAAATCGCCGTGAAACATAATCAGTTGTTTAATCAGTCGATTCAAAGAATCGTAACATTTCAGCCGTTTCATATATTTGTTTCATAAATTCGTTTCATTAGGATTTTATATATATAGGGTAGATTTATTACACTCGAACAAATAATACGATGACTTGATCACGCTAATTCGTACACATTAATTACATAGGATATTCGTACAAATGAATACTTGAATTCACCTAGAATTCAGGCACAAACTCTTTATTTGGCAAATAACCGATTTTCAATGTTCTTAACATGATAAAAAACAGTCAAACCGCCCACTTATTTTGCATTTTGAAAGTTTCCTTTGTACGAGAAGATTATCTCATAATAATGTTGCCATTTCTCCATGCTATTCGTGTTATGCTTTTCTTTTCATATGATATGGTGTATCTATAAAATGATCCTCTGAGTTTGTTACATTGTATTGTTGAGGATATTTATTATCTCACATTCATAAATTTAACTTTATGTGTTATTGAAGTATGGTGTTATATTATAGATACAATACACATTGTTTATTTTTAAATTATGAGTTATGAATAATAACAAATAAAACCTGAATATGGAAACTTATTGCATATTTACATAGCTCTTTGAAATAAGAAAATAGAAATCTAGAAAGATGTAACATAATAATACACTTATGGAATAAATCTATTCGCCTGAAAATTTTTAAATATGAAATATAACAAATGATTAAAGCTTACAGCAAGTCATTATCTCTAGATACCCAAAATATTCAAATTGTGCAATTTGAAAATATGTGCAAAATAAACAAGAAGGGGAATCATGCTAGAGGCACAGTTTATCAAATACTTTTGACAAAATATTGTGAAAAATTTAGATTTTTTTTTCATACAATGAAAGGAAATATCTAAATGAACAAATTTAAAAAAGCACGTGTTGCAGTAAAAGTCCATTTTTAAAAACTGCTCTTCATGCCTGGAATTATGTGGTACAGTCGTCCCCACTTAATCGGGTTACGGATAATCGAATACCCCGCTTATTCGAATAGAATCCTCCGGAACCGAATTTATTCCTATTGGTTGTATGATATTTCCCCCCGCTTAAACCAAATAAATACCTTTTAAATGTCCCCGCGTAATCGAATAACAACTGTGTGACCGATGTTTGAAAATAGGCGCGGAAAGCACGTTTCAGCTAGAATTTCCTTCCACCTTTTGTCATTTTCGGTTCCTTTAAGCTGAAAACAAATTTTCAGTACTTCCTGCAATGATTTCGCCCGGCAGGTGTATAATGGACAGGTCAACTGATTTCCCCACCTTGATCTCCCCACTATCACTTCTTGCTATTAACCAGGCTTTAATGGCAATGCGCCGTCACTTCGAGACTCGAGATGGTAATTGTGATATTTTGCCCTCATTCGGAAAATAATCTGATATTTATTCCTTTAAAATTCAACTTAAACAAACCATTTTAAACGATTTTTTTAAGGCAGTATAAGTAACGTAAAATAAAAGTAGCAAAGTTTTGACCAAATTAAAACGAGCTGCCTTAAGCGTGATGTAAATCATATAAATGTATGTACTGACATTAAATTAATACGTATATACTTTATATTAGCATTTGTATTTATTTTCTATTTATTATGCTGTTAATTAAATATACCGTAGATGGTTATTTTGCCTTCTTATTACGCACTAACTATTACAAATATGATTCCTCGTTTAATCAAATATCCCGCTTAATCGAATATTATTTCTGGAACCGTCAATATTCGTTTAAACGGGGACGACTGTAATACATTTTTGCACCATATAAGATCTCTAGTATTTACATACTTTACATAGTTACAATAAAATTTGTAAAATTTAAAATATACACATGTCGTAGGCTAATTGAGGAATCAGGCTCTTTGCAAAGAGCCTAGGCTGATTGCAAAGAGCCGGGCTAATTGGAGAATCATCTCTCTTTTTCGAATTAGCCTGATATTTTTCAGGCTTATTGCAAAGAGCGTAGACACCGTTGGGCTAATTGAAAAAATGACCACTTATTTCCCAATCAGGATGATTTTTTAGGCTTATTAACCCATAACCCGACCCGAACCCGAAAAACAAATTACAACAGACTGTACCCCGATACGAGCAAGACAAAATAATTTCATTCTACACGCAACCCGATCCGAACCTAAAAATTCCATTTGAAAAAAAAAAAAAAAAAAAAAAAAAAAAAAAAAAAAAAAAAAACCCGGAATCTGAACTGAAACAAATCTGAACGCGACAAAGATATTCCAATGAACCATAACCGAGCCGAGCGATCCGAGCAAGACAAAATAATTTTTGAGGACATGCAACCCGACCTGAACCTAAAAATTCTATTTGAAAAAAAAAACCCGGAATCTGAACCCGTGAAAAATATTCCAATGAACAATAACCGATCTCAGCAAGACAAAATAATTTCTCAGCACATGCAACCCAACAAGAACCTAAAAATTCAATTTGAAAAAAAAACCCGAAATCTGACGCAAACCAGATCTGAACCCGACAAAATTATTCCAAAGAACCATAACCGCATTCGAGCAAGGCAAAATAATTTCTGTGGACACGCAACACGACTA
Organism: Maratus speciosus; assembly: GCA_963932465.1. NCBI lineage: Eukaryota > Metazoa > Arthropoda > Arachnida > Araneae > Salticidae > Maratus > Maratus speciosus. The sequence goes on along the minus strand of OZ010790.1, from coordinate 172,604,625 downwards.
GAACCTAAAAATGCCATTTGTAGTGAAACTGAACCGAACCCGAACCAAGTCATAACCCGGCAAAAATATTCCAATTAACATAACCGGATCCGATTAAGACAAAATAATTTCTGTGAAGCAAGACAAAGTAATTTCTGGGTACATGCAACCCAACCAGAACCTAGAAATTCAATTTGAAAAAACTCCGAAATCTGACGCGAAACAAATCTCAATCCGACAATATTATTCCAAAGAACCATTACCGGATTCGAGCAAGGCAAAGTAATTTACGTGCACACGCAACACGATCAGAACCTAAAAATGGCATTTGAAGTCAACATGAAACCTGATCCAAACCAAATCATAACTCGACAAAAATAGTCCAAATAACCATAACCGGATCCGAGTAAGACATAATAATTTCTGTGAACACGCAACTCGACCGAACCTAAAAATTCCATTAGAAAAAAACTTGAAATCTGACCCGAATCAAATCTGAATTAGACAAAAATATCTCCAAAAATCAAAACCCGATCGGAGCAAGACAAATAATTTCCGTGGACACGCAACACGAATCGAACCTGAATTATAAAAAAGTCATTATAATAAACCTGAAATCTGACCCGAACCTGAAAATTCCATTATAAAAAAGTTATTATAAAAAACCCGAAATCTGAACCGAACCAAATCTGAGTCCGACAAAAATATTCCAAAGAACCATAACCAGTGTGTGTGTGGGGGATATTCCGGTTTTTTTTCAAATGTTATTTTTAGGTTCGGGTCGGTTTGCGCGTCCACGGATGTTATTTTGTCTTTCTTTTATAGGATTATGGATCTTTGGAATATTTTTGACGGGTTTAAATGTCGGTTTTTAAAAATAAAATTTTAGGTTCGTTTTGGGGTGCGTGTCCACGGACATTATTTTGTCTTGCTCGGATAGGATTACTTGTCAACGGAAATTATTTTGTCTTGCTCGGATTGGGTTACGGTTCTTTGGAATATTTTTGTTGGGTTAAAATTTGGTTCGAGTCGGGTTTCAGATTGACTTCAAAAGGATTTTTTTGGTTCTGGTCGTGTTGCGTGTCCACGGAAATTAATTTGCCTTGCTTATATCCGGTTATGGTTCTTTGGAATAATTTTGTCGGGTTCAGATTTGCTTCGTGTCAGATTTCGGAGTTTTTTCAAATTGAATTTTTAGGTTCTGGCTGAGTTGCATGCACTCAGAAATTATTTTGTCTTACTGGGATCCGGTTATGTTCTTTACAATATTTTTGTCGGATTATGACTTGGTTCGTGTCGGGTTTCAAGTTGACTACAAATGGTATTTTTAGGTTCTGGTCGTTTTGCGTGTCCACGGAAATTATTTTGTCTTTCTCGGGGCCGGTTTTGGTTCTTTGGAATATTTTTGTCGGGTTGAGATTTGGTTCGGGTTTTTTCAAATGGAATTTTTAGGTTGGGCTCGGTTTGCGTGACCACGGAAATTATTTGGTCTTTCTCGTATCGGATTATCTATCTTTGGAATATTTTGTCGGGTTCAAATGTCGGTTATTTTAAAAAGGAAATTTTAGGTTCAGGTTTGGGTGCATGTCCACGAAAATTATTTAGTCTTGCTCGGATGGGGTTATGGTTCAATGGAATATTTTTGGCGGGTGCAGATTTGGTTCGCGTCAGATTTCAGGGTTTTTTTCGAATTGAATTTTTAGGTTCGTGTCGGGTAACATGTCCACGGAAATTATTTTGTGTTGCTCCTATCCGGTTATGCTTCTTTTGAATAATTTTGTCGGGTTCAGATTTGGTTCGCGTCAGATTTCAGGGTTTTTTTCGAATTGAATTTTTAGGTTCTGGTTGGGTTACATGTCCTCGGAAATTATTTGGTCTTCCTCGCTTCGGGTATGGTTCACTGGAATATTTTTGTCGGCTTCAGATGTTTTTCGGTCATATTTTGGGGTTTTTTTTCAAATGGAATTTTTAGGTTCGTGTCGGGTAACATGTCCACGGAAATTATTTTGTGTTGCTCCTATCCGGTTATGCTTCTTTTTAATAATTTTGTCGGGTTCAGATTTGGTTCGTGTCAGATTTCGGGTTTTTTTAAATGGAATTTTTATGCTCGGGTCGTGTTGCGTCCGCGGAAATTATTTCGTCTTGCTCGGATCGGTTATGGTTAATCGGAATATTTTTCTCGGGTTTAGCTTTGGTTCGGGTCAGATTTCGTGTTTGTTTCAAATGGAATTTTTACGTTCGTGTCGGGTAACATGTCCACAGAAATTATTTTGTGTTGCTCCGATCCGATTATGCTTCTTTTGAATAATTTTGTTGGGTTCAAATTTGGCTCGCGTCAGATTTCGAGGTTTGTTTCAATTTTTTTTTTTTAATTTTCTGGTTGAGTTGCATGTCCTCAGAAATTATTTTGTCTTGCTCGGATCGGTTATGGTTCATTGGAATATTTTTGTCGGGTTCACATTCCGTTTTTTTTTTTTTTTTTTTTCAAATAGAATTTTTAGGTTCGGGTCGAGTTGCATGTCCTCAGAAATTATTTTGTCTTCCTCGGATCGGTTATGTTTGGGAATATTTTTGTTGGGTTCAGATTTGGTTCGGTTCAGATTAAAGTTATTTTTTTTAATGGAATTTTTAGGTTCGGATCGGGTTGAGTGTAGACTGAAATTATTTTGTCTTACTCGGATCGGGGTACGGTCTGTTGTCATTTATTTTTCGGGTTCGGGTCGGGTTATGGGTTAATAAGCCCCAAAAAATCATCCTGATTGGGAAATAAGTAGTCATTTTTCAATTAGCCTAACGGTGTCTACGCTCTTTGCAATAAGCCTAAAAAATATCAGGCTAATTGAAAAAAGAGAGATGATTCTCCAATTAGTCCGGTTCTTTGCAATCAGCCTAGGCTCTTTGACACCATAAATATAGTGAATCTTAAAAGCGCATATATTACTTAAAAATGCCATCATAGATAATATACAGTACTTCGGAAATAATATACTATTTGAAAACTTTTGTGTGTCCTTGTAGATTATATGCACTTCGTATTATACAGGAAATATTTTATAGTAATCCTCAACGACGTATATTTAATTATATATGAAATAGTTTAATATAATTAAAATACGTTGCAAACAATCTCCTCTACACCATTTTTTAACGGAATTCTTTTGTGTGGCCCTGTAAATGAAAAATAATTATTTTTTGCTCCGTATATTCTACAAAATGTATATTTTAATGCACTCCGTAAATGCATATTAATTTTATTATGTTTGAAAGTGTGTAACATCTTTAAAATTAATTTGAAACTATTTTTCCCATTGGCCGTAATGTAACAGAATACTTTTGATTGACCCTGTAAATAAACTAAACATGCCACACACTTCATATGAAATATTTGTTCTAGGGTGAACGTCAATAACCTCCAAAAAAATTTAGGACTGTCCAAGTATATTCAGGAGAGTTAGAGCGCTGACAGACGGACAAACAAACCGAAGTCTTAAACAATTTTCAACTTTGATGGAAAGTGTTATAAATGAATAATTCAAAAAGAGTTTTTGTATAATGCTTAGATTACGCTTAAAAAATAATAAAATTTTATTTGAATGTCATTAATATTTATATTGTAAATATAAACACATGACATTCATGAACAAACATATCGCACCCGTGGGCCTAATCTTCGGAGTTTTCCAGGTTTTCTTCTAGCCTTGGTTTTCAAGGCGTAAATAGACCCAGGTTCTAAGACCTAGGTTCCCTTAGAAAGACCCAAAGGAACCCCCCCTTCCCGCGCCTTAGGGCATATATCCGTCCTGACGATAACTGGCCGTCATAATCACAACCAACTAACCATGAACAAACATAATGCTTTTGTTTTATTTGAAATTAAATTAGCTACGATGTAACATTTAAATTAATTTTATCCTTTTTTCTTTCACTGAGTGATTTTATTTTAGTATAAATTCCAATCTGATAAAGCTTATGCGAATACATGAAAAAGTAATATATATATATATATAAGAACTCTACTTTCCAAGTTGACGAACTACTAGGTTGAGCAAAAAGTTCTGGGAAATTTGTGAAAGTTGCGTTGTTATGCGCAAATTAACAACAAAAGCTACAAGGACTATTCTTTAAAGTAGAGATCATCATAGTCCACGACTTTCTGCCACCGTTCTGCCAGATTCCGTATTTGCTGGCTAAATTTGTCGCCGTTACCAGCACCCTCATTCTCATTAATATCATAGTCGGCTTTAAGAATCGTTTGGCCTTTTCTCTAATAATGCCGGGTCAACACGCGTAAATCATACTGTTCAATGGGTATATTAGAGCCAAAGTTCCTGAACTCCTATAAATATACCACTAGTACTCCTATATGCGATACAAATTCTGGTTACTATTAGATTAAAAATCTCCCAGATCTTTTTGCTCAACCTAATAAATTAGACGAATAAACTATGCAGCTATTTTCATATGTACCATAAATATATCCATTTAATTTCAAGTTGATATAATTCTTTCTGTGATAATTATCGTGAGATAGACAGACTAACAAATAAAAAAATTTGGTCAGAGATTTTTTTTTACTCAAAAATTTCCTTTTTTTTTTTTTTTAAGTCTAGTAATAATAGTTGTACTTAATAACGGAATGGCTGTTATTAAAAAAATACAAATTGAAAATTCTGGTAGATGTGTTTGATAGGTATTTTCTAATGCAACACTAAGAAGATCTCTTCGTCACGTATCTTATACACGCCCACATCACCAAAAATAATATATTCATAAAAAATTGTTTCAATTCTTTATAGAAATCATGCAAAAAATATATTAACATCTGCCTATAACATGCTTTATAATAGTATAGTATTTGAATAATAGTATTTGTATAATAGTATAGTATTTGTATAATAGTATATAATAGCTTAAGTATATAATATATAAGTATATAATAGCTTAAGCTTTTTTTACAATATCCGTTCTCTGTTAAAATTCACGTGTAAATATAGTTTTTACGAAGTAAATTTCAATAAGTTCCTGCTTTTTATATGTAATCATTTAATTCTAATTTGAAAGGTTTTTTTTCTGTTTATAATATTCACGTGTAAATAAATTTTTAATTTGAAGCAAACATTATTGTTTGCGCTGTTTATACAGTTGGCAGCAGGTTAAATTAGTACAATTTTCTAAAATAAGTAAAAAATATCTCTCGAAATGCTGAAAATTTGAATTTAAAATAGAAATATAAGCTCCAAAAATGAGAGAAATTTGAAAAATAAATGCATTCTGCACACCGGGAAATTATAACGTATAAAATGATCTAAAAATGATTAAATTCCGATGTACAGTGGCGGTCAAAAGTTTCCGGCCAGCATAAATTTTTTGGTTAATTTGTAAGTATACCCATATGAAGAGGAATCTCAAAGTGATACTTATACACTTTATTGACATAACAGTTAAGAACTTATTTACGGAATAAAAATTAAATATTAATAAATTTAATTGACAAAATTAATTGCAAAAGAAAATGCATGTTCTCAAAAGTTTCCGGCCACCTTGGCAAGTTTGGAAAAAGATGGTGTTGTAAAAGAAAATAACAGTGATCAACAACATTTACAATTAGTATTTTGTATTCATACATTTAGCAAAAATTACTGCGGCGCAGCAACGTGGCATCGATTCATGAACAGTTGTAGATCATCAATGTTAAATTTTGTCCACGGTTCTTGCAATTTTTGTGAAAATGCTGCTAAATTGGAATATTTATAATTCCACACACGTTTTCAAGTTAGTTTCAACGATTTTCTATTGTATTCAGATCGGATGATTGGGCTGCCCATTTCAAAAGCGAAGTTTTTTTGTACGAAAGCCACTGCTTGACGAGCTTGCATGTATGCTTTTGGTCGTTATCATGATGAAACAAATAGTTACGACCACAATTTTTCCTCCAATAAGGCAGCAAATGATCTAGCAAGATATCCTTATGCATTGCACTATTCATCTTGCTGCGGTTTTCAAATAACAGACAGGCGCATTTTCCAGAAAATGCTCCCCATAGCATAACGTGTCCTCCGCCGTGCTTCATTGTAGAAATAATATATCTCGCACCTTATCTTTTGTTTTTAGGTCGTAGGTTGTAATGTTTTTTATCACTCACAAAAAGATTGAACGTCGATTCATCTGAAAATAGTACTTTTTTCCAGCTTTCACTTGTCCAGTCTTTGTATTCCTTGGCAAACGCCAGTCGGGCCCTCTGAATTTTCTTATTTATGAAAGGTTTTTTTAAGACCGACTGTTCCATAAAGTTCTACGTTACATGAACATCTTGACACTGTAGATAGACTTGTTTCAGCAATAACCATAACACCATAAATGGCGTGGAATTGCAGCGGCATTTTTACGCGGGCCATCAACTGATTTTCTTCTATTAATTCTGTCCACAATAAATGTCGTTTTCCGGGGTCCCCCAGACCGTAGCAAGTTCCGAAGGCTATGACCATCTTTATATGTTTTTAAAATATCGTTTACAGCGAATTTTCCGATCGACAACTTTGCCACAATCTCACGAAAGGATTATCCCTTTAGCGACCAACAAATCACACATTTAGGAACAATAAACTGTTAAACTTTTCATTTTTGAATCTCAAATACATTATTCACCTTGATTAATTAACAAACATGGCCAAAAAACTACTTTAGCGATAGCAAAAACTAATGAATGACGAATGGCCGGAAACTTCTGCACGCGCGAATTTTGAATTCCTCCCCTTTGCATCAAGTATCTTAAGTAACCAATAAAAATGATCACGAGGTCAGAGGTAATTTGCTTATTCCTATCTTTTGGAGCAATTGAATTTCTTTTTTGCTAAAACGTTCTGTCAAACAAATCAAAAAAACTAACTGGCCGGAAACTTTTGACCGCCACTGTATAGTTTTTACTCCTATAAAACTTTTTTAATGGAACGACTTTGTCCAACTTTAGCATTAAATATCTCTTAAAATAATTCATCGATTTGAAAACTGTCTGCATCAGCGTGTTTATCAAACATTTCTCTATAATACCACCGATTTTCATAATTTTGTATGCAATATTTTTCTTAATATTAACGGAGAAAGACCTCCGATCACAAGAAATTCAAAACCGGCGGCGGCGGTGACAGCGTAAGTTACTTTTTTTTTTTTTTTTTTTTTTTTTTTTTGCAATAGAGAGATATATATTTCACCATAATTATCAATTTAAGGTGTATAATATTAAATCAATTTATATTTTGCATTGAAATGTTCCGTCCTTTTCATATATTTGTATCATCATTATGGGAGTTATTTTTTGATTATGCACTTAAGAACTTAGTCATGATAGATTTCATTAGTTTAACCGTTATATATATATTTAGTACATTAGTGATCTAATAAAAAAAAAATCTGAACAGACGAGTAACTTATTTTATAAAAGAGACTATAATATTAGTAATTGATAATCATCAGCAACATATGTCGTGTGTTATTAATTGTAACATGGTTAATTACGCCAGTTTAGCTAATGCTACTTTTTTTAAACATGGTTTATTAGAGACAAGCATTAAATTTCCCGATAATTAATATTTAATCTTTATTAAAGAAAAATAAGCAAAGAATGTTTAAAGGTATTTATGGGGAAATAATATAAATAATATAAATATATTAATTAATATGTCTATCAAAATATAATCTATTATGGAATGTTTAATAAATAGTTGTATGCATTCCTCATAAAATATTGAATTAATTAATTTTTTTTTTTTTAACATTGTAGATTTTTCCGTTGGTTTTACACAAAATGAACAGTAACTTTTAAAACTCTATTTAAACATTTCCACTATTACAAATGCTGATATTTTCAAGGTTTTTCAACAAAATGTCATAAAAGAGCAACATTTATAAACTCTTTTAATTCAATGGATTTTTTTTCAAAATTTAATATTAAAATGGATGTGTAGTATTAAAATATATGTATGATTTGACATTTATTTTAATACCCCTGTTCAATGTTCACACCAAATAATTATTTTTGACAAATATTATGTTCTCGATGTAACTCCGGAATAATTAAATAAGTAAAGTTTTTAAAACGCAATTAAAAGTTAAAATACTTTTAAGCAACCATTTATTTTCCTTTTGATAGTTTTCAAGTCGGTTTAGTCCACTAAACAATAATTAATATAGTTCGATGATTCCTGTATTTGTACACTTTAAACAAACTCATTAACTTTTCTATTGGAATAACTTAATATTCGTACACTGATCAATATGGCCAAACTCTTCAAATATTTGTAATATTGTTTATACATAATATTACTTTCTAATAATATTTATAATAATCTGTGCGTTTTTTATTATATCTTTTTTAGAGGTAATTACATTTAAAATTTTATTACATAATGAATTAAAATAATTATCATATTCTAAAAATAAAATACTATACTTAATTGACTTCGTGGATTTGATAAATCTGCTTTAATTCTCTTGTCATTTGAGATTATTGATATCAAATTAATTAGTATGTTAATTGGAGAACCTTTTATCGTTAACGGAATATTGATTAACCCAAAATATTTAAATTTTATCGCTTAAGAAAATAATTTTCTGGTCCGCTTAATCTTTTAAATAAAACTGTCAATAAATTACTGATAAATAATAGGAATGGGAACTAATGAATAAAAAAAAAATATATTAAAATATTTATAGATGTAATTATTCATGAAATTTTCTTTTGCAACAGATAAACATTCAAACTAAATTATTTATATTTAAGTTTTAAAAATATTAATGAGCAATAAAAGAAAGTGAGAAATTTTAAAATTTGTTCCTCTAATGTTAATATAATTAGATACTTGTAACTTAATTTTAGCTTGCTGATGTTAAATACCCATGCGAGCAATTTCCAGCATGTACCTTCTTTCTTTTTGCATTTACCAGTTTATTATGAATAGACTATTTCACGTCCAGTAATTCTTTGGGCGCGAAGGTGTCCATAAACAAAATCAACCATGTTGCCGTAACAATTAACAGAAACTGACGCAAGTATGTTAAAAACAGTTACAATGTTAAAGTATTTTACAAAAGAAACTCAAAATTACGACGCAGTTTTCCAAAAACAAAGTGACATTATTACCGTGTTCTATCACTCGTTAAACTTTGAATGTTATTTCACGCAAAAGTACAAGTATATATTAGATGCAGCTTAATTCATAAAAAAGAACAAACGAAATTACCAATATATTGGACGTCATAGCGACTTTGTAAGGTCAAATATGAGTTCAGCACTATTTAAATATTTTAATGCAACTCCCAAATTAAATCCAACAAGAACAAATAGTTAAAAAAAAAAAAAATACTATTTTATACGCATTCAATTTTTATCTTGAAAATCACTTCTAATTTCAAGCCTGATATTCATGATTTTTCCAATGCATTTACAATAAAATACGTGAATAACATATATACGTTTGACAGAAAGCACGAGCTTTTGAATTTATTAAAAAAATTATATGATTTTTGATGTGTTTCTTTTGTAAGACTAGGGGGCTCGGTCCCCTACGAGCTACGCTCGCCAACCCCCGTTCAGACACCACAGACTCTAAAAGCACACTAATTTGATCGGATTTAAAAATATTTTGGAAGATTGAATTATAATTTTTAAAAAAGCGGCGAACTCCCTATAAACGGGTTTCTATTCATTTCTCTTTGATTGGGGAATTTTAAGGCCAAATCAGCTGCTGTTAAAAGATACAATGGCTGTTTACATCTTTGATTAAATAAAATCAGTTAAACATTTTAAAATGTATTTATTTATATATTGAACAACAAACATATGACTTGTGTGCTTGACATGAGAGCCCACTTATTTCAAAATAAGCTAATATAATATGAATTAAGTAAACATAGTTTCTGTCTCCCGGTATTTTTTAACAAAGCGAAAAGAAAGTTCATTTAAATAAGATATTTTAAATGTATCGTTTTTAATCTGACGTAATTTTCCCCAAACTTTTCTTTCTCTTTTTAATATTCACGTGAAAATTCTTTTGTTACAAATGAAATATTATTTGCGCTGTGCTAACAAAAATAGTTGAAACGATCATCTCAAAATATCCAATAAATGTCTCGCGTAATTTTTTAATTTAAACTGTTTTGCAATATTATTTTTTGTTCATTTTATGTAATAAGTGTAATGTGACGCAAATGTGACGTAATTTCTCCTATTTAAGAGGTCTAACGCATGTTAATGAATTTATTATTTTACAATATCCTTTCTCTTTTAAAATTCACGTGTAAATATAGTTTTTATGAAGTAATTTTCAATAAGTTCCTGCTTTTTATGCGTAATTATTTAATTCTAATTTGAAGGGCTTTTTTCTGCTTATAATAGTCACGTGTAAATAAATTTTTAATTTGAAGCAAACATTATTGTTTGCGCTTTTTATGCAGTTGGCAACAGTTTAAATTAATACAATTTTCTAAAATACTTAAAAAATATCTCTGGAAATACTGAAAATTTGAATTTAAAATAGAAATAAAACCTCAAAAAATGAGTCAAATTTAAAAAAATTAATGCAATCTGCACACCGGGAAATTCTAACGTACAAAATTATCTAAAAATGAATTAATTCTCATGTATAGTTTTTGCCCCTATAAAACTTTTTTAATGGTACGATTTTGTCCAAATTTAGCATTAAATATCTCTTAAAATAATTCTTCGATTTGAAAACTGTATGCATCAAATATTTAATTAAACATTAAACAACATTTGTTTATCAAACATTTTTCTTTAATATCGCCGATTTTCACATTTTTGTATGCAAAATTTTTCTTAATATTAGCGGAGAAAGACACCCGGTCACAAAAAATTCAAAAAAGGCGGCGGAGGTGACAGCGTAAGTTACTTTTTTTAGAATAGAGAGATACTGCTAAAAGGGAAAGAAAATCAAACCTTTTTAAAACTATCTTTTAAAGATTTTTTAATTTATTTCTCAACATATAATAATAAGTTATTTAATTTTATTCTATTAATTGATAAAAGCTTATTTTTTTTAAATAATTACACAATATTTTTTATTTATATTTTATTTCCTTCTTTTAGGTGATTAAAATTGAATCTCAATAGTTTCATATCCAAAACACGCTCGCCAAACATGTGCCAAAACCACCTTACCTATTGTGGAGAACCTATTTTGGCGAATATCTAAATCCATTCTTGTAAGATGTATGCAATAGTAATCTTTAAGAATATCTGTCGATTTATCAGCTGTGGAGTGTAAAAGTAAAAATGCTTTGGTTTTCAATTAATGTATTAATTTATATTTAATTTCTAGAAATATTAAAATGTTGTATTGTCATGAGAAACACACCTGTGAAGAAAATGTTTGGGGGTCTAGCGTAAAAAGAAGTGTATGAAAAATCGATAACAAAATTCTTACTTTATGTACTAAAAAACCAAGTTGAATTTACTACACGAGCATAAAATTATTTTTCTCTATCACAAATGGTGAATTTTCTGATATGCTCACGAAATCTTTTTTTACCTGGTTTAGCCTAAAAAAAGGCCGGAATGGCTATTGAAGCGATGTGGGATGGAATAAAAACTTTCAATTATTACTTCATGCGTGGAGGCTCGTGACTCGCTTAATTTTTGTGGAGCTAAATACATGGATAAAAAAACTATGCTTTCTTACCACTATTTTTTAAAGAAAATTTTAATTTAATTATTGGCAGAATATTCTGCCATTAATGAAGTAAAAGATTTCTATAAAAAATTACGGTAACATAGCTGCCAACCATTTTTGGCGATCTATCTCATGGTCCAGGTACTATTTTTTCAATGGAAGAAACTGGAATGGAAAAAAAAAACAGTGGCACTCCGGGAGTGCCAATAGAAGAGAAAACTTCAACAATTACGTGTGTGTTTTTTTAATCGTCAGGAAATGTTTTGTGCGTTGAATTGTGTAGCAGCACTAATGAAAGCATCTGGGGACACGGCAGTGCCCCTGCCAAGTCTTGAAAGCACAGCCGTAAGCATCTTTTTTTCTGGAAGCAACTCAGGGTACGGTACTTTTTACTCCCCCTCCCCCAATATCTTTGTGTTGGTGATTCCCAGAAACTTGAAAATTCGTAAATCTAAGGTAATGTGGAAATGGAACTAAATGCTGAAATTTCACGTTTCTATCTTTTTTATTTCAGAAGATATATGAACTTAAACTTTCGCCTTTTCGACACTGATTCACCGATCATCAAAACTCAGAGGTACGTCCTGTATCCCTAGAATCTTGAAATTTGGTATGAAGGTAGTGTTTGGGATACAATGAAAGGGAAAATTTAAAAAATCCGGAAAATTTGGATAAAAAGTCGAAAAATAAAAAAACCGAGAATTTGGCAGAGATGTGATATACGAACCAGGTTTGGCGCGATTTTTTAACGTCAATTTGGCAAAAGCCCGTTTTCCAATACCAGTTACAATATATATTTTTAAACTATTTTCTATTGCATTCAAAGCTGGAGTAGCACAGTTGAATTTTATTCCAACAGAGCGAAAAATGTCCAGACCAGGGATCGAACCTGGATACAGCACGGCACGCCAAGTATCCAGGTTCGATCCCTGGTCTGGACATTTTTCGCTCTGTTGGAATAAAATTCAACTGTGCTACTCCAGCTTTGAATGTGATATAATCCAGTTGGAAAAAATATTCGTTCCCTTCATTATTTTCTATTGTTTTAAAAAGTAAACAACAATAAATAAACGATAATTTCATTAATAACTATAGAACAAAACAATTGTACAATTTAAAAAAATAAAATAAAAGTAAATGAACAATTTATTAATAAATAAGCAACAGTAGACGGGTTACCTTGTAAAATAAAGTAACCCATTTTGCTGTCAATTAGGTACCCAAGTGCGTATCTGACATCTGTGCCCCGTATTTTATCTTCCGTAATCGAAATTCCCGCCAATACTGTTGGTCATGGACCAGACCATCAACAAGATAAAATACAACGTTATCGGTTTTTAGTTACACGAAATAGGTAGGTCACGAATAACTGACGAAAAACAAAATAATAATTTGTTTTAGCAATACGCCGGGAGAAAAAGTGAGTTTTAGCTTCCTTCTTCTTTTGCGGATTGAGCTGAAGAGGGAAAAGTTCCTGTCATTCACCGCTTGGCGCGCTAGTGTCTATGTGCCAAAATGCTAGCATGTCGGTTACGTTACAGTGTCTCCAAATAAGTGATTTTTCCGCATCTCAAAAAAAAAAAAAAAAAAAAAAAAAAAAAAAAAAAAAAAGCTCAACGCGCCTAAAGAAGTTTTCACTTCAATAATACAGCGCGATTTATTGTTTGCTTCTGGATAAGAAGAAAAAATGGGTACTTTTATGTCAGCCATGCGTACATCTCGCCATTAGCATTTTTTAAATTGCCAGTAGCAGTAGTTGCGTTTCGCGCATGTAAATTAAAAACAATACTTTGTTTTAAGTTGTGGCATTATTTCCTATTAATGTTTTACTTTTCAGTTGTTCAATGAAATTAGTGTAAGGCATGCATTTGAAATGTCTGTATTTTAAATGAAACGTTTATATTTTGAATGAAAGTAATAAAATAAGAATAAGGTATGGAAACAATTTTTGTTGATCTATTACTTGCAACCGGCTAACATAAAAGTATCACAAAAGCCATGTATTTACTGTCATGCAACCAACCTCTTTTTAACCTCCGAAGTAAAGCGAAGTGAAGAGACTGACTCTCCAACGGTAAGTGAGTTGAAGTGAAGCGTGGAGACCGGCAGAGTAAGAGTGTGGTTTTCGTCGTATGTGTAGGATGCGGGGAGGCATCCGAGATAATATTGGTTTGGTTTTGAGGAATAATATGGGTAGTTCTGGTAGAGCATTGTTATCGATAAACGGTAGTCAAAGTGTATATATTTTTAGGCAAGTGTATATATTTTGTAAATAGGATTTTGTGTTTAATAAACTTTTATTATTAAACTTCGGGTGCCATCCTCGGTTAAACTGACATCACATTCACTTTTCTTTGGGTAGTTCTTCATGGGATTCCTGATTAATCTTCCGTAATCGGAAACCTCGCCAATCAGTGTAATAGCTACAATGTTGAAAGCACCGTTTACGTATGAAGCGAAAACTTCACGATGAATTCTATTACAGAAAATCGTATCATCATCATCTACTGCATATTTAAAACGGAAATTTGTATTTCATTCCGATTGTTAGGATTTTGATAGGATATGCCACTATCATTTAGGTAATGTTTTTGGAACGGGTTTTGTGTATACACAGTGTTCTACGTTCCTTAGTTACAGGGATAAAGGAAAAAGTTAAAGAATTAAGTGAACCATATTATTAAAGGTTAGCCTTTAAAAAAATTATATTGAACAGATTTTGATGCAAGTGGCACTGTTAAAAAGCTTTTCGGGAATGGTTTTAGTATATAACATTTCCTTATATGTTGCTAAGTTATAGAGCTATTGGAAAAGCTATAGAGAAAGATGAAAGCAATTATTAAAGATACATCTACTGTAATCATATAAAATTCAAATTTGTCTTTCCTTCCACACGTTTATAATTTGAGTTTTGCGGGATGTATTTTGATGGAACTTAACACTGTTACTTAGATAATTTTTTGTTGATGGCTCGTACTTCTTGCATGATTGGTAATTCTTGCATGGATGGTACTTCTCTGTAGCAGTGTTTTCTTCTGGGTTATTGTTTTTTCTAAAGCGCAAACTTGACAACAAATCAGATTGCAGAAAATCACATTACAATAGAAAGTTACAAAACTAGGTGAACCCGATTGCGAAATATTACCTTTTATTTAAAGCTCTACTGAACGTATTTTAATTGGAGTTGCACAATTAGGTAATATATTCATGAAATGTTTCAATATTTAACATATCATTCTTCATTTTTAGTTATGGAGCTATGAGGAAAGTTCTCAGTGGTATAGTTGTAAAAAAAGTAGTATAAAATCTACAGGCAGAGGGTATATACAAGAGAGTATATACGTTATAGCTATGGAGGGTGTGTAGAATTTCTAAAAAAATCCAGAAGGTCTACGGCGTATAGCCTACGCTACATTCCTGAAAGTTCTACAATCACGTTAACGCGATTATGAAAGATATATTTAACTATCTACTCCACATATAAAATACAAAGAGCAATTTCGGTCCGACCACTTATAACTTGAGTTCTTTTGAGAAGACTTGCATTATTAATTAGATAAATTTTCAAGATTTACAACACATATCATTCTGCGTTGTTTATTTATAAAATTATGTGCGAAAGTTCTTTAATTAGTGAAGACTATTTGGAAAAATTAAATCTTTTAAAAGATTCTACTGAGTTAAGTTCGATGGAATTGGCTCTGGTTGTTAGATAACTTTTCAGGAAAGGTTTTAGAAAATAACACATATTGTTCTAGATTGCTTTGCTGTGCATAGGTAAATATTCTGTAATCTGGTGTAATCGATTATAAAAAAAAAAATAGCCTTATTACAAAGTTCTACTGAACGGATTTTGATGAGATTTGCATTTTTTAATTTTCAGGGATGATTTTAATATGCTACATTTTGTTCTTCCATTTTTTTCCATATATAAATGTAAATAATTAACTAAAAGTTTTGCTTCTTAATAGTCCAAATTTTGTCTGAGACATTAGAAGATATAAAACCGTAATGGAGTTCATATTGTTTTCAGCAATGTCCGAAGACCATTGGATATAAATGTATACATTGCTATAAAACACAAGATCAAATACACCGATATATTTTTTTGATTAAAGTTTCGTTTGAAGAAACTGACCAGCGTAGCGGGCGAAGGCTGCTGGTATTCTGATAATTTCAAAGCTTATACATGTCTGTTAAATTTGCGTTTTATTTATATTATTTTATTTATTTATTCAAATGGGAGTTTTTTAGGTGCGTTCGTAATTATATAAATACGTAGCACCTATAGTTGTCGTTCAGTCCGTCTGTCTGTCCGTCCGTCTGTCCGTCCGTCTGTCCGTCCGTCTGTCTGTCCGTCCGCATATAACAGAGCAAAAACTACCCGACCGAATGATCTGAAATTTTTAATATATAATTGCTGCAAAATTTTGTCGAGCCATTTCCAATTTTATGAAAATCAAATGTATAGTTTAATTACAGGGACAGTCAAAAGTTTTTCTTTACATTACGGCCAATGGGGAAAATTATTGCAAGTGAATTTTAATGATGTTACAGGCTTCCGAATGGTCTGAAATTTTTAATATATAATTGCTGCAAAATTTTGTCGAGCCATTTCCAATTTTATGAAAATCGGATGTATAGTTTAATTACAGGGACACCCAAAAGTTTTCCGTTACATTACGGCCAATGGGAAAAAATTATAGCAAATGCATTTTAATGATTTTACAGCCTTCCGAATGGTCTGAAATTTTTAATATATAATTGCTGCAAAATTTTGTTGAGCCATTTCCAATTTTATGAAAATCGGATGTATAGTTTAATTACAGGGACACCCAAAAGTTTTCCGTTACATTATGGCCAATGGGAAAAAATTATTGCAAATGCATTTTAATGATTTTACAGCCTTCCGAATGGTCTGAAAGTTTAAATATATAATTGCTGCAAAATTTTGTCGAGCCATTTCAAATTTTATGAAAATCGAATGTATAGTTTAATTACAGGAACAGTCAAAAGTTTTCCGTTACATTACGGGGAATGGGAAAAAAATTATTGTAAGTGCATTTTAATGATGTTACAGACTATGCACTTATGAAGCGCAAAAAAATACACATTCAGTACAATATGGGGTGCAAAACATAATTATAAAACTAGTTATAGTACGAACGCACCTCATTTGCCACGTTTGACGAGCAATTTCCAACTTGTTTAAATTGATATTAGCCGTAAGAAAAGGATGTACTCCTTATTTTGTTTTAAGAGCAAATGGATTAATCTTTCGTAATCGAGCTCCGCGCGATATAGATAAATTTAAAAAAAAAATATGCTTTAAAATTGTTTTTAAAACCATAGACAATCAGTAAACTGAGATGAACTTTGAAAACAAATTCCATTTGAAAAAAAAAAAAAAATCCTATTTGGTGATCTAAAATTTAAATTGTACGATTACAAATATGTCAGATTTGTGTTTTTACAATATTATTCTTTTATTTGTTTATAAAAGAAGTATTAATTTCGTTAATTTGTTTCTCACAAATATGTTATATTGGTGGTTTTTAATATTATTCTTTTATTTGTTTATAAAGGAAGTATTAATTTCGTTATGCAAAAATAGTCAGAAACAAATGCTGAAAAATATTTGTTGCTTTATGTGCAAAATTTTTATTATTATGTATTGACACCGGCACGTGATAAGATAAATTTTAAAAATAATCATGCATAAAAATTATTTTAGAAAATATAATACATTTTTCAATTAAGATACAGTAAAATAGTAATTAAAACCTATGTGCAGGAATATTAATAAAAAAGAAAAGTGCCCAGCTAAACTGATGGCATTGAGCTCACAGACTATTCACACTAATTGTATATTATACTCTTATTTTAAAGAATAATGCCACTCAAAAAAATAAGTGAAGGGGAATTAGCCCCCGTTTCCCCCTTTATACTTAGCCAGTGAACCTCCAAATCTAATCAGGGAAGCTCCTTATCATAATAAACCGGTATACCAAATTTGGAGCAAATCGAATAATTTTGCAAAAAAAACATTTATCTAAATTAAGGGGGTGGACTAGCAATCCTTTATCCTTAACCAATGAATCGCCAAAACGAATCAGGGAAGCTCCTTAACATAATAAAACGGTATACAAACTTCGGAGCAAATCGAATCATTCTGCATGAAAAACCCATTTATCTAAATTAAGAGGTGCGGCTAACCTCCCTTTTCCCCCTTTATCCGTAACCAATGAACCACCAAAACTAATCAGGGAAGTTCCTTAACATAATAAACCGTTATACCAAATTCGGAGCAAATCGAATCATTCTGCATGAAAAACCCATTTATCTGAATTAAGGGGGGGGGGGGGTAACCCCGTTTTCCCTCTTTATCCTTAACCAATGAACTCCCAAAACTAATCAGGGAAGTTCCTTAACATAATAAACCGGTATACCAAATTCGGAGCAAATCGAATGATTCTGCATGAAAAAACAGTTTATCTGAATTAAGGTGGTGGACTAACCCCCCTTTTCCCAGTTTATCATTAACCAATGAACCCCCAAAACTAATAAGGAAAGTTCCTTAACATAATAAGCCGGTATACCAAATTCGGAGCAAATTGAATGATTCTGCATGAAAAACCCATTTATCTGAATTAAGGGGATGGACTAACCCCCTTTTCCCCGTTTATCCTTAACCAATGAACCCCCAAAACTAATCAGGGATGTTCCTTAACATAATAAACCGGTATACTAAATTCGGAGCAAATCGAATGATTCTGCATGAAAAACACATTTTTCTGAATTAAGGGAGGTGGACTAACCCCGTTTTCCCCCTTTATCCTTAACCAATGAACTCCCAAAATTAATCAGGGAAGCGCCTTATTACAATGAACCTAGGAAAAAATTTTGAAGCAAATCGAATGTTTCTATCAAGAGTTATCGCGTTACGTACATACATACATACGTACGTACGTACATACATACATACATACGTACGTACGTACATACATACATACAGAACGGGCGGGCACATTAGCTCTCAGGCTTTGATAGCCTGAATAAACCGGTATACCAAATTCGGAGCAAATCGAATCATTCTGCATGAGAAGCACATTTATCTGAATTAAGGGGGGTGGACTAACCCCGTTTTTCCCCTTTTATCATTAACCAATGAACCCCCAAAACTAATCAGGGAAGTTCCTTAACATAATAAACCGGTATACAAAATTCGGAGCTAGGGTTCGTTGATATATATCGATGGATATATATCATGATATATATCTTGATATATATCATGATATATATCTTGATATATATCCGATATTTATTTTTAAAATATCAACATTTTTGATATTTTCGATATTTTCAAATTCTTGATATTTATTTTCAAAATATCAAGATGTTTGATATTTTGTATAGTTGATATTTATTTTCAAAATATCACTGAGCAAGATAATTTTTATGTTTTCTACATTCAAAGCAAGTGTCAATGAAATTTCTACCTGTTATTGACTGTGTCATTCTGTAGATAATGAACTTTTGCCTCTGGCAATGACTTTTTTTAGGAAAAGAAGAAAGAAATCTTTTCCAAGCTTTATGTTTGAAACTTTTATTTTTAAATGTAGAACTAATAATTATGTGAGACAGTTAATTCAAAACAGCCATTGAAAGATAAAATGCAATTTAGATAATCATTTATATACAGCCAGGGTTCGTTGATATATATCAGTGGATATATATCATAAAATATAACCGATATTTATTTTCAAAATATCAAGACTTTTGATATTTTCATATACTTGATATTTATTTTTAATGTATCAAGATATTTCATATTTTCAGAATATGAATGTGAGCAAGATATTTTGATATTTTCAGTCATATGCTGTATTTGTAATATTTCAGTGTAAATGAAATGAATTTTCAACTGTTATTGACTGTGTAAATCTGATAAAGAACTTTCATCTCTTCTGGATGTGACTTTTTTAGCCAAAAAAGAAAACAAATATATTTTTCAAGCTTTGGATTTGACGGTTTTATTTTAAATGTTGAACTAATAATTATGTGGGACATAATTAATTCAGAACAACCATTGAAAGATAAACTGACTAATTTAAATAAGCAGTTATATTAGAAAATAATCTTTTCTCAAGTTTTGGTTCAGTTGAGTTTAAACTATATACAACATGTTAGGGAATGTGAAATGAGAAATTTTATACTTACTTTTATGTTAAATTTTTTCAATTAAAAATACTGTTTTGTATTTAAAATTTTGTTTTAAAAACATCTGATTTATTCCTATGGAGTTTTTTTTTTTTTTTATAAGTGTATAAAGCAAATTGTTACTGTTTTCAATTATTTCATCTTCAATTTTGTTCTAAGTGAAAAAAAAAAAAAAAAAAAAAAAAAAAACAGAAAAAATAAAGATAAATGCATTTTTAGAATATTGTTTAAGTTTTCATGTTAAGTGCAATATATTTTAGTTTCTAATCTATAGGATGCTCAAAAACATTTATTATCAGCGGTAAGTTGGCTGCTTTGAAAATATCGGATATATATCGAAAATATCGGATATATATCAAAATATCGGATATTTTTGATATTTTCGAAAATATCATGATATTTACGAACCCTGTTCGGAGCAAATCGAATCATTTTGCATGAAAAACCCATTTATCTGAATTAAGGGGGTGGACTAACCCCCTTTTCCCCCTTTATCCTTAACCAATGAACCCCCAAAACTAATCAGGGATGTTCCGTAACATAATAAACCGGTATACCAAATTCGGAGCAAATCGAACGATTCTGCATGAAAAACCCATTTTTCTGAATTAAGGGGGGTGGACTAACCCCGTTTCCCCCCCTTTATCCTTAACCAATGAACTCCCAAAACTAATCAGGGAAGCGCCTTATCACAATGAACCTAGGAAAAAATTTTGAAGCAAATCGGATGTTTCTATCAAGAGTTATCGCGTTACGTACATACATACATACGTACGTACGTACATACATACATACATACAGAACGGGCGGGCACATTAGCTCTCAGGCTTTGATAGCCTGTGAGCTAAAAAGCAGTTAACAAACGTTTAAAATGCACAAATAATGCGTAAAAGCAGCAAACAGCTGTTTCGAATCTACTTTTCACGCATTATTTGTGCATTTTAAACGTTGGTTTACTGTTTTTAATTAAGATACAGTTTTTAAACAAATTGCATTTGAAAGTAAATTTTTTCCCTATGCGACGAAAATTGAAAATGTACGATGGTCAGCAGATTAAAAAATTGCAGTAGCGAAAATTTCAAGACCGAAATTTGATCGTGAAGTGTTGCTATTGGCAAAATGACGTCAGCGTTGGGCACAGATACGTTTGTTCTTTATAATATAGATACTTAATCAGTAAAATATAATAAAGATCAGTTATTAGGATGTGGTTATCAATTGAGGTCTTATGCTTGGTAATACGGAATGAAAAACAGCAATTTTCACCGTTTCAAAATTTGCATACGCACATCTCATACCCATATTCATCATTTTTTTTTTTTTTTTAAATTGTATTTTGTTTGATCATTTAAAAAACATTTTAACGCAAAACTTGAAGTCACGATTGTCAGCAACATCTTTTATGTGAACAGACGCACCCTTTACTTGAGATTCGAATCTCAATTCCGGAAAGTAAAAATTTCCGTAATTTATGTTTTTTAGACGCATTTGTGTTAAAATGTGTAGTTTTATCTAAGAGAATGATCGTTTTCTTTTAAATATGACTTCATTTTCACTTAAATAAGCATTTCGCCTAATGTCTGAAACATAGCATCAGTACACATGCAGAAGGTAAAACAATATAGAAAAATTATGAGGAAAAATGCCTGTTTTCAATAGCAATATGTCATTTTACGTTATTATGTCCCTAATATAATATTCTGCTTCGAATGGGATTTTGCGACACTAAACTCTATACAACAATTTTTATCATTTTGAAGAAATTTCATAAAATACATTTGAAATTAAAATAGAAAAGTGAGATATTAAAAAAAAAACAAAAAAAAAACAGATAGTGCGATCACGTCTACAAATGAAGAGATTTCAGTTAAAAAAAAAAAAAAAAAAAAAAAAAAAAAAAAAAAAATTAGTAAAATTGGTTCAGCAGAAAGATCAGGGCAGATGACTAAAAAACACATTTTTGTTTTAAATATACAGATTATATAAAATTAGGAAAAATTAAATTAAACAAATTATGTTATTTTGATAAAATTATAGTAGAATGTCCAAAAGAATAGCATTGAAATTTTATTATTAGAGAGAATTTTGGACAAAAATTTCAGGAACATGATATTATTTTAAACCACGAATTATTTGTTTGCTTGGCTAACTCGGCGAAGCAAATCCATCCAGGCAAGAATCATCAATTTCTGTAAAATAAATTGCTATTATTTGCATGTCGCCTCACTTCTATAATGACACTCTAAATTTTTGTAAAACATTGCGTATTATCAGTGTCTGATTTCCATTACATTATTTTCAAAAGTGAAGCATTTTCACCTGTGCAGAATTTCAAAGCAGCTGGGCTGTGAAAATGACGCACTTGTACAAAACATAATTCACGTTTAAGAATTAAAATGCACGCTTTTTTATAAAATGACGTCATTTGCATCCGCTAAAACAATCCACTTTAACTTCGTCTATAGAAAAGTATGCATATGACGTCATTATCACGGAATAACAGACAATATTCTTGACATATTTAAATTTAAACTTTTTTTTATAGTTTTTATGAGAAAATGGAAACAGAAAGATACAGAATCTCCTACTTCTGACTATTTTCCGTTTACTTTCAATGACTTTCAATAGAAATGGTGTACTTTTGTTGCCATGATCATAAAAATGGTATTAAAAACTACAAAAAAGTAAGATCTCAAAAATAAATTGAGATACAGCTTTCAAACAAATTGCATTCAAAAGAACATTTTTTTCCTTATACGACGGTGTAAAAATTTAAAATGTGCGATGTTTAGAAGTTTAAAAATTTGCAGTAGAGAAAATTGTAAAACCAAAATTTTATTTCAAATTTCAAAGTGTTGCCATTCGCAAAATGACGTATGCGTTACGCACAGATATGTTTGTCCTTTATAATATAGATAGAAAGACAACGTTATCCGATTTCATTGTTTAATAATAATAAAACATATTTAATAATTTTTTTATAACTTAACTGTTCAGATAATAAAGCTATTATGTGACAAAAAAATTTGGTTAATCGTATGATTAAAGATAATCAATGGTCCTCTACAACCATCAGATAAATTACTGTTTGATAACACCTAATACTGATAGAGATTTTAATTGATAAAGGAGGCAATTGACAATAAACGCAAATAGATATTTGAAACCGTACTGTTCCTTTTCTCAAAATTTTGATTGTTTAACAAACCACCTTTGTCATCTGAGCTCTTCTTTGTAACTGCAAATTATTTGCATTTACAAATAAAAATGAATTTTGGAACGTGCCAGAAAGTATCCACTTCGGAATTCAGAACAGCTTTGAATAAGCTCTTTCTGAAGGAAAGTTATCGCTTCATTAACGTTAAAGTTTCGTAAATGTTTTCCGTTTAAGCAGTTTACTTTATAAAGAAATTAATATCATTTCAAGGGTACAATTACGATCCGTCGAGGTTGACAGGATTGTTTCTTGAGCACAAAATTTACCGAGACAGGCGACACACAAAAAAACTGTTTCAAAATTAATTTAAATTTTAATTAGAAATATTTTCCGGTAAATAAAATTTTTTAACTACTATAAATAAAAATTTTCTGATGATTTTCTTAATAATAAAATCTGCACATTATTTGCTTTTACGGATAAAAATGAATTCATGAATGTGCGAAAAACTAGCTATTGTGAAATTGAGAACAATTTTGAATAAGGCCCTTCTATAAGGAAGCCATTGTTGACATGTATGAACACCACATTTGCGTTCTTGTAATGATTAATTGAAGAACATTTTCATTGCATTTCATATTTCTTTATTTGCATCATGTAAGCTTTCATATCAGCGGCAGAGTAGAAAATATTTACAATTAATGGAAAAATGTCATCTAGAATTTAAAAGCATTGCAATTTTTCTTCAGTGAAATATCAGCTTTTCTTGAAAAGCATCGTTAACAAAAAATATAAGACATTACAATTATATTTATTTAATTAAATATTTATTTGTAAAATATTAATTCAATCACGCTATTTTTAAAGGAAAACTGAACACGATAAATTAATTAAGATTTGATCAAAATGTGACATTTTATTTCTGTCATATTTTTACTTAATTAAATAATAAAGATTTCTTTTTAATAATTTCAAAATATATATTTTGATGTTCTTTTAAAGAACGAAAAGGATATTAATGAAAGGATGTTAATGAAAGTACAAGACATGCATCTGGATTATGAAAAGAGAAAAAAGCAAAATTACTCAAATATTGTCAATTTAGAACATAATCTAATTTGTAAATTTTATTTAGGAACCATTTTAGGACCGTTAGGAAATTTTATTTAGGACAAAGTTTAGCCCTGGTATTTTGGAAGAAATTTATGCGTTTGCTTCCTGTAATCAAAATAACAACTTAGCCGCCTTATACGGGACATTCTCATAATCATTTGACTTTCATGTCCCTGAATAATAATTTTTATTTTAATACACTTTTTTTGTGTTTTTTTATTTCATATACTTTGGAACACCCCACTGAATGATTACACAACAATATTAACGAGATAAATAAGTTTTGGACGATCTTGGTTGTCCAAACACCTGGAAAACTCCTACACCATCCCGTGTCACTGATGCTGATTTTTAAGTTTGGAGCTGTCTGGATAAAATTATTTCAATAAAAATAATTCGATGTATTTTTTTTCTGAAATTGGAGCTATTGTTTTATATAAATAAGTAGCTAAAAATTAGCCTGCACACATTTTTAAAGTTGGTCTTATTTTTTTAAACTCTGTCCCTGGGTTTTAGATTTTTTATCATACCTCTTCTAAAATTATACAGAAAATCACTTCAGATGCAGCCACAGAATATTTTTCTAGTTTTTTCTCATGCAGAAGTATGCTAGAGAAATATCATCTAAAATTCTTTGGCAGGAAATTTACTGTAGAATTTAAATCAGCATTTAAATATAAATTTCAAGCACCGTGGCTTTATTGGTAGCCTCACCGTCTCTAAGGTTTATTCCTGCACTTTTCGAGGTAAATTATTTTTTATTTTAATTTAATCCAATGTAAATAACTGTTTCTAAAAATCAATGAAAATTTTGGCTACCACTTAGTCTTAACATGATCTGCCTAAAATAGGTGGTAATTTTCCTTGCTGTTCCATCCTTACCGTCCCTTTTTTCCCATTTTGACCCTTTTTTCCTATACCATTACCCCTTTTTTACATTACCGTCCCTTCCTTAACACCCTTTTAAGACAATGTTATACCAAAATTTTGTACTAAAATACTACATTGTCATTATTTCTTATTTGAATGCCCTGTGGGTACTATGCAAATTCATTATAAGTAAAAATTTAGAAGAAAATAAAAAGTTTTAGAGTTAAAATGGTATGGGAAATTAAACTCTCAAGTTTAACTTAAACCTCAGTTAAATAAAAATATTTTCGCTGCTGACCCTTTTTTCTTTATTTTGAATCAATAAGGCATTCGTCTGTCATATTAAAATGTTATTTTAGAAAGTTTAATTTCGCCAGATTTCCCCCCCCCCCCCCAAAAGTCAAGAGATTTTGAGAATGCCCCGTACATATTGGTAAGTATTATTCCAGTCCTCAGCGAAAGCGCAAGAAAAAATTTACTTTTTATTAGCACATGATCGGTCATGTGAATTTTCACTTCCGTCAGCAAATCCTTGTATGACTTTTTCTTTTTAAAGGTATTCATTAAAAGAATATAAAATATTCGGCTAATGAATATTTATTTTTTAATTGCGAAATTATTATATAAAACGTTTCAAATAATTAGATATAACAAGATGACTAGTAAATGCTCGATCATTTGATCCCCAGCCAATGACAAGCCAGCTAACCGGCCGATTGATGCATACGGGACCAATATGCACGTCCTATCTCCCTTAAGCAGAGTCCAAAGTGGTCGTCTTGTTTCCCTCAACTGCCAGGATCCCCCATTCCAGGGACACGGATCGCCATGCACGACAAACACGTGGGTAGTTTACGAGTCTCCATGAGTCGACATAGACAGGATGATGTCCGCTCATGCAGAATTGTCCTCATCTCCGAAGAGGAAACCACAACGAGAGTGAAACAAAGAGGAAAGAAAGACAAGAGAAATAAGAGGGAAAACGAAAAGAGAAATGTCGCTCAGGTGCCCGGGGTTGCGAAGCCCGTGAATACCTAAAGAAGGTATCCGCCAGGAGGGGGTGGGGGTAGAAGTTAAAGAGTTTTCGTTCTTCGCTAAAGTTTTGGATTTGTAGACATTTACAGTATTATTATATCAACAATCACAAGAATGTTAAAAATGTGACATCAAAAATGAAAAACTTAAACATACCCAATTTTCTTTGCACGGAATGCAACTTTATCATCATGTTATCAACACACAACTGGTACGATTGAAGCGTAACTATCGATTAATTTTTAACATTGAAAAAAATGTTGCATTCATATTAAATCAGACGGGGGATGTTTTTGCACACACATATCCTACATAACACGAGCCCATGGTCCACAACAGGCTTTAAGATCTCTTAGCACTTTTGGTATCCGTCTAAGATAAACTCATAGTCTTGTTGTACAAAAGTGCAAAATTACACTTTTTTTTTTTTTTTTTTTTTTTTTTTTTTGAGTAGGTATGTCTGAATGGAAGACGAAGAAAGCACGAGAAAGGTTATGCAAGTTCATAATTTTGCTGCAAGAGTTTGCTACTATGTTTCATTGGCCGCAAAAACGGAAAATACAAATTACAACTATGGAAAACCTGTCAAAATGTTAAGTTAAAACTTAGCTGTGATAGGTATGGTCGTAATATACAGAGCCAGAAGAACAAGCACGTGAGTTATGCTTCACATCAAAAGAAAGTAATTAGAATTAAAATAAACAAAGTAAAATATTTTAAAATGGTGTTTATATTTTAGTTGAAGGAAGGGCGGAGCCAGGTTCCTAAAAATAACCTGATATTTCCAAGCCTTAAAATGTTATCCTTAAACTAGAAAAAGAAAGCATGTCGTGTTCATTACAATAAACTCACGCAAGCAGTTATTTCCTTATAATGGCACAGATATTTTCAGACTCTCTCCATGAATATTAAAGTTTCCGTGCAGTATCATGTATTTTTTAAGGAAAAGTTTAACGATAGTTCCATATAATACAAAATAGAATAAAACTCTTTTGTCTCTTTATGAATATTTTTTAATGTATTTGAAGCTCGCCAACATGAAACCTAAAAGGAGTAATGAAAATTTCCACATTAGGTGAACTTTACATGAGAGAAATAGAAAAAATTGATTTTAGGAAGAAAAACAAAGAATATATAACTATTTGATTAAGCATTTCTGTAGTACATATGAACATTGTAAACATGAATGTGTACTTAGTGAATTAGTAAATTTCAAATATTTTATGCATTGAACTAAAAGTACCGGGTGAGTCAAAAGTTCGTTAAAAGTTTAGAAACTCATAAAAAAGGAAGAAATTATGATAAAGAAGTGCGGTTTGCAAGAAAGGGCTCACAAGGCAATCGGATTGTTTATAGCAGCCAAAAAAAAAAAAAAAAAAAAAAAAAAAAAAAGTTAAAAAATCACATGTAGAGGGTGCTGACGACCCGAAACACAATGAACAGGACAAGAGTTGTGTCGTAGAATGTTTTGGAGGTCATGTTGAACATTTGTTATTGGAAGAACAAATGAATAGTGCGTATTAATGTTCTGTTCATTGTATTGAGAGTATTCAGCGCCCTCTACATGTGATTTTTAAACTAAACTTGTTTTGCTGCTAAAAAAATCCAATTACCTTGTAACCCTTTCTTGCAAACCTCATTCCTTTATCATAATTTCTTCCTTTTTATGAGTTTTTAAAGTTTTAACGAACTTATGGCTCACCCGGTATTGTGTTATGTAATTTTTCTACATTAAAACGAAGAACGAACCAAAAAGCATTAATATGATATCAACTTTACTGGAAATCTTGCTAAAGCTTTTTTCTAAAAACATACTGCTTTTTAAAGAAAACTTCCTCTCAGACTTCGAAAAGATAATTTTTAAAAGGCTAACTCTACTGGATTTTTTTTCCTAATTGAAGTCAAAAACTTTAGCATGTTATGTGATTTTTACGGAAAGATTCGTTTCATACAAAAATATACAAACTTCGTTGCCATCTTGATAGTTGGCATCATGAGTTCATTTCATGTTAACTGGAATTTCAACTCGACGTGTTTAGACTTTATTATGCAACAAAATCTGATTTAGTCTCGTAAAACACACACACACACAAAAAAAATAGAAATGAAATTGTAACTTTAATGAAGTAAAGAAATGGATTTAATTATTAAACTTTACATATTTTGTAATTAAAATCTTAAATTTTTAACATTTTCCAACAGAAGTTTAGAAATGTTTAAGGTTCCGATTTGCCTCATTGTCTGTCTGTCCGTTTGTATATATGTCTGTCTATACGTCTGTCGGTGCTGAACTCGCAGATAAATAATCAAATTACCAGATAATTAATCTATGTTTCTGCGTTTTAACTGAAATTTTTGGTATTGATATACAATAGTGAGTAATTCGTTTACAGGGACACATAATAGGGTAAAATCATCGGGGGGGAATTGATTGCAGCGCATTCTAATGCTGTTACACTATTTCAAATATATTTAAATTGACAGATTTTACCACAAGTGCTCCATAATAAGCATACTATAGCGTATGGTGTGCATAGCATTTATCGTTTATTTACAGGGGGGCGGAAAGGAATTATGTTCTATTTATCAGCAAACCTTTCTGAAAGTGCGTCTTCAAATGTGGTATGCTCTCTTAAATTTAACAAACTTTTCGCATATTACTTGATGTATATAAATTTTATATATTATATACAGGGACAAAAGAATTTGAGTGCATTTCATCTCACCGGATGAAATTCCTCCAGAGAAACTTTCAACTGTGTTTTGCGTTTCCTAATTGAACTCAATTTTTACATACTATGTCGTATATAGTCAAATCTATAGATTTTATACAAAGCTGTAGAAAAGGATTTGAAAATTTCCCAACTGCAGATATTAATGGACAACACGCATTAACAGTAGAACGCCCGAAAGGAGTCGATCCGACTCCGACCATATGATTAAATGTCAACTGGAAGCAGAAATTCTTTCATAAAATAAGTTAAATTTAAATCACGCATATTTACGTTAAATAAATCAGTCAAATAATTTTAAATAAAAATTCTGGTGTCAAATATTTTTATGAAACTTGAGTAAAATTTCCGGGGGGTCTAGTGTTAAGCGGATCTTGCTATGCATATGCGAAAATATCCGTATTTGATTCGATTTTGATCAACGCTTGTGGGGGAAATCGAAACGCCGATTAGATATGTAAAATCGCGACATTGGGGGACGTCAGAAATGCTAGTGGTCCATTGTTCAGATTTCCTTCTTAAATGCGTTTTGCGTTTTCCAACTTGTTTACTTAGGCGTCATGTTTCACCTTATTTTACGTTGAAATTTTGTAAATGTTTTAAAAAATGTTTCATAATCTATGTTTGACGCATGATTTTCTTTTTTTATTAAATGTTCCATTTACTTTCAGGTTAACATATTTTTTAATATATAAATTACGGGAAAAAGAGGCTATAAAATTTAAATTCCGTATTATTGTATGTCTGCAGTTTTTTTACATTCATCGCTGTTCTTTTACGAAGACTTTTATATCCCTGTATCAGTTTAAAATCAAAGCATTAAAAATTTCCGAAATATCCCGTCCGATTTCTTTGCGTCTTTTAATTCAGCCGAGTATTTTTAACACTGTCCCAAGAATTCTGAATAAAATACAACCGGCTTTCAGACATCTCACTTTCAAGAAATTTCTTTAAAAATATCTCTGAATGGTCGTGTAGAAAGCGCGTTTCGAAAATTCCATATTATTCCAAATCTTTCAAATGATAGTAACATAGCTTCAAAATGAAAATGAAAAAGAAAGCTTTTATTGTCAAAAGACGTGCATGTGTATTTTTGGCATTTCAGTGCACTTTTTCTTTAGTTATTTTGTGACTATTTTAAGAAAATCTATAGAAATATTAACGTTTTTATTACAATGGTTTTTCAAAGTTATGCATATTTTGGCAATCACAAATATTTTTAAATTGGAATATAAAAGAGCATTAATGAATTGAATGTTATTATATTGTTCCATAATTTCCATTATTTTTCGGTTATGATATTATATGTGCATTTTCATCCCTAGAATGTAGAATAAATAGATATTCTTTGTGTGTGTGTGTATGTCAATTTCATTTAATTAAAACTTTTTTTTTTCTGAAAGGGTTTTTTAACAAAATATTCTTTAGATTCTTATATGCAAGATGATCATAATGTAACTTTCCGTGTCTGATGGTTCTGTAGATAAAACTAATGATTGGTGAATGACAACTTATTGTTAGATTGTTAAGGTTGCGAAAGGTGAATTCGCAAATATAATAGTATCATACATGAAATGAAAAAGTTTGCGTGCACTTTGCTGCAATAAGGCTGAACGCAACGGAGTACAATCCGTTAGTCATTCAAAATATTCACTTAAATACTTAATTTAATTATATTTCAATGCGTATTTGTGAGTTTCCTGTCACGCAGTATAATGTAAAAGGGCTTTCAGTCACTTTAAATAAATACTTTAATATGCTGCACGATACTTCTTGTCAAAAAACTTTTAATTATGCTAGTTATAGGTTAACTATACTAGCACCGTACTGAACTAGCAACGTACTCTCAGCGTACTGTGATTGAATGCTTAAAGTAAGGAGTAATTATTTTTCTTTTCAGTATACTCACTCAGTCACCACTTCATTTGATTTAAGATTACAATCAATCCAGTTATATTTCTTAGTTCCGTTGTCCAATAAAATTATAGGAATCTTCAAAAGTTAAAAAATATATAATAAATAACTTTTAGTGAACATTATTAATTGTATTTTAAAGTAAGTTTTAGTCCAAAAATTGGTCCCGTGGTATAAGTAAAAGATAATAACTGTAACATTTTAGGCAAATAATGGATTCAAAAATTTCATCACATATTATCTGAAAAGGACAGATATAGGGTAACTCCGGGAAAGTCACCGCATACGGGATAAATGCCGCACCCCTTGTATTTCTTGTAATTATCAATAGATGGTCATCAAACGCACAGTAAAGGTGCGCAATAAGATTATTTTAACCAGCGTATAGCGTGAATCCTATTTCGATGTTTACTTTTAGAAGTACGATCCTTATTTTGACAAAAGTGCAAGATTTCAGTGTCCAAATTTTTAAACACGTTATGTTTAAATACTTTTCATACACTAATTACTAAATCCATGCATGATTTCGAAGTCAAAACTAAGTGTAGGTTTTGTATAGAATACTGTGTGTATGGTTACGCCATTCCCCTTAGCGATGGCAGGTAACTGTGATGGCCGACGTCTGCACAATGCAAAATGGGATACATGACGCACTGCAATTCCGGTATACATGCTGCAGTTTCTTTTGTACGGGATGATTGAGTGTTATTAACTTTTCCTTTTCTTTTTGCACAGACTAACCATGTTAAGCATGTTATCAAATTTACTAAAACCAAAGGAGAAAAGGGGGAAAATAACAAATAAGAAAAGGCAAGAAAGATGCAAGTCAAGATGATAATAATGAAAAATTCGATTACGCGTAACGCAGACGTTCTATGCAATTAATGTTTAGAAAACTGCTCCAAAAAAGAGGAAGTGTGCAGCTTCGTTGCATCATGCGTCAAATGTAGTTACATAAAGACTGTACTTTTTCGACATCTTTTCTGTAGATTATAGTCGAAAACACAGGTCTCTTAACCCATTCGGGACCATAGGTGCCTATAAGCAACTTCATAAAGAGCATACAAAATTTGTTTCTGGCACCAGTAAAACAGAAATGTAATATTTGCTTTCTTTAATTAGAGCATTTTTCTGTTTATTTAAATAAAGGTAACTTATTTTTAAAAAGTGGTGGCAACCGAATAAAATTTGTGGAAAAGACACCGGTCCCGAAAGGGTTAACAAATAAATTATGAAATAAAATTTTACTTTTTTCATTTTCTCTCTCAAATAAATTGATGTAACGTTGTTGCTGAAATAACAATTAAAATTTAATGTAAAAAAATAAGTCGATAATTTTAATAGTGAAAGTAGGCAAACAATTATTAATTTGGATCTACTAATACGTTTCATTGTACTGATTTAGTTTCATTTTGTTTTTACATCTTTAATTATAGTCCAGATATGAATAATTTTTTAAATATTTTTATTTATAATTTCATTCTGTTCTTATTACAAGCGCGGCATAAGTACCTCACAAGTGTGGCGTCTCAGCCTGAATGTACGGGTGACGCGCCGCAGTGTAATGTTTTAGAAAAAAATTGTTAAAAAATATTAACTATTTGTTTTGAATTTTTTTTTCGCAGTACACGCGTTGTATACTTAACATTAAATAGCACAGCATGATTTTTTTTATTTTGTGTCCACCATGGGGCTTTATACACAAATTCAAAAAAAAAAAAAATGTGCGGCATAAATCCCGGAATTACCCTAATTAAAGAGATGCAGTAAAACCTATCAAAATGCAACATGCTTTACCAAAATACTTGCTTAAATGAAAAAATTGTCATTGTCCCTCCAAGGAAATGGTAAAAAATTGTCTTATCTATCTTACAGTGACCGTTACATATTTTATAGTTACTGGTCATATATATATTGTAGTTGTTCATAGTTATCGACTATGTAAAATGGCGAAATAAAATCCTCGTGCTATATTTATTGTAACTATCAAATCAATTATCAATTATCAATTAATAAATAACTATCAATGCAATGGAATTAGGCAGTTTATTTTAAAAGAGTTTTGGCAGGATTTAGGCCGAGGTAAATCGCGTTTATTTATATTTCGCTCTTTCGCTAAAATTATGGCGCTTATATCATTAGGAATGTCCGTAAAAGATATCGGCAAAGGCTTGAAAGTGAAGAAGAAGCCGAATTAATAAGCGAAAATCGAAATAGATTGGATCGAGAACGCCGTCAAACACATAGCATAAGCGATAGCCAAAGTAGGCTTCATCACCGTTTTATAAAATGTATCACATTAGTATTTCACAGATCTTAATTTGCCATATATCAGCCCTCGATCTTATACCATTATGTCATTTAGGTGCAACCGTAAGAACTTCTCTTAACTTTTCATTGATTAAAAGTAAGTGTAATAATTTTCCCTGACCGTTTCATTTTTTAAACGTAACTGTTATACTTTTGGAATTTTAGATCTTATTTAATTTTTTACAAGTTTTTAGTATAAATAAAAGCACAGATGTCTTATGCGCACCACGTTGGCGCGATTTTTTCCTGACGCGAATGTCATATATGCACCGAGGTACTTAACTGGCGTCAAAGTGCGTTATTTTGTTTGATAAGGCAACCCAGATGTTGTTGTTTATTTATTAATAGTTTATTCACTTTTATCCTCTTTTTCAAAATTCTATAATTTTTTTTTGTTCTATAGTCATTAACGAACCTTTTTTTAATTTATTTTTATTCCCTTTTTAAAAAATATATATGTAACTGGTATTCGAAAACGAGGTTTTCGTCAAATTGGGATGAGAAAAAAAATCGCTTAAACAAAGTACGTATATGACATCTGTGCCTAAATAAATATTATTCAGTCTTTTTTTTTATGAAGTCCAATCCACTGTTATATTTTTCAGTGATAGTCTGACCAGACAACGCCAGTCGGGTCAGCTATTTTTATCATAAAGTTTTGTCTGAAATATTTTGTTTAATTTTAAAGGTGTTTAATTCTAAAAAAGTTATCTGTCTCTTTAATTTAATTTTTATATTATACTAGTTTCAAAAATTAAATTTTTAGTGTTCTTATGCAATTTCATTTAATCATATATATCCGAAAATACTGTATTATAATCATAAAAAGAGATAACTGTGGCTACCGAAGAATAAATAATTTTCTTCACTGTAAAACATTTGGTGTAACGTTACTCCATAAAACTGGAGGCAGCATTGCTGCCTCCAATCTTACGGTGGTATTTAACCGATATAACTGGTGTAACATTACACAGCTCTTGTGTAAGGTTTCACCATAATATAGTGAAACCTTTCACAGGTTTCTGTGTAAAGTTACACCAGAATTGCCTGTAAGCTTTCACAGTAATTGTGTGTAAGGTTCCACATCAGTAGGAGTAAGCTTTCACCTAACTTTTCTGGAAGGTTACCCATTATTAGGTGTAAGTTTTCACAACTTTTGTCTGTAATCTTACACAGTAATTGTGTGTTAGGTTACACATCAGTAGGGGTAAACTTTGATGGAATGGCTAAATTTTTTCTGCACCTATTAATAATCATCTGGTATTAAAATATAATTTACCTAAAATAATTTTTTACAAAATAGTAACAGATTTTAAATGCAAAAAATTTATTAAAAATGCATTTTACTAAAAATTAGTATATATTAATAAAAAACCCTTTAAAAGCACACTTTTTATTTATTTTGCTGCAATAAATATATATATATATATTTCAAATTTTACCTAACACAGTAATTGTGTGTAATGTTACACGTCAGTAGGGGTAAGGTTTCCTGGAATGTTACACATTATTGCATGTACGTTTTCAACATCCATTATTCATTTGTCGATACTGCCTAAAAACAGGGTTAAATTTACAATTTTACAATGTTTCTTTCTATAAATTTACTTAGTAAAAAAATACTAAATTGTTATTTCAAAATTTGAAAAAAATATATATTTATTGAAGCAAAATAAAAAGAAAGTGTGCTTTTAAAGGCTTGTTTCTTAATATATACTAATTTTTAGTAAAATCTGTTCTTAATAATTTATTTTTGCTTTTAAAACCTGCTACTATTTTGCAAAAAAATTATTTTAGATAAATAATATTTTAATACCAGATGATCATTAATAGGTGCAGGAAACATTTAGCAATAAAAACGAGAAATATGTACTAAAGTACACTTATAAAAATCTGGAATTAAAATCTTCCACAGAAAATCCCCCCCCACCCCCCTGCCCCTGCCATCTCTCTCTTTCTTTCTTTCTTTTTTTATCATTATCAAAAGTGAATGAATGCCACTCATTGTACAAATTATAAACTCACAAAGTACAATACGATAAGAAAACATATTATTAATTATTTAAAGTATTATATATATTCACTTTAATTAAAAGTATTAAATGTTTCCCTTTTTATACTTATTTTGTTATGTTTACAAAAAGGTAAAATTTTAAAAGCTTAAACACTTGTATTGGTATCTCAATTGATAAGAAATAAAAATTTGAAAAGCTTACTTAGTTATCAATATTAATAAGTATAAATATAAATAAATAATAATAATATTAATTATGAAAATAATTATTGTATCCTTTCTTTATTCATAAATAAGAATATGCTATATTTTTTACAGAATATTCTACAACAATATATAATTCCTATGCGTTTATATATATGTTTTTTCTTGCTTTACATTTTCTATGTAAATATGAATTTTATAAAAGTTTGTTTAATTTACCATACTAAAACAAAATGTATTCTTAAAAAATGATTTTTTAAAATAACCTTCATTTAACTTGTAATGAAATGTTGTAATAAAAAGGGATGACTAAAACACTCGACTATATAATATTAACAAAAAATAACAAACAAAATAGTTTCAATTAATTATTATTACTAATATTTAAAAAAAAATCTGCAACATATACTATTACAAAGTATAATTCGTATATATAACTTTCTTATACCTTACATATTCTTTGTAAACATGGATTTTATAAAGGGTTACATATACTCTTACTGTACTACATTACTCTACTAAAATAAAATGTGTTTTCAAAAGATAAAAAAACAGCAACATTTTTTAAATGTTACTTCATTTAAACCGTAATGAAATAAAGCGATTAAAATGAAAATTTGAATATGTAACACTTAAAATAATAAGAAATAATAATTAAAATAGTTACACCTAGTTATTAAAATATTTACATATTAAATAATAGTAATTAATTTATCCTTTTTCTTGTTCAAATAAAAATATACAGTATTTTCTACAGAATAATCTACAACAATAAATATAATTCACACACAGAGTTATATATTCATTATTTTTCAGACTTTATATATTCTGTGTAAATAGGGATTTTATTTTTAAAAAAAGTACTTGGTATGATAAAATATAACGTTTTTTATATTTAATTTTTAAAGAAGTAATGGGATAAAATTAATAAATGAAAAACTTGAATATATATAATACTTTAAAAAATAAATAACAATATGTTTTCTTACCATACTGTACTTTTGTGAGTTTATAATTATTGTAGTGGATGATGATGATAGCCATTTTTCGCAATGATTATGTGAGACATAAAACAATACGCCTTGTCTTTCCGTCCATTCTTGTAATTACAATGGCATCTAAATATCATAAAAAATGGTGGTATATGTGTACTTTTGATAATTTTTTTAATAAGAAAAATAACTTTAATATCACAACAAACACGTGGTGTTCTTGCTCTAACATGTGGCCGAACGCCAGATCACAACATGCAATGGAGATTGAAATCCCCTTCAATGTTCAATGGATCTCTCGTGACGTATGCGACTAAGTTGAAACCAGTTTTCACCCCGCAGATGTCGAGTGCTACGCCTGAGATAAGAGGTTACACAACCTCTGTGAAAGAATTCTCCAATATTGTGAGTTTTTAAAATATCAGAAAAGCTTCCACCAGAATCTGTGTAACGTTACACAGGGAATCTAGAGTAAACGTACACAAATGTTTTACAGTGCACTTATCTTAACAACAGGAAGTGGCATCAATAAATAATATAAAGCTAGGAAATATCGTTCTCAATGCAAACATTTAAAAGAAAGACTCCATTAATTTTCAAAAACATGAAACAACAGATGCATAATCAACAAATTCACAAATTTCCTGCAAATTGCATGATATAATATTATATTTTTATATACTTTTTCCATCATTAACATCGATTTTTTTTTTCAGAAAAAAAAGAAATAACGAGTTTGAAAGCTCACAATTTTCTCGCTTTTTGAAGGTAAAAATTAGAATGTTTTCTTTCCTGTTTATCTCATACAATTTTCTTTTATTTTAAGGAAATCTCCTATTTTTAGATAAAAGGAAATCCGTAAATTTAAAAAGAATAAAAAAGAGACTACGCCGCTTAGAACTGTGAAAAGTGTCAAAGAAAAATGTTTAGAAGATGGCGTAAAAAGAAGAAAAGTTTCCAAATCCCTACTGAAACTACGGCATATATATACTAGTTTTCTTTTTACTGTACTTTTAAAGCTAGAAAATGTGTTATTTCATTTTTTAGATATCAGAAAAATTTATTTAGTATTAGCTCAAAGAACAATTAATGTTTATATTTATGTCCATTTAGACCAACGGAAATTAAAGAAAGATATGTTTTCGAAAAATACGCTGTTCTCCGTAAGTTGAGGTAAAAAGAATTTTTTGAATCTAACTTATAAAGAACAAATATTAAACATGGCATTTTCCCACATACGTGGCTCACATTATGAGACATAATATAATAACAAGAACACAAAAAAGTAAAATGTTTGTAATTTTCAGATTAGATAAAAATTTTACAAAAGTTTGCCATTATATTCCCAGAACGGTCCGTCTTGTACAGACGGTGATCACTCTGTGCAATGTTCAGGTCGAACAATGAATCCTGAAATTTTTAATGAGGTTGTGTATGACAGCTTTTGAAAACAAAAGATAGTCGTCTGAATTCACTGATTTATTCCTATAGGGTTCTTAGAGGGAGTTAACATCGTTCCATGGCTCCTTCTAAAATATTCTAAATGCGCACAGAGGGGATCTTAAGGGCCTATTCCTACTAAATTGAAGACACAAAAGCAACTTCCTAAATACGTGTTATCCCTATTTCTCCAGTTGTTTTGATATAGGGTAGATACAATGAAACTTTGTCTTACGCTGTCAAATTTAATATTTACATAAACACCTGATGCTAATCAGCGGACAAACATATAAAATCGATATTACAACATAAAATACATATTTAAAATACCCGACGTTTCGAACTTTAACTTTAAAGTCATCATATGTGGGTTGACCTTCGTTTGGAGGAATCCGTGGACACATCACCGAGTGTTTCAGATGCTTGAATGGAAACATTTGTACAAAAAAACCCTTCAAAACATAATTGGATCTTAGAGCATGGCGCCATCTGCTGGCAGACTAAAATTTCAATACTTAGGTCTGCAAAAAAATTAAATGTTATATTGGAAATACACAAGCTTCAAACTGTTAATCCAAAAGTCTGAAATTAAAAATGGAAAAACAATTCATGGTAGACTTCACCTTTACATAAATTAATCTCTATACATTCACTTATGAGGGCTTTAGGACGATTAGAATATGTTGAAATAATGTTAAATTTTCGAATGCAACATTCACAGGGATGAACAGGGATGGCCGCCCCGGGAACACAGCTTTCGCTTTAGAGTATAAGTGTAATCCCGGGGGGGGGGGACTCAAATCCACTTATATCACCTTCAGAATATAATCTAGATAAAGCTGTGATATGTTTACTAAATGCCGAATCATTTTCATGCTCATTAACCCTTTCCGGCGCGAAGTAACTCTGTTTGTAAAATGATGAAATGATGGACTGTCACCAGAAATTACAAACGAATTTTTTAGAAAATAAAAACTTACTTGTTTTCCCACACTATATAAAAAGAAAATTTTAATTAAATATTTTGGGTGTCAGTACTCTTAAAAGTACCTTTTTTGTGGACACCGCCCTCTAAGGGGTTAAACCGCCCAAACATTCTTCTGTTTGTCTTACTAACATAAAATATTAATTGGCCTTTATTAATTTGTAGTGGAATCTCATAATCACTGGATCGGTCAGAAGTCGGTATATGATCTTGTTTATTGCAGTAAGCAGCAAAAAGATTTTTAGTAAGGCAAGCCAAAAAATTAAACATTAAATCTATTAAAAATCCTTCATGATATCCCATACATGATAGGAACATTGGTAGTTTTTCTGTACACAATGTAGATGGTCTGAGGTATGGTTGCGGGATGGTTGGCGGGGTGTCTTCTGCACTTACCAATTATTTTACGGAACACTTGCTGATGATACCCACGGTCGATTCCAATCCTGATGATATGGCTAAGTTCATCTTCCAAATATTCAAAAGAACAAACAATGTGTGCTCTTATGATGAAAAGAGCCAAACGTTCTCATTTTGTACTCCCATGAGGTTGAGGCGGTAATAGAAATAACATTATCTATTTTCAACTGTTTTCTAAAATAGGATAGATACATTCCGCATTTTAAAGCTATGTGCATCACTAAGGGTTTAAATCTTACTTACCTATGTGGAGACACAACATGTAAAATGTTAGCTACATCCGTACACAAATTAACGGGCTGCGTAACTAACACCCTTACTACAAACTATATAAACATATGCTTCTGAAAAAAAAAACGTATTAATAACTCAAAATTGTAAATCTTATTATTAAAATGTATTGTAAACGGATTTGTTTCCCATAATAGCTTATACTAAAACAAATAACGTGTTCAATTTCTCACTTTTGTCTCGATTGTCTCGACCATAGATACGCAAGTCTAGTCGAAGAATAAATAATATTGTTTACGATAGCTTATTCCCTGGAAGTGTCATTAATAAATAATATATAACGATGAAATACTGATCTCAATGCTAAGACATTGGCGGGGAAAAACGCCATTAATTTTTGCAATAAACGCATTCAAAGTGTTCTTGCAATGTTTGTGATAAAAAAAAGGGGGGGGGGGGGTATCGACACTTTCCCGTCCTAAACGTTGTTTTATTTTCGTAAACAAGGAAATAATGAGTTTGAAAGATAAAATCTTCTAGCTTTTTAAAGAGAAAAGTTATGATGTTTTATTTTCTGTGTATCTCATATTATTAAATTTCATTTTAGAAAATCCTACCTTTACATAAAAGGAAATCTGTAAATATAAAAAACAGGGACTATACCTCTTAGATCTGTGGAAAGTGTCAAAAAGAAATAGACAGAATGGGACAAAATAGACCTTTTAGACATTCTGAATATATAAACATAAATGATGTCGAAAAACAACAGGATATACAATTTAAAAGAAACAGAAACGCTCATAGAGAAATTTATACAAGGTAGGTAATAACAAAGTAAAATTTCTACAGAGATTACTATAAAAATTTCTTTTTTTAAATATTTTTGCAGTTTGGAAATAATTAAATATTTGATGCTTTTATTTTATATTTTAGAATTCTTTATTTGATATATGTTTAAAATGTATACGGCAGTAAATCGAAATGTCTTTCTTTTTTTTTTTTTTTTTTTCGAAAATGTGGATAACCAAGAAGTTTGTTTTTAGGTGTGTTTATTCTCTGTTATTCGGTGCCACATATGATCGTGCATATGCCTCTAGGTTAGTGCTAAATAAAAAAAATAATCTGATTCTGTGACTGACCGATTGGAGAGGTGACGACTGAACACTGATTTTCGCAGTAAGCGACCCGACATTTTATAACCTGGCTTGTTATTTCACTACAACGACGCAAGTGCACGCACAGCGGCAGTAACGGTATCCAAGCGGATTATGTCTAAAAAATAAAGTGAGATTACTTCTTTATGAAGTGAGATTACTACTCTGTCTATTATTTGGCTTGAAAATAATCACTGCCAATAACAAAACAGCGAATTTTATTGCTTGACTCTCCCTAAAAGTTTTATGTGTATGTGAATAGATTGGATACATACTAAAATAAGCTTTTAAAACATTAAAAATGTTTTTATTGATATATGAGTTTAATAGATATTTTAAAAATGGATTTTTCTAAGTATCTAGATATCTGTCTTTTTATCTATCCCTATCACTATATTTTTCTCTAGATTAATATAACTTTTAGAAAAGTAGCAGAAATCCGAATGTGAAAATGCAAGGATAAAGCATTAATGGAAAAGTATAATCGGTAGATTCGTTCCCTTATTGCAACCATACATATTTTATTTAATTATGTAAAAAGGCAAATAAAGAATATGATCTCGTATTTTTTTCGTAGGTCTTTTTGGGGAAAATTCGGAAACATATACAGCTCTATTTAGTATTTTATTTTTTTAATTAAAATCTTCATATGTGGAGATAAAAGCAGATCTGTAAATTTGAAAAAAGAAACACAGATTCCGCTTAGAACTTTGGAAACTGTCATAGATAAATGGGTAGGAGATGAAGAATAATAAAGAAAAGTTTGAAACCCAAAATAAAGACAAAAAGCTCCATGTTCGGTTTTGGTTTATTTTATGAAAAAAAGTATTGTTTTATATAGTTTATGTATCAAAATAGCTTTTTTGAGTATGAGTTTATAAAAAATGGATATACGTATATTACTTTTATATGCACTTGAATAAATGGAAATTCAACAGATCAAATGTTGATGAAAATGTTTTCGTAGAAGTTGATAAAAGATCTAAAATCTTAATTTGCCAATATATCTATACTTCTATTTCTCTTTTAAACATGTATTTAGAAGAAAAGAATAATTCACTGAAATGAAAATTTCGTGCTATTTTAGGAAAATTTTTACTCACTATTTACCTACTATTGGATTTCTGAAAATTTTCGAATTCCGATTATCGATAGTCCAACAGCTGTTAAACATTTTAGGGAATGTATTTGAGGCACCCTGAAAATTTGTGCAACACTTCTTTTGTAATGCCTGAATACAAAATCGAATGTCTTGCTGAAGGATCGTGGCCCAAAACCTGTGCCAGACAAAAAATGGCACTTGACACGTGTCTGGCACAGTTTTTGTGCCGACTAAAGTGTCTGTCATTTTCAAAATATTTTTTTTCTAAGTATAAATATTATTCTGTTTCAATCTCAGCGTGCCTCAAATACCTTTTTTGGGTAGTCAAAAAATGGCACTTGACACGTGTCTGGCACGGTTTTTGGGCCGACTAAAGTGTCTGTCATTTTCAAAATATTTTTTCTAAGTATAAATATTATTCTGTTTCAATCTCAGCGTGCCTCAAATACTTTTTTTGGGTCGTGTCAAAAAATGGCACTTGACACGTGTCTGGCACAGGTTTTGGGCCACGATCCTTCAGCCAGACATTCGATTTTGTATTCAGGCATTACAAAAGAAGTGCTGCACAAATTTTCAGGGTGCCTCAAATACCTACTCAAAAATGTTCAACAGCTCTCCTACTACGACGGATTGATACGTTTTAGGGATCAGAGATCCCTAAAGACATGTTTTTAGAAAATGTCTGTCTGTGAGTCTGTCTGTCTGTGACACTAAAATTCTGAGCACACTATTTCATGAACTATGTACGAAATTTAATAAAACTTTAAATTAAGTTAGTCCCTAATACAAATTGCTGCTGATTTTTTTTTTTTTTTTTTTTTTTGTGCAAATCACCCAACAGGTGACGTTTAACACCGGTGACAAGGTTGGCTACTTTCGAACCGAAACAGATCTAGTACCATTTACTGTTCTGTTTAGGACGGGGTTTTCGATGCCCTATAATAGCGGACCAAATGTATGCTGCATTAAACATGTTTTCCCCATGTTTGAACATTTTAAAATATATAAATGCATTTTATGCAAAATGACATTTTTCTAGCTGAGCGGGATCAGAATGCAAAAACTAATAAATCGATCTTTCTATGTTTTTTAGTTGTTGTTTAACTAAAAAAAAACATAATTTATTACAGCTTTTGCAGCTTACAGCCATTTTTATAAAAAATAAAAAAAATTTAAAGCACGCCAAATTGAGAATATAGGTGCCAAAAATAGAACTTATTTTCAAATGACCGCCACCTTGTTGATTTTCAATTTTTTGGCCTAAAATTCTTGAAGCTCCAGATAATCTTACCTACTTTTATACACATTCGTGGAGTAATGGATTACAGAAAACTAAAAATGTGTATATTTCATTGTCTTTAAATATATAGTTAATAAGAATAAAACGTTTTGTAATCCATTTAATGCATAATGAATTTATATCTCCATGCTTTGAACTTGTAGATGCATAGATACTTAATACTGAAATATTGGTTGTATTTCTCCTTTATATTTGAAAATACTTTAAATTTTGATTTAAAAACATTAAACATATTTCAAAAATGTATAGATTTCCAGATTGTACTGGCCATAAAACAATTTTGTTATCTATACAGTAATTAAGATATGAGTTTTTCTCTATAGAAGTATCTGTAGCTACCCTTAAAAAAAAGATGTAATTCTACAGACGTAAAGATACACAAATCTGTGTGCTTACTAAAATTTTATCTGTACACTGTAAAAAAAGAAAAAAAAAAGATGTAAATCTACAAAATTTGTTTTTGTAAAGCTACAGGAATCTGTATGCTTAATAAAATTTTATCTGTAACCCTGGGATTATTACATTTTTTTTCAGTTACTTTAAAACGTTCTAGGAATCTCAGTTTGATAGAAAATTTGTGGTAACCTTAAAGAGTTTTGTTTTATAGTGTAATCATGAATCTGTTTCATGATTTTTTTTTGTGGCAGTTGCATAAGAAGTTCTAGGCTTCCCAGTTTCCTTGAAAATTCATAGTAACTTTATAGATTTTTTTACAGTGTAAAAAGTATAAACGTAATGACAAAATATTTATTTTTAGCTATTGAATGGAGAACAAGGAATACAACAGAGAATTACCGTGATAAATAAAATACAGCGAAGTGAAATGAAATTTTAGGAACGGAAACTCAATTAAAATATTTTATCAGATAAAAGTTCAGATAAAAGGATAAAAGGATATCAGATAAAAGGATAATCAGATAAAAGGAAACTCAATTAAAATATTTTATCAGATAAAAGTTCATGTTGGTGTTCATGGAAATGAAGTAGCAGATCTTGTTGCAAAAGATGTTATGGAAATAATAGATACATTTCTGCGGATGTTTTTTTATTAATCCAAGTTTTACTGTTAGAGGAAAAGACTAAAACAAGAAATGGTAGACAAATAGCAATAAGAATGGTATATTGGTTGTACAAAAAGATATACTATAGAATTTATTACTTAAAATTTCTGAAAACATTTATTTCACAGATGAATTTATATATGTTTGCAATTAATCACCATCTTCAAATTACTTCTTCAAATATAATACAACAGTACAGAATAATACAGAAACTATCGCAACAGACATTACTAAATCGATTTTCATATACAGTGAAATCTCTTTGAACGGTCACCTCTAAACAGCGACAACCCCCTAATACCGGCCACACATTGATCGAATCAAACACATTCCATAGCATTAACAATAATATGAAACTCTAAATAAGGAATTCTGAAGAACGGCCGCTCAAATGTCACGAGAAAAGTTTTTAAAAAAGTTTCTGGTACAATTTCATATTTATTTGCAAACCAAAATCTGACGCAGATCAAACAAAATTTACTTAGTATGTCAATAAAATGTTACTTAATCTCTTGAACACTTGAATCTTTTTCCAAAACTAGACATAGAAAATGAAGACAATAATGATGGGGAAAATTTAGATAATATTCTTAGAACAGCAAGCATAGTTAACACGAACGCCAGTAAGTGCGTGTGTCTGGACAAAGATTTGGCAGTTACTGCTACATTTGGTTCATACATCAAACGGTGGAAGACAGAAGAGAGGAAGAGAAAAGTGATCG
This sequence comes from Maratus speciosus, assembly GCA_963932465.1. Lineage (NCBI taxonomy): Eukaryota > Metazoa > Arthropoda > Arachnida > Araneae > Salticidae > Maratus > Maratus speciosus. The sequence continues at coordinate 172,559,986 of OZ010790.1, read as the reverse complement.
GAAGGGGATATGGAAGAGATTATAGAATCACCTAAAATTTCCATTATTAACGCATATACCAAACGTCTTATGAACTTTCGTGAAATCAAAAATTTTGCATTAAATCATAATGATGATGAGTTGAAAAGCAAAACAACTCATACTATTATATCTTTAAAGAAATATATTTGCAGAAAAAAAGCAACTGCAAATCACTGATTTTTTAATGTATTAAAACAATAAGGATTAATTAAAATGATTGTGTATTTCTATTTAAATTTATGTAGTTATGATTTTTTTTTTTAATTAAACCTCTGAATAACACCCACCGCTGAATAGCGGTCGCTTTTCATCGGTCCCACTGGTAACCGTTATTCAGAGGTTACACTGTATTTTATAAAGAAATGAAAACAGATAAAATAATTACCTGCCTCAAAATAATTGAAAATGGACAACATAATTTTCATAAAGTGTCACATTACCAATAGTTTCTAAGATGAATAAATGATATTTCAATCATTGCAGGCACTGCTCTTTACTGGAATAACACCACAATTTCATAATCTGTACATTGTCTAAAATTTCCATGAAATGTAAGTCCAATATTTAATTTTTGTTGGCTTATAAGTTTATATGTTATGTGTAAAAAATATATATATTAAGTTGCCACCGCTTTTTTTAGATACATATCGCTGAAATAACGCTAAGTTATAAACTACATACATTGGTAGTGCTACTCGATCTGACTCTGACTGTGGCGTTAACATTTCGAACACGTTTATAAACGCTTAGACATTTCTCCGTTTAAAAGCAGGTTATTTACATACAATGATACAATCAGAAAATTTTTGAAACTCTTTTCTTTGAAACGTGTATTAATTACAAGTTTATCGTGCACGATCGACTTTAGACGTACACTTAATAAATAATTCCGATCCGATAGAATCTATGTATTATTTTTCGTATAAGCGGTCTAGCAGAGAATATTGCATTGATTTCATCTGTCCTAACTGGACCCTAAAACAAGTCACCGATAGACTTATGGGGAGCGCACAAGACCATTGGTAACGCACTAACAACACACTTCATTTATTAGTAGAGATAAGGCGTACAAAAATGATGCTCGTCTGAGGTAAAATGTTTGTATAAGCTGTCTTTAATAATACAGGATACGTAAAATGCACTTTTCAGTATAGAGTAATTCCGGGTGAGATGCCGCATATTTTTTTTTATTTGTATATAAAGTCACATGGTGCACATAAAATAAAAAAAAATCATGCTGTGCTATATAATGATAGATATACAACATGTGTACTGCGACAAAAAATATAAAAAACATATTTCATATTTTTAACATTTTTTTCTAACGCTGTGGCGCGACATTGATACATTCAGGATGAGATGCCGCTTGTGCGGGAGTTATTCTGCGCTTTTCTTATAAACAGAATGAACTTATAAATAAAAAATATTCAAACAAATATTAATATCTCCATTATAATTAACCATGTAGTAAGAAAAAAGGCGGCTTTGGTGGTTTTACACTTCTAGTTCCAGGTTCTCAGGCTGTAAATTAATTTGAGATGCATTGATTAGCACTTTTCTTGATGGATTTGCCTCCCCTTGTGTCGTGTTATCCGGTACGGGCATTTCACTATCCGCTAATGCAGAAAACAAATGTTCTGGGAGAGCGTTGTTGTTAAAAGTGAAGATCATAGTGACCTTAAAGCCACTAGTACCGTTGCCAAGAACTGCGGATTTGTTCCAAACATCGCAGTTTAAAGGCTCTACATTATACGGAGCAAATCTGCGCCAAACATGATACATTAACATTTCCGGATCCCATTGTCCTCCGGGGCTTACATTCTTTTTCTTTTATAAAATGTGGGAATTTCTAATAAATTCTGTAAACAAGTTTAAATTTTATCTGGCTTTTATAAACAATATTTAATTTAAAGCCAGGACGTTAAAATGCAAAATCAATTAAACAGTTACAATTAACGAACAATAACATACTTAACTTGGTTAGTCTGTGCAAAAAGAAAATGAAATATTTAAAAATACTTAATCAAATCCAGAAAATATACTTCAGTAACATAAGAAAATAAGACACGAGTAGATAAATTTCAGTTTTATTAATCGCGGCATAACATGTTTAAAAGTTTGGATAGGGAAATCTTCAGCTTATATCAAAATAAGGATTGTACAGCTACGTGTAAACATCAAAATGGGATTCATGATATACACTTGTTAAAGTAATCTCATTGGGCACCTATACTGAGCATCTGACTGCCATCCATCGATAATTATAAGAAATAGAAGGGGACGGGATCTATCCAGCATGCGGCGACTCTACCGGATTTACTCTACTACATTCAAAGTCAATCAATTACTTCATTAAAAAAAGATCATTCTTCAAAAAAAAAAAAAAAAAAAAAAAAAAAAAACATTTGTTCAGTTTAGCTATTTGTCATTCAAATCAAATTTCCTAACAAAAGAAGAACGAAAAATCATGCGTCCAGTATAGATTATGCAATATTTTCCAACACATTCCGAATTTTGTAACCCACATTCACAGTTTATTTGGGTAAAAAATGATGTCTAAAATACAATTTGAAACAAGCATAAGAAATTTGTTTGAAATTAGTTTGAAAATCCAATTTCTACTATTGCCATTAAAAGTCAGAAAAAAGACCTGATTTTTTTTTTTTTTTCTGTGAGTGTGTGTGTGCAGACCTGTATATGATCTACAGATTTCTATGCATACCACATATTAGGCTAAAAGTTACTCCAGTTAAAGGACAATCGAAAATTTTCATTCAGCAATTTCCGTGAATAAACGGAAATGCACTTGAGAGCTTTTTCTGTAGCTCTGTGCATGATCTAAAGAATTTATACACACCAAATATTATTTCTAAAAAATTTTCAATTTAAAAACGCATATTTGTTTGATGTTTATTCAAGTGCCAATGTCATACTGATGGGAGATTTTAATGCGAAGTCAACGATTTTAGAGCACAACCCACGCAAATCTGTCGAGCACAGAGTATCGTGTTAGTGGACGCAACAGCTGTCCAGACAGGGATCTCATTTGCGAGAATTGCGTCGACTTTGAAGACGCGGATGGGGGGCATGCCGTTCTCATCAAGCATAAACGGACATCGTAGAAGAACTCGATCTTGTATGCAAAGTGTGTCTTGTTTTTAAAAAAAATGTATTTGCGCCATGGTGAAACAAGGCCAAGTGATCAAAGTGGCACGAATAAACTGGAGACATGAAACACCAGTTATGCTGGTTTTCCCATTGGCAGAAGAAGTCTCCACTAGCGAGAAATCTCAGATGAACTTACGAGATACCACTTCCTGAAAAGGCTTTTTTTTTCGCAAACATTAGAACCTGGGAATAGGCTTCTTTACCATTCACGAACTTGAATTTGAAGTAGAAAAGCTTGCGCCTAACAAGTCACTCGACCGTAATGTGATCAGTTTTGACGTTGACCGAAAACTTCTCAAGTTCCACCATGTATGGCTACTGACCCTGTACTTGTCTTCGGACGTCTCGTTTCCCGCTCAGAGATTAGACTGACGAGGTGTCTTTCCGTAAATGATGTTCGTTTTACCATATAAATCAATCTCAATTAATCTGTTTATGTTTCTAAGAATATTTTATTATGTCTTTTCTAAATATTTTAAGGAAACCGATCATCTAGTTGCCCGATTTAGCAAATTTAGTCTCTGATATATATTTTTTTTTCAATTATATATAGGATGTCCACTTATAAACTGACCGACATTTATTTTCGCATTGTTGATTCTAGATGCATACTTCCAATTACAAAAACGTTTTAAATAAGCAAAAGAATTATTTTTAAAGCGATTTGGGTCAAGAAAGACATTTATTAAAAAATTACGAAATTTAAATTTTTATACAGTTCCCCGGTCCTGTAAGTGATATTTAGTAAAAATTTACTGTGGCACTAGCAAGTAAGATAAAAATAGTCCCATTCATCTAACAGTAAAATTGACCGAGTTATGAAACTTGGAAATGCATGACTTATACCACTTTTTTGCATCTCAAAACAGATTATTTCGGCCATGCTTTCAGGAGTCGTATATAAAGTACTTAAAATTATTTCAAGGTAGCTGCGCTTTGGAAGAAATCGTACAAATATTACGATTGAGTTACATTTTATTGGTTAATTTTCAGATTAGTTCAAATAATTGTATTTTAACAAATGTTTCATTTTGTAAGAGTTTGAGGCTATGATTTATTTTTAAAAAATTATGTTAATTTCATAAGGTTTTATTTAACTTGCAACGATCATCTTTCCAGTTTAAAATTTGTACTCGAACTTTAACTCACTTTCAAATGTTTGATCGAAGATAAGTTTTACATACTGACTTAAATCCGATAACAATGTAATATTATTATGATTTTCGACGCTTACCAGCTTATACATACTTATATTAGGGGATAACACAAAAAAATTTCCGTCAACAAGTTTAAGAAAGAGTTTTAGATTAGATAACATAAACCTGCGATGGTTGTGTTTTTTTTTAATTTTATAATTAAGTTTTTCGTATTTTTTAACGCTGAATAAAAAAAATGACCTTCACTTTTGAACCAACATGCCAGAATTTTTGGCAGATCGTAAATTTCAAGGTTAAAAAATAGCGAGAAATCTGATACTATAAAATAGATGTCAGACTTTTTTATTCAGTTTAATTTTATTTAATTCAAGAACTCATTCAATTTTTTGGCTTATACTGGGTTTCTTGTAGCTAAACAGCACAGGGGTCCGATGAGGTTGGGAGGGGAGGGGGGATCAATTTTAACTTTGAGCTATTTAACTTTGAAATTTGCGATTTCAGAGAAATCCTGACGTGATGGTTTAAAATGAAGCCCATTTTCGGATTCATCGCTAAATAATCAATATCGCTAAATAATCAATATAAAAATCAATTATCAAAAGTTAAAAACATAACAATCACTGCTATTTTATAGTATAAAATTTTCGCTATTTTTTCTTTTTTTAACTTTAAAATTTACAATTTGCAAAAACTCTTTACGTGATAGTAAAAAATGAAGGCCAATTTCGGATTCAGCCGTAGAGAATACGTGAGAATAAAATATCAAAAGCTAAAAAACATTACATAACCAAGCATTTGCAGGCTAGTGTAATCTAGTAACATTTTAAAATATGTATCATTTTGTAAAGAGTTGAGGCTATTGATATTCATCATTTTATTTTTAAAACTTCTGTTTTTTTTTTCCTTCTTATATGTTTATTACAAATTGTATTTTTTGGCTTAATATGCCAGAATGATTAAAGATTTCAAATTTATATTGCAATACTAATTTTACTCTCAATCATTTCTTTAATATATCTGAAGAAATTATATTTCTGCTAAATTTGTGAATGAACCCTAATTTGCAGCAAAAATTATGCTCCAACTTTAAACAGCTGTTACTCTGTCAATTTTAATCGTTGAACAACGGGACTTTTTTTTGCCATACTTGTCAGTGTAACAGGAAAAGTTTACTAAATAAAACTTTTAGGACTGGGGACCGTATAAAAATTTAAATTTCTTAATTTTTTAATAAATGATTTTCTTGACACAATTCGCTTTAAAAATAATTGTTTACCTTATTTAAACCATTTTTGTAACTGGAAGTATGCATCTAGGAAAAACGGTTGCGAAAATAAAGGTCGGTCAGGTTATACGTAGACACACTGTATATATACGTATATTCATTGGTAATGAATATTTTGAAAATAAAACATTAAAAATTACTAATTTGGAAATATATATATATATATATTTCATCAGTAATTAAAAATGTGAAAACACCATAACTCTGGAAAGAAGGTGTATATCAACAATATTTAACTATAAAAACCCCAAAAACCAAAGCGATATAAGTAAGCGTCCTATCTTAAATGGGAGAGGTAACCGCAAGATTAAAGGCGAGGTCACGTCAATCAAGGTCATACGCCACCCAGCGGACGGAGTGAACTACAAGAGGATTATTAACTTCTTTCCCCTTTGTGGATGATCTATAAGTTCGATATCTATGAAATAACTATGCGCACGCGCAGCCGTGATTTTATTCGTTTGTCGTCTGCAGTACTTAATTTTTGGAAGTATAGATATAATTCGATTTATTTATTCGCCATTATTTAATTTATTAATTGAAGTTAGTTATTTAAACAAAATCAGTTCTTTTAAGAACTTATATTATTTGGGAAAATGCCACGTTGGCGTTCTAATTATTGCAGTTTTCAAAACTGCAAAAATAACTCTCTATCTGAAAGAACACAATTTTTTCGCTTCGCAAAAGAGAAAAACAGGTTAGTTTTGTGTTTTATTATAATTTGTAAAAAAGTTAAAATATTATTTAATATATATTATTAAATGTCAGTGATTTTAATACGTTCTATTTGAATCATGTTTTTGTAATGCAGTGAACAAGGACATATAAAAATTAGTTAATGTATGTGAAGATAGAATTTTACAGCACCGTTTTCAATTCAATTCCTGATAAGATAAAGTTATAAAAATGACATAAACATGTGTATTTCCAATGAGAATTAAACGTTTTATTACGCTTAGAGTTTAAGTATAAATTATTTAATTAATTTTAAGTCATATTTTTTATTTACCGGGCGCAGGCGATAAGTTGCCAAATATTCTCTTGATCGAATTGTATTTATAATATTTAAAATAGAAGCATTTCATTCATTCCATTTAAAACTCATTTAATTTTACATTAGGATCCACTTTAATTTAAAATGCAAGCAGTAATTCTTGTACTATTAAACCAGCAATAATTGATTATTTATAGTTTTAAATATTTTGAGAATTTTAGACAACAGCTTTAAAAAAATTCCTAAAATCGACAAATTACTTTTTTTTTTAAATCTAGAAATATGTCGGTCATTATGTCATATCCGGGAAAAATAGTTTTCATGGGATACCTGCACTTCACACAGGTGAATAACATTGCAGAAAGCATGCAAAGTATAGAAGAAACTTCAAAAATTGGAATAAAATATAAAATATTTACAAATAGTACGTGGTATGCTCAATTAAACATTTATTATCTTACACTGGTTCTTCGCAGGGGTAAAATGGATAACTTTCCGTAATCGGGCCGATAGCCGTGATTGGCGTCAAATGAGAAAACAGTATACAATTGTAACTGTATAAAAGTTAAATAATGGTTAGAAAATGAAAGTAACTTTTATCGAAATAACCCAATTGCGGAACATTCTCCAAATTTGAAAAAGGCTTATGAATCACACAACAATTGCCAATAAATGAAAACTATAGACTACTAATAAGCTCGACGTAGCAGTTGTTGGTCGGTAGCCAATAATTTCAAATTTCCCTTTTAATTTTGTCCGGTTTCAATTTTTTTTTCTCTATCTGACTTCAGCAAAAGAGTCGGAATAAATAGTAGAAAAAAGGGCTGCGGACGGAGATTGGCCAATTGAACGTATTAAAATCACTGACATTTACTAATATATATTAAATAATATTTTAACTTTTTTATAAAAAAATATAGGGCTAAAAATCACGTTTAAGATGCTTAAAGGTTTTAAATATTTCTCTTTTGCAATTTCCCAACCATCTGGTATATTTTAGAAATCGTAGTTTGTAACATAACTTACTCAATTGTTGTACTTGTATATACAGTTGTAACAACCATAAAGAATGTTTAAGGATTTATCAGCTACGTTTAGATAACGTAAAATTAATTTGCTAATTTATAATCAAGTTATAAAAATACTAAAATGTTGTATTGTTACTAGAAACACATCCATGTACATAATTTTTATTTTTCTAGCATATCTGGGAGGGAAAAATCGGTTATTTTTTTTTTATCTTTTCATATATATGAATAGGGTTAGATTAAATAATCAGTGTAAAAAAGTACTTTTATGTTAGCCGGCCCCAGTTCATAAACCGTCAAATATTTTCCCCATCACCAGCGTTTATGTTGCATTCATTTCATTCAAAATATAAAATCATCATTTTAAAAATATACTCGTCATTTGAAAAACATAACTTTATTTAAAATACATACATACTGGTATATTACATCAATTTAAACACATGCTTTTCGCCATTATATTTAAAATACATTTTTTTTCTAATAAATAATAACATAAACCCAAGGTGGGCAAGTTTCTTCCAATGTGGAAAAAAAACCTGGAAAAAACCATGGAATTAAAAATTACGCCTATAACTTTTATTAACAAAAAAGGTTTTCTTTTAGCCTGAATAGCTTGCATAAAATTCAGGTCTATTTGAAGATATTTAGAATTTAAGAGTTATAGGAGGAAAAGCAGACAAAGCCATTTTAGAGAATACCTGTTAAAATTTTAATCGTGAATTTCAAATATTTACTCACTCATGGAAGATTAACCTTGTTTACCAGATTTATTGCAAAATATTTTTGTTACAGCTTGTTTTGATAAAAATATATGTATTTAAAAAATAGGTGTAATGTCAGTTTAGTTTCGAGGCAAAAGGCAATACTGTTTACGTAGCATTAGTGCTTTTTCTCCCGAAATTAAAATGACATTGCGATTTTTTTTTTTTTTTTAATATACATATTTTCATCAAAACAAACTGTAACAAAAATATTTTGCAATAAATCTGATAAACAAGGTTCATCTTCCTTGAGTGAGTAAATATTTGAAATTCATGATTAAAATTTTAGCAAATATTCTCTAAAATAGCTTTGTCTGCTTTTCCGCCTATAACTCAAATTGTAATTATCTTCAAATAGACCTGCGCACGAGATGCGCAGATGGTAGATATTCTGTCATATATGACGGCATACAAAAAACCCGTGTATTTGCGTTATTCACTCCATCCACAAGATGGCGCAGCTGTGTCAATTTACGGCAGATTCCAGCATTAACTTTGTACGCTTACTTATAGCGCTTTGCCCAAAAACTTTCAAAAATACAAGTAAAACCAAAACACAGGCATAAAACTGTCTGTTCTGCATGAGTGGGAGGACAGACAGACCTAACTCCATCCCCACTGATAAAAGCTTGCAGGTTTCTGAACACACGTCCATCCTGAACTCAATACAGAAAAAAAAAATATTGTCATTTTAGAAATAAAATTTAAAAAGCTAAATAAACAAAATTTAAACAACAAAGTAACATAAAAAAAGCATAACTAAATTACAAAACAATTTTTTTTTAAAGATGAGCAACATATGGTAGCATCCTTCTTGAACATTCCATATGATGCGTGAATTCTAAAGTCTTGTATAAAGTACCAGTTGACATGGATGTTTTGAATCGATGGAGGTTTGCAGATTTGGATTTAAAATTTTTGATAATGGACACAGAAGGAAAATTAACAGTTTCCTATTATAGACAGGTGAAGGACATTGTACAGGTACTTCTGTTTCATATTTTTGTATTTTTCTTGTAGTTTTGGGAGGGTGGACGTTGTTCTGCATTCATACATGTTAAGATAATTGAATTTGTTTATATTTAAATTGCAATTTTAAAGTAATTTTCTAAAAGACATTTTATTAAACGTTCTTGTTTTGTTTTGTAATTTAATTATGATTTGTTTATATTACTTTTTTGTTTAAATTTGGTTTATTTAGCTTTTTGAGTTTTATTTCTAAAGTGACAATAGTTTTTTCTGCATTGAGTTCAGGATGGACGTGTGTTCAGAAACCTGCAAGCTTTTAACAGTGGAGGTGGAGTTAGGTCCGTCTGTCCTCCCACTGATGAAGAACAGACAGTTTTTTGCCTGTGTTTTGTTTTTTACGTGTATTTTTGAAAGTTTTTGGGATTTTTATAGTTAAATATTGTTGATATACACCTTCTTTCCAGAGTTATGGTGTTTCTGCATTTTTAATTATTGATGAAATATATTTTGTTGCATTTGATATGAGCTGCTTTTGGCGCCAGTTATGCAATAATTTTTTATTATATATATATATATATATATATATATATATATATATATATTATAATTGAATATCATTTTTAAAATATGCATTAGCAATGAAAATTTTAAAATATTATTGTCGCATAAGCATTTTTAAAATTTAAATAATACTTATATTTTACTAATTAAATTTAATGAAAACGCAGTACATATAAAGTGAGTTATGTATGCAAATGTATGTATGTATAGCAAATATATGTATGGATGTGTTACATAGCAAATGACATATTTAATTCTGTGGATTTAATATATCGGCTAATGATCACATTTAATTAATAGTTTTTTTTAATTAAAAAATATATTCGTTAAACAATTTTGAAAATTTAAAACTGCAAGTCAGTCGAACTACTTATATCAAAATCTGATAAAAATTTATTTAGGAAGAGCTTATCTACAGAACTTTGTCGATAAATGTAGAAAGCCTATCTTGGCAACACAATTCTTCCAATGTGATCCAGATTACGCAATCTCTATGTCGCTCCTTATCTTAAAATGCTAACTTTAGTTTCTAATGTAAAATACTCATAGAAACTAAATTTGGAGTAAACTTATTTCAGATGGAAAAATGATGCCCTAATCAAAATGACCTTGCTGATTGTTTAAAATTCTAATAAAGAGAATAATATGTAATTTTAAAAGAATTATCCATAATTTATTTTCTTAGAAACGTTTTTTAGAATTTATATCATTTACCTTCATACTGGTTTAATTTTATTTTCATACTGGTTATTATTATCATATCATTTTATTATCATACTTGTTTAATTTTATTGCTTCAATTAATTTTTTCCCTTATAATTATATTACTAACATATTTTGTGTTGAATAAATGTTTTAATTCTATTTGTTGCTCAAATTATTATATTAATAATGTTAACACTCTAAAAATAAATAAATATTTTAATTAAATAGTAATATAATTAAAAATTAATCAATGATTTTCTAAATTTATCATTAAAAATAATTTGTAGAATATTTCTAAGCACAAAGATACATGTTTTCATAATGTGTCAGACCTTTTGCCCAAATTTGCATATAAATATAAATTGAAGATATTTAACCTACCTCCTTTTAATTCCGCTAATATTTATACTAAATGTCACATTCTAATTTTATGAAAGATCATTCATAATATAAAAAATATTGAAGAGAAAAGAAATAAATAAAACAAAACACTATGCTGCAACAATAAAAATTTGATAAATTAGAAATAAATTTTATCAAACTCTAAATATTTATTTAAATTTTTATAATACTTCATAGTTTGAAAAGTGTGTATGTCATAATTAAAAAATAAATTATGTGTTGGAAATTAAAAGGAAAAATTCACTGTATGGTCAACATGATTAAATTAGAGTTTTTATTTTCGGAATCACTATTTATCTACAAAAAAATTAACATTAAATATCTCGTAATATAATATTTTATTGAATAAAATAACTTAACATATTTTAATAGTTATTACTCATTATGTAATACTTTATCTAAAGAACCTTTTATACATTTATAGTTGTAACATGGCATTTGACAGTTTTAGGAGCTACAGTAGTCACTACAAATAGAAGCGCAAGGATATTACAAAATTTGCTGAATTTTTAAATTAACAAATTTCTCAACGCGACGGAGGAATCTCAATGACAATGACATTTCATTTCCGAAAAATGAAACACGCGTGTGATATCAAGCCAACACAACAACTTCGGAAACAAATTAAAACAATTATTCAGCTTGCAAATAAACAAATGTAAATATTAAGCTTGTAAGGATTTTCCTTATGAAATATTATGTCACTTGCAGCAAGCAATTATCATGATTAAAGGAGTGGCATAATTTACAACGAAGGACTATTAAAAATGGTTCAATAAAACGGATTTTTTGGCATGTGACTAGTTATTTATATAAAGGAATTTAGTCTGATATAGTTCTTACTCAAAATTTTAAGAAACATCACAAACAGAACAGAAAATTTTATGTATTTTTTTAAAATAATATTTACTAGTTCTAAAATGAATACTATGAATACAAATCTAGAAATTTCACTTTCGTTTAGAATAATGTTTTGAAATTAACGGGATATGTTTTTAATCCAAACATCATATTTTCTAATCACCGGAAATAAATGAAATAAATAAAAGGAAATGTGGTTGCATAAAAAAACTAACAATTATTATGAATACATGAGAAGCTTGATAATTTTCATTAAGGCTTAATTAAAGCTTAAAAATGGTCAATTAAAATAAACATTTTAATTGGCTTACTGCTATAAGAATTTGTATTTTTTATTTTATTTTAAAGATTATGACTTCCAATTAGTGAAATTATTTCGAATAACCATCGATAATATAAAGCGAAAGCATGCCCATCAGTAACTGTGCTGTTATATTAACGATGGCAAAGAGCTGATCAATGCATTTCGATTATACTGCATTGTGTTTAATTCCAAATATAGCACAAGTTCAAATTTCACACATTCGAATATCGAAGCAAAAGTACTTTGATATGCAATTTTTTTGAAAACTGTATCTCAATTTGCGAATTTTAACCAGGAAATCCGACCCGACCTCCACGAGTTAAATATACACTGTGTACAGAACACTGTGTTTAGTTTAAAAGTACAATCCTTTTTTACAATATTATATTTTCTTATATTACCCATCAAATACACAAAAGAGAATGTTTAGCATTTTTGGTATATATTTGGTATTCGTAGCGGTTTATCGTGAAATATTTCACTTTTTATGCTTTTGTAGTTCTAATTATTTATATGTATAGTATATTACACTGAGGCAAAACAATTGCTGAATTACCTACGTTGTTTAAATCCAAAAGAGTCAATCTTGAGCTGCATGAAGATCTTAAAATATCCATGCTTGAAAATTATTTTTTGAAATTTTTAAAAAACAGCAAAATTAGGTACAATGCAACAAAATATTGAATTTGAAACTGCATTATGTTTTTTCTTCAACCTCTTAAAAATCGTGTGATATTTAGAAGTTAAATAAATTTGCAGTAAAGGTTGATCTATTTGTTCTCACTATCAATATGACGTCAGCTTTAGTCACGGGCATATTTTTTATTTATGATAGCGATAGTGTTTCAAGCATGAATTATTTAAGAATGTGTGCCTATCGCATGCAGTCCGATAACGTAACAAATAAGAATAATGTATTCAAATAAGATAACGATTTTCTTATTTGAATTTAATCGATATAAATAATTCAGCATTTGTTTCCGGCTAATCGTGCATAATGAAATTAAATCTCCGCAAATAAATAAATAAATAACAAATACATAAGTGACAAATTTGTCCGGTGTGTAATCTAACTCTGTCCGTAATGGGTAATCTGAATCAAAAAAGTTTCTATCAATAGTAAAATCTTTGGCGATTCCTTTGGCTATTCAACCCCTGGCATGCAGCTTATACGAAAAATACTGGTTTCTTTTATAAATTTCAGATCTTTATTTGAATCCATAATCGACATTTTGTATATAAACATGCATTATGGTGTTGTGGGGGAATTAAAAAATTATGTTAAATATAAATAATCTATCAGATTTTATAATTAAAAATGATTTTCAATTATTAGCATTATGTTTTTTAATCCTGGAAGTGCGTATTGGATCCTTGTTATTTATTATTATTTCTATAATTATAAAGAGAGTCATAACGGCATTAAATTATAAACAAATAATTTATGACGGATAATGTCCTTAAATGAGAATGTTTATATATCTCAAAGGCGACATTGAATCATTGAAACAGAAGAACTGTAAAGTAAACAATAAATATGGCAAAATATGAAAGCTAAAATACGCTTTCAGAAAATATAGTGTAAAAAAATACTATATTTTATTTTAAACATGCTTAAAAAATTACTGGCATCTTGAAATAATTGATTGCAATTACTTATTGCATTCATATAAATATCAAAATTACATAATTTGGATATTAGAAAACTAAGGATTTTTACATATTTCTCAATAAATCAACTCAAATAAAGGTCATTGGCCTAGTATTCAATCACCTCCTCCTTTTCCTGCAGTATCATAAATATTTAAACATCTAAATCTTGAGTACATAAATACTATATAAATGCATATTTATAAAAACATATTTTTAGTTTTTAATCTTATCCTTCTATAAAAGTTCGAAATATTAATTCTATTCAGTTCTAGGACGAAGGAGACTTAAAATTACAAAAAGTGTAAACCAAATTTGGTGGCCCCAAAACCAAGACCGTAAGGCGAAAAAATCGATTAGACCATGTTCATTAAACCCTTTTGGAGTAGTGGATAATATTCCACAGCAGTTTTTGTGATCCTTGAATAGAGTCCTTGAGCTTATTAGTGATCCTTGAATAGCATTTTACACCCCTTAATTTATATTAATATTATTAATCATTTATATTTACGTTTAATCAAAATTTATAATGTAAGCGGGTATGTTTAATATTATTTTAGCTCCAAAATGTAACGGAAAGTATAATCAAATTTGAATAGAAATACAGTCAATTAAAGGTCATAATAAAACTCTAATTAAAATAGTAAGACAGTTTTCATAAAACAGGTTTTATATATGCAAACAAAAATGTTTTTGTATAGCCATAAAATGCATATTCCAAAAATTTCGAAATTTATGCTAAAAATACTTCAATTGCTTAAAAGACGTCAAATATCGATGGAAAACATTAAAATATTGACATGTTTCGATTGTTTCGCTAAATCCCCACCAGATCACATAAGAAATACAAATACAATGTATATAAAACACCGGAATGTCTGTGAATGAAACTATATGTTTTGATTGATGATCATTGAAAGAGTCAATCGAAACATGTCAGTATTTTAAAGTTTTTCATTGATATTTGACGTCTTTTAAGCAATTAAAATGTTTTTTGTATATATTTTGAAGTTTTTGGAATGTGTATTTTATGGTGTTACTATTAATGGACGTACATTAAGAATTTTATTTTATATTTAATATAATATTTGATGTCTGTATTTTTAGCTGCAACATTTTAAAATTATGTGAAAATTTAAAAGAACTCAGAGTGTGATCTTAAAAAACTGTTTTTAATGCCTTTTTGTCTATCCTAATTTTCGTGATGTTAAGCTTGAGAATAGTTGCTTTTATAAAAGTGAAACTACTTTTATAAAGGTGACAAAAGTGAGTGTCACAGAGGTGTGTATAGACAACTATTATAAAATGTAATTTCCTATACTTTTTGTGATATTCTTTTCTAACAAGGAGATTTGGGTAAATAGTACATTCTGATTTTTTATATACTTAACACAGTGTATGCGGGACATGTAAAAATATGTTTTTTGGGGTTGGGGACAGAAATTATTACTGGTACCGGAAATTTTTTACGGAAGAAAAAGAAGGTGTAATCCAAGCATGCTTGCTTCTTATTGGTTGTGAGCTGGTTTTAATTTACAGTGGCATTTGTGAACGTAAATTTACTGATCATTTTCAAAAAATTGCCCGCATACAATGTGTTAAATGGTTTGGAGGTCCTACCAATGTATAAAAAATTGCGTATGGAATATGAGATGATATGGATAAACAACAAGTTTATATTTAATTTAATGTTTCTATATTTTATGACGATGTCGGACATATCTTCACCGAAATCATCTCGCTTTACTTTTCTTAAAATGCGTCAAATGATTTTATGTTAATATTATTTCATAAAACCTGTTGTTATTTAATGACTTCTCTATACACTTTTGCGTTAGACAGAGTACGAAGTTTTTCCGTTATCCAATCTTGTTATTACCATTTATATTTTCCATTATATTTTGAAATTAAAAAGTGTTTTAGATGTTTTTCTTCATGATATTAAAAGCAATTGCTTAAAATAGTTGTTCTTGTAAAAGTTAGGAATGTGTTATATTTTTCATGCATGCTAGAAGTTACATTTAAGAAATGCTTCATAATATCTTCCCCATGCTTCATAATATCTTGTATCATAATTCGATACGTTTGATCGTACAAAAATGTAACTTTTAATCTTTTGCCTGTTAGAGTATCAAGAAGAGGCGTTTGTAAACATTTCTTATAGGGAAAAGTTAAACATTAAAAATTGAAATTCCTAAAACTAAATTTAAATTTCGTTTACAAAAGTAAATATTTTGTTGCAAATGAAATTTTGTTATAACGAATAAAACGGTTTGAAGAATTTTTGCAGTTGGAAATGTTCCTCTCATGGTTTATTAATCGTATATTCGACAACGATAACAGTGGAAACTCTATGCAACTTAGAGGATTTTAGAGATACCATTAATTAATAACAGGTACAACCTTCTCAATTACGTGTACTGATATTTCCGTTCATTAAGCTGTAGATTTCACTGCAGTAAAAGCATTATAAAAAGTTAATATAATTCTGCAGATATAATGCAGTTTTAAACGATTGTGTAGGGGAGACCGGGGCTAGTTGCCTACAGGGGTAAGTAGGCGCAGTCCCCATAAATCGCCTGTTCGTGGATAGAATGTACAACCAGTCACAGAGTACATTTCTTCTTGCGTTTTACAATCCTCATTCTAGCTTTGCAGCGTTACCTACGTGCAGTGGACATTTAATACGATTTTTCTTTTTTTTGAGCTCATAAATAATTTTTTGTTGCTTCATTCTTTTTCTAATTTCTAATACTTATCTTAATAATTGCGATTTAACTTGTGCAATTTTCCTTAGTGTAAGATTAACTGTACCTACCCCACATGTGATTTACTTGGATTATTCATGCTTAGATGGTTACGTGTCCCTTTTGTGAAGAAATTTATTATGGGGCTAGTAGGCGCATTGAACACGGGGCAAGTTGGCTCGGTGTCTGGTGTATGCTGGTATATACAGCAAACACCGAAAAAAGTGGTTGCAATGCAAGGTTTTGGGCACACAGGGCTTGCCCAAATGGAGACATTCAATTTTTTATTTGTGACAACTGTAACTCTGATGATGTTATCGAGTAGGATAGAAGTTACTCAATGTTAATGTTTTATTCATTATATTTATGTCTGTATAATTTAGAATTTACATTGTACGGCGACAACGCCTTTGATTAAACCTACTGGTAATAAGGAAATTGATTTCTCTTAACTGCGTGTCTTATTTAAATTTTTACAAAGCGTGTGCCAACTTACACCATAGGTATAGGCAACTTGCCCCGTGACGGAGTAAGTTGGCGCACAATTTTCCTTTAACTTTAGGCCTCCGCTAAACATAAACTACAAAAGCTACAAACTCAAAACTCCGGGTATTTATAGCCTAATGCCTGTTCTTTAAAAGTACAGTTAAAGTTTCATAAAAAACTTAAAATATTAAAAAAATCAATAACTAAAAACTGCGCCTACTATCCCCGGTCTCCCCTAAATGATTAATATTCTCAATGTTTATGTTGATGTTCATACTATTTTTTTATATCTTGTTGAGAAAACATCATTTTTGGCAAACAATTACACAGAAAACGTGATAAAAATTTTGCCCTTTTGCTGGTCAGTCAGAGGGTTAATGCAGGAACAGTAATGTAAAAACATATACGACACGCAAAAAAAAGAAAGAAAAAAGATTATTTCATTGTAAAAAAATACGGTGTACCTATAAAAGCTGCAAAATATTGAAAAATTCAAACGCCTTAAACAAATTTGTTTGTGAACATCAACCGGAATTTTATACGGGAATTGTTTCACATAGTTAGGATCGTCAAAGGAAATAAGTAAGGAAAAAATCTGCGTGTACCACAATAAAATTGTCACACATATTTTTGAATGATATTTGAGCACAAGAAAAAAATTAAATTAAGACTCTACTATAACGAAAACAGTAAACTTCGTGATGTTTCTTTTTTTAATTGAATAACAAAAATTTGTCACCCAATGTTTTTTTTTTAAAATCATAAACCTACAAATACTCTATTAATGATGGACGATAGACAGTTTCTTCTGCTACAGCACTCTAATCAGAAAAGAAAGAAATACGCGATGCATTGAAACACTCTCATAATAATGAAGTACATGTTAATGGATCAACAAAAACATTGAATTTAGATAATTACTGTTAATTAAAAATTTAAATTTCTTATTTCACTGAGCAACAAAATTAATTTTTTGCCGAGTTCTTTGCGCTTCTTTACAAATATTTTACTATACGTATCCAGGCACAAATAACAGACTAGGGAACAATGTTCTGGAAATATATTGGGAAACCACGGGATTTTTACTCAATTTATTGACACTTTATTAAAGATGTCTGAAAAATTATCATCATACATATTAAAAAAAAGTTAACTCTGTGTATTACTAACTAAAATAATGAGATGCATTGAAACACGCAGTCGCAATAGATTTTAAGTTATTTAAACGACCCCAACGACAAACAGTAACCTTTATTTTTAAAGGTAAATTCTTTAAAAAATGCTCAAAAGGCTCTTAAGGATTAGTTTGTTTTTAATTTAGTTTATAAAATAAAATAAAATAAAATAAATTACACATAAGCTGAAAATGCTATCAATATATTCATCATTATCAATTATCAATATTATATTATTCCCCAGTATTCTAAGACAAAATACCATTATTGTAAAACAATAATCTAAACCAATAGAAACTGCATTAGAATAAATCCAATGGCTATACTTTTAATCTTAATATTAGCTTCTTTGAAAAATAAAATTCACAAGAAACTGTTATGAAAGCACTATTGTTAATGGATATTATAGATATTCTTGCTCTTAACAGATATATCACACCAATGGACGTCTTTGCTTTTGATATTTAATAGGAGAGCTCCAAATAAAATCATAACACGAAATAAATATTCCACAGTAATTCAATCACAAAACAAACAATATGAAATTTAAACAGTTCACCGTTTTACTGAAAAGGCGATAAAGATAATAATAATATGGATGTTACAAATTAAAAAATTACATTTTATTTAAAATTTCCTAGTACTTTTGGTCTGTAATCTCGTAGCCATCGCCAGGGAATATGATACTTCTACTGTTACTACTTCTACTGCTATCTAGATAGGCATTTAAAATGAAAGTGACGTAAAATAAATAGAACGGCAGCTAAATATTTTGCTCTTTATAAGTTCAATCCAAGGCACTGCTACTTCTACTTCCAGTTAATTGTAGACTCTCCCATTTATACGAAATGACTTATTAGAACGAATGGAACAGAAATTAATAAAAATATTTCTTGACGATGGCCGCGGGATTGCAGGCAGAAAGTATTAAGATTTTAAAATAAAGTGTATATTTTTAAATGGCAACATGATATTGTTATTATCTTTGTCGCCTTTTAAATAAAACAGTTAACTTTTTAAAGTTCATATTGTATACTTTTGATAACACCGTTTGAAGAGCTCATTTTATTTGTGGACGGATTTTATGAAAATTTCTTCTTGATTTATAAATTAATTCTGAAGTATAAATTGTTCAATATTAAATGATTACCCCAGGCTTTTAATTAATGAAAAGAAAGCATGTGCATAAAATATTAATTGTGCATTGGTATTAAAGTACTGAAAAGGAAATATGCTTGTCTTTGGTTAATTTGATGTTTTATAATTCCACTTAATACATTTCTCAAAACAATTATGGGAGCACATGGTTTTAGTGAAATTACGCATATACTTACTCCGATAAGTAACGTAAAATACAAAATTCATACTTTAAAGCGCAGTGGAAAACAGATGATCAAAATTTCACATGTAAATTAAAGTCTAATACGTCAAAATCTATAAGTACAGAAATCGGGATTTCGCAGAAACGTCTGTTTCACTGTCTCACTTTTAAAATTCAATAGCTCAAATTCTGTTTTTAGAAAAGGTGGCTTGGAATTGTCACAACAACGTGATTTGCCGGAATCCATGGTTTGCGAATTATCGGGACTGCTGAATCCCGGTAAACACACGAAGTGTAGCGGTTGGCTTTGGAGGCTCAAGAAATATCAGTGCAAGAATGTTGAATCAATCCAAGAAACAGGTAAAGTTAGACGTCGACCAGGGAAAAATAGGCCATGTGCTGTCACAGCACCTGATGACTGATATATCCTGTTAAGAGCTCGTCGTGACAGAACAGGCAATGCTGCCCAGCTGCAAAGTTCTAGTTGTTCTTGGCAACAGGAGGAAGGGTGTCCAGCCTAACAATCCGAACTATGCTTCATCAGGTTGGTCTCTATTCGCGTAGGCCAATGGTGTGTATTCTGTTCAACTCGAGGCACTGTGCGGCCCAAAGAAGTTCGGCAACTGAACATTGAGATTGAAAGCAACGAGTGCTGTTTGCACGACGAGTCCCGATTGAGTCTAAATGTAACATCCGACGTGTTTTGTTATGGAGAGAAAGGAGCACTCGAAGTAATCCTACATCCGTTCATGAAAGAGCACATTCCAGACGCGGTGGGAGGATGGTATAGGCAGGAATCAGCATAGGGGACCGTATGGACCTGCTAAACATTCGGACTGAAACTTTGAAGGTCCAAAGGTATGGAAGGGAGTTACTTAGACCCCATTTCGTACTTTTCGCTGCAACCATTTGTTTCCATGCTTGATAATGCCAGACCACATACAGCTCGTTTTGTGGATAACATGGTTAAAGCTAAAATAATACAGCGTATAGAACAGCCAACATGCTCTTTTAACCTGAATCCGATCGAGCATGTTTGAGACAGACTCGTAAGATGCATTGCACCGAGGTTAAGGCCTCCTTTTACTGTCGAGGGCATGTAGATTGCAAATTTTGAGGAGTGGAACAGTTTTCCACAAAATGTTATCGATATTGCCATTGAATTCATGAAAAACAAGCTTACAGCAGTTTTATCTATTCGAGGGGACCACACTCCATATTAAACACAATGCATAATTTTTAAACAACATTTTTTTTGTCATTTACATGTAACCAAATTGGTGGACTAAACCGTCTTTTCATGTTCTTTACATCGTTTCAAAGAATCAAAGCGCCCTTATAATTTTTTCCATGTTTTTTCCTGTATTGCACATTGATATGCGTATATTCTCCATTTTATGTCCATGCATGGCTAACTCGCACGGATCTGTTCAGATTTTTGCTTGCTCCGCTAATTTTTTTGAGCAGTGTATATTCATGATTTACTGAAACATAAATTAATTAATATAAGTATACATAAATTCGCTTATTGAGGCGTAACATTTGT
This sequence comes from Maratus speciosus, assembly GCA_963932465.1. Taxonomy (NCBI): domain Eukaryota; kingdom Metazoa; phylum Arthropoda; class Arachnida; order Araneae; family Salticidae; genus Maratus; species Maratus speciosus. Next base: position 172,538,842 of record OZ010790.1, on the reverse strand, counting down.
TTAGTTATTAGATATTTCAGATTATAAAAAAATATGCATATAAAAAACTCTGTAATATTTGCATAATAAATTTTAATTACAGCATTGACTTTGAATAAACTTTTATTCTTATCTTATATTATTTTCTTTTTTACAATTACATATGATCAGCAAGATTATTTTGTTTACGGCACCAATTTTTTTTTATCAGAAATAATTTCCCTTCATATCTAACTTTTTTAGTTCTTTTAGCTTTAGCACTTAAGATAAGGAGGCACATAAAGATGGTGTAATCTTGGATCTCATTCGAAATATGGAGCTAAGAGATATATCTTCCAGATTTACCGACGAAGTTTTACAGATAAACTCTGCTGAAATAGAAGTTTTATCAGATATTCATATAAATAATCATCATTCTAAGACGAAAGGGAAAAACGTTAATAAATTTAGAAGCCTTTTCAAATTAAAAAGTTAAATATCCTGATTGCAGACGTAAAATTAACAATGAAAGCATTATTTACATTACAAAAGTTCTCTTATTTTTAATTATCAAGTTAATTACATATAACTAAGCGAAAACTATGTTTTGGCTAAGTGTAAAAAGTATTGTATGTTTAATAACATTTGAACCTATCAAATATAAATTTTGTTTCATAACATCCACGTATAATAAATAATATAATAATACACGAAAATTTTTAAATTGTCTCTTCAAAGAGTGGTATAGAATTTATTTCAGTATACACGTATTGTTTGAAAAAGACATGGGGAAATTCAAAAAGCAGTTAAGCAAAGTATTTTTTTATTAACATAATAAAAAATACAACATATATTTCAACATGATGAATCCAGGAAAGAGACGAAAAATTAAATAAATATATTTATAGAGACGGAAATAAACTGATTTAAAGAGTCATAAAGAAATACATGAAATGCGGTGCAGTAATTAATTAAATTTCGATCATAAGAATAAAAAATTTTAAATCCTTATCGATAACCATGATAAATTCTTATTAAAATTATAACCTTGAAAGCAATTTATTTTTTAATATTATTTTCTTAGTAGAGAAATGAAATTAATTTTATTTTTCAAAGGATCATTTCATTCCATTTTGGCATCAATTTTTCATTTGAAATAATTTGAATTCATATCTCCTTTATCTTTACTTTATATCTTTTGCACTTTCGATAAAGCTAGGCATAAAGATAATGTAATGTTTGGGCCACAATCTGAGAATGGTCTTATCGAGATATTCCAGATTTATCGACGAAAGTTTTTCAGTAGAAAAACGTGAAATTAAAAGGATATGTCCGAATGATATATTTCTTTTATACGCCTCATTGGTATCTGCAGGCTATCGGCAAGTGTCTGTCGAGCATGAATAGGTATTTCTGTGTAAGAAAGGTGGTTGAAAAATTAAAATACAAAAATTAATCTTAAAAAAAAATACAAAATACGAGGGTACTCTGAAAAGAAATGCACACATGCTTGTTGAACACGAATAAAAACAAATAGCAAGATCGGACAAATGTACATTAAAGTATAATTCTTAAGAATAAAAATCATATATTTATTTTTCAACATAGCCACCGTCAAGGCTAACTTCTCCCCGACATGTAGCAAGTTCTTTTATTCCGTCACGGAAAAGGACTTCCGGCTTTTCTGGAATCCAGGACTTGACAAATGCCTTCACCTCATTGTCCGAGATGTAATGATTACCTCTCTTGAGATGAGGAAAAGAATTAAAATCGCAACACGCAAGATCGAGAGAATAAGGAGGGTGTGGAATCGGTTCAAACTTCAGGTTTCGCAAAATCCCCTTGTGCACAAATTTTACGGAATCCCAATTGTTCAATAATAAAGACGACACGTTTACTTCAGTATTCCAAGATTGTTTGCGATATTATTTTGAGAGATTCACTGGTCATTTTGAATCAAATCGTCAACGAGTTTGCGATGTTTAACGTCTGTGACAGTGATCGGACGTCCGCTGCGTTTTTCATCAACAGTTATGGCTTTTCTAGGCTTGCAATCACAAAATTTTACTCCCCATCGATTTACAGTAGACCTGTCAACAGCATCGGCGCCATAAAGAGACTATAAACGACGATAATCTCAGTAGGAGTAACTTTTTGAGCAGTTAAAAATTCAATAACAGCACGCTGTTTAAACCTTTAGTGCGCAGATTTGCATATATGCAAACAACACTGTTTTGAAATTAATAGATTTTTTTTTATTCGCATATACCTAATTCACACCAGAACATTAAAATAGCAATATTTGCTTTAATTAAAAAAACAGACATTCCGCATTTAAATAAAGCGAAATTAACCATTGAAACTTTCTGGTGTAAAGTCAGATTCTCTGAACTACTTAATTTCTAGAATGTATTCTATCATGGGAATTAAAGGGATAAAGGTTAAGTTTTATAAAATAAATAATTATATAAAATAAGGTATTTGGAGACATACTTATTAAAGTATTTACTAATTTACGTTATTTTAGCGTAAAACAGCGACAGTAGTTTTTACTTATGTTGCAGATGTGCAACAGAAGAAAAGATTGATGTATTATATAAAAAATATATCTCTGATTTTTTTCATCATTTTTCCTGTGTTATAAACCTTTCAGAGTATCATATATAATTTTTTCGAAACAAAATAAAAAATCGCGCATTTAAGGGTTAATTCGTGTTGACATCGCACGAGAACATCTCCATAGTTCTGCTTCTCAAAATATTCTGGATGAATTCAACGACTTCACATTTGCACATGCGAATAGAGGGGGGGAGGATATTATTTCCATGTGCCACCGGAAGCGCGCTTCTGAAGTTCATTTCGTTCGCCTCCTACAAGCATGTAGGCATTTCTTCTCAGTCTATCCTCGTTATAGTCACATTTTTCAATTGTTTACTTTCAGTATCGTTTCGATAGACCTCAAATTTCAAATCCTCGAGTTTTGATGGGCTTGGGCTCCTGAAAAAGATCCCGAAATAATTTTTATAGCAATCGAGAGGCTCACAGATCAGTCACATATTTGGCAAATGTTTATCACTCGCAACTGAACCAACACATGTATTGTAGTTTTTTGTTTAGATATTACACTAATGAAAAAATTATAACGCTATCTAATATTTTCAAAAATTTTGTTAACACCTCGTCCGCTCCATATTGTATACCTTCAATGTGTCAAAATGTTGGCATAAGAACCTGGTGCTTAGCTTGGTCAACAGATATCTCTTATAAAACTACTAAATGTTCCGGCAGGGGTTGCCAGTTTGGCCGTATTTCTGCCAGGCGGTAATTCTTTTGCTGAATGACATAAATTTATAAATACATAAATTGAAGATTCTTCTTAAAAACTGTCCGGTATGAATTTTAAATTTCGAAATAAAAATAAAGGCCAAACTGGCAATCCTGGTTCTGGCCAGTTTCTACACTAATATCATAGAACTATTATGGTATTAGTGTAATTATGGGAATACATTTTGAGCTGCAGATTGGCGACTGATTAAAAAAGATGTATGAGAGAACATATGACAAGAAATATAAATCATTTATCTGTTTTCTTCTAATGAATTCAAATTTAACAATAACGAATCCAGAAATTTTCACATTCACCTACATGAGTAGCAAACTAAACTAGTAATTTTCGCCTTTTTTTTAAAATTTAGATATTATTAACGGTCTGGTGTAGATTCAGGTCAAATGAAATTTGTCCCTTAGAACAGCACATTCCAAGCTTTTTTCTTTCATGTACCCCTTTCGTATGCTTTTCATTTCGGAGTACCCCAATTTCTCCTAAACACGCCCCATTCCCCCTCCATTCAGATAGATAACACAAACCTACTTTTCTTTTTTCATTGATAATCTTATTATCACAGCCATATAATAAATCGATAGAAATTACATTGACATTTCTAGCATTTTATTTTTAATCCTGCAATTTATAGTTAATGTTGCTTTTTATAATAGTATTATCTACAAATTAAGAAAAATCAATGTAGCATTAAAAGAAATTGTAATTATCTTACTATGATTACTGATAACAACTTTGCATCATAATATACAATTAATCAATATGGGTTTTCAAGCTTTCAATGGGATCCTTGAGCATTTTTCTAGGAACTGAGTCCCATAAAATCATGTTCAAACGAAGACAGATATAATCTCAAGTCATGGGCGGTGCCAAGTTTATTGCGATATTTGTTCTTAATATATGCATAATTTAAATATTGATTTAGGCGTTGTGCAAATATTATTAAAAGCAGAAGTATTAAAAAAAATGTCGAGAAAAAAATATATCATAATGTTTAATGGGCGTTTTCAGGAAGGTGGGGGAAAATATATAAGTACTCATGCAATATGCTTAGCAGTGTGCGGAGCTACTGACATTGTATTATCAACGAATTATTAGGTAATGGGCTTTTTTCCACATTTTGAGTGTAACATATTGGATTGCGTATGAGAATAGTTTATTAATCAAAAACTATCAATTTTCATTATGTGTATTTAGCTAAACAATTTTTGTGATCTTCGCCATTAACGATATTATTTTTACGTACCCCCAGGGTTACGCGTACGGTTGGGAACCGCTATCTTAGAAAATAGAAAGAGCAATTAAAAAATAATCGGTTAATATTGGAATTAGGTTTTGCTTGATATTAGTGGACTGTGGACGAATATTTGTATTATAGAAGGATATAATAGATCTTTTAAATATTTTGGTGTAACAGTACTTTCATTTAACTTCAAAAATACGATTTCTTCTATGTAATATAAAATAGGGAAAACCACAGCAATATCGGTGACAATTTGTTTACTTGATTTCTATACATAAAATTTTGAAACCAAAATAAAATTTCTGATCCTCAAATTTGAATATATATGAATTTGCATTGAATTTGTATCATTAGTTCCATACATAATCAATATTAAAAAATAAGCTAAAATGAGAGGGTGTAGAAGGTCTCAGAAATAAAAACTATTATTTAAGATTAAGATTTAATTCAGATTTTATAAATAATTTTAAAGTGAAAAAGTTATTTACCTTGGAAAATGTGAACAAAAAATATGCAAATAGTCTAACAATATATGTTAGACTGCAAATATGTATATATGTTTATATGCAAACGTAACACTGTTACGTTTCTTAGAGTTGCTTTATTAATTTATCCTTTTTTCGATGTCTATATAGTCTTTCAAACTGCTATGCTGATGTTTTTTGATGTAGTTCAAACACTGGAGCCATATGTGGCGGAAATTTTGAATTCACATAATACACTGTAAATTGAAATGTCTGAAATTCAGACACATAAGTGTCTGAAACGGAGTGTTCAATTTTCAGACATTTTAAAGTATCTAAATTTTTAAGACGCTTGTATGTGTCTAAATTTAAGACACTTCAAATGTCTGAAATGCATCCATGTTTGACCACCTTTAATTTCTCTACAAAAGCAGCCATTTTTTCGGAAAGCCTTATACACAGAAAAAAAAATCCTTCAAAATATAAAAATTGTACCGCCAATCAAGACGCCAGTACAATTTACGTATTTTAATGAAAATTTTCTTCAATTTCTGGAAAAATTTATTTATTTATTTATTGGAAAATTTCTGTATTAAAAAAAAAAGAGAGAGAGAGAAAAAAGGGTACACATGTATTTCAATACAAATTCTCGCACATTTTACATGATTAACTACTTTTACTCAATTTACAACAACATTGTATTTAACATATACCTTAACAACATTGCACCTACCCGTCGCGGGATACGAACTCGCAACCTTATGGTCTGTAGACTATGCGATAATCCCTCTCGGCCACGATTTCACAGCTAGGACGTTCAAATATTGTTATTTAGTTGTGACTCACAATTTATTTTACGGAAACGGTAAATATTTTGTCTATCTGCTTATAATTTTGAAAGATTTCACACATCTTCTCTCTAGAATTTTGAATATTTTGCTTTTCCTGCAATGTAAGATTAGCAGAAGGTTTATCTACTTCTACCGAAGAAATTTTCAGAACAGAAATATTATTGTTAATACAGATGACAGACGTTATTTTTGAAATATTAAAATATTCAAAATGTTTTAACAGTGCATATGTATATATATTACATATATATTTAATTAATATCTATATATATTTAATTCGGGCTTGTCCCGTTTCAGTTGTGTGTTTGGGGGGGGGGGCGTAATCAACGCCCATTAAAAATAAAATCAATTTTTCATTTAAAAAAATGCATATATTTTTGCCCAAAGCCTGTGTTTAATGTTAATACGAAGGTATGTGTATATAAAAGTGTGTGAAGAAATATAGTGTTCTATTTTTTGATTTTTCTTTCTTTCTTTTTTTTTCAGATCGGTTGAATATATGGCAATTTTTTTTTAATTGGACTCATTAATTCCTATATATTCCATATTCCATATGCCATATATTCTGAACAAAATTTCTCAGTTATAAATATTGTATATAATTTTTCTTCAAAAATAATAAAAACCAGTGTTTTATAGTTGCGCAAATAATTTTTATCTTCCTTTTTTTCGATCGAAATACAGGTTAAAAGTTTTCGATGAGACTAATTTTCTTACGGTGAAATGAGATCATTCCTGAATTAAATCAATATACTCAATCATTAGCTAAAACGTTATGCAGTAAAAAATTTCAGAAATATTCCATATAATTCCAAAATAATAGTTATAACGAACTTAAATAAATTCTCAAAACACAATCAAACACTTAAATGCGCAAATTAATAATAAGTTCGATATTTCTTATTCAATATATTGAATAAGAAATGGTATAGATGGCGCCACAGTTTTGAGATATATTCCAGTTATTTTTCTTTTGCGAAAATTTCGTAATAAAACTTGATATTTTCTTTAAATATCAGAGGGAAATAGAATCAGCATACACTTTGGATACCACACAGATTCAGTGGTGCATCCAGAATTGCAATTTGGAGGGGACTAGCATATTTTAGAGGCAGTGTTATAGTTGTAAAAAAAATGCAAGCGTCCTAACAAGCTGGAAAGTTTTGGTTGGTGTAATTCTGAATGCTTTTAAAATGTTAAATAATGAAATACTGTACTGTACTAATATATACTTTTGTTTTTGCAATTTTTTTGGTGTGCTTCCGTATTTGGATAATTTTAAAGTGTGTTTGCAATCAAACAATTTAAAGTTTTATTACTAAATTATCAAAATATTATAAAGGTTAAAGTGTGCAAAAAGTTGCACTGGATCTTAAATTTATAATTAAGTAAATAGTTTTTTTTTGCTAAAGTAAATTTTAAAAACATCAATTAATTAGTTTACTTAAGTATAATTAAGTAATTAATGTTTATAATTAAGTAAATTTTAAACATGCTATAATTTCGAATTTCATAATAAAATTTTAAAAAGAGAAAAAAAAATGTGCGACAAAATTAATCTTTTTAAAAATTCCGATTTTTTAAGGATCTATTAAAAAATAATAATATTCTTTCATAATTAAAAAAAAATAATATCATGTCTAGTCTGGGAGAGGCTTCAGCCTCCTTAACTCCCCCAGTAGCACAAAGACTAGTGCCAAATTACTAGTGCCAATGCACTAGTTTCAATATAAATAAATAAATCATGTTTAATATACGTGAGTTTAGAAAATTCTGATTGCGAAATATGTGGATTTGTTCTTGAAAGATTATATTATACATTTTAAATGGAGAAATATGCAAAAATGGAAAATTTTGTGGAATTTACTGAAGTAAATTTATATTAAAATACGTAAATTGGCGTCCCAATTGGCAATATAAATTCCATATTGTAACGGTTATTTTTTACAGTGTATAAAGCTTACAAAAAACAGTGAACAATTGATTGCCTATAGCAAAACTTGCAGGGTGATCAAAAATGGATGCGATTCAGATGTTTTAAACGTCTTAAATTCAGACATATACACGTGTCTTAAAAATGAAGACACTTTAAAATGTCTGAAAATTGAACACTCCAGTTTCAGACACTTATATGTCTGAATTTCAGACATTTCAGTTTACAGTGTTTATACCATGATCATATAGTAAGACACTTAAGTGTCTTAATTTCAGGCACCTATGATGTCTGAAATTCCATATTCAGACACTTAAGTGTCTGAATTACTCTTTCAGTCACATATGTGTCTGAATTTAAGACGCCCTTATTTGCAGTGTAGATGCTTCTAGAATTTTTTTTTCAGTTACCTATTGTACATTACTTTAATTAAGTAATGAAATAGTATTTTCATTTAGGAATGTTCGTTAGGCGTTAAAAGTTATTATGTTAGATGGTGAGCATGTATTTGTCCTATTTCTTCAAAAACGTAAACCTTATTTTAAAGAAATGAGAAATTTTGCTCTTGATAATGAAATTATCCGCTTTTTTTATTCGTCACATAATAAAATGAAGATAACAATCACCGTTCAATGTAAAATTACATGTTTGGGCTTCCTAGGATAATGAAGATTTCAGAACAACATTTTCCCTGTAATCTTAGATAAATAATTGCTATATTTTTTTTCGGAAGTAATTTTCTCATATCATTTTCTTGCGGGAACGTTTTAAGCAATGGCAATAGATATTTCTAATTACATCCAGTTTCAGGCAAGGCAATGCAGAAAAATTTATAAAACTATCGCATGGAAAGCCAGGTCTTCATAAGTTAAATAAAAATGTATTTTCACATTTTTGTTCCGTTTTCTAAACAGCACAGCACAGGTCGGAGTGACGTGGCTGTGACGAACATGTGTCTCTTTCTTCATTCGAATATGGATATCATCTGACGGAAACTTTGCAAATCCGCCATGAATCGACCGTGAATGATTCCATGGCTATGCGTCATAAGGAGACTACAAAGAAACGTACCTGTAACTTGTCACGAAATAGCGTCATGGATTTCACATAGACCGGAAGTTTGATGTTCAAACTATCACCTCATCGAGTTCACTGATGAAATTTCAAGATTAGTTAAAACTGGATTCGCATATTAAAGTGTATCTGCTCTTCCAAGTAATATATTCGTGAAAAACACCTACAAACACGATTTTAGTGGTTGACTGGTTGATTTACCATTGAGTTTTCCTGCTCCTAGTCCTTCATATTTTCATACCTTTGGGTGCAGAAAAAACACAATGATAAACCTACCGATCAACTACTAAAATAACCGTCTATGAAAAAACCGTCAGGTGATATCCACCAAGATATGTCTTCGGAGACCAGTTGCATTTTAATATGAAAATCGAGTTCTGTCTGATTCTATAATTAGGTACGTCAACTTGATGAGGTGATGGTCTATGTAACCGCCTCCCAGTCTAGCAAGGACTTCGAGTTGTACGGATAGGTTCTCAGTTCTCTGTCTAGACAGCGAAAGTTACGTTTTGATTACAAGGTGGTATTAAAGTTAATTAAAAGAAATTATTGTAGCGTTTCCTAATACGAAAAAAAAGTCAAGAATAATTCAAGGTACCTTGATACTTCTCCATGATTTGGAATCTTCTCGCTTATCTTCAGAAATTTTATGAGAAGAATCAATCAGAAACCATAGTAAACGATAGGTTTACAAGACAAGAGAAAACGTCTTTTTCAAAATCATTCCTGTAAACCTCAAAAATTTATTCTTTTTCTAAGCGTCTGATTTTTCGTTTTCCAAAAGGTTTCAAATAAACTTGGAATGTTTCCAGAATCATGGGTAATGACGGAGTTTCAATGAATTTTCATTAACGTTTGTGAAAGAATAGCGTAATTTCCTGTAGTTTATTCAGTATGGAAAGCGATATTTTTTCTTACGAAAGGCACCGTTTATTTTAAAGATATAAAAGCATATGCTTTAAAATAAAATGATTTTTTACATTTTGGGCACTCTACGAAACTTATTATTATTATTAAATACACGCTTTTTACATTCATGCAGTGTGAAGAATTGCTGTAATTTGTTTCGGAAGTTATTTTCACTAATCGATTTCTCACGGACATGTCTTAAGGGATGCCGCTGGTTATTATCAGCTTCATTTCCTTTTTAGGTGCGTTCGTAATTATATAAATACGTAGCACCTATTGTCGTCGTTCAGTCCGTCTGTCCGTCCGTCCGTCCGTCCGTCTGTCCGTCCGCATATAACAGAGCAAAAACTACCCAACCGAATGGTCTGAAATTTTAAATATATGATTGTTCCAAAATTTTGTCGAGCCATTTCTAATTTTATGAAAATCCGATGTAAAGTTTAATTACAGGGACAATCAAAAGTTTTCTTTACATTACGGTCAAAGGGAAAAATTATTGCAATTGCATTTTAATGATGTTACAGCCTTCCGAATGGTCTGAAATTTTAAATATATAATTGTTGCAAAATTTTGTCGAGCCATTTCAAATATTATGAAAATTGGATGTATAGTTTAATGACAGGGACAGTCAAAAGTTTTCCGTTACATTACGGGGAATGGGTAAAATAATTTTGCAGGTGCATTTAAATGATGTTACAGACTATGCACTTACGAAGTGCAAAAAAATATGCATTAAGTACAATATGGGGTGCAAAAAATAATTATAAAACTAGTTATACTACGAACGCACCTCATTTGCCAACACGAGCAATTTCCAACGTGTTTTTACTGGCAGCATAAATCTATTTTGTTATTTTAAGGTTTCAAAGTATGGATTAGGATTTGTGAAATAAAGATGACTTTTTTTTTCTTTGTTTAAGATTTACAATGTAATTTATAAGTGTAAACGGAATGCATTTTAAAAATGTGTTTCATTCTTACCATTTTGCTCTTATAGCATATTCAGCGAAGATGCAATTTATTACATTGTAATTATTACAATTCTTTTACAACGTTTTCTTTATATTTATATTGCCTATTTAGTTTAATAAAAACATTTTAGATTGTTTATATAGGGAACAATGCAATTATATTTATTATTTATTTAAATAATCTTTCCTCTCATTTGCTGCCACCTGGTGTATAAGAATTTCAGTTTTTTAAATTTATAAATATGTGCTTTTCTTTATGAACGAGGAAAGATTTCTTCTGTTTAATTTTTCCTTACAACAAATTGTATTCTGCCGAAATACCAATTAAAAGATCAACAAGCAAAAGGATTCTATGTTAAGTAAAAGAAATGAATGAAATCGAAAATACATAAGGATAAATTTCTTTATATTATTTAGTTAATATTATATTAATTAATATTAATTATAAGCTTACCTTCTGAGGGAAAAGCAGTCCAAACCATTAAGGAGCATCCACACAGTTGTCTCTTAGAAAATAAAGCTTTTTCCTTACGAAGATCATGCAAATATGAATGCCTATCATCCGAACCATCGAAATTAAAGTTCTTTTCGCCACGGAAAATATTTGTAGACCAATTCGTCTGTTGCTTGCTATGTTTCTCTGCATACTGAATGCGGGCTTTTATTATGGCCAGATCTTAAAGAGAGCACTGACATACATATTTATAGATTTTATAGTTTTACATATTTATAGATTACTAGGGGGCTCTGCCCCCTGCAAGCTACGCTCGCCAACCCCCGTTCAGACACCGCAGAATCTAAAAACACGCTAATCTGATCGGTTTAAAAAAATATTATAGAAGATTGAATTATACTGAAAAAAGCTGTTCAGATCTCCCTGTAAACGGGTTTTCATTCAATTTCCTTTGATTTCAAAAAATTAAGGCCGAATCAGTTGCTGTTAAGACATCAATGGTTGTTTTCGTGTTTGATTAAAGAGGATCAGTTAAACGTTTGAAAAGAAGCTAAAAATAAAAGGAATTAAGTGTACAGAGTCTTTGAATCTCGGTATTTTAAAACAATTTCTATAACAATAGCCTAAGTCATGTGACTATCATCAAGAGTTCCGGGCGAACCACTTCGCTTTTTATATTCCTGGTGCCATTTTGGTACTTTAATATTAGCCAGGTACAGGTGATAAGTCGCCAAATATTATTCTATCGCGATCATTTCATCTATATTATAATAGTGCAAGTCATGTAACTGCCATTAATAAATACGATTTGATCCCTTCGCTTTTCATATGAAAGTTTGGCCCAGATATCATATACGGCCCCATATTGGTGCGATTTTTTTCCGACACTAATTTGGGCAAAAGATCAACAGCATAAACAACAACATCCGGCTTATCAAATCAAGCAAAATAACGATACTATGGCGCCAGTTAAGTACCTGTATATGACATTGGCGTCAGAAAAAAATAGCGCCAATATGGGACCGTATGTGGCATCTGTGCCGAAAGGTTTCCATTTCGATTAAAAAAAATCATTTTTTTCGAATAATACTACATAAAAGCATTGTCGCAAAGAATTCTTGGTACTGTTACGCTATCCGGGTGCAAATCTCGCCAATAACTATATTTCAACTCGCCAGTTAGCATTTTTTTTTTTTCGAGTGGTAAATTATAACATTGCTTTGAAGTTGGAATTAAATGTCATCGTTTGTTACATAATTTAATATTTGGCCAGATTCCATATACGCACCCGGTTTGGCGTGATTTTTTTTACGAAAATTTGGCGAAATCCTCGTTTTCGAATACCAGTTACATATGTATTTTTGGTACTACTTAGTTATCCCGTCGACCAAAAATCTATCACAAAACTATAAGATTAAATGCCAATAATGGTTGATAAATGTCACATTCACTTGACTTTAAGCAAGTTATACGTCTTTACGTCATCATGTGATTTTTATTTCGACGTTTTATTTGTATATTTATTAATATTATACTATTTTCTTTGTTCTTTAGTTATTTAAAATAAAAATTATGTTAATTTGTATAATTTGGCGAGTGGTTTGACGATTTATATAATTTGACGATAGGGGTCGATGGAATAACTAAGTAATACCGTATTTTTTAATTATTTTCTATTATTTATTATTTTTAAAGGAAAATAATCAAAAAAGTAATTAACTATAGAACAAAACAATTTATGTAATTTAAAAAAAGAAAATAAACACTTATTATTAAATAAACAACAATAGCCGGGTTACCATGTCAACCAAAATAATGCCATTTTGGCGCCAATTAGGTACACCGGTGCATATATGACATCTGTGCCTAATATTTTTTCTTTTCATTTCGTTTAAAAAAAAAAAAAAAGAAGTGAAAGCCATTTATTTTAAATGTTTCTGTTTGTATTAAATAAAATGATAATGAAATGCAAATTGAATTATGAATAAAGTAACATGATACATTTCTTAGCATACATTTAAGGGAGGCCAAACTTCTCGCCAAATTAGTTTAATATAGTAACCTTTTCTAAAATCTGGAGAAAAAAATACCTGTTTGATTAAAATTTGAGTTGCCATCATTAGAAAAATGTATATAAAATTAGAAAAAAATTAATATTTCGAAAACTAATTCGAATTTAAAAATTCTAATACCAGTTTTGAAATCTGCGGACCAATATTGATTTTTGGTGTTAATTTCATCGCAAAGTATTCCTTTTTTTAGGAGAAATCACCGTGAAACACAATCAGTTGTTTAATCAGTCGATTCAAAGAATCGTTACATTTCAGGAGTTTCATATATTCGTTTCATAAATTCGTTTCATTAGGATTTTATATACATAGGGTAGATAGACATTTTTACTTCTCTTCTTATAATCAATAATGATGCTGGCGTCTTCATCTGTCTTCCAAATCAATTTTCTGTTATTATTTTGCTTGTAAGTACACGAACAATTAACCTTTCCGGTCGTTTCTAAAGAATTCTCACTTTCTGATAGATTTAGCAGTATCGTACACAGTAAAATAAATTGTTGATTTTACTGAATGATAGTAGCAGCTAGGGTGCTAGTTTATAATTTTACAATTAACATTGATAACCCGCAAAATAATTCATATTGTACCTTCAAGCAGTAATTTATGGATTAATTCATTTTAAGACTACATATTAATACTGTTTATTTTAAAGTGGATTATTGTTAATTTTGCAGTTATAAACTTGCACTCTATCTTGCATCTAAATCAACAATCTAAATTAACAATTTATTTTTACAATGTAGCTAGTTGAATTTTGTAAAAAAAAATATTTAATGACTATCTTCAAATATTTAATTTTATCAGTAATTCAACTAGCTTCAACTTAGTAACTTCAAACAAGTCACATTTCGATGTTTTTATAAATTAGAATTTCGACTATTTTTGAAGTCGGAAAGCATTTTTCCTCTCCTCATCGCCCCCCCCCCCCCCCCAAAAAAAAAAAAAAAAAAAAAAATGTGAACTAAACAAATACTCTCTGAATCTATTTTAAATGCGATATGCGGAAATATTTATCAATACTGTAGTGGAGCTTTCGAAATGTTTACGGCGTTCTTATCATTTTCCTCCACCGTAAATATAGCAAAATGTTTAATTGAGAATAAATTAAAAAAATATATATATTTTTGTTAAACATTGCTTTAAAATTAAATGAAATATCATGTATTTAATTTTAACACAAAAATTTACTGATTTCATTGTTTTTATGACGTTCCAATCATTTTGCATTTACCTGTTTATTACATTAAATAAAACAAATTCAGTTCGTAATATTTTTATAAGATATTTATGTTTATATGCCATTTATTTTTGTAAAAATATCACACACGAAAGAACGCAGTTAGATATACTTGTCTTTTTTTTTTTTTTTTTTTTTTTTTTTTTTTTACAAGTTTTGAATGTTTTTATCTCGCACAAATTTTCAAAAGACCCGCAAGATTTTAACAGGTACGGCACATAGATATTTTCAGAAGTCATAAATATCAGTGTTCTATTGACGGAACACAAGACTTTCTGTATAAATAAATGTTTAATAATAATATAAAAAATTAAATATGATTAGAATTTTTCAAAAAATTTTATGCGAAACTGCTTTTATATTCCAAAGAAATTCTGATATTCTGCATCACCTCTACAGAGAAAGTATAAAATTTTCAGATACTTTCTTGCAGTTGATATGAAGAAATACTACTGTCTGCAGCGTAATTTGTATTTAGTGGAAACAGCATTTTAAGTTTTTAAATTAAAGGACAATTTGCGTGAAAAATGCTTTTTTCCCACTAGTATATATATATAACATATATTTTGTACATTGGTATCAGGATAAAAGTTGTAGTCATTTAACATAAAAACTGGAGAAGGATTATATAATAAGGCTAAGATAACACTAAAAAATCCCCTGAAAATATTTTATTTTTATTGTAAACCAATGATCTAAGAATATACTTTATTAGGGATTCCCTTAATATCCCTTAAGGGATTTCCCTTATTCCCTTAGGGATTTCTTTGTTTATTAACAAATTATCTGCCATTATGATAATCAAAAATAACTATTCAGAATCTCGATGGAGAATTTAAAATGTCTTAACTATAGATTTATAATTGACGAATAAATACGTTAGTTCCCTGTATAGTGTTAAAGTAATGTAAACAGATTTTTTTAATATTTATTTGGAATTGTATTTTGATACACACACACACACACACACACACAAAAAAAAAAAAAAAAAAAAAAAAAAAAAAAAAAAAAAAAAACATTGTCAATTTCTACAAACCTATAAATTGTTATTTTTTTTTCAAATATTTTACTTTAAAAACTCTCGCTAGTTTTTAATGAAAATCCTTTATTGCTATATTAATAACAAGTTGGAAATTGCTCGTCAAACGTGGCAAATGAGGTGCGTTCGTACTATAACAAGTTTTATAATTATTTTTTGTACCCCATGTTGTACTGAATGTATAATTTGTTACACTTCATAAAGTGCATAGTCTTTAACATCATTAAAATGCACTCCCAATAATTTTTTTTCCATTCCCCGGACACTTTTGACTGTCCCTGTAATTAAACTATACATCCGATTTTCCTAAAATTTGAAATGGCTCGACAAAATTTTGCAACAATTATATCTTTAAAATTTCAGACCATTCGGAGGGCTGTAACATCATTAAAATGCACTTGCAATAATTTTTCCCATTGGCCGTAATGTAAAGAAAAACTTTTGACTGTCCCTGTAATTAAACTATACATCCGATTTTCATAAAATTTGAAATGGCTCGACAAAATTTTGCAACAATCTTATATTTCAAATTTCAGACCATTCGGTTGGGTAGTTTTTGCTCTGTTATATGCGGACGGACAGACGGACGGACTGAACGAAGACTATAGGTGCTACGTATTTATATAGTTACGAACGCACCTAATAACGCATTAACCCGTGTTATATTAGCAATTATGTTATATTAATAGTTATATTAATAATAACGCATGTCATATTAACAATTGTGGGATGGTTCTAGAATATATCATATATCTGCACATAAAACTTGTGTTTTGGAATTTCATTAAGTTATCACGCTGAGTTGTTGCTCTGTGATAAGAGTCTTTCCACACCCATTCAAAAAAGTCCTTCCGGCCAGTGCCGGGAGGAAGAGGTAGCATTCATATTCCTTATTTTTAAAAAGCCAACTTATGTTATTCAAACACACGAAGCTCAATTAAGCGGAAACCGAATGTAGGAGATTCAATACTAATTTTTATCAATACTAAATCATTATGAATGAGAATTTCGCGAAATTAGTCAGCTTTATCCAAGCTGCTTTTATTTAAAGTCACTTATATTTGGCTGCCAAATTCGGCGATTTCTTAAAGTGCCTGCCATTTTAAGACAACATGGTAGATGATGCTAACCAGTGAACTTGGTCGAGACCTTAGTAATTGCTGTGCACATGCTCACTCATATCGGAATCGGTTGATGTATACGAGTGCTGTCGCAGGCAAAAAATCAGATTTTTCAAAATGTCACCCACTTTAGAAATTGAAACTGCTATATCTGAGCCATTTTTGAAGATAAAGACAAACAAAAAATGCTCCTGAATCCTTATATCAAGGTCAAATACTTAAGAAAGAAACCTTTTTCATTTTCTAATTTTTTTGCACCTCACTTTAAATATAATTTTTTTAAATTTAATGGCCGCCATTTTGAAACAAGATGGCTGATGAAGCTGGCCAGCGAACTTGGCCGAGATATACTATCCACATGCCTTCTTCCTTCGAAATAGGCGAATATGTGTGGTATCGCGTGACAAATACAAGATCGTTTCAAAGTGTTAGCCATGATAGAAATTCAAAGTGCTATAATTCAACCACTTTTTAAGATATAAACAAAAGAACAAATTTTCAGAAACAAAAACTTTTCCAGAATCTTTGTATCAAGGCCAAACACGTAAAAAAAATCTTTTTCATTTTCCAATTTTTTAATACCTCATTTTAAATTTTAAATTACATTTTTTTTTTAAATTGCAACCCTTTTGAAACAAGATGGCGAATGAAGCTGGCCAACGAACTCGGTCGAGACATTGGTATGTACTATGTACAGACCAAGTTACATTCAAATCGGTTCATACGCCTGTTATCGCGTGACAAAAATCAGGTCGTTTTAAAATGTCAGCCACAATCGAAATTCAAAATGTTATAACTCAGCCATTTTTTTAGATGTAGACGAAACAAAACCTGTTCCGGAATCTTTGTATTAAGGTCAAACACATAAAAAAAAAATCTTTTTCATTTTCCAATTTTTTGATATCACATTTTAAATTTAATTTTTTTTTAATTTTTTTTAAATGGCCACCATTTTGAAACAAGATGGCGAATGAAGCTGGTCAACGAACTCGGTTGAGTTATTTGTATGTACTATGTACACACCAAGGTACATCCAAATCGGTTCATAAATACGTCTGTTATCACGTGGCAAAAATCAGGACGTTTGAAAATGTCAGCCATGCTAGAAATTCAAAATGCTATAACTCAGCCATTTTTTAAGATATAGACGAAACAAAAACTGCTCCCGAATCTTTTTATCAAGGTCAAACACATAAGAAAAAAATATTTTTTCAATTTTCAATTTTTTGCTACCACATTTCAAATTTAAATTTTTCTTAAAATTTTAAATGGCCGCCATTTTTAAATAAGATGGCGGATGAAGCTGACCAACGAACTCGTTTGAGACATTGGTCTGTACTATGTATAAACGAAGTTACATCTAAATCGGTTCATAAATACGCCTTTTATCGCGTGACAAAATTCAGGACGTTTCAAAATGTCAGCTTCGCTAGAAATTCAAAATGCTATAACTCAGCCATTTTTTAAGATATAGACGAAACAAAAACTGCTACGGTGTCTTTGTATAAAGGTAAAATAGATAAGAAAAAAATATTTTTCCATTTTCAACTTTTTGGTACCACATTTCAAATTTTAAAATTTTTAAAAAATTTTAAATGGCCGCCATTTTGAAACAAAATGGCGGATGAAGCTGGCCTACGAACTCGGTCGAGACATTGGTATGTACTATGTACACACCGAATTACATCCAAATCGGTTCATAAATACGAGAGTTACAGTGTGACATAGGTCAGATATATATATATATATATATATATATATATATATATATATATATATATATATATTGATATATATATATATATATATATATCAATTTTGAACGGAGGGTGGTTTCGGGGTCTGAGGGTCATGATCGATGAAAATATACCAAAATTTTTTGAAATCGCTTTCCTCCGAACGGCTGCAATAGGTAGCTTTTTGTAAAGAAAGCTACCTAATAAAGAAATTGGGAACAACAAGACGGGGGAATATAACCCTAAACTAAGTTGTTTGCTGTTCTATTTCTACCTTTCTAAGTAAAAAATAGATCTTTTATTACCATTTTAATCTACAAGACGGGCTTTTCCTGTAAACGGATTAATTAATAGCAGTCTATATAAAGAAAATTCGGGTATTTTATCCAGGTAAATCAACTAAGTCTGCACGTGACCAAAGACACACAAGTCCAGTTTATGACTTTTAATGACGTCAAGCGGGCTGGATCATTTTTACTTAGCTTTCTTGTAGTAAAGCATTAAGAAAAAGGAGGACATCTTTAAAAAAATCTTTTTTAAATGTATTCCAGGTTTCTAATCGGTATGTATTGCTTTCATTTATAATCTGTAGAGTTTTGTGATCATTTTGATATAATATTTTCAGGATTTGGTGATTTTTTTATTAGTTAAATTTATTATTATTTTTTTATCTGTCGTTTCGTGCTCTAGTTTAATATGGGTGTTTAAGCCTAACGATAAACTGCTATATAGTTTCACGTTTTCAGAACTAAATTTGTTTTATTGATTGTTCTATGCTATAATCTAATTATGTAATAGGTTGTATACGCTGTTTATAGCTTTTCTTTCTCTCTTTCGTCATAGAAATGGATATTTTAAATTGTATATTCTATTAAATTATATATATTTTTTACATTTGTTTAGCATGTAGCTTATGTTTACTTTTAATTTTCTCCCTAAACATTTTTTACAAGGTAATCTAACGAAGTAAAATTTATTTCTAAATATATTTTTAATTTCTCCTTTTGATAATATTTAGAAGATTTTGTATAATTGCAAATATTACTGTATCTTGTCTTTTTATAATTTTTTATTGCGTTTTAAAACTTAAGATAGCTAAAATAGCTTCATATTACTATTTTAAAAGTATTGAAATATACCTATTCTGTATTTAAAAAGTATGTCTGAAATACACGCATATTTTATTTATTTATCAATAGGCAACTCCTATTTCATTTATGTTGCTGTAAAATAGATTTTCACAATCCTTCGCAAAAAAAATGTCAAAGAAAGTGTTTTGGATTTATTTACTTTTTACTTTTTATAAACATCTAATATTGCATTTTACAGAATTATTAATATGCAAACACAAAGCACAGCTGCTAACCTCCCCATTTTTTTCAGGCAAATAAATATACTATGAAACATAAGTTTTACTTGAATGAAATTGAATAAAAATAAGAAACATTTTACAATTTGTTTGTGTTTAAGTTTATAAACTATGTGCAAAATAAGATTTAGTTTGTGTGCATTTATAAATACTTCCGTAGAATTTATCCAAGGGTATTATAATATCTATTTGATTTTGAAAAAAAAAAAAATAATTAAGTTAAAAGATATCCATTTAAAAACAAAGTTATTTTTCTCAAAAATGGAATTATGCATTGATTGTTTATTATAGTTATTATTCAATTTTAAGTTATTTTTCTTAAACAAAAAAAATAAAAAATACATTTTAGAATAAATTTGAAAAAAAAGAAAGAAAAATAGAGAGAGAGAGAGAGATGAATGGAAAATTCTAAAAAAATATGATTGTAAATGAAAAATAATAAAAATTTTAATAACACTCTCAGAAAAAATTGTAAATTTATGAGCGTTCGCCCTTCAATTTTCACGGGCAACAGCCTTATTTGATCAAAAACGGTGTGATCCATTAAATAAGCGGCGTTATCCCTTAGATACTCAGAAAATGAAGGGCAATCCACATATATTTACAGTTCTAGCCCATCTGTTAGCAAAAATATGAATTGGTAATTGGATATGGATCTTCTTTTTTTTACGGGGTATGACTGGAATCTCTGCTTCCGGCCTCTGCCGTAATTTTACAGGGATATTTTTGTCTGCGCAAGTTCATTTACTGTTATGTTTTATGTACAATGTTTACTCTTAAACTAAAACAAGAACGTGAAATCATGCGTTAAGGATGAATTATGAGACAATATCCAACACATTCAGAATAATATAATAAAAAGTCACAGGTCAATAAGGTGAAAAAGGCTGTCTACATAAACAATTTTAAAAACACGTAACACACTCGAAAACACAATTTCATCAATTATTATCATGAGACGAAGTAAAATTTGAATTTTTTGTGCAGTCCTGTTTATGAAATATAGATTTATGATATGATACACAGTATGTTAAAATTTAGTTAAATTAGAAAAGATATATCACAATTGAAAATTCTCCTTCAGCCATTTTCAATTAATAAACGGAATGTACTTTATATGTTTTGTGCAGCCCTGTGTATGATCAGTATAATTTAAACACACTAAGAAATATGCAATAAAGTTTAATTTAAAACACGTACAACAACAGAAAAAAAAGTTTGAATGTCCCTGTAAAAAAATTGTAACTGCTGCTTGCTTCATCTTCAATACCGTACAGGCCATAGTGAATATCAATAACTTATATCAATTGCATGGCGGTCCGAGTACATTTACACGAGTTTCAGCACAGACAGACGACAGACAAAATGTAGACATGAAGCAGAGAGACTGCAGACAAACAAACCGACCGTACAGGGCATAGTGAATATCAATAACATATATCAATTGCATGGCGGTCCGACTACATTTACACGAGTTTCAGCACGGACAGACGACAGACAAAATGTAGACATGGAGCAGAGAGACTGCAGACAAACAAACCGAAGTCATAAACACTTTTTAGCTATGCTGAAGACAGTAAAAAATAAATAAATAAATAAAAAAAATAAATAAATCTGTGGGTATGCGATCCATGAAGGACCAGGGCCTATAGTGCCCAACCTATTTACTTGACATTGGGCCTCGAGATCCTCTCCAGTATACGTCACGGTCAGGCGGCAGACAAAATGTAGACATGCAGCAGAGAGACTGCAAACAGACAAACCGAAATCATAAACACTTTTTATCTATGTTGGAGAGAGTAAAATAACTAAATCTGTGGCTGTACGATCCATGAAGGATCAGGGCCTATAGTGCCCAACCTATTTACTTGATTCTGGGACTCGAGGTCCTCTACAGTATACGTCACTATCAGGTGCTCAGCCTAACGCGAGACCCTCGGTGTTTCTATCCGAAGCAAGCTTGGTACTCATTTTATTGACCCCAATGGGATGAAAGGTTAAGTGAACCTCGCCCAACCGCGAGTCGTACTCGCAACCTGTAGCGTAGCAGGCGTACGGACCACTACATTAATGGGATTATTACTTTTTAACTTGCTGTTTTAATTTTGAGATTGCATAAAAATACAATAATGCTTTCACCAACATACTTTACGTATTTTTAAAATGAATGACCAAATTTGCTCACAACATTTTTAGCACAATATTAAACAATATATAATGATAAAGGAGTGAGACTGCTTTTATGAAATGTATGTTATATTCATTAATTTGCAATAAGTAATAAAATGTAAATGTAATGATATAACCTTTCCCAAAATATTTTATTCACTGTCACGCATATTTATAGCTATATAATGAGTGATTTTAAATATAGCTTCCAGTAATAATGCAAATATTTTGACAAAATCCAGCAGAGATGCTGTTTTAAATCTTTCCCAGACGCACATAAAGTTTGGTGAAATTATTACTTCGTACACTGCAAATAGAAGCGTCTTAAATTTAGACACATATGTGACTGAAAAAGAATTTTAGACACTTAAGTGTCTTAATCTGAAAATTAAGACACTATAGATGTCTTAATTTAAGATACATAAGCGTCTTACTATGACCATGGTGTAAACGAACTGAGAATAATGTCTAAAATATCCACAAACGTCTTATTTTAAGACACTTCATTGCTTTAAACGTGTCTTAATTTAAGACGTTTTGATTCTTCCGACGCAATAACCACCAGGGGGCACTAGCACTCCCAGTTGCGCATGCGTTTTAGATGTCTTCGTTCGAAGTGGTATACGTTGTAATTCAAACAAAGTTTGTTTTTATGTACGCGTGTATTTTAATTCGTTTTTTGCGAAATGTGAAGTACTGTGATTTTAATTCGTATTAACTTCGATTATTTATTTATTGAATACATACATCTGACGTGTGTGCTCGACATCAAATGTCTCTTAGAAGCTGTCGTCGATACAAGGGCGGGATAGACACAGAACAGAAGTAGACGACGGTTGAAGATTACACCCGGAAATTCTACAAAGCGTGTGCAATGGGCTTAGTGTTAACTCGTATCAATTTATATCAATAATATTGTGTTATTCATCTTCGTCCTGTCGAAACTGGCAAAAAAAAAGAAACTTTTGTCTGGCGGGTCCTGTTTTTAGGATGAAACATCTCATTCTTTAAATATGGCTAGTCGGATGTATTATGGGATTACCTTTTAAACTGATGAAAGTCTTTCTCCCTCACTGTGGTTGTGGTAGTTTTTAAAATTTCAAATCGAGGAATATTTCTTACCTCTTGCAGCAACTCAAGTAAGTTTCTTTATAGTAGTAAAATTAGTGTATTTTATGATTTTATTTATTGTACTAAACAAAATCCTGCATGAAATTTAATTAGTTTTGAATCTGTTCGCAAAAAACCCCACTAATTCTAGAAGTATATATTTTTAAACTTATGACGTTCTTTTTTATTACAAATTATATATTCAATGTCAGTTCTTAGTTTCAATGGATAATTTTTATCTCGCAGTAAATGACGGCCACAAGGAAGTAAAGAAAAAAAAACTTTGAAAGATGACCTAATGCTTTCTTACTTCCTGGCATAAAACCGCAGATTAAAAAAAGATAAATAAAGTAAATGAGACTGGTCTATTAAATGAAGCTGCCTGTAAAAATATACATATGTATTTGATTTGCAATCAACTCTAATACTGCTTTTTTTTATTATTTTTAATAAAAAAGTAATTTGAAATTTATAATGGGAAAAAGTAAAAACCTCTAACTACATTTCGTATTTAAAATTGTGGTAACTTTATTTATATGCACTTATACGAAAAATACAAAAATAACAGATGTTACTGTATATATTTAAGACGAAAGAAGTTTGGAAATCATAAGTTATTTTTTCCTCATGTTTTTAATATAGAATATGTACTTATTTGTTTTTATTGATAGTTGAATAGCTTTTGTGAGTACCCTCTGATCTACATAAAAACTTGCCCATGTGGAAATATAAATTTTTTAAAAACATAATTTTTAATAAGTATTTTCATTTTTTTTTTTTTTTTTTTTTTGGGGGGGGGGGGGGGGGGATTTTGCATGAATTTTTGTAAAGCTGATATCTTAAATCTTGCACTGATTATAATGAAAGTTTTGAACTTTTAGAGTAGGACAAGTTTAAAAACGCAAATATATTTAACAAAATACCAAAGTCATTTTTTCCCCAATGTTATTAAAGTAGAATATTTATTTATTTATTTTCATTATTCATAGTTAAATGGCTGTTGTGATTATCAAGTGATGTATATGTAAAATTGCCTATGTGGCAATATATTTTTTTATATTTTCATTTTTTTTTTGGGGGGGGGGGGGATTTTTGCAATTTTCGTACATCTGATATTTTAAATCTTTTTCCACATTCAACCGAGTATAATAAATATTTTGAACTTTTAGAGTAGGACAAGATTATAAAATATATATATATATATTTATCTATGTACCTTAAAAGCCCTTAATAGCGAACACTTCGGGACGGCGGAATTTGTCCGATAATTGGAGATGTCTACTTTTTTGAGGTAAAAATATACAAATATGTATGTCTGCTGATTAAAAAAGTATTCGTTAAATAGAGGTGTTCGCTATTCGAGAATGTCCATTAACCTACACAACGGATACTCCCGAATACCGGACATCTCAATTTAGACAACTATAATGCAGGGTTGCGTTTTTTGCAAAAGTACTTCTTGATTAAAGGAAGGGCAAACTGGGAAGTGCCCCGTCCCCCTACGACTGTAGTGCCCCAAATTTGATGTGCAATATTTGTAAAGCTTATATTTTAAATCTGTTTCGAAATTGTACTGATTATAATCAATATTTTGAACTTTTAAAGTAAAATAAGGTTAAAAACAAAATAAATTTAAAAAAATCTAATATTTAGATAAATATTTTTTGTTTTTTAATCTTGTTCTACTCCTGAAGTTCAAGATATTGATTATAATCAGTACAATGTCGTAAAAGATTTAAATTATCAACGTAACGAAAATTGTATACCAAAACTGAGAGCACCAAAAAAATCAGGCTGTATTGGGGGGGGGGGGAGGGGCAGGACCACAGCCAAATATTTTTCCAGGATTCAACGTGGTCAAACATGGCTACGTATGATGCTTACAAAAAAATGGATGCGATTCAGACGTTTGAAGTGTCTGAAATTCAGACGCAAAAAGTGTCTGAAAAAATTCAGACATTTTAAAATGTCTGAAAATTGAACACTCCATTTCAGACACTTAAGTGTCTGAATTTCAGACATTTTAATTTAGAGTGTGTTTCGCAAATTAATATATATACCTAGAAATACGTTACATACGAAAGCACAATTTTTATATATAAATGCACTGATATTTATCAAATTAACAGGCAGTATTTATGCTAAATATCCGATTTTGGTCTACAACATTAGTCAATTTTTTTAATGTAATGCCTTTAGACGGCACACTCTAACACGAGGACGATTTGTTTGTAGGCTTTGATCCCATATGATTTGAGAAAGCCCAGACTTATATTTCAACTAGTGGACCCGCTCAGCGTTGCCCGGGCTCGTGATAATAACGTTAAATGAACCTCAAATTTATGTGATTTTACATCTTGAAATCCATTTTGCCTGAATTATGTTTTTAAATGAAAAAATAGCGAGAAAATATTGAATTGAAAGTATATACTATTTGGTATTTTACTTTCTGTGATTTTTGCTGTCTATGCTTACCGAAAGCAAGCGAAACACTCAGTTATTTACTGATTTCATTGAAATTTTCATACATTTTATTTTGCAAAAAATATTTCTACGCGTCCGAACGTAAATCTGGTCTATTGAGATGACCTAAAAAGACTGTGTTAAAATACGGATGTTTAGTTATTTTTAGTGCAAAAAAAAATATCGTCTTCGTGAGGCGCGAAGTGAACCGAGTTCGCCGGTGAAATTAAATATAATATTACTTTACATTGAATATGTTGAATTATTATTATTATTGAATATATAATATTACTTTAAAAAAATGATTGCACCATCAGTTAGAAGAAGGTTTCAGTTTTAAGAACATATTTTTGGTTTGTCGGTACCTCAAACGTTACGCCATGGATGGACGTTGCATTAAAGGTGTAATACGTTTTTCGGAAAAACGACACTTTTTATTTTTATTTCAAAGGGTTAACTGCGATATTTTTTGCATTAATTGCGAGATTTGAGACATACGAGTACGATCTTTGAAATTATGTCTTCTTTTTTAACTTTACTGAGTAGTTTGGCAGATGGAAGTTAATAAATAATGACAAAATCCCCCGAAATTCCTTCTTTTCGATCTTAAATTCCTCCCGGTCCGTAAATAAGGCACCTGTTCATGCACGAGCGCTTTTTCCCTCTCGAAAGGACAAAGATGAATTTTTAGTAAGAGTCCTTTGTAATTTTTAATTAATAACTCATCTAATTATTAGAAATTTAAAATTGTGAGTATCAGTTTCACCAGGTGAGCCTATGAATAACCTTACACAGATGTTCAGTCTTGTACATGCGTTACATTTTCCTCGCCATCTCTCACACACACAGGGCAAAACTTTCTTTTTTAGTACAGATTAAATGAACATTTTTTGAGAATTTATTGAAACAAGTGCTTCAAACCAGATTAGAACAATAAAAAAAGCGAAATTAAATTATACCTAATGAAATAAAAACTGAAACTTAACCGAACACCAATGTTTTTAAAGGATCGAGAGGAAAATGAAATGATTTTTTTAAAACTACACAGTAAAAAAGACAGATGTTTCTTAATCTATGAAAATATATGTACTGACCAACAAAATTATATAATAACTTCTTCCGAGTTATTATCGATTCTGAAAAGTGGTCTTTATCTTTAAAAACACATGACCACAACCTAATTCCGAGACTTAAAAGTCATTTGCAAAAAATAAGTTTTTCTGGCCACTAGTTTTCGGAAACATATATAAATGGTTTTTATAGAATATTAATCAGTTTTCTCAACTCTTAATATACGTTTTTCGGATGCTACCATTGCACAAATAACACTTTTCATGTTGAACAAAAATATTGTACTAATAAATAGGACAAATTATGAGCATTAATTTTAAATTTATTTTTTTCGTCCTGTATGTATAAATTCAATTACACAGTTCAAAATGTTTACTTGAGAATAAATATTATAAAAAACAAATCCGGTTTGAGAAAGCAGATTATTGCTACTCGGAAAAATTTTCGAAAATCAAAGGCAGCAATGGAAACTTTGTTTTTATAAATGCTTTTTTAAAATCTCGAAAATGTCATCGCTCTTGAGGTTTGTAATGATAAAAATGTTTTCGGATTTAGGAATTACTCGGATGAGGTTATTGTACATTTTCGTTCGTGATTACATTATATTTTCAAAGATTATTAAACATTCATCTTTTTTTTTTTTTTTTTTTTTTTTTTTTTTACATTCTACACTGGAAAATAAAATATTTTGGCTCGATCTGTGCTGCCAATTTCGAGGATATTTTTAATAAAAATTTTGCATTGTAGTTTACGCTTTATTTAATCATGGAAATCGGTCATTAAGTAAAGCAAAATTGCTACCATGAATTCTTCAATAAAAAATCCAATAAACTGGCAATACGTCCCTGATATAATGTCATCAACTTTATTTGTATATTGAATTGAATGTAAACGAAATTTAAATATGTTTCTGATATCGACCATGATAATTTCTCTTTTGAATCTGTATGTCATATTACAAACATATTATTTACAGGAGAAAATGAAATATTTAAATATGTATAATTAACTCTGATGATCAAATGAATAATCCTTAAAGTATTTTAATTTGAAATACGTGCATTACAAATGAAGTATTACGTTACGCATCTTGGAGTAAGTACTGGACAATTTATCTCAGGAATTTGCATTTTTCACTAAATAAATTTGTTGATAGGTTTTCAGGTATAGAAGGAAAGTTTACCAAATATGGGGTAACTCAAGAGTTCCACTCGAATCTTGAACCCATTTCCTTCGCTTTAGAAAATTTTAGGAGAAGAATTAGACATAAACCTTAAAAACCAAGAAGGTTACGAAATAAACTGGATAATTCTCTTCAATTTTTTTGTGAACGTTTATAGCTTTTAGTTCAGAAACTTTTTGGTAAAACTAGCCACTAATTATTTCCCGATGCTTCCATTGGTCTTTTTTAAAAGAGTTTCTGGATATAAGAAAAGGATTTTTGGATTCTTGTTTAATCGACAAAATTTCAGTAAAAATTCTTAAACCATTCTACTACGTTTGGAAAATTTTCGGCAGCTTTTCTTGTTCCGATAGTACAAGTTAACGAGCAAAACAATTGTTACCATGATTATTACATTCCACATTATAAAATAATAAAGAAATATACGGAGCAGAATAATAAACATAGGTTAGAATAAATAGTATCATGATAGCCAAAATAAGCTAAGGGTAAAAATTCCTATCCAATGATACCTCATTCATCGTGGTACGATTAATATTAGTAAATTAAGTATGCGATGTCAGACGTGGGTAAATAATCATTTCCAATTATACATCACTTAATGTTGTACGCTACATAATAGTTGGAAAATAGTAATGTTGACAACAGAAATAATATCTATAATAATAATTTAAAAAAATAATAATAAATCTCAACAGTTAGTAATAAATTATAAATATTACTATTTTTGTAGTTCTAAACAATAGTAAACTTTAATAGCTTTTTAGGTGCGTTCGTAATTATATAAATACGTAGCACCTATAGTCATTGTCTGTTCCGTCCGTCTGTCTGTATACAGCAGTGCAAAAATTATCGTATAGAATGGTCTGAAATTTAATATAAATAATCGTTGCGGAATTTTGTCGAGTCATTTCAAATATCATGAAAATCGAACTTATGAAAATATTGATTTAATTTTCTTCATTTTATTAAATCATATCATACGTAATTAATTCAATGGTATCCTATGATAGTAATGATTCTAGGTTGCCATGTTGATTATTCTATTAAGTCCTATCCTACATAATTAATTCAATGGTATCCGATAATAGGTAATTAATCTAGGGTGGCATAGCGATTACACCCTATTTAAGATGGAATCATACTAGTTCCGTACTGAATTTAATATATATAATCCTAATAAATTTTGTTTTCTTGCAATTTTTCATAAGAATGAAACAGCTAATGCATCAAGATCGGAATATTTATAAGACTAGTTATAGTAGGAACGCACCTCATTAGCCACGTTTGAAGTACTAGTTCCGACTTGTTTAATATTGGGAATAATATATTTTTTTCTTCAGTTCCTACTATTAGTTCACACTTTCCCTATATTTATATATCTTGTTCAAATTTTCAATCGTTAATAAAATACTTATTATTCATCCTATCAAGTTGAAATAATTTTTTTTAACTTGTATTGCAGAACAATTGATGTTAATACAGTTTTTTCAAATATCAATCGATTAATTAAATTTTAATTAATTAATTTTAGTTTTATATAGGAGAGAAAATGGCGGCCATTGGTTACTGAACAGCATTTAATGCATCTTCATATCTAAAAGGGGGGTTACCATAGAGGGGACATTGTTCTGTCGCCAAATACCGCCAAGTTAGCCACCAACTTGGCGATATATCGCCAAATTTGGTGACCAAAATGAGTCGCAAAAAGATACGCCAACTTGGCGATATATCTAATATTTCACCAAATTGCCATAGAGTTCCATTGTAAACCTACTTGCTTATAGAAAATCAACAAATTGAGATATTTTAATGCAACAAAAACTAATATTAGCTTAAGGGATTATATTAAATTTTTCTTTGATGACCTAAGCAGGAATTGACTTTAAAAACAAAATTTTCATATTACTTATTTAATTAAAATTAAACTGTTATCATTATAACACAATTCAGTTATTTATAAAAACTTTTCAAAATAACAGACATTACATTACGTTACCAGATAAAAACACTAAAAGCAATATAAAAGGACGTTTCGGATTCATTCTGAATCCCTCATCAGCTAATTCCTAACGTAAAAGTCATACTAGATTTTAAAGTTCAACAACAAAACTGAATATTCTATTGGTAGAGATGCAGCCTCGTTAATTGCTAAATCAGCGGTTCTCGTGTACCAAGCTTCCAAAAACATACGACTTGCATAAATGATGCAGCCTGATCTACTTATATACGCATTCTCAAAACTCGGAAAATGATCAGTTTTCATGACGTGGTCAACAATTTTAGAATTTAAATTTTTGACCAATTGAAACCACTTGGCATTCACACGTCCTTCAGTCCCACAGAAACCAATTAACAGGGCTCGCAGCGTTCCTAAAATTTTCGCACTTTGCTACCACTAAATTAAAACGATAATCTTTGTTGTATAGTTCTCTTAACAATGGAACAATAAAGCTGGTGTATGGATTCCCTAGTTGCTTGGGAACTTTACATCCAGGCTAAGAATATATCGTGTTACAATGCAATGGGAGCCATAGGAAAAAAGAGCGTTTAAACACGTCTAGTAGCCACGAAAAAGAGAGAGTAAAAACTAAGAAGATAGACAATTTTAAAAAGAAAAATTGCTAGTATAACAAGTAGGGGGAAAAAATGTTCCATATGATCCACATAAATGTCCAGGACAGGCGAAAAAGCTACCAAAGGAAGCCCCATAAAAAAAAGACTCAATTCAGAGACCATACATTTAATATATCTTGATAAGTAAAAAAGTTTAACACAGCGATGAAATGAAACAAAAACTGAAATATGTACATATTTACAAGAGAATTTAAATTACTGTAAGGAAAAAAGAATAAAAATGTAAGAAAAAGCTACAATGAGGAGAGTTCAAACTAAATAAGCAGTTAAATGCAAAAGCCGAGGGGAGCAAACGACAGCAAGAGGACGGCGTCCACCCAGTCTAGTAATTTGAGGTGGCTTAAACATAAGAATGACAAAATAAGAATAATATCTTGAGAAGAGCATAATATACAAGAATAGAAGTTTGTTCTTTTTGTTTGTTTTTTTAAGTTTTAAGCAAACAACACAAACAAAAAGAAAGAAAAAAGTTTAGCAAATGAAGAGCTTAATCTTCGTTAATGTTGATATGACTTGCAAGTTTATCAAATTCAGTTAATATAACCATCAATTTTTGCATCGGATTATCGAGTTTCTTAGTCTGAGTTGAGATGTTCTTTATACATTTTAGGAATTATAGATGTTAAATGAATCTATCATGAAGAATTCTTGTTTAAAATACAAAGCGCAAGCAAGTAAAAGTAAAGTGCGAAAATTTTAGGAACGGTGCGAACCCTGACTTAAGCATCTTTTAAGCAATTTTAAGCATCGATGTCCAATCTCACAGTTTAAAGATGTTATTTATGGAATTCCTTGCAAACAGTGTAATGCAGTCTACATAGGTGAAACCAGCCGTACACTTGAAACAAGACTTAAGGAGGATAAACATGCTTTTAGAAATAAAAATTTAAATTCTAAAATTGTTCACCACGCCATGAAAACTGATCATTTTCCGAGTTTTGAGAATGCGTATATAATTAGATCAGGCTGCATCATTTATGCAAGTCGTATGTTTTTGGAAGCTTGGTACACAAGAACCGCTGATTTAGCAATTAACGAGGCTGCATCTCTACCAATAGAATATTCAGTTTTGTTTTAGCTATAATTTTTTAGCAACTTGATGTAATGTTTTTCTACTTGTTGAACTTTAAAATCTAGTATGACTTTTACGTTAGGAATTAGCTGATGAGGGATTCAGAATGAATCCGAAACGTCCTTTTATATTGTTTTTAGTGTTTTTATCTTGCAATGTAATGTAATGTCTGTTATTTTGAAAAGTTTTTATAAATATGAATGAATTAAGACGTAGTCCTTTTGTTTATATCAATTCAGTTATTGCTTCTAAATGCCAACTCATAGGTAAATTACTAGTTACGGTGATGTGGTAATATTTTTTTTGTGCGTTTTGAATTTTTATACTGGCGTAGGTGGATCATAATTCCTCCAGATAATGGGCATTAAAATTCTAGTTTTGTAGTTTTGTAATTCCAGTTTTGTATAAAGATTTATAATATTAATAATATAATAATCAATCGGCTTCGGAAATTTTATATTTAGCTTTAAAACCGCGAAAAGGTAATTTTAGTCTACTGGCATACTTACATACAGATAATAAATTATAGTTTTATTGGTAATTTAAAAATTCATAATTGTGTAAATCTTGAAAATATGTTCATTTTATTTTATTTAATATTTTTATGTTATTTGCTTTTAATTTATTATATTTCATTTTAATTTACAATATATGATGCATTTAATTCTATGTGGTACATTTTATCGTAATAATAAGCGAATGTTCTCGAATTAAACATAATAGCTAATAACAGGTAAGAAATTTATAAAAAAGAAATCAAAGACTGTAATCAAGATGAATAAATGTTCATTGTACTTCAACTTAAGACATTGGTGATAGGCAATATCCTATGAAATCTATGTTTAGAGACAATTGAAGCCTTGCCTTTTCTGAAAGTCGATTGCTTAGATAGGTTATTCGAGTTTATCTATCAATAAATAATTTGAAAAATTTTTAATTTTATATGAAAATTCCTAAAGTCTTAACAAAAAATGACTAATTATTTTGTTTTAACGATGTAATCTTTCTGATAAAAGCTTGTTGATATATTATTTAAGGAAAATTGTGTAGGCGGAATGAAGGACTCAATGCATGCCTTCAATCAACAACGACTGATTTTAAAAACACGAGTTCACTTCTGACTGGTTAACAAAGTGTTAATTTTTACTCTATTTTTGAACCAGCGATGAATTTAACTAAAACAAAGAATGACTTGTAAGGGAAGCCGTTTTCGATTAAGATTGCGTATAATATTAATCTACTATGAGATGAATATAACATGATATTAATTATGAAATTGATGAATTAAATTTGTTTTGATTACTCTAAGTTAATCGGACATATAATGTAACATGAGGTGTGGTATATATGAGATTTCTTGTTAAAGTTAATTAATTAAATAACGAAGGTATAAATAAATTTAATATTTTTTATATTAAAATATATTCGTCTAATGATGCGTCAGTATTTAGTAAACGCTACCTCAAATGTAACAAAAATAAATGGAAGATATGTTAATTTACTAAAAGGTTTCTTAAGTTAATAATGATTCAATATATATATGTATAAGTACGCAGTAAAACCTGTATATAGTAGATATCTTGGGTGAGCAAATTTTCTATTTTATTCACAGATATCTGCTATTCGGCAGTAAAGGCATACAAGAATAAGTGGTAGGTGTTAAAACATTGTCCACTATATGATGGTACCAGCTATTCAGGAGTATTTGTTAAACACATTTTACCTTATATATATATATATATATATATAGTTCATATGAAATTATGTTGCTGTGCATGTAAATATAGCCAGAGTATTAAGTGCCATTTATTATGTAAAATTATTTGACATCGTGGTTAGTAGTACTTTCGAAAAGTTATATATAATATCAAATGTTTATAGATCAAATGTTTATCTTATAATATTCCAATACCGTCTATTTTTTTATACATACATACATACATCATACATACATAGTATATGTACATGTCTAATGTGCTACAATAAGGGGAAAAAAGAGTTTCTTGCCAATAAAAGGAGATTTGAGATTGAATTGAATCATTCAGATTGAAATAACAATTAAAATAAAACAATTCTATTATCGACACAAATGGAAATAAAAAAATTCTCAACATCTTTAGGAAGGTTATACTACTCAACTAAACAGGATATGACAAGCTTTTTAATCTCACGATTTTTTTATATATATTTTTTTTTTGTATAGCTTAATAATGCAATTTTTATTACAGGTTTTAACAAGTATAATTAAAAAATATACATTTTGGTACGCAAGTGCATATAATGTTATTAGAAGAAAATAACCCATTTTTGTATCACGTTCAAATAATGAAAAAAATTTTAAGGAGTTCCTTCAGTCAAGCGTAATTGTGAGTAAACAACATAACTTTGTATTTAAAAAAAAAAAATTCTTAAATAAATATATTTATTGTACAATAGTTTACATACCAGAAAAAGTATAAATTGTTTTTTAAATAATTTTACACAAGATTTGAAGTGAGAGTTTTTGGTGGAACTTTTTTCTCGCCAATCTTGTCAAAGATGTCATACATTGACAGCTTAGATAGCTATAGTCTAACTTCGATATGTGGGGCGCATAGCCCACCGCTTGCATGCGGTCCGAGAACACACAATCATCATTCGTACTTTTTTATATAGAAAAAATTGAGATGCGCATAAAGTTATTCAAGAACTTCATTATTGGTTATAACAGTTTTTTATGTAAAAATAAGGTTTGCTATGTTATGTTTAATTTAAAATTATGTTTTAATATAATAAATATCATTAGGTTAGTTATGTATTTGTTTTACACGAAGTCCTAATTTACGTAGCAAGTACATTTTTAAAATTATCAACACGGATCAAATATTATTTAAAATACATTAAATCTACTTTGTATATTTTTAAAATAAAAAGTCCTGGAGTATCCAAACCTGGCCTCCCAGGATTGGGGAACATAGATGAAAAACATTGTTTTTTTAAATTGAAACCTATAATAATTTTTTTTAACATTTAATATATTTATGGACTGTTCACTAGCACCATGAAAAAGCATTTTATATGAAAAATATTAATTAACTATATAAGTAAAGTTGTAAAATTTAATAAAAGCGATGCTTTATTTTTAGCCGTATGTCAAATATTAAAAGCCGTAGAAATCTGTTATGAAGTACTGAACTCTTGTTTTCTATATTTTCTGAACCATTAAACATTTGTGTTATTATTCATAATCAAAAGAGCTTTTCTTATCAGCCTTAATGCCACGCGCGCACACACACACAGATATATATATATAGGATTAATCGTCCGCAATGTGCTAGTGAATTAGTGGTATCGTGCTTGATTCTGTATTACTAGTTAGAGGTTCCATCTTTATTTTGTATAATGTCGGTGTTATGAAATGTAGCTAAATTTATTAATTTATTTTTAGTAATTGAAAATAGATGATGATTGGTAATTATATAATGGTTATATATATATATATATATATATATATATTCTGTATAATGAGCTCTCTATATATTTTTTTTAAATAGGATATGTATGAATTTGAGAAACAAAACATTCAGAAATCTATCCTTAATCGGCTTTCTTCATCCTAAATTAAAATTTTCCATCAGGTGTAATTAGTATGTTTATTTATAAAAAATACCATAAAATTAAAATTTCTGCAATGAGTAAAAAAAAAAAAAAAAGTTCTAAAATATTTTTCGGCGCCGGATATCGATACCGTGTATTTACTCATAATACAAAAAATGCGGCACATAGTACTACTATTAGTACCCTTATTTTATTCATTACTTCTATATTTGTATACTTGTATCGTAAAATCCTAGTGATGTAGTGATTTAACAAAATATTCGCCACTCGCGAAACAGGCAGAAATGCTTACCCCTTCTCATTATTTCATTCAAGAATGTTCGGTACGTTATTAAATCCAATCACGGAAAATTCCTTAAGAAAAAATTAACAGCTAAATTCTATAAGTTTAAGCTATCGACCCGCGGGATCGGTTGTGGTGATGCGTCTAATATTGTGCTAGTAAGAAAGTCTTGCAACACACAGCACATGTAAAAAGAAAAACATTTTATTTTAACAACAAGAGATTATACAGTATAATATACTCTTCATCTATAACATATATATCACAATACTTAATCGTCTACACTTGATTTCCTATTGGTTCTGGGTTCAACTCTAAAGATATATCACCAGAACGAAAACGCTAATACCAACGCGATACCGTTGAGTAATGAACTACGTTAGCCTTGAACGCATTGCACATATTACCTGCTGCGGCTCTTGCAGAATACCCTTGCAAGAATTCTCTATAAGCAATCGCGCGAAGTGGCCTTTGATGCATCATTGCTCATACTGCCTGCGCGAAGCAACTGCATCTCTTTTATATCCTGCGGCATGGAAGGATCTAGACTAGTCTTGCATTTATTACTCACGAATGTTCTCCAACCTTGTCATTAGAAAAAATATATTAATAAAAAAATGTATTGCAAGACTTTTTTACCAACATAATACATCAAACCACATAATATACATTTAAACTAATTGAACGACTTTCCCTTGCCAAGCGATAATTGATCGGATCACAAGAACCTTATTCAAACAAAAAGCTAAAAAAAAAAAAAAAAAAAAATGCAAACTAAAAAAAAAAAAAAATTCACTTGGCAATAGTTCCAGCTGTACGCAAGTTTTCTAACTCAAGCTGCATATCAGATTTCTAAACAAATGTGATTTTTTTAACATTTGCTGCATTGTTTAATTTATAATATACAGTTGAGTCCGGTTAAGATGCGTTTTAAGAGAGTGGACAAATGTCGCGTATTAAGCGGGATCGCGTATTAAACAACGTGATTTGTACAGGTGTTGCAGGAAATGGGCTTATTTACAAATCTAATCGTGTGATTTAACTTTAGAGCTTTCATTTATACGTTTACGGTCGAAATTTGTGTCATTTAGATTAAAACTTAATTGCATTTCACTTTAACTGATTGTTTCTT
Source organism: Maratus speciosus (assembly GCA_963932465.1). NCBI lineage: Eukaryota > Metazoa > Arthropoda > Arachnida > Araneae > Salticidae > Maratus > Maratus speciosus. Next base: position 172,502,354 of record OZ010790.1, on the reverse strand, counting down.
TTTATAGGACAGACTGGAATAATAACGGAAAATAAATGTGAATTCCAACAGGGTTTTATTGTCGATTTGTACGTTAAAACCAAAAATGAAACAACAGAAATAGTTTTCCTACTAGGCTATTTTTTTTAACAGAGATAAAAAAAAAATATTAATGCTTTGAAGCACAACCCAGTTGTTAAAATAATATTTAGTACTTTTATTAATGAGTACCATCCTGCATTTTAATATAAGAAAAAAACTATATTTATTAATTTTTGTGTAAATAATATTGTTATGTTAGAATATCAAAAGTCAAGAAAACAAAGAATTATCCAACCGCAGTTGTTTAATCTTTACGAGTTTCATTTTTTGTTGCCTATATGCATTATAAAACGTAGTAGTACGTACGTATTATATAACGTACATTTAAAACCTCCCTAACAACAGGTATGATCATCTGTAATCATATAATTTTTATGACGTATTTGAGTAACCTGAATTCGTCTATATCTCTCTACAACAGTAAAAACGCACACGAAGCGAGATGCAAAGAATGCTAGGAAACGGTATCAAAGAATTGCAGTTTTACCAATTTAGCGGGTTTTTGTTTTATTCACATAGCTGCCACTATTTCCCATTAGTAATTTTCGCGTCAATTAATCTGTTATTAAACAATGTTAAATAAGACTAGTATGAAACAGTGGTTTTTATATGTTTTTGTATGAAACAGTGGCGAAATTGGCATCACTTGAGAAGAGAGAAGGAATTTACATCTTAATCAAGGAATTCCCGCCTTAAGACTGATTTTTTCCCTCAAAGGACCGAAAATTTATCGCGTATTAAGCGGGATCGCGTAATAACCGTTCTTGTATTAAACGTGATATTTTTGCATTAGCCTTAGGAGCGATGTTCAAGGGATCTGAAAAAATTCGCGTATTAAGCGGGAACGCGTATTAACCGTGAGCGTCTTAACCGGATTCCACTGTACACACATAAAAAACTGAAGATGCTGCATTGAGGTTACCTGCAATTAAAGCTATTATGGAGGTTAAATTATGCCTATTAGCTTCAAAAAATACATTACATTCACAGTACTGTCGATATCTGAGCCTGCAATCCATGAACAATAATTGGTACACAATATCCCACGAACACAACATTATGGGAAAAAACTTTTTTTTTCGATGTTCAAGGGAAAGTGTTATAATGTATGTATTCTATATTTTTCTTGCACGTTTTGAGAACTTCTTTCGGTTTCCAGGCAGATACATCACATGTAATAATAAAAAAACAAACAAAAAAGTGTGTTTTAATTGTTATAAATTGGTAAAGCTATAATTATGATTTATTATATAAATCCAAAGCAATCCTAATGTAATTGAAAAATAAATAAACGATGAATACATTTTTCATATTCGTATTTTCTTTTTTTTTATTCACCAGTACATTTTGGATCTATTTCATTCCAATTTAGTAATAATAATATTAATAACGCCAAAGGTCTTCAGATAATTATATATTCGTTTAATATTTACATTCTTTTTCCTCAGTTTTTGAAAATAAAAAGATATTTAGCATAATAGAGGTCTAGTGTTTTGCCTTTATCTCACCAAGTGTAACAATTTTATCATTTCATTTCATTTTTTTTTTCTTGTAAATGAAAAAAGGAAATTTCAATTCCAGATTAATTTTATTTTTTCATTTTTATCCATAACTAGTTTTGACAATATTTTTAATGTTTGTGATCAAGATGGGATTTTTATCATTTTTTTTTCGCATATGCTATGTTAATTTTGACACATATGGAGCAAGATGTACACAGAGGAGAACTTCTACCAGTTTCAACGAAATGAAATTTTTGCTTTATTTATGGCAAAAATTATTTATTAAAATAAGGAGACGATTAGTAATAAAAATAATGGAGGGACATTGAAAGGGATATCATTTTTGGAAGGCCATTATTATAGAGTGACAATATTATTTGCGTTAATTCCGGCTCTCAGAAAAAATGGGTAATGTTTGGTTAATTCGGGAAGATGCAAATTTCCCCCTCTTCAAAACTAATGCCACTGTGTCTTTTAAAAATCAGAATTGTAATTCGATGAATGTAACTTGGAGATGCTTTGTACGCATTCACTTTCTTTTATTTTCTACAAAAGAAAGTACTGTAATCCACATTTTTTTCTACTTCCGGTTTTCGACGGAGTTACACGTTTTAGGGGTCAGAGATCCCAAAAAATGTTTGTACAAAATGTCTGTCTGTCCGTGCGTGTGTCGTGTGTCGCCATTGTGTTATCGAAAAATGTATCAAATTATGCACAGAATTGAAACAAATTTTCTGTGTATGATTTTGTTATGTCCAGCAAGTCCTCCTTGAATTTGGAAATATTCCGTCGGAAGGAGACACCGTAATAGCAATTTTGTGTTATTCCTATTATTGTGCCATCGAAAAATGTGTGAAGTTATCCATAGAATTGAACCAAATTGCACATTTACGCTTTGGGATATGACAGTCAAGTCCTCCTTGAATTTGGAAATATTCCTCTTGAAGGGAATGTTGTAATAGCGATTTTTCTCAATTTTTTCATAGTTCTTTTGCATATCGGCTGTTCATTCAGTGACTTGCAATACGCATCCAGCTAAGCCGGCGATTTTCAAGCAGCTGATGTAGAACAGAATAACGAACAATATTGATTTTAATAAATTTTATGATCAAGATTAACTCGTTTTTATTCCGATTTTTTAAAAAGAAGCAGAAACTTAAGATGTAAATCAAAGTTCACGTAGTATTGAAGTGATAACACTGACGGATTAACATGTGTAACAAATTTTTGAAATATTACTATTATAGTAAAATATTTTATGCAATATGCATTATAATAAAGGAGTCTTTTTAAAAATTATTATTATTATTTTTTTACGTTTTGTATTTTATATTCTTAAGCATAGTAGATTCTATACCAAATAGTTTCACAAACTTGTTTATCCTCCAAGTCCAATTTATAAATGTGTGATTTTTATTATTTCTTTCGATTTTCGCATAGCATACCACCATACCAAAAATAACGTGTAATAGGATTTTCGTTCACAGTTGTATTAATAATATTGTAAATTGTATGCAATTTTTATTAATTTGCAAATTATACATGTAATTTATAAATAGCAAAAATAAAAGATTTGCTCTTCATAAAAACATATCCCAAATAAAATTTGAATATTTTTATTATATTACATATTCCGTCTTTTAAAAACAAACTCAAAGAACTAATTTAAAGTTCATGTTTATTTTTGGAATTATTATTATTTTGATTATCTCTATACATTAACAGAATAATAAACAAATATCGGCATACTAGTTTTCGTAACTTTCTTCCAATACAAAACTCTCTCAAGTGCGAAAGACAGTAATAGCGTTGATTTGAAAACATGGCATCTCCAAATCAACGAAATGTTCTGTAATATTTGAATATGCCTGTGAACGTCCAGAATGCTGTTATACAAAGTCATATCTTATTCGAGATTCTACGCAGATCTGGTTTATTCTTAAATTTATTTATTTTTGAGTAATGATTAAATAATATGATTCTTTTCCTTTGTAACTTATTTTTACATACACAAAAAAAGTGTTTTTTTTTTTTTTTTTTTTTTTTTTTTTAATAAAAATATAATATTAGATGTACATAAATACATATTCGGTTGGTGGGATATTTGGATATTTGGCTGGTGTACGAAATTTTAATATAATCTATCTTCGTACTGCGAGCATAACAACGTGTTTTAACTCACATCGTATATTGGATCATGCACAAATAGTGAACCACTAATTTTTAAAGTTGAAAAATAACTCCAATTTTGGAAAAAATAACTGAAAAAAGTTGATTGACTAAAGCTCTAAACTGTTACCTGCCCATAAATTGTTTAGAAGCGTTGCTTTCTTCTGTTGATGGGGAACTTTGTTTTCTAGAATGTGTTCATTAAGAGATAAGTTTTTATTTAAAATATTGTTTCTCTGTTACTGAGTTTAACGTTGCATTGAACAGACGTTGATATACTCTATTACATTTTGAATATATATATACTAAAGATAGATTTTATAAGATTAAAGTTAAAAAAAGAGCATTTTTATAATTTTGAGGGATGGTCCGGCCCGCTCGTGTGTCACAAAAGTATGGTTTAAAAGTGTATAAAAATTACAAGGAAGGTGTTTGAAATGATTTGACAGCCTAAAAGGAACTACACAGACGATGAAACCATGTCTAAAAAACATAATGGACTCCCTATTTATTTATTTTTTTTTATTAAGAAAAAAAAAATATATTGTTTAGCTCGAGCTGAACCTGCCTAAAACGCGACAAAATGGGGGTATGGAAAAACAAGTTATACTTCTGCTCTGCCTGGAGTGTTCATAACAAGAAATGAGGCGGAGCGCAGCGGAATTGAATATCATTAGAAAACAAATCTACATATAGATTCCTCACTGTCGAAAAACAAATTCCCCCCGCGACACTGGACAGTCAGATCATAACGGTGCCGCCTGAACAAGCTCATATCGCGACGCTGCGCAGCATGACTCGATTCCGCAGATGAACGAACTGCTGAAAAGGGATGAAGTAACAAAGCGTAGCCCAGAAGAGTAATTATTTAGCTAGAAAAGGTTATGGGAAAAGAAGTGAGCGTTTTTAAGCTTTTTTAGGGGTGTGGGTGTGTGCGGATGTTGGGTAGCTAGCTCTAAAGGAGTGGGGATAGATGAGTGTTTAACTCGAGCTGAACCTGCCTAAAGCGCGACAAAGTGGGGTATGGAAAAACAAATTATACTTCTGCTCTGCCTGGAGTGCCCATAACAAGAAATGAGGCGGAGTGCTGCGGAATTGAATATGATTAGAAAACAAATCTACATACATATAGATTCCTCACTGTCGAAAAACAAATTCCCCCCGCGACACTGGACAGTCAGATCATAACGGTGCCGCCTGAACAAGCTCATATCGCGACGCTGGGCAGCATGACTCGATTCCGCGGATGAACGAACTGCTGAAAAGGGATGAAGTAATAAAGCGTAGCCCAGAAGAGTAATTATTTAGCTTGAAAAGATTATGGGAAAAGAAGTGAGCGTTTTTAAGCTTTTTTACGGGCGTGGGTGTGTGCGGATGTTGGGTAGCTAGCTCTAAAGGAGTCGGGATAGGTGAGTGTTGTGCGAACGCTGCTTGAATGTGTAGTAATAGTATGCATTCGTAGTGGTACCAAGCTCCTCATACTCACAGCGGGGTGAACTGGCAGATTTGAATTTGTGCAGGTAGGTTTCATAGGGTCCATGACCTGTGAGGAAACTAGTTGTGTATGGTGTAATTGTAAGCAAGTTATGAGAGACTTTGGGAATTATATGAGAACCCCAGAGGCCAAGGGGTATAAGTGAAAAAATTGAAAAAACTGAGATAGTTGCAGGATTTATCTCGAAATACAGTTATTTGTTTGGTGGTAAAGAGATATAAGTGATTTTCTAATTATGTGCCGCGTTCTAGAGGTCGACTACTTAAGCTCTTTAAACTGCTTAACTACTTAACATCTTTAATCTCTTCTTAAACTAAAAAATATATTATACTCCATTTTGCTTTCACAGTTATTTAAATAAGAGTCCAAAGACTGGTATGAAATAAGCAACAGTTTCATATTTTGAGACATTTACTATAGATATTCACCTTTCAACTAAGTTTACTCCAAATCTAATTTTTTCACTTGTATCCCTTGGATTCTGGGATCCTCATATCATATGTATACTCTCCATCGTCTGATGTATCCTAATACTCGTGTGATTCAGAAAGAATCCTGACCTTTAAGATCTTCTTAATGATGGAGTGAGATATTGGGATTTGTTGATAAACTGCAGTATTGGTAGTAGCTTGCTTGGCCAATTGATCTGCGCGTTCGGTCCCACGTACGTCTTTGCGCGCATTACAAAAGCTGACCTTGTATAGTAGCTGTTCGAGATTAATTTTTTTGAAGTACTAAAGGGTTGTTTGGTCAAGGCTCATGAATAGCATGTGGGCCAGACAAACTGTCACAGTAAATGTCGGTATGAGAGTTAAGATGTTAAATTAACCAATCTAGAGCGACCAGAATACAAGAATAGTATTAATAAAACTGCAAATCACGCTCTCTAAATGACAACATATGATTGAGTTCCCGAAGAGGAAACTTTCCCAAGCATAAGATATTAGCTTCCCTGTAGAGTGATTTCTATTAAAATTAGCATCTATTTGCGTCAATGTATAATAGAGTACACGGTTTGATTAAATTTTTTCCATTAGTTCTTGAGATATACCAATCGAGGAAATCATGATAGACAAAGCATAGTTGTGGTACCTGTTAAGAAATATCTTACCAATCCTAATGAGCATCTATTTATGTCCAAGTTTACCAAAATATGAAGTTTGGTGAAGTTCTGTGCATTATTTCTTGAGATAGAGTGACCGCAAAATATGTGTCGCACATACAGCAACAGACTGAGGGACATTCCTAAATTAAATGCACATTAAATAGTCAACTCTCGTTCAGGACATCGCAAAGCATTTAAATGTACCTAAAGACCGAAACCGAATAATTTCACGATTCCAGTATTTTCTTAATGCGTATTTAGAAGAAAGTAAAAAATGAAATATCGTATTAAATGTTATTAACACGTTTAGCAATTCAAAATTTTCGTCCTTTATTTTTTTTTTTTCATAGAGCATTATATGCAACTATGGAATTCCAAATTCCCATTTATGGCTTAAACTCATATTTGATTATCATTTGAGAAATTATAAAAACATGAAACACGTGAATTACTAAAATTGTTATAGTTTAAGACGATCTAATAGTATTATTTTTAACAGATTCCAACATAGTTAAAAATTGTTTATAAAATTTGGTTTGTCTCTCTGTCTGTCTGTCAGTGCTCTATCTTGCGTATATAGAGTTGAAATGTCATGAAATGTATATATGTGTAGGGCTGCATTTGCAAGGTACGTGCTTACAGTGCCTAGCATTTGAAGCGTCATCCAGGAGTGATTGGTGATCTGTGGGAAGCCTATGTTATTCTTGAAACGTAACTCGGTTATTATAAATACATTCTAGCGATCGACTGAATAGAGGAGGCGTGGCTAAAGCCAGCCGGGAGAACTTAAGCAAAGAGAACTGGTTTGGAATAGCAAATAATATTATTATGTTTTTTGCGGTGAACGAGTGAGGTATGCTGCAGAATGTTGCAAAGAGACGTATAAAAAGTGAGATGGATATTCTAACGACGAGTAGATCTAATTTAAGACGTGATGTGATCTATTTTTGTAAATAGTATCTACTTTTGTACAAATTATCGGCGTTTCAGCTGTTGTAAATAAGGACGCTTCAATATAAGTATTTTAATCAGAAAGTGTGTCATTTCTGATGTCAAGGTGGTAATTTATTGTATTAGAAAAGTCTAGTCTATATATGATATTTGTGTTTACTGCGGAATATTCGGCATTGAAAATAACATGTGTAGAATTAACGCTTTTATTACAGGGACACTCAAAATAATTCCTTTACATTACAGCCTATGGGGGAAAATTGTTGCGCTATATTTTAACGATATTACACTATTTTAAATATACTGAAGTTTGTATAATTCCTGAAGTGTACTATAAAACACTTACTTTAGAATATGGTGTGCATTTAATTTATCTTTCATTTACAGGGACACGCTAGAAAGCGGCGCGCCCATCGTTTCTTTCCAATCGCCGTGTAAAGGTTATCCACTCCGAGTGACATTTAAAAAGTCACGAAATGGCCTTGTATGTCGTTAGTCTCAAGCTAATCCTCTGAAATTTAATTTATGTTAATATGCCGGTTTTCCTAAAATGCACTGAGTTATTTAAAATATCAACAACTTCCAAATGGTGACACCTATTTAAAAAATTCTTGAGGGAGGGTTATGAAAGATATCAGAAAATTTTGTTACGGAGATTCTCAGTTTTATTTCAAAACAGCAGCGATAGATGAAGCTCCAAGCAATAGGAGGTAAACGGGCCTGATTTTTTTCCTTCGCTCTTCTCCCAGCATTGATGCGAAGAAAGGATATTGAACATATGGAGTGGATCCCTAAGATGAAGATTGCACTGGCAACAGAGACCCACTCCATATATTTCAACTCCTTTTATCGCATCAATTCTTAGAAAAGAGCGAGTCCAAAAAACGGACTTTTTTTAACGCCTACTGCTTTCAGCGCAATCTATCGCTGCTATTCGGAACTAAAAAAAAAAAAAAAAAAAAAAAAAAAAAAAAAAAAAAAACTTCTGAGATCTTAAAAGATTACTGCGAGAATTTTTTAAATAGCTGTCACCATCTGCAAGTTATTTTTTTTAAAGATCAGTCAGTCCATTTTAGGACACTAGGTATAATTAGAGTAAATAAGTGCGTAATTATATTAGTTTTTTTTTATATCACCTGTATCTTTTGAAAATTCGCACGAGCCTGGTTAAGATGTATGTAAGTTCGTATATGATTTATGAAATGGTACGATGGAAGAAAATGATATAGGTAAGTGTGAAAATAATAAACTTAGTATGGAGTATTGAGCATCAAGATAATTTTAAAATTTAAAAATACTTACTAATCTTAACCACTGTGGCACGTAAAGAAATGCAATCAATAGATCACAGTGGGTTTTTTTTTTCGTTTCTTTTATTCTGAAAGAAAATAAACAGAAGCCACGGAACAAAGCTAATTCAAAAATTTTAAATCCTACCAAGAATGTAAAATGCCGTAATCATTGTGAAACAAAAGATTTCTCAAATGCGAAAAAATAACAGAAACATATAAAAATTTATAAATAATCTTTCTCTTCCCTCAAACATAGCACAGCAAACTCAAAAAGTGGGATTTTTTTTGTATCATCTCAAAAAAGGCTTCTTTTTTTTACTGTGTGTATTCGGGAAAAAAAAATCTCCCCTTTAGAGGAACAACTAGAATATATTTTTATCTTTCTACTGGAACATAAATGATATGGAGATGCTTGAATACTGATTTTTTACACGTATATAAGAGAAAAAAGCTGCAGGATTTAACTACCGAATATATTATAATATGCGCTTTTATCTTATTAGAAAGGAATTAAGAAGATCCTTCATATGGAAATTAGGTAATTCTTTTTAATTAATTAATCACAAATAAATTCTCAAAAATGTGAGCTTAAAGGATCAGGCATATTTTTTCCCTTCCAGTAAAGAAATTCTAAATGCATAAAAGAACTTTATAAGTAATAATAGAAGCATAATAGTATTCATATATGTAGAAATATTGTATTCATATTTCTTATTCATGAAGGAAAAATATTAAATAAAATTACATTTTTACAAATTTCAAAGCTTATTTTCGAAGCTTTATTGCTTACGATGCAATGTTGTGGATCTTAGAAAATTATAAAACCTATTTTTCAGAGTATAGGTGGAGTAAATATAATAAAATGTAGTAAGTGCGTGCAGTAAAACATAATAAGGTCATAACAGAGAAGCTTGGTAAAAAACAATAACACGCTAACTTGGAGTTGTGGGTTAACGTTTGGTTAAGGGCGCTAGTCACTCAGCTTTGGAATTCTCATCCGTGATGTTAAGTCTATGGACTTTTGATGCATTCGTATATTTAAAATATCTTCTCGGTAAATTCACATATTTAACATCTTTTTTCTGTGTACTCTTCTTAAAGGATGCCTCTTTTTTTCTTATTTTTCAAAATATTTTAAAAATCTGTTGCTGAATTTAATATTTTATGTGTTAATAGCGGGCAAACTATGAGTAAGATTTTAACACATCCTATAAAATTATGTCTTTGCTTTAGAAATATTTTGAGAACTAAGAAAAAAAGAGACATCTTTTAGGAAGTGTACACACACAAAAAAAAAAGAAAGAAATTAAAAATATTAATTTCCCGAGGATATATTTTAAATATACGAATGCATCAAATGCCCATATCCTTTACATTGGTGAGGGGAAATCGGAAGCTCAGTGACGAGCCCCCTTAAACGATGAATTTATCAGAAAGTCCTGAATCCAGAAAAACTTTTAAGAAGACCAAGTTTAAAGAAAAAAAGCATTGAAAATTGAGTCTAAAAAAGGATGTTATATCATATTTCCAGTATTATATTCAGATACGTATTTAAAATTTTCGATTAACTTAGTTTCCGCATGTAAATAAGTTCCTAATTATGATATGTTGTAAAAAATTCTTCAATCCTCTACTAAATCCATCTTAATGTGTATGTGAAAATTTGAAAACAAGCGGTTGGCTTGGTGGCCATACTTCCAAATATTGTATACCTTTCTGAGCAGCCAAGAGCGTAGTTAAAATGAAGGTCGTTCTTATTCGAACTATTTTTGGTGATTTTGTTTAATGTTCTTAAGATGATCGCGAAGCTCATTATACATGTATTTTTAAAATTTAAACTTAAAACTTCAAAGTGGAATTATTTTTTTTTTTAATGATTAGTGAGTGCGAAGGTAAAATATTTTTGTAAACGCTCTTCTAAAAGCATTGAAAGGTTCTCTTAAAAATCACGCCTGATTTCATGACTGCAATTCATGTTTTTTCAAGAAAATGTCGTTAAAATACATTAATATCTCTTGGGATCCAATTATGGAAAATGTACCGTTTCACATTTTACGTTTGATAGAAAGTAAAACTAAGGATTTTTTTAAATAAAAAATATACAATTTTTGCTGCTTTTTTAAAATATGGCAACACAAAAGAAAAAACATCATTTAAGTTATTTAATAAGGATTTAAATATTCATTTCTCAACAAATAATAATAATTTAATTAATAATTTAATTAAAATAAAATAATTAATTACTTAATACCCTGAGGGACAATGGGATATATTATATCGCACCTACGATTAATGGAGATCCTCATCACAAGATATTTATTAAATTTTAATTTTTTAATTTTGGTGGAAAAAAGTCGTAAAATTGCTTTTCCTTATTGTGCAATAAAAAAATATCAAGATTCCGGTGTCAATTCAACGGTACAGAAACAAGTTTACTTGTCCTGAAAGGGTTAAGGAGTATTTTTAAGAAATGTATTACACTCTTTATTTATATTTCTTGTTTATATTATTTTGTTTTTAAATTTCTGAAATATTTTGCTGTTGCAGTTTCATAACCAGTTCGCTTATTTCGACGTACGTTCTTTGGCACTTAATTCACTGTTCTAACTCATATTGTCAGTACTCGTCTGTTGTGTAGCTATAAATAAATATTGTGATTTACCACTTACCACTGGAGAATGAAAACTAGAAAACAGGAATTCTGCTTTTTCAGAATTTAGTGTTAGCCCCCCGATAAATATATACAGTGTGTCCACGTATAACCTGACCGACCTTTATTTTCGCAACCGTTGGTCTTAGATGCATACTTCCAATTACAAAAATGGTTTAAATAAGATAAAGAATTATTTTTAAAGCGATTTGGGTCAAGAAAAATATTTATTAAAAAATTACGAAATTTAAATTTTTATACGGTCCCACGGTCCTATAAGTGATATTTAGTAAAAATTTACTGTGACACTAACAAGTGAGACAGAAAAAGTCCCATTCATCTAACATTAAAATTGACCGAGTTATAAAACTTTGAAATGCATAACTTATATCACTTTTTTGCATATCAAAACAGATGATTTCGACCATGCTTTCATGGGTCGTATATAAAGTACTTAAACTTATTTCAAGGTATCTGCGGTTTGAAAGAAATCGTAAAACTATTACGATTGAGTTAACTTTATTAGTTAAATTTCAGATTAGTGAAATAATTGTATTTTAACATATGTTGTATTTTGTAAGGATTTGAGGCTATGACTTCTTTTAACAAAAATTATGTTATTTTGATAAGGTTTTATTTAACTTGCAACGATTGTCTTTCCAGTTTAAAATTTGTACTCGAACTTTAACTGATTTTCAAATGTCCGATCGAAGTTAAAATTTTACATACCGACTTAAATCCGATTACAATGTAATATTATTATGATTTTCGACGCTTACCATCTTATACATACTTATATTAGAGGATAACATAAAAAAAAATGGATAGATTACCGTCAATAAGTTTAATAAATGGTTTTAGATTAGATTTCACAAACCTGCGATGGTTGTGTTTTTTAACTTTTATAATTAAGTTTTATATGTTTTTTAACGCTAAATAAAAGAGTTACTTTCACTTTTAACCATCATGTCAGGATTTTTCGCAAATCGTAAATTTAAAGGTTAAAATAATAGCGAAAAATCTGATACTAAAAAGTAGATGTAAGTCTTTTTTATTTAGTTTATTTTTATTTAATTCAATAATTTATTCAATTTTGTGACTTATACTGGGTTTCTTACAACTAAACAGCTCAGGGGTACGATGAGGTTGGGAGGAGAGGGGGGGGGGGGTCAGTTTTAACTTTGAAATTTGCGATTTCAGAAAAATCCTTACTTGCTGGTTTAAAATGAAGGTCATTTTCGGATTCAGCGCTAAAAAATACACATGAATCAATTTTCAAAAGCAAAAAACGTGGCACAACCCAAAATTTGAAAGACGGTGTAATCTAACAGCATTTTAAAATATGTATCATTTTTGTAAAGATTGAGGTTGTTGTTTTTCATCCTTTTATTTAGCAAAAATTCTGTTATTTTTATCCTCTTATATGTTCAGTACAAATTTCATATTTTATAGTAATATATCAGAATGATTAAAGATTTCAAAGTTATATTGCAATGCTAATTTTACTCTCAACCATTTCTTTAATATATCTGACGATAATTATATTTCTACTAAATTTGTGAATGACCCCTAATTTGTAGCAAAAAATATGCTCCAAATTTAAACAGCTATTACTCGATCAATTTTAATCGTAGAATAACGGGACTTTTTTTGGCCTTACTTGCTAGTGTAACAGGAAAATTTTACTAAATAAAACTTATAGGACCGGAGGACCGCATAAAAAGTTAAATTCTGTAATTCTTCGCTAAATTGTTTATTCGCTTCAAACTTTTTTTTATCTTAACTCTGCACCTAATTTTGACCACTTTTGTAATTGGAAGTATGCACCTAGAACCAACGGTTGCGAAAATAAAGGTCGGTCAATTTATACGTGGACACACTATATATAAGTAGTACAAAACAAATTTCAGTTTTAAGGCTTCAAATACATGCTATTCTTTTATATAAAATGGCGTTATTCGCATACGCTAAAAAATTCCACATTTACGATCCAATAAACAACATCAATAGAAAAGTACGCATATGACATCGCTATCGCGGAATAATACACAAACCTAGCGAAAAGCGATGCCGTCATTCAAGAAACTCGGCAAAACATATGAATTCTGATGATTAATATGTGTCCATTAGTTTGTAATGTTAATCAGATTAGCTCTATGTTTAATCAGAAATCATTCATTTATATTTTTTTCAAAATAGCATGTATTATAATTATAATTTTTATTTTCAGTTATGAAAAAATGGCAACAAAAAGATATAGAAATCTATTATCTTTCAACTATTTTCCCTTTACTGTCTACAGAAATGGAGTACATCAGTTACCAACATTATATAAATAGCGGAAAAAACTACAAAAAAATTAATGTTTCCAAAATAAATTGGTATATTGTTTTCAAACAAATTGTATTTAAAAGTTCTGTTTTTTCTATATTCGATGGTATAATAATTGAAAATGTGCGATGCTTAGGAGTTTAAAAAATTGCAGGAGAGATTATTAGTATTTAACCGTACAGTTCTTTTTTTACGGTTGGCATTTGTAAAGCTATGGTATTTTTTAGGGACAACACTTTAATTGTTGCCCGAAAGAAATAGCAGATCGGAAGCTAAAAAGCTTTGAAAATTATTTTCTGTTTTTAATTAAGTTCTAAAAAATATTGAAATGTTGAAGTGTCATCGAAAACAGACCTCTGTACTATACTGACTGCGTACAGACTGTGTACAGTCTTATGTACAGACTGTACATAATTTGTAACATTTTAAATAGCCAGTGAGTGAAAAATAAATTATAAAATTTTACGTACGGAAAACAAGTTAGGTTAAATAAAAGAGACAACTTTATTTCCTAGAAATATTTCATACGTCCATTTACTAACGTCAAAAATTCTACTAAACCATATACATATTTTAACTATTACATGTCACATACTTTAATTATTTTAGTAATATATTATATTTTCCTAAGTTATATATCTGTAAAAATAGAGAATGCATTATTATCAAGAAAGTTTATACTTAATTTCCATAAAATATGTAATCAAGCTGAAATTTTGTTGGATTACAAAATTCATCTTCAGTATCCCTTTATTTCGTAACTTCAATTTATTTTCGAGACAACTTTTACTAGAAAAATTTAAAATCCAATCTATTATCGAATACATTTTGATAAGAAATTATTCATCTGAAAATAACTTCTTTTTGAAACTACGTTTAGTAAGAAAGAACAGCCTTTAAAGTTGCTGTTTTTTGTTATACTTCTTGAAGAATCATTGATCAAGATCATTTAACGGATATTTTGAAAAATACCTCTTTTTATTGGAGCTGAATAAGCCATTATTTATGTTTAACTTTAAATGACATGTTATGTCCAAAAAGAAAAGTTTGTGCTTCATCGCTCAGGATTTTTGCATTGAGTAATAAAGTGATTTAGAGAAAAATGTTACAAAGCTTCAATTTTGGAATAGAACTTAAATTTATATGACACTTTAGTTGTGTGTGAAATTTAAAATCAATAATGTAGAATTTATAAAAACTATTATTTTACAAAATTATGACACAATAGACAAAATATTGCAATTCCATCATATATGAAAAAAAAGTGTAAAGTTGAATGTCATACGTGGCAAAATGAGGTGTGTTCCTACTATAACTTGTTTTACTAGCAGGAATGACCGAGCTAAGCTCGGTCAAAATTAGCCTTGTGTTTAATTCGATATTCTATTCTCACTGTATCATTCTTGCTGTTTAGATACAATTGGCATGATCCTGAGGCATAGTGATCCAAAATGACCCAGTAACTGAATTTTTTCGAACATGTGACCTAACCAATAATCTTCTCGAACCCGAGAACGATAGAATATAAATTTAGTCAAAATCTTCAAAGTCGTTTTATAGATAACATTAGCTTAACCCACGGTAATCCAAAAGGGACCCACTAATCTAAATTTATCGAACATGTGATATATCCCAATGCTCTTCTCGTGCTGGGAAATAATGTAATAAAAGTTTTTGTAAAAATTGTTTGAGCCGTTTTTTAGATACAATTAGCTTGACCAACAGTGACCCAAAAATGACCCACATACAAATAGACTTTTATCGAACACGTGACTTAGCCCAATGGTCTTCTCATGCCCAGCAACGGTATAATACAAAATTTGTCAAAATAGTTTTATTCGTTTTTAAGATACAGCCCACAGAGACCCAATATGACCCAGTAATCGATTTTTTTCGAACATGTGACTTAGCTCAATGATCATCTCATGCCCAGAAGTGGTACATTACGAAATTTTGTCAAAATGTTTGAGCCGTTTTTCAGATTAAATTAGCTTGACACCTGACTCGAATTCTCGTGCCCGAAAACGACAGAACACAAAATTTCGTCAAAATCGTTTTAGCTGTTTCCTAGATAAACTTAGCTTGACCCACAGTGACCCAAAAATGACCCACTAATCGAATTTTCTCCAGCATGTGACTTAGTCCAATGGTCTTATGGTAAGAAATGATATAATATAAAATTTTGTCAAAACGTTTTGAGACTTTTTGAGATACAATTAGCTTGACCAACAGTGACCCAAAAATGACCCAATAATCGAATTTTCTGGAACATGTGACTTAGCCCAATGGTCTTCTCTTGCTCAGAAACGACATAATGCAAAAAATTTCGTCAAAATGTTTTGAGACTTTTCTTAGATACAATTAGTTGACCCACAGTGAGTCAAAAATGGCCCAGTAATAGAATTTTCTTGAACAAATGACTTAGCCCAAAATCTTCTCATGCTCAAAAACGGCATAATACAAAATTATGTCCAAAATTGTTTGAGTCGTTTTTAGATACAATTAGCTTAACCCACAGTGACCCAAAAATGACCCATCCACAAATCAACTTTTCTCGATCATGTGACTTAGCCCAATGGTCTTCTCATGCCCAGAAACGGTATAGTACAAAATTTTGTCAAAATCGTTTGATTCCTTTTTTAGATACAATTAGATTGACACCTGACCCATTGTGACCCAAAAGGACCCACTAATCGAATTTTCTTAAAATGCAACCTATCCCAATGTTATTCTCGTACCTGAAAACGATAGAACACTTAATTTTGTCAAAATAGTTTGAACTGTTTTCTAGATAAATTTAGCTTAACCCACAGTGACCCAAAAATGACCCATTAATCGAATTTTCTCTAACATGTGACTTAGCCCATTGGTCTTTTCGTAATCCAAAACAGTAGATTACAAAATTTAGTCAAATTCGTTTGAGCCGTTTTTTAGATAAATTTAGCTTGACTCGAAGTGACCCAAAAATGATCCACTAATCAAATTTTCTCGAACATGTGACCTAGCCCAATAGTTTTCTAGTGCCAATAAACGGTTGGATGTAAAATTTACTCAAAATAGACTGAGCCGTTTTCCAGATATAATTAGCTTGACTCTGATCCATTATGACCCAAAATGACCCACTAATCGAATTTTCTGGAATACGTGACCTAGCCCAATAGTCTTATATTGCCCGAAAATGGTAAAATACTGAATTTCGTCAAAATCGTTAGAGCCATTTTTAAGATAAAATTTACACACACGCACACACACACACATCCACCAACACACAATTTTTGCTCGCATTGTAGTATAAGATAAATATTCAGATCTTGATGCAATAGATGTTGCACTCTTATGCAAAATTAATTACGACTAGTAAATCTGCAGATCAGCAGCCTCAACGTCATCTTTGCAAGTCACTGTTTTTTAACACTCATCGCGTAATATTCAACTTCCTACAAATCGCTTTTTAAAGTTTTCAAATTACATAAATATTTATAAGAATACAAAATACTTCGTAAAGTTTCAGAAATTAAAAGTGTTAAACAAGTGGTTATACATTGATGTTCAGAAATTCTGATGAGCTACTTATTCTGGTAACTTTTTAAATCAAAAATTGCATTTTTTCAGGGGGCTCTGCCCCCCTGAACCCCCCGTAGTCTATTTAAATTTACATTCGTATTTTTTTTTTTTTTTTGATTGAGCGGATGGTTATAGTATATCTTAGATTTTTTTTACGCAGTGATTTATAAGGATAAGCATAAGTTTTTTTTTTTATAAATTAATAAAATTTAAATTTAAATAAAATAAAATCTTCATATTAACCGTACGCAGGCAATAAATCTTGAAGTGAGGCCAAAAATGTAACCCTAAAATCCGCAACATTCGGCACAAACACAACGACGTGCTTAAAAAAAAAGAATAATATTTTTAGTGATACAGTTTTTAATTCATACTACAATCAAATGCTACCTTAGAATGCTTAAATTTAAACAGATCATTTTCATTTTACAGAAAAAAATGCACAGATGAAGTTAAAGAATTCGGTCCCTGTTCCACGTGCTTGTTTTGTTTGGGCCGAATGAGGGCATTTAAATCTGAGCGATAACGCACATCATATTGCAAACTGTTTTTACGGCATACTGCATCTCCATCTATCTCTTTCCTCCGTGAATAATAGTTAATTTTATTTTACCCAAGAACCTCTTATTCCAGCATCTTTGTTATCGATAAATGATGTCTAATTCATCTGCTATGCGTACTTACTCAAAATTTTCCATCTGGTTATATTAAGAAATACTCGAGTTTTCTTTTTATTTCTAATATGACGCCATATTAATTTTTTTATTCTTAATTTTTTTTTCAATTTCCTGTTTCACGTCAAAATATTTCAATTGAAAATTGTTTAAGAGAAAATAATATTTCGGGTTTTGATTTTCTTGGCAACAGTTAAAGAAATATTGGTAAATGTTATGGAAAATTTTCACATTATTCTCTATGAAAATAATAAACTTTTGTATTTTTAAGCAAAATATTTGAATAAAATAAATAAAATACTGCCTATTTTTATTTCTGGGCTAAAATACATCTGTATGCAAAGATACAAATGCATTAATTCATCCGTTTTCACGCTGGCTTTAGTCAAACATTATACACGCAATTATACTAATATTAGTAGGACCAAATACGTTGCTAGGCAACAGATGAAAGAAAAGAAAAAAAATGAAATATGTATTATGTCAAATTGATAAAACAAAATGCTTTATATTATTGGAAAACATGCATAAAATTTCCCCCAAAATTAAAACCCTAATTTAAAAACATCTCGCAAATATATTGACACAATTTCCAACTAATTGGAATAATTTAATAATCTTATTTAAAAATTTCAGCATCAAAAATTTATCATTTAAATCCATTTTTCATATGAGCCATTTCTTTCAACTAATGAAAATCTGAAAATCGTCTGACTTGAAATAGAAAAGCATTAAAGAGAAAAATAAAATGTTCCATATTTCCCGAACTAATGAACCAAATTTAACCAAAAACTATACAGCTAAGTCCGGGCACCTCATAAACATGTCCAGTGAATTTCAAGCCGATCGGATGCTTTTTGCGGCAGTTATTGCGGAACAGACAGACAGACTAACAGACAGACTAGACAGACTAACAGAAACTAAAACTTTTCGTGTCTCCACAGTAAGCCTTCACTGACGTTTCGGCAATTATATATACAAGTAAATCTGCAGATCAGGAGCCTCAACGTCAGCTCTACAATTCATTGTGTTTAGCACCCTTTAAGTAATATTAATCTTTCTACAAAAGACGAAATTTAAAGTTTTGAAATTACATAAACATTTATAAAACGAAAAAATATTTCGAAGGTTTCTGATATTAGAAGCGTTAAATTAAACCCCTTGTTATGTAATGGTATTCTGAAAATCTCATGAGCTACTTATTCTGGTAATTTTTAGATAATAAAGTAGATTTCTTCAGGGGGGCTCTGCCCCCCTGAACCCCTTCGTAGTGTAATTTAATTTACATTTGTAATTATCAATTAATTGTGTTAATGTCCTTTAGTAAATTCTACCAATAGACGGAAACGTACATGAATTCTTTTCTACAGCACTGTATATTACGTGAAGATTTTTACGCGTCGTCTATAACATTTAAATTTAATGCAGACAAAAAACCCTCTTAAAACTGCTCATATCACATTTCATATATCCAGTTTCTGCGGAGTCCTGTATATGGTTCTGTTTAAATTATGCAAACATTTGTTAGTATACTAAATGTAATTGGGCTGGGAAATACATAACTCAAATAATAATAATAAAAAAAACACACTGAGGCAATTCGCGCTCATTTTCATTTATACTTACGAATTCATTTGTGTATCCCTGTACATGGTCTATGCAATATTTAAGCACTACTTATTAAGCACAAATTTACTTAACTTTAAAATGCACACCATAATCGAAAATGCTCTTCAGCAATCATCCCTAATAGACCAGAACTGTATCCGAAATTTTTTATGTGACCCTATAAATGAACGATAAATACGATACAAATCATATTCAAGCTTCTTGTAGTCAACCACAGTAATGTAATTTAATTTCATAATGTTTGAATTAGTGCAACACAATTAACACACTGATGACAGGCAATTTAATTAAATCTGGGTATAAAAACAGTAGAAGCTCCTCCCTCTTCTGAAAGTGTCTCGGAAATTGGTTTCTGAGATATGTTTTTCATGTTTATGCAGCAGTAAATATCTTTCAATGTACGGATGTAATATATAATGTCTTACAATCTATAAAAAATATGGACAACACAATATAAATGTCTTTTCTGTAAGGTAGAAGTCACTCCCTTAGCCAATGATATATTCTGAATAAAAACGAGAATTCTCGTTTCCCGTCGCTAATGTGTTAAAATAAGCTGTGAAGAGTTTTTTTCCCCCGTAGACCACATTTTAATCGACCACTTTTGTGTGACCATGAAAAAAAACATATGCTTTGCACCCCATATACTACAAAAATGTTTCAAAAATACATATCAATTTTATTATTTTGTAACAGAGTAACATCATTAAAAAACGCCACAAAAGGATTTTCTTCAAAGATTGTAATATTATAAATACTTTTGAGTTCCCTGTACGCATGCTGTAAGTGATACACATAACATATTTTATAGTAACCAGGTTCTAGTGCACCTTAATAAAGTATATAAATTTCATTACGTTTAAAATTGTGTAACATTATTAAAATACACCGCAGACGATTTTTCCCAAAGACTATAATGTAACGGAATAGTTTTGAGTAACCTTGTAATTAAGCTATGAATGCTACACTCTTCATTTTTAATACCAAACATACTTTGGCAAACCTCAATAACGTATATCAATTACATGTAATCCCGACTATATTTACGCGAGTTAGAGGACGCAGAGAAACACGGCAGGCGACAGATAGAAAAACTGAAGTCATAAATACTTTTCATCCATGTTGGAAAGTGTTAAAAAGGATTTACATGCCTTTAACTGTACATTTTTTTCACTTATAGAATGGTTAAACATTAGTTTAAACACCCTAATCCATGCGATAGCAATAACATATTAAAAGCCCCTCCAAAATATGCATATCTGGAGATCTATAAATCTACTGGAAAATAATTCATTATCGTGCCCACTGTTAATTGCATAAATTGCATCGATTTGGCGCGATAAAATATTTTTTGTGATAGCCTTTTAATAGTACCTGCAACAAAATTAACGTAATTTACTAACTTCATTCATATTTGACGCAATGATAGGCTACGAATAACAGTCGCTAGGCAACAAAGAAAAGGAAAAAAAAAGAAATATGTATCATGTAAAACAAAAAAATTAATTTAAAAATTCTTTATATTATTGGAATACATGTATAAATGTCCTCAAAACATTATACACGTAAATAAAAAAATCTGATAGATATATTGATAAAACTTCAATATAATAGGAATAATTTAAAACCCTTATTTGGAATTTTAGTATCCATAATTTGACATTTAAATCCATTAATCAAACGTGCCATTTTCTTTCAACAAATGGAAATTTGAAAATCGTCTGACTTGCCGTAGAGAAGCATTATAAAGAAAAATAAAATCTTCCATATTTTCCGAACGAATGAACCAAATTTAACCAAAAACTATACAGCTACGTCCGGGTATCTCACGAATATGCCCAATTAATTTCAAGCTGATCGGGTGCTTTTTGCGGCAGTTATCGCGGAACAGACAGACAGACAGACAAACGGAAATCAAAACTTTTCGTGTCTCCACAGTAAGCCTTCACTGACGTTTCGGCAATTAAATTCAGTAATACCGAAATAATATGACCATATAAAAAATGGGACATAATCACCATGGCAACGTAGAAACATCACATTTTGTGGTGTATCATTGAATTAATTACGTATGACAGGATTTATTGGAATGAATGAAACTTTTATTAATATATTTTTAAGTTTTGATTTGATTTTCATAAAATTCGAAATTACTCAAAAAATTTCTGCAACTATTATATATATTAAATTTTAAACCATTCGGTTGGATAGTTTTTGCGCTTTTTATGTGGATAAATCAACAGACAGACAGACTGACCAGACGACGGCTATAGGCACTATGTATTTATATATTTACGAAAGGACATAAAAAAGCATATCACACATTTGAAAACACAATTTCAGCCATTATCTCTAGTCAAGAAAACATCCGACATATGATATAAATATTTGTATATATATCACATTACATAGTATGTTTGGTCAGTTAAAACATATAACAACATTGAAAATTCTCCTTCAGCAAAATTTATTTCGATTATATATATTAAATTCAGCAATACGAAAATAGTTCGACTCCATATTAAATGGGACGTAAGCACCATGGCAACCTAGAAATATTACCTATCATCGGATATCATTGAATAAATTACATATAATAGAATTTAATAGAATAATCACACGGCAACCTAGAATCATTTCCTATAATGGAATATAATTGAATTAATTACGTATGATAGGATTTATAGAACGAAGGAATTTTTATTAATATATTTTTTTTGTTTTGATTCGATTTTCATAAAATTTGAAATGACAAAATTCTGAAACGATTTTATAATTAAATTTCAGACTATTCGATTGGATAGATTTTGCGCTGTTATATGAGGACATACGGACAGAATAGATGACGACTGTAGGTGCTACGTTATTATGTAACTAGCAAACCCCGCCACTTTGCACCCGTAACAACTGAAATATGCTAAGTGATATTTATATGTCTAATTTTTTTTTAGAAGAAATTATACTTTTAGGAATAATTCAAAAATTACTATTTAAAACAGAGTTGGACTAAACTTCATTATTAAACTGCATTAGGCAGAAATGAGACTTAAATTAATAAAAAGAAATAAAACTAAAATATGATAATCTAGAAAATATTTTGAAACTTTTATGCTGAATTAATACGCTCATTTCAGTATTCATTTGAAGTTTTGAATTTTTTAGAAACCATCTTCTTACATCTTAAAATTAACAATCATGTCAAATTCCAAGTTCTAGCACCTTTCTCAAAATAAAGGGTTATGTTGAAATAGGAACTGTCATAATTAATTTGCCAACATTAATTTTGAAATGGTTCGATATGTTATTTACTAATATTCCACAGAAAGCTTTTAAAGGACTTTTTTAGAACGCTTGTTGTTTCCTATTCCCCCGAATTCGGTTTGTTATTTCCTAATATTCCACAGAAATGTAATTTAGAAAGCTTTTAAAGGACTTTTTTAGAACGTTTGTTGTTCTTGTGAACCCCAGGTGGTAGAATCATCGGCATAAAATATAGCTTGTGTAGGAACAGAAACTTTTACCTTTGATTCACAACTATTACTTTTATAATCGATTTATATTCCCTGAAACTGCTTAGAAATCGTAATTTAGGACTTTTTTAGAACGCTTTTCGCACCTCCACTTCGCTTCAACCCTTTTTAATTTGAATTTATTTTCGATAGTCCTTCGAGAACATTTATATTTTATAAGTAACTACCATGCTATGTTTTAAGTTTCTAGCCTCTCCAGTATCACAGAAATCGCAGTTTAGAAAGTTTTTTGCTCCTGCAACCCTCTGGTGGTAGTAGCACAGACATAAAATATAGCTTGTGTTTGAGCAGGTTCTATCACCAACAATTTGTCACCATTATTTTTTAAATCGGTTTGGTATTTGATAAGATTGTATAAAAATTGTAATTTTGAACGCTTTTCTCTCACTTCATTTTTTAAATTTGGAATTTTCTTTTCATTGTTCTTAGAAAGGAGTTGCATCTTGTAAGTAAATACCATGCCATATTTCAAAATATTAGACCCCTCAGTTGTGCAAAAAACGCAAATTGGAACATGTTTTGCTTTTGCAACACCCAGATAGTAGTGACAGCATCATAAAATATATCCTATGTTGGGGCCGGGTGTCACCATCAATTTGCAACCATTAATTTTGAAATACGTTTGGTATTTCCTGAGATTGAGTAGAAATCGCAATTTAGAACGTTTTCAGAACGCTTTTCGCGCATTTTCACCCCTTTTAAATTTCCATTTTTTTCGAAAATGTTCTTAAAGATCATTTATATCTAATAAATATGTACCTTGTCTAATTACAGGTTGCTAGCCTCTACCGATTACAAATATGAAATTTAGAAAGTATTTTGCTCTTGCAACGTCTAGGTGATAGTGACACCGACATGAAGTAGCGTATATGTTAGAGTAGAGGCTGTCATCACCAATTTCATACCATTACCTTTGAAATCAGTTTGATTCTTCCTGAGATTGCTCACAAATCGGAGGTTAGAACTTTTTTAGAACGCTATTTGTGCATTTTGAGACCTTTTAAATTTCAAATTTTTAAATATATACCATGCAAAATCTCATGAGTCTAGGTCCTTCCATAATTTAGAAATCGCGTTTTTAGAACGATTTTTGCTCCTGCATCTCCTCTGGGGTAGTGGAAATGGCCACAATATGTAGCCTATCTTTAAGGAAGAGCTGTCACCATCATTTTTACACCATTGTATTTGAAATCGGTTCAGTACTTCCTGAGATTGCATAAAAATCGCAATTTAGAACGTATTTTACAACGCTTTTTGCGCATTTTCATCCCTTTTAAATTTCGATCTTTTTAGGAAATGTCCTTAGAGATCATTCATATCTTATAAGTAACTACCATTCAAAATTTCATGATTCTAGGCCCTTCCATAACACAAAAACTGCAACTTAGAACTGCAATTTTTTTCTCCTGCAACACCCAGGTGGTAGTGATACAAACATAAAACAGAGCCTATGTTAGAGCAAGGTCTGTCACCATCAGTTTACAACCATTATTTTTGAAATCGATTACATACTTCCCAAAATTGAGTAATATCGCCATTTAGAATATTTTATAGAACACTCTTCGCGCATTATCACCCCTTTTATGTTTTGACTTTTTTAAGAACTGTTCTTAGAAATCATTTATATCTAATAAGTAACTAATATTTCAAATTTCATATTTCTAGGCGCTTCAATACCGCATAAATCGCATTTTTAGAACGCTTTTTGCTCCTGCACCCCCTTTTGGGTAGTGGCACCGACATAAAAGATAGCCTATCTTAGAGCAAGCGTTGTCACCATCATTTTGACACCATTATTGACAAGAAAAATTCTTGTAACAGACATTGTTAGAAGAAGTTTTGTTGTTGCCATTGCATAAAGTGTTCTAGGAATCTCAGTTTCGTAGAAAAACTTTAGTAACTTTACAGATTTT
Organism: Maratus speciosus; assembly: GCA_963932465.1. Lineage (NCBI taxonomy): Eukaryota > Metazoa > Arthropoda > Arachnida > Araneae > Salticidae > Maratus > Maratus speciosus. Next base: position 172,477,468 of record OZ010790.1, on the reverse strand, counting down.
TTTTATAATATATGAAACATTTTGTGGACGGTGACCTAAAAGGATCCTAACGGGCAAAACGGTCCACATAAGTTTTCTTCCAGACAGGTCACGTGACTACAGGGTAACACGTGAACTAGTTGTGCCAAGTTAAGAAGAAGCAATGGCGGTATTCAAGCGATCGCAGTACTACGCTTCTGAATAGAATTCTTTGAAAAATTGGGTTTTATAACATCTGTTATAAGTTAAGCAGTAACTTTTATATTTATTTAGATATACAGTCTTTTATGCACAGAAATATGGCAAGGTTTACTTAATAGAGTATGTTTTTAGACTTTAATTACCCTTGTGTTGTTTGTTATGTTTTTCGGTGTCATCTAGTTATATGACCTAAAATGGACGGTGATGTTGCCGGGTAAAATGATCCATTATGTGGATCGTTTTACTACAATTTCATAGGCTGAAGAACATCCGGTACCGGGTCCTAGCCATCATGGTGCCAAATGTGTCACTGCCCAAAATCTTTCTCTTTGTGTCCACGTGTTATCCTATTATTTTTGGATCATAATTTCAAATAATTCATTTTATTATTTTTTCAAAATTATTTGTGACACTTTCTATTTTAAAAGTTAATAAAATAAATTATGTATGCTATTTGATTGTAAAACTTATTTCATTATGTATTGTCATAATTATTTTATATTCTTTATTTTGCCGATAAAAAACAAATTACAATTATTTTTAAATGAAGGATTATTTTGCCCTTTGGTGAGGGTAAAATAATCTTTGGGCACTTTTTATCCGACTGCCAAGAAGGGTTATGTGTTTCACGCGTATCTGGATATGTGGATTTATTTATACCCTCGAAACATCCCAACAGCTGGATGTTTTCAATGAATGACGTATCAATCGATTCGTTTTAACCGTCCAATGGTTATAGGCTAGGTTTTGTTTTTATAAATTTAAAATGGCGGCCGTAAAGTAAAAGATGGCGGTAGAGACGAAAAGAAAATTTGTACGCACCATATTGAGTGGATAGGTCAGAAGCTCCGTTTACATCTTATAAAACATGGAAGTTGTGTAGATAGGATCTCCGGCTTTACCGTAAAATCTATCCATCATAGACATCAATAGGTCTCATCAAAACAATGTTTATAAATAGGAACTAACAATTAAGCACAACTTAAAAGTCATGAATACAAGTAAATAAATATAGGTAAGTAACATAAAAAATAGTTCCACATTGATGAGAAATAATTAATTAGTTCACTGTTTACGCAGTCGGGTTTTTGGATTTTTGTAATTTAAATCAAAAATCTATATTTTCATTACTCAATTTGGATTTAAAATATTATTAAAATATGTTTATAATCCAAAATATAGTGTAAAACATATTAGCATAGTGCTTAAGTTTTATTTAAACAGTTATGTCATTTTACACAAGTTTTTTCCTTAAGGGGATCATTTTAGGGCACCTTCTCCTAATATAACATCCGGAATACTGCAGTGAAACTTCACCGTTTAAAATGGTGAAAACAGATATTTGTATAAACAACTTGTAAAAAGCATAACTTACATGAAAACTAGATTCAAGTAATAACCATTCATAGCCGGAAATGTTCTCGAAAGTTCGGTGAATCCCTGTGTATGGCCTATAGAACAGCAATCAACGACATACAAGGCCGGTTCGTGACACTTAAAACGTCACTCTGAGTGGATCACTTTTACAGTCTGTTACAAAATTATAAGACCACTTACAATTTCACATTTTTTCAACAAAGAAAATATTAGTTTGAATTTAAAAGTAGTTGTAAAAAAAGAAATAACTCTGTAATGTTTATTTAGCCCAGGAAAAAAAAGTCTGAATTTATTTTTGTTTCATGCCAAACGATTTTACGCAAACCCGCTGTTTCATAAATATAAGACCACTCTTATCAAGCAGGACGGTCGTTCTGCCAAGCCAAGCTGAAAAAATTGCTAACACCGCCAAACAAACAAACGCCAAGAATAACGGCAAGACACCGCAACTGCTTATTATACTGAAGCCAACTTCTCCATGTTAAATCGACCAAACATGGCAGCGTAAAATTTCTCATATCAAAAGAACCAATCCTCGCAGAAAAATAAAACCAAAACCAGAAGGACCTAATCAAGAAGATCTTCAATTTGAGATCAAATGCATCCTCATAAATTAATTATAAACAGAGATATAGATTTTTTAAAATAACGTCGAGATACTGAAAATGGCAGATTTATTTTCTTCGTCACAACTTATGTTTCAATCGAGGTAGAGACTTATATCATGGACAGAAAAAAGTAAGGATTGAATTTTTGGATACATATTTACTCAATCTACGTGCTTTTATAAAATTCAGCTTTAAAAACATGAATTTTCTATTCATAATTAGCGAAAAACTGTTATTTAGTTCTAAAGTTTACAAATTATGCCAAATAGCGATAAACCCGCCAAAATATTTTAGAAATCTTATACTTTTCTTTTATATTATCCTTTTGCATTGATTTCATTGAAGATAACTATGGCTGAGATTCAGATAGATTTTACGCTGTTAGCGAAATGAGTTTGACCAATCAGAAGCCTGCATGTTTGAGAATATTTGCTGTTTCTGGATCCCGGCCTATGTCATGAAAGTTTTGAGTCATTTGTTTAGTGCCGTGGATGAAGTGCAATGTTTGTAGAAATGTAGGCTAGGATCCAGATAGATTTTTCGCTGTTAGCGAAACAAGAATCACCAATCAATAGCCTGGATTTCTGCAAACAGCGAAAAGTTCACAAAAATGCAGGCTTCTGATTGATGAATCTCGTTTCTCTAACAGCCAAAAATCTATCTAGATTGCGCCCAATGGAGGATATTCCAAATATGGGTTCGAGGCTGAAAAAAGTCACGTGATACCGGTAATTTATCCAAGGAACTTCTAACTGATAAGAAGGGAAGATACTACTACTTTGCCTCATGAACCGTTTCATTGGCTAGTGGGGATTTACATTACACGTCTACGGAGCCTTCCCTTCTTTACGATAGAAGTTTTTACCTTGACCATGTGATCAAAATGTAGATGGAATATCCTCCATTATGTTGAACACAATTTTGCATTTCCACATCCAGGAAGGGTATTGATTGTCATAACAACAATACATATTCGAAACTATTTAAGGCACTGATTCTGAACTCCTTTGCTATACATTTCGATATTAAAGAAGTTGTTGTTTCCATAGTAACAGTACTTTTCTGTATTGCTTTCTCTAAAACACAAATACAGAAATTTAACAAAGGGCGCTCAGAATCAACACCATAACAGAGAGCCTTTATACATAAGAGTGATGATATATGCACAGGAGGCATACTCATTTCAAGTTTTTGCCGAAAGTACGGCTACAGCGTCTAGAATACCTCGTGTGGAAATAGGCTATCCAAACAACGCTAAAAATTTGTATCCCTTAAATGTGCGACGATACTGCTAAAATCCCAAGTATCGATCGCAGCGACATCTGCGGGATTTAGTATTACATTGTATAGACTAGCAATATCTTGCAGTTTGAGAAAATATCCCGCAGATGTCGCTGTGATCTGTATATTTCAGCAGCATCGTTGCACTGTTAAGGGATACAATATTTAACACTTTTTTAAGTATTACAGGGATAGCCAATTTCCACACTATATATTGTAGGTGCTATAGTACGGCAATACATTTTCTTGAATAGAAGCTATTCTATCTACGTTATGATCACGTGGTCAAGGCAAAAAGTCTAACGTAAAGAAGGAAAGGCTCCGTCGACGTAATGTAAATCCCCCCTAGCCAATGAAACAGTTCACGGGAGAAAGCAGTAGTAGTTTCCTGTTTCCATTCTCATCAGTTAGAAGTTCTTTAGGTAAATTGCCGGTACCACGTGACTTTTTCAGCCTTGAACCATATTTGGAATATCGTCCATTAGACGATGCGCGCATGGACGAGCTTTATTAGACTAGGGAAATAATTCAATATGCATTAGCCTGACGATAATGACACGCTCGCAAAGACCTTTAACGATTTGTTTTCATCACTTCTACCAATAAAACTTTATTGGCCATATGTCGCTACTTCGTTATAGCGACACACTTGTTCCTAATTATATCCCGGCCTTAATGTATCAAAATACGGATTTTGCTTTCTGTACTATTCCTGAGCTCAGTTATAACGTCTAGAAATATAGGCCGAGATCCAGGTACATTTTTGCAAACAGTGAAAAGTTAGCAATAATTCTGGCTTCTGATTGGTCAACCTCGTTACGATAACAAAGAAAAATCTACCTAGATCACGGTCATGGTGTGGAAACCGGCTATTCCAGTAATACTTTAAAAATTGCTAAAAATTGAATCCCATAAATATTGAAAAATACTGAATGACAAATGTCGATAGCAGCAACATTTTCTAGATCTTCTCTGAGCGAAACGTTTTCTCAATTGATGTCTTTTGAAATAGTTACGTTGGAATTACCATATGTCGCTGTGATCGACATTCATCGCTCAGCCTCGTTCAACATTTATGGGATACAATTTTTTAGCACCTTTTTAATAAGCCGATTTTTAAACTATATCTTCTAGAAATTATAGCTCCGTTATAGGCCTAGATTATATGTTGTACAAATCGACTATCCCAGCAATACTTAAAAAAGCGCGGAAATAGTGAATCCCTTAAATGTACAACGATGTTGAATTCCAAACAGTCATTTGCAGCGACATCTGCAGGATATTTTTTAAAGAAGAAAGAGACACGTGTAATGCACCGCTATAGCGTCTAGAATACATAATGTGGAAATTTGCTATCCAAGCAGCGCTAAAAAGTTGTATCCCTTAAATGTGCACTGACGCTGAAATCCAGGGAGCTGATCGCAGCGACATCTGTGATATAATTTCAAATTTCAAAGTAAACATCCTATTATTACAGCGGGCTTGACACCAAGAACACAGGTCAGATGTATGTTAATAAAATGTAAAAAAGTGGGGCCTCCATGGCCGAGTGGTTAAGACACCACGCTGCTAATCGCTTTAGAGCGTAGGAGGCTTGTCGGGTTCGACTCCCGCTGGCTCCATTGGACACTCTTTGTGGAGCTCCCGGATGTAAAAATTCTCTGTGTTGTAAATTTCATTGTGCTATCTCGTCCCTGTATATCGACGATGACTTATAAGCGGGCCTTGTTGTCAAGCACACAAGTCTGATGTATGTGTCCAATAAAACAAACAAAACAATGTAAAAAAAATGCTACAGCGTCTAGACCAAATTATAGCACCGAGAATATATAGTGTGGAAATTGGCTATACCTGTTATACTTTAAAAAGTGCTAAAATATTGTATCCCTTAAATGTGCAACGATGCTGCTGAAATATACAGATCGCAGCGACATCTGCAAGATATTTTCTATAACTGCAAGATATTGCTAGTCTATACAATGTAATACGAAAATCCTGCAGATTTCGCTGCGATCGACACTTGGGATTTTAGCAATATCGTCGATCATTTATGGGATACAAATTTTTAGCGTTGTTTAATAAAATATTTCCACACTAGGTATTCTACGCGGTGTTACCAAATCGTCATGAAGTTTTAGGAAATATCCTGCAGATATCGCTGTGATCGACTCATTGGATTTCAGCATCATTTGAAATTTAAAAGATCCAATATTTTAGCACTTTTTTAAGTACTACTGGGATAGCCGATTTCCACACTATATATTCTAGGCGCTGTAGCAACGCGGTAGCCTGTCTTTTTCGTTTACCTCGGAGTAGATATAGATGAAGTCGTTTGTAGCTGTTCCTAAACTGTGGCCAACAACATATAAGGCCAGTTCATAACGTCACACGGAGTTGATTATCTGTACACGGCAATGGACACACACACAAAAAGAAAAAAAATCGGCGCGCAGCTTTGTACTAATCACCGTGTAAAGATGATCCAACTCTGAGGCTAACGAAAAAGACAGGCTACCGCGGTGGGTCCGATTCTTCTTTTTTTACAGACCGCTGGAGTCACGTGATGCTCGAATGCACCAAAGAATGTGCGTGAAAAGAGCATCACGTGACTCCAGCGATTTGTAAAAAAGAAGAATCGGACCCACCGCGATAGCCTGTCTTTTTCGTTAGCCTCGATCCAACTCCGTGTGACTTTTAAACATCATGAACTGGCCTATTATGTCATTGGTCGCGCTAACACCCTCCCTCCTGCGTCCACCATATGTAGCGGCATCTTGTACTGGAGACTGCTAAATGGGCTGCTATCGGTCAAAATCAAGAGAGAAAGGGGCAGAAGAGAGGGAAAGAACTCGTTTTTTTGGTAACTAGTTTTTCACACGGGAAGATTGATATGTCTGTTCCTCTCCTTTAATAACTTCATGGTGGTGAAATAAGCCAAAGACCCCTAAATATTGAAGACAGTCTTGACTCGCGGCACGAAAACATCACACAAAACAGGCAAAGCAAAGAAACAAAATCATTCATTGGCTCGTGAATATGAACGAGCCAATGAATGACTTTTCTTCTTTGTTTTGCCTGCTTTGTGTGACGTTTTCCTGACACGTGTCAAGGCTTTCTCCAATATTTAAAGGGAGTTGAATAGGCCGGGATCAAGATAGATTTTTCGCTATTAGCGGGATGAGGTTGATCAATCAGACGTCTGCATTTTCCCGAACATTTTGATGTTTGCAGTAAACACCGAAAAGCCTGCAAGGATGGAGGCTACTGATTGGTCAATGTAATTTTACTAACAGAGAAAATTTTATCTGGATCCCGGACATTAACTTTGGTTGGTTAAAAATATTTTGAATAAAATCAAATCAGGAAGCCAATGTTTGTTAACTTTTCTGGTTAGTTTAATTGAAATCTTCCTCGTTTATTACTGAAAACTGAGTTACCGTACTTTGGACAAAAAATTGAATATGAGTACACGACTTGTGCATATGTAACCACTCTAACACAGTGTTGCCAGATGGGCTACTTTTTTTAATTCAGATACTTGATGGGCACCACTTTTTTGAAATTGTAAAATGCGCCTTATTTAATGACATATTAATTAAGGCGAAAACAAAGGGAATTTTACCGTTTATAATAAGTGCTGGCAATCAAGAAATCTGAAATAATTAAAAGTAGCCCACTGGCAACACTGCTCTAACATATAAATGTTCTCTGCTATGACCAGTGCAGTTGGTGCATTCTAAGTGCAGTTGGTTAAATTTGAGTATCTGGGCATTAGAGAAAGCAATAGTGTCCCACCGTGGCTGAGTGGATAAGACACCATGCCGCTAATCGCTTCAGAGCGTAGGTGGAAGCAGATTCGAATCCCGCCGTGATCCGTATGTGATATGATGTATGTGTTCAATAAAACAAACAAACAAACAAGCAAGCAATAGTGAAAGGTACAGTTGGCATGGAAACAACGACTTCTTTAATTCGTATAGAAAATTAATGAATAGTAGTAAATGACTCAAGTTTAAAATGCAGGCAAATGGTCTGGAAATATCAATGGCTCCCATCTAGTATTTCACAAAATTAATTTAATAGATTCACATGATGTATAACTTGATGCAACTCTTAGCTAATGAAAATTCTGCAACAAGACTTATGTAGGAAGAACTTTTGAATGAATAATTCAGAATTCTGAGAACAAAACGAAGTTCTTAAGGGCTCTTCCTCACCCCCCCCCTCAAAAAAGGAAATACGATAGAAAGATATAAGAATTTGGATAGCTTCAATATGTCGGTGATCTTTTGTCAGAGTTCAGAAAAGAAGTCTGGGCATTAAAAAAAAAAAAAAAAAAAAAAAAAAAAAAAAAAAAAAAAGACGAACGATAAGACTATAGATTTCAGGCAATTTTTAACCGAAAAACATTTAATTCTAATGTATATGCGGCTTTAATAATAGACTACTAATTTTATAGTAAATTAATATCCTCACATTTATGCAAATAGGTATGAATAAACAGACTTGAGTAAAATTACATATTTATTCTTTCTTCTCTATAACAGGATCTAAATGAAGATGAAGTTATATGTTCAGTTTATATCTTTAAATTTTTAGATTTTTTTTATCAAAAATGTTCCTTTATTATGTCTAGAATTGCTAGATTTACAGATCTTCGATTCTTTAGATGCCTGCGGGGTTTCATTCTCGGATTAACCGTAGGTATTTGTAAACGTAAATTTATTTTGCAAAACCGTCAGCAAAAAAAATTTAGAAAAAAACAATTAACTGACAGACTAACTCTAAATATATATTTTATTTCGACACTGTTTTTTACTAAATTTTCATCTTTCGTAGAAAATTTTAACGAGATATAAATTGAGAAAGACTGATACTTTGAAAGAAGAAATTGACTTCCCTTACTTTTAAATTATTAATCACTATAAAAAATGAATGATAGGTAAACAAATGTATACTATTGTGTTTGCTCCCTGCTTATAAAGGCTATACAAGGACTAATTTTAATTTGAGCTAGTAGAATTATTTCAATTATATATCATTTGTTTTAAAAAAAGAACTGATATCTACTAAAAAACAACTTTTCAAAAGTAAAAACAAGCCAAGCAAAAAAAAAGAAAAAAAAGGTGAAAGTTGTGGCTAAAAAATAGTGCGATATCAAATTTCCAAGCTTATATCACGGTACTTATTTAACATTTTTTGATAAAAATTTACCATATGTAAGTCGAGTACCTAAATATACGTTGATAGAAAGCCTTTTATGCTTTACTAAATACATCATAACGTGTTTCTAAAAATTAATTTTTTTTTTAATTATGCATGATGGGCTTGGCGGCCATCTTTCCATATTTTATAAAAATTTCTAAGCACTCAAGCTCGTAACATATTTGTATTATTAAGAATTTCGAACTTCAAGTTTTAGCTACAGAAAGATAAATTAAGAAAGTTTTTTATTTTGAAAAAACAAATTGATTTTTACTGCTTTAACTAATTAATTAACCCCCCTCCGAAAAAAGAGAATCATAAGATGAAACCTGAAGTTACTTCAATATAAAATATTGAAAGATGGCCGCCAAGCCCATCATGCATAATTTAAAAAAATTAATTTTCAGAAACACGTTATGATGTATTTAGTAAAGGAGAAAAGGCTTTCTATCAACGCATATTTAGGTACTCGACTTACATATGGTAAATTTTTATCAAAAAATGTTAAATAAGTACCGTAATATAAGCTTGGAAATTTGATATCACACTATTTTTTAGCCACAACTTTCACCTTTTTTTTTCTTTTTTTTTTTTGATTGGCTTTTTTTTACTTTTGAAAAGTTGTTTTTTAGCAGATATTATTAATAAAGCAGACGATTTTATTTTGAATTCAGAATTTAACTGTAACCTAAACAATCTGAAAAACTTAAAAAGAAGAATAAAGTGGAGAAATTCTGAATAGTATCTGATTCTTTGAATTTATTAGTAAAACGCCTTGTCGGAGTAAGTTGTCTGAAATAGAAGTGAGAAGAGTGTGGTTTTACAAAGGAAAAGGAAAGTCTGAACGTGAAATAAATAAGATTCTTAATCGTTCTAAAACTTCTATTCATAATGTTTTAAGTAAAAAAGAATTGTATGGAACGCATAAACTATCTGGTCGTAAAAAGAAGTTATCAGATCGTGATAATAGGCAGATTGTCAAACTGGCAACGAAAAAATACCAGTCGACTCGTAAAATAGCACAACAGATGACTAAAAAGGTATCACATGCAACCGTGTGGCGAAGTTTGAAATCTAATGCTGGTGTTATTCGTCGCAAATTAAAAAGTAAACCACTACTCCTGAAATGTCACAAAGAAGCTCGTCTTAAGTGGGTAAAAAATATTATGTCCTGTAACTCTGCATGGAGAAATATATTGTTTTCGACGAGAAAAAATTCAATCTAGATAGTCCAGACGGCAATAATTACTACTGGCATGATTTAAGGCAAAGATCGCGTGAGTTCTTCAGTAGACAGATGGGAGGCGGTTCCGTTATGGTGTGGGGCGCTTTTCCATATGCATGAAAATGCTATCTCCAAAGAGTTGAAGTGAAAATGAACTCGGACAGTTACCAATGGATGCTATTTCGAAGTCTGATACCCTTCGGACCACTTTTAGTAGGTGCAAAATGAAGGTTTTAACAAGATAATGCTCCCAGCCATTCATCGTAATGAACACAAGATTGGTTTAAAAGAGAAAAGATTAATGTTTTACATTGGCCAAGTCGAAACCCTGACCTAAATCTCATAGAAAACTTGTAGGGTTATTTGTCTCGCCAAGTGTATGAAAATAACAAACAATGTCATTCAGCATATGAATTCGAAATGACCATTATGGAGAAATGGGACAATATTCCCGAATCTTTCCTTAAAAAATTAATAAACTCTATACCAAATCGTGTGTTTGAAATTATTCAGAGAAATGGTGGAGCAACATCTTACTAAATTTGAGAAAACTGTTCTTTACTACAGGTGGTCCTATAATTTTGTAACAGTTCTTTTTGACACTTTTTTGTTACATTGATGTTTTATTTTTTTCGGATTAATTTCATTTTTCTAAGTTGCTACATTCTACCAAAAAACTTCATGTACTAACATAAAATTTTCTTTATTTTGATTGAAATATTTCTTTAATTACCTAAACAGCAAAATATGTTGTGGTCTTATAATTTTGTAACAGACTGTAAACGGTGGTACAAAGCGGCGCGTCCATTGTTTGTGCCAATCGCCGGGTAAAGGTGATACCCCGTGTGACGTTTTAAGAGTCATGAACTGACCTAGAATGTCGTTGGTTGCAAAAGAACTCTTTATAACCTACACAGTGTGATTAAAATTTAACTTACGAGGAAATTGTCTGATGTTGGTCTCACCGAATGCGATGAATATTTGTGTATCGATAGAATATAGTTAGTATATAAATATATGAGTGTCATAAAGCGCAATCCCCAGGGGTCTTGAGAAAATAAGTCTCAAAGTTTAAACTACAGTTCATAATCGGATAAGTTTCCTTCTTTAGCAAGTGGTTCAGTAGTGCGATCGGCAGCACGCTGGATTTGAGTTTTTTCGCCCAGTGTTCAAATCCAGCTCGGACTTGTTTTTCGGAACGGAAATTTTTATCAATAATTTTCGAACCGCAATTGTAAAAATATGTATAATAATTGAAATTTACGAAAAATATGAATTAAATTTATGTTTTGTAGCATATAAGTTCTTTTTTAACTACGAAATTTTGAATGTTTAAATATATAATGAAATGTTAAAAGAAAAAAAAAAACAAAAAAAAAACTGCATGTATATGTCAATAGACCAGATATTTTTTGTCGTTATTTAAAACTATTTACAGTTATTTCGATGAACATCAACAATTTTTAACAGAGAAATAAATTAACATAAGTGAACAAATATATTATTTTCATTTTGTTTCCTCATTCATATACTTCAAATATTTGATGGTTTATTAAAAATATTCTTTTATATTTTTCATATGATTTTTAAAGTCTGGGATTCTTGATTTTTTACTAAAATAAGTGTCTACGTAGTAATTTCTTTCGGAAAACAATTTTCTTCTTGTTTAATATTTTTATATAATGCAGTTTAATTATATTAATACAATTTTAAGTACAAATTTTTGCCTGTTTGCATATTTAATGAATAGTAAAGATAAAATAAATAAATAATAATAATAATAAACTAAAAAAAGTCAATTTGAACTTTTATAGACTGTAAAATTAAGCTAATTTTAAAATTTATTTACTGTTATTTACATAAATAAGATACTATTTTTCACAGTGAAAAAAAGTATCGTTTTTTACCAACTCGCTTTTTAACTTTTTATTTTTTTAAATCTTGAATTCTTAAGATTATAGTTGGAATAACTGCCTTTGTGCTTAAAAATAAATTCTAAAAAGATATTGAATTGCAGAAAATTGTTATTACGCAGGTAGTAATTACAAAACCAAAAATCCGAAATAAAAAAAAGTCATATTAAGAATTTTAAAAAGGGTATTAAAAAATCGTCAAACATTCGAAATGCTTTGATATACAAACAAAATTTAAATAAGTAATTAGTCACTCATTTATATCACGTGTTTTAATTTATTTCCCTGTGAAAAATAGTAGATTATTCATTGAAATAGCTGTAAATAATTTTAAATGACAACAAAAAATATCTGGTCTACAGAAATATAAATATGCGGGTTTTTTTTTTCTTTCTTTTTTTTTTTTTTTTTTTTTTTACTTTTCATTATATATTTAAACATGCAAAATTTCGTATTTAAAAAAGTACTTATATGGTACAAATTATACATTTAATTCATATTTTTCGTAAATTTTAATTATTATACATATTTTTTCAACTGCGGTTCAAAAATAACTGATGAAAAATTTTCTTTCCGAAAAACGAGTCTGAGCCGGATTTGAACCCAGTCCGAAAAAAACTCAAATCCAGCGTGCTACCAATCGCGCTAGAGAACCGCTTGCCAAAGAAGGAAATTTATCAGATTATGAACTGTTGCTTAAACATTGCTACTTATTTTCTCAAGACACCCCCCCCCCCCCTGAAGGTTGCACTTTATGGCACTCATATATTTATATACTAACTACACTCTACACTCTACACACAAATGCTCATCGCATTCGGTGAGAGCAACCTCAGACCCTCTCATTGTTAGTTACAAAACGCATAATACATTATTGTCTTTTTGGCGACCGCTGTGAGCATTTTAAAAGCTTTTATTTTTATGATCTGGTCGCGTGCTATCATGGAAAAAGCGTAACGTGTATGGCAAAATTGCACTTCAGAAAAAAGCGCCCTATTAAATTATCCGTTTTCACGAGTCGTAGATGAGAGAGAGGAAGGGCGTCTGCGTCGTACATTCATCCGAATGGAAGTGTTACAGTGGAGAAATCTATCGCCGAAATGTACCAAAAAGCTGTCGCAAGCGTTGTGCAGTTGCAGTTTTAAAAACATGTATGTTGATGAATGAACTTTGACAGAAGATGCACGAATTTACTGAGCAATACCAGTACTAAATATGCTCCGACTGGCAAAACGTTGTCTTTTTTGAGGGATCATGTTTTTAGCTCCATCAGATTACTAGGCATTGATGCATACAGCAAGAAATATGACAAAACAGAAACTATTCCAACATTATTGGACGGTTTATAGGTAGGAGAAACATCTTTTTGACCTCTGGAAATATTTCGTAGCCTCCTGGTTTTGTACACAACATCCAAAACATCATTTTGGATGACGATAGGTATCGATATCAGTATTTATTGACCACTTTCACCCACACACGAAGATTGTTTTTGAAAGCATGAAAATATCTTTCAGCAAGACGATTTGACGTCTGATACAGCTATAATTATACATGAATTGTCAGAAGAAGACAATTAAGATTTAAAAGTACTTACCTTATCCACAAAATATGTGGTCTAAATATTGAGTGACTGGATTCACTCACATTATACAGCATATGATTTAGTTATCCTACAACCCTGTACTGAAATAACTTTTCAATCGTTTCAGATACTACTACAAACATATTTTGTTGAAAAGAACATGAAAAAGGAATGTAGTGGGTGATGTTGTCAAAGTGAGAAACTTCGTAGGTAACACAATAGCGACACCAAGCCAAAAAGCTGTTTGAACAATTGATACACTTTCGTTTCTTTTTTGTGATTGAAAATAAGTCAGTTATTGCATTTTTAAAGTTAATGAGGCCATTCAGATTCCTTTTTATGTAAAATCTTGCACATGATTCCAAAGACAGAAAGCGTATGTATTAAATTCTGGTGAATTCTTATTCCGTGGCCCAAACAGTGTACCATGATAAGCATTTGTATATTGGATGGCAAGAACTCGCATCCCACATTCAATATTAATCGTATCAAATATTCTGTAGAAATAATGTAGCATTGTCAAAACTTACATGCTAATTTTAACAATAAAAAATTAAGCCCTGTTAGACATGACGGTATGGAAGACAATTGAAAAAAAAATAAAAGTTATCTTAAGCAATTTCTATTTATACCCTCTTACATTACTCTCATTCGTAGCGTCATCTAGCGAGGTTCTGAGAAGTAGCTTATATTCAATGTTGTAGGTTAATTACAACTCACACTGTACAAAGGAAATATATTCAGAATTTTAAATGATTTACAAGTCCCTTATTTTTCATATATATTGTGTCCTCAAAAGTCTGACTGTTTTTATCAAGCAAATGGTGACAACTGTCAAAAATAATTTTTTGTAGGGGATTCACATGTATAGTCAGGAATGTTTTAGTATTCATGCTTGTTTAGCACTGAAATCTATTTCAAATTTCATATTTACATACAAAACCAAATTGAATTATTTAAAAGAGTGAAATTGCAAATCATTTAGATCAGGTAATGTTTTCCATGCTTGTTATATAATCCCACGCTTATTTTCCATGCATATTTAATAAAAACATAAATTTGAGTAACACTGCTCAGTATAAAATATGCAAAGTGAGAAATAACTATTGATGAATAAACTTGTAGTACTGTATTTCATAGATAGCATCAAACTCCTTTCATAGAAATAAAATTTCTCTGAAAATAAATATTTAAAACTTTTATAGACTATAAATTATAATGGTAATTCTGCAGATATATTTATCAGTCTTATGTAAACGCATATTAATTCAACTATTAGTCATAATATTTGCCCTTTTAACATTAAATAAAATGGTCTGGTTGTTTTCTTCAACGATTAAATATTATTGTAAGAGATTGAAAATATTTCTAATTTAAAAAAAGATATTGCAGAGAAAAATAATACATAATGCTCAAACAAAAGAAAAAATCGGGATTCTTTTGGAAATTGGAATTGAAAGAATCTGAAAAGGACTTTAAAACTCTTCGTACTGATTGATTTGAGTAACTTTGAAGTATTTACGGCAAAAAGTGAAGGTGCCATTAAATAAAGACATTTCACTGTTTATGAAAAAATATTTCTTTCTCACAGCGATGTTGTATGTTTTGAAACATGCAGTGGGATGCTCAGGTAAGAGAAATATACTGCTTTTTTTAAAAACAAAAATTTATTTTGTCTATACATCTATTTACATTTTAAAAATTGTAATAATTTTTTCAGAAATTACTTTCCAAAAATTTTGGAAAACTGCAATGGATCGAAGCATTTATGTTTTTTGGTTTGAAAGATAATTTAAAAAACGGAAATTAATGTAAGTTTAAAACACAGCACATTTCCTTCAAACGGTTAAGTGAGATATACCGTTTGAGTATTAAAGTACGTATATTTTATTATACATTTCTTGCAATTTTAAATCTTATATAACAGTACCATAAAGAAAATGCATGCAAAAAGTTACATACGTATATATATATATATGGGGCATTCTCACAATATTTTGACTTTCATGTCCGTGATTAATAACTTTTTATTTAAAACACTTTTTTTCTGTTTTCTTTTATTTCATATACTGGGGACCACCCCATTGCATGATTCAATAACAATATTAACGAGATAAATAAGTTTTGGACGATGTTGGGGGTCCAAATGCCAGGAAAACTTATCTACCGTCCCATGTCCATGATGCTGATTTTTAAGTTTGGAGCTGTTTGGATAAAATTGTTTCAATAAAAATAATTCAATGTAATTTTTTTCTGAAACTGAAACTATTGTTTTATATAAATATGTAGCTAAAATTAACCTGCACACATTTTTAGGGTTGTTATTATTTTTTAAACTCTGTCCCTGGGTTTTAGATTCCTTACCATCCGTCTTCTAAAATTATAAAGAAAATCATTTCAGATGCAGCCACAGAATTTTTTTCAAGTTTTTTCTCATGCAGAAGTATACTAGAGAAATAATGTCTAAAATTCTTTGGCAGGAAATTTACTGTAGAATTTAAATCAGCATTTAAATATCAATTTCAAGCATCCCGGCTTTATTGGTAGTCTCTCCGTCCCCAACGTTTATTCCTGAAAAATATATATATATATATATATATATATATAATCCAATGTTAACAACTATTTCTAAAATCAATGAACGTTGTGGCTATCACTTAGTCTTAACATGATTTTCCTAAAAATAGGTGGTAATTTTCCTTACCGTTCCATGCTTACCGTCCCATTTTTTACCATATCGTCCCTTTTTTCCAATACCATCCCACTTTTTTACCTTACAGTCCCTTCTTTAACACCCCTTTAAGACAATGTTATACCAAAATTCTGCATTAAAAGTACTACATTATTTTTATTTCTTATTTGAATGTCCTGTGGGTACTATGCAAATTCATTATAAGTAAAAATTTAGAAGAAAATAAAAAGTTATAGGTGTAAAATGGTAAGGAAAATTAAACTCGCAAGTTTAACTTAAACCTCAGTTTTAAAAAAAAATTTCGCTTCTGACCATTTTTTCTTTATTTTTAATCATTAAGGCTCCTGTCCCTGCGTGCGATGTCACTCACGAGCTAATGCTAATCCTATGGGGAGGGAATTTTCTAATATCTCGTTTGCATTTCGACATTTTTAATTTTTTTTTTTTTTTTTTTTTTTTTTTTTTTTTGCATTGGATAGCCGAGATCCGTCTCTACATCGCACCTTTTTTAGTTTTTAGATTTTGGTTGCAGATATTTTTTTAAATGATACTTTTACTTTCAGAGCCGGTTTTGAAAGTGAAAGTAACTTTATAAAAAATATCTGCGACCAAAATCGAAAAAGTAAAAAAGGTGCGATGTAGAGACGGACCTCGGCTATCCAAGCCAAAAAAAAATATTTAAAAATGTCGAAAAGTAATCGAGATATTAGAAAAATCCCTCCCCATTGAACAAGCATTAGCTCGTGAGTGTCTTCGCCGGCAGAGACAGGAGCTTTAAGGCATTCGTCTATCAGATTAAAATGTTATTTTAGCAAGTTTAATTTTGTCAGATTTTTTTCCCAAAAGTCAAAAGATTGTGAGAATGCCCCATATCTTGTATAATCTATAGCATCCGGACACTCTGAATTTTAGAGATTTTGTCAGATATCTATAGAATTCTTGACGAATCCTTCTTTGAATTTAAGGAATGTAAATAACGTTATATTTTTCAATGAATATTTAATGATAAAGGCAATCAGAACAATAAAACATCTGAAAAAGGACTTAATATATGCGTTCACCCTCGATACGAAAAATGCTCGAAATGACCACTAGCTGTAACAAATTATTATAGCCCCTGTACAACGTTTGTACGCATTTGTGTTGAAAAAGATAAAAAAAAGTTTCTTTTATATTTATTTTAAATAAATTTATTGCTAACATCAAAAGATTTGACTATATTGCAGTTGAAACAATTTTGTCAATTAGAAATTATATTTATTGAGCATTTGATGAAATAAGGGATTTTGTTGAAGTAATTTTTTTCTCTGCATGCACGTATAATATAATTTTTCTTCCATAATTTTGTAATCTATTATACAGATAAAAATGTTATAATTTATTAAATACAATTTAATTTGATGTATTTTTCTTTATATTATAATTATGTAAGAATATTTGGAGCAGTAATATTTTTTGTTTAATTCAATATATTATCCTTTCATTTATGACTAAAGCGGCAATGTGCAAAGTCTTTTTCGTCCAATTATCTTCAGAAACTGAAATACCGCTGAGTTGCTGATATCTTACTGACTTTTTTTTTATATATATGCTGAGTATTAAAGTATTAAAAACGTGTACTGTCTTTTTTTTAATGTGTATTTAAAATTAATTTCATACAACACAGTCTCTTAGACAACAAGAAAGAAAAATCATGCGTTTAGCATAGAATATCAAAAACCTTCCATCACTACCAGATTAATTTATCAAAATTTCGCTATTTGTTAAGGTAAATATGATACCTTAATTACCTATTTTCTGATAAGCATTTCAGAAAAACCATAACATATTTGAAAACCAGTTATCAGCATTTAAAGTGGACAGCCAGAACGGTACTCCAAATCTTTAGTACGGTAGGGGAGACTAGGGAGGGTTCACCCACTTTTTACAAAATTATTTTTTATTTCTTAAATATTATACGTAGAATAAAGCTTTATATATCATTTTATTCGATATGCAATCAGTTATCAAAAGCAAATTACGACATAAGTGTAGCATACGAAATTTGAAAAATGATTGATTTTAATCATGAAGAAATAATGGGTCAAGGCTCCCCACGTATGGGAGGCTTGACCCACTTTGTTTTATATTGCAATATTTGTGAAGACAAATAAAATCAGTTAAAAAAATGCAAAATAATTTTATACTAAATGCTTTAATTATTATAAAAAAATACTTTTAAAAATATGATGCTTATACAAATCTGCTGAGACGCCATCGCAATTCAGAGGAGAAAAATTTTGTTCTAAACAGGATTTTGTCATAGCAGTTATGATTGTACAGCAGGGAAAATGAAATTTTAGCATTTAAGGCAGTATTCTGTTAGAGAAAGTTTCCGTTTTCAGAGTGTTACATGTCATTATGTCCGGATTTAGGAGCCACTGTCCCGCTTTTTTTTTTGGTCTCCTTGTCCTATTTTCTTGACACTCGACATGACAATGCCAACTGTGTGACAACTCTAGTTGTCACATCGCTTGGCTTCATCTCACTGTAGTCACCCTGATCTAATTTGTCTACATACCTTCCTAAAGTTTTTCGATCGATGCAATGTCCTTTTGCAGCCGCATGAGTACTTAACTTATCAGTAACATGATTTAAACCTTTAAAGGGCAAAGTAATTTCAGTATTAAAATGTTTAAATAAATGGCTAACATCAGAATTTATGAACAAATTTATTTGGAAATAAGAAAATTTTTTATTTCACATACATATTAAATGGAAAAGATTTTAGCAAAATTCTAGTGCCATTGTGACGTTTTGGAATTAAAATTAAGTGGTTTTATAAGCATACCACTGCCACTGAAAGGGTTAAGACTGCTACTTTCGTCCTTTCTAGTCTTTCCCACTGTTTCTATTTACCTATTTTAAGTAATATTTAAAAGGAAAATAGTTCCTATAAACCTTCCCATTTTCTAGCATATTTTCGCGTCTATCTTTAGTCAGTTTCCTTTCCATGACACCATTTTACTTTAGCTTTACCGAATAAATTTACATTATTTTTTATATATAACCATTAACTTTACATTATGCACGGCCCGTAATAAAAATATTACCAAAACCACTCAATTAATGGAGCCTTGAGCATCTGGTCAACCCTCCATCACATTGATTGGGTCAAGCGTCCCTACATACACCTTTTCTAAAGAAGAGCACATTGTTATGTTAAGCCTAACTTACTGTACAATCTTTATGCCTGGAATGAAAGCTCGATATTTCTGCATTACTTTAAACCTACTTACTTAAATTTATATGATATAATTTATCTGAAAAAAGCTTACAAAATATTTCTAAAAAACACAACTTTTAGGTTGAAAACACCTCCCCATTGATTTTTTCCACAACTATTTCGATTATCTCTATGAAACGAAGACTATCGTTTGAGTATCCCAGTAGCTTTGGTTGACACCTATTGATGAAACTCTAAAATCCTTTTAAATATGAAAATTGATGGGTGGGTCAAGCCTCCCGTATGGTCAACCGTCCCTAGTCTCCCCTATATGATTGCAGTATTATATATGATTTATGGATTTCCATATTTACTAGACATTATGCTAAAATTATGTTCAAATAAACAAGTAAGAAAAATCATGCGTACAGCATAGATTATGAAAGACTTTCCAGCACTCCCTGAAAGCTTTAACGAAACTTCGTTACATAGGGAAAAAAGGTAAATAAGATAACTAAGTAAACAGTTAAAAATCTGATTTCAGTAGTTACTGCCCATAGCCAAATATGTATTCCAATTCTTTTAAACAGCCCTGTATTCGATCTGTATGTTGATATATATACTATATAATGGGAAAATTTAGTTCAGCAAGAAACTGCATAACAGGTTGAAATTCATCTTTCAGCAATTTATACTAAAGTGGAAACATACTTGAATACTTTTGTACAGCCCTGTAGTTTACCTAGTACATTTATTACATGCCATTAATTAGCTAAAATTTAATTCAAACTTAAACACTATTAAAACTACTGAAATTACATTTCCAGAAATTATCACCCATAGACGGCCATGTATCCAACTCTTTGCGTGGCTCTGTATATCATTTTATCTATATTCTACGAATATTTCTTAGTACACTAAATTCAGTTCAGCGTAAAAATGCATAACTCCTTTATAACTCACCTTTAAGCAATTTATGCTCATACACAGTAACCTTTAGGAATTCATTTCTGTATCTCTGTATATGAACTATAGCATTTACACGCACTTTATAGTAAGCATAAATATAGTGAAAAAGTAGGTAAGTGTGATCACAGATCGCACAGAGGGTTTCGTTTAATATTCCTTTCAAAACACTTTATCCTTTTGAAAAATCTGTTAGTTCCACATTTCGCAAACAGTGGCGCACTCTATTCTAAACAAACCTCTATCCGAACGAAACTCCGTTTTATATATAATCTGTAGATATATTAGTCGAGGGGATTGGGCCGATTGCACCTGAGATAAGCAGGCGCCCCTGGCGGTAGAAAGTGGAACTAAAATATGTAAGGCTACGGTGCATAATATGAAAGAATGGTCAAAGGAATGTCAGCAAAAGTTGGAAAAGTGCATCCCGGGTGAAAAGAGCGGAGGTTAGAAAAATTGCTTAAAATACACAAGTTAGAGCACGGAGGAGTAAATAATATAAG
This sequence comes from Maratus speciosus, assembly GCA_963932465.1. NCBI lineage: Eukaryota > Metazoa > Arthropoda > Arachnida > Araneae > Salticidae > Maratus > Maratus speciosus. Next base: position 172,456,728 of record OZ010790.1, on the reverse strand, counting down.
ACTTTTTGAAATTTTTATGATTTGCTGTGTGGTTTGAGGTATTCAGCTATATGTATGCAAAAATGCATGCCTCCAACTTAATTAGGGGCTCTCTTAGAAAGAATAGCTTAAAATACATATGTGGTAGATCAAAGGGTTAAACGTAAGACTTTTTCAAGATTTTATGATTTGTCGCCTGACCTCAGGTGTTCTGCTAAATGTATGCAAAATTTCAAATCTCCAATTTAATAAGGGGTTCAGTTAGAAAGAATTGCTTAAAATACGCATGTGGGATCCCAAAGGGTTAAATGTACGGATTTTTCAAAATTTTATGATTTTTCGTTTGATGTGAGGTGTTCAGCTATAAGTATGCCAAATTTCACGCCTCCAACCTAATTAGGGACTCACTTAGAAATAATTGTTTAAAATACACATGTGGGAGCACAAAGTGTTAAATATACGACTTTTTCAAACTTTTATGGTTTGTCGTATGATGTGTGGTGTTCAGCTATAAGTATGAAAAATTTCAAGACTCCAACATGTACAGTTTCAGAGAACGGGCTCTGTGACAGACGGACAGACAGGAGCAAGACGAATAGGGTTTCGTCAGATAAACGAAACCCTAAAAAACCGCATATCATAATTTAAAATGCATTTCGAGCAATCATTACTAATATACAGTAATTCGGATACAATATAGTATCTCAAATCTTTTCAAATACACCGCAAACAATTTCCCCTATACCATTATGAACTGAATTCTTTTGTGTGGCCCTGTAAATGAACAATAACTATTCTTTGCACCGCATATTCAACAGAATGCATATTTTAGTGAGCTTCATAAATGAATATCAATTTTACTATGTTTGAAAGAGTGTAACACCATTAAAAATCATTTGAAACGATTTTTTCCCATTGGCCATAATGTAACGGAAAACTTTTGACTGTCTCTGTAAATGAGCTAAACATGCTACAAACTTCATTTGAAATAGGGAACGTGCTATGGTAGAGGTCACTAACATCCAAAAATTTCAGAATTATCCGCCCATATTTACGAGAGTTAGAGCGTGGATAGACGGCCATACGGACAGACGGACAGACAAACCGAAGTCATAAACTCTTTTCAACTTTGTTGGAAAGTGTTAAAAATGAATAACAAAGTTTAAAAATCACATTCAGCATTTTCTATCATTAGACGGAAACTTCAATTATTTCGTATAGCCATATATTTTACCTACAAATTTTTCTACACTTCCGACGCCACATATTAAGCCAAAATTATTTCCGGCAAAACCATACTTAAAGCTACTAAAATTAAATCGCCCTAAATTTTTATCCCTAGATGTCAATGTATAGAGTTTTTTTGAGTGGCCCTGCCTCTGTATTGTATTTCAATCATATTCTGAAAACATCTCTTTGTATACTAGAGATAATTCAGCTTGAAATTGCGTAACTCAAATAAAAAACAACTTTAAGCATTTTACGCTCCTATTCAGGAATGCGTACGAATTACTTTGTGTAACCCTGTATATCCTCTTGAGACCCAGCGTCCATTCTATTGGACATTTTTATTTTTTATGTAAAATACTTAATTTCAGTTGGAACTTGTATATACTTGCTGTCCATTATACTAGATAGTCTAGTGCTGCTATCTGTACGCCGAAATAATAAAAAAATTGCAACTAAATATGTATTTTAATCATTTGAAAGTGGCAGGCAGCAATAGAAAGACTATTGGAGGTAAGCAGATAGTTTTAACGTTAATTTTTTACATTTTTCAAAAGTATTTTGATATTAATGCAACATACATCTAATGATAAGTGTTGTATCAATGAAATGACATAGCAGTTTAAGTAATCTAATGTATATTTTAGAAAATAAACAACTTTTTCTTTAATGTCCATTCTATTGGACGTTGGGTCTTAATCAGTTGTTTTTATTCATATTAGACTATTTTTGTATACTGAAGAGAGGCATTAATTTTTACTTAAAAATCAACACAGTATTGAAACAAATAATAGATACAGAAGTAGATAATATATATTCTTAAAAAATAATAAAAAACAAATAAATATTATTCTAAAAATGTATAATTTTACTGATAAAATGCTTGCTCTAAATCAGTACATTGTTAAATTTTGGATTTCACTGATTTTTTTTCCTTTTTTTGTGCAGCATTTGGTAAATATAGATAATTAAGCCTTTATTATGTTTTATTCTTATTCATAACTATTTTTGATATTATTTTTCTGTTAGTATACTATTTATAATTGAATTAATAAATTTAATCATATTTAATTAGCAAAAAAACTTTAAGAAAATCTAATTAAAGATAATGGTATAAGATTCTAAATAAACTCATTTTGATTTCTTTTAAATTTCTTCTTGGCATTTACTTGCCAATTGTGGTAGGTGTGCCACTATTTATTATTATTATTCTAACAAACAAATTATTGGTGTTGAGAAGAGTTAAAAAACAAACCGAAAAGTTATGAAATTGCTCAACACGTTTCTTTGTTAAAAAAACACTTATTCTATTTGATCATGCAAAAATTGAATTTATGTGATATTTGGAAGTGACGTATAAACGATAAAAACACACTTCTGATGTCAGCAAAGTTTGTAGTGAAAGAAATAGGAACGTGACGCTAAAAATCTGTTTTTGAAGCCTATGTAGCGATTTCATCTTACCTGATAAGTATAAAATAAAATAAGTAAGCACGAAATGCAACTTGTATTTGTATATTCGTTTAACTACAAAAAATAAATGCAAGCTTTTTATATTATTTTACTGTTTGTAATTTGTTTATAATTAAATTAGTTAATTTAATTTAATTTAAACAGAAATAAAAATTTAAAGAAAATATAACCTAAGATAATAAGTTAAGAGTATAAGTGTACTGCATTTTATTTCTTTTTAATTCCCTTTGGCATCCAAATGTCAATTGTGATAACCGTGCCACCAAATTTTTTTTAGAAAAAAACTTTTATTGATGCGTTATATATTTTTTTTTAATTCCTTTCTAAAAAACTATTTAAAAAGCCACTAAATTGACTTATGCTTTTCAAATAAATTTCATCCAAAAATACCTTTTCTCTTTGATAATGAAAATATTAAAATTGTGCAATATTTACAGGTGATGTATGAACGATAAAAGCACATTTATAAAGAAAGAAAATATAACTGAAGATAATAATTTAAGATTATAAATAAACTGCGTTTTATTTCTTTTTAATTTCCTTTTGGCATCCAAATGTCAATTGTGATAACTGTGCCACTAACTATTTATAATTTTATTTAGAAAAAAACTATTATTGAGATAGTTTTTTTTGGTTCTTTTAAAAAAAACTATTTAAAAATCACTAAATTGATTAATATTTTTCAAATAAATCTCATCCAAAAGTACTTTTTTTCTCTTTGATAATGCAAAAACTATACTTGTGCAATATTTAAAGGGGATGTATGAATGATAAAAACACATTTATAATGAAAGAAAATTTTGCAATTAAGAATTTTTCATTCAGAATCGTGTAAATCAATAATATGTTTTTTATAGGACTAAGATCCAATGTCCATTATATTGGACACGCCAAAACTCTATATATTTTTTAGTTTTAAAAATAAATGAATATATATAAAGTTTTCTAGCCCCATAAAGAGCCTTAATCCTAAAAATGGTAAAAATTGCCCGAAAAATGCGAGCTTGGGTCTCAAGTGAATATGATCTTTAGCATTTATACACAATAAGTAGTACGCAAAAATTCAGCTAAACTTAAAATCGTAGACCAGAATTGAAAACGCATTTCAGCAATAATAGATACACAATACTTCAGATACAGTACCGTATACGCTATCTTTTGTGTGACCCTATACATAAACAATAAATGCTATCAAAATCATATTCCACAAAAATAAAGGTGTTGTATCAGTCATATATCAATTTTGCTACATTTAAAATAGTGAAACATAACTTAAATACGCATCCTTTTGAGTACCTCTGTAAACGAATTAGAAATGCCACATACATGATTTTCAATACCGCATATGTCCTGGCACACTTAACGCGTATCAATTACATGGCAATCGGAGTATATTTACGAGACTTAGAGCATGGTCAAACGGAGAAATGAACAGATGGTCAACGCACCAAAAACACAAATACCTTTCAGCTATACTGAAAGTTGATAAAACGCAATTTTAATTAAAGTGTATAAAAATCGCGTTTCCGTCTTCAGAAATATACCTTCTATTCCGCATATAAGGCTCACAAACGTGCCTTTATAATCCTTATAATCGTGTTAAAGGCCTATATAATCTTTTGTTACAACTACAGATGGCTTCGAGCTTTTTATGATACAGAGCGATAGCAAATATATTTTTTTATCCATTTACCTTCAGTATAAAAGTAAGTTGTCAAACAATTTTTTTTTACAATCCCGAAGTTTATAAAAAAAATCGTTAATTATTTTTCTAGATTTTACGTAAAATGTTAAAAATGTAAATTGTCTAGCGCCATAACCGCACTTATATTAAAATAATTTATAAAATAAAAAGTTGCGAGTACATAAATATAACGCTCTTTTTACTGTAATGCATACTATATCTTCAATAGTACACATTTTAATAAAATGATCATTATATTTATATACTTGGAAGTTTTTCTTTTATAAATTGTTTTCTATTTGTAACTCATATTTTTATTTACAGGAAATTAAAATTCAAATCCAGAAAAAATATTTTTATATATGGCAAATTTACTTTACTGTTATTACCATTAGTTCCTATAACACTCAATAAATAACGCAACTAAGTAAATATTTTTCACATCATTGAAATATTATTGTTCAGACTGGAAGCATTTCTAATTTTAAAAAGATATTTCAGTGTAAAGATGACACATAGTGTTGAGCCAAAAGAAAACAGTAATATTCTTTTGAAAATGAGAATTTAACGGAACTGAAAAAGACTTTACGGCGCTTTGTGTTTACTTAGATAAGTAACTTTGAAATTTTTACTATAAAAAGAACAGTAGCGTATAAAAAGAAAACACTTCAGTATTTCTGCGATATTATATATGAGAAATATTTCTTTCTCATTATGACATTGTATGTTGTTATACAACACAGGAAACTGCTGGGATTGAAGAACTATACTGGTGATAAAGTATAATCATACTTTTATTTTTTAAACAAAACTACAAACTTTTTTTTTTCATTATTTCAAAATATTTTGAAGTGATCTCCAAGTAGTACATTTATTTACGGTGCTGTTTATTTGAAAACATAGAATAAATAATTGAGCTTATTACATATATTTTCCGGTTTTATTACACATAAATTTCTTATTAATGCATGCGGAGAGGAGAGCACAAATGCTAAGCTAACAACATACTGTTTTTTTCCTTAGATCTGTCAATGCCATGATGAAACATGAAGATTTTCATAAATGTTTTCAAAACATGTTTAGAAAGTGGCTACATGAGGCCATGACTATGAGCCCTATAATTCTTGGGACCCATTCTTGCAAAATATGATGATGCGAAGACCTTTTTTCCAGGAGACCGGGACCTATCTCCCACATCCCCGGATGCTGAACACATGAGGTGCATGACAAGGTGCGTTTCCTTGGCCAGCAGTGAAAACTAAAAAGAGGCGGGGGTCTAAGACTTGGGATGTTAAGTTCAACAAAAAAAAGAAAAAAGAAAAATTCAAACAAAAAATAGACTTTATGACTGGAAGTAATGGCATTTACGGGGGTAAAATGGTTTTAAGTTTTACATAAAATTAAACTAGAAAACCGAATGCGCGCAGACTTGAAAAAGGCTCTTTGCACACCAGGGTCGCAGCAACTGCGTAATGTATTTCAGCTTTTGGCTAACGAAGCGGCACAGGCTCCATATCTCCCCGGATTATAGCTCTATAAACGGTAATAGCCCTGAAAAAGGCTCCGCTTAGCTACCAGGACCAGAGCAGAAACAACTGCACACTCTTTTAAGTTTAAAATATGTAATTGGAAAAAATACATCATTCTGGTTATAATGATATTTCTTAAAAATTTTACTCTGAAAATCAAATAAAAATAATCACCAAAATTGTAACGTCCCGCGTTATACGGGAAATATTTTTTTATAAGGAAAGGTGTATAGAGATAACATACAGAAATGTTTAATTCATAGGCTGCAAAAGAGCCGCGTAATTGAATGTGTGCCTGGCGATGAATTGAGTTCTTCTCTTGTAAAATGCCTTTAAAATATCTAAAATAATTAATCTGGATTTTATCATAGTTTATGGTATACTAATTCTTTTGGTACAAATGTCCAGAATCACCGGGGTTTCATTCGGGCGCCATAAAAGTAAGTTTTTTGCCTGGTGTTGTAACCTGCGATTGTTGGTTTTTATTACAGCATGGTGCTTTACATCAAAATACGTATTAAATGTGTGTGTAAATAAATAAAATAGATTAAAAATATAAATAGACATTGAAAATAAATTAATGTGATAATTAAAAACAATATGTGTTAAATAAAAATAATGCGATAAAAATGGTTGTAATATATAAATTTCAATGTGTGTATTTTCTAATAAAATTATTATAGAATTACACAATAAAACAAATTTAACTTGCTATTTTCGCATAGCAGGCCTAAAATGTATTAAGAAACGTGATTTTCCTGCCAAAATAGCAAAAAATATTCGCGCCAACCCATATGCGTATGCAACATCTGTTCCTTTCTTGTTATTAGAGAATACTTGTATTGTTAGAGCATTAAAATATATTAATAAATTATTATCTGATAATTTTTTCATATGTAAATCAGTTACTTTTGCGTTGTAAAAGCACCTATATCAGAATTATGTTATTATACTAATTGTACTTCGAGTTGAATCCGCATTTGTTTACATTTTGTTTGTTCATTACAGTTTGACTGGTCGAAATGGACGGACAGAAAGATGTTTTGACTTATGTCTCACAGTTTAAACAATACGCAGTATAAAAAGATAATACATTACTATTACTTATTGTTTCGTACATTTTTCAGCTCAAGAATTTTTATTTACTGAATTTTAAAGCTATATCTATAGACTATAAGAATTATCTCACTGTAGGGGAGTCTGGGGCTAATAGACGCAGTTTTTAGTTATTGATTTTTATTAATTTTTTGAAGTTTTTTTTATAAAACTTTAACTGTACTTTTAAAGAACTGGCAGAAAGGGACAGAAACACTCAACCAGGGTGCCAGATAGGCAAAGGCAAAAAACCCCTGGCTGAAAAACCCCCTACACCATCCGACCAAGTCCACAGGCAGGATATGACACATAACTAATAACGCTGGGAAAAAAATATATTTGAAAATTAATGTACAAAAATTAAAGTCATTTACAGTGAAAGACATATGACTTAAAATTTCAAATAAGTCATAAAAACAGATGGAAATTCAGCAGACTAGAACAATCCTGAAAAGGCAAAGTCATACGAAGTCAAGCAAGAGTCCAGGAACTCAACGTAGAATATGTGTGAAAAAGTCAGAAATTGTACTTTATAAAAGAGTACAGTTTATTAAGTATTTAAAGAACAGGCAAGGGTCAGCTAGGTGGGGAGGCCTACCAAATGGCTTAAGCACTCACAAGCCCCACCCAGCGGTTTTCATCTACTACCGCCGTCACCACACACGCACACACACACAAAAAAAAAAAATAATAATAATAATAAATAAAAGGCCCGAAGGGACCTACAGGAAAGCCAATTGAGAATATTAAGATTAAATACAATATAAGTACAATATATACACGATGGAAAGCCCAATTTTTACTGGGCGTTTACGAGAGAAATTTAGATATTTGTAATTAATAAGATCATGAGATAATAGATAATAGGATTTTTAAACTTGTTGGAGCGGCAAAAGCTCAATTACTCTGCAAAGCTGGGCGTTCTGCAAAAATACAATAAAAGCTACGTATATGTATACTAAATTAGAAAGAGATTCATAATTTTAAAAATAATGTAGAATATAAAAAATAGGTAAAATAGTGAAGTATTATGATGAATATTATATAATTATATACACACACAAAAGTTCAAAAGTCTATTGTTCTTGCAACAGTTCAATTATAGTTCAATCGTGTTGTTTGTGGCTAAGAGTTTATTTTGAATTGGTGGTATCTGTCTATTTGTTAAGATACGTTCTCATCATCATCTATAAATGGCAAAACATTTTGAAACAAATAACGGTTGTTTTCTAAAACTTTCATACATTCAATTATCTTTTGACAAAATGATAGATTTGACAAAACCACTGAGAACCACTGAGACAAAGAAATTTTTGGAGATTTTCTTATATGGTAATATGATGTAAGGGTACAGTTAAAGATATAATGCAATGATGTAGCTCGCTGACCGCATACACATAATGGAGAAGGGACCCTGTCAAATTTATAAAGATATGATGAAAATGGGCCGTGGTTAGTGGCAAACAGAAAAAGATTTCTATGCAGCAGGATTCTCTTTTCCGAGACTTTTGGGGCTAAAGCGTATGTGTACCGTCCTGTGGTACCATAGTCGCAGCGAGTCTGCCATTGTTCGTGTAGAGATGATTTTAGAAGCTTCTTCAAGTAAGAAGGAGGGTTGGGAAAGAATTTGTATTTGGCATGTGATCTGGCTTTGGTTGCTTCTTTTGCCAAAGAATCTGCATGCTCATTCCCCACATTACCCACATGTCCACGGACCCATTTAAAGAAGATCTTTTTTCTTGTTTCTTGGAGTAGTTTGATAATTTGTACTGCGATGAGATTTTTTGAAAAAACATCTTCTATTGCTAAGAGACTTGAGAGACTGTCCGAGTGTATTAATACTTCTTTATGAGGGGAGTTCCTAATCCACAGCACAGCCTCTTCTATGGCCAGGAGTTCTGCCTGAAAAACAGTATTTTCTTTACTTAACTTAGTTTGATCCTCGTGGATTAACTCTCCTCTCTGATACACACAGAAGGCATATGCCGTTTCATCTTCCATCTTGGAACCATCCGTATAAATGTTTATTTCTACATGTGGAGTATTTTCTGGATCTATTTGAAAGAAATATTCTTTAAATGGTTCAACTTGATCTGACTTCATTTTTGGTTGGTAAAATATTGGTTCTTGATTTCCTGTCGGGATTCCAAGACGTAAGACTCTTCCTGTTGTTGCTATATATTCAAGTTGAAGTGCCAAGGGCGGAATACCTGTTAAAACACAAAGGGCATCCGCCGAAGTTTTTCTGTAGGCACGTGAAACTAATAACAGGCATTGGTATTGTATTGATGAGATCAGACGAAGCCCATGGGCTTTGCTTATCCGGTGAAACCAAGTTGCTGCAGCATACGTGATTTTCTTCTCCAAGATACTATTGTACCAAATCTTCAGAATTAATTTGTTTACCCCTCCGTAAGCTGAGGCAAACTTCAATAGGTCTTGCGAAAGTTGTGTAATTTCCAGTCTTTTCTTTCGTAAATGTGGGAGAAACGACAACGTACTATCCAGAACGATACCTACCCAGACAACCACAGTCGTCCTTCGGACGCTCTACAATGATCCTAAAAATCCTTTAGTCGTCATATCCTATAAAACTATCCTGTGAATGTCCGCAGAATACTAAAGAACGGACCAATTGAAACCGTCCAGCTGCAACCGTCCTCAAAACGACCGGAGGATATTCCAAGACGGATCTCGAGAATGCAACCGTGAAACCAGCCAACCTACTTACCAGAAATGGCGTTTATTTTGTTTTGATTCCTCCGTCGATGTTTAGATGAGGTCTGTCGCTGGTCATGGCAAATTCAAGTATGAAGAAAATGAATGTGGATGTAAGGTAAGAATTTTCTTTCATTTTGTAATGCATTTCTTTATAACTATTCTGTCTATATATTTATATTATGTTAGAAAAACTTTTACTTTATTAAGATGAAATTTAAAATAGAAATTAGGCCTAGTCATCGCACGATTAAAACGTGGAATAGAAGGAAAAAGATGTCAGCAATTCTTGTCGGTTGAATTAAAACTACAATATATGTTAAAGTTAAAACAGACAGAATTAAATGAATTGTATTCTTAATTCCAAAATAAACAGTAAGCGTATACGATTTTTTATAGACACATCAATTTAAGCTGACATTTTAAATTCATTCTTTAACCACTTAAAAATAAATTTGAAAAATAGCCGCGTTTTCCGACATCCCTTTTTCGCTATTTGTTCACATTAATTTAATATTTATCAATGTTTATTTAGGTTCTAAACAGGGTAGGTAACTTGAACTTCTTATTACGATATTTTTTTTAATTTCTATGCAGGTGTTTTTGCATATCAAAACATTAAATACATTTAAGGCTTTTCTTAAAAAAAAAAAAAAATATATTTCAGAAAATTAATATTACTTCTAGAAAAAATAAATAATACTTCTGAAAATTACCATTACTTCTTGAAATAAAAAAATACTTCTGAAAATTAATATTACTTCTTGAAAAAAAATTAATAATACTTCTGAATAGTGTGAATTTCTTGGTGCATTAACAAAGTCATTTTTATATGCGCATAAAATTTGCAGGCATTAATATTCAAGTGCTATAGAATTAAAGGAAAAACTTGAGTATTCGCCCTGAGTCCGCTATCTATATATTTTTTTTTTTCATTTATAACCACTTTAAGCTTAATTTTCGAAAATTCAAAGATTAAAAATAACAACAACAAAACAATCCAAATGGAAAAATTTTAAACAGAAATCGGCATTCTAAACCTCATTTGTAAAAAGAAAAATAGGGAGGGGGAATTTGTAAATAGCAGACAGCAAATATACATAAATTTTAAAACAATAGAATAAAGGAAATATTCATTTTTAAAAGTATATATTTCAAATTTACAGGCAAAAAAGATTCGGATATTAACATAAAAAATTTACAAATGAAGAAATTTAAAATCTGCCAAAAAAATCTTGCCCATCTCCAGGCGAATACTCAAGGGTAACTGAATTGAATTAGCATTGCCTATTTTACTATAAATGCATTATTATATTACATCTAGTAATCCATGGAAAGCTTATTTGATTTATATGTTCATTTCTCTCAAAACATAGCATGATTTCAGCTTAATTATTAAGATGCTACATGCCGCAGAATGATATACATATTAAAAGCAACGTTAAAAACGCCAGAATAAACAAAAATTCGCAAAAAATTTTTGTTTATTCTGGCATTTTTAACGTTGCTTTTAAAATGCATATGATTTCAGCTTGTCTTGATAATGCATGTCAATGATGAATTCAGAGGGTGGACCAGCAGGGATATTCCTCTCCCTCTCCTGAAAATTCAAGAAAAATGCTGATTTCTATAATTCTGCCAGGCTGTTTTTTAAAAGAAATGTGAACACTATTTTATATATATTTCTTTGTAGAAAATATATTTTGGTAGTTATCTCGTAGATACACCAATATTTCTTTTTGGTGCAAAAATCATAATGTTTTGTCTGGTATGACAACACGGCAAAACAGATAGTGTGTTTTTTATTAAATTAAACTTTGTGTCTGTTTTATAAAACAATTTGTATTTTTAAAAAATGCGTAATGTTTTATTTATTATAGAGTAAATGTGTGTGCCTTATAATAAAAAAAATGTGTTTTTTTTTTTTTTTTGCAATAACGTAAATGTGTGTTTTATATATATATAAAGAAATGTGTGCGTTTTATATTAAAGTGCATGTGTGTGTGTTTTCATTATAAAATAAACTGATTCAAAATATAATAAAACTAACATGTAGTTTTTGCACAGTATGCCCAACAAGTATTTCAGACCAGGGTTTTCTTGCCAAAATGGCTCAAAAAAAAAAAAAAAAAAAAAAAAAGCACCAACATTGGTGTGGCTGCAGCATCTGTTCAATTTTGTTTTAGTATTTTTGATGTAGCAAGGCTGTTTAAAAGATTCAGATAATAAATCAATTTGAAAATGTTTACAATGATGTAGCAGGTCACTTTAAAAATTTAAGATGATTTGGATTATCAATTTTCTATTAATTACATGTTGTAAACAATATATTTTTGCTTTATGTTGTTCGATACATAAAAATATTCAATCCTGTGTTTTTATGTACAGGTCAGTAAAAAAATAAAGCGCTCCATTGTTGCTCAACACTTTGTGTTGTTACATTTCAATTAAATTAAAAAAATTAAATATTTTTCTTTAATGTAATTACGAAATTTTAGATGAACTTCATGTTGACTCTAGAGAAAAAAGAAGGGGGGGGGGGGGTCTCGGATTGGAATTTTAAAAAAAATGGCACTTGTGTCGCAAAAAATATTTTTGAATTTGTTTGTTTAGACTCCTTTTTATCAGTGGATTTTTGCTATATTTTCCCGCAGTTGAGTGAATTTTGCTAATTTTCTCCTTATTGATTGATGAGATTCAAGATTTATTCCGTGCAATTAGTTGATGAATTTTGCATTTTTTTCTGCAACTGGCTGAAAATTTTCATGATTTTCTCTCACGATTGACTGTTGAATTTCATGTGTTTTCCTGTGATTGATTAACAAACTTTGCTGTATTTCAAAGCAACTTCCTGAACATTTTTTTTTTTTTTTTTCCAGCGATCGACTTGCGAATTTCAGTTTCTTTTGAAAACTGAAAGGCAATTTTTTTATCCAACCGATTGATGAATTTTATGATATTTTATCTCTACCAATTAGTGAAATTTGCCTTTTTTGTCCTTTGCTACCGATTTGCAAAACTTTTGGGGCTTTTTTTTTTTTTTTTTTTTTTTTTTTTTCATCGGTACTTGAATTTCACAATTTCACCATGGCAGATCGATGAAGCAATTGATGAACTCCAGATTTTTCCTCATGATTTACTGGCAAAACTTGCAAAGTTTTTTTTCTATGTGATTGAATGGCGAAATAAGCGATTATATTATTTTCTCATGACAGACTGAAGAATTTTGCAATTTTTTTTTCTCTAACTAAATTAATCTGTCAAATTTCTTTTTTTCCTCCTCGTACATGATCGATTGACAAATTTTGCAACACTTCCCCACAAATAAATGCTGAAATTTATATATACTGTTGTTATATATTTCCTGTAAATAATGAACATATTTCATGAGTTATCCCCCCCCCCTTCCCCTCACAGCTAAGAAAAGAAATGAGTCGAAAGGGTGCATCATAAATGTCAGCAAGGGACACAGGGTGTATAAAATAATTAAAAGGGCTGCCAGATGCATACACTGTGTAAAAAAGGCTGTTCTGACGCCACATAAACGAGTTAAAAAGAGCTGCCAGGCGTTGCGCCCCGCAAAATTGGTCTAGGGTCCACACTAGAATTGCATTTATAACTTTTTAAAATATCTTTATTTAAAACTGTACCGTAAAATCCTGTTATTTCCCCTCCCCCTAAGAAAGACATCACGAAAAATTGTAAAATAATCTGGGGGGTGCTTGCAAAAGATTTTTTCACGACATTTGTGGGGGATTTTGGGGACATTTGGTGAACCTTGCAGGAGTTTTTTTCGCATTGCTCTGACCAAAATCACGTTTCTTCCGTAATACTTTGACGAAATTCTTTTTTTTTTTTCATAACCCTTTGATGAAATGTGCAGGGTTTTTATTTCAATCCTTTGTTGAAATGTATCTATTTTCGCGATCCTTTGATGAAATGTGTGTTTTTCACTGGATTCTTTGACTGAATTTCTTTTTTCTGCAATCTTTTGACGAAATTTGCATTTTTCCAAGATCTTTTGATGAAATTCATGTTTTTTCTGCGGTTGTTTGACGAATTTGGCTTTTTTCGCGATCTTTAGACAAAATGTGCAGTCTCTGCTATCATTTGGTGTAATTCATGTTTTTTTTGCAGTCCTAAGACAAAATTGGCAATTTTTTCCATGAACGATTGATGAAATTTATTTTTTCTGTGACCGTTTGTCGAAATTCACATTTTATTATGTCAGAATTGTTGGACTATGGACTGATGCCTGATTTTTTTATTTTCTCAACCGAATGCTTAATTTTTCAGAAAATTCAGAACAGAATAATACCTGTGTTGGGAATGTCATGTTTAGAATTCACGCCCCTTTCTGATGTGGCGAAAAAATAAAATACTTGGTATTGATTCTGACAGTGACATGCAGGGTGGAACTTTTTTGGAAGTAGGTGATGCTTTCTTGGGATTTTTTTTTTTTTTTTTTTTGGTACTTCTTAGTTATCCCGTCGACCAATTTCGCCAAATTATATACATTGACATAATTTTTATTTTAAATAACGAAAGAACAAATAAATTAGTAAAACATTAATAAATAAACAAATAAAATGTCAAATTAATGGTTTTATTGGCCATTATTGACATTTAATCTTACAATTAATTAATGAATGGCAACCATTATTGGCATTTAATCTTACAATTTGGCGACAGTAATTTGGTCGACGGGATAACTAAGAAGTATCTTTTTTTTTAACAAAAGGTGGAGGGAGAGGGCGTTATCGAGAAAAGTGGATAAACGGGATATTATGGTGTACCAAAAAACCATGATAAGTACCTGTAGTTTTAGCTATAATATTTTACACATAATTTTAAATGTATACAGTAGTCTCAAAAACCATCTCTGTATAAAACTTTGTTTTTTAAATTGTACTTTGACACCATAATTATTATTAAATTTATTCTTTTATTTTAGATATCTTGGAAATAATTAGTGAAAAATCTATATACAAATCGAGCTGCATGCTGTCAAAAAAAATCATCAAAAATTCTCCCCAACAGTGGTAAGTTTAACTGAATTTTTTTTGTTGTTGTTGTTGTTTCTTCTAAAAAATATAAGATCTTGTGAGCATGTATTTATTATAATATTTAAATTATTATATTTTATTATTATTTAATACAGTATAATATTTTTCTTTGAATAGTAATAGTTTTGGTTTCAAACATAATTATGAATTGTGTCAGTTTGGGATATTTTGATATTTAAAAAAAGAAAGTTTGCTTTGTTATGAAAACTTTTTTTTTTTCCGATAATTTAAAAAATGTTTCTGTTGTCAGAAATTCAACCTAAGTTTAGTGAATAGACTTAATTTTAAAATGTAGTCCGTCCCGCTTAATTGCATACAGTTGGTTCCACTGAATTGTATGCTTTTAAGCGAGGGCATTAATTAATGTTATCAGCAAACGCTATCATTTGATTATATGCCACAGATATGATAAATATTAATGGAGAATAATTATTTACCTAATAAATTAAAAACTACTGTATTAATAACTTTAATAAATAATTTATTATTACTCTATATATAAAAGTATATGTAATAAAGTATAAGGTATTATAACACTATTTACGGTACATGGTTTAATTTTTCATTATAATTTATGTGAAAATTAAAATGAAAGTTAAATAGAAAATTTTTGTTTTTAAATCATACCTTTGAAAATAAAAGTTTCTGCATAAATTCTTTTTTATTTTTCAATTATTTGTCAATTTATTTCTCTTTTTTTTCTTTTGCCTACACAAAAAATCCTTTAGGAATTTTTTTTTTTTTTTTCATATCTTGACATTGCATTTCTCCACTTCCAGCTCTAAATATTTATCTTTTATTGGTCTACTTTCCCCCGATTCCAGAATTTTTCAAAAAATACCCCCCAGCATCTTGAGTCACTATATGTACGACAAGCTTTAAAAGAAAAACACAATTGTCCAAATTCAACACTCTCATAAGTTGCCAGAATTAAGATAAGTCATCTTACACGACTATTTCTGCTCTTTGATTGTAAATATAACAAACCATTGTTACAAAAAAAAAAAAAAAAAATCTTCCTTTTTTTTCCATTCACCACTATAACATGAATTCATAAAATCCGGATTACTACTAGTAGATTGGCGATATTTATGCAATTAACCGGGGATTGTTATGCGATAAAACGAGTACATTTAAAATTAGCCTTATGGGGAACGTCTCTGTTCCACGGCATTCTATGCATATAAGCGGGGTATGCAATTATCCATTACCCGATTAAGTGGAGCCGACTGTATTTTATAATTTAAACATAATGAAATGTTTTTTTTCCCTGGTATTTTTCACATGAATTTGAGTACTGCAGTATTATTTATGGATATCCCAAATTAACTTATGTATAGAGAATTACAATATCATACCAGCCAAAAAGCAATGACTATTAAAAAATGCTTATGTCAAAGATTTTTTTTTTCAGTCGTGTGACTATTGAAATTTTCTATTATACATTTTACCTGCCAAATACATTTAATTCAACTTGTATTCTTTTTCAGCTCGAATAAATCTTTATTTTATGTTGGAAATTTTTTATGTTATGACCAGGGGTGTAAAAGTGTAGGTGCCCAACGCGTCTCTCACCTATAAATTTTATTAGTTTTCTTCGTTTGAATTTTATTAGCATTCTTACAAAAAATTTAGACGAAAAATAATGAATAAAATTTATTGATGAGAGACTGCCCGCTGGTGCTTAGATTTTTACACCCCTGGTTATGGCTATGAGCTTTATTTCAAATGTAAACATTCTGAAACATATTTTGATTTTTAATATTTAAACTCTAGGTGCATTTCTATTATATCAACACCATTGTACCAAGCATGATAGTTGGTGCCAAATAGAACAAAAAAACTGTTGGTATAAAAGTGATCATTTAAAAAATATACTGTTTCAAACTTTCACACTATTTTACTATATCAACACAAATATATACTTACAATAAAAGAACAAATGAATATTATACAATAAAGTAAAACTAGGTTTTTAATTCAGTCATGAAGTTATAAGTGTTTCTTAGCATTGTTTGTAGCAAACATTTGATTTTTATATATATATAAAGACGTCACACGATATCAATGCGATAAAATTGTAAACAATGACATATATTGCTTTTGTTATAGCATTTTGCGACTATCTATATTCTCTTAATAGACTGGGTATGATATTCAGCACCAACAAAATTGTATCTAATTAGACTGTGAAATGTTCATAGTCGGTATCTCCAGGGGTCAATGCAGTTTTTTATGAGGCCTGTTTTATGAAAAGTAAAAGTTGCTTTCGTGAAATTTATTTTTTTTTTTGTGAAAAATAGCATTTTTTAATGAAAAATGAAATCTAGTTACATAAATTTGAACCAATAATTTAATAATAATAGCTTATTTAAGTCCTTATGCTAAAGTTTTTCTTTCTGGCAAACTTTTTTTGTTTGTAAATTATAACCCAAGAAAATGGCATGGTTTGCAATAAAAATCTGTTGCATGGATAGGATTGTGATATCAGCATACATTTTGGCAAGGTGTTTGTAGGGATCTGTCCAGACTTTTCTGACAGGGTCCTGTTTTTGTGAAACTGAAGTTTTTCTTATTTTTGTGAAAATTCTTATAATTTTGTGAATTTTAAATTATAAATGTCTTCATGTTCTATCCTTCTTGTATAAAAAGCTAAGTAATAAGCTCTTTGGTGAGTTCAACTGCTTACTTACAGGCCTGATTTTATTTTTAAATGACTAAATTTGTGGAAAAGTTCAATTTGAAAGCGAAAATATTCTATGAAATCTCTATTTAAGAGACAAATAATTTTGTGAAGGGTCCTTTAACTGACCTAAAATTTTCCTAAACATAGCCCAGGTTTGTATAACAGAAAAGTATGAAACTCATTTAGTATTATTTAAGATATTTGTTATAGTTTTTTATGTTTATGAAAAAATATAATAGAATAACACCCCACCTGTCTTTTGGTTTATATAATAGCACCTCTCTGGCCCCTCTTTCAAAAAATTAGCACCCATCTTGCTGCTCATCCAAAAAATTTGCACGCTTCTTGTCTCTCAGTTGACAAAATCTTCCCTTTCTCTTTTTGGCATTAAAACAATTGTTTGCATAATAAAAACTGAAGTGCCCTAAGCAATCCGTAAAATTCCGTAAAGATTTTAATTCATTATATGTTGGTGATCAGTATATTGGTACATTATAGTAGACACAATTCATTAATGATTCATTAAATTAAAAATAGATGATCCTGCTTTATTTTGTATAATGTCAGTGTAATGTATTGATGCTCAATTTATTAATTTTATTTTTAATAAACGGAGAAAAGTGATGAATTGTAATTATATAATGGTTATATATATTATATATACACATCGAGAATTTTTTCCCAATGAAAGTAGTTATTTTTAGTTTCATTCGTTCCCCATTTTTAGTTTCAAAGTTATTGCACCATCCCTTACCCAACATGCCAAAACAAATTTCTGACTAAGGGCTTCTTCCATTTTAGAAATTGTTTTAGGTCTGTTTTGTTTAATTTTCTGAACTGTGTGTAGGGGGAAGTTACTGCGCTGCTGGTTGGATTAGCAGTTACCTTCTCTTTTCTTGCAGTGTGTGACATGCCTTATGTGGCTTCTCCTTGTGTCTGGCTGGGATCGAGAGCTGCAATATTTCATGGCTTTGATCTCGGCTTGTGGTCTAGAGGAGCGATTGGGCCGCCCGTTCTACTCTTGTAGGCCTCTAAAAAGGATATCTTGAACTTTCGTTCGGTACCTACCTGGAAGGTGTTTTGTTACATTCCCCTCGAGGTATAATGCCTAGTGACAGTCTAGGATGCATGTAGCTTTCGGCTTTATGGAGTGATGGTTCTGCCCTGTTTGATGTGCAGAGTTCTAAGTGAGGTAGCTCTTGTGCTTGACACTTATAGTACTTGAGGGGTACCCTCGAGGTATAATGTTAGCAATTCCTGGTGAGAAGTTTCTGAACATGGAGACTTGTTGGTTTGATGGTATCTGTTGTTCACCAGTGGGAGGCCCACTGGCTTTAGCCTACTTGGCAGCGTCTTATTTATTTTGCGACATAGCCACCCTTGAGCAGATGTTTCCTTGACTCTCGGACTCGTCAAAATATTCCATGTGTAATAAATTATCAGGCTGCAGCAGAGACTATGTTGTGTTGTGGCCTTCTGTCTTCCTCGCTTAGCTGTTTCGAATGGCAGGTTGATGTCGTGGTGATTGGGCGTCAGTTGATGCCTTTTGAGACAGGTTGCTACGTGATCCCCTAGAAAGGAGGACCGTATGTATCTGCTTGGCTCTGGTTCAGGGAACTTTGGTTTTTATATTCCTTAATCGGGAAGGTCTGTGTGTGTGGGGGGGGGGGGACAGGCAAACTAAACTTTACCCTGGGCACAGTTTTCTCTTTGCATGGTCCTGTTGCTTGTAATTACCATAATTTTTAATTATTAAAAATGGTATTCTCATCAGTTATAAATATTAACTCTCATTTGATACAAAATGAGACAGGTGCTTCATGTTGATGTTTGACATAAAATAAGATGTGCAATTATGCTGCTTTGTACTTTTTAATAGTTTTTTCAAGCATTTCCTAGGGCTTAAAATAATAAAATTCCTAAAAATAACTGTAAATTTTACAAAAAAGATCTTTTGAAGAAACAAACAATAAGAAATTATTGTATATCTTGTGTGTATATATACTGATTTATTCCTTTTGAATGAATGTGATGCACCAATAAAGTTTAGTAGAAATGTATATTTTGTCTTTTCTTCATTATAGATGTGTGCAGCGTAAAAATTATTTTGTGACAAGTGCAGGCAGGAGAAACTGGAAAGTTGGATTGTTGTTAAAAAAAGTTTTGAAACTATATTTTGTAATGTGGAAGGTTGTAAAAAATATTTGTTTTGTATTTTACTGTGAAAGTTTTAAATAAATATTTTTTGTATTTTGGTGTGAAAATTGTAAATAAATACTTGTTTTGCTTTTAATGTGACTGTTTTATTGTGTAATTCGTAACTTTAAGCTTTTTAATATAGGAATTATTTTAATAATTAATAAACAAAATAATTCAACAGCGATTATCATTTTTTCGTACTATCATTCTTAACACTGCAGAATATATTTTATAAGTATTTCTTTTTGTCTTTTTTTTTTCCTTTACTGGTCTTAAATTAAATTAGGAGTAAACTTTGACTTTTTATTTTGAATAACATTTTCAGGTATTCACTTTTGATAATTTTTACGTAAAGATTAAACTTTTCTTTGTCAAATAATTTAAGTTTATTGTTTTATATTCAGCATTTAGTGTAATATGTGCAATCATTTAAAATGCAATTAAAATATACAAGTTCTTATTCATTAAAATAAGAACAAAGGATGAAAAGAGTATCTTAACTTTTCTGCAGTTTGTGTTAATTCTTCATGTTCATAAAAGGCATTTACTGAGCTATTACCAATTGTATAAAGTTAAATGTATCCATGGCACTATCATATTTTGTTAAAGTAAGGTAATGTATTTAAAGGTAAGTAAAACATTAAATTTAAAGTTGTATTTTACAGCCAAATTATCACAACAGTAAAATGTGTTTTGGTCACTAAATATAAAATGGCATACTTTTTGTACTTTATTTATTTGACTTCAAAAATATTAAGATGTCTTATGCAGTAGCTTTTTTCTATTAAAAAAAAATGTAAAACAATCATCGGAGCAACAAAATTATACTTTTTAATTTCATGTGGCACTTCATCACAGGACAATCAAATGCATAACATTTGTTACAGATACTGGGTGTTCCTAAAGTGCATAGTGGATCAGGTAGTCCCATGCTTTTTTTAGTAAGTAAATCAAATAATTGCAAAATGAATAAAATTGTCATTGAAAATAATCGTTCTTATGGCAAAAATAGTAAATTAGAAAAATGTTCAACTCCATATATTAAAAAATATCTGCAAGACAACATCTTAAATAGAGATGAAGCTATGATGGAAAATTTTTAAATTGCACCATTTTGGATAATATTTGTTTAAATTAAGAATAAAGTATGTAAAACTATTATTGTATGCAAGTAAGGAATTTTACCAAATTTCCTAAATATTCTTGAATCTTATCAAAAATATGTAATATATATTACTATCTTCAATTTGCATTTTTGAAATTCCTATATTGTCACTGAAAACATTTTTTACTTAATAAATTGTATAAACTAAGATATCTTGACGATCGATTTTTTTAAAAAGAAAGGTTTACTGAATAATATTTTTACAGGCTATATAATTTATTAAATAATTATGTTATAATGGATTATAATAATTAAAAGTGACAAGACATCAATGAATTGCCATAAATTTCAAAAATGCAAATTGTAGGCAGTAACATTCATTAAGCCATCCAGAGGTTATCGAGCCATCATAAAAAAGTCATCCACAGGATGTTGACAGGTGTGACATTTCGATAGCCAGGGGATGTCCTATTACTGTCTGCAAGACGACTGCATCCATCCACGGGATATCAGCTTATCCTGAATATGACATTATTTGGATGTCATTAGGACCATCCAGAGGATATCATACAAGTGTCCTATAATCGTCCAAAGGGTGTCATGAAATGACATCCGTAGGATGTTGACAGGTGGGACATTTCGAAACCCAGGGGATGTCCTAAAACGGTCGGCAGGACCAATTCATCGGTCCGTAGGATATCAGCTTGTCCTGAATATGACATCTTTCGGATGTTCTTAGGATGTGTTTGTGTTGTCTGGGTAAGTATTCTAAAGTTGGCTCACTTTTTAATGAATGGTTGTCAATTTGGAGTGTTGGAGCTCTTTTAAAAAATTTTGGTCTTCTAAGGTGGAGAACTTTACATTTATTGTAAGATATTTTCATGTTGTGATTTGACATCCACCTACTAATATAATCTAAGATGTCCTTTCCTAATTTTTCTAATTCTCGCCTTGTTTTACCATTTAATATAATTAAAATGTCATCTGCATAAGCTATTATTATGTAACCTAACGATTTTAAATGGCGTAAGAGAGCGTTTAGGAAGATTCTCCATAGGAAGGTCCCAAAGCATGAACCTTGTGGGCACCCCTTCCTAAACCAATGAATTTCTTGTGCTAGCCAATTTGGTTTCGCTCCTCTGTGAGATAAAGAGGATTTCAGGATATTAACCTATGACTACTCCAACCCCAAAAATTCCAGTTCTTGGATTATTGCGTCCCAAGATAAGTTGTCAAAAGCATTTTGGATGTCTAATGATATTAATAAAATGTAGTTGTTTTCTTGTTGAAGTAAGTCAATTGTTGAGAGAACTTCTTGTATCGCTGATTCAGCCGATTTAACCTCTAAGAATCCGTGTTGAGAACTCTGTAGAACTGTCGAATTTCGAAAATGATAATTTATTCGTTTTAATAATAATTTTTCAAAAATTTTCGTCAGAATTGGGAGTAGAGTTATTGGTCTGTATGACTGAGCAGATTGTGGGTCCTTACCTGCCTTTAGAAAAAAGACTAGTTCTCCAATTTTCCAACTTTTTGGGAAGTAATTTAAGTTTAATAGAGTATTGTAAAGATTCAGTAATAGAGATGAATGTGAGTGGTAAATATTTCGTACAATCAGATGGTCAACATTATCAGGACCTGGTGCTTTATTCCGATTGAACGAGAAGATGGCAGCTTTTAGTTCTTGGAGTATAAATGGATTAACTGGCTGGGTTGAGCGCGGATGAATTTGATGCGGTTGCAAGTCCGAAGGACCAAATATTGAATTGGCAATTTCTACATAAAAAGATTGTCTTGAGTGGGTTGCTGTAGTGGAATCAGAAAGAGCGTAGACTTCCTGTCTGTAAAAATCTCTAAATGCCGTCTTTTTTAGTTTCCCAAAGGGGTCTTTGGTATTTGAGCAAAAAGAACTCCACGCTGTTTTCTTTGCTTCCAGAATTTTCTTTTTATAGAGTGCTCTATACTTTTTTAATTTGATCATGTCTTCCTCTGATGCAGACAAAAGTTTTGTTTTCCTATAAAGTGCTTTAACAAAGCTTCTCATTTTCCTAAGTTCCGCTGTCCACCAAGAAACTGATGGTTTAAATGTGGAGTTTTTTTCTTTAAAGTATGGTCACAGGTTTGTGTTATTATATTTATAAAGTTGTCGTACTCTTTTTCGAATGCCCCCGTCGTTTTTATATCCTGGAAAGTTATATTATTTTCTTGCAATGATTTAGATAGTTTTCTATTGAATTTTTTCAATGAGACATTCTTTGTCCGATATCTACGCTTTGGAAGCTTCGGGGTTTGGATATCCATATACAAGGTTATCAGCCTTGTGGTCACCGTAGTGCATATCATCCTCAACAGTCCATAAGGAAACTTTTGGGAACATTGGGAAGGATGCTAGTGATACATCTGGCCAACCTTTTAAATGCGTGGTTTCAAATGTTGGTTTTGAGAAAGGATCATTTAGGACTAATAAGTGCATCATATTGAGATGATTGATGAGGTGTTGTCCTTTTTCGTTATCATTCTCATACCCCCACAGGACACTATGAGCATTCAAATCACCCAGCAACAGAAGTTTTAAACTCATACCCGACGTGTTCGCCCAATCTTGTAGATCTTCTTTTAAATTAGCCGATAATGCGGAATACTGACTGCCTATAGTTATTTGTCCTTCTGTTGAGGAGATATTCACGAAGACTGAGTTATCATTTTGTTGAACTCTTATATGTTGTAACGATGTATCTATGATTATTATTTGGCAATTCTTTTTTTTTGAAGAGTAGCAAGGAAGTCCTGAGGGAAGGCCATGTGGTCTTCCTTTGACTATATTGGAGTCCTGTATGCATGCTATTCTGTAGTCTTCTTGAATTAAGAATTGAAGGAGTGAAGCTGTTGCACTTTTATTCTTTTGAAGATTAATCTGTGCTATTTTAAAGGATGATGATATTTGATTAGTTGTTGAAGGTACTTGCATGTTTTGATGTTGTCCTTGCGGAGAAGAGTTTGAGTCCGAGAGATGAGAAATTTGAGTAGAATATGGAATTGAAGGTGAGTTTGAGTTTTTGTTTGTATTTGATGAAACGATTTTTGTATTGTTTAGTTGGTTGAATGTGGAGCAGATACATTTATGAAGGTTTTCCTCGATTGAAATCAAAGTTTAAATAATGGACATTCATTTGAATCCGCTCTGTGTGGGAAATCATGTTTTGTGTTCAGACAATTGATGCAGCATATTTTCTTAGGATCTTCTTTATTTGGGCAAGTTGTTGTTGTGTGATTATACGCACAAATAGCACAGGCAGCTTCAAATCTACAGTTGTTACCTGTATGGCCATATCGTTGGCATTGCGAGCAGCGGATTATTGGGCGATAATCCGCAACTTTACAGGAATTAAATTCAATCAGGATACGGCCTTGCTTCGTCAGATGACGGGCGTAATTGATATCTAAATCCAGGACCAAATGGTAAATTTGTGATTTTTCTCGGTGATTTTTTTTATGTATCGCTATTGGGATTTCTCGATCATAATCTTTCAATATTTTCTCTCTGACTTCTTCTGGTTGAGTAAATAAAGGGATTCCAAGAACAATTATCTTCTTAAAATTTATAGTTTTGTACGTTAATTCAGTGATATCTTTAAGTCTTTCAATTCCTTCTATTATTCGGAGGGTTTTTTCAGTATTTTCTTCACTGTTGGATCTTATAATCAAGGTGTTTCGATCACGAGCTGTTTCACAGTAGATTTTAGAGAGGTCCGGAATGTTCTTTGTCTCCGTATTAAGAAGGTTTCTAATTGTGTGGAGTGAAGTTTTTGTTGCCTGTGTCTTCTTTAAAAGTATGGCGGATTCAGAGGTGGTTTTTGGATTTTTATAAACCGCACTGATTTTCTCTGAATACAGAGGTTTTGATGATAGTGAATGTTGTTGGCTGATCGTTGGGATTTTTTCTAATGGGCTTTGAAACGAATTTTTTAAGAATTCTGTATTTGCTTCAATTGAATGTAATTTTTGGTTGATATCTTGAAGTATAGATTCATCTATCACCATTTCTCTTATTGAAGGGAGTCCTCCTTGTGATCTTTTTTGGGACTGGGTATATAATTTTTCTTTTAACTCTTTAATTAGCTGATTCTTTTCTTCTATCGTTAGGTGGATATTAGAAATTTCTTTCTCTTTTAAGTTCAAAATTCCTGCTTCATCCTTGTTGGACAATTCATTGTATGATTTCAGAGAATCTATCTCCCGAGTTAGTTCTTGAATTCTATTGTCTTTTTGTTGTATATAAACTTCAAATTGTTGCTTTCTGTCTTTTAATTCTTGTTCCAGGTCGATTGCCTTGTTGTACCACTCTTCCTTTTCAGTTGTTATTTGTTAGGTCTTGGGATTGTTGAGATGCGTTTCGTAGCTGATTTTCAATGATTTGGATGTTTTTTTTTAATTAATTGCCAATATTTGTCGACTTCTTTACTGGATCCTGTTTCGTGTGATTTTAGAAGACCATTGTGAATTTCAAGCAGCTCTGTTATTGAAAGTGTCTTCGCTACTTCTAGGTTAAACTTCATTACATTTTTATTTGTTGGGGTTGACTTTAGCGCTTGTGAAGATTGACTGGAGTTTTGTCGTGTACGCTTTAGAGTGGATTTATTTGACCACTTTGTCTCCTGATTTAATAGTGGAAGTTTGTCCGGTGTCGAATTCGATCTCGGTTTTGATGATTTTTTTAGTGAACTTTTAATTTCATACAAAGTTTCTGTTTTGGAAGTGTTATTCAAATACTTATCACTTTCTTCCATGTCCAGGCCGGTTACTAGAGCATACTTGTGACTATATATTATTTTGAGTTCGTTAAGTCACCACAATAGAACAATTCAAAATATGTAAACTTGTATCATAACATAGAGTCATTCATTTTATATTATGTTAAAACATATAGCCCAAGTAATAAAGATAGTTGATATTATTTTAACGGATCGTTCTGTGTAATAGATTATTGTAAAAGTAAACGATAGATTGAGGTATCACTAGGTCCCCACCGTATATCGTAGAAAGAAAGGAATATAGATAGGAAAAAGTAAAAACCAATAGCCTTGACTATCGTAAATGACTTAGTGAAAAGAAGGTGATACTTTTGCTGAAGGACAATTTTGAATATTAAAATAAATAAAATAATATAAGTAATTGATAGTGATAGTCTATTATTTGTCAAATGAAGAAGGGGGAAAAAAGAGGATAGTTTCCTGTGCTTATTGAAGCTCATGTACATGTAGAATGAAGATATAAATATATATAAATATTAAACTAGTAGATTATAATATCTATACATGTATACCAGATAATTAAAAATTAGTTTGGAGCACATACACAAAACTTTTATTCACTAATTACAAAATGATACACTTAGAGTACCGATCCATCTCCCATAGGCAGAAAATGAATGGCTGGTAGAAAAAAAAATGCGCGCCATACAGAATGGTTCCCAAAACCCCCCAACCCAAATAAAATAATAGTTGTTATGTAATTATATAATTAATGAGCAGCGACCAGAACTGCAGTTAGAGCTTTAGTTGGTGGACAAGAACTTGAAACTTTATAGCATGTTACAACAAATATGAGATACTCCACCGTAAATTGTAGTCCTGGCCGCACTTGAGCTAAAAACGCTATAAGAGACTGTTGTGCCAGCCCGGCACGAAAAGAGGGAGAGGAGCTGGGAGGAACTGGACATCTAAATTAATCAGAAAAGTATGAATGATGTACATAATTGAATAGGTTATAATTCCCTATATCCCCCCCCCTCTCTCTTTTTTTTTCTTTTCAAAATTTTCCCTTTTTCCCTATTCTTCTCTTCTTTTCCTCCCCCTTTTCCTTTGTTTTTCTCTTTCTCTTTCCTTCCCCCTATTCACAATCAATCATCTATCTACTTCTCTTTTTTTTTTCTCTTTCCCTTCTTTCCCTTTTTCTTTTATATATATATATTTTTTCTTCCCCTTTTCCTTCCTTTCCCTTTTTTTTTCTTCTTTTTTCCTTTTTTTCTTTCTTTCCCTCCCTTTATTCCTCACATACATATATAAAACCAGTAATAGTAAATACCCATATTGTAATAGTCAAAGGAGAAGTGGAATTGGCCTGGGGACGCCCCTAGTGGCTAAAAAGAGAATGAAAGTGAGAGTTACTTCTAAAAATGAAGAGATTATTCCCAGACCTTTAAAAAGATATGTGACAAGGGATACTTAGTAAGAGAAATCAAAATTTAGGAAGATAGCGCCCCCTATTGTTTATAAAAGGTAGCATTGCAATAGATGATGATGTAATTGAGCAGCCTCTGTCAAGCCCATCAAGCGGATATAATTCAAGTAACCTTACAGAATTACACTATATAATATGAAAAAAAAATTGAAACGTGCCACCTACAGGCCAAAAGATGAAGCTAGATAAAAAAAAAAGGATACCGGAATTGAGAAGCACAGGCCGAGACCTTTAAAATGACATCTCACACTATCGAAATGGTAAAACTTTTTGTGAAAGCCTCCCCCCTCCTCCTCCATCGTCCCCCCTGATAAAGAAAGAATAAAATGGGGCTTGCCAAAAGAAACCCTGTACCCAAAATAGTCCGAATAGGGAAGGCGAGAGCCTAAACACGAGAATAAGGGGGAGAAATGCAATTGAAAAAAAAAAAAGAAAAAAAAAAAAGAAAAAAAACTGGTGCAGGGAAGTAAATTGGCTCACAAAGGGTTAAAAACTTAGCAATCAAAGGAGAAACCCACAATTCTCCACTAGGGATAAAAATATCAAAATATTTAAATTGTGGAAACATTTAGAAAAAAGAATTTAAAAAAAAAAACTGTAATAATAATGGCTACTAAGTGCGCAACGGTGACAATACTGATGGAGTATAAAAGGTTTATAGAAATAACTGGTGTAAAAGTATTACTTAAATGCGCTACAGTGATGCTTGAAACATTCATCCGACAAAACGTTTAAATAAACGTTAAGACATTCATGCTACAAAATAGGCTCTACAACCCCGTACCTGATAGTACTATCCGACATCCATAAATATCCATAACACAATGTAAGATAAGTATCCAAAATCAATTAAAATTAATCATTAAATAAAAGTTATAATAGGCGTCGGACAATACCATCCGACAGCCAAGTCGAACCCACAATGCATCATACCTTATGTTTTCATTATTAACTTTAAAAGGTACTATAACACTCAAGACAGTAAAATCTGAAAGTTTTAACCAATCACATCCACTTCTAACCACAGTTTAAAGCAGAACATATATGTCTAACTCTGTTATAGAGGCAATCTAGGAAATTATTCTTAACTTTCAGAAATCAAATAGCCTTTTGTGATAATAGTCATCCACCAACCATTCAAACGCGAAAGAATAAAAATTTCCAAATTACAAATGCTAATTAAAAATTCTTAAAGATAAGATAAATGAAAAAACTTCCACAGCTAATAAATTTGAAATTTAAAACTATATAAAAAGCATAAAAAGTCTTCAAAAAGAGCAATATTAAGAGTTAAAAATTACGTTTAAAAAAGTAAACAACTTAATGAAAACCTATGGGAAAATGAAAAGCAAAAATCGAGAAGTGACAATCAAATAACAAATTATTAATTACAGTTGCGGGCCCCACGGGATTAAGATAAATGTAAACGGGGGAAGCTTAATGTTCAGACTAACCGGACTAAACAGTAGAAAAAAAAAAAAAAAAAAAAAAAAAAAAAAAAAAAAAAAAAAGTTGAATTAATATCTTTTAACGCTAAGAAAAATGTAAACACTGTAATGCTAATCCCATGGAGCCTCCATCTTGTTTCTGTCACAAAAAGTCGAAAAGAACACATTTTAAAATGCACGGTGATATGAGAAAACTTTGAGATAACTTAAAAAACCA
This sequence comes from Maratus speciosus, assembly GCA_963932465.1. Taxonomy (NCBI): domain Eukaryota; kingdom Metazoa; phylum Arthropoda; class Arachnida; order Araneae; family Salticidae; genus Maratus; species Maratus speciosus. The sequence continues at coordinate 172,428,062 of OZ010790.1, read as the reverse complement.
CATACAAAACTGATCTACAGAGTCAATGTGCACAAATCGACTGATCATTTTAAGAAAATAGTAAGTTATAGTATATTTTAATGCATGTCAAATATGGTAACTATTGAAAATGGCTCCAATACTATAAAATGTACATGAACTTCATATGTTTAAAACATCATAAGTATTTGAGATAATCACACATAATAGGTAACTTTGGAAAACTAACAGTCTATAGAGTCCTAATTTATCAGATAATTACATTTTATATACAGGGAAAAGCACAGGAAACAATGAATAGGTGGCTAATGCCTGGTTCATTGGAGATATGAAAAAGAAAGTTAGAGAAAGTTTAATGAATTATATCTCCGGAACCCCTACACATATTCACACTTATCATATACCAAACTGAAGAGCATAAAGAGTATAAAAGAATGATATACAGTACAAGGACCTAGCTTACCCCACTCCTGTAAAAATTAGCCAAACATCGGGAGCTCGCGCTGGTCCATCTTCAAGAGTTGACGCATGCGCACCTCTTAAAGAACAGGCAGAATCACCCAACCGGAGCACCCACCAAATTTGGCATAGGTTCTATTGCTCCGGCGGTAAACCCTATGCACCACCAAGAAAAACCACCGCTAAGAAAACAGGCCCAGAAAAACCAGCCGGCAAATAATTAAACATAGACTAACGTTCAGTAGTGAGACTCTCACTAGAAATAAAATCTACATACATAAGGTTACATAATTTGTAAACCAAAATAAAATTTAAACAAAGAACGAGAACACCTCTCGTTAAACACCAACAGAACCAAAACAAAAAAAAATCACAGATGTTCAAGTCACTGACTTGAAAACTTATACAAAACTGGAATCACACATTGAACTAAATTATAAATTAAATTGGCCTGCAAATATACAAATTGCAATAGACTAAAATAAACGAGTCCATCGCCAAAGTCCTACAAAATAATTGTTCGTATCATAGTTCCTAAGAAGGACACCACATACACTCTGAAACACAAAGTCTGTAGAAAGTAGTAAGAAATGTTCGTAAAAAGACATAATAATGTTATTAAAATGTTTTTAAAAGACCATCATATGTAGCCGCACAACATGCCAATCACTGTTAGCACCGAAGATAAAAAGATAGTTCCGACCAGCAGACCAAGTATTTCAATGTCACAATAAGGGCACAGCTTTATAGTACTTTCACCAGCTTGCAGTAAAAACCACAAGAAGTGGACGTTCAAAACACATATTTAATAAATGAAAAATTCTTATTGAGCTTGTTATAGATATTTCGTAACTTATTATAGTTCCCACGACAGGCGAGAACTCTTCTGATATTCCATGCCACTGGACGGTTCCTAATAAAATCAAATTTCTCAGCAGACACTTGGCATGAGTCAAATAAAAAATGTCGAACATCGCCCTTAGTACCACAACTGCACTTATCACTCTCTGCTTTTCCCATTTTTTTAAGATATGCCGGAAAGGCACCATGCTCTGTGTAAAAATAAACACATATCTGAGAATAACATACATAATCCAAATTAACTTTACTTAATAAGTCATATGTAAAACGACCTTTTTTACTATTATTCCAATCAGTTTGCCAATCACAAATAAGTTTTTTAGACAGACCGGCTTTTAACATGCAGATCGGCATAGGAATGTTTTCTTCAATATCATACTCATCGTTAAGAATCACTGATTTAGCAAGGAAATCCGCTCTTTCATTTCCATAAATGCCAATATGGGCCTTAACCCATCCTATGTTAATAATTTTATCACTCATTAATCTCAGATTATCGTAAATTCTCATTAAAAGATCATCGTTAGGAAAAAGACACTGGAGAGAGCAATACGATGAAAAACTATCCGTTAACAAATAGAAAACTGAAAACTGTGATGACCTGCACCAATCTATTGCATCAGCAATTGCAACCAGCTCTGCCTGATAGATCGAATTATAATTTCTCAGTTTTATCCTTTTTTCAAATATAGAGTCACGGCCCCTGAACACAACATAAGCTGCTGCAACCCCTTGATCCATCTTCGATCCGTCAGTAAACAGAACTGGGTGACCAGCAAACACATTATATTTCGTCATTGGACGAATAAAATTAACATTATGAGGAGAATAAAAATACGGATAATCAAAAGTTGGTATCCTTCTTACTAGTTTATCCGAATCTATGCGACAACCACTCAATTCAATAGACGTTCTGCCACTCAGCACATTGTATTTTAAGGCTGAGATCGAAAGCTGAAGAAAAATTGGAGGAACACCAGCTAATACACAAAGCGCATCTGTAGAAGTTGTACGATAGCCATGAATAAATGAGAACAAAGCCACTCGCTGACAAGAGGATAAACGCTTAATACCGTGATACTTCAAGTCCCCCAGCCAAATCTCATGGCCATAACTTATTTGTTTCAGAAGAACTGTTTGATACCACAATTTAAGATATTGAAGAGGAGTACCCCGGTCACGAATCCTCGACTTCTTGATGTTACAGGAAAAATCTGTTACTTTAGATCTGACAGCTTCCAAATGAGGGAGCCAGTTAAACAGGTTATCCAAAGTAAAACCTAAGTATAACATTGTATCCTTTACAGGAATGCTGTTATGTAAAATTTTAAAGATTGGTCTTCTTTTCTTCAAAGTTTTTGTGCCAAACATCATAGCAACAGTCTTTGATGGATTAATGGTGAGATTCAAATTTTTACAAATATTATTAAAATTTTCCACATGATTATTCATTTTGTCTTCAAGCGACTGTCTTGTATCTGCACCATCAACAACAACAGAGTCATCTGCATATGAAATCAAATCCATATGCACCTTACGTGCGTTCTTCAAAATCTCGTCAGCCACTATCGTCCAAATCAAAGGGCCAAGGCATGATCCTTGCGGGCAGCCCACAAATATCCTGAACCATCGGATGCCTCTCAGAAAACGAAAACCGATTTGTCGATTAGAAATGTAACTCTTAAAAGTATACTTTAGATAGCTGTAAATGGGTAGGTCATCAATAATCCGAGAAGCAACCAACCAGTCCAGGACATCGAAGGCTCCCGCAATATCAAATGAAATGGCAGAACAGTACTTGAAATTCGTAAGCTTTTCTGCAACCAAAGTCTTTAGAGAACTTAAAGCTGTGAGCGTTGACCTAGTCTCACGAAAGCCATGTTGATTGTTATCAAGAAAATTCAGAGATTCTAACATAGTTAGAACTCGCATCTTCAAAAGACGCTCGAAAACTTTACCCAAAATGGGCAGAAGAGTAATAGGCCTATATGACTTCGGAAGATTCGGTGGACGGTTTCTCTTCCTGAAAAAAATAATAACGCCTTTCTTCCAATTCGCCGGGAAATGGCCAAACCTCAGACAAGTATTAAATAACATTAACATAAGAAATCTATATTTTGTGCACATATTTTTTACTACCAGAGCATCAACGTCATCAGCTCCCGGAGCTTTATTGTTGTTCTGGCACTGTAGAGCAAAGCGTAATTCACGTCGGGTAAAAGGCTTATAATCAGGGTGATCCAGAAAATCCTTATCACTAACAAAATTATGAATCTGTGCTGGAGTATTCGTGATGCCAAAGTGCTCGTTCATAAGTTGGGAAGCCACTTCATCGTAACTCGCAAATACCGAAGAATTCTCTAGAGACATGAAAACCATGTCTGACCGTGAAGTTTTCCTGCCTGAGAGATATTTGTACAGATTACCGTAAGCGTTGTCCGTACGTTGACAAAAGCTGATCCACCCAGCGCGTTTTGCCTGACGAAGATGACGTTTATATGATCGACGAGCAGAGATATAACTATCCCTATATGCTATATTAGACAAATTTTTATGATACCTTTTATACAATGCTTTAACTTTATTTCTCTCTATGCGAAGAGCATCTGTGTACCATGTAGCCGTTGGCTTATGATTAAGTGAACCCTTTCTAAAACAGTTATCTAAAACGTAATGCAAAAAGTCATCGAAGTTGGCCAGCCAATCTTCCAATCCATCTACTCCCTGTACTCTTTCAAGAGTGCTCTGCAATCTGTCGTTCATTCTTCCAAAATACTTGTTGAACTTCCTCATAGACTTATTTTTAGTTTTATACCTCAGATTTGTAACATTTAACGGTACCAATTTCATATCAAACTTTATGTACCTATGGTCCGAGAAAGAAAAATTTTTATCGTCAACTTGCCAAGAATTCAGGTATTGCACCACGTCAGTACCAGCCAAGGTGAGATCCGGGCGGCCTTTACATTCACCACGAACAAAAGTGTGAGGAGCATTAGGATCATTCAGAATCCTGAGATTACCCATCATCAAGTAATCCTGAAATGTTTCCGATCTATCGTCTTCTCTGGTATAACCAAATGTCATCAGAGAAACATTGAAATCGCCACCAACAATAAGTGACGAGCAATCTTCAAAATAATTGATCCAACACGACATGTCAGAATCAATATTACTCGAAGGGGCTGAGTAGACTGAGCCAAGAGTCAGTGAAGTCTGTTCAAAAGTCACCGTAATAAAAACACTGTTTGGGGTGATTAAGCTTATAGTGCAATTCATGGTTTTATTAGTACACAGAATGGAGGAGGTGTTATTTAAAGAAGAAAATATTAACCAATCTGGTGAAATCCCAGAAACTTTACCACCGTAAGCATGTGGATCCTGACAAAGAAAAAACAAAACGCCCTCCCTCTCCGCATAGTCAAACAAAGCTTCACAAGCATCGGTACAATGGTTAAGATTAATCTGAACGATTCCAACACCACTAGATAGTGAATCATTTGACATGACCTATGTTATAATCTCCTCGCCATCAAACCATCACGGTAGGCTTTAAAAGTCGGACAGTCAGAACTGTCCGCACGATGTCCAGTGTCCGTGTCCACATCCTCTTCTTTTTGACAATTTACACAAGACTCTGTTTCAACTGTGCAATCACTCAATCGATGGTCACCCGCACACTTCGAGCATTTCTGATCGCCCTGACATTTGGATGCCAAATGACCATATCCTTGACATTTAAAACATCTTATTATCTGTAAAAATTCCACGATTCTATAACGATTAAAATCTATGCAAATACGTCTTCTTCCAATCAGACATCCAAACACATCATTATCGACATCCAGTACCCAGTTCACTTTACCCATTCTAGTACCAATCTTTCTTACCACATGAATGTCTCTGTCCTGATCCAACCCCTCACAAACCAATGCCTCCTTAACAGAATCAAGAACCATACTCTCGTCAATTTCCTGATCCAGACTCAATAATAGCAATCTTGATCTTCGTCTCTGTGGCGCTGATATTTTCACTTTATTTCCCAGTGGCTCAATTTTCTTAATCAACTTGTCTGACTCTTGTTTAGATTTCACCTTTAGCACCAACTGGCCACTCTTTGTTGTTACCACATCCGAGAGCTTTGGAAACTCCATATCCCGCTTGGAAAACCTTCTCAGCTCTCCCCTGATATCATCCACCGTGCCTTCACTGGGTGTTATCAAAACCGAGAATCCTGTATCCACTCTTGACGGCTTAGATTTAACAGCACGATCCGCCAGTTTATAAACCGGAGTCGAGTCCAAAGTACCTGATCTTCTCATCAACAACGCCTCGTAAGCCTTGCTATCCGTAATCATCGTCCGTAATTTCGTCTCACTAGAAACATAATCCGTGTGTGCCTTTACCAGTCTTAGATTAACATAATCCAAGCATTTCCTTATAGTATTTAAAATTTCACGGGTTACTTTACCACCGCTACTCTTGGCCTGTTGACCCTCCAATAATTCATACATATATGAGTTAACCTTTTGCACAGCTTCCGGGAACTCATCATCCGCTAAACCCTCCAGAAACTTATCCACTTTCGCCATGATCAAAATCAACTTAACCGCCAGAATAGACCCCAAAAGACCACCAAAACTTTACAAAAATAACTAAAAATTAATCAGATAAACCCGAGCCAGAGACCCTCTATCAAAAAATCACATAAAGAAAAAACCCACCGTCGATGAATACGAAGCCGATTACAAACAGCACTAACTTTCACTATATATGTAGAGCTAGTCTCTAACCCAAATACAAACAAAAACTGATAGAAAAAAAAAAAAAAAAAAAAACAGCAGAAAGCAACTAGAGAAAGAAAGTAAAAAAGTAACTAGGTAACCGCCGCTTAAGTGGATCAATACCAACGCCGGATAAACGGGTCAGTAAAGAAATACGTCATAGACAGCTGATAAACTCCTGAATCAAAAACAATACCAAGTCAACTCATAAACAAACAAACTAAAGCACTCCCACGACACGTGACCCAGACTAACTCAGGCTAGAACACAAGAAAACAAAAGAGAGCCCATCTAAATCTATGACCCAATAGCACTGAAAAAAAAAAGAAACTCAGAGCGACTCTCCCACGACACGTGACCCAGACTAAGCCAGGCTAGGACACAACAAGAAAACAAAAGAGAGCCCAACTAAAACTATGACGTAATAGCACTGAAAAAAAAAAAGAAACTCAGGACAACTCCATCTTACAAAACTCCAAACTAAACTAAAACCTAAAGACAGCTCAACACAAAGAAAAACAAGTAAGCCTAACTTAATAGGCAGGAAAACAACTCAACACGACACTGAGCTCAAAATGGCGACGTAAATACAGAAAAAAGAAATGCCCACCGAAAACTTAAAAGAACTATTAACAAGTAATTAATATATGCAGAACAATAATATACATATCCAGAGAAAGATAAATACTAAGTGAGTACTTATGAAAACCTATTAAACTGATATAATAAAGTAAAAGTAGTAAAATATTAGTAAAAAGATTGAAATGTCAAAAGCGCAATGCTTTTACATGTGCTTCGGCAACAGAAAAACAAACTAAGTTCAAAATATGCCTAAATATCAAAATAATCTCAAAATAAATACATAATATGTACTGAAATGAATAAGTTAACCATGAATGCAAAAATAAGCTAATTTAAATAAATATTTACCGACTTAAAGGAACTTTGAAAATGAGCTCGAAAAAACACGTCAAACAGCATCGATGGCGGACAGGGTTCTTTTCCTTAAAGAACAGGCATTGGGATATAAATTCCCGGAGTTTTGAGTTTGTAGCTTTTGTAGTTTATGTTTAGCGGAAGCCAGAAGTAAAAGGGAAATTGTGCGCCAACCTACCTCGTCACGGGGCAAGTTGCATATATCTATGAGGTAATTTGGCACACGCTTTTTAAAAATTTAAATGAAACTCAAATAAGACAGGCAGTTAAGAGAAATCAATTTTATTATTACCAGTAAGTTTAAACAAAGGCATTATCACCGTACAATGTAATTTCTAAATTATACAGACATAAAAATAATAAATAAAACATTAACATTGAGTAACTTCTATCCAACTTGATAGCATCATAAGAGTTACGGTTATCGCAAATAAAAAATCGAGTGTCTCAGTTTGGGCAAGTCTCCTGTGTCCAAAATCTTGCATTGCAACCACTTTTCTCGGTGTTTGCTGTTTTTCAAGCTACCAGCACACACTAAACAACGAGCCAACTTGCCCCGTGTCCAATGCGCCTACTAGCCCCATAATAAATTTCTTCACAAAAGGACACGTAACCATCTAAGCATAAATAATCCAAGTAAATCCCATATGGGGTAGGTACAGTTAATCATATACTTAGAAAAACTGCACAAGTTAAATCGCAATTATTAAGATAAGTATTAGAAATTAGAAAAAGAATGAAGCAAAAAAAAAATTACTTATGAGTGCAAAAAACAGAAAAATCGTAATAAATGTCCACTGCACGTAGGTAACGCTGCAAAACTACAATGAGGATGGTAAAAAGCAAGAAGAAATGTACTGTGTGACTAGTTTCGCAATCTATCCACAAACGGCCGATATTTGAGGACTGCGCCTACTTATCCCTGTAGCGAACTAGCCCCGGTCTCCCCTACTAATTGTACTTACAAAGAAGGCCTCCTTACCGAGCATACTCTGAATATTTTGAAAAAAAAAATACCAATTAAACCACTTATGTATGTAATAAAGGATCAGTCACATTTAGACGCGGAATCACAGTAGAATGTCTGTAAAAAAATAAAATACTTTCGAGTATTTGACGCTGAAAGACGAAAGCATCACGCGATTTGGCGAGCTGTGCTTTTCCTCGCCAAAAGCAAACGATTTTAGTGCAACTGAAAATGGCTTCTTAATTGACTTTTAGAATACGTGTAAATAGTATTTAATGAATTTAAACTTAAACAAGAGAGTTTAATAAATACATTTTTTATTACATATTTATGTTGCATGTTATATAATTTTATTAGTTTAAAAACAATTTCATGTATAAAAAATATTTTCATATATTTAAGTGCTTTCCAAAATAAAAGCAAGATGAAGAATGCTGCAGTTATTCATTTCAATATCAAAGAAGTCGTTGATTTCATAGCAAGAAAACTGAATCGACAGTGCTCAATTGAACTTAATTTTGAGATTGAAACAATTTTAATTAATTTTATTTATGTTTTAATTCATAAAATCTGATCTTTCATTATAAATATATATGTGTAACAAAATTATAGTTAAATCAAACTAAAACTGACAAAACTAAAGTTATTTACAATAGATTTATCTAAAATTTCAAAAGGAAACATTTTTATTTTAAAGAGTATTTGACATAAAAATGTATTTTTTGAAATTTTATTCCATCGCCAACCGGTGATAAATCGCCAAACGTCTAAATTTTCATTATTATTATTGTTATTTTTTATTTTATTTTTTTATTTTTATTTTTTTACGGACGCTCTATGGAGTTTACGTAGAATTTTTTTTTATAAACATATCTATCCTCATGAATCGAACATTATATAATTTTTTAAGATTTTTCGGAGTGTGTCCGAATGGAGACCTTCCTTGTTAGAGTTGAATCGACGTTTTTTTTTTACTCTTTGTTTATTTTTTACAGTTTATCTGGTCCAAACGGACGGGCAGAATGATTTCTGCCTCAAAAATATATCTTATTGAATTTTATGACAGCATATATTTACTGAAAATAAAACATGTAAAATTTGTAAATTCGTTTATAGGGAAATCAAAATAATACGGATACGTCATGGTATAAGAATGCTAACTTTTTCTAAAACAGCTGGTGATCGGTTAACGAACTTAATCCTTTCCAAAATAGTCTTCGCTAACTGAACTTTTCGTCAACCGATCATAGATTTACTATTGATTTGTATGGGAATTCAATTAATTCGTTCTTAAAAGCTAAATAATGTATGAAAAATATTTAAATTTTCCTTTATAACAGGGTTAATATACGTCTTTATTTAATATAGACAGATCGTATTTTGATGGCTTTGTCCGTGTCATGGCGTATTTTCAAAAGATGGCATACCATTTGTAAAAAATTTTAGGATTACGTTTATTGAATTCGGCATTAAATAATATCAATTTGTCACTTTGACCTTTCAAAAATTACTTACCTCTATATAAGATCGTGTTTACTACAGGGTTCGACAATTTCAAGGGGATCCTAGAGCCTGTTAATAATTTGTGAACTACATTTCAATTAAAATAATTTGCAAATAAAAGTATTTCTTTAAAAAGGCTTACAAAATATAAAGCTCAGTCTTTCTATTATGTTCATTCTAATTTTGGGAGTCCTAAAATATAGGGCTTCTACTCCCGCTAGCCCATGAATTAATTAGGACCTACGTACTAAATTGTACTAATGTTCTGTACGTCGACAATAGATCCAATTACGTACACTGTAAAAAAAAGAAAAAAAAAACCACTATAGATTTGCCAGCACAATGTGCTGGCAATTCGGACGCCAGCAGTTTGTGCTGTTAATTTTACGCAACTACTGTTATTTTTCATGTTTATCTCGTCAGGAAACCAAAGAAAGCTACGGCACATTCGACTGTGAACGATTTTGAGAGCGAGATGAACAGTACTTTGTGCTGTAAAAATGTCGTTTTTCTTTCTTTTTTTTTTTTTTTCTTTACAGTCTAGAACTCGGCAATTCTGAATCATACCACTGCTTCTTCTTCGCTTTGTTGTGCGACGTGTTCGTTAATCGAAAATGTGTTTGTTATCTGAACGTAAAAATCTTTCTGAAACTGTTCGCTAACCGAACTGTTCGTTAACCGATCACCCACTGTATATTTTAAGCGTTTCGTACAATATAAAATTTTACGAATTGGATATTCGGTATGTATATGCACTGCTGCATTTACCCTATAAAAATGATATGCGTAATATTTATTACTCTTTACGATGTCACACAAAACAACTCTTTTGCATTATTGCCTACAAGGAGTTATTATTTTAAATGCGGATTGTATAATTATTTTACATTATTGAAATACGTGACAACAATTTTCGTCTACAAAATAGAGCATGGGATATTTAATGACCTTATAAGACCACACAACATAATTCTAAACATCACAGTTGATGATACGTAATTGCAACAATTACGTTGTTATGTTTAAGACTATATTTTTATGTACAGTCGTGGAAAAAAAAGTAAACACCCCTATTAACTCCTCAACAGATTACCGTAGAAGAAAGTTACTGGTACCAAGTGATTGGAAATAAAATCTACTTTTAAATGATGTATATAAAATTTGCTTAGGGGGCATCTACATATCAAAACGCACCCAAACTTAATTTTTTGAATGACAATACCCAATTTTAACAAGATATTTCAAATCTTCGGTTCAAACCATGATTATACACCAAATTTTAAGTCATTGGAATGATAGTTTTTTTAATTGCAAGCATTTAAAATTTAGTGCTTCTAATGTTAAATTACATTTTCATATTTTTGTTTATATCTCCTGAAATTATACTCCTAATGCGCTAATTTTTTGGGCAGCAATAATACTAAAAAAACCCAAAAATAAATATGTTGAATTTGCAATTTTTATAAGTTTATGATGTGAATTATAAAATTAATATTAAAAAAAAACTATGAATTACAACTTACAATTTTTTGATGGATTTAGATTTATTACATCCTGCTTTATGGAAATTCAAAATTTCAGTTTTTACTTCCAAATAGTTTTCAAATTATACTTTAAAAAAAAACGGCAAAATGATGGTTTAGTGTTTTGGGGCGTAATATTACGTTCACTAAGCTCCAGGTTTCACAGCAATGCAAGCAGTATTTAAGATAATATAATCCTATAGATTTAATGAATTTTAAATTACATCGACGAATGATTAATACTCTCCAGGATTACATTCATATTTGTAATTGAGTTTTTTTTATAATGTTCAAAGCATCATATTTTCTTAGCATTTAAAACAAAATGCAAATAAAACAACATTACAATTTTACCCTTTCGCAAGACGGTCAGAGGGTTAAAGGGCTGTCTATGATAGAAGTGACTAGATATTTTGAAATTTTTTATGCTATCCTGTAATCTAACAGTCTTCAATGACTGCTTAAGTGGCGATTAAGATGCATTGATCAAGATTGCTATCTCTCTCGGTCAACAATCAAGTATTGAACTTCAATTTGGATACAGGCCAAAAACAAGGCCAATAAAATACTTTCATTTTAAAATAATTAATTTCTCGGAAAGTTATCGTACGAATCCTTCTATATATATAAAAAAAAGTTTTGATTTGGAAATGGACCAATGAACATCTGCGTAGATATTCCGGGTAGATCACATCCAATTTGAATGCTTAAGCATGGCCTTTCATAGTTAATATTAAAAAAAACTTGCATACAAAAATATGAAAATCGATGGTATTATAGAGAAATGTTTGATAAATACGCTAATGCAGACAGTTTTCAAATCGAAGAATTATTTTAAGAGATATTTAATGCTAAAGTTGGACAAAATCGTTCCATTAAAAAAGTTTTATTGGAGCAAAAACTATACATGAGAATTTAATCATTTTTAGATCATTTTATGCGATATAAGTTCCCGATGTGCAGATTGCATTTAGTTTTCTTATTTGACTCATTTTTTGATGTTTTATTTCAATTTTAAATTCAAATTTTCAGCATTTCGAGAGATATTTTTTACAAATTTTAGAAAATGTTATTAATTTAAACTGTTGCAAGTTGCATAAACAGCGCAAACAATAATGTTTACTTCAAATTAAAAATTTATTTACACGTGACTATTACAAACAGAAAAAAAACTTTAAAATTAGAATTAAATGATTACATGTTAAAAGCAGGAAAATTACGTCACAAGAACCATAGGCACAGATGTCATATACGCGCATTTTGGCGCAATTTTTTTCCGCGCCAAAGTGTCGTTATTTTGCTTGATGTGGTAACCCGGATTATGTTTATGTTCTTGATGTTTTCGCCAAATTGGCAACCGAAAAAAATCGCGCCAATATGGGGCGAATATGACATCTGTACCCATCCGGGTTACCATATCAAGCAAAATAACAACACTTTAGCACCAGTTAAGTACCCGTTGCGTATATGACATTGGCGTCAGAAAAAAATTGCGCCAATATGGGGCATATATGACATCTGCGACGAACCATATTTGCACTTGAATTTTAAAAGAGAAACAAAATCTTAAAATTAAAAAAAATCATTATTATGCGTTAAAACTTGTAATTTGAGGAAATTACGTCATATTTAAAATGGCAAAAAATATAGCAAAACAATTTAAATTGAAAAATATATTTGTGCGAGATATTTTGAGATAATCTTTTCAACTACTATTATCGTGAATTCGAAGACAGCGCATATAATATTTCCTTCTAACAACAAAAGTATTTTCACGTGAATATTAATAAGAGAAATAAAACTTTGGTGTAAATTACGTCAGATTTAAAACGATACATTTAAAATGAATTATTCAAAAGAACTATCTTATAGCCCTGTTAAAAAATATCGGGAGACAATGACGCTGTTTACTTAATTCATTTTACATTAGCTTATTTTCAAATGTTTAACTAATTTTTTAATTAAATACGAAAACCGCCATTGTATCTCTTAACAGCAGCAGATTTGGTCTTAAAAATCCCCAATCCAAGGAAAACGAATGCAAAACCGTTTACAGAGAGATCGCTACTGTTTTTTTAAATTTTAATTCAATATTTTTAAAGCCGATCAAATTAGCGTGCTTTTTGGATTTTGGTGTGTCTGAACGGGGGTTGGCGAGCGTAGCTCGTAGGGGCAGAGCCCCCTAGTTTCATAAAAAATTGTTTTTAGGCTAATTGAAGGGTGTAGAGTTCATTTCTGCTGTCAGAATTGTGTACTGCTATTAAAAAAAAACAAAGTTATATTTCGTTTTAATATGTAGATTTCCCCATAAGAAAAATGTATATACAGCATTTAAAAGTAGACTTTATTATCAATCGTGTGGTACAAGTAACTTTCTTCTACGATAATTTTTTCCAGAGTTAGTAATGTATGTTTCCTTTTTTTCCCCCCACGACTGTACCTCTTACGTGTTATGCGTGTTAATTCTTATCTAAAGTTTAGTATATTTTGTAGTGCGTTAAGATTGTACAGATAATCCACATGACAGCATATCGCGTTTTTCGCTGAATTAAATTTTCTGTATTTGGTGTGAGTATATGTGGTTGTATACATAAATAATGAAACCATGACTTCTACTGGTGATAATTACCCACAAAAATCGTTGTTACTTTTATTATACGTTTTCCACCTGAAATAAATTTTACTACATTGCTTGGCATGTATAATAAATCTGAAGCTGATATGATAGACTGAACAAAATGAAAAGAAAACATTACCGTCTGCGGTTAGTAATTGCTTCAAAGTAAGTTTTCATGTGCGTTCTGTGTTTACTTAATATGTTACTTAATTACTTAGATGTAGCCTTCATAGTTTACAAAAATGAGGTTTCATAAAAATATTCTGATAGATTTTGGAAGTGTCCCATAATCAATGTGTGATACATGGATTTTATTTCTACATGTTCAATTATAATGAACAATCTTGATATTGAAATTGACGAAATTTTCTGCATATTTCCGAAATTTCCTGTGTAAATGGGCCTACGTTTTTATACACATGTTTATTCATTTTTTAACACGGTAACAGAACATCTATTTAACAAATTAAACTAACAGGCTTCCAAACTCAGTAATTAATTTTCACCTCAAAACTATTTTTAATCCTATTATTATCTGCTGAAAAACAATTATAAGACTCATAATCAAAGAAACAATGTTAATAATTTAGACGTTAATAATGTTAACTGTATTATTATTTTTTTCTCAAGAATGATATTAGTTTTATTTACCAATAAACTATTGTTCTTAAAAGTTTTAATACCCCGGAAGTAAATTGATCTTATTACTTCCTTTTTACTTAAATCAACTTAGACCTAATTTATGCATTATTTGTCAGAAAACAAGTTGAAAAGTAAACTGATTTTGTTGAATAAAAAGAAGGTTTTATTGTACTGTCCTCAAATTTATAATTTTTGTATCATTCTAATTTGTCAAAACGTTAATTAAAAATCAGGATGCGTGAGAAAATAGAATTAGTGAGCGTAATGAAATCATAATTTTTGATAAAATAACTTCATAATTTCGAAGTTTAAGTATTAATAATATTTAACGGTAATGAAATTATTTTAGATGTTTATGTATAAACAAGGAACCAAGAAACTATCTTGAAAAGATTTAGGATGATTTGAGAAATCATAGTAAAGTTATAAACTATATATCTTAATTTTACTTGAAATTAGCTAAATAAATGCCTTTTCTTCGTGAAATTATCGTAATTTTTTAAAATAATTTAATGATTCATACAGTCATTGCAAATTATGCTTTGTTTCTATCGAAATTAGAAGAAAAAAGTGTTTTCCTTGTGTACATAAAATTTTCAAATTAGAACTAACCATTTATCTATTAAAATAAAGTGACAGCAGGAAAATTTAGCAGCTCATTCTTGCCTTAAAATTACTTTAAATACCGTTTCTTTTTCAATAAAATTAAAAGTAACTTCACATAATACAAGTTATGGGATCAAGCAACAATATAAAAAATGTGATTTATATGTCTATAAATTCTTAACTTTTTAATACAGTGCATAAGAACACACACAGATGAAAATACCGGAATTCGGAACGGGCGCAAGCCAATCAATGCCAATATGCCGACATTCCTTAATCACTTCTGGAGCTTTACAAGACATATTATAAGGTATTGAATTTGACATGATAAACCTTAAAACGTCTCTACTGTATATAAACAAAGGTTTTTGAGAGGAGAAGAATAATTCACGCCCTTAACATTCGCGGATTTAATATCCGCGAGTTTTAATTATTCGCAAAACAGAAAATGTATACGGTTTCAACATTTACGAATACTTAACCTAGAAATTCTGAATATTCACGAGAAACTTGTGAAAGATTGTTTTTTTAGGGTCCGTATGTATCAGGGATTAAGGACGTGTTAAGTGTTTTAGTGCCAGAAATTTTGTAAAGTACTGGTCGCTATATCTGGGGGTAAAAAAAAAAAAAAAAAAAATTCATTAAATAAACCAAATATTATTGAAAAGACGGGTAAAGGTGCATGGAAGTCCTTGAAGCGTACGAACACTGTTATTATTATTCCCAGTGGAACAATGGGGATATTGTCAGTATTGTAATGGAGTACTTCATGTGTGACTTAACATTTAGAGGAAAAGTAAGCGATTTGCATAGGCGTTAGGGAGCCAGATAAAAATGTAAAGCTGTAAAAAATGTAAAGAATGTCTATCATTATGTTAAAGAAAAATGACTCAGCAAACATTCTAATGCGATTATGATATTTCTAAATTTAAAAAATATTGCCAGATGTGGCAAAAATGCTTGGGACCATGTGTCATGTCACTAAATCTTTACATCCTGATTTCTTATATGGATAGTCTATTATTTATATCAGACTCTCCTCTTTGAAGAAAATTATATACCAACAAAAAGTTTTCGGTAAAAAAAAAAAAAAAGCGCCAAGTTCTCCTTAATGTTTCGGCCAGAAAAAGTAGTGATATCTGAAGTTCGCACAAGTTAAAAGCCAAACATCCCAAATCTTTCATCGAAAATGGCTTCCTGCGACTTGGCCGTTAATGCCTTCTTTAGCATTTTCAATTTAATGTTTGTAAATTACGAATTTATGAATTATTTAAATATTAACCCTCCGACTGTCTTGGAAAAGGGCAATGTTGTTTTCGCCGCATTTTGTTTTAAATGCTAAAAAAAAAAAAAAAAATGATTCTTTGAACATTTTATAAAAAAACTTAATAACGAATATGAATGCAATCCTTGGAAGTATCAATCATTGTTCAATGTATTAAAAATACTATAAATCAATAAAATTATATTACTTTAAATATAGCTTGTATTGCAGTGAAACCTGGAGCTTAGTGAACGTATTAACATGGGCTTCTCAGTGAGGGGTTTTAAAAGTAATATTAGAATAAAAAGAGGCCATTTCACTTGAAGAAATTATAAGTAAAAGAATTCTGGTAAATACCACTCAGTTTCAAAAAACATTAGTTTTCATTACAAATCATTTAGTCCATTTGTGGTTTAATTGCCATTTTGTACGGTCTAAAGCTAAAGTCATTAACATAAAACCCAAGAAATAAAACAAAATTTACTTACTTCAAATCTCAAAATATGTTACGTTATATTTTAATATATAATATTGAAATCGTGTGCATTGGCGAAAGAGATTTTTTTTTTCTTTTGAATATTTATTATAGTTTGTTTGCTTACATTAAGAGGTATTCGATTTATAAACTGTTAAAAGCTGATACTAATTATGTTTTTGCAATTAGGGATATTATCTTCTGAATACAAGTATTTTGTTATTTTTTAACTTCTAAGCATTTAAATAGACTGAAGTTGTTTAAGTGCTTTTTTCAAATGTGTATTTTATTTCTGTACTTTGTGCCACAAAATTCCTAAAATAATCAAAAAATTTAGTTGGCATGTAGCTCATTTGTACATACATTAAAATTTGAAAAACTCTCTCGAAGGCATTAACGGCCAAGACGCAGGAAGCCATTTTCAATGAAATATTTGGGATGTTTGGCTTTTAACTTGTGCGAACTTCAGATATCACTACTTTTTCTGGCCGAAACATTAAGGAGAACTTGGCGCTTTTTTTTTTTCTTACCGAAAACTTTTTGTTGGGATATCACTACTTTTTGTATGTTTTTTTTTCAAGTTTGTTATTCAAAACTATATTAATATGAAAAAACTTAAATTTCGGTACTTTTATGTTAGCCGGGATCAAATCTCCTCATTAGCCTTTTGTTTTTTGGCCAATAGCAGTTTTCATTTTTCACATGTGTAAATTAGAAACAATGCTTTGATTTTCAAATAAAATATTTTGGTTTATGTTATTATTTCTTATTTATTTATTTATTTATTTTATGTTAAACATTCTATTGACTAAAATGAGGGAAATGCATCTATTTTAAATGAGATGACTGAAAAGTTTATATTTTTAAATGAAATGAATGCAATATGAACAATGGAGTTGGGAACAGTATTTGGCGATTTTCCACTTGCGCCCGGCTAACATAAAAATACCTAAATTTATTTTATTGAGCTTTACAAACTTATACTTTATTTCTTTTTATATTAAAGTACTAGCCGCCTCTAGCAAGCAGTATTTACTCTATTAATTCCATGTTAAACGTTGCATCATGTTACTGTTATTCATAATTTAATTTACTTGCCCATTCTTTCGCCAAGTTGGAAGCTTTTGATAGAGAAATCAAGAACTCTTTACGACCATAGAATCACATCATATATTTTGTGTTGTTATGCATTTCATCTTTCGTAACAAATATCTCTTAACTCACTTATGCATGTTTCCTTAGCTGTTACGATGCGTCTCTAATGCGGAAATTTTTAATCATATTAAGTAATCTTTTATAATTGGGCTCACTGCCAATTGTTGTATTTTAACTGATACGACTGGGTACAAGTGAAATGGTTCTTATGAAAACCTTTGACGATATCTGCATTTACATTAAACCATATTGATGCTAATATCTTTCTGTTTCACGTTAACCTTTTCAATAGACTCGATTACGGAATAATAGAAGGTCTACCGGTTTACTGCTATGATCCACTTGAAAATCTATCATTCTTCTCATCTGGTCGTGTTGAAGAATTAGTCAATGTGCCATGGTTTTAAGATTTTAGTTAATTTTATTCGAAACCTGAAAAATAAAATGCGAGGAACCGGATTATAGAAGATTCATTCTAACGTACATATCGATTAACAGGTTACATAATATAGATTTATAATAATCATAAGGAGAACTGGAAGTTTCAATGCTTTAATAGTTTTCGTAAATTCACTTTATATAATACAGAAGTTTTAGTGGTGTAAAGATTAAGAACATAGTCACAGTAAGTATAATAACAGTACAATATAATAACAATAGCAGAGGTTTTGGGCAGTGACGAAACTATTAGCACTTTGGAAATATTCGTATGTTATATCATTTAACTATTCAGATGATATGCGGAAAAATAAAAATAGATGGATCGCATTAATAATTAACCCACTGAAAAATAGCCACTAGCGTAAAATATTCGCCAAGCTTGGCGACATTTAGCAAAGTTTCCCCAAATTTGGTAATATATCATGTCAATTCTCAAATTTGGCGACAGAAAATGTTTTGTTTATTCTGACGTCATAATGATGCATATGTATTATGTATTATAAACATACCTATAATATTTATGATGCAAATGTAATACGTATTATATGCTTATGTATAATATGTAGGATGCATATGGATGAGTTCATTAACATCACTAAAACGCACTTAAAGGAATAGTGTTCCATAAATATTAGGGATAATTGCCAGATTGACCAGAGTGCTATTGAGATTAGAATTCCTACATTTATAATAGACCGGGAGGCGTCTGCACACACCATCACCTCATCGAGTTTGCAGCTGAAATTTTAGGATTAGTTAAAACTAGATTAGCATATTAAACTGCAACTGGTCTGTTAAGTCATATCTTGGTAGAAACCACCTGAAGACCTAATTTTAGTGGTTAACTGATAGGTTTACTATTGTATTTTCCTGCATCCAAAAGTTTGGAAACATGGAGGAATGGGTGCAGGAAAACACAATGGAAAATTCACCAATTAACCCGTAAAATCGGGTCTGTAGTTGGTTTCCACAAAGATATGACTTGACAGACCAGTTACAATTCAATACGCTAATCAATATTTAACTGATCCTAAAATTTCAGCCGTCAACTCGATCAGGTGATGATCTGTGCAAACGCCTCACGGTCTTTAATAAAATTTGTTTTAAGGAAGTAAAAGATAGAAAGCTGGACAGATAAACTGAAAGATTTGCCTTATTAAGATTTTTGTAAAAGCATATAAAAATTCACACAGCTTGAAATCATGTAACACCTTTATAACTCAATCTAATGTTCTGTAATCGGATTTTGGCAAAAACATATCTTATCTATCTATATTATAAAGGATAAACATATCTGTGCGTAACGCATACGTCATTCTGCGAATGACAACACTTTGAAATTTGAAATGAAATTTTGGTTTTGCAATTTTCGCAACAGCAAATTTTTAAACTTCAAAACATCGCACAGTTTCAATTTTTGCACCGTCGTATAGGGATAAAAATGTACTTTTAAATGCAATTTGTTTGAAAGTTCTATCTCAATTTATTTTTGAGATATTAATTTTTTATAGTTTTTAGTACCAATTTTGTAATTGTGGCAACTGAAGTACTCCATTTCTATTAAAAGTAAAGGGAAAATATTCATGGTTTATTTATTTTTATTGATTATATCCTTATTGATGCCATTTTCACATCACAAATAAAAGTAACTTTTTTCTAATTTTTGAACAGAAAATGACGTCAGCCATTAAAAAAAACACGCATTCTTCTTCATAAATCAAAAGATTGAAGAAGATATTTCAATATTTTTACATTACGCTGAGTTTGAGACGCTAGACAAAGTGATTCAGTGCGTTAAAATGATGTCATATTTAAAACAAAACGATAATTTTCTTTGATAAAACTAAATATTTGACCAATACTATGACAACTAAAGGCAAATTTCTGAAGGGTAAATTTTCGCGGCTACTGGGATTAGAATTAAATTTTATGCAAATGTTCACATGAAAAGCTGTATCGGACAAACATGACTTTAAGTTTGGAAATACGTTCATTAATAATGTATTGCGCGTTAAAAATACTTTTAAATTGTGAATTTGAGTGGTGCGTATGTAAATTTTGAGAATGTGAAAATAACGTACAGTTTAGATTTTGTGGGAGAAAATTTTATGATGTGACAAAGCTAAATTGTTTTTAATGATTTTTCATCCCTTAAAAACAAACGTAAGAGCCTCAATCGATAGCTTCAACATAATTACTCATGTTGATTACGTATTCTAATGCAGTTTAATTTTTCAATAATTTAAGCAGTTGAAGTTTTTGGTAATTTTAAATTAAGACATTATTTGTTTTAAGAGTTAGATAACCAATGCAAAATGAATTTTTTATTGTAATTATTTTTGTAGGTATATTATAAATTCGATCTAAGTTCCATTCTAAACATTTTAATTCGTCGAATTTCGACGGGTTCCAACTCGTAACTATAATCTTTCTTTTACAGATTTAAAATTAACAATAAATTAACAGTAAGTAGGCTAATAATACAATAAAATAATATTAGCAGCGGACTTCGGACGCCGCATCTGTCGCACATCGTTAAAGACAGTTTATTAGTTACACATTCCATTTAATTAAAATGAGATTTTTAAACTTTCACATGGAATTAGGATATTTTTCCACTATAGGGACCTTGGCCTTTTTTAAAAATCTTGGCGCAATTCGGACTTCAGAAACTGAGATATGTTGCCAAATGATATAAACAACTATGAAAACAAACCTGGTGAACTTTTATGTTATTTATATATGTACTTATATACATATAAACATTTTATTTATACATGTATAAAATATTATTTTTTATATACAAATTATTTATGCTGGCATATAAAAATCAATAAACGGGTTCCTTAGATTAAATAAATTGTATACATATGGAAAAAATTACTTGTGTCTATGGCACAGTAAATAGGTTGCCAGAAAATACGTTATTATCAAATTTCTTTTCTCGTCAAGGCTATTTTCTGTATTTCGCCAAGGCTACTATACCGGAAACGTACCGAATTGCGGCTATATTTTGTTAAATGTTTTATTGTTTTAATATCGTAAATATATCATAACTTATGCTGATTCAAATTTTTAGGTATATTCATTTTTACTATTTAACAAATATTTTTGGAAAAGCATGTATATAAAATGTTATTCTTGTTGAAATCACGTGACCCCTCCAAAACTCTGTAATCGAGTTTTGGCGACCAACATTGGCACAATTGAATGTGTTAAGAAACTGTTTACGGCCAAATGAACACCCCTGTTTAAAGGGTTTAGAGGCGAAAATTCTGTGTTTTTAGATCTTTCTGGTTAATTGTGATACAAACCCGACTTACTTGTGAAATTTCATGTTTCTACGACTTTTAGAAGTACCTTAGTTATTTGATGTTGCGAAGTGAGTCAGTGACAAAAAAGCGCATTTTTGGAATTTAGTATTTCGAAAACTACTAAATACAGAAAAATGAAATTGTAGAACCTTAGTTCAGTTTGACTATGTGAACATGTATATAAAAGAAAATTTTCTATATCTCTCCCTAAAACGACGTTATGAAGGGGTGAAAAGTATGCCGAAATGGTTCAGGAAAAGGCAGCTTACGGCTTGTGCGAACATGGCGGTCGCGCTGCCGTGCTCCCAGATGTTGAGATTATGTAAATACGATTATGTATACTTAACAATGGTAATATTTATAAAATAGTAAATTCATTACAGATATGATTTAGAAGCACTATATCAATGAAATTGTATCACATATAAATTATTATTGTCCCAAACCAATATATATTAACCAAAATAATGTACAGCTTATTAAATAGAATTAATGCAATTTGGCACAGTGTGTATCAAACATCAGCGTGTCTTTATATCGTAAAATCCCTATATTATGAAAATTTATTTATTTTTACTAAACAGCCGTAAGATTCTGCACTTGTAAAACAAGGATAGAAACCCTAAGAAAATTGTCCTATATTATTGAAAAAATGCCACACGTACTGCCACTGCCATGCCAAGTAAATGTAACAGTAGTTATATATATATATATATATATATATTGCATAGGCTATCTCAAGTATGTGTTTAGCCGGTTGTATATTATTTTTCGATTTTGGTTGCAGTATTTTATTTTTTAAATACACTTGCAATTTTGGCACCGATTTTGAAAACTATTCCATTGGTTTAACATTAGCTTGCGAATGCCAGGGTCTAGCTTAGTTTTTTAAATGTAATTTATTGAAATGTATATACTTTATTATTGCTTTGATTTGTTTTTAATGAATTTTTACATTTTCTATTAAATCTGTTTTTGATAGATTTTTTCCAGTACTTCTAATAGAACAATTTCGTGAATATGGCCTGAGCAATACGCAAACACGATAAATACAATAAAAATGCCGCGAATAATATAAATACTAGCAGGAATAACCGAGCTAAGCTCTGTCGATGTTAGCTTTATGTTTATCTCGATATATTATTCCGACTGAGTCATTCTTGCTATTTTAGATGCAATTAGCTTGACCCTGAGCCATTGTGACCTAAAATGACCCGCTAATCGAATTTTTCGAACATGCGACCTAACACAATCCTCCTTTCGAGCCTGAAAACGATGGAATACAAAATTTTGTGAAAATCGTTATTCGTTTTCTAGATAAAATAAGCTTGACCCACGTTGATCCAAAAATGGCCCACTAACTGAAATTTATCGAACATGCAACCTATTCCAATGGTCTTTTCGTATTGTGAAACGGTAAAATAAAAAAAATTCCAAAATCGTTTGAACATTTTTGCGATACAGTTTGCTCGACTCTGACCCATTATCACCAAAATGGTCTACTAATAGAATTTTCTGGCGCATGCGACCAAGCCCAATGGTTTTATCTTGCCCAGAAACGATATAATACAATTTTTTTTAAATCGTTTCAGCCGATTTTTAGATACATTTTGCTTAATCCTGATCCATTAGGACCCAAAATGACCCACTAATTGAATTTTCTTGAACATGCGACCATGCCCAATGGTCTTCTCGAGCCCAAAAACGATAGAATACAAAATTTAGTCAAAATCGTTGAAACCATTTTCTAGATAAAATTTGCTTGACCACAGTGATCCAAAAATGACCCACTAATCGAATTTTCTCGAAATTGTGACTTAGCCGAATGGTCTTCCCGTAATCCAAAATTGCAGAAAATAGAGTTTAGTGAAAATCGTTAGAGCCGCTTTTTAGATAAAGTTAGCTTGACCCGCAGTGACCCAAAAATGACCACTAATTGAAATTTTCCGAGCATGTGACCTAGCCCAATAGTCTTATCGCACCCCAAAACGGTTGGATACAAAATTTAGTCAAAATCGATTGAAACGTTTTCTAGATAAAATTAGCTTGACCCACAGTGACCCAAAAATGACCCGCTAGTCGAATTTTCTTGCACATGCGATTTAGCCTAATGGTCTTCTCGTAATCCAAAACTGTAGAATATAGTATTTAGTGAAAATCGTTAGAGCCGTTTTTTAGATAAAGTTAGCTTGACCCGTAGTGACCCGAAAATGACCAACCGACCGAAAATGACCAATTGAAATTTCTGGGACATGTGACCTAGCCCAATAGTATTCTCGTGGCCAAAAACGGTTGGATATAAAATTTAATTAAAATCGATTGAACCATTTTTTAGATGTAATTAGCTTGACCCTAACTCATTATGACCCAAAATGACCCATTAATCGAATGTTCTCGAACATGTGATCTAGCCCAGTGGTCTTCACGCGCTCAAAAATGCTAAAATACAAAATTTAGTGAAAATTGATGGAGCCGTTTTTAAGATAAAATTTACATACACACACACACACAATTTTTGTTTGTATTATAGTATAAGATTATTAAATAGCACAAAAATTCCTAAAAACTTTCTTAAAAAAAGAGAGGGGAATTTTACACATACAAACGTGAACGAAAACACACTTTAATAAAACGAAAGAAAACAACATTATCCATTTAATTAATTAAAATTTAATTTAATTGCATTTAGAAATCTTTGAGAAGATTAGTGAAAAATAAGCAATTTCGATGCTCTTGTCTCTCATCAATAGAATTAAGGGTTTTTTTTTTATATAGAAAATGTCTCGTTTTCTACATTTTAAACATACATTAAAAAGTTGAATTCGATAAAAAAACCCTCAAAATTAATTCCAATAATCCAAATATTCCAAGATCATTTTTTAAAATAAGAAATATATTCATTTTTAAATCATAAATTTTAAATGCTTTCTATTCAATCACGCTTTTGAATATGATTTTTTCTTAACATTGCTTTAAATTATATTTTTTTTTTCAGAACTTGCTTTTAGAATTTCCTATTTTAACTAAAACTTGAATAATAATGCATTATCAGTTAGATGAAAGCATTAAGCGATTATAAGACATACTTTTTTAGTTATCCTGCACGCATAATACTTTTAAAAATTCATATAATACGTAATACTTTTTCTGTTATAGAGCAAAAATGTTTTGGATACTTTAAAAGTTATTTTTGATGTCTTTATAAGAAACAGAAAATTTTGTTCTCTTGAATATAAATTATGTAATGTTATTGTGTTTTATTCAATTAGTTAAACGATTTTTGATTTTTAAAGCATTTTTCAGTTTAAAGAAATAAACAAGATGTGTCAAAAGTCCTTTCACATTTCAAAGATTCTTAAAACATTCACACACCACAAAAAATCAGGATTAGGATTCTGTTTAACTTCATATTATATCTTATTTCGAATATTCGAATCATAAATCAAACACATCTTAAATATAATTATTATCTGACGAATAAACAAGAACAATTGCGCATCACTGTCAAATCGAAACTCAATAAATCTTAGCGCCGAATATTCTTTTTAAAGAAATATTTTAATGAGATGAAAACTATTTACAGTTATATTATGCATATTTACAGTTATATTATACATTTGACTATATTATGAAGCCTTTTCATTCACTGTAAAAAATCTGCTGAAACTGTTCAGTAATTAACCCGTTTTTAGCTCACAGGCTATCAAAGCCTGAGAGCTAATGTGCTCGCCCCCTCCCCTTAACTTACATAAATGGGTTTTTCATGAAGAATTATCAAATTTGCTTCAAATTTGGCATACCGGTTAATTCTGATAAGCGCTTCTCTGATTAGATTTGGAGGTTCATTGTTTATGTAAAAAGGGTCGGGGGGCTAATACCCCCAAATTTAGATACATTGTGTTTTCCATCCGATTTCCTTCAAATTTTGTATACTGGTTTGTTATGATAAGGCGCTTCCCTGATGAGATTCGGAGGCTCATTGGTTAAGTATAAAAGGGGAATCGGGGGGGGGGGGGTTAACCCTCCCTTAATTTATATTTCGAGTGGCATTATTCTTTGAAATAAGAGTGTAATATACAATTAGTCTGAATAGCATGTACGCTCAATGCCATCTGTTTAACTTTTAATAAAATTTTATATCATGGTTATAATTATCAATTTTAATATTAACTTATCTGAAAGTAGTTCCATGTGGCAATCCTAAAATTTTCTTCTATCTCATACATGTTAATACTTTCTGAAAAATGAAGCATAGCAGCGCCACCGGTTAGGTGAATTACACCAAAATCTAATCAGCAACAACTTATGTCAACTTCTAACTGAATCTGAAGTTGATGTAAATCCGTGCATTAGTTTCTGAGATAGAGCTACTGCGGAAGTCCCTACTTGTGAAAAATCCTGCATAGAAGCGCCACCTGTTGAGCGATTTACAACAAAAACTAACTAAGACCAATATATATCACGGACTAACTGAATCTGAAGTTTGGTGAAAATTTGTGCATTAGTTCTTGAGATATAGCTATTGCGATAATCCTGAATAATGTAGCATAGCAGCGACACCTGTTGAGCGATTTACACCAAAAAGTAATCACCACCAAATTATATTAGGAACTAACGGAATGTGAAATGTGATGAAAATTTGTACTTTAGTTCTTGAGATAGAGCTATTGTGGAAGCTGTGAATAATACATCTTAGTAGCGCCACTTTTTGGGAGATATACACCAAAAACATTTCAGCCCCAGTTTATATCTACTTCTAACTGAATATAATGTTTTGTGAAATTCCGTGCAATTGTTCTTGCGACAGAGCGCCCACAAAATTTTTGTCACATACTGACTCACAGAGAGACAGAGTGACAGACAGACTTACTGACAGACATTTTATAAAAACAATCAAATCGGGTTCAGAGCGTTCTAAAACGTATAAATCCATCGAAAACCCGAAGTCAAAATTTTTCACGAATTCAAAACTTTTTTCTTGTAAAGATAGAAGAAAGTAATAATGTTTGTTAGTAATAATTTTAAATTACTCAATGTGTGATATAAATGCTGAGACTTAAATTTCTGCAATTAAACAAATTGTATATGTGGTATTTATTTATGAAATTAACTGTTAAATTAACATAAATGTTTTTAACAACACAGTGTGTTAACTCTTGTAATTTAAAATTGATTATCCAATCAGTATTTTTTTTTATAATTTTATTTCTGCCCTTTACAAGTTCTTTATTTTAATTCGAACGGATTTTTTTCTACCCTTAACAAAATACGAAAAATAAAAAATTTGTTTTGTGTTTCGATATAAATTTAAAAATAAAGTAATAATATTTTACGATGACAAAAGCTTAAGCAAGTTATTACAAAATCTACCTAATATAGTACAATTTTAATATGATAAAAATAAGGATCTTGTTTTGCTTTGAATAACTTTTATAAATTTTACTTAAAAGGCATCTTTTAGATTTAAATCAATATTAAAATTTTAATTTTATAACCGCTTTTTTAAGTGTTACTGATTCCGCTTTTGTAATTTTTTATTTCTTTAATTAAACATTAAAAAAACTAAAAAACAAATAACATTAAAACATTCAGTAACTTTTTTTCTATCACATCAATTAATTTTTTTTCAGTTTTTAAATAATCCCTTTCTAGAATTTACTTTCCTTTTATTTAGATTTATCGTATTTAGTGAACCGTATTAGATAAAGTTAAATAACATCGTAGATACCTTTTTAAAAATGAACCCTTAGAACATGTTCTTCCTGAATTGACTGATATATTTAAAAGTAAATCTAATTAACAGAAGCAATCTTTTGCAACATGTTATGCACTATTAACCATTGCTTGGGTTTACCGGGATGGATAAATTCATATTATTTATTAAAAAACGTACATTACAGCAGCAGGAGTAATTTCATTTAAAGTAAAATGCTATTTGAGAAAGGTAGAATATAAAATATATTCGTAAAGATCCGAAGAAAAATCTATTTTTTTTTTTAATCTTTCTTGGATGTGTAAATAATTATATTTGATTCTTTAATTAATTCAAAAGTATTCTTGTACAACAGATATGTAATTTTTCTAATCAAATAGGAGTAAGTAAATAAAATATTTAAATTATTGTAAAATAACATACGTATGAAAATGGAATAAAATTCATTTCCTATAATGAATTTAATTTACGTGAAACTATGAAAAGTCTACATATCCGAGTACATGTTTACTATTAAAAAAAGTAAAAATCTAAATAATCTGTAGGAGATTATGAAATAGTATTAATTGAAATTATCTGTTTAGCATATTAGTTCTCATTCGAATAATTTTCCATATTTCGTGTGTTTAAACTTTGATTTCCGCGATAGAAGAAATTTTAAATTCTAATGTCCATAAACAGTTAACATTAAAAAAAAAATTACTAAGCATGATTTTAAAATTATGGGCTTTAATCTAAACAAGTGGGTAAGTGTGATCACAGATCGCGCAGAGGGTTTCGTTTAATATTCCTTTCAAAACACTTTATCCTTTTGCAAAATCTGTGAGTTCCACATTTCGTTTTTCCAGGGGCGCACTCTATTCTACACAAACCTCTATCCGAACAAAACTCCGTTTTACAACCTATCCGTAGGGCCCATAGCATCCGATCGGGCCCATAGCACCCGAGATAGGTAGGCGCCTCCTGGCGGTAAAAAGTGGAACTGAAAGATGTAAGGCTATGTGCATAATATGAAAGAGTGCTGAAAAAGGTGTCGGCAAAAGTTAGGAAAGTACCCACCGGGTGCAATGGGCGGAGGTTAGAAAAATTGCTTAAAATACACAAGTTAGAGCCCTGAGGGGTAAAAAATATAAGACTTTTTGAAAATTTTATGATTTGTCGTTTGATGTGAGGTGTGATAAATGAGCAAAATTTCAAGTCTTCAACTTAATTAGGGGGTCGGTTAGAAAAAAAAAGCTTAAAATACCCAAGTTAGATCCCAGACAGGTAAATATAAGTCTTTTTCAAAATTTTATGATTTGTCGTTTGATGTGAGGTGTTCAGCTATAAGTATGCAAAATTTAAGGTCTTCAATTTAATTAGGGGCTCAGTTAAAAAAAAAAAAAAGCTTAAAATACACAAGTTAGTGCCCTGAGGGTTAAAAAATATAAGATTTTTTGAAAATTTTATGATTTGTCGTTTGATGTCAGGTATGATAAGTAAGTAAAATTTCAAGTCTTCAACATAATTAGGGGCTCGGTTAGAAAAAAAAAAAAAAAACTTAAAATACCCAAGTTACAGCCCAGACAGGTAAATATAAGACTTTTTCAAAATTTTATGATTTGTCGTTTGATGTGAGGTGTTCAGCTATAAGTATTCAAAATTTAAGGTCTTCAATTTAATTAAGGGCTCAGTTAGAAAAAAAAAGCTTAAAATGCACAAGTTAGAGCACAGACGGGTAAATATAAAACTTTTTCAAAATTTTATGATTTGTCGTTTGATATTAGGTATTCAGCTATAAGTATGCAAAATTTCAAGTCTCCAACGTATATAGTTTCTGAGAACGGGCTCTGCGACAGTCAGAGGAGTGAGACGAATAGTGTTTTGTCAGATGAACGAAATCCTAAAAACAGACAATACTAAAGTGATACTAATTCCAATTAAGAAACATAATTTCCAAGAAAGATACTTCACAGAAAGTCTTACAATAATGCTAATATATGAAAGAAAACAGGAAAATTCTTTAAAATAACAAAAAATTGCAAAAGATTAAAAAAGATGAAGAAAAAATTAAATTAAAAAAAAAAAAAAATATTTTTGAACACAACACCTGAAGGAATGAAAGAATCCAAAAGAATTTAAAAATAAGTACAGTAACAGTTGTAATTTTCGTCTACAGGGATTACTTTATTTTCTCCCACTACAGAAGTTTTATAATGAATGATAATTTATAGTTTGTTTAAGGGTCATTAAGGTTTTATTAGGTAGCTTTCAATACAAAAAGCTACCTATTGCAGCCGTTCGGAGGAAAGCGATTAAAAAAAATTTTGGTATATTTTCATCGATCATGACCCCCAGACCCCGAAACCACCCTCCGTTCAAAATTCATATATATATATATATATCTGACATTTGTCACACTGTAACTCTCGTATTTATGAACCGATTTGGATGTAATTCGGTGTGTACATAGCACATACCAATGTCTCGACCGAGTTCGTTGGCCAGCTTCATCCGCCATTTTGAAACAAAATGGCGGCCATTTAAATTTTTTTTTTAATTTAAATTTGAAATGTGGTACCAAAAAATTGAAAATGGAAAAATATTTTTTTCTTATGTATTTGACCTTTATACAAAGATTTCGGAGCAGTTTTTGTTTCGTCTATATTTTAAAAAATGGCTCAGTTATAGCATTTTGAATTTCTAGTGTGGCTGACATTTTGAAACGTCCTGAATTTTGTCACGCGATAAAAGGCGTATTTATGAACCGATTTGGATGTAACTTCGTTTATACATAGTACATACCAATATCTCGACCGAGTTCGTTGGCCAGCTTCATCCGCCATCTTGTTTAAAAATGGCGGCCATTTAAGTTTTTAAGAAAAATTTAAATTTGAAATGTGGTACCAAAAAATTGAAAATTGAAAAAAATATTTTTTTCTTATGTGTTTGACCTTGATAAAAAGATTCGGAAGCAGTTTTTGTTTCGTGTATATCTTAAAAAGTGGCTGAGTTATAGCATTTTGAATTTCTAGCGTGGCTGACATTTTGAAAAGTCCTGATTTTTGTCACGTGATAACGAGCTTATTTATGAATCGATTTGGATGTACCTTGGTGTGTACATAGTACATGCAAATATCTCGACCGAGTTCGTTGTCCAGCTTCATCCGCCATCTTGTTTCAAAATGGCGGCAATTTAAATTTTTAAGAAAAATTTAAATTTGAAATGTGGTACCAAAAAATTGAAAATTTAAAAAAATATTTTTTTCTTATGTGTTTGACCTTGATAAAAAGATTCAGAAGCAGTTTTTGTTTCGTCTATATCTTAAAAAATGGCTGAGTTATAGCATTTTGAATTTCTAGCGTGGCTGACATTTTGAAAAGTCCTGATTTTTGTCACGTGATAACGAGCTTATTTATGAATCGATTTGGATGTACCTTGGTTTGTACATAGTACATGCAAATATCTCGACCGAGTTCGTTGTCCAGCTTCATCCTCCATCTTGTTTCAAAATGGCGGCCATTTAAAAAATTAAAAAAAAAATTAAATTTAAAATGAGATACCAAAAAATTGGAAAATGAAAAAGATTTTTTTTGTATGCGTTTGAACACATACAAAGATTCCGGAACAGTTTTTGTTTCGTCTATATCTAAAAAAATAGCTGAGTTACAGTATTTTGAATTTCTATTGGGGCTGACATTTTAAAACACCTGATTTTTGTCACGCGATAACAGGCGTATTTATGAATCGATTTGGATGTAACTTGGTCTGTACATAGTACATACCAATGTCTCGGCTTCGTTGGCCAGCTTCATTCGCCATCTTGTTTCAAAAGGGTTGCCATTAAAAAAATAAATAAATAAAAAATTAAAATGAGGTATTAAAAAATTGGAAAATGAAAAAGATTTTTTTTATGTGTTTGGCCTTGATACAAAGATTCCGGAGCAGTTTTTGTTTCTGAAAATTTGTTCTTTTGTTTATATCTTAAAAAATGGTAGAATTATAGGACTTTGAATTTCTAGCATGGCTAACATTTTGAAACGATCTAGTATTTGTCACGCGATAACACACGTATTCGCCTATTTCGATGTAAGAAGGCATGCGGATTGTATACATCAATATCTCGACCATGTTCGCTGGCCAGCTTCATCAGCCATCTTGTTTCAAAATGGCGGCCATTAAATTAAAAATAATTACATTTAAAGTGAGGTGCAAAAAAATTAGAAATTGAAAAAGGTTTCTTTCTTAATTATTTGACCTTGATATAAGGATTCAGGAGCATTTTTTGTTTGTCTTTATCTTAAAAAATGGCTCAGATATGGCAATTTCAATATCTAATGTGGGTGACATTTTGAAAAATCTGATTTTTTGCCTGCGACAGCATTCGTATATATCAATCGATTCCGATGTGAGTGAGCATGTGCACAGCCATTACTGAGGTCTCGACCAAGATAACTGGTTAGCCTCACCCACCATGTTGTCTTAAAATGGCAGGCACTTTAAGAAATCGCCGAATTTGGCAGTCAAATATAAGTTACTTTAAATAAAAGCAGCTTGGATAAAGCTGACTAATTTCGCGAAATTCTCATTCATAATGATTTAGTATTGATAAAAATTAATATTGAATCTCTTATATTCGGTTTCCGCTAAATTGAGCTTCGTGTGTTTGAATAATATAAGTTGGCTTTTTTTAAATAAGAAATATGAAAGCTACTTCTTCCTCCCGGCACTGGCATTAAGGACTTTTTTTAAGTTCGAACTTGTGAGATTGTTTTAGAACTAGTACATACAGGGTTTTTTTTTATTATTGACGCTATTCAGAGCAAGCTGTAACTCTTTCTAATAACCAAACTGGTGGCAAACTTGCTAAGAGGACTCAGGATGACATGAGGAAAAAGATTACGATAAAAAAATAGTTTAAAGCCTCGTCGATAGCGGGAAATGTGGTGCTGTTGTATTCTGCGTAGCTGAGAGTTTAGCATAAAACACAGTTAACAATTGAAAACAAAAATGTATACCTACGTATGCGACAACAGTGCAAATAACCGGACTGGTAGTAAACTTATTAAGAGGACTCGTGATGCCATGGGGAAAATGATTACGAGAAAAAAAATAGTTCAAAACATCGTCGATAGGGGAAAATGTGGCGCTTCTGTAGTATGCACAGCTGAGAATTAGTATAAAACACAGTCAACAAACGAAAACATAAATTTATACCTCCGTATGCGACAACAGTGTCAATAATTTGGGCTATAAACGCATGCACAAGGTTCCGAGAAACATTTTAAGCTTATGTTGTATATGAGTCACAGGTTACCGCAGCGCGCACATGTATCCCAAATTATTGGAACTGTTGTCGCGTAGGTAAGTGTAAATTTGCTCATTTGCTAAATTATTTGGTATAAATATATGTTTTGAACCAATTTCCTTTTTTTCTGAATTTTTTTCCTATGACGTCATTAGTCCCCTTACCACGCTTAATGCCATTTCGGTTATTAGAATGGGCTACAGAGGGCTCTGAATAGCCTCACACTAAAAAAAAAATACTCTGTTAAAAAAATAAAGAAAAATATTCGTGTACGAAATATCGCGATTGTTTAAAGGATGGTTGCTTAAAGAATTAAGGCATTATATAATTTAGCAAATAAATCTCAAGAATATTGACTCGAATAAAATGGATAGAAAAATTCGCTTTCAGGTATAATAAATTAAAAACATGCTTAATTTGTTTCATTTATGCACGAACCTTTTAAAGGCAGAGTGGTGTAACTCAAGTTTTCTTAAATGTTCAATAACAATGATATTCCAAATGAGCTACAATGATTTCCTATGGATTAAATAATTCTTGAGTGTTATTTACAGGCTGTTTGTATGTATATATCAAAATTCCTATATATAGACATATATCCCTATAACATCCATGCACTTATCTCAAATTTTTTTTAATTAACTGCTTGCATCAATCTGCTTTTAAGCGCCTTGCAGAAAGAAAATAGTTACTTATGTAGATACTTGCATGAACAATTCGATGTTCAAACTAGTTTCTAATCGGACTAGAATTTCGGACGTTGATAAATTTTGACTATCTTGCTTTTGAGCGTCCTTGTAAATGAACAATTAAAGCTACATACTTCTTTAATGAACTTATCCAAGATACCGGGAAGAATTATACGCTGTAACAATTAGGTATGAATTGATTCAGTATTCCCGACGTTATCGTAATGACGAAATTTACAATTTATTGCTTTTGTGTGTGCCTGTCATCTAACTATAAGATCAACATATTTGATTAATTAACTGATTTAAAGTTTTGTCAGGATCTGTCTACTAAACTAGTTAACATTCACATAAAGAAGCAATAATTTTATTTTTAAATCTGAGAATAGCTGTATAAAAAATAATTTATAATTTTAATTTAATAATTTAAAATGCGTGGTAGAACTACTGTTTAAAGTCTGAATGTGATTAATTTGATGGCTTCTATTCTAGTTGTTTTATTTGAATACTAACAAGGGAATAACTTTTGGTGCTGCTGGCACCTATTATTGAGTCCTGGTGCATTTCAAAGCTCTACATTACAAAGTTTGAGAATCGATAAAATTTTTCTGTTAAATTCTTTTTTTTTTTTTTTTTTTTTTACAGCAACATAATTTTCTGAAAATGCAATTTTTGAGACCACTTATCGGACTATTAAAATAGAATTTTTTTTTTTTAAAGAAAAGCATTTAGAGATACAAATTAGTGAATAATAACTGTGAAATATTGAAAAAAGTTTAAAAACTCCTTCAAGACCATACGAATTTGATTTTGAGAAATTACAACATTATATTCATATTTTGGCGGAAAACACTTTAGCATTTTTTTTTTCAAAAGTTAATCTTTCCGGAAACCCTAGCCGAATGTCTCATGGCTGCTTGTCATGTGTAGACAGTGGTTTGGACTTCAGTAGAAATTGCATTGTCTGACCTAATTAAACACAGTAACATTTTTAAATTGTGTAAAAATATTAATTTACTTTATGATTACTTTTACCAAAAGACACAACATTTAATACAATATTTCATTTCAAAAATTCGAAACTTTATTCCATCCGACTTCAAAAGAAAATAACTAGTAAATCTGCAGATCGGGAGCCACAACGTCAGATTTCCAACTCGTTCTTTTTAATACACTTTGCGTAGTATTCAACTTCCTACAAATTGCATTTTTTTTTCAAATTGCATAAATTTTTATAAGAATAAAAAATACTTCGAAAAGTTTCAGAAATTAAAAGCGACTTAACTCACTTTAGGTGCGCAGTAAACAAATATAAATTCAATAATAAAAATTGAAAAAAATATAAAAATATATAAAATAAGATTTTAACAGAGAAATTTTATCGGTTCGCTGACATTTATGTATAGGGATATAAAATGCACCAGGTCTCGATGCTAGATGCGAGCAGCACCAAATGTAGTTCCCTTGTCAGTATCATCATGATTACTGAAGGATCCGAAAACGTTCTTCCCGTGTTACAGAACTGCATGGTGTACAGAATATACACTAAAACTATAATATATTTCAACGTCTAATACATATATGCATACATTTTGGGGGGTAGGTTGCTCATTACCAACATAAAAAGGCATTTTATGTGAAAAATACAATTTGAGTAATGAATAAAGTTTTGAAATTTAATAAAAATAGTACTTTTGCGTTAGCCATATTCCAAGAATTAATAGCTGTATAAATCTGCTACTATTTTGATATTCACAGTAGCATTTTCAATTCTGATTATTTAATTCGATTAGATCAATAATTAAAATTGTTCTATTAAGTTTGTGTTTTATATGTCTTATTTTAAATTTGTTTATTTATTTATCAATGAAGATTTAATTTCGTCGTGGACAGACAGGGACAAATGCTGAACTATTTATATTTTTGTAAGTGCAAGCAGGTTAACACTCGTTATCAGTCTATAGCGATATAATATGTTTAAAAAAATTCATGCTTGAAAATTCTTTTAAAATTCATAAAAAGTTGCAAATTAATGTACAGTTTTCATAAATAAATATGCATTTGAAAGTACTCTTTTATTTCTAATTCGATGTGGTAAAAATTGATATAGTGCGATGGTAATAAGTTAATAACTTTTCGAAAAATAAGATATAGATTAGTTAGGTCATTACCACTGTCGATATGACGTCAGTGGTACTCACATACTTGCCAACATTCAACTAAACTTCCGTAAAATGTGAATTGAGTTGACTCAGGTTATACATGCTACTAACCAGAAAATTTATTTGAAATATCATTATACACTTAAAATCAAGTTTCTGTATGAAAACTATTTCATTTAATTTCTTTAGTAAATTTCTGGTTCGAAACGTATTTAATCTGAGTCAATTTAACTCGCATTTTACGGAAATTTAAGAGAATGTTGGCAAGTATGTACTCACGGACACAGTTCTGCTTTAAAATATAGATGTGCTTTTAATGGGGAAAGCGAGTGTCAATTTTTAAACGCATCTCTTAATGGATTACTGTTAATAAACGTTGTATTTTGTACTTAAACAGACTTGCGTGCATAGTCCCAGAGGTTGACTTGAACACAAGGTCCAGCAACATTTTTCGGCCCTCCCCCATTTTTAAACTCAAATAGCTGCTGGACGATTTTGTAACATGTGAGCATTACAAGGTACAAAATGAGACTGCGCAGGTGCAAAATGAGACTGTTTACATTTTTCCTCAGTCAGGCTGTGCGGTAATCAGGCCCTGCTTGTGTATAGTTAAAGATATCCTTCCATCTTAAGAAACATTTTTTGGTTACATAAAACGAAAGGCAGTCACAGAGGATTTTTTTATTATATCCCCAACACTTATTAAATGTAAATAATAAAATAAAATTTTGATATCGTATACTCTTTTTTCAAAGAATGATGTAAGCCGTAAGGTTCTATAAGCAGTTTCTTTTGAAATTGTTAATATTGGCAGCCCTGAAAATGAGTAAAACCGATTTATGGTGAATCGAATAAACTATGTTAATTAGGAAAAATGGACGTGAAAAGTACACGGTTTCCATTATAATAATTATAATAATCCAACTTAAATGAGCAACTTCTATTACTTTTTGGTCTATGAAAAGGCTACTACAATTATGAAAATGTTTCGATTCGAAAAGTATTCGATCTCTATAATAATAATCGTAAAAATCCATCTTAAATAACCAAAAAGTTTTGATTTATGGTAGTTTTAATTGTGAAATTTTTTGGGATGGAAAAGTACTAGGTGCCATTAAATATCAATTATAAAAATCTGTCTTTCTTGTTAACATACAAAATTGCATATTTTAAAGCAAATCTGTGCAATTTCCATTTCTGCAAAATGTTCCCTTATTCATTCGTTAAATTTTATTTTTAATTATATTCCATTTGGTATCGTTGAATAATTATCTATTATAAAACAGATTAAACTGTAATGAATTTTCAGGAAAAGTTACAAAGTAGTCTCGCAAATAATCCACCAGTCAAT
The DNA here is from genome assembly GCA_963932465.1 of Maratus speciosus. Classification (NCBI taxonomy): domain Eukaryota; kingdom Metazoa; phylum Arthropoda; class Arachnida; order Araneae; family Salticidae; genus Maratus; species Maratus speciosus. The sequence goes on along the minus strand of OZ010790.1, from coordinate 172,391,333 downwards.
TCACTCATTTTATTTTAAATCTGTATATAAATCAAATGCTTTGATAAAACAAAATGAACTCTACAAAAACGAATAAGATAGTTTTGAAAAAATTATATAATGATTTAATTATTTGGTATTTTCTGAAATATATTCGAATAAATGCATTTTCATCGTTCACAAATTGCGTATTAGACTCACAAACAAGCGTAATATTTTCTAAAAAGTTAAAAGGAGGATTTTTTTGTGATATGATGAAAGAAATAGTTGAAAGCTCTCGAAAAAACTGTCTGATATATTTTATAGAAAAAAAGTGTTTAAATTCATTCTCATTTGTTCTTGAAATAAATTAATTTAAAAAGACACACATTCCGTGAAATATTACCACATATAATGAGCATTTGTATTTTTTAATGCATAAATTGTTTTGGCGATTGTATCTCACAGACACGTAGCTACCTTCCTTTTTACTTTAAGGATAGCGATTTTTGGAGTGTTAAAGATCTACTTGGGTTTGTAAAAAACGATTGAATATTCTTATTTATTCCTAATATCATTAAGATATATACCTATATTACTTTATACATTTACGTGGAAAACAGAAAATGAGCTAAATAATAACCGAAGATGTAAAAAATAATTTGATATACAAAGTGTAGATAGCCGCAGGCTATACGATTTTCACTGAAATGCACAGAAAAATGTGGGACTTTTTAATGATGAAAAAAAGTATTGATAGAATATTTACATATATCACTGTCAGTTAGTGATGTGCCTTTATATTCTTATTTAAACCATCGTGTGAAAAGAATTGATGCAAAAATCTTCTTCGGTGCTTTGCAGAGTGTCGTAACATATCTGAGACTCGTGTACATTAGTGACAACTCTTACTCTGAATATTAGTAATTTTACGTGCGTTGCGAATTGCGATGAATTCGTATGCAAACTACTGAATCTACACAAGTGCCACATTTAGGGAAAAATATTCTGGAATGCTACTACCAATAATAATAAATTCCATGTATATATCCCATGTAGTATTTTGTTTAATTCAGTAAAAAAAAGTATCATACCTGAGCAACTATCTTCTTGGAATTATAGAATCTTTTACTTTTGTATCATTCTATCTATAGTATATAAAAAAATTTAGAGTAATGTTTACAGGATTAATTTATTTTTTATGAGATGGATAAATATTTCATGAAAATAATTTTCAAAAGGAATTCATATAAAAATTATTGCAAAACTCAGAAAATGTGAAAATAAAAATATTAAGTTCACGTTTTAAAACACAACAATTTCTTATTTGCCTACAGTACTTAATGCCTACAGTAGTTTTTTAATTAAGTAAATTGAACGAAAGTTTTTTCACTGCGATACAGTAAGAAGAACAGCAATTGCAGGAATAGTTATAAAAATAATAATACTTTTAATAATCTAGTCTTTCTAAGAATAAAAATAGAATGAAAATCGCACAGTTTTATTATAAATAATGGAATAATTTGATTTTCACTATTTTATAATTTACAATGAACATTTTCTTTCATTTTTAAAAACTGCTCAGAAAATATAATTTCAAAAGAGATACCATTTTCTAAAATAGCTACAAAAAATATTTTTTGGGATTCTTTTTTTTTTCCTAATTACATTTCATGCATAAGATAAAGTTTTTAAAATTCTTTGAACTTAAACTTGTTTAATTTTCATTTGAAAAAATTATTTCAGAGAAGAAAAAATATTAATATTTGAATTAAGATGCAAACTTGTAGAGGATGGAGGTGCTTTTTCAGATCTCGAAGAACGCATAAAATTTTTGTTTTGGGCAAAAATACTCATTCTCAACTCTTCCTAATTTATTAAACACTAAATACACTGAATACAATATTTTTTATATAGAAAACATTATCTTAGTCAACATAAGACGTGCGAAATAATTTTTTTTATGAAAATTGATATTTCATAAAATCAGTTTTGTTTTTTATTACGTAAATTGAATTATTAGAAAATAAACATTTTTTTTTCTTTTGTGTTAATGGATAATGTTGAATTAAATATACAGGCTGACCCGACTTATCACTGACCAATAGGTAATTCGTAAACTGTTATACTTCATGTAATACAATCCTTTCAAACGTTGATCGCATAATCTTATAAGCAATTTAAGATACTCCATGAAATAAAAGTTTTTTAAATATCACATTTTTACTCTTTAGATTTTAAAAATATTGGACATTTTTTAGAATAAAAGACCCAGCTAGAATGTAAATACAATAATTACAGCAAAAGGTATAACTGTTTTGTAGTTAAACTGTATATGGTTGTTTAAAAAGTATTTAAAACTTTAGATGCAATTATCTCACAAAGCAGCTTTTAAAGATTTTTCATATTTAAATGATATCGCCAAATTTCTAAACTGTTAAAGCAGATAAGTGATTTTTTTTAATATAGGGAAATACACTGCTCAAACAAATTAGGGGAGCAAGCAAAAAAGTGAAGAGAACAGTGCAAGACAGCCATGTATGGGCATAAAATGGATAGTATACGTATATTAATGCACAATACAGAAAAAAAAAAGACGAAGAAATAATTGCAAGGGAGATTTTATTCTTCGAAAAGATGAAAATAACATGAAAAGATGGTTTAGGGCAACAATTTGGTTTCATGTAAACGATAAAATGTATTGTTTAGAAATGATGCAAGATTTTTAATATGACGTGTGGTCTCCTAGAACAACTAAGACTGCTGCACACCTGTTTTCCATGGATGCGATGAGATTATTGATAAGACTTTGGGGAATACTGTTCCACTTCTCAAGAATTGCAATCACCAAGTCCCGGACAGTAAAAGGAGGCCTCGGTCTCGCAGCAATGCGTCGTCTGCGTATGTCCCAATCATGCTCGATAGGATTTAGGTCAGGAGAGCATGATAATAATTCCATTCGCTTTATTGTTTTAGCTTCAAGTTCATTTTCCACAAGACGAACTGTATGAAGTCTGGCATTATCATGCATGGAAAAAAAAGAAAACACTAATTTCTGACACGTAAAATACGACATGAGGTCTCAGTATCTCGTCTGTATAACTTCGGACCGCCAAAGTGTAATTCCGAATTATATGCAGGCCCGTACGTCCGCCTACGCTGATTCCTGCCAATAGCATCAACCCACCTAGTGTGTAATGTGATCTTTCACAAACGAATGTGGAATTATTTTGAGTGCCTCTTTCTCTCCATGCCAAAACACATCAGATGTCACATCCAGAATGAATCGGGACTCGTCTGTAAACAGAATTTGACTCCATCAACGTTGCCTCCAATTTCGATGTTCAGTTCGCCACCTTCCTTGGGCCTCATAGTGACTTGAGGTCAACGCAATACAGACCATTGGCTTACGTGCATAGAGACCACCCTGATAAAGCCTATTTCGGGCTGTTTGGCTGGACACCCTTCATCCTGTGGCCAATAACAATTGTGTTTGCAGTTGAGCAGCATTGCCCGTTCCGTCTCGACGAGCTCTTAACAGGATATATCGGTCATCAGTTTCTGTGTTAGCACATTTTCGACCTTGCACTTGTCGATGACTACCATCCCATGCGACTTGGAATCGATTCCATAATCTGTCATGGACACTTCTTGCGACTCCAACAGCGTCCACGACACTTCGTTGTGTTTCCCCAAATTCAACTGTCCCGATAACACGCCAAGCCATGGATTGTGGTAAATAATGTTGTTGTGACATTTTCAAGACACCTTTTCTCAAAACACAGGCTGAGCAATTGAATTTTACAACTGAGGCAGTGAAACAGACGTTTCTGCAAAATCTCGATTTCTGCACACCTTTTTCTAGTTTTGGATGTCATAAACTTTAATTTACATGTGAAGTTTTCTTTTTCTGTTTTCTACAACACTTTAAATAATGGATGTTTTATTTTACATTACTTATCGGTGTGAATATTTGCGTATTTTCGTTAAAACCGTGTGCTCCCCTAATTCTTTTGAGCAGTGTATATTATAACCAACAACGAAAATATACAATAACCTCTTCCGAGTTACCCACGAATCCTAAAAACGTTCTTTAATTTTAGAATTCTCAAAACCAATATATTTTTCTAATTTAAAGAAGCATTTTTAACTAAAAACGATACTTTTGTTGCCGCTCATTTTAGAACCATCTCTGAGTAATTTTTATAGTGTATTAGTCCGTTTTTTTAAACCCCGAACAAAGGGATGCACATTCGGATCGGATGCCATCAATTCTCAAATAAACTTTTCATATTTAAGAAACATGTTTATGATGCATTAACAGCATTAACATTAACATTAACATTAATATTATTCTGTTACTCTTGCATGTATAAATACAGTTACGAAGCTGAAAACCTGATATCACGGTTGGAGAAAATTGACTAATATACTATAAAAACTACTTGGAAACTACTTGGAACTACTTCGAAAATTAGCGGGAGAAGCAAAACCCATTTTTATATAAATGCTTCTTTAAATCTTGAAATTATGTTATTTCTGAGTTATCTAAAGATAAAGGACGCTTTTTACAATTGTCGGTAATTCGGAAGAGCTTATTTTGTATTTTCAATCATGGTCGTTGAAACATTCGCTTTTTTTTTTTTTTTTTTTTTTTTTTTTTTACAGAAAATGTCAGATAAAGTTATAAGACTTTGTACGATTATTTTCAGCTATATATTGATTTATTAATTAAATTGCTTTTTTATTTATTTTATTTTCTTTTTTCGAGATTTTTGTATTCTGAAAATATGACTCTTGTAGAAAAATATTCGTAAAACTGATCTTTTTTCTACAATAAATATTAGTTTTCTCTTATACAAAAATTAAATAAATCCTGAACATAAATTAATATTTATCCATATCCTTTAAGAAAAACTGAAGTATACAAGAAACGCTTTTATTTTAGATGAGATATAAATCGTTATACATGGATTCCTAAAAGTCCTTTATATATTATTTTAAAATTTAATAATAAATCAAGTAATTGTCGTACAGGAGTGCTGTTTGGACTAAAATAATTCTCAGGATGAAAAGTTTTCTTCAGACGAATGAGAATATTAAGTTCAAAATTTCGATAGTAAATGGCGCAACATGTCCGCAAGTTCAAAGATGCTTTTTCCCGATTTTCCGATTAAATTTGACGCTGTGACACAGAAAAGACGACCCCTAGCAAAAAAGGACAAAGTATATGCTTCTATTGTGGCGGAAATTTAATAAGACGAGAATCACGCATGTGATCCAGTCAATTCCATAAGCAGTGCTAGCGAACACGTCTATTAAACTGGTGTTCCGTTTGAATGTGGCTCGAACTACAAAAAGTGCACTTATTGGACTATGACAGGGTTGGCGAACCTATGGCACACGTGCCAGAGTTGGCATATAAGACAATTTATCTGGCACGCAAAAAAATAAAACATTCAATTATTTTTACATGAATTAACACATCAAAAGAATTTTTTTGTGTGTGTGATGTTATGCAGCGTTTTCGGCATGCATTTTGCCTTTCTATAAGATTTTATAAAGCTGCATTTTCCAAATTAATTATTTTAGACTCACTGCAGTAAGATCGCAAATGGATCCAATTTATATGTATATTTATAAAATTATCAAAATATGAATCAGGCATAAACATTCTCCATCGAACATACAACAACAAAAATCTCATCAATAATTTATTGATACATCGTTTAATGCAACTTAGATAATTATAACTAGATGTTGTATTAATATCAACGTAAAAAATTTCTAACATGAAATTTTGTATTTTTGTTTTCTTATTACAGTGAAAATATTACATAAATGAATCATATTCACGAATTAAAATTTCATTAATGTAATGGCTTATTCCAATATACAGAGAAATAGCATTTTGATGTTTAATGCTTTTTAAATTATTAATGCTTGAAAGCAACTGATTCTTTAACTAGTGTTTTATATAAACATCGTACGTTGCAAAATTATTTTATGTCAAATTGTGGCACGTTACACTGTTGATAGTTATTGTTGATTGACTTTTTGGCACGCGCACGTAAAAAGATTTGCCAAACCTGAACTATGATAATGGATTGCACAAATTATATTACTCTTTAACTAATTTTGACAAAATAAAATTATCTGTATCTGAGTGCTTGAGTTTTTTATGCATCTTTTTGATTAATTTAAGGTACAACGCCATCTATGGGAGGTGATAGGAAATAATTTTTTATTCACTTGAAGAAAAAAAAAAAGAATGTTTCATCGTGAGAAGCATTTTAGTGCAAACGGCACTCCTGTGCAACAATTGCTTGATTTTTTATTGAATTTTAAAATGTGTGAAACAGTTTTGGGACACCCTGTATATAAAACAATTAATTAATTTTGAACTTTTAAATAGTGTTTTTCTAAATTACATATATAATACATACATATATATATATAAATGCTATATATATATTTTTAATAAGAAAATTAAATATATTTTATAGATAAAGAAATATCAATAAAATTATATGTGTCTGAACCGCTTAAAACGAAATAGTCATCTTTAAATAAAGTTACGGAATTTTAATTTTCATACCATTCTAATATTTCATTTAAAAATTATACTCCATTCTATAACATTTAAAACAACAACAACAACCAAATATCACATTTTTTTTTATTTCAAAAACTAACCCATATATAACCATAGATATAACCCATTAAACTTTATAAATTTCTAGTTTTAAATACACGTGTTTTCTTTTTTAAATTCCGAAAAATGCTAAATTCGTAAAATTTTATGAATCGTAATTCGGAAAGTTTTACTGGTATAAAATACTTTTTTTTTTTTTGTGTGTGTGAAAAAATATTTACTCAGATCTTAGAAAATACACTATTTTAAGCATTTAAAAAATAAGAAAAAAAATGGCTAAAACATACCTTTTTGAAATCTGCAATAAACAAAGAATTACATATCATTCATAAATGTTGTTAATTTTTTCTAATTCAGTATTGTGCAGTGTACAAACTCATTTTTTGTAAAAATCTATTTTTAGGCGTCTACAGCATTTTTTAAATTTACGAAGTTCATTTTAACAATAACGATGCGAAACTGTTCAAATGATAAATAAATCTTTGGTTTGAAAAAATAACTTACGATCATAATCTGTTGAGAATTTTTTAAGCAACTTATACTGACTACCGTTTTGGGAGATGGTTGCAATAAATAGAACTTTCTTTAAAATCTCACTGTATAAGTAACATTGACTTTTGTGCAAGCTGCAGATATGCAACGTGGTAATACAAAAGGTTAAGTATAACTTTCGGGATGTATAAACTAAATAAATTTCAAAATTCGTAAATTTTACCAAAGTAATCTCTTTGATTTAAATATTCCTGCTTATAGCTATAACTAGTTTGACTTTAATAAATTCTTACAACGTTTAAAACATTTGTACAAATTGTACAAATTTATATTTGTAAAAAATCGATTTTTGGACGTCTCCAGCCTGAAAATTTTAATTTTCAATTTTTAATTTTGCAAAATGTACGAAGTTCATTTAAGAAATAACGATGCGAAACTACTCAAGTTAAGAAATAAAACAGTGGCCTGAAAATGTAACTCAGTATCCCCGACTATTGAGATTTTTTCAACAGTTTATATTGACTGCCGTATTGGTTGATAGTAGTAATATATAGAATTTTCTTTGAAAGCCCACTGTATAAATAACATTGACTTTTGTGTATGTTGCAGATATCAAACGCGGTGATACAAAGGGTTAAGTATATTTTTCGGACACAAAAACTAAATACATTTAAAAATTCGTAACTTTAACCAAAGTGATCTGTTTGACATGAATACTAATACTAACAGCTTCTAACTTTTTAGACTTTTATAGCTTCTTGCACCGTTTAAAACATTTTTGCAATAAATTTGAAATATAACTCTGAAACTAATGGTTTAGAAATTAGATTCGTATTAGTTATTGATGAAGAGATTAAACTACATCTGTTTCATCTTCAAATGCGCTGTTGAACTTTAAATCTTAAAGATCTATTTATTAAGTAGGCATAATTTTAAAGTAATTTAGGTATTACACGGTATATTTTCATTTATCAAACAGAATTGTATATTTTATTGAATTCAATAAGGAAATACTAAGAGAAAATAAATGACTAAGCTCGTTTAAAGAAACAATTTCTCAAAAAATTCTGAATAAAAATAATTTTAAAATATGTTAATTCAAAGAAAATGCTTCCTTATTAATGTAGCTAGTTCATTTTTAAATTAAAATGGTTAAACCATATTCATTTTTTAAAGACATATATTTTTAGAATAAGTTAGGTAAATATTGTACTTTGAACTTAGTTTAGTAATTTAAAGGAAGACTGAAATATGTTTTATACAATTTCTTTAAAAAAAAAAAAAAAAAAAAAAAAAAAAAAAAGTTGCTTAAAAATGGAAGAATAGAAGTCGGGTGAATTCATTTGTAATATGAAATACATTGTTTTTTGCTCTAACATAAATTACTTGAAAAATTAAATTTATTCCTGTTTTTTTTTTTTTTTTTTTTTTTTTGCAAGCGATTCTCGCAAACTTCAATCAGAGTTAATGAAAATTACCATTTTCAAATTATTAATAGATTTTGTTTTCGCTATTCAAAATTTATACTTAGCAGAGAGTTTCTTAAATTCTCTGAACTTTCTTAAATTCTCTGAACTTTCTTAAATTCTCCATACTTTTAGTTTTCAATTTCATTTTCAATCAGAACCACTTTCCTAGATAATAGAATATTTCAATTATTATTATTCTAGAATGATTCATATGGGGGTACAAGTTTTTAAAATGAATGAAAACAATTAATAATTTCAGTCATATAAATTTATTAATCAAATCTATTTCCAAATATTCTAATTGGTGTACAAAATATATAATTTGTTAAATTAAAAACGCCATTTTAGAATTTTTTTTAAACATTTTATATTAAACTTTTTAGAAAAACTTACATGCGCTTGCTTGAAAATATATCTCCAAGTTCGGTAACTTTTTAAATACAAAATGTACATGTTAGTACGACTACTAATACAGTAATTTTTTTATATACAAATTGAAACGTATTGTAAAATATATATTACAATAACTAATTCTATTTACAGGATGCTATCTTTTCACAGTCAGTGCATGTTGTGGTGGAGCAGAGGCGCGTAATTCATCGGCTGGTGGAACACCGGATTAGCATGTGGCATAGAAGCAACCCATATAGGAAATTTCTCTATGATTTCGATGGCATGCGTTCCAGAAACATGTTGATGGTTGACAGCTGAAAAAGAAAGTAATTAATTTTTAATGTGTTATTGTAAACATGAAATTTATTTTATTATTTTTGGGTTATAACGTCTTCCAAAGTAACGATTTTGCGAAGATTGTAGTTAAGATTTCGCAAAGAAGCTTCCCATGTCAGGATAAACACAAATGAATGACCGGAATTAAAAATATATATATTTTTTCAAAACTTTTACACAGATATATGAAAATAAAGAAGAACATTTCAATTTTTTTTCTTTTGTAAATTTTTGATGTGCGAACCATTCGTAAGACGACAAACACTTAGTCTCTAAGCAAGTTCGTTCCACACAGTTTGCAATTTTGCACAGTCAATGATTCTTAATGCAGCACTGATGCACCTTAAAATGTACACGGTTTATTTTATTTATTTATTTATTTTTTAGCCCCTGATATGCTATTTCTTTCAGGCAACAATCAAAATGTTATCACTAAAAAAATACCGTTACGTTACATAAGCCAGCTGTACAAAGAAGCAGATGTATCATTGTAGGGTTAAATATTGATAATCCTACCGCAATTTCTTTAACTTCAAAGTATCGCGCATTTTCCATTGATACACCTTCGTATAGAGGAAAAAAGTACATTTAACTGTAGTTTCTTTGAAAACTACATCTAAATTTTTTCTTGAGATATTATAATTTTTTTTCTTAGTTTTTAATGCCAGGTCTCTAATTGTGGCAACTGAAATACTCCATTTGTGCAGAAAGTGAAGGGAAAATAGTTGGAAAATAGTGGATCACTATATCTTTTTGTTGCCATTTTTTCATAACAACTGAAAAAAATTAATTAAAATACGTGCTATTTTGAAAAAAATATATAAATGGATGATTCCTGATAAAACATGGATCTATTATAAACCTACCTTACCCGTAGCCTTAATTCTTTGCGCACCAATTTAAAAGAGGAATTTTTTAAAGAAAGAAAATGCAAACTCAACTTTGTCTAAATAAATAATCAAATGCTTGAAATGTCAATCGTCTAAAATGAATTGCATTAACCCCCTCACTGACAAACCCGTGTTAATACGTTCAATAAGCTCCAGGTTTCACTGCAATACAAGCAATATTTAAAGTAATATAATTCTATTGATTTAATGTATTTTTAACACATTGAATAATGATTAATACCTCCAAGGATTGCATTCATATTCGTTATTAAGTTTTTTTTAATAAAATGTAGAAATAATCATTTTTTTAGCATATAAAACAAAATGCAGAGAAAACAACATTACAATTTTACCCTTTTCCAAGACTGTCAGAGGGTGCATTAAATAAAAAAATAAAAGAAGTCGCACACTTAGATTTGTTTATCAAAAACCATCTCCATCTGAAAAGCAGTAGCCCTAATGTTTTGCGCATGTGCATTTAAAGAAGTTTTTTTTACCATTGTGATTATCTGATTGTTTGCAACTATGCAAATCGTTGCATACGGGACTGATGGCATGTGCTGTTTAAAAGAAAAGCTATTTCAAATCAATTAATAAGAAGAAACCGTGTGATAAAAGATTGACGGTAGAGTTGTGTAAAAAGATAAACGTAAAACGAAATAGTGGGCGTCTAATGAGGAAAAAAGGCAGGGATTAGATTATTTCTGAATCAACAGTGCGTAATGTTTTGAAAACTTTCGTTGCAACTGGAGAAATACAACCAAGAAACAGTACTAGTCGCCTTCCAACAACAACGGCCCGAGAAAATCGAATGTTCCGTCGAGTGGTAATGAAGATAAGATCGGAAACAATGGCAACAGACGCATCCTATGGCAAGACAGCATAGGGAAATCAGCGAATCGTAAAATGGCTACAAAAAGATTGCTTAAAATGGGCATAAAATCTCATAAAAACAAACGTAAGCCGATGTTAACTCCTGCTCAGAAAAGGAAACGTTTTCTGTGGGCTGTGGACGACTTAAAATAAACATATCAGCAATGGTAAAGTGTTGAATGATCGAACAAATCCTCTTTACCAGTTTTGTAAAGAAATATCGGTTGCTTGGTCGTACGTAAGCCAACAGAGCTTTAAACCCAAACAAGAGAGCAAAAAACGTCAAACAAGAGTGCAATTTCCCGTCAGATGTTCAAATTTGGGGGTGTTTTGATTATTGTAGTGTCAGCCAAATGCTGCCATATGACGTGACTTTCAATGCACAATGTTATCGTGACGTTTTTCGGAATCAGTTGTCTCCTTCAATTCAACAACTTTGCCTTCAGTCGTGTTATCTTTTTCAACTAGATTTAGCCAAACCGCATACAGCTAGGACAACAAAAGCCTGTCTTCAACAAAATGGTACCTTGTGCTAGATTGGGTTCCGAATGACCCGAACATCAATTCTATCGAGGATTTGTGGTGATACTTAAAGAAGGAAGTTCGAAAAAGGACACCAAAAACCAGCTACAGTGACAATCAGTAGTTGAAAAGAATTCTTCTTGAAAAATGACAAACAAATTCAATTTCTGAGAGGCAACGTTTGTTTCAACTATGCCGAGAAGAGTGAAAGATGGTTACGCTGCCAAAGGAGGACCAACGAAGTGGTAAGCCTTACAAATTTCGTCTCATTTGAACATGCGAAAAACATTAGGGACATAAAAGACTTCGGAGGAAATGGATTTCATTGGCCACAGAGTTTTTTTCATTTATTTTTCTTTTGTTAAATATCACTATGTAATAATGAAATATGTCATTTCTCATTACAAATAATTTACATAAAATATTTTGAATTATTTTTTACCTTTATTGTCAAAAAACCATCCATAAACTAATGCGCGAAAAATTGGGGCCACGGGTAAGGTATATTTAATTTTAAGTATCGACAATAATGCTACAAATAATGAAGGCATATGAATCATTAGATAGCTGGTTTTCTTGCCGCGTTTACGACACAGCTTTTTGCTGGGTTTATGTATTATTCCGCGATAGTGACGTCAAATGCATACATTTCTATAGCTGTTGTTTATGACTGGATCATAAATGTGGAATTCTTCAGCGGTTCTTCTATTCTTTAGTCATTTTATATAAAATAAAAGCATGTATTTAAAGCTTAAAACGGAAATATGTTTTGCAGAAGTTCACCATTTTCACTCCAGCGGCTTTGGTATATCTTCACTTTCGAAAATAATGCAATTCAAATTACACGCTTATAAAATGAAATGTTTTACAAAAATTAAGAGTGTCTTTATAAGAGACCAGTGACCATTAGGTTAAAATAATATTTGTGTGCGAGGTAGGCAAGCCAATGTAAGATATATTTTTATTGTAAATAATTTTGTAGGTTCAATATAAATTAATGAAACAGCTCGTTCTTAAACATTTTATTCCGTCGAAATTCGATGTGTTCTAACTCATAATAATAATTTTTTTCCTTATCAGGGGGACACTAAATTCTGAAAAAATAGAATTCCTGCTTCCTGCATTTCTTTTCCGTGGGTTATTCTTCGACAATAACAAGTAATGCAATGATCAAAGATAAACATTTTATACAAGAATAATGTTCTTGAAGGAGACAGAAGCACCACGTACCTATCAATCAAATAATATAATTTTACAATGCACAAGTTTAAACTTAAAATAGTTTTTTTTTTAATATAAAATACACTCCATTAAAGCCATTCAATGTTGATCTTGTACATCGGACCCTATTATGGAAAATAGACTAATATTTTTTTTTACACTTGGTAGAAAGAGCGAGCTAGTAAATTTATTAAAACAATATATAATTAAGAGAAAAAATCTTCTTAAAACACCACCAAAAAATTTTAAATGCGCTAGGCCTTTCGAAAGATCTGAGTCTTTCTTCGTCAGGAGCAATGAAGAAATCCTTCTACTAGGAAAGCCGCAGGAAGACTGCTTCAGGTTTACTGCTTCAGCAGGAAGATTGCTAGCAGTCTTCCTGCTGCTTTCATAGTAGAAGGACGTCTTCTTTGCGCCTGACGAAGAAAGACTCAGATCTTTCGAAAGGCCTAGCGAATTAAAAATTTTTGGATGGTGTTTTAAGAACATTATTTGTTTTTATTCATTCACACCAGTTTTAACTTATTTTCTTCAATATATAATTGTTCTTTTTTAAGATATGGTAAGAACAGCAAAAAGCTTAATTTGTACTGCGTTAAATTGCTTCCAATATAATCATAATTTAAGGGACCTCTTCAACAATTGTGTTTATTTTAAAATTACGGTTGAAATAATGAACTCATTGTATTTCAATGTTCAACTAACAATAATTTTGAAAGAAATTTAACGCATATTTAATTAAAATTTTTAAAAAGTTAACAAAAATTTGAATTTTGTAAAATCCCTACTACTTTTTAATATATATATATATTTTAGATTTTCAAATGTGTATTACATAAGACTGCGCATGTTTTTTTTTTATACATCTAATATTACATTTATTTTAATTTTTTTACTGTATATAGTGTGAAACGCTGAAATCTAACATATCTTCATATACTTTTACATTTTTTAAACAAAAAACCTGAAGGATATTTCTATGCGCAGATTTACCACATATATAATAAAGAACATGTACAAAAAAGTTTAAAACTCTATCTCAAATACAAAAAAAGCCTTAACATTTTTAAAACGCGAAAGTGAAAAAAAATATATGAACATAGTAATATTTTATATTCAAGTGCAAATTATATAAAAAGAACAGTTAATATTATAAAATTGGAATGAAATATTTTATATTCAAGTGCAAATTATATAAAAAGAACAGTTAATATTATAAAATTGGAATGAAATATTTAAATTTTAGTGCAAATGTCTCACCCTCGCCACAATTGTTTTAAATATGAAAGTTAATCAGCTCTTTTTGTACAAATAATTTATTACATTTTTTGACTGTATTTACTCTGCTGTAATCCAAAGATATAAACTGCAGTAGACCTGCCAGAAGAAGACGTATATTACGAAATATAATGTAGCGTAAAGAGAGATTGTATTTCAGCTATACATAGCTTAGAAGCATACATAGCACCAAGCTGGGAGGCCCGGAGTTCAGAAACTAACAAACGATAGTGAATAATCCGAACATGAATATTGTTCAGTAGTCAATCTCTGCAACCGTTGTAATTATCTCTCATTTTCGCAGTGTGGTGACAAGAGAACATTAGAGGCGCACAATTAACTTTGTTTTATATATCTAACTCTGGTACATATGTAACCATAAAGTTTAAAACACTTTTAACTGAACTTGGGTTGATGGTAATAATTTTGAGAAAAAAAACATTGCAATGAAAATGCAACGATATGTGCCTTGATTCGTGTGAAATGTTCATAACATCACAAAAAATAATGGAAAAATAGGGTACCTTAGTGATCGATGATACCGTGTGAAATGGTAATCGGAGTGCAAAATGTAGAACGTCGAGTGCATATTGCTGGCGCTAATAATGAAAACTTCTATCACTTTTTATTATATTATCAGATTTACAACAAAGGTGAAAATATCTGTTAAAATTTTATTACAATATACTTCAGTTTTCTGAAAGCTATTACCAACAATCCAAATTGAGTTGGGGTAGAACACCACGTATTTATTATTAAATACGTGGTTTGAAACTCCATGTTCTATAGTAAGTTTTCATCCTCTTGATGCCTTCTATCATCTCTCTTAATTTGTCTGTCAAATTTTGGGACACCTCGTAGAGGTATTATAGATACAGTGCGTCTCCAAAGTATATGGACAGACGATTTTTTGAAGTAACAGTTCAAAAAATAAAGCCATACTCACGAAAAAAATAATAAGCATATGGAATTATAATACAAGTTTATGACAACAAAGAAATGCAGTATAGGTTTTACAGAATTTGTGTAAAAAAATCAAAATCAAAATAGGCTGTCTCAAAAATATGTGGACTTTTCGAGTTTTTTGCATTTAAATTCGAATTTTGGACCCGTTCCTTTGAATTATCTTGAAAATCGTATCAAGTAAGCTTCAAAATAGTGTTTGGAGAATGTGCAGCTGTAAAGAGAACCAATTCTGCACTACGTTTTGCTTTAATTCCTGAATAGATTAAAATTGAAGACCATGAGCATATACATCTCGTGCAAGTACTCCCCAAAAGTTTTTAATTAGATTTAGGTCTGGGCTGATAGCTGGCCAGTCTGTAACAGTCACTTGATTCTGCGTAAAGCAAGCTGTTGTTAAATGACGGATGTGAATCGACGCATTGTCCTCTTGGAATTTTGAGTTATCTCTTCCAAAAATGTTTCCAAATGGAAGTAGATTGCTTTTAAGGACATTTTAATAATACTCAGAGAACTGTTGACCATTAAGAGAAGCAACATACGTTGTTCCATTGAAACAAATCGCGCCCCACACCATGAGAGAATCCCCTCCTTGTTGTCGACTAATGAACTCCCGAGATTCTCGTCGCAGATAATGCCGATTTTATACCCAGCCATCAGGGCCATCCAAATTAGTTTTGCTTTTGTCACTGAAGAAACACTTAACAATTCTTCGTCCCAAGGCTTGTGTATTTTATTTCAAAGAACGCATACATTTCTATGGTGCACTTTCAGCATAGATTCCGCGCACATTGTGCGATATTTATTAATTTTGCTTGTCTGTATGCAACGGTGAACAGTAAATCTCGTAATCGGAAACGCTGAAGTCTTCAAAATTTCACGAACAAACTTCTTTTGTGTTGAAACTGCTCTAAAAATCTCTCTGTCTTGTCTATTTTTAATGGTCGACCTGAACGTTGTTTTGCAATCGTATTGTCACTTTTTGATAAAATTTCATAAATTCCGGATCTGTTACTCTTTATTTGTTTAGCAATATGAGAAAGTTTAACATTTGAGTCTTTAAACGCCAAATTTTAGCTATGTCCGCAGCAGAGAATTGAGCGTTTCGAGGCATTTTTCCATTATTCGATAATTGAAGAGTGAGCAGTGATTTTATATTGTGCAGTAGGTACTTCAGATGTACAGAACGCAGAAAATGCAAATTTGTTTTGATACCTTGGAAATAAAAGCAATTCTCTTTATTGTCCATATATTTTTGGAACAGCTTATTTTGAATTTATTTGCTTTACAAAAATTCTGTAAAACCTATACCGTATTTCGTTGTTGTAACAAACATATAGTATGATTCCATATGCTTATTATTATTTTCGTGATTATGGCTTCATATTTTGAGCTGCTATTTCAAAAATAGTTTGCCCATATACTTATGAGACGCACTGTATTATATCACACAATACTTAGATAATGGAATTTTTAATCTTAAATGCATAGGCCTAAAACTCAAAAGATAGTACCGATAAATTTTTAATACATATATTTTTTTCATTTTTTTTTTTTTAAATACCAGCACCTGTACTTAAAATCTTTTCAACCCCTTTCGCTTTTCCACACATACCGCTATAAATTCAGCTTTATACAACTTCCGTTGAATGCTTAATATTTTCTTTTTCTATTTTGCTTTGACCTACATTCTTGATCTTTAATGCCGTTGACATTCACACAACAAATTGACCCACATAACATGTCTAAACAAGAACTATGAAGATTAGTTTGGATAAATTCCGTACAAAGTCTTGTTAACAAAGGCAGTTCTTTGTGGAAGTGATTTTTATAGAGTAATTTATCACTTACATAAGCACAATAACATAAGCGTATAAAGAAAGTAAAATTCATTATTTATAATAATATTTCTGTGCTATTTTGATCTAGAAATATTATATATATATATATATATATATATATATATATATATATAAGATTGGACAAATTACCTACTTACGTTGAACATATTGAAGTAATCAACATTTTAATTTAATGGTAAGCAGCTAAATTAATATATTAAAATTAGGAATTAAGAATTTAAATTTAATTTTGAAAAATAAAATACTTGTTTTGCACCATATACTACAAACAGAGTAATTCTTCACTAATTTATTCAACGACGCATGTATCTCTAATTATGTCATTGCTTTAATGGATAATAATTTAAATAATTAGTTAAAGAATGCATTATTTTTGTCAACAAAAATAAGATCGAAAAAAAGCTAAAAATTTCAACTGCTATATGCTGCTCTATACTTAAGATACATTAAACACAATTTGCATAACTACAGACATACACACATTAAAATTTTATTAAAAACAATTAAAATATAGTTAAAAAAATATATAAACGTTTCGGCTATTTTCATAGCCCTCATCAGTAAACAAACAGAGTCACAAAACAGCAAGAGACACAGTAAACAAAAAAACGGTTAAAATCACGGTCTAAGTAGGATAAAATAATCAGCAGGAACTTGGGTTGCTTCGTTGATTGGCGATTCAGCTAAAAAAGTTCTCCAACCCTCAAGGAAGACACGGCTACAATAGACGGGGCAATTGGATCCAATTCCCCAACCCATTTTGCAACCCAAGTTCCTGCTGATTATTTTATCCTACTTAGACCGTGATTTTAACTGTTTATTCGTTTACTGTGGCTCTTGCTGTTTTGTGACTCTGTTAGTTTACTGATGAGGGCTATGAAAATAGCCGAAACGTTTATATATATATTTTAACTATATTTTAATTGTTTTTAATAAAATTTTAATGTGTGTATGTCTGTAGTTATGCAAACTGTGTTTAATTATTAAGTAATCCACACGTAATTCTGTATGTATTTTTAAATCTTAAGATACATTTTCTGTTTGAGTAATTAATGTGATTAATGTTTGCTGTTAGACCGGGAGCCGGCAGCACATAACCACCTCATTGAGTTGCAGGCTTAAATTCGCTAAAACTCGATTCCCATATTAAAACGCAATCAGTCTGCCAAGTCATATCTTGGTGGAAAACAACTAAAAATCCGATTTTACCGGTTGACTCGTAGGTTTACCATTGTATTTTCCTGCTCTCAGTCCGCCAAGTTTTCATACCTTTGGGTGCAGGAAAATGCAATTGTAAACCCACGAGCCGCTAAAATCGGGTTTTTAGGTGTTTTCCATCAAGATATGAATTGGCGGACCGATTGCGTTTTAATATAGGAATTGAGTTTTAGCTAATTCTGGAATTTCAGCCTCCAACTCGATGAGGTGGTTGTGTGTGCTGCCCGACCCCGGTCTATGTATATTATACAAAGAAAATGCACTTAATTTATGCAAAATTAATAATGATATAGAATTTTCTTTAAGGTTAAATTCCGTGCTTGGTTCTCATTTATGTCTTCAACTTTACTCATTTACGTTGAAAATTTTAGAAAATGAATTTTAAATCTAAAAAATTAAAGTATAAGTTTTTATAATAAATTCTTCTCAAAATAGCTTTTAAGTGATAATTTTTAGATAGAATTATTTATTGTAGGTAACTAGTTAAGGTCTTCTTCTAAATTTTTTAAAAGTTTTCTCATTGGCAGTGAGAGACTAATTATTTATGCTTCATATTTTATAAATGATTGTACAGTCGTGAAAAAAAAAGTAAACACCCCTACTAACTCCTCAACAAATTATCGTAGACAAAATTTACTGGTACCAAACGATTGGAAATAAAGTCTACTTTTAAATGATGTATATAAAATTTTCTTAGGGGGTCATCTACATGTTAAAACGAATCCAAACTTCATTTTTTTCAATGGCAATACCATATTTTAACGCGATATTTCAAATCTTTGGTTCAAACTATGCCTAAACCCCAAATTTCAAGTCATTTGAAAGATAAGTTTTTGAATTATAAACATTCAAAATTTAGTGCTTCTAATGTTAAATTACATTTTCATATTTTTATTTATATCTCCTGAAATTATGCTCCTAATGTGCTAATTTTTTTTGTAGCAATAATACTAATATACCCAAACATAAATACGCTGAATTTGCAATTTTTAAAATTTTATGATATGAATTATGAATTATGAAATTAATATGCGAAAAAATTATGAATTGCAACCTACAATTTTTTGATGGATTTAGATTTATTAAGTCCTGCTTTATGGAAATCTCAAATTTCCCATTTTTCTTCCAAGAAGTTTTCAAATTATGCTTAAAAAAGGCAAAATGATGGTTTAAGGAGCCGTCTACGATCCAAGTGAGTAGATATTTTGAAATTTATTCTGCGGTACTGCAATCTAACAGGCTTCATTGACTCCTTGAGTGGCGCTTAAGGTGCCTTGATCAAGAAAGGGCTCTCTCGGTTAACAATCGAGTACGGAACTTCAATTTGGATACAGTCCTTAAAATACGCTCGTTCTAAAATAATTAATTTCTCGGAAACTTATGGTACGAATTGCATAAAAATTCGTTTTTAGGCTAATTGAAGGGTGTAGATTTCATTTATGCTGTCAGAATTGTGTGCTGCTATTGAAAAAAATAAAGTTATGGTTCGTTTTAATATGTAGGTGCCCCCTAAGCAAACTTTATATACATCATTTAAAAGTAGACTTTATTTCCAATCGTTCGATACTAGTAACTTTCTTCTACGATAATTTGTTGAGGAGTTAGTAGGGGAGTTTACTTTTTTTTCCATGACTGTACATATATATATGTGTTTTTTTAAATATAATTAATAAAATCTATTGCATAACAGGCGCAAAAGCAGATCATAAAATATACAATAAATATATACTTCATCAAAATATGAAAATTACAACACAAAAAATTAAGAAAGTTTGTGTATATTAAAAATTTTAACGACTAACTGGGAAAGTTCAAAACAGTTAAACGTTAATCTACGCAGTCAAAAATACTGACTGTTTCTTTTCAGAAGGTGGACAGACTGAACTAACTCCAACCCCCACTATAAAAAATCTTGTAGGTTTCTTGTAGGGTTCGTAGGGTTCTTGTAGGTTCCCTGTCCTACATTCAAAAACTTAAATACTTTTGAAAGAAACAAATAAAAAAAATTACATTAAGGAAATCTTAACGTAAATACTGTAACATAAACTATTTAAAAAGTCAATAAATAATAATAACAAAAGTAAAGTCAGTGTTTTACAAATTTAATAAATTTACGTATATTATACATTTAAAATGAAATCTTCGTTTTCTTCAATGTAAATGTATAAATAAATTTGTTCAATTTATATAACACTGCCTTCACTTTTATTATTATAATTTTTAAATTGCTTAATTTTTAAATTGTTTATGTTACAAAATTTACATTTAGACATCTGTTTTAAGTTAAGTATTAAAATTGTTTCTTTGAAAAGTATTTAAGTATTTGAATTGCCTTTGAATGTAGGACTGGGTCATGTTTCGAAACCTACAAAAAAATTTCTTTGGGGGGAGGGGAGTTAATTCTGTCTATCCACCATCTGAAGAGAAACAGACAGTCTTTTTGCACGATTTTTGTGGATTAATGTTTAACTGTTTTGAAATTCATAGTTAATTGTTAAAAATTTTAATATAAAAAATTTTTCTTAATATTTTTTGTGTTATAATTTTCTTATTTTGTTGAACTATATACATATATATGCTCGTTTTATGCCCATGAGTTATTTTAAAAATTGAAATAAATATCTATTTCTTCAAGCACATATGAAAATCTGAAATATGATTTCATTAACAAGTTATAAGCTTCTAATTTCATGAATTTATGACCTGTTAATCAGCATCAAAGAATAGATAAATAAAATATAATAATGAAAATAACATTAACAATAAAAACAGCAGTAATAATGATACAATTGTTGCTCTTTCTCCGAAAAATATTAGGGTAAAAAGAAAAAAAAAAGTGAAAAATATCAAATTATGCAAATTACAAAATTACGGAAGAAAATAAAGAGAATATTTTTAAACTAAATACATTACCTCTCGGTACATTATATGCATTACATGTTATTTTTCGGTGTAAGAACTTTTTAACAGCCTTTTCCGATGAAATATCAAAAGTTTTATTAACAGGATAATAATAACACATTTTCATTTTTGCACGTACAGTATAATACAACTTAGAGTACAGAAAATAACGTTGCTTTAAAAAAATTACCGTGACTTTAGTAGTGCATCTAAAGGGCCATGTTTGGATAGTGATTAATACTCCTTTTCAAAGAATTGAGTTTCATATGACTCATGCTAAATTTTTATGATACAGAGATCATGCGTATAGAGCACTTGTGACTTTGTTCTTTTGAACTCTGGTTAATAAATTTATGAACATGTTATTTTAATTTTTACTTTCATAATGCACATTTATTTTGTATGCATAAAAACTTAAAAAGCTTTGAAGTTTTCTCATAGCATATAGTTTTTAAATGATTCTACTTATTTTCCAAATGATGGAGTAGTTGTATCCCTTTGAAACGTTCAAGAATTTCTGTATAAATACGATAACAAAAGAGGTGAACATTACTAAAATACAATCGTTTCAAAATATCAAAACTAATGAAGAGAAATGTGAAAGATTTCGAAATAATCTAATTTTATAAATATATAAATTAATGTTGTGCCATCGGAATATAAAATTTAATTATACAGAAAGACATTTCATATTCGAAGATTGATAAAATGATGCCAACAGTTTTCTACAAAAACAAATTTATGTTATATGCCTAAATTGCCAATATTAATGTAATTTCTTCAACTTTGTACAGTAAAATATTAACGACAGTCATTAACATTATTGGTTTTATATTGTTCAATTCCCTTCAACATCCAAATGTTTATTAATGATTTCGGTATAATCAGCAAAGGACTATATTAATCTAATTTACTGCAAAGTAAAAATTAGAAACAAAATTTTATAATTTTATTTAAATGAAGTCATCATGCTCAGCATTAAAGCCTCATTGCCTCGGATTTAAGGATCTGCTGCATATGCATAAAAATACAAAAATATACTGCAAATGGCTTGAAATATCCAATATTGTTTAAGATTTTTAAATCAACGTTTAAGCCTTGTCGTTGTTACATTGAAACAAACGTTTTACAGGAAATAAATAAAATAAGGAAAAAGAAAGCTTTATAAAAAACATTAACACGAAAATTTTTTTTAAAGCTTTTTAACTTTTTTTCATTTAACTAATATTTGTGCGATTTATATTTTATTTACTTAATGAAATAATTTCTGGTTCAAATCGAAATATTTTCAGCTGGTACAAGTGAAATGAGCGGTTGTTGATTTATGTAGTGTTAACCGCTGCATGGTAGGCGGTTCATTTTTGGGAAACTTAATTTTACGGCAAATGCTATATTTGTAGTAGAATTTCTTAATGAAAATTTTACTTCTGTTAAATACGTGTAGAAAGAATTTGCTTATTTCCCAATAAATTTGTTTGTAAAGTCTGATGTATCATTCAGTTTTTCAGCATTTTACGAATATAATTAATTTATTCCTCAAAGAGTTTAAGAAAATGAAATATTTATGTTGTATATAAAATTAAATATGAAGATATTTGACAAAAATTATCGTTTTACATTTACAAATATAACATTATTTACAATAATTTTAAAAACAACATACTGATACTGTTTCTCAGCGCATTGTATTGTAAATTATTCTTTTTGTGACCATTAGAATAATTTTAAATATTTTGCAATGTCATTTCGGTTTATTATTAGATATTTATATGAGTGAAATACAAAATTCTGTTAATACGTATGGGAAAAATAAATTATTTTAAAAAATAAAAGGTAATTTTTAAGTTCTTTTTCTAGACCATATTAATATTCTGTAATTGTTTTTTCATGTAATTCTTACTGATTTTGCCGAGAAATTTAATAAAAATGTTCATAATCAAATGAAATAAATATCATGCTGCATAGCAAAAATGCGAAAACACAGAAATATTTGTTTTTTAACCTTTGTATTATTGAAAATGCGATTGAAAATGCGACTTTGATTGTAAAACCTAACCATAAAAAACGTATATACAAAAGTCAATACAGATGACAAATGTAACATCGATGGTTTAGTATTTTGAGCATTATGACACATTGTAAACATAAAATAATGGATACGAATTTAAATTCTAATGCTTAGCCTGGAAGCGATTTTCGCGTTACTGGCGCTATACACTGTTAAAAATATCGTGAAAAATTACCTCTGTTTTTAAAGGCTATCTATTTTCTGACCAATGAGAACACTCCGTAGGCGTTTAAGTAGCATTCTCATTGGTCAGAAATCAGATAGCCTTTATAAACAGAGGTAATTTTTTACGATATTTTTACAGTGTATGAAAAGTATACAGAAAAGTCTATGTATCATCGGTTTCATACTTGAAAGTATTGATGTTTGAAACAAGGATTTTCTGCGAGTGCTTGAGGGTAAAAATGTTGTTATTTGGTTGTAATTTTAGAATTTTGTAAATAATTAAATATGGTAAAAAATACAAAGCATTTTCAGTCACCAAATCATTAGAACCCTCCGGTATGCAGTACTTATATCGTGTTGAACCTTTTTAGATTTTGACGACAGCATATATTTTGTTAATAAGGACTCGAGTAGTTACTGGAACTTCTGAGGTGCTATATCACCACGTGTTAAGAAAACAGCAGCTCTTAAAATCTTTTAGATTGCATTGCGATGTTTCACAAGTTTGAACACATCTTTCATTCTCGTCTCTCAAATACTCAATCGGGTTGGGATAATATGTTTAAGTGGCCATTATTTTAATCGAAAGTGGGAATTTAATTCCCTGAACCTGTCTGATATCATCCTAGTCCGAGACCTGTTCCAGGGTGCACTGACTTACCGGTAATAACCAAAACTTCCAGGTTGTGTCATGTACATGTTGCACGTTGTTTTGTGCAAGTTGTAAGTAAATGCATAGAAATAGTCGCTCTTATTGACGGATATTTCCAATATAACTAATAAACGAAATGTGTTTTCGTTTAACTCAAATGCAGGCAGTCACCTAGTTTATCCTAATTCCGACATTATTCACACTGCAAATAAAGGCGTCTTAAATTCAGACACATATGTGACTGAAAAAGTAATTCAGACACTTAAGTGTCTGAATATGTAATTTCAGACATCATAGGTGTCTGAAATTAAGACACTTAAGTGTCTTACTATGATCATGGTATAAACACTGTAAACTGAAATGTCTGAAATTCAGACACTTAAGTGTCTGAAAATGGAGTGTTCAATTTTCAGACGTTTTAAAGTGTCTTAATTTTTAAGACACGTGTATCCGTCTGAATTTAAGACAGTTCAAACGTCTGAATCGCATCCATCTTTGATCAACCTGCCTGTTCAGCAATAGGCAGTCGTTTTCTTCACTTTTTTGTAAGCTTTATACACTGTAAAAAGTATCCGTTAAAATATGGAAATTGTACTGTCTATTCAGACAACCATTTACGTTATTTATTTTAATGTAATTTTTTTTTCCGTACATTCCAGAAAATTTTCCATTTTTTTTGCATATTTCTGTATTTAAAAAGTTCCATTTAAAAGATAAAATATAACCTTTCTAGGACAAACCCATATAATTCAATCCCCTTTTCAAAAATCACCTATATTAGGCAGGATTTATTTATTTATATTCATACCAGTGTGTTATTTCCAAGAAATCATGAAATTTTTCATTTCAGCGAAATTTCCGTTATACAGAGGTTTACTTCAGTTTTATTTACTGTTAATTGAGTTACAGTTAGCAAATAATTTTTAGTAGTACGTTTAAAAATATACGATATAACCATGCTGAAAGCGAAATTTTGCCCACTCTCATTCGATTGCTTCTTAAAAAGTTTGATTGCATAATACTTGGGTTACCTACTTAAACCTGTTTAAAGAGGATCGCTTATAATTCGATAGGTAATTTATTCATCAAAAAATAGAAAACTTATTTCGATCACATATTTTCTGAATAACATCATCTGCCAATTACATGATTTAAGAGCAAAAATGAATTAAAATTTATACATTTCCAATTTGGAGTGGAAATTAAACCTTCAATTTTTGAAAATGAATAGTGGCGCCACCTCGTGTAGTCAAAGTAATCTATCTGGAAATAAAACTACAGCGAAATTCGATACATGACGTTAATGATTTTAGCGTATACCAGTGGTTCCCAACCTTTTTTTGGCCGTGCCCCACCTAGGCATCTCTAAAATCATGATGCCCTCCCCCCCCCCCCTCACTTCTATATTATATAAATATTGTCACATAAAAAATAATCTTCCATTTTCCCAGATGGATCCGAAAATAGCATTGAATCCATCATAAGTGATTTCACATTCTTTAATTTATCAAAATCATATTTTTTTTAATTACAAATATGCTTTTAACCTAACTCCATGAATGCAGTGATGCCATGGATCTTCGCATTTACATCGTTTTATTGTTTTTTGGCAACTTACCTCAAATTTTATAACTGATAAACAGTCTACATTTTTATTTTCGCAAAATTTCTTGAAAACATTTTCATATTTTGTATAATGTCTGATAGAATTAATACATTTTATAATGGATTTTAGTACTTCATTAAGAATAAGTGATATTTGTTTATCGCCAAGACTGTATGGATAACATAATTCACAAGTAGCATTTCCGGGTTCACACTTTTATCCAGTTTAAGTTACTACTTACCTTTCCTCCCATAACATACTTCTTTGATAGCGGATTTTTTTCCCATTATTATTATTTGGGCCCCATGTTTTCTCCAATTTAAAATTTTAAAATGCATATGTCATGAATTTCATATTCTGTATGTGGTCTGCAGAAGACCCATAAGAAGTTTACTTTCAACACTTTCCTTCCGTGATGCAGGGGTTTTATTAATTTAATAAATGTAGCACCTCATTTTTATCATTCAAAACATTTTTTAGATTAAACATGCCCAAATAGTCAATTTTAGATATACTCTACAAAATTTCCTATGTAAAATTTCCCTCGTGGGGCATATTACACTATGAATAGATGTACAAATTTTTTTTTTAAATAAATAGTAAAAAAAAAGAGGTGCAGTGTTTCAGTTATTTTTAAATTTTTTCATCTATTATTTCTATTTTTAGACTAAGACACTACTTTCATTAGAAAAAAATGACAGAAAATTTGTTAATAAGAAGTCTGAAATTGCCCCCCTGAAAAGCCATATTGCCCACTGTGGGGCGTACGCCCCACGTTGGGAACCACTGGAGTATACCCTCTGCCATACGTGTACCCTGTGTTTTTTTTTTACGACTACAGCACTGTGTATAAACTGTTCAGAATGATACTAAATTGGAAAAAAACTTACTGCTACTTAAGGGGACCGGGAAAGCAAAATTCAACCAAAAAATCGATTTTTACTTTTTTATATCATTAAATATCCAACGATGTGTCACACATATTTATATATGAAAAAATAAGTGTTGAAATTATTCATTTATTATTCATTATTTCATATTTCACGACTTTTTCTCAAAACTTGGATTTTTCATGTTTATGTTTCTTTTTTTCAATATCTATTAAACTTAAGAACTCAGATTTTTTTTTAATATTTGTGTTATGTTATATTGTATACTTTAACTCTGGGATTTAATGATTTGTTGAAAATTATTTATTTTAGGCAGTGAAATCTTACCAAAAATGCTAATTTAAAAATGATTTTCAATAAATAATTAATTTTGAGTTTCACATAGAACGAAAATGGTCTGTTAAAATACGTAAAGTATGTTATTCTGTCTACTCTAAAAAATCTAGATCTCTATCTTTCACAATTTCTGAGAAAAAGGTACATAAAGTTGGTGAATTTAACATGGCGGAGATAGGGCTTTCCCGGTCTCCTTAAAAACATTGCTTGTGCTTGATGAATAACATTATTTTGAAAAGTCTGCCGACGAAGTCGTAGCCGAGTGGTTAGCGCGCCCGTCTCCCACGCAGAGGACCCTGGATCGAATCCCACCTGTGGTAAGTGTTAAAGTTTACTCTAGTTTGGAATGAATACTATATAATTCAGATGGCCTTTGGTTAGTGGTTGTATATAAGATATGGAGATTAGTTCTTGAAAAATTATGTTTTATCTTTTAAATGGAAATTTTTAAATACAGAAATATGCAAAATAAATGGATTTTTTTCTGGAATTTACATCAGAAAATTTCAATTAAAATATGTAAATTATACTGGAGTCTCGAGGGGCTACAGTTTCCATATTTTTAGGGATATATATATATATTTTACACCGTATAATGCTTACGAAAGAAAAAAAAAAGGTGAAAAAATGTTTGTTGAAGTGGTCAAACATGGATGCAATTCAGACATTTGAAGTGTTTGAAATTCAGACGCATACAAGTGTCTTAAAAATTAAGACACTTTAAAACGTCTGAAAATTGAACACTCCGTTTCAGACACTTAAATGTCTGAATTTAAGACATTTCAGTTTACAGTGCAATAGAAACTAAAGATGATCCTCCGCCTGTATTTCATTTCAAAATTTTCTTCGATGATACTTTTACTATAAGTTAAATGCATAATGTCATAATGGGGATGGATGTAGTATAAATATAAAAATAACAATAAGTCTCTTGGGGCATACAATGTGTTAAGGGGCTTTGAGTTTACAAGTGATATCATTTAAAAACAATTTCTGTAGCTTTACTAAGTTTCGTCTTTAACCTCTTCAGTTCTGAAGCTAAAATAATAATCCAAATGCTTATTCATTGGTTTTTTCCAAACAAATTGACATCGTAAATGACAGAAAAAATATCTTTTCTGAAATTGATCATTTAGGCGCTTAGTAATTTAGGTTTAAAACTATGGATCTGAAATTAAAAACCCCATTAAAACATCAATTTAATAACCATTAACCTACATTAATGCAATCAGAAATTTAAGAGCTTTACACAAGTAAATAATCTACAAATCCTCAAAATTTTTTATTGAAAAAGATTTAAGTTAAACATGAAAATTTCCCACTTTCTTGGTCATACTATCTTTTGGGCATTTTGCAAACTCAGATGAAAATAACATTTATTTTATGTGGGGATTAGCTTAGATGTTGCCATTTATTCGTTTGCTTTGAAAGCAAAAAACATTATGCTATTAAAAGGTGATGTGAAAATGTAAAAAAAGTCGGACATTTTAGTTTTTATAAGGAAATAAACAGAGGTCCCCGCTTGGGGAGCCAGGGACCGAAAAGGTTAAATAATCTGCTCCCTTTCATCTAATTTATCGTGTTGATAACTGAGCAGTTTTTCAAAATTCTGAATCCTAATGAGTGATACTATAGAAAAAATTCACTGTTTTCGAATTTATGCTTAAAAAATTAATTTATTACATTATGTTATTATTAACAGAGCTAAGGTATTTTGACTCCACAGACCATCACTCTTTGTAAATCCACCAAAAACGCAGTAGCCAGAGTACTACTGATGTTTTTATGCGTCGTGTATTTACACCTCATTCATTCTGGACTCCTCAACTGCTTGCAGGGAGAGAGTCTGTTTGAATTAAATTTTGAAATCTTGTAGAATTTAACATCCGTAAATTAAAGTTTTTGAATTTAACATTTTCAACATATTTTTTCCGGTTAATATTTAATAACTAATATATATTTAAATGATCTTTCGTTTTAATATTTTTATGTTATTAATATTTTTTATGTTATATATTAACTGGGGGATCGAAGCCTGGATTTCAAAACATAGCCGAAAACCATTTTTTTATAATTCTAAAAAATCTTGTATATTTAATATATTTTTTTAATCTGATCCATTAAAAACGCAAAAAAGCATTTTATCAGAAAAATATCAGTAATATATTATTAATAATTATTTTAATAAAGGGATACTTTTGTCTAAGCCGCATGCCAGGAGTTAATGGCCAAAGAATTCAGCTAAGATTTCGCTACTTAATGAAGTTTTTTTTTTTAAATTCTGATAATTTCAGTTGTTTAAGCACTTATTTCGAGAACATGTCTGCTATAATTTTATTTCATTTATGTTACATTATTATTAATATATATATTTTGATGAAGTTTTAATTTCTTTCTGGATTATTATATGGGAATAAATGTGGAACCATATATCTTATTTTAAATGCAAACGATCCTCCGTGGTATCTCTACCTTGTCGTAGTGGAGGGGCTTGTGTGCACCAGAGACCCGGAGAGCTGTGTCGGCCGTAGCGTAGCTACTGGTAGGGCCTCCCAAGCCGAATTCGTTGAAGGGTATGTGCCAGACCAAATCTGACAACCTGATCCACCAGGCAGAGGGTTATGACAATAGGCCTGCTCCCTATTTCATGTAAAAATTTCACCTGCAAATAGAATCTACAAGAATATTAAACCAGATGCTTTTAAAACACGCCTAAAATGCTTAAACGGAGAGGAAACACCAGTAGAATGGATAATTGGAAATTTAACATCAGTATACAAGGTGTTTCATAAAAGATGGGGAAAACTTTAAGAGGCGATAGTACACATCCAAACAAACAACTTTCATCAAAAAATGCATGGTCGGAAATAAAACGCAACGGTTCTGGAGCATTTAGAAACTTGTTCCATGCAAACGTTAAAGCTCCATTCCTGTTGCAAGTCTTCTGAGAAGAACAACACTAATAGCATGCAAATGTGTTATGGAGAAGAACAAGAACTTATATGCAAAATTTCGCCTTGATTAACAGATAAAAGTCGTTGATCCGAGTGTGCCACTGTCAGTTGCGGTAGGAATGTTTCGGAAGATGTTGCCCCTCATTAATACGGAAAAGGTATATATGTATTTTATCGCGAAACTACGAATTAAAATGGCTCAGAGACTCAACGATTGTACGGAGAGCGTTTACTCAACAGGCGTTATATCACTTATTCGTTCTTTGCGTATTTTTGCTTTGTATAAAAACATCACCTTCGGGGTCCCCTAGTTCCTTATAGTTTTATTTCCAACCATGGATGTTGGAAATAAGATGGAGATAAATTCTTTGATGGAAGTTGTTTGTTTGGATGTGTACTATCACCTCTTAAAGTTTTCCCCATCTTTTAGGAAACACCCTGTATAAGATATATAAGAAAGGAGACATACAAAAATATGAGAGTTACCGTGGCATTACTGTAACAACTACATTTAGAAGAGTATAGGGACGAATTTAAAAAGATTTCATTGAAGAAGAAATTAGAATGAAGGAAAGTGAAGAGAAAAGTGGATTTAGAGCAGGAAGATCATGTATGGATATTATATTTTGTTTTAAACAAAATGTTGAAATGGAAATTGCAGTTTAAACTCAAATTCACCTTTTATTTATTGATCTTAAGAAAGCCTATGATAATTTTCTAATCGCAAAATTATGGAACGTATTAAATAAAATAAACTTAAATCCAACTATTATTAGAGCAATTCAAAAACTTTACAGACAATGAAAAACAAAGATTAAAATAGGCCAATGATTATCAAAACGCTTTATAACAGATAAAGATTTCAGACAGGGATGTTGTATCTCCCCAACCCTTTTTTAAATTTATTTCGAAGAAGCATTGTAAATTTGAAAGGAGAACTGCAGAGGAATGGGGCTTAATGTGAACTGAACGCCAATTTTTACTCTACAATTCGCAGATGACCAATTTATAATTGCAAAGAGTAAAAAAAAATCAGAGAAAATTACGATAAAAATTAATGGAGAATATGAGAGATGGGGATTTTATATGAACGTTAGCAAGACCAAATACCTATGTATAGGACGAAATAAGACAGACCTAAATACTAGTAAATCTGCAGATCAAGAGCCTCAACGTCATCTCTGCAACTCATTGTTTTTATCAAACTTTGCGTAATATTAATCTTTCTACAAAAACAAAATTTAAACTATTTAAATTACACAAACATTTATAAAAGGAAAAAAATATTTCGATGGTTTCAGACATTAAAAGCGTTAAATTAAACACGTTGTTATGTAAGGATATT
Source organism: Maratus speciosus (assembly GCA_963932465.1). Taxonomy (NCBI): domain Eukaryota; kingdom Metazoa; phylum Arthropoda; class Arachnida; order Araneae; family Salticidae; genus Maratus; species Maratus speciosus. Next base: position 172,360,286 of record OZ010790.1, on the reverse strand, counting down.
CTGAAATTCTCACGAGCTACTTATTCTAGTAATTTTTATATAATAAAGCAAATTTCTTCAGGGGGCGCCCCCCTGAACCCCCCGTTGTGTAATTTATTTTGCATTTGTAATTTTCTACTGATGGAGTTAATGATTACCCTATATCTTAGATTTCTTTTTACACTGCGATTTATAAGTATAAGCAATAATTCGGTTAAGCATTTTACGTTATCCTAATATCCATACAGCAGTATTTACTTGCCTGCTAACCACAAATACCTGTATCTAATGGATAAAGAACTTTTGGAAATGTAAACTGAAACATCTAATTTAGAAATCTAATACCTTTATAAATTTTGTTTATAAAAAAATAATTTTGATTACCATTCTGCAATATTTATATCTAAGATCTAATCTAAATATCAAAAATGTACTCGATAACATTAACTTACTAAAATCACCCTAAAGTAGGGGGGCTTCTAAACCTAACAGTTAATAATTCATCATCGTTAAATAGATAAACATGATTTGGCGCCTTTAAGTATTTTTTGTGATTTTCTTTTAATAGTATCTACATTTAATTTAAAATCGTGATGTTACAAATACCGTTGAAATTTGACGCAAACCTATGTTCAGGTCAAATTACGAAAGGTTAACTAACATTTCATTTCCCTTAGCCGGACTTTCTGTTTCATTTTTCGTAATAAGGATTATTTTAATAATTTAATTTATTTTACACTCTACAAGCTGTTACACGGACGTTGTTCACGTAGCATTAAAATAGAGATAAATGCATTAAGTAAAACATTTCACTCCCCACCAGACATGCCAAGTCTCAAGCTTTTTGCACATCACTATTATCTTAGAGAAAATGTTCTTTTAAATCGCGCAAATGTTTCAATTAAATAAAGTAACATATTCTGTATTAAAATACTGGTATCCAGAACGCCGGAGGCTTGGCAGCTCTGCTCCCCTTAATAAAAACATATATGATTAACCAACACTTTATCACATTTTATAGGAGACAATACGGAATTTCTTATTTGTATGGCCTTACATATATCTCAGTCATAAAAATGTAAAATTTTATGCCAATTAATGCACGCAATTGCGAAAATGAAATCGCAAAGAATGAGAAAAGGAAGGCCAAGTAAAATCGTGTAAATCGAGGAATCTTTCTTCGTAGTGCTGGGAAAATACTGCTACAAAAACTATTTTAGGTGGTATTTGGTGTGAAATGTTTATATTTATTCATTCCTGTCCTATATATCCTTTTTTTATTTTTTATTTGCTTATTCCATTTTTCTTTTGCACGTGAAAATCTGACAAATTAAAATTAACTCTTTGGGAGAAATTGTTATTCATTTTTTTTTTTGGCAACAATAAAGTTTATAAAATTTAACAGAATAATGTCAGTTTATTCTGTATGAAAATAACGAACTTTTTCATTTATAATCAAATAGTTGAATAAATAAATGAAAATATTATTCTATATAGTATATAAATACTATTTTCATTTCTGCGTTTAAATAAATCTATATGCAAATATCTATACAAAGGCATTTATTAATTCATTCCTTTTGCTTGGATTTGACTTCAAAAAACCATACATACTTTCACATTTATGATATTTTTAGACGAGATGCTGTTGCTACGCAACGGTTAAAAGAAAAAATGAAATATAAGTAAATTCATAAAATAAAATGTTTTATATTATTCGAACACATGTATAAAATTCTATCATAAGTTATACACCTAATTTAAAAGCTCTGACAAATGTTTTGACAAAATTGCAAACTAATAAGAATAATTTAATACTCTTATTTAAAAATTTCAGCATCCAAAATTTACCATTTAAATCTATTATTCATATGAGCGATTTCTTTCAACAAATGAAAATTTGAAAATCGTCTGACTTCCCATAGAAAAGCATTATATCACAAAATAAAATGTTCTGTATATTCCGAACGAATGAACCAAATTTAACCCAAAACTATACAGCTAAATCCGGGGAGCTCATCAACATGCCCAAGAAATTTCAAGCCGATCGGATGCTTTTTGCGGCAGTTATCGCGGAACAGACAGACAGACTAACAGACAGACAGACTAACGGAAACCAAAACTTTTCGTGTCTCCACAGTAAGCCTTCACTGACGTTTCGGCAATAAATAATAACATAAAAATAGAAAGCTGTTGACATTATATGTATCTAGGTGTTGACATTAATAGAGGAGGTAGAGACTCACAGGAAATTAAATGCAGAATTTGTCAGGGAAGAAAAGCTGTAAAACTATTAACTTCTGTTTGGTGGATAGGATATCTACAGAAAAAGAAAGTATAATACATACAACTCTTTTGTAACGAACATATTGTTATATGGAGCGAAAGGATGGAGAATTACGGATACAGAAAGAAAGAAACTAGAAAACAGGAATTCTGCTTTTTCAGAATTTAGTGTCCCCCCGATGAAAAAAAATGTATATATAAATAGTACAAAACCTATTTCAATTTTAAGACTTAAAGCACAAACTTTTATTTCATGTAAAATGGCGTCATTCGCATCCGCTTAAGAATTCCACATTTACGATCCACTCTTAAACATCTACGGTAAAGCATGCATAAGGATGTCCCTATCGCAAAATAATACACAAATGCAGCAATAAGATGCCGTCATTAAAGAAACTCGACAAAAAAAACGGCTATCTAATGATTCATAGGTATTCATTTGTTTGTGACATTAATATAGATGATTTCAGTCGTGACGTCAGTCATGACGATTTGGTTGGAAACTGACCCCAAACAAACGGTTGCTATGTTGTATTTTCTATTTTGTTTGTGTGTTGCAGCTATATCTTATATCTATATCCCACATCTAAGTGTTTAAATACTTGATACGTACTGGTAATATTTTCCACAATTTATATTTAAAAAGAAATGACGCATAGCAACCGTTTGTTTGGTTCAGTTTCCAACCAAAACGTCATAACTGACGTCACACTGAAAGCGTCTACAGATACTTAAAATTAAATATAGTTTATAATAGCTCCATGTTCGAACAGGAATTATTCGTTTATATTTTTTCAAAATAGCACGTATTTTAATTACATTTTCTTTCTGTTGTTATGAGAAAATGGCAACTAAAAGATATAATTGATATTTTTCAACTATTTTCCCTTTACTTTCTATATAAATGGAGTATATGAGTAACCAAAATTAAACAAATGGTGCAAAAAACTACAAAAAAATTAATATATCAAAAATAAATGGAGATACAGATTTCAAACAAATTGCATTTAAAAGTACTTTTTTTTTCCAATACGATGGTATAAAAATTTAAAATGTGCGATGCTTAGAAATTAAAAAAATTGCTATACAGCATTTAATTGCACAATGATACATCTGCTTTGTTTATTGCTAGCTTCCACAAGGTAACGTTATTTTTTGTAGACAAAATAAGCTGAGAGAAAGAAATAGCATACAGTCCCGGGGGCTAATTAGCGGCAGTTGAAATGGTTGCCCTAAGCAGATCATGCAGAGTACCAAGAATAGAAAGAATAAGAAATGAAAGAATCAAGGAAATGATGAAAATAAAGAGAACCATATTATACTTGGGGCAGACCTTAGTTGTCAATGGAGATTATACTAGAGAGGAGTGTAAGTCCGCGACAATAAATAGTTCTGTACAGAATCTGAAAGAAATGGCATATTAAATCTCTTTTTTTTCCACATTCTTATGTGAAAAATGATTGACTCATTAATCAAAATCGATTGAGCTTAACATATATTCATTTTTATGATAAATATCTAATAATAATCAAGGAAATGTATTTATTCGCAAGGAAGGATTCTGGCGAGAATTTGGCGCGGTGCAAGCAAATGGTTAGTAACCTTAGACCCCCAACAGAGATCTGCGGGGTGATGGTCAATAGATAAAGCCTCCCTTATTATCAGAGATAGTTGATTTTTGATGTCCAATCAAAAAGTTTCTTTTTTTAAACTATTAAATATAGAGAAAAATTTTCGGTGGGTTCGAATTTTTCGGAAAATTTCACCCCAAGTACATACCCAATATATGGCTGAGACATTTAAAATATCAAAGAAAAATTTCTTTTTCAAATTAAAACGAATAAAAGAAGCTCTTTATTTTAAGACTGTTCTCATAAAACCATTTTTCCCCGCCCAAGAACCGGAAACTTTCTATTTTAGGGCTTGTTTTTAAACGTAAAAACAGGATACTTGCAGGCATGATATTTGAAGGGATTTGAAATCGAACAGTTTTTCTTTGTTTCCGGTAAATTAATTACAAGCAATTGTTATCTAAGAATGTATTTTTATTTCTTTAATTTACTGGACAATCGCGGTGGATAGACAATTTTCGTGGATTAGACAATTTCAACTCAAGTAAATATGAAGCATATGGAAAGAATATGTAAAATAACAAGAATTTTCTTTTTTGTGTAAATTAAAACTAATCTTTTTTTCTTTTTCTTTTCTTTTTTTTTTTCTTTTTTTACATGCGGCTTTTTTTAAGTACTTTCACGATATAATTTCTATCTTTCCGCAAACAGAAGTTTAAACTATTCTTATTTTACTTAGAAAGAATTGATCAGCAGTTAAATTAATTTGTCTTTTAAACAAAAGTATAAATTCAATATTTTAACAGTATTTTAGACACAAAAAACAAGAAAAAATTCACCAGTTATTCATAATGCATGCTTAATGTTTTATGCATAAATGTAAGTTAATTTGATTTGAAAAGTAAAATTATAATTTAACTTGACATAAATCAATCAGGTCCGTGCGAAATGGGGGGAGCGAAGGGGGGGCAGTCGTCCCAGGCGCGGAGATTGAGGGGCGCGACTACCAACACAAACATCTTATTTTGATTGTTACAAGAAATTATAGATATACATATCGAGAATGTTTTTTCAAAATGAAAGTACATACATTTTTTTTTTTTTTTTTTTTTTTTTTTTTCGTTTCAAAGTTTCACCGTTCCTCAACCCATACCCGAATACAAATTTCTGATTAAAACTTCTTCCTTTTAAAAACTTGTTTCGACATTTTTAATTTAGCTTTATTTATTTATTTTTTGCATTGGATAGCTGTGGTTTATCTCTACATCTCTCCTTTTTTTACTTTTTCGATTTTGGTTGCAGATATTTTTTTAGAATGATACTTTCATTTTCGGAACCGGTTTCGAAAGTGAAAGTAACTTAATAAAAAATATCTGCAACCAAAATTGAAAAAGTAAAAAAAAAAAAAAAAGAGCGTTATAGATATCGATCTCAGCTATCCAATGCAAAAAATTATTTAAAAATTCCGAGGTGCAAACGAGATATTAGAAAAAAAACTCCCCATAGGGTTAGCATTAGTTCGCGAGTGTCTTCGCCTGTAGGGACAGGAACCTTACACGTGAGTTAATGTTAAACCAATGGGAAGGTTCTTTTCTAATATCTCGTTTGCATTTACACATTTTTAAATTATTTTTTTTGTTGCTGTTGTTGGATGGCTGAGGTCCATGGTCTACATTCGCCCGCTGCAGAATGTAAGTATGAAATAAGCTAAATTAAAAAAAAAAAAAAAAAATGACAGAATTCTCCGTTTGAGACAATTTTTAAACATACTCAGAAGCAATAAAATAATACAACAATTAAGAAAGATTAAATATTCAAAAATAGATTTCTGCCAACATTTAACAAAATTGACAATTCAAAAAAAAAAAAAAAAAAAAAAAAAAATCCCACCACAGGGTTTCTGATTCCTTTTGGATAAATTAAAAACACGTGAATGTAAAAAAAAAAAATAAAATAAAATAAAATAAAGAAAAATAAAGAAAAATAATTAAAAATTCTTTGCCACGGTAGGGGTTGAGGAAGGCAAGGCAGTTTTTTATCTTTCATTTTTAACAATCAGAAATGAAGAGAGTTTCGTTTAAAATTAATTTTCAAAATCCAGAGAGAGGCGGTGACCCTTCCTGGCCCCTCCCCAGCCGGCGTCCCTAATGGGGATTTTTCGTTTTTTTTTTTTTTTCGTTTTTTTTTTTTTTTTTTTTTTTTTTATATATATATACAATTTTATTCTAAATGTATTTTGGCTGTCTATCATCAACCGGAATTCTTTCAGGAATATAAAAAAAATCTACGTGGAACGAAAAAAAAAAACAAATTAATTGGTAAATTTAACTCGCGCAAATTTATTCCTCCAAACAACGATAAACAGCCTGGCGATCCAAGAATATACTTCAGCAGTAAACAAATAATATAAATTAAATCCGAAAAAGGATTTTCTGCGCGCCAAACTCATCGCTATATCTCCCAGTATGGAAATCCTACAACGCCAGAGTCGGTAAAAATGCTTGCTCAGTATAATCACCATTGACAACTAAGGTTTGCCCGAAGATTAGATGATTTTTTTTAAAAAAGCAAATTAATTAAAAAAAAGCAAATTTTAAAATTATTCTGGTGTGGCCATGTTAAAAGGATGAATGACGAAAGACTACCCAAAATCACATCTATCTATATTATAAAGGACAAACATATCTGTGCGTAACGCATACGTCATTTTGCGAATGGCAACACTTTGAAATTTGAATTAAAATTTCGGTTTTGCAATTATATCTACGGCAAATTTTTAAACTTCTAAACATCGCGCATTTTAAATTTTAACACCATCGTATAAGGGAAAAAATGCTCTTTTAAATGCAATTTGTTTGAAAGCTGTATCTCAATTTATTTTTGAGATATTAATTTTTTTGTAGTTTTTAATACAAATTTTGTAATTGTGGCAACTGAAGTAATTTATATTGAAAGTAAAGGGAAAATAGTCATGGTTTATTATTTTTATTGATTATATCCTTATTGATGCCATTTTCACAATACAAATTAAAGTAACTTTTTTATAATTTTTGAACAGAAAATGATGTCAGACATTTAAAAAAGAACACGCATTCTTCTTCATAAATCAGTTACATTTCAATATTTTTAAATTACGCTGATACTGAGTTTGAGACGCTAGGCAAAATGATTCAGTGAGTAAAAATTATGTCATATTTCAAACAAAACGATCATTTTTTTTTTTGATAAAACTAAATATTTGACCAATACTAAATGGCCAATACTATGACAATTAAAGGCAAATTTCTGAATTTTTTTTTCGCGGGTACTGAGATTAGAACTTAAAGTTTGTGCGAATGTTCACATAAAAAGTTGTATGGGACAAACGTAACTTTAAGTTTAGAAATACATTCATTAATAATCTATTGCGCATTAAAATACTTCCAAATTGTGAATTTGAGTGGTGCGTATGTAAATTATGGGAATTGAAAATAACGTACAATTTAGATTTCATGGGGGAAATTTTTATGATGTGACAAAGCGAAATCCTTTTTACTGATTTTTTATCGCATAAAAATAAACATAAAAGTCTCAATCGATAAATTCATCATAATTACTCATCTTGATTACGTACGATAGAGTTTAATTTTCCAATACTTTAGCAGTTGAAGTTTGTGGAAATAATATTTTAGTAATTTTAGGTTAAAAATATTATTTGTTTTAAGAGTGAGACAACCAATGTTAGATGAATTTTTTATTGTAATTATTTTTGTAGGTTTATTATAAATTCGATCTGCCAGTTCCTTTCTAACATTTTAGTTCGTCGAATTTCGACGGGTTCCAACTCGCAATAATAAAAGAACAGATCGCTCTGTGAGTGTGTATGTGTGTCAGCGATGGCTAGCAAAATCTACGGCGCGTACGAGATTCAACATTTTTCTGAAGAGAGTCAAAGGCCTCTCCTAATGCACCTGACTTTCAGAATTTTAATATTCTAATTAATAGCTGAGTAATTAATTTACAAACGCAACCCACTTTCATCAAAAATACGCTTTTGTCTCGGCTTTTTTTCATCCGCTTGCTTTCGATTGGTTGGTTGTATAAGTTTTCTCAGAAGAAATTAAATAAACCGGGATAGCAATGGATGTGTTCAAGATGCACGCGCGCCGCGCGAGCGAGCTCATCACGAGACAGGAACATGGAGTGGGTCTTTATCGTTGATGGAATAAATACTCAGCGCGTTCACGAACAAATCACGGTTTGATTAATTACGGTACTAATTATAAAGATAATTTGTTGCAGAAGAAAGGCGAGCTAGATGGCTGAATGGATAGCGCTTTGAAATCGAGACTGAGAGCTATGGGTTCGAATAATTCGCGCCCCAAATTGTTTTATAAGGTTTTTAGGGTTTCGTTCATCTGACGAAACCCTATTCGTCTCGCTCCTCTGTCTGTCTGTCTGTCACAGAGCCCGTTCTCAGAAACTATACATGTTGGAGACTTGAAATTTTGCATACTTATAGACGAACACCACACATCATACGACAAATAATAAAATTTTGAAAAAGTCGTACATTTAACCCTTTGTGCCCCCACATGTATATTTTAAACAACTCTTTCTAAGTGAGTCCCTAATTAGGTTGTAGGCGTGAAATTTTGCGTACTTATAGATGGACACCTGAGATCAAACGAAAAATCATAAAATTTTGAAAAAGTTGTATATTTAACCCTTTGGACTCCCAAATGTGTATTTTAAACAATTCTTGCTATGTGGACCTCTAATTAGGTTGGAGGAGTGAAATTTAACATACTTATAGTTGAACACGTCACATCAAACGAGAAACTATAAAATTTTGAAAAAGTCGTACATTTAACGCTCTGGGCTCCCAGATGTGTATTTTAAACAATTCTTTCTAAGTGAGCCCCTAATTAGGTTGGAGGAGTGAAATTTTGCATACTTATAGCTGAATACCTCACATAAAACGACAAATCATAAAATTTTGAAAAAGTCGTACATTTAACTCTTTGGGCTCCCACATGTGTATTTTAAAAAATCCTTTCTATGTCAGCCCCTAATTAGGCGTAAAATTTTGCATACTTATAGCTGAACACCTCACATCAAATGACAAACCATAAAATTATGAAAAAGTCGTACATTTAACCCTTTGAGCTCCCACATGCGTATTTTAAGCAATTCTTTCTAACTAAGCCCCTTATTAAATTGGAGATTTGAAATTTTGCATACTTATAGCAGAACACCTGAAGCCAGGCGACAAATCATAAAATCTTCAAAAAGTCTTACGTTTAACCCTTTGAGCTACCACATATGTATTTTAAGCAATTCTTTCTAAGAGAGCCCCTAATTAAGTTGAAGACATGAATTTTTGCGTACGTATAGCTGAATACCTTAGACCACACGACAAATCATAAAATTTTCAAAAAGTCATATTATTTACTCCTCCGGGCACTAACTTGTATATTTTAAGCAATTTTTCTAACCTTCGCCCTTTTCTCCCGGGGAGCACTTTTCCAACTTTCGCCGGCCCCCCCTTTGACCATTCTTTCATATTATGCACCATAGCCTTACATATTTTAGTTCCACTATTTACCGCCAGGGCCGCCTACTTATCTCGGTTGCTATGGGCCCAATCTCTTCGGCTAATATATGTACGGATAGTATGTAAAACGGAGTTTCGTTCGGATAGAGGTTTGTTTAGAGTGCGCCCCTGGTTGCGAAATGTGGAACTAACAGATTTTTCAAAAGGATTAAGTGTTTTGAAAGGAATATTAAACGAAACCCTCTGTGCGATCTGTGATCACACTTACCCACTTGTTTTTTTTTTTTTTTTATAATAAATAAGATATTTTTGATAAAGATAAATTTTTATATTTATAATACAGAAGCATATGTATTTCTATTATGATAATAAAATACTATTTAAACAACAGAAAATGAGGTATTTTTCGCAGTGAAAGTTTTACATTTGAACGCCTTTTAATATTCAAAGTGATATTAAGCAAATGAAAAAATAAGTATTGCGCGAAAATATACGTTTGCGCTTAGGATAATTTCTTAATGTATTTCTTTCCTTTTTTTTTTTTTTTTTTTTTTTTTTTTTTTTTTTTTTTTTGAGTAATTTAAGAGTGAATTTTTGTCAAGACTGGGATGCAAATCATATTTTACGGTGTTAAAATCAACATGGAAAATATTATAAAAATAAAATGTAATAGATGTATAATATTTAATTAAAAATATCTGCAAATACAGTAGAACCTCGATTATCCGAAGTAATTGAGACCGATCATCTTTCGGAAAATAGAAGTTTTCGGATAATCGAGAATGCTTCAATTTTAAGATTCAGGAGAAATATATGCAAAATTTCTTATTATGGTAACAAGTGCTTCATAAAGGTAAAGCAATAGCAAAATAGAAACAAGAATAAATTACCTGAATTTTAATTTTGAAATTAAGTACCTTTTACATATATCACAAGGGTTTAAAAAATGTTTTGTTTGTCGCAGTTTCGGTTGCTTTTGCTTTGAAGCGCTATCACGGAGTTTTTTAATATTCCTTCACCAGTATCGCAGTGCTAGGCCCCTATATCTAGGGCCCCTTTTTAAGCATTTACACCATTATTGCGCATTTTTAATAACTATTATTCTAATGGTTATTCCATATCCTATGATTAATTTTGACAAATTGAAGATCTAAAACGCTAAGTACTAAAACGGTTTAACATGTTTTCATGTTAGGGCCCTGTTCTCTACTATCAGTTGGTCCCTTTTGGGCTCCCTATTATAACTCCCTTAAAAATAGTTAATTCACTAGCTTTTTTTTTCTAACAAGGTTCTCCAGCTGTTACACGAACGAAAAAAAAATTGCAGACTTCAGCTACCACATATTTTGAATATCAATCGCCTTCTTGGACTCTTGGTGTAGTTCTTTAAAAATGATCCGAATGTCTTGCAATTTTCTTTACCATCGTTCTAGCATCATCTGATTACTTTAAAAAACTACTAAAAAGTATATTTATACTAAACTACATGCCACTTAAGTTCCTGAAACCCTGGGATCCGGTACAGGGCCCTTGAAGCTTTTGCACCATAAATTGTTAATAGATCGCTCCTCTTAATCCGATCTTCATTTTTGGAACCAATTTTTCAATTTATTTATTCTCCCGTTTTTATATTCCAGTTCAAATCCTGGGGCACCCTAGGGCTCGATCCGGGACCCCTTGAACTTTTTGTTTGCCATGTATTTTTCACCCCCTAATTTTCTCACCTTCTCAATGCATAATTTTAAAACTGAGTTTTAGACTCTTCTGCCTGGACCAACACCTTCATATTTTTATTGGGGCCCTAGGGCCCTTTTTAAGCACTTATCCCATTTTGTGCGCATTTCTTTAAAATATTAATCTAATAATTAATTCATACCCTATGCTTAATTTGAACATATTAGCAGTTAAACGTAAAGAAGTATAAAAAAAAAATAAATCATAGCAATGCTGTGTATTCAGGTGGAAGTGCATACGATTCATTAATCGGCAAAGTTTGCTTACGAGTGAACTTCCAGAAAAACTCTACTTTTAATATTATTATTAACTTCCACCTAAATACACAGCATTGCTATGATTTATTTTTGTATGTTTTCTTTAATATTAACTTCTAATAATTTTTAACTGCAAACATGATATGTAGTTTGAATGTCATTTGAATGTCGTTTATTGCACTGATGAGGGGCTAAAATTTAGCTCTAAACGTTTGCTTTTTATTGTATTAAATGTATTTATGTAATTTTTACTTGTATGTCTGATGAATTGTAATATTTTTTTTTTTAATCGTATATCAGACGTTAAACAATGGTTATTTATTTTAATATCACGTATTTTTTTATTCATTTTTCAACAAGTGGCGATCCACATGTATATCCTATAATTTAAACTTATTTCCAATGTTTAAAAAACAAGTTTTAGAAAATTTATGAACAATAAAAGCAACAGGAAACTGAAATCTGACATAGTGAGGTTTGATATTTCACATATAGAAGCACTAAAAGCACTAGAAGCCGTAGAAAAAAATCACATGTCATTAAAAATAATTACATAAACTAATTTTGACGAAATTTAGTATATCTAGTATTTAGCATACTATCACTTAATTGAATATGATACTTAAGGGGTTAATGAGCTATAAATTACAATGCAAAATAAGTAGAAAATTATAAAAGATGAGAAGGTGAATTACACCCGATGCCAAACACCTGGGCTTTAGGATTCACTTCTGACAATAGCGTTTTCATGTAAGGCCATAACGTCGGACTCAAGCCTGCATAAAAGTAACAAATTACCTGTAACCGTTTCCGGCGCGGAGTAATTCTATTTGTAAAATGATAAAATGATGGACTGACACGAGAATTTACAAAGGAATTTATTAGAAAATAGGAACTTGCTTATTTTCACATACATTATAATAGGAAAATTTCATTTAAATATAGTTCTTGCCAATAAACTTAAATGTAGGTGTCCTTTTTTATGGCGAAAGGGTTAACAAGAAAACAAAATAGGAAGATACTAGGCTAGACACACATCACATTAACCCTATATGTACTGAATTATGAATTCATGAAAATTTTATCTTCTAAAGCATTTTTCGTGAATTGTTTAAACTACATTAGAATATTTACGTAATCATTTAATGAATTTTAAAAGGATTTTAGAAAGATTGAAGGATTTAAAAGGATTAATTAAATTTGAATTTATATGCATTTTTTAAAATTTTATAACACCCACTCAAATCTTTTCTTTTAAATATTTTTCCTAGTATTTTGTAGAATTATGAAATGTACAAATATAATGCTCTTACAATAGAAATATAGAAATATTTCCAAACTGAAATATCCCCACCCCACCACAACGCTATGAAAGCTGAAAAGATGCGAAGATAAAAGAAATCATCTTTTTAAAAATATTTTTGTTTTAGTGTAACCAATAATGCTTTTGGAACAGGATAAAGTAATGTACCTATAACTCATTCTACATTGTATTACTACTAATCTGTGTATTAAAGGAATTTTATAACAAGTTACTTTAATGGTACTTATAAGTACCGTCAGTAGATTAAGGGTTAAGCAGATGCATTTTTTGCTTAGAATAAACAGCAAGCGGTAAATAAAATAATTACTCGATGTACTAGGATAATGAAATTAATTTTATACTAGGTAATCGATTATCTGTCCACTTATTAAGCTTCAAGTTTGACTTGTTTTGTTATCAAGCAGCGATGGGAGAAGGAAGCATTAATTTTACTGCAAGCGGTTGACAATGGGGAATCTGCTTCACAAAAGAATTAATGAGTCTCATTAATCATTAATCCCAGTAGAGCAGTATATCGATGGCTTAGACTATCGATGTTCACGTGGTAAAGTAATTTTTTTAAGAATGGGAATTTAATACTAAACGTTTAGTTTTCTCAAAATAGTACAATGAAGTGGTATAGTTCTAACATATATTTAATAATTTGTAATTAAACCTTAACTTTAAATAAATTTATTTAAAAACTTTAAATAACTAAAATAAATTTTTAATTTCCCTAAGTAAGTATGGGGTTGAAAGGGACAGTAACTGAGGGGTTGAAAGGGACATATCCCCTCGTTGTTTATAATTATTTCAACAAAATATTTTTTACGTTTCGTAAAATTTAAGTTGTGGTTTTTAGTTTTTTTATGTAGGAAGAATGAATGCAATATTATGTTGAACAAAAATATGCAAATATTGCAATAACATATACCGATAATTTAGGTATTTTTGCCTTTTCCAATAACCATGAAAAAGTCAATATGCTTCAAAAATGAAAAAGGAAAATTGAGAAAAATCGAACTGCTGAAGAAGAAAGGATGGGTACTGTATCTGAAGTAGAGGGAAAAAAATGACTGTATGATCGACAGCTAAAGCCTACGGCACTGAAAAGTCCTATTTAGAAAGAATTGTTCTACTGTTTAAGAATGTACAAGCATATACATTTCAATACGCCCACTTGGTAATAGAAAAGATTTTAGTGAAGCTCAATAAAAAGAGTTAGCTTCATATTTGCTCCAAGCATCTAATATGAACTATGGCTTGACAATTGTGCACATGAGTAATTAATTTCTTTGAATTATCCAAATATGTTCCTGTCTTGGCAAACAAACAAGCAAGCTGGAATTGATTGGTTCCAAGATTTTAATCAACGAAATTCATTACATTCTCTTCAGAAAATATATAGCCATTATAATGAAAATGTAAAAATATAAACGTTAAAACCTTCAATAATTTTGAATTTTAAACATACCGGTTTCGGTAGCATTTAGCATACCATCCTTAGTGCTAAGGATGGCAGAATAGCCATTATTTGAACAAGAAGTACAAGTTTCAATAAAGCTAATGTTGATCTTTTTAAAAGTCTTTAGTCAGTTAGGAATCGCTATAAATTCATACGGAATATAATATATCACTGTGATGAAACAGGTGTAATGACAGAGCGCAAATCATCTAATATAGTAGCAAAAACGTGGTGAAAGCAATTTTCTCACTTAACATCAGCTGAACGTGGTAAAATTGTCACACTTTTTTTGTTTCTGCATCAGGTAACTCTGTTCAACAGTATTTGTTTTCCCAAGGAATAATTACAAAAAAGTTCATACCTGGAGCTACCACATGCCAAAGAATTGGACTTGCTCATCAAAGTTGGTGGATGACCGAAGTATTTTTTGAAAGCAGTTGACATCAGCTTAATATTCTAGTTGTTCTAAAACTGATTCTACGCTTTTCCTATTTGATAATCATGAAAGCAATATAAATATTAAGACAATAAAATTTGCAAACGATAATGGAATAATTATGGTGACATTCCTATAGCACTTTATCCACAAACTCCAGAAAAACACTCGGAATGAATTCGTAGTACATTTTTTCAGAAAAAAAAAGAAAAAAAAACACTTTGTATTTACCAATGCTATTGACATGAATGACGTGAATATTAATGATATTGTGCTGAAGTTACCTAAATCCGTAACTGGTGATGAGACAGGTAGAGCTAAATATTTCTAACAAATTTTGATTTAAAGTTGCTGTATGTCAAGTAGGTTTAAACAAGTTATTTTTCTTGTTTTTTGTTTTATTATTCGTTACAATATATTTTATTTTTATTTGTGCATTATTATCTTTTATTTTTGAATAATATAATCCCCAATAAAAAGAAAAAAATGTTCATTAAATTGTTTTATTTATATGTGTCCCTTTCAACCCCGCACAGTGTCCCTTTCCTCCCTACAATGGGGTTAAAAATTGTACATCAATTGCGCCTACGGTAGGAGGAGATCTTAAATTGCGCTTACAGCTTCGATCCCATCTGTATGAACTGCGCTCGAAAGGGGGGGGGGGGAGATAAGCAATCCATCATTGTATTTAGGGTTGCCTTTAAGAGTTATTTTTCTTCAAATGTCTTCTGGATGCAAATCTAGCCATAAAAAATCCTGGCGACAATAATCAGAATACTTATAAGCACGTGGCCTGCATTCATCCAGCATTGCATTACATCTTTACTTTTTATTTAAAAGTCAAAGTATTTTAGCGATAAGATATTCAGCGTAATAAATACAAATAAAATATTAAAATTAAGTATAATTCCTTAAGTAGAGGATACTAACTAATATTTATTTCAAAAGAAGGGCAGTAATCAAAGGAGTATTGTAAAGTAAGGCAATAATCACAGATGTAAAGTAAGGCAATAATCATAATACTTGGTATAAGCAAAGGGGGATTTTAATTTAAACGGGCCCGGTACAAACTGCCGCCCCAAGTTTTGTTAACTCTTTCAAGGAATTCCAAGTAATATCTAATGTTAATTAAAAACACACACCATTGTTAGGAAATTTTTTATTTTGACTTTTGTAACATTTGGATAAAAAGTGATTTTCCGTTTTTAATCACAAAAAATGCTAAAAATTCATAAAATTAAAGTTATCACAACTCTGCAAGTTTTATTTGTACAAAAATGAAACTTTTATTTTTTTACCTATTAATACACGAAGAAAATTTTACTAAATATATAGTACTTAGACCAAGTAAAAAAAAAAAAAAATTAAATTTCTGTAACTTTAAAGATTTTTTTTTTTTTTGTAAACGGGTTTAATAGGATGAAGAACAACTTTGAAACATGTTTACTAATCAAGCTATACGTCTAAAGCTAATGGTTTAGAAAATCAGCCATTGGGCAACAATTAGAGCTGACACTTTATAAACTATTTGTCATAATTTTTAATATTTTATAATCAAAAGTTCATTGAGTTTCACAATTTTCCCCCCATATAATACCAAATCTTTCAGTAGCATGTTTATATTAACAACATTATCCCTATAAGTTGTAGTATTACTATTATTAGTAGTATTATTTTTTTTAATGAAACAGAATGGAGAAGTGTCCAATTTAGGATTATTTTAAAAATCATTAATATGTTAAATTTTTCCATCACAGCATAATTTTAATCTATTCACTATTTGATGTTCTCTTTCAGATATCAAATAACTGATACAATAGTTTCACTTAAAAATTTAATTAAAAAATATTTTGAGGATCAATGATAAAGTCAACTTATATTATTTAAAGTGTATTTTTCTTTTATAGAAAGTCATCTATTATTAAAAATGATATTTTATCTTTATAGATAAATAAAATCTTAAAATAATATTTTGAGCAGATGCGTTGATGTACTACGAAATTAGAAAATCATAATATTATACGGATGAAAGTTTTCTTTTTTTTTAAGATTTAAGGATGTTGTAAGAGTTTCCCTCGAATTTTCTAACTTACAAACTCACTTTTAAACGTAAAAATATGTCACTTGGAGACATGACTATTGAATTGATTTAGAATCTAATAATATTTTCATTTTTAGATAAGTGAATTGAATGTTGAATTAATAACGATTCTTGTTTGATGAAAATTTTATCAGACTGTCACATCTAGAAATTCAGTTTAGAACACTTTGTGGAAATTCATTTAAAATGCTAAATGCTTTTAACAGCATTTTGTGAAAGATTGCTTTTAATGAAAATTTCGAAAAACCGTTCGATTTCACTGTTTCTAAGTAACAGCATCTGTCACTTTCATCCAACTACAAACAAATATGAAATCTGGAAAGTAACCAATAGGATTTTAAACAGTCTTAAGTCTGCTCTCAAATTCAAAGAAGCTATTTTTTGACACATTTCTGAATTCATTTTTGCTTGAAAACACATTAAATTAGAAGGTTTTTTTTATTCAGAAACTATGTAATCGAATGAATTTTATATTTTATGAAAAAAGCATATGATTTTACAGAAAATACTGTAAAAGTTGGCATTTTGAACCAAAGTCACGACGCAGCAGTGCGAGAAAGAAGAAAAACTTGTCGTCACGTAACAAGAATGGCTTATAACTCTTATAAGTAATTTATTTATCTGAAAATGGAAAACGCTATTCAATTAAAAATCGCTTCAATAGGCCTGTTAATTTTATTCTTTTAACTATAAAAATGAATCAGACAATGTGTCATAAAATTTTGTTTTGCGAGCAGGGAATTTGTGAAGCACCTTAAGTACAGCTTAAGAAATTACGTTTCGTTACACCACTTTTTTATGCATGTTTTTCAGATGATAATGCAATTCTTAGTTTTGAATTCATGAGAATTTAAGCTCTTCTTCTTATTATTATTAATTTATAAGCATGTGCATAAGATAATCGTGCGTGATTATAAGAATTATATATTCAGTAATAATTAAATTTGATCAAGGAATCCATATTCAAGTTTCGGTTATAAAACATCGTGCAACCGCTTTGCAATTTTAAAATTTACTTTAGAATTTAGAAAAAAAATTAAGTTTTGAAATAAAATAATAAATTATTTAAATGCCATAGTTCCAAATAAGTTAATAATAATAATAGTATGAAGAAATTATATAGAGCAATAAAAGAAGTACTAATTAGCGTTCATAGGATTATTTCAGCAGCAAGAATATTCTTCTATTTAGAATGTTGTTCGTTTTCCTCAGCATTTGTCTTTCAAAATAGCACAGAGAATAATTTTAAGGTGAAAATTATTTCTAGCATAGTAATTGAAATACAAAATATCTGTAAATATCTGTATATAAATGTTAATGTTGTATATCTATATATAAATGTTAATAATGCTCAAAGTTCTTGACGAATCTTAGAATGAAACATGTGAAGGCACAGTCAACGAGAAATTATTCTGTTTAAACCTGACAGAAATATTTGTTTCCATACATAATTAGGCCATATCAAATATTATATTTCTGAACAAAAAATAATATGCTTAGAGAAAAAAATGGCCTTATCAGGTAACAAGTGTTATTTCTTCAAAAAATTTTCTTTTCTAAAGTAGTTTTAAAAAATTCTTCAACGTTTAAATTTCTTATGTAAATAATTGAAATTGATGATGATTTGTAATATTCTATGATTATATATTTGAATATATATATATGGATTTTTTATCATCGTATTTTTATGTATTTCCCCTTTTTTTTCAATTTGTTTATTTTATATTAACGGGATATACATTTTTATATTGTCGATTTTTCTGTGATTTAATAGTTATTATTAACAAAAAAATTATAAAAAATTTTGCGAGTTTAAGCATTAGTGATAGCCGAAATTATTTATAAAGCGCCTAATTTAGCAAATTAACGCTAACAGAAGAGAGTCTTTCTAACAAAAAAAGCTGTCTCTTCGTGCCCATAAGTATAAGAGACGGGGGTGACAATAATATCCGGTCCAACGTGACGCTGAGTGCAGTTCATACAGGGGGAGGCAAAGAAGGGTCGGCATCGGCGCAGTTAGCCGGTCTCCGGGTTAAAAGGGACATTTCTCCCAATTTATAAAAATGCGTACAGATTTTAAATTACTGTACTTGAGGATAAGTGGTTTTACTAGTATTAAAGCAAAGGTTTTACACGAGAATTAGGCGCAAATATGAGAATGATATCTTTTAATGTCACTATTTTATAAGCTTATAAAGACAAAATGTCCCTTTCATCCCCACTCTCGCCTATACATTCATTAATTACTGCTGCCTATCTTCAATACTTTGAGCTGCTGACTTTCTGCACCCTAGAATTTCTGTGTTTCATTTGTGAAATATCTGGAATTCTGTTGGCCATGTAGCAGCACTGAAACGCCTCATATGTACAGGGTTAGCCTAAATGATTCATTGGGTTTCAATGCACTGTGTATTGAGAGGTATTCGACCTGCAAAGATGATTGATACATTAATATATACATGCATACTTTAAGTTTAAAAACCCGCTTCGTGGTTCGCGTGCAAAAACGCAACACTGCTGCTGTGGCGAACACTTACGGAAACATGCTATTGAACATATGGAAGGAAATGGATTGCCTGCGCCGAGTGACTGAAGGCGTACACATTGAACATTCGTAGTATGTACCAGACACTTGGCGATTGTATGTATATTTTCATGTGTCACCCGTCTCTGTACATCGTATACTTGTAAGTAAACAGTTTTTTGAAACGCGATAATTTTTTTATGTATGAAATGCAATATATTTAATATATTCAATATATTCAATTCCTTGTATATTCAATTATTCGAACACTGTAGGTTAAATTAAAAAGCAGTAAACCAACGTTTAAAATGCGCAAATAATGCGTGAAAAGCAGCAAACAGCTGTTTCGAATCTACTAGCGAGATTCTTCTTCAGTGCAAGATAGGGAAAAGGGAAGAACGTGCTACAAAAAGCAAGGCTGGGCAAAATGATAGACAGAGACGCGCTGGCTTATATACCCTATGCGGGTATATAAGCCAGCGCGGCTATATAAGTCCAGCTTAAATTAAATGCACAACTTCTGTAGAAAATTATAACGTTTTAACGCTAATTGAGCGACAAATGTATGGCGATGGCTCTGTTTAAGAGGAATTGCTCTTCCACTGGTCTCCTTGGTGTATGTGTATGTGTTTGTATGATGGTAGGTTTAAGAAAATATTTCGTAAAGATTTGTAAATAATGTAGTATAAGTGTAAATATATATCTTCTAATTAAACGAAAGAAAGAATTATACCGGTTTTGGAATAATTTCAGAATGTGGCAATTAATTAAAAATAGCATTGTCAAATAAAGGTTTAATAACATACACTGAACCATGACAAAATATTGTAGCAAACAAGTTATCGTAGCAAACAAATATTGCTTATATTAAGTTAATTAATATTGCATTAATCGGTAATATTATTAATATAATACAACTATTTTTTAAGTAATTGCTTTTTATTGGAAATATTTGCAAAGAATTATTGGCATAGATTTATTGACTTTTAAATAATTACAATGGAAACAATATTGCAAAAAACTTCACTTTATATTGGAAATATTATCACTAATGAAACGAAGTATTTAATATGATAGTATTGGAGATTTGTTTTCAAAATGTAAAACTCGAATTTTTTAGAAGTATTTCATGACAATATTGCCTAAATTGGCGAAGATATAGGCGGTATATATCCAATTTTGACCACTATAAAACCAATATAATCAATATTGACAGAATATTTTGTAACTCTGATACTTATACATTTTACGGTTATCCTCCTTTGTTACGTGGGAAATTTGGTTCTGGGAGGTTTTACGGGCTAAAATTTTTACGACGTGTTTTTTTTTTTTTTTTTTTTTTTTTTTTTTTTTTTTTTTTTTTTAGGTTGATATACTTAAAGGAAAATATAACTTCGAGGCCAACCTCACGCTGTAAGTACGGTATTTTAAACAGAAAACAGAAAATCAGTCTATTAATCTTCACAGACGTCCTAAAGAAAACAAATAAAGTAAAACAGTACACGAAAGAACCGCACTTAAATCTTCTATGGATTGGTTCCGCAACCTCAACTTGCCATCGTTTGTTGCGGACGATTCCCTGGATTTGCATTTCGAGTGATGAGGAGTATATATGATTTCGACTTATTTAGCGAATGAGGCTAATCCTGCTCCCAACCTGCCAAAGCGAGTAAAGGCCAAGGATATGATTTGAATTTGTTCCTAAGCTATATCGGGCTTGCTTTACTAACATAAACTGATAGAAATATTGATAAGGTGACAAATCATAAAACTATAGAATTGTCATAATTTATGCCATTCAAAAACAAAACTAAATACGTGAGAATCTTTTACTGACCTGTAGAGTAAGAAAAGATATGGTTGTTTTTAATATGAATGTAACTCTTTTAGTTTTTTTTAAGTATATATTTTAAACTTTTTGCTTCACCACGTTATAATATCTTTTTAAATAAAATATATCGGTCTTTTTGTAGTAAATTGAGAGGTATTTTGGAATAGACACATAATATAATATGTTGTTATTTCGATTTTAATAATAAACTTAAATTCATAAAGTGACCGGTTAAATAAAAAAATCCTCAATAATATTTGCTAACATGATCGTTTTAAACAATAATTTATGAGAGGAAAACAAAAAATAAATCTCTAAATCTGACCCTAATTGCATCCACAATAAAATTAATTTATGTCCGTACTGATTCTACTGTGTTTAGATTATATTACATAATTCAACGTCACGCGGTGAATTACATTAATACTGTCAATGAAGTAGGCTCAAATCTGTTTTAAACTTTTTTTTAATGCCGTATGGCCAACTAACCCTTGTTTACAGTATGCGATAGAATGTAATGTTTTTTTATGATTTTTTATTAAATGTCTGCAACTTACATATGAACTTAAATACCCAATAAAATATATCAATAACGAGTTTTTTAATATCATGCATGAGATAGCTGTAATTATCGAAGAGAAATATGACAACTACTACCCATCGGAAATTTCGTCTTCATATCTATAATGTATTGTAGTACAGCACTGCTTGAAATCAGAAAAATTATGATTCTTCCAATAGAAATATTTTAAATCTGTTTAATAAGAAATATTTGAATCTTTAAGGGATTGTTTTTCCTTCTTTTAAGAAACCTTATTTTAAAGATTTCAAGTTAACTAAAATTATATAATCTGTAAAATAAATACTTAACCACTCATTTTAAAATCTCAATATAAAGCAACAGCCAGTCAATTTTTAATAGTGTCTAAAAAAATGTTTTTAAATTATTGTTTTTTTTTTTTCAAAAAATATTTTTTTAATTAAAAAATATATTTTTTCAAAAAATATTCTTTATATCTAAAAATATATTTAAAAAAAATATTTTTTAATACATGGAAATTATTCCAGAGAGAAACATTCGCCTTGGATACAATATTTCAAATGGAAAACAAATTTCAAAGTAATTGCTTAAAAGGCGCAAAGCCTCTCTGGAATAATTTCCACGTATTAATATAGTTTCTATCGATGCTGGATTTAATTATGTTTCGTGTTAGCCCCATGTCGGTGGCTCACGATAAATATTCCATCTTGTGCTGCGTTTATAGCCTTGCCAACATATAATAGTGAGAAATTTTCCGAGCTGTGTATCGTTCCAAGTGGTTTAGTCGGTAGAACGTCAGTGCGCTATACTGATGGCCCGGGTTCGAGTCCCGGCTTGGAATCTTTTCACTATGTTGGCCTTTGCGCCTTTTAAGCAATTACTTTGAAATTTGTTTTTCATTTGAAATACTATATCCAAGGCGAATGTTTCTCTCTGGAATAATTTCCATGTATTATAGTTTCTATCGATGCTGGGTTTAATTATGTTTCGTGTTAGCCCCAGGTCGCTGGCTCACGATAAATATTCCATCTTGTTCTGCGTTTGTAGCCTTGCCAATATATAATAGTGAGAAATTTTCCGAGCTGTGTGTCGTTCCAAGTGGTTTAGTCGGTAGAACGTTACTGCGCTATACTGATGGCCCGGGTTCGAGTCCCGGCTTGGAATCTTTTTCACTATGTTGGCCCTTGCGCTTTTTAAGCAATTACTTTGAAATTTGTTTTTCATTTGAAATAATATTTTTTAAATCTAAAAATATTTTTAAATCTAAAACAAAAAGAAACAAGGAAAATACTAAAAAGAAAAGATGAATACTATATGAAAAACTGTTATTTACAAAAGTTCTAAGAAACAAATCTAAAACTACTGAAAAAAGAAAACAACTGAAATGTTTAAAATAGTAGGATTTGTTGGATAAAAATACTAATATTCACAGCTTCCAGATTTTCTGATCACAATACATTTTAAGCAATTAAATATAGAATGCATGGAAGTCTTGTTAGCCGCATCTTTACCTTACAACCATCAGTTTTATTTATACTCCATTAATATTATACCAGAAAATCTATTAGTACTCAAGTTTGCAATATATAATTCTAACTCGGTTTGTTTATGTGTAAAGATAATAGAAAGAGGCATTCATTTTAACGAAGAGGACTCATCGCCAGCGATTCGCTATCACAAGAAAAATGAACAACACGTCTTTCATACAGATATTAATAACTTTCATTTATTGCAACTTGAAAGCTGAAAAATCAGATTCAGAATTCCATTTTGATAATGCTGGTGGATAAAAATAATCTTGTGTTTAAAATAAACTTTTTGATAAAAATAATCTCCTTAACATTAGATATCTCCATTAATGGTATATGTATTATTGTATAATAGTCTATTATGAATAATTTTGTTACCTCTGTAATACGTAATTAATTTTTAAATACATATTGGACAAAAAAAAAATGTACTCAAATTATATACTTGCTAACTCGTACAAATAAGCGATATTACAATCACATTAAAATGAGTTACAAATCAATGGCTTATGCGATCGCCATCAAGGTAAAATGGTTTTAAAAATGTCTAAAAGTTTAAAACGAACATAAACATCTAAATCACAGAAGAATTCCTAAACGGAGAGTACAAAAAAAATCACAAAGTTACCATGGTTACCAAATGGTATTGAATCACATCAGTAAAAAGGGTACTGGGTGAAAAACAAATTGGACAGACTGTATTAATTAATTATAACAAATTACGACAAATTTTATGAATGTTAAATGATACATTATCGTTACAGGCACATCGTCCACGCTTAATAATTGTAAAGGACTTTAAAGGTTTACCCACATATGGATTATTACACGGGGGTAATCCTTGCCTCATCAAAGTCAGCTTTACTACCTTTATTTGAGACATAAAATCTTGAAAGAGCGAAATTCTGTTTCCACTGCGAAATCTCTTCTGTGCTACTTTAACCTCTCTGAAAATCTTCGTTTAGTTTCTACAATGTAGACAATTTTTTCATTATTTAGAAGGTTAACCATAATTTCATGTTTGCCAGCTTTTTGATGATTTGAGACCTTGTCAATATTCTTACAGAGAATTTGAATTACTTAAGGAGGGGGGGGGGGATAGCTACTAATCGCATATTGAATGTCTGAAGAATCTGTATTAACTTTTCATTCATATTAGGAATATAATGGAAAATTCTATAGTTGATATGCAAACCGTTAACAAAACGCTCGTCAAAAGGAGAGAGGTTATTATATTGTCGAATTATATAGCCAATATCTGAACACTTAAAACCATCATCTAAGGAAATATTTTTATTAAAATTTATTTCACTGTTAAACTGGACATCTGAATATATTCTATAAATCGCTTAAATGCAGCAATTATGTATTTTAAGAGTAAATTTGCACAAAAAGGTATGGCCATGTTTTCTTTTAAATGCTTTCTGTACACAAAAAAGGTAAAATGAGAACTGCTATGTTTAACTTGAACGTATAAAAAAGACAATTTTGCATCCTGTTCTATTTCGATGGTAAACGTAATGCTATCATCAAACCTACTGACTTCTTGAAGCAAAAACTATAAACCAGATTAACTATATATCCACAATAACAACACCTCGTCAACATACCTTAACCGACATACGGTTTCTGCTTAAATGAATTGAAAATTTTATTTTTCAAAGGTCCAAGAGCAAACTTTTCGAATAAACAAGAAAAGGGCGTGCTTCATGATAATAAATAATACCATTACAGAAGAAAATATTGCAATAAATTATAAGATTAGATTTTTACATGTTTTGACATTTGACGTTCACCGAAGTGAATATTGCGTTGGGGCCTATAGCTACAATGGCTGTCGCATCAAATGATCATTTATTTTATACACATAAATCATTTCAGAAACCAGACAAAACAACTTCGTCAATACACAAGGACAAGATAGCATAGGAGAATTTACAACATCAGAGAATTACAACCTGGAGCTCCACAAAGAGTGTGCAACGTAGCCAGCGGGAGTTGAACCCGCACATTACCTAGGCTCTCAAGTCGTTAGCGACGTGGTGCCTTAACCACT
The DNA here is from genome assembly GCA_963932465.1 of Maratus speciosus. Lineage (NCBI taxonomy): Eukaryota > Metazoa > Arthropoda > Arachnida > Araneae > Salticidae > Maratus > Maratus speciosus. The sequence goes on along the minus strand of OZ010790.1, from coordinate 172,335,137 downwards.
CGGCCACTGTGGGCCATACGATTAGATGCCAAAGTAAACGATGTAGTAAACGCACAACATAAATTAAAACCAAGATTTTAATATCAGAAAGGTACAAAGTTTAGAAATATATTTTCAGGAATTTCCGCTAATAAACTTAAATGTGTCCATACTCTTTTATGCAGCTTTACCCATGATCTATACAATTTATACACACTAAGTAACATGCAAAAATTTTGTTAAATTAAAAAACACATGGCATGGCACAACTGAAAACCAACTCCCAGCAATTCTGTTTCATAGACAGTACTACAACAGAATTATTTTGTGGTTCTGTAAATGAACGATAAAATGCTTTGCACACCGTATTCTACATTAATATTCTTGTACTACACCACAGTAATGTATATAATTTCAGTACATTTGGAATAGAGGAACATCATTAATGCACTTTGCAAACGATTTTCCCTATAGACTATAATGTAACGGAGTTTTTTTTTTAAAAGTCATTGAAAAAAAAAATGCTACACTTTTCATTTTCAATACCCATCATGCTATCATAAACCTTAATAACGTATGCTAATTACATGACAATCTGAGTATGTTTAAGCTTTAAATCTTGCACAGACAAACAGAAATTCAGTATCCAAAAAAACTTTTCAAATATGATGAAACTTATCAAAATCTGAGCTCCGCCAAATTGCATTAGAACTAAAAATTATTGTAGAAATACTGCTACTTTTAGTTGATCACCTTAAATTAAACAACTATGTTTAAAAGATGAGCAAAGAAATGTTAAAAAGTCGAGCAACAAAAAACGATTAAGATTTTTAAATATATTCCTATGGCATATAAATTTCAAAATCACTACCATATACTATTAAGCTATTTTATAGATTTTTCTGCTAAAAATGCAAAAATAAGTAAAAATGAATAATTTGGTTTTAAAAAAAATCGTGAAAAGATATTCCTACTTTCATTCTATTATTTCATATAAAAAACATTAAGAATCTTTCAATATAAACATATAAATATGGAAAAAAAAGTTTTATATTTTGAAATTAAAATTTCCTTTTGTGTTACGGACAATGAAGCGATTAATAATTTTTTATAGAAACAAATATTGAAATTTATTTAAAAAAGGGAATTTATTTGAAATTAATCTTAAATTAGTTTAATAACTATAACTTTTTAATAATTAATTTTAATAATTCCTTTTAAACTAATAACGTTTCATTTTTGGGAAAGTTTAATTATACTTACTCGAGCGGATGTAGTGAAAACTTTAAAAAAAAGTAAATAATAAGCATTAATATAATAAATGACAGAAATACAAAAGCAGCCTGTTCAGTATTTATGCCTGCATTTTAGTCAAATGTTGCAGGTTATGTCTTTTATTTGTTTTTAAAATTTTCAAAGAAAAAAATGACGACGCAAATTTCATCTTGAAAACAGATTGTACTTAAGGCTGCTAATCACTCGGCTTCCGAATCCCCCTCGGTAGTGTTGAGTCTATGGGCGTTTAAAGCATTATGATATATTAAACATCTCCTCAGGGATTAATATTTTTAACAGTATTCTATTCTTAAAGAATGTCACTTTTTTTTAACACTTCATATAAAATTAAGCGTAGATTTTAGAAATATTTTGAAAACTAAGAAAAAAGAGAGACATCCTTTAAGAAGAGAACAGAGAAAAAAGGAGTTACAAATATTAATTCCCTGAGGAGGTTTTTTTAATGTATCAAATGCCCATAGACTGAACATTACGGAGGGGAATTAGGAAACAGAGTGACTAGCAGCCTTAAGTTTCTTTCAAACTTTTCATGATTTATAATGGGAAATATTTGATGATTAGAAATATGCATAATAGAGATTTTTTTTTCGTTTTTACAAACTAATTTGCACATAAATATTGTAAGGAGTTGTTACAAATCAATCCTTTTTTTCGCAATAAGCTTTAAGTTATGTTTTCGGATCGTCAAAAAATTAAAACATCGCGAATGTTTTAAAATTCTTTTTTGTTTCTAATTGATAACAGGCAACAGGATTTTATGCACTGGTGTATTCAAACTTTTTAATATTTGAAAAAATCATGTACAAGAACGATGAAGCACAAAATATCATTTTTGCTCTTCCACATACCTAGGTGTTTCTTAGAAAGTTTTAATTAACCTGAAAACTGTACACCAAAGTATGTACTTTGAAAAGGTTCGAAACCAGAAAAAGAAAAGTTGCTTAGTTTTGATTTAATCATAGTGAAACAAATGGGTCAATTAGATATATATTCTGATCGATATTTACATAGGGATATAGATCTCATTTACAGTAAAAGAATGAACAACAGTTAACATATTATAATAAATTATCCCAAACAGCAAATACACCTAACCCAAACTTCGAACAAAATGTTCAGTCAAGGTTACTTTTCGCCATTTTTTTAACAACAGATCCAAATTAAATCTACATCACTGTCAAAATAGAAGACAGAGATAAAAAACGTGGCATAAAGATGAGGAAACAGACGGAAACGTACTGGAATTAAGGAGTGTTTAAGAATTCTTATGTGCAGGCTTGTATAGGGGAATGGCGACACCTTAAGGGAATTTAAAATTTTTCGCCTCTAAAAAATGTTTATTTTAAAACAGTAAAAATTCTAAAGCTGAATCATGATCTTTAGTATCTGTATAAATTTAACCGTAATTATAACTGTAACATAAGCATCCATAAAAAAAACTTTTTTCAACCTCTGCACAGTGGCGGGATCACCCAGGATACTGGGCTAATTCCACACACTGTATCGGGGTAATGACACCACACTTTAATGACTTAGTAAATACATCAGATGGATACTAGGAGACACTAACCTACTCAAAATAGTTAGAAAGCATATTTAGAAAGCAAAAGTAATTTATCAGTTACAATTTAACTCAAATTGCAAAATCACAAATATAAATCTCTGCTGAATCGGCCCCACTACATTCAAATAAGGCCATTTCTTACCCGATTTGTATGGTAGTGGCATTACTCCGAGAGGACAATATGGCGGAAATCTCCAAGCAAAGCCGAAAGAAGAACCGAACTTGTTCAACACATTGCATCAAAATGTCGGCGAATGCATTTAGATTACGGGTAATATTATCTTAAATACCTAATGTTACAATAAAAGGTGCTTATCTCTACCCTTTTGAAGCTCCAAAATAAGAAGCAACTAGATGAAAACTAAATTTTTCACTAGAACAAACAAATGACGTTCAGCAAAATCACTCTCACTCTAGGCACTGTTTTTATTGTTGGCCGCTATAGTGCAGGCACATTCACTATCTCAAACTACCTTTATTTATAAAACTAGACGGGGTGGCGACATAACTCCGAGTGGCGCCATTCCCACCGTCTCCCCTATGTTTTATATAGTTTATGCACAACGTAGTATGGAAAATGTATCTTAACACTCCAGCCGCGGAGAACCAATTTTTGCGTTCCAGTGGGCTACTTTTTAAAAATTCAGATTGCTTGATTTCTGACATTTTTTTAAAAGTTTATAATTCGGCTTATTCTCGCATTATTTAATCTGCAATTAAATAAAGGGACTACTTCTACTTCAAAAAAGTGGTGGGAATGCAAAAATGTTAATTTTAATAAAGTAACCCACTGAAAAAGTCGCCTGAGGCTGGAGGGTTAAAAACGTCAACCAAAGTTAAAGAGACACTTCCTGGAAACAGCGCTCAAAGACAGTACTGTAAATGAAATCTATTGTGTGTTCCTGTCTGCGCATAATAGATTCTACAGTAAGAATCTTTTAATGCCCCTCAGTAATGTATATAAATTTCAGTATGTTTTAAATAGTGTAACATCGTTAAAACACAATATCAGCTATTTTTCCCCGTAGACTATTCTGCAACGGATATTTCTTTTTGTATTCATATAAACGAGTAATACAATGCTTTACGCTCAGTATTCGACGGAAAGCATGTTTCACTACAAATCATAAATTGATATGAATTTCATTATATTTCAAATGGTGTAAAATTTCTAATAAAAACTGTAAACGATTTACCCCCATGTGCCATAATATATAAGAATTATTTTGTGTGTTCCAGTAAAAAAACTATAAGTGCTACCCTTTTGTGTTCATATAAACGAATAACACAATGCTTTGCGCTCAGTAATCTACAGAAAGAAAGTTTCACTACAAATCATAAATTCATATGAATTTCTTTATATTTTAAATGGCGTAAAATTACTAATAAAAACTGGAAACGATTTTTTCTCATATGCCATAATGCATAAGAACTATTTTGTGTGTTCCAGTAAAGAAACTATAAGTGAACATTAACGAACTATGAGCTATGCACTTCACATTTAATATCAAACATTCCAAAATAAACCTTAATGAGATGGATAAATTACACAGCAATCCGTGTCCATTTACGCCAGTTAGTGCACGGCCAGGAAGGTAGATGAAGACGACCCATAGTCATAAACATATTTCTACTCTGTTCGAAAATTTTCAATAAGATAGAAATAAACAATTACATTTAAAAAATCAAAAAACCCGACTGCGTAAAAAGCGAACTAATTAATTATTTCTCACCAATGTGAAACAATTTTTTTTCAATTCCTACTATTAGCTCACACTCTTGCTATATATATCTTGTTCAAATTTTCAATCGTTAATGAAATACTTATTATTCATGCAATCAAGCTCAAATAAAATTTTTTAAACTTGTAGTAGATGACACTTGGTGTTAATCCAGATTTTTCAAATATTAATTCATTAATTTAATTAAATTAATTAATTTTCAATAATCGAGAGAGCCCCCCTTCTTGATCAAGGTATTTTAAGACCGAGAGAGTCCTCTTCTTGATCAAGGCATTTTAAGCGCCACTCAAAAGGAAAGAATGGCAGAAAAAAAATTCTCTTATTGACCTAAGTAGGAATTGACTTGAAATATATTTTTTTTTTTTGTTACTTGATTACATTACTTACCTATTTTTTTATTTACTTGCGTTGATGACTTTTAAGTTGTGTTTAACTGTTAGTTCCTATCTATAAACACTGTTTTGAGGAGGTCTATAGATGTCTATGATGTAACCATCATGGATAGACCTTAATATATAATACAAAATATACAAAATAGACCTTAGTAAGTAAGTTCCAGTAAAGCTAGAGATACAGAATAGATACACAACTTCCAGGTTGTATAATATTTTAACAGAGCTTCAGTCAATGAAACATCGAAATAGTCAATGAAACATCGTCTTCATTTTGAAAGACCTATCCAATGATATGTCACTCAATAGGGTGCATAATTTGTTTTCGTCTCTACCGCCATTTTGTATTTTACGGCCGCCATTTCGAATTTTTAAAAGTAGAACCTAGCCTATAACAATTGGGCTGTTAAGACAAATTGATAGAGGCCTCATTCATTAAAATCCATCCAGCCGTTGGTATGTTTCGAGGGTATAAAGAAATCCACATACACAGATACGCGTGAAACACATAACCCTTCTTTTCAGTCGGGTAAAAAGGAAAGACAATGTGTGTGTGTGCGATAATGAGAGGGGGAGAATGAAAGAAAGAGGGAGAAAGAGACAGAGCTTTTTAATTTTTGTAACTTTTTTTCTAACATACAGTATTTTTTTAATAACATTTCTTATTAAGATGCAAGAGTATAAATAAATTTGAAAGTATAAAAAAACACCGATAAAATAGTTACATTTCTTAAACATTTAATTTTTTTATTTCAATTCAGTTTTATGGTTTCTCAAAACTTCAAACAGGCAGGCGGTTAAAATGATTTAACAATCTCTCTACCATCTCTTTCTCATCAAAAAGGGCTTTTACTTGAGAAATGCAAAAGTCGAATTTAATGAGTTCAATTTTGCCAACATGCCCGAAAAATGACTTTTCTATCACAAAGTTTCAAAAGTGATTTTTTTTATATAAAAAGAACTGTTTAATTTATCTTACCCTTGAGAGATATCAGCTGGAACGTTTTATTGCGAGAAAAAAAGAAGCTAAATTTTTACGAACTTTTAAAAGAAAAACAAAACTATTTCTTTTATCAGTTAAAAAGGTTTTACAGAATTAGCTTGAACAGTAATTCAAATATCGTAATCACCGGTTTATATAATTCTGAAATGAATTTTATTACTTTTTTTTTAAAATTCATAAATGGTCTGTGTTTTCATATAGGGAACTAGTGTAATTACTAAATAATATAAGGGGCAGTCAAAAGAAAACGAGATAGACTAACAAATGACTATGAGGCGGAAGTTGGTAACGCAGGCAAGTGCCCTCTATATGAACTATATTAGTGACCTCTATATGAAATCAGGAAGGAACAGCGCTTATCCCTGATCACCGCTTTGCCATTTGTGTATTAGACTCACTCACATTGAGCTGAAGGAGTCGTGTATGCGTCCGACATATGCATGGAGACCGGGAAAGAGGAACAGCGGTGTGTAATGCGTTTTTTGACTGCGAAAGGTGTTTCAGGAAGTAAAATTCATGCCCGAACGCCCGGTGTGAATGGTGAAAACAGCATGTCACGTGCTCGTGGTTTGAGTAGAATAAACGATTTCGAGAATGTCGGGTCTCATTGAAAGACAGAAGCCAGTATGGGTTGGCCCATCGTGTCATTACCACTTCTGTCATACAGCGCATTTGAAGTATCTGAATTTATATGCTCAGTAGGTTCCTCACAGCCAGACGGAGGATATAAGCTAGGTTTAACATTAATAAAATTGTAGCAGTTTACTTACTTTTTCATTCCATCTGTTTTGCTTTCATTTGACAACAGTTTACCTACATTTTTTCCATCTGTCTCGTTTTTGTTTGACTGTCCCTTATATATTCAAGGATGGAGTAGTATAGTTGAGGTTTATTTCAACAGATCGAAAAATGTCCAGACCAGGGATCGAACCAGAATACTTTGATTTGGCGTAACAGTGCTACTCTGGTTGCTTTGCTGTCTATTGTTGTTCGCATGTCAGCTCTAATCGTTTCCTCAACCTTCCGTACCGATTCTTCTGTCGCAATCTCAACTGGACGACCATTTTGCTCTTCGTCAACAACTTTGGAACGACCCTGCTCATCTTGTCCTGCTTGCTCATAAATTCGAAATGAACATTTTATAGTTGGATTATGCTGCCGCCTTTTGGCAAATTTGGAAATAATTTACTACTAATTTCCGACCTCTCATATCAGTTTATGACCTACTTACTGACTTTCCCTGGTATTTACATTTTTATTTTAAAACTAATTTCATAAATAAATTGAAATAGTGGACTTGTCGTTTTAGAGTTTTATTTAATATAAAACAAATGTGATAAGAAATGTCATGTTTTGTCCATGAACAGAAAGTATATAGCCGCCAATAGCACATGAGCAGAAGTAAGCCTGTTAGTAATTTTCTTTTTCGTTCGTTGATGTTTCTGTATTTCTTGTTCTTGTAAAATTTGTTTAGATAAAAAATACATTTTGTGAGTTGGCCTCTGTCTCCCTGAGACCTCGTTTTCTCATAATTCTTATGCTCCTAAATTTCAAATATTGTATCATTTTAGAATTTGAGTTTCTTTGTGGGTAAATTATATATTGCAATTTCATTAATAGAAGAATATCGTTTAACCTGGAACTGTTATCATATCCTGCTATTAATACTTACTTGCCTTTAAAGAAGAAAATTCAAAGAAGATGGATAACATCACCATTAACAAATATTTAATATCCTTGGAAATGTAAACTTCATTTATGAGACATACATAATTTATAAGTTTAAATGTTTTTTATTTTTTGTTTGGAAAGAAAAATTGTAATAGTTATATTGTAAGAGAGTTCTTAAATTATTACAAAATTCGATATTAAAAATGCACACCAAAATCACGAGAAAATAAACTTATTGTTAATAAAAACTGTTTTATTTTCTGTTTGATTCTTTTAAAATTGGCCGATTTATTTTATTTTCCTGATATGCTGAAAATGTAGCTGGTAGGCAACTGTTAAATGAAAAATTGAGAAATGGAAAGAAGTATCTTTTCATAATAGTAAAACTGATAAAGAAAAATGTTTACTATTTTCCAATATACAGATAATATTCATGAAAATAATACCGACAATTGCAAGAAATGTAAAGAACTTTAACCCTTTTCGTTAATTAGGATGAGCGAAGCGAATACTCTACTAGGCTACACAAATTACATTTTGTAGTACACTTTACAAAAAACTATTCTGTATTTTGGCTTGAAATTAAACATAAAAATAAATTACGATCTGTAAATTTGCACAGTGTTATTTTTTACAGAATAACCTTAAAAAAATTATTATTTTAATTAATTTATTTTATATGTTTATCCATTACGGACGCATTTTTGCAAATAAAAAATTAAACACGTATATTTTCAGAAGAAAATATAAATCATGGAGTTAGTCATTATGGATAGAATCATGATTAATTAAATAGTTTCACGATTTCTTTTATGAAATTTTTAAAATACCCTTTTTTGTGAAAATTATAGCATATTTTTAATTAATTAAAATTTGTGACAATCCAATTATTTACATTGAATTATAAAAGTGTTTTTCAGTGTTAAGAATTCCAATACACACTTTATTCTTATTAATATGAAATCATTTACGAAGACGATTTCTACGCATTTTAAAAGAATTAAATTACGATTTTTTTTATTGTAAATCGGCGACAAAAGAATTGTAAACAAATAAAATTAATTGTTAAATTCGTTATATCATAAATAAAAAATGCTGAGGAAATTCTTAGTTGTTTGGCTGAATTTACATTTCTTAAATTAAAATGCGCCAAAACATAAATAACGTTTTATCTTAATAAAGAAGCAAAAATAATATAAAAAATATTGTTACTTTCAAATATTTATCTTATTAAATAATGCTTCGCCAATCCGAACAAAGCATGGCGTTTGCTAGTTTAAAACTCCCTGTCATAGTGATCTAGAAACATGCACACAAGACGTCTTCATTTGACAATCAGGTAAATGCAAAACAATTCACTTAACAACACAAATGTACTTAACCTGATATTTAGAATGTTAAAAATAATTTTCGAATCAATTATTATGCCTACATGGCCTCTAGAAGTTCGTTAAATTTATTTATTTATAAAAATACTATTTGCACACCTCCTTTGACAATACTTGCGTACACTCAGGAACATTGAAAATCGCACACCAAGAATGGAGCATCGGATTGAAATGAAATTTAGTGCATATAATGATACAGATGAGAGATTAACTTAATTCCAAAATCAATACATTTAATCAAATAAAGTGTGTAAAATTAGACAAATACAGTGCAACTTCAATAGCTCGTCGGACCAAAGCCTGCTACAATAAATGCCGCAACACGGTACGGCATTGAGTTGATTAGATATCTGATGTTGTCCAAAGGCACGTGGGTCCACAAATCTTGAACAGCTACCTCCAAATAATGTATAGAATGACACCACGGCATCTGGCGTTTCAGCTGGTCCCACACATGCTCTAGAGGGGACAAGCCCGGGGAGCGGGCCATCCGTGGAAGAGTACATTACGGAGGAAGTCTTGAGCAACTTGAGCTGTAAACGGAGGAGCATTATCTTGCTGGAAAATTGCCCCTGGGAGAACACTTAAGGTCCCACGTGTAGTCGAAGAATGTCATCAACCTAACGCTGCCCCATTAAGGTTGTAAGTATCACAATTAGAGGTGACCGACTTTCATAGACTATGCCCCCCAGACTATTCACCCTGCTGTGCGGGCAGTGTGTCGCGCTACAGCGTTGGTAGACTTATATCGTTCACCAGGGCGCCTCCACACCCGTACGTGGTTATCACCTGTCCATAAAATAAACAGGCATTCATAACTAAAAACCACATTTAGCCACTCAGCGGCATTCCATGCAATTTTGGGGGCTGATTATGACCGCGTACGGCTGTCGAGGTGCCCTGGTGAACGGTACAAGTCTACCAATCCTGTGGCGCGTCACTGTGCCCAAACAGCAGGCGTAATGGTCTGAGGGCTATAGCCTATGATAGCTAATATCTTCTAATTGTGGTACCTTAACGGGCCAGCCTAATGTTGGTGACATTATTCGACCTCATGAGGGACTTTTCCTAAATGGTCTTCTAGGGGCTGTTTTTCAGCCAGATAAAGCTCTTCCGCATACAGCTTGAGTTTCTCAAGACTTCCCATGTAATATTCAGATTATTCCATGGCCGACCTGCTCACCATACTTGTCCCGTATATAGCATATGTGGGTCCAGCTAAAACATCAGATGACACCGTGTCACTTTGTAATGATTTGGAGATTTGTGGATCTGTTCAAGATTTGTGGACCCATCTGCCTCCGGACAACATCAGACGTCTGATCAACTGAATGTCGAACCGTGTTGCACCATGTATTGGCGTCGTTGGTCCGACGCGCTATTGAAGTTGCACTGTATTTGTCTAATTGGCACACTATATTTGTTTAAACGTCTTGATTTCGGAATCAAGTGAATCTCTCATCTGTATCATAATGTGCGTTAGATTTCATTTCAATCCGCTGCTCTCTTCTTGGTGCGCTATTTTCAACGTTCCTGAGTATATTAATTGTATAAAAAAATGCAATTGTTTTGCAGGCTTTTTATCGTACAAAAAAATTATACTATTGCTGTACAGTCGTGGAAAAAAAAAAGTAAACACCCCCTACTAACTTCTCAACAAATTATTGTAGAAGAAAGTTACTGGTACCGAACGATTGGAAATAAAGTCTACTTTTAAATGAAGTATATAAAATTTGCTTAGGAGGCCATCTACATATTAAAACGAACCATAACTTTGTTTTTTTCAATAGCAGTACCCAATTCTGACAGCATAAATGAACTCTACACCTTTCAATTAGCCTATAAACAAATTTTTATGCAATTCGTGCCATAAGTTTCCGAGAAATTAATTATTTTAAAACGAGCGTATTTTAAGGGTTGTATCCAAATTGAAGTTCCGAACTCGATTGTTAACCGAGAGAGCCGCCTTCTTGATCAAGGCACGTTTAAGCCTCAATGAAACCTGTTTGATTACAGGATAGCAGAATAACTTTCAAAAATTTACTTAAAAAATTACTGCCCCTTAAACCATCATTTTGCTGTTTTTTAAGCATAATTTAAAAACTACTTGGAAGACAAATGTGAAATTTGGGATTTCCATAAAGCAGGACTTAACAAATCTAAATCCATCAAAAAAATTGTAGGTTGCAATTCATAATTTTTTCGAATATTAATTTCATAATTCATAATTCATATCATAAAATTATAAAAATTGCAAATTCAACGTATTTATGTTTGGGTATATTAGTATTATTGCTACACAAAAAATTAGCTCATTAGAAACATAATTTCAGGAGATATAAATAAAAATATGAAAATGTAATTTAACATTAGAAGTACTAAATTTTGAATGTCTATAATTCAAAAACTTATATGAATGACTTGAAATTTGGTTTCTAGGCATATTTTGAACCGAAGATTTGAAATATGTTGTTAAATTTGGGTACTGGTATTGAAAAAAAAAATGAAGTTTGGAATCGTTTTAATATGTATATGGCCCCCTAAGCAAATTCTATACACACCATTTAAATGTAGACTTTATTTCCAATCGTCTGGTACCGGTAACTTTTGTCTACGATAATTTGTTGAGGAGTTAGTAGGGGGTGTTTACTTTTTTTTTTTTCCACGACTGTGCATTAAAACATGACTACACATTAAAACCTTAATAAACCTATGTTATTGACCTTGTACAATACACTTAAATAAGCTTCAAACAAAATCCAATAAGAGAGGAGGTAAATAAAATTCCAAAGTTTTATGAAAAGTTTTGAAAAGTTTTTTTTTTTAGTTGAAAACAAATTTTTTAGGCTATCGACCGTCCAACAATTAGTACTTATCAACTATGTTTAAATCAATAAACCAGCTATCTTTATTATATGCTGTTTATTGTGGTATATCTTAAAATAAACAATTTAAAAAATTAAAAGTAATAAAATGTCGATGTTGAAAGAACAGAAAAAAAAAACAGATTAAACTTTCGTCTTAAAAATTGTGATATTAAATTTTGAAACTTATATTCTGATTATCCCACCATTCACTAATTTATCATGACTAAGTTTAGTATCTATACGTGATATGTTGATAGACACATTTTTCTCATGTACAAAATATACTATAAAATATTTCTAAAAATTGATAGTCGTAGTGATAATTTTTCCACATTTTACATAATAAAAAACAGAAAAGTCGTCGGGAAGCACTCGTTGAATCACTCATACGGAAGTCGCTGTGCGTTTTTCAAATATGAACTACGCAAGCACCAGATTTACCTTTTTGAAAGCGTTCATAGAAATTACTGTTCGTAGTTCAGATTTTAACTATGCACTTGGGTATTCAGCACCTAAAGTGTTTGATTTTGTTATTTTATACGCATTTACATAAACAATTGTCTCTTTTATCATCTTGAATTTGAGAATATCACAATTTGTTACAAATATTTTATTTTCAAATTCGAAATAACGTTGGCTTCATGTTATGAAATTTGGAATTAATATTATTGTTAGAGGATTTATCATTTTTCTTAACTTTAACGACAATCTTTTACCATTTTCTTTCCGACATACGTCTTTTTAAGATACATTATTACTCCTTATATATATCAGTATGCAAGACCTATTTAAAATTCTTGTCTGAATATAAATTCATACCGGAATGTTTTAAGTTTATAATATGTATACGATGGCATATTTTCTATGATAGTCACTTCCAGTGATGTTAAACTAAATAGTGACATTAAAGCTATGTTCAGGGCTATTATAGCCTCGTAATGCAATATTTAAAAATATAAATACATTTAAGATTCCAAATTATTCTTCAGTTACCAATGATATTGACTACTATATACTTAAGATTTATGCGAGTAAGTTTTGACTTTAAATAAAGCAGCTAAGCTTTGCTTCAATAAACATCTTTTTAGAAAAAAAAATGCACAATATACTTTCGAATTTTTTGTATATGTAACAATTCTTAAAGAAAAAGCCCCACAATACAAGGCATACTACCTCCGATAAAACCTACCTGTATTTTGTATTTCTCAGATATTTCTTTATAATTGCCTGTTATTTTGACTGTGTTATTGGAATACTTGAATCAGCCAGAATTTAATTCAAACATTGCATTTGCTGTAATATGGGAATATACGAAACCTTGATGCATAACTGGCGAAATTATCTATGTTTCATTCTTATTTATTTTGAGATATATCACAAGAAGTATTTCCAGATCTATGAGACAACTATGACAACAGTGCACCGTGTACAATAATGCATTTGTTATTAGCCTTGCACATTTCCAGTGTTGAGATAATTAAAGCCGAATGACTATCATAATGTATAGATCACTACGCAATAACTCGATGCATTCAAAATTCGTTCTTGAGTGACGTCATCTTTGATTATAAAGATTCAGTTTATTTATGACTAACTACACATGCCTATTCTTCTTTAAGTGTAGCGTGAGGGCATTAAAGAACTTACATATACACCTACATTATCTTTTTAATTATAAAATTGAATAAATCCTAATCCTTGAGTGTCTAAATGAATCATTTCTTATTTCTATCTCAAACTATTTTGTAAATAAAAGTATATTTTCATTTTCAATAAAATCACAAAACTGTCTTTCACTCTAAACCGCTTAAAAATAATATATACATATATATATTGCGTAGCTTTCTATAAAAACGATTCAAACAGAAACTGTTGAAAAAAATGTATCGCATTAAAAAGAAGTCTTTATTGATGGAAAGAGAAACTTCGCAGACATCTTGATGACCTTTTAAATTGAAATTGCCATTTCGGATCTTTGTTTGTCGTAAAAGATTTACAATGAAAAATAAAATAGTTCGCCCCGATAAATTGTATGTTTTTTAACAAAAAATCTGCCGTTTTTCAGATAAAATTTCTATGATAAGGATTTCAATGTGCTTTTAAGATAAATCGTGCTTGCTGTTATAAATAAAACATTGCAGATGGTAATTGGGAATTTGGTTATTCTACGCAGTAGTTGACAGTGATGATAAATTAGGCGACAGCAAAATTAATATTCTACATATTGGTCAATTTGCATTTACCACATGTAACACCTAAATGCGAAAATTATTATGTGTTGTTATAATTATGAATTAAGGACGGAATAGCGGCAGTTTTTAGACAGTAATAAATATGTTTTTGATGATAATTATGAACGTATAAATGTAATTCACTCATTAGTAATATCTTATATTTCAATATTCCTATGCTTGCATTGTAGATTCAGTTTTTTAATGTCATGAACAACTAACAAACATATATAAGATAATACCGCTTTTCTAGAAAATAAATTTTAGGTTTCCCATGAAAAGTAACATTTTTTATTAAAAAAAAAATATTATGATAGAAATTTAAAAAATCCTTTTTAAATGTTTGTTATCTACGTACTTAAAAGACAAGGCTGTTTTTTTAGTAATCTGACCTGAGCGTTTTACTAAAGATATCTTGATAATTATTTTTTAAATGAAAGTATTTCATTTCTAGATGTACCCGCACACTCTATGTTATAAAAGAATCCCATTTTTATGTTTTAATTTTAAAAGTCCTTTATGACATTTTTTCACATTTGTGGCAATCGGGTTACTTACATTATGCATATATATTAAAGTAACCCGGACTTTATTTAAAAAAAAAGTTTTATAACCTTGAAAAAAACCCTTTGCATTTCTTTGGTCCGTGAGATTCATGCTTCTTTGTGAAAATCCTTCTATTTTAGAGAGATACGAAATAATGGAAATTACCATATCATTCATTATGTCATTCTTGAATTACAATTAAAAATAACTTTTTTTTAATTAAAAATAACTTTTCTACGAATGTGGAACAAAAAACGACATCAAGGTTTAAAATAACGCGTTTTTACTCATAAAACTGTTACATTTCAATATTAGGGTATTCTTATAGGGTAATTCCGGGATTTATGCAGCACATTTTTTTGAACTTGTATATAAAGTCTCATGGACATAAAATAAAACAAATCATGATGTGCTATTTGATGTTAAATATAAAACGCGTGTACTGCGACAAAAAATTCAAAACAAATTATTAATATTTTTTAACAATTTTTTTCTAAAAGCTTACACTGCGGCACGTCACCCTTACATTCAGGCTGAGACGCCGCACTTCTGCGGTAGTTGTGCCGCGCTTGTAATAAGAACAGAAGGAAATTATAAATAAAAATATAAAAAAAAAACATATCTGGACTTTAATTACCGATGTAATAACAAAATGAAACTAAATGAGTACAATGAAATGTATTAGTAGATTCAAATTAATAATTGTTGCCTACTTGACAATTAAAATTACCGACTTATTATTTTTTGCATTAAATTTTAATTAATATTTCAGCAACAACGTAACATCAATGTATTCGAAAGGGAAAAGAAAAAAAGTAAAATTGTATTTACATAATTTATTTGTTAACACTTTCGGAACCGTTGGCTTTTACACAAATTTTATTTGGGTGGTACCACTTTTTTTTAAAGAAGTTACCTTTACTTAAATAATCATGAAAATGCTCTAATTAAACAAAGCAAATATTACTTTTTTTTTTTTTTTTTACTGGTGCCAGAAACAAATATTGCAAGCTCTTTATGAAGGTGGTTATATGCACCTATGGTCCCAAATGGGCTAAGAGACTTGTCTTTTCGAATACAATCTACAGAAAAAGTGTCGAAAAAGTACAGTCTTTATGTAACTACATTTAAACCCATGATGTAACGAAGCTAATTACACTTCCTTTTTTTGGAGTTGTTTGCAAAGAACGTCTGCGTTACGCGTAATCCAATTTTTCATTAATATCATCTTGACTTGCATCTTTCTTTCCCTTCTTACTTTTTTCCCCTTTTTCTCCTTTGGTTTTAGTAAACATGGTAACATGCCTTACATGGTTAGTCTGTGCAAAAAGAAAAGGAAAATTTAATAACACTTAATCCTCCCGTATAACAGAAACTGCGGCATGTATACCGTCACAGTTACCTGCCATCACAGTTACCGGCCATCGCTAAGGGGAATGGCATAAGCATACACACAGTGCTCTATACAAATGCTACACTTAGTTTTGATTTCAAAATCATGCATGCATTTAGTAATTAGTGTATGAAAAGTATTTAAACATAACGTGTTTAAAAGTTTGGACAGAGAAATCATGCACTTACGTCAAATTAAGGACTGTACTTCTACAAATAAACATCGAAATGAGATTCACGCTATACACTGGTTAAAATAATCTCATTGAGCACCTATACTGTGCGTTTGATGACCATCTATCGCTAATTACAAGAAATACAAGGAGTGCGGCATCTATCCCGTATGCGGCGACTCTCCCGGAGTTACCCTACTGAAAGTGAGCCCCTCATCTCAGAGGTCTTCAGTGTGTCAAATAATGTCATAGTAAAAATGCAATGAGTATTTTCTTTGATAAAACTAAGGATTTTACTACGATTGCGTTTAAAAGTAAATTTGTGGATTTCGCCTGCACTTAGATTAGAAACTCAAAGAAAGAATGCAAATATTTACGTGTAAAATTGTAACTCACAAATATTACGTCAAATTTGGAAATAAATTTATTAATAATCCATTGCACGTTAAAATATTTAAAAAAAATTGAATATGAATATGTAAAGTATGCATGTAATTCTGTGACGGTGAAAAAAAAAATGATATTTTTAATTTCGTTCAAAACAAAATAATTAAATGTGTCATAGTGGCGTAATTTTCGTTGAATTGTCATTACGTAATACTAAAGGTCAAAGACTGAATTAATAACTTCGTAATTTTAGTGTCTAAACTGCATGCTACTGATTACATATGTTCCGATTAACACCGTTTTATGGTACCAAGTATATTTTAGAATTAAACAATCGGGGTCCAACATTAGATTGATCAACCGAGCGGGAAATGTGGTATATAGCATCCCAACGCCCGTTGTAAAAAAAAAAAAAAAAACACAGTTTGGCACTGTTGGTCAAAGTCCCCAGTGATAATAGCATTACAGAGTGTTTTTTACTTTTTCATCGTTTTTATTTCTTATTATTATCAATTTAAAATAATTAATTAAAATAATAATAAATTTATTATTTAAAAAAATACATCTTCTTTGCTTTCTATTATATTATCTGTCCGCATTCTGAATTTCATAGAAAATATTGGATAGTTTCGAAATCCCTATATTTCATTATGAAAAATGTTATTACTATGGAAAATGAAAGATATGATTTTCCCATGAAATGTGCTGTGATACATGAAAACACAGTCTTTAACCCATTCTTGTTCGGATTTCTTTTTTCTTATTTTCTGTAAAAATATTGTAAATTTATATTGCTGAAAATTAATGTGTGTTCTATCAGAATTCAAAAACGAATTTTTTTTTTGTCAGCAGGCAGA
The DNA here is from genome assembly GCA_963932465.1 of Maratus speciosus. Classification (NCBI taxonomy): domain Eukaryota; kingdom Metazoa; phylum Arthropoda; class Arachnida; order Araneae; family Salticidae; genus Maratus; species Maratus speciosus. Next base: position 172,317,649 of record OZ010790.1, on the reverse strand, counting down.
TTTTAGCTTGATCTATTGGTGGTCATACATGTAATATCCCCTTCACTGATCTCCATTTTTTCCTGCACTGCAACCAAGTTTTAAATTTAAAAATAAGTTTCATACTATATCTATTTATTTAAGGTATTTAAGATAAATATTTGCTTTAAAAATTATTAAAAATACTTTAAAAAGTTTTTGAAAATTGTGTTACAACGCTGCCATGAAAAACGCTTTTCAATATTTCTTCGTCACCAGGGAGAAAAATGAACACATCGAAATCATTTATTGTAGATTACATTATTGCTTAAAAATATACAAAATAGTGAATATTAAAAATACTTTTAACATGATTTTAGCATATGTTCTAATAGATGTTACTCTCTGTATGAAAAGTTTGAAAACATGGCACAGAGTACTCTTTCAATACTCAGTCATCAAGTATACTCTTTCAATACTCAGAAATATAAATAAATACAAAAAATAATCATGGAATATAACGCGAAGCGTAAGTAGCGACTAATTCACTTTCAACGATTTAACACTTAACTCCTGTTAACGGTTTCTCAGACCGCTGCTATATTCAGTTTTCGCAGATTAACTTGTAATTTTCAATTTAGCTATTGGTGTTAGTTTAATTTTGATTCGTTTGGAAACTTAATAGTATCGCTAAAGATTTCTAAATGAGGAGAACTTTTATTATAATAGGCCTTTACATAGAGTTTAGCTCAAAAATAGTATCTTATGAGTCAGTCAATCCTTTATTCATTCTACGATCAATGGTTCTTTGAGACCGTTCACAGTATTTATGCAACAATTTTTGTCACAGTAGTTAGAGGTTAATTTTTCTCCACGTCGCATGACATGGGTACAATAAGAATAAAAATGCCGAACGTATTACATGCAACGCTGATCTATAAAGAGTTAATGAACTGTCGTACGTTAATTCCAAATAACCATGTAATTTTTTTTCGATTTATAAGGCCTACATATTAAATACAATTATGCAAAGCTTAAACATTTTGAATAACGTAAACCTTCTTTGATCAACTTATGGCGGATTTTATTTCTATATAATTTAAATAGAAATCAACTGAACGAAACATGCATGCCTAAAACGTTACCTTACATGAGGTATTCTCACATAATTTTGACTTTTAAGCCCCTGAATAATAATTTTAATTTTAGTAAATGTTAATGTTTTTTTTTAAATTTCTTATACTGGAAAACATCCTATTTCATGATTATGTAACAATATTAACTAGATAAATAGGTTTTGGTTGATGTTGGGGATACAAATATACGACAAAATTCTTTACCATTACGTGTCCCTGATGCTGATTTTTAAGATTAGAGCCGTCTGTATAAAATTGTTTCTATAAAAGTATTTCGGTGTAATTCTTTTCCGAAACTAGGAGTATTGTTTTATATAAATATGTAGAAAAAAAATAGCCTGCGCATATTTTTACGGCTGTTATTATTAGCTCACAGGCTATCAAAGCCTGAGAGCTAATGTGCCCGCCCGTTCTGTATGTATGTATGTACGTACGTACGCATGTAACGCGATAACTCTTGATAGAAACATCCGATTTGCTTCAAAATTTTGTTCTAGGTTCATTGTGATAAGGCGCTTCCCTGATTAGTTTTGGGAGTTCATTGGTTAAGGATAATGGCGGAAAAGGAGGGTTAGTCCACCCCCCTTAATTCAGATAAATGGGTTTTTCATGCAGAATGATTCGATTTGCTCGAAATTTGGTATACCGGTTTATTATGTTAAGGAGCTTCCCTGATTCGTTTTGGGGATTCGTTGGTTAAGGTTAAAGGGGAGCTAGTCCACCACCCCCCCTTTAATTTAGATAAATCTTTTTTTTTTTTTTTTTTTCAGGATTATTCGATTTGCTCCAAATTTGGTGTACCAGTTTATTATGTTAAGGAGCGTCCTTGATTAGATTTGATAAGTATTGTAAGTTCACTGGTTAAGTATAAAGGGGGAAACGGGGGCTAATTCCCCTTCACTTATTTTTTTGAGGTGCATTATTCTTTAAAATAAGAGTATAATATACAATTAGTGTGAATAGCCTGTGAGCTCAATTCCATCAGTTTAGCTGGACACTTTTCTTTATTATTTTTTTTAAATCTGCCCCTGGATTTTAGATTCCTTACCGCCTCTCTTGCTAAAATTATACAGAACATCACTTCAGATGCAGCCACATAATTTTATCTTTATTTATTTGAACTTATTTCTCATGCAGACGTTTGCTAGAGAAAAAATGACTAAAATTCATTGAAAGGAATATTTGCTGCAGAACTTAAATCAGCATTTAAATATCAATTTCAAGCATTGTGGCTTTATTGATAGTCTTACCGTACCAAAGGTTTATTCCTGCACTTTTCGAGGTAAATTATTTTTTTTAAAAAATTTAATCCAATATAAATAACTGTTGCTAAAAATCAATGAACATTGTGACTAGCACTTAGTCTTAACGTGATTTGCCTAAAACTAGGAGGTAATTTTCCTTACCGTCCTTTTTTTTTGTCGTACCGTCCTTTTTTTCCTTACCGTTCCCTTGTTTTCCTTACCGTCCCTGCTTTAGCATCCGTTTTAGACAACGTTAAACCAAACTTTTGTACTAAAAGTACTACATAATTATTATTTCTTATTTTAATGTTCTGTGGGTTCTATGCAAATTCTTTATAAGTAAAAATTTAGAAAAAAATAAAAAGTTAGAGAGATAAAATGTCAAGGGGAATGAAAGGAAAATTATACTCAGGCGTTTAACTTAAACCTCAGTTAAATAAAAAAAAACATATTTTTTAATTTTGAATCATTAAGGCATTCGTCAATAAGGTTAAAATGTTATTTTATTAAGTTTAATTTTACAGATTTTTATTCCTGTAACTTAAAATTTTGTGAAAAAGCCTCACATACTACTTGCTATTTTGATTTCTCTTTATCAATTTTTTTAAACTTCCATATGCTGGTTTCTTCCTTTAATAAATTTGCATTTTTACTATAATTCTTTAAATGCAATATAAGTCATTTTTTTAAAATAAAGAACACTTAAGTAAGAGAAAAATAAATGCTTTAGATATTGACTTTAAATTGTAGTATTAAAAAGCACTCCTGAAAATATATATCGAATTTATGACTGTTAAAAAAAAAATAAACAATTAAATTTAAAAAATCAAAAACCCGACTGCTTAAAAAGAGAACTAATTAATTATTTTCATCAATGTGGAACTATTTTTTTTCAGTTCCTATATATATATATATATTTTGTTCAAATTTTCAATCGTTAATAAAATACTTATTATGCATCCAATCAAGCTCAAATAAATTTTTTAAAACTTGTAGTGGATGACACTTGAAGTTAATCCAGTTTTTCAAATATTAATTCATTAATTAAATTAAATTAATTAATTTTCAATAATCGATAGAGCCCTCTTCTTGATCAAGTTATTTTAAGACTCAGAGAGCCCTCTTCTTGATCGAGGCATTTTAAGCGCCACTCAAGAGGAAAGAAGAATGGGAGAAAAAAAATTATCTTATAGACCTAAGTAGGAATTTACTTAAAATATTTTTTAATATTACTTGTTTATATTACTTAACTGGTTTTTTTTATTTACTTGTATTGATGACTTTTAAGTTGTGTTTAATTGTTAATTCTTATCTATAAACACCGTGTTGATTAGGTCTATAAAAGTCTATGATGGTTAGAGTTGCAGTAAAGCTAGAGAACTTCCAGTTTGCATAATATTTTAACGGAGCTTCTGACAGTAAAATAGTCAATGAAACATAGTCTTCATTTTGAAAGACCTATCCAATGATATGCCACTCAATAGGGTGCGTAATTTGTTTTCCGTCTCTACAGCCATTTTGTATTTTACAGCCAACATTTTGAATTTGTATAAACAAAACCTAGCCCTATAACCATCGGGCCGTTAAGAGGAATTGATAGAGACCTCATTCATTAAATTCCATCCAGCCGTTGGGATGTTTCGAGGGTATAAAGAAATCCACATACACAGATACGCGTGAAACACATAAGCCTTTTTTTCAGTCGGGTAAAAAGTGTAAAACTTCGCTATTATCTGGGTGGCGTTTTAGAGTAAAGTTGACACTTAAGACTTTACTTAAAAAATGTTTTACAACCTTGAAAAATATCCTTTTCTTTTCTTTTATCCACGAGTTTCACGCTTCTTTATGAAGATCCTGCTATTTTAGTTTCGATTAGTATTATGAGTAGACGTCAAAACGACTTTTCATATTTTCTGAAAGTATAATGCAAATAAAGCTGTTATAAGAAAATGGATATTGCATAAAACGACTGTGAAATTTATTTAGATGTTCAGGAAATGATTAATGTATTATTTTTTTTATAATCATTTTAACATATTCCAAACATCTGGAAAATTTTCTGTGAATTTCATTTAATATTTTGTCGATCTGTCTGCCTATATATCATTTCCTGAAAAACTTGGACAGGCATGAAATATATATTACTTATATGTAGTGCAACATGCACCATGAAAAAAATATGGTTCTTTCATCTAGAATCTAAATTTTAGCTCTAGAAAAAAATAGTTCCATGTCATCCCTATAAATTCTAGTTCCCTTTGCTCGAGAGTTCTAGAGTCTCCTACTAGAATTCAAGAGCGTTTTTCTATATTCTCGAGGTCAAACTTATTTAAAAATCGCTGTAAATAGATACGAACACAATAGGTCAGTTTTAGAAACTATAATTCTAATTTATGAAACCATTCCATAAATCAAGCGATAGTTTCTTGCAACTGAAACGATTTATTTTCGTATCTTCACCCAGAAAAGAAGAGACTAGGAATTTTAGATCATTTTGCCCATTCAGCTTAGTTGTTTACCCTATTCACATAGTTCGGAAATCTACATTTCTAGTTTAGGGATTTTGAAAATGACTACCTATTCAGGTTTTTTTTTTCTCAGTGTGTTTAATGTTACAAATGAGATGCGTTCAATATATAATTGCTTCAATAGGAGTTTCAAAACATGACATGCTCAGGGATGGCAGCGCTCCGACCAAATTGATTGATTTTCACCACTAAATTTTAACTGTATTTTTTGCTTTATTAAATCTCGGAAATTTTGTCATTAAATAAGATGAGAAATACAATTAAAATTTTGCGGTAGCAAACTGTGATTTGGGTCGGAGCGCCCTCATCCCTGCATGTTACATATTCAGCTATACATAAATCGTCACAGATTCTTGCGGGTATTTTAAAACATTAAACAAAACCTGTAAATGTTCGATTTTTGTAAATAAACAGCTATAAATTTAATTACTCCAAGGATATGGCTCTTGAATTATATGAATCTTTCACGTCTAAAGTCTAACTCATTACGTTAGTATGTTAATTGAAATCATATTAATATACGCTAAAAATGTATATTTACTTGACACTCGTTTTATTGAAATATCATCTGAATTCCTGATGTTTGAATAATGAGAATTAAAAGATCTTCTTAAAACACTATAAAAAACTTTTAAATGCACTAGGCCTTTCGAAACATCTGAGTCTTTCTTCGTCAGGCGCAAAGAAGAAGTGCTTATACTATGAGAGCAGCAGTAAGACCTAACGAAGCGTGACGAAGAAAGACGCAGATCTTTCGAAAGGCCTAGCTCATTTAAAAGTTTTTGATGGTGTTTTAAAAAAGATCTTTTAGCCCTTATTTATTCAAATCACTTTCAACTTATTTTCTTTCCTTAACCCTTAACCGGAAACGTACGTCTGTGAGATATTTGCGTCTATATATCTGCTCTTAATATTTTCTCTAACCGACATTCCAAACTTATTTTTATACTGTTACATAAAAAAATTGGTTCTGTTAATGCATTACTATTAAATATTAAATGTTTAAGTCCACTATTTGGAAAATTATTAAGTGTTCTGTTTGTGCACGGGATTTTAACGTTTCCGGTTAAGGGTTAAATAATGCTCAGTAGCTCACCATTTAGAATTTGAAAATATTAATTGTTTAATGAAAGTTATGCTTTTTTAGCTTAGTAAAGTGGAATTTACAGAAATACGTGTTAAATATCTATATTTGAAAAACAATTGAATATTTATTTACTACATTATTACAAAATTATTTTTCCTAGTTTCAAAAAGATTCTATTAAAACTTAATTTAACACTTTATGTCCCAAATTATAAATCAGAAATTTGCTCCTGCACGATAATTATCTTTGTTACTGTCTGAAGATATCAAAAACAACTTATGTAAAAACAATTTTAATTTTAGACAGACTTCAAAATAAAATTGATTTGATAAATTGATAGTTACAGTTTTTTTGTAAAGTATTTACAAGAGCAATTAGAAAATTAACAGAAAATACTCTTATGATAATCTCTCAATTCTTATAATGCAAATACATATATTTTGATCCTGTCTATCTACTAAGTGTTTTGTAGTTGCGAATTGTTTGAAAAACATTTTTTAATAGGATAAAAGCTAAATCCATGTAAATATTTGAGAAAATAACCCCATTAAAAAAATATGTAGCATCGACTGCGTCGCTGTGTATACTGAATGTTATCCAGCAAAGTAGGGGAGATCGGAGCTAGTAGGCGCAGTTTTTAATTATTAATTTTTATTAAGTTTTTGTTTAAGCTTTTTAACAAACTTTAACTGCACTTTTAAAGGACAGGCATTGGGCTATAAATACCCCAGAGTATTGAGTTTGTAGCTTTTGTAGTTTATGTTTAGCGGAAGCCTAAAGTAAAAGGAAAATTGTACGCCAACCTACACCGTGACGGGAAAGTTGCCTATACCTATGGGGCAAGTTGGCACACGCTTTATAAAAATTTAAATAAAACACGGAGTTAAGAGAAATCAATTTCATTATTATCAGTAAGTTTAAACAAAGGCGTTATCGCCGTATAATGTAAATTCTAAATTATACAGACATAAAAATAATGAATAAAACATTAACACTAATTAACTTCTATCCTACTCGATATCATCATCAGAGTTACAGTTGTCACAAATAAAAATAAATTCGACTTTCTCCGTTTGAGCAAGCCTCATGTGCCCAAAATCTTGCATTGCAACCACTTTTCTCGGTGTTTGCTGTTTTTGAAGCTACCAGCACACACCAGACACCGAGCCAACTTGCCCCCAACTTGCCTCCGTGCCAATGCGCCCACTAACCCCATAATACATTTCTTCACAAAAGGGACACGTAACCTTCTAAACATAAATAATCCAACTAAATCCCAAATGGGGTAGGTACAGTTAATCAAACACTAAGAAAAACTGCACAAGTTAAATCGCAATTATTAAGATATGTATTAGAAATTAGAAAAATAATGAAGCAACAAAAAATTACTTATGAGTACAAAAAACAGAAAAATCGTAATAAATGTCCACTGCACGTAGGTAACACTGCAAAACTACAATGAGGATTGTAAAAAGCAAGAAGAAAGGTTCTCTGTGACTGGTTGCGCAATCTATCCACAAACAGGCGATTTATGAGAAATGCGCCTACTTACCCCTGTAGCCAACTAGCCCCGGTCTCCCCTATTTCGTATGAAAAGCACCATATACTTTTATTAGCAGACAAACTAACCATTTATCTACTGACTTTACTTATAAGTACCATTAAAATAAATTGTTATAAAATTCATTTAATGCATCGATTTGTAGTAATACAGTTTATAATGAGTTATAAATGCATTGCTTTATCTAGTTCTTAAACCATTATTGGTTACACAAAACAAAAATATTTTTAAAAGGATAATTTCTGTTGCCTTTGCATCTTTTCAGCTTTCTTCGCGTTGTTGTTGGTGGTGGTGGGGGAAATACGGAAATATTTTTATATTCTATTGTAAGAACATCATAGTTGCACATTTCCTAATTCTGTAGAATACTAAAAATATTTAAAATGAAAGATTTGAATGGGGTTATATATATTGAACAAAATCCCTTTAAATTCAAATTTAATTTATACTTCTAAATCCTTCAATCCTTCGAAACTTCTTCTAAAATTTTTTAAGTGATTATGAAAATATTCTAACCTCTTGAGACCCAAGCTCACATTTTTGTCACAAATTTTACCATTTTTAGGATTAAAATCTTTACGGGGCTAGAAAACTTTATATACATTCATTTATTTTTAAAATTAAAAATTATATAGGGTTTTGGCATGTCCAATATAATGGACACTGGGTCTTAGTCCTGTAAAAAACATGTTATTGAATTACATGATACTGAATGAAAAATTCTTAGTTGCAAAGTTTTCTTTCATCATAAATGTGTTTTTATCGTTCATACATCACCTTTAAATATTGCACAATTTAATTTTTTTCATTATCAAAGAGAAAAAGTATTTTTGGATGAAATTTATTTGAAAAGTATAAATCAATTTGGTGACTTTTTAAATAGCTCCTTTAAAAGGAATTTTAAAAAATCTATCACATTAATAAAAGATTTTTCTAAAAGAAATTATAAATAGTTAGGGGCAATTGACATTTGGATACCAAAAGTGAATTTAAAAGAAATAAAACACAGTTTATTTATAATCTTAAAGTATTATCTTGAGGTATATATTTTTTAAATTTTTATTTCTGTTTAAAAAATTTTCCTTCATTATAAATGTGTTTTTTCGTTCATACATCACCTTTAAATATTGCACAATTTTAATTTTTCATTATCAAATAGAAAAGTATTTTTGGATGAAATTCATTTGAAAAGCATAAATCAATTTACCGACTTTTTAAATAGTTTTTTAAAAGGGAATTAAAAATATATATATAACGCATCAATAAATGTTTTAATCTAAAAATAATTATAAATAAATTATAAATAGTTAGTGGCACGGTTATCACAATTGACATTTGGATGCCAAAAGGAAATTAAAAAGAAATAAAATGCAGTTTATTTATAATCTAAAATTATTATCTTCAGTTATATTTTCTTTAAATTTTTATTTCTGTTTAAATTCAATTAAATTAACTAATTTATTTATAAACAACATACGAACAGCAAAATAATATAAAAAGCCTGCAATTATTTTTTATAGTTAAACGAATATACAAATACAAGTTGCATTTCATGCACACAACCTTATTTTATTTTATACTTATCAAGTAAGATAAGATCGCTACATAGGCTTCAAAACCCAGATATTTAGCATCAAGTTCTTATTTCTTTCACTACAAAGTTTGTTGACATCAGAAGTGTATTTTAATCGTTTATACGTCACTTTTAAATATCACATAAATTAATTTTTGCTTCATCAAATAGAAAAAGGTTTTTAATACAAAAATTTAATAACATTGTGTTTTGTTTTTTATCTCTCCTCAACACCAGGCATTTGTTTTTTACAATAATGATAATAATTAGGGGCACAGCTACCACAATTGGCAAGTAAATGCCAAGAAGAAATTTAAAAGAAATCTAAATGGGTTTTTTTTATAATCTTATACTGTTATCTTTAACTATATTTTCTTAAAATTTTTGTTGCTAATTAAATATGATTGAATTTATTAATTCAATTATAAATAGCATACTAACAGAAGAATAATATCAAAAATAGTTCTAATGAATAAGAATAAAACACAATAAAAGCTTAATTATAAATATCTATATTTACCAAACGCAGCAATATATATATATATATATATATATATATATATATATATTGGAATTTTTTTGGGCTCGATACTTTTTGCCCTGTTATATACGGACGGATGAACGGACGGTCAGGCAGACAGACAGATAGGCGGATTCATCGCTGTGTTTTGGCTATATTTGTATTAGAGGGTTGCCTCCACGAAAGACCTCTGAATAAACTATGATACCTTTTTGAATATTGGAAACTATAAAACATTGCATAACCTTTAACCTTAGAGAAATCTGCAATCGAAACCGAGAATATCGTCCCAATATTCACTTTTCTATAAATCGATGCCACTGTGTTGTTCGTGAGCTATTGCCAACCACATTAATAAGTTAATCCAATAGATGCTCGTCAGTATGAAAATTAAAACTATTTGCATGTGATAAAGTCTAAATATCCATTCAGAAAATTGAGTTACATTTTAAAAATTTTAATTAATATAAACGGTAAAAGTATTATTCTAAAATTTATTATAATAACATATTATTATAATTAATTTATGAAACGTCTTATCGAACATGAGATTGTGTAATAATCAATATGAGATATATAAGAACAATTTTCCTAAGCACACATTCAAAATTATCACATGCTAGAAATATTTTCATAATATATTTTCAGGCAAATCTAATGTGTCTTGTATAACTGAACTTGCAAGACGTTATGATACATATAATATGACATTCATTGAATCTAGAATATAACAGAATTTCATACATAATGTGAACGTGATTATAACCAAAATAGTTTGAATATAAATTAATAAAACAACTCACTAAATCTAAATAAGTCTCAACATAAATTCAGATGAAATGGGAAAATTTAAATTTTACTATTTTAGTAGTATGCTGTATTTTAAATATCTGTCAAACCTTTCTAGATCATAGCAACATATTTTACATATTCAAAGCATCTTGCAATAGGTTTGAATATAAAGCGATCAAGTTATTGAAATTTATGTATTAAAAGGATTCTTTATTCCTTTGTAGTATGATAAATATTAGGTTGAGATATGTGAAAGTTATTCCTCTTAAAGAAAATAGTTCAAGAAATATTTTATATATTCTATTAATATAATATATTTATTTTATATTATTGTGGTATTATTTCGTGGACATTTAATATGCAATAGTAGTTATCCGAGGTAACTTAAAAAATCCTTCTTTCTGTACACGCCAATGGACTTGCCTCACTAGCAAAAGCAATCACTTATTGAAAACTTTGATTTTCTGTAAAAGGTGTATAATTGAATGTAAATTATTGAACATTTTGCATATTGAGGAAGTCTGGATATTATGAAATACCATTTACATTTTCTTTTGTAAGCCAACATAAAAAATAGAGATACATTAAAGGTTAGCGAAGTATATACTTTGACTTTTCTTAAAAATTTTTAAGGATTCTTAAGTGGAAGAAAAAATACATAACAATATTTAGATTTTTAAAAAGGGAATTACATTTTTGGAGCAATATGAACCACTCGGTAATGTGGAATATTTTTATAAGAAATACTGAAAGTGCAAGAAAAACTAAAATTTACAAGAATATCCAAGTTTATTTAATGTTTAAACAGTAGTACATTACTTACAAATCGTCCAGTTATTTGAAAATTTATTTTATTTTTTGACAAAAATCACAAATGTAGTCTGTTTTTTTTTTTTTGGACCCACCACTGTCCACATTGGTCCATATTGCACATACCAGGTATTTTTCCCTTCTTTCCCTCTTCTATCTTCTGAATATTTTCCATGGCTTCCTCATCTGATGTACAACCTGGAAATAGCCTACATTAGATGATACGTCGAAATGAAATAATCGTTCATCTTCACTAGACTCGCCTCGAAATAGTTGTCTAACTGATATTTTATATTACCTGAGACGCCATATTGAAATGAAAAAATCTTCACAAACCAACAAGTGGGCATAAACTGACTAACACAGTAATAATTATAACCGTTGAACATAAGACTAAAGTTCGTTAAAATCACTGACGAAGATTCTTATAGTTAACCACTTCACCGGTGACAGGTATGGGTAAACTGTGCTTTTACCCCGAAGTTATCTCGGGGTAAACGGTGAAGTGGACGAATTTTATAAAATTTACCTGCAAAAAACTTCAACTATTGAGGATAAGAACTGATTTCAGTGCGTTGTTCCAACAAAAATCTATGCTTTCCCATCTATGCTTGATGCCTGATTTTCGGTTCTTGTTTAATTTTTAATTTGGATATTTTTTATTATTTTATCTGACATGACTTTCTTAATATTTTATTTCAATAATCGTTCTGTTCCAAGTCTCTCTAATGGTGTTTAAAATTTTGTTAAAATTTAATATTGCTGTTACTGCTGAGATTAATTATTTATTTCTTAGTAATTCCAAAACATATATTCACAAATATATTGTAGTTTATTTTTAAATCACCCTACATATAGGACCTAATCAAAAAATTGATATCTCAAAGTTTAGAAAACTTTTGCCATCATTAACCATTGTGTATTTAATAATTTTCTTTTCATTGCGAAACAGCAAAATAAATTAAAATCAGGTGGCTTCTTTTTATTTTCAACGTACGTAATTCAGTAAGATCTACTAATTTCGTATACAGAATATCCGGCATTCTGAAGTGCTTTGTCATTACATTTCAGTAATGATAGTTGTAAAATCTTTTTAATTACTTTTACCAATGTATCATTATCACACTACAACATACAACAAATGAAACAAAAGTACGTTTTTTCCCAAGATCTAACATAGAAGTTTTTTTAACTTACTATACTTTACTGACCACTTTACTGTACCTTAAAATATAGTAATATATTTTATCGAAAGCGTTTGCTTAACTCTATCTCACAATTATACATACATTTCAGACGCAATACCATCTTTCAAAATGAATACATAATGTCTCGACATTTTGTTGAGAATGACCGATTTATAGTAATTGTTTTATAATAATAAACAACATGTAATGACTTCATTAATAACTTTCGTTATCAAGGCAGTCATCTGGACAAATAAATGCTTCATGAGAGTTTATACATTATGATTCAAATATACGTATTGTTGAAGCGTAGAGAATATTTAATAATTTTCATGAAGCCTAACTGTACTTTAAGATAGTAGAAAATACTATTTACACGTAGTTCAAAGGAGAAATTTTTGTTAGGAGATGGAAAACAATTTCATGTCAATTATGGTAATCTGAAAATTACTCCTGATTATAAGCTTTGGAAAACTATGTAACAAGCGTACTATTTTAAATATCCTAAGTCATACAGGGAAATCTTACAGAAAATGACTGTTATCTTGTCTTTTTAAAATTAAAAATGAACTATAAATTATTTAGAATCAAAATTGCCTTTTTTGTTTGCCCTCGCTATATTCTAATACCACTGTATGTAAAATTTCACGATTCTAGATTCTTAATCGTGTATACTTTTAGAAATATAGAGAGAATATATAATACGTGACTTATCACATTGCTAACGAAGCGTAGAACCAACAATGTGAAAAATATCCAAGCCGGGAATGAAACCCGGAACTCTTGGAATAGCGCTCAAATGCTCTACCATGTAAGCTACGAGGGCGATGCCCAGCTTAGCACTTCCCACATATGTTGGTAGGTTGCAACTGCAGCATAAGATGGAAGAGTCTTCATGAGCACATAATCCTGCGGCGAAACATGGCACACAAACAAACCAGCATCGGTGAACACAGTGGCGTAGCCAAGGGGGGGTGTCCAGGGGGTCAAGAACCCCCCCCCCGAACGAAGAACTGATTTATTCAATCATGGATACAACAGTAAAAACAACCAAGACGGAATCACAAAGAACCTATGAAAAATTTCGCTTTAGACAGGTGTTCGGCTTAAAAGGTATAATTCAATGGTATTCTTTTGTCGAAACTATGAACTTTGCCGTTTTAGACAGGATTTTGCTGTAAACGCTTTCCGTTTTCACAGCATTCATTAAAACTGCTGAAACGTACTAATCTATAGTGCACCTCTGAAGAGCATAAATGTATTACAGTAAAATCTGTGACGATGAGCTATCTTTAAAAAAAAATTCAAGATTCGACGAAAGCAACACTATATATTTATGCTTGCTAATGTTTGAAACCTATCTCAAATAGAACTTGTTCGAATTGTGATTCCTTCTTGGCAATTTTTCTGTGAACACGGAATCCTCTCGTAAAAGGAAACCTTTTAATGTCCCAAGACGAAAGGATAACTATAAAAGTATAGCTGCTATTCCGTTTACACAAACTTACTGTAACTAAATTAAATGTAAAAGTACTTTATCTTTGACCTCAATGTGAACAAGTGTTTCCGACACTTATGGGAAAAGAAGAATTTATCCGAACAAAAAGTTTTCGGTAAAAAAAAAAAAGCGCCAAGTTCTCCTTAATATTTCGGCCAGAAAAAGTAGTGATATCTGAAGTTCGCACAAGTTAAAAGCCAAACATCCCAAATCTTTCATTGAAAATGGCTTCCTGCGACTTGGCCGTTAATGCCTTCTACAACATTTCAAAATTAATGATTGGAAATTACGCATTTATGAATTATTTAAATATTAAAAGTAATATTAGAATGCAAAGAGGCAAATTCACATAAAGACATTATAAGTAAAAGATTTCTGATAACTAACATTCAGTTTCAACAAACATTAGTTTTGATTTCAGATCATTTAGTCCACTTGTGGTTTAATTGCTATTTTGTACGATCTAAAGTCAAAGTCATTAACGTAAAACCCAAGAAATAAAACAAAATTTACTTACTTCAAATCTCACAATATGTTACATTATATTTTATTGTATAATATTGAAATCTTGTGTATTGACGAAAGAGATTTTTTTCGTTTGAACATTTATTATAGTTTGTTTGCATACATTATGAGGTATTCGATTTATAAACTGTTAAAAGATGATACTAATTATGTTTTAGCAATTAGGGATATTATCTCCTGAATACAAGTATTTTGTTATTTTTAACTTCTAAGCATTTAAATAGACTGAAGTTGTTTAAATGCTTTTTTCAAATGTGTATTTTTTTCTGTACTCTGTGCCACAAAATGCCTAAAATAATCAAAAATGTAGTTGGCATGTAGCTCATTTGTACATATTTTAAAATTTGAAAAACCCTCTCGAAGGTATTAACGGCCAAGTCGCAGGAAGCCATTTTCAATGAAAGATTTGGGATGTTTGGCTTTTAACTTGTGCGAACTTCAGATATCACTACTTTTTCTGGCCGAAATATTAAGGAGAACTTGGCGCTTTTTTTTTTTTTTTTACCGAAAACTTTTTGTTGGGATATGACTACTTTTTGTAAGTTTTTTCAAGTTTGTTATTCTAAACTATATTAATATGAAAAAACTTAAATTTCGGTACTTTTATGTTACCCGGGAGCAAATCTCCTCATTAGTCTTTTGTTTTTTCGCCAATGGCAGTTTTCATTTTTTACATGTGTAAATTAGAAACAATGCTTTGATTTTCAAATAAAATATTTTGGTTTATGTTATTATTTCTTATTTATTTATTTATTTATTTCTATGTTAAATATTCTATTGAATAAAATGAGGGAAATGTATCTATTTTAAATGAGATGACTGAAAAGTATATATCTTTAAATGAAATGAATGCAATATGCACAAAGGGAGTTGGGAACAGTATTTGGCGATTTGCCACTTTCGCCCGGCTAATATAAAAATACCTAAATTTATTTTATTTAGCTTTACAAATTTATAGTTTATTTCTTTTTATATTAAAGTACTAGCCGCCTCTAGCAAGCAGTATTTACCGTATTAATTCCATGTTAAACGTTGCATCATGTTACTGTGATTCATAATTTAATTTACTTGCCCATTCTTTCGCCAAGTCGGAAGCTTTTGATAGAGAAATCAAAAACTCTTTACGATCATGGAAGCACATCATATATTTTGTGTTGTTATGTATTCCATCTTTCGTGACAAATATCTCTTAACTCACTTATGCATGTTTCCTTAGCAGTTACGATTCGTTCTCTAATGCGGAAATTTTTAATCCTATTAAGTAATCTTTTCTAATTGGGCTCACTGCCAATTGTTGTATTTTAACTGATACGATTGGGTACAAGTGAAATGGTTCTTATGAAATCCTTTGACAATATCTGCATTTGGATTAAACCATAGTGATGCTAATATCTTTTTGTTTCACGTTAACCTTTTCAATAGACTCGATTACGGAAGAATAGAAGGTCTACCGGCTCACTGCCATGATCCATTTGAAAATCTATCATTCTTCTCATCTTATCGTGTTAAAGAATTAGTCAGTGTGCCATGGTTTTAAGATTTTAGCTAATTTTATTCGAAACCTGAAAACTAAAATGCGAGGAACTGGATTATAGAAGATTCATTCTAACATACATATCGATTAACAGGTTACATATTATAGAATTATAATAATCATAAGGAGAACTGGCAGTTTCGGTGCTTTAATAGTTTCCGTAAATTCTCTTTATATAATACAGAAGTTTTAGCGGTGTAAAGATTAAACAACATAGTCACAGTAAGTATAATACCAGTACAATATAATAACAATAGCAGAGGTTTTGGGCAATGACGAAACTATTAGCACTTTGGAAATATTAGTACGTTATATCATTTAACTATTCAGATGATATGCGGAAAAATAAAAATAGATGGCTCGCATTAATAATTAACTCATTGAAAAATAGTCACTAGCGTCAAATATTCGCCAAGCTTGGCGACATTCAGTTTCGCCAAATTTGGTAATATATCATGTCAATTCTCAAATTTGGCGACAAAAAATGTTTTGTTTATTCTGACGTCATAATGATGCATATGTATTATGTATTATACACATACCTATAATATGTATGATGCAAATGTATTACGTATTATATGCATGTGTATAATATGTATGATGCATATGCATAAGTTCATTAACATTACTAAAACGCAATTAAAGGAATAGTGTTCCATAAATAGTAGGGATAGTTGCCAGATTGACCAGAGTGCTATTGAGATTAGATTTCCGACGTTTATAATAGACAGGGAAGCGTCTGCATACACCATCACCTCATCTAGTTTACAGCTGAAATTTTAGGATGAGTTAAGACTAGATTAGCATATTTCAATGCAACTGGTCTGTTAAGTCACATCTTGGTAGAAATCACCTGAAGACCTAATTTATTGGTTAACTGACAGGTTTACTATTGTATTTCCTTGCATCCAAAAGTTTGGAAACATGGAGGAATGGGTGCAAGAAAACACAATGGAAAATCCACCAATTAACCCGTAAAATCGGGTCTGTAGGTGGTTTCCACAAAGATATGACTTGGCAGATCAGTTACATTTCAATACGCTAATCGATATTTAACTAATCCTAAAATTTCAGCCGTCAACTCGATGAGGTGATGATCTTTGCAGACGCCTCCCGGTCTTTAATAAAATTTGTTTTAAGGAAGTAAAAGATAGAAAGATGGACAGATAAACTGAAAGATTTGCCTTATTAAGATTTTTGTAAAAGCATATAAAAATTCATTCAGCTTGAACTCATGTAACACCTTTATAACTCAGGCTAATTTTCTGTAATCTGGTTTTGGCGACCAACATATCTTATCTATAACTATAATCTTTCTTTTACAGATTTAAAATTAACAATAAGTTAACAGTAAGTAGACTAATAATACAATATAATAACATTAGCAGCGGACTTCGGACGCCGCATCTGTCGCATATCGTTAAAGACAGTTTATTAGTTACACATTTCATTTAATTAAAAGGAGATTTTTAAAAACTTTCATATGGAATTAGGATATTTTTCCACTATAGGGACCTTGGCATTTTTTTTTAATCTTGGCGCAATTCGGACTTCAGAATCTGAGATATGCTGCCAAATGATATAAACAACTATGAAAACAAACCTGATGAACTTTTACGTTATTTATATTATGTATTTATATACATGTAAACATTTTATTTATACATGTATAAAATATTATTTTTTATATACAAATTATTTATGTTGGTATATAAAAATAAATAAACGGGTTCCTTACATTAAATAAATTGTATATATATGGAAAAAATTGCTTGTGTATATGACACAGTAAATAGGTTGCCAGAAAATACGTTATCAAATTTCTTTTCACGTCAAGGCTATTTTCTGTATTTCGCCAAGGCTACTATATCGGAAACATACCGAATTGCGGTTATATTTTGTTAAATGTTTTGTTGTTTTAATATCGTAAATATATCATAACCTATACTGATTAAACTTTTTAGGTATATTCGTTTTTTTCTATTTAACAAACATCTTTGGAAAAGCATATGTATAAAGTTTTATTCCGCTTGAAATTACGTGACCCCTTCAAAACTCTGTAATCGAGTATTGGCGACCAACATTGGCGCAATTGAATGTGAAGGAACTGTTTACGGCCAAATGAACACCCCCTGTTTGAAGGGTTTAGAGGCGGAAATTCTGTATTTTCAGATTTTTCTGGTTAATTGTGCTACAAACCCGACTTACTTGTGAAATTTCATGATTCTACGACTTTTAGAAGTACCTTAGTTATTTGATGATGCGAAGTGAGTCAGTGACAAAAAAGCGCTTTTTCGGAATTTAATATTTCGAAAACTACTAAATATAGAAACATGAAATCGTGGAACCTTAGTTCAGTTTGACCATACGAACATGTGTATAAAAGAATAATTTCTACATCTCCCCCTAAAACGACGTTATGAGGGGGTGAAATGTATGCCGAAATGGTTCAGGAAAAGGTAGCTTACGGCTTGTGCGAACTTGGCGGACGCACTGCCGTGCTCCCAGATACGAAGGCAATAACGGCACGTTGTTTCAATTTCATGTCTTTGTTCGTTTTATAACGAAGAACATTATCAATTACTTGAAATCTGCTATCTGCAATTAACAAATGTAACTTTATTTTTGAACTGGTTATTCGTTACCACTTTCAAAATACACTGGCGAGAAAAAATAAAGGAACAACCATAAAAAGGTGCTTTATGTGGATTCTATTAAGGGAATTTTAATGAATCAGATTGGTTGGCAAATGAATGTCAAAGTTATCACGTAGTCCAATGAGATTAACCTTTGCTACAGAAAAATATGCAAAATGTTCAGCCCGTTCTTTTGGTTCACCTGTGAAAGGGAGTGCACGTGGGTGATTTGAAGTCTAATTTCAAGAATTGTACGTGTAGTTGTGTAAAATTTTCGCTTGTAGTAGGTGGAATATGTCTTTAAAAAGACATTTGACCGATTATGAGAAAAGCCGTGTGATAGAAATAAAGGAAGCAGGACAGACACTCTCAGTGGTCTGTAAAGACTTAAAAACAGCCAAAAGCGTGATGTCAAGAATCTGAAAACGATTTAAAGATACCTTTAACGTGTACAGACAACCAGGTCAATGTAAAAAACGTCCTCAACAGACTGTTACAGCCGTTATTTGGCAACCGTTGCAAAATGAAACAGGCAACCGACATCATACCAGATTGCAAGGGAGTTCGCTGCAGCAACAAGAACTCGATTATCCAGATATACTGTGAGTGACAGGCTGCATGCAAGGAAACCCATGATTTGTATTTCACAAACCCCGGTAGCAAAATGCGTCCGGTTAAGGTGGTGCAGAGATCATCGTCATTAGAGTATCATGGACGTACGCCACGTAGCGGACGGGGTGAACTACAGAAAGATTCCTAACTGTTTTCTTCTTTATCGATAATCTATTAATTACACATCTATGAAATAACTTCGTAAGCGCAAAACGTCGTGTTTTCATTTGTTTGTAGCATTTATATTCTGACAGTAATAGAACATTCTATTAATTTTTATTCGTATTTTTTGACTTATTTATTATAGTTAATTATTTAAATAAAAACAGTTTTATTTTTTAGAACTAATATTATTTGTTAAAATGGCAAAATGTTGGCCATCGAATAACTGTAGTTTTCGAAATTGTAAGAAAATTCTTTTTCTTATAGAATTCATATCTGTCCTTTTCCAAAGAGTAAAACAAGTTAGTTACGTATTTTAACTTTGATTTATTACAAAAGATATAATATTACTTAATATATATTATCAAATGTTGTTGATTTAATACACTGGATTTTATTTATTTATTTTTTTTTTGATGAAATGAAGAATGACGAATAAAAATTAGCAAGTAGTAAATGTCTAAAGATTGAATTTTGTAGTCTTATTTTTTACTCAATTCTTGATGTGTTAAAGTTATAAAAAATTATATACACGGTTGTATTCCCGATGAGAATACAACATTTATGCGTGGTTAGAATGTGTATAGAATTTAATTATAAATAAAATATTCAATTTTAAGTCCTTTTGTTCCCTTATCAAGCGCAAACGATAAATTTCCAATATTCTCTTAATCGCATTGATCTTATTTGACGTACAAATATTTCATCTATTTAATTTAAAATTCATTTTATTTTATCTTTGAAATCACTTTAATTTAAAATGCCTGCATTAAATGATGTACTATTAAAGGAGCAAGTGTTGTTCATTTATTTGTTTAAATATTTTGCGAGTCTAGGAAATAACGTCAATAATTTCCTAAACTACCAAGATTAGATTTTTTTTTTTGAAACAGACAAAGCCATTTAGAGAATCCCTGTTAAAAATTCAATTACGAATTTCAGATTCTTACTTACCCACAGAAGCTGAATCTTGTTTGCCAGATTTATTGCAAAATATTTTTGTTACAGCTTGTGTTGATAAAAATATGTGTATTTAAAAAAATGTTCCAATGTCATTTTAGTTTAAGGGCAAAAGGCAGCAATGCTTTCGTAGTATTAGTTCATTTCTCCCGAAATTAAAATGATATTGCAACTTTTTTTTTTTAATGTACATAGTTTTATCAAAAGAAACTGTAATAAAAATATTTTGCAATAAATCTGGTAAACAAGATTCATCTTACATAAGTGAGTAAAGATTCAGAAAATATGCGCAAGAGATGCGCAGTTAGTAGATATTCTGTCATATATGACATCATAGTGAAAACCCGCGTATTTTCATTATTCACCCCGCCCACCAGATGGCGCAGCTGTGTCAATATACTCGAGATTCCAGTATTGACATTGCACGCTTACTTATATCGCTTTGCTGTTGATTATCATCATTTTATTTAACAATCTTTTTTCCCTCTTATAAGTTTAGTAAAAAATTGTATATTTTGCATTAAAATGTCAGGAAGATTATACATTTATATTTCTACAAAAGTAGTAAATGACCCCTATTTCGCACAAAAAAAATAATAAATAAATAAAGCTCCAGCTTTTAACAGTTATAGCTCGGTCAGTTTTAATCCCTTAACCTACGATTTACTTTTAACAGCTCCACGGTTTGGCAAATCCATAGCTACCACTAAAATTTAATAGAGATTTTCGCCTTGTTTAATCATGGAATTTATACGATTAAATTAAATTATATTTACTGTGAAAATTTTAGTGGAAAGAAGAATTTACATTTGGCTCGATCATCGTACGCGGGCTATGCCCGTCATTGTAGGTTAAGGGGTTAATAGTAGAATAGTGGGTCTTTTTTGTCTTGCTTGTCAATGTAATAAGGCAATTTTACTAAATATAACTTGTAGGACCTGGGTATCGTATAAAAATTTTAATTTTATATATTTTTAAGAACTTTTTTTATTGACCCAGATCACTTTTAAATACTTTTTTACCTCATTTAAAATATTTTTACTTTCTTCTATATTTACAAGAAGAAAGTATTGGTTTCATGAAAATTTTCGAATTCCAGTTTTTGACGGATTTACACGTTTTATGGGTCAGAGATTCCAAAAAACATGTTTTTACAAAATGTCTGTCTGTGAGTCTGTCTGTCTGTCCGTCTGTCTGTATGTGACACAATTTTTGTGGGCGATCTATCTCAAGAACTAATGCACGGAATTTAATAAACATTTATATTCAGGTAGTCCCTGATATAGATTGGTGCTGATTAGTTTTTGGTGTAAATCGCCTTGCAGGTGGCGCTGCTATGTAGCATTTTGCAGAATTTTTGCAAAAGCTCTATCTCAAGAACTCATGCACGGATTTTTATAAAACTCCAGATTACGTTAGTCCTTGACATGAATGGATGATGTTTAGGTTTTGGTGCAAATCGCCCGAAAGGTGGCGCTGCTATGCTGCATTTTGCAGGATTTACACTATTTTCACAGTAGCTCTATCTCAAGAACTAATGCACACATTTTCATCAAACTTAGGATTTAGTTAGTCCTTCCTATGAAATGATGCTGACTACGTGTTGGTGTAAATCGCTCAATAGGTGGCGCTGCTGTGCTGCCTTTTGAACTATTTCCTCAATAGCTCTATCTCAAGAACTAATGCACGAATTTTCATGAAACTTCAGATTTAAGTATAACTTGATTAATATTGCTGCTGATTATATGTGGTTGCAAATCGCTCAACAGGTGTCGCTTCTATGCGGCATTTGTCATGATTTGCGCAATACCTCTATCTCAAGAATTAATGCACGAATTTTCCTCAAACATCATATTCAGTTAGACGTTGGCATAAGTTGGTGATAATTAGGTTCTGGTGTAAATAACCCAATAGGTGTCGCTGCTATGCTGCATTTTTCTGGATTTACACGATTTCAGTGACGGTCATACCTCGAGAACTAATGCACGGAATTTCATATTTTTAGAATTCTCATGATGAATACAGATTGACATTTAATTTTGCACTGGGATAGTGAATTTTTCAGTATTGACATGTATGAGATAGAAGAAAGTTTTGTGATGGCCACAACATACTAGTTGTAATGGGAACTATATATCTATCACTTACTGTTTAGAAATTTGCCATTGGGAATCATTGAGAGTGCACAGGACACTCACCTTTTTGCTCTTTTATATAAAAGGGTAAACTACTTATTCAATAATGTATAAAATGATTTTATAATTATTTATTTATTTATTTATTTATTTACAACTGTTCATTTTATTTTTTTAATTGATTTCACAGTTTGCATAACTAATTTTTTAATCCTATTTCCTACTTTAAAAATAAATTCACTCGTAATAAATTCCTTTTAAATGTACAAATCTCTCGTATAATCCGGCAAGAAATTTTAGAGAATGCTTGATTTATAATAATTGTTCGTGAAGCAACTAAGATATGATGAGATCATAAATTACATCTTATTATCAGACAAGCCATCTGGAGAAATGCTTCTCCTAGATATTTAGGTGTTATAATTCAAATTCTTTGTAAGATAAATTACAGTAAATATTTGGTAATTTTTCTCGCGCTTAAATTTATTCTTACACAGTATAAATTTCTATTTATATGTGACGTTTCAAATAAGCAGCTACATAATTCTTTTACTAAGAAATGGAAAATAACTTGAGGATAATAGTGTAAATTTTAAAATTATTCCTGATTTAGAAGAGAATAGTTTATCTTTCGTGTTTCTTTAAAATGTAGAGAAGACACAATAAGTTTTGTGTTCATATAAAAGCATTCAAACAATTATTTCAAAAATGCATTTTTACATTTAACATCGATATTGAAAATACGTAATACTAAAAGAATGTCTAAAATAACGTTCAGGATTTATGGACTGAGGAAATAATTCATGGCCATTTTTCTCTTATTCTGAGTGAAGGTGGTTCATCACAGTTTTATTTTTCACAATTTATCTGCTGTGGTCGTTTGATGTTGAATTTCGTGAATAAGTTAGTCAATCACTAATTAGTCAATCTAGTTAGTCAAGTTAGTCAATCAGTCGATTAGCATCTGAATAGTCCTTGGGGTTAACATTCTCATTTTTGAAGCACAAATAACATAGGTGCGAGGTACTTTGAGGTATCGGTACTTCCTCATGCACTGTACAAATCGCATAAACAGCTTCGGCGCATTAAATCCTCCACCAAATGCAAGAAAGATAGTCGTGTCGAAAATAATTAGTTTTGTCAACTTCAAAGTCCCATTTATTGATTGGACAATACACATAAATCAATAAAAGCAAACTATCACAACACACAATCTTATTGAGCAAAACATTCCTTTTAAAATAAGATTAAACATTTTCCCAACGCACTTCATTTGTGCGCAATTTTAAGCGCTAATGAATTCTTCCTCAAAAATAAACCCTCTCGATTTATTCGTAAACAGAATAGAATTTGGATTGTTATCTCAATATTTTGTTTTTTTCATAGTGTGTAATGCGTTATAATAACGCTATACATTCAAATTATGGTTTGAGTGGATTTCTTTAAGAATTTTATTTCTGATATTTCGTTGTTATGAATATCAGACTTTATTAATGTCTACTCTACATGTGATCACGTAGGTTTAAGTTTAATGAATGTTGTGTAATTAAGTGTAATGAATGCACAGTTAGACATTTAGGTCAATATTTGACTAAACACAGGACTAAGAAAGTTGCCATCAAAAGACGGTTAATCCAACATTTACTGTTCTGATTAAACCATAAAATTGTGTAGGCTCGTCACTGAATTGATAAAGTTTTAAACTGATAAACGATTCCTGGTTTCCAATCTTAAAAACATTGCAGCATAAAGATATACAAATTATTTTAAAAATTGTATTGAATTTAGTCCATTTGTGCCTGAATTTTTGTTTTCTCAAATTTGTTGGTAAAATCACTTTAAAATGTTGCAAAATGAACTGGAAAAATACTAAAAAAAATTAAGCTATTTTTTTGTATTTATTTTTATAAAATGTAAACATACTAAATATGGGGATATGCATATTATATAATATGCATAATTATATGTTTTGCCTAAATTTATATAAAATTAGCTTTTAAATTGTCTATTAAATTATTAATAATTAGTATTTTTATGAAATACCAAAAAATATATTTATTTCTTTACAAACAATTTGTTTCGTAATGATCTTGAAAATGACTTTACATAAATAACTGTCCCCTAAATGGCTAATGAAAATATGTATTCATTTGTGCCTAGTGCCCTATATTTCGTACGTTACAAAAATGCATAAAAATAGGCTTGAACGTAAAATTTCACAATTTAAAAAAATACATATTTCAAAGAAGTCAACAAGCTAAGATTATGACATATTTATTTGGATACTTAG
This sequence comes from Maratus speciosus, assembly GCA_963932465.1. Taxonomy (NCBI): domain Eukaryota; kingdom Metazoa; phylum Arthropoda; class Arachnida; order Araneae; family Salticidae; genus Maratus; species Maratus speciosus. Next base: position 172,292,901 of record OZ010790.1, on the reverse strand, counting down.
TAGAAAAAAAAAAAAAACACAAATAAACTTACTTTTTACATTTTGCCATCATGCAAAACTAAAAATCTATAAACTCCGAAAAAAGCCTTCAATTTAAGCAAATAAATATCCATCTTATGCTCTCATCTTTTAAACACATAACACAGCACACCACATGGTCATATATAAAGAAATATATAGATAATTATTTTTATACAATTTTCGTGCTATAAAGAAGAAGAAAACTTTAAACTTTAAATGCTTGATTTTTCAAAAATCATTGTAATAATGTTTTTCGGCTTTCATTTTTTAAATTAATCGTGCGAAAAATACTTAAAAAAAGGATATTTAGTTTTAAGTATGGTTTATGGCTAAAAAACAGTTTGTTACTAATCGGCAATACTGGTCTTTAATTGAAAAAAATAATTTTCCTTGATAAAATTCTATAATATCAAACAAACAAGAATTTTAGGAACTATAATAAGAAATGAATTTTACTTGCTCACTGCAAAACAAAATTTTCGCAAGCTTCTAAAGGAAACAAAAAGAACAAGTAGCAACAATTGAAAAAATAAATCTATCTTTATTCTTAAACAGCACAAGTGTTGTCATCTACCTGTTGAAAATCGATTTAATAATATTTTCAGAACGTATTTTATTGGCAACATTAGGCATTATAGCTTCAATATTATTCTAATAGCATTTTAGAAGACTAAATTGGGTATGTTGCCGAAAAGTAACACCCGGCATTTAAGGGTTAAAAAATTTATTAAAAGTGTCCCCAAAACGGGACGCTATGCATAAATGGGTTAAATTTTGAAACACGTTTAAAATGCCTAAAAGAAGTAACGGTGGTCATTTCACGTGATTAAAATACTCTTATGATTTAAGGAAAAATGAATTATGTTTTATTTAATTAGAAAAATGTCTAAAAGTACATTAGTTTAATGATAATTGTTACAGAAAAAAATATGAGAGAATTTTTTCTTATGTTTTTATTAAGAAATTTTTTAATCTTGTCTAAAGTAAATGAAAAGCAATTATATTTTTAATTATAATTTAGGAGTATTAAATAAACAAAATGTATCAGTGATAACCAATAATGCAAATCGAAGATGAATAACAATTTGTTTAATATTTTTCGATAAAAATAAATATTCTTATGAATGCTGTGAATATTGTTATGAATTTAAGAACATGCCTTTTTTACGTATGATTTCAATTTTTTAAACAATTTTAATAATTGATTTGCTTTCTTGCCAAACTTCTGAAAGCTGATTATGTAAAAAACTAATACTGTGAAAAAAAATATGTACAAGTGTAAGTATCATACAAGTGTAAGTCAGAAGCATTTAGAGGAGCAATAATATTAAACTAATAAATTTCATAATTTTATGAGATCGTTTTTTTCTGTAATTTATACTTGATGTGTTATATATATATATATGTACGGCGTTTAATGAAACAACACATAATGTATTGATTTTTCTTTAACTAACGTATTTGTGATTGGTAGTTTGCATCTTTTCAAAAATTTATTTTGTGAATATATTTTTTAATGGATACAAATTTAAAAACAAGTTGTTGTTATACTGTATCTATAAGATTAATTTGAGCCATTTGTCTTAACCTTTAACTAATGTGACAGAAGTTGCATACAAGTGCTGTAAAGCGGCTCGTGAGACCGCTTGATCGAAATATGAATTAAAAGCACTACCAACTCAAAGAATAGTGTTTCAGTACTATTCTTTTTTTCTATGGAACTATTCTAACTAAATTTTGATAACTATTCAACTGCTTGTAGAAATAATACTCGGGTTACAAACGAAGAAAAATCTATTAACTAATAAAATTAAACTCAAAATAACAAGTTAATCAGTGAAAATTGAAAAAGCAAATGTCTGTGAGACCGTTAACATAGGTTCAACGTTAATTTCATTTAGCTCCAACAATTGTTAAGGGAACCGGGAAAGCAAAATTCAACCAAAAAATCGATTTTTACTTTTTTATATCATTAAATAGTTTAAACATTTGTCTTTCCAACGATGTGTCACACATGTTTATACGTAAAAAAATAAGCGTTGAAATTATTCATTCTTTTCTAAGAGTACTTTACAGCTTAATGGCCATTTAAATACTATTTAATTCACTTTCTCTCAAAACTTGGATTTTTCATGTTTATGTTCCTTTTTTTCAATATCTATTAATCATAAGAACTCAGATTTTTTTAATACTTATATTATATTGTATACTTTCACACAGGGATTTAATGATTTGTTGAGAATTATTTATTTTAGACAGTGAAATCTTACCAAAAATGCTAATATAAAAATGACTTTCAATAAATAATTAATAATTAATTTTCAGTCTCACTTAGAAAGAGAATGGTCTGTTAAAATACGTAAATTATGTTATTCTAACTACTCTAAAAAATCTAGACCTCTATCTTTCACCATTTCTGAGAAAAAAGTACATAAAGTTGGTGAATTTAATATGGCGGAGATAGGGCTTTCCCGGTCCCTTTAAGAGGTTCTGCTTCTAGAAGCGGGAAGGTGAGAGGTTCTGGTTCAACACCCATGTCGAGTTCGTCTGCTTAATTGTTCCTTTTTTCCCGTTGCTTGCTGGGAAATTTGCGTATATGTGGGTTTGCCTAGAACTCTCTTGCAGATAATAGACAGTGAAAATGCGTCCATTCATGTTGCTTTAAATTTGTGAACTTTTTTGTAACCTATGTTTTAGAATAGTTTTTCTAAATCTGCGCCCTATAAATTCTGTGCCCTCAAATGAGGCTATGTGTATTTAATAGATTCTAATTACATTATCATCGTGATCACTTAAAATCTGTTGATTGTAGCATTATTTATCTAAAATTAATAATTTTTTAAATATAATTTATAGAAGTATGTTTGAAACACTTCAGTTTTATGCACGAACATAGTTAAAAAAATAGTCAACGATTTAGCCTATGCTCTTAAACCTAATTATTAGTAAGTGCGTTTTTGACAAAAAAAAAAATAAATAAACAAATAAAAAAGTTCGTTTTTTCCCATGTGTAAAAAAAATACATAGCAAGAAAAAAAAACCATCCAATGATAGGTCAAAAATATATGTATCATTTATTAAGTTGCATGTAATATTCTTTTAAACTTTGTGCAGCAAGCTTTATCTGATGGTAAAAAAGCACTGGATGGAATACACAGTATCAGCTAAAATTATCTAAATTTATTTAAATTAAAGGAATCCTTATAAGGCCGTCATGTGGATATTTATTTGTTTTAATTACTGATATATACATTACGTCAAACTCAAATCAGAATTTAACTGAAATAAAATCTCTAAAATATATCAATATTTTCCCATTGTCAGAAACAAATTTATTAAAAGATTGAAGAATATCGCAAATCCAAAGATATTTTATCTATAAACTAAAATAATTCCCTTCTCAAAGTCAGCTAAAAAAATTAGATTATCAAAATCAGATAATTACGTTGAAATCACCATTGAAATTCTCATGAAAACTAGTTTAAAAACCTGTTCAATCGCATTAAGTCACGTTTACATACACACATGGCCAAAATTAAGGTCACAAACATAAAACCTGTGAAAACTGCTGAACTTTGCACTGGTTTGCACACTTTTTGCCACTGGCACACAGTGTATAGTTGTATGTGTAAAATTTGGCACAAATGTATATTACAATGGGAGAAAGAATATACCAATATAACAATATGGAAAAGATTTTAATTGTGAATTAAGAAACAGGGTATACCAATAAGTGCTAAATCGTGAATCAGAGTTAAAGCATTTATATCGGGAAAGTCTGCATAATATGGAATGTGACCGCCGTGCACGGCTATGCAAGTCTCACAATGAGCTCTCGTCCTGTTTATGAGGGTTTAAATAAATGTTTGTGGCAACAAAGCCCATTCTTTCAAAAGCGTGGTTTTTAACTCCTGGCGGGTCCTGTGAGGTTGGTTACGTTGTGCAATGGCTCTTCCTAGACCATCCCAAACATGTTCAATGGGATTGATGTCTGTAGACCTCGAGGGCCAATTCATACGGCGAATATCCTCATCTTCAATAAAATCATCAACAATGTAAGCTCTGTATGTCTTCCCATTATCGTCCATAAATATGAAGTTCAGGCCTAAAGAACCTCAGAACAACCTCACATAGACTAAAGGTCCTCATCCCTAACGCCCAGCATCCATTCTTGTGTGTCCCTTTCACTGCATCCAACAGGGGGCCTAAGATATCAGTCTATTGTGGAGCCTAAGATATCAGTCTTGAACACAACAAGAATAGGGGCACGTTCTTTTTAGTGATGAGTCGAGATTCTCCACGCAGAGTGATTCTCGTCGAATCTTCATCCGGGGAGAACGTGGAGCTCGCTATCATCGCTCCTACGTAAAAGAAATCGACAGATTTAGTGACAAAGGAATACTAGTGACAAAGGCATAATGTTGAGCAATCGTACACCACTGAACGTCTTCGATGCCGGTACTGTCAACGCACATCGCTATAGGTATGAGTTCTTTGAAGTCTATGTGAGGTTGTTCCGTGGTGCTGTAGGTTCGAACTTCTGGTTTATGGACGATATTACGAAGCCACACAGAGCTCACATTGTTGATGATTTTCTTGAAGAAGAGAATATTTGCCATATGAATTGGCCCTCGTGGTCTCCGGGCCTCACTCCTATTGAACATGTTTGGGATGGTATAAGAAGAGACATTGCACAGCGTAACTAACCTCCCAGGATCCACCAGGACATAAAAGCATCGCTTTTGGAAGAATGGGATTTGTTGCCAGAAACATTATTGACACCCTCATAAACAGTATGAGAACTCGTTGCGAGGCATGTACAGCACTGCACGGTGGTCACACTCCATTTTAGACAGACTTTCCCGTGAAAAATGCTTTATCTCTAATTCATGATTTAACACTTTTAGATGTACCCTGTTTCTTAATTGACAATTAAAATCTTTTCCATATTGTTATGTGGCTATATTCTTTCTCGCATTGTAATACACCTTTGTGCCGAATTTCGTGGCAACACAGTGAATAGTTCATCTGTTTTCACAGATTTTATGTTTGTGACCTTAATTTTGGACATGAGTGTACATCAATTTCGTGTTCGTATATATTCCTTTTGCCTAAAATAACGCTAGATAGATAGTACAATACTAGATGCACAATTCCTGAAACATAGAGGACCTTGAGGATGCATAACATCTTGCACTGACACTGGATTAGTTTCGGGACAAACGCAAAATAAACGTTTGCACAATACAAATATTTATACCGGAATAAAAGAAATAGAAATTAAATGTTATAAAAGTTAAGTAAAATGCAAAGAAAAGTATTGGGACCAGAAAGTATAATTTGCATTTTCATCAATCATTCAAACTTGTTTGGTTAGACGCATATCAAATAGAAATATTGTTCGATCCTGATATATTCTGTCATCGTTGACGGAGTATTAAAATATGCTGCTTATAAAATAATACAAAGTCAAAAATACATTTTCCGAATATCTATATTATAAAGGACAAACGTGTCTGATCAAACTTGGATCAAACTAAAGGACAAACGTGCCCATAGTACTGATGTCATTTTGACGGTGGTAACAGTAGACGATTAAATTTAACTTTTAGTGCAATTTTTTCAACTCCTAAGTAACACAGACTTTCATTTTTACCTCGCCGAATAGGGGACAATATATTTTCGAATGCAATTTGGTTGAAAACTGCATCACAATTTACTTGTAAACTCCATCGCTATTTATTCGTTTTCAAATAATTTTAAAGCATATTTTTTTTTTAATCTACCACTATCGTGCGCAGATATTACGAAACATAACTCCGTTTGCTTCTAAATTAATATAAATATCTCAGGACTTGTTGCCAGTTTATATTCCATTCCGGAATTAAAACATTCATCAAGGAATAAATAAAACAATGAAATATAAATAAAACATGAATTTACGACATGTAATCAAATTACTCTCTTGAACCACTGAAACGAACAGAATGAAAAAGGATGATTTGATTGTAAATAGCGATCTTTGGCAATTTTTTTCGGCTCCTAACTTCTTGCCAATACGAAAGTATCCCTTTTAATAAATTTCAAAATTTTATTTGAGCGCATTACAACTATTTTTTATATAAATATGATTTTTCGCACTGTTAGTGGGGATTCTAAAAAATATATAAAATGTAAAAAATCTATTAGAGTTTTAAAAAATTATCTTCACCTATTGTCTGTAATCTGTGATTCCTGGTTTAGCCCCTAGTATTCATAATATATATATACATATATATTCTGTGACAGAGTCACGAAAATAGTTCTAGATTAGGTATGAACTTTTTTATTCCTGCTTATATTCCTCCAAATATTCCTGCATAGTAGAAACAAGTCCGAAATTGTACGTCAAACGTCGCAAATGAGGTGCATTCTTACTAGAACTAGTTTTATAAATATTCAGATCTTAGTGCAATAGCTGTTGCACTCTTATGCAAAAATGCATTAATACAAAATTTATTAAGGTTATATATATTAAATTCAACATACAAAAATAAGATTATTCCATCTTAAATCTGTCGTAATCACCATGGCAATACCTATCATGGGATATCATTGAATTAATTACGTATGATGGGATTTAATAGAATGAAGAAAACTTTTATTAAAACCGTTTTAAGTTTAGATTGGATTTTCATAAAATTTGAAATGACTCGAGAAAATTCTGCAGCTATTATATATATATTAAATTTCAAACCATTCGGCTGGGTAGTTTCTGCGCTTTTGTATTCGGACAGACGGTATAGACAGACGGGCAGTACCAGATAACGATTATAGGTGCTGCGTATTTATATAATTACGAACGCACGTAAAAAGCTTATGGGAACGTCCATTGTTACTCTTGTAACCACGAGAGAACATTTTCATAAATACTTCTAATTCTCTTATTACAAAAAATATATAAGATAAATTTGATGCACCACTTAAAAACTCACGTATTCTACTCACATAAACCATATGCAATTCGTAACAAAAGGCATTTTACTTGTCTAGTCTTCCGAGGGTTGTGAGGGCTTCCCTGCATTTCACACAAATGCTTATAAAAATAATCTTAATCTAAGTTATCTTTCCCTGTTTGTTTCTAAAATAAACTTCATGCCCCTTTATTTGACATACATTTTAAAATACAATTCTGTTTAATGTATTTTTCTACAACACATTTAAGTTGTTTTGGTGATGCGAAAGAATACGGGCAAACCGCTCAGGCGACTAGATAATAAACTGAAATTTTGTTACTTTTGTGACCTTTGGAAAATGCGGTATGCAAAAATTGTGTTTCATGTAGAAATTCTGTGAATTATGTAAGTATATAGAAATAAAATGTATAAAATATAGCACATTAATTATATCTTTCAAAAAAAATTAGTCGATGAAATCATCTGATAACGCACGGATTAGTTACATTCGATTTTGAAAAAGGCTAAATTTTACTCTTGTGACGTTACTTTTCTGGCATTTTTTCCATAAGGATGTTTTAGCAAATATTCATTTTAAATACTACTGTCACTCCTCCCGTAAACTGAAATGATAGGACTTGTTCGTGTCAGGAATAAGAATAATGTTTTCTTTTAGGGGGGACAACCGTGTCCGAGTGATCAAGGCATCACACCGCTAATCGCTTGCGAGTGTAGGTGGGAGTGGTTTCGAATACCACTGGCTCCGTTGCTCACTCTTTGTGGTGCTCTCGGCTGTATTTCTCTGTTTTGTAAATTTCCTTGTGTGTGCTATCTCCTCCCTGTATATATTGACGATCAGTTATAAGCGGGCGCTTAACGCCAAGCACACAGGTCAGATGTATGTTAATAAAATGTCAAAAATGTTCTTTTAGCGGCTGTTATGAGTTTGTGTATATTTTCATGTGATGTGTTCGTCATCGTGATTGTTTTGAATAAAGTGATGTAAATGAATGTGGATTCGTTGTTGTATTTTATGCATTAAAAGAAGTCAGTAAGAATTATCGGAGTAAAATAAAATGTTTTACGTCGGATGGTGTGCTAAATTTCACAGCACAATCATGTGTCCAAATTCGTCAATTGAATCTGAAATAGAAACCCCCTAAACCTGTCGAAAATTTTAATTGTGTACAATCAAAAGATCAAACACTTAGTCAATCTAGTTCATCTGGCATACTGTTACAAACACACCAAGTCTATATAAGAGGATAATGGAAAACATATCACGAGATCTTTGATTGATACAGGTAGTCAGCGATCGTATATAACTTCCAAATCTGCCAGATTTTGAACCCGGTCGGGACCATGGAAGCATATATACACCCTCAAAAAGAGCATATAAAATTTGTTTTAATCACCAGTAGAAAAGGGAAGTAATATATAATTTCTTTAATCAGAGCATTTTCGTGATTAGTTAATTAAAGGCAGCTTTTGTAAAAATAAAATAGTACCAACCGAATAAAATTTGTGTAAAAGCCGCCGGTCCAGAAGGAGTTAAAGTATGAAAGTTTAGGAAGAATTCCAGTAGTTCATAGTTTATACGGCGGTCTTGAATGCCCCCAACAGACAAATCGTCGTTTTAAGGTTTGTTTAACTAGCTTAGATGAAAATTATAATTGTGATTTCGAAGTTCTAGAACAATAGAATATATGCGGTGAAATTAGTTATGGGCGATTCTCGAAAATTTACCAATCGTAAAAAATCGTCATCGTAAAAAGCACAATCGATACAGTCATTGATTACGTTCGAGAATCTAAAATCGAAATGTTCAACAATCAATTATTAAAATTATTGTTTTTAGATATTTATAAGGCAGATTCTATGGTAACTGAAAACAGATGTAATTAAAAAACAACATACCGAAGAGAGGCAATAATGGAGGAATAAGAGTGGAAAAGTAATGTGATCACTGTGTTGAAAAAAGTTGAAAAAAACGCGAGTAGATAAGAAGCGTTAAGGGGAGTTTAAGTATCAAAAATTAAAATTTTGTGGCAATTAGCACCAAAATAGCAAATAAATAAGAACCAAAATCACCCCCTAGTGGTAAAAAGATGAACTGAAAAAATGGTAAATGGGAACAATATTTTTTATTGAATTTTTTACATCATTTGAGATCAGATCTATAATTTCCCCATTATTAGAAAACTATCTACTGGAATACGTTAAACGAACCTCCGCGGGGAGCAAAGTAGGGGGGGGGGAGGGTCAAAGAAAGTGCATAATATGAATAAGTGTTCACAGCACTTTTCAACGATATATCAAATGAGGGGTGTCGGCAAAAGATAAAAAAGACACCCCCCCCCCACTGGTTTCCAACTATCGTACACCATGGAATACACCCTGCCATCCTTCGCTTTGAAATTTTCATATACAGTAGAACCCCGCTAATCCGAACTAATTGGGTCCAGTGCCTGTTCGGATTACGAAAAATTTGGATTACAAGAAATTTTGTTAAAAATAGAAAAGAAAACTATGCGTGCTAAAAAAAAACTCAGTAATATAGTAAACATCCTTTAATCAGGCATCCTAAGGTCCGTCATGCTGAATAACCGGCACGACACTAAAAAAAAAAAAAAAAAAAAAAAACAGTTTTCCTTCTTTAATCTCTCCTGATGTTTACAATAAACCAATGGAACTCCAGAAGAAAGAATTACCTAACAAACCGTTACAAAGGGTTCAAAATCGCCAATCTATAAATAGCTCAGTCACCACGTTGACGAGGGGGAAGAAAAAAGTAATTCTATAGATAATTTGCGAAATCAAACTGATGAAAGGAAAAATACATTTTTGTCGTCTGAATTAAATACTTTTTGCATTTCAGAAAATAATTTTATAGTGACTGGCAAACTAACTGGATATTTTTTTATTCTATTCAAGCTGGTTTAAAGAATAAAAAACATGTTTTACTGCCATTTTTTTAATATACTAACTTATACACGTTTTTCCCGACATTCATCCTGTAATCCGAAAAAATTCGCAAGTTAATCTTTTCAGTTAATATGTTAAAGTACAATTTTCAAAAGTAAAATCGGTTCGGATCAACCGAAATTTCGGATTTGCAGGGTTCGCATGAGCAGGGTTCTACTGAATTATAAATTATTTATCGGAGAGCTCCGTAACAAAATCCTATCTAAAATGTTAATAACGCTACGATTTCAAAAAATATCGAAAATTGCCTACCCGTGGTCGCCAAACTAGGGAAGGGAGAAAGAAACGTTGATAATATGAAAGAGTGGTCCGAAAACTTTCTGATGATGTATCACATGACAGGTCCAAAAAAATCTTGAAATTTACCCCTCCCACTTGGTTTTACTCTTTCTTTCTAGAATATACCCGGAAATCACGCAGCCCCCACTTTTAAAATTTTATATTTAATAAGTAATATTTACCGGAGGGTTCTATCAAAAAACATCTAAAATGATATTTATAGTAGAAATAGCTTCAATTAAAAAAATTCATCCTTTCCCGCTCCCCGTCCAACCCCCCCCCCCCCCTCCCGGAATTCAACTTCTGGAGGCGAAAGGTTCATAATATGAAAGAGCGGCCAAAGGACTTTCTGATGATACACAGGAGAGGTCACAGGAGAGATTCGGCAAAAGTTTGAAAATTAATCCCCCCCCTCGGTCCACTCTCCCCCGGAATTCACTCACCTTCCTCTTTGAAATTTTTATATTTAATAAATAATATTTATCTGTGTTTTCTAGGTATGGGGCAGCTTCACAGAGATAAAATATAAACGTCATTGAAAATTTGGGGCAAAATGACACTAAACTCAACAGCAAACATTGAAACTAGGACTATACAGAACTGAATAGACCACTATGCCTCCTAACCCACATCGCTTAACCAGATGGATTCCTTTGAGAAATTATGACTTAAACCAGAAATGCGATAAGTTTGACTCTGAAAGCTTCATTTCTCTCTATCTCGCATTTTGGCAAATCTCATCTCGATGATTTTTCTGGCATCTCGACGCTTTCCGATGAGAAGCTTCTCGGTGATGTCTCTCGCGGTATTCAACATTTCTCAATGAAAGGTTCTCAATGATTTCTCACGCGTCTTCCAACATTTCCCAATGAGAAGCTTCTCGATGCGCTTTTCAACATTTCATATGTTGGCCGAGAATGATAAATCAATTTTCTTCTCTTCTCGACAAGTTGTCCTCGATAATTGTCTTTTCACATGATGGCCGGGAACGAGAAATAAATTTCTCGTCCTCGCCAGAGAAAAGATGTGAGAAGATTTATTGAGAAGTACCAAGGGACGACAACGAGCGACAACGGGAATGACAACGAGCTGCGAAATGAAGCCCTAATTTTCAAAGTTTCTCTTAATTTAGGCCTACCAAGATGTCACATACCTGAAGCCTTCCGAAAAATATTATTTGTTAAATATAAAAATTTCAAAGAGGAAAGTTAGTCAGGTGAATTCAGGAGGAGGGATGGCGGCGTGAGAGGGGACCCATGCAGGATGCAATTAAAAAAAAATTTACCGAACCCTTCCTGTAGCCTGTGTATAATCGAAAAGACCTTTGACCGCTCTTTCATATTATGAACCTCCCCCCCCCCCCCCCCGAATTTGTATTTCGGGAGTTTGGAGAGAGCGAACAATGTTTTAAAACAGTAGCGATTTCTAAAATAGATATCCTTTTAGATATGGATGTTTTTTATGAAGTCTTCCGGTAAATATTACTTATTAAACATAAAAATTTTAAAGTGGGGGGAGGGCTGCGTGAATTCCGAGGCGAACGAGTGGACCCATGGAGATGGTCGGGGTAGAAATTTTCGAACTTTTTTGAACCTATCATAATATATATTATCGGAAAGCTCTCGGATAACTCTTTCATATTATGAGTCTTTCTCCCCCTCTTTCCAATTTTGCCCCCACTGTAGGGAGTAGTTTTCAAAATTTATTGCGTTTTAATCATTTTAGATTGGATTTTTTTACGGAGCCCTCAGATAATTATTATTTGTAATATATGAAATTTCAAACAGTGGAGTTGTATTCTGGGGGCTGCGATAATTGGCACCCTGGGGGAAGCACTTTCCTAACTTTTACCGACACACCTCATGTGATATATCATTGAAAATTCCGGTGAGCACTTATTCATATTAAGCCCCTACAATGCCCCCTTTTCCACTTTGCTACCCCAGGGGAATTTTTCTAAAATTTGCTGACACCTGTCATGTGTCATATCGTTGGAAAGGTCTGTGAGCACGTATAGATGTTCTGCACTTTCAGTGTCCCTCCCACACTTTGCTCTGACTGGTGGCACTTTTCTAAATTTTGCTGACACACCTCATGTTACATAGTGCTGGAAAGGTCTGTGACCATTTATTTATGTTATGCATCTCAACCCACCCCCACCCCCATTTTGCCCCCAAGGACACGCTTTTCTAAATTTAGCCAAGACTCCTCATGTGACATATCGTTGAAAAGGTCTATGACTACTTATTTATGTTATGCATCTCCTGTGACCGCCCCCCCCCACTTTGCCCCCACGCGTGCACTTTTTAAAATTTAACCGAAACACCTCATATGACATATTGTTGGAAAGGCTAGTGACCACTTACTCATGTTATGCGCCTCTCACGGCCCTCCCCCAACTTTTCCTCCACGGGGGACATTTTTATAAACTTAGCCAAGACCTTTATGTGACATCTCGGCATTTATATAAATTTAGCCAGGACCTTCCATGTGACATACTGCTGAAAAGGCCTGTGACCACTTGTACATAATATAAACATCTGATGGACCTCCTCCCAATTTGCCCTCATGGGGTCACTTTTCTAAATTTACACAAAACCCCTCATGTGACATATTGTCGGAAAGGCCTGTGGCCACTTACTCACATTATGCATCTCCCACGCCTCTCTCCCCATTTTGCCCCATGGGGGGCATTTTTAATAATTCAGATCGAGACACCTCATATGACATTTGGTAGGAAAGGCCTAAAACCCTGTGAAGACTTATTCATATTTTGTAGCTTCTGTATCATCCTCTTACTTTGACCTCTCCCTCCCCACAAGGATACGGTCCGAGGCTCATTCGGTTCGAGATTATTTTTTTCACAAGATTTTGCAGTATCTGCACACCACGCCTCCTATATGGTCCCTTATATAACGGGGAATCAGCTCTAGATTCCATAATATAACATTACGTATAATTTAGATGCCCCGATTAAAGAAAGGGCCCACTAGCGAGGAAATCCACATAGTCCTTATTAACGCCCACTCATTCCAATTCACCCGCGGACGATTCTTGATAAATGTATGACGCATAAAAGCAACTGGCAAACTAGATTCATCGAGAAAAATTTACACAATCGAAAAGTATCGAGATAACCTTACAATCGATAAAATCTATAAAAATATCTCGTTATCGTCCATCACTAGGCGAAATATCTAAGACGCTTCGGAAACTGTGGAAGAAAGATCTCTGTAAAAGACGAATTAAATTGATTGATTGGGATAATCACTTGTCACAAGCGTACGCATAAGAAATTCTTCTATTAATAGGAGCAGATGTGGCAGGAAAATTATTAAGTGGAACGATTCAATATTTACCAGATGGATCTGTTGCAGTTGGTACACATTTGGGATGGACGTTAATGGGTAAAATTCCCCAAATTCCACAGGTAACTGAATCTTTCGATCCTCCGTAACTTAACTTTCGATCATATCTTTTCTCATTGGTGACATTAATCGTCCCGATACGTGGAGATTGGACCGAATAGGAATTCCAGATCCCATTGAAAGACAAAATATGATAGAAATACGTGAAGCTGCGCTTGAGCATTTTCAACGTAATCTGAAAATTAACAATGCAGGAAGATATGAAATAACGTTACCTTGGACCAAGTCACATCCTGTACTTCCCGAAGGATGAAACACAACCGAAAGAAGATTAAGAAATACCATTAAGAATGTTATTAAAAACAAGAGATATTTTAGAAGCTTACCAACATGTTTTAAAAGAGTGGTTGAAAGACGGAATAATCGAAGAAGTGAAGGAAGAAGATTTAAAAAACCTGGCCACTATTTACCGCATAGAGCAGTAGTGAAGAACTCAGCCACTACGAAAATCGGACCAGTTTTTGATGCTTCCGTGCACACAAAAATCCCCCTTCCTTAAATGAATGTCGAGAAGTATCGAGATAACTTTACAATCGATAAAATCTATAAAAATATCTCGTTATCGTCCATCACTAGGTGAAATATCTAAGACGCTTCAGAAACTGTGGAAGAAAGATCTCTGTAAAAGACGAATTAAATTGATTGATTGGGATAATCACTTGTCACAGGCGTACGCATCAGAAATTCTTCTATTAATAGGAGCAGATGTGGCAGGAACATTATTAAGTGGAACGATTCAATATTTACCAGATGAATCTGTTGCAGTTGGTACACATTTGGGATGGACGTTAATGGGTAAAATTCCCCAAATTCCACAGGTAACTGAATCTTATCTTTCGATCATATATTTTCTCATTGGTGACATTAATCGTCCCGATACGTGGAGTTTGGACCGAATAGGAATTCTAGATCCCATTGAAAGCCAAAATATGACAGAAATAAGTGAAGCTGCGCTTGAGCATTTTCAACGTAATCTGAAAATTAACAATGCAGGAAGATATGAAATAACATCACCTTGGATCAAGTCACATCCTGTACTTCCCGAAGGATGAAACACAACCGAAATAAGATTAAGAAATACCATTAAGAATGTTATTAAAAACAAGAGATATTTTAGAAGCTTGCCAACATGTTTTAAAAGAGTGGTTGAAAGACGGAATAATCGAAGAAGTGAAGGAAGAAGATTTAAAAAACCTGGCCACTATTTACCGCATAGAGCAGTAGTGAAGAACTCAGACACTACGAAAATCGGACCAGTTTTTGATGCTTCCGTGCACACAAAAATCCCCCTTCCTTAAATGAATGTCTAGCTAAAGGTACAAATGTCTCCGAACTCATTCCAACAATATTAACCAGATTTCTTATAAAACAGTTCGCTTTTACATCAGATATTAAACAAGAATTCTTTCAAATTAGTGTCTGTGAACGTGACAGGAGCTAAAACAAAATTTTATATTTTATATAACTACACCTTTAAAATAAAAAAAAGAAAATTTAGAGACCCTAATAAATGCAAAAAAATACTTCCCGAAAGAAAATTATCAGCGTCATTGAAATGAGTCTTGCATATTATTCAGGAAATAGTCTCCGCCGAATATAATCCGCTTAAGAAAATATATGCTCTAAAAACACATAAAAATATTCCACTTTATATACACTGCTGGCCATCTAAAATGCAACACCATGAAGGGAACAACCGTACAGCGTAAAATTTACACCATCTATACACCTCGGTAGGATATACAAATGATTACAAATTCAGCTCTCGCGCACATCGTGGGCGACTGCGCCCCTTACAATCTGTATATAAAGGGAAGAAAGATTGTCGTTTTGAAGAACGTGAATTGTTTTCTCCTGCGATTTTTTGTGTGTACAGATTCAGTATGACTCGTAGAAAAACACGAGCACCATTGGAGCACGTTTCGGATTTCGATCGTGGAAGAATCCATGTATACTAAGATTACAGAATAATCTTCCGAGAAACTGGTCATCGTATCGGACGTAGCCCAGCAACAGTCATGAGAATATGGAATCGGTGGGTTCAGGAGGGAACAACAGACGGACAGGAGCGATTGCAACCGTCTCGTCACACCACTCCACTGGAAGACAGGGATATTGTGCGCATGGCACTGATGAAACGCACTGCCACATCCGTAACCATAACACAACGAATACCATCTCTAACACAACAATGGGATCCCGCACAAACTATTCGAAGTCGTTTGAAGCACAGTGGATTGTCCGCTAGGCGTCCATTGCTTCTGATACATTTGGCATTAAACCACAGCCATTTGCGTTTACAATGGTCCACTAAATAGCAGAGATGGACATCCGAATGACATAGCAATGATGAATCACGCTTCTTCCTGTTTCCGATGGTCGAATTAGAGTTTAAAGACACCGTGGGGAGAGGCTGCTCAACTGCTGCCTTATGCATGATCGCACTGTCCTGCACATGGTGTTATGGTGTCAGGTGGTATTGGATTCATCTCCCGCACCCCCTAGTACGTAATAACGGTACACTTACCAGCCACTGCTTTATGTCTGAGGTTTTGCAGACTGTTCTCCTCCCTTATCTTCAGGACTTGCCTGCGGCCACATTTCAACAGAACAATGCATGACCACATGTTGCAAGTAATGTTTAAGCTTTCTTCTTAGCTCACCATATTCCATTGTTACCCTGTCCTGCCTGTTCTTCAGATCTATGACCCATCGAGCATGTCTAGTCAATGATTAGAGAACGCCACGCCCGGAATGCCTTACCCGCGAGTACACAAGTTGAACTTTGGATACGTGTGGTGGCAGCGTGAGATGACAATCCCCAACAACACATTCAAAGCCTCTTTCACTCTATGCCGCAGCGTGTAGCAGCGATTATTGACAGACGTGGGTGTAACAGTTCTTACTGATTTCCCCGTCTATCTCACTTCAATGAAGGTTGTCTTTGGAATCAATTAACACTGATACTATGTGTAATATCTAACATAAATTTGGCTTTGATATCTCTTGTCTTTCTTGGTGTTGCATTTTAGATGGCCAACAATGTAGTATTCATTTTAACTTTATTTCAAAGCTTTTAAAAAGGTTTAAGATATGAGGGGACTATTATCAGAATAAATATATATGAGGGTTTCACAACCATAGTAGACCAAGTTAATTAAAAAAATATATCCATTTAGAAGATCCGTTGCATAAAATATGTTTTATTTCCTACCTCAGTGAGCCAAATTTGTTTTCACATACTTTCTCATATATGACATTTGTTTACAAATTTCGTTCACTGTGGGAGCGAATAAAACAAATTTTATTCAACTTCTAAATGTCTAAATGGAATATATATATATATATATATATATATATATATATATATATATATTAAAAAGGACTACTATGGTTGTGAGCTCCTCATATTATCTTTTGTATTGAAGGAAAGTGAAAAGAGAAATACTTATAGATCTAGAATAATTATGAAATGTATAAATACAGGAGTAATTTTATGAGCGATGTAGTTGAGGAATTAATTTCTACATTGTAATACTAGATACCGTAGATAAACACTCAGAGTTGATTTCGGTATTTATCAGTAGAACGTGTCTAACAATCCAACATGAAAAAGTTTTCCTTTTTTGATATAATTCGTGTTTTTTTTTTTTTTTCACAACTACTCCGTTTATTATGAATTATAGCTGGGTGGCAATATTATAAAGTGAACAACGTCTGATAAAGTATTTTATGCTGACGTATGTCTCCTTGATGCTTATGGTTTTACACATAATAAAAATGACAAAACAAGCAGGAAGCAGGAATTCTGAATTTTCAAAATTTAGTGTCGCCTCGATGACGATAGGAAAAAAAAAAAAATATTATTACTAGGGCGAGCAAAAAGTTCTGGGAAATTTCTGAAAGTTGCGTTGTTACGCGAAAATTAACAACAAAAACAACATTGACTATTCTTCAAAGTAGAGACCATCATAGTCCACGACTTTCTTCCAGAGTTCTGCAAGATTCAAGATTATGCTAGAAGTACCATGTCGGCTTCTTGGAATCGAAAAACTCTTGACATGATTCTTCCACCTCATTAAAGGATTCAAATCGACGACCCTTGAAAAAGTGTTGCATTGATCGAAAGAGGCCATAATTCGATGGAGCCACGTCTGGACTGTAGGCGGAGGTTAGAAGAAGTATGACGCCGTCCAACTGGGCAAACTCATCAAAGGCTTTCAGAATCATTAGACCTTTTCTCCAATAATGCCGGATCAATACGCGCAAATCATGCTGTTCAATAGACATTTTGGAACCGAAATTTCTGAATTCCTATACATATACCACTTGTACTCCTATATATGACACAAATTCTGGTAACTAATAGATTTTCCCAGAACTTTTTGCTCAACCTAATATTACGAGGTGGAATCCGTCGAATTTTGACGAAAGAAAATGTTTAAGGGGACCGGAAAAGCACTATCTCCGCCATGTTAAATTCACCAACTTTATGCACCTTTTTCTCAGAAATTGTGAAAGATAGAGGTATACATTTTTTAGAGTAGTTAGAATGATATGATTTGCGTATTTTAACAGACAATTGTCTTTCTAAGTGAAAGTCAAAATTAATTATTACTTATTTATTGAAAGTCTCTTTTAAATTAGCATTTTTGATGAGATTTCACTACCTAAAATATATAATTATAAACAAATCATTAAATCACTGTGTTAAAGTATACAATATATCATTATATAAGTATTAAATAAAAATCTGAGTTGTTAAGTTTAACAGATATTGAAAAAAAGGAACATAAACATGAAAAATCCAAGTTTTCAGAAAAAGTCAATCAAAGATTTAAATGGCCATTAAGCTGTGAAGTACTCTTAGAAAGAATGATTTATTTAAACACTTATTTTTTTATATATAACCATGTGTGACACATCGTTGGAAAGATAAAAGTTTAAACTATTTAATGATATAAAAAGTAAAAATTGATTTTTTAGTTGGAGTTTGCTTTCCAGGTCCCCTTAAGGCTGTTCTAAAATCCAAATGGTCAACTTTCTGGCATAAGTTTTAATTCATTTTTGTTCGGAAGCGCTTGAAACTAGGTGTTTTTATTCAGAAACTATGTCATCAAACTATTTTTTTCCGTTTTCTTGTAAACGCAATAGATCTTTCAGAAAATTCTGTCAAAGTTGGTATTTTGAACTGAACTTCCGAACGAAAGAAGAAAATCCAGTCAGTAAGGGGAGAAAAATGTCGTGTCACGTGATCAAAATCGCTTAGAAATCAATGGGAAGTTGATTAAACAAATAATAGAAAAAAACAGTTAAATTCCAAATTGCTTCTATTGTCAGGTTTTCTAATTTTGTATCTTTCCGTTGAAAAATGAATTTGTAAATATGTCAAAACGTTTTGCGCTTGTTGAGCAGAGCAGTTGAGAACAGCCTTGAGAAGGAACTGTTTCATTAATTTATAATAAACCAACATAATTAGTTACAATAAAAATTGCATCTTATATTGGTTAGTCTAACTCTCAAAGAAATATTATTTTAACCAAAAGGTCACTACTCTTCTATAAACTCTAAATTTTTGTAAAACTTTGGGTTTTATCAGTGTGGGATTTCAATTGCGTCATTTTCAAAAGTGAAACATTTCCACCTGTGAAGAATTTGAAAGCCGCTACAATGAAAATGATGCTCTTCTACAAACCTTATTTCAGTTTTAAGACAAAATACACGCCATTTTTTATATAAAATAAAGTCATTTATATCCGCTGAAGAATTCCATATTTACGATCCAATTTTAAACAACATCTTACAGAAAAGAATACATATGACGTCAGTATCGTGGAATAATATAGGATCCAGCAAAAAGCGATGTCGTAAATACGACAAAAAAAATCGGCTTTCTAATGATTCATACGCTTTCAATTGTTTGTAACATTAATATGGATACTTAAAATTAAATATTTTATAAAAGCTCCGTGTTTTATCAGAAATCATTCATTTATATTTTTCCATATGGCACGTATTTTAATTGCATTTATTTTTTTAAGTTATTATGAGAAAATGACAACAAAAATATATTGTAACCTATTACTTTCCTTTTACTTTCTACAGTAATCAAATATTTCAGTTGCCACCATTACAGAAATGGGATTAAAAACTACAAAAAATTAATACCTTAAAAATAAATTAAGATGCAGTTTAAAAAAAAATTGCAGTTAAAAGTACTTTTTTCCCTATAGAAATGTGTAAAGATTGAAAATGCACCATGCTTAGAAGTTTTAAATATTTCAGTAGAGATTATCGGTATTTAATCGTACAATGATACGATACTGCTTCGCTTTACGTCTGGCTTATAGAACGTATGATTATTTTTTAGTCATGGCACTTTAATAATTATCAGAAAGAAATAGCATATTGAGGGCAAGAAATTACGTTATTATTATTGTTGTTGTTGTTAATTTTATCGCAACAAATTACTAATTAATTTGTTGACGATTACTAATTAATTCGTTTATAATTTGTTTTTAATAAACCTTCAATTTTTGAAAATTTCAATACGTTAAAAAATTATTTTTCATCGCGAATTTCAAATTTCAAATTTAAATTAAATCGAAGTCAAAATATGAAGGAGAATGTCTAGTCTATTTTTGACAGTCCGATTCTCAATTATTGCATAAGTATTTTCAGTTTAATTATTATTATTTTTATTGTTATTCCTATATTTAGTAAGTTAATTATATTTATGTTTTCCAGTTATAGAATTATCTCAAATTGTTTAAAATTATGATATTTTGTAAATGGATTAGAAGGGTTTGAATGAGCGAAAATTGTTTATAGTTTCATAGTGGACTACAAAGCTTTGAATTAATTTATGCTATTACTTCTTTTTGTACTTATTTATTTATGTTATATTAAAATAAAAAATATTTGTCAAATTCTAAAAAATAGCTATAGCAAATGTTTTAATATTGCACAAAAATATTAATCTTGAAAAAACTAACTTTGCAACGATTTTGAACGCGAGGTTGCATGTTTGTGAATCGTCATTTTTAATTTATAATGTCTAACTCAGTAACTCCCCAATTATTTTATTCATGAAAATTTAAATTTTGGATTTCCCTCCACTTTTAATTCCTTAAAGGGCGGTGATGCCGCTATGGCATCACATAATTTTAATCATTAATTGCCACATTGGCATACGAATTTCTCTAATGAAAATTTCACTTTTATTAAGTATGCAAAAATATACTTTTACTTGTTTACAAATACATCTTCTTCTAAATGCTGGTGTTATTTAATTATTTCAACATTTTACGAAAACAAGTACCTTGCTCTTGAAAAGGTTAAAAGAAGAGTAAATTTTATCTTATTTTATCAAACAATTTGTCTCGTGAAAGAACGTATGTGTTTATCTTCATATTTACTGGTGTCAAAAGCGCTTTCTTGACACTAAGTATAGTGATCTAAAACTACGGCACTGGACGTTAATGGGTTGATACGTTTCTCTCGATTCTACCTGAAACAAACAAAGAAACAACAGACAAATAAAAAATATATCACATATTTTGATGTTGTAATAACATGCAAAAAAAATGTATTTTAAGTATAATCGAGAGACAACTTTAAACGAAGTACAAAAAAAAATGGCGACTCAAAAATATCGAGCTTGGATATCATATCGTGTCAACACTAGTTTTAAGAAACGAACGAAACTAGTATTGGAAGATTAATTTTTTTTTTCTAAAATATTAAAGATTTTGTTGTTGATTTGTTCATTCAAACAAAAAGTAACTGTCTAAATTATTCATAAGCTTCGTGACATTTTTCGTCATTCCAAAGTTTTAAGCTCCCCTTAAAAAAATGCCACAAAAGAAAAATTCAAGCATCTTTTCCAGTTAAGTATTTCAGACGCCAATTTTCTCTGTTTAAATGTGCTATTACTAAGAACTTTCTAATATATAGTTTATAAATAAAAGATCATTGTAAATCATATAAGCTAGAAAAAAAAAAAAAATGTTTCAATAGAAGATTTCCAAACAAAGTTTTTGAAGATGAAAGTTCATATTTATTTTTAAAGCTTTAAAAAAAAGATTTCATAACATGAGAAATACAAACAGGTTTAAAGGTGATTTTTGTATAAAACTGCCTTTTATACAGAAATTGTCTTGTTTTAAAATATATAATGTACGTGTAATAAGTTATAAATATGTTATAATATAAATGTTGCTAGAATGAAGCATTTTGGAAAACAATTATATTTTCCAAAAAGAAAATATAATTCTTTTGAAAATTCTCTTTATTGTTATTGTTTTGATCTTTAAGTATTAATATTTAAATATATGTACACCACTACATTTTTCATTATTTCGTGTATCACTTTAAGGAAAATGTGAAATTTAATGAATGCTCCTACGTCTTTGTAGTGCAGCTAAGAACATTAGTTTTTATTCGTAATTATATAAATACAGTGAAATACGTTTAACACGAAACTAACGAGACCGAAATTTTTTTCGTGTTAAAAGAATTTCAGGTTAAAAGATCCGTAAAGAAAAGAACAAAATTTACAAATATTTTCGACGTCGTCAAATTTTATTTCGATTTCCTGTTAAACTACTAGTAAGTTTCATCCATTAGGTAAAGAATCAAGTGAAAAAATATTGTTTTTTGGTGAAAAAAATCATATTCTTTTTTACGTGTCTTTTTCAGCATTCTGAGATGCTTTTTTGAAACAAATAAGCAAAGCTGTGTCTAAATCTTCGTACTTAGTCGTTCTTATACGTATTCTCTCCGGCTTAAACGTACTGCGGTCAAAACATAACGTAATGGGATCTTTGTTTTTTATTAGTGTGTATAAATTAGAATTGGCGATACCAAACTCTTTGCATATTTCTGTTTTCGTCCTTCTTTTTCATCAACTGCATTAAGCAGCTTCATCTTCATTTGAAGAGAAATAGCAGTTTGTTTTGTCACTGATTTCTCAGCCATTGTGCTAATAAAACATAAGCTAATTTACAAAAAACACGAAATTCACTGATTTTCACCCAAAATTCAGTGGTTTTAACAGAAAATTCACCAATTTCAACTCGAACTAACTAGCTCGAAAGTGAATTTTTTTTCTTGTTAAACGATTTTTGTTTCGCGTTAAAAGTAAAAAAAAAAAAAAAAAAAAAAAGTTGCATTAAATTGCATGGTATAGTACGGTCCGTACCGCTTTATCCTTTCGTGTTAACTAATTTTTCATGTTAAGCGTTTTCGTGTTAACCAATTTTTCATGTTAAGCGTTTTCGTGTTAAACGTATTTCACTGTACGTAGTAACTGTAGTCGTCGTCTGTTCCGTCCGTCTATCCGCTTATAACAGCGAAAAAAACTACCCAACCGAATGGTTACAAAATTATTAAGTATAATCGTTGCTGAATTTTATCGAGTCATTTCAAATTTTAAAAGTTTTCTTCATTCTATTAAATCCTATCATACGTAATTAATTCAATTGTATTCCAAGATAGTTAATGATTCTAGGTTACTATGGTGATTAGGTACTATTTAAGATGGACTTATATTATTTTCGTAAATTTAATGCAAATAATCGTAATAAATTTTGTATTCATGCAT
This sequence comes from Maratus speciosus, assembly GCA_963932465.1. Taxonomy (NCBI): domain Eukaryota; kingdom Metazoa; phylum Arthropoda; class Arachnida; order Araneae; family Salticidae; genus Maratus; species Maratus speciosus. The sequence continues at coordinate 172,269,649 of OZ010790.1, read as the reverse complement.
TATACATAAGAGTGTAGTAGCTATTGAACCAAGATCTGAATATTTATGAAATTAGTTATAGTATGTATCATTTGCCATGTTTTACGAATAACTTAAGACTTGCTTAATGATTTGTTAAAATGTTTGCTGCTAGATTATGTAATACATCTTGGTTTTACACATCTTAATACATCTTGTGAAGTATCACAATTAATAAAAATAACATTAAACCTTATATAAAGAAATGCGCTCAAGTTTATTTTTCTTTAAAATAAAGCTGATAAGACATAAATAGTGCAATTTGTCGCTAGCCCTAAGCTAGGAACTGCGGTCTCTGGATCCCATATTAGCCGCATGCTATCCTTGTCTGGACTTCTTCATTGTCGTGAATTGGCAGATAGCTGTAAATAACCTCTAACCCACTCTGCCATATGAGGTTACATTTTAAAAAAAATTTAAATTTGAAAATCCGGATACGAAATGCATTTTCCGGTGACAACATCTACACATGAAAAAAATTTCAGAGGCCAGGTTTTATAATTTCGGTGCTTTCCTCGGTCAGACAGGCAGTCAGACTGATATCTGTTATTTTATATATATAAATAAAAAAAAGATAAATTTTCAAAAAAATGTATATATAATTAAAAACTAACGCCGAATCTTCCGAAACAACAACATATTCTATATCATTAATAAGAAATTGTGGATTGCGGGTCAGGACAATATTGTAAAATATGATGATGCAAAAATGATTTGCCAAACAAATAGTGCTTTAAATTACAGGCTTGCAATGAATTTTGTTTCTTTAATGTGGCGGGACTTCTTTATTGTGTCATGTCACGTGCAGTTTTTATACGAATTGTGAATTTCTGTGTGTTGGTAAATTATAAATTTACGCAATAATCGCGTCAGACATCAGTAAACATGATAGAAGACTATCTTCAGTTGCTGCATACAAGGCGGATACAATTTGTGCCCTAGTCAGAAAGTTTATTAAATTCATTTCTCAAAATAATGCAGTTTTGTCATTGTGATCATGGAAGACAATACTGGAATTAAATAAAGATGAGAGGAATAATATACTAACTGCTGAATCGTAATCAAAAACATCACATTTCATGGAGCTTCATACAATTCATGCCGAATCAGAGGCTACATACAAAAATATCTGTCATATATTAGAAATACTTCTGTCGGTCTGTTGTTAGTTTTCATATTTAAAGATATTACATTTCTGAACATTGGATTGATACAATAAATTGATACAATTAAAATATTTAGTTGTAAAAAAGATCCATAGGTGAAATTGTGGCACTGTTGGATTTGTCACGTAAATAATATAGAACGTCTGTACCAATAAAGACTATGATACGAGGTGTCATGATGAGAATTTATTAAATCACAATATCTATAAACACCTAAATTCTCGATCATGCACGTATGGTAATACCAGCATCAATAAAAACCAATTTACTGTCTTATCATCCATTAAAAGCTTACTGAAGCTGCCTCAAAAAGGCCATATTGCATTTACTCCTTCAGTATGCTGTTCTTACCATTTAACAACATAATCTACAACAAGAAGTAACTCATCGCTAGAAATGTGAATTACTTGCAAACTTGTATGTTTCCCCATTCTTCAGCAAACATTTTTAACGCTTCTAAGTATTTAATTCCAATTTGTTGTGCCGCTAGTATTACAAGTTCCACTAGATTCTCATCGGAGTGCTTAGCAACTGCGATTGCAATATTTTCAAAAACTTGTGGCATCCTTTGTTTTCGTTCTCTTATTAACTGAACAAGATAAACTTCCTGTCTTTTAGAATCAAAAAATCATTCTACGCAAGTCACATAGTGTTAGTGTATTTCTATGCGATGCTGGACTTTTCAATTTGCAAACTGTTTACGCTCTTTAAATAAAATAATTTTAATATCTATGAATTTTCTCTAATACTTCTAACACAGAGATCATATTCGTCAAATAATGCTGCAAATTTTTCACTTATCACTTTTCTGATACAAAACCTCATCATGTATTTGTTATACAAATTTAGTTTTCCGCTACTGTTAGAGCGTCTTCTATCGGGTATTTTTTTAAACTTTTCTGGCATCAATAATTTCCGAATAGTTGGGCATGTATGTTGAACATATATAGAGTTTAAAAGGTTTCTATAAGCATTTGTTTTATATATTAAATACTTATTTTAATATTATTTCATTTTTAAATTATTTTTTAAGATTTTTTTCACTTTATTGTATTTGAAGTATTCGTATAAAGAATAACTTTAATCATTTTATTTAAGTTGCGGTTCTAAAATATAAATATGACATGTTTACGGATGTAATGAATATGCCCAACTTATTTTTCATATGGTGAGAAGAGAAATTTATATACTTACAATTTCTGAAATCATCTTATTTTCATAACGTAAGTGAAATTATAATTTGTGGAAACGTCCACGGCAATATAAAATTTTTGCTGAAAAATTATTTTAAGCAGAAATATAAATGTGATACATCAATTTAAAGCTAAAGAGTTGCTGTATATGAATTTGTAAGTTTTAATTTCATAATAAGTCCACACCAAAACTGTGCTGGAAACTGACAGTATTAACATTCATTCATAGATAAGCATAAAAATCCATTTATTGATTTATATGAGTCTTTTTACGTGTGTTCATTAAATGAAATAAATATGCATTGAAAATAACAAACTATTATTATATCCGTCCGATCTACATAGTTAACATGCTTTAGTTAAGGTATTAAATACAATTTTAACTTAATTTATTAGTTGGTAATTAAATGTCACAAGAGTAACATAAATCATATAAAAATTTAATTTTATAAAAACTACTTAAAAATTTTCCCCAAAACTTCTAACTCTCTGATTTGGAGGTATAGAAGACAGATTTTACATTATTTTTTTTAAAGTTCTGCATGGAAAAAGATCTGGGGTGTTGTCACAAGAGTAACAAATGCCTGTGTGACAAGAGTGACACATAACACTTTTGTCCATAGTTTGACATCAAACTGCGCTACAACGAAAACAAACATAATGCTTAAAGTATAGTTGTTTTCTCCGTTATTATAACAGTTCTTGAAATAGTTATAACCATAATTAAGAGTATTTTGTAAATTTTAAGCAAGTTAATTATCTTTATTCGTGTTTTTTTCTAAATGGATAGATTTATTTTAATTCATTTTTGTTATTACTTAAGATTACAAAATAATCATGACAAGTGATTAAAGATAGATTAAAACAACTCAACTCCGGTCATTTTTGTGTAATGCCTTTTGGTTTGAAATACATAGTCTTTGATCAGATATTTTACAGACTTTGTAAAGTTTCGTTTACTAAATTTTGCTGTATAACCTACAGAAATTCTTATAGTAACTCTTATGGAGAGGATTCTGATAGCATATTTTAAAGGAAATATTTTAATATTGCTTCTTATACACGACATTGTTTTAAAGAGTAGGAAAGTTCTGCTAAGCGCCAAAAATTGTCGATAAAAAATAAAGATGAATCAAAATATGTTGAGGTGAGAACGAAACAAATCAAAATATATTATGATATATTTGTCTTAGACATTTGTCTTATGATATATAAATGTCTTAGTGCCAGCAAAAACTTCAGAAAGAGAATGGAAAAAGTAGAGAACTAGCTAACCTGAGATTCTGTAATGAAAAAAAAAATCTTAACTCCACAGCTTTGGAGGATTTTATGTCGGTGAAGATTTAAGAAGAGGTCATTTATCAGCTAAAACTACATTAGTTAGGCGTGGAAAAGATCACATAATTTCATCAATTCTAGGTGACATTTGCTAAGATATTAATTATTTTTTTTAAAAAAGGTGTTATAAATTGAAAAATTCCTTTGAAGCTTTAAAGCCTAGTTTCATAAAACAGTAGAAAAGTGTTCCTCAGAATGTTTGCATTTGTAGTTGTCACGGAAATATTAAATCTATTCACAAGACAGTGATTGGTGTATTTCTTGCATTAAACATGCCTATAAAGAATATAATGACTTTATCTGCTCTGATAAATTATAATTAGAATGTATGAATTCAGAATGTATAATTTGCGAAGATAACATCGAAGAGTTATTTGAAACTGGTGTCCATAATACAGAACTTCTTATAAGTTATTGTTAATAGCAAAACTTTGCAAAAAAGTTTTGCTATTGACAAAATGTTGATAAACGTTTTATCAGTAGCAAAATGTTTATCAACATTTTGAAATATTATTACTTTCACAAAACATTAATAAACATTTTGAAATAGTAACAGTTGAAGATACCAATTCTAATTCTTTACAAAATTTTCGAAGGCAATTAAATACATTTCTGTGGCGCACATTCATTCAAACTTGTATACAGGATAATTTTGATAATGTCAAAAAAATAACCAGTTCTCAAAGAATCGTCATGTAAGTGGATTTTTGCGAAAACTATACATTTTTATGCCAATTCGAAATTTTGGTACGAAATTCTGCATCACTTGTAAAATCCGCAAGTGACTGCATTTTCATCCATTATTTAGTATCATCCCGATAAAGTATAATCATATGCTATTTTTTCAGACAATGTAACTCAGTAAATGTTCTGTAAATGCTCTCGCATGTAAAATTTTAACATAGGATCTCTAAGGGAATTTCAGGAATTCTAAGGGAATCAGTTTTGCTCTTGTATATGATGGTTGTGCTTTCGAATTTAAATAAAATACAACTATACAAATATGCGAACAACGAGTCAGGTTTCTTTCTCAATTAACTTAATTGGGCATATATTTTCTTTTCTAATGTTTCTGCTATAGATGCTGTAAATTTAATTTGTGCTGGTGTAATTATAATGATCGATGTGGAATGAAATGCATGCTAAAAACAATTTCTCAGGAATGCTGCTTATTTTGTAACAATTGTTCATAGAAAGACAAAAGTAAACGTACATTTTTACTAGATGAAGAAATAAAGCAACAATAACGTTTCATTATTTTGAGATAAACTACCAACAGCAAAGAGCACTCACTCAACAAATGCAATTTGTTAAAAACATGTAAAATGACACTATTTACTACAAACCATAAAGTAACATGATTCATACAAAGAATTTGTGTTTCATTAAGTATATAATGACACAGGAGAAGTTTCAAGTGATATCATTGATAATGAACACAATGATTTATTCTATTCAGTAGCAGAAACTGAGAAGTTACTATGTAATTATAGTGAATCTAAAATATGATGATTTAAAGATTCATTGTTTTACTATTGAAGTACAAAATGAAAAGTATCAAATAAAGTGCTAGGAGCTAAGAAAAGCAAAAGGAATTCTCAAATTAGTAGGGGAGACCGATGCTAGTAGGCGCAGCTTTTAGTTATTGATTTTTATTAATTTTTTGTTTACGTTTTTTATGAAACTTTAACTGTACTTTTAAAGAACAGGCATTGGGCTATAAATACCCGGAGTTTTGAGTTTGTAGCTTTTGTAGTTTATGTTTAGCGGAAGCCTAAAGTAAAAGGAAAACTGTGCGCCAACCTACCCCGTCACGGGGCAATTTGCCTATACCTACGGGGTAAGTTGGCACACGCTTTATAAAAATTTAAATGAAGCTCAAATAAGACACGCAGTTAAACGAAATCAATTTCATTATTACCAGTAAGTTTAAACAAAGGCGTTATAGCTGTACAATGTAAATTCTAAATTATACAGACATAAAAATAATGAATGAAATATTAACATTGAGTAACTTCTGTCCTACTCTATATCATGATCAGAGTTATAGTTGCCACAGATAAAAAATCGAGTGCCTCCGTTTGGGCAAACCTCGTGTGCCCAAAATCTTGCATTGCAACCACTTTTCTCGGTGTTTGCTGTTTTTCAAGCTTCCAGCACACACCAAACACCGAGCCAACTTGCCCCGTGTTCAATGCGCCTACTAGCCCATAATGAATTTCTTCACAAAAGGGACACGTAATCCTCTAAGCATAAATAATCCAAGTAAATCACATATGGGGTAGGTACAGTATACACTAAGAAAAACTGCACAAGATAAATCGTAATTATTAAGATAAATATAAGAAATTAGAAAAATAATGAAGCAACAAAAAATTACTTATGAGTGCAAAAAACAGAAAAATCGCAATAAATGTCCACTGCACGTAGGTAACGCTGTAAAACTGCAACGAGGATTGTAAAAAGCAATAAGGAAGGTACTATTTGACTGGTTGCGTAATCTAGCCAAAAACAGGCGATTTATGAGGACTGCGCCTACTTACCCCTGTAGACTTCTAGCCCTGGTCTCCCCTATCTGATGACCGCAAATTTGGCGCAAAAAAAATAATCGAATTGTGGCTGACATTAATTCTCCCTGATTGATAAACTCTCGAGAATTTTACAAACTCTAACTAATTTTAGAATTTTTAAAGTTATTTTAAAATTTAACCATCATTAAAAGTTGTTTTGAATAAAAAAATAATTTAAAAAATCTCATTTTTATTTTTTTTTTTTGGTATTTAAATTGAATGTTTGCTAAAATTCCATTATGGACAAAATGTCGCAAAAGTAACGTCACAAGAGTAACATTTAGCAATTTGCAAAATCAAATGTAACTAATTCATGTGTTATCAGATGTGTTCAATGATTAATCCTTTGTAAAAAGATATAATTACTCTGCATTATTCTTATATAATACACAGAATTTCTACGTTAAACACAATTTTTGAATATTGCATATTTTGTGGTCACAAGAGTAACGAAAATTTTATTTATTATCTAGACAAGTAAAGTGCTTTTCGTTACAAATTGCATGTGGTTTATAAGAATAGAACACATGTATTTTTAAGGGGTTGCATCAAATTTATCCTAAATATATTTCATAATAAAAGAAATATTTATGGATATTTTCTCTGACGGTCACCAGAGTAACAATGGAAGTTCCCTTGTGTAAAAAGTTATTTGCATATTCATTTGTAATACATAAGCCAAAACTTTTAACAGCGTTTTAACGCACAAATACATACAAACAGGTCACAAAAAATCACATATTGCTGTTTCGAAGATTCCTTGATCTCCTTCATCAGTGCGAAAAAAAATATATATATCAAAATGGGTTCCAAGCACCCGTCGGTTATAACCCCGAGTACTGGCTAATGAATTGATTAAAATGAATGAAAAGTTTATACATAAGAGTTTATACATAAAAAAGAAATGATGTAATTGACAGGAAAACTTTGAACTTATCATTCATTATGGAAGAAGTGTGTTTATGAATATAATTTCAGTATATATTGAAATTCGCACAAAGTGTTTAATTTATGATTATATTCATGTGAAATTTTTAGAATTAAATTTTAATATAAAAAAATACCCAGTTGTAATAGTACAAATACTAAATAATAATATAATACTAATAATACTACTAATAATAAAATGCTAAATACTGAACTATGTTGCATGTATATAGTTTGCATTACACTGCATTTGAAATTTCACGCAAAATAGTATTGTTATCTTAAACAATTTTTGCCTTTGTTTTGCTACCATTTAAATTTTAAGACAGTTATTCCGACCGCCTTTAGTACTAGCTTTAATAAAAATGTTTTTGGGAAATATCCGAAAAATCCTTCAAATTAAGTTTTGAGAAAACAAAATAGTCAAGAAAAGATTTATTTTTAATATAGAAATACGAAATCTTTGCAACTTTTGAGAGATTTATGAATACTTTATTTTTCAGCTTGTTACAACTTGTTACAACTTTATGCATAAACTTTTGTAAAATGTAACTTTTTAAAGTGTTTTGATTTTACTTATACTAAAAATTCTTAAAGTACATGTAACTAACGAATTTAATTAAAATTTTCTAATTCTAATATAACTTATATTTTAAAATTAAATATTGTTCAAAGACTTGTATATTAACTCATTATAAAACATAAATGCAACGTAAAGCCATTTTTTATAATTTTTGTTAAATTAATAGATTATAAAAGTTATATTTTATAAGTTTAATTAAATTTACTCTAACAATCGTTTTCACAATTTTAGAATAAATATTGCATTATTAATCATCGAAAGATCTTAGAAACTCTTATTCTCGAAATTTAAAGTTTAATTTGAATTTTTAAATCATTTGAAGAAATTAATGAAGCACACAATAAACCATTGCCATTATTCCTTTTCCATTGGTTTTAATCCTCTCTCAAATAATTAACGCCTTTTAAAATACTTTAAAAGGGATTGTGCAAATCACAATGTAAAATTTCAAAGTATGGGTTTACATTGAAGATATTTAATATAATGCTGAAATAAATGAAGTACGGATATATTTAGTTAGATAATGAAATGAAGAGAGAGAGACAAAGAAAATATCTTGTAATATTTGTTCCGAAAAATATAAAATATGAATTGAGAGTTTAGTTAAAAAACGGTATTCATGGATTTAAATTGAATGAAGCTGGCAGAATTATCTTGCTTTCAAAGAACTTTTTTTATAATTAAAGGAATAATTTCTCGTTTCATTAAATCTTTTTGATAATGTAAATAGTGTTTATCATGATAATGTGGACAGAGACAGATTGCTGAAAATAATGGATTTTCTAATTTTTGCATTGTAATAAAATTTATTGAACTCGGAATTATGGTATTGTTTCAAAAAGTTTATAATTTTTAAACGAATAATGTTAATTTTTTCATTATATTTTCATTATACTTGCTTGATTACGTAAATCCGTTCGGCATAAATGTATCGAGCAGTATACTTTATTGAAAACAAAAACTATATTAAATAATAAATTTATAAAAAGAAAAGTTCCCAGTTAAACTGATGACATTCTCATTGGCTAGTCACACTAATTGTATATTATACCCTTATTTCAAAGAATGACGTCCCTCGAACAATAAAGAAATATACATAAAACCCATTTAGTTTAATTAAGGGTGGATGAGCTCCCCAATAAACACCTTTATATCTAACGGATGGACCTTCAAATCTCATCGGGGAAGCGCCTTATCCGAATAAATCGGAATACCAATTTTGAAGTAAATCGGATAATTCTGCATGAAAAACTCATTAATCTAAATTAAGGGGGATTATACTCCCGTTCAACTTTTATACATAACCAATGAACCTCCAAGTGTACTTAGGGAAGCGCCATATCAAAATAAACCGGTATACCAAATTTGAAGCAAATCGGAAAATTCTGCATGAAAAACCTGCATGAAAACGGTGCTAAAGGAGTGCCGACGCGGCGTGCAACGCCGCCGCGCGTAACCTCCAACTAAATATGAAAAAGAACAAAGGATGAATTTCGAAACAATGCACGGCCTAAAAGTATAATTTGGAAGCTCTGGTGGAGACCCTAGGGCCATTCCAGAGTTTGAAGCACGAGGTTAAATATAACCTCCAGAATAAGACATCTAAGAATTTTTTGGTTGCCCTATACTTCGATGTCAGTTCACCGACTGGCGTAGACAAAAAACGGAGAATTTAAAGGTAGTAGGGTACCAACGAGCACAGGAAAGCTATAGTATAGGGTAGCCAAGCCTATCTATCTCTAAACCTTACAAAAAACAAAGGGGGCCAATGCATTCAATCATATTACACCTTCACCCTTTATGTACTGAATTATGAATTCATGAAAATTTTATCTTCTAAAGCATTTTTCATGAATTGTTTAAATTACACTAGAATATTTACGTAATCATTTAATAAATTTTAGAAGGATTTTAGAAGAATTAAGGGGTTTAGAAGGATTAATTAAATGTGAATTTATAAGGAATTTATAGGGATAAAACTGGTGTCACATTAAAGGTAAAATAAAGTCTTTTAAGAATATTTTGGTCTGCCTGCGCATATCCTGGTAGAGAACCCCGGCAGACTAAAATCTATAGCAGAAAAAAAGCCATAATTTACAATTGAAACCCTATAAACATAATATTTTACATTACATTGTCATATATATTACATCGAATCGACTTTCAAGATCAATTAAGGCTTGAATTAATGTTAAATATTATGTTTACATGTTTTCAATTGTACATAATGGCGTATTTTTTTTATAGATTTTAGTCTGTCGGGAGTTTCTACCAGGATATGCGAGGCAGACCAAAATATTCTTAAAAGACTTTATTTTACCTTTAATTCGGCACTGGTTTCCTCCTGTAACTCGATGACGTGATAGTTACTCCAAAAGGATGAGTTGGCGCCCGCTGCTGCTCATATCATACCAAGAAATTTCGAGGCAGACCAGTCATTCAATAATCTATTCCTAATAATCTTGTCCCACATGAAGATTTCATGTCGTCACTCGATGACGTGATTATGCCGGCAAAATTAAGAATTGGCGCCCCGCTCTCCTCGTTTCGTACCAAGATATGACGAGGCAGACTGAAATATTCTTATTGTACTGATAGGTACAGTCGTGGAAAAAAAAAGTAATCACCCCCTACTAACTCCTCAACAAATTATCGTAGAAGAAAGTTACTGGTACCGAACGATTGGAAATAAAGTCTACTTTTAAGTGATGTATATAAAATTTGCTTAGGGGGCCATCTACATATTAAAACGAACCATAACTTTGTTTTTTTCAATAGCAGTACCCAATTCTGACAGCATAAATGAACTCTACACCCTTCAATTAGCCTAAAAACGAATTTTTATGCAATTCGTACCATAAGTTTCCGAGAAATTAATTATTTTAAAACGAGCTTATTTTAAGGGCTCTTTCCAAATTGAAGTTCCGTACTGGATTGTTCACCGAGAGAGCCCCTTCCTTGATCAAGGCACCTTAAGCGCCACTCAAGGAGTCAATGAAGCGTGTTAGATTTCAGTACAGCAGATTAAATTTCAAAATGTCTCCTCACTTCCATCATAGACGGCCCCTTAAACCATCATTTTGCCGTTTTTTAAGCATAATTTGAAAACTACTTGGAAGAAAAATGTGAAATTTTTTAATTTCCATAAAGCAGGACTTAATAAATCTAAATCCATCAAAAAAATTGTAGGTTGCAATTCATAATTTTTTCGAATATTAATTTCATAATTCATAATTCATATCATAAAATTATAAAAATTGCAAATTCAGCTTATTTATGTTTGGGGATATTAGTATTATTACTACAAAAAAAAATTAGCATATTAGGAGCATAATTTCGGGAGATAAAATAAAAATATGAAAATGTAATTTAACATTAGAAGCACTAAATTTTGAATGTTTATAATTCAAAAACTTATCATTCAAATGACTTGAAATTTGGTGTCTAGGCATAGTTTGAACGGAAGATTTGAAATATCTCGTTAAAATTGGGCATTGACATTGAAAAAAATGAAGTTTGGATTCGTTTTAATAAGTAGACGACTCCCTAATAAAATTTTATATACATCATTTAAAAGTAGACTTTATTTCCAATCGTTCGGTACCAGTAACTTTCTTCTACGATGATTTGCTGAGGAGTTAGTAGGGGGTGTTTACTTTTTTTTCCACGACTGTACATTAAAACATGACTACACATTAAAACCTTAATAAACCTATGTTATTGACCTTGTACAATACACTTAATGTGCCAAATTATCAAGCCATAAATCGATGTCGTGATTATACCGCCAAAATTAAGAATTGGCGCCCCGCTCTGCTGATCTCGTACCAAGATATGACGAGGCAGACTGAAATATTCTTGTTGTACTGATATGTTCCTTTAATGTTCCAAAATTTCAAGCTGTTGCTCGATGACTTTATTATACCGTCTAGATTAAGATTTGGCGCCCTGCTCATCTTATCTCCTACCAAGATATGACGAGGCAGACTGAAATATTCGTATTTTTCTAATAACTGTACTTATTGTGCCAAAATTTCAAGCCGTAACTCGATGACGTAATAGTACTGTCAAAATAACGAATTGGCGCCCCGTTATTCTCGCTTTGTACCACGTTAAGCCGAATCAGTCATTTTCTCACGTACTGTTAATAAGCTTTTCCTAAGCCCTTAATTTATGTTGAAAATCGATTCGAAGTAATATATATGGCAATGTAATGTAAAATATTATTTTATGAGGTTTCAATTGTACATTATGATTCATTTTCTTGTTATAGATTTTAGTCTGTTGGGGGTTTCTACCAGGATATGCGTAAGCAGACCAAAATATTGTTAAAAGACTTTATTTTGTCTTTAATTTGGCACCGATTTCATCCCGTAACTCGATGACGTGATAGGAAAAATTATCCTTTGACATGCTTTTTATTCTGTTATTCATTTGTCATCGTAATCATTAGCTATATTACGTGTTAAATTCACCCCAAAGAAAATGTATATGTATATATATTTCTCTAGTTTCTAGGCAAATTTTTAAGCAAAATATTATAAAATGGAAATAAGTAGCTTTAGGGGGGTGGGGGGGGTGGGGGAGGAGTCTTAGATGATTCATTAAGTACTGTTGTAATAAAATAAAAAAATAAAGAAGCAAATTTAAAAAATAAATTAAAACTTTTAAATTTTGCTTAGGGGTTTTGTTTGGGGAAAATTTCAGGAAGGGGCATTTATGTACTATTTATCGGAAATTTGCCGAAATACGAAAGATTCACACTCCTGTATTTGCCTTATTTACTTGTAAATTATAGATAAAGAAGGATTTTTTAATGTTTAAAAAACTCTCGACTACCCCCCCCCCCCCTTCTAACTTCTTTTGCTTTTGAAAGAAGGGGGGGGGGGGTATAATCGGGATTTTACTGCAGTTATCAGCTTAAAATTTTTACTTTTTAAAAATATTACTGCTATTTATCTCCATTCAAAGTATCATATACATAACTGTTTTAGCGATGGAAGTAAGCCATCATTGCAAGTTTAGAACAAATGTAATAGAAAAATTTGCAAAGTTGTTCAAGGTAATACTTTTATATTAACAATGCATAAAAAATATTGTTGTAAACCGTTCAGTAAAGTAATACACAAGAATTATTGCATTTTAGAAAACATTAAATTTATTTAAAGTACAACTGAACGTAAACTAGCTTGTTGCTCTTTATGTATTTGCTTAAAAATGTGTTTGATGAAGTTTCAATACAAAATCAACTTTGTGTGAGGAACATATCTTCTATTTCAGAAAAATTATAGATAATGGAACTGACATTATTTCTCATTAAGTTAACTGAAAGGAACAGAATCACAGAATGACTATTGGGGCAATTATGTACTGTTCATATTGGCCCAACTAGCCTGTTCACAAGCACCCTACATTGCTGTTTCTGTTAAATTGATAAATAGTTAACATTTCTCAATTTTAGAAGAAAAAGCACTTTATCAAAAATATTTATTAGTATTCATAGTATATGTTAAAACACTCAAATTCAAATAAATGAATAAACAAATAAAGTTATTCACTTATCAACTTAGAACAAAGATTTTACTTTTAAGATTTAAAAACAGTGTTTTGGCTACAGAAGACAAACAAAATGTCAAAGAGCTAAAAATTTTTACCACATGTCTAGAAGTGCTATCATCTTTAGTAATTTTTTTCAATTAAAAAAACTTATAATAACTATTGAAAATTTGCGAGGTTCACATCTGCCCCATGTTCACATGTGCCCCCATCTCCCCTACATATATTATGGGGATAAGGCTGGCGAAAAATTCGGAGCGCCATATTTGGCGACTTAAATCACTTTTTGCGTGCAATAAACAAATAAAAATTCAATAATAAAAAAATAAAAGTATAAAAAAAATATGTAAAATATGATTTTAACAGACAAATTTTATCGGTTTACTAACTTTTATGTATGCACTACAAAATGCACCAGGTCTCGATGCTGGGTTCGAGCAGCACCAAAAGTGGTTCCCTTGTCAGTTGGAAAATTGCAATTCATATAATCTAAGAAATTCAACACTACCGCTGTTTTTGAATTAAAAAAAAAGAGTTCGTTAAAAATTTAGTATGTATTGTTTTTTAAACTTTATTTTTATTGTTGTTTTTAATTGTACGTTATAATGTAACCTGGAGGTTCCTTAAAATGGTATTTGATGTAAAAACACAACACAAAATCTGCAAACAAATTATTCATCTTACACAGATAAATTTATCAACGCAACTAAATTCGTGAAATAGTCTTAGTGTGTATTCCATCAACACCTTTTTAAAATACTTCTAAGATAAACAGAGGGTTACAAAACGTCAGATAAAAGTGCCCTTTTTTAAAAATTTTGTACAGTTGAGCCTTTGAAAAACAACAAAGTATGTCTGTTTCTTATCTGCTGTATTATAAAAAAGTAATATTAGAAAAAATATATAAAAAAAGGAAACATATATTTTGAAAACATTTATATATTCTGATATACTTGTAGTTTATTAAAACATTTTAATTTTTAATTTTTCATCATTCAAAGATAAATAAAGTTTTAAATAATAATTTATGGGTGTTATTTATGTAGTACTTGTTGCCTTGGGTTCGAAAAAAACATTAATTTTCAAAATAAGGAAGGATGAAAATCGGAAAATAGAATTCATTTGTCGGGTAATCGATGTCATTTGAATCGGCCTAATTTTCAGTCTTTTGATGATTTTTCTAAACGGTTATTTTTGAACTAGCGAAATAATAATGCAGATTAGTTGAATTGTCTACATTTGACCTAATGTGTATGCTTACATTCCATCGGAGTTCTAATATCCAATGAATGGATGGATAGAGAAGTTCAGCAAAATGGGAATTTGGCAGCCAAATTCCGATGTACTGGGATTGTTCGAGGTGGAACAAGCAAACACTGACATAAGAAAGATAAAGAAAAAGGTTTCCAGAGGCATAATTTTTTTTATTTATAAAAAGTATCAGCAATTAAAAAAGGAAGATAATAAAATTTAAAAAAAAAACATTAAAGAAAACTAAAACTATATGAAAACATGAGAAAAAAGTGAATTACATCCTTTGCCAAATGTTTGGTCAAGATGTCTTCATAAAAAATAAACTGAGTTAATAAATTTTATTTTGAGCAGTTTCCCACTGTCATTTTTTTAAAGGCTTTCGATTAGAAAAAAAAAAATATTTCTGTTTTCCAAGGTCAAGAGGAAAAAATTATTTAAAAAATGCAATTATCTGCAATGTATTTTCTTGAATGAAAAAAAAAACATTAATATAAATAAATGCAAATTTGAAACGATAATTAACTGTTCGGAATATTAACTTAATTTTTTTTCTGATTGTATTTGTATACTTCTAAAACATTTTTGTTGTGTTTCACATGATGTCTCTTCTAGGGTAGATCTCATTGGATTTACAACATTTGCAAATATTTAATTTATTTTAAAGTATTAATACAAAGTATCCGCTAAAATCAGTCTATAATAGAAAGGAAATTTGAAAATGTTCACTAACTAATGCTGACTAATAAGTAGTGAATGAAAAGTAGAATTATTATTTTAAAATTTTTCACACTTGCCTATTTTTATTTTTGTATTATCAGATACTCATAAGTGATTTAAAAAATATTATTTTAGTAAGATGACATCCCTCTCTGCGCTAAATATTAACTGCATTTTTTTTTTCATGATACGAAAATGTATTCTTGTATTTTAGACTAATTATAAGCATTAGGTACAACTCAAATTTAAAGACAACTATTTATTCTAGGATAAGAGGGTGAAAATTCCAAGAGAGTTCATTGAAATTTGAACTTGAAGGAATCTTAAACATATATTTCACATAAAGACTTTGTGAATAATTTTTCGTACTATTTCTTTAAGTTTTAAAATTAATGTTTATTTTACAATTGCAACATAAAAGAATTCACATGGTTTGCTCCATTTAAAATTAAACTAGATGATATTCATTTAAACACAAGAGAGAAGTGCTTAAAAACAATTAAAAGTATTTTAAAAGCAATGAAAATTTCAATTAAGTGCATTAGTAAGATTTAAAAAGTTAAAATGGAAGTTCATAATATAAAATAGTTTAAAAGTTAAATTAAATTATGACAAATATAATTATTGGATTTTTTTCTAAACGTTAAATATGAAATATTTAATTATTTCATATTTAAATTTTAGAAAAATCTAATAATTAAAATTGTTTATTCAAAATATAAAATTCTTCTTATTCTTATTATTAAAACATCATTCAAACAAGAATAAATAAAGATACGTAGAAATCAAATATAATATGTAAGTTTCAAATTTTGAATATACAAGGATGGATATAAAAAATGATACAAGTCGAAGCATTTGAAAAGTAATTATTCATGAGCGAATATTTTTCATAGATTGGGGATGGATGGTGGTACTTATTGTTCAACAGTTGTGCGGGTATGTAATGTAAGTCCGGAGACGCGTCAGAGAGATGGAAATGGCAAGACGTTTCGAAAAGTGTCTCGTTTGTGCCACTTCGATAAGGTTCCGTAAAGCCATCCAATGCGAAGTCTTGCCATGTTAAGTGATGGTGTCATCCTCCTACATGATATTAAAAGCCCCACTTTCCTCACCAAACTCAAGAATCAAAAAATCCCTACCCAGCCAAAAAAAAAAAAAAAAAAAAAAAAAAAAAAAAAAAAAAAAAAAAAAAAAAAACAAGAAGCAGTCAGTTTTTAGCACCCAGTGACTATTTCTTGATTGCAAATTTGAAGCAAACATTCACCTGGAACATAATTTTCTTTAAACAGTGTTGTAAAATCAGCTGCTGAGAACTGGCTGAATGGACATGGACGTGATTTCTACCAAGTTGAGTTAAACAAGTTGGTCCTGCGTTCAAATAAATGCCTAAAAAAATTGGTGATTATGTGAAAACGCGATTGGAAAGTATACCTATTAATTCCATTTTGTTTTTTCTGTCTGTTGTGAATGAATAATTTTTTATTGCCCATGTAACCTTTTTTTATCTATCCTTTTATTACAGAATACATTGGAATTAAGAGGCAAGCTGAACAAGGCAATGGTCTCCTATTATATGAACTTAAAAAATTACGTATTCCATGTTAATAGTGAATAAAGATAATTGTTGCTTCAAAATGGAAAACAAGACAATCTGTTTTGCATTAGCTATTTATTTGATAGCATATGGATTTCAAAGAAATCGCAGTCCTTGACCTTTTTCTCCGTAAATTTCAAGATAATCTGCTCTTGCATTAGCCGCTTATTTGATAGCATATGAATTTCAAAGAAATCGCAGTCCCTGACCTTCATCCCCGTAAATTTCTACCTTTAAAATGTCATACCTTCATATGGGATAATTCGGTTTATTCATTTTAGAAATGATATGCACTGTAAAAAAAAATCTGTGAAGTTACTAAAGTTTTTCTAGGAAACTGGGATTCCTAGAACTTTTCATGTAACGGCAACAACAAAATTTCATGTAACAGACACACTTTTGCGCCGAAAATCAAAAAATCTGTAAGGTTACTAAGAATTTTTTTGGAAACTGGGATTCCTAGAACTTTTCATGTAACTGCAGCCAGGGTTACAAATAAAAGTTTAGTAAGATTACTGAAATTTGAGCAGATTCATTTGTAAAGTTACAGATTTTTGTAGCTTTACAAAAACTAGTTTTGTAGATTTGCAGCTTTTTTCGTACAGTTACAGTTGAAAGTTTAGTAAGCATGTAACTTTACATCTGTAGACCTACAGATTTTTTTTTACAGTGTGTGAGAGTATTTTTTGATCAAATAATCATTAATAAGCTTTTCTTTTGTAAAAATATATTACAAATACTATAAATCAGTTTTATCCTCGTTGACTAGTGACGCCTTACGCAATAATGTCTTTTTAAAATATCATATTTGACAAAATTTAATAAATTAATACACATAAGTTAATGCAATTGAAACAACTACGTATGCGTCTTTTGAATGAGAAACAACATTTATCTACGTTTGTGTATACATTAATTTTGAATTTTATTTAAGATTTTAAAAAAGCTGATCATGATTTTGTTGTACAAGTTTTATCTTTTTTTTTTTTTTTTTTTTTTTTTTTTTTTGTTTTGTCAGACGAAAAAACCTAATTAGCACATCTGAATGAAACAAATTTGTAGAATTATAACTTTAATACAAATTTACAGAACAGACGATAGGTTGTATTGAGTGGAATATTCCTGTGAGAATAAAAAAATTTATGCCTAAAAATCACTAAAAGTGTTATATTATAACATATTTCCTATACACTGTAAAAAAAAATCTGTGAAGTTACTAAAGTTTTTCTAGGAAACTGGGATTCCAGGAACTTTTTATGTAACGGCAACAAGAAAAATTCCTGTAACAGCATCTGTTACAGGAATTTTTGTTGTAGCCGTTACATAAAAAGTTCCTGGAATCCCAGTTTCCTAGAAAAACTTTAGTAACTTTACAAATTTTTTTTACAGTGTATGTATATGTATATATATAAGTTTCTTTTCAGTAGTAGTATTTGAAAATCACGTATAAAAAGTTTAAAATCATTAAAATATATTAATTTGTAGATCCAAATTATACAAAAGTTAATACTTTATATTGTCGTGGAAAGTACGAATTAATATAAAGAGTACTATAAAATATTTGGATTAAAATACTTTTCCTGTTTTGAAAAGATTGCAAAATACATTTGCACATGAAGTCTGTGTAACTTAAAAAGGAGACAAGATACAAAAAAAAGAGACGACTATTACATGAACTTAAGATATTACGTTTTTGAATTTCTACATAAAAAAGCAAATAAAGATATTTGTTGCTCAAAAAGATAGACAAGACGTTGTAATATTAAAATGCTTGTATATTTGGTATCTCCGAAATTTCAAAGAAATATAAGCTGTCCATTTTTATTCTCAAACTTAGATCAAAATATCTATAATTGACTGGATTTTTGAAAAGAGAAAGGAAAAAAAAAATTAAATAGCATATCCAATAATGAACTTATTTAGGAAAGTGGTTTATTAGGAAACTTTTTACTGTTTTATTAGGAAGGTGGTTAAATCTGATAAATATTAGAATTTATCATTCGATTACATTGGAGAATGTATGGACTTATGCAATACTGACCAGACTGTTAAATGAATAAATATATTTAAATTATATTAATTATATTAATTATGTTTAATAAACTATTCAAAAAGTACCATTTGTCCAATAATTTTACTTGACAACTCTTAATGAACGTATTTATTTGTCCTATTTTATAATAAGTTTCTGATAATTTCAATTACACTGTAAAAAAAAATCTGTAAAGTTACTAAAGTTTTTCTAGGAAACTGGGATTCCAAGAAATTTTTATGTAACGGCAACAAGAAAAAATCCTGTAACAGACGCTGTTACAGGAATTTTTCTTGTTGTCGTTACATAAAGATTTCTTGGAATCCCAGTTTCCTAGAAAAACTTTAGTAACTTTACAGATTTTTTTTTACAGTGTACTATTTAACAGATGCTTATTATTGTTTTAGTATTCAAAACCTAATATTTTTAACAATCTTTTCTAAAGTTGGTAAAGCGAAACTCAACTGCGTATGTAAGATTATAATTTAGCATTAAAATTGTTTTTATAATTTAAATAAAATAATATAAAAAAAATAATAATAACCGACTACAAAAAAAGCACTAAAAATAATTAAATAATTCTTTAAACTTCTCTAATGACGAAACGTTATCCATTAACTGCACATCGGTCATCATGTATCGGCATAAAAACGTTAAATTTAATATATAGAATTTAATATCTACCAAACATGGATTTTCTAGAGAATATTTTTTACAAGAGATTAATTTACATATTTACGATTTAATTTACGAATATACATATAAAAAGTAATCAATTACTTTTTGAAGTTGGTGCCAACCTATTTTAAGTATAGTAAAATTGCGAATATATTGTAGCTATTACAATGAATAAAATGATGATGGAAAATATGATACAAAATTTAAAAAATGCTCTATTTCTTCAGAAAATTAATTGTTTAATCATTATCGATTGTGAATGTTTGGCACCAACTTCAAAAAGTAATTGATTACTTTTTATATGTATATATTCGTAAATTAAATCATAAATATATAAATTAATCTCTTGTAAAAAATATTCTCTAGAAAATCCATGTTTGGTAGATATTAAATTCTATATATTAAATTTAACGTTTTCATGCCGATACATGATGACCGATGTGCAGTTAATGGATAATGTTTCGTCATTAGAGAAGTTTAAAGAATTATTTAATTATTTTTAGTGCTTTTTTTGAAGTCGGTTATTATTTTTTTTTAAATATTATTTTATTTCCTACTTTTTAGTTATTCATACCGTAACACATAATTATCTGGATTTCAACATCTCCTGAATAAGTAAATTATTTGTCAAATAAATTATAATTTACAAAATTATTTATTAAACAAATAGTTTTTAATAAATTCTTCATAATTTCATTAGAAGTATTGATTTTATTAGCATTTAATACTTGTGATATTTTTAAAAACAAGTACATTGTATTCACAACAATCTACATTCATTTATTTATTGATCACATACAGCTGACTTGTGTGCTTGACATAAGGGGCCCTCTTATAAGTCATCGTTAATATACAATGACGAAATAGCACAGGGATTTTGAGCTTTGAAGGGAGGGGGTCTAAATAACACAAGGAAATTTAAACACCAGAGAATTACATCTGGGAGCTCCACAAAGAGTGTACAACGGAGCCAGCGGAAGTTGAACCCGCAGCCCAATTACGCTCTCAAGCGATTAGTGGTGTGGTGCCTTAACCATTCAGCCACTGTCTACTTTCAGCAATTATTTTTTGTAGGACTCCGTTGTCAAGAAATAAAATGTAGACTATGTAGCAATATTTGTATTGACTCTTCAAGTATATTGACCAGGACCGAGATATATTTTTCGCTGTTAGCGAAATGAGATTGACCAATCAGAAGCCTGCCTTTTTGCGAACTTGTAATTTTTATAGAGTGTGTCCTTTTAGGTAGCTTTCTTTACAAAAAGCTACCTATTGCAGCCGTTCGGAGGAAAGCGATTTCAAAAAATTTTGGTATATTTTCATCGATCATGACCCTCAGACCCCGAAACCACCCTCCGTTCGAAATTGATATATATATATATATATATATATATATATATATATGACCTATGTCACACTGTAACTCTCGTATTTATGAACCGATTTGGATGTAATTCGGTGTGTACATAGTACATACCAATGTCTCGACCGAGTTCGTTGGCCAGCTTCATCCGCCATTTTGTTTCAAAATGGCGGCCATTTAAAATTTTTAAAAAAAATTAAAATTTGAAATGTGGTACCAAACAATTGTAAATTGAAACATACTTTTTATGTATTTGACCTTTATACAAAGACTCCGTAGCAGTTTTTGTTTTGTCTATATCTTAAAAAATGGCTGAGTTATAGCATTTTGAATTTCTAGCGAAGCTGACATTTTGAAACGTCCTGAATTTTGTCACGCGATAAAAGGCGTATTTATGAACCGATTTGGATGTAACTTCGTTTATACATAGTACAGACCAATGTCTCGAACGAGTTCGTTGGCCAGCTTCATCCGCCATCTTGTTTAAAAATGGCGACCATTTAAAATTTTAAGAAAAATTTAAATTTGAAATGTGGTAGCAAAAAATTGAAAATTGAAAAAATATTTTTTTCTTATGTGTTTGACCTTGATAAATAGATTCAGGAGCAGTTTTTGTTTCGTCTATATCTTAAAAAATGGCTGAGTTATAGCATTTTGAATTTCTAGCGTGGCTGACATTTTGAAACGTCCTGATTTTTGCCTCGTGATAACAGACGTATTTATGAACCGATTTCGATGTACCTTGGTGTGTACATAGTACATACAAATAACTCAACCGAGTTCGTTGACCAGCTTCATTCGCCATCTTGTTTCAAAATGGTGGCCATTTAAAAAAATTAAAAAAAAATTAAATTTAAAATGAGATACCCAAAAAATTGGAAAATGAAAAAGATTTTTTTTGTATGTGTTTGTCCTTAATACAAAGATTCCGGAACAGGTTTTGTTTTGTCTACATCTAAAAAAATGGCTGAGTTATAACATTTTGAATTTCTATTGTGGCTGACATTTTAAAACGACCTGATTTTTGTCACGCGATAACAGACGTATTTATGAACCGATTTGAATGTAACTTGGTCTGTACATAGTACATACCAATGTCTCGACCGAGTTCGTTGGCCAGCTTCATTCGCCATCTTGTTTCAAAAGGTTTGCCATTTAAAAAAAAAAAAAAAATGTAATTTAAAATTTAAAATGAGGTATTAAAAAATTGGAAAATGAAAAATATTTTTTTTATGTGTTTAGCCTTGATACAAAGATTCTGGAGCAGTTTTTGTTTCTGAAAATTTGTTCTTTTGTTTATATCTTAAAAAGTGGTTGAATTATAGCACTTTGAATTTCTATCATGGCTAACACTTTGAAACTATCTTGTATTTGTCACGCGATACCACACGTATTCGCCTATTTCGATGGAAGAAGGCATGTGGATAGTATACATCAATATCTCGACCAAGTTCGCTGGCCAGCTTCATCAGCCATCTTGTTTCAAAATGGCGGCCATTAAATTAAAAAAAAATTATATTTAAAGTGAGGTGCAAAAAAATTAGAAATTGAAAAAGGTTTCTTTCTTAAGTATTTGACCTTGATATAAGGATTCAGGAGCAATTTTTTGTTTGTCTTTATCTTAAAAAATGGCTCAGATATAGCAGTTTCAATTTTTAAAGTGGGTGACATTTTGAAAAATCTGATTTTTTGCCTGCGACAGCACTCGTATATATCAACCGATTCCGATGTGAGTGAGCATGTGCACAGCCATTACTAAGGTCTCGACCAAGTTCACTGGTTAGCCTCATCCACCATGTTGTCTTAAAATGGCAGGCACTTTAAGAAATCGCCGAATTTGGCAGCCAAATATAAATGATTTTAAATAAAAGTAGCTTGGATAAAGCTGACTAATTTCGCGAAATTATCTTTCATAATGATTTAGTATTGATAAAAATTAGTATTGAATCTCCTACATTCGGTTTCCCCTTAATTGAGCTTCGTGTGTTTGAATAATATAAGTTGGTTTTTTAAAAATAAGGAATATGAAAGCTACCTCTTCCTCCCGGCACTGGCCGGAAGGACTTTTAAATTTCAAAAATTCTTCTATCAAATAAAACAAAATTTTCTGTACTAAAATACTGGCATCTAAAAATCTGGCAGGTTTCAAAATGTGATCCATGGCCCACTGTGGCTGAGTGGTCAAGGCATCACGCCGCTAATCGCTTGAGAGCGTAGGTGGCTGCGGGTTCAAATCTCGCTGGCTCCGTTTCACACTCTTTGTGGGGCTCTCGAATATAATTCTGTGGTGCTGTAAATTTCCTTGTGCTATCTCGTTCCTGTATATTGACGATGACTTATAAGTGGGTGCTTGACGCCAAATACACAGGTCAGATACATGTATTCAATAAACCAATCATGTGGTCCATAATTCTACATTATTCTTTTCCGATAATCTCCATTAATTGTTTCCTCATGTAATGTGCCTCTATTTGAGAGTGGTGACATACAATGCTCAGACTCTGTTCATACATATGTGTTTGTCTACACTACGGCAAAACTAGCGATTTTCTATTCCAGAACTTGGCTATAGCGACTAGAATACTTAGTGTTGAAATCGGCTATCCCTGTAATACTTAAAAAAGCGCTAAAATACTGTATCCCTTAAATGTGCAATGATGCTGCTGCAATATGCAGATCGCAGCGACATCTGCAGGATATTTTCTACAACTGCAAGAAATTGCTAGTCTATACAATGTAATACTAGTAATACGAAAATCCCGCAGATGTCGCTGCGATCGACACTTGAAATTTTAGCAGTATCGTCACACATTTAAGGGATTCAAATGTTTAGCACTGTTTGGATAGCACATTTCCACACTAGGTATTCAAGACGCTGTATCCCCGTAATACTTGAAAAAGTGCTGAAGTATTGGATCCCTTAAATGTAAAACGATGCTGAAATCCAATGAGTCGATGACAACGACATGTCGCTGCGATCGTCACCCTTGATTTCAGCGTCATTGCATATTTAAGGAATACAACTTTTTAGCGCTCTTTGGATAACAGATTTCCACGCTATGTATTCTAGACGCTGCAATTTGGTCCAGCTATATATGCTGTAAGCATGTTCACAATACCTACTGAATTCCGATCCTGCACCGTTCTCATTGGTTCCCCAGATTCAGATATCCAGAACATATCGACTGACTATCGCAGTAGTACAGCGTCTAGAATAGATGCTGTGGAAATCTGCTACTCAAACAACGCTAATAGTTGCCTTAAATGTGCAATGAGCTGATCGCAGCGACATTTGCGATATATTTTCAAATTTCAAAGTAAACATCATCGTATTATTACAACGTCTAGACCAAATCGTCTTGGAGTTATAGAAAATATCCTGAAGATGTCGCTGTGATCGACTCATTGAATTTCAGCATCGTTTAACATTTAAATGATCCAATATTTTGGCACTTTTTTAAGTATTATTGCGATAGCCGATTTCCACACTATATATTCTAGACTCTGTATTTAGAAAGTACTAAAATATTGTATCCCTTAAATGTAAAACGATGCTGAAATCCAAAGAGTCGATCGGAGCGACATCTGAGGATATTTTCTAAAACTACAAGACCATTTGGTCTAGACACTGTTATAATACAATGTTTACACTGAAATTTGGAAATATAACGCAGATGTCGCTGCGATCGGCTCATTGAATTACAGCATCATTGCACCTTTAAGGGTTACATTTGTTTAGTGCTGTTTGATAGCATATTTCCACACTATTTATTGTAGGCGTTGTACTTGTGCTCTGATACATGAGAAACTTTAAAGGTTGATTTTCAACTTTTCGATACCGACTTCCGATATCGGTTTGCGTTTTATTGTGAGTTCCGGTTAGGTGGATGACAGAATAACCTGGATCCAGATAGATTTTTCGCTCTTAGTGAAACGAGATCGACCAATCAGTTAGGCTGCATTCTTGCAAACAGCGTAAAGCTCGCAAAACTGCAGTCTTCTGATTGGTCAATCTCGTTTCACTACCAGCAAAAAATCTATCTGTATCTCGACCCTTGTCCAGCTAATTTTTCACACATTGAAAGATCTCGTATCTCTGTAAGAGTAACAGTATGAAAGATGAGTGCTTATAATTGGGCGACTGCTTAAAAAAGGATTTGAATTTTAAAGTTTTTATTTTTTTTAAATGTTCTCATCATCAGATTTTTATGAAATTAAAATGGGACCAAATGGGTGACTTACACTTTCAAACAAAAAAACAATCATCAAAATCGGTTCATATTTAAGAAAGTTATGCGTGAACATGGCCAAAACAAACATACAGTTCGAATTGATAACCTCCTTCTTTTTGAAGTCGGTTAAAAAGAGCATTACGTCACTGTACATGTCTGTTTAAAAAAAAAAAAAAACATTCGGGACGCACCGCGGTAGCCTGTCTTTTTCGTTAGCCTCAGCTATTAGATTATAAGCTTTTCGACACTCACTTCTGATATCGGTTACTATCGTTGTGGATCTTTTAGTTTTCTGTATGCAGTAAGTTGTCTAGATAAGGGCCGAGATCCAGACAGTTTCGTCCAGATTTTTCGCTCTTAGAGAATCGATATTGACCAATCAGAAGTCTACATTTTTTCGAACTGGATCCCGGCCGTCATCTCGCATTTCGGATAAGCAGTAGTACTTAGAAAGTGCTAAAATATTATATCCCTTAAATTTCAAACGATGTTGAAATGCAAAGAGTCGATCGCAGCGACATCTGAGGATATTTTCTAAAACTCCAAGACCATTTGATCTTGACGCTGTTTTAATACAATGAGTGTGTTCAGAAGTGCATTTCGCGCCGCGCGCGCGCTCAGAAGTTTATGCCATGGAGTAGGTCTTATCGAAGAAAGCAATTTTAAAATAATTCAATTATTTCATTATTTTTAATGGTTCAAAAAAGGTAAAACCAACGACTATATTTCTTTATCCTTCCAAAACATGGTTTTCGTAACAGAAATACATGCCTATGTATACTCAGATAAAATCTAAAATAGTCGGGAAAAACATCACCTGACCTTCTTTATCTACTTTAGCCCATTTAGAATTTAAAATTAGTTAACCAACCGCACACAAAATCCGCCCAAGCTGCTCAAAAAAATTGTGTGGGCGATTTGATCACGTGATTGTGCGTCGTTTCGTAGGTTGATTGATACAATTTAAGAATTCAACTGGTGATCTAAAAATTTTAACTTTTTAACAATTTTCTTTTTATTTATTTAAAAATAATTTATCAGTTGATTTATATTTTCCGTGATAAATAGAATGCTGTTAGTAAACCAAGATTGTGATATCAACATATGAGATTTGTTTATAATCTACTATACTGGATGAATTTCAATGGAATTTGCACTGTTAGTTAGACAATTTTTCAGAGAAGGTTTTAATATATATATTTCTTATTTTATGATTGCATATTTTAATACCGTGTGGATAAGAGACCAAAATACATCATAAAACATGTGAAATAAATGGCATTCAAAATTCTGTCAGTATAAGCAAAATACTTACTTATACTTTCAGTAGAAAATTTATAAACATTCTAATCATGCTTTATTCACTACAAAACTAGACAGCAAACCTATATATATTATCTCTTTAAAAAATATATGTACATATATTTTTAGTTAAAATAATCTACAACTATTACATTTTATTTTTATAATGTTCAAAGTAAAATATGTTTACCAGCCTAGTCTCGATAAAAATTCACTCCTAAAGTACTAAAAATAAATAAATAAATAAATAAAAAATAAAAAATCAAGGAATTATCCTACGCGCAAAAGGATATTTTCGCACAATATATAGTATTTTTTCATTTGGATTTGCTTAATGTTTATATCATTATACATATACATACTATATATATAATCACTTAGAAACGAAGCTTTGAATGTTTAAAAGGCGTTCAGATGTAAAACTTTCATCTCGAAATACCTCATTTTCTCACATTTAAATAAATATTTTATTATTTTAATAAAAATACACGTGCCTCTGTATAATAAAAATAAAAAATATATCTTCATCAAAAATATCTTATTCATTATGAAAAATATAAAACAACCAATAAACAAAACAAAAAAAAAAGTTATGATACAATGTGGGACTGGAAGGATTCGAACACAGAATCCCTAGTCTCGAGTTCACTACCTTATCCATTCAACCATCTAGCACACGTTCCTTTTGCAAAAAAATATCTTTTTAATTAGCACCATAATTAATCAAATCCATGATCTGTTCCTGAACAATCTACGTGTTATTCCATCCGTGATATTGACCCACTCCATGATCTGTTCCTGAACAATCTACGTGTTATTCCATCCGTGATATTGACCCACTCCATGATCCTGTCTCCTGAGCTCGCGCGCGTAGCGCGCGTGCAACTTGAACACACTCATTGTTTACATAGAAATTTGAAAATATAACGCAGATGTCGCTGTGATCGGCACATTGGATTTCAGCATCATTGCACATTTAAGGGATACAATTTTTTAGCGCTTTTTCGATACTAGATTTCCATACTATTTATTCTAGGCGCTGTACTTGTGCTCTGAGATATTAGAAACTTTAAAGGTTTGATTTTCAACTTTTCGACACCTGCTTCCGATATCGGTTTGTATCTATGTGTCCTTCCGGTTTAGTGGATGACAGAACTTGATCGGGATCCAGATAGATTTTTCACTCTTAGCGAAACGAGATCGACCAAGTAGAAGCCAGCATTTTATCAAACAGCTAAAAGTTCGCAAAACTGCAAACTTCTTATTGGTCAATATCATTTCGGTAACAGCGAAAACTCTATCTGGATCTCGATCGTTGTCCAGCTAAGTTTTCGCACTTGAAAAGATTACCTATCTCTGTAAGAGTATCATCATGAAAAATGATCGCTTATGGACGACTGCTTCAAAAAGGATTTGAATTTTAAAGTTTTTATTTTTTTTTAAATGTTCTAATCATCAGATTTTGATGAAATTGGAATGGGACTAAGTGGGTGACTTACACTTTCAAACAAAAAAAAATTATCAAAATCGGTTCATATTTGCAGAAGTTATGCGTGAACATGGGCAAAACATACATACAGGTCGAATTGATAAACTCCTTCTTTTTGAAGTCGGTTAAATACAAAATATGTGCAACTTTGATCAGATAACTCTTGCAATTATGCACGGATATATCCGTAATTTTAAGTAAAATTATTAATGAATTGTAAAATATGTCTGTTTACTATAATAACACATAAAACCATCTGATGTTTTGAGTTTATAAATATTGAAATAATTGATTCCAGTTATACAACACTTGTAAAAGTTTCACAAAGTCTGCGAAAGTAAGGATAAATGTAAATGAATATAAACCATTGATTAAATATATTTTATTTTTGTTTGAATCTATTACAAAATATATTTTTATGCAACCTCTATATAATTGCTGAATGCAGACATCTTACAAGACAATACAGGTAGGTCGATTCCGTAAACTTTTAAAACAAAATTTTACATTTCTACATGCATATACAAGCATTTCTACATGCGAATAAAGATTATTGCAACTTAAAAATTGCCGACAGAGTATTCTGCTGTTCAAATAGCCATTGACATGCTGTCAATTCAATTTCTAAGAAAAATTAGTTGTTTTCTATTATCTTAATTTGAAAATACATCTACAATAAAAAAAATGCCTTTCATAAAATGCATAAATTTAGTATATTCGATTTTAAAAACAGAGAGTATCTTTGAACAATAAATCAGCTTTTCTTATTTTAACAAAACATAAGTAGAATTGTTACTAAATTTCATAGCCAAGTTATTGTTGATCAATTTTCTTGGCTGTCAGAAATTCTTTCTCTTGTGC
This sequence comes from Maratus speciosus, assembly GCA_963932465.1. Taxonomy (NCBI): domain Eukaryota; kingdom Metazoa; phylum Arthropoda; class Arachnida; order Araneae; family Salticidae; genus Maratus; species Maratus speciosus. The sequence continues at coordinate 172,240,773 of OZ010790.1, read as the reverse complement.
TGCTAATGATTAATTAGTATGTGCATTTTTGATCAATTATCTGCTATTGCCAAACCTGAAGCTATTGCTTCAAATAAAGATATTTACCAACATGAAGCATTTTTAAAATACTGGGTAAACTATAAATAGAAATATAGCTATCTAGATATTAATACAGTGCATCAAAATATTTTTTACTAAGTATATTTGTAGCTTATCCTCCGTAGACGTCAGTCAATAATGAAAAGCATATTTCATCAGTGCAGATAAAAGTTGTATATTTTATTATGTTAATATCTACAAAAATAACACTTTCCAACTATAAAGATAAGCATTTTAATTAACATTAGCGTACTAATTCATGTATGTTACTTAAGCATTTTTAATTTGTTTTGAATATTTCGATACTTTGTTTAATCGATTTTCATACTGTATACTTAGAGAGAATAATGGAGAAAGTTTTATTTCTGTTTTCTGTTCGAATTAAAATAGACTACAGTAATTTTCATAAAAATGAGAACTACATAACTTTAAATTTACTAATAGATTGAAAAAGCAGACTTTAAAAACATTTATAAGCTTGAAACAATACTTATTGGATTTTTATAAACATTACTGTGATTTGTTTTGCTGATTCCATTTATGAATCCCTTATTAAAACAAAAAGAATCATTCAAAGAAATGATAAATAAAGATGCATATAAAAACATAACGTTCTTTTATCCTTTGAATGTATTACAGAATACATTTATATCAGGATTCTGTGCAACTGTCAAAATGAGACACTTTGCAAGACAAGAGACTTCTATTCTGTCAACTTGAGAAATACATTTTTTGTATTTCTACATGAATAACGAAGAAAGATAATTGTTTCGTGAAAATGACAAGCGAGATAAGCTTTTGAAGTGTCCATTGATTTGATATCTTATGAATTTAAATTAAAAATTGGAGCTGTCCATCTCCTATTCTAAAAATTTGAAAAGACGTCTATAATGCTAAAAATATCTTTCATAAAAATAGATTAATTCAGTAAAGTCGTTTTAGAAAGAATATATAAAAGAACTGAAGATATAAACAAACTTTTCTTTATTTTTGGAAGATAGCTATAATACAACTGCTATATATTAGGCTTTCGTTTTCGTATCCAATGGCGAGTAATGCCTTATGTATTTTAAAAGGATTATTTTTGTCTAAATAAATTGAAAATTAAATTAAATAATTGGTGGCCAGTTGAATGTCACCCCTTTAAAAATTCTCTTCCTACGAAAATTATATTTTAAAGAATCTATTGTAATCCATCAATATTATAATAGAAATCAATTTCTAGAAGCTTTAAATATACGAATTCAATATTTGAGCACATTTCTAATATAACTCTGAAACTAAAAATTCCTTCACATTGCAATCTGTTTCGAAACGATTAAAAATTGATTTATTATTAAAAGTTTAAAATTTACATCCACATAACTCCTAATATATGGTTACATCGTCAAATTTTAAATCCATTATCATCTGTTCACGTATTGCTTCATCGTGAATTTTTTGCTTGTCGAAATCACTCGAAATCGGCTCTTGAATCATAACTCAAGACACAGATAGCAACGTTATTTCCTCACTTAGTGAGACCTACATTGGTCATAACATTGATTGTAACTTCATCGCACTATTTCCCAGAAATTTTGTCCATTCTATTGTCATGTTGTATTTGATAGGATACTGAAGATACCCATGCCATCGGCCGCTGCACGTAAATTATTTATATGATTTAATTCAGAAAAAGGAAAAAAAAAGATTTTTTCAATTGTGATTTTATAACAGTTTAATGTAAAGGCAATTATAAAAAAAACATTTATAAATAACTCTGTATAGCCCGGGCGCGTGATGAATGGACCTTAAATTAACCTCAAATTTGTATGATTTTATATCTTTAACTTCATTTTGACGGAATTTAGATTTCTAAATGGAAAGAAACCCAAAAAATATTGAATCGAATGTATTCCAGCAAAGAAAGAAACAGTGGGCCATCAGCTGGAAAAAAGATGGCAGCCAGCACTGCCATAAGCGGTAAAGTGCAATGGTGCCATTACTTAAACCTGTACAAAAGTGTCCGTGCGGAATGCAGCTGGCCCATCAGTGATGGCCAACAGCAGGCCAATATTGGTATGCCATTATATTACTTCAATCCGGCACTTTTCCAGCAGTGCTAGCACCTATTCCACTGCTATTCCTTTGCTGGAAAAGCACTTTTCCTTACAAAAATTTCTTATAGAATTCTTAAAAAAAAAAAAAAAAGTATTATAACTCTTTTTTCTATAAGCTAGTTTCACCAAGAGCTATAGCAGTATCTGTAGAAGTGCCTATAGAAATATTTGAACTTGCAGCGGTTTCCATGTGGTCACCCTCCCAAGTACTGACCGCGCTCGATGCTGTTTGGTTTTCGTGATCGGACATGAGGAAGTACTTTCAGGGTATGCTATGACAGCTTGCAGTTTTCAAGCTCTCATTACACTATTTCAAGTTTGTTCTTGTGTGATTTACGTTCCCAATCATTAAACTGGTATGGACATTATTGTATTTTATAGAAATCCTATATATTTTATACGCTTTTTTTCGAGATTCTGAACTGTGTAAATTATGCATACCGAAATCCTTTGTAACTTAGTAAAACCAGATTTAAGGAGGAAAAAAAGGGTGTGTTGAAAAAAAGAATTTATTTATTTATTCATTTACTTATTTATTTTGTTGGTGGCAATGGTGCTATATTATTTACATAAAAAAATTAGCTTCACAGCTTAAATTGTGTTAAGATATGCATTTCTGATTTGTGTTCAAATACTAAGTATCTTAGATATTCGCAACGCCACCTAGCGTAAGAGTTCCCAACAATAATACTGCAAAAGTTCGTGCACTTCTATGTAGTGGTGAGCCTGCGCTTGAGATAAAACGGAAGCCCACCAGATTTCTATCTGATGATTTCCAACAGCAAACTTGACTGAAGATGTCCAGCAGTGGTCATGTAGTGGTAGATCACTAGCCGGCACTTCTCCATCATTGCCAGCACCTATCTTGCTGCTGGCCAGCAATTTCCTCTTTGCTAGGTATATGCTATTTGGTAATTTATTTTCAGAGTAATTTGATTTTTGCAATCTATGCGTACTGGAAGCGCGCAAAATCGCCTCGAAACACTCAGGTTTTTACTGATTTCGATGAAATTTCCACACTTTTCATTTTGCAAAAAATATTTCTACCCATGTGAACGTTTCAAAATTTTTGTAGCCGATTTCAATCGGGGTTATTTAGATGCTCTAAAAAGGAATACGCAATTTAGTTACTTTTTGCGTAGAAAAAATATCGGCTTCATGAGGTGCGAAGGAATCTGCGCTTGCCGGTGTATTTAGAAAAGTTAAAATTAATATTTTTTAAAACCGATTGCACCATTTATTAGGAAATGGTCCCAGCTTTAAGGAAATATTTTTGGTTTGTCGATACCTCTAAAATCGCTCTCTCAAAGTGCGAAACGCGACAAAGCACTCAATTTTTTATGGAACATATACAAACTCTATACAAATCCTAAACAAACTGCGTTGCTGATGGAGGATCCCTCCTTCATCGCGTGTTATGGCATTAAGATAATTATTTCGAGATTATTTGATACACGTATGTAAAATATGTCAAGAACATAATACGGCCAAAACCTTGTCGTCGTATTTGAAGGTTATAATAAATCTCATGAGAGTGTTGAGGACTAAGGGAAATTTTGCCGGTGTTCCATTAACAGTTGGGTGGTTTGTTGTACGTGAACCAAGAAAAATTCTTCGCAAATATAAATAATAAAACTATATCGATATTTTTACTAATTGATAAATAATTTCAAGCGATTAAGATATATATCAAATAAGCAAAAAATAATGTTGAAGTCCTTATTGTTAAAGCAAAACTCATGTCTGCAAAAATTGACAAAAATGCCACTGTTATTATTGAGCCTGATGTAAGCCTATTAGTTATCCTGACAGATTGAAATCCGCCAAACTAGGAAATTTTTCCCCAAAACCGGAAAAGGAAATATGGAGTAGGAAGTTTACTCTTCTACAAGTTTGGGCGAAGATAGAAACAGTATATTCTATTCTTACTTGCTTTTCCTTCGGTGATGGGACCTCTGCTTTTTTCGGTAAAGGTAAATCAGTCGTCACAGATATATATGAAATACGTCCAGAATTACAAGATACCATACACATTTTCAGTCAAAGTAATGTGTCTAAATCACTGATCACCGAAAATGGCATTATATTTTTTTTCTTTATGGGCATATATTTTACTTCCTCAAAGAAAGCTCATTAGATGATTACCGCCATGTATACTTTATAAAATTAGTCGCAAAAATTAGACAGCGAATTTAAATAGTCTGCCTCTAACTTCAAGTGCATAAAAAGTACATTTATTTTGAATTTGACGCTTCAATTATGTGAAAAAAATTCATAAGATGTACAGATACGTCTTAGTAACGTATTGAACCCTGAAGAATGTGTTTGTATTATGAAATATAACTTCTTATTTCCAAAATGAGCAACCTAACCACTTGCTCCAGATTTGCCTTTAAATGTGAATTTTTATTCAAGTTTCAAAAGTTGTGTCAATCGGTGTGGATGCCGAAAGTTGCAGCTACATTGTTCTGTAGCTTATAGCAATTGTCATGGACAGGTTTGTGTAAATGACGGACCAATAAAATCTACTGATTTGGATTACGAGAAGACCAATGGGCTAAGTCACGTATTAGAGAAAATTCGATTAGTATGTCATTTTGGGGTCACTCCGGGTCAAGCTAAGTTTATCTAGAAAACGGCTGGAACGATTTTCACAAAATTTGGTATTCTATCGAGAATGCCATTGGGCTAGGTCGGATGTTCAAGAGAATTCGATTAGTGGATCCAGTTTGGGTCGCAATGGGTCAGGGTGAAGCTAATTGAATATATAAAAAAGGATCAAATCATTTCGACAAAATTTTGTAATATACGGTTTGTGGGCATGAGATGACCATTGGGCTAAGTCACATGTTCGAAAAATTTCGATTAGTATTTTTAGCATTTTTGGGTCGCTGTCGGTCAAGCAAATTGTATCTAAAAACGAATCAAACGATTTTGATAAAATTTTGTATTATATCGTTTCTGGGCATGAGAAGAGCTAAGCTAAGCTCTTCTCATGCTTAGGCTAAGTCACATATTCCAGAAAATTCGAGTAGTGGGTTATTTTTGGATCACTGTGGGTCAAGCTAATTGTATCTAAAATACGACTCAAACGATTTTGACAAAATTTTGTTTTATGTTGTTTCCGAGCACGAGAAGATCATTGGGTTAGGTCACATATTCGAGAAAATTTGATTAGTCGGTCATTTTTGGGTCACTGTGGGTCAAGCTAATTTTATCCAGAAAAGGGCTTTAATGATTTTCATTAAATTTTGCATTCTATCGTTTTCGGGTTCGACAAGACCATTGGACTAGATCGAATGTGCAAGAAAATTTGATTAATGTTTCATTTTGTTTCACAATCTGTCAAGGTCTAGCTAACTGTATCTAAAAAATGGCTCAAACGATTTTGATAAAAAAATTTATTACACCGTTTCCCAGCACGAGAAGCCCGTTGTCATAGGTCACATATTCGATAAATTTAGATTAGTGTGTCCTTTTTTGGGCTACCGTTGGTCAAGCTAATTTTATCTACAACAGACTTTAACAATTTTGACTAATTTTGTATTCCATCTTTTTCGGGTTCGAGAAGATCATTGGTTAGGTCACATGTTCGAAAAAATTGGGTTAGTGTGTCATTTTGGGTCACCATGTCTCGGGATCCAATTGCATGTAAACAGCAAGAATTATACAGTGAGAATAAATTATCGAATTCAACATAAGGCTAATTTTGACCGAGCTAAGCTCGGTCATTACGTGCTAGTTACTTATAAAATGTGGCTTGACTAGCCCTTATACATCAATTACTATTTCCTGCACTTTTCCCTCTAAACCTACTAAAAGAGTAAAGCGTACAGTACAATATCTTGGCCTTTAGAGGTATGATTTAGAATAGTATAAAAATTCTTCTCTGTGAAAAACAAAAGAAAACTTTAGACAAAACCTATTCCGAAGGAAAATGCTATAGCTATTGAACTAACAGCAATTATGAATAATACTCATAATGATGGGCATTTATTTCTTCAAACTAGATTTTGCTTGGCATTTTTTAATCGTAATATATCTGCCTCTAAATAATAATTTTATGTAGGTTTATATCAGTTCTCGTTACCTCAATGTGATTTTTTTACAATTCATGTGTTTTTCATTGTCCCATTTTACATTACACAGCATTAGTACCTATACCATATAGCAGTAGTACAAAAGTATTAAATAGTTTAAAAAATGAGATCCTTCCAACGTCCGTGGAACCCGCCACAAGTATGGGGTATGAAAAATATAAACATACTTTAATAAATAGATAATTAATAAAGCATTTTTTCAATGTCTGAAGAAAAATGTTAAAACCGTATGATCTACGTTCTTGTATATTCTTTTAAACAAACAGATCGGAATTGACTTTTCTTATTCTTTCGATTTTATATTAAAAATTGCAACTTTTAGACTGTACAACACTTAAAGCCGAAGGACAAAAGAAAATTTTTTCTGAAATTAAATTTTTTTTTCGGAAAGTTTATGGAAGATGATTTTTCTGATGGAAATATCGTCAAAATACCGTTATTTGTAAAGTAGAACCAGAGTTGACACAGCATGAGAATATTAAAAACAACAACGCAAACAATCTACAAAATTTGAGAAAAACAAAAACAGATTGCGTTTGTTAAAGTTTAAGTTGTTTATAGATTTCAAAAATTATTTTATTTTGTAAAAATAAACCGAAAATTGCTTTTCAGGCAACTCAAAACAATATAATGAATTTCATTCTATATTTCAAGCAAAAAAGTAATACATTTCAGTGTTGAAAAATATAAATCTTACTTATAAAATTTTATGACAAAATTCTAGATATATTGCTGAACATTGAATTTGAATAATGGTAAATAATAACTCCATTGGTATTCTTATTTATAACAGAATATCTGAATGTCAATACAAGCTTAATAAAGTACAAAATATGGAAGCCATAAATGTCAAAAAGTGGACAATGTAGAGTAAATAGAAATAATATGAAGTTTTTAAAAATTCCATTTTTTCTAAATCTCTAGTAAATCGCATGTTTTACCTGTGATATTATATATATGTGTGTGTGTGTGTGTTGCATTTTGCTATCGACTTTTGTGACATTCCGACGACACTCGTATATCTAAAAGTAAATGTAGTATAGTAATCAAGGCCATCCCTCAGTTATCATGAGAATATCGGAGAGCAGTCAAGGTGGCGAGTAGAAGACAGGCTCGATAAACATTGAAAATATTCCCATATCATAATTAATAGAGTCATCGTAACTTTAAACGTTGTTTATTTGAACAAAACATATCGTAACATTTCCAGTAGTTTGTCCATCAACTCTCGAATAATCGATGATCCACTTCGTAAAACTTAAGATGTTAAAAATATTAGGATCTGCACATTAAAATCACTCACCCCAGTGACGTAGGTTTATTGAACAACAGGAAAAACCTAAAATCTCTCGCTCCTCGTCGATGTAACAGTATAAGTACTCAAAGAAAAAGAGCGCGGATGGTTATTAATGGAGAACCAAATCCAGCAGAGAGGGGGGGGAACAGGGCAGGAAACAGGCTACGACTCGATGGGAAAAGTGACGAACACGTGACGTCGATAATGAACTCTTTATACTCGGCGTCAGATTAAAATGCAATCAAATGCTGGTGGGAGCTTGTAAGGAATTGTGTGAAAAAGAACATCAATGAACAAATGCAAAACATTCGAAACAAAAAGAATTCAGTTTTAGAATAAAATGAAAAAAGTAATTTAATGGGTTTTAAGATTAGACGAATGGATTTATGTTTTAAGAATAATAAAAGAATACACAGATTTAAATGCTTGAAATAAAAGACAAAAGATATTAAGATATTATTAAAGATAGGAAAAATATTAAGAATTTGGAATAGTTTTAGTAAGATAAAAAGGCGAATTTTTTTTATTATTACATATATATATGCTAAGGGTCTCTACCCCCTACAAGCTACTCTCTCCAAACCCCGCTCTCTCCAGCACCGCATACTCTAAAACAGAGTTTCCCAAAGTGTGCTCCGCGGAGTCCTAGGGCTCCGCGTGAACTTTCCAAGGGCCCCGCCGCTCGTTAGGAAAATTATGAAAATTTGAACGAAACCAACACATTTAAAACAAGGTTTTTTTTCTTTTTCCAAAAATGGGAGCAGATTCTTTTGTTACAAAAGTATTTATGCATTGATGATAAATATCTTCAACAATCTGTATTCTTTTAATTAACTAAATTTTCTTTTCTTTAAAATTTCCGGTGCAAATATTAACTTATGCTCCATTTTTACGTTTTCCGTTCGAAAAATGCGATAATGGACAAACAAACGTACAATTACTGTAAGAAAGGCTGGAAATTATTTTGAAGGGAAATTTGGATATTTGAATTTCCCGACTCCTCCTCTCAGTGTGACTTGAGTTGAAGTGTTATCCAATGATCCCACGTTTCATGCTCAACTACGTCATCATTCCGAAAGAAATCAGTCTGATTTTAACGATAAATCGCCTGATTTTTTTTTTTCAAAATGAAGGACAAAATAATGTATGCATGCTACAAAAGAAAATATCACAACACTTGTTAAAACGAATAAGAAATGTTCCGGACATATGTGCAAACTTCAGTGGTGTGAAATAGACAATAAGATATACTTCTACAACTAATTTAAATTTTCCCCTTTGTCCTGTTTAATCACTTATTAATTAGGACAAAAATATTGTTGTATAATTAGTGACAGAAGTTTCCTTTTTAAAACCCCATCGCTCCCTTTAAGTCTTCGCTTATGACCCCATGTCGCTTAACTGATATTTTAACGAGTCGGCTGAGTTTGTGAAGATCATATAATTGCAAATACTCTTAATAAACCTCGTAAAAATGATATTGTTAAGAATTTGCTTTATCAAAAAGTTGTGAATTTAGTGTCAGTACGATAAATCCTTGACAAATAGATAATTTTTTTTAAAATTAACTCTATAACAGGTGACATAAAAGAACACTTAACAGCATCGTCAGATGTACAAAATTTGCATTACAAATGAATGAAACTACTGACGTCACTGGATTAGCAGCTTTGTTGGTATTTTTCAGTTACATATACTAATATCCAATTTAGACCAGGGAAGTTAAGAATCTTAACTGACTTTTTTGAAAGGGGCACCCAGAACTTAATTTGACTTTTCTATTATTACAGTATTTAAGCACACTAACTTGATTAAAATTAAATGCTTTACTCTAGCCAGTCTGAAAGAGGTTTCACAAAGCTATCACGATCATATTTTTGTAGATCACAACAAACCAACTCACTAGGGGACGGAATAATTTTTTATTAATTCATAGTAAACACACATGAACATGAATGCATCGATGATGCGAAAGCAATGATGGGTCACAATGCCATTGAAAAAATTAAAGAGATACTAAACCACCGTAGCTCCATCTATTGCGCTCTTTATAGATACACGCTTTCCCCAGGAAAATGTCTCCTGAATTTATGAAAAGAAATGCTGCAGTTAAAGTAACTAGGGGATCGTACCCGGGCTTCCCGGGTTAAAGAATATAGGTGAAAACATTTTTTTTAATTGAAAATTAATAATTTTTTTATATGCAATAAATTTTTTAGATTGACCACTTACATTAAAAAAGCATTTTTCATATGGAAAATACGAATTACACAATCAAATACATTTTTGAAATTTGTCAAAAGCGATATTTTCTTATTAGCCGCATGCTAAGAGTTGTTTTCCAAAATTTTACTACTTATGGCATCCTTTTATATTCTGATCATTTCAGAGCTTATACATGTCTGGTAAATTTGTGTTTTATTTATATTATTTTATTTTATTATTTATAGGGAAGTTTTTTTTAATGGAAATTAGCCGTAAGAAAATGAACTCTTTATTTATTTTTTAAGGGCAAACGGATTAATCTTTCGTAATCGAGTTCCGATATACATAAATTAAAAAATATTTCATGCTTTAAAATTGTTTTTAAAACCATAGACAATCAGAAAACTGAGATGAACTTTGCAAACAAATTCCATTTGAAAAATAAAAAAATCCTATTTTGTGATCTAAAAATTTAAATTGTACGATTACAAATATGTTAGATTGGCGTTTTTTCAATATTATTCTTTTATTTGTTTATAAAAGAAGTATTAATTTCGTTAATTTGTCTTTCACAAATGTATTACTTTGGTGGTTTTTTTAATATTATTCTTTTATTTGCTTATAAAGGAAGTATTAATTTCATTATGCAAAAATAGTCAGAAACAAATGCTGAAAAATGTTTGTTACTTTATGTGCAAAATGTTTATTATTTTGTGTATTGAAACCGGCACGAGATATGATAAACTTAAAAAAAAAATCATGCTTAAAAATTATTTTAGAAAATATAATACATCAGTCAATGAATAGAGTTTTTAAACAAATTGCATTTGCAAGTACATTTATTTCCCTATGCGACAAAAATTGAAAATGTACGATGGTCAGAAGATTGAAAAATTGCAGTAGCGAAATTTCAAGACCGAAATTTGATCGTGAATTATTGCCATTCGCAAAATGACGTCAGCGTTACGCACAGATACGTTTGTTCTTTATAATATAGATCCATCCTAGAAGCAAATCCATCCAGGCGAGAATCATCAATTTCTGTAATATAAATCGCTATTATTTGCATGTCACCTCTCTTTTATAAAGACACTCTAAATTTTTGTAAAACATTGCGTTTTATCAGTGTGTGATTTCGATTACATTATTCTAAAAAGTGAAGCATTTTCGCCTGTGAAGAATTTCATAGCAGCTGGGCTGCGAAAATGACGCACTTCTACAAAACATAGTTCAGGTTTAAGAATTAAAATACACGCTTTTTTATAAAATGACGTCATTTGCATCCGCTAAAGCAATCTACTTTTACAACCCAGTCTTAAACTTCGTCTATAGAAAAGTGTGCATATGACGTCATTACCACGGAATAACAGACAATATTCTTGACAAAGCCCATATTTTATTTTCAACTATTTTTTCAGGTTTTATGAGAAAATGGCAACAAAGATACTGTATCTCCTATTTTCGACTATTTTCCATTTACTTTCAATGACTTTCAATAGAAATGGTGTACTTTTGTTGCCACGATAAGAAAAATGGTATTAAAAACTGCAAAAAAATTAATATCTCAAAAATTAATTGAGATACAGCTTTCAAACAAATTGCATTTAAAAGAGCATTTTTTTCCTTATACGACGGTGTAAAAATTTAAAATGTGCGATGTTTAGAAGTTTAAAAATTTGCAGTAGAGAAAATTGCAAAACCAAAATTTCATTTCAAATTTCAAAGTGTTGCCATTCCCAAAATGACGTATGCGTTACGCACAGATATGTTTGTCCTTTATAATATAGATAAACTATATAAAATCACGAACTCTTAAAAGCGAATTTTTTAAGCTTATGTATGAAGTTATTAGTATCCGGCATCCGCCCCTACTACTACGTACCAAAGTAAGATAGTATTTATTGTCTATGAAGAGCGTTTACACCATTGTTGCAACTGCAGAGGTGATATTAGAAGAACCATAACATGAAACTGGCAAAACTTTTAACTAATGAAGATTGTGAATTCTAATTGCATGTATTTCCGATATGTTTAGCAAAATGAAATAAATGTATCTATCATTGCAATGAAAATCTGTCACAATTTCCCATTCATTTACCAAACTTTTCCTTTAAAATGAAATGCGTATTGATCGGATTCTAAGTCAAACCATGATATCGATTAGGTTCCTCTTGTTAAAAAGGAATGCAAGCAACACCAGATTAAAAAAAGTATACAGATAAATAAATATTCAGGGGCATTCTACAGCTTTGAAAAAATCTTTCAAACAACATTTTTCAGCAGCTGAATAGAAAAGGCTTTGGACGTTTCTAAATGTGTTCAAAGTTATAAAAAAAAAAAAAATCCATCTTAAACTCAGTGAAACACTGACGTCCTCGCTGATTTGACATCTTATAGCAAGTTACACTAAATATACGAAGAGCAACCGGTTATTTGGTGGTACCAAATGAAAATATTTCGATTTGAACCAGAAAGTTTTCATAAAATAAATATGAATCGAACAGAAATAAGTTAAATAAAAGAGTTAAATAGTTTAAAATAAAAATTATTGGGCTGCAATATTTTGATAAAACTTGAGTCCCACCGGAAATTTGAACAAAAGTTGAATAAAAGTTTCTGGTGCAAATCTTAATTAAACTTAGGTGGGATATAATACATTCCACCGCCCCTCACGGGTTAAGGACCTTACTTTAAAACCAAACCGAAATACAGAAGTACTTTATATGCAGAACCAAACATTCGCTTACAATTACTATCAACTGGACTTGAATTCAGATATATGAGCAAAACAAGCCAATCACATTAAGTGTTTATGTGTTATTGTTCATCACTCTAATAAAATAAAATTTATTGTAAAGCGAATGTTAAGATCTCTTGAGTTTTGGAGTTTTTAAGTTTATAAACTTTTGACAATTCCACCTGTATTGATGATAGTTTAAAATAAATTCAGTATTACAGTAAAAGTTTCAAAATATAATTTTATTTCTGGGACAATGCACAATTTTTTATATTACTATTCATTCTCTCTTCCTGTGCTGAGTAGCAATGAACTTAAAAAACATTACCTTGTAACATAGGGTACGATAGGTTTCAGGGGCTCCGCCATAGAAATTCATTGTAATAAGGGCTCCGCCAGTCAAAATGTTTGGGAACCACTGCTCTAAAACACACTAATTTGATCGGCTTTAAAAAGATTACGGAAGATTGAAGAGTAATTAAAAATCCTGTGGCTTCGTAAAGAGGTTTTCATTCATTTCCCTTTTACTAGGGGATTTTAAAGCCAAATCAGTTGCTGTTAAGGCATCTAATGATTGTTTTCGTGTTTGGCTATATAAGATCAGTTAAACATTTGAACATTTGCTAATACAAAATGAATTAGTCAATACAGTCTTTCTCTTCCGATATTTTTTAAAAACCGAATTTTTTCTGTGATAATTTAAAGAATAGATTCAATAGAATCATAGATTCATTGGATTCAAAATTGATAATCTTCCAAATATAAAATTACCCTATGTTGTATTTATGATAATAAACAATGTGGCCTAAAAAGTTTAATTTTCTTTTAGTTTTTTTATACATTTCAGCCATTTAGATTAAACTAAGCTTGGTTTCATTAAGTGAATTAATATGAAACTACACATGTGTTTTTAAACGCAATTATTGGTAGCAAAATAAATAAAAATTCTCTAAATATTAACTTTATCTTAAATGATATATCTCTCATGCATAAAAATATCAAATGTGACCACGAAAATTCTATTTTGAAGTTGTATTTCTATCTATAAAGAAAATCCAGCCTTGTTACAATGCAAAAATCTTTTAAGACACATTCTTAATGCACACGATTAAATCAGTTTCACTTTCTACGAATCCGTTTTTTATTTCATTGACTAATCAATTTTTTGAAGGCATACCATATTCTGCCTTACATTGACGCCGCATGCACACAATCTAATCAGAATCCCTCACGCTTTTCTAGAGTTTTGATTTATAATAATAATAATAACATATACGAACGCACCAGGATGTGATGATGCCATAAATTGCATGCCCATTATCAGGACTAACATTTGAAGAGATCTTCTCCGGGAAATTTATGTATTATGATTATTACTCAAATCTTTTGGTAGATTTGAAGGAAGCGCAGGGAATTACTTGTAATGTTCATTGTGTTTAAATTTATTCAGACTTATCTCAATTCATAAGTGATGTTTCAAGTGAATAAGTGAGTAATTCTTTTGTTGTGAAATAATAAATGACGCGATAGTAACCTTATAAATTTGAAATTACTCATAAATTTGTATAGATTTTATAATCTGTCGTTGTACTTAAATGCGCTTGAGGTTAATATATATTATTACTTTGCGACATAAGAAAAGTAAAATTATCAACATACAAACCAGAAGACAAGGGAATAAAAACAGGAGAAGTGTAAGTAGGACTCGACACTGAGAGTTCCTTACAGTTATATATTATACAATACAGTATTAACTTACAAAAATTCCGTTACAATGCGTTAATTTCTAGTAACTGTCAAGGAAATGAATGAGTATGGCAAGTAATAATTGTACTAATATTTATATATTAATGATTTTCTGCTTTTTTATTTACATGAGTTTTAAGACCTTCCTTCATGGCAAAGTTCAAGGTTCAAAGTCAACCAGAAGTACCATGTAGATTTTATTCGCAAACATGTTTCTCAAAACTTTATTAAGTCATTCATCAACCATGCATGATCAAAATAAAACCATCATAATGCATTAATAGCATTTAAAAAAGAAATAATATTAAAAATTTCAACAATGCTTTACATTTTTTCCAATTCTATAGTTACACAAAGAAAGAAGAATAATCATAAAATAAAATTACCTGATAGAAGTTAAAACTACCTCTTTGGAATCAGCAAATTGAAGACAAATTCTTACAGAGGAAAGGTTATTCAACAATTTCCACTCGGCACGTGACTGTATCTTCTTTTTTAGGTTAATTGTCAATGTAAGTGAACTATTTGTTGGTAAATGTTAAAACTTTCGCTTGAACGACCACCACGGGACTGTATTAGCAGCACTTGCCGCATTATATTCAGGTATTTCATATCAATATATTTAATAATAACTTATTCGAGTAAAAACTGAAACAAATGTATTTCCTTACTGAAATGTTCAACCCTGATTCAATCATTTCAATACATTCAAAATTGTCTTCCGTACAAATAACTACCAAAAAGGTATTATAAGAGAATATCTTGAAATAATATCTAATAAAGAAGTAGTTTGTAATGATATATCATCATATGACATCTACGCAGTCTTGAATGGATTATTACATAATAGATTAAACTTGTCATTTTTTAAATTTTTTGAACACATTTTGTATGCCACCGTATATTCCGTACTATCCTTGAAGTAGAATCGTCTCTCCCGGGCGAATCTAGAAGGCGCAAACAGACACAACAACTTTTAATTGTCCCAGTTACTGTGAATGGCTTTGTAAGTTCGAGTGAAAAAGTTTTGGTTTTAAAGGATTTGAAAAGCATTTTAAATGTTTTATAATATGTTTTACGCACCTATAAATAGTAATGGTACATTTATTTGTACTTTTATCTATAAATTTTAATTTTGAAGCAAAATGCATTTAACACAGAAATTTTAACTTTTACTGTCTTCTATATTCAATAGAAGAAAATATTTTAATTGGAATTTTTTTCGAATATTAATTTTTGATGGATTTACACGTTTTTGAGGTCAGAGATTACCAAAAACATGTTTATAGAAAATGCCTGTCTGTTCGTGAATTCGTGTGTCTGTCGCCATGTTACCATCAAAAAGTGTATGAAGTTATGCATAGAACTGAAACAATTTTTTAAAAGTTTTTGGCTATGACAAGCAGTCCTCCTTTAATTTGGAAAAAATCGGCCGGAATGGGGCGTTAATGTAATAGCCATGTTTCTGTCATTTTCAATATTTGACCATCGAAAAGTGTATGAAGTTATGCATAGATTTGAACCAAATTTTCTGTGTATGTTTCTGGCTATGGCAACAATATTTCCTCTGAGTTTTGAAATATTCCGCCGAAAGGGGGCACTATAATATCGATTCTTGTGTAATTTTCTTGATTTTTTGTAGTTCTATTGTATACCGGCGCGGCGAGTCGTGAAGTGACGAGAATTTACCATCCTGATAAGCCGGCTATTCGCGAACACTGATATACAATAGAATAACTGAAAACTATCGATTTTAATACATATCAGGATCTAGATTAATTCGTTTTTACTCCGATTAATCGATTGAAGCAGAAATTTAAGATAAAAGTCCAAATTGATATATAGTATTGAACTAATAAAAATGAAATATTGACATTTGTAACAACATTTTGAAATATTAAAATATATGAGATAGATTAAAGTTTTGTGATTGGCACATCCAACTAGTTTATTAATAGAATGAGTGAATTTCTCTAAATCCCTTTTTTTTTTTTTTTTTTTTTTTTTTTTTTTTTTTTTTTTTTACAAAGCTGGGAAAGAATAATGTACATGACAGAATAGATTTAAGCAAACGAATCAAAATGTAATATGTAAATATAATAATAAAATCGTGATTTCAATTAGAATGGATGTGTTTTAACCAAAGGTCATATTTAATATATTTTTTAAGCCATATTTTATGGTTTCATGTTTTATTCCAATAAAGAAAAAAATAAATGCGCATGATATACAAGGTGGCCATAATTAAACTATGAGCAGTCAGATCGTTCTGTAACACGATCTAATTGAGAGAAATACGTCAAATTTTGTAGGAAGATTAAACAAGACGGGGGATGAAGGATTCCACGAAAAAAAAAATAGTTCCAAAAGACCTCTCAGGGAATATATGACGCTGTGTAACAGAAAAGAGAGTTTTAAAAATGCAGAATTAATATTGTTACTAAAATTGTTAAATATGCTAAATAAAAGGTAATTTTATTTCAGTATTCAATCTATATTGTTTAAAACTCTCTTTTATGTTGCACAGCGCTACATATTCCTCTAGCCGTGACCTTTGGAAATAATTTTTTTTTCGCGGAATCCTTCGTCCCCCTTCTTGTTTAATCTTCTTACAAAATTTGGCGTCATTCTCTCAATTAGATAACACTACTCTGAGAACTATCAGTTTAATTATGGTCACTTTTTATATTCTATTAAACATATATTTATTCATACATTATGTGCACATGTTTACTTATATTAGACAACAAGGGTCAATGCAACATGAAATGTGTTATTTCTTTTAGTCTGTTTATTATATTTACGTATAGTTTGCGCTATTTTATTTAAAAATTTCCGAGTATTTAAATTCACTGGAAAAACATTTTCATACAATTATGAATGTTTTTTATACTTACGGTATACGGAAAACTATGTCTTTTGACGAAAATTGATTGATTTCCTTTTAGAAATTTTCATGCGTTGTTTTATCTGCGAATGATTAAATAAGTTTTCCTTAAAAATATTTTTTTTATTTTGAACAAAGTTTGAAAGAAATATTAAGAATAAAGAATATTTTGCTGAAAATGAAAGAAATAAATAAACATGAAACAGGGAATCTCCTTTTTCAGAATGTAGTGTCGCCCCGAAGAATATATATATGTATATAAATATAGATAGTAAAAAACATAATTAAGTTTTTACCCTTTAAACACACGCTTTTATTTTATATAAAAGACGTCATTCGCATCCGGAGGAAGAAATCCTCATTTACGATTTAGTCTTAAAGAACACTTACAGTAAAGTATGCATAGAACGTCACTATCACTAAATAATACACAATAGCTCGAACAAGATATCGGCATTCAAGAAACTCGACAAAAAATTCGGCTATCTAATTATTCGCATGCCTTCATTTTTTTGCAATGTTAATATAGATACTTAAAATTAAACATAGTTTATCATATTTTGTGGTATGTTTTGTCAGAAATCATTCATTTATGTTTGTTTTTTTTCAAATTTTAATTTTTTTTTTAGTTGTTATGGAAAAATTGCAGCAAAAAGATATAGTTGCTATTTTCCAACTATTTTCCCGTTACTTTCTACAGAAATAGAGCACTTGAGTTGCCAATAAAAAACAAAAGGTGCTAAAACTACAAAAAATTAATATCTCAAAAATAAATTGAGATGCACTTTTCAAACAAATTGCATTTAAAATGAATTTCTTTTCCCAATACGACGGTATAAAAATTCAAAATGTGCGATGCTTAGACGTTAAAAAAATTGCAGTAGAGTATTTAACAGTACAATGATACATCTGATTTATGTTACGGGTGGTTTATACAACGGAACGTTATTTTTTTGAGACGACACTTTAATAGATGGGAGAAAGAAATAGCATACCGGGGCTAATAATAATGAAGCCAGTATGTCATTTATGATGAATGAATTTTAACACCTTGACCTCCATGACGTACGCTGCATACGTACTCAAATTTCAGTAATCAACGACCGCGAAGTACACCCCGTACATCGTTCACTACACTGTAATTGTTATCGATAAATATAATTTAGATATCATAAATTAATCAAAAATGAAGTAAAGTGCTTTTTCCATTCAATCAGAAAGATTTATTGCTATCATAATCCTTTTGTAAATTGCTAAGTAATATTTATTGATGTTCTAATAATTTTGTAAATCATTAAGTGTTGTTTATTGCTTTATATGTTTATCTTATGTTACGCAGCTGTGCCCAATGACGTCAGATACTCTTTCTGACGAAAGTGTAAACGGGAAATAATGTTTAGTATGCATTAAAGTTTTGATTATGTAACTGCTGTTCGTAATCTTTGAATCCGAGTTATTTTGTCGCTTAGAAGTGCCGTTAATTGCTATGATAACTACAGTTGTAGTTTTTATGAATTTAAATTAAGTTATTAGAGATAACATTTGGCGCGAAAACATGGGGCCGACATAGCAATTATGGATATAAAAGTGTTGAAACTAGTAAGAAAAAATCTGGAAATAAGTTTTACTTCATGCACGAATAAAGTTGCAGAAGAATTATTGAAACTAGAGATTGATCTTAAAAGTCTGTCTGTGTTACAGAAGCAATTAG
Source organism: Maratus speciosus (assembly GCA_963932465.1). Lineage (NCBI taxonomy): Eukaryota > Metazoa > Arthropoda > Arachnida > Araneae > Salticidae > Maratus > Maratus speciosus. The sequence goes on along the minus strand of OZ010790.1, from coordinate 172,221,910 downwards.
AGGATAAATTTGGAAGGTTAGAGGAATGTCAGAAAAATATAAGTAGCATACTGTTGAAAGAAAGTTCCGAGAAGGAGTGTGAGGAAGATTTTCAAGCAGCCGAAGAATATCGGGATAAATACCTTGAGTTGAAGACTGGAGTAGAAGAAAAAATTATTTCTTTGCAGACGCCCGTTTTTGAAAATCGGAATGAATCTCTCGAGAAGAGAAGTTTTAAATTGCCGAAGATTGAATTGAAAAAATTTAATGGTGATGTTAAGGACTATTTGTCTTTCTGGTCCCAATTTCAGAAAATACATGAAGATAAAAGTATTTCGGACTCTGATAAATTTCAATATTTAATTCAAGCGGTCGTTCCGAATTCAAAAGCAGCCAGAGTGGTGGAGAGCTTTCCAGCTACAGCTGCTAATTATCATCAAGCAATAAACTAAATCAAAGAAAGATTTGGTAGAGAAGATCTGCTCGTACAAGTCTATATACGGGATTTATTAACTATGGTTATGAAAAATGCTATCGCTGGCCGAGTAAAAACAGATTTGCCAAAGTTGTACGATGAATTAGAGGGAAAGTTGCGATCTCTGGAAAGTTTAGGACGTACGCAAGAAAAATACGGCGATTTCCTGATCCCGTTAGTAGAATCAATCCTCCCTGAAGAAGTCTTGATGTCATGGGAAAGAAAACGAAATGCCGAAGATGCGATGCACGAAGAACGTTCCCTCAAAAATTTAATGTCTTTTCTAAAGCACGAAGTGCAAAGCGAAGAGACGGTTGCTTTAGCGCGTAGTGGTTTTGGTGCTAATACTAATAATAAAAGATATGACCGGGATAATAAAACTTCCTCTCCTGCAACGGCTTCATCTCTAGTAAACACTTCTTTTGGAAATACAGGTAAGCGAGAATTTACTTGTATTTTTTGTAATAAAAAACATTCATCGCGAGATTGTTTTGCTGCTAGAAATATGACTTTAGAAAATAAGAAAAATATTTTACTGAAGAAAAATGCTTGCTTTAATTGTTTTAAGCCTAACCACATATCTAAAAACTGTAGATTTAAAAGTACTTGTATTAAGTGTAAAAAATATCATCATTTTCTTATGTGCCCAGATTATAATAGTGAAAATGATAAGAAATAAAATGAAACTCATGAAACTAATATCATGACAAATCATTCTAATAGTGAAAATGTTTATCTCATGACATTAATGGTTAAAGTGAAAAATAAGAATGTGGAACTAAAGGTTCGCACTATTATTGATTCTGGTTCTCAAAACAGTTATGTTAGTAAAAAGGTGGTTGAGAATCTACATCTCGTTCCTAAGAGGAAAATTAAAATGACCCATTGCCTATTTATGGGGAGAGAAACCCCAGTTCAAATACATGATGTTTATGATTTAATTATTTCTGATTTAAATGATTCCTTTAGTTGTGGAGCTGAGGTATTCTCTGAAAATAAAATTACTGGTTTTGTACCCAAACTTTCTAGTGTAGAGGCACTTATTGAACTTAGAGAAAAACAAATTATTTTACCTGATCTTGAATCCGAAGATTCGGAAATTAATTTACTTTTAGGTGCCGATTTAATTGGCACATTATTCACTAATAAATGTATGAAATTAAATTCAGGTTTATTTATGTTAGAAACACGATTGGGTTGTGGTTGTGTATTAACTGGAAAACCCAATCAAAATTTGAGTAGTAATTATGATAGTAATACTGTTTTGTCTGTTGTATCTTTGTATGTAAAAAATGCTTCTATTAATGAGTTATGGGATCTTGAAACGATCGGTATTAGGGAGCCTGTAGAAAGTTTGAAAAATCAATATGAGCATTCTATAATAATAGAGGAATTTAAAACCAATATTAAAATTCATCAAGATGGTAGATATGAAGTTTGTTTACCTTTTAAATCTGATACGATTGAATTACCCAGTAATAAAGAAATGACGTGGAAGAGACATAAAAAGATGTGCGAACGCGCACAAAAGGGGGGTCTACTTATTGATTATGAAAATGTTTTCAGAGAATGGGAAGATTTAGAAATAATTGAAAAAGTAACCGGGGACGTCCAGAAAGAGCATTTTTTGCCGCATCGGCCTGTGGTGAAAGTGGACAGTGCTACGACCAAAATTAGGCCCGTTTTTGATGCGTCCGCTAGAGAATATGGAAAATGTTCCTTAAATGATATTTTGTATAAAGGCCCGAATTTAATTGAGCAAATACCGGATATTATCGATAGGTTTCGAATTTATAAAATTGGTCTTTCTGCGGATATCGAAAAAGCCTTTTTGCAGATTAGCATAAACCCGGATCATAGAGATTTTTTACGATTTTTTTATCCTTCTGTGAACGAAGAAATTACTTATAGACATTGCAGGGTGGTTTTCGGAGTGAGTTCGAGCCCATTTTTGTTGGCAGCTTCGATATCTCATTTATTAGATAATGTATCTCATAATTATAGGAATATGGCGGAAAAATTGAAATATTCATTTTATGTTGATAATTGTGTTACAGGTGTTTCGAATGCTGAGGAACAAGACGAATTTATCGAGCAGGCTAAATGCATTATGTCTCGAGGGTGTTTTAATTTGAGAAGTTGGGAAAGTAATGTTAAATCTCAAAATGTTTCAAAGAGTTCGGGTGTAACAAAATTGCTTGGGATATTGTGGGATCTCGATTGGGATATGCTTAAGTGTAATTTAACTTTTGATAAATTAAATAACAATGAAAATTTCACTAAAAGATTAATTTTGAGCTCTATGCAGAAAAATTTTGACCCGATTGGAATATTGTGCCCGGCAACATTGCCATCCAAAATTATATTGCAACACACCTGGAAATTGGGCCTAGGTTGGGATTCTCCATTACCAGAGGAAATTCAAAGACCTTTTAAAAAATGGTTCAGCGAAATAAATGTATTAGAGGACGTTCAAATTCCGCGATATGTTGAAATAAACGAGTCTACCGAAATGCATGTTTTCGTGGATGCATGCAAAGAGGCATATGCAGCTTGCGTCATTTTTCGAACTATAACCCCGGAAGCTGTAAAAATTCAATTAATTAGAGCAAAAGCTAGAGTTGCTCCTATAAAGCAAGCGTCAATTCCCAGATTAGAATTAATCGCGTGTAACATCGGAGCTAGATTGGCACATTCAGTACAGCAAGCACTTTGTGTCCAGAACATGAAAACAATTTTTTGGAGTGACTCCATGGTTGCGTTGTACTGGATAAGTGAATACGGTGAATGGTCCGTTTTTGTTTCGAACAGGGTGAAAGAAATAAAAGGTCTTTTCCCCAATAGCGAATGGCGCCATGTGCCAGGAAAAATGAATCCTGCGGATTTGATTTCGCGTGGGTGTTCTCCCCAGCAATTGCTAGAATCTCGATGGTGGGAAGGGCCTAAATGGCTCATGGAAGAAAGGGAAAAATGGCCCAGGACTGAGACTCTTGATAGTGAAATTCCAGAGATTACTAGTGAAAGGAGAAAAGTGAAATTGTGTAATGTAAACACAACAGTCAAAAATATTCCTTGGTACGCTAGGAAATTTTCAAAATTTGAATCTATTATTAGACTAGTTGCTGGGGTAGTAAGATTCATAAATAATGTGAAATTGAGATACAGTGCAAGGCAAAATGGTAAATTATCAGTTGCGGAATTAGAAAATGCTGAAAAAACTTTAATTTCAATGGTACAAAGTGAGTTTTTTCCAGATGTAGATTCGATACCTAACCTAGTCTGTTTTAAAGATGAAGACGGTATAATTAGAGTAAAGACAAGAATTACAGAACGCATTGATACACCATATTTCTTATCGCCAATTCTTTTACCTGATGACTGTATTTTCACGGTTAGACTAATAGAACATTTCCATGTAGCGAATTGTCATGCTAGAACTCACATCCTTCTAAGTATTTTGAGAGAAAACTATTGGATCCAAAGAGGTAGAAAAACTGTCCGAAAAGTTGTAAGTAAATGCATTCCTTGCCAGCGCTACAAAGTTAAATCACGTGAATCCGATCCAGTGCCACTGCCTTTAGATCGCATTAAAGATTCTAAAGTTTTTGAAATTGTAGGCGTTGATTTAGCTGGACCTTTATTTATTAAAAATGCGGATAAAGCCTGGATAGTGCTCTATACTTGTGCAGTCTATCGAGCTGTTCATTTAGAGCTTGTCTCCTCTTTGTCAACTGATGCATTTCTGCTGTCTTTGCGACGTTTCATCGCAAGAAGAAGCAGACCTAGAATAATCTATTCTGATAATGGCACCAATTTCAAAGGTGCCAATAATGAACTGTCAAAGATTGATTGGGAAAAATTGACTCGTTTCTGCGACCTGAAACGAATCATTTGGAAATTCAATCCACCCTCAGCCGCCTGGTGGGGTGGCTGGTGGGAAAGACTGATCCGTGTGATCAAAGAGCTTCTCCGACGAACACTTGGCAAAGCTGTCGTGACTTTTGAGGAACTGCAAACAATTTTGTGTGATTGTGAAAATATTATAAATTCTCGGCCTCTCACATATCAATCCGAAAATCCAGAGGATTTAGTTCCATTAACACCGAACATGTTTTTAGTGCAAAACTCTAGTTCTAGTGTCACGGACATTGATGAAGTTGACGCAACACAGTTTCGCAAAAGGCTGCGATACAGAATTAAGCTTATGGAACAATTGTGAATGCGCTTTTGAACTGAATATCTCGGTCAACTTATTCAAAGGCGTCGTGAAATCGCCCAGTTACCAGACTTGAAGCTGGGTGAACTTGTGCTCATTGGGCACGATGTACAAAAACGTCTCAATTGGCCGCTAGCAAAGATTGTAGACCTAATTCCTGGAAAGGATGGCAAAATTAGAACAGTCAAATTGAAAACTGAACATGGTGTTGTTATCAGACCCATACAACGAGTTTTTCCATTAGAATTACCTCTTACTAATTTTTATCCTTCTCCTTTTCAGCTAGAAAGCAGTAATCAAGGTGCTTTGATGGGGACAGATTCTTCAGACTTGTTGACAGAGTCTGAGCCAACTACTTATAGAACCAGGTTCGGTCGTGTGACCAAAATGCCCCAGAGATTTGGGAAGTAGAATGTAGTTTTGAGTAGCTAGTCAGCAACTCAAAAGCGGGGGAGAGTGTTATCGATAAATATAATTTAGATATCATAAATTAATGAAAAATGAAGTAAAGTGCTTTTTCCATTCAATCAGAAAGATTTATTGCTATCATAATCCTTTTGTAAATTGCTAAGTAATATTTATTGATGTTCTAATAATTTTGTAAATCATTAAGTGTTGTTTATTGCTTTATATGTTTATCTTATGTTACGCAGCTGTGCCCAATGACGTCAGATACTCTTTCTGAAGAAAGTGTAAACGGGAAATAATGTTTAGTATGCATTAAAGTTTTGATTATGTAACTGCTGTTCGTAATCTTTGAATCCGAGTTATTTTGTCGCTTAGAAGTGCCGTTAATTGCTATGATAACTACAGTTGTAGTTTTTATGAATTTAAATTAAGTTATTAGAGATAACAGTAATCGTTGCATATTTGAACCAGATTTGTCTGTGATATGCAAATGATATGGCACTGGTCGGAAGTGACGCAAACATGTATGACGCAAACGGTATGACGCAAACATTTTACACCGCCTGTCGTGTTGTATAGCCCTTCTACTGGCGAAATTAAGCCTGGAAGTCAAGGGGTTATGGGAACCAGGTAAGCAAAATTCGACCAAAAAATCAAGTTTCACTTATAAAGAAATAAAGCTAAAGAAAGGAAACTTGAAGTGTCGTATGAGATAGAAGAAGGATAAAATCCTTCAGACAAAGCAGGATTTTATGAAATTTAGCTTTTTAATCACCGATAAAAATATCAATTAAATCTTTAAATTAGTTTTTCTCAAAATTTGGATTTTTCAGGTTGGTGTTCTTTTTTTTTTTCTATATCTATAAAACTTGTCATGTCTGATTTTTAACGACACTTATATTATGTTGTATTGTATACTTTTACACAAGGCTTTGACGATTTGATGAAAATTACTTATTTTATACAATGAAATCTTACCAAAAATGCTAATTTTAAAAGGATTTTCAATAAATAATTAATAATAATTTTTCAGTTTTACTTAGAAATAAAATGGTCTGTTAAAATATTACAAAATCCTATTCTAACTATCATAAAAATTTAGACCTCTACCTTTCACCATTTTTGAGAAAAAGGTGCATAAAGTTAACGAATTTAACATGGCTTCGATAGGGCTTTTCCGGTCCCCTTAATAAGAAGATAGAGTTCTTATTTAGTATAGAACAACAAATTACTATTGCAAACTGTATCGAAGAGAAAACAAAATAGCGGATATTTATATTTGAATTCAGATTTACAGTTCTAAAATTAAAAAAAAAAGAATTTAGACGTAAAATGAGCCTTTTTATTAGTTTAAAGTTTTTTTTTTTTAAATATTGTACTTTCGTATTTGTGACTCTATACTTAATTAAAGTTAATTATTCCAATTACATTTAATACTTTTATATATTGAATAGCGATTTTGCATCAAGCAATATGTAAATAAACAACTTTTAAAATTTTAGACAAAAGATTCTTAGAAATAAAATGTAATAAATTCTTAATGTTTTCTACTCCTAGAATTGTAGTGCAATACATTTCCATTTACGACAAAAATATGTTAGATAACAGAGAATATTTTTTGTAAACTATGATTGTCTTTTTTGAATATCTTTAAACCCTTTCAAGAAAAATATCTTCAACATAAAATTAAAATAAATGCATTCCTTTACAATGATCTCCATCTGTTGTTTACCTAGCAGTAAATAAATGTTTTTTTTATAAGAAATGTATTCATTTTGTATAAAGCTTGAAATATACATATAAAATGTGAAATAATGATTTCACGAAATACAAAATAATATAAATCGGGATTTAAATGTAATATAAATGGGGAGATAGATGTAATAAAAATGGGGACAATTATGAGAAATGCATCTTAGGAGAAATATATAATTTATCTGTTGTGTAAATATTTTATGTTTTTACGTTTTAGTCCAAATATGGAATAGTAAATACATATTAACGTTTACGTATAACGTTACATATAACGTACATATAACATACATATAACGTTAAGTTCTGACTTATAGTTTAGTTACCGAAAATAAATGTTGATATTACATATATTATAAGAAAATGTTTTATTACTGCAAATTTACGGGAACACACTGCGTATTTTATCTTCCTGAGAGCTGATGTTCCTTAAAATGAACATTTAATTTATATAGGGTATCCATTAATAAAAAGAAGCGCATTTTTTAAAAAACTGTTAAAGATATGTAGGCCATCTAAATTGTAAAACTGTTCAAAATAAATAAAGAATTAATGTTAAGGAATGAAATTATACTGTCATGAATTCTAAAATAATACGCTTTTTGAATTTTTATACTCTGTCTCGGTGACATAAGTTTTATATTGAACATTTTTTATTGATGTCGTAGAGGCAACGGAGTTTATTTTTGCACAAAAATGGTAATATTTTGCCTCGCGTAGCAAACCGACGATTTTGGCGAGATTTTGCTTCATGTTGAAAACCGATAAAGCAGATTGTGTGTTTTTATATAAAATCAAATATTATTTTTGTCTTAGAATTAAAATATTGTATTTTATCTTACTATTGTGTGTATTTTCAAATAAAACAAATTTGTGTGTCTTATAATAAGAGTGTCTTTTAAAATAATATTGTGTATATTTTTATAATGAACTGTACACGCTTCCTATTGAATTGTCTGTCTTTCATAATAAATTAAACCTAACAATCTATTTTCGCACGCTAGATCTAACAGGTATTTAATAAAGAGGTTTATCGCCAAATTAGAGGATATCATATCGCAGAAATCACATTGCGCATACGACATATGTTCCGAACATTTTTCTCCATGTACTGACAAGTAAAGCAGTAAAAATTTCATTTCTCTACTACCAAAATTCATCTACTTATAATACTTTGGTGTAAGTTTGAAGTTTTCCAGCACTTAAAACAGACAGATAAAGTTTCAGTGCTGGAAAACTCCGAAATGTAGAAAAATTCAAACTATGGTAACTCTGTAAATTTCGGCCATAGAAGAATGGTATTTTTACTGTTGTACTTATGTAGAATGTTTTTCAGAATATATCTTAGAGGAAGTAGAAACTTTTTAAAATTAAAAAAACAGTAACATTTAAAAAATTAATAACATGACAGCCTGTATAAGTTCCAAGAAAAAAAGGGAGAGTGACACGAAGCGAGAGAGCGTCAGATACATTCACCCCCTCCCCCTCCCCTACAAAGAAAAAAGAAAAAAAAATGGAAAAACCCATTAGACTCGAAGTTATGTCTTCTTTACATTTATGAAAAAAAAAATCTTAAAATAAATCGATTTCCCGAAGGTTCAAATATGCGAATCCCAAATTACAGCTCCTTTCACATACTAAGTTTTTTTTATCCTTTAATACTACACGGGTTGCAATCTGTTTTGCAAGAAATTTACATTAGGAATTCCAAAAGTTAAACCTTCATAATTCCTAAATAATTTGACGAATGATTTCCTGCATGAAAGCCAAAGGTAAAAGTTTACTGAAAAAGACAATATGCTGTCAACATACTAATTGTATTTGAAAATTTAGAGATATGTACAATTTCTGTATGAGTGGATACATAATAGAAAAAGTTTTATCGTAAATTGAAATGAGTCATAATTTTCACTAGTTATATTACAATACAGTTTACATTACAATTTTTTGGTACTACTTAGTTATCCCGTCGCACAAATTCGCCAAACAGCTTGCCAATTTATAAATATTGACATAATTTTTATTTTAAATAACGAAAGAACAAATAAATTAGTATAATATTAATAAAATACAAATAAAACGTCGAAATAAAAATCTCTTGATGAAGTAAATACGTGTAACTTGCTTAAAGTCAAGTGAATGTGACATTTAGGATCAACCGTTTTTGGCATTTAATCTTATAGTTTGGCGATAGATTTTTGGTTAACGTGATAACCTAGTAGTACCTTTTTGTTGTTTTCTGGGACTATTTGGTGATTAAAATATATGGCTTGTTCTAACTCTATTTTGGATGACCCTACAATTTTTGCAAAATGTAAATCCCCAATATTGTATGAATATTGTATTCCAATACTGTCAATATATTTTAGAATAAATATTTATTTGCTGAATATTGTTTTAATGCAAGGGATCTATATAGATGCTTTTAAAAACATAAGAAATAATAGTTCTAAAAATTTCTCTTTAATAATATAATTAATTAATGTTAAACATATATTAAATTCTTTTTTTCAACTCCATTTTGTTTAGTATTACTTCTTTTATTTCAATCGATAATGAGTTAATTTACACAAACTCATTATATCCCCATATCGGAACGAATAACTCCCTTAAGATTACTTTACTTGAAGAGATTTTCTTCGATTATCGAATTCAAATACTGTTTCTATAATAACTTCTCGGAACTTGGAAAGGAGTTATTTAATTGCCTTTCCTGAGTCATTCAACTTACAAACAAATGATTGCGAGAATCATTATGATTACATTAATATTTATACTGAAATTATATTTCGACATCAATTGGATTTCGAAAGTTAACACTAACTAGTAATGTCTTTCATTAAAACTGCGTGAAAATCCAGTCTAGCAAGTTGTAACCTCATTTGTTATTAACCCATTAACGCCCAAATTAACAAATTTTGAAACTTTTCCTTGAAATTAATACATATGGATAGAAATGCATAAATTAAGAGTATTTCAAAAGCATTTTGAAAAAATTTAACTGCAACCATATTTTTTAAGCCGTCCTCATTTGATGACGTTTGTATGTTGTCCCCGTTTGTATGTAAAAATCTAAAATATTTAAAAATGAAAATTTTTTTATATAAAAGTATTTAGTTTTAATATATAAGCAAACTAATGGGCAAAATAATGTTAAAAATCAAAATTTACTTTTAGATATCTAAGAAAACTATTTTTTTTATGTTTTTAAGATTGATTTTTAGTGTGAAAAAGAGGAAAAACTATATGCATAATGTTGCATTGCATTCATACAATATATTCTTGGCACTGAAGAACAGTTATCATATTGGCAATGCTTTGTTTCTCCCTTTTACCAATAAGATGCTATATTTTGTCGATTTTTATGTCTGGAAGAACATTGGATTTGGATGTTATTTGCCTTTGTACGAGTCGTCACAGGATTGCATTTCATTCGGCTCCTTTTTTTTTAAATAAGTTATTGCAATATACCTTCTAAAATCTTTGATTATCATCAACTGAGAACTATGGACCTTTTTATAAATGTCATGTCATTTTCAACAGCCATATCTATCAGCCTAGTAATAAGGCAAAAATACCATTTCTTTCCTCGTATGACTATAGAATGTTTCTCAGGAAGCCAATCATGAAGGTCCACACCTCCCATAAGTGAGGTATAGGAACATATAGCATGAGGCTGATTCACTTTCACCATTTCTTTTTTTTTCTACACTCTATATTTGTACTGGAGAATGTGGACTTCTATTTATCTACAAGAATTTCATTTGTTTTGTCGAATTTACTATCGTAAAACACTCTCTATTTTTTACTAATTTTCATATGATCCATTACTGGGCATTTTTCACGACGATTTTCTGTTATTGTTCCACTAACTGTGAACTGCATTTCTTTCAGTTTTTTAAGCAACATATAACTGGTAAAGAAGTTATCAAAACAAACACCATGGATCATTGGATATTCAACAATAGATAATAAATTTTACACCAGTCTTGTACCTAAAGAATGTAAAGTACCAGAAAAAATATAAGCTATTGCCTCTTTTAAGCATTTTAAAACTTTTTTCTACTTATTTTTTTATTTTATCTTATAGTTTACCTGCAAAAAAAAGAACGAAACTCTTAAGAAACATGAATATAAATGAAAGCTACACCCAAACGCCCAGAGTCCTCAAACGATGACGGACAAATTTCCTGTTTATTACGGATACATTAAAAACAATAAATATTAAAAAACATGCTAATGGCATATTATGGACTATCTAGATTACATTTATACCAAATTGAAAGAACTTACCTCATAAATCTAGTTCCACACAGTAGTATAAAAAATACACAACGTGATTACAAAAAACCCGGGAAATTATACTGCATTTTTCCCGTGCACATTTACTTAGTTACTTAGTTCCAAAAAAATAGCATAAATTATATTGCGTGGTGCTTCCATCTACCATACCAATTTGCAAATGAAATAACATATTAAAATTTAATGTAGTAAATAACATTTTTTACAGCGTCGTCAAATGAGAACGCTGGGCGCTAATGGGTTAAATAATAGAAGATAATATTCTGATTAAAAATGAAAACATCCATCATAATATTGAAGCACATGTTAAAGATATTTTCTGAACGAATATTAAGATTATAGTTGGCGCAATGTACACTGCTGAACAAAATTAAAGGATAATAAGAAAAAATATGCTCACTAAGTTAATGTTGCAACAAATGCCCAATGCTGCAATTATTTATGTTAATTAAATGCTATTGAACTCAAAATTGCACTTCCGCGCATACGTTAGTGCCGGAAATATGCAAGTTAGATGATTGACAATGTGGTACGCAATGGACGTTTGTTGGAATTCTGGTTTGTAGTGCTGTTTAACACTAGAACAGCCGGAAATTTTACTCAGATGTTATAAAAATATTTTACACCACAATTTTTATTAAAAACTATCTAACTTATTTATTTAACTTATTTCTCAATGGTACATATTTAACTTATTTTAGAAAGAAATTTCTGACTCGAATCGAAGTTTTTTTATTTGGTACCGGTCAAAATGACCGCTATGGCGGTTCTAGTGTTAAAGTGAATGTGGAATCTGAGTGTGATCAGTTTTCATTTGTTATCGCTCAAAGACATCAGTTAAGATAAGGTTAAAACTGGTGAATAATTAGTAGAATCGAGGAAAGTCAAACACAAATGGAGGTTGCCCAAGATTTGAATATTCCTAAAAGCGTCATATTAAGAGATTCGAGCCGCTTTTTAAGAACTGGATACGTTGATAGACAGCCTGGTCAAAGGAGAGCAAGAGCAACAACTGCATCCGAAGACAGATTTCTGTGATTGTGGCTCGTAGAAACCGTGAAGCGACTACAAGATATTTGTTTTGAGACATTCAGGCTGCCACAGGAACTCGAATTAGCCATTCTACTGCTACACGAATGCTTAACAAGGGTGGACCGTATGCGAGAAAAGCAATAGTTTGTGTCCCACTCACACCAGCTTCCAGAGGGGCCCATTTGAATTGTTGATCTCGTCATATTCAATGCAGCAAAGAAGGCTCTGCTCAAGTATTGTTTGCTGACGAGTCCAGATATACTCTGAACTCTGATTCTAGACGTGTATTGATCTGGAGAGAAGAAGGAACACGCAACTTGCCTTCCCTTGTCCGTGAAATATCCCATTCCAGCCCAGTCTTCTTCGCTCAGTTAAACATGACGACGGCAACAGTTTAAACGGGCCCTTTTGGAAGCTGGAATGGGTGGAAGACAAACTATTGATTTCTCGCATACAGTCCACCCTCATTAAGCCTTTGTGCAGCAGTAGAACGGGTAATTCGAGATCATGTGGCAGCCGGAAGGTCTGAAACAAAATCTATTGTAGGCGCTTTGTAATTTCTTCAAGCCGACAATGACAAAAAACGGTCTTGGGATGAAGTTGTTGCTCTTCGTCTCCCCTCACCAGGTTGTCTTCCAATGGATCCAGCGTTTAAAAAGCTGTTCGAAGCTCTTGATATGACAACTTTGAGGGATATTCAAATCTCGAGCGACCTCCATTTGTGTTTGACCTCCCTAGATTCTACCAATTATTCGCCACATTTGACCTTCACTTAAATGATGCCTTTGAGCAATAACTAATCATTACTGATCACTCTCAGACACCGCATTCACTTTAAAAAACACTTCACACCGGAATTCTAAAATAGGTCCATTGAACACCGCATTGTCAATCACCTAATTTGCATATTTCCGCCACTAACATGTGCCGCGGAAGTACAATTTTGTATTATATACTATTTATTCGACATAAATAATTACAGAATCGGGCATTGGTTGCAACATTAGCTTAGTGAGTATATTTTTTCTTATTATCCTTTAATTTAGATGACCATTGCAATATAGGTCGAAAAAACAACGTATATATCTCCAGAACTCTATATCTTATATATACTAATTTCGTATGCATTTAGCATTCTCAGTGCAAAGAATGACGGAAATTTTCTCAAATATATGGGAGAGAAACGGTTTAAAATTATAGGTTTATTGAACAATAGGAAAACAGGAAATTACAAGTCACAACCATTAGGAAAATAGCATAGGGAATGGAACCGAAAATAGGAAAAATACTGGATGTAGTTAAGAAAGCAAAAATTTTATATAATATTTAGAACAAATTAAGAATGGGAGAATATTGAATTAACAATAAACAGTATTTTCACCTTTCCTTATGCTATTTTGCAAATGGCTGTCACTGCACTGAGGACGGTATATTAAGTTCTATCAAAATTAGTTTGATATAAGATATAGAGTTCTGGATATTTTAATGTTGTTTATCCATTTATAATTTACACAATTTTTTTCTATTTGAAAAAATGACATTGTTGACGCAGAATTTAGATTCATTTGTATAAAATTCTGCTTAGAAAAATATAAAAAATATGTTTTCGCATAGAAATAGGATTCTATTAGATCGTCGCCTCAGAGTAACAGTAGGACATCTACTAATAATAAAAGATGAGATGTCTGACTTACTGCTATGAATAACTGTGTTTGCATCTAATGTAACAACTTCTGGTACCCAAAGTTATGTTTAATACTGTATCTCAGGTGTGTTTTATAAAAATTCCCTACTATACCACAAGATGTATAAACAGTTTTTCATAGCAGTAAGTCAGATATCTCATTTTCGATTATTACTAGATGTCCTACTGTGGATCTCAGGCGACGATATGCTCTATTGTATTTAGGATGTAAGTAACATCTTGTCAGTGTTATGTAATCATAATAGCCTATGGTGTTTGAAAATAATGTCATTTTTTTATGTTAAGCTATATCTGTTAAGTTGCTTTCTCATGACAAAAAAAAAAAAAAAAAAAAAAAAAAAAAAAAAAAAACACATATTGTACGCATAATTTTATTGAATGTAAGTGTTTAATTTTTACTTTCTCTGCTCAAATATTTATGACTATAAGTCATTAATTTCTTTCTATAAAAATATTATAGATAATAGTTTTAATTTTTACATGAAAGTAAAAAATATTACTTTTAATAAAAAAATAATTTTTTCTTAAAATTTTTCGAAAAAAGGGAGTTAAATATGGATACTTAAAATAAAATAATATTTTCTTGTATGTCTTAGAGAAGCATTAAATATTTTATTTTAGTTAGTTTTGAAAAAAAAATAGTTATGGAAGAACGGCAACTCAAAAGGTTTAATAGATTTTATAGAAAACGCACCTATGTGTGTGTATTCTGAGAAAAGATGATGTAAAATTTTTCACATATATACATAGGATCATTTCTTTGCGACCTTAAAAACGTTGTTTATATTTATATAGTAAACGGAGTGAATTTTGCAGGTGTGTTTTATTTATTTATTTATTGTTAACGTTTGCTTTAGGAAAATAGCAAAAAATAGAGGGATAAATAATAAATGTAACTCATAGCTGCCAACTCTTACGCTTTTTTGTACCAAAAAAAAAATAATAGAAATATTTGCCTCATTTAATCGGCAGATTACAGCGATTGAAAAAGATAAAATTTACAATTAAATTTTTGTGGTACAAAAAAGCGTAAGATGTTGGCAGCTATGGCTAACTATAAGTACAAATTTTTGTATTTGTCCTGAACGAATCTTGTAATTATTTTTTAAAAACGTAGCACCATTTTTTCTCGTTTATCTTATAGTGTGAAAGTATATAAGTTACTTATTTTCGTAATTATCGAGTGTGTATCATTTTTCATGTGCGAAATGTAAAATTTTAAGCAATGTGTGACATTAATATTTAAATTAAAATTTAATTTTGCATTTTTGCGACCGTTGTGCAAAAAATGCACCGTTGAAAATTACAACTGATATTATACTTTTAAGGATTTAAAAACATAGCATGAGATAAATTAATTTATACTTTTTTATATTTCTTCGGCGTGTTTTCAGAGAAATAAAAAGTATTTTGCACTTTCTATAACTATAATTTTTATCTGAATTATTAGGTCTCAATCGATTTACTTGACATTAGGTATTGTAAATATGAAATCTGTAAATATATAGAAAATTTATGTGTAAAGGAACGTCAAATTCCCCTTAAAATGTTAATTAAACCATGAATAATTCAAGTTAATCATAATTTTATTACTAAAATATGTGTAAAAACAATTAAAAGGCTTTAAGACATTAAAACTAATTTACGAATGTTAAATATAAAAGAGTTTGCTGGAGTTACGAGCTCTTTCGACCAACCCCTGGTTATCATCAAGGGGTGAAGTGCGAAGAAATCAGCAAACCTCCTGAATGCACAATGGTTTAAATATTGCAGGACGAAACCAAAATTGAAAAAACAAGTTGGAAATTGCTCGTCAAACGTGGCAAATGAGGTGCGTTCGTACTATAACTAGTTTTATAATTATTTTTTGCACCCCATATTGTACTGAATGTATATTTTTTGCGCTTCATAAGTGCATAGTCTGTAACATCATTAAAATGCATTTACAATAATTTTTTCCCCATTCCCCGTAATGTAACGGAAAACTTTTGACTGTCCCTGTAATTAAACTATACATTCGATTTTCATAAAATTTGAAATGGCTCGACAAAATTTTGCAGCAATTCTATATTTAAAATTTCAGACCATTCGGTAGGCTGTAAAATCATTAAAATGCATTTGCAATAATTTTTTCCCATTGGCCATAATGTAACGGAAAACTTTTGGGTGTCCATGTAATTAAACTATACATCCGATTTTCATAAAATTTGAAATGGCTCAACACAATTTTGCAGCAATTATATATTAAAAATTTCAGACCATTCGGAAGGCTGTAAAATCATTAAATGCATTTGCTATATTTTTTTCCCATTGGCCGTGATGTAACGGAAAACTTTTGGGTATCCCTGTAATTAAACTATACATCCGATTTTCATAAAATTGGAAATGGCTCGACAAAATTTTGCAGCAATTATATATTAAAAATTTCAGACCATTCGGAAGTCTGTAACATCATTAAAATTCACTTGCAATAATTTTTCCCATTGGCCGTAATGTAACGGAAAACTTTTGGGTGTCCCTGTAATTAAACTATACATCCGATTTTCATAAAATTGGAAATGGCTCGACAAAATTTTGCAGCAATTATATATTAAAAATTTCAGATCATTCGGAAGTCTGTAACATCATTAAAATTCACTTGCAATAATTTTTCCCATTGGCCATAATGTAACGGGAAACTTTTGGGTGTCCCTGTAATTAAACTATACATCCGATTTTCCTAAAATTTGAAATGGCTCAACAAAATTTTGCAGCAATTATATATTAAAAATTTCAGACCATTCGGAAGACTGTAAAATCATTAAAATGCATTTGCTATAATTTTTTCCCATTGGCCGTAATGTAACGGAAAACTTTTGGGTGTCCCTGTAATTAAACTATACATCCGATTTTCATAAAATTGGAAATGGCTCGACAAAATTTTGCAGCAATTATATATTAAAAATTTCAGACCATTCGGAAGTCTGTAACATCATTAAAATTCACTTGCAATAATTTTTCCCATTGGCCGTAATGTAACGGAAAACTTTTGGGTGTCCCTGTAATTAAACTATACATCCGATTTTCATAAAATTGGAAATGGCTCGACAAAGTTTTGCAGCAATTATATATTAAAAATTTCAGATCATTCGGTCGGGTAGTTTTTGCTCTGTTATATGCGGACGGACAGACAGACGGACGGACAGACGGACGGACAGACGGACGGACAGACGGACGGACAGACGGACGGACAGACAGACGGACTGAACGACGACTATAGGTGCTACGTATTTATATAATTACGAACGCACCTAAAAAGGGGGTAGTGGATGAGTCCATGGAGCGACATAGACCATTCTAAACCAAAGACGCCATTAACATAAGCGGACTAAACCAAATGTGCGGAATATGGTATGATAATGTATCATTACACAAGAGGGTTTTCAGAGAACAGTCGATAAATTATATACTTCGAATCAGAGATTTTATCACATCAATTCAATAAAATATGCAGATAGATTTTTACTCATTCAAAGTAAATCAGAACTCTAATAGTTAAAACTCTGTTAAAATGAATATGAATAAGATTTATTATGACCAAGAAAAGCCTTGGTTCAGATCCCTTATAGCGGTGATCGCTCGCTTCAGAATTTACTTACATCTACATTTTAAAACAAACTGAAAAATAATAAAGTAAAATAGGGTTGCAATACTTCTTGCGATGACTAATTTTCGCCAAGTCAAACAGAAAGAAAGGGGGTTTTAACAACACAAGTTCATTTCTCTACCCCATATCTCTATTGACGCCCGCAAAATGTATGTGCTATAATCCTTTATTTGTGCGATGATCTTTGTATTTCTGAAAAAGATGTCAATATCTGATTTTAAACGAGGTAAAGTTGCAGATTGTTTTCCTTTTGCTATGTCTGTCATATGTTCTTTCAATCTTTCCTGAAATTTTCTGGTTGTTATTCCTACGTATATAAATGTTTTCTTTTTCTTTTTATATTTAAATGGGATTATATATATTCCTGCTTTTTCATGCTCATTTACTGGATCTATTCTTCTGTGAACCAGATTTTGTAGATTAGTTGCGGGTTTAGTTATGAATGTTATATCATATTTCTTTAATGGGTATCTGATTCTTTCATAAAGCTGAGGAATTTATAAAATACTACCAATATTTGAAAAATGTGTACTATTTGTTATCAGTTTGTTGTTATTGAATTCATAAACCACATTGTTGATAAATTTCTCCGAGTAAACGTTTTCAATTGCAATTGTTTTAATCTTGGTTAATTCTTCATCTATATAAGTTTTTGAACATACTTCGAATGCTCTTCGGACGTAAATCGATATGCTGTTTTTTTTTTTTTTTTATAATTAACTCGAACTGTACTACTATATAATATTGTGTTATTGGATCGGCATGTTTTTCTATAAATCTTACCATCTATATCATGTGTTACCTCGTTCTTAATGAGTTTAAGATCCAGGAATGGTAATAAATCATTTTTCTCGATTTCTAGAGTAAACTGTATTTTACTGTCAATACTATTAGCATGTTCTATTCTTAGCTCATGTTCTATTCTTAGCTGTTCTTCATGCTAATCCTTCAAATTTGAAACACCTTGATTTCATATTATAAGAATGTCATCAACGCATCGAATCCATAATTCGGATTTTAAATTAGCGGTGGATATAATCTGTTCCTCTAGTGGTCTTAGTTTTAGTTCAGTTAATAAACTGAAGATGGGGGAGCCCATAGGATCTCTCCCATCAGTTCGTTCAGTATCATTCCGTTTGTTTATAATAGTTTCCGTTAAAAACGAACACGTTGTTATTGGTAATTAAATTTAAAGTGGATACGAATGTGATTTTAATATTGTCGTCCTGGATTGGGTTATTTTTAATATGATTTTCGATAACATTTCTACCTTCTTGTATATTTATTGAGGGGATAATGATTGTAATGTAATAACTGATTATAATGACTTAATGTTACATTAAGTCAACATTTTCTTATCCAGTAAATTAGAATGAAAAATCAGGAATATATATAATCCCATTTAAATATAAAAAGAAAAATAAAACATTTACATACGTAGGAATTACAAACAGGAAATTGCAGAAAAGATTGAAAGAACATATCACAGACACAGCAAAAGGAAAACAATCTGCAGCTTTATCTTGTTTAAATTTAAAAGCAGATATTGACATCTTTTTAAGAATACATTTTGACCAGGGTTTGGTCGAAAGCGTTCGGGAATCCGAAGAATTATTTTATATTTAACATCTGTAAATTGGTTTTACTGTTTTAAAGCCTTTTAATTGTTTTTTACACCTATTATAGTTATAAAACTATGAATTATTTTATGCATTCATGTTTTAATGAAATCTGTATTTTATTTTCTGACCTTCATTGAATTACCTTTAATTATTAAATGCTAATTTTCATTTATTTTAATCTTTCATCTAACATATTATGGTTAACAATATATTTAATCAAATCGTTAATGATTAAATTTGTCGAAAACACGTTGGATTTTATGTGTCTTAATCAATATCACCCAAAGGAAAATTTTGGTTGAATTCATTTCATTTGATTATCGGATTTATGGTTTACGATTTATGTAATTCCTTCTCTCAGCACTCAGTAAAATTATGAAATTTGCTTTTCTAAGGTATTCAAATTACAACCAAATAAATGTAATAATAATTATCATAAAATTAATAGTTAGAACGAAATTTAATTTTGGATCATTTTAAATTTGATGCCCTTATGAACTGAAACTTTTCATGCAAACTGTGAGAAAACTCAGTACACCAAATGGCAATTAAGATTGTGTTCAAAAGACTAAAAGAAAAATGCATTGCATTGCATAGTTTGATTGAAAACTAAACTTTTCGCCATATCTTTTTAAAAAATACTAAGGAATATTTTTATTTAAACTGGGATTGCAAAATTAAATTCCAAGTCATCACACTGTAAAAAAAATTCCGCAACGTTCCTGGGAAAAAATGGGCAGCTGAGTTGCCCATTATTTCCAAGAAATATTTCTTGAAAATGACTGGAACTTTACTGTATATGTTAAAAACTTTCTACAGAAATGCCAGTAAGTTTCCTGCGAAATACCAGGAATATTTCTGTTGACAGCAAAACATTACTGACATTTCACATCATGCGGGATCCGCAGACGATTTTTACATTTCCAGTTGGCAATTTTCGCTTTATTATCATTATTTGTTAGAATGAAAAAATATTTTGAAATCTACATCAAAATTATTATTTATAATTTATACGAAAAAATAAATTTTCAGTTAAAATTCAATAAAGTAAATATATATATGATATATTGTTTCTGAACTTTGCTTAAAATATAAAAATATATAAATGTAAATAATAATTAGAAAAAAAATCTGGACATAAAATATTTTGGATTTTCGTCAGTAATTATGTTAGTTTACAAGTTAGATAAAATACATATAAATTTTCATGAAAAAAAAAATAAAAAAAAACCTAAACGTAATTGTATATTTTTTCCGAAAAAAAAAATTCAAATTTGCAGCAATTCAAAGTGTCAAATATATATCAAATTTAAATCAAATTGTAATAAATTGTTAAAATATAAAATTAATTAAAAAAGAAATAAAAAAGTCAAGAGGTAGCATCGAACTCGGGTCGTACGGGTGGCGTGCGATTTTTCTGCGTCCACACCACGAAAGACACGTTGAGAGCTGCAAACTAATGGGTATTTGAAACGTATGCTAAACCTCGGGATCTATTTTCTGAAAATTTAAGGCTCATTTGAAGAAATCCTTTCACAAGAATAATTAGAGATAAGAACTCTAAAACATACTTTAAATTAATCAAAATCGGTGAGAATCATGTTTGATGGTCCACTGGTTAATGGAGATCCAAATAATAGGTGTATTTTTTTTTTACACGGTCTGCTCGTTAAACATTCCACAGACAAGTACGAGAGATAATCTCTTAGCGATGTCACAGAGGTATTGTATTTTCATCTGAATTCTCTTGACCATAGAGACGTAAAGGATTATGTCGTCTATTGATTTATTTGCATTCCATATTGATTTTTTTACATTCATTTAAGGAATTCGTTTTCGATACTCGCGCGTGAGCAACGGATTATAGCAAAAAAATAATAAATGGCGGCCGCAACGTTTTGCTGTTTCCAACTTTTGTTCAGGAACGTTTCAGATAAGAAAACCAGAATTTCACAGGAAAGAGCTAAATTATTCTGAAAACCTGAGAAAAGGCGAAACATTCCTGGATTTTACATGGAACGTTACCATTTTTTTTTTTTTTTTTTTTTTTTTTTTTTTTTTTTTTTTTTTTTTTTTTTTTACATTGCAGATAATTTGATAAAAAGCAAAACTTTTCATAATAAGACCTTGAAAATAATTCCTATTTCCATTAAAAAAAATTAAATGCTCTAAATTTAATACGATTTTTACGGACTCCCAACAAAGGAGGTTACCCATTTTGCTTGTATATTTTTTTTCAACATATGTGCAATTGTACGCACATAACGTTTAAACGGATGCTTCGATTTTTGTAATACACATTATTTTGTTGTTGTTGAGAAGGGATTCAATTGGTGCTGATCTTTTTTTAAATTTCATCAAGATCCAAAATTTATACATTTGTCTACTTATGTGTGTGCGTAATAAAGATAAAATAACAAATATATGAACAAATTGGTGAAATTCTAAAGATGAACAAGATATGAACAGAGGAAACCAGTATGTAAAATATAAGAGAGAGAGATAATAGTTTTAGGGAGGAGGGACAACAAACAAACACATATATATAGTTAACTGGATGATTAATGTTAGGATAGATACCTTTGGATTTCAAGTGAATAAGCAATAATGATACTTAATCAGCAAGATGAAAACAAATTGAAGACTAATGGAAATAATATATGAAAAATGCTCTAGAGTAGCTATGAATACATGTATTAAGAGGATTATATCTACATGAAATTCGTACTCTTTAATTTTTTTATGGCTAATATGAAGATGAAACGACACACTTTATTTGTGGAACTCAAGGCATTTAGAACCTGATGAATCCGTCTTGGTTCTACAAATTTTCATTCTTCTTTTTCTGCTATTTTTGATACGTCTTTAAAATTCATCTTGAAAATGGTAAGGGGGACAGTTTTATTGTCAATGAATAAATTTCTTTTTTATCAATAATTTCAATATTTTTGTTTGTAATTTGTAATCGTTTTTAATGGTTATATATATATATATATATATATGTTACTTGCTAGTATATGGTGGTTGTGAAAATTGGCAAATCTCCGCTAAATTTCAAAATGTTATTATAGTAGTACAGAGTACTGCTTTATGTTCTAAAAAAAGTCGTTGTATTGTGATTGGTTTTTGTATATTTTTGCAGGACCATATAAAGAATTCCCGTACAACAGTAGTGCGAGTGAAAATGAGCGATATTATCTATAATAATATTAATGTGAATGATAATGAAATTTGTTAGTTAAGCTCTTATATGTCTTACTGTTCTCAAATATATCTAACTGTCGACTAATAAGTAAATAACAATCCAATAAGGTATGAAAGAATCCTCTGATGTCCGTTTTATTTTTTTCTGGCTTATTTATTTTTATTTATTTGACTTTCAGGTAAGCTAATTTTTGGAAATTTGTTTGCAATTCTACGGAAAATATTTACTATCAGAGAGCAAAGATTTAAAAGTTAATGTACTTGAGACTACCTATTATAATACACAATGGTGAAATTGAAGTTGTAATTTTAAAATTTTATAAAATCTACTTTCATATTTAAATATTTATCTTTAAACATATATTCATCACCTTTTTTCTTAAAAAATCTAGTAACCTTTTTCATGTTTTACTCAATCAAAAATTAGTTAATTTGTCCAAAGTTATTATATCCCACATGGCTAAGCCAATACTCCCAGAAGGTTACTTTACTTAAAAAGATTTTCTTTCATTATCGAATTCCGATAAAGCTTATTCTTTCTTGCGGCATTCAATAAAATCACTGGATTGGCTTTCTTAAGTCAATCATCTTAGTACCCATTTATAATTGTATTAATCTTTATACTGAAATTTAATTATTTTGAATTTGCTATCTTATTATCAAAGTCTTACAATTAAACCGTGAGAAAATTTAGTTCACCAAAGTGAAATGTAGATTAAGTTTGAAGTTTTAGAAGAAATTTGCACTGTATAATTTGAAAAACTGTTCATCGTATGTTAAAAAAAAAAAGTAAAATAATTTTACATGAACCATGTTAAAATTCTGTCTTGAAATATCAAATTGAATTTAGCCTAAAATTATGAAGAAAATATTTTGTCTGACTTGTCTGACTATTTTTCTTTTAAATAACGTTTCAATAACAATACCTAAAAAAATTTATTAAAGTTTTATCTTTTTATCAGAAACATAATTTTTAAAATGTTTTTGAAGAATAAATATACATTTTATACTTAATAAACATATAGCGAAATGTGCATCCACGCATGGAAAAATGCATATGTACTGTAAAATAAATGCAGGCATTAGTTCGATATTTTACGTTTCTTAGCTATTTGATTTATCTTTTTTGTTATGGATTACTACTTTAGTTATTAACCTTTAAACATAATAAGTCGATTTTCACATTGGTAATAAAAGTGCCACTAGCGTTCTTTAAAGTCCCCGTTAACACGTATGTACACAATTCATATTATCGATTTTTGAATAGACACGTTAATCTTTAATTTTGGACTTTAAATAAATGTTGTCTTTGGAGATGTCATTATTTTGTAATCCCGATAATCACAATTAGAGAATTATCACAGAGAAAATATTAAAAATAATACAACTGTTTATTTAGGAACTCCATTCCCATATTTATATTCTTAAGAAACAGGAAACTAGAAGAGAACAGTAACCAACATTTTTAGAATCCATTCAGAATCCATTTTTAGATTAAATTTAAATAAATTGGAAACGATAATAATGAATAATATTTCACTTTTTCATAAATAAATAAATAAATAAAATCTTCCTTAGTGCAGATTGCACGTTAATTTACATTCATTCTAAGATAATCTTCTTTGAGAGAAAAAAGTTTTATGTGGAAAATGAACTGTGAAAAATTAATAATATTTCACTTTTTCATAAATAAATAAATAAAATCTTCCTCAGTACTAGATTGCATGTTAACTTGCATTCATTCTAAAAATTAAAATTTTCTTTGACTGAAAACGTTTTATGTACAAAAGGAATTGTGAATTAATTCTTCACGATGTAAATATGTCAAAATTGCAAATCATATATACGGATGTTTGAAGAACATACATATATCATTTTTTTTTTTTGGTTTTTTAATAGGGCTAAAACATGTGTACAAAGAAGATTTGCACCACATAAAATATTAGTATCATATTTATAATTTTAAAAGTTTAATCTTTTACAGCATCTTATGCAAAACCGCTGGTATATTAATCGTTTGAGGGACAAGCAATTGTGTTCTGTAATGTTAAATTACCACCTGAAATTCGGTAACCTTTTATTTCAAAATAAGAAGAAACAATTTTTTCAGATTTTTTTCCACTAAAATTGAAAAAGTAAAACTTAATTAAAAGTTTCTGGTGCAAATCTGAATTAAAATTAAGTGGGATGTAATATATCCCACCGCCCCTCAAGGGGTTAAATAAATATAATCGCAAGATGAAATGCAATATTACACCTTGATCCAATCATAAGCTACATAATATGAACTTTAAAAATTTCATCGTTTACAGAAAAGGTGACGTACAGCAATAATACAGATGTTACAAGTTTACAAATATACACTTTATTTAAATTTCCGAGTACTTTCGGTCAGCAATCCCGCAGGCAACGTCGTCAGGGAGTATTTTCATAAATTTTCGTTCGATTCATGCGATTTTGAAATGGCAAAGTAATTTGAAGTGGCAAAGTAAAGTGTAATTCTCAGGGTAGTTGAAAGAAGAATTAAAGAAAAAAATCGAAGAGCATGAAACATATATTACAATTTGTCGCCAATCCACAGCTCTGTCACGATTACATTTTATTCAGAATATCACAATAGAATTTATTCAAGCATAAATTATGTATCCAGCATCTAACTACGAAGCATCCATTATCAGAGAATCCATATAAGTTCTCTGTAAAGGCAATCACGTATGTAACGACGCAGTATCATATAATATCCCCAGTACATGGTTAAATATCGAAAACACCCAGTAATTGTCCAATAAATAGATTTAATTCAAAGCAACAAATACTTCTACTACTTTCCAGTTACCCATTTATAACGAAGTGACGTATGTAAACAAAATGACGTATTAAAATAAATGGAACTGCAGTGAAAAATTTTCCTCTACACAAGTTTAATCCGAAGGAGTACCATTTCTACTATTTTTCAGCTACGCTATTAAAACTAGGTAGCGTATATGAACAAATTAACGTTTTAAAAATGAATGGAATGGCAATTAAATATTTACTCCACACAAGTTTAATCTGAAGCTCTACTACTTATACTTCAGATATCCTAAGAATTATAGAGTCTCCCATATCAAAGTGACGTATTTTAATGAATGGAACGTCAATTAATGAAAAATTTCTTGCCGATGACTACGGGACTGCAGAGTGAAAGTACTAAGAAATTTAAATATAATGTATATTTTTAAACTTCCAACATCTGTATTATTATTATTTGTCACCTTTTTAGTAAACGGCGGAATTTTTATTAAAGTTCATTTTTGTATTTTAAGATGATATGTTTTTTAGTTTTTTAGATAACATTTAATTTACAATTAAGTGCTATTAAGATTATGATCATTTACACTAAATATTATTAAATCACGAAAGTATAGAAAATAATGTACAGGTATAAAACATTGTTTCTCACTGTTAATCTGTATATGTATTACATTTTCAAAGGTTAAATAAATATATATCTTTTGCTTTTTTGACTCTACAGCAGAAATATAGTTCCTTTAATCAATTATTCCTCAAACATATATTCTTGTGCGAAAAGCCAAACCGAAGAAAACTTATTTCATTTTATAAATTTAGTTTAAGTGTTTTGAAAGTAACATTAAATATGCGAAAGAATTGAATACATTTATCTTCAAAAGACTATATTCTATGGAAATAAAAGTACATGGAATTAATGTTTATGCAATTCAAATCTTCATGTAATTCATATATATTCTAAAATATTCCGTTTTCCGTATTCTGTTTCTATATTTTGCTTAAAGTAACAGGAAAGAAAACGAATACTGTTAAGAAATACTTGATTAAAATCGTTTGCGGCATTATTTATATTAAAAGTACTAAAAGAAAATCATAAGAGAAATATGAATATGAAAGCATTTTCGTTTCACTACAAATTTCTAATATTTTAAATTTTCATCTCTTTCAACTTGATGAGGTTTCATGGAAAAGTATTTTGTGCTATGTTTCTATGCAAACCTTTCAATATATTTATTATGAAAGATTCTATTTAAATTTAAGTTTAAAATTTACCTCATTTATGTTACCTGTAAAATAATGTAACATTTCCCAAATCTTTTTTTTTTTTTTCAGTTGGAAATATTAATTTCAATGTTTATTTATAAGTCATGTTTCATTTACATCAACTTGAAAAGAAGTAGCAATAGCAGATGAGTTGCATTTTTGCTGAGAAATCAGTCTTACGACATAAAACAGAAAAATTAATGGAGTGCATTTGTTTAAATTATGCGTGATTTAAAAAGTCACACTAAACTTAAAAAAATAGAATAATTCTTAATAATAAATGAATATAATAATTTAGAATCACTTCTTGCAAGAAAACTTAAAGTAATGCTAGGTTGAGCAAAGATTTCTGGGAAATTTGTGTTATTATGCGCAAATTAACAACAAAAGCAACAAGGACTATTCTTCAGAGTAGAGACCATCATAATCCACTACTTTCAGCCATTGTTCTGCCAGATTTAGGATTTGCTGGAAGTACCATGGCGGCTCCTTGGAATCGAAAAACTCTTGACAAGCTTCTTCAACTTCCACAGCGTCTACCAAGTCATTTTCATCCAAAACAGATGGCCGGCCAGAACGAGGCATGTCTTTGAGATTCAAATTGCCTTCTTCGAATCACTTAAACCTTCTGTCCACAGTCAGTTTTGTCGCCGTACCAGCACCTTCACCCTCATTAATCTCATCGATGGTTTTCAGAATCGTTAGACCTTTTCTTCAATAATGCCGGATCAACACACGCAAATCATACTGTTCAATAGGTATTTTGGAGCCGAAATTCCCGAACTCCTATGGATATACCACTAGTAGTCCTATATAAGAAACAAATTCTGGTAATTATTAGATTAAAAATTTGCAAGAACTTTTTGCTCAACCTAATATTAATAGGTTTTATCTATTAATGACGAGCATTAATGCAAATAAATAATTTCCTAATATCATAATAAAAGAACGTCAACAACATAAAAAGGATTTTCACAGTAAATTTCTGTGCAAAAACGATAAATTCACTGTAATGTTTAGTCTGGACACTTCGCTAGAGCTCTGCTTTGATATGTCCATGATATTGCATCTTCTCTTAGGACAGTTAATCTCACCACTCTAAGAAGGCTCAATGAAGTCATTTTTATGTTTAGTAATCGCCTCTTTCCAGTGCTAGTTTTAACAAGTAGAATGCAGGAAATTCCTTGGGTAATCACCAAGTTAATTTACTGGTACTTCTTAAAATTGGCCGTAATTTATAGTCTGTGATCCGTTTGTCGGTAATATGCGGTTCATATGAAGCTCGATTTTATTAATGTCTTATGCATTCAAAACTGGCAATTTTCTTCCAAAATGGGTTTTAAAGTTCTTTTGCTAATAACATAAGGCATTTAGCTTTACTTGATGCTTTTTAAAACTTTAGTTTACATTCATAAAAGAAATAAATAGCAATCAGGAATCGCTTTAGAAAATTTACTTTACATTCATAAGCTTTTTTTGCTAGGGGAATTATCTTCGGTTGGTTGATAAAAAAGCTAGGATTTTGTTACTGTCACTTAATAAAGGTATGCTTCATCCAGTGGCACCACAAACTCGCGTTTTGCATTACCTAAGAGTTCGTTAAAACGTGCACTAAAAAAGTATCACACATGGTAATCAGAAGACTTAGAAAAGCTTCAGTAAAAGTAAGGGAGAACCTGGTATGACTGTACTGAGAAAAATTGCAGTTTAATGAAAATTTTGAACAAACGATTTAGCAAAGAATCAAGCTATTCATTGGAGTCACAAAAATAGGTTTTTCTGTAGACTTGCGCATTCATAGTCACAAATATAATAAACACAACAATTTTTTATTTCATAATTAAAAAGGGTGATTAGCAGTGGAACGAATAAACTAGTTAGATTCCCTTTAAAGTAGCTAATATAATAAGAAAACTAAAATTAGAAAGTTCCTACTTAACTTTTACATGCACTTTTTCTAAATTCAGTCTTGAATGTCCTATTAACTTACACTTTCCATTCATTATATTATAACTACGCACACATATTCACATAATTACAATTTAAACTATAAGTAAACTCTATGAGATTTTTAGTTGAAGCAAAAAAATATAACACCTTACCAAAAATTATCTATTAAACTATACATCCATTTGTTTCCAAAAGTGTATTTTTGATAACCTTTAAGACGAAATATTTTGCAATTCTCAAACTTCATGTAACTTTCAACTTAAACTATACTTCTATATTTTCTAATAACAAAAGAGGCAAGGATCCAAAAAGATGTCTTCTCCATTAAAACATATCCAAATATGGCAAGTTTAACAGTTTACAGGAAATTTGCTTTAAAATTAATATTGAAGAATTTTTTTTTTATAAGCATAATAAAATTTTGAAAAATGTACTTTGCCGTGTTATTAGCAAAATATATTGGGAGTTTAATCCTAAGATTAAACAGGCCTAAATTTGTTGAAAAAAGCTATATGCGCCTTCATACGAAAATGGCCGCCATGCCTTAACAAATTCTAATAAAAGTAAAATAATAGTTGTTTAGAACTTTCACGATATGTAGTGAATATCATGCAAAATATGATTTATTTTTGAAGGTATGGTCAAGCAATAATATCAGGACAACTTCATGTGGAGACTGTTTTTATTACACAATCAGCAAGGAATTCATTATTCGAATCAAAATAATGTAGTGTTTTTAAGTTTATCTTGGTCACAAATCTTATTCATAAGTCTAAGGAAAATAGTGATTTACTTGCCACGGAATTTTTGTGCTGAAAACAGTCTCAAATACAATTTTGATTCGTAGAGATGAACCACTCAAACAGGAGATTTCGCAACAACAACAGCAACAAAAAAATAGTATTTTTAAAAATTCAATCCTTTTTATTGAAAAACATACAAACATTCTGCTTACATAATAAATATATTTTAACTAGTAGCCTTCGCTGGTCGATTTTTTCCAAACGAAACTTTAATCAAACGAAATATATCGGTGTATTTGATCTTGTGTTTTATAGCAATATAAACATTTATCTCCAATGATCTTCCGCATTGCTGGAAACAATATGAACGCCATTACGATTTTGTATCTTCTAATGTCTCAGACAAAATTTGGACTGTTAAGAAGCAAATATTTAAGTTGATTATTTACAACTGAATATGGAAAAGAACAGAAGAACAATATGTAGCATATTAAAATTATCCCTGAAAATTTAAAAATGCAAATCTCATCACAATCCGTTCAGTAAAACCTTCGAATAAGACTACTTTTTCATAATCGGGTTCACCATATTATAGAACATTCACCTATAATTTTATAGCAAAGCAATGTAGAACAAAGCGTTATATACTAAAACCTTTCCTGAAAGATTATCTAACAGCCAGTGCTAATTCCATCAAACTCAGTTAGAACCTTTTAAAAAAGCTAATCTTTCAAAATAGGGTTCACTCATTAAAGAGCTTTCGCACATAATTCTATAACTAAGCAACGTAGAATGATATGTGCTCTATACGAAACCCTTTCTTGAAAATTTATCTAACAATGCAAGTCTTCTCAAAATCCATTCAAAAGAACTCCAGTTATAAGTGGTCGGACCAAAATTACTCTTTGTATTTTATATGTGGAGTAGATAGTTAAATATACCTTTCATAATCGCGTTTACGTGATTGTAGAACATTCAGGGATGTAGCGTAGGCTATATACTGTAGACCTTCTGGGTTGTTTTAGAAACTTTGCACACCCTCCATAACTATAACATATATACTCTCTAATTTATACCCCCTGCCTGTAGATTTTATCCTATTTTTTTTACAACTACACCACTGAGAACTTTCCTCATAGCTCCATAACTAAAAATGTAGAATGATATGTTAAATATTAAAACGATCCCTGAAATATTACCTAACTTTGCAACTCCAATTAAAATACGATCAGTAGAGCTTTAAATAAAAGGTAATCTTTCACAATCGGGTTCACCTAATTTTGAAACATTCTCTTGTAATGTGATTTTCTGCTATCTGTTTTGTTGTCAAGTTTGTGCTTCAGAAAAAAACAATAACTCAGAAGAAAATTTCGCTATAGAAAGGTACCATCCATGCAAGAAGTACCAACCACCCACAAAAAATTATCAAACTAACAGTGTAAGTCACATCAAAATACATCCAACAAAACTCAAATTATAAACAGGTGGAAGGAAAGACAAATTTGCAACTTATATAATTACAGTAGATGTAGATGTATCTTTCATAATTGCGGCCACCTTTCTCTATAAATTTTCCAATAGCTCTATAAATAAGCAACATATAATGAAATGTTATATACTAAAACCATTCCTGAAAAGTTATGCAACATGTGCCACTTGGATCAAAATCTGTTCAATAGAATTTTTTTTTAAAGGCTAACCTTTAATAATCAGGTTCACTTTTTTTCTAAATTTTTTCTTTTTCTCCATAATTAAGCAACCTAGAACACTGTTTATACACAAAACCCGTTCCAAAAACATTACCTAACTAATAGTGGCATATCCTATCAAATTCTTATAAGCAATCGGAATGAAATGCAAATTTCCGTTTTAAATATGTAGTAAATGATGATGATACTATTTTCTGTAGTAGAATTAATCGTAAAGTTTTCACTTCATACGAAAACGTTGCTTTCAACATTGCAGCTAACACACCGATTGGCGAGGTATCCAATTACGGAAGATTAACCAGTAATGCCATGAACAACTACCCAAAGAAAGGTGACTATATGGCTTTTGTGATATTTTTATGTTAGCCGGGCGCAAGTAATAAATCAACAAAGATTGTTCCGTACCTTATTCTTATTTTATTTGTTTCATTCAAAATATAAACATTTCACTCATTTCATTTAAAATACATACATATACATGCCTTGCACTAATTTCATTGTAAAATCTTAAGCGTAAAACGATAGTAGAAAATATGCCATAATTTAAAACAAAGAATTGTTTTTAATTTGCATACGCGAAATGTAACTGCTATTGGCAATTTTGAAAATGCTAATGGCGAGATTTACACACGGCTGGCATAAAAGTACCCATTTTTCCCTCTTATCCAGGAGTAAATGATAAATCGCGATGTATTATTTCAATACCATTTTTTTCCATTGAAAAAAAGTGGTACTTACGTATTATTCAGACCATGAGATAGATCGCCAAAATAGGTTGACAAATGGCAATGTTGTTTATCGTTTGCCAATTACGTTCAAAACAGTAATTTAACATTCTTAATTAATCTTGTTAAAAATGGCAAATTGTTTAAATAAATAAATAGAACATATAACATAAAAATACATACTATAAACCATAATTAAAAAAATTATAATAATAAAATAAATTTAAAACTGTAACAAACTATCAAATGGACAAAAAATAAGGGTTTGTGTAATTAGTGCAATTATTGCCATGCTTGGCGCAATGTTATTAGACATGGCCCGGATGCAAGTACCAAAAGTTTTTTTTAGGCCTACAAACATTGCTTTCATTTTTAAATATTTCCGTTTTATAATGTTAATTTGTCAGTGGATTGCTTCCTTGTATTTTAAATAAGTTCAATACTTTTTTTCTTTTTTACAAGGCGTTTGTATTTATTTGTTTTTCAAACTCATACAGCCGGTTTAATTCTTTAACCAAAAGATTTAATTTTAATTTTTTCCGTTTCTGCAGTAACGGGTGTATATGAATGAATATGGATGAATTATCACATGTAATGTTAGGTATTTCAAGGATTTGGCACCAAAGACATCGCCAAATTAGAAAAATGTGAAATATCTTTCGAACTATTGGGCTTAAAAGAATTTGGTTAGTATATTCGATTCAACATACAAAAATACACCAAAATATGTTATCAGTTGAAAAATAACTATAAAATCAAATTTTTAAGGAATTTTTTTAAAGTTCGTTCTCTATTTTACCCCCTTAGGGGTGGAATTTTAGAAAATCCTTTCTTAGCGGCACTCCATGCCATAAGAAGTACCTTTAGTCCAAATTTCAAGATTTTAGGTTCGTGTCAATTATAAGAAGCCTTCCAGGTAAAATAAATTAAAACGAAATAATACGGCAATCACAATAAGTGAAATTTGTGCATTCCCAACCAAAAATCGTTATAAAGACAATAAAAAAACATGGCGTTATTGTCTTGCAACCATAGTAAAATCCCTGAGCTTTAATAACAGAATGCACGTTTTCTTTGGCGGGGGTATAAGAGAAAAATATGTGATTTTCCTGAAAATACGAAAAAAAGAAATTCCTCCAAATCGCGCAGCACTTAGTGAAATTCTCGTTTGTATGGTATTATCTACATTATAAAGTAAAAACACTATGTCAGTGCCCATAAATTGTGCCCCGTAAATTGTAACCCATAAAATGTGCCTTTACTGCAATTTTTCTAACTTTTAAACATCACACAATTTCATTTTTTACAATGTCGAATAGAAAAAAGTTCTCTCAAATGACATTTGTTTGAAAATTGTACCTCAGTTTTCTGATTTTAATGGATTTTAAAGTAATTTTTAAGCATGGATATTTTTAAAGTTGGGTGCAACCCGATTACGAAAGATGAACCTGTTTACACTTAATGCAATAGTATAAAGAAAAGACATGTCTATGAGTAACGCTGGTATCATATTTTTGGTGGCAACAACCTAACACAGCAAATTTCCCTTTTATTGCAGTTTAACGTATAAACATTGTACATTCGATTGTTCCAACGTATTATAGAAAACAAAAGTACTTTCAGTGATGTTTGTTTGTAATGTTTATCTCAATATACGAATTTTTTATGGGTTTTAAAATAATTTTTAAGCATGCATATTTTTTAAATATGCTTGCAACCTAAATGAAAAATATTAACTCAATTTTTCAATAGCATTGTAAATAATTCAGAATTTGTTTGCTTTCGCGTAATATTCAATAACTGAATTGGCAAACGAAATTAAAACGCCAAAAATAAAATAAAATAAAACACGAATTTAACAGATATCAAAATAACCTGATAAGTATATAAAATTCAAATGGGGATTTCGTTCCGGATGCATATAACTTGAAATCTTCAGAACGGATTTCCATGCGACTTGCAATATTAGTTTTTTTGGGAAGTCTTTAGTGCGTAACATATTGTTTTCCGGTGCTTAGTCATAGAATTATAAGTTATATAATCGTGTGAACCCAATTATGAAAGATTAGTCTTATTAGCTGAATGAAAAATGTAGAACTATTTTTATCTCTAAGTAAATTGACGGTTTTATCTACGGTAATGGGGCTGCGCGCTAGGGTATTCTTATTTTTATGAGTGTGCCTGACACCTATTATGGCATGCACCTTTGTTTAAATCAATATAGAATGACTTATGTTTTAAGCGACCATCTGGCATGCAACTTGATTACAAAATACTAACCTGCAAATGCTTAAGGTGCTTCTCTGGTTCCCTGCTCAATAATGCGAAACTTTCTGGCTCATTAAACGTAAAGGCTTAAAATTTGTAGGCCTGACTATTAAAGCGATTTGGAATTGAAATGAGTTTTTCCTTTTTTCATAAATAAATTATTTATCGAGTTATGAGCAATTGTGGTTGCGTGACGACCGGTTTTTATCCCTTATTGCACTGTAGCGTCCGAAATTCAGTTCAAAACACCAACTGAAAGATCTTATACCTTTACCAACAAATGGAAACTATCTCTCGATTACATAATTTCTAAATAAAAACTCCTGTCAATTTCATGCGTTTCCGAACAAAAATTAATTAAAAAATATGTCAGAAAATAGCTACTTTGGATTTCAGAACAGCCTTAACTTTATGAACAGCCTTAACTTGAAGTTTATGAAAAAACTCACATTTTTAGTTTTAATTTTGGAACTCGCGAAATTTAAATTCAGAAAAGGGATGTTCTTTTGACACATTGTGGTAATTTTTTTAACTTTTAAAATTAAAATACATGTTTTTTGGGGCGCGCGTAACAGAAGTATACAATACCTTCAGAATACGGGGGAAAATGCAAAAAAATACATCCAAATGAGGTAGTAGTTTCTAAAATTTTATTTGGAAAATTTGAAATTTTATTGAAATTAAATCTACAATGATTAGATGAAATGATGTCATTTTCCATAAATTTTAAATCAAGACATCTGTCAAGATTTTTTTTTTTTGAAATTGTAAATAACCGCTCTCTTTTTGCTATATTTCACAGAAAATGTTAGCACTGAATCTAAACCAATACAACACTTGGCGATAACGTTGAGCTATAAGATATGGCTGTAGTATAACAATGGAAGTAGTAAGCAAAATATAGGACCCATATGTTTACAATGAGTTTGATTACGCGTTGAAAAGATTTGATAAAATGTGACGTCATATCTAGCCTTTTTTTTCTTTTTCTTAAATTGTTTTCATGAAATTTGACTGTTTGTATTAAAATAGATGTTTTAATTTAAAAAAAAAATTCAAATTAAGGTGCTACGTTATTTTCCCGCTCTTATAGTTAAAGTTTTTATTTTTTTATACAAAAAAATGTAAATTTTCTGTTTAGAATGACGTCAATATCAAACACGCAAAAATATAGCAAGAAAATCTGAATTTTTATTGGCAAATAGAAACAAAATACAAGCGTTATCCTTATTTTTTTCACATTATTGTGTCACTTTTTAGGGTTTGGCAACAGGAAAGAAACGTTTGAATTAAAAAAGATTTAAAAAGAGATATTTCTATAATGTTAAATTATGGAAGTGGTAGAAAAAAGGGATAAATAGTGGTCTGATAATTTTTTAAAGTAGACAGTGATCTTTTCCACGTTCTGAAACGTATGTACATGAAGTTTCGTGCAAATCGGTCAAAAATTAAAGATTTGTATAAAGGACATACACACAGAGAACTGCTTTTATATATATAGATAAACAACAATAGCCGGGTTACCATGTCAACCTTTTCTGAAATATGAAAAAAAATATCTGTTTGATTAAAATTTGAGTTGCCCTCATTAGAAAAATCTATATAAAATTAGAAAAAAAATTAATATTTCGAAAACTTATTCGAATTCAAAAATTCTAATACCAGTTTTGAGATCTGCGGATCAATACTGATATTTGGTGTTAATTTCTTCGCAAAATATTCCATATTTTAGGAGAAATTGCTTGAAACATAATCAGTTGTTTAATCAGTCGATTCATATATCCGTTACATAAATTCGTTTCATATATCTGTTTCATAAATTCGTTTCATATATCTGTTTCATAAATTCGTTTCATTAGGATTTTATATATACTAGGGGATCGTACCCGGGCTTCCCGGGTTAAAGAATATAGGTAAAAACATTTTTTTTTTTTTAAATTGAAAACTAACAATTTTTTTATATGCAATAAATTTTTTAGATTGACCACTTACATTAAAAAAGCATTTTTCATATGGAAAATACGAATTACACAAACAAATACATTTTTGAAATTTATCAAAAGCGATATCTTCTTATTAGCCGCATGCTAAGAGTTATTTGCTAAGATTTTACTACTTATGGCATCCTTTTATATTCTGATAATTTCAGAGCTTATACATGTCTGGTAAATTTGTGTTTTATTTATGTTATTTTATTTATTTATTCATAGGGAAGGTTTTTTTTTTAATGGTAATTAACTGTAAGAAAATGATGAACTCTTTATTTTGTTTTAAGGGCAAACGGATTAATCTTTCGTAATCGAGCTCTGCGCGATATAGATAAATTAAAAAATATTTCATGCTTTAAAATTGTTTTTAAAACCATAGACAATCCGTAAACTGAGATGAACTTTGCAAACAAATTCCATTAAAAAAAAAAATCCTATTTGGTGATCTAAAAATTTAAATTGTACTGATTACAAATATGTTAGATTTGTGTTTTTTCAATATTATTGTTTTATTTGTTTATAAAAGAAGTATTAATTTCGTTAATTTGTCTTTCACAAATATGTTAGTTTGGTGTTTTTTGTAATATTATTCTTTTATTTGCTTATAAAGGAAGTATTAATTTCATTATGCAAAAATAGTCAGAAACAAATGCTGAAAAATGTTTATTGCTTTATGTGCAAAATGTTTATTATTTTATGTATTGAAACCGGCACGTGATAAGATAAACTTTAAAAAAATCATGCTTAAAAATTATTTTAGAAAATATAATACATCAGTCAATGAATACAGTTTTTAAACAAATTGTATTTGAAAGTACATTTATTTCCCTATGCGACAAAAATTGAAAATGTATGATGGTCAGAAGATTGAAAAAATGCAGTAGCGAAAATTTCAAGACCAAAATTTGATCGTGAAGTATTGCCATTCGCAAAATGACGTCAGCGTTACGCACAGACACGTTTGCTCTTTATAATATAGATACATAATCAATAAAATATAATAAAGATCAGTTATTAGGATGCGGTTATCAATTGAGGCTCTTATGCTTGGATTTCCGGAATGAAAACAGCAATTTTCGCATTCTCAAAATTTGTATACGCACTTCTCATATCCATATTCATCATTTTTGAAAAAATTGTATTTTGTTTGATCATTTAAAAATCATTTTAACTCAAAACTTGAAGTCAAGATTGCCAGCAACATCTTTTATGTGAACAGACGCACTGTTTATTTGAGATTCTAATCTCAATTTTGGAGAGTAAAAATTTCAGTAATTTACGGTTTTTAGACGCATTTGTGTTAAAATGTTTAGTTTTATCTAAGAAAATGATCGTTTTCTTTTAAATATGACTTCATTTTTACTTAAATAAGCATTTCGCCTAGTGTCTGAAACTTAGTATTAGTACACATGCAGAAGGAACATCACTATACAAAATTTATGAGGAAAAATGCGTGTTTTCAAAAGCAGTATTTCATTTTCCGTTATTATGCCTCTAATATAATATTCTGCTCGTAATGGGATTTTGCGCCACTAAACCCTATACAACAGTTTTTATCAACAATTTTGAATTTTTATCAGAAAATAGCATGAATAAAATTGAAAATACCTCAATATTTCTCTCTTGTCTGCAGCAAAGAAAGCTATCTAATTTTCATCATTTTGAAGAAATTTTATAAAATGCTTTTAAAATGAAAATATAAAAGTGGGGATATTTAAAGAAAAAAAAACAGATAGTGCGACCACATCTACAAAGGAAGAGCTTTCAGTTTAAAAAATTTCATATTAGTAAAATTGGTTCAGCAGAAAGATCAGGGCAGATGACTAAAAAACACACTTGTGTTTTAAATATATAGATTATATAAAATTAGGAAAAATTAAATTAAGCAAATTATGTTATTTTGATAAAATTATTTTACTAAAGAATAGCATTAAAATTTTATTATTCGAGAGAATTTTGACAAAAACTTCAGGAACACGATATTATTTTAAACCACGAATTATTTGTTTGCTTGTCTAACTCGGCGAAGCAAATCCATCCAGGCGAGAATCATCAATTTCTGTAATTTAAATCGCTATTATTTGCATGTCACCTCTCTTTTATAAAGACACTCTACATTTTTGTAAAACATTGCGTTTATCAGTGTGTGCTTTCGATTACATTATTTTCAAAAGTGAAGCATTTTCACCTGTGAAGAGTTTCAAAGCAGCTAGGCTGTGAAAATGACGCACTTCTACAAAACATAATTCAGGTTTAAGAATTAAAATACACTCTTTTTTATAAAATGACGTTATTTGCATCCGCTAAAGCAATCTTCTTTTACAACCCAGTCTTAAACTTCGTCTATAGAAAAGTGTGCATGTGACGTCATTATCACGGAATAACTGACAATGTTCTTGACATAGCCCATATTTTATATTCAACTATTTTTTCAGGCTTTATGAGAATTGGCAACATAAGACACAGTATCTCCTATTTTCAACTTTTTCCGTTTACTTTCAATGACTTTCAATAGAAATGAGGTACTTTTGTTGCCACGATAAGAAAAAAGGTATTAAAAACTGCAAAAAAATTAATTGAGATACAGCTTTCAAACAAATTGCATTTAAAAGAGAATTTTTTCCTTATACTACGATGTAAAAATTTAAAATGTGCGATGTTTAGAAGTTTAAAAATTTGCAGTAGAGAAAATTGCAAAACCAAAATTTCATTTCAAATTTCAAAGTGTTGCCATTCGCAAAATGACGTATGCGTTACGCACAGATATGGTTGTCCTTTATAATATAGATAGGGTAGATATACTCATTTAAATCTTAAAATTGTCGCGCACAGACAGGGGAAAGCACACCTTCCCCACACTAACTTTGCTGTAAATCGTCGTTTAAAAATGTAACTGGTGCTAATGGATTCGTACCAAAGTCTACTAATAAACGATACGCATAAATTTTCCTTAAGGGGTTACATGCGTTCTAAGAGGCAAAAATTTACATATTTTGGAATTATTTTTCATGAAAGGAGTAAATTTAATTAAAAAAATAATAATTCCGCGTTATTTTTTATTGCTTAAAGTATTTAATTTTTTTTTGTTAAATTTGGTCACATATTCCATTGGAAACCTGCAACCGGGTTGACCTGTACCAAAACATCCAGTCTCGAAGGACAGCATCCAAATTTCTTGTAGGCTCAAGCATTATTAAAATCTCAGTTTCTTCTTGCAAAATAAGGTGAAATAATATCGCTAAGAGCCATCCGCTCTATGTTTTGAATTTTCGAAAGATAAAAAAATTGTGCTATCTTGAATTTTGTTTTCCATTTTTCGTCTAACATTTTGACATATAAAAAAATAAATTTTTCATAAAATGGCTGTATGGACCTTAGAAAATTTAATCATGGTTAGATGATAGCAAATTTTATCCAAAAGCGTTAAAAATTGTTCACATTATCATGCTGCCCATGTTAAAAATGTAGTTTCCTGAAAATTGCGTTTAATGTTTTAGAAGAAAAATATATTAATAATTTCCTTTTAGAAATTACAATAAATTTACTATTCCTGCGTCATATTGTGGACCCTCTTGTGTTTATTCTGCTCACTTAAAATGTTATTGTTAAACCTACGCGCAGCACAAGGCTCTTTCGTCCATGGGCCGCTTTGATTCTAACATGTCGCCGACTGTTGGCGTCTTCCTTTGCATCCCATTACTTGTGGTAACGGTATGAAAATTTCTGCACCATCATTATGTGTGACCGAAGCAATATCGGTGGCAATTTGAACAATAGAGTGACTTCCTGGTATATTTGGCATTCAATGTAAAAAATTACCGAATTCAAATATAGTGTCAGTGGTAAATGTTAGAAATAAAAACGTTTAAGTGTGGTGGAATGTATATATGTAGACGACATCGTAAACAAAATTTAAGAACCGCATTAATTCGTAGATATTATTACAAGCATACTTGTTCTAGTCATAATTTATGGGGCATTCTCACAATCTTTTGAATTTCATGTCCCTGAATAATAATTTTTATTTTAATACACTTTTTTTTTCTTCATATATTGGGGAACATCCCATTGCATGAGTGCGTAACAATATTAACGAGATAAATAAGTTTTGGACGATGTTGGGGATCCAAATACCAGGAAAACACATATACCATGCCGTGTCCCTGATGCTGATATTTAAGTTTGGAGCTGTCTGTATAAAATTGCTTTAATAAAAGTAATTCCGTGTAATTTTTTTCCAAAACTGGGACAATTGTTTTATATTAATTTGTCGCAAAAAATTAACCTGCACACATTTTTACGGTTGATATTATTTTTTGAACTCTGTCCCTGGGTTTTAGATTCCTTACCATACCTTTTCTAAAATTATACAGAAAATCACTTCACATGCAGCGACAGAATTTTTTTCAAGTTTTTTCTCCTGCAGAAGTATGCTAGAGAAAGAATGTCTAAAATTCTTTGACAATAACTTTACTGCAGAATATAAATCAGCATTTAAATATCAATTTCAAGCATCGTGACTTTATTGGTAGTCTTACCGTCAAGGTTTATTCCTGCACTTTTCGAGGTGAATTTAAAAAAAAAATCCAATGTTTAATCCAATGTTAACAACTGTTTCTAAAAATCAATGAACATTGTGGCTATCACTTAGTCTTCACATGATTTGCCTAAAATAGGTGGTAATTTTCCGTTCCGTTCCATCCTTACTGTCCCCTTTTTTCCCCATTTCGTCCCTTTTTTCCTATACCGTCCCTTCTTTAATACCCGTTTAAGAGAATGTTATACTAAAATTTTGTACTAAAAATACTATATTGTTATTATTTCTTATTTGAATGTCCTGTGATTACTATGCAAATTCTTTATAAGTAAAAATTTCGAAGAAAATAAAAGGTTTTAGTGGTAAAATGGTAAGGAAATTAAATTCGCAAAGTTTAATTTTCCTTAACATAAGTTTAACATAAACCTCAGTTAAATAAAAAAAAAATTCTCTGCTGACCATTTTTTCTTTATTTTGAATAATTAAGGCATTCGCTTACCTGATTAAATTGTTATTTTAGAAAGTTTAATTTCGCCAGATTTTTTCCCCCAAAAGTTAAAAATTGTGAGAATGCCCCCTATACGATTAATAGGCGGAATTAGTAGGTGTGGTATTCTCTTTTTTGAAAAACTACAGTGTGTCATGGTGCACTTTTGACCGGGCACAGAAAATCAACGAAACAGAATGGAATTCTCAAATCTTCACCAAATAAAAGAAAACCTCTCCAAGATTCATATCTGTTCTGTTCAGTGCAATTCGATTTGGCATCCATTTCAGACAGAGAATCATGGACGTTACACTCTGTTACACCAGGCGTCCTTAACTGTGTGTGGGAAGAACTTGAATATCGATTAAATGCGTGCAGGACAACAAACGGAGGCCATATCGAACTGCACTGAAAAGGTATGAAACTTGGAGAGTTTTTCTTTTATTTGGTGGATATTTCACATTTCCATCCTGTTTTGTTGATTTCCTGTGACTGGTCAAAAGTGCACCATGACTTTACAGAACACTGTATATCTAAATAAACAATGCAATATACTGGCAATGAAATCAATATAAACAATTAATTTTATATATTTTTTAAGTTAATGTCTTGTAACAAAACCTCTATCAAAAAGCTACTCTCACCAATGCAAGAGAACAGAACTGAAATGTCTTCTTATAAATTTGATAAAGTAAAAAAATCCCAAATAATGCCAAAAAAATTGTTTCATTCTTCAATAATCACAATTTCAAATAAGATGAAAAACGTTTTGATTTTTGTAAATTTTAGCAATTAGAACATCTCTAAGGCGGACACAAAAATGGCAGTTGTTTATGAAATGAGGAGCTTAGGTGATGTTTGATGATTTATCGCCGTGATTAAACAAAGTTTTAAGACTGTTCTTAAGTGCTCTGCTCAACGAGCACAAAACTTTCTGACACATTTACAAATTCATTTTTTAACAGAAATATATAAAATTGGCAAGTCGGGCTATGGAAGCGATTTGGAATTGAACTGTTTTTTCCATTTTTGATCAATCAATTACTCATTGAGTTATAAGCAATTTTGAGCATGTGACAAACTTGTTTTTTGCCCACTCTTGAGTGAGTTTTTTACTTTCGCGTGGAAATTTTGTTCAAAGCATCCATTTTACACTATTTTCTGAAAGATATATTGGGTTTGCAAAAAATTGGAAAAAACAGCTCGATGGTATAGTTTCTGAACAACAACATTAGCTAGTTTCTTGCATTTTCGAAGAAAAATAAATTAAAACTTTTGTCAGGAAGTTGCCCTTTTTGATTTGGGAACAGCCTTAAGTGTTTTTTTGTACAAGAACGATAGTTCTGGTCATGTTAACATCAAAATTCTTTCCTGAAGACATCCATCTTATAGCAATATTATCCCAAAACAGTCGATACTTAACAACCGACACACCTTAAAAATGTAGACCCTCAGCTGATGCCTATTTATGTATTCTTGTTCGACCTACTCTCTCCATGAACAGGTAAGATAATACTAATAATTCAATCTGTTAAAAAAAGGGTATAGACAGGATTTTAAATTTTACTTCATTAATTTTAAGACGGATATTTTAAAGATTATCATATTTACCAAACATTTAAAACTGGAAAAAAAACCCAGTCACAAATAGATCTTTCGGGAAAAATATTTTATAACGTTAAATTGGAGCTGAACGGATTGAGCTCAATGAAGCGCTATTTTTCCTATTTACCTGGATTGTACACGTACTATATTATTGATTGAATAAGTGAATTTAAAACCTTATTTCATATACAAAGAATTACTTCTTTTGTGTGCTCTACGACATCTTAAAGACTGAATATTTCATCTTTAAATATTCTCCACACAATTGATTTTAAACATCTATCAATAGTTACAGTTTACGAGTCGAAACTCGTCGAATTCCACCAATGAAAATAATTAAAATACTGTTAGACTGAATTTATAAAAAACTTACAAAAATAAATACAATAAATAATCCATCTTATATTAGCTCCCTTAACTCTTAAAAGAAACATTATTTTTAACTAAAGTTTAACTTCAACTTTTCAAATTTCTGAAAACTTA
The DNA here is from genome assembly GCA_963932465.1 of Maratus speciosus. Classification (NCBI taxonomy): domain Eukaryota; kingdom Metazoa; phylum Arthropoda; class Arachnida; order Araneae; family Salticidae; genus Maratus; species Maratus speciosus. The sequence goes on along the minus strand of OZ010790.1, from coordinate 172,179,021 downwards.
AACTTTATTCCCATAAGTAATCAATAACATTTAATTAAGAGAAGAAATATTAAAGTTATCAATTGAGGCTTTGACATGCGGTATCACTTAAAGAAAAATCAACAAAAATTGCACTACTGTGACGCAATCATATTTTTTTTATTGAAGTAAATCTAAAAATAATATTTTTTTCACCGTTACAAAATTTACATGCGTACTTTTCATATTCCTATATATTATTGAAGAAATATTTTAACGTGCATGCAATAGAATATTAATAAATATACTTTCAAGTTTGATATCACGTTTGCCAATTATGATTTTGATTGTGAATATTCGCAGCCTGTACCTCAGGTTCTCTAAGTACCGGCAAAATCCAGAAATTTATTCTTTTAGACGCATTCATAGCAAAATATTCAGTTTTATAAAAGAAAATACTTATTTCCTACTAACTATGATGCCATTTTAGGTGCGTTCGTAATTATATAAATACGAAGCACCAATAGTTGTCATTCGGTCCGTCTGGCTGCCTGTACGTCCGTCCGTATGTACGTCAGTCTGCCTATCCGTCTGTCCGTATATAACAGAGCAAAAACTACCCAACCGAATGAACTGAAATTTGAATTATAGAACTGATGCAAAACTTTGTCGAGTCATTCCAAATTTTATGAAAATCGGATCTATAATTTAATTACAAGGACAGTCAAATTTTTCCGTTACATAACGGCCAATGGGAAAGAATATTTCAAGTACATTTTGATGACATTATAGCCTTTCAAACAGAATGAAATTGATATGCACTTATGAAGTGCACTGTATACATTCAGTACAATATGCGGTGCAAAAAATATTGATAAAACTAGTTATAGTACGAACGTACCTCATTTGCCAAGTTTGAAATGCAATTTCCAACTTGTTACTTACTGAAACCTTTTGAGATTAGCGTCTCAATCTCAGTATCAGCGGAATGAAAAAAATATTGAAATGTAACAGAATAAAACTTGTACAGAAACATGTACTAAAACAGAGTATATGTAACATGAGTAAAAATGCGTTTTTAACCCTTAAATGCCAGACTTTCCAAAAAGCATTGTAATAATGTTTTTCGGCTTTCATTTTTTAAATAAATCATGGGAAAATACTTAAAAAATCATATTTTGTTTTAAGTATAGTTTACGGCTAAAAAACAGTTTGTTACTAATCGGCAATACTGGTGTTTAATTGAAAAAATAATTTCTCTTGATAAAATTCTATAATATTAACACATAAGAATTTTAGGAACTATAATAAGAAATAAATTTTACTTGCTCACTTCAGGTCAAAATAGGGTATTTCTCAAGCTTCCAAACAAAACAAAAAGAACAAGTAGCAACATTCGAAAAAATAAATTTATCTTTATTCTTAAACAGCGCAGGTGTTGCCATCTAAATGTTGAAAATCGATTTAATAATTTTGTCAGAATATATTTTATTGGCAACATTAGGCATTATTGCTTCAATATTATTCGAATAGTATTTTAGAGCCTAAATTGGGTATGTTGCCGAAAAGCAACACCAATCATTTAAGCGTTAAACTATGGTGTCATTTTCGGTTCTACTTGATTACTCCGTCTACCAAAAAACTGTCGCCAAAATGTAAGATTAAATGCCGATAACGGATGACCGCAAATGTCACATTCACATGACATTAAACATGCTACACGCGTTTGTTATGTCATTGGGTCTTTTTAATTCGACGTTTTGTTTTTATTTTTTTTATGTTTTACTAATTTATTTGGTCTCTCGTTATTTCAAATTACTGAAAATTTTGGAATTTTTTTAAGCTTTATCGGACGTTTGCGTACATTTTATAGTTATATTCGTTTACGTTCTTTGACTAAATAAAGCTCATTAGGTTCCTTACAAAAATAATTAGGATTTTCAGTTATCATTGATATTTTTGTGTCCCTTAATAAATTCGACTACGACACATACATTTTATTCACAAATTCAATAACTTAAAAATATATGTTTATTCATGGTTTAATTTAAAAATTATACATTTAAATACGCAAACTATAAGTATTCTTTTGTCCGAAATCATCTAAATAAATCAATTTCCATATTTAGTATGTCGCTACGCAATAACGGAACGTCATCATTAAAGTAACTCTATTTTTTAGATTTTTTTTATAATTTAAATTCATTAATTTTCCTATCTTAAAATTTTAGAACGGCAACATTCTTTCATTTGTATAATTTGGCGAATAGTTTGTCGATTTGTATAATTTGTCAAAATTAGTCGACGGGATAATCAAGTAGACGGGATATTTTTCTGTTCAAAATTAAATATATATATATATATATATATTAATAGTAATGAGAAAATGGCGTCCGTGATGATATAGTAATTTCCATTGTGTTCCCTTTCTCTGTAACAATGTAGGTAACCGAATTGAAATCATTGTGAAGAAACTTCATAAAAGACACTTAAAATTAAAAATAAAATATGAAATATAAAAATGAGATTGTTTTTGAAATAGCGCATGCTGGCATATCTACAAATAAACTACTTTCATTTAAAAAATAATTATCAAAATCGATTCAGTAGAAAGTTCAGGCCAGATGACTAAAAAAACAGCCTTGTGTTTTAAATATAAAGATAATTAGAAGACGCTTTTCTCATTAATGTAAAACTAAAAAACATTGTTTACAAAATACACAAGTTTGAACACCCAGCTTTATCATTTGTTTAAATATTTCAGACAATTACTCTCACAAAATAATTAAATAAAACATACCATGCTGTCCATCTACAATACACGAAATCAAGGCACAATAATATATATTTTTCACGTTTCATTCATTCTTAAGGTACAATATTTTTCTTAATAATAATTTATTTGGAAATTTATCAAGAATTTCTTTAAATTTTAGACATTGGTTTATAAAAAAATTACTTCCAATCCTTAAACACTACTCAGTAAAGATATTGAAGTGCAAAAAAGAAAATAATAATAACTTCAGTTCACAAATACTACTTTTATGAAGCTCAAGAACAATCAGTTTCTTCAAGAAATATTTATTTAAGAAAAGTTCTTGCTTGTAAGAATTATATTTTTTCTTAAAAAAGAGAGTATATAGACGCATTTTGTTCACCTCTAATATAAAATGTAGTTAATTTTTTTTAGTAATATGCGTGTAATCTTACAATAGCCTTGCCACAAAGAATATTAATTACAATTTTAAGAAGTATGTCCAAACATCTCAGTGATTTTTTGAATAAACTCAAATATCACAAATATTATCACAGAAAATAATGGGATTTGAAAATCATTGTTTGTTATTAGAATAATTATATATTTCAACTACTTAGTATTACAAAGTAAAATAACTATATATATCATGTTAAATAATGCAATCCTTCAAGACAATGTAAGTAAAATAATGTTATGAAATGTATTTTGCAAGTTTTATTTCTACTTAAACTACGGAAATGTATTAATTAATAAATTATTTAAGAATTTAGAAATATTCTTTCCAAATTGCGACCTTGCTTTAGACTTTCTTTTAAATATATTAAATTACTCATTAAGAGCGACTTAAAGATAAAACGTCCATTGCTTTATGAATTTATGCGCGAGCATAGGCGAACATTTTCAGAAATTAGAATTCCCAGTTATTAAAAACTATTTTCATAAAAAAACAGAAAAAGTATTTTTTTAGGGAATGATGTATTTGTATGGAGGGTTATTTATATAAAGAAAATATTTATGTGTCCGGATATTTTCTCATGTCAAATTCATTTTATAAAATATATTTATATAAAAAAACTATTTTGGTGGAAAAATTTGTTATAATAAATATTTATTAAAATATTTTACGTTAAATTACTTTATTAATTATTTAATTTAATTCATATATCAATTTTTAATATAAACAACAGACACTTTTTCTCTCCAAATACATTTCTACATTGTTGAATTTTTTTAAAATTTAGTCATGCATATTTTAAACAAAATTCACTACACTTTACTGAATTGTTCACGTTTAATTCTCATTTTGTTTCTCCAAATTACCGGAGAAAAATACGATATAATGATCTTCAATAGTTACAAATTTACTATCATCATTAATTAGAAAAATGACAAATACTAATAAACAAAAAATGTGATATAGAAAACCCACCTCTTTAATTTAATTTGTGAAACGTTTTAAGTAATTAGACTGACAAAACAAAGTATTAAAATATATTACCTTAAATTCTACAACCCTTCGGAAGCATTTGAAATTTTTAATCAACCAAATACATTTTTAAGTTATCGATGGATGAAACAAATTATTTTTTTAATAATAAATTAGATGAAAATATAACAAGAACCTTTCAAAATAATGTACTCTTCTAAAACTTTTCTTTCAACGTATCAAGCGTTAAAAGAGCAGACGGACAAAAATTCCTTTTTTCCTGAATTAAAGAGATTAAACAAGAAATATTTTTCGAAATTATTAATTTCAGTTTTCGTAAAGTATTTTCATAAAACTCGAAAACAGGAAATCCTCATCTGGAAAATATTTATTTATGAAGAAATCATGCTTGTAACACTGATTAAATTTTAAAAGAGGATAAATTATATGGTTAGATTTTATCCTCTTATCATTTTCCATGTAGAAAACAGAACGTTTTTATCAAATTCAGTTTTAAGGACTTATTTTTATAATTATTGGATAACAACTTAAAGCGATTAATTTAAAAAATAGACAAATTTTTCTGCCTGGAATTCGTTTTCTTGTTATTTACAGTTTTCATAAGAATACTTTTTTATCATATAAATTTTTTAAGTCTGTTTTTGAATGGAAATTTGAAGGGATTAGCTTTAAAAGAAACGAACTAAAATCTTTTTTGCAGTTATTTTCATATAATTTTTAACGTCATTAAAGAACACGTTGTCTCAAATACACAGAAGTTGTAAAAAATTGTTATAAGGAGTATTTGCTAGAAATGTGGCCCAATTAAAACTTAAAAAAAAGAATTTATATTTTCGGACACTGATATTTTATTATTAACTAACAGACTCGCCCAGAGTCCGTAAATAATAACCTTTTCTTTCTTTCTAACCGATGGATAGGCCCTTCTTGCCGGGTTGCCCCAGCTTAACGGGTTTAGAACCTAACATCGGGGCGGGTGACCGCCTAATTGCCGCGTAGCGTCAATTAACCTGATATCTTTGCCTCGATCGTCTTCTTATCTGCAGTGCCTACTGCTCGTTTTGTGTATACTTTGTTTTGCCAGTTACTTAACGTTTTATCCTATTGTTTGGCACCTGGACATTGCTACTGAAGTTGGCCTCGTAATTTAGAACTTTCATCAGATGACGAGACCTTCACCTGGCAATGCACCTCCAGAGGTATAATTCACAGGTAACTTGCAGGACTTTGCACCCACGACGGATTTTACATGCATCAGGCGCCATTAGCCGGAATTTTAGCCTGCAGTTAGCCTGGGTCATACGACCAATGGCTATGATTATAATGCTCTACCAGCTGGACCACCGCTTCCCGATCTGATTGGGAAAGCTTGGAATTTTTGAAGCCTAATTGTTGAGGTATACTTGTCCATTGAAAATGATAATTTTTGGTATGGGGGAGGGGGTGGAGAAAACAAAGACTAGGGTTCCACAGATAGACAAGTTTCACAGTGTGTTAATTTTGAGCCGAATTGTTAGGCAAACTTAACGTTACAAGGGGGATGAGACTCCGTCTTTCTACCGTACCCCACCGTGTAAAAACTGGCCTTTGGCATTGGAGTGGGTCCGGTAGCTCGTGCAGAAAGTACATATATAAAAAGAGGCGGTTGTCAAAATAAAAGATAAAAAAAAAAAAAATACATAAAATAAAAAAATGAGAAATAACAATAAAAAAACATAACATTTTTTTAACGATTTTTTTTTCTTTTTCGTGTGCATGAAGAGGTTCCTTCATCTGCCCCAAAATTCGTATCATAATGATAATTCAACGTGGTCATTTTTTTTAAATATTTATAACCTGAAACAGACAGATTGTTAGTATGGGGTGGGGTGTCCCGCTGGAAATCTGTGTGTGTGTGTTTTTAATACTGTGATATTATGTCTATGTTTTCAATTAGCCATATAGCCGCTGATTTACCCTTGTTCTGTACGTGTTTGTTGTTTGTTAGTTGGCTGTACCAAAGTGTTTCTCGTTATTTGATGTTATTTGGACCAGATAGTGTTGTTTTGTTAGCGGACAGGATGTAAGATAGTAGGTATATTGGGGTTTCCAATTTCTCCGCATGCGCAGTTTGAGTAAATAATAACCTTAAACAAAACTCAAATTTTTATTATTTTATATCTTTTGAAATTCCTATAAATGAACCTAATTTCGGAGGCCCACATTGCCTTCCGCAGCGTCTAGTTTGTTCACTACAAACCTCTTCCCGAACGAACCAGTAACCTGTATTCCCTCAGCCCAGACTACCCGCTACTAAGGCAGCCTGTACCGGAAGTGCTCCGCACGTGCCAGAGACAATCGAAAACCAAGTTGAGTGAGCCAAACCTCGTAGCAATCTACCCATAGAAAAAAACATCCATCATTAATGTTATAAAATGTTGGTAACTGAAGTCTAAGATAAAATTTCATAATACAGAAAGTAGCTGAATTGTAATCTAAGTTGAATGAACCAAATCCTGTTGAAATTGGGTACTTAGAATCCGAGGAAAGAATGCGTCTCAAAGCGATGGAAGATGCCCCATCCCCTTCTAAATTTCACGAATTACTTTTAACATTAACCCGATATTTGATAAACGGGTGAAATCTTGTATTCAAAGTTACGTTTAAGGTAAAGTGATTTTAAATTTATGGCTGTAGTGAGTAAACGAAAATTGATGCTGAATAAGGAGATTAATGTTCAAAAAAAGTCGTAGCGGATGTATAAATATAGACCAGCCCTGGGGGCCAGGGTCTTAACTGAAATGTACTTGGGTATAACAAATTTTTTAGTAGTTTTAAAAAGGCTGGAGGACGGTTTTGGGTGTAATAGGGAGCCCAAATGGGTCCAACTGACAGTTGATAGAAGTTCCTTAACATGAAAACATGTTAAAAGTTTTAGTACATAACCTTTTAGATCTTCAATTAGTCAAAATTAAACATAGGGTATGAATTAGTGTACGGCGCGGGTTGGGTTCAACCCGCGCCGTTAGTTGTTCAACCCGCGCCGTTGAATTGTTAGTGGCGAAAGCCTTGTTTTTACTAGTAAAATTTTACTGTAAAATTTGCCTTATTTAATCAGCGCATTTTCTCGATTCAACAAGATAGCAATGATCCCGTCCCAAAGGGATTAATTATCTTTTTAGTAGTTTTATTTTAATTTCACGTGCCTACATTAAACGGCTGCTGAAATATATCAAATGTTCTAAAATTTTCACCCACTCTTTTAACACCCTTTGGGGACGGGGATATTAAAAATCGCTGAAATATCTGTATAATTATATTTTATTAGATTTATTTTCTAAAATTTTACGCTCCTTCCTAAAACAGTTGCTGAGATATGTCAAATGTTCTAAAATGTTCGATGCGTTTAATTATATTTTAGTAGGGGTCTCACACTGCTACTTAAAACGGTTGCTGAGATATGGTTAAATGTTCTGTAATTTTCAAGCCTCCCCCTTTAACCTCATGTGAGAGGAATTTTCAAAAATCCTTCCCCCCCCCAATTCCCCCCCAATTGTCATGCTTCTAGGTTTAGTAGTTCGGGCTGCGCATTGATGATGAGTCAGTCTGGACAAATTCTTTTAATATGATAGATAAAAACAGGTGAAGTGAGTGATAAACTGGATTTTGTCATTAAAAATACGGAATCGAAGCATCAGTTAAAACATTTGTTGGGCGATAACAAGTTGATTTCAACCATTTTTCTCGGTTGAATGAGTATCTCTATTTTTTCCGGTTATTTGAAATATTTCTCGGTGACTCCAGACAGCCTATTTCTATTCTTATAAAACAGCTGATCATGTCTAATCAAGAATCGTCTGCTTCCGAACTGGGATGAGTCATAGTTAATAAGGGATATGTGGCAACTGAGTTTTTGCACTATATCATGGAATAATAATATTTTTATTTCGTCTAGTGGTATATGTTACCCGGGAATATGCATCTTGGATATTATAATAGGTCTTATAGCGGTTCCTTTTCTTTCACGAGCTCAAATTGGGCGTTTTCCTGCAATTTTACATTTTGTCGTCGTGCCACCCCCCGCCCCCTACTTCTTGTTTTTTAGGTAGATTTCGTATGAAATACTACCTATTACATTCTCCCGTATGTGGCAATTTCTGAACATTTTTTTGCAGATCTACACTGATCCTGTTTTTGATAGGACCAATTTGTACCGCAAAAAGTAAAAAAAAATAAAAATGAAAACAGAAAGGGGAGTTGAATGAGAAAAAATCCATAATTCCGTCAATTCACAGGGTATAAAATCCACATGAATTTATTATATATCTTCTTAATATTGCCTACAACATTTATATTGACAAGTTTTTGATAAGACCAATTCTTACAGCAAAAACAAATTAAAAATACATAGCGGTTGAAGAAAAACAAATATCCTATTAAGGGTGTATTCAAATCCAAACTGCTTATTTTCTGACTCATTTTTAAATTCATTTTTGCTCTCAAATGCACCCAATTGGTAGATTCTCTTATTCAGAAACTATATAATGTACCGTAATGATCATTTTTTGATATAGGCAGAATATGTTTCAAAAAATGTTGTCAAAGTGGACATTTTGAGCAGAATTTCCCGAAGCGATTGCGTTAGAAACGAAAAATATTATCCTAATGAGAAAATAATTGTTTATAAATCAAGTTTTAATTAATTGCACGAAAAATACAAACACAAGTCGCTTATCAGTCTCTTCAAAAATCACGTCTGCAAGTTTCATATTTTTTCTATTAAAATGGGCCAGAAAATTTCGAGTTGTTGAGCATGGAAAAGTACTTTTTTTAATACCGCCTTAACATGATTCTGATAAAACCAGCTCTTATATAAAAATGAAATAAAAACTAGTCAAAAGCGGCTAGATAAATTTGTTAAAGTGGGTTTATCTCTAATCATGATTTAGTTTTTGTTGGTGAAATTAGTATACTTAACTTCGAAATCTACCTCCGCCTGTAGGCCGAGGCGGCAGGGATTTTTTTTTCTTCAGGAAATTTATTTCTCCCTCCTCCTCATTTTCCCTCGGCAATTTAGCTTCTTCTGCAATAGAAATCAGTCCTACTCATTTCTAAGCTCCTCCTCCGCTCTATTCTTTATTTATAATTCAAAGATCAAGTAAACCTTCAATAGACACCACTTCTGGGTTACCTTTTATAGAAACATTTTCGCTAGGTGCCGTAGTTTCCCAGATTAAAGGAGCTTTTGCCACTACTTTCCGTTTTCCTTTCACCTATTATTTATTATTGCGAATTTCGAATTTTCATTTTAAGCGCATTGGGCCTTATATCCAGCATCAACAAAATTTGTTTAGTTAGGATTATAAATTCTAACTAAAAAACAGTTATTTTTTTCTTCTATTAGCTTAGCACACCGCCCTCTCTTTTCTGTGCGAATCGTTCTTGTTTTGAGTAGTTTTTATACCGGCAAGGAACGTCGGTACTGTTCTATACTCAGTTGCCTCCCATTCCTTATATATTTTTTATAATTAAAATGTATCTTCAGTGATCCCCACTTGTACATTATCTTAATATTATGTGCTTAATGTGCTTCCTTTAATCTTAATATTAGCATTATGTACTTAAATCTGCAATTAGGTTTTGAATTGGGGACCATAATTGAAAGGATTTATGAGCCTTTGGCCCCAAATTTCGTTTTTTCCCTTGTACACCCTTAGTTTTTATGTCAATCTCCTTATTTCTCATTTTAAGTGTAGGGTGGCCAGATTTAAAGCATTCCTACTCCGGCCACTGTACATATTGAAGTTCATAATATCAGTTCTATTCAGTTATCTATTCAGTTTATAAGCCAAAAACTTTGTATACATATTAATCGAGACATGAGGAAACAGGTTACTCGAAAAAAAATTAGTTCCAAACATCACTGAAAGATGATGTTGTATATACACTGAAAAGACCCATTTCTACACACTTTTTTTTTTTTTCAAGCATATCAAACATTCACGTGACAAGCATCTTGTCGACGCACGGAATGCTGCTCATTAAGGTTCCTTTCTTTAAGATGTAGAATCTAATGTCTCTGGACAGGTTGTTCAAATGTGGATCTTAACTGGTCAACTGAAATGCTTTTCACAAGCTATCTGATTAATTATTTCACGTGTGCTAAGGTTATCAAACATCCTAGATAGACAAGAGTTTTTAAGTGTCCCCACAGCGAAGCATCACACGAATTAATATCCGGAGAACAAGATGGTCAGGTTTTAAGAAACGCACAACTGATTATTTTCTCAATTTTGAAACGTTGCAGAAGAACTGACATTGCCAACATTCTTTTCCTCTACACCCAGAGTATATCTGCAAACCATTAGTTTATGAAAAATTTTGTGCTTACAGTGGGAAACTGCAGTTACAATGACAGTTAATTTTTTTCACTATACTGGCAATAGAAATAAGAATGAAAAAAGTTCATTTCGCTTGTGTTTTATTATTATCAAGACTCTTTCATATTATTATTACTGTATCTTATTATTACTGTTTTTTTTTCATTATTATTTTTACTCTTTTTCTTTTTTCTGTTGTACAGTGCCATTTATCGGTGTTTCTGGAACTGTTGCTTTTCACGTAATTCGTTTCTCCATATCTTGAATATTATCTGCACAAAATTTAGTCTTTACGCTGAGTAGTTTGATATATAGAGAGATCAGAGTATACGTTTTTTAATTCTGGACGCGGATTCTTTGAGCTGCCATCCTCCCTCTCTCAAAATCAACCATATTTTTGTTTCATTTCGACAGTAAATACCAACTTAAATACAGATACCCTGTTTTTCCCCCTCTCTCGCCTTATATTCCCAATCTGTTAATACTCACTTCTAATTGTTCTTATTTTTGACATTTCCCACTTTAAATATCAATAAAGCACCTGTTATCGTTTCATTTTCTCTATCATGTGTCAAAACTCAATAAAGACCATGGCGAGATGATTTTCTTCTCGAGATACTGGTTTCTTGACGATACTACTCAACAGCATCTCGACATGAAGACGTCTTAGAGATCCAGTCAAACAGTTGCTTTTAATATGGATTTTATAAAGTATTTTGAGCAAACCGAAGAAAATCGATGAAAACATCTTATTGCCCAATGCTTGATCGAAATAACTGTCCTCGATATTTTAATGCTCAATATTTTCTGAAGCTCAACAAAATTCTGATGAAATGAATTGCTCTTGATTGAGGTTCGAGAGAGACGGTGAAAAGGCAGGGATGTTTTCCGAGAAAATCATCTTCAAAATACTAACTGTTCACCTCAAATCTCACGCGCTAAGAGTGCGGGTGTAGGCGGGGAGTAAAGGGGAGAGATGTATAATTGTATTTTAGTTAGAAATTATCTCCCGAATTTAAAAATAGAGAAATGTAGGGGTGAAACGCAAGGTGCTTAAGATAGAAAATCGTGAATGTTAGATTAAAATTAAGTGAGGGGGGACATAAATTGGGGAAAGAAGCCCCTAAATATCGAAAATTGTTACCCGTAGCTGAAAATTAAAGACATATTTAAGGACGACAGTATACCATTGGTATTGTAGAATTATCGAACAAACCACATTTTCCTGCTAGAATAATAGCGCAATTTTTCAGTTACTGTTTTTAGTTTCTTTACGTTAGAATCGTTTGTAGAATATTTCGATTGTATATTTTTGCAATTAATCGATGACACTAATGAATGTCATTTTTTTACGATGATGATATTTCTCGATTGCTGAATTTGTGTGTATTGTAACTGAAAACAAAAACAACCATTGGATGTCTTAACAGCAACTGATTCGCCCTTAAATTTTTGCAATCAAAGGGAATTGAATGGAAACCCGTTTACAGGGAGATCTGCACAGCTTTTTTCAGTATAATTCAATCTTCTCTAATATTTTTAAAACCCATCAGATTAGCGTGTTTTTAGAGTCTGAACGGGGGTTGGCGAAAATAGCTTGCAGGAGGCAGAGCCCCCTAGTTAATTTATAAAAAAAATTAAAAATACTTAACCAAAATTTTTTTAAAAAAGTGGTGCAACTTTAAAAAAAAAAATCATATTTTTAAAAGTAAATATATATATATATATATATATATTTAAATATGCTGAATCAAAATTAAAGCAAAACAACTGAAAAAGATATGTGTTCCAGGTTTGAACCCGTTATCTTTAACGGTTATCGAGTTATACGAAATTAAATACGAAAAATGGTGAAAAAACCTATCATGAAGAAAAACGCATTTTTACAAGAAGTCGTTTCCATGACAGCCATTGCTTTAAAGCTAGATTTTGAAAACAAACCAAAACGAAAAATTAATATTTTTTGTTCTAATTCAGATAGAAACATAATTTAAATGTTATTTTAAGCAGGAAAACAATTAAAAAACAAGGATTCTGAGCGCTTCATGCGGCACATATACGTGTCGCTTGTCCCCAAGGGGTTAAAAGTGTATTTCATCGATTTTAGGAATTTCCACCCTAAGGGGGTTAAAGAGGGAGATAGAAAATTTTAGAACATTTGGCATATCTCAGCTGCCATTTAAGGTGGGCGCGTGAAATTTCAGAAAATAAATCTAATGAAAAAATAATTAAACATGTATTTCAGAGATATTATAAATCTTCCCTAAGGAGTTTAAAATGGTGGTCGAAAATTTTAGAACATTTGGCCCATCTAAACTACTAAAATCATAATTAAACACGAAAATAAATCGATTAAAAATACTGAAACACGGATTTCAGCGATTTTAGAAATTTACTTCCTCCCCTCCATAGGAGGTAAAGAGGGGGGGGGGGGTGTCGAAAATTTTAGAACATATCCCAGCAGATCTTTTAGGTATGAGCGTGAAACTCGAGATAATAAACCTATTAAAAATAATTAAACACACATTTCAGCGATTTTAGAAATTTCTCCTCCAAATTGGGTTTAATGAAGGTAAAAAATATTAAGACATTTAGGCCATATCTCAGCAGCAGTTTTTTATAAGAGTGAGGAATTTAGAATGACAAACTACTTAAAAATTAATTAAACACACACTTTAGCAATTTTAAAAAGTCCGCCACTAAGAGGGTTAAAGGAGGGTGGCGGTTCGAAAATTGTAGAACATTTTGTCATATCTCAGCAGCCTGTTTAGAGAGGAGTGTGAAATTCCAGAAAATAAATCTACTCAAAGAATAATTAAACACATATTTCAACGAATTTAGAAATTCTCCGCTAATGAGATTAAAGGGAGAGGGATCGAAAATTTTAGAACATTTGGCCATATCTCAGCAGAAGTTTTAAGTAGGAGCATGAAATTGAAGATAACAAACCTATTAAAAAATAATTAAACATGTATTTTAGAGATCGCAGACATTCGCCTCCCCTTTAAGAGGATTAAAGGGGGAATATCGAAAATTTTAGGACATTTCACCATACCTCAGCAACTGCTTTAGATTGAGGCATGATATTCTGCATAACTGATCTACTAAAACATGCTTAAAGATCTATTTTGTCGATTTTAGAAATTCCCACTTAAGGGGGTTTAATGGGGTGGTCGCAAGTTTTAGGTCATTTCGCCATATCTCAGCATCAGTCAGGAAATTCAAGATAGCAAATCTATTAAAAAAAATTATTAAACACATATTTCAGGGATTTTAGAAATCCCGCTCCACTAAAAAGTTAAAGGGGTTGTTGAAATTTGTGGCGCATTTTGTCATATTTTAGCAGCTGTTTTAGTTAGATGTGGGAAATTCAAATTTACAAAACTACTAAAAAAATAGCTCAGTACAGTAAGTACTTCAGTTACAGCTATTTCAGAGCTATTTTGTCACCAACATCAACATTGAACTGGATATTATAAGATTATACGAATAAGAAAACAATTATGTGTATTTGATTAGATGTTAAGATTTTTTTTCATGTTTAAGTACATTTCGTTTGATTTGAGATTCTTTTAGAGACACCGAATAGTGTAGCGGGCGACTACTGCAAATCTTCTATAATATGTTTAGTTCGACAAGGCAATTTCTGTAACCAACGATAAATTGTACCTTCAATAGTTGTCTCTATGCTAAATATGCTGTTGATATTGACAATAGAATCCGCTCCTTTTAAAATTCGTAAATAAAATCTTAAGAAAATTCTTTTACATAGTTTTTTTAAACGTCTAGAAATATTCCTATTCAATTATGCATATAATTTTAGTAATTTTTATGTATTTTTTAATATTTCACAGAATTTATTTTTTACAGAAGCTGATACACAAATTTGCATTACTTCGTAAAATTTTAATGACAACATCGCTAGGTTTTACTGAATAAATAAATAAATAGAACAGTTTCTTTACTTGCATAATTTAGTGCGATATCTGTTTAGCTTGATAGCTTAAACAAAATATGTTATCATTAAGTATTTATATATTCTTCCGAAACCAAAAATCATTCTTGTCATTTTATAAGAATAATATGCAATGACATAAACATTTACAGTTGTTTTTCTAATAAATGTTGATATTTAAATATGTTTGTTATTCATCAATAAACTATTCTGTGACAATTGTTTGTAATAGTTAATATTTGAATGATATAAAAAATATATTTGTCGCGCGTTGTTTCTTTATCTTTTTTATTTACTAATAATTTTTTCCTTTACTAAAAATGTACATGAAAACAGAATATCTTGATAGATATTAATTAGCTTTTAGAAAGGAAAGCAAAATAATTAAATTAGCAGCTTTCTTTGTGTTTTGACAAACAAAAGAAAACATTTTAATGAAAATTGTTTTGCAAGTTTGAGTACCTATAAGAAAAAAAATCAGTTCTCAAATGGGAATTTCAGCATTTAGACTAAGAATTGAAATGTTATACATAATTTAGAAGTCATACATATCCCATATATAATTTAATCATTATAACGTTATCTTGTTCCATAAATATATTCAATTCATTATACAAACTATCAACATGCTTTTGAAATTAAGGTAGTCCAAACATTTATAATAAATTTAAATATGATCAAAATTAATAACTAATGTAGTCTTATGGCATTAAAAATGCATTAATTCCTTCAAGAAATGACTTTAATTATTAAAAATTTTCTCTAGAGATAATATTAATATATCCTATTAGTAAATGTTTAATTTTTATATGAAGATCATATTTGAATAATACAACAGTAAAGGTTTCTTTTATTGAGATTAATATGAGATATTTTTTCGAACGGATAATTCATGTGCATTATTTGACAAATGTGCTTAATATTTAAAAGAGGGATGTGCATTAAATATATTTCTTTCTTCAGGTTTTCTATTTATACCAGTCGGACATAACTGGCGTTGACCTGACATTATATTAACTTGACCTAAAATTTCCTTAAATATGGTATACAAACAAGCCGGCGATGGCACTAATAATGTAAAAATTTCTTCTCAAAAACGAAAAAGAAAATACATCTGTAAGTTTCTTTCCCGTGCAGAACATTTTTTGAAAAAAAAAAAAAAAAAAACCAGCGTAAGAGGTCCTAATCTCTTTCAAAATCACATGTTCGTTAGCATTTAAATCGCTTTCTCTTTCAAGGTAGAACGCCAGTGAATATTTGTTTCTTCATTTTCCGGTCACGGAAAAAGCTTGTCGTAAACTGATTTCAATTGATTTTCTTAAAAATTGATGATGAGGAAATTTATTTTTATATTTTTGGAATTTTTGTTATTTAAATAATTTTGAAGGTTTTCCCAATACAGGGAAGTAAAATATTTTTAAAAAATGTATAACAAAGGATAACAAAAAAATTTCCTGGACAATAAAGATTAGTTAGCGAATCTATTTGATAAAGAACAAAGTGTCTAAAAGGTGGCTCTTTAAATAAATGTCTAAAATTCAAAAGTCACTGTAAGAACACCGCACGAAAATTACCGAACAGAAGACAAAAGTCACTACAGTAGGTTTAAATGTTAAAATCAGATTATTTTTATTAATATCAAATATTTCAGATTTTGTTTCAAATGGATCTTTCTTTATCTATCTGGAAATAAAAGTGAATACTTCTTCTTCCGACAGATTTTGCTGGTCATCGCCAGCAAATAAAGAAAGACGCACACACACGTAAATACAAAACATTTTTATGAATATAGTTAATTAATGTTCCTCGAGGACTATGAATGTGTGTACAGTCGCGGACCCCCCCCCCCCCCCCCTACTAACTTTGCAACTAATTACAGTGACATCTTCATTAGTCGAAGTCAGATAAGTCAAATATTCGTTTAAGTCGAAGTTTACACGAAGCTGTGGCCCCTTTATTAAAATTCAATATTAAACTTTCTCGTTCTGTCGAAGTTTGCATCTTTTAAATCGATTTTTTTCCGATAGAGAAATAACAGTAATTCGACTAATTTCTTATTTTTTTTAGCCACAGCTCAAAATTTTTGGCACTTTCTTGAAATAAACTTATCTGTTCTCCTTCGCCGTCTTTGAAGGGCGCTATTTTTCTTCCTACCTGGGTCAGTGAGAGCGACCTCTGCGAGTGTTGAATTTCAACTGCAATCTTAGCATACCCCACCCCCTACGCACACCCTGCAATTATTTCTCTTTTACGCATTCCCTTTTCTCAACAGGTAATCTTTGGAAACAGAGTAGATGGCTAAGTGTATTCTAATTCGTCAAATTTCATACGTTTTTATGCAAGAATTTTTGTTTCGATTTTATTGGGATTTCACTGGAGTTCATTACTTTAATGTTGACTCTTGTCATTTTAGCGTTTATTGCTTTAACATCGTGATACGTTTTCAGTTGGGTCTTTCAAAATGTTGAAGCGGAAATTACAAATTCTTACTTTAGAACAAAAAGTAAATTTGATAAAAGATATTGAAGACAATCCTAATTTAAAGAAAAAAAGATGTAGCCTAAAATATGGTATACCTCCCAACACGCCATCTACCATACAGAAAGATAAAGAAGCATTTTCAAAAGGCATAAGTCAAGTGCTAACACAAAATGCAAAAGGATGAAGACTTGTGCCTTCCCAGATATCGAAACTGCCGTCGTAAAATGGTTTGCATATTACAGGACACACAAGAGTGTAGTTCCTTTAAATGGTACGATGTTACGTGAGAAAACTTTGGATTTCGCAAAATTATTGAATGTGGAAGACTTCACCGCAAGCACGGGCTGGTTTGAAAAGTTTAAAGCCAGACTCAGCAACGTGTTTCGGACATTACACGGTGAAGCAAAAGATGTGTCTGATGGACTGTGTGATGAATGGAAGATAGTTTCATTACTTAAACTTCTTGCAGGTTATAGTTTTTCAATATGGATAAAATTGGATTTTTTACAAATTTTTTCCTAGCAAGATGATGATGTTTAACTGAGAATCATGTTCCGGTGTAAAGTTAAGTAAAGTACGTTTAACTGTCCTTGTCGGAGCAAGTGCATATGGAACAAAAAAATTACTTTCACTGGTCAGCGATAAGTACAAAAATCCTCGCTGCTTCAAACATAAAAAGGCACTTTCCGTACAGTACAGATCAAATCACAAAGCTTGAATGACGCTAATATTGATCGAGGAATCATCAGAAATTTGGATGTATTATTTCATGCAAAAAAGCATAAAGTGTTTATCTTCGTTGATCAGTTTACAGCTCACAGCCAACTTTGAACTTGAAATCTATCAAGATAGAATTTCTCCCTTCTATCAAAACTTCAAAGCTATAACCAGCAGACGCGGGAATAATTAAAAATTTAAATCATACCTACAGAAAACGTCTAGTGAGGAAGGTAATCGAGGATGACCAAAATGGAATAAATCAAAAGTGTGATATGTTAGAAACAATTAGACTAATTTCGAGTGCCTGGAACAACGATGTGAATCAAATCACTATAAAAAATTGCTTCAACTTCTTTCAAAATGCGGACTCATGTGTTGTGAATGAAAATCTACAAAATCAAGTTATTTCGGCAGATGACGATATTAAGTCTTTGAATAGTGGCGAAAATGTTGCAGTTTGCGGAGAACTTAGTGATTCAGATATAGTTGAAGCAATAAAATAGGTGGAGAACGATCCTTAATCTAAAGAAGATGACGAGGATTCAAATTGCGTTTCCCCACCAAATAATAGAGACGCACATACTGCAATGGCGATACTCCAGCACTACCTCGAAAGTAGAGACGGTGTGGGCAATTTTCTTTTCCTTTATATACAAAATGTGAGATACTTTCTAACCATCGAAAAACAAAAAAGTTCCTTCAATCAGTCATCATTAACAAATTTGTTTAAAAAAAATGGAGTTTGTAAATAGTACCTTATACTATGTGCTATTAAATTGTATTTTTCTTTAGTGCTCATTTCGCCAGACTCCGTTATTACAGTATAATTGCAATTCCTTTTTATATTATTGAATTATATTTATATATTTTCTGTATGTATTTGAGATTTTCAATAAGTCGAACTTTCTATAACTCCAATATTTTTGCCTGTCCCTTCGAATTCGACTTATTGAGAATGTACACTGTATAATAGAAGAAAATTACTGGTACCAAACGATTGGAAATAATGTCTACTTTTAAATTATGTAAATAAAATTTGCTTAGGGGCCATCTACAAGTCAAAACCAGACCAAACTTTGTTTTTTTCAATAGTAACACCTAATTTTGACAATATATTTTAAATATTCGGTTCAAGTAATGTCTAGAAACGATATTTGTGTTCATTTGGATGATCAGTTTTTGAATTATAAATTTTCAATATTTAGAGCTTCTAATGTTAAATTACATTTTCATATTTTTATTAATATCTCCGGAAATAATAATCCTACCCAGCAAAGAGGAAATTACTGGCCAGCAGCAAGATAGGTGCTGGCAATGATGGAGAAGTGCTGGCTGATGGTCTACCACTGCATGACCACTGCTGGACAGCTTCAGTCAACTTTGCTGTCGGAAATCATCAAATAAAATTCTGATGGGCATCTATTTTATCTCATGCGCTGGCCCACCACTACATGGAAGTGCACGAACTTTTGCAGTATTATTGCTGGGAACCCTTACGCTAGGTGGCGCTGCGAATATTGAATATATTGAGTATTTGAACACAAATCTGAAATGAATATCTATCATCTATATCACAATTTAAGCTGTGAAGCTAATTTTTTTTAAACTGTAAAAAATATAGCACCACTGCAACCAACAAAATAAATAAGTAAATGAATAAATAAATAAATTCTTTATTTCAACAACTTTTTTTCTCTCCTTAAATCTGGTTTTACTAGGTTACAAAGGATTTCGGTTTTCATAATTTACGCAGTTCAGAATCAATAATAAAAAAAAGCGTAAAAAATAAATAGGATTTATATACGATAGAATAATTTCTACAGCAGTTTAATAATTGGGAACGTAAATCACAAAAGAAACAAACTTGAAATAGTGTAAAGAGAGCTTGAAACCTACGAGCAATCGTAGCGTGCGCTGAAAGCACTTATTCATGTCCGATCACGAAAACCAAGCAGCATCGAGCGCGGTCAGTACTTGGGAGGGTAACCACATGCAGTTCAAATACTTCTATAGACATTTCTATTATAGACGTTTCTATAGCTCTTGGTGAAACTAGCTTATAGAAAAAAGAGCCGTAATTGTGTAATACTTTGTTTTTTATAGAATTCTATAAGAAATTTTTGTAAGGGAAAGTGCTGGGCCAGCAAAGGAATAGCAGTGGGATAGGTGCTACCACTGCAGGAAAAGTACCGGATTGAAGTAATGTGATGGCATACCAATGCTGGCCTGCTGTTGGCCATCACTGATGGGCCAGGTGCATTCGGCTTGGACACTTTTCGACAGGTTAAAGTAATGGCACCATTGCACTTTACCGCTGATAGCCCTGCTGACTGCCATCTTTATTCCGGCTGATGACCCACTGTTTCTTTCTTTGCTGGGTAATGTGATAATTTGGTGTGTGGTTGTAATACTAAACAACTCAAACATAAATACGTTGAATTTGTAATGTTAAAATTTTTAGGTAGCTTTCTTTACAAAAAGCTACCTATTGCAGCCGTTCGGAGGAAAGCGATTTCAAAAAGTTTTGGTATATTTTCATCGATCATGACCCCCAGACCCCGAAACCACCCTTCGTTCAAAATTGATATATATATATATATATATATATATATATATCAATATATATATATATGACCTATGTCACACTGTAACTCTCGTATTTATGAACCGATTTGGATGTAATTCGGTGTGTACATAGTACATACCAATATCTCGACCGAGTTCGTTGGCCAGCTTCATCCGCCATTTTGTTTCAAAATGGCGGCCATTTAAAAATTTTAAAAAAATTTAAAATTTGAAATGTGGTACCAAAAAATTGAAAATGGAAAAATATTTTTTTCTTATGTATTTGACCTTTATACAAAGACTCCGTAGCAGTTTTTGTTTTGTCTATATTTTAAAAAATGGCTGAGTTATAGCATTTTGAATTTCTAGCGAAGCTGACATTTTGAAACGTCCTGAATTTTGTCACGCGATAAAAGGCGTATTTATGAACCGATTTGGATGTAACTTCGTTTATACATAGTACAAACCAATGTCTCGAATGAGTTCGTTGGCCAGCTTCATCCGCCATCTTGTTTAAAAATGGCGGCCATTTAAAATTTTAAGAAAAATTTAAATTTGAAATGTGGTAGCAAAAAATTGAAAATTGAAAAAATATTTTTTTCTTATGTGTTTGACCTTGATAAAAAGATTCGGGAGCAGTTTTTGTTTCGTCTATATCTTAAAAAATGGCTGAGTTATAGCATTTTGAATTTCTAGCGTGGCTGACATTTTGAAACGTCCTGATTTTTGCCACGTGATAACAGACGTATTTATGAACCGATTTGGATGTACCTTGGTGTGTACATAGTACACACAAATAACTCAACCGAGTTCGTTGACCAGCTTCATTCGCCATCTTGTTTCAAAATGGTGGCCATTTAAAAAAAATTTAAAAAAAATTAAATTTAAAATGAGATACCAAAAAATTGGAAAATGAAAAGATTTTTTTTTGTATGTGTTTGACCTTAATACAAAGATTCCGGAACAGGTTTTGTTTCGTCTACACCTAAAAAATGGCTGAGTTATAACATTTTGAATTTCTATTGTGGCTGACATTTTAAAACGACCTGATTTTTGTCACGCGATAACAGGCGTATTTATGAACCGATTTGAATGTAACTTGGTCTGTACATAGTACATACCAATGTCTCGACCGAGTTCGTTGGCCAGCTTCATTCGCCATCTTGTTTCAAAAGGGTTGCCATTTTTTAAAAAAATGTAATTTAAAATTTAAAATGAGGTATTAAAAAATTGGAAAATGAAAAAGATTTTTTTATGTGTTTGGCCTTGATACAAAGATTCTGGAGCAGTTTTTGTTTCTGAAAATTTGTTCTTTTGTTTATATCTTAAAAACTGGTTGAATTATGGCACTTTGAATTTCTATCATGGCTAACACTTTGAAACGATCTTGTATTTGTCACGCGATACCACACGTATTCGCCTATTTCGATGGAAGAAGGCATGCGGATAGTATACACCAATATCTCGACCAAGATCGCTGGCCAGCTTCATCAGCCATCTTGTTTCAAAATGGCGGCCATTAAATTAAAAAAAATTATATTTAAAGTGAGGTGCAAAAAAATTAGAAATTGAAAAAGGTTTCTTTCTTAAGTATTTGATCTTGATATAAGGATTCAGGAGCATTTTTTGTTTGTCTTTACCTTAAAAAATGGCTCAGATATAGCAGTTTTAATTTCTATTGTGGGTGACATTTTGAAAAATCTGATTTTTTGCATGCGACAGCACTCCTATATATTAACCGATTCCGATGTGAGTGAGCATGTGCACAGCAATTACTAAGGTCTCGACCAAGCTCACTGCTTAGCCTCATTCACCATGTTGTCTTAAAATGACAGGCACTTTAAGAAATTGCCGAATTTGGCAGCCAAATATAAGTTACTTTAAAGAAAAGCAGCTTGGATAAAGCTGACTAATTTCGCAAAATTCTCATTCATTATATTGATAAAAATTAGTATTGAATCTCCTATATTCGGTTTCCACTAAATTGAGCTTCGTGTGTTTGCATGATATAAGTTGGCTTTTTTTAAATAAGGATTAAGAAAGCTACCTCTTCCTCCCGGCACTGGCCGGAAGGACTTTTATAATATGAATTATGAATTTTGAAATTAATATTCGATAAAAATATCAATTGCAACCTGCAATTTGTTTAATAGATTTATATTTATTATGCCCTGCTTTATGCGAATTTTCAATCGAAATTTTCCTTTCAAATAGTATTCGAATTTTTATTAAAAAACGACAAAATGATGGTTTAAGAGGTCATCTAGGATGTGCAGAAAAGCATAATTAGAAAAAAATATATTTTACTCATTTTATTGAAATATTTTTGCTGGCAATAGTTTAAACATATTAAGAGAGTGGGTCATTCTTGCAAGAAATAAAAAAAAAAATAATCGAAGGAATATAATTAATCTGTACCATCATTTCCGTAATCGAACACCGAACACCTATTTGAATACAGCCCCTAAAATAGACTCACTTTAACACTAAACGTTCAAAATATTTTTTTGTGCCTATTTCTATCGAGAGGTGTCAAATGACTCCTCTATAAAAAAATATCTCTTTTACGCTGTTTTGCGAATAATATACCAGTTGATACACTTTGGTGTATAAATAATTTTTTTTTCAAATAACTATTACAAATTGTTTATTTATTAAAGTAAAAAATATATATATACAGGGTGAGTCTATAATTAAACGACCCTACTTTAAAGTTGTCTATAGACAAAGCTATTGTTCATAAAGTTGTGAAATTTTGTGAAAGACATAATAAAGGGATGGGAATTTGTTTAGCCTAAGAAAATTGTAAATAAAAGTAATTCAAAATTTTGCCACCAGAGGGATTTTTTTTAATAAATTACATATTTAGCATTACGATAGTTTTAAAATTTTATTTATTAACTTAACCTTACTCTAAAGACAGCTTTTCACGGCATTTTCCTAGCTTTTCCCTGAACATGCTGCAGTCAACTGTGGAATATGCTATCTTACGATTCCAGATGATATCTGAAAATGACGAAATTCATGCAGAACATGTTTGGATATAACAAAATTTGTTAAACTGTCGTAAATGTATGCTTAATGTGTAATTCGTTACAAAAATGGTCACCGAATTTTTTTTTCGCTCACACATACTCCCATACTTTTATTATGTCCTCCAAAAAATTTCACACCATTCTGAACAACAGTTTCGTCTGTAGAACACTTTAAAATGGGGTCGATTAATTATGAACATCCTGTAAATAAAATTCCTAAACGATCTTAATGCTAAATATGTAATTTATTAAAAATCGCCCTCTGGTGGAGAAATTTTAAACACTAGTTTTATTTATATATATTTTTTTAGCTTAAACAAATTCCCATATCTTCAATATGCCTTTCCCAAAATTTCACAACTTTATGAACAATAGTTTTGTCTGTAGACAACTTTAAAATAGGGTCGTTTAATTATAAACACCCGGTATATATATAATCACGCAAAAAATTAAGGAAACAATTAATTATTTCAAGAAATTCGAAAATTAATAAACAAATATTGTGCAAATTTGTTTTATTATATTTTTAAGATTATTTCATTTTCGATATAACCTGAAATGTTCAAACTAGAATCCCACCCGGAGTAAAGTCAATTTCTAATTGCACCATCACACATTAACCCTTTCAAGGGCGGTAATATGTTTATGAAACCACTTAATTTTAATTCCCAAACGCCACAACAGCACCAGAAATTCGGTAAAATATTTTCCATTTAATATGTATGTGAAACATAGCCTTTTTTCATATTTAAATATAAATTTGTTGGTCAATTCCGGTGCCAATTATTTACTTCAAAACTTTAGTATTTGAAAATGCTTTGCCCCTGAAAGGGTTAACTAATATGATGTAATGCACTAGAATAAAAGATGTAATAGCAAATATACGCAAGTTGCTAATGTTCTTAAAAAATAAAACATTTATACCTTTATGATTTAGCATAAATTTATTCGGTGGTCAAATGACCCGTTGCCTAAAATATTTTTTTTGTAGGCAAAAAAAAAAAAAAAATAGTTCTAAGATGAGGCATTTTAAGGAAATATGATCATATATTTTAATAAAAATCATGGAATATTAAGAAATTTAGTAATGTTTTAGTTTGAGAAATTCCAAAAGGGTCGTTTGACCCCTCTCGCTAGCTTTAGTGTTAAAATAATTAACAGCTCTGAAACTAATCGTACGGATTTCATGAAAATTTGGATTTTGGCTAATTAAAGGGTGTAGGATTTATTTATGGTGTCAAATTTGAGTATTGCTATTGAAAAAAGAAAACAAAGTTTGGGTTTGTCTTGATATGCAGATGGCCCCCTAAACAAATTTTACTTATATCATTTAAAAGTAGACTTTATTCCAATCGTTTGGTACCTGTAACTTTCTTCTACAATAATTTGTTGCAGAGTTAGTAGGTGTGCTTATTTTTTTCCACGACTGTACATAAATCATAATATTTTATATCCCAACAGGATTTTAAACCCCATTAAAAATAATATCCTTTATAGTAACAGCTCACCCTTTTTACTTTGCTTGCGATATTGAGTCTGCTTTCACATTTAAAGCTCATATTAACATAAAATTTCACATGGTTAAAGACCATGATGATTGGTTAAATACCTTATAATCCGTATTGTGTTTCCTGCACTGTTGACATATTGAATTATTTTTATGTAGAACAGAATCCTATTAACATTTTCATATAACTATCCTGTAATGTACTTTAATGTATGGTGATATTTGTATTTAACATTTTCCTCCCAGACTGCAGATTTGTGTGCGGTCTGCGCATTAAAACTTCTGGCTAAATGGAGCATAAGCTGAAAAGCATGGCTGAAGATCAGAAACTTTCTTTAGTTTAATTTTTTTTTTTTTTTTAAACTACAGAAAATTATTTTAACAAGTTATATTTTAAGTTAGCTAAGAATGCTAAAATTGATTAAAAAATACACTTAAAAGGCATATAAATACCTTTGTCTCTTTAACCCATTCGGGATCATTGGTGCATATATATGCACACTCAAAAAGTGCCTACAGCGATTGAGTTTGATACCAGTAAAAAATAAAAATAAAATTGATTTTATTTAATTATGACCTTTTCGTGATTTAAAAAGTTAAGTCAAATAATTAACAAAAGGTGGTCCCAAACGAATAAAATTCCTGTAAAAGATGCTGATCCTGAACGGTT
The DNA here is from genome assembly GCA_963932465.1 of Maratus speciosus. Lineage (NCBI taxonomy): Eukaryota > Metazoa > Arthropoda > Arachnida > Araneae > Salticidae > Maratus > Maratus speciosus. Next base: position 172,153,566 of record OZ010790.1, on the reverse strand, counting down.
TAAGGCCTGACCTACACAATTGTGTAGGCGAGCCTAAAGGTAACGAAAAGACATTTTCCTTTTTTTGAGATTTAAAACCGAGCTTTAACCACAAAATTGTTTGAATACTCCCTTAGTTTAACCTGACATCGGATATATTTTTAAAATCAAATATGATCCTATAAATTAGGGGAAACCACCCAAAATTTTCATTTCTACCAAAAATCTTTCGGTCTGTAATGGTTCTTCAGATCGACATATCTTTCATCGCTCAAAAGAAGATATTCTCAAGATCTTTGTTGGTACAAATATTGACGCAATTTTTTTGAAAAACAAGGAATTCTTAAATAAAATCACGAGACCACGTGTACAATGAAAAAGAAGTGCAAACATAAAATAGAATACAAATGGTTATTTTGAACGTGGATTAACTTCTACTATTGTTTCTTATTCTGTAGAGCACCTCTTTTCAAATTTTAGACAACTCAATGTAGGGTGAATTCATGCAAATATCCTGATTGCGTAAAAAGATCTCTATTGAATCCAGGAAAATGGATTGTATATAAAATCTTGATGGAAAAATTATTCTACTATTTTTAAACTTAATCTTAAAGGTTCTTTGTTGCATAATCCGACCAAAGCTGTGGTTCCCTTGTTGTGCTTAATTTTTAGCTCACAGCCTATCAAAGCCTGAGAGCCTATGTGCCAGCCGGTTCTGTATGTACGTGTGTACGTATGTACGTTCTGTATGTACGTAACGCGATAACTCTTGATAAAAACATCCCATTTGCTTCAAATTTTTTTTTCTAGATTCATTCTGATATGGCGCTTCCCTGATTCGTTTCGGGGGTTCATTGGTTAAGGATAAAGGGGGAAAAGGGGGTTAGTCCACCCCCACTTAATTCAGATAAATGGGTTTTATATGCAGAATTATTCGATATGCTCCAAATTTAGTATACCGGTTTATTATGTTAAGGAGATTCCCTGATTAATTTTGGGGATTCATTGGTTAAGGATAAATTGGGAAAAGGGGACTTAGTCCCCCTCCCCCCCCCCTTAATTCAGATAAATGGGTTTTTCATGCCGAATTATTTGATTTGCTCCGAATTTGGTATACCTGTTTATAATGTTAAGGAACTTCCTTGATTAGTTTTGGGGGTTCATTGGTTAAGGATAAAGGGAGTAAAGGGGGTTAGTCCAACCCCCTTAATTCAGATAATTGGTTTTTCATGCACAATTTATTCGATTTGCTCCGAATTTGGTATACCGGTTTATTATGTTAAGGAACTTCCCTGATTAGTTTTGGGGGTTCATTGGTTAAGGATAAAGGGGGAAAAGGGGGGTTACTCCATCCCTCTTAATTCAGATAAATGGGTTTTTCATGCAGAATTATTCGATTTGCTCCGAATTTTGTATACCGGTTTATTATGTTAAGGAGCTTCCCTGATTAATTTGGGAGTTTCATTGGTTACGAATAAAGGGGGAATGGGGGGTAGTCCACCCCTATTAATTTAGTTAAACGGGTTTTTCATGCAGAATTATTCGATTTGCTCCGAATTTGGTATACCGGTTTATTATGTTAAGGAGCTTCCCTTATTAGATTTGGAAGTTCATTGATTAAGTATAAAGGGGGAAACGGGGGCTAATCCCCCTTCACTTACTTTTTTGAGGGGCATTATTCTTTAAAATAAGAGTATACTATACAATTAGTTTGAATAGTTTGTGAGCTCAATGCCATCCGTTTAGCTGGACACTTTTCTTTTTTATTTGCTATGTGAGGGGTTCATGACCACACTAGACCAAATACATCTTCAAAAAAATGAGATAGTCCAATTAGAATATGCATAAAATCTGTTTTATCAATTTCGACAGTGAATTAAGTCTATTTTCTCAGTACTTCCACATATATGTCATCTGTTTACAGGCTTGGTTTATTCTGGGAGTGGATAAAAAGAATTTTATGCACGTTTTAAGTAGACTATCTCATTTGTTTTTCGAAGTGGAGTTTGTCTACTTTGGATGTGAGCCCCTCATATGTTCTTTGATTCTAGTTTATGTTTTCAGCTTGTTATCTACAAAAAATTCCATTGTTCCATCTTCTTTCATGAAAGGTATTCCATATACGTCTGATAATTCGTCTGGTTCAATTGGATCTATTTTCTTCCAGACTACACTATATTGCCAAAGGTTACCGGCGATTTGTGATTTTAGTCGCTTTGTTAAATATCTAGAAACACACGAGGAATTAACCTGAAACGCTCAATTAGCCTACGACATATATGTCGTAGGCTAATTGAGAAATCCGGCTCTTTGCAAAGAGCCTAGGCTGTTTGCAAAGATCCGGATTTCTCAATTAGCCTACGACATATACATCCGCGAAGATTTTTTTCCCGAAACTCCATAGCGGACCGTCAACAAATTGAAAGAGAACAAATATCTTTCGTATAACCTGGTAAAAACAAATGTAGCAAAATAGTTCAAACTGGACATTATGATTAAGTGGCTAATTGTAATAAACTGTGTTTATTTTTATGAGGATAGCATGGACACTCGTAGAGAAATTAAGATTTTTATAAAAACAGTCCCACATTTCTGCAGGTTTTTGGCTTATAATTTGCAGAGTTTTTAAGATAAAAAAAAGTTCTTTACAGAAATTATGACAAAGAGCATTGTACATGTAATAACAAAATAATTAAAAATGGATGAAAAATGAGCAGGTTTACTGAAAAATGTTTCACTACACATGCGTGAAGGCAATCAAAATATAACGTGCATAATGTATTAGCTAAGTACAGTCGTGGAAAAAAAAAAGTAAACACCCCCTACTAACTCCTCAACAAATCATCGTAGAAGAAAGTTACTGGTATCGAACGATTGGAAATAATGTCTACTTTTAAATTATGTATATAAAATTTTCTTAGGGGGTCATCTACATATTAAAATGAATCCGAACTTAATTTTTTTCAATGGCAATATCCAATTTTAACGAGATATTTCAAATCTTCGGTTCAAACAATGCCTAGACACCAAATTTCAAGTAATTTGAATGATAAGTTTTTGAATTATAAACATTCAAAATTTATTGCTTCTAATGTTAAATTACATTTTCATATTTTTATTTATATCTCCCAAAATTATGCTCCTAATGTGCTATTTTTTTTTTGTAGTAATAATACTAATATACCCAAACATAAATAAGCTGAATTTGCAATTTTTATAATTTTATGATATGAATTACGAATTATGAAATTAATATTCGAAAAAATTATGAATTGCAACCTACAATTTTTTTGATGGATTTAGATTTATTAAGTCCTGCTTTATGGAAATTCAAAAATTTCACATTTTTATTCCAAGTACTTTTCAAATTATGCTTAAAAAACGGCAAAATGATGGTTTAAGGGGCCGTCTATGATGAAAGTGAGTAGACATTTTGAAATTTATTCTGCCGTACTCTAATCTAACACGCTTCATTGAGTCCTTGAGTGGCGCTTAAGGTGCCTTGATCAAGAAGGCGGCTCTCTTGGTTAACAATCCAGTACGGAACTTCGATTTGGATACAGCCCTTAAAATACGCTCGTTTTAAAATAATTAATTTCTCGGAAACTTATGGTACGAATTGCATACAAATTCGTCTTTAGGCTAATTGAAGGGTGTAGAGTTCATTTTTGCTGTCAGAATTGGGTACTGCTGTTGAAAAAAATAAAGTTATGGTTCGTTTTAATATGTAGATGGCCCCCTAAGCATATTTTATATATCTACATCATTTAAAAGTAGATTTTATTTCCAATCGTTCGGTACCAGTAACTTTCTTCTACGATATTTTTTGAGGAGTTAGAAGGGGGTGTTTACTTTTTTTTTCCACGACTGTACATACAGTAACTTTTGTGAAAGTCTCAAAATCATACCTTAAAAATTCTAAAAATTATCGTCGATAGAAAAAGCTCGAATCCGTTGTTTCCAAAAGGAAGCAAAAATATGAGGGTTTGTATCAAATATATGTTGATTAAAGCCAAGATAGCGTATGCAATATTGGACGTACTACTATATTTAGATACAACCCCTCGTATTTTTGCTTCCTTTTGTGAACAACGGACTTCGAGCTTTTTCTATCCATGATAATTTTCAGAATTTTCAAGCTATGAATTTGACACTTTCAAAAAAGCTGCTCTATATACTTAGCTAATATATTATACACATTATATTTTGATTTCATTTGCGCATGCGCAGTGAAACATTTTTAGTAAACCTGCTCAATTTTCATCCAATTTTTATTATTTTTTAATTCTGATTTCACGGTATTGTGTACAATGTTGTTTGTCATATTTTCTGAAAAGAACTTTTTTTATATTAAGAACGCTGCAAATATAAGCAAAAAACTTGGCGAAATTTCGGACTGTTTTTATAAAAACCTTAATTTCTTTACGAGTAGACATGATATCTTCATAAAAATGAACACAGTTTATTCAAATACGCCACTTAATCATAATCTCCAGTTTGAACGCTTTTGCTACATTAGTTTTCACAGGGTTATCCAAAGATATTCGTTGTTTTTCGAATTGTTGTCGGTCCCCTATGCGGTTTCGGGAAAAAGTCTTCAAGGAAATGTATGAGCTGTACTATTCTGTTTACACACCTGGAGTTTTAGGATAATTCGTCGTGTATTTTTCAAGATATTTAACAAAACGTCTAAAATCGCAAGTGGTCGGTCACCATTAGCCATATAGTGTATATCAGATAGATAATAAGGAACATCCAGTTTTGTTTTATTATTAATACAAGTATGTTGTTTTCCCTGTGGATTCCATGTTGAGAGTTTTGGAAAACGCAACTGTTTATGATTTTAAATGTTTTTCAGAGTTTCCGAGAAACAGATACTAATAATCAATAAACAATATTCCACAACCTTCATCTTTAACGTCATTTTCTCCAAACAGTACATCATACACAAAATTGGACGATGTGTATAACATTCACTCTCCAAGCCTTCCTAAAAATTTTATTAAAAGAGCACAGTACCTTGAAAACGGTCAAAATATCGATTTTTAATTTATGATTTTAAAGCATTACCTCATTTTTTACAAGTAACTAATTTATATGGAAGTATTTGTTAAAATTGCGCATAAACTTCGCACAAGTTAAAAGTTAAAACATGTTATTTTTGCAAATGATAACTTTAAAGTGAGCCCATTTTCATATTTTCATAACTTGCTTGTTTACTAATTCAGATAGAGGATTGAAATATCTTTCACTTATTTTTCATGGTATATTTAATATTTCTGTGTATGGATTTAGCATTCAAGTTTATAGCTATTTTTAAAAATATATATTTAATTTATGAGTTTGTTAAATTTACTTGAATTTTTTACTATACACGAGAGAAAAAAATATCCTATTGAATGTATTTCCCCATGCATCTAAAAATTCATGCACAGTTTTATATACACTGTTCAAAACAATTAAAGGATATTTGAAGTTTTATATAAAATAAAGATATAAACGAAATTTTTTTGCCGAAAATAGAAGAAGAGAATCACAAATGCAAATTTTTCTGGTTTTCAAACTGTGGAGTATGCAAATTTTGAGTTCGACGTCAAAAACGTCGCTTTAGCGGCAGCGAATGAAATTTGACTTTCAACTGGATAAAAGAGAATGAAGACAAGGATGATCGGCATTCAGTGATTGCTTTGTTTTGATGAGTACGGTGTCTCAGAGAGGTCATTTGACAGATTCAGAAGCTTTGAGAATTGTTGGTAGGTTAGAAGGGGGCCAAACTCAAGCCGAAGTAGCGCAAGCCATTGGAGTGTCACAAAGTGTCATTTCCAGGATCTGGAACCGTTTTTTGGAGAGTGGATGTGCAGGCCGAAGACCAGGGAAATGTCGTAGACGGGCAACAACGCCCAATGAAGATCGGTATTTAGCGTTAACAGCTCGGAGACACCGAACCATGAACGCTACTCTTCTCCAACAACACCTTCGCTCGGCTACAGGCACCACAATTTCAACTCAGACTGTCCGAAACTGGCTCCATGCTGTAGGTATGTATGCTCGCCGACCGATGGTATGTGTTAGATTAACATCAAGGCATCGTCGCGACCGCAGGGAGTGGGCAACCGAGCATGTCAACTGGAGAAGAAATGAATGGAGCAATATTCTGTTTTCTGACGAGTCCCGTTTTTCTGTGCATCCGGATAATAGGCGTATTTTCATCTGGAGGGATCGTGGCAGTAGGAATAATCCTGCGTTCGTGCACGAAAGTGTCAGATTTGGCGGTGGAGGAGTGTTGGTGTATGGTGGCATCTCCATTGACGGGCGCACTGACCTCTACATCATTCGAGATGGAGCTCTGACTGGTCGCCGATATAGGGATGAGATCCTCAGACCTATTGTAGTCCCTTACGCTACAGCGATCGAAGATAACTTCATTTTAATGGACGATAACTGCAGGCCACATCGTGCAAACCTGGTGGAGGATTTCCTTTTCGAGGAAGGAATCGTTCGAATGGAATGGCCAGCGTGTTATCCAGACATGAATCCAATCGAGCACGTTTGGGACGCTCTAGGAAGACGACTTTCTGGCCGCCAACAACCCCCACAAACTCTCCAAGAACTGGAAAGAGCTCTTCTGGAAGAGTGGGGCAGAATACCCCAACTCGTCATTAATAGCCTCATTGAGTCCATGCCTCAAAGGTGTTCAACGTTGCTGGCCGCCCGTGGAAACCATACCCCCTACTGAAAATGATTTTCTTTGAAGAAAACACCTTTTCTTATTCTTTTTTTCTCATATGCACAAATTGTGTTTTTTTTTTCCTTTAGTACACAAATGCGCAATAAAATGCATTTTTTTCTGCCAAACATGTGTAATTTATTCTCATATAACCTACTATGTCTGTCGACCATGTATCAATCAGCTAAACAGTTTACCAGATACAAAATCCACCTAAAACTGCAATATTCTTTAATTGTTTTGAGCAATGTAGTATGTTATAAGGAATGTGGAAAACAATTTTGAGGAGAAATGTTCATTTTTAAACAAGATAGTATATTTTTAAATGAAATTAAATTTTGTTTTTTACGCTGTTTCACAGGATTTGTTTTATTACATTTGCTTTTTATTATATAATATAATGACACCACATTTATGACAGTATTATACAAAATTGGACACAACGTTTAAAAGTTACTGTATCCAATTAAATATAATACATAATATTTAACGAACAACAGTTCATAAATATTTTAATAACTTTTTTAATGCATTGCTATCAAAAATATCCTGAAAAACCTATTTCACATCCATTGCTCTGGTGTATAAAACTTAATACTGGATGATCTGATGATATCAGGTGGATGAGAGACAAGATATGTAATTAAAGATCACAATTTTGGGATTTTGTGTAACACAATATTGATTTTCAATAGATTGGATTTCAAGAGTTTCTATTTAACCAAAACATTCAATAATAAGTTAGTCTTTATAAGGCTTCAAATTTCTAAATGACATAGATATCCGAAGGAAAGCACAGATAAACAGTTCGCCCACATTTCCAATAATCGATTATAGAGCCGGTTTGTTCATATTTAGTTTTAAATATTAAACAAAATTTCCCACATATACTTTATTAATATTAAATATGTTTTAAGATAATGTTTTAAGGAAAGAAACGATGCAAAATTGGAAACTTTTTCACAATTTTTTTTATAAGAATGTTGGTTTAATAGTTAACATTTTTAGCAAAACATTACATGTTATTTTCTAAAATTGCTTTCTTTCATTCTTATAAATGTGAAAGTCATAATGCTTAAAATTTTATTAACACAGTCTTTATTATTCTTTTGCAAATTTATAATTTTTTAAATAATGATTTTTTTTCGTATTTTATTTTCATATTGGTTCGATTAAAATTGAAGAAAGTCCAAGTACATTTAAAATAGAATATCGAATCGTGTGGTACAATTTTATGCCTTCACGCATTGTCATATCTTTTAAACTAGTTGGATGTGCCAATCCCAAAACTTTCTTCTATCTTATACATCTTAATATTTCAAAACCTAGTTACACATGTTAATACTTCAATATTATTAGTTCAATACTATACCAACTTTGATTTTCATCTTAAATTTCTGCACAAGTCAATTAAACGGGCTAAAAACGAGTTAATCTATATCATGATATTTGTTAAAATTATTAATTTTTCCTTATTCTGTCGTTATCAGCTGTTTGCGAATAGCCGGCATAGCAGGAAGCGAGTTCCCGCCGCTGCATGAGCCGCCGATGTACAATAGAACTACGAAAAATCAAGAAAAGTATACAAAAATCGCTAGCATGGAGCCCCTTTACCGCACAATATTTCCAAATTCAAGGAGAACCTGTTGGCCAAAGCCAAAAACAAGCACAAACATTTTGGTTCAATTGTATGCATAATTTTATACGCTGTTCGATGGTACAATAATGAAAATGGCACAGAGATCGGAATTATACCGCCCCCTTCTTTCGGAATTTTTTCAAGTTCAGGGAGGACTTGTTTGCCATAGCCAGAAACATGCACAAAAAATTTGGTTCAATTATATGGATAACTGCATACACTTTTCGATGGTACAATAATGAAAATGGTACAGACATCGCAATTATAGTGCCCCCTTCCGGCAGAATTTTTCCAAATTCAGGGAGGACCTTCGTGACATGACCAAAAATAAACACATAAAATTTGGTTCAATTCTATGCATACCTTCATACACTTTTCGGCGGTACAATATTCAAAATGGCACAAACATTGTACAAAAATCGCTATTACAGCGCCCTCTACGAGCGATTTTTTTACAAATTAAGGGAGGACCTCCTTGCCATAGCCAAGAACTTAAAAATTTTTTTTTCGTTCAATTCTATGCATAACTTCATACACTTTTCGATGGTGCAATATTCAAAAGCGCACAAAAATCGCTATTACAGCGCCTCCTAACGGCAAATTTTTTGCAAATTCATGGAGGACCTGCTTGCCATATCCAAAAACTTAAAATAAAAATTTGGTTTAATTCTATGCATAACTTCATACACTTTTGGACGGTACAATATTCAAAATCGCACAAAAATCGCTATTACAGCGCCCCCTACCGGCGATTTTTTTCCAAATTCAGGGAGGACCTGCATGCCATAGCCAAAAACTTAAACTAAAAATTTGGTTCAATTCTATGCATAACTCCATACACTTTTGGATGGTACAATATTCAAAATCGCACAAAAACTGTTATATCAGCGCCCCCTACCGGCGAATTTTTTCCAAATTCCGGGAGGACCTGCTTGCCGTAGCCAAAAACTTATAATAAAATTTTGGTTTAATTCTATACATAACTTCATACACTTTTTGATGGTACAATGGCGACAGACAGACGGACAGACGGACAGACGGACAGACGGACAGACGGACGGACGGACAGACGGACGGACGGACAGACGGACACACAGACAGACAGACATTTTCTATAAACATGTTTTTTGGAATCTCTGACCCCTAAAACATGCAAATCCGTCGAAAACCGGAAGTCGAAAAAAATTTCGATTACAATACTTTCTTCTATTGAAGATAGAAGAAAGTAAAAAATGTTTAATTTTAAGATGTTAAAGAATCAATGTTGAAATACTTTTAAAACTCCCTAACATCTCAAATAATGTAACTTTTTCTCCGTTTCGACTGGTGTATGTTTTGCAATTTGTGTAGTTTTAACCTGGCAAAAAATCACACCTTTTCGACGCTTAAACGAGTACATTCTAGTGAGAAAGTAAATATTTAGATGGCTTAATTGCTGCTTCATTTATAAGAATGCATCTTTGAAAGATGTAAAATTCAGTGTGGAAGAGTAAGGACATATAGCTAAGATAAAACTTGAAGGCGATTGTTATTTGCTGTAGTCATTCAACTTAAGATGGAAGTAAGTAGTGGAGAGAACGTTTCATAAGGAATTACTAAAAAATTAGAGCAGGTTAATTACATTGATTATGGTTTATCATATGTACATTATTTCCAGGCACAAGAACGCTTTTTTGATGCGCATCAAAACGTACAACGATGAACTAGGCATTATTCGAAGAGATTTTTAACATACTTCTGATAAAGCACACACATTGACATTTCGCTACAACGCGTTTTTTGTTGAAAAACTGCAATTAATTAAAATTATTATAAATACAAATATAAGGGAAAACACTGAGTGGATTCAGGTACAAGCAATAGCATAGATTTGCTCGAATGACGTCATAGATTCCGTGATGCACAAATGTCATCAAAACTACCGAATTACTTTAAATTTTCTATTTAAGTGGATTACAACCGGAAAAATGTCAAAAGGCTACTTTTTATCCTTTTTTAAGCATGTGGATTTGTATTCAGAATAAAATGTATTCACTTAAGTTCAAAATAATTAATATACAGTAAACTCCCGACTATCCTGCCAAATGTGGCGGAAGGATAGGCCGGATAACAAAAAAGCCTGATAGGCCGGAGTTCTATAAATATTTACCCACTTCCTGCATACCCTCCATTATATTAAAAAAAGCATGTTATACATTTTCAGATAAATTTTCTATATACAGTACATACAGTTTCAAAATACGCAAAACATTGCGTAAAACGTAAGTCTTATTCATAAAAAAAAAATGAGTAAATCTTATTTTACTGTTTATTTATAAATGATTGCATAAATATGAAAAGTTATAAATAAGATAAAAGAATCAAAACATAGTTTTTAGTTTTTGAAAAAGTCCTTGATAGATGACTGCTTCTCCCTGTTAACCCTCTTCGCGATGCAATGTCCCTCCATTTACGGAATAAGATAATATCTGCTGGCGTCGCTTCCTCGTAGTAACTCGTGATAACTCGTAGTTTCTCCTCCATAGTCACTACAACCTTTTTTTCGGTTATCAACAATTTCGTTAATCTTCATTAAAGGAATACGAAGCACGCGAAAAGACTATACGTAAAATAGCGTCCGAACTTGTTAATCGCTGCACAGCTGACGACGCAGATTATTAAGCCTTAACCTCTCCCTCTCCCTTCCTGTCTGTCTCTGCTATTTCATTCTGCTATCCCTTCTTGCTCCTTCCTGTCGTGAGTTAGCACTTTTCGACGGACGGGAACCTGCCTGTCTCAGCTGCTTGCAACACTCTCATTTTTTTACAAGGCCGGATAGTACGGAGGGCCGAATAGTCGAGAGCCGGATAGCCGGGAGTTTACTGTATTTTGCATACAATATTATTTTAGTACGATGTTGCCACATCTTAGGCAGAAAGTTAAATGATAATATAAAATTCTGATAAATTTTAAGTTGATAATATATGATTTTTAAATGCAAAAGTGATATTTATTTAATTATAAAACGTGCATCAAAATAATTAAATTAAAACGAAGAGTGAATTTAAATTTTAAAGCGTAATAATGTTATTTTGGAATTTATATTGTTTTATTTTCAACACTAGGTGGCTCTGCCCCCTACGAGCTATGTTCATCAATCCTTGTTCCGCCTCTAAAAATCAGTTAAACATGTTTTCTTTCATTTTTCTTTTACGGAGGGGTTTTAAGGCCCAATCAGCTGCTGTTAATGGTTGATTTCGCATTTGATTGTGTAAGATTACTTAAACATTTCAAAATTAACTAACATAAAATGAACTGTGTCAACAGAGTATTTGCTTCCTTGTATTTTTGAACAAAGCTATAAGGAAATGGTTTTAAATAAGTGATTTTAAATGTGACGTTTTAAATCTGACGTAATATTCTCTAAACTTTTCTCTCCTTTTGTAATATTCACGCGAAACTATTTTGACCGTTAGAAGGAAAATATTATTATGTGCGCTGTCTTAGAATTGACAACAGTAGTTAATAAGGATATCTCGAAATATGAAATAAATATCTCGTGTAAATACAAATACATTTTTTTTTTAATTTTTGTTATTATTTAGCCATTTGAAATCTGCCGTAATTTCCCCTATTTACGATTTTTAACGTATATTAATGAATTTATTATTTTGCAATTTTCTTTTCTTTTCTTTTTTTTTTTTTTTTTTTTTTTTTTTTTTTTTTTAAATTCTCGTGTAAATATAGTTTTTATGCCGCAGTTTTCAATATTTTCCTACTTTTAATACGAAATTATTTAATTTTATTTTGGAAGTTATATATATATATATATATATATATATATATATTTATTTATAATAGTAACGTGTAAATATTTTTTGAATTTGAACGAAATATTATTCCTTGCGCTGTTTTTATAGTTGACAACAATTTAAAATAATGCCATTTTCTAAAATATGTAAAAAATATCTCTCGAAATGCCGAAAAGTTTAATTTAAAATGGAAATAAACCCTCAAAAATATAGTCAAAATTAAAAAATAAATGTTGTCTGAACACAAGAAACTTCTAATGTTTATCTACAGCAAAAGTTGTTTAATTCCTATGTATAGTTCTTGCTGCTATAAAACTTCTTTAATGGAAGGATTTTGACCAAATCTAACATTAAACATCTCTTAAAATATTTACTCGATTTAACCCTTAAATGCCTGATTTTTCAAAAATCATTCTAATGATGTTTTTCGGCTTTCATTTTTTAAATAAATCATGGGAAAAATAATTTAAAAAAATCATATTTTGTTTTAAGCATGGTTTACAGCTAAAAAACAGTTTGTTACTAATCGGCAATACTGGTCTTTAATTGAAAAAATAATTTTCCTTGATAAGATTCCATAATATTAAACACACAAGAAATTTAAGAACTATAATAAGAAATGAATTTTACTTGCTCACTGCAGAAAAAATTGGGTATTTCGCAAGCTTCTAAACAAAACAAAAAGAACAAGTAGCAACAATTGAAAAAATAAAACTATATTTATTCTTAAACAGCACAAGTGTTGCTATCCATATGTTGAAAATCGATTTAATAATATTTTCAGAATGTATTTTATTGGCAACATTTGGCATTATAGCTTCAATATTATTCTAATAGTATTTTAGAGCCTAAATTGGGTATGTTGCCGAAAAGCAACACCCGGTATTTAAGGGTTAAAAACTGTTTGCCTCAGTGTGTTTGACAAACATTTCTCTATAATACTGCCTATTTTCATATTTTTGTATGCCGTAGGTTTCTTAATATTAACGAAGAAATACCCCCGGTCACAAAACATTTATTGGTAGCGCCAGTGACCGAATTAGTTACTTTTTTTTAGAATTGAGGGATACTTCTCTTTAGGTTCGTACAAAACGCACATCAATGTAAAATTATATGTTCCAAAAGTTATTTTAGTAGGATTTTGATGCAGTACAATCACACTTTGTTAAAATTCGTTGTTTTATCAAGCAAACTGTAATTAAGGAAAAAATAATGTAAAATGTATTAGCAATTAATCAGAAGGATTGCATTGAGAAATATTTGAACAAATCTATTTGCATATGAACGATTTGTCATCATGAAAGGAGTTGTAAGCCCTCTGTTGCTGACTAAATACCTGTAATATGGGTCTGAGTAGCGTCAGGTGATGATCTAGAATTGCATACCTAACATTCAGAAAATATAAAAATCATTTCAATTAAATTAAAGCTAACTGATTTAAAAATAAAAATCATGTTCCATTTATATTATAGTTTATAGTTTATACATGGTCTGTAAATATAAAATCAATATACAAAAATTAATCTAATGTATATTGATTTAACTAAGAAAGAAGTGTAACTAACAATAGTAATGTAACTAACTTGTATCGCCAAGTTAAAAAAAAATATATTAGGTGGGCTGAAAAATTTTGAGAAAAATAATACGTTTTTTTTTTTTTTTCGTAGTGTGTATGTCTGCAGAAAGGTTTGGGGGTAGAGCAAATGACTAAAGATGATAATTCAAAGTGAAATTATGTTTTTCCTAATTAATTTAAATCATTATTTTAATTTAATAAACCGTTTTATTAAATCATATTCTCATACGTTCTTCTTTATAAATACACTAATATTTATTATAAATAAAATAGCATAAAATTTGCTAACTATTGAAAGTGCAAAAGATTAAATGTCAAGAAAAACATACATTTTAGTCACCTAAATTTTTTTATCCATTCAAGACATTAAAACATATGTCAAAATAAACAGAAAATTTGTTTTTGAGATAAATTTAAATATGCATCCGCTGAAGTGACTTTCATTGCTCCCGTGAGTCTAAGTGATATCCTTACTATTTTTCAAATTTCTTTAAGAATGTCAATAAAATAAATTATTCCAGCGATTAGATAAATTAACAAATAGATAAACAGTGAAACCTCCCTGTGTGACCACCTCTCTCAACGACCATTTTTCATGGAACGAAATTTATTCCCATTGGCTCAGTACTAATTTTACTTCTATTCAAAGACCATCTCAGTTGAACTCCCTTCATGAGCGCCCAATTTCTTTGAAAAAAATGAAACAAATTCCGTTTTCTCTTGATCGCTTGAAGAAGGTTCAATTAGAAAAATAATTCCGCAGAGCGCATTATTCATCGAACTTTAATCTACGTTTAGATTTTTTTCCCGGTAACTTTTAAATGTTTAAATCCTTTTGTGCCTACTTAGGCAATGAATTTAACTTTGATGGTAAATTAAGAACGACCGTTAATAAAATCCCCTAGCCTATTCTATCAAGAATAGCTCAAAGAAATAGATAAATTAATGAACTCGTCATTATTTGCTCCCGTCCAAAAAAAAGAGGCATTTATTTAGTGAACTTCGAAAGGACTTGGAAATAAAAGTTATAAAAGAAAAAACCGTAAAACCAAAGCAAAAGTCAATGTATTTATTTTTTAAACTCTGCAGTAATAAACTTATGTAATTAACTTTTGTTTTGATGCTTAAACTTTTATATATTTTTCTTATGTGAATAATAATTTTAGCAACATTAATTGTTAGCTTTTTTTCAACAATTAAAATCCAGATTTAAACATACCTCCATTAAGAGACCACCTCTCGGAGCGACCAAATTTTACTGGAACGGAACGTCGTCGCTTTATGGAGGTTTTACTGTAATGGAATATGAGTGAACGGACAGATAACATTATTGGTTGGGCTCACGCATCAAGTGCTCATATAAGTTGTCGCCACTATAACGAACTGATGTAAGTATGTGTAACTAACAAATGTTTAATGTTCAGCTAATAAATAAATGATCTGTAAATACATAATTTACCATACAAAAATTAAGTTCATGTAAGTTGATGTAACTAAGAAATAATTGTAACTTGCAATATTACTAATGTAAGTAACAAAGAATACTGATTCTTACAAGTCATATTTATATAAATTTAAATCACATATTAAGCTTATGATAGAAATGTATCTAAACTCAAAATAATAGTTACATTGATATTATTATAGATACTATTTCTAGGAAATCTTAGGTTTATCCTGTTTAAAATAACTTAATTCCATGCATTTTAAAAGATTTCTTTCTTTTTCAAATTATGCGACATCGAAGCAATTTGCATCTGACGAGACTATGAAAATAAAAATAAAAATAAAAATACAATTACAATAGCCTTCCGAAAATAATAAAAGTTGGAAAAATCTTTGCATCACCAAGTTATCAAGCAATTTCCTGATTTCTCTTCTCTCTCTTAGTATCCGAATTTTCCATTTCAAGTGCCAAGGGGCTTTTTCAAAGTAACTGAAAACTGGAATTGCTTTTCTTCTTTCACTCGAAACTTCGAAAGTTTTAGAATTTAAAGCGGAAAAGAAAACAGAAATTTCAAGGAAATAAAATTACTCACTTATTTAATTTATTATGCATGTCAGGAATTTCAAATTCAAATATACTTGATAGGTTTAAGTTTATAAATTGGTTTGAAAAGTATGATTAATTGAAATTTTATTTGATATTCAAATTATAATAATAATTGTTCTATGTATGTGAGTAGTGTTTCAAAATAATTTTCACTAACACTTAGGGA
The DNA here is from genome assembly GCA_963932465.1 of Maratus speciosus. Lineage (NCBI taxonomy): Eukaryota > Metazoa > Arthropoda > Arachnida > Araneae > Salticidae > Maratus > Maratus speciosus. Next base: position 172,137,635 of record OZ010790.1, on the reverse strand, counting down.
GGAATAATTCACTTCAAAATAAACAATTTCTGAAAAGGAAACCAGGATTGCAATCTATCTATTCCATCAAATTTACAGGGTGTATCAATTCCAAAGACAGATTTACATCATAATTTCAATACTAATGAAGAAATTTTAGCAAATTTTCTAACAGATTAATTTAAAATTATGTGAAATACTGTGAAAATATGATAATTGCTTCAAGTGCACTGTATTATGGCAGGTACATATATGCTGTCAGCTATATTCTTAATTATGAAGTGCCTACCTCAATGTTGTTTGGACAAGCATGATTTGTAATGTTATAAAAAATTTTAATGTAAAATTAACGTAATTTATACGAAGCAAAGTCTTTTAAAAGTAGCAATACACACCTTCATTTTTAGTAAAATTATTTACTGAAATCAGGGTTCGGCATGGATTGAGATATATTGTATTTTGATACAATGTACAAAAAAAAGTTTCTTAATTTAGGAAAATGTGATATAACCACGAAATAAAATATACAATAACTTTTTCTGACTTACTCACGATTCGGGAAAGCTTTTTTTTTTTTTTTCTTTAGAAACCTCCGAAACGTGTCTATTTTCAAGATTTAAACAAGTGTTTATAAAACCAATGTTTCGTTTGCTGCCACTGATTTTCGGAAAAGTTTCAGAGCATTTTTTATAGTGTATTAAGCAGTTTTGTCAAGCCAAAATACAGGTTTTTCGGATGCTATCAATTCTCAAATAAGCATTTTCATTTTTTAATTTGATAAGCTTGATAAATAAGCAGCATTGATATTATTTTGTTACTATTTACTGCATGTATAATACAATTACGCAGTTGACAAATGTTTAACTGAGAATTGACAGCATACTAAAAACCGATATTCTAGTTGCAAAAAACGCATTAACCCTCTTGCTGCGCATCCTAAGATCCACGGGTAAAGTAAAAGTAGCAAAATTTGTGCAACCCACGATTTCCGCGGGGATACATTAATTGCGTCTTTTTAAAACCACAACCCGATTTTTTCCCATTCAACGGTATTTCGTCTTTTAAGCAATGTTTAATTGTAGATTTATGCGTGAATTAACTGGTGGCGTCAGTTGTCCTTATTTCTGTGAAGTTCACAAGCTTGTTTTGCAAGCACTCAGAGCGCTCTTTTGAAACCTCAAAGGTTCCTCCACAACCTTGAAACTGCTCGACTTTATGCTAACCATACACCCCCCCCCCCCCCATCCAATCAAAAAAGAGCATCGTAGCGAGTGTGCTGTTGGTTGTAAAAAAAAAAAACAGAAACTAGCAAAGATTACGAAGTACGAATTTGCCTCGAACCTTTTTTTTAAATGTAACATACTAAACTTCATTTCTAGTACAATTTTACTACATATTTGGGATATTTTCATTAGTATATCCGTTTTACCTTTGTATTTCATGAAATAAATTATAATTTAACTAAGATTAATTTTCAGAATTTCGCTTTCATATGATTATTCTGTAAATTCAATTTTCTCACAATTTTTTTATGACCTAACTCTGTATTACCCCACCCCCCCCCTCTTACAAATAAATAAATAAATAAATAAATATTATAAATCTAAAATATATGAAGAATTGATCGATGTAATAAAAAATGCGTAATTTTTTAACCTATTTTTGTAGAAAAATGACGCAGATCGAGGTTAATAAACTTTAAGAACTACTCGGAAACATTTCCGAAAATCAGGGGTAGTAAAAGAAATTTTGTTTTTATAAATTTCGTTTAAATCTCGAAAATATTTTGCTTTCTGAGTTTTTGAACATAAAGAACGTCTTTCGGAATCATGGGTAACTCGTAAGAGATTGTTGTACATTTTCGTTCGTAGTTATATTAGATTTCCATAGATTAAGACACATTTGTCTTTCTTTAAATTGCAGATTAAGTAGATCGCGACCCTAAATTTCCATATATAATAGTTTGTCAAAACGTGTATTGTCATTCTTTAATGTTATTATTTTTCTTCCTTCTTACCGTACATAAAGAACTTTATAATAGTTTGCGGCTGTAGTTCGAATTCATATTTTTGTTAAATATATTTTTTAAATATTCATTAATCTAGGATAGGAATAAAGAATTCTTTTTTATTATGCGTGACTAAAAACTGACGGATGGACGAAGGTATAAAAAATTGGACATCGAAATACTCAAGGAAATCGCTTTTCAAAGTAATTTTTAGAAATTTAGTTTTTTTAATAATTAAGTTTTATATAACTTTATTACAATAATTTAAAAACTAAACTTGCATAAACACACTTCAATGATACATATGTAATAAAACACCAGCAACGATAAACCTTTTTACAACTTGTATTCATTTTTCTGTTAAATCGACTTTTCTACTAATTCTTGTTCTATAGATAATAATTTGCTCGGTTCTGTTTCATACTAAACACGCGGTTCAAAATGGGAACAAAAAGTGAGTGTCCCTTTCGATTCTTATTGAAATGAAATAAATAATGTTCCATAACCACACTTCCAAATATATAACGTTTTATGGACCATTATAATATTTAATGTCCATTTTGATTAAAACAGTTCATATATTTTTGCGTAAAAAGTCTCTATTTAAATATAGTAAAATATCTTCTTTGCAAAAATTGTCGCGAAATCCAAAACACCTAATTCCGGCATAATTTACTCACCATCTATTTTCTTTTTATAGATCTACTGTATCAAGATTAACTATATAGCTGTTCTTAATTAAAAATTACTGTTTCAGTTAGCCTGTTAATATTAAATTGGAAATACATTTGTAAGTGAATTTATCCCATGGATTCTTCACCTGGCTTCCATGATAATTTTTAGCCATTCTATTTTCAATGCTGCCCCAGATTTTTCTGCAGACAAAGGTCCTTGAATGAATTATGAATGTAATATCAAGCGTCTCTATAAAAGCAACAATGCTGGGGGAAACATTATTTGATCTTACGTTTCTGTAGGAAAACTTCTCTATGTTTCTAAGGTGTGATGGGAATTTATTTTTTCAATTTGAAAAGTAAGCATATTATATTTTTTATTTTCTTTTACTTTAGCAACGAGGTATAAATATACAGGCTTTGTATAAAAGGCGCCTACTTTCTATAACTTTCAAAATTTCCAAAAATCAACATTTATTTTTTCGCCAACTTTAATTAGAAAATATTTGAATTTGCATAACATTTTCACAAATCGTAATTTTTTTTGTAATTTTCATATTAGTAGCACCTATAGGATAACTCTAGGATAGATAGCCATAGAGGTTGGTTGGTTGTATTTATGACGGCCAATTATCTGCACCAGGGATATAGGCCCAGGGCGGAGTGCCCTTCGTGGGGGTCTTTCTAAGGGAACCTAACCCGTATTAACGCTTGGAAATCCAAGGTTCGAAGAAAACCACGAAAACTCCGAACGATTAGGCCGACGGGCGCGATTGGGATCGAACCCAGCACCTCCCGTCTACCAGCTTCGAGAGCAGAATCTCTCAGCCACTGGTGGGGCGATGGCCATAGAGGAGAGATGGCCAGTCTAAATATTTCCAAAACTTTATCATCGATTCCAACATAAACTTTGTTTGTATGAAATAGTTCAACGAGATTATTTATTGCGACGTGCAGTTGTGTTTTTCGATTATAAAAAGTAAGTGTAATTTTAATGTGTGTTTAATTTAGTGGTTGAATTTATTTTATTTATTTATTTATTTTTATTTATTTTTATTTATTTATTTTTTTTTTTTTACTTAGGTATCTGGAGGTTTTACAGTACGTACGTTCTCTATATTTTTTTACTGTAAAGACTTTTAAGACACGTATACAATCTGATCTTTACTTCTAAGCCTAAAACAAAGACGTACAATGGCTATTGATGCTTTAAATTGGGCGACCACCAGTCCTTCAATTTCAGGAGAGATGGTCACATGAAATCTAAGAGAGATGTCCACCTTTAATCAATATTTCAAAATTATATGGAGTGATTATTTTAACTAAATATAATTAAATTTAAAATAAATTTATAACGTTTATATTTATAAAGATATTAATTGATATAATCATTTAAATTTTAACTAACATAAAAATTTTAATAATAATAATAATAATAATAATAATAATAATAATAATAATAATGTAATAAGACTTACCGATTTATTTGTTTCAGAAAATACTGAAAAACATTAGAAGCATCCATAACAGAAAATGATAAAGTTGATAAATAAACTAAATGAACATAATAAGCCTAAAATTAACGCGAGGAAAAAAACCCCACGACATTTGCAGTCGCTAAAGGAACAAAATTCATTTAAATTATCAGATTCCACAGATTCCGTGTAAATAGAATTGGATTAAGATCACTGTGTTGGTTGTTCAAAACAATATAATATCACATCCAAAAAGGATGTCTGGATACAATGCATGAGGTACCGGAAGTGGTTCCACGAAACGTGTACAAATTATCAAGACCTTTGCCAAACACGTGGTAAGATTTTACGAAAAGTGAAGTATTGAAATTATACTTCAAATTTTGTTTATTCGAGTTTTATTCACTCATTTTCCATCATACAACTACATTTTTACAAATTGCTATATGTTTTTCATGATTAACTATATGAAATCTGTTATTTTTTTATATTTAACTTCACATTTTCTTTCTTGTATTGGATGGCCATCTTTCCTCAGCTTTAAGAAGAGATGGCCATTTGCCATTTTAATTTCAATATTGTTTAACACTTTTTCTTTTCAATATTTAATTATTTTTTGCATAAAATAGTATGAGTATATACATAAATATTTCTTGTATTTCCATTCTAAGAATTTTTATTTCAATCTTTAAAAACTATGGCCATCTATCCTAGAATTACCCGAGTCGTCGTCTGGTCTGTCTGTTTCTCTGTTCACACATAACAGCGCAAAAACTACCCAACCGAATGGTTTGAAATTTAATATATATAATCGTTGCATAATTTTGTCGAGTCATTCGAATCAAAACTTAAAAAGTCCTTCCGGCCAGTGCCGGGAGGAAGAGGTAGCTTTCATATTCCTTATTTTAAAAAAGCCAACTTATATTATTCAAACACACGAAGCTCAATTTAGTGGAAACCGAATATAGGAGGTTCAATACTAATTTTTATCAATATAGTGAATGACAATTTCGCGAAATTAGTCTGCTTTATCCAAGCTGCCTTTCTTTAAAGTAACTTATATTTGGCTGCCAAATTTGGCGATTTCTTAAAGTGTCTGCCATTTTAAGACAACATGGTGGATGAGGCTAACCAGTGAACTTGGTCGAGACCTTAGTAATTGCTGTGCACATGCTCACTCACATCCGAATCGGTTGATATATACGAGTGCTGTCGCAGGCAAAAAATCAGATTTTTCAAAATGTCACCCACATTAGAAATTGAAACTGCTATATCTGAGCCATTTTTTAAGATAAAGACAAACAAAAAATGCTCCTAAATCCTTATATCAAGGTCAAATACTTAAGAAAGAAAGCTTTTTCAATTTCTAGTTTTTTTGCACCTTAATTTAAATATATATATTTTTTAATTTAATGGCCGCCATTTTGAAACAAGATGGCTGATGAATCTGGCCAGCGAACTTAGTCGAGATATTGATGTAAACTATCCACATGCCTTTTTACATCGAAATAGGCGAATACGTGTGTTATCGCGTGACAAATACAAGATCGTTTCAAAATGTTAGACATGCTAGAAATTCAAAGTGCTATAATTTAACCATTTTTTAAGATATAAACAAAAGAACAAATTTTCAGAAACAAAAACTGCTCCGGAATCTTTGTATCAAGGCCAAACACATAAAAAAAATCTTTTTCATTTTCCAATTTTTTAATACCTCATTTTAAATTTTAAATGTAATTTTTTTAAATGGCAACCCTTTTGAAACAAGATGGCGAATGAAGCTGGCCAACGAACCCTGTCGAGACATTGGTTTGTAATATGTACAGACCAAGTTACATCCAAATCGGTTCATAAATACACCTGTTATCGCGTGACAAAAATCAGGTCGTTTTAAAATGTCAGCCACAATCGAAATTCAAAATACTATAACTCAGCCATTTTTTTAGATATAGACGAAACAAAAAATGTTCCGGAATCTTTGTATTAAGGTCAAACACATACGAAAAAAAATCTTTTTCATTTTCCTACTTTTTGGTATCTCATTTTAAATTTCAAATTTTTAAAATTTTTATAAATGGCCCGCCATTTTGAAACAAGATGACGAATGAAGCTGGCCAACGAACTCGGTCGAGATATTTGTATGTATTATGTACACACCAAGGTACATCCCAATCTGTTCATAAATACGCCTGTTATCACGTGACAAAAATCAGGACGTTTCAAAATGTCAGCCGTGCTAGAAATTCAAAATGCTATAACTCATCCATTTTTTAAGATATAGACGAAACAAAAACTGCTCCCGAATCTTTTTATCAAGGTCAAACACATAAGAAAAAAATATTTTTTCAATTTTCAATTTTTTGGTACCACATTTCAAGTTAAAATTTTTCTCAAAAATTTAAATGGCCGCCATTTTGAAACAAAATGGCGGATGAAGCTGGCCAACAAACTCGGTCGAGACATTGGTATGTACTATATACACACCGAAATACATCGAAATCAGTTCATAAATACGCCTTTTATCGCGTGGTAAATTTCGGGACTTTTCAAAATGTCAGCCACGGTACAAATTCAAAATGCTATAACTCAGCCATTTTTTAAGATATAGACGAAACAAAAACTTCTCCGGAATCTTTGTATAAAGGTCAAATACATAAGAAAAAAATATTTTTCCATTTTCAATATTTTGGTACCACATTTCAAATTTTAGATTTTTTTAAAAATTTTAAATGGCCGCCATTTTGAAACAAAACGGCGGATGAAGCTGGACAACGAACTCGGTCGAGAAATTGGTATGTACTATGTACACACCGAATTACATCAAAATCGGTTCATAAATACGAGAGTTACAGTGTGACACATCTCAGATATATATATATATATCTATTTATATAAAATCCAAGTCTCTGTGTGTCCCTCACTATTCCGGTAGGACCGCCTCATTGAAATGAGTAAATGTTGAAAAATATTAATGCAGGTTTACCACAGTAGCGCCAAATGTTAGCCAACTTGGCGATAGCTGGCTAATTTGGCGAAATTCCCATTTAAAACCATTAATCTTTCGTAATGGAGGTCACCGAAATTTAATTTAAACTCCACTCTTTTAAGATATTTTTTCGAAATCTATGTGTGAGAATTTAAAGTACATTTTTACATCTTCCTCCCGATGATACTAATAAAAAAGTCCTTCCGGCCAGTGCCGGGAGGAAGAGGTAGCTTTCATAATCCTTATTTAAAAAAAGCCAACTAATATCATGCAAACACACGAAGCTCAATTTAGTGGAAACCGAATATAGGAGATTCAATACTAATTTTTATCAATATAATGAATGAGAATTTCGCGAAATTAGTCAGCTTTATCCAAGCTGCTTTTCTTTAAAGTAACTTATATTTGGCTGCCAAATTCGGCAATTTCTTAAAGTGCCTGTCATTTTAAGACAACATAGTGGATGAGGCTAAGCAGTGAACTTGGTCGAGACCTTAGTAATTGCTGTGCACATGCTCACTCACATCGGAATCGGTTAATATATAGGAGTGCTGTCGCATGCAAAAAATCAGATTTTTCAAAATGTCACCCACAATAGAAATTGAAACTGCTATATCTGAGCCATTTTTTAAGGTAAAGACAAACAGAAAATGCTCCTGAATCCTTATATCAAGATCAAGTACTTAAGAAAGAAACCTTTTTCAATTTCTAATTTTTTTGCACCTCACTTTAAATATATATATATATTTTAATTTAATGGTCGCCATTTTCAAACAAGATGGCTGATGAATCTGGATAGCGAACTTTGTCGATGTATTGATATATACTATCCACATGCCTTCTTACATCGAAATAGGCGAATAAGTGTGTAATCGCGTGACAAATACAAGATCGTTTCAAAATGTTAGCCATGCTAGAAATTCAAAGTGCTATAAATCAACCATTTTTTAAGATATCAACAAAAGAACAAATTTTCAGAAACAAAAACTGCTCCGGAATCTTTGTATCAAAGCCAAACACATAAAAAAAATCTTTTTCATTTTCCAATTTTTTAATACCTCATTTTGAATTTTAAATTTAATTTTTTTTAAATGGCAACCCTTTTGAAACAAGATGGCGAATGAAGCTGGCCAACGAACTCGGTCGAGACATTGGTATGTACTATGTACAGACCAAGTTACATCCAAAAAGGTTCATAAATACGCCTGTTATCGCGTGACAAAAATCAGGTCGTTTTAAAATGTCAGCCACAAGAGAAATTCAAAATGCTATTACTCAGCCATTTTTTTTTTAGATATAGACGAAAGAACAACTGTTCCGGAATCTTTGTATTAAGGTCAAACACATGCAAAAAAAATCTTTTTCTTTTTCCAATTTTTTGGTATCTCATCTAATTTTTTTTATTTTTTTATTTTCTTAAATGGCCGCCATTTTGAAACAAGATGGCGGATGAAGCTGGCCAACGAACTCGGTCGAGATATTTGTATGTACTATGTACACACCAAGGTACATCCAAGTCGGTTCATAAATACGCCTGTTATTACGTGAGAAAAATCAGGACGTTTCAAAATGTCAGCCACGCCAGAAATTCAAAATGCTATAACTCAGCCATTTCTTAAGATATAGACGAAACAAAAACTGCTCCAGAATCTTTTTATTAAGGTCAAACACATAAGAAGAAAATATTTTTTCAATTTTCAATTTTTGTACCACATTTCAAATTTAAATTTTTCTTAAAAATTTAAATGGCCGCCATTTTTAAACAAGATGGTGGGTGAAGCTGGCCAACGAACCCGGTCGAGACATTGGTATGTACTATGTATAAACGAAGTTGCATCCAAATTGGTTCATAAATACGCCTTTTATCGCGTGACAAAATTCAGGACGTTTCAAAATGTCAGCCACGCTAGAAATTCAAAATGTTATAACTCAGCCATTTTTTAAGATATAGACGAAACAAAAACTGCTCCGAAATCTTTGTATAAAGGTCAAATACATAAGAAAAAAATATTTTTCCATTTTCAATTTTTTGGTACCACATTTCAAATTTTAAATTTTTAAAAAAATTTTAAATGGCCGCCATTTTGAAACAAAATGGCGGATGAAGCTGGCCAACGAACTCGGTCGAGAGATTGGTATGTACTATGTACACACCGAATTACATCCAAATCGGTTCATAAATATGCCTTTTATCGCGTGACAAAATTCAGGACGTTTCAAAATGTCAGCCACGCTAGAAATTCAAAATGCTATAACGCAGCCATTTTTTAAGATATAGACGAAACAAAAACTGCTCCGGAATCTTTGTATAAAGGTCAAATACATAAGAAAAAAATATTTTTCCATTTTTAATTTTTTGGTACCACATTTCAAGTTTTAAATTTTTTTAAAAAATTTAAATGGCCGCCATTTTGAAACAAAACGGCGGATGAACCTGGCCAACGAACTCGGTCGAGACATTGGTATGTACTATGTACACACCGAATTACATCAAAATCGGTTCATAATTACGGGAGTTACAGTGTGACATAGGTCAGATATATATATATATATATATATATATATATATATATATATATATATATATATATATATATATATCAATTTTGAACGGAGGGTGGTTTCGGGGTCTGGGGGTCATGATCGATGAAAATATACCAAAATTTTTTGAAATCGCTTTCCTCCGAACGGCTGCAATAGGTAGCTTTTTTGTAAAGAAAGCTACCTAATAACCGCCAACAGACAACGGTGTACTGTGTGAGCTCCTAACTGCGCGATTTTAATGTGCTTTAGGTACTTTTCCAGTATAGGTGCCTTGGCGAAAAAGGAAATTTGGTAACATATTTTCCGGGAACCTATTCACTGTTTCGTTTTATATACACACGCATTTTTTTCGATATTTATACGATTTATTTAACATAAAAAAGCCGTTTCTCTAATTTTATACAGAAACACATGTAATTCGTACATAAAAACATCAATAATATATATATAAAACAAACAAAAACGCTCATCAAATTTGTTTTCATAGCTGTTTATATGATTTGACAACAAATCTCGATATTTTTCCATTATACGGACACCATGCCAAAATGTATGCTAAAGCTCCAATTATTTCAAAATGCTAAAAGATATTTGTAATTTTATGCCAGCAGTTTAATATGAGTTTTATTTTATTGCTTTATTTTATAGCAGTTATTTGTTCACTTATTTTAAGTATATATTTGTGATTTGATGAAATAGTTCGTAAAAATCTGGAATTTTCAAATGTTATATTTTTTAAATGCTCACTTTAGTATCGACAATGGTTTTTCTTTTATTTTCCAAATGCTTCAATTCCCGATTTTGCGCTAACTATTACGCTTGGCGACAATGGTTTCCGCATAACGGAAAAGTACCCAAATCTCACTTTCTGATGCCCAAATTACACCAAGCTTTTTTAAAAAAATGCCAAAGCCCCTACAGTGGAAAAGCACCAAACTGTCTATTATTTTGCGCTATCCGTGTTATAGTTTGTACTATATGCAAGGGGAGGGGAGCGAAGAGTTTAAACATTAAATATTAAAGTTTCGGCACAGATGTCACGCCCCATGTTGGCGCGATTTTTTTCTGACGCCAATGTCATATACACAACGGGTACTTAACTGGCGCCAAAGTGTCATAATTTTGCTTGATATGGTAATCCGGATGTTGTTGTTTATGCTGTTCATGTTTTCGCCAAATTGGTGTCGGAAAAAAATCGCGCCAATATATGATAACGTATATGACAACTGTGCCAAAGTTTCTATAAAGCAGTATAAGACTAAAAAATTAAGAATAAAATAAATGCAAACTAAGATTAAAGAAGAAAGAAAAATCATGCGTTAAGCATAGAATATGAAACACTTTCCAACACATCCTGAATTTTTTAACAAAACTTCGTTATTTAGGGAAATAAGGTAAATAAGATAACGTTACTTCTTAGATATCCCGTCGACCAATTTTGCAAATTATATGAATCGCCAAATCAATAGTAAAACATTAACAAAAATACAAATAAAACGTCGAATTAATGGTTTTATTGGCCATTATTTGCATTTAATCTTACAATTAATTAATTAATGGCAACCATTATTGGCAATTAATCTTACAATTTGGCGACAATAATTTGGTCGACGGGATAACTAAGAAGTACCAAGATAACTAAGTAAACATTTTAGAAAATGCATAAAAAAATTTGGTACAGATGTCATATTCGCCCCATATTGGCGCGATTTTTTTCGGTTGCCAATTTGGCGAAAACACCAACAGCATAAACAACATAATCCGGGTTACCACATCAAGCAAAAGAACGACACTTTGGCGCAAGTTAAGTACCCTTTGCCTATATGATTTGGCGTCAGAAAAAAATCACGCCAATATGGGGCGAATATGACATCTGTTCCAAAAATTTAAAAATTGATTTCAGCAGTTACCGTCCATAGCCAATAGTACCGTTATTACATGCCACTATTTAGCTAAAATTTAATTTAAACTACTCTTAAAACTACTGAAATCACATTTCCAGATATTATCATCCATAGACAGTTATGTATCCAATTCTTTGAGTGACCATGTATATCATTTTATCTATATTCTACAAACATTTCTTAGGAAACTAAATGCAGTTCGTCGTAAAAATCCATAACTCCTTTGAAAACCTCCTTTAAGCATTTTACTCTCATTCTCAGTAACCCTTACGAATTCTTTTGTGTAGCCCTGCATATTAACTGTAGTATTTATACACACAGTATAGTATGCATAAATGTAGTGAAACATAAAAGCGCATATCATAATTAAAAATGCATTTCTAGCAATCATTGCTTATGTACAGTACTTCGGAAAAAGTTTCTTGGCGAGAAAGAAGTTTGCCAACGTATTTTCTGGCAACCTATTTACTGCTTCATACTCACAAGCAATTTTTTCCATATGTGTACAATTTGGCACAGATGTCATATGCGCCCCATATTGGCGCGATTTTTTTCCGACGCCAATTTAGCGAAAACATCAACAGCATAAGCAACATTCGGGTTACCATTACAAGCAAAGGAACAGATGTCATATTCGCCCCATATTGGCGCGATTTTTTTCTGTCGCCAATATCATATAGGCAACAGGTACTTAACTTGAGCCAAAGTGTCGTTATTTTGCTTGATGTGGTAACCCGGATTATGTTGTTTATGCTGTTGATGTTTTCGCCAAATTGGCAACCGAAAAAAATCGCGCCAATATGGGGCGAATATGACATGTGTACCCAAGCAAAGTAACGACACTTTGGTGCCAGTTAAGTACCCGGTGCGTATGTGACATCGGCGTCAAAAAAAAAAATCGTGCCAATATGGGCGTATATGACATCTGTGCCGACAATTTAATATAAAAAAAGCTATTTACCCATTTTTATAAAGAAACAGAAGTAATTTTTGCACAAATGTCTTATACGCATGGAGGTTAGCGTTATTTTTCTATGACGCCAATTTGGCAGAAATCTCACTTTCGAATACCAGTTACTTATATATTTTTCAATTATTTGCTATCATTTTGTAAAGGAAATAACTATAAATAAATAAAAGTTTGAATAATAACTATAGAACAAAGCAGTTTATATAATTAAAAAACAGAAAATAAAAGTAAATAAACAATTTATTAATAAATAAAACACAATAACCTGGTTACGATAGCAGGCAAAATAACACCATTTTGGCGCCAGTTAGGTATCCCGGTTCATATCTGAAATCTGTGCCGTAATATGTATATAAAAATATATGGAACAGATGTCATATTCGCTCCATATTGGCGCGATTTTTTTCTGTCGCCAATATTATATAGGCAACAGGTACTTAACTTGCGCCAAAGTGTCGTTATTTTGCTTGATGTGGTAACCCGGATTATGTTGTTTATGCTGTTGATGTTTTCGCCAAATTGGCAACCGAAAAAAATCGCGCCAATATGGGGCGAATATGACATCTGTACCAAATATATATATATATTTAGAAACGATTTTTTTATGTATATAAGTGCATATATAAACAAAGATAAAAGTTCATTAGATTTGTTTTCATAGCTGTTTATATATTTTCGCAACACATATATATATATATATATATATATTATGCATATATATATATATACATATATATATATACATATATATATATATTTAGAAACGATTTTTTTTATGTATGTAAGTGCATATATAAACAAAGATAAAAGTTCATTAGATTTGTTTTCATAGCTGTTTATATATATTCGCACTTTCTGATGCCCGAATCGCGCCAAGCTTTTTTTAAAAATGCGCTATAATGGAAAAGTACTTAAATAAATAATTAACAGAAATAACAAATTATACAAACTAAAACTTTTTATTTCGACATCAAACCATTGTTTTTAATTTCGATTAAAAATACATATATCCTTGGATAACTTCAATTGAAATTAAGTTCACAGCTTAATATCTCATTCCATAAACCTAAACAAACACAAGTGATTCATTCATCGTGAAACGTCAAAAATATTAAATCATTGAGGTAATCATTTACAAAGTTAGTTCTCCAACAATCAATGGGCAATATTCTAATGACGTCATAGTAGGTAAAATGGCGGCGTTATCGTTTGTTTATGGTTTGTAATCACAAGGATTTAATTTTGCAATGTCTCTTAGTTGCATTATTTTATTGTGATATTTATGAGCTCAGAACAAAAGCCTATTTTTTCATTATTTAGTTATTAAAGACGGAAAAAAATCATAAATGCATGATTTGAAAATTTTAAATAATTTTCTTTCTTAATACTAAAAAATAACATCGGGAAGTAACAGCGGGTTTAAGTTAAATAAGTTTAACTGTTTAATTCTGTTGTAATATTCAAAATAACTGTATTTATTAGATTTCAGTACTCAACATCAGGGCCCGATTAAACTTTGAAGTTAGAGGAATTACAATGTCATTTCAGGACCTTTCTTTTGGAGAAGCTCCTCTAAATTCCATATATACATGGAAAATCATCAGTGTTAGAAATATTATTCCTAGGACTGACATAACACGAGAACGGCCTGCAATTTTACACAAGTTTTTGAAAGCTACTTTATATCAGGAATTTCACTAAAAACTGGTTACTCTTTTGTTATAGCGGCCCACACTATTAGGATTATGACAAGTTGCAGCCAATTTCGCCAACGTCGTAACCAAGATCGTGAAGCACACATATATAATACCATATAATACCATTTCATGAAATCGTATACGATAATTTAACAGTTTTTAACCTTACTTCAAGTGTGTTATTTATTTATTTTTAAGGCTCAACAATCTAAATTTTCCAATATATGAATTTAAAAAAATGTAAACAAAGATTGAATAGACATGACCGCAAAAAGCCTCAAATCTGCATAACACATGGAACCAAATTGTGCAGATTAGTGGCCTTCTACTGTACACAGTTTTTCATAAATGTGTTTCGTTCTTAAAATGTGTTATTTTCATCTATCACTGCGGAACAAGCGAGAAAACTCATATTCTTGCAAATGAGTTGTATATATCTTTATATCTAAATTTCCGTCATTTTTGACGGGCTACCTTTCTAGTATATCTATAATAATAAAGAAAGAAGTTTGTGTGTGAGTGAGCGAGTGTGTCGACGGTGTTCTGAAGAGACCGCTGCACGTAAAGCTACAAAATTTGGGGAAAAGCTACGTCTATATATGAAGTTTTGCACCTCGAAGCCCGATTTTCGATTTTTTGATTAGATTTTTTTTTATTTAATTTTTTATGCGATTTTTAGCACTTTTTTAAGTTTTGAGGAGATTTTTTCCATATAAGTGAGAAGAATATGGTTTCTTTCTTTTAACCCAATATAGTTAATTTTGTTCTCTTTTAAGAAAGTTTATTCGGAATTCATGCAGCGATTTTTGAATTTTTAGCGAATTTTTTATGCAATTATTGAACAGCATTTAATGCATTTCCATACCTATATGGCGGTTACCGTACAGGGACACAGTTCTGTCGCCAAATACCGCCATGTTTGACGCCAACTTGGCGGTATATCGCCAAATTTGGCGATCGAAATGAGTCGCCAAAAGTGACGCCAACTTGGCGATATGTCTAATATTTCGCGAAATTCCCATAGACTTCAATTGTAAACCAATATGGATTACTTGCTTACAGAAAATCAACAAATTGAAATATTTGAATGCAACAAAAACTAATATTAACTTAAGGGATTATATTAATTATATTTAAGGGAATCCAAGTAAATTGAATTGTGAATAAAAGTAACATGATACAATGCTTAGATTATTGTATTTTATTGATATTTTCAACGAAAGGGTTGCCAGTGGTCATTTTGCCGAAAATTATAGTTGATAAATGAATTGAAATGGTATATCCGTTATGAAATAATGTAAACAACTCGCAAATTAAAAGAAAATAACTGTTATTTGTTTAATTAAAAAAAAAAAAGAATCAAAAACCTTTTTAATGCGAGATAAAATTTATAAAATGAAAATATTTATTTTAAATATGAAAGGAATGTTTATAAAACTTAAAAAATAAATTAGTATGAAAGAAGCAATTGATACATTATTTGGCGATTTTTCGCTTCGCCAGGTTAATAAAAATGTGCCTGAAAAAACTTGAAGAAATAAAATTTAAGTAACAGACTTTTAGTCCTTCTTTTTTTTAATTCAATTTAATTATCATTTTTATGTAATTTTCGCATCGTGTGTCTTACAGGAGAAAGGCTTTATTTGTGAGTTACATGCTATTTAATTATTACCTTGGTCGCCAAACAATGCAATTTTAAGCCACAAAGGCAGAAGCGTGAAATAAGCCAGGCGAAGGTCGCAATAATTTTTTTAAAGTATAGGAGAGCATTTTGGAGTAAATCTTTATATTCAAATGTAAATTACATAAAAGGATTTAAAATTATAACTATGTTGTCAAGTATTTAAATTTTAGTGTAAAAATATGCCATATACACACATATTTTATAATCTTCGATAATCGACCACCATCAAATGACATACTTACTATATTATTGAAAGTTTTGTTGGCACAGATGTCATATACGCTCCATGGTACATAATGGGCTCCAAAATGGCGTTATTTTGCCTGACATGGTAACTCGGCTATTGTTGTTTATTTATTAATAAATTGTTTATTTACTTTTATTTTCTTTTTTACAGTTATATAAACTGTTTTATTCTATAGATATTAATTAATCTTTTTATTATTTATTGCTATTTCCTTTTAAAACAATAGAAAATAATTTAAATATATATATTAGGGTGTGCCGAAAAAAACTTTTTTTCTCTTTTTGATTCGCTATACCGCGTAAAACTTGTGTCTAGGGTAGCTTAGCAAAATGCAATAACAAAGTAAATAAATTTTTACGTTTGGCAGTAGCGCATCGGGCTTAAAATTTGAGAAAAAACACAATTTTGATAATTTTTCTAATAAATGGAAATAAATCAAATACCTTATATAACAAGCAGCTATTGACATATTTTAGTAGAAAAGAGTATAGGAATGATAAATAAACGAAAAAGTAAATACATTTCTCAACACATTGGCAGCGGATTATGTTTAAAAAAAGGCATTTTTTTATGAAAAATTTTCATTGAAGTAAAAACTACTTTTCTGATTGTACTATTACCTGATCTGATTACCTTTATCTGATTGTACCTGAGTGTAATTTCACTTTGTAATAAAATATAGTCCTTTACTTGTCTTTACTATCTTTTGGAAGTTTGAAATAAGATTTGCTTGAAAAACTAGGCAATGAAGATCTCGAGAAAAGTGTCGTTCTTATTAAAACATATCTGGACCCAAAGACTTTTTATGATACCCCGGTTACCAACTTCATGCACCGTTCTACTGTTTGGAATTGACATGGGAATTGGTCAAATTTCCACCGGGCCGCTGTTTCATCTGATTCGACCTTAGACCAAATATTTCGTTGGTGGCTCTTCTCAGAAAAAGGTGGTGGTGAAAGTGTAGTAGAGTTCCAGTGAATCATTTCGATGTAGTCTGTAGCTAAAATGATTTTGGATGTTTGAAAACACCTGATTGACTTTCTTTTAGAAGCTAAGTTTCTAGCCTTTATAATTCTTCTGAAATGTCACTCTCATATTTGATCCGTTTTATCTACTATCATACTCAAAACAAATTTTCTGGATTGGCAAAAAATGCGTTTCTCTCAATTACTGGTTCAATGACCTTCAGCAAGTTTACAGAGAGGAATTTTGACGATTTTATAACTTTCAATACATGTTCCGGCCCATATGTGAAGTATTTACTTTTTTTTAAATACTTAACCATACAGGTACATAAGACTTCAGGAGAAAAGAAACTATTATCTTGTGTTCGTCTGTTGGATTTTCAATACTTAAATACAACTGGAGAATTCTGTTCTCCGTCGCTAGGCACCTTGCGTGGAAAGTGTGACAGGCTCAGAACAGATAAATTTTCAGAACAGCTGCCTGCTTTTATAGTACAAATAATGTCCAGTAGGTACTGCTGATCTTTGCTTAATTTTTGCTGGTCAGTTCTGGAAATTCACACTCAGCACTGTTAAATTTACCACTGGGAGTTTCTCACATTTCCTGAGCTGCGTGCCAATCGGACTAGTGATTTTGGCCCAGTCTTTTCACCATTTAACGTTTGAAACAAATGCCGGAATGGCAATTCATTGAAATGCAAGAGGCATACACCACCACCTCCCCCCCACTGTAATGGTTTTTTAACTTCTTCTTCAATGTGAATAACACCGGTTTTCCACACCGTACTAGTAACAGTGCCATCACATTCAATCACATTTTTTATTTCCTTTACGTCCACACTTCCAATTTTACCAATACCATGCATTCTTTGAAAGTACAAGAATTTTAGTTCAATGATGGGTATATTTTTTGCTTTTTCACAGTTACAAATAATAGAGACAGGACACTCACAAAACTCAGGGACCAATTTACAATTGCAGTCTAATGTCATTTTCACTTACACGCAGAGACAACAAACAGTAACAAAGATTTTTTTTAAATCTTCGACTCTCTTTTTCAACTTTTACTTTCACTTATCACGCTTAAAGGACTCCATAGAATTACGATAACTGTCATAATATGTATTTGTTAACTGAACAATTCTGTAAGGCGTTACTGTCAGTATTGAAGCTTTATCAAACACAGATTTAAATTTTGGCGCCACAATAATAGAAACGTGAGGAAAATGACCTGTTGTTTGATTTCAAGGCTAAGTTGTAACTTTCATGGAAGCAACACTTGAGAAAGTCTTCATAAGTTGGAAGTTTATTCACCTGTAACTCTTTTGGATGGCGAAATAACGGGCAGTTAAAGTCACTGCGAGTAATTTCTTCGGAAACAGCCATAACACAGTGATCGAATCACTTATTAAGCGGTCATTAATTAAATCAGTCTTTAAGAAACGCGATTGAAACGCACAAGAAGAACACACTGCTAATCATTGCCGGCCAAATTCTAGTGATCTACTCACAGGAACCGTTGTGTCATAAAGCACACGCATGCGTATCACACAGTGCATTGTGAAGCGTCAGTACAAGTAGTATTGACGGGCTCCAATTCACAGCAGGGCTCGTCGCGCTGGACTGCTACCAGAATAGAACGACTCATAATACAGCTTGAATGCGTCAATTTAAGGATATTTTAATTGCTTTGCTCTACCCTAAATGAAGTAATTTTGTTTCTCTTTTTTGTTATAATGTGCTTTTTGATCTTTCTTTTAAAGCCTTTTCACCATAGCAGTTTTTTATCTTTTTCGTTTGTAGCTTTAAAAAAATCGAAAGAAAACTACTGCTTTTTCAATAAATTTCAATTATTCAAGTGCGATGCGCTACCGCCAAACGTAAAAAAATATTTAATTTGTTTTTGCATTTTACTAAGCTACCCTAAAACCAAGTTTTCCGCGGTATAGCAAATCAAAAAACAAAAAAAAAAGTTTTTTCGGCCCACTCTAATATATATGTAACTGGTATTCGAAACCGATGTTTTCACCAAATTGGCGTGAAAAAAAAAATCGCGCCAAACCCGGTACGTATCTATGCCTAATAGTTATTTACATTATTGTGATTACTTAGTATCAGGCAACAGATTGAAGAGTATTTGGTATATTTTTAATGTATGGGCTTTGGTGAGTTAGAGAAAATGGCCTTGGCGAATGAAGTGAATTTTACGCATATTTACTGGCAAACTATTTAATTTTCATATACATATAAGCATTATTTTTTCAATTTTTATTTTATTTATTTATATAACGAAGAGCTATTTATCTACTTTTAAATACCAACAGAAATAATTTGTGGTTCTAACTGATTATCCCATAGACCAAAAAAAATATCGCCAAACTATAAGACTAAATGCCAATAATGGGTGATCATAAATGTCAAATTTACTTGACATTAAACACTTTTCAACTGTTTGTTACGTCATCAGGTGATTTTTAATTCGATATTTACGTTTCTTCGCGATCTGCTGCAATTTTTTAACATTCCATTTTTGACCTATAATACTAAAGTAATTTCTACCTTCATTTCAATAAAGTTTATTCGGATTTCATATAACAATTTTCGAATTTTTCGGGTATTTTGTATGTGATTTTTAGTGTAGTTTAGCGATTTTCTACCATTTTTCCACATTAGTGAAAGACGTTGATAGAAGTTGAATCAACTTTCAATCTTCGAACACAATATATATATATATATATATATATATATATATATATATTCTCTTTTCGAAATTTGCGCAGTGATTTAAAATTTTTTCGCGATATCTTATTGTGATTTTCGGAGGTTTTTCGCAATTCGTGCTGTTTTTTTACGTACACGGGCAACACCGGGCAAGTTAGCTAGTATATATATATATATATATATATATATACTAGGGGGCTCTGCCCCCTACGAGCTACGCTCGTCAAACCCCGTTCAGCCACCGCAGACTCTAACAGCACGCTAATTTGATCGGCTTTAAAAAGATTTCGGAAGATTGAATTATAATTGGAATCTGACAATTATAATCTGACGTAATTTTCACCAAACTTTTCTTTCTCTTTTTAATATTCACGTAAAATACTTTTGTTAGAAATGAAATATTATGATCATCTTAAAATATTAAATAAATGTCTAGCGCAATTTTTAAATTTAAAATGTTTTGCAATATTATTTTTTGTTCATTTTACGTAATAAGTGTAATGTGACGTAAATGTGACGTAAATTCTCTTATTTAAGACTTTTAAGGCATGATAATGAATTTATTATTTTACAATATTCTTTCTCTTTTAAAATTCAGGTGTCAATATAGTTTTTATGACGTAATTTTCAATGAGTTCCTGCTTTTTATATTTTCTGTTTATAATAGTCATGAATAAAAAATTTTATTATTTGAAGCAAACATTATTGTTTGCGCTGTTTATACAGTTGGCAACAGTTTAAATTAATACAATTTTCTAAAATATGAAAAAAATATCTCTCGAAATGCTGAAAATTTGAATTTAAAATAGACATAAAACCTCAAAAAATGAGTCAAATTAAAAAACTGATTGCAGTCTGCATATCGGAAAATTCTGACGCATAAAATGATCTAAAAGTGATTAAATTCCTATGTACAGTTTTTGCTCCTATAAAACTTGTTTAATAGAACGATTTTGTCTAACTTTGGCCTTAAATATTTCTTAAAATGATTCTTAGATTTGAAAACTGTCTGCATCAGCGTGTTTATCAAACATTTCTCTATTACACTACCGATTTTCATATTTTTGTATGCAACAGTTTTTTTAATATTAACGAAGAAAGGCTATGCTTAAGCATTCAAATTGGATACCGATCTGCCGGGAATATCTACGCAGATTTTCATTGATCCGTTTCCAAGTCAAAACTTTTTTTTATATATAGAAGGATAAATGGATATATATATATATATAGATAAAATGTTGAACGGAGGGTGGTTTCGAGGTCTGGGGGTCACGATCGATCAAAATATATCAAAAAATTTTGAACTTTCCTCCGAACGGCTGCAATAGGTAGCTTTTTGTAATGAAAGCTACCTAAAAGACATTGATAAAAGTTTTCTTCATTCTATTAAATTCTATCATATGTAATTAACTAAATGATAACCCATGACAGGAAATGATTCGATGTTGCCATGGTGATTACATCCTATGTAAGATGGAGTCATATTATTTCCGTATTACTGGTATGTGTAATCGTAATAAATTTTGTATTCGTTCATTTTTTCATAAGAGTAAAACAGCTATTGCACTAAGTATAAAAGTAGTTATAGTACGAACGCACCTCATTTGCCACGTTTGACGTACAATTTCCGATTTAATTTCTAAAAATATTAATTTTCTTTTTCGTCGTAAAATTAGATTAACTGTCTTTATTAACTGAGCAAAAATTTGTAAAACAAACTGACAGACTGAGAAAAATATTAGTGCTAGAAATAGAATATGTACTTTAAATAAGGTAGTTTATTTTAAATGTAAAGAAAATATATCTATCGTATTTTTGTATGATTTGGAAGGAATAAAATGGTAAAAGAGTACATTATTTTTCAATAAATTATATCATTTTTTCTGGTAAAATCTAAAATTCAATATTTCCGCAACGTAGAATATTATATTTCCTTATGGAAAACAAAATATAAATCGTGATGTAAAAAAAAAAAAAAAAAAAAAAACCCTAAAAAATTACACGAAAACATTTATCAAATGTTTAAAAAAAAATCCCCCCAAAATCATTTACTATGTTTCTACTTCCTTTCGCTAGTTTCCTTCACGAATAAAGTGTACAGAAATGTAGCAAAAACTGTTTTAGCCTAAAATATCTAACAAGGATTGCTTTTGTCCGAAGAAAACGCAGAACTATCGAAATCTTTGTACGAAAGAAAAAAAAAATATTTCCCTAGTAAAATGAGGTACCAATTCTATTTAGTATACTCAAAATATAGTTCTTTCATTCCTGCCAGTTATTGCATATTACTTGAATTGCTTGTTGAATATACTGTAACCTGAGAGGCAGACTGGTAAATGTTGACAAAATATACTAACGCAAAAGCATTTTATAAATCCCATTCAACTTGAATATTTTAACTAAAGGGAAATTCGGAAATAGTGGTAACAAAAGAGCTTGAAAGTTGATAGATATGTGTTATTTTACTGCTCTATATGTCCAATCACCTAATCCATGTCAGTATCATACTAAGAGAAAATAACGAAACGGGGACACGACTTTTCGAAAAAAAACAAAAAAAAAACCTTTCTATTCGAAAAAATTCCAAACAGAATATACAGATACATTTATTATTATGTTTTCATATTTCTCCTTTACAAGAGCAATTTATTTCTGAATTCATAAAAATTTGCTTTCTTATTTCTGATTATTTTGTCTTTTTTATAATATTTATATTGTAGTGATTTATCACTAAATGATCAATTGAGTGCATTTAAATTTTAGAGACTGAATTCGGCATAACACGGGAAGATATGTAGCATCATAATCTGTATCCAGAAAGAGAATGTTTGACCTGACTGATTGATTAACGCACAGGCGGAACTACTAAAGCTAGAAATTTTAACACAGGTATATGTTCGTAACATATAATAAAGATCCACTAAAAAAACGATTTTTTCGAAATTCATCTCCTAAGGGGTTTGAACGACGTGCATAAAACTTTTCGATCATTTCGTCATATCTAAAAAAACAATTATATGTAAGAGTGAGATATGCAGCATAACAAATCTAATAAAAAATAGTTAAACCACTATTTAAGCTATTTTTGAACACGCGGTGGAGGGGTTAAAGGGAGTTGTTGAAGTTAAAAAAATATTTTATTCTATAATCGGCTCTGCAGCCAATTACTATATTTTACACAAGCATGGATTTTTGCAAAACTAATATTATTGTTGCAACCCTTCTTGTTACTCTCATAATCTTGAAACGTTTGTCGTAGATTTTGGCTATGGACCCAACTAAGGAAGATTAAACAAATAAAATAACTGTAGCTGGATTAGTTTTCGATTAGAAATTTGGTGCAATGATTCTTCACAGGTTATTTTCTCTTTAGTCTTTCTTTTTAATTTCATTCTTTTAAAATTGTTTTTACGCTTCAGCGATTGAATTTTAGTCTTATATTAAATGTACTACATTTATTCGTCTTCTGAAAAAAAAAATTTTTGAGTAGAGGTTTACGTTTTAAACACGGATCGCCAATACAACCATTTATGACCTCGAGGTGCTCAAGTCCCCGTGATAGTGATTATGGTATTTACGGTCTAAAGGCGTGAACAGCGCATAGTCCTCTGTTAGAATGATTGGTGTTTTAACTGTTAATATATGCAAAATTCGTAGGGCCCCGTTATAGTTATTGTCGTTTGAATGATATATGAGGTGCAAATCCTACAGTACCTGTACTGTGATCTCCGAATTAACGGTTTATCGTTTCAAAACGTGCTGGGACCCGTTATTTTGATCACCATATTAAGTACGCGTAACATACAGAGCCCAGATACAATAATTGTTGTTTTAACTGTTCGTGTATGCAAAATTCGCAGTTCTCTGTTATAGTTATTGTCGTTTGAATGATATATGAGGTTGGAATCCCACAGATCCTGTACAGTGATTTCCGCTTTAAGCATTTATCGTTACAAAATGCACAGGGCCCCGTTATTTTGATCACAGTATTAAATACGCGGACCCCAGATACAATGCGATATATATATTTTGTTTATCTTATCCCATTTTTGTTTTATTTTACTCCGACCACTCCTTCATCCCTTAGTATAAAATTAAAAATCTTTCAGTGTAAATTCTTATCACTAACATAACTTTCTTTAATAAATAAAACGGATTTTTCTAAAGAAGTATTCTTCTGCAAGTATAATTTTAAAATTCAATGCCTACTTCTACCAATTTTCCTTTTATTCCCTTAGTAAAATTCTTCTTATAAAAGTCTCAACAATTCTTAACAATTTCTGGAAGTGTTTGTGACAAATAATAATAATAATAATATTAATAATAATAACAATAATAATAAAGCAATTTTCATTCCATCGAATAAAAATATATTGCAGGATATACATTTGTTGCTATCTTTAATTTATAAGAAGGTTGCCAGTTCTTTGTAAAAATGCAATATTTTTACTCTAGTTTTCGAAATACTTTTAAATGCGTAAACGAGATAGTTCACACTTCTTTTTGAATTTAAATAGTCCTGAATAAAATCATTTCATAAAAATGACCTGGAATGAATAATTTTACAATGTAATAAATGCGTATAAAAATGCAAATGAAAATGTTTTTTTTATTATTATTACGTTAGCAATAGCACAAAAAATGATGCAATTCGAGAGAATTTCAAAGATTTTATTTCCATTCGGCAAATCCTTTATAATTCTCAGACGCTTTAGAATGAGATATATTTTTAAATAACAAAGTTATATTTTAATGCAAGTACTATTTTATTGTGTTTTAAAATATTTTGATAGAATTTCAGAAAGATTGCAAACGCTTCATATTTAAATAGTTTTCCTAATGAAATTTAGTTCTATAATTCTTATTAATTAGCGCTTATATTTTGTAATAATTTCTTTCAGTAGTATATTTATGTTTTAAGAAATTGTTGAAACAAATATTATAACACTTATCGAAATGTTGGTGTTAGAATAAAATTGATTAGCGATTGATCTAAGTAATGCAATCGTAAAAGGCACATTGGGTAATGTACGAGTTTTTACTAAATCTTCTTAAAAATAAAGTTTAAATGTTGTAGATAACCGTTTTAGTTATTTAATTATTTTAGTTATATTATTAAGTTAGGGAAAAGTTTTATTATAGTGAGTTTTCATGAATATTCTGGTGGATGCTTGAAATATTGGCTTAAATTCAGACGAAATGAAATTTGTATAAACACTCGTCTGAATAAAAGCATGCATTTCCGTATTCTATATAAAACATTACTTAGATTACTCGAACACAAGAACAGATTACTCGAGCATCCATGTATTAATATTTTTCATTCTTATAATTTATACTTTATAATAATTTTAATATTTATCATTATAAAAATGTATTAATAACATTTCTTTAACGAAATATCTAAGAGTACCACAAGTACTGTGTAAAATAGTTCCTTGTAAAATAGTACCTTGCTTTCCTTGAAACTACATTCAAAGACAGGAAAATTACATGCACTTACTCCGACTACAGGGTGGGTCAAAAGTTCCGTATCACAGATGCCTTTTATTTTTTTTATTTGAGTGCTATTGAACGACATGCCATAACGCCAATTTTAGTGGCTAACATTCTTAGGAACATGAACGATCGCCTGCAGTTGTGTTTTGACAACGGAGACAACCATATAGGGAACATATTATAACAATGCATGTTGTTCCTATGATGCGTTACTTTTGGCCCACCCTGTATATATGTATTAATGAACAATGAATTAGCAGACACGATAGTAGATAAACATTTCTGATATCTTTTTTTAATGTTATGCCATGGTATATTTATTAATAAATATTCTTAAAATTTACAGTTTATGTATTGTAGATGGATCTTCTTAGTCATTTTTACCCTTAAGGTAATAAATTAGGGAACAGTATCCTTATAGTGTATTTTCATTTATATTCTGGTGGATACTTGAAATATAGCCTGTAATTCAGACGAAATGCAATTTGTGTAAACATAAGGGTGTTTCATTTTTGCAAATATGTGATTTTCATACGACTTTGCTTGCGCCTCGAGTCTGAGTGATGTAAAAGATATATATGCCAAATTTCAAGAAGATTGGATAATATTTAGAGGTTGCACACTTTGATCACTTTTATCGCAAATTAGTGAAATATCTAATATTGAAGTACTTTGTACTAATGGGCTTCTCATGTGTTTCTTTAATCTTTTGAAGGTAATTGAACTTTAAAATGGGAACCTTAAGAGGAATTTGGCGGCTAGGAAAAGTGCCTAGTGATGAGTTTTTATTAGTCCCTGCGTAATTATGAGTTTTTATTAGTATTGTGTCCCTGCAAAGAAGCAAGTACACTTAGTTTTCTTTCCCATCACAAGGAAATGAAAGAAAGCCTTTTGGATTCTGCTAAATCTACCAGTCCTAAACTACAAGAAGTGTAGAAGAAAGCAAAAATTCCTGTGAAGACGGAGGATAATATCAGAGCTGGTTTACAGAAGATGTACAAACAATAGCAAATCCTGAGTATAGAGAAATCGAGAAACACGGATAAAGCAAATGTGCAACAGCAGACTTCGAAAGATGATCTCATCAAGTTATTTGACATTTCCTGGCAAAATGTGAAGGGCATGACCAGCATATCACAAGAAGATAAAGAATTTCTTAGGTCACAAAGAGAAGATTGTATGAGTTCGTCAGTTAGTGGAGTTGATAAGGTTTTCGCCTAAAAAAAGAAAGAACTAAGTATGCAAACGTGTTAACTACCTCCAAATATCCTGAAAGACAGAAGCCATCTAAGAGAAGATTACAAAGAGTTATTCTCTTATTACTCTTGCACCTAGAAGGTTGGTCTAAAAACGACTTCGGTTTCAGGATTCCAGAGGCTCTGCATCAAGCAAGGTGGATGGCAAAGGCAGTATATGCACTTAAAATTGCTCTCTTCTCTAAACAGTTGAATGTTCCTCAACGAGAATTGGAAAGAAATGAAAAGAGTTGCACATTGTGTCAGCATCATATATGTTCACTTTTTGCTTGAGGCAGTTGTAAGTCCATGGGCTCCAATGAATGATTTGGATATGCTACAGCTTCTGAACATTTACCCAGATGCAGATGTCAAACAAAGTGCTCTGACATTTGCAAAGTTGATACAGATACATTTGGTATTTTTTAGAAACAAACGTAGGATTGGCTTTTTTGGACATAAGTATTATTCCGGCTAATAAGAGAAATATGACTCTAAATTTCGAAACCAAACCTGTTAAGTAAAAGAAATTAAACTATTCGAGGTAAAAAAAAACTAGTTTTTGAAGGAAAAGACATGAACCATTTCGAGGGATTCACGATATGACAGAATATTGCAGTGATTCTCTAAGAAGCCATATGAACGCTCTTATTGCGGTCAATGATACAGCAGAAAGATGAATTGATCTGATTAAACCAATTAGTCAGGGACAAACAACAAAAACAATTCTTGTTGAGGGTATTCGAGCATTACAGAAAAATCTTCACCAAGCCAACAAAGAAGAGATTACATCGTTCAAAGTTGATTAATATAACACATATTTTGCATATTGTACTATCTATTAATCTTACTGTCTAGTTTTAGTATTATTTGAAGTGTGTGATTTCTAGTTGTCCCGATAAAAGTAATTAACATTAAGAAATCTTATTTTTTGCCTACTTTTACAAAACTGATCAAAGTGTGCAACCCCTAAATATTATCCGATGTTAATGAAATTTGGCATATATGTCTTTTATACCACTTAGACTCGGGGCGTAAGCAAAGTCTGCAAAAAATTTGCATTTTATTTTTTGCTTTACAAAATGAAACACCCTAGTAAACATTTATCTAAATAAAAATATGAATTTCTGTATTTTATATATCTGACAAAGAAAATATACTTTTTAACAATGGATCTTTTTAGGAAGGTAATTTGATTGTTATAAATTGCATTTTGAGGAGAATACCGTTCTACCTGTAATCCTAATATTTGGTAAATTTTAAATTATTAAAAAACTTCCTTCATTGCAAAATATTTACATAAGCTTTTTTTTATTCTTGAAGTTTATATATTTGCGTTTTATATAAAACAAGCAAAAGTATGAATGAAAGATTTTATTAAAATCTGAATATTTCATGCGTAAACTTGTATTTTGCCTTTGTGTTAGGGTGCAGTATTAGTTTTAAAAATACAGTATTTGTGAACTGATATTCAACTAGTGAAGCAAAGTCTCAGTCATCTAAAGAGATAAACATTCTTTGATTTTCTTTACTCGCATTTTAATTTCGTGGGTAACTTTCCCTGTATTTACACTTCATTTTATCTATGAATTTACATAAATACTATATATGTATATATTTGCATAACAATTACTACCAAAAACTGTTCTTTTTTTAAGAATTTTGTCGTATTCGTTTATTCAGAATATTTAAAATGAATAGCTTTCATTTATTTTGAATTGCGAATTGTAAAATTTATTTTAATAAAAGAGTTATTAAAGAATACAATTTATTTTATAAAAGACTATTTTTATAACTTTATTAAAAGAGTTAATGTGAGAGATATGTTAGCTGCACAAATCAGTTTTAAGATATTCTTCACCACTGCCATTACAAAAATGAATTTCTAATGAAAATAAATAGCAATCTATTTTAGAGATGTTTAAAATATCGATTAATGTTGCACCCAATATAATTAATGTATTCACAAAAACTTTGTTTGCATCACAGTACACATATATGGAATTTACAATTTTATTAAAGGAAAGAAGTGCTGCATTATTAAAAATTCTGTAATTTCCATGAATATTTTAGGATAAATATTTTTATTTGTTTATATTTATGCACATCATTTAGCAATAACACACTATTATTTGACCTTTTAAATATTACTGATCTGTAGAAAACTGCTGAAGAGTTCAAAAGGTGTTATACTGTTTCAATTGGAAAGGAGTTTGAACAATGGAAAATAGCTTTTTATGATATACATTTTATTTCGCACTGAATTTTATGAAAGCAAGTTAGTCGAAACCTATAGGGTTTCTACAATAAACTTTTCCCGAATCAAATTCCAAATATTACTATAATAATTCATTGATAGTTTTTATACGGATATTTTTTATACAGATCTGCCAGGCATAAAAATGAGATGTCTTTTGAAATGGGAATGTAGTATCTATAAATGTTTTTTTTTTTTTTTTTTTATGAAAACGGATGCAAAATTTTAAAAATTGCAAAAAAATAGCGGAAACGGTTCTTCAAAAAAGTTTGATGGGTCAAAATGGATATTTTTTCAAACGAATTACGCCGTTATAAAGATGGAACTGCGTATTTTTGGCTTAGTAATTTTTGTGTTATTGTATTTTAAATAGTTAACCCTATACGGCTTCGAAAAACGTTGGTAGAAAACAAAAACGATGTTTAAAAAATATATTTTTTTAAAGAGTTCATTTTAATATTTTTCTTAAGAGATTGTACTGTTAGAAAGGTTATAACACGAAATTTATGAGTGTATTTTTTTCTGTTTTATCGTATTTCGAATAGTTAGGACTATGCGAGCTGATGAAGACGCGAAAAAGAATTAAGTTTTACGACGTTCGGTTCACACGTGTGTAACGTGCTTTCAGTAGCATCACTGGGGCTTTTTATGCCATTTTGGGATATTCATTATGAGTTTTAAATAATAAATGTGTTAATTGACAAACATGAAATATCTGAGCTTCAGGTTCATTAGGACCTGCCTTGGACTATACTGATCCAAATTTTCAGACCCCTACGTCCGGTATCCCTAAGCGCCACACACAGGCACACATACATACATTTTTCTTTGATTAATATAGATAACGACTTCATCGGTCATAAGAAAAAACATTTCTTTAAATCGTTATTATTTTAGGTTAAAAATTACGTCCTAAAATTACAAGCCTAATAAAACGTACAATGTCATTATCGATATCTAGACTCATACAATAACATAACTAATGGTTATAATTAAATTGATAATCTACAAAGCTTTAAATTCCTTTAGTGTATTGTGTATGATAAAAAATTACGTTTGACCACGATTTCTTAAAAGAAATGTTTTGAAAATCAGCTGAAAACATCATGTCGTTGTACAAGAAAATCAGGCGGTTTGTTGATGTAGTTTAAAAACAAAAATATTTAGTGAAATTCGATTATATAGACGTGACGTCTAATTTATACATAATCCAAGAGTTTAATTGAACTGAGTGAAGTAATACAGGTCGGGATGTGGCACACCGGCCTAAAACGGATAATGAAGCGTTTTTAATGTCTCTTTCAGGAGAATTTAACATTACATCCTATAAAATGTATTCGAAAAGTAGAACACATGTTATTATATAACTAACCGGCGTCCAGATACTGTTAATTGAAGCATTATTCAGGGTTACTCAAAAATTATAGCAATGTCCTAAAAGTATTGCAACTTTCATGGAAGATAATAGACAAATAAACAAACATCTAAATTGCATCGCAATACATTTATTATATCGCAAGTTCTTAGCGGCTCACTGCACAACAAAATGGGAATTTGTCTCATAACTTTATATGTAAAGAAGATATTGTAGTGATGTTTTCAGCAGATATAATCGTTGAAATGTTGCGAGATTTTGAGAAGTTTTGAAAATGACTTCTCTGAAAAGAACACTCAGTTAAGCAGTACATAATTTAAAATGTGACTGGAACAACATAGTTTCTTACCGACCCAATTTTAATCCGATTACAGATTTTCTTCATATTGGCTAACATGTAACCTAAATCAAAAGTAATTCCCTAGCAATTTTAACAAACGTTTTTGTTATTCTTAAACTTATGAACGAAACGAAATATTTATGAACGGAATCGGCTTATAGTGACAGATGGAAAATGTGTCTTTTGACTGTAATTTCTTATGGGAAGGTTGTTTTTCTTGACGCGTGTAATCATCTGTGAAAGGTTCTGGATTGGGGGAATTTTTTATGAGGTTGCATTTACGGTGATAATTATATATTTAAAACTATATTCAGATCACCTGTAACTTTTAGTAGATTTTAATCCGCATACAATAATGTGTTTAAAACATAGATGAAACAACGCCGAAAAACTGGCAATAAATTGCAATCAGAAAAATAAATTTTGTTAAAATCACTGTAAATACAAAATGTTTTTACGATGTCATTTTCTATAATGTCATTCATACACTGTAGTTTCGCATTTATGGTGATTTTAAGAAAGTTTTAATTTTCTAAATGTTCAAAATATGTTAAGAAATTTACAATAAAATTTTGTTATTTAAAAAACACATTATTGAATTCAATGCAGTAAGCAATTACCCTCATAATATCTAAAATATAAATATTAAACGATCATCTCAACATATGCATCATCGTTATAAGATTATTCAATAAAGTAATACAGAAAATTGTATACCATTTTCTGCTTAATCCAACTAGAGCTTCAAAAGTTTTTTCCTTAAAAAAATCTTATTTAATTAAAAAAATACATATCGTTACATTTTCTTCCATTATATATCCGAATATATTTTATTATTTATGTTGCTATTTTCCTTAAAAAATATATTGAACATTACACTAAATATACATTACATATAGAAAATAAAATATTCGTAAACATTTTAATTTTGTTTACAAAATTAAATTTCTTAATTAATTCAGTTCCAATTAAATATTATCCATAAAATTAGTTTCGTAAAGAAAAAATTGTAAACTTCTTATTTACTTTGCGCGGTATTTTAATTAAAAACACTTTTAACGAAAACACCATTTTTACATACCAGTAATATATTAATAAACATCTTTCTTTGGAAATGATACAAAAAATTTACTAAGCCACAAAAAATATAAATGATACGGCGTAGTATTTTTCTTATTTACTCATTTAATTTGCAAATAAAATTATTGTCGCTGGCATTTAAATGTATAAAAACAACGATGAAACTCTTGAAAAACAAAATCAGATTTCTTTGAAAATATTTGCAATTAATTAAATTAATAAAATTTGTTTATTTTATTCTTGTTTTATTAAATAAAAGATATATGTATTTTAATCCATTATATAATGAATAAAGAAAATTCTTTCATACGCTTTTGACAGTTTCGGGTTACGTTTTTCATGTTTTTAAGTCCATTATAGAAAGCTTTTTCCATGACTGGATTTAAATATCGAGTTTTTATAAAGGAATAAATTTGATTCGTTATATGATGTCGTGTCAATTCGTTGCGCTTAATTTATCGTTGAACAATTAATCCATCGAGCCGCCAATTCATGGCAGCGTCACTTTTTGAGTTTCGTCTTCAACTACGGTAGATTCAATTGATCGCAACATTAATGTTTTTAAAGACGGTGATGAGAAGTAATTCTAAGAAAAAAAGAACAGATGATCATTTATTTAGTGTTAATATTTTTTGAAATATCACGAATCAGCACACTGTAGATACAAGCATATTTTAAATTACTTTTATGTATATACAGGGTCACTTTAAATTGTTTTATTAAATAAAAGATATATGTATTTTAATCCGTTATATAATGAATAAAGAAAATTCTTTCATACGCTTTTGACAGTTTCAGGTTACGTTTTTCATGTTTTTAAGTCCATTATAGAAAGCTTTTTTAATGACTGGATTTAAATATCGAATTTTTATAAAGGAATAAATTTGATTCGTTATATGATGTCGTGTCAATTCGTTGCGCTCAATTCGTCATTGAACAATTAATCCATCGCGCCGCCAATTCATGGGAGCGTCACTTTTTGCGTTTCGTCTTCAACTATGGTAGATTCAATTGATCGCAACATTTATGTTCTTAAAGACGGTGATGAGAAGTAATTCTAAGAGAAAAAGAATAGATGGTAATTTATTTAGTGTTAATATTTTTTGAGATATCACGAATTAGCACACTGTAGACACAAGCATATTTTTAATTACTTTTATGTATATATAGGGTCACTTTAAATTGTTTTTGCAAAATAAGAAGGATGCTAGTACCCATTCTGACGAGCAATAATTACCATGGAACATAAGTTCGCAAACCACTTATTTAGTTACAAATACAGGGTGTTTCATACTAACTGGACTCGGTTTGACGGTAATAATTTTGATAAAAATAACAATATTGCAATGAAAATATAATGATGTGTACCTTGTTTTGTATGAAATGCGATAACATCACGAAAAGTACTTGGAAAAAAGGGTGTTCAAGCATTTGATTATATCTTATGGACTGGTATTCTCAGTATAAAATGTGGAGCGTCAAGTGCAAAGTTCTGCGCTTATAATGGAAACTTTTACCACTTTATTTTATGTTTTCACGTTTACAATAAAAATGAGCATGTCAGTTAAAAGTTTCATTATAATATACTAAAGTTTTCTGAAAGTTAAAACCATTTTGTTCCACTTCACGTTACACACTTCATGACTATTTTTGCGATTTTCTCCCACTAAACGTGATTTGCGACCCCATGTTCTTTGGCAATTTTTCATCCTTTTGATGCTTACTATCACTCCTCTGATTTTGAAAAAACAATTTAGACTTATCCTGTATATATACAGGGTGATTCAAAATGAATGAGAAAAAACGAAAATATGTTTTCGTTTTTCCTCGTTCATTTTGAATTTTGAAAGGCGATTGCTGTAATGGGTTTATATTTGAAATACAAATCTAATGTGAAACTATAACTATACAAGTTCATAAATTCTTCATGTGAGCCCCTCCCGTGATATGGCGAATGTCTATGTGGTAATCCAACTCCTGACACACTTTTTATAGCATAACCCTGTGTTATTGAGTCCAACAGGTCACTTATACGCTGCTTTTATTCATGTAGGTACTAAGAAAGTCGAGGCACGAACGATTTTTCCTCCACGTACTCCCAAAGGAAAAAAATCGTTGATTTTTTGGGACTTCGTACAAACGTTTCAAAAAGTTTTCCTCTAATTCGTTTTTGGCTCGTGGTCGTCCCCTGCTTTTCCCTTGCATAAGCAGCCCGTCTCCTCAAACTGCTTCATCCACCTTATAATATTGAGACGTTGAGGGGGTTCTTTAAAAAATATATTCCGGAAATGCCTCTGTAGAACGACAACTGATGATATTCTGCTTACTCTAATGGACAGCACATTTTCTTATGCGACGATGTCGTCATTTTGAATAACAGCGCCTCTAGTGATGATTTCGATAAGATCAGACTTTTCACTGCTGCCCGATGAAACTGTTATATTTAAACTTACATGATATATTTTTATTTTCTAATTAAATCCATTACAGCGGTTTAACTTTGCTTGTCCTTTTGTCGCATTCATTTTGAATCACCTTGTATATATACAAATATATATATATATATGTATGTATGCAATGTGAATTGAAAAGGTTTTTTAAATAAGGCATGATTTCATATTATGTCGATGAAATAGTCCTGAAATTAAATTTTATAATGTTATAGCTTTCATATTTTAATACTAGTGTTCCTATGTGTTCCTAGTAGCTCCTATATCTTATATTTTCAAATATTTTCTATGTTTCCTGACAAATACAATACTAAGATTTCTAATCTTATACGAACATGCATCTCTGATACCTTGTTTTTTTTATTAATTTTTGAAGGTTTTCGCCAGTAAAAACGGACAGATGATTTTTTAGATCCTGAAGTATAACATTTTTTATTCTTGTACTAGGAAGAGCGTTGAGAAAACTTTTCAAAACATAAATTATAGGACACAAGAATTGTATAAAAATATAAAAAGAAAGAAAAATCTTGCGTTAAGCATAGATTATGAACCACTTTCCAAATTTTTCTGAAATCTTTAGCAAAACTTCGATATTTAGGGAAATAAGATAAATAATATTACTAAGTAAACGTTTTAGAAAACGCATAAAACATTTAAAAAACTGATTTCAGCAGTTACCGTCCATAGCCAAATATGAAATCTAATTCTTTTGAACAGCCCCGTATTTGATCTGTAGGTCGATATATATACTATATAATGGGAAAGTTTAGTTTAGCAAGAAAACGCATAATAGGTTGAAAATTTTCTTTCACCTATTTATACTATTAGATGAAAACATACTTGATTACTTTTGTTCAGCCCTTTAGTTTACCTAGCACCTTTATTACACAGCACTATTTAGCTAAAATTTAGTTCAAACTAAAACACTTATAAAACTACTGAAATTAAATTTCCAGAAATTACTATGTATAAATTCCATGTATCCAATTCTTTCTGTGACACTGTATATCATTTTATCTATATTTTACAAACATTTCATAGTAAAGTAAATGCAGTTCAGCATAAAAATGCATAAATCATTAAAAAAAAAACACCTTTAAGCAGTTTACGCTCGTACTCAGTAACCTTTGCGATTTCTTTTACGTCGCCCTGTATATCAACTATAGCATTTATACACACCATATAGTATGCATAAATAAAGCGAAACTTAAAAGCGCATATCATAATTAAGAATGCGTTTCCTGCCATCATCGCTAATATACAGTACTTCGGATAAAATATACCTTCTGAAATCTTTTGTGTGTCTTTGTAAATGCTATGCACTTCGTATTATACGTGAAATAACTTATCGTAATCTCCAACGACCCATATCAATTTCATTATATATGAAATAGTTTAACATAATTAAAATTTGAAAGTGTGTAATACGTTTAAAATTCATTTGAATTTATTTTTTCCCACTGGCCGTAATGTAACGGAATACTTTTGACTGTCCCTGTAAATGAAATAAACATGCTACAAACTTCATTTGAAATATAGATCGTGCTATGGTGAACGTGAATAATATCCAAATATTTCAGGGCAATCTGAGTATATTTACGGGAGCTAGAGCGCGGACAGACGTACGGACAAACCGAAGTCATAAACACTTTTCCAATTTGTTGGAAAGTATTAAAAAGGATAACTTTCTGGAAAAATAATGTAGAACTTTTTTACCAACATAATCGAAATTTCTATTTTAACTTTTAAGTATTTTACATTACTTACGATTATTAATTATTTTTTTATTTATTAATTCAATAATTATTTATATTCTGATGCATAATTTATTTATTTTATTAGTACGGTACATTAAAAAAATCAAAAAAGCTAATTATTTACTGAAATATTATTTAATATTGTTTTTAACAAATTTTCTGTTTTAGCTTAGCTATAATAAACACCCTTAATGATTGTTAAAATATTTTTTTGCCTAACAGTAATAAAAATTTATTTAGAGATTGAAATTATTTTCTTTATCTTAACACTTGAAATGTCATATAAAAGACATTTTACTTTATTAAATTATTATTTAAAAAATTTATTTTGAACATAATGTGTCAATTGCATGTGTTATAAATAATTTATTTCCATTTTTTACAAAGATTTATTATTTTGATAATTTATTCCCATATTCGTAAAAGACATGCTTCGAAGTATAATTACTTAAACTTATATTGACTTTTATCAGTATTTTACGTCTTATATTTAAAGATATTATTGTGTTTTTATTTCATTACATCATTTCTTATTAAAAGAAAAATTTATAATTAAAAAAATATGGTAATGTGTATATGAAGGGTAATGCTAACAACAAAGCAATATTAATAAATTAATTTTATCCTTTTGCTTCTATCAAAATTAAAACTTTTAAAATTAATGTATTTCGTAAACATTTTACGGTTTTTATGACTACGGTGATATTTTATTAAAATGA
The DNA here is from genome assembly GCA_963932465.1 of Maratus speciosus. Taxonomy (NCBI): domain Eukaryota; kingdom Metazoa; phylum Arthropoda; class Arachnida; order Araneae; family Salticidae; genus Maratus; species Maratus speciosus. The sequence continues at coordinate 172,101,069 of OZ010790.1, read as the reverse complement.
TTATTCGTGCCTTCTATTGATATTTAAAAGTAAATTTCAATAATTATACGTAAAAAATAACCTACCAAAGAAGTCTTGAAAATTTCGCTTAAGGTTAAAAATTCCTTATAATGGGAAATTATTTGAGTCATGAAATAGAGTTCTAAACATACCATTGATCATTTATACGAATGAGAATTATAAAATAAAATAAAATCGCAGAAAGAAAATTGAAATGATTGAAGTATTAAAATGTTTTAACAAAAGAATCAGACATTTATCATCAAATGCGATTGCTTCCATTACTTCTTAGAAGTAAAACAAAATCACAATTAAAATACATTTATATAAGACAGTCCATCAGAAAATGTGTTATGTTGTAATGAATAGTATATTAAAGAATATAAGAATGTCGTTTAAATATTACTTTAGAGGCATAACACAAAATTCTCCTTGAGGCAATTTCAAAGATTTTATTTTTAGTTTGAATATTCCCTAGTTTAAAGTGGCCAAAAGAAAATGTATGTGCTTAAAATAACAAACATATTTTTATCATTAGTAGAATATTAGGTGTTTAAAAAATAAATTTGAAAAAAAGTAGAAGACTTTGAAACTTTTTATTTAAAAATGCCTTTTTAATGAAGTTTAAATCTATCTAAATGATAAGAATATATCATTTAAATTTTATTTTTTTCTGAATGTTATTAGATATAATGTAATCGAAAAAGAAAATTCCCATTTTTTATATTTTTCAGAGGGTTTTTTATTATAATGGCAAACTTATGTTGCTAATAGTTTGTATTAACGTTAAAGTTAAAAATTACTTATAATGGTAAATTATTTGCATCATGAAATAGAGTTGTAGGTATACCATTGATCATTTATGTAAATGAGAATTATAAAATGTTACACAGAGGGAAAAAAATATTGGAATATTTGAAAAAAAATCATACATTTATCATTAAATGCGACTATTAGCATTAAATTTTAAAAGCAAAGCATTCACGAATAAAATTAATCTCAAAATCTGAATCGTTGGGAGTGGTTAAATAGCGCAAACTGAACTGGGTTTAGGCATTGAAAATTGACCTTCCCCTCCCCCTCACATCAGTTCAGTTTGCGCTATTTAACCACTCCCAGCGATTCAGATTTTGAGCTCAAAATTTAAGTTTTAGTCTAAGTTTTGAGAGCATTTAATGAGATACAAAACATAACGGTAAAAAATAGTTCGTTGCTCCAAATTCTAAAGCGCCCTCTAACGGCAGTTTAATAACTTTATCTTTAAAATTTAATTTCAAGAAAATACTGACATAAAGAATAGTTTTAGCGAAAACCACAAACGGATTGACCAGTTTTTCCGTTTTGATAATCTTTTGAAATTCTAGACCCTAAATTTTAATGGCGCTTATCCCCTTCGGAAGACATTTGGAACCTTTAGTTTCTTATTGAATATTGTTTGTCTTGATATGTACTATCACCCCTTAAAGTTTTGTTCAAGGGTTTAGATTCACCCTGTATAAAATACGCTATCAGAAAATGTTTTACATTATAATGAATAATATGTTAAAGAAAATAAGAATGTCGTTTAAATGTTACTTTAGAGACATTATGCAAAGTCCTCCATGGGACAATTTCAAAGAATTTATTTTCATTTTGAATATTCCTTAGTTTAAAGTGGCTAAAAGAAATTGTATGTGTTTAAAATGAACATATTTTTATTATAAGTACAATATTAAGAGATTAAGAAATAAATATCCAAATAGGCAGAATGCTTTTAAACATTTTATTTAGAAATGCATTTTTCATGAAGATTATGCTATCTAAATTATGATAATATACCTTTTCAAAACAAATCCCCATTTTTTATATTTTTCAGTGTTTTTTATTTACTATAATCGCAAACTATGTTACTTATAGACTGTATGAATGTTAAAATTAAAAATTCCTTATAATGGCAAATTATTTTCTTCACGAAATAGAGTTCTGAGTATACCATGGAGCCTTTATATGCATGAGAATTATAAAATGTTGCTCACACCAAGGAAAATTAAAAAATATAGAAATATATGAATAAAAAGGTCATACATTTATCATCAAATGCGGCTACCAGCATTACTTCTTAGAAGCGAAAAAAAAATGTTTATCTAAGACAGCCCACCGAAAATGTATTACAATGTAATGAATATCATTTAAATGTTTCTTTAGAGACATCATGAAAAATTCGCCTTGAGGCAATTTCAAAGATTTTATTTTCATTTTGAATATTCCCTAGATTAAAGTGGCTAAAAGAAAATGTATGTGTTTAAAATAACAAAAATCTTTTTATCATAAATAGAATACTAGGTGTTTAAGAAATAAATATGTGAAAAGGTAGAAGACTTTTAAGCTTTTTATTTAAAAATCCTTTTTTAATGAAGTTTTATTCTATCTGATGAGAATTTATCTTTTAAATTATACACTTTTTTTCTGAATGTTATTAGCATTAATGTAATCGAAAAGAAAATTCTCATTTTTTATATTTGTCAGATGCTTTTTCATTATAATCACAAACTTATGTTGCTAATTGATTATATGAATGCCAAAGTAAAAAAAAAAAAATCTTTATAATGGAAAATTATTTGCTTCATGAAATAGAGTTGTAGGTGTACCATTTATTATTTATATGAATGATATTTATAAAATTTTACTCACACAAAGGAAATATCAAAATTATTGAAATATTTGAATAAAAGAATCGTACTTTTATCATAAAATGCAAGTACTAGCATTACTTCTTAGAAGCAAAACATTCACGAATAAAATTCCTTTATATGAAATATTCCATCAAAAAATATTTTACATTATAATGAATATTATATTAAAGAAAATAAGAATGTCGTTTAAATGTTGCTTTATAGATAACATGCAAAATTCTCCTTGAGGCACTTTCAAAGATTTTATTTAAGTTTAAGAAATAAATATGAGAATAGGTAGGATGCTTTAATTTTTTTTAGAAATGCATTTTTTACAAAGTTTCATTTTGTCGAAATGATCAGAATGTATATTTTAAGTTTTATTTATTTCTGAATGTTATTATTATTAGTGCAATCGATAAAAAAATCCTTTTTTAAAATATTTTTAAGAGCATTTTTTTTATTATAATCATAGGCTAATATTGCTAACAACCAGATTATATGAATTTTAAAATATTATGCACTAGCCCTCCGAACGTTTTGAGGGCTTTCCTACATTTACATAAAAATGCTTGTAAAACTAATATTAATTAAAATTTTCTTTCCCTGTTTGTTTCTATAAACCACCTCATGCCCCTTTATTTCATATACATTTTAAAATACAATTCTGATTTAAATTTTTTTTTTCTCAACAGATTTAAACTGTTTTTGAGAAACGGAAAAATACGTCCAAACCACTCAGAGGGTTAGACAAGAAAGTGGATAGCGCACTTTATTAAAATATGTATCGGAAAAAGTTATTTTACGTTTTCTTAATAAGTTTTTTGTCAAAAGTTATTTATCGTTGCAAAGGGTTAACAAGATATTTTTTAGAACTGATTGCGGCATTTTAGACAAAAAAGAAGGATCTTTCAGAATATGGCTTCCGTTTTTAACTACAGCTCATATTCAAAATATTAGAATAATTACTTTTCTTTACAACTGAAAATATCTTTTGGAAAATTTAATGTCTTTTTATGCAAATATGCAAACGATATTTTTATTAAGAACTTATTGTTGATTAAGCTTATTTATTATCTTAAAATTAATATCATTTTTGAAAAGACTAATTTAAAAGAAAATTATTTCGAAAAGTCAAAATATATATATATAATAATATTTATTCAAGTGGTTCAAAATATTAGAATATTTCACATTAATTCTCTTTAATTATCACCAATTCATAACTGGTGGCATCATGGATTAAATTAAGACGATATTATTTAAAATCAATATTCTCTTTGTAGTTTGTTTGCTTTTTCGTCTTAAAATATGTCGTGTGAGTGATATTCCTGAATCTATTAAACTTAGGATGGCTGATTTGTGTTGGCACGGTAAAAATCATTGTTATATAGCGAATTTTTTACACTGTTCGCAATCAAGCGTTAATAAAATACTAACACAATATTTAAAAATGGAAATTTTCAAAATAATCGCCGAAATGGCGGCCGAAAACTAAAAACATCTGCTAGATATGACAGGAAACTGAAGCGTATAGTTAAGAAAAACCGTTTTAAAAGTGTGCTATTCTTACACCGAAAATGGAAAGAAGAAGGGGTTGAAGTTTCTACATCGAGAACATTAAGACGTCTCCATAAATTTAAATTTGAATCTCGTGTACCGAAAACAAAACCTCTTATGACTGCAAACAAAAGCGTATAAGATTGAATTGGTGGAAATCAAGACGTTTACGGAGCTAAGAAGATTGGAAAAACATATTAGTTAGTGATGAAATTATGTTGTATAGATACAAAACATACTTTCATCACTAAATAATATATTAGTGAACCTGAAAAAAAAAATCCATATCAATTTTAAACCAGCTCTTCCCTCTGTTAAGGGCCCTGGCAAGCGATTGAATAGCCTAGAAAAGGAACACATTTACAAGTATTTTCGGACAACCTATTTGCTGTTTCATATCGACATTTTTGCATTTTTTAAAATACATACATAAACCAGTATAATACCTCTTCAGTTTTATTTTCATAGTCGTTTATACCATTTGACAAAAAATCGCACTTTCTTAAACTCGAATTGCGTCAAGCTTTTTTTAAAAAGCAAAGTCCATATGACAATGAAATTCCATGAAGGGAATTAAACATGGTAATAAAGCATTTAGGTAAGTGCAATTGGAAAATCGTCAAATATTGTTCTTATCGCCATGTTTCGTAATGCATACTTTTAATTTAAAATACACACATTAAATAAATTTATAAACACGATTTGACTCATTTAATTAAAAATAATAATATGTAAATAAATAAAAATAATAATAAGAGATAATAGTCAAAACATTTATTTCAACATCAACACAAGTTACACTTGCGGGGAAAGAAGGCGGTTTTTAACAAAAAAAATAAAATAAAATAAAATACTCTTGGCAAAATCTGAACCGGGGTAAAAAAAAAAATGTGCAGTGATTAATTCAAATATTATAGGAATATTTCGTAATCTAGTTTTCAACCAATGTCTTATTTTAAAAAGCTTCGCTTAACTGCAATTAAATTTCATTGCTGTAACATTTTATTTATTTATTTATTTATTTATTTTTTTTTTTTTTTGGGGGGGGGGGGGGAGAATGCAAGATTGCATATATTTACATTTAAATTTTAAACTTTCGTTTATGTACCGGTTGCATGTATGAATAATTAGCACCTTGATGATCGAGCTTCACTCGAAACATATGTAAAAAACTGCTTGTGTGATACGTGTGCTGAAAGCCATTATTACTTAGCTATTATAACTCCCGTTCGTTATAACAATGTTGCTCTTAGTTTGTTTTGCTTTTGTTTGACGTCAACCTTGCCTGTGTATCTGAATACGAATTATTGGTCATTTTTCTTGCACAAAGAGTGGTTATAACATAATTGTTTCATTTTGCATAGCATGTACCAATTGCAATATTGATACTTTTAAGTTAGTCAAGGGCAGGTGATAAATTGACAATATTTTTTCCATACTATATTCATCTTGCATTCATTTCATTTAAAATATAAAGCTTTCATTCACTTCATTTAAAATACACGTTTTTAACTAAATTCACTGTACTTTAATAACATTACTTTGCATTGGCGTTTTTTTTTTTAAAAGCTTTATGCAGTTTTGACTTCAGAAAGTGAGATTTGTTACAAATGCTTATTTTTTTACAAATAAATATAAATATTTTTGGCACAGATGTCACATACGCACCACGTTGGAGCGATTTTTTTCTGACGCCAATTTGGCGAAAACTTCGTTTTCGAATACCAGTTAAATATATATTTTTAAAAAGGGAATAACAACAAATAAAAAAAGTTTAATTAATAACTATAGAACAAAACAATTTATATAATTAAAAAAAAGAAAATAAAAGTAAATAAATAATTTATTAATAAATAAACAACAACATCTAGGTTATCATCAAGCAAAATAACGAAACATTGGCGCCAGTTAAGCACCCCGGTGCCTATATAACATTGGCGTCAGAAAAAAATCGCGCCAACGTGATGCGCATGTCCCATCTGTGCGTAAATGTCTTGTTTACACTAAATTAATTGTTTAAATCTTTAAAAAATTGCTTGGGTACATGAAAGAATGAGTAGGTTACCAGAAAATATGCATGAAAGTTTACTTCTCTCGCCAAATCCATTATCTTTACCTATAAGACGCCTATTCTGGAAAAGTACAAATTTCGGTACTTGTTAGTTATCCCGTCGACCAAATTACTGTCGCCAAATTGTAAGATTAAATGCCAATAAAGGTTGATCGTAAATGTCACATTCACTTGACAACACGTGTTTACGTCATCAAGTGATTTTAATTTCGACGTTTTATTTGTATTTTTAATAATGTTACACTAATTTATTTGTTCTTTAAAATATTTAAGTTATTTAGTATTAATATAAAGTTATTTTTTAAAAAAGTTATTTAAAATAAAAATTATGTCAATTTGTATAATTTGGCGGGTGGTTTGGCGATTTATATAATTTGCCGAAATTGGTCGACGGGATAAGTAACAAGCACCCAAATTTCATTTAAAATACTAAAAAGACAAAAATAAATAAATTAAGGATAAATGATGCCACAAATAAAAATTGTTTATTTAAACATAAAATTACTGTTTCAAATTTTCACACGCAAATTTTGGCGATTAAAAAATGCTATTGGGTAGATTATCGTAAAATCTGAAATTCTACGTTATTGTGGCTTTTTTCTTTGAAATAGAAAAAAAAAAATCCAGATTTAATTTCCTGTTTGATTAAATTTAAATATATATTTTTTTTTTGCACATTAATATTAGTGCGGGCATATTTTCTTTGCTCTATGTGCTATTCGGTTTTCTACGAAAACACCCAGCCGGTGAAAATGACATACACTAAATTTCCGTGACGTATGTAGATAAATTGTGCTTTTTTATCAGTTTTTTTAGTATAATTTTTAAACGAATTGGAACTTACTTTTCATTGTAGGTGCATTCAGTAGGTTACTCTCATAGCTACCTTCTGGTAAAACCAGAACTGAAATCCGACAAATATTTTTTGAGTTATGCTTCACAAAAGGTTTTACGAAAAGTTTTAATATCCATCATAGCTGTTTTTGACCGGAAAGTAATACTGCGTTGTGTATTAGCCTTCGCTTCGCTCAGACAATAATTACAAGATAAAATTTAATTTTAATGATAGAAAAACAAAAATTAAATGACAGATTATAAAAGAAGTTGTTAACACTGTTCATAGCAAGACCGTACAAAGCAGGAGAAATATACCAAAATCCTTCAAGAAAAAAGTGTTTTCAGCGCCATACTTTTATAGTTTAAAAATTACAGTTAGGATAGAAGCTTTACCATGGTAAAGCAATAATTATAAAATAATAAGATAATAAAAAATGTATATATATATATTTTTTTAAATTTTTTATAAGAAAGAAAAGACAAAAAGTATTAGCCGAAGAGCGCGTCTACTCTTCAATAACAGTAGTCTAACGGGGTCTCTTGCGGACATTTCATAATTACTTAATAATAAAATTCTTCTTTGAAAATTTTTGGTATGAAATCGAATTTTTTGAATTGAAAATAGAAATAGAAATAGAAATTTTTTGAAATAGAAATGGAGTTTTTGGATGCTTCCACTGGCGGTAGAGGGCAGAAAGTGACTGGTCATCGTTCAATACCATGCATTCAAGTAGAAGAAATCGCCATTTTTAATTGTGCTATCGTTCATCATGGAATACTTTACATATGCCGAAAAAGCCGACATGCATTTCATGTATGGTCGTGCAAATGGCAACGCCAGAGCTGCTGTACGAATGTATCAGGAGCAGTTTCCTCGCAGAAGAATGCCTGATCATAGAATGTTTCAACACTTACAGCGTCAGCTTTCTGAAACAGGCTCTTTCCACGTCACCAGTCAGGAAACTGGGCGAGAAAGAGCTGTACGCAGTGCAAGCCTGGAAGAAATTATTTGGAATTTTGTGAGTGAAAGGCCCGAATCAAGCACATGAGCTGTTGCACAGAATTTAGGTGTGAGTCATCCTACCGTTTTGAGAATGTTAAACGAAAATCAATTTCATCCTTTCCGTTTTCAACGTGTACAAACTTTGAATCCGGAAAACTATCTTCTGCGGTTGAACTTTTGCCAGTGGGTTTTGCAGCAACATGTATTGCAGCCAGACTTTACTGCTCATATTCAATTTACAGATGAGGTAGTATTTACACGCGAGGGTGTATTTAATGCGCACAATTTCTATCTTTGGGCAACCAATAATCCACATGCAACGCGGCCACATGCTTATCAACAACGATTTTCTGCGAATTTGTGGGCGGGTATTGTTAATAATTATTTCATTGGCCCATACCTATTACCAAAGAAGTTGGATGATCGCTGTTACCTTATTTTTTTGCAACAGGTTTTACCAGATCTGCTGCAAGATGTTCCGATCGCCATTCGTAACCGGATGTGGTTTTAACATGATGGAGCGCCCGCGCACTTCACCACTGATGTGCGCAGTTACCTGAATGCCACATTTGGGACGCGATGGATCGGGCGTGGTGGACCAATTCCTTGGCCTCCGCGATCTCTCAATTTATAGAGCCTTGATTTCTTTTTATGGGGACATCTGAAGAGTCTTGTTTGTGAGACTCCGGTTGACTCAGACGAAAATCTAGTAGCTCGCATATCCGAAGCTGCTGCAGGTGTGCGGGAAATGCCTGACATATTTAGAAGTGTACGCCAATCTTTCCACCGACGTTGCTAAGCATGTATCACAGTTGGTGGGCGAGTTTTTGAGCACTTATTGTATTATTATCGTATGCATTAATATTTACTTGTAAACTACATTGTAAATAAACATTTTATCTTTTTTATTCATATATTTCGTTTGATAAGTTTGCCAGTTTTGCGCTTTTTTTTATTCAAAAATTTCGATTTCATACCAAAATTTTTCAAAGAAGAATTTTATTGTTAAGTAATTGTGAAATGTCAAGAAAAGGATAGCATAAAAATTTTCTGGTATGAATGAGAAATTTTGAAAATTAAAAAAGGGGCCTAATCGCCCCCCTGGTGTTTTTACCTTAATGCGTCACTTGGTCCCATACATTCCTATACAATAAATGATTTTTACTGTGTGCTCTACCTTCCCTTAAAGTTTGTACCATGAGTTTAGAAACACCCTGTATATATATATATATATATATATATATATATATATACTAGGGGGCTCAGCTCCCTGCTCGCTAACGCTCGCCAACCCCCACGAATTGCTACGGAATTCATATTGGGATCGCTACGCGATCCCACATCGCTTCGCTCGCTGGCCACTATTTATGTCAACTCTAGACAGAATGAATGCTATCATAAATCATTACAGCGTATTAAATTTACAAATATTTTTAATGTATAAAAAAGTAATGGAAAACTTTGTTGAAAATGTAAATAAAAACGTACCTTGGAAACAGAATTAATTAAAAACCTTAGTGAAAACACAATAAAAAATATTTTTAGTTGGGCCGCTAAGAGATCCGAGCAAGTAACATATGAAATTTACAAATATTTTAATTCATAAAAAAGTAATTGAAAATTTTGTTAAAAATATAAATAAAAATGCATTTATCAAAAGTTTGGCACTGTGACTTGTTGATCATCATTGAAAAAGCTAAGTGAACAGGAAATTGACGCCGTTTAAATTTAAATGGCATGTTAGTGTCAGATAGGGTCTTTCTCCTTTCATTTTACCTATAGTATTGAAAATCACGTCTTAAATTAATTTAAAACTATAATAAGACGGCATAAAACATGCTACGTATCACACTATTGAAATGTAAACAAAACGTTTTCGCCTGTGTCTAAATACAACCTTGGATCAAAAAGCTGATTCGCTGAATTCCTCACGTCACCGTAAAACGGACCAATAGCAATTGGTTTGCGTTAAAAGAGAGATCCTGTCTGGATTTTGATTTGCTGAGTGGGTTGGAACATGTGCCCATAACTACCACTGAGAATCGTCGCCTTGGCTGTTGCCACATAGTAAGCTACAAATACAGCCCTTTTTTAGCGCTACGTAAGAGAAATATATATATTGATATATCCATATACACATTTATATCTGAATTTTGTCATGCTGTAACTCTCGAATTTTTTAACCGATTTGAATGATATTTTTCATATGCATAGAACATACTTATGTCTCGACCGAGTTCGTTGGCCAGCTTATCCGCCATCTTGTTTCAAAATGGCTGCCATTTGAATTTTGCGGAAACTTTTGGAAATTTTTAGGTCTAACTTTCTCTTTAACCCATTAGTGCCTGATTTTTTTTCAACTCAATATTGTGCTTAATTATAGCAAATGGTGTAAAATGAACGTAAAAAATAATAAAAAAATCTCTTTGAAAAAATATTTATTTAATATATAAAAATCTAAACGTCCCAATTTTGGGACACTAGGCACGAAAGGGTAGGGGTTTTCGTCGTTACCGTCTAAGCATTAGATCTATATTTTATGCCATTTATTTTGCTATAAAATGGTTATATATAGTTCGGGTTATTATTTGACTAGAAAAAATTCTTTATTATTACACATAAGGGAAGGGGGGCTGGGCTCGGCTCAAGAACAAGACCCCCTTCCTCCCCACCCTTAGCTATTGGCATAGTAAAAATTTATAATAATCAATAATTACCTAAAGTATGCATACCGCATATATTCGCATATCCGCCAGCCCCCTAACTTTTGAATGCAAATTCTGCAAAAAATCGAAAACTTGAGTATAAGTCGACCCCTTAACTTTTTATTTCAATTTTGCACAAAATCAAACCAAAGATTCCCTTTACTAATGCGAAAAATTAGTAAGTAAACAAAAACAAATCATTGAATTTTTTTATAATAAATTATTATTATTTGTATACTTTATATGTTATTTTAATATTTATATACATAAAATATCAGACTTTTGCAGTAATCGAAGTTTTTTTTCCAGGGTTCACACGCTTTTAAGCCACGCCCCATTTTTATACGAAATCTACCACCAGTATTATTATAAAGATAATTTTCTTCATGATTCATTAGCTAGAAGATAGTTTTGTGCGATTACTGGTGGTAGAGTCCTTACAAAATGGGGCTTAATAGCGGGCGAACCCTGGTTTTGTTTTTGTAATTGAAAGTCTACCCACCCACCCCCATTTACTTGCAGAAAATTGTCTGAAATTCTTCGTTTTTCATACGAAGTATATATGGTACAGTAGATCTTTGTTTATCCGAACTTCGTTTAACCGAACTCTCCGTAAACCGATGTCGATATCCTAATTTTTTTCCAACTTTTTTTTTCTTTCACATTTCTTGTGTATGCAAGTATTCTTTTCCAAACCACGAGTAGAGATAAGTATTTTTGTTCCCCTTTCTTCGAATTCCATTGAAATTAGCTTGAGCTCCCGCAAGATCCGACCCCGGTATAATTGTACTCTTGCCCCACCCCCTTGTGTACACGTCCCTGCTCTAAACAAATAAAATTATTTTCCTGTAAAATTTTAATTTAGATATTTATTAAGCAGTTTAAATAGTCTTTATAGCAGTTCGATGACGATGTTACATATTAAACTAGAGGATTATTGATAGATTCTCGATTATCCGGAAATTTCGATTATATGATGTAGGTTCGGTCTCAATTACATCGGATAATCGAGGTTCAACTGTATATATATTAGTAACCTAAGGATGTCAAATACTAAAATAGTACAAAACATAATGGTATGATATAATTTTTTACTAAGACAATAGCTAAGTGTGGGGAGGGGTGGGTGACTTTTTCTTGAGCCGAGCTCAGCCCCTCGCCCCCCCTATAGTAATAACAAAGAATAGCCAATTATTAACCCGAATAATAATTTATTGGCCAAATAATAATTCGAATGATATGTAACCATTTTGTGACAAAGTAAATGGCATAAAACATAAATTTAATGCATAGAGAGTTACGTAGAAAACCGCTACCCTTTCGTGCCTAGCGTCCCAAAATTAGGACGGTATATAACGATTCCAATTCAACAAAAAAACAGAAATCTAAAAAAATGCAAAATTACGTATTCTAAAATAATGTTTCGTCTTATAAATAATATCACTTATAAAATGATTGATAAAAAAATAAAAGAAATATCTTACTTTTTCTTACCCGCCATTTTATTTCAAGAAAAGCCAACTTCGTGCTAAAACAAACATTTATTTCACCATTTTATTCTTAAAAATGCAGTTCCATTTATGAATAAATATTGAAAACAAATACTAAGGATATATTTTAGAAAGTTTTAAAAGATATCATAATCCCATTAGTAACGGGATTTTTTTTTAAGAAAGCGTCCCAAATTTAGGACGCCAGGCACAAATGGGTTAATGTGATCTATGATGTTAACTTACACTATGTGACTCTTTAAAATATCTTTTACTGTTTCTAATATTCTATTTAAACATAAGAGTTTGCATTTTGTGAAATGTAACTTTTTCTATAAGTATACAATGTTAGAAAACATGAAAAAATTTCAAAAATTCAAATGGGCGCCATTTTTAAACAAGATAGATGGCCATCGAACTCGCTCGAGACATTAGTATATAGTATGCATATGAAAAATGTCATCCAAATCGGTTCAAAAATTCGAGAACATGCATGACAAATTTCAGATACATATATACGGATATATATATATTTAGTATATGTATATAAGTCAGCATTTCAACGGAGGGTGGTTTTGGTATCTGGGGATCATGATCGGCGAAAATATAGCAAAATTTTCTGAAGTGTTTTCCTTCGAACGGCTGCAATAGGTAGCATTTTACTTTTTGTACTGAAAGCTACCTTAAAGTCTCCACAATTTTTGCCACCACTGTAAATCTTCTAAAGTAGTTTAAACAATTTACGAAAAATGCTTTAGAAGTTAAAATTTTTATCAATTAATAGTTCAGTATTTAAAGGCTTAATAGAAGAAATGTATTTCAGTCAATAAAAATTGAAATGAACTTTCCGTTTTCGAAATGTAAATAGAATCTGTGAGCGGCTTTATAACTTTCAACAGCATAAAAGTTCTCATTTGAACCCTTTACTACTACAAAACTTGAAATATATCTATAGTATATATATATGTATGTGTGTGTGTAAAAAACAAAAGATAAATTTCCATACATGCTACGTCACAGAAAAAACCCTTTAAATGCTTGAAAGCATAAAAAAACGTTTTCAGAAACCGGAAATTTCTCTTGAGATATAACCAGCGGTCATATTTCGAGTCAATTTCACTTTTTTATACTTTTTACTTTTTCCTTTTTTTTTCACTTCTCTACAAAGGAATTCTGATTTTTACCTTCTAAAATAAAAACGAATATAAAGGGAATAAATTCAACAATGGAATTTACGGTTTTTCGGAATATTATTTCGAACAGTTCAAAGAAAGTTTATCATTCTTTATAGATTTCCTTATAGATGTTGTATCTGTCTGAAACTAAATACAGTAAGCCTTACAACTACTAAGTATATATATATAACGTTAGTTTAAAGTTGTAGTAAAGGAAAGAGTTAATCATTAAGAAATTAATACTAACTTTTGATTATTATTTTATTAAGAAATAAAACACAAAATATTATAAGATATCTGCTTCTCTCGTTATGCATTTCTATATATCAGTTTTGAAAAATATTTTAAAAACACTTTTATTACACGAGTATGAGTTGTTTTTCATGTGTGATATTTATTTGCTTCGGTGTATACCTTTTGTACTTGCAAGCAGAGAAGAATATGAAACACAAAAAAAATTGGCTTACATAATATTTTACATATTGTGAAACGACAAAAAGACTAATATTTTCGGTTTTATATACAGTTTGTGGCCAAAATATTCGGAACCGCATCACTCAAAATTGGACTCTTCCGTACTGCATGAGATACCTGCGTGTCTAATGGTTATAGCGGTACAAAGAGTGCCGGTTTCGAATCTCAACAGTGGACCTCCAAACTCATTTTTAATTTTTATTTTTTAATTGCGCTTTAAATACCGTTAAAGCGTACACTATCAGGATTATAGCATATATTAAACACATAAAAAAGTTTTTTAAAAAAAGCAGTTTTTTGGAGAAAAATAATCTAATAAATAATAATAAAATTTTTTTTGAATATTTAAGCGATGTGGAGAACTTTTCATAATGCCTTATATGCATTCCATATCAATTAAAATCCGGATTTTTTTTATGCCAGTTTAGTTTACATATACGGATAAAACTGAGCATAGTTTTTGTTTAACTAAATATAATTGGAATAGTTAAAATGAGTTAAGTACAGAAATATGATGCAAAAATGCTGAAAATTTCATAAAATTTAGAAAATATTTTTCTCCTTACATTTATATTTAAATATATAAAATTCGAAACACAGTTTTATTTGTATATGTAAACCAAACAGGCATATTAGGGCGTATGGGGAGGGGGTATGAGGCGTATTAGGGATTTTAATTGATGTGGAATCTGCAATGGGCATTTTGAAAGTTCTTCATATCGCTTAAAATATTCAGGAAAATTATTTACTTTTCTAAATATATATATATATATATTTCTTGTGTGATAAATATATGCTGTAATTCATATAGTTAGCCCTTTAATAGTATATAAACTGCAATTTAAAAGGAAATAAAAAAATGAGTTTAAAGGTACTTTGTACCTTTAAACGGAGGTCTTCGTCTGTTTAGTCGTCGAGGGCAAAATATAAACGTAGCACCAAAACAAATGTGCAACTTATGTGCGAATGTAATAAAGTGGATTTTCTGATGAAAACCTATTCAAAAGCACCATTAAAAGTTGCAATTTACCTATCGAAAGGGAAAATAGTAGATTTAATGTCTTTGTATTAACCGTACTTGTGGCCAGGAGTACCAATGTTTCCAGTATGTCTGAAACCGCTAACCTTCGAAGTTTTTTCTCGTACAACTGCAGATTTCAAGAAATTGACTTATATATATATATATATATAAAAACTTAAAGAGGGGGTCGTCGAGAACATCGTGGGTGAAAATCTCTTCGGAACGAAAGTAGTGACAGACGACTGACACGCATTTTGCACAGCAACAAGAGAGCTACTGCGCAATACAACTCAGGTTATTTGCTAAGCAAATCTTGTAAGCTATACCATATCTATTTTAAAACCGATATTAAGAAAAATCTGCTGCTGTCATCAAATCGAAATGAGACATAATATTATTTCTAATTAGAAAGGAATACCCAAAATTAATGTTTACATGTTTTGAATCGAGAAGCAATACTGAAAAAGATTATCTATATTATTAAAATTTGATTTACTTATTAATAATATATTTAACATATAAATAAACGTTACTTTTGATTAATAAACCGTAACTATCAAAGTTTGATATAACAAGGAAAACTCTTCGTAGACATGTTAAAGTGGATGATATTTACACAATTTTCAGACAAGAATTTTTTCTTTCTGTGTACTCTGCAGTATTTGTTTCGTTATTCCTTAAAACTTATTAATGGTGAAGATCTTAACAATTGTCGAGAACGACTTTTAGCAATAACAATGTATTGCTGATAAAAGATCTAAGTATGTGCTATAAATGAGCAAGCACATTCTTTATATCGGGAAAAAATTTATTTAATTATAATGTGATAAATTTATACAAAATCATCCAATGTTACATTTTAATTAATTTAAAACTGTTTTATTCCCCAAAACATTTGTCTTACAGTTGTTAAATATTAAATGAAGATATAAAAGGAATATACTCGTTGAGCACATAAATGCCCAAACCGTAGTTCTTCAAAATGGTGACCATTAAATGTTTCGGAGTAATTAGAAAATGTTAAATCAACATGCGTCCATAAAATTAGGAAATTCCATGTCGTACGTTTTACATATTATTTCTATAATAAAACAAAGAAATAAAAAAAAATTAAGAAGAAAATGATAGGATTTTTTGTGGGACGCTTTATTGAAAATGGGGCGCAAAAGTTTCGAAGTTCGGAAATTAGAACATTTTGGTTGTAATTAGGGGAGACTAGGAAGGGTTGACACACTTTTTACAATTTTTTTTTAATATTGAACGTATAATAAAGTTTTATATATCATTTTATTTGTTATACAATCATTTATCAGAATAAAATTGCTACATAAGTGTAATATATAAGAAATTTCAAAAATGATTGATTTTATTCATGAGAAAATAATGGATCAAGGATATATCAAGGACTATCAAGGATATATCAAGGAACCTATCAAGGACATATGAGAGGGTTGACCCACTTTGTTTTATATATTGAAATATTTGTGAAGAGGAATAAAATCAGTTAAAAAAATCTTTAATAACTGTGTGCTACATGGTTTAATTATTAAAAAAATATTTTTGAAAATATGAAGCTTAAACAAACTTGTTTGGACGCAATCGCAAGTCAGAGGAGAAATTTTTTTTAAAAAACTGGATTTTGTCTGAGCCTGTATAATTGTGCAGCAGGGAAAATGAAACTTTAACATTTAAGACAGTATTCTGCTAGAGACAAGTTCAGTTTTCTTAGGGTTTCATGCATTATTATGTCCGGATTTAGTAACCGCGCTCCCACCTGTTTTTTGTCTCCTTGTCTTACTTTTTGTGACATTCGATGTGACAACTCTAGTTGTCACATAGTTTGGCTTCATCTCATTCTCTTCATCCTGTTGAAACTTCTCTACATACCTTCCTAAAGTTTATCGATCAATGCTATGTTCTTTTGCAGCCGCATGACAACTTAACGTATCATTAACATGATTTAAAGCTTTAAGGAGCAAAGTACTTTGAGTACTAAAATGTAAAAATAAATGACTGGCACCGAAATATTCGAACAAATTTATTTAGAAATATGGAAAAAGCTATATTTCCCATACATATTAAATGGAAAAGATTTTAGAAAATTCTGGTGCCATTGTGGCGTTTGGGAATTAAAATTAAGTGGTTTCATAAACATACCATTGCCTCTGAAACGGTTAAGACTGCTGCTTTCATACATTATCGTCTTTTCTACTGTTTCTATTCACCTATTGTAAGTAATATTTAAAGGAAGAAAAGTACCTAACAACTTTTCCATTTATATTTCATTAATTTTTTCGGGCAGTGGATACTGTAGCAATTTTTCGCACCTTTCTTTAATCAGTTTTAAATGTTTTCTTTTCCATCACCCCATTTTTCTGTAGCTTTACAGAATAAATTTACATTCAGTTTTATATATAACCATTCATCTTTCATTATGCACAATGTATAATAAAAAGGTTTCCAAAACCCCTTAATTAACACATTGCCGACGGGCAATCTTTATCAAATCTGAATTTTAAAACAGTAGGAGCTCCGCCCTTTTCTGAAAGTCTTTCGTAAATTGATGATCTAGATAGATTTCCCAAGTTTATAAAACGGTAAATATCTTTCAATATACGAATTTAATATAAAATGTCTGACAATCTAAAAAAATATCGACAACACGATACAAATGCATTTTCTGTAAGGTAGAAACCACGCTTTTAGTCAATGATATTTTTTGAATGAAAACGAGAATTCCCGTTTCCCGTCGTGAATGTGTTACGGGAGCCTTGTACACCTGGTGAACCCCCCCCCCCCTCACATTGACTGGGTCAGGCCTCCCCTCAAAGTCCTTTTCTAAAAAATGGCACATTGTTATGTTAAGCCTAACTTACTGTATAATATTTATGTCTGGAATGAAAGCTCGATATATCTGCATTACTTAAAACCTCTATTATATATTTTATCTGAAAAAAGCTTACAAAATATTTCTAAAAAACACAAATTTTAGGTTGAAACTCTTCACAATTGATTTTTTACACAACTATTTCTATTTTCAGTATGAAACAGAGACTGTTGTTTGAGTCATTCTAGCAGCTTTGGTTGATACCTATTGATAAAACTCTGAAATTCTTTTAAATATGAAAACTGATGGGTGGGTCAAGCCTCCCGTATGGTCAACCCTCCCTGGTCTCCCCTATTTTAAATTGTGTGCCCCAACTTCTCTATAAGTACGGAATTTTTTTAATAGCTCAAAAACATACAGGAGAAGGTTTCAATTCTTTTAATTCGTATAAATTTGTGAAATGAAGAAGAATGTTTTATAGTAGTATGGGTTATAAAAAAAAGGTTAGTATTAAAATAGTTTTAAAACAGATTTCAACTTGGAAATTTGAATAAATTATAATTTACAAACAATTTGAAATGTATTTTCATATTATCAAGTTTTCTCGGTAAAAGATAATGAAGAAATTATACAAATCCATGCAGTTATAAAAATTTTAATATACAAAAGTTTTGAACTCTTATTCGAATACACATTTAAAAAACAGAATTGTTGAGCATACAATATTTTCGGTTTTGAAATAATTTTAAATTATTAAATTAGTTTCATAATGTCATAGTTTATGTTAAATTTGTTTATGTTTTCGGGTATATAAAATAATACGCTTGTAAAGAAAATATTTTAGAACTTTAGATATCGAAAATAAATTTCCATGTTTAACATAAAAAATTATTTGCTCTTAAAACGGATTTTCTTTACAAAAGCAAATTCACTGATGATAAAGTAATTTAACTATTTCCATATAATTATGTATTTCGAATAATGTTTATTAAAGCTACTCTTCTGCACATTATTTATTTGTCCATAATTGTATTTTATGTAAAATCAAAAAGAATTGTAAATAAATAAGCATATAACCGAATATTAATTTTTCACTAACACAGACACTGATGGAGAAAATTACATCATGCAACTCTCTTCATTTCTTGTAATCCCTAGAGACTTGACCACAGAGAATTGACCATAACATATTTCATTTATTATACTCGGTGTTATAGCAGGATAGGAAGTTATTGTAAATCTCTGTACTCCTTAACCAGGACAACCTACATATATGTTGTGTCCATAATAAGCGCGTTTATGATAATAAATCTTCTAAGATATATTTATTTACGAATTCATGAATTCGTACTTTAAATATTGTAACATAGCTTAAACCTTTCGGGTCCGATTTGTTTTTCAATTTTGAAAACAAAATTACTTTAACTTCAATAATGGTAATCGTAGCTATCCAAATAGATTTACTGAAGTTTAAAGATTATCTCATTGTCTGAAATATAACAAATGTACTTATTTTGTGTATTATTCAATTGATATTTATATGATAATAGTTTAAGAAAGAGCTTTTGGAGACGTTCGGAAAATATCGTATTACAATATGTTTTAACAGATACTAGCTGTTTAACCCGTTCTATGCACGGGAGTTCATGAATTTAATTCTAAAACCGAAATTAAAAATAACTATTCCATTTAGTAAAATGTTTTTCTACTACTGTGCATTTTTTAATGAAATTTAATTTATCATGTTACTATGGCAGCAGACAATAAAACGATATCTTTGGAATAAAGGAATAAATAGAATAAAAGTTTTGTTGATGTTTGTGATAAAATGTTTGCCTTTATTTTTAAAAAAATGTAATGATTAAGAGCAATTAAATAACCTTTAATTATTCGCATGTGAGGTAAGTGAATTATCGCAATACCCGCTAGAACTTTTTAGTATTGCAACGTGGCGTTCGTAATATGTAAATCTCACATGGGTTAAAGAACTCGTGCGATTACGGGTTGAACATAAAAAAAGGATTTTATTGTGAATTTTTAATTGTTGGAAGCTGCTATAACGAAATATGTTTAAATTTGATATGAAATTGCTGTTAAATTGTTGGGTTTTTTATTAATTAAAAGTTAACTATAAATTATTTCGATTCCGAATTGCTTTAGTTTCCTCTGCTTTAGTTGTTTTAATACATATGTACGTAACATTTCACAATTCTGGCTTCCAACCTGTGGATTTGTATAGCATTACAGGCAGACAGACAAATTTTCATTTTTATATATTAGATTGCAATTTTCTAATGTTTTTTGCGTTTTATCACACATGATTCGTTCAGAAAAGTAACCTATATTTTAAATTTAACCCCTTGGGGACGAGCGGCACGTATACGTGCCGCATGAAGCGCTCAGAATCCTTGTTTTTCCTCACCAGTAAAATTTTACTGTAAAATTTGCCTTATTTAATCACCGCATTTTCTCAATTCAAGAAGACACAAATTTCTGTTTTTAAAAAACGGTGACGAAAGATTAAAAATTTTGTAAAAGGTTCCCGTCCCGAAGAGGTTAAAGAGTGAAACATATCTATAAAATAAAGGAATCGCCAATCGGTGCAAAGAGAATTAAGCAAACTTTTATTATTATTGTTATTAATAAATGTCAAAACATAAATGGAGTCATAATAAGAAAGGTATAGCCATATACAATCATTAGTATATGTAAACCGTAACAAAAGTAATTGTTGAGACAAATCAATACTCGATGAAAAGACAAGTACTAATTATAGTACACCAGACCAAAAGGGGTTAACAAGAAAAAAGCAAATTTCTCATTAATTAACACAAACTGTGATGTTTTCACTTTTTCATATTTTACTGATGTGCACTTTAGTATAATAAAAGCTCGATATTTTTTCAAAAAGTGAGAAAATTTAAGAGTAATTTAAAATAATGTTTCATTTTTTCCCATTAAAATTCTTCAGTTTTATTCACACTTTTTTATAATTATCCTAAACTGCAGCTTAAATTTACAAAGCTGTTTGACATACCGCTCATCTGCAACAAAAGTGACACAACTGACAATTACTACATTTCAGAGGACAGGCAAAAGAATATAGCTGTTATTTTAATGTAACATAAAATTATAGCACTTAGATCTACATGCAGCTGTAAAAGCATATGTGATAACATAAAACCCTTCATAATTTGACAAGATTGAGAAGAATTGGAGAGGAGATTTTGAGGAGAATTGAGAAAACGTTTCCCTTTTCTGTGGTGTAAAGGTAAGAAAGCAGTATACAAAGCATAATCTAGCTGTCTTCAGATTAACTATATTGTAGACCGGGCACGTTTACGCAGTGCACTTTTTCCGAAACGAGTTATAAGTGGCGCGCCAAAAGTCATGACAGATTAATGCTGCTCCCAATTCTCACACGTTTTTGAGCGTCAGTCGAGCTTCAGTCTAGCATGAAGAAAAGGTAATCTGTGTTCCGTCAAGGTGAGAAAATTTTGTGTTGAACTTATTGAAACTTATTTTGAACTAATAATACTTAGTTAAGAATAAACAAACCTATGAACATTAGCCGAATTTTATCCATTTTTGAGAACGGTATTTGTATGAAAAGAAATGTTATTAATTTTCGTTGCACGTTAAAAATAAATCCAAACATGACGGCGGGGAACGTTTACGCATTGACATCGGGGCACCATTACGCACGTTTAAAAAGAAGAAATTACGTAAAAATTTACTAGTTTCTGCGGAAGTAGAACAAGAAGACAGCAAAGAAAAAAGTATGAAACTAAAAACTGCAAAAGGGAAAAAGTTTGTATACTCTGGAATAAAGAAAATAGTGAATGAATGTGATGGCGATGATGAAAACTGTGTATATATTTATTGTTTGAAATCATACAACCAATCCAAAAAAGGTCAAGCCTGGGTTCAATGTCATAGATGCAAAAGGTGGTCCCATGACAAGTGTGCAAAATGAAATACTTTATTTTTTGTTTGAAAAACTGTAACAGTGATGATGAAGATGACCAAATAGTTTCTGTTTTAATTAGCAATAAGCCCTATGTTTTCAATTTAGCCTATAAAATGTTCTTTAATTAATTCTCTTTAATTTTTTTAAACAGTGTTTTAAGTTATAAATAAAACATTTCAATTTGATTAAATATTTATTTCATTTACTCCTTCGTATCACTTATAATATGCGTAAACTTTCCCCGTTCACGGGGCAAGTCCAAGCAAAAGACTTGGACTTAAAAACACAAATAGGGCAACAACTGAATACACAAATTTTGACTTTATTAACTGCTTTATAAAACCATCATGTCTAAAATTTCCTAAGTTGAAACATAAAAATTAGAAAATTCATTTAAAACAATCCGTGTAAAAGTGCCCCAAACTACCCTACTGCTCACATATTTTCCTGTACCAAGGAAACATCTAACTCGGACCTATTAGTGTAATAATACAGGTCCTTTTTTGCGTCATGTTACTTTTTTGCCTAGTGAGCGATTTATTAAAAAAAGAACACGCAATTTATATGGGACGGTATATTAATTGTCTACGGTTTTGAATTTGTTTTTTAAATTATTTATGCAAGATAATAAAGGAGAAATGCTGCCCCTTTTATTTGACTTTTTTGTTATATAACGAAATACAATAATTAGTAAAGCAGTATCGTCGAGAAAGGGTGATACATACTCTATACCTAATTAGTCCTGGCGTAGAAAAAAAATCTCGTTTAGTTTTACTCTATAAAACATTGGTAGGCATGTAACATTTATTCTAATTTATATATAGATATGTATGTGATAAGATACACCATGTATTATAAGCAAGATTTTGTAAAATAATACATATGAAACATATTAATTTTTATTTACACAGCAAATGTAGATAATAAAAATGAAGCATTCTGAAATCGTATCAAATTGAAGTACGTAATAATGTACATTGAATACTAAAAAATAAGGAAATGCAAAACAAAATGGAACACGTAATTATTTTTCAAAATTCGTAAAGGACTTTTTGAATCATTATGCATACGGATAAGAAGCTTAACAATAAATATGTATGAGCATTATAGAAAGGGTAGTCTTTAGTCGTGCCACAAGTACAATTGTATGCTATACGACGATAATTCGCAAAGTGTATCGCTAAATAATATTCTGTTGTCCAATATCATACTTGTAATTTTATAATAATTTTATAATGTACAGTCATGGAGAAAAAAAGTAAACACCCACTACTAACTCTGCAACAAATTATCGTAGAACAAGGTTACTTGATCAGATTGCTTAAATCGCACCAAACGATTGGTAATAAAATATACTTTTAATTGTTGTAGATAAAATTTGCTTAGAGGGCATTTACATATTAAAGTCAGCCCGAACATTGTGTTTCGCAATAGCAACACACAACTTTAACAAAAAGTTTTAAATCTTCAGTGCAAACGATGCCTAGAAACTACATTTCAAGCCATTTGGATAAGTTTTTGAATTATATACAATCAAAATTTAGTGCTTCTAATGTTAAATTACATTTTCACATTTTTATTAATATCTTCTGAAATTATAATCCTCATATGCTAATTTTTTGTATGATTATAATACTAAAACTCCAAACATAAATACATTCAATTTATAATTTTATGATATCAATTATTAATTATGAAATTAATATGCGTGAAAATTATGAATTGTAACTTATATTTATTATATTTTTTATGAACTTACATCCCTTTAAGACCGGACCCGTACGATCATGCGGGTTAGGCATTAACATATGTAAATAGATATATGAATATATAATAGATATGTGAATAGATAACCTAGGAAGGTAGAATATTCTACCGTCCTGGGTTATCTATTCCGTAAATACCGGAATCGAGTGATTGTGCTGGTTCAGTGAAACTATATTATATGAATTTTGTCAACAGATAGTGAATTATCTGTTACAAATTTCAATTATATCGTTATTTAAAAAAAAACTCAAAAAGCAGCCCGGTCTTAAAGGGTTATTTATTATCTCCTGCTTTATGCGCATACAAATTTCAAAATTCAATTCCAAGGAGTTTCCAAGTTATGCTTAAAAACGTCAAAACGTTGGTTTAAGGATCTATGTGCAGAAAACCATAATTTGGAAAAAAAAGGTTTCGCTCATGTTATTGAAACATTTGTGCTGGGATTACGGGGTCTCGCTCAAGATCAACTTAGAGCACAAGTCTATCTCACGATGTAAACAACACGTAAACCGTATTTCAGCGCCTCGCGATCATACACTAACCTGAAAGCTAGCTAATGCGGAATGAAATAGTTGAATAAATTTGATCATTGAATTATTAACCGTATTTCAAAGGAGAATAACGAATGTAAAGTAACTCTTATGTCATATTAAGGACGTGAATTATCAAACTGCTAACTAAGCGTAAACCAACAGAGTGAAAAATGTCCAACCCGGGAATGGAACCCGGGCCCCTGAAATAGATCTCCAGTGCTGTACCATTAAGCCACATGGACGATGTCCAGATTAGCATCTCTCACTCACATAAGTCGGTAAGACTGCTACCGCAGTTATTAGATGGAATAGTTTCCATGAGCACACAATCGAGCGGAGTAACATGAGACACAAAGAAACCCAGCATCGGTGGATATACAATTTTTAATTAATTTTTGAACTACTTTTCTACAGTGAAATTACGCTTGAAATTATTGCATATTAAAGACGTGAATTATCGCATTGCTAACTAAGCGTAAACCAACAGAGTGAAAAATGTCCAAGTCGGGAATCAAACCCGGGCCCCTGGAATAGATCTCCAGTGCTATACCATTAAACCACAAGGACGATGCCCAGCTTAGCATTTCTCACTCACATAAGTCGGTAAGACTGGTACCGAAGTTATTAGATAGAATAGTCTTCATGAGCACACAATCGAGTGGCGTAATATGAGACGCAAAGAAACCCAGCATAGGTGAATATACAATTTTTAATTACCTTTCTCAACTACTTTTCAGCAGTGAAATGAAGCTTGAAATTATTTCATATTAAAGACGTGAATTATTACATTGCTAACTAAGCGTAAACCAACAGAGTGAAAAATGTCCAAGTCGAGAATCGAACCCGGGTCCCTGGAATAGATCTCCAGCGCTCTACCATTAAGCCACAAGGATCATGCTCAGCTTAGCATCTCTCACTCACATAAGTCTTTAATATGCAATAATTTCAAGCGTAATTTCACTGCTGAAAAGTAGTTGAAAAGGAATTAAAAAATTTATATTCACCGATGCTAGGTTTCTTTGCGACTCATGTTACGCCGCTCGATTGTGTGCTCACGAAGACTATTCCATCTAATAACTGCGGTAGCAGTCTTACCGACTTATATGAGTGAGAGATGCTAAGCTGGGCATCGTCCTTGAGGCTTAATGGTAGGGCACTGGAGATTTATTCTAGGGGCCCAGGTTCGATTCCCGGGTTGGACATTTTTCACTCTGTTGGTTTACGCTTAGTTAGCAATGTGATAATTCACGTCTTTAATATGCAATAATTTCAAGAGTAATTTCACTGCTGAAAAGTAATTAGAAATTGTATATTCACTGATGCTATAACGGCTTTACCGTTATATATTCATTATTCCTCCTTTCCCCCCAAAAAATCAACTTTTAACTTTACTGGATTATTATAAAATTGTTATTATTCTCCCCCCCCCCCTTCAAATAAAATATTTAGTTTAAATTTGACATTTTAGAGTTAATTTCATATGTCTTTAGTCATTCTCTTCCCCCCCCCTCTCACTACTGTAAGTTTCGCTTTTACTTTTTAAAGTTCTTTTCAAATGCAGACATCATTTATCTCGGTTCCTTTTTCTGTCTTTCAAATTCACACGATAGAAAAAGATCTTAACCGCAGTTATTTTCCAGTGAAATAAAGTAAAAGAATAAAATACAAATGAATCTCTTTTCGCTTTGCAGCCAACGTTATCTAATGCATATTTTCCCAGCCTCTGGGCTTGCATTAGTATTCAATTCTCACCCTTGTACTCTGTCGGATACAAACCATATGCCCATTGCTGACTAATTTGCAGCTGCAGTTAGATCTGTAACGTGCATATAAAAATCACGTGTTCCTTTCTTTAACCACTTTCCCTTACCGCAAGAATGTTAGGACACGTGTAACCATAAATAGCTCGCCATGGCGTAAGTTTGAATTCTATGTAATACTTCGAGATGCCTCTGATTCTTTTGTCCACGCCACCAATATTCATCGCCAATACAGTACAGATGTTGCTATTCATCTCGCCAATGAGTGAGTGATTGTAATGAATATTTTACCACTACTGCCTCTGAACTTGAGTGTGACAGACCTCGGCTCTCTGCCCTTCGGGGCTGCCCCGTCGGGCAGTCTCGTCTGTGACTTCTCCCGTCCACTGTACCATCATGGCCCTCCTCTTAAAAAGTTTCATAATAAAGAAGTAAGTCCTCGGAATCCTCATGTTGGAGTTTTTTTTCATTTATTCATGAACCTGGACTCTCTAATAATAAATCTCCTCTATACAAATTGGCGCCGTTGCCCAGATTTTTCTCCAACAGTAATAAAAAAAAAAAAAAAAATACGAGGAGAAGTATCGTTCCCTCCGTATCATCCGCGACGCGAAAGGATGTCCTTTTTCCCCACGGGAGTTCCGGCTGCCCTACTCTGTGCGTTCGCCGATGTCAACTTCAGGGGATTTCCCTTTCTCGCTACCCCAACGGATTTGGAGAGTGCCTCTTTCTTCCGGACTTTACACTAGCCTGACGAGAAGCAAGATTTACACTGCGATGCTCCAACGGGGTCATCGAACGACGTCGCCTCTTGCAGCAGTTCTTTTTCTACGAAATATCACACCGGCATCACTTATTTTCCTACTTTCTGTTTTTTTGTGCGAGATCTTCAACCTTCAATCAAACGTGTTCGTGCTACCAGTGTGAGTGCGAAAGGTTTTGTGAAAAGAAAAAGTGCCATCTGAACGTATATCCAATCCAATTTGTTTCCTAAAAGGAAGTGTTTTGTGAAATAGTCCTCACCTAGCTGTGGTATGAATTATCCGCACAAGTAACACACATTTTAAACAATGTTCTCAGTGCAACAAGTCCAGGAAATGTGCGCCGTTTCGCTTTGTTTGGTGATCTTGTCATTAATATTTCCGGTGCAAAGTGTCCAGGAATCCCACAGATTTGGTGACAACACAGTGAAATATGCTTAAAAAAAAAGGAAATATAATTTCGCGAAAGTGTCCTAGTGTTCAAGACAATTGTGAAATTTTTCCAATTATTTTTGTGTCTATGCTGATATCACAATTTTTCAAAACAGTTCTTCAAATTCATTCAGTGTCCAATAATTAAGAGGAATAATATTTTTCCTCCTTTTAGTGGTGTGTTTCAGCAATATAAAAAAAAAATTACCCTGGTGATGTAAAAGTGCTTCAGTTAAAAAAAAAAGAGAAACCACTCTGCACCTAAAAAAAAAAAGTGTACTAAATCACACTTCACAGGTTGTGTCATCTATCATTCAACATTTTTATAGCATTCAGAGTACGAAAATAGGACGTTAATGATATTTTGTTTTAATTTTTTTGCCGTTGCAAATTGTCACTAAAATCTTTTTATTTTAACTCTTTTTCCTTAAAACAAGCGTTGTTTTCTCATCGCTCTGTTTTTGTACTCCAAATGAATGCTCTCTACAAAAAAATGACATACTAGTTCAACGAATTCAAGGAAAACACTTGTGTTACAATACTTTATACAAAAAAAAAGAAACACAGTTTGCATGTAAGTATGAACAGGGAATACTTTTACATTAAATTATTTACTCTAAATTGTTATAACCTTTTTTTTTTCTTTCTTTTCAATATCAGTAAATATTATCAGTTTCTATCCATGTTATGGTTCCCTATTCATACTTGTACTTTTACCATTTGGATTTTCATAAGTTTGTTGATTTGTCAGCTTGAAAGGAGAAATCACTTCTGAACTATTTTTTTATAATATTTTTAACAGTGATAGCATATTAGCTCCTTATTACCTTCTTCCAAGCTGCATTTGTTTGTTTGTTTTAAGTACTTTTTGCAGTTAAAATGATAAAAGTATTATACCTTTATTATTTCACTTATAATGTTTTTATGGTTAAATCATGACATACTTCTCATATTTTTTTTTTCTCTTACGTGAATTTACATAAACATGCTATGTTTCCTTTTTCGTAAAAATGATTTTTATGCATTGAAAAATCTAGAGTTTAACCCTTTAGCCCCACTGGCATACTTTGAAAGTACACTTATTCTGCCGATAGGCAACAAAAAAGTTCTCTGCTCCAGGTTTTGCAGTATTTGATATTTTTATATAAATATGTGCATATTTCGCTCACAACGTTTGCACATTTTCATTTGTGTGTGACATTTGCACAATTACTCTCAGCATGTGTTGCTCGACTCTGACCTTGTTTGTTTTTGGTTATTTTTTTGTATTTTAAACCAGAATTACAATTTAATTACCTGTTTTTTTTATTTTATTGAATTTCGAAAACTTTAATCCAACTGGATGTTGACAGAAATTTAACTTTCAGAAATGTTGTGATTGATACACTAATATTATTTTTACACTTCCCCCCCCCCCGGTCCTTTTTTTTCCTTTTGTGTATAATTTATTTATGCAACTTATTGTGTTTTATTTTATGTGCATGCATTTCATTTCTGATAACTAGAGTTTTTTCATACATACACCTTTTTGAAATACTAGTATTATTTATATTCAAAGTTGGAGTAGCACAGTTGAAGTTTATTCCAACAGAGCGAAAAATGTCCAGACCAGGGATCGAACCTGGATACTTGGCGTGCCGTGCCAATGCCTTACCTGTTAGGCTATCCGGACCGATACCTGGCTGACATAATTCACTCTTATTAGTTGGACTTGGCTGCGAACTGCAGCGCTATTTCATTCATCCGAGCTATAACTATAGCATTTACATGATGAAATGCTATTTGGCATGATGCTATTTGGGACTTTAATCACCCCATTTCTGTATCTCCATGGGTAGATTATTTTGAGGAGATATTATTTAGATATTCGGATTCCATTAATATGGAAGCCACATCTATTCAAAATTTACTTATGACCGAAAATGCTGCATCCATGTCTGAAAATATTATAGATTTCCTTCAGATCATTAAATTCAATTTTCATGTGCTTAAACGAAACTTTAATGTTCTAAAAGATGATTATTCCAAATTAAAACAGGATAAAGATAATTTATTTCTTGTAAATCAGAAACTTATTGAGAGATTACATGAAATCACAGGCAAACAGAAAAATAAGAAGAAGCTTACTAAAGGTAGTAAGACTATGGTTGATCAAGTGGTAGATGTCAACAACAAACTCCCTCCATCTGCCCTAGATAAATCTACACAAACTATCCCCTCTTATATGTGTAAACAAGAAAAGTGACCACAACTAGAAAATCATAAAAAAGACACATATCTTAGCTCCGACCTGCAGACTCAAGGTAAGCACAATGAAATATTTACAGCTATCAGCGATTCCTCTCTAAAGTCCTTAGCCCCTGCTAAACTTAATGTAACTAAACCCATTCCTGTCATTATTTATAACCTCCCTGAAAATTTAAATATTCCTGATATCTTGATTGGTATTTCAGATTTAATCCATATACCTGAACCTGATTTTGACTTTGTTAAAAAGTACAAGCTCCTACATATTAAGTCCTTTAATTGGATCTTTGAGCTTGCACCACAGGATGCTAGGCAATTATTAATGCATAAGGGAATTATCATACAATCAAAACCGTACCCTGTTAAACCATATATAAATGTTAAACGTTGTTTTAAGTGTCAGGTATACAATGATCATCTTGCAATTTCATGTTATAATGACATTAGATGCTCTGTGTGTGCCTTGCCACACATTGACCCTCAGTGTAGAAATCCTCCAAAATGCATTAATTGCATTAGAAATAATGATAGCAATAACACCAACTTTGACATTTTCCACAGTGCTTTTGCACCTTATTGTCCATCATTAAAAAAATTCATCAAGCAAATGCGAGAAAAAGTATACAACTGCAATACATTCCCATAAACATCTCATACAGCTTCCTTTAAAAAAAAAAAAAAAAACAATGTAACATACATTTTACATTTTTCGTTTTTATTTAACACACATTACTGTGAAGGAGTTACTATCTACAGCATTCCTTTTAGAATTTTTATTTTCCTATACATTTACATACATATGTCAGTTTTCGACAGCATTATTCATACTGATTTGATGTTTAAAATTAACTTAATTCTTTCAAGATTTTTTTATAAACACAAGTGTACAGTGAGTTGCTTTTTCATTTGATTATTTAGCCGGCAAATAGTTAAATGAATCTCGAAATGGAACATTTGTGAAAATTTTTTTTGATGCGTTTCATCAGACATTGGGATTTTCACATTTGAGGTAGATGTTACAGAAAGAGTACACATTAATTCAACTTTAAACATTCATCATTACACTAGTTACATCTTTAGATTTATTTTTTTAGAAATTTGGATATAATTTCACTTGGTAATCTTAGTTAAGTTTATTTAGTTACATTTCATCACACAAGTAGCGTTTCCTGGTTACATTTTATCCTTTTTCACTTTCCTTTACTTAAAAGCACAATTTTTTTTTGGTTTATTTGTTTTACCTGTAGATGAAACCTTTTTGTACTTGTGATACAATGCTCTTGGTTCCATATGTACACACTGAGTTTGTGTTCATAGTTTTATACAACTGAGTTCATAGGCAACACAACTGAGTTCATAGTTCACTGAGTTCATAGAAAATACACTTTACACGAGTTCATAGATAAAACACTTTACACGAGTTCATAGTTCATTGAGTTCATAGAAAAATACACTTTACACGAGTTCATAGCATTTTCAATTCTTTGTGTACTTCAGGGACCAATTGCACGATCATTTTTCTTTCATGACAATACTTAGTTCATAGAATATTTCCTTACACATATTAGTTCATAGTTTGTTTTCTTTCTTGTAATTTGTTTTGCATACTAGTTCATACCAATTTTTGTTTTGGTAGACACTTCAGTTCATTGGAATTTTTTTTTTGTTAGACACATGAGTTCATTGTAGGTTTTTTTTTTTTCACACATTTGAGTTCATCGCATTACTTGTATACTTTAAGTTAGTGAAATACTTGCTCATAATTTGTTCATTCAGGTACTTAGATTGCTGTGTTCACAAACATACATCTAAGTCGTTGAAATTTTCCTTTTCTTTCACTGACATACACTGTTTTAGTTCATAGTGATATACTTTTTCTTTGATTCGTTCATTGAAATACACATTTTTTTTTCTTTGATTCATAGAGATACACTTACAACTTAGTTCATTGTCATTACAACTGAGTTCATTGATATTTTGTTTGGTAAAAAAAAAAAAAAAAAAAAAAAAAAAACCACATTATACACAATTGAAAATATTTTGTTTTTACGTTTCAATGTTACACATTAGGATATTTTTTTTTGTTTTCATTATACCAGGAACTACTTTTGACCTCACATGATAGGCACAAATTAAACATTTATTAAAAGGTTAAGTTTTAACACATTCTTAATTTTTCCATTATTATTATATTTCTTTTATACCATGACATTTCATGTCACCATCACTTTGTTTCACAACAAAGAATGCCCAATTTACAGGATGCTACCCCTTCACATGCATTTTCTTTAAATTTTAAACTTATGATGTTTTTATTGTTTTCATCACACTTGTTTTGGTTTTCTACATGTACATAATTACACGTTTTCTATTAAATTTGGAGATTAAATAAAATCTCTGGCTAAGCTTCACTTAGACAATACACACGTCTAAGATATTATGTCGTTCTTGTAATAACATAACTTCACAATAACAAAATTTTTTTATAGCATTAGTACCCTA
Source organism: Maratus speciosus (assembly GCA_963932465.1). Taxonomy (NCBI): domain Eukaryota; kingdom Metazoa; phylum Arthropoda; class Arachnida; order Araneae; family Salticidae; genus Maratus; species Maratus speciosus. Next base: position 172,069,283 of record OZ010790.1, on the reverse strand, counting down.
GTGCAGTTACACTAAATGTTTTAAAACATTAGTTAAGGTCATAAAATACTCATACAGTTCATATCCTGCTCGATACATTGCAAGGAATACAAAGTTAGAATTAAAAAAAAAAAAAAAAATTGTGGTTGTTATACTTACCCGATCATGTCACCAGTCTCTCCACACACTCGGATTGTCCTTTTACCTTTGATATGTGAGATATTTATCTCAGTTTTTTTTTTATTATTTTTAATTTATCCCCTCTGAAGTTTTGTTCCCGTTCAAAATTTTTGCCCTAAGGGTCCAAACTTCATTGTGTAGAGAGACAAAACCCTTGAATTGCTGTTTCAATTCAATAAACAAAACTTTTTATATGATACATTGACGCATGCTCCTTTGAAGATCAATGTGATCTTTGGGGAGCAGGGACCTAGGTATCACTTGGTGTCTGGGTCTCATAACTCCCTCTCCCCCTAGGGCTGATGTTCTAAACTGACGCCATCATACTTGTTTATTAACAAGATTAAGGGCTACACCCATTCATAGGCATGCTATATGCATCCCGTTCTTTTGTAGTCCTGTGCGGTGTGCACGAAAACCAATTTTCTACTCTTTTATTTTTTTATATTTTTTTCATTTAGCTTCTATTCACAGACATGCATATGTCATTTAATTTCTATTTCATTTTAAAGTAGTATCTGCGTATTTTGTTGCTTGCATTTATATTATATTGTTTTTATTTTGAGAAGATATTATAACAAGTTACTAAAAAAAAAAATATTTACTTCTCTTATTTTGGTCATGAAAAATGCTGGTACCAGCCTCTTAATCAAATATTAAAAAGAGATTTAAAAAGGATCCTGTTAAATCAAAAATTATTATTTGCAGTTTCTGGTGACTGTAAAGACTAATGAATACCAAGAAATGAATAAAAATAAAAAGGCGCCATTTATCATGACCTGAAAAGTTTTGCTTTATGCAAACATTTAAAGAATTGCAAGCACACAGTTATATGTTATATATATTTATATATGGAGGCTTATCTTTCTTATTATGTTATATCTGTTTTAAATACTTATATGTATGGGGTGGACAAAGTAATCTTCAAATATAAAAAAAAAACTGTTCTTCCAGATTCACAGTTTTTTTTTCTGGTGGTAATGGGTGATATATATAACGGCTTTACCGTTATATATTCATTATTCCTCCTTTCCCCCCAAAAAATCAACTTTTAACTTTACTGGATTATTATAAAATTGTTATTATCCCCCCCCCCCCCCTTCAAATAAAATATTTAGTTTAAATTTGACATTTTAGAGTTAATTTCATATGTCTTTAGTCATTCTCTTCCCCCCCCCCTCTCACTACTGTAAGTTTCGGTTTTACTTTTTAAAGTTCTTTTCAAATGCAGACATCATTTATCTCGGTTCCTTTTTCTGTCTTTCAAATTCACACGATAGAAAAAGATCTTAACCGCAGTTATTTTCCAGTGAAATAAAGTAAAAGAATAAAATACAAATGAATCTCTTTTCGCTTTGCAGCCAACGTTATCTAATGCATATTTTCCCAGCCTCTGGGCTTGCATTAGTATTCAATTCTCACCCTTGTACTCTGTCGGATACAAACCATATGCCCATTGCTGACTAATTTGCAGCTGCAGTTAGATCTGTAACGTGCATATAAAAATCACGTGTTCCTTTCTTTAACCACTTTCCCTTACCGCAAGAATGTTAGGACACGTGTAACCATAAATAGCTCGCCATGGCGTAAGTTTGAATTCTATGTAATACTTCGAGATGCCTCTGATTCCTTTGTCCACGCCACCAATATTCATCGCCAATACAGTACAGATGTTGCTATTCATCTCGCCAATGAGTGAGTGATTGTAATGAATATTTTACCACTACTGCCTCTGAACTTGAGTGTGACAGACCTCGGCTCTCTGCCCTTCGGGGCTGCCCCGTCGGGCAGTCTCGTCTGTGACTTCTCCCGTCCACTGTACCATCATGGCCCTCCTCTTAAAAAGTTTCATAATAAAGAAGTAAGTCCTCGGAATCCTCGTGTTGGAGTTTTTTTTCATTTATTCATGAACCTGGACTCTCTAATAATAAATCTCCTCTATAGATGCTGGATTTCTTTGCGTCTCATGTTAAGCCGCTCGATTGTGTGCTCATGAAGACTATTCCATCTAATAACTGCGGTAGCAGTCTTACCGACTTATATGAGTGAGATATGCTAAGCTGGGCATCGTCCTTGTGGCTTAATGGTAGAGCACTGGAGATCTATTCCAGAGGCCCCGGTTCGATTCCCGGCTTGGACATTTTTCACTCTGTTGCTTTACGCTTAGTTAACAATGTGATAATTCACATCTTTAATATGTAATAATTTCAAGGGTAATTTCACTGCTGAAAAGTAGTTGAAAAATTAATTTAAAAAAACCTCTTATGTCATTCTTACATAGATTTAGTTTTCGTTTTCAAATACTAAATCAAATACTAAACCCAAATGCTAAATGTTCGCATGGAATATAAACCTTGCGATCATATATGAAATGTGTGAAATCTTTTAAGTGCGAATTTTTTTAATGCTTGTACATCCGTAAATATAAAGTAAAACTTTGTCATCAAATAACAGTTATGTATTTGTAGTTACTTAAGAAATAATAAATGAAAAATTCGTAAGAACGAAGACGTATGGAGTATTACATATAGTATATGTTTTGTTAAAGATGTATAAAAACAAAGGGGGGATAGTACACGTAAAGACACACAAATTTTAAATGGACATTGAAATCGCAATTAGAAGTACAGCATACTCTGACAAACTTGGGTTTTTCCTAATACCTTTGAAAAAAAATTAAGATACATTTCTCCGCATATTTGTGCGGTTAATTCATCTCGCGATATTATCACACTAATAGAAACCGCCTTCATCGAATCAAACATTTAATGAATAAAGCTACAAGACATTCACTAAAACTTTCTTTAAAACCTAATAACTTTAATATGCAATAAATGTATTATAATTTTGTTTTATGCGGTACTTTTAGAAAGTATATATTGTAGCTCATTTTAAAGATTTTAAGTAAACTTATCTAATTTACACGAATACCATAAAAATGATGAATTACAAACCTAGCGTATCTTATATTGTAAATTGTATTTAGAAACAAAATGTTGTTTTTAAAAAAATAGAATCTGTTTATGATTTGAATCACTAAATATAATTATCTAACATTAAACAATTCAGTTTTATTTTTTATTTCTGAGATTCATTCTCATGAAATTTACTATCGAAGTAACGTCTTCTAAATCAAAAGAGATGTGAATATGTTTTCCGGAGTTACTTTGATTTACAATAATTGTTCTTATAATAATACACAAGGCAATGATGATACCGTAAATTTTGTACCTTGTTATCTAGGACAAACTTCTGGAACGATGCTTCTACCAGAAATATATGAGGCTGTTATTTAAATCTTCTGAGAGATAAAGATGAAGTACATGATTGCATACAAGAAGGCTTATTTTTAATTATATCAAAGAAATATTATTTCTCATACATTTTGGGAAAATCAGATATATATTATAAAATCAATCTAAGGAATGCTAGAAAGATTTGATTTTTATATCCAGATGAAGTGATTAATTTCATATAAAATCTTAAAGAATTTGAGATGATTAAGATAAAAATTTTATAAAAATAAAAGAGTTATTTTCATCATGTCTCTAAATAATATTTGAGAAAAAAAAATGAATCTCTTCTAATTAAAAATGCTGAAATATTTGAGTGGCATTGTTTGTATTATTCATATAAGTAACAATAAAAGAATTAGTTTTCAAAGTGTCAAAAATGCATTGAAATATTTTAACTGAGTTTTTTGCAGCATTTTTCTAAATAGCAATGGAACAAAAAATAATACTTTATAATTCAAATAAAAATGCTAATGTTGATACACTATTTTACTCTAGTAGTAGTAAAGATAACAAAATGAAAAATAATATCTCAAATAATAATAAATGAAAAAGAAATATTAAAAATACATACATTCAGAAATTTTTCATTTAATATGGATTAATGACTAGTCTACCCTTGACAGGAATTTACCCTGCAATCTTTGAGATTGTTTGATAATGAATTTTTTCGTTACTTTTTAATTAACTTAAAATTTTAATCAAATAACTGCTTTAAAGAAAGGGAGAGTGCACTGTTCAAAAAGCCATTTCAGAAGTCTTTCGCATGAAACCTTATTGACCGTTGTACATTTTACAGAATAATAAAAAGGAATGTTGATATTAACAAGTCGGAAATTGTACGTCAAACGTGGCAAATGAGGCGTTCGTACTATAACTAGTTTTATAAATATTCTGATATTAGCGCAATAGCTGCAGCACTCTTATGAAAAACTGCATGAATACAATATTTATTACGAATATAAATATTAGAGTCATATAACTTCCGTATTACTTAATTTATCTTAAATAGGAGCTGATCACCATGGCCACCTAGAATATATCTATCATGGGATATCATCGAATCAATTAAGTATGATAGTTAGGGTGTTCCAAAAAAATGAAAGTCGTTTTATTTTTACGCATACCCTTTCATTTTTTTCCTTTTATGTCAAAACTATTGTAAATAACGTTTCATGTAATTTGGACCACGGGAACCCGTGCCGACTTGCCTCTAAATGTCTCAGTCAGTACTTGTGTACTTAGCGAGGGAACACTGACACATGTCACCCTATCACGTGTCTGTAGCGGAGTACCCTGCAGATACTAATGAAAAAGATAAAACAAAATAAAAAAGAAAGATTTCGGAATGCTTGTGACAATGCGCAATCCGTGAAAAAACAGTGCAAATCCTGTGAAACATGTCAGTACAAGTTTACTCAGGACAGCGGACGTCTATGTGTCAATGTGCTTATAATTCCAAGTTAGTCTTTTGTTAGTAAATGACGGGATAGTTTTTAATCAGTGAGCAGAAGATGACAGTATTATTGCGCAGATCTAAAAATCGCTTCAACATCCTCAGCATCATACGAACCATTGCAAGAATATTCCTCTTCGAATCCTAATGAAAATATGGATAAAGAAGATTTCCCAACCTGATCGAAAGCTCAGAACCTGTGACAAGTAAATCTGTAATGAGGAAAGATTTTATTATTAAAGTTAGTTGCTGCATTAGACAGGTGTCAATTAAGTATGTGAGATTATGTGTTTACTTTTGAAGCTACTATTTGGGGGGCACTTGATTTAACATTGACAAATTTCCGTTAAGTAAGTCTTAAATTCAAAGAATCCGAACAGAAACACGGAAGGAACGCGCGAAAAATATAAAAATTGTGTTCCAAAATGAGGTACCAGATGTAGTGATCTTACATTAGGATGGTAAACTGTTGCCTGCTTTGACTTCTTGAAAATCGAAAGAAGAACGCTTGCTTATAGTTATTTCATATGAACTTAAAGAACACCTCATTGCTGCGTCGAGACTTTATAATTATACAGGCAAAGAAAAGGCGCAGGCTATTTGGAAGGCTATCTTAGATTGGAATCTCGAAAACAAAGTTTAAATTCTCTGTTGTGATACTATGGCTTCGAATACAGGTCGTTTTAATGGTGCCTGTGCGCTCCTCGAAAAAAAATTGATAGGGAAATGCTTTTCTTTGCTTGCTATACGAACTGGTATTAAAGGCTGTATTCGAAGTGAACATTAAACAAGTGACAAGAAGTCCCGATATTACACTCTTTAAAAAGCACAAAGAGAATTGGAAGAACATCTATTCCACTAAAACACAGTGCTATAGAGAAACAGTGAGATTGTTCTAACCCGTATCTGAACTTGGCAATTTGCTTGAATTTAACTACTCTGAACTTAAACATGTTATGATCAGAGAGGTCTATCAAGAGTTGATCAAAATTTCTGTCATATTTTTAGGTGTAGGTGCAGAAAAAAAAATTAAATCAGACCTCTGGGTGCTATGTCCCAAGCTAGATGGATGGCCCGAGCGGTTTACTCCCTAAAACTCTCGTTATTTAGTTCTCATCTGAAATGAAACACCAAGGATAAGAAATCACTGCTAAAAGTATGCTTGTTTTTCGTAACAATCTATGTTAAACATGTCTTCAATACATTTTGGCAGTTAAAGAACGCTAAAAATATTTGTTCTTTTTGAAATCTTTGAAAGTCTGCGAAAATGTGAAGGAAAGTATCTGGAAAGCTGCTTTACAGAAATTTCTTCAGCATTTATGGTATTTGACTGACGAAATAACAGTATTAGCACTTTTTGATGATGATGATGTTGACAAAGAAAACAAGTTAAAAATGATGACAAATTTACCCGTGAAAAAAAAAACATTTTATCGAAGATTCATCGAGAATATATGCCGAGTTTCATATATGAAATTTGTAATTGTTTATTTAGTTATACATTTATATCACGCGATTGTTACCTGTTATTTTATTTTTATTTTTTCAGAAAAAAGCATCGATGATCTCATATCTGTTAAAAGCCATTCATTGTTTTCTAGGCTCAAAATTTGTGATAGTTTTGAAGAGTCCCTCTTTATGGTAGAATAATGCTTCGTTTCCCGACGCGAAAAAGACGATCTCAATCATAGACTTCTCATATAACTCTTATATTTAATCTGAGATCTCAATGTTCAGAGCAATGAACAATACAACTGAAACAGTGGTAAAATTGGTGCAGGACTTTCATGATTTAATAACGGTGACGGAGGAACAAAAACAATTTTTTGTTATGTTGCATACACACGAAGACATACAGACGTCCGGACACACGAAGGTCTATCCCGATTGTAAAAAAAAAACAAAAACAAAAAAAACATTGAAATGAAAATAAGTTCAGTAATGTTTCTTTTAATGTAATATGTTAATAAATATCGTCTTTAAATAAAATAGTGTTTTATGTACCAAAGAAACATACATTTTTCAATCTTTCCATAGTATTCCCAATACAAGATTTCATGTTCAAGTTTGACCTAAAGTCGGCACGGGTTATCGTTATCTGATTGCAATAATATTTTTTATTTATGTTTCTGAGGTGAAATAGAAAAAAAATAGAGGGTATGCGTATTTGATTTTGCAAAAAAAAAAAATTACCTTGTATCCTGGGACACCCTAATGATAGTATTCAATAGAATAATCCCCATGGCAATCTGGAATCATTATATATCATGGGATATCATTGAATTAATTAAGTATGATAGTATTTAATAGAATAACTTAGGAAACTTTTATTAATATCGTTTTAAGTTTTGATTCGACTTTCATAAAATTTGACATGTTTTGACAAAATTCTGCATCGATTATATATATTAAATTTCAAACCATTCGGTTGGGTAGTTTTTGCGCTATTATATGCGGACAGACCAGAAAACGACTATAGATGCTATGCATTTATATAATTACGAACTCACCTAATAAAATATACATGTTAGGCAAATAACATAATTTATTGTTTAGCTAAGAAACACATTAAATTTATTTAAAAATCCTCTTTTCTTAAAGGAATGCATCGTTTCTTCTAACATAACATACTATATAAAAAGTCAATAATAAGATATTTTAAGAAAGTCCCCCCCCACCCCCTGTGCGACACCTCAATTAAGCGACCACCTTCCTGAACGATCATTTTTTCATAGAAGGAAATTTATTCACATCACAGGCTAAATGCTAATATTACCTCCATTCAGAGGCCATTCCAGTTGAACTGTCTCCATGAGCGACCAATTTCTTTGAAGAAAATGAAACGAATTCCGTTTTTTCTTGGTCGCTTGAAGAAGGTTTTATTAGAGAATTAATACCGGAGAGTGCATTATTCATCGAACTTCTAAACTAAGTTTAGATTTTTTTTTTTTTTATTCCGGTAACTTTTAACTGTTTTAACTCCTTTCTGCCTTTTTAGGCAATGAATTTAACTCTGATGACAAACTAAGAATAACGGTCAATAAATCACCCTGTCCTATTCTATCAGGAAACTCTCAAAGAAATAGACAAATTAATAAAAACGTCATTATTTGTTCTCGTCAAAAAAAATGCATTTATTTACTGAACTTCAAAAGGAATTGGAAATAAAAGTTATAAAAAATAAAACCGCAAAATCAAAGCAAAAGTCAAAGTATTCATTTGTTTGAATTCTCCAGTAATTAACTTATGTAATTAACTTTTGCTTTGATACTTCTGAGGTATTTTATATATTTTTTTCCTAATTTGAAAAATAAATTTTAATAACATTAATTTTTACCTTTTTTCAGCAATTAAAATCTAGATTTAAACATACCTCCATTAAGAGACCACCTCTTGGAGCGAGAAATTTTTATTGGAACAGAACGAGGTCGCTTTAAGGAGGTTTTACTGCATATTTATTTATCGCTAAAACACATTCTTTGAAAAAAATAAATTGCTGTTAATCAAAAATTTATGAAAAACGTATTAGCAAATAATCTCAAAGATTGCGGCGAGAAAGCCTCGCACGGTTCTACTACGATTTTTTGCACGATTTTTTACATTTAGTGTGTTTAGAGAGCTCACTAAATTTTAGAGTGCTCGCTAAAATTCACATTTTTATGAAAACTAGCAATAAAGCATTGAAATAATTTTTTGAAACTTACTAAAATCAATATTTTTATATTGGAATCACGTCAAAGAATTAACAGCAGAAGAAATCTCCAAAAATGCTGTTTACACTGAACATTTTTGATTCTGTTCATTTCTGTGGAACGGAAATTGCAAATTGATTGCATGCCTTAAATTTGTGTTTTATTTATATTTTATTGCTTTATTTTTTTTAAATGATGAATGTTTTAGTTTTGTTGTGGAATATAAGCTGGAATCAAATGATAAACTATTTATATTCATTTAAGAGCAAACGGATATATCTTTCGTAACCGTCTGCACACGATAGAGATAGGTTTGAAAAAAAATCATGCTTGAAAATTAATTTTAAGGGGTCTCAGGACTCTTAAAATTGGAAAAATCGAAAAAAAAAGACCATATTCAACATATAATATCTTAAAATGTAATTGATTTTAAGACAAAATTTTATATTGGGATGAAAGATATAAGTATGTTCTTTCATTTCATGTATTTGAAAAATTATAAGATGCAGAATTAGAATTTACAGTGGGCTCCAAAATGTCAGATATTTGACGAGCCGAAAATCGGCATAACAGATTATGCGCACGATTACAAAATAAATTTTGCAAGTAGAAGGAAAATTTTTGGTCCTACTTATGCTTCACATTATAATAAAAACTCTGAACCTAAATAAATTTGTATTTAATTATATTTTTAATACAAAGTTGTATTTAGCTAATGCAAAATTACAAAAATTTCATCAGTATAATCTCCTATAAAGTATATATTTCTCAACAATAAGAAGGAAATTTTAGGTTCAGTTTATACAGACTAACATGAAACATACGTTTTGAAAATTTCATGAAAAAAAATTCAGAAGTTTTTGAGATATCGTGCGCGTTATGCCCAAAAACGTCATTTGAAGAAAATTGACTTCAAAGATTCTGAAACGCCGCTTCAGCTATTGAGCTTGTATAATTCTAAAAGCCATAACTTCTGTTCTAATAGGAATTTCAAGGAAACATTTATACCAAAATGTTCAGAAAAGATAGTAGTTTAATACCTAGAAAAATTAAAATTTCGAAAATTTTAAAGCTTTAAGAGTCCTGAGACCCCTTAAAGCTTTAAAATTTTCGAAATTTTAATTTTTCTAGGTATTAAACTACTATCTTTTCTGAACATTTTGGTATAAATGTTTCCTTGAAATTCCTATTAGAACAGAAGTTATGGCTTTTAGAATTATACAAGCTCAATAGCTGAAGCGGCGTTTCAGAATCTTTGAAGTCAATTTTCTCCAAATGACGTTTTTGGGCATAACGCGCACGATATCTCAAAAACTTCTGAATTTTTTTTCATGAAATTTTCAAAACGTATGTTTCATGTTAGTCTGTATAAACTGAACCTAAAATTTCCTTCTTATTGTTGAGAAATATATACTTTATAGGAGATTATACTGATGAAATTTTTGTAATTTTGCATTAGCTAAATACAACTTTGTATTAAAATATAAAAAAGCTTTAAATACAAATTTATTTAGATTCAGGGTAATTATTACAATATGAAGTATAAGTGGGCACCAAAATTTTCATTCTAGTTGCAATAATTATTTTGTAATCGTGTGCGTAAGCTGTTATGCCGATTTTTTGCTCGTCAAATGTCTAACAGTTTGGAGCCTCCTGTAAATGCTAATTCTGCATCTTATAATTTTTTAAATACATGAAATGAAAGAACATACTTATATATTTTATTCCAATTAAAATTGTGTCTTAAAACCAAATACATTTTAAGATATTAAATGTTGAAAATGGCTCTTTTTTTTCATTTTTTCCAATTTTAAGAGTCCTGAGACCCCTTAAGAGTCCTGAGACCCCTTAAAACAATGAAAATTGAGTCAATTGCGATACAATTTTGAAATAAATTGGAAAATAGTTATCAAACAAATTGCCTTTTAAAGTATATATTTTCTCTATTCTATAGTGTAAAAATTTAAATTTTTGTGGTATTTACAAGCTTAAAAATTTCAATAGAAGTTAATAAATTTAATTTAATAGTTTTGTTGTTGCCACCGTCAAAAGGACACCAGCGTTACGCTTGGAAACGTTTGTCCTTTATAATATAGATAACATACTTTTTCTGCTACAAATGAAGCTTATTTAACTTAACATAGTATGTTTGCTGAAATTAGCAAAATCTTGAACAGAATATTTGTGAAAATAATTCAAGAAAACGGAATTCTATTTATAGTTTTTTTAAGGAATTGGCTGAAGAAGAAAGTAAAGTACAACAATCGAGATCTCACAAACATGGACACAGAGGACAAATTCGATACATAAATTTCAAATGACAACACCAAATATTTTGTATAGCAAATAATGGTAAAATAGCTTTCATGGTAAAAAAAACTGAAATTATGTCAAGATAAACGATCAAGTGCAAGTATTACTTGCACTCAGAGGGTTCGTACGATAAGTATATTAATGGACAACTGTTTTTTTTTCATAAAAATCGTTCATAAAAGAATAATAAGACTTTGTAAAAATCTACCCAAGGTATGGTTGATTATAGCTATATATACTAGAAAAGTATAAATGGATACACTGTAAAAAAAACCACTGTAAATTTGCCAGAACAAACTCAATCACAGTGAATGTGCTGTATCTTTCTTTGGTTTCCTGACTATATTAACATGGAAAATACAGTAGTTGCGTACAATTAACAGCACAATGTGCTGGCAATTTGGACGCATTTTTTTACAGCACAAACTGCTGGCGTCCAAATTGCCAGCACACTGTACTGTTAATTTACGCAACTACTTATTTTCCATGTTAATATAGTCAGGAAACCAAAGAAAGACTCAGCACATTCACTGTGATCGAGTTTGTGCGCGAGATGAACAGTACTTTGTACTGTAAAAATGTCGTTTTTTTATAGTGTATACCATGGAAAATTCGAGAGACATGAAGCATAAATAGTATCAAATATTGCTATTCTGTATAACAGACTGAGAAGCGGTAGCACAGACAATCACCTCATCGAGTTCACGGCTGAAATTCCAGTAGTTAAAACTCGATTCGTATATTAAAACGCAATCGGCTTGTAAGTCATATCTTGGTAGAAAACATCTGAAACCCCGATTTTAGCGGTTGCCTCGCAGGTTTATCATTGTGTTTTTCCTGCACCCAAAAGTACGAAAACATACAGGACTGGGAGCAGGAAAACACACATGTGTAAACCTACGAGTTAACCGCTAAACTCGGGTTTTTAGGTGTTTTCCACCAAGATATGACTTGGCAGATCGATTGCGTTTTTATATGAGAATCGAGTTACAACTAATTCTGGAATTTCCTCCGTGAACTTGCTGAGATGATTGTCTGTGCTACCGCTTCCCGGTCTATGACTATTTTTTTAATCTTATCCTAATCTGTTTATGGTGAACTTAACTCGTTGTTCATAATAAAAATTGTGCATATTTTAACTTCAATTGGCATTCCATAAACACAAATTCAGCGTAGTAATAATCTTTTTCCTCTACAGTATACCTAATACAAAACCCTTGTTCAAAGGTTAAACTTAGCATTATGCTAAACGCGTTTGGAAAGGAGGTCGCAAATCTGCAAGCTCTCCTTGATCCATGACCCGTTTATCCAGATAGGTTTTTAAATAATCTGTAAAGTCACGGGTTGCGAATATAGAGAGCCACTTAATGTAAACTATTCGCGAATCTCATAGTAATTATGTAATTAACTCTAATTAAATTAGTCTGTTTTTACCAGTTTGTCATTTATTGCTTTCATACTACTACTGGGCATTCCCTTGTACAAATATATCATTACAGGTTGTTTTCTAGGCTTTAAAAACTGATGGTGTATAGAGTACGCCGTCCGTGCCTTTATGTATGTTGAAACCGCCCGTGTCTTCAACGGTTAATATCTCGGCTAATTACCAACAATTGTTTTCGAAAAGATTATCAACAATCCCTTTATACCTCTGCGACGATCGGTAAATCCAATGCTCCTCAATCCCTTTCCTTGATGTTCGTAAATCGAAATTTGTGTATAATGAAAAAATGAGATTTTCTCAAAAATTATGTGCTCTAGTGTCATCGCTATAGTTTTCATGCAAGATTTAAAATAACTTCTACTACACCTATTCTTTCCTACAGAATTTTTGTATTAGATTCGGAAATAGAGTGGGGAACATATTTTTTATTATATTTTCGATGATATCTCTGAAAACATAATACAGAGAATTAAAAGAAATGCATTTTTGAGTTAAACGTTACGAAAGATTTCACACAGCCTGCAAATAAAAGGTTTTTTTTTTTTTTTCAAATAACTTAGTTAGCCTCTTTACATTTTTCCTAAATATATTTGTGAATTGTTAATAATCTATATATACCGGAGGTCCTAAAAAGGACTGACTGATTTTAAAATTCTATTTACTTGCAAATGGTGACAGATATTTAAAGAATTCTTGTGATGGAATTGTTAATGGATGTTTGTACTAAAGACTAACATGACTCACTTTTGGGTTTTTATTCTTTGTCATTTAAAAGAACACGAACAAGGGTCCATTCATGTGCCGAATTTATAAAAATGCCTGCTTTTGTTAAAGAGCATTAATCAAGTATAAAATATTTTCTTTTTAATTATTAAAGTATTACCAGAGTAGTTTGAATAACGAAAGAGAATGTACCAGTTGTCCTAAAAAGGACTGACTGATTTTAAAATTCAATAACTTGCAAACGGTGACAGATATTTAAAAAATTCTTGTGATAGAATTGTTAATGGATGTCCGTACTAAAGACTAACATGACTCACTTTTGGGTTTTTTTCTTTGGACATTTAAAAGACAGAAAGACATGAAGCAGTTCTGTGATAGATGTGTGCCACCTAAAACAAAAAAACAAAAAAAAAAAAAACAAAAAAAAAAAAAAACTACAACAACAAAAAAAAACGTTAATATAGCAGCTACGGTTCAGAAATGGAGTATATAGACCATCTAAGACATTGGGCTTCAATATTCCACATAAATCATCGCAGTACAGATACTTTATACAGCTTTGGGAGAATAAATATTGAACCGCACTCGTATATATGTCGCCCAAATGAAAGTGGCATTGCTGTAATAACTCCGCCATTTAAAGAGAAAGATGACTGGGCATGCTCCTATAGAAAACGCAGAGTGCTCAGAAAGAATGCGATATGATTAGATCCCCCCAAACCCGTGTGTGATAGCGTGGGAGTACGTTAAAAGACATCGTTCGCATTATGGATGCCACCAAATTGCGTCAGCGCTCTGGCCTGATATTTTTAACAGTGAAAAATGTAAGTACTAGTGAAATCTATCGTCGAATGCAAAATACGTATGGCAAGAAGTGTAGGTCTCGCAGATCGGTATTACGATGGTTTAAGGATATTTGTAGTGGAAGAAGACCACATCGGTCCGCATCGAAGAAGACTAGATCGTGACCTGTCATCAGTACTGCTTCTTCCACTATGAAAAATCCCTACACCATCGGAATACCGATCTGCGTGCCATACACATTATGCATTCGACGATAGATTTCACTAGCACTCACATTTTCAGATGTTAAAAATTGCACGACCGCACGCTGACACCATTTGGAGGCATCATGATGAGGACGATACTTTTTTACGTGCTCCCGCGCTATCACACACGCATCTGGCGGGATCTGACCATATCGTATGCATTTGCAGCACTTTGCAACCTCTATAGGAGCATGTACAACAATCTTTCTCTTCAAATAGTGAATTATTACAGCAATACTACTTTCATTTGGGTGACCGATATATATTACTTTTATTAAAGTACAAAATGTTTAAACATTTAATTAAAAGATTTTTTATTTATTTTCAGAAAAAATATTATGTTATAAATTTGAGATGATCTTACATAATTAATTTAGCCTCTAACTTTCCTAAAACACTTTAAATAATTTGTCATTTCAAACAAAGGTGAACAAACTTCTAAGTATTTTTCATTTTTATTTGGTAGGGTCAGGAAGACGAATAAAATACATAGAACTTTAAAGTCGCAAATACAATAACCTAGGGGAATAATAAAAATAATAAAAGTTTCTAGCCACAAAATTAACGTGCAATATCTCGATTTCCCTTTACACTTTTCTAGTCACCTAAAGTTTTCTCTTTCGAATACCTTAGAGGCTTTTGTAAAGCAGCGGAAAATTGGAACTTTTTCCTTATATTGAACTTTACGGATATCTTCCAACGTGAAAGTATTAAGGAAATGGACAAATGTTTCGGAAGTGAAATTAATCTTAAGATTTAAAAGTTACTTGCGTACTTAATTTTATAATAAATGTTAAAATTCAATGTATTGGAATTAGTTTATTTAGGTGAATCTATTTATTACCCTTCACTTTTCATTTAGCATATATAAATTGTTCTACACGTAACATTTATAAAATTAAAGCTCAGTTTTCTTTTCTTTATTAACTGTTATTTTGTATCAAAATTCTAAACATTGGAACTATTTGTGAGATAAATGTAAAACTATCAGAAAAGTATATAATTACTAATTAACTTCTTTTATAAATTTTGCGAATTGAGATCGAAGTCCAGTTTATAAAAAAATGTTCATATTGAACTGATAAAAGGGTTTCAACGTTTTCTTGAGACAGTTAAAGTGTGTTTCATTTGAAACAATATTGTTAAATTTCGAAATAATTTGCGTTCCGTGCGATCAAGGAAGAAGAAGAAAAACTAATAGGATATACCAATCCCTAAGCTTTCTTCTATCTCATACAGTTTAATACCTCAAAATTCGCTGACACAGTGCCGAAATTAAATGGCAATCTATGCTCATCATAAGAATTCTAAAAAGTTGAAATTCCGTGCATTAGTTCTTGAGATATGACTATCGTTGAAATCGTGTAAATCCAGCAATATGTAGCACAGCAGCGCCCCCTATTGGGTGATATACACCCAAATCATCATCAACTTATGTCAACGTCTAACTTAATATGAAATTTTGGGATAATCCGTGCATTAGCTTTGAGACAGATCTTTTTGCAAAAATCGTTAACAAACTTCCATAGCAGCGCCACTTATTGTGCGATTGACACCAAAACCTAACTAGCCTCAACTTATGTCAACGTCTAACTGAATCTGAGGTTAGATGAAAATTCGTGCGTTAGTTCTTGAGAGAGAACTATTGCGAAAATCACGACAAATGCACCATAGCATCACCACCTGTTGAACGATTGATACCAAAACATAATCAGCAGTAATATTAATCAAGGTATACTTGAATTAGAAGTTTGATGAAAATTCGAGCATTAGTTCTTCAGATAGAGCTATTGCGGAAATCGTGTAAATCTTGCAAAATGCAGCGTAGCAGCGCCATCTCTTGGGCGATTTTCACCAAAACATAAACAGCATCCATTCATATCAGGGACTAACTAAATCTGAAGTTTTATGGAAATGCATGCGTTATTTCTTGAGATAGAGCTATTGCGGAAATCGTAAAAAAATGAAGCATAGCAACGCCACCTGTTGGACGATTTACACCAAAAACTAATCAAAACCATTTTTTTTATCAGGGACTACCTGAATATATATATTTTTAAATTCCATGCATTAGTTCTTGAGACAGAGCGGCCACAAAATATGTGTCACATGCATACAGACAGACAGAGACACAGACTCACAGACTCACAGACTCCTAGACAGACATTTTGTAAAAACAGGTTTTTTGAGATCTCTGACCCCTAAAACAGGTAAATCCGTCAAAAACCGGAAGTCAAAATGTTTCACGATGCCAATACTTTCTTCTTGTAAAGATAGAAGAAAGTAAAAATAATGGTATAAAATCGGGAGTACAATAGACTCTAAAGTATTGAAAGAAAGAGAATCGTCCCCGCCATTAGATTATCGGGCAGTTTCACGATTTCCTTTTAGACTTTTACTACTTGTTGTTGAAAATTGTCCATTTCAAATGTATATAGAGTTTTCCAAAGTTGCTGAAAATTGAAAATGCTTCTTTATTATTATTACGAGGTGGAACCCGCCGAATTTCGACGAAATAAAATGTTTACAAAGGAACTGTTGCATCAATTTTATAATACATCGACAACAATAATTACAATAAAAAATCCATCTTACACTTGTTAGCTTACCTCTCCAAAGACATATTTTAACCCAAGATTAACAAAATACTTTTTTCTTAAACTTCAACTTTTAAAATTATTGAAAAAATAAACTTTATTCATATACGTAATCAGTAACATATAATCAAGATAAATAGTTTTGATTAAGTTATCAATTGGTGCTTGATATTACGGAATGAAAAAAATCAGCAAAAATGATTTCACCTTGACATAATCATAGAATTTTTCACCTTTTAAATCAAAACCGAATCCAGTCATTTTCTACGATTCACATCCATATTAATCATTTAAAAACATTTTAACGCGCAGTAGGTTATTAATAAATATATTTTCAAGCTTGAAGTTACGTTTGTCAACTATTACAACTTTCCATGTTAAAATTCTCACTCGTGATTTGAGGTCTTAGTATAATCTCTGTACCTGCGCGTAAAAATTCCAGAAATTTATAACTTTTAGACGTATTCAAGGGGAAATATCTCGTTTTATGAAATAAAATTATTATTTTCTTTTAAATATGACGTCATTTTCAGTCGCTGAAATATTTTGCCTATTGTCTCAAACTAAATATCACCGAAATGAAAAAATAGTGAAATATAACAGCATCATCAGGTTCTTTTTTAAAGCGTAACGTCATTTTCTGTTCAAATTTTTTAAAAAATATACTTTTAATTGTAATGCAAAAATGGCATCAGTAAGAATATAATCAATAAAGATAAGTAAACCAATTTTAACAGAAATGAAGTACTTCAGTTGCGACGATTAGAAAAATTGGTATTAAAAAGTATAAAAAAATTAATATCTCAAAAATAAACTGAGATACAGCTTTCAAACAAATTGCATTTAAAAGAGCATTTGCTTCAGCATACGATGGTGTAAACATTTAAAATGTGGTATATTTAAAAGTTTAAAAATTTACAGTAGCGAAAATTAAAAAACCGAAATTTCATTTAAATTTCAAAGTGTTGCCATTCGCAGGATGACGTATGCGTTACCCACAGATATGTTTGTCCTTTATAATATAGATTGACCTTTACGAAGTTTTCCTGATGTGAAACCTTTAGAAATGTTTTTGAAAGAAAATTAATCTTTAGTTTAAAATTTTATTTCTGTACTTTAAGTTTTGGTGAATTATGGAGCTAAATTTTCTTGAGATATTTAACAGTTTTTTACTTTCTTCTTTAGAAAACAAAAAGTATTGTAAGATATTTTTACTACCGTTTCCGACGGATTCACGCGTTTTAGGG
The DNA here is from genome assembly GCA_963932465.1 of Maratus speciosus. Classification (NCBI taxonomy): domain Eukaryota; kingdom Metazoa; phylum Arthropoda; class Arachnida; order Araneae; family Salticidae; genus Maratus; species Maratus speciosus. The sequence goes on along the minus strand of OZ010790.1, from coordinate 172,051,310 downwards.
GTTAGATATCTCAAAAACGTATTTTATCAAAATGGCTATCTGTCCGTTTGAGTATACGTGTGTACTTGTGCACTCGTGCGTCCGTCTGTATGTGCATCAACTTTGTATCACTGAAACATGTATAACGTTATGCATAGAATTAAATCAAATTTTAGATGTATGTTTTTCGCTACTGCCAGAAGGTCCCCCTTTAACTTGGAACTGTCCACCTGAAAGGTGCACTGTAATAGCAATTTAATGCCATTTTCATTATTGTATCATGGAAACGTGTTTGTAGTTATATTTAGAATTAAACCAAATTTCAGATATATGCTTTTGGCTATTGCCAGCTGTTCTCGCGTGAATTTGAGAACATTCCGCCTTAAGGGACGCTGTAATAGAATTTTTTGTGCCAATTTCATTATTGTGTCATCGAAAAGTATACGAAGCTATGAAGAAAGTACGAAAATACACCAAACTCTATATGTATATTTTCGAAGAAGTGAATATTCGTTGAAGATATCGATTTCAAACTTTTTGCCTTATATACTGTAAAAACACTTATTTTCGCGAAGCTTTAATTTTCGCGATTTTTGCGAGCCCGTCGTAATCGCGAAAATTTAAGCCTCGCAAAATATTTTTTTCCGCCTCAAATAATAATAAATCAGAAATTTTTCACTTATCCAAAATTTAATGATTACAGTTACTGAAATAAGAAATAAGTACAATAATTTCTTGAATACTTACAACTATTTCTTGAATAAAAACAATAATACAATTAATAGAACGAACTTTTCGGACAAAAGGAAGTTTCTTAAAATGCCTTATGCAAAAGGTGTTCTATTTAGGTAGTTTCGGGATTTTTCAACTTTCGTTTCTGTTCATGTAAAATTCGCGAAATTTTCAGCTCGCGAAAATAAGTGTTTCTACAGTAGTAAATTTTGTCCTCTTTGATTTTTTATTTTTTAATGATTTTTAAAGCGATTTTCAGCATTTTTTGCTTTTCGCAGAGATTTTCGCATCCATAAAATGGATTCATTTTCAAACATACGGCCTAATATAGTACATATTAACTTTCGCGATTTAAAATGTGATTTTTACCATTTTTTACGTTTCACGCTGATTTCTGGGCATTCGTGAAATAAGCCCAGTTACAATATTTTTGCCTGATGTACTAAATTTTGTCCTCAGCAATTTTTTAATTTTTAACTCTTTTTTTTTTGTCTCGATTTGTTTTTTCAACATTAGGAAAAGGAATCCGGTTTTAATCTGTTCGTGCAAGTTGTAAAATTTGCCTGTTTTAATAAAGCTTATGCGGAATTCTAACAGTGATTTTTGATTTTTTTGCAAATTTTTGTATACTATGTTTAGTGTCCTTTCGCATTTCGATGCGATTAAATAAATCATGTTTTAAACTATATTAGTCCAGTGTAGTAATTTTTGTCTACTGATATTTTCGAAATGAATTTTAGCGATTATTTATGTGACCTTTTGCGACTGTCTACGATAACATTAATGACAGGAATCCGGTTACACATCTCTATCCCATTATAGAATTTTTTTTTATCTTTTCAATGAAGTTTACTCAGAAATCGTGCAATGAGTTTTCAATTTTTCGCGTTTTTTTATTACACTTATTTAGTTTTTTCGCTTTTCTTGTAAATTGTTTTTACGAATCATGTGAGCTCCGGAAGGGTCACCCAGTTATTAAACAAAATAAAAGAAGTTTTAAATTTTCTTATAAATAAAATGCGGAAAGAAAGAAAAAGGTAGTTCAAGGAAAACATAAAATGTTTCTAGGAAGATCTTCATATTCTTTTCTCTAGATTTTTAATATCACTAACTTTAAATAGGTTAGTTGATAAAAGGAAACTAATTTCTCTTTCCAAGACTTCATTCATATTCTTATATAATTTTTCGGCTTATATTAACACAGAAGAAATCTCATTTAAGGAAAAAAGAATTCAAATAATGCACAGTTTTCACACAATGAGCGGAATAGAAGCATTAATCTGGAAAACAATCCCAATTCTTTGAAAAATAATGACACTCAAATCTCTTGTGTACTATGAAATAATTGAAGGGATGCTATGCCAGAGGTAAACAAAAATGCGCTTTTTGCTACGAATAAAAAAGAGGCGAAAATGAATATATTTTTTTTGCTGCTAAAAATGCCTGTCTTTAATGTGAATCATTCGTGGGTTAGTCTTCCGGTAACGTATATTTTCGGTTCTATTTTTTTTTTTTCAAATTAACGCTGAAAAATAAAAATAAAAATAAAATATTATATCTCCTTGAACCGAACATTAATAATGACAATATGTATATATTTTTTTGATTAAGCGAAATACTTTATTAAAATGGCTGTTATATATTACTCTGACTATTTCATTTTGCCATTTTATAATACTTTTCTGACTTAGCTTGAACTGGTGGTATAATATTTACGTTCATAATTTTTTCGCAGATATTTAAAATATGGTTGGGTATTTTACACAGATAAAAATTCAAACGTATTATTATAAATACTTGTTGTTTAACAGGGAAAGGTACCTTTAAACTCATTTTTTATATTTTTATAGCACTTTAAACACTATTAAAGGGCACACGATATGAATTATGGCATATATCACACAATAAATTAAAAAAAAAAATGGGAAAAACTTAGGAATTTTCTCTAACATTTTAAGCGTTATGACGAAATTTTAAAAATGCTCATGAGCATTCCATATAAATTAAAATTCTCAATATTTTTTATGCCAGTTTGGTATACATATACAAATGAAACTGTGCATCGAATTTTATATATTTGAATAGAAAGGTAAAAAAAAAAATATTTTCTAAATTTTATCAGATTTTCAGCATTTTTGCATCTCATTTCTGTACTTGATTACCTTTAACTTTCCCAGTTATATTTAGTTCCAAAAGCTATGCACACTTTTATTTGTATATTTAAACCAAACTGGCATAAAACATATTGGGGATTTTAATTGATATTGAATGCACTTGGAGCATTTTGAAAAGTTCTTCATAACGCTTAAAATATTCAGGACAATTCCTTATTTTTCACCTAATTCCATTTAAACTTCTTGTACGAAAAATATATGTAATAATTCCTATATTGTATCTTTTAATAGTACTTAAAGGGCAATTAAAAAATGGAATTTGAAGTTCTCTTGTCGCCTAAAAGCTGTTGAAATTCCTAACAAGCATCTCTTTCGCACTTTTTTTTCTGTAACATCGTTTTGTTCATCCCCACATGATTGTTCCTCATTATAAACCCTTGTATGAAACAAATAATTGCCCTGTATCATGCCAATATTCCTTTCAATGTAAATATTTGTGCTGTAATGGGAATGCCGATTTAACTATCTATTTTACGTTTGAAAAATTTATAATGTCATTAGACAGATTAAAAAAAAAATAAAAAAAATGTTTATTAAAATTAAAATGTATTTATTGACTATAACTCTTCTCTATCAGTCTTGATATCTGTATACGCGAACTCCTCCTGTTTATAACTCATCTAGTGTATAAATAAAATCTTCGAATAAGGCGTCTTTTCCTATTATACATATATAGATATATATACAGGGTGTCCACTTTCAACGGTTTCCAGTGGCTAAATCTTAAACCGTTAGTTATAGACATATAATTCCATTTGCAAAAATGTTTTAAATGAGATAAAGAAATATTTTAAAAGCGATTTGGGTCAATAAAAACAATTCTTAAAAAATTACGATTTTAAAATTTTATATGTTCCTCCGGTCCTATAAATTATCTTTTGTAAGATTTTCGTGCTACACTGAAAAGTAAGACAAGAAAAGTCTCATTCATATAAAGCTAAAATTGATCAAGTTATGAAACGTTAAAAATGCGAGACTTATACTATTTTTCTACATATGAACACTGATGAGTTCCTCCATGTTTTGAGGGGTCATATACCAAGTGCTTAAATTATTCGAAGAACTTATTTCATGTGTATCTGTGATAGAGGTCTGCACGGACCCGGCCCGCGGACTGGACCGGCAAAATTAGGACAATTTTTTCAACGGGCCGGCAAAATTTGAACGGGCCTACAGGAGCGGGCCGGGCCGATAAAAAAAAATTAATCGGTCCTATCGGCCCGATATAAGAATTTAAGCAAAACAGATAAAATACGAGCCATTTTCAATAAATATGACTTTCTCGAGAAGCATAAATGTGCGTCACGAGCCAATGCGAATTTAACAACATCAGTACAGAAATGTAACATGTCCATCGTAGAGATCGGCATCGTACAGTTTCATGATGTCTGATCCCGGGTTTAATTTTTTCAGCAGACTCTTGCGGAACGGAACTGGTACTAATCGTTCTCAGGATGTTCAGAGCAGGCATTATAATTTGTGAATGTGTTAATAGCGATAATGAACTTCCGTTAACAGTATCTTTGAAATATACCTTAAGTTGTTTCTCATATTCACTGCTCAACAATGCGAAACTTTCAGGCACATTTTCTGATTCATTTTTAACTATTAAAGCATAAAATTGACAGGCCTGACTATTGAGGGCTTTTGGAATCGAATGTTTTTTTCTATTTTTGATTAATTATTTACAGAGATAAGAGATTCTTGTCATGTGACTGTACGTTTTTCTCCTTTCCTGTGCTATCGCTTCCGGAAATTCAACTCAAAACGCTACCTTTGGCAGTATTTTCTGAAAGATATATTGCTTTTATCTAAAAAAAAAGGCATTTACATAGTTTCTGAATAAGAATACCTGCCAATCTTTCGCGTTTTCGAAAAGAAATGAATTCATAAATGTGTCTAAATATACCTGTTTTGGATTTGAGAAAAACCTTAAAAATGAGAGAAATATTTTCACAAATCTACTTTTTATTATACAGCTTCAAAAGTTATCATGTTTTTACCCTTTATTCTAAATTACATTAATTTTTTAATGAATCCTTATTCGAATCCTTATTTTGAAACGTCTGTAGAGACGATTACTAAAACACTGTAAGTATTCGTCAATGTATTTACTATTGTGTGTTTTCTGTTTTTCGAACACATAGTAATCTAAAATATACAGTAAAATGTTCCCATAAATATTTATGTAGTATTTATTAAAAGAATCTTAAATGTATGTCGAGAAAAAATGGAATTTTTTTAATTAATTGAGTAGGGCCGGGCCGGGTATGTTTTCACTGATTTTTGTACGGGCCGGGTCAAGATAGATTTCGTTCGGACCTGGCCAAGCCCGGGGCCTGGAAGTTCCGGCCCGTGCAGACCTCTAATCTGTGATAGGAAAAAAGTCGTACAAGTTAACTTTTATTAAGTTTCAGATTGACTAAAATCATCGTATTTCAACATATGTTTTATTTTTTAAGGCTTTGAGACTGTTTCTTTCAGGATTTCTTTTAACAAAATTATGTTATTTTCATAATTTTGAATTTAACTTCAGTGATCGTATGTATGTTTTTCCAGTTCAAAACTTGTACTCGAACTTTAACTTCAAGTATTCGATCGAAATTACATTTTACATACTAACGTAAATCCGATTGCAATATAATATTATGATTTTCGCTGGTTGCCATTTATACTTATTTTATAGGATAACACAGAAAATTTCGGATAGATCACCGCCTAGAATTTTGTGAAGGGGCCTGTTTTATTAAAAGGAATTTTGTGAAGAATGAAGTGAAAGTGAAATTTTGTGAAGTTGAATTTTCTATTTTTAAATTAAAAAACTATTAACAAGCAAAATAATTATTATCGATAATTACACGTTTAAAAAAAATAATTTTGTATCCCTCCCCAAGAAAATGATAAAATTTCTAGAAAATTTATTAATCGCTAAGTTATTATCTATTAAAATCATTTTCAATCAAAATAACCATAAAAAACATTTTTGTTGCGACGAATTGTCGCTGCAATGAATTGTCGCCGCGATGAATTGTGCGCGATGAGTTGTTCCGCGATGAATTGTGCGCGACGAATTGACGCGACACCGACTGCGATGGGTGTGTTTTTTAACTTTTATTTATTTTTCAGCACTGAAACCGAAAATTACATTAATTTTTAACCATCATGTCAGGATTTTTCGCAAATCATAAATTAACAGAAATAATAATAACAAAAATCGGATACTATAAAATAGAGGAGATGACTGCATTTTTAAACTTTTGATAATTGATTTTTATGCACTTTTCAGCACTAAATCTGAAAATGATCTTCATTTTTAACCGTCACGCTAGAATATTTTTGCAAATCGTAAATGTCAAAGTTAAAATATACTGAAAATCTGGTACTAAAATCAGATGTAAAACTTTTTTAATTTAATTTAATTTCATTTAATTCAATAATTTATTCGTTTTTAACACTTTCCAACAAAGTTGAAAAGTGTTTATGACTTCGGTTTGTCTGTCCGTCTGGCCGTCTGTACGCGCTCTAACTCCTGTAAATATACTCGGATCGTTCTGAAATTTTTGGATGTTAGTGACCTCTACCATAGCACGAATCCTATTGCAAATGAAGTTTGTAGCATGTTTAGTTCATTTACAGGGACAGTCAAAAGTTTTCCGTTACATTACGGCCTATGGGAAAAAATCGTTTAAAATGATTTTTAATGATGTTACATGCTTTCAAACATAATAAATTGATATGTATTTATCAAATTGACTAAAATATGCATTTTCTTTACAATATGTGGCCCAAAAAAATAGTTATTATTCATTTACAGGACAACACAAAAGAATTCCTTTACATAATGTTATAGAAGTGGGGGGAATTTTTTCCGGCGTATTTTAATTATGTTAAACTATTACATGTATAATGAAATAGATATACGTCGCTAAGGTTTACTATAACTTATTTCATGGATAATACGAAATGCACAGCATTTACAGGGACACACAAAAGATTTCAGATACTATATTGTACCCGAAGTACTGTTAAGTAGCGATGATTGCTGGAAATGCATTTTTAATTATGTTATGTGCTTTTATGTTTCACTATATTTATGCATTGTATATGGTGTGTATAAATGCTGTAATTGATATACAGGGCTACTCAAAAGAATTCGTAATGGTTACTGGGTATGATTTCAAATTGCTTAAAGGTGATTTTTAAATGACTTAGGCATTTTTACGCTGAACCACATTTGGTTTCCTAAGAAATGTTTGTAAAACATATATAAAATGACATACTGGGTCACGCAAAGAATTGGATACATGGCCGTCTATAAATGATATTTTCTGGAAATGTGATTCCGGTAGTTTTAAGAGTGTTTTACTTTGAATTAAACTTTAGCTAAATAGTGGAGTGTAATAAAGGTATTAGTTTAACTGCAGAGTTTTACAAAAGTATACAAGTATGTTTAAATCTATTAGTATAAATTGCTGAAAGAGAAATTTCAACCTGTTATGTGTTTTCTTGCTAAATTAAATTTCTCCATTATATGGTATATATATCAACCTACAGATCAAATACAGGGCTGTTCAAAAGAATTGGAATGCATATTTGCTATGGACGGTAACTGCTGAAATCAGTTTTTCAAATGTTTTGTGTGTTTTCTAAAATGTTTACTTATTTCACTTATATACCTTATTTCCCTAAATAACGAAGTTTTGTTAAAGCATTCAGGAAGTGTTGGAAAGTGTTTCATAATCTATGCTTAACGAATGATTTTTCTTACTTGTTTGGTTTATACTGGGATTCTTACAGCTAAACAGCGGAGTTGTCCGATGAGGTGAGGGAGGAGGTTCAATTTTAACTTTGAATATGTTAACTTTGAAATTTACAATTTACGAAAATCCTGACGTGATAGTTGAAAGTGAAGGTCATTTACTGATTCAGCGGTAAAAAATAAAAAAAAAATCAATTATCAAAAGTTAAAAACACAACAATGACATCTATTTTATTTTATCAAATTTTCGCTTTTTTTTCTTCTTTTTTTTAACTTTAAAATTTACAGTTTGCAAAAAATCTTTACGTGATAGTAAAAAATGAAGATCAATTCCGGATTCATTGGTACAAAATGCATAAGAATCAATTATCAAAAGCTAAAACTTTTAATTTTCATCATTTTATTTAACAAAAATTCTGTTTTTTTTCTTCTTACTAGGGGGCTCGCCTCTCTAGTAAGAAGGGGGCCGAGCCCCCTACGAGCTACGCTCGCCAACCCCCGTCCATACACCGCAGACTCTAAATGCACGCTAATTTGATCGGCTTTAAAAAGATTTCGAAAGATTGAATTATAATTTAAAAACAGTGGCGATCTCCCTATAAAAGAATTTCTATTCATTTCTCTTTGATTGGGGAATTTTAACGCCAAAATCCTTTGCGGTACTACTTGATTATCCTTTCGACCAATTTCGCCAAATTATATAAATCGCCAAACCACTCCCCAAATTATACAAATTGATATAATTTTTATTTTAAATAACGAAAGAACAAATAAATACGTACAACATTAATAAAAACACAAATAAAACGTCGAAATAAAAATAACTTGATGACGTATACACGTGTAACAACATTTCAAAATAAGCTAATATAAAAGGAATTAAGTAAACAGAGTGTTTGTCGCTTGGTATTTTTTAACAAAGCGAAAATAAAGTTCTTTTAAATGAGACATTTTAAATTAATCGTTTTTAATCTGACGTAATTTTGACCAAGCTATTCTTTCTCTTTTAAATATTCACGTGAAAATACTTAATTAATCTACTTTTTATTATACTAAATCTACTTTTTATTATACAGCTTCAAAAGTTATCATGTTTTTACCCTTTATTCTAAATTACATTAATTTTTTAATGAATCCTTATTCGAATCCTTATTTTGAAACGTCTGTAGAGACGATTACTAAAACACTGTAAGTATTCGTCAATGTATTTACTATTGTGTGTTTTCTGTTTTTCGAACACATAGTAATCTAAAATATACAGTAAAATGTTCCCATAAATATTTATGTAGTATTTATTAAAAGAATCTTAAATGTATGTCGAGAAAAAATGGAATTTTTTGAATTAATTGAGTAGGGCCGGGCCGGGTATGTTTTCACTGATTTTTGTACGGGCCGGGTCAAGATAGATTTCGTTCGGACCTGGCCAAGCCCGGGGCCTGGAAGTTCCGGCCCGTGCAGACCTCTAATCTGTGATAGGAAAAAAGTCGTACAAGTTAACTTTTATTAAGTTTCAGATTGACTAAAATCATCGTATTTCAACATATGTTTTATTTTTAAGGCTTTGAGACTGTTTCTTTCAGGATTTCTTTTAGCAAAATTATGTTATTTTCATAATTTTGAATTTAACTTCAGTGATCGTATGTATGTTTTTCCAGTTCAAAACTTGTACTCGAACTTTAACTTCAAGTATTCGATCGAAATTACATTTTACATACTAACGTAAATCCGATTGCAATATAATATTATGATTTTCGCTGGTTGCCATTTATACTTATTTTATAAGATAACACAGAAAATTTTGGATAGATCACCGCCTAGAATTTTGTGAAGGGGCCTGTTTTATTAAAAGGAATTTTGTGAAGAATGAAGTGAAAGTGAAATTTTGTGAAGTTGAATTTTCTATTTTTAAATTAAAAAACTATTAACAAGCAAAATAATAATTATCGATAATTACACGTTTTAAAGAAATAAAAACGTTTTAAAAATTTTCATCATTTTATTTAACAAAAATTCTGTTTTTTTTCTTCTTACTAGGGGGCTCGGCCCTCTAGTAAGAAGGGGGCCGAGCCCCCTACGAGCTACGCTCGCCAAACCCCGTCCATACACCGCAGACTCTAAATGCACGCTAATTTGATCGGCTTTAAAAAGATTTCGAAAGATTGAATTATAATTTAAAAACAGTGGCGATCTCCCTATAAACGAATTTCTATTCATTTCTCTTTGATTGGGGAATTTTAACGCCAAAATCCGTTGCGGTACTACTTGATTATCCTTTCGACCAATTTCGCCAAATTATATAAATCGCCAAACCACTCGCCAAATTATACAAATTGATATAATTTTTATTTTAAATAACGAAAGAACAAATAAATACGTACAACATTAATAAAAACACAAATAAAACGTCGAAATAAAAATAACTTGATGACGTATACACGTGTAACAACATTTCAAAATAAGCTAATATAAAAGGAATTAAGTAAACAGAGTGTTTGTCGCCTGGTATTTTTTAACAAAGCGAAAATAAAGTTCTTTTAAATGAGACATTTTAAATTAATTCTCAAAATATCAAATAAATGTCTAGCGCAATTTCTAAATTTAAACTTTTTTGCAATATTATTTTGTGTTCATTTTATGTAATAACTATAATGTGACGTAAATATGACGTAATTTCTCCCAAGACTTCTAACGCATGTTAATGAATTTATTATTTTACAATATCCTTTCTCTTTTAAAATTCACGTGTATACTTTTTATGACGTAATTTTTAAGAAGTTCCTGCTTTTTATACGTAATTATTTAATTCTAATTTGAAAGTTTTTTTTCCTGTTTATAATAGTCACGTGTAATTTTTGTTAATTTGAAGCAAACATTATTGCTTTCGCTTTTCATACAGTTGGCAACAGTTTAAATTAGTACAATTTTCTGAAATCTGTAAAAAATATCTCTAGAAATGCTGAAAATTTGAATTTAAAATAGCAATAAAACCTGAAAAAATGAGTCAAAATAAAAAAAATTAATGCAGTCTGCACTCCGGCAAATTCTAACGCATAAAATGATCTAAAAATGATTACACTCCCATGTATAGTTTTTGCTGCTATAAAACTTTTTTAGTGGAACGATTTTGTCCAACTTTAGCATTAAATAACTCTTAAAATAATTCTTCGATTTGAAAACTGCCTGCATCAGCGTGTTTATCAAACATTTCTGTATAAAACCACAGATTTTCATATTTTTGTATGCATTATTTTTGTTAATATTAACGAAGAAATGCCTCCGGTCACAAAAAAATCAAAACCGGCGGCGGTGACAGCGGTAGTTACTTTTTTTTAGAATAGAGAGATATGTTTATTAGAAATTGTATATTTTTTATTTATGTGTCAGAATTATTAAAAATTTCAAATTTATATTGCAATGTTAATCTTACACTCAACCAAATATCGGTCTAGTACAGAAACGAACCAATCGCTGAAAGGCGCACTTCGAGAGATAGGCAGCTAAGCTAATGACGCGAGTGGCTTAAGGATAATGAATCCCATACCTGGTAGCGTATTATTTTCGTAGTAAGAAGTCTAAGGTCGGAAAAGCAAGGGATAACGAGATTCGTGGAATTAGGATTGGAAATGAAATTAACAAAATGACTTTTAAAACATTCGAAAACAAAACTAGCTTCTCTCATAATATTATAGATTGGATAGCTGATAAATATTTATGAAGGGACTAAAAGCGTTAGATTCCGATTTTGAATAAGATAATTATTAATATACGCATTTCAAATTTAAAGAGAAATTAAATAGAAATAAATAATAGATATTGTTATGAAATAGGGAAATAATAAATATGCCGTAAACATAGAATAATTTAAATTAATATCGCGAAGTAAATTTTTTATATAACATATATAAATACACGTATATATATATGTATATATATATATATACTATGTAACGTAGGATGCACCGAATGTTCTTGTCCTGCCCGATATCCTGCTTATTCCACAGTGAAAAGGAATATCCGGTCCGGCCGTGTACTCTAATATGTGGTCGCCGGATAGTGACTTGTTTTTAAATTATATGTTTTACGTTATCAGAAAAAGTTAATGCAAAATTACTTTGCTCCTTACCAAAATTAAAAGTAATGCTAATTAAAAGAAATATATGTTTTCCGAAACATGATTATATTGTTATATATAAATGAAACTATAATATTTAAACTCTGGAAAATAATTATTTATACGTAAATTTTATTAAAAGCAGCTATGGTGTAGGAGCATTAACCGCTCAGTATTTTCAAGTTATAATCTTTTACGTTTTTTATCACAAATATTTCCGGCTTCTGAGAATAAGCGTTGACTCCTCTGGTGGTATGCTTTATTTGTGTTTTCAATATTTGTAAGGAAAAATGTTTTTATTGAATCTTTTTTTTTTACTATTTTGTTTATTAATGGAAGACCAACTGTGTTAAAATAATACGAATATTGACTAGGAAAAGAATTGTGCCACTTCTTGCCTACTGCTAGAAAATATTTATCATAGGAAAATTAGGTAATTATATATATGTAGGAAAAGAAATTGCTATTTAAATAAGATGTTTAGCAATTAGTAAATATACTAGAAGTATCTGTAAGAAAAACAAAGAAATTAGTGTTTTTCTTTTTATCTACAATGACCCTAAACAAAAAAAAACTGATATGTAGAATGGAAGAGGCTAAAGACATAACATCATTAAATTTCAATATTAAATTACTACAAAGCATTTTTTTAAGTTGCTTAAACTTAATAAATGGATTTAAATCTATTATTAATATTTGAATGACATAAAATTAGAATTATGTTAAAATTTTCTCCATAAAGCAAATATAAAATAGAAACATTACTCTTGAAATTAATAACGAGAAATTCTTCAGCCGGATACCGAATATTCGGTAAAATTTTGTACCAGGTATTCGGTATCTGGTTTCCGACAAAATTCTACATCCAGTGCATCACTATATGTAACTTATTGTTTTATTAAAAAGCAGAAAAATCAACGTTAAAAAATGCACAAATAATACATGAAAAGCAGCAAAATGTTGTTTCGAATCTACTAGCGAGATTCTTCTTCAGTGCAAGATAGGGAAAAAAGGAACAACGTGCTAGAAAATGCGAGGCTGATCAAAAGGATAGACAGAGATGCGCTGGCTTATATACCCTATGCGGGTAGCGAAGGCGACAAAAACAATGAGAGAGAAGCAGTGGAAACGACTGGGTGTACAAGTAGCGACATCTACCGGAGAAGGAGAGAAAAGGAAGCCAAAATGGGGAAATTAAATTAATGCTTTCCAAATACTTGGAAAATCAGGAGAAATTGTTTTATGTCAAGTAATTTTTTCCATTTTAAATTAACATCATTTCATGCATTTATATAAATCTAATTTAAAATTTTTGCGATTAAATGCAATTGTTCTTATAATTTACATCATAAAATGAAAGAGCATTGCCTTTCACATCATAATTAATATACCTTACACAATATTAATATTAAAATTCATTGAACTTAATACATTAAACTTAATAAAATCAACAAATAGGCATTTTTTTTTAATTTCATAGTTGAAAACATCAAGTTTAACCCTATCATTTCTTGTCGAGAAATTAATAGGTTATTATTATTATTAATTTATTATCAAAAACAACATAAAACAACTGCTTAAAAAAACTACTTAAAAAAAATCTTTTTAACAGTGCAAATAAATCAGTTTAATTATTAACAACACAAATAAATTTCATTAATTCAAAGAATTTATTTTGCATCATATTAATTATAAGACAGATATTTAGAAAAGTAAATGGACGAAAAGTAATTATGTAGTTGATTTTAATTAAACATTTCCTAACCCAGAACAATTTTTTGCATGATGAAACTCTAATTCATTAAATAAAATATAACTTAAGTAAAAAATCCTTTTCTTTCATGTGTTGAATGATTAAAATTCGTAGTTTTATGATGGAATTTGTTTGAATAGAAAACAAGATTCACGGGAATATTAATTTTTATTTATTTTTTTTACAAAAGAATCTTAGAAATGTAAATTTTTGCTCTTGAATTTAAATGAAACTATTTAATACTAGGTGGGCTACTTTATTTGCGTGACCAAATTTTTAAATGGCTCTAAAGAGGTCTTTTTAAAGTTTTTCGTTCCTTTAAAATTCATAAATTTTCTATCTTAATTTTTTGTTTTGCAACGGGAATGTTTTAAATTCTTAACAGGTATGTTAAATTCAAAATGCGAGAATTGTGCGAGCTACAATTACCAAATATGAGGACATTCTCCAATTTCGAGAATATCTTGTTGCTTATCTTTTACAGCACAATCAACAAATTATATCAAAATGCACCGTGAAGAAATTACACTGTTAAAACTTTGCAGCAAGCTATTCAGTCATTCGAGCGTTATTATAGAAAACGGTTACGTAATTGTAATTAATAACCTATTCTTAGTAGAGTTAAATTATGCTTATAAGTCGGACCTCGATATCTCGAACCTCCTTATCTCGAAACCCTTGATGTCTCGAAAAAAGAAATTTCCCCTGAATTTCCATCAAAATTCAAATGTATTTTCAATAGTTATCTCGAAATATATTTTCCAAAACCCTTGATATGTCGAAATATTTTCCACAGAAATTAGTTTAAATTTTTACTTTCGGCTATTGTCAGCTGTAGAACTAGTTTGATCTGGATGCTGGTTTCACATTCTTTTATCCCTTTGTTGATACAAAGAACTTAAAGGGTAAGAATGGAAGGCTTTTGAAACCGAAAAAAGGGGCAACATCGTTTTTTGGAAACTTTGCAGTAAGAGTGCACCGGATGATTCAGCTACCTGTGAAGATTGGCTCTTAGAACTTCCTTCTCTCTTGAAATACTATAAAGCAGATGATGTGTTTAACGCAGATGAAATTGTATTATTGTACCATAGTTTTTCCAATAAAACGTCTGCATTTAAATTTGAAGAAATCCGACGTGTCAAACCAAGTAAACTTCGTGTAATTGTGCTTTTGGCAGCAAATGAAAGTGATAAAAAAAAGCTTCCTCCTCTTATGATAGGACGATCTAAAGAGCCGAGGTGCTTTGCTAAAATTAAGTCATTTCTAATGCTGTACAGGTGAAATATAAAGGCTCCAATGGCAAACGCAGTTTTTGCTGATTGGCTGGTAGGAATCGGTAAAACAATGGCTAAAAGTAAAATCCAATTCTCCTCTTCATAGACAATTGAAAAGCCCACTCTAATCTTCCAACGATAAAAAATATCGCTGTTAAATTTTTGCCGCCAAACACGATTTCGAAGTTCGAAGTTTCGACCAGGACAACCACCGACAATCATTCAACTAGGAGATAATCCGTAGCTTCAAAGTTGATGATTGACACCAAATTGAGAGAAACTTCTGAATAATATCCAATTCGTCATTTCTTAATGACGAATTGGATATTATTTAATCAAAACAAGTTTGTGTATAACACAATTTTGAAATTAATAACACTTTGAGAAGTGTAATTTGTTAATTATTAGTAGATCATGTGTAGTTTTTGACGAATCTTATTTTTTACAGAAAAAAGCAGTTTGTGAGATTAGATTTTTAAATTTTGTCAAAACCTTGATAACTCGAAACCTCTATATCTCGAATTTTTTTCTCTTCCCCACAGATTCGAGATATCGAGGTTGTACTGTATAACCATATGACATTTTCTAATCAAAAGCCTGTATAGTTTGTTGCAAATTGTTAATAGTGTATCGCCAAAATATGAATTCAGCGTGACTATAATAGAACTGTTATTGCATCAGTATCTTCGAGTGAGACTGAAAAAAAGAGTCTGTTAATTGTTACTGTGACGTCGCCTACATTCCATTTTGAGGCGGCAAGTTGTAAATGACTAAAAAATTGAACATTTCGTCTTACCATTCTAGTCAAACACAAACACACGAGTTTCGTGTACGATGAATTAAAAAAGTAAAGTCACATTTCGATCCCCTGTGTGAGTTTGACTATTAGTAAAGTTTTAGAGATATCACATCGACTTGCTGTGCAATTGACAACATATATTTCTAAAGAATAGACGCGTTCGTCATTTTGAAAATACGCAATGATGAACTGTTTTATACAACCTTATCAAATTTTCATATATTAATCTCTTATTGAAGTATGATATTTATCTTGCGCATTAGCGAAGTTTTGGAAGTTTCCCGAGTTTTGGTTAAAAACGATGTGCGTTATAATTAAAAAGTATTCGAAAAAGGTTTGAACTTTTAAAATTAAAGTTCATATCTTTCTCAATATATATGTGCTATTCGCACATAAATTCATACAAATATTCTACACGGCTTTATATTTTACAAACAGATAATTTTGTTATACATTTTGGTGGTTATATCTTAATTAACCTAGCGGCAAAAACGTCTTTGAACGATATAATCTCAAACATGTTCTTTAAATCAGCGAAGATTAATTCCTAGAACGCTAACCTCGGAAAAATATACGGTGACGATAAACATACTTCACTCAGATAACGCATTATAAATATATTTAAAAATAAGAAAATAAATCCTTTAGTATTTGAGTTAAGATTTCTGATAGTCAAATTAAGTCAAAAAATATTTTATCAATTCTCTGAGCTTTCTTTAGATAGATTTGTATGATAATGATTTCATAACACTTTCACAATTATACGAGTTAATGCAATAAAGTAATCTATGCAAATAACTTAAATTTTATATTTTCAGTTTTAAAAGTATTTACATATTGAATGTTTGTGTCAATTCACAATCATTTATGTTAATTTATCATCAATAAGTTATTTCAGTTCTTGCTGTGAAATTAGTTCTTAAAAAATCCTCGTTAACAAATGAGAAAGAAATAATTATCCCATTTTTTTTTACTTATTCTCGCTAAACAAATATTTTTTCAACTTTACAAATCCTTTTGCCGATACAAAATATGCGCATTTCCAAAAAAAAAAAAAAAAAAAAAAAAAAAAAATTAACAGCATTGCATGCACATTCAGAAATTAAGGTCATATTTTCAAATAAATAGCAGATTGATAATATAAACTACAATTTCATTAATTACCTATTTCTTGGAATAAATCTAGAGTAGTATCACTTTATAGCCTTAAAGGTTTTAGTTAAAGATGCTTCATTATTTTTAGAAAACCCTAGAAAAATCAACCGAAATTTCAAAAACGTAAATGCTAAGCATTCGTCTATCTGGCAATGATCTCTTTAAAACAATCTTCGCCCATTAGACGAATGACAGTTACACTAGGATTATGGAAAAATCGTCAAGGCTTTATCTAAATAAGCCGATTGATTGAAAAAAATTACGAAAAGCATATAGTAAACCTATTTAGATAGTGAAATCTTGTTTAATAAAATATAGCTTACTTCTTTGTGATACCTAGTTGACGTAATATATATACATACATATACAAACAAGTTGTAACTATTCACAGACGTTTTATTCGCAGTCGAATAAGAAGATTTACGGTACAAAAATAAATCAACATAAAATGCTTCTTTTAAAGAAAATGCAGAGAAAAATCACTTTTTTTCATAAAAGTGATAGCTTTTACTGCAATTGGTTGAAAATGACATTCTCTTCTACAGTAATTTATTATCGATTTATTCACATATAGGCCGTAAACAACAGTATGATGGTAATAAAAAGGAAACTAAGTTTACTTCGTTTTAGCGCATTTACAGCAAAACGACTTTTTTTAAAGATGTAAATACCAGATAAACGTCATTTACGCCATTTTTGCATACCAACCTACACTGGAGTCCAAAATTAAGGACCAATCACAAAATGCTAATTTTCAAGTACGTGAATACTCGAAAGGAAATAATATAATTCGAATAATTAATATATCTACAGCACAGCTAGTCCATATAACATCTCATCCACACCACATGTGGTCACAAGTGTCACAGTCAGTACGGTGAAGCAAAAAATAGTAAAATCCGTACATCTCATTATGAGTCTGAAAGAATCACTATATGTGACTCCACTGATACGTCACTCTAACTGCTGCTTTGTGACGAGTCACCGTGTTATTTTACAATGTAGTTACATTGCGGCTCTCAGGTGACTGTCATCTTCAGAC
Organism: Maratus speciosus; assembly: GCA_963932465.1. Classification (NCBI taxonomy): domain Eukaryota; kingdom Metazoa; phylum Arthropoda; class Arachnida; order Araneae; family Salticidae; genus Maratus; species Maratus speciosus. Next base: position 172,033,532 of record OZ010790.1, on the reverse strand, counting down.
TCAATTTCAAAGTCATCGTGAACGCTGCATTGTGATAAGTTACCAAATAATGTCACATTAAAGTCACATGATAACCTTCAGGTGACAGAGAGACTATTGTGGTCCCCATTGTGCTCTTTTGTGAAAAGTCACCATGGGACTATAATATGATATTCTTTCGTGACTTATCATAATGCAACGTTCATGATGGCTTTGAAATTGAGTTTAAAAATGACAGTCACATGAGAATCACAATGTAACTACATTGTAAAGTCACATGGTGACTCATCACAAAGCAGCAGTTACAGTGACGTCTCAGTGGAGTCACATATAGTGATCATTTGAGACTCATAATGAGATGTACTGAATTTCATATTTTCTTTTCTTCACCGTAGTGACTGTGATACTTGTGACCATATGTGACATGAATGAGATGTTATACAGACTAGCTGTGCTGTAGAGAATTATTCGAATTATTATTCGAATTACATTATCTCCTTTTGAGTATTCGCGTACTTGAAAATTAGCATTTTGTGATTGGTCCTTAATTTTGGACACCACAGTTGTAACGACCGAAAAACCCCGCAGCCTATTTTGTCTCGTAAGTTGCGAAACTGGTTTTGTCCAGCGGTTGTCCCTGAATCGCAGCCTGGAGTCAGATCTTGTCCACGGATCACCGCTTGGGTTTCGAAGACTGATTAGACGTGCTCTCGTGTCGGAGAGAAAATTTTTCGATATGCGGAAAAAGATCTGAAGATGTTAGGTGGCAGGTCAAGTGAAATGAAGAGAGCTAATCTGTTGAGAGATGAAGATGCAGTTTGAGGAAAGTTTGGCGGATTGTATACGAACTGAATTGTGGAAGGCAAAAGACGTTTTTTTTTTTTTTGCGACCAGAGAGAGAGAGTGTGGACATGTTGGTTTTATTGACTGTGTTTTTAAAGTGATAGATTTTTAGAGATGTGCTGTAAAGTAGTACCCTTTGTTTAAGAGTGACGGTGTGTTTTATAGTGGTTGAAGAGAATTTATTTTGAAATGTGAACTGTTAAATAAAGTTAATAATCGATGTTAAATCGTCGTTTATTTAGTGCTACCAAGGAACCAGACGAAATCGTTACAGTGTAATTAAAGCCTTTAATAAATTTAACAATAAATTTTGCATCATTTCAATTAATTTGGATGGTTTGTAACTATGAAATAGCTAAATAAGAAGTTTATATTGCATCATTTATGGGAGTTAGGGGTAATTAGGATCAGGGGCAATCTTTAACAGATTTAAAAAATGACCATGCTAATTATGAAGTCTGACTAATATTCTACGTGCGCAATTTTTGTGGAGTGAAAATGTATGTTCCTGTAGAAGTAATCGCTATTTTACCAGCACACAAAGAAAAACGTTGTCCGTCAAAGTGAGAATATCTTAGTTAAGACAGTCCTGTGTAAAAAATTCTAGGAATATTGAAACATAGCTATGAATTTAAATTTAGAAAAATGTTGTTTTGTAAGAGGAAAAGATTACGTTTTGCAACAGACGAAGAGTAATGTTAATAATCTGCATGACCCTAATTACCCCAGAAATAGCATTTTGATGGTAAATAGGATCATAGGATTTTTTGCTTAAGTATGAATTGGGCTCGAAATTTTTATTTTCTATTTAAACCAAATTGTGGTTTAGAACGCATTTTTTAATCTTTAGGTTTTTAGATCCTGTGAAATACTCCTAGTTTGGTTTACATTACTGCGGAATTTCGTATTAGAAAAAATTATTTTACAATTTTATTTATAATTATAGTTATAAGATTAATTATAAGAGCGGGAAAATAACGTAGCACCTCAATTTGAATGTTTTTTTTTTTTAATTGAAACATCTATTTTAATACAAACAGTCAAATTTCATGAAAACAATTTAAGAAAAAGAAAAAAAAGGCAAGATATGACGTCATATTCTATCAAATCTTTTCAACGCGTAATCAAACTCATTGTAAAGATATGGTTCCTATAATTTGCTTACTACTTCGATTGTATACTACAGCCATATCTTATAGCTATACGTTATCGCTAAGTGTTGTATTGTTTTTGATTCAGTGCTAACATTTTCTGCGATTTATAGCAAAAAGAGAGCGGTTATTTACATTTTCAAAAAAAATCTTGACAGATGTCTTGATTTAAAATTTACGGAAAATGACATCATTTCATCTAATCATTGTAGATTTAATTTCAATAAAATTTCAAATTTTCCAAATAAAATTTTAGTAACTACTACCTCATTTGGATGTATTTTTTTGCATTTTCCCCCATATTGTGAAGATATTGTATACTTCTGTTACGCGCGCCAAAGAAAACATGTATTTTAATTTTAAAAGTTAAAAAAATTACCACAATGTGTCAAAAGAACATCCTTTTTCTGAATTTAAATTTCGCGAAATCCAAAATTAAACCTAAAAATGTGAGTTTTTTCATAAACTTCAAGTTAAGGCTGTTCATAAAGTTAAGGCTATTCTCAAATCCAAAGGAGCTATTTTCTGACATATTTTTTAATTAATTTTTGTTCGGAAACGCATGAAATTGACAGTTCTTATTTAGAAACTATGTAATCAAAAGATAGTTTCCATTTGTTGGTAAAGGTATAAGATCTTTCAGTTGGTGTTTTGAACTGAAATTTCTTACGCAACAATGCAATAAAGGATAAAAACCGGCCGTCACGCAGCCACAATTGCTCATAACGCGATAAGTAATTTATTTATGAAAAAAGGAAAAACTCATTTCAATTCCAAATCGCTTTAATAGTCAGGCCTACAAATTTTAAGCCTTTACGTTTAATGAATCAGAAAATGTGTCATAAAGTTTCGCGTTGTTGAGCAGGGAACTGGAGAAGCACCTTAAGTATTTGCAGGTTAGTATTTTGTAATCAAGTTGCATGCCAGATAGTCGCTTAAAACATAAGTCATTCTATTTTGTTTTAAACAAAGGTGCATGCCATAATAGGTTTCAGGCACGCTCATTAAAATAAGAATACTCTAGCGCATAGCCCCATTACCGAAGATAAACCCGTCAATATACTTAGAGATAAAAATATTTATGCATTTTTCATTCAGCTAATAAGACTAATCCTTCATAATTGGGTTCACGTGATTATATAACTTTTCCCCTATAATTCTATGACTAAGCAACGGAAAACAATATGTTACGCACTAAAATCTTCCCTAAAAAACTAATAGTGCAAATCACATGGAAATCCGTTCTCAAGAATTCAAGTTATATGCACCTGGAACGAAATTCCCATTCGAATTTTATATACTTATCAGGTTATTTTGAGTAATTTGATTTGATATCTGTTAAATTCGTGTTTTAATTTATTTTATTTTTGGCGATTTCATTTCGTTTGCCAATTTAGTTATTGAATATTACGCGAAAGCAAACAAATTCTGAATTATTTGCAATGTTTTTCAACAATTAAGTTAATCTTTTGTAATTGGGTTGCAAGCATATTTAAAAAATATGCATGCTTAAAAATTATTTTAAAACCCATAAAAAATTCGTAAATTGAGATAAATATTACAAACAAATATCACTGAAAGTACTTTTATTTTCTTTAATACGTTGGAACAATCGAATGTACAATGTTCAGACGTTAAACTGCAATAAAAGGGAAATTTGTTGTGTTAGGTTGTTGCCACCGAAAATATGATACCAGCGTTACTCATAGACATGTCTTTTCTTTATACTATTGCATTACGTGTAAACAGGCTCATCTTTCGTAATCGGGTTGCACTCAACTTTATAAATATCCATGCTTAAGAATTACTTTAAAATCCATTAAAATCAGAAAATTGAGGTACAATTTTCAAACAAATTTCATTTGAGAGAACTTTTTTCGATTCGACATTGTAAAAAATGAAATTGTGTGATGTTTAAAAGTTAGAAAAATTGCAGTAAAAGCACATTTTATGGATTGCAATTTATGGGGCACAATTTATGGACACTGACATAGTGTTTTTACTTTATAATGTAGATAATACCATACAAACGAGAATTTCACTAAGTGCTGCGCGATTTGGATGAATTTCTTTTTTTCGTATTGTCATGAAAATCACATATTTTTCTCTTATACCCCCAAAGAAAACGTGCATTCTTTTATTAAAGCTCAGGGATTTTACTATGGTTTCAAGACAATAACGCCATGTTTTTTTCTTGTCTTTATAACGATTTGTGGATGGGAATGGGAATGCACAAATTTCAGTTATTGTGATTTCCGTATTATTTCGTTTTAATTTATTTTACCTGGAAGGCTTCTTATAATTGACACGGGCGAAGCCGGGTAGTTCTGCTAGTATAATTATAAAAATTTGTAAAAAGGAATTTTTCCACATTAGTAAGTTTATTAGTATTTTTTATATGTTAACATTGTAAATGTTGTTGATCTGATTGTGTGTTATTTAAATTAAAAACTATATCTTTAATTTCTCTGTGATAAAATGAAAATATGTAAATTTCAAACGATTATTCTAACGATTGTTTTAATACATTAAATTCAAAAATGTATAAAACATCGGCTATAAAAATTTTCCTACCAAATAGGAATATTTATGAAATGTTCAAGGAATTGTAGAGTGAAGTACAGTAGAACCTCGATTATTCGAAGTAATTGGACCGGCCCTCTACGGAAAATCAGAATTTTCGGATAATCGAGAATGCTTCAATTTTAATATTAAGGAGAAATATAGGTGCTATTCCTAATTGAGGTAACAAGTACCTAATAAAAATAAAGCAATAACAAAATAGAAACAAGTTAATAAATTACCTGAATTTTAATTTTAATTAAGTACCTTCTACATATTTCACAAGGGTTTGAAACAATGTTTGTTTGTCGCAGTTTCGATTGCCTTTGCTTTGGAAATCTATCACTAAGTTTTTTAATATTAGTTCACGAGTATCACAGTCTTTCTGCTTCTCCAGCCATGTCAAACCTTTTGAAAAACATTCAAAAGCTTCAGAATAGCTAATATGTTCATTTTGTTCGTTTCACTTCGCTTACGGGAGCTCAAGTTAAATTCAAAGTAATTCTAAGAAAGGGGATCGACAATATTTATATGTACTCGTAGTTCGGAATGGATCGCATGCACACAAGGAATATGATAGTTAAAAAAAAAAAAAACTTTGAAAATGGATTTTGCACACAAAGAATGTGACACTAAAAATTAAATAAACTTTAAAAATGTATTTCGCTTAAAAGAGTTTCGGATAAAAGAGGTTCTACTGTATTTCGTATTTTTTTATATTACACCATTCTTTTATGTAGCTTTAAATCCGATAATATAATATTTATTTGATATACAACTTTTATAACGAATTTTTTAGCTTGTTTTTCCTTGCACCGTTTACCTTTCATGTACGCCAAAATAAAGAAAAAAAAATCCGTTTAAGATTCTGTTGAAAAGGTAAACATTCAACATTGAAAAAAGAAAGATCACAATAAGGTACACGCTCAATAACAAAACTATTCTAAGGACAAGAAGTTTCTTCCTCATTGTCACTAAAGGAGCGTAATCGCATTACCATTACGCTCTTTAGCAGTGTCCCATCTTGTATATCCATAGAATAGAGTATTTTGCAAAGGTCAAACAATTTCTAGTATTTCTTCTTGAGTATATCATTTTCTTTTGTCCCATCGGTTTTAATATATATATATATATATATATATATATATATGTCATGACAAATCAAAGTCATTTAAACGTTATACTTTTACTAAGCGATTGTTTTTTTTTTTTTTTTTTTTTTTTTTTTTAAACCATTTGGAAAAATGGTTATTGTCCTCGTCAGGGTAGGAGAACAAAAGCATATCTGAAGGTTTTTATTGGTTTAATCCTCATTTTATTCGTTTTCTGATTGGTCTATACAGTAATCTGTATTTCCCTTCACTTTCAACAGAGATGGACAACAGAGTGTTGCCACTATGACAAAAAAGTAACAAAAATTACAAAAAAAATTAATAACTCGGAAACAAATTGAGATACAGCTTTCAAACAAATTGCATTTAAAAGTACATTTTTTTCTCTATACAACGATATAAAAAGTAATATTGTGGGATGTTTAGAAATTTAAGAAATAAATTTCTTTTAAAATTGGCCGTCAGATTTCTTGGAAATCTGACGATGGAAAAGCCTTTTCCCGAACAGCCAATGAAATGCTTGGACAATACGTAAGTTTCAGGTGGATAATACGTACGAGTCGCAGGCGATTTCTGTCGCTTGCAATTTTTACGTGTAATAACACTATTAATGTTTGATTCATGGCGTACGTAATGTATGATCAACTCCGTGCTATTTTTTATGTCTTAAATTATAGTCTTTGAAAAAAATCATTTTCCAAATGGTCGTTGTAATTTGTTAAATTGCATTTTTATTATCATTATTATTTTTCTTTTGTTCTCCACAGATTGAAAAAAAAAATGTGAAATTTACTATAAAAGAAGTGACCATAAAAAGAAATCATCACCATAGCAATTGGTGGGTTGACGGAAAATATATTACTGATTCATTGCTGTATGCTACTCATGACAAATAGAAATTGTAAGCTATAAATATTTGCAGTAACCTAAATGAGCAATGCAGTTTCACTGAAAAAAACGTTATGGAAGATATATTTTCTGTCATTATTGTTTACAGTTTATGATTAAATGGTTGTTATAGGTGTTGTACGAATTTAAAGTTGTTGCGGTTATAAATATATGTGTATGTTATAATATATATGTGAGTATGTAAAATAAATGCAGGTTAGACTGGGGAGGACTGACCTACAATTTACAATATGATTTTTTTTATTTTTTAAAATATTGAACCTAGAATAAAATTTCATGTATCATTTTATTCGTTATACAATCAGTTATCAAAATAAAATTGCAATATAAGTGTAATAAATTAGAGACTTGGAAAATGATTGATTTTAATCATGAGAAAATGATGGGTCAAGGCTCTCCACATATACCCCGCTTGACCCACTTTAATTTATATTGAAATATTTTTTAAGAGAAATAGAATAAGTTTAAATTAAGGCAGAATAACATGATGATACATGGATTAATTAATATTACAAAATATTTGGGAAGTGATGTGTAAACGAATCTGCTTAGACGGAATTCAAGGCACAGGAGAGAAATTCCGTTTTAAACGAAGAACGGCGCCAGAATTTGCCCGACGGGGAGGGTGGGGGCACGGCATACTCGACAGTGGGACCAAATTCGTAATACGTATTAGAGTTCTGCACGAGCTCGTCCGTGGCCTAAAAGTATGCACAGGCCGAAATTTCAGGCCATGTCCGACCCGGCTCGTACACAATAAATTAATCGTCGGAAGGTATAACAGTTAAAAGTTCATGAATTTTTATGTCGGTATTGTTATAAATTGTATCGCATGAGAAGTTCTGAACAAAAATAATCATTTTAGCTCTTTGTTTCATGTTTATAATGCTCATTTTTAAAGAAGTGCTCTAGGCTGCGATATTCGTTTTTTTTTTCATGAATCTCCATTTGCATGCAAATGTTTAAGTTATCATTACTATCGTTAATCCATATTCCATGTACTGGAGACATGAAAATCTGAAAAATGCTACACAATAAAATGTTCTAAGACGGAATCGCATAGGAACGAAAAATAAATCGTTATAGTCAAGTTGCCTTCTTAGCAAGTGCCAATGCATTACATTCTTTTCTCACGTATATTCATTTTGCATGGATCAACGCATTTTTCCTTTTACGACAGGATTCCGTAATAGGCAGGTTCTTTTTCACAGGTTTTACTATATTTAAAATTTATTTCCTAGAAATCTATTATTCTTTAAAGATAATAAAGTTTAAAGTTTAATTGTAGAAAACTGGCGATTTAAATATTTAAAAAAAAAAAAAAATCGGGCCAAACGTTACTGATTTTTGCACGTACCAGGTCGTGCCGAGCCCCAGACAATGATTTTTATACGGGCTGGGTAGAAACCGGAACTGGAAATTTTGGCCCGTGAAGTCCTAGGAAGAATGAAGCCAGTCTCGGTTCGGTAAGGAAAATATAAGTTAGGCTTGGCCTAAAAAGAGTGAAGACCAAGCGCAGCCCGAGTTTCGTGAATGCAAGTAGTCCCGAGCCCGGCCCGTGCAGACCTCTACCTTGGCCTATCTAGAAACACGATTTCGGTAAAATTGTCTTTCATTAAACTCAGGCCGGGCTTAATTTTATCTGAAGATTCGGAATAAATTTCATTTTTTGAAAGTTCGCAGGCCTGAACTTTATTCTTTGCGGGGCATGTATTAACTGGGGCCTACACATTTTTTCTCTAGATTTTGGTCGACCAGGACTATATTTTATTCTTTCTAGTCCGTGTCTGATGTAATTTTTTTTTCATTTGTGATGTCGTAGTAACATAACGACACACTTTTATTATTGGAGAAAATGAACGATAAACAGCGTTTCTTTTTTTCTTTCTTCTTTTTTTTGTGTGTTTTCTAAATAAAGGGTGGAATATATTGGGAAAAGATTCTTTAAAATTTCCATTGTTTACTCATTCATTTATAAAAATACTCGCCAAACGCTTTTCAATAAAAGATCAAAGCGAGCCGGTGGATTTTCGCACGTCTTATCTCTTCTTGAACTTTTTTCGTATAGGCGCCTAATAAAGATGTCGGTCAATCGAATAAACATTGGACAGAAGTGTACATCAGTTCTGACAAAATATAAGGTATTCGGAACACCTGGTCGTTGTGACGACTTACTGTTGGGATTTGTGGTTAAATTCGCAGACTAATCTATAATAATAAAAGAATAAATCGCTCCGTGTGTCTGTGTGCGATGGCTATCGAAAACTACCGCACGTAGAAGTCTGAAAATTCAGATGTGATTAGTCCTTGACAGGTCCTGATACACCTGAGGCTTGGATTTTTATTTTTTTAAGGGTCGGGGCCCCTTTCAGTTTTTATGCACTTAAACGTTGATAACATGCCTCTTTTCTATCCGATCTTCTTCGTTTTTGGGGTGAATTATCCTTTCAGTTTCTGCCCCATTTCTATATTTCACTTAAGACCCTGGCACCCTTGCAAGGGGCTCAGTACAGGGCCCCTTGAAGTTTCAGTGCACTAATTTGTTATTAACATGCCTCTTTTCTATCTGATCTTCTTCGTTTTTGGGGTGAAATCGCTTTTCAGTTTCTGCCCCATTTCTACATTTCAGTTAAGGCACTGGCACCATTGCAAAGGGCCCGGTACAGGCCCCCTTGAAGTTTTAGTGCTCTAAATTGTTAATAACATGCATCTTTTCTATCCCATCTTCTTCGTTTTTCGTGTGAATTCTCCTTTCCGTTTCTGCCCCATTTCTACATTTCAGTTAAGACCCTGGCACCTTTGCAAGGGGCCCAGTACAGGGCCCCTTGAAGTTTTAGTGCACTAAAGTGTTAATAACATTCCTCTTTTCCATCCGATCATCCTTTTTTTTTTAGTGAATTCTCCTTTCAGTTTCTACACCATTGCTACATTTCAGTTAAGACCCTGGCACACTTGCAAGGGGCCCACTACAGGGCCCCTTGAACTTTTAGTGCACTAAATTGTTAATAATAAGCCTCTTTTCTATCCGAGCTCCTTCGTTTTTTGGGTGAATTCTCCTTTTATTTTCTACCTCATTTCAACATTTCAGTTAAGACTCTGGCACCCTGCCCAGGGGCCCGGTACAGGGCTCTTGAAGTTTTAGTGCACTAAATTGTTAATAATATGCCTCTTTTCTATCCAATCTTTTTCGTTTTTGGGGTGAATTCTCCTTTCAGTTTCTACCCCATTTCTACATATCAGTTAAGACCCTGCCCCCCTTGAAGTTTTAGAGCACTAAATTGTTAATAAATTGCTTCCTTTTTATCCGATCTTCATTGTTGGGATACTTTCTCCATTAAGTTATACTGCCGTATCTACATTCCAGTTAAGACCATGGGCCCGTCTAGGGTCCTGTAGGGCCCGGTCCAGGGCCCCTTAAATTTTTTTGAGTGCCATGCGTTTTTCACACCCTAATTTCCTCACCTTCGCAATGCGTAGTTTTAAAGTTGAGTCTTGAACTCTTCTCCTTAAACCAACACTCACATATATTTATTGGGGACCCTAGGGCCCTTTTTTAAGCATTTCCCCAATTTTTTGCACATTTCTTTTAAATTATATTCTAATGATTAATTCATACCTTATGATTAATCTCAACTAATCGAAGATCTAAAATGCTAAGTACTAAAACGTTGTAACATGTTTTCATGTTAGGGCCTTTTCTCAACTATCAGTTGGCCTCTTTTGGGCTCCCTATTATAACTCCCTTAAAAATAGTCCGATTCACTAGCTTTTTTTTTCTAACAATACCTTAGGTTCTCCCTAATTTTCTCACCTTCACAATACGTAATTTTAAAGTTGAGTCATGAACTCTTCTCCTTAGACCAACACTCACATATATTTATTGGGGCCCTAGGGCCCTTTTTTAAGCGTTTCCCCAATTTTTTGCACATTTCTTTTAAATTATATTCTAATGATTAATTCGTACCCTATGCTTAAGGGGGTCCGGGATACAAAATTTCTCAAATTTTTACTTTTGAAAAATATTTACTTTTGAAAATATGATTTTTTTCTTTAAAGTTGCACCACATTTCTTTTAATTTTTTTCGTTAAATATTTTTAATTTTTTTACAAATTAATATTTAAAAAAATGCTGAATCGAATTAAAATTTATATATTTTTGTTTATTTAAATGAAAAAACATTGAAATTCTATAAATAATATTCCGAGTTATAACGATTTTAAATTACCCCACTTTTTTAATAAATTTTAAATTAAAAATTTTTTTCAAATAATTATGAGAATTTTTATCATGTGATTTTGTTTACAAATGATAAGGTTAACCATCACAAAAAAATTCAGAATTTAACTCAATAAATAAAAATTATTTTAAAATGTGTCTCGGACCCCCTTAATCTCAGCTAATCGAAGATCTAAAACGCTAAGTACTAAAACGTTGTAACATGTTTACATGTTAGGGCCTTTTCTCAACTATCAGTTGGCCTTTTTTGAGCTCCCTATTATAACTCCCTTAAAAACAGTCCGATTCACTAGCTTTTTTTTCTAACATCTTAGTTTCTCCAGCTATTACATGAACGACATAAAAAATATTTCAGGCTTCAACTACCACCAACTTTGAATATAAATCGTCTTCTTAGGGACACTTGGTGCATCTTCTTTAAAAATGATCCGAATTCCTTGCAATTTTCTTTACCAGAGTTCTAGTGTACTCAGATTACATTAAAACTACTAAAAAGTGTATTTATACCAAACTACACGCCACTTAAGTCCCTTCCCCCTTGGGACCCGGTACAAGTCCCCTTGAAGCTTCTGCACCATTAATTATTAATAAATTTCCTCTCTTAATCCGATCTTCATTTTTGGAACAATTTTCCCATTTAGTTATTCTCCAGTTTCTATATTCCAGTTAAAATCCTGGAGCACCTTAGTGTCCTGTAAGGTCCGATCCGGGGCCCCTTGAACTTTTTTTGTACTATGCATTTTTTACACCCTAATTTCCTCACCTTCTCATTGCATGATTTTAAAATTGAGTCGTGGACTCTTCCCCCTAGACAAACACCCTCTTATTTTTATTGGAGTTCTAGGGCCCCCTTTTAAGCATTTACCACACTTTTTCGCATTTCTTTAAAATATTATTTTAATGATTATTTCATAATCATGATTAATTTTGACTAATTGAAGATCTAAAACGCTAAGTACTAAAACATTTAAACATGTTTTCATGTTAGGGTCCTGATCTCAGCTAACAGTTGGATCCTGTTATAGCCAGGCCACTGTTATAGCTCCCTTAAAAATGATCCGATTCAAGAACATTTTTTTCATAACAACTTCTTAGGTTCTCCAGCTACTACATGAACGACAAAAAAAATTTGCAGACTTCAGCTACCACCAATTTTGAATATTAATCGTCTTCATGGGGCATTTGTTGCAGCTTCTTTAAAAACTATCCGATTGTATTGCAATTTTCTTTAACATAGTTTTAGCGTCTTCCAGCTACTTTAAAACTCATAAAATTTTCTTATACCCAACTACATTCCAGTTAAGACCCTGGCCCCCGGGGCCCGGTCTTTCTTTATACCTCAGCTACCACCTTTTTCAAACATTAATCTCCTTTTTCAGCATTAACTTACGTCTACTCCCTACAGCCGTAAATTAAAAATCGCGTTACTTTAGAGGTAACTTTAGATAAGGGATTTCACCCGTTTATTAAATATTGTGTTAATGTAACAGTGGCTCATGAAATTTACAAGGTGAGGAGGCATCTTCCACCGCTTGGTGGCGCATTATTTCCTTGGGTTTAACGGCCCAATTTCAACGGGATTTGCTTCCTTCAACTTCCCTTCAACCATTTAGCTACTTTCTGTATTATGAAATTTTATCTTAGACTTTAGTTACCAACATTTTCTAACATTAATGGCACATTCTTTTTTTCTTTGGTTTCTGTGGGCTTGATTCCTTCGAGGATTGGCTCACCCAACTGGGTTTTCGATTGTCTCCGGCACGTTCGGGCACTTCCGGTAAATGCTGCGATATGTAGTGGGGATCTAGATTACAGGTTAGTTCGGAAAGAAGTCTGATGGGAACACATTAGAGACTGCGGAAGGCAACGGAGCCTCAGAAATTAGGTTCATTTAAAAGGATTTCCAAAGATATAAAATCATACAAACTTAAGTTTTGTTTGAGCTTATTATTTACAAACCCCGGACAACGCCGGCGGGTCTGCTACTAAGGAATAAAATTTTAATTAAACTCTTTAAAATTTGATGTATTTTGGGTATGGTGAAAAAGGGAGAAAATAGCATCCCGCATATGGATTCGCAGGACGGATCTCAGAATCTCTGAAAATCGGAACACCGGGCAACACTAAGTTCACACTACAATAATTCATGTGATTCATAAGATTTTGCAATTCGGGTTTCTGGGATTTTTACAAAAAGTTTGACCACAAGTGTGTGTCAGATGAGAATAAATTAGTCTTTGAATATGAATGAGTATATATTCAATTTATTGCATCTGAAATAATTTATATATAAGAAGAGTGATAATAGATTATCCTTTCTTTAAGAACAATTTTTACTTCTTTCAAAATATGAAAAAGATTACCAACTTTTCGTTTTTAATACACATAAAAACACATGCATTGTGTTTGTGATAGTTTATGCACACATACACATGTTACATATGTGTAGATTGGAAGATATCCTCTATTGAAAGGTATAAGTGTACAGATATGTAAGTGTTAGGAATTGAAAAAGTGTTCGCTAAATAGAGATGTCCGTTTTTCGGGAGTGTCCATTATGAGGTCCTTTTGTACGTAGATTTTTAACCGGAAAAATATTTTGGACATTCTTTTGAATTAGAGGAGAAAACCTATTCCGACCCGTAAGAGCTAAAACCCAACCCGAACCTGAGACAATAAAAGTCAACTCAACCCGGCCCGCAGCTAAAATATATTGCCGACCTGAACCGCGGTTTATCCAAGATTCTAGTAGAGGTCTGCACGGGCCAAAATTTCCAATCCCAGGCCCGGCCCGATAATGCCGGCGTATCCCTGTGATTTGAAGAGATTTTTTGTATTATTTTAAAAAACTTCTGTCTTCTGGCGGAAGAAGTTTAGGAAATTTTGGGCTAAGGTTCGGGATTTTTAAGTATTTTTAAATGAAAGGGATTTAAAATTATGTTTCTAATGTGAAAAAGCACTAAGCAGCACAGCTGCTGCAACAGCCGTGTAATTTGACGAGCATTAAGTGCGAGTATTTCAGGTAATTGGTTTGTTTTCTGTTTCTTTTCTTTTCTTTTCTTTTTTTTTTGGAGGGGAGGATGACCAAATCGAAGCGCAAATTTTCCTGCTTTTGACGAAACATAATGAAGGGCAAAATTAGTTCAATTCACAGATTATTTTGAGAACGTAGAGTCCTGCGCGGATTGTGTTATACCCGACCCGAAACCGGAAACTCTATATCCATTCAACCTGAACCAGATTAAAAAAAAATTAGATGACCCGATCCCGACAAACTTCGACCAAAAACCGACAGTCTTCAATCCGAACCCAATCCTACCCCGAAATAGAGAAATCCATATTGTAATGATACATCTAATATCAATTATATTTTTTATGTAGAAAAATGAAAATGTCTATATATGTACTCGTTGATGCTGAAATAATACAGTTTTTTATTTTAAAATATATTTCAGAGAATCTTTTGAGGAATCGGGTAGAATCGAACCCATTCGCTAGAAACAATTAAAGTTAACCCAACTTGAAAAATAGAAGTCAATCCTAACCTCTCCGAAAAATTATTCGCTTTGGCCTGATCCGACTCAAGCCCCCAGTCGGGTTGGTTTTTAATTTGCCCAACCCGATGCAGGACTTTACCCGAAGCGCGATCTGAGCCCTATAAAAAATTTCATCCTCCTCATTTCGTCCTGAACCCGAAATACTCCAACCTCAACGTTACCCCAACACTAACGGATGAATATATATATATATCCGTATTGTAATGCAATTATGTAAAAGTAATCTACAATTATATATCTAGTATATCAATTTTAGCTTGTAAATTAAAAAAAATCAATATACATGTCAAGGAGCCAGTGTGGAAAATTTCATCGTATATTAAAAGTTTTTCCTTAAATTGCGCTAAATCGATACATCCGAACAATATTGCTTTATTTTGGGGTGCGTCATCTATTCCCTGTATCACATAATGCATTAGGAAGTTGTCGTCAATATTACCCTTATTCGCAATTTCTTGCATGAGCAAAAAATATTGTATTAAATTTTCTCTGTGATTACGCGTGCGGGATGATAATACTTTATGGATGTGTGCGATAGACGAATAACCGGAAAATTCTGCAATTAATGCTTTTTTGAGCTTATTTTACGAGGTGATATGGGTTTCTCTTTGCACAAATAATAGTGCTAAATCTTTTAAAGCACGTTTAACAAAGATAAATTTCTCTGTTTCTGTAAGGGCGCACGATTGCGCTAAATTTTCGAAACGTGTGAACCAATTAAGGATATTTTCTGTATTTGATCCGCGAAAGAGTGGAATTAAATTCTCAAAATCCGTAAATGATATAGATTGTTTAGGGGAAGGAGGGGTTGCTTGGGTTGCCTAAGATACACTATTTCTATCAGTAAGGGACGTACTACTGCCAGTATTTCCTATCACACTAGCAGGCGAGTGATGCATAGCATCCCTTGTCCTATCATTGGGTTCTGATTCGATTTCCGAATCCGTCGCGATCTTAATGGAATTCGCGAACGCTTCTAAGTCCGTTAATGAATTTAAAATACGATTAGCGAGTTCGACTTCCGTGTCATCAGTTTCAATTGCCATTAAATTTGCTATAGCGATTAAGTCTAACTTCGAAAATTTGCTAGTTACGTCCTGTAATTTAGTCATAAACTCGTCACTGCCTGCATCATACGAAAAACCTTCAAATTTGCGTATTTTTTTACGATTGGACCTTCCTTCATCTTTGTCGAAAATTAATTGGGGCAATAATTTAATTTTGTCAGCTTTCACCAATTTGAGCGCAGACTTTAACTGGAGGATATCTTCTAAGTACGTGATTAATTCAACAAGCAGGACTGGGGGGGGGGGGGGATTATAAAGATTCTTGGTACTCACTCGTTTGCCGCCGAACCTGGGATTTTAAGCGAAGGAAAAAAAATCGCACAGCGTACTTATTTCCTCGTGTTTAAGACTCGGAAAGATAAATACTGTTTCCTTTCCTTTTTCTCTTTCTTTTTTCTCTCTGCTTCAATCCTTCTCTTCCCTTCTCTTGAGTGCAACTCCCAATAACTAGGTCAAACTATATCTTCTTCTGGTCGTGGAAAAAAAATTCTGTCGTGTTTCTTCTTAGTGGAGAAAAAAAAAATGTCCGTGTCAGCCGTGATGTTGGTGAAGACTTTTTCAGTCTCGCGTTTCTTTTGAAGATGGGGAGGAGAAAAAATGTTTTTCTTCTAGCCGCGGGGCTTGAGTCTTAGGATCTGCCAGTACCGGAGCAGTTCGGAACGAGTCTGAGCTAGTTTCTGGGTTAGGCCGGAGACATCGTCGGGGCTTGGTGGAAAGTTAGGCCACTGAGCCATCGTCGAAGGCTCATCGGGTGCTGTCGCTGGATTTTTGACATCGAGCGCCGGAAAAAGTCGTTCAGACGGGGATGGCTAGAGAACTGGAAAATTCAGCATCGAGGACCGGAGAATTTAGACATCTTCTAGGCTGGATAACCGTATCGTCTAGGGAAATCGGGCTTGCATCGGCAAGGCCGCTATCATCAGCTAGGGGCTGTACCGGAGAGGTATTGGTTGGGCCGGTCAGGCATCATCATCTAGGGCTTAGGTCTAGGCATTCAGTCCGAGAGCCCCCATGTCAACGAGCCAGCAAACGTATTATGCACACGTATTTAATAAAGTTAAATATGTACAAGATTATTTAAAGGCTGATTGGTAGTTTTACAGACACAGTCGGCAAAACACACGACCGTAACCATGGGTAAGTTAAAGGCGTCTGTCCTCACAAAGGATTTGGGACATTATTTAACCAGAGATATCTGCTGAACAAGCTACTGTCTCACAAGGGAATTGTGCAACGTGGCTAATCATGTGACGTTCTGAAAAGTGCTGACATAATGATTTCCCTTGTGAGACAACTTCTGCTGAATAAGCGCCATAAACTGATGAGCTTGCTTGTTGTTACGCGTGATCTGTTTGGATGACTCCTGATGCATCACTACTATCGGTCAATGACAAATCCCGTCTCTGTCTCGATATACATGTACTCAATAATATTCAAATATATAGTTTTTCATTTTAAAATAAATTTTATAAATTCTCTTGAGAGATCGATTCGTCTCGAATAAAGAACCATAAGTGAAAGTGTCAACCCTCAAGTCCAACCTGAAACAATGAAGTTTACACGACTGGAATCCAACCCGCAACGACAAAAGATTAAGCCCAACCCGATCCGGCCCAGATCGCAGTTTGGGTCAGGTTCATTTTTCCCGACCCGATGCAGCACTCTACTTGCCATACAAGACGACCCCGACAAAATAATTTTCGTCCTCTGTATTCTTAACCAAACAAGAAATAGTTTAAACGGAGTCGACCGTAAATCCACAATCAGTCAAAATTGATCCACAATTTAACGTAGCTATAAAAAAATAGCATATGATCATAACTTTAGTATAAATTTTATGTAGTATACTGAAGTATACTGAAAAATAAACATGTAAAGAGTCATGTATCATCATGTGTAGTCATCCATGTAGATTTTTATCTGAAGGAACTTTGACATTTTTTTTCGAAAAATCGGGTACACCTGAACCCAACCTACAAGAATCAAAATCCAATCAGAAACCGACTCGTACACGGAAGAATTGGTTTAGTCCTTCCGACCTGGGAGAAAAAAAAAGAGCTCCAACTCGGCTGAACCCGAACGAGCCGAAATTCAAAAGTCAAAATATTTTCCCAGACGACGTTGAATTTTGACCCCGAATGGTGGGGCGTCATATGCCCTCCCCCTGGACCCCACTCTAACGCCCCCCTTGTTTTAAACACCCACGTTTTGTGGCGCTCGACCTTTTGACACAAGTTGCTTCATATTTTAGCTTCATCTCATTGTTTTCACCTTCGGGAAATTTGCCTATATATCTTCCTAAAGTGTTTTGATCAACATTTTTTTTTTTTTTTTTTTCAGAGGCATGAACTTTTAACATTTCTAGGCTGGTGCTTTCATCTTTGCTAGTTTTTTCCATTCTTTCTATTTACCTACTATAGATATTATTTAAATTAAATAAAAGTTCCTATCAAATTTCCAATTTATGTTTCATTAATTTTTTTCTTGCTTCTATTCCAATTTTGCACATCTTCCTTTAATCAATTTATAAAAAAAATTCATTATGTTACTCCATTTTACTGTACCTTTACTTAATGAATTTACATTATTTTAGAAATATAACCATTAACCCTTCATCATGTACAGAATAAAATAAAATTATTTCCCAAAACACCAAATTGAGTGATCTTTGACCATCTGGTCAACCCTCCCTCACATTGATTGGGTCAAGCTTCCCAACATAGCCATATTTTAAAATATAGCACATGATTATGTTTAGCCTAATTTACTGTACAACCTTTATGCCTGGAATGAAAGATCGATATTTCTGAATTACTTAAAACCTACCTATTTAAATTTATATGATATATTTTATCTGAGAAAATCTTACAAGATATTTATAAAAAATACACTTTTTAAGCTGAAAGCTCAATTCACAATTGATTTTTCCTCACCTGTTTCAATTATCTGCAAGAAACAAAGACTATTGTTTTAGTATTTCAGTAGCTTTGGTTGACACCTATTCGCAAAACTCTGAAATTCTGTTAAATATGGAACCTGAAGGGTGTACCGCTATGGCCAACCCTCCCGAGTCTTCCCTCTTCGTGACGATTGATGACGTTATGTGAGACCTCTGTATATAAGGATATTAATAAATATAGGATGAATGCAAGTATAGAGTTATCGTATAAAGACATTAATTATGAAGTTAGCAACGTAGCGTTAATAAAAAATCTTTAAAATATTTATTTGCCTTTAACACAATGCGACGAAGTCTGAAAAATTGTCCATATTTTAACACTTTCCAAGATAATGGAAAAGTGGTTATGAATTCGGTTTGTCAGACCGTTTGTCTGGCAGTCTTTCTGGCCGTACCCTAACTCGTGTATATATACTCAGGTTACCATTTAATTGATATGTGTTACTGAGGTTTACCATTGCATGAACGGGTTTCAAAATTATGTGCCTACCATTTATGCTTAGCGTACAAAAATACTCAAAAATATTTCGTTACAGTACGGTCAATGGGAAAAAAGATGTTTTCACTACATTTTACTGCTGTTACGATGTTTCAAACTTAATGAAATGGATATATATTACTGAGCTAGAAAGCAACATTCCTTATGCAGAATATATTGTACGTAGTAACTGCAGTCCGTTTAGAGGGAAGTACAAAATTATTCCATTAAACTATTATGTACGAGGTGGGGGGGGGGGGGTAATCATTCACAGTGTAACTTAGTAATGTTATACTATTAGAATGAAATTCAAATACATTAATGATCTGCACTACAACATGTTTTCTTTTATTACTGAGTAAATATAATTTATTGTTTATTTACAGATGCACTCAAACGGACTCAGTTACAGGCCTGACTATAAACTATAGGATGTAAATTTCAGCTAAAATATGCATTTAAAAAATTAACTATTTTTTAGTGTATTACGAAATGTGTATATCATATACAGATTTACACGAAAGAATTCACACACATGACTAGATATGGACAGCGATTACTGCAAGTAAATTTTTACTGCGGGTTTATTTTTATGTTTATTTAGAAATATCTTTTAACTAATTGAACAAAAGTCAAATTCTTAATAGTGACTGAAAACGTCCCATAATCTACGCCGCGATGCATGATATTTGTTCTTGTTTATTCTTGCCTGGATGTTTTTACTTGAGAAATTTTTAAGAAATAGAATGCAGTACTTAGATTTAGTACATGTTTATTCCTGTAAGATTTCATTTTATTACATACTTTGTCCTAAGTAAATTTCCAAAGCGTAAATAATTGCGAAACGATTTGAAAAACTCAGCGTTGAAAAACACTTTGATGAAGAAGAATTTTTTAAAGCTTTTACATTCCTGTAAACATAGATAAATATTTTTATATAACGAAATACGTATTAGTGGAAATTTTCGCTTGACCCGATAAGTTTGTATTCTTTGTTTTAATCCCCGCTTTTTGCAGAGTAATGCCTAATGCTGCGTGGTATAAAGCTTAACAGTGAATAATTTTCCTTTATTGGTTCTTTCATGTGATTTTTATTATTTTTTTAATCTGCCACGCACTTTTTATAAATTTGAATGAAAATAACATCGCTAAAAGGAAATAAATAACGTTGAAAAAAACTTGATGCTGAAAAATTCTTTAATCTTTTATATTTCTGGAAAGAAAGATAAATATTTTTAACTAATGAATTACGTATTAAAGGACATTGACCCGAAAAGTTTGTATTATTTGTTTTAATCCTTGCTTTTTTGTAGCGTCACACTTAATGCTGCGTGTAAGAAAGTTTCACAGTGAATAAGTCTTCTTTATATGCTCATTCAAGTAATATTTGTTATTTTTTATTAAATGAATAGCACACAAAAATGCTTTTTTTCTTCTAAATTAAAGTCTCTTAATGTGGCCTGAAATATGAAAAAAAAATATGTTTTTTGCATGTAATCATTTTATTTTCTTTAATTTAGTATTGTCTTTATACAATGAAAAATAAATATTTATAACTGTAAAGATGGTTTAAGGAGACTGTAGACTTTTTTTTTATCCTAGAGATATGCAATTTTGTGCAAATATACATTTCAGCATAAGTATATAGATACACCTAAAATAATTTTTCAATCTTATAATAATTTTAATATTTAAAAAAAATATTTTAAAACTAAATATTAAAATCCGTCTTAATTTTTGAGATAATCTCTCCGTTTTACATTTTAATCACTTAAAACTCTATTACAAACAAACCTGCATATCGATTTTTTAATCCCTTGAATTGTTAATTTTTTAGAGATATTTTATTTGAATTCCATATCAATTTTCATCAAAATGTTACCTTTTAAACAGTTAAAAATAAAATTTAATTATCTTGATGAAGTCGAATTTTTAAATGCATACATGTTTCTTTGGGAGCAAGATCAGGATTCCTCTTCAACAATTTCATGAATTTTAATCAAAAATTAAGACTCATGGATCATTTAAAAAATCTAAAAACGTTTAAAAAGCAGTTTCGAGAAAAACAGATTTAAAACATATTAAAGAATAAAGAAATTGTTTGTGTTTAAATTTAAAACACTTGTAACTTTGCGAAAAGTCATCGCATCTGCATGCGGATTTTCATAAATGACTCAGTACAAATTAGAGAATAATAATACACGCAAAAAGAAATTTTGATACAATAACATAATTTAAACAATGATAAGGAAACATATAAGCACACATTTATTTAATATGAAAAATTGTTAAACACGCATTTATTTTAAAGTATGGTGTCTTAAAAAAATTAGTTGTAAACTGAAAGATATTTGACTTGTTTGACTTATAATATTTGATGTAAATATTGTGGTATATTTTGGTGAAAACTATATCTTTTTATTTTACGACAAACCAATTAAACTTTAAATTTACCTGCTTAAATGTAAGCAATGTAAACGATTCATTAAGCAAAATATATATATATATATATATTTTTAGCCTTTCAATCTTAGCATTTCTTAGTTTTTTTTCTAAACAACAATAAATATATTTAATGGTTTATGGGTGTATATTTCTTTGTTACAGATTTATTTTATGTGTAGATATAATCTATTTTAATGATTGTATATATAGCGTGGTGGGAGGTTTATTTATTTATTTATTTTTAGAAAATCTAAAATCTAAAAAATCCCATAAGTGAGTGAAAATAAATTTAGCTAAAAGAAGTCTTTTGATTCTGAAAGAAAGCCTTTAAGATTTTACATTCTTTCGGATTAAAATAAATCATTTTAAGGAATAGACTCAAAGCTAAAGAAATTTACAAAAATCGCCTTTTGATCCACATAGATTGCATAATTCCAACTTTTTGCTTAGTCACACTTAATATTGCATCAGTAAAGCCTTAATAGATAAATACTTTTTATTACCTGTCCAATTCTATTTAAATATTTTTTACGATGCAATAATGCACAGAAAAGTTTTTCCACTAACCTCTTTTTATGTAAAAATTAATAATAATAAAAAAATGCTTTACTCATAGATCATACAAGATTTTAAACATTGCATATAACATAACATATTGCTTGGAAACTCCATTGTTATCATACGACAAAAAGAGGTATAATTGATTTTAATATTTCTCGTTTTTACAAACATGTCTTTAATGATGTGACAGTTAAATTGCCAGACAAATCACCAACACACATGGACGACCACTATTTTCAGAGGGTAAACAAACGAGAAATCAAACATTTTTTCATTTTTTATCCCTCCAATAATCTACAAAATTCCGTATTGTACACAGTGATTTTGATATGGGACTCCTATTTTTTAGTAGAGTTATTGAATATGTCCAATTTAAAAAAAAAAGCTCTTTTGAATGTCTGAAGAAATTTCATCTGGATTATTATGAAATGAAGAAGATTTTTTGTAAACAAATATACCTATATTACCATAGCTAGAAACGGAAAATCCATCTCAATTATTATGAAATGAAGAAGAATTTATATAAAAAAATACCATAACAATAATTACCATAGCTAGAAATGAAATTTTCTGTATGAAAAAAAAAAAAAGAAAAAAAAAGAAGAAGAAGCTAGAAAGTTGCAGAATCAGAATTTTCTCTAGGAACGTTAGAGTGTTAATGTGTAAAAG
Source organism: Maratus speciosus (assembly GCA_963932465.1). Classification (NCBI taxonomy): domain Eukaryota; kingdom Metazoa; phylum Arthropoda; class Arachnida; order Araneae; family Salticidae; genus Maratus; species Maratus speciosus. The sequence continues at coordinate 172,011,003 of OZ010790.1, read as the reverse complement.
CGTTTTCTTTGGAAATTTTTTTAGCAACTACCTAAATGACTTTTTAAACATGGATGGAAAAGGAACAATTTAACTTTTTTCATTAAAACTAGTTTGATTTTTAGCATCATGTATTTAAAGGAACGAGAAAAATTATTTTATGCAAGTTGCGATTCTTTCCAGTACCTTAAACTTTTCTTTAAAATATTTTTAAAAAGAAGTGATACGCATAAAAAGTTAGTTTATTTATTTATTCTGATATAAAAATTGATATAAACAATAAAAACGCGCATTAATCATACTCGTATAATCCAACGCAGTGGTCGCAAACATTTAAAACCTCAGGGCCAATAAATTCCAAATTTTAAGCCACTCAGAGCGCTAATATGATTTTTTAAAAGCAATGGCATTTGTGTAATAATGATTTTTAAAAAAAAATGTTGTATTAGTAGGAAATGGAAATTAATAGTAATAAATAATAATAAATTAATAATAGTAATTAAAAATAACAAAAATTTAAAGGCGTAACATACAATTTACTTTCATCATATGAGAAATCATGTAGAAATTATTATTATTCATTTATTATTACTTATTACCATTAATTTCCATTTCATACAAATACAACAAATGTTTTCTAATGTTATAATTCTACGAATGTAATTTCTTTTAAAAAATCACATTAGGGCTCCGGTCAGCTTAAAAATTTGAATTTAGTGGCACTTGATGTCTTAAACGTTTGTAACCGCTGCGTTAGATGATCTGTTTTTTACCCGTATAAAATTGAATTGCACGATAAAATTTGTAAATGACTGAAACAGTATTTAATGCACCGTATATTCCCGGGTATAATTTTCAGTTTTGAAACAAGAACATTTATCAAGTTTTACAAGTGACCATTATACGTCGATATCTAAAAATTTATACAACATATACAGATTTCTATATAAATGAATAAGATCAGAAGAACACTAAACATGAGAAAATTAAATATAAATGAAAAATAAAAAGCGTAATACAAAAAACTAGGGGAGCTACCCGTACGAACTACAATCGTCATACTTAGCCTACAGAAAGAGGTTTGATCTTTTTAGGCTTATTTGATATTTTTGTGAAAGGGAAAAAATGGCGGCATATGAGGAAATTCATTAGTCTTTAACCTTTTACCCGCCGCACCGTGAACTACTTCTCAAATTAATTTCAAATTATTTTTGAGACGATTTAGACCAATTCTAAGGTTGTGTGCCAAATTTTGGAATGTTATGTAAAATATAAGTGAAGTTACAGGTATTTTCCACAGGTGGTACGTTGGCGGTACGAAGGACATTTGCAAATTCTGGTGAATTTTTCTTTCCAAATGATAGCAGCACTACGCACATATGAAAAGAAAGAAAACATGGTAATGCAAGAATTTTTTTCTATGTTTGGAACATGATAACCAATCACTAACAGCAAATCTTTTTATGAAAGGCCTAAAAACATTTTTTATGCATACGCTTTCCACAATTATCTCTTTTTTTTTTTTCTTTTTTTTTTTTTGACAAATTTAGCATCTTCCTTGAGTAGTAGATGGCAAGCAATAGCTACTGGATGAGGTGATAATGTACCTACTTACTGGATCAGTAGGACTTCCTTTCCTCTTTTACAAAATATCAAATCCAACTTTCATGGCAACAGTTGCAATTTCACGACGAAACCTCAAATGGCTTAGGGCGTCTATTGAAACTACTGCATGACAATGCAATCTCCAAGCAGCAACAATAAACATATTCAGTTCTTTTGAAAACATATTCCACTATTATTTTTTGATCGAAGTACCAAATGATATGTTCCAAGCAAACAATTCAAAACATCCACACCACCCCTATTCTGATTACGCAATCTAATCATATGAGGTTGTTTTATTGAAACTTATAGCTTCAATTCTTGAGAATATTGTGTTACGATTTGAGGGAATGCTCCTTCTTAATTTGATACAACAGTAAAAACACTGTTGTCAGTCAATCGTACATAAACAACTTTGCCATCACTATAATAATCAAAATCTCCTCATTCTGGTTAGCGCAATTATTTTGTACATTTTATTAGGCATTTATTCGTTCAAAAACATTTAACAGATAATCTAAAAACAGGTGCAAGAGACATATATCACAAAATTCATTCGTTAATATTGCTGGTGCAATAATAATATAAAAAATAGTCGCCCGTGCGAGCCCAGTAATAATTATCAAAATCCTAAAAAATAATAATAAGATCATTTTTTACTCCGAACCGCCAACGTTCCACATGTAGAACATCGGCATTCAAATGAGCATTAAACAAAAACAAAATAAGATAAAACATTCATTTATGCATAAAACTTCATAAAGAACAGTAAGGAATACTATAACTATCATCACAGCACCCACATTAGGATTCTAAAGTTACAGATAAAGTAAAAAGCACAGCCTACTACATTTACGTTTTTTATTACATTTCAACGGGCTCCAAGTTGGCAACCACAAAAAATTATTAAACAACACTTTATAATCCCTTAAAACATATCTTTAAAAAGGTATATTTAAACTATCAAACAAATTTAAACAAAGCGTAAACAGATAAAGCATGATACAGTTTATGTTCCACTTGTGGAAAGTTGGCGGGTAAAAGGTTAAAGACAAATATTATTTTAAGAAAAAAATTCAGAGAGTGAAATTACCATTAAAAACTTATTTTATTCGTAAAATAATATCCTCCACCCCGCTCATACTCTGAAAAAAAAGTAAGAACTATCTAGCAAAAAGAATGTACGGATTTCTTAAATACGGAATTTACTCCATTTTGTCTAATTCCAATAAAAATTTTAATATTATGAAATGCAATATTCTGTATAAAATATTTCATCTTTATGGATGTTTCATTTTAAATATGACAATATTTTCGACTCCGAAAGGTTTAAAGTTGAGGATTTATAAAACTATATACACATGATTTGCTGAATACATCGTTCATCTTTCATATGTAAAAACCATATAGTAATTGTTCAAAAATATTGCATTGAAAACGATGTATATTTCTTTTTTCCCATCTTTTTAACTGTTACGGCAGTATAAAAGAAACAATTAAAATTATAATGAAAATAAAATAAATGAGTGTTTGAAATAATCTTTAAAACAAAAAATAGATAAAAATATTTCTCTCTTGTGAGTGATAAAGTAATTTCATACAAAAAGCTTTCCTTTCTGTGCTGTGGATTAATGCTCCATACATAATTATAAAATGTTTAAATGCATGAATGGCTATACACAATTCGCTTTAAGTATTGCCTGCACTGCAAATAAAGGCGTCTAAAATTCAGACACATATGTGACTGAAAAAGTAATTCAGACACTTAAGTGTCTGAATATGAAGTTTCAGACACCATAGAAGTCTGAAATTAAGACACTTAAGTGTCTTACTATGATCATGGTATAAACACTGTAAACTGAAATGTCTGAAATTCAGACACTTAAGTGTCTGAAAATGGAGTGTTCAATTTTCAGACATTTTAAAGTGTCTTAATTTTTAAGACACGTGTATGCATCTGAATTTAAGACATTTCAAACGTCTGAATCGCATCCATCTTTGGTCAACCTGCATGTTCGGCAATAGGCAACTGTCTTTTTTTTTTTTTTTTTTTTTTTTTTTTTTTTTTTTTTTTAAAGCTTTATACGTTGTAAAAAATATCCGTTAAAATATGGAAGTTGTACTGGCTATTCAGCCATTTACGTATTTTAATGTAATTTTTTTCCCCGTAAATTCCAGAAAAATTTCCATTTTTTTGCATATTTCTGTATTTAAAAAGTTCCATTTAAAAGATAATATGTAACTTTTCAAGGATAAACCCATATAATTCATTCCCCACTTTCAAAAACCATGTATATTAATTAGACATGATTTATTTATTTATATTCAAACAAGTTTCGTATCCAAGAGGCGAGCTGCTGTGTAGAAAATGTCAAATTTAAGTACGGAAGTTTCAATAAAAGCTTGTTCTAACCTTAGAATGCGTGATTTCGCAGAAACCATGAAATTTTTCATTTTAGCCAAGTTTCCGTTATACAGAGGTTTACTTCAGTTTTATTTACTGTTTATTGAGTTTCATTTAGCAAATAATGTTCTGTAGTCCATTTAAAAAAATACGGTATAACCATGCTGAAAGTGAAATTTTGCCCAGTCCCATACGATTCTGTCTTAAGTTTGATTGCATAATAACTTACCGTTATAAAAACCTGTTTAAAGAGGATAGCTTACAATTCGATAGGTAATTTATTCATCATTTCGACCACAAACAAAAATGAATAAAAATTTATACATTTCCAAAACATTAAATATTTCATGCCAGAAGAATCTTTCTGTGGATTAGAAATTAAACATTCAATTTTAAGATGAATAGTGCCGCCATCTATTGGTGTCAAAGTAGTTTATCTGGAAACAATTTTATTCGTTTGCTGGTAAAAAGAAAAGGATTTTCTAATTATGTACTGCATTCTAGAAGTCAACTAATTAAACCCTGTAAACTACTTAATTCGTAACCTCTATAATCTCTATTTAAATTTTAAAAAAATTGTAGTCCACTTTCCTTTTAATAACAGTTCAAAGACCACTATTAAATAAGCTGCAGTTTCATATTTTAAATCAGTACATTACTACTGATGTTCAACTTATAACCCAATTTACTTAAAACCTTTATTTTATGGCGTGCATCCCTTGGCTTCTGGCGGGGGGGGGGGGGGGGGGGGAGGTCCTCATTTGCACTCTAACAATTCCTCTGGTAGAAAAGAAAAAACTGAACTTAAAATACCACATATTCAAATAAATTTCTAGAAAGAAAATGTGTAACAGGGATGTGGAGGGTATACGCCGTATTCCTTCTGGATTTTTAAAAAATACTCCGTATACCCTGTTTCTCAAATAAAACTGCAACGAAAACTCTATACATGACTTTAGCCTATACCCTCTGCCTCTAGCGTATACCCTCTAATTTTTTTACGACTACAACACTGTGTGAAAAATGTTTACAATTGTACTAAATTGGAAAAAAAAAACTTACTGCTACTTAAGAGGACAGGTAAAGCAAAATTCAACTAAAAAATCGATTTTTACTTTTTTATATCATTAAATAGTTCAAACTTTTATCTTTCCAACGTTGTGTCACACATATTTATATATAAAAGAAATAGGTATTCAAATTAATAATTTTTTCTAAAAATACTTCACAGCTTAATGGCCATTTAAATCTGACTTTTTCTTAAAACTTAGATTTTTCATGTTTATGTTCCTTTTTTTTCAATATCTATTAAAATTAAAAACTCAGATTTCTATTTAATATTTATATTATGATAAATTGTATATTTTAACACAGGGTATTAATGATTTGTTGAGAATTATTTATTTTTGGCAGTGAAATCTTACCAAAAGTGATAATTTAAAAATGACTTTCAATAAATAATTAATAATTAATTTTGAGTTTCACTTAGAAAGAAAATAGTCAGTTAAAATACGTAAATCGTGTTATTTTAACTACTCTAAAAAATCTATACCTCTGTCTTTCACAATTTCTGAGAAAAAAGTACATAAAGTTGGTGAATTTAACATGGCGGAGATAGGACTTACCCGGTCCCCTTAAAAACATTGCCTTGTGCTTTATAAATACTTTATTTCAACGATCGGCCGATGAAAGCGTGGTCGAATGGATAAGGCACTGAACTCCTATACAACAGGACCTCAGATCGAATCCCACCTCGGGTAAGTATTAAAAGTTTACAGTAGAATTGAATACAAATTAGATGTACCATGATCCTTCGGGAAGGTGGTTGTTGAAATATGGTGGTTAGTCCTTGAAAAAATCTTTTTAAAATTATCTTTTTAAATGGAAATTTTTAAATACAGAAATATGCACAAACTAAACGGATTTTTTTTTTTTTTTTTTTTTGGAATTTAGATCAGAAAATTTCCATTAATATATGTAAATTATACCGGAGTCTCGAGTGGCTACAATTTCCATATTTTTAGCGATATATATATATTTTTTGCAGTGTATAATGCTTACAGAAGAAAAAAAAAAGGTGAAAAAATGTTTGTCAAAGTGGTCAAACATGGATGCAATTCAGACATTTGAAGTGTCTGAAATTCAGACGCATACAAGTATCTTAAAAATTAAGACACTTTAAAACGTCTGAAAATTGAACACTCCGTTTCAGACACTTAAATGTCTGAATTTAAGACATTTCAGTTTACAGTGTGATTTTCACCAGTAAATGCTTTTCAAGGGTAAATATTTATTCTTATTACTATTATGATTTTAATATTACAAAATAATAATCATTTATTGTTTTACACGCTCTTTCTTCAAAAACGGGCTCCATATTAACAGATTATTCATATTCATTAACAGAATTTATATAGAGGGCATATCCCACACAACAGAAAACAATCTTTAAGTAAACGAAGATTTCCACTATAGACAGTTTCTATATGGAATTTATTAAACTGCTTAATTGGTGTACGAACTCAACACCAATGACGCGATTTTTTTTTCATTTTTTAGGGTTCTGTACTTAAAAATTAAAAATGAAACCGTTAAATGATCACGCCTGTGTCTGTCTGTCACAGTCATTTTAATTGTAAACTATGGGACGTGGAAAGTTCAAATTTTGGGAAGTAATAAAGACTATTGTCCCACATATTTACAGATTATTAAACATTCACAAATATATTTACGAAAAATATAGAGGTGCTAATTAAGTCACTTAAAAAATATTTTCTTTGTATATAATGTGGGGTATCGCGCGAAATTTTTCGTAACGCTGAACTCAAAAATACATTTCTTTTAATTTTAGGTATTATATTTTCTGAGATATCGTCGAAAATGTAGTACAAAAATATGTTCCCGCCCCCTCTTTTTCCAAATCTACTGAAATTAAAATTGTGAAAAAAATATAGGTAGGAGACGTTAGTTTAAAAGTTGCAGGAAAGTTATAGCAATTAACACCAGGTAACAGAAAAGCTCATTTTTCCATTACACACGTTGATAATGATTTTCAGAAAACGCTGTCTGTAATTAACCGAGTTATTAACTATTAAAGACATGGGCGGAATGGGCATACATAAAGACACGGGCCGTTTATACATACATAAGGACACGGGCGGCGTATTGTATGCGCCATCTTCTTTTAAAGCCCAGAAAACACTTTTTAATGATATATTTGTAAAATGCAATGCCCAATAGCAGTATAAAATCAATAAACGTCAAATTGTAAAAAAACATACAATTAGAATTAATCACATAAATGATATGGGATTCACCACTAGTTTGCATTGACTGGATTTCTCAATAAGCCTACATTGCCTTTAAAAGTTAATTTAAAACCTATCTGGAAAAACGCGGCACGGACCAAGGCGACCTTTCAATTTTGCGACCTTCCTTCAAAACCTGTTTAACATAATGCCAAGTTCAAACTTGAAAAAAATGTTTTGTTTTAGCTACACTGTAAATAGAAAAGTCTATTATTACGCTAAATTTGGGCTTATTGAATGCCAATTGAAGTTAAAATATACACTATTTTTATTGTCAGTATCGAATTAAGTTCATCGTAAACATATTAGGATAAGATTTTAAAAAGTGTTATACAGAACATAAATGTTTGATATAATTTAGGCTTCATAACTCTACGAACTTTCATGGTATATCCATTCATACTTTTCTGTTACATACAGCTAATTCCAACTGTACGTTGTATAGTTTTTTACAAAGTCTTATTCCTTTTTTTGGCAACGAATGTTTTAAATAATACAGTTAATAATTCATATATTTATTGTACGGAACCCTCTGATCGCGAATAATACTTGCTTTTATTACTTTTATTGCTTTTATTATTTAATACATGCTCAGCAGGACAATAAATTTATTTAAATTCGAATAATGTTATTTTAAGTCGCAGCTTTATTAATATACTAGCAGGCTGAGCCCGCTGCGATGGATCATTTTTCAAATAAACCTTCAATAAAACGAAATGGAAAATCCGACCCTGTATTTTAAATTAATATGGATCTTCACTTGGAAGAGCCCTCCGCATTTTCTGAATATACATCGGATGCAATTGCGCTATTATATTATCTGATACATTAGACGAAATACGGGCAATTCAGAAGCAACTCTTTAGTACATCATGTAGAGTTTGGGAGGGAAATACGCCCATTACGATCATATCACCACACTACTAAAAAAGAGAGAATTGCAATGACTGCAGAGATTGACCATTTAACTTAAAGAACGTTCGGGTTATTCACTTTCGTTTGTTAGGTCTTTTACTCCGAGCTTCTCAGCTTGGTACTTTGTGCTGATCTGATAACATAAATACAATCTCTCCCTACGTTACATTATATTTGGTAATATACGTCTTCTTTTGGCAGGTTTTCTCTACAAATTGTTATCTTCGATTTCCAGTAGAGTAAATACAATCAAAACAGTATTTAACTTTTATATTTTAAAATATGTGAATCATGTAAAAGTGGATATTTAAAGCGGAATGAAATTAAAATTTAAATATTGTATGAATGAAATTAAAATAATGTCACTTTAAACTGCCGTTTCTTTTTACATACCAGTTTTAATAATGCAACTGTTAACCTAGGAAAATAACCTCGATAACTAATTCAAATAGAAAACTAAACCTCTAGTTTTTATCAAATAAAATCTTCCAAATCATCCGCAATCGGATCCACAACCAAGTTTGATGTGAAACGTTAAAAATGTTCGTAACGGTATGGCTAAAAATGTACCAGAGTTAGCTACAAAACAGGGCTAATTACGCTCCAAACTACATTCCATTAAATAATACCAAATTGCTGTTGATTGATTTTTAGATCTTTCACTATCAAAACTCTTTGCAAATGATAAGTAAAGTTAGTTATGCAAAATTTTTAGTAGTGATCTTATTGGCAAACCGAAGATTTTTTTCGCATTTCTCTAATGAGAGTAATAAGACGGTTGGTTGTTTTTTTGACGGCCGATTATCTACGCATGGGATATAGCCCCAATGGGGGAGTGCCTTCCGTGGGGGTCTTTCTAAGGGAACCCAACCCGTATTTACGCATGGAAATACATGGTTCGAAGAAAACCACGAAAACTCCGAACGATTAGGCCGATGGGCGCGATTGTGTTCGAACCCAGCACCTCCCGTCTACCAGCTTCGAGAGCATAACCTCTCGGCCACTGGTGGGGCCGTAATAAGACGGAGAAATAAGCTTTTATTCTCAAGACGTTATTATTCATCAGTTTGTTGCCTAAAAAAAATCTAAAAACGTTAATTTGTGACTATGATCAGCTGCTCGGGCTGTGCATCAGCCAAAATTTCTTTAGAATGATTGAAATTTTATTTAAATCTGAGGTACTTTTTTTTAAAACCTAGAATAAATGAACAAATATTGTTCCATTGTCCACCTTTGGCATTTGAAAGTTTTTTTACATTCAAAGTAATGTTTTTTTAGTGATAGCAAAATAAACCTAACATTTGTCACTGCGATCAGCTGCTCGGACTGTGCATCAGCCATAATTTTATAATGATTGAAATTTTAATTGAATTTGAGGTACTTTTTTAAAAAAAACCTAGGGTAAATGAATAAATATTGTTCCACTAGGCAACCTTTGGCATTTGGAAAACTTTTTTTGTACATTCAAATTAATGTTTTTTTAATGATAGTAAAATAACTGCACATGGAAAATATCTATTAGTAAATCTTCTTTTGTCCGTTTGCACCATACTAAAAAATCCTAAATTTACTAATTGGTAATTACTAAAAGTACAAATTTCGCGTAAACTTCTGAAATTGGATTTACCGTCCACGGTTCCTTTCAAATATAAACGAATCTTCCAACACTATACAGTAAATTCGCCAATTGTAAGGTGGCTGATTATGGAAGATTCATCCAATATCTTTTTATAACATTTCTAAAAAAAGGGAAGATATGAAAAAAAAAGGACGAATGGAATGGGATATCGAAAAGTGATTTCAGAAAGCAATTTTTATTGCAAAATCTCTTTTTTCGTGATAGAAATAACGCATAATTGCTTACATTTTCTTAAGAATAATTTTTACTACCTAACATTGAACTTTTGTGTAAGGGAAATTGGCGATATGTTTTTTTATTAAAAAAAGAATGGGCAATATTAGCTAATCTCGCTTCGAGGTTATTAAAGTCACAAATTTGGGGAAAACAAACCGACATGCTTTCGCAGTAAAGTATGATGAGAAATTTTTTAAATGTCTAAAATTAAATTATTTTACAGTATGTATGTGCGTGTGTGGGAGACATTTATACTAAAATTAAAATATCGGACTCCATTTTTAAAATATTAATTGCTATTTATATATTGTACATTTGAATTTTAAAAAATACACAAAAAATGCTTTCGTACACTTGCAAAATCACCTTTCTTGTAAACATCGCTTGAACCCAATTCACGCTTACATCTTTTTGGCTTAAAACCAAATTACTTGGCGACAAAAGTGAACTCAAAAATCACAAATAAACATATAACCTGTAAATCATAAGTACCACCATTTTTACAATTACATCTGCTAGTTTCGTCTGTAAGTCACATGATGGAAGAGTTAGAAATAAAAAAGAACAAATCAAAAACAAAATTGTTACCCAAAGGAAGGTCTCCTTAAAGACCATACTCAAATTATTTTCAAAAGAAAAATGCTTTTAAAACTACTCATGTATGTAGTAAAACATCAGTCAAATTTGGCGGCGGAATCCCAGTAAAAATCTGAAAAAAATCTATATATATTCGAGTATTTGGCGCAAAAAAGACGAACGTTCCACGCTATTTGGCTATCCAACACATTTCCATCCCAAATGCAAGATATTTAAATGCATTAGAAAATTGCTTGTTAAATAAGCGTTTAAATGCCTAAAACTCAATGAATTTAAACTTAAACGAAGGATTAGCGTATTATTTTTTATCTTTAAGCGTATATAATATATAAAAATTGCGTGTTGCAGTAGTTATTTAATTTTACATGGCTTCACCGGCTGGAAATGTTTTAAGGATACTATTTGATTATTCATTTAACCAATTTCTCCAAATTATATAAATTGCCAAACACTTCGCCAAATTATATAAATTGCCAAACTGCTCGAAAAAATTATACAAATTGACAAAATTTTTATTTTAAACAAAGAAAGAATAAATAAATTTGTAAACATTAGTCAAATTACAAATAGAAGTGAAATTAAAAATCACTTGATGACGCAACAAACACATGTACCGTGTTTAATGTCAAGTGAATGTAAAATTTACGATCAGCTATTATTGGCATTTATCTTATAGTTTGGCGATAGTTATTTTGTTGACGGGATAATCAATCAGTAACGTTTTAAATTTGTTTTAAAAGTAGATGGCTAGTTAAAAATGCTGCCATTAAACATTTTATATTAAATACTTGTTTCCATGGCAACAATAACCTTCATTTCTTGTTTCTGACGCTACCAATATCGAAGTCAAATTGCCAATGTTCCGAATCGGACATTAATTTTGAATTTGGAAAAAGTTTAATAAACTGAAATTTTGTTTTAAACCGTATAATTATGATAACAAAATTTTAATATATACACATATAAATGTATAAGACAAAACTGTAGTAATAAAAATGTATTTATTACGTTAAACTTAATCTAACTATCTTCGTATGAAGAGTAGAAAAAGGTTTTACTTAAAAATTATTTATCATAAAAAAAGTATCATTCAAAATTTTATTGCGCCGCTAACCAGCATTAAATCGCCAAAAAAAATTAAATTTTCATTATTTTTTTTACAAACGCTAAATCGAGATTCTGCGGATTTTTTTAATAAACATATTATATGTCACGAGAAGAATATTCTATATATTCCTCATGAGAAGAAGAATATTATATAATTTTTTCAAATATTTCTGAGCATGCACTTGTCGAAACTTCCTTGATATCATCCTATCAATTTTTCAGATGCTTTTTTCTTAACGTGACGCAAAAGATAAAGAGCCAAATCTTATTTCAATTGCAATATTTTAACTGAGTAATTTTTTAAGCATTACGAACATTCTCTTACATATTTAAATTAAATATTTTCATTTTTTAATATTATTACTCATTAAAACGAATTTCCTTCTTCTTTTTTTCTTCGTTATTTTTTTTTTTTAAATTGAAATTAGTAACAGTTTTTTCTTTTATGTTTCGAGGTGTAATAGCTGTTTCAATTTTTTTTTATCAACGATAAATTTCGCCAAGAAATAAAATGGTAAACCTTATCGTCCAAAATAACAGAACTTTCCGTCATAATTCTATAACTAATATAGGTAGAATGATGTGTTATAGCTTAAAACCTTCCCTGAAACGATACGTATCTAACGGTATAAATATCATGTAAAAATCACTGCAGTAGAACTCGAAATCTAGGCGTTCGGAACGAAATTTCCGTTTGGATTTTATATATATAATAGATATCATAAATATTTGCTTTGAGTGTGGTTTTTAACAAGGTGTTCAACTGGAATAAATATGTTTGTAATTGAAAATGCAGTGATATTGTTTAGAAAATCGTCCTGTTGATTATAATACATTTATAAATCAATTTGGAGCAATGAAGTACGTCATTTTATTTATGATGTAGGAAATATCAATTGTGTTTTTTATGCAAGTATCGAGATAATACTGCAAGATGAGACAGGTCCAGACGATATGCGTCAAAAAATATATTGGTCGCAAATTTAAATATGATGTGTTTTATATTCGTAAACGATAATTTGTGACAATAACCGCAATTTAACCAGCGCATAATAAAATTTGAAAATAGTGAAACTGGAGTTGACACGAGAATATTATCGAGCAATGATTTTTTTGTGTTTTTAAAGTAAGCCTAAGACAAAAAGAATGCCTTGAACGTCTACAAATACTATATTAAAATGAAGCTCCAACTTTTTCCGTTGTATTCTTATGTTTTATATAATTTAGAAGATTTCGCTATTCTCTGCTGAATAAAAAAACTCACCGAAAGACCTTTGTCAGCTGTAGTTCCAGAAAACGTGTCGGCTGTACGAAAAATGTTAGTCGATCATAATCGCTATACATTCCAAATGATATTGTGGGGATTTAACAATGCATTCGCAGCCATATATAACATTATATATGATGAACTGCATATGAAAAAGTTTATTTGTTGATGGATCCCCCATAACACAACAGGGCAGTAAAAATTTAAATGTGTCAGAATGAACAAAGAACTCCTAAAATTTCTTAATGATAGTCAGGAATGTATAACAACATAGGTTGTTATACATGGATTATATGAAAAATCATAACTGGTGGTGAGACATTCATACATTTGTTTTACTTTCTAATACTTTCTAGGTGACACCCAAACCAATAATGGTAAAATGACTACGATCAATGAAAAACGTAATGCATACCGTGTTCTGCAGAAGTACAGGGCTGATCAAAGAACAGAAAATTGAGTAACAGATGAATGTTATAACTAACTGATACAGCACTAACAAGGAAAACAGTTTTGGTATTGCTCGCCCCTATCATTGAGACCTGGTGCATTTTAAAGCCCTATATTACGAAGTTTGAGAATCGATAAAAAATTTCTGCTACAATAATATTTCTTGATTTTACAGAGGCATAACTTCTGAAAATGCAATTTTCGAGACCACTTATGGGACTATTAACATTGAAGTTTTTTAAAGAAAAGCATTTAAAAATAAAAATTAGTTAATAATAAGTATCAAATATTGAAAAATGTTTAAAAATTCCTTCAAGAACCCACGAATTTGATTTAAAAAAATTGTAATACTATATTCACATTTTTGGCGAAGAAGAAGTTGGCGTTCTTTTTTATTTTTAAGTAGAGCTTTCCGAAAACCCTAGTCAAATGTCATAACTGTTTGTCTTATGTGAGGAGTGGTTTGGACTAGAAATTCTAATGTCAGATCTAATTAGCACAGTATTTTTTCTAAATTGTGTAAAAAATATTAATTTAATTTATGATTACTTTTACCAAAAGATCATTTAACAAAGCAACATTTCATTTTGAACATTCAAACTTTATTGCATTTGATGTCTAAAGAACATAGTTTTCTTGTTTTGTATTTCACTAAAAGATAGTTTTCAATGATCTTGAAAGCTTTTATGGAAATACATTAACTATTTATATATTTATCATCTGCATAGAAAAATAAACGGTCAAGTGCGAGTATTACTCGCGCACAGAGGGTTCCGTACAATAAATATATGAATTAGTAATTGTATTAATAAAAAAACCCGTTGCTAAAAGAATACTAACACTTTGTAAAAAATTATGCAAAGTAGGGTTGGGTATAACAGTATATACTAGAAAAATGTAAATGGATATACCATGAAAGTTCAAACAGATATGGAACCTAAAAAATTGCAAATACAGCTATTCTGTATAACTCTGCTATTCTGTATAATTCTTTTTTACTTTCTTCTTTCTTTACAAGAAGGAAGTATTGGATTCGTGAAAATTTTCAAATTCCGGTTTTCGACGGATGTATACTTTTTAGGGTACAGAGGTAATGAAAAACATGTTTTTACAAAATGTCTGTTTGTGAGTCTGTCTATCTGTGCGTGACACAAATATTGTGGGCACTTTGTCTTAAGAACTATTGAAGGGAGTTTAATAAAACTTTAGATTGATTTAGTCCCTGATATAAATTGGTGCTGATTACTTTTTGGTGTAAATCGCCCAACAGGTAGTGCTACTATGCTGCAATTTTCTCGATTTCTGCAATAGCTGTATCTCAAGAACTAATGCATGAATTTTCATCAAACTTTAGATTCCGTTAGTCCCTGATATGAACTGATTCTGATAAGTTTTTGGTGTAAATTGCCCAAGAGGTACCACTGTAACTCAGAACTTTTCACGATTTCCGTAATAGCTCTCTCTCAAAAACTAATGGACGGATTTTCACCAAACTTTCAATTAGATTACAACAATTCAATTAGAAGTTCACGAAAGTTGTCCCTGATTAGATTTTGGTATAAATCGCCTAACCGGTGGCGCTGTGCTGCATTTATCAGGAAGTATTCACGTGTACGAGATAGAAGAAAGTTTTGGGATTGACACATCCGACTAGTTTAATATTATCTAAATCTCTTTATAATGAACTTAATTCGGTACTGACAATAAAAGAAATTCATATTTAAACTTCATTTGTCATTTCATGAAACATAATTCATCATAGTAATAACCTTTCTTTCTAAAGTGCAGCTAAAACAAAACATTCGTTCAAAGTTCACATTTGGCATTGTGCTAAGCGCGCTTCGAAAGGAGGTCACAAAAAACGCCACCTTGGTCCTTGCCGCGTTTTCCAGATAGGTTTTTAATTAACTTTTAAACTACTCGAGGCGTATTGAAAGAGCCATTCAATGCAAATTGAGACGAATCCTATAGTATTTATGTAATTAATTCTAATTAAGTGGTCTCAGGGGTCTCAAAAATTGGAAAAAATGAAAAAAAGAGACTATATTCAACATTTAATAACTTAAAATGTATATGATTTTAAAACACAATTTTTATTTTGATGAATTGAGATGACTTTCTTTCATTTTATGTATTTAAAAATTTGCAAGATGAAGAATTAGCATTTACAGGGTGCTCCAAACAGTCAGACATTTCATAAGCAGAATATTGGTATAACAGGTTACGCGCACGATTAGAAAATAAATATTGTAACTATAATACAAATTTTGACGCCTACTTATTCTTCAGATTATAATAACTACCCTGAACCTAAATAAATTTGTATTTAAAGCATTTTTATATTTTTAATACAAAGTTGTATTTAGCAAATAGAAAATTTTGAAAATTTGAACAATATAATTACTTTAAAAATATTTTTTTGAACAATAAAAAGGAAATTTTAGGCTGTTTATGCAGATTAATATAAAACGTATGTTTTGAAAATTTCATTAAAAAATATTCAAAAGTTTTTGAGATATCATGCACGTTATGCAAAAAAAGTCAATTGGAGAAAAATGACTTAAAAGTTTCCAAAAGGCCGCTTAAGCTATAGAGCGGGTATAAGTCTAAAAGCCATAAATTCTCTTCTAATGAGAATTTGAAGGAAACAATTATATTAAAATGTTCAGAAAAGATGGAAGATTAACATCTAAAAAAATTAAATAAAAAAATTTTTTTGAAGCTTTAAGAGTCCTGAGAACCCTTGAATTAGTCTGTTTTTAACAACTTGACGTTTATTGATTTTATACTGCTACTGGCCATTGCATTACGCACATATATCATTAAAAGTTGTTATTTAGGCTTTAAAAGCACATAGAGTACGCCGCCCCTGTCATTATGTGTGTCCAAACTGTCCATATCTGTAAGGGTTTATATATCGGCTAATTACTGACGATTTTTTTTTCGAAAATCATGATCAACAATGCTTTTATGCTTTTACTACGATAGGTACCCCCAGCGCTGCTCAACAGTTTTGCTGAATGCCCGTAAATCGAAATTTGTGTGTAACGGAAAAATGCGATTTTCTCAAAAACTATGTGACCTAGGATAATCGCTATAATTTTCCTGCAAGGTTTAAATTAACGTCTACTCCCTCTAATTTTTTCATAATGTTAGCTTCAGTAGATTCGGAATTAGATGGGGGGGGGGGGACATATTTTTGCGCTACATTTTTGACTATATCTTTGAAAATGTAATACCTATAATTAAAAGAAATGTATTTTTGAATTCAGCGTTACGAAAGCTTTCACACGATACCCCACACAATACACAAAGAAAGTATTTTATTTTCAAGCAACTGAATTTGCCCCTATACATTTTTACAAAATTTATTTATAAATGTTTAATAATCTGAAAATATGTGGGTCAACAGTCTTTATTACTTCCCCGAATTTGAACTTTCCACGTTCCATAGTTTACGAGTAAAATCTCTGTGACAGATAGACAGACGGACGGACCGACACAAGAGTGATCTTTTAATGGTTCCATTTTTACTTTTTAAGTACGGAACCCTAAAAAAGAACAAACTTAATTCTTGTTTTTATGATATCGATTGTCAAACAAATCGCAATCTAATATAATTCTAATATATACTGTACATTTACTCCCCGGATAAAGCAGGCGGAAAAATTGTAACCCTATATTTGGCGACTTAACAAACTTTTGGCATGAAATAAACAAGAATCTTTTCAAGATATCTAAATTATTTTCTCAACAAATAGTCTTTATTTCTTTAACATTAAACTATTAATTGATAAAAGAATATCAACCTTTTTTATTTTGTATTCGTATTTGAGCTTGTACTTTTGAGTGTTCAACACATTTAATTATTGTAGCTTCACAGACAATCGGCCTGTTTTGGAGAGCGTGGTTTTGCGCATAATTAAAACCATTGTTGTTGTAACTCATATGCAACTATAACAATAAAAATATCAAGCGATTTATCACCTGTGGTGAGGTAATGCAAAAATTCCTTACAATTATTTTTTTAACTTTTATTTTTGTTCTAAAAATATTACAATAATGAATTATCATCGGAAACACACTTATGCTATTTTTATTTATTTATTTTATTTATTTATTTTATTATATTTATTTATTTATTTTATTTTACTTTTTGCTAGAATTAAAATTCGGATACAACCTTCAATTTTTGTACAAAATTCAAGTTGGCTAAAATAAAAGAGTGTAAAAAAAAAAAAAAAAAAAAAAATGAATATCAATATCTTTCTGAATGATGCAAAGGAGAATAATACGAAAGAGGAATAAATAGGTATTAAGCCATACGTATCCTATATCATCTTTTCAGGCATTATAATCATAGTAGCTATCACAGTATAGACATCCTCCCATTATCGGTTACATGAAATTTCAGTTATATAAAAAAACTTTTATATAACTGTTATTTTATACAACTGAAATTTTATGTAAAAGATAATGGAAAAATGTATATACTACTAACCCTAGTCAAAACATACAGAAAAATTTGGTTCAATTCTATGCATAATTTCATACACTTTTCGATGGTACAATAATGAAAATGGCACAGAAGTGGCTATTACAACGCCCCCTTCCGACGGATTTTTTTTTTTTCATATTCAGAGAGGACCAACTAGCCATAGCCAAACACATACACAAAAAATTTGGTTCAATTCTAAGTATAACTTCATACACTTATTGATGGTACAATAATGAAAATGGCACAGACATCGCTATTACAGCGCCCGCCTTCCGGCAGATTTTTTTCAAATTCAGGGAGGTCCTGCTAGCCATAGCCAAAACATTCACAAAAAATTTAGTTCAATTCTATGCATAATTTCATACAATTTTCGATGGTACAATAATGAAAATGGCACAGGCTTTGCTATTACAGTGCCCCCTTCCGGCGGATTTTTTTTTCATATTCAGAGAGGACCAACTAGCCGTAGCCAAACACATACACAAAAAATTTAGTTCAGTTCTATGCATCAGTTCTACTATGGTTATAATGCCTGAAGAGATGGTATAGGATAAGTATCAGTATAATACGGGCATTAAAAAAGACAGTCATTTCTGTCGATAAAAATTAATTTGATATTATACTACTTTATTGTTATGTTTCTTTAATCATAATTGTTACCAAACCTAAAAAAAAAAAAAAATAATTTTCTCTTATGTTTAATAAATTATACTTGAAACATGATTGTTAAATCAGTGTTACTCTAAATCATATTTTTTATTTAATAATAACTTCCCTGAGTTATTTTGGATATCATAAATATGGGATCGTGACCTTTATCATAATTTGGCAGTACATTTACAAAAAAAGGGTATTTTCAATTTTCGACCTAAACTTGGAATGAAATATACAAATATACATTGTGCTAACTTTTTTATAATCGGACTGTTTAACTTAGACTATAATCATAAATTTTTTATTTACTTGTACAATTAACAAAATTAAACTATAATTCAATTTTTGATATAGATGTTACATATTTTTCATTAGTAAAAATTTTAACAGAAATGAATTTGAAATTCTACAAATTAATTTAAAAAGTTTATAAATTACTCTTTCGAATACAGGATAACATTTCTAACAACATAGCAAGTTTTAAGACAAATTTAAATTTATTACTTTTTTAAATCTCTACAAATACTTTAAAACATTGCCTATATTTGAGTTAGTAAATTATGGTTTTTTGAATACCGGTTTCTGAGATAAATTTCATCAGAAGCGAAATTAAAATTCTACACTAATAATTTAAATATCGCGTAAGGTACATAATTAATTGATGAGAAAGTATGTAGAAAATTATACAAAAAAATTCCAGTGTGGAATTAATTAACATGATTAGAAATTTGGATCCTGTGATCGTATAGCGTCACGTATAGCTACGTGATAGAATAATTAAGATTCAATGTTTTTTTTCTTCGTTTTGTAAATATTCCTTGTTTTTTAGACAAATGTATCTGTTTATTCTTACATATTTGTTATTTTTTCTTTTCAATATGAGTAATTGTGAGTTAGTGTTTGAGTATTTTGGGGTGAAAGAAATTCGAAATTTTATTTAATTCCTTATCTACAGGTTTATAAACAGACTGCAGCTTCTATAATGTTATAATTCTAGATCTTATTAATTTAACTAATTTAGCCATGTTTTTTAGAGCATTGTTAATGTACTACTCAGGGCAAGACTGCTCCGAATTAACTATGCTGTCCTGAACACTCTTTTACCCTGAACACTCTTTTAATTATTTTATTAACTGACTTCCTAACATAGCAGTGATAGTTCGTAGGATGTCTAAGAGGATTTTATTTAGGTAAAAATCGTACTTAAATCTAAGTTACTTTTGATGTTCCTAGTGTGATATCACAACACTATTATATCATAAAAACATAACATAACATTTCCCCTTGTAAAACAACTTAAATATTAATTTAATAATAATTACCCCTAAAATTGTAATATTTCAAATTATGGAGACCACTATGACATTATTGATCATTCTAACGATTTTATTTATTTTTAAAATTCAAAGTTTCGTTTTCGTGTTGCCATCTTTTAAAAAGATATTCCAAATATAACTTTTTAACCTTTATATTTTTTCGAAATTTTTCAGTTATCAAAAATTAAGAAATAATATCTAAATTATTTTACATTATAAATTAACAATGTTCTTCTAAAATTAAAAAAAAAAGTTATTTTCAATATCAAGATCGTTGGGAAATAAAAATAAACTATCAGAGTTAAAACAATCGTATGAATTCATTTATAAAATAATTATACATTTTAAATTAAATTTCCCCATTTATAATCAATTTTATCACTTCGATTTTAATTCAAATACAATTTATTTCGATTCATTTTTCAAATAGCATTCCTTCTGAGTTCCTGACCTAAGCTTTTTTTCTCCTGACCCACGCTAGCTAGTTTGATCTCTCTTATCCTTGAGAGAAGAAGGATGTAGGGCAGCCGGCTGGTGATGCCGTGATAAAAAATCAGCACATCGGTCGGTTAGCTTTCCTTTAAATGTATTATCCGATAAATTAATTTACTATTTTGTAGTAATAATAATACAAGATAGAAATGCTTTTAGCGGCGAAGCATAAGAAACGGCACTTAAAAAAGAATGAAGGATGATGGATATGTCTTCATATCGAGACCGTTGGAAGCCTGATATCACGGGAGTTGATGATTTCACGGATATCTCGAATATAAGAAATGAATAAGATGAAATTTCATAATGTTCGAACTATGGCGGTATCCCGATTTTCCGACCTTGAACGAATGTCTTCGTTCGTTGGAGGTAAAAGTTGTGTTTCCCTTGATTTCGTAAGTGGAGAAGAGTTAATTATTTCATGACTCATACCTTATCCAGAAAGGAACAATGATATATCATGTCCATAACCGATTCTATGCTAATTTACAATAAATGAAATCGAAACAAAACAGGTAAATTCCTTGTAAGAAAATATTACTCACATTTTAGCCATTCAGGTCCTACTAACTCATTCTTTTTTTAACTTGGAACATTTGAGCGCTGCACATCGTAATTTCTTAAAACAACATTGTCAATTTTGTATTATTAGAAATCTTTTATATTTTATATTTTCTATTAAAGATAAACGAAACCTACAAATTGATATTTCGTAACGTTTTATTTGTTGTTTATTAATAATTTTTAAGATTTGTTTAAGGTTGTAAAATCTTGTCTTTTTTTTTAATCTGCGCAGATCCTTTCTCTCTACATATACAGGGTGAAAAATGTTATCTATCACCAACCTTTAATTTCTCAACCGTTGATCGTAGACGTATAGTTCCAATTACAAAAACGTTTCAAATGAGGTAAATATTTATGTTGAGGCATTATTTAAAGTAAAAAATCAATTTTATAAAAATTACGAAATCTAACTTTTTATACGGTCCCCCAGTCCCTATAGTTATATTTAGTAAAAGTTTACACATATCATAACATATATAACACAAAACGTTTGTCATCTGTACTACAAAAATTGACAGAGTTATTAAATTTCAAATTTTGAGATTTTTTCGCATGATTTTGTCTTTCAATGAGGGATCAGTTAATAGATTAATTAAAGTAATTCGAAATCAAAATCAGGATGCAATGTCCTTTTGACGGCGAAACCAGCTTTAGCTGGCATCGCCAAATTAGGGTATCACCAAAGAGGGTTATTTCATTTAAAAATTTTAGCT
This sequence comes from Maratus speciosus, assembly GCA_963932465.1. Lineage (NCBI taxonomy): Eukaryota > Metazoa > Arthropoda > Arachnida > Araneae > Salticidae > Maratus > Maratus speciosus. The sequence continues at coordinate 171,989,279 of OZ010790.1, read as the reverse complement.
GAATTTTAGGGGAGTATGCAAAGAGAAGAATGAAATATTGAAATTAAACTGAAAAATAAATATCAATTTATTATAATATCAGAAAACGGTCTACTATAAAAAAATGAATGTGTCAAATGACGGAATCTACTAGATATACTGCTCAAAGTGTTGTGTAACACTTTTATGGGTCGAACAACCTTCAAACGTCAAAGTAGGTAGAATCCTCAACCGAAAGATACAATATACTCACTAAGGACTAGATAAATGGCAGCGGAATGCAAACGACCAGCCGAGCTATAGCGTGCATGAAAATTAGGATTATGCAAATTACAATAATACCGCATCGCCATACGTTCGGGATAAAGCACGAGCCATCTAGCAATGAACATGCTAGTCAGCGCTGAGATCGTGGTGGCGAGCCACGCATGCATGCAATATGCAGAAATGATACATATTTATGGTGAAAGTCAAAGGAATGCAGAGAGGCTGCGAGTGTTTATTCAGAACGTTTCCGTAAGGATCTACATCCAACGCATGAAACTATAAATAATGCATTGCACCATATTAGAGAGACCGGCGCTGTTTCACCACGACTCAGAACAAGTAGACGGGCAAGGTGTAATGTTCGAGTGACACCGGGGGAGATGCTGTGATTCGCCCTTTTAATTCCACAACTGAGCACGACGGAAATAAGCGAGGCATGTGGTCAGCATGTCTGACATTTGTTACATGCACTTGATGAGCATCCATACTATATCCGAGACTGGTGCAAGCATTGATGCTGGGTGACCACGCACGACGATTGTTTATTGTAATTTCATGCTCAACATCTTAGAGGAAAATCTGTCATTTCTTTGTGACAGATTAGTCAATGTTTATACGGGGTGGCATTGTGAACGTGCACAATGTGGATTACTAGTCTCTGGAAAACCTCCACATCGCCTGCGCAGTACGACACGTGTGGTGCGGTATATGGGGAACCCAGATTGTTGGACCCATCTTCTATGATGGGACCTTAACGGGCGATCGTCACCTGCATCTGCTACAAACACGGTTGGTGATTGGTATGAAAAGCTGCCTCTCCGACATGCATGCCGAGTGTGGTTTCAACATGATGGAGCCCTCACCACACAAAACATCAAACATCCGGGCGTATCTGGCCACCGAATTCGGTCAACAGATCCTTGGATATGGTGGTCCGTTAGTGTGGCCGCCGTGTTCGCCGGACTTGACACCCACGGATTTGTACCTCTAGGGTTACATCAAGGCATAGGTCTATGTGACTGAGACCACTTCTCTGGTTTATATGAAGCAGCGCATCATCCTTGATTGTCGCACAGTTTACACGTCTTCTGAGCTGTAACGTGTCCAGGACTCAGTACTGTCATGCATTCAGTTGTGCATTGCCACCAATGGAGAACACTATGAGCAGTATCTCTAGTAGATTCCGCCATCTGACATATTCATTTTTTATAGCAGGCCGTTTTCTGATATTATAATAAATTGATATTTATTTTTCAGTTTGATTTCAATATTTAATTCTTCTGTTTGTATACGGGCCCTAAAAGTCAGCTAAAATTTTTAAATGAAATAACCCTCTTTGGTGATACTCCAATTCGGCGATACCGGTTAAAGGTGGTTTCGCCGTAAAAAGGACATTGCACCCCGATTTTGGTCCCGAATTACTTTAATTAATCTTTTAACTGATCCCTCATTGAAACACAAAATCATGCGAAAAAATCTCAAACTTTGAAATTTAATAACTCTGTCAATTTTTGTAGTACAGATGTCAAACTTTTGTGTTATATCTGTTATGATATCTGTAATCTCTTACTAAACATAACTATAGGGACTGGGGACCTTATAAAAAGTTGGATTTCGTAATTTTTGTAAAATTGATTTTTTACTTTAAATAATGCCACAACATGAATATTTACCTCATTTGAAACGTTTTTGTAATTGGAACTATATGTCTACGACCAACGGTTGAGAAATTAAAGGCCGGCGATAGATAACATATTTCACCCTGTATAATAATAAAAATAATGAATAAACATGCATTAAAAGTCATTTCTTTGATGTGTTTATTGTGTTTGTGCATATTTGTTTGAAGATTATTATTTTAGGTGTAATTTGAAGATCAATTCAAAGGTGAGATTAATTCGGTGAACGCTTTTTATTTCAGCATGACTCGTAAAATAAAAGATACATAAAATAAAAGTAATTATTCACTAAAGTAGCAAATGGATTTAAAAAGTATTTCTCACGATTTTAATTACTTAAATAATTTAACGCAGAAGGGCATAATGTTAATTCTTATGGTTTTTATTAAACTTTTCATAGCGCGATGTACTGTAACTGTCGTACCGGCCATAGTGGAATGTTGGGTGTGTGAGTTTTGAGATTTCAAATGTGAGTTTGGGGTAATTATTTAAGAACTAATTATCTTAAATTCATTATCATATTATCGGGATCCACATGCCCAATATCCCACATAACATATATCAGTAACCTCAGCATGTCACACTTATATTTTGTAAAGTAACTTGGAAAGACATATTTATATGCTTAAAGACACATTCTTAATACAAGAGGTAATTTCCCCAAAGCTTCAAAATATCCTGATCATCTCCTTAAAATCCTGGTCTCTGTATTCGCAATAAAGCACTAATGTAATAATATAAATGTAAATTGAAAAGAAAACATGCTTTCATTAAAATCCACTGAAATGTCGGAATATATATATATATATATATGTATATTTAATTCAGTACAAAATTTGGAAATATTTCGACAAGCTGGCCAAATATTTGCGCTATTGTGGTATCCTTGCCATTAATACTTTTCGTCAAATACTGCTTGTTGAAGCTGATACTGATTTTTCCGTGGGAAATCAAACTATATTTGAGTAATTGTTAAGTTTAAGTCGTGTTAGTTTAACCTTAAGCAGTGTTTTTGCGATGTCTTTCGAAAATGGATGGCGCCTTCACTTTGCACCCCTTAGGAGTCAAATTTTGAAAAATTCCGAAACACATTTTTACTAATTTTAGTTAAACTATATACATGTCAAGTTTCAAGATTTTATTTCCATTGGTTTATGCGATATGGGGATTTTTTATTTTAAATTTGCACCCCGTTGCCACGACTTAAGGATCAAATTTTAAAAAAATCATATTCCAATTCACATATTGACCCCGGAAATTAATGTATATTCCAAATTTTAAAGCTCTATGTTAACAGGAAGTTAGTGAAAAACTGTGTAACAATATTTCGCTGCGACATACAAGCATACGAAGAAAGCAGGTAAAAATGCTGTTTATCATGACTTATGCCTTCTACCGATTTTGGGTTACGTATGGCAATATAGAATGAAAATACTGCCTAAATCTACCTTAATCACGAATGTTTTTAAAAAAATAACAATTTAACATTATTATTTTTTCATTCGTTTATAAAACGTAAGTGCAATATTTCTTTCTTTGTTTTTCATTTTTTAATTGTATTTATCACTTTTAATGCTTTCCAAAATACTTTAACTTATTTTTTGTTTATAATTATATTCACTCTTAAGTAGTTTAGCCTACAATTAGAATTTTTCTGTCTTATACCTTCCACATTTTAGAAATACATCAACTCCTAGTCATAGCGTAAAGTTGGCATGAACTGGGAAGTCTATGGAATGCCTAAACTTTTAAAACAGTTCAACTGTACTTTTTGAGTTACAAAATAATTCATTTACAGTAAAATTTAGATAGCATGAATTTTGCAAAATAAAGTGCTGAAGCAAATGTTTGTTTGTGATATAAGATCCATCCTTCATTGTTCAAAAAAGAATTGCTCTTGGACATCACTAGAATGCACATTTTTCAAAATCAATATGATACCGAAGTCTGTGGTCATAAATCTAAAAAGAGAAACTTTACTAATAAAATATGACGTCCTTTGTCAGGTAATAATTTTAATGCCGAACAACCTAAGAAATATAACGTATTAAACATTATTATATAACATTATTAAAGTTTGCACATTGGGAGATAATTATTGTACAGTAAGAAGTGTCACATTTTACGAACCAATTTTAACGTCGATGATTTTTGTATGTATGATAGATTAGATGATATAGATAACAAAATTGCCTGTCAGCTGATCTAACGACTGTGGCGTGTTCTAGTAGTGACATTACATACTTCGCTACAATGTGCAAGGAATAGCCACATTTTTTCTTCAACTTGGAAGTATCATAAGTTATTGGATTGCAGTTTTTTTTCACATTTCAGCGGAGTACTAGTTGGTTGGAAATTCTGTTATCTCTGTCATCTAATATATTTATATAATAAAATAAAGAACACTAAAACTGGCTGAACAAAATGTGGCGCAGTCTCTTAGACTATTAGCTTTTTAACTGAGAAGCCCTATCAAAGTCGATAGGGGAAATTATTACTTTATTTTCGCGTATTTCTAAGAATAATTATGAATCAATGTATTTCTAAAACGTTAATGAACTTTTACATATTTCTATAATATTTTTCTTTCACGTGATTTTCAGGCATGAAAATTAAGAATGAAGATATAATGATGAAAATACTTTGTTGGGTTTCAAAAAAATTAATCATTTATACTTTCGTCTATCTTTACAAGTAGAAAGTGTCGGTATCGCAAAAAAATTAAACTTTCGGTTTTCAACGGATTTATACGTTTTGTTTTAGAAGGTCCTGAACGTGATTTGACTACTTTTTAGAAAATGCCTGTCTTTGAGTCTAACCTGCCGGTATGCTACACAAACTTTATGGATGTTTTATGTAAAGGTGTAAATCACCTAACAGGTGGCTTTGCTACGTTACATTTTTCATAATTTCGGTGATAGAACGAACTAATAGGAAAATCTGAAACACGAAATTTTATCAAATTTGAAATTCCATTATATCGTGATATAAATTAGTGCTGATTAGGTTTTGGTGAACAAAGTCCTATGCTGCATTTTCTACGATTTTCGCCTAGCTATATCTCAAGAACTAGTTCATGGAAATTCATCAAACTTCCTATTCTGTTATATCTTAACATAAATAGATGCTGATTAGATATGGCTGTAAATCACAGAGTATGCGCCTCTTCTACGCTGTGTTTATCTCGATCTACGCTGCATTTCACTGAACTTCATATTTTGTTAGACCCCTTTGTTCGGTTTGGTACATACTGCCCAACAGTTTTAGCTACTATACACGTTTTTTCGCGATCAACGCGAAAGCTGAATAACGAATAGTTTGCATTTAATTTTGGTTGCAGACGGTTTGATTTATATACATGGGAGAAATATTCGAAATGGCCACATCATATTATTTTTAAATTTTCCTCAACATTTATCTTTAGTCATGGCTGTAAAACAGTGTTAATTATCTTGCACTGATAGTCTTTTTTATCTGTAAGTAATAGAGCCTATACGTTGTGACGTCACAGACAACTTTATTCCGCGTATCAACCGTTAATTGTATAAACACAAATTAGCGAAAGATAGAGAGAGAAAATGTTGGTTTGGATTGAAACTAAAAAATGTGACCCGGAAACTGGTTATAACGAAACGCAATTTGTCCGAAACACTTGCCGCCTGCTTTGAAACTTCTCCCCATCCAGTGAATTCAGCCCTTGTTCCACATGCTTGTCTTGATTGGACCAAATTCTTTGAGCTATAACTGGCTTCATATTTGAAGGTGTTTTGACAGCATAATGCTTCTGTAATATAGTGTGAAATCTGTGGGTTTGTATATGGATCTAATTAGCAGTTGATACGTAGAGTTGAGCTGCCTCTCACGTAACATTGGCGCATTTCATTATTTGCCTTACTTGCTATTTATATGCGTTACCTAATAAAACACCAGTCTTTATAAAGTTTAACAATAGTTGCACCCAAAAAATTTTTTAAAAAAACTATTTTTTAAAAAAACTCGAGTAGATGCGAAACGCACATAAATATCACTCGATAATTTGTATCCTAATGCCTTTGAATTGAAATCATATTCTTTTGAATTTTAGCTCTATATATTACAGCAACTAGTCATTTGACCGATTCTAAATAAAAATATATGATTTATGTAAATCACAAAAAAATAAGTTAAGAGAAACATTTAAATAGTTTTCAAAATAAGTCTGTTGCGAAGTATTTTTATATAAATTAAGTGAAATTCCAAGTTCAGTGTTAAATTGACAATTAACTTTCAATATAAATAAAACGCAATTAACATTTAAAAAGTACATTGCGCATTTTTAATTCATATTTTCATATAAATCAATTTAACGTTCCAATAAGACATCCATTTTGCAAAATTAATTACTGAACAAAACTTTTATGTATATATCACGAAATATTTCGCTCTATAATATTTCAAGAAAGAATTACTTTTTCGTATCTTTAGATTGTGCATTAATCATTATCATTGATAAGACAGTGATCATAAATCTGTAATAAGTAACATTAATGATTAAAGATGATATTCTATGCCAGGCGATAAATTTAGTATCTAACATAGCCAGAAAAATAAACTTTCATTGCTAAACTTTGCGGATGTGAAGATCATTAACTTTGTAAATGAGAAGCTGTAATGAGAAAGCATATAGTGACTTTAATGTCATTTATCACAAGAAAAAAACTATTATTGTTATTTATAGTGTTTTTAATCTGTGAGTTCATTTTTCCTGGTGTTTGCTATTTTATTTGTCAAGCGACTGTTGCAACAGTGCAGATTAAAATAAAGATATATTTGTAATGAAATGATATACAATGTGAAACTTTTATTTATTCCATAAAATATCTATTTAAATATATTACACTAATTACTTTTATATTAAATCACACTTTGGTCGTATTTTATATAATAACTAGAAATGAAAAACATTTCCAATATTTCATGCTTTTGTAAATTGCTGTTAAAAAATTAATCAGTTTGAAATTAACATAGAAAATAAGGTTTAATTCAGCAACTTATCAGTCTATGCTTTCAAAGAAAAAAAAACTCTGGCAAAGTACGCTAGAATTAAAACTCCTAATAATTAGTTTACATAAAAAAACACAAATGTGTGCATCAGAATGATGTAATAACTATTCAAGCAACAATGTGGTTAAAATGGGAGACGATGTAATAGTAAAATCTATTCATCGTTGTCCAATCATCTAAGGCTGTTGTATAGATGGCCGGTGACTTTCCCAACTTGGTTTATTATTGAGGAATTGCAGATCCAGGTATCGGCCGGAGTAGCTCAGTGGTCAGAGCGACTGCCTGCAATGCAGTAGTCCCGCGTTCGATTACTGGTTCTGGCTAATTTTTCACTCCAGTTAGGTTTATTGTATGTATATCTGTAAAATATTTATATATACCTTTAACTGTTGAATGCATCAGTGGTTAGAGCGACTGCCTGGAATGCAGTGGTCACGGGTTCGATTCCTGGCTCTTGCTAATTTTTCACTCCAGTTGGGTTTATTTTATTTATTGCATGTATGTCTGCAAAATATTTATGTATATCTTTAACTGTTGAATGCAGGCGTTATTTATGTGTGTTTTAATTTCTATGATAGTATGTGTGTTTTATTTAAACAAATCTAATAAAATATTCCAAAAAATGGATTCAGAGTGCATAACTTCAGATATAAAGTTACCTTCCTGCCAGATCTTGTATCACTACCCGAAGCGGTCTTTTCAGAACAAAGCACACACACAGGCATATCTCTTTTGTAGATTATATTATTATAGACTGGAGCGATTTTCTGTCTGTGATCCTTCAATGACATTTATAGGATATCCCTACGTCTGTCTGCGAAAATGTGTAAATATGAAAAAATGCCTAGCATAACATTTGCCATGTTCATGCCTTCTTGTGAAAGAAACCTTTTAAGACTTCAAACCATTCTGCATTTTACTTTGTACCAGTTGGGAATACCGAGCAACGCTCTGATAAAATTAGCTTAGTGTTCCACTCGGTATAACAATAAATCCTCGAAAGATAATTTATTGCTATAATATAAGGCATTTTATTTTATAACAGTATTATTTACAGAAACAGTAAACTAGTTTACTAGTTCTTCAATTTGAATTTTTGCGAAAATATTTTTATCATTTTATTTTCGTAAAAATGTTAACGTCTGATGCAATGAAACATCGAAATTTAAATAAATGGTATTTTGCCTTTTTTTAAATTTATGTTTATCACTTATAGCATTTATTGAGTATTTTGATATTTTGAAGTGATTTTAATATATAGTCTATTTTAATTTTAATTGTTTTTGTATATCTGGATCAATTTCTTTATGCACTTTAGGCCAATATAAACATAAAAAACATATTTTATATTTTTATGCAATGAATTTTGTAAGCAATTTCTTTTATTTTGCATTTGTGTTTATTTTCTTTGAATTCTTTATTCATACGGAGTATTTGATTTACATTGTTGAATTCAGACATTTTCCTCCGGGAGGATATTTGCGGTTCCATGCGGTTCCACTTCTTTGCTATCATAAAGCACAAAATGTCAAAACCTTCGAAGGGAAGGGGACATTTCAAGGTTTCAAAGGTATTCTCTGAATTTAAAAGATATAGGGAGCGAAAAGGAAAGAGTAAGTTGTGAAGAGATTGACCCGCAAGAAGGCTCCAGCTACCCTCCCCCCACCCACACACACACACAAAAAAAAGAAAAGAAAAGAAATGAAAGGACAAAGAATTATTAGAAATGTTATCACCCTTGCCAAAATCAGTTAAGTCAAAGTACAGAGGATGATACCCAAAAACAGCTGTGTTAGCATATTCACCATATAAAGTAAACCTTGAAATGAAAAAAACAAAAAAAAAGACAAAAAGGAACCTCTTAAAGCACAAAAGAAAATGGAAAATCAATTTTAAAAAAAGGAGTAATTAAATTGGAAAGAAAATGGTGAAATGGAAGAACTAAAGACATGAGTTAAATAAAACTTTTGTTGGAGCAAAAAAAAAAAAAAAAAAAAGTCTAATGATTCAGAATCTAAAAAGAAAAATCAAGACAGTGATGATATGGTTTTGCTTAATTTTTAAGAAAAATAAAATATCAGAAATGATTCAGTTTTCAGATTGTCAAATATTTTTCCATGTTGTGTTATCTGGAATAAAAACTGAACAAAAGAAATTCATGTGTAAACCTTGCATCACTTCTTACATGATATTCAACTAATTGGCAATTAGTTCCATAACTTATATTCTTAATTACTTATAACCTTGATTTATATTTTAAATGCATTTTGATTTAAAACAATTACTCTTACTTTTTAACATTTGATATGAGTGTATTGCATTGCTATTGTTTTTTTTTTTTTTTTGATTGATTCATTAATCGCAAACTTAGCTTTTAATAAAATTAGTTTTATTCTCTGCTCCTTAAAACAATATAATACTATTTGGTCCAATTTAGGAGACCGGGGGGTTCAGAACTTATGAGACCAGTCGCTGAATTTGGACCACTTTTCACATTTTTTTTTTTTTCAAATTAAAATAATACTTAAGATTTTCAGAAAGAAATTGTTTCAAAGATTTATTTTGTTAGTAGATGAATATATTGACAATGGTATAGATATTTAGCAGATATTCTAAAAATGAAGTGAGTTACACCTGAAAATATGTGAAGTGGTCAAAATTCGGCTACTCTCCCCTAATACGTGAAGTGTTCCTTATAATAGAAATTCGGCTACTCTCCCCTAATACGTGAAGTGTTCCTTATAATAGAAATTCGGCTACTCTCCCCTATTTATTTTTCATAAGTGTTTGTTTCTAAATATTCTGATGGTTCATATATGAATTTTTTAAGCAAATGGTACATAATTAGTAAGATTTTATTCTTAAAAAGAAAAGGTGAAACAACAACGAGTTTCATTATTTTGGTAAAATCGCAGGCAATTTTATGTATTATAATGTTGTTGAAAAACATTGATGTAATATTTAGAACAAATTTAAAACATCTTAAAACTTTCATTAGCATGATTTCGTAAATTAAATTTCAATATTTAGTTTAAATAACAGGTTTTAATTTCAGTATGAATTAATGAAAAATTAATGGAAAATGACATCATAATTTAAGTAAAAAACAGTTTCACGTAGCTCCTGTTAAAAATCAGGAACTTAAACGTTCTTCTATTGCTCAACAATGTTGGTCTTTTCAACATAGGTTCAATTTTTACTCAGCCATAATTATCCAGAAATGTTCTTCTAACCTTGATCTTGATTTTTAGGAAGCATAATACATCATTAAACATTCTCACTCTTTAGTCAATGATTTATCTAGTACTCCTGATTTTCCAAGTATTTGGAAAGCATTAATTTGAATTCCCCCTTTTTGGTTTCTTTTTTTATCGTTCCCCGGTAGATGTCGCTACTTGTCCTCTCAGTCGTTTCATCTGCTTCTTTCTCATTGGTTGTTTTTGGCGCATTCGCTACCCGTGCTGGGTATATAAGCCGGCAAGTCTCTGTGAATTTTACTCAGCCTTGCATTTTCTAGCACGCTGTGTCTTGCTCTATCTTGCACTGATGAAGAATCTTGCTAGTAGATTCGAAACAACTGTTTGCTGCTTTTCACGTATTATTTGTGCATTTTTAAACGTTGGTTTTCTGCTTTTTAATATTCCAGCACAAAAGGCTTTAATTGCTATTTTAACATAATTTTAGTATAAAGTTTCAGCTTTATGAATGAATGTGACGTATTCTTTAGAGAAAATACTTTAACAATGTAAAATTGGGATCTAAATTGTTATTTTTTTAATTTTTTTTTCTTTATTCTTAATATGTCTTACTTTTTTTTAAACATAATTCTTTATCGTTTTCTATGTTTTTATTAATTTTATAATTCTTTTTATTTGAACGCATTGTATTTTGTAAAATTAATTTTCTTGAGTCACCACAAACTTTTTAAACATTAATTAGTCTCACTGGGTTTTAAAGAACATAAATTCCAAAAATCAGTACAATTATACTTTAATAAAATGTCTTGCTTACACGAAGTATTTTATGTTGTTTACAATTTAGAAGTCTTGATGAATATGTTGACTTAAAAGACTATCAGAGAAGTATTGTTATTACAACACAAAATGAAATTTCGTTTAAATCAGAGTATCTTTGTGATGCGTTTTATGAGTGTGTTTGCGATATTCAAAACATTGTATCATGAAAGACATGTTGTTACGTACACTGTAAAAAAAAAAAACGACATTTTTACAGAACAAAGTACTGTTCATCTCGCGCAAAACTCGATCACAGTGAATGTGCTGTATCTTTCTTTGGTTTCCTGACTATATTAACATGGAAAATACAGTAGTTGCGTAAAATTAACAACACAATGTGCTGGCAATTTGGACGCCAGCAGTTTGTGCTGTAAAAACATGCGTCCAAATTTTCACCACATTGTGCTGCTAATTGTACTCAATTACTGTATTTTCCATGTTAATATAGTCAGGAAACCAAAGAAAGATACAGCACATTCACTGTGATCGCGTTTGTTCTGGCAAATCTACAGTGGTTTTTTTTACAGTGTGCCAACTCAGTATTATCTGTGTAAATTTCAAATTTAGATATATATACTTGTAATTTCCTGTATCAATCATAAATATATTTATCAATATCTATTAACCAGACATGCAATCAATATTATTGAAGGATATTGCTGATTGTTGCATAGAGAGGGAACAAAGACAAGAGTTCCAAAATGGGCATATAAGTGAAAAGGAACCATTTCTTCAAAAAAATGTGACTTTTTTCGCAGCTATCAAAAACATAGGAAATTAGTAAATTTTACATTACAGCCTATTTTTAAGCATTTTGTAAAAGATCGTTTTTCAATTTTGCTGTATTGTTTTCTGTATTTTTATTTTCATTCTTTTGAAAAACCTTGCGTGTTTCAAAGAACAGTTTGATGGATTTTAGAAAAATACATATTAGGTTGTAACGAAAGTTTTCCGCCAAAAAAAGTTCTTAATAAAGCTAGGAGAAAATACATGAAAGCTGTATTTTTAGTGCGGGTAGTAATCACCACTCGAATCTATGATTTTCTGCCAATGTTTTGGTAGTTTTTCAAAGCCTTCGGTCCAGAAACTTGATGGTCGCAAGGCCATAAACAGATCAATCTCATTCCGGACGTCCTGGGTAGAATTAAAGATAGCATCAGCAAGATGTAGATGCAAGTGTGAAAAAAGATTCATGTTCGAAGAAGCGATGTCAGTGCTATATAGTGTGTGTGGCAAAAGATCCCATTCGAGTTCATACAGAGTACAGCCGATGAATGCAGACACATGTGATCTAGCATTATCTTGATGAAACATTACCTTCTTGCACCGCACTGCAAATAGAGGCGTCTTAAATTTAGACACATATGTGACTGAAAAAGAATTTTAGACACTTAAATGTCTTAATCTGAAAATTAAGACATTATAGATGTCTTAATTTAAGATACATAAGTGTCTTAGTATGATCATAGTGTAAATGAACTGAGAATAGTGTTTAAAATATCCGCAAACGTCTTATTTTAAGACACTTCGTTGCTTCAAACGTGTCTTAATTTAAGACGTTTTGATTTTTCCGACGCAATAACCACCAGGGGGCACTAAGGCACTGCCTGTCGCGCATGCGTTTTAGATGTCTTCGTTCAAAGTTGTATACGTTGTAATTCAAACGAAGTTTGTTTTTATGTACGCGTGTATTTTAATTCGTTTTTCGCGGAATGTGAAGTTCTGTGATTTAAATTCGTATTCACTTGGATTATTTATTTATTGAATACATACATCTGACGTGTGTGCTTGACATCAAATGTCTCTTGGAAGCTGTCGTCCATATAAAGGCGGGATAGACACAGAACAGAAATAGACGACGCTTGAAGATTAGACCCGGAAATTCTACAAAGCGTGTGCAATGGACTTAGTGTTAATTCGTATTAATTTATATCAATAATATTGTGTTATTCGTCTTCGTCCTGTCAAAGCTAGCAAAAAAAAAAGAAACTTTTGTCTGGCGGGTCCTATTTTGAGGATGAAACATTTCATTCTTTAAATATGGCTAGTCGGATATATTATGGAATTTCGTACTAAAATGATGCAAGCCCTTCTCCTTCACTGGGGTAGTTTTTGAAATTTCAAATCGAGGAATTTTTCTGACCTCTTGCAACATCGATTGAAGTAAGTGTCATAATTTCTTTATAGTACTGAAATTAGTGTCTTTTATGATTTTATTTATAGTATAAACAAAATCTTGCGTGAAATTCAATTAGTTTTGAATCTGTTTGCGAAAAAACCCATTAATTCTAGAAGTATATATTTTTAAACTTATGACGTTGTCTTTTATTACAAATTATATATTCTGAATTTTCATCTATTTTCCCAAATTTAAAGTAATAATATTACTAAAAGAGAGACATTTTAAGTTGAATATTCATTCTCTTGCTTTCAATCGCAGTTTCGTTTCAATGGTTAATTCTTATCTCACGTAACGACCACAATGAAAGAAAAAAAAAGCTTTGGAAAGATCTTTCTTCCTAACATAAAACCGCAGATTAAAAAATAAGATAAAGAAAGTGCCTGAAAACGTATGACGTTGTCATGATTCATCTATTATGTGCTCCTTAATTTTAAAACTGCCAGTAAAAATATACATATGTATTTGATTTGAAATCAAGTATAATATTGATTTTTTGATTATTTTTAGTAGAAAAGTAATTTGAAATTTATAATGGGAAAAAGTTAAAAGCTATAACTAGATTTTGTACTTAATATTGTGATTTTTGTAACTGTATTTATATACACTTATACGAAAATTACAAGAATGACAATTAGATGTTAAGATATATATTTAAGACAAATGAAGCTTGGAAACTATAAGTTATTTTTTCTTCTTGCTATTAATGTAGGATATTTATTTATTTATTTTTATTGATAGTTGAATAGCTTTTGTGATTACCCTGTGATCTACATAAAAACTTGCTGAAGTGGCATGTGGCAATATAATTTTTTTTAAATTTAATTTTTAAATGATAAGAATTTAAAATTTTTTTCGGGAAGGGAGGTGGGGGGAGGAGGATTTTGTATTCAATTTTCGTAAAGCTGATATCATAAATCCTTTTCGATATTGCGCTGATTATAATGAAAGTTTTGAACTTTTAGAGTAGGGCAAGATTAAAAACACAAAATATATTTAACAAAATACCGAAGTAATTTTTTTCTTAATGTTATTAAAGTGGAATATTTATTTTTTAATTTTTTTACTCATAGTTAAATAGCTGTTGTGATTATCATCTGATAGATATGTAAAATTGCCTATGTGTCAATATAATTTTTTTAATCTAATTTTTAAATTATATGAATTTTCCTTTTTTGGGGAGATGGGGGGATTTTATTTGCAATTTTCGTACATCTGACATTTTAAATCTCCTTCGACATTCAACCGAGTATAATAAATATTTTAAACTTTTAGAATAGGACAAGATTATAAAAAAATATATATTTATCCATGTATCTTAAAAGCCCTTAATAGCGGAAACTTCGGGATCGCGGAATTTGTCTGATGATCGGAGATGTCTGCTTTTGTGAGGTAAAAATATACAAATATGTATGCGTGTGATTTGCGGATTAAAAAAGTATTCGCTAAATAGAGGTGTCCGCTATTCGTGAATGTCCATTAACCTCCACAATGGATACTCCCGAGTACCGGACATCTCTATTTAGAGAACCATAGTGTAGGGTTGCATTTTTTGCAAAAGAACTTCTTGATTAAAGCATGGGTATTAAAGCAGTGTCCCGTCCCCCTACGATTTAAGTGCCACCAAATTTAATGTGTAATATTTGTAAAGCTTATATTTTAAATCCGTTTCGAAATTGTACTGAATATAATCGATGTTTTGAACTTTTAAAGTAAAATAAGATTTAAAAAAAATCATATTCAAAATCATATTTATCATCAAAACAAATATTTAGATAAATATTTTTTGCTTTAATCTTGTTCTATTCCTGAAGTTCAAAATATTGATTATAATCAGTAAAATGTCGTAAAAGATTTAAATAAACAGCTTAACAAAAATTGCATACCAAAATTAGGAGAACCAAAAAAATCAGGCTGCGGGGGGGGGGAGGGGGGAGGGCGTGTGGAGGGGGCAAGACCCCAGTTAAATTTTTTTCCACGGTTCAACGTGGTCAAACATGGCTACGTATGATGCTTACAAAAAAAAAATGGATGCTATTAAGACGTTTGAAGTGTCTGAAATTCAGACGCAAAAAGTGTCTGAAAAAATTCAGACATTTTAAAATGTCTGAAAATTGAACACTCCGTTTCAGACACTTAAGTGTTTGATTTTCAGACATTTTAATTTACAGTGCGGAACTCATTTTAGCGTTTTGCCTTGATAGCAGCGTAAATACGGACTAGCATCATGCTGTATACCTTACTTTTCAAGATTTTACCCTTTTCCAGATACTCATTGTGGGTAATAGCACGGCAATCCCACCAGATACAAAGCACTACCTTTTTGTTAGTCAAATTGCGCTTTGCAATGCTGCCGACGGGCTCACTGGGCGCAGACCAACGACCTTTTTAGCCTGTGTTGTTGAAGTAAGTCCACTTTTTGTCACAAGTGATGATTAAGTTCAGACTTTTGTCCTTGCATTGATATTTGAGCAGATTAGTGCAGGCCTGAACACATCTGCTTTTATCTGCTCGAGTACGTCAAGTTTATGCGATGCATAGCGCGACTAATGGACATGGCACTAACGTCTAACTCCTTAGCTTGCTCTTGAGTGGTTGAATACTGATTTTCTTCCACAAGTTCTCGCAGGCGGACCTCATCAACATCAGTAGGTCGGCCAGAGCGACCTACCCCTTGAATGTCATATTCCTTCTTTTTGAACTTTCGGTACCAAACCTTCGCAATCTCATATGATACAACAGTAGTATCTAAAGCTGCACACATGATTCGGTGTCATTCTCTTTGCAACAGAACTGGAAGTAAATGCTGGTTCTAATCAGGTAGTATGATAGTTCCATTTCAGACACCCTGTATTTAATGATAACGATATTTTTTTACTAATTTCACAACAAAGCAAGTCTTTTTCTTTCAAATACCAAAAATCGTTTGACAAAATATAAGCAAACATGTCAACGAGAACTGTTCGAAAAGACGATATTAGCATTGGCGGGAAACTTTCGTTATAACCT
This sequence comes from Maratus speciosus, assembly GCA_963932465.1. Lineage (NCBI taxonomy): Eukaryota > Metazoa > Arthropoda > Arachnida > Araneae > Salticidae > Maratus > Maratus speciosus. Next base: position 171,973,107 of record OZ010790.1, on the reverse strand, counting down.
GAATACCTTACTCGAACCTTACAAATTCGATATTTTTTTACTAATTTCACAAAAAAGCAAGTCTTTTTCTTTCAAATGGCAAAACTCGTTTGACAAAGTATGGGCAAACATGTCAACGAGAACTCTTCGAAAAGACGTTATTAGCTGTGGCGGGAACTTTCGTTACAACCTGATATAAAGGAAATAATAGAAACACCTAAACTGCTAATGATGGGCCGGAAAAGCAAAAGTATTATTTCAATTATCTGTGTAATTAACCAAATTATACTTGTTTGAAAATTTTCAATGGTATATTGCTATCAGAAATCCCTTTATTCTGCGTGAATTCCTTTGCAACTGATATTAAAATTCATAAACTATAGCTCAATACGCATTATACTTTTCAATATCTTATAGCCATACTAGTCAATTTGTTTTATTTTATTTTATTTATATTCTAAATTTATGTGACCAATCTTTAAATATTTAGCTAAATGCGTGATATAGGTTGATAGATTTGTAATTTTTCCTTATAATTTGGAAAGGTAAATCAAAACATTAAATTTGAAATATATATTAAATGTTAAAAAATAGCGAAAAGGCCTAGTAGTCTAGTGCATTAGTTTATAGAAATTCTGAAATTTGAAATTCTGGGCTTCGAACATATTAAACCCATAACAGTGTAGCATATTTTTAAATGTTTAAAGTTAGGTTTACTGAAGTTTTCTATTTCAAATGAAACAAATTTTACACATGGTATTATTTGCTTCAGAATGTTCATTATGGAAAGATTATGTATGTACATTGTGCAAAATTAACTAAACAGTCGAATACGCTTCAATAAAATGAAATATTGTTTTCTTTATAGTGCTATACTTGAATTAATTGAATTTTTACTTATGAAGCTCCATTTATTATATTTAAAAAGAAAATATGTAATACGTGCAATATTTAGTTTTGTTTATCAAATTATAGACAATGGAACAATAAAAAATATTAAAGGCTAAAAAGACATCATTTGTCATGGAAGTTGCTTTGCCAAAGGATATTGAAATTTATCCACTAATAACATTTGACAAGATGAACAAAATCTTGAAGTTACATAAGTATTTTAAAACAAAGTAATGTTCTTTTCCTATAACGATCGCTAGTATATTTTTACAAAGTTTGATTAATGATCATATCGCACTTCTCAGAAAGTAGGCTAATTAATAAACTGCTCCTTTCGTAAATTGTATTTTGTACCTTAAAGGTGCTTTATAATTAATGTTCTACGTGAATAAAAGTTTATTTATTAGCGACGTCTTCGTGTGGTCGTTAAGTTATTGCGTTATACTATAAAATAAAAATCTGCAATACTTTGATTTATTAAGTTTTGTGTAAAACAAATTCTGAAATCCAGATGAGAAAAATAAATTTAACTAACTTTTCAATAAGAATTACAATCACCGTATATTTTTGTATATAAAACGACCATCGGATAAAATGCAGTATACATACCGGTCATATTTTAAGGATTTTATTTTTCGTCTATTCTTTAATAGGTTCTTTTCAATTATAAATATGCAATATGGATATAGATGTCTAGATCAGCAAGTATCGTTTACAAAACATTCTGTTATAATAAATTGCTAAAATAATGAGAAGCGTGACCGATATTTACATATAATGTGACGCAATGTTTTGCTAAAGCTGATACTGAATCGCAGAGGAAAAACATAATTTCTAGCTAATTATTCCTACGGAAGCATATACTTGCACTTGCATCCAGCTATATTTGTGACTAAGTATGCACATATACACATACACTATATGGCCAAAAGTGACCGATCACTTGCGATTTTTGACGCTTTGTTAAATATCTAGAAAAATACATGAGGAATTAACCTGAAACCGTAGGAGTCTAAACAGTATGGTATAGGTCATATATTTATGCGAAGGTTTTTTCCATAAAACCCCATAGGGGACCACCAAAAAATTGAAAAAGAACCAATATCTTTTCGATAAACCTGTAAAAAGTAATGAAGCAAAAGCGTTTAAACTCGAGATTATTAATAAGTAGCTTATTGTAATATACTGTGTTTGTTTTTATTAGGATAGCATGTATACTCGTAGATAAATTAAGGTTTTTTATAAAAACAGTTCCAAATTTCGCCAAGTTTTTTGCTTATAATTTGCAGAGTTCTAAATATAAAAAAAGTTCTTTTCCAAAAATATGACGAACAACATTTAACACAATACTCTGCAGTCAGAATTAAAAAATAATAAAAATTGGATGAAAAATGAGCAGGTTTACTAAAATATGTTTCACTGCGCATGCGCGAAAGCAATCAAAATCTAATGTGCAATATGTATTAGCTAAATGTATAGAGCAACTTTTGTAAAAGTCTCAAAAATATAGTTTGAAACGTCTGATAATGATCGTTTATAGAATAAGCTCAGAATTCATTGTTCCCAAAATAAAGCAAAAAGATGAGGGGTTGTATCCAAATACAGTAGTACGTGCAATATTGTGTATGCTAAATTGGCACTAATCAATGGATATATGGATACAATCCCTCATGTTTTTGCTTCATTTTGTGAATAACAGATTTTGAGCTTATTCTATAAATGATTATTATCAGACTTTTCAATCTACGTCTTTGAGACTTTTACAACAGTTGCTCTATAGAATTAGCTAACACATTATATTTTGATTGCATTCGCGCATGCGCAGTGAACCATTTTTTAGTAAACCTGCTCATTTTTCTTTGAATTTTTATTATGTTTTAATTCTGACTGCAGAGTTTTGTGTACAATATTGTTCGTCATATTTTCTGAAAAGAACTTTTTTATATATTAACTCTTTGCTGCATACTGTCCACCACAGTGGACAAAAATGCTGCTTTTTCTCCTATCCAAACTATTTCATTTACAGTTTCTATTCAAAGTTCATGATACTCTGTGACTTCTATGCTTTCAGTAGAAAGATCTAGTTTGTACCAAAAGTCGGATATTTTAACAAAGATAAAACAGCAATTATAATGCTAGATATTTGCCAATTTTAATGCATGCAACAAAGGGTTAAGAACTCTGCAAATTATAAGCAAAAAACTTGGCGAAATTTCGGACTGTTTTTATAAAAACCTTAATTTCTCTACAAGTATACAAGCTATCCTCATAAATATGAAAACGGTATATTACAATAAGCTACTTATTAATATTCTCGAGTTTAAACGCTTTTACTCCATTATTTGTTACAGGGTTATCCAAAATATATTCGTTTTCTTTTAAATTTTTTGACGGTCCCCTTTGGAGTTTCGGGAAAAAAAATCTTCTTGGAAAAATATGATCTATACTATACTGTTTACACACCTGCAGTTTCAGGTTAATTCCTCATGTACTTGTCTAGACATTTAACAAAACGTCAAAAATCGCAAGTAATCGGTCACCTTTGGCCATATAGTTTATGTATTCGTCAAATGCATATACGAACTATCATATAAGTTACATCTCCAAACTTAGAGCCTAACCTAAGTCATCGAAACATAGACCATTTAGATATAACTGTTTAATTTGGCAAAACCCCCTATTAATGTTTGACCTAAACCGATCACATTCCATTGGTTAAATTAGCGTCAAAGTGGTGCATTCTGCAGGTTGTGTTTTGGCGCAAAGCAACTGCATTCTTACAACTGCATACGAACTTTTATTGGGAAACATGCAATCATTCGCTGTATTTTGATTTTGCTTATGTTGTTTATTCCAATTGTTTGTTTCTTATTTTCTACTATGTTATATGTAACCGTATTTTCGTTAAACAAGAGTTTCTAAAGCGACGTAAATGTTTGTTACTAATCCTCGGAGCAAGCCCTAAACAGGGAAGTGCAGCTCAATAATTTAGCAAAAGAAAATTTATGAGTAGGGGAGATCGGGTCTAGTTGGCTACAGGAGTAAGTATGCGCAATCCTTATAATTCGCCTGTTTGTGTATAGATGGTGCAACTAGTCACAGAATACCATTCTTCTTGCTCTATGCAATCTCGACTGTATTTTTGTTGCGTTACCCACGTGCAATGGTCTTTTATTACGATTTCTCTCTTTTTTTTTTTTCATTGATAAGAAATTTTTTGCTATTTCATTTCTTTAATAATTTCTAATACTTATCGTAATAATTTCGATTTAGCCTGCATAATTCTTCATAGTGTATGGTTAACTTTACCATAAATTCTGTAAGTGATTCATTTGGATTGTTTATGTTTAGAAAGTTACATCTCCCATTTTGGGAAGAAATTTATTATGGGGCTAGTAGTCGCATTGAACACGGGAACAGATAGCTCATTTCGTCAACTAACCGCATTACATTGTTTCGTAACGTTTTCTGCTATTTGTACCCCGTTTAACGAATTAATTACTTTTTTTTAACTGAAAACGTGCGCAATTATCAGAGAAAAAACAGAATGGGCTAAAACATCAAAGATTATTATAAGAAATTTTGTGGATGCTGTATTAATTAACGGACGATATAAAAGGAAACCTGCGAAAGCTTTTAATAATACTTCGAGAAGCCTGATCCGATATTGCTAAATTATGAAGAATGAAGTTCAGCTGAATGCCGGTATTCATAACTCACGTATATGATAACTAACTCACGTATAGGATAACTCCGGGAGAGTCGCCGCATACGGGATAGATGCCGCACCTGTTGTATTTCTTGTAATTATCGATAGATGGTCGTCAAACGCACAGTATAGGTGCGGAATGAGATTACTTAAACCAGTGTATAGCGTGAATCCCATTTCATTATTTACTTGTAGTAGTACAATCCTTAATTTGACGTAAGTGCATGATTTCACTGTCCAAACTTTTAAACACGTTATGTTTAAATGCTTTTCATATACTAATTACATGCATGCATGATTTCGAAGTCAAAACTAAGTGTAACCTTTGTACAGAGTACTGTGTGTATGGTTACGACATTCCTCTTAGTGATGGCAGGTAACTGTGATGGTCGACGTCTGCACCATGCAAAATGGGATACATGCCGCACTGCTATTACGGTATACCTGCCGCAGTTTTTTTTTGTACGGGATGATTAAGTGTTATTAACGTTTCCTTTTCTTTTTGCACAGACTAACCATGTTAGGCATGTTATCAAGTTCACTAAAACCAAAGGAGAAAAAGTGAAAAATAAAAAGTAAAAGGGGCAAGAAAGATGCAAGTCACGATGATAATAATGAAAAATTGGATTACGCGTAACGCAGACGTTCTTTGCAAACTACTCCAAAAAAGAGATCGCGTAATTAGCTTCGTTGTATTATGTGTTTAAATGTAGTTACATAAAGACTGTACTTTTTCTGTAGATTGTAGTCGAAAAAACAGGTCTCTTAGCCCATTGGGGACCATAGGTGCATATAAGCACCTTCATAAAGAGCTTACAAAATTTGTTTCTGGCACCAGTAAAAAAGAAATGTAATATTTGTTTTGTTTAATTAGAGCATTTTCATGATTATTTAAGTAAAGGTAACTTCTTTTTAAAAAAAATGGTACCAACCGAATAAAATTTTTGTAAAAGCCATCGGTCCCGAAAGGGTTAACAAATAAATTATGTAAAAATGCGTGTTATTCACTGCATATATATATAAATATAAATCGAAAGCATAAAATATAGATTTTTACATTAATGAACATTGCAAACTATTTCATTTTCATGCTACGTATATCATTAAGATGTATTTGAAAAAAGAAAGTCATGTAATGCGAAGACTATAACGTAAAGCGAGGAGAGTTCGCGGTAGGGCAGATTGCACACAAAGAGATTCGACGGAAAGGAGTAGAGTGCGCGCTCAGCGACTCCAGGTAGTTGTACAGAAGCATTAGTGCAGTGTCTACTTGAATGTGCATATTGATTGTTCCAATCGTCTTGGATAAAGCAGTGCTATTTTGTTTTGTTTTTCCAAAGTAAGTGCTTGAATTTTCATAATTGTTCGTCAGAATTTTTATACAACGACAGTGATACAACATATTTTTTAACTTAAACGATTTCTTATAAACTACTAACCTGGACTATGTATGCGAACACCAACAATTCATTTTAGAAGTGGTCATATTTGAATGAAAGGCCGCGCAATCTCTCCTACCAAACTAGGAGAGTTTGCGCATCTGCTACTTAGGAGAGATGGCGCATTTCCCCATAAGTTTAAGTTCTAGGAGAGATTACGAAGCTTACTGATAAATTTGTATGAATTGCAAATTACATGTAAAACATATGAATGAATCAATTTTGAAATAATTTCGGAAAAACACTAAATTATCAAAACTAAATTTGGCAACAAATTAATTTGCAAAAAAGTACTTTTGCAGATGAAATATTTATTAATAAATTAATAATACAGTTGTTATTAAATTAATTTTATGTAATTATTTTTGTTAATAAATTAATAATATATTTGTTAATAATTTATTTAAATATTTATATATATTTTTTTAATTAATGAACAATTAATTTGCTAATAAATTAATTTTGTTAACTAAAATAAATTTTCTAATACAATGTTTTGGAAAAGCTTTCACCAGTAGTGTAATGCCATCGAAATCAAAAGGAAACAGAGAGCAACTAATGTTACTGATCCACGAAATATATATGAAAAAAAGACTTAAATAGATAGCTACAAAAAAAAAATCAGCTGAAGATAAGGTACTTTCATAAAAAGTCGGATAAAAAAACTGAAGGGAAAAAACCGAAGGTCAATGAGGATGATTGCACTGAATGTCTGGAACTGTACCAGGAGACAACTTCGACAACTGACGGGATTCAACGTATTGCTTGTTGCTGGTGATTGCACGAAAAATGCACGATTTACAACAATAAGTGCAACGATTGTGGACGACGACAACTCCAGTTAGCAAACAAAATACAATGAAACTGTGGAAATGAAAATGAAGTAATTTTCAAGTTAAACATGTTATCAACTAGATTAATGTTACGTTGTAATCTTAGAAGGGCTTGCTTTTTCTGATATTTTAATGTATTTAAATTATAATTTTTGCCTGTTGTTAAAGTTCTTTCTTTTATTTATTATTTAAAGATTTGGTTGAAATATTAATTCTTAATACAACAATATTTACTCACAAAAATCTTTCAACAATGTCGATTAAGTGTAATTATTACTGTTAACAATTTAATTGTAGTTATTATTAATAACAATTTCTTTTACCTATGTGTGCAATATCTCCTACCCATGTGCGCATTCTCGCCTACTCTGTAAGGAGAGATTGCGCAAACTAGTTTTCTTTGTTTTATTACTTTTGTCCTATTAAATTAGAGTATAACAACAAAATAAGAATGGAAATGCATAAAAATCAAACAATGTCAAAATTATTCATGCATAATTTAGCAAAATATTAATATTTAGATTTTTTATTATTATTCTTTTGAGATGTGCGCAGACTCTTCTCGCTTTGTGTTACATGGAAATGGAAAAATATAATCTCAACTTTTAATGCTCTAAATGTAAATTTTTATTTGTTGTTTGTTTTATTTTATTTTTGTATTGTTGGAGGAGAGCGTTGAACGCCGGATTGAACGTATATTTAGTTAAATTTTTAAAGCGATAATGAACTGCAACAAATTTTTAAACAAACTTTTAAAAAAAGAATTAAAAAGTGCAGAAAATTACTTGTTTTTAACATCAAAACAATTAGTCTTAAGAAGTAAAAATAAGAACTGAGTGCAGTACTTAATATTCATTATATACATAGCACAAACATAATAACGTTTATAATGTTTAAAAAATGTGAAATTAATTTGAATTTTAAATATTGATTATTTTATTTCATAGAAAAAAGTTAACGAAAACCGCAGGAAAAATAAATAAACTATTTTTTTATACTAAATGAAATATGTCAACTTCCCCAAAGTGTTTATGTTTAACAATTGATTAATCAAGAAAACCACTTTTTCGGAGGATAATATCGACTATACAATTGCAATATATCTATATATTTTCTGCCTCAAGACAGGTGCATAATTTCAGAAAAACTGAGAAACGAATAAAAACATTTATGTGACTTTAAGAGATACTGGGAAGTTGTTAAATCACATTTTAAAACTTTTTTTTTCTGTGAGGAATTAATTTAAAAAAAATTAAATAAAATAGAAATGCAAGTACATTTCACTTGAAAATATCTAATTATCCAAAATATATTACAAAACTCTGCAATTAAAAATTTCAGTTTTTTTCTAATCTTAAAAATGAATTGTTGCATCATTTATAAACATTATTTTTTCTTTTATTTGTGAGAAAAGTGAACATACAATAATTTTAGATTTTGTAAATGAATTTTTGGACATTCAAGTTTTGAGGGTAATATAAAGCCGTTGTTGGCGCCGATAGCTCAAAAATCGAGTAAATCACAAATCAAAGTCAGGATGGGAGAGCCATTAATGGTTAAATAGTTTATTAATAAAATGAATATTGAATGATATTTAAATCAGGTATAATGAAAAATTAATTATTAAACTTTCCAATCATTAAACATTTCTTCATAGCACAGATTCAAGAGTAACCTATGGTTTCAACATTTTAAATTATCTGTATTTAACAAAGCCAAGTTACATATATTATCGACTTGGTTGCAGAGTCAAGACTTACCTTTTCCTAAAAGATACATATTATACAAATAAACATCAAAATAAAAATTACAATATGCTGGTTATAGATCTTCTGTAATTATTTCAATAATAATATCCTAAACCACATTAAATTAGCTATAAATTATTTTATATAGCTATAATATTCATTTAAATGACATCAAGTAATTATAAAACTAATAAACCTATTTAAATGATACCAAAATAAATATAACTCATAAAGTTACATCAAGAAATCACAAAGTCATTAAATTACGAATAAATCATCATCAAGGATTCAAAATTATTATAAAAGCTAATAACTCTATTTCAAATGACCTTGAAATCATAACATTACTCATAAATACTGATCAAGAGCCGGGATTATAAACAAATTAGATTTTCTGTCAGAAGGAATCAATCAGTTTTATAATTATGTTTCATAATATAAACGACAACAGCTTAAATTATAAACAATAAATTTAATTTCTTCTTCAAGGGCATTTACACCGAAACAGCCGTAATTAGCATGTATGATATATCTTGTAAATACAGTATTATAAGTCAAATTCTGTATTGTTCTATTTAATTATCTGTAAACGCAAAACCTATCATTAGCCTGGCAGACGCATCACTAGAGCCGATATTAGCTACATCTTAAGTATAACTTAAAACATTAAATGTATATATTTCAAATTTTATTTTATGTTTTGTATTATTTATTGTAGATCACAATGATAAAGACTACGATATGATATGTGAGGGAAAAAAAAGCTTTTCGTGTGCAAAATCAAAACATAAATTACACAAAGAAGATTTACGATTTATTTTTCTTAATCTGAACAGATCAAATCTTGAATAATAATAAAAAAAAATACCCTGAGTTTCTTTAAGACATAATTAAAAAATTTCCTGGATTTTTTTTATAAGTTATATATATATATCTAAAAACCTTTTCTTATTATGAATGATGAGTCTGAATTTAATAAATGCGTAAATAGAACGTAAATCTTATCACACAAATGGTATCATATATCAGGATTTTCATTCCTATCGATTACGTATTCTTTGAAGATGAAATTTGCGTTTCCATTCATAAAGCCACATTTAAAATGTATGGTATAAAATATTTTAAATATCATATATTAAATATAAATGTCTTTAATGTTCCATTCAGTTAATTATAACACAAATCTTATCATTACACAGACATACGCATCATATAACAAGAGACAATACTCGCTACATACTAAATAGCTGCTGTTACCTGAAATGTATATATATCAAATTTGACTGTAAGCTTTGTGTTATTTGTTTTAGATTACTATGACAATGAAAACGATAACGATATGCTATATCTAAAAAAGCTTTTTGTATGAAAAGTCAGTACATAAGTTACACAAATGAGATTTACGATTTATTCTTCATCTGGACAAATCAAACCTTGAATAAAAAAGACCTTGCATTTCTCTGAGACATTAATAAAAATTTTCTTCGGTTTTTTGATAAATTATATGTATCTGAAAAACATTTTCTTTTTATTAATGATGAATCGGAATTCCCGAAATGTTTATAAGCTCGTAAATCTTATCACACGAATAGTATCATATATCAGGATTTCGATTCCAGTCGATTAGTTATTCTTTAAGGAAGATATTTACGTTTCCATCCATAAAGCCGCATTTAAAATGTATGATGAAACATTCCGAATATCGTCTATTAATAACAGAGTCTTTAATGTTCTATTTAGTTATTTATAATACAATTCTTATCATTACCCTGGCATTCCCATCATATAACAAGAGACAATACTCCCTGCATACTAAAAAGCTGCTCTTACCTGAAATGTATGTATTGCAAGATTTACTTTATGTTTTGTATTATTTATTGCAGTTCTCAATAAAAACGACTTCAAGATGCGAAATGAAAAAAAAAAAGAATTTTTTTTTTCGTTTCAACAATTAATACATAAGTTGCACAAAGAGAATTTACGATTTTTTTTCCCGTCTAAACAGATCAAATCATGAATAAAAAAAAACTCCTGAGTTTCTCGAAGATTTAAATTTTAAAAAATCATAAGTTTGTTGATACATTATATGAATCTAAAAACATTTTCTTATTAAGAATGATGAATCTGATGTCCCGGAATGCGTAAATAGCACGTAACCTTTATCACACTTGGAATCATATATCAGGATTTCGCTTTCTGTCGGTTACAAATTCTTCGAGGAAAAAGAAATGCGTTTATATTTATAAAGCTGCATTTAAAATATATCATAAAATATTGCAAATATCATATATTAAAAATAAAATTCTTTAATGTTTTGTGTAGTTATTTATAAAAAAAATCTTATTACTCTGACATACATATCATATAACTAGAGACAATACTCCCTACATACTAAATAACAGCCCTAACCTAAAAAATATATATTTCAAGTTTGACTTTAAGGTTTTGTATTATTTATTGTAAATAACAATGACAAGGAATACGATCGGCTATATGAGGAGAAAAAAACCTTTTTGTGCGAAAAATTATCTCATAAGTTATACAAAGAAGATTTACGATTTATTTTTTCTTCACCTGGATAGATCAAATCTTTTGAAAAAATCATAGTTTCACTAAGATTTTATTCAAAAAATTAATAGATTTTCGTTTGATAAATTATGTGTATGAAAAAAAAAATTCTTCAACCATTATGACTAGTAAATCCACATTCTTTAAAATGTAAATAGCTTATCAATTTTTTCAGACATCTGGATTTACCACCTTTGTCGATTATATGTTCTTCTAGAAAGAAATTTAAGGTTGCATTTCGGAAATGTATAATTCTGAGGAATAATTACCTTTTTATGTATGCATTTTATTCTTTTATTTAAATTTATCCCACCATATTATGATTCCATGTGTATGGATATACGTCTCATTGAAAAATAATATGTTCAGAAACGTGTGGGATTTTTGTTTATAATGAAAAAAAAATTAAATAAACAGTTAAAATTTTTAAAAGCAGATGGCGTTGCTGTAAAACATCGAAATTATCTGTACCACGTGTTATATAAGCAGATAAGTTCATTGCGCAACATTTTCCCTAACACATTGCTCAGATTTCGCTTTAAGGGTGGTTTATGTTCAAACGCTTTTTCGAATGTTAAAAAAATTGCATTTAAAAGGAATTTTCATACAAAATTTGATGTGTAGCTGCTGTGTTTAGAAGCACTTTCTTTGCGTGACAAAGCTTTGTTAGTTAAGCTGTTTTTTTAAAAAAATGCATGAATCGGAAAGGTTAGTCTTCTTTCTTATTGTACAATGCGTGGTGTTAAAACTGGAAAAGGAACGATGACCGTCACAAATGTGAAGCAGGATTGTCAGTTTGGCTTTTTTTATTCACAAATTCGAATTCTCACTGGAAATTCTGAAGAAAAAAAAATTGATACTTTATGCAACCACGAATTTGTCATTAAATAAAGGAAGGAATATTACAGGTAATTTCTGGTACGAAAGAGAATTTTCGGAATTAAAAAAAAGGCCAAACTGTCAACCCTGATCTGAAGGCTGTTATAAAAAGGTTTGAGGAAACGGACTGATTGGAAGATCGTCAAAGAAGCGGAAGACCCCTAAAATCCGTTGCAATCGTAAACGATGTAGAACACGATATCAATACTGAATTCGCTTTATTATACCATAGGAAAACTATGTTATCAATTACAGCACCACCAGTTGTCAAAAATTATAATTAGTATAACATATTTTGTTTTCATTAAAAAACAAATCCCACGAGTTTCTAAGCATTTCTGTGACAACCGCATATTTCTATTGTATATAGTTTACTAATTATTAACATTTCAAAACTCCTGGAACTTCTGGATCACTCGGTATATGATCATATATTTATTTCGTAAAATTTTTAAGCTGATTACAAGACTTTTAAAAGAAATTTTATGGATGTAGAACGTTTTATTGGTGTACTAGAAGAAAAATCACTGCAACTGGAATCAATAACAAAATACGAAAATTCTCTTTTATTCATTCATAACTCCTAATTTCAGTAAGATTTTTAGAAGCCAAAGGAGTTTGTATATTGTTTTAGAAAAATATTCGTTTTTAAATCAGTAAAAGACCTTATGCGTGCATTAATAAAAATTATTATCAAAACTGCTTAGCAACATAGCATTACAACCAGTATAAACGAATCCATAAAATATAAATCACATTTAATTTAACACTAGACGTTAGTCGTCATTTTGACCGCTACCATATGAATATGTTTTGGTTCAAACAAGGAATTTGAATATGAAAGTTTAATAGATACAAAGAAGAAAAACGTTAAAAAATAAAGTTAAACTGTTTTAAATAAAAATTTTGGTGTGAAATATTTTTGTAAAACTTGACACAAATTTCTGGTAGTTCTAGTGTTAAAACAGCACGAATTATGGTTTTGTTATCTCCATGCCATATTGCATTTAACAATACATGCACACTTATTTCTGACGTTTCATAATTCACGGTAAACAATTCTAACATTAAATGCAATCTCATTTCTTTTGTTATTAAATTAGAATTAATTTCAGTTTTGCTTTATTTGATAAATATCGTAATTCATTGTAGCAAATTATACAGATAAATGCATAATTTGAGCGTTTAGTACTACTAATATGCATGGATACATACAACGTATTATATATTTAAGATGATTTTATTTTATTATTTTTATATTATTAATAAATTTCAGTCATTTGATATATGTATGCGTAAAATACCCTTTAAAAGCTAAAATTGTATATTAATGAAATTGCTGTATTAGAATGCTTAAGGGGTCTCAGAACTCTTAAAATTAAAAAAAATATTGAAAAATGGGATCATTTTCAACATTTAATACATTAAAATGTATATGATTTTAAAAGACAATTTTAATTGGAATGAAAGACATAAGTAGATTCTTTTATTTCATGTATTTAAAAAATTGCAAGATGCAGAATTAGTATTTCTGGTGGGCCCAAAAACATTATTTGGAGAAAAATGACTTCGAAGTTTTGGAAACACCGCTTCACCTATTCAGTGCTTGTAATTCTAAAAGTCATAACTTAATTTCTAATTAGAATTTCAGGAAAACAAGCATTTGAAAATGTTCAGAAAACATAGGAGTTTAGCATCTAAAAGAATAAAAAATTAAAATTTTTTTAAGCTTTAAGAGTTTCAAGACACCTTAATATATTTTCTGAGACTCGTACCCATTACTATATCGATGGCGTAAAACGCAAGGCGTACTGAGATGAAATATCATGGTTTTCGTATTTGTCGGTTACTGAGTTCAAGCAGAAGGAAGTTGGTGAAACCCAGTTAACTGTTATTGATTGGTATTAAATGTGAATGCGTGCGTTATATTCACTACAATCTATTGTGTATAATAGATACTAAGTTGTATTTATTATATTTATTGTAAAACTGTCTCATGTAATTATTAATTTTTGTATTATTAAGTTCTGTATTCAGTCCTTTTGCTATTTGATTTTCCTCATATCATATGAAGAATGAGAAAAGATAAATAGGATTTTTCACACCAACTCAGTAAATTCTACAAATCGCTCTAGAAGCAAATTTAGACATGAAAAAGTACATAACGATTAAATTTGGGAAATCGTTTTTGCATTTAAATAAAATTCAGTGCTATAATAAGTGCATTTCTACTTTGAGTTTCGCGTTATTAGGTAGCTTTATTTACAAAAAGCTACCTATTGCAGCCGTTCGGAGGAAAGCGATTTCAAAAAATTTTGGTATATTTTCATCGATCATTATCCCCCAGACCCCGAAACCACCCTCCGTTCAAAATTGATATATATATATATATATATATATATATATATATATATATATATATATCAATATATATATATATATATCTGACCTATGTCACACTGTAACTCTCGTATTTATGAACCGATTTGGATGTAATTCGGTGTGTACATAGTACATACCAATGTCTCGACCGAGTTCGTTGGCCAGCTTCATCCGCCATTTTGTTTCAAAATGGCGGCCATTTAAAAAATTTAAAATTTGAAATGTGGTACCAAAAAATTGAAAATGGAAAAATATTTTTTTCTTATGTATTTGACCTTTATACAAAGACTCCGTAGCAGTTTTTGTTTCGTCTATATCTTAAAAAATGGCTGAGTTATAGCATTTTGAATTTCTAGCGAAGCTGACATTTTGAAACGTCCTGAATTTTGTCACGCGATAAAAGGCGTATTTATGAACCGATTTGGATGTAACTTCGTTTATACATAGTACAGACCAGTGTCTCGACCGAGTTCGTTGGCCAGCTTCATCCGCCATTTTGTTTAAAAATGGCGGCCATTTAAAATTTTAAGAAAAATTTAAATTTGAAATGTGGTACCAAAAAATTGAAAATTGAAAAAATATTTTTTTCTTATGTGTTTGACCTCGATAAAAAGATTCGGGAGCAGTTTTTGTTTCGTCTATACCTTAAAAAATGGCTGAGTTATAGCATTTTGAATTTCTTGTGTGGCTGACATTTTGAAACGCCCTGATATTTGCCACGTGATAACAGACGTATTTATGAACCGATTTGGATGTACCTTGGTGTGTACATAGTACATACAAATAACTCAACCGAGTTCGTTGGCCAGCTTCATCCGCCATCTTGTTTCAAAATGGCGGCCATTTAAAAAAATTAAAAAAAAATTAAATTTAAAATGCGATACCAAAAAACTGGAAAATGAAAAAGAGTTTTTTCGTATGTGTTTGACCTTAATACAAAGATTCCGGAACAGGTTTTGTTTCGTCTATATCTAAAAAAATGGCTGAGTTATAACATTTTGAATTTCTATTGTGGCTGACATTTTAAAACGACCTGATGTTTCTGAAAATTTGTTCTTTTGTTTATATCTTAAAAAGTGGTTGAATTATAGCACTTTGAATTTCTATCATGACTAACACTTTGAAACGATCTTGTATTTGTCTCGCGATAGCACACGTATTCACTTATTTCGATGGAAGAAGGCATGTGGATAGTATACATCAATATCTCGACCAAGTTCGCTGGCCAGCTTCATCAGCCATCTTGTTTCAAAATGGCGGCCATTAAATTAAAAAATATATATATTTAAAGTGAGGTGCAAAAAAATTAGAAATTGAAAAAGGTTTCTTTCTTAAGTATTTGACCTTGATATAAGGATTCAGGAGCATTTTTTGTTTGTCTTTATCTTAAAAAATGGCTGAGATATAGCAGTTTCAATTTTTAACGTGGGTGACATTTTGAAAAATCTGATTTTTTGCCTGCGACAGCACTCGTATATATCAACCGATTCCGATGTGAGTGATCAAGTGCATAGCAATTACTAAGGTCTCGACCAAGTTCACTGGTTAGCCTCATCCACCATGTTGTCTTAAAATGGCAGGCACTTTAAGAAATCGCCGAATTTGGCAGCCAAATATAAGTTACTTTAAATAAAAGCAGCTTGGATAAAGCTGACTAATTTCGCAAAATTCTCATTCATAATGATTTAGTATTGATAAAAATTAGTATTGAATCTCCTACATTCGGTTTCCACTTAATTGAGCTTCGTGTGTTTGAATAATATAAGTTGGCTTTTTTAAAATAAGGAATATGAAAGCTACCTCTTCCTCCCGGCACTGGCCGGAAGGACTTTTTTTATATGTAGGATGATTTTTTTAAAGTTGCGAAATTAAAACCTTTTAACAAAAGAACCACTCATCCAAATGACCTGAAATCTCACCAGTATGCTCCCAAAGCAATGGGACTTGTTTAGGTGTGGTTAAAAAAAAAAAAAAAAAAAAAAAAAAAAAAAAAAAAAACTTACAATCGCACTAGTGTTGCCAGATTGGGGATTTTGTCCCCATTTTGGGAAATTTTGAACCTCTAGGGGAATTTTTTTAGACAAGTAGCTCGTGGGGAAATTTTTGGGGACTACAAAAATTTTGGGGATTTTTTTTTTTTACTATTTTCCGTAAAAATTTCTTTTAGTCCTGTAGAAAAACTGGATCTGTCTCGAACTCAATTTTGATTTGAAAAACGAAAATACAATCCAGAAATCGGAAATATTAATCATTATTCTCTTGGATGTGGTCGTATTCGTTGTTTACTACATTACAGTTTACACATATTACAGATACATGAGACTCTAAAGTCTTAAGCAGCTTAAACCTGCGCGTGACTAAATCTGCAGGACTTTAATGAAAAATTTCTTCGCCGTACTTTAAAAAAAATTAATTTAAATATGTGGAAAGCAGATATTTTTTTTCTTTCATAGTATGCAAAAGCACATCGATTGATACGGCGAAAATACTTTGCATTATGATTATGTACTTCAGTATAGGTTTGGCAAAAAAATTAAAACAGCGTAACATCTCGGATTCATTCAAACAACAACTGATAAGAGATTGTCTAAAGCTATGTTGCTAATATAACAATAGTCCAACATTGTTAGACAATACTTAAAACAAACGTGAAATAACTTGTCACTGCAAGCCCAGTTTAAAAGTTGTTTTTTGTAAATGGGGAATTTTTTCAAAAAAAAGGCTTGATTTGGGGAAAATATTTGAGCTTAAAATACTTAAATATTTTTTATAGTGGTAAATTGAAAATTTAAAAATTCCCTTTTTGAGTAAAAACTGAGTTGGCGACTTTTGCGGAAAAAATCACTGATTTGGGGAAAATTTCAGAAATTTTGGGGAAATTCACTTTTGACTATCTGGCAAAACTGAATCGCACCGACAGATGGCACTGTAAGGACAAAGAATATCTTCAGTAGGAGAAAACAATGGATAGTACTTTGAGAAAAAGAAAAACTTTATTACTCAGGTTAGGATTATAAGCCGCAATTTCTCATCACCATGACCAGCTAAAGAATTTACATATAGAATACTTTGTATTGTGGTAGGGTACAGGGCCGAAACTAGCCTTTTTTGCGCCCGGGGCAAACATGAATTTTGCCCCCCCCCCCTTTCTTTCTCAAAGTATATTTACAAAGAGAATTTTACTAATTTTCTATTGGACGACTATTTTAAAATTTAAAATATGTAATAAGGAACTACGTATATTGAATGTGACGTTTGTTGCAATTATAGTTCGTTCACATAAAAGAATTCGCATATATTACCGGCTATTTACAGTGTTTGCTTATACAGTAGAGTTCCGATTATCCGAGTCCCGCTTAACCGAGTTTCCGCTTTAACTGAGTTATTTTCTTCTGATGGACTGATGGCTTTCATTATTATGAAACAGCCATTATAAATGAAGTGTTAGGTGAAGATGAAAGAGCATCCGTAAAAAGTTTGAACTCTGATTTTCTGGTCAGAATGGGGGAAAAAAATGGCCATAATAAAAAAAAAAAAAAATTATGGCCATTTTTTTTACCATTCTGACCAGAAAATCAGAGTTCAAACTTTTTACGGCTGCTCTTTCATCTTCACCTAACACTTCATTTATAATGGCTGTTTCATAATAATGAAAGCCATCAGAAGGAAATGATCGACTCCAAAGGTATAATCTTTCACTTGGCGCCCCTTGGCTTTGGCGCCCGGGGCACATGCCCCCTCTGCCCCCCCCCCCTTAGTTTCGGCCCTGGTAGGGTACGAACTTAGCTGACCTGAAGGCACGCACTGTGCACCAGGTCCATAGCACCCAGCCGGATACTCTTCGCTTTGTTCTGCAATATTCGGTGTTACGTTTCCAACTCGTAGCTCAAAACGTTCAGAACATTGAAAATTTCTTCCGTACGACTGCTTTACTCCATATTTTTCATTACGTTCTGTTTCCGCGAAAGTGTTCGGAGTTCCTTTTCACAATTAATGCATTCTGTATGTTTTTCATATGCGTAATAAAGTATTATTTTTCTCAAAATACCGTCATTGTTTTCCTCCCACTAACGTCATTCTTCGTTTCTGTTAACTTACAGCGCCATCTGTCGGTGCGATTTTAGGTTTTTTTAACCACGCCTAAAAAATTCCCATTGCTTTGAGAGCATACTGCTGAAATTTCATTTTCTGCTGTCATTTGGATCAGTGGTTCTTTTGTCATAGGGTTTTACTTTCGCAACTTAAAAAAAAAAAAAAAAAAAACACTCTTTATTATGAAATAATATCCAATTTAAATTAAAATATTTTTATAAGATTCAGTAATCATACTTCAAATGAAATATTTCTAATAAATTAAATTGCGCTACTTTAAACTAAAAATAGTTTGAAATGGAAATAGCCTCATCTATTAATAATACGCTTCTGAAGAAAAATTGAAATAAATTTCCCTTTTCTTTAATTAAATAAATAAATAACAAATGTATGTTGCATATGCATAAGTTACACATTTATTTATTTCTAAAATTCAAATCTATTTAATACAATTGCAAGTCTAATTTTCAGATGTAGAATTCAGGGTTTGCAAAATTAAATGCCTATGAATACTTTTGTGATTGTGTGCTTGATAATGTCCATACTGTTAATATTCTTATCTTCCAATAACTGATGATTTATTAAATATATAGAAAAGCTATGTGTAATAAAACGTCCAGTTCACCTTAAAAGGCTAACTAAATCACTTCCCCCCGACACCCACACCTTTTATTCAATTTTGGTATTTGATCCTGCAATATTTAAACCAGTGTGGCTTCTGGGGGTTTGCCGATTTCTTTTCACTTCACCCCTTGATGATGACCAGGGTTTGGTCGAAAGCGCTCTGGTAATTAAAGTATTTAAGTAACCAGAAATAACCACTGTTAAGTAGGGTGACGAGTTACCTCACTTAGTTTCTCTGAAAAAAAAATAGCAGTTGAAAACATTAATCTCATCCTGGAGAAAATAGCTTTCAGAATAGAAATTTTTATACGCTGCATTATTTTAGAAATTAACGGTATACGAAGTTTCTAAGAAAGTTCAGCAGGTGTACTATCGTATATATACCAAAACAGCTCTAGATGAAATCTTTTTAAAATAGCAATTTCATTAATACAGCAATACCTCGACTTACGTCAGCAATTCGTTCCAAGACTAGCGACGTAAGTCGAAGTACATTTAAATAAGCAAAAAAGTACAAGTAATAAAAATTCTCGAAAATCTAAGGAACATATTCTATTGCATTTAAGGATATGTTACATACACTTAACATTAGCAGAAAAATGCGTTTGCAATGCAAAAATTTCAATAAATCAATTTATTGTTTTTCTAGCCATTTGAGTCTTTTAGGATGTAAAAAAATCTTGCAATGAAGTTTGAACCGGCAAATTTTTCTTATTTTTTCTCTTAGAAGCTCTTTGTAACAGCAGAGTGATTTTTCTAAGCTTTTTCTACCTATTTTTCTTATTTTCAGTTTAGGTATTCTTCAGTTTAGGTCTGAAATGAACGTACTATGTTTTCTTCCTCGTACTTGTGTGAATGTTAGAAAAATTGTACATATTTATTTTCGAAAAACACGTTTTTTTTTTTAGTTTCCTTAACAATATCTCAAAGCAGCTAACTCTAAGAAAAACATTGTCAATACAAATGTTGTAGAGCTTAAAATTTTGAATAAAATGAGTACCATCATTAATATTTGTTCAACATTAAGGTCGCAATTCTATTTCAAAATTTTTCAAATACAGAGCTTGAAGCCAGGAGAGACCAAGTTAACTTAACAATAACCCAAATTGCGGCCTTAATATTGAACAAAAATATTAAGTGTAGGATTACTCAGAATTTTACTCAGAATTTTAGGCTCTATAACCTTTGTACTAACAATGTTTTTGATAGAGTTAGCTATTTTGAGGTATTGTTAAGTTAACTTGTTAAGTCTCTCCTGGCTTCAAGCTTTTGATTAGCGATTAAGGCGAAATTTTGAAATAGAATGGCGACCTTAATGTTGAACAAAAATATTAATAATGGTACTCATTTTATTCAGAATTTTAAGCTCTACAACATTTGTATTGACAATGCTTTTTTATAGAGTTAGCTGTTTTGAGATATTGTTAAGGAAACTAAAAAAAAAACGTGTTTTTCGAAAATAAATATGTACATATTTTCTAACATTCACCGAAGTACGAGGAAGAAAAGATATTACGTTTATTTTAGACCTAAAGTGAAGGGATTAAAACAATTTCCAGTTTTCTCCTAATTAATTCTGGGGTCATCTCCCTGATGATGGGTCTAAAATTTTGAAGTAGAATTGTGACCTTAATATTTAACATAAGTATTGAGTGTAGGTACTTATTTTACTCAGAATTTTAAGCTCTACAACATTTGTACCACGTGACTATCGAGGGAAAGGTTCTCTACATAGAATCAAAAATCTTCAAAAAAGTTCAAAATCCGTCTTCATTAAGTTTTTTAATCCAGGCCGGACGACGTAAATGCGGGATGACGTATGTCGAGGGCCATTTAATCGTCATATACTTTTTCATGTCTGAATTTACCTCTAGAGCGAATTGTAGAATTTACTGAGTTGGCGGATAAAATTCTGTTTATCTTCTCTCATTCTTCATATGATATGAGGAAAATCAAATAGCAAAAGGACTGAAGAAAGAACTTAATTATACAAAAATTAATAATTTCATGAGACAGTTTTTACAATAAATATAATAAATACAACTTAGTATTTATTATACACAATAGATAATATTAAATGTAACGCAGGCATTCACATTTAATACCAATCAGTTACAGTTAACTTCGTTTCGCTAACTTACTTTTTCTTGAACTCAGTAACCGACAGAAACGGAAACGATGACATTTCATCTGAGTACGCATTGCGTTATACGCCATGGATATAGTAATGGTATTTCTGATAACAAAAAAACATTTTTTATAATGTTGCACGATACAAAATCCGCGACATAATTTTAGAAAAGTTTTTCATAACTTTTAACTATGAAAGTTAACATTTTTGACTATTAAATTCTGAAAATGCGCTACAACAAACAAAAATGTTTCCTCTTATACCTGGTATTATAATGAAATATATACATTTTACTATTATATTCTTTTCTCTGTTATGCAAATGATATAATATGTATCTAGGATTTAAATTTAGGTAGCATCAGTTATCTTACTTGTGACGTACGTGATCAAATTAACTAGCTCTCTAGTATTTATTAATATCTATTATTTAAAAGTATGGTATATAGTAAAAGAAAAATTCACGGACCACGAGAACAATGACTTAAAACTTTGAAAATGAGAAAAGAGTCAGTCTCTTATCTTTCCAGCATTCATTGACACGGGAGATGTCACTAAAGCAAACGTCAGTATTAGGTCTGATTAGAATATCCTACAATGTTTTAAATTTTAAGTCTAGTATGTTAGAAGCAGCTAGTTATAAAGCACTGTGAAACTTTCTTTAAGGATTTTAAACAAAGTTTGTATGCTTTCAACATTCAGTTATTATTTGAATGTTTCAATAAATTCCCGTTTTGAACATCACTTTCCTACATTATATATCCCTCTTATTATGCCCAGTGCCCAGTGGTACGGGAGCAAAAAAAAGGCCAAATTCGGAATTAATTAGGGGAAGGCTAGAAACTGTTTTAAACCTTTCTGTTTAGGTCTAGAATGAATATGCTATGTTTTCCCCCTCGTACTAGGTGAGCGTTAGGAAATATGTATAGAATTATAGTCAAAAAACACTTTTTTTGCATACCATAACAATATCTCAAAAGAGCTAACTCTGTCAAAAACATTGTCAATACAACATGACATTTGTTGTAGAGCTTTAAATTCTGAGTAAAATGAATACCTACACTCAATACTTATATTGAATATTAAGGTCACAATTCTAGTTCAAAGTTTTAGACACATCATTAGGGGGATGACCTCAGAATTAATTAGGAGAAAACTGGAAATTGTTTTAATCCCTTCAGTTTAGGTCTGAAATGAACGTACAATGTTTTCTTTCTCGTACTTGTGTGAATGTTAGAAAAATTGTACATATTTATTTTCGAAAAACACGTGTTTTTTAGTTTCCTTAACAATATCTCAAAGCAGCTAACTCTATGAAAAACATTGTCAATACAAATGTTGTAGAGCTTAAAATTCTGAATAAAATGAGTACCATCATTAATATTATTGTTCAAAATTAAGGTGGTAATTCTATTTCAAAATTTTTCAAATATAGAGCCTGAAGCCAGGAGAGACCAAGTTAACTTAACAATAACCCAAATTGCGGCCTTAATATTGAACAAAAATATTAAGTGTAGGATTACTCAGAATTTTACTCAGAATTTTAGGCTCTATAACCTTTGTACTAACAATGTTTTTGATAGAGTTAGATATTTTGAGATAGTGTTAAGTTAACTTGGTCTCTCCTGGCTTCAAGCTTTTGATTAGCGATTAAGGCAAAATTTTGAAATAGAATTGCGACCTTAATGTTGAACAAAAATATTAATAATGGTACTCATTTTATTCAGAATTTTAAGCTCTACAACATTTGTATTGACACTTTTTTTATAGAGTTAGCTGTTTTGAGATATTGTTAAGGAAACTAAAAAAAACGTGTTTTCGAAAATAAATATGTACATATTTTCTAACATTCACCCAAGTACGAGGAAGAAAACATAGTACGTTCATTTTAGACCTAGATTTAGATTTTAGATTTTAGTGAAGGGATTAAAACAATTTCCAGTTTTCTCCTAATTAATTCTGAGGTCATCCCCCTGATGATGGGTCTAAAATTTTGAAGTAGAATTGTGACCTTAATATTCAACATAAGTATGGAGTGTAGGTACTCATTTTAGTCAGAATTTTAAGCTCTACAACATTTGTATTGACAATGTTTTTGACAGAGTTAGCTGTTTTGAGATATTGTTATGGTATGCAAAAAAACGTGTTTTTTTACTATAATTCTATACATATTTCCTAACGCTCACCTATTACGAGGGGAAAACATAGCATATTCATTCTAGACCTAAACAGAAGGGATTAAAACAATTTCTAGCTTTCCCCTAATTAATTCCGAATTAAACCCCCTAACCACTGGGCTATATATGTCATAGTGAAATTCAAGTATTACTTATAATGATGTAGACTGCTAAAGATGCTCTCTTAATTTGACAATCACAAGAGAATTTTCTATCTGATACATCAAAGTTCTGCACAATGGCCTTGCTATTTTCATTTAACATCATGACATTCAGGTACCAGAATGTTTATTGTTTTAGTGTAGAATTTGTATTCAACATGCATCTTTTAAATAATGAAACTACAGTTAATATGGAGAATAACGATAAAAGGCACTGCTTCACTGCCATCTACTGTGAACAAGTACAACGTCTATCCAACTTGCAACTAAACTCTCACACCCTCAGCACAACTCAGTATGATTAACCACTTTTTTAAGGCTCACTGAAGAACTTTCGAGATCTTTAATTGTTAATACTAAACGGAAGCTAAGCTTAATGATGTTTGAAAATTTTCCGATTAGGCAACATTTCCTTAAGAATATGTTTTATTTAAACTTTTTCATTTTACTCAAAGGTACTGCATACACATCAAAATTTAAATTTCATAGAAATGTTTGCATTTATTTCTATAGCGTTGCGATTTAAAATTCAATAGAGATATCTTTACGTAACAAGAATATTTGCAATGATTCAGTGTCCCTTCATTTACCTAAAATTTGGAAAGTGATGCTATGTAATGTTAATAAAAATAGTCAAAATTAATCCATGCTCGCAAATAGCCAAGATAATTTTATTTTTATTTTATGCTTTGCAATGTTTTTCATTATGCATGTTGTCTCGTGACATAGTTTACCATGTTATTGTTTTGCTAAATTATATAAAAATTAATCCACGCTCACAAATAGCTAATTTAATTTAAATTTAATTTTATATTTGCAATGTTTTTCATTATGCATCATGTCTCGTGACATTGTTTACTATGTTTATTGTTTTTAAATTATGTGAAAATATTTTCTATCGTGAATGATTTTAAAAATGTCGCCGTTGGTGCGACGAAACGATCGTCAATCTTAATAAAGATATTTTATCACTTTTTATAGCATTATTTTACTTAACGAATTTTGTATTTTACGAAATTCCAACATTACAAGAAGAGCATAATGCTTAAACATACTGCTTAAACATAAAACCAGAAATTAAGCATTCAATTTTTTTTCTTGATAAAAAAAATATAACTTTCTGGACTAGAATTTTACTTGTTGAATTCTAAATTTCGTCAGTAAATTGTTAAACTGCACTTTCAGTTTGATGGATTTTGAATTTTCCGGTGGAATACTAACGGATTTTTTTGCGCTATCCCTTACAAAAATTATTCAGATTTATTCAGCTCACATTTTGCTAAAACTATTACGTTTCCAACATTTTAAATTTTTGTGGTAAATTGAAACTCAAAGATTGAAAGTTGGCACTACAGTAAAGACAATATAAAACTGTACAGGAGAAATTCGCAAACATCTTTAAGAACAAATTAATACATATTTTCTATATTTAATAAAGTTAACCTCTGTTATTTTGTTTGTCCTAAAGAAAAGTTTTTTTTATTCATTAGAAAGATTCTTATAATGTATTCTCTAAAAACAAATGTTATAGTTTTCCATTTTTGTAATTTAAGAATTATGTTTTCAATTTTGCGATATTTTTGTTGTTTTTTCTTAATTTATAGTTTGATTACAGATCTAGAAATTTAATTTTATGTATCTTATAACTATTCGTAACATTATCAAGTTCGAATTTATGAAATTCGCTACTGTTTAATATTAGGGTGCACACAACATTCCTGATTTTAAAATCTCGCATTTTAAGCCCTTTTCCCAAAAAATTGCAATTTTTGCGGGTGCAATCGCTAATTAAATAGGGTCTCTTAAGAAGGTTTAAGAGGAAGATTTTATTTAGAAATTATAAAGTATTAAGAAAATGAGCTCTAAATTCATACATTAGCACTTTTGAAAATGTGGAGTCTGTTTTACTTAAAGCTTATTGTATTGTGAAGTTAGAAATAAAGTATTTCCGATTTAATTAGGCATACTATATCGAAAAATAAACAACAGTCATAAGAAATTTAAAACTGCAGAGTGTGCATTTCCTAAGACAGAAAATTGAATGATAGAAAGTTTAAATATAACGCGCAGGTGCTGAGATGTAGCCCAGTGGTAGGGGAGCAAAAAAGACCCAATTCGGAAGTAATTAGGGGAAAGCTGGAAATTGTTTTAATCCCTTCAGTTTATGTCTAGAATGAATATGCTACATTTCCCCCCTCGTACTAGGTTAGCGTTAGGAATTATACATTGATTTATCGTCAAAAAACAGGTTTTTTTTAAATATCATAACACTATCTCGAAATCACTAACTTTTTCAAAAACATTGTCAGTGCAAATGTTGTAGAGCTTAAAATTCTGAATAAAATGAGTACCAACACTTAATACTTTTGTTGAATATTAAGGTCTCAATTCTACTTTAAAATTTTAGCCTCGTGGTCAGAGGGTTGAGCTTAGAATTAATTAGGGGAAAACTGGAAATCGTTTTAATTTCTTCAGATTAGGTCTAAAATGAATATTCTAAGTTTTCCCCTTCGTACTAAGTGAGCGTTAGGAAATATGTAAACATTTACATTCGAAAAACACGCTTTTCTTTAATATTTTTAACAATATCTGAAATTGCGACCTTAATTTGGAACAAAAATATTAATGTGAGTATTCGTTTTATTTAGAATTTAAGTACTACAACATCTGTATTGGCAATTTTTTGATATTGTTAGCTGTTTTGATATATTGTTAAGGTAATCTGGTATCTCCTATCTTGAAGTTCTTGATTAGTGATTAAGGCAAAATTTTGAAATGGAATTGCGACCTTAATTTTGAACAAATATATTAATGTGGGTGCTCATTTTATTCAGAATTTTATGCTCTACAACATATGTACTGACAATGTTTTTGATAGAATTAGCTGTTTTGAGATATTCTTAGGTAACTTGTTCCCTCCGGACTTCAAGTTCTTGATTAGCGATTAAGGCAAAATTTTGAAATTAGAATTGCGACCTTAATTTTGAACAAAAACACTAATGTGAGTGCTCATTTTTTTCAGAATTTTAAGCTCTACAACATTTGCATTGGCAATGTTTTTGATAGAATTAACTATTTTGAGATATTGTTAAAAATATTAAGGAAAAATATGTTTTTCGGATGTAAATACGTACACATTTCCGAAAATTCACTTAGAACGAGGGGGAAAACATAGAATATCCATTTTAGTCCTAATCTGAAGGGATTAAAACGATTTCCAGTTTTTCCCTAGTTAATTCTGAGTTCAACCCTCTGACCACGGGACTAAAACTTTAAAGTAAAATTGTGACCGTAATATTCAACAAAAGTATTAAGTGTAGGTACTCATTTTATTCAGAATTGTAAGATCTATAACATTTGTATTGGCAATGATTTTGAAAAAGTTAGTGATTTCGAGATAGTTTTATGGTATTTAAAAAAAAAAACAAAAAAAAAACATGTTTTTTGACTTGTAAAAAATCAAATCTGTAGTTCTAAATTTATAGCAAACTTTATCTAAAATATTAAAATGCGTTAGTTACTCACTTTAAAAGTGCAATTTATATTTTTATTTAAAATTACATTTTAAAATATTTATTTTATTTTTCTTCAGAAAATAGTGTCTAGAAGTTTTTGATTTATTATCCTTTAGATTCTTAAAGGGTAGTGATAAAGATGAATGAACTCTTATTTAAATATTTAGAAAAGGTGAAATTTTTTTTTGATTATAATGGAAAACATCTTGAAAGTCTGTGAGAAACTTTTGTCGTTGAGTTCTTTAAAGTGTTGTTTATTATAATATTCTCAGAGGCATTCATTTTTTTTTTTTTTTGTATGCAATAAATGCTGACCTATCTGAAGTAAGACGTTTCCTGAAATGAAACAGTCTCAGTTCCTTTAGATAGTTAATAATAGCCTGTTTTGAATTATTTTTAATATTTTTTTATTTATGCAAGTATTAGAAAAAATATATGCAAACAACAGAAATGGCATTGTAAAATCTGCGATACTTATAAAAAAATAGCTTTGATATTCTTGTTCCATTTTATTACAAAAAGCTACAACATAAAATACCAGATTTTTAATAAATGTCAGAATTAATTATTTCTTAAAATACATTTAAAAAAACTAAAATAAATAATAAGAAAAACTTGGACTTAGGCCGTCATATTTAATAATTAAAAACTCTTTTGATACTCATCAGCGTACACATAAATAAAAATTATATCAAAAACACATTGAAATCAATCCCAACGTTTCATGCTCTCTCTAATGAGCCATCATCAGGCGAAAGGGTTCCTAAACTTCAAATTGGGAACCAATTTTAATTCATTCTGGTGTTTACGAAATTCCTATGCAACTCAATACTGGCTTATTAACTTCATGTATTGGAATGACAAAACGATGCCTGTTTGAAAGAATTAAAGAACATAAAAGAGATTTAAAATTAAATAGACAATCTACAGCTTTATCTAGATTAGCATTTAAAGGCAGTGTCAAGGCAGTCCATTTTGATGATGTAAAAATTATTTCTAAATATTCCAATCCTTTTAAAGCCCTTATACGGGAATCCATAGAAATTAGTCAGAGAATAAAAGAAGGATGCAATGACAATATCTCATTTCGGATTTCTAATGTTTGGTTAAATATTTTAAAAGAAGTACATTTGTAATGTTAACCGGCAGGAAAATATTCGTCTGCTGTCTCTCCCTATAAACCGAAGTGGTCGGTTCCAACAGTACCTGCCTCCAAGGTCACCTTACGAGCGTTGCATATAAAAACGGCGAATTCAGGCTCTTTTTTTTGTGTTGTAGAATTATAGAAATTCGTATAGAAATTGAAGCTATAAGTAAAAACTGCAAAAAAATCTAAAGTTTCATATCCATATACACCCTAATTATTATGAAAATTCATAAATCTCAGTATTTTTAGACACAATAATGTATAATTTTATTGTAAGAAAAATTGTAAAGAAAAATTAAGTTTTTCGAATGAGGAAAATAAAGATGAGTGCTTTTAATTTATTGTTTATTAATTCTTACAATTAATGATGATTTAAACATTTCAGTTATTATGTTTCACGAGAAAGAGTGTAATTATCATGAAGTTCACTAATAGATAGAATTCTACAGATTTTTTTTTCCCCGTGTTTATGCCATTTAATATGTTTGGGGTGTGCTGACACTCCATGCCCGTTCTCGTGTTACATTTCACGGCGTCCGTCCTGCCGGGTTAATTTTGGTTTTTCCTGGTTCCTGATAATAGTGTATTAGCCTACCAACAGATGGCGCCATATCCGATGCAATATTGCTTCTGATGTTCAATGATCGGTTACTGAAATGCTTTCAGTTTGATGTTGGGAAAGTGAGTGTGCTGCTGGTAACTTTGCTTCGTGGAGGACAAGAACCCTTTCCTCTGATGATGGCTCATTAGAAATAGCATGAAACATTGGGATTGATTTTAATGTGTTTTTAATATAATTTTTATTTATGTGTACACTGATGAGTATCATAAGAGTTTTTAATTAATAAAATATATTATATTTATTATATAAAATATATTATAAAAGATTATATAATTAAATTTAAACACACAAAATCAAAATTATGATTATTTATTACAAAATAGCTGCAAAAAATATAGAGATATAGGTTTTAAAACATAAAAACCATCGTAGATGTTAAAATTAAGTTAGACTGTCGACACCCGCGTGCTTTTGACTGTTTCACACAATCATATTCGAAGAAAAAAAATTGTTTAAGGCATCAATGTTCATGAATAATCGTTGGTTAAATAGCTGGATACAAGTATATTTATAAGGAGGGGGGAGGAGAATAATCTTCAGTGGTTAAGTTCCAAATTCACTATAAAAATTTAGTATGTTATACCAGATCCGGAGTATGTTGTAGGAGAGCATATCATTATATGTGTTTTTACCTTCAGTTAATTTCTTTAATTATTTTCTAATTATGGACCTGTAGTAATGCGAAGTACGGGCTATTATTCTTGCGTTTCCAAAGTCTATGTCGATATCTTGCTTTTGATTAAATCTTGGTAATGCTGTTGAGAATTTATTATCCTTTATATCTGTAAAATGCTTTTTAATACTGACTTTAAATTTACGAGTTGTCATTCCTGTGTAAGTGAGTTTTCTTGTCTTACATTATCTTTATAAGGTATCATATGTAGGCCTGAAATTTCATTATCAGGGATAGGGTCTATTTTTCTGTGTGCAAGTTCTTTTAATTTGGCAGATGGTTTTGCGACTCAATTAATTTTATACTTTTTAAATGCAGATCTAATTCTTTCATAGCTATGTGTATCATATTAAAAACTCTAAACCCTGGGCTCATTTTTAATACCTCTTAGATCCTTCATGTTGATTTTCGAAAATTAATTTATTAATATATTGAGGGGTGGGCGGTCCATTTTTTAGTGCTATTTTCTTAATGATGATAATGTAGTCTTGTAGGTAATTTCCAATACCGGTTTCGATGGTTTGTTTGTATAAAATCTATAAGTTGCGAATTTGTATTTAAAAGGAACATTAATATTGTAGGAGATTGTATCGTTTCATCTGCATGGTTTTATAAACTTTTCTACCTCAAGATTTCTTCTCAAGAAGGTATTCCCTCTCAATATATTAATAAATTAATTTTCAGTATTTAACATGAAGGGTCAGTTGAAAGTGGTGTTAAAAATGAGTTCAGGTTTTGCAGTTTTAAATATGTTCCACAGTTATATGAAAGAATTATATATGCATTAAACAAGTATACTATTATATTAATCGCAAAGCTATCTGCAAAATAAATTAAAAGAACTTACACACAGAATAATAGACCCAATCCCTGATAACACATTTTAAGGCGTATATAAGATATGTAAGACAGAAAAAACTTACTTACATAGGAATGACAACTCAGAAATTAAAAGACAGACATAAACAGCATATTACAGATATATAGAATAATAAACCCTCAAGAGCATTATCAAGGTTTAATTAGAAGCATTATATCGGCATAGAATTCAGAAACGCAAGCATCATAGCCCACGCTTCTCATTACTACACCTCCATAATAAGAGAATCATTGGAAATTTTAATTAAAAATAGAAATACTTGTAATGATGTGCTTTCCTACAATATACCTCGGATCTAGTATAGCAAACCAAACGTTTCTGGTGAATTTGGAACACAACATTTGAACGTCCTTCTCTTCTCCTACTTATAAATATACTGTTCCCCAGCAATTTAACCAACGATCAATCATAAACATGGGAGCCTTGAAGAATTATTACTCCTGATGATGACTGTCTGAGTCGGTCAAAAGCTCTCGGGTGTGAACTGCGTAACATCATTTTAACATCTATGATGGATTTTATGTTTTATAACCTATATTTATATATCTGTAGCACCTTTTTAATAATAATTAATCGTAATTTTGATTTTGTATCGTTAAATGTAGTTACATTTTTTATTTAAACATTTTTTAAAAAATGAAATGTATTACATCATGTTCATGATAGAAGCTTCACGTCAAATACAAAATATAATTTTAAAGACATATTTTAAGTTAAAAATATCAAACTATAACACTGGAATTATGATTCCATATGGGGTAACTATGTAGATAGGTAATTGTTTTTTAATAATATCAAGAAAAAGGTAAATATATCCATAAATTTCTGTAAACGTATCCATACACAAAGTATGAATTTATAATTCATGGGATAACTAGTGTCTGCTACATCACATCTAGATGAGTGATTTCAGTTAATTTCTATCGAAACTATAGATCTGTTCTTTATTCCATATATAAAAACCACATATTTCTATGTATTTTCAGTCTCCTGTTGATGTACGACTTCTTAAATATTATTCACTAGTCTGATTATTTGAACCCTAGCTATTAGATTATTAGAACTCAATCTGAAACAAATTAAAAAATATATATCGTTTAATTGGTTTACAATAAAATTTCTTATAATTCTTTTTAAAAGAAAATGTTAAAATTCGAATAATTTTCGAAACGAAAATATATCATCATATTCTTCAGTAATTGATATACAATTTAAAAAAGTACCATTCACTTAACCAAAAAAATACCGTTTAAACGAGTTTACTATCAGATTTCTTATTCTATATTTTTTATTGAAAATGTAAAAGATCTCAATATGTTTCATAATTTGAAAAAGAAAAAGGAAAATTAACATTAAATGACTCAGGATGAAGATTTTGGAGTTACATTTGATATTTGTGTTCTTTACATAAAAATATAAATAAAACTATGAAGTGACATACCAATTTCCCACAAACTCATATGTAATAAACTACTCCTTCAAGCAGCATCAAAAATTAGTAAAACAAGCTCCTTCTCTAAATTTTATAATTGTAAATGATTTGAAATGTTTAGGTTGAAAAAGTATTCTAAGTAGGGAGAAATTGGACGATTATTTACTCTATACACTGTGCAAAATAAATGTATAAATTTGCACATTTAAACAGCTATACTGACGATAGAAAAACGTTTTGTCTGTATGTGTAAAGTGGTGTGTAAATTGCCAATTACACGTCTCATTTATCAATTTCGAAATACATATTATTCTGTGTATTTTGATAACACATGAAGCAGCTTAAATAAGTGAAATGTTAATAGATAGCGCTGAAATACACAGCTTAACGTGTAAACAGAGTCCTCGCTAAGGGTGGGACTGGGGATAATAAATATGTCTGACGTCACATTTCGTATTTTAAATAAATTTTATTTTACAGTATATTTATTTAGATTGTACACATTATGGGCGTAAATTTCGTATACGCATTCGGGACTTCAAAGCAAAATTAACCGAGGGATTTGCATATGCAGAGAATATAGTATCTTGTAATCATAAAAAAATTCAGTTCAAAATTTACATCCCAAACTATAAGGTTATGCACTATGTACACAAAATCCATCATTTTTGTATATTACACAGATACATGAGTACTGATGTACAAGTTACACGAAGGGCCAGAGCTAAGATTTGTATTGAGGAGTGAGAGGACCTTAAATTGCCAAGTCAAATTTCAATGTTTGCCAACTCATTGGGAAGCAAAAATAAATAGTTCTCGACGTTTGTCAACTAGTTTTATAATTTTGCCAAGTTACTACAATTAGAAAATGTAATAAATTCTTATTTGTAAAATGATTAATACTATTCCCTATTATATAAAATTTTTAAAAGTTTACCAGAAATAGAAAGTGTATTATAGTTTTTCTTAAGGTTTAAAACAAATTTGCTAACTAAGTTTGTAAATTTGCCAAGTGTAACAGCATTCACCTTACGTTCTTCCGATATTGTATCTTCCAATTTCAATCATAACTTTTGAAAGATGCATCTGCATGACGATGAAAAATTCTTCATTTATTTCAATCTGCATTAACACGTTGAATGCCAAGTCTATTTTGTCTGTCTTTCCGTTTGGGCCACGAAATAAGACTCCCGTTACACAATCTATTAAATGTCAGTCACCAATGACTGACGCGGTCTTAACGAAAAGTTCAGTGTCAGTCAGCGGTGACGGACGTATCAAACAACGTGTTAAAGAAGCAATATTTACCGAAAGGGATACAAACTAAGGAACTAAAACTGTCCAAAGCACCACAATGACTATTCAGCTTCCATTACACAACAGCCAAGTTTTCAAGTATCAATATTTTTGAGTGTACATAAGTAGATATATTTATCTATACTATTCTTACACATAATTTTGTAAAATACTCTGTTGTTACACATACAGCCGTGTAAAACACTTCGTCAGATTTTTGTCTAATATCCTGTTCTTACGCTTATTTCTGTGTACTATTCCCGCACATATTTCCGTGTAGTATACAAAATACACAGATATTTGTAAATTTACATTGCCAAACCAGTTCCGTGCAATTTTCGACATATATACACTTGTTTCAGTTCTTCATAAAAGTAATAAGTATAATGCTCAAAAACACCTACGATACTCATCAGCGTACAACATGCGTACATAAAAACTGCATTAAATACTCTTTAAAAATACACCCAACGTTTCAGACACTTTCTAATGAGCTAATAGTATATTAAATACATTGTTTTTAATGTTTAATGATCTTTTACAGAAATGGTTTCGGTTTTATGTTTGTGACTGTGCTGTGTGGGACTTAGCTCCATAGAGGTCAAGAAATCTTCCTGATGATGGCTCATTAGAAGAGTCTGAAACTTTGGGTGTATTTTTAATGTGTATTTAATATAGTTTTTATATATGTTGTACGCTGATGAGTATCATAAGTGTTTTTAATCATTAAATTTGACAGCGTAAGTCCAAGTTTTTATTGTA
The DNA here is from genome assembly GCA_963932465.1 of Maratus speciosus. Lineage (NCBI taxonomy): Eukaryota > Metazoa > Arthropoda > Arachnida > Araneae > Salticidae > Maratus > Maratus speciosus. The sequence continues at coordinate 171,939,168 of OZ010790.1, read as the reverse complement.
ATAAATATACTTCACAATAGTAATAAAATATTAAGTTAGAAAAACAATTATAATTGCTAACACAAAATTAAATTTTATAATATTTAGCAGCAGAATAACATATTCCGACTTATAACTTCTGAAACGTTGGGTTTATTCTTAATGTGTATTTAATATAATTTTTATAAATGTTGTACGCTGATGAATATCGTAAGTGTTTTTAATCATTAAATTTCACAGCGTAAGTCCAAGTTTTTATTGTAATAAATATACTTCACAATAGTAATAAAATATTAAGCTAAAAAACAATTATAATTGACAACATAAAATTATTTTTTATAATATTTAGAAGCAGAATAACATATTCTGACATATAAGTCTAATGAAGGTAAGTACCGTTTAATAATGATGGGAAAATAAAATTATTTTATAAAAAATATCAAGATGTAAGACAATGAAAAGTCTATTAATTAAAAAAAAAAGTTTCTATTATTAAAGAAAAAACATCTAATTTTATCTACAATGTTTTTCACTATTTCTTTAATCCAATATAATTATTAAAAAAATAAAACTCCTTCCTTCTTGAAGTTCTTAGTATAATTTTTTACGTCATTTTGTAGTTTTACCTTTATCAATATAAAGAAGTTCATCTTGAAAAGATTGTTCTGGTTTGTCGTCTTATACAAGGTGATTATAAATGAATATCTCAACTTTATTATAAAAACAACTATTAAAAGAAAAACAAGTATAACATTTTTGTTAATTGGAAATGAAAAATAACAGTTGAAAGTTTAAATTCAACACAGTTATAAATGTTCAATGTGAGTCACTCCAGAAATACGTTCGATATCGAGGTGTTACGATAACTCATCCCACCTTTTTGTAGAATGTCCTGTGTGACTCTTTAAATGGCAGCAGATGATGCGTGTCCTAAGTTTTTCAACATCAGTTGTTAGCGGTTAACAAACATCTAAAGTTTGATGAGGCCCAACAAAAAAATCATGCTGAGAAAAGTGTGGGATGAGTTGTACCGCCTCGATATCATTTGTGTTTTTGGAGGGGCTCACATTGAACATAACTGTGTTGAATTTAAACTTTCAAATGTTATTTTTGATTTCTGATGAACAGCAAGATTTTACTTTTTTTGCTGTCTTTTAATAGCCTTGTAAATTTGGTGTATTCATACATAATCCCCCAGTATATGGGCATTCTCACAATCTTTTGACTTTTAAGTTTTTTATTTCATATTCTGGGGAACATCCATTGCATGACTGCATAACAATATTAACGAGGTAAATAAGTTTGAACGATGTTGGGGGTCCAAATATCCATGAAACCCCTATACCGACCCGTATTTCTGATGCTGATTTTTAAGTTTGAAGCTGTCTGTATAAAATTGCCGTTCCCATTACCGTCCCTTTTTTCCTATACCGTCCCTCTTTTTTACATTACCGTCCCTTCTTTAACACCACTTTAAGACAATGTTATAACCCAAATTTTGTACTAAAAGTATTACATTGTTCTTATTTCTTATTTGAAGGTCCGGTGGGTACTATACAAATTCATTATAAATAAAAATTTAGAAGAAAATACAAAGTTTTAGTGGTAAAATGGTAAGGAAAATTTAACTCATAAGTTTAAACTATGGTAACCATATATTTTTTTTGAATAATTAAGGCGTTATTCTATCAGATTAATATGTTACTTTAGCAAGTTTAATTTCACCAGATTTTTATTCCTCAAAGTCAAAAGATTGTGAGAATGCCCAATATATGGTCTGTTATAAACCTTCTAATTTTTCAACTTTTGACGCCCTAATAAAATTCTAGTAAATATATTCCGTATTAGAACGTAAAACAAAATACTAACTCAAAGTAACACACATCCGTTACATTTTTATTGAGATAAATTTTCAAACACGAAATATCTAATTAATATACCTAGTTACTAGTGCGTCCCATAATATCATATTGGGAAAAAAACTGGTTTTTCAACCAAGAGAAGACTCGAATTTCAGAATATCGTTCACTTAAAGATAGTTTTTGTGATGTTTCTGTTTTTCAGAATGGTTTGAGATAGGTCACTTACACTGTGAAATCTGGGATAGCGCGCTTACTGACTAGTAGAAAAGACTGAAGCATTTTAAGAGAAACCAGGAGAATAACAAACTTCACATGCCAACATTTTACTTACAAATATTTACAAACGAACTTATATCACCTATTAAGCGAACTACAGAGGTGTGGAATTTATTAGAATAATTGTGAAATTTACATAATAATCTTGTTATATTAAAAAATAATAATACATTATTTAAAAAATATTTATACATTTATTATTATGTGTGCATCCCATTGCTTTTTATTAACGATTCGATACGTCTTGACATACTTTGTATGAGTTTTTGGGCAATTAATTTGTATTTCGTTGTAATGGTGCCAAATTTGGATGAGTCTTTCTATCAGACCATTCTTGTTTGTGATGTTGCATTTCTTTAATTCTTTCTTTACAATGGCCGAAAGATTCTCTATGTAGTTCATATCTGGACCGTATCTAGGCCATAAAAATATTTTGTTCAATTGAAAATTAAAGAAATGCAACATCACAAACAAGAATGGTCTGATAGAAAGACTCATCCAAATTTGGTATCATGACAACGAAATACAAATTAATTGCCAAAAACAAAAACTCATACAAAGTATGCCAAGACACATCGAATCTTTTACAAAAAATAAGGGAATGCACACCAAATATTAACTATATCAGTATTTTTTAAATAATGTATTATTTCTTTAATATAACAAGATTTTAATGTAAATTTCACAATTATTCTAATAATTTATACACCTCCGTACATGCATGCGTAGGTTCTACCGAACTACAGTCAAATAATGGAAAATTAAAAGAACTGTTCAATTTGATTTTGCGGGCATGGTGCATGAAAAACTATTTTGCGTTAACTAAATGCTCTGGATTAATTTACCACGAAATAATGACGATGTGTCTACAACCTTCTTATCGTTTATTGATTTTACAAAAAAAAAAAAATAACTTTTAGATTTTTCCACTTTTTAAAGTGTTATTTAATTCTGTAATGTGTTTTAAAAGAACAAAATGAAAAAATTTAAAAGCAGAATCTCTTTTTCTTTATTATAAACTAGGGGGCTCCGCCTCCCTGTTCGCTATGCTCGGTATCCATTCGGGGATTTTCGGTATCCCGAAGCAATCCCTATTTTCTAGCCAACCTCAGACGTAATTGTTCCTTGTTTCCGTTCTGGATTGCTTCGCGATCCCTTATTTTCTATGCATTCAATTTTTAGATTCCACTTGATAAAAACGCGCTCCTTCTCAACTCCTGACAATTTTATTTCCTTATCTCCAAGCACCATAATCATTAGAGCTTATGGAGTTTCATAATTATAAGAATTATTAAATATAAAGTTATATATATATATATATATAGTATTACGAATATTGTAAATAGTTAGTGTTTGTGCTTAAAAATAATGTAAATAGTTCAATTAAGCTCTCTTCATAAGTTTTGTTGCATTGAAATATCTCATTGAAATATGCATTGTAATATTAATTTTTGTTGCACTAGGGGGCTCGGCCCCCTACGAGCTACGCTCGCCAACCCCCGTCCAGACACCGCAGACTCTAAATGCACGCTAATTTGATCGGCTTTAAAAAGATTTCGAAAGATTGAATTATAATTTAAAAAACAGTGGCGATCTCCCTATAAACGAATTTCTATTCATTTCTCTTTGATTGGGGAATTTTAACGCCAAATCCGCTGCGGTACTACTTGATTATCCTGTCGACCAATTTCGCCAAATTATATAAATCGCCAAACCACTCGCCAAATTATACAAATTGATATAATTTTTATTTTAAATAACGAAAGAACAAATAAATTCGTACAACATTAATAAAAACACAAATAAAACTTCGAAATAAAAATAACTTGATGACGTATACACGTGTAACAACATTTCAAAATAAGCTAATATAAAAGGAATTAAGTAAAGAGAGTCTTTGTCTCCTGGTATTTTTTAACAAAGCGAAAAGAAAGTTCTTTTAAATGAGACATTTTAAATTAATTCTCAAAATATCAAATAAATGTCTAGCGCAATTTCTAAATTTAAACTTTTTTGCAATATTATTTTGTGTTCATTTTATGTAATAACTATAATGTGACGTAAATATGACGTCATTTCTCCTAAGACTTCTAACGCATGTTAATGAATTTATTATTTTACAATATCCTTTCTCTTTTAAAATTCACGTGTATACTTTTTATGACGTAATTTTTAATAAGTTCCTGCTTTTTATACGTAATTATTTAATTCTAATTTGAAAGCTTTTTTCCTGTTTATAATAGTCGCGTGTAAATATTTTTTTTAATTTGAAGCAAACATTATTGCTTGCGCTTTTTATACAGTTGGCAACAGTTTAAATTAGTACAATTTTCTGAAATCTGTAAAAAATATCTCTAGAAATGCTGAAAATTTGAATTTAAAATAGAAATAAAACCTCGAAAAATGAGTCAAAATAAAAAAACTAATGCAATCTGCACTCCGGCAAATTCTAACGCATAAAATGATCTAAAAATGATTACACTGCCATATATAGTTTTTGCTGCTATAAAACTTTTTTAGTGGAACGATTTTGTCCAACTTTAGCTTTAAATATCTCTTAAAATAATTCTTCGATTTGAAAACTGTCTGCATCAGCGTGTTTATCAAACATTTCTGTATAAAATCACCGATTTTCATATTTTTGTATGCATTATTTTTGTTAATATTAACGAAGAAAGGCCTCCGGTCACAAAAAAATCAAAACCGGCGGCGGCGGCGGCGGCGGTGACAGCGGTAGTTACTTTTTTTTAGAATAGAGAGATTCAAATATCTCAATTTGTTGATTATCTACAAGCAAGTATAAACTCTATTGGATTTCAATGGGATTCTATGGAAATTTGGCGAAATACTGAAAATAGCACCAAGCTGGAGTCACTTTTAGCGACTAATATTAGACGCAAAATTTGGTGATATATCGCCAAGTTGACAACAAACTTGGCGACAGAGCCTCCCCCTTTTGGTAATCCCCCCCCCCTTTAGCGTCAGAAAGCTCTGACCAATCGCAGATGCGTTTTGCGGCATCTACATAGATTTTCAGTGGTCCATTTCCAAATCCATACTTTTTTTATATATATAGAAGAGAAACAGCAAGAAACAGCCTAGAATCTAATTTCCAGGTCCGATTTTTATCAGTTTCAAAGTTGTGGTTAAAGAGCTATTTTTCAGATAAAAAGAGTTTCCTCTTTAAAGTAACAAATAATATTTTTAAAGCATAAATACTTTCAAAAACACGTTGAGTTCTTTGATAAATAAATATATATATATATATATATATATATATATTGTTGACAGGATGTAGATGTTAGGATGAATAATGTAATTAGACAAGATAATAACTCTCATATTTAATCAAGTTGGAAATTGCTCGTCAAACGTGGCAAATGAGGTGCGTTCGTACTATAACTAGTTTTATAATTATTTTTTGCACCCCATATTGTACTGAATGTATACTTTTTTGCACTTCATAAAGCGCATAGTCTGATACATCATTAAAATGCACTTCCAATAATTTTTTCCCATTCCCCGTAATGTAACGGAACACTTTTGACTGTCCCTGTAATTAAACTATACATCCGATTTTCCTAAAATTTGAAATAGCTCAACAAAACTTTGCAACAATTATATCTTTAAAATTTCAGACCATTCGGAAGGCTGTAATATCATTAAAATGCACTTGCAATATTTTTTCCCATTCCCCGTAATGTAACGGAACACTTTCGTCTGTCCCTGTAATTAAACTATACATCCGATTTTCATAAAATTTGAAATAGCTCAACAAAACTTTGCAACAATTATATCTTTAAAATTTCAGACCATTCGGAAGGCTGTAATATCATTAAAATGCACTTGCAATAATTTTTCCCATTGGCCGTAATGTAAAGAAAAACTTTTGACTGTCCCTGTAATTAAACTATGCATCCGATTTTCCTAAAATTTGAAATGGCTCGACAAAATTTTGCAACAGTTATATCTTTAAAATTTCAGATCATTCGGAAGGCTGTAATATCATTAAAATGCACTTGCAATAATTTTTCCCATTGGCCGTAATGTAAAGAAAAACTTTTGACTGTCCCTGTAATTAAACTATACATCCGATTTTCCTAAAATTTGAAATGGCTCGACAAAATTTTGCAACAGTTATATCTTTAAAATTTCAGATCATTCGGAAGGCTCTAATATCATTAAAATGCACTTTCAATAATTTTTCCCATTGGCCGTAATGTAAAGAAAAACTTTTGACTGTCCCTGTAATTAAACTATACATCCGATTTTCATAAAATTTGAAATGGCTCGACAAAATTTTGCAACAATCATATATTTGAAATTTCAGACCATTCGGTTGGGTAGTTTTTGCTCTGTTACATGCGGACAGACGGACGGACGGACAGACGGACGGACAGACGGACGGACAGACGGACGGACAGACGGACGGACGGACTGAACGACGACTATAGGTGCTACGTATTTATATAATTACGAACGCACCTAAAAAGAAGAGATTTTAGTGTAATTCACAAAATTCCCCGTCCGAGAAATGATCTGCACTTATTTAATTTAACTGAAAACTAAAAGTTAAAAGAATAAAAATACTTAATTTTCTAGTTAATTTTACTTAGAAAATACGTATAACTTAAAATTTTGCTCATTGTGACAATCAATATGATTTTGACTGCATATTTGATTTATTAATGTTGTCCTAAATGACAGTTGTAATCTGGAAATTTGATTTGCGTGTAACGCGTTGCAGCAATACTTCATCGAAATTTGACAACATGGAAATTTCCTCCTTTCACAAGCAGTAGTGCATGGCAGAGGAATGTCAGTTTTTCAGGAAGTTTTAGGTAGCTTTCTTTACAAAAAAGCTACCTATTGCAGCCGTTCGGAGGAAAGCGATTTCAAAAAATTTTGGTATATTTTCATCGATCATGACCCCCAGACCCCGAAACCACCCTCCGTTCAAAATTGATATATATATATATATATATATATATATATATATATATATATCAATATATATATATATATATATATATATATATATATCTGACCTATGTCACACTGTAACTCCCGTAATTATGAACCGATTTCGATGTAATTCGGTGTGTACATAGTACATACCAATGTCTCGACCGAGTTCGTTGGCCAGCTTCATCCGCGGTTTTGTTTCAAAATGGCGGCCATTTAAAATTTTAAAAAAAATTTAAAACTTGAAATGTGGTACCAAAAAATTAAAAATGGAAAAATATTTTTTTCTTATGTATTTGACCTTTATACAAAGATTCCGGAGCAGTTTTTGTTTCGTCTATATCTTAAAAAATGGCTGAGTTATAGCATTTTGAATTTCTAGCGTGGCTGACATTTTGAAACGTCCTGAATTTTGTCACGCGATAAAAGGCGTATTTATGAACCGATTTGGATGTAATTCGGTGTGTACATAGTACATACCAATCTCTCGACCGAGTTCGTTGGCCAGCGTCATCCGTCATTTTGTTTCAAAATGGCGGCCATTTAAATTTTTAAGAAAAATTTAAATTTGAAATGTGGTACCAAAAATTGAAAATTGAAAAAATATTTTCTTCTTATGTGTTTGACCTTGATAAAAAGATTCGGGAGCAGTTTTTGTTTCGTCTATATCTTAAGAAATGGCTGAGTTATAGCATTTTGAATTTCTAGCGTGGCTGACATTTTGAAACGTCCTGATTTTTCTCACGTAATAACAGGCGTATTTATGAACCGACTTGGATGTACCTTGGTGTGTACATAGTACATACAAATATCTCGACCGAGTTCGTTGGCCAGCTTCATCCGCCATCTTGTTTCAAAATGGCGGCCATTTAAAAAAATTAAAAAATAAAAAAAAATTAAATGAGATACCAAAAAATTGGAAAATGAAAAAGATTTTTTTTTGTATGTGTTTGACCTTAATACAAAGATTCCGGAACAGTTTTTCTTTCGTCTATAACTAAAAAAAAATGGCTGAGTAATAGCATTTTGAATTTCTCTTGTGGCTGACATTTTAAAACGACCTGATTTTTGTCACGCGATAACAGGCGTATTTATGAACCTATTTGGATGTAACTTGGTCTGTACATAGTACATACCAATGTCTCGACCGAATTCGTTGGCCAGCTTCATTCGCCATCTTGTTTCAAAACGGTTGCCATTAAAAAAAAATTAAATTTAAAATTCAAAATGAGGTATTAAAAAATTGGAAAATGAAAAAGATTTTTTTATGTGTTTGGCCTTGATACAAAGATTCCGGAGCAGTTTTTGTTTCTGAAAATTTGTTCTTTTGTTGATATCTTAAAAAATGGTTGATTTATAGCACTTTGAATTTCTAGCATGGCTAACATTTTGAAACGATCTTGTATTTGTCACGCGATAACACACGTATTCGCCTATTTCGATGTAAGAAGGCATGTGGATAGTATATATCAACACCTCGACCAAGTTCGCTGGCCAGACTCATCAGCCATCTTGTTTCAAAATGGCGGCCATTAAATTAAAATATATATATATATTTAAAGTGAGGTGCAAAAAAATTAGAAATTGAAAAAGGTTTCTTTCTTAAGTATTTGATCTTGATATAAGGATTCAGGAGCATTTTTTGTTTGTCTTTACCTTAAAAAATGGCTCAGATGTAGCAGTTTCAATTTCTATTGTGGGTGACATTTTGAAAAATCTGATTTTTTGCATGCGACAGCACTCCTATATATTAACCGATTCCGATGTGAGTGAGCATGTGCACAGCAATTACTAAGGTCTCGACCAAGTTCACTGCTTAGCCTCATCCACCATGTTGTCTTAAAATGACAGGCACTTTAAGAAATTGCCGAATTTGGCAGCCAAATATAAGTTACTTTAAAGAAAAGCAGCTTGGATAAAGCTGGCTAATTTCGCGAAATTCTCATTCATTATATTGATAAAAATTAGTATTGAATCTCCTATATTCGGTTTCCACTAAATTGAGCTTCGTGTGTTTGCATGATATAAGTTGGCTTTTTTTAAATAAGGATTATGAAAGCTACCTCTTCCTCCCGGCACTGGCCGGAAGGACTTTTATATTCCTATTATGTACTTGTAAGCTCATATCGTTAAAGATTTTTACGCATAACTGTTTAATTATTCTCATCAAACAATTTAATGAACTTCTTATTAAATTTTCATACAATCAGGAAACCATGTTTTTTCCTGTTTAATATTGTTTCTAGCATTTTTATATACAGTAAAAACCTCTGAAATGGAATCGCAAAAACGTGCCTAATAAATAGTTTGTTTTCGGCGATACATGTACACGGACAAGACAGCTGTAATGCATCTTTCCACGGGACCATGCAATGTTTCATTGTAAAATAAGCTCAACAGATCTTCGAATAATGGAAACATTGCATACATTGACAATTTCATTATAAATGCTTTAAAAATTGCATTTTATCAAATAGCTGAGGTTGATGGAAAATCAATCATCAGAAAGATTACAAAAATCTGTTACTGTTCTTGCAGTCGCAGTAAAATGTCAACCTTCTGCGTGACATTTAGATGAACGGAGATCGTTATCAATATCTGATATTCATCTTATAGATTGGCATTCATTTAATCAGTTTTGAAAATTTTAGTATACTTAAACAGAAATTCTAAGAAAATTATCTTGGTGCTCATAAGATTTTCTAACACACCGCCTTAATTAATAACCCCTCACATCTAACGACCTCAAAAGGAGATAATATTGAGCGGTTAATTAATTCCTTAAGACTCTCGTAATATACTTATCAATCATTACTTCGGTGATTTATTATGCGTTGTTTGCATAAACACATACCCTAACGGATTTTTTCGTTTTTTTAATATTGAAAGTTACACATGCGAAACAAAATCATCGCATATATAATAAAAATGGATTTTTTTCTTCCGAAAACAAATAATTCCTACTCTCATAAAAAGAATTATTTCATGAAAAGTGAGAAAAATGTGTGACTATCATTAAAAGGGGAATACACTATATTTTTTACTATAAAAAAGTCTATTTTTACTATGAAAATGCAGAAATTTTAAAATCAGTTTTAAATGAATAACACACTTTCCAAACAAAAAAGTCCTTCCGGCCACTGCCGGGAGGAAGAGATAACTTTCATACTCCTTATTTTTAAATAGCGAGCGTATGCTATTCAAACACTCGAAGCTCAAATTAGTGGAATACGATTATAGAAAATTCAATACTAATTTTTGTCAATACTGAATGTGAAAGAGAATTTTGCGAAAAAAGTCAGCTGTATCCAAACTGGTTTTATTTAAAGTGACTTATATTTGGTCTCCAAATTCGGCCATATCTTGAAGTGCCCGCCATATTAAAATAACATGATGGATGAAGCTAACCAATGAACTTAGTCGAGACCTTAGTAATTCCTGTGCACATGTTCACTCACATTGGAATCGGTTGATATATACGAGTCCTGTCGCAGGTAAAAAATCAGATTTTTTAAAATGTCATCCACATTAGAAATTCAAAGTGCTAGATTTCAAACATTTTTAAAGATAAAGACAAAACAAAAAATGCTTCGGAATCCTTATATCAAGGTCAAACACTTAATTAAGAAATCTTCTGCAGTTTCTAATTTTTTTGTACCTCATTTTAAATTTAAATAAAAAAAAAAAATTAAGGTAACCATTTTAAAACAAGGTGGATAAACCTGGTAAGATAACTTGGTCGAGACATTGCTATGTACTAGTGCTGTCGCAGGCAAAAATCAGATTTTTCAAAATGTCACCCACATTAGAAATTCAAAGTGCTATATTTCAACTATTTTTAAAGATAAAGACAAAACAAAAAGTGCTCCGGCATCCTTGTATCAAGGTCCAACACTTAAGAAAGAAATCTTTTTCGATTTCTAATTTTTTTGTACCTCATTCTAAATTTAAATTAAAAAAAAATTAATGGCCGCCATTTTTTAACAAGATGGCGGATGAAGCTGGCCAGCTAACATTGCTCAAGACCATTTCTTTACACTATGCACATGCCTTCTCACATCCAAATCGGTTAATAAATACGCGTGTAATCGCGTAACAAAAGTCTTATGGTTTCAAAATGTCAGCCATGCTGGAAATTCAAATTACTATAGCTTAGCCATTTTTTAAAGATGCAGTCAAAACAAAAAATGCGCCGAAATCTTTGTATCAAGGTCAAACACTTAACAAATTTTTTTTCAATTTCAAATTTTTGTACCCCATTTAAAATATTTAACTTTTTTAAAAATTTTAAATAACCGCCATTTTAAAAAATAAGGCGGATGAAGTTGCCAGCGAACTCGGTCGAATCATTGGTATGTACTATGTACACACCAAGTTACATTCAAATCGTTTCATAAATACGCCTGTTGTCGCGTGATAAAAATCAAATCGTATCAAATTGTCAGCAACACTAGAAATTCAAAGTTCTATAACCCCGTCATTTTATAAGATATAGAAGAAACGAAAAATGCTCCGAAATCTTTGTATAAATATCAAACACATAAGAAAAAAATCTTTTTCGATTTTTATTTTTTTTTTTACCTCATTTAAAATTAATTTTTTTTTAAATTTTTTAAATCGCCGCCATTTTGAAACAAGATGGCGGATGAAGCTTGCCAACGAACTCGGTCGCGATATTCGTATGTGCTATGCATACACCAAGTTACATCCGAATCGGTTCTTATATACGCCTATTGTCGCGTGACAAATTTCAGATCGTTTCAAAGTGTACAGCAACACTAGAAATTCAAAGTGCTATAACTCAGCCATTTTTTAAGATATAGACGAAACAAAAAATGCTCCGAAATCTTTGTATCAAGTTCAAATCTTTTTTCAATTTCTAGTTGTTGTTTTTTTTTGTACCTCATTTTAAATTTAAATTTTTTTAAAATTTTAAATCGCTGCCATTTTGAAACAAAATGGCGGATGAATCTGGCCAACGAACTCGGTCGAGATATTGGTGTGTACTTTGTACGCACCAAGTTACATCTAAATCGGTACATAAATACGAGAGTTACAGTGTGACAAATATCAGATATACAGTAGCGCACAAAAGTATTTTGACAACCTTATATTCTCTCTTATTTTATTTAATATAAAAATGTAAAAGAAAATATATTCCCTATAATTGAGAACACTATGACTGCAGTTATTCAAATGTATCGAGTTTCAACTTGTTTGTTTACATTCGGCGCCACCGAAGAAATATGACTCCTCCTTAGCTCAAAAGTATTTTGACAATTATTTTGCATTTAATTGTTGAAGGTGTCAATGGCGTTATAGCTTCGCTTAGTCTTTATATTGACATATTAGTAAATGATATTAGAGTTCATTGATATCTTATAAGTAACTACCACTCCAAATTTTATGATTATAGGCCCTTACACAACACAAAAACCGCATTTTTAGCAAGTTTTTTGCTCCTACACCCCCTTTGGGTAGTGGCATCGACTTAAGATATAGCCTATGTTCGAACCTGGATTAACATAATCATTGTGATACTATTACTTTTGAAATGGGTTCGGTAGTTCCAGAGATTACTCCCTACAAACAAGCAAACAAACAAACTTTACTTCTTTATAATATTAATATAGAAAATATAGAACATTTTTTCCTCCTGTAACCCCCAATAATAGTGACACAAACATAATATGTTTGAGCAAGTGCTGTCACCTTCAGTTTACAACCATTACATTTGAAATCGATTTGACACTTCCTAAAATTACGTAGAAATCGCCATTTAGAGCGCTTTTTAGAACGCTCTTCGCGCATTTTCACCTATTTTAAATTTCGAATGATTTAAGAAATGTTATTAGTGTTTCTAAATGTTTCATTTATATCTTGTAGGTAACTACTATTCCAAATTTCATGAAACTAGGTCCTTCCATAACACAAAAATCGCACTTTTAGCAAGTTTTTTGCTCCTACAACCTCTTTGGGTAGTGTCATCGACTTAAGATATAGCCTATCTTCGAACGTGGACTAACAGAATCATTTTGATAATATTACTTTTGAAATCGGTTCGGTAGTTCCAGAGATTACCTCCTACAAAGAAACAAGCAAACAAACTTTACTTAACAGAGGTCAAAGTCCGTCATGGATTGTAATATCACTTTGTATGTATGTATGTACAGTTATTTTTGTAACTTTAAAAAAATTTAATTGATATTTTATCAAAAATGTTAGTTTTTTAAATGTAAAAATGTTAATTTTTGATTTATGATTTCAATTTTTTTGTCGTATAACGACATGACGACAATACAAACAAAATTCCACTTATGAATGTCTTTGTTTTGTCAAACTAACCTATATTTATTTTGTTTTAAATACATGTGGGATATTTAACAGAAAATCCTGCAAAAAATAGCAGATTACACATGCTTAAGTAGATTTAACTTTAAAACAAATGCATAAATATATCGGAGTATTTTCTTTGGAGACGTAGGTCAAAGATGAACAATTTTCTTCTAACTGACTGAAAAGTATCTAGGTAAATATTCGAACTTTGGCATTATGCTATGCGCTCCAATGCTGTAACCACTGAGCTATACCCACAATATCCGGCCTGACACAATTCACTCACCTGTTGGTACCATCGGATCTGCAAATTCAGCAGCTTTTACCTACACGTGAAATTCCATAAAACCATGAATAATAATTTTAATTTATAAGTGGGGTTACTTCGAGTAATTTCACAACAACCGTGATTCTTCAAATACAAATTTTAAAAATAAGGTTTAATAAAAAAACAAATATACAATCAAATATTCAACATATAACTAGATTATTATTAATGAACAATAGCAACATTCCATCTTTCTATAAATAAATACTTTGCAAGATTCCCTAAGCCTTGCGTCAAAAATCGGCCGTCACATTTGGGTGAAATCTATAGAAATTCTCAGTTGTCCATTGTGCAATTTGGAATGAGTAGTGTGAATTTTTAATACTGTCTGCACGAAGCTATGATTGTCATTACTTATAACGCCATTGAGTTCGTACAAATGGGGTTGTTGGTCGTTCATTTATTGCCACATATATACATATGACATTTTAAATTGGATGTATTATTTCTCGTGTAGGTGTGGATAAAAATTGAACAATTTTTCTCCAACGAAGTGAAAAATATCCAGGCTAGGATTTGAACCTGGGACCTTGGCTGTCCACCTACAACAAAAATAATATATCAGGTTGGAAATTTTATATGTATACTAGCAAACACCGCGGCTTTGCTCGCGTAATAGTTGAAATATGCGAAAAGATATTTGCATGACTATATTTTATAAGAAGAACACTTTTTCAAATAATTCAAAACTTACAAATTAAGCCACAGTTTGACTAAAATTCATTATAAAAGTGCAATAGACAGAAAGGATATTTTAATTAATAAGGAGAACTAAAACTAATTCCAATTAAATGATAATTTAGAAAGTATTTTGAGACTTTTATGCTTATTTCAAACGCTCATTTCAGTATTCATTTGGAGTTTTGAATTTTTTAGAAACCATATTAACACATTTATATCTTAAAATTAACCATCATGTCAAATTCCAAGCTTCTTTTATAACAGTCTATCACCTCTCTGGTGTTAGTGGCACAAACATGAAATACCGGAACAGAGTTGAAATAGAATGACACGAAAATGTTGAAACAGAGACTGTCGCCATTAATTTGCCAACATTAACCTTGAAATCGGTTGGTATTTCCTAATATCCTACAGAAAACGGGATTTAGATGTTTTTAAAGGCTTTCTTGTTGTTAATGCGAGCCAGGTGGTAGTGACACCGGCATAAAATATAGCCCGTATAGAATCAGGGACTATCACTCTTGATTCACAACCAATAACTTCTGTAATAGGTTTATTATTTCTTGAGATTCCATAGAAATCGTAATTTAGGACTCTTTTAGAATGCTTTTCGCTCCTTTCCTTCACTTCACGCTTTTTTAATTTCGAATTTATTTTTGACTGTTCTTAGAGGTCATTTATATTTTATAAATAACTACCGTGCTATATTTAATTTTTCTAGCCTCTTCACTACTGCAGATATCGTAATTTAGAAAGTTTTTTTCTCCTGCATCTCTGGACATAAAATATAGCTTATGTTTGACCAGGTTCTATCACCATCAATTTGCAACCATTATGTTTGAAATCGGTTTCGTATTTCATACGATTGCATAAAAAGAGTAATTTAGAATGCTTACAGAACGCTTTTTGCTCACGTCATCCTTTTAAATTTTGAATTGTCTTTCGACAATTCTTAGAAAGCATTTGCATCGTTGAAGTAATTACCATTCCAATTTTAAAATTTTAGATCCACTCAGTAACACAAAAAAAGCAATTTAGAACATTTTCTGCTTCTGTAACCCCCAGATGGTGGAGACAACAATGTAAATTATAGGCTATGTTGGAGTGGGAACTATCACCATCAATTTGAAACCATTACTTCTGAAATCGGTCTCTATTTCCTGAGATTGCGTAGAAATCGCTATTTAGAACGTTTTTAGAACGCTTTTCGTTTATTTTCACCCCTTTTAAATTCCAAATTTTTAAGGAACTCTTCTCAGAGAGTATTTACGTCTCATAAGTAATTACCATGCCAAATTTCAAGTTCTAGCCCCTTCAGTATCACAAAAATCACAATTTAGAACGTTGTTTAAAATGCAACAGCAAGGTTTTAGTGACGCCGACATGATATAGACCTGTATTGGAGCAAGGGCTGTCATCACCAATTTCCAAGCATTACTTTTGAAATCGGTTCGGTACTTTCTGAGATTGCGTAGAACGTTTTTCGTCTATTTTCACCCCCTTTTAAATTTCGAATTATTTCGGAAATGTTCTTAGAGATAATTTATATCTTATAAGTAACTACCATGCCGAGTTTCAAGTTGCCAGCCCCTGCAGTATTACAAAAAGTGCAATTTAGATCGTTTTTTGCTCCTTTACCACCTTTGGGGTAGTGGCACCGACATGAAATAGAGCCTATGTTGGAGCGAGGGCTGGCGCCATCGTTTTCACACCATAATTTTCCAAATCGGTTCGGTACTTACTGAGATTGCGTAGAAATCGACATTTAGAATGTTTTTTAGAACGCTTTTCGCTCATTTTCACCCATTTTAAATTTCGATTTTTTAGGAAATATTCTTAGAGATCATTTGTATCTTATAAATTACTGTCCTGCCTAATTTCAGGTTTCTAGGTACTTCATTAACACAAAAATCGCAATTTAGAACGTTTTTTGCTTCTGCAACCCCTAGGTGGTAGTCACACCAACATGAAATAGAGCCTATGTTGGAGTAAGGGCTGTCATCATCAATTTTTAACCATTACTTTTGAAACAGGTTGGGTACTTTCTGAGATTGCGTAGAAATCGACATTTAGAGCTTTTTTTAGAACTCTTTTCTCGCATTTCCCCCCCGCCTTTTAAATTTCGAATTTTTTAAGCAATGTTCTTAGAGATCATTTATATCTTATAAGTAACTACCATTCCAAATTCCATGCATCTGGGCTACTCAGTAACACAAAATGCGCAATTTCGAGCGTTTTTTTGCTCCTGCACCGCCTTTAGGGGTATTGGCGCTGACATAAAATGTAGCCTATGTTGGAGCAAGGGTTGTCACCATCATTTTGAAACCATTATTTTTTAAATCGGTTTGCTACTTCTTGAGATTGAGTAAAAATGTAAAAATCGCCATTTAGAACGTTTTTTAGAACGCTTTTCGCGCATTTTCACCCCTTTATAATTTCGATTTTTTTAAGAAATGTTCTTATAGATCATTAGTATCTTATAAGTAACTATCATGCCAAATTCCATGTATCTGGACGCTTCAGTAACACAAAAATCGCAATTTCGAACGTTTTTTGCTCCTGAACCCCCTTTAGAGGTAGTGGCACCAACATAAAATGTAGCCTATGTTGGAGCAAGTGTTGACACCATTATTTTTTAAATCGGTTTAGTACTTACTGAAGTTACGTAAAAAGCACCATTTAGAACGTTTTTTAGAACGCTTTTCGCGCATTTTCACCCCTTTATAATTTCGACTCTTTTAAGAAATTTTCTTAGAGATCATTAGTATCTTATAAGTAACTACCATTCAAAATTTCATGCTTCTAGGCCTTCTAGTAACACAAAAATCGCATTTTTAGAACGTTTTTTGATCCTCCACCCCTTTTGGCTAGTGGCACGGACATAAGATATAGCCTATGTTCTAAGTTGGACGAACACCATCATTTTGATACCATTACTTTTAGAATCGGTTCGGTAGTTCCAGAGCTTACCTCCTACAAATAAACAATTTTTACCTCTTTATAATATTAGTATAGATAGATAGATTAGTATAGATATTATGAATTTCACAGTAGTATGTATTTATTAATGAAAATGGAATAAACGGGTATACAGTGAAATACGTTTAACACGAAACTGAGGGGGCTGAATTTTATTTTTCGTGTCAAAAGAATTTCGCGTTAAAAGAATCGTAAAAATAAAGAACATAACTCACAAATATTTTCGACGTCGTCAAATTTTATTTCGATTTCCTGTTAAACTAATAGTAGGTTGCATGTATTAGGATTTAAAAGAAAATGGGAAATAATGAGATATCTTTTTTTGAAGTGTATTTTTCAGCATTCTGAGATCTAGCTTGTTTGAATAAAATAAGCAAAGTCGGCTCTAAATCTTCGTGCTTAGCGTTTCTCATACATTTTCTTTCTGGCTTAAACATGCTGCGCTCGAACATTAACGTAATAGGGTCCCTGTTTTTTATTATCGTTGATAAAGTAGAGTTGGCAATGCCAAACTCTTTGCAGATTTCTGTTTTTGTCCTCCTTTTTCATCAACTTCATTGAGCAGCTTCATCTTCATTTGAAGCAAAATAGCAGTTTGTTTTCGGACCGATTTCTCAGCCATTGTGCTCATAAAACATAAGCTAATTTACAAAAAAAAAAAAAAAAAAAAAAAACACGAAATTTGCTGATTTCCAGGTAAATCTCAATGGTTTTAGCACGAAATTCACCAGTGTGAACTCAAAAGAATTAGATCGAAAGCAAATTTTTTTCGTGTTAAATGATTTTTGTTTTATGTTAAAAGCAAAAAAATTGTATTAATTTGGATAGTATACCGTTCGGACTGCTATATCATTTCGTGTTAACCAATTTTTCATGTTAAGCGTTTTCTTGTTAAACGTATTTCACTGTATATTTATATCTACCTTCATACCTTAATCCTTACTTGAAAATTTTTACTAATCTTAGTTTTAAAATGTAATTTCTACATTTTCTAAATTCTTTTAAAAACTCTATTACATTCTTTTTTAGGACTGCATCATGATTGCTGAGTATAAGAATCATTGCAACATCAAGTTAGCGTCGTTAATAAGGTAACACCAGATAATAGGATAACCACCAGAGAATTATTTATTGAAAATTTTCTTTAATTTAACATGGCATAATCTACCTTGCTTCAGATATTTTCAACTCCTTTATGATAATAATTGCTTATTTATATAATTAAGTTAAAAACTTTAAAAACATAAATTGTTTTTCAATTATTTTTCTAAATATTATGAAACATCAATCATTTAAAATATTATTTAACATCAGTATAACAATTTTCTAGTAAACCACAAACTGTATCAAATATATTTTTTGAATATTTGTTAGAGCTATACATTTTCATCGTAAAACATGTGGATCAAGCTTTTTAATAAATGTTTTTCATATTGTAGATCTTCAGGATTTTTGTTAAATATGACCTGAAATTATTTTACGAAATTTACAGCATATGAGACTTCCGTGAAAAATTACTTTTGCTGAGACACTTCCTTTCTCAATTCATTTAATGTGTAGTTTATACTTATTACCTTTCGATAATCTTATTAACTTTTCGACCATGATTATTATTTCTCGTGGTCCATTTTCCTTAAATTTATCAGTTCATCTAAAAACTTTTTCTACGGGCATGATTACGGAAATGGTTTTCTTAAATAAAAAGTTATCGCGCTTTACTGTAAACTGATAAGGAAGCATGAAAATGATACCGTTGAAAATGTTTGATTAATAAAAACATTGTAAATATATATATATATTTAAAAGAATTAATAACACAGAGAAATAAATAATTTTTGACCGATTTTTTTTATAAAGAACATAACTGCTGATTCGTATTTTATAACATTATTGTACAAAGAAACAAAACAAAAACAAAAGACTTCGGTACACATTATGTCAATTTAATCATATAACGAAGCTGACTTCTGGCGTTTTATAGTATACACAGTAACATGCAGGATGGCTATTAAAGGAAATCACATTATTAATTGTATCGACTGTATATTGATTTTCAAATTGTTATACAAGGTGTCCATAAAAGGGAGTCCCAGTTATAAATTTTAATAGCGTCAACTGTAAGCGTGGTCGAGATCTAAAAAAAAAAGAGTAATTCAAACAGTTTTAGATAAGCGCATGCGTGGTGTTGCTTTGCTATTTACTCGCTTGCAGTGTTCCATACGCAAAATCAGGAATCCTGGGCGTGTAGAGTTATCGCTGGGGTGAATATTTAAAAGCCGATCGAGCCATGTGATTTTTTTCTTTGAGAAATTATAAAAGATCGTGTCTACGTTCCGCCGACGCTACCTAAGGATTTACCACATTTGAGACACAAAATTGAAGAGGCTATTATTTCCATTACTCCGGACTTGTTAATCGAAGCGTGGTAAGAATTGGGCTTTAGGTTGATTGTGTGCCGTATAACGAAAGGTGTACATTAGGGTGGGTCGAAAAAACCGAAATATTTATAATCGAAACGTAATAGCACGGAAAAGTTGCCTTTTATAAAAAAGATAAAATACGTAAAATATTACACCGATTGGGTAATATCTTTTACCGCCGCAAGGGGTCCAAATTTCGAAAAAAATCACAAAAACATACTTTTAGCAATTTTTTTTTTTAAATTATCCAAACATACGCAATAGCCATGCCAAGATATTAGTAATGTAACATTAACATTTCATTTTTGTGACATCGTTGCTTTTACCGCCACAACAGGGCCAAAATTTCTAAAAAATGTTAAAAATTAAAGTTTTTAATTTTTTCAATTTTTATAACTTTTGTAATGTTTTCAGATTTTTTACATTTCTAATAGGCTGGGAAAGGCATTTTATGTTGTTAATTTCATGCACATTGTTAACCATGATCACTGTAATTCTATAAAAAAAAATGCTCAATGATAGAAACACCTGCAGCTGTCTGCACGTAAAATTAATTTCTCGCTGCTAGAGGGCCACGTTTCACTTTGTTCTTTTTTTTTTTTTTTTGTAATGTACTCCTTTTAATCTATACTTTGATGGCCCTAAAGCTAGAAATATCTGCCAGGTTAAAGAGGTGGCAAAGTTTCATCTTTGCGAAGTCAAGGAGGAACATATCTCTTTGTACAAAAACCAGGTCTGAATTATTTTCGTCATTTGACACCATCGTCTGGCAAGGCGACTTCTATATGCAATGACATTATAGATTTTTTGAAGAAAAATGAAATCCCGACTGGAATAATAATTGCAGTTGAATTTCGCGGAACTGTCTTCAAAACAGGATGCAAAGGTGGTATTATAGTAGGATTAGTTGAGAACAACATTTTAAAAACCACTTTATTGGCTTCCTTGACCTCACTTCAATGAGCTTCCACTGAGACATCTTTTCAAACATCTTGATGACAAAAAACAGGTTCCCTATCATATTGTGGCCCAATTGGTTCATCTCTTGCGATTTGCGAATTATTACCAATTGCAAAATTTAAGCCAATTTAATCTGATCACCTAGCTGTTGATAAAGATGATTTGTCAACTGACCAAAAGTATATGTCTGAAATATTGCAAGCTCTTTCAACACGCGTGTATACAATTGACCTTTTTTGCTGAGTCCCTGGACAAATATTTCACACAAGGTGGATCATTACTGCAATTCGAATTTTGAGACTACGTTGGAACAAATAAACCCTCTTCTTAACTTGTCATACTCTTTGAGTACATCCTGAAAATGTACTGCATCAGTTGGTTCATAATTAAAATGAATCACGCATGTTTTCCAGAATCTGTGCACTATAGTTAGTAACTTACGTTACTTGACAGATAACCTACGAAAGATTATAGTTCCTGTATTTTCACGAAATGACTATTTCGCAAATCATACAAATAGCCTCTTTGGAATCATAGCATATGAAGAGGAGAACATCAGGGCCCCAGCCATGAAGAAAATTGCAAAAGCACGAAGTTCTGTGGACTAGAATAGTGCCATCCGTCACTTTATCATAGCAGACTTCAACACTGAAGCTTAAAATTGTATGGCTTTAGTCTACTGACAAAACTGAAAACTAACGGAACCACCTGTTATGGTTTCTTTATCGACTAAAAACGCTGGTGAGTTTAAAATGTTCGATTAAAGATACCAGCTATTATAACTTTCCTTGTCCCACTCAATCACTAAAAAGATGCGTGAAATTATTCATTGAAGCACTGATAAAGTTTGTTTACTAGAACAGAGGGAGGATCACATCTGATCAGTTTTGACCTCTCGAGAAATAATGGCTTCATCTGAAAGCAAGTTATATTATAAAATTCATTTACATTAAATTCTTCTTCATTTTAAGTTTATTTAACCCGTTTCGGTTAAACATCTCTATATTTTAATTAATAAAATACTAAAACATTTTGCTCATTTTATATAATTTTTGTGGCATGAATTGGCTGTTATGAAGTAAAACATCAGTAGATGAAGTGATCGTCAAGAAAAATGAATGATTAACTTTATTTTCAAGTCTATTACAAATAGTTATAAAAAATTATGATATATTAATAGATATAAAGTAAAATTATTTATTTCTAGACATATTATAGAAATTATAAACATTTAGAAAAAAAAATGAAAAATTGAAATTTTTTGAAATTTTTACAAAAAATATGGTCTTTTTGCGGCAAATAAAGATATGACTTCATCATAATGAACATTTACCGGGGCATTTCTTATATCTTCATGTAGCTATTGCGTTCTGTTAAAAATTGCATTGGTATGTTTGGATAATTTAAAAAAAAGGATAAAAAAAACATGTTTTTTGCGATTTTTTGAAACTTTGGCCTCCTTGCGGCGGTAACAGATATTAACCGATCGATGTAATATTTTAGAAATTTATTCTGTATTACAAAAGGCAACTTTTCCGCGCTATTACATTTCGATTATAAAAATTTCGGTTTTTTCGACCCACCCTAATGTACATCTTGAACATTTGTAAGAAAAACTAGGTTAGTTTTCATTCAATGTGATGTATGACTCTGATGTATGATTTTCATTCAATTTGATGATGCCAATGTAATGGATAAATACTCTAACTTAAACCGTTATAATCTCCATTGAAACTGGGACATTCTAAATATTCATCTGTTATAGGCACCCGCTATTTATACCCTGATTTATCAATATATCAAAATCTCAGAAAAATAATCAGCATTATTGCATCGTTAACGTTAACAGTTTTCTGAAAATATAATTTATCTTAACGATATTTTTAGCTTACCTTTTGCGTCAGCACAGACCATTTCTTTCAACTAACCAAGTAGCGTACATTGTTAATCAGTAATTTGTTACAAATTTTATCACTGTATATAACATTCGTAAAGAGATTAAAAAGCAAACGTAAAAAACGCTTAAATAGACATAGCATAAACACATAAGCTGTTCCAATTTTGTAGGTTTTAACTAAACAAAACTGTTGTCTGACATTCATGCAAGTTATTGTAAATTTTAAAAGATTTGGATAGGTAAGGAGTACGCATCTTTAACTGACAACGGAGGTTAGATTTCTTAGAAAGATTTCGTATCGAATAGAAAACAGTGACTAAAAACTCATTTTTCTTTCAAAACAGCGTCAAATTTTCTCCTTGTGTCTGTTTGCTACTATTTGTCTTTAAAAATGGGAACTGAATGCTTCAGTGTGTACATAAAATAGAAAATGTTTCCTTTCAACAATGGAATTACTACTTGAGTGCCACGAACTTCTAACTTTATTTTATGTACACCATGTACACATACAGTCTTTGAAAAAATAAAGTACTATACTCTTAAATCTTTTTAGCGGTCTTCAACATATAGAGATTGTACAACAATATTTACACCTGAATTTGACAGCATATTTGAAATCACAGGAAATTTTTCCTTTGGGGCACGAAACGTTAAGCCATTCGGAGCAACTAATTTAGATAGTGTAATTTTAGTTTCAAATTCCCAATGTAAATTTCATTTGTAATCGTTCAATATAGGTAGTTTTTGAAACATGATTAAATAAATATTCTTCAAATGAGTTGTAGTTTTGCAGTCGCAGATTTTAAAGTTCTCGATTTCTGTTAAAATATTTAAAGGTTATATTAATTTTTTTAAATTTATTTTAAAAAAAATTATTTTTTCTAAAGTAAGTTTTGGGAAAAATATTATCTGTAACCTAGGCATTATTTTAAAAAACATCAATTTCTAGAAGCTTCAAATATATTTATACAAAATTACTGCTCATGTTTAAAAATATATTTAACATTAAATAATAAATAAATAGAAATGCTTAATTCATCTTTAAAAGTTAAACTTACACTATGTGCAAAATTACTTAAAATATGACAAAGTATTTAAAAATGTTAAATTATTTTAATACCTTACAACTTTCAACTATAAAAAACATACGAAATAATAAACATCGAAATAGAAAATAATAACCAGCTGTTATTTCTTGACGTAATGCTAATTAAAAAAATTATCAAACTTAACAATTGAGCGCACAGTATACAGGAAAGTAAATAACTCTAACATCACCATTCCTTTTGAAAGTACATCACCATTTTACTACAAACTTGCTGTGTTCAACTTTTATATAAGACGAACGTTTAGTGTTTGCTCTATTAATCACCTTGAAAATGAATTAAATACCATTAGAAACATTGCAGTTGAGAATGGTTTCCCAATACGCATTATTGATAAGCTAATCAACTCGCAGAAGAACCATATGAAAATACAAAAAACTCCACGGAGTAATATGAGATATTGCGAAATGAAGTACATACCAGGACTTTTCGAAAAACTCAGACATACACTTTTTGGCTTTGGCGTAAACTTGGTCGCCACTCCTCCTGCAAAACTGAAAGATCTGATTAGTGCCAAAGTGGACCCGACCCCGACGGATGAAGTTTCTGGGGTATATGTAATTCCACTGAAAACAGAAGATATTTATGTCGAATACATGGGCATGACTTCGCGTAAACTTAAAGTTCATATTAAAGAACATTTGAGAGATTTAAAGTATAACCGACGTACAACAGCCCTGTCAAGACTTACCCAGTAGCAGAATATACAAGTTAATTTCGAAGACGCAAAAATTATATATCTCTCAAAGAATTATCATGATTTAATTATCCGCGAATCAATAGAAATTATTACTAAAGAAAATACTGCTTGTAAGGACGTTTTATCCTACACTGTTAAAAATATCGAGAAAAATTACCTCTGCTTTTAAAGGCTCTCTATTTTCTGATCAATGAAAACCCTACATTAACACCTATGAAACGCTCTCATTGGTCAGAAAATAGATAGCCTTGAAAAACAGAGGTAATTTTTCACGATATTTTTAACAGTGTACAACATACCCAGAATTTGGCTCAGTTTGCTTAAAGAATGATAATACCAGTAATTTTCCACTTCCCTATATCCATGTTTGATTTTCCCAATGTTTCCGGATCTATAAATTAACTTCCACTATCACTCTTTCGTCACCATCTGCGTGGATTTTGAAAATTAGGTGTCAATAACTGTTGTATTTCTTATATTCCTCTGAAGAAGACAATGTTCTTTATAGTTGAAAGTTCTAAGGTATTAAAATAATTTAACATTTTTAAATACTTTGTCATCTTTTAAGTAATTTTGCACATAGTGTAAGTTTAAGATTAAATAATAAATTTTTGGTTTGGATAATTTCTAAACTGCTTGATTGAATGACGATTTGTTTGAAACCCGACGATAATGTGTATCAGAAGTTCAAAATATAATGTCAAAATTAGGTGTTAGTATAAAAAATGTCCAAGTTTAGTGCAATATCTTTGCGTAGGCGGCCTCTTAAATAAAATTTAAGTATATCATTGATTTGTAGACGTTATTACTAATTAATTTTCTACGGCAATTTGCGACAGAGTTATTAGACAGTGGTGCATTTTTTTTTCTGCAGAATCTATATATCATGAAAAATGGATCTTATGAAATAATTTACTTCTAATCTTGAAGCATTTTGATGATTTTTCTGAGGTGGAGAAGGGGGTTCTTCTGAACATTAATACACTACAAAAATCATAGTTAAAACTACAAATTCTGATTATTTGTGTTTTAGTATTTCCATCATCGTTGTTTATGTGTACCGGGAATATGGATGGTGAGGATATTTCTTAAAGTGAAATGCATTATGCATATAAAGAGTAAAATAAATGAAAAATTGTGTATGAAAAATATACAATGTTCTTTTCTATCCATTATACAAAAGGTGAATCGCTGTACCTTGAAGTTACATAAATAATTTCTCTTTTTTAAATTTATTTAGGAATATTTTTTGTAGAAATTATAGGAAAAATAGTTGTAAAATAGTAATTATATATTTTTGTTGCCATTTTCTCATAACCGAAAGAAAATGTAATTAAATTATGTGCTATTTTGAAAAAAATATACACGAATGATTTATGTTAAAACATGGAGCTATTATAAACTATATTTAATTTTAAGTAGCTATATTAATGTTACAAACAAATGAAGGCCTATGAATCATTAGTTGGCCTTTTTTGTCGAGTTTCTTTAATGACGGCATCTTTTTGCTGAATTTGTGTATTATTTTGCGATAGTGACGTCGTATGCATGCTTTACTGAAGATGTTTAAAGGTGGATCGTAAATGTGGAATTCTTAAGCGGATGCGAATGCCGTCATTTTACATAAAATAAAAGCGTGTGCTTTAAGTCTTAAAATATAAATATGTTTTGTACTATTTATATATATGTGGGAACTCGGGCTTGTAAAAACACATTAAACACCACTAAATACCATTTAGAAACTTGAGCCTGACACCATCAAATTTTAAACTAGATTATATTAACAGATTAAATTATGTACAAAAATATTTACAAAGAAAGTGGTCGTCATCTTAATTAGATCACAATTCTGCGAAACGATCACAGCTCATTCATATAACGCACACATCATCGTTCTCTGCGTTCAACAGACTGTCCTCAGTTCAGTTCTAGTTTTTTCCCCGCTCACAAGGAGTGTCTTTCGATCAAAAGTGTCTCTCTAGTACGCATGCGCGCTGTCTAGTTCATGGGGAAAGAAGATCAAACAGAGGAAGGCGATTTGATCGGCAGGTACGAAAGAATTAGTTAGTGGCGCTGTATACAGTAGGCGCGCAGCTTGCTCTGGAAGCTATTAAAAGAAAAGCTTTCGCACAAATCGGTGATCCTGACAGCTTGATCGACCTCGATCGACAGAGTGGACCATAGGAAGGGGCAGCAGGAGCACCTAAAAAGACAAAGAAAAAACAGCAGCATCCGAAGTTCTATTTTGGAAAAAAGTCATCATTATTAAAATTCCTCATCAAAAATTATATTATTTCTTGAAAAAAAATCTCCCTATTCCGTTTTACGTTTCTTCGTCGTTCTTTCTTCTTACGTCTTATCGTCTGACTCGTCTTCCTATTTCTCACGTCTTTCGTCTTCTTTTACCTTACATCTTTTCGTCTTCCTTTACCTTACGTCTTTTTTTCGCTCCTTCGGGATTAATTTTGTCAAAATCGTTTAAATTCAGTCGGGTGGTGTATCGTAGTCGATGTAGTGTCATAATCGGTGAAAGTGTCATCTTCGGAATCATTAATGTCATCTTCGGAATTTAAGTCAAATTTACTTGCATTTTCTTCGAAAAAGAATCTTCTATAATCAGGTTTCTTTTCAGTAAACTTCTGCTTAGGTTTCTTAACTTCGTAATTATTAATTTCAATTTCATCTTCAAATTCATCTGAAGAATTAGGAATATTCTTAATTTTCTTAGAAGCATTACTCTTCAACTTCGCTTTAGAAATTTTCTTAATATTTTCTTTTCTAATATTTTCTTCTGTTATTACATCAAATTTCTGTTTATTATCATTTCTGGAGGAATACAACTTATTTTGTTTATTTTCTAACTTAGTGGAATCTGAATCATTTTTAAGAGTTTTAGCACTGTTAGTCATCTTTATTTGCTTTTTTAACTTAGTCATTTCTTGTCTTAAATTTTCGAAATCTTCCTCGGAATTATTCAATTTTATCTGGATTCTTCTTTTGGACATTTTTATTCTAGAACACTCATCTTCTTATTCTTCTAACTGTTTTTCAAGATGTTTTGAATAGTTATTTATTTTTATTAATCGTAATCGGTATTGTTCTGAACGTTTACTTTCTTCATCTAATTGGGATTTTATATCTTGAAAATGTGTCTCTAATTTTTTATACAATTTACTAACGGTCTGTCTTTCTGTTATTTCTTGTTCTAATTTATCTTCTAACGATTTTATTGTAATTTTCGACTTATTTTTTTCTGACAAAAATGCTTCTTTTAAATCAATTACATCTAATTGTAACATTTTATATTTTGTTTCAACTTCTTTAACTTGGGCAGTTAAATTTTCATTTTCTAGGCGTAGTTCTTTAACTTCAGGGCTAGAACAGTGCCATTGAGAAATAGGTAAATATTTGTTTTGGTTTGGAATTTGTGGGTTGCTATCGTGCAATGTGGAAGAATAAGCGTAAAATTTAGGATTTACAGTTACTTCACTTGAATTAATAACATTGACTAAGGAATTATTCTGGCCTTTATTTAACTTAACATCAGTAACAGAAACAATTAAGGAGCCTTGTTGTATTACATCAATACCAATAATTAAATCATATTCAATAGATTTATCATCAATCACAAAAATAGATGTTTGGAATTTAGAATAATCAATTTCGATTTCAGCCTCAAAGTAGCCGATTGGTCTGAATGATTTTTTACCTAATCCACTTAAAAGCATATCTGTTGGTTCTAAGTTTACATAATTGCTAATTTTATCAAAATTGCTTTTCTTTAGAATAGATCTTTCGCTTCCTGCATCGATTAATGAAATTAAATTTAATGAATGTAACTTTACATGTTTAAAAAACAAATTATGAGAACAGGTTAAAACATTTACATGCGAATCATTAGGTACTTTTGAATCTTTGGTTTTACCACATTTGAATAATTTGTGGCCATATAAATTACAAGAAAAGCAGAGAGGATCTTTATCTTTATTTCTACACTGATTACTTTTATGGAATCTATCGCCACAATTATAGCAACGTATATCTGGTTTATTGGGTCTAGATTTATTTTTAAATTCAACTTATGTTTTCATCTTAGGCCTAACATCAACATCAGGTTTACTATCATAATCGGCACGCAATTTATCATAAATTTTAAACTTCTCTTTAAATTCAACAACATTTGGGCAACCATACAAAAGGATTTTTTAAAAACAGGATCATTTATTCCATTAATTACATACTGAATGAGTGCAGAATCTTATATGTAGCCTTTTGAACATAACTGTTTCATACTTAAAAAATATTCGTCTAACGATTCGTTCGGTTTAATTTTCCTTTTAGATAGCAATTCATGTAATTCTGCTGAATTGCACCTTTTACCAAATTCAGAAATACGTAACGCTTTCAGTAGACCACGAATTTATTTTTGTTTCACCTTCAGTAAATAATTTAGCTCTACCTGCCATACGGCGTTTAGCCAAAATCAATTTGTGCAGATCACTAACATTAAATAAAGAAACAGTATCTTAAAAATCGGCAAGCCATTTTTCTACATTTTGGTATTGGCTACCATCAAATTCAGAAACCATATTTTAATATCATTAATAGAAATGGATGATTTAAGAACATATTCAGGAATTAGAATTTTCTGTTTTTGCTTATTTTCACAACTAGAACTACCAGAATCATTTCTCAAATTATTTTCTGAAACACTCGAAATATCATTATTTTTATAGGAATCATCATCGCTCTCATTATCGCTAAGAGCACCTTTATCAGGAATTAAATTAGATTTCAATACATTAAAATCACATAACGAAGAAATTATTATGGCAGCAATTTCATCGAAAGTTCCAGAATTATTTATACACCAAACATTGCAAATCGTTATTAAGTCATTAACGGAAAAACTATCTTTAATTTTTTGCAATTTTGAGTTATATTCATCCGAATCTATTTCAAAAGCAAAGCCAGTAAAATTTCGAATTTTACGTCTATTATTTCTATCACCGACTTCTCCAAAAATTAGTGTATGCAACGTCTTAGTACTCGAAGACTTTTCCGCTTTCAATGAAAGTTCTAATTCCTTAAAATCAATTAACTTTGACATATTGAAAAGGAAAAAACAAACTCACTTCTTAGAATGGGTACCCAGCTTTAAAATATTCGCTGCATTGCTATTAGACAGGGGCGGACTGGCTTAGTTTGGCCCACCCCGCTAGACTTATGCACTGGCCCACCAAAAGACAACCCCATTGTTAAAATGTTTGAATACTGACGTTAAACACAACCCCTTGCTCTAACTGTATGAAGACGACTTAATTCGAAACATATTAGCATCTTTGTAATCGTTTATTTTCAACCAGCTGACCTGCCCGGAGACCGTTATAATAACTATAAACAAAACTCAAGTTTGTATGATTTTATATCTTTTGAAAATCTTTTAAATGAACCTAGTTTCGGGAACCCAATTGCCTTCCGCAGCATCTAGTGTGTTCCCAATAAACCTCTTTTCGAACGGACCTGGTTTCCCGCTACCTAATGCAGCCTGTACCGGAAGTGATCCGCACATACCGGAAATAATCAAAAACTAAGTTGAGTGAGCCAAATCTGTAGAAATCCAGCCCATAGAACCCGAAAAATGCTGGTAACTGAAGTCTAAGATAAAATTTCATAATACAGAGAGTAGCTGAATTGTAATCTAAATTGAAGTAACTAAATTCCGTTGAAATTAACAGGGCTGCGGAGTCGGAGGCGGGCCCATTTTTGAGCGAAAGAGTCGGAGTCGGAATCGGATCTGTTAAAATTGTCGGAGTGGGAGTCGTCCATTTTCCCCACCGACTCCGCAGCCCTGGAAATTAGGCCCTTGGAACCCGAGGAAAGAATGCGCCCCCAAGCGGTGGAAGGTTCTCCCTTCTGTAAATTTCACAAATTACTTTTAACATTAACACGATATTTAATAAACGGATGAAAGCCCTTATCTAAAGTTATCTTTAAACCAGGGTTGGAAAAAAACCGGTTTATTTGGTTTAAACCATGTTTTTTTTTTAATATAATTTCCTTTTGCATACAGATGCATATCTGTTGATAAAATAAACATTTTTGGATATACAGTAAATTCTGTCTAAGGCGGGCTCTGTATAAGCCGGAAATCTGTCTACCGCGAAAATTTTTTCAAGTCCCGGCGAACCCATAGAAAATTACATTAATTCATGCTGCATAAGGCGGAATCTGTCTGACGCGGAAACGGAAAGGATTTTAAGGTCCCACCGAAACCAAAATTTTGCATAAGGCGGAAAAAGGATAATTTAAAAATGAAAAGCGTTTTGTTTATTAAACTTTAAAACTGATAAGTCAAATAACTCAATGTCGAGCATGTTAGCTAAAATTCCGTAAGCTTTTAAAAAAGTTAATTCAAAAGAACAGAAACTTTAAATTTTAAGGAATTTATGCTTATGCCATTTTTTCATATGCAAAATTGCATCTAAAAGTTAATATTTCTAGTAAAATGAACATTTATGAAAATGATTACGTATTTTCGAAAGTACAATATATTATACTTTAAGATTGTACGCAAATTCAAAATTATAGCGTTCTTTCTCATTCTCGAAGTTTTTTTTTTTTTTTTTTTTTTTTTTTGTGTGTGTGTGTGTATAAACTTCCAATATGAATGTATTACAGCAGTACTAAGAAATTGAATAAAGTTTCTTATTTATCTTTAAAAAGACAAAGGATCTTTCAGAATTTCAGTTTTCAACCTATTTTCTAGTCAGGAGAATCAATAAAAGATCGTCATCTTCCAGGGATTTTTTTTTTTTTTTGGGGGGGGGGGGGGGAACTTTTTTGCATAAGCCGGAATATTGTCTACCACGGAAATTTTTCTCAGTCCCGACCGATTCCGCCTTACACAGAGTTTACTGTATATAAGTAATTTAACTTTTGAAAAATATTTAAATTAAATAATTAGAGTCAATTATATAGAAAATTGAAATCATTTCTAATTTAAACATTATTAGTAACAGCTATGTCTTATGTTCAAAGTAAACTGCTCTACACAGTGAAACATTGGTATCTTTTAAAATCGTATGAAGAATCCTTTGATTAATAATTTAATAATCAATCAATAAACATTTGATGCAGTTTCATGAATATAATATATTATTCTATGGTTGTTATTATTTTTTTTAATATCCAAATACTTCTGGTTATTTTGTTTTCTGAGTGATAACTCCAAGTTTCCAAGTCAACATTTTTGGCCCTGAGATTCAGCAACTAACAGAAAAGATTGATGGGTATTATTGAAATGCTATAACTAGCACTCAATTTTTGCAAGCTGTGTTATTCAATTTGATATCTTAAGTTACTCTTTTAAATTCTTTAAGGATAATCTTTCCTTATCCAGAAAATTTTCTTTTACAACTTAACCAAAATCTTAAACATCATTGTATTTTGTTATTAATTGCTGTAAATAATCTGCATTTTTTAACTGAAAATATTTTACGCTAAATATTGAATATTATTTATCTATTTTATCTTTTCTAATTTCCCATGTTTTAAGAAAAATCTTTAGAGTACCAGATATGTTCATCAGCATATGCTAATTTTCATTCTACATGCATAGAAACATGACCTAGGCTCATTATGTCTCATGTTGACTGCTGAGATGAAGTGGTAAAAGTAAAAATTACTTCTATCAATAATTTAAAACAATTAAATTGCAAAAAAGAGAAAATATTATATTAGATTTGTTTCTAAAAAAACCAATTGGGTTAAACCGTTGTTTAAACCATGGTTAAAACCACTTGGTTTAAACCGTGCCAATCCTGCTTTAAACTAACGCGATTTTTAATTTACGGCTGTAGTGAATAAAAAAAAAAAAAAAAAAATCCCTGCCGACTCGGGCCTACAGGTGGAGGTAGATTTCGAAGTTAAGTACTAAATTCACCAACAAAACTTATATCAACATTAAATATAAACCCAGTTCCTTCACTAAGAATGAGCTCTAGGGAGCTAAACATTTTGTGAAAATTCTTATATACACGAATACACACACGCATGTATATGGAATAGGTTTAAAAATGGCTAAAACAAATTCAGAGACCCTCAAAGTGTTAAAATATGTTAATATTTCCATACTCGGGTTTTTATAATGTTTTAATACGTTTCTTCAAACTCACATGATGTTACATATTCACCTGCTGAGATACATTATATATACAATATGACGTAATATATTTTTGATTCGTCAAACTATTTATTTCATTTTGAGTTTTCATTCTGAAATCTTGCTCTAGAAAACTTATGACGTAATATTCAATTTGTTTTCAATTCGTCAAACTATTTATTTAATTTATTTTTTCACGTGAAAAATCTTGCAAAAGAAAAGCAATTGTTGTGGTGAGAATTTTATTGTTTTGTTTTTTTAATTGTTGGCAACTGCTATAATGAAAAATATTTATTTTTTCCTGTCATTGTTGTGTAAGAGCTGGTTTTATCAGAATCTTGTTAAGACGGTATTCAAAATTTTGAACCTTCCCCATTTCCATTGCCTTGGGCCGATTTTGCCCATTTTCAATCCCCGCCGAGATATTAGCCATCTCAAAGTTGTTGGCGAGTTTGAAGACGATCCGTGCATAATTGCGACTTTTATCGTGCGGACAAAATTTAGTACATACATACATACATATATATATATATATATATATATATATATATATATAAACTTTTTAGGTGGGGGGGTGGTTTGGGGTTCCTGGGGTCATATAATGAAAAGTTATGAAGGAATTTTTCAAAAGTCGCACCATGGTAACGACTGCAATAGGTAGTATTTCTTACGAAATCTACCTAAAAGAGGGACTGAGTCCTGGGGTCCAGGATCTTAACTGGAATGTAGTTTTAAAGCAGATGGAGGACACTAAAACTATGTTACAGAAAACTGTAATAAAATCGGATCGTTTTTAAAGAAGCTGCAACATTGGCCCCAAGAAGGATATTAATATTCAAAATTGGTGGGAGCTGCACTCTGAGAATTTTTTTATCGTTCATGCAGTAGCTGGAGGACCTAAGAAGTTGTTAGAAAAAAAAAGCTAGTGAATCGGACCATTTTTAATGGAGCTATAATAGGGGACCCAAAAGAGGCTAATTGAAAAAGAGAAAAAGAGGCGTTAAAAGCAGGTCTATATCATGAAACATATTAAAATGTCTTAGTACTTAACGTTTTAGATCTAGAAATTAAGCATAGGGCATGAATTATTTGTTAGAATAATATTTTAAAGAAATGCATAAAAAATTGAGTAAATGCTTTAAAAAAAGGCCCTAGGCCCCAAATAAAAATATGAGAGTGTTGGTCTTGGAAGAAGAGTCCAAGACTCAACTTTAAAATTTTGCACTGAGAAGATGAGAAAATTAGGAGATGAAAATGCATGGCGCACAAAACGTTCAAGGTCCCTGGACTGGGTCCTACGAGACCATAGGGGACACAAGGATGTAGAAAAGTGAGAATAACTAAATGGAAAAATGGTTCTGAAAATGATGATCGGATTAAGAAGGGGCAATTTATTAACAATTTATGGTGCAAAAACTTGAAGGGGCCAGGAACTTAACTGGCATGTAGTTGAGCTTAAAGATATTTTTAGTAGTTTTAAAATAATCGGCCGACGCTAGAACTACGTTGAAGAAAATTACATGCAATTCGGATCATTTTTGAAAAAGTTGCACCAAGAGTCCCAAGAAGACGATTAATATTCAAAATTAGAGATAGCTGAAGTCTGAGAAATTATTTTGTCGTTCATGTAATATCTGGAGGACCTAAGAAGTTGTTAGAAAAAAAAGCAGTCAAAATTAAGCTTAGGGAATTAATTATTAGTTAGAATAATATTTTAATGAAATGCGTAAAAAATTGAGAGAATGCTATAAAAAGGTCCTAGGACTCCAATAAAAATATGAGGGTGTTGGTCCTGGAAGAAGAATCCAAGACTCAACTTTAAAGTTTTGCACTGCGAAGGTGAGAAAATTAGTGGATTGCATGGTGCACAAAGAGTTCAAGGGCCCTGAACCGGGTCCTATGGGACTACGTGGGGCCCCAGGGTCTTAACTGGAATGTAAAAACGTGAGAATAACTAAATGGAAAAAGAGTGCCAAAAATGAAGATTGGATTAAGAGGGGGAAATTTATTAACAACTTATGGTGCAAAAACTTCAAGGGACCATGTACCGGGCACCAAGGGGACAGTAACTTAATTGGCAGGTAGTTAGGTACAAAGGTATTTTTAGTAGTTATTAAAGTAATCCGAGGACGCTAGAACTAAGTTAAAGAAAATTGCTAGCAATTCGGATAATTTTTAAAGAAGCTGCACCACGGGCCCCAAGAAGGCGAGTAATATTCAAAATTGGTGATAGCTGAAGTCTGAGAATTTTTTTTTTTTATTTTTATTTATTTATTTATTTATTTATTTATTTATTTTTTTGGTCGTTCATGTAGTAGCTGGAGGACCTAAGAAGTTGTTAGAAAAAAAAAATTAGTGAATCAGACCATTTTTAAGGGGGCTATAATAAGGGACCCAAAAAGAGGTAGCTGATAGTTTAAAACAGGGCCCTAACATGAAAACATGTTAAAATGTCTTTGTACTTAGAGCTTTAGATCTTCAATTAGTCAAAATTAACCATAGGGAATGAATTATTCATTAGAGTAATGATTTAAAGAAATGCACAAATGCGCGATGCGGTTACCTAGGGGCCCCAGGGTCTTAACTGGAATGTAGAAACATGAGAATAACTAAATGGAAAAAGGATCCCAAAAATGAAGATCGGATTAAAATGAAGCAATTTTTTAACAATTTATTTGCACAAAAAATTCAAGGGGCCCTGTTTCGGGCCCCAAGAGTCCAGGGTCATAACTGGAAAGTAAAAAGGCGAGAATAACTATATCGAGAAAGGTCTCCCAAAACGAAGAATTTTGGATAAAAAGGGGCTAGTTATTGACAATTTAGTGTTTAAAAACTAAAAGGGGCCCCGGCCCTTAGAAAATTAAAAATCCAAACCTCAGGTGCATCAGGACCTGTCTTGGATTATCCTCACCTAAATTTTCAAATTTCTACGTGCGATATATTTCTCTAGCTATCGTACACAGACAGACAGAACGATTTGTTCTTTTGTTAGTATAGATTGGTAGTAATTTCACCGTGAAAAAAAAATCTTGTGGGTGGGGGCGGAGGTTAACCTGCTTAATTTTTATTTATTTATTGAATATTGAAACTTTAAACAATTAAAAGATATATGCGTAATAAAGAAAAACGTTTTAAATTTCTTATGGGAATTCAGTTCAGAAATTTTTATTCTTTGTATTTAAAAAAATTATTTGGTCCAATGGTGGGTAAATTGCGGTGTCTGCATCGGCCAACGATATCCTAAGAATAGACGATGGCTCCTTGTGAAGGGGTTCCAAACGGGAATAGCGAATCGCTGACAGTAGCGTATGCAACACCTAGGAAAATCCATCCTTCACCCGGAATTTGATCGAGGCCCCTTTGTGTTGAAGGCTAACATGCTAACCAACTTGCCGTAAAAAAAAAAAAAAAAAAAAAAAAAAAAAAAAAAAAAAAACAACTTTAGTACACTAACACTCTGTGCACTATATTGTAAATTTTGTTCTGGAAAGTGGTAGTATTGACTGGAAAGAGTTAGTACTATTAAAATTGACACATGTACGTTGATTAATTTGTTATTTGAAATATCATTATATTCATTTGTACATTTTATTTTGCTTTGAAATTATCAATATATATACTCTTTGTACATTGACTAATGTTTTTTTTTTTTTTTTTTTTTAATATCAATGTAGTACCTGAAAATTGAACAGTTTGTTTTATACCCTTTCTACTGACTAATTAGAATGTCGAATATCTGAACAATTCTTTGAACTTGAGACAACTCCATCAATTATCTTATCATAATCGTAATCAAGAGATCATTCAACGCTGAATAGGATAAAATCACCTAACAGTTTTTGTCCGAGAGATGAACGCAAGCAGTTCTTTATAATTTTAAGTGTTGAGAATACTCGTTCACAAGACACTCGAGTGCATTATAAAGTCAATATGTACTTATAAGCTATGTACATTGTACAATGATGGATAAATACGAGCATAGGCATTCAATTCGCACAAGCTAGTGAATTTTTACATTTCTTATTAACTTTACAGCGATCCTCATCATCTTTAATGAGTTCTTCTGAATCGCTCGTTTCTTTGCTGTAAGCGGCTGAGAGCTCGCTACTTCGAGATTGTTGTTGCAATAGCGACTGATTATAATCAGCATAGTGCCGGGAAAATTGCAGCAACTCTTATCTGACAGTCTTTATTGACTTTCGCCCAGCCAGACAGAGTACTAAGAGCTTCTTCAGCAAGTACATTTAACAATTTAACCTCACTGAAGCGGCGAGGATCAAACCAGGCAATGTCTTTCATGAACAAGTCATTTCCAGTAAATCATGTCTTCAACAGCTGAATAGCTGTGTCTAAGATGACATTATAAACGTTTATCTTAAATACTTCCGATGGTGATCCGATAATACTTCTTGCCTCATCGTGAGAATATTCACCACATCGACATTTCGCTATACATATT
Organism: Maratus speciosus; assembly: GCA_963932465.1. NCBI lineage: Eukaryota > Metazoa > Arthropoda > Arachnida > Araneae > Salticidae > Maratus > Maratus speciosus. Next base: position 171,902,056 of record OZ010790.1, on the reverse strand, counting down.
CTCTTTTCCGTAAGGAAATTTTCAATTTCAGTGGTGTACTCCTTTTCTATTAGTTGCTTCTGAAGAAGTTCTGCAAGTTCAGAAGCATTTTTCAGAACCATATCAAAATTATTTCTTTTGCGTAACAGATTGGATTTTGTTAGCAGCAGTTAAGTAGTCCTGGCCGTTCATTTGCAGATACTTCGATGTGGGCGTAGAGATATTGAATAGGTCACTGAGAATGGTTGCTATTAATACATAATTAATATTAATATGAAATGTGCACCAATTATCAATCAGTGATCTTGCCGAAAAAGATACATGTGACGGGAAATCGTCCATTTCGGTGATACTTTGTAGGCATTTAAGCAATGTTAAAAACTTCTGTGTGATGACTTCAAAACTTATGAAAAAAGTTTTGAAGACTCGTCAAACATGCTATTAAATGCTCGATCCTTACTCCACCACATAGTAGCGTTCACTTTTTGTAATCGGCGAAGAAGTTTATTTTCACATACAGACTCCTTATTCACTGAAGTCCATACTTTCATTTGCCTATACGAATCTGAGATAAATATGGTTGTAGCTTGCATTAAGTCCAAGAAGTCCGTTGTCGATTTGTAACCTTCTGTTTCATCTGTCAGGACCAAATTTAGCACATGCGCATATCAATGCACATACTTGATATTTCGATTGTTCTTTGTCACTTGTGCCTGCAGATCTTTAAATCCCCCACTCATATTTGCTGCACCATCAAAAGAAGTGCCAACTATATTCATGTTCAAATTTTGATGTCAGAATTCTGAGATTTGGTCGATTATCTCCAGAACTACTGGGCAGATTTTAATGAAATTAGGTATGCATATAGGTTTATATAATGCAACAAAAATAAACATTCAACAGTTATAATGCGTAAGAATCATCAGCTTAGAAGGTATAAAACAGAGCTTACAATATTGAACCAAAAAATGGGTTAATAGGAGTTATGGTCCCCGCTTACAGTTATACAGCTCTCGCAACATGAACTCATACTGGAAATAAGGCAGTTTATGAGTCCCGGTGGCAGTTAGTCTCACTCCTCGACAACGCTGTTTTCAGGCCCTGCGTAGTTCTGGGAGGTGAAAAAGGAGTTCCAACTTTCCTCCCCAGAGCATCGCAGGCATGCTCTATAGGGTTTAGGTCTGGAGATCAGGCTAGACAATCCATCAAGCGAATATCCTCACTTTTTAGAAATTCTTCTTGTATTTTGTAGGTTTTTTGAATTAAGCAGTAGACTGTATACACTAACTTTTTCCACTATTTAATTGAAAGCTTTCACAATTTCACAAATAAATTATCCGCTTAGGGATCACAACACACTCTCATCGAGATCCACAAACTCGACTGACACAGAAAAGAATATCAACAATAAATTCCCTGCGCAGAGGGAAAAACAGAGTACATGTTTTCATTTATCCCTACGCAGAGGGAAAAGGCTGGAATATTCAGTTTCACTTTAGCACAACTGAAATACATGCAATTAAGAATTATAAAAGCAATTTAAAACTAAACATTCTCCCGGCCTTGAAAGCCGAAAGGGTTTCAAAAATTTACTCTAAAGGTAATTTACATAACTTAGTAATTGGCCTTTTCAATTCACTATTTTCAGTTCTCAGGGTAACTACACGAACCTTTTTATCAGGTCCAGGATGTGTTTTAATCACTCTAGCTAATTTCCATTGTAAAGGGGAAAGACCTTCATTTTTTATTATAACTAAATCACCTATCTTAATATTAGGCTCTTCTTTAAGCCATTTTACTCTCTGTTGTAGGGTCGAAAGGTACTCATTACCCCATCTTTTCCAAAAGTGTTGGAGCATTTTCTGCACTAATTGCCACCTGGTCAATCTTGAAGCAGGTATCTCTGAAATATCAACTTCTGGTACTGAAGTAAGAGGAGCACCAATTAAAAAATGACCAGGGGTTAAGGCCTGTAAATCATTAGGATCAGAACTTACAGGACAAAGGGGTCTAGAATTTAAACAGGCTTCGATTTGAGCTAAAAGAGTTGAAAGTTCCTCAAATGTTAAAACTGAATTGCCAACGGTTCTTTTTAAATGAAATTTCATCGATTTAACACCAGCCTCCCAAAGTCCTCCAAAGTGAGGGGCTGAGGGTGGATTGAAATGCCAATTTATTTCTTCCGAACTTAAGTACTTTGCCACTTCTTCATTATGCAGAGAAGAAGTTGCAAATTTATACAATTCTTTCAACTCCTTGCTCGCACCGACAAAATTTTTGCCACAATCACTTACAATTTCTTTAGGTTTGCCTCGTCTGGATATAAATCGCTTGAGACAAGCTAAAAAGGCCTGAGTAGATAAATCAGTCACTAATTCAATGTGAATTGCATGGGTAGAAAAACATATAAATAATGAAATATAACACTTAAAAGATTTTGTACCTCTACCTTTTCTAAATTTACATAATATAGGTCCTGCATAGTCAGTTCCTGTGACAAGGAACGGACGGGTAGGTTGCACTCTAGTAGAAGGTAAATCAGCCATGATTTGTTTGGACATAGAAGCAGAAGCACGAGCACAAATTACACAATTTTTTACAAACTTTCTTACAACACTTCTTCCACTTAAAATCCAATATCGCTGTCTGATAACACACAATAGTAGTTGAGGGGCAGCATGAAAGTGAGATAAGTGAAAATATCTAATAATCAGCACAGTCACTGGATGATTTTTTGGTAACAATATTGGATGGATTTGATCTTGTGTGAGATTTGAATGACGAAGACGTCCTCCCACTCTGAGTATTCCTTCATCATCAAGGATTGGAGAAAGATTGATCAATTTGCTATTGCGAGGTAAACACTTACCAGAAGTCATACATTTAATGTCGTCAGTAAATGATGACTTTTGCACTTGTTTGATGATCACTTTTAAAGCAATCTGAATTTCTGTGTTTGTAAGAAAACCTAAGTTTCGTTTTGAAACAGGTAAACGAGAATTCGTAAGAAATCTCAAACACCAAGCAATTACACGTTTTAGCTTAGTAAAGGACGATATATTTGAGAGAATAGGCATTTCCTCACTTAACTGAGCTGTAGCACAAAAATAATTTTTTCTTTGCTCTATTAAGGCTTCATCACACAAAACACTACCTAATTGCGGTTCTGGAGAGGTGAAAGATGGATCACTAAGCCAACTCGGACCATTCCACCAAAGTTCTAATTTAGGCAAAGATATTGTTTTTAATGGTGAAACTCTTGTTTTTGCAGTTAATATTCTAACTGATACAGTTGAATCATCGGATAAGGACCTTAAATAAACAACTGCACCATATGCTATTAAGGAAGCGTCACTAAATGAATGAATTTCAAATTTGTTAGCTGAGGGAATAATTGCTAACCGAGGCACAGTAATCGATGTCAAACATGGAAGTTCTTCCCGAATTTTTATCCACCTATTTTTTATGAGTAGTGGAACAGGATCGTCCCATGCTAGATGTAGACTCCAAAGTTCCTGATGTAGAATTTTTGCAGAAATTATAAAGGGAGAGATCCAACCAAGTGGATCAAACATTTTGGCTATATCTGACAATATAGATCTCTTTGTAACTTCTTTTAATGTTGGTTCTATGCTTACACTAATTTTGAAGACATCGCGATTTGAGTCCCATTTTAATCCTAGCACTTTTATTGAATTATCGTTCTCAATTGATAAATCGGGTTTAGTCTGAATTAAATTTTCAGCAATGTTTTTTAGTGCACTAATGTCGTTTGATGCCCACTTACGTAATTCAAATCCGCCTCTTTTCATTAATTCTTGTAACTCTGATATTAATTTAGTAGCTTCTTCGGGAGATGATGCACCTGTAAGTAAGTCATCGACGTAAAAATCACGTAATACAATGTTTGATGCTAATGGAAAATTTAATTTTTCATCCAACGCTAATTTTTGAAGAACTTTAGTAGCTAAATATGGGCTAGATGCTAATCCACATGTTACTGTAGTGAGACGATATTCACTAATATCATCGGAAAATTTATCTTTCCAGAGAATTCGTTGAAAATCTTGATCTTCAGGATGTATCTTAATTTGACGAAACATTTTAGCAATATCAGCGTTAATAGCTATAGCGTGTGTGCGGAATCTCAACAAAATGAAAAATAACTCTTGTTGAACCCTAGGTCCTACAATTAAATTTTCATTAAGAGAAACATTATTTGTAGTTTTTGCACTCCCATCAAACACAACTCTAAGACGGGTTGTTGTGCTAGATTCTCTAATGACTGGATGATGTGGAAGATAATAAATTTCATTAACGGGTTTTTGAATTTCGCTCTTCGGTATTTTTTCCATATGTCCCATATCAAGATATTCATTCATAAATAGACAATAATTTTCATACAAATCCGGTTCTCTATTAAATCTTTTTTCTAAGTTTAGAAATCGTTTCATAGCTAGTGATTTTGTCTCCCCTAATTCTTTACATTGCTTCTTAAATGGCAAACGCACAATATATCTTCCATTCGAATCTCGTGAATGGGATGTATCGAAAATTTCCTCACAATATTTTTCTTCATTTGTGTATATTTCCTTCGAGGGGATATTTTCTAACTCCCAGAACTTTTTCACATAATCTGTTTCAACATTTGCAAAATTAACTATAATATTTGGTTTATTTTCTGAAAATGTATCACTATCTCCTGTTATTAACCACCCGTAATCCGAATTTACTGCAAAAGGAAGTCCTGGTTTCCCAAATATTTTTTCTCCTCTAATTATAGATAATGATAGAGACACGCCAAATAATAAGTGTATTGGGCCTGGTTCATTCCACTTAGGGTCAGCTAATGTTATGTTCTTTAAGTGACTGAATGAATTAGTATCATATGATACAACTGGTTGATTACTCGTTATCTTTTTCAAAATATAAAAAGTACCTAATCGTGTGTTTTGTTTATCAAAATGTGGAGAAAATTCCAATCTTACAACGCCACGAGTTTCTTCGGAGTATCCCATTCCCAAACATTTAATCTGTAAATTAGCTGAATTTCTTTTTATTCCTAATAATTGTATCGCACGCTCACTTATAAAATTATTGGTACTGCCAACATCTATAATGCAACGCAGTAATTTATTACCTCCATAATTATCTTTCACATTAATCAGCGCAGTTGCAAGTATGCCAAATGATTTTGAGTATATTTCACCAAGGCAAGAATTTATTGACATGTTTACATTACTAGATGATTCACCAACAGTCTCACTATTTTGATTCGAGGATTGAGGCGTTACTTGGTTTTTTATATCTGGATAATTTGTTTCTCGCCTTTCATAATGTAATAAGCTATTGTGATTCTTCAAATTACATTTCGAACAAACTCTTTTTGAGTGACAATTAATTAATTTATGTTCTGGAGATAAACACGCAAAGCAGAGATTTTTATTTTTTACAAATTGCACCCTTTCGCGAACAGATAACTTTAGAAACTCACTGCACTTAGATATTTTATGACTATTCAAAGAACAATATTTACATTCAATATTATTAACAGAAGCAGTCATTGCAGTTAATTTAGGATAACTGTTTTTCTTATAATTAATATTTCCTCTAGCAGATTGTAATGAACGAGCATAATCTTTCAGAAAAATTATCAATTGAACTAACGTTGGAAGCTCGTCATTTTTTAACTGGCGTTCCCACCATAATTTAATATTATGATCAACTTTTTGCAATATTAAATAAATCAACAAAGTTTCTGAAAAGCCACTTACCTTCTGATCCAATATTTCGAAAGAACGGACACATTCATTTGTTATATCTACCAAATTAAGTATTGCTGCGGGTGCATCACCTTGCACGAATGGAAAATTTAATAATTTTCTAATGTGGCTGTATATTAATTCACGTTTGTTAGAATATCTTTCAGATAGCAAGTCCCATGCGATACTATACTTCGAATCTTCAATAGGTATTGATTTTATTATTTTCAAAGCGTCTCCTTGACAAGATAATTTCAAGTATTGCAGCTTCTGAGCTGGCGATAGATTTTCATTATTATGTATACTCGCATTGAATAAATCTTTAAAACTCAACCATTCACTAATTTGACCACTAAATGATGGTAGAGAAAGCTTTGGTAATTTTATTTCATTAACTTCCTTCTTCGGATTGTTCACATTTATTTTTCTCGCTGTAATTGCATGTTCGATTTTTACTATCAATTCATCAAAGATGTCTTGCTGTTCGTCCTTTTCTTCTATAAATGAATCGATGTCGTTTTCTTTACAAGTAGAAAAAATCGTTTTAAACAACACCTTCAACTCTTCCTCTAATTTTTCTGCTTCCCTTTTTAATAACTGAAGTTGCTCTAATTCACACACATTCAGATCAGTTTTAAGAAATTTGTTTTTCAATCTCGTTATTGAAGATTTCAACACTCGTTTATCAGTTTCTAAGTTTTTATCCATTTTTCTCTCTCAGTATTATAATTTGGCACACTTCCAATGATTTCACGCTTTCACTTTCGAACGAAATTTAGATACGCATCATTCTTTGCACTTAGTTCGTTTTAACTCCGGTTTTAGACGACCAAATGTACTTTGTAGGTTTTTTGAATTAAGCAGTAGACTGTATACACTAACTTTTTCCACTATTTAATTGAAAGCTTTCACAATTTCACAAATAAATTATCCGCTTAGGGATCACAACACACTCTCATCGAGATCCACAAACTCGACTGACACAGAAAAGAATATCAACAATAAATTCCCTGCGCAGAGGGAAAAACAGAGTACATGTTTTCATTTATCCCTACGCAGAGGGAAAAGGCTGGAATATTCAGTTTCACTTTAGCACAACTGAAATACATGCAATTAAGAATTATAAAAGCAATTTAAAACTAAACACTTCTATATGGGCTATCTATATGGGCTATATGGGCGCGTGTTGTAGTTAAATAAAATGAAATCAGGCCCAACTGCATACCCGAAAAAGCGAACATGTGGTACCAAGATATCATCCCTACACCTCACACTCGTCATAGAGCCTTTGCCAAATACAGGAAGGGGTGTGCACCCTTCCAATATGATGCCTGCCCAGACCATCAAACCTCCACGGGCATAGTGGTCTATTTCTTGGAAGTTGGAAGGCAAGCAGCTTCCCTAGTTTTTACCAGACGAAAGTAGGTCGAGAATTTGTATTTACGCTGAACAGAGACTCATCAGTGACAGTGAATAGGATTGTCTTCCATCGATCCCAAGTCCAAAGTCGATGATCTCTGCACCATGTTAAACGGATTCCCCTGTGTGCAGAAGTGAACAGGACGCAAGCAGCAGGTCATATTGCAAACAGTAACCCTTGAGATTCGGCTTCCTGTGGCCGTATAAAGTTTACGAGAGAGCTGAGAATCTGTTGCACTCCTGTTACCCCTTTCTGTAGTGGACAAATAGCGATCTTCGTTGGCCGTCGTGGCTCTTGGACGACCTTGCCAAGGCTTTCTCTTTCTGGATCTAGTGTCCTTAAACTGTTCGGTTTGAAGTCTCTAGGAAGTTGCACTTGAGACTGCCCTGTTTTCAGTCTTTCTGCGATTTGCCACATCATTATAATTTCCAAACGTTGGTGGTTTCTCATTTTTACCGTTTTCTTTTGTATTTCATCGAAAATTGCAACAAAACATCAAGATATTCGGTGAGGTGTGCTAGCGAACAAAACTTTTTACTTTATCCCCTAGCTCTCGGCTTCTATACAAAATGAGTAAATTTCACAGATCTTCCAAAGATTGTTGATGGGCGAGGAAAAGGAAAAATTGGGACTAACCCGATCAAAGAAAAGAAAAAAAAACGCTTTACGGGAAAAAAAATTTGAGTTTCATAATTATTGTTTTTTAGTTTTATTGAAAAGAAAAATAACTCAAAAAATTATTTTTTTGGCCCACTGCATCCGTTTGGCCCACCCCGCGATCGCGGGATAGCGGGGTGGGTCAGTCCGCCCCTGCTATTAGAACACTCTATTAAATTTATTCCACGCTGTCATCACGCTTAAAGAAAGGCGTCATATCACTTACATTGAAAGTTTCTGGGCGGCGTCAACCAACAGGACATCAACACTTGAATTATTAAAACCAAAACTTTGTGGGTATAAAGTTCTCATAACACTTCTCGACACCAAATGTGGGAACTCGGGCTTGTAAAAACACATTAAACACCACTAAATACCATTTAGAAACTTGAGCCTGACACCATCAAATTTTAAACTAGATTATATTAACAGATTAAATTATGTACAAAAATATTTACAAAGAAAGTGGTCGTCATCTTAATTAGATCTCAATTCTGCGAAACGATCACAGCTCATTCATATAACGCACACATCATCGTTCTCTGCGTTCGACAGACTGCCCTCAGTTCAGTTCTAGTTTTTTCCCCCGCTCACAAGGAGTGTCTTTCGATCAAAAGTGTCTCTCTAGTACGCATGCGCGCTGACTAGTTCATGGGGAAAGAAGATCAAACAGAGGAAGGCGATTTGATCGGCAGGTACGAAAGAATTAGTTAGTGGCGCTGTATACAGTAGGCACGCAGGTTGCTCTGGAACTTATTAAAGGAAAAGCTTTCCCACATATACATATATTATTTTTCATCAAAGGCAAAAATAATAATAAGCCAGAGGCAGCAGCGGTCATTCGCTAGCTTCAGGGCCCCAAGCCCTCCTTTCTCTCTTTTCGATATCTTTAATTTGTGTAATTTCCCTTTTAAATTTGCTCGGTTTTAATTTTCGATTTTTTCTAGGGATGTGGCTGCGTGGTATTAAAAATAGCTTGAAATTAAATAAATAATTTCTCTTTTAATCCTTTATTGAGGAATAATAATAAAGTAAAACCTCAGACTTTAAGTTTTTAACACGTTATGCATAAATGCATTTAAAAATTCCCTGTTTTTTTCTGCTTAAAATGGCGTTTAAAGCATGTTTCTGTATTAATTGGAACAGGAAATATTTTTTTGTTTGTTTTGGTTTGTTTTCAAAATATAGCTTTCAAGCAATGGTTGTCATTGTACGACTGTTTGTGAAAATGCGTTTTTGGTCATGATGTCTTTTTTGCATCATTTGTCGTTTTTAAATTGTTATAAGTCAAGAACCGTTAAAGATAAAGGGTTCACACTTGAAACATGTCGTTTTAAGTTATTTTAATTTACTTTTGATTCAACAAATTTGGAAAAAATATTTACTTTTGAATATATGATTTAAAAAAATTTAAATCCTTTTTTTTTTAAATTTTCTTTAAATGTTTTTGATTTTTATTTAAATTAATATTTTTACTTTTTATTTAAATTAATATTTTAAAAAATGCTGAACAAAATTTAAAACGATGTATTACTGTTAATTTAATGAAAAAAAATTAAATTCTACATATAATATTTCGAGTTATAACGATTTTGTACTACCCCACTTTTAAATATTTTTTTTTATTTTTTATTTCTTTAAAAACATTATGATAAGTTTTATCATGGTATTTTGCCTACAAATTACATGGTTAACCAACACAAAAAATATAAAATTTTTAACTCAATAAATAAAAATTATTTTAAAATGTGTCCCGGACCCCCTTAACGCATGATTTTTTATTTTGTTCGGAAAACATTTTATTTGATTCTATTTTTGTTAATTTTCCATTAGAAACACAGTGAAAAAAATTATGTTTCTGTTGGACGTAATATCATACCTGAGTACAAATATTTCTCAAAAATGATGATTTTAAATTATATAGTTATTTTAAATTATTTACACTGCACAATAACAACTAATCAATGTTATAATAATTCTTATAATGCTTTAATTGATTTGAAGAATTAATAATTACTACCTTATAAAGATAGAGAATAAACACCGGTTGACCGTATCAACAAAAGATGTTATAACCTCTCAGTGGTAATAAATCAGAACAAAAACAGAATTCACGACGTTAAATGCATGTTATCACACGTAAGTAACTGACAATATTTCATAAAAATACCAATAGAATACGCCAAATGGCAAAAAAAAAAAAAAAAAAAAAAAAAGATAATGTAGCTACTGCGTTACTTTATGCTTTTATGAATTAAGATTTTTAATGAAAATCGTAATAAAATAGTATACTTTAAAATATATTGATCCTCTTTTAAAAATATAGTCATGAAAATAATTTATATGTGAATGGATGACAAAAAATATTCATTTTATAAGCATCCTTTTGAAACTATGAAGACTTATTTCTCAATATCCTTAATAATGTGAACAATAGCTTTTGTTTAATTTTCAAATATGGAAATTATTTTATAAATGTTCCTTTACAAAACATCAATAACAATTTTTTTTACTGTTTGATTGATGATTAAAAGTTTGTCATAGATATGTAAAGTAATTAATTATTGTTTTATTAATTTAAAAATAATTGTGTGCTTTAAAGAATTAAGTTACATTATGTATTTATTGATTATTATTTTTTTATAAATAAATAAATAAATGTTCCAAATCTCTATCCTCAGTTTTTCATAAAACAATAGAAATATGGCTCTATTAATATTTGACAATGATATGCACAATTTCTTATTAATTTTAAAATATTCAAATAGTTTAGTGAATATTCTGTTACAAAATGTCATTAACAGATTTCACAAAGTAGGATTGATGGTAAAAGTATCTTTATAAATCTGTTGGGTAATTAATTATTGTTTTATCAATTTAAAGATATTTTGGCACTTTGACGTATATTGTGATATGTGTACTACATGTGTTCATGATATACGCAAAATGAAGCATTACAATTTTAGCTTAAGATTGTCATTATAAATCACCTCATAATAAAGAAATGAAAAAATAAGTATTAAAATTTCCTGTTGTTGTTTATGAATAGCAAGAAAATCATAATTATTTTTTTTAATGAATATGTTTTAAAAATAGAGAGTGTAGCGAAATTATTTGTAAAAACGTTTAGGCCAGATGTAAAATAATAAAAGCAAATTTTATATAGGTGAACAGAGTAGCGAATTACTAAATATGTCACATGCACAGTTCGTCTCATTCAAAACCAAACTCTTTATAATATTGACGATATTTTAGAGATATTTTAATAAAGACTAACTTTCTGAGAGTGAAAGCTAATGAGATAACGAAAATACTGGGAGTGCATTATAATACCATTAGTTAGAACATATGTACTTGCATCTCCATTAGAAATTTTGGGTCATTTAGTATAACTTATTTGAATACGATTACTTTTTTAATTATATGGGAAGATAACATTTTAGAATAAAAAATAAAAAGTAGCTCTATAAATGGAAAAAATAATAGTTTGCCGAAATGTAACGAAAGCGCCAGTGGTTATTTTGTGAATAATGAAAATATGCAATGACATAGTTTTTATACATGTTTGAAAGGCATTGTATTATTATTACAACAGAAAATACTAGGCATTATATCTTTCCAGTAGTTTTTCCTCTTTTATATTAAATTATTGGTAAGAACATATAGACCTTATTTCAAAATATATCCTGAGAGTAGTCGAGTGTTTTTTTTTTTTTATCACGTTATTGGTCGCGTTCGGTTATTTCTACCGGAAAAAGTAAAATAACAAACAGTTATCATTGATAATTCAAGTTATGCATTTCAATAAAGTAAAAAAATTGAACATTAGTGAAATTATTCAGTATTCTCACGAACAATGAAATATTTTGAAACCGTGAAATGAATCCTCACAGGTGATTATGTCGCGGTAGTTTTGACGAATTTATGAAGCATTTCAAGACAATATATACTTTAAAAAGGTTAGAATGCAGTGCACATTTTCGCGGCAAGGGAGAAACATTTAAGGTCAGCTACATGAAATCTCACTATTGTATTTACAAGGGGAGGTGACGCAGAGGACAATAATTGATATGGAGGCAAAAACAACTGCCGGATTAAACAACTGAGCCTATTTTTAAAATAAATGTTTCAGATTACGATTGATGAACTTGAGGAAATTTAAACTAAAACCTAATTTGAAAATCTGAAATAAGAGAAAAGTTTTTTAAGAAAATAAAGGAAAATACATTTGTATTTATTATGTTACAAAAGAAGATTTCTACTATAATTCTAGGTGATATAAATTCGAGGAAAAACAGAAGAGTCAAATAAAACCTTCAAAAGAAAGAAATTGCACAAATGTTTTATTAGACAGAAATTGCAAATATTTACTATGTTAATTAGGAAGACTTTATCAATATGCTTTTCAACCCGGGAATGATTGTCGTATATTCAAAAGCACCATATTATTACAGGTTTGAGTTTCAACTTATCAGAATGGTATTGTAAAACGGCTTAGTACAAATGAAAACTAAGCCTATATAAGCTACTATCTAAGTAAACTATGTGCATAATGCAATATCTAAAAATTTCATGTAAATCTGAAAATTATTAAATATAATGCATATTGTACTATACAATATATTATAGTATACTATATAAGGCATATTGTACTATACAATATATTATAGTATACTATATAATGCATATTGTACTATACAATATATTATAGTATACTATATAATGCATATTGTACTATATCTTGCAATTTAGGGGTTTTGGGAAATTTATTATGGTTTATGAACCTTGATATTTTATTAAAACATGATTTAGAATGAATTCTATATTGTGCATTATAATGTGTCCCATTCAAGCTCCACACCAAGGTTGGGTAGAATATCTTTAAATGTTTATATTTATTAAACAGTTAATACTGGATAAATCATATTTCCTTTATTTTTACTATACCATATATCTCATATTATTACAAAGGTGAACGCTATTCACATGGAGGAAGTCTAACAGAGCCATTTCATATCTTTTAGCTTATGAAAGAAGTGAATTCTCTGTCACAAATGTGTTTTTACCATAACTTGGTTAAGTGAGTATTCTATCATAGTAGGCAAAGTTGGTATTTCTAGGAGTAATACTTTTTGAGTAAGACAATAAAAACGAAAAATATACCTTTCATCCCCAAACTCCTTTATTCTGTAAGAAATATATTCTTTTGAAAATAGAAGGAATGATTCACAATGGGCTCCATTTATTATTATTGTATAAATGGATAGGATAGTATTTACGAACAACTGCATTTTATCTATACCTTTATGAAACAAATAAAGAAATATAACAAATGAAAAAAAAAATAGTTTTCGAAATATTTTTTAAATTACGAATATACACGAAGTAATTTTAGAAAATGTACACTAACAATCTAACAAATGGCAAAACTTGAATATTTTATCTTTGAACTGGTTTTTTCCTGTGTTTAATTACAGTATATGTGTTAACTCTTTGGACTCCAGCGTCTCATACACAAATTTTATTCGATCAGCACCAGAGTTTTAAAAGACGTTTCCTTCAAGTACACAATTTCTAAAATTCTCTGATTAAATAAGGTAAATTTTACTTTCCTTTATTACTGGTACCAAAAACAAATTTTGAAAAGAAAGATGATGTATCCGCAGTGGAGACAACTGGGTGCTAATCGTTAATAGTAAAATAAACAGATATGTTTTATTATTATTATTATTTAGGTATGTGTTGTACATTTTCTCTTAAGTAACTTTTTTTTTAAATATATGTGGTGTACAATTCTATATAACATACACAAGTATACGCCAAATATTTCGAATAAGTTTTCGTCTATGCAGTAACTCTTTAAAATGAGTTTTGAACTGTTTTTAGCTTTTGTTATTATTATTCAGCACAACAATGGACATCCTATGGTTGTGTACCTAGTTTAAGTCTATTCATTTAAAAAGTGTTAAGTACTGAAGATGGATTTTCAACTGTTAAATATTACCTAGTACTCTATAGCAGTGATTTCCAACTTGGGACGCACAACAAAACTCTTTTTGGTATAAAGATGAAGATGTAGATTCTCATTGCATTAATAGAGTTCTGTCAAAAACACATTTATGTCAGAAAATTTACCTCTTTGAAAATTTAAAAAGAATTAAATGGATCTGCTAGTTCTCTTCCATTTCAATAGTGCACTTTTGTAGTAATAAAATATATTTATGTTACCTTGTGCCTGTTGTAACGACCGAAAAAAAAACCCGCATCCTATTTTGTTTCGTAAGTTGCGAAACTGGTTTTGTCCAGCGGTTGTCCCTGAATCGCAGCCTAGAGTCAGATCTTGTCCACGGATCGCAGCCTAGAGTCAAATCTTGTCCATGGATCGCCACCTGGGTTTCCGAGACTGATCAGCCGTGCTCTCGTATCGGAGAGAAACTTTTTCGATATGCGGAGAGAGAGCTAAAGATGTTAGGTGAGAGGTCAAGTGAAATGAAGAGAGCTAGTCGCTTGTGAGATGGAGATGCAGTTTGAGGAAAGTTTGGCAGCCGGAGAACGAGTGTGGACATGGTGGTTTTATTGACTGTGTTTTTAAAGTAATGTATTTTTAGAGAGAGCTGAAAAGTTGTGCCTTTTGTTTAAGAGTGACGATGTGTTTTTTAATGATTGAAGAGATTTTATTTTGAAATATAAGCTGTTAAATAAAGTTAATTGATGTTAATTCGTCGTTTGTTTAGTGCTACCAAAGAACCAGACAACATCGTTACAGTATAAAGTGATATGTATTAAGTGGAGCTTCTGCCGAGATTGGTCTTTGGTAGTGTGAGGAAATAAAAGGTATGTCTTTTCCCTTTCTTCCATTACAGTAAAGTGTGCCATTAGTGTTTGTAGTTTTAGATATTTATAAGTTGGGAAGTTGAATTCATTTTGGTAAAATTTTGTGACAAACTGGCCTCCGGTATTACATTTATATAGTGTTCGCAAATGCCAGCCGGTATTTTATATGTTTATTCAGAAACTCTAAATTTTGGATTTATAATTGTAATGAAAAAGGAAAAAAATGTATTTTATGGATTCAGTAAAATTTTGAAACTTGAGATATTTATGAACTAAAGTGTTTAAAACCAAACTGGTTAATCGTTGGAAGAAATCAAACTGATCTGAAGGTAATTGTGTTTTGTACTATATATATATATATAGAGAGAGAGAGAGAGAGCGAGTTTAAAACCAAACTGGTTTAATAGCTGGATGAAATCAAACTGATTTTGAGTTAATTGTGTTCATATTGTATAAAAGTATAGAATTGCTAATACCAAACTGGTGAATTTATTAATTGATTTGAATTTGTGTGAAGGGTAGTTTGGAGGGTTTGTGATTTCAGAAATTGAAGTATCGTCTTGAAGTTTTGTTGAACTTGTGTATATTTAAAAAAAAAAAAATTGTATATTTATAATTGAACTGATGTGTTTTAAATATTTAAAGTTAATTATTTGCTTTAAAAAATGTACTTATTCATTATTTTGGTGAATTTTATTATTCTGAGTAAATGAATGTTGATAGCGTACTGATTTATTTTCGGTTAGTTGGTTGGGCGTCCGTTTCTCTGAGAGAGTGTTTGGGTTACGCATTAGAGTGCAGAAACAGAACTTTATGATGGCGTTTTTTGGTAAAGGCCGAAAAGAGGACCTGAAAGTTGTGGCAGTGGAACTGGGCGAGGAAATTAACAATAATATGCGAATCATTGATTTACGTGAATTAATAATGAAAAGTGTTAATTACGATGAAGATTTTGTAAAAGAAATGCTTTTAACAGCTGTAAATGAAAGAATTAAGCGAGAAGAGGTGGAGGTGGAGGAGAAGGAAAGAGAGAGAGCGGAGAGTTTCAATTAGAGAAACAGAAATTTGAGTTACAATTAAGGAATAGTAAGAGCGCTGACGATTCGGTTAAATCTAGTATAGGTTTTGAATCGAGAGTGGAGATTCAGAAATTGATGCCGAAATTTGACGTGAAGGAAGATGATATCAGTTTGTTCTTGGAACTTTTTGAGCGACAAGCAAAGGTTCTTATGATTCCCCCAGAAAAGTGGGTTACCCAAATAATTGGTGTTTCGCCGTCTGAAATTTCACAATTGATAGCTCGTGAACAGGTGGAAAATGCTAGTGAATATCAATATGTCAAGACAGTATTACTGAAGCGGTTTATATTGAGTCCAGAAAAGTTTCGTCAGAACTTTGTAAAAACTCCAAAAGCAACCGATAGTACTTGGCATGATTTTTACTATGAGATAAAAAAATATTTGGAGGGTTGGTTGAATGTATTGAATATAGAGACTTATGATCAATTAAAAGAATTGATGATTGTTGATCAAATAAAAAAGAGGGCACCGGCTGAATTTAAGGATAGTTTTTTTGGATCACTGGACAACTATAATTTCGCCGGTCGATCTTGTGACTAAGATTGAGGAGTTTGAAGATGTAAGAAGGTATGTTCGTAATAAAATTTCGAAGAGTTTTAAGGATAGAAATGAGAGGAAACAATGGAAACCGAGATTTTTTAGGGGAAGTAACCAAAGAAATGGAACCACACAAGATGTAAGGGGAAAGGAAAATTATTTTAAGGGTACGAAACCCGACCCCCAATTTGATAGGAGGAAGCTTGATTCCAATTTTGATAGGAGGAAACCTGATCCAAATTTTGAAAGAAGGAAACAGTTCCTTTGTTTTGAATGTGGGGATTCAACGCACTTCAGACCCGATTGCCCTAAACTTAAAAATAGAAATGGTCTGGGAGTTGTAAATCATGTTAAAAATAACGTTGATGAGGACTTGCTGGCACAGTATACAATTTCGGGAAAGATTAATGGAACTAATATTCCTATATTAAGAGACACTGGTGCGACGGTCGATGTCGTGTGTCAAAATTATGTTTCACCTGAAAATATGACAGGAGAATATGTATGGGTGCAGCATTTGTTGAACCTGCAGATGTCATGTTTGCGTATGGCCGAAATTGAGATTGATTGTGAACTGGGCCATGTTACCACTAAAGCAGCAGTTCTCGGAAATGATTTGGATCAGGGGAGATCTATCCTTGGAAATAAAACAGCCTCACTATTCAAAGAGATTGAAGTTTACTACCAGTCGGCTCTCTTTGGGCCCTTTGTTATAGGTCCCTTAAAAAACGGTCTGATTCACTAGCTTTTTTAATAACTTCTTAAGTCCTCCTGCTAGTACACGAATTACAAAAAAAATGTCAGACTTCAGCTACCACCAATTTTGAATATTAATGTCCTTCTTGGTCAATTTGCTGCAGCTTCTTTAAAAACTATCCAATTCTATTACATTTTTCTTTAACATAGTTTCAGCGTCCTCCAGCTACTTTAAAACTACTAAAAAATGTTCCTATACCTAACTACCTCCCAGTTAAGAAGCTGGCCCCTAGGACTCGGTCTTTCTTTATACCTCAGCTACAACGTTTTTCGAACATTAATCTCCTTTTTCAGCATCAACTTACGTTACTCTCTTCAGCCGTAAATTAAAAATTGCGTTAATTTAAAGGTAGCTTTAGATAATAGATTTCATCAGTTTATTAAATATCGTATTGATGTTAAAAGTGATTCATGAAATTTACAAGAGGAGAGGTCATCTTCCACCGCTTGGGAGCGCGTTCTTTACTCCAATTCTAAAGACCTAATTTCAACAGTATTTGGTTCATTCAACATAGATTACAATTCAGCTATTTTCTGTATTATGACATTTTATCTTAGATTTCCGTTACCAACATTTTCTAACAATAATGATGCATTCTTTTTTGGATTCTATGGGCTTGATTACTACGAGTTTTGACTCACTCAACTTGTTTTTCAATTGTCTCCGGCACGTACGGAGCAATTTCGGTACATGCTGCCTTAGTTAGTGTGGACCCAGATTACAGGTTTGTTCGGAAAAAAGTTTGTTGGGAACACACTAGATGCCTCGGCAGGCAATGGGTGCCTGCGAAATTAGGTTCATTTAAAAGAATTTCAAAAGATATAAAATCATACCAACTTGAGTTTTGTTTAAGGTTATTATTTACGGACCCCGGGTAACGCAGGTCGGGTCTATTAGTATTTAAATAAAATTTTGAAATTCACTAAAATAGATACTTTTGCATTAGTCACATGTCAGGAGTTGATAGTCGAAGAAATCGACAACTATTTCTCTACATACAGAAGACTTTTTGATTGTCAAAATTTCAGTGGTTTAAGTACGTTGTTCGATTAGCTGTCTGTTAAATTTGTGTTTTATGCTATTTTTATTGCATTTATGTTATTTTATTTTTCATGAAGTTTTAATTTCGTTATAGAATACTAGCGGAAAAGAAATATGAAATTATTTATGTTCTCTAACGTGAAAGAGGGTTAATCTTTCGTAATAGCGCTAGAAATATTAAAAAAAATCATTTTGAAAATTATTTTACGAATTATAAAATATCTGTAAATTGCGATGCAGTTTTCTAACAGATTGCATTTGAAAGAAATTTGTTTTCGATCCGTCGGTGTATACATTGAAATTGTGAGATGTTTAAAAGTTAAAATTATTATAAAAATTAAACTGTATTTATCAGTTGCTGCTTCCGTCACTGGGACATTAAGGATGTTCACTTATGTGCTTTAGTTTTATAATATAGATTCTTGTTTAGTGAAATATCCAGTAGTTGGAAAAGAGTGATAAAGAACAAATTAATACTAAAAATACTAATTGAATTAGAATAATTATCACATAGACGGTTTGTACCACCAAAACTTCACGGACGGCATGCACCGTACGCCAAAGCTTTTTCTAGCCCAAATATTATGTTTTTATGATATTCTTCTTTAACCTAATGTCCAGTAATAGTATAAAAATTATAAGCGTAATATTAAAAAAAAACTTATTATGGAAGTAAATAGATTAAATTACACAAATACACAAGCTGCCTAGTTTGTAGGCCAGTGATAACTTACCTGTAAAATAATTAAAAATAGCAGAGAAACTTGCGAACTTCAACTTTAAACAGTGAACATTGCAGAATTTGTTGGAAGATGCACAGCTGCTAATCTCGTAATTTTTTGGAATTCGTAGCTGTTTTAGGTGAGTTCGTAATTATATAAATACCTAGCAACTATAGTCGTCATTTGGTCCGTATGTATGTCTGTCTGTCCATCTGTTTGTCTGTCAGCATATAACAGCGCAAAAAAATTCGAACCGAATGGTCTGAAATTTTTAATATATATTCGTTACAGAATATTGTCGAGTCATTTCAAATTTTATGAAAATCGGATGGATAGTTCAATTACAGGGACAGTTAAAAGTATTTCGTTTCATTACGGCCAATGGCAAAAACTAGTTTTAAGTGCATTTTAATGATGTTAAACCTTTTCAAACATAATTAAAGTGATATGCATTTACGAAGTGCACTAAAATATGCAATTTGTAGAATATGCGGTACAAAGACTATTTATTATTCATTTACAGGGCCACACAATTGGATTCAGTTACATAATGGAATGGGGGGAAACATTATTTGTGGAGTATTTTAATTATGTTAAAATATTTCACTTATAATGAAATTGATATACGTTGCTGATGTTTACTTGAAGTTACTTACTGTATAATAGAAAGTCCATAGTGTTTACAGAGACACACAAAAGATTTCGGATACTATACTGTATCTGAAATACTGTTATTAGCGATGATTGCTGTAAGTGCACTTTGAGTTGTCATATGAGTTTTTAAGTTTAACTAAATTTTTGTATATTACGTTGTGTGTATAATGCTGTAGATCATATACAGGGCTACGCAAAAGAATTCGTAAAGGTTAATGAGATTGAACGAAAATAGCTTAAATGTGATTTTTTAATGAGTTATGAATTTTTACGCTGAACTACCTTTAGTATACTAATATATGTTTATAGAATATAGATAAAATGATATACAAGGTCACGCAAAGAATTGATTACATGGCTGCCTATGGATGATAATCTCTGGAACTGTGATTTCAATAGTTTTAAACGTGTTTTATTCTTAGTTATATTTTACCTAAATAGTAGTGTGTATATAAATATAGTAGGTAAAATATTGGGCTGTACAAAAGTATTCAAGTATGCTTCCGTCTATTGGTATAAATTGCTGAAAGTCAATTTTCAACCTATTATAAGCATTTTCCAAATTAGTTGATTATGAATTCGGTTTGCCTATCCGTCTTTGTGTCTGTCCGCACACTGACTTGCCTTAATACAGTTGGATTGCTCTGTAATTGATATATGTTATTGAGATTTATTGTGCAATGTCCAGTATTGAAAATAAAGTATATAGCGTACATAATTTTTTTAAAGAGATATTCAAAAGTATTCTATTACATTATAGTCAATGGGGAAATGTCTTAATTATATAAAAGTAGCACATATAGTCGTCGTCTGGTTCGTCCGTCTGTCCGCTTATAACAGCGCAAAAGCTGCCCAAGCGAATGGTTTACATTTTAATACCTATAACCATTGCAGAATTTGTTCGAGTCACTTCAAATTTTAGAAAAGTTGAATAAAAACTTAAAATGATACTAATAAAAGATTTCTTCACTCTATTAAATCTTATCACAAATAGTTAATTCAGTTATATCTCATGATAGGTAATGATTCTAGGTTGCCATGATTATTACGTCACATTTAAGATAGATTCATATTATTTCCATATCACTGAATTTAATCTATATAATCGTAATAAATGTTGTATTCATCCATTTTCGCATACGAATGCAACAGCTATTGCACCAAGTTCTAAATATTTATAAAACAAGTTATAGTACGAACGCACCTCATTTGCCACTTTTGACGTTCAATTTCCAACTTGTTTTCACTAAACTGTAAAACAGTTCTGTAAAAACGCAGAGAAAAATAGAGGCTCTGTGAATGTATGCTAATTATCAGTTAAATGCACTTTATTGAGTTTCTCTGCCATCATTTTATAGATATTTCCTTTTTCTTACATCAAATTACCTGTAGGTATTTCCATATCTTTTATTTAATAGGTACAATTCCATGTCTTTATATAAAGTTATTTTTATCTTTGCTATGTACTGTAATTCAAAGTATTCACTTTTAACAATTGCATTAAAAATATTAAAGAAGAAATTTTGCTTTAAAAATTGTTTTATTAGAAATTATAATATTTTAGACAGAGAAAATGCGTCTTTGCAGAGTCAACGGGGATTTTTATCGACGATAACTTTGCAATTGCTTCATTCACCGTATGCATGAACTTTGATAATGTTAAAAGTAAAATATTTCCGTTTTGAATCTTAAAAGACATTATTTGCATACAGAAGTAACAGCTCCAATAGCACGGTCAGAAATATATTTGTCCCCAACCCAAAGGATTCGGGATCCGATCTTGACTCGGTTGGAAATAAATCTTGTGAAAATTATATGATACGGCTGTTGAAATTCACTTAAAAAATTACACTAACCTGCATGATATGAGATGATTAAAAACCAATGACTGCCCTTAATGCATTTTTTTTTTTATGCTGATTACAAAACTGTTCTTAGTTTTCTTGAATCACGTATAATTTGTTAGAAATCGACTCGATTTGATTACGAAGGTCCATCGCTGAGAATAAGTATTATGTGCTAGTCACACATAACGTGAATTTCCCTTTATCACACACAAAAAATTAAAAACCTGGAATTTTCGTTGGTCCTCAAATAAAATATTTGATGAAGGACAAGGATTTTGAAAAAAAAAAAAAAAAGAAAAAAAGAAAAAGAAAACGATGAAAGAGACACAAAAAGATGCATGAACCGCTTTTAAATGTGTTATCGGAAGCTTTCTGGGGAATAAGAAAGATCCAAATTACAGGAATACTGTTGGGACAATGCTGGAAAATTTCAAGAAGTTAAGCTGTAATATGAGTATAAAAATGCACTTCTGCATTCCCATATTGACTACCTTCGAGAAAATTTGGGACATTACAGTGAAGAGTATAAGGAAAGATGGAATGTAAATATGATGGCAGACTACTGCTACTGTTGGATGTTGTATGGGGACACAAACAATGAAGGAGGATCTGCAAGAAAGTAAAAAAGAAGAAAGTTTGTTTAATTGAACACTGTTTGCTTTTCATTTTATTAAAGAAACTTCATGAACTTAGAACGTTTTTTTACAGCATTTTTAACGTGTTTAATTAAATACTTTCTATGAAATTGTGATAAATTTTTGATTGCATTAATTAAAATATTGAAAACACAACTTCTTACTTTTTGTAAAATCCTTTTTTTAAAACATTTTTGTAAAATATTTTTTTCTGATAGACAAAAATGGTGGTTATTTCCAATATCAGCATCAAAAATTGATTCAGAAAAACTTGTTCATAAGAAATCATCTGACAAAAAGTTTAAAAATGCAGGCTAATGTTATAATACTTCGGTTTTTAAAAGTTCGCCAATTTCTAGAGGTAAATTAAATTATTATCAATAAGCTAAATAAATTTACAGTCCGACCAACGGATATTTGCAAGGTACTGTAAATTTACCGATAATTTCTCTGTTATTTAACAGAATCTCTGCTTATCTCACCTCTTTAATTTCACATAAGACTTAAGATAAAGGATTACCAGTATTTACCACATAATTCCATAGATTTTTTTTTTTTTTTTTTTTTTTTTGTGCACTCAGCGAACTTCATGTATTTTTATCGTTTTATTACTTTCTTCTATCTTTAGAAGAAGGTATTTGATTTGTGAAAAATTTTGAATTCCGGTTTTCAATGGATTTATACGTTTTAGAAGGTCCTGAACATAATTTGATGATTTTTAGAAAATGTCTATATGTGAGTCTGTCTGTCACGCTGTCACGCTATATGGGACAAAAATTTAGTCGGCGCTCTATCTCAAGAACTAATGCACAGAATTTCACAAAAATTTAGATTCTGTTATACCTTGATATAAACTGGTGCTTGTTACTTTTTGGATAAATCGTCCAACACGTGGCTCTGCTGTGCTGCATTTTTCACGATTTCCGCAATAGTTATATCTCAAGAACTAATGCATGAGTTTTCATAAAACTTTAAATTCAATTAAACATTTATATGATTTGGTGCTGATTACTTTTTGGTGAAAACCTTCCAACAGGTGGCACTGCTATTCTGCATTATTCATGATTATCTCAAAAGCTCAAACTCAAGAACTAATGCACGAATTTTTATCAAACTTCAGATTCAGTTAGTCCCTGATATAAATTAGTGCTGCTTAGTTTTTGGTGTAAATCACCCAACATGTGGCGCTGCTATACTGCATTTTTCACAAATTCCCCAATAGCTGTATCTCAAGAACTAATGCATGAATATTCATCAAGCTTCAGATTTAGTTAGTTCATGGTATAAATCGTTCCTAATTAGTTTCTGGTGTGAATCGTCCAACTGGTGGCGCTGCTATATAGATTTTTTTACGATTTCCTCAATAGCTCTATCTCAAAAACTAATGAACGGATTTTCATATAACTTCAGATCCACTTAGAAGTTCACATAAGTTGTTGATGATTACATTTTGGTGTAAATCACATACCCGGATGCGCTGATATGCGGTATTTTTCAATAAGTATTTACATGTATCAGATAGTAGAAAGTTAAGGTTTGCAACATCCGACTAGTTGTGTCAGATTTTGTGCAGTAACGCTGAATTATTGTCAAAAAATCTAGAAATTCAGTTGTATTCCAAGTTAACTTAGTCCTTTTCCTATTATTATTATTATTTTTTTTAATATAGCTTGTTGTTACATATGTTTGTTTATTTTGCATACTAGTTTGAAAAATAGTAGCATCTAATTTAAATATTTACGATTTCGCCACAGAATTTAATCCATCTATTATATTTGCCTTAAAAGATTAAAGTTTCGGACGATATTAAATATTTAAATGTGTTGTTACATATAATATAGTTATAAACCTGGGAATTTATATAGAATTCGGAACTATAAAGAATTTTGGTATACAGTCTCTTTGGTAGCTTAAAAGGGTTATTATTTTTTGTACCATATAATCTATTTAATATGATACGTAATGGGTCTTAATCAAAAATTAGAAACTCTTAACATTATTAATCAGGAAAAATAATGTGAAACTTTATTAAATCTCTTTATCTGAAATATGCAATTAACTTTATTAATTCTATTCCATCAATAGAAATGAATTGAAAACATAACCATAAATCCATTTACTTTTTAATACTATGATTCTAATTTTAAATAGGGTGCTTATCTCTGCATAAACTACATATATTGAGCATAATTTTATCATTCGATTTCATTAGATGATGCTTTTAAATTTTACTGAGTACTTGATATTTAATTTTTGACAAGGTTATGCTCTTATCCTCAGGCGACAACTTACAATAGCGTTATATGTGTGTTTCATTTCAACTTTCAATCGATATTGCGTTCCTTCGAAATTTAGCCTCAAGGAATAAATTTTACATCATAAAACGCCTTATACTAGGGATTAGTTAAAAGCATTAATTTCTGTATTATTTATATTGCTTTTGCATTTCTACACATAAAGGATAATTATTTCAATTTTATAGTATTACGAAATACAATATTTTATTTTTCGAATCGATGATATCTCGTTATTCTACAACTATATTACACTGCATAATTTTTTTCCCTTTTTCTTAAATTTTATTTTATATTTCAAATATTTCATATTTCATAATAATATTATATTAAATTATATAATACAACGTAATTTATGTAAAATATTCTAGCAAGCTACGCCCGCTTCCCTGCTCCCTTTTCGACATGAACCTTGAGTGAAACGAAATGGTGAATTCAACCTTGTATTTTAATGTAATATTGATATTTACCTGAAAGTCACTCCGCATTTGCTGAATACGAGGTGAACACCATTGTGCTTTTATAATATCTTCTGCATTATACTACATTCGGGCTATTCAGAAGTAACTGTTTTATAGTTGATCATTATAGTAGAGTTCGGGATAGAAATGTGGCCGTTATGACGATCAGAAATTAAAATGTTCTCTAGTCACCACACTACTGAAAAAAGGAGAGAATTACACTTATTTCAGAGATTGACCGTTGAAGTATGTGGTTCTGGTAACTTAAATGCAATCTCTTTCTACGTTACATTATATTTCGTACTATAGTATTCTTCTGCACTCTCAGAAATAAAACTCTCCCTTTTGACGATTCAGAAATCCTCGAGCTATATTTTGTCGTTTTTGACGATCATTTCCTATTAACATCACGTGACTTTTAATGAAACGTAAACCCTCAAATATTTGACGAAAGTTTTACCTCAATCACGGTCAGACTCAATGCATTTTAAGGAAACAGTTCCTCAAATCCAGCGATTTTAGCAAACAGATATTTGCTTGTTTACGTTAGTCCTGTAACAATTTATTTTAAAACAGCACTTAGTGCTTTTCAGAAAATACTGAAATATAGGTAGTTATTGTTTCTTCATTAGTTATTTTTTAACTGTTAGATTTTTTAGGAATGCTTATTATTATTATTATTATTATTTTATTTATATGTTGTCAGTAGTTATGTTTTAATTCGAAAAGAATAAATTTCCTGTGTTCTTCAAAACCATTCAATATGAAAATTAGGTCAATAAAATTTCAAACTTCTAGGATATCTTTTTTTTTTTTTAAAGAAGTATATTATGTTTTCAATCAAATTAGAAATAAAAATAATTGATCCCTCTCGTCTTTATAAACAGTAAAGTGTTAAAATCTTATCCTCCTACTCAAAGTGATAAAATCTCGCGCAATATGCACTTCACAATTCGTTACTTGTGAGCAAGAAATTAACCAGACCATATTCGAATCATCCATTGATCAAAGAAAATTTCAGTTGTAAATTATTTAATCAAGCCATATTATAATTATTCATTGATACGAGAAAACCATAAAAATAAATTAGCCTTTCTTAAAACTTTCAGAAAATATAGCAGCGCCGATAAAATTGCAAACTACGTTATAAAAATATAAACACGAAGTGGAATTCATTACACCAGTCTAAAAGCAGACACTTTCAAGTCCCCAGCAGTCAGGTTGGAAGAGCAGCGACCTCCTACACGAAAGGTCGTGAGTTCGAATCACGCCGAGGAAAGAAAGAGAAGTGATTTTTTTTCTTCCCCGTGTCAAATACTGGAGCTTCCAAACTGTTTGAGCGATGGCACCACCAGCCCTCTTTTGACGAAACTATTCACGAAATTTATATCGTCAAGCAAGTGAAAAAACTAATTTCATTAATTTGACGAAATGTTCGCTCGGAGCATATTCCAGGAAACCATTTCGTCAAAAATAAAGAAAATTTCGTGAAATCTGAGTATTCATTTCTGAGAGTGTGGCACGTCTACTACAGTTTTCTATCTTCGGATTCCAGAAAAGCAAATACATTCAAAAATATAATAAATTATTTTCAGTCAAAGAACAATATTTAATTTTCATATTTGAAAGCAATTTGAGCCATAAAAGATTTTTTGAGCTTTAGAATTGTTTAACAGAATTACAGTTAGAATAGCTTTTAGAATTGTTTGAATAGATTTAAAATAACGTCCTTTTCACTGCTATTTTTTTCATACAATTAGAATCATGTAACTACTAGTCAGGAAAAAACTTCTATAAGTGATTCTGATAGAAAAATAAACCTCTAGTTTTATTTACCCTTTTTTATTATTTAACCTTTATAGAGGAAAAATAAACCTCTAGTTAAACCTCTAGTAGTTAAGCAACAAAATATTCCTTATCTTCCGTAATCGGGTCCACAGCCAAGTTTGACGTCAAACATTAGAAGCGTTTAAAACGATATGGTTATAAATATACCAGAGTTAGCTACAAAACAAAGTTAATTACGCGTTAAGACCTTTTCACCTTTCAGAAATTTAAGACTTTTTCACCAACTATTTGAGAATGATAAATAAAGTTAGTTATGCAAAATTTTTATTAATGATCTTTTTGATGAACCAAAGACTTTTTTACATTTCTCGAATAACAGGCTCATAACAGCTCAAAATAACAGGCTTGCTGTTTTCACTAATATTTTACACTAATAATGTTCTTCAGTCTGTTGCCTAAATAAACCATATAATCCTTAATTTGTCACTAAGTTTAGCGGGTAAGGCTTACTTCAGCCGAAATTGCTTTATAATGATCGAAATTTCATCTGAATTTCACATACTTTTTTTCTTATTTTAGCTAAAATGATAAATCAACAAATATTGATCATTGGGCCACCATTAGCATTTCAAAGTTTTTTTCGTACATTGCAAGTATTGCTATTTTAGTGATAGCAAAAGAAATACGAAAGAAAAACTCATAACAGCAAATTTGCTTTTGTCCATTTGCTTCATAAAGAAAAATCACAATTTTACAGTTTGCTAAGTAGAATACGTAAGATTAGTCCAATATCTATCAAAACCTTCAAAGCAGAAGAAGTATATGCAAAATAAATTTCATAAATGACGAATTAAAACGAATATCGAAATTATATTTCAACAAGCAATTTTTATTGCAATTTTTTTTGTAATACTGATAAAGCATAATTGCATAAATCTTCTTAAGGATGATCTTCAGTTCTTAACAGTTGAAGCAGTAAACGATTCTTTAAGGAAAATTGGCATTTTTTCTAAACATTTACACTAAAATTGAAATGTTTGACTCAATTGTTATAATATTAAATGTTATTTATATAAGTTACATTTGAATACAAAAAATTATCCAAAACCACTGCCGTACACTTGAAAAAACAGCATCATTTTAAACATCGCTCGAACCGAAGTCAAGCTTATGCATTTTTTGGCTTAAACCAAATTGTTTGGCGACAAAGTAAAATTTAAATCTTAAATAAACAAATAACATATGTAACTTACAACTACCGTCATTTTTATAATTACATCTAGCTAGTTTCTTCAGTAAGTGGAGGAGTTAGATAAAAATTAAAGTTAAATAAAAAAAAAAGAACAAGTGAAAAACAAAATTATTACTCAGATAAAATTTTATCAAATTTTCAGATGCATTTTTCTTATCCTGATGCAAAAGATAAAGCGCCAAATATTACTTCAACTTCAATCTTTCACACTGAATAATTATTTAGCATTACTAACATTCCCTTTTATGTTTAAATTAAGCATCTTCGTTTTATAATATTATAATTTGCAAAACGTTTTTATTTTTTAATAACATTAGTAATTTTTCTTTGCTAGTTGTATAGCAGATGCAAATCTTTTATCAATGATAATGGTCGCCAAAATATAACCAATGGTAACCTTTTCATCCAAAATAACAGAACTTTCAATCATTATTCTATAACTCATCAACGTAGAACAATATGTTATGTACCAATACCTTCCCAGAAACATCATCTATCTAACAGCGCAAGTTCCATGAAAATCCATTCACCCGAAGGTAAGCAATTGGACGAAATTTCCATTTGTATTTTATATATACAAAACAGATAATACTGGCAAATACTTCATACAAAATCATTTTATACACTGCAAGTTTAACATCATAAAACGCTTTATACTAATGATTAGTTAAAACAGTATTTTTAAAATTATTTATATAGTTTTAGCATTTCTACACATAAAAGAGAATTATTTCAATTTTATACGATAACTAAACATAATATTCTATTTTTCGATGATAACTCATCATTCTACACCTGCGATATGCAGAAAATGCAATTTTTAATAAGTAATAAAAAAATTAAATATCCAGTTATAAATTAAACTATATTCCAAAAATTGTTTTTTAAATTTAAATTGCTATTTAACTAGTTCTACGGACAGGAGTTCATGAATTTAATTCTTAAACCAAAATTAAAAATAACTATTCGATATAGTAAAATACTTTTCTACTACTGCGCATTTTTTTAAATAAAATTTAATTTATCATGTTACTATGGCAGCAGACGATAAAACTGTATATTTGGAATAATAAGAAATAAATAGAATAAAAAGTTTTGTTGATGTTTGTGATAAAATGTTTGCCTTTATTTTTTTAAAAAATTAATAATTAAGTGGAGTTAAATAATCTCTAATTATTTGTATGTGAGGTAAAAAAAAAATTATCATAATACCCGCTGGAACTTTTTAGTATTGCAGCGTGGCATACGTAATATGTATATCTCTAATTATTTGCATGTAAGGTAAAATAATTATCGTAATACCCGCTACAGCTTAAAACTTTTCTTACATTAAACTTTCTTACATTAAAAATGTATGTTATTTGAGAGGAAAATATACATTTTAATAGAATACTTTATTAGGATTGGTTGGAGATGATGCGTATTTTGGTGCTCATTCCTTTTAATCATGTAATAGTTTCACGATTTCTTTTGTGAAATTTTTAAAATAATTTTTTTAAGAAAATTATAGCATATTTTTAATTAATCAAATTTTGTGAAAATTAAATTATTTACATTAAATTAAGTATTTTTAAGTGTTAAGAATTCAAATACACAATTTATTCTTATTATGTGAAATAACTTACGCAGACGAAACACGAATTTAAAAAAAAAATTATATTGTGATTTTTTTTTATTATTTTTTTTTTTCTGTAAAGTGACATCAAATGAATTGTAAACAAATAAAATTAATTGTTAAATTCGTTATATAGAGTGTTATTCGAATTCGAAGGTTGAAAATTTAACCAAGTGAAACATATTTACTATTAAGAAGTAATTAATATTAGTATTATTTTTAATATGTTTGTCGTTTAAAAACAATTTATGGAATGTATTAGTTCTATTATAAAAAATGCCAAGAAAACGTACACTTACTTTTCGAAAAGAAAGCGAACATGATTTAGCTTTAAGGGTGTATTCGAAAAAATGTTTTTCCACCCTCAACAGCTCGAAATTTTCTGAGACATTTTCAGACTCATTTTTAAAAATAAAAACATAAAACTTGCTGGGGTGATTTCTGAAGACATGTTTGGCATGCCGTGTGATTTCATTTTCAGCTCAATTAATTATAATTTGATTTTTAAACAAGTATTTTCTCAGTAGGACCATTTTTTTTCATTCCCAGATCGCCCGCTTCGGAAAATTCGGTTCAAAACGCCAACTTTGACAGCGTTTTTTACAGTATTTTCTGCATTTATCAAAAAAGTAAGAAGCACCGCACATTATATAGTTTCTAAATAAGATAATTTCCAAGTTTGATGCATTTGAGAGCAAAAATGAATTTTAAAATGAATCAGAAAATAAGCAGTTTGGATCGGAATACACCCTTAAGGCGCGTAAAAAACGACGACATGACTAAATAATTCTGACAGAGAATGCATTTGCTCGGAAATATGCTTTAAATTTCGAAGATGCACAAAAAAAAAAATTAAAATTATAGTTTCGTAAAATTTGTTATTTGGTTTGATATGCATGTTCAATCTGGCTGATCTTGTAAGATTTGCCATAAATATATAGTAAATAATATACTAAATATTTTTTCTGTAGCTAATAATATGGTTCCAGGTCCAGAACCGGAAATATTGAAGAACTTAACTTTCGTTGAGGAGCAATTAATTGCCCAAGTTCATCCAATTATTACTGGTTATCGCATTAAAGGTGGTCAGCTTGGATACAGTGGGCAAGTTATTACTTGTCATCAAGATATTACAGAACTTTGTACTTTATTACCTCATTCCATAGATACTATATCACAGTACATCCTTGTTAGAAGACAAGATGGTGAAGAATTCAAAGATTTTATAGTAAATCACAAAAACGTTAAGTCTGTTTTAGAATATCTAAAGGAAAATAATCCTTGGTATACTGTAGACCATGATCTGTAGCGATAAACGTTTTATTACTATATTGCTGTTTTCCTTAAAGTACCAATCGTTGGTAGCTATAGACATGAATAATGTAAGTGCCAGAGAGGGACACTTTCAGTTAGCTGTTGTCAGTACGATGTATAGAGAAGGAATAAATAATTTGTCAGATATTGTTGCCAATGTGTCGAGCCAAAATCTTGGTACCCTGGACCATTATAACCCCAAAGATGTATCACTTAATGCAACTTTGAATTAAAAAATAATCAAAAGGACCGTTGATTTGCGTTTTAACATTTCAACGTACAAATACGAATGCCAAAGCTAAATGATGGGAAATATGATATTAGAATCAGCGATGCAGATGCCGGGCATCGATTGTAACATAAACAGAGTATATATTTACGGCCGAAAAGGCATTTGTATTGACTATCAAACTGAAAATTAACACTGACTGTATAAATAACTGCTCCAGCTGGAGCATATGGCCAAAGAATATCTTTTTTCTTAACATATATAAATTCGTTAACCGAAGGAAAATGTGCTCAAACAGTTAATGATTCTAGGATGATAAAAAGATTTATTTTTGATTTACTTTATTAACGGCTTTGTGTGAACTTGAGAAACTTAAGTGACTGAAAAATATTGCGCAAGAGAAGAAGAAATAGATATATTCTTTTTAAAAAGGAGAGGAAGTTTTGATTCAGTTTATAATTATGAAAGGAGAAATTAAATTTTAAAATGGTTGATTTAATTTTACAAAGGAGGTAAATAATGATATGTTATTTTCAACATCACACTTGGTATCGTTATATTACTATTTTTGAGAATAAAATTTTGCAGAGTTTATCCGAAAAGGAAAATATTTTTCAGCGAATAATACTCTGTCAAGAGGAACAGCAGATTTATTTACCATCAGTTGAAAAAACTTTGAATCCTGTAGATGATCAATGTCCATGGACAAATAATATGTATGAATTAGAAGACCCAAATGTGACTTTCAGATGCAATCGAGAGGCATTAAATAGTATGTTAGGTATTAAAGAAGGAAATGGTGAATGTAATGTCATCCCTTGGTCTCGGATAGATGCTAAGCCTATAATTGAATTTTCATGTGATGCATATATTTGTAGAGCTTTTTCAACGCTATTTCCAGCAGGAAGAGGTAATCTTAGAGATACTAGAGTTCGTAAAATTACACAAAAGAACACTTTAAATTTCTCCTGATATATGACGATGGAAGATTTGCACGGCATCCAAGATTTAGATTTTTGCTTTCAATAGCGGAACAGAATTACAAAATGGAATTATTTTTATAAAAAAAAATTCTCGCCTACATGATTTTGAAACAGTTGAATAGCTCCAGGAACGGTTGCAGAAACATCCTACATTGTATAAGTCGATTTTATCATTCAATACTACTTTAAGATAATCGAGCTCTTATTGGTTTATCAGATCATAAGATTTGTTAGACATGGTTGAGGAATTGGGAACTCCTACTGTTTCCATTACACTTAGTGCAGCTGATTTATACTGGCCTGAAATTTATCGCATCATTGATGCAGAAATATGATTACACTAATCGTTCTTAATCCATCAGAAAATGAAAACTGTTGAATTGCAATCCTTTAATCGTTGCTTACTTTTTTCATATGCGGTTGAATTTTTAATGGAACATTTTTTCAAGAAATATTCAAAGTCAAGGACTTTTGGTTTCGTATTGAGTTTCAACATAGAGGTAGTCCTCACATGCATGGTCTTTTCTGGTTTGAAGGTGCTCCTTATGTAAACAATCTCAGATCAAATGTTGATGAAAAAATACGTAAAATTGTAAAATACTTTGACGAATTCATACCGACTTAGCAACCAGATCCTAATCAAGTTTTTCATATACATCCATCTAAATTTCTTTTTACGGATGTGCCTGATGAAGCTTCTAAATATAATCACTTAATACGTGCAGTACAAATGCATAAATGTTCTAAAACTTATTGTAAGAGAAAGAAAAAAGATTCTTGTGAAGTCACATGCCGTTTCAAATTTCCCAAAGAATGTTCTCACGAAAGTAAAATTCAGTTCCTTAATAATGAACCCGAATACATTTCAAAAACAAATAATGCTTATTTAAACAGTCATAGCCCACAAAATTTGAAAATTTGCCGAGCAAACATGGATTCCCAAGCACTCATTCCCATTCACGCAGTTCTAAAATATATTGCTAAATATGTTAGCATAGGGGAGCCCATATCAGAAGGGATGAAAGATTTCATCAGTCAAACAGTTCAAGAATTATGCAATAATATCAATGTTCAGCAGATAATTCAGAAGATTTTAATAAAAATGTGTGCTGAACATGATTATTCTGCCTAGGAAATATTTTGGGTGTTAATGGGATCGCCTTTGTATAAGTCATCTCGTCTTTTTGTCACCATTAATTTAGCAAGGAACGCATGGAAACAATTAGATATGAATAAGTACGATGGAAGCATATCCGTTTCAAATATTTTGGAAAAGTACCTGCAACGCCCAGTGAGATTTGAAAATATGTCTTTGCAGAATTATTTCACAAACGTTTATAAACGGGGTGGAAATTTCAGTAAAAAAAATCATTTATCCCCAGAATTATACCGAAATTGAAATATAATTGAAATATAATATATCTAATGTAAATAATGAAGATTTTTATAAGCGACAAGTTATGTTGCATATTCCTTAAAGTGATTTTCAAATTTTGAATCCAAATAATACTTCATGGAATGTTATATATGAACAGCATTTTGGGAATAATGAAATTCAGTGATTGAATTTGGAATATCTGTTACAAAATTTAGAAGATGAGGAACAATTTGAAGAAATAGAATCTACTGAAATAGATCAACCATTTGACTGGATGAATGTCGCCTGAAGACAAAATAATGCACAGGATGAATTATATTTGGGCAGAAGCGTACATTGATATGAAGTATAATTGGCATACCATTCAAAATCAAGAATTGCTTAATAAATTACAAATTTTTATTGAAAATGAAAAGGTGAAAGAGGGTGAAAAAAGTGGTTGTGTATCTGTTCCTTCTAATTTGCCAAATTTCATCTTTTCCCATGAACGGAGAAAAAATAAGTATTTTTGAAGAACAGCTCAATTTCTTGCCAGGTCACAGGCGAGAAATGCCAATAAAAAGAATTGTTGTCCAAGGAAAAGCAGGTTCTGGAAAAAGTACTTTAATAGATTACTTCACTACTCGATTAAATGAAACATTTGGTCCATCTTCTTTTCAATTGGTTGCACCAACTTGTGTTGCCGCAGTCAATATAAAAGGATCAACGATTCATTCAAAAGTTTCATTGGGACTAAATCAAAAGCTAAGATATCTTAGTCCATATGCGATTGGTCAACTTCAGGAGGAGTTTCGAAATTGTAAACTCATAGTTATAGATCGAATGAGTATGATTGGATGCAGTCTTTTGCGAAAAATAGATTTACGATTACGTAGTGCTGCGCCATCGGAACAAGATGAACCTTTTGGTGGAATGTTTTTGTATCTATTTGGAGATATCAAGTATTTGGAGATCTCCAGTAAACGACATGCAGCTTTACAGTGAGAAATATAAGAAAGTAAGTTTCTTTTGGCAGCACAATTGCTATTTTCTTCGACTATTCAAAAATATATTTTTTTTTATCATCATCCTTCCGGAAAGATGAAACTCAACTGATATTTTGTAGCATACTTGATAGAATTAGCAGTATTGAAAACTATGAAATATTAATGAATCGAAGCTTACAGTCTCATTCAAAAAGCGAACAGCATTTATTTAAAGCTGCAATTAGGCTGTTTTTAACGAATAAAGACGTAAAAGAATATAAGGAAAAATTAAGAGAACTGCGTCGATCTTTTGCCTTGATTCAAGCTCTTCATCTATACTCCTATTATAAAGAGGAAAAAATTGTTTATTTGCAGGAGGTAAGCTCTGGAACTACCGAACCGATTCCAAAAGTAATGGTATCAAAATGATGGTGTTAGTCCAACTTAGAACATAGGCTATATCTTATGTCGGTGCTACTACCGCAAAGGGGGTGTAGGAGCAAAAAACGTTCTAAAAATGCGATTTTAGCGTTACTGAAGGGCCTAGAAATTTGAAATTTGGAATATTAGTTACTTATAAGATATAAATGATGTCTAAGAACAGTTCTTAAACAATTCGAAATTTGAAAGGGGTGAAAATGCACAAAAAGCGTTCTAAAAAACGTTCTAAATGGTAGTTTCTACATAATCTCAGGAAATACCAAACCGATTTCAAAAGAAATGGTATCAAAATGATGGTGTTAGTCCAACTTAGAACATAGGATATATTTTATGTCGGTGCCACTACCCCAAAGGGGGGTGCAGGAGCAAAAAACGTTCTAAAAATGTGATTTTAGCGTTACTGAAGGGCCTAGAAATTTGAAATTTGGAATATTAGTTACTTATAAGATATAAATGATGTCTAAGAACAGTTCTTAAACAATTCGAAATTTGAAAGGGGTGAAAATGCACAAAAAGCGTTCTAAAAAACTTTCTAAATGGTAGTTTCTACATAATCTCAGGAAATACCAAACCGATTTCAAAAGAAATGGTATCAAAATGATGGTGTTAGTCCAACTTAGAACATAGAATATATTTTATGTCGGTGCCACTACCCCAAAGGGGGGTGCAGGAGCAAAAAACCTTCTAAAAATGTGATTTTAGCGTTACTGAAGGGCCTAGAAATTTGAAATTTGGAATATTAGTTACTTATAAGATATAAATGATGTCTAAGAACAGTTCTTAAACAATTCGAAATTTGAAAGGGGTGAAAATGCACAAAAAGCGTTCTAAAAAACGTTCTAAATGGTAGTTTCTACATAATCTCAGGAAATACCAAACCGATTTCAAAAGTAATGGTATCAAAATGATGGTGTTAGTCCAACTTAGAACATAGGATATATTTTATGTCGGTGCCACTACCCCAAAGGGGGTGCAGGAGCAAAAAAACGTTCTAAAAATGCGATTTTTGCGTTACTGAAGGGCCTAGAAATATGAAATTTGGAATATTAGTTACTTATAAAATATAAATGATGTCTAAAAATCTTAAACAATTCGAAATTTAAAAGGGGTGAAAATGCACAAAAAGCGTTCTAAAAAACGTTCTAAATGGTAGTTTCTACATAATCTCAGGAAATACCAAACCGATTTCAAAAGTAATGGTATCAAAATTATGGTGTTAGTCCAACTTAGAACATAGGCTATATTTTATGTCGGTGTTTCTACCCGAAAGGGGGTGCAGGAGCAAAAAACGTTCTAAAAATGCGATTTTTGCGTTACCGAAGTGCCTGGAAATATGAAATTTGAAATATTAGCTACTTATTAGATATAAAGGATTTCTAAGAACAGTTCTTAAACAATTCGAAATTTAAAAGCGGTGAAAATGCGCGAAAAGCGTTCTAAAAAACGTTCTAATGGTGGTTTCTACACAATCTTAGGAAATACCAAGCTGACTTAAAAAATAATGTCG
Organism: Maratus speciosus; assembly: GCA_963932465.1. Taxonomy (NCBI): domain Eukaryota; kingdom Metazoa; phylum Arthropoda; class Arachnida; order Araneae; family Salticidae; genus Maratus; species Maratus speciosus. The sequence continues at coordinate 171,865,905 of OZ010790.1, read as the reverse complement.
TCAAAATGATGGTGACAACCCTTGCTCCAACCTAGGCGATGTTTTATGTCGGTGCCACTACCCCAAAGGGGGTTCAGGAGAAAAACGTTCTAAATTGCGGCTTTTGCGTTACGGAAGTGCCTAGAATCGTGAAATTTGGAATGGTAGTTAGTTATAAGATATCAATGATCTCTAAGGACATTTCCTAAAAAAAATCGAAATTTAAAAGGGGGGTCAAAATGTGCAAAAAGCGTTGTAAAAACTTTCTAAATTGCGATTTCTATGCAATCTCAGGAAGTACTGAACCGATTTCAAATATAATGGTGTAAAAATGATAGTGACAGATCTTGCTCCAAGATAGGCTATATTTTATATCTGTTTCCACTACCCCAGAGGAGATGCAGGAGCAAAATGCGCGAAAAGCGTTCTAAAAACGCTCTAAATGCCGATTTGTCGGCAATATCTCAGGAAGAATGAATCTGATTTCAAACGTAATGGTAGGAAATTGATGCTGACAGCCTCTGCTCTAACATAGACGCTATTTTATGTCGGTATCACTATCACCAAGACGTTGCAGGAGCAAAAAAGCGTTCTAAATTTCGATTTTTGTGATCGGTAGGGGCTAGCAACTTAAAATTAGGCAAGGTACATATTTATTAGATATAAATGATCTTTAAGAACAGTTTCGGAAAAATTGGAAATTTAAAAAGGGGTGAAAATCCGCAAAAAGCGTCCTAAAAACGTTCTAAATTGCGATTTCTACTCAATCTAAGGAAATACCAAAGCTGTTTCAAAAGTAATGGTTGCAAATCTAGGGTGACAATCCCTGCTATAACATAGATTATAATTTATGTTTTCTGTCACTACCATCTGAGGGTTTCAAAAGCAAAACAAATTCTAATTTGCGTTTTTTGCACAGCTGAGGGGTCTAACACTTTGAAGTATGGCATGGTATTTACTTACAAGATGCAACTGCTTTCTAAGAACAGTCGAAAGAAATTTCCAAATTTAAAAAAATGAATTGAGTGAAAAGCGTTATAAATTACATTTTTTAAGCAAACTTATAAATTACCAAACCGATTAAAAAAATAATGATGACAAATTTAGTTGATAGAACCTGCTCAAACATAAGCTATATTTTATGTCTGTTCCACTACCACCAGAGGGTTGCAGGAGCTAAAAACTTTCTAAATTGCGATTTCTGTGATACTGAAAAGGCTAGAAACTTTAAATATGACATGGTAGTTACTTATAAAATATAAATGCCCTCGAAAGAACGTCGAAAATAAATTCGAATTAAAAAGGGGTGAAGCGAAGGAGAGGTGCGAAAAGCATTCTAAAAAAGTTCTAAATTACAATTCTATGCAGTTTCAGGGAATATAAACCGATTATAAAAGTAATAGTTGCGAATCAATCGTATCAGTCTCTGATCCTACACAGGCTATATTTTGTGCCGGTGATTCTACCACCTGGGGTTCACAGGAACAACATACTTTCTAAAAAAGGGCTTTAAAAGCTTTCTAAATTAAGTTTCTGTGGAATATTAGGAAATAGCAAACCGATTTCAAAATTAATGTTGGCAAATTAATGGTGACAGTTCCTGTTTCAACATAGCCCTTTATGTTGGGAGAGGTGGTAAGACTTGGAATTTGACATGATGGTTAATTTTAAGATGTAAGAAGATAGTTTCTAAAAAATTCAAAACTTCAAATGAATACTGAAATGAGCGTATTAATTGAGCATAAAAGTTTCAAAATATTTTCTAAATTATCATTTATTTAGTTTTATTTCATTTTATTAATTTAAGCCTCATTTCTGATTAATTCAGTGTAATAATGATGTTTAATCAAACTGTGTTTTAAATAGTAATTTTTGAATTATTCCTAAAAGTAATAAGTACCTTTTAATTAAAAAACCTTTTAATAAAATAAAATATTACCTTTTAATAAAATAAAAATTTAGTTAGTACCTTTTAATAAAAATTAGACATATAAATATCACTTGGCATATTTCAAATATTACGCGAGCAAAGCCGCGGTGTTTGCTAGTCTATAATAATGAAGAAAGAAGTTTGTGTGTGAGTGTGTCGACGGTGTTCTGAAGAGACCGCTGTACGTAGAGCTACAAAATTTGGGAAAAGGTACGTCTATACATGAAGATTTGCACCTCGAAGCCAACATTTCGATTTTTTGATTAGATTTTTTTAATTTAATTTTTTATGCGATTTTTAGCGCTTTTTTAAGTTTCGAGGCGATTTTTTCCATATAAGTGAGAAGAATACGGTTTCTTTCTTTTAACCCAATTAGTAAATTTTGTTCTCTTTTCAAAAAAGCTTATTCGGAATTCGTGCAGCGATTTTTGAATTTTTAGCGAATTTTTTATGCAATTATTAAACAGCATTTAATGCATTTCCATACCTATAAGGAGGTACCGTAGAGGGACACAGTTCTGTCACCAAATTCCGCCAAGTTTGTCGCCAACTTGGCGATATATCGCCAGATTTGGCTACCAAAATGAGTCGCAAAAAGTGACGCCAATTTGGCGATATCTCTAATATTTCGCCAAATTCCCATATACTTACAGTGTAAATCAATATGGATTACTCGCTTACAGAAAATAAAAAATTTGAGATATTTTAAAGCAACAAAAACTAATATTAACTTAAGGGGTTATATTAATTACATTTAAGGGAATCCAGGTAAATTAAGTCTATAATAATAAGGAAAGAAGTTTGTGTGTGAGTGGTTCGACGAAGAACTACAAAATAGGGATTACTTGCTTACAGAAAATGAACAAATTGAGATATTTTATTGCAGCAAAAACCAATATTAACTTAAGGGGTTATATTAACTATATTTAAGGGAATGCAAGTAAATTAAATTATGAATAAAAGTAACATGATACAATGCTTAACATGCTTTCCCAAACATAAATTTTAAAAGAGCCTGCAGGTCAAAGGAATTAGATTCGAAACTTTTATCCAATTACAGTAAATTTTGACTTTCGTGATTTTTGAACTTTTTGTGATTTTTAATTCGATTTCTACGTTTCTTCGCGATTTTTTGCAATTTTTTGACATTCCATTTTTGGCCTATAATACTAAAGTAATTTCTGCCCTCATTTCAATAAAGTTTATTTGAATTTCGTATAGCAATTTTCGAATTTTTCGGGAATTTTGTATGTGATTTGTAGTGTATTTTAGCGATTTACTACCATTTTTCCTCATTAGTGAAAGGAATCACCTTTCAATCTTCGAACACAATATACAATTTTTTTTTCTCTTTTCGTAATTTGTGCAGCAATTTAAAATTTTTTCGCGATACCTTATTGTGATTTTCAGAGCTTTTTCACAATTCGAGCTGTTTTTTGACGTACCCGGGCAACGCCGGGCAAGTTAGCTAGTAATTGTACTAAAGCAAAGTTCACCGACTCTGAAATGACAAACGGACTTGAACCATTTTTTACTTTATCAATTGGGTCTAATGTAATGTCACGTTCTAATTTGTGGACTGAAAAATGTTTCGTAAACGGGACTTTAAGCTATCTTGCAGATATTATTTATGAAGAAAATCACGTGCCACCAGACTAGTTGCCGTGAATAATCATGGTTAAATTTGAAAACTACACTCATTCAACTTATGAGTATGGCTGCGTCACGATTCCACCAATAACTATATTCTGGTAAAATGGAAATATGAATTGCTCAAGAAAACAATTTCCTCTGCTGTTGGCTTTTACAGTTACAGTTTATAAATTTCAAGGTTTAACATTAGATAAAGCAGTCGTAGATATTGGGTATAAAGAGACATCAGTTGGTTTAACGTAAATATCGTTGTCGAGATTGAAAACACTTCAAGGTTTAGCATTCAAGAGAAAATTTCCTTACGAGAGTTCTACAATATCAGAAATTCTCATATGCTAACATGCAGAAAAAAAGAAAGAATTAGAATGAAAAATTTTGCGCACTGTAAAAAAAAATCAGTGAAGTTACTAAAGTTTTTCTAGGAAACTGGGATTCCTAGAACTTTTCATGTAACGTCAACAACAAAATTTCATGTAACAGACACACTTTTGCGCCGAAAATCAAAAAATCTGTAAGGTTACTAAGAATTTTTTTGGAAACTGGGATTCCGAGAACTTTTCATGTAACTGCAGCCAGGGTTACAAATAAAAGTTTAGTAAGATTACTGAAATTTTAGTAGATTCATTTGTAAAGTTACAGATTTTTGTAGCTTTACAAAAACTAGTTTTGTAGATTTGCAGCTTTTTTCGTACAGTTACAGGTGAAAGTTTAGTAAGCATGTATTTTTACATCTGTAGAACTACAGATTTTTTTTACAGTGCGGTTAATAATTCTTAGTATCAACGGGAACAGATTTAAATTTTTTTCTCCAGAAAATAGGATTTTGAAGAAGTAACTTTCTTCAAGCTCTCTTCGAATATATTATTATAAGATTGCTATCAAAGATTGATTGATGTAAATTACAAAGACTGGAAACATACCTATTTAAAACTATTTGACAAAACACCAGAGGCTATTGTAAAATGTTAAAACATCTTTAAAAGAGCTTTTAGTTTAAAATTTACAAATATTTTGTAAAATTTTGCTTCGAAAAAAATTTTTTAAACAAATCTGATATCACAAATAAAAAATTCCGAGGAAATTCTTAGTTATTTGGCTGAATTTACATTTCTAAAATTAAAATGCACCAAAACATAAAATAACTTTTTTGATTAATAAATATGCAAAAATAATATTAAAAAATAGTGTTACTTTCAAATATTTATCTTAATAATGCTTCGCGAATCCAAACAAAGCATGTATTTTTCTAGTTCATACATTTTTTATTTATTATAATAGTAGAAAAATAGTTACGTATAAAGAAGCAAATAAAAATAATTTATTGTTTTCTATTTCAGTTAGATGTTTTTTATGGTTATTTTTGATTTTTAACTTGATCTTATAAAATGTTTTCAAATATATTTTAAGCATCATAATTTATGTACATGCTGTAAAATTTTACATACATTTAAGTTCATTCTTAGTAGGAAATTTAATAATATGAAAAATGCCATTTGGATCTTTACGAAATGCATATAAATTTATTTCAAAGTACAGAAAATATATCTCCTGATACATAAGATTCATATGCTTAAATAAAAATGAATTTTAAAGATCAAATAGTTAAATTTACTTTTATAGCTGAACTCAATATGTTTTTATAAAATACATTCGATATTCTCTAGATGGAAAATACACACATTATTTTATTAAAGAATAAGTATTTTATATCGTGAAAGTATTTTTGCGTTATCTGTAAAAGTCTAAAATATTCATTATATCTATATTACATAAAGGTTAAAAGAGAAAATTTTCAAAATTTTTAGAGCAAGACCATTTTACTTTTTTTTTTTTTTTACTTGATCTTAGAGTATGATTCTTATAAGATTCTTTTTCAATAAAATTTTTCTTTTTCATACACATAATGTAATAAAATATATGCTATATTTCTTTTCATGGAGAAAAAAATGTAAAACTACAGCTAGTGCATTAATAAAGTACATCATAGTTTATTGAAATTGTGAAAATTATATCCCCTTGTGTAAAACGAATCGCGTACTTAAATAAAATTCTTTAAAACGAAACAAATGCATGTGCTTGACAAGAATCAACCATTTAACATTAAGTACACTTTCCCAGTTGATAAAAACAACCATAAAAAATATCATGTATTGTTCTTAAAGTTAGTTTTATGTCATAAAAACATTTTACCGTTAATTTCAAATGTCTAAAATATTCATGGAATAAATATTTCATGAAGATTCAAATTTCAATTTTTTTTAAACTGTAATAAAATCATTCATATTTTTTGTGTATTGCCAAGCTTCCTAAAAGGAAAATTCCGTTCGATGAATAGATTTATGACTGCACATAAATTGTAAGACTACATTTAAAAGCTTGAAGAAATGTATATAATACGGTACTAACAAAAAAATAATTAAATACGAAAAAAAATATAGACTCGGAAAGTGACAAAAGTGAAAAATGTAACAAAATTAGATTGTAAGGAAATTCCCTTACAGAAGTTACTTGTTTTATATTTGAAAATGATCTCTATAGGATAATTATATATTTTTTATTTTATAAGGATACATAAATTCGTGTGTTGTTTTATACATATACTTATTTTTTTTTACTACTCGCAAATACCCCGTTTTGCTGAAGAACCTCTGATTTTGATTTTATTTATCATTTCTAAGTGATAAATAGGAAATAGAGAAAATAACTTATGAAATGTTATAAGAATAGATTTTAATATTTCCCTTAAATACAATTACTACCTCAGACACTCACAACTTTCACGATAAAGCAGTTGTTCCGATATTCACAAAACGCTTTGTAATTTTATCAAGTTATTTAATGGGAAATTCTACTTCTTTGATTTAACCCTATAATCTCCGCTGTAAGAAATTGCTAAGGAGAAAAATATGTTTTCGTCTTATTTATGTTACTGCGGGTCAAATATGAAAAAATGTGGGTAAAAATATGAAAAAAAAATTCAATTTTATTATATTTTTATAGGAATTTTGTATGGTATTATATATTCCACCATCGGCAGATTAGGATGAAATATGAAGGATTTTACTATATTCCAAAAGTATTTTATTTTGTGAAAATAATTACATTTTTACATGTTGTATGACCTAAGATAATTTGTTTCTTTGTTTATATACAGGGTGCAATATGTTACCTCATTTGAAACGTTTTTGTAATTGGAACTATATGTCTACGACCAACGGTTGAGAAATTAAAGGTCGGCGATAGCTAACATATTGCACCCTGTATATATATATATATACAGTAATCTTCCAATTATTAATCACTCACGGGACCGACGGTGTGGCGGATAATCGAAATAAACGGAAAAGCGAAAGTCAGTACAAGATCGTTACTAAAATTGCATTTCAATATGTAATTTATAAAAAAGAAAAGAATTATTCGTTGTGTACTGTTGTTTATAAAAATCATAACTGATAATAAGAAATCTGTTTATCTGGCAAATGTAGAATTTTACTGAATGCCTGAATTTTATGTTATACCCATTTTCATCCAACGTAATTTATTATACAATATACATTTTTGGTTTGCGTTTTGTTTGGGATTTTGCTGTAGCAAGATTACGAATTCTACGTAATAAAAGTACTTAGTTTGCACCCGTTTCCTCTTGCATCGCAAACCAATTAATGCATTTAGAGAGCATAGCTGACTCCTGGTAGATAATTTCTCACATTCATCCGCTCAGATTTAACTGGATTCAAAACATTTTCAATACATTTGTCATTCGTTAATTCTTCATAACCAACATTATTCTACACTGGTGTCCAAAAATTAAGGAAAAACAACAAAAGTAGCGATTACTCAAAATGTTACAAGTAGATTTTAATAAAACTGAGCCACAATGTACAATGCATAGTAAGGTATAAAATAACACTAAAAGAAATTACCAGACGATTGTGGTGTTTCAGAAATTAATACAATTAGAAAATTAGAAAAATAAATGTGTCAGTTTGGTATAGGAAAAGTACCTTTAATATGGAGTATGATCCCTCCTAGAAGGAATACAGCAAACGCAGCGATGTGTGATGCCATCAATTATACGATCGATAAGTTCGCTGGGAAATGCGAGCCATTGCTCTTGTAAAGCAGTTGTAAGCGTGGAATGGGTCTGAGGAGGGGGATTGAGAACAGCGACACATCTTCCTAAAGCATCCCAAACATGTTCGATGGGATTCAAACTCAGTGATCCCGCTTAACATTCCATGCGCTGAATTGTTTGATGCTGAAGATAATCTTCTACGATGTGAGCCCTGTGCAGTCTAGCGTTATCGTCCTGTGAAAAGAAATAATTACCTATTGCACCGACATAAGGGCGCACATAAGCCTCAAGAATGCCATCTCTATAGACGTGAGCATTCACATTTCCACTTGGAAAGACATGGTACGTCCGCCTAAAACGATACCATCCCAAACACAGACGTTGCCTACTCCATATGAATCTCTTTTACGAATGTTTGATAGGTGATAGCGTGTTTCCATTTCTCTCCAAATCAAACAAAGCCTACTATCGCTTTGGGTGCTAAATTGGAACTCGTCTGTGAAGAGGACACACCTCAATTGATCAGCCGTCCTGTGGACATGTTGACGTGTCCACCTTATACGTTCTCTCCGGGGTGAGTGGCACAAAAATAGCTGGTCGTCTAGTATAAAGACTACCTTCAGGAAGCATTCTACGCGCAGTAGACGTTGATACTAACCTTCTAGTGGCTGCAGCAAGAGATACTCTAAAATGAGAGGGGTTGCTGTTCTATTCCTTCGTACACATAACCACAAATATCGGTCATCGGTCCTTGTCGTAGATCTTGCCCGTCCTTGGGTAAACCTTTAGGAGGCCCAACCAGTGGTTTGAAATTGTTTACAAAGCCTATGAACAACAGAAGGACTCAGACTTAGATATCTGACCACCTTTGTCTGACTTTGGCCTACATCCAATCTTCCAATAGCTCTATATCGTAGCTATGAGGACAAATGATACACCGAGTTCATACTAATGAATTGGCTATCTCAGTTTTCTTATCTCATAATCACAGTGATACCAGCAGCCGTACTCTCTAACATGGATTTTTATGCTCCTCACAGATGACGCAATCCGATTGCAGCGCCACTAATTTGCATTTTGTAATTTTATTCAGCATCTTTTAGTTAACAACATATACGAATTTCATAAGTTATCGCCCTTTTTGTGATTTTTCCTTAATTTTTGGAAACCAGTGTAGTTACAATTAAGCGAGTCTGTAATTTCATTTCAAAAAATTTTCTAGCTATTATTCCTGACGTGAGACAAGTTTTTTTCCTAAAACAGCGCCGGCTCACTGGGATTTTTGTGCATTTGAATTTTCGTTGTTCGTTTCTGATAAAAAAAAACTAAAACAATATATATATGAAAGAAATGTGGCGCTTGATAGAGTGGCGGATAATCGGAAGTTTGCTGTATATCCAATTTTTTCATATAATTAATTTTTTCACCATTTATTCTGTTTTACCCAATAATAATAAAACCCCCACATTTTACTTATTGATTTTATGTACAATTATATATATAGAACACTAATATAATATGTAACGGCCAAAAATAACTATTATATATATTTTTTGTCGATGCCAACGGTATTTTGCTTTATCTAACACATATAAAAATAAAATTTTCTGACTGTATCTATCTTTTTAAAAAGATACACAAGCAAGAAGTTAGAACCGTGAAATTCTATATGCGGGCGTATTAAACTATTACAGAGACAACTAAGGCAATCCGTATTCTAAATAAACTATAGTTCATTTTTAATTAATAAAAAAAGAAGATAACAGATATTTCCTATAAAATTTCTATTTATTGTTGGCAAACATGCAATAAAATTCAACGCACAATAAACACAGCAATTAATTCGAAATATAGTAAACTACAGCTCAGTTGGTCTGTGCGTTATCAGTTAATGCAATATATACCACGTAGTAGAAACATATTAAATATGATATACGTGAGTGATATGGCTCAATAAAAAACTTGTGCTTACATTTTTACTGGGAGATATAAAGTTGAAAATATTAATTCTGGATTTATTTCATAATTTTCTTCATTTATATATTAACAGGAATTTAATATTTTGTTCAAAAATGTAAAAAAAGAAATAATATTTTCATTTTTATTGTATATGGAAAATATAAATTTCAACTAATTTATTTCGTATTTGCTTAATAGCAGAATCTTGTGAATTAAAAGTAAAACAAGTACCTTAAGTAGAATGATAACACTAAGAAGTACAAATTTCCGTTGAAAATAATATGTTAGCAAAAATGCTACCACGGGCTCATGGTCAGTAATGCCCGTGGTAGCAGATCTGCTACCATGATTTTAATTACTCAGTTTATTAACAGTTTTTGTGTAGAGAATATAAATAACTTTTTTTACACCTACTAGGGGGGCTCCGCCCTCCCCCCGCGTAATCGCGATTCCATACGGTATCCCGAGGCAATCCCTATTTTCTAGTCAACCCCAGATGTAATTATTTCGTGTTACCATTGTGGATCGCTTCGCGATCCGTTATTTTCTATGCATTCAATTTCTATATTCCACTTACTAACAACGCGCTCCTCCCCAACTCCTGAAAATTTTATTTCCTTATCTCCAAGCACATGATCATTAAAGCTTACAGAGTTTCATAATTATAAGAATTATTAAATGTAAAATTATACATATAGTGTTACAAATGTTGTAAATAGTTAGTGTTTGTGCTTAAAAATAATGTAAATAGTTCAATTAAGCTCTATTCATAAGCTAATATTAGTTTTTATGTATTGAAATACCTCAATTTGTTGATTTTCTGCAAGCAAGTAAACCCTATTGGATTTCAATTGGAGTCTATAGAAATTTGGTGAAATACTGGAAATAGCGCCAAATTGGCGTCACTTTTCACGATTAATTTTGCACACCAAATCGGGCGATATCTCGCGCAGTTGGCGATAAACTTGGCAACATTTGGCGACAGCGCACCCCCCCCCCCCCCTCGCCCGCCTTATAGCGTCAGAAAGCTCTAGCCAATCAGATGCATTTCACGGTATCTACGCAGATTTTCATTGGTCCCTTTCTAAATCGTTACATTTTTCTATATATAGAGAAGGATATGTATTTGGTTTTATTTCAATAAAATATTTCAAAATTTGAGCAAAAACGTACCACTGTCAATGCAATTTTGTCCTGTTTGTTAGACATGTTGCTTCTAACATTTTTTTTTTTTCTTATTTAATGATCCATCTCCGTTCAAAATTCATAACTAATATTGCATAAAGGGCCGATTATTATAATAATTACTTAAAATATACATTATTTATGAAATTTAGGGCTAAAAGTTAAAGCTAAACATATGGTAGAGGTATGCTACCATGGCATAAGAGGGTTTAAATTCCCGTGATTTTAAGATGCGTTAATAATTATATACATACGTAGTATCTATAGCCGTCATCTTGTCCGTCCGTCTGTCTGTCTGCATATAACAGCACAAAAACTCCCCAACCGAATAGTTTGAAATTTAATATATATAGTCTTCACAGAATTTTGTCCAGTCATTTTAAATTTTATGAAAATCGGATCAAAACTTATAAAGGAAGACCCCAGAAGCCAAGGGGTATATTTTAGGAAATATGAGCAGCTGTATGAAATAATTTTTATCTGCGCATGCGCGAACGATAATAAGGATCATTTTACATAATTTAATAGTCAACCATATCGAGCAACTTATTAAAAAAAATCTAGTCAAATATCGTAAAAATTCCGAAAGATATCGGCGTTAGAGTGAGAGAAGTTTTAGTTGTTCTCTAAAAGCAGCTGAATGATAAGGGATTTTCCACAAATTGTCATTTTTTATTTTAAATTCTTTTTAATTTTTTATTGATGCTTTAGTTCTTTTTGGATAACCACCAGAACGAGCCTATACCATGATCAAAAGAAGTATCAAAATCGAAGCATTTTTTCCAAATCTACTCGTTGATACTCACTAAATACTAACTTTTTTCTGAAAGTCAGTTTTAAAAAAATGACAATTTGTGTAAAATCCCTTATCATTCTGCTGCTTTTAGAAAACAACTAAAACTTTGCTCACTCTAACGCCGATATCTTTCTGAATTTTTCGATATTTGACTAGATTTTTTTTAATAAGTTGCTCAATAGAGTTGACTATTAAATTATGTAAAATGATCCTTGTTATCGTTCGCGCATGCGCAGATAAAAATTATTTCATACAACTGCTCATATTTCCTAAAATATTTAATATATTTATATTCCAATTACACTATACTGTTTCTACTATATTTTGTCAATTTTTCTGAAACCGGCGTTAAATTTGGTTGAAAACCCTGCATGTTATAAGCAAAAAACCTTCAAGAATTTTTAAATTTTCTTAAATAAATCGCTATATTTCAATTAATATACGTGCTATTCTTACACAAAAGAATACACATATTGCACAATGACTGTTTATTTATATTCTGTAGCGGTAGATCATTTCGTGCATTTTACATTACACTGTGATCCTAAGTATTATTTTTTGTCTGTGATTTTTTGTTGGCCCCCAAGTTGCCCCTGTTAACAAATCGACATTGCTAAGTATGAGGTCATACCTGTTCTTTTTTATCCTGAAATTCCACAAGAATCTGTCAAGTATATTTCTAAATATTCGACAAAATGTCTAAAATTAAAAGTTGCCGGTCATTAATGGCCATATACTGTATATACTCGCAAATGGAATATTTTAAAAATGCCAAAAGCAAATTCAGATAGTATCAAAATGTTAAAATGTGGCAATATTTCCATAATCAGGCTTTATCATGCTTCAATACGTTTCTTCAAACGCGCATGGCGTTACATATTCACCTGTGACATCCATTATATTCCCAACATGAAATATTGCCCTATAAAACTTATGACATAATATTCATTTTTTTTTCAATTCGTCAAACTATTTATTTCATTTTCATTTTTCACGTGGAAATCTTGCTTGTTGTGCTGATAATTTTATTGTTTTTTTTTTTTATTGTTGGCAACTGCTATAAAGAAAAACGTTTATTTTTTCCTGTCATCGTTATTCAATAGCTAGATTTGTCAGAAACATGCTAAGGCGGTATTCAAATTTTTTATCCCACCCAGTTTCTATACTTTTGGCCTGATTTTGCCTATTTGCAATCCCCACCGAAATATTAGCCGTCTCAATGTGTTTTGCGAGTTTGAAAACGATCCGCGCACAATTGCGACTTTCATCGTGCGGACAAAATTTAGTATACATATATATATGCATATATATATGTAACGAAGGATTTTTTCAAAAGTCGCACCATGGGACTGCAATAGGTAGCATTTCTTATGAAATCTACCTAAAAAAAAAAACATGTTTAAAATTTAACAAGTTACGTTCAACGATTGAAAAAGAATCATGAAATTGCTTTAGGGCAACAATCAACACACTTACAAGATGCAATAAATGCAATAAAATATTAATTTTCGATCCAAAGATGTAGATTCTCATTTTGAGGTCTCATTTAAAAAATCAATTTTTAATAATAAGACGGGCTTTTTATGTTAAACATCACTGCACAGAGTTTCGTCTATTATTAATTATACACTGTAAAAAAACGGACTAAAATACGGAAATTGTACAGCCAATCGAGACGCCAGTACTATTTATGTATTTTAACGGAAATTTCCCCCCGTAAATTCCAGAAAAACGGTACTTTCACTGGAATTTACAGGAAAAATTTACGTTAAAATACGGAAATAGTACTGACATCTCGATTGCCAGTACAATTTCCTCACGTTTGTCCGTTTTTGTTTTACAGTGTAGAAAAAATGTACAAAAATCATACAACTGGAAATGAGAGATATCAACGCCTCCTTGGACTTCAATTATATTTAATTTCGACAGAACGTACTTCTAAAGAAATTATGTTCATTAATATTTAAAATAAGGATGGTTTAAAAATTAAAAAAATATATATTAGTCTTAACTACTTTACCGTATATACAAAATTTGGTTGTTTACAGCAAAATTAGAAAGAATGTACTGGGTAACTCAATACCTTTTCTTATAAATGATATTTGGAAAAAGGAGAATATATTTATATAAAAGGAAGTTGCTTACATTTTTGGCAACAGAGGCCTAAATGGCGCTGAAGGCTAATTTGGGGCAGTGAAATTTTGTTCCATATTCACACTCTTTATTTTGCCAAGAAAGAATATATATAACTGCTAAACACATATCACTATGTTCATTAAGTGTTATTCAATCTAATTATGCGTTCCTTTTTTATCATTAGGCCTATTTTACTGTCCTAAATCTGCCTGCACGGCCACTAATGGGTATTAACTAACTATTATTAGTTACTAACAATTATTAGTTTTTATTTTATAAATCGATTTCAGTTATATAAATATTGTTTATACGAAAAAGTGGGAATATTTCCATTGTATATTCCTTATAATTGAGCCATAAACACTTATATTTTAATGACACTTTACCACAAAAAATCATCGGACACTTTTAATTTTAGGGGTTTTGTCGACTAGCTAAAGAAATACTTTAAGAATTCGTTTAGAACTTGAGAATATACGAAACTTGTTTGACATCACTATCCTTATTTTCCACAAAGATTTGATCAGAAGGGAATTCACGGAACCAACGTGAAATTCTAGAATTAAAATAATATTCCGAATTATCCTGTAAAATAAAATGCCAGAAACGATCTATCGCTGCAGCATATGACTAGATGGATATTATGCAACATTTGTGTTAGAATAAAACGTGTAAAGCGAAAATTTACTGGTGCAAATGTCACGAATAAAAGAATTGTAAAGAAATTGTGTCGGTTATTTAAGGTTGGTAGCACTAATTCGCATTTCAACGAACAAAGTGTTCGCTCTTTTGTGGTGATTATGCGTTGAGTAAAGTGAATGGAAAAATTCACAATTTCTGATTTCACATTTTTAGGCTCCCAGAATCTAGAGAGTGGTCAAGAAACAAAAGAAGTTGGGTCAGAGTGGTTGAACGGTTTAGCGGAGGACTTCATAGACGAAGGAATATAAAATCTAGTATCACGGAATGCCAAATGCCTCAATAAATAGTTACTACGCAAAAACTACGACTACGTAAAAAAAATAGTGTAATGTATGTAGTAACATTTGGTAATAAAAATATTTTTAAAAATCTTTCGCAATTGTTTTATACTAAATCTGTTCTTAGTTTGCAAATGTCTCTCATATAATAAACCGTTTGTTATCTTTGACATGTTGGCGTGCCTTCTCAAATCTCGTAGATGAAATGGTGAAATGTTTGTACCCAATATTGTTGCTATATTGGCAAATGGGTAATACCACCAAGTTTTGCAAAGTATTTTATGTCAATATTGAATGTATAATCCAATATATAATGATTATTGACAAAATTTTGTCTAATATAAGTAATATTCGAATAATAATTTTTTACTATTAGGAAAGCGTTTATATTCATAATGAATTTGAAATGCTTGAAATCCGAAAAAAAGAAAATATAAATGCTTTCTTTTATTTTCGCTTTGGTGCTATAAACACCGGGTGATTTTATACGTAACTTGGTTAATAACGAATTACTGGAAATATATAAAAACTGTCGCATTGAAATTTTGGCCTTTTATAAGTATTTTTTAAATAAAATTTTAAATTATTGAAAAACTATTTAAATGATTATAATTATTTTACATAAAAAATAAAAACAATTCATTTATTTAAAAAAACCTTGGTATATGTTTAAATTATATGCAATCTTTCGATTATAAATACGATAAATTGTACTGTATAAAGTTATAAATAAATCATCGCTATTTTTTTGTGCTATCATTTTGTATATTCTTTATCTCTTTTCTAAGAACAGGCGTGCTTAATCACAGCGATCTCTCATTTTGCAGTGTCGACGAATATCTTATATCACAAACTTGGAAAGATACAATTCAAATTAAAGTTTTGAAATAAATCTGAAATTTCTGATACGAGTATTTTACCAAACATTCTAGGTAGTTTGTTATATGATAAAAAATAACTTACTTATAGGTTGAAATGTTAACGAAAATAAAGCTGTCCCCCCCCCCCCCCCCTTAACAAAAACTACAAAAATGCACTTTTTTAAATATCCCGAAGGAAAAAAAAACTTTCATTGATGTAATTCTAAAATAAGTTAAATTTCAAACATTTGTGATTTATTAACTTTTAAAAACTTTTACGCATCAGTTATATCTTTTGCGTTACTAAATGTATAGTGAAAACGTCGAAATATAATCGGAAATTTTAGAAAAGTGCATTGTACACTAAAGGGAATTTAAATTAATTTAATTTAATCCATTAAACATTTATTTTACAGTGATTTATTTAAAATATTAGAAAATCAATCAAGAAAAACGTCATTTAAGCACAAATTGTCTAAGAATAAATATTCCAGTTTTATTAGAACTAATATAAATACTTTATTTTTTATTTATAAAAAGAAGTTTGTATCACATAATAAATTTTAATACCTAAATTATGAAACTATTTTTTTAAAAAATGTAAAAATTCTTTTAAATTTTAAACATTACATTTTTTGGTCAACCCCGTTGCTAGGTATATTTAGAAATTCTTTGAATTTATGATTCTATGTTGAAGTATTTAAAGATAACTTTTTCTGTTTTATCTCAGTAAATGTTGTGTTTGCACAGATTCTGTTATAGATTTATTTTATTATAAAAATTCAAATACTTCTTGCATCATTATATCTCATTTTTATTATAGAAAAAATTAATTTATTAAAATTGGGCAACATATTTTTGTGAGCATTTTCCCACTGAAAGTAAGTTTATATTCTAATCTGTTAATTAGGCTGATCTATTCAAATTATTAATAACAATAACGTTCCGTTTTATGTAAAAAAAAAAAAAATGTTTTAAAGAGAAATTTTTTTTTGAAAATCTAGTTATTACTCAATACAATTTAACATTCGTAACGAATAACTTTTTTTAAAAAGTAAAAGTTCTTTAATCTTTTGAATGTTTTCGAAAATACTGAAGAAATATGCGTAGCTGTTTAAAACTTGCACATTTTACACATTAATATGGACTAAAATACACAGAAAAATGACTTATAAAAGTCAAGAAAATACTCAAGTTAACTATATTTTAACATGTTTATTCGTTTATTTTCTACCCATCATTACAGCTGTATTTTACTATTAAATTTCCAGAAATATTTTCATTTGAGAAAATGTGTCTTTTCAATTCTTTTATTTCAATTTAATATGAATATGTCATTAAGTTAATAATCTGTTTTTTAAAATGCATTAATTTGTTTTCTACTGTGAAGTTAATTCTTGTTAGAACAATCCCGAGTAACCTGAATCTGGCAGACGAAAGTAAATGATTTCATTAACTCTTGTAAACCAGCTATGTTAAAAAAGTGCTATAGTCTGTGTTATACTAATAGAAGATTCTGACAATTTATTACAGATAATGAACAGTTTGTATATCGGAAAAATGTTTAAATGTATGTTTCATGCTATTTGCAGAAGGTTGTTAACAACAAGCAGGACAATAATCATTTATGTTTCAGTGTCTCAGTACGAGTTATAACCACATGTGCAGCATTACTTCTATATTACCCTTATAATCATTTCAGCATAAATCAGCTTTTTATTGCCGAAACGTCAGTGAAGGCTTACTGTGGAGACACGGAAAGTTTTGGTTTCCGTTAGTCTGTCTGTCTGTTAGTCTGTCTGTCTGTTCCGCGATAACTGCCGCAAAAAGCATCCGATTAGCTTGAAATTAAGTGGGTATGTTGGTGATGTACCAGGATTTAGCTGTATAGTTTTTTGTTATATTTGGTTCATTCGTTCGGAAAATATAGAATATTTTATTTTGCGCAATAATGCTTTTCTATAGCAATTCAGACGATTATTCCATTTTCATTTGTTGAAAGGAAATGGTAATATGATTGAAGGATTTAAATGGTAAATTATGGATGATGAAATTTCCTAATTAGAAACATACATTATTCATATTAGTTTGAAATTTTGTGTATACATTTGTCAGAGTTTTTTTTCGGTGTATAACATATGGAGGAAGTTTATATGTTTGTTCCAATAATATAAAATATTCTCTTTTAAAAATTTAATTAAAGTAAATGCCCATATTTCATTGTTTTAATTTTTTTTTACTTGTTACCTAGCAACGAAATTACACCTAAAAATATCGTAAATGTGAAAGTGTGTGTAATTCTTTGAAGTCAAATCAACGTCAAAAGGGATGAATTAATTAATGCCTTTGTGTCTTTACATATAGATGGAATTTACCCCAGAAATAAAGACAGGTTGTGTTCTATTTATTTTGTCCAAATGTTTTTCTTTTAAATTAAAAATCTCATTATTTTCATAAGGAATAAATTGACATTTTGCTATAATATATCTTTTTATTTACCGTTGCCAAGGAAATCAGATCGCGGAATAATAATTTATCCTAAACAGTTAATTTTGATTTCAAAAATTTTCATGTGCAAGAGGAAAATGAAATAAAAAATAGGCATGAATACGTCTTCATATTGGAAATTAATTCGAATGTACGAAAAGAAGGTGAATTTGACCTCATACATCAAAACTAAAACGAATACGCTTTGAGGTTGAAATAAAAGGGCCATGTGTTATGATATTAATTCTTATTATTAAAAGAAAATTTTGCCAATATCTCACGTTTTATCGTCTGCACGGCTAACAGAAATGTTTAATTTTTAATCGAAAATTTCAATGAGAAAAAAAACTAAATTGCCTGAAAAAATATTTTTTGACGAGTGTTACTTCTTAATGCAGCCTCATTTCAGAAAATATGAATGAAGAGTATTTTAATTTTAAAAGTAAATTACATTTTCGTTCATAAAACCTAAACTTTTAATATAATAGCCTCAATGTAAATCATTTTCTGTCCACCGGTATTGAAAAATAAGGCTCGGAAGTGTAAAAAGAAATCTAAGATTTACAATAACCATTAGCGCAATCAATAAAAAGTTATATATGTAAATTTAATGAGACCATGGGAGGGTTCAGAGGGCGGAGCCCCCTGAAGAAATCTACTTTATTATCCAAAAAAATACCAGAATTAGTAGCTCATGAAATTTTCAAAATATCCTTACATAACAACGTTTTCAATTTAACGCTTCTAATGTATGAAAACTTCGTATTTTTTTATTCTTATAAATAATTACGTAATTCGAGAAATTTAAATTGCGTTTTGCAGGAAATTGAATATTACAAAATTGTGTTTAAACAAGTAGGAAATTGCTCGTCAAACGTGGCAAATGAGGTGCGTTCGTACTATAACTAGTTTTATAACTATTTTTTGCACCCCATATTGTACTGAATGTATATTTTTTTGCACTTCATAAGTGCACAGTCTGTAACGTCATTAAAATGCACTTGCAATAATTTTTTCCCATTGCCCGTAATGTAATGGAAAACTTTTGACTGTCCCTGTAATTAAACTATACACCCAATTTTAATAAAATCTGAAATGGCTCTACAAAATTTTGCAACAATTATATATTTAAAATTTCAGACCATTCGGAAGACTGTAACATCATTAAAATGCACTTGCAATAATTTTTTCACATTGGCCGTAATGTAAAGACAAACTTTTGACTGTCCCTGTAACTAAACTATACATCCGATTTTCATAAAATTTGAAATGGCTCGACAAATTTTTGCAACAATCATATAGTTAAAATTTCAGACCATTCGGTTGGGTAGTTTTTGCTCTGTTATATGCGGACTGACAGACGGACAGACGGACAGACGGACAGACGCACAGACGGACAGACGGACTGAACGACGACTATAGGTGCTACGTATTTATATAATTACGAACGCACCTAAAAAAGACTTGCAAAGATGCCGTTGAGGCTCCTGATCTGCAGATTTACTAGTAACATATACTGATTATAAAAGAAACTGTAAAGATTACCCAAGATTATACGCCTAATATCTATCTGGAAAGAAATTAAAAGAACATATGTGCCAATAATACGCCTTGCTGAACACAAGAAATACATTAAGGAGACTATCTGCAGCATAAGCGAAAATTATTTCAATAATAGAAGATACTTAACAATGGCTTGTATGTGTAAGCGCAGACCATTATGTACAGTCGTGAAAAACAAAGTAAACTAACTCCGCAACAAATTAACGTAGAAGAAAGTTGCTGGTACTAAACGATTGCAAATAAAGTGTACTTTTAAATGATATATATAAAATTTGCGTAGGGTGCCATCTATATATCAAAACAAATTCAGACAGTTATTTTTAATAGCAATACGAAATTTTGATATACTATAAATTAATTCTATATCCTTTAATTAGCCAAAATACAAATTTTCATGAAATTCGTACGATTAGTTTCAGAGAAATTTTAAAAGGAGCATATTTTAGGGGGTGTATCCATACTGAAGTTCGGTCTTTTAATTAATTCTTTAATTATCTTCTTTAAGTATCTTTTAATTAATTCTTTATTCGTATGTACGGGGTGAGCTTTTTTAAAGTGACAGTGTTTGGAGTGCTCTGTAGCGCGATCAAATAGCCGAAATCGCACCAAACTTGGCATTTAGGCTAATCAAGACATGGGAAAATGGATTCGGTAAAAAAAATAGTTCCAAAAATCGCCGCTAGGGCATTTCGTGGCGCTGTTGTAGCATACAATAACGATAATTAGCATAAAACACGGGTATTAAAGAAAAATGCAAATGTTGTGCGATGGTAGCGCAAGTAATAGGGGCTATAAAATCAAGTAGTAGACAGCTCCGACAAATAATCTCAGCTGAAGTAAACGAGCTCCAGTGGACATGCCTCTCACGTTACCGGAACGTGCGTTACTGGTGAAGCTGTATTATATAAATGAATGTAATGCATCCGCAGCTCTTCGGGGATTTCGAACCAGAAAAAAGTTACGAAAGGGGCCTTTATCGCTGAATGATCTTAACCCTTAACCGGAAACGTGAAAATCCCGTGCACAAACAGAACACTTATTAATTTACCAAATAGTGAACTTAAACGTTTAATCTTTAACAGTAATGCATTAACCAGACCGATTTTTTAATATAACAGCATAAAAATTAGTTTGGAATGTCGGAGAGAGAAAATATTAAGGGCAAATATGTAGACGCAAACATCTCACACATGTGCGTTTCCAGTTAAGGGTTAAGAAAATGATTAAGAAGTTCGAGGAAACGGGGTCATTGACCATTCGCGCTGGGAGAGGACGTAAACAAGTATTAGAAGATGTAATAACTGATGTGGCAACTGCAATTGTCGAAGGATCGCAGGGAACCATTGCTTGGTACTAGCAGCGCCCGAAGTGTAGCTCGACAATTGACATGGATTATTTCACGGTATGGAGAGTTTTGCGGCGCGTTATTGGATTTTACCCCTACAAAATCAGCCGCTTGTACGAACTGAAACCAAGTGATTATGATAAGCGAGTGACATTCGCTCTATCGTTTCTTGCCAGGATAGAAATTGATGATGCTTTCCCAAGGCACATTCTGTGGGGAGATGAGTGCCATTTTTATCTCAATGGGTCCGTAAACACACAAAATAGCCGAATTTGGGCTTCTGAGCAGTCCCAAACCGTGCATGAATCCCATTAAATTCCCTAAACGTCATTGTTTGGTGTGGTTTCACAGCCGAATTCGTAATTGGGCCATTCTTTTTTGTGACCATCACTCCGACAGGACCAGAAACGTGCACCATAAATGCAGAAAAGTACCACGAAATGCTGAAAACGTTTGTTATTCCACAACTTCAGCAAAGAAATCATCTCCAACGGACAATCTTTATGCAGGATGGTGCTCCGCCACACATTAGTAATAAGGTAAAGCAGCTGTTGTGCCAAAACTTCACTGATGATAGAGTCATAAGTCGGAGTTTTTCAGTTGCATGGCCGCCTCGTTCCCCTGACCTCACGCCATGCGATTTTATGCTCTGGGATTATTTGAAATCTCAAGTTTGTGTTGGTGGAGTATCAAATTTGTCTATTCTAAAAAATAACATAACAAAGACAGTGCGGACTATTCCTCGTGAAATGTTACGTACGTCTGTGGAGAACGTTGTGCACAGAATGCACGGTGTTATTTCTGAGTACGGTGCTCACATTGAAGGTTGTCTAATTCCTCACCGGGGAAGTTAATGTAGTAAATAAACATTTATAATTTAACTGTACGATTGTATGTGTTGTATTTTTCTTTTCTCACATTTTATACATTGCAAAGCGCCACAAAATGCCCTAGCGGCGATTGTTGGAACTGAAATTGTTTTTCGCGGAATCCTTTTTCCCATGTCTTGATTAGCCTAAATACCAAGTTTGGTGCCACTTCGACTATTAGATCGCGCTATAGGGCGCTCCAAACACTGTCACTTTAAAAAAGAACACCCTGTACATTCACTTCAGTGTAATGAAAATTTAATGTTATTATGAAATACTAGAACAATGAATAAATAAAAAAAATACACTAAATAAAAAAAATAGTATAACGGATCTAGTTGAACTAAAATTGCATATTTTTTCCCAAATAAATTTGGATATTCAAGTGTACTACATCCAAATAAATTTTAAATAATCTAGTTAGTGAGTAAATTATTATAAAGATCAATTATTCACAATTTAACATCCTTTTTTATGGATTTCATAGTAATAATATAATTTTCTAAATCAAGATATTCAGTCTCAAGCTATTCAAAACAAATTCAGTTGGAATAACTGATTTAGAATAAAACAATCGATAGAAAAGTAATATAAAGACTGTAGATATTTTTAATTATTTTCTTAATTCTTACAATATATCTGTTTTTTTAAACAGATATTGTAGCAATCGCAGACGTTTGCCCGTTACATCAAAATCAACTCATTTCACGTAAACAACATGGGTGCATTGAGCATAGAACAGTTTTACTCCATGCAATACTATTCAAAGGATTAAACAAGAAAACAAATAACTACAGCTCATTATTATCAATTCATTTTAAATACGCTTTTGATGATCTACCCTGGGAGAATTCGATTCTTTCTTTACACAGACTAAACATGTCGCAACAATAAATTAATTTGATTTCCTCTTTTATCACTGACAGTCGGGTTAGATAAATTGGAAGAATCTACATATCAAACATTATTTCACTAAAAGCAGTCCACGAGGGTCCTGTCTAGAACCATCTCTATGGATGGCATTACTTGAAACATTGTTGCCAATGTATATTGTTGCTAACTGATTATTGATCGCATCTTTTGATAATCTTCTTTTAGTTACCTGGGGTTTCTTAGCGTCGATATTAGAAAAGGACGAGAACGCTCCTTTATTGAAGAGTGGGCTATTTTATATAAAATGTTAATATCTATAGATAAATCATGATGCATTGCTTATGGGAAACCTAAAAGTTTGAAACAAATGTCAAATTTCAAAATTTACAACCAGAATATAAAAAACGAAAAGTTAAATGTCTAATAGTAACTCTTGATTTGTCGCTATACTTCCTAACATATTGAAAAAACAAGCGATTAGATGTCACAAAATAACGCAGAATCCCTATAGGTTTAAACCTATTAAAGGCATACTTCTTATACAATTTTCTCAATATGGTATAAATCGATTTTACTACAAAAATTAGCATACGCCTGTTTTGTTTGGTTTCCGCATATGTGGTCATTACAAGGTAAAATGTATCTGCTTTTTGCACAATGTAATTTTTTTTTTACTAATTTTAAGAGCATATAAAAAACATCAACTTTAGCACTTGAGAATCTTACACTGTAAAAAAAAAAAAAATTCGTAAAGTTACTAAAGTTTTTCTAGGAAACTGGGGTTCATAGTACATTTTATGTAACGGCAACACCAAAAATTCTTGTAACAGCGTCTGTTACAGGAATTTTTCCTGTTGGCGTTACATAAAAAGATCTAGGAATGCCAGTTTCCTTTAAAAACTTTAGTAACTTCACAATTTTTTTTACAGTGTACTGGTCTTACAACTTTAGATTTCCAATTAGACTGCGAAGCGGGGATATGATCCGACTACTGTGAATTTAAAGAGAGCTCCTTATTACATACTTGGAATGTTCGTTCGTCTTTCTATAGAAAATTCCGCGTTTCAGGCAGAACTATTTGCCATTAGAAATGTTGTCTTTTGGGCGGAACCCTTTGATAATAAGTCATTCCCGATCTCTTCAAATAGCCTTTCGGGGTTAATGGCTCTAAAAAACGCAGATGCAGTTGAGTTTATGATTTTGGATATTCTAAGTTTAATACAAGAATCCAGCAAGACATTAACTTTAAATGTGTAAAAAAGCATTCTGGAGTAATAGGAAATAATTTAGCTGATGCCATGGTAAAAAAGGCAGTAAAAGACACAGATGTTTCATCATTTTTCCTTCCATGTAAATCCAGCGTCTCATTTGAAATGTAAATTTAAAAAATGACTGACACCAAGATGGTAAATTGGAGACACAGGCCGCTATAAGCGTAATCTATTTCCAAGTGTTCTCATTGTATTTACTGTAGGTAATCGTTACTTTTCCCCCTTTCCAAAGAGACCTTTGAGACATAAATAAACGTCATTCACATGTTTGTGTTTGTAGTCTTCCTCCACCTCATTGCACTGTGTATTGTCCTCTGTCAGAATATTATCACGTTAAAAATCACAGAAGTACACATTTCCGGACTGAATTAATTATAATCGTTGAAGTTCAGCACACATGAACAGAATATCTACACTAATAATATTTATAGTGAATAATGAAGTCATTTTAGAAATAATTATCCGTAGTTCTCAGACACATCTATAAATGACGCCCGCTAATCCTTTTTGTCATCTTCTATGTTTACATTGTAAATATTTTTTTTTCTTATTCCGTTATTATATTTTCTTCTTCTTTTTATTTTGTATTTTCTTTTTTTTCCTAATCTAGATTTTATATTATACTCAAGATGTGCTTTGGTCAATAGTATATATCATATATTATAAATTGTCATGTTCTGAGACAGGCTGCTACTAATCAGAATCTTACAAGTAAAATGGCTTCAAATATTTAAAGTCAATAAACAATTTCAGATTAGCCCTTTCCGGCACACTGTTCCCGGGTCGGGATACCTAAATATAATTCCAAACTAACGAACGGCACCAAGAATATTTTAGTAAAATTTCGCTTTTACAATACGCTTTTTTTTTACTTAAAGTAAGATGTTTTAAATTTCTAAAAAGGTCGTTATAAAATTCCGGTGTCAGTCAATTATTTCATCATTTTACAACAAAAATTACCCTTGCCGGAAAGGGTTAACGTTTTTAACACTTTCCAACAAAGTGGAAAAGTGTTTTTGCATTCGGTTTGTCTGGCTGTCAGTCCGTCTGTCCATGCTATAACTCTCGTAAGTATACTCGGACTTTCATACAATTGATGAAGGTTATTTAGGGTCACCAAAGCATGTTTGGTATTGTGTACGAAGTATGTAGAATTAATAGTTCATTTACAGGGGCACTTAAAAGAATTCCATTACATTATGCTATATGGAGAAAAATCGTTTACAGAACATTTTAATCAGATTACGCTATTTCAAGTGTATGGAAACAGATATAAATCACTGAACTTCACTACGATTACGTTAGAACAGGGCATTCATAGCATTTTCAATTCATTTACAGGGACACACAAAAGAAATAGGTTGGAGTACTTTCTTTGAGTAATAATTGCTGGAGTGTGGGTTTTAAAATTCGGTATGCGCTTTTAAATTTAACTAAATTTTTGCATGTTTCTCGTTATATATAAATTCTATAAACTCATATACAGGGCTACACAAAAGTATTCACGTACCATTCTCCTCATCAGAGGAAGTTGCTGAAGGGGAATATGTGTATTTCGTAAGTGAACTAAATGTCGGCATGCATGTAGTTGAGAGATACAAATTTATATATCATATACAGATCAGCTGAAAAGATTCGGATAATTTTCCTATTGTAGATGGGAACAGCTGAAATGGGGTTTTCAAATGTGTTATACGTTTCCTTATGGTTGAATTACACATAACGTTTTAACTTATTAAACGGTGCAGTTTTGTTACATTATGCAGAATGTGTTGGAATGTGTTTCATAATCTATGCTTGACGCATGATTTTTTCTTTCTTGTTTAAGAAATGATCTCAGGCAATAAAATAAGCATTAGAGGTGCTTTTAACGGAATGAAAGATGTTAACTTCCACCCTTTTTTTGCAGTATTTCAAATGTCGCGACTTTTGCAATCATTTAGCGACATTTAGCAACATTTGGATTATATTTCTAGAAGTAAACTTTGAAATAATAAAACAGCACTACAAAACATTTCACATACTTTCATTAGTATTTAAAATCTGAAAACACCTGAGAGTTTTTTAATTAGATTTAACTGACAGAATTTATGTTTTCTTAATTTAAAAGGAAATTTAACTTAATTATTATATAAACCGGTATGTATCGATACAATTTGTCTTCAGTCAGTTATAAAGAATTTGTGCGTCTTGCTAAATTGTTTCAGATAATGATATTAGTTACCCTTAACAAATACGAGAATTTCAAACAAAAGATCTAACGATGCGTCTTGTGTGCGCTTTGGAGCATATTCGAATAGAAATAAGTAAAATTAAAAAAATGAAATTGTTGGATACTCATACCAAAATCTAGTCCTGCAAATGATAATTAATTTATGACGTATAGCAAATATATGTAGAACAGACCCCAAAATCGACATTTCTTTTTGTGTAAATTATTATTTTCCAATTTCTACTACGTCATTCGTGGAAAACCGCATGCAGATGCGATTATTTTACGCAAAGTTACAAGTGTTTTAATTTTATTCACAAACATTTTCTTGGCCCTTTAAAATACTTTTAATCTGTTTTTATCATTATTGATGTTTCAGCTTTTTTTTTTATTATTATTATTTTGAAATGCTCTTTGGTACTCAATTTTTGATGAATATTCATGAAACTGATAAGGAAAAATCCTAATATTTCTTAAAAGGAAACTGTGTATGTATTTTAAAATCCGACTTCATTAACCTTTAAATGCCTGACTTTTCAAAAATCCTTGTAATAATGTTTTTCGGCTTTCATTTTTTAAATAAATCATGGGAAAAATACTTTAAAAAATCATATTTTGTTTTAAGTATGGTTTACGGCTAAAAAACAGTTTGTTACTAATCGGCAATACTGGTCTTTAATTGAAAAAAATAATTTTCCTTGATAAAATTCTATAATATTAAACACACAAGAATTTTAGGAACTATAATAAGAAATAAATTTTACTTGCTTACTGCAGAACAAAATAGGGTATTTCGCAAGCTTCCAAACAAAACAAAAAGAACAAGTAGCAACAATTGAAAAAATAAATCTATCTTTATTCTTAAACAGCACAAGTGCTGCCATCTACACGTTGAAAATCGATTTAATAATATTTTCAGAATGTATTTTATTGGCAACATTAGACATTATATCTTCAATATTATTTAATATTATTTTAGAATACTAGATTGGGCATGTTGCCGAAAAGCAATACCCGGCATTTAAGGGTTAAGACAATTAAATTTGATTTTTAACTTATTATAATGCAGAATTCTGATAAAAATCGATAAGGAATTTAGAAAAGTATCTCTAAAAAATTAACGAATCAAAGGATTAATAAATCGATACACTGATTTGATTGTAATAGAGTTTTACGTAATTAAAATTCAAAATCGAGGAAATATCTAAAAATTTAAGACGCAAGGCGCATTGTAAAATTTTGTTTTAAAAATTAAAGTTTTTTAAAGAATCCTAAAATTTTAATAAGATTTGAATTTTTCTTTAAGGTGCTGTACATACTTCTGGCGAAATGTACATTTGCACAAAATTTCAAATCTCTATTAGGAAAATTAAAAGATTTTTTTTAAAACGTACACCGTCCCCTTAAAATAACCTTTCATTTTAAAAACGATTTTCTTTTGATATTTATCATAGATTTCTATCTAATTTTACGCATTTTCGTCTTTGTACAAGGTGCGGCCATTAAGGGGTCTCAGGACTCTTAAAGCTCTAAAATTTTCGAAATTTTAATTTTTTCAGATGTTAAACTGCTATGTTTTCTGAACATTTTGATATAATTGTTATCTTGAAATTCCCTTTAGAACAGAGGTTATGGCATTTAGAATTATACTCGCTCAATAGCAGAAGCGGTGTTTCCAAAACTTTGAAGTCATTTTTCTCCAAATGACGCTTTTGAGCATAACGCGCACGATATCTCAAAAACTTTTGAATATTTTTTCATGAAATTTTCAAAACATATGTTTCATGTTAGTTTGTATAAACTGAACCTAAAATTTCCTTTTTATTGTTAAAAAAACCAATTTTTTAGGGGTTTATATTGTTGAAATTTTCTAAATTTTGCATTAGCTAAATACAACTTTGTATTAAAAATATAAAAATACTTTAAATACAAATTTATTTAGGTTCAGTGTAATTATTATAATCTGAGGTCTAAGTAGGTACTAAAATTTTCATTCTAGTTGCAAAATTTATTTTGTAATCGTGCGCATAAGCTGTTATGCCGATTTTCTGCTCGTTAAATGTCTAACAATTTAGAGCCCCCTGTAAATGCTAAATCTGCATAATGCAATTTTTTAAATATTTGAAATGAAAGAACGTACTTGTATCTTTCATTCCCATTTAAAATTACTTCTTAACCCTAGATCTACCGGGAATTTTATTCAAGTTTTAATAAAACGTTCTACACCAGAATTTTTATTTAAAACTATTTAACTTATTTATTTACCTTATTTTTGTCTGGTTTATATACTTAGTTTATTTTAAAGAAATTTCTGGTTTGAATGAATATTTTGTATGTACCTGTCGGGTCCAATGGACCCGTCTGGTAGACGGAGGGTTAATATCAAGTACATTTTAAGATATTAAAAGTTGAAAATGGTACTTTTTTTTCATTTTTTCCAATTTTAAGAGTCTTCAGACCCCTTAATTTCCAGGACTGATCTAATAACTCCAAAAAAGGTTATGTGAAATACATATACATTTAATATGTTTCGATGTAACTCCCATGTGACATAATGCACTTCTCTGCTAGGTAGTATAACTTTCGGAAACAACTTTTAAAATCCTCTCTCGGAATGTTCTTTAATATGGACGCCATCGTCTTCTTGATGCCTCCGACATCCTCAAATCTTGTTCTTTTAGCTTTTGTGCCAAAATTTGCCGATCCACCCTCTTGAAAATGTTCAGTTCATTGGCGAGTACTTGAATAGTTAATCGGCGATCCGAAGTCACAAGTTCACGAACTTTCTCAATTGTTTTTGGCATTCGCATGTAATGCGGCCGTCCAGTGTGCGTGTCATCTTCGAAACATTCCCGGCATTCCCAAAAGCAGCTAAACCATTTAAAAGTGCGTAAACGGGATAATGCTTCCTCTTAATACAGTTGTTTTAACATTTTGTGGGTTTCTGTAGCAGTTTTGCCCAATTTGAAGCAGAATTTAAAGTTCCTTCTCTACTACATATCGACTTCGACAACAAAAATTTAACCGCTACGTTTTAATGCATGTTTTACGATGAATTTGTGTTTTAATATTCCTATTAAAAGGACATTCGGAATTGAAAATAACTTGCTAGACATCTTATAATACATATTTTTACATTATCGGATTAAAATAATTCACTCTGATAATGATTAAAATATACTATACTTTGTTGTACTTACATTTAACTATCAGGCACACATTCAGTTAATAATTTATTATCATAAACGTAGAGAAAAAAGATAACTTAAGGCTAGTTAACTGAACCTCTAATTGCCTAAGCGTCAATTAGTATAAATGCATCATTAATTTTCCTTAGTAAAGATTACTTTTAAATAGTAATTATATTTTAATCGTAGTTAACTTAATAACTGGTAAACTATTAGTTTAAATAGCTTTTTGCATATTAATAAACATTAAATAACAATAACATAAAAATTCCCTCTGGTAATGACATTTTATTTTTGTCGAATTTATCAAGAGAAATTAATGTTCCGTTAAATTTTGAAAACCATTCAATTATAAATATAAATAGATTATGCCTTTGAAACAGTTAAGATATAATATTTTGTTGTATATATATTTTACTTACAATTGACGTAATTATTATAGCTTAATTTAATTGCATCTTTTACAACTGTTAAATGAAGTTCCATCGCTTTTGTGAAAATGCAATACAGTTAATAATATATTTTATTAATTATTCTATGCATTTTTATTACTACTACTTCCAAAATCCGCAAATCTTTATTTTTATATCCCTGTTTTGTTTAGGTGGTAAACATGTTTTTTATAGATGTTCATTTGTGTTTAAATATTAATGATTTAAATTACCTTGAGATAAATTAAATTATTATTTCACGAATATATATTTTTCAGACAGTTTCCAGTTTCATCAATATGACGATCCGTATAATCGTTAGGGCCCAATTGTCAATAGTGAATGCATTACGAACTAAAATAACTTCTTAAAACACCATCAAAACCTTAAATGCGCAAAAGTGCATGCATTATCAATATTATTTTGTTTTTCTTTTATAAAATGTTTCCATTTGAGAGACAGTTTTCTATTTATGTCGCTGCTTATATTTTGACATTTTTTTTTCTATATTTAGTACATGATTTATTTTTTATTTATTTTTGGGTATTTCAGTCTTTAAAATATAATAAATTTATAAAGTATTACAAGGTTTACATTCCTAGTTTTTAAAAATACACAAATAGGATACCTCAAAGACCTAAACAACCTCAAAAGAAAAACTTGTTTAAGCAGTATTTATTAAATATTTTTAATATAAACAATAATTTAGCAACATTGGACAATTCCCCACAATGCACAAAAATACTTCAATATATAACGTTTTCTCTACACACTTCTATTCATTTAACCAGATACAAGAACAGCAATAGAATTTAAAGTGTCACAAACTTGCACTATAAAAAAATATATGTTATCTTGAATTACATTTTAAATCTATTTCAGATGTTCACGACAATTAGAGTGGCGCTTAAATTTACAGTTTTTTACAAAAGATTCTACAGACAATGTTTTCTACTTCAGGCAAAAATATTCCAAAATTCCTGCTTTTGAAAATGCTAATTTATATTTCAAAACGTGTCATTTATGGTTAAAATGAGATATTCGGCCATATCAACTGAAAATGATTTTGTACTCTTTGCTTGCAACAATGATGAAATGAGTATTATCAAACACTTCAAAGATGAAAGAAAATCCTTTCAAGACCACAACTCATATGTATGATACGATCGTATCCAGATCGTAAATCCCAATAAAGAAATGATCTTCCATCTTTAAAATGTCTGTTCTGCCTGAAACTTTGAGTAATGCTCATTGTCTCTTCGCGGTAAACTTGCTGTAGCATGTTCATAATCCCTATGGAGAATTTAGTTAGTTTGGTGTAAAATTTCACTTTCCATATTCATGATGTAATTGTACATTGATGCACCCACACGAGTTGACAAAAGCATATCGAAACAACTGTCTATCTTAGCATAATGGTGTCTGTTAGCACACTCTTTTATCAAGATTGTGGGAAACTATAGTTAAGATTGGAACCTTATGCTTTCATTCGTTCGTGTTTAGTTTTGTTTTTGTTATACAAAACCGATTACCGATTACGAAAATGTTACAGAATGCCTATGCCACTTCTATTAATGTTTTATTTCTTTCCAATATGAACATTTCACTCGCTTATTATGTATCGACTATTGCCAGACCAAATGTTTCAATAAAATGAGTAGAATATATGTTTCTCAAATTATGCTTTTTTGGACATCAAAGACGGTCCCTTAAAACATCATTTTGACGTTTTTAGGGTTCCGTACTTAAAATGTAAAAATGGAACCATCATAAGATCACTCCTGCGTCTGTCTGTCCGTCTGTCATAACCATTTTACTCGTAAACTATGGAGCGTAGAAAGTTCAAATTGGGGGAAGTAATAAAGAATATTGACCCACATATTTACAGATTATTAAAAATTTACAAATATATTTAGAACCATGTAGATGGGCTAATTAAGTTACTTTAAAAAAAATCTTTTCTTTGTATATGGTGTGAAAGCTTTCGTAACGCTAAACTCAAAAATACATTTCATTTAATTTTAGGTATTACATTTTCAGAGATAAAGTCGAAAATGTAGTGCGAAATTATGTTCCCAATCTATTTCCAAATCTACTGAAACTAAAATTATTAACAAATTAGAGGTAGTAGAGGTTAATTTAAACCTTGCAGGAAAATTATAGCGATTACCCTAAGTCACATAGGTTTTGGGAAAAGCGCATTTTTCCATTACACACAAATTTCGATTTGCGGGTATTCAGCAAAGGTTTGAGGAGCGCTGGAGGTACCTAACATAGCAGAAGTATAAAAACATTGTTGATAATGTTTTCTTAAAAAAACCGTCGGTAATTAGCCGAGATATTAACCCTTAAAGACACGCACGGTTTGGACATACATAATGACAGGTGTGGCGTACTGTATGTATCACCATCTTTTAAAGCTTAGATAACAACTTTTAATGATACATTTGTGTAATACAATGTCCAGTAGCAGGATAAAAGCAATAAACTTCAAATTGTTAAAAAAAAAAAGACTAACATAATTAGAATTAATCACATAAATGCTATGGGATTCGCGACTAGTTTCCTTTGAGTAGATCACCCAATACGCCTAATGTGTCTTTAAAAGTTAATTAAAAACCTATCTGGAAAAACGCGGAACGGACCAAGGTAGCGTTGCTACTTTGCGATCTCCTTTCAAAACGCGCCTAACAAAATGAAAAGTTTAAACTTTGAAGGAGGGTTTTGTTTTAGCTACACTGTAAAAAGAAAAGATTATTAAGATGCTGAATTTAGTAATTTGAAAAGCCAATTGAAGTTTAAATATGCGCTATTTTTATTGTCAGTACCAAATTAACTGCATCATAAACAGATTAGGATAAGATTTAAATAAGAGTTATACAGAATAGCAATATTTGATATTCTTCATATCTCTTTGAACTTTTACGGTATACCCATTCATACTTCTCTAATATATATATATATATATATATACAGCTATATCAAACCCTACCTTGTATAGTTTTTTACAAAGACTTATTTTTCTTTTAGTAACAATATTTTAATAATACAGTTAATAATTCATATATTTATCGTGCAGAACCCTCTGAGCACGAGTACTCGCACTTGACCGTTTATTTACTCATAATTCGAAAACTACAAGAAAGAAAAATTTGAAATTTAAAATTCGCATCAAGCAGGACATAATAAATATAAATCTATCAAAAAAAATTGCATGTTGCAAAACATAGTTTTTTCGAATATTAATTTCATAATTCATAATTCATATTTAAAAACTTTTTAAATTGCAAATTCAATGTATTTATGTTTCGGTTTTTTAGTATACTATAACCAAACGATACAATATCACGTTATGTCACCACACATCATGTTATCACACATAACCAATTTCTGGAGATATTAATAAAAATATGGAAATGTATTTCAACATTAGAAACTCAAATATTTTTTGTTTATAATTCAAAAACTGCAAAATTACTGCCTATCATCTCAATGACTTTCAATTTTGTTTCTAGACATAGATTAAAAATTTATTGTCAAAATTGGGCGTTATAATTGAAAAAAAGTTTGGTCTCGTTTTGCATTACAATACATTAACAGAAGTGACTTTGTCATTCTGCTGTATTTTCACAATTGAGTACTGAACTTTAATGTGGGTACAGTCCTAAAACATGCTCATTTTAAAATAATTAATTTTATCTGAAACTAATCATATGAATTTCAAGAAAATTTGTATTTAGGTTACTTGAAAGATATAAAATTTATTTGTGGTGTCAAAATTGGGTATTGCAAATGAAATAAACAAAGTTTGGCTTTGTGTTGATATTACTGCCTATCATCCAAATGACTTGAAATTTTGTTTCTAGACATAGATTTAAAATTTATTTTAATTCCGTTATAATTACGCTAATTTGTTGAAGTTGTCTCTTTTATCATAAGTATCATAAGCGCTAAAATTTTAAAAAGAGGTTATGTCGGTAAACAGGTTAAAACTGATATGTATCACGTATATATAACTGATGAACAAAGTGCTTCTAAAATTTAGAGCCGACATTTTTAACATTTTCTAACATAGTTAAAAGTGTTGATAAACTCGGTTTCTCGTCCGTCTGTCTGTCACTCCGTCCGTGCTTTAACAAGCATAATTATACTCAAATTACCATGTAATTGCTGTATGTGATTGCGGTTTACCATAGCATGTTGTGTATTGAAAATGGAGTGTGTAACATTTGCAATGCGTTTAATAGAGGCACTCAAAAGAATTTCGTTTAATTATGATATATGGGGGAAATCATTTGCAGTGTATTTTAATGATTTTAATGATACACATTTCCAATCATCGAATATATATATATCACTGAGATGGACTGCAAGATACTTACTTTAGAAAACGGTGTGCATAACATGTATCTTTCATTTACAGATACAAAGAAAGTAAATTGAAAATAAATCGGTTTCGTAGTAATCAGGACTCACAGCGTTCTTAAAATGATCTCACTTTTCTACCTGTATTTTAAAACGATATCTTTATAGTACGTGGGAGGTTCAGTAACTATTGTACCTAGTGTATACAAAATATTTGTACGGTTGATATGGAATATCGAAGCCTAATCTCTTAAATGCCTATATGTTCAATTTCAGAAACGTAGTAACTATATTAACAGAGTTTTGGAGGGAGGGGTGCAGTTTTAAAGACCTATTTTTGAGGGAATTTTTAAGGGGGGGGGGGGGGCGAGGGTGAAATGCTGGTTTGGAGTTTTTGAGGCTACATTTGTGACAGTGGATGAGACGTGACTACATCACTATGATCCCGAGTCCAAACAGCAGTAGTTACGTCTCATCCAGTGTCACAAAACTAACCCCATAAGCTAAAAATCAGCTTTTCACTCTCACTCCCCTCCTTTCACTCCTCCCTCCAAAACTATGTGAATATGGCAACTACGGTTCTGAAATTGAGCATATAGGTGTCTAAGACATTAGGCTTCGATATTACACAGCAGTCATCACAGCACAAATATTTTATATGCACTAGGGACAGTAATTATTGATCCACCCACGTATATCTATTGCAGATGTTCGGGAGGTAGGATACCTTTAAACCATCAAAATTTTTGATTTTTTTTAAATACATATTTTGATTCTGTAATCATTTCTGAACAATATGCAAAAAAACGCATTAAAAAATTCCCATTAGTTTACTAATTAAAGCAGTTTTATTATGACTACATATTAAGACTACATATGATAATTAAATTTTGAGTTGCGTTTATTCAAAACGATGAATTTTGATATTGCGCGCAGTGCTACTAAAAAACTATGCATGACAATCAAAAGAAATTTTTACTACATATTCATTTCTGTATTATCCACAACTTGAAATCAGAAAAAGGTAAAATTTTATTTTTTTCTCTATTTTTGTACTTTGATAATATTTTCCCAAAAGTGAATTTTTTTTTATTTTTTGTTAGTTTTTTAATTTAGTCAATAATTTTTACAAATATTCTGGTTTTAGTATAAAGGTAACTTTATTGTGATTTATTTTCACCAAAATTTCCTCTTTTTTTGCATATTTTTAGATTTTATCATGCGCGCAAGATTTTTTTTCTCTTATTATCATTTATTTTTAAACTTATCATTTCAATATTTATTTATGAATTTACAAGTACATATATATTTTTAAATATAAATTTAAATGTAAGCTTTATATAAAAAAGGAAGTTTTTTTTTTTTTTTTCTGGACTTATTACACGAGTTCTGAAGCTTGGAACATAGTGATATTTTTTTTACTTTTTCGACGTGTTCAAAGGTATCCTACCCCCTTAACAGACACTACAACAAGCATTTCTTATTTGAAATAGTGGCAGTAAATGCAGAAAATTTTAGGAACGTTCCGATCCCTGCCGTAATTATATGAGGAAAAATTGCTGTAATTGTCTTTTCAATTGTGGCATGCGTCGTTTTTAAATTTACCTATTTCTTTGCACATTACTTGGTGCGTATATATTCTATAATTCATAAACAGGTTTCATTCAAATACATTTCCTCTAACTGATGGAAATCACCAAAGTTGAGCATTCGTGTTGTGTTTTTCGTTTTTTTTTTTTTTTTTTTTTTTTTTTTTTTTTTTTTTTTTTTTTTTTTTTTTTAATTCGCAAAATAATTCGGATTTTTTTTCTTCTCTTAATGGCAATTGCTGAATGTAAAAAATAATTTGTACGTTTTTCTAATTGTTTGTTTATACATCACCTCTCACCTCATTTAAAGCTATAGTGCTGTTACAGCTTTCTTAATGTGTTGAAAAAGTTTTCATAGAATATGCTTAACTGACGATTTTTCTTCTTGTTACAATTACATCGGAGAAACCCAAACAAATTTTATTTAAATTAAAACGGTCAGTATTATCTCTAAATCATTTTGTAAATACCATGCACAAACAACGTTTATTATGATCTTTATTTTGACTAATATACGTAAAATGATAAAACTTAAATGATTACTGTCGAATGACTATAGACACAATGAGTTAAAAGTATTGTCTAATGAATTTGAACATTCAAATAATGCATTGAAAACATAGAACAAACATTTGAATTGAAATTAATACTCATTCTAAAAATTTAGACGAGATTCTTAGCAGATTGCATTGTGAATAAATTACATTCAAAACTATTAGATTAAATTTATTTGGAGAAAAGTCAATATATATAATAAAATTTAATAAATACTCGTATAATAAAATTTAATAAATACGCGTATAATAAAATTTTTAAGAACAATTCAAACTAACTTCTACTTTCGTCTTGTAATACTTCTCATAACAAACACTAAACTTTAAAAGCAAATTGAAAATGAAATTAAATACCCAAAATCAGATGTTTTTATTTTATTTACGCAAGAGCTCGTGAATTCGATAGTGTCACAATCCACTCAATTAAACATAATGATTTTTTTAAAACAAAATAAACATTACAAGAGAAAAAGATAAACATTTACTTTAAATGTTATTGATTAGATTATCCTGGGAGTATGTACATTATCCGCTTGTTTAAAAGGGAATGTATATGAATAAAACAAATTTTAATTAACTCTCCATTTACGTTTGAATTTAATTGTCTAAAAAATTAAATAGGATTTGTTAAACATTGGATGAAATGAAAATTATATAATCATGAATAACAATAGTACAATTATCTTGTTAAATAATTAATTATTTTAAAACATGACATATCTTTTGATTTAATTGAGTATCTTGAAAAACAAATAGGATTTAAAACAGTTTGCGAAAAGTTTCCAGTTATGTTATACTTATTTTGTGAAATAAAATAATGCAAATATCTTAATAAATTATAATTTTTGAAATCAAATTCCATGTTTACAAATTATTAAAAATTAACAACGTTATTGAATACATATTTGGAAAAACAAACAAGTAATATTTTACTACTGAGTGATTATTATTTATAATTGCTATATGATCAGTATATTCATTAAAAAGTATATGATAAATTTCCTTCATTATATAACTGAAAATGGTGCGTACTTTGAACGTTTATTTTACTAAATAGATAGTGTTTCTAAATGAGGAAAACAAAATAATTGGTTTTTTATTCGTAAATATGTAGAAATATCATAATAAGTCCTATTTAGAAAACTCTCCTTTTACAATAATGATAGCATTCAATCGAGGACTTATGAAAATGATATGGTGGCCGTTGCAACACAGGGCGCGAAAGAAGACAGACATTCATTGACGTTGCAAATTCTTATCAACTCTTTAGATTAATACATAAAAATATAATTAAACAATATCTAATCATGCCAGCTCATTCATAATAGTAGGTTATTTTCTTTATTTTGTTTTAAGTTGCATACATCAGAAATAATTGGTCTCGCCTCTTCTAAGTTCGCTATTTTGGCAAGAAAGTTAATTTGTAGGGACTTATTTGATAAGGGTTACCAAATGTAATGTAGGATATGAGATAATTATATAAAAAAAATTAAAAGATTATTAACCCTTTGTACTTGAGGGCTCCGAGGGCACCGAGGGGAACGGAGCCATTTAAAATTTGTCTTCAAACTCGAGGGCTCCGCTACGGAGACAATGCAAATAATTTTGTGATACCTGTCTAGAAAAGCCAAGATTATACATATTGACAATTGCTTTGAGAGGAATCACACTTTGGACGATTACAAAATGTAATAATTTTGTAATATTTTTTTTTATATATCATAACATTTGTATTCATAAAGAATTAAAAAAATAATAAGATATAACTAAAATCGCTTCGAGTTGCTGGTAATACGAATGAAAACAAACTTTGAGTGCAAAGGGTTAAAATTATAGTTAAAAATTACCCATAAATTGTAGTGTAACGCAAACTATCCAAAGAATAACATCAAAACATTTGTGTGTCTCTAAATACAAACTATTAGAAGACCATACCAGGTTAACGAAGATATTTCAAGAGAAATACGCTGTCCTAATCATTTTTGAATTGTTTAGTATTTCGGAAGCTATCTTGATGCTTGGAAGCTGTTGCTTGTTTTCGATTGCATTTTTGTAAACAAACTATAATTCACTAGATTAATTTTAACAAAATTAGTCTGATTGGTAAACAAGTCATATGAGATGTAATTTTCTAACTGCGAGTTTTTTACCTATGATTTATTCTTTTGAGCTGATTCAGATATCAGACCAAATGCTATAATCAATTAACCTCCAGATTCGTCCGGGATAGCTCAGATGGAATAGCATTGGCGGCTTCAGCCAAGAGATCCCTGGTTCGAATCCTGGCCCGGATATTTTTCACACAGTTGAAAAATTACATCTCATATAAAACTATAATTTGATTAACGAACTAATCTAATACACTTTAAGATCAATACACTGTCCGAAATAGATTGAATTGATTCATTATTTCAAATGTTGTTGTGATGAGAAATTTTAAAGGTTTTTTTGTTTTTTTATTTGTGTGCCGCTGTAAACAAAGTGTAAAGTATACAAACTTTAGTAGTGAACTCATTTACACAATTAAAAAATTCAATACACTCTCTCAATTAGAATCGATATGGTTCAATATTTCGGACATTATTGTGATGAAAATGTTTGCCTGTTTTATTATTTTATGTGTTCCTCTGAACAAACTATAATAGCCACATGAAGTATAAATAAACTAGGACTTCCCTCATAGGGATTAGTCTGAGCGATATTTCTGAGAACATATATTTAATAATAAGATGTGGAAGCAAAGAAAGTGAGATGTTATCTTTAATTGTCCATATACTGCGATAAATTGAAATGATGAAAATAAACGAATCGTAGAATTACAAAATCTTATATATAAATTCGTATACACTGTTTAAAAAAATGGAAAATCAAACAATGCAAGACAGCCATGCATGGATATAAAATTGAAAGTACGCAATATATTAAAAGTAAAATAGAAAATGAAACACTAAATTATCTTATATCGGAATTTTAACTGTATAAAATGATGTCAAGAGCATAATCAGACGCACCGCATCAATTTGAGTAACTTTAAATGACAAATATATGATGTTTAACAAGAATGGACTATACTTTATATGGTGTGGAACGGAATAGTTAATATTGTACAATATCTGTTTTCCACGGATGCAATGAGGTTGTCGATAACAATTAAGGAATGCTCTCCTCAAAATCTGATATAGTATCAAAGTACTGAATACATCAACAGTGGCATGCAATGCTTCGTTAGAGTGTGTTTTAGATATGCTCGATCGGGTTTAAATGATGAATGTATGCTGGCCGCTACATACGCTGTATTGTTTTGTTTTCAAAAATATTCTGCACAAGTTGAGCTGTATTTAGCATGTATTAAATAAAAGAAATTGGCAATTATTGCAACATAAACTATGACACAAGATCTGAATATATCGTCTGCATAACTTTTGAGCTTTCAAAGTGTCATTTGAAATTACTTACAAATACATACATATTTATTCAGCAAATCATGCAAGCTAAAATACGCCAATATGATCCCGATTATGAAATTTCACCAGAATAAGTTAATATATAAAAAATCTACTAATGATAATTCATAATATGACCTTATGATAAAATTTCTAGAAAAATGAATCAGATGAAAAATTCATATCACATTTAAAACGGCACTTTCCTCAGTTAGTGGCCTTGGCGAAAGAGAGAAAAGACTAGAGAAGGAACACTTTAACAAGTACTTTCGGGCAACCTATTCACTGTTTCATACAGGTCATTATTCAATATTTACACAATTTATTTAATGCTAGGTGGGTATCTATCAGTTTTGTTGCATTGAAATTGCATGTTTTGCGGAGGAAATACAACATTATGAAATATTTAAAGTTGCTATACCTAAGAATTCCAAATTAATGGTAATTGAGATCGCTTTCCGTTAATTTAATCTTTTTAAATTTTAAATTTTTTAGAAACCATTCATAGAGACAATTGCATATTTTAAAACTAACCCGAAACAAAATTTCAAGATTTTGGGATCAGCAGTAACACAGAAATAGAAAATTTCCGAAAGTGTTTTGTTTCTGCACTGTTTTATATAGCGACATTTTTAGAAATTGTTCCATTGCGAGAATTTACGTCATGATAAATACAGCCATGTCAATTTTCATGTTTATAATCCTAACAATTCCATATACTTCGTTACTTAGATCATCCTTAGACCTTTTTCCGCTTTGTTTAGTCTTTCGATTTTTTAGAATTCGTTCTACAACGAGCATTTACATCTTATAAATTAGTACCATGCCAAAGTTCTAGTTTCTAACCCCAACACTATCCCAAAAATTCCAGTATTCCAAATAAATCATAGTTTAGAACCTTTCTAGAAATTTTTACGTTTATCCGTCAAATTTAAACTTTTAGAGAGCGTTCATTACGAGTATTTACATCTTAAAAGTAACTACCGCACCAAATTTAAAGTTTCTAACCCAATAAATTTCGCAGAAATCGCAATTCTAGAACTTGTTTGCTCCTGCAGCGATGTAGGCTCTTGCACTGACATAAAATACAGTATTTTTTCGGAGCAGAGATGGCCACCAACATTATTTAAGTTGGCTATGTAGTTTCAGAGATAACACCTCACAAATGTTCAAGCATTAATAATATTATACACTTTATAATATTAAAACGCTTTATAATATTAGCATTAGATGTACAGATACAAAAGCCATTTATCTGTTACAAACTAAAGTGCCCGGCGTTGCCCAGAATTTGAAGGATGTTTGTTCTGAAAATTCAATTTCAAAATTTAACATACAACACAAAACAAACATTAAAAAAAAGCAGTCGAAATGTTGTATGAATGAATCATATGAAAACGCCACATAAAAATATATAAATGTATATAAGAGACGCAAAAGAATACAACTATAAATGAACTTATTTCAATTTATAATTGGAGCAATAATGTTAAAATGCGCCAATATTTCCCTAATCGGTTTTTATCACGCTTCAATACATTTTTCCACACTCATATGACGTTATGCTATATCCACCACGTCCTTTATATATCCAATATGACGTAATATTTTCCTCTTTTACGTGGAAACCTTGAAATGGAAAAGTTATGAAATTATATTCACTTTATTTAAATTCGTCAAACTATTTATTTCATTTCCATTTTTCACGTGAATATCTTATCACGTGAATAGAAAAGTTATGATGTAATATTCACCTTTTTTTAAATTCGGCCAAAACTATTTATTTCATTTTCATTTTTCACGTGGAAATCTTGCAGTAGAAAATTAAATGTTGTAGTAATAATTTTATTGTGTATTTTAATTGTTGGCAACTGCTATAATGAAAAATGTTTAAATTTGATAAGAAATTGCTGTTAAATTGGTGGTTTTTTATTAATTAAAAATTAGCTATAAATTATTTCGATTCCGGATTACTTTAGTTGCCTCGTCCATGTTTTAATACACATGTACGTATCTTTTCCCAATTTTGGCTTCCAAATTGTGGATTTTTATAGAATTACAAACAGACAAATAGACAAGTTTTCATGTTTATATATATCTCTATTCTAAAAAAAGTAACTAACGCTGTTACAGCCGCCGCCGCCGGTTTTGAATTTTTTGTGACCGGATGTCTTTCTTCGTTAATATTAAGAAAACTACTGCATACAAAAATATGAAAATAGGAAGTATAATAGAAAAATGTTTGATCAACACGCTGATGCATACAGTTTTCAAATCGAAAAATAATTTTAAGAGATATTTAATGCTAAATTTGGACAAAATCGTTCCATTAAAAAAGTTTTATAGGAGCAAAAACTGTACATGGGAATTTAATCATTTTTACATCATTTTATTCAATAGAAGATCCCGGTGTGCAGATTCCATTAATTTTTTTTAATTTGACTCATTTTTGAGGTTTTATTTCTATTTTAAATTCAAATATTCAGCATTTCGACAGATATTTTTTACATATTTTAGAAAATGATATTAATTTAAACTATTGCCAACTGTATAAACAGCACAAACAATAATGTTTGCTTCAAATAAAAAAAAATATTTACACGTTACTATTATAAACAGAAAATAAACCTTCAAATTAGAATTGAATAATTAGGTATAAAAAGGCAGGCACTTATTGCAAATTACGCCGTAAAAAATATATTTACATGTGACATTTAAAAGAGAAAGGATATTCTAAAATAAATTCATTAACATGCGTTAGAAGTCTTAAATAGAAGAAATTACGTCTCATTACACTTATTATTCAAAATGAACAAAAAATAATATTGCAAAACAGTTTAAATTTAAAAATTGAGCGAGACAAAATATTAGAGGTTAAATATTAGGCCTTTTTCAAAATTTTATTATTTGTCGTTTGATGCGAGATGTTCAGCTATAAGTATGTAAAATTTCATGTCTCCAACTTAATCAGGGGCTGAGTTAGAAAAATTGTTTAAAATACAAAAGTTAGAGCCCAGAGGGTTAAATATAATACTATTTTCAAAATTTTATTATTTGTCGTTTGATGTGATGTGTTCAGCTATAAGTATGCAAATTTTCATGTCTCCAACTTAATTAGGAGGTGAGTTAGAAAAATTGCTTGAAATACACAAGTTAGAGCCCAGATGGTTAAATAATAGACTTTTTCAAAATTTTATTATTTGTCGTTTAATGTGAGGTGTTCAGCTATAAGTATGCAAAATTTCCTGTCTCCAACTTAATTAGGGGGTGAGTTAGAAAAATTGTTTAAAATACAGAAGTTAGAGACCAGAGGGTTAAATATGACTTTTTCAAAATTTTATGATTTATCGTGTTATCGCAAGTGTTCAGCTATAAGTATGCAAACTTTCATGCCTCCAACTTAACTAGGAGATGAGTTAGAAAAATTGCTTAAAATACACAAGTTAGAGCCCAGAGCGTTAAATAATAGACTTTTTCAGAAATTTATTATTTATCGTTTGATCTGAGGTGTTCAGCTATATGTATGCAAAATTTCATGTCTCCACCTTAATTAGGGGCTGAGTTAGAAAAAATGTTTACAATACATAAGTTAGAGCCCAGAGGGTTAAATATTTGACTTTTTCAAAATTTTATTATTTGCCGTTTGATGTGTGGTGTTCAGGTATAAGTATGCAAATTTTCAAGTCTCCGATATATATAGTTTCTGAGAACGGGCTCTGTGACAGACGGACAGACATACAGATAGA
Source organism: Maratus speciosus (assembly GCA_963932465.1). Classification (NCBI taxonomy): domain Eukaryota; kingdom Metazoa; phylum Arthropoda; class Arachnida; order Araneae; family Salticidae; genus Maratus; species Maratus speciosus. The sequence continues at coordinate 171,822,416 of OZ010790.1, read as the reverse complement.
CAAAGGAGTGAGACAGGTAGGGTTTCGTTAGATGAACGAAACTCTAAAAACATGCTGCGGATGACTGTAACAACATCCTAAAATTACATTACCATCAGCGATCTACCAATCCCGAATTTAGTTTATATTAGTTTCATATATTCTTATTCTTTTGTGCGGCCCTGTAAAATAACTATCAATAATATATACAGTAAAACCTCTAAATAGCGGACACCTCGAGAATGCAGAATTTTGTCCTCTATTTGGAGGTGTCCGCTACTGAGAGTAAAACATGGACAGTTATTTAAGTGTTGGTAATCGAAAAAATGTCCGCTAAATAGAGGTATCCGCTAATCGGGTGTGTCCGTTATGGAGGTTTTACCAGTAAAACGTCTGAATAGCGACCACCTCGGGAGGGCAGAATTTGTCCTCTATTTGGAGGTGTCCGCTAATTAGAGTAAAAAATGTATAGTTATTTAAGGGTTGGTAATCGAAAAAATGCCCGCTAAATAGAGGTGTCCACTAATCGGGTGTGTCCGTTATGGAGGTTTTCCTGCATAATAATATCATCCTTTACAAGAAAATCCCATGTTGTATGATAGACAGACATCCAGAGAAAGATAACCTCCCGGAGCAATAAACACTGATGTCTTTTGTTTTAATCATCCACAATCGTTTCTAAATTTCGTTATACGAGTATTAAAAATATCTGTTAATTTCGAGTCGATAGACTGACAACTATCTTTTAGCCTGAGTTTTTAGCCGGATTTAGCATGTTGTATATCATACAACAGGCCAGATTTTATACAACAGGCTAAAAACTGTCACCGTGATACGGAGTACTGTATTATTATTTGTTTGCCCACCAAAACTGGTTGGCACGGGTTGTTGCAAGGTTTGTGATCACGTGGTTGAAACTGCGTTCAATATTTCTGCGTGCGTATTTTTTTTTTATTTGATCCATGTGTTCAAACCAGTTGTCTACGAACCGGTGAAAGTGACGCACACCAAATTTCTGTGACGTATGCAGATAAATTGTGCTTTTTTATCAGTTTTTTTTAATATAATTTTTAAACGGTATGGAACTTATTTTTCATAGTAGGTGCATTCAGTAGGTGGCCCTCATAGGTACCTTCAGATGCAATCAGAAACGAAAACCGACAAATATTTTTTGAGTTATGCTTGACGAAAGGTTTTCATTAGGCTTTTTATTCAGTAGGACATGGCGTTAATATCCATCGTAGCTGTAATGTGTCCGGACAGTAATATTTCGCTGAGTATTAGCCTTCGCTTCGCTCAGACAATTAATGTGAAATACCAACGAAATCAATGCACTTTCGCTGCTAGATTCTAATTGGCTCCGTATTTCGTAAGTTATACTTCTGACTTGATTTTACGTGTTTATGTGAACAGACAATAAACGCTACATAGTTGGTTAACGAATTTATCTAATATACTAACATGATCATCGTCATAATTGGATTCGAATTGGTTCAGTATTTCGAATGTTATCGTGATAAAAATCAACCTAAATATGTAACCATCGGTACAATGTATAACTTACCAATTTCTACTAAAGAAAATAGGGTTGCCTCGTGAAATCGGAATTGAAATACTGAAAAATAAGAAGTTTTTTTGAATATCTAGACAGTTCATTAATTGAAATATGGAATCAGGGCTAAAATACAGAAAGTGGAGAGGTGTTATTGATTAAGTCATTGGCAATATTTTCCAAGTTATTTTTCTTTGTATGTTTGATTTATGTATTTATTTTTCTTTTAGTTCATTAAAATCCAGTGTCTAGTTAGAAAAATGAAATCTTCGTATTTTGTAGGATGTAAAAGCTTTACATTTAATGAAACACAATAAACAAATTAATAAATAATGCACTCTCCGTTATCCCATAAAATTCTTTGCAATGTTCAACAAGTTTTTTTTACTGTTATTTCATTAGAATATGTCCTGCAACTAACCGCGACAAAATGCCGCTACATGAATATTTTAAGTAAAATAATATCCAGCATTATATTGTTCCCGATCGTGAAATTTCGCTTGAAATTGTTTTTAGAAGTCTCCTCAAGACCCTCCTTACGGACTATGCCAAAGAAAATCTCTATTGTAGAGGTTTCACTATTCTCAAGCTATCTCAAATGAAAAGCTGTAGAGATTGTAAACTCCTCACTATTTACATAATGGAACGTCCTAAAAATGGACCTTCATATGAAATATTTAATGTCCATACCATCTACAATCTATGGGTTGAAATCGAGAAATTATGTCATGCAAAAAAAAAATTGCAAAACGCTATCGCTGCCTGAAGTTTTTTCACTTAATTATGAACTGTCATATCAACCCTAAATGTTTGGGATGTGAAGACCCACACCCCCAGCAAGAATGTAACGAAAAGTACAGTCACAAAAATATCTCACTTGAGGGTCCTAAATCCGTCCTATTTGGGTTAATTGCTGATCAGATCATCCACCTATCAACAGAGGTTTTTCTTAATTTGCTATCAATACCCAATTTTGCACATCTTACGCAAATGTCACTGCGACTCCTAAAAATATACGATCAGAAAAGAAAGTTCAGATAAACCTGAATCAAAAGTTCTTTAACTATCCCACCTACCATCTAATAAACTAACACTGAAGCTCTTTATCTAACTGTATCTCACACTAAAACTCTTCCCTCAACTCAACAACTTTATCAGCTGCATGAAATCTCACACTCTATCACTAGGATAGCTGAAATTACATTAAAAATCAAAGAAAAAATTAATGTAAGTTCTTTGGATAGTTCCCAAAACTCAAACACATTAAAAGTACATGGAATCCAGTCTTTAAACTTGCCTTCGGCGAGCTGATGGCATTATCTTGTAATCTTTCGCCTTGTAGGGAGTCAAAAGTTTACTTTTTGACTCCTATCCTTTTCCAAAAATTTCTTCCCATTATTTAAATTGAATACTCATCAGTGGAAGTCACTGATCATTGGGGATCACTGATAAGTGCCTTTTTTTAACTTCGAATTTGCGTAACTTTTTCGACTTTTATAAAGTCTTAAACCCATTTATTATTATTTTCCCATATTTTTCTGTCCATTCTACTGCGGACTCCTATTACTGGTGAACTCCCTCCCTCCCTATATTCGGATTGGCTGTTTAAGAGGCTGTCTGCATAAATAGACTCTTTATCGTTTTCTATTCATTCCGTGTTCAATTCTCTGTGTGTTTGCACCGTTCGAATGTTCTGGATGCTCTGCGGTGGAGACAGTCTTTTTAAAGACCAGTATTGTTTGATATCGATATTTTTGTCGCTGTGGGTGCTTATTTCTCGACACTTTCTACTTTACGCTCTTTGCTGTCCATTCAATTCAATTTATTTTCTTTCTTTCTATATCCTCTTTCTTACTCAGTAATTTTATGCACTACAGTTTAGATTTTTAATTTTTTTTTCATGATGTGTTATGCACATACTCATGTACAGGGCGTGTACCCATTCGCCAACTGGGAAGCCTTTGGAACAAATCACCTGTGCATCTGTTTAATAGAAACATATTATGGAGATTTTTTTTTTTTTAAACAGTAGTAGGAACAATAAAAATTTTCCTATACGCTGCGCCTGAGTAACTTGTGCCCCAAAAGGAAAGATAAACGGAAGTTAAAAACTTTTTTATAAGACTTTCTAAAAGAATATTATTTATATTAAATATTTTTTTATAAAAATAACTGGAAATGAACATTTCTTAAAAATATCCTACGATATTTAAAATGGCTTGAAAAAATGTTTTACTGTGAGGTATAATGAATTTATTATAATAAGCAATTTGAAAAAAAGATATCATACTTGCTGAAACCAGCTGTTTGAGTTTTGTGGTTGTTTTGAAACGATATAAACAATATAATATAGCATGTGAATAGAGGTGTGTGTATAAGAATTAATTTCATATATTATTGTATGAAATTAGTATTTTTATGTGAGTAATTATTTAATGCAGCGAGGTTTAATTTGTTAAAATATACGGTAGGATTTTATCATAATTAAATTGTTTCTGTAGCAACGATCATATTGTGTAAGTTTCTGGTTTAAATTTTAATTGATTATCATAACATCTAATTACTTATCATTATCCATATACTCAATAAGGACGATTCAGATATCTTAATACATACTCACATTTCGCTGAAACTTCATCATTGATCGGCACTTTGATGTAGTTATCCCTTATGGCACTCAGTAACAATCATATATATGGAACTGTTTGATCCAAGTGCATTATGAATCTATTACCATCTCTTGTTTGTGCTTCAGTACATCAAGAGTTCATGTATCTCTAATCTATTTCTAAGTGAATGGTACTTCTCACTAAACACCGTTGATCACGAATACAACAAGTTGACACCTATTTCTTAATCTTCCTGTAAAGTTTAAATATTATATTTGAGCCCAACATAATTTATTCAAACAGATCGACTCATTTTGTATGGACTATTTGTGATATACAGAGTGTCTCAAAACAGTTGAAACTTCCTTTAATTTCCTACTTTATGGAAAAAAGTAGGCAATGTCCATTGCAAAAAGTATCTGTAATAAGAAAGAACGTAAAATTATGTTATAAAATAGTGATACATTTTCAGAAAAGTAAAACCTTTTAAAATTTTATACGAAATTTCAACATACCGTTGCTCAGTGAAAAAAAAGCAATTGATATTTAGATTTGAATCAGTTATGCTTAATTAAAAATTGTTATTGCGAATTGAGACAATATATCAAATTAAAAGTAAAAATATCTGACATATTGTAAAAATGGGGAGGCACAAACTAATACTAGATGCAGTTGACCTTAAACAAAAAACACTCGATGTTTTCAAAAGTATTAGCGGCAAAACATGGTCAGACGCATTATCAGAATTTACAAATGCAATGGTGATAAGAAAATTTTGATAAATCTTTGCGAATTGCATCTTTTGAATTTGGTTTCTAGGATATTTCTTTGATCTGGATGTCTCTTTGATCTCCGATTGCATAACTCTTAAGTTAGATGGGAATTATTTTCACAGTTATTCATATAATTTTTATGAAAGTGACACTTGCGTGAATTTAACCAATGGGCTTTTTATAGCAATGAAATGTAATGGTTCGCTAAATACACAATGAAATGTAATTGTATAAAAATTAAACAGTACGCTAAAATGGTATAAATCAGCTATTTTCTGTCATTAAAATTCAGTTAACTTTAAAGTTACAAATATACAGTTTTTTTCTTTTTAATGATACTGTTGCAGCAAAAGAAATATTTTCTAATTGACCAATTTTGTATAGGAAGTCGTATAAAAATGAAAAAAAAAAATATTATCAATTTAAAAAATGATATTTCAGGATTATCGCCTACTATCCGAACTAGTGAACATATATCTTTAATTTATTTCGCTCATATAAATCAATTTAATGTCATTTTGTTTACTTTCTCTTTAGAAAGTGTATTGTAAAATGTGTTTAGGTGCATTATTGCTTAACAATTACCAAAAACGGAAAGATTACAAGAATACTGACCCGTGTCAAAAATTATTTTCTAAATTTGATCGAAATGTAGATTATCCTCGTATAGAACATTGAGCTATTGTAAGTTATTTAACTTTCAGTGCTTCTTTTATATGTCTAGAAGATAGATGCCTCATCCGTCACTGGGTACACCGATTAAAACAGACTGACGGGAACGTTTATGGAAGTTGTTTTCGCAAATATGGAAGATCCAACTCTCAAAATTCAAAAGAATAATTGGTTAGGTAAAGACATCAAACAGAAGGCAGCGAAGAACGTTAATTTAATACATGCTGAACGAAAGGGTTGCGAGTAAAATCACTGCTCTCGGCGTTATTTTCCGGACGCAACACGAATTCCGATGATAGTGAAAACAAATGGGGGCATATAAAAACATTATATGCACAATTGTTTTTCTGAGTTTCTAGAAATAATATACCGCTTTGCACCGAGTTTGTGCATCCATTTTATTCCATTTTTGTTTGTCATTTCGGATTATTTATAGATATTTTTTAGAATGTTATTCAGGATATTAAACTTTACAATGCGTTATTATATGAAAATGGTACCATATTTAATCTGAATATATTTTTAATTTTTGAAATTCAAATAATTTTTTTTGATTAAAATGGTGTCGTTAGCATGCTGTCAGTTTAAAAAATGTTCGAAAGAATGTTGTAACAAATATTGTGTCTTTGAAATTAGCGCCATTGAAATCGCACAGTGCAAAAGGTCTATCTTTTAAAGTCTCCTTATAAGACATAAGTGACACACGTACATGGCTAATACCCGTTTTTGATAATACAACCATGTTCAAAAATTTAGGATCTGTGGCCGGACGCCAGAACGTGTCAGACTTCATTTTTTGTGAAGATTTAGTCTCGAAATAAATTAGGCAATATTATTAATAATAAAATAATATTTGCGATCACCCGTGTCACAGAAAATGTTTAAAGTCATCTATCACTTAATCAAATGACTACGCGAGTCCTTTTGAAGGATTGTGTGCATTTGTATAAGCATAGCAGGCATATTCGAGAATATGTTTACATTTCTGTGAATTTTCTTTTGTTGTTGTTTATAGTTTACAGAGTTTCGACCAAATTTTCCACTTCCGAAAATATGAAAAACAACTGTAGAAACGGTATACTGCAATTAAAGCGTGAATTTATTGAAAATTTCAGGATATATGGGTATTTGTATGAAATAGTTTTTAAGTGCGTATGCGTAAACTATTGCAATATTTTTATTTCATAATTTGGTATACAGCTATTTAGGACATCTTATTTAAAAGTGCAGTCAAACATCGTGAAAACACAGAAATATGAACAATACAGTAAGGCTGGTTGACAAATTGTGTAATATCCTTTATTATCCATTACTTTTAGAAATCAACCCACCATATTGCTTGCATCTTTCTGAATTTTTGCAGTATTTGACTAACGTTTAATTACAATTTGCCCTAAAAAGATGATTACGAAATAATGATATAAAAATTTTGGAATTTTTCATGCATGCTTAGTTAAAAAATGTTTCATACAAATGCCCATATTTTATCAAATATTCAATATATTCATGTTTTAATTGCAGTATACTGTTTCTTCTTTTTTCTTTAAAAGTTTTCGGAAAGTGGTGTTAAATTTTGTTGAAAATTGTGCATGTGTTTAAACAGAAAACACTTGATTTTTTTACATTAGTGTTAATATGTTTGCTATACTTACACAAATGCACACAAACGTTGACCATTTAAGCATTTTCTGTTACATGGGTGATAGGAAATATTACTTTATCGCTAAATTTATTGTTTACCCTTATTGTCCCTGCGACTTAATCTTCCCTGAAAAATATTAAGGCAAACATGTTCTTTAGATCATCGAAGTTTAAGTCATACATTTCAGTAGATATTCGACAAACTGTGTACCTGAAAGCGTCCGGTCACTGTCATTGGACATCAGTGTGTAATAACAAGTTCTCGAAAGTCTTATCCAAAATTAGCCCTTTCAATCATTTTTGTTTTGTTTTTTGTTTACCCGTACGGTTTTTTTTTGTAAAGCTTATTAATATTAATTATTGTTTCCTCCGTGCATCGTAATTGATAGTGAGAGGGCGCTTCAAGCGCTCTGGACTGAAACGTGTGCGGGCAAAAATTCCCCGCCAGATGAGTAGATGAAGTTGAGTAAGATGTGTTCTTAAGACGTACGCGCAGTGTACCAACCACTGCCAGTCCCTTTTGAATATTTTTTGTAAATAATAAATGTTTTTGTTATGTGTTGTAAATGTGGACAATCCCTCGAGTATACAACACACTTCATTTACTATTTTTAAGTAATTTCTACAGTCCATTTTACAGCTATCGCCGACAAAGTTTTTGGCCCTTCGAGCCGCAGCGCTCATTTAAAACACTGTTTATAGAATCAACGCCCTTGGATTACTCGAATTTCCTTGTTATAGAATTTATAGATATAATGTCTGTTGCTACTCCAGCGATTTCAGGAACCGTGGTCCTGAATCGAAAACGAGGAAATATACGCGGTCAAGTTACGAGAATATCAAATGCATTGAAAACGAAACTCGGCCCTAAAGAACTGGATCTGAAATTAAATTCTCTTCAAATGTTAAAAAAGAAGACTGATGAATTAAGGAATGAAGCCTACTCTATAATATCTGATGAGGATTTAGGGGATTTTGAAAATTCCTTGACTGAAATCGAAGAGCAACTAGAAGCTATCGAAGTAAGTCTTCTTGATTTAATAAAGCCTAGTACTATTTCTAATGTCGAAAGTCAAAGTAATGGTAATGATAGATGCAGTTCTAAGGAGGCAAAAATCAAATTGCCGTCAATTAATCTACCCCAATTTTCGGGTCGTTACACAGAGTGGATGAATTTTAAGTTACAATTCACCACATTAATTGATAATAATGTTGAGCTAAATGATGCGCAAAAGCTGTATTATTTACAATCAGCCTTAACTGGCCCTGTGAAACAATTACAAAATATTGATGATTCTTATACTTCTTTGTTCGAAGCTTTAAAAAAACGATTTGAAAACAAAAGATTATTGGCGAATAGTCATATTTCAGAGTCATTGAGTAATAACAAAATAAAAATTGAAAACGCGAAAGAAATACGCAATCTGGTAGATAATTTATTGAGCCACTTAAGAGCCTTGAAACAGTTAGGACTGGAACATAACAATTTATCGGAATCCTTTCTCATGTATTTTGTTTTACAAAGAATTCACGATGAGTCAAGAAAAGCTTTTGAAATGTCCCTTAACTGTTATGAATTGCCTGAATGGAATTTTTTTATTGATTTTTTATTGAAAAGAGCTCAAGCCTAAGAAAATGTACAAAAAACCAACATCGTTACGAAACCTAGGTTTGAAATGACCCCTAAGCAAAAAAGTTTCGTTTTACAGGATGACAAACTTAACTGCGCATTTTGTAAACAAACACATTTCATTTTTCGATGTCAAAAATATTTAGATTTATCGGTTCAAGAAAGATTGAATCAAATACAAAAATTACAGTTATGTTATAATTGTTTATCTAATCACACCGTTAATCGGTGTAATAAATTAAATAATAGGTGCAAAACATGTTTTTCTAATCACCATACCAAACTTCATGGAGTTACTTTTTCGAAATCTTATGAAAATAAACAAAGTAATTTTATTATGAATCAGCCTCAGATCAAAAATGAAGAAAAAGTAAATACTAATTCAGTGGAAATTATTTCAAATGCGAAGACCTTGAGCTGTCAAAATAATTATGATCAAAATTCTGACTCTGGCGCAAGCTATAACGCGTTAATTTCGACAGCTGTAGTTTATTTGAAAGGAAATAATAATTCTTTTTTTCCTTTTGTTGCAATATTAGATACAGCCAGTAACATATCTCTAGTTACTTTTTCTGCAGCAGACATTCTGGGACTAGAGAAACATAAAGTAAAGTCAGTGATTTCCGGATTTAATGATGCAATCTATTAAATTAAAAACAGAATACATGTCGAAATTTCAAACAAAGATAGAACATTTAAAAAATTCTCTAACATGTTTTTAGTTCCTAAGATAACAGATTTAACCCCTACGTGTACCGCAGAGATTTCAAATCAGCACCTACCACAGAATTTAGTGTATGCTAACCCTAGATGTTTTGAACCTCAGCGAATTCAGGTGTTACTGGGGACAGATGTATATTATGAATTGTTCTTAGCTGGTCAAATAAAAATTCCTGACACTTCTATAATTTTACAAAACTCTCATTTAGGATGGATTGCAGGTGGAGTTATACATGATAAAAATGAAACTAAATATAATTGCCATTTATTAGAAAATCAAGATGAGTTAAATTTGAAGGCCTTTTGGGATTTAGAGACATTAGGAATTAGGGATGCTCCAGGTAATGTAAAAAATGATGATATTCTCAAGGGATTTCGGGAAAAAGTGCGGTTTACAAATAACAGATATGAAATCTGTCTCCCATGGAAACGGAATTGGGAACAATTAGACAAGAATTACAAGATAGCTGAAACACGGCTCGCTACTCTCGTAAAAAGAATGAAACGCGACACAAGTTTATATGAAAATTATCGTAAAATTTTAGATGAATACTTAGAAATAGAAAATTATTGAAATTGTTCCTGAGTCAGAAGAAAATTCTAACTACCCGATTTTTTATTTACCCCACCACACGGTATTCAAACAAGACAGTATATACACGAAATGTCGCATTGTTTTTTATGCGAGTTCCCATGAAGCAGGACAGTTATCACTAAATGACTGTTTTGACACAGGCAGTAACCTAAATCCGAACATTTTCCATGTATTGATTTTTTTTAGATTAAATAAAATTGCTGTTTTGGCCGACATAGAGAAGGCATTTTTACAAATTTCGTTCAACAAATAAGACAGGGACGTTTTAAGATTCCTGTTTATAGATGACAATCCTGTCAACGGTAATGAGTTTAAAGTTATTATGTACCGATACTTACGCCTAACATTTGGTTTGAACTCAAGCCCATTTTTATTATCAGCCACCATAAAACAACATCTTAATAAATTTAAGAAGGAATATCCGGTAGCAACTGAAATGCTCAACAGTTGTATTTACGTGGATGATCTGATAACCGGTACTGACACTGTACAAGATGCACTGGACATTTCACGACAATCACACAGAATTATGAAGGAAGCTAATATGACGTTCCGAAAATGGATATAGAACAACGAATTAGTAATGGAATCGTGGGAGAAGAACGGGTTTAGTACTTTACCTCAGGCCTTGTGTCCGCCCCTCCGGGTGGTTCCGACCCGACCCCTTGAGTGGGGGAGGTGACCGGAAGGTCGGAAGAGTTCGTTGTGTACGAATGCGAGGGGGCCGGATAGGGACGAATCGCCACCACCTCGAGAGGCTCATCTCCGACAGGCGTTGAGTCCGGTGGCCACGGTTAACGGACGTCGTGCCTGGTGCGTGGGGCTCACGGGCCTGCGTATCCGCGCACGCCCGGCAGCCGGGTTCTCTGGCCAAGCCGGCTAGCGACGTTCCATAGTCTGATCCCAGAGCCGGTCTAGACCGGGTGGTGACTCTGGGCAAAGGATAGCTAAGGCGATAGGACCCTATCCACCAATTGACTAAGAGGGAACCTGAAGTATGAGTGAGGGCTTTGTAGTGGAAAGTCCTCGGTGCTCGCTAGTGACGACGGGGGTCGCGGGAACGCCATGCAGGGACTCCCGGAGCAACCAAAGGGCGAGGGTTTCGGACAGCGCCCAGGTTACTTTATGACTTGGGTGGCTCATCCCTCCGAGGACCTCAGCTGGAGCAGTTGGGAGCCGACCCTAAGGGTGGTAGGGTTTGGCGGTGCCCCCGTTGACCAAGGAGTGGTCGCGTGGGGAGGCCAGTATGGTTCTGGTTGCTCCATGCCGTGCCGTGACCCATGGGAGGGGGTCGGCCGGCAGGTCCACCATCGAACACTATTCCCGCAAGGAAACGGGCCGGAGGCTCGCCGGTAACGCGGCGGCTCATCGTGCCTTGGGTGAATTCTTGGTCCGATCCAGGTCCTCCGTGTCTATGCGGTACCGGAGTTTTCCTCGCCTGGTGATGAGGACCTAGAGGTGTCTCCACCTAATTTTCGAACGCACTAACAAAGATAGCGGTCGGTCACTGCACGGGGTCAGGGGCCTTCGGGCCTGGGTACCCTCGACGGCCGTGAGGTAAGGTAGTGGTGGGCTGGCTTCTGTCGGTTTCCACTGGCTTCTCTGTCCTAGGATGGGGCCGAGTCGGTGGGGGCTGGCGGGACTCCGTTCCGTCCGACCCCCTAGCGAGGCGGAGTCTATTCCGTCTAGGTGGAGCTTTCCGTGCCCGCCTGGGGTCGCTAACGGCACCTAGTCTGGGCCAACTGGTTCCCGGCGTGATCCACGAGGGGTTCCGTCGGTTGAGCCGAGTGGCTTGGGTGAAAAGCCAGGAGCTGGGTTGCTTTACGGCCGGAGGGACTTTCCCCGTCCTCCCTGGTCTTCAAGTTAGGGGCTCTTCAATAACTTTCCTATCGGCTGGCCCACAAAAATGTCTCTGCCGGAAAATGGTATCTGATCTTGGGGGCCTTCCGTAAATTAAATTCGGGTCGGGAAGCCTCGGTTCAGTCCGTGGGCCCAGCGTCTTTATAGGCGTCTGGTTCCTGCGATGGCTTGCGGTGTCTACTGGCTCGAGTAACCAAGTTTAGGGACCACTTGGTTTTCTAGCTGGGTGGTGAGGACTATCGTAGCGATTGTTCACCAACTTGGGAATAGCCGGCGTGGCGTGTGTTGGGCAGCGCGTCGGCCTGACCGGAGTTTGCGTGGGGTTCCGCTCTGTTGGGGCTTGTCTGGCGGCGACCTTCGGGACGCGCCGCGGGGCTCGTTTCACGTGTGGTTCCTTGCGTAGACAGATGAGCCTTTCGAGGGCCTGGGACCAGGGGACGGTAACCTGTCTTACCTCAGGCCTTTGAGGAAAATAAAACTCATAAGATATTAGGACTCTTATGGCAACCTAAACAGGACATGTTGATAATGGAAATCCATAATTTATTAGAATTTTTATGCAAGGCAAAAAATACGAAGAGCTTCGTTCTGCAAGTAGCAGGAAGAATTTTTGACCCCTTGGGTCTCATATTGCCATTTACTATAAGAATTAAACGGTTGTTTCAAGAACTATGGAGTAGAAATCTAACATGGGATGAAGAATTACCCCCCGATATTTCAAAGCTGTGGGAACAATGGTGTTCCGAGTTACCCCAATTAGCACAACTAAAGATTCCTAGAAATGTGCTTCAGTTTCCTGAAGACTCTGAATATAAATTAATACTGTACACCTTTGCCGATGCCAGTCCCAGGGCATACGGTGCTGTCATATATCTACAAACATATTCCAAGACCCAATCTTCCATTAATTTGCTAACATCAAAAAAGCAGAGTGGCACCTTTGAAAAAGGTGTCATTACCCAGGCTAGAACTTTTAGGTGCGTTACTAGCAGCGCGTTTAACTTGTGAGGTGAAGAAGGTGCTAGATCGCAAGGGACCATCTTCAATGTTTCTATGGACAGACTCGCAGATTGCTCTTTATTGGATCAAGGGGTCTGCATATAGGCGGAAATCATTCGTGTCCAACCGTGTAAAAGAGATACAATCGCTGACAGACCCATCCAGGTGGTTTCACTGTGCAGGGTCCGAGAATCCTGCAGACCTGCTGACAACAGGTGAAAAATCTGAAAGTCTTATTCAGAATTACAAACGGTGGACTGGTCCAGAGTTTCTGAAGGACTCATTCGATATATGTAACAACGAACAATTATTAGTAGTTCCAGGTCAGGAGATCTATTTAAGAGAACTAAAAAGAGACTCCGCAAACATTACTCATGGCTTTACCACCTTGTCTACTTCCAATGACATTTCCATGAACATATTTTTTCGACTACTAATAATTTTGTTAAATTAATACGAATAATTAGTTTTATTTTTAGATTTTTTTAACTGTCGCAATCCTCAGAAAAGAAGAAGTGGAGCATTAAGCCTTGAGGAGGTGAGGCAAGCCGAATTATTTTTAATTCGGTCAGCACAAAAGGGTGAGTTTCGATAAGAAATAAAATGACTCGAAAAAGGTAAGCCTGTTCCACACAAAAGTAGATTATCTTCTTTAAATGTATTCCTAGGAAATGAAGGGTTAATTAGAGTTGGCGGCCATTTATCGCATGCCGATTTGCCGCTTAACTCTAAATTTCCAATTGTGCTGCCTGCCAATCATAAGTTAATGGAAATTATCCTAAATTATTTCCATTTGAAGTATTTTCATTTAGGCCCACAAGTCTTGCTTTTCCATGTTAGACAGAAGTTTTGGCCACTTAATGGCAGGAATAATTGCCGGAAAATTGTACGCAAATGTGTAATATGTTTAAAAAATAAGCCTGTCGTCAGCTCCCAGTTGATGGTCGATCTGCCAAGGGAAAGTGTGACACCAAATTTTGTATTTTCGGTGACAGGTCTGGATTACTGTGGACCCTTTTCTATTATATTAAAAAATCAAAGGAAGGGCGTATTGAATAAGTTTTATATAGTAGTGTATATATGTTTATGCTCCAAAGCAATACACCTGGACTTTGTTTCAAATCTCACAACTCAGGCTTTTATAGCTAGTCTAAAACGTTTCTTTGGCAGAAGAGGGAAATGTGCAAAAATCCTATCGGATAATGCAAAAACGTTCATCGGAGCTGACATCGAGTTGAAAAAATTGCATAAACTGGTTAGTTTCCCAGATGAGGAGTTGTGTAACTTTTTAACTCAGGAAGGTATCAAATGGCAATTTATTCCTCCCAAATCTCCGAATTTTGGTGGCATCTGGGAGGCAGCAGTACAATCGTTCAAGTTTCATTTGAAAAGGGTAATAGGTGATCAAAAATTAACGTTAGAAGAATTTCTAACAATACTAGCGGAAATTGAGGGAGTTTTGAACTCTCGCCCCCTTACCCCACTATCCCCAGATTTTGAAAATTTTGCAACTTTGACACCATCACATTTTCTTATCGGTAGGCCAATCACTTCGATCCCCGAACCTCAACTAGACTAGATTAATGAAAATCGATTAGCCAAATGCCAGAGAATCACCAAATGTAGCCAACAAATTTGGAAATTTTGGAAGCGCGACTATTTGAATAATCATCAACAGAGGGGGAAATGGAAATTTAAAAAGGATGATGTACAGAAAGGAACTTTGGTACTAATAAAGCAGGAAAATTTACCTTCCACCAAATCGTTGGTTGGTAGAATAGTTGAAGTTTTTAAGGGAAGAGATAATATAATTCGAACGGTGAATTTACGCTTGTCAGATGGGCGAATTTTTAAAAGAAACGTCAGAGATGTTTGTATATTAACAGTTGAGTAACAAATTTCCTTTCTTTCCTTAAGCAAAATTCTAAAAAATATATTATTCTGTATTTAATCTAGTGTTATAGTGAAATTATTCTGGTATTATTATTGTGTATGTAAGTTGTTATATCTTATGATTTTTTATTGTATGATAATTTTTGCAAATTTATATGTTAATGTATATTGAAACTTGTATTTCAATCCCCGGGGGAGTGTTTGCTCCGTGCATTGTAATTGATAGTGAGAGGGCGCTGCAAGCGCTCTGGACTGAAAGGAGTGCGGGCGAAAATTCCCCGCCAGATGAGTAGATGAAGTTGAGTAAGATGTGTTCTTAAGACGTAAGCGCAGTGTACGAACCACTGCCAGTCCCTTTTGAATATTTTTTGTAAATAATAAATGTTTTTGTTATGTGTTGTAAATGTGGGCAATCCCTCGAGTATACAACACACTTCATTTAGTATTTTTAAGTCATTTTGCACTCCATTGCATCCTATAGTCCATTTTGCAGCTATCGCCGACAATTATCAAAATCAGGAAATTTCCAATATGTAATTTTCGTAAATTACATTTTACGACATTTTAAATGCCTTTCTTATAATTAGAAATGTAATAAAACTGATATCGATATTTATAAAAAAAAAAAAAATCTGAAAAATTCGAAACAAAATCATACATTTTAAATGCTTATTTGGTTTACTCTGCTTCTAGTATTAAAAAAAAAAATCTTTAAAAAGCGTAAATAATTTCTAATTTTCCTGTTTGAAAATACTTTTTTCAATATTTAACGTTATATTTTTGTCATGGATTTAAAATTGTTTGAATGCACCATAAAAAAAAATAATGCTTACATTTTATAGTTCTACATTTAAAATTTTATCTTAAAAGTAATTTTTGGAAACGTTTATTGAAATTTTTGTTAAAGCAAAAATATATTCTGACGAAATTAGATTTCGTGTAACACCAGATGATACAGATAATACTTGAATAAACGAGGATCAGCTGAGATCCTTTTTGTTTGTAGCTAAAAATAATAAGTGGCTTATTTTAATATATTGTGTTCATTTTTATGAGAATATCCTGTATACTCGTAGAGAAATTAAGATTTGTATAAGAGCAGTTCCAAATTTTGCCAAGTTTTTTGCTTATAATTTGCAGAGTTCTTAATATAAAAACAAATTATTTTCAGAAAATATGAAAATATGACAAACAACATTATACACAATAATCTGCAATAAAAAATAAAAAGTAACAAAAATTGGATGAAAAATGAGCAGGTTTACTAAAAATGGTTTCACTGCGCATGCGCGAATGCAATCAAAATATAATGTGCATAATGTATTAGCTAAGTATATTGAACAACTTTTGTGAAAGTCTGAAAATCATAGCTTGGAAATTTTGAAAATTATCTTCGATAGAATAAGCCTGAAATGCGTTGTTACCAAAATGAAGCAAAAAGATGAGTGGTTGTATCCAAATATACGTACGCGCAATATTGCGTACGTATCTTGGCACTAATCAACAGATATTTCATACAACCCCTCATCTTTTTGCTTCTCTTTGGGAGCAACGGATTTCGAGCTTATTCTATAGACGATAATTTTCAGAATTATCAAGCTATGATTTTGAGACCTTCACAAATGTTGCTCTATATACTTAGCTAATAAATTATGCATATTATATTTTGATTGCATTCGCACATGTGCGGTGAAACATATTTTACTAAACCTGCTCATTTTTCATCCAATTTTTATTATTTTTTAATTCTGATTGCAGGGTATTATGTACAATGTTGTTTGACATATTTTCTGAAAAGACACTTTTTTTTTAATATTAAGAACATTATAAGCAAAAAACTTGGCGAAATTTGGGACTGTTTTTATAAAAACCTTAACTTCTCTTCGGGTATACATGATATCCTCATAAAAATGAACACAGTATATTACAATAAGCCACTTATTAATAATCTCGAGATTGAATGCTTTTGCTACATTAGTTTTTACAGGGTTATCCAAAAGATATTCTTTATTTTTCAATTTGGTCACGGTCCTCTATGGGGTTTCGTAAAAAAATATTCGCGGAAATATATGGCCTATACTATACTGTTTACACATCTGGAGTTTCAGGTTAATTTCTCATGTATTTTTCTATATATTTAACTAAACATCTAAAATCGCAAGTGACCGGTCACCTTTTGCCATATAGTGTATAAAGTATTCGGTTCATTTATAACATATTCGCTTCATACATGTTCCGTGAAAAAAAGGAAAATTTGTCTTAGAAACAATCTTTTCCATGTAATAATCATCCAAACAAAAATATCAAAGAATAAAGTGTAAATTAGTCAGAAGTAAAATGTTTTCAAGTACAGTTTAAACATAGTATTTTCTTATTTACAAGATCCATACAGTTAGAAATTCAAAGAAGTATTGCACCGCTATTTCAGACATGAAATCTTTGCCTAACAGATTAAAAAAAAATCAGATTAGAGAGATTCATCGCAGGATTTATAATATTTTTCTCTGATTAAATAAAACGAAAAATTCTGTTCGAAATTGATGTAGAATTGTACACTCCCTGTGTTTGTGACGCTTTAGTTTAATAATTTGTTTTGTATCACTGATTTAAAATAAGTATATGTTGTAAATTATATAAACATTAATTCAGACACATTACAGTTGTATAATTAACGTTTTCGAGGAAAAGAATTTTCAGGATGCTTAAAGATTTTTTATTTAAAAAAATGTACAATATGGATTATAGTGGAGACTTCGCGGAATTTATAAGTCATAAAATAATGTGCAGGCAGGAAAAGAGTGAGTGTTTCATGTTTTTTTTTTCTTTTTTGACAAATCCTGGTTGTTCATTAGTCCTTGAATATCTACCCTATATATATATATATATATATATATATATATATATATATACGTAATCCTAATGAAACGAATTTATGAAAAGACTGATTAAACGACTGATTGTGACTACCCTATATATATAAAATCCTAATGATACGAATTTATGAAACTACTGATTATGTTTCACGGCTATTTCTCCTAAAATATGGAAGGTTTGATAGTAGAATTTAAAATTTTTAATCAGTTTTGGAGATATTAATTTTTTTCTGATTTTAATTACTACTAAATTCCTCCATTTTTGTGGAAATAAGGGCAGAACAAGGAAAAACTATAGAGATTATTAGATTTCTTCTTTTTCGTCATTTCCAAATGTAAATGTAAATTATCTTTTATTTCAATCGACAGTGCAACAATATTGTGATTAAATGATGTGTTTCAGGAAAATTTGAAAAAATAAAAATTAGATTCGTTTTTTGTCGTTATTTTCAAATTGAAATTGAAAAGTGAAATTATTAAAAACAGAAAGAAAATTTTAAAATAAGAATTAAATGATCGCGTGTTAAAAGCAGAAAATTGGGAAATTTACGTCAAAATATTTACACGTAAATATTAAAAAAATACGAAAACTTTAAAATAATAAAACTAATTCACACTAAACGCATTTAAAGGCGATAATTACGTCATAAGTATAATTCCCAAATTTTAATCCTTGAATGTTTTATTTTAAATGAGAAGAAATCAAATGCAGCCGTACCAGAAAAAAAATGACGTTTATTTCAGGAAGATAAACATTGATTATCAGTGTCAGGGAGGAGGGACCCAAACAATTTGAAATATTTTTAGAACAACAGTACAAAAGCGAGTGACGTGAAATCACTTTGATTTCAGTGAATACAAAATCGGCAATAGATTCGCAAAAAGGTTGCTACTTGGCACACTTCTCTGAAAAAGGCATTCTGTGATCAATTCTATTTTGGCTCGTATATCGGCATAATTTTGAAAAGATGGAATTTTGAACCGAAGTTCAGTATCTAGCTAATAAAGGGGATATATGATAGGATCGAAAGGGTGTGCGCATAAGTACTTTGGGCATAGCAGGTGAGAAGGAGCACACGTAAGGGAATTTTTACATCTCGAGAAAAATCGTTAGGCATGCTTGTATATAGACATGACTAAATAGATGGAACAGATGAAATAAGGAAATGGCATTGATGTGACGGTTGCAGAATGAAAATATTTTATGTTCTTCTTTAATATCTTCGTCTTAAATTACAATAAACAGCTGGTAACGGGGATGATATACGCATTGTAAGGCAAAAACAAGGGAATGTATTTATAAAAAAAATTGTTTTCTTAATCGCATAATGTGATAAAATACATTATTTTGAATAAAATGAACGGGTTAGATTAAATAAAAAGGGAACATTTTATGATGCCAAATAAAGGTAAATTGGAAATTTTATTAATATATCATTCCGATTCATACTGATAAATTATTCATTTTATAAAATTAGAAAAAAAAAGATGATACTTAAACAAGCAGCGAACTTGACCACTAATTGATAAAAGAGGAGAATTTTTTTTCTTTATAATATTTAACTAAAAAGCCAATACTTTGCAATCTGCGGCATTTTTACCCTCTGCTGAACCGGGCATTTTTATCACTTTTAATGCAAAAACATTTTCCGTTTCACTGATTCAGTAAATTTGAAAGAATCAGATGCTTTTAGCATTTTTTCCAGCTAAAATAAGCATTTTCATAACTTTTAATGCAATAACATTTTCCACTTCACAGAATCAGTAAATTTAGCAGGCATCTTTTCTTTACAAACATTTAATAAATACTCAAATATGTTGATAAGGCATGCTTGAAAAGGAAATTTTCTTTGTTAATTTGCGAACAACCAAGCCATTCTTAATTTGATTATTTTTCTATTTGAAGTAAAATTATTTTCAGCTGTGTAAAAAGGAACAAATTTTATTTGAATAAAACATTCAGTTTTAATAATAAAGTTTTTGCTTCATAATTGCTCCATGTAAAACCGAAAATTCGTATCACATGATTTATTAATTTACTGATGATTTTCTATAATTAAAATTAATTAAAATTGTTTTCTTAATATTCATGAAGATGGGTCACTTTTTATTATACATTAACTCAGTAAATATGAAAAGTTTAAGAGAATGAACTCACATCCATTCTCAAAGAAGACCAGTGAAATTTCAGAAATATTATTAGTTGGAACTGAAATAAATGAAAATTAATGAAATGCACAACTTTTATAACACGCGATTTAAGTAATAATAATTTAATATATTTATGAATTCGAAAATTCAGTATTGTTAAAATTATAAATACATTCTTAGTTATATACTAAAAAGAAAGAATTCGTTTTAAATAAAAACACGTCCTAATACATTAAAAATATATTTAATATTGCGATAAAATACATGATTTTGAGTAAAATGAAAGGTTAAATTAAATGAAAAGGGAACGTCTTAGGATACCAAATAAAAGGAAAGGGGAAATTTTATTACTATATCATTCCGATATCATACTGATTAAATTATTGATTTTATAAAATTAGAAAAAATGATGACACTTTATCAAACAGTGAACTTTTCCACTAATTGATAAAAGAGGAGAAAATTGTTTTTTCTTTATAATATCTAACTTTACAGCCAATACTAAACAATATGCTAAATTTCTTCCCTCTGCTGAAAAGAACATTTGTATTACTTTTAATGCAAAAAACTTTTCCGTTTCACTGATTCAGTATATCTAGAAAGAATGAGATACTTTTAGCATTTCTTTTCCAACTGAAAGAAGCATTTTCATAACTTTTAATGCAATAACATTTTCCGCTTCACTGAATCAGTAAATTTAGCAGGCCTTTTTTTTCTTTTCAAACATCTAACAAATACTCAAATATGTTGATAAAGCGTGCTTGAAAGATAAATTTTCTTTGAAAAATTTTCTTTGTTAATTTGAGAACAACCAAGCCATTTTCAATCCGGTTATTTCCTCATTCCAAGTAAAATAATTTTAAGCTGTGTAAAAAAGGAACAAATTTTATTTGAATGAAACATTCAGTTTAGAAATGATATTATTAGCTGGAACTGACATAAATGAAAATCTATGAAATGCACAAATTTTATAACATGCGATTTAAGAAATAATAATTTAATATATTTATGAATTTTAAAATTCAGTTCAGTTAAAATAATAAATACTTTCTTAGTTATTTATTAAAAAGAAAGAATTTGTTTTCAATAAAAACACGTTCTAATACATAAAAAATATATTTAAACATTGTTACAATCCACGAGTTTCGGAAAAGGTAGATTGTGTGGATTGCAACACATACAGAGTGTCTGAGAAAGAAAGCTTATATATTTTTTTCAAGTAATATGTATTCAAGTATAGTGTAAATATTATGTTTTCCGCTTTAAAATACATATACAGTGAAACTTCCTTTTACCGAAGTCCTTATTTAAAGAAGTTTTCTAGTTAAGGCTCTGCTGCACTGAAACTTCCAATCGCGAAATCCCATGTTAACCTATGGGAAAACTTTCAAGCGCGATGACTCATTACCTAATATAATTATTAAAATACCGTTTTCACCATCAGAAAGTAGACGTGAGATGCCGATGATGTGTGTTTTTTAAAATTATCTCCGTAAATTTTAAGTACATAAAAAATCTCTATAAACTTCGAAATTTCCATTTGAGTAAATTTTATTATCTTCTTAAAAATACTTAAAATTTACGTAGACAATTTTTAAAAACCCACATCATCTGCATCTACTTTCTGATGGTGTAAACGGTATTTTAATAATCATATTAGGTAATGAGTCATCGCGCATGAAAGTTTTCCCATAGGTTAACATGGGATTTCGAGTCTGGGAGTTTCAGTGCAGCGGCCCCTTAACGAAATTTTCTGCTGAACCTTGATTTTGAACACCATTAACATGCAAATTAGTCTCCATATTACGAAAAATATATTCTATGTAACGAAGTTTGTTCCACTTTCGTGCGTGTACAATATTGAAACAGAGAGGTTGCTATTGCGATGGATGTATGAATTTATTTCAGTGGATTGTATGACAATGGACTCTTTTATTTAATCATTTGCATTCAAAAGAAGAAATGCTAAAAGCATTCGATATAATAAGAAGGGGATGCCAGTTTCACAAACATGTAACAGATTAAGTGTTCGGATACTTCCAAAGTACGAAAATATTTATGATGTGTGTATGTTTTATAAGAAACTTATGCAAAATAATGTTATAGACTTTTTCTAAAGTTAAGGATTTGTAATACTAAGAACATAAAAGGGAAAAGGTACGCCACGCTTCTGTTTTTGTTTACATCTCTTTATTATTGGTTTTTTAGACATTGTTGTAATTAAATTTTTCTCATATGTATAAATTGCATAAAAAAGTTACTTCCCGAATTAAAATACATTTTTCCAATATTTCTATCGTGTGTGTATTTTTCATTTTATGCATGTGTATTTTTTTATACAAATTCATGAACTTGAGTTTATTTCTATTTAACGAATTTTCTTCATAACGAAGTGTGTAAGTGTAACGATGAGACTTCGTTAACCCTCTAAGTGGTTTGGACGTATTTTTCAGTTTCTCAAAAGCAATTTTAAACTGTTGTAGACAAAAATATTTTAAACATAATTGTACTTCAAGATGTATATCAAATAAAACAGCATGAATGGTATTATAGAAACAAACAGGGAAAGAAAATTTTAATTAAGATTATTTTTATAAGCATTTTTATTAAAATTCAGGAAAGCCCTCAAGACGCTCGGAGGGAAATGGAAGTTTCAATGTACTTTTTAGAAATTCCTAGCAGTATGTAGTAATTCATAAAGATGTAGCTAATAGCCTATTTCCTTAAATATAACACCTAGACACATACTTCTATTTGCAGCCTTATAAAAAAAATGGTGCTAAATTTAAAGACACGAGTTGCAACCCCTGGTAGATCTATTTGAGGAAATAAATTTTATAGGAAATAAATTAACAAACAAAATTTATATGCAGCTTGCCGTAGAATAAAATATCCCATTAGGACATTTTTTCGGCAAAACTAGCATATGTATTAATCCTCGCAGTACAAAGATCAAAATATTACTTAAACGCCTAAGATGGTGTCATTTTGACCCCACATGTAATTATAATGATTAGGCCGGAAAACTGATCAAAAGATAAAATATGGATATAATACTGGCGATCAAGATTTAATAGAAAGAGGAAAATGCAGTTTCCACAATATTACGAATATTTAAATTAGCACAAAAATTCAAGTAGAAAAAAAGTAAAAAAACAGAAAGCAGGAATTTTTCTTTTTCAGAATTTAGTGTCGCCTCCAATGAAAAAAAAAAAAAAAAAATATATATATATATACCGGGTGTCCCAAAAAGGACTGACTGATTTTAAAATTCAATAACTTGCAAACGGTGACAGATATTTAAAAAATTCTTGCAGGAGGGTTATGCATAAGGTCAAAAGTTTTATTACAGTGATTTTCGATTTTAGTTCGAATTGCAAACAATAGATGGCGCTGTAAGCAATAGTCGCTAAATACAGGCTCGATTTCTGGTCCTTTTTCTTGTTCCATGCTGAAAAAGGAGATGGAAATGTATTACCCGGGCCACGAAATACCAAAAATCGAGCCTGAATTGAGCGTCTGTTGATCGCAGCGCCATCTATTGTTTGTAATTCGAACTAAAATTGAAAATCACTGTAATAAAACTTTTGACCTTATGCATAACCCTCCTGCAAGAATTTTTTAAATATCTGTCACCGTTTGCAAGTTATTGAATTTTAAAATCAGTCAGTCCTTTTTGGGACACCCGGTATATATATGGATAGTACAAAGCATAATTGAGTTTCCGACATAAAACACACGATTTATTATATACAAAATGAAGTCATCGCACCCGCTGAATAATTCCATATTTTCGATCCAGTCTTAAGGGGCTCCGGGACACAAAAATCTTTAAATTTTATTAAAATTGTTTATGACATTAAAACTTTCTCTGTTTTTTTCTGCTTAAAATGATGTTTAAATTATGTTTCTATGTTAATTAGAACAGGAAATATTCATTTTTACTTTCTTCTATCTTCAATAGAAGAAAGTATTGTAATCGAAATTTTTTTCGACTTCCGGTTTTCGACGGATTTGCATGTTTTAGGGGTCAGAGATTCCAAAAAACATGTTTATAGAAAATGTCTGTCTGTCTGTGTGTCCGTCTGTCCGTCCGTCCGTCTGTCCGTCTGTACGTCTGTCTGTCGCCATTGTACCATCAAAAAGTGTATGAAGTTATGTATAGACTTAAACCAAAATTTTATTATACGTTTTTGGCTATGGCAAGCAGGTCCTCCCGGAATTTGGAAAAAATTCGCCGGTAGGGGGCGCTGATATAACAATTTTTGTGCGATTTTGAATATTGTACCATCCAAAAGTGTATGGAGTTATGCATAGCATTGAACCAAATTTTTAGTTTAAGTTTTTGGATATGACAAGCAGGTCCTCCCTGAATTTGGAAAAAATTCGCCGGTAGGGGGCGCTGTAAATGCGTTTTTTGTGCGATTTTGAATATTGTACCATCGAAAAGTGTATGAAGTTATGCATAGAATTGAACCAAATTTTTAGTTTAAGTTTTTGGCTATGGCAAGCAGGTCCTCCCTGAATTTGGAAAAAAATCGCCGGTAGGGGGCGCTGTAATAGCGATTTTTGTGCGATTTTGAATATTGTACCGTCCAAAAGTGTATGAAGTTATGCATAGAATTAAACCAAATTTTTATTTTAAGTTTTTGGATATGGCAAGCAGGTCCTCCATGAATTTGCAAAAAATTCGCCGTTAGGGGGCGCTGTAATAGCGATTTTTGTGCGATTTTGAATATTGCACCATCGAAAAGTGTATGAAAGTTATGCATAGAATTGAACCAAAAAAATTTTTAAGTTCTTGGCTATGGCAAGGAGGTCGTCCCTTAATTTGTAAAAAAATCGCTCGTAGAGGGCGCTGTAATAGCGATTTTTGTACAATTTTTGTGCCATTTTGAATATTGTACCGCCGAAAAGTGTATGAAGTTATGCATAGAATTGAACCAAATTTTATGTGTTTATTTTTGGTCATGTCACGAAGGTCCTCCCTGAATTTGGAAAAATTCTGCCGGTAGGGGGCACTATAATTGCGATGTCTGTACCATTTTCATTATTGTACCATCGAAAAGTGTATGAAGTTATCCATATAATTGAACCAAATTTTTTGTGCATGTTTCTAGCTATGGCAAACAAGTCCTCCCTGAACTTGAAAAAATTCCGAAAGAAGGGGGCGCTATAATTCCGATCTCTGTGCCATTTTCATTATTGTACCATCGAACAGCGTATAAAATTATGCATACAATTGAACCAAAATGTTTGTGCTTGTTTTTGGCTTTGGCCAACAGGTTCTCCTTGAATTTGGAAATATTGCGCGGTAAAGGGGCTCCGTGCTAGCGATTTTTGTATACTTTTCTTGATTTTTCGTAGTTCTATTGTGCATCGGCGGCTCATGCAGCGGCGGGAACTCGCTTCCTGCTATGCCGGCTATTCGCAAACAGCTGATAACGACAGAATAAGGAAAAATTAATAATTTTAACAAATATCATGATATAGATTAACGCGTTTTTAGTCCGTTTAATTCACTTGAGCAGAAATTTAAGATGAAAATCAAAGTTGGTATAGTATTGAACTAATAATATTGAAGTATTAACATGTGTAACTAGGTTTTGAAATATTAAGATGTATAAGATAGAAGAAAGTTTTGGGATTGGCACATCCAACTAGTTAAGTTTTGGTTTGTTTTCAAAATTTAGCTTTCAAGCAATGGTTGTCATGAAAACGACTTTTTGCGAAAAAGGCATTTTACTTCATGATGGGCTTTTTCACTATCTCTCGTATTTAAGTTGTTATAACTCAAGAGCCGTTAAAGATAATTGGTTCAAATTTGGAACATGTCTTTTTCAATTGCTTTACTTTAATTTTGATTCAGCAAATTTGAAAAAAAAAAATATTTACTGTTGAAAATATGATTTTTTAAAAAAAGTTACGTCATTTTTTTTCAAATTTTTACTTTAATTATTTAAAATTTTTATTTAAATTAATATTTTTTGAAATGCTGCATCTAAATTAAAACTTATATATTTATGTTTATTTAAATGCAAAAAAAAAAAAAAAAAAAAAAAAAAATTCTACAAATAATATTTTGTGTTATAACGATTTTAAAATACCCCATTTTTTAATAAAATTTAAATTTAAAATTGAAAAAAAAATATGATAAGTTTAATCATGTCATTTTATTTACAAATGATATGGTTAGCCATCAGAAAAAATTTCGAAATTTTAACTCAATAAATAAAAATTATTTGAAAATGTGTCTCGGACCCCCTTAAACGACATCCACTGAAAAGTATGCATATGACATGACTATCGAAGAATAATACACAAATCCAGCAAAAAAGCTATGTCGTCCTTCAAGAAACTCGACAAAAAAAGGATCTAATGATTCATATCTTTGTAACTTTAATATGGATACATAAAATTAAATACAATTTATAATAGTTTTATAATGATTTTTTATCAGAAATCCGAAATATATATATTTTCAACATAACACGTATTTTAATAACAATTTTTTCAGTTGTTAAGGGAAAATGGTAACAAAATGATATAGTAATTTACTGTTTTCCAACTATTTTTTCTTTCCTTTCTACAGAAATGGAGTACTTTAGTTGCAAAAATTAAAAATAAATGCGTTAAAAACTACAAAAATAAATTAATATCCCCAAAATAAATTGAGATGCAATTTTCAAACAAAATGCATTTAAAAGTTCTTTTTCTCAATACGATGGTATAAAAATTGACAATGTGCGACACTTAGAAGTTTAAATACACTGGCTTCCAAAAGTGAAGGTACAGCGACTGGATGCTTTCGATTGAACAATGCTTGTCGAATGTCTAACAAAATTATTGGCGAATTGTTCTTGAACTTTTGGGATGTAAAGAACATGTTTGATTTCATATTTCTCCATGAAGATTTATTCGGGAGGACGATTGGGGGGCTAATAATAAATTTAATAATAAAATAATATTTGCGATCACCTATGTAACAGAATATGCTGGAAATGATTTGTCGCTGTCTTAAATGACTATTTGGGTCCTGTTCAACGTTTATGTGCAATTGTGTAAGCTTAGCACTCACATTCGTAAGGGTGTTATTGTGTCTATGAAAAATTCACAAGTTTTTTGTTTATAGCATACAGAGTTTTCAACCAAATTTAACACAACTTTCCGAAAACTTGACAAAGAATAGTAGCAACAGTATACTGCAATTAAAACATGGATATATAGAATATTTGATGAGATATGGGCATTTTTAGGAAATAATTTTTAACTGCGCATGCGCGGAATATTTCAAAATTTTTATTTTATAATTTGGTAGTGAGCTATTCTGGGCAACTTCTACAAAAAGTCCAGTCAAATATCGCGAAAATTCACAAAGATAGGGGCGATATAGTGAGTTGCTTTTTAAAATTGCTTTATTATAATGGATTTTCCACAATTTTCAATCAGCTAACTATATCTTTCTGAGTTTTTGCAATACTTGACTGGACTTTTTATAGAAGTTACCCAGAATAGCAGACCGCCAAATTATGAAATAAAAATTTTTAAATCTTCCACGCATGCACAGTTAAAAATTATTTCATAAAAATGCCCATATCTCATCAGATATTCAATATATCCGTGTTTTAATTGAGGTATATTGCTGCTACTATTTTTTGTAAAGTTTTCGGAAAGTTGTGTTAAATTTGGTTGAAAACTCTGTATGCTATAAATAAAAAACTTGTGAAATTTTCACAGACACAATAGCATCTCCACGAATATGACTGCTAAGCTTACACAATTGCACACAAACGTTGAACAGGACCCAAATAGTCATTTAAGACAGCGAGAAACCATTTCCAACATTTTCTGTTACGTAGGTGATCGCAAATATTATTTCATTATTAAATTTATTTTTAGCCCCCCAATTGTCCTCCCGAGTAAATCTTCACCGCGAAATATGAAATCAAACATGTTCTTTATATCCCAGAAGTTCAAGCACAATTCGGAAATAATTTTCGTAGTATTCGACAAGCAGTGTAGAATCGAAAGCATCCAGTCCCTGTACCTTAACTTTTGGAGGCCAATGTAATTCCAATAGAAATTATCAGTATTTAATAGTACAATGATACATCTGCTTTATTTTACGTCTAGCTTCTGTAACGGGAGACTGTTTTTTAAAAAGGACACTTTAATTGCTGGCCGAAAGAAATAGCATATCGGGGGCTAATTAAAAAAAACATTTTATAAGAAGTAATGGTAGTAATGCATTTTAACTACCTTCAGTTTTGTTGCTCATCTTTCTGGCAATCAATGCGCAAGATAACAAATGGAATATGACTGTTACACATAAGCTGTCTGAATCTGTTGCACTTCTGATAATATTTGGTGTCATGATAGAAAGCTTTCTTTTATTCCCTGATTCCCTAAGATGAGGTCAATGTGATCTCATTCGCAATTTCTACAAATAAACAAGAAAAAAATGTACTGTGCGAAACTTACTAACAAGGAAGGTCTCTTTACTGGACATACTCAGAATATTTAGAAAAAATACCAATTAAACTACTTATGTATGTAATAAAGGATCAGTCAAATTTAGCGGCGGAATTACAGTAGAAAGTTTGTAAAAAAATAAAATACTTTCGAGTATTTGGCGCGAAAAGACGAAAACGTCACACGATTTGGCGAGCAGTACTTTTTTTCCACAAAAGCAAACTATTTTAATGCACCTGAAAATTGTTTTTTAATTGATTTTTAGAATGCATGCAAAAAGTATTTAATGAATTTAAACATAAACAATAAGAGAGTTTTATAAATACATTTTTTCGTATTACCTATTTATGTTGCTTGTTATTTAATTTTATTACTTTAAAAACAATTTCATATATAAAAAATACTTTTATATATTTAAGCGTATTCCAAAATAAAGGGAAGATTCATTTACCAGTTATCCATTTCAATATCAAAGAATCCATTGTTTCCATACCAACAAAATTGAATTGACTCGACAGGGCTCAATTGGACTTGATTTTGAGATATTGAAACAATTTTAATTTATTTTAATTTTTTAATTCATAAAATTTAATAGTTAACTCTCATTATGAAAATCTATATATACATGAAAAACTATAGTTAAATCAAACTACAACTGACAAAACTAAAGTTATCTACATTAAATTTATTTAAACAAGCTCAATCTGAAACATTTTTATCTTAAAGAGTATTCGACATAAAAAAGCATTTTTCGAAATTTCATTTCATCGCCAACCGGTGATAAATCGCCAAATAAACGAAACGTTCATTATTTGTTTACGAACGTTCTATGAAGGTTCCGCCAAATTTTTTTTATAAACATACATATCCACATGAGAAGAACACTCTGTAATTTTTTCAGATTTTTCTGAATATGCCCGTATGGAGACCTTCCTTGTAAGTACACAAAATTATGAAAGAGACCTTTATAGGAGCATTCCTAGAAAATAATTTTAACATACATATTCTAATAATATCATAAGACGAAACGCAAATTTTCCCCTTGATTCAACATCAAAACAATATCCACATCTCTCTATCGTTCAAGTTTCAATCAGAATATTGCAATTGATTTTGATCAGACAAAAATCATATTCCCAATATCCAATTATTACGCATCCACTATAAGAGAAGCAATAGAAATCCTGCGTAAAAGCAAATAAGTATGTAACGACGCCCTATCGTACAATATCCCCAGTTTGTGGTTCAATATCCTGAAAAATAAATCCTGAAAATCTGAGCAAAGTGACGTATTAAAATTTTAAAGTACAGGAGTTAAATATTTTCTTCTATACAGGGAAAGTGACGTATGAGAAACAAAGTAATGTCATAAAATAAATGGAACTGCAATTAATAATAATATACATATGTTTCTTCTAATTAAATTCAATCCGAGAAACTACTACTGCTACTTTTACTTTCACCTCTAGTAATTATTGGCTCTCTCATTTTCAAAACAAAGTGACGTATTTGTATAAATAAACAACATTTAGTTATTAAGATATTCTCTGATGATGAGCCTGGAAGGATTGAAAGTACTAAGAAACTTTAAATGAAATGTATATTTTAAAATTGTAACATCTTTTTCATTACATTAGTCGCCTTTTAAGTAAGATTGTGGACGTTTTAATGTTCACATTACTTATTTTATGCATATTCTAAATGAAAAAAAAAAAAAACCCTGCAAAATGTCCAGATAGGATTAAATTGATCCCATCTTAGTACTCAAATGGTTAATAGAAAAAATTCATCACAAGCGCAGCTGCTCTGAGTGACGTGATATTGATGCATTTCAATTGTAAGATAGGGATCATCCACAAAATTATATGTTATTTAAACGGGTATATTTATGTTCGTATCGCAGATATCAAGATCATTTTTTTTGTATTTCATTCAGGAAAGGAGGAGGAAATTTTTCCTAATTGGATATTTTACTTTATGGGATTTGTATAAAAATGTAGTTTGTGTATGTTTTCAAATACAACATCCCAAGGTCATGTAACTTGTGTCATCAAATTTTAGACCAGTTTTTATGAAACTTTGCAGTTGAAAGTATGTATGCCTAATGTGTAATATTTAGGAAAATAGGTAATTGGCTCCATCTTTATGATTCACTCTGTATATCAGATGAAAAATCATTGTGCAATATTTTTACTGAAATTAAAAACAATTCCAGCAATTAATCACAGGATTTATAATTTTTTTTTTCTGAGATTAAATAAGGAAAAAACTTCTGTTTAGAACTGTGCGTATCCTTCGTGCAGGTCCCTTTTAGTGTAGCTACTAATTTGATCGTTTTATGACCGATTTAAAATAGATAATAGAAGTGCAATATGTAAACATAAATACTGATATATAATTATTCTATAATCAAAATTTTCTTTAAAAAAAAAATTTTCTTTTAAAAAGATTTTTTTTTTCAAATTAAATTTTAAAACAAGAAAGAAAAATCATGCATCAAGCATAGATTATGAAACACTTTCCAAAACATTAAAAATAATATAACAAAACTTCATTGCTTATTATGTTGAAATACTATGTTTAACTGAAACATTTTGAAACGCATTACACATTTGAAATCACAATTTCAGCAATTCCCATCTACGGTCGAAAAAATTATCGAATTTTGTGAGTAGTCCTGTATATGATATATAAATTTGTACATATTAACAACATGCATGAATAAATTTTGTTCAGTTAAGAAATCCATATGTCAGTTAAAATGTCCCATTCAGCAATTCCCATCTACGGTCGAAAAAATTATCGAATTTTTTGAGTAGTCCTGTATATGATATATAAATTTGTACATATTAACAACATGCATGAATAAATTTTGTTCAGTTAAGAAATTCATATGTCAGTTAAAATGTCCCATTCAGCAATTTCCGATAATATGGAGAATGGTATATGAATTATTTTGTGAAGCCCTGTATACGAGGTATATAATTTTTACACATCGAGTAACATGCAAAAGAGAATTGTAATTGAAAAGCGCATACCGAAATTGAAAATGTACTTCTAGCTATTATTTCTCAAAGATAGTACTGTAAACGATTTATTTTGTGTGTCCCTGTAAAAAAAAAAAAAAAAAAAAGACAATTGCTATGAATACCCTATTTTAGAGTACTCATGTTTCAGTAAAATTGAGTGATTTATTTTAATTTCAATCCATTTAAAATAGTGTAATGTCATTAAAATACTCTGCACACGATTTTTCCCATTGACATTAATGTAACGGAATTCTTTTGAGTGCCCCTCTAAATGAACTAATAATGCTGCACACTTCATTTCCAATACCGAACATGCCATGGTAAACATCATTAACATATATCAATTGCATGAAAACCCGAGTATATTTACGCGAGTTAAACGTGGACAGACAGAAAACCCGAATTCATAAACACTTTTCAACTTATAAACACATGTATAATAATCACTTATAAACAGATAAAGTTAAAAAAATGCTATAAAAAGTGATAGAAAATCTTTATTAAGATTGACGATCGTTTCGTTGCACAAACGGCAACATTTTCAAAATCATTCAACGATAGAAAATATTTTCACATAATTTAAAAACAATAAACATAGTAAACAATGTCACGCGACATGATGCATAATGAAAAACATTTCATTATGCATTCATGCATTCACAAATATTCAAGTTTTTCATTATGCATCATGTCGCGTGACATTGTTTACTATGTTTCTTGTTTTTAAATTATGTGAAAATATTTTCTATCGTTGAATGATTTTGAAAATGTTGCCGTTTGTGCAACGAAACGATCGTCAATCTTAATAAAGATTTTCTATCACTTTTTATAGCATTTTTAACTTTATCTAACTTTTCAACTTTTTTGGAAAGCGTTAAAAAAGATGAATCCTGATTAAGTTATTGTTTTCATAGAATTCGAAAAAAAAATTTATGCTGGATGAAATAAAAATCTTTTTGCTTACTCATAAAATAGGAGAAAAAATATTTTTATTTACATTATCTAACTTTAAAAGACCTTACGAAACAATCTGTTAGAATTTACCTTTCTGCTTAAGCGAACATTTTCTTATTTTTTAATACTCGTATAATAACATTTTCCGTTTCAATGACTCGGTATATTTAGAAAGAATTTTAAAAATTTTTATTAATTACTTTCTTATGTAAAAATATGAAAGTGTTTTATGGGTACATTGCTATTCTGGGCAAATTAAATAAACTAAAATTATGTTTTTAATAGTTGTTTGAACCACAATGTTTATAAGAAATGGCTTTATTGTATTTTTTATTTATTTATTTATTTTTTTTTTTTGAGAAATAAAAGAATTTTCTAAAACATATTATATTATCTTTTCCATTAAAAATTGATTATTTCATAGACATAGAGTAAGAGCATTCGTGACTTATTGGTAAAAGTGGAGAACATCATATTTTCTAAGCTGTATCTGGGCTTTCACGTAGGCAGATCCATCCGAAATATATTACAGTCCAACCTGCGATTGCTTACAAAAAGTGCATTAAAATCATATCTTAAACTACATATTTTATGCATTCAGCATCGTAATCATACTACATCACAACAATAACATAACAATTTATAATAAATGAGGGGCCCATTGAATAAAAAAAGATTATTCTGAATAGAATTTGGTGTCTTTAATGTTCGAGCACTGTGACGTATGAAGAAAGGTGTGTACAACGTTTACCCGTTTTGGCAATAACACAGTTAGTTGGTGTAACGTCACAAATGGTCACAAGTATCACATTCATTAAAAAACTACATTCAAATGAGTGTTATTTGTTGAGTCACGGTAATGCGTGTAAGGATTCACTAGGTGATCTTACAATGAAACCATATAATGTCTCTCATACCATGGTCATTTGGTGACTTCCGTTTATGTCACCATTCTGAGGTAATCGTCAATTGGATACTTTTGTGAAGTCATTATGACTATTGCGTTATGAAAATAACCAGGTGACTAGACTGCGGTGTCCATTGGGAAATCATCTCAAAGCAACTGTCTTGATGACTTCATAGTGCACCCTTCAAATAACTGTCATATGATAATTATCAGTTGAATTTATCATAACCTCAGAATATAATTTGTTATAAAGCGATAGTGATGCTGACTTTATAGTAGATTAACGAAATGACGGCCACTTGAGAGTAATAATGAAACGAATAAAATATTTTTCATTTACCCTAGTACCTGTGACACTGTTGCTCAATTGATTCGCCACATCGAATGGCTGTGCTCCTGGAATAGTTAGTACCTATATCCGAAACCTTCTGTTTGTACCAATTTCTTTAGATCATCCCCAATTTCGATAAATATCAGTTTGTCTTTCTTTCTTAACTTATTTACTAACAACATTATATGTTTTATCATACCTAATCCAATAATAAAAATATTGAATGAAGTCTGACTATTGATTTATTTTTTATATTCTTGTCCCGTTTAATTAAAAATAATAATTCAGATATTTTATGAGTGATTTTAAATTGTTTAAATACAGTAGGATATAAATTAAATGTTTATATTTAACCCTTTAGTGCGCAGCTTTGCATATATGCAAAGAACAGTGTTTTGAATTTAATAGATTTTTTTTTATTCGTATGTACCTAATTCACACCATAAAATTAAAATAGCAATATCTGCTTTCATTAATAATAACAGACATTCCGTAATTAAATAAAGCGAAATTAATCATTGAAACTTTCTGGTGTAAAGTTAAAATCGCTGTATTACGTAATTTACAGAACGTATTCTATTTTGGGAATTAAAAGGTAAAAGATTAAGTTTTATAAAATAAATAATTATATAAAATAAGGTATTTGGAAACATACTTTTTAAAATGCTTACTAATGTGCAATATTTTAGCATAAAACAGCCAAACGACAGTAGTTGTTACTTATATTACAGTTGTGCAACAGAATAAAAGTGTGACGCATTATATGAACAATGTATCTCTGATTTTTTTTCAATATAATTCCTGTGTAATAAATCTTTCAGAGAATTACATATAATTTTTTCGAAACAAAATAAAAAAATCGTGCATTTAAGGGTTAACAGTTTAACATTTATATCATATCTTAAAAAATGTTGTATGAATATTTTGTATAACCTTCTTTTTGAACAAAACTACATTTCAATTAAGATGTTATTTCCATAAAATTAGAAAAAAACATTATGCTGCTTAAACAAATAAAGATATTTCTACTCTGAAACAAATACAAAGAAATAATATTTTTTATATTATCTTAGTTAAAATTTCTTTGTGTAACAAGTTGTTCCTAGTTTGTTTCCTTTTATTCTGGAACTAGTATTTTAATTAACCTTTAAACCAATAACAATTTTCGTTTCACTGATTCAGAAACTTTCATAGATTTTTTTTTACTTTCATTAATTACATTTTCTTGTGGAGATATAAACGCATTTTATTTTCGTATCTGTACTTTGGAAAAATAAACAAACATTGCATTTTAAAAGTTAAAGTGTAATAAGAAAGTTTATTTGAAAGATAAATTTCACTGGAAATATTGACATCGTTTAATATATAAAATATGAAACACTTCCTAAAATATTTTTACTTTTTTCTATCTTTACAAGAAGAAAGTATTGGAATTGCGAAAATTTTCGAATTTCGGTTTTCGACGGATTTACACGTTTTAAAGATCAGAGAAACCGAAAAACATGTTTTTACAAAATATCTGTGAGTCTGTCAGTCTGACTGTGTGTCTGTGTTTGACACAAATTTTGTGGCCGCTCTATCTCAAGAATTAATGCACGGAATTTAATATAAATTTATATTCAGTTAGTCCCTGATATAAATTGGTGCTGATTAGTTTTTGTTGCAAATCGCTCAACAAGTGGCGCTGCTATACAGCACTTTTCACTATTTTCGCAAGGGCTCTATATCATGAACTAATGCATGGATTTTCATTCAACTTCATATTCAGTTAGACCTTGATATGAGTTGGCGCTGACTACGTTTTGGTGTAAATAGCCCAACAGGTGTCACTTCTATGCTACATTTTTTATGATTTCCGCATTGCCCTTATCTCAAGAACTGGTGCACGGATTTTTATGAAACTTCAGATTCAGTTGGTCCCTGATATGAGTTGGCACTGACTACGTTTTGGTGTAAATCGCCCGAGAAGTGGCTCTGCTATGCTGCATTTCTCCTGATTCCCGACATCGTTTTATCTCAATAAGTAATGCACGGATTTTAATCCAACTTCAGATTCAGTTACCAAGTTGACTTAAGTTGTTGCTTATTAGGTTTTGGTATATATCGGTCAACAAATGACGCTGCTATGCAGAATTTTTACGATTTCCGCCATAGCTCTACTCAAAAACTAATGCACGGATTTTCACGAAACTTCAGATTCAGTTAGAAGTTGACATAAGTTGTTGCTGATTAGATTTTGGTGTAAATTATCTAACCGGTGGCGCTGCTATGCTGTATTTTTCAGGAAGTATTAACATGTATGGGATAGAAGAAAGTTTTGGGGCTGTCACATCGGTCTAGTTTTTATTATTTTCAGTAAAAAGATAGAATGGGAAGACAAATATAAGATATCTCAAATGAATAAAACGTTAATGTTATTCATAATTTTTTTTTAATTCTATGCGCAGAGGAATAAGAATTTAAATTTGGAATTCTTTCAATCTAGCTCTATAAAAGGATCGAATATAGCGATGACAAGTTTTTAAACATTCATATGCAGGTATTTCGATATATTGTTTGAAATATATCGATACTCGAATAATATTTGGAATAAAAAGGATTTTTCCCTTTTGTTGTAATATTTTTATTGCTACTTCACTGTAAAAAAAAAAAAAAAAAAAAAAAAAAAAAAAAAAAAAAAAAAAAAAAGACAGTTTTCCGGTAGGAATCGGAAAAATAGTTGCCCTTATCGTACCGGAATAAAATCCGTAAAATACCGTTTTACTAACTATTTCCTTATTTTTACGGATTTTATTCCGAACTGTGTCGGAAATTATTCCGGTACGATAAGGAGAACTATTTTTCCGATTCCTACCGGAAAACTGGCTTTATTTGTTTTACAGTGTTGAGGTTTTAATACATGAATGGAATTTTTCCAATTTTCTTAACTAGTTGTTTTATTTAAAAACGCCGTTTAAGAGTATTAAACAAATATATGCATTGAATATTACTATAAAATCATAAGCTTGCACAGACGAACGTATCTTTAAAAAAAAAAAAAAAAAAAAAAAAAAAAAAAAAAAAAACTCATTATATACAGTCATATTTATCATGACGAAAGATTAACTTTTCTTTTTTAGAAAGAATTTGCTCTTGAGTGAAATTTTTTCTGGCGCATTAAAATGGTTCTTTTAAATAGAATCTATGATTCAGAATCTTAATTTTACACGTGTTGCAAAGATAAAGAATGACAGATGATGTTGAAATCTCCAACAATGCAACATTCATGTAAAATCACTGAAATGTGATTGCACATACTATAAGATATAATTTATTTATAAAAGAAGCTTTGTATTTATTTATGCAAATGATTTTTTGTAAGGCCGCAAAACCAGTATTATTGTAGCATAAATATACACTTAATATTAATATATATAATATATTTTGTTATTCGTAAAAACTGAGTTTTTGTCTTTTAAAAAGGGCGAAAAGAATGGTCTAGAAAAACCTGGGACACAATTAAATGTTCCTAATAGGAATGCATTAAAAGATAAATATTACTGCGCATTGTCAAGGGAAAAGAAAAAGATGCTGTGAAATCATAGATTTTTTAAAAAGAAAAAAAAAAGAATAAGAAATTTTAAGAACGACAATTTGTAAAATTTAGTTTGAAACTTTATAATTAATTTATGATAGGTTAATTATTAAAATACGTTATATTATACACCTCACGAAAAAAATACTATACGCCATGAAAACCTAAACAAAAAAGGCCACAATCTCATGAAACAAAAAGTCACTAATTGAATTTTGTGAAAATTAACTTTATTAAAGGAATATATCTATATATATATATATATTGTATTAATATATATAATATATATTGTTAATATACAATTATAAGCATCACTTAAAAAATTTCAATCTATGTTGCTTATCTTTATTTACAAATACATTGCATTAATGTTTGAATAAAATGAGAAAATTTAAGAATGTGAAAATGCAAGGAAGAAATGTTTCGCTACTAGCACAAGAAAAAAAGTACTTTTATTAACTTGTAGAATTTAGCACTTCATTTTGGAACTGTATTTGTCTTCATTTTTTGAGGCAGTGCACATTTATTTTAAGTTTTAAAGCTATAACAGTTTTTGTTTCACTGATTCAGAAAACGTAGAAGAGGGTTTTTAAATTTTGGTTAATTACTTTGGTATGTGAAAATATGGAAGTGTTTTATTCCAATAATCCTTTTAGGCGGAAAATTACTCAAATCTCTGAGAAGTTCAAGAACGATTAGAAAAATTATTTGGAAAATAATTTTTTTAAACAGGTTTTAAAGCTAATAAATAAAAAAAATCAATACTTTTATGGTTAATTATTTTCTGTAAAAAACTTATCTGGAAGAAAGAGAAAACATATTTAAAATGCACAAAACGTTTTATTTTAACCTTTTTTTTTTTTTTTTTTGAATAAATGAATTGATTTATCTCACACATTTAATTTATCAGAAATATTATGTAATATTTAAAATTAAAAAAATTTCATAAATTATTTTTTCTTTTCTTTTTTTTTTTTTAAATGTCTGAGACATAAGTTTTTTTTTTTTTTTTTTTTTTTTTTTATTGTTTGAATATGGGGCATTTTCACAACCTTTTGACTTTTATGTCCCTGAATAATAATTTTCATTTTAATACATTTTTTTTGTGTTTTTTTTTATTTCATATACTTGGGAACATCCCATTGCATGATTGCATAACAATATTAACGAGATAAATAAGTTTTGGACGATGTTGCGGGTCCAAATACCAGGAAAACTCCTATACCGCCCCGTGTCCCTGATGCTGATTTTTAAGTTTGAAGCTGTCTGTATAAAATTGTTTCAATAAAAGTAATTCGATGTAATTTTTTTCCGAAACTGGGACAATTGTTTTATATAAATATGTAGTAAAAAATTAACCTGCACACATTTTTACGGTTGATATTATTTTTTAAACTCTGTCCCTGGGTTTTTAATCCTTACCGTCCCTCTTGCTAAACTTATACAGAAAATCACTTAAGATGCAGCCACAGAAATTTTTTCAAGTTTTTTCTCATTCAGAAGCATGCTAGAGAAAGAATGTTTAAAATTCTTTGACAGGAAATTTACTGCAGAATTTAAATCAGCATTTAAATATCAATTTTAAGATCGTGGCTTTATTGGTAGTCTTACCGTCCCCAATAGTCCGGGTGCTACACGACAAAAATATGGTGAAAACTGCAAATCGTGATAAGAATATACCGATTGGTGAGTATCTACTTTATATTAATACAATGCATTTCAGAGGGGGAGGCATCGCGTAAAGTTATGGGAATTCAAGATGTCGGCTGTTATTGAAAATGGCGTCATTTTCTGAATTTTCATATTATTCATCATATAAATGTGTGTTTCAGGTCGATTTTGATGTTTTCAACGCCAAAATTTTCTTTTCTAACACTTGTCTTCATAGATGAATGAATGTATGAATTCTGTTTGTCTGTTTGATTGTCTGTCTGTCTGCTTGCCATTCCATGCTCTAATGCGCTTAAATATCACTACTCGCTTAAATTCACTCAGATTGTCATGCAATTTATATATGTTATTGAAGTTTACAATAACATGGTCCAAATAAAAATTGAAGTATATAGCTTTTACAGTCCGTTTACAGGGCCCTCAAAAGAATTCCATTACGTTATTGTCTATTAGTCCGGGTGCTATGGTTGAGAAAACTTCAAATCGTAAGAAGAATGTACCGATTGGTGAGTATCTACTTCATATTAATACAATCCATATAAGAGGGGCAGGGATCGCGTAAAGCCGTGGGAATTCAAGATGGTGTCATTTTCTGAAATTTTTTACTATCCATCGTATTAATGTATGTTTCAGATCGATTTCGATGTTTTTAACGCCAAAAATTTCGTAGCACTTTCCGTCATAGTTGAATGAGTGTATGAATTCAGTTTGTCTGTCTGTCTGCTTATCATTCCATGCTCTAACTCGTTTAAATATCGCTACTGGCTTAAATTCACTCAGATTTTCATGTAATGCATATATGTTATTGAAGTTTACAATAACATGCTCCGAATAAAATTTGAAATGTACAGCTTTTATAGTCCGTTTACAGGGCCCTCAAAAGTATTCCATTACGTTATTGTCTATTAGCCCGAGTCCTACGGTTGAGAAAACTGCAAATCGTGAGAAGAATATACCGATTGGTGAGTATCTACTTTATATTAATACAATCCATATAACACGGGGAAGTATCATGTAAAATTGTAGGAATTCAAGATAGTGGCTTTTGGAAGCTGCGGCAATTGGAATAGAAAAGGCAATGTCTTTACTAGGATTTCATGCTTTCACAGGATGTGACAGCAATCCTTGTTTTACAAGAAAGACAAAAAAAATCAGTTTGGAAGACATGGATTTTATTTAAAGAAGCTACTACTGCATTTTTATTCATATCAAAACCACAAACTTCCATTCCTGAAAATATTCTCAATGTTTTAGAAGAATTCGTAGTATTGTTGTACTGTTCAACAAGCAACAGCATAAGTGCCAATGATGCAAAACAAGAACTGTTTATGACAAGAACTGATATTCTTGAACATCTTCCACCAACCAAGGGTGCTTTACAACAGCAAGTTTTACGCCTTGCTTTCCAAGCTGAACACATTTGGGGAGAAGCAGATCACCGTGAAATATGTCCACCCTCTTCAAAAAGTGGTGATGGTGGTTGGATAATTTATCATGGAATTTAAATGGTCGGAGTTGCCAGAGATTGCAGATTCTTGTTAAGAGTTAGTAAAGTGTATGTGCAAAATCTGTAAAAATAAGTGTGACTGTAGAAAGATTTGACTTTCTTGCACGTTACTGTGCAACTGCAAAAACGAATTTGAGAAATATGATGATACAGAGTGAAGTTTTTACATTCTCCAACTTTAAGTCTAACATGCAATTTCTTTAATATCTTGTATAATTAAGGTATTAATAAAAATGCATTTGTGTTATTTATTTATTCCTTTCATTTTCCTCACTATAAAATATAAAAATACTTCAATAATTGTCCTATTTTCATTTTAAGCGTATTTATGATATTAAAAAGGGAATTTTTCAGTTAAAAAATATCGAAATTGACATCATAGATAACTTTATATGATGTATAGGAATAAAAATGCAAACAAGTTTGAATAACAACCGCCATCTTGAATTCCTGTGAATTTGCACGATGCCTCAACTTCTCATATGCATTGTATTAATATGAAGTAGATACTGACCATTCGGAATAACTTTATCACAAAATGCAGTTTTTCCATACCTAGCAGCTCCACTAATAACAGCTGATTTAACTGATGATCTTTATAAAATTTATACACGAGTTACAAACGCACGTATTTTTTTTTTAGTGTGTCACTGTAAATAAACGATAAATACTATGCTCAACTTATTCTATAGTAAGTATCTTGTAGTGCACCTCACTGATCTATGTCAATTTGTATATGTTTCAGAGTGTATAACATGACTAAAACACATTGCAAACGATTTCCTCCCCGCCCCAGACAATAAGTAACAAGTAATGGTACAGTAAAATAATAGTACAATTCCCACAGTAATGGAATTCTTTTGTGGGCCCTGTAAACGGACTATAAAATGTATACACTTAAATATTTAATCGGAACATGTTATTATAACCTTCAGTAACATATATATATATATATATATTACATGACAATCTGAGTGAATTTAAGCGAGTTAGAGCATGGAATGGCAAGCATACAGACAGACAGACAAATTGAACTCATAAACACATTCAACTCTAACGGAAAGTATTACAAACGAAAATTTTGACGTTAAAAACATCGAAGTCGACCTGAAACATACATTTATATGATGGATAGTAAGAAAATTCAGAAAATGACGCTATTTTGAATAACAGCCGCCATCTTGAATTCCTACGACTTTACGTGATGCCTCGCCCTCTTATATGGATTTTATTAATACAAAGTAGATACTCACCAATCAGTATATTCTTTTCACGATTTGAAGTTTTCTCAACTTTAGCACCGGACTAATAGAGAATAACATAGCTGCCAACTTGTAAGGATTTTTGCTACCACTAAAATTTAACAGAAATTCCTGCCTTGTTTAATTATCAAAATTCAGTGCAATTCGGCGTTTGCATTAAGAATAATTTTCTATTAAATTTCAGTGGTAGCAAATATCCGTACAAGTTGGCAGATATGCAATAACGTAATGGAATTCCTTTTAGGGTCCAGTAAACGGACTATAAAAGCTATACACTTCAATATTTATTCGGAACATGTTATTGTAAACTTCAATAACATATATAAATTACATGACAAACTGAGTAAATTTAAGCGAATAGCCATATTTGAGAGAGTTAGATCATGGAAATGCAAGCAGGCAGACAGGCAATCAAACAGATAAACTGAAGTCATAAGCTCATTCAACTATGACGAAAAGTATTAAAAACTACATTTTTGACGTTAAAAACATGGAAATCGACTTGAAACACACACTTATATGATGGATAGTAAGAAAATTCAGAAAATGACGCCATTTTGAATAACAACCGCCATCTTCAATTCCCATGACTTTACGCGATGCTTCCCCCTCTGAAATGTATTGTATTAAGATAAAGTAGATACCCACCAATCGGTATATTCTTATCACGATTTGCAGTTTTCTCAACCGTAGCACCCGGACTACAAGGTTTATTCCTGCACCTTTCGAGGTAAATTAAAAAAAAATAAATAAATAAATAATAATTTAATCCAATGTTAACAACTGTTTCTAAAACTTAATGAACATTGTGGCTATAACTTATTCTTAGCATGATTTTAATGATGGTAATTTTCCTTGCCGTTCCATCCTTACCATCCCTTTTTTCCCATTTCGCCCCTTTTTTCACCTTACCGTCAATTTCTATAACACCCCTTTAAGACAATATTCTACAGAAATTCTGTATCAAAAGTACTACATTTTTTAAATTTCTTATTTGAATGGCCTGTGGGTACTATGTAAATTCATTATAAGTAAAAATTTTGAAGAAAATAAAAAGTTATATTGGTAAAATGGTAAGGAAAATTAAACTCGCAGGTTTAACTTAAACCTCAGTTAAAAAAAAAAAAAAAAAAAAAAAAAAAAAAAAATCGCTGCTGACCATTTTTTCTTTATTTTGAATCATTGAGGCATTCGTCTAACAGATTAAAATGTTATTTTAGCAAGTTTAATTTCACCAGATTTTTATTCCCAAAAGTCAAAAGATTGTGAGAATGCCCCATATACAGGGTGCAAAAGAAAGTCCCTTTAATCTGAAAATAATTGCGAATGGAGAGCTACAGCTATGGAAAAGAGATAACGGTATGGTAAAGTGACTAAGCCCGATTTAATGCAAACGATGGCAGCGCCCCCTAGTGGTGAAATTTGGAAAATATCTATTGAAAATCGTAAACGAAAAGAAATAGAGCAAAATTTCCAATTAGAAAGTTTAGAGCATCAATTAATTATTACGAAACGACATTTGATTCGCACGAATAAGATAAATCGTCGCCTATATACCCAAAAATATCGATGAAATCGATGAGCGACGATTCTATATTGCATATTCACATTCCGTGAATGTAGCAGCGCACAATTTCAGATTGTCACGTTGTACTCTGCTGTAATGTCTGTGAAAATTTAATTTCCAATGCATTTAAAATTTAAGATTAACCCTTTCAGGGGCAGAAGAATTCTGTTCGTAAACTGATGAAGTAATTTACTGACACCAGAATATTCAAACGAATTTCTTACAAAATAAAAATCCGCTAGTTTGCACTTCCATTACAAAAGCAAAATTTTATTTAAATATTCTTGCTGCCATTTGTCAGTTTTGGAATTGAAATTAGGTGGCTAGACCGTCCAGCCACCGCCCCTGAAAGGTTTAAATCTATGTCGTCGTATTGAAGAGGCTAGAAATAGACGTTCCATACTGAGAAATGGGGCATGTAGAATTAATCTCATGAATACAAACGTGTATCGTGAGC
This sequence comes from Maratus speciosus, assembly GCA_963932465.1. Taxonomy (NCBI): domain Eukaryota; kingdom Metazoa; phylum Arthropoda; class Arachnida; order Araneae; family Salticidae; genus Maratus; species Maratus speciosus. The sequence goes on along the minus strand of OZ010790.1, from coordinate 171,778,738 downwards.
AATGGCGAACTTTTCGCGTGATGTTATCAAAATGTATTGTTTTTTGTGTGATGTTACCAAAATGTATTGAGGTAAGCACATATTGATACAATAAATTGTGCGTATTTCTTCATACATCTGGCTATACCATTCAAACGTTTACTCAAAATAGAGTGCATCGATTTCGAACATTTTTGGGTATACAGGCGAAGATTTATCTTATCCATGTAAACCAAATGTCGTTTCGTACTAATTAACTGATGCTCTAAAACTTTCTAAGTAGAAATTTTGCTCTATCTCTTTTCGTTTTCGATTTGCAATGGCTATCTTCCAAATTTCGCCACTAGAGGGGCTGCCGCCGTTTGCATTAAATCGGGCGTAGTCACTTTACTATACCGTTACCTCACTTCCATAGCTGTAGCTCTCTCCGTTCACAAGGATTTTCAGGTTAAAGGGACTTTCCTTTGCACCCTGTATGTGTGTGTGTCTGTCATTCTGCAAGCATTTTTGTATGCTCAGTATTGGCGACTTTCCATTCCCTCATTTTTTTTCCTTTAGTAAAACGAACTAAAATAACTTCTTAAAACACCTTCAAAACCTTAAATGCGCTTTAGTAAAGTTAATTTTAACAGATTTTAATTAGTCAATTTTTGTTTCATGAGCTTGTAGGCTTTTTTTCTTTAGGTTTTTATGTACTATAATATTTTGTGAGGTGTATAATATAACATATTTTAATAATTAACCTATCATAAATTAATTTTAAAAGTTGCAAACTAAATTTTGCAATTTTTTGTTTTTAAATTTGATATTATATATTTTTTAAATCTATGATTTCACCGCACCCTTTTATTTTCATTTAACAATGCGCAGTAATATTTCTCTTTTTATGTATTTCATTTAGGAACATTTAAATCTGTCTCAGACATTTCTTGAACTTTATTTCCGCTCAAACTCAGTTTTTACGAAACCGGGGTAGATCGTTTAAACGAGGACTTTAATTGGTTTAGAACCATTTATACACAGCGCACTATATGAAATACTGTAGCTTGGGACATTGCTCAGAGACACGCTTACACATTAGGGTGGGACGAAAAAAACCGAAATTTTTGTAACCGAAACGTAATAGCGCGGAAAAGTTGCATTTTGTAAAAAAGAATAAATATGTAAAATATTGCACCGATTGGTTAATATATTTTACCGCCGCAAAGGGACCAAATTTCGGAAAAATCGCAAAAAACATACATTTTGCAATTTTTTTAAAATTATCCAAACATGCAAATTCAATTTCTAATAGAACGCAATAGCCACACCAAGATATTAGTAATGTAACAGTAAAATTTCATTTTGAGTGACATCATTGCTTTTACCGCCGTAACAGGGCCAAATTTTCTAAAAAATGTTAAAAATTAGAATTTTCCGTTTTTTCAATTTTCATAATATTTTCCGATTTTTTAGATTTCTAATAGACTTGGAAAGGCATTTTATGTTGTTAATTTCATGCAGATTGTTAACCATGATCACTGTGACTCTATCAAAAAAATCTACTCATTGATAAACACACCTGCAGCTGCCTGCACGTAAAATTATTTTCTCGCTGCTAGAGTGCCATATTGCAAATAAAAAAAATCTACTCATTGATAAAAACACCTGCAGCTGTCTGCACGTAAAATTATTTTCTCGCTGCTAGAGCGCCATATTACTCTTGGTTCGCTTTTCTTTTTTGTAATATACTACTTTTACCCTATACTTAGATGACCCTAAAGATAGAAATATCTGCCAGGTTATAGAAGTATCAAAGGTTCATCTTCGCGAGGTCAAGGAAGGCCATATCTCTTTGATACTAGAACCGGGTCTCTATTATTTTCATTATTTGATACACATTGTCTGGCAAGGCGATTTCTATATGCTATGACATTATAGATACTTTTAAGAAAAATTAAATGTAAACTGTAAAAATAATTACAATCTGATTTGATGGAACTGTTTTTAACACAGGATGCAAAGGTGGTGTTATATGATTACTTGAGAACAAGTAAAAAAAAAAAAAAAACTTTAGGCTTTTTACACCTCACTTCAATGAGCTTCCGCTGAGACATCTTTTCGAACTTCTTGATGACAAAAAACAGGTCCTCTTGCATATTGTGGCCTCATTGGTTGATCTCTTGTGATATGCGAATCATTTCCAATTGCAAAGTTTAAGCCAATTTAATCTGATCACCTAGCTGTTGGTAAAGATGATTTCTCAACTGACCAGAAGTATATGTCTGAAATATTGCAAGCTCTTTAAACACGCGTGTGTTCAATTGACCTTTTTTGCTAAGTCCCTGGACCAATATTTCACTCAAGGTGGATCACTACTGTTAATCGAAGTTTGAGATTATACGTTGTAACAGAGAAATCCTCTCCTTAACTTGTGATACTGTTTGTGTGCATCCTGAAAGTACTACATCAGTTGGTTTACAATTAAAATGGATCCTTCATGTTTTTCAGAATCTGTGCGTTATGGTTAGTAACTTTCGTTACTTGCCAGATCATCTACGAAAGATTATAGTTCCTGTAATTTCACGAAATGACTATTTCGCAAATCATGAAAATAGCCTCATTGGAATGATAGCATATGAAGGAGAGGACATCAGGACCCCAGCCATGAAGAAAATTGCCAAAGCACGAAGTTCTCTGGACTCGAATAGCGCCATCCGTCACTTTATCATTGCAGACTTGAACTTTGGAGCTTAAAATTGTATGGATTTAGTCTACTGGCGAAACTGGAAACTAACGGAACCACCTATTACGGTTTCTCTATCGACTCACAATACTGGTGAGTTTAGAATGTTCGATTAAAGATACCAGCTATTATAACTTTCCTTTTATTAACTTTTCTTGTCCCACTCAGTCAGTAGAAACATGCGTAAAATTAGACACTGAAGCGCTAATAATGTTTCTGGACTAGAACAGAGGGAGGATCACATCTGATCAATTTTGGCCTCTCGAGGAATGATGACTTCATCTAAAATTCATTTACATTAAGTACTTCTTCGTTTTAAATTTATTTAACACGTTTCGATTAAATATCTCTGCATTTTAATTAATAAAATACGAAAATACTTTGTTCATTTTATATCATTTTTGTTATTTTTTCATGCATGAACTACTGTTATGAAGTAAAACATCAGTAGAGGAATCGATCATCAAGAAAACTGAATGATTACCTTTTTTTATTTTCCAGCTTATTACAAATAGTTATAAAAAATTATGACATATTAATAGACATAAATTAAATGTATTTATTACTAGACATATTGAAAAATTATAAAAATTAAAAAAAGAAATGAAAAATTTAAATGTTTGCATTTAAAAAAAAATATGGTCCCTTTGCAGCACTAAAAGATATGATTTCATCGTAATGAACATTTACTTGGCATTTCTAATATCTTCACATAGCTATTGCGTTCTATTAGAAATTGTATTGGTACGTTTGGATAATTAAAAAAATAATTGAAAAAAAATCATGTTTTTTGCGATTTTTTTTAAATTTTGGCCCCCTTGCGGCAGTAAAAGGTATTAAACGATCGATGTAATATTTTACGGATTTATTCTTTATTACAAAAGGCAACTTTTCCGCACTGTTACATTTCGATTAAAAATATTTTTGGTTTTTCGACCCACCCTATGTTCAACCCACCACCACACATGCTCAGAGGCAATTTGTTTGAGTATTTCAGCATTGTTAAAAAAATTTATAGCATCGTTTTCTTGTCTAATGTACTATTTGCTATAATCGTATTTGTCATGACGACGCGATGTGGTTTTGTTTCTCAATAAATCATTAGTCTGATGTTCGTAACATAATCTGCCTATTTATTTCTTTGCTGAGATTTCGTTGTCTTCCCAACTGCATTGATTATACTCAACTTGCTTTTGAAACGACTGCCATTGAATGTTACGAATGATGCAAATTTTTTTGGCGGGTAGAAAAATCTATTTTTTATGTTTTCTTTATAATTATTTCGTTGTTAACATCTTAATGCATCTTTGTGATAATATGGGAGTTGCTACGACATTGGTGTATAGTTCTGCAGTTAGTGATGCGATAAGGATGTCTGATAAGATACTTTATAATAAAAAATAATATATATATATATATATATATAACCATTATATAATTACAATTCATCATCTATTTCCAATTACTAAAATTAAATTAATAAATTTAGCTTCAATACATACCACTGACATTATACAAAATAAAGTTGGAACCTTTAACTTGTAATACAAAATTAGGCACAATACCACTATTTCGCTAGCACATTGCGGACGATTAATCCATATAAAACATATGAAAAACCACCTTATTTTGATACAATAACCTATTAAAGACAAAAGATACAAAAAACCAGCGAAATATTCTTGGACCATGAAAAAATGTATAGTATACAAATAATAGATCAATTGGATGGATGTAGCAGGAAGCTTATATAGCATTTAACTTCTTCAGGGGTACATAAAATAAAAATATAAGCAAAAACATAGTCGATTTCTGTAATAGAATCCAGCAATAAGCTAAAAATTGAATTCCATTATGTACCCGATCGACTATACACCAAAAAGTATAAATTTACCATGCCATATAAAATGAATTAAATAAATCATTAATCAATGCAAGATCCTTAATAATGAACAATATAAAAACGAATTTTGTAACATTTAAATTTAAGACATACCCAGCAATAGAATTGCTATGACCATATCAAAATCACAATCAAGTATACCATTTTAGAACAGCTAAAATCCCGCCTAATTATATGGTGCAGTTAAAAGAGAATCTTTACGGTTTCAAATCATCACAGCTTACAGATAATATTACCATTCTTATAGATATGATAATTATAATTAACTTGAATATTCTATATAATAAAAAATATTATGTGCTATTTTAAGGATCCTGGAATAAATTAATACTGAAATGTACTAAAAAAGGTGATGTTTAAAATAATCATATATAATAAATAAGATATATGATATAATATAATAAGCCATGGCAACAGAATTATTTTAGAACTGAATAAATGATTACTTAATGCTGCCATCTACCTGAACTTAAAAAAATTAAAAGGTAAAAATATGTTTTCACCATCACGGCGAAAAGAAGTAGAAATGAATTGTAGTGATGCCATCTATTGGAGATTACCAAAAATAACTGTTGAAAAATTGCAAATTGCAAATATTTGAACCACATTAATTCACTTTAAAACAGCAAATAATATCATTCTAAAACAGCTCAACAGAATATCGAGAATAATCATTTAGCATCTTTACTATAATGATTATAATTATTTTTAATATTTTCATTTAAGAATAAGTAAATTAATAATAATTTCAAATAAGTTACAATTATATTAATATAAAAGTTTGTTTCTCTTAATCACTTAATTAATTTAATGTTATAAATTTTAAATGTTTCTTTACAGAATGAGGAGGGAGGGGTATATACAAACAAATTACAACATTTTTACATACTAATAAATATATGTATCATAAACTGTATTAGCGTCCACTATTATAAATTAGAATATTTTAAAGTAAATCAATAAAAAGTGATGTAAATGATGTAAATTAATATAATATAAATATTTTTATACAGTACTAAGGACAGAAAATATATAACGGCCAAAATAAACATAGAAACTCATAAAATCAACGTACCAATCCCTTTATATATATATATATATATACATTTGCGTATAAATTATCCAGACAACTCCTCCCTCCTACATAATTTAAGATCTAACCACCCAGCCAACCTATTTAAACTTTTTTTTAATTAGATTTTATATTTTGAATTTTTTTGTGTATTTTTAGTTTTTTATATTTTTTTAATACGCAAAATGTTAAAAGTAACTTACAAGTAACTTCCCTAATAGATCATTAATTAATTGTAGATTAAGGAATATATGAATTTCTTAGGAAAACCACGATTTAATGCATCAAATATTAATTGTTTAATGTTTTTATTCATAAGATGTGAGGAACATAAACTTTTGATTCTATACAAATGATTAATTAGTATATTAAGGTAAACTGAAATACGTAGACAGGATTTAAAATGAGTAAATGTATTAACTTTGACTTCAAAGTCTTTACGTTTGTCATAAAGATCAGTAATTGTTTTGTTTTGTGCGATTATGATCTAAAAAGTTAATAGTATTATTTGTTAAAAGGTTTTCTGTCAATTCTAAATTAGTTGGATAATCAACTGGAAATTGAGTAATATTTGATTGTTTAGTGTCAATTAAAATTATGTATCAATGTAGAGTTACTCATTACGTTCATATTGATATAAATATAAATCAGCCATCAAACTGGATGTAGATCCGCCTTGTGGCATTCCTTCTATTTGTAGATAAATAATATTACCTTGTAAGATATAGTTATTGTATATTATAATATTAGTTAAATTGCGAAAATATTTTATATCCATATATGTAGGGAGAGTTAATTTATTTTTGTATGTTTTAAATAGTGTATTAATTATATTAGGCAGGTCTGTAATACTTATATTATTAAATAGATCTTTGAAATCATATGTACGTATATTTTTTACACATTTAATGTCTTTAAGTACATTAACCAATTGGTGACTATTATATATATATATATAATTTGAGGCTAATTGTATTTGAAATAAAAAACAGTAGTCTCGAAAAACCTAAACAGAAAGCAGACAATGAGAGAACATTCCGAATTTAAAAAAGTTTCATAAGAATAAAATGTTGGAAGCTGTTCTGTCAGTAGTAACTATCGAACTTTAATTTTGGCACCATCTAAGAGAACAAAGTTAAAGAAAAGTCACATCTGTCGTAAAATTAAGAGAATGCTCTCGCTGAAAGGTGATTAATAACAAATCTAGAAATGAATTATAATAATAATAATAAACATTTTTTTTTTCTTGTGGAAGAAAGAACAGAGCATATATGCGGACTTCCGGGCTGAAAATGATAAATTTAAATACATTTAATTAAAAAGTAACAAAAGGAACAAAATGAAATGCTCGAACCTAGACTTCATTTATCCATCATTTTTATATAAAAGAAAATATTTTTATAAAATAGCTACGCAAGTATAATTTTATTAGTAATAATTTTTCGTAATAGATATAAATAAATATAAATATCGTTTAGCTTTTTTGTTACATCTTTTAAAATTAAATTTTTTTAATTAAAAGAAAGGTTCATAAAAGTATTTCATTTATATATTGTATAATTTAAGAATTAAATTTTAAAGTAAATAAATATTATTTTTGAAAACGTGGAATTTTAAATAGATTTAAAACAATCTTTAAAACATTTTCTTGTTACATATAAATTTTAACGTTTTCCTTTATTGTCTAGGAAAGATACATTATTTCTACTCAGCTTCTTTCGTAAATGTATGATGAATGAGAGAGCATTTTCAGCGATATTCAAGAATTTAGAAAAGAAAGTTTTTTTTAAGTATTTCAATCATCATCAATAATCTTTGGATAAAATGTAAAAAAAAAAAGGTGACAGCGTATTGAATATTAAACAAACCAAAGTTAGTATTTCTGTTTGTTAGCAATTTCTGCAAAAAAAAAAAAGTTAAATTATATTTGAACTATTATTTTAACACAATCAAACTGATTGGTAAAGTTGTCATACGAATTGAATATTTCCAACTGAGCGAAAAAATGCCCAGGCTGGGAATCGAACCCAGATCCTTGGCTTACAAGGCCAATGCTTTTCCGTTTAAGCTAACTGGGCCGACAACCAGCCAGCATATTTCGCTCAGATAACCTTATTGGTAGAAACATCTGGTCTGTCATGTAGACAGCTCAACAGAATAAACCGCAGGAAAAGGAACTCCATATAAACGATGGATACGTAGATGAACTATTATTTTAACACAATCAAACTGATTGGTAAAGTTGTCATACGAATTGAATATTTCCAACTGAGCCAAAAAATGCCCAGGCTGGGAATCGAACCCAGACCTTGGCTTACAAGGCCAATGCTTTTCCGTTTAAGCTAACTGGGCCGACAACGAGCCAGCATATTTCGCTCAGATAACCTTATTGGTAGAAACATCTGGTCTGTCATGTAGACAGCTCAACAGAATAAACCGCAGGAAAAGGAACTCCATATAAACGATGGATACGTAGATGAACTATTATTTTAACACAATCAAACTGATTGGTAAAGTTGTCATACGAATTGAATATTTCCAACTGAGCGAAAAAATGCCCAGGCTGGGAATCGAACCCAGATCCTTGGCTTACAAGGCCAATGTTTTTCCGTTTAAGCTAACTGGGCCGACAACCAGCCAGCATATTTCGCTCAGATAACCTTATTGGTAGAAACATCTGCTCTGTCATGTAGACAGCTCAACAGAATAAACCGCAGGAAAAGGAACTCCATATAAACGATGGATACGTAGATGAACTATTATTTTAACACAATCAAACTGACTGGTAAAGTTGTCGTACGAATTGAATATTTCCAACTGAGTGAAAAAATGCCCAGGCTGGGAATCGAACCCAGATCCTTGGCTTACAAGGTCAATGCTTTTCCGTTTAAGCTAACTGGGCCGACAACCAGCCAGCATATTTCGCTTAGATAACCTTATTGGTAGAAACATCTGGTCTGTCATGTAGACAGCTCAACAGAATAAACCGCAGGAAAAGGAACTCCATATAAACGATGGATACGTAGATGAACTATTGTTTTAACACAATCAAACTGATTGGTAAAGTTGTCATACGAATTGAATATTTCCAACGAGCGAAAAAATGCCCAGGCTGGGAATCGAACCCAGATCCTTGGCTTACAAGGCCAATGCTTTTCCGTTTAAGCTAACTGGGCCGACAACCAGCCAGCATATTTCGCTCAGATAACCTTATTGGTAGAAACATCTGGTCTGTCATGTAGACAGCTCAACAGAATAAACCGCAGGAAAAGGAACTCCATATAAACGATGGATACGTAGATGAACTATTATTTTAACACAATCAAACTGATTGGTAAAGTTGTCATACGAATTGAATATTTCCAACTGAGCGAAAAAATGCCCAGGCTGGGAATCGAACCCAGATCCTTGACTTACAAGGACAACAACACGGCTTACAAGGATCCTTGGCTTACAATTTTTTCGCTCAGTTGGAAATATTCAATTCGTATGACAGCTTTACCAATCAGTTTGATTGTGTTAAAATAATAGTTCATCTACGTATCCATCGTTTATATGGAGTTCCTTTTCCTGCGGTTTATTCTGTTGAGCTGTCTACATGACAGACCAGATGTTTCTACCAATAAGGTTATCTGAGCGAAATATGCTGGCTGGTTGTCGGCCCAGTTAGCTTAAACGGAAAAGCATTGGCCTTGTAAGCCAAGGATCTGGGTTCGATTCCCAGCCTGGGCATTTTTTCGCCCAGTTGGAAATATTCAATTCGTATAAATTATATTTCATAAGATTTTTTGCGTCATCTTCTAAAATTCAGAGAAATTTATTAAAATGTATCAAGAGACGCAAATGATTTATTTTAATAATTTTTATTATTATTTTTTTTAAATCAGAGCTTTAAAAAAATGCTTTAAAATATGCGATAAGCTACTTTATTTGAACGTTCACTGAAAGCTGAAAAATAAGCATTGCTGTAAAATATAGTTACAATGAATTTCTAGGATGCACTGTTAAAACTCGCTATACTGAAAAATTCGTTAAAGAGATATTTTTATAATGAAATATGATAATAGGATTTTTTTAATAATCCAAGGAATATTCATTAAAGCGACATTCGTTGTAACCAGATTTTACTGTAATGTATGTTCTAAGAAAATAGATATCCGAAACTTTGAGAATAGATTAAAATAGAAATTGAGAATTAAAATAGAGCCTAAATGCGTAAAGTAGGCTTACTGTTTATTTTTATTAAAAATTATTCTCAAGCTGCTATTTACAAAATGTAATTTTTGCTTTATTTAACGGCAGGAGAATTCTGAGATTTAATAAGGTGGGCATTTATTTTTCAAAAAAGTGGCAAATCCGCATCTCGCGAGTCTCTTAGCGTCTCTTACAGTCTCTCCATTATAATTGTAAAAGTGTTATGTAGCTCATCAAAGCTAATGGGATATTATTCATGTGCATATAGTTTTAGGTAGATTTCGTATGAAATACTACCTATTGGGATCATTCCCATGTTGGAATTTCTGAAAAATTTTTGCAGATCTACACCGATCATGACCCCTAGAACCCAAAACCACCCTCAGTAAAAAACTTTATATATATATATATATATATATGTATGTATCTATCTATCTATCTATCTATATATATATATATATATATATATATATATATCACTTTCTTCTGGACACGATAACTTTCGTAATTCTGCACCAATCTCTTCCAAACTGATACATAAAATCAAAGGGCATTAAATCTCGGTCAAGTTCGTTAATGGGCAAAATCGGACCAAGGGGATGGAAATAGGGAAGGGTTTAGTGAAAACCGAAAACCCCCATAACTTCTTAATTTTTGTACATATCAAATCAGTTTATAGTTTTTATTACTTCTAAAAATAGGGCCAAAATTTTATTCTTCACATATTTTTGATAAAGTTAAAAATGGGCTCAAGGGGCGCAAAAATAGGGTTTCTGGGAGAAAAAAATTCCTTACTTCGTCAATTCTCAAGATATCAATTCCAATTAATTTTATTATAAATCTCCTTAATACTATCTACAAATTTTATATTCACAAGTTTTTAATAGGACCAATTCGTACCGCAGAAAGAAAAAAAAATTAAAATCGAAAACAAAAAGGGGGTTTGAAGAAGTAAATTATCCATAACTCCGTCAATTCAAAAGATATAAAATCCCCATGAATTTATCATATATCTACTTAATATTGTCTACAACATCTATACAGACAGGTTTTGGATAGGACCAATTCTTACAGCAAAATCAAATTAAAAATACATAGCGGTTGAAGAAAAGAATTATCTAAGTAAGGGTGTATTCAAATCCAAACTGCGTATTTTCTGACTCATTTTACAATTCATTTTTGCTCTCAAAGACTTCCAATTGATACGTTTTCTTACTCAGAAACTATATAATGTACCGTAATGGTCGATTTTTTGATAGAGGCAGAATATATTTCAAAAAATGCTGTTAAAGTGGGCATTTTGAACCGAATTTCCCGAAGTAGATTGTGTTGGAAAAATCATTGCATTAAGGAGACACTCAAATCCAAACTGCTTATTTTCTGACTCATTTTTAAATTCATTTTTGCTCTCAAACGCATTTAATTTGTAGATTCCCTTATACAGAAACTATATAATGTACCGCAATGATCGATTTTTCGATAGAGGCAGAATGTATTTCAAAACATGATGTCAAATTGGGCATTTTGAACGGAATTTCCCGAAGTAATTGTGTTATCACTTTCTTCTGGACACGATAACTTCCGCAATTCTGCACAAATCTCTTTCAAACTGATACATAAAATCAAGGTACATAAAATCTCGGTCAAGTTCGTTAATGGACAAAAGCGGACAAAGGGGATTGAAATAGGGAGGGATTTTGTGAAAACCGAAAAAACCCCATAACTTCTTAATTTTTGTACATATCAAATCAGTTTAAAGTTTTTATTACTTCTAAAAATATTGCCAAAAATTTCATGCATCACAGATTTTTGATAAAATTTAAAATAGGCTCAAGGAGCGCAAAAAATAGGGTTTTTGGGAGAAAAAAAAAATCCTTACTTCTTCAATTCTCAAGATATCAAATCAAATAATTTTATTATACATCTCCTTAATATTATCTACAACTTTTATATTCACAAGTTTTTGGTAGGACCAATTCGTACCGCAAAAATAAAATAAAATAAAATAAAATAAAATAAAAACGAAAACAAAAAAGGGGGGTTGAAGAAGAAAAATTTTCATAACTCCGTCAATTCACAAGATATAAAATCTCCATGAATTTATCATATATCTTCTTAATATTGTCTTCAACATTTATACAGACAAGTTTTTGATAGGGCCAATTCTTACAGCAAAAACAAATTAAAAATACATAGCGGTTGAAGAAAAAAATCATCTTATTAAGGGTGCATTCAAATCCAAACTGTCTATTTTCTTACTCATTTTTAAATTCATTTTTGTTCTCAAACGCATCCAATTGCTAGATTCTGTTATTTAGAAACTATATAATGTACAGTAATGATCGATTTTTTGATAGAGGCAGAATATATTTCAAAAAATGATATCAAAGTGGGCATTTTGAACAGAATTCCCCGAAGCGATTATGTTAGAAACGAAAAATATTGCCCTACTGAGAAAATAATTGTTTATTAATCAAGTTTTAATTAATTGAAAGAAAAATAAAAACACAGGTCGCTTATAAATCTTTTCAAAAATCACGTCATATGATTCATATTTTTTTAATTAAAAATGAATCTGAAAATGTGCCAGAAAATTTCGAGTTGTTGAGTATGGAAAAATATTTTTTTTAATATCGCCTTAACATGATTCTCATAAAACCAGCTATTTTATAAAAAGGAAATAAAAACTCGTCAAAAGCAGACAGATAAAACTGTTAAAGTGGATTTATATCTAATAATGATTTAGTTTTTTTTTTTGGTGAAATTAGTATACTTAACTTCTTAATTTACCTCCGCCTGTAGGCCGGGCCGGCAGGGATTTTTTTCTTATTTATGTCCAAGTATCAATAAATAAATTGCACATTAAATACTATCGTATATCAGTACATTATTAAATATTTTGTTGCTCTTCAGAAGCGAATATTCTATTACTCTAAGCGTTAAACGTAGTATTCGTTATAAGTCTTTTAAGTATGTTACTGTTTTAGTTTAAATGTCTGTATTAATGTAAAGTTAGTTTCTTTACTTGTGAATAATTATATAACATTTTGAAACATATATGATTTTAATTAATGGTTATGTAACACAATATTTACCACTGATAGTATTTTAAATTAATGTAACAGTAAAAATGCTAAAATACATTATTCTTAACTAATGTTTATCTCTTTGACACTTTTTTTTTTAAAACTAGCTTCTAAATACAATCTTCTCATTCGTTTCACTCGATTAGCATTCGCTTTTCCTCTATTATATTGATTTCGAATTTTTTTCTTAAATATAAGCTAAATCACTTTTCCTAAAGCCACAAAACATAACTGAATGTTGCAGTGAATTGCAATTTTAGGTAATTCTGAGAAATCTTGTAAAGTTAAAAAGCGTATTTGTAATGTTGTGCCAGAAAGCGTGTTGTACAAATAATAAGTCACTTCACTCATAAATCTTAAAATGCGATTTAAATACATAAATGAAAAATGTATGCAATTTAAATTTTAATTCAAGAGCGTATTTTTTTAATACACATGATTGTTATAAAAATTGAATTAAACTGAAAGTATTACTAGATTTTAAGAATGACATGACAAATAATACTAAAAATATTCTGCATGCATAAAAATATTTCATTGTCGGTGCATAGATAAATATTTCATTTAACAGAAATCCATCTCTATAACAGAAATTGAAAATTATATCTCTTTCCACGAAATATATTTTGAGATATGTTTTAAAACATACACGCATTGTAATCGGTTTTCTAACATTTAAAAATGAATATAATATTACGATTTTCAAACTTTAACGTTAGTAACTCCTAAACTACTTGACCGTATGACTTCCCGCTCGGTTCCCAGAGGTAAAATTTATCAAAAAGCCAAATTATGATGTCAAAAAATTATGTTAGTATTAACTTTTTTTAATTTCCAATTTATTAATATTAACTGACTTATTCTAATTAGTAAATAAATCATATGAGTGAATTGTGTCCACTGTAGTTGTCCAGCATAGCTATGTTTATGGCCCGTTATGGTCAGTTTAAGTTAAGATCACTGGTTCAAATTCTATCCTGGGCACATTTTCATTTAGGTGGAAAATTACATTTTGTATGTTTTAATTATATTACCATTTCTACATGTAGGCGGCTCCCTACAGCAAAATAGAAGTTTAACATTAATTAGAAGTTATTTTACTAATTGATTAGTACTAGCCAAATTTATATACGAAATTTATATAAGATTTCAAGCATAGTTGGTATGGCATTTTAACTTATTTTACGACGGTACTTATATACATATATAGTTTTTTAAGAATTCCCAGAACAGAAAAAAAACAAGTTTTATAAAGCACAATAATCGTCATGCACGGTATTCTGATTATTCCAATTCCTACTGATGTGAAAATTATCTTTTTTAAGGGGACAAGTGACCTTTAAAACCATAAAAATCAATTTTTTATTTTCTGTAAATTTCGCTTTAAATATTATTCAAGGGTAAATTATAAGCGTTATGGCAAGCATTTATCACAAAAAAAAAATGAAAACGAATTTTTTTTTTTTTTTTTTTTTGAGAAAAAAGTGGAATTTTTCGCGTTGTCTTAGAAATCTTTGAAATGCCCCCTTCACGTTCCATATCAATGAAAATCCCCACTATTTTTTATAAAAGTTTGGTTTATGTATATAAATAATACTGTGCATCGAATTTGACATATTTGAATATAAAGGTTTTAAAAAAAATTTAATTTTTCGAAATTTTTTACATTTTTTAAAATTTCAAAAATTTTCAATTTTTCAATTTTGTTTTTGTAAATTTCACTTTAAATATTACTAAAGGGTTCATTATATGCATTATGGTATCTATTTGTCACAAAAAAATAACAAACAAATTATTTTTGAGAAAAAAATGGAATTTTACGCGTCGTCCTAGAAATCTTCGAAATGGGCTTGCGCGTTCCATATCAATAAAAATCCCCAATATTTTTTTTTATAAAAGATTGGTTTATATATATAAATAAAACTGTGCATCGAATTTTATATTATTTGAATATAAAAATTTAAAAAGAAAATTTTTGAAATTTTTCCGAAAAAATTTCAAAAAATTTTGATTTTTTTTCTTTTACCTTTATATTCAAATATATAAAATTCGAAGCACAGTTTTATCTGTATATATAAACCAGACTTTTATAAAAAAAAAATATTGGGGATTTTCATTGATATGGAACGCGCAAGCCGCATTTCGAAGATTTCGAAGATGACGCGTAAAATTCCCCTTTTTTCTCAAAAAAAATTTTTTTTTTAATTTTTTTTTCTGATAAATGCTTACCATAATGCATATAATGTTCCCTTGAAGAATATTTAAAGTGAAATTTACAAAAAATAAAAAATTGATTTTTAAGGTTGTAAAGGTTCCTTGTCCCCTTAAGAAATGTGATTGCTAAATAAAATTGATTTCTCCAAATCATATTAAAAATGTCGCAATTTCATCACCATAACTAAACTAGAAATATAATAGCTCTGCTTATTATATAAAACTGGAAAACAGGAGTTCAGCTTTTTCAAAATTTAGTATCTTCCTTGATGAAAAGAAAACATATATATATATAGAGAGAGATAACACAAAGCACAATTAAGTTTGAATATATAAATCACAAGCTTATATTCTATATAAAATAGCTTCATTCGCATCCGCTGAAGAATTCCATATTTACGATCCAGTTATAAACAACATCTACAGAAAAATATACATATGACGTCACTATCGCAGAATAATACACAAATCCAGCAAAAAAGCGACGTCCTCATTCAAGAAGCTTGACAAAAAAAAAAAGAAGGATCTAATGACTCATATGTTTGTAACATTATTATGGATACATAAAATTAAATATAGTTTATAACAGATGCTTGTTTTATCAGAAATCAGGAATTTATATTTTTTCAGCATAGCATGTATTTTAATTACAATTCTTTTCAGTTGTTTTGAAAAAATGACAAGCAAAAGACATAATAATCTACTATCTTTGAACTATTTTTCCTTTACTGTCTGCAGAAATATAGTACTTCATTTGCCAAAATTTTAAAAATAGCGATAAAAACTGCAAAAAAGTTAATATCTGAAAAATAAATGGAGATGCAATTTTCAAACAAATTGCATTTAAAAGTACTTTTTTTTCCTTATATGAAGGTATAAAAGTTGAAAATTTGCGATGCTTAGACATTTAAAAAATTGCAATAGAGATTATCAGTATTTAATGGTACAAAGACACACCTACTTTATTTTACGGCTGTTTTCTGTAACGTAACGTTATTTTTTAGAGACGACGCTTTAATTGCTGCCCGAAAGAAATAGCATATCGGCGGCTAATAAAACAATCTCATTCAGTGTTTTAAAAAGATGCTTGTTCTTAATGAATGTAGGAACATGGTAGGTCGGTAAGTCTTTCTGTTATTTTTGTACAATTAATATGAAACATTACGTTGGAAAATAAAATGAAAAGAACATTTCTTACTGAGTTTTTCAAAAACTCTTGTACTTTTTTATTAAACCCACGTCTTGATGTAAAGTGCAGCCATCAAAGATTTGTTTACGCAAAGAATATAGCAACAAGTTATGCGCATATGTGCTCCTATTATAATTACTATAATTAAGATAAATCATTACTGTAAAATAAAAAAAATCAATAGCTGTAAATTATTGAAATTTTAGAACAATCTTTTTTCCCGTTTTGAAATGAAAAATAAATTCAACTTTGTGAAAAAAAACCAATTAAAAAAGTACTTTTATCAATATAAATATTGTGTATTTATGGAATTGTAATGGATGATGTATTCATACATTCGGAAATGCATTCACTACACTAAAGATAAATCATTATTGTAAAAAAAGAAATAAATAAATAACTGTAAATTATTGAACTTTTAGAATAATCTTTTTTTCGAGTTTTGAAATTAAAAATAAATTCCACTTTGTAAAAATATAACACATTAAAATATTACTTTTAACAATATAAATATTGTATTTACGGATTGTTAATGAAAGCTGTATTTATACATTTGGAAAAAAAATCGATAGATTCAATGGAATACAATAAATGACTTTCTCTACAAAAGTTCGAAAACCTTCTTAGGTCTTTCCTTAACGATGTGTTTGAATTTTAATGTGCATCTTGCACTTAACTCACAACCTTAATCAAACTTTAGATCTCTCACTTACTTGTAAAGTTTTGCTGAAAAGGGATTTCTGAAAAATAACGTCAATGTCAATCCAAATTCTCTCAAAATGCAAATAATATGCAAATCCCAGTTAGAAAATTGCTTCATATTGCAAGATTTAAATGTATATCTCAGTAAATATTTCTCCCGTAATAAATGCTATTGTTCGTTAAACTGTTTGATTAAAACCCGATTTTTGATGGTGATACTATTTCTCAATTTAACGTGATAAAATTTATTTTTTTTATTAACAGCGTTATGTAAAAGAAATAAGCTTTAAAACATTATGCAAGATATATTAAAGATTCCGTAACTAGTAAATTAAATTGCAAACAAGAAATTTAAACCTATCAAAAAAAAAAAAAAAAAAAAAAAAAAAAAAAATCATCAAAAGCACGCGCTAAAAAAGAAAAGTAGAACAGGTTGTAAATAACGAAAGTTTTATTCACATATTCAAATATTTTATTTTAATTTGTATATAGTTCTTAATACATTTCATAATTTTGAACGTTATTATGATGATTAAATATAACATAGATTAATGAAGACTATTTTTAGACAAGATATAATTTACTTAGATATATTACAATCGTATTATTATAACAACACGGTAATATTTGTAAAGTATTCTTAAATAAAGTTTTGTAGAAAAAAAAAAGGATTTTAACTCAAAAGTGTGTGCATTTTAAATATTGCGTAGTAGTTAGGTGACTGAGTATTAGAGAAGAAGCACTGGTTTCAAATCTAGACTCAGACTGGTATGTTCGTAGTGGGTTTAGATTTGTTTTGAACTCGCGTGTGGAAGATTGCCGTGTTCCTTTAATTAACCATAGCAGCTGAGCAATTTGTGGGCGTTATGCTATTCATGATTTTATGTGCGTTCTTAATTATATAAATACATAGCACCTAAAGTCGTCGTCAAGCCCATCCGTCTGTCTGTCCGCATATACATATGTTTAAGATAAAATAAATATATACGTTTAAAATAAAGAATCGCCAACGGTGCAAAGACGATTAAGTAAACTTTTATTATTAGGTGCGTTCGAAATTATATAAATAGGTAGCACCTATAGTCGTCGTTTGATCCGTCCGACTCTCCGCATCTAACAGCGCAAAAACTACCCAACCGAATGGCTTGAAATTTATTATATATGTAATCGTTGCAGAATTTTGTCGAGTCATTTCAAATTTTATGAAAAGCGACTCAAAACTTAAAAGATTTCAATAAGAGTTTTCTTTCTTCCATAAAATTCTATCAAACATAATTAATTCAATGATATCCCATGACAGGTTATGATTCTAGCTTTCCATGTTTATTACGTGTTATTTAAGATGGAGTCATATTATTATAGTATTACTGAATTTAATAAATATAATCTTAATAAATTTTGTGTTCATGCATTTTTGCATAAGACGTCAAAAGCTGTTGCACCATCATCTGAATATTGGTAAAACTAGTTAAAGTACGAGCGCACGTCATTTGTTACGTTTGATGTACAATTTCCGATTTCTTGTTTTTGTCATAATCTTTACAGGCTCTAGAAAAGTAACCGCGTTTCTAATACATAAGGAAACATACGGCAGAAAGAGATTAATTTTAGTTAGGAGATAAAATAAAGATAACCCAATATTAAACACAATTACAATAAAGCGTTTAACATATACTTTAAAATTGATAAATTAGATTGATTAAAGTGTAAGTTATGACTAGAAGACAAAATATTTAAAGTTAATTGCTCGCATGTCAAAAAGCCGTCGCTTGTAAGAAAGAAAATGCAATGATGTTAATAGAAAAATATGTAATTTCACTCCAGAAATCTTTTTGTTTAAATAAAAGAATGTAACAACGTTGCGACAAAAAATTCAGTTTCGTGGCAAATATCTCTGTTTTCACAAACATTTGGTTTCTTTGATTAAAAAGAAAAAAGTAGACAAAAAAACTCGGGGAAAAACTGAAATTTTTCTGGAATTTACGGGGGGAGGAAATTTCCGCTAAATTACTGTAATAGTACTCGATTGCTAGTACAATTTTCGTATTTTAGCGGAATTTTTTTACAGTGTAGTTTACGAGTAAAATGGCTGTGACAGACAGACACAGAAGTGATCGTATAATGGTTTCGTTTTTACTTTTTAAGTACTGAACCCTAATAAAACAAAATATGTTTAACTGATTTACATTGATAGACGTTTAAATTGGCCTTGATTTGAAAGCCAAACAATCTGCTGGGATTTATTATTATTATTTCTTTCATTTATAAAATTTTTCATACTTGCACATGTATTTGAAAGTAAAAAAGATATAAAAGAACATATATGTGAAACTTTTTGTATAGTTATTAATCTAAACATGCTGTGAATATAATTTTCTCTAAAAGAAAAACTCTTTTGAATTTTTCGCACTTTACTTGATTTAGTCAGATAAAATGAACTTTCTTGGAAATGGAACGTTTAACTTTCTTAAATCTAGCAACTGTAGAATCAGCATACCATCATCACAACAAATAATCAAATTTAGCTCACATAAATGATGGAGAAGGGTTCAAGAAATAGGTCTCTTGAGGTTATAAAAAATTCCGAGAAACTGTCAGTAAGAAATTGTAAAGGGAAAAGAGCTGGAAATATGAAAAAATGCAAATATAAATTATGAACAGGAGTTTTTAAATGTGTTTTTAAAACAATCTGACGTGGGGAAGTAGCTATGTCATTATCAACAATGTTTTTATAACTCGATAATATTGTTAAACACTATTTCAAACGAAAATATTTTTAATATAATGTCAAAGCATAAATGAACATGTGAAACTTTATATTTTACAACTTTTTCATAAAATAAAAGAAACATTCAATATTTACTGATCATGTAAACTAGTCTAACGTCTAGTTTTTTGTAGAAATTTTTCCAGCTATACTTCACAAGAACAGTGGACATAAGAAATTTTTTCTCAGCTTCCAGATTACAGAAAGTGTATTGCACGTTACTACAAACGCTTTTTATTATCACTATTTTTTAATCGTAAAATTTTGTAATATTAAGTGGAGATAATTAAATAAATCAGATTTTTCTTTACAATATTGTGTCAAGAAAAAACTGTAAAAGCTGGCAGCTATAATAATAAAGAAAATGTAACTTAAGATGTCACTATCAAAGAATGTTCTAAAACAAATAAACTCGCTTGAAATAAATAAACTTTTCTTTGATAAATGCATAAAAATTCACTTGTGTAATCCGCACTTTTTATAAAAAGAATGTATTTTTTGAAATATTGGCCCATTACACGAAGATGTTTTACATGAAATTTCCATGATTAAGGATTACAGAATCATTATTCATTGTTTATGCTTGTATCACGTGTAGATCAAAGAATTTTACTTATATCCGTAGAGAATACTTATTTTGACACCATAGCGAAAGTGAAATTTTAACTCAAGAGTAAATCCTTTCTTGCAAAGAAAGATTTACTTTCAGATTTACTACACATGATGAACTTTTAAAAAGTTACATTCTTCCCTAGAGGTTGAGCATTTTTCCGCATAATGAAGAATAATACTATGAGGAATAAAAGAGATAAAGTAAAAATATTTAAATAATTTCGTGCTGCATATAATATTGATATGAGAATGTTTTGCTAATTCGCATGTATCACGTTGAATATTCTACTTAAGTCAATTTGGTGATGAAATGCATGAAATTAATTTAGATGTATGCGAGTAGATCTATGATATATACTACAGTGGTGGCCAAAATTGGGTACACTTTTAGGTAGCTTTCATTACAAAAAGTAAAAAGCTGCCTATTGCAGCCGTCCGAAAAAAAAAAAAAAAAAACACTTCGAGAAATTTTGCGATATTTTCGCCGATCATGACTCCTAGATAACAAAACCACCCTCCGTTGAAATGCTGACTATATATATATATATATTTATTTATTTAGATCTCATTTTTGTCATGCTGTAAATCTCGAATTTTTGAACCGATTTGGATGACATTTTTCATATGCATAGTACATACTAATGTCTCGAAGGATTTCGTTGGCCACCAACATCCGCCATCTTGTTTCAAAATGGCGGCCATTTGAATTTTTGATTTTTTTTATGTTTTCTAACATTGTATACTTATAGAAAATGTTACGTTTCACAAAATGCAAACTTTTATGCATAATTTTAAATAGAATGTTAGAAACATTAAAAGATATTTTAAAGAACCGCATAGTGTAAGTTAACAATATAGGTCATTTTACAGAGAAAGTTCAGAAACCTAAAAATTTTCAAAAGTATCCACAAAATTCAAATAGGCGCCATATTGAAACAAGATGGTGGATGAAACTGCCCAACGAACTCTGTCGAGACATTAGTATGTACTATGCATATGAAAATTTCATCCAAATCAGTTCAAAAATTCGAGAGTTACAGCATGACAAATTTCCGATATAAATATGTATATATATGGATATATACATACACCGAAGAGCCATTACATTATGACCAACCTCCAACTATAACAATGAGCTCACTCAGAAACAAAACCACGGCGCGTGCGCGCTGAAATTGGAGTATATAAAGCGCCCATGAATTGTACTTCAAAACATAGCGTGATTAGCGACTTAATGGGAAAAGCAGCAGATTTATCAAACTTTGATAAAGGTCAAACCGTTATGGCTTGGCACAGGAAACTTCGATATCGGAAACGGAACGTTTGGTGGGCTGTACACTGCAGTCATTGTGAGCACGTACCGAAAGTGGCGTATGGATTGTGAAACAACAAGTCTCCGGCAAGCGGTGTGTGGCCCGCGGCGCATTGATTCCAGTGGAAAACGAAGATTGTTACTCATTATTCGTCGGGACCAAAGCAGTGCA
This sequence comes from Maratus speciosus, assembly GCA_963932465.1. Lineage (NCBI taxonomy): Eukaryota > Metazoa > Arthropoda > Arachnida > Araneae > Salticidae > Maratus > Maratus speciosus. The sequence goes on along the minus strand of OZ010790.1, from coordinate 171,756,811 downwards.
AGAGCCGAAATCACCAACAGCTACAACAGTGGCCACCCATATATTGTTTCTCAACACTCAGTGCCGCGTGTACTGCTGTGTATGAGCCTACGCAGCCAGCGGCCTAAGCACGTTCCTGCACTGACAGCACAGCACGTCATAGCCAGCAGCGCCTGCAACTGGCCCATGAGCATCGGGATTGGACCATGGAATAATGGAAGAAAATTGCATGGTCCGATGAATCACGTTTTCTGGTCCATCACATCGACGGGCGCGTGCGAAAACGCCTATTTCCAAGGGTAACCCTGACTCCTGGATGCACAGTTGGTCGGAGACAAGCCTGTGGCGACTATATTATCGTGTGAGCGACATTTTTATGCAACACATTAGGACCCATAATCCCCACAGAACAATCCCTGACGTCTGTGCGCTACCTGAACATCGTTGCAGACCAGGTGCACCCATTAATGACAACAATGTTTATGGTGGGTTATTGCAATTACCAAAAGTATAATGCACCATGTCATACGGGTCGAATCGTTACGGAGTGGTTTCGGGAGCATTCTAGTGAGTTTCAAGTCAAGTCCTGGCCTCCAAATTCACTTCATATAAATCTAAAAGACAATTTGTGGTTCCACCTGGAAATGCCAATTCGTGCTGCCACGCTACCACCTCGCAATATGCGAGAATTTTAGAACCAGTTGGTGAGTGCTGGGTACCGGATACCTCAGACTACCTATAAGAACTTTAACGAGATGATACCAGGTCGGGTGTCGGCGGTTTTGACGGCGAAATATGGTCCTACGTCGTAATAAACAGGTGGTCATAATGTAATGGCTCTTCGGTGTATATATAATATACATATATATAGATATAGATATAGCTATATCTATATATATATATATATAAGTCAGCATTTAATCGGAGGTTGGTTTTGGTATGTGGGAGTCATGATCGGCGGAAATATAGCAAAATTTCCCGAAGAGTTTTCCCTCGGATGGCTGCAATAGGTAGCTTTTTTAACTTGTGTAAAAAAAGCTACCACCTAAAAGCGACAACTATATATATATATAGTCAACATCTTATTTGTAATGTGAGTACAATGTGTTTTTTGAATGTTCATGAATTCCTCATTATTTATTATTTAACCGTTTTTGTGCGGAGGAGCTCGATAGTGCTACACTTGTTATGTGCGAAAATTGCGGCAAGCACGTTAGCTCTCCTCTTGTTTTATGCTAAAATTGCGGAGAGGTTGATAGCTCTCCTATGTGATTTCTCACTTTGATGTACATTTAAGCTTGTTGCATTTGCGAATTTACGGTTTGTGTGTTATCGTCAGTTTACATATATTTTAATTATTTATATATATATACTAGGAGGCTCTGTGGTATAACGGTAAATATAACGGTAAATAAAAAATCTTTTGTTGGTATAAAATAAGAAAATGCAATAATGACTTTTTACCAATCACATTTTCAATATGTTTTTTCTGTGTGTGTATATGTGTTTGAATTAAAATACTTCATTTGTATTTAACATTTTTTTTAAAACTTTCTAACTTATTATCTTGGATAAGTTTTATCATTTTAAATATGTTTTTTATGGTTTAAATACCTTATATTTAACAAAGCCTAGATCATTTCTACAGGACGATACATATTTCTACACCTGCCTTGTATAAACAAATTCTGACAAAGGCAGGGTAAAAATTTTTAGTAAAGGCAGGTGTTTTCGAATCTGTTAAATCAAATTATTATTAGTTTGCTGTTTCTCATAATAGAAGGGTGATCTATTTTTCCTTGTGCTTCAAAAGAAAATAATAGATGAATTTGAAGTAACTAATTATGCTACAAGACCGCCATGACAACTTCTGAGAGGAAAGATAATCTTGTCTATGCCAGAAATAAGAAAAAGTAAAGCCACAGACACAGGTCCAGAAACAATTGAACTAATTGAAATTTTTTATAATTATAATGAATATTGAAGAATCATTGCTGAAAAAAATGTAGTTAGCATTGCTAAGAATGTACTATGCACAAAAGCGATTGATATTATGTGTATCTACATGAGTTGTATTCTCTTTTTAAACAGGAATTTCCAAAAAACTTGAGGATTATAACTCTAGGTATTCATTCCAGTATTAGCAGCACAGTTCTTTTAAATGAATTTGTGACAAGCTAAGTAAAATATTTGGAAAAAGTTATTCCACTCTTTTATAACGAAAGCTAAATCTGATTTCCTAAAAGAAACTAAAACAAACTTTGGTCCTCAAAAAGCTATCGTTTTGTTGGATTTCAGCAAAAATTTTACTTTTCTTATTCAAAATGAGGTTTAAAGTTATCATTGGACCAAAGGAGCTGCACCCTTGATCCAACTGTTATGCACACTCAATCTCTCAGTATTAGATTATCAGCAAGTAATATACAAATTTTATCTTATGATGTGCAACATGATAGCAATAATGTGTGTTTAACACAGAAGGAAGTGATATCGTTTGTAAAAGAGATATTTCCTGATGTAAAGAAAGTCTTTGACTTTAGTGATGGGTGTTCTGGCAATATAAAAATTGCAAATTTTCATAAACCTTTACCAAAATGAAGAGAATTTCCCCTTAAGTTATTTTTTTTAAATGTCTGGGGGGGGGGGGTACGGAGAAGGGGAAAGGATTTTGAAATACAAAGACAATAGTGTTTTAGATACTAAATCACGAATATCTTCTAATATATTGATGTTTTGTTATGTTATTATGTTTGGAGTTGTAGTAAGAAAGGAAAATTTAAATACATATTAGAAGGTTCTCAATGTTGCCTATTCATGATAAATATAAATTTTAAATTGCACAAAGAAAGAATGTTGCAAAATAAGTCTAAGTGATACTGCAAAAGTTCGTCATTTATTTCTATATTTATATTTAGCTCAGTTATATTTTTAATTTCAATCTTTTAAATATAATGTTTATTCTGATTTTTTAGCTTTAAAAATTTGCATATAATTTAACAAATTCTTTATTTGTTAAAAAAATTACAACAATCTAAATTTTTAAAATATTTTTAAGCAATTTTACTTAATGTATTAGATTTAATTAATGATTATTTCAATTTTAATAAAAATGAAGTCTTTCTAATAGTTTATTTAAAAATTTTGCCCTGTTTTGGGAAATTGCAACATTCAAGAAAAAAAAAATATATATCTCTAATATGTTTAATTTAAACTGTGGTACGCAAATAATTATTGTGGCTTCTATAACTTGTTGAATTTATTTAATATAAGTGCTTCTTTTTTTTTTATTTACAAAGTAAAGTTTTTGCTTTATTTTTTCTGAGTAAAAGGAGAAAAAAAAACTATAATTTCAATATCCACACCCCCTCCATTAAATATTGTGCATATTCTTTACATACTACCATTGTGAAAGTATTTGTAGAAATATTATACCACTGAATCCAATGATAGATGTACATTTATGTGACAAACATATGCGATAAGATTGAGAATAACGCAATTTCAGATAATGTGTGATATGATATGTACCAATACTATACAAATTTTATACTGTTATAAAAATAAATAAATCAGTCTGATTTTAAGGGTTCATTTTAGGAAATAAATCAAAATGATTAATAAAATTAAATTTAAGATGTGCAGCAATTATTTAGGTATCATAAGCAACGTTAAAGACTTTTATCTCTTGATAGGTAGTGCACCCCAAAATAAGTCATGGCTTTTGCATAAGCCATGAGAAAGACATCATTTTTATTTCATAAATAGAAATCCCAAAGTGTAAATTTTATTTAAAACAAAAAGAAATTGGAAATTTCATTTGCCTTTTTGTGTAGAGACTTTTTCGTAAAGTCACAAAAATTTGGAAAAATAACCATAACTTTCAAATTTGGTTTTAATTATTTGGCCCAAAATATTCAAAATTAATTTTTTTAATATTTTTTTATTAAAATCTGCGTCTTTTGATGTACTTACGGTGATATTTTTAAGATGATTCACACTTTAGATCCAGAGAAACAATTTTTTGAAAATGGAACTGCAATCTACAAATACAGACTCAGAAATGTGCGATTTGAGAAATATCCAAAAGTTGGACTCCCCATATCACACAAACTATGAGGTCTAGGAAGGAAAATTTTCTGGTGTATTCATATCATGATAAAATTAGTATATACACCAAGTTTCATCCAAATCCCTGTCGGTCGGGTTACAAGATCTGCTTGAATTGACATGGAATGACTCTTATGTATACCGAGTCTTTGTCTCCCGATATTTTAAAACTATATCTATAACAATAGCGTAAGTCATGAGACTATCATGTGACCTGGACAACAGTTCCGGGCGGACCACTTCTTTTTTATACTCTAGGTGCCATTTTGGTACTTTAATGTTAGCCAGACACAGGTGATAAGTCGCCAAATGTTATTCTACCGCCATCATTTCATCTATATTATAATAGTTCAATTTATCAACTGCCATAAACAAAGACGGTCTGATCCCTTCGCCTTTCATATGAAAGTTTGGCACAGATGTCATATACGCCCCATATTGGCGCGATTTTTTTCCGTGGCTAATTTGAGGAACACATGAACAGCATAAACAACAACATCCGGCTTACCATATCAAGCAAAATAACGATACTTTGGCGGCAGTTAAATGCCCGTTCCGTATATGGCATTGGCGTCAAAAAAAATAAATCGCACCAACATGGGGCCGTAAGATTTCCATTTTGATTAAAAAATCAAATTTCTTTTTTCGAAAAAACTACATAAAAGTTGCTATGGTCGCAAAGATTTCTTGGTACTGTTACGCTAGCCGGATGCAAATCGCGCCAATAGCTTTTTTTCAACTCGCCAGTTTGCACTTTTTTTTTTCGAGTGGTAATATTTGGCCTGATGTCATATACGCACCACAGGTTTGGCGTGATTTCTTTTTTTTTTCTCTTTTTTTCTAACGAAAATTTAGCGAAAACCTGGTTTTCAAATACCAGTTACATATGCATTTTTGGTATTACTTATCCCGTCGACCAAAAATCTATCGCCAAACTATAAGATTAAATGCGAATAATGGTTGATCATAAATCTCACATTCACTTGACTTTAAGCAAGTTACACGTGTTTACGTCATCAACTGATTTTTATTTCGACGTTTTATTTGTATATTTATTAATGTTATACTAATTTATTTGTTCTTTCGTTATTTAAAATAAAAATTGTCAATTTGTATAATTTGGCAAGAGGTTTGGCGATTTATATAATTTGGCGAAATTGGTCGACGGAATAACTAAGTAGTGCCGTATTTTTTAATTATTTTCTATTATTTTCTAAAGGAAATATAAAAAAAAATAATAATTATAGAACGAAATAATTTATATAATTTTAAGAAAGAAATAAATGTAAATAAATATTTAATATTAAATAGACAACAATAGCCGGGTTACCATGTCAATCTAAATAATACCATTTTGGCGCCAATCAGGTACCCCGGTGCGTCGATAACATCTGTGCCTTTTTTTTTTTTTTTTTTTTTTTTTTTTTTTTTTTTTTTTTAAGAAAGAAGTGAAAGACATCAATTTTAAATGAATGTTGTGTATTTTAAATAAAATGAATGAAAGGAATACATTTTAAATGAAATTAATGAAATATAAAAACTATGCGGGAAAAATGTTTGTCGAATTATCACCTGCGTCTCGCTAACATAAAAATACCGTCAGAATTAATTTCGCTATCAGAATCTTTCGATTTGTCGAAAGATTGTTCAAGTAAATTTAATTATGAATAAAAGTAGCATGATACATTCCTTAGCATACCTTTAAAGGCGACCAAACTGGTCGCCAAATTAGTTTAAAATAATGACCTTTTCTGAAATTTGAAAAACAAAATATCTGTTATGATTAAAATTTGTGTTGCCATCATTAGAAAAATGTATCTAAAATTAGAAAAAAAATAATATTTCGAAAACTAATTCGAATTTAAAAATTCTAATACCAGTTTTGAGATCTGCGGATCAATAATGATTTTTGGTGTTAATTTCACCGCAAAGTATTTCATATTTTAGGAAATATCGCTGTGAAACATAATCAGTTGTTTAATCAGTCGTTTCAAAGAATCGTTATATAAATTCGTTTCATTTCAGCCGTTTCATATATCCGTTTCATAAATTCGTTTCATTATGATTTTATAGATATAGGGCAGATACCGAAACACATTCGTATTTTGGCATATATCCACAAGATCTTTTCCACACTCAAACGTTTAAATGCATTATCTCGACAAGTACAGTCATTCAGGGTAACTTTAATTCACATTTTCTCTATTTTCATATGCCACACTCTTATTTTAAGACTATTGTTGCAACTAGGGGCGTAAAAGAGAAGAAATAATCCTAAATTATTGTAAGACTATCAAAAATTAAAAAATAAAATTGATAAAAGCTATAAAAAATGAATTTTTATCCTGGTTCAAAGTTACCCTGCCATTTAGAATAACTTTGCACCATTTGATAAATATTATCTAAAATAATTCATTATAAAAAAAGTATTATAGTTAGGAAAACTTTGAAATCCAAAAAATGTTTTCAAATATGTAAAGACTCCGAATTTACATTTCCCAACATCACAAGATTTGTATAATTTATGATATTACAACAAATATCAGGCATAAGAAAAGTTGAAGAAGAGAACCATGAACATTTAGAAATTTAAAAAAAACCTGTTTATTGTTCATATAAAACATAAAAATGCAGTGGAAAACAAATTTCAATGTTTTATCTCAATAATATGTACATAGTTACAGTAAACATACTAGTACGAGTATTATTCAAACAAGAATAAAAAATGCCGAATGTATGAAATGTCAAATTTGAGTAGCTCCGCCCCGAAAAACGGCTTTAAATGAATTGTATGTATTTTACAAATGTTTGTGAAAATATTTACATGTTATATCTAATGTTCATTTTCGGCATTTCTATAAAATATACGTGCAAATATGGGAAATGTTTGACAGTAGTACCTATAATTAGTAAATTATAAACATCAGTATAACTTTGAGCCGGCTCAAAGTTACCCTGAAAATGTGGTAAAATGACAGTGCTTTCGTATTTTACATTTTATTAACTATTAATAAATAGATAATCACAAAATATTATCACATTTACAACATTTAGGCAATAATATGTCTGATAAATGAGTATATTGTTACTTACTATGAAAATTTAATTGAATTACAACAACTTCAAAACAGCATTCAAAATTACCTTGAAAACAGTACTTCACAAAAATAGTTAGATGATGCATTTAATTGCGTATATAATGTTGCTAATTTATTTTCTAAAATAAAGTGTAGAGATCCCAGTTTAGAACTTTGCCAACAGAGCACAGTTCTGGAGCTTATTTAGTTTTTTGGAGTGAAAAATATTGAAAATTAGGAGGTGGTGCAAAGTTACAACGCATGATTCAAAGTTATCCCGAATGACTGTAATGGACCTTTTAAGCTTACTGCTCGACTGCAAATGAAGTAATGCATTTCTGGAATATGTGAGTAATCTTGCCAACTGTTGATTACATGTCCTTTGATTTTTGTTTTCCATCTTCATTTTCTTTATTAATATTTTTTTTTTTTTTTTTTTTTTTTTTTTAGGATTCCTTTTAAGTTTCTTTGGTATGTCTATCTTTAAATCCTTATGATTCAGAGTACTGAGATTTCATTTTAGGCTATTTTATTATGATGCTCACCATATATTTATTTTTTTATTGAATGAATATATGGTGAATATTGAATGAATATATTTTATTTATTTATTCAATGAATACATAAAATTACATGCTATCTATAAATTAAAGATTAGATTTTAAATTTATTTATTTATTTTTAAATAAAACACCATTATTTTAATCCTTATGCAGCTTTAAATCTCTCCTAATTTTTAATTTTTAATTATTTAGAGATAGAAATACAACTCACTAGAAAGTGTCTTTATTTTCATGTAGTAGTAAAAATAAATCATTCTATTTACCGAAAATAAAACAGATACATTAGTGCATAGTTTTAGCTAAATAGTTGTATAAATTTATTTTGTTTTATTTATATAATTTTGTATATTTAACTTTTTATTAAAGACGAAATTTTATTGCCCGTTTTTGTGCATTAAATTATTTTTGTTGACGAAACGTTAGTGAAGGCTTACTGTGGAGACACAAAAAGTTTTGGTTTCTGTTAGGCTGTCTGTTAGTCTGTCTGTTAGTCTGTCTGTTAGTCAGTCTGTTAGTCTGTCTGTTAGTCTGTCTGTCTGTTCCGCGATAACTACCGGAAAAAGCATCCGATGGGCTTGAAATTCGCTGTGCATGTTAATGAGGTACCCGGACTTAGCTGTATATTTTTTGGTTAAATTTGGTTCATTCGTTCGGGAAATATGGAACATTTTATTTTGCTCTATAATGCTTTTCTATGGCAAGTCAGGCGATTTTCAGATTTTCATTTGTTGAAAGAAACGGCTCATATGAAAAATGGATTTAAATGGTAAATTTTTGATGCTGAAATTTTTAAATAAGATTATTAAATTAGCTTGAAATTTTGTCAATATATTTGCGAGATTTTTTTTAATTAGGTTTATAATATTGGGGGGAATTTTATGCATGTTTTCTAATAATATAAAGGATATTGTTTTATTAATTTGACATAATGCATATTTCATTTTTTTCCTTTTCTTTCATCTGTTGCCTAGCAACGTATTTGGTCCTAATAATATTAATATAATTGCGTGTATAATGTTTGAGTAAAGCCAACGTCAAAACGGATGAATTAATGCATTTGTATCTTTGCATATAGATGTATTTTAGCCCAGAAATAAAAATAGGCACTATTTCATTTATTTTATTTATTTTATTCATATATTTTGCTTAAAAATACAAAAGTTCATTATTTCATAGAGAATAGCGTAACATTTTTCCTTAACATTTACCAATATTTCTTTAATTGTTGCCAAGAAAATCAAAACCCGGAAAAATATTTTCTTTTAAACAATTTTCAATTGAAATGTTTTGTCGTAAAACAGGAAAATGAAAAATAAAATTAAGAATAGAAAAATTAATCTGGCGGCATATTGGAAATAAAAAGAAAACTCTCGAGTATTTCTTAATATAACAAGATGAAAAGTTTTGAGTAAGTACGCATAGCAGGTGAATTAGATGTCATTTATCGAAAACAAAGATGCTGGAATAAAAAGATCTTGGGTAAAATAAAATTAACTATTATTCACGGAGGAAAGGGGTCGTTCAAGTATTACGTAAGCATATTTTTAGTAATTTTGTACCCCTCCGCCCCCCTTGTAAGGAAAAATAGGCAAATGCTAGACCCCGCTCCCCTTTGCTTACGTAAGATTTTATGACATTTTAACATCAACACTGTTTGCCATAAAAAATTACAGTGATAAATTACGTTATTAATCCAGCAAATTTACATTAAATAAACATATAGGGGTTGTGGTATCGAAGGAAAACAAAATCGTTTTACTATATTGTTACTTATTGCATTAAACAATTCATAGAATACAAAATTGCTTTTAATATATTATTATTTATCGCATTGAACAAAAACAAGAAAAAAAAAACTTTAAGAAATACAACAGGCCCTAACTTATTTAGGCACATAACTAAAAATTTTAACAAGAATCATAGGAATGTTATGTGTTTGGCGTTCACATTTCTAGTCTGGTGTCCAAGATCTTTGAACTCATGTTTCTGCATTGTCTATTATTATGTTTTCAATGTAGTAGTGGGCTGGAATGTTCATCGTTTCCAGTCCATGTTTACTCCATATCTTTTTTCTGCAGTCCTTTAACATCCACAGAACGTTCATCCAAATCATGCTCTTTTGCTTTTTGTTGTTAAACTATAGCTGCTTCGTTGTCTAATGCTTACGTAAGAATTCTCCTCACCCCCCTCTCCCCCTTGTCAGCAAAAATAAGCAGACACTGGACTCCCTTTCCCCCGCTTACTGCTTACGTAATACTTGAACGACCCCAAATAGGTAGATGGAGATGCAGTATGCCGTAAAAACAGTTTGCAATACGATGTGCGTTATCGCTCAGATTTAAATTCTCTCATTCGGTCCAAACAAAACAAGCACGTGGAACAGGGACCGAATTCTTTGGCTTCATCCGTGCATTTTTTCTGTAAAATGAAAATGATCTGCTTATATTTAAGCAATAAGCATTCTAAGGTAGCATTTCATTGTATTATAAATTAAAAAAAACTGTATTACTAAAGCTATTACTCTGTTTTTTTTTTTTTTTTTTTTTTTTTTTTTTTTTTTTTTTTTTTTTTTTTTTTTTTTTTTAAAGCACGTCGTTGTGTTGTGCCGAATGTACCGGATTTTAGGGTTACATTTTTGGCGTCACTTAAATATTTATTGTCTGTGTACGGTTAACATGAATATTTTATTCTAAATTTAAATTTTATTAATTTATAAAAAAAAAACTTATGCTTATCGTTATAAATCACAGCGTAAAAAAAAGCTAAAATATACTATAACCATCCGCACAATCAATAAAAAATTACGAATGTAAATTTAAATACACTACGGGGGATTCAGGGGGGCTCCGCCCCCATGAAGAAATGCAATTTTTGATTTAAAAAGTTACCAGAATAAGTAGCTCATCAGAATTTCAGAACATCAATGTATAACCACTTGTTTAACACTTTTAATTTCTGAAACTTTACGAAGTATCTTGTATGCTTATAAATATTTATGTAATTTGAAAACTTTAAAAAGCGATTTGTAGGAAGTTGAATATTACGCAATCCGTGTTAAAAAACAATGACTTGCAAAGATGACGTTGAGGCTCCTGATCTGCAGATTTACTAGTTATTATATTTATAAATATACTAGCAGGCTATGCCCGCTGTACTGGTCTTTTTTTGCAAATGAATTTTAAATCATACGAAATAGTGAATTTACCTTGTACTTTAAAGCAACATAGACCTTCACCTCGAATTGAGGTAAATTGAGGGCTCCTTCCGAATTGATGTAAATAATGCAAAATTATAAATGAATCTTTCAACAATGTAGTAAAATACTCCAATTGGCGGGTGAGCCGATTACGGAAAATTAGTCCATTATCTTTTAAGTACATTCCTAAAAGAATAGACGATATGCAGAAAAAAATTAAAAAGAAATGACGAATTTAAAAAGAATATCGAAAAAAAATTTTCTTTCTTTTTTTTTACTTTTTTTTTTCTTTTTTTTTTGCAAGATGTTGGGTTTATTTTATAGTAATAACGCATAATTGCATAAATCTCTTTAAGAATAAAGTTTAATTCCCTACATTTAATGCAGTGAATATTTCTATAAACCAAATTGTCGATATTTAAAAAAAGGACAATATTTAGTAATCTGAGTTCCAATGTACTAGAATCACATGTTTCGAAGAAAATAAACCGCCATTTTTCCGTCTAAATGTATGGTGAATTTTTTTTTCTATATGTTTAAAATTAAATATTTTTATACAATATGTGTGTGTAACAAAACATTATGTTAAAATTTAAATATTTGAATCCATTTTTATAATATTAACTACTATTTACACAATTTACATTGGAATATAAAAATTCACCCCTAAAAATGCTCTCATACACTTAAATAAAACACCGTTATCCCTCCAGCTGAAGTCACGCTTATGCCTTTTTGCTTTAAAATCGCATTGTTTGGCGACAAAGGTAAATAGACAAATAACCTGCAACTCATAGGTGCAGTCATTTTTAGAATTTTGTTTGCTAATTTCTCCTGTAAGACACTTAATGGGAGAATTAGATAAAAATCAGAATAATAAACAAAACCTTGCTGAGATTTTATATAATCAATTTTTTGAGCGGCATTTTTTGTAACCTGGCGCAAGAGATAAATGGTCAAATATCGAATTAATAACAATATTTCCCATTAAATTAATTTTTAAACATTACAAATATTTCTTTCATATTTAAATTAAACATTTTCGTTTTATAAATTTAGTGTTTTTGTCTGTTTATTTTATTATTAATATTAAACAAATAACAGTTTTCTTTTATTTTATTTTGCGAGATGTTTACATTATTTTCTAACTGGTATAGCCGTTTCCATTCTTTAACCAACGGTAAACCGCCAAAATATAATCACTGGCAACCCTTTCGTCGAAAATAACAATGAAAGACGAAATTTAATACCAAAAATCATAGTTATCCCTGTATATTTGAAGCATAAACCACCGCGAGAATATTCTCTATCGAATGATACAATCTGAAAAAAATCCAACGGGTGGTTTTTGAAAACACTCGACCCGAACTTTTAGAGCTTACTACTTTATAACATATATGATATGATGTTATAGTATAACAATAATAGTAATCAAAGTAATCAAAGTAATCAAAAATAAAAATGTAACTTACATAGTACATATCTGACTTTTCTATTCGGGATCACTCTATGGTAACTTACGTTATATTTAGAATAATTTACTTCAGTAATTTTAGTAATATAACACCAAAAATAGAATTTAAAATATAAAGTTGACATAATTTGTTAATTAAACCTATTTAAAGCTCAATGTAGATGAAATTGATCTAATTTTTGTTTTATTTATTGAACTCTGGCAGTTATATTTATTATGTAACATACATTACTGAAAAAGAAATGTAATTTACCATAAAAAATATAATTTTCATTCTCAAATTTCTAGATAATTTTCATTCAAATTAATCTTTGAATAAGTTTAATTAACAAATCATGTCAACTTTACATTTGAATAATTTTTGGTGTTATATTACTAAAATTACTGCAGCAAATTGCTCTAAATATAACGTAAGTTACCCTGGAATGACCTTTCATTTGTAACCTTGCTTGCTTTCGCACACGTGTTTACTTTGGCTGATGACGGCTGTTTAACTATCCACCCCGAAACGCATCATGTGTAGTATTTTGTATTTTATGTTGATTGTAACAAAGTTTTTTTATTCTAATTGTGATTTATCACCAGCTTTTTCGGTGCTGTTTCATTAAGAGAAATTTTGACTGATATTTAATCTATGAATTTTTACGATATATAACTAAGTAGACAAAGAAGGTTACCGAAAATAAGAATGAAATTTATTAAAAAAAAAATACTGGCAACAATAAGTGTTATTTTAATGTAAGCAAGAAATAAAAAATATATGTTTTATATATTTCTTTTTTTTTCTTTAATCAGATTTATATTTATCCCCTTGAAAGGCACATCCAATAGAGAAAAATATATCTTCGAAAAAAGCTCATGATTCAGATTATAGATGAAAGCGCAGGGATGATTTTTCTTTGCCAGAAATGATTTACATTTGAATAAAGATACCACTTTTCCTTTAATATCTGAATGAACATTTAAAAAGTGTCAAGTGATCGATAATATATGTCAACCACGTGCCAGAGAGATAAAGAGTGAATAATGATGCACCCATCTCTGAGATTGCAAATTTCATGCAAATCCTGTTTATGAAATGGGTTCATATTTCAAAATATATCGCCGTATTCAATATGTTCAGAGGCACTATTTACACAGTCTGACATTTTATAGGACTTTTATTACGCTGTACTGTAACCCATAAAGCTTTTTTTTTTTTTTTTTTTTTTTTTTTTTTTTTTCACAATCACGTACTTAAAAAAAAAAAAAAAAAAAAAAAAAATCTTAAGCTTTGTGTTGTGCTTTCTTTGACCAGTTACACTGATAGAAATAATTCATATTTCGCTGCACTGAAAAAAGTTTGGGTACATTAGGGTGTATTTATTATAATAATCAAATATATTATTTATATGCATCTGTAAGTGTACAAGTGCAAAAATTTTTTTTCTTTATTTGCACAGAGGAACATTGTATTTATAAAGACATGAGATAATGGAGATTACTTAACGCTAGAACTATCGGAAATTTTACTGAAGTTCTATTGTCTGTTAATATTCTCTAAGTCTGTTACTATTCTACGACCATAATTTTTATTTAAAACTATTTGACTTATATATTTAACTTATTGTTACTTGGATAAATATTTAGTTTGTTTTAGAGAAATTTCTTGTTTGGATGTACATGTCGGGACTATTATACCCGTTCTGTAGAAAGAGGGTTAATTGAGTACAGAGTAAATATAAGATATCACGCAACAAAAGGGCATTCAGAAATTGAATTTAAACATAGAGTCACAATACACATATTTTGTGAAAATGCACGTTATTTTATTCAAAGCTGAATTTAACTTCCAAATTATACAGCGAAGATATTGTCGCGATATCTTCAACAGATATCGCAACTTATATAACTTCTATATTAACATATTAGGTAGCTTTCTTTACAAAAAGCTACCTATTGCAGCCGTTCGGAGGAAAGCGATTTCAAAAAATTTTGTTATATTTTCATCGATCATGACCCCCAGACCCCGAAACCACCCTCCGTTCAAAATTGATATATATATATATATATATATATATATATATATATATATATATATATATATATATATATATATATATACATATATCTGACATATGTCACACGGTAACTCTCGTATTTATGAACCGATTTGGATGTAATTCGGTGTGTACATAGTACATACCAATGTCTCGACCGAGTTCGTTGGCCAGCTCCATCCGCCATTTTGTTTCAAAATGGCGGCCATTTAAAATTTAAAAAAAAATTTAAAATTTGAAATGTGGTGCCAAAAAATTGAAAATGGAAAAATATTTTTTTCTTATGTATTTGACCTTTATACAAAGACTCCGTAGCAGTTTTTGTTTTGTCTATATCTTAAAAAATGGCTGAGTTATAGCATTTTGAATTTCTAGCAAAGCTGACATTTTGAAACGTCCTGAATTTTGTCACGCGATAAAAGGCGTATTTATGAACCGATTTGGATGTAACTTCGTTTATACATAGTAGAGATCAATGTCTCGAACGGGTTCGTTGGCCAGCTTCATCCGCCATCTTGTTTAAAAATGGCGGCCATTTAAAATTTTAAGAAAAATTTAAATTTGAAATGTGGTAGCAAAAAATTGAAAATTGAAAAAATATTTTTTTCTTATTTGTTTGACCTTGATAAAAAGATTCGGGAGCAGTTTTTGTTTCGTCTATATCTTAAAAAATGGCTGAGTTATAGCATTTTGAATTTCTAGCGTGGCAGACATTTTGAAACGTCCTGATATTTGCCACGTGATAACAGACGTATTTATGAACCGATTTGGATGTACCTTGGTGTGTACATAGTACATACAAATAACTCAACCGAGTTCGCTGACCAGCTTCATTCGCCATCTCGTTTCAAAATGGTGGCCATTTAAAAAAATAAAAAAAAATTAAAATGAGATACCAAAAAATTGGAAAATGAAAAAGATTTTTATTTGTATGTGTTTCACCTTAATACAAAGATTCCGGAACAGGTTTTGTTTCGTCTACATCTAAAAAAATGGCTGAGTTATAACATTTTGAATTTCTATTGTGGCTGACATTTTAAAACGACCTGATTTTTGTCACGCGATAACAGGCGTATTTATGAACCGATCTGAATGTAACTTGGTCTGTACAAAGTACATACCAATGTCTCGACCGAGTTCGTTGGCCAGCTTCATTCGCCATCTTGTTTCAAAAGGGTTGCCATTTTTAAAAAAAAATGTAATTTAAAATTTAAAATGAGGTATTAAAAAATTGGAAAATGAAAAAGAATTTTTTTATGTGTTTGGCCTTGATACAAAGATTCTGGAGCAGTTTTTGTTTCTGAAAATTTGTTCTTTTGTTTATATCTTAAAAAGTGGTTGAATTATAGCACTTTGAATTTCTATCATGGCTAACACTTTGAAACGATCTTGTATTTGTCACGAAGTACCACACTTATTCGCCTATTTCGATGGAAGAAGGCATGTGGATAGTATACATCAATATCTCGACCAAGTTCGCTGGCCAGCTTCATCAGCCATCTTGTTTCAAAATGGCGGCCATTAAATAAAAAAAAAAAATTATATTTAAAGTGAGGTGCAAAAAAATTAGAAATTGAAAAAGGTTTCTTTCTTAAGTATTTGACCTTGATATAAAGATTCAGGAGCATTTTTTGTTTGTCTTTATCTTAAAGAACGGCTCAGATATAGCAGTTTCAATTTCTAAAGTGGGTGACATTTTGAAAAATCTGTTTTTTTCCTGCGACAGCACTCGTATATATCAACCGATTCCGATATGAGTGAGCATGTGCACAGCAATTACTAAGGTCTCGACCAAGTTCGCTGGTTAGCCTCATCTACCATGTTGTCTTAAAATGGCAGGCACTTTAAGAAATCGCCGAATTTGGCAGCCAAATATAAGTGACTTTAAATAAAAGCAGCTTGGATAAAGCTGACTAATTTCGTGAAATTCCCATTCATAATGATTTAGTATTGATAAAAATTAGTATCGAATCTCCTACATTCGGTTTCCACTTAATTGAGCTTCGTGTGTTTGAATAATATAAGTTGACTTTTTAAAAATAAGGAATATGAAAGCTACTTCTTCCTCCCGGCACTGGCCGGAAGGACTTTTTTTAATATGTATACAACTTATTGTAATATAACTTCTTTGATTTGTATAAAATTTAATAACAAGAGAAGTGCTGAGAGACACTATCTATGACAAAGTAGTTACCGCCAGTCCGAAATACAGGGCATGTAGAGTGCAGTTCCTTCAACAGGGATGATGTCAACGTCTATCGCTTATCGTGATCATGCCAAATTTCTCACAAAATAATGTATTACCAATAGATGTGTTGAAAAATTCATCAAAACACCTTCATTTATGTTAAAATTTTGAATAGATAATCAGTTTCGGCTTGCTATAAAGCACTATGTCTTTATGACTGAATTGCTAAATTGTTTTGGCGATTTATGCGCGAAAGATATAACTTTTAACATTTTCAAGTATTTTAAAATTATACCTTTTATCTGAAAAGAGATAGCTAAATAATAATAGAAGATTTTTCGCAACCTAACCAAATACATTTCATATTCGATGCTATACAAAAATAGAATTATAATCAATACCTTAACCTGAAATCTGTAAGATACAAGCCACGAAGAAAGTTGCTTTCGAATAATTGGTGGAAAACAATTTCTAAATATATTATTGTAATATGAATCAAATTAAAGTAGATTATTTATTATTTTTTACTTTTATTCTGAAGAAATTTTGCATTTGTTATTTATTAGATAGTAATTTGCAGATTTTCAGTTAACATGTAATGCATTTTGTGTGCAGAAAGACATTTATTGGACACGCTATTTCTAAAAATGCAATTTCTGAATAGTACACCTTTTAAAAATAGTAATTGTAATGCCAAAATATAAGTGATATTTAATAAATATATTTAATATCTACCAATTTAGTAAATTTTCTGTTAAAAAATTTCAATAATATGAATTAAAAATAAAATATTTCTATTCTAATTTGCGGAAAATAATAAAACCTTAAATATCCAGAGTGCAATTTTAGAATTCATACATATACCATTTAAGCATTTTCAATAAATTAAAAATTTATTTCATTCTAGATACTTTTTTTAACAATAAAAGAATATATCTTGAAATGCTGCAATCCTACAAATGAAAAAATTCTTCGAAGAGGATGCTGTTGCTTAAATATCATGACAGGTGTAATTTCAGTGTTGCCAATACCACTTTTCTACAACTTTTTCAAAACCTAAAAGAAATATTTAAGACAAATACTCATCTAAACAAAACTTATACCCTAAAATTAATATTTTTTTCTAAATTCGTTTTGAAGAATTATCTTACTTTTAAAAGAAACCATTTTTTTATTTATATTTTAGTACTTCAGAATTATTTCACAAATACCAAGAATACCTGATTCTTAATTTATTAATCAAGTGATTCGGAAAAGTTTTTTTGGTAAAAAATGCTTAATCTGTGTTAAAGTTTCTCGAAAATATATTTAAAATGCATTTTTCGGAGGTGATAAATGCGTTTCTCTAATCCGTATCCATCATCACTCTCGCATAACAATCGAGAAGGCTTTGATATATCTTCCCGAAACGGTTTGTGATCCAAGCATTCATCCTTTAGCTAGGAATTGGATCGTTTACATTTATTTTATAGAACAACTTTCTTATTTCAGAGTAGGATGATACAAGAGACAGTAAATGTATTTCAGTATTCGTTTTGAAAAGGTCGGTCCCATTATCCGTTTTAAATTGCAGTTTTTTATTTCATTTTTTAAAAGCCCTAACTAAATTGACAGTAATTAATAAAACTAATCCCAAAATTCAATGTACACTTTTAAAATAATTTTTATGCATGCATTCAAATATTGTAAGCAACGTCTAAAAATAAGCGTTAAAAAGCTTTATGGGAAGTATGAATTAAGACGTTACGAGTAATACTGTTTTGTATACCGTATTAGCATTCTTATTGTAAACTATAGCTACGTTCTACAAAAAATGTATATATATATATATATATATATATATTTAATATAGGAAATAATTAAAAGTGAAACTTAAAAAAAAATTATTTATCATTGAAAAAACAATTGTTTGTCGAAGCTTGATGAAAGTTGATTATATTTCTTTGACGATATTGTATCTTTATATCTTAAAAAACAATCAAACTAAAAGCAAATTAGTAAACTAAACTAATCTAAAATTATTAACTGAAAGATGTTCAAAAGCTATGACGTATAAAAGTTGACAAAATATCTGTTACTATAACAAAATAAAAAGACTAGTTTTAATTTTAAAATAAACAAATGATCTATGAAATCTATGAGTCTCGTTGATTTAAATGATTTATTGCAGACTTATACGTTAAAAGAAAGATTTATAAAACTATATATATTTATACTGTCCGATACTTTAAAACTAGGATCGATATATATATAGATTATTTTCAAGGATAACGTTTACAGGTACGTATTTATGAATTAATAGTTCAGACTTTTTCATTATTATTTTTAAAACAATTATACTAAAAAGTACTTAATTTAGATGTTACTTAATTAGCTCCTAAAAAGCATTTGAAAGAACAATATATATATATCAAATTCAATAACTATGAAATAGTTCTTGTACAATAAAATAGAAAACAGAGATATTTAAATATAATAAAATAGGAAAATGAAATATTTAAATACATTAATAATAATGATTATATTACTTGTTTATTTACAAAATGTATATGCTGTGCATTGGTAAACAGTTCAACAATGCATCCTGTAGAAACAGCGTTCTAATTCTTTGGGATATAAAGAACATCGAAATGGGGACTTTGAAATACATCCTCATAGAAACGTCTATTATAAACATAAATATTCTAAAATAGCCAAATATTAAAGCAAAGCTATAACAAATCCAGTTTTTTGACAAGAAGTATCTATAGAAAAAATGCATTGCGCACATTATTTTATCTTAAGATTATTTTCCGCGAATAGACAGACATGTTTCTTTCTTATACATGTAGACATTATAGCAAAGGATAAAAAATTGGTTCAGTCTTTTATCTAAAGCAAAATACGTAGATGAAGGTCCATACTGTCACAACAACATTATGAAAAATGACCAAAATGTTTAAATCGGAAGTATAAAGTAAAATATTGTTTTTAAGATACCTCGTAAAAGTCGTTAACCTCGTCTTACGCGTTTTTGACATCGTAACTCGAATAATTTTCTACTTTTAGTGACGAACATTATTTCTCGTAAGAAAAATATTCTAGATAAGATCTAGAAATACTCATCCCAATACATCGGATCTCGAAAAGAAAATATTAACGAATGCTTGTGAAAGAATGAAGATTATTTTTATATCACATAATTCGCAATTTAAGTTGAAGAGATATTTCAAAATAAAAAAAAAGAAATTTATTATTTATGGACATGGAACAACTAAACGACGGTACTAGTTTATTTTTAGCACAATTATTTTAACTTGTAAATAAATCATATCAGATGTAAATTTCCAACTGGGCGAAAAATGTCCCGACCAGAAATCGAACCAGAGATCTCTTGGCTGAAACCGCCAATGTCCTGCCATCTGAGATATCCCTGACGAATATGGTTGAACTTTTACATCCAGCTAACCTTATTGATTATAGCATCTGTTATATTCTATATGTATCTTAGGGTGTTTCATTTTGTAAGGAAAAAAATAAAATGTAAATTTTTTGCAGACTTTGCTTGCGCCCCGAGTCTAAGTGATATAAAAGACACATATGCCAAATTTCATTAAGATCGGATAATATTTAGGGGTAGCACACTTTCATCAGGTTTGTAAAAGTAGGTAAAAAATACGATGTTTTGATGTTAATTACTTTTATTGGGAAAACTAGAAATCACATACTTCAAATAATACAGAAACTAGACATTAAGATTAATAGATAGCATAATACGCAAAACATGTGTTATATTAATGAACTTTGAACGATGCAATCTCTTCTTTATTCGCTCGGTGACGACTTTTCTGTGAAGCTCGACTACCATCAACAAGGATTGCTTTTGTTGTTTGTTCCAAACAAATTCGCTTAATCAGATCAATTACTCTTCCTGCTGTATCATTGACCACAATAAGAACTTTCACATGGCTTCTTAGAGAATCCCTGTAGTATTCTGTCGCACCGTGTATCCCAAATTATTCAAAGAACGTCTTTCTTTTATTAATAATGATTCAGGCCTTTTCCTTCCAAAACTAGGTATTTAACTAGAATAGTTTAATTTCCTTTTGCTTTACAGGTTTGGTTTCTAAATTTAGAGTCATATTTCTCTTATTAGCTGGGGTAATACATACTTACAAAAAAGCCAGTCCTACGTTTGTTTCTAAAAGACACCAAAGGTATCAACTTAGCAACTCTGAGAGCACTTTTTTTACATCTGTACCTGGTGAAGTGTTCAAAAGCTGCAGCATATCCAAATCCTTCTTTGGATCCCATTGGTTTAAAATTGCCTCAAGACAAAAGTGAGCTAAAGCTAAATGATGCTGAAACAATGTGCAATTCTTTTCATTTCTTTCATTCTCGTTTAGGAATATTTAACTGTTTAGAGAAAAGTACAATTTTAAGTGCATGTACTGCATTTCCCATCCACCTTGCTTGATGCAGAGCCTAAGGATCCTGAAACTGAAGTCGTTTTTAGACCAATCTTCTAAGTACAGGAGTAAGAATCGTAAAAACTCTTTGTAATCTTCTCTTAGATGACTTCTGTCTTTTATGACATGTTGGGGATATTTAACCCGTTCGTACATTAATTCCATTTTTTGAGGCGAAAATCTTGTCAACTCCACTAACTGGCGAACTCATATCATCTTCCCTTTGTGACCTAAGAAATGCTCTATGTTCTTGTGATATGTTAATCATGCCCATCACATTTTGCCAGGAAATGTCAAATAACTTGATGAGATCACCTTTCCAAATCTGCTGTTTCACATTTGCTTTATCCGTGTTTCTCGATTTCTCTTTACTCCGATTCTGTTATTCTTTGTACATATTCTGTAAACCAGCACTGATATTCTCCTCCGTCTTAACAGGAATATTTGTTTTCTTCTACACTTCCTGTAGTTTAGGACTGGTAGATTTAGCAGAATCCGAAAGTATTTCTTTCGTTTCCTTGTGATGGTAAAAAAAAAAAAAAAAAAAAAAAAAAAAAAAAAAAAAAAAAAAACTAAGAGTACTTATTCTTTTGCGGGGAGTCGAGCTAATAAAAACACATTACATGGTACCTTTCCTAGCCATCCAATTCATCTTAAGGTTCTCATTTTAAAGTTCAATTACCTTCAAAAGATGAATAAAACAAATGAGTAGCCCATTAGTACAAAGTACTTCAATAATTAGAAAATTCACAAATTTGAGATAAAAGTGATAAAAGTGTGCAACCTCTAAATATTATCCAATCTTCTTGAAATTTGGCATATATATCTTTTACATCACTCAGACTTGAGGCGTAAGCAAAGTGATATTAAAATCACATGCTTGGAAAAATTAAATACCCTAATGTATCTGTCTATATGTATCTGTTATATTATGGTTATAGATGGCCCAGTTGGAAAGTTAAATCTGATATGATTCATTTAGAATTAATTGTTTTAAAATTAATCTAGTATAATTACATATCCAGCGATTTCTGGAATTCCATTACCTGCGATTTATTCTGTTGATCTGAACCAGATGACAGACCAGATGCTATAATCAATAAGGTTAGCTGGGTGAAAAAGTTCAATCAGATTCGTCCGGATAGATCAGAGGGTAGAGCATTGGCTGCTTCAGCCAAGAGATCCTTCGTTCAAATCTTGGTCCGGACATTTTTCACCCAGTTGGAAATTTACATCTGATATAAAGTGCGGCAGCGAATAACACAGGGCAATAAAAGTAATTGTCTCGTGACTGGAATAATTTACATATGAGCGCAAAGCTGCGCTCATAGTAAAATATTAAAAATAGAGAGTTAAATTGAGATAAAAATTGCAAAAAAAGCGTAGTTTTCACCAAAACTACGAATTATACAAACTTTGAGCTGTTGTAAGTCATATAAATCTGAACAAAGTACAAAAACTATTGTTAAAATCGGGCAATATATACCTTCTCATATTAAAAAGGGAAATAATTAAGTCAGTATAACATAATCAATTTTTTAGTCTATTTCATGGGCCAAAAGAGCGGCTTTATGGACCCTGATCCTTCGTGCCCTTTATGAGCTTACGGATCATTGGTCCATCAAAGCTCCCTGCTTTAACTTTTCAATACACGCTTATAAATACATGCAATTTGGTTAACACCTATTATATAAAAGAGGGATGTTACATATTTTAAAACGTAGGCCTGATATGTTAAAATCAAGGTAATATATTATATATTCAGGTGGCCAATTTTATATAGGAATGGTGTTTATTTCCTAAACAACAAAAGCACTGTTTGCCAATGTAATGCAACTAATATTTTAAGAAGTACAGTCGTGGAAAATAAAAGTAAACACCCTCTACTAACTCCTCAACAAATTATCGTGGATGAAAGGTGCTGGTACCGAACGATTGGAAATAAAGTCCTCTTTTAAATGATGTATATAAAATTTTCTTAGGGGGGCAACTACATATTAAAACGAATCCAAACTTAATTTCTTTCAATGGCAACACCCAATTGTAACAAGATATTTCAAATCTTTGCTTCAAACTATGCCTAGACACGAAATTTCAAGTCATTTAAATGATAAGTTTTTCAATTATAACATTCAAAATTTAGTGCTTCTAATGTTAAATTACATTTTCAGATTTTTATTTATATCTCCTGAAATTATGCTCCTAATGTGCTAATATTTTTTGTAGCAATAATATTAATATACCCAAACATAAATATGCTGAATTTGCAATTTTTAAAATTTTATGATGTGAATTATGAAATTAATATTCGAAAAAATTATGAATTGCAACCTACAATTTTTTTTTTGATGTCCTGCTTATGGAAATCCAAAATTTCACATTTTTCTTCCAATAAGTTTTCAAATTATGCTTAAAAAACGGCAAAATCGTGGTTTAAGGGGCCATCTATGATAGAAGTGACAAGGTATTTTGAAATTTCTTCTACTATTCTGTAATCTAGCAGTCTTCAATGACTGCCTGGGTAGCGCTTACGATGCCTTGATCAAGAAGGATGCTCTCTCGGTCAACAATCAAGTACCGAACTTCAATTTGGATACAGCCCCTAAAATGCGCTCGTTTTAAAATAATTAATTTCTCGGAAACTTATCGCACGGATTGCATAAAAATTTGTTTTTAGGCTAATATAAGGGTGTAGAATTCATTTATGCTGTCAGAATTGTGTACTGCTAATGAAAAAAATAAAGTTATAGTTCGATTAAATATGTAGAGGGTCCCCTAAGCAAATTTTATATAAATCATTTAAAAGTAGACTTTATTTCCAATCGTTCGGTACCAGTAACTTTTGTCTACGGAAATTTGTTGAGGAGTTAGTAGGGGGTGTTTACTTTTTTTCCCCACGACTGTACATATATTTTATAATAAGTCTACATGCAACAAATTGTAATACAATTTCCTTGCAATATATAAAACAACACCTTATAAAGCAAATAAAAGCTATTGTAACTAACAGTTCATCTTCTGTAATCAGAAACCATAATCGAACAATGTTTTCTACGCATAATTCAGGTTTAAGTGATGGTATTGTCATGATTGATTTTTAGGTTTTAAGAGATTTTTTTAGAGCAAGAAAATATTCTATTGAAACTATTAATATAGTTATTTAAATGGCAATTTTTACAAATTTGTGTATTAGTACTAGCTAAATTTTTAGGATTTACAACAGAATACTTAATTTCCGAAAATCCTCATCGAGAAATTTACACGGCGAAATAAACATACTTATTACTTTCATGAGGGAAATAAATTCCAGAAAACATATAAACTACATTTCAATATAACCGAATATCACAGAATACATTTATTTTCCTTTCTTCAAAAAATCAAATTCAAGTAAGGGTTTTAAATTTTCATGTTTTCGGAATTTAAGACGAGTAGAACAATCTTATGCTTACATATATATACATTTCAATCTGCGTATGATTATTAAGCTAAATAAATGATGTGATTGTAGCATGAAGGCCAGTTAAATAACTTTCAGAACAGCTTCATATGCATGTCTCACTAGTATATCATTTTTGTTATGAATGTCAAAAAATTACAATGTATTTCCTTAGATCAGTTATTTTCAAAGTAATATTTTATATATTTATGATTAGTTTTGCGTAGTTAGAATACTAAAATCTTTCATTTTCTAAGAAAAATTTCGGTATAATTGTTTTACAAAAATTATCTAAAGATTATTTTTAAAAAATTGTAATGAAATTTGAAAATTTCATTACAATTTATTTATTTATTTATTTCATTACATTCATTACCATTTATTGAAAATTATGTATACTAAAGGTATCTAAATCCATTTATAAAAAAGAAAAGAAATATTTTAAATTCTATGTACTCCTTAAATATGTAAAAAAATTAGAAAAACAACCAATTGGATAGTTACTGATCAGCGAAAATCCTAAATATACTATTCCAAACAATTCTTTAGAAAACAAGGACGATTGGTATATACATATATATATGTGTGCGTATGTGTATATGTGCATACATGTTATATATACAGTACGTATGTATACTTAGGAGGCATCTAGAAAGGCAGTTTGTTTAATCAATTGAAAAAATTGACTGACTGGCTTTAGACGAAGTTCTACCATATTTTCATTTCAAGTTGTGATCCAATAGTACTGTTATGGATCATAAACTGTTATGGTACACACACACCTATTGAAAAACGATATCAATTTTTCTGATAACTAAGTGATGAGAGATTGTTTAACAGCATAATCTTACTGAAGTTTTAAGATATCTGCCTACGTTTGGAACAATCTTTATAAAATATGTACAATATTGAATAAATATATGTATTTTTAGTTCAAATGCAATACAGAAAGAGGAAAAAATATAAAATCCTAGTAGTATCTTCATTTTTTTAATTGGAATTTTGCCATTTTATAAGCAAAATTTCATGACTACGCTAGGCAACGTGCCTCAATTTAACTGAATATATTTTACTTTCCTTTGTACATACTTCTATTACACTTACCTGTGCATTGAACTAAGCGTTTTACAATATCTTCATAATTAACTGAAATGTTTTAAAATGTGTGGAAAATATAATTTTTTAAATAAAAAAATAGCATTTATTTTACATTCGACGACCTATGAAATAATAAAATTATCACATGAGTTTTGAATTTGGTTCAGAACATTGTGAGTTCTATAGAAGACATTCTGACAAATGACTGAAATATGTTTAAAACAGTTTGTGTAATGAAGTTCGTCGAACACGGATATAACAGAAAAATTAATTTCCAGATATCGCATTTAAAGGTTTATTTTATATCTCTGAGATACCTACAAAATTAATCTAGAAGTGTCAATTAAGGTTTATTAGCGTTTTTATGGAAAAAAAAGAGAAAAGGATGCATAGAAACATTGTTTGCATTTCTCTTGTCTTCCTGCACCCATTTCCGATGTTTGATTCAATACTAATTCCTTCTTTTTTGCCATATTTCTTCTTCTAGTAATCATATAAATGAAATAAACAATTAAATTTAAAAAATCAAAAAACCCGACTGAGTAAAAAGCGAACTAATTAATTATTTCTCATCAATGTGAAACTATATTTTTTTCAATTCTTACTATTAGCTCACACTCTCGCTATATATATCTTGTTCAAATTTTCAATCGTTAATAAATACTTATTATTCATCCAATCAAGCTCAAATAAATTTTTTTTAACTTGTAGTGGATGACACTTGATGTTAATTCAGTTTTTTTCAAATATTAATTCATTAATTAAATTAAATTAATTAATTTTCAATAATCGAGAGAGCCCTCTTTTTGATCAAGGTATGTTAAGACCGAGAGAGCCCTCTTCTTGATCAAGGCAATTTAAGCGCCACTCAAGAAGAAAAAAGAATGGGAGAAAAAAAATTTCTTATTGACCTAAGTAGGAATTGACTTAAAATATTTTTTTTTATATTACTTGTTTATATTACTTACCTATTTTTTTAATTACTTGTGTTGATGACTTTTAAGTTGTGTTTATTTGTTGCTACCTATCTATAAACACTGTTTTGATGAGGTCTATTGATGTTTATGATGGTTAGAGTTGTAGTAAAGTTAGAGATCCTACCTACACAACTTCCATGTTGTATAATATTTTAACGGAGCTTCGACTGTAAAATAGTCAATGAAACATCGTCTTCATTTTGAAAGACATATCCAATGATATGCCCCTCAATAGGGTGCGTAAATTTTTTGTTTCGTCTCTACCGCCATTTTGAGTTTTACGGCCGCCATTTTTAATTTATAAAAACAGAACCTAGCCTATAATCATCGGGCCGTTAAGACAAATTGATAGAGACCTCATTCATTAAAATCCGTCCAGCCGTTGGGGTGTTTCGAGAGTATAAAGAAATCCACATACACAGATACGCGTGAAACACATAACCCTTCTTTTCAGTCGGGTAATTAATACTTATTTGGAATCGCAAACGCTTCCTTTTTCTAATAAATAAAACAAAATCGAAAATTTTCACGAAAACGGGCATAAAAGACCATTTTTAACAGTTAATGTATTAAAATGTATATAATTTTAAAACACAATTTTTATTGGGTTGAAAGATATAAGTATGTTGTTTCGTTTCATGTATTTAAAAAATTGTAATATGCAGAATTAGCATTTATAGGGGGCTCCAAACTGTTAGACATTTGAGAAGCAGAAAATTGCTATAACAGCTTACGCGCAGGATTACAAAATAAATTTTGCAACTAGAAGAAAAATTTTGGTGTCAACTTATACCTCCGATTGTAATAATTAACCTGAACCTCAATAAATTTGTGTAATACAAAGTTGTATCTAGCCGATGCAAAAGTTTGGAAATTTCAACAGTATAATCACCTATTTTTTTTTTTTTTTTCGAACAATAAAAAGAAAATTTTAGTTTCAGTTTATACAGACTAACATGGAGTATATGTTTTGAAAATTTCATGAAAAAATATTCAGAAGTTTTTGCGATACCGTGTGCGTTATGCTCAAAAACATCATTCGGAGAAAAATGCCTTTTGGAGAAAAAGTTTCGGAAACGCCGGTTCAACTATTCAGCAAGTATAATTCTAAAAGCCATAACTTCTGTTCTAACGGTAATTTCAAAGAAACAATTACATCAAAATGTTCATAAAAGATAAAAGTTTAACATCTAAAAAATTAAAATTTCGAAACTTTTGAAGCTCTAAGAGTCTTGAGACACCTTAAGCAATAAAAAAAAAGCTTTTAATTTCAAAAAGAGTGCAAATTCTTTTGTGTACCCTAGTATATGAATTTATTTGCACTACACACAATATTGAGTAATATGTTCAGTTGAATTGAGAAATACGTAAAATAATTAAAAGTAAATTATCAGGAGTTCCTACCGATATTTCAAATGAAAATCAATTTTCAAATTATTTCTGCTTAAAAGGCGCACAGGCCAACTAAGTGAAAAAATATTCCATGCCGGTAGTCGAATCCGGGCCATCAGTATAGCGCACTGACGTTCTACCGACTAAACCACATGGAACGATACCCAGCCCGGAACTTCTCACTATTACAGGTTGCCAAGGCTACAAACGCAGCACAAGATAGCATATTTTCCGTGAGCCACCGACATGGGCCAAACACAGACACTTAACTAAATCCAGCATCGTTTGAATCTATATTAATATTTGGAATTTTTCCAGCGAGAAACATTCGCCTTGCATACAATATTTCAAATGAAAATCAAATTTCAAATTATTTTTTCTTAAAAGGTGCAAAGGGGAATGTTTCTCTGTTATCGTCCCATGTGATTTAGTCGGTAGAACGTTAGCGCGCTATACTGATGGCCCGGGTTCGAGTCCCGGCATGGAATCTTTTTCACTAGGTTGGCCTTTACGCCTTTTAAGCGAAAATAATTTGAAATTTGATTTTCATTTGAAATATTGTATGTAAGGCGAATGTTTCTCTCTGGAAAAATTTCCAAATATTAATATTCTTACCAATAGTCTGTAATATTTGAATATTATTTTGTGCATTTCTGTATATAACTCTTATAACTTACCGACATGATAATTATTATACACTAAAATTTAGTGAACCCTACAACGTTTAACATATCTAATAACTGTTCCCAGAAATTATCGCTTATAGGTGACATTGAATTTAAATAATTTTTAGCAGCCATTTATTTGATCTGCACAACTGACACATAACGGATAAGATACTAAATTTTAAACGAGTACAAAAGGTAACAGAAAACGCGTTCTAACAATTATCACTCATATACAATAGTGTATTAGAATACTTTTGCACGGTCCGTAAAATAAATAAATAAATAAATACTAGGTGAAGCAGTTTCACTGAAACTTAATAACGTATATATCAATTTCGTGCAAATCCAAGTATTTTGGATATTTGCAGCACAGATGACATCCAGATATACAATTCGATGTCATAGATTCTTTTGAATTATGTTGGTAAATATTAAGGGGATAGTGGACACTAAAAAACGTCAAAATCGATTAAAAAATTGATTTTTCGATTTTTAAAATGTAATCAATTATGTTTTATTTAAATACCTATGCATACGTATAGTAAATCATGTTTGATTAGTATATTGTAGTTTAACTTATAAAATATAGTTTTAGAAATGTATGCGTACTTTAAATGTTTTCTCAGAATTGGAAACTTCGCATATTTTTTAAATTTGAAAAGTTCCACGCGTATTCTTAATTATTAGATTGTATTAAAATATTTACTGTGCACCCCTCATACAGTAATAAATAAAAGTTAGCATAGATATTTCTATAAGGAACATTTTAATGTTAAAATTTGCTACAATATACAAAAACTGTCGTTATTTTACACGAAAAGGTAGAGTATTCTTATAATTTTTGAAGTGAAAACTTTTTTAGGCGCGTTGAGCTTTTTTTGAGATGGAGAAAAACCACTGATTTGGAGACACTGTTACGTAACCGAGATGCTAGCATTTTGGCACATAGACACTAGTGCGCCAAGCGGTGAATGACAGGAACTTTTCCCTCTTCAGCTCAATCCGCAAAAGAAGAACGAAGGTAAAACTCACTTTTTCTCCCGGCGTTCACACAGGAACACACACAAAATTTACATTTTCGTTGCAGTACGCTGTTGTGTTCATTGTTAAAGACAAATATTTGATACTTTCATTATTGAAGTGAAAGCTTCTTTGGGCGCGTTTGGCATTTTTTGAGATGGGAAAAACCATTGAACTCGTGATACTTTTATTGTAACCGACACCTCTGTATATAAAAATGTACATGTATTGTGCATAGTTCGGTATAACGAGGGCGGGCAATTAATTGTTATTGATTGCTTAATCAATAACAACAATTTACAGGCAAGCGCGCCGCATGCTTGCCTGTGCGCTGTTCGTTCCCGAAATACACGTACAAGAGTTAGAAAAAGGAAATCTTATCAAAAACATCTCATCTAAAAATTAGCCAAGTCTCGTGACTCTTGCTAAAATAAAACTACCTTGCTCTAGCAAAATAAAATTATCTTTATTCAACAGTTGTTATTTATGTCAATAGTTGGCGGCAAAAGTGAACTATTCGATGAAATATTGGGTAAGTTTAGCAGAAAAACTCTCTTGTTTTTAAAATTCGTGTTATTTTTGCGTTATGGTGTATGTCATAGCATCAAACTATAGCGATATTTCTAATAATATGGTAGGGGTTTTAAATATAACAAAAGCATAAGCGCAATTATTTATCAAGAAATGTTAACATACTTGCAGAATTATTTGACTTGCAGAAATATTTAAATTCACCAAAACAACATTTGGTAAAACAAATTATTATTTTGTTTTTCGTCAGTTAAAATGAATTATACCGCATTCGTGACCTACCTATTTCGTGTAACTAAAAACCGATAACGCTGTATTTTATCGTGTTGATGGTCTGGTCAATGACCAACAATATTGGCGGGAATTTCGATTACGGAAGATAAAATACGGGGCACAGATGTCAGATACGCGCTTGGGTACGTAATTGACACCAAAATGGCGTTATTACAATTATTTTATTTTACAAGGTAACCCGTCTACTGTTGCTTATTTATTAATAAATTGTTCATTTACTTTTATTTTATTTTTTGAAGTTTTCACTTCTATTGATACTCCCGGAGTACCACTGTTTTTTTTCTTTGTTTTTTTCTTTTTACACGTTCAGTGAACTTTTACAATGTATGCTAACTTTCTTTCTAATAACCGAAAAGTACCTGATACAGAAAAAAAGTCATGTTACATTCAAAAGAAATGCGCATGGTGCATTTTAGAGTATAACAATTATTCGATATTTTAAAATTTTAAAATTTTTATAATTTAAAAACTTTTTATTATTTTAACACAAAATTTTGAATTTAACTGTTTGAACTTGCCATTAATAAGTCTAGAAATTTTTAAATAAATCTTTTGAAAGTTAAAAGATTTGATTTTTAATGTCCTCTATCCCCTTAAACAGAAAATGCTACATATAGCAATAGAGAAAAGGGCCAAATAAATACTTGTATTTTCGCATGTTCATAAAAAATATGAAATGAATTAAAAAATTAAAAAGAACTAAAAGCAATGTATTATAAACAAAATTAAGGGGACACAGTACCTTTTAAACTACTTTTTCGATTTTGAACAGTACTGTAATATACTTAAATATAATGTCACTTCAGATATTAGGTACTATAAAAAAAATATAATTTCATATAATTTAAAAAAAAAATCTTGTAGAACAGCCTACTTAACTAAAATTTAAATAAAAAAAAATATATATATTTTTTTTTAAATCCCTACTACTTTTTTTAAATATGAATATTTTTGCTTCATTTTTTTCCATATTTCTTAGATTATACTACATAAAACTGTGCATGGATTTTTAGATGTATGTGATATTACTTTTAATATCAATGTTTTTCTCATTTGTATAGTAAAAAATCAAGGAAAAATAATTGAAATACTTAAAAAAAAAACTATAACCTTGAATGTTGAATCCATGCACAATTTTATGCAGTATGTTTTTAGGATTATGGAAAAAAATTGAAGCAAAAATATTCATATTTAAATAAACGGTCAAGTACGAGTATTACTCGCGCACAGAGTGTTCCGTACAATAAATATATGAATTAGTAATTGCATTATTAAAAAAAAAAAACGTTGCTAAAAGAATACTAACACTTTGTAAAAAATTATGCAAAGTAGGGTTGGGTATAACATTATATACTAGAAAAATTTAAATGGATATACCATGAAAGTTCAAAGATATATGGAACCAAAAAAATTTCAAATACAGCTAATCTGTATAACTCATTTTTACTTTCTTCTATCTTTTACAAGGAGAAAGTATTGGATTCGTGAAAATTTTCGAATACCGGTTTTCGACGGATGTATACTTTTTAGGGTATAGAGGTAATGAAAAACATGTTTTTACAAAATGTCTGTCTGTGAGTCTGTTTATCTCCCAACAGGTAGCACTACTATGCTGCAATTTTCCCGATTTCCGCAATAGCTGTATCTCAAGAACTAATGCATGAATTTTCATGAAACTTTAGATTCAGTTAGTCCCTGATATGAACTGATCCTGATAATGTTTTGGTGTAAATTGCCCAAGAGGTTCCACTGTAACTCAGAACTTTTCACGATTTCCGTAATAGCTCTATCTCAAAAACTAATGCACGAATTTTCACCAAACTTCAAATTCAATTAGAAGTTCACGAAAGTTGTCCCTGATTAGATTTTGGTATAAATCGCCTAACCGGTGGCGCTGCTGTGCTGCATTTATCAGGAAGTATTGACATGTATGAGATAGAAGAAAGTTTTGTGATTGACACATCCGACTAGTTTAATATTATTTTAATCTCTTTATAATGAACTTAATTCGGTACTGACAATAAAAGAAATGATTATTTAAACTTTTTTTGTCATTTCATAAAACTTAATTCATCATAGTAATAACCTTTCTTTCTAAACTGCAGCTAAAACAAAACATTCGTTCAAAGTTCCCATTTGGCATTGTGCTAAGCGCGCTTCGAAAGGAGGTCACCAATTTGCAACGCCGCCTTGGTCCTTGCCGCGTTTCCCAAATAGCTTTTTAATTAACTTTTAAAGCCACTCGAGGCGTATTGAAAGAGCCATTCAATGCAAATTGTCGTGAATCCCATAGTATTTATGTAATTCATTCTAATTAAGGGGTCTCGGGGATCTCAAAAATTGGAAAAAATGAAAAAAAAGAGATCATATTTAACATTTAATAACTTAAAATGTATATGATTTTAAAACACAATTTTTATTGAGACGATAGATATAAGAATGTTCTTTCATTTTATGTATTTAAAAATTTGCAAGATGAAGAATTAGCATTCACAGGGTGCTCCAAACAGTCAGACATTTTATAAGCAGAATATTGGTATAACAGCTTACGCGCACGATTAGAAAATAAATATTATAACTAGAATAAAAATTTCGGCGCGTACTTAAACTTCAGATTATAATAATTACCCCGAACCTAAATAACTTTGTATTTAAAGCATTTTTATATTTCTAATACAAAGTTGTATTTAGCTAATAGAACATTTTGATAATTTGAACAATATAATTACTTAAAAAAATATTTTTTTGAACAATAAAAAGGAAATTTTAGATTCGGTTTATACAGATTATTATAAAACGTATGTTTTGAAAATTCCGTGAAAAATATTCAAAAGTTTTTGAGATATCTTGAGCGTTATGCCAAAAAAAGTCAATTGGAGAAAAATGACTTAAAAGTTTCGAAAAGGCCGCTTAAGCTATTGAGCGGGTATAAGTCTAAAAGCCATAAATTCTGTTCTAATGAGAATTTGAAGGAAACAATTATATTAAAATGTTCAGAAAAGATGGACGATTAACATCTAAAAAAAAATTTAAATCAAAAATTTTTTGAACCTTTAAGAGTCCTGATAGACTCCTTGAATTAGTCTGTTTTTAACAATTTGAGGTTTATTGCTTTTATACTGTTACTGGCCATTACATTACACACATATATCATTAAAAGTTGTTATCTAGGCTTTAAAAACCAATGGTACATAGAGTACGTCACCCTTGTCATTATGTGTGTCTAAACCGTCCATATCTTTAAGGGTTTATATCTCGGCTAATTACTAACGATTTTTTTCGAAAATCATGATCAACAATGCTTTTATACTTCTGCTACGATAGGTACCGCCAGTGCTGCTCAACAGTTTTGCTGAATGGCCGTAAATCGAAATTTGTGTGTAACGGAAAAATGCGATTTTCTCAAAAACTATGTGACCTAGGGTAATCGGTATAATTTTCCTGCAAGGTTTAAATTAACGTCTACTTCTTCTAATTGTTTCATAATTTTAGCTTCAGTAGATTCGGAATTAGATGGAGGAGAACATATTTTTGCGCTACATTTTCGACAATATGTTTGAAAATGTAATACCTAAAATGAAAAGTAATATATTTTTGAATTCAGCGTTAAGAAAACTTTCACACGATACCCCACTCGATATACAAAGAAAATATTTTATTTTTCAAGCAACTGAATTTGCCCCTATACATTTTTACTAAATATATTTATAAATGTTTAATAATCTAAAAATATGTGAGTCAACAGTCTTTATTACTTCCCCGAATTTGAACTTTCCACGTTCCATAGTTTATGAGTAAAATGGCTGTGACAGACAGACAGACAGACGGACAGACACAAGAGTGATCCTATAATGGTTCCGTTTTTACTTTTTAAGTACGGAACCCTAAAAAGTAGTAGGGATTTAAAATATATATATATATATATATATATATATATATATTATTTTAATATTTAAATTTTAGTTTTATAGGCTGTTCTACAAGATTTTTTTTTTGAAATTATATGAAATTATATTTGCTTTATAGTACCTAATATCTGTAGTGACATTATATTTAAGTATATTACAGTATTGTTCAAAATCGAAAAAGTAGTTTAAAAGGTACTGTGTCCCCTTAATCGGTTTGTTGCTTAATTTGGATGTAGAAGGCACACTTCAGAGGTCATACTTAGATATTATATAATTTATTTTCGTTATTTTATTAATGTATAAAGAGCGAAAATTTACATTCATTTCTTTAGCTCCGGAATCCATCCTACTTAAATGTTAATTTTATTTCAATTTAATGTTTTTATTATACTATACAAAAGCGATTTATAATGACGACAGAAATTTACATTGAGAATGGTAAATGACAATCTTTTTTTTTTCTTTTTTTCCTTTTTTTAGTTTAGTGCCATGTTACAATATCAAACAATGTTCATCTAAAAACGCATAAAATCGTTTAATTCGAATTTTCAAATCTTTAAAGTAATACTTGTGAATTTTATACTAATCTACGTTTCCTTAAAAGATATGCCCTTTGAATTGCATCTTGACTATTTGGAGAAATAATTTTGTATTTGAAGTTCTTCAAGATTCATTAATTTTAACGAGATCATTTATTTTGTTCTTTGCCATAATTTGTTTATACTGACATTATTTTCTGATAAAACTTTAACTGAATAAATTGCTAAAGTAAAATCTAGCAGTTTATATATTCCTCTTTCTTCAAACTTTTTCACATTAAAACGGTAATGCAATCTTTTAAGAGAGTACGTAAATTCTAAACTTAACTTTGTTATTGGAATTTTGAAACTTCTAAACGTACATATTTTAACTATGGCGTATACACGTAGCATAGTGATATAGAAATAATACTTTATTATTAATAATTTTCAATATTGTCAATTGATTTTGAATTCATAAATTTTTCTACAGTGCTGTTCTTCTGAAAATATAATGCGTATGTAATCCTCACATAAAATTACATGGTAAAGCAAAATCTAAAATTTGAGTATGTCTTTAAAAAAAATTTCTTGCGTGAGTAAATATGGATGGATATTTTAATTTAAACGGATAACTAAAGTGAAGCTGAAACAATACATGTTCACAATGTATTTTTATAATTATAAAATATGTCAGTAATATTTTGAATACAGATTATATCGGTTTATTGTAGTATTCTTTTATAATAAAATTATTCTAATACAGAGACTGTTAAACAAAGGAAGAAGATTAAACATCTTGCTAAAAACTCTTACATGATATTTCGTTTTATGCCAATAATGCTCTAATATTTTATATTAAAGCCATTAACGACTGAATTTTTGTCAAGAATATGAGGGCGTTAAAATATATTCTGAATGATTTTAAAGTTTCTGTATTAAACCATTCCGTTATTTATTTATTTAATGTTCATTTTAAAAGGAAAGACACACTTGATTCAATGTGCTTAAAGACAAATGCGTAGTTGCTACCTTTTTAAATATCTCTTAAAACTGCAAATTGATGCATATAATTTTAACGTAAAAGTGATAAATTCCTCGTAATTTAACATTTCTGCAATAAATGATCCTAAATTGTCAATTTTAATATCAGAGAATTAATTTTTGACAAAAGGAGACATACCATGCAAAAACACGGCCAGGACACAATTTTTCGTGTATTTTTCGACAGAATAAAAACAGGATTTTTTTTTCATCGTGCAAGTTTTTCTTCTTTAAACCGTGAAGTGATTTACAGACATATTTTAGGACCTACTATACCAATTCATTGCCTTAGAAGTAAAAATTCAAAAGTGCTACCTTTCATGGAGAATACAGATAAAAATATGACTTGACATGCTGAGGGAAATGATTAATGATTCAATCTATTTCCTCCAACGCCATAAAAGTATCCTATATTATAGTGAAATATAGCCTTTTTTAATCACTTAAAACGTTTTCCTCTTTCGGGCATTTAGAAAAGAGAACGCTGAAGTTTATTTCTACACCGATCCATTGACTAACACCTATCTACAGGCTGTGTTCAAAAAGTAATTCAATTCTTCTCATAAAAAAAGAAATTATTTAAGATATAGATACAAACGTTTAGAATTCGTCAAAGTACACACCTCAAGCATCTACACTTTTTTTCTATCAACTTTTCCAGGTACGATAGGGGTCCTGAAAGGCCTGGACAGGAACATCGTTCAGTCCGGTCATCCAACGCCCCTTATGTATTGGGCGTGGGTCATCACGGTGGCTTGGATCGCCGCATGGGGGGCTGTGGCAGATTTGCCAAGATGTGCTTCATAAGAAACATACAGGCGCGCAAAGCGGTGTGACTGGGAGCATTTTCATAATGGAGCACCCTGACAACAGTGATCTCCTTTTGCATACAGAGAACCCTTTTTCTTAATTTTTCGAGAACATCCGCGTAATAGACAGTGTTGAAGGTCTGTCATGGAGGTACATATTCATTTTGGACCACGCCTTTTATGTCAAAAAACCCAGATGAACAGACTTAGCTTGTGCGCACTGTCAAGCGACGCCTTCTCTCCACCTACGGCCAGAACGTGCTACGATGTATAGCCCCTTCACTATAAAATCATTTGTATTACTTTTTGAACACACCCTGATAATTATAAAACAAAAACATGTCTATGAGTTACACTGACATCATTTCATATCAATGATCTGATATACCAATTTTTTTTTGGCAGTTTTTTTTTTAAACTTTTAAACAGCGCACAATTTCAATTCTTACGCCGTCAAATAGAAAACAAATATGCTTTCAAATGCATAGCTGCCAACTTGTACGGATATTTCTTACCACTAAAATTTAATAGAAAATTTTGACTTATTTAAACGTTAAATTGCTGGAATTTCGGTGATTCAAT
Organism: Maratus speciosus; assembly: GCA_963932465.1. Classification (NCBI taxonomy): domain Eukaryota; kingdom Metazoa; phylum Arthropoda; class Arachnida; order Araneae; family Salticidae; genus Maratus; species Maratus speciosus. Next base: position 171,719,460 of record OZ010790.1, on the reverse strand, counting down.
TAGCTAAAATTTTCTATTAAATTTTAGTGGTATGAAAAATCCGTACAAGTTGGCAGCTATGCAAATGCTATTACTTCGAAATTTCTATCTCAATTTATTGTTTTTGTTACGGATTTTAAACTATTTTCCAAATATTAACTTTTTAAAAACCTATCTCATAAATGAATGTGCAATCAAATTACGGAAGATTTACATGTTTGAAGTTTTAAAAATGTACATAAGTTATTATTTGCATATTTCGGTTTAATATTCGACAACAAAAACAGGAAACGAAATTGTAACTTCACAGATCAATGAATAAAGAACTAATTTAACAAATTATATAATCAAACTATGCGCTTAAACACTGAAATAATGAGAGTAGCAAAGATTGCTATAAATAATGAAACGTTTCGTGATTTAGTTGGTGAGAAATCGCGAAAATGTAATAATGTAAAAATACATTATATGGCCAATGAGGATTGGTCACGATTTTAGACGTTTTGTTAAATATCTAGAAAAATAAACGAGGAATTATCCTGAAACTCCTGGTGTGTAAACAGAATAGAATAGATCATATATTTAAGCGACATTTTCCCCCCAAAACCCTATAGGGGACGTCAACAAATTGAAAAATAACGAATATATTTTGGATAGTCCTGTAAAAACTAATGTAGCAAATGTGTTCAAACTGTAGAACATAATTAAGATGCTTATATTGTGATGAACTGTGTTCATTTTTATCCTGAAACTCCAGGTGTGTAAACAGAATAGAATAGATCATATATTTAAGCGACAATTTTTTCCCAAAACCCTATAGTGGACGTCAACAAATTGAAAAATAACGAATATATTTTGGATAGCCCTATAAAAACTAATGTAGCAAATGCGTTCAAACTGTAGAACATAATTAAGATGCTTATATTGTAATGAACTGTGTTCATTTTTATGAGGATAGCATATATACTAGTAGAGAAATTAATTTTTTATAAAAACATTCCCAAATTTTGCCAAGTTTTTTGTTTATAATTTGCAGAGTTCTTAATATAAAAAAAATTTTCTTTTCAGAAAATATGACACACAATATTGTAGACAATACCTTGGAATCAGAATTGAAAAAAAATAATAAAAATTGTATGAATAATGAGCAGGTTTACTAAAAAAATGCTTTACTGCACATGTGCGAATTCAATCAAAATATAATGTGCACAATGTGCTAAGTGTATAGAGCAACTTTTGTGAAAGTCTCAAAAATATAGCTTGAAAATTATCGTCGATAGAATAACCTCGAAATCCATTGTTCCCAATAGGAAGCAAAAAGATGAGGGTTTATATCCAAATGTAGCTTACGTGCGATATTGTGTACGCTTTCTTGTCACTAATTAACAGATATTTGGATACAGCCCCTCATCTTTTTTCTTCCTTTTGGTAACAACGGATTTTGAGCTTATTCTATGGACGATAATTTTCAGAATTTTCAAGCTATGTTTTTAAGACTTTCACCAAAGGTGCTCTATATACTTAGCTAATATATTATGCACTTTATATTTTGATTGTTTTTGCACATGCGCAGTGAAGAATGTGTTAGTGAACCTGCTCATTTTTCATCCATTTATGATTTTTTTTAAATTCTGACTACAAGGTTATTGTGTACAATGTTGTTTTTTATATTTTCTGAAAAGAACATTTTTTTATAGTAAGAACTCTGCAAATTTTTAGCAAAGCACTTGGCAAAATTTGGGACTGTTTTCATAAAAACCCTAATTTATCTAGTAGTATAGATGTTATCCTAATAAAAATGAGCACAGTTTATTACAATAAGCCTCTTAATCATGTGCTACAGTATGAACGCTTTTCCTACATTAGTTTATACAGGGTTATCCAAAAAGTATTCGTTATTTTTAAATTTGTTGATGGTCTCCTATCGGGTGTCGGGAAACCATCTTCAGGAAATATATGAACTATACTATTCTGTTTACACAGCGGAAGTATCAGGATAATTCCGCATGCATTTTCTAGATATTTAACAAAACGTTAAAAATCGCAAGTGACCAATTGATCGTTGGTCATATAGTGTATCTATAGTTAAATACACTACAGTTAACTATAGTTAATGTTTAAACACACTATAGAGGAGAAAATATTGCTATTCTTTGTTATTAAAAACATATTAATTTATAAACTGTAAAATGTGCTTAAAGTTGATATATGGGGCATTCTCACCATCTTTTGACTTTTCTGTATTTTTATGTTCCTGGATAATAATTTTTATTTTGTTACATATTCTTGGAATTATTTGTATTTCTTATACTGGAAAACATTCCATTGCATGACGGCATAACAATATTAACGAGATAAATAAGTTTTGGATGACGTTAGGGGTCCAAATATACTACGAAATTCCTATACCGTCACTTGTCCCTGATGCTGATTTTTAAGTTTGGAGTTCTTTGTATAAAATTGTTTCAATAAAAGTAATTCGATGTAATTTTTCCCGAAATTGGGACTATTGTTTTATATAACTATGTAGCAAAAAATTAACCTGCACACATTTTTAGGGTTGTTATTTTTTTAAAACTCTGTCCCTGGGTTTTAGATTCCTTACCGTCCCACTTGCTAAACTTATACAGAAAATCACTTCAGATGCAGCCACATAATTTTTTTCAACTTTTTTCTCCCATGCTAGAGAAAGAATGGCTAAAATTTTTTGACAGGAAATTTACTGCAGAATTTAAATCTGCATTTACGTATCAATTTCAAGCAACTGGGTTTTATTGGTAGTCTTACCGTCCCGAAAGTTTATTCCTGTACGTTTCGAGATTTTTTTTCTTTCATTGAATCCAATTTAAATAACTTTTTCTAAAAATCATTGAACATTATGGCTATCACTTAGTTTTAACATGATTTGCCTAAAAATAGTGGTAATTTTCCTTACCGTGCCGTCCTTACCATCCTTTTTTTTCCTTACCGGTCCATTTTTCCTATACCGTCCTCCTTTCCTTCCTTACCGTCCCTTCTTTAATACCCTTTAAGACAATGTCATACTAAAATTTATTTTAAAAACTACATTGTTATTATTTCTCATTTGAATGTTCTGTGGGTACTATGCAAATTCATTATAAGTAAAAATTTAGAAGAAAATAAAAAGTTATAGTGGTAAAACGGTAAGTAAAATTAACCTCGCAAGTTTATCTTAAACCTCAGTTAAATAAACAAAATTTTGCAGCTGACCATTTTTTCTTTATTTTGAATCATTAAGGCATTCGTCTATAAGTTTAAAATGTTATTTTAGTAAGTTTAATTTCACCAGATTTTTATTCCAGAAAAGTCAAAAGATTGTGAGAATACCCCATATAGTTAAGTGCAAAGAAAATTACTCTAATTTTGAATGTCTCAAATCATTTGAGGTACATCGAAACGCAACATGTAGCTTTTTTTTCTTGTTTTATAATAAATTGTAAGAAATTAATAATGATGACCAGGATATATTAAAAGGGATGGTAGGAAAATGGTAAATATACATAAGTTTTTTTTTTTTTTTTTTAATGCAGGTTTAAATTTCTGTAATAAAAGTAAGAAATTTGTAGAATATATTAGGCAGAGGGACGATTTGTGTTATAGTCTGTTACAGAGGATATACGAGTACATTAAACTACAATATAATGAGTTGTTATTTTTCAACTGGTATAAGATAAAAATAAATTTAAAAAAATAAGTCATCTATTCTACATGGGGAAAAACAGCTGACAATTAAATTTAATACATATGTTAAAGAGTTAAAAAAAATAGTTGCACTGTTTTTATATAATGATAGATCTAAATAAATTTAAGTGAATACTCTTAAGAGGTCTCAGGACTCTTAAAGCTGCAAAATTTCAAAAAATTTATTTTTTTTTAGCTGTCAGGCTTCTTTCTTTTCTGAATATTTTGATATGATTGTTTCCTTGAAATTCCCATTAAAACAGAAGTTATGTCTTTTAGAATTACACCCACTTAATAGCCAAAGCGGAGTTTCTGAAACTTTGAAGTCATTTTGCTCCAAATGACGTTTTTGAGCATAACGCATGAGCATCTAAAAAACTACTGAATATTTTTTCCTGAAATTATCAAAACATATGTTTCATGTTAGTCTATATAAATTGAACCTAAAATTTCGTTTTAATTGTTCAAAGAATTTTTTTAGGTGATTATACTGTTGAAAATTTTAAAATTTTGCATTAGTTAAATACAACTTTATATTAAAAATATAAAAATATTTTAAATGCAAATTTATTTAGGTTTAGGTTAATTATTCTGATCTGAAGTATAATTAGGCACAAGAAATTTCATTCTAGTTGCAAAATTTATTTTGTAATCATGCGCTTAAGATTTTATACCAATTTTCTGCTCGACAAATATGTGACAGTTTGGTGTTCTCTATAAATACCAATTCTGCGTCTTGCAACGTTTAAATACATGAATTGAAAGACCATACATATATCTTTCATTTCCATAAAAATTGTGTTTTTAAATCATATACAATTTAAGATATTATATGTTGTAAACGGCCTGTTATTTTTTTTTATTCCAATTTTAAGAGTCACCCTTAAATAAAAACAACAATAAAAAAAATTACATATTATATGTGGGATAGCCAGATAATTTCCATCTTTTAAAGTCGCTTATATACATTCTTTTAAAGTCGCTTATATTCATTCTTTTAAAGTCGCTTATATTCATTCTTTTACAGTCGCTTATATTAATTTATTTTCCTTTTTTCTAAATGATTTCCTAACTATTTTAATATAGACTAAAAACTAGGAGATATGAATATTGTATTCCTTTCTATATCCATTTGAAGGGTCAGTATAGTAAATTGCGAATTCCAAGATTGTTTTAACTCAATAGAATAACAGTAATTTAATCATGCTGTGATATAATCTTACTTAGATGTTCAAGCATAATTTTACTGCCAAGCAAATTTTTTCAAATAGTCAAATGTGTTGCAATATTGCATTCAATAATATTCCATTAAAAATCGCTAATATAGTTCTTCAAATATATCTATATATGTGTTATGCCAAGATTAGGTATTGCAGAAGAATGTTGATATGTCTAAACTTCTCTAAAAATCTTGGCCATACATTAACCTAAATCTCAATCGGTCCCTCAAATAATTTTGTAACTGCGATCAATATTTGGAAAAAATATAACTCAGGTTTAATTTTCTATAATTTAATGTATTTTTCGAAGCAACAGTAGAAATCACTAGAAACCATTTTCCCTAATGCCTTAAAAAAGATACATTTACGTAAAAAAATCTGTCAAAAGAAAAACAATAGTAAAAATAGGTCATTTAGAAGAAAATAATCTATTTTTTGTTTTAATATAAAATCAATATTTGGTTATTAAAATGCAGAAATTTAGTGAAAAGAAATTATTTTTGTAATGTATTACGTTTTTTATTCTAGTCCAGTAGCAGTTTTTTATGCTGTAGATTTTTAAAGTCCTTTTCTATGTTATAAATTTATAGATTTATTATTCTTTATCTCTCTTCTGCAAAATCATTATAAAATTAAGTCTTGAGAAAAATTAAAGTCTTGAGAAGTATTTGTCTTGAGAAAAAAATTACCATTTAGTTAGAGCTATTTTTTATAAAATATGAGGGATGCCGTATCTCAAACTGAAGACTAATACTACGAATGTGATGGTATAGAGGTGATATTACCCACATAGTAATTTTAATTTTCAGAAATTTTGCAGCTATCTTGCTTTTGTAATCCGGCAAAATTGCAGTAAGTTCAGCATGACAAGACTCAAATTTTATAACAAGACTGCAACAAGATAACGCAAATGCCGAAATCACCACACTTGCAGCTAACTTGTCATGTATGTTAAACTCTTGCTGTATCAAATTTGTTGCAACTTAACGGCAAACAAGTAGAAAATTTAGTTCTGTTATGACTAAAGTAATGCAAATTCTTTGCAAGCTATTGGAAAATTTAGCTTTGTCTTGTGAAAAATACTGCAAACTTATTGCAGTAGTAATCTTGTCATGTCACACTATAAGTTTAATTCCTTCGAATCTGTTGATGCATATGCACTGATGTATACGTATCGTTTTTATCAACATGAACAAATAAAGGTAATATTTGTGCTTTTAAATTAGAGTCTTTTTAATATTTGTTAAGTAAAGCGTTTAAAAAAAGAGGTTCAAACCGAATAAAATTTGTGTAAGGCATGAGGCCTCGAAAGGGTTAAAAATCATAGACTCGAATGGAGCTAAAGGCAAAAATAAGTAAATAAATAAACATCAATTAAAACTATATTTTTGAAAAATCCAATAATACTGAGAAAAATTCATTTAAAAATAAAAATTGTCAATATAAATTTAAAATGACCGAAGACGTAATCATAACTCAGTGAATTAACATAACTTTTTAATTTCAAAGAATTTTTATATGACATGAGTTGTAGATTATAGATAAAATGTTTTTTTTTTTTTTTTACAAAAAATAACTACATTTGAACAGTTAAAATAACAGATACCTTTTTCTGGGATCCTTCACTTAACCAACCAATGAAAATAAGATTCCATTACGGTAAAAATGATGTGTGTGGCATTCCTTTGAGTAGCACCCAATTTCTGCAATTTCTGCGCATGTGCTATTGTCTATTCTCTCAGCAGAGGGATTTTTTTTGCTTTCGTCCCTTTCGTGAATAAGAGAGTCTTGCATCCGTTTCTCAACAAACTACTCATGCAAGTGGGTGATGGTCTACCTTGCGGGAGATTCGCTGCGAATTTGTGAAGTCAAATTTGCCGCGGCAAGGTAATATCAGGAAAAAAATCAAACATGCCGTTATGTGCATTCTATCTAGGTATCCGGTAAACAGCATGCCGGATTCCAGCCATCCCCTATCAGAATTTTTTCAAGGAAATTTTAAGTAAAAATATTTTGGAAACAGAGAAATAAAAGCGAACTTTCTTTCGACACTCTATAGCTGCAATACCAGAAGTTTTATTAACTTTCTAATACTTACTCACCTACAAAATCGGACAGCCGTAAACTTTTGAATCGAATCCTCCGTTCAAATCGAATGTTCTAATAACTACAATAAACAACTATTAAGTTTTATTACCTTTCTAATACTTACTCACCTACAAAATCGGACAGCCGTAAACTTTTGGATCGAATTCTCTGTTCAAATCGAATGTTCTAATAACTACAATAAACAACTATTAAGTTTTATTACCTTTCTAATACTTACTCACCTACAAAATCGGACAGCCGTAAACTTTTGTGCCAAATTCTCCGACCAAATCGAATGTTCTAATTAAGTACAATAGAAAACTATAACACTAGATATCGCTAAAGTTTGTGGTAAAAATAATGGAGGTTAATGAATTAATACGGCTTGAAAATGCAGTGTGGTTTAAGCACACATTGAGGTTCCATAATCCTTAGCAATCACATCCATTTTGCATAGCATAAATTTATCTTTTTGCAACTCATTCACAATGAGAACTATTATAGCTATTTGAGAATACAGTAAACTAAAAAAAGATAATTTATTAACCTTACGTGTGTCAAGAGATAATGTAGTCTTATGCTATATTACGATATTAAAAGTTTACTGTTAAAAAGTTAAAAGTTTACTGGTAAGTTGAAAGCATATTTTTATTGTGAGTCGCAAGGGTAAAGTAAGGTATAAAGTTGATCATCAGCTACCACTTAAAATATCCGTAACCTCTGAAATTTTAAGAATTTCAAAATTTCCTTTTAAACACTTTTCTTTATACATGCATCTCATTACAGTAGAATAAGTAGTAAAGTAAAACGTATGTAATAAAATGCATGTACAGCTTTAATCTCACACTAGGGGAACCAAACCGGGATACAGAATATCGGGTAAACGCATTATTTTATTATTATTGAAAACTCAATTTTTATACATTTATTTTTATTTATTTATTTATTTATTTATTTTGCCCACTAACAACACAAAAATCCTTTTTTTTTGTGAAAAATGTCATTAAGGTATCCAAATAAACTTTTGAAATTTATTAAAAGCGATACTTTCGTATTGGCTCTTGATAAGAATTAATAATCAAATAAATCACCATGTATTGCCACTTACATCAACAATTTTTATTCTGATAATTTTAGTTCTTTAAGCGCGTACCTGAATGACCGGCCTTAAATTTGTGTTTTATTTATTTTTCATTACTTTATTCATTTACGGGTGAAATTTCAATTCTACTATTGAATACAAGCTGGGAACAAATGCCGAACTATTTAAATTATTTTAGGTGCAGACTGATTTATGTTTCGTCATCATCTGCCCACGACTGAGATAAATAAAAAAAAACTATTCATGCTTGAAAATTGTTTAAAAAAACACAAAAAATTATGAAATTGCTATACAATTTTCAAACGATTTGCAATTTTAAAGTACCTTTTTTCCCTATTCGGCGTTGAAAAATTGAAAATGTGGGATGTTTAGAAGTTAAAAAAATTGCAGTAAAAGCGAAATTTAATCATCTGCTGTTGACATCATCTAAATGGCGTTAACGTTTGTCCTTAATAATATAGATAGTCAGTACCGTACGTGAAATCTTTTGTGTGCCCTTGTAAAAGGGACAATGACTGTTATGCAAGTCATATTCTGCAGTAATCAAATTGTAGTCAGAGTTGTGTAAATTTGCAATCTCAATTATCCGCAGTGTAATAACAGATTGATTGCATACTGATAATAATTACACTCATTCAAACACAGGAATTTTGTCAAATAATGAGATGGGAGCGGTTCCGGTTACAGTGCTGCAAAAAAATTTTTACGGCATGCAATTTTAACTATAATTAATTACATACAATTAAACCGTAACTACATCGCAGATGAATGGGATTACAAATTTGCACAACTCTGCTTGTAGTGCACGCGAATAATGTGTTTATATTTGAGGTGTAACTTTAATAAAATACGCTCCAAACAGTTTTTATCCCGTAAACTATTATGTAATCAAATTCTTTTAAGTTGCCCTGTAAATGCATGCACAATTTACACCCCATATTGCACAAAAAGCCTGTTTTAGTGCACTTCATAAATGCGTATCATTTTCCTTTGTTTTAAATAATGAAGCATTATATTTAAATATACCGCAAACGATTTTTCCCTATTGACTATAATGTAACAGGTAGCTCTTGAGTGTTCGCGTAAATGCACCATAAAAGCTACACACATCATTTTCAATAGCGAGCGTACCATACTAAACTTCAATAACATATATCGATTATGTAACAATCCGAATATAAATACGCGGGTTAGATTTCGGACGGCTGTCAAACAAACCGAAATCATAAAGACTTTTCAACTGTCTTGGAAAGTGTTATAAAGGATACAATATAATCTCATTCTCTTCCTATGTAAAAAATCTTTATATAGCAAATGTGATATATATATATTTAATAAAATTAAATATGAGTTAGATATTTCTTAGAATGATTTTGAACAAATTTATCTAAAGAAAAAAGTAGTATGCACTTTTTTCCCCTATTTTCTCTGAACTTTTGAGTCATTTATCAAGCACTAAAAGTTTTCTTTTTTGGACTTGTCCCCTTTAATCTATTGTCCATAATAAAATAAAAAGTATAAAAACCGTATAGATTAAAATGTGAATAATGGCCACTATCATAGACTAAAGTTGTTGAGACACGCTTTATCTCTGTTGAAATTTTACTTGCTCTATTTTGTTTTTATGTTATAAAATAAATACACTAAAATGTTTCTTTTCACAAAAGATGTTAAATTTAAATGTTATACCGTAAATTTTGTCATTTCGTTTGAATAAAACTATGTATATTTCTGTATTTGACTGTTCTTTAACTATGCAATAATGGATTAGTTACTTTTTTTAATGCTCAGTTTTGACTATCCAGTTCATTTACCTTTTAACAAGATTGGTTACCCTTCATTTTGAGAAAAGACTTATGGTAGTATCAAATTTTTCAACTTTTTTTGCTTAAATTGCATTTAGACAGTAGTAGGTTATTCTCACCCGTTCCGTTCTGGAGTACTATTAATAGTATGTCTTTTTAATGTGTTTTATTTTGTCTTAACAATTACTTTTGTTACTATCACCATGTGGTAATTGTAGTATATGCCTATGCCTTTCTTATTATGACTTTATTTATGTTTTGGCCTTTAGTAATAATAATAATAATGATAATAAATGTTTGTTAATTTCTCTTTGGGCCGTTGGCGAAGTTTTTGCCCATTAAAAACACCAAAAATCATTTTTATGTGAAAAATATCATTAAAGTATCAAGATAAACTTTTGGAATTTATTAAAAGCGATACTTTTGTATTGGCTTGTGCCAAGAATTAATATCCAAATAAATCACCATGTATCGCCACTTACATCAGTAATTTTTATTCTGATAATTTTAGTACTTTTAGTGCGTACCTGAATTCCCTGTTTTAAATTTGTGTTTTATTTCTTTTCTAATTATTTTAATCAATTGTGGATGAAATTTTAATTTCGTTATTGAATGTAGGCTGAAAATAAATACCAAACTATTTAGGGTAACTCAAGGATAGATGGCCACAGCTTTTAAAGATTGAAATAACAATTCTTAGAATCCAAATACAAGAAATATTTATGCATATTTAAAATTATTATACATATACTCATAATATTTTATGCGAAGAATAATTAAATATTGAAAACAAAAAGCGTTAAACAAAACTGAAATTAAAATAGCGGATGGCCATCTCTCCTTAAAGCCGAGGAGAGAGGTTCATCCAATACAAGAAAGAAAAAGTGAAGTTGAACAGCCAAAAAATAACACATTTCATATAGTTAATGATGAAAAACATATAGCAATTTGTAAAGATGCAGTTATATAATGCAAAATGAGTGAATAAAACTCGAATAAACAAAGTTTGAAATATAAATTCAATACTTCACTTTTTGTAAAATTTTACCACATGTTTCTCAAAGGTCTTGATAAATTTTACTAGTTTCATGGAACCATTTCAGGTACCTTATGCATTGTATCCAGACATCTTTTTTGTACGTAATATTATATTGTTTTGCACAATTAACGCAGTGATTCTAATCCAATTCTATTTACTCGGAATCTGTAAATCTGATAATTTAAATTTATTTCGTTTTCCTTTTTTTTTCTAGCGTTAATTTTAGGTTCATTACGTTAATTTACTTTATTTATAAAATTTATCCGTTTCTGTTGCGAAAGTTTCCGACGTTTTTCAGTATTTTCTGAAACAATAAATCGTTAGGTTTTATATAATTATTATTATTATTAAAATATTTATATCAGTTAAAATTTAAATAACTATATCAATTAAAATATTTATAAACATAAACGTTATATATTTATTTTTAATTTAATTATGTTTAGTTAAAATCATCACTCCTGAATCATCACTATGGAAATATCAAAATTTCCAACTTTTTTTATTAAATTGTATTTAGACACCAGTAGGTTATTCTCACCCGTTCCGTTTTGGCGTACTATTAATAGTATAAGTCTTTTTAATGTTATTAGATGTAAATTTCCAACTGGGCGAAAAATGTCCGGACCAGGATTCGAACCCGAGACCTCCTGGCTGAAGCCGCCAGTGCTCTGCCATCTGAGCTATACCGGACGATTCTGATCGAACTTTATCACCCAGCTAACCTTGATGATTACAATCGATGATCCTTGATGATGATTCTTTTTAATGTGTTTTATTTTGTCTTAACAATTACTTTTGTTAATATCACCAAGTGGTAATGATAGTGTATGCCTATGCATTTCTTATTATGACTTTATTTATGTTTTGGCCCTTAGTAATAATAATTATAATAAATGTTTGTTAATTTCTCTTTGCACCGTTGGCGAATTTTTTTTATTTTAAACAGATATTTCACTTTTTAAATTAAAAATTTGCATTACTTTTCTGAACGAATCATGTGTGATAAGACGGAAAAAAATATTAGAAAATTGAATATCTGTCAAATGCAAATATTCTGTCAAATGTAATACAATATTTTCCAAACGTCTCCAAAAACATTCCTTAGCCTCTTGTCACATGGCTATGAATTGAATAGTACGCAAAATAATTACAATCGTTAGATTTCAGACAATTACGTATTCGTTAAACTTCAATAATTCTATTTAGATAGCTACTATTAACATTATTAGCAGAATAATAAGTTTTTTCTTAAAACTGAATAAAAATAGGATCCGAATAAATTAAAAAGGACCGCAGAAATTCGCTAAATAAAACCAAGCAAAAAAGGCTTCTTACTGAATTGAATGGATTTCTTTCAATGCTTTGAGAATTGCAAACTTTAAATAACATTTCTCACTTTCGTATTTTCAATATACCAATATGATTAAAATGATAAAGACTCAATACATACATCTGAATTGACTCGGAGTTTTATGAACAATTCTTAAGGTGCATCATATAAAGTTAAGGAAAAGCATTTCAGTATTATAAATCGTTTACATATTTAAAATAAAAATCTTAAGAAAATACATAGGGATATACAAAATATCATATTTTTAATGATTTTGATTTTTCCTATGATTTAAAATTAACTGAAAAAAAAACCTATATGGCATCAATTCGAAATAGGGTTTAATCATCGTCTGCATCATTAATCATATGCTTTAAAATGTCACTGAAAAATAAACAATGGATCAAACACTATATATTTGCACTTAAGAAGAGAAATAATCTAATTCGATTTTTAAAATAAGGTGTAGAAGTCTTCTTTTTTAATATTTTTACTCGCATAATAAGTGACGTAATTCATAAAAAAAGCGAAACAAACGTCAAAGCTTACATCTGTATGAGAAAAAGGTAAAAAATGCAAACACAGAAAAATGTACGTTTACAGGTTATTTTTACTAAAGTCACATCTTATATTTTATAAGAAAATCTTACCACCCCAAACAGCGATCGCAAAATATTTTAACATCTCTATAGGAAGTATAAGCAAAATTATAAAACCTGATTAAAAAAAAAAAAATGTTCAAGAATTAATGAGAAAACATGTTTCTCGTCGAAAGTCCATGTACAGATTGTTGTATGAAAACTAACTGGCAGGAGAAAAATCGAAATATACAGCTACAATTTATGAGGCTTTCATATATTTTTCTGATTGCAATAGAAAAAAAGATAGCTTTACCACTAAAAAACGCCACGTTGGTTTTAAATGTAATTTAACATCTACATCTAATTTTTTCCATCTCTTTGTCAACCTTGAAGCCTCATTTTGGTTATCATAAATTTAATGAATATGGGAAAATAAATAAATGGGAATAAAGAACATTTAAAATAAATTAATTAGTTTATTCTCCATTTAGGAACTTTTATCCTTGCTCTTAAGAAAATTATTTAAGTAAATATATTTTTTTTTTATTTCAGCATTTTTTTATGCTACCGAGGGATAATTTCATTTTAATTGCATACTAAATACGTTAGAATGATTCACAGAATAAAACAAAATATAAGGAAAAGTACAAACTGCTATGTTTTTCTATTTATAGACATTCTCTAAATAAATACAAACATGCAAAATATAATATAACCACCAACGGAATAATAATCTATTTTCAAGATATTCATGATTGCAAAAGGGGTTCATTAACTGTAGAAACTTCAGAAACCAACATATTTTCAAGATTTAAAATAGCATTTACAAAAACAAAGTTTTTTCTACTGCCTCTGATTTTCCAAAATATTTCCAATTAGTTTTTACAGTTCATCAATCAGTTTTCTCAGACCAATAATCGGTTTTCAAGATGCTGTAATTTCTCAATTTATCCTTAGCTACGTACGTGAATGTAAATATGCAAGAGTAACAATATATTATTATTTTTAATGTTAATGTTCATTCTGTTAATTTATCATATTTGTCTTTAAATCATGTCTGATGAACATATAAATGTTTACGTGAGTATTGGACATCTCCGAGAAGTCTATACTTTAGGTTATGAAAATTGATTAAAACACAATAAAAACTACTCGGTTCCGAAATTCCGTGAAAGCATAAAAATCATTGTTTTTAAAAATGCTTCTTTAAATCACAGCGTTATCTTGGTTGCTAGACTTTCTAAAGATAAAAAACTCCTATAGATATCGTGCGTGACTTGGAAAATATTTAGATCTCATAAATATATTGTATTTTGGTTTTCTGAAGATAAAATCACTTTTCGAAATCTTGGGTAAATCGGAAGAGGTTATTGTGTACTTTAGTTAGTGGATATATTATATTTTGCTAGATTAAGACAAATTTGACTTTTTTTACAACGTAATAATCTGAATTAAAACGAATTGTCAATACACCTCATCGTTTTTTAAAGATAATTTAGCGTTTTCAATTTTTTTTAACAGAAAACCTAACTGTGATAGAGCATTTACAGTGTGGTATTTGCAATCATATATAATTATATTTCAATGAATGCCCTTCACCTGACATCTACCTCTTAACGTAATAAGTACTCGCCGTCACTTGGATTGTAATTGAGTGCCGTTTGGAATTTAAATCAATTTATGTAAAGCGCACACATCTGAATAAATTAATAAAATGCACAAGAAAATTGCTTTATAATTACTTAGATTAAGTTTTTTAAGTGTTTTCTCTGTTTGCTTAGGTATAGTACTACCCATTCGAAAAATTTGAAACTAGAGTTTTCATTTACTTAAACAACCCTTTTCAGAACTGTAAGACTTTAAGAAGACAACGAATACTTGAATGTCAATAAATTAATTTTTTGTTAAAGCTAAAAATGTGCTAATTAATTCTTGTAAACCATTTTTTTTCACTGTAGAAATGTTTTACTGGATGTACTAACCAAGCATGAAAAAATTTATGATCTACAGATACTTGTATTTTACCTAACCAAATCTTTCTTTCGATACCTATTTCCAAATTATCAAATGTGTAAGTCAGAATTTTCAAAAATAGTTCAAAAATCAACATTTCACTTATGGAAACCAGCCACATTAAATTTTTCGTGGCGTTATGTATTTCATGTCATTCAAAATTTCGTAATATTTCTAAATATGTTTATACAAAATAGGTAGTACCGTGTTTTTCTAGAAGATGTAATTGAGGACATACGTTTCAAAATTCGCCTTATCCGGAGTATCAAATCTTGCGAAATCTTGAAAAACCTCTGACTGCGTCCGTTGGTTTTCGTTGTGCACCAAGATTTTACAATAACAGAAATTCACTATAACACTAGTTTTTTTGCAGATTGTAGTGTTTATCGATGCATGTTCACCAATAGAATAGATTGATAGAAATAACTCGATTTTTTAAATTTTGTATAATGCAAGTTTTGAAATCCTCTTCCTCAATGACATATTAACATATAGGAATGGCTAAAATTGTATTATCCTTCTTTTAACCTTAGTTCGCCAGAGAATTTTCGTAATTAAGCATTAATATCTGTAACAGTTACATTTCAATCTCAAACTTTAAGCGCCAAAATTAACTTAAAAATATATTAATATTTACAATATTTTATAACTGAACATTTGTTTTTAATTTATAAATTACAAAAATGCTTCTAGTTTTACGTTGTTAGAAATTCGTAAAATACAATGACGTTTATAATATTAGCTTTTATATAAGATAATGCTAACTGGAATGTAAATCTTTTTTAATACTTAATTATTTTTAAATTTAGCAGTAAGACTCAATTTATTTAATAGCTATTAACTAATGATAATATTTATTGATTTTATACCGTAATAGTTTTTGTTCTTAATCTTAGAATAATAATAACTTTCGAGATTTAAAGGTTTTAAAACTATTTGTTTAAATGAAATTCTATTCGAAGTCACTAGTCTAATGTTTTCGTTTTTAAATCAAATATCAGTCGTACACAAGTAAAAGGAAAAGAAAAGTTACCATACTGTTAAATATAGGAAAACAAACTGCACGGTCATTCCACTATTTTCAAGGATAACGGTTATCTGACCACACTATTGAGCATATTATTGAGCATATTATTGACCATATTATAGACAGAATAGAGTTAAATTACAGTTATGTAATTGTTTTTTATAAAAACAGTCGAATAATTGGGCAGATCGCAACAAATATTTAACAGTGGGGATTAAACTGAAAAAATCGAATTTTGTATTTTCATATGACAATCTTTCGTTTTACAAGAAACATAAATTCAATATAAAAACATATTCTAAAGATTGATGTGGTGTCAAATTTTGAATATTAATGGATTTCATCCAACATCATAAGATTTTTAACTTTTGAAGTCTGTCAAAAGTACTTTCGAATCGATGCAAATTACTTTCAAGGGAAAAATTTTTTTGCTGATTTTTACTTCGGCCTCTGAATGTAAATGTAGTTTTAATTAAAAGTTTGAAACTTTTTTCTAACCAGAATTAAATGAACTTTAGGGAGATGTAATTAATATGTAAAATATTTTTTTAATTATTTTGTATTTAAATCTACTACATTAAAATATTTTTAGATACATCGCAAGGCTATTTAAAACGTATATACGGTTGTTCAAATATTATCTTTTACTTATTTCACGACTATGAGGAGAAAATTTATCAGAAAAAGTTCTATTTTTTGTAAAACAAAGAGGGGCAGTTGGATGTATTACCCAGTTATTGCTAAGGTATGTCTGTCGAAAGGTAGTTTTTTTTTATTATTTATGTAAATATATCATAATTATAAGAATTTTAACGTATTCGTTTTAAATTTTCTTTTTAAAGATTGTGTATTTACAAAGAAATCGCGAGCAAATTTAGAACATCAGAAGGCCAATTGAATGAAGTATTTTTATTTTAGAAAAACATCCTATTTTTTTATTATTCCTTTAGTCTTCGACGGTACAGAGTGTAACAAGTAATTTTTTGCCATGGAACACGTAGAGTTTATTTTAAATTTAATTTCCAAATTTATTAAGCAATCTTCTCACATCTGTTACTTCCATCTGATTTGTATAAATGTTACCGGACAAACCCAATCTCAAACCAAACTGTTTTTTATTTCCAAAATATTTCGTTTAAAAGAGCATGAAGGTTATGTTAAAAATCAGGAGCTTAAAAGTTCTTCTATTGCTCAACATTCTTGGTCTTCTCAACATAGGTTCGATTTTTTCTCAGCCATCATTATCCAAAAATGTTCTTCTAACCTTGATCTTGATTTTTGGGAAGCTTACCACATCATTAAAAAATCGCACTCTTTAGTCAATGACTTATAATCTCCTGATTTCCCAAGTATTTGGAAAGCATTAATTTAATTTCCCCTTTTTGGTTTCTTTTTCTCTCCTTCCCGGTAGATGTCGCTACTTGTCCACTCAGCAGTTTCCACAGCTTCTCTCTCATTGGTTGTTTTAGGCGCCTTCGCTACCCGCATCGGGTATATAAGCCACCGCGTCTCTGTCTAACATTTTGCTCAACCTTGCTTTTTCTAGCACGCTGTTTCTTTTCCCCTATCTTGCACTGAAGAAGAATCTCGCTAGTAGATTCGAAACAGATGTTTGCTGCTTTTCATGTATTATTTGTGCATTTTTAAACGTTGGTTTTTTATGCTTTTTAATATTGTTGCACAAATGCTTTATTTGCTATTCTTACAAACTATTTTGGTCTAACGCACATAGGATAAACTAGTTGCATTTGGTTGGTACGGGTCAGGGATTTGTTCGTTGCAATTGTATAAAAATGGGTACATCCAAGAAATGTACCTAAGGAGAAATTCTTACTTTATAATTCGAAGTGCCATCGCAGTTTAGCTTGTAATAATAAGCAATAACGTATTAAGATGTGAATAGCTTTATAATGTGAACTAAGGGACTGATAAAATGATGTGTGTTACTGATGCAATTATTTTGTCAATTTGCTTTACTATCTATTCATAAAACGATTGCACTAATAGGTGATTATCAGTTTTCTCTTTTGAAAGGAAAATTAAAGTTATGCGCTCCTATTAGACATAAGGTAACACACAGTCAGTCAGCCTTTGCCTGAAACTAGTAGTTACCTGCTAGAAGACGTAATAGACTGATCCAAAAATGGAAAAATTATTTTTAACATAATGTGAATATTTTTAATGAAATATGTTCTATATAAGTATTGAAATATTTTTAATGTTCATAGTACTCATAGTATTTAAAAACTAATATTAACCATATGGAACATATTTTGAAACTACCAATGGCGGTAAAATGGGGAAGATAGGGGGACAGGGTCCCACTCCCATCGGATGAAATATATTATACAGAAGTGACGGCAATACAATTTTTCACATGGTTGGCGCGGGAGATCAATCGTTACGATAAATCAAAGTACGCCAAATTTAATTAGCCTAGGATAAACTAGACTGGCCTAGTTTAAGCTAGTTCAGACCAGTAAATAGTAGACCAAACAAGTTTATCTTATTTGCGTTAGGATAAACTATCTTTGCCTGAAATCGGATTGTCTTTAACATACACATGTCTTCAATCCTTGTCATAAATGATGTCACAATATGTTTATATACTGCTTTCAGCATTATTATAAATTAGATTTCAAGATGAAATTTTTACAATACATTACAACAAAATCACTATATTTTGAAGATTAAGCATAAAACAAATTTCAGCAATGAGGTATCTTATCCTGAAACTTACTAAATAAGTTAAATTCTATCCGAATCATCACGCAATTTAACTGGTTAGTAGAACATAGGCACTATTCCAAATATGTGAGAACAATTCATTGTGCTTGTTGCTCATTAAACTATTAGTCAAATATCAATCTAAATTTATGAGTTAGTATGAACCTCTTTAATAAACCTATACAACTCAGAAACTATCGTTCAACTGGTAATACCTTCAAAGCAAATGTCTAAAGTTAAAATAATCGAAATAAAGAAAAGTTTGTTTATTCATATATTGCGCTATTTTAATGTTTATGCCATATGAAATGCATATAAAGTATTACTGAACAGTTTAGTCATCGATTTCATCAGATTTCGATATTTTCCATTGAATCACAATTGTATGTTCCAATGGAAAAGCGAAGTATTATTACTCTTTATCTATATATGTTGAAAAACAACCAGGTTAAATTATTATTAAAATGGCTATTAAACAAAATCTTATTAAACAGTAATTAAAAACGACGTAAATTATAAATTGCTAGCATTTTATCATTGGAATTCTATTATAATAAATTAAACGCTCAAATAATTATTTTAATTACACATCTTAGAAAATGAAAATATTTTATTAAAATCTACTGCTAATTATGAATTATTTCCTCATCCTGCTTAAAATAAACATTTATATCGTCATATAAAATATTCTTTACGGCAAACAATTATTAATGTGAACTTAAAAACAATCAGAACAAAATACCTGTTTATTTTAATTTTATGTGACTTCCAGTTTTAAACTTGTCTTTTAGGAAGCAAAACCAATTATACAGTCCTATTCCATTTTCTGTTAAAGCCCATTCAGCGTAGTTTTGAGAGACGGGATACAAATATACGGTGTTCGTTGATCAAATCCGTTTATACTAAATGTAGAATTATGTTTAATTTTTAGAGAATTATCTTTACTTAAAAACGAAAATTCAAGGCCTTTTCTTTCTCTAAGTGAATCGAAGTCAATTTAATTGAAGTATTCATCTTGCGTAGTGCTTTTCATCCTGCACTACTCGCAGCCCTAAGTACCTCTTATGCTCTTCCCAGGTGATCGCTGTATGCAAATCAATAAGAATGAAATGAAATAACATGGTAAAAAATAAAATGTATAAATTACATTCTGAATAGAAATTTATGAAGTAGATTTTTGCGACTAATTTGGCTAAACCAATGGCTAAACTAAAATTTGGCTACCTTCTTCTTGCATGTTAGATTCAACATTATTTTAGTGTGAGAGCGCGTCACACAGATGATTACCAGCAGGCTGCGGAACGCAACGTGTGAAATGTTGTAGTCGTAAAAAAACAGACTGCATACCGTAGATTGATGAACGTTCATGGCTAGAGCACATTCTATAGCTTTATTTGAGAGACAGAGAATATACGTGGCTTCATTAAAAAAGCAAGAAGTCATGCGGTGTATACCTCCGAACACCTCCAACACACCCTTCAACTTATGTCACGTGTTCTTCCTGCTACTCTATAACATTTACCTTATGTTGTTTTCCTATATACCCCGTATATATATATCTCTTCGTATCCAGTCCACATTATTTCTAACTCTTATGTTTTGGAAATCATGCTAAGCATTAGATCATGTTACTTTTATTCATAATTAATTTACTTGGACTCCCTTAAATATAATTAACATAATCCCTTAAGTTAATATTAGTTTTTGTTGCATTAAAATATCTCAATTTGTTGCTTTTCTGTAAGCAAGTAAACCCTATTGTTTTACAGTGGAAGTCTATCGGAATTTGGCGAAATATTAGAGATATCGTCACTTTTGGCGACTAATTTTGGTCGCCAAGTTTGGCGATATATCGCCAAGTTGGCGACAAACTTGGCGTTATTTGGCGACAAAACTGGATCCCCCCCTACGGTAACCCCCACCCCCCCCTATATGTATGGACATGCATTACATGCTGTTCAATAATCGCATAAAAAATTCGCTAAAAATTCCAAATTCCGAATTCCGAAATGCACGAATTCCGAATAAACTTTTATGAAAAGAGAACAAAATTTACTATAGTGGGTTAAAAGAAAGAAACCGCATTCTTTTTCCTAATGTGGAAAAATCGAATTAATATAATCCCTTAAGTTAATATTAGTTTTTGGTCCCGGGTTCGATTCCTGGCTCTGGCTAATTTTTCACTCCAGTTGGGTTTTTTGTATTTATTGTTTGTATGTCTGTATAATATTTATATATACCTTTGACTGTTGAATGCAGGCGTTATTTATGTGTGTATGTGTGTTTTAATATATATTGTAGTATGAGTGTTTTATTATAAATATTAGTTTTTGTTGCATTAAAATATCTCAATTTGTTGATTTTCTGTAAGCAAGTAATCCGTATTGGTTTACAATGGAAGTCTATGGGAATTCGGCGAAATATTAGAGATATCGCCAAGTTGGCGTCACTTTTGGCGACTCATTTCGGTCGCCAAATTTGGCAATATACCGCCACATTGGCGACAAACTTGGCGGCATTTGGCGACAGAACTGTGTCCCTGTACAGTAACCTCCATATAGGTATGGAAATGCATTAAATACTGTTCAATAATTGCGTAAAAAATTCGCTAAAAATTCAAAAATCGCTGCATGAATTCCGAATAAACTTTTTTGAAAAGGGAACAATATTTACTATATTGGGTTAAAAGAAAGAAACCATATTCTTCTCACTTATATGGAAAAATTCGCCTCGAAACTTAAAAAAGTGCTAAAAATCGCATAAAAAATTAAATTAAAAAAATCTAATCAAAAAATCGAAAGTCGGGCTTCGAGGTGCAAAACTTCATATATAGACGTACCTTTTTCCTAAATTTTGTAGCTCTACCTGCAACAGTCTCTTCAGAACACCGACGACACACTCACTCACTCACTCACACACAAACTTCTTTCTTTATTATTATGGATAAACACAAATTTTCTTATTTAAAATTTAGTTTAAACTCAGTGCTATATTCCTTTGTTTTTTCACAGTACAGTATGCTTGTTCATTTAATTTTTTTTTTACAATGTAATATTCCTTCATATTGGTTATGATTTTATCAATGATTTGATAATCAAATAATGGATACCAAGCAGTGGCTAAAATTTCTATTTTCTTCAAACAAAACTTTGTACAAAACAAGGAATCTGCAAATAAGGAGCCTCAATGTCAGCTTTTAAAGTGACTGTCTTTTAATCTCACTTTGTATAATATTCAATATTCTACACTCCGCATTTTACTTTTAATTACATAAATATTTAGCGATATATGAAATTCTTGGAAAGTTTCAAAAAATTGAAGCGTTAAATTATACACGGTGTGATAATGATGTTCTGAAATTCTCATGATTTGCTTATTCTGGTAACTGTTTAGATGCAAAGGTACATTTTTTCAAGGTTTTGCAGCCCCCTGAACCCCGGTAGTCTTATTAAATTTAAGTTAATAATTTTCTATTGATTGTGCAGATAGTTATAGTTGGACATGAAATTTGATACTTTGAACCAGGGTATAGTACAAATGAAAATTCATGACACTGTTGCTCTTTTTAATACTCCGTCAAGATGGATTTTTGTATTGTTTTACTACAGCAAAATTAGTAAGTTTCTGAACTTAATAACCCCAGTAACAGAGAAAACGTAACATTACTTCTAAACTCGTTTCATCTGTAAGACATGGGGTAACATAAGCCTAAGAATCTGCGCAATAGAAATTCTAATAAGTGAATGCATTCTAATACATCAAATATTTTGACAGCCATTGATTTAAGCCAGCCCAATTAATTTAGCTATTTTCCAGCATAGTACATATGCATGTTATGCCATTTAATCCAGTTTTATATAAATATAAAAGAGTGCTGTCTGATCAATTAGAATTTTTATTTCAAAATAAACATTTTTTTTCTATATTATAAACAAAAACATGTCCGTGAGTAAAGTTGACATCATTTTGCGGATTTAAACACTTGACCATGAAATTTCGGTTTCGCAATTTTTGCTACTACAATTTTAATTCTTAAACATCGCACATTTTGAATTTTTTACACCGTCATATAGGGAAAAAAATCCACTTCAAAAGCAATTATCTTAATTGACGGATTTATTATGGTTTTGAAAATAATTTCCAATCGTGAAAATTTTTAATGCACATCCCGAGTGTTGGCCCCATTATGAATTAACCCTTTTCCACTTAAAACAATATAAATAGTTCAGCATTTCTCTCTGGCTAATTTTTCATGACGAAATTCAAATTTCATCAATCTATTATATTACAAAGTGACAGCCCACTTGTATTTCACAGGTATCAAATTAAAGTCAGCTATCCGCATGTATCCGACAATGGCAAAGATCATATTCTAATTTTAAAATTTGAATTAGTTTTCGAGATATTAATTTTTTCGTAATTTTTAATGACATTTCAGTAATGATCGCAACTTGATTGTTCCATTTTTGTGGAGAAAAGGTTAAACGATAGGGATTATTAGATATATATGTTTCACATCATTTTCAAATTGTAATTAACGTTTTTTTTAAATTGATAGTGAAAATAATATTGTGATTGAAATGTATATTTTAATTAAATTTCATGAAATACAAACTTAGTTTCACATATTCAATCTTCAAGAGTCAGTTTAGTTTAGATTTTAAAAAATCGCCTGCCGACTGAAACATTGAAATAAATTACATTGAGTAAAAAGAAAAAAAAAGTCCATCGTAGCCGTTTTTAATTTAATTTCAATTAAAAAAAATAATAACATTTTCAACTATTACCTTAAGACGGCAATTAAAACTTTTCACAAGGACGTTAGAAACAAAATGAATTAGCGAGAAAAATTATATTTCTATAAGAATTTATTTTAATTCGTAAATATAAAATGCTTTTGACGAAATTCGGCAAAACAAAATCATTTTTGCACAAGTTCAACAAATGACATAATTTCTACCAGCTCCGGAATTAGAATGCAAATCTGAGAAGACAGAAGAACTTTTGGCAAATAAAGTTATAGAATTTGTGCCTTTTTATTGGGAAAGCTTTTGACTTAAATTATAAATATAACTTATTATTTGAAATATTGTATTTATTAAAATTAAAATCATAATTGAAGCCGTATCATCCAAACAAGTCCTGCCGAATAGATATAGAGAAAATCAAGAGAAACTGAAAATTTCTGGGAAATTTGAACTTGGAAATCAGAATTTTTTCTTAGTTACTATGAAAACAAACGATCAAGTGCGAGTTTTACTAGCGCTAACAGGGTCCTGTACAATACATATATGAATTATTGAATGAATTTTAATCTTATTTTGGTACTTTAGTCTTTATTTTTAGTCTTTTGTTTTATTTTAATCTTTATTTTAATCTTATCTTAATCTGTTTATGATGAACTGAATTTGGTACTGACAATAAAAGTACTGCATATTTAAACTTCAATTGGCATTTCATAAAATTAAATTCAGCGTAGTAATAATCTTTTCTTTTTACAGTGTAGCAAAAACAAAACCCTTGTTGAAAATTTAAACTTGGCATTGTGCTAAGTGCGCTTCGAAAGGAGGTCGAAAAGTTGCAACGCCAACTTGGTCCGTGCCGCATTTTTACTGATAGGTCTTTAATTAACTTTTAAAGACACATGAAGAATATTGAGAAATCCTCTGAATTCAAACTTGTCGCGAATCCCATAGTACTTAGGGGACTAATTCTAATTAGTCAGTTTTTAACAATTTGACGTTTGTTGCTTTTATACTTCTACTGAACATTGTATTTCACAAATATGTCATTAAAAGTTGTTATCTAGGCTTTAAAAGACGATGGTACATAGAGTACGCCGCCCCTGTCTTTATGTATGTTCGAACCACCCGTGTCCTTAAGGGTTAATATCTCAGCTAATTACCGACGATCTTTTATCGAAAATCATTAGCAACGATGATTTTATAATTCTGCTATGATATGAATCCCCAGCGGTCCTAAACACTTTTGCTAAATGCCCACAAATCGAAATCTGTGTGTAACGGAATAATGCGCTTTCTTCAAAAACTATGTGACCTAGGATGATCACTATAGTTTTTCAGCAAGGTTTAAATTAACATCTACTATTTCTATTTTTTTTATTTTAGTTTCAGTAATTGGAAATGTAGGAAGTGGTATTATATTTTTGCACTATATTATCGACGATATCTCTGAAAATATAATACATAAAATTAAAAGAAATGTATTTTTGAGTTCATTCTTACAGATGCTTTCTCACGATACCTCACACAATATACAAAGGATTTTTTTTTCAGGTAAATTAATTATCCCCTCTACATTTTTCCTAAATATGTTTGTGAATGCTTAATAATCTGCAAATATGTGGGTCAGTAGTCTTTATTCCTTCCCCCAATTTTAACTTTCCACATCCCATAGTTTACGAGTAAAATAGCTGTGACAGATAGACAAAGGAGTGATCTTATAACGGATCCGCTTGTACTCTTTTTAAGTACGGAACCCTAATATGGAAGTCACGGCTTCAATTACCTTCTAAATGAACAATAAATTTAGATTTCATTCTTCACAAAAGAATCGAATGGTCTCTTGCAATTCAAAAGCAACTCATCGTTTTGCCACGGAACTAGTACTTATAAAAGAAAGATTATCTCGGTCTGTGCGTCTGAGATTTCTAGGAAATTCTACTGCTCATACAACGCTGAAATGTGTATGATGATAGACCAATGCGGTTATGAATGCATCTGAAATTCAGAATTTTAAATTTCTGATAATTAGCAGAGTAATTAATTAAAAACTCATCTAAAGACCCTATTAAAGGAGCATGAACCAGTCGTCTATCATAAAACTGCAAAAGAAACACATCAAAACCTGCATTGGTTCTTTACAGCGGAGAATTGGTCCTTCAATTTGGGTGGCCAGTTTAATATTGCAGTCACATGTTTCCGAACGCATTCAAATTAAATAAAACTCATTACGTTTATTGATTCGTATCACACACTTTCCTATACGAAAGGGAAAAAAAAGGAAAACAAAGAACGGACTGGATTAATTAAAAACTGGAGTCAGAAATTATAGGGTATGAGGAAAGAATTCTAAACTTTTGAAGGTAAGGTTTTGAAAATTGGCATATATGCACAAAATAATATTTTATTTTAGAAATACGAAAAATGAAAAAAAAAAACACCGACAAATTTTATTTCATAGAAAACCCATTTTTATTTAAAAAATAAATTTATTCTGCATTTAATCCTATTTTCAATCTACAGACATTAGAAGGGAAGGGTGGAAAGCAAATTGCCGTTGCCAGTTGTTTAGAATAGTAATTTTTGAAAGTCTTTAAATTATTTTCTTGGCTCAGCTGCCAGTCGCAATTTTTTTGTGTAATTGCTGCAGTAGTCTTAATTAATCGTTTTCGAAGAACACTCGCATCTCTCAACCCGTTCCCCTTTCCCTTTCATCGATTTTTGCTCAACTGAACCCTATCTTAATAACTAAACTACTATTACTCATACCTCTTCGAAACTAATTGCACATTGCATTAATATCTTAATTATCGCGTCTCACAAAACGAGGATTAATTTATGAGTTGCTGTTACCACTATTTCCGAATAGTAATTTCAGCAAATTCTCAAATTAAGTTCCTGGCTCAGGTACCTGTCCCATTCTTTCACTTAGAAGAGCAGCTGCCTTAATTAGACATTTGTGGAAGATCACTTGCATCTCCCCTACCCCTTCATCGATTTTTGCTTAACTGAGCCCTGTCTTAATAACACAACTTCTATTACTCATATCTCTTCAAAACTAAGTGTAAGTTACATTTATATATTAATATCATCTCTCACAATCTTAAAGTTAATTTATGAGTAATGGTTTCATTAAAAAGAAACCTTCAAACAGAAAATTTTTATACCATATTTAAATATTAAACATAATAATAGTTATAAATGTCATACATAATAGTTATACATTTATATTGAAAGTGTTTCAAATGTAAAAAGTGATAAAATATTTGTTTCAATAAATCATGTGTGTTTAAGCATATTAATAGCAATATATATACACCTATAAAATAATCCCTCTTGTAATTTATACCGTCTGTGTATTTTAGTTAAAAAAAATATGATAAAAAAAAATATACAGATTTATATTTTTCGGAAAGAGTTTTCTTCCTCTTAAAAAAAAAAATCTAAAACTATGTTACCATAATATTTTCAAATATTTACTTTTTGCCAATGTCTTTTCAATTCACTATGAAAAATTAAACAGATTTTTTTCACAGATATGTTTCACTGTAACAACATCATTTTATTTTTCCAAACTATTAAAAAAGACTATTATTTCAACCTATAAAACTTCCGATTTTCCGAACAGTTTATGGTTGATTGGAAAAGTAATTTAATTACAACATGTGTTTACAAAGTTTTTTTTTATTCATATGTCAACTGAAGCTGTATTAAATGAAAAATATATAAAACAGGTTTAAGAAATTGTTTCAAAATGTTTTCTGAATATTATCCTTTAAATTATAGCGCAAGTTTGTAAAAGTCGTTTCAGGGTTTTCAAAAAATCTGGTTTTTAAAATATTTGCCAGTTTAAAAATATGTATTCTACCCAAGGTGAAACTAAAATTATGAATAGAATGCCAGAGAAATCTCTCGAAAAAATGTTAATTTTACAAAATATTTTAAAGTAGTATTTTAATTTTAATATTTATAAAATAATTATACACTATCCATGTTATGAATATTCTATTTGAGAGTTCAATTTGGAAATTTTAATTGGCGAGGTATATAATTTCGAGGATTGAATTTGCCATTTACTAGACTGAAATTTAATTCAACATAATATGTCTTAAATAGAATTTTAAAATTAAAAAGACATTTAAAATCGAACATTAAACAAAATAAAATACACGTTCATAGCACAGTACAAAATCAATTACAGTAGATGTACCAAGCTTTACTCAAGCTCCTCACCATTATAAACGTCAGTGGAAAAACAAAGATTTTATTTACACATGTTCACGTTCTAAATTAAACTTTTAAAATATTGAGTTACCTCATAGTTTATGTCACAGTAGGTTTACATGTACAGGTGGAATTTTACATGCTTTGTTCATGGAAGATTTCTGTAATGTTTAAGAAAAATTCTATCTTTTAAAATTCTTGCAGTTTAGATTTAATTATTTTAATATTCTCGAAAACTGGATGTGAACAGTATTTATCATTAACAAGTGTCGATTGCAAATTGATGAATTTGTAAACGCATTCATGCTTTTCTAAGCGGATATTGCAGGATCATCCAGTTGCATCAATATAAATCAAGTAGCAATTTTTACAAAGGATACTGTAAACTATACGGGTATTACGTGAAGGGGGCTAACATACAAAGCTTTTTAGTTATGTTTTCTTAATGCAAAAGTTAAGAATTCTTCAATAACTTTGAACTGCGGCAACATTTTTAAAAAGTCTTAAGAATAAAGAAAGTTAAAATAGTTTAATTCTTCATATTATAGTACATCTCTTTTTTATAACTTTTTAAGAAAATACATATTTCAAACTAAAATCGTTTACTTCGCATTTTCCTTTAGATTGCCATTTCAAATAAAATGAGCATCACAGAAACTTCTGCTTTAAATAATAACAACCTTTTTAATCCGTATGTAATGCAAGCTATGTAGGGAGTCTGTAAAATTATGACAACATAATGTTTCAAAGTTTAAATCGTGTTACATATTATTGAGATCATCAATTGAGATATAAAAAGAACTTTAAGAAAATCTTGTATTATAGGTTTTGTCATATTTACACGTAGATAAAGAGGTATTTAAGTTTGATCCTTTGGAAAAGGCTTCTACTGTTTCCGATGATGAGCTTCATTAGGGGCTTTTGTGAAGTTGCAGGGAAATGAGATAACTTGTGAAAGCAGCCTCATGTCGTATTTTCACATTAACGTACTTGTTCTTCCTCGATTCAGTTGATTAGTCCTACATGAATCACAAAGCCCCCTTCGTTTACAATGTAGAATTTCTGCACAAGTTGTTAAAATATTCAAGAAATCCTTCTGAAAAAGAAAAAAAAAATTTCAGAAATTTTTATTTTACAGTGATATTAATTCTTATTATGAAAGAATAACATGCTTTCGAAAAAATATTTTTCGTTATATTCTTTATAAAAATCTCATTTTTTTTTACGGGATAGAATAATCTATTATATATTCCACCCCACTTTTAACAATATTGAAGTAGTTCTTGAAATCGTTGAAATGCAAACATATTTTATAAATGTCGACAAATTGACCCTAAAGGCATTTTACTTGTTTTTTTGGTTATTAGGTTTTCAGTGTTACAAGTAATTATTTTCATTAAGATTCTTTGCTGTGATGACAAAATGAACGTCAGTCGTAATATTTTCATTCCGATTAAAGCCCATACTTTTGGTAAATTAGAAACATGCATTGACTAATAGTAAGTAAAAAAATTATTTTAACTCTAAAACATTTGAAAAATAATTCTTGCCTGGATTCGCTTCAAATACTGTGCTTTGGTTGGCAACAGAATGTTCAACAACACATTAGATTTCGCAAAACCACGGAGAATTATACAAATGTTGTACCTAATTCATCATATTGTTAGCAGAAAGTTAGAAAAGGATTTTGAGGTGTTGTCTGGATGAATGGATTCCAATGCTGATAAGGATCAAGCTACGAATTAAAGAATTAGTAAACTTGTGGATTTAATTCTCACAATATCAGGTCGAATAATATATTAAACCTCGTTTAGAAAGTATTAGGGAAGATATAGAAATTAAATCTGAAGACTAAAAGTTAAATATACTATTTAAATAGTTTCAGAGAAGGGCTGAAGTAAAGGTTTTATTTTAATAAAATGAAAATTCAATACAATTTGTATTTAATTTACTGTAGGACCATATCAGTTTTTAATATACATGCTAGTTTTTGCAATGTAAATGAAAGAACTATTTAAATTTTTTTTATTCGTTAATATAATTATTAAACCTTTAGAAAACATGAAAATTTCAAATTTCTTGGAATACGATATTAAAAAACAATTATAAGTAACTGAATTTTAATACTAAAGCAGGCATTTTTGACACATTTTGCGAATAAAAGAAAGCTTTATACATGTGAATAATTTCTTTAATTTTTAATTTTAATTTATATCGAGTATTCTTTTAGTATTTTTGTCAGTACCACGGAAGCGTTTTCTCCACAAAAGGATGTTTTATTATGCTTTATAACTCATTGGAAAGCTTTTAAGGGGTCACGGGACTCTTAAAGCTTCATAATTGTCGATATTTTAATTTTTTATATGTTAAACTCTTATATTTTTTGAACATTTTGATATAATTGTTGCCTTGAAATTACCATTAAAACAGAAGTTATGGATTTTAGAATTATGCTTGCTAAATAGTTAAACCGGCGTTTCCCAAACTTTTTCTCCAAAATACATTTTTCTCAAATGACGTTTTTGGGCATAACGAGCACGATATCTCAAAAACTTCAGAATATCTTTTTATGAAAATTTCAAAACATATATTTTGTGCTAGCCTGTATAAACTGAATCCAAAATTTCCTTTTTATTGATAAACAAATTTTTTTTAGGTGATTATGGTGTTAAAATTTTAAAATTTTTGCATTAACTAAATACAACTTTGTATTAAAATATAAAAATGCTTTAAATACAAATTTATTTAGGTTCAGGGTGATTATTAAAATCCTAAGCATAAGTAGACACAATTTTTTTATTCTAGTTACAAAATTTATTTAGTAATCTAGCGTGTAAGGTGGTATACCAATTTTCTGGTCGTCAAATGTGTAATAGTTTGGAGTGCCCTGTAAATGCTAATTCTGCATCTTGCAATTTTTTAAATACCTAAAATAAAAGAAAATAATTATAGCTTTTATCCCAATAAAAATTTTGTTTTAAAATTTTATACATTTTTAGATATTAAATGTTGAAAATGTTTTTTTTTTTTTTTTTTTTTTTTTTTTTTTTTTTTTACAATTTTAAGAGTCCTGAGACCCTTTAACAGGATGAAGTTTTGAACTTCTTTTGCCGTATTACTTTTTTATATTCAGTATTTTTTCAGCAGATTGCAGTAATACACATTTTCAAATAGAGTAGAGGAAAATCAAAAATCTAATAAATCACTTTCTTTTTAAAAATAATATTTTTGCTAATTTTTTTTTTTTTTTTGAGAATTTTTACTCTTATATGCATGTTTAATTTTTGTTGTGTCAAATTTCATTATTTAAACTTTACAATTTCCGATAAATTTTCATTATTAGAAACTTTTAAAAAAAATTAGTAAATTAAACGTATATATTTTTTTGCAATATTAAAGGGGGAAAAAAAAGGAAAAATCTGCAAAAATTACATTTTTAGTTTATCAATATAATTAATGAAAATTAACTAAAGAAAATTTTACAGATAAACTTCGGTTATCAGGCATTCAATTGAAAATAAGAGTAAGTAACAAATAGATTTTTTAATTATGCTGTGATAGGCGTTTGTGATAAGCTTGGTGAAGAACTGTAAAAAATCTACACGTCATTAATTTTTTTACATTTTAATATATTGTCGTTGTTATTATATGATATTTCCTATGTTGTCAGAGTCACAGAAATTTCTTTTCACAAAAGAGTAATTTATGAGGCTTCATTATTGAAGGTTATTAATAGGATGAAAAGTCTTTTGATGATGTTTTTGCCTTAATATTAGCATATTATCTACTTTAAATATCTAGATGTATTTATTTTATATTAATTGCAAAATTAGTGCCGCAGAATTGAGTAGTAATTTTAAATGATTTTAAGAAAAATCAAGTGGATGAATTGATTTTTATACACTCAATAATATCAGCATAATATATATTTCAATTATACCTCATTATTTTCTCGCAAATAATACAGGACATTCATCAGTAATAATCTTTGTTCCTTTTACTGACAGAAATATATCCCATATAACATAAATGATGTAAAAGTGACGATAATAATTTCGTTTTTATAATCTGTTAATATAGAAAATGAATTAAGTTCTAGCACATGTCAGTAATAATATTGCAATAATTTAAATAGTTGTGGACATTGCTTTTTTAATTTAGTTATAAAATGAATAAAAAAAACAGTTTGTTCCGTGTTAAATACCTTTTATGCCAAAGAATTCAAAGAGTAAAAAGCATTCATTATTTAAGTATTGTTAAACAATTTAAAAAAAAAAAAGACAAATGTTCTTTAAGTGTATATTTTGATTTTTTGATTTATAATTGTAATTCTAGTAACTTGAATGAAATAGTTTTCTTTTTCTAAATAAGGTATCTTCTTTCGTTTGTGCTTCCAACAATGCGTTTTAAATAGATTAGACGAAACGGTTTTTCGATTAAACCAACTTGTAGTAATTGTTATTGTTTTTTTAAAATAATTATTTTTGCTGCATAACTATAAAACATATAAATAACCTTTCATGGAAAAACTAATTCGTCAATTTACTTTATGTGTGTTTTTGAATGGCTACCAAATCATTCTGTAGAAGTTTTGTAAACCTTCAATTTGAGTTTCAGCGTTATTGTCAGATTCTTAAAGTAAATTTTAAATAATAATGTAAGAGTTAATCCAAATAAATAAAAAAAATTAACACAAAAGTAGGCTTCATATTTTCTTATTGTAAAAAATAAGAATTCTTCTATAATTTTGAACTGCTGCAACATTTTTAAACCACGTTAACAACAACAACAAAAACAAAATGCGAATGACTTTGATTCAAGATATTACATATACATGTCTCTTTTTATGCATGTTTAAGTAAATAAATGTTCCAATCGAAAATTCCTTGTCTCTGCATGTTTCATTAATTCATTAGTTTAAGAACAATAAATGCCATTTTTAAATTAAACACTTATATCCATATTTAACACAAGTTACAGATGGAATCTTAAAAATTATGCCTGCTTTAAGTTTTAAAGCATAAATCCTGACACATTTAAAATGACAGCGACTGACAGAAAAAGTTTTAGAAAATTTTCTACCGGAGGTTTTGCCTTGTTTTCATGTATATTAAGCGGTATTTAAGTTTGATCATTTCGGGGAGAGTTTCTACTGCTTCCGGTAATGGGCTTCATTAAGGGCTTTTGTTATGGTTGCAGGAAAACGAGATAACTGGCGAAAGCAGTCTCATGTCGATTAACGTACTTGTTCTTCGTTGATTCAGCTGATTAGTACTTCATGAATCACAATACCCTCTTTGTTTACAATGCAGAAATGTACGGTAGTTTAAAAATATTTAAGAAAGAATTCTCCAAAGGAAAAGTAATGTTACTGAAAATTTTATTATACAGCTAAAATAAGCATTATTCTCGAAGAGTGACATGTATGTGAATAAATATTTTTTGTTATATTTTTAGTGCACAATATTGTCATTTTTTTCACTGCATAGAAAACTTTATCCATACACATATATAAAGGAAATTAAATGTGGAATCACTTATCTTCATTATCTAGATCCGTAGAAGACTATTAACAATTTTTTTACACATTTTTAACAAGATTTAAAAAATTCTTCAATTTTTGAATTGAGAACATTTTTTCTAAATGTGAATAAATTGATCATAAATGGTATTTGTTTCGTTTGGTTATGGACTTCCACTGTTACTAGTAATTATTTTCATTAAGAGATAATGAAAACGTACATCTGTTGTACTATCTTGATTCCTATTAATCCTTTCCGTCGCGGACTAATTCATTTTGTAAAATGATGAATTGGTGGCCTGACACCGGAATTTACAAACGAATTTATTAGAAAATAAAACCTTGCTTACTGTACAATATTTTATAAAAAAAAAAAAAAAAAAAAAAAAAAAAAAAAAAAAAAAAATCCCTGGTACCAGTCAGTACTCTTAAAATTAGGTGGTCTTTTTTGTGGACACCACCCGCTAAGGGGTTAAAGTCCATATTTTTTTTTGCATATATTTGGTGAATTAGGAACATTTATTTCCTTACAATTTAAAGTTTGATTAATTCAGTAAGCACAGCATATATGTACGTATTTTGGATATTTCGGATATTATATTTTAAATAGAAAGTTATTTACATTTCATAGTAAAATATTTACATCACTATAACTTTTATTTGAAATATGCAATAAAATATTTTGTGATAACAGATTATAAATATACACTTTTTTTAAATTGAAGTAGCTTATTTATTTTAAATGTCATTGCTTTACATAAACGACATTAACGTTTATTATTAAAATTACTCGAATTATATCTTTCTAATTTAAATCAAGTGTATTAAAAGTTCCATGACAATTTAAAATATGCATGTGTATATTCACACGTAATCAAATTTTTATTAATATGTAAACGACATTAACATTTACTATTGTAATTCTTTGAATTATATCTTTCTAATTTAAATCAAGTGTATTAAAATTTCTACGACGATTTAAAATATGCATGTGTATATTCATACATAATTTAATGCTATTTTAATATCTATTGTCGTATAACTTTTACTCTATATTAATTGCAGCTTGAGTTAGTTTTAGCAAGGGCTTGTCTCCAGATGCAAAAATCAAGACTCATCTGTTGTTAAAAAAATGTTGTCGATGAAAGCGATAGACAGAAGTAGAGTCGAACCCCATTAAAATGGTCACGATTAATAAGCGACCGCGCTTAATACGCTAATTTCTTTTGGAGCCTTGATCATCGCCCTATTATGCTTAATACGCGATACATTCATGTTCCTTGTGCCAAACAATTTCGCTTAACCCCTTCCCGACGACCGTATTTTCAAAATTTTTATATTTTATCATCGGGTTTTTCAAAGCAGAAATTTTTGCCTAATTTAATTTGGAAAATGACTTTAATAAGGCAAAATGTACAATTTAAAAAAAATAGCTGGTTGAAACAAACAAGGATTCTAAGCACCTTAAGCGGCACGTAAACACAACGCTCGTCCACAAGGGGTAATACACGAATTCATACACCAATCTGCCAATTTAGCGAAATATTTTTAAATTCAGATGTAACATTTCCAAATAGTAATATTCGACTTATTTAATGACATATTAATCAATGCGAATATTATTAATCGTAAATAGTGGTATATATTCGAATTAAAAAATCCCACTAATTTCGCAACACTGGAAATCTTCTTTCGTTCCTCGTCCTAATTTAAGTATTGCGCGGAAGCGCAATACTTATTTATTTCCAGTGTCACTTCTCAATGTTAATTTAACATAGAAAAGCCTATGGAGATGATAACTTTTTCATTTTTTCTTCCCACCTTTTTGTCCCTGATGCCACTCATTTTTTATTCTTTACTAATTCTAATAATATTATAAATTTAAAGTTTAAAAACGTTTGCCTGACGTCAGGGTCAAAACGAATGGCAAAATACTTTTGCATATGGGTGAATTATAACCCAGAGCGAAACAAGGGCCAATTTTTTTTGTATATTATTCAAATATTTTTCTTAATAATTCCAAATTTCACTTTTTTCATTGAGAATCAACGGACATTTTTAATAGAAAATGTAAAATTTTTTCTTCATTGTTGCAAAAATTTCAAAAGCCGTAATAATAATTTATTTGGTTTTAGTAGAAAGATTCCCGCGTGAAAAATTTTAATTGAAATACTTTTTTTTTTTCAAAAATTAAAAAGGTGAATATGACGTCATAGTGGAAATAAAAAGGATATTTTCAGAATACGTTTTTGCTTTGGTCAAGTTTATATTTTAGTAAAAAGTTTCTAATGGATAGCTATTTTTATGCAGGTAGCGAACTTAGTGGGGAATTACATAACTTAAATTTTAAAATGTATTTTTTTTATCGAGATGAGAACTAGTTATACCCCAAGTTAAACTTAGGTAATAATTTTCTGATGTGGGAAGATGGAATCCCCTTTGGGAGAGAATAAGGTTTAAAAATTCAAGTAAAACTTTTTTTTTTTTTTTTTTTTACTGTATCACAGCTATAATATTGCTAAATATTAGCAGTAAGGATTCAACAGAATTTACGTTTACATTCATAGCGTTCCTGAGTGGGAAATAGGGTATCTAAATTTAAGTGAAGTTAATTTTTTATGTTTTGATTATAGATTTTTTACGTTCAGATTGGAAGTTTTTGTCCAAACTACCGCAACCTGCATTACTACAGTGGTGAAACATTTTGAATTACACATTGGTAAACTGCATCCCACATTATGATGCAATACCGCATACATCAAAGCCTGATGATGATACTCTGTATTAATTTTGAAATGCGTTCGTCTGAGTGCTGTATTCATTAAAAAACTTGACATATTAAACAAAAACATAATTTGAAGAACAAATTAAAAACACAAAATTTATTTCCTACATTGTTTAAGACTGAGAAGGGACAGATATTAAGTTATTTCATTCAATTAATCCTATATTTAATGTAAAATTTTTGTAACAAATTAGTTAAGCCAATTGAAGATTAAAAAATAAAAATAAAATTCATACAATATGATACTTAAAACATCCTAAAAACTTAGATTCCGTTCAAATGAAATCGAAATAAATCTTAGACTTTTTTTAAAGTTTTGTATTTTGCATGCATCTTATCATTTTATGCACAATTTTCATAAACATAATACTAAATCTGCAATACAAATATTTTCAATTAAAAATGGAAGAAGTCTAAGATTTATTTCGATTTCATTTGAACGGAATCTAAGTTTTTAGGATGTTTTAAGTATCATATTGTATGAATTTTATTTTTATTTTTTAATCTTCAATAGGCTTAACTAATTTGTTACAAAAATTTAACATTAAATATAGAACTAATTGAATGAAATAACTTAATATCTGTCCCTTCTCAGGCTTAAACAATGTAGAAAATAAATTTTGTGTTTTTAATTTGTTCTTCAAATTATGTTTTTGTTTAATATGTTTATGCTCTCTCTTCTGTATTGGTTTTGGTCGAGAAATATAGGCTATTTTTTGTCGCTTTTTTCTTAATTAGTGTTCATTTAAGTAAGTTGTCGATTCTTGTCTTTTCCTCTCGTACAATGTAATAAATAAAGCTTCCCAAGTACTGCGTATTTTTAAACGCATTTGAATAGAAAAAGAAAGATTCTTTCGTTTACCATTCCATTTCTGCGTTACTTTCTTATTATGTAAGCCTGCTCCTTTTTAATTCATGGAAAGTCAGTTACTTGTATACTGCGAGTTTCATGCATTCAAAATCCATGTTTTATTGTTTTGTCGAGTTCTAGTAATTTTTTTAATAGTCATAGAACCAAAAGAAAGTCACTATCTGTGTCTGTTAAACTGGATATTATACAATATACAGGGTGTATCTGAAATGCTTCAACAAACTTAGAGGGATAATAGCACCCATGAAGACGATCAAAAAATGCAATGGAACACGGGGTCGCATATGACGTTTAAAGGATGAAAATCGAGAAAATGCGTCTGGAAATGGACAAAGTGAGAAAAGAAAGAATTACTCCAGAAATTTATTTATTGCACGAAATAGGTACAACACAGCTCGTGATGTCCAGAGAAAACAAATATTTTACAACAATTGTTCAAAGTGTTGACCGCGGACATTAATACACAGAGTACATCTACGGAGGAACGACTGGAGGACACGCTCAAATTTGCATACGGGGATTCCTGCTCACAGATTCTTTTGGCTTTCTTCCAAGTTTTTGTTATCTCTTTATGACCGGATATGCACAAAGTGAAAGGAAAACTTGCTTCGTGCTACTAGCCAGTTCTGCAGAAAAGCAGCATGCGAGATTTCGATATTGTTATTAATTTTGCCATTTTAAACCTTTAAACGTCATTTTTGACCCCATGTTCTATTGCATTTTTTGTTCGTTTTGATGAGTACTATCATCTCCCTAAGTTTGTTGAAGCATTGCAGATACACCCTGTATAACTCAGAAGTGCATGGCAAGGAAAAAAAACGCAAAATAAATAAATACATCAAAAGCAATGTTATGTATCATTTTAAAAAATCAAGTACAACAGACAAAATTGAAATAATTATAAGATGAGACTGATTATAAGATTACTAAGTATCACGAGTACTAAATATTACTTTAAAACTGGGTTGTTTTGCAAAGATTTGATTTTTTTGGTTTGTGTTAAAAAAATTAGACTATCGGGAAAAATATTTTTTCTGGTTTTCTGGTTTTTCATGTCGGTCCTATAAAAACAAACGAGGAGTTAAACTTGAATACAGTTAAAGGAACAATTTTCGACCGTAAGCATGTAAACTAAAGCTCAAAAATTGATTTAGATGATTAACACTAGAACGCCCGATGGAGTCGTTTCGACTCCAAATGCTCCTAAAACACCCATATCTCTGAGAAATTTTGATTTTTTCCCCCCCCCGCTTCCTTGACTTTTATTATTTTTATAATCTCTATTTATTCTGAAATTTATAAATTATTTGCACATTTAATAAATTGATAATGAGGTATTACCCCTAGAACGCCCAAAGGAGTCGAATCGACTCCAAAGTAAGATTTGTAAAATGCTTTCATTATTTTTGCGTAACATGACCTTGGGATTCATAATATTTTTATCTGTTATCAGGAAAGTAAATGTTTTTGCTCTTCTTTTCTCTACACCCCTTTTATTGAGAAAAATGGTTAGTTCCATGCACCTGCTGAAATGATTGCGTACTGCTTGCGAAATTCTTTGTATCATTCGAATTGAATTTTTGTTTCAATTTTTATCAGTCTTGTGTTTCATCATAGCTAAGCAACTCAGATTTTCCTTTTTATTAGAAATAAAACATAATGTCACGGAAAAAATTTCTAACACCGGACGAAATAACTGCTCTATTACGAGAGCTTTCAGATAATGAATCTGAAGGTGGTGAGTTATCAGAAAATGAAAACGAAATTCAAGAAATTAGTATTGGAAATAATTCTTCATCAGATTTCGATACAAATGAAGATGCGCTAATTATTGCATCTGAAAGAGATGGAATTCATGTCGCTCCAGATGGCACACAATGGAAAATTTGTGCAAATAAGAAAATTTCTGGAAGATATCCGAAGCAAAATATCATGTGTCAGACTACTGGACCAACTATTTATGCTAAGAAATTCGTGAAATCTGAAAGCGTTTTGAGTGCATGGCTGTTATTTGTAGATAAAAAAATGCTGGAACAAATACAAAGATGCACAGAAACAGAGGCAAGACGTGTTCTTGAAACAGATAACTGGACAGTTACGTTATACGAGCTGTATGCCTTTATTGGAATTTTGTATGCCCGAGGTGCATGTGGTGCAAATGGAATTGATATTCATTCTTTGTGGTCAAACTCATGGGGTTTGAATTTTTGCACTGAAACTATGGGAAGAAATAGGTTTTGTGAAATTTTACGCTTTTTGAGATTCGATTTGAAATCTACAAGATCTTAAAAACAGATAAATTTGGAATGATATCTGATATATGGAATAGATTCACTGAAAACTGTATTGCCTGTTTCAAGCCTGGTGAAAATATAACAATAGATGAACAGTTATTTCCAAGCAAAACGCGCTGTCCTTTCACGCAATTCATACCTTCAAAACCGGATAAATACGGACAAAAGTTTTGGCTTGCAGTAGACCTTCGAACAAAGTACTTACTGAATGCGTTCCCTTATTTAGGCAAATGTGAAGAACGGCCTTCAGATCAAACTTTATCAGAATATGTAGTTATGCGATTGATGCAGCCATTTCTAAACAAAGGCATTAACGTCACGGTTGATAATTATTTCACGTCACTGCGTTTGGCTGAGCAACTGAAAAAGAAAGGTACCAGTTTAGTAGGCACTATCAGAAAAACTAAAAGAGAAATTCCAAAAACTTTGAAAGATTCGAAAGATAAATTATACGAAACAAAATTTCTAAAACACGAAGAAACCGGTACTACTCTAACCGTGTATCAAGGAAAGAGAATGAAAAATGTTATTATTCTTAGCACTCTCCACCCATTCATTGATATTGAAAACAACGAAAAGAAAACCCCAGAAACTGTTAGATTTTATAATGAAACTAAGTGTGGTGTTGACGTTATTGATCAAATGGCTAGGAAATATTCAGTGAAGGCGCCCTCCAGAAGATGGCCTGTGCATACTTTTTACAATCTCTTAGATTTAGCAGCAATAAATGCCTGGATCATTTATAAAGAAGTTACCGGAGAAACAAAAATAAGCAGACAAGCTTTTATTCACTTTTTAGCAGATGAACTGCGTCAAAATTATACATCTGCTAAAAATAAACCAACAAGAAAAAGACTCGCTGATACATCATCTGAAACAAAATCCCTAAAGAGAAGAAAATGCGAAGTAAAACTATGTAAAGGCAACATGACTTTCAATGATTGCATAACATGCAAGAAAATGGTTTGTGGAAAATGCTTGGCCAAAACTGACTACACTTGCAAAAACTATATTTCAGATTGAAAATTCGAAACGATTCTGTATTTCCTTTAAAAATATTTTTCCAATTTCTTAAAAATGCGTATATAAATATTGTTCTTTCAATTGTAAAATATATATATGAATCTTAAATTCAAATATAAATATTATATTCACAGTCTTCTATTCATTTCTATGCGTTTCATTTATTTTTTCTCTTTTGAAACAGACAGGAGTCGAAGCGACTCCCGCGGGCGTTCTAGGGGGAAAATGGTAGCGGGCGTTCTAGTGTTAATTGTGTAAATATGATAAGTTGCTGCAACGATTTGCAAATAATGTTTAATATGCAACCCCGCTTAATGCGCAACTTTTGTGCAATCTCATAAAACACTTCTTAACCGGCTTCGACTCTTAAAATTAAAGATACATAGAAATAAGAGAAAATCTTATGAGGACTTGAGTGCATTGACATTGAAGTGGACCGTAGTGAAAACTGCTTTTTGGGGCCAATAACAACTATGGATTTTCGCCCCGACTGATCCGTGTTATACACAGAAACCACATCAATTTTTATTTCTTTTTCCATTACATATTTATATAACTACAAACGGACACTTACAGTTACATCCATGTCTTACCCGAGAATTCGTACGCAGGCGCCCGACGTGGTTGCAGCTGTCGCAACCGATTACGCCACTGGTCGAGGACGTGAGTTCTCCATTCGTCTGTTCTGTTAGTAAATATGCACTGCAACACACTACAATCTGACACAAAATTAGTTCTGTCGTGTCCTTCTAGCATCGTAAAATATCGGTTTAATTTTTAAACTTGCCTTGGATCGCCTTGATCAAACTTGGACTAAGGATATTTCTTTCCTGAAAATAAAGAGAGTTTTAAAATCCCACGTGCTCCTATAAACGAACATATTTGTTCGACAATGATATGCAATGACAGAATTTTAACTGCCGCCAGTATATATCGTAAGTAATAGGTTCTTATACTATTAATATGAATTGTGATATAATTTACGCTAAAAAATATCCATAAAAAATAAGTTTCCAATTTTTTTTTCCTGGATAAAGAGAGTTTTCAAACTCACTTCCTCTTATAAATAAACAAATTTCTTCGACAAAGGAATGTAACGACGAGATTTTCAGTTCCACCAGTATTAAGATATCGTAAAAAAATATGTTCTTATACTGTTTATATGAATTGCGATATGGTTTACGCTAAGAAATATACTTAAGAAGTAAGTTTCCAAAATTTTCTTTCCTGGATAAAGAAAGTTTTCAAACTCGCGTCCTCACACATGTCTTCGACAAAGATATACAATGACGGGATTTTCAATTCCGGCAGTATTGACCCTTTAGTGCGCAGAATTGCATATATGCAAACAACAGTGTTTTGAATTTAATAGATATTTTTATTCGTATATACCTAATTCACACAAGAAAATTAAAATAGCAATATTTACTATAATTAATAACATACGTTCCATATTTAAATAAAGCGAAATTAACCATTGAAACTTTCTGGTGTAAAGTCAGATTCTCTGAACAACGTAATTTCTAGAACGTATTCTATCATGGGAATTAAAGGGTTAAAGGTTAAGTTTTATAAAATAAATATTTATATACAATAAGTTAATTTGGAGATATACTTATTAAAATATTTACTAATTTGCAATATTTTAGCGTAAAACAACAACATGACAGTGGTTTTTACAAGTATTGCACATGTGCTACACTGTAAAAAAAATCTGTAGTTCTACAGATGTAAAGTTACATGCTTACTAAACTTTCACCTGGAACTGTACGAAAAAAGCTGCAAATCTACAAAACTAATTTTTGTAAAGCTACAAAAATCTGTAACTTTACAAATGAATCTGCTAAAATTTCAGTAATCTTACTAGACTTTTATTTGTAACCCTGGCTGCAGTTACATGAAAAGTTCTCGGAATCCCAGTTTCCAAAAAAATTCTTAGTAACCTTACAGATTTTTTGATTTTCGGCGCAAAAGTGTGTCTGTTACATGAAATTTTGTTGTTGCCGTTACATGAAAAGTTCTAGGAATCCAAGTTTCCTAGAAAAACTTTAGTAACTTCACAGATTTTTTTTTACAGTGTATAGAAGAAAAGAATGACGTGTTATATGAAAAATGTACCTCTGATTTTTTTCATTGTTTTTCCTGTGTAATAAACCTTTCAGAGAATCATATATAATTTTTTTCGAAACAAAATGTTAAAAAAAAACTCACGCATTTAAGTGTTAAAGCATCGTAAAAAATATGTTCTTATACTATTAGTATGAATTGTGATATAGTAAGGTAAAGTACCCAGTAGTTGACACCTTAAGGAATTTTTCGGCGTTCGTCTCCTTTGGTTCGTGCAGTTTTCAATAAAGGTAAGCAGTTTGATTATTACTAGGGGGTTTGAACATGTTTCCACAAAATCATAACGTTTAATGTCCCGAAATGAATACATTTTGTAAAAATTACTAGGGGATATGAAAACATGATTTTTGCCCAGAAGTTGACACCATCGTGAACGTGAGAGTTTAGTAGTTGACACCTTCGTGAACTAGTAACTGACACTGACTGCGGCGGGTCTAAATTAATAATAATAAATACTCGTTATTATTATATTACTATATTAATTGCCCCATATGAAGACATAATGATAAGAACCGTTAATTAACAAATTTTTTTAAAGAAATCAGAAGTTTTAATGAAAGATCAGAAGTTTAATCAGAAGTTTTAATGAAAATAAAAAAAGTCCCATAGATCTGAAATTATAACATAAAACCACTAACTTAATTAATCTCAAATAACAAAAATGAAAGATCGAGTGCAAAACCAAGCACTAACGGCCGATATTTTACCTTTTCATTGGGGTTTTTCCCTCAACTTTGTATTTCAGAGTTATTCTAGGCACGTTAAATTTTTTAGCCGCTGTTTTGTACCCAGCTTTGTTGACTTTAACGTATTCTACGGTTGCTCTCATGCTCTCTTCCGTGTAATTCCTAAAATTTCCCTTCGTAGGTGGCATCTAAAAGAATAGGTAATTAATTTTAGTAGTTGACACTCCCTAATTTCAATAACTGACACCCTGTGTCATCTATTGGTTTAAATGCATTTTTAGGTTTTCAAAGGTCAGTCATGAATTTATCTGGTAGATTCCAGCTTATTTTCATTGCACTGAATTAGATGAACAAAACCACTGGGTGTCAACTTTTGAAAATCTGTTTCTTTTTATATTCAATAGTTGACACTCACACTCACCCCCGCTATTTTGCACAAAATGCATCCATTTTATTCCAATACAATTCTTGGACATCGAAACAATCAATATCAATCAAAACATAACCAGAAATTAAGATAAATTACGGGTTTTAATACTTACTGTAACGCGCGATCCTTATCACTTTTGTTAAGATAAATTCGAAAAATTCAACTTTCCACACGCATGCTTCATTGTTGTCTTCCGCCATATTGGAATTGGACTCGACTGTTTATAGTTTTAGTTCTCAGTTTTGCCGTAAGGTGATAGATTTTTAAAATTCTGTGTCTCTCATGTTCCTACCTGTGACGTTTTCTTGTTACACTACTGTTTCTACAAAAGTGTCAACTATTGGTCCAGTGTCAACTACTGGGTACTTTACCTTATATGCTATGAAATATGCATAACATATAAGTTGCATTGACTTTAATACTTTTAAATTTCTCTACATGGAAATCATTAATCAGTCCTACTAAAATGGTCTATATAAATACAGGGGTTGGACAAAATAATGTAAACACCTGTGAAAAGAGAATTTTTTTGGGTTTTGAAATAGCCGCTCCACCATGAATATTTGACATATGCAGTTCATACCAGATAGTTTTTGATGAAACTGCTTCCTATAGTTGTTTGTTCATTTCAGATGTTATCTGTCATGCTGTTGGCTTTTGTTTTCTTCCACAATCCGCTTCAAAACCTTTCGACCACTGTTGTCCTTTTTAGATGATGTTTTTCCGTGTTTCAAATATGCTGACATTACAGTCGACACTGTACTTCTCCCAACACCTAGAAAGGTCGCCATTATCATTACTGAGGCTCCAGCAAGACGGGCCCCAACAATCATGCCTCTTTCGAAATCAGAGAGGTCAGCCATATAACGCAATTTTAACATAGAAATTTATTTCGCATCCTACTTTTATCACCTAGTAGCAGACTGATGTGTGTATTTTCTCATCCGCTAGAGGGCAGGATTATACGAGAGGTTTCGTTCGAAAGCCATTTTTTCACAAGTATTTAAGTTATTTTGTCCAACTCCTGTATTTAAGAATACTAAATGTAAACTATATGCTAAATGGTGAATAAAACTTCAATAGTGGATGTGTAAATTATATCTATAATTTTAAATAAATTCGCTTTTATTCATATTTCTTCAATAAAATTAAATGATATAATACCCAAGACAGGTTCAAAATTAAGTGTTGCATATTTGAAAAATCTATATACAATATCAATCTATGTACAGTTATGAAAACTCTCAGTTTATAGGGAAAATATTATAAATATAGCTTTTTTAAATATTCAAAAAAGACTTAATAAAATTAAAAGGAACAATTCTTATTAGCATATGTATATATATATATATAATTTAACAAAATATCGTCTTTAAAAAGGTTTCTAAGTCTACAATTCTTTGCATTACAAAACTCTTTTGAAACTATCTTCAGAT
The DNA here is from genome assembly GCA_963932465.1 of Maratus speciosus. Taxonomy (NCBI): domain Eukaryota; kingdom Metazoa; phylum Arthropoda; class Arachnida; order Araneae; family Salticidae; genus Maratus; species Maratus speciosus. The sequence goes on along the minus strand of OZ010790.1, from coordinate 171,674,705 downwards.
TATCTAAATATAAAAATAAAATGTGTTTTAGATTATCTAAATAAAAACTTCTAAATCTCCTTAGATTATCTAAAGAGCCATTCCTTTAAATTCAAATCCTTGAAAGGAATGCAATGAATTTGGTAGCAAGTAACTTTTATACTCATTTGGGAGTAAGTTCTTATTTGAAAATTGTTCTTTACAGATTTCTTAAAGCAGCAACGTCTCTTTTAGTTTTGTTAAAGTTCGTTTGAAATAAAGATGAATCTTTCCTCGGATACATTCATGTAAAATAATTCGAGTGAGTTACCCTTATGCATTACATACCCTGTTCTAAAAATTGAAGAGTTTGCACCGAAAACTGTATGTTTCTATTTTAGTACGACTGAGGTTTTAACGAATTATAATTAACGCAATTGTTTTTCTTATCATTATTTAATATGAATTGCTCCTTTTCCACGCATGCTATGCATGAGTGGATACTTTATTTCAATTTTTGAGGAGTTTTTCTATCAATTCACGTAAATACTGATATAATACATTTATCTAAAAATCAGTTTAAATAATATATTTATTAAGTAGAATACGTTTATAACACAATATTTAGTTAACAAAGACGTATTTTTTTTTTCTTATCTCTGCAGTGCTCGCGCGGTATCCCACAGACGCCAGGGATGTTTCTTTTTCACTCTTCCCACTGTAAACTTGAGTTTTTTTATTTATGTTTGTAATGTGAAATCACAAATATATATGTTTTACTTCAATAATCCGTTTGCATTTATAAATTTGAATTGAATGACCTAAATATATATTAGTACAGCAAAAATATATCTGGCGTCTGTCAGACGCAGCGCAAACCTTTAACGTAACAATATTCCACGCGAGCACTGCAGGGTTAAATAATTATAAAGAAAATCAACGGATGCGTTAAAATTGTCTACACGAGGTTTGCGAAGGTGCAAGATAGAAAAAATCAATTTACAAAAGGAATGCTGCATTTTTTGTTGTACTTTAAGAAAAATGAATCTTATTCATGTATTATTAAAAGCTTTGATGAAGATGAGATCCGGGAAAGTGTTATGATGAAAAGAAAATGAAGTATGAATAAATGAAATTTCTCAAGAATTTGAGGAAATACGAATGTGGTATTATTCTTCAACATAAGATCCATTTCAGTAAAAGCAGCATTTTATTTACCCCCTGTGTTATCTGATGATTATACGAAAATACAATTATAGATTTTTCTGCACAATTTCCTGTGTTCATTGAATACATTGTTGTTTAGAAAAACAAATAGTCTTTCATATTAATTTCTATTTGTGCATGTTCAATACAAAGAAGTGTACTTTGGGAATTTTCATTATTTTGTTCCTTTAATAATTAAAAACACATTTTTTTAAGTTTTCCATTGTGCTACATAGTAAAACAATACGGTGGTTTGGTAATATACACAGCTTTGCTTGTCCGATGTATAAACAAATCAATATAATAGCATAATGTGTGCAACATGATTATTTTAACTAACAAAAGAAAAGCACCTAGCAAAAGAAAAGAAAACAATTTTTTTGTAATATATGGGACTGGACATAAACTGATCAAAGTATGGCTCATTGTATTCCTTAAACAAACTGAGTTAATAGTGACAGTAGTTAACCTGCACAACTGCATATATCGTAACTAAATTCTTATATGGCTAATGAGGATTTTGATGAACGCTTGGGGTAAAAAATTACAGTTACGTAAAGTTAGAGTTTTAGGTCCTTAAATGTTTTAGGAGGGGTTGGTGTCATGCCTCGATACTTCTTCGTCTCAAATGCTCATTAGGAATTACGTATAAGGTTAATTGATTTTTCGGGATCATTTAACGATTCTCCATCCCAAAAAACACTGTGTAAATGTGGTCTGTATCGCCACACTTTATTGATTTTAAAAAATGCCTTGTAGTTTAAAAAAAAAAGAACCTTGCATACGTTTATGAACCACACACCTAATTAACAGTTCATTAGCTGTAACTGCATGTAAAAGGAAACACATTTTCGTGGAACAAAACACAAGCATCTTATACACTGCAAGATTGGAGAATTGCCTTCAGCCATGTCTTCCATATCTTCTTCTACCGGGTTGAGATTCTACACCCTGATTCTCTGTGGCTTCATTAAGTGTTGCCACCCTATCACTCCAGGAATAAGCGAAGCATTATGTTTTTCTTCAGATGCGTTTTTTTATGTTTTGAATTGTTTTATGCAGCCCAACACCACTACACGTCTACATTGATACTATGATCGCAGAGCCGTACATCGATGAAATTCTTTCAACTCACATGAGGCTTCTCTGGATAGCTGCCTGCACTGATGCCAGAAAAACACGAAAATTCAATTCTATTTTTAGTATCACTATTTTTGTAGATAAATAGTTGTCGAATAATTACAGACATTTTATGATTAAATCTGAAGAGTAATACTATACGAAAACAGTGGTACGCAAAATGAAATTTCAGTATTTTTCTGACAACCTTAAATCTTGATTTCATTTTAAGAAAAGAATTCGAGGTCATAATGAGAACTACTTCAGAAACTTATCTAAGGGAAGACATCCAATGTGTTTGGAGTTTTCGAACGATGGGCCCGTTTACTTGGAAATTGGATACACTGTCAGGTAAAAATGCTGAAACAGAGTATCAATCAATAAACGGTGCAATTTTCCCTTTTAACCATATTACCGTCTTAGCAGGTATACTTTTAACCCCTTAATTCTCACTCCCGTGATATTCAAGGGCTGTGTCTTTTATTCAGATTGTTTTATTCCCACCAGTTTTATAAAATAGCGTAATTGCCTTTATTATGGTATCATTTTATCTGTCATTAAATAAGGTGATTATTTCTTTTTCAAAAAAGTGGTACCAATGTGCAATTTGAATTTTTAAACCGTAATTTAATGCAACCGTTAAGAAGTTAAGGCATTTATTTTAAAGAGAACATGAATTGTTTCTGCTTTATACAGGATTTTATTATAGACAGGTTGAGTTTTTAGAAATTATCGATTTTATCTGCTCTCTAGTAACCTCTGGGAAACTTAATGTATTACAGTTAAACGTCTGGAATTACGTGAACATATATATTTAATGGAGGCCTGTCTTAAAACAAAAAAAAGTCGTGATTCGGTGCTGTTTTAAGAATAATTATAGTTTAGTTCAAGATATACAAGAGCGTAAGTTTTTGAAGTGAAAACTTCTTTAGGCGCGTTGAGCTTTTTTTGAGATGGAGAAAAACCACTGATTTGGAGACACTGTTACGTAACCGACATGCTAGCATTTTGACACATAGACACTAGCGCGCCAAGCGGTGAATGACAGGAACTTTTCCCTCTTCAGTTCAATCCGCAAAAGAAGAACGAAGCTAAAACTCACTTTTTCTCCTGGCGTTCACACAGGAACACACACAAAATTTACATTTTCGTTGCAGTACGCTGTTATGTTTATTGTTAAAGACAAATACTTGATACTTTCATTATTGAAGTGAAAGCTTCTTTGGGCGCGTTTGGCATTTTTTGAGATGGGAAAAACCATTGAACTCGTGATACTGTTATTGTAACCGACACCTGTGTATATAAGTATGTACATGTATTGTGCATAGTTCGGTATGAGGAGGGCGGACAATTAATTGTTATTGATTGCTTAATCAATAACAACAATTTACAGGCAAGCGCGCCGCATGCTTGCCTGTGCGCTGTTCGTTCCCGAAATACACGTACAAGAGTTAGAAAAAGGAAATCTCATCAAAAACATCTCATGTAAAAATTAGCCAAGTCTCGTGACTCTTGCTATAATAAAACTACCTTGCTCTAGCAAAATAAAATTATCTTTATTCAACAGTTGTTATTTATGTCAATAGTTGGCGGCAAAAGTGAACTATTCGATCAAATATCGGGTAAGTTTAGCAGAAAAACTCTCTTGTTTTTAAAATTCGTGTTATTTTTGCGTTATGGTGTATGTCTATGGTGTATGTTATTGTATAATAATGAATAAAAAAACACTACATTTAAAAGTATTTCCTGCACAATAAAACATTTCCTGACCATTAAAAAAACACACACGTAATTGTTCAAGTTTTCACTTCTATTGGCACTCCCGGAGAGCCACTGTTTTTTTTTTCTTTGTTGTTTTTATGCACACCATTAATACTATATTCATTTTCTTTTTCATTATTCGTTTAGCGTGATTAGTAAAATAAAATTTTCTTTCGAGTAAACATCTATTTGGACGGATTCAGACTACAGAATCGAACAACGAAAATAGTACATATCTGAAATTAAAATATATCTTCTCTTACACAAAACTTACAGTTTTAAGAAATATAGTATTTACGTTCTGACGCTCATCCTGCAATTACCGCATAGTCATGGAGTGTACAGAATCTATGTATTTGCCATGAGTATAAATTGTAACTATGCATAAATGAACATTCTTGTTATTGCATTGGTGTTTGTTTACTTATAACAGAAATTCTGAAGAGGAGACTCTAGAGAAAAATAAAATAAAATTGACTGATTAATCTGAAATAAAAACACACAACTTCAATTTAATTAGCATGCCTTTTTAGTACTAAAATTTTCTTTTAAATTCGTTGTAGTTATAAAAATAATTATAAGTAGTTATAAATATTTTTTTGCTATTCAATCCTATTTATAAAAAAATGAATTCAATATTGATTATCTTTAGTGATACATTTGAGAATTCCAAAAAAATTCTAAAATTTTAGAATCACGTTTAACATATTCATCAGTTTGCAATGAGAAAGATAAAAATGATAATATTATTCATGCTGTGCAACAAAGAAGTTGGTCTGATCTTATAGTATTCTTGATGCTTTTCTTAGAAGATAACAAAAACATGGTTTGGTTATTGCTTAAACTACTTTGCCAAAGATTTTTCTATACCAGACTTGGTTATCTAGATTTGTATAAAAAATGACATATATCCAATGCTGTTCGCGAATATGTTTTAGACCACTGCCACAAGAACTGTATAGATTTTCATAAAAAATCCGTCGACGGATTATGAATTTAATACATTTTGGAACAGATTTTATAGGAAAAGCATCAAAGAATCGTACAGTTTGTGATGAAGAAATAGAAGTTATCAGAAGTGATAATTATTTCGGTTATGTATGGTTGTGAAAAGGTAAGGTCTTCTATTTCATAACATGAGGTCCATCATTCGAATCCAGCCACAGGGTCTTCAGATGACGACTCTTGATCACTTTTTTACATCTTCTCTCTTTATATTATAAATAGATTACTTTTTGCTGTTTTTTTCGTTATTTTATCCTTTTTCCATCTTTATTTTATTTTTATTTTTATTTTTTCTTTTATGTTTTATATTGTTATATATATTCTAGATTTTATATTATACTCAAAATGTGCTTCAGTTTGTATTATATAGTTTATATTATAAATTGTTATATTTTGAACCCGGCAACGATCTTACAGGTTTTGTGTTTATTTATTTTTTAAGACATTGAAGCGAATTTAATATGAATCAGAGAAATCACCATACATAATTTAAAATTAAAAGTTTAAAACTGCCGACCAAAGGATGGACAAACAGATGCGTTTTGACCGTCCGTATGAAACACTCCAACAGGTACATGAAGTGTTCACTTTCAGAGGTTTTTTCCACTTGTTTGTAGCCCGCAGTTAAATTTCCCTATCGGCATGTATGTAAACTAAAAGCTTTATGGTAGACAGCCCCGTTTTCTTGAATGTGTCAAAAATGTATAAATTGAATGGGTTTTTTAGCCCCCCGATATACTATTTCTTTCTCCCAGCTATAAAAGTGTCGATTCCTACAAATAACATTCCGTTGTATAAGCCAATCGTAAAACAAAGTAGGTGCCTCATTGTATGATTATATAATCTACAGCACTTTTTTAAACTTCTAAGCATCGCGCATTTTCATTTTTTATACCGTCGTATTGGGAAAAATAAGTACTTTTAAATGCAATTTGTTTGAAAACTGCATCTCAATTTATTTTTGAGATTTTTTATTGTAACTTTTAGCTCCATTTGTTTAATTTTGGCACCTCAGCTACACCATTTCTGTTGAAAGTAAAAGAAATATAGTTCTAAGATACTAATTATATCTTTTCTATGCCATTTTTTCATAACTTTTTAAAAATGTAATTAAAATACGTGATATTTTGAAAAAACATAAGTGAATGATTTCTTATAAAACATGGAGCTATAATAAACCAAATTTAATTTTAAGTATCTATATTAATATTACAAATAAATGAAGGCATATAAATCATTCTATGGCCGATTTTTTTGTCGAATTTCTTGAATGACGACAGCTCTTTTTTGGATTTGTGTATTATTCAGCGATAGTGACATCCTACACTGTAAAAAAAACGGACTAAAAAACGGAAATACTACTGGCAATCTAGTAGCCAGTACTATTTCCGTTTTTTTACGGAATTTTTACCCATAAATTACAGAAAATTTTCCGTTTTTCTGATTAAAAACGGAAAATTTTCTGTAATTTATGGGTAAAAATTCCGTAAAAAAACGGAAATAGTACTGGCGTCTAGATTGCCAGTAGTATTTCCGTTTTTTAGTCCGTTTTTTTTTACAGTGTATGTGTACTTTACTGTAGATGTCGATTAAGACTGGATCGTAAAAGTAGGAAATATTCAGGAGGTGCGGATGACGTTATTTTGTAGGAAATAAAAGCATGTGTTTTAAGCCTTAAAATGGAAATATGTTTTGTACAATCTATATTTATATACTTATGTTTCTTTTTCGTTGGGGGGCAACACTAAATTCTGAAAAAGCAGAATTCCTGTTTTCTAGTTTTTAATACTTTCTGTAGACATAGAGCAGTGTGCGAAAAGTCGAGTGGAAACACTCCATATAATTTTTTTATTATTTTTAATAGATAGGCTTACATTTCGTTCCAGTTATCGCCAGTGTAAGTTAACTGCTTTTGCTGGGTTACACTCTCTGTTACACTCTGTAATACTCTATGTAAAGTACTACGAAAAATAGAAAGTAAAATAATTATAACTTTTTGTAGAATTATTACATAATATCATAACTAATGATTAAAACAGTAATTAGATATGTTACAAAGATTTACTACTTTCGTTTTTAAAGCACTGTTTTAAGTAAGTTTGAAATTTGCAAGTATAACGCGAAATTTTTCCTGTTTAGATGAGTTTAACACTGTGCACTTTAAAAAAGAAAAATGTTTCTTATTTTATAAATATATAATATAACCACGAATTAAAATATATAGTAACATCTTACTAAACACCATTTATTTCAAAAAGAATGTTCTATCATTAAAAACCACAGAAACCAATATATTTTAGAGATCTGTAGAAGAATTTTTAATGACAATGTTTCTTTTGCTGTCACTGATTTTCGGAAATGTTTTTGAGTAGTTTTTGTGTTATCGTAATCATTTTAGTCAAACCAGAATATCCGTTTTCAGAATGCTATTATTTCTCAGTTATACATTTTCAGTTATGTAATTGAATTTACGCCTGTAAGAGTAACAAAGTGATAATTTAAATGTTATTGCTAATGATGTAATTTACTTTGTTTGCCTATAAAATATTTTTGTTAAACATGAAATTTTGTTTTCGAAACTGATAATATTCGAAAAAACCTTAGCTGATTAATGCACTATAAAAACGACTTGGAAATGATTGTGAAAATCTTTGTCAGCACAAGAGGCATTGTTTTAATAAATGCTTCTATAAATCTTCAAAAAATATATATTTCTGAGAATTTTAAAGATAAAAAACGCTTTTCGGAATCATTAATAGCTTGCAAGAGATTATTTTTAACACTTTCCAACAAAATTGAAAAGTGTTTATGCATTCTGTTTGACTGTCCGTCTGTCCGTCTGTCCACGCTCTAACTCTTGTAAGTATACTCGGATTTTCTTGAAATTGATAAGGCTTATTTAGAATCCCCAAATCATGTTTGGTATTGTACATGAAAAACACTCAAAACTATTCCATTATACATTATGGTATATGGGGAAAATCGTTTCCAGAGTATTTTAATGACATTATGCTATTTCAAATGTATTGAAACTGATATAAATTACGGAATTTTACTACAATCACGTTAGAACAGGGCATTCATAGCATTTTTTATTCCTTTACAGGGGCACACGAAAGAAATCGGTTACAATACAGCACTGTCTTTGAGTAATAACCGCTGGAGTGTACGGTTTAAAATTTTGCATGCTCTTTTAAATTTAATTATTTTTCTTTGCATCTTACTTGTTATATATAAATTCTACACCTCAAATGCAGGGCTGCACAGAAGTATTCACGTACCGTTCTCCTTATTAGAGGAAATTATGGAAGGTAAAATTTCAACTGAAGTATATGTATCTCTTAAGTGAGCTACATTTTGGCATGCATGTAGTTAATAGTCTATATATCAAATCTATATATCACATACAGGGCTGCTGAAAATATTCGCATAATTTAAAATTGTGGATGGAAACAGCTGAAATTGGATTTTGAAATGTATTATTCATTTCATTATAGTTGAATTAGCCGTAATATTTTAATTTTTTTAAACTGTGCAGTTTTGTTACATTATTCTGAATGTGTTGGAAAGTGTTTCATAATCTATGCTTGAAGCATGATTTTTTCTTACTTGTTCATTTCCATTCATGGTTATGTTATATTCATTCTGTTTTAATATTTACTTATAAAAATAGCAGTAGACATAAGATGAGGAAGAGCAGAAATTAATAACATATTTAAATAATATTTGCCTGACATAACAAACACAGGCCTAAACAAACTTCAAAACTTCTGTGTCTTGCTACAACAATGTGAAAATTAGTTCTTTGAAATGAGTGGCGCGAGAATACATGTTGTGCTGCCATCTACATATTGTTAAATTAAACAAAATCCCCAGAGTTATATTATATTTAACTTAAATTATATAACATACTTTTTTTTTACAGTGTTTACAAATTATTATGTGTAATAGAAATATACTTTTGTTTTTCGGACAAAATGTTTCTATGTTTTTCATCCAACAATTTGATTGTACGATTTAATATACCTTTTTGTTTGAAAATAATTAATTTACCAAAAACTGCATTGGATATTAATGTTCCTCTATGCAATCTTTACAATCTCACCGATCTTCTTAATATAATCCGTTTATGCAAATAATAATACTTCCTGGGGATCCATCAGGTTTCCTCATATCTTCTTTTGTTGCAGCAAGCATATGATGGATTACTTTCAGCTGAGGAGAAGATTGCTTTCTTGCTTAGTTTTCCTGAATATAAGGCTCACCATGTACTCATGATTAGGGAAATGAACCCTGCTGGTATTCCGAAGAATAGCAAATTGTTTGCGATGTTAAATTTAAAAAATAATGTTTACATATCTTGAAGGTTACGCCGTTATATTTGAATGTCGGCTATCAAAATCTCAAAATAATCTTTTCTTATTCTAGGCAATTTGGAAAACATATTTATTTTATAGAGTTACCTATCTATATAGTGACAAATTATAATAAAAAAAACACTATTTTCCACTTGTTAGTTTATTTATTTATTTTTGCAAGCGGTACACAACTGTACATTATTTATAATAATTGTGTTGTTTAGTTGCAAAATCGGCCATCTCCAAAAAAACAAAAACAAAATTGGTGGGAAAGCTGATTTTATTGCCGCACTTATCCAAAATAAGATTGGGACCCAAACTCTTTACATTTATAGTAATTAGGAGAATATATTTGACCGGTTTTGGCACGGTTTATTCTTTCCAGATTGTAGGAACGTTTACCTAGAACTTGAAAAACTGACAAAACTTATTTTTTATTTTTGAAGAGTTGGCCGTTTTTGCAACTAGACGACACAATTTTCTATTATTTTAAAACTTATTGTCTGTTACATATGAATATATTTTAGAAGGTCTTAAATTCTTCAGTCCCAAACATAAAATAACAGTGCGAATAAACATTGATTGATTTTGCAGAATCAAAAATACACCGTAGATGACAAAAAAAGCACTTTTTCTGAAATTGGTACTTTAGGGGCTTCTAATTTACGTTCACAAATACGGATCTAAAATCTTTCACATCCTTGAAATATCAATTTGATTATCACTAATCTAAATTCACGCAGTAACAAATTAAAGACTTTTAATTTAATGAATGATATACGGGTGAAACAGAAAAAAATATGTACTTTTCATGTCCACAATTAGAATATTTTTTTTTCTGGGTAAAATGTCAAATAACTCTTTTTACTTTTTTTTTTGTTGTTGTTTGTTTCCATTAAAGCAATCCTTAAGGACTTAATTAGTAAAAAAGAGTGTTTAAAAAGATATTTTTTTAATTTAAATTATCCATTTTTATCCATCTTGTCTAACAAAACAGTCTGTCCGGATGAGTGTAGACATACTTTACAATTTAGTTTTTTAAGTAATAATATTTAAAATTACATTTTTAACTGTTTTATGTAATCATAAAACCTACTAATTTAACTAGTTAAGCTGAAAACACTAAAATATTTATTTTTTTATTATTATATTATAAGATTAAATTTTGTCCGCTGAAATGGTAACCTCTATTACTGTAACTTTTCTTACCAAAGAGATGACTTCCATTGTCCTCAATAGAGGGTACTACTGCGCTTACTTGTAGGTAAAAATATTAGAAAAGATATGATACAGCCATTTTGAATTTGTTCTGCACACATATGGTCAGTAAGCTGAAACATCTGAATTCCAGGTTAGTTTGATTTCTGTTTGTAACCTCTGTTACATAAATTTTAAATTCAAATATCGTCATTTTATTTCAAGTTTTATTTTTATTATATGAAATTAAGCAAACTTAATGTAAATACATGTAAGATTTACATATATTTTTTAAACTATAGAAAATACAATTTTTTACTTTGTTAAATTTAACTTCTGCTACCTGTAACTTCTGTTATTACATATTTGCAACAGATGTAGATAAATTAACAAAAATCTAGTTTAAAGCTCATATGCAAACAAAAATTCATCAAAGTGCTTCAGAAGTGTCATTGCTTTTAGATTAATGTAAATACGCTTGTACCGTCTAATTTGTGTTGCTCAATATAACTTCTGTTGCAAAAATGTAACCTCTGTTACTATATATAATTTCTGTTACTTGCACTTTTTTTTCTGTATTTTTCTTGTTGCATATGAATAGCTTTCAAAAAATGTTCCCAAAACATCAAAAGGCATCTATTCTTTCACTATACTAAAACTATTTGACCACTTACAAATATATTTACTGCAGGGAATTGAAAATTTTGGCTAGAATGTTAAATACAAGTAACAGAGGTTACATATTATTATATAAATTAATCCCAATTATCGTTTTCTTTTGAATATAAAACTACATATTGAAGTCTAGTACACTAACCATGATATAGTAGACTAGAAATAATACTTTGATAGGAATACAAATGTTGTAAATTGAGTGGATGTTGTCCAATACAATATTCATCTTTAACCCTTTCAGGGGAAGTTTCGTAAAATGCAGATATGAATGGAAGACACTACAATTTACAAACAAATATATTTCAAAACAAGCAAAAGCTTTTGTTCGTGTACTTAATCAAAAGAAAGTTTTCATTCCACTATTCTTTTGCCTACGGGGCATTTAGGAATTAAAATTAAGTTAGGAGTTAAGACATTTTCAGGTGACTGTATTTTTATCCAACTATGAATTTAGCTAAGCTGGAAATGATTTTATATAGGTTGTATACATATAAACACAGAAAAAATTATATTTGGTGAAAACTGAATATTTAAAAATGTATATATATACATATATATTGGGAAAAGGACATAAAATGTTTTTAGACCCATACATATCCTCAAAATTTTTTATTGTAAAGCGTTTACGTTACTCAGTTATGAAAATATCTTATTTTCTTGGAAACGCTATCTGTAATATATTTTACAAAATTAGACGACAATAACACTTATTTTATTCGGAAATAAACATCATTGCTGCCATTTACTGATTTTGATCCAAAGCCAAAAACATTCAGCTACATAGAAGTAAAATTAAAATGTTAAAAAAAAAAAAAAAAAAAAAAAAAAAAAAAAGTTTAGTTCATATTCTACTCGGTTAGGATTTGTCCCATGTGATACTTCAGAACCGAGGAGCGTAAATCTCAAGATTTAATGGCTTCGGCTTCGAATTTTGTTCTCACTTTTAGAAAAAAAATGACTTTTACGTTACTAATATTAAAAGTAATTAAAAAGTATTAAAAGTCCAAATCAGAAAAGTACTTGCCCAAATCACAAAGATTTACCGATATCAGTCTATGTCATTTAATTAAATGAAATCTAATGAAAATAGTTATTTAGTGTACTATAAACATTAAAGTAGGCTAAGAACAAATTCCTGAAAGCATTTAGAAAATGTCGTATAAGAATTGGATTACCCAGGCACATTATATTTATAATATTCTTAATGTTTTGTTATAAATTGTACTTTTGGAAAAATAGCCCCTATTTTCAATTTAAAGAGTGGAACTTATGTTTGAAATTAAACAATCGCCAAAAGTATAAAGAAAATTAATCATTTTTTTATTAATATGGTTACTATATATCGATACATAAAATAAGTCATAACAATAATTGTTTAGACCTGTACTATCTCTACTAGATGCACATAATAACAAGAGTAATTGTTAAGATTAAATAACCCTCAATGAACAGACATGCCTTGTTAATCAGGCGTCAGACCCGAACGGGTTGAAAGTGTATTTGTAATTACATATGTATCTCTGTTTGTTAAATGCACGCAAGAAAGGAAAAATTCCTTTCTATAAAAATGACGTAATGGAATAATTTATACAATTATGACTGAGTGCAGATTATTTGATATTTTTATTTTTTATATTTTTATTTTCTTTGGATGCGTAATCGTTTAAGGGATCGGAAAGTTTGTTTCCGAAATCTAATATACGTAAAAATGTACTGACATTTGTAAAAATTACTTTACTAATTAAATTTTTAAAATAATATCTACATTAATATAAATAATGGATTGATCAAGATATCATTTTAAGATAGACTACTTTAAATATTAACATATTATTTATACATAAGTATTGCAAAAGAAAAGTCTAATTTATAACTAATTTATTTTTAACAAAATGAATTTACTTATTCTATCTTACAACTTTGTTCCATATAATATTTCTTTCTGTCAGAATAATAATAATAATATAACATCACAAGACCTGCATTGAGTACTGGGTAGTAAAACTTCTTTGAATAATCTTTTCAGTATCAGCGTTACTCAGAATATAATCCGTTAATGCAAACAATAATTCTTCCTGAGGATCCATCATATTTTCTTCCTTTATTCGTTTGTCGTAGCACGGATAAGATGGATTACTGCCAGCTGAAGAAAAGATTGCTTTCTTACTTAGTTTATCTGTTTATATAGATTCACAATAGACCAATGATTAGGAAAGGGAACCCTGTTGACATTACGAAGTCTCAGTATAAAGAATAACTTGGTTCCCAATTTTTCATTCAAAATGATCCATTATAATATTTTAGTAAATTACTATTTACTTTATGCTAAATTAAATTCCCCAATGATTGATTTTGTAAAAACACAATATTTTTAAAGATATGTATTTGGGTTATGTGCACTGTAAATTAAAAGAATGATTACTTTTCACTAAATAAGGTCATTGTGCTTAATTGAGACGTTAAATTTTGTCGCATTTAGAGTAGGGTAATTCCGGGATTTATGCCGCACATTATTTTGAATTTATGTATGAAGTCCCTTGGTGCACATAAAATTAAAAAAAATCATGCTGTGCTATTTAATGTTAAATATACAACGCGTGTACCGCGATATAAGGAAATAAAAAAAAATATATTAATATTTTTAACAATTTTTTTCTAAAACATTACACTGCGGCGCATCACCCGTACATTCAGGCTGAGACGCCGCACTTGTGCAGTAGTTATGCCGTGATTGTAATAAGAACAGAATGAAATTATAAATAAAATATAAAAAAAATATTCATATCTGGACTATAATTAACGTTGCAATGACAAAATGAAACTAAATGAGTGCAATGCAATGTATTAGTAGATTCAAATTAATAATTGTTGCCTACTTTCACTATTAAAATTATCGACTTATTTTTTTTTACATTAAATTTTAATTGTTATTTCAGCAACAACGTAACATCAATGTATTAGAAAAAGAAAAGAAAAAAAAAGGAAAATTGTGTTTACATAATTTATTGTTAACCCTTTCTGGTCCGGTTGCTTTTACAAAAATTGTATTCGGTTGGTACCACTTTTTTAAAAAGACGTTACCTTTACTTAAATAGTCATGAAAATGCTCTAATTAAAATAAGCAAATGCTACTTTTCTTTTTTTACTGGTGCCAGAAACGAATTTTGTAAGCTCCTGATGAAGGTGCTTATATGCACCTATGATCCAGAATGACACAGAAAAAGTGTCGAAAATGTACAGTCTTTATGTAACTACATTTAAACACATGATGCAACGAAGCAAATTACTCTTCCTCTTTTTAGGAGTAGTTTGCAAAGAACGTCTGCATTACGCGTAATCCAATTTTTCATTATTGTCATCTTGACTTGCATCTTTCTTGCCCTTCTTACTTTTTATTTTCCCCTTTTTCGCCTTCGGTTTTAGTAAACTCGATAACATGCCTAAGATGGTTAGTCTGTGCAAAAAAAAAGGAAAAGATAATAACATTTAATCATCCCGCACAAAAGAAACTGCGGCATGTATACCGGAATAGCAGAGCGGCATGTATCCCATTTTGCATGTTGCAGACGTCGGCGATCACAGTTACCTGTCATCGCTAAGGGTAATGACGTAATCATACACAAAATACTCTATACAAACGCTACACTTAGTTTTAACTTCGAAATCATGCATATATTTAGTAATTAGCGTATGAAAAGTATTTAAACATAACGTGTTTAAAAGTTTGGACAGTGAAATCATGCACTTATGTCAAATTAAGGATTGTACTTCTAAAAAGTAAATATCGAATTGGGATTCACGCTATACACTGCTTAAAATAATCTCATTGCGCACCTATACTGTGCGTTTGACGACGATCTATCGATAATTACACGAAATACAAGGGGTGCGGCATCTATCCCGTATGCGGCGACACTCCTGGAGTTACCCTATATCTGGCCGTTTATTAAATGTGTATATTTTTAAATCAGGAAAAAGTTGATTGAATACTGTACTTTTAATCCAAAAATAACCTTTTTTACAAATTGAATCACTGTTTGCACTCTTAGCAAACAATATAAGATTGTTTTACATAGGTCATATTTTTATGCATTTACAATCGTTAGAACTTAAATGAGACGTCAAAGTACTTAAATGTGGCAATGCATTTTTTGTATAACAGAGCATCTAAAAATATTAATTTATTTGTTGTCTTAATAATGAGTTGAAATAAATGAAAACAAAAAATGAAACTCTTATTGCTAAATTATTTAAAATACTACTAATTTGATCAAACAATAATTTAACCCATTAAAGCGCGGCGATCACATAGCGTGACCTCCTAATTTTAAGTCCATACCGACAACCGGCACCAAGAATATTTTAATAAAATTTTGCTTTTTTCATGGAAGCTTAGAAAAACAACTTTTTTATTTTCTAAGAATAGTTATTTGCTATTATCTTGGAAATTCTTCATCTTCTCTTAGAAAATATCTTTCTTTTTATTTTATAAGAATATAGTCTGTTGTCAGTCAATCATTTTATCATTTTAGGAACATAATTTCTCTGACCCCTGAGAAGTTAAATTATAAAAAGTAGCTTGAAGACACCTAATATTGAATATATTATAATTAAGTACAGGATTTTTCATCATTCATACTTTAAAGACATTTACCTCTGCCCATGTAAAAATCAAAAATTAATGACCAATAAAATATAAATTTTACCAAAGCAATTTTTATTACTACACTGTTAAAAATTTGCAGCATTCTGGCAGGTCATTTGACCGTTTTTTCCGAAAACGGTTAAAACAACCTTAATTTAACACTATTCTGAACATATTATTGGCCATTTTATGGTCACAATATAGTTAAATTATGGTTATGAAACCGTTTTTTCAAAAAACGGTCGAATGACCTGCCAGAATGCTGCAAAAGTTTTAACAGTGTATATACGGAGCAAGCGACGTTACTGAATTTTTGTACCTTTCCTTCTACTATTTGAATACAAACCTCTTAGCTGTATATTCATTAAATATTTGCGAAATAAATCTACCGCAATGATAATTTGTTTTAAATAGTAGTAAGAAAGATTCAAAATTTTAGGAATGCTGTGAACCCTGATGAATATTTTAAGCAAATATTTTGCTTTTGAGTTTGCTTTCACTCATTTTTTATGTCCATATTCCATGAAGATCTCAATATTTTCTTGTTTATTTCTAGAAACTATGGATCTAGATTAGTGATGGGCGATTCCTCGAATATTCAGCAGTCGATAAAAATCTTCACCGTATAACTTAACAATCGATAATGAAAACAATCGATTTCCAAATTCTACTATCGAGATGTTACGCAATCAATCTTCACAATGATAATTTATTTTAAATAGTGGTAGCAAGGGTTGACAATTTTAGGAACGCTGCGAAACCTGCTGTATAATTTAAGCAAATATTTTGTTTTTGAATTTAACTCATTTTTGCTTTCCATCTTCCGTGAAGTTCTCGATTAGGGATGGGTGATTCTCGAAAATTCTGCAATGGATGAAAATCACCATCGCGTAACATAACAATCTATTTCTAAATTCTTTTATGGAGTTGTTCTGTATGGATCTAGATTAGTGATGGATGATTCTGGAAAATTCAGCGATCCATAAAATTAGCCATTGTATGACATAACAGTAGATAAAGACAACTATTGATTTCCAAATTCTACTATCGAGGCGTGCGTTGTGCAATAAATTATCACAATAACAATTTGTTTTCAGTAATGTTAGCAAAAGATGATAACTTTAGAAACGCAGCGAGATCTATTGTACAGTAAAGTGGGGAGAGACGCCGCGGTCGGACAGATGCCGCAGAGATTGTATTGGCGACACTAGCGCGCCCTAAGCAAAATTAAGAATTTCGTTGTGTGCCTAAGTGCTGTATGTTGTGTTGTATGCGTTTCCACTGCTTAACTATTAGTATTCAAATATTTCTGCCTGCTTTTATGCTTCAAACCTGCGTGGAAAGTTGCTAAAATTATTCTAATAAAGTTTTATTGCATATTTTAAGCCAAATAAGCAGAGATTTCATCCCAAAACCAATTGCAACTGTAGAATAGATCATCGTAGAATACAGACATGTGGTTGCCTTTCTCACGCATCGCTCACATGACACAAAATGGCGGCGCGGCATCTTACCCTCCACTAAGGGTCAGATGCCGCACAGGGGTTGAGGGACAGATGCCGCAAAATATATATTTGTTTTTCGGTTCAATAAATTCATCACTGCGATTTAAGTATAACTAACATTTAAATGAAGGTATATTAGCGCATTCTGCTACTTATCAAAATATTCTCAGCAACAATGCTGGTTCTCCATGTGTGAACAAGAAAAACATAGGCCCTTTACAAGTCTCACCATTTAAACTGTTAAACAAAATATCTCTTATCCCAATGGTCAAAAGGCCCATACAGCAATGTAAGAGAAATCAAAAGGATGCAAAAATTACAAGCAGAGGGTTTATAAACAATAAAAAAGAAGAATGAAATAAAAAGCAAAAGACACTAGAAAGCGTCAAAGAACGACAGCTTGGTGGAAGTAAAATGTTTAAAAAACGGAAAGGAAATATCAACTTGAACACACATTACTTGAGGAAGAAACTAAAATATGAGTCATCTTCCGATAATGGCGAAATTGTTCTTTTATAGATTTTGATGGCAGTATGTATTGGATTGGAATGTGATGATTCAGAATGTACTGATTGTGTCTGGAGTCTTATCAAGGAACAAAGTCTAAAGCGGAAAGGGTTCAGTGCATCAAATTCAATCGATAGCTGCATGACAAAGACTCACTTCACCTTTGCAACGGTAAGTGTGATGTGATTGTGTGCAAATGGAAATACAAAATTAAAGAATGAGAGGAAAGGCCAAAAAAATTAGACTAGGGCCTAAATAGAATATAACTAATGCTTACATTAAGAGCAAACTGCAATGTTCGCCTGGATGTAAACCAGTGATTTTTTTTTGTGTGATTATGCTGTCTATTGTTTCCAGTAACTATGCTATCCATTCACGTAAATTCAAATGTTTTTCGTTTCATTTTCATTTTTCGTCTTAAGTTTTATTTTTCGAGCTTAAACTTTTGCAATTTCGTTAAACTTTTCACAATTTAGTGATATATATAATTTATGTAAGTTTACTGTTATTTATTTTCATTTTAAGTAGTTTGAGGAAATAAAAATGTGATTTATTTGAAAAAAAAATAAACAGTATAGCTTTTTTCTCCATGCGGCATCTGTACCACACCCCATGCGGCATCTTACCCAGCACTTAAGAAATGATGTTAAAAAAGGACGTTTGGGAAAATAATTATGCCTGCTTTATTAAGAGGGCTTTAACTTTTTTAACATAGAAATTAAATTCTAAAGGGTTTGATCAATGATTTCTGTTACTTAGTTTTTTGTTTTTTGCTTTATTGTACATTTTACAAGAAGAAAAGAAAAACTGCTGCATCTGTCCTCACTTTACTATATATTTTGAGCAAATGCAGCAAAGAACCTTATAACGAAATCGAAAGTTTCCCAAAGATTTGCTCGTTATAACTTGCTTTCGTTAAAACGTCTTAAAAAATTATTTCCTTAAAACGTTTTAATGAATTATTTTGGTAAAGTGTTTTAACAAATAATTTCACTAAACAGTAAGAGCTAATTATTCAGATGAATGCAGCCTGAACGTAATTTGAGTATTCAGAAATCCTGATAATGGAGACAATCATAAAGAAGAATGTTATACTACATAAAGATATCTCTTAAAAGCACTGATTTAGGGTGATATACTAAAAATCTTAATGATAATTTCTTAATTTTAATGTATGATGACACTGAAACTAAAGTTCCGTTTGAAGATTCCTAATATAATAAAAACCATCACCATTTAATCAACATCTCTATGTAATCCACGAATTCACTAAAAAGATTAGAACGATTCTGAAATTGTTCAAAAAATTAAAAAAAGAATTTGAAATTTAATTTTTACTTTATTTCTAAAGTAACTTGCTTTTTTTTTAAACCATTTGGAAAAATGGTTGTTGTTCTCTGTCAGGGTAGGAAATCAAAAGCATATCTGAAGGTTTTTATTAGTTTAATCCGCATTTTATTCGTGTTCTGATTGGTCTATACAGTAATCTGTATTTCCCTTTACATTTAACAACGATGGATACCTTCTGTTGCCACTATGACAAAAAAGTAATAACAACTACAAAAAAAATTAATAACTCAGAAACAAATTGAGATACAACTTTTAAACAAATTGCATTT
The DNA here is from genome assembly GCA_963932465.1 of Maratus speciosus. Classification (NCBI taxonomy): domain Eukaryota; kingdom Metazoa; phylum Arthropoda; class Arachnida; order Araneae; family Salticidae; genus Maratus; species Maratus speciosus. The sequence goes on along the minus strand of OZ010790.1, from coordinate 171,655,150 downwards.
AAAAGTACATTTTTTTCTCTATCCGACGGTGTAAAAAGTAATATTGTCGGATGTTTAGAAGTTTAAGAATGAAATTTCATTTAAAATGTGTCGTCAGATCGCTTAAAATTTTTGCGTGTAATAACAATATTAATGTTTAATTCATGGCGTACGTAATGTAGGATCAACTCGGTGCGATTTTTTATGTCTTAAATTTTAGTCTTTGAAAAAGTCGTTTTCCAAATGGTCGTTGTAATTTGTTAAATTGCTTTTTTTTCATAATTTTTAATCCAGACTATTTTTAAACTTATTTTAGACTTAATAAAAAATATGTGACCCTGAAAAGGGACTTTTCTTAGTTCTGTGGCTTTTTGCGCCACATTTTCTCCAAACGTAATTCTTCAATCTCGAGGTAAATTATTGCTATATTTCACTTTATTATTTTTCACATTCTTATTTCAAATTTCATTTTCCTTGTCACTTTTTCATTAAATTTAATTGACTACCTCTCAATTTCTCTCCTTTTCTTGTAGTGAATCTGGGAGTGAGGAACATATTTGATCTCGGGCAGCCAGATTTCACATGCATATCTCTGTTTTACTTTTGTTCTCAAACGCAGAAATGTTTCTGCAGATCGACTTCTTCTCTTCCTACGACTCACATATTGGCAAGACAATCTATTCTTCGACTGCGAGTTTAGATGTCTATAAATAGGAATCTTTTGAAACAGTTAACAATATTCTGCATTTGACTTTTATAAGAATAATATTTTTACTTAAATATAATTCTTTCTTAGAACTAAATTTATTTATTAAAAGTTAAATAATAATTGATTGATATATGCATCACTTCGTAGTGTAGGATTAATTCATCTTTCTGCAAGGATTTCTAATTTTTTATAGCACTGACGGGTATTGAAAAAGACAGGTAATTTTGGAACAGCACACAAATTAATTGGAAAAATGACAGAATTTTTAAATCCGTTTTAAATGTAATTGTTTTAAAGACCTTCCAGAACATCTGTCATTCAAGAGAGTTGAATAATCCAGTGATTATATGTCTTTATGCCTTTCTAAAATATACGCCTCTATTAATAAGTCATATTTTTAATACAAATTGTTTGCTACTATTAAGTCATATTTTTTATTAAAAATTCTTTCTATTATTGAATCATATTTTTTTATTATATTGTTAAATACATTCATATTTCTATCTTAATAATTTCAAGCACATATTTAAGTACATAGATAAAAAAAAAAAATCCTATTAGTACTCCAATTTATTTCATTTCTAACGAATTAGTTAAAAAATAATTCATCACTAATGTTACTCTAAGCATCCTTTTAATATAAAATTATCAGGCAAACTTACATAAGAAAATCTCCTGAAAACCTTTCCTTGTTTATTGGACGCAATTTGACAGTAACATATAACTAAAAAATATCAGCCACCAAAATGAGTAGAATTTTAGAATAATTCTATTTTAAAAACATGTCTGGAGAAATCGATAAAAAAATTACACTATGGATAAAATAGAGTTGTCCATTATATCCATAGAATGTATACAATATATCGTTATCAAGATAACATTTAAGTTGAGCTTTTCCATATGTTCTGTTTCTGCTATACTTTTACTGGTAGACATGTCTTATTAACTGGCTGCCAGATCAGAACGGGTTAAAAGCGTATTTGTAATTAATCTCTGTTTATTAAATCGGTGCATATATATATTTATATTTAAATACTAGGGGGACTTCGCCCCCCTGCTCGCTACGCTCACCAACCCCCCGCGTAATCGCTTTGCGATTCCGTTTGGTATCGCGAAGCAATCCCTATTTTCTAGCCAACCCCAGCCGTAATTGTTTCGCGTTTCAATTTTGGATCGCTTCGCGATTCTTATTTTCTATGCATTAAATTTTTAGATTCTACTTCGTAAAAACGGGCTCCTCCTCAACTTCTGACAATTTTACTTCTTTATCTCCAAGCACATATATAAGCTGATTAGCTTACAGATTTTCATAATTAGAAGAATTATTAAATATGCCGAAAATTATATATATAGTATTACGAATATTGTAAATAGTTAGTATTTGTGCTTAAAAATAATGTAAATAGTTCAATAAAGCTTTATTCATAAGCTAATATTAGTTTTTATTGCATGGAAATACCTCAATTTGTTGATTTTCTGAAAGCAAGTAAACCCTATTGGATTTCAATGGTAGACTATGGAAATTTGGCGACATATCGCCAGATTGGCGACAAACTTGGCGACATTTGGAGACAGAACTGGGTCCTCCGATTGGTAACCCTCCTTATAGCTTTAGCAAGCTCTGACCAATGAGATGCGTTTCGCGGTATCTACGCAGATTTTCATTGGTCCATTTCCAAAGCATTACTTTTTTTTATACATAGAAGGATACTTTAATTTAAACATTGCAATTATAAAGAAAAGTATAATTTAAAACTGATTTATTAAAAAGAAAGAATTTATTTATTCCATCTGCCAACTTTGTTCCATATAATATTCGTTTCTGTCAAAAAAAAAAAAAATAAAATAAAATAAAATAAAATAAAATAAAATAAAATAAATAAATAAATAAATAATAATAATAATAATGCTGTATGAAGATCTACATTGTGTACTGGGTAGTAAAACTTCTTTTAATAATCTTTTCAATATCAACGTTCTTCAGAATATAATCCGTTAATGCAAACAACAATTCTTCCTGAGGATCCATCATATTTTCTTCTTTTATTCGTTTGTCGTAGCACGGATAAGATGGATTATTGCCAGCTGAAGAAAATATTGCTTTCTTACTTAGTTTAACTGTTTATAGAGATTCACCATGGACCAAGGATTAGGAAAGTTAAGACTGCTGAAATTACGATGTCTTAAGTATAAAGGATACCTTGGTTCCAAAATTTTAAGGTGTCTTGTACATTTTAAGCTCACGAAAATCAACAAAAACATTGACAGTTTGAATTAGTGTATCTTCATTAATTTTTTATGTATAAACATGAATTATGGACTTATGATTAAACTGATTACTCTTTTTAATAAAATACCATTGGAAATTGACTCCCCTTTACAGAATTTATGTATTGTTGGAATTAAAGCAGCTCTTTTTTTTCAGTCCGTAAGTCATTGTGCCCATAATATCTTGAGAACGTATGTATGGATTGTTATGATACTTGATATATATAATAAGCACATATGTATTTTCTACGTTATCTACCTTAGGTAAAAATTATTTTATTAAATATGTAAAAAAAAAATTTTTTTAATTAAAAAATTACATTTTTTAACGAATAAAAATAATTACAACTAAAAATATTACCACTGTAAATACTCAAAAGTAGATGATTTTAAACATACATACTTGCCTAGTATTTACACCAAATTTCATAAAAATCCATAAACACATTCTCAAGATATCATGCGCGTAATAACTTACGGAGCAAAAAGAGAGCTATTTTAACTTCAACAATAGCCGTGAAGGGCTAATTACATTAATGTCCAATTAAGGTCACAAATATTAAATCTGTAAAAACTGGTGAACTATTCACCGTGTTGCCACGAAATTTGGCACAGAGGTATATTACAATGCGAGAAACAATATAGCAACTAACAATATGCAAAAGATTTTAATTGTCAATTATGAAACAGGGTACATAAAAAATTGCTAAATCTTGAATCAGAGATAAAGCATTTATCTCCGAAAAAGTCTGTCTAATATGGAGTGCGACCGCCGTGCATTGCAGTACAAGCCTCACAACGAGCTCTTATACTGTTTATGAGGGTGTAAATAAATGTTTGTGGCAACGAAGCCCATTCTTCAGAAAGCGTGTCTTTTTACGTCCTGGTGGGTTCTGGGAGGGGTATTACGCTGTGCAATGGCTCTTCATAGACCATCCCAAACATGTTCAATATGATTGAGGTCCGGAGACCTCGAGGGCCAATTCATATGACGAATATTCTCTTCTTCAAGAAAATCATCAAGAATGTGAGCTATGTGTGGCTTCGCATTATCGTCCATAAATATGAAGTTTGGGCCTCCAGCACTCCGGAACAATCTCACATAGCTTCAAAGAACTCATCCCTATAGCAATGTGCGTTGACAGTACTCGCATCGAAGACATGCAGTGGTGTACGATTGCACAACATTATGCTGCTCCAGACAAGGATCTCTTTGCCTCCAAATCTGTCGATTTCTTTTACGTAGGAGGGATGATAGCAAGCTCCACGTTCTCACTGGATGAAGATTCGACGAGAATCACTCTGCGTGGTGAATCCCGACTCATCACTAAAAAACACACGCCCCATTCTTGTTTCGTCCACGTCTGTTGTCTTCGGCTCCACAACAACCGGGCCTCCTGTTGGATGCAGGGAAAGGGTCACACAAAAATTGGATGCCGGGCATTAGGGAAATGGACCTTGAACCTATGTGAGTTTGTTCCGGGGTTCTGTAGGCCCGAACTTCATGTTTTTGGAAGATAATGCAAAGCCATACAGAGCTCACATTGTTAATTATTTTCTTGAAGAAGATAATATTTGCCATATGAATTGGTCCTCGAGGTCTCCGGACCTCAATCCTATTGAACATGTTTGGGATGGTCTAGGAAGCGCCATTCTCACAGCGTAACACCCCTCCAAGAACTCACCAGGACTTAAAAGCCGCGCTTTTGGAAGAATGGGCTTTGTTGCCACAAAAATTTATTGACACCCTCATAACAGTATGAGAGTTCGTTGTGAGGCTTGTACAGCAGTGCACGGCGGTCACACTCCATATTAAACAGACTTTTCCCGAGATAAATGCTTTATCTCTGATTCAAAATTTAGCACTTTTTGATATACCCTGTTTCTTAATTCACAATTAAAATCTTTTCCATTTTATTATGTTGCTATATTATTTCTTCCATTGTAATATACCCCTGTGCCAAATTTTGTGGCAGCACAGTGTATAGTTCATCAATTTTCACAGATTTTATGTTTGTGATCTTAATTTTGGACATGAGTGTAGTTTCTAATGGCTTGAAAATGAGAGAGACAATAATTACTAGAGTCGAATATATAACTCTAGTAATTATTGGCTCTCTCATTTTCAAAACAAAGTGAGGTATTTGTATAAATAAACAACATTTACTTATTATGATATTCTCTCATGATGAGTCTGGAAGGCTTGAAAGTACTAAGAAGTTTTAAATAAAATATATATTTTAAATTTGTAACGTCTTTTTCATTACATTAGTCACCTTTTAAGTAAGATTGTGGATCTTTTTAATGTTCACATTATTTATTGTATGTTGAATCAAGGTGAAAAATTGCGTTTCATCTTATGATATTAGTTATAGATAATACTAAGGCAATTTATAATAAATTTAATTGGGCTTGGTATATTGAGAATTGACGAAATTATGAATTTTTTCTCCCCAAAATTCTATTTATTTCGCCCCTTGAGCCCATTTTTAGCTCACAGGTTGTCAAAGCCTGAGAGCTAGTGTGTCCGCCGGTTCTGTATGTATGTATGTACGTACAGTGGTGGTCAAAATTATAAGGACAGTTGAAAATTGCACAGAAAAAATTTATTTCTGAACTAAATAAAGTGAAATATATACATAAAATGCTTTTTTATGCTAGAAATTATTGTAGAATACAAAATATTGGGAAATACGAAATATGAATGTTTAGGCATAATTAACAAAATATGTCTTTGTAAAAATTGGGCAAAATTATAAGGACAATGAATGTTTTTGCCTGAAGCACATTAATAATTAATAATCTGCCCCTTCTTCTCAATAACGTTTATCAGTCTTGACCTTCATAGAGTTTGACAGTTCCATATGAACGTTCTTGGAAGTTTTTGACCAGGCTTTTACGATGGAGGACATGAGCTCTTGCTTGTGTTCATATTGTATACCATTTTTGTATACTTTGTGTGCCAGAATACCCCACAGATTTTCCATTGGATTCAGATCAGAGCTTCTGGCTGGCCAATCAAGTAGTTTCACAAAATTATCATCAAAACACGATTTTGAAGTTTAGGAAACATCCACTAAGGCATTGTCCTGACGGAAAATATAGATTCCTCTCGTTATTAAAAGTAAAAGATTATCGCAGTAAAAGATTATCGCTTCCAATAAAAGATTATCGCTAAATACATCAACATAATTATCAGAATACATTCTACCCTGCACAAAAACTATTGGAGTAGTTCTACCGGTTGCATAACCTCCTTAGATCATTACTGAGCCACCTCCAAATGCACGATTTGGGAAAATCTCTTTTTCTCTACAGAGATCATACCAGAAGTAGCAAAAACCATCTGGTCCATCCAAAATAAACTTTTTCTCATTTGAAAAGACAACATCATCCCACTTTTTCCCATAGTAATGCATTTTTTGCAAACTCCAACCTCAGTCTCTTATGAACTTTTGTAAGAGGCGGTCATGATGTATGTTTACCATAGCGAACATTTTTTTTTCTTTTTGTAAAACACGTTGAAAAGTTCGAGCACTGCATTCTAAATTCAATTCACGTTTTATTTCTGTTGGCATTTGTTTTGGGGAGCAAGTTCGCCTTATTATCATTGATTTCTCCCGTACAGAAACAGAAGATGTCCTACCTGACTGTCTTTGCCGTCCATATATACCGGAATTTTTAAGATAATTGTAAATAACCATTCTTGATCTATTAAGCTTTTATCGCAATTTGGCGTACATAAAGTCCTGCACTTTAAAATGTATCCACTTTCCCTTTCTCAAACTCCGAAAGCTTTGTACCTAGCAGCATGATAGAATGAAGAACTGAATATGACGATCCCAAACGCTTTCTACGCATATATATCGCCCGGTAGTTCCTTGTGTAGAGCAAAAAACATGCAAATTTTACTTTTTAGTAATCACAAATGCAGTTATCCTTATAATTTTGTCCTTATAATTTTATGAATATGAATTTCCCACATATTTCCATTAAAACTTATAAAAATATTCTTCATTTTTGATTGGTTTCCAACCATTAAATTTATAAGTTTTCGGCCAAATGTAGCCAAGATTTGGCATATTTTGCATTGTCCTTATAAGTTTGACCACCACTGTATGTATGTACGTAACGCGATAACTCTTGATAGAAACATCCGATTTGCTTCAATTTTTTTCTGAGTTCATTCTGATAATGCGCTTCCCTGATTAGTTTTGGGGGTTCATTGGTTAAGTATAAAGGGAAGAAAGGGGACTACCCCCCTGAATTTAGATAAATGGGTTTTTCATGCAGAATTATTCGATTTTCTCCAAATTTGGTATACCGGTTTGTTATGTTAAGGAGCGTCCCTGATTAAATTTGGAGATTCATTAGTTAAGTATAAAGAGGAAAGGGGGCTAGAGACCTCACCCCTTAAATGAGATAAATGGGTTTTTCATGTAGAGTTTTTCGATTTACCTCAAATTTGGTGTACCGGTTTATTATGTTAAGGAGCTGCCTTGATTAAATTTGGAGGTTTATTTGTTAAATATAAAGGAGAGGCGGAGCTAGTCACCCCCCCCCCCACTTAATTTATATAAATCGGTTTTTCATTCAGAATTATTTGATTTGCTTCAAATTTGATATACCGGTTTATTCTGATATGGCGCATCCTTCATTAGATTTGGATGTTCAATGGTTAAGTATAAAAGGGGGAAGGGGTGTAAAGTCCACTCCCTTTAATTTAGATAAATGGATTTTCATGCAGAATTATCCAATTTACTTTAATTTTTTTTCTATGTTCATTCTGATAAAGAACTTTCCTGATTAGATTTGGAGGTTCATCAATTAAGTATAAAGGGGAGAAAGTGGCGTTAGATCCTGCCTTAATTTAGCGATATGGTTTTTCATGCAGAATTATCTGATTTGCTTCAAACTTGGCATACGGTTTATTATGTTAAGGAGCTTCCCTGATTTGATTTGTATGTTCATTGGTTAAGTATAATGGGGGGAATTGGGGGCAAATGCACTTCATTTATTTTTTGAGGGGCATTATTTTTTGAAATAACAGTAAAATATACAATTAGTGGGAATAGTGTGAGCTCATTGCCACCAGTTTAACTGGGCACCTTTTTTTAAATTAATTTTATCAACCATCTGTAATACATAAATTTTTCGCTCTTTTTTTAGAAGTAATAAAAACTTTAAATTAAGTCAATATGTATTATAATTAAGAAGTTACGGGGTTTTTTCGTTTTTTACAAAACCCCTCCCTACCCCCCCCCCCCCCCCCCCCCTTTGGTCCGATTTTGCCCATTAACGAACTTGATCGAGATTTTATGACCCTTGATTTTATGTATCAGTTTGGAAAAGAATTTGGTGCAGAATTATGGAAGTTATCGTGTCCATAAAAAAGGGATATAGATAGATAGATAGATAGATAAAGTTTTTTTATTGGGGGTGGTTTTAGGTTCTAGGGGTCGTGATCGGTGTAATCTGCAAAACTTTTATCGAAATTTCAACATAGGGGAGAATGTAATAGGTAGTGTAGGAACGTAGGTAGGAATGTAATAGGTAGATTTCATACGAAATCCACCTAAAATGCCTTAGATTCCTCCCGCTGATACATATCATTTTCGAAGAATTGGGCAACGCTTATTATTACTATTGCAGTTTTGGAGTACCAATTTCAAGTTTTTGACAAAGTATGCGGCGATAAAGCTTAATCCATATCAGTAGATAGTTAGTTTGATTGTTTTCATAATTTTAATGTTACCGTTGTTTTCATTAACCCTCCAGCCGTGGGCGACGTTTTCAGTGGGTTATTTTTTTTTAATTAGGATTGTTTGATTCCGACCAATTTTTGAAGTAAAAATAGTCACTTTATTTAGTTTAAGATTAAATAATGCGATAATAAGCCGAATTATACACTTTTAAAAAAGTGGTGGGAATCAAGCAATTTGAATTTTAAAAAAGTAGGCCATTGGAACGTGAAAATAGCGTTTTTTAAAAAATACTGCAGTAATATTTTTAAAGAAAACTTTTCTAAAGTAACTTAAAAAATAAAATGCCTTAGATTTCTCTCGCTGATATCAATCATTCGTGAAGAATTGGGCATCGCTTATTATTACTATTGCAGTTTCGTAATACCAATTTCAATGTTTTTGACAAAGCATGCGGCGATAAAGCTTAATCCGTATCAGTAGTTAATTAGTTTGATTATTTCATAATTTAAATGTTACCGTTATTTTCATTAAAAAAAACTGCAGTTAAATTTTTAAAGAAATCATTTCTAATGTAACTTTAAAAATAAAATACCTTAGATTTCTCACGCTTTTTTCTTACTTCATTTTTGAAAAATTTGACATCGCTTATTACTACTATTGCAGTTTTGGAACACCAATTTGAAGTCACCAAGAATCAACGTTTAAACACACAATAAATACATAGGTAACGTGAATAAAAAAGACGTGGTATATATTTCATGAGTTCCAAGACTCACATCGCCAGTGTATAAAATCTATGTATAAAAACAGTATCCCCCCCCCCCCAATTACAGGCAAGGCGAAAACCTAAAACGTGTTTTTATATATAGATTTTATACACTGCTGATGTGACTCCTTGAACTCACGAAACATATACGTCTGGTTTTATTCACATTACCTAATGGTTATATTGTGTCTAAACGTTGATTTTTGGTGATTTAGATTTCCACACAAATTTTTATTTACTACCAATTTCAAGGTTTTGGCAAAGCATACTTTGGCGGTAAAGCTTAATCCATATCAGCAGTTAATTCGATTGTTTTCATAACTTTAATGTTACAGTTATTTTCATTAAAAAATACGACAGTAAAATTAAAAAAAAAATGTTTTCTAATGTAATTTAAAAAATAAAATCCCTTTGATTTCTCCCGTTAATATCAATAATTTGTGAAAAATTGCACATCGCTTTATTATTACTATTGCAGTTTTGGTATACCAATTTCACTTTCTTTTTTTTTTTTTTTTTTTTTTTTTTTTGAGTAAACTTTTCTAATATAAATTAAGGGAGACTGCATTTTCAACATTTTTTTTTTTCAATGGTTCGAATGCTGAATTCACCGCATTTCAATGTTCAACTAAAAATATTTTGGAAAAATAAAAATAACTACATATTTATTTAAAGTTTTCAAAAAAATTAAAAATGAATTTTTTTATAAAATCTACTGCATTTTTTAAATTTTTGCCCTTTTTTTTATTTTAGATTTTCAAATGTGTATTGCATAAGACTACGCATGGATTTTTAGATACATGTAATATTATAGGTAGACCAGGGCACGTTTACGCAGAGCATTTTTTACGAGACGAGTTATAACTGGCGCGCCACCAATAATGACAGATTGATGTTTCTCCCTAGTGGGTATGCTTACACGTTTTTGAGCGTCAGTCGCCCTTCGGTCTATCATGCAGAAAGGATAGCATGTTTTCTGTCAGGTAGAGTAAATTTTGTGTTGATCTTATTGAAACGTATTGTGAACTAATAATACTCCGTTAAGAATAAACTAATTATGAAAATTAACAGAATTTTATCCCTTTTTGAGAACTGTATTTGTATGAACAGAAATGTTATTAATTTTCGTTGCGCGTTAAAAATAAATCCAAACATGGCCACAGGACACGTTTACGCATTGACCTCGCAGCACCTTTACGCACGTTCTTACTGAGTAAACGTGCCCCTGAAGTTTTTTTGCTCCATACTGTCTTAAACCTAAGACTGTACAAAGCCAGTGACGCTACTATCATTCCTGCCCCACTGCAGTCATAAACTGCAGTCACTTGACCGCAGTGCTTGTGCGCGACTCAATAAATACATTAACACTGCGTGCGATTCATGGATGGCTAATAACAAACAATGACAATTCATGACATTCCTTCAATTTTGGCATCAGCCGTACACATAGCAGTTACTCCAGCAAACATAGCAGCTGGATTTAAAATGACAGGGATTCAACCGCTAAACCCACTGATATTTTCTGAGACTGATTCCCTGCCATCGTACGTGACTGAAAGACCAGAACCAACATCGCCCTGTACTAAAAGGACTACTAATGCCTCTGGCACTGCAGCAGAAGTCTCTGAGACTTATATACCTATCGATCCTCCAAGTATTTCTCCCAGTAGACATTCCACTTCGTCACATGTAGACTACCCAACATCTGAACAACTGAGACCATTTGAAAAGGAAGTCAAAAGGCTTGGCACCAAGAAAGGGAAGTAAAAGAGAAATTACGCAATCCTAACTGATACTCCGGTTAAAGAAGCACTCATATAAGAGCAGATAGAAGCGAAAAAGAAAAAAAATGATGGCACAACAGAACAAAAAGAAGAAATTATGTAAAAATTTACTAGTTTCTATGGAAGCAGAACAAGAAAACGGCAAAGGAAAAAGTATGAAACCAAAAACTGCAATAGGGAAAAAGTTGGTACACTCTGTAAAAAAGAAAATCGAGAATGAATCTGATGACGAAGATGAAAATTGTGTGTGTATTTATTGTTTGATATCATACATTCAATCAAAAAAAGGACAAGACTAGGTTCAATGTCTTAGATACAAAAAGTGGCCCCATGAAAAATGTGCAAAAGGAAATCCTTTATTTATTTATTTATTTATTTATTTATTTTTTGTAAAAACTCTAACAATTATGATGAAGATAAGTATTTGATTTCTGTTTTTAATCATCAATAAGCCCTATGTTTTCAGTTTAGTCTATAAGATGTTCTTTAATTAATTCTCTTTATCTTTTGGGGGGGGGGGTTTCGTTCATCTGACGAAACCCTATTCGTCTCGATCCTCTGTCTGCCTGTCTGTCTGTCCGCCCGTCTGTCTGTCCGTCCGTCTGTTTGTCTGTCCATCACAGAGCCCTTTCTCAGAAACAATACATGTTGGAGATTTGAAATTTTGCATATTTATAGATGAACACCACACATCATACGACAAATCATAAAATTTTGAGAAAGTCATACGTTTAACACTTTGGGCTCCCATATGTGTATTTTAAACAATTCTTTCTAAGTGAGTTTCTAATTAGGTTGCAGGAGTGAACTTTTGCGTACCTATAGATAAACACCTCAAATCAAACGACAAATCATAAAATTTTGAAAAAGTCGTACATTTAATCCTTTGGGCTCAAACGTGTGTATTTTAAACAATTCTTTCTATGTGAGCCTCTAATTAGGTTGGAGGTAAGAAATTTTGCATACTTATAGCTGAATACTTCACATCAAACGACAAATCATAAAATTTTGAAAAAGTCGTACATTTAACCCTTTGGACTCCCACATGTGCATTTTAAACAATTCTTTGTAAGTGAACCCTAATTAGGTTGGAAGAGTGAAATTTTGCATACTTATAGCTGAATACCTCACATCAAACGGCAAATCATAAAAATTTGAAAAAGTCGTACATTTAACTCTCTGGGCACCCACATGTGTATTTTAAACATTCCTTCTATGTGAGCCTCTAATTAGTTTGGAGGCGTGAAATTTTACATACTTATAGCTGAATACCTCACATCAAACGACAAATCATAAAATTTTGGAAAAGTCGTACATTTAGCCCTTTGGACTCCCACATGTGTATTTTAAACAAGTCTTTCAAAGTGAGCCCCTAATTAGAATGGAGGCGTTAAATTTTGCATACTTACAGCTGAATACCTCACATTAAACGAAAAATCATAAAAATTTCAAAAAGTCGTTCATTTAATCCTTTGGGCTCCCACATGTGTGTTTTAAACAATTCTTTCTAAGTGAGCTCCTAATTAGGTTGGAGGCGTGAAATTTTGCATACTTATAGCTGAACACCTCACATCAAACGACAAACCATAAAATTTTGAAAAAGTCGTACATTTAACCCTTTGGGCTACCACGTGTGTATTTTAAACACTTCTTTCTAAATGCTCCCTTAATTAGGTTGGAGGCGTGAAATTTTGCATAATTATAGCTCAGCACCTCACATCAAACGCCAAATCATAAAATTTTCAAAAAGTCGTACATTTAACCTTTTGGGCTCTCACATGTGTATTTGAAACACTTTTTCTAAGTGACACCCTATTTAGGTTGGAGGTGTGAAATTTTGCATACTTATAGCTGAACACTTCACATCAAATGACAAACCATAAAAATTTTGGGAAAAGTCGTACATTTAACCCTTTGGGCTCCCACATGTGTATTTTAAACAATTCTTTCTAAGTGAGCCCCTAATTAAGTTGGAGGCGTGAAATTTTGCATACTTTTATCTGAGCACCTCGCATCAAACGACAAATCATAAAATTTTCAAAAAGTCGTACATTTAACTCTTTGGGCTCCCACATGTGTATTTTAAACAATTATTTCTAAGTGAGCCCCTAATTAGGTTGGAGGCGTGAAATTTTGCATACCTATAGCTGAGAACCTCACACCAAACGGCAAATCATAAAATTTTGAAAAAGTCGTATATTTAACCTTTGGGGCTCCTACATGTGTATTTTAAACAATTCTTTCTAAGTGACACCCTATTTAGGTTGGAGACGTGAAATTTTGCATACTTATAGCTGAACACCATCATGCGACAAATCATAAAAATTTGAAAAAGTCGTACATTTCACCCTTTGGACTCCCACATGCGTATTTTAAGCAATTCTTTTTAACTGAGCCCCTTTTAAAATTGGAGGTTTGAAATTTTGCATACTTATAGCACAACACCTGAGGCCAGGCGACAAATCATAAAATCTTGAAAAGTCTTACGTTTAACACTTTGAGCTACCACATATGTATTTTAAGTAATTCTTTCTAAGACAGCCCCTAATTAACTTGGAGCCATGAATATTTGCATATGTATAGATGAATACCTCAGACCACCCGACAAGTCATAAAATTTTCAAAAAGTCTTATATTATTTACTCATCCGTGCTCTAACTTGTATATTTTAAGCAATTTTTCTAACTTCCGCCCTTTTCACCACCGGAGAAATTTTCCAACTTTTGCCGACACCCCTTTGACCATTCTTTCATATTATGCACCATAGCCTTATATATTTTAGTTTCACTGTTAGCTCCTACTTATCTCGGGTGCTATGGGCTCAATCCCTTCGACTAATATATATAGATAGTATGTAAAACGGATATTCGTTCGGATAGAGGTTTGTTTAGAATAGAGTGCGGCCCTGGTTGCGAAATGTGGAACTAGCAGATTTTTCAAAAGGATAAAGTGTTTTGAAAGGAATATTAAACGAAACCCTCTCTGCAATCAGTGATCACACTTACCCATTTGTTTATTTTTAAGCAGTGTTTTAAGTTATAAATAAAACATTTCAATTTGTTAAAATATTTATTTCACTTACTCCTTGGTATCACTTTTAATATGCGTAAACGTACCCCACATGGCGCGTAAACTTACCCCGTTCCCTGGGCAACCACAATATCTAAAATTCTCTAAGTTAAAACATAAAAATTAGAAAATTCATTGAAAAACAACCGCGCAAATGTGCCTCGATCTACCCTATTTAACATAATTTTTCGACTGATATATATATAGTGAAAACGATGAAATGCAACACATTTTCATATACTTTTATTTAAAAAATAAAACTGAAGGTTAATTTCATGCGCAGATTTATCACATATATAATAAAGAACATGTCCAAAATGTTTAAATCTCTATCTCATATACAAAAATTACCGTAACATTTTTAAAGCATGAAGGTAAAGAAAATATAAAAATATAGAAAAAGCCATTTAAAATTTTAATTTTTGTGGGTTATTATTATTACTATTGCAGTTTTGGTATACCAATTTCTATGTTTTTGATAAAACATGGAAGATAAATGTTAATCGGTATCTGTAGTTAATTAGTTGATATTGCATTTGGTGTATTAACATAATTTACAATATCTCGCGATATAATTGTCGTATGGGCCAAAATGAGGTGCCAAAATATTCACAATTAATCAGGCTTTAATTTAATTTTTAAAAACATAAATAGATTTTCTTTATCAATTTTGAGGCAGACTGCCCCTTAAAAGATAAAATGACTTAGGTTTATCTTTCTAATATCAATGATTTTAATCTAAAGAACTCTTTTTTAAACATTAAATTATCAAATTATTTTCAAATATTAGATCCTCATACTTCCAGTAATATATATTTATATTTTAAAATTTAGTATTTGAATAAAACACATATTATTGTTAGCTTGCTTTTTGTTATTTTCAAAAAAAAAAATTCTGATCATATTTTCTTTCAAGTTTTTTATTCAACATTTTTTTTTTTTTTGTAGCTTTCTCGTTGCAATATTTACACAACATCTTAACATTCCCTTTAATCGTATCTTACAATTTTCAGCAAACACAATCTCGCCTTTATGCCTCATAAATACGGAAAAATGTAAAATTTTCGGAATATGTGAACTCAATCTGCTTTTTTTTCAAATATTTACGCAACATTAAGCAGAAGTAATGAGTAGTATGTAGATTTATTTTTCGTAAAATTTTTTCGTATCAAAACTTTTTGGTTTAATGTACTTGAATAAAAAGGAAATGGTGTTTCAGATTTTAGACATAAAATTGTCAGCAAATTTTATCGGATATTGCGTAAACAATAATATTTACAAGCAGATTAGTTTTCAATTCGCACGCTTATTTATGTTGTTTTACCTTTATTCAGTGAACGAGGTGATATTATAAGCGTCATTTGATTTTTAAAGATGTGTAATCTAATATTTCGCTTGATAAGAATATGATTTATTGTTGTCATGCATGAGTAATTGTAAGAAAATGAACTTAAAACTGATTGAACAAAATAGAAAAATTATGCGTACAGTATAGATTAAGTAACACTTTCCAACACATTAAGAATACTGTAATAAAACTTTACGGTTTATTAAGGTAAAGATATCTAAATAAACAATTTTAAAATGCATAACGCATCTGAAAACACTTCTGCAATTATCATCAATAATCGAAAATTTACCTGATTTTTTTTATGCAAATCTGTGTATGATCTATAGATTTGAATGTATACTCATAGTTTGCTAACAGTTAGTCCAATTAAGTGCATATGCACAGTTGAAAATTACCATTCAGCCATTTCCGTCAATAAACGGAAATATATTTTAGATCTTCTGTGTATCCTTGTATATTATTTTTTGAATTTATACACGCAAAGTAATTTGCAAAAAAAAAAAGAACAGTTAATCTTCAAAACGCATACCACAACTCCAAAAGCACATCCAGAAATTATTTTTTGTAGGCAGTACTGTAGTGAAATACCTTTGTGTATCCCTGTAACTGAACAATAAATTATATGCACACCAGTTTCTACAGTAAGTGTACACTTAAGCGATATATATAAATTTTAATATGTTTTAAATAGTGTAATATCATTAAAATCGCAGACGATTTTCCCCCATTGGACGTTCCTATGTAACGGAATTCTTTACAGCGTACCTGCAAATTAACCGTAAATGGTGCACACTTCATTTCCAATACCAAAAATGCCATAATAAACCCCGATAACATATATCAATTTCATGGCAATCGAAACATATTTACGCAAGAACACGGGTAGACAAACAGTCAGACGGGCAGACAGACGGACAGACAAACTGAATTCATAAACTCTTTTCAACTATGTTGGAAAGTGTTAAAAATGGATCTTTAAAACGAAATAACGTAGGATATTTGAAAATTATACTTATTTTTTTTTTTTTTATTACAAAACAAAACACATTTGATGTTTGCAAATAAATACAAGAAAAAAAAATTCTCGGAGTATCTTTTATATTCAAAAACAGAAACTAGGTAATAAAAGATGTTCTCTCATGTAAAACATAATCAAAGGCGAATCTTGCAACTGAATATTCGAAAAGACATTTGTTCTGCCATCTATTGCAGTATTTCACAAACATTATATGATGAAATTTATATATGAATAATATGTGCTGATTTACATGGATTGATGTTGATATATACGGCGATTTATAGTAGGATTTATATAATGATTTATAACATTTGATGATTTACAACATTTGATGATTCATATGAAATTCATATTTCATGATTTTGAACATTTGATGATTTATATGAAATTCATATTTCATGATTTATATTAAATTCATATTTGATGATTTATATATTTATATGATGATTTATTTATATGGTGATTTATATGAAATTCCTATTATTGATATTTGATGATTTATATATTTGTATGGTTATTAATATCATGATTTATGTGACTTGATATGACATGATATGTGATTCGTTTGATTTATATGTGATAAAAAACTGAAGACAAAATGTGTGACAGTTCTGTCTGGGATGTTTTACAATATAAATATGAATGTGTGACCATTAATGAAACAATTTTATTTAAGATACATAACACATATTTTATCATCATCAACGTTTATTTATAAAGAGTTTAAATGAAGAAAAGTCCTTCCGGCCAGTGCCGGGAGGAAGAGGTAGCTTTCATAATCCTTATTTAAAAAAAATCCAACTTATATCATGCAAACACACGAAGCTCAATTTAGTGGAAACCGAATATAGGAGATTCAATACTAATTTTTATCAATATAATGAATGAGAATTTTGCGAAATTAGTCAGCTTTATCCAAGCTGCTTTTCTTTAACTTATATTTGGCTGCCAAATTCGGCAATTTCTTAAAGTGCCTGTCATTTTAAGATAACATGGTGGATGAGGCTAAGCAGTGAACTTGGTCGAGACCTTAGTAATTGCTGTGCACATGCTCACTCACATCGGAATCGGTTAATATATAGGAGTGCTGTCGCATGCAAAAAATCAGATTTTTCAAAATGTCACCCACAATAGATATTGAAACTGCTATATATGAGCCATTTTTTAAGGTAAAGACAAACAAAAAATGCTCCTGAATCCTTATATCAAGATCAAATACTTAAGAAAGAAACCTTTTTTCAATTTCTAATTTTTTTGCACCTTACTTTAAATATATATATATATATATATATATATATTAATTTAATGGCCGCCATTTTGAAACAAGATGGCTGATTAATCTGGCCAGCGAACTTGGTCGAGGTGTTGATGTATACTATCCACATGCCTTCTTACATCGAAATAGGCGAATACGTGTGTTATCGCGTGACAAATACAAGATCGTTTCAAAATGTTAGCCATGCTAGAAATTCAAAGTGCTATAAATCAACCATTTTTTAAGATATCAACAAAAGAACAAATTTTCAGAAACAAAAACTGCTCCGGAACCTTTGTATCAAGGCCAAACACATAAAAAAAATCTTTTTCATTTTCCAATTTTTTAATACCTCATTTTGAATTTTGAATTTAATTTTTTTTAAATGGCAACCCTTTTGAAACAAGATGGCGAATGAAGCTGGCCAACGAACTCGGTCGAGACATTGGTATGTACTATGTACAGACCAAGTTACATCCAAATAGGTTCATAAATACGCCTGTTATCACGTGACAAAAATCAGGTCGTTTTAAAATGTCAGCCACAAGAGAAATTCAAAATGCTATTACTCAGCCATTTTTTTTTAGATATAGACGAAAGAAAAACTGTTCCGGAATCTTTGTATTAAGGTCAAACACATACAAAAAAAAATCTTTTTCATTTTCCAATTTTTTAGTATCTCATTTAATTTTTTTTATTTTTTTATTTTTTAAATGGCCGCCATTTTGAAACAAGATGGCGGATGAAGCTGGCCAACGATCTCGGTCGAGATATTTGTATGTACTATGTACACACCAAGGTACATCCAAGTCGGTTCATAAATACGCCTGTTATTACGTGAGAAAAATCAGGACGTTTCAAAATGTCAGCCACGCTAGAAATTCAAAATGCTATAACTCAGCCATTTCTTAAGATATAGACGAAACAAAAACTGCTCCCGAATCTTTTTATCAAGGTCAAACACATAAGAAGAAAATATTTTTTCAATTTTCAATTTTTGGTACCACATTTCAAATTTAAATTTTTCTTAAAAATTTAAATGGCCGCCATTTTTTAACAAGATGGCGGGTGAAGCTGGCCAACGAACCCGGTCGAGACATTGGTATGTACTATGTATAAGCGAAGTTACATCCAAATCGGTTCATAAATACGCCTTTTATCGCGTGACAAAATTCAGGACGTTTCAAAATGTCAGCCTCGCTAGAAATTCAAAATGCTATAACTCAGCCATTTTTTAGGATATAGACGAAACAAAAACTGCTCCGAAATCTTTGTATAAAGGTCAAATACATAAGAAAAAAATATTTTTCCATTTTCAATTTTTTGGTACCACATTTCAAATTTTAAATTTTTAAAAATTATTTAATGGCCGCCATTTTGAAACAAAATGGCGGATAAAGGTGGCCAACAAACTCGGTCGAGAGATTGGTATGTACTATGTACACACCGAATTACATCCAAATCGGTTCATAAATGCGCCTTTTATCGCGTGACAAAATTCAGGACGTTTCAAAATGTCAGTCACGCTAGAAATTCAAAATGCTATAACTCAGCCATTTTTTAAGATATAGACGAAACAAAAACTGCTCCGAAATCTTTGTATAAAGGTCAAATACATAAGAAAAAAATATTTTTTCATTTTCAATTTTTTGGTACTACATTTCAAATTTTAAATTTTAAAAAAATTTTTAAATGGCCGCCATTTTGAAACAAAATGGCGGATGAAGCTGGCCAACGAACTCGGTCGAGAGATTGGTATGTACTATGTACACACCGAATTGCACCCAAATCGGTTCATAAATACGCCTTTTATCGCGTGACAAAATTCAGGACGTTTCAAAATGTCAGTCACGCTAGAAATTCAAAATGCTATAACTCAGCCATTTTTTAAGATATAGACGAAACAAAAACTGCTCCGGAATCTTTGTATAAAGGTCAAATACATAAAAAAAAAATATCTTTCCATTTTTAATTTTTTGGTACCACATTTCAAGTTTAAAATTTTTTTTTAAATTTTAAATGGCCGCCATTTTGAAACAAAACGGCGGATGAAGCTGGCCAACGAACTCGGTCGAGACATTGGTATGTACTATGTACACACCGAATTACATCGAAATCGGTTCATAATTACGGGAGTTACAGTGTGACATAGGTCAGATATATATATATATATATATACCGGGTGTCCCAAAAAGGACTGACTGATTTTAAAATTCAATAACTTGCAAACGGTGACAGATATTTAAAAAATTCTTGCAGGAGGGTTATGCATAAGGTCAAAAGTTTTTTTTACAGTAATTTTCAATTTTAGTTCGAATTACAAACAATAGATGGCGCTGCGATCAATAGACGCTGAATTCAGGCTCGATTTTTGGTACTTCGTGGCCCGGATAATACATTTCCATCTCCTTTTTCAGCATGGAACAAGAGAAAGGACCAGAAATCGAGCCTGTATTTAGCGACTATTGCTTACAGCGCCATCTATTGTTTGTAATTCGAACTAAAATCGAAAATCACTGTAATAAAACTTTTGACCTTATGCATAACCCTCCTGCAAGAATTTTTTTAATATCTGTCACCGTTTGCAAGTTATTGAATTTTAAAATCAGTCAGTCCTTTTTGGGACACCCGGTATATATATATATATATATATATATATATCAATTTTGAACGGAGGGTGGTTTCGGGGTCTGGGGGTCATGATCGATGAAAATATACCAAAATTTTTTGAAATCGCTTTCCTCCGAACGGCTGCAATAGGTAGCTTTTTTGTAAAGAAAGCTACCTAATAAGAATCAATGATTAGCAATGTAATTTACAAATATGAAAATCAATCTTGATCACTTTTTAATTAATCTATTTATTTACACATATCATAATACATCCTCATCAGAATCCTTTAAAAACTTATAGTATATATTGAATAAATACTTATTGACCAAATTGATTTTTCTCACACTGACATGAAATTAACCCACATATAAAAAAGAAGAAAATACTAATCTGATTTTAATCATTCCAAAAATTCGTAACAAAAAAGTGAATAATATTTGAATAATAGACGCAATGTTGAGAAGTCCTTCTAAGGTAATCTAAGTTCTGTATACAAAATTAGCAATGCAGAAATAAAATCACGGGAAAATAAATAAAATATCAGCACAAATCTGAAACCTTGATAGTTATTAATCAATCAGTGTCTTGTTCAAACACAGCTTGCCCAACCCGCATCATTCAAAACCAAAACATGTTCTTTAGCTCATTTTCCAATGACCTGTATTTGAAAGAATTTTTTAATGTTTGATTTTGAAAGAAGGAAACAAACATATAGTAAAGAAACATAAAATATTCAAAAAATGCAAAATACATTATGTAATGCTTTATAAAAAAATTAAATAAAAAAATCATAGATGTAAGATTCCTCTCTATCTCTCTCTTGCTTTTATATTTACAAGGGGATATGCCAGGGCTTTCTGGGTTACAGAATAAAGGGGAAAACAATTTTAAAAAAAATTGTCTGAGATGACCTAGTAGCACACAACTTGAATAATTAGTTTTACAAACGGGATTCAAACGTATTTTGATTTTCATTACAGAATATATAGGTAAACAATAAAAAAAAAAAAACTGATAACAATACCCTAGTAACACACAACGTTAATAAAACGTTTTACAAACGAAATTCAAACAAAATAGCTTGATTTTCAACGTTTTTAAAATATTAGTAATAGATT
This sequence comes from Maratus speciosus, assembly GCA_963932465.1. NCBI lineage: Eukaryota > Metazoa > Arthropoda > Arachnida > Araneae > Salticidae > Maratus > Maratus speciosus. The sequence continues at coordinate 171,633,515 of OZ010790.1, read as the reverse complement.
TTTTCCATTTAATCTATTTTTTAGAATGCGCACTAATAATGCCAAAAATCATATTTATTTGAAAAATACCAATTATGCGTTTAAGTAAAATTTTGAAAAATTTTTAAAGCGGTGCTTTCGCTCTGGCTTCGTGTCAGGAGTTAACTGCCGAAGAAATCGTCAATGATCATTATTTACAATAAGTCTTTTTTTCTGACCGTTTCAGTAGTCAAAGTGCTTACTTTAATTACATGTTTTAAATTTGTGATTTTACGTATGCTATTTTATTTATTTATTTATTTATTTATTGTTGAATGTTTTACTTTCGTTATTGAATAGAAGCTGAAAACAAATGATGAGGTATTTATATGGATTTAAATGCAAACGGATTTATTTTTCGTAATCGTCTGCACGTGATAGAGATAGATTTAAAAAATTATGCTATACTTGAAAATTATGTTTTAAACAATATAAATTGAGTAAATGGCGATACCTTTGTTTTAAGCAAATTGCGATAGAGTTTTCAAAGAAATTTCATTTCAAACTACATTTTTCCTATTTGACGATGCAAAAATTTAAACTGCACGATATTTAGAAGTTTAACAAAAATGCAGCAAAAGTTAAATTTAATCGTCTACTATTGCCACCGCTAAAATGAAGTCAGCGTTAAACACGTTCACGTTTGTCCTTCATAATTTATATTGTAATATACTGCAATGCAAAAATATCCATAACCCTTAGAATTCGACAATTCTGAAAAATAAGTTGACTTTTGTGAAAAAAGAAAAGACATTCGATGAACGTAAGTGGTAAATGAAATAATACAAAAAGAAAAAAAATGCATATTTAATTAATAGTATATGGGAAAACCCCCCTAAAAATGTGGTTTCTTGCTAATGCAAAAGTATACATACCCAGTATAAAAAAGACATCAAGGTTTGTTTTCCTGGTTACAAAAGGAAACTAATAATTATAAAGTCGCCCGTGACGTTGGGTGACGTCATAAATCCGGGATCACATGCTTTCAATAAGATTTATCAACTTTGGTTTGTCAATTTCATCCCTGTAAAACTATTAAAATGTTTTGTCGGTGCATTCCAAAATTTTGTGACCGAACAATGAAAATATACACCTAAAAAGCGAACAAGACGTCCTCGGAAACTTTCAAAACATGAATAACGACAAATTGTTAAGAGCTGTATCAAAGGAAATGAAAAGTTCAAATGAAGTAAAGACAGAATTACAGCTTAACTTTCCTCAGAACAACGTTCTTCGAACAATTAAACGTAATTCAAATCTTGATTTGCAAAAATTAAACTTGTTACAGTCTGAAAATTACACAAAACGAAGCACGAATCCAATTCTGTTGTAGTAACATGGCCACAAACTAGAAAGATGTACACTGTAAAAAAAAGACATTTTTACAGTACAAAGTACTGTTCATCTCGCGCACAAACTGATCACAGTGAATGTACTGTATCTTTCTTCGGTTATCTGACTATATTAATATGGAAAATACAGTAGTTGCGTAAAATTAACAGCACAATGTGCTGGCAATTTGGACGCCAGCAGTTTGTGCTGTAAACAAATGCGTCCAAATTGCCAGCACATTGTGCTGTTACTTTTACGCAACTACTGTATTTTCCATGTTAATATAGTCAGGAAACCAAAGAAAGATACAGCACATTTACTGTGATCGAGTTTGTTCTGGCAAATCTACACTGGTTTTTTACAGTGTAAGTTCTATCTTTTTTTATTCATGAATTAAAGATTTTAAAAAAAGTTACAAATGAAGCTTATATGTTTCAGATTATTTTTAGTGACAAAAATAAATTCAATCTTGACGGACCTGATGGTTTCGCATACTACTAGCGAGATTTAAGAATGCAACTGGGATACTTTTCTAAAAGAAATTTTGCAGGAGGTAGTTCAATAGTATGGGGATATTCACTTCTTATGGTGAGGTTTAGCTAGCCTTTACAACATGGATAACTATTGAATACCAACAGATTATTGCAAGACCACCTAATACCGTATGTCCACCGATTAAAGAAGGAAAGTTCACTTTTCAGCACGGCAATCCCTGAGTACATAGCAGTCGCAGTACATGTGACTGGTTGAAGCAACAAAAATATAATATTTTAAATTAGACACCTTGTACCCGAGATTGTAATCCTATGGAGAACATGTGGGGAATTTTATTTTACAAAATCAGTGCCCACAACAAATAATATGAATACAAAGGCGAACTTCGTGAATCTGTACTAAAAGGCTGGGGTGAAATTGACAAACCTAAGCTGATAAATATTAATAAAAGCATTCCATCCCTGATTTATGAAATCATCCGACGTCACGGATGTCCTTGTAATTATTATTTTCTTTTTGGAACCACAAAAACAAACATTAATGTATTTTTGTATGCTAGGTATGTATACTTTTGTATTGGCAAAAAACCACATTTTCTGTGTTATGTCTTATGCTATCAATTAAATATCTATTTATTTCCCTTTTGGATTGTTTCAATTACCATTTACATTCATCTACTGTCGTTCTCATTTCGCAAAAATCAACATGTTTTTCAGACTCGTCAAATTCTAAGGGGTATGTATATTTTTTCATTGCAGTGTGGTAAATCCAATAAGGAGAAAGAACACCGTAATTTAAAAAGCTCTTAATTTTTTTCCGATATAACGGAAAGGGAAAATACAATTTTTCTTACACAGTCACTATCTGGTTCTGGGGGCTCAAAACAATTGTTATTCACTATCTATTTCACAGGAATGTTTTTCGCTTTTCTCCAAAATTGCTGTGGATGTTTTCATATTAGGAATCATATTTAACATTTTTTTCTAATATAATTAATTATAAAACTTCTTCTCAAGTTTATGCGGAATATTTTTAAATATTTATATCGAGCTATGCAAATTGTTAAGTTAATTAAGAGCAGATTCTATTTTTAAATAAAAAAAGAAACGGTATGCAGTCCATTTAAAGGATTTATTTCATAAAACTATTTTCTATTCTGCGTGGGTTCTCAAACCTTTGCGTTTTAATGGAGGCTATGAATTAATACAGTTTATCGCTAGGTGATGACGAAACAAAAGCAAGAGACCCGTAAATGACAACACCCATTCATTTAATAAAAGTGATTTTAGAAAAACGATTTGTGTAAACATATAGAATCGATTTGATTCATAAAGTTTTGTTTGCTATAGGCAGCTGTTTTCGAATAGAGACTGTTGAATTTGAAACTATCTAATCAGAAATTTCAAGAAATTATCTTTTTAAATAAACTGAAAATTTAATAGAAAAAAAAACATATTTGTGTATTTTTACTTAGTGTATTAAATAAAAATAATGTGCAAAATTTCTTACCGGAAAAATAACAAATTAAAATGTAAAATAAAAATACAAAATTTTTACATGTTGTACATGCTATTGAAAAAGATTAATCATGATGTCTAACTATCAGTTGCAGGCGGTTAGAAATGAACGAATAGAGGAACCTAATACAATAGTACCCAGACTTACGTGGCCTCGCAGATATGTCGTCTGGCCTGAAAAAAAATCCCTTAATTAAGACTCACTTTCAACTTTTTCGAAGACTTTTGGTTCTATGAAGAGAAACTTTCCCCAAGACAGACAAGTGATATTGATAAACAAATAAGAAAGACATTAGAAAATGCTTAGAAAAGAGCCCAAAGAGCTTCTAAAAGTACAAACGAAAAAATTGTCGGTTAAAACATTATTTCAAGATTTTTTCGCATCCTCAAAAACTCGAACGGGGCACCTACAAAAACAATAAATTGCAAGTGAACAACTTATTCATTTATTCCAAATTCTGGTATTGTAAGAGCATTTTTAGATAATGTTATATGTCTGTAACATAATCCCTAATACAATAGAACATATGCATTAGATTTTGACGAATGTTTATTACTCATAGCTGCCAACTTGTACGGATTTTTGATACCACTAAAATTTAACAGAAATTTCTTACTTATTTAACTATCAACATTCGCTGCAATTCGGCGATTGAATTAGGCAAAATTTTCTATTAAATTTTAGTGGTAGCAAAAATCCGTACAAGTTGGCAGCTATGATTACTCCTCTTTTTTGCTTATCTAAATGTACCTCAAGTTACATCGTTTTCGACTTACGTGGCTAGTGTTGGAATAAATTGCTGACGTAAGTCGAGGTATTACTCTATTCACTTTAAAAGTCACAGGTAACATCTGAGTCTTCATGAATTACGCGCAGCGTATAAAGTGACGTGCATTCTATCCAAACAATAAAGCACTGTTCGAACATCTCTTTATTAAAAAAATAATAATTTTCTTTATTAATTCTATTGTTCATGGAATTATGATAATGCAACCTTGCTTAAACTTACTATTTATTTAATAGTGGAATCCGTAAATGTTTTTAAATTTGCTTTGTGTCGTGAGGTCCGTGAAAAGGTACATCTTTCCACTGTTTTGAAACATGCTGTTTCCAACCCAACTACGCGCAGAACCAAATGGAAGTTGCTTTGACAACCCGCGGCAACGTAGCTTTTAGCCAATCCGAGGAAGTCTCCGGTAATAAGAGCGGACCTCTTTAACCAAGCAGTGAGTTGTCTAAAGGGGTTTCCTTTGACAAAGAAGATTTAGTAGGTTAAGATGGAATACATTCGTAGGTCTAATATAAACTATGTTCAGGCCAGAGCGCTTATACTTTGAGCGTGTTTAGAACATGTAAAACTTGTTAGTGTCACCTTGCGGCCGGTGTGAAAAATAGAAATGACCTGCAAACGTACATTATGTAATTTTTTCTCGGATACGTAAGCTTCACTCTCCTCTCCTACAACGAGTTATCAATAAAAATGCAGCGAGGGGAAATATAATACAGTAGAACCATGATTATCCAAAGTAATTTGGACCGACCATCTTTCGGAAAATCGAAATTTTCGGATAATCGAGAATGCTCCAATTTTAAGATTAAGGAAAAATATAGTGCGTCGCAAAAGTTTATGCACAAGCTAAATATTTTATAAAATGAAAAATATACATCGGAATGCTTTGACCTTTTTACTGTATCTAAACAATTTGATTACAAATTCATGTTTTGAATTCGGAAACAATTCATTGTACGGAAAATAATAAATTATAAGAAATTGAAATTTGTGATGTCGCAACAGTTTATGCACAAAAACGAATTATATGCATTTCACAAGGCACAAAATTCCTTTAGTAGTCTATGGTGCTTCCATTGCACATAATGAGATCGAATACTCGATTTTCCATTGATAACACGAGAGTATGGAAGGTTTTGGGAGCGAGTTTGTACCAAGCTTCCTCGATCGCTGATTTGAGCATTTGCACTGGGTAATACTGCTTCTCATTCTTGTAGCCGTCACGTGAGAGTATTCCCCACATGTTCTCTATAGGATTTAGATCTGGGTTGAGTGCTGGCCAGTTCATCACACTGATATTCTGAGATCTAAGCCATTCTTTTGTGCAATGGAAAGTGAGTATTGATGCGTTGTCTTGCTGAAAGGTCCTGTTGGGACTAGCTAGGAGTTCTCCAAACGGTCACAAATGCTCCGTCATAGTTTCCTGATACTATTGTAAATTTTGCTTGTCATTTAGGAAGCAAAGAGACGTTTGTACATTACAGCCAAAAGCACCCCATACCATGAGCGAATCATCATGTTGTTGCCTGCTGAATATGCCCTTAGGATCTTTCCACAAAGGACGCCAAAAGAATGAGGAGCCATTTGCACCATCTAAATTCCACTTTTTTAATCATAAAAAATAACACTAATCCATTCTTGACGATAATACATGTGCTGCTTTGCCCATTCAAGTCTTGCTTGTTTGTGACACTGTTTCAGAAAAAGTTTACGAAATAATTTTTGTTTTTTGATGAATCCTGATTCTGTTATTCGTCTGCATATGATGTCATGTGTCATTTTTGAGCTAAGTCGATTTTTTATCTCATTAAGAGACAAATAGCTAGTTAAAGCCAATCTTTTAATTCTTCTACTCTCCCAAAATGTGGTTTTACTCGACGTTTCAGAGCAATATACATTTTTTAATTGTTTTCCACGTTGCAAAACACTATAAACACCACCTTTTAGACCGATTTAAAATAAGCGAAACTTGAAAAAAGATTTATCTTCAGCTTTCAGCTTCCAAACATTTACAACTTCTTCAGGTGTGAGCGGCAGAGATTTCGACATTTTAATATAACTCGTACAGCGATCTCTACACTTTATACTCCAGGAAAAAAGTCTCACCGATCCTCCCCCTATCATGTTTAAGGAGATATTTGCATAAAATCTCATTTGTACATAAAATTTTGCGACATCAGAAAAACTGTTTTCTTGTAATTTCTGATTTTTGTAACGATAATTTTTTTCGAAACTTCATATATATGTTTATGATCATAGTATTCATCTACAGAGGTTATTTGAGAGCATTACGTTTTATAATTTTACTTTTACTGAAATATTTGCGTTGTGCTTAAACTTTTGCGCCGCACTGTATATGCAATATATCTGATTATGGTAACAAGTGCTTAATAAAAATAAAGCAATAGCAAACTAGAAACAAGAATAAATTTCCTGAATTTTAATTTCGAAATTAAGTTCCTTTTACATATATCACAAAGATTAAAGAAAAATGTTTTGTTTGTCACAGTTTTGATTGCCTTTGCTTTGAAACTCTATCACGGAATTTATTTTTAAATATTATTAGTTCACCAGTATCACAGTCTTTCTGCTGCTCGAGCCATGCCAAACCTTTTGCAAAGGATTCAAAAGCTTTAGAATTGATAATTTGTTCGTTTTCTTCGATTCACCCCGCCGCTTACGGGAGCTCAAGTGAAATTCAGAGGAACTCTCGGAAAGAGGATCAAAAATAGTTATATGTACTCGTAGTTCGGAAAGGATTGATTACAGACAAGGAATATGATAGTAAAAAAAAAAAAAAAAAAAAAAAGCTTTCAAAATGGATTTTTCTCATAAGCAATATGATAGTAAAATAAAAAAAAATAGCTTTAAAAATGGAATTCATTTAACCGACAGTTTCGGAAAAAAGAGGTTCTACTGTACGTAGCTACAAGTTGTTCTTAGAATACATAGTTCATCACGGTGACCTTGGCCCAACATGAATTTCCGATCTTCGTTCGACGCTTGTTCCACTTGTTATATATAAAATACTAGAAAGGTAGCCCGTCAAAAATGACGGAAATTTAGATATAAAGATATATACAACTCATGTGCAAGAATATGAGTTTTCTCGCTTGTTCCGCAGTGATAGATGAAAATAACACATTTTAAGAACGAAACACTTTTATGAAAAACTGTGTACAGTAGAAGACCACTAATCTGCACAGTTTGGTTCCAAGTGTTATGCAGATTTGAGGCTTTTTGCGGTCATGTCTATTTAATCTTTGTTTACATTTTTTTAAATTCATCTATTGGACAATTTAGATTGTTGAGCCTTAAAAATAAATAAATAACACACTTGAAGTAAGGTTAAAAACTATTAAATTATCGGATACGATTTCATGAAATGGTATTATATGTATGTGTGCTTCAAGATCTTGGTTACGACGTTGGCGAAATTGGCTGCAACTTGTCATAATCCTAATAGTGTAGGCCGCTATAACAAAAAAGTAACCAGTTTTTAGTAAAATTTCTGATATAAAGTAACTTTCAAAAACTTGTGTAAAATTGCAGGCCGTTCTCGTGTTATGTCAGTCCTAGGAATAATATTTCTAACACTGAAGATTTTCCATGTATATATGGAATTTAGAAAAACTTCTCCAAAAGAAAGGTCCTGAAATGACATTGTAATTCCTCTAACTTCAAAGTTTAATCGGGCCCTGATGTTGAGTACTGAAATCTAATAAATATAGTTATTTTGAATATTACAACAGAATTAAACAGTTAAACTTATTTAACTTAAACCCGCTGTTACTTCCCGATGTTATTTTTTAGTATTAAGAAAGAAAATTATTTAAAATTTTCAAATCATGCATTTATGGTTTTTTCCGTCTTTAATAACTAAATAATGAAAAAATAGGTTTTGTTGTGAGCTCATAAATATGACAATAAAATAATGTAACTAAGAGACATTGCAAAATTAAATCTTTGTGATTACAAAACCATAAACAAACGATACCGCCACCATTTTACCTACTATGACGTCATTAGAATATTGCCCATTGATTGTTGGAGAACTTACTTTGTGAATGATTACCTCAATGATTTAATATTTTTGACGTTTCACTATGAATGAATCACTTGTGTTTGTTTAGGTTTATGGAATGAGATATTGAGCTGTGAACGTAATTTCAATTGAAGTTATCCAAGGATATATGTATTTTTTATCGAAATTAAAAACAATGCTTTGATCTCGAAATAAAAAGTTTTAGTTTGTATAATTTGTTATTTCTGTTAATTATTTTTTAAGTACTTTTCCATTATAGCGCATTTTTAAAAAAAGCTTGGCGCGATTCGGGCATCGGAAAGTGAGATATGTTGCGAAAATATATAAGCAGCTATGAAAACAAATCTAATGAACTTTTCTCTTTGTTTATATATGCACTTATATACATAAAAAAATCGTTTCTAAATATATATAATTTTTTTTATATACAAATTACGGCACAGATTTCAGATATGAACCGGGATACCTAATTGGCGCCAAAATGGTGTTATTTTGCCTGCTATGGTAACCCGGCTATTGTTTTTTATTTATTAATAAATTGTTTATTTACTTTTATTTTCTGTTTTTTAATTATATAAACTGCTTTGTTCTATAGTTATTATTCAAACTTTTATTTATTTATAGTTATTTACTTTTCAAAATGATAGCAAATAATTGAAAAAGGTACAGATGTCATATTCGCTCCATATTGGCGCGATTTTTTTCGGTTGCCAATTTGGCAAAAACATCAACAGCATAAACAACATAATCCGGGTTACCACATCAAGCAAAATAACGACACTTTGGCGCAAGTTAAGTACCCGTTGCCTATATGATATTGGCGACAGAAAAATATCGCGCCAATATGGGTCGAATATGACATCTGTGCGTTGAAAAATATATAAGTAACTGGTATTCGAAAGCGAGATTTCTGCCAAATTGGCGCATAGAAAAATCACACCAACTCCCATGCGCATATGACATCTGTGCAAAAATTACTTCTGTTTCGTTATAAAAATGGGTAAATAGCTTTTTTTATATTAAATTGTCGGCACAGATGTCATATACGCCCATATTGGCGCGATTTCTTTTTTTTTTTTTGACGCCGATGTCATGTACGTACCGGGTACTTAACTGGCGCCAAAGTGTCGTTATTTTGCTTGTAATGGTAACCCGAATGTTGTTTATGCTGTTGATGTTTTCGCCAAATTGGCGTCGGAAAAAAATCGCGCCAATATTTATATGACATCTGTGCCAAATTGTATACATATGGAAAAAATTGCTTGTGCGTATGAAGCAGTAAATAGGTTGCCAGAAAATACGTTGGCAAACTTCTTTCTCGCCAAGAAACTTTTCTCCGAATTATTGTACATAAGTGTTTACGAAGTATTGCATTCATACTTCATACGTACGAAGTATTGTACATAAGCAATGATTGCTAGAAATGCATTTTTAATTATGATATGCGCTTTTATGTTTCACTACATTTATGTATACTATACTGTGTGTATAAATGCTACAGTTCATATGCAGGGCTACACAAAAGAGTTCGTAAGGGTTACTGAGTATGAGAGTAAATTGCTTAAAGGTGGTTTTTAAAGGAGTTATGCATTTTTACGCTGAACTGCATTTAGTTTCCTAAGAAATGTTTGTAGAACATATGTATACATATGAATGTATACATGAAATGTATACATAGACGGTTATGGATGTATACATAAAATGATATACATGGTCACGCAAAGAATTGGATACATAACCGTCTATGGATGATAATATCTGGAAATGTGATTTCAGTAGTTTTAAGAGTAGTTGAAATTAAATTTTAGCTAAATAGTGGCATGTAATAACGGTACTATTGGCTATGGACGGTAACTGCTGAAATCAATTTTTAAATTTTTTTATGCGTTTTCTAAAATGTTTACTTAGTTATCTTGGTACTTCTTAGTTATCCCGTCGACCAAATTACTGTCGCCAAATTGTAAGATTAATTGCCAATAATGGTTGCCATTAATTAATTAATTGTAAGATTAAATGCCAATAATGGCCAATAAAACCATTAATTCGACGTTTTATTTGTATTTTTGTTAATGTTTTACTATTGATTTGGCGATTTATATAATTTGGCGAAATGGGTCGACGGGATATCTAAGAAATAACGTTATCTTATTTATCTTATTTCCCTAAATAACGAAGTTTTGTTAAAGCATTCAGTATGCGTTGGAAAGTGTTTCATATTCTATGCTTAACGCATGATTTTTCTTTCTTCTTTAGTCTTATTTTGCATTTATTTTATTCTTAATTTTGTAGTGTTGTACTGTTTTATAGAAACTTTGGCGCAGCTGTCATATACGTTATCATATATTGGCGCGATCTTTTTCCGACGCCAATTTGGCGAAAACATCAACAGCATAAACAACAACATCCGGATTACCATATCAAGCAAAATTACGACACTTTGGCGCCAGTTAAGTACCCGTTGTGTATATGATATTGGCGTCAGAAAAAAATCGCGCCAATATGGGTCGTATATGACAACTGTGCCGAAATTTTAATATTTAATGTTTAAACTCTTCGCTCCACTCCCCTTGCATATAGTACAAACTATAACACGGATAGCGTAAAATAATAGACAGTTTGGTACTTTTCCACTGTAGAGGCTTTGGCATTTTTTTTTAAAAAGCTTGGTGTAATTTGGGCATCAGAAAGTGAGATTTGGGTACTTTTATTCGGACACCATTGTCGCCAAGCGTAATAGTTGGCCCAAAATCGTGAATTGACGCATTTGAAAAATAAAAGAAAAACCATTGTCGATACTAAAGTGAGCATTTAAAAAATATAACATTTGAAAATTCCAGACTTTTACGAACTATTTCATCAAATCAAAAATATATACTTAAAATAAGTGAACAAATAACTGCTATAAATTTAAGCAATAAAATAAAACTCATATTAAACTGCTGGCATAAAATTACAAATATCTTTTAGCCTTTTGAAATAATTGGCGCATTAGCATACATTTTGGCATGGTGTCCGTATAACGGAAAAATATCGAGATTTGTTGTCAAATCATATAAACAGCTATGAAAACAAATTTGATGAGCGTTTTTGTTTGTTTTATATGTATATTATTGATGTTTTTATGTACAAATTGCATCTGTTTTTGTATAAAATTAGAGAAACGGCTTTTTAATGTTAAATAAATCGTACAAATATCGAAAAAAATGCGTGTGTATATAAAATGAAACAGTGAATAGGTTCCCGGAAAATATGTTAGCAAATTTCCTTTTTCGCCAAGGCACCTATACTGGAAAAGTACCTAAAGCACATTAAAATCGCGCAGTTAGGAGCTCATACAGTACACCGTTGTCTATTGGTGGTTATTTTATTAGTAGCATCGGGAGGAAGATGTAAAGATGTACTTTAAATTCTCACCCATAGATTTCGAAAAAATATCTTAAAAGTGTGGAGTTTAACTTAAATTTCGGTGACCTCCATTATGAAAGATTAATGGTTTTAAATGGGAATTTCGCCAAATTAGCCAGCTATCGCCAAGTTGGCTAACATTTGGCGTACTGTGGTAACCATGCATTAATATTTTTCAACAATTACTCATTTCAATGAGGCGGTCCTACCGGAATAGTGAGCGACACACAGAGACTTGGATTTTATATAAATAGATATAAAATATATGTTGTTATATATAAAAAGTTCTTTAATCAAATTTTCTGATGTCACTTTTTCATTTTACAGTAAGCAAATAGAACACTAGACGTTAGAAAGCGCTATTGTTAACTTGCGAAATTTGTTTACATTCATCTTGTCAGGCTTATTATTTAATGGCATTTGTTCAGGCGATTTAAGTGCAAACTCGTAGCTAATCAACTAATGCATCATAGCTTCAGGACTGTAGATCAAGCAAAGGTAATTTTCATGCATGCGTTTTCAACGAATTTTATTATTATAGTCAAATGTTAATCATATAATTTCCACTGTTAATATTTAATTATGACTCTAATGATTTATATTCATTGGTTATTTAAATAAATTAGACGTGTTATTCCTGGTAAAAGGAATTGTGAATTATAATTGATTTTGTCTATTAAAATTCAAAAGGCACCATTAAAATAAATGATAATTAATTAATTAAAATCAACATGGACACACTTCACGATAGAAACTGTTCTAGTCTAAGGAAAGTTAAAAAAAAAAAAAAAAAAACTTTCTATTTTGCAGTAGAAATGAACTTCACTTATATTGAATGGTTTACACTGTTAATTTGAACTTCACTTATATTGAATGGTTTACACTGCTAATTTGAACTTCACTTATATTGAATGGTTTACACTGTTAATTTGTTATAATTCAAAATATTGAATCTGCAAGTGAATGTCATTAAAAAGAATATATTCATTTTATTTTCATTTTTTCATTAAAAATAAACCAGTGTAATTATATATTTAAAAATATAGAGAATAAAATATTCGATTTCATTGCTTGAAAACACAATTTCTCAAAATATTATTCTTAAAATACATATATGCAAGACACACATTTTACATTAAATAGCTTTTCATTATATATTTTTATTTCGTTCAAACTTTCTTCCTTAACACACGATTGCTATCCTTAAAAGAATTACATTTTGCTGCCATTGGACCTGTCAGACTACATGACGTAATTTTCAAATTTATACGCTGTAATACAGTGATATTTTGGAGAAAGTAATTAACTAGAAATACTTATTATTTTGCCTTTAGCCCCAAACCAACGACAACAAAATACACCAAACTGGTGTCTCCAAATATACCTTTGCCGGCAGAAAAAAGTCATTGAATCTTACAGATACCGTTATATTAATCGAACGATTATTACTTTAACGACTTTAACCCTTTGCGGTCAAAGTACTCTTCCCAGTCACAAACATCTCTTACACGAATGTTTTCGTTTGTTACCACTTTTTTTTTTTTTAAATGAACATTTTTAAATGCTGTTTGACAACATGTGCAAAAGAAATTTACTAAAAAATGTACCTTTAAAATATAGTGGTGCGAATAGAATATAAAAATAGAATCAAGTATATAAAACTTGGGCTGCTACTTGTCGACACTCGTCCGCAAATACTTAATTTTTAATTTGATGTTTTTAATTACCACAGTCAATCTACATTTCTTAAAACAATTCTTTCATGCTTTTATATTTTCTTCATTTTGTTTGTTAATGTTAAACCTTATACTTTGCTATTACAGTAAAATCTCGATTATCCGAAGTAATTAAGATCGACCATCTTTCGGAAAATCGAAATTTTCGGATAATCGAGAATGCTTCAATATTTAAGATTAAAGTAGAGGTCTGCACGGGCCGGAATTTCCAGGCCCGGGCCCGGCCCGGCCCGGCCCGAAGGAAAGCTATTTTGGCCCGGCCCGGCCCGGTGTAAAAATTGAAAGTTCGGCCCGATCCCGGCCCGGACCGTTTACATTTTTCCCGTTCTCGGCCCGGCCCGGCCCGTACAAAAATCAGTGAAAACAGGCCCGGCCCGGCCCGACTAAATTTCTACAAAAAATTCCGTTTTTTCTCGAGATACAATTAAGATTCTTTTAATGAATACTACATGCATATTTATGGGAGCATTTTACAGTACATTTTAAATTACTATGTGTTCGCTAAATAGAAAACACACAATAGTAAACATTAACGATTACTTAGTGTTTTAGTCAACGTCTCTACAGACGTTTCAAAATATAAATAAGGGTTCATTAAAAGATTATTGTAGTTTAGAATAAAGGGTTAAAAAACATGATAACTTTTGAAGCTTATAATAAAAGGTAGATTTGTGAAAATATTTATGTCATTTTTAAGGCTTTTCTCAAATCCAAAGGAGCTACATTTTGATGCATTTATGAATTCATTTCTTTTCGGAAACGCATGAGGTTGGCAGGTATTCTTATTCAGAAACCATGTAAATGTCGTTTTTTTTTTAGAAAAAAGTAATATATCTTTCAGAAAATACTGCCAAAGTTAGCGTTTTGAATCGAATTTCCGGAAGCGATAGCACAGGAAAGGAGAAAAAAGTACAGTCACGTGACAAGAGTCTCTGTTATCTCAGTACGTAATTTATGAAAAATGGAAACGCTATTCGATCCCAAATGCCTTCAACACTCAGGCCTGTCAATTTTATGCCTTTATAGTTAAAAATGAGTCAGAAAATGTGTCTGAGATTTTCGCATTGTTGAGCAGTAAATATGAGAACTACCTTAAGGTACATTTCCAAAGATATACTGTTAACAGAAGTTCATTATCGCTATTAATACTTTTACAAAACATAATGCCTGTCCTACACATCCTGAGAACGATTAAGACCAGTTCCGTCCCGGCACAAGTCTGCCGAAAAAATTAAACCCGGGATCAGGCATCATGTAACTGTACGATGCCGATCTCTACGATGGACATGTTACATTTCTGTATTGATGTTGTTAAACTCGCATCGGCTCGTACGCACATTTATACTTCTCGAAAAAGTCATATTCATTGGAAATGGCCTCGTATTTTATCTGCTACTCTCAAATTCTTATATCGGGCCGATAGGCCCGATTAATTTTTTTATCGGCCCGGCCCGTTGAAAAAAATTGTCCTAATTCTGCCGGCCCGGCCCGTTTGAAAATTCTCCTCCATTCCGCCGGCCCGGCCCGGGCCCGTGCAGACCTCTAGATTAAAGAGAAATATATGCAGTAGTTCTCATTATGGTAACACGTACTTAATAAAAACAAAGCAATAGCAAAATAGAAACAATAATAAATTACCTGAAATTAAGTACCTTTTACATATTTCACAAGGGTTTGAAAAAATGTTTTGTTTGTCGCAATTTCGACTGCCTTTGCTTTGAAGCTCTGTCACGAGTTTTTTTTTAATATTATTAGTTCACCACAATCACTGTCTTACAGATTCTCAAGCCATTCCAAACCATTTGCAAAACATTCAAAATCTTCGGAAATTCTAATTTGTTCGTTTTCTTCGTTCCACACCGCAGCTTACGGGAGCCCAAGTTAAATGCAATTGAACTCTTAAAAAGGGGATCGGAAATATTTATATGTACTCGTAGTTTGGAAAGGAGTGCTTGCACACAAGAAATATGATAGTTAAAAAAAAAAAAGCTTTCAAAATGTATTTTACACACAATGAATGTGATAGTAAAAAATAAAAAAATGAACTTAAGAAATGAATTTAGGTTAACCGAGAGTTTCGGATAAAAGAGGTGCTACTGTACTCAATTTTCACAGAATGAGTTAATTGGATTCGCATTATTCTTCATAAAGAGAATCGTCATTAATAAACTTTAAAGCCATACGAGGGTCACTCAGAAATTTTTGAGATACAACTAGGTTTTTAAAGTTATAGTTACAAAATTTTAGGTGTGTTCAAAGTAGTCTCTTCCAGTATCAATGCACTTTTGTAGACGAATTTTCCACAGATTAAATGCCTCAAGCCATTCATTTCTTGGAATAGATGAAAAAATGCATTTATAGCCACATCAATCTTTTCTTCTGAATGAAAACGACGTCCACGTAAGTTCTTTTTTAGATTAAAGAATAACCAAAAGTTACACATAGCTTGATCAGGTGAATACGGCGGATGTTCTATCACTTTAATTCGTTTTTTTGTTTAAGAAACTCAACTGTGAATCCGGCTGTAGGTGAAGATGCATTGCCATGGTGAAGCATTAGTCCCCTAACATTCACTTCTTGTAGAATTTCTGGAAGACATTTAGTGGTATACCAGTTTGCGGTTACTGTCTTCTGTCTTTCCAACTTGATGGCTTTGGCCAATCCCGTACTTCTGAAGAAAACGGCATACATCACTTTTTTCAGTGCGCGCTGTCTTTTCACCATTGTCCACGTGGGATCATCTTCAAAGACCCATACTTTGCTTTCTTGACGTGTTGGAACGTCAAAAACAGTATGCACGTATGCACGTTTCATCACCCGTTACAATTTTAGAAATGATGCGGTGGCCAATAGCAATTTAACAGTTTCTTTACTGATTCTGACACGCCCCTCTTTTTGGTGCTCAGTTAGATTATGGGGAACCCAACGGTAAACTACTTTTTTCATGTGCAATTCTTCAGGAATAATTTTGTGTATGGCTGCGGATAGAATGTTAAGTTCCTTCTGTATCATTTGATAGGTACGGCGATTATCATCCATTAAAATTTTTCGTATGTCAGACACATTATCCGGGATTACTGCCGACGGCGGTCTTCCTGTGTCTTCTTCATCCTGGAGAAAATTGCGACCTCTGCTAAATTCTTTAAACCATCTGAATACAGTTTCACGAGCTGGAGATTCAACATCAAATGCTAATTTCAACGGTTGAACGCATTCTTCTTGATTTAATCTAAGAATATTATCTTCATTTTCTATATCTAGTTTTTGAAAAAGGATTAAGTGTGAATTTAAATGACTGTTTGTTGACATGTGAAGTAAATTTTGTTTGATCTGCTTCACATTTCGGTTTGAAAATAAACCAGGATCTGTTAATTATTTTTTCCTCGTGACTTTTGAGATGCCGTTGTTCAGAATTCGTTATTTAGAGTTTCGTACTAATGTTAATACTATGGCACGTGTTTGGTTCTATTAATATGTGGCCAGTATTCGGATGTTGTCGTTATTTAGAGGTGACCGCTCAAGGAGGTTTAACTGCAAATCAAACATTCTGAAATTGGTCTTCATTATTCAGGTGAAATACAACACCTTTTCTGTGCAATACGGAGTGCATGGTATTTATCATTCATTAGGGACACATAAAATAAATCTGTTACATTATGGCATATGTCGAAAAATCATTTGTAGTATTTTTTTATGTTATCAAACTATTTCAAAAGGAAATTGGTAAGTGTTAGTGAGGTGCATTATACGACGCTCACTATAGAATAGAGGGTGCACAGCATTTATTTATACTTTTACAGTGACACAAAAAAGTAGTCGGTCACAATACCATATGGGTATGAGTGATAATTTCTGGAAAGCGTTTTCAAAAGCGGTATGTGTTTTAAAGGTTAAACAAATTTTTGTACATTACGTGATCTGTATAATTTTTATAGCTCATATACAGGAATGCACAGAAAAGTATTATTATCTATGTGTCTCAATTGTTTAGAGATTTTGTTTTATTTTATGTAATTTTCAGCTTAACAAGATGTAGTTAGTACTAAGATATGTTTGTATATCATTGAATTAATAAATAATGCTACTCAAGAAACGGAATATATTGACGTTTATAGATGGTAAACCCTGGTTTTGCGAATTTAGTTGTGCTATGCTTTTTGAAGTATGAATTAAATTTTAGCTTAATGTGTGGTGCGCATAAAAAAGTGTAGATCATTTGCAGGACTGTACAAAATATTTCAAGTTTCCATATTAGGACGGTAAATGTTGAAAATAAATTTTCAAATGTGTTTTGTGTTTTATAATTCAATTAAATTTTAGTAAACCATTGGAGAGTATACACATTCATAGAAAATATACAGAAATACTCTAAAGAATTCGATTATCTTATCAACTATGGGCGCGAATTGTTGAAATTAGATGTTTAACTGCGTTATGTGAATTCTAAATTATTTATTTTAATGTATTCTTTTACATTATTCAGTAGTGAAGTTTCTTTAGAGAATTATGGAGATATTGAATAGAATTTAATAATCTATGCATTCGCATGGTTTGCTTTTCTGTTTCTTCTCCGCTAGTGCAATTTACTTGCACTGCAACATGACAGCTTTCGTCATTTGTTCATGCTGAAAGTTTCAACTTGCGAATGGGGTAATCACTTCATTCAAAGAATGTTAGAGAGCAATATTTACGTCGTTTTAAAACTGCAGGTTTTTGACAGTTCGATTTCCCCTTGTTCTTTGAACAAGTAAAGCACAGGGAAAATCCAAAAGTTTTTGTACACATCCAGTAATCTAACCGATTTGTTAGAAATAATGGTTTCCCATGAACATTAGAAGAAAAGGAAAAAATACATTTCTTATGGAAAACGCTATTTGTTTAATTTTGGCAACTCAACTACTCCATTTCTGTAGAATGTAGAGGAAAAATAGTTGCAAAGTAACAATTATATCTTTTTGTTGCCATTTTCTCATAAAAACCGAAAAAAAAAATGTTATTAAAATACGTGCCTATTTTGAAAAAAATATAAATGAATGATTTCTGATAAAACATGGAGCTATTACAAACTAAATTTAATTTTAATTATCTATATTAATGTTACGAACAAATGAAGACATATGAATCATTTGATAGCCGTTTTTTTTTTTTTTTAGTTTCTTGAATGACGATATCTCTATTTTTAGGTTTGTGTATTATTCAGCGATAGTGAGGTCATATGCTTACTTTACTGTAGCAGTGTGGATGTTGTTTAATACTGGATCTCAAATGAGGAATTTTTCAGCGGATGCGCATGACGTCATTTATATAAAATATAAGCTTGTGTTTCTAGTCTTAAAACTGAAATATATTTTGTACTGTCTATCTATATGTATATATATACATACAATTTTTTTTCATCGGGGGCGACACTAAATTTTGAAAAAGAGGAATCCCTGTTTTCTATTTTATTTATTCATTTATTTATTCTTTATATTTTCATATTTGTGTCAGGAATTTGAATATTATCGCATCAGTATTAAGTCAATGTGATACACGAATAAAAACAACAATTACTTATGGTAAATTGAATTATAAATTGAATTGAATTTATTTTATAAGCAGGCTTTGAATGAAAAAAATATATAACAGGCATAATCAATTATCATGATCTTTCATTCCCTTCTTTTCTTAAGAATATAATCCGTTAGAGACAACGGAAGTTCTTTAGCATTTTTTTAAATTATTCCTTTGTCGTAGCAAGGATATTATGGATTACATCCAGCCGAGGTGAAGATTGGTTTCTTATCCAGTTTCTTTGTTTGTAGAGATTCCCAGTGGACCGATGATTAAAAAAATCTATCCTGTAAGAAATCTGCAGTTTGTATAATAAGGAATAACATTCTTTTGTAGGGAATACTAGCATATATGCTGTCAGTATTATGCAGTACTAGTATCCGTATTATGCAGAGATATATTTTAATGTATCAATATACTTTTAGATAAATATGTAAGTTATTTAATATCTTCGATTTTTTTTATACCATGGAATTACTGAATTCAAAGACTGATGTGATAAAACATCGAACTGAACACTGATTTTGTTCATTGCATAAAGTAAATATGATATTCAAGGTATTCAAATATGAATCATCATATTAAGGATTTTCATATATACTATCAAGTGCATAATGAATAAGATATGCAAAATTAATTGTCACACGTTTTGAGGTTTAAGCAATAGTGTTGCTTTTTTCTGTCAATCACCGCAAGAATGCCGCCATTTATCATAAAGGAATGCTGATTATGGAAAGCAATTATTGTTGTACCAATGTTGCATTGTGCAGTAAATTCTATTACTGTTTTATTTCCCCTGAACAGTGCTGAGCAGTTGAGCAGCATTGAGGGGCTACCTAGCTGTAAATACCCATTCTATTGTTTTAACGTCTTGTAAAATTATCAGCCATTGGGAAAAGGAAAAGTGTAGTTTTAAAATTATATAGTAAGTTCAAGCAAGAATTTAAGGTAAAAAACAAGATTAAAAAATTTTATACGATAAAAAATATTAAGATTTAAAATTAAGTCTTTACAATTAACATAAACTTCGATTTAAAAAAAATATGCACGTTTACCTTGTTTTTATAACTTAATAAAAATTCATATTTTCTTGGACTTCACGAGAGTATTGTCTATTGTGTTTCTTTTATTTTTATGTATTATAACTTTATTGATGCCATTTTTTTCATTAAAATTAAATAGACAATAATTTTTATTTTAATTCACAGTGGTTAAACAATAATTTACTTACAGAAAGTGCATGTTAAAAGTTTGCGCCGCTGAAAATGACATTATGCTCAGTTTGAAATGTATTTTTACATTCATAAAACTAAAGAATTATTTATATGATTGTGCTAGTGCTAACATGACGTAATTTTCACTGAATTATAAAAATTAGAATTTAGCCTTTATAGATTAGTTAATCTTGATTGTATTTTAGCGATTGTTTAAAAAATCTATAAATTATAGGTAAGATGAATTAATATTTTAATAAAAATTACGCAAAAGTAGAGGATTTCAGAAAAAATAAAATTATTACGAGTAGTGTTAAGGTAAAAAAAAAAAAAAAAAAAAAAAAAAAGACTGAAAGAATAATTGTTTTCTACGTTAGATTACATAATGTAAGGCTAATATTTTTAGGAATTATATTTGTAAGTTTATTATGAGTTCATTTAATAGTGTCTTTTCAGCAACAAAGTCATATTTCTATTACTGCGACACGGGGAATAAAATTTTATTCTCAATGTTTGCTGTTTTTTGCAAGTAAATTTTATACAAATTGCATTAATTATAAAATTTCATTTTTACTGATGTCTCAGTATATTTTTCTGGAGGGAAATTTAAATATTCCAAAAAAACTTATGAAGGCGACTGCTATCTCATAGTAGAACGAAATTATTATTTATGTGATCTAGCGTCCTATTAAGAAAACATGTCTTTTCATTAACAGGGTTCGTACTCATCAGAGGATTTACGGGGCTTGAATATCCGAACTTTCGTAAAGTAATGGTCGCCATATATAAACAAAGACTTTTTGCTATTACATAAGGCAAATATTATTTTACATTAATTCTGGTACTCTTCCCCTGAGGCGTACAAGTCCGGATTAATTACTATTTTGTTTTAACAATTAGCTTTGTCGGGATCTTCTTCGTGATGGGTTCGTACTCATCAGTTGATTTACGGGGTTGGAATATCAGAATTTTTGTAAATTAATGGTCGCCATATATAAACAAAGACTTTTTGCTATTACATAAGGCAAATATTATTTTACATTAATTCTGGTACTCTTCCCCTGAGGGGTACGAACCCAGATTAATTATTATTTTGTTTTAACAATTAGCTTTGTCGTTATCTTCTTCGTGATGGGTTCGTTCTCATCAGGGGATTTACGGGCTTTGAATATGAGAATTTTTGTAAAGTAATGGTCGCCATATATAAACAAAGACTTTTTGCTATTACATAAGGCAAATATTATTTTACATTAATTCTGGTACTCTTCCCCTGAGGGGTATGAACCCGGATTAATTATTATTTTGTTTTAACAATTAGCTTTGTCGTTATCTTCTTCGTGATGGGTTCGTACTCATCAGGGGATTTACGGGCTTTGAATATCAGAATTTTTGTAAAGTAATAGTCGCCATATATAAACAAAGACTTTTCGCTATTACATAAGGCGAATATTATTTTACATTAATTCTGGTACTCTTCCCCTGAGGCGTACAAACCCTGAGTAAGTATTATTTTGTTTTAACTATTAGCTTTGTCATGATCTCCATGTACTAACGCTAGAATCATAATCATAATAATATTATAAATGTGTTGCTGAAATCAAGATCAAAACAGATAATTAAGTACATGTTTTTGTACTCATTATCTTTTATATTATTTTTTTCTTCCAATTTGCAAAAATTTTACTTAAGTTAATAAGATGTACATATTTTCTTTTTTTGTAATAAATAAAAAGCTATAAAAATAAAACCTACTTACAATTAAATGTAATGGAATATTCAATTGCGTTTGTAATACAGTTGGAAAAAATGAAAATTGAAAATTGACATCGACATTGGAGTAACAATAGGTGCAGCAGTGTTAACCTTAAGATAACTCTTGGGTTTTTGCATCATGTACATTTTTAGTAAGGTTAATATTACTGCAATGTCAAATGAATTTTGATTTTTTTTTCTTTGAAATGCCACAGTATTACAAAAGTAATAAGACATTTAATTTTTACATTTAAAGTAGGTGTTATTTTTATAACTTCTCTTTTATGTATTACAAAAAAATGAAATATGTAAATTTTATTAACTTAAGCGAACATTTTTCACATTGAAATATATGTATATATATATATATATATATATATATATGTACCGGGTGTCCCAAAAATGACTGATGTATTTTAAAATTCAATAAATTCCAATTGGTGACAGATACTAAGAAAATTCTTACAGGAGTGTTATGTAAGATGTCAGGAGTTTTTATGCTACGATTTTCCGTTTTAGTTACAAATAGCATCCATAGATGGCGGTGCAAGCAATAACCGCTAAATTTTTCGACCTCTCTCTTCTTCCATGCGAAAAAAGAAGATTAAAATGTATTGAATGGATCCCGAAGTACCAAAAATCGGATATGGACTTTGCGCGTATTGCCTTCATTGCCATCTAGTGTTTGAAATTCGAACTGAAATCAAGAATAAGGGTATAAACCCCTGTCATCATACATAACCCTCCTGCAAGAATTTTTTTAATGCCTGTCACAGTTTGGAAGTTATTAAATTTTTAAATCCATCAGTCATTTTTGGGACACCCGGTATATGTATAACGCATAATGAATACAAAGTCATTTAATCATAAGTTTTGACGCTGACTTCAGTAACATTTTCAGGCTTTCCCATTTATAATATTATTTGGATTAGGATACTATCGTAACTTCATGGAGTTCATAATAAAATAATTGTTATGTCAAAATAATCAATGTCAATTTTGTCAATCAATCAATTTTGTTATGTCAATCATAACAAAATAATTGTTATGTCAAAATAATACTGAATGAAAAGACATATGGACGCTAGCACTTAATAGGACGCTAGACACCGAACCTGTTAAATAATAATTTCACGCTTTTATGAGAACGCAATCTCCTTCATAAGTGATGTTTCAGAATATTCAAAATTTCATAACAAAAATAGATACAGAGAGAAATACCAGTGTGTAACCTGGACCGAGTAAGTATTCTGAATAAAAATGGCGCAGAGACGAACATGAATCCGGAACTGTGCCCTGATGTCTTTAGAGCCCCGAACCGTACCTTTCGTGAACAGTGCTGAAGAGTTGAGCAGCATTGACGGGTTACCTCGCTGTAATCAGCTTAATATCTAGTCTATTGTTTTAATGTCTTATTTATGAGCCGTTGGGGAAAGAAAAAGTGCAGTTTTAAAACTACATGATAAGTATAAGAAAAAAAAACTAAATTTAAGAATTTTTTTAAAAGATAAAACATATTAAGATTTAAAATTAAGTGTATAAACTCAAGTCAAAGAAGTTAGTAGAAAAATAACTTAAGGTATAGCTGTATTTGCAAGAACTACTATATATATGGAAAAAAAGTGAAACAACTTTAAGTTAGCACTTGTTTATAAATGACATTTACCAAGCTAGGGCAGGAAGAACAGTAAAGGAACCAACAAAAGCCACTTAACGAAAAAAGGGACTAATCAGGGCAATACTTTTTTGGTATATTTAATTATATATTTTCCATATATATATTTAATAATATAGACCTATTAGATTTACATAAAATTATAAATGCATTATTTAAAAAGTATTATAAAAAACTGGAATTACCATCTAATATAGATATTGCATATTTTAAATCTTTAACAAACTTCATTATCTATAATAATTATATATTGCAAGATAACACTTTATATTTACAGCATGTCGGTATACTACAAGGCGGTTGTACATCCAGTTTACTATCAGACTTATACTTATATCATTATGAACGTAATTTTAATAGTAATAATCTACATTTATATCGTTATATTGATGACATAATTTTAATTGATACTGATCAATCTGCAATTACTCAGTTTCCAGTAGATTATCCCACTAATTTGGAATTAACGGAAAACCTTTTATCTAACAATACAATTAACTTCTTTGATCTTAAAATTACAATAAAAGACAACAAAACAATCACAGATTTATATGACAAACGTAAAGAATTTAAATTCAAAGTTAATACATTTACAAATTTTAAATCTTGTCTACATCATTCTGTATTTCGAAATATAATACTTAATCATTTATGTAGAATAAAATGTTTTTGTTCTTCTCCTCTAATTAACAATAATATTAAAAAACTAATTTATGATGCATTAAATCATGGTTTTCCAAAAAAATTCATATATTCATTAATATACAATTAGTACTTTACTTACATGATCTTTTAAAACAAATTAACACATGCGTAAACAAAATTACAAAAAAAATAAAAAAATAAAAAAATATCTATAAAAAATTAAAAATTGTAAAGTAATATAAAAAAATTATTATAGGTTGGATGGGTGGGTAGATGTTAGAGTACGGAGGAGGGTGGCGTTGTCTGGATAATACGCAATGGTTAATTTTTAAAAAATGGGGCTTTTGTATTATTATTATATTTTTGATACGTATTTTATAACGATGTTGATTTGATATTTTATATGTAATTGGTGACTTTCATTAATATTATACTTAGCTTAATTATTGTTTAATCTTATTTACAATCATTTATATCATTATATTATTATTATTATATATTATTATATATATTATTAATATTATATTATTATATTATTATTATTTATATTTATTTATATATCAGATTTGTCATAAGGACAATATCATATCAATTACTAATAGTATGCCACTTTTATAGTGATTAATATACATATAAGTATATTTAATATAAATAAAGTTATACTGTATGTATTAAAATTGGGTGATTATTTTTATTATTATTCCTCTATTCTTTTTAATATTGATCTATTTTCACTTTGTGTTATAAAATTTATTATCGGTTTAATGTTTTTGAATGTCCCACATTCATACTTTTAGGATTTTTATGGATGTATGAAAATAATCCACACACTATATTTGAGATTTTTAGGTAATGGGAATTTAAGTATCTGATAATCTTCTATGTACTTCCATATGTTTTTTTATTTCCTGTTCATTTTATAATTATCTTATATATAATAGTTTTTATTAAAGATTTTTATATTCTTTTTAATAATTATTTATATTAATTATTATTAAATTTATTTTGTTTTATAGCATATAGCTATATGCTATATATTATCAATGTTATAGAATTATTTAAATTCTTAGTGTAGTTTAAATGAGTTAGATAATAGAATATTTTGTATGCTTTTTTTTAAATTTTATTAACAATAGTTTTTTTTTTTAAATACATAGTGTGGTTTATATTAGGTTTATAATTATCTATATATGAGGATATGTTCGGTTTTGCTGTTAATAGTTTTTTTACATTCAAAAGCTTACAATTGTTTATCTTGTGACATTTGAATAATAAAAGTACTACTAGATGGCAGCACCAAAATTTGTCTTTTGACGATAAGTTATAAATTTTGCTTTTTCCAGCTCCTTTTCAGTTATAATTTACTACACCAGGTGGATTTTTTAGCTAAATTTTGACGATATTGTTAAATAGTAATTAATTAATTTAATAGTGCATTTTAGTTATTTTAAATAATGTAATTACTTTCTATTTATTTTATTTTATATTATACTAGCAAACCACGCGGCTTTGCTCGCGTAATATTTGAAATATGCCAAGTTATATTTATATGTCTAATTTTTATTAAAAGGTACTAACTAAATTTCTACTTATTACTTTTAAGAATAATTCAAAAATTATTATTTAAAACACAGTTTGAATAAACACCATTATTACACTGCATTAGGCAGAAAGGAGACATAAATTAATAAAACCAAATAAATGATAATTTAGAAAATATTTTGAAACCTTTATGCTCATTTAATACGCTCATTTCAGTATTCATTTGATGTTTTGAATTTTTTAGAAACGATCTTCTTACACCTTAAAATTAACTATCATGTCAAATTCCAAGTCCTACCATCTCTCTCAACAGAAAGAGATATGTTGCATTTAGGAACTATCACCATTAATTTGCAAACATTAATTTTGAAATTGGTTTGTTATTTTTAATATTCCTCAGAAACGTGATTTAGAAAGCTTTTAAAGGCCTTTTATAGAACGCCTTTTATTACAAACAACACAGAGAAGTATGGAAAGATGTATGCTAGGTATAACTAGAAGAGACAGAAAAAGAATAACCTGGATAAGAAGTCAGACGAAAGTTTTTGACATCATTGAAAGAATTAAACGGCTAAAATGGAAATGGGCTGGGCACATCGCAAGAAGACAAGACAATAGATGGATCACAAACACCCTACAGTGGTATCCCAGAGATGTAAAACGGCCAAGAAGAAGACATCAAGTAAGATGGAGTGATGAAATCAGAAAAGTAGCCTGTGTAAATTGGATGACTAAAGCACTAGGCAGGAAACATTGGAAAAATCTGGGGGGAGACCTACATCCAGCAGTGGATTGAAAACGGTTGATGATGATGATGATATATATATATATATATATATATATATATATATTAGGGTGGTCCTTAAACAATTAACTTTTAAAATTTCTATGTGGCACCCTCCTATTTTGTTCTATGTATAAAATAAAGATCTCCACAAAAATTTCAAAATTTTAAAACATTTTTCAGGGGTCGCTACCAAGGTTTGAATTTTTTTTTTTAATAAAAATTTACATATTTTGTAATCTAATAATATATTATTAATACAAACCAATAGTCATTTCCAAATTGAATCATTGTATGATATTAGTCTGTAAAGAATGTCATTTGTTTCAAGTTTCAATATATTTACACAATTTACACTTTCAATATATTTACACATTTATTGTCCGAACACAATCAGAAGTATTTCATGTCTACACTCTATTTCACCTCAACTTAGCAGCATTGTGAAAAGTAGAGTATCTAACATTCCACCTTGAAAAAATAGTTCTCCGTTATTTTTTAATCTTAAATAGCTAAAATGCATAAAAGTTTATAAGATAGTGTTTATAAATTATAGAATTTGATTTTTTGACATTCGTAAAATGTCGTACTTAATGGACATATTCGTATCAGAAGACGAGCAAGCAGAGTCCAAAACTTAAAAAAAGAGTTTCCGGCAAGTGTTCTTTTGACTGTTCACTGAGATTGCAAAATTTTAGAAGACATTTCAGGATATGAAACTGTAGACAGATTACCCATTATTGTTTGAGGTAAAGGTATTGAGCAGTTACTTGTGGTTCCAAAACTTCAATCAGGATAGTTCATGAGGCAATAGCTTCTGCTGGTAACATAATATTGGAGTCGTGGGTAGTACCGAGCAAGTAAAATGTATGACTTTGATATAAACTTTGTTAATACAGGATTATCAAGAGAAGCTTGTGTTCTTCTGGAGCAGAATATGAACAAAGAAATGATTTGGATTGCTATCATCACATCCTTGAAGTACTGCTTTTGTTCTTTATCTATTGAATGAAGTTTATTGTATTCCTCCATCAGTGCTATATATAACGTTCAGCTACATCATTAACACGTTTGACTGAAGTCGCTAGTACCTTACATGTCTTGTAGGATTCATTTTCATTCCAATTAGCTGCATCTGTTTCAAAAAAGTCTGAAGTCTATCCATAATATAAAAAAAACCTCAGAGTGCTGTTTGTTAGAAAATCTTGCAAGTCATTTTGGAGAATGACATCGGGATCAGCATGTGCACGTTTCAAAGGTTCATAACTTTCTTCATTTTTCAAAGAATGCACCTTTTTTTCTTTTACTTTCAAAAAAGACATTTTTCATCGAAAAATGCAAAAACAACTACGTCTTCTGTGAAGTACAGAAATGTCCCAGGAATTTCTTCAAAGCACTCAAAGAAATGATTACATTTGCATTTTCATCTTTTTTCAAGCTCTTCAGGAGCAATAAATCATTGGGTCTGATACCAGCTGTTAATGTAGATTTTCACCACAAACGAGGAAACTTGACGAACTCCAGATTCTTCCTGCTTAGAGAGTTTAAACTGATCTCTAAATAAATAAAACTTGAGAAAGTATATGACCTTCACCATCCATGAAACCCGATGCAATCCACCTGGAGCTCTTATATAAACACCTCTTTCGGGTACTGCTCCTAAGAAAATGATGGAAAGGTCTATCAGTTCCTTGTAATCGTCCCTTGGTTGAAAATCATTAAGATGATTTTGAGCAAATTCTGTAAATTCGGACGCATAATGTGTTATTTTTTTTCATTGATTAAATTGTCAGTTATGGGAGTTTGTAAAATACCATAATCGATAGACATCCACGAAATTTCAAATCGTTTGAATAATAGTATGTCTGGTCCACGTGAAACTCAGAGAGACTTAATAACAACTTCCTCAAGCATAATTTAAAGGATGTGATGATAGCAAGCCAAATCCTTTCTTTGTTCATATTCTAATCCAGAAGAGTACAAGCTTCTCCTGATAATCAGGTATTAACAAAGGTTATATAAAAGTCATACATTTTACTTGCTTATAATCTTCACAACTCCAATGTTTCATTAACAGCAGGAGCTATTGCCCTACCTGTTCGTCATTGAAGTTGTGGAACAGCTAATTAAATAGTCAGTACCTTTACGTGAAACAATAATGGTTAATCTGTCTACAGTTTCAGATTCTGAAATGTCTTCTAAAATTTTGCAATCCCAGTGAACAGTGAAAGGAATGCTTGCCGAAAACTCTTTTTTTTTAGTTTTGGCGCTCTGATACGAATTATACGATATTCTTCGATACGATACTCTTTGATATGAATATGACCATTTAGTATGATATTTTACGAATATAAAAAATTCAAAATCTATAATTTATAAACATTATCTTATAAATTCCTACGCATTTTAGATATTTAAGATTAAAAAATAACGAAGAAATATTTTTCAAGGCGGAATGTTACATTCTCTACCTTTCCCAATGCTGAAAAGTTGAGGTGAAATAGAGTGTAGACATGATATACTCCTGACATTGTTCGGACAATAGACTGCGTAAATATGTTGAAACTTAAAACAAATGACAGTCTTTAGAGCTTAATATCATACCATGATTCAATTTGACAATGACTATGGATTTGTATTAATAATATATTATTAGGTTACAAAATTTGTCAATTTTTATTTTTTATTTTTTTAAATTCAAACCTTTGTAGCGACCCTTAAAAAATATTTTAAAAATTTGAAATTTTTGTGGATGACTTTATTTTATACATAGAACAAAATAGGAGGGTGCCCCATAGAAAATTTAAAATTTAATTTTTTAAGGACCAACCTAATATATATATATATATATATTATTATTATTATTATTATTATTATTATTATTATTATTTTTTTTAAATAAAAAATGTTTAGAAAATATAAGAGAAACAGACAGAAAGCAATCTAGATGTGGTGAACTCAGTGCTCACTGGGAGTCTATAACTAATCCTTTCCTGCTTTTCGATGTCTTTTATTTAAAGAATTTAGCTTTTAAATTTACCCGGTGACTTCTTTTCAACTTAATTCTCGGTCTGCTCAAGTGCCAGAAACTGTGTAGGGACCTTACTGGCGTTGCCTGCTTTATCCGCGAATTCGCGGCTGTAGTTTTCGTGTGGATATGACTTAAGTTAAATTAGTATTTAAAAATTTGAAGCCTGAAATTCACATATGCCTAACACATGTATGTAATCTGTCTGGATTTATTTATTTTCACAAAACTCATTTTTTAAAATCTTTGATTTAAAAAGGAGCAATAAAACTCATTAAAACCATCTAACATTAAATATGTGTAAGAATATAATACGCGAAATTTATCCCTTAAACCATGAAAATTGAAAAAAAAAATGCACATTTCAAGAAAGAGATTTAATAATTCACCAAACAAATTCTATGAACACATTGTATTTTTTAATTAGAATCAGAATTTCCTCAAAATTTTTTGTAATTTGAACATTCATGAATTCAAAAATATAAATCTAAATTTGCTATATAACTTTTATATATAACATTATTTTTATAAACTAACAATTAATAATTTTTAAATGTAAAATTAATTTTTAATTGTTAATTTAATTTTTTTCTCATAACTAGGGGGCTATGCCCCCTACGAGCTACGCTCGCCAACCCCCGTTCACGGACACCAAAATCCAAAAAACACGCTAATTTGATCGGCTTGAAAAATATTGAATTAAAATAAAACAAAAAACAAAAAACAGTAACGATCTCTCTGTAAACGGGTTTCCATTCGTTTTTCTTGGATTGGGGATTTTTAAGACCATATCTGCTGCTGTTAAAAGATACAATGGCTGTTTTCGTATTTAATTTAAAAAAATAGTTAAGCATTCGAAAATAAGCTAATGTAAAATGAATTAAGTAAACAGCGTCATTGTCTCCCGATATTTTTTAACAGCGCTATAAGATAGTTCATTTAAATAATTCATTTTAAATGTATCGTTTTAAATCTGACGTAATTTACACCAAAGTTTTATTTCTCTTATTAATATTCACGTGAAAATACTTTTGTTGTTAGAAGGAAATATTATTTGCGATGCCTTCGAATTCAAATTAATAGTTGAAAAGATTATCTCAAAATATCTCGCGCAAATATATTTTTTAATTTAAATTGTTTTGCCATATTTTTTGGCCGTTTTAAATATGACGTAATATCCTTCATTTACAGGTGCTAACGCATAGTAATGATTTTTTTATTTTTTAGCATTTGGTTTCTCTTTTAAAATTCCAGTGAAAATATGGCTCTTATGACGAAATTTTCCTGCTTTTAACATGTAATCATTTAATTCTAATTTTAATTTTTTTTCTGTTTACAATAGTCCCGTGTAAATAAATTTTTAATTTGAAGTAAACATTATTGTTTGCGCTGTTTATAAAGTTGGCAACAGTTTAAATTAATAACATTTTTTAAATTTGTAAAATATATCTCTCGAATTACTGAAAATTTGAATTTAAAATAGAAATAAAACCTCAAAAAATAGTCAAATAAAAAAAAAATAAATGCACTCTGCACACCGGGAACTTATAACCTATAAAATGATCTAAAAATGATTAAATTCCCATGTATAGTTTTTGCTCCAATAAAACTTTTTTAATGGAATGATTTTGTCCAACTTTAGCATTAAATATCTCTGAAAGTAATTCTTCGATTTGAAAACTGTCTGCACCAGCGTGTTTATCAAATATTTCTTTATAATACCACCGATTTCCATATTTTTGTATACGACAGTTTTTTTAATATTAACGAAGAAAGGCCATCCTCAAGGCATACTTAGATACTACTACAGGCAGACTGATTTGCGTTTAATGTATGAAGTCGCTCGCCAGACGACTCTGATACCCTGCCCAAAATTGAAATTTGACTCTGACCGTAACTGAAATAACCTGGGAAGGGTAGATATGTAAACAAACACCAAAATTACGTCATGTCGTCATGGTTACGTTTACAGTTCTGCTGGCATTCCAATCAAGCTTGTAAATGACAGCTAATTCGAATACAGCTGTTAAGGGTTATTATAAACTGTCTATATGAATGTAAATGTAAAGTTCTATTTATTTAAGTGACTAATATAATGTGTTTCTCCTTAAAACTGTTAAACAAACACACATAAAAATATATAAATAAAAAAAAACACATCCTTAGTCTAAAACATCAATGTCACAAATTTATTTGGTACCACTTAGTTATCCCGTCGACCAATTTCGCCAAATTATATAAATCGCCAAAACACTCGCCAAATTATACAAATTGACATAATTTTTATTTTAAATAACGAAAGAACAAATAAATTAGTATAACATTAATAAATATACAAATAAAACGTCGAAATAAAAATCACTTGATGACATAAACACGTGTAACTTGCTTACAGTCAAGTGAATGTGACAGTTACGATCAAGCATTATTGACATTTAATCTTATAGTTTGGCGATAGATTTTTGGTCGACGGGATAACTAAGTACCACTTATTTACTATTTTCACTGCTGAAACAATAAAACTGATGGAAATTTTTTTTTAATATAAAAATACTCATAAAATTCCTTGTAATAATTAATAAATGTAATTTATTAAGTAACAAACACACTTACATGGTTTAATCAAAATTGCTTGGATAACATAGAATATTGCAACGATATTTAAATCCGTGATCACCATTTCTTCACTGTAAAAAAAATTCCGCAACGTTCCTGGGAAAAAATGGGCAGCTGAGTTGCCCATTATTTCCAAGAAACATTTCTTGAAAATGACTGGAACTTTACTGTATATGTTAAAAACTTTCTACAGAAATGCCAGTAAGTTTCCTGCGAAATACCAGGAATATATTTGTTGACAGCAAAACATTACTGACATTTCACAGCATGCGGGATCCGCAGACGATTTTTACATTTCCAGTTGACAATTTTCGCTTTATTATCATTATTTGTTAGAATGAAAAAATATTTTGAAATTGACATCAAAATTATTATTTATAATTTACACGAAAAAATAAATTTTCAGTTAAAATTCAATAAAGTAAATATATATACGATATATTGTTTCTGAACTTTGCTTAAAATATAAAAATATATAAATGTAAATAATAATTAGAAAAAAAATCGAGACATAAAATATTTTGGATTTTCGTTAGTAATTATGTTAGTTTACAAGTTAGATAAAATACATATAAATTTTCATGAAAAAAAAACCTAAACGTAATTGTATATTTTTTCCGAAAAAAAAAAAATTCAAATTTGCAGCAATTCAAAGTGTCAAATACATATCAAATTTAAATCAAATTGTAATAAAGTGTTAAAATATAAAATTAATTAAAAAAGAAAAAAAAAGTCCAGAGGTAGCATCGAACTCGGGCCGTACGGGTGGCGTGCGAGCTTTCTGCGTCCACACCACGAAAGACACGTTGAGAGCTGCAAACTAATGGGTATTTGAAACGTATGCTAAACCTCGGCATCTAATTTCTGAAAATCTAAGTCCCATTTGAAGAAATCCTTTCACAAGAATAATTAGAGATAAGAACTCTAAAACATACTTTAAATTAATCAAAATCGGTGAGAATCATGTTTGATGGTCCCCTGGTTAATGGAGATCCAAATAATAGGTGTATTTTTTTTTACACGGTCTGCTCCTTAAACATTCCACAGACAAGCACGAGAGATAATCTCTTAGCGATGTCACGGAGGTATTGTATTTTCATCTGAATTGTCTTGACAATAGAGACGTAAAGGATTATGTCGTCTATTGATTTATTTGCATTCCATATTGATTTTTTTACATTCATTTAAGGAATTCTTTTTCGACACTCGCGCGCGAGCAACGGATTATAGCAAAAAATTAATAAATGGCGGCCGCAGCGTTTTGCTGTTTCCAACATTTGTTCAGGAACGTTTCAGATAAGAAAACCAGAATTTCACAGGAAAGAGCTAAATTATTCTGAAAACCTGAGAAAAGGCGAAACGTTCCTGGATTTTACATGGAACGTTACCATTTTTTTACAGTGTTTCTCTGATTAAAAATAAGAATATTTAATGTTTAAGGAAGATCGGCTTTTTTTTTCTTCTTCTTCTTGGTTCGGGCGATATTAAAAACAAATATTTTACCGGTAACAGTAAATTAATCAAAAATAGCTGCTTCAAGTCAGTTATGAGAACTGTAGTTTGATAAAAATCACATTTTAATTTTAAAACGTGTATATGAAACCAAGCTATTTTTATATAAATACGGGGCATTCAAAAAAGAATAACAGAACCGGCATTTTTCATGAATGAACCAAACGATCAAGGTAAACAATAAATAATTTAGCTAATCTTAAAAGTATGTGTAACACTAAAATTCTACAATTTGTGTAAAATAGCCTTTTAAATCGAAGGAAATTGAAGAATATAAATATTTAATTTATTACATGAAAATACGATCAATGATTCTGAAACCTCGACGATGAGAAACAAGCTTCTATCTGGGCAGGGTATAAATGTAAACAAAGGGCACGTTGTGAAGTTTTGGTTCAGGTTTTGAAGTTGGATCCGACTTCACTTTTTCGGCGAAATGCGCGGGTCGTTATATATCATAGTAGGCTATGGCCATGCTTAAGCCAAGAATTTACTATTATATCATAAAACTTATCATAAAAGCCCTTATCGTAAAACAGACTTGACAATCCGGAGAATGTCTATGGGTGAAAATGTCCCCGATAATTGCCAAATTATTAGCTGACTTTGTCCCGTAAGTTACGCCACCTGGTGTATACTCCTGGTTATACTCCATAAACAAATGCATAGTAAAAAATTGAAAATGTTGTGTTATTGGCAAAATTGTATAAAATATTTTTCGAATTCCAGTAAAATAAAAGCGTAAAAGAAATATTTCGCACAATTATGCTCTGGCTTTAAAAAATGAAACATATCAAAAATGAAGATTTAAATACAAGATTTATTGATATTTTTTCAGGATATTTGTTAGTTATCCCGTCGACCAATTTCGCCAAATTATATAAATCGCCAAAGTACTCGCCAAGTTCTACAAATTGACACAATTTTTTATTTTAAATAACGAAAAAACAAATAAATTAGTATAACATTAACAAAAATACAAATAAAACGTCGAAATATTGGTTTTATTGGCCATTATTGGCATTTAATCTTAAAATTAATTAATTTATGGCAAACCATTATTGGCATTTAATCTTACAATTTGGCGACAGTAATTTGGTCGACGGGATAACTCACAAGTAGCATTTTTCAGTAGCATTTATATAGGACTTTGCAGGTTATTTTTTTTTTTAATCTTGGCACAATTTGGGCTTCGGAAAGAGCGATTTGTTGCGGATTGATATAAACAGTTATGAAAACAAACCTTATGAACTGTCAGCTTGTTTTATAAGAATTTACGGCACAGATGTCATATACGTCCCATATTAGCGCGAGTTTTTTCCGATGCCAATTTTGCGAAAACCTCGTTACCATATCATCTATATCCGGATAACCATATCAAGCAAAATAACGACACTTTGGTGCCAGTTAAGTATCCGGTGCGTATATGACATTGGCGCCAGAAAAAAATCGCGCCAATATGACATCTGTGCCGAATTTACATGTATAAATTTAGTTTCTAGATATTATTATTGTTTTTTATGTACGATTTGTTTATATTTGTATATAAAATAGATAAATACCTTTTTTATATTAAATAAATTGTACAAATATTGGAAAATATTGCTTCTTTATGTGAAACAGTGAATATGCTTCCAGAAATTACGTTGCCAAATTTTCTTCTCTCGCCAAGGCCCCTATAGTTGAAAAATACCGATTTATTATTATATAATGTAGTATTAGCTAACGTTCTGTAATCTGTTCCGCAGTCAAAGTTGACTGCAAAAACTCGATGCTGGAATAATGTGGTATCAATTATACGGTTTAAAAATAAAATTAATTTTGCGCCAAACTACACTTACGCCAATTGGCTCTAGGTCTGATTAAGGAAGAATACTCAAATTAAGATTTACAAACACCAAAATCGTAGCATGACAAGAATACGGTATTTGCGGAAAGTTGAGGGACATGTATAAATTTAAGTGATTATTAAACTTTATTTTTCCAATTTTTTAAGTGTTTATGACTTCAGTCTGTTGTTATGTGTATCTATGCGTGTTTTAACTTTCCTAAAATACTTTGATACATTTTAGGAAAACTTACATAACATATGTGAGTTAAAACAAGGAAATTAATTACGCACCAAACTATGACCACCAAGATATGCCAATTGGCTGTGGAGCCAATTATGAAACTTTCCATAAATTAATACATACAAACTTTATATGAAAAAACAGTGAAGCTTTCATCTAAAGTATGTTAAACTGAAATGATCCCCCATACCTTCAAAAATAAAACAAATGATAGGCCAATAAATAAATAAATGAGACTGTGCATTGAAACAATTTGAAGGAGCGATGTTAAATTAATACTGTAAGGGGAAATTAATTGTGAAAAGAAAAGAAATAGGAGAAATAAAATAAATCACATATTTGAAAATAAAAAAGAGAAAATGAAATATTTTACATTTTCCGGATCTAGATGCTATCCATTTATTTCAATAACTAATATCACTGAGAAATTCATCGTAAAATAATTTTCTTTCCTGATTATTATTATTATTATTATCATCATTTATTTACATAACGGAATACAGCAGTAAACATTTTTTGTTTAACAGTAAAATAAGTTCATTTTTTAAATAAAATGTCTAGAACATATGAAAATTTTAAGATTAACAACTATCATTTGCAAACTACAAAGCACATCGTAAAGAAAATGGTAAAAGACAAATCGAAAACAAATTAAAAAGTATTTATGTTTCTTACGTTAGATGGCGCTAGTCACGGGAAACCATGTGGTTTCTAACCACGTGTACAGCAGACAAAGGAAACTTAGCGATTGCGAGGCCTGTTATTTCGATAAGGAGGCCTTGGCTTAAGCATTTAATCTGGATGAGTTCTACCCGGAATATCTACGCAGATTTTCATTGGTCCATTTCCAAATCAAAACTTTTTTTTATATATAGAAGGATTTCAGTCTGCTAAATTTCACTTGCGTTAGAAATACCATGAAACAGATAGCAAAATAATACCTGAAATATGGACTTATGGACTATTAATTTTGTAAAATAAACATTATACACCTTATGTTTTTAAATTACTTAAATGTTATACATATTATACACTATACGTTTTAAATTAAATTTTAAGAGTAAAGAACTCAGTTCGCAATATCGTTCTAAGTATTATTACACGAATGAGAGCCTACATTATTAAGACAAACGGATAATGAGTTTCCGATTTTACATTTGCTACATTTAAAGTGGGTATCACTCTTGTTATATTAAGTATCCTATTATTCTTGTTACTTTAACTGTTCTTTTTCGAAAAGAAATACGTTTCTTTTTTTTTCTGTTCCAACTGTTCAGGCAAATTCAAATCTGAAATTACGAATTTTAGTCAGTAAAAGTAAGTTTAATCATGTTCCACCAATAGAACTTGAACGAGAATCTATTTTTTTCCTAATAGCGGAAAAGACATTCATCTTTTTTTTCTTTTTTTGACAATTAAACTCTCCGGTTAGGGAAAATTATTAAGTTATAATTCTTTGTTTTTTGTACGAATTAAGAAATTCAAATACCATTTAGAAACTTGTACAACAGCGATTTCTTTTAAAAAATAGTATTAATATAAAGACTGTTGTTATACCAAAATGCGAGACTATGCTGATTCATACGTAAAAATAACAGCCCCTATATTACATGACATATCGTATAAAACAAGTTCTAATTTTTAGAATTGCAAAATTCAAATTTATGCTTACTGGCTCAGTTGAAAGATTGAAAATTTCTAATTTGAAAATTTATGTACAGGCATTAAATTGATTTTTCATTCTTAGCGAGAATAATTAAATCAAAATATAATTTAACTGTGTTTTAAGTGTTATTAGCAAATGCAATTTTCAATAAATATGATGTAGTATGCTATAGGCTATTTATATACTCATTGAGGATATAAATGTTTAATTAAATGTGTAAGTAAGATACTCCAAATTTAGTAAATTTAGTAAAGTTAACTTTGCTAAATTTCGCATACATTAAAATCAACCATAAATTAACAAATCTCGAATGAGAATTAACAGCCTATTACTTTTGCGATACTTTTACAGTCTAAAAAAAAGTGGTAATCACTCGTGGCTAACTCTAACGCAGATTATCTCAGAAAGTTTCTACTGATACGAATTAATTTGCAATAACATCTACTAATTAAAACTAACTTAATTTTGCTTCGTATACATACAAAAATTATAACACATTTTAAAATTTTCAGTAAGCAAATCTTGACATCATGTTTGTACACTTCGATAAGTTTTATCTTTGGATACAACAAAGGAAATTATTCTATCAAGTAGTTCAGGATAATGCAGTTTAGTACTATACATATTTAGAACGTCAAACGGTAAATTCATTTTTAATCTTTGCAAAAAGATTGCAATGTTAGTAGCTTTTTTAGAACAATTGAAAATTTCCTCCGTCTAATAAGCTGTAGCTTTCGTATTATCACATTTAGAGAGTCTGTAAATCTATTTATGTTAACAAATTCGTTGATTAGAAACAAATTATGTTCGAAATGTAAATTCAAATTATATATTTTTCCTAAACTTTTTTATCAGTTTTTTTTCCGGAACTGTACTTTAATTTCGTATTTTCGTCGTTACATGGACTCACTAACAAACCCTTCTGCTTTTAAATTAAAAGTAAAAAAGTTTTACCAGCATATGATTTTGTTAAAAATTTTGTTCCTACTATCATTGCACGAGTGAGTGCATACATTATAAAAAGAGTATATTGGGTTTCCGATATTCAATTTGTTACATCTTAAGTGGCTATCACTCTCGTTTTGTTAAGTACCCTATTATTTTTATTAATTTAAGTGTTTCTTTTCTGAAAGAATTCCGTTTATTTTCTTTAATTTCAACATTTTAAGCAAGCTCAATACTGAGATTACCCTTTTAAGGCAGTTTAAGCAAGTTCAATAACGTTCCATTAATAGAATATGGTAAAAATGGAATTCTGGAAAAAAGGCTTTCGAAAAGAATACTTTTTAATTTAGAAAAAATTAAACTGAATTATTAAGGAGAATATGTGAATAATAAAATGTTTTATATTTATGAGAAATTATATGTCAAACTGAGCTTAAAGTTATACACATTATGTACCATATGTTTTTAAATTAAATACATAGACTCACCGACATTATTTTCTGCTTTTAAGTGTAAAACGATAAGTTTAAATATGAAGAACTTAGTTCGCAATATCAATCTAAGTATTATTACACGAATGAGAGCCTACATTATTAAGACAGACGGATAATGGGTTTCCGATTTTACATTTGCTACCCTTAAAGTGGCTATCACTCTTGTTATATTAAGTATCCTATTATTCTTGTTACTTTAACTGTTCTTTTACTAAAAGAAATACGTTTCCTTCATTTCTGTTCCAACTGTTCTAGCAAGTTCAAATCTGAAATTACGAATTTTAGTCAATAAAAGTAAGATTAATTATGTTCCACCAATAGAACTTGAACGATAATATCTTGTTTTCCCTAATTGCGGAAAGGACATTTTTTTTTTGACAATTAAATTCTACGTTTAGAAAAAATTACTAAGTTATAATTCTTTGTTATTTATACTAATTAAAAAACTGAAATTCCATTTAGAGATTTGTACAACAGAGATTTCTTGAGAAAATAACATTAATTTAAAGACTTTGTTATACCAAAATGCAGCACTATACTGATTCATTCGTAAAATTAACAGTCCCTATATTATATGACATATCGTACAAACCAAGTTTTAATTTTTAGCATTGAAAAATTCAAATTTATGCTTACTGGCTGAGTTGAAAGATTGAAAATCTTTAATTTCAAGATTTATGTACAGGCATTAAATTGATTTCACATTCTTAGCTAGAATAATTAAATTATAATATAATTTAAATATGTTTTATGTATTTTTAGCAAATGCATTCTTCAATAAATATGATATAGTATGCTATAGGCTATTTATATGCTCATTGATGTTATAAATGTTTAAATAAATGTGTTAGTAAGATACTTCAAATTTAGTAAACTTAGTAAAATTAACTTTGCTAAATTTCGCTTACATTAAAATCAACCATAAACTAACAAATCTCGAATGAGAATTAACAGCCTATTACTTTTGTGATACTTATACAGTCCAAAAAAAGTGGTAATTACTCGTGGCTAACTCTAACGCAAATTATCCCAGAAAGATGCTACTGATACCAATTAATATGTAATAATGTCTACTGGTTAAAAATATACTTCATTTTGCTTCGTATACATACAAAAAGTACAGCACAATTTAAAATTTTCAGTAAGAAAATCTTGACGTCATGTTTGTATTCTTCGATAAGTTTTAACTTTGGATACAACAAAGAAATTATTCGCTCAAGTAGTTATAGATTTAGGATTACACATATTTAGATCGTCAAATGGTAAATTCATTTTTAATCTTTGCAAGCAAATTGCAATGCGAGTAGCTATTTTAGAACAACTGAAAATTTGCTTCGTCTAATAAGCTGCAATTTTCGTATTCTCACATTTGCAGAGCCTGTAAATCTATTTATGTTAACAAATTCGTAGATTAGAAATAAATTATGTTCGAAATATAAATTCCAAATTATGTATATTTTCGAAACATTTGTATCACTATTTTTCCCGGACCTGTACATTAATTTCGCATTTTCGTCATTACATGGACACACTAACAAACCCTTCTTCTTTTAAATTAAAGTAAAAAAGTTTTACCCGCATAAAATTTAGTTCAAAAGTTTGTTCCTACTATCATTACACGAATGAGTGCGTACATTATTAAAATACAGTAAATCGGGTTTCCGATATTCAATTTGTTACATTTTAAGTGGCTATCACTCTCGTTACGTTAAGTACCCTATTATTTTTATTAATTTAAGTGTTCCTTTTCTGAAAGAATTCCATTCCTTTTCTTTAAAATCAACATTTTAAGCAAGTTCAGAAATGAAATTACCATTTTAAGGCAGTTAAAGTAAGTTAAATCATGTTCCATTAGTAGAATCTGATTGATTTTTTTCACAATTCTGAAAAAGGGGCTTTCAAAAAGAATACTTTTTAATTTAGACAAATTTAAACTTAATTTTTAGGTAAAATATGTGTATAATAAAATGCTCTGTATTCATGAGAAATTACGTGTCAAACTGCGCTTAAAGTCATATATTTGAATAACTCATTAAAAATAGTTATATTTCCTAAGTAAGATGTCATTGTAAAATATCAAAAGAACATTGCAGAGATTTATTTCGAGGAAACTAGGGATTTTTGTTATCAGGCATATTCTATTATTTCCCGTTTTTAATTTTAATCATTGCAATAGAAAAATTGTTCTTACAACTTTAATTTACATATTTTTTCTACCTAAACGTTTAAAATTACCTATTATAAAAATAGGCAATAAGCTATTAAAGTGTTTTTACATAGCGCAAAATTTAATTAAATAATAACTTAAGAAAAACTGTTTAAGCGTCTTTTGAGATTTTATACCAAAACAATTGAAATCCATCAGTAGAAAAACATTTGTAGAAAGATTTTTTAATATATATTTATGTATCGCGACTTTTATGTTTATTTTGTTTAAATGAATATTTATGGAAGTATGTCTACAAAGATGTTTTATAAAATATAAAATTTGCTTTTTGAAAAGTAATTGTTTTGAAAAAAATCTTCGTGAGAAATTAGTCAAATTAAAATATTATTATCAAATTACAGCGCTCCCATCTAATTCCTTGTTTGTGTAACGACGTAATATTTTACTAAAATAATAAGGTTTTGTGTAGTCTATCTAATCAAAAATATTCATTATGTACATTTAGAAATGGATATATTTCATTTTTAACACTTTCCAACATAATTGAAAAGTGTTTAAAATTCGGTTTGTCTCTCTGTCTGCCGTCGTCTCTCTGTACGCTCTCTGTATCACGTAAATATACTCGGATTGTTATCAATTGATTTATGTTATTAATTTTTGATATGGCATGTATTGAAGATAAAGTTTGTAGCATTTATTGTTCGTTTACAGAAACACTCAAAAGAAATCGTTAAATTAGGTCGTACAGAAGAACATCGTTTAGGGCGTATCTTAATGATATAACACAATTTCAAATATATTGAAACTGATATTAATCACTTTGGTGCGCTACACGATTGTTACTATAGAATATAGTGTGCATAGTATTTATCGTTCATTTAGGAGGGCACACAATTAAAATAGATTACATTACTGTTTATAAACAATAATTGCTGAAAGTACGTTTTCAGATGTGGTACGCGTTTTTTAATTTAGCTATAATTTTTTTTTCATATTGCATATAATGTTTAAATTCTATAGATCATAGACAGGCTGAACAAAAGATCTCGAATTTCCGTGTATCACTACTACTGCTGAACAAAAGATCTCGAATTTCCGTGTATCACTATTAATAAAGGGGTATTTTCAATTATACTCTATGTTTCCCATCTGAACTAAATTTTAGCTACCTGTGTACAATATATGAAATCTATAGATCATATATAGGGATACATAAAAAAATTCGGGCATTCTTTACTATTGGTGGTAATTGCTCACCCTATGAAACTGAGAAGTTTTGCTACAGAATTCTGATTGTGTTAGAAATAGTTTCATAATCTGTTCTTGGCGTAAAGTTTTTCTCTCTGGTTTGAAATTCGTATCTTTTATGTATTTTTTCCTTTTATTTTAGGTTAAATCAATAGTATATTAAAAAATATCTCATTTAACTTTTCTCTGTTACTAAAAGATGTTTTTGAAATCAGAATTTGAATTTGAATTTATTTATTTGTTTTTCTTTTATGTTATAAAACTAAACGAAAAGAAGGGGAAAATTCTAAAATCCAAAGAAAGAAACACAAATGCAATATATGCTTAAATGGAAGTTTATCTGTAAGAATTACACCTAACTATTCTGAAATTTGAAAACATCAACATAATTTAAACGTTCGAAAAATACGAGTTCTTTATACACATTTTTATACATACGTAAATATGTCTTATCTTTTGTTGTATTTTCTTTCTTTTTGTAAAATTACTAACGATAAATAAGAAATGTTTTATATTTTCAAGTCACGTCTCTACATTTTGAACTAAACAATTCTTTATTTTTTATGTCTCTTCGTCTTGAGTTATATATATATGTACTTACTTTACGTATTTTAATATTCATGGTACACTTAAAAATAGTAGAGATTAATTTCATTATAAGATAAAAGTTATTTATTTAAAAATAAATCTATATATATTATTGTAATCAAAAAGTAATCGAGATGCTTCATTTAGCCCTATAGTGGGCGGTTTACATAAAAAAAGACACCTAATTTTAGAGTACTGGCGCCAAGAATATTTAATTAAAATTTTCCTTTTTTAAAGTACGGGAAAATGAGTACGTTTTTATTTTAATAAAATTCATTTGTCAATTCTAGTATCAGTACAGCATTTCATCATTTTACAAATAGAATTACTCCGCGACAGGAAGGGATAAGTAGATATCGATTGCAAATTTTATCAAAATTTTTTATACTTTTATAAACAACTTCCAATAGCCAGAAATTTATTTGATTTTTTCGTTGTTTAGTGAGATAAGTATTTTCACTCTGCTAATTTTCCGAAATGGC
Source organism: Maratus speciosus (assembly GCA_963932465.1). NCBI lineage: Eukaryota > Metazoa > Arthropoda > Arachnida > Araneae > Salticidae > Maratus > Maratus speciosus. Next base: position 171,590,193 of record OZ010790.1, on the reverse strand, counting down.
GAATGCTATTGAAAGATAAATATGCATTAAATTTAATTTTTTCAGTGAACTTTTTGCTGTAAAATGATTTTAAATATTTCATAAAAGCTTTTAAAGACGACTGTTTATCAAAAACATTAGTATTTGGTTGGTATAAAAAGTTTAACCCCTTGGGGACTAGCGACCCGTATACGTGCCGCATGAAACGCTCAGAAACTTGGTGTTTCCTCACCAGTAAAATTTTACAGTACAATTTGCCTTATTTAATCAGCGCATTTTCTCGATTCAAGAAGACACAAATTTCTGTTTTTAAAAAACGGTGACAAAAGATTAAAAATTTCGTAAAAGGCTCCCGTCCCGAAGGGGTTAAAGATGTTAGGAAATCCGTCGTAGATGATCTGCGATCTCGTAGACCATCCACTTCGATTAATTATCAAAAAATAGATAAGTTCAGAGAATTAGTGCTTGGTGATTATCGGTTGAATTACGAGAGATTATTGAACAAATGTCCTATATTATTTGATTTCTCTCAAGCAATTTTAAAATTTCATTTAGGGTTGCGACACGTCGCTTCTTGGGTTGTTCCAAGAACTTTAAATTTGTTAAAAATCAACAACGCGCTCAAGTGCCCAAGATATGCTTGCTCAAGGCAATTCGTTTCTAAATCGAATTATTACCGGTCATGAAACTTAGATATATGCTTTTGATACAGAAACAGTCCAACAATCAAGTAAATGACACTTGAAAGGTGAGGCAATAACGAAAATACTACATCAAAGTCGCTGAAAAATGAAGGCTAATTTGACTGTTTTTTTTATTTTTTCGTAGTGGTGTGCAATATGAATTCTTACCAACAGGCTGTTACTGTTACCAATAGATGAGTTTATGAAAATTAATAGTTTATGTATTTTGCGGGGGTTTTGTGAAGCAGTTCGTTGAAAACTGCCTTAAATTTGGTGAGAAACCTCAAGGGTTTTGCATTGCGATAAAACGGCTTTTCACAGTACACTTATTATCCATGAGTCTTTAACCAAACATTCAACCAATACAGATCCACAAGCTCCGCATTCACCTGATATGGCACCGTGTAACTTTTTCTTATTTCCGCGATTGGAATTACATTTTCGTTGGCACCGTTTTGAGTAAATTGATTCGATTAAAGAAACTTCTCTACGAACTCTGAAGGGGTTTCACAAAAACTACTTTAATTCATGTTTTGATGTTTGGAAAAAACGCTGGCATTGTAACCGGAGGAGATTACTTTGGAGGAGATCCAACAGATGTTTACATGTAAATGCATGCCTTTTGTTTTATGCCACAATTCTGGGTGCTTTGTGACCACAGTAGTACTTTTGAAATATATTTTCATGCATGGAAACAAGCCTATTAACCAATTTGCGAATGTAGCTCATATGAGCGTCCATTTCATGAATTTCTCTTTTCTTTCAGAATTTCCAAAAGAAAAATTTTTACTGTACGTAATCATAAAACCTCTGCCATTATGAAATGACAAAATATTTGTTCGGGATTTCTGAAATTCACGCTTCGGATGCAAATGGGTTAAATATTTTCTCTGTTATATGAATATTCAGAGTGATTCAGCATAATATGTTTAAGTGGAAATTTACCTATAGAACGCCGAAACAAATATGTTATTTAATATTTTTTTTTCTGGAATAAGAATGGAGATTTTTCTCCCGTCTTTCTTGCATGTTATTTGATATCCTATGAAGAACATTCCAAAAAAAAAAATTAATTAAAAATTTATGAAATGGCTATAGTTGAGTGTGTAGATATCTAAGCGCGCCTTGCACTTCCATTCGGGTGGGATTCCATTGATCACAAGAGTCGTCTGAAACGGTAAGAATTATGAAAGTGCATAAGACTGTCTCGAGCTTAAAGTACTTTGAGGACAAAAAATTGAAAATCAATAAAGCTGCGCCATTTAAAAAAAGTCTATTTTTGTCCACTTTTTCTCGCACTTTTCCGTGCGTCTAAAAAATGTTTAATATTTTGTAAAATGGCTGAATGAGGTCCAAGCTTTTATAAATGACGCTACCTTAAATTTAAAAAACATACCAAAGTTGGTTTAATAGTTTTTGCGTTCTGATTCCAGCCGGTTCGAAAAAAGCCATTTTGAGTAAAATGTTTTTATAGTTTTACGCCACCTGCATGATGGTTTTGAAACAAACACATATCGTGGTATCCTTATCGCCTCCCGTATAACATCAGGATAAAATTCATGTATGGTCGAAGTAGAAATTGAAAATCTCCCGAGCGCACAGATGGTACAAAACAGGGTGTTTAAACCCAGGGACGTTTTGTGCTCAAGCCTTAAATAGCTACGAAAGCACTTCGAGTTCCGTCAAATCGCTTTACAAACATAATCTACAATCTACACGAAATAGCCAAATGCAAAAGGAAAAAAATCTTTCTTTTCAACCTAAATAAAGTAAATCACCCTTAAAGTAGCAACCATGCAATTACAGAACACGTATAAATAACTGCAATTGTGTGAATAGAAAATTCATTTTCTTCTTTTGTAAATTTCTTTAATTTTTTTTAAGCAAGGAATACTTCATAATAAATGAGGCACAATTTAACTGTTTCAGGACAGGTGATGCATATATGCATCGTCAAAAGGTGCAAGTGGAATTTGTTTTTGGCACCATTAATAAATAAATGTTATATTTGTCTTTTTGAATTATAGAAATCTTTGGTATTTTTACAAGGAAAGGAACTGTTTAACACGTTTACGCCGGCGCGGTGCGTCACACTCGACTGTCTCAAAGCTGCCAAGTCTCCGGCTTTGTGGATACCAGTATTTTAAAACAGAAAATGTTATTTTATTTAATTAGAAAAATTGGGCGATTTTAAAGAAGAACATTTTCTCAAAAATAACAGTGGTGTGTAAAAAGCCGGAGACTTGACAACTCTGAGACGGTGGAGTGTGACCCACCGCGCCGGCGTGAACGTGTTAAAAAAAGCGGTGCCACCTAAATAAAATTTGTGTAACGGGTGCCGTCTAGAAAGGTTTAATGAGCGACAGAACGCCTCTGAACAAACGGGATTTACCAGACAAAACATTGTTAAAACTAGAATATTAAGACGTGATTACATGCAGTGAATGTCATGTGTTTCGGAGGGTCTTTTAATAATCGGTATAGTTAAAAAAATTACATATGTATCATACATTTTATCTCCTCTAAAAATATAACGAACATAATGTGTTACAACTTTCAAGGAAATAATATAGACAAATAACTCCCTGAAAAGACAGTATTTTATTACAGTTTGTATTAATGGATTGTAGTCAATGCTAACAAATTGCAACTATGCTATAAACTATCTCATTAGTGCAACACAATATCATAAATCCTTTTAACTACCTTTAGTGAAACAAATTAAACTGAATAGTAGAAAAAAAAACAAATTTCAAGTTGGTGCAAACTTTGTATACTAATACCTCAGTATATTTTGCTTCATTTATTGATATACTATAGTTATGTAACTAATTTCCTAAATAATGCTTTCAGAAATCTTTTGTTATTACAATATTTCACGCTTTGATGATATGCATTGTATAAACGTGAAATTTCACGCACATGCAAAAATAAATTATAGAACTCATTGATTAGGGATCATTAGGGATTATTCCAACAGATACCACCGCTGTAGAGAAATTTTTCAAAGATCAAAATGAAGACAAAAATCTCATATATTACTCAAGATATATTGGAAAAGTTTAAAACCGGAAAAAACAGAAAGTTTTTTAAATATTAATTGTAGGCTACATCATATGAATTAAGTGAATTTACAAATGAAATTCCAAAAATAGTTGAAATTGTGCAAAAAATAAAAAATGAACTTAAAATAACCCACTTATCTGAAATCACAGATAAACTCAGCAATATCTTGGAGTCGATTTCTGTCAAAAATGACTATCTTTCTAAAATTTTAACCTTTGCTGAATTGCTCTCTAAACCGAACGAAACCGTTCAAAAAACTTAGAAAAAAAATTGTAATTCTTTTCTATCTTAAACTAATTATAATGTGTTTTACTGCTTCTTTAGCACTTATTTATGTTAAACTTAGTATGGTATCTGTAAAGAGTCTTTTTTTTATACTGAGGCTAGTCCCGGTAGCTCATTCCTTTCGGCTTTTGGATCTAATGAAATCTCTTACTTATTTTTCTTATATTGTTAGACAAATTACTTCTCTATCTTTTTTAGACTCTTTTTATCTATCGTGGTATGCCGCAAACCTACTTTCTCTCTCTCTCTCACGGCACCCTTGAAGCATTTCTAGTTGAACCATATTGATAGACGGGACGTGCAGATGGTTCTCATCTAGGTAGTGCATTCACCCTCTATATTGTTCCATTGTTCCATAGTACTCCACAAATAAAATGGCACATTTTTTCAGCTATGGTCGGTAATAGCTGAACCCTGATTTTGAAACATCTTATGTCTTTGCTTACAAAATCTTCATACTCCATTCTGACGGTTATTCAAGTCTTCAATAGCAGGAAAATAGTTTACCCGTAACTATCTACTAGTTGTAAATATAATCCAAGCTTTACAAAATTCCTTCAAAACTTTCTGTTTTCAGAGGATTCGTGGAATTTCTGGAGTCACTGAGAATGAGATTGCTCGCGAAGCAACACTTCACTCAATATCACCAGTTAGTCTAGTCCCCTATAATTACATAGAAATATCTATGTATTCGCGAAAAATCCCGGGTCATTCACGTCATACCTCTACAACTTTGATAGTGTTTTCTCTCCGCACTGCACCTGTGACCAAATAGACACGTCATTTACATTTTATTCCAAACTGAAACTTAACCTCACATAACCTCATCATAATCTCACTTAAGAAAGTCGCAATCAACATCACTATCATCATAGTTTTCCTTAGTGTTAAAGAAGCTAAATTCATTCAAAAAATTATAAATTATGTTCGACTAACTAATCATAATAGATATATATTTAAAAATGTCTTGCCCCCATTTCCCTAAGTGGTGTACAGTTTTTTTTTTTTAATGTTTTAATGTTTCATTACAACCTCCACAGATAATGAAGTTATTCTATGTAAGAAGAAAATATATATCCGTGAAAACCCATATACTTTGTAAAATTTCACAGTGATATCTGGTTGGAGATGCCTAATGTGTGTTGTTGGGTGGGACTAGTACAGTTTTTCCTCGCCACCTAGTTTTAATTTAGTCTCGCTATCTAGTAGAAATTGGTTATTCGTTTGAAAAAGTTTATTACTCAGATATCTTATTTACGCTATTAAACATCGACGTTTTGCTAAGGTATTCCAGAAATGTTCAAAAGTGTTTCAAAATCTATATTTCTCGCATGATTTTCCTTTCTTGTTTGATTTAAAGCAGTTTTCACACGTGTCTTTCATTTTACTACTTAAATGTTACATAATAATACTGGATTACAATATTGAAATTTCCTTTTTATTTATTTTTACTCAGTTTCACTTGATATTAATATAACAATCTACTAGTATATTAAATAAAGTATTATATAATATCTTAATACAGCTTAGTATATTTATCTTAATATAATATACTTTTATCGATAAAACTTCATTAATAATAATAAATCATAGAATATGCATTGCAAAGTATAATATATTATTAAATTGTTAAAATTGTTATATAAATTTTATTCTTCAGTAGATTTCAAGATAAGTATGAATCATTTGAGATAAATGGAGAAATTTAATCTGGTCCCAATTTCGCTTTATTTAAGTAAAGATTATTTAAAAATTTGAACAAAACAAATTTCATTTGTTCTTTTGTCATGTATTTCGACTAGAAACAAACAGGATATTATTTTTTTCAGTTGATTCTTTCGATTTAAACTTAAAATGTTCAATTTAGTATATTTTACATTTTCTCTAACAAATTATAGTAATAATGTTTGGAGAAATGTGTATAATGCTGTGTATAATGCTAAATATAATGCATAGAATAGAATGACTTTAATGTAACTGTAATCCAAGCCTTTGTTTTTTATTCATGACTACACCAATGAAGAAAAATAAAGAAATTTAATCAGTTTTTCCAAGATTCCAATTTTCCAGTCTTATTATATAAATTTTATTTAAAGATAAGATAAAAATTATCTCATTCGATTTCGTGTCACGTATTCGGACGAGAACCAAAGAGAATATTGTTATTTTATGTTGACTTGTATTATTTAACTTTTATGAAGCTCATAATATATTTTACAAAAGCTTCGCAAATTTAATTCTGTTTTAGTATATAATTGCAGATATCTATTGTAAATATTTCTAATTTCTAATCTGAACAGCTTTGTAATTGGTTTAATTAAATATCTTTCGATGTGTTAAATGTTAACGCTGACAATTTGAGCAGTAATGTTCAACAGACAGCAATATGTTAATTAAATCAGGTTATAATACTTATTTACATTTTCAATAAATTTACGACGCAAGCTGAAATTACTAGAGAACAAGAATTATGAATTCTGCTTTACCAGAATTTAGTGTCGCTCCCAGCATTTCCATTACTTCAATTTCTTCTGGTGCACTGGTGGCTTCTATTATTATGAAACAGCCATTATAAATGGAGCGTTAGGTGAAGGTGAAATAGCAGTCGTAAAAAGTTAGAACTCTGATTTTCTAGTCAGAATGGAAAAAAAATGGCCATAATTTTTTTTTGCCAAAAAAATTATGGCCATTTTTTTTTTCCATTCTGACCAGAAAATCAGAGTTCTAACTTTTTACGACTGCTCTTTCACCTTCACTTAACGCTCCATTTATAATGGCTGTTTCATAATAATAGAAGCCATCAGACCATCAGAAGAAAATAACTCGGTTAAGCGGGACTTGAATAATCGGGACTCTACTGCAAAATATATTTCAATTTTAAGACTTAAAGCACACGATTTTATTTTATGTAAAATGACGTCATTTGTATCTATATAGATACTTAAAATTAAATATAGTTTATAATAGATCCATGCTTTATCATAAATCCTTCATTTATATTTTTCCCAAAAGAGCACGTATTTTAATTAATTTGTTTTTTTCAATTTTTATGAGAAAATGGCAACAAAAAGATATAATTGCTATTTTTCAACAATTTTTTCTTTACTTTCAACAGAAATGAAGTACTTGAGTTTCCAAAATGAAACAAATGTCATTAAAAACTACAAAAAAATTAATTTTTCAAAAACAAATAGAGATGCAGTTCTCAAACAAATTACATTAAAAAGTGCTTTTTTTCCCAATACGACGGTATAAACATAAAAAATGTGCGATGCTTAGGAGTTCTAAAAAATGCTGTAGAGTATTTAATCGCACAACGATCCATCGGCTTTTGTTTTACGGCTGGCGTATACAAGGTAACGTTATTTATTGGAGACAAAATAAGCTGGGAGAAAGAAATAGCATTCCGGGGGTTAATAACTTTCTGAAATAAAATAAAATGCAAATGGATCACAGTAACTGAAAATACAAAATAGTAAAACACTATATGGGGTAAGTAAATCACTATTTTAACACCAGTAGCGTGGCGTCCGGTCATCGCTGGATGCGGCGATGACCAAGCAATATTTTAAAACTCTTAATAAGCTTTTAAAACTCTACGATCAAGTTTTAGCAGAACATTTGGAGTTCATGTATAAGTGAAGGTAAGATTTAAAGTTTCTTTTTTGAACATTCAACCATTGAAATTTAGAGTAAGTAATTTTTCACCACAAACTTAAATAATTGCGATGACCACCGAAAATTTTCACGCCACGCCACTGTTTAACACATATTACCAAAACAATATTTTCTTTTCCTTTATTACGAATAATTATTCGTAATTTAGAATACTTAATCTTACAGTATTAAATACTTTTAGATTTTTAAAATTTAATCTTTCTCCTTATTATTGAGTTAAAATTATTTCTTGACTACAAGCTTTACCTGAGATTTATTCTGTTGAGCTGAAGAAGGTTTCAGGCCAGATGCTATAATCATTAAAGTTAGCTAGGTGAAAAAGTTCCACCAGATTGGTCCGGGATAGCTCAGATGGTAGAGCACTGTCGGTTTCAGCCAGTAGATCACTGTTTCGAATCCTGGTCCAGACATTTTTCGACCTGTCTGAAATTTACATCTAATATGATTTATTTACCAATTAGAATAATCGTGTTAAAATTAATCTTGTGTACTTTCGTATCCAGCGATTTCTGGAGTTCCTTTACCTGAGATTTATTCTGTTGAGCTGAACCAGGTTTCAGACCAGAGGCTATAATCATTAAGGTTAGCTGGGTGAAAAAGTTCCACCAGATTCGTCCGGGATACTCAGATGGTAGAGCACTGGCAGCTTCAGCCAGTAGATCCCTGGTTCGAATCCTGGTCCGGACATTTTTCGACCAGTTGGAAATTTACATCCAATACAAGCTTTACATCGTTCTACTTCCATTATCTCATTCATTTTATCATTGTGTTCTCTGTCAAAGTTATTCCCGAGTAAAATCAGTACTATAAACAAGTACTTTTAAATGGAATTTGTTTGAAAACTGCATCTCACTTCATTTTTGAGATATTAATTTTTTTGTATATTTTAGCGCTACTAGTTTAATGTTGGCAACTGGAGTACTCCATTTCTGTAGAATGTAAAGGGAAAATAGTAATTATACATTTTTGCTGCCATTTCACAATAACAATTGAAAAGATATTTAATAATTGGAAAACAGGAATTCTGCTTTTTTAGAATTTAGTGTCGCTCCCGTTGAAAAAAAATGTATATATATATGAATATAGATAATGCAAAACATATTTCAGTTTTAAGACTTAAACCACACGCTTTTATTTTATATATAAAATGATGTCATTCGCATCCTTAAAACAATCCCTCAATTACGATCCAGTCTTAAAGGACATCTACGGTAAAGTATTCATATGACGTCGCTATCGCTGAATAATACACAAATCTAAAAAAAAAAAAAAGATGTCACGGAAGAAACGCGACAAAAAAGAAAAAAAAAAATCGGTTATTAAATGATTTATTTGCCTTCATTTGTTTATAATATATATAATTAAATTAAATAGGGTTTATAATGGCTCGTTGTTTTATCAAAAATCATTCATTTATATTTTTTCAAAATAGGCAAGTATTTTAATTAAAAACATTTTATCAGTAGTTATGGAAAAATGGCAACAAAAAGATATAATTACCTATTTCTTTCCTCCATGTATAATTACTATTTTCCAACTATTTTTACTTTACTTTCTACAGAAATGGAGTGCTTGAGTTGCCAAAATTAAACAAATAGTGCTAAAAACTACAAAAAAAAAATTAATATCTCAAAAATAAATTGAGATGAAGTTTTCAAACAAATTGCATTAAAAAGTACTTTTTTTTCCAAATACGACGGTATAAAAATTGGAAATTTGCAATGCTTAGAAGTTAAACAAAATTCCAGTAGAGTATTTAACAGTACAATGATACATCTGCTTTGTTTTATGACTGACTTTTACAACGGAACGTTATTTTTTGAAGACGACACATTAATTGCTGTGAGAAAGAAATAGCATATTGGGGCTAATAAAAATTAATATAAAAAAATTATCTCCCGCTTCCTATGTTAGTAAGGGTACCTCTAAAATAAATAATGTATTATATAATCTAACAAAAACATAGCTGTGAAAAAAGGGAGCCAAGTTCTGTAAAGACAATGGCAACAAAAGAAGTGATATCTAAGTGGGTGCCAAGTTCAAATAAAATTCACTCAAACTTACCTACTGAAGTATTATAGCATTTTTTAAATTGTTTAGAAATAAAAATTATTGATAGCATATTAATAATAAATCTAGAACTTGGCAAGTTTTTACCTACGAGTCATTTATTTTTAATAATGACATTATTATATCAAATCTTGTTATTTCATGATTGGAAGCCTTAATTTGAGTGAGCTCCTTCCCCTTGAAGGGCGGTTGGATAACATATATCCCACCTAATTTAACTGCAAAATGCCACATTGACACCAGAATTCAGGACTAAAAAGTTTAATTTTATTAAATACGTGAAAAGAAGCTTTTACCCATTTTGAAATAAATTTGATTTTAAATTCTGGTGTGATTCAATCATTTCAGCATTTCACGAATAAAAGTTATTTGCCCCTGAAAGGGTTAAAGGGGTGCAGTCTCTAGAGTGATGACCAAGAACAAGCGTAAGTACATCTGTCTCTTTGTCATGCATCTTAGTCTGTTTGTATTGAGGTTTCAGGAGGGTGGGTGCTAGAGTGATAACCAAAGACGAGCGGGAGTGTATCTGTGTATTTATTGGTTTATCAAATCTTTAACATGAGTTATTTGTTTATAATAATAACTATATTATTTTTTTTTGTAATGTCATTGAAATTAATATTAACATCACCATTTTATTAAGACATGAAATTGATAGGCATAACATTTATCAAAAACTTGCCAAGTTCTAGATTTATTATTAATATGCTATCAATAATTTTTATTTCTAAACAATTTAAAAAATGCTATAATACTTCAGTAGGTAAGTTTGAGTGAATTTTATTTGAACTTGGCTCCCACTTAGATATCACTTCTTTTCTTGCCATTGTCTTTACATAACTTGGCTCCCTTTTTTCACAGCTATGTTTTTGTTAGATATCATTACTTTTTGTAAAGTTACAATATATTTAGACACTTTACTTAATGCTTTTTAATGTGTTTACATGTGACTATTTTATTCACCAAGCAACATTCAATTTTAATTTTAATTTCCTACAACAAACTATTCGGCAGTCAATTTGCGGCAGAAATCTATATTTTAATACTGCTAAATTCAATGCATGTTTTGAAACGAAATGTATTGATTCGAAATTTTTATTGTTTCTGAAACAATAATTGCTATTAAATTCCTATATTAAATTTTCCTATTAAATTTTCCAATTACCGTATATACTCGCTACCGTATATACCGTATATAAGTCGACTCGCGTATAAGTCGACCCCCTAACTTTTTACTTCAATTTTGCACAAAATCAAACCAAAGATTTCACTTTCTAATGCGAAAAGTTAGTAAGTAAACAGAAACAAATCATTAATTTTTTTTTAAATGATGAATTATTATTATTTGTATATTTTATATATTATTTTTTTATTCATACACATAAAAAGCCATAATTTTTTAGTATTAGAAGTTTTTATTTTTGCTTTTTTATCTCACTCGCGTATAAGTCGACCCCCAAATTTGCTTACCGAAAATTGTCAGAAATTCCTCGACTTATACGCGAGTATATACGGTAAATATCCTATTGCTGGACCTTCTTTTTTGTACTGAAAGTGAAAAATAAAGTTATGTGCTTATGCCACACTATGTTTCATGGGTGCAGGCAAAGAGGCAGTGCAGAGGAAGGACATTGCCCCTCCTAGGATTTTCAAATTTAATTAACTAAATATCTTTTTCTCTGATGATTTTGAAAATAACAAGTGGGTAAGTGTGATCACAGATCGCACAGAGGGTTTCGTTTAATATTCCTTTCAAAACACTTTATCCTTTTGAAAAATCTGTTAGTTCCACATTTCGCAACCAGGGGGGCACTCTATTCTAAGCAAACTTCTATCCGAACGAAACTCCGTTTTACATACTATCCGTAGTTATATTAGTCGAGGGGATTGAGCCCATAGCACCCGAGATAAGTAGTCGCCCCTGGCGGTAAAAAGTGGAACTAAAATATGTAAGGTTATGGTGCATAATATGAAAGAATGGTCAAAGGGGTGTCGACAAAAGTTGGAAAAGTGCTCCCCGGGTGAAAAGGGCAGATGATGGAAAAATTGCTTAAAATACACAAGTTAGAGACCGGAGGAGTAAATAATATAAGACTTTTTGAAAATTTTATGATTTGTCGTGTGGTCTGAGGTATTCAGCTATACGTATGCAAAAAGTCACGTGTCCAACTTAATTAAGGGCTCCCTTAGAAATAATTGCTTAAAATACATATGTGGTAGCTCAAAGGGTTAAGCGTAAGACTTTTTCAAGATTTTATGATTTGTCACCTGGCCTCAGGTATTCTGCTATAAGTATGAAAAATTTCAAATTTGCAATTAAATAAGGGGCTCAGTTAGAAAGAATTGCTTAAAATACGCATGTGGAAGCCCAAAGGCTTAAATGTACAACTTTTTCAAAATTTTGTGATTTGACGCATGATGGTGTTCAGCTTTAAGTATGCAGAATTTCACGCCTCCAACCTAATTAGGGGCACACTTAGAAAGAATTGTTTAAAAACACAACATGTGGGAGCCCAAAAGGTTAAATGTACGACTTTTTCAAAATTTTATGATTTGTCGTTTGATGTGAGTTGCTCAGCTATATGTATGCAAAATTTCACACCTCCAACCTAATTAGCGGCTCACTTAGAAAGAATTGTTTAAAATACACATGTGGGAGCCCAAAGGGTTAAATGTACGACTTTTTCAAAATTTTATGGTTTGTCATTTGATGTGTGTTCAGCTATAAGTGTGCAAATTTTCACGCCTCCAACCTAATTAGAGGTTCACTTTGAAATAATTGTTTAAAATACACATGGGGGAGCCCATAAGGTTAAATATACGACTTTTTCAAAATTTTATGATTTGTAGTTTGATGTGAGGTGTTCAGCTATAAGTATGCAAAATTTCACGTCTCCAACCTAGTTAGAGGCTCACATAGGAAGAATTGTTTAAAATACACATGTGGGAGCCCAAAGGGTTAAATGTACGACTTTTTCAAAATTTTATGATTTGTCGTATGATGTGTGGTGTTCAGCTATAAGTATGCAAAATTTCAAGTCTCCAACACGTATAGTTTCTGAGAACGTGCTCTGTGACGGACAGAATATCTCAATTTATTGATTTTCTGTAAGCAAGTAAACGCAGATAAACCCCCAGTAAGTAGATAGGTTTACAATGGAAGTCTATGGGAATTTGGCGAAATATTAGAGATATCGCCAAGGTGGCGTCACTTTTGGCGACTAATTTTGGTCGCCAAATTTGGTGATATATCGCCATGTTGGTGCGAAACTTGGCGGTATTTGGCGATAGAACAGCGTCCCCTCCTACGGCAAATTAAAATTTCGCCTAATAGACGTAATGTTAAAGTAAAAATGGGCACCCCCAGGTGGTTAATTCATCGATTTTCACAATTTTTTATATTTTTTTCCTTACTTTTATAATGTAAACGAACTTCACACCAAATTTGAAGTCTGTAGCTGCAGTAGATATTCGAGATTTTTTTGATGAGTGAGTCAGTCAGTCAGTCAGTCAGTGGTAAAATTATCGATTATCAGACATTTTCATATGTCATTATCTCGGAAACTAATTATGCGTTATTTATAAAATTTCGGATTTTAGGTAATTAGGGTAGCCTTACTACACATTTTGTATAACAAGTACCTACGTATCATAGATTTTCAGTAGTAGAGCATCGAAATTTAACGAAAACAGCTCGAAATGGTTCGTGTAAATAACACAGCTATGTCAGGCGAACTTGGCTGACACACTGCCGTGTGTCTAGATATCTTAATACAACCTAACATATTTATAACATTTATGTATAATGCACTATTTTTCGATATAACTGCAATAATATTAAAAGACTGAGAATAGATATGGATCGTGAGAAATACTATACTATTGAATTCTAACAATTGTTATATAAATTTTATTTTCTTCAGTAGGTTTAAAACTCAGAATGAACAGTTTAATATAAATGGCGAAATGTAATCCGATCTCAATTTCGCTTTCTTTATACTTAAAGTTTATTTTAAAATTTAAACAAAACAAATATCATTAGGTCATTTGCCACGTATTTTGACTAGAAACAAACAGGATATTATTATTCTTTCTGTTGATTCTTGCTATTTAATCTTTAAAAGTTCAGTTTATATTTTATATTTTCCCGAAGAATTATATTAATAATTTTTAGAAAAATTTTCCTAATGGTAAATATAATACATAGAAAAAAATAGAATGATTTTAAAATAACTGTAATCCAAGTCCTTTTTTTTATTCATGACTACACCAATGAAGAAAAATAAAGAAATTTAATCAGTTTTTCCAAGATTCCATTTTCCAGTCTTTTTATGTAAATTTTATTTAAAAGCTAAGACAAAATTATCTCATTTGATTTCATGTCACGTATTCGGACGAGAACCAAAGATAATATTGTTCTTTTATGTTGACTTGTATTATTTAACTTTGAGAAGCTCACATTATATTAAACAAAAGCTTCGCATATTTAATTCTGTTTCAACATATAAATGCAAATGTCTATTGTAAATATTCCTCTTTTGCAATTTATAATCTGAACAGTCCTGGAATTTGTTTAATTAAATAATTTTCGATATCTTAAATAATAACAATGGCTACTTCAGCAGTGATGTGCGACAGAAAGCAATATGTTAATTAAAACAGAATATAATACCTATTTAAATTTTCAAAAGAACTAACACAAGCTGAAGTTAGAGCTTTCTGAAAAAAAAAAGAAAATGCTAAAAGTATCACAATATATATGAATAGAAACAAAGCGGTCAAGGGTGAGTATTACTCGTGCTCAGAGGGTTCCGTACAATAAATATATAAATTATTAACAATATTATTAAAAAATTGTTGCTAGAAGAATAAGAGGACTTTGTAAAAAACCATACAACATAGGTTTGGGCATACCTGCATATACTAAAAGAGTATCAATACGTATACCATAACAATTCAAAGAGATATGAAGCCTACATGATATCAAATATTGCTTTTCTGTATAACTCTTTCTTTATTCGTATCCTATTCTGTTTATGATTAACTTAATTCGATACTGACAATAAAAGTTGTGCAGATTTAAACTTCATTTGGCATTTCATAAAATTAAATTCAGCGTACTAATAATCTTTCCTTCTTAACGTGTAGGTAAACAAAACCATTTACATTAATTGTACAAATTTTAAACTTCGCATTGTGCTAAGCGCGATTCGAAAGGAGGTGGCAAAATTTCAACGCCGCCTTGGTCCATGCAGCGTTTTTCCAGATGGGTTTTTAATTAAATTTTAAAGACAATGGATGCGTATTGAGTGATCCTATCAATACAAACTAGTCGTGAATCATGAATTATTTAGATGATTAATTATAATTAGTTTGTTTTTAACGTAACGCTTCTTGCTTTTATACTGCGACCGGGCATTACATTACACAACTATATCAATAAAAATTGTTATCTACGCTTTAAAAGCAGATGGTACATAGAGCGCGCCGCCCCTGTCATTACGTATGTCCAAACCGTCCGTTTCTTTAAGAGTTAATATCTCGGCTAATTACCGACGATTTTTTTTTTCGAAAATCATTATCAACAATGCTTTTATACATCTGGTACGATAGGTTCCTCTAGCGATCCTCAACAGCTTTGATGAATGCCTGCAAATCAAAATTTGAGTGTAACGGAAAATGCGTTTTTCGCAAAAACTATGTGACCTAGGGTAATAGGTATAGTTTTCCTGTAAGGTTTAAATTAACGGCTACTACCTCTAATTTTTTCATAATTATTGTGTCAGTGGCTTCGGAAATATAGGGGGGTGGGTACATTTTTGCACTACATTTTCGACGCTATCTTTGAAAGTATAATATCTCAAATTAAGAGAAATGTATTTTTGAGTTCAGCGTTACGAAAGCTTTCACACGATGTACAAAGAAAATTTTTTTTCAAGTAACTTTATTAGCCCTCTACAATTTTCCTAAATATATTTGTGAATGTTTAATAATCTATAAATATGTGGGTAAAAAATGTATATTACTTCCCCGAATTTAAAGTGTCCACGTTCCATTGTTTACCAGTGAAATGGCTGTGACAGATAGACGCAGGAGGGATCTTATAATGATTCCGTTTTTACTTTTTAAATATGAAACCGTAAAAATAGTAAAACACTATAATATGTAAGAAAAACATTACTTTAGCACATAGTATTTCATTATTAACAAACTTATTCTTAAATTATAATATGTAATATTACAGTGTTAAATACTTTTAGATTTTTTAAGTTTATTTTTTTTCCTTTTCACTAAGTTAGAATTACTTTTTTTACCATAAGTCTTATATTGTTCCACTTTTATTATCACCGGCATTTAATCTTTGTGTTCTCAGTTAAAATTATTCCAGATCCA
The DNA here is from genome assembly GCA_963932465.1 of Maratus speciosus. Taxonomy (NCBI): domain Eukaryota; kingdom Metazoa; phylum Arthropoda; class Arachnida; order Araneae; family Salticidae; genus Maratus; species Maratus speciosus. Next base: position 171,574,039 of record OZ010790.1, on the reverse strand, counting down.
TAAATATAAAAATTAATAAAAAATAAAAAAAAACATTTTCCGATTTCTACGTTAGTAAGGGTATCTGCAAAAATAAATAAATTTTGAATAATTGTGTTAAAAATTAATCTAATATAATTACGCATCCAGCGTTTACTGGAGTTCCATAACCTGTGATTTATTGTGTTAGACTGAATCAGATATCAGACCAGATGCTGTAATCATTAAGTTTTGCTGGGTGAATTAGGGCCCCCAGATTCGCCCGGATTGGCTGATTTGGCAGAACATTGGAGGTTTAAGCCAAAATATACCTAGTTCGAATCCTGGTCCGCACATTTTTCACCCACTTGGAAAGTTACAATTCATGTTCAGCAGATCTGCGATTCCTTTGCTGTTTTGGAGAAAAAGTGTTTTTGTGTGTATTTCAATGTATTTTTAATTACTGCCTGCATTAATTGCGGGATTATTTTTGCGAAATGAACATTATTGAAAAAAGGATAACATTTACTATATTGGGCTAAAAGATTGATTCAGATTATTTTTTATTAAAGTAGAAAAACAGCCTAGAAACGTAAAAAAAAAAAAAAAAAAAAAAAAACCGCGTAAAAAGTAAAATAAGAAAATCGAATAAAAAAATTCGGAATTGGGCTTCTAGGTGCAAAACTACATTGATAGAGAAATGTTCTTACCAAATTTTATAGCTATACGTGCAGCCGTGTTTTCAGAACACAATGACAGGCACATACACATAAACTTCTTTTATTGTTATTATACACTGCTCAAAGTAATTAAAGGATATTGAGGTTGTGGATGGATCTTGCAACTGGTAAATTGTTTAGGTGATTGATACATGATCGACAGACGTGGTAGACTGTATGAGGAAAACTTACACATGTTTGACAGTGTATGCAGTAAAATGCATTGTATTGAGCATTTCGGTACAAAAGAAAACAAATATGTGCATATGAGAAAAAACGAATAAAACGAGTGTTTCCGTTAAAGACAATCAATTTTAGTAGGAGGTATGGTTTCTCTCGACGATCAATAACGGTGAACACTTTTAAAGCATGGAGTCAATTAGGCTTGTATTGAGGATCTGAGGTGTTTTGTTCCACTCCTCCAGAAGAACTCTTTCCAATTGCTGGAGAGAGTTTGTGGGGATGGCAGGAGGCCCGAAATTCGTCCGCCTAGAATGTCCCAAACATGCTCTATTGGGCTCATGTCCGGAGAACACGCTGGCCATTTCAGTCATATGATCTTTTTTTTTCTAAAAGGAAACCATGCATCAAGTCAGCACGATGTGGCCTGCATTTGTCATCCATTAACATGAAGTCCTCCAATGCTGAAGCGTAAGGGACTACAAATTGTCTGAAGATCTCATCCCTATATCGCTGACTAGTCAGAGCTCCATTCTCAATGATGTGGAGGTCGGTGCGTCCATCAATGGAGATGGCTGCTTAGCCCATCAACCCTGGCCCCCCTACCGCCAAATATGACGTTTCCTTGCATGAACGCAGGGCTGTTTCTAGTCTCACGTTTAACCCAGATGAAAATACGCCTATTATTAGTACGAGCAGAAAAACGGGATTCATCAGAGAAACGAATATTGCGTCGTTCACTTCTCCTCCAATTCACATGCTTTTTTGTCCACTCCAAACGAGCACCACTGTGCCTTGCTGCTAACGTAACACATAAGATTGGTCTGCGAGCATACAGACCTACAGCGTGGAGCCGCTCTCGGACACTTTGAGTGGAAACTCCGGTGGCAGTAGCCGAAAGAAGTTGTTTTTGAAGAATAGTGGCTTCCATATTTTGGTTTCTCCGAGATTTTAGCATTAAATATGGATCTTAATTGGGCATTGTTGCGCGTCTAAGACCTCGCCCTAGTTTTCGGCCTCTATTTCCTGCCTCCAAAAATACGGTTCCAGATCCTGGAAATCGCACTTCGTGAAACTCCAGTGGTTTCTGCTACATCGGCTTGTGTTTGGTCCACCTCTAACCGACCAACAACTTTCCAAGCTTCTGATTCGGTTAAAATACTTCTTTGAGACTTCGCATTCGTCGAAACAAAGCACTGAATTTCGATTATTTTTTTTTCGTATTGTCCTTCAGTAAGTTGAATACCAAATTTCATTCGCTGCGCTAGCGCCGTTATTGATGTCAAACTCAAAATTTGCATACTCCGAAGTTTGAAAATGAGAAAAATTTGCATTTGTGACTCTCTTCTTCCATTTTCTGCAAAAAATTACACTTATACGGTTATATTATATATGACTTAAAATATCCTTTTATTGTTTTGAGCAGTGTAGATAAAAACAAGGTAATTTCTTAGTAATGTAAGATTATTACATGTTTTGGGAACAAATAAGGACTAATTTCTGATTTTATGAAAAATAAACCCTAACACTTTTAAAAATACCTGTTCTGTCATTAAAAAAATATCAAAACGAAATGACAGGCAACTTTAATCAATTGTATCATTGTTATATTAGCAAAAATTTGAATGTTGTGAAAAAAATGATACCTTTTTAATTTTTATTTGTTTCACATAAAAAAGAAATTTATTTGCCTCATCTATGCTTACATCATCTATGGGATGTTTTTCTTCGAAAAACCATCCATTCTACAATTTCCCAATCTTTCACAAACCGGAAATATTACTTTAGAAAATTTCTAACATAAATCGTTTAATCTATGGATGCAAATTTTTACTGAGTTTTTGAATAATATGAATATACTTTCTTGATTTTAGAATTTGTTTTCTATTGCTTGTTTGAGAAAGAGAGTTAGTGTTTAAAATTTTATACAAAATTGAGTGACTAAATGATTTTCAAATGGATTTTCTTTTCGATATTGAACTAACTTCTGAAGCATTGGTTTTGCTACAAATTATAAAATGTCTACCTTTTAATAATAAAAAATAATAATATTTAATTCATTTATTTGTAAAGTTTTTTTTTTACTTTTACATACTTTTACATACATAGTTTTTTTTACATACTTTTGTAGCTTTATAAAAGTAGTTTTTTAGATTCACACCTTTTTTTGTACAGTGTACAGATAAAATTTTAGTAAGCATACAGATTTCTCTATCTTTACATCTGCAGAATTATAGTGTACAACGACATTTTTATTTCCAGATAAGACCGCGACACATTTATTTATATTGATTTATAAGAAATGCGACATTTCCATAAAAGTCTTTTTTGTTCATTAATCTAATTAGTCTTAATTAAAATTCATATAAAAAGCAAAAACAAATTTACAAACACAATTTTCAGATGCATATATATATAATATAAAATTATTTAAAATACATTAAAAATATCTAAAAATACATTAGAAAAACCCAGAAAGTTTTCAACCATTTCAAGGCCGTCATCAGTGGGATTTAAATGCTGTTATTATTTTACTTTGCGCTAATTGTCTAGAAGAAATCATTGTAATTTAAAGATTGTGCGTCAGATGAGATGCCCGATAAAGTTATTCAAATTTTCAACAAAACGAGCTTACATCTGTTATGCAGCAAATCTCTCCATACTCCATGGATATCGTATGATCGTGCATCGTTACAAGCTGTATCTTTATTAGCAATTATTTTAATTGATTCTCTTATAATGGCTTCCTGGTAATTATTCGTACGAAAGATAATTTATGAAGATTTTCTAATGTATTTTAAGATATTTTAAATAATTTTATATTATACTAGCAAACCCCGCGGCTTTGCTCGCGTAATATTTGAAATATGCCAAGTGATATTTATATGTCTAATTTTTATTAAAAGGTACAAACTAAATTTTTACTTATTACTTTTAAGAATAATTAAAAAATTACTATTTAAAACACAGTTTGAATAAACACCATTATTACACTGCATTAGGCAGAAAGGAGACTTAAATTAATAAAACTAAATAAATGATAATTGAGAAAATATTTTGAAACATTTATGCTCATTTAATACGCTCATTTCAGTATTCATTTGAAGTATTGAATTTTTTAGAACCCATCTTCTTACATCTTAAAATTAACTATCATGTCAAATTCCAAGTCCTAACATCCCTCTTAAGAGAAAGGGCTATGTTGAATTAGGAACTATCACCATTAATTTGCCAACATTAATTTTGAAATTGGTTTGTTATTTTTAATATTCCACAGAAACGTAATTTAGAAAGCTTTTAAAGGCCTTTTATAGAACGTTTGTTGTTCCTGTAAACCCCAGGTGGTAGAATCATCGGCCTGTGTAGGATCAGAGACTGTTACCATTGATTCGCAACTATTACTTTTATAATCGGTTTATATTCCCTGAAATTGCATAGATATCGTAATTTAGGACATTTTTAGAATGCTTTTCACAATTTCACATCCCCTTCGCTTCACCCCTGTTTAATTCGAATTTATTTTCGACAGTCCTTCGAGGGCATTTATATTTTATAAGTAACTACCATGCCATATTTAAATTTTCTAGCCTTTTCAGTATCACAGAAATCGCAGTTTAGAAAGTTTTTAGCTCCTGCAACCCTCTGGCGGTAGTGGCACAGATATAAAATATAGCTTATGTTTGAGCAGGTTCTAACACCAACAATTTGTCATCATTATTTTTTTATTCGGTTTAGTATTTGAAAAGATTGCATAAAAATTGTAATTTATAACGCTTTTCGCTTACTTCATCTTTTTAAATTTGGAATTTTCTTTCGACTGTTCTTAGAAAGCAGTTGCATCTTGTAAGTAAATACCATGCCATACTTCAAAGTGTTAGACCCCTCAGTTGTGCAAAAAACGCAAATTAGAACATGTTTTACTTTTGGAACCCTCAGATGGTAGTGACAGCAACATAAAATATAACCTATGTTATAGCAGGGACTATCGCCATTGATTTGGAACCATTACTTTCGGAATAGCTTTGGTGTTTCCTGAGATTGAGAAGAAACCGCAATTTAGAACGTTTTTAGAACGCTTTTCGCGCATTTTCACCCTTTTTTAAATTTCTAATTTTTTCGAAACTGTTCTTAAAGATCATGTTTATCTAATAAATATGTACCTAGCCTAAGTTTAAGTTGCTAGCCCGTACCGATCACAAAAATCGAAATTTAGAACGTTTTTTTGCTCCTGCAACGTCTAGGTGATAGTGATACCGACATAAAATAGCGTCTATGTTAGAGCAGAGTCTGTCAGCAACAATTTTCTACCATTTCTTTTGAAATCAGTTTGATTCTTCCCGAGATATCGCTGACAAATCGGCTTTTAGAACGCTTTTCGCGAATTATGATCCTGCATCCCCTCTGGGGTAGTGGAAACGGATATAAAATATAGCCTAACTTGGTGCGAGATCTGTCAGCATAATTTTTACACCATTATATTTGAAATCGGTTCAGTACTTCCTAAGATTGCATAGAAATCGCAATTTAGAACGTTTTTTACAATGCTTTTCGCGCATTTTGACTCGCTTTTAAATTTCGATTTTTTTATGAAATGCCCTTAGAGATCATTGATACCTTATAACTAACTACCATTCCAAATTTCACGATTCTAGGCCCTTCCGTAACGCAAAAACCGCAATTTAGAACGTTTTTCCCCTGCACCCCCTTTGGGATAGTGTCACCGACATAAAACATAGCCTATGTTGGAGCAAGAGTTGTCACCGTCATTTTGACACCATTATTTTTTAATCGGTTTGATATTTCCTGAGATTGCGTAGAAACCACCATTTAGAACGTTTTTTAGAACGCTTTTCGCGCATTTTCACTCCTTTTAAATTTCGAATCGTTTAAGAACTGTTCTTAGAAATCCTTTATACCTAATAAGTAGCTAATATTTCAAATTTCATATTTCTAGGCCCTTCAGTAACACATAAATTGCATTTTTAGAACGTTTTTTTGATCCTGCACCCCTTTTGGGGTAGTAGCACCGACATATAACATAGCCTATCTTTGAGCAAGCCTTTTCACCATCATTTTGACACAAATATTTTTTAAATCGGTTTGGTATTTCCTGAGATTATGTAGAAACTACCATTTAGAACGTTTTTTAGAACGCTTTTTGTACATTTTCACCACTTTAAAATTACGAATTGTTTAAGAACTGTTCTTAGACATCATTTATATCTTATAATTAACTAATATTCCAAATTTCATATTTCTAGGCTCTTCAGTAACGCAAATATCGCGTTTTTAGAAAATTTTTTGCTCCTGCACCCTCTTTGGGGTAGTGGCATCATTTTGATACCATTACTTTTGGAATCGATTCGGTAGTTCCAGAGCTTACCTCCTACAAATAAACAATTTTTACCTCTTTATAATATGAGTATAGATGTATGCACCTGAAAGTAATTTTTGTACAGTTTTTTTGTTCTTTTTATATAAATTTTAATTAATTATTATCTCAAGGTGAATTTGGCACTAGAATTTTAACTAATGATTCTTGTTAATACTATACAATAAGGTAATTAAATTTAAAAAATCAAAAAACCCGACTTTGTAAAAAGCGAACTAATTAATTATTTCTCATCAGTGTGAAACTATTTTTTATATTACTTACCTATTTTTTTATTTACTTCATTGATGACTTTTAAGTTGTATTTAATTGCTAGTTCCTATCTATAAACACTGTTTGGATGAGGCCTATAGATGTATATGAAGGTTAAATTTGCAGTAATGCTAGAGATCCTACATACACAACTTCCAGTTTGCGTAACATTTAAACGGAGCTCCTGACTGTAAAATAGTCAATGAAACATCGTCTTCGTTTTGAAAGATCTATCTAATGACATGCCACTCAATAGGGTGCGTAATTTTTTTTTGTCTCTACCGCCATTTTGAATTTATAAAAACAAAACCTCGCCTTTAACCATCGGACGGTTAAGACGAATCGATAGAGACCTCATAATATAAAATCCATCCAGTCGTTGGGATGTTTCAAGGACATAAAGAAATCCGCCTACCCAGATACGCGTGAAACACATAACCCTTCTTGGCAGTCGGGTAAAAAGAGCTGTAACTACTGATTTATAAAATCAACTTTAATGAAAAAAATTCATATTATAATTATTATTTTATAAATATACTAATATATCTTTAAATATTAAAGAAAATAATTACTGAGGTGGATCAATTTCTTTATTCAAAATTTGCATAAAGATATACATTTAAATTGCAACTTAATGAATGATTTGTTTAAATGTAGCTGCATTTTATCTCTCCTAAAACGAAATCAAATAATTATGATATTTTAGATAATGTACAAACAATAAATTCATAAGCATTGCAGTAGATATTTTATTTATTACAAAATAAAAAGTTTCTTCTATTATAAAATAATTTTTATATCATATATTCTTCTTAATCAGCAGAGTGCATAATTTTACATTATGTCCGTGATATTTCGACATGAATAATTTCGAAATGTTAGAACAGGAGCATTTATTCAATTATCTCGCGTTTAGTTTTATAAAATCCACATTTTTCGCATGCTCTTGAAACAAAGCGACAAGAGCAATAATTCAAGCATGAATTTAAATGTCCCCACTATAATTTAACTGATATTTCATTATGTAACTTTTATATTTTTACAAATTGAATATATCACCTAAGCATTGGCGGCTATGATCAGTTTACTTACGTTACATAATACAGTATATAGCATTAATCACCGGACACATTCAATTTTAGGCATTTTGTCGAATATTTAAAAATATACTTGTCGGATTCTTCTGAAACTTCAGGATTATAAAGAATATATAAAAAGGGGGAAGGATTGTATTTTGTGCAAATATATTAAGAATGAAAAACAACGTAGAAAGACACAAACATAAGTATTAGGGTGGGGCGAAAAAAATATTTTTTTATAATCTATTTTTAATAGTGCGGAAAACTTGCGCATTGACATCCTAATAACGGGAAAAATAGTATAAAAAAATATAAACTGGTTTTCAAATCGCGCAAGAGCCTTAAAGTTCAGGAAAAAAATAAAAAAATATGGAAATTTTTAAAACTTCTAAAAAAAATTAATAGTTTATTTTATTTCTAATAGTGTAACAACTACTCTTTGTAGTTACCTAAATGTGTGAAAAATACTTTTGGACACATTACCGTTCATTTGAATTCGCTCAAAAAGCTTTAAATTACCACTTTTTTTTAGCAAAAGTTACATTTTTTCAAAAGTTCGTATGCGGACATAAAGATAAAAAGTACACTTTTAAACAACCGTTTTAAGGTTTTACGAACCTACTGCTGTTACGTTTTCACCTGTTGTCGAGTTAGTTGCAACTCAATTAGTTAATATTTATAGAAAAGCCTTAATTCCAACAGTCACATACACTCGTGTTGTACAAATGATCACCTTCTACTTTAATTCTTATATTGGGTTAAACAAAAGACCATACAGCCAAGACCATGATAAAAAAAAATAATAAGAAAATGTTAGATGTGTTTATTACCAACGCTAAGACGAAACTTTTCGGTATTGCAGCTTGTAAATGCACTATGACAGTTTCTTGTACATGTGGGAATAAACCAATCGACAATAACCCTGTCCAGTGGTTGTAAAATGCAATTGTGAGAAAGCTAAAAAAAATTCTTTACAATTGGGGTTTATGTACGATCAGTGAACAACCAGGATGATGTTTATTGGTAATTTACATAGAAAGGAGACAATTAACTGATTAAAAGAGAAGAAAGAAGAGAGCTGCTTTCGATGCAGCAATCTATGACTTCTGACTCTGTCAGTCCTGGCATAAATAAGAGTAAAGTTAATCAAAACACTTCCATAAGAACTGGCAGTGATATGAGTTTTGTATTGCTTTCTGCAGCGCAAATGAGTTCAAAGTTGTCATATAATTCCTTAATAAGCGGTAGATACGGTGTTTCTGACAAGACCATAGCAGCAATAGCTTCTGATGTCGTGCATGATCTTGGAATGATCTCTGATTCAGATATGTCACGAGTGACTGGCAAAAGTAAGATTTGAAAGGAATAAGTGAAGATTCGAAAAGCAATAAAGGAAAAAGAGCACCAGCTGAATGATTTAAAAGGAATTTACTTCGACGGTAGAAAAGATAGTACATTAACACAAGGAAAAATAGCAGCTAAAATGGACCACAGAGTAAGAAAAGAAGACCATTTTAGCGTAATTAGTGAGTCTGGTGGCCAATATATTGGCTATGTTACACCAAAAACAGGAACCATTAATTATATTGCCGAAAGTATTTTCGACTACATGAAAAAGAATGATTTTGACATGAGTGCAGTGGTAGCCAGCGGATGTGATGGGTCAGTCACAAACACCTGTTGAAAGAGTGATGTCATACATAACATAAAAGTTAGGTGTCAGCGACGACTGCAGTGGTTTATTTGTTTACTACACTTTGATGAACTGCCTTATAAACATTTGTTTGAGCACCTAGGAGGAACAACAACTGGGCCAGTGTCATTCAGTTGACCAATTGTCAAGCAACTGCCTAGCTGTGAGAAAAATCCTGTAGTTGATTTTGTGCCGACTCAATTTAAATTTGTCATCAGTAAAGATCAGCAGTATCTTCTAGACATTTCGTGAAGTCATCACTGGACTCTATGATCCAGAATTAGATGTTAAAGATCCCGTAAAGATCCCCTCAGCCAACATTAAAAAAATCTTCCATCCTGTCATTCAGATAATCTCGTTCTTCTGCCATGCAGGGAATATGATGTACGCGATATTGAACGAGAGACAACATTCGCTAATTAGGCTACAGGAGCATACTGAAAGCCAGAAATATGCCACCAGTAGTAGGTCACGTTAGAGACTTCAAGCTTTCTTTAACTAATTTTCTAGCCACAGCAAAATGTAAGCTGACACCACCTCCAATATTGTCAAATATGGCAACAGAACACATTTAAACTTTATTGAAAGAGAAAGCCCTGCCAGAATTTGAGTGTTTGAAATTTCCATGCCACACTGAGTCGGTAGGAAGAAGTATGAAACTTGTTACAGAGGCCGCTGGAAAAGTTTTGCGGACATGAAAACCGAGAAAGTTTTATTAGGACAACTTTAAAATCAAGGTTTTTGATGCCAAAATTTGATAAGAAGTCAGAATTTAAAGAGACTTCAGTGTAATATAACGACTCCCAAAAAGGTTAGTTGGTTTGTTGAGTAGGGTGTGGGTGGGACTCGAATTGCAACCACCTGCACACGGTGAGTCCTGGGTCACTTAAGCATAAAAGAAAAACATGCTGCGAGCATGGAAAAACATGGGCGAAGAGCTGCAATATGAGTTTTTTACAAACATAAATGGAATTTTAAGGCTTTCTGCGCGAACTCAACTGAACGGCAATGTATCCATAAGTAATTTTCACGCACTTAGGTAACTACAAAAAGTAGTTTTTACAATAATAGAAATAAAGTAAACTATTTTAAAAAAATTATACGTTTTTAAAAATTGCATATATTTTCTTTTCTTTCTTTTCCTAAACTTCAGGGCTCTTGCGCGATTTCAAAACCAACTTATATATTTTTTAATTATTTTTCCCGTTATCAGGATGCCAATGCGCAAGTTTTCTGCGCTATTAGAAATTGATTATAAAAAATAACTTTTTTCGCCCCACCCTAATAAATATGTATAACACTCATACAGCTCTTTCGAAACCTCTAAAGTTTCATCATCAGTGGTTAAAGTTAAAGATAAAATTAAAACTCTGGATTAAAGGGGTGGGGGGGGGAGACAATGAGGCAGATAGGCGTACCTTAGAGTTCGATTGCTCGACGGCAAAATGCGACTCACAGTTGACAAACAACCGTGAAGTTGGTCTCACGCGCACACTGGGAGTGCAATCAAAATTGACCAGTTGCTCCGCGAGAGTTCAAACAGAGATGAGAAAAAAAGAAGGGGGAGTGCAGAGAAAGAATTATAGAAAATTAAACCATATCTTTAAAAATTGATCCCCCCCTCTTTTTTTTTGCTCTCTGTTTGATGTCTCCAGGAGTAACCGTAAGTGGTATTTCGCCGTAGAGAGTCGGGGTGTAAGATACGCCTTCCTGGCTCGCTCTGGCTGCCCCCCCCCCCCCACCTCCCTTCTTTCATGCAAAGTTTTAATTTTATCTTTAATTTTAAGCACTGGTGATGAGACCTTAGAGGATTCGAAACAGCTGTATGCGTTTTATACATATTTATATTACGTTGCTTCTCTTTCTTTATTACAAAGAATATGTTTGACTTTTAATATTAACAACCCCGATTTGATAAAGAGTATAATAAGGGAGCCAACAATATATCAAATAAAATAATAATATGTGTAATCACTCTGTACATTAAAATGCGTGAAATGATCTATTGCTGCAGAGTGAAAATATGTGGATACTGTACAAGATGTTTACTGACATTTGTAAGAATAACACATGTATAGTCATGGAGATATAGCGATTTTTTTTAAAAGAGCTTATATCATGCAGGGTTTGCAACTAAATTTAACGCCAGTTTTAGATAAATTGGGAAAATGCAGTAGTATCAATATATTGCAATATATTGCAATCGAATAAAAATATTTTAAATATTTTATGAAATATGAGTAGTTGTGTGGAATAATTTTTAAATGCGCATGTGCGCCCAATAACAAAGTTTTTTTATGTAATTTAATAGTTAACTCGATGGAGCAACTCATAAAAAAATCCAGTGAAATATCGTGAAAATTCAGAAAGATATCGTCGATAGAGTGAGCTGATTCTTAGTTGCTCTCTTAAACCAACTGAATCATAAGGAATTTTCCACAAATTGTCATTTTTTATTAACTGATTTTCAGAAAAAAGTTAGTATTTAATGGATATCAATGGGTTCATTTGGAACAAATGCTTTGATTTTGATACTGCTTTTTATTATCGAATAGGGTCGTTCCAGCGGTATCCAAGAAAAACTAAAGCATCAATAAAAAAAAATTAAAGTTTAAAATAACAATTTGTGGAAAATCCGTTATCATTCAACTGCTTTTAGTGAGTAACTAAAAATCAGCCTACTCTATAACCGATATATTTCTGAATTTTCAAGATATTTGACTGGATTTTTTTATGAGTTTCTCCGTAGAGTTAAATATTAAATTATGTAAAAAAAAAAAAAAAAAAATCTTTGTTATCATTCTCACAATTGCAGGCAAAAATTGCTTCATACAACTGTTTATATTTAATAAAATATTTAATACATTTATATTCCAATTGCACTGTATTTTTTCTCCTTGACTTTGCTAATTTTCTGAAACTAGCGTTAAATGTGATTGAAAACCCTGGATGATATAAGCTAAAAACATGCAAGATTTTTTTTTAACTTAAAAAGAAAATGTCTATATCTCCATAAATATACTTGCTATATATACACAAATCAGTAAACATGTCGTAGAGTATCCACAAATTTGTATACTGGAGCGATAGATCATTTAGTGCATTTTAATTTACAGGGGAATCACAAATATTATTATTTTTTTGAGTTTTTGTTGGCTCCCTCATTGACCTCCTTATCAAATCCACCTTGATAAATATGAGGTCAAGCATATTCTTTATAATCCTGAAGTTTCAGAAGAATCCGACGAGTATGTTTTCAAATATTAGACAAAATGTCTAAAATTGAAAGTGTCCGGTGATTAATAGCTATATAGTGTATATCAACTTTTGACAGACAGTAAATCGCAACTCGAGTTCTTTTGAAATAGAAAAAAAAGATATACAGAATTTATATAAAAAAGTAATGAGACCAAATTCGGGGAAAATTATATATTGAAAATATCGCTACAAATAAATAAAATTCTTGAAAGTAAGATTCTTGGCCTTCGACACACTTTTTTCAACGACTTCTCCACGCTTGGAAGATGTTCTGAAACTGTTTTTTCGGAACGGTCTTCAGCGAAACGTCCTTCAACTTTTTCGGAAGGTCCCAGCTCGCCCAAGCCGCTTTGACCTCTGCGAAGGTCCCATAACGGTGTCCTTTGAGGGTTGTCTAGGCACGGGGGCACAGCAAAAAGTTCGCAGGGAGCCAGATCGGGGATGTAGGAAGGCTGCGGAAGTGCTGCGATGTCATCCCGGGACAAGTAGTTGTTGACTACGAAGCATGTGTGATTTGGTGCATTGTCAAAATGCTGCTTCTAATTGTCTGTAATGGCTGACCTCACCCAATCGACCTTTCCCATCAATCTTTACAAGTACTTCTACGCAGAAAGCACACGTGTTGGTCTCTCCCTCAGATGCAAATCCTGGGGGACACATTCTGTGCGTCAAAGAAGATAATGAACAAGGCATTGGTTGAGCTCTTCTGTCTTCTCAAAACAACAGCTTTTCGTAATCTTTCTCTCCCGAACACTTTCTGGATCATGGCCGACGTCTCCAAATCCGATTCCCGATTCCCATGCAAAATTTAATGGCGCTGTGCTGATTGATAGAAGGTTGCATTTCTAATCTTCAGCCGAGCTTAGGGACGTGGTTCCACTAAAAGCACGAAAGTAGTATACGGATGCTCGTAGCGACTAACGCTCGGCACTTGTCAAAGCAGACTTCCGTTTCCATCGAACTTGCCAGAAGCATATACTGCTGCGACGTACAGTCGCATAAGAAACAATTAGTTATTACTTTTTATACAAACCCTGTTTTAACATTTTCAGTACAATCAAAAGAGCACAGTTTTAAATGAAGTTGATGTTTATTTTGTAGATAAGTGAAGATAATAGATGTTCCACAAACAGTCATTTTTTATACGAATTGAATATTTCCAACTGAGCGAAAAAATGCCCAGGCTGGGAATCGAACCCAGATCCTTGGCTTACAAGGCCAATGCTTTTCCATTTAAGATAACTGGGCCGACAACCAGCCAGCATATTTCGCTCAGAAAACCTTATTGGTAATAACATCTGGTCTGTCATGTAGACAGCTCAACAGAATAAACCGCAGGTAAAGTAACTCCATATAAACGATGGGTACGTAGATGAACTACTATTATTTTAACACAATCAAACTGATTGATAAAGAAGTTTACCAATCAGTTTGATTGTGTTAAAATAATAGTAGTCATTTTTTAATTTATTTCCAACAAAGGAGATAATATTTATTATATGTCTATGGATTGAATACTTAAATTTTGATATTTTCTTTTCTGTTGTTTTTTTTTTTTTTTTTTAATGGGTTTGTTCTAATAGTTCTTTCAAGAACTAAAGCATACAAAAATTAAAACTTAAACGTATAAAACGATAACAATTTGTGGTAAATCCCGTATCATCCATTTATTTATCGCAATCCAATGAATTTCAGCGCTCTATATGGCCGATATATTTCTGAGTATATATATATATAGGTAGCCCTATGTAGTTGATTTATAAATTATGAAAAAAATTATATCATCGCATGCGCAAAAAATTATTCCAATCAACTCTTATTTTTATTGCAGTAAATTATTTTAACTGCACATTGTCAGCTGTCCTTGAAGTAAACTATTTATCCTATAAACATAAAACTTGCGAAATTTAAAACAAATTATAAAACTTTTATATACCTCTGAGGACAAGTGCTACTCTTACACAAATGTACACAAATCCGGTACAATATCCACATGAAATTGTGATATTCAAGAGAATATTTCCGGCATTTTATTTTACATGGTTATTACAAATATTATTATTACTTATTTGTTAAGTAGGTCAATCTTCTATCCAAATTCCGTAATCCTGACTTTAGTCTTTTCAACGCTGCATTGATGAGTCTGTTAGACAGTCAGTCAGTCAGGAGTTCTCTCTTTGAAAATAAATATAATAATAAGATAAACATATTGCGAATTTATGCTTAGAATAGGAATGATTTTATTATGTTTATTTCTAAAAAGCTCTGAGTTATATAATCTTTAAAGTATGCTCCTTAATAAATAATTCAAACTGTTAATAATTATTACAGCATTTCATAATGAATTCTAAATGTAATTTTATTAAAACTGGTTATATTTCGGGTTCATAACGAAAATTAGCAATTTTTATTTCTTTATACCCCATACCCCCAAATTCTGTTGCCTCATAATTTTATTTTCTCTGTAATAATTTTAGTCGAAATGCTACGACAAAATCTTGTTGTAGTGATTTTCAAAAAATATTGCTGCACTTTTTGACTGACAAAATCAATTATAAATATCTGAAAAGTGTTTTACAAAAATTATTACAAGTAGGAAAGGTAATAAGAAATATTTTGAAAATTTAAAGAATCATTTTTACATTGACTGAATGTAAATGTGTCCTTCAAAATGCTATTGCTAAATACTGATTCGCAAATATATTTCGATTGTGGCAAACTTGATATCGTTTTGCAAAATTTTAGATGCAAAAAGAGATACTTTAGGAGTTAAAAAGGTTTATTATGGAAAGGTCCTGGAAATATTTACGTACAAAATACACACAGCGTTTTGCCGAATTCAACTGACAATTCCGAGAGGTAGTAGGCATTAATAGAATGAAAATTTCCGTAGAACATGGGGTAGCAAAACATTTAGTGACAAATACAGGGTGTTTCAACTTAACTGTACTTTGGTTGGAGGTAATAATTTTGAGAAAAAGAAATATATTGATTAAAAAATCTAACTATATGTACATTGTTTTGTATGAAATGTGATTACACCACAAAAGTTCTGGAAAAGCAAGGCGCTCAAGTAATCGGTAATATCATATGGACTGGCACTAGCGGTCCAAAATTGCGGAGAAGTGTTAAGGGTTAATGCAATTATATGCGCTGTACTAAATTATTCAACGGAAGGAAATGAAGATTTTGTTTGTTTTTGTAATTTCAATAAAAAGACGCTGCTAATTAACTCTTATGGCTTTTCTAATTTTAAATTACATGTGATTAGACATGTATTTTACATAGAAAAAAAGAAATTAAAAAGGTTACAAACTGTAATAAAGTTAGTATCTAAAATTTCTTATTTTTCCACCTAACAGTTATGTAATTCTGGTAGGCGATATATATTTTTTTTCAAAAAAAGTTTAAAGATTTCTATTCGCAAAAAACATAGAGTAGATATTCGTTAATCTGATTTTTTAAGCTCAAACTATCTGTACGAGCAGTAACTTTTCCATCTGACCGAAAATATGTTCAGGCTGGTACTCGAGCCCAGAACCTTTGGATTCAATAACCTCTGTTCTTTCAAGTGAGAAATCTAGACGAACGATTGCCTAGAAGAATGGCTGGGTATCTGAGATATCCAACACATTATTCGGTTAGAAAAAAAATTTGGTCATAACATGTTATGTTATTTCAAACAGCTCCACAGAATGTCATTCAGATAGCTAGAATGACGCAAGAAAAATCTCAAAACTCACACGACGACAGAGTACCATTATAAAAATAACCGCACAAGTGCGAGTATTACTCGCGCACAGAGGGTTCCGTAACATAAATATAGGAATTAGCAATTGGACGTTGCATTGCACAAAATGTCATAAACATGTTTAGTGTCACGGTGACTGTCACTGAAGCCGAAAATTTTACAATGTTTTAAGAAATTTTTAAGAATGTATAATCCTGTAATAAATAAAGGGTAAGTAAATTTTAAATAAATTTTCTGTAATTCCTAAAACAATATATATATACACTATATTGCCATTAATGAACGGCAATTTTCAATTTTAGACATTTTTTTTGAATATTTAGAAATATACCTGTCAGATTCTTCTGGAATTTCAGGATTGAAAAGAACAGGTATAACCTCATATTTAGCAATGTCGATTTGATAAGGGGGTCAATTAGGGGGGGCAACAAAAAATCAAAGAAAAATAATAATACTTGGGATCACCCTGTAAAATAAAATGCACAAAACAATCTATCGCTACCGAATATAAATAAACAAACATTATGCAATATGTGTATTCTTTTGTTTAAGAATAGCACTTATTTATAGAGATATAGCGATTTATTTAAAAAAATTAAAAAAATCTTTCATGTTTTTTGCTTATAACATATAGGGTTTTCAACCAAATTTAACGCCGGTTTCAGAAAAATTGACAAAATATAGTAGAAACAATATAGTGCAATTGGAATATACATATATTAAATATTTTAGGAAATATGAGCAGTTGTATGAAATAATTTCTATCTGCGCATGCGCGAACTATAACAAAGATCATTTTACATAGTTTAATAGTCAATTATATGGAGCAACTTATAAAAAAATTCTAGTCAAATATCGTAAAAATTCAGAAAGACATCGACGTTAGAGTGAGCAAATTTTTAGTTGTTCTCTAAAAGCAGCTGAATGATAAGGGATTTTACACAAATTGTCATTTTTTATTAACTGACTTTCAGAAAAAAGTTAGTATTTAGTGACTATTAACGAGTAGATTTGGAAAAAAATGCTTCGATTTTGATACTTCTTTTGATCATGGTATAGGCTCGCTCTGGTGGTTATCAGAGAAGAACTAAAGCATCAATAAAAAATGAAAATTAAAAAAAAATTAAATTAAAAATGACAATTTGTGTAATATCCCTTATCATTCAACTGCTTTTAGAGAACTAATAAAAATTTGCTCACTCTAACGCCGAGATTTTTTTCAATAAGATGCTCCATAGAGTTTACTATTAAATTATGTAAAATGATCCTTGTTAACCTTCGCGCATGCGCAGATAAAAATTATTTCATACAACTGCTCATATTTCCTAAAATATTTAATATATTTATATTTCAATTGCACTATATTGTTTCTACTGTATTTTTTCAATTTTTCTGAAATCGGCGTTAAATTTAGTTGAAAACCATATGTGTTATAAGCAAAAAACATGCAGGATTTTTTACATTTTTTTAAATAAATCGCTATATCTCTAATAATATACGTGCTATTCTTATACAAAAGAATACACATATTGCACAATGTCTGTTTATTTATATTCAGTAGCGATAGATCATTTCGTGCATTTTATTTTACAGGGTGATACCAAGTATTATTTTTTTTTTCTTTGATTTTTTGTTGGCCCCCTAATTGTCCCCCTTATCAAATCGACATTGCTAAATATGAGGTCATACCTGTTTTTTAAATCCTGAAATTCCAGAAGAATCTGACAAGTATATTTCTAAATATTCGACAAAATGTCTGAAATTGAAAATTGCCGGTCATTAATGGCAATATAGTGTATATTTAGTTTTATATCATATTTTAGACCGTCAGTCATAGGTGAATGAAGCGTTTTTAACGGAAAGTTTAGTATAAGTCACCGGTGACTGATATGGCGCTTAACGTGTTAAAAGTTGATATTAAAATCCGACGTCGTATAGCGTACACCGCCAATGTCTTTATGTATGTCCAAAATGTCCGTTTCTTTAAGGATTAATATCTCAGCTATTTACCAAAAGTTTTCTTTTGAAAATCATTATCAACAAACATTTTACATTTCTGCGACGATAGGTACCTCCAGCGCTAGCGGTACCGACAAATAGGTACCTCTGTTGAACACCTGGCAATACAAATTTGTGTGCATCGAAAAAATGCGATTTTCACAAAAAGTATGTGACCTAGGTAATCGTTACAGTTTCCCTGCAAGGTTTAAATTGACTTCTAACTACTCCTACTTTTTTCATAATTTTAGTTTCAGTAGTTTCGGAAATAGAGGGGGATAAACGTCGAAAATTTACATTACATTTTCGATGTTATCTCTGATAATATATTACCAAAAAAAAAAAAAAAAATGTATTTTTTAGTTCAGCGAAACGAAAGCCTTCACACGATACCCCACATGATATACAAAGAAATTTTTTTCAAGTAACATAATTAGCCTCTTTGCAGTTTTCTTAAATATATTTGTGAATAGTTAATAACCTATAAATATGTGGATCAGCAGCCTTTATTATATCAGCTAAATTTAACTTTTCATGTTCAATAGTTTACGAATAAAATGCCTGTGACAGACGAACAGACAGACACAGGAGTGATCTTATAATGGTTCCGTTTTTACTTTTTAAGTACGGAACACGTAAAAAACAGCTAGGCGCTATGCTAGGACCTTTCATTATAAAATAGTTCGTTCGTTTCCTTTGAAAAGTCATATATTAAGTTATTTTACTCCCCATCAATATAAATGCATTTTTTGTTCCTCACAGAATATTTACTGCCTCAATTATGGGAAGCAATAAACATTAATGATTAAAATTTTTGTCGAATTATTAAAACGTTAATTAGTTAATCCGTACTAATTTTTCAGCTTCCTGAATTCCGCACAAAATTCACTAATGTTATTTAAAAAATTATATTTTTTCGTCTTAAATTTTTGTATTATTTATCGGATATAAAATAATATCCGTTTAGTGTTTTAATTTGAAAAGAAAAAGTACTTTTTTCTTAGCATTGCAATGACCTTCTTCTCAGATTCTTAATAACAGTACAGAATAGCCATTTCTTTTCTGGTGTAATCGTTTATTCATTGCCCCAGAGAGGTCAAGTAATTTTTGATTTGAGTATCCGTCAACATAAATGAATTATCCTTTCTCTGAGAATATTTTCTTGCCTTAATTATTGGATGAAATGGCACTTTCTGTTTTGTCAATGAGAATAAAAATAAAATATACCTTCTGAAGCGTTAGAAAAGAAATATCAACGTAGAATTCCAGAAATTGAACAAAATATTCAGAAAAGAGGTAATACAATATTAAATTCAAAGAATATTTATCTTGGATAAGAGATTTCTTTATTCTTCGATTAAATTAAATCAATTATATACTATTATTACTACTATTATAACTATCAGAAAATTTTGTGTAAAATTCGAATAAATAAATAGATGAAATTGTACTTAAAATGCCTTTAATCAAAATACATATATAAGGTATTCCATGAGAAAATTAAACGCATAATTAAAATAATCTTTATAAATAAACATTTAATAAACTATGTACACCACTGAAATCTTCATTTTTTTGGCTCTTCTTTTTGTTTTCATTATGAGATTTATTTGTAATGTATGAAGTAATTTTATAAAAACATCCAATACAAAAGCAGATATGGCAGTTTTCAAAAGGGTTAAAATAAATTGTTAATGACGTTAATTTTCTGGTGTAGAGCTAGATTTGAAGTTTTCGCTTATAGTGATGATAAAATAAAGCTCTTAAGGTGTAAAATCAAAATTACAAAAAATATTTTCATAAAACTGTTTTATACACTGAGAAATATTTTTAAAGTTCTTAAATAATATCCATATCGTAGTACTTTCAAATTGTGTCTAGGATTTTATAAATCTGTGCACATTGCTTGTTGTTGACTGTAAAACGTTTACATCTACAATAAAATAAGACCTGTTTTATACTGTAAAAAATATAGGGTAAAAGCACCAATAGTCGGCAACTTAAGCGCTTTCTTTAAGTATATAGCTCAAAGCGTAATTTTTAAAAGGAATACAACATTTTTAACAATGACACATGTTAATGTACACTTTTCTTTTACTGTTTCAGAAATTGTTTTTTTTTTTAAACTGATTATGGTTTTTATTTATAAAAAGTTAAACTTAAAAGTAGCAAAGGTCTAATAGTCGGCCACTCAATTCTAATGTTCGGCCATCACTGGACCAGTAGTCGGCCACTTAAATGATTTGTTATTTAAATAACTTAAAATATAACTTTTATAAACAGAACAACATTTTAATGATAAAATGTGTTAATTTATTCTTTTCTTATAATGTTGGTGTAATAATTTAAAATACTATAATAGTATTTAACACTTTCCACCATAGTTTAAAAGTGTTTGCGAATTTGGATTGTCTTCAGTCTGTCCGAGTTCTAACACTCTCAAATATACTCGAATCTCCTTGAAATTTTTGTATGTTTTTGACGTTAACAATAGCACGATCACTATTGAAAATAAAATGTGTAGAATTTACAGTTCATCTACAGGGACAGTCAAAAGTATCCCGATTCATTACGCTCAATGAGAAAAATTGCTTCAAGTTTATTTTAATGATGTTGGCCATTTCAAATATAATGAAATTGAAATGCATTTATGAAGTGTATTTAACTACGCATTCTAGACAATATGGAGTCCAAAGAACCTATTATTCATTTATAGGGCCCCGCAAAAGAATTCCTTTGCATAATAGTATATGGGGATAAGCAGTTTGCAGCGTATTTTAGTTCTCTTATACTACATCAAATAGAATGAAGTTGATATACAACATTACTGAGGCTTACTACAAAATACTCGTTGTATAACATGATATGCATAGCATTTATTGTTCATTTACAGGGAAACACAAAAAATTCGAATACAGTACTGTATCTTTCTATTAGCGATAATTGCTGTAAGTGTGATTTTGTTTATGACATGCGTTTTTAAGTTTAATTAACCTTTGCTTACAATGCGGTGTGTATAACTGATATAGATCATATGGAAGGCTACACAAAAGAGTTTGTAAGCTTTGTGGAGTATCAGCGTGAATGGCTTAAAAGAGGCTTTTATGCTCTTTCAAGCTGAACTATATTTAGTATACTAAGAGATATTTGTATAATATAAATAAAACCATATACTGGGCCACGCAAAGAACTGAATACATGACCTCCCATTGATAACAATGTGTGGAAGTATGATTTGAGTAGTTTTAACCACGTTTTAGCCTTAATTAAATTTTATCTTAATATGTGCGGCATATAAAAATCTATTGGTAATATACAGGGCTGTACAAAATAATTCAAGTATGTTTGCGTATAGGGGTAGAAATTGCTGAAGGTAAATTTTCAATCTGTTATGCATTTTCTTACTATACTAAGTTTTATCATACTGTGTATAGAATGATATACAAATCTTTAGATTAAATACAGGACTGCGCAAAAGAATTGAACTACTTTTTCGGTTAGGGACCATAATCTGGTTTTCAAAAGTATTATGCATTTTCTAAAATGTTTACTTTTTTACGGTATTAAGCAGCTCAATTTCGTTGAAGAATTCTGCAAGTCATGGGAAATGCTTTTATAATCTATTCATCATGCAAGATTTTTCATTCTTGTTCCTTATGGAAAGTAAAGTTAAAAGTACCAAATTATCTAGTAGTGGGCCTTTCAAATTTTTTGCTTAACCATCGAAGACTAGGCTGCGGGCAGAGAAAAAATTATTACGTCATCCTGTTTCAAAATGAAATTATGATGTAGGACAAGATTATTAACAGAACATGAATGACTGATCTGTCGATGCATATCTTATTGTGATATCATCAGTAGGGAGCGCCAAATCGTCATTTTAGCGTTACTATCATGTCGTCGAGTTTCGGGATGAAATTTTAATATGTTGCATGTCTCGAATAGTACAATGCAAATATTTCAGTTTATCTTGGGATTTCGTGGTTAGATATTTGCAGAACGCGGCGCCAATTCTTCATTTTCACGTTACTATCTCGTCATCGAGTTTCGAAATGTAAGTTTAATAAGTTGCATATCTCGAATAGTACATTACAAACATTCCAATCTGTCTCGTAGTATCTTTGAACAATATGAGCAGAATGAAGCGCCAATTCTTATTTAAGGGAAAATATGGTTTCTTGTTTAGTTGTTTTCCCCTATTCAATATTTTAAATACATGTGACAAAGCAATCGTTTGTTATTATTGTTATTTTAGTAGTTATCTTATTATTATAAATTTGTGATTTTATAGTAACAGTCGTTTTGATATATATTATGCGATTTTATAAAAAAAAAATTCTTGTTTTTTGGTATATTTTTTTGTGGAGAACGCATGGGCGCAAAACTAACCCCGCAAAAACTAAGGAACGAATAAGTGCATAACACTCATAAAAAAATGCACTGGATGCAGCAGTCTCAAAAATGTACTAAATTCGCGAAATTCGCGATCACAAACGAACGAAATTCGTGAACGTTGCAGTTACTTACAAACGTATGAGCGCAAATCAATTTCATTTAACTTGTGCATGAATGATATTTATTTAAGTCTTATAGATGTATAAGTCTTATAGAATGATATTTATTTAAGTCTTATTTATTTAAGTCTTAAGATATATTTTATGTCTTTTTCTCATTTTTTATTTGTAAAAACTATGAAGCCTAAAAATGCAACACTAAAGTAAATAATAATGACATCGTATGAGCCAGGGCAAAGTGCAAGGGAATTTCTTGGATGCATATGTGATAAGAGCCGTTGTGACGAGCGCGATTTAGACGTTATTTTATTACCCAACAGGTGAGTAACAACGCCTAATAGCACTGGTCAGGAAATCACGCCACTATATTTTATGAATCTGCTATCTGCTAAAATAGTCTTTCTTGTATACATAATCAATAAGTTACTGTCTGAAATCCTATATTTGTTTGGGGAAAAAAATATAAAACTAAGCCGTAAACATTGGTAGAATCTTAAGGTAGCGTTATTACCCCAGGACACTTTATATATAGTGTACATAAAATGAAGTGCAAGTAAAAGGTTATATAAATCTCAAATTGCAAAAATCAAATTACGAAACAAATCAAATTATCAAAAATAGACTCAAAAAAGTGAAATGGCCTTTTAGCCAGTAGTCAACCGTGGTGGCCGATTACTGAACATGTAAGTAAATATAATACCCAATAATCGCCCACATCAAAATTAATTAATACAATCACATTCATTTAATTTTGATACTGAAAAACATTAGTTTATTAAACTTTTTAATAGTAGAGTCTTATAATTTTAGAAAATAATAAAAAAATAAATTATTACCAGTCTTTTAAAAATTTTGTCATCGTTTAACAAAAAAATAGCAAAAACGGTTATTTGACCGCAACCAAATAAAAAATGGCTGATTACTAATGCAATAAAAATACCCACAATTCTTTGCTGATGGCTTATGTCGTATAAAGGATGACTACATATAGGGGAATTGTAATATTTCATGTGAAATCAAAAATAAGCTATTCATAACGTATTTTATCTCAAAGTGGCCGACTACTGGTGCATTTACCCTATATACTATATTTATGAAATGTTTGATTAAATCATTTCAAGGAAATGCTGTTTTTAATTACAGCGATGGCGTATTCTGCTTATGATAGTGAAGCATGTGACTTTGAAAGTGCTGTGATGTTCGGACTAAGATTGCAGCTAACTTACACAAATGATGACGAAACGCATTATTTTATAAAAAAGGATGTTCGAATTATTTGTTATTTGTAATTGTTGATATATTTTACTTTTAAATCCATCTAAGGTTTTGTTACTGATCTAAATACTTAACTGTATAAAATGCTGAAAGCACTAAACACAAAATAAGAATGAACAGAATGGATAGTGTCTTTTTATATACCACCATAAAAACACTTTTTAACACACAAAATTGTTTGTGTGAGGTTTAATTATACAGGGTGTATCTGAAAAAGTCGGCAAAACCTTACGTTATGACAGAAAGCAGCTATATGAGCAAATTTCGCCATATAATGTATGGTCGGAACGCAAGCGGTGAGAAGTTAACATGTAGTTTTCCATCTGTCATAGAATAATATTGATTAGAAATTTGAAATGAATTTTGTTTTAAACAAGTACTGAATAACTCAATAATGTGGTTGATTTCATAATCTGTGTAATGAAATTCTTTTAATCTAGCAGTGAGACTTTGTAGTGCACCTTGAACTGGAACATGGGTGAACAGAGAAGTAACACCAAATGAAACCATGCGTAAAGAGGGGGGAGGGTCACGCAGTTAGGCTTTTCTTTATTTGATTAATAGAGCTCGCTTAATTTGTTCAGATAATAATTCACTTATTAGAGAATTAAATTACATTAGATCTGTGGCTATTGATCGAGGTTTTGATTTATCTTATATCAATAATTTAATTTCTCATAGTCTTAATAAATGTGTTAATAATCTTGATCCTCCTGTTACTGCGGTTTCCATTTCTAACCTTATCATTTTACCATTTTATAATAGCATTAGCTTTAAGATGGCTAATATCTTGAA
This sequence comes from Maratus speciosus, assembly GCA_963932465.1. Lineage (NCBI taxonomy): Eukaryota > Metazoa > Arthropoda > Arachnida > Araneae > Salticidae > Maratus > Maratus speciosus. The sequence goes on along the minus strand of OZ010790.1, from coordinate 171,549,175 downwards.
ACATTATGATTTTAATGTAGTTTTTAAACCGGTTAATAAATTAACTTTTTCGCAACTTAAGGATCAAATTCCTCCTTATAATTATTGGGGAGTTTACAACATTCAATGCCAATGTGGTTTGTCCTACATTGGACAAACTAAACACAAACTCCGTTACAAAGTCAATGAATGCAAAACTATTCAACACAGAAACAGACTTTTTTGAGGCTGTTCATATCCATAAATTTAAAGACTCCTTGGTTAATGATTTATTTAGTACACCATACTTCTCAACTTTCTGGGTGGACTTGTTGTGTCACGACTCTTCACTTCCGCATTAATTTCACTGGCTGTTAGAACTTGATGGTCTTTTGGTATTTTGTTTAACATTTGGGTTTTCACCGTTCATGTAGTTAGGGGGGATATTGTTTTTAAAGTTTTTTACACTGAGGATGTGAGTCCTAGTACTCACGAAACGTATACGTATGATCAAATCAACTTATTTTATTGTGTGTTTAAACGTTGTTTTTAAATAATTTGTACCCTCTTAAACCAAATAAGAAATTATCCCGTGAAGTCGTTTAAGAATTATGCAGATTTAAAATTTTCAACTTTTATTGTCAAATTCCTTTTTAGCAGTTGCAAAACAAACTGCAATGCGGATAGTATTTTATCATAACACAGAAACGCCTTTGCGGAATGAGCTCTGTCATATTGGAAATTTTCAAACCTAATTTTGACATCATATTTGGATTTTCCGGTAAATGTACTACCATAATGGAAAGCTATTCGAACAATTAGTGAAGGATTTATGTAGGTCTAAAGATTGGAACTAGAGATGGGCAACATCGTTTCTTTTAAGGAATCGTTCCAGCCGGAATCGTTCACCGAAAGGAACGAGTTCATTGGAGTCGTTCCTTTCGGAATCGTTCCGAAAAAAGGAACGAATCCGAAAAAAGGAACGAATCCGAGAAAAAGGAACGATTCCGAGAAAAAAGGAACGATTCCGAGAAAAAAGGAACGATTCCGAGAAAAAAAGAACGATTTTGAAAAATAAAGGATTCTAAGGAGAAAAAAACACTTCCGAGATAAAGAGAACCACATGCAATCCATAATATTTTTTACTAATTTATTTTCTTATGTACCCATCCATTTTCTTACGCATCCAGTCGCCTTACTTTTGTAATGTTTTGGACAGATGATTTTGTTTTTAAGAGTTCATTTCATTGATCAGTGTGTGCAATTAATTTGCAGTTATTTCTAACTTTATGATTTATGGTATAAAGCATAATTCCTCTTGGAAATTTAAGGGCGGTGCAAGGTCTATTCGATTTTCAGTGTAATCATTGGTTTCTCTTGAAAATATGTCGTCAAATGACCTTCCATTTATATTATTATTTTATACAGTGTGTCTTTACTCTCACGATGTCCAGTGGCTAAGTCCTAAACCGTTAGTCATAGACCGGTTTTGTAATTTCCATTCAACTTACCATTTGTAATTTCCAATTACAAAAATATTTTAAATAAGGTAAAAAATTATTCTGAAAGTCGTTTGGCTCAATAAAAATATTTCTAAAAAAGTTACGAAATTTAATTTTTTATACAAGTCCCCCGCCCTATAGGAGATATTTAGTATAAATTTCCTGTTCTCTTAAAAGAAAGACAAAAAAGGTCCCATTCATCTAACACTAAAATTCATGAAGTTATACGAAACTCTGAAATGCAAGACTTATGCCACTTTTCTGCATCCGGATACACATGAGTTTAGCCATGCTTCTAGGGGTCGTAAACAAAGTGCTTAAAGTATTTGGAGGATTTATTTCATGTGTAGCTGTGCTTTGAAAGAAATCGTATTACGACAGATTTTTGTAAGGATTTGAAGCTGTTTCTTTTCATGATTTTTTTAACAAAAACTATGCTATTTTTATAAGCTTTTATTTTACCTATTAACCGCCAAAACTATAAGTAGGAAATTTCAAATTTCTTGTTGAAAGTCGCTTGTCACCACAAATTCAGAAAGGTAATTTCCGCTTTATTAAAATATCAAAATTTCTGCAAATAAATAAGGCAATTTTTTTAATTGTAAAATAGTGGTGACAAAGTAATTAATGTAAGCATGAGCAACTATTTTGACCGTTGCGTGAACGCAAAACCAGCGGGTAACGGGTTAACTTGAAACGATCGTATGTATGTCTTTCCAGTTCAAAATTTGTACTCGAAATTCAAGTCACTTTAAAATATGCGATCGAGGTTAAATTTTACATATTGACGTAAATCAGATGACAATGTAATATTATTATGATTTTCAGTGCTTACCATTATGTACTTATTTTACAGGGTAACACAAAAAATTTCGGATTGATTACTGCCAACAAGTTTACTAAAAAGTTTTAGATTAGATAACATAAGACTGCGATGGTTGTGTTTTTTTTATTTTTAAAATTATGTATTTTTTAAATTATGATTTTTATGCATTTTTAGCGCTGAATCCGAAAATTATCTTCATTTTTAACCATCATGTCAGAATTTTTCGTAAATAGTAAATTTCAAAATAGTAAATTTCAAAATTGAAAAAATAGCTAATACTATAAAATAGAGTCGATGGTTGTATTTTTTAACTTTTGCGACTGATTTGTATGTGCTTTTTAGCACTGAATGTAAAAATTACCTTCATATTTAACCATCATGTTAGACATTTTTGTAAATGGTAAATTTCAAAGTTAAAAAATAGCGAAAATCTGATATTATAAAATGGATGTAAAACTTCTTTTATTCAATTTAATTTTATTTAATTCAAGAATTTATTCAATTTTTGGCTTATACTGGGATTCTTACAGCTAAACAGCTCGGGGATTCGATGATGTGGGAAGGGAAGAGGTTCAATTAAAACTTCGAACTTTTAAACTTTGAAACTTACAATTTGCGAAAAATCCTGACGTGATGGTTAAAAATGAAGGTCATTTTCGGATTCAATAGTAAAAAATACATAAAAATCAATTATCAAAAGTTAAAGAAATAACAATCACGTCAATTTTATACTATCAGAATCAGATTTCCCAAAATTTTTCACTTTTTAGCTTTAAAATTTACGATTTGCAAAAAATCTGTACTTTGTGATAAAAAATGAAGGCCATTTTTTGGATTCAGTGTATAAAGAATCGAGGCTATTGCTTTTCAACATTTTATTTAACGAAAATTCTATTACTTTTTTCCTGTTATATGTTTAGTACAAGCTGTATATTTTGCATTAATATTTCAGAATGATTATAGATTTCAAATTTATAATGCAATGTTAATTTTACTATCAAATATTTTTTTTATATATCTGAAGATTATTTATATTGCTAGTAAATTTGTAAATGACCCGTATTTCGCAGCAAAAAATATGCTCCAAGTTTAAATAGTCATTACTTCGATCAGTTTTAGCCGTAGAATAATAGGACTTTTATTTGTCTTACTTGTAAGTGTAATAGGAAAGTTTTACTAACTATAACTTGAAGGACCGGGGGATCGTATAAAAAATTAAACTTCATAATTTTTCAAGAAATGATTCTATTGACCCAAATCACTTTTTTAAATACTTCTTTACCCCCATTTAAAACATTTTTGTAATTGGAACTATATGGCTATGACTAACGGTTTAGGAATTAGCTATTGGACATTGTTGAGAGTGGACATCCTGTATAGGAAATTTTATTATTGCTCTGATATTTGTCACCAGGGTCTAGGAATTTTTAGTCTCATAGATTCCTCTTCAAAATCTACCTCTAGGTAATCTTAATTTCATTTTTCATTCTGAATCTCATTTTTCATTTGGATGGCCCTACTGGTTTGGATATGTAACTAGTTAAAGTAGATTACATTTTTGTTCCAGTGTCTGTACTTTCAATAACTTTATCCCCTTTATCGTCTTTCTCCTCAGCTCCCTAACTTTACGCACACAGGATATTTCGCATAATTCATCAACATTATTATCACCGCCTTCGGGATCAGGTTCAGAAGTGAAACACCCTATTCTATAGCAATCATCTTGTAGTGCAATTCAGTGATATATATCAATTTTAATGCATTTGAAATAGCTTAATGTCATTAAAATGCGCTGCAAACGATTTTTTCCCGTTGACCATAATGTAACAAAATACTTTTGTGTGCCCCTATAAATAAACTATTAATGCTACACTCTTCATATTGAATACCAAACATCCCATGGTAAACATCATTAACATATATCAATTGCATGGGAATCCGAGTATATTTACGGGAGTTAGGTATATCACACACTGAGACCACAGAACGACACAAAGCGCAACATGAAGTGCAAAAACCGGTCGAAACACAGAACGAAGTTGTTGCAAACTTGTTTTAAACCAGTTTTTCTAGCGAATTCAAGCGACATGTCTTATGTGTCGCCTTAGTGTGTGACTTGCCTTAGAGCGTGAACAGACGGTCTGACGGACAGACAAACCGCATTCATAAACACTAACTTTATTGGAACGAGTTAAAAAGTTTACGTTAACACGTTTTTGCACACTGTCTTTCCTGAGTGACTGATGTATATCTTGTTTTTTACCCTAACATCGCTATTTGTGAACTGCTGTTAACTACGTAGAATTTCAATAAACTTACAACTCTTTTTGAATCTCCAATTTCACGAGAACCTACAGGAATTTCTCTAATTTCACACCCTCATCCGTCGTCATCCTCTCTCCACTTATATCATACAGAACCTCAGTTCGGTGTGAGTGAATTGCGATGCTAATATGTTTGTTTGGATTAGGATCTTTGGAGCTTCATAACTCATGAAGTCATGGAACACTTGTGTTACACGAAAGGGTAGAAGTTCCTTCAGATGATTTGTAAACAGATTCATTAGCAGCATGGCTATGGCTAGTGATATTTATAAGATAATATTATATATATTAATATAATAATATATATATATATATATATATATATATAGTAATATATATGATTTTATTCATATATAGTATATATTATCTCCGCCAAAAGATATAGTGATTCACTAAACTTCAAAGTTCTATTTCTTTAAATTTGAAATTTGCTAACATTTTAACTGAAAAACGGTTTATTGGTTTAATTAAATTAAACAAATTAAAAGTATGTCCATTATTATTACAGAGTGTAGTACTATATAAAGAACTATCCTTTTGACGATGTTTCGGCCGTTGAATGAATGATATCTGTTGTAAACGTGTTATAGATAATACCAACCTTAATTTTTTGAGAATTTAACTATTTTTTATTCGAAGTTAAACTTTTTATTGTCAAAACTATTTAAAATAGATAAAACATTTTGTTAAATTCGAACTTTTCAGAAAACTTTATGTAATTTAAGAAAAAAAAAGAAAATAAATAAATAAATCTTCTAAGTGAAAAGAATAACAATAAGAAAGGAAAATACATAAAATTTAGTATCGTATTTGCAGTAAGTTTTACCTAAATAAAAACGGAAATTTGGTATTAGGCTTGAAACAGTAAATTTAGTTTAGCATGAAGGGAGCCTTGATTTGATCGAAATTAAACTCAGATATGTAGTATCCATCACCACAGTAACAGGCATTAATCGTGGCATTGATTTCGGGATTTACGAGTATCAATAACGATCAAGAAATCTGAATTATTATAAGAAATTATTACGATAAACGATTTTTTTTTTGCTTTTATTTTACGTTGAATTAAAACAAAGTCACAGTTATTTAAATTCTAATTATTTAGCCAGAAATAGAAGTAAAATAACAATTGAAAAAACTGTACAAAATCACAACGTGCATTCTTTGGAAACCAATAATTAAATTCGTATATTGTAAAACATTTTAAATGCAATATTAACCTGGCGCATACCAGACCGGTGCAACAGACCCGATAGATACATTCAAATTGATTTTTCACATTTTAAAAAATGAAAATTTTGTAAATATGTGACATTTTCTGGAATGTTCTACTCAAAAGAATAGAACATCCCAGAAAAAACCCATATTTACAGAAATTTCAGTTTTTAAAATAAATTAGAAATATCATTATAAATGTACCTGTAGGGGCCATTGAACCCCTCTGGTAGGAAGAGGGTTAACATAAATCTATTAAACCGAAACAAGCATAAAATATGCAGCTTTATATATATATATGTCGTAGTGTTGGAGAAAGTCCGATAATCTATATGTAGCACGTGATTTTTCTTTCCCGTTTTTATACTTAAAACGGCCATTAAGAGAGCGAACCGCGGTTAAATTATTTCAATCCCACCCACCACTGTTACTGTTATCTTATTATTATTATTAGACATTATGCTTTTTGAAATATTCATTATCTTAAGAAAGAAAGAAACGTTTTACAAAAATTCCTTGTTCTAACAGATTTTACTCTATATGTAATAAACCTCAATGTAAGTTGATTAAAACAACAATCTTAGGGAGTTTCGAGATTTTTTTAATCATCTTCTTCAGGAGAGAAAAACAAGACGCCAAACTGTGGAAATAAAGTGGTACTCGAGCGCTCGTAGCTGGTCATACATTTATTTTGACAAAGAGGATTCTCAAATTGAAATTATGTTTGAGGAAAAAACATGAAATAGTGAAATATGCATGAAAGTGCGTAACTCTACAATTATTAAAATAATTGAAAATCAGTTATTATTATCCTATTAAAATGCAATTTTTATGGCCTAGTGATATATTTCTTACATTATTCAAAACTGTTTCTAGTCAGATTATAAAAAAATATTTCTCACTAGTAATTAAACAAGCAAGCATTTTCTTTGTTTTTCTTAAGGCTGTTCTTAAGTGATCTGCTCAACAAGCGTAAAACGTCACACATTTACAAATTCATTTTTTAACGGAAAGATATAAAATTGGAATGTTTGACCATAGAAGCGATTTGTAATTTGAACTGTGTTTTCCATCTTTTGATCAGTAAATTACCTATTGAGTTATAATCGATTTTGATCACGAGACAAACATGTTTTTCACCCATTTTTGAGAAATTATGCCTCTTTCGCGCGGAAATTCGGTTCAAAACGCCCATTTTGACACTATTTTCTGAAAGGCCTATTGCGTTTGCAAAAAAACGGAAAAAACAGCTCGATTACATAGTTTCTGAACAGCAACAATTGCTCGTTTCATGCATTTCCGAATAAAAATAAATTAAAACTTTTGCACAAATTTATCCTTTTGGATTTGAGAACAGCCTTAAGAATTCATTTAGAAAAAATTCATTTCGTATGATACATTTACCAATTAGAAAATGTATTAGTGTATTAAAGTACACATGGTGTTCCATTACCCTCGGGTCCAGGTACTCAAACGGTAAGGTACGTAAAGTTTCTGGGTTCGAATCCCATCTCGGGCACTTTTTCACTCAGGTGTAAAAAATCCAATTCGTATAAAATATTTTTTTAAATTATTTCTTTCAGATTAATTTAGCACAAGAAGATGAAATAGTAATGTTTATTAAACGCCCTACTCCGCCCCGCACTTCAATTTCTTTTTTCTTTCTTTCTTTCTTTTTCTTTTTTTTTCTTTTTTTTTGAGGATGGGGGGGGGGGCACACACATTAGAAGGATATTTTGGCTATAAAGTGAGCTTTAATCTGTTATTTTGAAATAAAATAGCGTATTTTAATTTATTAAAACTGGCCAGTCTACAAGAAAAGAACCGATTCCCAAGGAATCGTTCCTTTTCGGACCGACTCCGAGGAATCGGTCCTTTTCGGAACGGTTCCTCGGATTCGGTCCTTTTTGGAACGGTTCCTCGGAATCGGTCCTTTTTGGAACGATTCCGAAATGGACCGACTCCGAGGAATCGGTCCTTTTCGGTGTCGGTACATTTTGGACCGATTCCGAGGAATCGTTCCGAAAAGGACCGAATCCGAGGAACCGTTCCAAAAAGGACCGAATCCGAGGAACCGTTCCAAAAAGGAACGAATCCGAGGAACCGTTCCAAAAAGGACCGAATCCGAGGAACCGTTCCGAAAAGGACCGATTCCGTGGAGTCGTTCCTTTTCGGAATCGTTCCGAAAAGGACCGATTCCTTTTTACAGAATGGAATCGTTCCTTCAGTTTCACTGCCGGAATCGTTCCTTTGGAGTCGTTCCTCAACAAATGACACATCTCTAATTGGAACTTTTGATGATATATTCATTTTTAATCTCTGCAATAAAGATTGCAATGCAGCTTTTTTTCTTAAGTCAAAAACTAATTTGCGGAATGTGCTGTTATTTAGGGATTCGCATTTTTAAAGTTTCTAAAAATCGATCTTTTAAAATTATTTTACTATTATTATTATTAATTTAAGGTTGCAATTTATATTACTTTCGAAAATTGGCCCACCAGTGGTGGAGAGGTTCTTTTCCACGAAGCTGGTAGACGGGAGATCCTGCGTTCGAACCTAATCGCGCCCGTCGACCTAATCGTTTGGAGTTTTCGTGGTTTTCTTCGAACCTTGGATTTCCATGTGTAATTACGGATTAGGTTCCCTTAGGAAGACCCCGACGAAGGCCAATCCCCCCTCGGGACTATATCCCTTGTGTAGATAATCGGCCATCAAAAATCAACCCAAGCCAACCCTTTCGAAAATTATATTTTTTTAATACTTGGTGGATGAATCCTGATATATATCCGTAGGGTGAGTTCTAATTCTTTGTGATATTCTATTTTTAACATTCGACGAAGGCAATATGTTTTTTTTTATTTTTAACAAAATGTGTTTCGCATTAAAAATATAACCAAATAGTTTAAAATTCTTGTTTATTGTCTCATAAGACATTTAATCTTTTATCTTTTTTAAAATCTTTTTATTTTCCCGGTTTATCATTTTACACTTTACTTGATTTATCAAAGAAAAATGTATGCAGCAATTTAATACATACATTTTTTTCTCAATAAAAACAAATAACCCATTAAACGAAATTAATTAACAGTTGATTTTTTTTAGATAAATGCTTTATTAGTTTTTTTTTATGTTGTGATAAATTGGATAATACAAAAGACCATTGTTAGCTTTGGCATAAAATTAAAAGCTTTTTTTTTTCTATTCAATTATTTTAAGTGTTATTTACTTCATCTGTATTGTAATATTGATGAATTTTTAATTGATTTAAACATAAAGTTTTTTCTAGGAGAGTTTATCTCTTTTTTTTGTATTAATTAATTTTATAACGGTTAGTTCTCTTTTAGCCTTTTTTTTTTACTTTTTTGAAATTTATTTACTAAGTGTAAATTATGTTTCGCAGTTATGAAGAATTTAAAAATGTGATATTTTAACAATATACAGATGAAAATAAATCAATATTGATTTTTCTTTAAGCGAATAAATTCAGGACGTTTCACTTGCGAGATAAAGTAGAAATGAGTCACTTCGTCGAGTTGATGGCTGAAATTTCAGGATTAGTTAAAACTCGAATCGTATATTAAAATGCAACTAGTCATCCAAGTCATATCCTGGTGGAAATCTTCTGCAGGCAAGATTTAAGTGGTTGATCGATAAGGTATACCATCGTGTTTTCCTGCTGCCAGTCCTCCAATGTTTTCGTACCTTTGTACGCAGGAAAACATAATGAAAAACCTACCGATCAACAACTAAAAACGCGTTTGCAGATGGTTACGACCAAGATATAACTTGGGAGGCCAATTGCATTCTAATATGTTAACTCTTAAGTCAATGACCGGGTACCTTTTCTCTTTTCATCCCGTTTTCACGGAGTTAATATCAAAATAAGATAAAATTAATTTATATCAACATTATTTGTAGTATTCACTATCCACTAGTAAAATCACTTTACCCTTAAATGCCGGGTGTTGCTTTTCGGCAACATACTCAATTTAGGCTTCTAAAATACTATTAGAATAATATTGAAGCTATAATGCCTCATGTTGCCAATAAAATACATTCTGAAAATATTATTAAATCAATTTTCAACATGTAGATGGCAACACTTGAGCTGTTTAAGAATAAAGATAGATTTATTTTTTCTGTTGTTGCTACTTGTTCTTTTTGTTTTGTTTGGAAGCTTTCGAAGTACCCCATTTTGTTTTTCAGTGAGCAAGTAAATTTTATTTCTTATTATAGTTCCTAAAATTCTTGTGTGTTTAATATTATAGAATTGTATCAAGGAAAATTATTTTTTCAATTAAAGACCAGTATTACCGATTAGTAACAAACTGTTTTATAGCCGTAAACCATACTTAAAACAAAATATGATTTTTTAAAGTAATTTTCCCATGTTTTATTTACAAAATGAAAGCCGAAAAACATCAATACCATGATTTTTGAAAAATCAGGCATTTAAGGGTTAAAATTTGGAATTTTTTTATTACTGTTTTTGGTCATTAAACATTTTTATCCCTTTCATCAATGACCAGGTACCTGGGTACCCATGCGAATTTTCCGCGGAAAAATACAGCAACTGATAGATTTTTTAGCTTTAGAACAACAAAACTTGAAAATAATTTGAAATTAAGAGTTAGACATATTTTTAAGGTAAAATATATTTCACACACTCATTCATAGTGAAGTTTTGTGGACAAGCTGAATAATAGCGAAAGTTGTACGAATGTACATTACATACTGGCTTTCCACATTGTAGTATACATGATTTTTTTGTTTTTCTATGCCCTTTTTGAAGCACTAACAAGCACATGTGATACCAACTACTTTTATCCTTCTTGTTTCACCTCGCTTTAAGCTTTTTGAACACGGACAAAGATTTTTTTCCGCATACTTTCAATTCCCGATTCGGTCGAAAAATATCTCATAGCCTGTACATTTTGCTATTGATCTTGAATTGCTGGAAGACTCAAGATCTCATCTAATCCCCAGGAAAAACAGGCGACTATTGTCTATTGCATTTATATCTATTTCATTATTTGCAGTTTGTATAATGCAAGCAGCAAGTACTGCAAAGAAAGAGAAGAAAATAATATCCATGGTATTTTTTCGTCTAAAATCCTAGAATGGAACGGCCAAATCTGTCACAACTCTTCACCTTTGTTTATTTTACGGTCTGTGCCTGTTTTTCCCGTGCATAGTTGACTTTTGAGAGGATAATTAAAGGGCTCACACCATAGTGGACTACTCCATTTTGAAAAAAAAAAATCAGGTAGACTATTTAGAAGGTGATTAAATTTTTTTTTATCTACTCCCACTGTGAACTAAGTCTGTTTACAGATACTTTCTCATGTATGTGATCTGTTTACAGACTTGGTTTACTGTGGGACTGGAAAAAACAGATTTATGGAGCTTCTAAATGAACTATCTCAATTTTTCTTTCAAAATGGACTTGGTCTAATATGGTTGTGAGCCCCTCAATTATTATTTGAAACACATACGCAACTTATTTTGATCCCATATTTAGCCGGTTCATACGCAATATATTGGGTGAATGTTGTTCTTCCTTTGAAATCTTTGGTTTTTATTCATGATTTATACAGAAATTTCAAAAAAAATTACATCGAAATACTCTTCTTTTACTTCATGACATTCAGCAGATTATACAGCTAGCATGTTCAAAATTCATTGAAAGCGATTTCTTTAATGTAATAAACATTTATGCTTAGAATAAATTTATTTTTTGATAATAAAATATTCAAAGGAAAAGTCCTTCCGGCCAGTGACCGGGAGGAAGAGGTAGCTTTCATATTCCCTATTTTGAAGTTAAGCAGGATGAAGTTAGCAAAAGAACTGGGCCGAGAGATTTTTATGTACTATGCACATGCCTTGTCACATCCTAATCGGTTCATAAATACGCGTGTTATTGCGTGACAAAAATCAGATAGTTTCAAAATGTCAGCCATGCTAGAATTTAAAAGTGCTAATACCCAGCCACTTTTTAAGATATAGACGAAACAAAAAATGCTCCGGAATCTTTGTATCAAAGTCAAACACATAAGAAAAAATATTTTTCAATTTTTAATTTTTTGGTACCACATTTCAAATTTTAATTTTTTTTAATTTTTTAAATGGGCACCATTTTGAAACAAGATGGCGGATGAATCTGGCCAACGAACTCGGTCGAGACATTGGTATGTACTATGTACACACCGAGTGTTATCCAAATCAGTTCACAAATACAAGAGTTACAGTGTGAGAAATATCAGATATATATATATATATTATATATGTATATATATATATATATATATAATATTATATATATATATATATATATATATATATATATAAATTTTTGAACGGAGGGTGGTTTCGGGGTCTGGTGGTCATGATCGATGAAAATATACCAAAATTTTTTGAAATCGCTTTCCTCCGAACGGCTGCAATAGGTAGCTTTTTGTAATGAAAGCTACCTAAAAGTATGTTAATAATTTTAGGTGTCTTATCCTCTGCAGATATTTTGCAAAATATATCTATTTATAATTTTGATATTTTTGATAGTAAGATAATTTGATTAAAATATATCTACAAAAAATTCTTATTTAACTATAATTTATGTTCTTATTAAGTCAAAAAACGTTTAAACTAGAAATTAGGAATTCTGTTTTTTCAGAATTAAGTGTCGTGTCCGATGAAAAAGAAAAAAAGTATATATATAGATAGATAGATAGTACAAAACATATTTCAGTTTTAAGACTAAAAACACAGGCTTTTATTTTATATAAAGTGACGTCATTCACATCCACTGAAGAATTTCACATTTAGGATCCAGTCTTAAACAACATCTATATAGTAAATATGAATATGACGTCACTATCTCTGAATAGTACACAAATCCAAAAAAAGACATGTTGGCATTCAAACAACCCGACAAAAAAAAAATCGGTATTCTAATGATTTTTATGCCTTCATTTGTTTGTAATATTAATATAGATACTTAAAATTAAATGTAGTTTATAATAGATCTATGTTTTAATAGAAATCCTTCATTTATATTTTTTCAAAATATGACGTATTTTAATTAATTTTTTTTTTCAGTTGCTGTGGAAAAATGGCAGAAAAAGATAAAATAATTAAGTATTTAACAACTATTTTACCTTTACTTTCTGCAGAAATGGAATGCTTGTGTTTCCAAAATTAAACAAATTTAAAATCTACAAAAACATTTATGTCTCAAAAATAAATTGAGATGCAATTTTCAAACAAATTCCATTTAAGAGAATTTTTATCCCCAATACGTCGGTATAAAATTGAAACTGTGATACGGCACACTTCTACAACGGAAAGTTATTTTTTAGAGATGACTCTTTAATTGCGGGGCTAATAAAGATTGTCTCATTAATAATATTATTTGTTAAATTAAATGTTAATACATATTTTAAATCATGAATTTATATGCGAAAACAATATGTATACCCATATATATATATATATATATACCGAAGAGCCATTGCATTATGACCACCTGTTTAATACGACGTAGGACCACATTTCGCCCTCAAAACCCCCAATACCAGACCTGGTATCAACTCGAAAAAGTTCTTATAGGTAGTCTGAGGTATCTGGTATCAATCGCACTCCAACTGCGCCTGAAAGTCTCTCATATTGCGAGGTGGTAACGTGGCAGCACGAATCGGGATTTCCAGGTGGAACCACAAATGTTCTTTTGGATTCATGTCAGGAGAATTTGGAGTTCAGGACATGAATTGAAACTCACTAAAATGCTCCTGGAACTATTACCTAACGATTCCACCCGAATGACATGGTGCATTATCCTGTTAGTAAATGCAATAACCCGCAGGAAACATTGTTGTCATTAATGGGTGCACTTGGTCTGCAACAATGTTCAGGTAGCGCACAGACGTCAGGGATTGTTCTATGGAGATTATGGGTCCTAATGCGCTCCATAAAAACATCTCCTACACACTCTCAGAAATAAAACTCTCCCTTTTGACGATTCAGAAATCCTCGAGCTGTATTTCGTCGTTTTTGACGATCATTTCCTATTAACATCACGTGACTTGTAACGAAACGTAAACCCTCAAATATTTGACGAAATTTTTGCCTCAATCTCGGTCAGACTCAATGCATTTTAAGGAAACATTTCCTCAAATCCTACGATTATTTCCTATACGATCCTCAAATCCTACGATTATTTCCTATACGATCCTCAAATCCTACAGATATTTGCTTGTTTGTGTTAGTCCTGTAATAATTTATTTTAAAACAGCACTTAGTGCTTTTCAGAAAATACTGAAATATAGGTAGTTATTGTTTCTTCATTAGTTATTTTTTTAGCTGTTAGAATTTTTAGGAATGCTTATTAATATTATTATTATTTTATTTATATGTTGTCGTTCGTTATGTCTTAATTCGAAAAGAATAAATTTCCTGTGTTTTTCAAAACCATTCAATAAGAAAATTAGGTCAATAAAATTTCAAACTTCTAGGATATCTTTTTTTTTTTTTTTTTTTTTTTTTTTAAGAAGTACATTATGTTTTCAATCAAATTAAAAATAAACATAATTGATCCCTCTCCTCTTTATAAACAAAACAGTAAAGTGTTAAAATCTTATCTTCCTACTCAAAGTGATAAAATCTCACGCAATATGCACTTCACAATTCATTATTTGTGAGCAACAAATTAACCAGACCATATTCTAATCATCCATTGATCAAAGAAAATTTCAGTTGTAAATTATTTAATCAAGCCATATTATAATTATTCATTGATACGAGAAAACCATAAAAATAAATTAGCTTTCCTTAAAACTTTCAGAAAATATAGCAGCCCGATAAAATTGCAATCTACGTTATAAAAATAAAATACGAAGTAGAATTCATTATATCAGGCTAAAAGCAGACACTTTCAACTCCCTAGCAGCCAGGTTGGCAGAACACCGACCTCTCATACGAAAGGTCGTGAGTTCGAATCAAGCCGGCGAAAGAGAGAGGTGATTATTTTTTCTTTCCCCGTGTCAAATATTGGAGCTTCCAAAGTGATTGAGAGATGGCGCCACCAGCCCTCTTTTGACGAAACTATTGACGAAATTTATATCCTCAAGCAAGTGAAGAAACTAATTTCATCAATTTGACGAAATGTTCGCTCGGAGCATTTTCCAGGAAACTATTTCGTCAAAAACAAAGAAAATTTCGTGAAATCTGAGTATTCCTTTCTGAGAGTGCATGATAATATAGTAGCCACAGTCTTGTCTACGACCAACTGTGAATACTGGAGCCAGGGTTACCTTTGGAAATCAGCGTATTCGAAAAGCGCCCGTCACTGTGATGGACCAGAAAACATGATTCGTCGGACGATGTAACATTCTTCCATTATCCTATGGTCCTATTCTGATGTCCACGGGCTCGTTGCAGGTGCTGCTGGCGATGACGTTCTGTCAGCGCAGGAACGTACTTAGGCCCCCGGCTGTGTAGGCCTATACGCAACAGCACACGCAGCACCGTGTGTTGAGAAACACTGTCTGGATCACCACTGTTGTAGCTGTTGGTGATTTCGACTGTTGGAACTTTTCTGTCACGAAAAAATAATGCTTAACAATCTCCTCTCTTTTCTGGAATCAATGCGCCGCGGGCAACACACTGCTCACTGGTGACTTGTCTTTTCACCATACATGCACCACTTTCGGTACGTGCTCACAATGACTGCACGTGTACAGCCCACCAAAAGAGCCGTTTCCGATATCTACGTTTCCAGTTGGGGAGCCATAACGATTTCAGCTTTATCAAAGTTTGATAATCTGCTGCTGTTCCCATTAAGTCGCTAATCACGCTATGTTTTTAAATACAATGGATGGGAGCTTTTCATATCCCAATATCAATCGAGCACGCGCCGTGGTTTTGTTTCTGGGCGAGCTCATTGTTACAGATGGATGGTGGTCATAATGTAATGGCTCTTCGGTGTATATATATATATACCATACAAATTTTCACAGAAAAGCATTTTTAGAAGCTTCAAATATGCAAATTTAAGATTACAGTTTATTCTGATAAGAAGTTTCTGAATTATTTATTCTGAAATTGAGACAGCGCGTAAAAAAATGCACTCATTGCAGTTTATGCTGCAACTACTATAAATGGACATAATGTCAGGAGTTCAAACTTTACATCTGCATAGTAAAAACTTTTTCAGAGAAGGACTTTCAGTGTTGTACCGTAAGGTGAATTTTACCAATGAATATAAATATGATGTCAATATTAATTACTCGTATTTAAAATGTTAAAGTTTGTTACAATTTAAATATGCAAACAGTCCCCAAAAGGCAGTTTTAACGCACTTTTAAAGAAGGCGTAAATTCCAATCTAATGCTGTTTTCGTGTGTCTTTGCTCCTGTTTAGCAGAAAAATAATATTCGTTTTATAATAAAAAAATTAAAATAATATCCGATTATTCGTTTACATATTTATTTTTGACCGTCTTTATCTTTTTGGAAACTATTGCTGTAATAAATTTATGATAATATAAGAAAATATCTATTCTGCTACTATTTTGTCCGATTCAGGTGTTTTTCCCCAACATAAAAAAATAATAATAAGATTATTATATTGTTTAAAATTTTCTGTCATCATAAAATCCATTATTCTATCTTTATGTTCTGATTGGCAACGGAAAATTTTAATTTTAATCAGCGTGTATACTTTGAGGCAGCGCGGCGGCGAGCAGTAATTAAAAGACGAATTTGTCATGAAGTCATAAAATAAAAATTTCTAAAAACTTCGGAAAGATCTTGGATCTTGGAAAGATTCAAGATCCTATAGATCTTGGAAAAAAAGTAGATTTTTATAACATTGACTGAATTATTTCAAACTAAAGAAAATAAACTATTGTATCTTTAAAACGTTTTTTTTTTTTAATTTTTAAACGTTTTTTGTTTTTGTTTTTTAATTGTATCTTTTTTATTCTTAAAAAAAAAAATGTTTTAACGCTCTCAAATGCGCATTACTACACTCTCTTGATAAATATTTCTTTTAAGAATGAATAATAATACAAAATGATACTAGATAACTAATTATATACAAACAAATTGACTATGTCTAATATTATCTAACGATAAATGTTTACTAAAATAATGCTTAAGAAAAAACTAAACTTAAAAAAACAACAACAATATATTTAATATATGATTGAATCTAATTTTAAAAAGGATTTGTTGACTAATCTTTTTATCGAAATTTCTATGTACGTTAGTTGAAAGGGATTAGTTGAATGCTCTTTTTCCTTCGTTGCAGATAAGTTATCCTATCCACTTTCAAATGCTAGATAAATTGTTTACGTTTAAATCGTAATGTTTAGGAGATAAAGAAAAAATAGCAAATTACCTTTCGCAACAATACTTAACATCAGACATATTTTATATTAAATTCCTACTAAATTGTCTATTTACGAAAATTTTTATTTTCTTCTGTTTTTTTTTTTTTGTTTGTTTTTTTTTTCATTAGTGTGTAATATTGTTTCTGCATAAATAAATTTCATTAGGTGCTAAAAAAGAAGTCTGGACGAGAAAGGGCCAGGAACAATTTTCACTCACAAAACTCGGGCGGGGCGGGGACCTCTTGATGCAGATTCGGGCCGTGTTGAGCCTGGACATCTTTCTTTGAGTAGGTCCGCACGGGTCGAAAGTTTCAGGTTCGGCCCAGTCACGCCATTTCATAAATCAGTAAATTGAAGATCTGCAAAACATTTTTTGAACAAAATACATATATTTTTAAATAACCATTATTCGACAATTAATTTCTTAAAAAAAAAAAAAAAAAAAAAAAAAAAATAGTACATATATGTACTATTTTTTTTACGTAGAAACGTAAACGAAAACGAAAACGTAGAAGAAACGTATACCTTTCTTCACAAAAAATTAAAGTATAGCAAAACTTGTGAAACATAACTTCTCCATGATGGTTTCCTGTCTTAAACGGAAAAATGTCTTGATCCGTGCAATATGTATATATATGTCGTAGTCTAATTGAGAAATCCGGCTCTTTGCAAACGGCCTAGGCTCTTTGCAAAGAGCCTGGCTAATTGGAGAATCCATCTCCTTTTTTCCAATTAGCCTGATATTTTTCAGGCTTATTGCAAAGAGCCTAGAAAGCGTTAGGCTAATTGAAAAATAACCACTTATTATCCGATCAGGGTGATATTTTTAGCTCACAGGCTATCAAAGCTTGAGAGCTTATGTTCCCGCCGATTCTGTATGTACATGTGTACGTACGTAACGCGATAACTCTTGAGAAATATCCGATTTGCTTCAAAAAAAATTTTCTAGGTTCATTCTGATGAGGTGCTTCCCTGATTAGTTTTTGGGGTTCATTGGTTAAGGATAAAGGGGGAAAAGGGGGGCTAGTCCCCCCCCCCTTAATTTATATAAATGGGTTTTTCATGCAGAAATATTCAATTTGCTCGAAATTTGGTATACCGGTTTATTGTATTAAGGAGCTTCCCTGATTAGATTTGGAAGTTCATTATTTAAGTATAAAGGGGGGAAAGGGTGGCTACCACCCTCAATTTAGATAAATCGGTTTTTCATGATGAATTATTCGATTTGCTCCAAATTTGGTATACCGGTTTATTAAGTTAAGGAGCTGCCTTGATTAGATTTGGAGGTTCGTTAGTTACATATAAAGGGAGGAAAGGGGGGGGGACTATCCCCCACCCCCGTAGTTTAGATAAGTGGGTTTTTCATGCAGAAATATGTGATTTGCAATAAATTTGGTATACCGGTTAATTACGTTAATCAGTTTCCCTGATTACATTTGGAAGATCATTATTATGTATAAAGGGGGAAAGAAGGGCAATTGCCTCTCCCCTTAATTTAGATAAAAGCGTTTTTCATGTAGAATTATTCGATTAGCTCAAATTTGGTATACTGGTTTATTAAGTTAAGGAGATGGCTTGATTAGATATGGAGGTTCATTAGTTAAGTATAAAGGGAAGAAAGGGGGAGGGGTGCACCCCCTTAATTTAGGTAAATGGGTTTTTAATGCAAAATTATTCGATTTGCTCCAAATTTCGTATACCGGTTTATTGTGTTAAGGAGCTTCCCTGATTAGATTTGGATGTCCATTAGTTAAGTATAAAGGGAGGAAAGGGGGGCTAGACCCCTCCCCCCTTTTATTAGATAAATGGGTTTTTCATGCAGAGTTATTCGATTTGCTCCAAATTTCGTATACCGGTTTATTATGTTAAGGAGCAGCCTTGATTAGATTTGGAGATTTATTGGTTAAGTATAAAGGAGGGACAGGGGCTAGTGTCCCCTTAATTTAGATAAATGGGTTTTTCATACAGAATTATTCGATTTGCTTCAAATTTGATATACCAGTTTATTACGATATGGCTTCCTTCATTTGATTTGGAGGTTCATTGGTTAAGTATAAAAGGGGGAAAGGGGGGCAATTGCCCCTCCCCTTAATTTAGATAAATGGGTTTCCATGCAGAATTAAAAATTAAAAATTAATTAAAAATTATCTAATTTAGTTTAATTTTTTTTCAACCGGATCCGAACTTGAAGGTTCCATTTGAAGTCAACCCGAAAACCGACCACAACCAGTTTTCGGATTGAGTTCAATTAGAACTTTCAGGCTCTAGCCCCCCTTTCCTCCTTTTATACTTAACTAATGAACCTCCAAATCTAATCAGGGAAGTTCCTTAACACAATAAGCCGGTATACGAAATTTGGAGCAAATCGAATAACTCTGCATGAAAAACCCATTTATCTAAATTAAGGGGGGGGAGAGGGGTTACTAGCCCTCCTTTCCTCCCTTTATACTTAACTAATGAACTTCCAAATCTAATCAGGGATGTTTCTTAACGTAATAAACCGGTATTACAAATTTGGAGCAAATCGAATAATTTTGCATTAAAAACCCATTTACCTAAATTAAGGGGGGGTCTAGCACCACCCCCTTTCCTCTCTTTATACTTAACTAATGAACATCCAAATCTAATCAAGCCATCTCCTTAACATAATAAACCAGTATAGCAAATTTGAGCTAATCGAATAATTCTACACGAAAAACGCATTTATCTAAATTAAAAGGAGAGGCAATTTCCCCCCTTTCCTCCCTTTATACATAATAATGATCGTCCAAATGTAATCAGGGAAGCTGCTTAACATAATTAACCGGTATACCAAATTTATAGCAAATCGCATGTGTCTGCATGAAAAACCCATTTATCTAAATTACGGGGGTATAAGCCCCCCCCCTTTTCCTCCCTTTATAAATAACTAATGAACCTCCAAATCTAATCAAGGCCGCTCCTTAACTTAATAAACCGGTATACCAAATTTGGAGCAAATCGAATAATTCATCATGAAAAACAGATTTATCTAAATTAAGGGGGTAGCCTCCCTTTCCACCCTTATACTTAAATACTGAGCTTCCAAATCTAATCAGGGAAACTCCTTAACACAATAAACTGGAATACCAAATTTGGAGCAAATCGAATATTTCTGCATGAAAAACCCATTTATATAAATTAAGGGTTGGGACTAGCCCCCCTTTTCCCCCTTTATCCTTAACCAATGAACCCCAAAAACTAATCAGGGAAGCACTTTATCTGAATTAACCTAGAAAAAAAATTGAAGCAAATTGGATATTTCTATCAAGAGATATCGCGTTTCGTACATACGTACGTACACACGTACATACAGATTCGGCGGGCACATAAGCTCTCAGGCTTTGATAGCCTGTGAGCTAAAAATATCACCCTGATCGGATAATAAGTGGTCATTTTTCAATTAGCCTAACGCTTTCTAGGCTCTTTACAATAAGCCTGAAAAATATCAGGCTAATTGGAAAAAGGGAGATGGATTCTCCAATTAGCCCGGCTCATTGCAAAGAGCCTAGGCTGTTTGCAAAGAGCCGGATTTCTCATTTAGCCTACGTCATATATATCAATACGCGTAAAAAGAATTTAATATATTTACAACACACCTATGTACATGTTAATATTAGCATCTGTCTCTAACGGTCTATTCACATTTTTAAGTTTTCAAACAATGAATTTGGATAAGAGATATCAATGAGAACTCGGACAGTTACATACAAATAGAGATTCATTTAAAATAAATATAGTTTACATGGTCACAGGTACAAAGAACTCATTAGAGTGCAGTATTTTTGAAATAATGTGCCTGTTCTTTCCAGGCCCCCTTTTTTTCCAAATACAAATATAAATGTGAATAAAAGCAAAAATGAGTATCAGAACCCGTTATAACAAGATAATTTTGAAACATATATGTTTAAAGAAAGTTAAAGAAAAATGTAAGAATGTCATATTTTCAGAACAATTAAAAAGTCTCTTTCACTTTCTTTCCTGATGTTGTCCTCCTGAAGCTCCTATTTAAGATAAATTTAAAACACATAAACTTAAAAGGAAAACATAATTAAAAATTGTCTTCATGGGAATGTTCAGGCAGCTGATCCCCATGTCGAAAAATCCCAGTTCTTGTTTCTGGTAGTGTTCTATGTCACAAACAAAAAAAAATATATATATATAGGTAAAGTGTCCATATTTCGTTCCCTCTCCTAATTTCGTCCCCCTTAACTTCTCCGTTTCTGCGATAGTAGCGCCACTTATGACGCAAGCACAGAGGACGGGAGGTAAAGGGGGTCAGTGCTGAAAGTTTCGTTCGCCAAGCCGCATACATAAATTAAAGACGGCGAATTTCCTATTTTTAGAAGACTCGAGTTATTATTATGTCGTTTGTAGAACGCTATTTACTGTACTATAAGTATTTATTTCTTATTCATTGCATTATTTTACGTTTGTAAGATGCTGACAGTAGCATACAATGAGTTTTAGGAAGCTCAGTTCATCTTACGGGAACCGAAGCTCCGTCATATTCGGAAGTAGCGTGATTCCAATTTCGTTACTCTTGCAGACCTTATTTTCGTCCCGGGAACGAAATTCGGAATGCTTCTTCATGACATTAAAAAAAAATTTCCCTCATGTTTGGATGGCTAATATTTCGTTGTATTATTCTTCCACTGATAATTAATACATTTCTTTGTGCCTCACTTTAACGTAAATTATATTACTTACTCATTTAGAAATAAATTTTGATTTAGTTATAAATTAAGCGTCGGCGTATTGGATTTTTTGGGGGGACGAAATTGGGACCATTTTTTTTTTCATTTCCATTTTTTAGATACTTAAAAAAAAAAACAATTTTTCGCATTGTTAAAATTTTTTTGTACGACGTTTGCATGAGTTTCTATGTGCGGGGGTAGCTACTCTATATAAAATTAAAATTTGGTAGATTTTCACTGAAAATTAAAACTTTCAAGGGCCTAAAAGTGACTGGGGGACGATAATAGGTCTCCTTACCCTATATGTGTATTTCAAATTATCAGAGGTAAAGGGAATTTAAATATATTTCAAATTGCAAGGAGATTAAATGACTTTATCCATGTTTTCTGAAATTATATATTAATCTGAAAGAATGTGAAAAAAAAGGTACTTTAGGTGAAGATTTGTATGATGTAATTCTAAAAAGCCCGTGCTTTTATATTGACGATAACTATATGTTTATCTTTTTTTTTAATTGAATCACACGCTATTATTCTTAAGTCAAATTTTGTTTTTCGTATTTTTGGAATGGACTGCTTCATTTTACATTGCTTATTTCGTTTCTAACAATTCGCATCTGTTTTTCTTTAGAATTTATTCATAATAACATTATACAATTCACACATTTTGTTTAATTTTTTTTAAATGTTTATTTATTTTATATCCCCATGTTCTATATTCTTGGCTCTGAATTTTTTAATTTTTTTTTTTTTTTTTGCTAATGTTTTCTTTTTTAGGGTTTCGTACTTAAAAAGTGAAAACGGAACCATTATAAGATCATCCGTGTATTTGTCTATCACAGCCATTTTACTCGTAAACTATGGAACGTGGAAAGTTCAAATTGAGGGATGTAATAAAGATTATTGACTCACATATTTACACATTATTAAACATTCACAAATATATTGAGCAAAAATGTAGAGGGGCTAATAAAGTTAGTTGGGAAAAAAATCTTTTCTGTGTTTATCGTGTGAAAGCGGTCGTAACGCTGAACTCTGAGTCTTATTATTTTTTTAGTAAAGACTTTTTTTAATAATACAGTTAATAATTAATATATTTATTGTACGGAACTCACTGAGCGCGAGTAATACGCGCACTTGACCGTTTATTTAAATATTTCTGTAAAGTTTTCTATTCTTTTCTTTTTTTTTCATACTTTTAGTTGAGGCGCAGTAGCAGAAGACAGACGGAGCTTCATGTACATTCATTTCAAACAGACAATGAACACGATTTCATGTCAACGGCTGGTGGAATTATGAATATGAATGCTTGACAGATGTAGACACCTTCTATGTATAGCTGGAAATCTGTTATAAACTCTGTCCAACATTACCAAATTCCGCCATAGAGCCATGTTTGTACATTTTACTTGACGTACGAAAAAGGAAATTATCGTAATCGTAACAATAAAATTCAAGTAATGGGCAACGCCAGCCCAAAATAATAGAGAAGTAATATAATGCTGATGTTAAGTACTTTAATTTAAAAAAATATATTAAGAAAAAAGACTATGCATTGTGCGATTTCGAATGCCCCATTTATTATGAATTTTGAGTCAAATTTTAATTACAAAGTGCATTTAACATAAACATTTAGTAAAAAAAGTACTTAATTAAATTGATTGTGCGATTGTAAATCAACTGTACATGAAATAAATAAACTAAAAAACACTTTATCCTAACAGAAAATTGCACACATTAATTTTTTTACTACAATACAGCAGACTAGGATTATTCTCGGTTAAATTAATTTATTTACAGATTAAATATAAACAATCATATTTACATAATTAAGAAAGTTGAAATCCACGGAAAATATTTCAAAGAAGATTTTGCTCTTCTACAGCACGAAATATAGTTTTAAAATTACGCTGCCTTTAAATCAGTTTTTAAAAAATAAGAACTATAATTTTTTATTTGATTTAGTTGTTTTTAGCTTTTTTGTTAATTTAAGTATTTATTATAGTTTTATCCTCTTTAATATGATTTTATCCCCCCCCCCCTCTCTCTATATATATTATATGTCATTTTTCTTATCGCACCTCATTTTAACATATTATGCACTCGCTTTATTGAATTTTAACTTTGTTTTGTTTTTTTCAAAAACTTGAAAAGATTTTGTTATTAAAAAAATAGTTAAAATCTTTATAAAATTATAACTAATTTTAACTGTTTGAACTCTTTTATAATAAACTAAATTTTATGTTCTTTAAAAAATTTCCGGTGCAAATGTTAATTACCAATTACCACTCTATTTTTACGTTTTCCGTTGAAAAAAATGCACTAAATGGAGATACAAACGTAGATTTAATGTAAGAAAGCCATAAATTATATTCTGAAAGAAAAATTCGGATATTTGAGTTTTTTAAATCCTCTCAGTGAGACTTGAGAAGAAGTGTTATCCAATAACTCCACGTTTCATGATCAGCTGCGTCATCAAAGAAACCATTCTGATTTGAAAGGTAAACATCCTGATTTTTTGAAGATGAAGGGCAAAGTAATGTATGCATGCCTCGAAAGAAACTAATACAACACCTATTAAAATAAACATGAAATTTCCTGGACATAGGTGCAGACTTCACGGTGGCGAAATATGCAATGAGATATATTTCTTAAAATATTTTTTTCCTTTTGTTCTGCTTAATTACTGTGATTAATTAGGACAAAAATAATGTTTTAAAATTAGGGATAGGTGTTTTCCTGCTTTGACACCGACGCGTCGTTAAGACAGCGCCTGCTAGATAACAGCGAAAGCCTTGACACGCATCACGAAAACGTCACAGAAAGCAGGAAAAACAAAGAACAAAAAATCGAACAACTTGCATATTTCGTTTTCTTTGTCTCGTGGAATTATTAATTTTTATTAGAAAATAAGAATTAATAATTGTTATGACCCCGCCTGTCGCCTACCTGATTGTTTAATGAGTGGCTCGACTTGGTGCAGATCATATAACTGTTGAGGCTCTTAATAAACCTTATAAAATTGATTTTGTCAAAAATTTGCTTTACGAAAAAGTTGTTAATTTAGTATCCAATATTCCATTTTCAAACACCATCATTTAAAAAAAATTAACAGTATGACTGATGACGTAAAATAACACTTACAGCCTCTTCAGATGTAGTAAATGTACTCTACAAATCCATGAATCTACTGACGTCACTAGATTAGAAATTTTCTTAGTATTTTCCAATTACATATACTAATATCCCGTTCAGACTAGGGCAATTAAGAATCTTAACTTTCTTTTTTGAAACAGGTACCTGGAACTACACATGTCTCTATTACTACGGTATTTGAAAATATTAACTTGATTTAAATGAAGCGCCTCACTAATGCTAGTCAAAAAGATGTTTCAAATAGCTATCAGGATCATACTATTTGTAGGTCACTACAAACCAATACACAAAGAGGCGCAATATTTTTTGGATGAATGCATGGGAAAACACATATGAACATAAAAGCACTGATTATGCGAAAGCAATAATGGATCACAATGTTGCAGCCATTGCAAAAATTTAAGAGATGACAAAGTACTATAGCACTATCTAATGCGCTCTTTATAGATACCAAAAAAAATGTTTCTGAACTTATGAAAAGGTTGTATGGTGCCATTAAAATCATAAACTATATAAAATTACAAACTCTTAAAAGCATTATTTTTAAACTCTAAACTGGAAAAACATTTAATAAATGAAGATTGCGAATGCTAATTGTATATTTGGCCGATATGTTTAGCAAAATGAATAAATGCATCTATCATTGCAGTGAAAGTCTGTCAAAAATTCCCATGCATACTTTTAAGATGAAACGTATATTGAATGGATTCTGGGGGAAATGGTGATATCGATTACGTCCCTCTTGTTAAAAAGAACGCAAACAACACCAGATTAAAAAAAATACAAATAGATATTTAGCAGCATCCGACATTTCTGAAAATCTCGTTTAAACAATATTTTTCAACAGATGAATAGAAAAAAAGGCTTTGAACGTCTTAAGGCTTTGAAAGTCTTATGGCTTTGAACTTTAAATGTATACTATATCTATTCAGAATTATTAAAAATACTTA
Organism: Maratus speciosus; assembly: GCA_963932465.1. Lineage (NCBI taxonomy): Eukaryota > Metazoa > Arthropoda > Arachnida > Araneae > Salticidae > Maratus > Maratus speciosus. The sequence continues at coordinate 171,523,143 of OZ010790.1, read as the reverse complement.
CGCTTAAACTCAGTGAAGCACGAGGTCCTCGTAAATTAAAGGTTTAATTTAACATCTCATAGCAAGTTAGCACTGAATATACCAACAACCGATTATTTTGTGGTGCCAAATGAAAATATTTCGAATCGAGCCAGAATCTTTCATAACGTAAATAAGATATGAAAGAAACAAAAATAAGTTAAATAAAAGAGTTAGATAGTTTTGAAGAAAAATTCTGATCTGCAATATTTTTACAAAACTTGAGTAAATTCAGGTAAATTTAGTGTTAAAGATCTTACTTTAAAAACAAAGCCTATGAGATTTTTGATTTTATTTGTCAAGTTAATTTAAAACTTTAACCGAGAAAGTAAAATTAATTTTGCTGCCTTTCTCAACGACATATGTCTGCGAAACGAGATTTTCGACTAACGCAGCCACCAAAACGAAATAATTTTAACTGCTGAACCACAGTTTCGCCTACAATTACTGTGAACTGGACCCGAATTCAGGCATTTGCGCAAAACATTCCAATCACGTTAAACGTTATTCTTCATCACGTCCGGTCACGTCGCGTCACGTCTTCATCACGCTTCAAACGTCGCGTTATCCTTCATCATTCTAGTAATGTAAAATTTATTGTTAGGCAAATGTTACAATTTCTTGAGTGTGGGATTTTTTTAAACATCTGTATTGATGGTAATAGAAAATAAACTCGGTATTTTGGTAAAAGTTTCAAAAAATAATTTTATTTCTGGGGTAATGCACAGTTGTTTAGATTTCTATTCATTAGATTTCTATTCCTGTGCTCCGTAGCAATGCACCTAACAAACATTAATTGTAACATAGGGTACAGCAAGCTTCAGGGGCTTCGTCACAGAAATTCCTTCTAAAAAGGGCTTTGCGCGTAAAACAGTTTGGGAAACACTGCTTTATGGCGATTAAAAAGTCACAACACCATCATGTAGGCATAAAGGACGTAGGCATCGGCAAGCTGGTCTGTGAACCAGCAGATGAAGGCTCTGCATATGGAACAGATATTCATTTTGTCGGAAGCTATAGCATACGTGATGATCCTTCTATCAGGACTCCGAGACAGCCGAGACTTGTTGTCGCGAAACGGAAGAGGGATACTCTATTATCAGCTCTCTGGCGATTTTTATGCCATATCTCTGAAGATCTTAAGTCCACACTGAAAAATATTTATTTTTACGCTCTTAGATTCTGATGAGGGCAGGGCTAATCCTACAGACGCTCTGATCAGCTGTAAAGTCTCTCCCATCGCTCGAAAACTTATCTCTGCTTGGTTAGCATGTTTTTACCATGTGCATCGGCTTAAACAAATTATCCTCCCCTGCGGGAGCCAAAGGCCAGATGCTCTAAAAATATATGGGAACCACTTTATTATTCCAAACGACCTTGCTATCCATCTGCAATAAATCTGTCCAGTACTTCATTGTACAGACGTCAACTCTTGCCGTCCTTTACTCTGGACCGATGAGCCAGACGTCTCTCTCCCTGGGATCTAAGAAATATCTTTCCGTAATTTATATTAAAACAATAAATCCATTTATATATAAATGGACTATAATTCCATGAAAGAGATTTTCCTATGTCTATCCATATGATTGCACATTCTAAAAATTAACGTTTCACATTCTTACAATATGTATACTATTTTATAAAAATACATATCTAAAACAGAAATACAAAAACACGCAAAAGATCATTTTGTGTTCGGAATAGATGTTGGAAGTAATGCTTCCCATCACTGACTTACCACAAACAGAGGTCTTAAAAGAAAGATTTAAAAAAACTACTTTTATTTATAAAATTCAATCTGTCTTCTGCGAAATTAAAGGTTAAAATTCTAATACTTATCATTATGTTTAACAGTTTTCAGTAATCTGGTTAAATATTGCTGCTGCATTTATAAGTGTTGGTGAGCCCTCCCACTCTTTACAACGGTTGCTGAGAAAAATGTGTAAGTTTATAAATGAAAACATTATATATATATACAATTGCTAATTCATTATTAAGAGTCTATTAGATCATTATTGAAGCGCATGGAGTCGAAAATAAGGGAAGCTCCTTTTTAACTACTTCAAATGATGACGATGTTTCAGCAATGCTTTTATTAATTACAATGTCACTTTACTGAAACAGAGATCTCAGTAAGACAGAGGCAATAAAGTGGCCCAATTTTTGAAATTCGATCTGCCACCTTAGTATTTGAAGATCAAATTTCTTACAAATGCTATGTGCAATAATAATATGTAGTTGGGCTGAATATTTTCGCCGTGTAACGGGCAACAGTCGGTTGTTCCAAACTCCACCGCTAAGAGAACTAAATATGCACTAAACTGCCTCTATATTTGATGCAATGTCCGACTCAACTCTTTCAAATCATTGTCTCTTTTTTTTCTGTATTTTACTCAACCCCCATTTGTGCCTGGTGTCCAAATTTTGGGACGCCTTCTTAAAAAAAATCCCAATACAAATAAAACTATGATATCCTTTCAAAACTTTGTAAAATAGAACCTTAGTACTTGTTTTCAATATTTATTCATAAGTGGTAGCGCATTTTTAAGAGTAAAAAGGTGAAATAAATGTTCGTTGTAGCAGAAAGTTGGATTTTCTTGAAATAAAAGAGCGCGTAAGAAAACGTAAGATATTTCTTTTATATTTTTTATCAATTATTTTATAAGTGGTATTATTTATAAAACGAGACATTATTTTAGAATACGCATTTTGGCATTTTTTCAGACTTCTATTTTTTGCTCAAGTTTGAACCTTTATATGCCATCCTATTTTTGGAACACTAGGCACGAAATGGTAGGGGATTTCACAGTTACTGTCTATGCATTAAATTTATGTTTTATGCCATTTATTTTGTTACAAAATGGTTACATATCATTCGGATTATCATTTGGTTATAAAAATGTCTTTGATATTACTATAAGGGGGGTGGGGGGGGGGGGGGCTGGGCTCGGCTCAAGAACAAGACACCCACCCCACCCTTATCTATTGTCTTTGTAAAACTTATCATACCGTTATGTTTTTTCTAGTTTAGTATTTGACATCCTGAAGTTTAACGATGTAAGTGGTTAAGTGGAATTGCGCAACTTAGTCACGGGGCTCCGCGGCGCATGTTCCGAGGCAGATCCACCTCTCCCTATTCATCCTACGTCATAATGTCATATATCTTAATTGTTGCAAATTTTGTCTACTTTCTGATTTTCTAGATACTTTCCCCCTAAAACAATAAAAAAATTATTTTTTTTAATAAAAACCTCTATGGGCTGGGGGCTTTTTACCAAACTTTGGGGGATTTGACAGGGGAAATTTTGGTGGGAAGTTAAAAATTCGGATTCAGCGACCCAAAAAACATATAGTAAGCCTTTTCCAGAGGTACCATGAATTTTGCTAGATAGAGCCGCTATACGGTCTCTATTGCTTGGACTAATAATTAAGCACAAGTGAGTTGAGAAAAAATTTAGGCACTAATACTTAAAGAAAATCGTTTCAAATTTATTCCGGTGTGACTAACATATTGGGACTACTTTTCAAATAATGTTAAGTACTTGGGTGTATAGTAGGGCGGGTCGAAAAAAGCTAAATTTTTCAGTTCAACTTCTAATAGCGTAGAAAAGTTGCCTTTCGTAATGAGTAGAATAACGTAAGAAAGATTTTTGAAATCGGTTAAAATCTTTACGTTGCACATGCACATGAATTTTGGAAAATGTGATAAAAAATGTCGATTTTTTAAACTAATGATGAAAATTAAAAAATATATTCAGGGCTACTTCTAATAGTGCGTAAATGACACATTTTGGTATTAATAGAATAACGTAAAAAAATATTTAAAATCGGTTAATATCTTTAAGTCGCGCATTGCACTTGTATTTTGGAAAATATGATCAAAAATGACAATTTTTAAAGTTAAATCATGAAATTAAAAAAATATTCAGACCTACTTCTAATAAGGCTTAAAAGTCACATTTTGAAATTAGAAGAATAACACAAAAACTATTTAAAATCGATTATTATGTTTAGGTCGCTTCATCGCACTTGATATTTCAAAAACATTGTAAAAAATATCGCATTTCTGGAATACAGCAGCCAGGTTCAAAATATGTTGGTCGTACTACAACTACTACAGCTGGAAACGGTAGGGATAGTTTTAGAAGTGCTTTTTTATATCTTTCTGAGAAGAACATCTCTTTAGATGAGGTCCTTGTAGTTTGATGTACTGCACTTCTATCAATACAGGATTGTAAAAAAGGGTTATTCGAAATTTAGAAATGCCGATAGGGGAGGCCCTTGCATTAGTCCCTTCTGCATTTTATTGAATTGCCTTTTAGGCTCTTTGATTAATTTATTAATGGAAAAAGCACAGCACTGTCATTCTTTTTTTGTCCTATAGGTACACAGTTAAAAATTTGCAGCAAACTGCCCAGTCATTCGACCGTTTTTAAAGATAACGGTTATTAACCGTAATTTTATATCAATACAAAACCCCTTAAACCTCTCGCTGCGTAAGTAATTCTTCGCTGTGAGTGTCTTTTACAGAATTTTTAAACTTTTATCACCGGTTCTTTAAAGCAGAATTTTTTGACTATCGTAATCGGGAAAAATGTCCTGATTCAATCAGACAAAGTTTTTGCAAAAAATAACTGGTGGGAATAACCAAATAGTATTAATTAGACGGAAAAATGTATGCCCGAGAATATCTCGGGTTGCGCAGTGAAAGGGTTTACAGGTTAAAAGTTTATGACGCATCACTTTATCTTATGCTCTAAGAATTTTAAATATGGAACTTAAAAATCATGTGATGGAAGTTTGAATGACGCTACGCTATTAATTAAAATCTCTCTCTATATATATTATTTATTTCATCATTTTATTTTTGCTTTATTTATAATCCCATGTGCAAATATTATATTCAACTTAAAAAGATGTATAAAATTTTATTCATTGGATGCTTTATTATTCATATCTATCACAAATTCAAAATATGAGTTTTAAAAGGTATGATATCAAAATTTAATGGACGCCTTAATGTAGCTTTAAACGATTTGTTTTAAAATTCAATTTAAATTATTTTGGGGTTCACTAAGATATATTTACACATCTAAACAATACTTTTAATTTTCCAATACACTGTTAAATATATCACTTTCACTGAACTTATATAATGCACTGAAATGTAAATATTTGAACAAATTGATTTATCCTTTATGCCATGCTATTAAAAGTTAAAAATAAAATGTATGTAAATAGTTTTTTTTGCGTCATTACATATAAAATGTCTAATCCAGTGCCTAAAACTCAATTCAATGAAATGCAAAAGGCGAATAAAGCAACGCAAGGGCCTCCCTATCTCCATTTCTAAATTTCGAATAACCCTTTTTTTTTCAATCCTGTATTGATAGAAGTGCCGTAATATCAAACTACAAGGACATCATCTAAGGAGATGTTCTTCTCAGATATATATATGTATATCATCATCATCATCAACCGTTTTCAATCCACTGCTGGATGTAGGTCTCCCCCAGATTTTTCCAATGTTTTCTGTCTAGTGCTTTAGTCATCCAATTTACATCGGCTACTTTTCTGATTTCATCACTCCATCTTACTTGAGGTCGCCTTCTTGGCCGTTTTACATCTCTGGGATACCACTGTGGGGTGTTTGTGCTCCATCTATTGTCTTGTCTTCTTGCAATGTGCCCAGCCCATTTCCATTTTAGCCGTTTTATTCTTTCAGTGATGTCAAAAACTTTCGTCTGACTTCTTATCCAGGTTATTCTTTTTCTGTCTCTTCTAGTTATACCTAGCATACATCTTTCCATACTTCTCTGTGTTGTTTGTAATCTTTGTACCATCCGTTTTGCTAGCGTCCATGTTTCTGCTCCATAAGTTAGCACAGGCAAAACACATTGGGTAAATACCTTTCTTTTCAAACAAAGGGGCATGCTACTCTTCAGAATAATATTGTTCTTCCCAAAAGCACTCCATCCATTTCTTATTCTTCTATTGATTTCATATATATATATATATATATATATATATATTTCTAAAACCATCTCAACTGGTTCCAGCTGTAGTAGTTATACGACCAACATATTTTGAACCTGGCTCCTGAATTGCAGAAATGTGATATTTTTTTAATGTTTTTTCAAATTTCAAGTGCGATGAAGCGACCTAAAGATAATAATCGATTAAATATTTTTGCGTTATTCTTTTAATACCAAAAGGTGACATTTACGTACTATTAGAAGTAGCTCTGAATATTTTTTTAATTTTTATCATTAGTTTCAAAAATCGTCAATTTTTATCACATTTTCCAAAATTCAAGTGCAATTATTCCTAAAGATATTTCTTAAAGATATTAACATATCACAAAAATCTTTATTGAGTTATTTTTCTAATTACAAAAGGCAACTTTTCTGCGCTATTAAAAGTTGATCTGAAAAATTTAGCTTTTTTCGACCCACCCTAGTGTATTGTATACATACATCGTTGCATATATGCATCTGTCTTTGTTCACAATGAAATGAAAAAGTAAAACATAACTGTGGTATTTATTCCCTTTATTTTATTTTAAAAAAGTATTTTGGATTCTCTATTATATCGATTGAAGCCAGTAGGTTTTTTTTTAAAGTTATCTTGATTTCTTGAAGTTTATCATGAAATGTAAATATTATGAGCTGTTGTTCAGAACTGGTAAATTCCAGTTAAAATCACATCCATAGCAAGGCGCTTTTGCTAATGATTTTTCTCCTCTCGTAATAACTTTCAAGGAATGACTGAACAAAATATTTTTATTTGAAATATATTCTTAAATTATTTGTAGTTATTATGCCTTTCTATGTAGGAAAATCTTTTAGATTAAATTAATCGAAATTGTTTGAAGCCTCTTAGTCTGCGGCCCTCAAAATCTGCTTACTATGCATAGAATCAAATAATATTTACTCCCCTCCCTTTATTATGGGAATTAACAGTAATCATTGTTAAAATTGAAGTCGAATTATCAAAACGATAATTAGGTAACCCATACTCATCTTTAGGCTTCCTTTATGTCGCAGCAAATTTATTATTGTTCTTTCATATATATATATACAATATTTATCTTATATTTATCTTCTATATTTATCATCTATATTTATCTTATATTTTTTACATTACAGAATAACTTCTCAGACACTAAATAGTGTCCGTTCAATCTTTTACTCTGAAAACGAAATGAAGTTTCCTCGTTCTTGGTATTAGTTGCTTCTTCTCAGATTCTTAATAACAGCCCAGAACTTTTTGTTATTTCTTTCATCAATAATCGTTCATTCATTACCCTAGAGACGCCAAGTAATATTTGATTTGAGTATCCATCAACATATATGAATTATCTTTTCTGTCAGAATAATTCTTGCCTCATTATTTCTTTACTCAGTAAATGGTCATTCATTACCCTAGAGCAGAGGTTCCCAAACTGTGCTCCGCGGAGCCCTAGGGGCTCCGCGTGATCTTTTCAAAGGCTCCGCCGCGCTTTAGGAAAATAATGAAAATTTGAACGAAACCAACATATTTAAAGCAAAGTTGTTGTTTTTTTTTTTTTCCAAAAAAGGGAATAGACTCTTTTGTTACAAAAGTATTTATACATTGATGATAACTACCTGCAATAATCTGAACTCTTTTAATTAATTAAGTTTTATTTTCTTTAAATTTTCCAGTTGAAATATTAATTTACGCTCCATTTTTACGTTTTCCGATCACAAAACGCGATTAATGGAGAGACAATCGTATACTGTAAGAAAGGCAGAAATTGTATTCTGTAGGAAAATCTGGTATTTGAATTCCCCAACTCCTCCTCTCAGTGTGACTTGAGATGGTGTCATCCAATAATTCCACGTTTCATGCTCAACTACGCCACCATTCCGGAAAAAATCTGTCCGATTTGAAAGATAAACCGCCTGATTTTTTTCCATATGAAGGGCAAAGTAATGTATGCATGCTTCGAAAGAAAATATCACAACACTTGTTAAAACAAATGTGAAATGTCCTGGACATAGGTGCAGATTCCACGGTTGCGAAATGGGCAATAAGATATACTTCTACAACTAATTAATATTTTCCTTTTGTCCTGTTTAATCACTGTGATTAATTAGGACAAAAATAATGTTCTATAATTAGTGATTGAAGTTTGCCTTGTTAGACCCTGTCGCCCCCGTTAAGTCGACGCTTAGGACTCTATAGCGCTTTCCTGATATTTTAACGAGTCGCTTGAGTTTATGAAGATCATATAATTGCAAAGACTCTTAATAAACCACGTAAAATTGATATTGTCATGAATTTGCTTTATGAAAAAGTTAATTCAGTCTCAATATTTCCTTGTCAACAAGTACATTTGAAAAAAAAATAACTCTACAACAGGTGACGTAAAAGAATGCTTAACAACATTTTCAGATTACAAAATTTGTACTACAAATGAATGAATCTACTGACGACACTGGATTTGTTATTATTTTTCAGTTACATATATTAATTTCCCATTCGGACCAGGGAAATTAAGAGTCTTAAATGACTGTTTTTGAAATGGGCACCTGGAATTTAACTTGACTTTTCTATTATTACGGTGTTTGAGAACATTAACATGATTAAAATTAAGCGCCTTACTAACGCCAGTCTGAAAGATGTTTCATAAAGCTATGAGGATCGTATTTTTTGTAGATCACTACAAACCAATGCACTAAGAGAGGAAATATCTTTTGATTAATACATAGGAAAACACATATGAACATGAATACACTGATGATGCGAAAGCTATGATGGGTCACAATGACATTGCAAAAATAAAGATGATAAAGCACCGTCCCAGATAGCAAGAACATTAGCAGCATGTTTGATGTTTTCTGGTTTTAACTTGCCGTGACAAATTTGATTTGAGAAACTCACAGCAAGTCTCCTGCAAGGTGTACCATCACCCACGTGCATGAGTAGTTTGTTGTGAAACTGATGGCAAGACTGTATTTAATTCACGAAAGTGACGAAAGCAAAAAAGCCCTCTGTTGAGAGAATAGACAGTCAGCAGATACGCAGAATTTTTATTAAGTTGGCAGCGCTTTTATTAAACGCTATACTTATTAAATACCAAAAAAGGCTATAACTGAAAAGTACAAATATTTTACCCTAACTTGTTTATGGTGGTAAAAACGATGCATGCACGGTGCGTATGCATTAATAGATCTGATCAGGTCTATGGACCCCTTCGAAGGGGTTGAACTTATAGTGTAACAGTTGTAAACAGTGAATGTGGCATGGTAAGATTACTACTTCGCAATAAGATGGCAATATATTTGATTACTTGTTTGCCGTTAATTTGCAACAAATTTGATACAGCATGAATTTAACTTGCACGACAAGTTAGCTACAAGTTCAAAATGTGGTGACTTCGGCGTTTGCGTTATCTTCTGCTGTCTTGTTATGAACATTCAGTCTTGTCATGATGATGATGGGTTGGATTCTGAGTTAAACGATGATATCGATTACGTCCCTCTTGTTAAAAAGAAATGCAAACAACACCGGATAAAAAAAAGTTTACAAATAAATTTTCAGGGATTTCCTACAGCTTTGAAAAATTCTTTCCAACAACATTTTTCAACAGCTGAATAGAAAAGTCTTTGGGGGACTCTAAATGTGTTTAGCTTTATAAAAAAAAATCCAGCTTAAACTGAATGAAACACAAAGGTCCTCTTGATTTGACATCTCATAGCTAGTTACACTAAATATACAAACAACAACTGGCTATTTGGTGGTACCAAATGAAAATATTTCGATTTGAACCAGAAAGGTTTCATAAAATAAATATAAATCAAACAGAAATAAGCTAAATAACAGAGTTAAATAGTTTTAAATAAAACTTATTGGTCTGAAATATTTTTATAAAACTTGAGTAAAATTCCTGGTATATGTAATAGTGTTAAAGATATTACTTTAAAAACGAATCGAAATACAGAAGTCTTTTATAATGCAGAACAAAACATTCGCCTGCAATTACTATCAACTGGACCGGAATTCAGACATTTGTACAAAACAATCCAATCACATTAAGCGTTTATGCATTATTGTTCGTCATTCTAATAATGTCAAATTTATTGTAAAGCAAGTGTTACGATTTCTTGAGTTTTAGAGGTTTCTTAACTGTAGATTTGTAAATTTTTGCAATTCCATCTTTATTGATGAAAATGAAAATAAATTCAGTATTATAGTGAACAGTTTCAAAATATAATTTTCTTTCTGGGACAATGCACAATTGTTTAGATTACTATTCATTCCCTCTTCTGTGCTCAGTAGTAATGCACCTAGAAAACATTACCTTATAACATAGGGTACGATAGGCTTCAGGGGCTCCGCCATAGAAATTCATGTTAAAAAGGGCTCCACCAGTCGAAAAGTTTGGGAACCACTGCCCTAGAGAATCCAAGTAATTTTTCATTTGAACATCCATCAACATAAATGAATTATCTGTTCTGTCAGAATTATTCTTGGTAAATCCCACTTAAAATCTCATTCGTAATAAGACAAATTAAACCACAGATTTGAAATGATCAATATATAAAAACTAAGAATACGTCAGCATATAAAACGATGTGAAAAGCTATTTAAGATTTTACTTTGATTAATGTTCTTATTGTTCTGCATATGGTAATGATTTGCATTAATTATGGGAATTAATAGAAATAATTGTTAAAATCTTAGTCGAAATCAAAATGTTAATTAAACAATCATTTCTAGGCTTCCTCTATTTCTCAGAAAAATAATTAATTTTCTACCTAAAGTATACATACAACATATCATATTTATCTTATAGTTTTATATTACACAATAACTTCTAGGACATTAAATATGCCCGTTTAATATTTTACTCAGAAAACGAGATGAACTTTTCTTCTTCTTGATATTAGTTGAAATTACCTCCTCAGTTTCTTAATAACAGACCGGAACTTTTTGTTATTTTTTTCCTCAGTAATTGTTCACTCATTGCCCTAAAGATGTCAAGAAATTTTTGATTTGAGTATCCATCGACATAAATGAATTATTTCTTCTCTCAGAATAATTCTTTGTAAATCCCTGTTAAAATCTCATTCGTAACAAGAAAAATTAAACACAGAATTAAAAAGATCAATATAAAAAACTACGAACGCGTCAGCATATAAGACTGTGTAAAACATTATTTAAGATTTTACTTAGATTATTGATATTATTGTTCTGCATATGATAATGAGTTGAATTAATTATGGGAAGTAACAGAAATAATTGTTAAAATCTTAGTCGAATTATCAAAACGTTAATTAAACAATAAATTTTTGACTTCCTCTACTTCTCATAAAATTAATTAACGTTCTTTCAAAAAAGATATACAACATACTATATTTATCTGTTTTTATATTAAAGATTAACTTTTCAGACGTTAAATAATGCCCGTTCAATCTTTTACTCTAAAAACTAAATGAACTTTTCTCCTTCTTGGTATTAGTTGCAATGATTTTCTTCCCAGATTCTTAATAACAGCACAGAACTTTTTGTTATTTCTATCCTCAGTAATCGTTCATTCATTGCCCCAGAGACGCCAAGTAATTTTTGATTTGAGTATCCATCAACATATATTAATTATCTTTTCTTTCAGAATAATTCCTTGCCTTAATTGTTTAAATTAATGGTACTTCTTTGTTGTCGATAAGAATAAAAATAAAATGTTTCTTTTATTTGAATCTTCAAAATAAATAACATCATACAATTACAGAAATATGAACAAAGAATTCTAAAAGCATCTTATAATATTTTAAAATCGTTGAATTGGATCGTTAACTTAGATAAAAGAGTTTATTGATTTTCAATGATACGGAATCGATTTTACTTGCGAATGGCAGCAGCTAAAGTATGTTGACGAATCTTGTTCAACGGTTAGAAGGAAAACAGTAGAATGTGAACGCTTAAGCCTTTATTTTAAGAAAGATAAATGTTAAGAATTAATATTTTGCAACGAAATCTATTTTAAATGTGAATACTGTATATATTATGCGCTTATAAATATCGTACTTTATGTTTATTCAAGATATTGTCTAATATAGAACAAATAAACTTGTGAAATGTATCTTCGGCACCTATCGTTATTCTAGCAAAATCCTCATTATGTTCATGTTCTACACCAATTGAATATTTAAGAAAAACCTCTTCTAAGTATTTTTATGTTGTTCAACTGAACACACAAATAAAATGGAAGGCCGACAAGAATATGTTTATATGTAACCTGTTTAAAATATAGTTTGTTTACACTTTTAGCGAATATGTTGCTGGTGTTTGCCCTTTTGTTTTGTGCCATCGCTATTTCCGTAAGTTATTCTTCGTGGTTGATTGCTACAACATATTCAATACAATTTTAAGAGGCATGCCTTGTATATTCGAAGATAGTCAATTACGTGTGTACTTTTAGTAAAGTTATGCCTTATTTTAACTTCATCTCAGATAAATTAATTACACTATTGAAATTAACAATTTATATTTCTATTTGTATGTGAAAACATTTATTTAAATTTTAAATGTTTTAATAATCCCACTCATTGCTGAAATTCTTCTCTGTCTAAAATATGTAAAAGAACAGATGATGTTAATAACAGCTATGGTGTATTTTGGTTATATATTCGATTTCTGATTATTTGTGACTTTGCAAGAAGTTGCAAAGAGAAAAATGTTATTCATCCAACTGGTAATGTATTTTCTACCTTAATTAACGCATAAATTCATCTTACTTTTTCTTTCCTCTTAATTAATCTAAACAACTATACCTTATTGTACTATACTGAAGTTTCCAAACACAGAATAACAACAACAAACATAACGCCTACTCTAGTGCATTATAAAAGTGACTTTTTAACATAGGAACCGCCACAAATTTTTCCACGAGAATTAAGAATAGAAGAACTACATTAAGAATATGATTATAGTATCAACATTTCTCATCTTATTAGTTTTCTAATGATTAAAACCAATTGGCGCTCAATGTCTTCATTTGATGATGCTGTAAAAAATTGCTATTTCCCACATTAAATTTTAAAAAATGTTTGTTTATTTGCAAATTGGTCTGTTAGGTGACATCACCACACAATGTGAGATGGGTTTTTTTTCGAACTAAGTTAAAGTGCTCGGAAAAGATACAGTATAATTTCCTGATTTCTTAGTAATCATGTTGTGTATTTTTTATACTACTGGAATGGAACTGGATTTATGAGGTACATTCATTCAATTTTGTATAAATATAATCTAGATAGCCCATCTTATGCCATTAACATGTTTTTTATTTTTAATGTTGTAAATATATCCGCAATAAACAGTAAACGTTTTCCGTCATCATTTTGGGACTCTAGGCGTTTGGGTATATTTTTTATTCATATTCAAATTTGTTTCTTACATTTTTTGCAGCTGAACAATAAATGAAAACTGAAAAATAAGTAGAAATAAAATCTTTAAAAGCGTAGAAAAGGCAACTGCTTAGCTTTCTTACGAAGGAATAGAAACAGATATTATATCCATGCCTCCGGATGTAGATGATGTAACATATGACGAGAAATTCGATTATGATAATTTGGGTAATCTAATCATATCAGGTGTTGCAGATACAGTCTTGGAAAAAAAAAGTAAACACCCCCTACTAACTCCTCAACAAATTATCGTAGACGAAAGTTACTGGTACTGAACGATTGGAAATAAAGTCTACTTTTAAATGATGTATATAAAGTTTGCTTAGGGGTCATCTACATATTAAAACGAATCCAAACTTCATTTTTTTCTATGGCAATACCCATTTTTAACCAGATATTTCAAATCTTCGGTTAAAACTATGCCCAGACACTAAATTTCAAGTCATTTGAATGATACGTTTTTGAATTATAAACATTCAAAATTTAGTGCTCCTAATGTTAAATTAAATTTCATATTTTTATTTATATCTCTTGAAATTATGCTCCTAATGTTCTAATTTTTGTGTAGCAATAATACTAATATACCCAAACATAAATACGTTGGATTTGCAATTTTTATAATTTTGTTATATAAATTATGAATTATGAAATTAATATTCGAAAACATTATGAATTGTAACCTACAGTTTTTTTTTTTTTTTTTTTTTTTTTTTATGGATTTAGTTTTATTAAGTCCTGCTTTATGGAAATCCAAAATTTCACAATTTTCTTCCAAGTAGTTTCAAAATTATGCTTAAAAAGCGGCAAAATGATGTTTTAAGGGCCTTCTGTGATAGAAGCGACTAGATATTTTGAAATTTCTTCTGCTGTCATGTAATCTAGCAGGCATCATTGACTGCTTGAGTGGTGCTTAAGGTTCCTTGATCAAGAAGGGGGCTCTCTTGGTTAACAATCGAGTATGGAACTTCAATTTGGATACAGCCCTCATTTTAAAATAATTAATTTCTCGGAAACTTATAGTACGAATTGCATAAAAATTTGTTTTTGGGCTAATTGAAGGGTGTAGAACTCATTTATGCTGTCAGAATTGTGTACTGCTATTGAAAAAAACAAAGTTATGGTTCGTTTTAATAAGTAGATGGCCACCTGAGAAAATTTTATATACATCATTTAAAAGTAAACTTTATTTCCAATCGTTCGGTACCAGTTACTTCCTTCTACGATAATTTGTTGAGGAGATAGTAGGGGGTGTTTACTTTTTTTTCCACGACTGTACATTGGAAGTTACAATACCAGGTGATAATGATATCTCTATTATTTCGGATTTTAAAAAGGAAAAAACTTCTCTTACAAGTAAAAGCGAAATATCAGCTGTATGAACGAATGAAACCACGGCTTATACATTCGGGATTTGGAGAAATTTTTCTAAGAGAAACTCATATTGACAACGGGAACTAAAAATATGAGTCCAGTTGAGCTGTTTGAACATTTTTTTTGTCGAAAGTGTTTATGATATGATCGTAGAGGAAACTAATCGATATGAAAAATTATTTGAGCTATTTCTGGGAGTCATTACCGGGAACAATAATTTTGATGTCAAAAAGCATCAAAAACCTTGACATCAAAAATCATCTACAGCCCTGTCAAGATTTTATCTCAATAATTATAACTGATATATTGATTTTGAGAGTGCTAGCATTATTGTTCCAGGTAATGACTAACATAAGGATTTAATTAGAGAAACAATAGACATTTTATTAAGCAAATATGAAGTATGTAATGACAATATGTCATATAATATTCCAAAATTTTAGTTTAATATGATAAGAAATAAATAATTTTGATTTATGCAGTTCATCGATATTTTCACATACAGATGGCAGCAGTATTTGTATTATCACCATATCTCAACAGATGGAGCCAGTAAAGTCTGATTTCCATGTCTTCGTGTTCTTTGGTTATTTTTTCTCCATGTGTACGATTTTCTATCGGGCGGAGTTTTGATATTGCTGAACCACCTTAGTTCATTTACATTCCTGAGGAAGGCCACGAAGGTGTGCTGAAACTGTAGAATGAATATTTTGATGTTTTAATCTATTTTAAATATTTGTAAACCAATATAGCAAACGATTTGTGGTTCATTCACATCTCAATTATTTAAATGATAACTGTTCTTGAAAGCCAAGAACATATTATATGAAATGCAATGCAACATTATACATAGAATGTTTTCATTTTTTCACACACACACACACAAAAAAAACCTGTCTAAAAATAAATTTTGATTTCTAACATTATTTTGCCCATTGGATAGTTTATATAATAAATCTAAATATTTTTATGTAAAAAAAAAATGCCATTTAATTTTTTTTTTTTTTTTTTTTTTTTTTTTTTTTTTTTACATTTTTAAATACAAACGCCCAGCTTCGCGAAATGAGGACTGCTTAAAAAATACGGTTGTAGTTAAAATGCTTTTGAGATCAAAATTCTTTTGAAATACTTTTAATTTATGCATTTCTACGCGTTAATGGATTAATAATTAATACAATATAATAATATCAATTCTTAATTTCAATAATAGTATTAGTAATAAAAACTCTTATAATTTTTGTCTACGCATGGTTTTCAATTTTTCCGTGTTTTATATTAAATTTTCGATTTTTTAATTTTAACTATTTTTATACTTCAACTTCTTAGAATTTTAATTTAACAACGCTATAAATTTGGTTTTGACATGATATTTAATTTTATAGAAAACACACGTGAAAGCAGAATGTTTATAACTGACGCAGTAAGTACATTTAATTGTAACTGTAGCTTGCTATTTGTTTCGGATTTTTTAATATTTTATTTGAAATTTATGAATTTTATATTTCGCTGGCTCTGATGTCGTATTCTCTTAAACATGAATTATGTAATTTATTAGCCAGAAATTCAAGCTAAATAAGTTGCATTTTATATAGAAGATTTATTACATAAATCGGCTTTAGTTGTCTGATTGCATTTTGTATGGTGATATGTAAAATCTATATGAAAATGTGCTTTCATTAATCATGAAAGTCTGTTTATAGACTTTATTATTTTTTTTATTATTGTTGTTGTTCAACTTCTTTGTAATACAATTCTCATTTTCTCATCTGTTATTTAATCATAACTTTCTTCTTCAGGCACCTACATCGGCTGTTACAAGTCGAAAAGTACATCTAATCGGATTATTTTCAAGAAATTAAGTTACTTGTCAAGGATACAATATCGAGTTTATAAAATATATTGTTCGATTGGTTCATCCGAGTTTTTTAAATGCATTGTTCTAAAATCCATTTCATAACTGCGATGATTTCATCAACTCATTGCCAAGAACGTTTCACGTGACATCATTTGCATTGTTTACAGAGCGGTGTGAAAAATATAGTATCATAAAAAATTGCTGAAAAAGTTATGAACACATATGAACTTATGAATTTTATTATTTTTCGAGAGAACGAAGAAGTTTATAGACGAGTGTCTTTTTTTTTTTTTTTTTTTTTTTTTTAGATGTATTTTCTAATTTTTCAATTCGAATCTGAAGAAAAACTTTTTTTAGAAGTCCTACGCAAATATGTAAAATAGAAAAAGACACTTGGATGACTTTTTTTTTTATGTGCATGCGATTTACTTGGAATTACTTGGGCTGGAGATTTAAAATAAAGTAAATCCAGATTAGATCGCGCGATAGGAGAGATCGTGCGATAGGAGAGATCGCGCAGAAAGATATTCGACGGGAAAGACTAGCGTGCGCGCGAAGCGACTGCAGGTAGTCGTACAGAAGCATTAAGAGGCTACTTCAGTCAAGTGAAAAGACCCGTTCGCTAATGCTAATCCTATGGAAGAAAATTATAGCGATATCTCGGTAGCATTTCAATATTTTTAAATGTTTTTTTTTTTTTTTTTTTTTTTTTGCATTGGGTAGCTGAGATCGATCTGTACAAAGGTCGTTTTTTAATTTTTCGATTTTGTTTACAGATATTTTTAATGAGGACGCTTTCATTTTCGGAACCGGTTTCGAAACTGAAAGCATGCTCATAAAAAAAATCTGTACTCAAAATCGAAAAACTAAAAAACGACCTGCATACAGATCGATCTGAGCTATCCAATGCAAAAAAAATCATTTAAAAATATTAAAATGCGACCGAGATATCGCTATAAATTTCTTCCATAGGATTAGCATTAGCGAATGGGTCTTTTCATTTGACTGAAGTAGCCTTTTAATGCAGTGCTTACATGAATGTACGCATTGATTGTTCCAAGCGTCTTGGATGAAACATTGGTATTTTGTTTTGTTTTTCCAAAGTAAGTGCTTGAATTTTCATAACTGTTCGTCAGAATTTTTATAGAACGTCAGTAGTACAAACTATTTCGAACTTAAAAGATTCCCTATAAACTACTAACCTAGACTAAGTATGCGAACACCACAAATTCATTTTAGAAGTGACCATATTTAAATAAAAAGCCACCTAATCTCTTACAAAAATAGGAGAGTTTGCACATCTGCTACTTAGGAGAGATGGCGCGTTTCCCTGTAAATTTCAGTGATAGGAGAGATTACGCATCTTATTGATAAATTAGCAGGAATTCCAAATTACGTGTAAAACATATGAATGAATCAATTTTGAAATAATTTCGGAAAAACACATAATTATCAAAGCTAAATTTCGCAACAAATTAATATGCAATTAAAATATTTTTTCAGATAAAAATTTTATTAATAAATTAATAATACAGTTGTTATTAAATTAATGTTATGCAAATATTTTTGTTAATAAATTTATAATATATTTGTTAATTAATTAATTAAATATTTATGTATATATTTTTTTTAATTTATGAACAATTAATTTGCTAATAAATTAATTTTGTTAACTAAAATATATTTTCTAAATCTTTCTAATAAACTAAAAAAAATCTCTAAAAACACCTACAATGTTTTGGAAAAGCTTTCACCCATTCCAAGTAGTGTAATGTCATCAAAATCAAAAAGAAACAGAGTGCAACTAATGTTACTGATCCACAAAATATACATTAAAAAAGGCTTAAGAAGGATGCCGCTACAAAAATACAGCTGAAGGTAAGGTGATTCCAGGAAAAGTGGTATAAAAAGAACTGAAGGGGAAAAAACGAAGGTCAATGAGGATGAGTGCATTAAATGTCAGGAACTGTACCATAAGACAACTTCAGCCACTGACTGGATTCAATATATTGCTTGTGGTATGTGATTGTACGAAAGCTGCATGGTTTACAACAATAACTGTATCGATTGTGGACGACGACATCTTCGATTAGCAAATAAAATGCATTGAAACTCTGGATATGAAAGTGATGTAACTTTCAAGTTAAACATCTTATTAAGTGGATTAATGTTATTTTGTAATCTTAGTAGGGCTTGCTTTTACTGATATTTCCATCTTCTTCTTAAATAAAAATTCTTTAACTGTTGTTAAAATTATTTCTTTTTTTTTATTACTTAAACATTAAGTTGAAATATTCACTCCTAATACAATAATATTTACTCACAAAAACTTTAGAAAAATGTAATTTAAGTGTAATTATTATTGTTAACAATTTAATTCCAGTTATTATTAATAACTATCTCTTCTACCCATGTGTGCAATCTCTCCTACCCATGTGCGCAATAGTACCAACCCTGTAAGCAGAGATTGCGCAAAATTGTTTCCTTGGTTTTATTACTGCTGTTCTATTAAATTACAGCATAACAACAAAATAACAATGAAATGCATAAAAAAACAAATTAAGTCAAAATTATTCATGCATAGTTTAGCAAAAAAATTAATATTTAGATTTTTTATTATTATTCTTTTGAAATGTGCGCAGACTCTCCTCGCTTTCCCTTATATAATAAAACTGAGTTTTCGCCCCTCCCCCACCCCCTAAACAATCGAAGTATCTCATGCAATATAAATGATGCACAACGCATTGCTACGCAGCTAGTATATTATAAAGAATAATATAATTTATAGTTCATGAAATTAATATTGAAAATATTTTTTTTTATTACTTGAGCATGTCTATAGTCTAAACAGTTAACTGATTTGCATCTCTGTTAAGCGAAATTAAAAGAAATTTTTTTAGGTAGATTTCGTAAGAAATACTACCTATTGCAGTCGTTACCATGGTGCGACTTTTTAAAAATTCCTTCATAACTTTTCATTATCTGACCCCAGGAACCCAAAACCACCCCCACCTAAAAAGTTTATATATATATATATATATATATATATATATATATATATATATATATATATATATATATATATGTATGTATGTATGTACTAAATTTTGTCCGCACGATAAAAGTCGCAATTATGCACGGATCGTCTTCAAACTCGCCAACAACTTTAAGATGGCTAATATCTCGGCGGGGATTGAAAATGAGCAAAATCGGTCCAAGGGAATGGGAATTGGGAAGGTTAAAAATTTTGAATACCGTCTTAACACGATTCTGATAAAACCAGCTTTTACACAACAATGGCAGGAAAAAATAAATATTTTTCGTTATAGCTGTTGCCAACAATTAAAAAAAAAGCAATAAAATTCTCACCATAACAATTGCTTTCCTAATGCAATGTTTTCACGTGAAAAATTAAATTAGATAAACAGTTTGACGAATTGAAAACAAATTGAATGTTACGTCATAAGTTTTCTAGAGCAAGATTTCTGCATGAAAATTCAAAATGAAATAAATAGTTTGACGAATTGAAAACAAATTGAATATTACGTCATAAGTTTTCTAGAGCAAGATTTCTGCATGAAAATTCAAAATGAAATAAATAGTTTGACGAATTAAAACAACAACAACAAAAAAATATATATATTGCGTCATATTGAAAATATAATGGACCACAGCAGGTGAATATGTAAAGTCATGTGAGTTTGAAGAAACGTATTAAAACATGCTAAAAACCCGAGTATGGAAATATTAATATCTTTTAACACTTTGAGGTTCTCTGAATTTGATTTAGTCATTTTTAAACCTATTCCATATACATGCGTGTGTGTATTTGTGTATATTAGAATTTTCACAAAATGTTTAGCTCCCTAGAGCTTATTCTTAGCGAAAGAACTGGGTTTATCTCTAATCTTGATTTAAGTTTTGTTGGTGAATTTAGTACTTAACTTCGAAATCTACCTCCGCCTGTAGGCCCGAGCCGGCAGGGATTTTTTCATTATACATTGCCTATTATAATTTATTTTCTGATATTTAGTATATTTTATTGACATATTATTTATAGTCAACTTTGAAGTCCATATATGTGACTGTCATAAGGAATTAGTTACTAAAATTAGAAAGCATTAAATTGTTCTGACTAGAGTTACTTTATACCGCTTGTCACATAAGTTATCTAGAGCATATTTGAAAAAGTAAATGGGCGGTTCTCCAATAAGTGGGTAATTTCACCCCGTAATTTACAGAAAAGTACAAGTTAAATTTTAAGCAATTATTTTTTATAAATAGATGAGACATATGGTAGTGAATAAGAGATAATATTCTGGCATAAACAATAAAAAATATTTTTCTTTAACAGCATTGTTTTATAAATAAATTTTGTAACCAATGTCTCTACAGTCCCAAAAATTGTTGCTTACTTTATAATTCAGGATTGTAATTGATTTTTTGAAGACATTTATTCTTTTCCAGTTGTTTTTTTTATAATAAAAAATATATTGTTGGATATCCTATCTGCAATAAATTTAAACATATTTTATGTTTTAAGAATAAGGTACAGGAGTGACATTTATCAAGACAGAAGTGTTAATTTGTGTAGTTTAAGCATTTTAACAATAATAAATTATTCAACATGCATGCATAAGTAATTAACTATTTTAAAATTGGATTATTACTTTAGAAATAAGGAACTTTAAGATAATGGGTAGGTAAATAAATAAATTTATTCGAGAAATTTTAGTGAGAAAAAACAGTGTTTAGTTACGAGAAATATTTTTCATTTTTTAAATTTATATTCACACAAAATGTCGATAATAAAACATTTGGAAGTAATTGAACGAGCAGGAATTTCAACAAAACTCGAAAGTTCATCCTTTTGTACTTCCTAGATATCTGGTAAATTTATTCAATAGGATTGATTTCAATTTTTTAACATTAAAGGTTTTTACGAATATTGTTACTTACTTTTTCAATTAAAATTATCAAAATTAATTCAAATGTCGATATGACTTCAAATTTATACAGGTACATGCATTGATTTATAATATAAGACCAGGCATTATAACTCGATCTACTCAAGTTACAGATCCCCGATATACTGCCCGGTAAACAGAAAATTCGTTAAAAGCCATTCCATTTCAAACGCCTTTTTTTTTTTTTTTTTTTTTTTATATATATATATATATATATATATTCTTTTCGAATTTTCAATAACTACACCAAAAAGCACTTTTGGTAATTTCGTATTGATGATTATGGTAGTCAGATTTTTTTAAGTCATTTATTATCATTCTGTTAAAGGATTGTCGTATTAGGCGCTTAAGGGTAGCTAGATTTTTAAAAATATAATTGGAAATATTTAGAGAAAATTTTAGGTTGATCCAAATGCTAGTTTAAGTTTAGTTAATCCTGTAATTACCATTGGACCTTTTTACTATTGATGGCAGGTAGCTGACGGCAACCGTTTTTAACTGGTTTTAACCTGCATATTGCATACTTTGAAAGGTATTGTACTAGAATGTTTTTTAATATAACCATAAACATAGAGTCGTAGGAATCCATCATAAAA
The DNA here is from genome assembly GCA_963932465.1 of Maratus speciosus. NCBI lineage: Eukaryota > Metazoa > Arthropoda > Arachnida > Araneae > Salticidae > Maratus > Maratus speciosus. The sequence goes on along the minus strand of OZ010790.1, from coordinate 171,500,906 downwards.
GTGTAAAAATTTTGTAACATTTAAGAAAAATGCATTTTTCTTAAAACTGCATTTTGAGAAACGTGACCACTATATTTTGAAGACCATTCGAGAGGATTTAAATGAAATTTATAAAGCATATTTTAAGCATAAAGAAATATTGCTTAATCGAGGGATTTTATTTTATCTATATTTTCTATAAACAATAAACAAGTGCTATTTTTTCCCTTAAAATTAATAGGTAAAATTTAAGAAACCGCCATTTTGTTTAATTAAAAAAAGTTCCTATTAAGCACTAGCATATTTTGCAGAAATAGCTCTAACTATCGATTTATTAAATTAGTTTTAATTAAAAAATTATCTAAAAATCAGATTTTTTTTATATATGTTGTTCTGGATATCTTATACATTAACGTAAATAATTATTCAGGTGAAGCAATTTTTCTATTCAAAATTCAGGATATAAAGGGTTAACATAGTAACGTTTTAATATTATTATCGAACAGAAGTACTGGAGCTCAACGCATTTCACTATTATTAAGGGGTCTTGTACCATTTAAACGCGTCGAAAATCAACGAAAATCTTCAAAGTTTGAATTAGTTAATCTTCAAATCCTTTTTATGTATAAACATAAAATTTTGGATATTGATTAAACAGATTGTGCTTTTATATGCTACCATTAGAAATTTATTAGCCTTTTACAGAATTTGTGTATTGTTTAAATGAAGATAGCTCTTATTTTTACCCCAGAAGTCATTGCGCGCATGATATCTTAAGAAAGTATGCATGGATTGTCATGAAATTTGGAAGATACTAAACAAATATGTGTGTTTAAAATGAACTACTTTTAAGTATTTACAATGGTAATATTTTTAGTTATAACTATTTTTATTCATTAGAAAGATAAAATTTTTATTTTTTTTACAAAAATATTTTTTTACATAGTTAATTAAATAATTTTGGCCTAAGAGTCGTTCATTTTAATCACACCTATATGTTTAGTATTTTTACCAAACTTCATGACAATCCATACATACTTTCTCAAGATATCATGCACGCAATGACTTATGGAATAAAAAAAAAAAGAGTTATTTTTATTCCAACAATACACAAATTCTGTAAAAGGCTAATAAATTTCCAATAATAGCATATTACAAAGCACAATCTGTTTAATCAATATCCAAAATTTCATGTTTATGCATAAAAAGGTTTTGAAGATACACCAATTCGAAGCTTGAATTTTTTTCGTTTAATTTCGATGCGTTTAAAAGGCACAAGACCCCTTAAGAGATTTTTTAACATTAAAGCAGATAAGTTGGTCCAGAATTAAGGTATTCATTTGAAATTTCCGTGTAGTTTACTTAAATTATAATGTAAGAACTTGATGTTATATGTAAAATAAAAACCTTTTACAATAGTTAATTATTTTTAAACGCCAATTTCTTCACATGACTGACTAACCACAGTTTCATTTGGGAAAGTAGTAGTTGAATATTACACACAAAAAAACAATGCTAAATTACTTTACATTGTTTTATGTAAAAACGAGGTAATATTCCGTAAATGTATTGCGTGTTAATTTTAAATTATCCACGCTAGAATATCATTTTAAAATTCATAAAAAATCAGAAAACACAGGTTTCAAACAAATTACATTTGAACACACACACATACACATACACACGCAGCACACACGCACACATATGTTTAATTCGACGGTGTAAAAATTGAGAATTGTGCGATTGTTTGAAATTAAAGGAAATCTAGTAAAGATAAATTGATCATTCCGGTGGTATCCACCGTCGATATGACGTCCGCTTTACTCACGAACATGTTTTTGATTTATAACGTAGATTGGTATCATGGTTTCCAATCCAGTTTTCCCGAGTTATTGAACATAGATAAAAAGAATTTTTAATTCGAAATTCTTTAACCCTTTATCTACTGCATTATGATATACTGCTATTTTTTTCATGTATTTTTTTTCAGTTACTACAATGAAAATTAAAGGAAAAACATAAAAAATATAGTACTCACCCGTGAGAAATTCCTTAGAAGTAATTAATTAAACTGGTACTTTAATGTACCGTCAGTGCGGTATGACTAAAATGTCGTAACAGAAAATCCACAAGGTATTTCAAATGGCATCAGAATTGTGGTAAAATATTTTCGATTTAATAAGTATGTGAAATATGGTCTTTTTTCATATTTATGAATAATTTTTTGACAAATTCCTGTACCAATCTTTTATTTCAACACTTTAGCATTGAAAATTCTTTGTCCCTCAAAGGGTTAAAAAAACTATTTTTTTAAGGTTTTGATCACGTTAGCAGTTTTTTAGTTATACCGACGTCTATATTCCAAGGACAGCATGTTCTCTTGCATCTCTACATATGCAATATATGAATTTACATATGCCATTTCTAGCATAGCAAAAAAAAAAAAGAGCCGGTGCGACAACTTTTTCGATTTCCTAAAAAAAAAAATAATAATGAAACAGAAAAGAAATATTAAGAAAATTATTACTACACTACATTTTAGTAATTACATATTAAAGCAGATGAAAACGATCGATAACTACACAGACGAAAAGTAAACAAGAAGTTTTTTCTCCAATACCCAGTGTACGGACGGTACTTATAAGTACCACAGAGTAATTTAACAGTTAAATCCAATACATACACCGTTCACTTAAAATAGCTAATCAAACTGTATTCTAAGATGATAATGAACGCATAAAAATAAATCCAACATTTATCTTATATCCTTTACTGTGTTTGCAGCAATAAAATACGAGCGTGACAAGCTGTACAAAATGTCGACACAAAACACAGCGACTGTTTCAAAAAAAGCCTCCTTCCTTGCTAAAATTACAAACCTAGAACTACTGCTGTTATGTAACCGGATAAAGTGGAGTTCAAAGAGTGTTTTTGTAAAGTATCATTAGAATATTAGTTATATTCACTATGGGATGAAAGTTTAAATTGAGTGGTACTTATAAGTACCGCCAGTAGATAAAGGGTTAAATAAAATGACATTTAATGTATATTTTTAGATTTCTCTTAAACACATATTCAGTACTTTCGCGCTACACACACATGAGCGGCTAAGTGCGAAATATTTCTGTATTTATTTGAACCTTTTTTATTTTGATTATATCAGAGTTTAAGCACGTAGTTTTAATTTCGTTTGGCAATTTAATTGCGTAATGTTACATGGAAAGTAGCACATACTGAATTATTGACATTGTCTTATTAGCAAAAAGAGTACATTTAAATAATCGGGCTGTATGTTTTTTTTTTTTTTTTTAAGATAGATTAAGAAAATTCATTCTTGAATTATATATTTTAAAAACCATTAAAAATTAGTAAATTGAAATTTAGATTTCAAAGTAATTGCATTTGAAAGTACATTTTCTTTCTGTTGAACGGTGATAAAATTTAAATTTGTTATGCTTAAAAATTTTTTTAATGCGATAAAACAATGGTTATGTCGTTGACACCGCCGATATGACATCGGCATTTTTTGGACATCTGTTTGCTTTATAAATGATATATTTTATCGGTTGTTTAAAAGTAATCGATAGACACATTGTTCCCTCTCTTAATATATCTATTTCGTTGCATTTTTTTTCTTATCTGGAAAATGATATTTTGCTAACATTTTCCTTTAAAAATCTGAATAGAAAACGTTGTACGCTCGAGAAGTGATTTAAAATTTATTTCCAATGTAAATTTTAATTTAATGTACAAATTTCATTGACGAACATATCATTTCCTTTCATATTTAGGAAATACAAATAAAAAAATATACGTTTACTGCATCCATCGTTCAATTTTTAACGTTTTCACATGTTTCTGTCGAAAACTTTATGCTATTTTATGTGGATCTAATTTCATCTATCAGCACTTGGAGATTCCTTACAGAGTCAAGAGTTTAACCTCTTTCGAGCAGGACAATTATTGATTACGAAGGATTTATTCCTCGCTTAAGGTTAAGTACTATTTCATTATGACCTTCTGGAAAGATAAAAGTTTTATCTCAGCTCATGGGTCAGTGTCATATCTTTGGAGAATATCTTTTATTCCGTTTAACTTTTGTACACTTATTAATATTTTATATGTGAAATAAAGATTGCCTTATCGATGATTACTATATTGCCTTAATTATTTTGCATTAGAAATAGAGTAATTATATTATACAATAATTCGTGAAAGAAATAATAGACGACTTTTGCAGTTAATATTCTTGAGTATGATTTTGAAATATGTTTTTTTTTAATTATTGATAAATAAATAATAAAATATTTGTAAAAAGAACTTACAAAAAAGGCTATTTTCATATCTCTATACGATAATTTTATGATAACGTAGCATGGTGTTATAACTTTTTTTTCAAGGCTATACAATGACTGAAATATGACTAAAAACAAAATTGACTGAAAACAAAATTAAATTTTTAATGTCGCCATTTTTTCACGTGACATAGAAAATTAGTCACAGTCACGTCACTAAGCGGTCGATAATCTCCATTCTGCCCCAGAGATGCAACTGACGAAAACACTGGTTACAGTGGCTTCATATTGCTTCACCGCGCTCTAAAGAGTCATTGTGTGACCAAGTAAAGGTGCTACGTTTTGGTTACTGTAATGCTAGTGAACAATGTTCGGCATAATGATGTCACCATAATCAGGTTCTCTGCTATGAAGACATTTTACGTGTCCAATTCGATTTGCACTTACGGATCACGCTTCTTTTCACTTTGATAATCCCTAAAACAACTGCAACACGCAGCATGAAGCACATTTGTTGTCTTCATGAGGAACTAATAAAGAAGTTTTTATCTAATAAACACTTTTTGTTAAAACCAAATGTTTTTTAATAAATTTTCAAAATTTCATTGTAATCTTTTGACTCCGCAGAATCGACATTGCCTAAATTGTGTGCTTATAATGGCTTGTAAATACTGACAGCTTTCTTTTACATTGTTGTTTACAGTTCGCATTATAGTTGTAGATAAAATTGTCACGGAAATGTTGCTCTATTGCCCAATATACACTGTAGTGCAAGGTAATATAAAGAACGATACTCTACAAGACCCCCCTTTTAACATTTGTACGTGAATTTTGAATCGTCTCGTAAAAGTATTTCCCAAATTTCGCGCAAGAAGCAACTTTGATAGAAAAAACAAGTTTATAATTGTAATTTTTTTATTAATTCATAAAGTACATAGTATAGGGTTATGTATGGAATAGCATATCGCGTAAATGACCTAAACGGCTTTGATGCCACATACACACACTTTTGTTGAAATTTTCAAGATATTTTTGCATAAATGTGGCTTAAATTGAATGATATAGTTCTCTATTTCCTTCTTTAAGGTGTGTGTGGTCGTAGGCATGTTGGCATAAAGTTAGACTTCCTAAAAAACCCGAAAGAAAAAAAGTCCAGCGGTGTTAAATTCACATCACGAAAAGGGTGAAATACACGACAAGGAAATGACTCGTGCATTAATTGAATTGTTTTTTTTTGGGGGGGGGGGGGGGCTGTATGGCATGCCGTCTTGTTGAAACCACGTGCCGTCCACCTTACTGCAATTTAGGCACAAATAATGCAAAATTCAATTCTTTCGTTAATTTTGGGACATCCAGAAAAGACGTGAAAGCCATTTTCTCGTATGGTATTCCATACAAAATCTTATACTGCATGCTTTATGAATCAATAACAAAATTGCAATTTTTAATTTTAAACCTGTGTTTTCAATCAAGCTTACTTTTTGCGTGAATGTTTGAACACTTTTCATGAGCAACGCAGATATTAACAATAAAAAATCAGATTAATTTCAAACATGCAATAACAGCATTAAATATTTTATTTTCATTATTGTTATTATATTATTCAAGAATAAAAAACGTTAAAGGCGCTACATTATATTTACAAAAAAATCTGATTTTAAAGAGGGTTCTTTTTTAATCTATTTATAGAAAACTTTCTATACGTAACTCGAACGGGATTACCTAAATCCATTTCGCTTCATTTCATGTAATTTTTTCAGTTTTAAAAGGGAAACGTTTATCGGCATGAAAGAAAAAAAATTCTAGCAAATATCTTTCAGAACTGTTTATTTAGGACATATATTTTTAACATTAAATTTCTACAATATAGAAATTCTATTACTCGATGTATCTTTTTTTAAGATTTTCAATAAAAATATCGTTAAATTTTTGTTTAGTAGAGTATAGTATTTCAACTGTATTTCTACCGGTGTCAAACGACAATCTTTTTAAAGTTTTGAATTATGTTTATTTTCGTAGATTTTGAGTGTAATGATCATAGAAAAAGTCTTCAGTGTATTAATTATAATTTCTAATTGTTTCTATCTAAAAATTACTAATGGAAAACAATAAATTCAAATCTTTTAAAAGGTGTCATTTGACTCCGGTAGAAATAGTGTTAAGTGAGTAAAGTTTAGTTTTTGAGTGAGTTAATCTATTACTTATTACAAAAAAATTCTATCAAATTTTATGATCTATCGTGCTCTCCAGTATATGGAGAGTACGATGCTTGGTCTATGATGTTCGTTGGATTTTTGGACAAATTCTTACACAACATTAACTTTGTGCGGTGTTGCATTATCGTAATGCAGTATCCGCACGAAATTTCAGCGATTTTAAAGATGATCTTTTCAACTAATTTTTACACTGTCAAAAATCTTAGAGCACTCAAAAGTAATCACTAAATAATAGCTACTGTCAACATACTAAAACATAAATGGTACTCAAGATCTGATTTATAGCTTGGTAACGAGGTACCCACTTACAAAAAAATAATTTTCATGATCTCATTTATCGGAGACTTTTAAAGGATAAATTCCGGGTATTTTTTACACGATATACATTTATTACAAGGAAAGGTGATTTTGTTGCAAATTTCGTTAACACATCGTTGTTATTGTTAAATTTATGAACATAAATCGAAGTTCGTGTTGTAGTAAGACACATGCATTTTGCAAAATTAAAGGATTGCGACCCAAGTTTTCCATTTAAATATCGTTTGTTACATTAATACGCAATGAAGTTTGCACGTGGTATTTTGAATTTGGTTGCATATATTTTTAGATGTAAATCTGTTCAATTAATGGCCCAGCTTGTGGTTAAAATGTGCGCGACAAATATATGCTCTTATAAATATCATTTGTTGCATTAAAACGCAATGAAGTTTGCACGTGGTATTTTGAATCCGGTTACATATATTTTTAGATGTAAATATGTTAAAATAATGACTCAGCTGGCGGTTCAAGTCAGAGGGACAAATATATGTTGACACAAAATGTTAGACTCACCTTCGTATGGTTGAATTTTCTAAACTATACATTTTAATGTCAATAATTCAAAGTGCATTCTGTTACACACGTGTTAAACTTACCATTTTGTTATACACGTACAATATTTTATGTGTGCCTTCTAGTTACAAGAATAAACTAAAGACTTAATTCATTCCACATACTAGGAATAATGCTTTGCATCTCAGATTGTGGTTGAAAATGGCTGAAAGATATATAGAGATTGTTTTATTACACAGGAAAGCACAATATTCATACAAGGCATATTGGAAACACGTTGAAAAATAAGTATTGGTAAAAAAAGCCTGGGATGGTTGGGTTTTTAACTTTTAAAAATTGTTTTTTGTGTATTTTTAGCGCTGACTACGAGAATGATCTTTATTTTTAACCATCACGTCAGGACTTTTTGCAAATCGTAAATTTCAAAGGTAAAAAATAAAGTAATAGCGAAAATCTGTTACTAAAAAATAGTGGAAGAAGATGGTTGTGTTTTTTAACATTTGATATAACAGCTTTAAATATTTTATTGCTATTATTGTTATTTTATAATTGAAAAATTGAAAGTGTGAAAAGCCCTACATTATATGTACGAAAAAAAAAAAAACTTCTGACCTTAAAGAGGATTGTTTTTTAATCTTTTTATCGAAAACTTTCTATACGTAACTGAAACGGGATTACTTAAATCCATTTCACTTCATTTCAGATAAAATTTTCAGTTTTAAAAGGGAAAAGTTTATCGGCATGAAAGAAAAAACATAATCTAGTAAATACTTTTCGGGACTGTTTATTTAGAACATGTATTCTTTAGATTAAATTTCTAGAATATAGAATTTTTATTCCTCGATATTTCATTATTTTAAATTCTTTATAAATATCATTAAATTTTAGTTTAGTACAGTATGAGTATATTAAATGAGTAAAGTTTATTTTTTCAGAGAGTTAATCTCTTACTTTTTTCCAAAAATTACTATCAATTTTTTATAACGGATGACTCAGACAGTGGTCAACCTTTTATGTCCCAATTTAGGAATTCCTTAAAATTTCAAAATTCTTTTAAAAATTCTTCCAAAATTCAAAAAATCTTCTAAAGCATTTTTCGGGAATTTTGGAACTACTTTAGAAGATTTACGCGATTATTTAATAAATTTTAGAATTATTTTGCAAATTAAAATTAGTTAATTAAGTTTGTATTTATAGAGATTTACTGCAATATTTATAACTTCACTCAAATGTTTTATTTAAAATAATTTTATAGCATTTTATAGAATTAGGAAATGTGCAAATATAATGCTTTTACGATAGAAATAAAGGAATAATTCTGAAATGAATCTTTTCACCTACAATCTTTCAACGTCGAGAAAGCTGAAGAGATGCAAATGAAAAAGAAATCATCCCTTTAAAAATATTTTTATTTCTTGAACCAATAATGATTTTCGAATAAGATAAAGTAAACTAACTCATTCAAACTGTAATACTATTAATGAAGGTTAAAGTTGACAGGGTATACGGTGTCGCTGACTGACAAAAAGTGCATTTACCGTATTTACTATTTTAAGAAAATGCACAGAAAAAAAATGTATATGAAAATGTCCTTAAAACAATTTCTTTATGTTAACATCATGGACAAAAATGCAGGTTTGATTTGAACAATTACACTCTGCATTTTATAGAAAGTCTTGTACGACAATGTTTCACATACAAAAATCAGTTTAGACGTAAATTCTTGATATTTATTATGACCATTATCTCCCCTGTTTTATCTTGCTTATGGGTATACATAGGATGAACTTGAAGTCCATACATTACAAAAACGGTAATCGAGTTTCTAAGATGGACAATTACTTTTGTAAATTGTAACTACAGCTCCTCTATAGCTTATACAATATCAAGGCTGTATGATGGTTCTTGCCACATGTGTTGTTCATCATTTATTTTGTAGAGCTAGACGGAGCCTCCTTTATTTAGTCTTTGTTGTTTTAATATCCCAAACTGATGTGGCAAAGTTTCTGTCCTTCATATAAATCCCAAAATAAGAAATTAAGAGCAATAAAATCCGAAGAGAATGCAGGCACGGTGTTGGTCCATTTGTTTAAAACAATCTGCCAAATTTCCATGTAATTCACTGCTTATACTTGCTGTCAAGCTTTTCCATCTAATTGACTTTAAAAAAATGCGATCAAGGCTATTCAGTAATAAAAAATATACCTTACAATTTTCAACTGTTATTTCTCGTCAAAGTTTTGTAACAGAGCGATACTCTGTGCTCACCTTATACTTCCTGTTTTATCGTTCTAATATATTAATTACAATAAAGCGGTTAATCCTAAAAAAGTATGAGTATCCAATAAATTTAGCATGGATTGCAGTGATCAGGTTATAAAAGAAAAACAAATAAGAACGCCCTCTGATGCGTATTCAAATCCAAATTTGGGCCAACATATATATTTTGAATAGAAATTTTAAACATAGGTTTTGGTACATTCCTACCCAAGATAAATATTATATTTAACGCAGAAACATGTAAAATTACTCTTTGTTAAGAGATTTAAGTCAAAATTAAATAAGAATGATTTTTTATAATAAGGAGCTTACATATTATATTTAGTGCAATCCCATGCTCTATACTCCGATACGCTATGACATTTTAGAAATATGTTGGGCGATATAGGTTAAACTCTATACAGAACTAACTGTAACATGTATTCAGAAAAATAAAATACCATGAATAGGAATTAGTGTTTTATTTAGAAAGGTTACAAATTTCTGCAAAACAAATATAATTTCTATAAATATTTTAACCGTATTCAAAACATACAAAAAGGTGTAAATCCATAAAAAATGAGAAATTAAAAAATTTCAGGAATCTAAGATTTTTTTTTTATGAATATCAAATCTACAATAATAATTAATACAAAGACATGCTACGATTAAATAATAAGTAGATAATTCCCATGAATTTATTATATCCTTTTCTGAAAATATTAGATACAAGAGTAATGTTTTTTTTCTCAATTACATAATCTGTTATGCGTTACTTTGAAGATCTAAGGAAAGTTTCTACAATAGGTTACTTATCTATATAAATGGTTTTTTTTTTGTCTCTTGTTTCTTATCTGATAGATTCTTTGGTAATATTAGTCACATGCAATTTCTTTTTTCTTGATGCGAATGCTGCCATAAGTAGGATACTGCTAAGATAAATGACAAGCACATATTTATGTATACATATACCGGGTGTCCCAAAAATGACCGATGATTTTAAAATTCAATAATCTGAAAACGGTGACAGATATTAAAAAAATCTTTGTAGCAGGGTTATGTAAGATGTCAGGAGTTTTTATACTGCGATTCCCAGTTTTAGTTACAAAGAGCAGCGATAGATGGCGCTGCATCCAGTCTCGATATTTAGGCCTTTCTCTTCTCTCATGCGAAAAAAAGGAGATTAAAATGTTTTGAATGGATCCCGAAGTACCAAAAATCGGGTCTGGAATTAGCATCTATTTCTCGCAGCGCCATCTATTTTTTAAAATTCGAACTAAAAAAAAAACCTGATACGCCATGTACATAATTTGTTTTACCAATTGATCCGGTATGGCGCCAAAAGGAATATACAGTCGTGTAAAAAAAAGTAAACATCCCCTACTAACTCTTTAACTAACAGTAATAGAAGAAAGTTACTGATACCAAAAGATTCAAAATAAAGTCTACTTTTTAATGATGTACATAAAATTTGCTTAGTAGAGCATCTGAAGATCAAAACCAGGCCAGACTCTGTCTTTTTTCAATGACAGCACTCAATTTTGAAAATTAATTTTAAATCTTCCATTCAAACTATGCCTAGAAACGGAATTTCATGTCATTTGGATGTTAAGCTTTTGAATTATAATCATTTAAAATTTAAAGCTTCTAATGTTAAATTACATTTGCATATTTTCATTAATATTTATGGAAATAATAATCCTAATGTGATAATTTTGAATGTGATTATAATACTGAAAAACTCAAACATAAATACATTGAATTTGTGATTTTAAAATTTTTATGATATGAATTCTGAAATTAATATTCGTATAAAATAAGAAATTCAACCTAGAAATGTTTTGATTTATATTTGTTTTGTTCTGTTTTACGCAATTTCTCAATTTCAAATTTTTCTTCCAAGAATATTTTTGAAAAAAACGATATGCTTAAAAAATCTCAAAATGATGGTTTAAGGGCCCGCCTATGACGTGCAGTAAAACATAATTTAAAAAAATATGCATATTTTACTCATTTTATTGAAACTTTTGGCAACGATACAATAGGATGGCAATAGCTGAAACATATTAAGCGAGCGAAATGGTCATATTGACAAGAAATAATATACATACTCATTCTGTAGCATTTCAACAATCGAGTACCGAACTTCAATTTGAATACAACTCCTAAAATATGGTCATTTTAAAATAATTACTTTCTCTGAAATTTATCGTACGAATTTTATGAAAATTTCTTTTTAGGCTAATTGATGGGTGTAGAATTTATGTTTGTGTCAAACTTGGGTATTGCTATTGAAAAAAAAAAAAACTTTGGGTTTGATTTGATTTCTAGATGGCTCCCTAAGCAAATTTTATATACATAATTTAAAAGTAGACTTTATTCCCAATCGCTTGGTTCAAATAACTTTCTTCTACAATAATTTGTTGCAGAGTTAGTAGGGGGAGAGTGTTGCTTTTTTTCCACGATTATACATAAAACGAGACACATATAAACATACACTTATTCAATGCTTCTGTTATAAAGTACAGTCCATAAAATTATATGTGCAGTCTATTTCCTTATAATATTTCCGAATTCTAGATGCACAAAATAGATATAAGTAGAAAATAAATTCATTCTATTATTTATTTCCTTTAGAAATAAATTTTCTTACGATATATAATTTGTGAAAAGTGTAATAGGAGATTGAATTATATTTATTGGGAAGTTTAAATTTTATTTTATAAATTTTTATTGCGTGCCATTACTTATATTTCAGCAGGTCATTAATTTTTTTAACTAAAAGATTACATTTAAAAAATGTACGAAATTCTCATATTTTTATTTTATATATTTTTCTACTTTTATGTCAGAAATATTTAAAGTTTGCAAATAGCATATTTTAACGAGCATGATTTGTCGCAAAATTAACTTGTTTTTAATTCATAAAGAATATTTGGCAATTTATCTCTTGCGCCAGGTTAACAAGAACATGACTAAAAATTAATTTATTAGTTTATAATTCAGTTAAAAAATATTAAAATGCGGCATGATAATCGGAAACACACTTGCATTCTAGCAAATCAGAAAAGTAGTAAAAATCAGCTATTAAATTTCCTGTTTAGATGCGAAAAACAAGTGAAATCAAATAAAAAAATGTAAAAAGTGTAGGTTGAGGTTCTAATTACAGCATTGTTTTTCTCTTTTTTTCTTTTTATACGATGCGCATATTGTAAAAATAGAGAGATTGTGAGAAAAGTTAATTCATAGTAATTCTAAAGATGAATGTTATTTTCATTATTATTTTTAAAATCTGAATTAAATTAAGAATGTGACATAGAAAAATGCTAACAATTTACAATATTTATAATTGCTCTCAAATATTGTACAATAAGAGAAATACATTATGCATCCGGAAACAGATTTAGCTATTTTCGTCAAAAAACTTCTTTTATTCCATCTTTATTAACGAAATTTAATACAAATACATTAAAATGAATTTGAACGAATGCTGAAATACTGCAAGCAAACGTCAAAGGGAAAACGGAAACCCCATACTAAATACTATTGGTTAAGAACGGATGTCGTAAATTTCGATTCATTTGCATATTAAATCGATACGTCTGCAATAAAGGAAATGTTCTCATATTTCTTAGATTTCACTTAACTCTAAAATAGCAAACATAATTAATGTGCTAAATACTATTTGCATACTGAACAAAAGGATTGAATTACTGCATAATAATATATTGATTGCAATCTATTTATTGTGTTAAGGCGTCAAACAGCTAGCATTCAGATTGTAATTCTATATTTTAAATCTATGCTTATGCATATGCTTGAAATATTAAATTAAAAAAATATATAAATTAATTAAAATAATGGCATTTGAATGTAAGGCAAAATTTATATTTTATTATATAACAACAAATATTTACTAGCAAAATCAAAAGTGTTAAATTTTGTTTATAAATGTAAGAAAATTGCAAAAAATAAAAATATGCCTATATTATTTTTAATGTACACACCTTTTTTGTATATCTTTTATAATATATAACTTCGCTTTTGCAAATTCGTTCACGATAACTCACGCGCAGGAAAAAAAAAAACTAATTAAAATTAAACACATATAGCCACATACTGTTGGAATAAAGATAGCAGGGCTCATTTTCATTCTTCAATTAAAGTATTTTTAAATTGTACATACAGATTGAATATATTTTGTATTAAAGTCTGTAAAATGGAAATAAGAATGACGAAATTATGTTTACATACATGGGCTAGGTTATGCAGAGGACCTTTAAACATTCAAAAAATCAGTTTTCGTTTTTTTTGTTGTTGTTGTTTTGTTTTACTCTGATTTATTTTAAATTTCTGAACAATATGTAAATCGCCCCATTAAAAAATTCGCACTAATTCTTGTGTTATAATCATTTATAGACAGTGAGTATTATTGAAGGTCCGTAGATACTGGAACTTTAAAACGAGTTGTAAATTAGATTAACAAATTTGGAGTTTGTGCACACTGTTACTTTCACACTGTGTAAGCTACAGCTTAAAATAATTAACCAAATATGTGTTTCTTTATAGTCTACATGCTAAAACCAAAACAAATGCCACATTTTGGTTATTTATTTTTTTGCACTTGATTTTTTTTTTCTTGCGCTAAAATTATATTTTGAACAACAACTTTTGAGTATATTTTTGGTTTTAATATAGAGGTAGATGTCTTATAATTATATTTTGTTCAAAAATGGTTCTCTATATACATAATTTAGGGTTTAATCATCCGCGCAGCACTTAACCTTCCGTCTACCAGACGGGTCCATTGGACCCGACAGCAATATTTAATGTAAATTTTTCTCATGAAAAATAGCATTCAAAGTTTCGCGATTACATGACTTTTCCTGCAATTGTCTCCTCTATGTATATGCAATTGCGATTAAAATTTTGTTCGAAATTTTTTACCTATTTTTAATTTGTTTCGTTGTTTACCACGCGGGTCCATTGGACCCAACATTAAAACAAACGTAATATACTGTTGCTTTCTTTTTCTAGGGTTGCCATAAATCATGAGGAGGAACAGGGTTACCATAATTGGCTGTTTATCGCCCATTTAGCGATGGATTTTTAGTGCCAATCTCGCCAAATTTGGCGACTTTATAATGAAGTTTTGAGAACATTCTAGACTGATCTAGTAAACTTCGTGCTCTATATATAAAAGGTTACTTCTGGTTCAGAGAGTCATTTATCAACAGACACAGTTAGTGAGCGAATGGTGTCTATTGATGTTTTTGAGTCTTTTCATTGAAAATAGGACTTGATATTTGAAGACAAGTAATAAGTGTAGTTTGTACGTGCTTTGTTATTTTACAAATATTCATCATTTTCTTATTTCCTAACTTATTTTTTGTTAAAAACTGAATTGAAGATGAACAGAAAAAAAGTATTGACTCAAGAGGAAATTCAAAAAATTATGGAAAATCCGGACGATATAGAATTCGACACCGATGATGAAAATCTGTCGTCTGATGAAGGTGAAGTAGATTATGTTGAAATACATAATGAAATTTCTGATTCCTACTCAGAATCTGATAATGATTCCAATGAAGTAAATGTAGCAACCACAAGTACTTCAAATTCTACTTTTGTTTCCAAAAATAATTCACAGATCTGGTATAAGAATGAAGTTGCCAGACCACAAGGAAGACGTACTGAAATCAATATTTTACGTGAAAAATCTGGACCTTCAAGATTTGCAAATCGTGAAGTGGATTCCATATCATCCTCATTTCTTATCTATTTCCGAAAAAGACTTTTGGAAATTATAGTAAAATGGACAAACGCGGAAGGCAATAGAGTATTCGATAAAGAGTGGAAACCTATAGATATTATAGAACTTAAAAAAATCATCGGACTTTTATTACTTATTGGAGTATATAAATCGAAAAACGAAACAGTAAGCGAACTTTGGAGCATAAAAAATGGAAGACAAATATTTCGGGACATTATGAGTCGCAATAGATTCACAAGTATATTACGTGTCATAAGATTTGATGATGCTGCTGAGAGGCGTAAAAGAAGATCAACTGATAAATTAGAGCCAATAAGAGAATGCTTTGAATTGTGGAATAGCTATTTACAAGACGCTTATATTCCTAATTGGTCTATGACTGTCGATGAGCAATTAGTTTCTTTTCGTGGAAAATGTCCTTTCCGTCAGTATATGCCATCTAAACCTGGAAAGTATGGATTGAAGTTCTGGGTTATTTGTGACAGCGTAACATCGTATGCTTGGAAACTGGAACTATATACAGGCAAAAATGAAGTAAGAGAATCTCATCAGGGAGAAAATGTAGTTAAAAGATTGACGAAGGAAATTGAAAATTCTGGTCGTAATATTACATGTGATAACTTTTTTACGTCATATGCATTAGCAACACATCTTACTTCAAAAAAATTATCTCTTATTGGAACAATTCGAAAAAATAAACCTGAATTACCCGCTATGTTCACAAATCCAAAACATCGTTCTGTATATTCTACTTTATTTGGGTTTCAAGAGAAGGCGACCATCATCTCTTACTGTCCCAGAAAAGGTAGAATTGTTACTTTGCTAAGCACAATGCATAACACTTATGATATTGACAACAGCTTAGAAAAAAAGCCACAAATAATCCTAGATTATAATAAAACCAAAGGCGGAGTAGATACGATGGACAAAATGGTAAGAGCATATAGTGTGAAACGCACGTCGGTGGCCTTTGATTGTATTTTATAATATGATCGATATAAGTGCGATGAATGCATACATAATATGGTTGTCACTGAATGCTGAATGTGATCCGAAAATGAAAAAAAGGCGGAATTTCATTATTCAACTTGCAGAAGAATTAGTAGGTGAAGGAGGTATCGCCGTCTCAACATCTACTTCAGAACAACTTTACGCAAATAGTTTTGAACCGCCACGAAAAAAATCAAGATGTCATATTTGTCCCTCTAAAAAAGATCGAAAAACACGAACATTATGCAAGAAGTGTACGAAAAATGTTTGCGGAGAACATTCCGTCGTTATTTGTACTTCATGTACAGAATAATTTTATTATGATGAAAAACGTTTTGTAGTCATTATAATATACTATATATATTACTTTCTTACTGTATGTGTTACTTTCTTACTCTATTACTATATATATCACTTTTATATATTGTATAAGGTGCATTAATAACAAATATATTCATTGTAGATAAATCGGTGTTTTGTATATTTTGAAATCCTATATATTTTACATATGGGTCCAATGGACCCGAATGGTAGTTCTTGCATATACTTTTTTTTGGTAGTCTGAAGGTTAATGATTTTAACTCACGCATTAGTGAGATGAATTTTTAAATTTAAAATTTAAATATTCATTTTGTATATACAACGTTTATTTTTCTGGATAATATTATTAAGAATATATTTTTAGGCAGAAAGGGAAAAAATAGATCTTAACGGAATGTTATTTGTGTTTTGGTACTTTGAAAAAGGCGATATTTTTTATCGTTTAGACAAAATCAAAGGTTCTGTACCCCCTTAGAATGCTTGATTGTTTATTTTTCAGAATTCCATGGATTGGATTAAGATTCAACTGTACTTATAAATATTACTCCAAGTTGACATATTTTAGGTAAATTTTGTTTTAACACTGAGATTATGATAAAAAGCAAAATGTACGTCTGCTATTGAAACATAAGTTAGAATGAGATTATTATTATTTTTTTAAATAAGCTTTGCATACGTTTTAGATATCATTTGCATGGGGATAGGTTCTAAGTGAATTTAGCTGTTTTCTGGAATACAATATAAAAGCATGATTAATTTTTCCTAAGAAATTACCGTACAAAATCGACTGAACAATTTCTTAAAAATTAAATAATCATTTTCTATGTTAAATGTACTTTCATTTAAGTGATTGTGCCATTTACGATGAAGAAAATATTTTGATTTAAAACAAGACCTTGGATCAAATTGAAATCAAAGTTTAAGTTCTCGTTAAAAATTATATAAACATGCGTAGCTACATATAAGGTATGTTCTTTGGGGAAAATTATTTATTCTCTATTGTAGTTATATGTTTTCTTACAAGTTCGTTTAGTTAGTATGACAATATCTTGATATTAAGATACTTTTACACAAAGCGATTGCCTGTCCAAACGACAGGGATTTTTTACTTTCGGATAAATCCGGTTATGATATCAGTTGGTCTCGTTATATAAGTGAGTAATAAGTATTATTCCTAGCAGGGGGCACAACTGTCATGAAAGGAGGACGCTTTAATTTAAATGGTTACTTAGCTCTTGGTGGATGTTTGGGGCTCAGTGACGACAACAGGGCCTGGTTCAGCTCCAGCTGCTCTGACCCAGAGTTCTGTTATTGATAAAAATTATTATGGATTTTTGCTAACGAAATTTTTCCTCTGGTAGAATTATAATTTCAAAAACACCACTTCACAGAATGTCTAAGGAAATTTCCCTATTAACAAACAATGCAAAAGTTTTGGAATACAAGTGCCTATTGTTTATTCATCCGCACCCACGTCCCCAGATGAAAAGTACAAAGATAAGCCATCAATCAGAAAAATGTTGGAAAAGATTGAAGTTTTTGAAAGTTGATGAGAAAGAAAAGTGCAAATTTTTGCCAATCGCGTTGGGTTTACTGGAATCCTACTCCCAAGATTCCCTGCTGAAATCTAAAACGAAACTAATTTCTCATTTTCCATATACATCATTTCTATATCTAAATAATTTTTAAATAATTTATTTTGATTTAAAATGGATTTCATATATTTGAAGTGGATTGATCATTAATTCTGATACATGAAAACTAACGTTAATATGTAGATTTCATTAAGCGTCTTCTGTCAATTAAAAAATTATATATTTGATAGTTTTACAAAGTCATTCAGAAATGGAAGAAAGAAGTCTTAAAATCCTCAATGCTATCTCTTTCTTTAAAAAGAAAGAGAATTGAAGCGCATTCGACTTACTCAGAACAAATATTTGATTCTGAAGGGGAAGAAGATAAACACAGAAGATATGCTGTTTTATTTTTACGCCTCTAAAATAACCTCAAATACCCTGCTGTCGATTTTTCCTGATTTGATTATACGGAATATTTATTACAAGATACAAATTACAGTAATTTTAACTTTAGAAAAAAAAGAAGGGAAATTTCATTAGTTATCATCTATCAAATCTCTTTTTTTTTTTTTTTTTTTTTTTACCAAGGAAATCTTTTTCGCAGACAAGTATCTACCTGAAAGAGATGCAAAAAATGAGATAATATAAAATAATTATTTAAATTCAAACAGTCCAGAAGTTTTAGTATTTATACAGTACACTTGTACCCTACCAATTGATAAATAACTATGTATTCATCTGTTTTAAATATATACCATTTGTCCTTTATTATTATGATATAAACTTTTAAAATCCTAAGCTAAGGTGTTTTTTCCAGCAGCTTTATTAATAAATTGCTTTATCAAATTATATACAGGATGTCTACAAAATAGTTGGGTAATTTCATAAGTTAAGAACTTCCGAAATATTAAATGAAATTAATTAGTTGAAAGTAAGACTAGTAGTAATATTGCCAAAGATTATTCATAGAGGGCGTTAGGTGTCATAACTTACGCTATAGCTTAGCGAGCGGTAATCATTCTTGTTCGGCATTATGATAATGGAGACGTACAACTATGCTGAAAATGGTTTCATTAAACTCATTCTACTGTGCAAGTACGACGAAAAAATGCTGATAATGGTAAACTTGAACAATTTTTCTATCTTACAGCAATATGTACTTTAATATTTTTTCTGTTAATTCCATTCAAAAAATCATTCTTTTTGCCCAACTAATTTGTAGACACCCTGTATAAAAGCAATAGAACTAATAGCAAATTTAACCATAAAGAATTTTAGCTCAACAAATTTGAATATATTCGTCGTTTATATGGAATAATAAAATATTGCTTACAGAAATATAAAATAAATGTAATTACTAATCCATCAACGAACCTAAAATGTAAAACAGTATAGACCCCACATCCATGGATTAATGCAGGAGTTTACCTAACACATGTGACTACAAATTACGACAAGAAAAGAAAAAGTTAGACTATATTAGCATGACAACACGGACATTTAAGTTACATCTTAAGGAACGGATTTCAGATGTAAAGTTTGACCGCCCCCGTACAGCACCATCAAGTCTAAATCAAAGAAGTGATATTAATATATATTTTTACAAGTCCAAGATCATCAAGAAAATAGTCGGTTATTACAGTTCATATATACATTGTAAAAAAACTGACTAAAAACGGAGATTCTGCTGGCAATCTAGACGCCAGTACTATTTCCGTATTTCTACGGAAAATTTCCCCCATAAATTACAGAGAAATTATCATTTTTATTCAGAAAAACGGAACATTTTCCGTACAAATATGGAAATAGTACTGGCGTCTACATTGCTAGTAGAATCTCCTTTTTTTACAGTGTATTTCAGAATCTTTGGAAATTATATACCTAAATAATAACACTTGTAATGATACTTTATCCCACAATATCCACAAAATCTAGATCATTTTTATAAGTTAGAATAATAGTTTTTAAACACCAGCCAATCTACCATATGCTTTAGTTTGGAACATTCCAACGTGATTTTTGACTTGGACGGACTAGGTTCTCCGTTTAGTATTTTTATTTCGAACGCGGATAGAGAGTACGAGATTTTAGATGTAAAAATTTTGTATTTTATATATTTTCTATTTAGCAACGTACTACACTCTAAATTAAAATGTCTGAAATTCAGACACTTAAGTGTCTGAAATGGAGTGTTCAATTTTCAGACATTTTAAAATGTCTGAATTTTTTCAGACACTTTTTGCGTCTGAATTTCAGACACTTCAAACGTCTGAATCGCATCCATTTTTTTGTAAGCATCGTACGTAGCCATGTTTGACCACGTTGAATCCTGGAAAAATATTTGGCTGTGGTCCTGCCCCTCCCCCCCCCCTCCAATACAGCCTGATTTTTTTGGTGCTCTCAGTTTTGGTATACAATTTTCGTTACGTTGATAATTTAAATCTTTTACGACATTGTACTGATTATAATCAATATCTTGAACTTCAGGAGTAGAACAAGATTAAAAAACAAAAAATATTTATCTAAATATTAGATTTTTTTAAATTTATTTTGTTTTTAACCTTATTTTACTTTAAAAGTTCAAAATATTGATTATAATCAGTACAATTTCGAAACAGATTTAAAATATAAGCTGTACAAATATTGCACATCAAATTTGGGGGCACTACAGTCGTAGGGGGACGGGGCACTTCCCAGTTTGCCCTTCCTTTAATCAAGAAGTACTTTTGCAAAAAACGCAACCCTGCATTATAGTTGTCTAAATTGAGATGTCCGGTATTCGGGAGTATCCGTTGTGGGGGTTAATGGACATTCTCGAATAGCGAACACCTCTATTTAACGAATACTTTTTTAATCAGCAGACATACATATTTGTATATTTTTACCTCAAAAAAGTAGACATCTCCGATTATCGGACAAATTCCGCGGTCCCGAAGTGTTCGCTATTAAGTGCTTTTAAGGTACATAGATAAATATATATATATATTTTATAATCTTGTCCTACTCTAAAAGTTCAAAATATTTATTATACTCGGTTGAATGTGGAAAAAGATTTAAAATATCAGATGTACGAAAATTGCAAAAATCCCCCCCCCCAAAAAAAAAAAATGAAAATATAAAAAAATATATTGCCACATAGGCAATTTTACATATACATCACTTGATAATCACAACAGCCATTTAACTATGAATAATGAAAATAAATAAATAAATATTCTACTTTAATAACATTGGGGAAAAAATGACTTTGGTATTTTGTTAAATATATTTGCGTTTTTAAACTTGTCCTACTCTAAAAGTTCAAAACTTTCATTATAATCAGTGCAAGATTTAAGATATCAGCTTTACAAAAATTCATGCAAAATCCCCCCCCCCCCCAAAAAAAATGAAAATACTTATTTAAAAATTATGTTTTTAAAAAATTTATATTTCCACATGGGCAAGTTTTTATGTAGATCAGAGGGTACTCACAAAAGCTATTCAACTATCAATAAAAACAAATAAGTACATATTCTATATTAAAAACATGAGGAAAAAATAACTTATGATTTCCAAACTTCTTTCGTCTTAAATATATACAGTAACATCTGTCATTTTTGTATTTTTCGTATAAGTGCATATAAATAAAGTTACCACAATTTTAAATACGAAATGTAGTTAGAGGTTTTTACTTTTTCCCATTATAAATTTCAAATTACTTTTTTTATTAAAAATAATAAAAAAATCAGTATTAGAGTTGATTGCAAATCAAATGCATATGTATATTATTACAGGCAGCTTCATATAATAGACCAGTCTCATTTACTTTATTTATCTTTTTTTAATCTGCGGTTTTATGCCAGGAAGTAAGAAAGCATTAGGTCATCTTTCAAAGTTTTTTTTTCTTTACTTCCTTGTGGCCGTCATTTATTGCGAGATAAAAATTATCCGTTGAAACTAAGAACTGACATTGAATATATAATTCGTAATAAAAAAGAACATCATAAGTTTAAAAATATATACTTCTAGAATTAGTGGGGTTTTTTGCGAACAGATTCAAAACTAATTAAATTTCATGCAGGATTTTGGTTAGTACAATAAATAAAATCATAAAATACACTAATTTTACTACTATAAAGAAACTTACTTGAGTTGCTGCAAGAGGTAAGAAATATTTCTCGATTTGAAATTTTAAAAACTACCACAACCACAGTGAGGGAGAAAGACTTTCATCAGTTTAAAAGGTAATCCCATAATACATCCGACTAGCCATATTTAAAGAATGAGATGTTTCATCCTAAAAACAGGACCCGCCAGACAAAAGTTTCTTTTTTTTTGCCAGCTTCGACAGGACGAAGATGAATAACACAATATTATTGATATAAATTGATACGAGTTAACACTAAGCCCATTGCACACGCTTTGTAGAATTTCCGGGTGTAATCTTCAACCGTCGTCTACTTCTGTTCTGTGTCTATCCCGCCCTTGTATCGACGACAGCTTCTAAGAGACATTTGATGTCGAGCACACAGGTCAGATGTATGTATTCAATAAATAAATACTCCAAGTTAATACGAATTAAAATCACAGTACTTCACATTTCGCAAAAAACGAATTAAAATACACGCGTACATAAAAACAAACTTTGTTTGAATTACAACGTATACCACTTCGAACAAAGACATCTAAAACGCATGCGCAACTGGGAGTGCTAGTGCCCCCTGGTGGTTATTGCGTCGGAAGAATCAAAACGTCTAAAATTAAGACACGTTTAAAGCAATGAAGTGTCTTAAAATAAGACGTTTGCGGATATTTTAGACATTATTCTCAGTTCGTTTACACCATGGTCATAGTAAGACGCTTATGTATCTTAAATTAAGACATCTATAGTGTCTTAATTTTCAGATTAAGACACTTAAGTGTCTAAAATTCTTTTTCAGTCACATATGTGTCTAAATTTAAGACGCTTCTATTTGCAGTGTAAACACATCTTAGTAAATTTTGACTGAATTAATTTTTATTTTAATTCATGTAATGTGTTTTAAAAACTTGTTTGAAAATACTATTTTTCATGAAGATATGTAATACTTTTTTCAACTGGATAAATCATATTCAAAGCAGGAGCAGCACAGTTAAGGTTTATTCCAGCAGAGCAAAAAATGTCCAGACCAGGGATCGGACTTGGATATCTTACACTGTAAAAAAAAATTTGTAAAGTTACTAAATTTTTTCTAGGAAACTGGGATTCCAGGAACTTTTTATGTAACGGCAACAAGAAAAATTCCTGTAACAGATGCTGTTACAGAAATTTTTGCTGTTACCGTTACATAAATAGTTCCTGGAATCCCAGTTTCCGAGAAATATGTTAGTAACTTTACAGATTTTTTTTTACAGTGTAGCTGCCGTGCAAATGATTTACCTATTATTCTATCCGGACTATACCTGGTTCTCTCTTATTTGTTCGATACGGCTGTGAACTGCAGTGCTAGTTTCGTTCATCCGAACTATAACTAAAGTATTTACATGATCAAGATATACAGGAGTTTCCGTGTTATCACACACCTTCGTGTGAATGCTTTAGTTATAGCTCGGATGAATGAAGCTGTCCAACAAATAAGAGTGAATTGTGTCAGCCGGGTATTGTTCAGATAGCTTAATAGGTAAAGCATTGGCACAGTAAGCCGAGATATCCAGGTTCGATCCCTGGTCTGAACATTTTTCGCTCTGTTGGCTCTGTAAACCTCAACTGTGATAATCCAGCTGTGAATAAAATGATATCCTATTTTTATTTAGAGTAAAGAAAATGCAGCTTTGTCATGTTAAAGAAATTAGTTTAATTATTAGTCAATAGAAGGATATAATTAATAATTAAAAAAAAATAAGTTTAAAAAATAAAACGTGAAAAGTCTGTAATGGCAGGGGGAATCAAATGTGGCCAAAATGCGAAGGCATACTGACCCAAATAGAATTCCTATTAGCCACACTGCCATTACGTGACATGGAAGGTGACTAATATCCCCGTCACTGTTAATTCGATTACAGCCCTCTTTATACTAGGCCTATGCATTGAAACAAAAACGGCGGATGTCCTATACGATTAAAAACCTTTTTTTTTAACTTTTCATGTCCCTTGAATTTATATGCAACATTTTATTATTAATGAGATGTTCACAACCAGATTAGATTTTTTTTTAATGAGATAGTCCATTTAGGACGTGCATAAAATTTGTTTTATGTACTGCCACAGTAAACAAAGCCTGTTTTCACATAGTACTTTCTTTTATATGGCATCGGTTTATAGACTTGGTTCACTACATTAGTGAATAAAACAGATTTTATGCACGTTCTAAATGAATTATATAATTTTTTTTATTCAAAATGGTCTGCAAATTACCTTTAAATTATTATTTGCTGTATTTAATCTTGAAAAATTAAAATTAAATATACTGTTTGAAAAAAAGACTACTGATGAATGATTCTACCAAGACGTGAATGATCACACATGGGATCGTAAAGTCCTGAACAATCGTCCGAGGAGAGCCGCTATTCTTGAGTCAGCAAATAGGCTTATTAACAGAGATCTGTGATTCGATACATACTATTTTGTAACGATTTTGATATTTCAAATAAATTAGTCATTGTGAGTAAACGGTGGAGTCTCGACATGTACGTCACTTGGGAGGCGTAATTAGATAAAATAAATAGCTCACTTCTTGGTCAACTTTGAGACCGTCACCACTGTGCGTCAAATCGGCTATTACTATTACAGCTAATATCTACTACGTCTGTTACTGTGGTAATAATTTCTTTCTTTCTTTATAATTGTCTTGCAATAAATAGGCATGTGTACTTAAGTTTGAAATTATTTCATGTAAGGCAGATTCTTACAAAAAATGTCTTAATCACTTAAAATATAACATGTTTCATGCATGTTGTACAAAAAAATAATTATTTTGTTCCAATGAATTAATAAGAAAATTGACAAAAAAAATATTATGAATGTAATTTACAATACAATATTACTATTGAAAATTAAAACAAGCAAATGATAGATATGCATGAATTATTATTTTGATCCAATTAACACCAACACTAACAAAAAGATTCCCTTCATTAAGCTTTTTATGTCAAAAGAGTTAAGATGACTTTAGTAAAGTTTTGCAGAAACAGAAAAGGAATTCTTCCGAAAAGAAAATTGAAGCATGCATGACTTACCCAAATCAAATATTTGAATAAGAACGGACTCAAGATAAACACAGAAGAGTGCTGTTTTATTTCTGCGTCGTGAAAAATCTGAAATATCTTGAAGTTGAAATTTCCTGAAATATTGTTCAGAATATTTATCTCATGTTATATATAACAATATAAAGTAATTGTGATTATTAGAATTTTTTTTTTTAATTATTCTCACTTAATGATTATATCATAGTAGGATGGTACAAAATGTGAAAGATTATTCTAATTTACAATAATAATCTGCCTTTATATTCTAAATAACAATTAACTAAAAATGATTTTATATAAGTTATTGTTTTTAAAGTGTCTCTGTTAACTGTGTACACTGTCTCACTGTATACGAAACTACATTATACCACAATATCAATGCACATTATATTGAGAAGAAAATATTTCACCTAAAATTATTCATTTACTGTGTCGCAGTGAAATTTGTAAATTTTGTCAATAATTGGATAATTATTTAAATTTAAAAATAATGTTTTCAATGAAATCAGTTATGCAGTTGTCAACAAAAGGATGTAAGTATTGTAATATTTTACATGGAATATTCTTCTTTAAAATGTTTAACCTTTTGAAAATGAAATGTTAATGTAATATTTGTTGTTCCTTCTATATTGTATTTTATATTTATATATTTTAGCTGCATAGTTTATTTAACTTAATATTGTGAGATACGTAAAGTACTATAGCTAACAATAATTGTTTTAATGTTTCGTATTCCTTCACTTTTTAATGATATCAGTTCAATTATTTGAAATCCAACAAATATCGACAGCATTTAATGAAAAGTATCCCGTTATAAAGTTTTCCGGTTAAAAAAGAATTACATATTAACCCTTAATTATATTCTATTTTTATAAATATCTTGCTTTTTTATTCTTTGTCATGGTTAACTTATGTTTCTCCTAAAATATCTAATACAACAATTTCTAATTAACTTGCAGAAAATGTAATACGTTTAAATGTAATTTATTTTGCTACCGTTTAAATCCTAAATTAACGAATATTACACGAGCATGAATGATTAGCTTGATTCTATATACTGTAAGATAAACATAAAGATTTCATTGATTAAGTCATTATACGTCAAAAGATATATGACAGTTTTTGTTTTTAAAGTTTTAAAGAAATGCAATAAAAATTCTTTTTAGAAGAGACAGTTGGAGCACATCCGCCATACACAGATCAAATATTTGACTACGAAAGGGAAACATGATAAAAGAACAAACTTTTCTTGCATTTCTAAAAATTTTAAATATCTGAAATTTTGAATTTTCTGTATTGGGTGTTTGAAATATTTATGCAAAATTATATGTGACATAATCAATCATCTATTGATTACAAAAATGAATTAGTTCGTTTACGGGCAATGTACTGACGAAATTGATGAATAACAGCGAATAATTATATTTCATTCTCTCAGTATGTTAAATTTTTGTCTGTTTTTGCTACTGTAAATTGCTACATTTTGTTTGTTTCATTTTCTTGAAAACTATTTGCAAATATGTATGTTAATTTAAAATAAATACTATATTTTGTTGTTTGCAAATATATGTAACACTCATTTTTGTTTTTTATTTTATGCAAATGATCACATAACGATCATAAAACGATCATTAGTTATCGCCATAACAATTTAAACTATGTATCGAAATACCTTTAGTATTTGCCGAGAGAAAAAAACAAGAAGTAGAAAAGTTTACAAGATATACTTAAATACCAACAAGTACTTTGACGGTGACATAGCTTCTAGCACTGCTTGCTGGATTGAAAGATTGGTTTATTTTTTAGAATACTTGAGTACGTGAGTTTCAAAATTCGCCTTATCAAAAATTTGAAAAATGGAGTTTTCTCTATCAATCTATTCTATTTGTGAAACTGCACAGAAAAAAAAAACATATTCTAAACAGTTTTATCCTGTATTTCAGGCTTTGCAAAATCTTGGTTTACAATGAAAACCAATGGACGCAGTCTTGGGTTTTCCGCCATTTTCCAAAATTAGATTTTCTGGATTAGGCGAGTTCTGAAACTCACGTCCGCACTTCAAGGGGAGTCCGTCAGCTTACGAAAAATCCCGGTTATGTTCGTGCGGGGTTTTTGAAGGTTTTTGCCATTTTCAACAACTACACTGTAAAAAAAAAAAAAAAAAAGTTTTCCTGTAGGAATCGGAAAAATAGTTGCCCTTATCGTACCGGAAAATTTTCCGAACCAGCTCGGAATAAAATCCGTAAAATACCGTTTTATTGACTATTTCCTTTTTTTTACGGATTTTATTCCGAGCTGTGTTGGAAAATTTTCCTGTACGATAAGGGCAACTATTTTCCCGATTCCTACCGGAAAACTGGTCGGATTTTTTTTACAGTGTATACACTCTTCTGTAATTGATATATTATATAGATACAGGCATAACTATTTTATAACTTTTGATAATTATCAAGTAACAGAGTGGTTTATTATGTGTTATATCTGTACTTCTGTTTCTAATTATTTCATTTAAGAACTTATTCTCGAAAACTAAAATAATAAAATAAATTTCATGATGGCTTAAAAAGTACGCAAATATAATTAATTTGCGCCGTCGAATTAATAAATAATTAACAATTTAACACTTATTGTCAATTTAATTTGCAAAAATTTACATTTTAAAATATCAATAAGCAAATGATAAATATGCATTAACCGTTATTTAGTTTCAATTAACACATACACTGACACAAAGATTTTATTAATGAAGCTTTTTATGTAAAAGGAAATAAGATACCTTTAGTAAAGTTTTCTAGAAAGGGAAACGGAATTCTTCCGTAAAGAATGTTGAAGCATACTCGACCTACCCAAATCAAACATTTGAATAAAACAGGGACTAAAGATAAACGCAGAATTGTGATGTTTTACATATTCATCTTAAAAATTTTTAAATATCTTGAAGTTGAAATTTCCTTAAATGATTTTTCAGAATATTCATTTCATGTTATATATATAAGAGTATAAATACTCTGTTAATTTTATAAAATGGTACTTAAATAATCCCAGTTAATGATTATATTATACTTAGAGCCGCAAAGATTGTTAAGTTGTTATAATTTTTAATAATACTTTATATTCTAAATAAAAATGGACTAATTATGTATTTATATAAACGAGGTGGGACCAGTCAAACATTGACAGAGGAAAATGATTAAGAAGTAACTGTTTCATTGATTTATAATAAACATACACTGTAAAAAAAAATACGACCTGTTTTCCTGTAGGAATCGGAAAAATAGTTGCCCTTATCGTACCGGAAACATTTCCGACCCAGCTCGGAATATAATCCGTAAAATCGGAATAAAATCCGTAAAATACCGTTTTACTGACTATTTCCTTATTTTTACGGTTTTTATTCCGAGCTGGGTCAGAAATTATTCCGGTACGATAAGGGCAACTATTTTTCGGATTCCTACCGGAAAACTGGCAGTATGTTTTTTTTACAGTGCAGAATAACACGCAAACACAACAAATATCAAAACAATATCGTCCTTCAAAAAGCTCGGAAAAACAAATCCGGTATTTAATATTACATGTGCCTTCATTTGTTTCTGCTTATAATAGCGCCATGTTTCATCAAAAATCATTATCAGAAATCATTTTTTTTTTTTAATTTGGAAAATATTATTACACTCGCATAAATAAAATTGCATTCTTTCAGCTTTCTGATACTAAATAAATAATTGGGAAAGAAACAACAATTATTTAATGCACAATTATTTAAAATACGCTTTCTTAAAGCGAAAGTATTATATCGTTTGTAAAATATTTTTACTATAAACTAAGAAACATTTAATTGGTGAATAGAAACGAAATAAAACCAAAATTCACCGGATTCAAGCAGTACTTTTAACATTGCATGTATTTTAATTTCAATTTTAATGAGGAAATAAATGGTAACAAAAAATTACGGTAATCTACTATTTTTCCTTTACTTTTTATAGAAATCAGAAATGGAATACTTCACACTTGCCGCAATTACAAAATTGGTACTGAAAACTATAAAATAAATTAATATCTCAAAAATAAATTGAGATACAGCTTTCAAACAAATTGCATTTAAAAATACATTTTTTTTCCTTATGCGATGGTATAAAAACTAAAAATGTGCGATGTGTAGAAGTTTAAAAATTTTCAGTAGCGAAATTTGTAAAACGAAAATTCATTTCAAATTTGAAAGTGTTGCCATTCGCAGAATGACGTATGCGTTACGCACAGATATGTTTGTCCTTTTCCTTTATAACATATATAGAGTTTCACTCTTCTTTTATAAGATGTCGATTATAAAGCCTCTCTCTTTTCACTTTGTACACTGCCGCAGTGTGTACGAAAATCTTTGACAACATCAATGCACTTTAATTTAAGAGAAAAAAGTTTTAATAAGATTACTCGGTCAGTTTTATATATATTATTTATAATATATATAAAACTGACAGATATATATTTTATATTATAAATCAGGTTTATTATTTAGTTACAAATACAGTAATTAAAAATCAGTTTCAGCAAATACCGGATATAATCCGAAAAGAAGTCGGACTGTTCGTGCAGAATCTTAAATTATGTATATACAACAAATGTATACATGATCTTTAGAATTGCATATATAATAAAAAGAACATGTAAATTTGTTGCAGTCAGAACACGCATAACATAATTGAAAACTCACTAATAGATTATTTTCCAGAAACCTAAAATTCACTCGGATTCTTTTGCACAACCTTATACATTATCTATAGACATTTATACACACCAAATATTACACATTAAAATATAATTCAGGTAAAAATCGCAAAAAATGCACTTCCAGACATTACCAACCTCAAAAGCCAATATATCCAATTCTTTGCGTATCCCTGAATATGAATTTATTTATATTTCACAAACTTCTCTTACTATACTAAATATAGTTCATCAAAAAAATTCATAACTTAATTAAAAACTTCCGTTAAGGAATTCACATCCATAGGCAGAAATACTTTCAAATTATTTTGTATAACCCTGTATCTGATCTAACGAATTTATAAACACAACATAATATGCAAAAATTTAGTTAAACTTAAAAATGCATATCACAATTGAAAACGCACTTTCAGTATATATTGCTCATCGCAGTACTTTAACCGATTTTGTTTTTGTGAATCCCTGTAAGATAAATATTCTACACAGCATATTTCACAGTAAGCTTTTTATAGTGCACCTGACTAATCAATTTAAATGTGTTTCAAATAGTTTAACATCGATAAATACTCTACAAATATTTTTCTCTCTAGGGCATTATGTAACAGAATTATTTTGTCAAAATGAATGATAAATACATTACAATCCACATTCAACTGAAAATATGTTTTGGTCAGTGGCGTGGCGTCCGGTCATCGCTGGATGCGGCGATGACCAAGCAATATTTTAAAACTCTTAATAAGCTATTAAAACTCTACGATCCAGTTTTAGCAGAACATTTGGAGTTCATGTATAAGTGAAGGTAAGATTTAAAGTTTCTTTTTTGAACATTCAACCATTAAATTTTAGAGTTAATAATTTTTCACCACAAACTTAAATAATTGAGATGACCACCGAAAATTTTCACGCCACGCCACTGGTTTTGGTATACCTCAGGGTGGCATACTTATTTCACTATGTTATAATTCGTGTAGCCGCGTTAAATTGCATTTCAAAATGTATTTCCTGATTACTCTTATTGCACCGGAATACTTTTAAGTACCCCTATAAACGAACTCTTAATGCTACAGATTTCTTTTTTCTTCGAGATTATGCTGCAGTAAACCTAAAAAAATACATATTAATTTCATGGCAATCAGAGAATATTTATGAGAGTTTCATGTAGATGAAATGGCAGACAGACAAACCGAATTCGTAAACACTTTTCTGCTATGTTGGAAATTGCAAAAAAGTACTTATTTATCTTAATTACACTTGCTCAAATGTATGATACACCGCTAAAGCAGTCTTCTTATTTTAATTATCAGTAACTTTGTGGATTTTATCGAAATTATTTCAGTCATTTGATTATAAAATTGAGCAAATAACATTTCAATAAATATACCATTTTAATCAATTTCATAAAAAAAGAAATCAGTTTTACTATTTATAAGTCCCTATTTCTGTATAAAACATAAATACTTTGTCGCTTTTTAATTATATTATGTACAACTGTAAAACATGTGCGTATTTAAAACTATTTTTTGCAACATACATTTCTCAAAATGTATGCTTTTACAAAAGGTTTTTATGTAGAAAATTAGATATTCTGATATATTCTACAAATATTAATATTTAACATTAAATTTAAAAGACAATCCTATTTTTCATGCTTTTTTGTAAATATATATATTTTGTTTAAACAATAGAGGTATTTTAAGATTCACTTTCAATTTATAGACAGACTAAATTTTGCGAGAATTGTGATTTGCAAAATATCATTTCATATATTTTATTTCGTTTTAAAGTAAAAAATGACAATATAGATATTGCTCCTGGTGATATATTTGTTGCATTTAAATGAAAAACTTGTTTGTAGTATGTCATGCTATCTGTCATTAAATGCATAAATTGAAATTATACCGCCACATACACATAAATGTACAAGTACACACAACGATATCAGGTCTAAAAAACTTGAAATCAAAATAAGACAAATCGTGTTACAACAACTGTGGTGTTTAAAACTAACATTGATTGTTTGATTGATATGTTTGATTGATATGATTGTTTTGCAAGACTGGACCTTATTTTATATCATCAGTCTCCTAAAAAGTAATTATATTCTTTTTTATACAAAAATTATAGCATTAGAAACAGTATTAAATTTTCTAATTTAATTTAAACTGAACATTTTATTATAATGAGCTTATTTATATATTTTTAAACTAAATACAAGCTATAAATATAATCCTTTACCTTATAACTTCTAAGTTGAAAATTATTATTATTTAAGAGCATTTGGACGTTATTTATCGAAACATAGACAGAAATGCTTTCCAATACTTTTCGAGTACTTCCTTCTTTTCATGACATATTTTCCACATGTGATTCGAGTAAAAGCTTTTAGAGTGTTATACATAGTTATAGTTTCTGTCACGCAGTCTTCTGTTAATTGTAGAAACCATGTTTAAGCATTCATAGTTCTTCTTATAATAGTATCACAAATATACTTCATTTTAGTTATAATGAACTTTCTTTACAACTGATAGGGTAAGTTTATTTATTGACAAAAAGATTAATGCAGTTTCAAGCACACTGTAGCAGTTTGATTGAAATAATAACTATCGTGTGAAAGATAAAATCCAATAAGTATATACCAGTAGTTTGCTTTGATTTGCAATTACTTCCGAAGATTAATAATTGAATATTCTGAGCAAAATTGAAAGTGCGATTACGTAAGCCACAATAAGTTCACTTGTTAATTCGTTTTTTAATGAATTAAACTATGTGACAAAACATTCAACCGTAACTCCAAAATAAGTAATTTGAAAACATTAGTTTCTCTTAAATAATTTAGTTCTGAAAATTATATAACACTAATAATATTTGCTGGCACTTATCAGAATATATTTATAAATGTTAAGGAATAATTTTAAACAATTTTGTGACATAATTCTTCTTCCGAAATGATAACGCACAAATTTTTCTTTTATTAATTATTTCAAAATTATTAAAACTAGCTATACGTGTGCAGTATGCCTGGCTACTTATTGTTTCAATGAGAAATCAATTCTGCTTTTGTTTACGATTCGAAAATTACTTCCAGATTTCTGGACTTGGTTGTTGCGGTTATTTTACTGTGATATGTTAATTAAGTGGCGTTTGCGTAGTGAATATATACAGGGCGATTCACAAAGATCAAAACAATAAGCTATTTCCCTAAATATTACCCCTAGATACATACTTTCAATTACAAAGTTTCATAAAAAAAGTTGCAACACCATGTGATGTCTATTTGAGAAAATACAATAATTAAAATTTATACCCCCCCCCCCCCCGTAGAGTACAATTTCCCTTAGCCATTCCTGAATGAAACACAGAAAAAATTATCTCGATATCTGCAAAACTGGCAGTGATATTAAAATCCAAAATTCGTGAATTACACTATTTATCAATGTCTCTGCGCGGTAAGTTATTGAGTCAATTTGAATGCAAGGTAAGGATCATCCACAAATTGCAGTAAGAGTGGATTTCAGACAGTGCCTCTCCCTTGGACATAAAATAGCAGCGTGTGGATTTTACGTTAAATCTGCTTTCAAAATTTGCTGGAGGTCTGCACTATAGGTCTGCACTGGTCGAAATATCCAGGCCCGGTCCCGAACCGAACCATAGAAACAAAGTCCGTCCGGACTGGAAAGAAGTTATAATCTTAGCTCGAGAACGGGCCGGCATGACTGAATTTCCACAAAACATAGTTTTTTACGTCCGATATGGTTAAATAGTTGTTTCGTATGGGCAGTTCTGAACAAAAGTACTTATTATAGCTTTTTTTCTCATGCTTGTACTCGTTATTATTAAAGAAGCGCCAAAGGCTGCGATATTTATTTTTTTAATGAATCTCTATTTGTATTTGTATGTAAATGTTTCACTTATCATTTAATATAGTTAATCCATATTTTGCGTATTGGAAACATTGAAAAATGCTATACAGCAAACTCTTCTAAGAGGAAATCACATAGGAAAGAAAAAAATATGACAAGTTCCCTTTATAAGCAAGTTCCCTTCTTATGAGGGGCACAAGAAAGTCTATTTTATCAGGTATTATTATATTAATTTTTAAAGGATCAAGAAATTTTTCCATTTAAGACAGGATTTAGTCATAGACAGGTTCTTTTTCACTGGTTTTACTGTATTTTAATTTTTCCCCTTTAAATCTACTATCCTTTAAAAAATGGAATTTTAAAGTTTAATTATAAAATAATGGAGATTTAAAAATATATACATTTTTGTAAAAGTTTTTGGGCTGAGCCATATTTCATTGATTTTTGAACGGATCAGGTCTGTTAGAGACAATGATTTTAATACTGGTTAGGTGGAGTCCCGGACTGAAAATTTCGTCCCGTGCAGTTCTAGGAAGAAGGAAGGTATGAAAAAATACGTTAGCCCCGGTCCGGCCCGGCCAAGACTTCAGAAAAAAGTAAGTACCGGGCCTGGACCGGCCGCAGAATACAGACTTTTTTAACGGCCTCGCCAGGACGATATAAAACCTGAAGTTGTGAGTGCTAAATTTATGAAAAAACTCTAAATCGGCATATTAGATAAAGCCTTGTTTTAAAACTACTGACGGGCATTTAAATAGTACAGAAAGAAGGTGGAAAGGGAAAAAGTTAATCGGAATTGGAAGTTTAAGCTACAGGAAGGAGTTCCTTACACATATGCATTTTTTTTTTTTTTTTTTTTTTTTTTTTTTTTTTTTTTTAACATATAAATACATTATTTGGAGGCAATTTCTGTTTAAAACTTTAAGTGGCTTTTTCTGCATGATTGTTTTTTTTTCATCATTTCTCGTCTTTAAATTATTATAAGCCAAGAATTGTTAAAGAAAAAAAGGTTCAAACAAGGAACATGTCTTTTTTTATTATTTTATTTCGACAAATTTGAAAAAATATTTCCTTTTGAAAATAAGATTTTTTTAATAAGTTACATCGGTTTTTAAATTTATATTTTTAATATTCTTAAAATTAATATTTTAAAAAAATCCTGAAAGAACATTAGAAACAATAAAATTATATTTTATTCTTTAATTAAATGAGAAAAAAATGAAATTCGCCAAATAATGTTTCGAGTTATAAAGATTTTAAATTACACCACTTAAAAACAGTAATAATAATTTGAAAAATTTTTTAAACTTTATGCGAAATTTTAAGATGTGATCTTTTTGCAACTTATATGGTTAACCATCGCCAAAAAAAGAAAACAAAATGAAAATTTTAACTCAGTAAGTACATTTTTTTCGCGCTTCCTAAAACTGTTAAGGTAACGTTGTGTCTTGAAGTAACCTATTGTGTCGATTTTTATAAATCACCCTGTATAATGAGGTATTCGCAGGAAACTTCGTATTTTCCAGCTGATTTCTGAGATACGTTATTCTCGTTGCGACCAAAACCTATCGTGGATATTTCCCCAAGATGTTGAAGGATTTGCTTGGCACGCGGACAGTGAAAAGTCTTTGTAAGACGTAGTGACGTAGAATAAAGAGACGTAGACGTAGAATAAAGAGACATATTTAGGCTCATGGATTCTATTTAGTTCTGTAAGAGTAAGGTAATGATTGTGTTCATAGTAAAGTAAATGCCGCTGGAAGTATCGTGAATTTAGTGTAGATCGGGATTTTTAACGAATTGGGGAAGAGACTTATTATGTTTGCTTGGAGCCATCTGAAATTAAACTTGTTACTCCACTGCTTTTCCCGTTTCTAAAGTGGTTTAACATAATGTTGCTTTTTATTGTTAAATTGATATTATGTCCTTACTTAAAGGTAACAACCTTGAGAATATTCTTACTTGGTTAATACCACATGTTATACATGTTTTTCTTGAATAAAAATTTCCCTTCAACATTTGTTTACAAAATATTAAATATAAATAAATTTTAAGAGCTAGTTACCGGAAGAGAGATGTGAAAGGAATTTCATACACCATGCTATAATCCAGTAATTTGTTACTATTACTAAGTTTTTATATGTAGATATAGTTATTCTTACACCTTCTTCTGTTTAATTGGAGAAATATTTAATATTGCTTTGTTTTATAGAAGTAAAAATGTTCTTATTAATCTAGGGATTATTAAAAAAATATATGGAAAATGTATTTCTTCATGAAAGGAAAATGTAATATGTAGTCTGAAGAAATCTGTACCAAAATGGACAAAATAATAATAATTCTCAGACGACTTAAAAAAGAGAATTACATATCAGTCACTAATATTAATGACCAGATTATTAAACTAGAGAGTAATTTAATACTAACAGACTGAAATATTTTTCCAGAGTAATAACTAAATAACTTTAAGTAAAGTATAACGAACTTCTTCACAAAACAATTTTCCTTAAAGAACATTTTAGATATATGGGTTAATCATAACCAGATAATCTTGGTTACTGTATATTGGATTGAGTAATACATTATGTCTTCTCTTATACTTCATCAAACTTCCAACATTTGCCACTGGCTTCTGTGTTTTAAAAGAAGATGAGTTTATAGAAGATTTTAATCCCAAAGCAATAACATATATTTTCATTTTACTGTAAGACAAGTGGTTTGCTTAATATATGACATGTTATACACTATCTACAAGTCTCAAACATCATATACGAAAATGTACACTCATACCAAACGATATCGTCATAATTCAATTTGGAGAAATTAGTGTAAGAACGAATGAAGCAAATAGGTTCTATGCAGTTCAACCTTTTAGGAAAATAAAAGCATGATTGTCTTAAACTTGTCATCAGTTTATATCAACAACTTCCACAATCTTCAGAAAAATAAATACGTTCATCTTTATACAAAAAGAATGCAATATATTAAACTATTAACGTTTTCTAATTTAACCAAAACAAAATATTTTGTATTAAGAACTTATTTAGGAATTGTTTTTCAAAATAATCAAAAAAGTATGTGTATCATGATTATATTATATCTAATAACATACAAACTTTATTAATATCTTAAAGAAATTATGCTACATAGATATTTGTTACGAATAAACTTTTCTTTTAACTTTTGTGCTGCAAATTTAATAGACCTTTAACACCAATTAGAGTTTCTTAACGAAATATAGTTAGAAAGCAAATGCTTGGAGAATAACACCTTTCTGTCAATGTCATTATCTATATATTTGCTTAGGTAACCATTCCTAGTCAGTTATAAGCAGTTACAGTTTCTGCAAGCCTATCTTCAAATAAACGTTGTAACTGCACTAAATCGTTAATCAGTTTTTAATAAAATAGTAACTCAAATACTTTATTTAATTTATTGTGATGGTTTTACAGAGATAAGAATAGCTTTTTTTGCCGAAAATATTAATATAGTAATTAATAATTATTAAGCAAATTTATTTAAATAATATTTATCGTTTAAATGTTATAATCAAGGATCTGAAAGTTGTTCCTTTCGATTTCTATTTCTTGTCTAAAAAGGATAATGAAATCTATAAGGCATATAATAAGGCATGTGTAATGCTGACGTCATATTGAGGATGGCAATAGCCTCAATAGTACATTTAGCTTTTTTTCGGAAATTTGTTATGTTTTATATATTGCAAAATTTCAGTTTTTTCTCCAGCGAATAAGAAAAAAAAATCATTGAAATGCAATTTGTTCAAAAACTTTATCTCGACTTACGGTTTTCTTGTAAAACAATTTTCAAGCGTGAATTTCTTATAATCTAATTGTATCTCATGCAGCGCGTTTAAGGAAGATTGAATCATTTGCTCATCTTAAAGCTCTTAATTTACAGATTAACTAGCTAAATTCATGCAAAATTTCTTAAACTACTGCAATTATCTTGTGTTGTAAAAACTTCTCTTTTATGAAATGATCCCGGTTTAAGGATTGTTTTTAATTCCATGATAATCTGTTTGGTTTTAATTTCGAACACACGTATATAGTTAATTCAAGTTTACAAAGCATTTTGCTTATATAACTTACTTTTGTTTATATAACATACAAATTACCACTGAAATATAAATTTTTAAAATTCAAACTTAAAATTTTCAGATAAAAAAAAAAGTAAGGAAATTAATATTAATGCACTCTTACTACATTTAAACAAACGCGTTTTTTTTTTTTTTTTTATGTCAATGTTTTTGAACTTTATTTAAATTTGCACAGCAGTGTGGGAACGTATTTTTTGCAAATGTACAATTACTTAATGTAATACATAATTCTAATTAATAGCATCTAGTCCAGTTAAATATTTGTCAATACTGATGATATTCACTGACAACGTAAAAGGTTCATAAAAACTAGAATAGCGCCGATATATCCTTGAAGCAATTCTCTGGAAATTTTAATTTGGGCATTAACTAAGTAGATTATGGAAATATTACAAAATACAAATATATATACAGGGTGATTCTAAAACATATGGAAATATGAAAGGTCGAATAAAGCATAGTGAAAAGAACTCGCTTGGTAACAAACAAAAATCGTACTAATTGCAACTAATTTATATACAAGTTGCTGTTTATATATCATAAACAAATATTCTCAACATCATGTTTATAAGATTTAATAGAAAAAACAGTACTCTATAACAAATAATTTTTATATCTTGGTTGCTACGACTGTTTTAGACAGAGTGACGGGTTGTTTCAGTCAAAACCGAAGCAGCATATTCATTCGAGGTTTTAGCACTTATAAAGATTTTTAATGCATTTTCTTCGTAATTGCAGCGCTCTGTAAGAAATGTAATCTGTCTGTTAACGCCGATGGTGCCAATGCAACACATCAGAGACAACCGTCACACATTCCGATTGTAATTTACAGTAATTATTGTACGATTTTACTGTCAAAATTCGTGTGTGTTTTCAATATTCCACATGTTGTTTTATGCGGCTAGGATACCTTTAAACCTACAAAATTTTCGTAAATTTTTATTACATATTTTGATTCCGTAATCATTTCTGCACAACTTGCAAAAAACCGCATTAAAAAATTCCCATTAGTTTACTAATTATAGCAGTTTTAATAAGACTATATATGAAGACTACATAGGATAAATTAAACTTTGCGTTGCGTTTATGCAAAATGATGAATTTTGATACTGCTGTATTAGTAATACTGCGTGCAGTATTACTAAAAACCTATGCATGGCAATCAAAAGAAATTTTCAAAACATATTCATTTCTGTATTATCTACAACTTAAAACCAGAAAAATGTAATATTTTTTTTCTGTTTTTTTTTACTTTGAAAATATTTTTAAAGAGTGAAAATTTTCAATTTTCTGTTAATTTTTTATTTCAGTCAATATTTTTTTCAAATATTCTGCTTTTAGTATAAAGGTAATACTATTATGTATTTATTTTTACCAACATTTCTTATTTAAATCCATATTTTCAGATTTTATTATGCGCGCAAGATTTGTTCTCTTATTATCATATATTTTTAAACTTATCATTCGAATATTTATTTATGAATTTACAAGTATATATATTTCTTTAAATATAAATTTAAATATAAACTATATATTTAAATGAAGTTTGATTTTTATTTTTGACTTATTACACAAGTTTTGAAGCCTGAAACATAGTGATATTTTTTTACTTTTTCGACGAGTTCAAAGGTATCCTACCCCCTTAACACATTTCACACAAATAAAAGTCCTTCCGGCCAGTGCCGGGAGGAAGAGGTAGCTTTCATAATCCTTATTTAAAAACAGCCAAATTATATCATTCAAACACACGAAGCTCAATTTAGTGGAAACCGAATATAGGAGATTCAATACTAATTTTTATCAATATATTGAATGAGAATTTCGCGAAATTAGTCAGCTTTATCCAAGCTGCTTTTCTTTAAAGTAACATATATTTGGCTGCCAAATTCGGCAATTTCTTAAAGTGCCTGTCATTTTAAGACAACATGGTGGATGAGGCTAAGCAGTGAACTGGGTCGAGACCTTAGTAATTGCTGTGCACATGCTCACTCACATCGGAATCGGTTAATATATAGGAGTGCTGTTGCATGCAAAAAATCAGATTTTTCAAAATGTCACCCACAATAGAAATTGAAACTGCTATATCTGAGCCATTTTTTAAGGTAAAGACAAACAAAAAATGCTCCTGAATCCTTATATCAAGGTCAAATACTTAAGAAAGAAACCTTTTTCAATTTCTAACTTTTTTGCACCTCACTTTAAATATATATATATATATATTTTAATTTAATGGTCGCCATTTTGAAACAAGATGGCTGATGCATCTGGCCAGCGAACTTGGTCGAGGTGTTGATGTATACTATCCACATGCCTTCTTAAATCGAAATAGGCGAATACGTGTGTTATCGCGTGACAAATACAAGATCGTTTCAAAATGTTAGCCATGCTAGAAATTCAAAGTGCTATAAATCAACCATTTTTTAAGATATAAACAAAAGAACAAATTTTCAGAAACAAAAACTGCTCCGGAATCTTTGTATCAAGGCCAAACACATAAAAAAATCTTTTTCATTTTCCAATTGTTTAATACCTCATTTTGATTTTTAAATTTAATTTTTTTAATGGCAACCCTTTTGAAACAAGATGGCGAATGAAGCTGGCCAACGAACTCGGTCGAGACATTGGTATGTACTATGTACAGACCAAGTTACATCCAAATAGGTTCATAATTACGCCTGTTATCGCGTGACAAAAATCAGGTCGTTTTAAAATGTCAGCCACAAGAGAAATTCAAAATGCTATTACTCAGCCATTTTTTTTAGATATAGACGAAAGAAAAACTGTTCCGGAATCTTTGTATTAAGGTCAAACACATACAAAAAAAAATCTTTCTCACTTTCCAATTTTTTGGTATCTCATTTAAATTTTTTTTATTTTTTAATTTTTTTAAATGGCCGCCATTTTGAAACAAGATGGCGGATGAAGCCGGCCAACGAACTCGTCGAGATATTTGTATGTACTATGTACACACCAAGGTACATCCAAGTTGGTTCATAAATACGCCTGTTATTACGTGAGAAAAATCAGGACGTTTCAAAATGTCAGTCACGCTAGAAATTCAAAATGCTATAACTCAGCCATTTCTTAAGATATAGACGAAACAAAAACTGCTCCCGAATCTTTTTATCAAGGTCAAACACATAAGAAGAAAATATTTTTTCAATTTTTAATTTTTTGGTACCACATTTCAAATTTAATTTTTTCTTAAAAATTAAATGGCCACCATTTTTAAACAAGATGGCGGATAAAGCTGACCAACGAACCCGGTCGAGACATTGGTATGTACTCTGTATAAACGAAGTTACATCCAAATCGGTTCATAAATACGCCTTTTATCGCGTGACAAAATTCAGGACGTTTCAAAATGTCAGCCACGCTAGAAATTCAAAATGCTATAACTCAGCCATTTTTTATGATATAGACGAGACAAAAACTTCTCCTAAATCTTTGTATAAAGGTCAAATGCATAAGAAAAAATATTTTTCCATTTTTAATTTTTTGGTACCACATTTCAAGTTTTAAAATTTTTTAAAATTTTTAAATGGCCGCAACTTTGAATCAAAACGGCGGATGAAGCTGGCCAACGAACTCGGTCGAGAGATTGGTATGTACTATGAACACACTGAATTACATCCAAATCGGTTCATAAATACGCCTTTTATCGCGTGACAAAATTCACGACGATTCAAAATGCCACCACGCTAGAAATTCAAAATGCTATAACTCAGCCATTTTTTAAGATATAGACGAAACAAAAACTGCTCCGGAATCTTTGTATTTAGGTCAAATACATAAGAAAAAAATATTTTTCCATTTTTAATTTTTTGGTACCACATTTCAAGTTTTAAATTTTTTTTAAAATTTTAAATGGCCGCCATTTTAAAACAAAACGGCGGATGAAGCTGACCAACGAACTCGGTCGAGACATTGGTGTGTACTATGTACACACCGAATTACATCCAAATCGGTTCATAAATACGAGAGTTAACGTGTGACATAGGTCATATATATATATATATATATATATATATATATCAATTTTGAACGGAGGGTGGTTTCGGGGTCTTGGGGTCATGATCGATGAAAATATACCAAAATTTTTTGAAATCGCTTTCCTCCGAACGGCTGCAATAGGTAGTTTTTTGTAATGAAAGCTACCTAAAACTATTAACAATAAGGTACAATATTTTTCGTTATTGTTACAAATTCATAATGAAATTCCTGTTTTGGTTTTGAATGAGACGCCTTCTGTAGATGACTGAAAAAGTAAATTGTAATATAGCGTTTGTACGTTTTTGTTGTTGTTGTTGTTGTTGTTGTTGTTGTTGTTGTTGTTGTTGTTGTTACGTTCGCCGTATATGCTTTTTCATGTATGATAACAATTTTAGAATCGCCCTGTATTATCAGCGTCATTAACTTTTCACATCTTTTTACATAACGTAACACTGGAACGACCGGAAATTTTATTCAAGTGTTATAAAAATACTTTACACCAGAATTTATATTTAAAGCTATTCAAGTTATTTAACTTATTTAACTTATTTTAGAAAGTAAATTCTGGTTCGAATCGAAATATGTTTATTTAGCAACGGTCAAAATGACCGCTATGCTCATTCTAGTGTTAAATTGGTTCCTATATGTACAGGAGGGAATTTTATAATTTATTTTTCACCCACTTTATGATGTGCTAGGTTTATACGAGATGTGTACAAATGTGCGACCCAGATGACAATATTATATTTTCACATTCTCAGAACACAATTATCAATTTATATATTAATAATAATTA
The DNA here is from genome assembly GCA_963932465.1 of Maratus speciosus. Lineage (NCBI taxonomy): Eukaryota > Metazoa > Arthropoda > Arachnida > Araneae > Salticidae > Maratus > Maratus speciosus. The sequence goes on along the minus strand of OZ010790.1, from coordinate 171,457,974 downwards.
AACTATGATAATAATTTGAAAAAAAAAACAATTTCATAAATACAGGGCTCGTATTTGTCCTGAAATTTCAAGACCAGAAACTTCTTCGGAACCAATATTTTCTTATAGAAAATCTCTTCTTAAATAAATTTCGCGTGTTTAAACTAGATTTATTCTTCTATAAAATACCACTGGTAATTGGACTGAAAAATTCCCTGAAGCATACGACCCCTGTAAATAGATAGTTAAACATTTTTTTCATATGTCTTGTTACCATTATGAAATTAAGGTTCAAAAAATTAAAATTGGAAACCTATGCTTAAACTTTTGGCAAGCTATCACGACATACGGGCACATTTATGTGTATTTAAGTTCCGTCTAACTTTAAGATATAACGTAAAATATTGCTTAGAGATACTTTTTTAATTTTTAAGTTTTTAAAAATCAATCAGATTAATCATAGAACATTTAGTTACATTTGTTGAAAATGCAATGTCAGTGCTAAGCATATTGTCATGAATACTTAGCGGAAAAGGTATAAAAACGAGCACAGGTGTAAATGTGGACACCCCTCCCGAAGTGGCCATTGAAGATGCTGAAAACTAGCGGCCAGGATTGTATATGATGCCACTTGTTGATATAAGATAATAGAGAGCAGTTGGAGCTATTTTTTAAATAGTGTGAATGCAGCGTAAGTTATTGTGCGAATTCGTGTTTGTTCGGAACTCCAAACTTCTGACAGGTATCTGCAATCTCTTTCTTTTCATGTCCTGATAGTTAGTTTAAAATAATTTCAGAGTGATATTGGGAAAGCGAAGATCTTAAACTACTTTTAGAAGTATGCCTTTAGTCATGAACGTCTTTAGGTTACATGTGAAAGTGCCCAACCTTCTTAGTTGGTGTAAATATGGGCACCCTTTCTTAGTGTAAATATAATTGTAAAATAATAAAGTCATTAATATGTGGTAAAATCGTAAATGAAGGAAACTACGTCTTATTTAAAATGGCCAAATACTGATATTGCCAAAGAGTTTAAATTTAAAATTATATTTACACGACACATTTATTTCACATTTCTTATGATATTTTAAACTACTAGAGGTGATCCGCAGCCCTAATCTCTACGCTCACCAACCCCCCGCGTAATCGCTTCTCGATTCCATTCGGAATCGCAAAGCAATCCCTATTTTCTAGCCCTCCTTAGACGTAATTGTTGCGCGTTTGCATTCTGGATCTCTTCGCGATCCCTTATTTTCTATACATTCAATTTTTGGATTCCACTTGGTAAAAACACGCTCCTCCCCAACTCCTGAAATTTTTTTTTCTTATCTCCAAGAGCATAATCATTAGAGCTTATAGAGTTTCATAATTATAAAAATATTAAATATAAAATTATGTATAAAGTGTTACGAATATTGTAAATAGTTAGTGTTTGTGCTTAAAAGAAATGTAAATAGTTCAATTAAGCTCTATTCATAAGCTAACATTAGTTTTTGTTGCATTGAAATATCTCAATTTGTTGATTTTCTGCAAGCAAGTAAACCCTATTGCATTTCAATGGTAGTCTACGGAAATTTGGCGAAATACTGGAAATGGCGCCAAGTTGGCGTCACCTTGGGCGACTAATTTTAGTCGCCAAATTTGGCGATATATCGCTAAATTGGTGACAAACTTGGCGATATAGACCCCATCCCCTCCTTGGTAACCCCCTTATAGCGTCACAAAGCTCTGACCAATCAGATGCGTTTCGTGGTATCTACACAGATTTTCATTGGTCCATTTCTAAATCATTACTTTTTTTTATATAGAGAAGGATTGTTGTCATTTCTACAGCAGCGCAAATAAAAATATTTCCTTTCTATCAATAAAAGTATTTTCACGTGACTACCAAAAATCTCTCTATTCTAAAAAAAAGTAACTACCGCTGTCACCGCCGCCGCCGCCGCCGCCGCCGTTTTTGAATTTTTTGTGACCGGAGGTCTTTCTTCGTTAATATTAAGAAAAATAATGCATACAAAAATATGAAAATTGGTAGTATTATACAGAAATGTTTGATAAACACGCTTATGCAGACAGTTTTCAAATCGAAGAATTATTTTAAGAGATATTTAATGCTAAAGTTGGACAAAATCGTTCCACTAAAAAAGTTTTATAGGAGCAAAAACTATACATTAAAATTTAATCATTTTTAGATCATTTTATGCGTTAGAATTTGCCGGAATGCAGATTGCATTTTTTTTTTATTTTGACTCATTTTTTGAGGTTTTATTTCTATTTTAAATTCAAATTTTCAGCATTTCTTGAGATATTTTTTACAGATTTTAGAAAGTGATATTAATTTAAACTGTTGCCAATTGTATAAACAGCGGAAGAAATAATGTTTGCTTAAAAAAAAAAATAAAAAAATAAATATTTATACGTGTAATAAATTAAAAATTTATTTACACGTGACTATTATAAACAGAAAAAAACATTGGAATTAGAATTAAATAATTATGTACAAAAAGCAGGAACTTATTAAAAATTACGTCATAAAACTATAATTACACGTGAATTTTAAGAGAGAAAGGAATTTGTAAAATAATAAATTTATTAACATGCATTAGAAGTCTTAAATACTAGAAATTACGTCATATTTACGTCACATTACAGTTGTTACATAAAACGAACACAAAATAATATTGCAAAATGTTTTAAATTTAGAAATTGCGCTAGACATTTATTTGATATTTTGAGCGGATACTTTTCAACTATTTTTCTTAGGAAAGCGCAAATAATATTTCATTCCTAACACAAGTATTTTCACGTGAATATTAAAAAGAGAAAGAATAATTTGGTCAAAATTACGTCAGATTAAAAACGATTAATTTAAAATGTCTCATTTAAAAGAACTTTCTTTTCGCTTTGTTAAAAAATACCGGGAGACAAAGATTCTGTTTACTTAATTCCTTTTATACTAGCTTATTTTGAAATGTTGTTACACGTGTCTACGTCATCAAGTTATTTTTATTTCGACGTTTTATTTGTATTTTTATTAATGTTGTACTAATTTATTTGTTGTTTCTTTATTTAAAATAAAAATTTTATCAATTTGTATAATTTGGCGAGTGGTTTGGCGATTTATATAATTTGGCGAAATTAGTCGACGGGATAATCAAATAGTACCGCAGCGGATTTGGCGTTAAAATTTCCCCAATCATAGAGAAATGAAAGAAATCCGTTTATAGGGAGATCGCCACTGTTTTTTAAATTATAATTCAATCTTTCGAAATCTTTTTAAAGCCGATCACATTAGAGTGCATTTAGAGTCTGCGGTGTCTGGACGGGGGTTGGCGAGCGTAGCTCGTAGGGGGCCGAGCCCCCTAGTAAAAAGAAAACTTTAAAATAATAAATTTAATATGCTTTAAAAGCTGGAAATAGGAGAAATTACGTCTTATTTATGACCAAAAAATAATATTGCAAAGCAGATTAAATTTTAAAATGCAGCAGACATTTATTTCATACGTATTTCGAGATGATCTTTCTAGCAACTGTTGTGAGTTCTAAGAAAATGCAAGTAATATTTCCTTTGTAACAGCAAAAGTATTTATACGTGAATATTAAAAAGAAAAGAAAACTTTGGTGAAAATTACGCCAGGTTCAAAACGATATATATAAAGTCTTGTTTAAAACAACTTTCTTATAATGTTGTTAAAAAATACTGGGAGACCAAGACTCTTAATTTGTTCTCTCTTAATAATTGTCGACTCTTAACTGCTTTCTTAACTTATTTTATATTAGCTTATTTTCAAATGTTTAAATGATCTTGTTTAACCAAAGACGGAAACAGCCATTTGATCTCTTCACAGCAGCTGACTCGGCTTTAAAATTCCCCCATTCAAAGGGAAATGAATGGAAACCCGCTTAAAGAGACGGGAAATTCGCCACTTGTTTTTTAAATATAATTCAATCTTCCGTAATATTTTTACATCCGATTAAAATAGCGTGTTTTTAGAGCCTGCGTTGTCTGAGCAGGGGTTGGCGATCGTAGTTAGTAGACGGATGAGCCCCCTAGTTTTATAAAAATCAATATTAACTTCAAAATGCAAGATAAGAAAATAAAAATATTAGAAATGTCAATGTAATTTGCATCGATTTATTACATGCTTGTGGTAAGAAAATTACTAATAAAATTGAAAAGTCTAAGAAAGTGTTACGGAAAAGAAAAAAAGTTTTTCAGCGCTGATCTAAGGCGAATATTTTTTTACAATAAAAGTAGTGTATTGTCCCTACCTTTATTTTATTGCCCGAAAGAATGAAACTCTCAAGGGGTTAAAATCAACCTCTTGCCAAACACTCACTTGCAACAGATTCTACTATAACGGTTATTTATTTCCCTATTATTTACTGCTTAAATAGAATACATATAATCTCAGTAAAACAAAAAACATATTAAAATGCACTTTTAAAAATAAATCGAATTTTTCATTGCACTTAATATTGTTTTACAAATGCTATGTTTCACTGCACTTTATTCTACGTAGTGTAAACTCAACAACTGGCAGCTGAATGTTTCGTGAATACAGTTACATTATGATACAGTGCAGTTACATTATCCTCAATCCTTTGTATTCACTGACACATTAAAGTTTATGATGAATGAGGGTGCGATCCATACAGATTTGATAGTATTTTCAGCAGTTAAACTATGCGTTCTGTCTATGGAATATCTTACCTAAGCATTGGTTTATTTAAAATAGGCAAAGGTCATATCGAAATATAATGTGAAGATTTAGAATCATTTTAATTTAATTAAAAATACATAAAACTAATAATAATCAATGATTATCTACTAAAAACTTAAAACCAAATTGTATTATTTATACTAATATTATAAAGAAGTAAAAATTGTTTGTTTGTTAGAGGAAATCTCTGGAGCTACCGAAACGATTTCAAAAGTAATGGTATCAAAATGATGGTGTTACTCCAACTTAGAACATAGGCTATATTTTATGCCGGTGCCTCTACCCCAAAGGGGGTGCAGGAGCCAAAAACGTGCTAAAATGCAATTTTTGTGTTATGGAAGGGCATAGAATCATGAAATTTGGAATGGTAGTTACTTATAAGATATAAATGATATCAAAGAACATTTTCTAAACAATTCCAAATTTAAAACGGATGAAAATGCACAAAAAGCATTCTAAAAAACGTTCGAAATGGGGATTTCTACACAATCTCAGAAAATACCAAACCGATTTAAAAAATAATGGTGTCAAAATGATGGTGACAACCCTTGCTCCAAAATAGCCTATATTTTATGTCGGTGGCACTACCTCAAAGGGGTTGCAAGAGAAAAACGTTCTAAAAAGGAGATTTTTGCGTTACTGAAGGGCCTAGAAATATGAAATTTGGAATATTAGTTACTTATTAGATATAAAGGATTTCTAAGAACAGTTCTTAAAAAAATCGAAACTTAAAAGGGGTGAAAATGTGCGAAAAGCGTTCTAAAAAACGTTCTAACTGGGGGTTTCTACACAATCTCAGAAAATACCAAACCGATTAAAAAAATAATGGTGTCAAAAGGATGGTCACAACCCTTGCTCCAAGATAGCCCATATTTTATGTCGGTGGCACTACCCAAAGGGTGTTCAGAAGCAAAAAACTTTCTAAAGATGCACTTTTTGCGTTACTGAAGGGACTAGAAATATGAAATTTGTAATATTAGTTACTTATTAGATATAAAGGATTTCTAAGAACAGCTCTTAAAAAAATCGAAATTTAAAAGGGGTGAAAATGCGCGATAAACGTTCTAAAAAACATTCTAACTGGGGGTTTCTACACAATCTCAGGAAATACCAAACCGATTTAAAAAAATAATGGTGTCAAAATGATGGTGACAACCCTTGCTCTAACATCGACTTTGTTTTACGTCGCTGTCACTACCCCAATGGGGGTGCAGGAGCAAAAAACGTTCTAAATAACGGCTTTTGCATTACTGAAGGGCGTAGAAATATGAAATTTTAAATATTAGTTACTTATTAGATATAAGGGATTTCTAAGAACAGTTCTTAAAAAAATCGAAATTTAAAAGGGGTGAAAATGCACGAAAAGCGTTCTAAAAAACATTCAAAATGGGGGTTTCTACACAATCTCAGGTAATACCAAACCGATTAAAAAGATAATGGTGTCAAAATGATGGTGACAACCCTTGCTCCAAGATAGGCTATATTTTATGTCGGCGCCATACTTCCTCAAAGGGGGAGCAGGAGCAAAAAAACGCTCTAAAAATGCAATTTTTGCGTTAATGAAGGACCTAGAAATATGAAATTTGAAACATTCGTTAATTATTAGATATAAAGAATTTCCAAGAACTGTTCTTAAGAAATTCGAAATTTAAAAGGGGTGGTAATGCGTGAAGGGGGTTCTAAAAAACATTCTAAATGGTGATTTCTACTCAGTTTTGGGAAGTATCAAATCGATTTCAAAAGTAATGTTTGTAAATCGATGGTGAGAGACCTCGATCTAACGTGCCCCTGTTTATGTTTGTATCACTACCACCTTGGGGTTGCAGGAGAAAAAAATGTTCTAAATTGCGGTTTTGTGTTATGGAAGGACCTAGAATCATGAAATTTGGAATGGTAGTTTCTTATAAGATATACATGATCTCTAAGAAAAATTCCTAAAAAAATTCGAAATTTAAAAAGGGTGAAAATGCGAAAAAAACGTTGTAAAAAACATTCTAAATTGCGATTTCTATGCAACCTCAGGAAGTACTGAACCGATTTCATTTATAACGGGGTAAAATGATGGCGACAGCTCTTGCCCCAAGATAGGCTATATTTTATGTCTGTTTCCACTACCCCAGAGGATATGCAGGAACTAAAAACGTTCTAAAAATGCGATTTTTGAATTATGGAAGGAACTAGATTCATGAAATTTTGCATGATATATTTTTATTAGATATAAATGATCTATCGTGTAAACAGCGTTCTAAAAACGTTCTAAATGCCGATTTGTGAGCAATCTCATGAAGAATCAAACTGATTTCAAAAGTAATGGTAGGAAAATGAACACTCACAGCCTCTGCTCTAACATAGACGCTATTTCATGTCGGTATCACTATCACCTGGAGGTTGCAGGATCAAAAAAGTTCTAAATTTCGATTTTTGTGATCGGTAGGGGCTAGCAACTTGAAATTAGCCAAGGTATATATTTATAAAATGTAAATGATTTTTAAGAACAGTTTCGAAAAAATTGGAAATTTTAAAAGTGGTGAAAATGCGCGAAAAACGTTCTAAAAACGTTGCAAAAACTTTCTAAATTGCGATTTCCAATCAATCTGAGGAAATACCAATTTTATTTCAAAAGTAACGGTTGCAAATTGATGGTGACAGTCCCTAATCCAACATAGGCTATATTTTATGTTGCTGTCACTACCATCTGGGGTGAAAGAGCAAAACATGTTCTAATTTGCGTTTTTTGCACAACTGAGGGGTCTAACATTTTAAAATATGTAAAGGTATTTACTTATAAGATGAAACTACTTTCTACGTTCAATCGAAAGAAAATTCTAAATTTAAAAGGATGAAGTGAGCGAGAAGAGTTCTAAAAACGTTCTAAATTAAGTTTCTATTCAATCTTATCAAATACCAAACCGATTTAAAAAATAATGGTGTCAGATTGTTGGTGATAGAACCTGCTCAAACATAAGCTATATTTTATGTCTGTGCCACTACAACCAGAGGGTTGCATTAGCAAAAATCTTTCTAAATTGCGATTTCTGTGATACTGAAGAGGCTGGGATTTTTAAATATGGCATGGTAGTTACCTATAAAATATAAATGCCCTCGAAGGACTGTCGAAAATAAATTCTCATTAAATTTAGGTTAAGCGAAGGGGAGGTGCAAAAAGCGTTCTAAGAAAGTCCTAAATTACGATTTCTATGATATTTAAGAGGATATAAACCGATTATAAAAGTAATAATTGCGAATCAATGACAACAGTCTCTGATCCTACACAGGCTATATTTTATGCCGATGATTCTACCACCTAGGGTTCATAGGAACAACAAACGTTCTAAAAAAGGACTTTAAAAGCTTTCTAAATTACGTTTCTGTGGAATATTAGGAAATAACAAACCGATTGCAAAATTAATGTTGGCAAATTAATGATGATAGTTCCTATTTCAACCTTTATGTTGAGAGAGGTGGTAGGACTTGGAATTTGACATGATGGTTAATTTTAAGATGTAAGAAGATGGTTTCTAAAAAATTCAAAACTTCAAATGAATACTGAAATAAGCGTATTAATTGAGCATAAATGTTTCAAAATATTTTCTAAGTTATCATTTATTTAGTTTTATTTCTTTTTATTATTTAAATCTAATTTTTGGATAATGCAGTGTAATATTGAAGTTTAGTCAAACTATTTTTTAAATAGTAATTTTTGAATTATTCCAAAAAGTATAATTTCGTTTAATAAAAATTAGACATATAAATATCACTTGGCATATTTCAAATATTACGCGAGCAAAAATCCGCGGGGTTTGCTAGTATATTATATACATGAAAGTATTTTACATATATGATGTATTTTATGTACATGAAAGCCGAAAAACTCGTCTTTTGACTGAATTTGAGCAGATCTCTAACGTATTATGGTTGGAATTCTCAGCTTTAAGGAAAATGAAAAACGCACATTACGTTATCCCTATGATGAGAATATGTGCAGTTTCTGTGTTGAAAAGTTTATTTATTTTATTTTTATGGTTTAAAAATTGCTAGATTTTAAAATCCTTCACTGTAAAAAAAGAAATACTGCCAGTTTTCCGGTAGGAATCGGAAAAATAGTTGCCCGTATCGTACCGGAATAATTTCCGACCCAGCTCGGAATAAAATCTGTAAAAATAAGGAAATAGTCAGTAAAACGGTATTTTACGTATTTTATTCCGAGCTGGGTTTGGAATTATTCCGGTACGATAAGGGCAACTATTTTTCCGATTCCTACAGGAAAACTGGTCGGATTTTTTTTTTTTTTTTTTTTTTTTTTTTTTTTTTTTTTTTTTTTACAGTGTAGCATTTATACGTACATTTTTACGGTTTGCTTTCCTATCTTCATTCTCTTGGGGTAATACTAGGCATCCTAAGGGGAATAAAACCAGATTTTGGTAAAGAATGCTTAAGGAACCGGTAGAAATGCTTGAAAAAAAAAAACAGTCAAAATTACATAGACAAGAGTAATTATTATTTTCCTAAAGCTTAAAACTGTGTGATCTTCTTTTCTGTAATTTCTGAAATTATAATGGTTATAATTATCCTTCTGCATTATTTTACGTAGAATAGTACAAATATTTATATAAAGGTTCATTAAATTGTATTGGAAATTTTTTCTCCAAGAAGTAATTAATAATACGGCATCCCATTTTCCCCTATTTTTCCCCACAGTCCTGTTTCTGAAAAAATGATTTAATATTTATATGCTATTTTTTCTATTTTTAAATTTATGAATCTGAATAGTCTAAATTTCATACATGAAGTCTATTCTTACATGCCATAATTCTTCTTTAATTAAACGCATGCGTACATACGTAAATATATTTAATGCATATAAATCCGTTTAACGAACTTGCGCCCATCTTAAATAACTTGCATGCATATACAGGGTGTCTCCGAATTCATGAGCCAAACTATAATGAAAGGTAAAGTGCACATAAAAAAACAATTTTGGTATAGCAATGTGGGTTCGGAAATGATAATATTTGGAGAAAAACACGAAATGCTGAGGAAATGATATCAAGCGTTTTATTCATATAATAATTACACACTGACAGCGTCCAGCAAGTGATTGGCGTACTTTTTCGCAGATTCCATATGTTTCACGAACATTTGCAGCAATGACCGAAAGTCTTGGAATGAGGTTCTCATCAGAGTCAACTGGTGTTTCATATATTATCAACATAGGCTAGATTAGGGCTCATATGGGCCATCCAGGCAATGAAAGAGCCGATTGTTTAGCTAAAGCAATTGTTTTAGAGAAAAATGCGGACGCTGTGACACTATCCCTTTTCCTGTTTATATTATCAAGAGAGCTCATCGTGAAAAAGCCTAAAATATCAGGCAAGAGGAATGGCGAACTAGTGAGAATGTTCGAGATACCTATGAAATTATTAATAAGGTGGACACTAAATATGTCTGTTGTAAACAAGTCATTCAATACTATCTAAGTGGCCACGGAAGCTTCCCTAAATTTTTGAACAAGAATGGAAAACGACTTAATCCTAACTGTGACTGCGGGAACGTGTGGAATGTGCTGCATTATATGTATACCAGATGTCCTTTCATGCCCTACTTTCTCAACTTTAACCAAAGTAAAACGGTGAGATATACTTTAAGACGTACTCTTTTTGCACCAGATAATTACGAAAAACAGAAAGATAACAATAATGTGCTGAATCGACTGTATTCTTTTATAAGGTATAAATTTTGAGGACTTGCTGTACTTGCATTTCTTCAATATGGACTTGGGACGTTCAACTCTTACACTCTGAGGACTGTTATATAGTGCTACTCCTTGTCATATTAGGTTTTGCTTGTCAAGTATTTGTGTTTTTGAGATTTATTATAAAATGTTACACATTATTATATTATGGTTTGTCAGTTATCAGTCACTTAAAATCTGGAATTATGCTTTTTTTATAGTTTACGACAACCTATAAACCATCAGATCTTGTATTTATATTTTGTTTCATGAGAATGATGATGGTTGGTGTATGGGGTTCTCCCGCCGGCACATACAGCCTATAAATCTAACAGTTGGCGTTCCGAAAGAGTGTCTTCTGCTTCATAGATGAGACATCTAGAAACTTCGAAAGGGTACGCCAATCACTTGATAAACGCTGCCAGGTATGTATCGATGTTGTTGGTGGCACGCTCGATCCCTCATTGTAATTGTTATGTCAATTAACCGCTTGTTTTCATTTTGTTCACATTTCTTGTTTTTCGCCAAAACTTTCCATTTCCAACCCTACCTTAATATGCCAAAATTGCTTCATTATGTGTACTTTACCTTCCTTTACAGCTTGGCCCATGAATCCAGGGACACCCTGTATATCTTTTTACATCAAGTTTGAATGCATAAAAAAAGATGCATTAAATCCATTTTGTCTGATGAAATATTTCATTGATTTCCTTTTGTTACTTTTATTTCTCAATAACGTCTATATTTAAATATACCAACAGAGGAATAAAACCGCGCCTTTCGTAATTTCGTCCGATTTTCTATATTCCTGTTATGATATATATATATCTAAAACCACAAACAAATATCAAACTTCATCACTCAGCATATTTAAACTGAAACTCTACATCGAAAATATTAAAACAACCAACATAAACATTAATACTTAAAACCAAACTTTAAAACCCAACTAAGGAAAATATTTAAAACAGAAAAACAGAACAGAAGGCGAGCGGCATGGCTAACGACATGCTCTGCAGGGTTAAGTCAGACTTTACTCATACGTCCCCCTTTCACTCGCCGAGACCAAAAATGAAAAAAACCATGAAAAACTAAACAGATCTACCAAATCCAACGAAATATCTTTCTATCTCATTAGATCAATCAACGCATCAAAACCCCAATCTCATCCATCACTGAATTCAGTTTATTCTAATGTATTACTGTTTAAATTATTATTTCTTTCATATATATGTAAATAGATGTCTGCCAAAATGGAACTGCAACTCCCCCCCATCAGAATACCCCGAATCTGTTTAAATATTGTATTTCCTTCGTAGAGGTAGTTTTCTTGTACTACCAACTGAAATAAATTCATGAAAAAATCACTATGAACATCCAAAGTACTATTTGTATTATAAAAATCAACTATTTTTTTCATTTAAATCTGTCAAATTAATTGTTATAGAGGTCTGTAAAATCATAAGCGTATAAACTAGTAATATTTTTTAATTTATTCAGATTATCTAATAGTGTATAGCTATTTTTGATAATAAAAGACGAATATATATATATATATATATATACATACATAAAACTGTGCACCTTTCTTTTGCTCAAATCTGCATACTGTATTTCGAGTGTAAATAAGCATATAAATGAATTATTTTCAAGTCAATGGTCCATATGACGAATAAACAGCGTCGAGTTTATTAAATGCATCGTTGCGAATGAGTACTGCTCTCACGTATGAAGCACTAGAAGTTATTCAAGCGACAAAATCTGCTATGTTTATGAAACTGCAAAAAAGGCTGATAAATACGTCTTCTTGTGAGAAAATAAAAAATGTTTTCTGTGTTAGTTGAAAAGATCTATTCATGCAGTAACACTTTCTTCTGTGTATTCTTTCTCATTGCATGTGCTAAGCTTCTTTATATTTTTTCTTGCGAAACATACCATATAAAAAGTGAAAGTGAAAACTGTGCATTTATTTTCGTATGGGATCATGTAAATGTCATCTAAAATAAATATCATCCGGATATATTAATAAAATCTCAATGAGTAAACACATATATCTCAATGGCACCAGTAAAGAACGTATCACTGTTTTATTTCACTGATGATTACGTTTAAAAAGTATTATTATTAGAAGCTAACATTTAAATAAATGTTATTCCGAATGCATGAATAGATAGCAAAAAATATGAAACACCATTTTTATAATTTTCTCTCTTTTACACACGAATTAATATACTGATGAAAGATATACCGGGTGTCCCCAAAATAACCGAAGATTTTAAAATTCAATAACTTGCAAACGGTAAGAGATATTAAAATAAATCTTGCAGTAGTGTTATGCAAGATGTCGGGAGCTTGTATGCTGCGGTTTTGAGTTTTAGTTACAAATAGCATCGATAGATGGCGCTGCAAAAAATAAACGCTAAATCCAAGCTCGAAGTTTCGGCCTCTCTCTTCTTCCATGCGAAAAAAGGAGATTAAAATGTATTGAATGGATCCTGAAGTACCAAAAATCGGTTCTAGACTGAGAATCTATTACTCTGAGCACCATCTATTGTTTGAAATTCAAACTAAAATAAACAATCACAGTAAAAAAAAAAAAAAAAAACTACTGACATCATACAGAACCCTTCTTCACGAATTTTTAAATACCTTTCATGGTTTGCAAGTTACTAAATTTTAAAATCATCAGTCATTTTTGGGACAACCGGTGTATATATGTACACACACACACACACACACACCAACACACACACACACACACACACACACACACATATATATATATATTGATAAATTTTATAAATCCTATTTCATATAATTTAAAACACGGAAAAACATATAACGAACTGTAACTAAAACAATAAACAGCAAAACCAAGAATAGCTAAGAAAAACCAAAATTTGCACAGGCGGCAAGGCTAATGACTTGCGCTTCGGGATATAATATGTGTATATATATATATATATATATATTCTGGTAATGTTTAAAAGTGTTTTATAATCATCTTATTATTTTCATTTTTTGTTAAATTACATCTTTCCGAGCAACCCAAGATTTCAAATGACTGTGGGATATGTGTACTTATTTAAGTGTTATAAATGACAAATATTATATCAATAAAACAAGAAATACGAATATTTTTAAAATTCCATACGTATATAAATATTTGTATACTTCGTCATGAATTTAATGGGCTATATATATACATTTATATATATCATATATTATAATACGAACAAATCTTGTGTGTGTGTGGAGAAGGGGGGGGGGGTATGCAAATTTTATCTAAAAAAGGGCGGTTAATGGTTTTGAATAAATTTTGTATCCAACCGCTTTAGTGTACGAGAAAACCATTAAACTAGGCCACATGTTCGAGGAAATTCCATTAGTAGGTCATTTTGCAATCTGTACTGGTCAATGCCTTTTGATGGGAATGTAGATTTGAAATTGTTACTAATTTTTGAACAGTTGACAGTAAACGCAGTCGCAAAGTTCGAATAATTCACCAAATTTCAGGAAGTTATAGACTACATATTTGAAATTTGCCGGGAAAATAGACTTTTCAAGATTTCAAATGCCAAAACACATACTTAGCGACAAGAGAAAAAAAATGTCGTCAAATTGCGATTCCAAATGAAAATGTAGTTTGGAAGACTCCCGTTCGTTGTAAATATGTAAATATTGTAAAATTTTGAAATGTGTACATATTTTTAATATTGATTGTTTCTGTAAAACTATTATAAAATAAATAGCATTATAGGAATAATACAGCGAAATTTTTTGGTTATATACACATAGCTTATTTCAACCGAGCACAGGTCGGACTTCCCCGGTGGTATATATATATATATATATTTCATCAATAAAAAAAATGCAAACGCACCATAACTTTGGAAAGAAGGTGTATATCAACAATAATTAACTATAAAAATCCCAAAACAAACACGGGTAAAAAACTGTCTGTTATTCATCTGTGAGTGGACAGGCAGACCTAACTCCACCCTCACTGTTAAAAGCTTGCAGGTTTCTGAACGCACGCTCATCCTGCATTCAATACAGAAAAAATCAAACTATTGTCATTTTAGATAGAATATTCAAAAAGGACAAAATGACATATCTAAAAATGACAATAGTTTGGTTTTTTTCAGTATTGAGTGCAGGACGAGCATGTGTTCAGAAACCTGCAAGCTTATCTGCGGGGGTGGAGTTAGGTCTGTCTATCCACCCACTGATGAAGAACAGACCGTTTTTTTTTATCTGTGTTTGTTTTTTTTTCCAGTGTAATTTCAATTTGAAGTTTTTGGGATTTTTATAGTAAATTATTGTTGATATACACCTTCTTTCCAAAGTTATGGTGTATTTGCATTTTTATTTATTGGTAAAATACATTTTGTTGCATTTAATAGGAGCTAATTTAGGCACCTGTTCTGCAATAATTTTTCATTAATTATATATAAGATATATATATATATATGACGATATCAATGAACAAGTTGTACTAAAATTGAATGATAGCTTGGATTTCCCTGCAGTTTCATACAAAAAATTTTAGCTCGCCAATATTCGAACAAATTCACTCCGACGAACACAAATCCAGTTTCGTTGAAAAGAAATAATAATCGCGCAGTCAGATCAATGTGTCGAAACTCTTAAGCCAGAATACACACTATGAGTTTCTCCATACTAGTGTAGTCGAACGTTGCCGTGGTCGAATAAACGTAGATGCTTTCTCAAGTTCAATAATAACGCAAAATAATGTCATTTTATTTATTGACATTCTTCCCAAGCTGATGGCATATTCTCTATTAAATTAATACAACTTTTCGATGAAATTTCAGTTTGACAAAATTAAATCAATGAAAACAGACAAAATTCTATGAGAACGGGAACATCTCTTCTGATGCTGTTGTTATTTTAGAGCAAATGATATGCACATAAAAAATTAGCGTTTTTTATGTGCACAATTAGCACCATTTCATTTGTAGGCATCACTCTCTATGAGCATATATTTTTTTAAGCTTATGCATTTTTCAGCTCAATTCTACTTCGTATACTAATAGAGTTTTTAAAAATATGAATAAATTCATATACAGGGCTGCGCAAAGAACCGGATACATTCTCTTGTAATGGATAATAATTTCTCAAAGCGCGATCCTAGTTAATTGTTGTGCGTTATTTTACTGAAAATATGATGAGTATTTAAAAACTGGAGGTAATATATATGACAGTGCAAAATTATTCGATTGCCTTTCCGTATATTGCTGGAAATGGCGGAAGTCGGATTTTCGATTGTGGTATGCGTTTTGTAACTAACAAGGGAAGCACTTTTGGTGTTGCTCGCACCTAGTATCGAGACCTGGTGCGTTTTGTAGCCCTATACATAAAAGTTAGAGAACCGAAAAAATTTCTCTGTTAAAATAATATTTTATATACTTTTTTATACTTTTAATTTTTTATTATTACGTATTTATTTGTTTATTTCACGCCAAAAGTGAGTTAAGTCGCCAAATATGGCGCTACAATTTTTCCGCCCGCTTTATCCAAAGAGAAAATGTGCAGAACAAATTACTAGAATTATATCAGATTGCGTTTTTTTTTTTTTATAATTGATAGCATAAGAAACAAATATTAGGTTTTTAATTTTGTTTTCTATGCAGACGATAAATATGTAAGCAATAAATATAATTCTATAAAAGCTTTGAAGATCATTGAAAACAATTTGTTAGTGAAATACAAAATAAGTAAATTATTTTCTTTTGAAATCGAATGAAATAAAGTTTCGAATATTTAAAATGAAATGTTGCTGTATTAAATGGTCCTTCGGTAAAAGTAATCATAAAGTAAATTAATATTTTTACACAATTTAGAAAAATTACAGTGCCGAAATATGTTGGACATTGAAATTTCTAGCTATTACAAATTCTGCTATGGCATTTGGCTAGGGTTGCCGGAAAGCACTACTTTTGAAAATAAACGCCAACTGTTTGTTTCCCCGCCAAAAATATGAATATAAAGTTGCAATTTTTCAAAATCAAATTCGTGGGTTTTGTAAGGAATTTTCAAACTTTTTTCAATATTTTATACTTATTATTAACTAATTTTTATTTTTAAATGCTTTTCATTAAAAAAATTCACTGTTAATAGCCCGTTAAGAGGTCTCGAAAATTGCATTTTCAGAAAGTTATGCTGTTGTATAATCAAGAAATATTATTTTAACAGAAAAATTTTATCGATTATCAAACTTCATAATATAGGGCTTTAAAATGCACCAGGTCTCAATGCTAGGTGCGAGCAACACCAAAAGTGGTTCCCTTCTAAGATAAATTTTAACATATTAAGTACTGTGCATATAGATCCGAAAATCTTATACAGAAATGCACAAAAGTTTTCGGATGATTTTCTGGTTATAGATGGTGCTAAAATTCAGTAATATTTTGCTAAATCTGCTAAAATCACGATATTAAACTATTTACAGTATTATGGAAGTGTTTGAAAGTGTTCATAATGCATGATTGACGCAGGATTTTTCATTCTTGTTATTATCGGCATGGCCTTGATGTGAAAAAGCAGTATATCTCTATTGTAGAAAAAAAAAGTAACTAAAGCTGTCACCACTGCCTTAAACGTATTTTTTGTGACCGGGGGTGATTTTACGCTAATATTAAGTAAACGACTGCATACAAAAATATGAAAATTGATAGTATCATATAGAAATATTTGATAAAGACCCTGAAGTAGGCAGGTTTTAAATCGAATAGTTTTTTTAAGAGCTATTTAATTTTGAAGTGTGTCAAAATTATTCCATTAAAAAGTTTTATTGGAGCAAAAACTATAGAAAGGAATTTAATGATTTTTTTAAACTTGCGGTGTGCAGACTGCATTGATGTTTTAAATTTTACTAATTATTTTAGGGGTTTTTTTTTATTTTTGATTTTAAGTTTCATTATTACAAGAAATGTTGCTTTAATATTTTAGAAAAGATTATTGCTTTAAATTGTTGCCAGTGGTAAAAACAGTGCAAATGATAATTTATCCTTTCAATTAAAAATTAAAAGGAATTTATTTACACGTGACTTAAAAAAAAACTTTCAAATTAGATACAAATCTTTACGTTTTAAAAGTCGAAAAATATTGAAAATTACGTCATAAAAATTTTATTTACACTTGAATAATAAAAGAGGATGAAACTTTAAAATAATAAATTCTTTAATATGCGTTAAAAGAAGTAAATGGTGAAAATTACGTCCTGTTTAAAATGGCCAAATCAAAATATTGCCAAGCTTATATTGAAAAATATATTTACACGTTATATTTATTTCATATTTCAAGATGACCTTTTAAACTATTGTTGTCAATTTTAAGACAGCAAAATAAGTAATATTTCCTTTCTAACAACATAAATATTTTCATGTGAATAGTAAAAAGAGAAAGTAAACTTCATGAAATTTACGATACATTTAAAATGTGCTATTTAAAACAATTTTCTTATAGCGTTGTTAAAAAATATCGGGAGGCAAAGACTGTTTACTTAGTTCACTTTACATTAGCTGATTTTTAAATGTTTAACTGATCTTATTCATATAAATACGGAAACATCTATTAGATGCCTTAACAGCAGCTGATTCGGCCTTAAAATTCCCCAATCAAAGCGGAATGAATGGAAGCTCATTTACAGAGAGGTGGTCCACTGGTTTTTTTAATTATAATTCAATCTCCTGCAATCCTTTTGAAGTCAAATGATCGTGTTATCCTGTTTATTGTGTCTGCGGTGCCTGAACGGGGGTTGCCGAGCATAGCTCGTAGGGGCCCCTATTTCTCTGAGTAACAACAAGAAGAACAAAGTGTATGTGTTTGAGGGTGGGTTTGCATTTAATAATACATATCTGATAGCATTTTTAAATAATAATTTAAAATGCTATAAGATACTCTTGCGGACAATTTGTTACCGAAATATTATTTCATTATGTCAGTAAAATGCATAATTTTCAGGAAAATGCCCAATCTATGTATCATCATCCTAAACTAAATCATGCTTTAAAGTCACACTGCTGGACAATCACAGCGGCCTGTCATAAATCCATTAGAATAAATATGTTAATGAATATATCAGGGAATATTAATGAATGATATTATTTACTGATAAGGCAAATATTATGGGACGAATGAAAGACGTTAGAAAAAAACTAAAATTAGCTATAAAAATATCATGGAAATAAAAATCTCAAAGATACTTTAAAAAGAATCTTTAACGTCTGAAATGATCAATCTGATTAGAAATATTGGTACTTTTTAAAAATTACTAACTGTATTTCGCCAGATTTCTACTGTCTCTACATCTTTTTAGGTAGCTTTCTTTACAAAAAGCTACCTATTGCAGCCGTTCGGAGGAAAGCGATTTCAAAAAATTTTGGTATATTTTCATCGATCATGACCCCCAGACCCCGAAACCACCCTCCGTTCAAAATTGATATATATATATATATATATATATATCTGACCTATGTCACACTGTAACTGTCGTATTTATGAACCGATTTGGATGTAATTTGGTGTGTCCATAGTACATACCAATGTCTCGACCGAGTTCGTTGGCCAGCTTCATCCGCCATTTTGTTTCAAAATGGCGGCCATTTAAAAATTTTTAAAAAATTTAAAATTTGAAATGTGGTACCAAAAAATTGAAAATGGAAAAATATTTTTTTCTTATGTATTTCACCTTTATACAAAGACTCCGTAGCAGTTTTTGTTTCGTCTATATCTTAAAAAATGGCTGAGTTATAGCATTTTGAATTTCTAGCGAAGCTGACATTTTGAAACGTCCTGAATTTTGTCACGCGATAAAAGCCGTATTTATGAACCGATTTGGATGTAACTTCGTTTATACATAGTACAGACAAATGTCTCGACCGAGTTCGTTGGCCAGCCTCATCCGCCATTTTGTTTAAAAATGGCGGCTATTTAAAATTTTAAGAAAAACTTAAATATGAAATGTGGTACCAAAAAATTGAAAATTGAAAAAATATTTTTTTCTTATGTGTTTGACCTTGATAAAAAGATTCGGGAGCAGTTTTTGTTTCGTCTATATCTTAAAAAATGGTTGAGTTATAGCATTTTGAATTTCTATTGTGGCTGACATTTTGAAACGCCCTGATTTTTGCCACGTGATAACAGATGTATTTATGAACCGATTTGGATGTACCTTGGTGTGTACATAATACATACAAATAACTCAACCGAGTTCGTTGGCCAGCTTCATCCGCCATCTTGTTTCAAAATGGTGGCCATTTAAAAAAATTTAAAAAAATTAAATTTAAAATGAGATACCAAAAAATTAGAAAATGAAAAAGATTTTTTTCGTATGTGTTTGACCTTAATACAAAGATTCCGGAACAGGTTTTGTTTCATCTATATCTAAAAAAATGGCTGAGTTATAACATTTTGAATTTCTATTGTGGCTGACATTTTAAAAAGACCTGATTTTTTTCACGCGATGACAGGCGTATTTATGAACCGATTTGAATGTAACTTGGTCTGTACATAGTACATACCAATGTCTCGATCGAGTTCATTGGCCAGCTTCATTCGCCATCTTGTTTCAAAAGGGTTGCCATTTTTTAAAAAAAAAATGTAATTTAAAATTTAAAATGAGGTATTAAAAAATTGGAAAATGAAAAAGATTTTTTTTGTGTGTTTGGCCTTGATACAAAGATTTTGGAGCAGTTTTTGTTTCTGAAAATTTGTTCTTTTGTTTACATCTTAAAAAGTGGTTGAATATTTCACTTTGAATTTCTAGCATGACTAACACATTGAAACGATCTTGTATTTGTCATGCGATACCACACGTATTCGCCTATTTCGATGGAGAAAGGCATGTGGATAGTATACATCAATATCTCGACCAAGTTCGCTGGCCAGCTTCATCAGCCATCTTGTTTCAAAATGGCGGCCATTAAATTAAAAAAAAATTATATTTAAAGTGAGGTGCGAAAAAATTAGAAATTGAAAAAGGTTTCTGTCTTAAGTATTTGACCTTGATATAAGGATTCAGGAGCATTTTTTGTTTGTCTTTACCTTAAAAAATCGTCCAGATATAGCAGTTTCAATTTTTAACGTGGGTGACATTTTGAAAAATCTGATTTTTTGCCTGCAGCACTCGTATATATCAACCGATTCCGATGCGAGTGAGCATGTGCACAGCAATTACTAAGGTCTCGACCAAGTTCACTGGTTAGCCTCATCCACCATGTTGTCTTAAAATGGCAGGCACTTTAAGAAATCGCCGAATTTAGCAGCCAAATATAAGTGACTTTAAATAAAAGCAGCTTGGATAAAGCTGACTAATTTCGCGAAATTCTCATTCATAATGATTTATTATTGATAAAATTAAAATTGAATCTCCTACATTCGGTTTCCAATTAATTGAGCTTCGTGTGTTTGAATAATATAAGTTGGCTTTTTTAAAATAAGGAATATGAAAGCTACCTCTTCCTCCCGGCACTGGCCGGAAGGACTTTTTTTTCAACTACCTTCTTGTACGAATGTAAATAAAAAAATATAAAAATAAAACTGTATAATATTTTGACAAATGTTCGATATAAAAAAATAAATAAACGCATTTCCTTTAATTTAAATGGAATAATTTACATCATATACCGTAGTTTTTTAAGGGGATAAGATACCTTTAGACCTACAAAATTTTCGAATTTTTTTAAAACATATTTTGATTCCTTAATTATATCTGAACAATATGCAAAATGCCGCACTAAATAATTCCAATTATTTTACTAATTCTGCCAGTTTTATTAAGACTATATATTAAGACTAAATAGAGTAATTAAACTTTGCGCTGCGTTTATTCAAAATGATGAATTTTGATACTGCGCGCAGTGTTGATAAAACACTATGCATGACAATCAAAAGAAATTTTCAAACCATATTCATTTCTGTATTATCTAGAACTTAAAACCAGAAAAGGGTAAGGTTTTACTTTTTTCTGTTCTTTTTTTTTTTTACTTTAAAAATATTTTTTAAAAAGTGAAAATTTTTAATTTTCTCTTTGTTTTTTAATTTAGTCAATAATTTTTCTCAAATATTCTGGTCTTAGTATAAAGGTAACATTTAAGGTATATTTATTTTCACCAAAATTTCTTCTTTATATGCATATTTTCAGATTTTATCATGCGCGCAAGTTTTTTTTTTTTTAATCTTATTATCATATATTTTTAACTTATCCTTTTAATATTTATTTATGTATATACAAGTATATACAGGGCGCAATATGTTATCTATCGCCGACCTTTAATTTCTCAACCGTTGGTCGTAGATATATAGTTCCAATTTCAAAAACGTTTCAAATGAGATAAATATTCATGTTGTAGCAATATTTAAAGCAAAAAAATCAATTTTATATAAATTACGAAATCTAACTTTTTATATGGTCCCCCAGTCCCTATAGTTATATTTAGTAAAAGTTTACACATATCAAAACACATGTAACACAAAAAGTTTGACATTTGTACTACAAAATTGGCAGAGTTATTAAATTTCAAATTTTGAGATTTTGCACATGATTTTGCCTTTCATTGGGGGATCAGTTAAAATATGAATTAAAGTAATTCGAGATCAAAATCAGGGTGCTATGTCCTTTTTACGGCGAAACCACCTTTAGCCGGTATCGCAAAATCGGTGTATCACCAAAGAGGGTTATTGCATCGAAAAATTTGAGCTGACTTTTAGGTGTCGTATACCAAGCGGAGAATGAAATATTGAAATTAAACAGAAAAGTAAATATCGTTTTATTATACTATCGAAAACGGTCTACTATAATAAATGAATACATAAAACTCCGGAGAATACTAGATATACTGCTCAAAGTGTTCTCCATTGGTGGCAATGCACAATGGAATGGTGACAGTACTGAGTCCTGGACACGTTAGAGCATAGCAGGTGTGCAAACTGTGCGACAATCAAGGATGATGCGCTGCTTCAGATAAACCATAGAAGTAGTCTCAGTCACATAGAGTTATACCTTGATTTAATCCCAGAGGTAGAAATCCATGGGAGTCAAGTCCGGTGAACGCGGTGGCCACTCTACCGGACCACTATATCCAAGGATCTGTCGACCGAATTCGGTGGCCAGATACGCCCGGACGCTTGATGTTTTATGCGGAGAGGGTCCCATCATGTTGAAACCACAACCGGCATGCATGTTGGAGAGAAACTCTTCATAGCAGTCACGTACCGTGTTTTGAAACAAATGCAGGTAAAGATCGCCCGTTAAGGTCCCGTCGTAGAAGATGGGTCCAACAATCTAGGTTCCCTATATACCACACCAGATGTATCGTATTGTCCGGGTGATGTGGAGGTTTACAGGTAGCATCATCATTTTGATTGTCGCACAGTTTGCACACCTGCTATGCTCTAACGTGTCGAGGATGCAGTACTGTCAAGCATTCAATTGTGCATTGCCTCCAATGGAGAACACTTTGAGCAGTATCTCTAGTAGATTCGTTTTATGTATTCATTTTTTATACTAGACCGTTTACTTATATTATAATACATTGATATTTATTTTTCTGTTTAATTTCAATATTTCATTCTTCGCTTTGTATACGACCCCTAAAAGTCAGCTCAAATTTTTAGATGAAATTACCCTCTTTTATGATACCCCGATTTGGCGATACCGGCTAAAGGTGGTTTCGCCTTAAAAAGGACATAGCACCTTTTTTGATCTCGAATTACTTTAATTCATCTTTTAACTGATCCCTCAATAAAAGACAAAATCATGCGCAAAAATCTCAAAATTTGAAATTTAATAACTGTGTCAATTTTTGTAGTACAAATATCAAACTTTTTGTGTTATATGTGTTATGATATGTGTAAACTTTTACTAAATATAACTATAGGGACTAGGGGACCATATAAAAAGTTAGATTTCAGAATTTATATAAAATTGATTTTTTTGCTTTAAATATTGCTACAACATGAATATTTATCTCATTTGAAACGTTTTTGAAATTGGAACTATATATCTACGACCAACGGTTGAGAAATTAAAGGTCGGCGATAGATAACATATTGCGTCCTGTATATATTTTGTTAAATATAAATTTAAATATGAGCTTTATATTTAAATGAAGTTTGATGTTTATTTCTAACTTATTACACAAGTTTTGAAGCTTGGAACATTGTGGTATTTTTTACTTTTTCGGCGTGCTCAAATGTACCCTACCACCTTAAATAAAGCAATTCCATTTTAAATGTATCCTTCTTCAATTTGCAGCGTTGTATAAATGTTGATAAAAAATGTTTTAAATTTTTTTTCGAAGAACAAAAATAAAGAAATTAAAATACGGATTCTAATAAAATTATTCTTATGTGTAAGAAAATTTAATTCTTTATTTTTTAACTAAATAAAACAGTTTCGATGTCAAAAAAGAAGACACTTAAACATTTGTGCAAATGCCAGTGAGTTAGCTTTCTATTAATTAAAACTTTTTAGGAATTATTTTTATACGGTATTCCATTTAATCCTTTAAAAAAAATTGTATTCATTAATTTAATTCCATTTCTATTATTTCGTTTTTTAATTAAAAAGAATCTTATTAAAATTTCCCATTAATTTTAAATGAAGAAGCATATTTAATTTCATGTTCTTTGTTGTCTTACGTAATTCTTTAAATATTTCAAAAAATGTGTTCTTTTTTCAGAAGCGAATAGTTATAATATTCTTAAAAGATATCATTCAAATCCCATAAAAAAAAATCCAAGTTATAGTTTGAGAAATACTCTATTCTGAAAAATAAATAAATACATAAAATTCTTCGGTTTAATAATAAGTTTTATAATATTCATCATACAATATAAATGAAATGAATACAATAGATTATGGAATGAGGATATATTAGTTTTAGGAGTAAGAGAACCCGAAAAAGAAGTTTTTACATAATGTTTATCTGTGTGTGACACAAATTTTGTGGGCGCTCTATCTCAATGAACGGAATTTAATAAAAAATTATATTCAGTTAGTCCCTGATATATATTGGTACTGATTTGTTTTTGGTGTAAAACGCTCGACAGGTGGCGCTGCTATGCACCCTTTTTCACGATTTCCACAACAGCTCAATCTCCTAAACTAATGCGCGGATTTTCATCAAACTTCAGATTCAATTAATCCTTGACAGGAATTGACGTTTTATACATTTTAGTGTAAATCGTTCAACAGGTGGTGCTGCTATGCTGCGTTTTTTGAGATTTCCGCAATAGCTCTATCTCAAGAACTAATGCTTGGATTTTCATCAAACTTCAGATTCCGTTATTCGTTGAGATCAATTAGTGCTGTTTATGTTTCGGTGCAAATCGGTCAATAGGCAGCGCTGATATGCTACATTTTTCAGAATATTCGCTATAGCTCTATCTCAAGAACTAATGTACGAATTTTCATCTAACTTCAAATTGACATATACTTTGATATGAATTGGTGCTAAATTGATGCATTTTCTTGTATTATTTAAATGATTAAATTGACGTCATTTATATAGAAGAAAGTTTTGTGATGGCCACGACATACTAGTCCAATATTGTTTTAATTAACGTGCCAGAGGGACATGACACAATTAAATTTTATTATCAGGTATATTTTTTTACTTTTTAGACGTTTTTTAGAAGTTTGTTTAGAAGAGTACTTTTTGAAGTAAATATAGGCATCTCTAACATTTTTATTTAAAGAAATCACAGCTAATTTCTTTTTACATTGATGAAAAATGGACAGTAAAATTTGTATTACTATCTCATTTTTTACTAATATTTTTGTTCAAATAGCTCAAAAATTTTATACTTTTTCTCTATACATTTTTATGAATGTACTAGCAGATCTACCTGGTTTCGCTCGTGTCAATAATATCGTCGCCGTCTCCCGGGTAAAATACATTAAAATGAAATGATACGGCAATGACAATAACTGAGATTGGTGCATTCGCATCCAGGAATCGTTAAAAAGACCAATAACAAATATAAGCAAAATAGTCCTAATTGCGTCTACTATTAACTATACCATAATAATATATATTTCAAACAAATGTCATAACATATATTAAAGGACAATTATTTGCTTAAAAAGCGTCATTTGAATTTAAAAAAAACATTAAAAATTTACAAGTTTCCACTCTTTCATTGAGTTATCTTCAGAATACACAAAAAACTACAAATACAATGCCAATTGTGACATTATACTGATGATGGCAACGACCTAACCCATAAATTTGCCTTTACTAAAATTTTTCTTAACTTATGAACATCATACTATTTCGTTTTTCACACTGTCGAATAGAAAAAAGTTCTGCCAAATGAAATTTATTTTAAAATTGTGTCTCAATTTTTTCATGTGAATGGATTTTAAAGTAATTTTAAAGTAATTTTCAATCATGGATATTTTTTAATTTGCATGCAGCAAGGAATGAGATTTCCGCGTTTTTGCACACCAGTATTTTATTAGGGAAAATGATATTTCATTTAATCGGAACACTCTTGCGATTTAACAGAACAACATTTTCTCTAAGAATATACCGGTATGCAAAAATGCGGAAATCTCATCCCTACATGCAGCCGCCCAATTACGAAAGATATACCTTTTTGCTCTTAATGCAGTATTATAAAGTAAAGACATTGCTATGAGTAACTCTAGCATCATATTGTTGGTGGCAACAACCTAATCCAACCAAAAATTTAACTTTTACTGCAATTTGACCTTTAAACATCGCACATTTGATTATTCCAACGTCTAATAGAATACAAAAAGAACTTTTAGTAATATTTGTTTGAAAAGCTTATCTCAATTTACAGATTGTTTATCCATTTAAAATTAATTTTCAGTCACGGAGATATTTTTAAATATACCTGCAACCCAATTAAAAAAGATATATTCGTTTGCTATTAATGCAATATTATGAAGAAAAGACACATCTATGAGTAATGCCTAGCATCATATTGTTGATGGAAACAATCTAACCGTACCATAAATTACGCTTTTACTACAATTTGATCTCTAAACATCATGCATCCGATTATTTCAACGTCTAACAGAAAACAAAACACACTTTCCGTAATTTGTTTGAAAAGTTTATCTCAATTTACAGATTTTATATGTTTTTTAAAGTAATTTATAAGTTTGAATTTTTTTAAATATACCTGCCACCTAATTACAAAAGATTAACTTAATTGCTCAAAAACATTGTAAGTAATTCAGTATTTGTTTCTTTTACTGTACTTTTACATAACTAAATTGGCAAATTTCAGTGTTTTTTTTGTTTTCGTGTGTGAATCTCATTCCTGCTGCTTATAACTTGGGTTCTGAAATAATTTTAATTCAAATTTCACTATTAGTTTTTCAGTTAAGGTTTTGGTGCGTAACATTGTTATACGCTGATTAGTCATAGAATTATAGGGGGAAATTCCATAATCATGTGGAACCCGATTATGAAAGATTAGTCTTTTTAAAAATTCTGAATGGATTTCATTCGAACTTGTATTGTTTGTCAGATGATTTTACACGGATGTTTTTAATATATTGCATATAGTTTTACGTCGTTTTGTTACAAAATTATAGAAGAAAGTTCAATAGTCATGTGAGCCCGATTATAAAAGATTAGCCTTTTTTAGAAAGTTCTACTGGACAGATTTTGATGAAATTTGCACTATTAAATTGCACCCATATTTCTGGAATAGTTTTAAGTATATAACATTTTTTTTTAACATGCTTTGTTATAGAATTAGCTGAAATGTTCTATAATGAGGCGAAACCAATTCTGAATAATTAGCTTTATAAAAAAGATAGATAATTCTTAAGAAATAGTTTTAGTACATTGCATATCCGTCTATCATTCTTAGACCAAATCTTACTATAAATGATGAACTAAAAAATTAGGCCGAAATTTTGTCTCACCCATTAGAAAATATAATAGCGCAGTGATGATCGTATCGTTTTCAGCCATACGGAAGGACATTTGAGATAAAGATACATATTGCTTTAAAATGGAAGACATTGATATTTAAGATTTGTTCGGAGAATTTGTCCGCAGCGGTAGAAATGTGCCACTCAGATTAAGTGATCGCTAAAACGAAACTGATTGCTAAAACGAAAATACCAAAAATACTTTTCCCTTGCAGTTGTTGAGAAACCTAACAAATATACTAAGGGTTAAAAATATATTCGTGTTTCAAATTAAAAACAATTTTTATTTATGTTCTATTAACAGGTAGTATAACAGGCATCTTTAACACATGCATACAAAGATAATTTTAAAGATGCTGATAATTTTTAAATGGAAACTCATATTTCTATTCCTAAAATCCAAATCCGCAGCCGTGTTCAATCGCAATGCCAGTCATGAAATTTTGTTTAAAAAAGAAAAAGCTTACCCTAAAAAATAGTAGCTAATTTATAATGTCTATTTAATATAAATAGTAGAAAAATCGTATTTTATATAACCGTATTCAATATAAATCGTAGAATGTTATCCCTGCATTTCAGGTATTAAAACATTTATCTAAATGATATAATTAAAGATACAGCATTACAAAGAAATAGGAAATAAATTGTAGCAGTCGGTTTTTAGCATAGATTAACATCCAAGATCGGACATTCCCATAGAGCGTAATGGTAATGCGATTGCGATCGTAGCGCCCTTAGTGACAATGGGTAAGAAACTCCCCATCCTTGTAGTATGCTTATTATTGAGTATTTACCTTATTGTGATCTTTCTTTTTTTAATGTTGCATGTTTACATTTTCGATAGAATCTTACACCGATACATGAATATAGAATAGACATTCTATTTTATATATTTAATATCTATTCTATGTTCATGCACGGATATATGTTTTTTTTTTTTTTTTTTTTTTTTTTTTTACATGATTAGTGAACGGTTTTAAGTGCAACGAATACTAGGTAAAAATTTCGTCTTGAATGCTATATATCAAAAGCAATGGTGTAATTTAAAAATATACGAAATGTTGAACTCTACAAATCCCAGAAAATTTCATAATTATTGCCCTTTGGCAGGAAAATTTTTATAGCCCGTGTTTTATAAATTTATGAAGTTTAACGTATTAATTCAATAATCTTTTAAAATTTATGCATTTTCACTTCCTTACAGATAAAATAAAAATATTGTTTTTAATGTAAATAACGTACAATCAATTCAAAAGAAATAATAATAATAATATTACAGATAGGGAAAAATTCCTTTCGACAAATTTTTTGAATTGTATAAATCTAAAAGTTAAAAATAAATAGAGGTACTGATATTACACTCAATAAAATTTTATTCGATATGAATAAATTGACACAATACCTGAATTTGATTTTTTACAATTTAATCTTATGAACTTACATATTTGCATTCTTAACAGAATTTCCTGGCGGCTTTCTTTTATATTATTAGTCTAATTATCATTTTGTAAGTTAAAAATGAACAATACAAGTACGGTAAAAGAAAAAAAGAAGCAGCTAAATAAATAAAGCAAGCATGAATAGAATATCGTCTGACACTTGCTTCGTTTTAGGAACGAATAGATATTCAAACCATAGAGGATAAACATATTTCTTCAACATAGGTAAATTTCGGAGGTTTGTTAGTTCTTCCCTCTTGCCGATAGTGACGCTAGTACTGTTGCCATTACAGATTTTGCCGTAAATGTCCCATCTTGGTCCTTAATCTACGGTTTTTAGAACCAGTTTGAAATCACATTGCCGACATTGATGTCATATCTAGCAAACGATTTTTTTTTTATTATTATCTTTTTCCTAAATTTATTTCTTGATATTGAAACGACTTCATTAAAATAGATTTTTTAACTTCAGTAACACTCAACTAAGGTACTACGTCATTTTAATACATGCTTAGTTAAAGTTTTTACATAAATATATGAAAAATGTGTATTTTCTTCTTTGAATGACGTCAATTTCAAAAACAGCAAAAATGAGAAATCAACTGAGTGATCATCTTTGCGCATATGCAGCGCGTCACTCCAAAGGCAGACTTGTATACAGCGCATGCGCAACTGCAGAATTTTAATTTAAAATTACGGCTAATTAATAAAATATTGGAACAATCGAATGTACGATAACAAATGTGTGACCAAATATCTTTCATTTAAAAAAAGAATGGTGTAATTTCATGCAGTAGTTTCTTCTCTCGCTTAGCGTTTTAAATATACAGATAATCTAATTTTTACTTTCTTCTACCTTTACAAGAAGAAAGTATTAGATTCATGAAAATTTTCGAATTCCGGTTTTCGACGAATTTACACGTTTTAAGGGTCAGAGATTCCAAAAAAACATGTTTTTACCAAATGTCTGTCTGTAAGTCTGTGTGTCTGTGACTGTCTGTCTGTCTGTCCGTCTGTATGTATGTGATACAGATTTTGTGGGCGCTGTATCTCAAGAACTTATGCACGGAATTTAATAAAAATTGATATTCAGTTGATGTTGATTGGTTTTTTGTGTAAATATCTCAACAGGTGGCGCTGCTATGCAGCATTTTTTAACGATTTCGACAATAGCTCAATCTCCAGAACTAATGCACGGACTTTCATCAAACTTCAGATTTGGTTAGTCCTTGATATGAGTTGATATTTACTGTGTTTTGGTGTAAATCGCTCAACAGGTGGCTCTGCTCCTGCATTTTTGCGATTTCCGCAGTAGCTCTATCTAATATTGATATTTGTATTTTCAACAAACTTCAGATTCTGGTATACCTGGATATGAATCAGTGCTGTTTCGGTTTTGGTGTAAATCGCTCGACAGGTGGCGCTGTTATGCAGCATTTTTCACGATTTCTACAATAGTTCAATCTGCAGAACTAATGGACGGATTTTCATCAAACTTGATATTTAGTTAGTCCTTGACATGAGTTCACGTTTTATACATTTTTGTGTAAATCTCTGAACAGGTGGCGCTGCCTTGCTGTATTTTTTGCGATTTCCGCAATAGCTATATCTCAAGAACTAATGCTTAGATTTTCAACAAACTTCAGATTCTGGTATACATGGATATGAATAACTGCTGTTTCGTTTTTGGCGCAAATCGCTCAATAGGTGGTGCTGCTATTCTGCATTTTTTTAAGAATTTCCACTACAGCTCTATCTCAATAACTGATGCACGAATTTTCATCAAACTTTAGATTCAGGTATACCTTGATATCAGTTAGTGCTGTATATGTTTTGGTGTAAATCACTCAACAGGTGGAGCTGCTATGCTACATTTTTCAGAATTTCCGCTTTTGTTCTATCTTAGGAACTGATGCACGAATTTCTGTGAAACTTCAAATTCAGATATAACTTGGTATGAATACATGTGCTATAATGATATAATTTCTTGTGCTGTTTAAATGATTTAATTGATGTTATTTATATAGAACAAAGTTTTGTGATGGCCACAACATACTAGTTTTAATTACGCATTACTAAAAATAAATAATAACATAAATGATTTACTTATTGTTTTTTAAACAAAAATTATTTTTCCAAAATTATATGATATGATTGGTTAGTACTAGTTTTCGTACCGTTCTTGCATGATTTGTGAATCGCTGTTATTTTCAAAGGAACTTTCTATAAAATACATGAATTTTAGTTATAATTATAGATTAACGTTATAAAGCTATTATTAATAACAATAAAATTATTATAAATTGTGTAATTCATACCTTGAATACGCTTAAGATCTACCAAATACAATAAAAATATTCAAACACAATATATATATTTAGAATTTTCAGTTCAATTGTCCATGGATGTCGTATTTCAAATCTAAATTGCGTTAATTTGAGATAAGTTGTGGTAGGAGCAGAATTTGAATCAACTTTTTAGAGCAGTGAATTTTTTTTATTTCTTTAAATATTCGTTAAAGAAAAATTAGAAGCAGTTTAACAAAATCACTTATGTTTTCAAAAAATATTTCATTAAGTTGATATTTATATATGTATTACACACTGTTAAAAATTTTGCAGCATTCTGGCAGGTCTTTCGACCGTTTTTTGAAAAAACGGTTTCATAACCATAATTTAACTCTTTTCTGACCATAAAATGGCCAATAATATGGTCAGAATAGTGTTAAAATTACGGTTGTATAACCGTTTTTGAAAAAATGGTCAAATGACCTGCCAGAATGCTGCAAATTTTTAACAGTGCACTTAAATGACGTCAAATGATCACTTTGAATATTAATGCAAAAAAAATTAAAAATAACTGATTGAAATAATTTTTTTGTGATGAATTTTATTAATTGCAAATAAATACATATAAGAAATGTTATAAAAGAGATTAAAAATAATTTTAACACGTAAACTTTCTATCCATCGTAACAGCAGTCAAAAGCAGTTCTATCAGAATGGTATATTCTTGATAGCACAGTTTTCGTCTTTACCACGGACACCAAGTTCTATCCAAACAGCAAAACAACAAGTTATATAAAAGTCACAGTCCGTAATATAATAGCTCAACAGTGAAAATGTTCTAAGAGGTGGTGTAAAGAATCCAATTACTACAATTATTTGAATAACCATCTCTAAGTTTAAAAGTAGGATTACTTGTGAATGTCCAGCAGCAAAATGCAAAAAACATATCTGTGGATACAAACACGATTAAGCATTTCGGATATCTTATAAGTAAACTGAAGAGATATTCGATACAATGATGATTTAATGACACATTACATTTTCTTAGAATTAAATAACGGTTAAAAGTATGATTTTCAATTGTAGTAAGTCAATCAAAGTACGATTGCTTTAGTATTATTTGCAAAAAATACTAAATAACTACACATGTATAGAAACATTTTACAGTTTAATTATTCTGTGGATATCCAAACAATATTATGCTTTTCAAACTGGTCGTACAAACATAAATTTGTTCAAAGAGTGAACTAAAAACGCACGATTCACAACAATTTGCATTTCAGATTGTTAATTCCGACCTTAAGCAATAATTTCCTTTTCAACCTGTTTATTCAGAGTGTCAAATAATTTAATGGTACATTTTAAATTCCAATACGGAAAATGTTATTGACGCATTAGTATGCCATTTAGACAAAAATGCTTCAAGTGTTGCAGCTTTTATTAATGCAAATAAAAATAAATTTCTTTGAAATTTCACTGATAAATTGCACTATACCTATGAAAATATTTATGAAAAAAAAACGAAGCAAAACAACATTTATTTATATAAATTCATTATTCATGTTTCAACGCGTACGTTCTTCGTAACTCGAACCGTACCTAAATTGAAACCACATGATTTTGGGCATTGATTACGTTACACAGAGATTGGATTACATGTACACACGTTGATAAATGGTTGATTAAAATGTTTGTGAATTTCACAAAGTAAATGTTTTTTTTTTTTTTTTTTTTTTAACTGCTTGTGACACAATAAATGCTTTATAAATGCTTGCTTTGTATTCTCAATTCCCTTTGTATTGCATTCTTGACTATAGCACGATCTATCGGCACAATGTGGAAGTACATTATAATTTCTAAATCAAAATGTTTGATTATAGGAAGCATTTTGAGATAATTCCTTTATTTTATAACACAGATTAAAATTCACCATTTAATTTTTGAACACCTGTGCTCACATAAATTACATTAGAAAGTAGACCTAGAAACATCACTATGAATTATTTCGCATCGTTATTATTTTTTGCAGAGCTGGTCTGATGTATACACATTTAAAGATAAAATGGTTACAAATTAAGAAATTCAGAAAAAACTGAAGATTCCTAAAGAAAATAAAGTTTATTTAGGATCTGTCCAGAATTGCCAGTTAGGATT
This sequence comes from Maratus speciosus, assembly GCA_963932465.1. NCBI lineage: Eukaryota > Metazoa > Arthropoda > Arachnida > Araneae > Salticidae > Maratus > Maratus speciosus. The sequence goes on along the minus strand of OZ010790.1, from coordinate 171,424,711 downwards.
ACGAGGCCGCTGTGACATGTAAGTATTCTAGTACAATGTTACCAATGCTTAACTCTTTATCTACTACATTATGATCTACTGCAACTTTTTTTCTCCATGTAAGTTTTTTTTCAGTTATTACAATGACAATTAAACGATACACATTAAAAAAACTCACCCGTGAGGAATTTAATTCGTCAGAGGTAATTAATTAAAGTAGTACTTTAAAGTACAGTCAGTACACTATGCCTAAAATATTCTCGTAACAAAAAACCCACATGATATTTCATATGAAAGTTTAAACTCTTAAAAATGCTAAATAACAAAAAGACGCTCGTAAGTTAACAATAAAAATATTAAATTGATATAGTTTTATTTTGCACATGAAAAATGAGTAAAAATTCAAATTTGATGGTATTCAAAAATTTTTTAAGGTTTCTATTTTATTTGCAGTCCTTTAGTTATGCGACACCTATATTGCAAGGAAAACATGTTCTCTCGTATCTCCACATACGCAATATATGAATTTACATATGCCACTTCTAGCACAGGAAAAAAGAGCCGGTGCACAACGTTTTCGATTTCCTATACAAAATAATAATGAAACACAAAAGAAATACCAGAAAAATCATTACTACACTACAATTTAGTAATTACATTATAAAGCAGATAAAAACGATGGATAACAACGCAGATGAAAAATAAGCAAAACTTTTCTCCATCACCCAGTGTACTGGCGGTACTTATAATTATCAGTAATTCTTAAATTACTGATAATTATAGAAGATTACATGATTATACTGATAAATCAAATACGTATACACCGCTCAATTAAAATAGCTAATCAAATTGTATTCTAAGATAATAAAGAGCACATAAAAAAAAATCCAACACTTATCAAATGTACTTTAAAATGTTTGCAGCAATAAAAAGACAAGCGTGACAATCTGTACAAAATGTCAGCACAAATCACATCGACTGTTTCAAAGATAATCTCCTTCCTAGCTAAAATAACGAACTCAGAACTACTGCTGCCATGCATCCTGAAAAAGTGGAGTAAAAGAGTGTTTTTGCAAAGTACTATTAGCATATTAGTCATAATCACTATGGGATGAAAGTTTAAAGTGAGTGGTACTTATAACTAGCGTCAGTATATAAAGTGTTAAATAGAAGAGACACATCTTTATAGAAACATGCAGCCGTCACAGGCAAACCAGATACAGTAGGAGCCTTGAAATCCAGGTTTAACTTGGAGTTTAGCGTTACTGTCCGAAAGACAAAACTGAGGCGTACGCAGTTTATATATGAGGTGAAGGCTGAGCAATAATATTCAGTTTTGCTTGTCTGAGTGCACATGAATTGGCTCAAATAAAGATATTAAAACCCACGAGAAGAATCAAATGTTCGCTATAACTTCAAAAAACATAATATGTTTTTTGTTTTGTTTTGTTTTCATTCATAACAGTACTTTACAGTGTTGACACTTTGAGGGGCTTCCGATTTGACGTCAACTTTGCGCCTAATCTACAGTTGAATGTCTCGTTATTAATGAGCAATTGGGAAAGGAAAGTTTAACTGTAGGATAAAACTACGTAACAAGTTTTTATGATAAAATAAAAGTTACATTTTAAAATTTTATTTGTGAAAAAGTGGTATTAAATGATAAGAGCGCAATTAAATTACAGGTTTAAAATAAAGAAAAATTTGATAAAGTAAATTAAAAATTTTATATTTAAAAGTTTAAAATGTTTAAAAGATATAAGCACATTTAAGAAAATAAAAATGTAGGACACAGCTGGTAGGGCCAGGTCGGTCAAGGAGCGACAGATGTTAAGTCAAGGTCTAAACCAATGGCAATTTTCAGTCTTTTTTAACACTTTCCAACAAAGTTGAAAAGTGTTTATGACTTCCGTTTGTCAGGCCGTCTGGACGTTTGTCCGCACTCTAACTCTCGTATATATACTCAGGTTGCTCTGAAATTTTTGGATGTTATTGATGCTTACCATAGCACGATCCCTATTTCAAATGAAGTTTGTAGTATGTTTAGTTCATTTACAGGGACAGTCGAATATATTCCGTTACATTATGGCCAACGGGAAAAAATTCTTTCAAATGATTTTTAATGATGTTACACGCTTTCAAACGTAATAAAATTGGTATGCATTTATAAAGTGCACTAAAATATGCATTCTGTAAAATATGCGGTGCAAATAATAGCTATTATTAATTTACGGGGGTACACAAAAGAATTCGGTTATATAATCCCCCGTATATCAATACGGGGGATTGTTTGCAGCCTATTTTAATTATGTTAAATTATTTCATGAATATTGAAATTGATATTCGCTGAAGCGCTGAAGTCATCGCTGAAGTGTACTATAAGTCACTTCATGTATAATATGAAGTGCATAGCATTTACAGGGGACACACAAAAGATTTCAGATACTATATTGTATCCAAAGTATTGTACATTAGCGATGATTGCCGGAAATGTGATTTCAGTAGCTTTAAGAGTGTTTTAGTCTCAATTAAATTTTAGCTAAATAGTGTTGCGTAGTAAAGGCACTATGTTAACTACAGGGCTGTACAAAAGTATTCAAGTACGGTTCCATCTATTTGCATAAATTGCTGAAAGAGAAATTTCAAGCAGTTATGCGTTTTCTTGCTAAACGAAATTTTCCCATTATATAGCACATATATCAACCAACGGATCAAATTCAGGGCTGTTTAAAAGAATAGGAATACATATTTGGCTATGGACGGTAACGTCTGAAATCATTTTTTAAAATGTTTTATGCGTTTTCTAAAATGTTTACTTAGTTATCTTATTTACCTTATTTCCATATATTACGAACTTTTGTTACAGCATTCAGGAAGTGTTGGAAAGTATTTCATAATCTATGGTTAACGCATGATTTTTTTTTTTACTTTTATTTTTATTTTTTACAGAGTAACAGTATATATTTTAATCTGTTATACTTAACAGTTCATATTTGATTTTTTTTTAAATAAAAATGTTATGAGAAGTAATAATGGAGATTGAAATAATAGTTATCATAAAATATATTACACTTCATTCACTAAACTTTTCCGGAAATTTCAAGTAATTCTCTACTGAATCACAATTAAAATGAAAGAAAACTAAACAGCGTATTATACATCGAATACATTTGTTTTTAAACAAAGAAAAATAAGAACAGTAAGGTAGTTTTTTTTTATTAGAGAAAATTAAAACGTTCTCACAAAGAACATTATAGCCATTTGAATGAAAATATATGTAATAAAATTAAGGGGACCGTGGACCTTTATTTGCCAAAAAACGCATGCAGATGTGATTATTTTTCGGAAAGTTACAAGTGTTTGAATTTTTTACCCAAACCACTTTTCGGCCCTTCAGTATACTTTAAATCTGTTTTTCTCAAAACTGACATTTCAACGTTTTTAGATTTTTGACGTGCTCCATGCGTATTAATTTTGGATCAAATTTAATGAATTTGATAAGGAAGAACGCTGATATTGCTTAAGAAGAAACTGTGTATGTATTTTAAACTTCGACTTTATTAAGATAATTAAATTTGATTTTAACTTATTAAAAGGCAAACATTTGAAGAAAATCGATAGGGAATTCAGAAAAAAAATCTCTAAAAAATTAACTATTCAAGTGATTAAAAAGTCTATAACAGGTTTGATTGTGATAGAATTTTCAGTGATTAAAATGCAAAATCGAGGAACTATCTCAAAAATTACGACGCATGCAGTTTTTTTTAATTTTAACTTTTAAAAAAAATCTTAAATTTATAATAAAATTGGAAATTTCTTTTAAGTTGTTCAATATACTTATTGTAAAATGTATAACTCCACAAAATTTCATATCTCTACGATGAAAATTTCAAAAATAATTATAGTAACGCCCGCCGTCCCCTTAAACATACGTTAAAGAAATATTTCGCAAATAACTTCCAGGAAAGAAATGAAGCAATTGTGGCTCAACGAATCTTTGATATTTATTATAAAAACATTTTACATGGAATGTGCATTTCTTCCTGTACCGGATATTTAAATTAGGTACTTGTTTTAAGGACTTATTTAAACGACGATTTGAACAACTACGAATTTAGAAATTTCAATTTCTTATTAAACATAAAAAGCTGTAGAAATGAAAAAGTGATCACGGATAAAATTTCAAATATGCGCATTTTTTTTTTTTTTTTTTTTTACATTTATAATCTTATGAATTATAAAAGGTTTTAGACTATGTGCACAAATGACATCTCAATAGTTTCAATGCAGTCATATATTTAAAAGAAAGTAATTTATCTATCTATAGATATACGTCATTTCGCATTAAAAAAAACATATATTTCAATGATTGTATTAATATGTAACACAGAAAACAATTTCTATGTGTATAATCGGTTTAATACGACTGCTTATTATTTTAGTTTTTGTTTTGTCTCTCAAAATAAAAGTGAATATCAAAGATTTTTTCACATCATTTTTTAAACTATATCTTTCAAACTGTCCTTTCGCTCATATAACAAATAATAATCAAAGCTCTATGTAAATAAACCATCTATTAGCACGACAAAATCTTTCAATCTTCGAATTTATTTTTCTTGAATTTAAATTATACTATCTAATATTACTTAATAAAAAAATTCATTTAATTTAATCCTGAATTACAGAAAAATAATAAATTTATTTTATATTATATAAAAAAACAAAGACTTTTTATTACTTATCAACAATTTAATTTTCGAAATTTTATCTAAGACTAACGAAAATATATCAAATACTGTAGTATTTAATTCTAATCTTTAGTACTAGCCTAGAGCAAGGCCTCTAGATTTGTTCCTTATGTCAAGCGGTTAGTCAACTCAAAGTTTGACTTTTATTGATTGCTTTAGGTCTACTGCTAACTTAAGTTGAAGTAGTTCATTTTGACCTCTTTCCAAGAAAAGAAATCCTGTGATGTTATTCGTCAGGGACATACTTTTCGATCCTTTATTTTATTTTAGTTTTTACTGGCATACAGTGATTTTATTTTATTATTATGCCAGAAATTGGTGATTAAAATGTATGGAGTTTTCTACATTTCAATTTCTTTTTTACTTTCATCTATCTTTACAAGAAGAACGTATTGAATTCGTGAAAAACTTCCACTTCCGGTTTTCGATTGATTTATACGTTTTAGAATGTCCTGAACACGATTTGATGGTTTTTAGAAAATGTCTGTCTGTCAATGTGTCACTCTGTGTGTCTGTATGCGACAAAAATTTTGCGGGCGTTCTATCTCAAGAACTAATGTACAGAATTTCACAAAACTTTAGATTCAGTTAGACTTTGATATAAACTGGTTCTGATAACTTTTTGGTGTCAATCGCCGAAAACGTGGCGCTGATATGCTGCATTTTTCACGATTTCCGCGATAGCTATATGTCAAGAAATACTCTACGGATTTTCATAAAACGTCAGATTCAGTTAGTCCATGATATAGTTTGATGCTGATTACTTTTCCGTGAAAATCGCCCGACAGGTGGCGCTGTCATGCTGCATTATTCATGATTATCGCAATAGCTCTATTTCAAGAAAAAATGCACGAATATTCATTAAACTTCAGATTCAGTTAGTCCCTGATATTTATTAGTCCTGTTTAAGTTTTGATGTAAAACTATCAAAAGTTGGAGCTGCTATACTGTATTTTTCAATGTTTCCGCAATAGCTGTGTCTCATGAACTAATGCACGAATTTTCATCAAGCTTCAGAATCAGTTACTCCCTGGTACAAATTGGTCCTATAGTTTTTGGTGTAAATTGCCCAACATGTGGTTCTGCTATGCAGATTTTTTTATAATTTTCGCAATAGCTCTAACCCAAAAACTAATGCACGGATTTTCATCAAACTTCAGATTTAGTTAGAAGTTGACATAAGTTGTTGATGATTAAATTTTAGTGTAAATCATCTAACCGGTGGCTCTGATATTCTGCATTTTTCAGGAAGCTTGTAAAATGTATGAGATCGAAGAAAGTTTCGGGATTGCCACATCTGACTAGTTTTATTTTGGCTAACTGAACTATTCTCCAATCTTAAATAAAATGGATTTTTTTCGTAGGATATAGTCAAAAATTTAGTACATAAAACGATTCAAATATTTTTGAAACAGAAAACAAAAAAAAATTATTTTCTCAATTCTTTCTCCCGTTGCGGTCCTGCTACGGCGATATAACAATATAACTTAGATAAATGAAGACAAATGTCGAGGCTACGAAATCTCTTTATTTGTTTTTAATTCCATTTTATCATCAACTGAAAACCTATACGGCTTCTCAGGTTTACTATTTGTCCTTCTACTTAAATTTTATTATATTAAGGAGAAATTTTCTGATTCATGGATAGCTATAAATTTAGACATTTCCCTAGACGTTTCTTTTATATCAAGAAAATGTTTCTTAAATTATTGACGGCCTGATTTTTATAAGGAAAACAATACAGTTTTTGTACTCATGCGGTAATTGACCAAACTATTAATTGATCTATGCATGAGCAAACTTCAGTAAAGGACAAATTTTGTTTTCAATAAATTATTTTTTCCTTCTGTTGATAATTAACACGACTTTAATAATTTTCCGTAATATTTGCGTAGAAGTTCCTTAGAAGCTTTAGAATTAGAAGATATTTCAATATTATTACATTACGCTGATACCGAATTTGAGACGCTAGGCAAAATGATTCAGTGAGTAAAAATTATGTCATATTTAAATCAAAACGATAATTTATTTTGATAAAACTAAATATTTGACCAATACTAAATGGCCAACACTATGACAATTAAAGGCAAATTTCTGATTTTTTTTTTTTCGCGGGTATTGAGATTAGAACTTAAAGTTTGTGCGAATGTTCACATGAAAAGTTGTATCGCACAAACGTGACTTTAAGTTTAGAAATACAATCATTAATAATCTATTGCGCGTTAAAATACATTCAAATTGTGAATTTGAGTGGTGCGTATGTAAATTATGGGAATGTGAAAATAACGTAAAATTTATATTTCATAGGGGAAAATTTTATTGTGTGACAAAGCGAAATCATTTTTACTGATTTTTCATCCCATAAAAACAAACGTAAAAGTCTCAATCGATAAATTCATCATAATTACTCATCTTGATTACGTATTCTAATAGAGTTTAATTTTTCAATAATTTAAGCAATTGAAGTTTGTGGAAATAATATTTTGGTAATTTTAGGTTAAAAATATTATTTGTTTTAAGAGTGAGACAACCAATGTTAGATGAATTTTTTATTATAATTATTTTGTACGTTTATTATAAATTCGATCTGACAGTTCATTTCTAACATTTTAGTTCATCGAATTTCGACGGGTTCCAACTCGTTATTATAAAGATAATTTTCTTTACGATTCTTTAGCTAGAATATAGTTTTATGCGATTATTATTTGTAGAGTCCTTACCAAATGGGGCGTGACTTAATAGCGTGCGAACCCTGTGATTACATCCACGGAGATTGGAAGGAATTATTGCAAAATAGATCAAAACGTGTTTTTGTTGCCTTTTTGAATGCCTTTGCATGACACCTTGTCTTCTGTAACACCCTTCACCTCTTTGTTCCCAAAGCTAAAATAATACTAAAAATACTCATTCATTGGTTTTAAACAAACAATATGACACCATAGATGACAGAAAAAGAACTTTTCGGAAATTGATGCTTTAGAGGACTAGTAATTTAGGTTTATAAATAGAGATCTAAAATTACAAATTCCGTTAAAATATCAATTTAATTATCACTAACCAAAATTTACACAATCACAAATTTAAGGCCTTTAATCAAGTGAATGATATACAAATCCCTAAAACATTTTATTGTAAAGGATTTAAGTTAAATAAGTATGAAATTTTCTCAATCTCTTGGCCACACCCTCTTGAACAACAGGCTCCATTGACAACAGGCGTTTTCCAAATTCAGATGAAATAACATCTATTTTATGAGGAAATCAGCATAGATTTTGCCATTTATTGGTTTGCTTTTAAGGCAAAAAACATTCAGCTATTAAGAAATGAGGTCAAAATGTAAAAAAGTCAAACAGTTTGTTTTTATGGGAAAAAGAATAGAGGTCCACATATGTGGACCCAGGTAGGGAAGAGGTTAAAGTAGAATAGTCTCTCTCGGGTGATTCTTGAGTAGGCGCAAAAAGACATAATAACATTTAGTTCGTCACTGATGACAATAATATTTTTTGTTATTCTTTGATATGAGAATATGGTGCACGCATTCTGCTAAATGCTGGGATAAAAAATATAAACTGTACGACTTTTTTTTACATTGAAGGTTTAAAATATCCTCCAATATGTGCATTTCAAATAAAATTTCCTATAAACGTAGATTATTTTTTCGTAAGATAAACATTTTATACAATCCTTGGAACATTTGAGCAAGTTTGTCATTATTTGTACCTCATTATAGTCTTAGCTTGATAGGAAACGTGTTTTTGGCATGAAAAGAGAAATAAGTATAAAGAATTCAAACCGGTAAAAGGAATATCAGCAACTGCTTATGATATGAAAAGCTTAAAGAAATATTTATGTGAATAAAATATGTTTTTAAAAGGTCCAGGATTTGCTTACATAAATATTTTTACAAATGTAGAAATTATCTTTATTTCTTTTTTAAAAACATAATTCCTTGACAAGGTTTAGCGTAATCTTTAAATAAATTTTTAAATATTTATAAGTGCAAATTTACTTTTTCTTGTAGAAGAGTATCTACACTAACCGATGAAAGTAATTTAATATTTGTGCATAGATATTTTCATAACACTTTACATTATGGGTGAAACGTGTTTAAGACTTCGATTCGAATGTCTCTTTCTCTGGTTCTCTGACCATCCGCACTCTAACTCTCGTAAATATACTTCAATTACATTGGAATTAAGTATGGAATTTTTGTATTGAAAAAGATGTGTGTAGTTTCATAAATCGTTTACAGGGACATTTATATCAATTCGGATACATTGGGATCTATGAGCGAAAATTTCTTAAGGTGTATTTTAGTGATATTACATTATTTCAAATGTTATTTGACATGCATTATTTAAATAAACCATTAAATGCTCTCTATGCAAAAGTCATAGCACTTTTTTATTTTTTATTTATATGCTGCCAGTAATGTCAAACAGAAATTATACTAATTTTTTTTAACATGTAACAGAATGTTATCTGGAGCTGGACGATATCAGAAATTTAATATCGCAATATATCAACGAGTTAATTAATATTGATATTGGTGATATATTGCGATAACTAACTTAATGTGTGTAGGAGTTTAAAAAAATCCTTATTTTGAAAGATTGGTAGGCAGCAGCAATTTGAGTACAAACAGTTCAAGAAAACAACGAATCAATTGTTTTATACTTATTTTCTCACAGAGTATCCCTTAAATATATATATATATATATATATATATATATATATATATATATATATAATAGATGTATTTTATTAAAAAAAAGGAATCAATGTTCGGTATCTAGTTGCATTTATAGCATAAGGTTTTTCTTTAAAAATTTTTGCTTACCTATATCCTTCTTATTTTATGCATTTTTCATTAAAAACATTTTAACTAGTCATTTTCTCGTGTATAACTGAGAATATCATAAAAAAGAAATTAAAATAAAATGTTCTTAAATTTAGGACATTGTTGATTTGGATATGTTTAACCTTTACAAGGGCGGTGGTCACACGGCGTGAATACCTAATTTTAATTCCAAAACTGACAACCGGCTCCAAGAATATTTTAATAAAATTTTGTTTTTATAATGAAAGTGTAGAAGAATTAGAAGTTTGAATTTTTATTTTCTAAGAAATTCATCTTAAAATTTTGCTGTCAGTCAATTATTTTTTCATTTTACGAATAGATTTTTTCTGACCCTGAAAGGGTTTAAATAAGTGAAACGCAAAACCAAAAATTGAAATTGATTTATTGCCACATGTCATGCTAATATGTTTGTAATTAAATAGGTTTCAAAATAGAAAAAATAAGATTATACGAATTTACATTGGGCGCAGCAGAGGCAATTTTTAGACATTACTAGCTAGGAAATTCAACTCAAAAGCAACAAATGAACAAGGGGAGAGGCTTTGTCATGGTAACGAAATGGAAAAAGGCGAAACCTACTTATTACGGAGCGTACCATTAGCGTACTCTGATTGGTTGTACTCGAGCGGAATTTCTAGCTGTTAATCTACAATAATATTCTTAATTCTGCACATATTTTATCTCGTGATATATCAAAGTCTTTATACATATCAATAGGTCTAGACCAATAGCAGCGGCGGAATTAAACACAGACGATAACATTTTTATTCAATAACGAACGATCAACGAAGTATTCGGTTAATGGCTTAGTCTCGTGGTACGGAAAGAAAAATATTCTTGTGATATATTGGTAGTGTTAGAACATAGACATCGATATTGGGATATTGTTATTGTGATAATTAAAAATATCAATATTGGTCGATATGTTGATAAATAATCCAACCCTAATGTTATAATTAAAGTTTTAGTTTGAAAGTTTGTAAAATCTGGTAGAACATATACAAAAAAGGCTGCCACCTCTGCCTATTGTAAAAGTGTCATTAGCATACAGGTTTCACACCAGGAAGAAAAGGATGTGTTGATCCCTTACTAACAAAAAATTTCAATGGGACTGTAAATGTTATTATTTTTTTTTTCACTCTGCAAATATAAAAAACGTTTTTTATTTTACTATTACGCTAACTTTACTTTACTATTATCTTACTTGAATAGTAATTCTTGAATCTACAGTTCAATGATCTTACCTTTTTTTTCTTTCATTAAAAATTTGTGTTGCTGTTTCAAAATAAATTATCGACATCTCAGTTTTTCCTTGAAACACTTATAAAATTAGTCACATTCAAAACATTTAATTGGTTTGTTAATTTCCTAGTAATTACCCATAAGTTTGTTCGCCTAAGATTTAAAGAAAAATCGACACATTAATTAAGCGAAAAAATTCACTTCCGTTAAATGAAAACATACACAATTAACCACCCTTATATGAGTTTTTATAGTATACAATACTTCTGATAATCCCATTTTACATATTTATGTTTTCGAAAATGAGGTCATTTAAATTTCTATCATGTGACGGAAATTCCATAAGTTGTCTCTCTCATTAGGTTTCTTGAGTAAATTCAAATTCTATTGTATCATTTATTGCATTCATATATATTGGTTTAATTTACGCTTCTGTGTCAAATATTATTTGTTAAATTACCTATGTTAATTAATATTTTTAGGAAATATTTAACAAATCAGTTCAGACTGGACTTTGGGTTTATTAGAGTAATCTAAAAATCAACGTCTAACATATTTCTATTCTAAAAAACTTCTCATGCAGAAAATAAAGAAGATATATAGTATATAAAACGTAAGTTAGAACGTAGTGAAACCTTAAATTAAAAGAATTAAATCATAGAAAAGAATAATTACTGCACTTCTCATCTATATATTGCATTTTGCATTTACGAGTACCATATATTTCACAATTAAGATCTAACAGCACTATCAAAATGTTTATTACTCCCTCAAGACCCCCAAAGAATAAACGCGGACCTTTTTTTAAGCAAAAGGGTTGCTTATTGCTTCCAATCACAGTTAGAATATGATATTTATGAGTAAAGCAATTATGGGAAAACATTGTCATATTGACTGTTGTGTTGTAATTTAGAGACATAAATGATTGTAATAAAAAACTATAGCATTATCAAAGTCATTAACAGATAGCATTTTTGAACAAAACTCCACCGACATTAGCACAATGAAATGTATTCCAGCATAATTAACTAGCTGGCTAATCTTAAAAGTTTTGTTTGCACTAGACTAGATTAAACATTTCGTTCAAAACTACCTATTCGCACTTAGATGTTTAGCATGAACTGATTATTGAATTAAATTTCAAATCACGAACAGAAGAGATAAGAGAGAGACTTACTAACGTTTGTTTAGAATGTTTCACAAGTACTTAATAGCTAATATTCCTAGATGACCGAAAATAATTAAGCAGAAACTGGATGTTTGAAATTCGTATACTGTATACTCAATTTGTATTTCGAATATTAAATTTGTATTCATTTCCCTGTTTATAGAAACCCTATTATATCTCGCATCATTTATAGTAATTCAAAAGACTAAAATGCGACTCGTAGTAAAGCGGATGGGGAGGCAAGAATGGGATAAATTCGGTAAAATACTTCATAATTAACTTGCATAAAAATAAAAGTTAAAATGGTTGAAAATATTAATTTCCAGATATTTTGAATCTGAATATGACCAGAAAGCTTCAATTTGAAGCTGAAAGATAAAAAACATTTCTAGGGTTTTTTTTTTTTTTTTTTTTTTTTTTTTTTTTTTTTTTTTTAACAGATCTAAAGTAAGTAGTGACATTGGTTTTGAAATTGATTTTGACAAAATATTCACTTGGTAGAACGGCATGAAGAAACTATTCACGGTCTTATTTATATTTTTAGCAAGACAATGCCTCAATTTGCTTATGCGATAAATGCATAAAAGGTGGTCTAAAGATAATGAGTTACCCCCACTTGATTACCAGGCCAATACCTCAATCCTAAACGCTATGGAGAAATTATGAGTTGTCATAGTGCGCAATAGCTACCGAAATATTTGCCATACGTTATAAAGCAAAAACTGAAAGAACTTTGCCATTTGTGTGGTATGGCGCATGAAAATTAAATTTGCTCTATGTGCATAGTATTTATAGCAATATAACAATAAAAGAGTAATTCTATATTTAATAGATCGGTACAGAAATGCTTTTAGTGTATCAATGTGTCTTATCAACTCCTATCTAGTAAAAATATATTTTATAGAGTAACTGTGAAACATATGTGTAATATATGTGTTATTTATGATTTAAAAAGTGACTAAAATATATTGAATATAATAATATGTTAAATGAACTTTGAAAGAACAAAGGACTTATACATGATCTTTAAAGCATATTTAGCTATCTTCATCAAAACCACAGAAAATATTTCTTTTCCTATTTCTACATTTTTCTTGTAAAAATTTTTATTAATTCCTTTATCTCTTCTGCTCATTAAAGCAATCTTATTTGTTCAGAAAAACATATATTTATTTAACAACGCATAGTCTAAAGCTAGAAACTAATTCAATGTTTTCTTGCTGTTTATCTAAACTGAAGTTTATCATGAAAAAGTGCCATGTGTTGGTTCTTTATCCTAATGAAGAGGATAAGTGTATATTCAAGTTGTAATCTTATAATATAACCGAAATAATTATGAGAAAGATTTGTTATATAATTTCATGAACGCTGGTAAAGATAAATATTTTCCTGCAAGTTTAACTATTTGGCTAGTGTAAAAAGTTTTCGCTAAATAGAAGTTCATAAAATAAATAAGCTATTTTATTCGTGTAAAGTTTCCATTTTATGCTTAGAATTTCGAACTGAACTGATTTGATCTGCGGCAAAATTATATTTAGTCAATATTGTAATAATCCACATTGAATTATTCAAAATTGATATTTTAATTAAATAATTAACGATAGTGTAATAATTCATGACAAACTATTATCCTCATAATAATCATATGTAAACCCCATTTATATAGTACAGGGGTTGTTCAAAAATATGGAACACATAAAAATATATATATTATCATGCCCTGAAAATCCCTTCTTATGGCGCTCCCTTCTTGGTGTTTTGGTGCTGACAGGCTTTATCAGTTCGACAGTTAGTTCAGCAGTGAATTTTGCATCTGTCGTCGTCTTATTTTTCGTCACAATCAACTTTAATACTTTTGTCCACATCGTGACTTAACGGTTGATGTTTTTCCCTTTTCCTGTATGCGGTATAAATCTCCGATACGGTGCCTTTTGAAACATGAAGACTTCAGCTACCTTGGTAACAGAAGCACCCACCATAAGAGCACCAAGAATTTGTCCAATGTCGATTTCACTTAGCTCATACGCAAAGCGTTCATAACTACACAGTACACTGTTATGACAACGACTGACACTTGCAACTTATTGAAGGCATTGTACAGGTGGCGTTAGTGAGAAAATACAACAGCGCCGCCCACAGGATTGGGTAGAATCAACATTTACGTTCAAGCATGCATATCACGAGTTGTTTCCATATTTTTGTACAACACCTTTATATTCTTATTCATATATCCATTTATATAGTGTTGAATATAATACGTTAAATAAAAGCTTGAAAGATTACACAACCTTTACGTGATCCTTAATTTTGTAACGCACATTTTGTTACCTTCATAAAAATTACAAAAAATATTTATTTTCATATATCTATATTTTTCTTGTAAAAATGTTTAGTAATTACTTTATATATCTTTTGTTCACTAAAGTAAGCTTATCTGCTCAGGAAAACATATATTTATTTAACAACGCACTATCTAAATCTAGAAACTAATCAAACGTTTTCTTGGTGTTTATTTAAACTGATGTTTATCATGAAAAAGTGTCATGGGATGGTTCTTTATGCTAATGAAGAAGATAGTGTATATTCCAGCTGTAATCTTATAATATTACCGCAATAATTAGGAGAGAGCTTTGTTATATTTAATTTCATTAACATTGGTAAAGTTAAATATTTTCCTGCTAGCTTAAGTAGCAGGCTAATGTAAAAAAGTTTCTGCTATATAGAAGTTCGTAAAATAAATAAGCTATTTTATTCGTGTAAAGTTTCTCTTTCATCCTAAGCGCTTCAAACTAAACTGATTACCAGATAATATTTAGCTACGGATTGAATATAAACGTTGAAACATGAGAAAATCAGTAAAATATTTGTTTTAAGTATTTTTTAGAAATATAAAATTTGGTAATTTGCAACAAACTATTGTACTGAGAAAATTTATATAGTATATTTTTAATACAACAATTATCTTAAAAAGTAATGATCCTTAAACACAACAAATAAAATATTTTGAGGAGTACGGAAATACGTTTCCGTAATATGTTTACTTAGAAATTCGTTGAATTAGAATACACCATAGTCTTATTAAAATAGAAACAATTATTTATCTTCTACGTACGACTTTTGGACCAGCCCATTTAGATAAATATTTTGGAAATATTTTATAGAAATACATTGTATTCCATTCGTTGAACTATATTAAAACATTAACTATGTAGCAACTCGATGTATTGCATTTGGATTGCATATATCGCTCGCCCGCAAGAAAAGTGACACATCTCCACAAATAAAATTTCACAGAAGAGGCAACAGAAAATTTGCATGATTTTACTATAAGATGAAATTGCAGCACTCAGCTCTGCATGCAGGAATAAAAACGTGCATAAAAGCAAAAAACCCTTAAGAATGACGAAGGATGGGGTTTGGAGGGTTGGAGGGGGGATCATTTTACCTCCCCACACAATCCACCCCTCATCTATGGTCACAAATAGACATATAGCGTAATAAAGGGATTTTCCTTATAGCTACAGTAATGAAACTGTTAGTGTACCCAGACCCACCTATTATAGACCTATTAGTGGAATAAAACTTTAAATGAATTTTTGCGAGATGTGTCACTTTCTTTCGGGTGAGACATATCATCTTTCGATTTTTTTGGTAAAGAATAAATCTAATTTTTGTCTGCATTACAAAAGTATTTCTATTAAATTTACTATTATAAGTAAAAAATTACACCTTATGGCTAAAAGTCACCGGATACTTTTAGTTTTTGAGATTCAATATCTAAAGAAACACTTAATGAATTCTTCTGAAATGTCAGGAACGGGAAGAACGTGTTGGACCTCGTTATTTTCATCTAAAGCTTAGTCGGGAAATCAAGGCAATGACAAATTGAATAAAAACTAATATTTGCAATCTCCGTGTAAGTCAAAGCTCTCAAAATGATCTGCTGTTGTAGTAGAAAATTATATAGTTCCTGTTTAACGTTGCTTTCGTTTGTGAAAGAATATTTAGTATATTCATAGAGATATAAAATATTGCTTAATAAAATAAAAAACTTTTTGCATGCCTTTTGCTTTTGGAATGCGACTTGTCTTTTGCTTTTAGAATATGTTTTTCCAACTATATTTGGAGTCAATTTCAGGATACTTGAGTAAAATAGCAATAATGCTATTGCAATAATGCTAAAATAAAATAGCTAAAATGGCAATAAGAATATAAATATATTAAATATTCGATAAAATATTCCAATTTATATATTATATATTGAAATCTTATACTATAACGCGAGCAAAAATTGTGTGTGTATGTAAATTTTATCTTAAAAACGGCTCTAACGATTTTGACAAAATTTTGTATTTTACCATTTTCGGGCATGATAAGACCATTGGGCTAGGTCACGTGTTCGAGAAAATTCGATTAGTGGGTCATTTGGGGTCGTGATGCGTCAAGATCAAGCTAATTATATCTAAAAAACGGCTCAATTGATTTTGACCAAATTTCACATCCAACTGTTTTTCGACACAAAGAAACTTTTGGGCTAGGTCACATGTTCGAGAAACTTCGATTAGTGGGTCATTTTTGGGTCACCGTAGGTCAAGCTAAGTTTATCTATATAACTTCTTTAACGATTTTGACGAAATTTTGCACCCTACTGTTTTCGGGCACGAAAAGACCATTGAGATGGGTCTCGTGTTCGAGAAAATTCCAATAGTGGATCATTTTGCGTCATAATGGGTCAGGGTCAAGTGAATTATATCTAGAGACCGGCTCAATCGATTTTGACTAAATTTTGTATCTAACCATTTTCAGGCACGAAAAGATCACTGCGATGGGTCTCGTGTTCGAGAAAATTCGATTTGTGGGTCATTTTGGGTCATAATGGGTCAGGGTCAAACTAATTATATCTAGAGAACGGCTCAATCGATTTTGACGAAATTTTGTATTTTACCATTTTCGGGAATAAGACCATTGGGCTAGGTCGCGTGTTCGAGAAAATTCGATTAGTGGGTCATTTTGGGTCGTAATGAGTCAAGGTCAAGCTAATTATATCTAAAAAACGACTCAATCGATTTTAACTAAATTTTGTATCCAACCATTTTCGGGCACGAAAAAACCATTGAGGTGGGTCACGTGTTCGAGAAAATTCAATTAGTGGGTCATTTTTGGGTCACTGTAGGTCAAGCTATTTTTATCTAAAAAAACGGCTCTAACGATTTTCACTAAACTCTGTATTCTACAGTTTTGGATTACGCGAAGACCATTAAGCTAAGTCACATGTTCGAGGAAATTAGATGAGTGGGTCATTTTTTGGTCACAGTGGGTCAAGCTAAGTTTATCTAGATAACGGCTCTAACGATTTTGACGAAATTTTGCACCCTACTGTTTTCGGGCACGAAAAGACCATTGGGATGGGTCACGTGTTCGAGAAAATTCGATTAGTTGGTCGTTATGCGTCAGGGTCAAGCTAATTATACCTAAAAAGGCTCAAGATATTTTCACAAAATTTTTTAATATAAGGCCGTTTCTGGTCAGGAGAGGACCATTGGGCTAAGTCACATGTTCGAGAAAATTCAATTAGTGGGTCATTTTGGATCACAATGACCCAGAGTCAAGCTAATTGAATCTAAAAACATGCTCAAAACATTTTAACCAAATTTTATAATACGTATACCGTTTCTGGGCATCAGAAGAGAATTGGGCTAAGCCACATGTTCGAGAAAATTCGATTAGTGATTCATTTTGGATTCCAATGAGTCAGGTCCAGCTAATTGTATCTAAAAAACGGCTTAAACGATTTTGACTAAATTTTGTATTCTATCGTTTTCGGGGTCGAGAAGACCATTGGGCTAGGTCGCATGTTCAAGAAAATTCAATTAGTGGGCCATTTTGGAACACCATGGATCAGGGTCAAGCTAATTGTATTTAAAAAGCCCTTCAAAACATTTTGACATAATTTTGTATACTACCGTTTCCGAGCATGATAAGAGCATTGGGCAGGGTCGCACGTTCAAGAAAATTCAATGAATGTGTCATTTTGGGTCCTAATGGATCAGGATCAAGCTAACTGTATCTAAAAAACCGCTCAAAAGATTTTGACAAAACTTTGTACTACACCATTTCTGGACAAAATAAAACCATTGGGCTGGGTCGCATGCTCAAGAAAATTCTATTAGTGGGTCATTTTGGCGATAATGGGTCGGGGTCCAGCTAACGGCATCTCAAAAAGGTTCAAACAACTTTGACAATTTTTTTTGTTATACCGTTACACAGTACAAAAAGACCATTGAAATAGCTCACATCTGTCGATGAATTTCGGTTAGTGGTTTTTTGAATCAACGTGGATCAAGCTTATTTTACCTAGAAAACGACTAACGATTTTCACTAAATTTTGTATTCCATCGTTTTCAGGCTCAGGAAGAGCATTGTGATAGGTCGCATGTTCGAAAAAATTCGATTAGTGGGTCATTTAGGGTCACTATGTTTCACGGTCAAGCTAATTGCATCTAAAAAAGGAAGAATGATTCAGTCGGATAAATATATCGAGATAAATAGAAAGCTAATTTTGACCGATCTTAGCTCGGTCATTCCTGCTAGTAATTTTAATTTACTTATGCGCAAATGATATTTTTTTTAAATATAATTAAGTAGTTAACTATTCAGTGTAACACATATATAAAATACTATCGAAAATCGTGAAACTTCAGAATTATATCAGCGATAAAATAAGCTGAATTTCAGTTGCTATCTAAAATTAGCCCAATAAAAAGGAATTTTCCATACATATTCATTTCAGCTACTTCCATAAATTTCTACTAGCAGGAATGACCGAGCTAAGCTCGGTCAAAATTAGCTTTCTGTTTCTCTCGATATATTTTTCCGACTGAATCATTCTTGCTGTTTTAGATGCAATTAGCTTGACCGTGAAACATAGTGATCCTAAATTATCCACTAATCGAATTTTTTCGAACATGCGACCTATCAGAATGCTCTTCATGAGCCTGAAAACGATGGAATACAAAATTTTGTGAAAATCGTTAGTCGTTTTCTAGGTAAAATAAGCTTGATTCACGTTGATTCAAAAAACCACTAAACGAAATTCATCGACAGATGTGAGCTATTTCAGTGGTCTTTTTGTACTGTGAAACGGTATAACAAAAAAAAATTGCCAAAATTGTTTGAACCTTTTTGATATGCCGTTAGCTGGGCCCCGACCCATTATCGCCAAAATGACCCACTAATAGAATTTTCTTGAGCATGCGACCCAGCCCAATGGTTTTATTTTGTCCAGAAACGGTGTAGTACAAAGTTTTGTCAAAATCTTTTGAGCGGTTTTTTAGATACAGTTAGCTTGATCCTGATCCATTAGGACCCAAAATGACACATTCATTGAATTTTCTTGAACGTGCGACCCTGACCAATGCTCTTATCATGCCCGGAAACAGTAGTATACAAAATTATGCAAAATGTTTTGAAGTGCTTTTTAAATACAATTAGCCTGACCCTGATCTATGGTGATCCAAATTGGCCCACTAATTGAATTTTCTTGAACATGCGACCTAGCCCAATGGTCTTCTCGAGCCCGAAAACGATAGAATACAAAATTTAGTCAAAATCGTTTAAGTCGTTTTTAGATACACTTAGCTGGACCCTGACACATTGGAATCCAAAATGAATCACTAATCGAATTTTGTCGAACATGTGGCTTAGCCCAATTCTCTTCTCATGCCCAGAAACGGTATACGTATTATAAAATTTGGTCAAAATGTTTTGAGCATGTTTTTAGATTCAATTAGCTTGACCCTGGCCCATTGTGATCCAAAATGACCCACTAATTGAATTTTCTCGAACATGTGACTTAGCCCAATGGTCCTCTCCTGACCAGAAACGGCCTTATATTAAAAATTTTTGTGAAAATATCTTGAGCCGTTTTTTTAGGTATAATTAGCTTGACCCTGACCCATAATGACCCACAAATCGACTTTTCTCGAACACGAGACCCATCCCAGTGATCTTTTCGTGCCCGAAAATGGTTAGATACAAAATTTAGTCAAAATCGATTGAGCCGGTCTCTAGATATAATTCACTTAACCCTGACCCATTATGACCCAAAATGATCCACTATTGGAATCTCCTCGAACACGAGACCCATCCCAATGGTCTTTTCGTGCCCGAAAACAGTAGGGTGCAAAATTTCGTCAAAATCGTTAAAGAAGTTATATAGATAAACTTAGCTTGACCTACGGTGACCCAAAAATGACCCACTAATCGAATTTTCTCGAACATGTGACTTAGCCCAATAATTTTCTCGTAATCCAAAACTGTAGAATATAGAGTTTAGTGAAAATCGTTAGAGCCGTTTTCTAGATAAAATTGGCTTGACCCATAGTGACCCAAAAATGACACACTAATCGAAGTTTCTCGAGCATGTGACCTAACCCAAAAGTTTCTTTGTGTCGAAAAACGGTTGGATGTGAAATTTGGTCAAAATCATTTGAGCCGTTTTTTAGATATAATTAGCTTGACCTTGACCCATTACGACCCCAAATGACCCACTAATCGAATTTTCTGGAACACGTGACCTAGCCCAATGGTCTTATCATGTCCGAAAATGGTAAAATACAAAATTTTGTCAAAATCGTTCGAGCCGTTTTTAAGTTAAAATTTACATACCCACACAATTTTTGCTCGCATTATAGTATAAGATGTAAAAATATTAAATGTGGTTACAAATCCTGCATGCTGTAAAAAGAAAACATACGGATCTTTCTTTTATTATTTTTTTAAGAAACTTTTACATCTCCATAAATATACGTGCTCTTCTTTTGCAAATGAACACAATTGTTATACTGGATACAAATAAACATGTGCTACAGATACAGATCTTTTCAGATTTTTATTTTACAGAGTGATAAAAAAAATATTTTTTTAATAATATATCATGTATGTGATAAAAAATATTTTTTTTTATTTAATTTGTTCAACTTGTCATTGGTCTCCTAATTGTCCTTGTAACTAAACCATCACTGAAAAATATGTGTTCAAATTATCTTCTTTACATATTCACGTTCATAAGGACTCGTCAAATATTTCTCTATCTATTCTACAAAACGTCTAATATCGAAAGTGTTCATTAACGTTTGATCATATATACTGAAAATGGAGTTTATTCGAAATTACATTTTGCAAACTAAGTGATTTTAATGCAATTCTAATGGAGTACCTTTATAAAATAATAGCCATATGGGTAAACAAAAAACGAAAAATTGATTGGTGAAAAATATTTTAGATAAAAACCTTGCAGCTTTCATTATATTTTCAATCTGAATGTGCGTTATTTACGTTTAGACTAAGCTTCTTATACTTAAAGTAAAATTATATAAGCGAAAAGGTAAAAATGTAATTATAATATTTATAAATAATATTAGACAATTAGACAATTGTCGTAACATTCTTTAACCTTGATCAATTAATATTCCAGTTTTTGATTGGCGCTTTAAACCTCTGATTGGACTGGGGAAGCTTTGACCAAGCTCATTGCTCACTGCACTATCTCTTTGACGCTATACTATACTGATGACGCAGATAGATCTGAAAGCATAAAACATCATTAGTTGGACGATTGTTATGCCGAGTTACTCGAGTGAAGATGCAGCTCTACCCATGATTGTTGCATGACGCCAGCGTATGCCTTTTGCATAGTAGCTACACTATATAGACATTGATTACCGGACACATTCAATTATAGACATTTTGTCAAGTATTTAAGGATGGCGGATTATTCTGAAACTTCAGTATTATGAATAATATATTTGACTTTATATTTATCAAAGGCGATTTCATCATAAGGGCAATTAGGGGGCCAACAAAAAAAAGAAAAATAACAATATTTGGGATCATCCTGTGAAATAAAATGCGCAAAATAATCTACCGCTATAGTTTACGAATATGTGGATATTATGCAATATATGTAGTCATTTGTGTAAGAATAGCACGAATATTCATCGACATATATCTATTTTTTTTTTCAAAAACTTTTTGCACGTTTTTTGCTTATATCATGCAAGGTTTTCTACTAAATTAAACTCCAATTTCCAAAAATTCGATAAAATGTAGTAGGCATAATATGAAATGTAAATATATTAAACATTTGATGAAATATGAGCAGTTGTATGAAATATTTCTTATCTGCGCATGCGCGCAAGATAACAAATATATTTTTTTTCATGATGTAATAGTCAACACTATAAGGGAAACAAAAAAAAAAAAAAAAAAAAAAAAAAAAAAAAAAAAAAAAAAAAGCAAGTCAAATATCGTGAAAATTCTGAAAGATAATCGGCGATAGAGTCTGCTGATTTTTATTTGTTCTCTAAAAACAACTAAATTATAAGCTTCCATAAATTGTCATTTTTAATCTGCTTAATTTTTATTTTTTACTGATGCTTTAGTTCTTCTTGGAACCACCAGAAAAAGCCTATTCGAAGAAAAAAAAAATGAATTATCAAAATCTAAGCATATAATCTCTAAATCTACTCTCTGACATTTGTTAAATACTAACTCCTTTGCTGAAAGCCAGTTAATAAAACAAGTTGGAAATTGCTTGTCAAACGTGGCAAATGTGGTGCGTTCGTACTATAACTAGTTTTATAAATATTTTTTGCACCGCATAGTGTAATGAATGTATATTTTAATGCACTTCATAAGTGCATATCAGTTTCATTCTGTTCGAAAGGCTGTAACATCATTAAAATGCACATGAAATATTTTTTTCCCATCGGTCTTAATGTAATGGAAAACTTTTGACTATCGCTGTAATTAAACGATATTTCCGATTTTCATAAAATTTGAAATGACTCGACAAAATTTTGTAACAATTATATATTTAAAATTTCAGGCCATTCGGTTGGATTGTTTTTGGCTCTGTTATATGCGGACGGAAGACAGACAGACTGACGGACTGAACGCCGACTATAGGTGATATGTATTTATATAATTACGAACGCACCTAAAAAGAAAGTTTGTGGAAAACCCCTTATCATTCAGCAGCTTTTAAGGAGCAACAAAAAATCAGCTCACTCTATCGCCGATATTTCATTTACCTCATACTGTTGACTATTAAATCATGAAAAAAAAATGTTAACGTGCGGGCATGAGCAGATAAAAAATATTTCATCAAATGTTCAATATATTTTATTGCACTATATTATTACATTATATTATTTCTAGTACATTTTGTCAAGTTTTCTGAAACTGGCGTTAAACTTGGTAGAATATCCCGCATGATATAAACAAAAAACAAGTAAGTACTTTCTGAACTTTTCTAAAAAAAATCTATATATCTCCATCAATATACATTCTATTCTTCCACAAATGAATACAATAATGAAATATATTGTACAATATCTATATATTCCTAAGCTATGGTGATAGATCATTTCGTGCATTTTATTTTACTGGGTGATTCCGAATATTATTATCTTCTTTGATTTTTGCCGGCTCTTGATTGTCTTTTTTGGTCAAAATAAATAATCTTTGTTAGTTATAAATAAATCCTGGATAAATCGTTGATAAATATGAAGTCAAACAAATTCTTCATAATCCTGAAGTTCCAGAAAAATCCGACAAATACATCTTTAAATATTCGACAAAATGCCTAAAATTGAAAGTGTCCGATGATTAATGTGTATATAGCGTATAATCTTCTCCAGGATCGTAAATGTCGATTGTTTTGCTTGATGAATAAATGTTCATATTCAATGTAAATCAAGTGTTTTAGATCTTAAATCGGAAATATTTTTGGTTGCGTCAGAATTATGGAACTTTCATGTCAACAGTTTCAAAACTTTTTTAAAGAACAAAATGTTTTGACAAATGCTGTCTCCTTTGAAAATAACATAATTCAAGTCGCATACTGAGCTGTAACTTAGAGTAACATTATATGGGATAGATGACATTAAAACATGGGGCGCTCTCAGATAAGAACACATAATTTAATGCACATAATTTTTTTATCCAAAATTCTCCCGATTAAGGAAGTTTGTGTTTTTTAGTTTCATTATTCCATGAATTCCTTCTACGATATTTGCAACAAAATCACGTTTTTTCAAAATTTAATTTTCCTAATTTTTAATTAAACTATATTTTAAAAATAATTTGTTACTTATGTTTTAAAATATAATAAAACTTATATTATAAATATTTTTAATGTAGAAGAAATGTAGATTAAATGTAAATTTAATTTTTACAAAAAAAAAAAAAAAAAAAAAAAAAAAAAAGAAAAGAAAAAAAAAAAAAGGGAAAAAAATTAAAAGTTGTCAGATAATGCGACACCTGGTTGACATTTAGCTAGTATGAAATAAAAATCAATGATATGTAATGATGTGTATCAACAATATGGCGATTGATATGTAATTCAAATAAAAACTATATTGATCTCGTTCTACAGATTGATCTACAGATTGGATTCGTAGTTTCTTATTCTATGTGATTTCAATAGAACATGTTTTAAATAAACTAGAGTATCCAATCTGGGCCTGCAGAGTTACAGAAAATTTATGAAAACCATTTATTTATATTGAAAAGTTTATAAAAATATGTATGTATAAAAATATATACACGTATAATGTAACAAAGCTAAAAAATGCTATAAAATTAATATAATAATTTTATTTATATTAACGCTCGTTTCATCGTACAAACGGCGACATTTTCAAAATCATTCATGATAGAAATATTTTTGCAAAAATTTTTTTTAAACAACAACTTGGTAAATAATGTCATGAGACTTCATGCATAATGAAAATCCGTGCAAACATAAAATTAAATTGGATATTTGTGAGCGTGGATTAATTTTTACTATTGTTACTAAAACAGCGTAGCATCTCTTTCCAAATTTTAGGTATCTCAAGGGACACTGAATCCTTGCAAACATTTTATTTGCGTAAAAATATCTCTATTGATTCCCGGATAAAGGATGGTAAACAAAATCTTGACGGATAAATCATTCTGCAATAGTTAAAATATATCTGTAAAAGTTCTTTACTGCATAATCTCGCCAAAGCTGAGGTTCTCTTGTTGTATTTGATGTCTGGTATATGTTCTTTGATTCTAGTTTTAAGTTTTCAAGTTGTCATATCTATATAAAATTGTTTTGCCGACGTGATGAACGTCGTGATGATGTCGCCGTTTATGCGATGAAACAAGCGTTAATCTAAATAAAGGTATTATATAATTTTTATGCTATTTTTTAGCTTTGTTTGAAAAGTATAATTTATTTATTTTTTACTTTCCATATATATTTTTTAAGTATATAATAAGATATGCTGTTGTATTAGCTGCCTGCTAGAATTTAATAGCTTAAGAAATCTCGCAAGAATTCAATTCCCTAATTACACTAAGCTCCACAATAGTACGGAGTGCTAATTCGGTAGTCTAATACACTGATTTCAGCGGTCCGCCTATGAATACAATGCTAAATAATTTCAAAAGAAATTTTTTTGAAAATAGGGGGTTCTGCGGCACTGCCCCAAACGAGTTATGCTCGCCAACCCCCGTTCAGACTCTAAAAATCCGTTACTTTTATCGGCTTAAAAAAAATTACGGAAGATAGAATTATAATTAAAAAACCAGTGGCGATATCCCTGTAAAGGGGTTTCCATTTATTTCTCTTTTAAAAAATGATTTTACGGCAAAACAAGCTGCTCTCGTTTGCTGTTTTCATGTTTGATTAAATAAGATTAGTTAAATGTCTGAAAATTAGCTAACGTAAAATTAACTGATTTAACAGTGTCTTTTGCTTCCAGGTATTTTTTAGTAAAGCTATAAGAAAATTATTTTAAATCACACGTTTTAAATCTGACATAATTTTAACCAAACTTTTCTTTTTGTAATATTCACCTGGAAATATTTTAATTGTTAGAAAGGAAATATTATTATTTTTTATGTCTTTGGCAACAGCAGTTAAAAAGCTGGTCTCAAAATACGAAATAAATCTCAGGTGTACGTGTAAATATATATTTTAATTTAAACTATTTGGCAATATTATTTGGCTATTTGAAATAGGACGTAATCACGTTTCACCCGCATTTACTGCATTTAACATATATTAAATAATTAATTGTTTTATATATTTTTTTCTTTTTATATACTCATGTGTATAAATAATTTTTATGACGTAATATTTAATATTTTCCTGTTTTTAACACGTAATCATTTAATTCTAATTCCATAGGGGTTTCTTCTGTTTACAATATTTATGTGTAAATAAATTTTTAATTTAAAGGACATATCATTACTTCAGAAGTTTTTACAATTTTGGCAACAATTTAAAATACTAAGCTTTTCTAAAATATGTAAAAAAGATCTTTGGAATTGGTAAAAATTTGAATTTAAAATAGAAATTGACCTACAAAAAATGAATCAAATTGAAAAAATTAAATGCAGTCAGCACACCGAAAACTTCTAATGTATAGAATGATCTAAAAATGATTAACTTCCTATGTATAGTTTTCTCCTATAAAACTTTTTAATGGACCGATTTTTACCAACTTTAACATTAAATATCTCTTAAAATAATTGTTCAATTTAAAAACTGTCTTCATCAGCGTGTTTATCAAACATTTCTGTATAATACCACCGATTTTCATATTTTTGTATGGAGTAGTTTTCTTAATATTAAAGAAGAAAATCCCCCGGTCACAAAAAATTCAAAACATTCTTTTAGAATAGTGAGAAAATAGATTTCCTGCCATTGAGTTGTATGGGGTAGATATTTTCAAATTGGATTTTCTTTTAAAAATATGACGAAGTTGCTACAATTTTCACTGGCATATATTTTTCATCGAAAAATCTACGATTTCGTTTAAATTCATTGCAATCTTTAATTTGATAATAGTTAAAAATGAAATTTTAGGTAAACTCAAATAAACCAAAAGAAAAATTTGTAAAGTATTGCTCACAAAAGTATAAAAAAACAGAAAAAAAATTGGTAAAAAAATATGCGGAAAGCTTGAAAAACTGCTTATAATATTCAGAAAAGTGAATGATTTATTTCTCGTGAGCATTAAAAATGTGATGTTGTTGCTGCAGAAAGTGGGCCGGTAAGTGATCTTTCGGTAATATTATGGAGATCAGTTGCTACTTACAGCAACCTTTTAAATTCTGATAATTTTAGTTGTTTTAAAGCGTGGTTTGATTGCATGTTGGTTAAATTTGTGAGTTATGTATTTTATTTTATTTCTTTATCGTTGACGTTTTAATATCTTTATTGAATATCGGCCAAAAACTAATGCTAAACTATATATATTGTAAGTGAAACGGGTTAAACTTCCGTAATCAGGATGCATGCGATAGAGATAGATATAAAAACAATCATGCTTAAAAAACATAAAAAACTACAAATAAAGATAAAATTAAAAAAAATTGCATTTGAAGAATTTTTCTCTATTAGCGGTGTAAAAATTGAAAATGTGTGCGATAATTACAATAAAAAAATGCAGTAAAAGCAAAATTTATTGCTGAGCTGTTGTCACCGTCTATATGACATCAGAGCTACTCATGGATATGTTTGTGCTTTTTAATTAAAATTTTAAACTTTTTAAAAAATTAGAAATTATCCTGAAATCTGTGAACAAAACGAAATGATATGGTATCAGACATAGCTCTCCCCATCATGAAACGAAATTTTCATTTCATATCAGCATCCGGAACTTACATTATATCAACAACAAACTTTGCAGTGTTCGAACTGAAGGGGGGAGGGAGGGTGAATGCATTAACAAGCTTTGTTTGGGAAAATTGGCGTACCTATTGTAACTGAGGGGTACTCATATAATGATTCATTATCGTTTCGTCTTTGTGCAAACCAGTACCAAGATTTAATCGCCCTACCTATCTTTAACAACCAAAACAATGGCATTTCTCAGGAATGTTTATTGCAAATGGACACATTATATACGCATTGTGATACATGCAAAGAGAGTAAAAGTTTGCTGATAAATTTGAAGTAAAATCTTCGTATGTAAATATCAGTAGTAAAATTATTTGAAAAGAGAAATACATAGAATTCTTATTTTACAACTACATCTTGACTAGTGAAGATAAATAAAGATTTATACAGTAATGACATAAGAAAATAAAATTTTACGTATAATTTGAGTAAAATATAATAAATTTATAAGAGAAATATGATTTTAATTTTTAAAATTTTACATAGAAAAAATTTATATATTTACAATAAACCAGTTAATCCAAACCAAGTTTCTCAGTTTAAAAATGCCCAGCTCACTTCTTTTTTAAATCTAAAACAATGGCATTTCTAAGGAATGGTTATTGAAAACGGATACATTATATACACATAACACTAAACAACAAATTGAAACTTTTGCTCTGCTGCTGAAACGAAATTAGTTGTTTCTTATTCAGTTTTTTGCGATGATTCCGCATCTAATTTTAGATTTTCTCTCGCACGTCCAGTTTTTGAGAAATTTGCATTTTTCGATTTTTGGAAATTTTGGAATTTTTGTACAATTGAATACAAATTTAAGGCAGACTGGCTTTTCTGTTCTATGTTATAATTACTGTCTAGTTTATTTTACACAATGGTAGTGTTCGAGATTATACTGACACGTGACAGTGAAATATTCTTCTTAATTTTCTTATTTTTCATGTTTTTCTAATAAAGTCTTTCTTGACGTCCAAATATTTCTGCCACAAGAGTACGCTATTTTTTTCTTTTTTTAAACCATTTTTTTCCATTTACTTCAAATCTGGTATCCGTTTTCTTTAATCACGTCTAGTTTTTGACAATGAGGTACACACTTCTAAAAAGCATTTTATATCAAACTTGTGCCAATACCATACAAAAGTAGGAATTGTTTGAACTCACAAATTAGACGTGATAGAAGTAAACGGATTACATATTTGAAATCGGCATGATAATATAGTCTAGGAAAATATTACGTAAATTCCGTTGCAACTACTGTAAAATTGAAATTAATTTAAACATTATACCATTGAAAAATAAGCAAGTTAGGCTTAATAGGGGAGACCGGGGGAATGGCGCCACTCGGAATTATGCCGCCACTCCGCCTACACTGTTAAAAATATCGTGAAAAATTACCTCTGTTTTTAAAGGCTTTCTATTTTCTGACCAATCAAAACGTTACATTAACACCTATGAAACGCTCTCATTGGTCAGAAAATAGATAACCTTGAAAAACAGAGGTAATTTTTCACGATATTTTTAACAGTGCAGTTTAAAGCTAACGGCAGTTTGAGATAGTCAATGCGTCTGCACTGTAGCGACCAACAATATAAACAGTGCCTAGATTGAGAGTGATTTTGTAGTACGTCGTTCGTTTGTTCTAGAAAAAAGTTTTGTTTTCATCTAGTTGCTTCTTATTTTGGAGCTTTAAATGAGTGGAGGTAAACACCTTTTATTCTAACATTAGGTACTTAAGATAATATTACCCGTAATCTACATGCATTCGCCGACATATTAATGCAATTTGTTGAACAAGTTCGGTTCTTATTTCGACTTTGTTGGGGGGGGTGGATTTACGCTATATTGTCCTCTCGGGGTAACGCCTCTACCATGGCAAAGGATGACTTTTGCAATTTGGATTAAATTGTAAGCTTAGCGCATTAATAAATCTAGCTTAAGGAACATTGTAATTATTATTTATTCTGCTAAATTACATTACTTTCTAAATTTTTTCAGTAGGTTATGTGTTTCCTAGTATCCATTTTATTTATTTACTAGATCATTAAAGAGTGGCATCATTACCCCGATACAGTGACGGAATTCACCCAGTATCTTGGGCAATCCACCACTGTACAGAAGTTGAGAGATTTTTTTTTATGTGTGCTTACATAACAGTTATGATTACGGTTAAATTTATACAGATACTAAAGATCACGGTTCAGCTTTATAATTTTTACTATTAAAAATTAAACTTTTTTTTTAGGTGAAAATATTTAAATACCCTTAAGGTGTCGCCATTCCCCCGGTCTACCCTAACCGAGAACAAATAGTTAAGAATATGCAGACTACGGCATTTATCTTATGGTCCAGTAGTCATAATATAAAACAGAAAAGCCAGTGTGACATTTATTGTATCTAAAATTTGCATAAAATGCCACAAGAAAGCTTAAATTCGCATAAATGTCAATATCTCTAAAACTAGACGTTCTGGAGAAAATCAAAAACTAGATTCGCAATCAGTGCAAAAAATTGAATACGAACAACTAAATGTTAAGAATATACACACTACGACATTTATCTTATGGTCCAGTAGTCATAATATAAAACAGAAAAGCCAGTATGACATTTATTGTATCTAAAATTTGCATAAAATGCCACAAGAAAGCTTAAATTCGCATAAATAGTCCAGGCATTAGATGCTCAAAAAGGACAAATAGGGGAAAGTTTTGGTGTAGTTTTGATATTTGGTGCCTTCATGTTTTGTGGGTCGCTGAACACGAATCTGAAGTTTGCCAACAAAATTTATCCCGGGAAACACGTTTTTTTGGCAAAAAACGGGAAAAAACGGTATTTTCTTTGTTCTTTTTTCAAATAACTCCAAAATTATACATTTTACGTAAAAGTCCTCAATGCATAAATTAAAGAAGATAAATATTTCTACATTTTATGTATTAAAAGTTTTTTTCTCTCATCAATGGTTTAGCCGTGACAACGCCACAAAAATGGGAGTGAAAACCAAACAATTCAGAGAAAACGGGAATTACGCCGCTGTACGTAGATTTAACATGAAAACTGACCATTTTACACAAGCATTGACTATAAAGTACACTAAAGATTATATAAAAGACTACATTTTACAATGAAGTTGCTGATAATAAATAAGACGACTCATTATGAATCATTACTTAATTATAAATAAACATGTACATTAGTAACTACATTTATTTAGAAAACAAAAACAAAAAAAAATATTATTTCCACTTTCTTTTACTTGAGGGTCCCTGCTTTTCACCGACATCTACAGTATAGAAAATAGACGCATGGAATTAGTGGGTGTTTTTATTACTACCAACAGTATAAAATAAATGTTTTTTTTAATAAAAAATATTTGATACCTTCTGGCATGACTTTTTCTTGACATTTTAGTTCAAGTACCATTTTTTTTTTAATCAAAGACAGCAGAATTTAAGTTAGTCACATAAATAAACTTTTGCACCATTAAGCAACGGCATCAAGATTTAAAATGTAACGAAAATGTGAATTTGGTTGAAAATATTTTGTTTACAGAGGAAAATTACAATGAAGAGCACATGAAGTTTTGCAAGAGAGAAATGTTTTAAATTTATGACCAAATTTGGACAAAAATTGCCAGTTGTATGTAGATATATCGGGACAAAAAAATCATTTAAAATATATTACTTGGCTGCAAATTCTGAGTGTTTACAAAATTGATCCAGACAAATACTCTAAATTCAGATTTGATACAATGCAAAACATAATGTAGGCATTTTCTCATGATATATTAATCATGATATCTTAGGATTCCCTATCTTTACATAAAGGTTCCTGTTAGGTTTCCTTTAAGGTTTGTGCAGAAATAAATATGAATATACAACAGAATATGCAACACAGCAATTTTCATTAATGCTATCGAATGTTTGTCCCGTACCTTAAATTTTAGAAAAAGAAATTTTACAATTTGTTATAATAATACAAAAATAGTTTTATCATTTTAGCTTCAATGCTGTTAAGAAAGTATCATTAAAATTATCAAGAAGAATGTAAAATCATGCGCCAATCAAATTATGGAACATTTTTGAACGCATTCGGACTACTATAATAAAACTTCATAGTTTAATAACGTGAAAAATGATGTCTAAGCAATAATTTGTAAAACATATAACACGTTTGAAAACACAATTTCAATCAAAATCGAAAACATAGCTGAAAAGTTTGTACATTCCTGTATATGAACTATAGATTTATCATATAATTCACAATATGCTAAAATTTAGAACTGTTAGTGAACGCATAGCACAGTTGAAAATTCCTCGTTAGCAATTTCCGGCAATAAGCGGGTATATAGATGTTTTGTGCAGCCCTATATATAATTTATAGAATTTATACACGCTAAATAGTATGCAATTTTTAAAATTTTAAAAAGAGTTCCACAACTGAAAACGCACTTCCATCAATTATTGTTCATACAGAGAAAAATATAACTGATTTATTTTGTGTGTCCCTGTATATGAAAGATCAATGGCACATCATATTCAATAGTAAGCATCTTATAGAGCACCTCGGAGATATATATCAATTTAAATATTTTTGAAAAGGTGTAACATGAACAAAATACACCACAAACAATTTTTCTCCATAGACCGTAATGTAACATAATTCTTTTTAGTGTCCCTGTAAATGATCGATTAATACTACCCATACCATATTCTATAAGAAATCATCTTGTAGTGCACTTCATAGATATGTAAATAAATTTCAAAGTGTTTGAAATTATGAAACATTAAAAACCACCATAAACGATTTTTCCCCATAGGCCGTAATATAATGAAATACTTTTGAATGTCCCTGTAATGAAATTATGACTGCTACACGCAACATTTTACAATACCTAACATTCAATAGTGAATATCAATAACATTTTTCGATTTCATGGCGATGCGACTATATTGACGCCAAAAATAATTTTGGCCAGTTAGAATCGGTAAATCACCCACCGTGCACTGTCGTAATTCCCGTTTTTTCAGAATTTTTTGATTTTCACACCCATTTTTGCGACGCTGTCAAGGCTAAACCATTGATCAGAGAAAAAAACTTTTAGTACGTAAAATGTAAGAAATTTTATCCTCTTTAATTTATGTACTGAGGACTTTTGCGTAAAATGCATAATTTTGAAGTTATTTTGAAAAAACAAAGAAAATCCCGTTTTTTTCCTAGTTTTTTGCCAAAAAAACGTGTTTCCCGGGATAAATTTTGTTGGCAAACTTCAGATTCGAGTTCAGCGACCCAAAAAACATAAAGGCACCAAATATCAAAACTACACCAAAACTTTCCCCTATTTTCTACCAAATGACTGGACTAAAATGTCAATATCTCGAAAACTAGACGTTCTGGGGAAAATCAAAAACTAGATTCGCAATCAGCGCAAAAAATTGAATAAGAAACAACTAATTTCATTTCAGTGAATTATACATGCATAGAAATAAAGTATGCTGCTAAATGTAAAAATTCTGAATGTATGCGTTAGGAAAGGAGGGGCGGATATTTATTAGTCGGCAGTGACAGTGGGGTGGGGGGACTTTATTTAACGTCTCTGTGAAAATGGAAATATATCAAATTAATTTGTTCTTTTAAAACTGCATTTGAACTTTCGAAGATAAATAAATATTTATAAAACATTTTTTAAAAAATTCCTTAGATTAAATTGAACAAAATATACGTATTATCCAGGAGAAATATGATTTTTCTTTCCCACATTTTGCATTTAATAAATTTATCCATTTAGAATAAACCAAGCAAGTCCACCCAGACTTTCAGATTAAAGGTGTCGATATAATGTCCGGTACACGGAATATAGATTAAAAAAAAATTTAAGGGAAAACTCTAATAATGCATTTTTTTACATTTAGTCTAATTTCTTAAATTGCCCATAAACTACAGCTAAAAGCATTTTTAGTACTTTCGTATTAGCCGCATGTCATTGGTCAATCCGAAATACTTGGATATTTATAGAAAATGTTATTCTACTTGCTTTAACCAGGGAGAACTCGCTAGTGAGAATGCCCAATTGCTTTTCTTTTACTTTACATTCATATAATATCAACTTTTTTTGGTTGGCTTAGTACTTTTATTAACAAAAGAGGTAAAATAATTCAAATAACATTTTGAAATTTTAATTAAAATGAAAAATGGATTAAATAAGAATCTTAAAAAAGTACGACGGTGAGAGAAAATCTCATGCAGCGAGTTCTCCCGGGTTAAGCGCATAGTTCGATTACACGTATGTTTAATGCATGTTTTATTTATTTATGAAGTCTTAACTTATTTTGGCAATTTTGTTATGGAAACACTAAAACAAACAAATGCTGAATTATTTACATTGTATTAAGTACAAACGGATTAATCTTCAGTAATTTGGTTGAACGCAGATATAAAAATATTGATGCTTGACTTTTTTTCAAGAAAATTCAGTAAGCTGAGATACAGTTTTCAAATAAATTGCATTTAATGGAACATTTGTTTTTTATTCGACGTTGTGAAACTTGAAGTTGTGCAATGTTCATAAAAAAATTTGTTAAAGCAAAATATATCGATCAGGTCGTTGTTACTGTGAAGATAAGGCAAGCGTTTGCCAACGACATGTTTTTGAATTATAATCTAGATTCATAAAACTAATTTATAGTTGTTGGGACTTTTACTAATACGTAACTTTTTACGTAACGATAAAGAAATTTTTTTTTTGAATTTCATTTCTGAATTTACTTTGATTTTCTGTTAATACTTACATGGAATAAATAGTAAATAAATAAATAAATAAGAAATTATAATAGAAACGACACTGTTTTCGTTTTTCCTCATACTGGTTTATCTAAAGTTTCGTGTTAATCGTTTTAATAATCTTATTTTTTTTTTTTAAATTTTTGGAAAGTATATTTGACTGTGAATAAAAATAAACTTAATATCATCACTCAACTTTATTCTCACTGTGAAGCAGAAGTACCACGTGCATGGAATCATAAACTGACATTATATCGACAGCGAACATAGTTCCATGCGAATTAAAGGGTGGGGAAGATGCGTTAACTAGCTTCGTTTGGGAAAATGGATGTGCCGCCCCAGCATTTAATATATAATCTTTTGAGGTCTTGTATCTGAAGAGTGCTTGCAGAATTGTTTCGTTTTGTCTATGCTAACGAGATTCGGTTGCTATAGCCCTAATCCGTCCTCTGCTCATTAACAGTCAAAGCAAAGGCATTTCTCGATGACGCATGTTCCAAAGGGGCACATTATACAGTGTAATAAATGCAATGATATTTAATGTATACCGCACAAATTAAAGCGAAACTTTTTAAAATTGAAATATTAGCAGTGAATAGATTGTCTTGAAAAGAAGAATTTATCTAATTATTTCTTTTCTTTTTTAGTTTTCCTACAAACCTTGGGCCGTGAAAAGAATTTATGTAATTGTTTTATTTCTTTATTTCCCTACACATTTTTAGCTATAGTCGATAAAAAAGTATTCATATAACACTATTATATTTAATTCATTAACTTATACTACAAAATATTCAAAGCAGTTTTTGTATAACTTTGCGCCGTTATTTAAAGGATTTTTTTATATGTAATTTTTTTTTTTTCTCTTAAGTTGTTTGATTTTTAAACTATAGTAAATGAACAGGACTTATGTGTGTAGCTTGGTAAAAAAAATATATTTCTAAATATGTGAATCTATTTTTTTTGTTCACCATTTTCCATCTGCATCAGACTTCTGCTGATAATTTATAGAAATTTATATATCGAAATATCCAAAAGTATTATGCGGTCTATGAAAAACAATAATTCTTAGGTAAAAATTAAAGTTTACTCAGTAGAATATTTACTAATAGTAATGAGACTAAATAAGATTTTTACTTATAAATTAGAACAACTAGGAGTTCCAACCTGCGTTCCTGGTTCTCGGGAAACAGAACATAAGTCAATAATTTTTTATTCAAAAATGTAATAGAGTCTTTTACACTTAATTTGTACTTTCATATTGCCCGTTAACAACACTAAAAAGCACTTTAATGTAAAAAAAAATATCAATTGTGTTTTCAAAATAAGCCACAAAATTTATTAAGAATGTTATTTGGTTATTAGTCGCTTCACAGTGGTTAATTGCCAAAGAAATATGTAATGATATTTCCATTAATAACATTC
Source organism: Maratus speciosus (assembly GCA_963932465.1). Taxonomy (NCBI): domain Eukaryota; kingdom Metazoa; phylum Arthropoda; class Arachnida; order Araneae; family Salticidae; genus Maratus; species Maratus speciosus. The sequence continues at coordinate 171,388,799 of OZ010790.1, read as the reverse complement.
TTTTTATTATGCTTTATTCAGTGATTAAGCGTGTAGTTTGATTACATATCTATTAAATTTGTGTTTTATTTATTTATTTTTGGTGAAATTTTAATTTGATATGGAATATTAAGCAACATAATAAGTGTATTCATATTTATTAAGCGGAAACGATTGCTATTCCGGGATTGGGAAATAGACGATTTTTTAAATTATTTATTTGATTATTATTTTTAAGCAGACGGAAAATTGTTTACCCTCCCCCCTCCTAAACACAGTAATTTGAAACACCAAATTTTCAACAAATTTCATTTAAAGGTACATTTTATTTTTCTATTTGATGTTGTAAAAATTTAAATTATGCAATATTTAGAAGTTAAATACATAGGACTAAAAGCGAAAATTATTGGTTTAAGTCTTTACTACTGTCATGATGTCAGCGTACTTACGGACATATCCACACATTTTTGCTTTATAACATAGATATTTATTTATTTTTGTAAATCGCTTTTTTACAATGATTTATGTGGTGTATAAAGCAATCAATCTTCTATAATAAAAATTTTTTTAAATGTAAAAAAAAAAAACGTGTGGTTATGCAAATAGTTTAAATTTTTTCTTATGTAAGTGAACGCATCCCTTTTGAACGGTCGCTACCATTTTGATATTTTATTTTTGTTTGAAAGAGTTTGCTTTGTTGGTGGACACATTTCAAAGTTTTGTCAGAAAACAAATATGATACATTTTTTGTTTGCTTGGTTACTAGTCTTTTCTCAATTTCTAGGATATAATGTGCGCAAAAGTTCGACAATTAATATGTTGTATATATATTGCGAAATATTAATATGTTGTTAAAATAAGTTTTACTACTTTGTCTTTATAGTAGTCGACGTATCGTATATAGTTTTACAGCGACAAGTAACAAATCTGAATATATGATCGCCTACAGCGCATCAATGAATGTCAACAGCAATAATATGTTGCACACTAAACACTCAAGATTCTCACATAAAATTCACCCACTGGTTTGCAACAAGGAAATAAAGAACTAAACAATCGGTTGAACCCGTTTTTGTTTATCTCTATTCTAAAAAAAAATAACTAACACTGTCATCGCCAACGGTTTTGAATTTTTTTTTTTTTGACCGGTGGTCTTTCTTTGTTAATATTAAGAAAAATATTGCATACAAAAATATGAAAATCGGTAGTGTTATATAGAAATGTTCGATAAACACGTCGATGCAGACATTTTTCAAATCGAAGAATTATTTTAGGAGATATTTAATGTTAAATTTGGTCAAAATCGATCCATTAAAAAAGTTTTATAGGAGCAAAAACTATACATGGGAATTTAATCATTTTTAGATCATTTTATACATTAGAAGTGCCCGGTGTGCAGACTGCATTTATTTTTTTATTAGACTTAATTTTTGGGGTTTTATTTCTATTTTAAATTCAAATTTTCAGCATTTAGAGAGGCATTTTTTACAGCTTTTATAAAAGCGTATTTTTTTAAATTGTTGCCAAATTTAAAAAGAGCGCAATGAATAATATTTACTTCAAATTAAAAATTGTTTACACATGACTAGTATAAACAGAAGAAAAAACTTCCGAATGAGAATTAAATGATTACGTATTAAAAGCAGGTAAATAATTGAGAAGTACGTCATAAAAACTATATTTACACGTGAATTTTAAAAGATAAAGAAAATTGTAAAATGTTAAATTCATTAATATGCATTAAACGTGTACATGGAGGAAATTACCTCATATTTAAAATTGCCAAACGGTTTAAATTTAAAAATATATTCGACATTTATTTACATACGAGGCGTTTATTTCATATTTTGAAATAATCTTTTAAAACTATTATTGAGAATTCTAAGATAGCGCAAATAATATCTCCTTTATAACAAGAAATGTATTTTCGCGTGATTACTAAAACTAGAAAGAAAACTTAGGTGAAAATTACGTTAGATTTAAAACGATACATTTAAAATGCCTTATTTAAAAAAAACTTATAAAAATACCGAGAGACAAAGACTCTGTTTACTTAATTCATTTTATATTAGCTTATTTGCACATGTTTTACTGATCTGATTTAATCAAAGACGAAATCAACCCATTAACAGGGAGATCGCTATTGTTTCTTTAATTGTAATTCAGTCTTCCGAAATTTTTTTAAAGCCGATCAAATTAGCGGAGCTTTTAGAGTTTGCGACGTGTGAGCGGGGGCTGGCTCTTAGGGGGCAGAGCTCCCTAGTTTCCTTAAATATTACTTGCCACTTGGTACATTCTTTCATAACAAATACTTTCACTGTATCACCCGCCTTCTGATTAAATGTATTATATGTATATGTACGTACACTATGGCCATAGGTGACCAGCCACTTGCGATTTTAGAAATTTCGTTAAATATCTAGAAAAGTACATGAGGGATTATTCTAAAACTCCCGGTGTGTAAAAAGATTAGTACAATTCATACATTTCAGTGAGGGTTTTTTTTTCCCGAAACCCCATAGGGGACCGTCAACAAATTAAAAAAGAACGAATATCTTTTGGATAACCCTGTAAAAACTAATGCAGTAAAAGCGTTGAAACTGTAGATTATGATTAAGTGTCTTATTTTAATAAACTTTGTTCATTTTTATGAGTATAGCATGTATACTCGTAGATAAATTAAAGTTCGTTTAAAAAGAGTCCCAAATTTTGCCAAGTTTTTTCCTTATAATTTCTAGAGTTCTTAATGAAAAAAATTTCTTTTCACAAAATATGACAAATAATATTGTACACAATACCCTCTAATAAAAATATATATATATATATATAAAACTGTGAAAAATTAGCACGTTTACTAAATAATGATTCACTGAGCATGTCCGAATGTAATCAAAATATAATTTGCATAATGTCTTAGCTAAATGTATAGAGCCTACTTTTGTGAATGTCTGAAAAACACAGTTTGAAAAGTCTGAAAATTATCGTTGATAGAATAAGCTGAAAATCCGTTATTCCGAAAAGGTAGCAAAAAGATGAGGGGTTGTATCCAAATACAGTAGTGCATGCAATATTGTGTATGCTATATTGGCACTAATCAATGGAGATTTGGATACAGCTCCTCAATTTTTTACTTCCTTTTGGAATCAACGGATTTTGAGCTTAATCTATCAACGATAATTTTCAGAATTTTCAAGCTATGTTTTTGGGACTTTTACGAAAGTTGCTCTATACATTTGGCTAACACATTATGCACATTATATTTTGATAGCGTTTGGGCATCCGCAGTGAAATATTATTTAGTAAACCTGCTCATTTTTCATACGATTTTTATTATATTTTAATTCTAATTGCAGGGTATTGTGTACAATGTTGTTTGTCATATTTTCTGAAAAGAACTTTTTTTTAAATTAATAGCTTTGCAAATTATAAGCAAAAAACATGGCAAAATTTGAGACTGTTTTTATGAAAACCTGAATTTTTCTTGTGTATACATGCTATTCTAGTGTAAAAAAAAAAAAAAAAAAAAAAAAACAATAAGCCACTTAATCATAACCTACAGTTTCAACGCTTTTGCTACATTAGTTTTGACAAGCTTATCTAAAAGATGTTCGTTCTTTTTCAATTTGTTGACGGTCCCTTATGTGGTTTCGAGAAAAAATCTTCGCGGAAATATATGAACTATACTATACTCTTTACACACCTGGAGTTTCAGGTTAATTCCTCATGTATTTTTCAAGATATTTAACAAAGCGTCTAAAATCGCAAGTGGCCGGTCACCTTTGGCCATATAGTATATGTTCTTGTATACGTATGATTATATTGTTTATTATGAAGCAAAAGTATGTCCGTGAATAACGCTGACGTTGTATTGTCGATAGCAACGATCTGACTTGACCAATGATTTTCTCTATTGCAGTATTTTTTTTAACTTTCGAAACATCGCACAATTTCAATTATTAAACCTTATAATATAAACAAATGTACTTTTAAATGCAAAGCTGTTTGAAATCTTTATCTGAATTTACTAAAGTTTCACGCTTTTAAAATATTTTTTTACCACCAAAATGTTTTCGTTCTCCGTGCTGCACAATTACGAAAGATAAATGCACTTAAAACAATATAAATAATCTAGCAATTGTCTGTTTCAGTGCTACCATAACAAAATTTCCAAATGAAGTTAAGACTTGGAAATAAAGGAAAAAATTAAAGAACGCATTTAACGCATCTGAAATCACTTGCTAATATTTGCTTAATGGCTAGGACAAACAGAATAACAGTTTTCTATAAATAGTGGAGATTTTTTTGACTGACGGCTGGCATGCGGCTAATACGAAAGTAAATAAAATGAATAAATATAATTTTAAAACTAAAACTTCATAAATAAATGAATGCAAGGCGAATTTAAGAGATTTGGAATCGAACTACACAAGGAAGCAAGGAAATAATCAGATTAATATTAGTAAAAGCTGGTGTGATGCAATAAGATCCAAATAACGTCTTAAAATACCATAAAAATATGGAAATGTGCTAGGCCTTTTGGAAAAGCTTAAATTTTCTTGTTTACGACTTATCTTGCTTACGACTAGTGAGAAAAAACTTATTTTTTCTTAGGTGTATTTTTCCTGATTTCAAATTAGAAGCACGTGATCTTTGTGCCTGAGGAAGAAAGACTAAGTTCTTTCAAAAGGTCTGACGAATTTGTATATTTTTATGGTGTTTTAAAAAGTTCTTTGGATCTTACAGAATAACAGACTTTTCCATAAATAGTGAGATGGTGCGCGATTGACCGATGGCATGCGGCAGATATGAAAACAAAAAATGCTAGCTGATGTATTTGGTGGCAATAAAAAAAACTTAACGTCCAGAATCAACTAGAGTTTTATAATAAAAACGATTCTCTTTTAAATTTTCTACACTGGGCAATATATCGAGCATCATTAACCTAATTAGCCAAGGCTGGATTACCTGGTGCTAAATAAACAGGGTTTTTTAACATGAGAAGTCTGTATATTAATAACTTAAATTTTGTGAAAATCTCATGCAAAAATTGCATAGTAACTGCATAACATAGTAATTGCATAGTAAGTTGCATAGTGAATTGCAACTTATTGCATAGTAAAAATACTTTTTCAAAGACATACAATATTCATTAGTTCAAACTGTTGCGATTGATTAACACCACTGTTTCAGACAAAAAAAAATCATCATTACTATTTTAAAATAGTTCTGAACAAATTGTAGAAATTAGCATTTAAATAATATGGAGACAAATTTAAAGTACGTTCGTGAAAATAAAGATGAAATTTCAGATAAAAAGCTTTTCAATCAACTCACATTCCACTAATATTTTTTAGATCCAAATATGATAGACTAACATCATTAACCATTAACATATAAATTAATATTATTTTTTTTCTCGGGTGTTACGGTGTTCAGCTGTGAAGTGTTTCAGTTACGCAGATGAAAATACTTAGTTGAGAATGGATAGCTTCCTAAAAACCGACATTCCGGTTGTGGGAAACAAATTTGTACACCACAAAAGCTACTCATAAATAGTCGCGGAAATCAAGGCGTCAAATGCTCTGGACACCACTAATTTCTTACAGTTTATTTCGCCATCTTTAATCGCCGATAATTCTGCCATTAGAAAAGGCGAAAAAAATTACTTTGAAATACTGGTTTCCAGAGCATTTGGAGCCCCGACACCTGGCAACACTGCACAATAAACGTTTCCGAAAATCAATGACAGCAAAATGATTTTGTTTTAATAAATGCCTATTTTAATCTTAAAAATATATTAGTGTCTGGAATTCCTAACAATAAAAAAACCCATTTAGGAATTGTGAGTAACTTAGAAGATGTTATCATATTTTCTTGTTTTTTGGTAATCTAATATATGAAAATGAAAATTTGTCTGTCTGTCTGTCTGGAATACAAATCCACAGTTTCGAAGCCAAAATTGTGAAATGTTTCGTACATGTGCATTAAAACACAGCCGAGGCAATTAAAGTAATCCGGAATCGGAATAATGTGTAGTTAATTTTTAATTAATAAAAAACCCCACAAATTTAACAGTAATTTCCAATCAAAATTAAACATTTTTCTTTATAGCAGTTGCCAACAATTAAAAATCCACTATAAAATTCTTACCACAACAATAACATTTTTATTGCAAAATTTCCACGCGACAAAATTAAATAAATGGTTTGATGAATTTAAAAAAAGGGAATATTACATCATAACCTTTCTACTGCAAGATTTGCATCTAAAAAATGAAAATAAAAAAAATTGTTTGACGAATTCAAAACAAAAGTTAATGTTACGTCATGAGTTTTCTATTTTATGATTTCCATGTGAAAAACTATAATTATTTAATCAGTTTGACGATTTAAAAAAAAAATTGAATATTACGTCATATTAGAAATATAAAATACGTGGTGGATATATAACGTCATATAAGTGTGATAAAATGTATTGAAGCATGATAAAAACTCGATTATGGAAATAATGGCGTATTTTAACATTATTGCTCCAATGATGAATGGAAATAAGATGATTTATAGCTGTATTATGTTGCACCTCTTATTTAAATATATACATTTTTATATCGGGTTTTCATTTGATTCATGTGTACAATACTTCGACTGTTTTTTATGTTGTATGTTAAATTTTGAAATTGGTTTTTAAAAACAAACATCCTTAAAATTCCGGTCAACGCCGGTTACTTTAGCTAGTATTATATATTCCTAGATTAAGGAACATTTGTCTTTTTTACAGTGCAGCGCTGAATCATTTATTTTGCTCAATCTCTTATGTAAATGCTTTTGTAATGGCTTCTTTAATTTTGGGAAATATACACTGTCTGAAAAATTCATCTTTATAAACTAAATTAGTCGTCAATTTAAAAGAAATAATTTCCTTACTCGTAAAAAGCATGCTTTTCCCGTTAATTCTTGTCGGAAATCTGAAAAAAGGGGGGAATTCCGAATTTATATTTTTAATTTATTTTTTAAATTTATTTTGAATTTATTTTTTAAATGAAAAACTGAAAATTCAATAAATTAAAATTTCTGATTTATTTAAAAATAAACACATAAACATAATGCTTTCGTCTATAGTAATAAGGAAAGAAGTTTGTGTGTGAGTGCGTGAATGTGCCGACGTTGTTCTGAAGAGACCGCTGCACGTACAGCTACAAAATTTGGCGAAAAGCTACGTTTATATATGAAATTTTGCACCTCGGAGTCCAATTTTCGATTTTTTGATTGGATATTTTCATTTAATTTTTTATTCGATTTTTAGCGCTTTTGTAAATTTTGATGCGATTTTTCCACATTAGTGAAAAGAATGCGGTTTCTTTTTTTAACCCAATATATCAAATTTTGTTCTCTTTTCAAAAAAGATTATTCGGAAATTCGTACAGCGATTTTTTAATTTTTAGCGAATTTTTTATGCGATTATTGAATACCATTAAATGCATCTCCATACTGGGTTACCGTAGGTGGAACACAGTTCTGTCGCTAAATGCCGCCAAGTTTGTCGCCAATTTGGCGATACAAATAAGTTGCCAAAAGTGATGCCAACTTGGCGATATATAGACTTCCATTGTAAACCAGGGATTACTTGCTTACAAAAAATAAACAAATTGAGATATTTTAATGCAACAAAAACTAATATTTACTTAAGGCGTTATATTAATTATATTTAAGGGAATCCAAGTAAATTAAATTATGAATAAAAGTAACATGATACAATACTTAGCATGATTTCCCAAACATAAATTTTAAGAGAGCCCGCAGGTCAAACCAATTAGATTTCAAATTTTATCCAATTATAGTAAATTTTGAACTTTTGTGATTTTTTATTCGATTTTTCCGTTTCTTCGCGATCTGTTGCAATTTTTTGACACTGCATTTTTAACCTATAATATTAAAGTAATTTCTGCCCTCATTTCAATAAAGTTCATTCTGATTTCGTCTAGCAATTTTCGAATTTTTCGGGAATTTCGTATGTAATTTTTAGTGTGTTTTAGCGATTTCCTACCAATTTTTCCACATTAGTAAATGGAATCAACTTTCAATCTTCGAATACAATATATGTATTTTTTTTCTCTTTTCTAAATTTGTGCAGCGATTTAAAAATTTTTTGCAATATCTTATTGTGATTTTTAGACCTTTTTCTCAATTCGTGCTGTTTTTTGACGTACCCGGGCAAATTAGCTAGTATTTAATAAAGTAACAATTTTCTCATTTATTTAAACTTATTCGCAATTTATTTTTTAGATTATCGAAAAAAATATTCGCATGTCAAATTTATTCTAAACGAACACATTTAAAAAATATATAGTAGTTCTATCAAGTTAAAAATATCGATTTTATTAAAAAAAGGAAACATTTCTTCTCGAATTTAATTCAAAATATAATATCCCTATTTTACATCTAACAATCAACTTATGTCTGATTAAAAATATGTCTAATGTGTAATAATTGTTATCCTTCATTATTCTATAACTGTTAAAACATTAACCATTATTTCATAACGACGAAATGTCCCTGCAATTAAGTTTAAATTTCCGAGCTTTCAGAACAAGAAATTTAACAAGGCTTATGAATCCCTCATTTTAATAAAACCAGTATCTTCATTTTAAACTCACCTTCTACCAAGTGCTTGCTGGCCTAGTTGTTAAGATGCTCGATTCGAAACGCGCGGTCCTAGGTTCAAAACCAAGTGGATCCACGGAAGAGTGAGAGACGTATTTTCTAAAAAACTCTTTTTTCTTTAGATTATGGAAATTTTTTGTCCCAGAACGGAATAAACGCAAAACTTTCTTCAATTCTCAGGTATATACCGGTAGCTGTGCTGCCAGAATATTTCAGTGAAATGAAGAAAGTATTTCAGTGAGTGTACTGGTTTTTTAGTTTCTAAAGAACGCTTTAAGAAGGATGAATAATTTTGAAGAGGTTATTGTACATTTTCCTTCCTAGTTACATTATATTTTCCTAGATTAAGAAATATTTGTTTTGTTTTTTTTTACAGTGAGTCTTTGAGGATCGTGTTAAATATATATATATATATATATATACGCTATCGTACGTGGCACAGAAATCGTGATTATTTGTTTATTGTTTAATGGAAACACTGGAATGAAACACATCTCATTGGTTATTGAACAGCATTAAATGCAGCTCCATACCTATAAGGGGACCCTTTCTGTCCCAAGCTTGTTGCCAAAAGTGACGCCAACTTGGCGCTATCTCAAATATTTCGTCAAATTCCCATAGACTTTCATTGTAAACCAATAGGGCTTACTTGCTGACAGAAAATCCACAAATTGAGATATTTTAATGTAAAAAAAACTAATATTGCTTAAGGGATTATATTAATTATATTTAAGGGAGTCCAAGTAAATTAAATTATGAATAAAAGTAACGTGATACAATGCTTAGCATGCTTCCCTAAACATAAATTTTAATTGAGACCAAATTGGTCGCCAAGGGCGGCGACTTTAATAAAACTTTCTATCATTGGACGGTTTTCGTTTAAAACAACACTTCTGTGCGCTAATTTGTTAATTTTATTTAATTTCAAAATGTTGCAAGTTGCAATGTTGTTAAACTCATTTGGTTTTTTATAACTCTCTGGTATAAAAATCAATTATTATTGCAAATTTAATTACGCGAATTTTCATTCCCATTGATAACAAGGTTGCAAAACCAACAGAGTGAAAAATATCCATGCCAGGGTTCGATCCTGTATTTTTGGTCTTCTTTTGGCCTGGATGCATACGCCTTGTTAACAATGTGAATAAAAATTCACAGAATTAAATTTAGATTTCTCGGGTTTAAATCATCGTTAAATATTTTATTTTTTTCATTTGTTTTTTAAATTTACTAATGAATTCTTCTTTATTGAGTAACCAGTTATTCTCTACTGTTAACTGCTACTTTATATTTTCAAGTAAATTTTGATAAGAATAAAAAATATATACTTTCACAAAATGGTTTTTTGTAAAGCTTTGGGGTAAGAGAGAGAGAGAGATTCAGCGTATCTATCGAAAAAAAAAAAAAACTGTTCCGCTGAAGTCCATTAATTTTCTATACTTGACTTCTAAAAGTGCGATATAGAAGTTCCTCATTATTTTTGTTCTATGTGTCAAAGTAATGTCAACTACTTTGTTCAGCGAAGTAAAAGACTGCCGTTTATTGGCACTTTTTACTCTTCTATGTAAGTCTTTAAAACTTACTTTGCAAAGTTTAGTTTTATTTCCATTTTTTTTTTACGGATAGAGGAATAGTTTGACTTTTTATTCTATATATATATTTAAGATATTACTTCTGACGTCAAATAAAATTTTAAACAATATTTTTCAAATACGATAAAATATGATTTCACTTTTAACATCCATGCTGAAATAAAATCTAATATGTTTTAAAATGATAAATCCATATATATATTAAGTGAATATAGGGTAAAGTGCCTATATTTCGTTCCCTCTCCTAATTTCGTCCCCCTTAACTTCTCCGCTTCTGCGAAAGTGGTGCCACTTACGACGCAAGGCACATGGGACGGAAGGTAAAAGGGGTTAGTGTTGAAAGTTTCGTTCGCCAAGACGCATACATAAATTAAAGACGGCGAATTTCCTATTTTTAGAAGACCTGAGTTCTTATTACGTCGTTTGTAGAGCGTTATTTACTGTACTGTAAGTATTTATCTCTTATTCATTGAATGTATTTTATTTTGGTAAGATGCTGGCAGTAGCATACAGTGAGTTTTTAGGACGCTCAGTTCAACTTACGGGAACTGAAGATCCGTAATATTGGGAAGTAGCGTGATATCAATTTCGTCCCCCTTGCAGTTCTTATTTTCGTCCCGGGGACGAAATTAGGAATGCTTTTTCATGATTTTTTTTTTCAATTTTATCCTCATGTTTGGATGGCTAATGCCTAGTTGCCAATCTCCCGATTTTTTGGATACCAGTAAAATCTTACAAAAATGTTTTCTTTATTTGATTGCGTTAAAACTGCGATTGTATAAAGCAAGTATTTCTGCATAAAAATATCGGTATTAAAAAAATCGTGAGGTTATTAACTATGCTAATATTTCGTTATGTTATTCTTCCACTGATAATTAGTACATTTCTTTGTGACTTACTTTAATGTAAATTAAATTACTTACTCACTTAGAAATAAATTTTTATTTAATTATAAGTTAAGCCTCGGCGGATTGGATATTTTGGGAGGACGAAATTGGGACCATTTTTTTTTCTTTTGCATTTTTTAGATACTTTTGAAAAACAATTTTTCGCATTGTTAAAAGTTTTTTGTACGATATTTGCCTATGTTTTAATGTGCGTGGGTAGTTAGTCTATGTATAATCCAAATTGGGTAGATTTTCACTGCAAATCACAACTTCCAAGGGCCTAAAAGTGACTGGGGACGATAATAGGGCACCTTACCCTATAGTGTAATTTTTAGGTGTAAGACATTTTTTGCATTAAAGGTTCTATAAAATTTCCTATTGAATATACCTATTCAAATGTCATATTCCAGAGTTTTTTTTCTATTTTATGCTAACGCCAAAAATTACATTTCTTCCAAATTACAATTTTACACTATATAATATAAAAATCAATAACCATAAAAAAACTTAAAGTAAGTATTGTTTTTAATCTTTAAAATAAAAGCGTTGCAATTATGAGAAAAGTAATACTATTAGTGTAAACAAAACAATCTTTTATTTCTTTTTAATTTCAGAAAATATTTTTTACCAGAAATTCTAAAACACTTTGTGTATAACCTAATGTAGGTTCTTAAAATTTATATTCATCATTTAGCAGGATAGTTTAATCGAGTGCTTTATTAAATGCAAACTGATCCTTATACAATAATGTGAAGTTAAAAAAATGTATTATTTTATTTAAGATGTTTGCTGCATCTCTAATTCATCGAAAATTTATATATATATATATAGAGAGAGAATCGTTCTTCATTCGCGGAAAATAATTTTAAAGTAATCAATAAATTAAGTATATACAGTGGTGGCCAAATTTGTGGACATTTTATGAAAATTTCATGTTTTATAAATTTGTATGCTTTAAGAATATAAAAAATTTCACTTAAATACAAATGTTTATGTATCAAATTCGAGGAAATTTAATTAAAAAATAATAATTAAAATATATGCATTACAAAAAAAGTTACGCTTACAAATATATATATATATATATATATATATATCTTAGATTTCATTATATTTTAAAGTTATACTTACACATTCAATATTTAGTAGGATAACCCTTGCTTTTTATTACCGCTTCATAGCGTCTTTTCAGTGAGAGAACTGGTATTTGGAGTTCATTCTTTTTAATCACATGATGCCGGAAATTAAAATCAAATTAAAATCAAACTTAAGATTTTCAAAAATAAATTATTCTAAAGCTTTATTTAGTTAGTAGATGAATAGATTGATCACGTGTAGTGATATTTTGCAGATATTTCAAAAATGAAGAAAGTTACACCTGAAAGTAGGTGAAGTGGTCCAAATTCGGTTTATCTCCACTACATATATTAAATTTTTAACCATTCGATTGCGCGGTTTTTGCGCTGTTACATGCAGACAGACAAACAGACAGACCAGACGACGACTATTAGGTGCTACGTATTTATATAATTACGAACGCAACTAAAATGAATGTTTGATTGTGTAACAATTAGGCCATTTTCTTGAATATTTGAGCGTGTAAATGTGTGTAAATAAATACTATCTGGGATACCTTTCAATTTTTTCACAAAAGATGTGATCTGTATGTACAAAAAATATTTCCTCTGGTCCATTAAGATAAAACTAGTAATATTCTAAGAAAGTAACAAAATTTTGCGCCATTTCTTCATTAATCACAATAATTCAAATGACATTCAAGTAGAAATCCCGAAAGGAAAAAAAAATCTTCTTTAAACGAGATAAAAAGGCAGCTTGTAATACTGCCTGATCTTTCAAATATTCAAATCTTAAATTTTAGCTCAAGGGATATTTAGGTATATTTAAAAAACATTTCTGTTGCGTAGTCTATCATGCAAGATTCATAATTTTTTTTTTATTATAGCACGTCGTATATATCAATATTTAGACAAATTCTTTTAACTAAACAATGAAAACAAGAATAACAAATGGAATATAATAATTTTTAAGTGACATTCGTGATTTTTGTTATCATTCGACATAACAAATATCATGTCAATTAAGAAAAATAAAGAAATGCGTTTATAAAATATACCGTTGTAGTATAGATTTTTTAAATTGTGGATTAGGATTATGGAAGATTCTGCATTATTCACTCATACTTTCAGTTGGTGCATGCAATCGTCTTTATGTAATGCAAGTTGTTCTAAGTAAGCATGGTATTCATAAACTGAGTATAAGAACAAATGTTTTGTGTACGTAAGCATGTTATTCATAAGATGAATATAGATGTGGACATTTTTTTAAATTTTCATGTTTCATAACTTTGTGTGTTTGAAGAATATAATAAATTTACTTAAATACAAATGTTTATAAATCATATTCAAGGAGATTTAATGTAGGATTTAATAAAAAAAAACATATTTAAAATATCTGCATTACAAAAAAAGTTAAGCTTACAAAAAATAAGATATAGCTTAAATTTCATTACATTTTAAAGTTACACTTACACATTCAATATTTAATAGGATAATCCTTGTTTTTTATTACAGCTTCACAACGTCTTTTCATAGAGTAAACTAGTGTTTGGAGTTTGGAGTGTTTGGTTAGTGTTTGTTTTTAATCACATGATGCCAAGAATCAATTATAGCTTCAATAAGTTAGATTTATTATATGGACGCTTTTTTGTACAAGAATATTCAAACGTTGACACAAATGTCTATAGGATTCAGATCAGGGCTGTTTCCTTGCCAGGTTAATACTTGTATGCTTTTATTTTTAAACCGTTCTTTGCATATTTTTGTCGTATGGCATGGAGCTGAATCCTGCTGAAAAATAAATGGTGCTTTATTGGGGAAGACATCCCTGACAGAAGATATCAATTTTGGTTCCAGGACAATTTCGATGTATTTTTTTGCATTCAGAATGCTATCAATCACTTGAATGCGGCTCACACCATCTAGAGACATACAGGCCCAAATCATGACCTTTGTTGGGATCTTTGTAGTTGCTTCAATGCAATCAGGATGCAGCCCATCTCGTACTTTACGTCTCACATATTTTCGCCCATCACTACCAAAGAGTGATATTTCAATCTCATCACTCCAGATTATTTGCTTCCAATGATTTCCTGAACAAGTATTGTGTTCTTTTGCGTACTGAACTGGTTTCTTGCGTTGCTGAAGATTTAAAAATGGTTTTTTTCCTCGGAATTCTACCTTTCAGTCCAATACCTGTAATCTTCTCCTTATTGTTCTTGAACTAACCAAAATACCCATTGCATTCATTTCACATCTAACAGCATCTGATGAAATTCTTCTATCTTTGAGGCATATCCTTTATATCTTTTTATCGTCAGAAGCACTTTTTTCGGCCTGATCTTGCCTTATTTATCACTGATTTAGTTTCTTCATAACTTAAGAACAACCTTCGTACGCCACATAAAGGGACTGATCCACCAACCTGTGTCGCAATTTCAGCATAAGAGAGACCATTTAATCTCAATATGACAATTATACTTCTTTTTGTAGGTATCCAATCAGTTCTTTTTGTTGATGTCATTGTTTTAAATTATTTGCATTCAGAAGAAAAGAAAAAAAAAACATTATTCTATTTAGAACACTAGTATTCACCCTACTAAATTCATTACAGCAAAGTAGCACTTTTACAAATCAAAATATACTACAGTTAGAACAGTCATTATGATTGGCTAGGAAGCTTTTATTAGAATAAACTTCAGAATTCATGACTAATTGTGTTTGTATTTTAGACTAAAGTAAGCGTACCTTTTTTTGTATAATGCAGATATGTTAATTCTGTTTATTTATTTTTTATCATTAAATTCTACATTAAATTTCCTTGATTATGGTATATAAACATTTGTATTTAAGTGAGAATTAATATATTCTATAAGCACACAAAGTTAAAAAACATGACTATTTCAAAAAATGCCCCCAATTTTGGCCACCACTGCATATATATATATATATATATATATATATATATATATATATATATATATATATATATATATGTTATTTCATTTAGAATATATATATATATATATATTCATACTATATATTCATTTATATATATATACTATATATATATTCGTAATTATATCAATTGAATATTTTGCAATTTTTATTTTTTTAATATATTTTTTAGTCAATAGGTTAGGACGGAAAGAATTTCATGCATAGAATTTTTTTTTTTTTTTAATGAACTTGAAATTTAAGCTGAGTCAAACTATATGAGTTTAACACCAAATAAATGTGTAATAACTAAATGTGTATTAAATGTGCAATCTTAACAACGATAATGCGTAAATAAAATCAACCTATAAGAATTTTTATTGTTAATTCTTTATTTTATAAATAAAAATAAATAAATAAAATGGGTCACTGCACTGGTTTAAGTAATAGAATATTGATGGCATTTTTCAATGAGCATTTACAAAAGAGACAAGATAATGATTATCGAAAAACTATACATCTTCAGTATCGAATAATGTCTTAAAAGAAATAACGATTGATTCTTAAACACTTTTTTTTTTCAATTGAATTTTTTTAAAGATATCTTTTTAGGAATGACAGTAATTTAATTTTCAATGTCTGAAGTAAACATTTTGTGATTGATGATATAACTATAAGAAAAATACTGGAAATAATTGTTAACTTTGAATTTAAAACAAATGGAGAGAATAAAAATAGTGTAATAGAATAATAAGTAATGTATTTTGCTTAAAATAGAATTAATAGTAAAGGTTATGGTATTTTTTTTATCGAATTTCAAATGGATAAATAATATATCAATAGGGTAATAAGACTTTGTATTTATATTTGTCAACAAAGTTAATTTTAAGCATATATAGTTACATATGTTTGAATATGGCATGCACTCGTTTGTGATACAATTTAACCTATAAAACAATATGTTCATTTACTCATGATTAGATTGATTTCTTTCAGAGTAAACCAAAAATTAGACCAATTTCATTTTTTTGCCCAAAGAATAAATAAAACTAAAAAGTATAAAAGTTTTAAAAAAAGTAAAAAAAATACACCCTTTTTTAATGTTTTCAATGTATATCTTAAAAAGCCCGCCAAATTGCATGAACTTCAAGAACATCGCTCATAAAAGCGCATCTTTACTTACATAAAATAATTTAAGATAAAAAAAGTGTGTTAAAATTAATAAATTGGCAAATAGTATTAATAAAGGCAGGACATGATAATCAAATTAAATTGAAGCATCGTATTTGATTTTATAAAGAATACCTATTACCAGCCCCATTATATTGGGTATACATTTAACCATAATTATAAGAGCGGTGTTTAGGTATTGGAAAGTAGCTATGGTCACGTGATGAGACCACTTACAGCGGCATCTAACGTAAAACTGCAGAGATAGTGTTCCTTATCTTGAAAACAGTAAAATATAGCAAAGAAGAGTCAATTGCAAAGTTATAGATTGATTTTCAGTATGAAATTATCTCTTTCATATAACAATAACTTTGAAGATTGACAGAAGCCCTGAAATGTAACTTTTTATGACTAATCATGGGTTTAAATACGTTACTAATGATTCTTAGAAGTACATCATTATAAGCTAAACATACATTTATTTATAAAATTAATGCTTGTAATCTGTTTAAAATTTAAATTAAGAAAGGAAATAAGTTTTGTATGTTCAATGTGTCCAAATTCTTCAGCAATGTATTTGTATGCATGCGAATTCATGTGTATTACAGTTTCGCAGCCGATAGTGAACAAACTTAGCAGTCTTATCCTTGTCAAAATAACGTGCACTTTGGTAAATACTTACATGTGTTAGATTTTTGTTAAATGTGCATCAGCCTATCCGCATATCCGTTTTCAATTCGTGTCGTTTTTAACAGGGTTATATATATATTTTTAATTTCATTGCAGGAGTCACAGAAAAGTTATTTGTACATGTAACACGTCATTTCATACTATATCCAGAAATCTCTATAATGTATCGCCTACGGTCTCTAGGTAGTTTTCGTAAGAAATACTGCCTATTGCAGTCGTTAACATGGCGCCACTTTTGAAAAATTCCTTCATAACTTTTCATTATATGACCCCAGGAACTCAAAACCACCTCAATCTAAAAGGTTTATATATATATATATGTATGTACTAAATTTTGTCCGCACGATAAAAGTCACAATTATGCACGGATCGTCTTCTAACTTCCCCAAAACTTTCAGATGGCTAATATCTCGACGGGGATTTCAAATGGGTAAATTCGGCCCAAGGGGGTGGAAATGAGGAGGGTTAGAAATTTTGAATACCGCCTTAAGAGGATTATGATAAAACCAGCTGTTGCAGAACAATGATAGGAAAAATAAACATTTCTCGTTATAGCAGCTGCCTACAATTGAAAAAAATAATAAATTCTCACCAGAAGAGTTACTTTTCTATTGCAAGATTTGGAAAATGAAATAAATAGTCTGGCGAATTGAAAAAAAAATTAATATTACGTCATAAGATTTCTAAAGCAAGATTTCCACGTGAAAACTGAAAATAAAATAAATAGTTTGACCTAATTTAAATATATGTATGTAATAATAAAAATTTTCGCCCTTTTATCTTAGTTAAATTATTCCAAATTATTATAATATCTACCTTTTTTACCTAGATTTAATAATATCTTAAATATTTTTTATCTTTTTCCCATGCTTCAAATCCAGCGTATTTCATTATTCAAAAAACATTAATGCATTCGTAGCTTACTTCTTATAAAATTCACTAAATTACTTTCTTTCATTTTATTCTAAGATTAAATTCTTTTTTTTTTGAATGTACTTAATATTCTGTTCTATTGATGTTCCATATCCAATAACTCCTTGCCACCTCCCACCAACATTCCGTTTACGCTATAAATCTAACGCTGAGAGTAAATTGTTAGGTCATCCACGTCGTGTATTCTCAGCCATCTGTTCCGGAGTTTTCCAATCGCTGACATAGCCTCTCCTCTCCCCCCCCCCCCCCCCCCACCTTCCACTTAGCTGGATTTGCCTTGTTTCGGCATCGGTATACTTACGCGTGTGTTTTTCGCAAGTATTTAAGCTGTAGCATTGGCTGGAAGAGACAGATTTTTTATGATTATTGTTTTGCTTCAAAGCTCAGTGTCACCTGGTGCTCCACCACTTCGTTTCCTGTATTTTCGTCAAGTTGTTCTAATATTTAACATTCCGTTTACATTTACGATACACAGCGGTTTACATTTACGACGTAGCAATGACCTGACAATGGGTAGCATAATTGCTAGTGGGGTTGGTGCATTTTATGATCATCTAATAAATACTTGATGAATCTAAAGGCATCAGTTGTTATTTCCGGGAAAACTATCAAGGGATGTCGGCCTGATCTTCCACTCTGACCATGATTTCACGACTGCAAATCTTTGATTTCTCAGTTGGAGTTATATAACGAGTGTATGATTGCTGCTTAATACCAATACGTTTATCTCATACTAGTGCATTCATATCATGTATATATATTACGTCAATATTGGAAATATAATGGACGTCAGCAGATGAATATGTAACGTCATGCGAGTTTGAAATAAACATATTAAATCATGACAAACACCCTACTATGGAAATATTAACATACTTTAATATTTTGAGTTTCTTTGAATTTGTTTTCGCCATTTTTAAACCTATTCCATATATATGCGTGTGTCTATTCGTGTATATTACAATTTTCACAAAAATTTTAGGTCCCTAGAGGTCATCATTAGTGAAGAAACTGGGTTTATCTCTTATCTTGATTAAGGTTTTGTTGGTGAAGTTAGAAATTAACTTCGAAATCTACCTTCGCCTGTAGGCCGAGCCAGCAGGGATTTTTTGAGATAGCAAATCTACTACTACATTTTCCCATTAGGTGACTCTGTAAGCGGTCTCATAACATAGCATTCAGTTGCTATCAAATTCAACAACATTCCCAGCAAGTTTTGTGGCAACTCTTTATTTCAGCCGATTTTCTGAATGGAATTTCATTAACAGCTAATTTCATAGCGGTAATTAATATCTCCAATATTTTTGCCCTACCTCATGAAACTTCGGTCCTAGGAGCCACTTTTTATCCAATTTCTCATCCGATAACTTAACCAAAGTTAGTTGTTTTGGAATGTCAATAAGAGGAGATAAACAGGGACAACCGCAGTAACAGAAACAGCCGTTTATTTTCCCTCCACGTTTTGCAACAGTAATAGCAACCTTTCTTTCGTTTTTTACACGTAATATGCAAGGGGGTCATAAAAAAAATCTTCCCCGATATATGAACCCCTAGCGGCCAAAGCGCCCAACAAATCGAAACGAAATTTTAGATATACTTATTTGAAGGTATGCTCTCGAGATCGTGATGATTTAAAACAATAGATCTCTCACGATTACGGTTACAGTGAAAAAGTTTCAAAATTTTCGAATGGCAATATCCATTTTTTTCATGCGGAAATTCATCAGCGCTTTTAAAAACCATAAATGGCGTTAGAATGATACATGTACAATGAAAATTGCCGGCGTAAAACATTTGCAATAAAGACCATTGCGGGGAAAGAAGGAGTGGCTACAAGATAGGATTTTCAGTAGCCGATTTTTTTTTTTTCGTTTGAGAACTGAGTAATGTTATAAGATTTGTTTTAAAATGTGTTTTTCAGTTGTGTTTGTGTACACATAGTGAAAATAAAAATGTAATCATTTGTTTCAGAGTGCTGAATATTACATTACATAGGAACTGATTAGGGTTGAGTGCAACAATAGTGCACCGGCAATTTTAGTCTTATGTGTATCGTTCCAACGCCACTTATGGTTTTTCAATGCGCTGATGAATTTACACAAGAAAAAAAATGGGTTTTGGCATTCGAATTTTTTCACTGTAATCGTAACCGTGAAAGCTGTAGTGTTTTAAATCATCACGATCTCGGGCGTATACATTTAAATAAGTAAATCTGAAATTTCTTTTCGATTCGTTGAGCGGTTATGTAGCTAGGGGTCACTAGGGTTGTATCGGGGAAGTTTTTTTTATGACCACCCTGTATATATTTATATTCCTATATATATATATTATGAAAATAAAATTTCCACGCTTTATCAAAATTATTTAATTTTCTATCTAACCTAATTCTATAATCCCAGTTTATTAAATTATTTCATATCTCAGAAATATTCCAGTCTTTCCTTTTACTTAAATTCATTTCTATTTAAAATACGTATTTTAATATTTTATTTACAAAATCTATTCTCAAAAATACTTTCGTAATTACTATTTGTTTCAAGTTCTTTCATTTTTCAATCTTAAATGCCGATATGAATTCAATTAAAATTATCCAGTTGTACCATATTCTTTTTTAGTTATTCTAAAAGTCGTTTGGGGCACTTTTCCAGGAAATCCTTCTAGCTTCATTTTTATCCCTATTTACATTATAGTTCTGAACGTATTCGGTCAGTTATTGGCTAATCCATACATCTGCAATGCAGTGGAAATCTCTTCGCTTACAGGTTTAAAACGCGAAAATATGAATAAGGAATACAGATTTTCGTATTTTCAGTTGCTTTTAAAACCGGTACCTGGCATTTGGAATAGATTAGTTATTTAAATAATCGATAATATCTTAACATAGTTTCGAAAATGTAGTTCCTGATGACATGACATGAATAACTACTAATGTTAAGTAGCAGAAATGTCGAAATATTCTAGGGAACTGAGGTGAATGCTTAATTTTATATTCCACTCAATTGATCTGTAAAAAAAGTGTTTCCAAATGGATTATTCTGTTCTCTTATTAACTCTAGAAAGACGGTGAGTGGTCATTTCGCCGCTACCAAATGAATATATTTCGGTTCGAACCAGAAATTACTTTATGAAACTAGTTTAAAAGAGACAAATATAAAAACTAGTTAAATAACTAAGTTAATAAATTAAAATAAAAATTCTGGTGCCAATTTTTTTTTTAAATTTTAGTAAAATTCTCCGTCTTTCTAGTGTTAATGGAGAAACCCTATACTACATTTGAGTCATTGCAAGACGACAAACGGCAACTTCAGTTATGCTGTTCTAGGCTATTTGCTTCAGTATTTATCTACTAAATAAGCGGTAGAATGGTGTTGATTACAGCTGCTGAATATGGAATTTTGTGATTGGCTTTCGAGGAGTTTTCTAATGGAGTAAACAGAGAGCAATTCTCTTGTTATGACCTCAGTTTTCACCTGAATGTTACAATTATCGTATATATACATGCATATATATATATATATATATATATATATGCCCCGTATTATCTCCATAAAATACTGGCACTTATTTTTAGTTTCATTTTTTATGACTCTACATAATATTTCGTTGTCCAGTAAGTTAAAGAAAGATTACATAAATAAATTTTAGATTCTTATCACTTTACTGCATATCGATTCAACGATTCTGCGTCATTAATTGACAGCTTGAGAATACCGGATTTCTCTTCCATATGATCGATGAAACTGCGTGAGGAGAAACGGAAATGTAAGTTAATGGCATTTTCAGGTTCCCTTAACATGTCGTTGTTTATCTCATATTACCCCTTTTCTAAATTGTTATGATATGGGTAATACTGAATACTAAGATTAGGCTTCTAATAAATGTACTTATAGGAAGTATTCATAAAATTAAAATAATTTTTTAATGATCTTTGCTGAAATTCTAATTAATTTTCGGAATATATACGTTAGTATTATGGATTTAAATTGTTATAAATTGTTGTAAATCTGAACAATAATTAAAAAGAATTAAAACATTACTTTTCTGGATAATTTTATTTACGCTATGGAAATGTTTAGAGTAGGGGTGCACAACCTTTTTAAGAGAAGGGCCACTTTCAAAAATGTCTGGGTTGTCGAGAGCCACATCAATCACACGAAGATAATTCTATTTCGGGAGGTGGGGGGGGGGTTACCCCTCTAGGTTCCTCTACCCAGACAACGTATCCAATTCAGTTGGCAAAGATACATCAACAGTTTACGTTTGTCTATATAACAAGGATTAATTTGAAAGAGTGATAATATTCCTATACTTTATTCGGGGGAGTAAATTTTGTTTTATTAAAAGTGCTAAAAGCAAACATAGGCATGAAAATGGTTGCCGCCAAAAAAAAAAAATGTCGAATTATGCCGCTTTATGAACGAAGGGAGCAGGAAGAACCGATCTACAAGATTTGAGATTTTTACGCGCCTGATCAACGAAATTTGTGATTTTTCCGTCCCCGATCAACCAAATTTGAGATTTTCCCGCGCTTTATCGACAAAATTAGCGATTTCTCCGCACCGGATCGACGAAATTCCCTATCTTATCGCACCTGGTCGACGAAACTCCTATTATTCTGCACCCGATCGGCGATATTTGTTATTTTTCCGCGCCTGATCGACAAAATGTGCGAGTTTTTCGTGCCCGACCAACGAAATTCGCGATTTTTCGGATCCCGATAGACAAAAACTCACGATTCTTTTCGTGCAAGAACGACGAAATTTCCGATTTTTCCACCTCTGACCGAGGAGATTCGAGACTTTTCCGCGAACGATCAATGAAATTCGGGATTCTTAACTGACTTTGACGAAATTTGCGATTTTTCCAAACGGTAAAATTGACGAAATTTGCGATTTCGTCTCGCGATAATCTGACGGAAGTCGCAATTTTCTCGCAGCCAATCAATGAAATTTTCAATTTTTCCGTGCATCATCGAAAAAAGTCGATTTTTTGTGTGCCTGACAACGAAATTTGCAATTTTTCCGTGCCAGATCGACAAATTCGCAATTTTATCGTACCAAACCAACGAAATTTGCAATTTTTCCGTGTCCGTTCGACGAAGCTTGCGATTTTCCCACGCAAATTGACGAAATTCCCGATAAACAGACGAAACACGCGATTTTTCCGCACCTAATTGACAAAATTCGCGATTTTTCCACACCCGATAGACGAAATTCACAATTCCTAACTGACTGACGAAATTTTCAATTCTTTTCCGCGGCAAATTGACGAAATTCGCGATTTTTTTCGCGAGACTTACGAAACTCAATATTTTTTCGCAGTCGACCAAGAAAATTCGCAATTTTTTCGCGCATCATCAACAAAATTGACAATTTTTTCGTGCCCGATCAACAAAATTTGCGATTTTTCCGCTCTTGGTCGACAAAATTCGCGATTTTTTCGTGCCCGATCAATGAAATTCGCGATTTTTCCGATCCCGTTCGCCAAAACTCGTGATTTTTCCTAGCCCGAGTTTTCCGTGCCCGATCGACGAAATTTGCGATTTTTGTCCACGCTTTAACTCCAAAATTTGCGATTTTTCGGTGACCGATTAAGAAATTTGCAATTTTTCTGCGTCTGACCGACAAAATTCGCGATTTTTCCGTGTCCGATCTACGAAATTCCAAAATCTTAACTCACTGATGAAATTGGCAATTTTTCCCGCGGCAGATTGACGAAATTCGCGATATTTTCTCGCGACTGACGAAACTCACGATTTTTCCACAGTCGATCAAGAAAATTTGCAATTTTTCCTCGCATCATCAACAAAATTTGTTTTTTCGTCCCCGATCAACGAAATTTGCGATTTTCCCGCGCTTGATCGACAAAATTCGTGATTTTTCTGTGACCTACCGATGAAATTCGCGATTTTTCCATGCCAGAAAAATAAACTCCAGATTTTTCCGCGCCCGATCCGCGAAATTTCCGGTTTTTTCCGTGTTTCATCGACCAAATTCGCGATTTTTCCGTGCCCGATCAAGGAAATTTGCGATTTTTCCGTGCCCGATCAAAGAAATTTGCGATTTTTCCGAGCCTCATCGACAAAATTCGCTATTTTCCTGCACCCGATCAACGAAATTCGCGATTTTTCAACGCTCTATCAACGAAATTTGCGATTCTTATTTGGCCAACAAAATTTTCAAATTTTCCCGAAGCAAACTGACGAAATTAACGATTTTTTCCTGTGACTTTTGGACAAAAATTGCAATTTTTTCCAGTTATAAATTGACGAAGTTCGCGGGCCACAGGTTTTGCATCCCTAGTTTAGAGTAATACCATATTTAATTGTGTATAATTTGCACTTTTTCCAAAAAATCTTTGAGCTATGTCTTTAGATACAATACATCACGTAAATATTGGGATACATTTGCATTACTACAGAAGTAATAAGTAAAATAAGTAATAAAAATGTATATTTTCTTGATGTCGATTTTTTATTATTATCCAATGCATAGATACTCATCCATATCCAATGCATAGAGAGATCCAATGCACTCATTAATACGTTTTTTACTACAAAGACAGAAAAAAGCAATGACTTTAAGATCTAAAATTAGCAGAACTAAAAAATAAATAAAATCAAACCATTTCGAACAGAAATATATAATACATTTTATTAGATTAACATTACTTGACATAAATAATAGAAAACAATTCTTTCACAAATTCATTTTTAAAACACCCGCATGGAATTAACAGTTAAGTAAATTTGTCCTAAACACGTCACTTATCGCAGCTATTGATTCTGTTCCTACGATCTTCACGATCAAAACAAGAATTAAACATCTGCATCAAGCTAATTTTATTTTAATACATTCGGGCCAGTCTGAGTATAGACTTAAGTCCCCCCGAGCTGTATCGGATATGATTTTCTCTTGTTAGTAAACATAACAGCCATATTGTTTCTTTGTTAACGGAGTCTTTAGAAATTTAATTTGATAATTTATACAGAGGAATATTTTGAAAATGTACTTTTTACTATTATACGGTTTTGCATTTATTTATCTTTACATATGTTTTCTTGTACTCAAAACAGCATTATTTTTTTTTAACGAGTCTTTATTTGTAGGTATTACGCCAGGTATCATTAATCTTGTTATATTGTATTCCACGGCTTGCAGACATATAGTTTTAAATATACTGCATATGTATATACGCAATATTCTTTAAAAGAACCTTAATCGTAGCTTATGAACTGTCAGCATTATATGTAGACATTGAGTCGGACTGGTCCTAATAATTTCGACCGGAGGCTACCTTTAGTCCATATCTTGCTTTTTATCGTATTATTTTCATCCATCATATTTGAAACTTTTGAAGCACTCTACAGGGATTGTGCTCAAAATCTATGGACAAATCCTTACAGGTGGCATGCGATTTATTCTACCAGTTTCATGTACTTTTGTGAGGCCTCAATGTCATACATATATTGTAGACTCCCGGAAATGCTATTTTCAGTCGACAATTAATAACCACATATAAATTATGCAAAACTTTGACATTCCTCAAGGAATGGCTAACAAATATCATGTACTACGGGTTTCCGTTTTATTACAGAAAGTAGTTTGCCCGCGGAAGCTCTCTAAAATAAAATTGATGGTTGTCGCAAAAAAGCATCTGATCTCTAATTCCAGACGATATTAACCCAGCTCTTCATGAGTTCTTAGGCCATCCTTCTAATTTTTTTTTGTATTTTCACAACAGCGGCGGGGGCAAACTCTTTCTTTAAGATATTTTATTCGTTTAAATATTATGTAAAGGCCACGAGTTTCCATCAGATATAATGACTAGCATAACGATGAATCGCTTTTTGTGCACTCATTTTATTCGTACATGTTCAAACGTATTCCTCATATGATGAATGGCTCTTGATTCAAGCGTGTCGAAATATCGTTTAGTCCTCACTGTCGTTTTGAGACATTATGCAGTTTTTTTTCCAGTCGCAGTATTGTATAAGGTACCAAAAGTATTTGGTGTGTTGCTCTTCAAATTCATCCATTTGCCAACTTCCTATATTCGAACTGAAACTCTGTTGTTGTTTTCTATAGTTAACTGTATAACTGAATTTCTGTTTCAAATGCTTGTAGCACGTCTTCTTTTTCCTTATAACTGTACAATTTTCGAAAATAGAACAAACATAATTACGCAGTGCAGACCCATATTATTGTCTTTAAAAATACTGGAATTTATTATATTGTTATATTCCCGGTGCCGTTAAATAATTTAAAATACATTTTCCTATCTGAGGGAAGTATATCATTGTCGAAAGTTAAAATTTATGGTATTTTAATAATTAGATAAATTTTCAAGAGTAAATAGAAAAAATTATGTTTGAGATTTTTTCATCTGCGATAGGATATCTACAAAGTTATTCTCAAATTCATAATTTTTTTCATAATAAAATAGTTGGGTTTGCATACACGAATAACATTGTTTCAGTTTTTTCAATCATGACTAAGGGTGCGCATTATACAACGGTTAACACGGTAAATAGATTTAAGTTTTATATTGTTTTGATGTCGAAAATTCCATGCGTAAGCATTTACTCCATACTTAAATACAAAATTCCTTACTTATGAATTTGCATCTACCGTGTAAGAAACTAGCAGAAAACAGGCCAGTTGTTCTAGAATATTTACAATTATTGGTTACTTCACCATCTATGTATATATATCTTACTCTGAAATGAGAAAATGAATGCAAAAAATGAGTCTGAATTTATAGCTTGCCTTTGGCAACAACCATGTCGACGATTATCAGTGGTTAACTTACGGTCACATGACCGACCCATTCAATAAATCAAAATTCAGAAATGATCTCTTTTAAAAGATAGATGCTCTGATCGATGTATGAATAACAATGAAATTGGTTTATTTTACGGTGACATGTCAATTCAGCTAATCAACTTTCTGATCAAGATTGTCTTTTTGATACAGCACAAAATGTTTTGTTTGCATTTCGTTAGAGTCACACAAAGCGTGTCCATAGTATCAAAGAGTTTTAAATGAATTTAAGCCGTGCTGTGCAATATTATGAGCGAAAAATGCATTTTTATTTGCATTTGAAACGAAGTTTTCCATTATTTTTTGATGCATTAAAAATATTTGTAATTTTCATATGTTACACTGGCCACAAAAAGTTAAGGTACAGGGACTGGATGCTTTCGATTGCACACGTTTTGCCGACTATCTACAAAAATTATAGGCGAATTGTTCTTGAACTTCTGGGATGAAAAGAACATGTTTGATTTCATATTTATTGGTGAAGATTTAGTCGGGAGGACAATTAGGGGGCTACTAATAAATTTAATAATAAAATAATATTTGCAATCACCTATGTAACAGAAAATGCTGGAAATGGTTTGTCACTGTGTTAAATGACTATTTGTGTCTTGTTCAACGTTTGTTCAAAAAGTTCAAATGTTGTACAAAAAGTTCAGTCAAATGTTGTGAAAACTTAGAAAGATATAGTGAGCTGATTGAAAAGTTGTGGAAAATCTCTTATAATAAAGCTATTTTTAGGAAGCAACTCACTATATCGACCCTATCTTTGTAATTTTCGCGATATTTGACTGGACGTTTTATATAAGTTGCCCTAAATAGCTTACTACCAAATTATATAATAAAAATTTTAGGAACTTCCACGCATGCGCAGTTAAATATTATTTCCTAAAAATGCCCATATCTCATCAAATGTTCAATATATTCATGTTTTAATTGCAGTACACTGTGGCTACGATTCTTTGGCAAGTTTTCGAAAAGTTGTGTTAAATTTGGTTGAAAACTCTGTGTGCTATAAGCAAAACACTTTTAAATTTTTCACAGACACAATATCATCTTCACGAATATGACTGCTATGCTTACACAGATGCGCACAAACGTTGAACAACACCCAAATAGTCATTTAACACAGTGATAAATCATTTCCAGCATTTTCTGTTACATACGTGATCGCAAATATTATTTTATTATTAAATTTATTATAAGTCCCCTAATTGCCCTTTCGACTAAATCTTCACCAAGAAATATGAAATCAAACATGTTCTTTTCATCCCAGAAGTTCAAGAACAATTCGCCAATAATTTTGGTAGATATTTAACAAAAGGTGTGCAATCGAAAGCATCCATTCCCTGTACTTTAACTTTTGGAAGCCAGTGTAAAATGATTTATGATAATATTCATTCTGGCTAGAGTTGAACCAAATAGCGGCGAGCGAGCGAAGTGTACTGGGATCGCTTAAAGGTCCCAATCTGTACTTTGTTCAATTGGGATGGCCGAGTGTTAGAGAGTAGAGAGCTGCGCCTCCTAGCATTAAGAAATTTTCTTATTTGTCAGGATAGAGAAAAAATTGTGTTTAAGTAACCATTATCTATAATATAACTGGGCAGTTTTCGAAATTTTTTTTACAGAGTATCTTGCGACTTACACCTACCTCTCTTACTTACTTTACAGTATATATTAATATATTTAACATATAAAATACATACATATATCAACTTGCAACACATAAAAGTTATATAACAACCCATTTTCATGGAATAAAACTAAGAGTGGTTAATAAGAATCTTCGATAATCTACTTTCAACTAAAGCTAAAATCTACTAGATATATTAGTAGGATGCAAAACTCGTAGCATTTAGTTCTTATAAGAAATGGATAGAAAAAGAATACACTACCGATAACAGATTCTCTTATACTTTACATCTATTGCTAAACTATCAACCCCTTGACGGTCGCATTAATTTACGGTTTAAAATTGCTGATTGACACCACTTTTTTGAAAAAGAAATATCCACCTTATTTAATGACAGGCAAAATGTTACCATAATAAAGACAATTACACTATTTTATAAAACTGGTGGGAATCAATCAAATTTGAATAATCTGAATAAAAGACACAGCCCGTGAATATGACGAGAGCGAGAATTAAGGGGTTAAAAAACTGTAACAAACTGTTCAGTCATTCAAACGTTTTTTAAAAAAGGTTACTTGACCATATTGTGATGGGTATCTGACCATATTACTGACGTTATTTTGTTCAGATAAAAGTTAAAATACAATAAAGTAACCGTAAAAACGGTCGTATGACTAGGCAGTTTGCTGTAAATTTTGAAAAGTGCATAGTTAACTATTGTTTCTTTTTAGAATCAGGATGTTTTTTTTTTTTTTTCATAAATGGCATGACATTTTTTGCCGATTAAAAGGATTAAGCAGCTGTGTCTATTATATATACATTTCAAGTTATAGTGAATAGGTCCATAAAATGATAATCTAGGAAATTTCAGGTAGAATATTATATTATATACAAGGTGCTCATAATTAAAGTGCACGTGTTTAAAGGGATCTACAAGTTATAATATGGAATATTATTAAAAGCTTCAGTATTTATACTTTTTATAGTATCCGGAAACGAGATATCCAATAAAATTTATTAGTTTCAAAATTTACTGATAGATGGTGCTTAATTGATACAGATGTTTAATTAGTAAATATTAACAAAATAACTCATTTTAAATCAATATCTTTTGAGACGACGATATTTTTTCATAGCAGTGCTATAATTACTATCATTGTGATAAAAAAATTTTATCATGTGAAAATTTCCATAAGAAACTTTCAAAATTGGGTTGGTCGAAATTATACATAATGGGGAAATTGCACGTTTTTCAATTTAACTTGCATTTTATAGAGTACAAAAACATGAGCATTTTGATACCATTTTTACGTTTTTCTGAAACTCCGAAAATCCATTAAATCAACTTTAAAAATGCAGTTTTCGTCTTGGCGGGAAAAAGCCGCGTCACGTGACAAAAGCGGTTTTGACGTCACTGCACATGTAAACAAATCTTTGCTGTATTTTCCCCTGTACTTTTCTATGAGGATAGGTTTGGGTTACGCTGAATGATTTCTTTCTTTTCTTAAAAATGATTAGTAGAACAAACTAAAAGCATTGTAAATTGTTGTAATGAATAAAATAAATAATATTGTGAATTTGAGTGAGATTTTTTTCCCCTCGTTTTTCTAATGATTTTCATTTCGAGATCTTGATGTAGAAATAAAATATCGGTACAAGTTTATACTACAATTTTATTTTATAGAATAATGTACTTTTCTTTTTGTTATTAATGTTCCAAAATTGATTTCACAAACTGGTTCAAATAGTATTTCTTTCATTACCGACGGGGGGGGGGGGGGGGGGGGACTTATAAAAATGTTTTCTTATTTATTTTATATTTGAAATAAGAACTTTTAAATAAGAATTTGCCCTGTTTTCGTTAAATGTTTTATCTCTCCAGTTGTTAAATAAGCCATTTTTGAATCAAAAAACAGATAAACTAAGAAAGAGAGCAATTTGCTGAGGTAACTTTAAGATAGCCTTGCAGAATTTCTATATAAATATACCCAAAAATTTTAACAACTCTTCAAAAATGTTTCACATGGGCAAAAAATAACAAGTTGTTATTTTAAATACTATCAGTTTTGTGAACTTCATCAGACCTTGGGATTGAAAATTTTACGTTTTATAAACTGCAGATTACAACTCACTGTTTAGTTTATGAATTCTATTTATTTATTTATTTTTTTTATAAATTAACAGTATTTCAACGGAAGTTAAAAGGGCCAAAAGAGAAATTCAGGGAGCCCCCCCCCCCCCCGACTTACCTAAGCTATGTGTTCTGTAAACTTTTACGTAACTTGAATTTTATATAAGTCGAATTTGTAAATTACTTAAACATAATTTTGTAAAAAAGTACAATATTTATTATATATATAATATTTACACAGTAATATTTTGTAAATGAAGAATAATACAGCAGTGCTTACTCGGATATAAAGTAATATGAAAAAAAAATATATAAAAGCAAACTGAAAGGACACTTTTCAAATAACAAATATTTTGTGGATTACGGAATTAAAATACATATAAGTAATAAAATAATAAATATTATAAAATTATAATCGTTTAAAAAACATGCTAGTATGTTCTCAATTCTAATGTTTGAGATTTATTACATATTTTCGAATCTACATATGTCGCATAATACGTAAGTCGGGGATGCATCAGATTGAAAGAATGATAATATATTTGAATTTTTATGCATAATCAATAAACGCTTTCTTTATTCTTTGGCTTTATGTTAATTTTTTATTGATAAATTAATACTCAACCCATACCTTCCAAATAATTAAAAAAATAATAATCATGCAAATTCATGTCTTATTTGTGAATTGAATTTAGAAATCCCTGTGATATTATAGCAAAGTATTACCATCTCTTAACGTTGCCCTTATGATACTAATGCATTATCCAAACAAAGAATTAATCTTGAATGATAATATATGATAATTTTTTTATATGTCACTATAAAAAGTTTATGTATAATGAGATGTCTGCTTTCAAAAGTGAAAAGAGTGTCCTCCACCTGAACAACATATTCAAATTTTGCACTTTTCTATAGTATGATGCTTATTTTCAAAATGAAAATACTGCTTTCTTTAACAAGATATTGAAATCATTTTCATTATTATTATTATTATATTTATTTATTTATTTTTTTTTTTTTTTACGAAAGTTAGAGCATTGAGGAAAAGACTGATATAACATGTTTAGAACGTGATAATTATTAAGTAGAACATTCTGAGAAACTACATTTTAAACAAACCACTCAAAAAAACAAAAAGAACTACATGCATTCAAAACTTATTCGTAAGCAAGTAATACTAAAACGGTAATTAAATTATTTTTACACCTTTTTTATTTAACTTAATTTGTTTTTTGCATGTAAGGATAGGATTTTCTATTCGATCTTTCACTTACTTTCAGATAAATTAAGAAATATAAAAGTTATGCACAAAGGTATGCTTCCAGTGACAATGCAACATTTTAATATTTTTAGAAGTTAATTATAAATTAATACATTAATTTTAACGAGTTTTTCTGTTAGCCCATCACAGTTGATAAATCGTCGAATACTCTTTGTCGTTACAAGTTGTAACAACAGTGGATTTATTATGCTACAGTCGCCCAAAAAAGGTCAAATGGCTATGAAGCTGCAATTAGTTTATACAGTAAAAAGGTAGAAAATATAAGTATAAAATAAAGAGTGTAATATATAGTACATTCGAGTTAATTTTGTATCTGTAATATAACCTGCACTACACGAAATTTTATTCATAACAAAAAGAATTATTAAGCATTACAATGAATTAAGGAAACATTACATTTCAAGAACTTGATAAAGCCGATTTTACTTTACTTACGATTTATTTTTTAATAAAAATATCATTCTTTATTCTTCTAAGTAAATCAGAGTAAGTTAAAAATAAATGTGCCTTTTAGCTTTAGCTTCTTTTATCTTTACCTACATGAAATGCATTTTTTATGCCCTTAAAATAAATTTGAGGGGAAAAAAAACTAAATCTAGAAGGTATAATTTCATATTTTTCGAATCCAACCAACTGCAGCACTTTTCTAAATGAAAATTAATACAAATGCATAAATTAATAGTACATAATACTTGGATATGTTGAAATAATCTTTGGACTCTAATTTGATTTTGTGTAAATGAGTCTTTAAAAGATGTTTATAGTAGATAACAAACAGAAAGCAATGGAAAACAGACTGCATGCACAATGCAGACCGCTACGGAGAATTCGCGTTTCATGTGTAGTGACGTCAAACCAATCCCGTCTCGTTTTCGGATCACGTGGTTTTGTTTTGCTTTTAACGGAGTTTAAAACTGCAATAACTAGTTATTTTAAATTATTTTTACAATTTCGAGTTGAGTTTCGAGGAATGTAAGATCGTCTTCATCAGTTAAACATAAAAAAAGCACAATTTAGAGTGAGTGCAACTTCCCCATTCTATTACACATAGATACATCTGTATTATTTCATTATTTTGCTAAACGTTTTTTCCCACGCTCTGAACTAAATAAATACCAAATCTTTTTTAAATTTCCAAATAGTTTAGCTTGTAGAGCCCTTCAAACACGTGCACTTTAAATATGGTCACCTGCTTTATACATGGGATAAGCTTGCAGTACATACTTTTTACGAAGAAACTCAAATTTTATGCAACACTCAATGACCCCTACATAATATTTGATAATCCAATAATATAAAAAAGAATAAAAAATATATTATCGATTCTTATCATGAATTGCTATAACGATCAGAGTATTCTCGTTCAATAATACACAACTTGAGAATAACGAATTCCCCCCCATATAATCGATGTAATTATGTGCGGCCAGAAACGCAAAAGTAAGCGAATGGTCATTTTGTGACCCACTTAACATGTAACACATTGGTTATAGGCCTGTGATATTTCCATTTTCTCCATTATTAGGAAGTAGGGAACGTAGCATAAAAAGAATTGGATTCTATTAATTGTACAGTAGAGCTTCTATTAATTGTACTGTTATCGGAACTCCAATTAACAGAACTTCCAATTATCCGAACAGTCTATTTCTCTCAAATTTTTTTTTTTAATGATGATGAGATTATAGATGATATTTAAGATGAAAAAGAAATTGAAGAAGTGAAAACAAATGCTTTGAAAAGAATATAGGTCCGTCGCATAACGAAGCTTTTGAATGTTTGGAAACAGCTATGAAATGCCTCGAACGACAGAAGACCTCTGATTTTATTCAACTAACATATTTAAGAAGCATTCGAGATATGGCAGTATTGAAAAGAACGTCTTCTTTGAAGGAAGCAACAATTGAAAGCTGTTTTGCTTAATTTATAATCTCTGGAGTTCAGAAAATGATAAAAAGAGAAAAACAAAATTTTAAATTGTAAAAAAGTAAACAAAAGAAACAGTGTTTAAACAGTCAGTTAGCCCTAACTCGTGCTGATAGTCCCAAGGCTGGATAAAGTATGAAGGTTTTAGTATAGTCATATCCCTTAAATTGTATGTTCATTTATCCGAACTTTTGCTTATCCGAACTAAGGTCGATCCCGACTAGTTCGGATAATCGACGCTCTACTGTACTTAGAAACCACTCATAAACACAAAGATCATGCTATTCTTGAAATTTTCTGAAATGCTAGTAATATTAATGACATTTTTTTAATATTAAAATTTTTAATGATAATAATTTTTTATATGAATCTTTAGTTAACAAAACAAAGCTGAATTATTCACAGATTTTATTTAAGCATTACGGTGGTTAAGATTAATAATTACTATATAACTTTTAAATTGTATTCTTTCTTTATAATTAAGGCTTTAAAACTTTACTTTGTAGTTGCTTCAAGGTAACTTTTGAAAAATTCTTTGATATATGTAAATAATGATTCCTTATTTAACCAGAAACTATTATGAAAATCTTAAACTAATATTTTTTTGGACAATTAATTATTTCTTTCTGTCTATTTTTTTATATATTTCTATTCTTTTTTGCTTAAAAAAAAGAAAACTTTAAAAGTACCTTATCTATATATATTTCAATATATATATATCGCCCTGATTAGTGCCTTTTTTGTGTAAAGTGGCTTTGCTACCTCCCTTACTGCTTTTTCTGATCTAGCTTGGTGAGTGTTGCTTCTGAACAAAAAATACACTCACTTTTTTTTTAATAGTACTTTTTGCAACTACAGTATATTAAATATATATAATTCTGATATCTTTATCTCTGTTTAAAGATTTAATTTATTTTTGTATCTCTTTAAAACAAGTTTTTAATTTTAGACTGTATCCTTAATATTTTTTCTTAAATATTATGCAGTTTTTAACAACTACATCTTTACTTTTTCCCGAAGGCTCATTAGTTAGTAAGACATAAAATCTTCAGACTAGGCGTTAACCTGTTAACAGCTAGGTAACCCCTCAACGCTGCTCAACTGTTCCTTAATTCTTAGATTATTTCATTTATTACGTTTGTTCGACTTACGAACTCGATGTGTTGTATAGGGATAAAAAAATAAGTATTTTGTTGTTACCGTATAGAACTTAGATTTTTTAGAAAAATATGAGTTCTTAAGTTTAATAGTACCGTCATAAAGAGCTGACAGAGTTGGAAGATTCAAAAATAAAAACGAATAATAAAGAACTTATAGAGCCACACCTTTTACAGAAAAAATATTAGCACACTGCTAAAATTCTGCGGCATACTATTTCGTCGTTCGATCTTTTTTTTTTTTTTTTTTTTTTTTAACGATTGCTTTACCACATTATCACGGTATTATGACCATATTATTAACTATATTTTCGTCATGATCAATTAAATGTGTAGTTGAATAATCGTTATTTACAAAAACGGCAGAATCACTGGAGAGATTGCTGCATATTTTTATCAGTACACTCTCTACTGCGAAAGGGAAAGCGAAATTTTAAGGGGACTGGTTAAGCTCTATCTCGGCCATATTAAAACACACCAGCTTTATGTAGCATTTTCTCAGAGACGGTGTAAGATAGAGGTCTAATTTTCTTAGAGTAATTTGGATAACATACTTTACGTATTTTAGCTGACCATTTTCTACCTAAGTGAAACTGAAAATTGATTATTAATTATTTATTGAACGATATTTTTAAATTAGCATTTTTGAGACTTCACAGCCTAAAATAAATAATTCTCAACAAATCATTAAATCTCCATGTTAAATCATGCACTATAACATAAGTATTTAGAAAAATCTGAGTTCTTAAGTGTAATAGATATTGGAAAAAAATCCCTGCCGGCTTGGGCCTACAGGCGGAGGTAGATTTCGAAGTTAAGTACCAAATTCACCAACAAAACTTAAATCAAGATTAGAGATAAACCCAGTTCCTTCGCTAAAAATAGGGAGCTAAACATTTTGTGAAAATTCTAATGGGCACGAATACACACACGCATGTACGGAATAGGTTTAAAAATGGTTAAAAAATTTCACAGAAACTCAAAGTGTTGAAATATGTTAACATTTCCATAGTCGGGTTTTAATCATGTTTTAATACGTTTCTCCAAACTCACATTATGTTACATATTCACCTGCTGAGGTCCATTATATTTCAATATGACGCAATATTTTTTTTTTTTTTTAATTCGTCAAACTATTTATTTCATTTTGAGTTTTCATGCTGAAATCTTATTCTAGAAAACTTATGACGTAATATTCAATTTATTTTCAATTCATCAAACAATTTATTTAATTTATTTTTTTCACGTAAAAATGTTGCAATAGAAAAGCAATTGTTGTGGTGAGAATTTTATTGTTTGTTTTTTTTTTCTAATTGTTGTCAACTGCTATAACGAAAAATATTTATTTTTCCCTGTCATTGTTGTGTAAGAGCTGGTTTTATCAAATTCTTGTTAAGACGGTATTCAAAATTTTGAACCCTCCCCATTTCCATTCCCTTGGGCCGATTTTGTCCATTTTCACTCCCCGGCCAGGTATTAGCCATCTCAAAGTTGTTGGCGAGTTTAAAGACGATCCGTGCATAATTGCGACTTTTATCGTGCGGACAAAATTTAGTACATACATACATACATGCATACATACATATGTATATATATATATATATATATATATATATATATATATATATATATATAAACTTTTTAGGTGGGGATGGTTTTGGGTTCCTGGGGTCATATAATGAAAAGTTATGAAGGAATTTTTCAAAAGTCGCACGATGGTAACGACTCCAATAGGTAGTATTTCTTACGAAATCTACCTAAAAGGAACACAAACCTTAACTAGTATGTTGTGGCCATCACAAAACTTTCTTCTATATAAATCACGTCAATTAAATCATTTAAATAGTAAAAGAAATTATATCAATTTATTCATATAAAATTATACCTGAATTTGAAGTTTGATGAAAATTCGTGCATTAGTTATTGAGATAGAGCTGTAGGGGAAATTCTAAAAAATGCAGCATAGCAGCGCCATCTTTTGAGCGATTTGCACCAAAACACAAACAGCACTAATTCATATTAAGGTATACCGGAATCTGAAGTTTGATGAAAATCCGTGTATTAGTTCTGGAGCTAGAGCTACTGTGGAAATCACAAAAAATGCAGCACAGCAGCGCCACCTGTTGAGCGATTTATACCAAAAGGAACAAAACATCAATTAATGTCAAGGACTAACTGAATCTGAAGTTTGATAAAAATCCGTGCATTAGTTCTGGACATTGAGCTATTGTGGAAATCGAGAAAAATGCTGCATAGCAGCGCCACCTGTTGAGCGATTTACAGCAAAACATAAACAGCAGTAATTCATATCCAGGTATACCTGAACCTAAAGTTTGTTGAAAACCCAAGCATTAGTTCTTGAGATAGAGCTACTGCGGAAATCACAAAAAATGCAGCATAGCAGCGCCACCTGTTGAGCGATTTACACCAAAAGGTGCAAAACGTCAACTCATGTCAAGCACTAACAGAATCTGAAGTTTGATGAAAATCCGTGCATTATTTCTTGAGATAGAGCTATTACGAAAATCGTGTAAATGCTGCAAAATACAGCATAGCAGCGCCATCTGTTGGGCGATTTGCACCAAAACATTACCAGCACTAATTCATATCAAGTATTAATTGAATCTGAAGTTTTATGAAAATCCGTGCATTAGTTCTTGAGATAGAGCTAGTGCAGAAATCGCGAAAAATGCAGCATAGCAGCCCCACCTGTTGGGCGATTTACACCAAAAACTAATCAGCACCAATTTATATTAGGGACTATTTGAATATAAATTTTTATTAAATTTCGTGCATTAGTTCTTGAGGTAGAGCGCCCACAAAATTTGTGTCACATACACACAGACAGACAGACAGACTCACAGAGTCACAGACAGACATTTTGTAAAAACATGTTTTTTGGAATCTCTGACCTCTAAAACGTGTAAATCCGTCGAAAACCGGAAGTCGAAAATTTTTACGAATCCAATACTTTCTTCTTGTAAAGATAGAAGAAAGTAAAAATGGAAGTTTTGAGAAGTCAATTAAAACTGTGAAGCAGTGTTGACAGTGGGTTACTTCATTAAAATTCTGATTTCTAGATTGGCACCACTTTTTTGAAATAGTAAAATTCGCCTTATTTTATAGTATATTAATTAAGGCAAAAACAATGGGAATTTTACCCCTTCAGAAAAGTAGTGTCAATCAAGAAATCTGAATTTAAAAAAAAGTAGCCCACTGCTGTGAAAGTAGCCCACTGCCACTCTTAGAAAGAACGAAAAAATCCAACACTTTTTTTTATGTTTAAACATGTGTAATACATCGTTGAAAAGATAAAAGTTTAAGCTATTTAATGATATAAAAAAGTAAAAATCGATTTTTCTGTTCAATTTTGCTTACCCGGTCCCCTCAACATTTCTCTTCATATTGTCAGCGAAGATGTGCTTAGTTAATTCTCCAAATAATTTTATTACTTAACTGAAAGTTTTTTCAAATAATTTCTGTGACTGATGCCTCTGAAATGTAGAATTTTAATTAAGATGTTAAAAAAGAAAAAAAAAAGATCATTTTAAAAACGCAACTAGGTACGAATAATTTTTGTAAATTTTCTGTTACATTTATAGCGAAAGATGAGGTATCATATGAATTCTTGAGCAGTTCCTATATTATCAGCTGTAGTTATTAATCATCCATAATTACAAGTTTCATTATAAAAACATGAAGACTTAATAGAAAATTAATTACACTTTAAGGGATCGAATTTTTTTTAACCTGATAAAATTCATGGTGTGTTATAACAAATAACTTTTTTTTATTACGCTATTTAAACTGTTTTCGTAATGATGAAATACTTATAAATATAAAAAAATATATATATTTGTTCACAGTTTGAAATAATTATTAAATAAGTAAGTAGATACCACTGCTTAAAATGTAATTTGAATAGTAATATTAACTTTTACTCATTTACTTTTAATTATATATGAAAATTTCACACAATATTCGTTATCATTCAACAAAATATATATTCACCATTATTTGTAAATAAAATTATTTAAATATAATTCGATTTAGATTTTAAAAAATATCATTTAGCAAGTTAGTAAAGTGCTTTTATGTTATTCCTATAAATGTTAAGGAGGTTTGCTGAAGCAGAATTCTGAATAAATTTCGAATTTAGACTTGTGTTACATATTATTAGGCTTGCGTATTTGTTCTTAAACCTTTTCTGAAAGAAAAACATTTAACAAAATACAGTTTTATTAAATGACACCCGAGATTTCTGAGGCGATTCCTTTTTTTTTTTTTTTTTTTTTTTTTTTTTTTTTTTTTACTAATAATATTATTTTCTAGAAATAAATATGCTACTGAAATGTAATCGGATCCCTTTTAAGTTTGTGAGAACCTCCCAACACATTCAAATTTAAAGTATTGATATGTCAATCGAAAGTATCGAATTATTGGTTTTGTTATAATTTCTAGTATTTTAGGTTACAGACACCGACAAAAATTATTGCTATCTCAATTTATTATAATACACCAAAATGTGCAATTTGCTCAAGTCTCTATTGCCCTCCAGTTTGTCGAACTTGTCATTTTCCGACAAGTTCAGAATTTTTTTTTTTTTACTTTTTTAACCATTTGGAAAAATGGTTATTTTCCTCGTCAGGGTAGGATATCAAAAGCATATCTTAAGGTTTTTATTGGTTATTTAATCATCATTTTATTCGTTTTCTGAATGGTCTATACAGTAATCTGTATTTCCCATTACTTTCAACAGACATAGACAACAGAGTGTTACCACTATGACAAAAAAGTAATAAAAACTAAAAAAAAAAAATTGATAACTCAGAAATAAATTGAGATACAGCTTTCAAACAAATTGCATTTAAAAGTGCATTTTTTTTCTCTATACGACGGTGTAAAAAGTAATATTGTGGGATGTTTAGAAGTTTAAGAAATAAATTTCATTTAAAATTGGCCGTCAGATTTCTTGGAAATCTGACGTTGGAAAAGCCTTTTCCCGAACAGTCAAGGAAATGCTTGGATTATACGTAAGTTTCAGGTGGATAATACGTACGAGTCGAAGGCGATTTCTGTCGCTTGCAATTTTTACGGGTAATAACACTATTAATGTTTAATTCATGGCGTACATAATGTATGATCAACTCTGTGCTATTTTTTACGTCTTAAATTTTAGTCTTTGAAAAAATCATTTTCCAAATGGTCGTTGTAAATTTTTAAATTGCATTTTTTTTTCTTAGTTACATTTAATTTGCCATGTCATTAAGCGCGATTTAAAATTTTCAGAAATTATAGTCAATATTAATGAAATATGGCTACAGGGTCATGTGCCACCCCAAACATTTATTTATAAGCTCCTCAAATTATATTCAATCGTGGTACTTTTTTATCCATATTTAGATAAATATTGTAAAATCAGGAGCGTTAAGATATGAGGCGTTCTCACAAAATTTTAACTTTTAGGAATAAAAATCTAATGAAATTAAACGTAATACTAGAGAACAGGAATTCTGCTTTTTCAGAATTTAGTGTCACCCCCGGCATTTCCATTACTTCACTGTCTTCTGATGGAATGATGGTTCTTTTATTATGAAACAGTTATTATAAATGAAGTGTTAGGTGAAGATGAAAGAGCAGCCGTAAAAAGTTTGAACTCTGATTTTCAGGTCAGAATGGGGGGGGGGGGGGATGGCCATAATATTGTTTTATGGCTGCTCTTTCATTTTCACCTAACACTTCATTTATAATGGCTGTTTCATAATAATAGAAGCCACCAGTCCATCAGAAGAAAATGACTCTGTTAAGCGGCACTCTACTGCAGTACAAAACATATTTCAATTTTAAGACTTAAAGCAGACGTTTTATTTTATGTAAAATGATGTCATTCGCATCCGCTTAAGAATTCCACATTTACGATCTACCCTTAAACATCTACAGTAAAGCATGCATAGCACATCATTATCGCGAAATAATGCACAAATAGCTCAATTGTTTGACAGAAATCATTCTTTTATATTTTTTTCAAAATAGCACGTATTTTAATTACATTTTCTCTCGGTTGTTACGAGAAAATGGCAACAAAAATATATATTTACTATTTTAAAAGTATTTTTCCTTTACTTTCTACAGCAATGGAGTATTTTCGTTGCCAATATTAAGCAAATGGCTCCAAAAACTAAAAAAAAAACAACTAATATTTTAAAAATAAATGGAGATACAGTTTTCAAACAAAAT
Source organism: Maratus speciosus (assembly GCA_963932465.1). Classification (NCBI taxonomy): domain Eukaryota; kingdom Metazoa; phylum Arthropoda; class Arachnida; order Araneae; family Salticidae; genus Maratus; species Maratus speciosus. Next base: position 171,347,693 of record OZ010790.1, on the reverse strand, counting down.
GCATTTAAAAGAACTCCTTTTTTCCAAAACGACGGTATAAAAATCGAAAATGTGCGATGCTTAGAAGTTTAAAAAATTGCTAAAGAGTATTTAATCGTAATGCTTTGTTTTACGGCTATAGCTTCTGTAAGGTAACGTTATTTTTTGGACACAAAATAAGGTGGAAGAAAGAAATATCATACCGTACCGGAGGCTAAAAATACATTTTTAACTTATAGACGAATGCCTTAATGATTCAAAATAAAGAAAAAATGGTCAGCAGCGACAATTTTTGTATTTAAATAAGGTTTAATTTTCCTTATCATTTTACCTCTCTAACTTTTAATTTTCCGCTAAATTTTTACTCATGATGAATTTGCAAAGTACTCATAGAACATTCAAATAAGAAATAATAACAATGTAGTATTTTTAGTATAAAATTTTGGTGTAACATTGTCTTAAAGGGATGCTAAGAAAGGGACGGTAAGGAGAAAAAGGGGATGGCCAGGGAAAAAAGGCACAGAAAGGTAAAAAAGGGACGGAAAGGATGTGACGTAAGCGAAAATTATCACCTATTTTTAGGCAAATCATCTTAAGACTAAGTGATAGCCACAATGTTCATTGAGTTTTAGTAACAGTTACTTAAATTGAAATAAATTTAAAAAGAAATTTACCTCGAAAAGTGCAAGAATAAGCCTTGGGGTCGGTAAAACTACCAATAAAGCCACGATACTTGAAATTAATATTTAAATGCTGATTGAAATTCTGCAGTAAATTTCCTGTCAAAGAATTTTAGTCATTCTTTCTCTACAATACCTCTGCATGAGAAGAAAATTGAACAAAATTCTGTAGATGTATCTGATGTGATTTTCTGTATAATTTTAGCGAGAGGTAGATAAGGATTCTAAAGTCCAGGGATAGTGTTAAAAAAATAATAACAACCGTAAAAATGTGTGCAGGTTATTTTTTGCTACATATTCATATAAAAGTCCTTCCGGCCAGTGCCGGGAGGAAGAGGTAGCTTTCATAATCCTTATTTTAAAAAAGCCAACTTATATCATGCAACTTATATCATGATTTTTCAAAATGTCACCCACAATAGAAATTGAAACTGCTATATCTGAGCCATTTTTTAAGGTAAAGACAAACAAAAAATGCTCCTGAATCCTTATATCAAGATCAAATACTTAAGAAAGAAACCTTTTTCAATATCTAATTTTTTTGCACCTCACTTTAAATATATATATAATTTTTAATTTAATGGCCGCCATTTTGAAACAAGATGGCTGATGAATCTGGTCAGCGAACTTGGTCGAGGTGTTGATGTATACTATCCACATGCCTTCTTACATCGAAATAGGCGAATACGTGTGTTATGGCGTGACAAATACAAGATCGTTTCAAAATGTTAGCCATGCTAGAAATTCAAAGTGCTATAAATCAACAATTTTTTAAGATATCAACAAAAGAACATATTTTCAGAAACAAAAACTGCTCCGGAATCTTTGTATCAAGGCCAAACACATAAAAAAAAATCTTTTTCATTTTCCAATTTTTTAATACCTCATTTTGAATTTTAAATTTAATTTTTTTAAATGGCAACCCTTTTGAAACAAGATGGCGAATGAAGCTGGCCAACGTCTCGGTCGAGACATTGGTATGTACTATGTACAGACCAAGTTACATCCAAATAGGTTCATAAATACGCCTGTTATCGCGTGACAAAAATCAGGTCGTTTTAAAATGTCAGCCACAAGAGAAATTCAAAATGCTATTACTCAGCCATTTTTTTTTTAGATATAGACGAAAGAAAAACTGTTCCGGAATCTTTGCATTAAGGTCAAACACATACAAAAAAAATCTTTTTCATTTTCCAATTTTTTGGTATCTCATTTAAATTTTTTTATTTTTTAATTTATTTAAATGGCCGCCATTTTGAAACAAGATGGCGGATGAAGCTGGCCAACGAACTCGGTCGAGATATTTGTATGTACTATGTACACACCAAGGTACATCCAAGTCGGTTCATAAATACGCCTGTTATTACGTGAGAAATATCAGGACGTTTCAAAATGTCAGCCACGCTAGAAATTCAAAATGCTATAACTCAGCCATTTCTTAAGATATAGACGAAACAAAAACTGCTCCCGAATCTTTTTATCAAGGTCAAACACATAAGAAGAAAATATTTTTTCATTTTTCAATTTTTGGTACCACATTTCAAATTTAAATTTTTCTTAAAAATTTGAATGGCCGCCATTTTTAAACAAGATGGCGGGTGAAGCTGGCCAACGAACCCGGTCGAGACATTGGTATGTACTATGTATAAACGAAGTTACATCCAAATCGGTTCATAAATACGCCTTTTATCGCGTTACAAAATTCAGGACGTTTCAAAATGTCAGCCACGCTAGAAATTCAAAATGCTATAACTCAGCCATTTTTTAAGATATAGACGAAACAAAAACTGCTCCGAAATCTTTGTATAAAGGTCAAATACATAAGAAAAAAATATTTTTCCATTTTCAATTTTTTGGTACCACATTTCAAATTTTAAATTTTTAAAAAAATTTTAAATGGCCGCCATTTTGAAACAAAATGGTGGATGAAGCTGGCCAACGAACTCGGTCGAGAGATTGGTATGTACTATGTACACACCGAATTACATCCAAATCGGTTCATAAATACGCCTCTTATCGCGTGACAAAATTCAGGACGTTTCAAAATGTCAGCCATGCTAGAAATTCAAAATGCTATAACTCAGCCATTTTTTAAGATATAGACGAAACAAAAACTGCTCCGTAATCTTTGTATAAAGGTCAAATACATAAGAAAAAAATATTTTTCCATTTTTAATTTTTTGATACCACATTTCAAGTTTTAAATTTTTTTAAAAATTTTAAATGGCCGCCATTTTGAAACAAAACGGCGGATGAAGCTGGCCAACGAACTCGGTCGAGACATTGGTATGTACTATGTACACACCGAATTACATCGAAATCGGTTCATAATTACGGGAGTTACAGTGTGACATAGGTCAGATATATATATATATATATATATATAGATATATATATATATATATATATATATATATATCAATTTTGAACGGAGGGTGGTTTCGGGGTCTGGGGGTCATGATCGATGAAAATATACCAAAATTTTTTGAAATCGCTTTCCTCCGAACGGCTGCAATAGGTAGCTTTTTTGTAAAGAAAGCTACCTAAAACATTAGTCCCAGTTTAAAAAAAAATTACATCGGATTACTTTTATTGTAACAATTTTATACAGACAGCTCCAAACTTAAAAATCAGCATCAGAGACACAGGATGTTAAGGAATTTCGTGGTGTATTTGGACCCCCAACATCAACCAAAACTTTTTTATCTCGTTAATATTGTTATACAGTTCATGCAATGGGATGTTTACCAACATAAGAGAAAAAAACCAAGAAGATGTACTAAAATAAAAATTATTATTCAGGGACTTAAAAGTCAAAATTATGTTTGAATGCCTCGTATATGCCTATATTAAAATGGCCGTTTTCGTGAGAGTTTTCAAAAATGAATCGTTTAAGGTTCCAAATCTGTTTTATTTTATTTGTATGATGACTGATGGCCAATTTAATAAACAGGAAGTAATACTGGAAGTTGGAGTTGGGAGGACAAGGGAAATGTAAACAATGTTACTATGCATCATTTTCTTACGTTTTTTACATAAAAAAAATAACAAATCTTAATTGACACTTATAAAAATCTATTTTTCCGTTATCTCCATGTTAAATAAAATTGATTACATAAAATGTTTTAAACATATTTCGGTAAAATTTTGGTAGAATTATTTCTATACTACTCACTGTGGTCTGATCTAAGCTCTGTGAGATAATGTAATTATTTTATATGTTCTCGAATGTCAAAAAGGTAATTTGTAGTAAAAAATATGTATTTTTCGGCATATTGTGAAATGTTTTAGTTAATGTTGAATGTATTGTAAATCTCCTTGTACAGTACACCCAGAATTGTAATAGTAGTATGTAATATAAAGAGAATTGAAATATATATAGTTGAATTGAGCGTACGCTGTCTAGCGTAAGCATGAAATTTTTGCTAAAAGACTGGCAGAAAACTCCTATTTTTTAAAACTTTATGAAGTTGTTCTAGTATTTTATGTTATTTGATCGTTCTGTATTTAAATTGAACAAACACATGGGTATTCAATAAAAAAAAAATATGTGAATATTGTACAATTTTTTAAAGACGCCCGAACGCAGACCTTTAACGTCGATGTCTTGCTATTTAAAATCTGAAATTAATTTTTGAAAATCCTCCAGAAAATCAACTTATAAGATGATTTTTTTTCTCGTATTTACATATATGTAAATGCGAGAAACAAAACCATTTTTTGTTGCATTTTCTCTTCCATTTAACTGTAGGGTTGACCGGGGCACGTTTACGCAGTACACTTTCTCTGAAATGAGTTATAGCTGGCGCGTCACCAGTCATGACAGATTGATGCTGCTCCCTAGCGGGTATTCTTACACGTTTTTGAGCATCAGCCCCGCTTCGGTCTAGGATGTAGAAAGGATAACCTGTTTTCTTTCAAGGTGAGTAAATTTTGTGTTGAATTTATTGAGTTATTGTGAACTAATAATACTTAGTTAAGAATAAACAAATATATCAATATTAGCAGAATTTTATCCTTTTTTGAGAACTGTATTTGTATGAACAGAAATGTTATTAATTTTCGTTACAGGTTAAAAATAAATCCAAACATGGCGACGCGACATGTTTACGCATTGGCATCGGGGCACTTTTACGCACGTTCAAAAAGAAGAAACTACGTAAAAATTTACTAGTTTCTATGGAAGCAGAACAAGAAGACAGCAAAGGAGAAAAAGGATGAAACCAAAATCTACAAAAGGGAAGAAAAAGATGGTACACTCTGGAAAAATGAAAATAATGAATGAGGACTAAGATGAAAACTGTGTGTGTATGTATTATTTGAAATCATGCAACAAATCCAAAAAAGAACTGACTTCAATATCTTAGATGCAAAAGGTGATCTCATGATAAGTATATAAAAGGAAATACTTTATTCTTTGTTTGTAAAAACTGTAGCAGTGATGATGAAGATGACTAAATAGTTTCTGTTTCTAATTAGCAATAGTTTCAGCAATGTTTTCCGTTTAGCCTATAAAATGTTCTTTAATTAATTCTCTTTAATTCTTTTTATTTTTAAACAGTGTTGTAAGTTATAAATCAATAATTTCAAGTTGATTAAATATTTATTTCACTTACTCCTTGGTTCACTTATAATATGCGTAAATATAACCCACTTGACTACACCCACAAACGACTTGGACCTAAAAAAATTTTTTTTTTTCCGTTAAAAGCACAAATAGGGCCACAACAGAATACACAAATTTTGATTTTATTAATTGCTTTATAAAACCACCGTGTCTAGAATTTCGTACAGGAATGTAGGTACGGAAATGCAGCGTTTATGCAGTAGAGAGCGCTTTTGAGTTCAGTGTATAAAAGTATTTCGCTGGCTTGAATAGTCATTCTCCGCACGGATTTCGAGCAATGTGCATTTTAAACGAATGCGGAGTTTTCTGAGATGCATTTCATGTATGGGACTGCGCAAGGAAATACAATGATTGCTCAGAGAATGTACATGGAACGATTTCCGGAAAGGAATCTGCTGGATCGCCGAACATTTGAGCGTTTACATAGGGAGTTGCGCACGAGTAGATCGTTTTATGCTTCGAGTCGTGATACGGGCACTGGAAGATATCGCAGAATTCTTGCTTTGAAATAAGCAGAATTACGCACAGTAGAAGATGGTCCTTCAGTGGGCTGAAGAGCTGTTAGACGTGCAGTGTGTTTGAGCCATTTCCTTGTGCAGACCCATACATAAAAGGTACGTCTGCAAGCTCTGTATTGGCGCAATGATGCATGTTACTAGCAATCCCTGCGGGGAATGACGATTCAAGTCAGTGAAGCGCTTTCATCAACCGAACTCAAATGCGCTCTCTACTGTCACAACGGTGCATTTCCGCGCACATATTCCTATAGGAAATCTACTTAATTAGATCCCCTATTCCTGCATTTATATTTTCGACATATAGTTCCGAACCACCCTGTATACTTTTATTTAAAAATACAAATTATTAAACTATTTGTTTTTTTTAATTCATCTTTGGGCTCAAAAAATAATTTAGGTTAAAACAACAACCCTTGACTTTTATATACAAAAAAAGGGTATAAACTTTCGCTTCCCTAAGTACCGATTATTTTTATTTCTGTGCATAATTTAAAAGGCACGGCATTGAATGTAGTATTTTTCCAAAGGTTACGCAAGCGGCTTTTAAGTAGCATACTTATATATCGTTAAATCAAGTTGTTTGATAAAAAAAAATGCGGTTAATCAAAAATTAATGAAAAAACGTATAAGCAAATAATCTCATAGATTGCGACGAGAAAGTCGCGCATGGTTCTCCTGTTTTTTCCCTTTTTTTAAATTGATCTCTAATAGGTTTTTTACACTTAATATATATATATATATTTTTTTTATAATGCCCACTAACAATACTAAAAATCATATTTATATGAAAAATAGCAATAATGCGTTTAAACAAAATTTTAAAACGTATTAAAAGCGAAGTTTTCATATTGGCTTCGCATGAAGAGTTAACACCCGAAGAAATCGCTAAAGATCGCCATTTAAAATCAGTCTTTTTGATTCTGGTATTTCAGTTGTTTAAGCTTGAAATTCGATGACGGCAAATCATTTTATTTTAACCCTTTATCTACTGAATTATAAATTCAAGTAAATTTTATCTTCTAAATCATTTTTCGTGAATTGTTTAAAGTACATTAGAGGATTTACATAATCATTTAATAAATTGTAGAAGAATTTTAGAAGGAGTTGAAAGATTTAGAAGGATTAATTAAAATTGAATGTATAGAGATTTTGTGGAATATTTATTACCCCTCTCAAATCTTTTATTTTAAATATTTTTCTTAGTATTTTGTAGAATTAGGAAATGTACAAATATAATGTTCTTACAATAGAAATATACTAATAATTTTGAATAGAAAAATCCCCCCCCCCCCTCCCTCTGCGCCAAGAAAGCTGAAAAGATGCAAAATCAAAAGAAATCACCCTTTTAGAAATATTTTTGTTTTGTGTAACCAATAATACTTTTGGAACAAGATAAAGTAATGTATCTATAACTCATTCTAAATTGTATTACAACTAATCGATGTAATAAATTAATTTTATAACACGTTATTTTAATGGTACTTATAAGTACCGTTAGTAGATAAAGATTTAAAACGCTTCATAATTCTTTAAATTAATACTGGTTTTAATATTACGATAATTTTCAGCGTAGGCGTCAAGTATCAAACAAGCATGTTTTGCACCTAACACTTTTATTGAAATACGAAGTTATAAAAATAATTACATTTTATTATTTAAATTTCTAGTAATAAACATGTTAATTTATTCGCAACGCATACGCCGAAAAATGAAGGTACTTTATTTAATTTTTATTATATAAAAGCTTTTTAAAGAATAGTTTTCCTTTCTTTTATTATAGGATTATTATTTAATTTCTGGAAAATAGTCAATGTACACGTACAGTATTCCAACCGAATAACAAAACTGGACGTTACACATAAATTCAGTTTCGAAAGTTGCAAAAAAATGCCGTATACACATAAGTTCTTTATTTATAGTCTCTCTATTGTAAAAAAATAAAAAACGGAGACTAATTCTAATGCCGCCGCTGCTGTAAATGAATTTATTTTGACGTTTTTAACTTTTAGGATCATAATTAAAAAGACTATTGCATATAAAAACGTCAAAACTGTTATTTTTATGGAGAAATGCATAATAAACACTATGAAGCAGGCAGTTTAAAGACTTATTTTAAGAGCTGTATGATAACTAGAGATAAGTTAAACTATGTCTGTTTAAAAATAGTTATAGAGTCCAAAACCATGCATATCACTATGATTATCTTTCACAGGCACATACTTGATTAGACTGTGGTGTGCAACTCCCAAACATATTTGTTAAATTTGTTTAATTGTTCATTTTTTTTATTTAAAATTTCATTCGTAAGTACAGCTTTCATTCACAGTTTGGAATACCCTTTTTATGCCTATTTTTGGCAAATTGTAATTCTGAAAATGTTTAATATAGCTTAAACAAATTTTCCACCGAACTTTATGTTTGAGTAAGTTACTTGAAGTTTACTCACCCATGACAGAGAAAAACGATAGGAATTGCTCAATTTCATTCTTATCGCAAACTTAAATTTACCGTGCAAAGATTCAACAAGTGACAGTCAGTCCACACAGTACAACATCCTACACATAATGAAGAATGGCATAACGAGTTAATGAGATTCGTTATGGAAACAAATAATGCGTTTTCTTTGACTTTGCTTTATGCTTTGGCGTTTTACTGAAGCAGCACGAACAAACATTGTGTACTCAATTCTATTCTATATGCAAAAGAGGTCGGGTGCTGGCCTTTCTTTAGGCTAACTGTATAATAGTCGTCTTTTTCAACTCTTATTAGGCGGGGAAGAAATATATAAAACAATGAATGTAAATAAATTTAAACTCGCTTTCGGAATTTAAAGTGTCTTTTGCAAGTCCAAATATTTGCTTATAATTAGTACCGGAGTAAAGTGAATATCGTTTTTAAACGTTGTGTATTTGAAAAAGTACGAGTGATCATTAGGGAAATTTAATTAAATATTTAGATGTATTTGCTAATGGTTTCTTTACATGGAAATGGTCTTGGTTATATAGAACAGTTTTACCTAATTAAAACAGATAAAAAAGAAATTATTATATTAGATTATTATTAGTTTAGATTATATTAGTTATTATATTAGATATTTTATTCTAACTCATAAAAAAGTAAAATGAAGTTAACAAAACATCCTATGTTGCCAATTGGCATTTCTAAAATTATCATACAAGTAATATGTGACGTAAACAAACAAGATCGTATTTAAGGCATGCAAAAGTTTACAAGTATTGCAATTATAACATCATATATTACTAATTTGTAAATATCCATTTGCATGTTTTATTACATAAATGAGTAAATGATACCCAAAGGAGAATATCTCAAAGTAGACAGTATTATTAATTTATATTTACAATGTGTATTGAATAATTTCTATCTGGAGACATACAAAAAATAGCATTTTGAGTCATCCCAAAAAAAAATATTAAAATGAATATTTTAAAATTCCATTGGGTTGCTTAAACAACTTTAAACTCATCCAACCATTAATTCGAAAGACAATACATGTTTATCAATATTTTTCTTAATGCAAACTTACACAGGTGAAAACGATTAAAGGGACAAATGTTTTATTTGCAATAAAAAAAAATAACAAAGCAAATAAAACCAAACTTGGCAGAATATCATCCGATATAAGACCAATATATGGGAAAACAAAAATGGTCACAACCTGCTCCATAAATTAGGAAACTGGTCACGTGTCCTGCACAAAAGCTGACCGACACCCTGTCAGTCAGAGAAAAGCATGATCACCTATAACAGCTACACAGCTCTCGCATCGGCGTTTCATACCGTTTACCAGGCTCCTTATTTCCTCCTGTGGCAACTGCACCCACTCTTGCATCAAGGCACCCTTGAGCTCATCGATGGTCATTGGAGCTGGTCTTCTAGCTGCAATTGATCGTCCAAGGGCGTCCCATAAGTGTTCGATGGGATTAAGGTCAGAGGACATCGAAGGCCACTCCATTCGTTGAACATCCTCCGATTCGAGGTATTCGTCCATCAACTGAGTCCTATGTGGAGGGCGTTATTGTCCATAAAGACGAAATTTGGTCCATATGCTCTGTGGAAAAGTCTCACATAGGGTGCAAGGATCTCGTCCCTGTACCGCTGTCCTGCCAGAGCACCTCTATGAAACACATGAAGGTCATTACGCACGTCTGCCCTGATGCCTGCGCAGACCATAAGACCACCTCCAACATAGTGATCCTTTTCGACAATGTTAGATGGCCGATATCGACTCCTGGGTTCTCTCTAGATGAGAATACATCTCGAGTCGCCGTTCAGACTGAATCGCGTCTCATCACTGAAGAGAACCCGCCCCCAACTATCCTCTGTCCTAGACAGGTGTTCTCGGTACCATTCTAGACGGGCTTTTTGTGGTTCACAGTCAAAGGTATGTAGACTACAGGGCACCAGACATACGGCCCACCGGCATTAAATATCTGGGTGACTGTTATTCGTTAAATGGATGTTCCTGTTGCATTATACAGGTGACGAGACAATTGTGTCGCTGTCTCAGACCTATCCCTTTTGAGTAAAAGTCTCAAATAATGGTCTTCAGCCGGTGTTGTTTCTCTTTTGCGACCTTGACCAGGTCGGCGGATCACTGTTCCTGTCTCTATCAACTGTTTCCACAGAGTGGACACCACATTTCTCGTAATCCCGAGGTCCTTACAATAGGTAGCCTGTGATTGGCTGGCCTTGAGTCTTCCAGAAATCCGCTATCTTGTGGCATCATCTAGACGATGACGGCTAGCCATACTAACGACGGGTAAACAAAGAAATTAAAAAAAGGATTGGGTTATGCTACGATGTTTTAAAACGTCCTTATGCTATAAGCTTCGGCGGCCAAAAGAGGTACCTCTGCACAAACATGATCACAGCGCCACTGCCTTATGACGACCCAGACCACTGTGTAGCAAGTGTATTCGCGAGGCGCTTAACTATCATCTGATACCTTATTTGCGTATAGGGATAACTTTTTTTTTTTAAGTTAGTCCCTTTAATTATTTTCACCAGTGTAAATGTCAACGTGCGGGAAATCAAGTAACAACGTTCCCGTATAGGTTGGAGCACCAGGCATATTGTTGCGTAGCAAAGATATGTTAACGAGCTTTCATTACAGATACTGATTGTTCTGTTTTCTCAGCTAATGCTTAATATCGTAATACCCCACTGAAACTGCATTAGTAAACAAAGAATACTTATTTATTTTTACTTTCTTCTTCCTGTAATAGAATAACGTTTTGTAATGGAAATTTTTTTCGGCTTCCGGTTTTAGACTGTATTACACGTTTTAGCGGTCACAGAACCTGAAAAATACGTTTTTACACAATCTACCTATACGTGTACTGTGTGTCTCCGTGTCCTTTTTGTATCATCGAAAAGTGCATTAATTTATGCATACAATGGAACTAAATTTTAAATATATATATATACCCTATGTGTCCCAGTTGAAATTGAGAATATTCTGCCTGAAAGGGGCACTGTGATAGATATTTTTGCATCATTTTCACTATTGTATCATCCGAAAGTTCAGAAAGTTATGCATGGAAATTAACCAAACTTTATTATATATGCAAGCATTATTCCGAATTGATTCCATCGTGGTTTATTTAATTTTTATTTAAATTTAAATCAAAGAGAATGTCAAAGTCGTTACAAAAATGCATGAAAACCCTTTGTACATAGATATGGCTATGAATATATTAAATGTGGAGTAGTGAGCATGATTATAAATAAAAGATTACAATGTATGTATTTATTATACTTAACATCCTTGCTCGTAAATAAAATCTGTCAATAAGGTAATGTTCTTTTTGATGTTTTTATTTTAATTTTTCTAATAAAATATAATATATAATATGAAAATAACTCTGTATCTTTTAGTGAAACATATAATTTTTTTCTTTACTAAGAAATACATACATTAAAAAATTTATATATAGATAACATATAGATTAAAATTTTTGTTTTTCTAAAACATTCCTACTCGTATTAACATTATTTGTTAAATGTGTGCATAAAATAAATAGCCTTGTATCGAGAAAAGGTTACACCGGACATTCTAAAACAAATAAAGCATTAAAAAATGGAATGTAAAAAATATGTCGCATGTAAAAAATAACAATACAAAACTGAGAAAGAAAATAAACGTATGTACTGTTTTTCAAACAGAAAAGATTAAGCTCTTCTGTGTCGCATTGATTTAAATAGCGTAATAATTCTGACAGCGCCAGAGCATCATCCATAACATTTCCAATATAACAATGATTAACGGAAAACAATGCAGTATCGACTTTTTATTCAAAAATGCATCATCATCAATTAATGAACGCCCATTCGTTAGGTTTATTTTTGAATAAATACTTTGAGTTGGCAGTTATTTAATGCAGGCCTTTGTGATTGATGATAATATATTATTAAAAAAAAAATTAGTAGTAATAAGGACCCTAAAAGTGTTTCTTTTGAAAATGGATTTTAAAAAATTGCCTAATAAACAGATTGCCTAATAAACTTTTTTTCTTCCATTTTCTTTTGTGTGTGTCTATTTAGAAACTTTTTGTTTCAGAAAATGTTTATAAAATTCGATAAAATAATTACAACACATTTTTTTAATCATTCTTATTCTTTCCGAATAAAACTTGGGATATGGTCGTAGGGCAATTTTTTTACTTCTATTTTAGCGGATTCAGGGGTCTTAAACCTTCAAAAACTTTAATTTTTGGAAAATGCATATTACCTTTTAAATAGTAACAATTTCTTTACAATTTAAAACAAAATGACATGACACTGTTAACAGGAGTTTGTAATATTTTCATAGAGAGAATTTTAAGTAATTTTTATAAATTATGCTTTAGAAGTATTGCGTGGGAGATAGTTAAAACTTTTAATTATTTTTTCACGAAATTTTAAGGTAATGCATTGTGTATAATACGCTCTATAATGTTAACCAAAGTTTCCATCTTTTTCTTCTGGAAAAATATTTCTTCGTGGTATGGAAAATTAAAAAAAAAAACACTGCATGCGTGATACAGTTGATACAGTTTTTTTTCAACATAAACAGACTGAAAAAAAAACATCTTTTAGTTTCGTTGAAACCACAATAATGTAAAGTATAATTAGATGGCAATTTTGTTTTTTAAATAAGAAATTCTTTTGTAATCACGCGCTTAACTTTTCCAATTTTCTCCTCGGGAAGTTAAAAAAGCCTTTTAAAACAAACTTTCCCCATTATGATCTGTAAAAACAAATTAAAGAAGAAACATCTATCACTGCATTTAAACATTTTATTTATGTAATGTATGCTTTTTCAAGTCCTACTATTATATAAGTAATATATAAATAAATATAGGCAGGTTCACACTCTCCCTATATTTATTTATATGTACTATTTATATATTTATATCTTGTTCAAATATTCAATCGTTAATAAAATACTCATTATTCATCCTATAAAGTTGAAATAATTTTTTTAAACATGTAGTGGATGACATTTGATGTTAATATATATTAAATTATAAACAGAAGTTCTCTTATACGTCCATTAAAAATATTTCAAAAATATATATTCTAAAAACACACTCAAAATATATATTAAACATTTAATTGGTAAAAAGGACGTCAAATGTTAATAAAATACATTAAAAGATCTTAATAATTGGACATGTCTCGATTGAATTTACTCAATCATCATCAGAAAAACAAATAAACACTAAGATGGAAAATGACAATAAACTATTACAAATGAAATTTAAAAATAAATAAAAATCGCGCGCGTAATATTTTAACATGTTTCACGTTGCCCTATTTTATTTTCAAATTATCTAACAATTCAATCCAAATTTCAGTCATTTTTATTTGAAAGATGTTAATACAGTTTTTTCAAATATTAATTAATTAATTTTAGTTTTGCATGGGAAACAAAATGGCGGCCATTGGTTATTGAAGATCAATGAAACTATTTTCAATAAGGGGTTACCATAGGGGGGACCCTGTTCTGTCGCCAAATACCAATAAGTTTGTAGCCAACTGGGCGATATATCACCAAATTTGGCGGCCAAAATGAGTCGCCAAAAGGGACGCCAACTAGGCGATATCTCTAATATTTCACCAAATTTCCATAGAGTTCCATTAATTAAGGGAGTAAACCTACTTCCTTATAGAAAATCAACAAATTGAGATATTTTAATGCAACAAAAACTAATATTATCTTAAGGGATTATATTAAAATTTTCTTTGACTTAAATTAGAAAGATTTTACCGTAGTATTAGGAAGAAAAAATGTGATACAAAAATTGTGGAGAACTCAAATATATCTTACTATGTTAAAATCTGAGTGTGCGAAAATGAGAATTTATTTTAGATATACGCTTCTGAGAATATTAAAAATTACAGGTAAAAATAAATAGCAACTAATCTTATGAATCCGAAGATATTAGTTCTTCAAATAACGATATTTAAATAAACTCCCAAAAGATTATTTTTCCTTTATTTATAATGAAATTTCTGCTATAAATTCAACTTTTGAAAATTGACTTAGTTGTTAAAAGAGGAAGAATTATGGGACTCGTAAGGTTTTACTTATTTCTTTTTTTTTTTTTTTTAAGAAATCCCTTCTAAATTAAGCACTGGGTATTTCAGAAGACTTGCAAAATCTTTAACAGTAAAATCATTTCGTGTGTAACATATTATTAAAAAAACAAAACAGAGAAATCATGCGTCAAGTATGATTATGAAGAACTTTCCAACGCATTCAGAATAATGTAACAAAATTTCTCCGTTTAATAAATTGAAATATGACGTTTTATAGAAGAATTTAGAAAGTGAATAACACATTTAAAAACCCAATTTCAGGCATTCCCATCTACAGTCGGAAAATTATCCGAAATCTTTTGTGCAGCTCTGTATATGATATATAGATTTTCATCTATAAACTACATAGGGGAAAGTGTTGTACCCTGAACATATGTGTACCCTGGAACTACACAGTTTCTAACTCTATATATTGGATTTTCATAAAACTAATCAATGTAGTTTTGAGATATACTACTAGATGTCACTTTGCAGTTGGTCACTGTAATATTGTCAGTACATGTAGAAGACAATTGTTAAATAAATGGTTTGATCGTAAAAAATAATTTTTTAAAGTTACAACTTTTCATTGTATCTCGTTATCAAAAGCTTTTTGATTAAAATTCAAAGTTATACATAAAAGAATATTTATAGTGAATTATAAACATGAGTTTAAAATCATGTTAAGCTTAATTAGAAAATGGTAAGAAGTCATCATTTTTCAAGTCACCAAGTGCTGTACCTTGAGCTTAGTTTCACGAAAGTTGTAATTTTCTTTCGAATTCTTGTAACATTAATGGAAGCAATCTAAAATTCAACTCTAAATGTACACCACTTGTGTACAGAAAATATGCATAAATGACAGCAATGGTGAAGAAGAGATTATTCTTTTGTCCATGAAACATAGCATTAAAATAGAATTCATATTTGTGGAAAATATTTTGAGCAATCAGATGCGAACAAATCATCAGATTTTGCCAGAACCTAGTCTTATTGTAAATAACAGAATAATTCTTTATGTATTTCGTAAAATATTATCAGTTTTTGAAAAATAATCTTAGCTTTTTTGACAACTGTTTTTTGCTAATTTTGCATCATGGCAAAATAAACATATATAGCAAATATATAAAAATACAATAGCGCAGTTAAAATGCAATTTATATTTATTATAGTAGGTATTATCCCCCCTCCCTTTTCACTCTAATTACATCTTCACATTTATATTTATTAAAAAACTTTAAATAAGTATCTGTGTCAAAACTGTTTTAAAATTTATTTTAATTGCATTATAAACATGTTTCAGCAATTTTATTTTTATTTTTTTGAGACAAATAATGGATAATCCATGGTACAACATGCCTAGGATTAAGGTACAACATGGATGTTGTACATTGGTTCTAAAATTATAATAACATTATAATAATAAATGTTAAATAAATGAAAAACATTGATAGATCTAAAATTAGAGCTCAAGGAAAAATATGAGGGAAGCGGTACAATATAAATAATTAGCGGATATCTTTATATTTCATTATTTACATATTTTAATTAAATTAAAATTTTAAATGCCAGAATAGGACCGAGGTACAATATCTTCCCCTACATGCAAAAATTTAGTTCAGTTAGGAAATACATACGACACTTCAAAACATCCCTTCAGCAATTTCCGCTAATAAGAAGAAATATGCGTACATTCTTTTGTGCATCCCTGTATACGATATGTAGCATTTATACACAACGAGTAACATCCAAAAATGAGTTAAATTTAAAAGGACGTACCGAAATTAAAAACGCATTTTCAGCAATTATTGTTCAAAGATAGTACTTTAACCAAATTCTTTTATGTGTCCCTGTAAATGAACGATATATGCTATGAACACCATATTCTATAGTAAATATCTTGTAGTGAACGTCAGTGATTTATATCGTTTCCAAACATTTGAAATAGCGAAATACTATAAAAATACACTTCAAACGATTTTTCCCCACTGACATAACGTAATGGAATTATTTTGAGTGTCCCCGCAACAGAGCTATTAACGCTACACACTTCCTTTCCAATATTGAACATGCCACAACAAAACATCATTAACATATATATCAATTATAGAAAATCTAGAGTATATTTACGTGAGTTAGAGGGCAACAGACAGCCTGCGAGACGAAAAGTGTTCATAAACACTTTTCAACTATGTTGAAAAGTGTTAAAAAGTTTGCAAAGGTTTTGGTTCAAATGACGTGATTGAAACACTTTTTTTTTTGGGGGGGGGGGAGAGCTGCATTGTTTTACTACAATACCATCAAAATTGTGTAACGTCCAAAATGTAATTTCGAAATTTTCGTTTAAACTACGGGGAGTGCAAATTTTCAACATATTATAATAATTTTTTAAAATTAATACTATAAACATTTCTATATTTAGAAAATAGTTATATTTTGTTTTGAAATTTCTGTGGATAAATAGACAGATAGTCAATAGAGAAGCGAATAGATACAGTTGATAATAACAAAGTACCATATAAATAAATAAAATTTTCATGTTTTATAACTTTGTGTGCTTATAGAATATATTAATGTGAATATATTAATATAGAATATATTAATTTATAGAATACAAAAGTTTATATATCAAATTCAAGGAAATTTAATGTAAAATTTAATTAAAAAAACAGAAATAATATTTATAATTATTATACTTTAGTCAAAAGTACAAACACTATTAGTCATTAATGGTGAAGTGTATTGTAATAAAAGCTTACTAGCCAATCGCAATGCGTGTTATGACAACCAATCAAATGTCAGTAACTAAACTGTTGTATGTTTGGATTTGTAAACGCGATATTTTGCAGAAGGGTGAATACTAGTGTAACTAAATAGAATAATGCTTTTCTTTTAAATATTTCTAATTTTTTTTTACACAAATAATTTAAAATAATGTCATCAAGAACAAGAAATGATTGCACACCTACAAAAATAAGCAAAATTGTCATATTGATAGAAAATGGTCTCTCTTATGCTGAAATTGCAATATAGGTTGGTGTATCAATCACTTTATCTGGACTACGAAAGTTGTGCGTACGTTATGAAGAAACTAAATCAGTAATAAATAAGGCAAGATAACGCCGAAAAAAAAATGTACAAATGCTTCTGATGATAGAAAGATAAAAAAGATATGCCTCAAAGAATTTCATCAGATTCTGATAGATGTAAAATGAATACAATTGGTATTTAAAATAGTTCAAGTAAATCTTCAGCAATGCAATGAACGAGTTCAGTGGACAAAATAACACATTAATTGGTCAGAATATCAGTGGAAGCAAATAATCTGGAGCGATGAGAGTAAAATATCGCTCTTTGGTAGTGATGGACGAAAATATGCGAGACGTAGAGTACGGGAAGAGCTGCATCCTGATTGCATTGAAAAACTACAAAGAACCCAACTAATCAATTTCTTTTCTACTTAATCTAAACATTCATTTCAAAATTAAATTAGTATCAACGATGGTTCAGTGTATCTTATTTTTACGAATAATCAACATTCTTTACGGCACAAAACAAACATTTAATAACAAAACGGAACATAAAAATATATGAAGTTACATATTCGACACATCACATCTAAAGAATTCTAACATCAACAAAAAAATTAATTCCTTTCAGTTCAAAAGTAGACAGTTCTAATAGAGCATGCGCTGGCTAATTAGCTGTTAGAAAATTAGCCGGAACATCCAGCCCGGCGTTGGACGGTTGTCCAACATCATCATAAAATGGCAAAGGTGCTACTTTGGTGATATTTTGACGTAACATACCTGTGGAGATCTTGAGATCAATTACACGGACATGTCCATCATCACCTTTATAAGTCTTCACAAACCTAGCTAGTTTCCAGTCGATGAACTTATCATTTCCTTCCTTCAATAACACAAGCTGTCTAACTTTAAGATTTGGCGAGGACTTTTTCCATTTACTGCGGACTTGAAGCTCATTTAAGTATTCTCGGCTCCAGCGGTGCCAAAATTGCATTTTTAATCTTTGAACTAGTGTCCACCTAGAAGAAAAAGGTAAAGAGTCTAAAATGGCATTATTTTCAGGAACATTCAAAAGAGGACCTCCAATGAGGAAATGACCAGGTGTTAGTGGTTGTAGATCATTAACATCTGCAGACAAGGGGGTCAACGGACGTGAATTCATAACTGCTTTAATTTGCGTCACAAGTGTTGACAGTTCTTCAAAATTTAAGATAGATGGTTTAGTTATCTTCAAGAGAATTCTCTTCATGGTTTTTATGTTTGATTCCCATAATCCGCTGAAATGTGGGGATGCAGGGGGTATGAAATTCCATTGAATACGTTCTTCAGCACTAAATCGCTGAATTTCTTCAGAAGAACAGATTTGATAGAAGGATTTCAAAAGAGCACAAGTACCCTTAAAATTTGTGGCAGTATCACTTCATATGACACAGGGTTTAGATATTCGAGCAATGAATCTTCACAAACAGGCTAAAAATGCTTCTGTGGTCAAGTTCGAAACAGCTTCTAGATGAACGGCTTTGGTAGAAAAACAAATGAATATAGCAATATATGATTTTAAGGTTATCTTTGAACGTTTTAAATTAGGTTTTGTTATAATAGGACCTGCTATATCAACGCCTGTTTTCTCAAACGGTCTAGATGGTACAATTCTATCACGTGGCAAGTCACCCATCAATTGTTGAAGAGTTTGGTGTTTTGTTCGAAGACAAGTCACACACCTATTTATAATTTTCTTTACTTGACTTTGACCAGATGGTATCCAATGAAATTGTTTTAATAAAGATAGAGTTGTCTGAGTACCTGAATGTAGGAATTTTTTATGGTAATAATCAATTAAAAGTTTAGTAAAATAGTGAGACTTTGGTAAAAGTAATTGATGTTTCTGCCATTCTGATAAATTAGAAAATTTCAGTCTTCCACTGACTCTTAACAGTCCATCTGCATCTAGAAATACATTTAAATTTAAGATCTTACTGTTGTTTGGGAGAGGGCGATTTTTCATTAAACATTGAATTTCAGTTTGGAATGCGGAATTTTGAACAATCTTTATCAGCTTCTTGGTCGCATTCTGTAACTCAGAAGTATCTAAATAATCATATTTTCTAATTGCTGATTTCAATCTACCGTTTTTCAGAAATCTTAAACACCATGCAGCAATTCTTATTAACTTCATAAAAGAGGAATATCGATTAATCAAATCAATGTTTAACTGATTTTCATTTACAATAGTTGATTTTACAACAGTGTTTTTCTTTAGTTCTAACTGATCTTTAACTTCAGAAATATCTAATTTATCTAATGTATTATCCAATTTTGGCCAAAGAGATCTGTCTTGCTTTAACCACTGGGGACCTTCCCACCAAAGATGGTTATTTTTTAACTCTGAAACTTTCAAACCCCTAGTAACTAGATCGGCAGGATTATCTTTTCCAGGACAGTGGAACCAATATAATGGATCACTAAGACTTCTGATTTCCTTAAACATTTTAAATCTTTCTAGCTCACCTCTAATCCAAAAGAAAGTACTATTACAGTCGGTCAAAAAGTAGCAAGTTGCAGGAAAAGCTAATTCTTTAGCAATTTTATTACAAAGCCTAGCAGACAAAATGGCTCCTAAA
Organism: Maratus speciosus; assembly: GCA_963932465.1. Lineage (NCBI taxonomy): Eukaryota > Metazoa > Arthropoda > Arachnida > Araneae > Salticidae > Maratus > Maratus speciosus. The sequence continues at coordinate 171,327,653 of OZ010790.1, read as the reverse complement.
AGTTCCAGACGAGGTATAGAGACAGTTTTTAAAGGGGCGACTAGACTTTTTGCTGCCACAAAACTAGTAACAATGTTCTTATTCTTCAAGGATACAGCTCTAAGATACACTACCGTACCATATGCCTTCTTTGAAGCATCTGAAAAACTATGTAATTCAAAATAATCAACTTCATCAAAGGCAATATCAGAAAATTAATATCTGGGAATGTTAATACAATTTAGTTCTTTTATTTCTTCAAACCATTCATTCCATAAATTGTCTAGATGTTTGGGTAGGTTTTCATCCCAATCAAGTCATAAACACCAAATTTCATGAATTAAACATTCAATTCTAATAGTATAAGGACTTATAAATCCAATTGGGTCAAAAATTCGGCCAACAGTTTGCAATAAATAACGTTTAGTACTAAGTTTATTTGTAAGGAAATTTTCTAGATTTTGAGTCGTAAATGAAAACATGTCACTATTTGGGTACCAAGCAACCCTAAAACCTTTCAAGGTGTCATATTCTGATTAGTGAGATTTAAATTATCAGAAATTTCATCAATATGTTAACCATATTCTTTCCATTTCTCACGCACTTCATGCGAGGTGGTTTTCCATTTTCTAAAAGTCATACTAGCCTTTTGAAATATTTCATAGGCTTCCTTACTAGTTTTAAATACGTAATCAAGATTTGGTAGACTTGTAATGAAATCGTCAACGTACAACGATGAATTTAAAATTTCAAAAGATTCAGGAAATGTTTCGACATACCTTTGTAGATGATGTTTGACGGTAGCAGCCAGAAGAAAGGGACTCGATTTCACACCGAAAAGCACTCTCTGTAGTCTGAATATTTTGAATATCTTACCTGGATCATCAATCCATGGTTCATCGTCCCAAAAAAATAATCTGAAGTCCCTATCTGGTTCATCAATCTCGATCTGCAAAAAAGCTTGTTGAATGTCTGCAGTAATTGCTATGGGAAAGTTTCTGAATTTGATTAAAAGGCTGAACAATTCGGGAATGAGATTAGATCCCGTATGTAAACAATCATTAAGTGACAGTTCACCCTTAGCATGGGCACTTCCGTCAAAGACAATGCGAACTTTAGTGGTGGACTTATCTTCACGAATTATTGCTGTATGTGGTAAGTAAAACGAGTTTACATCAGATGTATTATCAACAGGTTCGATGATATTGTCTGCTAAACAACTATCTAAAATAGCCTTATATTCTGAGAATAACAAAGTGTCATTTCTAAAGCTCGTTCTCAATTTCAAAAATCTTCTGTATGAGATTTCGCGATTGTTATTAAGAGACATTTTCAAATTTGCCTTCCATAGAAATTTTACTTTATACCGGTTATCCTTAAAAACAATAGTAGACTGAAAATCAGGCATAATGTCATCGTCCACATTACTAACATTTTGATTTTCGGATTCAATTCCTAGACTTTCCAATTGCCAAAAATTTCTGATTTGATCGGATATATCCTTTTCTTCAACGATAATTTTCATACTGAACAATTCATTGGCTGACCCCGTAAAACCCTGTAAGCACCAGCCAAAAAGGGTTTCGGTAGCTACGAGATTATTCTTTAGTCTTTTGATTCTGCTAGTTACAATATTATAATAATTATCAGTGCCGATTAAAACTCCAATTTGTTTACTAGTACATTCATAACTATCAGCAAGTTGTAAACCTTTTAATTTATTATAAGTTTTCCTAATGTATTTATCAGATGTGGGTAAGCAAGCAGCAGAAATTTGATCTGTTTCAAGAGCTTCAACTTCAATGTGTAAAGAGGGATGTTCTCTATTTACAAGTTTTACCTTTACTACATTATAAGTTTTCTCAGTTGCCCTTTCGGCTCCAAAAGCATAAACAGATAAGGTTTCTTTTCTAATAACCGGCAATTGTAATTTTTTTAAATGTCACAAATTATAAATGTCCTCATGCTACCATTATCTTATAAGACACGAACTGGTTCATTATTATCATTTTTAGGATCCTTTATTATAACAGAACAAGTCTGCAAAAATATGTTGCAATGCGTGTTTTCATTCTGTGCATTACTAGTGAAATTGTTACCACAGTGGGAAATAGATACTGCACTTTTATCAACGTTTATTTTGGAATCATTTCCAAATTGAAAACAAATAGCCCTATTATGTTTCTTACCGCAAATACCGCACATTTTGGTATTTTCACAGTCTTTAATTCTGTGTTTGCACTGTAAACATAAAAAGCATCTTCCCTGCTTTTTCAGTATTTCTTTCTTCTGATCAATGGTTAAAGACTTCCACAATTCACTATTATGATCAACACTATTACAAAACATACACGAATTCTTATTTACTGAAGCCATTAATTCAGTAGATGGAACACTATTTTGTTTATATCCTTTAGTATTAAATCGATATCGCGGCTTACATTTCAATTGTTTATCTGTAAATTTTGGTCTATATTTAAATTTATTATCATTAGAAAATGATTTCTTACCATCTAAGTCATAGATAGTTGATACCCGTTCTCTACTTTCAACTTCATTTTTAAGAAGACTCATAAGTTTATCTATATTACACATTTCTCCTTCTTTTAGATTTCTATTAAATTCCAAGGTCAAATCTGGGCGTATTAACTTCAGTAAAATTGGGCAGAGTAACCCACTGTGTATATCAGGTTTTACACCTAACGACTCTAAGTTTCGAATTTGCACTAGACATTTATCGTATAAATTTTTTAATCCACCAGTGTCAGAAGAACTTTTCAAACCTTTCATATTTAATAAATTGTTTAAGTGAGCGTCTACGAGCATGTCATGTCTACCAAACCTTTGCTTCAAAAGCGATACGGCCGATGCATAATTATTTGCAGTTAATCCAAAACCATTAATCGTGTTTGCAGCTGCTCCTGCAACCAAACTTTTCAAATATGTAAATTTTTCGATTTCTGTTAGACTTGTGTTTTTATCTATTGCTAACTCAAATTGGTTCCAAAATTCTAAAAATTTGTCTTGTTCCCCAAAAAATCGGTTTATTTGTAGCTTTGGTAATTTTACTCTTTTTAGTTCAGTAGCAGCATGACATGTCCGTACTGAATCAGTGTTATTACTATGTGTTATATCTGCATTAGAAGATAAACTTTTAATTTTAAAGCTTAATTTATTTCTGTTACTTATTATTTTCTGGTCATATTCATCAATATTCAATATTTCATTTCCGACATTTTTCGCATTTATTAGGCTTAAAATGTTGTTATCATGATCCTTAATAGTCTTACATTTAACGTTTAACTTATCGACTAATTCTTGTAAATTTTCTAAAGAATATTCATTACTAGCTAAATACTGTTCAATTTCTTCAAATAACTTATTTAATAAATTTCGATGCGTATCACGCATCTTTCGCTCTTTATTTTCTTTCATTTTCAAAAAATAAAATATAATAACAAAAATCAGCACTCACCAGTTCCAAATCGAAACAAAACAAAAATATTACGCAGTTATCTTTTCACATCTAGACTTGACGGAGCGATGCACCACAAGTAATCAATTTCTTTTCTACTTGATCTAAACATTCATTTCAAAATTAAATCTAGTATCAACGGTGGTTCGGTGTATCATATTTTTATGAATATTCAACATTCTTTACGGCACAAAACAAACATTTAATTACAAAACGGAACATAAAAATATATGAAGTTACATATTCAACACATCACATCTAAAGAATTCTAACATCAACAAAAAAATAATTCTTTTCAGTTCAAAATTAGACAGTTCTAATAGAGCATGCGCTGGCTAATTAGCTGTTAGAAAATTAGCCGGAACACCAACAAATGTCATGATTTGGGCCTGTATGTCTGCAGATGGTGTAGGCCTCATTCAAGTGATTGATAGCATTCTGAAAGCAAAAAAATATATCGACACTCTCCTGGAACCAAAATTGGTACCTTCCATCAGGGATCTCTTTCCCAATAAACATCATTTATTTTTCAGCAGGATTCAACTCCATGCTATACGACAAAAATCTGCAAAGAATGGTTTAAAAATAAAAGCGCAATATTATTACCCTAACCAGGAAACAGCCCTGATCTGAATCCCATAGAAAATTTGTGGCGACGTTTGAAAATCACTGTACAAAAAAAGTCCATCTAATAAAACACAACTTATTGAAGCTATAATTGATTCTTGGCATCATGTGATTATAAAGGATGAACTCCAAACAACAATTCTTTCAAAGAAAATACCCTTTGAAGCTGTAATAAAAAACAAAGGTTATCCTACTAAATATTAAATGTGTAAGTGTGACTTGAAAATACAGTGAAATCTAAAATAGATCTTACTTTTTGTAAGCGTAACTTTTTTTGTAATGCAGATATTTTAATTATGTTTTTTTATTAAATTCTACATTAAATTGCCTTGAATTTGATTTTTTGAAATTTGTATTTACGTGAAATTTATTATATTCTTCAAGCGCACAAATTTATAAAACATGAAAATTTAAAAAAATGTCCGCAATTTTGGCCACCACTGTATATAAATATTTTTTTAAATGCTTCCATTAAATTTTATCCTATAAAAAATTTCTCATCTAATGACGTTTTGAGTTGATGATGCTTATTAATACATTTGAATTCGAATTTTGCCCCTTAGAATATTTAATATATTACAAGTAATATATATTAAGTATGGGCTATTTTAATATTTGAAAAAAAAATTCCGGTAGTCGTAACAACAAAATTTGTCATTTCTATATAATGTTCAGTTTTGGACATTTTCTTTTATAAATGTATTTAAAAACTTGTAAAATTTGGAAATACGAAGTGAGACAAGCTTATGTACTTTGTCAAGATAAAAGTATTTTCAAGGTAAAAGATAAATATCGAAACGTACTTCCATTCCATATTTTTTTCTAATATACATTATGTATACATTTGGGTGTTTTGTGTCTGAATTTATATTTCTTCAAACTCATAATTTGATTCCCTTTCTAACAGAAATCTTTGGGATATTTCGCTTGTCAATTGTGTATTGGATGCATCTTGAAAAAAATCTCGATTCCGTTCACGTATTTGTATTGATTGGGGAATCTTGGATTCTTAGTAAATGTCTCAAGAATAAGGCGTCTCCCAATCGATAAAAATAAGAATGAAAAGATTCGAAAATCAACACCTGAAATATTTCTTGTCTTGTTCCACTATAATAACTATTTACTTTTTGACTTAGGAGAAAAACAAAAATAATAAAGAATGAAACTTTTGTTCTTCAACAGAAAAAATGTGAAAAATATATATGTAATAAAATTAACAGAGATTACGAGAAGTTGCAAATTAGAATTGCATAAGATTTTTAGAGATGCCATTTATTCTATTAGATCTTGTCTGCAAATTACTTTAAATAAAATACAGAGTATTGCATGTATTTTATCTTCCATTTGAGATATTCAATTTCATTCTAATAGAAGACGAGAAAAATAAACTTCGAATATTTCATTGATTAGTTTAGCACTACAGCGAATATGTTGCAAAAAATTTCTATAACTTATATCTATTTTGTTCTATTTTATATTATATAGTATTATGAAAATTCTATTGAAGCAATGTGAACTTATAGATCGTAGTGCATCAGTCTTATTTTGTTTTTTTTCACTGTCAACCTATGATAAATCCTACATACATCAATTTCTAAAGGATATATATGTTTTAGTGCAGCACGAAATAGCATATATATTTTGATATATTTGAAATAAAATTCATGACATTTAAACATACAAAATCAAAATTATGATTTTTTTATTTCTAAAAATGTGCTAAAAATATATAAATATAATTCTTTAAACAAAAAAAAAACCATTGTAGATGTTAAAATGATGTTATAAAGTTTTCACACGAGCGCTTTCCAACTGAGTCATCATCAGTGGAAAAAATTCTTTAAGGTGTCAACATTTTCTTCCTGATGATGACTGTGTGAATCAATCGAAATCTCGCGGGTGTCAACATTGTTACATGAGTTAAAATTTACGATGTTTTTTAAGTTTTAAAACCTATATTTATACATTTTAGCACCCTTGTATTAATAATAAACCATAATTTTGATTTTGTAATTTTAAATGTTCTTAAATAATCTCTAGGTGAACACAAAGTTCCGATGTTATAGTTAAAATATTTATTTTAATTAAAACTAATGACACTAATGTATATTGAAATGATTGACCGGCATTAGTCTGAATCTTTTGTGCGTGCGCATGCAAATGAACAATAAAAGCTGCCTACATAATTATCAATAAGTAATATACTTAACGGACTTTAAAAAAGGTTAACAATTTGTGGTAATCCTTCTACATTTACAAAAAGTAGAGCGCCGATCAACAGGTAAATGTAAATGCAAACGAATATGCGGATGTTAACTGCATAGGTAGGTATAATCAATAAATAAAGGAATTTATTATTATCATAAAACTTATTAAATAAATAATCCGCATAAATATAAATTTCTTCCTTTTTCATAAAGAAACTCCACCGGATATTTTGCAGATAATTGTGTACGAGGTAAATCTTTTAAAAAAAAATTAAATATTCTTCACTTAATATTGCACAAATTGTGGATCTTTGATGTTTGAGAGATGTTGGGAGAAAAACGCTTCTCCTTTCCGATAATTTAACGTAAAGAAAATAAAAAAAATCAACATAAATTATTAATTCGAAGACGACTTGAAAATTTTATTCCTTTATTTGCCTCAATAACATCCACTATTTGATGTAGAAAGAATTGGGAAAAGAATAAAATCCTCAGTCGGATGTGAAATCACAAGACTTTCTTCTATCTCATACATATTAAAACATCAAAATTCGCTATCACAGCGCCAAAATTAAGTGACAATCTATGCCAATCATAAGAATTTTAAAGGTATACGTTCATTCAATAAATGTGCATTTAAAAAGGAGGTAAATTCAACGTACTTTTCAAACAAATCCTTTATTTTCGGCATCCACCCTCTTAGATGTTAATAGATGTCTTGAGACAACGCAACTACTAATCTGTGTCGTTTAGGCGCGCCACACACCAGTGAGACATGCGACAATAATCGTGAGACATGAGGCAAATTCTGCTGTTCAAACCGGTTTTTTCTTTGTTAACAGGGTGAAATTGTCGCACGCCTCACGCTTTTCTGCCGCATGTCTCCCTGGTGTGTGGCGCGCCTTAGTGTAAAGAGTATTGGAAATCTACACCGGGTTCGTACGGATACTGATATTTTCCCGGTGAAATACCAGTACTTTTTATAAATAAAATAAATCTACTTCAAATGCGAAAAATGTCCCAATATTTAAGGAGAGATTTCCTGCAATAAAATAATGGTAGTGAAGAACTTCCTGGTCTGGAAATTCCAGGACCTTTACGAAACCTGTCAATTGCTATTTAGAGATTCAGAATTAAATTTAAATTTTGCTTTCATATACTTACAGTAAACATTATCGAATTTTAGACTCAGGCCTAATGTGAAAATGATAAAGAAAGAACTGTATTTCAATCAAGAGAAAGAGAAAATATACAGCAGATGGAGCATGCATAATATGATATATCAAATATGATAAAATACCGAAGTTAGAGAAAATTGTTATTAAAATTGTACATAAAATTATGAAAATGACATATACTATTTTAAATAAAATAAATAATTTATTCCATTTAAAATTCACAATGTCTCTAAACGACATAGTTTCTTATTATTTTCACTCTCCGGAAAACATCAAGTGATCAGCGATTGAAGCGCCTCGATTATGAATTAAGTTATTGCTACAGATAATGTATGTGTAATTAATCTATATACGCTATTTATCGAAAAAAATATGTCAATACAGCCAACTATTCCATAAAGACCCTATATCCGTTTAGTTTTAGTTAAATCAGAATTATGAAATACTATATACACTGGTCACCGAAATTTAAGGATAATGAAAAAAATAAAACGTAATTGATACTTAATAAAAAATTATTGATAGAAATCTGTACAAAAGCATAAGTTAACATTAAATTATAATGTTTGGCAGTTGATTATTCTGAAATATTTAAATCAAATTTATGGAAATGATGGAAATATTAATTCACCTATTGTGAATTTTTTTCTTTAATATTTGTATGGTCACCCCGGATATATATCACATCTTGATTTCATAGATTTTAACAAAATGTTGGCCAAGTCTTGTGGAAATGCACACTACTCTTCAAAAACTGCACTTTTCATCTCCTAGAGGGTCCGGGGAGGAATTTGGTTTGCTGAAAGAAGGCTTCCTAAGGCATTCCACACACGATCAATCGGGTTCAAGTTGGGTGAGTTAGGTGACCAATCCATTCGAGTGATAGCTTCGAAAGTTTGAAAGTATTCTGACACCACGTATGCTCGATGTAACCAAGCATTGCCATCCATTAGCAAAAACTCTGGGATAGCAGCACCCCTAAACAGTCTAACATGGGGTTCCAATGTATAGGATTTTGAATTCCGTTAAATAGCCGTGAGTAAGAAATGTAAATTGGGACTTACCCTTTTTCAGGATACTTATCCGTTAATGGTGTAAATCCACATTTTACCTTTATCCAAAAAATATTAGTTGAAGATATTATTCACTTTATATTTGGAGATCTAATTTATATTCTCCAATGACTGACTTTTATACCTCCCTTAAGTAAACAAATTCTAGATTATTTGTACATTTTAAATTAAGATGCAGTGACATTTTAAGCTATTTAATTCACACTATATAGATTATAAATAAGAGAGCTATTTTATATGCTCTTTCCTGGTTAGCTACATTTTTCAGAATGAATAGAAATGTTTACATCACAAGATACATAATAATAATAATAAATCAGTTCACTGTAGTTTATGAGTATAATTTAGCCACTTAACAAGTCATTATCTTTACAGGAATTTCAAGGTTAAATTCATTAGACTATAAAGAGATTTATGGCTAAGTTGAAAAGTTATATTGTTTATGTAACTGAAGAAATTAGTTTATTTTTATCTCAGTTATCCATCTTGATGATTTATGTCACCAATATCTCATCCACATATCTCCGCGAGGTTATAGAACCTCCTTGAAAGACATGCAGCTCAGTGCGGCCATTTGGCATGATTCCCCCTAAACCATTAAACTGCAATCGCGTAAACGGGATATTTCGCAGACAAGGGTAGGAGAGTTCCTTCCTCTCTCCAGATCAAAACACATCTAGAATCAGAGTTCAGACTATATCTGGACTCTTCAGTAAACAATACTCGTGACCAGCCTTATTGGCTCCGTATACACAAAGACGGCACCAGTTTAAACGGGTCCCTTTGGAAGCTGGAATGAGTGGACAAAAAAGATTTCTCGAATGCAGTCCACGCTCGTTAAGGCTTTGTGGAGCAGTAGAACGGCTAATTCGAGATCCCGTGGCAGCCTGAAGGTCTGAAACCAAATCTTTTGTAGCCAACTCCAGTTCAGACTCTAAAAATCCCTTAATGTGATCTGATTTAAAAAGATTACGGAAAATTGAATTATAATTAAAAATCAATTTAGATCTGCCTGTAAACAGTTTTCCATGTATTTCCTTTTTACGCAGGTATTTTAAGGCCGAATCAACAGCTGTTAATTGCTGTTTTCGTGTTTGATAAATTAAGATTATTTAAACATCTGAAAATTAGCTAATATAAAATGAACTAAGTCATCAGAGTCTTTGCTTCCCGGTATTTTTTAACAACACTATAAGAAAGGATTTTAAATAAGATATTTTAAATGTAACGTTTTAAATATGACAAAATTTTCAACAAGTTTTTCTTTCTCTTTGTAATATTCAACTGAAAATATTTTTATTGTTAGAAAGGTAATATTATTATTTGCACTGTCTCAGAATTGGAAACAACAGTTTAAAAGATCATCTCGAAATATGATATAAATCTTTAAATGTACGTGTAAATATATTTTTTTAATTTAAACTGTTTGGTAATGTTATTATTTTGCCATTTGAAATAGAACGTTTTTTCTCCCATTTGTATTCTACTTAAAATTAACGGAAGTCTTTCAATATTTTTTCGTTACACAAAAAAATATTTAGTATAAAGATTATTCGATTATCATATGCGATTTGTTTCGATAAAAAATGCGGTAATTTGTTTTTAAATACGAAAGTTTATAATGCTTAAGTAAATTATAGGAGATTGATATACACACGTTTTGACATTTACCTTTAGTTATACTTAAAAAATTTATTTTCATTTAATAATCTATTTTCCGTTATACCAATAAAATAAGAGTTATATCTGAGATAGTTATTCTTTAAATTGCAACAGAATGATTAGAGGTGAAAAGCGGCGGAATAATTTAGAAATACTTTTTGGTAACGTTAATTTATTCCTCTTTTTTACTTACGGAATGTACATAAAAGTTAATGAGCCAAGATTGAGATAAACATGCTGAATATATGTATGAAGTGCTTTGGAAGAATAAAATATAAGCAATAGTTAAGTGAGATAAAAATGTTTCTAAATATACGGATATAATGAAAATCCTTTAAGGAAAATTATTCTGCTCATTATATGATGCAGTAACGGGAATAAATATCTAACAGGACGTTAGATATCTTGTTTCCAATTATCAAATGTCAAAATGTCATTGTGGGAATATTTTACAATTTTTTTTTTTATCTTTATGTGCAAAATATTTTAAGTAATTAAAATGTAGCTATAAATGATGATGTAAGTTTTTTTTAATTTTTTACCGAAAGATTTAAAAGTAGACGATACATATTTAATAAGTAACACCTGAGAATAAGAGAACGTTTTATGTATTAAAAATTCATTTTACACTGTTGAAATTCATAAATATTATTAAACACTTTAACACTTCTGTGCATTTAACACAATGTTTAAAGTTTTATAATTTTATAAGATTTGTATTTCTTTATATTAAATATCTAAAAATGATTTGACGAAATTGATTATAAGATGATTCTTTTAAAATATATAGTATACTAGTGGGTTTTGCCCTCTACAAGCTACGCTCGTCAACCCCGTTCAAACACCGCAGAACCTGAAAACATGCTAATTTGATCGGCTTTAAAAGGATTAGAGAAGATGTGTCGATCTCCCTGTAAACGGGTTTCCATTCAATTCCCATTGATTGTGAAAATTTAAAACCGAATCAGTTGCTGTTAAGACATCCAATGGTTGTTTTCGTGTTTGATTAAAGAAGATCAATTGAACATTTGAAAAGAAGCTAAAATATAAGTAATTAAGTAAACAGTGTAATTGCCTCCCGGTATTTTTGAACGGCGTTATAAAAGAATTAACATAATACTATACAGACATTTTAAATGTATCGTTTTAAATCTGACCTAAGTTTCACTAAAGTTTTCTTTTTCTTTACAGTATTCACATGAAAATACTTTTGTTTTTAAAAAGGTTCGCGGTGTCTTAGAATTGCGAACATTAATTAAAAAGATCATCTCAAAATATGAAATTAATGTCCCACATAGATATACACTGCTCAAAACAATTAAAGGATATTTGAAGTTTTATATAAAATAAAGATATAAACGAATTTTTTTTTTGCCTAAAATAGAAGAAGAGAATCACAAATGCAAATTTTTCTGGTTTTCAAACTGTGGAGTATGCAAATTTTGAGTTCGACGTCAAAAACGTCGCTTCAGCGGCAGCGAATGCAATTTGACTTTCAACTGGATAAAAGAGAATGAAGACAAGGATGATCGGCATTCAGTGATTGCTTTGTTTCGATGAGTACGATGTCTCAGCGAAGTCATTTGACAGATTCAGAAGCTTTGAGAATTGTTGGTAGGTTAGAAGGGGGGCAAACTCAAGCCGAAGTAGCGCAAGCCATTGGAGCGTCACAAAGTGTCATTTCCAGGATCTGGAACCGTTTTTTGGAGAGTGGATGTGCAGGCCGAAGACCAGGGCAAGGTCGTAGACGGGCAACAACGCCCAATGAAGATCGGTATTTAGCGTTAACAGCTCGGAGACACCGAACCATGAACGCTACACTTCTCCAACAACACTTTCGCTCGGCTACAGGCACCACGATTTCAACTCAGACTGTCCGAAACCAGCTCCATGCTGCAGGTCTGTATGCTCACCGACCGATGGTATGTGTTAGATTAACATCAAGGCATCGTCGCGACCGCAGGGAGTGGGCAACCGAGCATGTCAACTGGAGGAGAAATGAATGGAGCAATATTCTGTTTTTTGACGAGTCCCGTTTTTCTGTGCATCCGGATAATAGGCGTATTTTCATCTGGAGGGACCGTGGCAGTAGGAATAATCCTGCGTTCGTTCACGAAAGTGTCAGATTTGGCGGTGGAGGAGTGTTGGTGTATGGTGGCATCTCCATTGACGGGCGCACTGACCTCTACATCATTCGAGATGGAGCTCTGACTGGTCGCCGATATAGGGATGAGATCCTCAGACCTATTGTAGTCCCTTACGCTGCAGCAATCGGAGATAACTTCATTTTAATAGACGATAACTGCAGGCCACATCGTGCAAACCTGGTGGAGGATTTCCTTTTCGAGGAAGGAATCGTTCGAATGGAATGGCCAGCGTGTTCTCCAGACATGAATCCAATCGAGCACGTTTGAGAAGCTCTAGGAAGACGAGTTTCTGGCCGCCAACAACCCCCACAAACTCTCCAAGAACTGGAAAGAGCTCTTCTGGAAGAGTGGGGCAGAATACCCCAACTCGTCATTAATAGCCTCATTGAGCCCATGCCTCAAAGGTGTTCAACGTCGCTGGCCACCCGTGGAAACCATACCCCCTACTGAAAATGATTTTCTTTGAAGAAAACACCTTTTCTTATTCTTTTTTTCTCATATGCACAAATTGTGTTTTTTTCCTTTAGTACACAAATGCGCAATAAAATGCATTTTTTTTCTGCCAAACATGTGTAATTTATTCTCATATAACCTACTATGTCTGTCGACCGTGTATCAATCAGCTAAACAGTTTACCAGATACAAAATCCACCTAAAACTGCAATATCCTTTAATTGTTTTGAGCAGTGTATTTAAATTGTTCGGCAGTATTATTATTTGGCTATTTTAAATGTGACGTAATTACTACAATTTACTGCTTTAAACGCATATTAATGCATTAAATATTTTAAAGTTTCCTTTCTCTTTTAAAACTCACGTGTGAATATTATTTTCATGACATAATTTTCAAAATTTTCCTTACTTGTAACATGTAGTCATTTAAAAGTAATAAAAAAAATCCCCTTTTTAATAGTAACGTGTAGATAAATTTTTAATCGTAAGGAAATATTATTCCTTGCGCTGTTTTTACATTTGAAAACAATATCTATAAAATAGCCTAAGTCATGTGACTATCAACAATAGTTCCGGGCGAACCATTTCGCTTTTTGTATTCCAGGTGCCATTTTGGTACTTTAATGTTAGTTAGGAAATGGTGATAAGTCGCTAAATATTATTCTATCGCCATCATTTAATCTATATTATAATAGTCCAAGTCATGTAACTGCCATAAACAATTACGGTCTGATCCCTTCGCTTTTCTTATAAAAGGTTTTCTTTTTTATTAAAAAATCAAATTTTTTTTCCAATAAAACTACATAAATGTTGCCATGATCGCAAAGAATTCTTAGTACTTTTATGTTAGCCGGGTGCAAATCTCGCCAATAGTATTTCTTTAACGCACCAGTTAGCCTTTTTATTTTTGAGTGGTAAACATTGCTTTGAAGTTGAAATTAAATGTCACGGTTTGTTGCATTATTTAATATTTGGCACAGATGGCATAAACGCACCGGATTTGGTGTGAGGTTTTTCACTCCAATTTGAGGAAAACCTCGTTTTCAAATGCTAGTTACATGTGCATTTTTAAATTGTTTTCTATTACTTTAAAATGAAATAACAATAATTTTTTTAAAAAAATTAATTAATAACTATAGAAGAAACAATTTATGTAATTAAAAAAAGAGAAAATGAAAGCAAATAAACATTTATTAATAATAAAAACAATAGCCTGGTTACCATGTCAAGCAACATAACGCTATTTTGGTGCCAATTAGGTACCCCGGTGCAGGTATGACATTTGTGCAAATATTTTTCTTTTTGTTTCGTTTAAAAAAAAAGAAGGAAGGGAAAGCCATTGATTTTAAATGTTTAAGTTTTAAATGAAAATTTTGTATTTTAAACAAAATGAATGAAAGGATTATATTTTAAGTGAAATTAACAACATACAAAAAAAAATGCGACTGGAAAAATGTTTGGCGATTTATTACCTGCGTTTCGCTAACATAAATACACCGAGTTCTTGATTTCTCTATCAGAATCTTCCGATTTGGCGGAAGATTGTTCAATTAAATTGAGTTATGAATAAAAGTAACATGATACATTTCTTAGCATACACTTAAGGGAAAACAAACTGGTCGTCAAATTATTTTAAAATAATTAACTTTTCTAAAAGGAAAAAATATATATATATGTTATGATTAAAATTTGATTTGCCATCTGTAGATTAAATTAGAAAAAAAAATAATATTTTGAAAACTAATTCAAATTTTGAAATTCTAATAACAGTTTTGAAATCTACAGATCAATACGGATTTTTGTTGTTAATTTCACCGCATGACATCCACATCTTAGGAGAAATCGCCATGAAACATTAACAGTCGTTTAATCAGTCGTTTCATAAAATCATTTCATAAAGACGTTGCATACAATCGTTTCATAAAGTCGTTTCATAGAATCGTTTCATAAAGTCGTTTCATAAATTCGTTTCATTAGTATTTTATATGTATATATGGTAGATATATGTATATATATTTTATAAAACTAACGCTTTCTCGAAAAAAGGCAACGAAATATTAAAACTTTAAGAAATATAACACATAGATTTAGAATTGCAATTTTATAAACGCTTTTGAAGATTTAAAGGAGATGTTAATAGCAGAAGGTTCTCGCGTACTTTAATGATAAACAAATATATCTACAAAAAAGAATTTTGTCTATTATCTTCCATTTTTATTTATAAATTTAAGGTAAATTAAAATACTAAACTTTGTTGAAATCCAGTTCATATATAAAAATATAATTATTATGCAGATGAAATAGAGATTGTCTTAATATTTATGTGGTGTTATATAGGCCTTTATATTTCCAGTATATAGAAAACATCCTTAAAAAGAGAACAAAACGGAGAAAAGTTGATTGATAATCCATGATTGAGACACGCTTAAAAATACATACAGTTAGCAATAAATAAATAAATTAAAGGAAAGGAAAAACACAACACCTTAATATTATCTCCAAATTGTACCAGCAAAAAATAAACAGAAATAGCCATTCGACTGAAAAATATGCCTTTTTTTCAATTTATATTAAAACAAGAACGAAAAATCATGCGCCCAGCATAGATTATGAAACTCTTTCTAACGCATTCAGAATGCTGTAACAAAATTTTACAATTTATTAAGGCGAAAGTTGTGTAAATAAAAAAGGTTCAACTAGGTGAGGGGGCTTACCCAAGGGCTAAATATCTAAATAAACAATTTAGAAGATGCATGTCGCATAGGCAAACATAATTACTGCAATTACCATGAATAGTATGCACAGTATCCGAAATTTTCTGTGCAGCTCTACATATGATCTACAGATTCACATGTATATTATATAGTATTCAAGTTAATTCAATCAAGCACATAGCACAGTTGAAATTTTCTATTCAGAAATTTCTGTTAAAAAAAAAAAAAAAACCATAGAAATGCACTTGAGATCTTTTGTGTAGCTCTGTGTATGATTTATAAATTTTATACATACCAAATAATATGCAAAAACGTAGTTAAATTTTAAAACGCGTATTAACACAGAAAATGCATTCACAGCAACTATTCTTCATAGGCAGACTCTAGACAAATACTTTAGTGTGTCACCGTAAATGAACGATAAATTATATGCCCACAAGTGTCTCCAGTAAGTGTTTTGTTGAACACCTCAGTGATATATTCAAATTTTTATATGTTTAGAATGGTGTATTATTATTAAATTACGTCGAAAACGATTTTCCCCCATAGGAGATAATGTAACGGAGCACTTTTTTCCCTGTAAATGAACCGTTAATTCAACACAGTTCATTTTAAATACCGAACATGGCACCGTAAATATCAATAACATATATCAATTTCATGTTAATCTCAGTATAGTCACGCAAGTTGGACTACAGACGGGCAGAGAGACAAACCGAATTCATAAACACTTTTCAACTATGTTAGAAGGTGTTAAAAGCGTAACTTTCAAAAAATCAAAACTTTTCAAAACTATCAAACAGGAAATCATTCGTTTAAATAAATTAGTAATTACGAAGATTTAAAATTTTGAACTCCAAATCTTAAATTCGTTTCTAATCTATACAAAATAGGTCGCAAAGCAGGTAGTTATTAAATCATAACTCAAGATTTCCTTGGCGGGATGGCTTTAATTTTAGATTCCCATATTTTAAGACAAAAGTCTTTCTCACCCAAATCATAAGATTTGGTGCTCCTTTTTAAGTGATCAAAGTCAAAATTGAATTGCCATAAATTTATGTCAAAGTCTAACAGAATATCTAGTTTTATGAAATATTCATGCATTCACCCTTTATGTACTGAATTATGAATTCATGAAAATTTTATCTTATAAAGCATTTTTCGTGAATTTCTGAAACTACATTAAAAGATTTACATAATCCATTAACAAATTTTAGAAGTATTTTAGAAGGATTGGAGGATTTAGAAGGATTAATTAAATTTGAAATTACAGAAATATTTTGCAATATTTATAACCCAACTCAAATCTTTAATTTTATATATTTTTCTTAGTATTTTATTATTATTGATATATTAGAATTAGGAAATGTACAAATATAATGTTCTTACAATAGAAATATAGAACTATTTCCGAATTGTAAAACTCCCTCCCCCTGACGCCAAGAAAGCTGAAAAGATGCAAAGGCCAGAGAAATCATTCTTCTAAAAGTATTTTTGTTTTGTGTAATCACTGATGCTTTTGGATCAAGATACAGTAATGCATTTATAACTCATTCTAAACTGTATTACTACTAATCAATGTATTAAATGAGTTTTATAACAAGTTATTTTAATGGTACTTATAAGTACCATCAGTAGATAAAGTGTTAATCCATGAGATATAGCTACATGAACATAGAAGCGCCAACTTTTAAATTATATACATCCAGACCTATTAAGCATCAATTTATATCAAGCTCTGACAGAATATGAAGTATAATGGAATTCCCTGCATTACTTATTGAGATTTAGTTATCACGGCAATCGTGGAAAATGCTGCATAGCAACGCCACTTGTTTGAAGGCGCACATTTAAATTTAACCAGCAGCAGTTTTTGTCAACATTTAAGTAAATATGAAGTTTAAATAAATTCCGTGCATTAATTTTTGAGATAGAGTGACTATAAAATCTGTGTCATGCACTGACTAACAGGCAGATCGACAGAAATTTAAAAAATAAATAGTCAAATTCATTCAAGAGATCTCAAGAAATGTATATCCATCAAAAAACGGAAATCGAACATTTTTATGACTACAATACATTCTTATAGAATACATGGAAAAAGTAAAAATATAAACTATATTTTTTGAATGTGTATAAATCGAAAGGATAACATTAGTGATATATATGCAGTTTATTTAAATAAATCTTACAACAAATCTTCTTAAACGACTTCTGATATACAAAACGAAACAACAATGAAATACTTTCTGCATTCAAAATCCAATTTGGATAAACAAAGGTATTCAATCAGATAGTTCGATTGTGTGGATTCCATGATTTAGTCTGAATCAGAACGAAAGATTTAATGGAATGATATAACGAGTTAGTGTAAACAAAAAATCCATTAACATATAGCAAATCCCGACTGTCAGAGTGTTTTAGAATTAAATTCTATCAACAAAGCGCAGGAAAATAAAAATTAAGTAATATTGTTTAGTTTAAATCTAATTATCACTGACGTTTCACAAGAAGTTTTTTAAATTGAAGAGTGAAATTATGCGTGATGTTTTCATGGAATTCTTCTATTGCTAAAGTGATCCAGTTAAGTGTTACAGTCACTTTCATGCTCTAATAAAGAGCTTAAAAATGTTTATAATAATCCATTTACAGTAATTTATTCTAAACTAGTAGGTTTCGACCACTACTCTTGCCGGTTTCTCCTAACGGACCATGCATTGAAGGGAATATATCAATGAATTTAACTTTCTCTTTTAAAGCAATATGGACATTTATCTGTATTGTCCTTCCACATTGCTGAAGATGATACGAACGCCATTGTGTTAGTACATTTTTTAATGTGTCAGACAAAATTTACGCTGTAAAGGACCAACCCTTTTAGTTGATCTTTTACGGTAGGATTTGGCAAAGAACAATATAATGATATTAAATGTACTAAAATCATTCCTGAAAAATTATCTATCTAACAGTGCTTGTCCCATTTGAAAAAACCTGAAATCTGACGTGAACCAAATCTGAACCCGAGAAAAATATTCCAAAGAACCATAACCCGATTCGAGCAAGACAAAATAATTTCTGGAACACGCAACCCGAACCGAATTTAAAAATTTTGTTTGAAAAAAAACCCAAACATAGCTAGAACCAAATATGATAACCGACAAAAATATTCTAAAGAACCATAACCCTATCCGAGCAAGACAAAATAATTTCCTTGGACACGCAACCCGAATCGAACCTAAAAATTCCATTCGAAAAAACCCTGAAATCTGATCCAAACCAAATCGGAATCCGACAAAAATATCCCCAAAAACCATAACCAAATCCGAGCTAGATAAAATAATTTCCGTGGACACGCATCAAGACCCAAACCTAAAAAATCCATTAGAAAAAAAAAAAACGAAATCCGACCCCGAACCAAATCTGAATCCGACAAAAATATCCCCAAAAACCGTAACCGGATCCGAGTAAGACAAAATAATTTCCGTCGGCATGCAACCCGATACGAACCTGAAAGATCTACTTGAAGTTAAAACCAAACTTAAAACACGAACAGTACCCGAAATAAAAATACATCAGGCAGTACCCGAATCCAAGCAAGGCAAATTAATTTCCGTGACACGCAATACGACCAGAATCTAAAAATTCTATTTGAAGTTAACCTGAAACGCGACCAGAACCCGATCTGAAAACGATAACCGTAACCTGGTTCGAGCAAGACAAAATTATTTCCGTCGACAAGTAACCGGATCCGAACTTAAAGGCTCCATTTGAAGTCATCCCGAAAACCGACTATATTCAGGTTTCGGATCGAGCTTCGAATTGAGTTCAATTAGAACTTTCAGGTTCAGATCAGGTTGCCTGTCGACGGAAATTATTTTGTCTTACTCGCATCGGGTTACAGTTCTTTGAAATATTTTTGCCGGGTTATGATTTGGTTCGGGTAAAGGTTTCAGGTTGACTTCAAATAAAAGTTTAGGTTTTGGTCATGTTGCGTGTCCAAGGAAATTATATTGTCTTGCTCATCGGATTATGGATCTTTGAAATATTTTTGTCCGGTTGAAATTTCGCTTTTATTTTCAAATGAAATTTTTAGATTCGGTTGGGTTGCGTGTCCACGGAAATTATTTGGTCTTGCTCGGATCGAGTTATGGTTCATTGGAATATATTTGTAGTGTTTAGATTTGGTTCAGGTCAGATTTCGAATTTTTTTAAATGGAATTTTTAGGTTTGGATCGGGTAACATGTACACGGAAATTATTTTGCGTTGTTCGGATTCGGTTATGGTTCTTTGGAATATTTTTGTCGGGTTCAGATTTGGTTCGGTCAGATTTCTGGTTTTCTTCAAATGGAATTTTTAGGTTCGTGTCGGGTTGCGTGTGCCACGGAAATTGTCGTGATCGGATCGGGTTATGGTTCTTTTCAATATTTTTGCCGGGTTCAGATTTTGGTTCGGGTGAGATTTCTGATTTTCTTCAAATGGAATTTTTAGGTTCGTGTCGAGTTGCGTGTGCATGGAAATTGTCTTGATCGGATCGGGTTATGGTTCTTTGCAATATTTTTGTCGGGTTCAGATTTGGTTCGGGTGAGATTTCTGATTTTCTTCAAATGGAATTTTTAGGTTCGTGTCGAGTTGCATGTGCATGGAAATTGTCTTGATCGGATCGGGTTATGGTTCTTTGCAATATTTTTGTCGGGTTCAGATTTGGTTCGGGTGAGATTTCTGATTTTCTTCAAATGGAATTTTTAGGTTCGTGTCGAGTTGCGTGTGCATGGAAATTGTCTTGATCGGATCGGGTTATGGTTCTTTGCAATATTTTTGTCGGTTATCAGATTCGGTTAGGGTCTGATTTCGGGTTTTTGCAAATGGAACTTTCTGGTTCGGATCGGGATACAGTCTATTCTAATTTATTTTGCGGGTTCGTGTCGTGTTATAGGTTAAGAAGCCTAAAATAATCACCCTGATTGGGAAATAAGTGGTCATTTTTCAATTAGCATAACGCTGTCCAAGCTCTTTGCAATAAGCCTGAAAATATCAGGCTAATAAGTGATTCTCCAATTAGCCCGGCTCTTTGCAAAGAGCCTGATTTCTGAATTAGCCAACGACATATACAACGAGTAACATGCAAGCAAATAGTTAAAATTCAAAGCGCATGCTGAAATTGAAAACGTACTTCCAGCAATTATTCCTCAAATACAGTACTGTAATCCATTTTCTTTGTGTGTCACTGTAAATGAACGACAAATGATATGAGTGCCGTATTCTATCGTAATCATCTTGTAGTGAAATTCAGTGACTATATCAGCTTCAATGCATTTGAAATAGCGTAATTTCATTAGAATACTCTTTAAACGATTTTTCACTATATAGAATAATGTAATGGAATTATTTTGAGTGACCCTGTAAGTGAACTATTAATGCTACACACTTCGTATACAATACCGAACATGCCATAGTAAGCATCATTAACATATTTCAATTGCATGAATTTAGGATTATATTTACGTGAGTTAGAGAGTGGACAGGCGGATAGGTAACCGAATTCATATTCACTTTTCAACTTAGTTGGAAAGTGGTAAAAAGGCATGTTGTCAACTCATGGTCGGGAGCACTTTGTAAAATAATGGAACAAGTAATACACACAGCAGCTCATCTTAGTCTTAACCTGCTACAATGAGACAAACAAAACAGTTTTCTAAGTCTCACAGTTAGCGAAATATATGTAACTAATTTGAAAAATAAGATTTTATAGTGAAATGTAATCAGTTCAAAGTGAAATATAAAATTTAACAACATTTTTTAATTTAACACAGTGAAATATAACCAAACATTTCGCTACTTAAATTAACACGAAAAAGATAGATAAAGATATTTAGGAAAATTCTCATTTTTAACACATAAAAAAATATTCGACGATGAATTATAAAAAAATAAATTAATGGAAAATTGGTGGGGCTAGACGTCATGCCGATTTTGAAAATGCGGTTCTGAAAATAAAAAACGTACGTAAAGTTTTGATTACTCTTTACATGCTACAACGCTCTTTATTTCTAAAGTTGTAAAATTATTTTCTCACTTTTGATATCATTTCACACCAATAAAATTTGATTTTTGTGTGTATAAAGAGTTCTTTAACACGTTCACGCCGGCGCGGTGGGTCACACTGGACTGTCTCAGAGTTGTCAAAGCTCTGGCTTTTTGCACACCACTCTTATTTTAGAGAAAATGTTGTTCCTTTAATTCGCTCAATTTTTCTAATTAAATAAATCAACATTTTCTGTATTAAAATACTGGCATCCAAAAAGCCGTAGCCTTATCATCTCTGGGACAGTCGAGTGTGACCCACCGCGCCGGCGTGAACGTGTTAAGGGATCTCAGAACACTTAAATTGGAAAAAAAAAAGACAATTTTCAACGTTTAATATCTTAAAATGTATATGATTTTAAAACGCAATTTTTATTCGGATAAAAGATTTAAGTATGTCCTTCCATTTCATCTATTTAAAAAATTGCAAGAAGCAGAATTAGCATTCATAGGGGGCTCCAAGCTGTCAGACACTTGACGAGTAGAAAATTGGTATAACAGCTTGCGCGCAGGATTACAAATAAATATTGCATCTAGAATGAATATTTTGATGCCTACTTATACTTTAGATTCCAATAATTACCCTGAACCTAAATAAATTTGTATTTAGAGCATTTTTATACTTTTAATACAAAGTTATATTTAGCTAATACAAATTTTGAAAATTTCAAAAATACACTCACCTAAAAACATTATTTATTTGAACAATAAAGAGAAAATTTTAGGTTCAGTTTATACAGACTAAAAGAAATATACGTTTTAAAAATTATATTAAAAATATTCAGAAGTTCTCGGGATATCATGCGCGTTATGCCCAAAAGCATCATTTGGAGAAAAATGACTTCAAAATTTCTAAAAGCCGCTTCACCTATTGAGCGGGTATCTATATGATAAAGAACAAAAATATATGTGCGTAACGCATACGTCATTTTTCGAATGGCAACACTTTGAAATTTGACAAACATATATGTGCGTAATGCATACGTCATTTTTTGAATGGCAACACTTTGAAATTTGAAATAAAATTTTGGTTTTGCAATTTTTTCTACTGCAAATTTTTAACTTCTAAACAACTAACTTCTCCTGAGACCCCTTAAATAACTTTTCTTTTTCTTTTACTTTATTTCTTTTTTGAATTGCATTGTGATTTTACACGTTAATGAAAATTTTTATAATTTATTAAAATTTTACTTTTTATAAAAAAAATAAAAAAAAATTGTATATTTTAGAATCAAATAAAAACGTCTGTTTTAAAATCTAAATCACTAATTAAAGTACTCTCTATTTGGAGAAAGGAATTAACAGGTAGTAATTCTTTCAACCTTTCATTTACTTTATCTCTCAAATTTTCAGAGATGTATACATTTTATGCACTTCATATTTTACTTTATAAATTTATTTTCCCAATTATTATTTTCCTAAATCTTTCAATTCATTCGATGCCTGTATTTAAATTACATTATATCCAGCACAACACTATGCAAAATCTCATTTTATTCAAGAAAAGTGCAGGAAAAAACGAAATGCTTTTAATAAAGGACAGAGCTTTTACGAGAATTGTTTAATGAATGGAAAATTTTATATAAAATTACTTACTTACTGAGGCGCGGTCTACTTCTATAGCTCCAAAGCTGCATTTTCACTTTCGATATAGATTTTTATGTAATGCAATATGATTTCACTGCTAAAATATATTTACTGTGCCGATTCGTCAAAAGTCTTCTCTATCATTTCTCCATTGTAATGCCTGTCTCTGATACTTTCATTTTTCTGTCTTTTTATACATTTTGCCAGCATTCTCGTATATTTATTCAATTTTCAAAATAACATTCTATTTAAACTATTTTTAACTGCGAAAGTATCTAATTGATAAAATTCAGAAAATACTTAAAGTCTCAAAATATGATTAATGATGTGTATACAGGGTGTATCTGGACTGATCTTTGAAATTTTGTGGGGACAGTTTGAAATAGGAATGTATGACCGCAAACGGAAGCAAGGCTCTACTAGAGACGATATAAGGTAGAGGGCCTTGTATATCCACAATTTCTGGTCTCGCGCAAAGATCTCTAAGAATCCTGCCGGTGGTAAATGAACAAGGTGTCTTTCCAGAAGTATCATGAGCCATTATACGTTAAATGGATATGCAGATATGCATCTAATTTACGGTGCGATAAAGGAAAGTGGTCGGAGAGTTGCGCAAGTTCATGCAGAATGCTGTAAGTTAGCTTCCTCGATTGGAACTCTCCGTGTCGATTGGTTGTCTCCACTATCATGACAGGTGCTGGTAATCGATCCAGTTTCTTACAGTTATTGGGGAATATGTGCAGTACAGTCGTGGAAAAAAAGACCCCCCCCCCTACCAACTCCTCAACAAATTATCGTAGAAGAAAGTTACTGGTACCGAACGACTGAAAATAAAGTCTACTTTTAAATGATGTATATAATATTTGTTATAAAATTTGTTGCCATCTACATATTAAAGAGAACCCAAACTTTTTTATTTTCAATGGCAATACCCAATTTTAACAACATATTTTAAACCTTCGGTTCAAATTATGCCTAGACACCAATTTTCAAATCAATTGAATGATAAGTTCTTGAATTATAAACATTCAAAATTTAGTGCTTCTAATGTTAAATTACATTTTCATATTTACATTAATATCGCCTGAAATTAAACTCCTAATGTGCTCATTTTTGTGCAGCAATAATACTAAAATATCCAAACATAAATACATTGAATTGGCAATCTTTATAACTTTATGATATGAATTATGAAAGTAATATTCGAAATAATTATGAATTGCAACCTACAATTTTTTTGATGGATTTAGATTTATTAAGTCTTGCTTTATGGAAATTCCAAATTTGACATTTTTCTTCCAAGTAGTTTTTAAATTATGCTTAAAAAACGGCAAAATTATGGTTTAAGGGGCGATCTATGATAGAAGTTAGTAGATATTTTGAAATTCTTTATGCTATCCTGTAATCTAGCATTCTTCTTAAGGTGCCTTGATCAAGATGGGGGCTCTCTCGGTCAACAATCGAGTACAGAACTTCAATTTGGATACAGCCCCTAAAATATGCTCGTTTTAAAATAATTATTTTCTCGAAAACCTTTCGTACGAATTGCATAAAAATTTTGTTTTTAGGCTAATTGAAGGGTGTAGAGTTCATTTATGCTGTCAGAATTGTGTACTGCTATTGAAAATAACGAAGTTGTGGTTCGATTTAATATGTAGATGGCCCCTAAGAAAAAATTAAATACATCATTTAAATGTAGATTTTATTACCAATCGTGTGGTACCAGTAACTTTTTCGTACCATAATTTTTTGCAGAGTTAGTAAGGATGTTTACTTTTTTTTTTCCACGACTGTACAAACATTTGATCCTGAGGTTTACGCAAGTTGAAGTGGCATTCTGCATACATTTGAGCAAATCTCCGAATGCTTTTCCCTGCCTCAACCTTAAGTTAGATGCATGCCTACATATACATTTAATGTATAAGGATTCCTATTACCTATGCAAAGTCACCTTGTCGAATGTCAACCAACTGGACTCATCAGAACGCTTTGCGTGGGATCAGAACTCGGGATATACTGCGCCCTGTAAAACGTGATGCGTTCGTTTGCGCCCATACTTTCCTATCTGAAATTGTCTTCATTTGCTATTTTCTACTTCCCTCCCCCTCCCTCAAATTTGAATGATCATTTCTGATGCACCCCACATGACTTACATCCTATTGATTTAATTATTTAAAAACGATCTGTCAGACGAATGTAAAAATGTACACAGAAATTTTAAATAGATAGATCCATATACCACTTATCCATATTTGGGTTATAACCTCATTTAGTATTCCTTTCGTACGACTTCTTAGCCAAGAAACATATTAATATTTCGAAAAAAAATTAAACATATTATTATTTGAAATTTGCTATCAATTTATTGACTTCGGGCATTAAAAAAAAAAAAAAAAAAAAAAAAAAAAAAAAAAAATTAATCCTGATACACCGTGTTTGACTTATATGCTATTCATTTTATTATTGCAAAAAAAAATCACTAAAACAAATCTAAAATTGTTCGTAGAAATATTAAATAGACAGAGCTATATAATACTTATCAGTAGTATTTGGATTATAACTTCATTCAGTATTCCTTTCGTACCACTTCTTATTAGTCAGGAAACATATTAATATTTGCGGAAAAAAAAAAAAAATCAAAGATATCATTCATTGGAATTTTTTGTTAATTCAGTGACTTCCTGCATTAAAAAGGAAATAATAAATAAAATAAATCCTTCCTAATACGGTCTGTATGACTTATGTGCCATTCATTTTATTATTGCAAAAGAAAATCGCTCAAACGCATATAAAGGGTCTAGCCGGATAAGCATAGTGAAATGGCCCCCACGGCCGATGTTTGAAATAACATGTGTGGTAATAAGGCTCACCAAGAGAATACAATATAAAGTGTTTTTAGCCCCTGACCTTGAACTGTCCTTGAGATAATCGGCGAAGTATGCGTCGACGCTACTATTTTTCAATTACGTTTTTCTCAAAAAGTATAAAGGTTAAAAAAATGAAACGAACGCCAATTATTGAAGAATATATTAGTTGACATTATATATTTTTTTCACAAATTTTAACATCGAAAAAAAAAAATATTATTTAAAAAAATTATTAGTGTAGTAATTTTATATTTACACCAACCAAAAAATTAGACAATAATGCTCAAAGTATGTACTTTTATGAAAAAAAATTTCGTTAAAGTCGAAGATGCGCTTTTTCAGTTATAACAAAAATAATGCTAGCAACTTGCTAAAATATTCGTAACATTCCCTGTTTGCATTTGAAGAAAAACGCTACTGTCAATGAATTGGTCGATTCATGATATTTTCACTCGGTCAGGATGCGCAGTACGCCAAAATAAGATAATGTTTCCATTTATACTACTTTCCTATAGGTTTGTTTCGGGTTTGTAAATATTTTGTTATTTTGACGTACTCCGCATCCTTCTCGCGTAATAATATCAAGAATTGACAAATAAAATGGTAACATTTGCCTACTATGATTTTCACATTGAAGAAGGCTATAGGGCTGTACACGTACAGTGTACATATATAACGTATCACTTTAGGGGTATGTGTGTGAGGAAGGGCGTCCTGGCGCTTGACATTGGAAGATATCTGTAGGGAGAGGTAGTTTGTCATTTGATATCGTTATCATTTTTGAAAAACCAAAATATACTTTTTTCGTATCTTTTACTTTACATCTGCTATCTTAATTATTTTATGTCTGTTTTTTTCTTTTTATAAAAGTACAAAGTTATTATTAAAACCATTGAATGATTATAAAACATTTCATTCCAAAATATGGAATAACAAAACGTTCACCATTAATATTCTCCTGCTATATGCGTATATAATTCGTTGTTAGAGAAACCAGATTCGAAATTATATTTGTTATTTTTGCTAGTAAAAGATTGGGAGGAATATTGGCCATCTGTTTTGTTTAAAAGAAGTTCTGTTTAGCCCCGGCAAGGGCGTATTGCAAGAAGACAATATTACTGTTCAATGCATTATGTAACAAAGAGCTATTATTAAAAACTTTTAAATAATATTTCTTTAAAATGTTATTTGATATAAAGTTATTTCTTATATAATAGTGATATTTTATGAATTTCTTCTCGTCATTTAAATCGGTAAAATATCCAAACAAAAAATGTACAGCAATATCTGTATATCACTGCAAACGCATAAAAAGAAAAAAATGGAAAAAAAAATGTGAAAATAAAAACAATTTTTATACACTGATAACTATATTATTAGGGGGAGGGGGATTCGAGAAATGATAACGTATGATATTGGAAGGTTGGGAGGGGAGGTTTGGAATTGCCAAAAAGTTGATAATCTTATATATTTACTGCCCTTATTCAACTTCACCTGCACAATCGACTAGACCATGGACTTGATATTGTTACGCGAAAAGGATACACAGTACGCCAAAATAACAAAATGTTTACAAACACGAAACAAACCTATAGCGAAGTAGTATGTAAGGAAACATTCTCATATTTTGTCGCACTGCGCATCCTGCCCGAGTGGAAATGTCAGGAATCGACCAATTCATTGATAATAGCGTATTTCTGCAAATGCAAACAGGGAAAGTTACGAATATTTTAACAAGTTTCTAGCATTATTTTTGTTATAACTCAAAAAACGCATCTTCGATTTTAACGAAATTTTTTTTCTTAAAAATACATACTTTGAGCATTATTGTCTAATTTTTTAAATTAAATATAAAATTACTACATTAATAATTTTTTAAAAATATTTTTGTTTATTTTCTTATGTTAAAATTTGTGTAATAATGTGAAAAAATATATAATATGAACTAATGTATTCTTCAATAATTGGCGTTGGTTTCACTTTTTTAACTTTTACAATGTTTGAGAAAAATATATTTGAAAAATAGTAGTGTTGGCACATAATTCGTCTATTATCTCAAGGATAGTTCAAGGTGAGGCGCTAAAAACACTCTATATTGTATTCTCATGATGAGCCTTATTACTACACATATTATTTCAAACATCGGCCGTGGGGGCCATTTCGCTATGCTTATCCGGTTAGACCCTTTGCACGTAGAAATGTTGAATAGATAGGACCATGTGACATCGATATTTGGGCTATAACATCAATCAGTGTTCTTTACGTACCGCTTCTTAGCCAAGCAACGTATTAATATTTGCGAAAACAAATCAAATATATCATTAATTGATATTTCTTGTCAATTCAGTGACTTCGTGCAGCAAAAACAAATAATAAATAAAATAAACAGAACAGAATAAAGACAAAATATGCATACTGCTAACAAATGCAAGTTTCTTACGTCAAATATTGTTATGCTTAAAAGAAACAAAAAATGAATTTTTCACACCTGTGTTAAACAATGTTATATCTGTAAAGAAATATTTTATCAGCCACATTATTCGCTTTTACGAAAAAAAAATGTTTCGAATTTGTGTTTAATAGAAGTGTATAACAAAGACGTTTGTTGACATTTTATCGAAGAAGTAAGCATATCGTAATTAAAGCTAAGTTTAAAAAAATTCTGATGGAACAGCGAATCTAATTAAGTTTAACATGGTATCATGGCTGCTTAAAATCCATAATTATCGTGTTGGCGCAAACAACAAAGACACAACTTCTGTTATTGATTCAGTGTTTTCGACAGAATTATTTTTTCTGTTTCTCGTAGAAACAAAAGAAGCTATGGAGATGTATAAATAGAATATATATATTATTTTGTGTTAAAAAATGTGTAAATGTTAAATGCAATGCATATAGGTAAATTTGTAACTATCTAAATCAGTGATTTGTGAACCTTAAAATTATCAACAATGGAATATTTAAAGAAACATTGAAGTATCATATTTTTTCAAAATCATCAGTTTTTGACGAAAATACATTTTTAAACATAAATAAGGTTATTGAATTTAGTAATGTGTCAAATTATTTTCCACTCTTTTTAGAAAAAACAATTATGTTATTCCTTCAGCAAACTAATACTATCACATGTTAAATATATCATCAAAATGTTATCATGATACTACTAAAAATAAGAAGGTAACAGAATGTCACTGCAGTGAGGTTAGAATTTTTTTAAATGTATGAAGATGAATAATTTATTAACGGTTTTTTAAATTATGGTTATATACCCGAATCTCAGATACCTAAAAAATACAGTTTATTGCTTTGTAACTTCCTTCATTAGCAAATTACACATTTAATGCATGGTTATAAGACATTGGATTTCAAATTCATTGTGATATGCCAATTAAATTTTAAAATCAAATACACCTTGACCTTTAATATTTCATATTTTAAGTCCATTTGTTAGAAAAACCTTGTGGCGGGTATTATTGCCCATATAAAGACAGTGGTATTGTTCATCGAGAAACTTCACATATAGTTCATTGATGTTACATGGATAACGATATGTTCAATCAGTGTCAGCTAGAGCAAATACTGCAGTTTTTTCTAAAATGCGAGACAAAATTAAAAAAAAAATATTTTGCATTCTATTAGTAAAATAATTGAAAACTTCAGAATAGTAATGATTTCATTGAATGAATTTACTCTTTTTTTGAAGGAAGTTAGTAAAAGTAAAGTATCCGAAATTCAATTTTGGGAAGGGCCTAAGTACACTGTAAAAAAAATCCGACCAGTTTTCCTGTAGGAATCGGAAAAATAGTTGCCCTTCTCGCATCAGAAAATTTCCGACCCAGCTCGGAATAAAATCCGTAAAAAAAAGGAAATAGTCAATAAAACGGTATTTGGCGGATTTTATTCCGAATTTACGGATTTAATTCCGAGCTGGGTTTCCGGTACGATAAGGGCAACTATTTTCCCAATTCCTACAGAAAAACTGGTCGTATTTTTTTTTTTTTTTTTTTTTTTTTTACAGTGTAGGAGAAACATTATTTCTATAAAAATGGGCAGATTTGCGCTAATAACGCGATAAAATATTCTCATTTCGGAGGGAGTTGTGTAGAAACCTCAACTACGCACTGCTGGTGCTACTTATTACCCCGTCCAACCTCTTTTTTTAAAAAAAGTCCTTCCGGCCAGTGCCGGGAGGAAGAGGTAGCTTTCAAATTCCTTATTTTAAAAATGCCAACTTATATTATTCAAACACAAGAAGCTCAATTTAGTGAAAGCCGAATATAGGAGATTCAATACTAATTTTTATCAATACTAAATCATTATGAATGAGAATTTCGCGAAATTAGTCAGCTTTATTCAAGTTGCTTTTATTTAAAGTAACTTATATTTGGCTGAGATGTTGATGTATACTATCCACATGCCTTCTTACATGGAAATAGGCGAATACGTGTGTTATCGCGTGGCAAATACAAGATCGTTACAAAATGTTAGCCATACTAGAAATTCAAAGTGTTATAATCCAACCATTTTTTAAGATATAAACAAAAGAACAAATTTTCAGAAACAAAATCTGCTCCGGAATCTTTGTATCAACGCCAAACACATAAAAAAATCTTTTTCATTTTCCAATTTTTTAATACCTCATTTTAAATTTTAAATTTAATTTCTTTAATGGCAACCCTTTTGAAACAAGATGGCGAATGAAGCTGACCAACGAACTCGGTCGAGACATTGGTATGTACTATGTACAGACCAAGTAACATCCAAATCGGTTCATAAATACGCTTGTTATCGCGTGACAAAAATCAGGTCGTTTTAAAATGTTAGCCAGAATAGAAAATCAAAATGCTATAACTCAGCCATTTTTTTAGATATGGATGAAACAGAAACTGTTACGGAATCTTTGTATTAAGGTCAAACACATACGAAAAAAATCTTTTTCATTTTCCAATTTTTTGGTATCTCATTTTAAATTTAAATTTTTAAAAAATTTTTAAATGGCCGCCATTTTGAAACAAGATGGCGGATGAAGCTGGCCAACGAACTCGGTCGAGATATTTGTATGTACTATGTACACACCAAGGTACATCCAAATCGATTCATAAATACGCCTGTTATCACGTGACAAATATCAGGACGTTTCAAAATATCAGCCACGCTAGAAATTCAAAATGCTATAACTCAGCCATTTTTTAAGATATAGACGAAAAAAAAACTGCTCCGGAATCTTTCTATAAAGGTCAAATACATAAGAAAAAAATATTTTTCACTTTTCAATTCTTTGGTACCACATTTCAAATTTAAATTTTTTTTAAAAATTTTAAATGGCCGCCATTTTGAAACAAAATGGCGGATGAAGCTGGCCAACGAACTCGGTCGAGACATTGGTATGTACTATGTACATACCGAATTACATCTAAATCGGTTCATAAATTCGAGAGTTACAGTATGACAAAGGTCAGATATATATATATATATATATATATATATATATATATATATCAACTTTTGAACGGAGGGTGGTTTCGGGGTCTGGGGGTCATGATCGATGAAAATATACCAAAATTTTTTGAAATCGCTTTCCTCCGAACGGCTGCAATCGGTAGCCTTTTGTAATGAAAGCTACCTAAAAGGTAAGAAATACGTGCAAAATTTCTCTTCTCTGTGATTATCTCGAGCAAGAAGTTATTATTTCTAAGACAAAGTGAACGCAGACAAAATAAAAACAATATTGTTGCAAAATATTCGACATTTTTTGTGGCACTTTAGTTGCTATTTTCTTTATTATTCTCTTATATCGGTAAAGAATTAAATTTAAATTGCAGATTAAACACTCACATCAATTAAAATTCGAGAAAATACCCCTAAAAGGGTAGGTTTTCTTTTTTTTTAGATGTGCGTTTTTAAGAATGCGTAACTTCCCTAACACAATAAATAATTTTGAGAATTTCAAAGAATTAAAGCAATTTCTTTCTAAATATTTGATTTGGAAATTTATTCAATTGAAAATTTGATATATATAAGTAAATTTATTGGTGAAAGCAATTAACAACTTCAAACGTCGTCCTTGTTTTAATTTTACCAAACAATAGAATTTTTGAAATATTTTTGCTTCATTTAAACATTTTTATCGTGATATTGAATTTAATGAAAATTTAAAAATAAATCGATTATTAAAATCCAAGCTGAATTTAAACATGCATTTATAATAGTTGAACATAAAATATCATTATTGTTCTACTAGAATAATTCAAAATTCAAAGTTCTAATTAACGCAATAACTATTTTTAATACTGAAAATCATCGATTGAAAAGGATGTAATTATGATGATTACACAAACGGACTGTGTTCTGTTTATGTTATTGAAATAGTTTAGATTTTTCATCACCTTAATTATTTGAATTGCATTATATAACTATTTTCCATGCACATGAAATACTTTCGCAATCCTAATTGCAAATTATATGTTAGTGTTTCTCACTCATTTTCTCGTTGAAAATTGTTTATTTATGTAATAAACGCTATTTTAGATTTATAATATGTAATTAAACGTTTAATGTTTAGATTCACGTCGTCTTATTTATTAGATATTTTAATATTTATTCTCATTATAGTACTAATATTGTTTAATGGTATGTTGCTAAGATAAATAATTTTTTTTTCTTTTATAAACTGTGAATTTATAAGGAATTAGATTAAAGATGTTTATTAAATTCCTTTACCAACAAACCAATAAATTTTCCACTATGTGATTTTTATCTGTACATCTATGAATTTCTGGGTTTGGGTAATATGCATTGTATTAGATGCGGAATCTAAAAACATGATGAACCATTCATTGGAAATAATGGGCAGTTGGTTCCCGAAAAATATTTCTAAGAATATCATTTATTTTCATTTCTGAAATATTCCTGGCCACATTTGATAACAATAATTGTCGAATAAAGCTCCCAAAAGCTTCTGAATGTTTTTATGAAATGCTAATTTAAAACTGATATTTCACATGAACATTGACAATAATATTAACAATAAAGTTTAAAACAATATTTTGTGAAGATAGCTCGCAAAATAATCTGAATGTTTTCAAAAAACATTCATGGAAATTGATATTTACCATAAATGTTAATTTTAAAATTTTAATTAAAATTTTTATTAATAGTTTATGGGAAAACAGGGGGGCTCTGCTCCCTGCGAGCTACGTCCGACTACTCCCGTTCAGGTTTCACAGTCTCTAAGAATTATAGTAATGCGCCCTGTTTAAAAAAATGTTACGAGGATACGGGAAATTGCTTGATATTATCACTATAAAGCGGCTATCTATTATAATCGGGTCACCATGCTTTTCCGTTTTAATGTGGTATTTTTGAGGTGCCTGATATCTACCCCTTGTATATCTGCCCCCATACGTCATTTTGACGTCACAGTAGAAGGGGTCACATATCCAGTGCTACACCATTTCACTTTATTCGAGAATTGTATATCCGACCCCTGTATATATGCCCCCATATCAGAAGGGGGCACATATCCAATACAGAGCATTTTATTTTTCTCAAGAGCTGTATATCCACCCCCTGTATATATGCCCCCATACGTCATTTTGACGTCACAGCTGAAGGGGACACATATCCAGTCCTACAGAATTTTCCTTTCGTCGAAGGGTGTATATCCGACCCCTGTATATATGCCCCCATACGTCATTTTGACGTCATAGCAAAGGGGACACATATCAACGGGGCAGATATCCAATGCTAGGACTTTTGCTTTTGGCGAGAGAGTTGGACAACCGACCCCTGTATATATGCCCCCATACGTCATTTTAACGTCACAGCAGAAAGGGACACATATCAAGGGGGCAGATATCCAATGCTAGGACTTTTACTTTTGGCGAGCGGGTTGTATATCCGACCCCTGTATATATGCCCCCATACGTCATTTTGATGTCACAGTCGAGGGGACACATATACATTGCTAGAACATTTTTACGCTCATCGAGAGTTGGATATTTTGCATATATGTCCCGTTCTACGTATAGATTTTATTGTTGCCGCGAAGGCCTTATTTATCTAGAAATCTGTGAAAGACATTTAAAATGTAACTCAAGAATTATGTAATTATATACGAGGACGGGAGTTTCATAACTCACCTTATCCAAACTTTAAAATATCGAGTGTTTTTTATCAATCTATTCTATAGGTGAACCTGCATAAAAAAACACTATAATCTGAAAAAAACCCTAGTTTTAACGTGTATGACCGCCATTGTAAAATATTGGTTTACAATGAAAACCAACGTGTTTTATGCGATTTCCCAAAATTAGATTACCTGGACAAGGCGAGGTTTGAAACTCACGTCTTCATATATACATAAAAAAATATATATTGAAAATTTATAAAGTTAAAAAAAAAAATAATCATTTTGCTTCCATTTTAAAAGGTTATAGACAGTTATGGTTCGAATAAATGTTATAGTCAGAAACTACGATATAGTTACTAACATTGTTTCTTACTACGATTAAGTAAGAAACTATGTTAGAAACTATATATAGTTAGAAAGAAATATTATTGCTGATTTTCCATCTGAGGTTCATTCTTGCAGATAGCACATGTGACCAAAATGATAAAGATAAATCATACCGGTTGTATAGATTATTAAACACTTCCCAACTACTTTTATAATTTACATTTATCCAACTTCAGTTTTTCGAAATACTCTGTACTTTCATGCAATGCTTAACATTACATAAATTTCGTTGAATTTGTCCGAGAAAAACACCATCAAAATGCACTTCAAATAAATTTCTGCTATAGACTC
This sequence comes from Maratus speciosus, assembly GCA_963932465.1. Lineage (NCBI taxonomy): Eukaryota > Metazoa > Arthropoda > Arachnida > Araneae > Salticidae > Maratus > Maratus speciosus. The sequence continues at coordinate 171,292,793 of OZ010790.1, read as the reverse complement.
TAATATATCCCAGTTCTTTTGCTTGCCCCCTATAACAACTATAATTGTTAGATACACCCTCTTTTCTCTGAGAAACATTCTGCAGTATAGCTGAACACTGCTCTCGCATAAAAGGAAGGTACTTTCTGACACATTTCTGAATTCATTTATGTTCAGAAAATCATGAAATTACCCTGTGTTCTTATTCAGAAACTGCGTAACCGGAAGACTTTTCCGTTTTTTGTTAAAAGCAAAAGACCTTTCTTAAAAATTCTCTCAATGCCGGCTTTTAAACCAAATTACCGACGCGGAAGTGCGAGAAAGGATAAAGACTTTTCATCACTAGACAAAAATCGCTTATAGCTCGATAAGTAATTTATTTGTCAAAAAATAGTAAACTCATTTCGATTCCAAATTGCTTCAATAGCTAGTCTTTCCAGTTTTGCCTATGCGTTTATAAATGAGCCTGATAATGTGTCAGAAAGTTTCTCGTTTTTGAGAAAGCCATTTTGATAAGCAGTTATAGATTTTTTACGTTCTCTTTTCTACACTTTTGTTTCTTTGTGAAACATGCCATTTGAAATTAAATTTACGCGGATTTTTTTTTTTTTTTTTTTTTTTTTTTTTTTTTTTTTTTTAATTTAATCACTTAAGGCGACAAGGAACATACAACTCATTTTTTTATTGTACTTTTTTTTTCACTTTAAATACTAATCAAGGCACACTATATGCATTATGGTATATATTTATCACACAAGAAATGCTAAATACTTTTTTTTTTTTTTGAGAAAAATAATGAATTTTCCGGGATGTTTTAAGTGTTAGAAAAACTTTTCAAAATACAACATGAGCATTCCAGATCAATTCAAAACCCCCAATATTTGTATTCAAGTTTGCTTTATATATACAAATAAAACGCTGCCTCGAATTTTATATATTTGAATGTAAAAGTAAGAAAAAAAACTTTCTACATTTTATGAAATTCTCAGAATTTTCGGTCATATTGCTGCAATTAACTACCTTTAACTTTTGATCTGTATTTAGTTTTAAAAATTCAAGCATAATAGCAAACAGCTATAGAACATTTCAAAGCATTCAGAGGAAAAATTTTGTGCACATTCAAGAAAAAATGGATAGCGACGAAATTTTCTGAAAAAAAAAAGACTAATTTTAAGATTTAGTACAAGCGCAAACATTAAAATATAAAAGTTTATTTCTACGCTGACGATGAAATGAACACTTCTGATGATCGTCTGAATTTGGTCGAAAACATTTTGGAATTCTAACTTGATTTTTAAGGTATTTTAAATAATTTTATATTATATACATACACATAAAAACAATTTTATTACTTTTTACTTATATAACTAAAAATATTTAACTGCCGTACTTTAAATTTTAATACGTCACTTTCTCAAGTTTTCAAGATTTATTTTCAGGATATTGAACCATAAACTGGGGATGTTGTACGATAGGGCGTCGTTACATGCTTGATTGTTTTTACACAGGATTTCTATAGATTCTCCTATAGTGCATGCGTAATAACTGGATGTTGGGAATATGATTTTTGCATGATCAAAATCTATTGCGATATTCTGATTGAAAATTAAACGATTGACGGAATGACACAAAAGAAAAATCAAAGAAAGAATAAAAGAACATAAAGCAGAGATAAAATTTTGTCGTAAACCCACAACTCACTCTTGTTTAAGTTTCTATCAGAATATCACAATAGATTTTGATCATGCAAAAATCATTTTCCCAACATCCAATTATTACGCAACCACTATAAGAGAATCCATAGAAAACCTGTGTAAAAACAATCAAGTATATAACGACGCCCTATCGTACAATATCCCCAGTTTATGCTTCAATATCCTGAAAATAAATACTGAAAACTCGAGCAAAGTTACGTATTAAAATTTAAAGTACGGCAGTTAAATATTTTCTTCTATCCATGAAAAGTGACGTATGAGAACAGAGTGATGCCATAAAATAAATGGAACTGTAATTAATAATAATATATATTTCCTTTGCTGCTGCTACTTCTACTTTCAACTCTGGTAATTATTGGTTCTCTCATCTTCAAAACAAAGTGACGTATTTGTATAAATAAACAACATTTAGTTATTAAGATATTCTCTGATGATGAGCTTGGAAAGCTTGAAAGTACTAAGAAGTTTGAAATAAAATGTATATTTTAAACTTGTAAAAACTTTTTCATCACTTTAGTCGCCTTTTAAGTAAGACTGTGGGCTTTTTTAAGTTCACATTATATATTTTATCCATCATCAATTTATAACATTTATAACTAGAAATTAAAAATAGTTTTTCTTTACTTTCTTTTATAAGCATAAAATGTTCATCTTGAAAATTGCGCCTATTCTTTTAATGTATTTCACGTTTTTCCCAAAAATTTCCGTATTAATTTGACATCGAATTCGATTATCAAAAATGTACAGATTTTTTACACTTGGTAGAAAGCGCAAACAAACGAATTTTTTTCAAAAAGACATATTTTTTTGTCACTTTTTTAAGATAAGGCAACTACAAAGAAAAAAATAAACATTATTTAATTTCTTATTTTAGAATTTAAAATTTTATTTCTCAACGCATAATCGTAAATTAATTAAAATTAAATTACTATTTCATAATAATGTATTTTTTTATACATAAAACTTTTCATCCTTTTTATTTCTAATTTTTTTTTTAAATTTTTAATTCGGTAATAAAAACTGTTTTCGGAAACAAAAAGTGGAGAAATTATATTTCTAAATTAGATGACGCATGTTTTCATTTCCATAAGTGTTTATCCATCAAATTAAGGTGTTTGTGGTTTAGATGTAAGTAAATTATGTTATTTGGATATTAGAATAGGTGTCGATTTCAGAGATTTTTAAGGAGTAAGTGGCTTCTTAAAGCGACAGTGGACGTTCAAAATCGCAAAATCATTAAAAAAATCATTTTTTGTTTTTTTCGAAAAAATGTTCTTGCAATCTTCTACTTTCAAATAAAAAAAAAATTATTCAAATCTGATAATTTTTTTGCAGAGGTACAGCTGTTTTTCGAACATAAACAATCGTTAATCTGCACTTAAAATAAAACTTTAAATCCAGTTTTCTCAAAATGAGAATTTTCGCCGACTGAGTAAGTTCAAAATGCTCCATTCGTCTTAATTTTATACTAATTTTATAATACTTGTTAATTGCTGTTGATATACTTTATTACAAAACTTGCTATTAATATGTGTAAAAAAAAAAAAGTAATATTTTATCACTGAATTTTATCCGAAATGAACAATATTATATGTTTATAATTATTTTCTGCCAAATTACTTAGTATAATTTTAAAATGTATACCAATTTTTGATGTAATATCATAAAGCTATCACAAAAAAGAAAAAAAAAAAAAAAAAAAAATTACAAGTTTTTGAAACAAAATTTAATGCGCATGGAGCATTTTTAATTTGTATCACTAATTAGCATATTATTAATTAATTACTCATTTGCATATTAATATTTTTTAATGAAATTAAGAAATTTTCTTAATTATTGCACAAATTATATGTGTATTAAATTTCAAAACGATTGAGCAAAAACTGTAGAAAATGTTTTTGAACGTCCACTGTCGCCTTAATCTGAAAATTCCAGTTGCTAAACTGCGAAAGAAACACATAAAAGTAATAACGTTTATGTGTGAAAAAAATTCAGGAATACAAAGTGAAAAATAATTTATTTAATATATACACATGTACAACAAAATACATACAAATTACATCAAAATTGTGTACTGTAATCACATAATTCTTTTAACGTGGATATTAATTAAGTGTAACATTAATATTGAACTATGTAGGGTCAGAAGATTAATCTGAGCAGGATACATGTTACAAAAAATATGTATAAAGTAAGCAATCATGGTAGTGGGGAATATTAGAAAAGCACTATTTCTTTTTTTCAATTTGTCACACAAGAGTACATATAAAAAATTGTGAATGTGTGATATTTTGATAAATTTTGCATTATAAGAAACAAAACACAGTTTAAACCTTTTTTTTTTTCAAGAACACACAAGAAAAATTATTTAAAAAAAAATCTTATCACCGTCTAATTATAGAGGTGATTCTATTCCCAATTTTTCGAAAATTTAAGGCTTTCGGTTCTCAAAATTCTCACATTAAAAATGTAACGCAACAATATCGCCAATTTCAACAAACGGTCGCCAAAAACTCAATTTCGTCAATCGTTCGCAGAAAAAATCGTCAATTTGGTCAAAGGATCGGGGAAAAATATGAATGTAGCAAAAATATTGCAAGTAAATGCAAATTTCGTCAAAGAATCGCCGGAAAAATGCAAATTTCACCAATTTCGCCTAGGGATCAGGGGAAGGAACGCGGATTTTGTCAAAAAATACCGAAAGAAGAAACTAATTTCATCAAAGCATCGCGAAAAAAAAAACTAATTTCGTTAAAGGATCGCAAAAAATCCCTCAAATTTCGTCAAAGGATCGCGAAAAAAACGCGAATTACATGAAAACATCGCAAAAAACCTGAATTTATTCACAAGAAGAAAAAAAAAGCGAATTTCGACAAAGTATCGCGAAAATACTCGAATTTTGTGAAAGGGTCGCAGAAATATACGAATTTCATCAAAAGGTCATGAAAAAAATGCATAATTAGCGCATGTAGGGGATTTTCCCTCTTTGCTGTAACCTTTTTAGAAAATCTGCTGCGGATATCAGATTTTTGCTTCTCTAATTGCATATATATGCAATTTAATTGTTGGTATATTCTTATAAAATAAATAGCATCATTTATAATGAAATAAAAACTTTATCTGCTTACCAAAATGTAGATTTATAAAATTGTATGCTCATAAAAAATATATTTTTATATGTCTTGTTATATACTTTAAAATTTCAATTCAAAACAGAGAGTAAGGAACTCAAGAACTAATAGAAAATGGAAAACTGATAACTAGAACTTGAACTATTAATTATGAAGGTTTGATTTAAAAAAAACATACATATAGAAGTTTATCGAGGATCTTATACACTTATAATCAGAGTAAAAATATTTTTATAATTTCTTTCAATATGTGCGTGTGAATTGTTCAAACAATAAAAATGTATTCTCAATAAAATTAATATTTCGTATTTCATTTTAAAAAAATTATATCCATAAAGAGTACACACAAAAATATTGGATTCATAAATGTTTTAAGGAAATTGAGTGAAATTCAATGCGCGCAATATAGACAGATTCTTTAAACTTATTCAAATTTCAAATTACACTGAAAAATTCCTAAATTTAAAAGGACATGCAAATAAAGAAAATGGATTTTTTTTCCCATTTCTTGTTTTTAAAATTTACAATTATTTTTTTTATTTAATTTAATACAAATAAAAAATAATTGGATACATAGATGAAAGTATTTGTTACACTAATCAGCGTTCTATTCAACTATACCTCAAATCAGTATCATATTCATAGTGAGAACTTTCTCACACACTCAAGAAGTCAAATTTAATCTTAGATACACGAACTTGGCAATCACTCTTATTCAAAAAATGGGAAATTGAGTAGAGATTTCTATATTTCGATAAATGCAAAGAATATATTTTTTTTTTAAATACGAAAAGATGATATTTTGAAACAAATTTTCAGAAGCTCTTACAGAGAAAAGTAAAATCAAAAATAAATCACATAAGATGCAATGAGAAATGTTCATGTCACCACGTTACCGTGAGAAATTAATCTCATAAGATGCAATTCATTTATCGAAAATTGAAAACGTTATTTGATTCCAAATTTTTTACAGCTGATGTCTGCTATTTATTTTTCTTTCTTTCTTTCTTTTTTTTTATTTATTTATTTAAAAATTAGTTCACGAATGTTTCTCGTTATCGAGTGGGAAATTTTCCTCCTTTTTTAAAACAAGCTTAAATATATAACCTACTTTTGAACACTTTTGTACAGTGCTGGTCTCCATTTTAAAAAGTGCAAGAATTTTTTTTAATTAAAGATAATCAAAGGTATTTAGATCACGTTATAGGTGCGGGCCCTGTAAGAGCAGGCGTCAAATACATTGCATCTGCCACATTTCTCATAGTGGCTGCCCCTCTTTTTGTATCACAGAATATGTAAAATTATGCGTTTAAAGAAAAAAGTGCGAAATACCTATTAAAAAACTTTTTTCAGTTAGTATTTAAAATTATTAAAGCTTTTAGAAATTCTAGACTTCAGAGAGACTGTATGAAAAAATGAATTAGCACATTAACTTTCAAATTTTTATGCCTATGGAAAATTTATCATAAAATCATCATTGTGTCATCTCTGGAAACACGTAATCTGGTGCAAATAAATATTATACACATATTCAAAATAAAAATTAAATAAAATATACATTTCTGTCGATTTTCTAAGCCCTTTTTTTTTTTTTTTTTTTTTTTTTTTTTTTCAGTTTTTATGTTGCTGTTATAAATAATAATAAAAAAATATTTATAAAAGAATGGAAATTTTCAGTCGAAAAAAAATAAATAAAATAATAATTTTCAAAATTCATAGATGCAATTATTTAAGAAAATGACTTAACATTAGTGACAATATAGTAAATTACTGAAAAGCAAATATAATGAATAACAAAGATAGAGCACAATAATAGAATATAACAGAATGTTTGTTTGTAAGGTCTACATTTGAGTCCTGCGCAAGTAGGATTGTACCAGAACAGAACCAAAACTTCTGCTTCAAGTCAACTTGAAATCTGACACACTTCAACCCGAATCGAATCGATCGCGAACCAGGAATGAAAGAAGAATTAATTCATATTTTAATAGAATTATGGAAAAGTAGTCAATAGTTATGCCATCAATTGTATCTTTTTATGTATTAAAATGAACACATATAATTAATTTTCAAACATATAGTTTTTAATTGAAAATATTTTTGAAAAACTGGTTGAGTCTGAACAAAACTCGAAGAAATCAAAACTCAATATGATCATGAATCATTGAAAGTTAATCTGGTCCACAACGAAAAGAAAAAGCATCAAATAGAAACACAAGTATGGTCGGATTAAAATCTGGTTACTCGAAAATAAGATATGTGCGTTTAAATTATATTTAAAATTACCTCCCTCTTTCGTACATTTTCGGACTCATTTTGAAGCATACATGAATGCCATTCGCAGTACTCTTAAGAATTAAATAACGTTTTTAATTTTTCATAAATAGGATACGTTTGGAATTGCAGTTAATCACACCTTGATGATGACTTTTCCAAGACGATCACTTCACGAAAGTTGGCTTTAACTGTCAAATTTGGTAGCATTTTCTGAATACTTTTTAATCATAAATTGTTGTTGATAAGGACATTTTTTGTGTGTTTGCGATTTATAACATGCAGTTATACTTCTAAGGTTTTTAAAATAAAATAAAGCTGATTTTTAGCAAAAAGTTACATAAACATTAAAAAAAAAAATCTGTAAAATTTTGAAATGTTATTTAAAAAAAAAAAAAAAAAAATACATGATAGCGCAAGCTGCAACAAGCTGAATAACAAGCCTGTAACGTACCAACCATTAAAATAAATTAAAAGAAATGGAAAAACAGCAAGAGTAAACGTATTATTAGTGTTTTTGCCTAAAGAAAAAAAAAATATGCAATTTGAATTTCCAAATATCATGTTTTATATAATAAAACATGACATGTGTTATTATGTAAAATAATTATATACATTTTATTATTTATACACATTCATATACATTTATGTAAAATATAATAAAACGTGCGTAAATGAAATATATGTAAACGGATACCCTATGGTAATGGAACTTTTATGATTTCTGGTAAATGATGCACTTTCACAGATATAAATCTGTCTAATACAGAATACGTTTCGATTTTTTGTTTCCGTCTTAGCAGGTTTCATTAGATTCTTCTAAACTACTTCAAGTAAATTTCACATATACTACTGGAATTAAACTTTATATTTTCTTTAAATTGCTAGCGGGTTGCAGACCCGTCAGCGCCCCCCCCCCCTTCCCTTACTTAATACCTGCACTTTCTTTTCCAATGGTTCTGTGGTCATCAAGCAAAGAAAGGAGAATCTCAACAAAAGAAAGAAGTGGAGACACGTCAACGACGGCCTGTGAAGTTCTATGTCATCTAGAATTCCGCAGAAGTCAACAAACATGAAAGAGAGCGCCTGACCATATCAAACTTTACGACGAAAAGAAACGCAGTCTATTCGATGCCTTACTTAAAAGTCGGATTCATGCATTTGTAACTTTCCGTAACTAAGCAACAAAGTAAAGTAAATCTGGGCCGTTTTCAAAACTACTGAAGTAAAGCTGGCCCGTTATTATCACAGCAATGTATCAGATAAGGCGGATAAATTTCAAAAATTAAAAGAACTCAAGATTAAAATAATAAAACTTTGTAAAAAATCACCATAAAATTAAAACAAAACACAGGACGCGTTTCGAGCTAAAAACATAACAGCTCGTCATCAGCTAAGCATACGTATGCTTAGCTGATGACGAGCTGTTATGTTTTTAGCTCGAAACGCGTCCTGTGTTTTGTTTTAATTTTATGGTGATTTTTTACAAAGTTTTATTATTTTAATTTCTTCATATCGCCAGTTTTCGGTGCTGTTTCGCTGAACTCAAGATTAACTATATTTGTTAAGAGAAAAGCAAGGAAAAGAAAAACAGAAATTTCATAAAAAGGGACAATGTAGGTGAAAAAAAAAAAAAAAAAATAGAGAAATTTTGTATCAAGCATAGATTTTGGCATCTAGCAGTAAAAAATTAGAAGATTTTTAATCATAGTTATTTCAAAATAAGCCCCACCAAAGAAAAAATGAAATTTAAAGTTATTTAAAAAGAGTAAGAAAAGAGTAGAAAAGAATAGAAAAACGAAGATTTCTGAAAAAGGTTTAATAATAATAATAATAATAATAATAATAATAATAATAATAATAATAATAATAATAATAATAAAAGAGAGAGGGAAATCATGTACCAAGCATCATTGTAAAAAAAAATTATATAACGTTACTCCATAAAATTAGTGGCAACATGCTACCTCCAATTTTATGGAGTAATTTAACTTATATAATAGTGTAATTTGACCTGATATAATTGGCGTAATATTACACATTAGTGAAGATGTTCTATGGGGGTTCCCCCCCAACATATGTGAACTTCGGAAATTTGAGCTTAGAGTTGGGAAATTATAGATTTTAAAAATTATAGATTGGAAATTATTATTACTTATTGGAAATTATTATTACTTACTGGAAATTATTATTACTTATTGGAAATTATAGATTTTTTTTTTAAGTAAAAAAAAAAAAAAAATAGATTTTTTATTGTTTTGTTGACTACCTTTCTGAGTTCTGTAATAGTAGAATAGTTAAACTTTCAAAAGAAATACAAAAAGCAGCCAGACTCAATTTCTCATTATGTTTCTCTGTGCTACGAAAATATCATGCATCTACCAGACCTGAATTTCTCTACTGCTATCCATCAACAGTGTATCCAATACATTTCTTCCAAAACTTTGTTCCTTTCTCAAAAATCTAAAAGTATGAGGCTGTTTTCATATGAAGTACGATTATGACTCGTACACAATTGAAGACAAAAACTATCATTAACTAACATTTAGACTAAACAAATCATTAAAAGAACCAATAATTATAATTTTTTTGTTTTTAGTTTCAGCATTTTTCTTTGGAAAGATTTTTTTTTTTTTTTTTTTTTTTTTTTTTGTATAAGTATTATTATTATTATTAAAGACGCATTGAACATATCATTTTAGTTGGAAAATAGAGCAATTTGTTTCACATTGTGAAATTTTTGAATTATAAGTTGGAAAATTTTTTAACTTTCCCCTTCACCCCCCCCCCCCCCCGAAAAGAAATTTGTAGCAACGCCCCTGTGTAACGCAACATCAGTTATATCCCAATAAAATGCAGGCAGAATAATTGAAAAAAAAAATTATGGAGTAACGTTACATATTCTTTACAGTGATAATTATAAACTACTTTTAACAATTCTAGAAAATTGTCACGAAAAAAATAATAACGATAGAAGCGAAAAAATATATAATAGATAATAGAAGTGAAAAAAATAATAACTAATGAAACAATTTAGAAAATTCATAACATATTAAAAATCCAATTTTAGCAATTTCCGCCCAAAGATGGAAATATAGTCGATTTATTTTTATGCTGGCTATGATTTACAGATTCGTATATCGTTGAACACTTCTAAAACAGAGTTGTGTTTAATATAACTCAGATGTGTTCAAATAAACATTTCCTACTGCTCCACTAGATGCAGATACAATTTTTCATACCAGTAAGCCAGACAACTAATTTTCTATTATTTATTGATATATTTTACTATTGCTTTGAGTCGACAATATATATTACAGGTATTTTAAAATTCATTTCAGATAAAAGAAAATAAGAGCCAAAAATTTTTATGGTGTTTTAAGAAGATTTTTTGTTCTTTCTCATTTCAGTTAGTTCAAATTCATAAAACATGTGAAAAATCATCTTCAGAATTTTCTGTCATTAAACGGAAATGTACTCGTATTCCCTTATACTGTCTGCATATTATCTACAGATTTTTGTGCACACCCCGGATTAAGCTAAAATTTAAATAATCCAAGTAAAAAATGTTTAACACAACTAAAAACAAACTTCTAGCAATTACTAATCATAGACAGCAATGTATCTTGTTCTTTGCGTAAGCCTATACAGTAATTTATCTATATTCTACAAACATCATACAGTATACTAAATATATGCATAACAAACTGAAAAACCTTTATTGAACAATTTAAATCCTTAACAATTACGCTTACAAATTGTTTTATCTAGCTCTATTTTATGCAGATGTAGAACTATACACATCTCGTATTATGCAAAAATTGTGTGAAAAAAGCATAATAGAACGGAAAAAGTATTTTTACTAATTAGTGCTCATAGCCAGTACTGTAACTTTATTATTTTGCGTGTCCCCGTAAATGACTAATAAATGTTATGCATCCAATAATGTACAGAAATCATCTTGTACCGAACTTCAGTAATTTATCAATTTAATTATGTTTAATATATAGTAACCGCAGAAAAATGACCCTCGTGCGATTTTTCCCACACGCTGCAATGTGATTGAATTCTTTTGTGTGTCCCTGTAACTAAAATATAAATTTCATAAGGGGGAGCGTTGATTTAGAGGGCTATTTATTTAATATTACAAAAAGCAACAAAATAAAAATAAAATAAAGAGTTGAAAAAATATATAACTTCTTGAGGTGATAGGCGGGGAAATGGAGAAAAGGCTTTTTTTTTCTTCTTCTTCTTCTGGCGGGGAAAGAGTTTGATTAAATAAATACTTATTTATCATTACTATATGCTTAAAAATAGGACAGGAAAATAATTAAATAATAATAAGGTTTAACTTTTTTAAAACTTTTGCATACTTGGAATAGGGCGGGGGGGATGGAAGAAAGTAAAAATTTAGATAGTCGGTTATTTTTTCGTTTCAATAAAGAAACAAACAAAAGAGTTTTACAGATATAAATTATAAATTTAATGATTTTAATCTTTGGGTAGTGTATGAGAGGGAAGAAAAGGGGAGGAAAGCAAGATTTCGGAAAGGGGGGGGGGGGATTTAGACAATAAAAAAAAATAGAAAGAAAAAGCGTGATATTTAAATTGTTTTAAAGAAAACTGAATTTCAGTAAGATTATATCGATCATGTGTTAGACGCAAATGAATAATTTCCTTACTATTTAAGTAGCATTAAATGTAATTAAATAATTAATTATTATAGAGGTTAAATGGAAAATACAGTCTATTCTGTTATTCAAAAGACATATAAAAGTTACTTGTAATTTCAGAAGATCTTTAAAAAGCCGAATGTTATGAAACTGCGCTTAAAAATGTTTCCTAAATTTTAATTTCAGAAAAATTTAACACACCAGAATTAAAAAGCATTAAGTGCCACTTTAGTCCAAACACTTGGTAGTAATTATGCATGCCTGAAGAAGGATTTATTCCATCAAAACGCGTTGCTTGTTTTATAGTTCAGCATTTATTTATATAGATTAATAGTTTATTTGTCAAGAAACGTGAAACACTAGAATTCGTCTATTATTTTATTATGTTTATTCAAACTCACTGAACAGTCCTCACATATAATAATATATCACATATATCACACAATAGTTCTTCATATAAACACGAAATATGCCAATGAAAAAGATTATGGGTAATATGAGTCAAAAATTATTTTTTATTATCGTATTCAATAATTAACTATTTATAATAACTATTTTGTTTTCTTTTAGAAGGATGATTATTATATCGAGATACATAAATTAATCAAAACAAAATAAAGCAATTAAACTTTAAGTAGAATAGAATTAGTACGGTATTATTGAAATTTTAAGTGTGCTCGAGCAGTGGCGACCGAATTTGTAAAGCCCTGGTCTCAACGGAAAGAAAACAAACAATTATACTTGCTAAGACGGAAACTTTTAATAAACAATTTTTTTTTTTCTTGGTCCCTTTCGCTTTCGTTTTCACAGGTTTAAATAAATTGAAATGTTATTATACTTTTGTAAAAATTAACTCACTTACCTTTTCGCACACTCTTCTTGGAAAATTTCGCTGTTCGGTGTAAGCTCCGTTTTACATCTATGAAGAATATCCTCAGGAAGATTGATTTTTTCTTTATAAAGTAAATCTGGTTTGCATGTGTGTGCGGATTTTTCTTCAATTTTTTTCTACCCCTCTGGATTCAGCAAGACTTCCCCGACATTTAATATCTTTGCATGCTAGTTTCCATCTACCGTCCCTGGGCTTGCCTTTAATTCTATAAAAAAAATCCATCACCATTGGAAAATAATCATCCATTTTTAGCGCCAGGCACTTCGAAAACTGTTTTTTCTGTTTTAAAATTAGAATTATAAGAAGCTTTAGTAACTACAAAATCTGAACTTGAACAAAAAGTCACTCCTTCCTTTAAAGGCTGACAAATGTAAGTGTGTTCTTGATAAGTGTTTGCAAAAAAGAAATGCACGAATACGACTTCCACATTTGGCTGACTAATTATTTTAGGAGGTGTCACGTACATCGAAAAGAACTCCCCATAGTTAGAAGGCGTAAAGAAATCATATAGAAAAGAGACACTCGTGTGAACTTTAAAAAATCCTAAACCCATAGCACATCGGTCACTCTCAATTCATGAAAACATCGTTAAGTGAATTAATTGTCGGAATAAGTAATTGGAAATAAGACTAATGCCACGTTAGAACTAACGAATCGGTCCTTTTTACCTCCCATATTGAGAACATGTGGTACATGTACTTAACGAAAGATAATTGTTTCTGGAGACATAAGCCAATTGAGCTATGTTGCTAATTTTCTTGAAATTAATAATAATAAAAAAAAGTTAAAACTGATGTTAAGAGGCTACTTCAGTCAAGTGAAAAGACTCGTTCGCTAATGCTAATCCTATGGAAGAAATTTATAACGATATCTCCGTTACATTTCAATATTTTTAAATGACTTTTTTGCATTGGATAGCTGAGATCGATCTGTACAAAGGCCGTTTTTTAATTTTTCGATTTTGTTTACAGATATTTTTTAACGAGGACGCTTTCATTTTCGGAACCGGTTTCGAAACTGAAAGCATGCTCATAAAAAAAATCTGTAATAAAAATCGAACAAGTAAAAAACGGCCTGCATACATCAGCTATCCAATGCAAAAAAAAAAAAAAAAAAAAAAAAAAAAAAAAAAAATCATTTAAAAATATTAGAATTAGCGAATATTAGAATTAGCGAACGGGTCTTTTCATTTGACTGAAGTAGCCTCTTAAAATGGTTCTCAAATGACCTGCTCGCGAAATTTTCTGACACAGTTCCGGGCTCATTTATAACCCGTTTACTTTAATTTGTTGCTTAGTTACGAGAAGTTTAAAAAGTATGCACCCTCACCCCCTTTTCAGTAAAGGTGATTAACGCGGGTGGTCTATTGGTATATGTCATTAGCATGCCTGTTTGTGGTTTCCGGAATCTGTCTTCCATTCTTGGTGAATACACCCCCCCCCCCCTTTCCCCCGAATGAAATCCGAAGAAATCATATGCTGTTTGAAAAATAATAATTATCATCTCAAAGTGTCAAAGCGTACTTGATGGATATTCAAATTGTATTTTTTCATGATGAATATGTTATTGATTTGAGTTAGTGGAATAGAAAGCTTCAATAGTGTAGTCAAAATGAATACTTTCATAAAAATACCGAATTATGTTTAATCTTTATTAAATAATAAATAATAATACTAATAACTGTAAATCCTAAATACTTGAAATGAGTGTAATAAAAAATTCAAAATTTAAAAATTTAAGAATTTAGTTTAAATTCGAGTAAGTTTAACTGTGTACAGCATTGAATTTCATCAAAATTTACTTAAAGCATTTTCAGGTTTAATATTTTTATGTGATTTTTTCATGCATATCTATTTTAAAAGTGAAATTTCAAAAGAGAAATAACAATATTAATTTTAATGTAATACTTTTTTATTGTTTGAACAATTCGTACACACATATGGAAAGATATGAGCTAAAATAGGTTTGCAGTGAATATAAATTTATAAACTCTTTGTTAAATTTCAAAATGTATATTATTCAAAATAAAAACTTTATATAAGATATTTAAATTGTAATTATTTGTTTTAAATTTTAAATTAGTGGTTAAGTTCCTAAAATTTTGTTTCAAACTAAATTTTTAAAGTATATAAAAAACATTAAAAAATATTCATTTTTATAAACAAAAACATTATTATATCTTTATAAATTATACATTATAATTCACAAGAATATACAAGAGCAACTAAACTGTGGTTTATATACAGTTAGAGAATATTTTCACTTGAACGATAGAAAAACGCAATATTTCATCAAATGCGTCCCTTAAAACTTAGGGCTTAGAATAATGCTTACATCGCATAACAAAATAAGAAAAATAATATAAAATAAATAATACAGAGTTTTACGAATACTAATTTCAGGCACATTTCCTTTGAAAGAGACAAAAAAGTTCAAAATTTCGATTGTAAATTTCTATTACCATGCTTTTTTTATATGATAATCTCGGGAATTACACACTAACGTTTATAATTAAGTTATCTCAATAAATATAGGTGAATTTTACAAAATGTTTCAAATAAAAATAAATAAAATGTAAGCAAAATGTTAGTTTCGTGAATCCTCGTTTTCAGTAAAATAAAATAATTAGTAAAATAGGTTTGTGAATTTTATTTATAGAACTACATATAATTGTGTTCGGGCTATTCAAAAATTCATAAATTATTACTTAATTTTTGCAAAATCTCTTTTAACGAATAATTTTACTGAATTAATTTATTTTATCGAAACACAAACACAAGAGAAGTAATAGCCTGGCACAAGGTGCCGAAAATGGTAGACACTTTATTTTTAATCATAGGCGGCGTTAGTTAGAGCTACCAATTCAAGACCTTTAGTAGAAAACTTAATACATGGTTTAACAAGTCGTCAAATAAAAATATAAATAAATAAATAAAATTTATATATACGTGATTTGATAATTTCCTTTATATACATTGAAATAAGTCTTACTACGTTTCTCTGAAACAAACAAACACATTTAACATTATATTATTATGAAAGGGTACAATATATGATTTAATAACGATTAACAGTACTCATTCAAAATATAGCCGCTCGTATATCCTGTTGTCTCTTTTATTTCAAACTTTTTTTCATTACTTTTAGTATTATTTATTCCATAACGAATGAGTATCTGAAAATGCCCATTTAAATTCATCATAAAAAAGTAATGCAATTTATTAAAATTATATTTAAATATACACTTAAACCTACAATTTTAGATACACATGTTTTAATTTCTTTAAGGTTGTTAAACTTAATTCTAGATTTTTCTCAAAAATATATATTAACTAAGACAGATAACACGGAAGATAAATTATAAAAGAAACTGAGAAGCAATAAAGAATATGACATGCTCTTTTGCTTATAGTATCTAATTTTTTTTAACAAATGAAAAGTAGGATTTTCTAGCTTTGTTTGTCTATATCCAATTTATAATATCCTTATAACTACTTTCTTTGTGCTAAAATTTATTTTGTACTAAAATAATTTAAAATGAAATTTTCTGTTTCATCCATTTTTTGATATAGCAAATTAGATTGGATAGCAAGTTAGATTAGACTAGCTGAATGATAAGGAATTGCCCACAAATTGTCAATTTTAATTAATTTTTTTTTAATTTCATTTTTTATTGATGCTTTAGTTCTTCTTGGATAACCACCAGAAAGAGCCTATACCATGATCAAAAGGGTAACCGGAAAAAAAGTGACCGGAAAAAACGTGACAGGAAAAAAGGGGACAAAATAAACAACAGCGGAAAAAACGTGACAAGGAAAATACGTGATCGGAAAAAAGGGGACAAGGAAAAAACGGGACACTGAAAAAACGGGACCGTTTGGTGCTACTTGTACTTTGTCCGGTATGGAACCGTTATAAATAATACAAATATTTTAAGTCAATGTCTACAAATGCAAATTTTGAAAAATGGAGTGGAATATTTGCATACTAGAATGCTTGTTTACAGCTCTACTTGATTTTTGACAATCGCGAACGGGAATACGTATATTTTCCGTCGATGTTTAAGAATGCAAATATTGAGAAAAGTCCCGCATATTCGCATATGAAAATGCATATTTACATCACTACTTGATTTTTGATATATGTAAATTAGGAAACAGCATATTTTAGTCCCGCCGTTTTGGGCCTGATGCCATTTCGATTCCTAGCCATTTCGGTCCCTTGTAGTTGTTGTTGGAAGCAGCTATATTGTTAATAACAAAATCTCAAAAATTAAATTGTTTTTATTGGCGTATTTATTAGTAACAAATCAAAATTATTTCAATTATTAATTGTTTATATAATTAATTTATCAATTACTTGTTTAAAAAATATTACATGAGCTATATAATAATTACAGGGTAATGCAAATATATATTTTTTTTTTTTAAATTTTCGTTTACTATAATGTCATTAGATTATATAAAAATGATAATGATTCTGAGGATAAATATGTTGTTTATTTATTTATTATTTAGTTCATAATATTTTCTTGCTATTTAAATATAATTAATTAATAATATCTAGTTTTTTTTTTTTATTGCAAACTATAACTGTGCTAAAAAAAAAATCTAATTCTACATCTGGACAATAACATCACCTAACATCAATTAAAAAATATTTTACATTTTTGTACAATATTACATTATTATTATTATTAATTAATAATAATACCATCAGTCAACAAAACAATTACTTAGACTTAAATTTTTGACTGATTTTTAATTTTTTTCTTGGGAGGGGGGGGGGGGATAATAAATAAAAACTTTTGAATAAAAACTTTAATTGATGAATAATTGCTATTAATTAATTATTAAAATAGTTAGTAATTTTAATATAAAAATTAAATTAATGTTTTAATAAATATATTTTTTAATTCAATTTATTCTTAATTTATTAAATTATTAACGTTAATATAAATTACAAATTTCTACTTTAAAATAAACTCAATACAAATTATATATTCAGTTTATCATTATATTTAATATTAGCTATAAGCTGAAATTTATCCTTTATCTGCTTTTTTATTTTATATTTAAAGTTACTGAGATTTAAAACTATTAATATAATTAATAATAAAACTAAGATAAAAAAATTATTAAACTTACTTTCTGGGAAAGATGGGGGAAAAAGGTAATTAAAAGAAAATAATAAAAAACAAATGCAAAAAAGCTTAGTTTTGTCAGTTAAAAAATTATTTATTAAGGTATTAATAACATTATCACGTAAAATTAAAAATAATCATTTTATTAAAAGAAATAGGTCTAATTTTAATAAAATTTGCTCACAAAACTATTCTTCAAGGTTGGGAAGACTTAAAAAAAGTTGCAAGCAACAATTATAAAAAGAAAGAGCACAGAGAAGGGGGGGGGTCTATTTTTTTAACAAAATATTTATTTCAGCACGCCCTAGTAAGCAAATCTCTGTTGATTTCCCAATGCATAATGGTAAAGTAACTTATGAAAACAAATTTATAAGATGCAACATTGTATTGAAAATATCAGATATTTGTTACTTAGTTAGTTTTTAGTAATTGTTTATGAATAAGTTCAATATTTATAAATTCCGTGTCATGTTTTTTCGGGTCACTTTTTTTCCTTGTCACGTTTTTTCCGGTCACGTTTTTCCCTTGTCACGTTTTTACCGCTCTTGTTTTGTTTTTTCTGTCACTTTTTTTCCTGTCACGTTTTTTTCGTTCACTTTTTTTCATAGATTCGGTCAAAAGAAGTATCAAAATCGAAGCATTTTTTTCCGAATCTACTCGTTGATAGTCACTAAATACTAACTTTTTTTCTAAAAGTCAGTTAATAAAAAATGACATTTTGAGGAAAATCCCTTATCATTCAGCTGCTTTTAGAGAACAACTAAAAATTAGCTCACTCTAACGCCGATATCTTTCTGAATTTTTACGATATTTGACTGAATATTTATAATAAATTGCTCCATAGAGTTGACTATTAAATTATGTAACACCGCAAAAAAAGAAGCACAATTAAATAAACAACCCGAATATAAAACTCTGGAAAATAAATCAGCGTAAAATAAAGCACCCGAAAGATAAAGCCGTATATTAGAAGGACTTCAACTCTTGGTTACAATTGCCAAGGTTTAATCAAACTAAAACTGCTACAAAAGCATAAAATGGAAAATGAGCTGAAGTTTTTCCTTCGGGACGGGCCGATGGCAGTCCGAAATCTCCAATAGGGATTATTCTCTTCCCCAAAATGATTGAGTTGCAACCAGGGCTGCGGAGTCGGACCAATTTTTGAGAAAAAGAGTCGGAGTCGGAATCGCTAAAAAACAAGCCGATTCCGACACTAGATTTTTTTGTTAGACATCTTAAAAATGAAACAAGTGGGTAAGTGTGATCACAGATCGTACAGAGGGTTTCGTTTAATATTCCTTTCAAAACACTTTATGCTTTTGAAAAATCTGTTAGTTCCACATTTCACAGCCAGGGGGCGCACTTGATTCTAAACAAACCTCTATCCGAACGAAAATACGTTTTATATACTATCCGCAGATATGTTAGTCAAGGGGATTGGGCCGATATCACCCGAGATAAAAAGTGGGGTAAAAAGTATCCTGGCGGTAAAAAGTGGGACTAAAATATGTAAGGCTATGGTGCATAATATGAAAGAATGGTCAAAGGGGTGTCGGCAAAAGTTGGAAAAGTACTCCCCGGGTGAAAAGGGCGGAGGTTAGAAAAATTGCTTAAAATACCCAAGTCCCGGAGGAGTAAATAACATAAGACTTTTTGAAAATTTTATGATTTGCCGTGTGGTCTGAGGCATTCAGCTATACGTATGCAAAAATTCATGTCTCCAACTTAATTAGAGGCTCTCTTAGAAAGAATTGCTTAAAATACATATGTGGTAGCTCAAAGGGTTAAACGTAAGACTTTTTCAAGATTTCATGATATGTCGCCTGGCCTCAGGTGTTCTGCAATAAGTATGCAAAATTTCAAATCTCCAATTTAATTAGAGTCTCAATTAGAAAGAATTGCTTAAAATACACAAGATGGAGTTGAAAGGGTTAAACATAAAACTTTTTCAAAATTTATTATTTGACGTGTGAATTGAGTTGTTGAGCTATAAGTATGCAAAATTTCACGCCTCCAACATAATTAAGGGCTCACTTAGAAAGAATTGTTTAAAATACACATGTGGGACCCCAAAGGGTTAAACGTACGACATTTTCAAAATTTTATGCTTTGTCGTATGATGTGAGGTGTTCAGCTATAAGTACCCAAAATTTCATGTCTCCAACATGTATAGTTTCTGAGAACGGGCTCTGTGACGGACAGACAGACAGACGGACAGACAGATTAGCGAGACTAATAGAGTTTCGTCAGATGAACGAAATCCTAATTAAACTAATTATATGCAATTTTAAATCTATAAAATGAATTGTTATTGTTATTTGTGGACTATATCAGGCTACTCAAGTTACAGATGACCGATTTACTGCAGTGTACAAAGTAGATACAAGGGTAGGTAGGTATTGCCCATATACAGAGTAGATGAAAACTGTTTATTTCATAACTGTAGTAGATATTTTACATTTCCTTCTATATATATGAAAAAAGTTTTGATTTGGAAATGGACCAATGAAAATCTGCGTAGATATTCCGGGTAGATCGGCATCCAATTTGAATGCTTAAGCATGGCCTTTCATCGTTAATATTTAAAAAAAAAACTGTTGCATACAAAAATATGAAAATCGGCGGTATTATAGCGAAATGTTTGATAAACACGCTGATGCAGACAGTTTTCAAATCGAAGAATTATTTTAAGATATTTAATGCTAAATTGGTACAAAATCGTTCTATTAAAAATGTTTTATTGGAACAAAAGCTATACATCAGAATTTAATCATTTTTAGATCATTTTATACGTTATAAGTTCCCGGTGTGCATATTGCATTTATTTTTCTTATTAGACCCATTTTTGAGGTTTTATTTCTAATTTAAATTCAAATTTTCAGCATTTCGAGAGATATTTTTTACAAAATTTAGAAAATGTTATTAATTTAAACTGTTGCCAATTGTATAAAAAGCGCAAACAATAATGTTTACTTCATATTAAAAATTTATTTACACGTGACTATTACAAACAGAAAAAAAACTTTAAAATTAGAATTAAATGATTACATGTTAATAGAAGGAAAATTACGTCATAAGAACCATATTTACACTTGAATTTGAGAAACAAAATCTTAAAATAAAAAAATCATTATTATGCATTAAAACTTGTAAATGGAGGAAATTACGTCATATTTAAAATGCCCCAAAAATATGGCAAAACAGTTTAAATTGAAAAATATATTTGCGTGAGATATTTTGAGATAATCTTTTCAACTATTATCGTGGATTCGAAGACAGCGCAAATAATATTTCCTTCTAACAACAAAAGTATTTTCACATGAATATTAATAAGAGAAATAAAACTTTGGTGTAAATTACGTCAGATTTGAAATGATACATTTAAAATGAATTATTTAAAAGAACTATCTTATAGCGCAGTTAAAAAATACCGGGAGACAATGACACTGTTTACTTAATTCATTTTACATTAGCTTATTTTCCAATGTTTAACTAATTTTTTTAATTAAATACGAAAACAGCCATTGTGTCTCTTAACAGCAGCAGATTTGGTCTTAAAATTCCAATCCAAGGAAAACGAATGGAAACCTGTTTATAGAGAGATCGCTACGGGTTTTTTTTTTTTTTTAAATTTTAATTCAATATTTTTAAAGCCGATCAAATTAGCGTGCTTTTTGGATTTTGGTGTGCCTGAACGGAGGTTGGCGAGCGTAGCTCGTAGGGGGCAGAGCCCCCTAGTAGTATATAAATAAGTACTTCCCTCATATTTTTGGGGTTTGCGGATAGAACCAGAGGTACAAAGGTCTGGAAGGACCCAAAGCCCGGAAAATGAAGGGAATTTTTCAAACAGGCCGTGTAAGTAGAAATAAGACAATTTATGTTAATTGACCATTAATGACTGTTAAAATGTTATTTTAATGACTATTGAAGAGATTTGGAATCGAACAGCGTTTTCCATTTTTTTTAAATAAATTAATAAAATATAAGAGATTCTTGTCACGAGACTGCAGGTTTTTATCCTTTCCCGTGCTATCGCCTCTGAAAATTCGATTAAAAACTTTAATTTTGACAGTATTTTCTCAAAGGTATGTTGCCTTTATCAAAAAAATGGATAACGTAATAACGTAAAGTTTCTGAATAAGAACACCGGCACCAATCTTATGCGTTTCAGAAAAGAAATGAATTCAGAAATGTATCAGAAAAAATCTCCTTTGGTATTTGAGAAAAGCCTTATTAAATGACAAAGAAATATTTTTAGAAATCTGCTTTTTGTTATACAGATTCAAAAGTTATCATGTTTTTAACCCACCATTTTTCCATTTATTCTCAACTACATTATTTTTTTAATGAATCCTTATTTAAATGTTGAAACATTTAATACTCTATAAGTAATCATTAATGTTGCTATTCTGTATTCTCTGTCTTGCGAATACATACTAATTTTAAAATATACTGTAAAATTATCCCATAAATATGCATGCAGTATGCATTCAGATTCTTTAAAAGAATTTTTATTGTATGTTTAGAAAAACCTAGATTTTTTTGTAGAAATTGAGTCATTTAATTGATTTTTCCACGGCCCCGCCGGGCCTGATTTCACTGATTTTGTACGGGCCGGGTCATGAACTGTGAAAATATAAATGAACCGGGCCAGGCTCGGAAATTACGACCCGTGCAGGCCTCTAAAAAAGATAATCAATGCCGAAATAGTGAGATTTGAGCTTTATTTTTCTTATATTCTATCATTATTTAAATCAACAGGCAACATTAGTACCCCAGCCCGAGTACTAGTGCAGTCATCCCGGAATCGGAATAGGAATCGGAGTCGGAGTCGATAAAATATCCCGGAGTCGAAGGCGTCCATTTTTCGCACCGACTCCACAGCTCTGGTTGCAACACCACGTGTATACACATTCATATACATTTTTAAATCATTCCCCAATGATTATAAAAAACATGAAAAAAAAAGAAAAAAGTTTCCACTTTTTAATTATAAATTGTATGAGGTTTTTTTAAATTAAATACATAATAGATTTTTTATTTTTAAATTAATAGAGTGCTTGTCTGAAAATTATAAAAATTTAAATTAAAAATTAAATTTTTCAATATTTTGTCTTTTTCACTTAGTTGAACAATTTTAGAGGTAAATAGAAATAAATGTTAATACTAAGTATAGCAGCCTGCTGCAGTAGACCAACAAAAAATTACAAATCCATCTAATTTTATACGTTATGGTACATATATTTTTTTTCGAATATTAATTACGGAATACATAAAATATTTTTAAAAATATGATAAAAAATATTATGCTATGTAACATTTGAAAAAATTAAGAGAAAAAGCTTGTTAGAAGCTTCAAATATCCGAATCCAAAATTGCAGCTCATTTCATTAAGTGGTTTTCGAGTTAAAATTAAAAGAAACTACCGGAATTGCAGTTTTGTTTACAACTATAACAAGTAAGAAAAATCATGCGTTAAGCATAGATTATGAAACACTTTCCAACACTTCCTGAATGCTTTAACAAAACTTCATTATTTAGGGAAATAAGGTATATAAGAGGACTAAGTAAACATTTTAGAAAACGCATAAAACATTTGAAAAACTGATTTCAGCAGTTACCATCCATAGCAAATATGTATTCCAATTCTTTTGAACAGCTCTGTATTTGATTTGCAGGTTGATATATATGCTATATAATGGGGAAATTTAGTTTAGCAAGAAAACGAATACAGGTTGAAATTTCTCTTTCAGCAATTTATACTCATAGATGGAAACATACTTGTATACTTTTGTACAACCCTATAGTTAACCTAGTACCTTTATTACACGCCACTATTTAGCTAAAGTTTAATTCAAAGTAAAACACTCTTAAAACTACTGGAATCACATTTCCAGAAATTATCATTTATAGACGGTCATGTATCCAATTCTTTGCGTGACCCTGTATATAATTTTGTCTATGTTCTACAAACATTTCTTAGTAAACAAAATGCAGTTCAGCGTAAAAATGCATAACCCATTTAAAAACCACCTTTAAGCAATTTACAATCATACTCAGTAACCATTACGAAATCTTTTGTGTAGCCCTGTATATGAATTACAGCGTTTATACACACCATATACAATGCATAAATATAGTGAAACATAAAAGCACATAACATAATTAAAAATGCATTTCCAGCCATCATTGCTACCGTACAGTTCTTCGGATACAATATCGTATCTGAAATCTTTTTTGCGTCCCTGTAAGTGCTATGCACTTCTTATTATACATGAAATAAGTAGTAGTAAACTTCAGCGACATATATAAATTTCATTACACATGAAATAATTTAACATAATTAAAATATGCCGGAAAAAATTCCCTCCACCCGTATATCATTATGTAACGGAGATATTTTGTGTGGCCCTGTAAATTATTACTAGTAAATCTGCAGATCAGAAGCCTCAACGTCATCTTTGCAAGTCATTGTTTTTTAACACTCATTGCGTAATATTCAACTTCCTACAAATCGCTTTTTAAAGTTTTCAAATTACATAAATATTTATAAGCATACAAGATACTTCGTAAAGTTTCAGAAATTAAAAGTGTTAAACAAGTGGTTATACACTGATGTTCTGAAATTCTGATGAGCTACTTATTCTGGTAACTTTTTAAATCACAAATTGCATTTCTTCAGGGGTTTTGCCCCCCTGAACCCCCCGTAGTCTATTTAAATTTACATTCGTAATTTTTTATTGATTGTGCGGATGGTTATAGTATATCTTAGATTTTTTTTACGCTGTGATTTATAAGGATAAACGTAAGTTTTTTTTATAAATTAATAAAATTTAAATTTAAAATAAAATATTCATGTTAACCGTACACAGACAATAAATCTTGAGTGACGCCAAAAATGTAACCCTAAAATCCGCTACATTCGGAACAACACAACGACGTGCTTAAAAATACAATAATATTTTTAGTAATACAGTTTTTAATTCATAATACAATGAAATGCTACCTTAGAATGCTTATTGCTTAAATGTAAGCAGATCATTTTCATTTTACAGAAAAAATGCACGGATGAATTCAAATAATTCGGTCCCTGTTCCACGTGCTTGTTTTGTTTGGGCCGAATGAGGGCATTTAAATCTGAGCAAAAACGCACATCACATTGCAAACTGCTTTTACGGCATACTGCATCTCCATCTATCTCTTTCCTCCGTGAATAATAGTTAATTTTATTTTACCCAAGATCTTTTTATTCCAGCATCTTTTTTTTTTTTTCGATAAATGACGTCTAATTCACCTGCTATGCGTACTTACTCAAAACTTTTCATCTTGTTATATTAAGAAATACTCCAGAATTTTCTTTTTATTTCCAATATGCCGGCATATTAATTTTTCTATTCTTAATTTTATTTTTCATTTTCCTGTTTCACGACAAAACATTTCAATTGAAAATTGTTTAAAAGAAAATATTATTCCAGGTTGTGATTTTCTTGGCAACAACTAAAGAAATATTTGTAAATGTTATGGAAAAATGTTACGTTATTCTCTATGAAAATAATGAACTTTTGTATTTTTAAGCAAAATATTTGAATAAAATAAATAAAATAAATGAAATATTACCTATTCTTATTTCTGGGCTAAAATCCATCTATATGCAAAGATACAAATGCATTAATTCATCCGTTTTGACGCTGGCTTTACTCAAACATTATACACGCAATTATACTAATATTATTAGGACCAAATATGTTGCTAGGCAACAGATGAAAGAAAAGGAAAAAAATGAAATATGCATT
The DNA here is from genome assembly GCA_963932465.1 of Maratus speciosus. NCBI lineage: Eukaryota > Metazoa > Arthropoda > Arachnida > Araneae > Salticidae > Maratus > Maratus speciosus. The sequence continues at coordinate 171,267,193 of OZ010790.1, read as the reverse complement.
ATGTCAAATTGATAAAACAAAATCCTTTATATTATTGGAAAACATGCATAAAATTCCCCCCAATATTATAAACCCAATTAAAAAAAATCTCGCAAATATATTGACAAAATTTCAAACTAATTGGAATAATTTAATAATCTTATTTAAAAATTTCAGCATCAAAAATTTACCATTTAAATCCATTTTTCATATGAGCCATTTCTTTCAACAAATGAAAATCTGAAAATCGTCTGACTTGCCATAGACAAGCATTATAGAGAAAAATAAAATGTTCCATATTTCCCGAACGAATGAACCAAATTTAACCAAAAACTATACAGCTAAGTCCGGGTACCTCATCAATATGCCCAAGGAATTTCAAGCCGATCGGATGCTTTTTGCGGCAGTTATCGCGGAACAGACAGACAGACTAACAGACAGACAGACTAACAGAAACCAAAACTTTTCGTATCTCCACAGTAAGCCTTCACTGACGTTTCGGCAATTATAACTAGTAAATCTGCAGATCAAGAGCCTCAACGTCATCTCTGCAACTCATTGTTTTTATCAAACTTTGCGTAATATTAATCTTTCTACAAAAACAAAATTTAAACTATTTAAATTACACAAACATTTATAAAAGGAAAAAAATATTTCGATGGTTTCAGACATTAAAAGCGTTAAATTAAACACGTTGTTATGTAAGGATATTCTGAAATTCTCACGAGCTACTTATTCTAGTAATTTTTATATAATAAAGCAAATTTCTTCAGGGGGGCTCTGCCCCCCTGAACCCCCCGTTGTGTAATTTATTTTGCATTTGTAATTTTCTACTGATTGAGTTAATGATTACCCTATATCTTAGATTTCTTTTTACACTGCGATTTATAAGGATAAGCAATAATTCGGTCAAGCATTTTACGTTATCCTAATATCCATACAGCAGTATTTACTTGCCTGCTAACCACAAATACCTGTATCTAATGGATAAAGAACTTTTGGAAATGTAAACTGAAACATCTAATTTAGAAATCTAATACCTTTATAAATTTTGTTTATAAAAAAATAATTTTGATTACCATTCTACAATATTTATATCTAAGATCTAATCTAAATATCAAAAAATGTACTCGATAGCATTAACTTACTAAAATCACCCTAAAGTAGGGGGGCATCTAAACCTAACAGTTAATAATTCATCATCGTTAAATAGATAAACATGATTTGGCGCCTTTAAGTATTTTTTTGTGATTTTCTTTTAATAGTATCTACATTTAATTTAAAATCGTGATGTTACAAATACCGTTGAAATTTGACGCAAACCTATGTTCAGGTCAAATTACGAAAGGTTAACTAACATTTCATTTCCCTTAGCCGGACTTTCTGTTTCATTTTTCGTAATAAGGATTATTTTAATAATTTAATTTATTTTACACTCTACAAGCTGTTACACGGACGTTGTTCACGTAGCATTAAAATAGAGATAAATGCATTAAGTAAAACATTTCACTCCCCACCAGACATACCAAGTCTCAAGCTTTTTGCACATCACTATTATCTTAGAGAAAATGTTCTTTTAAATCGCGCAAATGTTTCAATTAAATAAAGTAACATTTTCTGTATTAAAATACTGGTATCCAGAACGCCGGAGGCTTGGCAGCTCTGCTCCTCTTAATAAAAACATATATGATTAACCAACACTTTATCACATTTTATAGGAGACAATACGGAATTTCTTATTTGTATGGCCTTACATATATCTCAGTCATAAAAATGTAAAATTTTGTGCCAATTAATGCACGCAATTGCGAAAATGAAATCGCAAAGAATGAGAAAAGGAAGGCCAAGTAAAATCGTGTAAATCGAGGAATCTTTCTTCGTAGTGCTGGGAAAATACTGCTACAAAAACTATTTTAGGTGGTATTTGGTGTGAAATGTTTATATGTATTCATTCCTGTCCTATGTATCCTTTTTTTATATTTTTTATTTGCTTATTCCATTTTTCTTTTGCACGTGAAAATCTTATAAATTAAAATTAACTCTTTCGGAGAAATTGTTATTCATTTTTTTTTTTTTTTGGCAACAATAAAGTTTATAAAATTTAACAGAATAATGTCAGTTTATTCTGTATGAAAATAACGAACTTTTTCATTTATAATCAAATAGTTGAATAAATAAATGAAAATATTATTCTATATAGTATATAAATACTATTTTCATTTCTGCGTTTAAATAAATCTATATGCAAATATCTATACAAAGGCATTCATTAATTCATTCCTTTTGCTTTGATTTGACTTCAAAAAACCATACATACTTTCACATTTATGATATTTTTAGATGAGATGCTGTTGCTACGCAACGGTTAAAAGAAAAAATGAAATATAAGTAAATTCATAAAATAAAATGTTTTATATTATTCGAACACATGTATAAAATTTTATCATAAGTTATACACCTAATTTAAAAGCTCTGACAAATGTTTTGACAAAATTGCAAACTAATAAGAATAATTTAATACTCTTATTTAAAAATTTCAGCATCCAAAATTTACCATTTAAATCTATTATTCATATGAGCGATTTCTTTCAACAAATGAAAGTTTGAAAATCGTCTGACTTCCCATAGAAAAGCATTATATCACAAAATAAAATGTTCTGTATATTCCGAACGAATGAACCAAATTTAACCCAAAACTATACAGCTAAATCCGGGGAGCTCATCAACATGCCCAGGGAATTTCAAGCCGATCGGATGCTTTTTGCGGCAGTTATCGCGGAACAGACAGACAGACTAACAGACAGACAGACTAACGGAAACCAAAACTTTTCGTGTCTCCACAGTAAGCCTTCACTGACGTTTCGGCAATTATTCTTTGCACCGCATATTCTGAGGAATGCATATTTTAGTGCATTTGATAAATGCATATCAATTTTAATATGTTTGAAAGCATGTAACATCATTGAAAATCATTTTAAACGATTTTTTCCCATAGGCCGTAATGTAACGGAAAACTTTTGACTGTCCCTGTAAATGAACTAAACATGCTACAAACTTCACTTGAAATAGGGTTCGTGCTATGGTAGAGGTCACTAACATACAAAAATTTCAGAACGATCCGAGTATATTTACGGGAGTTAGAGCGCGTACAGAGGGACAGACGACCAGACAAACCGAATGCATAAACACTTTTCAACTTTGTTGGAAAGTGTTAAAAATGAATTTAACATTGACTTTGTGTTTGGTATTCTAGGGCAATTTTTTAATTAATACAAATATAGTGTCAATTTTGGGTGTTCATATTAAAAATTTCATTTTTGTATACGTGTGTTATTATTATTATTATTATTATTATTACTCTTGTATTATGTGTAATTTAAAATTTTGATACAGCCTTCCAAATATGCTCATTTTAAAATAAATAATTTCCCTGAAACTATAGTGCGAATTCCATGAAAATTCGTTTTTAGACTAATTAAGTGGTGCAGAATTTATTTATGGTGTCAAAATTGTGACTTGCTTTAGAAAAAAAAAAAAAAAAAAAAAAAAAAAAAAAAAGATTGAGTTTGTTTTCATATACATACATATAGCCCTCTAAGCAAAATTTATATACATTATTTAACAGTAGACTTTATTTCTGATAGTTTGGCACCAACAACTTTCTGCTATGATAATTTATTGCTTAATTTGTGGGGGCTGTTTATTTATTTATTTATTTATTTATTTATTTATTTATTTTTTTACGACTGTACATTTATTATAAAGATTAATCCAGAATTTGAAAAAAATAACAAAGTAATTTAATTTTTTTTATATATATAAAATTCATTGCATTTTGCACTTTTTCTCTTAATGGAATTATTTCTAAATTTTCTTTTATTACATAAAAAATAACATAAGTTAACTTGACAAAGTTAATCAAACTTCATTTCCCCTGCAAAATCTTTGTCTTTTTAGTAATTTTTCTTCTTAACTTTTCTTTTTCTCATTAAAATATAACTTATTTACCGTTTTTTTTTTTTTTTTTTTTTTTTTTTTTTTTTTTTTTTTTTTTTAGGATTTGCTTAGGCATATCTTCTGAAAATGTGGTGATCCCAATTTAGTCTTTTTTATGAAGATTTTTTTTTTATTTTAAGAAAATATTACAAAGTTTGTAGCCCTTTTTCGAAAACAAAAAAATTCTAACTTTTCTTCTCTTTTGAGTTTTATGTCTCTGAATTATTTATATATATATATGAATTACCGGCGCTAGATTACAGACAATTTATCTTGTAACTCTCTATGTCTCTTTTTACCTCTTTTTTGAATCTCCATGTTGTCCAGATTATATTATCTTTTTCTATGCGCAATAAAAACCGAGCGATAGTTAAAAGACATCAAAGATTAATTGTTGGCAACCTTAGTTTTTGCTATAATCTTTGCTAAGCCTTTACTGATCAATAACCAATAGATCAATAAACGTTCCATCAAACCAGTGTGAGGAAATGGAAAATTAATGATGTATACCGAAAAGAAAGCGATAATCAAAACCGTACTTTCCGGATTCTCCGAAAACTCATCAATCAAGTACTCAATCAAGCACTTCCGTTAGGAAAGAACCTGAGCCCGAAAATCATTTAGAGTGGGAAATGTAAAGGATGATATAGGAGTCGCATAGTGCCAATGTTCAGTTCTAAATTTCAGCAAGATAAAAAAAATCTAAATAAATACTATTGGCTATGTTCTCGCTATAAAACCTGCAACGCAAGAATTATATTAAAACTGAACCAAAGTTCGTTTGTAATTCTAGGCACAAAAACAGATAATCTTAATGGGTACAATATTTTCAACAATAATTTTTAAATAGAAATGTTACTAAATTATGTACAAATTAAAATCCAATCTTCAGTTATAGATATAATATCTAAATTCTTAAAGATTGCATGCAAAAATATTAACTAATCTAAAATGCATCTTTTGTGCGCAATTAACAAAAAAAAAATGGTTTTTATCTTTCTGAGAAAAATATCTTTAAAAGTGTCTTTTAAATCATTGTTTGCAGTAAAATGGTGGACGCATTTTTTTAGTCATAACTTACGTAAAACTATAAATATTTCTATGCAAAATGTTTTAAAATGCAACAAACTACTATAATGTTCTTTCATATATAATTTTTTGAAAAATCAATATTTTGGTGATTAAACAGCTCTAGTCTCTTAAAATTTCAAGATAATAAGAATTTGTTGCTAACAAACAAATGCTTAATTTTCTTTTATAATCAGAAATATTTAAGTTACATATACATATATATCAATCTTTTTGAAATATGAATCTACTCATTTTAAGGTAATATGATCTCTACAATATACAACTCTTTTTTTAAATAGTCTAGTAAATTTTCACGGGAAATAATATATATATATATGATTATAATCTGTTGATTTTAATCCATGTACAGAAGAGCGCCGATTATCGGAACTCCAATCAACCGAATTTCCAACTATCCGAACAGCCTATTTCTCTCAAAAATGTTTTTAACCGAACTTACAGTCATCCGAACAGCCGATTTCTCCCCCCAAAAAAATTGTAACCGAACTCCCACTTATCCATTGGCTTGAAATAAAATTTTAAATGAAGAAAAAGCTCATAGTGGATCAGGAAATGAGGAATGTAAAACAATAAAGGAGATGGGAAGAAGGTATGAAGAAAATGAAATTAACCAGTGGCTAGATAGTGAAGTAGTACATAACACTGGATATCAGATTTTAAAAGATGATGAGATTGTGGATGAGATTCATGATGAAAAAGAAATTGTAGATAATGAAAACGAATGCTCAGTAAATAACCAAGGTCCATCACATAATGAAGCATTTGAATATTTGGAAACAGCTATGAAATGGCTCGAACGGCAGAAGAACGTTGATCGTATTCAACTAACGTATTTAAGAAGAATTAGAAATAGGGCAGCATTGAAAAGAATTTCTTCGTTTAAGTAAGCAACAATCAAAAGCTTTTTTGCTTAAATTATAATCTCTGGAGTTGAGAAAATGATATGGAAAGAAAAAAAATTAATGGTAAACATATAAAAAAATAAAAATAAAAATAAATAAACGTGCCAGCACTAACTTGTGCTGCCAGACTTAAGCTTAGATAAGGTATGAAGGTTTTAGTAAAGTCAGAAACATTCCTTAAATTATCTGTCCATTTATCCGAACTTTTGCTTATCCGAACTAGGGTCGGTCCCAGCTTGTTCGGATAATCGGCGCTCTACTGTATTCAGTTTTAGATTTTATTTTGTGCAAACCGTTACATACAAAACTTTAAAAGGCAAATTAATTAAAATAATTTAAAAAAAACTTTAACTTATATGTTCCATTTTTTAAAAACATGTCCTTCAGAAAAATTTGTTGATGCACATTTTCATTAATTACGTAAAAATTTAATGTCTACACTCATCAATCAGTACAATACTTAAACAATATGCTTTCTGTGAATCTTAATGTGCTAAAGTTCTGTCCATTATGGACATTTTGAGACGAAAATTTTGCTAAATATATAAGATTTCTACACATTTGCTTGTAGTAGCTCCTAAGGTGTCTTTAACCTCTTAATTCTCGCGCACGTGATATTCACGGGCTGTGTCTTTTATTCAGTTTGTTTAATCCCCACTAGTTTTATAAAACAGTGTAGTTGGTTTTATTATGGTATCTTTTCACCTGCTATTAAATAATGTGAATATTTCTTTTTCAAAAAAAAAAAAAAAAAAAAAAAAAAAAGGTGCCAATAAGCAATTTGAATTTTTAAACTGTAATTTAATGCGACAGTTAAGGGGTTAATCTGAAGACCGTGAGCCGACGCATTACCACTAATTCAATATCTAAAAATTGTCTTATTTAATAGCAGAAACTTTGCAATTAAATAAGGCGATAAAGAGTTCATAAATATTACCTTTTGAAATTTGTGGGGTAAACCGACTATATATACACAAATTAAATAAATTCATGAAAATAAAAAACACAGATTTTTCGGGATGCTTTGAAAGATAAAAGTATTCATTATGTAAAATATTTGAAAGATATTTTTTTGTATTTAACTCAGAGTGCAACATTCAAAGACAAAATATTATAAATAATAAAATATATATAAACTCGTATTAAAATATTATTAAATTTAATAAATTTTTAATTTATAAAATACTTATATTTTTATAATACTTTCATACTAGATTAATTTTTTTATATCTGAAAAAAAAAACCTCAAATAGAAAAAAAAAGTATTTTTTCATACTGGAAAAGCAACCAATACAACTAAAAAAATAAAAATAAACTCCAAATTTGATTTTAATACTTTTAATAAGAATGTCAACGAATTTAATCAGACAATTAAAATTAATGATTAAATCGTGTTTAAAAATTAAAGATTTTTAAAATGGTATAAAAAAGCATTGAAATATAAAGTAGTAAAGTTTCTATGGATATTTTGCCTTAATGAATAACCGAAAAATGCTTTAAATACATGTTTTAGCTTAAATGATTACGTTTATAAAAAATTAAATATGATAAGTTTGTAAAAAGCAAGTTCTTATCTGGCGTAAAAATCATTCAATTTAAAAAAAGATATTTAAATCTAATGCTGCTATTTTGTGGATTTCAAATATAACTTCAGATATAAAATTGGTCATTCTCATATTTACTTTGTGTGCATAATTTAATGGTTTCCACCCATTTTCATAATTTGTTTTGATTAGCAAGCATATACCTGCGTGTAAGTTTTCATTTATGGTGTTAACAGTAATTTTTATAAGTTGAAATGCAAAAATTCTTGCCATGATATTTGTTTGATTTGTTATTTGTGTTATCTGATGAAATTACTTATGTGAAGTTTTATTTATTTCTGTAATTATATTAATTATAATTTTATTAATCAAAACGTAAAATGTGTAATGTTCTAACTAGAGAAATTATTGTTTAATAGCTGTTAATTTAAATAGTATTAACAATTTTATATTAAATTAAGTTATTAATAATTTTAATAAATATAAATGTCTGCAGTATTTAATATAGGTTTACATAATTATTACAAAATTTCAACATACATAATGGTATTACTAACTGATAAAATAACTAATTTGGTGATTTAATCTTTTAGAACTAATAATAGTTTTATTAATTAAAGCATAAAAACATAGATTATGACACAAGTTTTGGAAAAAAACCTGACAACTGTATAACCTCCTGAATGAAATTTTAAGATGCATTACGCAATCTCATTTTTTTTTTTTTTCGGAATTATAATCAAGATTTTTTTCTTTACTTGCGTGCTGATACTCAGATCTCAAATTCTTTGACTTTGAAACCTATACCATTAACCAAAATTTATCCCTAGAAGGTCTTGGCTGCATTACAATAGTTTGTTCACAATAGAATGTTTCCAGCTCACATAATTAAACACTATAAGAATCACATTTTTTTAAATTTAAATAATAATAATAATAATGCATTATTATTATTATTCAGAAGCAGAGCTAACACAATAACGTTTCCGAAAAAAAATTATATTGCTTGCAATTTTTATTTGACAACAACAAATATCTGCATCTCACAAATAATGCATTTGAATTTCATGATAATTGGATTAATCATATAAATAATAGATTACGAAAGGGGAAAAGAAGAGATTTACATCCCTTCTACAGTGAGTTGCTACAAGAAAATCGAAAATGGTTTGCCTATATTTTAATATTTTATATTTCTATTTAAAATCTTTAGATGAAAAGTATTATAATAAACAGTAATGCTGTAAAAAAAAAAAAAAAAAAAAAAAAAAAAAAAAAAAAAAAAAATAATAATAATAATTGTAAGCAAATTTATAGACATTAGAAAAAAACTTGCCCACAAATTTATTTTCTAATAGAGTAAAGCCTGTCTGTAACGGAATCTCACTTTAAACGGGAAAAATCATGTTCTTGCCAAAAAATACCATGCAATTATACCACTTCAGACGTAAAAAACCTGTGTAAAACGGAATTCTTTACTGATAAATTAAGTTTTCGTCTTAGCAGATATTTCTTTATCATACTTGTGGTGGCATTCGAATTATTAACGGGGCCGGCTGTCTCTGTCTACGGTCCTGTTTCGGCATAGTATGTCCTTGAAAGCCGAGTATGCAAAATAAGCGAGATATTATTTTTTATATTACACACTAAATCTTTCCTACATATTTCTTCAAGGCCGTATACTAGCAACATCAAAATATGCACGTAAAAAGGGGGAGGGGGAGACACATATACAGGAGTCGGATAATCAGCTGTCGACGAACCTAAAAATATTCTTATAGCATCGAATATGTGACCCCTCTGCTGTGACATCAACATGACGTTTGGGGGCATATATACAGGGGTCGGATATCCAACTCTCTCACCAAAAGTAAAAGCCTTAGCATTGGATATCTGACCCCTTGATATGTATCCCCTTTGCTCTGACGTCAAAATGACGTATTGGGGCAGATATACAGGGGTCGGATATCCAAATCTCTCTCCAAAAGTAAAAGTCCTAGCATTGGATATCTGCCCCATTGATATGTGTCCCCTTCTGCTGTGACGTCAAAATTACCTATGGGGGCATATATACAGGGGTTGGATATACACCCTTCGACGAAAGGAAAATTCTCTAGGACTGGATATGTGTCCCCTTCAGCTGTGACGTCGTATGGGGGCAAATATACAGGGGGTGGATATACAGCTATCGACGAAAATAAAATGCTCTGTATTGGTTATGTGCCCCCATCTGCTATGGGGGCATATATACAGGGGTCGGATATACACCCTTCGACGACAGTGAAATTCTGCAGCACTGGATATGTGCCCCCTTCTATCTGTGACGTCAAAATGACGTATGGGGGCAGATATACAGGGGGTAGATATAAGCGTCCCCGTATTTTTTGGTTACCGTGGCGTCATACATCGCTGTCGTAACATATAATGGCTGTTTTCAGGATTGATAAGTAAGATCAATCACACATTTGAAGATCAGTTTCTATAAAATGGTTAGTTTAATAATGTCTTTATCTTTATATGTCTTTATTTTTTCTGTCTTTGTCTTTGACTTCTATAATGATGGTATGGACAATATCCTTCCTTTAGTTTCGATGTGAAAATACTCTTTCTGCTCGGGAATAGCTTTCAGAACCATGGTAGCCAAAAACATTGTGCTTTGAAATTCTTAAGCCTATATTTTATGATTTAATCGAATTTTAGATATTTTCAGGAACACGAATAGCTTACACATGAATTCTGTTCTTTATTTCAATACTCCATCAAGCATATTTCACATTCTACAATGTTTATATTAATTGATAAGAATATCCTAATTTCTCAAAATCTATTTATCGCATAGTAATTTGTACAAAATAAAACGAAAGTATTTTACTCATATCTGTATTTATGCTGCATCAAGTGATGTAATGTATAAACAAATTTGCTAGTCGCACTGCCTTTATAACATGTGACGTCATATCAAAACTGTCCTGAATGGAAATCGTTTTAATATATGACGTAATTTTCACTATTAAATGCATTTTTCAGATAATAATTTATTTATGTTAAACTTTTTTTCTCTTTCAAGATTCCCGAGTACATATATTATTTAATTTAAAAGAATTTCGAAGTATTATTATTTGAGCTTTTTGAACATGACTTAATATTCACTATTAAAAGTTTTTTACACGTAATAATTTAATTATTCTAGGCATTTTAAATATGACGATATTTAATATTTAGGAATTTTACATATGACGTAATTATTTCGTTTAAATACGTTTCGTGTGTAATTTTTTTTTTTTTTAAGTTTTCGTACTTTTTAATATTCACATGTAAATATTTTGACGTAATTTTCCCTTTTTTCAGCAATTAACACGTGATTATTTCTTATTTCAAAATTTTCTTTCTGTTTTTAGAAATTTCACATTTCAATTTAAATTTTAAACTGACGACAAAAAAGCAATTTTAATTTTTATTTTTTAAATTTCCTAAAAACATAAATTAATCACAATATTGTTTCACTATCGATTGAAATAAAAGACAATTTCAATTTCAATCTGAAAAAGTAGGAAAAGAAGAAATATAATAAGCCCTATAGTTTTCCTCTGTTCTCCCTTTTTCAACAAAAATGGAGGAATTTAGAGGTCAACATTAGTGAAATTTCGTTAAAATTAGAAAAAAATTAATATCTGAAAAAGTAATTCAAATTACCAGTTTTGACATCTCTGGATCATTACGGATATTTGGTGTTAATTTCACCATCAAACCTCCCATATTTTAGGAGAAATAGCAGTAAAACACAATAAGTCCTTTAATCAGTCGTTTCATAAAATTGCTTCATAAATTCGTTTCAAATTAAATAAATATAGAAAAACTATATTTTTTTTCAAAGAACGACAGATTCACCTTAATAATGTAAATGAAATATATGAATATCAAATTCACAATATATCTTTACTTAATAGGTGCTAAAAATACAAATGTTAAAAACATTTTAAAAACAATGCAGATGTTGAGAACATTGAGTCACATGATGTTTAAAATCCGAGCGCTTTCGACTGAACCATCAGTCGTCATCAGGGAAAAGAGCACTGCCGAATGAAAGACAAACAGCTGGTTAAATATCAAAGGGCGAAACCAAACGAACCACAAAATAGGAGGGTGGGAAGGATGGAAAAACAGAGAGGAGCAGCCAATCAGAAAAAGAGAGAGGGGGGAGGGGGGGGGACAGGGAGGAGGGAAAATGGTTAATCAAAACCAAATTCCCCTGTAACCCCTAGAATTTTAAACCAGATTCTTGGTATGTTATAGGATAGAACATCATTACAGGTACTCTTGCCTTTTGCTAAAATTTCCAACGACTCTCTAATTATACAAATATTATAAAATGAAGCGTGTGCGATGATTTTAACTTCTTTGAATAAGATATCAATGTCTTTAACTTGACTTAGCCGGGATAGAGCTGTGGATGGCCTACCCTTTTTTAAATCTGTCAGATGCTCCTTAATCCGTTCCAATAATTTCCGAGTGGTCATTCCTATATAAGTATACTTTTTTGAACTACCTCCAATCCTAAAAGGGATAATATAAACTCCGGATTTATTAAAATTGTCTATAGGATCGACCTTTCTGTATACCAGTTGCTCTAATTTTGTCGGTGGTTTAGCGATAAGTGTAACATTATATTTCTTTAATGCATACTTAATTCTTTCAAAAAGATGTGGAATATATTTCATACTGCAAAATTTAGGTTTTTCTTTATTTTTTTGCTAACGTTTGCAGATATTTTGTTACTATTATATTTATAAATTAATTTGTTGATAAATTTATTCGAAAATCCATTTTCACAAGCTATCTCTTTAATTTTATTTAATTCATCATTTAGGTAAACTTCCGAACAAACTTGAAAAGCCCTTTTAACATAAAAACGATATGCAGCAGTTTTGTAGTTGAATGGAAAATTACTGTCATAAGATATTTTATTGTTTGACCTGCAAGGTTTTCTATAGACTTTCATATCGATGCTTTTTGTTAAAATGTTTTTAACCAGTTCTACATCTAAAAAAGGTAACGAACCATTTTCTTCTATTTCACAAGTGAACTTTATATTGTTATCTATACTGTTAGCATGATTCAAAAACTCAGTTAATGTAGAGTTTCCGTGATTCCAAATTATCAGAATGTCATCGACATACCTAATCCATAATGCGGGTTTAAGGGTGGAAGAAGAAATTATATGATTTTCCAGAGGTCGTAATTTAAGTTCGGCCAATAATCCAGAGATTGGTGAGCCCATTGGGGCCCCTTCTGTTTGCTTGTAATACTTTCCATTAAAAAGGAAGACATTATTGTTTGTAATTAAATTTAAGCTTGAAATAAGTGTATATACACTTATTTAACCCTATATAAGTATACTTACCCTATATAAGTATACCCTATATAAGTATATTACACCTATATAAGTATACTTATATAGGAATGACCACTCGGAAATTATTGGAACGGATTAAGGAGCATCTGACAGATTTAAAAAAGGGTAGGCCATCCACAGCTCTATCCCGGCTAAGTCAAGTTAAAGACATTGATATCTTATTCAAAGAAGTTAAAATCATCGCACACGCTTCATTTTATAATATTTGTATAATTAGAGAGTCGTTGGAAATTTTAGCAAAAGGCAAGAGTACCTGTAATGATGTTCTATCCTATAACATACCAAGAATCTGGTTTAAAATTCTAGGGGTTACAGGGGAATTTGGTTTTGATTAACCATTTTCCCTCCTCCCTGTCCCCCCCCTCCCCCCCCCTCTCTCTTTTTCTGATTGGCTGCTCCTCTATGTTTTTCCATCCTTCCCACCCTCCTATTTTGTGGTTCGTTTAGTTTCGCCCTTTGATATTTAACCAGCTGTTTGTCTTTCATTCGGCAGTGCTCTTTTCCCTGATGACGACTGATGGTTCAGTCGAAAGCGCTCGGATTTTAAACATCATGTGACTCAATGACATATTTTTAATCTGATGATTGTTACATTCACTTTTAAAACAAATGGAAGAAAATCAAAGAAATAGACTGTCATAGAAATCATTCCAGACTCAAATCGCAACTCATAAAGTGTAAAACTGAATTTTAGAGACAAACTGCATTTGATTGATTTTATCTTGGAAGAAATGAACTTGTCATTTTTTCGAGTGATCAGATTTGAAATTTGATCAGATTTCAACATTGAATTCAATGAAAAGTAAATAAATGAGGATATATTTTTAAATTAACCATTTTCGACTACAGTGATCCCCAGAAATGTATATTGGTAATGGATAAGAAGATCAGAAATACTGCTAATAATCTGTATTATAAAATTGAAGAAAACGCGTATTGTTATGAATAATTGTGTATATACAGGGAGTCTGAAAATGTCATTGCCGAACTTAACATGCTGATCTGTCATGCAATGAAAATCAAAGTTTACATAGGAACTTAGCTTCGAAAATGCAAACTGCGACCGATGAAGACTGATCTATATGATCTGATGTATGATCGATAAAGGCTAAGACTCCATAATATATAGCAAACATATTGTAGTAAACCTCAGTTATCCCTTCTTAATTTCACTATCATTTAAGCATCATACTGCCATTAAAATACAATGTTAACTATTCTCCCCAAAAGTCGTAATGTAATAGGATCCTTTTGTGCGTTTCTGTAAACGAACTAAAAGGTACTTGGACTTCACTCCACAGTAAGGATATACTAGTCCACCTCAGTGATGCTTATCACTTTCATTATTTTAGAAGTATTGTAACATCACTGAAATTGATTGGAAATGATTGGAAATTATTTTTCCCATCGACCATAATGTCACGGAATTTTTTTGAGTGTCCTTCACTAACATAAAAATTCCATGAAATCCAAGAATATATACCAGGCTTACACCACAACCAGACGTTTGAAACACAGAAAAACCGAATCCATAAACATTTTGCAAATGTGTTGTAAAGTCTTAAATATATGTAATATTCTCATGTAGGCTTACTAATTTAGGATATAACCGATTTTCGTCATGTCAAATATATCTGGTCCCCTTAAGAATAAAAAATATTTTTATAGTTTTCATTTTCTTTCTTATTTCCGTTATTCTTCCTATGTTTCAAATATTTTACAATGCAATTTTTAAAACAATTCATCTCTCCCCAAAAAATAAGTTATGTTTCTGTAAAAATGTCACCTGAAATTCAAAACGTTTTCAAATTTATAAAGGTCTGCGGGATTGTTATTTCCTTTAACATTATTGTTATTTCATCTTAAAAAAAATGGATGTAAATGCTAACGACGTTTGTGGTTTTAAGTTTTATATGAAAGGAAAGTTAAATAAAGTCTTTTGTCTTGTCACAGACACAATTAAACTATTTGTGTTACTTAAATTAAAGATTCTTTTTCACGGATACTTAAATTAGTTAATACTTACATTTATTTTTTCCATTCTTAATAAGACATTATTTTAGCATAAAATAATATCTTATGAATCTGTGTCAAATGTTTAGAATGAATATCGATATGTTTAACATTGATTTGCATATCGAAAGATTTGTGCAAGAAAATTTTACTAAAGCCTTTCATGATTATTTTCTTTTATACTGTAGTATTGGTTTACTTTCACATACTTATTTGTGAAATATTTTCTTTTTCTTTTAATATTTGTATTACATTTACAGTTAAAGTTTATTATTGTAATGCAAGAAAACATAGGAAAAATTATTAAAACTCTTTCCCTTTGTACAAACCCAAAATTAGAAAAACTTTTTTCTGTTTCTGCAGCACTTTATCCTGCATTAATGTGATTAACAAGGAAATAACCATAATAAAAAAAAAAAAATACTAACTCAAGTAGCCTTCAATAACATTCCTAGAAAGCAAATCCTCTTAGCCCCCAAAACGCTATTTCTTTCTCCCAACAAATAAAATGTAGTCTCCAAAAAAGTAACGTTCCGTTGAATAAGCCAGCAGATGTATCAAAGCAGATATAAACAAAATAAAAATAAAAACAGAGCAGTTGTATCATTGTACGGAATAATCACTGCTGTAATGTTTTAAAAGCATCGTAAATTTTCAATTTTTAGATCATCATATTGATGCGAAGAGAGATCATATTAGAGGAAACAATTACAGGTTGTGTAAATTAGTGTTATAAAAGTTTGCGAAAGGAGAGTTTCAACACTTTAGAATATAAATGATGATAATGTAATATAAATTGTCATTGAATTAAATTTTTTATCTATTTTGTAGAACATTGTAATACTATTCTTCTTAAGAGAAGTCTTAATAATACTGAATAAAGCGATATAAATTATATCCAGGTAGATTTTTTTAACCTTCTATACTGCACATTATATGTATTTAAAAATCTTTATTTTTTCTGCAATTCAAACAAAGGAAAACAAAAACGGAAACTCTAAGCAAATTCATGCTACCCTCTTCTTAAACTATAGAAAACATGTTGTGGTGCATCTAAGTATGTCATTTTTAGTTTCATTATGATTAAAAAAACATAAAATCCTTGAAATGCACTACAACCGATTATTCCCCATTGACCATAATGTAATGGAATTCTTTGTGACTCTGTATAAACAAACTTTATATGGTACTTAGTCTATACTCGTGAGAAAACACGTTGTGATCTGATTGAGTGATACAAAGCAACCTTATTATGTTTGAAATGTCATTACATCAATAACATTCACCGTAAATGATTTTCCGCATAGTCCATAGTGTAACTAAATTCTTTTGTATGCCGCTGTAAGCGAGCGGTAATTGGTACTCACTTAATTTGGAATATCCAACATTATATTATAAATCTTAATGAAATATAAAAATTGCATTGCAATCCAAGTGTATTTGCTAGAGATTGTGGACGGACAGGTGGCCAGAAAGACAGGCAGACAAATTGAATTCATAAACACTTTTTAATGTTGTTGGAAAGTATTAAGAAATACTATTTGGAATATTTCATTTTAGGTGGATTTCGCAATAAATACTGCCTATTACTTTCTCCCCTATGTTGGAATTTCTAAAAAAACATTTGCTGATCATGGCCTCTAGAAACCCATCAACCCCCAATTCAAAACTATCTCTCTCTCTCTCTCTCTCTCTCTCTCTATATATATATATATATATATATATATATACATATATCACTTTTTTATGGACACGATAACTTCCATAATTCTGCATCTTCCAAACTCATACATAGCATAAAAGAACAGAAAACCTCGATCATGTTCGTTAATGGGCAAAATCGTGCCAAGGGGGTGGGAATAGGGTGGAATTTTGTGAAAATGGAAAAACTTCATAACTTCTTAGGTATAATACATATCAAATCAGTTTAAAGTTATTAGTACTTCTACGAAAAGGGCCAGAAATTTATGTATCACATAATTTTGATAAAATTAAAAACGGCTCCAGGGGAAAAACAGGGTTTTGGGGAGAAAAAATTGATAACTTCGTCAATTCTTAAGATATCAAATTCTCTTAAATTTATTATAAATTTTCTTAATACGATCTATAATTTTTATATTAACAATTTTTTGAAAGGACCAACTCTACCGATTTAAAAAAAATAAAAACGAAAACAAAGGGTGGGGGGTTGAAGAAGAAAAAAAATCATAACTTCGTCAATTCACAAGATATCAAATCCGCTTACATTTATTTTCTTAATATTATCTATAAATTTATATTGACAAGTATTTTATAGGACCAACACTTACAGTAAAAGCAATTTACACAAAAATAGGGGTCGAAGAAAAAATTATCGTATTAATATGATTCTGATAAAATCAGCTCTTACAGAAAAATAAAATTAACAACTCGTCAAAAGCGGTCAGATAAAATTGGTAAACTGGGATTATCTCTAATCTTGATTTAGTTTTTGTTGATGAAATTAGTACTTAACTTCGAAATTTACCTCTGCCTGTAGGCCGAGCCAGCAGGGATTTTTTCCATTGCATTCAACTTAAGATTAATTAACAAAAGACTGAACTTTTTTCATTAGAAGAAAAAAAATGTGTAGTTTAACTATTATTCAATTGTTGCATGTCAGTTGTCTAGATAAAAAAATGCGGTAACATTTAAAAAAAAACAAAAGTTAATAATACCAAAATGAATTATAGGAGAATTATATACACACATTTTGTCACATACCTTTATTTATACTTAAAAATTTTATTTTTATTTAACAATCTCTTTTCCATCACACCAAACGCCCCACCAGTGGCCGAGAGGTTCTGCTCTCGAAGCTGGTAGACGGGAGGTGCTGGGTTCGATCCCAATCGCGCCCGTCGGCCTAATCGTTCGGAGTTTTCGTGGTTTTCTTCGAGCCGTGGATCTTCCATGCGTTAATACGGATTAGGTTCCCTTAGAAAGACCCCCACGGAGGGCACTCCCCCCGGGCCCATATCCCTCGTGTAGATAATTGGCCGTCAAAAATCAACCCAACCCATCACACCAAACAAACAAGAACTATAATTATTAAGATGCTGCATGGTGCAGAATGACATACATTTTAAAAGCAACTTTAAAAACGCCAGAATAAACAAGAATTTCGCAGACTACTTTCGGTAACGTTTAGCGTACCGTCCGCACTGAGTACCGTCCCGTACCGTCCTCAGTGCGTACGGTACTCTAAACGCTACCGAAAGTAGTCTTCGAAATTTTTGTTTATTCTGGCGTTTTTAAAGTTACTTTTAAAATGTATAAAACAAGAACTATATCTGAGATAGTTATTCTTTAAGCTGCAACAAATGAGTAAGTGTGAAAAGCGATTGAATAAATTAGAAATACTTTTTGGTAACGTTAATCCATTGCTCTTTTTTACTTACAGAATATACATAAAATTTAATAAGCAAGATTGAGATATACATGGTGCATATAAGTATGATACTCTTTGGAAAAATAAAACATAAGCAATAGTTAAGTGAGACAAAAAATATTCTAAATATATGAATATAATGAAAATTTTTTAAGGAAAATTATTCAGCTCATTATATGATGCATTAACAGAAGTAAATATGTCTAACAGAGTTATACAGGGTGTCCACTTTCAAAGCTTTCCAATGGCTAATTCCTAAACCGTTACTCATAGACATATAGTTCCAATTACAAATATGTTTTAAATGAGGTAAAAAAATATTTTAAAAACAATTTGTGTCAATAAAAATATTTCTTAAAAAAATACGAAAATTAAATTTTTTAGACGGTCCTCCGTTCCTATAAGTTATATTTAGTAAAACTTTCCTGCTACACTGACAAGTAAGACAAAAAAAGTCCCGTTGTTCTACGATTAAAATTGACCGAGTAATAACTGTTTAAAGTTCGAACATATTTTTGGATGCAAATTAGGGGTCATTCACAAATTTAGTAGAAATATAATTTCGTCAGATGTATTAAAAATATTGTTGAGAGTGCAATTAACATGGCAATATAAATTTGAAATATTTAATCATTCTGACATATTAATGCAAAATATACAATTTGTAATACACATAAAAGGAAAAAAAAACGGAATTTTTGTTAACTAAAATGATGAAAATTAACAGTTTTTGCTTTAGATAATGGATTCTTGTGTATTCTTTACCGCTGAATCCGTAATTGACATTCGTTTTTTACCATCACGTTACGATTTTTTGCAAATCGTAAATTTTAATGAAAAAAAAAAAAAAAGGAAATAGCGAAAATTTGACACTATAAAATAGATTGAGTGTTGTTGTCATTGTTGAGTTTTTAACTTTTGATAATTGATCTTCATGTATTCTTTACCGCTGAATCCGTATATGACCTTCATTTTTAACCATCACGCAAGGATTTTTCACAAATTGTAAATTTCAAGGTTAAAAAATTCAAAGTTAAATTTGAACCTCTTACCTCACTTCATCCGACCCCTCAGCTGTTTACCTGTAAGAATCCCAGTATAAGCCAATATTGAATAAATTATTGAATAAAATGAAACAAAATAAAATTAATATTTTACATCCGTTTCATAGTATCAGATTTTCACTATATTTTAACTTTGACATTTAGGATTTGCAAAAACATTCTAACGTTATGGTTAAAAATGAAGGTCATTGTGAGATTCAGTGCTAAAAAGAGCATAAAATCAATTATCGAAAGTTTAAAAATACAGTCATCTCCTCTATTTTATTGTATCCTATTTCTGTTATTTATTAACTTTGACTATGATTTGCAAAATATCCTGGCATGATGGTTAAATATTAAGGTAATTTTCGGTTTCAGTGCTAAAAAATGCATAAAAATTAAAAAGCACAACCATCGCAGCCTTGTGATATCTAAATTAAAACTTTTTCTTAAACTTCTTGGCGGTAATCTATCGGAATTTTTTTGTATTATCCTGTAAAATAAGTATAAATGATAACCACCGAAAATCATAATACTAGATTGTCATCGGATTTACGTCAGTATGTAAAATTTAATCTTGATCGGATATTTTAATGTGAGTTAAAGTTCGAATACAAATTTTGAATTGGAAAAAGATATATACGATCGTTGAAATTAAATAAAAACTTATAAAAATAAAGTATTCTTTGTTTGAAGAAATCATGAAAAGAAAGTATCAAACCCTTACAAAATAAAACATATGTTGAAATATAATTATTTAAGCCAATCTGAAACTTAATAAAAGTTACCTTACATCAGTCGTAATACTTGTACGATTGTATTCAAAGCGCAGATACATATGAAATAAGTTCTTCGAATAGTTTAAGCACTTGGTATATGCCTCTCAAAACCTGGTCGAACTCATTTCCATTCAAGTGTAGAAAAATGGCATAAGTCATGCATTTTTAAAGTTTCATAACTCGGTCAATTTTAATGCTATATGAACCGGTCTTTTTTTGTCTTATTTGTCAGAGTAATAGGAAAAGTTTACTAAATGTAACTTACAGTACCGGGGAACAGTATAAAAGTTTAAATTTCGTAATTTTTTAAGAATTGTTTTTATTGACCTAAATCGCTTTTTAAATATTTCTTTACCACATTTTAACATTTTTGCAAGTGGAACCATTTGTCTATGACTAACGGTTTAGGAATTTGCCATTAGACACCGTTGAGAGTGCACACCCTGTATATCGTATTTTGATTTATCAAATGTCAAAATGGCATTGTGGGAATATTTTACAATATTTTTTATCCTTATGTGCAAAATACTTTAAATAATTAAAATATATCGATAAACAATAATATGATATATGTTTTGTTAAAACTTAACACCACCGAAAGAATTTAAATGTAGAAGGTAAACATTTAATTATAAAATATCTGAGATTAAGAAAAAACGTTTCATGTATTAACAATTTATTTTGTATAATTATTGTAAAATTATTTACGTCTATACATTAACATCTATTATTTGGTTGTTACATGTTAATTGTTTCGATAAAAATGCGGTAATTTGTTTTTAATAACTAAGGTTAATCACCCAAATAAATTATCAGAATTTTATAAACATATATATACATACATATATATATATATATATATATATATATATATATATATATAGTACCTTTATGTATTACTAAAAATTTCATTTTCATTTAGCAATCTTTTTTCCTCTGTACCAACAAAATACGAGCTATATCTGAGATAATTAATCTTTAAACTTCAACAGAATGATAAGAGATGAAAAGTAGCAGAATGAATTAGAAATACTTTTTGGCAACGTTAATTTATTCCTCTTTTTTTTTTTTTTACATACCGAATATACATAAAAGTTAATGAGCCAAGATTGAGAAAAACATGCTACATATATGTTTGAAGCGCTTTGGAAGAATAAAATCTAAGTAATAGGTAAGTGAGATAAAATGTTTCGAAATATATGGATATGATAAAAATTCTTTAAAGAAAATTATTCAGCTCATTATATGATGCATTGACGGAAGTAAGTATGTCTAACAGAATTATATATCGTATTTTGAATTATCAAATGTCAAAATATTATTATGGAAATTTTGTAGAAAAAAATTATCCTTATGTGCAATTATTAAATAATTAAAATGTAACGGTAAACTGTTTTATGATATATGTTTTGTTAAAACTAAACTGCACCAAAATAATTTAAAAGTATGCGATAAATGTTTAGTTGTGAAGCATCTGGAAGTAAGAAAAAATGCTTTATGTATTAAACATTTATTTAGTATTGTTAAATGCTTCACTTCTATGCATTTCATAAAATGTTTAAAAATTTATAATTTTATCAAATTTGTATTACTTTGTTATTATGTATCTAAAAATGATTTGAAAAAATTGATGTAAGATGATTCTTTTAAAATATATTTAATTTTTTAATAACGATTTATAATAATTTATTTTAATAACGAAATTTATAATTTTGTAAAATTTATCTTACTTTGTTATTATGTATTTAAAAGTGATTTGAAAAAATTGATGTAAGATGATTCTTTTAAAATATATTTAATTTTTTAATAACGATTTTTCAAAAATAAGAAAAGAAAATTTAAAACTTTAGAAATTCACATAGATTTATAAATGCAAATTTATAAATGTTTTTGAATATTTAATAGAAATTGTTAATAGCAGAAGTTTCTCGAGATTTAATGATAAACAAATATGTCTTCAAAAAACACTTTTCGCTATTATCCTCCATTAATGTTTATAAATTTAAGGATTATAAAACAGCAAGCATTTGTTGAAACACATTTCCTTATAAATATAATTATCATGCAGATGAAATAGAAATTGTGTTAATACTTATATAGTGTTATATAGGTCTTTGTATTTCCAGTATATAGAAAACGTCATTAAAAAGAGAACAAAATGGAGAAAATGTTCTTCTATGTTACATGAATTAGACACACTTAAAAATATATACAGTCAGCCATAAATAAGTATGTAAAAGCCAAAGGGAAAACACAACACTCTACATTATATAATTTCCAAATTGTAATGTCCAAATCGCCGTAATTGCAGGATAAAACAAACAGAAACAGCCATTCGACTGAAAATCATTCCTTCTTTCAATTTATATTAAAACAAAAACTAAAAATCATGCATAGATTATAAAACACTTTCCGACATTGTCTGAATACTTTAACAAAGTTTTGTAGTTTATTAAGGTGAAAGATGCCGAACACTCGCAAACAATTTAGAAGGTGCATAACGCATTTGAAAACTCAATTTCTGCAATTACCCTGAATAATATGAAAAATATCTGAATTTTTTAAGCAGCCCCCTGTATGATCTATAGACTCACATGTATATTACATAGTTTTTGAAAAGTTAACTCAATTAAACGCACAACACACTTGAAATTTGCCATTCAGAAATTTCCGTCAATAAGCAGAAATGCACTTGAGATCTTTTGTGTTGTAGCCTTGTATATGATCGATAGAATTTATACACACTAACTAATATGCAAAAACGTAGTTAAATTTTAAAACGCGCATTAGAACTGAAACGCATTTCTAGCAACTATTCTTCACAGGCAGTACTGCAGATAAATATTTTAGTGTGTCCTTGTAAATGAACGATAAATTATATGCACACCAGTTTCTATAGTAAGTATATTGTAGCACACTTCGGTGATATATGTAAATTTCAATATATTTAAACACTTTTCAATTATGTTTCTCCATGTAAATCCACAGAATTCTGAAATCTGCACAACCTCTGGTCCCAAGCTGTGCAGACTTGAGAGATTCTACTGTATAGAAAAAGAAAAATATAAACTAGATTTTTTGGAATGTGTATAAATCAAAAGGATAATATTAGTGATATATATGCAGTTTATTTAAATAAACCTTACAACAAATCTTCTTAAACGACTTCTGATATAAGAAACGAAACAACAATGAAATATTTTCTGCATTCGAAGTCCAATTTGGATAAACAAAGGTATCAAATCAGATAGTTCTATTGAATGGATTCAATGATTTAGTTTGAGAGCAGAACGAAAGATTTAATGGAATCTGCATAGCGAGTTCGTATAACAAAAATCCCTTGACATATAGCAAATTCCAACTGTGAGAGTGTTTTAGAATTAAATTCTATCAAAAAGCACATTTAAATAGAGGTTAAATAATATTGTTTCGTTTAAGTCTAAATGATCGATGACGTTTAATAAGAAATATTTTAAATGAAATCGTATTATACAATGTAATGTTTTAATAAAATTCTTCTATTGCTGAGGTGTTTCAATTAAGTGTTACCACCACTTTGATGCACTACAATCTAAAGATTTTCGGGAATTTGAAAAAGAAATTCAAATTGTTTATAACAATCCATTTACAGTATTTTTTTCTGTAGTAGTAGGCTTCGCCCGATATGCTGGTCGGTTTCTTCAAACGAACCTTGAATTTAAAAGGAATATATCGGTGGATTTAACCTTCTGTTTTAAATCAATATGAACCTTTATCTGTATTGTCCTTTTGCATTGCTGAAGATGATACGAACGCCATTGCGCTATTATATTTTTTAATGTGACAAAATTTACGCCGTTAAGAACCATCTGTTTTAGTTCATCATTTACAGTAGGGTTTGGAGTAGAACAATAAAACGATATGCCATATACTAAAATCCTTCCTATAAAAATGTCTATCTAACAGCTCATCAAAATTTTAAGTAAAAGCCAAAAAAAGTGTAAAATACAACTTTTTAAAAATCTAACCTTCATAAACGGTTTCATCTTATTGCAGAACTTTCCCTCATCGTTCTGTAACTAAGCAATGTAAAACAATATATTATATACGGAAGCATTCCCTGAAAAATTATCTTACTAACGGTACAATACCCATAAAAAAAGCAGTCAGTAGAGATCAAGTTATAAGCAGCAGGATCGAAATTTCTATTTGCATTTTACCTATATAATAGTAATAGAAACATATTAAAATAGAAAACTATATACTATATTTTTAATTGATATATTAAAAACGGCAGGTTGACAACTGATGGGCGGGGGAACTTCGGAAAAAGGAGAAAGTGGTAGATACGATAGCTCATCGTAGTCTTAACCTATTACAATGAGAGAAACAAAATAGTTTTTTTAGACTGAAAGCTCGTAAATTATATGTAAATGATTTTACAACATAACCATTTTTAGTGAAATGGATTCATTTCAATGCGAAATGTAAATTTTCAAACAAACAAATCGGTACTTAAAGCAACACAAAAAGCTAGATAAAATATTTAAAATAAACAATTAAATTTAAAAAATCAAAAAACTCGACAGCGTAAAAAGCGAACTAATTAATTATTTCTCATCAATGTGAAATTATTTTTTCAATTCCTACTATTAGCTCACACTCTCGCTATATATATCTCGTTCAAATTTGCAATCGTTAATAAAATACTTATTATTCAACCAATCAAGCTCAAATAAAATTTTAAACTTGTAGTGGATGACACTTCATGTTAATCCAGCTTTTTTCAAATATTAATTTATTATTTAAATTAAATTAATTAATTTTCAATAATCGAGAGAGCCCACTTCTTGATCAAGGTATTTTAAGACCGAGAGAGCCATCTTCCTGATCAAGGCATTTTAAGCGTCACTCAAGAGGAAAGAAGAGTGGGAAAAAAAATTATTTCTTATTGACCTAAGTAGGAATTGACTTAATTTTTTCTATATTACTTGTTTACATTACTTACCTATTTTTTTTTATTTACTTGTATTGATGACTTTTAAGTTGTATTTAATTGTTAGTTCCTATCTATAAACACTGTATTGATGCGGCCTACAGGTGCCTATGATGGTTAGAGTTACAGTAAAGCTAGAGATCCTACATACACAACTTCCAGGTTGTATAATATTTTAACGGAGCTTCTGACTGTAAAATAGTCAATGAAACGTCGCCTTCATTTTGAAAGACCTGTCCAATGATATGCCACTAAATAGGGTGCGTAATGTATTTTTCGTCTCTACCGCCTTTTTGAATTTATAAAAACAAAACCTAGCCTATAACCATCGGGCCATTAAGACGAATTGATAGAGACCTCATTTATTAAAATCCATCCAGTCGTTGGGATGTTTCGAGGGTATAAAGAACTCTACATACCCAGATACGCGTGAAACACATAACCCTTCTTTTCAGTCGGGTAAAAAACTCTCACTTTTAAATCATAAAAAAATAATTGGCTATTAATTTTCAAAAAGACGAAGTTAAATAAATGAAAATTGGTGGGGCTAGAAGTCACACCGTTTTTTAAAATGCAGTTCTAAAAAATATATTTTTTTTCGTTACTGTTTACATACTACAACGCTCTTTAATCCTGAAGCTCTAAATTCTCCTCTTTCTTTTGAAATCGAATTCAAACCAATAAAATTTGTAGTTTGCTTGTATAAAGAGTACTTTAAATAAGTTTTTTTTTTAATTGGCATTGTGATTTTTTACCTTAATGAAAAATTTTAAAATTTTATAGCAGCTACTTTTCAAAAGTAGGCTCCATAATTTAAATAGAATGTTTAATAAAGATTCTGTATTAGAGGAAACATTTCTATTTACATAATGAACATCATTACAAATTTATGAATAATAGAAGAAATGCGATCAGTGTAAAAGCATGACAAAACGCATACATTTTCTCCACCTTCCCGCATCTTGTGAACAACTCCACGGGGAGAATCTCGGACAGCAGCTAATAAAATGGGGGACTGCCGGCCAGTGCTGTCACCTATTGTAATAATCTTTAAATATAAGATGTTCGTTACATACTCTCCCTCTGGTTCCTTAGACGTCTTGACAAGGGACCAGGAACATTTTTCTTTGGGCTACCACGTTTCCTGAATGGAGTAACAGGAAGGTCGGTAACATTGTTGCAAAGTTTTAGGGCAGATGCATGGTAAGTTCATAAGGGAGCTTCAGAAACTTGTAAAGTGGAAAATTCATAGGAAGTAGGTGAGCACTACATGGGGTCCGACACGTCGGGGACTGAATTTGGCGGTTCTTTTCTGACCAGCCTTGTTAACGGTATGGAGTTCTACCTGTACATGGTCACCGAAAAAATATTGAGGTCCCACACGTTCGTTTGCGCCTAAACTTTCCTATGTGAAATTGTCTTCATTTGCTATTTTCAACTTCCCTAATAAATTTGAACGATCATTCCTGATACACCGTGTATGACTTACTTGCTATTCACTTTATTATTGAAAAAAAAAAAAAACTCACAAACGAATGCAAATTTGTACGTAGAAATGTTAAATAGATAGATTCATGTAACACTTATCCCTATTTGGGTTATAACTGCAATCAGTATCCCTTTCGTACCACCTATTATCCAAGAAGCATGTTAATATTTGCGGAAAAAATTCAAAAATACCATTAATTGATATTTGTTGTCAATTCAGTGACTTCGTGCAGCAAAAAATCAAATAATAGCTAAAATAAACAAAACATAATAAAGGCAAAATAGGAATACTGCTAATAAATGCAAGCTTACTACATTAAATAATGTTATGCATAAAATAAACAAAAAATAATATTTTCATACCTGTGTTAAGCAATGTTATATGTATAAAAAATATTTTATCAGCCACATTATTTCCTTTACGAAAATTTAAAAAAAAAGATGTTGTTTAGAATTTGTGTTAAAGAGTAGTATATAACAAAGACGTTTGTTGTCCTTTTATCGAATAACTAAGCGTATCATAATGAAAGCTAAGTTAAAAAAATTCTTATGGAACAGCGAATCTAATTAACGTAATGAGTAAGTCTAACAAGGTACCATGGCTGCTTAAAATCCATAATTATTGTGTTAGAAGCAAACAACAACGACACAACTTCTATTATTGATTTAGTGTTTTGACAGAATTAATTTTTTTCTGTTTCTCTTAGAAACAAAAGGTGCAAAGATATATTAACGTAATATATTAAACGTGATATATTAAAGATATATTAACTGAATATTTAGTTATATATAGTTCATATTTAGTTATATTATATTTTTTAATGTACAAATGTTAGTTGCAATGCATACAGCTATTGTTCTAACTAATCTAAATTAGTGCTTTTATGACTATTAAAATTATAAACCACCGCACATTTAGAGAAACAATGAAGTATCTTCTTTTTCTAAAATCATCAATTTTTCACGAAAAGTTCTGAAATGATTTTTCAACGCGTATGTTTAAAATAAATTTATTTCAAGAAATAAATATATTTTAAAGCATAAATGAGGTTATTAAATTTAGTATAATATCACATTATTTTCCATTCTTTTTAGAGAAAAACATTCTGATGATATAATTATATTATTCATTCAGCAACATAATACTATCACATGTTACAGATACTACTTGAAATTTAGAGGTAACTGAATGCCACTGCCTTGAGATTAGATATTTTTTAAGTATAAAATTATTAATAATTAGCTGACCTGCCGGGTGTTGCTCAAGCTTGTGATAATATTCTTAAGTGAACTTGAATTTTGTATGATTTTATATCTTTAACTGGATTTTGTCCGAAATAAAAGCCCGCTGACTATGTGAAAAATTTGTTTTAAAAAATTGTTATTTAGCGGTGAAAAGGCTCCATATAACAGCAATGGGAAATGGGGAGGGGGGGTTGATACGTTTTCGGCTACTGCGTAATTTTCGTCCTAAAATATTGATATTTAACTGTCAAAATTACCGTTAAAATCACTGTTATAGACGTAGCTATTTTTTTTTTCCACATCGAAATCGTAAGTGAATTTTTTTGATATTCTAACTAATAATAGCATCTTTAAATACAACTATATGTGAATCAACTCGATACTCAATCATTAGCTAAAAGGTTAGTATGTATAGTATTAAAATTTTGGAGCTATTGTATAAAATCAAGTATATTTTTTTAATCAAAACTTGCGTAATGTTCATCCTGTGGCAAAAAAGTAGACGTAATCTGTATGTAACGTAACCGTAATTTAATTGGAACCTAAGCGCAACATAACTGCAACGTAACCGTAACCTAATTGCTCTTGTGTTGAGAATTCAAAGACAGCGCAAATAATATTTCTTTTCTCACAACAAAAGTATTTTTACGTGAATATTAATAAGAGAAAGAGAACTTTGATGAAATTTACGTCAGATTTAAAACGATACATTTAAAATTATTTTCTTAAAAGAACTTTCTTATAGCGTTAAATATTTATATAATATGAAATAGCGATTATAGCGTTGTTAAAAAATTCCAGGAGACAAAGACTCTGTTTACTTAAATAATTTTATATTAGCTTACTAGAAGATAGCCCGTCAGAATGACGTGTTTGCATTTTCAAAAGAATGATATAGCATTGCATTATAAAAAGAATTATCAAGTAATACATTTTATCTTATCTGACTAATAGGGTCAGGTGGGGTAAAACAGTTTAAAAAACAGCCCATTTTTCATTCAAACTTCATTTGCAAGGAAGAACTTCACTCACAAAATTTGAAGAACTATTTCACAAAAAACTTGTAAATTAGTACTAATAATGCTATTTTAAAACATATTGTCAATTAACTTTCGCCTTCGTTCATTACCTTTAAATATTCAATAACCTTCATTTTTTTATAAATCAGGAAAAAAAAGAAAAATAAGAGTCCTTCGTGGATTAATTGCCGATAGCTGGCGCCAAAAATATAATTATGTAACTTAAATTTTTAAAAGTTCAACTCAAATTAAATCCTAATTTTTTTAAAACATACATAAATAAACCTGTAATAAATTTTGATTGTTAAAACGATCTTTTTTCTCTTAAGTAAATTGAAAATATTAATTGCATAAAAAAAAAATCTCAAACTCTTTTATTAAATTACAAATTTATTTTCCCTACAAAACACAAAAATACAAAATTTTATTTGCATTGATATATATATATACTACACGGCATTATATATTCCTGATAGTCTAATTATATTTTATACGAAATACTATTCATTTTTTCCAATGTCTTCGCCCCACCAGTGGCTGAGAGGTTCTGCTCTTGAAGCTGGTAGACAGGAGGTGCTAGGTTCGAATCCAATCGCGCCCGTCGGCCTAACCGCTTCGGAGTTTTCGTGGTTTTCTTCGAAACCTTCTATTTCCATGCGTAAATACGGATTAGATTCACTTAGAAAGACCCCCCACGGAGGGCACTCCCCCTAGGGCCTATATCCCTCGAGTAGATAATCGGCCGTCAAAAATCAACTCAAATGAACTCAACTCCTAATGTCTTCACAGTTCAAAGTATTTCAAAAGAAACTTTTATTTTTTTATTTTAACTACCGATAGCAGACGCCGACAAAGCATAAAAGTTCACAATGAATGGGATGCAAACGAATATTTACTTATGGAGGGGGAGATCGAGCTGCTAAACAACTGAATCTCAGATTATAGGGTAATTCCGGGATTTATGCCGCACTTTTTTCTTAAATCTGTGTATAAAGTCCCATGGTAGACTAGACATAAAATAGAAAAAATCATGCTGTGCTATTTAATGTTAAATATACAACGCGTGCAGTGCGACAAAAAATTCAAAACAAATTATTAATATTTTTAACATTTTTTTTTTAACATTACACTGCGGCGTGTCATCCGTACATTCAGTCTGAGACGCCGCACTTGTGCGGTAGTTATGCCGCGCTTGTAATAAGAACAGAATGAAATTATAAATAAAAATATTTAAAAAGATATTCATATCTGGATTATAATTAACGATGTAATAAAAAAATGAAACTAAACGAGTACAATGAAACGTATTAGTATATTCAAATTAATAATTGTTGCCTTTCACTATTAAAATTATCAACTTATTTTTTTACATTAAATTTTAATTATTATTTCAGCAACAACGCAACATCAATGGATTAGAAAGGGAAAAGAAAAAAGTAAAATTGTGTTTACATAATTTATTTGTTAACCCTTTCGGGACCGGTGGCCTTTGCACAAATTTTATTCGTTGGTACCACTTTTTAAAAAGAAGTTACCTTTACTAAAATTATCATGAAAATGCTCTAATTAAACAAAGCAAATATTACTTTTCTTTTTTACTGGTGACAGAAACAAATTTTGTAGGCTCTTTATGAAGGTGCTTATGTGCACCTATGGTCCCGAATGGGTTAAGAGACCTGTTTTGTCGACTACAATCTACAGAAAAAGTGTCGAAAAAGTACATTTAAACACAGGAAGAACGAAGCCAATTACACTTCCTCTGTTTTGGAGTAGTTTGCAAAGAACGTCTGCATTACGCGTAATCGAATTTTTCATTATTATCATCTTGACTTGCATCTTTCTCGCCCTTTTTACTTTTTATTTTCCCCTTTTTCTCCCTGGGTTTTAGTAAACTTGATAACATGCCTAACATGGTTAGTCTGTGCAAAAAGAAAAGGAAAAGTTAATAACACTTAATCATCCCGCACAAAAGAAACTGCGGCATGTATACCGGAATAGCAGTGCGGCATGCATCTCATTTTGCATGGTGCAGGCGTCGGCCATCACAGTTACCTGCCATCGCTAAGGGGAATGTCGTAACCATACACACAGTACTCTATACAAACGCTACACTTAGTTTTGACTTCGAAATCCCGCCTGCCTTTAGTAATTATGGTATGAAAAGCATTTAAACATAACGTGTTTAAAAGTTTGGACAGTTAAATCATGCACTTACGTCAAATTAAGGATTGTACTTCTAGAAGTAAACATCGAAATGGATTCACGCTATACACTGGTTAAAATAATCTCATTGCGCACCTATACTGTGAGTTTGACGACCATCTATCGATAATTATAAGAAATACAAGGGGTACGGCATCTATCCCGTATGTGGCGACTCTCCCGGAGTTACCCTATACATAATTGAATGTAAGTCATCACTCAAATGTTAATTTATTTTGAATAATATTTTTTAAAATGTAACTTTTATGAAGTTTTATTCGAAAAAATAATTTTGAACAAAAATTAGCTAAGCTTTATAAACCAATGTACCGAAAGCAAGCGGAGGGGGGAAAAGCGTACTTTTGATGAGAGTGGGTTACGATTTTAATTAATAACTCAACTAATTATTTTTTTTAATTATGAGTGCCAGATGCATCATAAGAGGATTTCGACTATTCTCACAAGCATTTTGAGTCTCGCACGTGCCGTAGATTTTGCTAGCCACCGCGGACACACACACACAGACAGAGCGAAGAGTTCTTTTATTATTATGTAATTTGTTCTTTATTTTGGTACTACTTAGCTATAACGTCAACCAATTTCGCCAAATTATATAAATCGCCACCTTATACAAGTTGACATAATTTTTATTTGAAATAACGAAAGAACAAAGAAATTAGTATAACATTAATCCTTCTATAAATAAATAATGCACCGATTTGGGAATGGACCAATGAAAATCTACGTAGATCTTCGCTGTAGATCGGTATCCATTTTAAATGCTTAATCATGATCTTTCTTCGTTTAAAAAAAAAAAAATGTAGCATACAAAAATATTAAAATCGGTGGTATTATAGAGAAATTTTTGATAAAAAAGCTGATGCAGACAATTTTCAAATCGAATAATAATTTTAAGAGATATTTAATGTTAAAGTTGGTCAAAATCGTGCCATTAAAAAGTTTTATAGGAGAAAAAACTATACATAGGAATTTAATCATTTTTGGATCACTTTATACATTACAAGTATCCGGTGTGCAGACTGCATTTATTTTTTGAATTTGACTCTTTTTCTTTTTTTTTGGTTTAATTTCTATTTTAATTTCAGATTTGCAGATTTCCAGAGATATTTTTTTACATATTTTAGAAATGGCTATTATTTTAAATTGTTACCAATGTTTAAAACTGTGCAAAGAATAATATTTCTTTCAAATTAAAAATTTATTTACACGTGGTTATTATAAGGGAAAAAAACTTTCAGATTAGAATTAAATGATTACACGTTAAAAGCAGGGAAATATTGAAAATTACGTCCCAACAACTATATTTACACTGAAATTTTAAAAGAGAAAGAAAATGTTAAAATAAAAAATTCACTATTATGCGTTAAAGGTCGTAAATGGAGGAAATTACGTCATATTTAAAATGGCCAAATAATAATGCAAAACAGTTTAAATTTTGAAAATATATTTGCGCGAGACATTTATTTCATATTTTCTCTTTATTATTTTCTTTATTTTGACATTTATTTCCCATTGCTCTTGTGTTGAGAATTCTGAGACAGCGCAAATAATATTTCCTTTCTGACAACAAAGTATTTTTACGCGATTATTAATAAGAGAAAGAAAACTTTGATGAAAATTACGTCAGATTTAAAATGATACATTTAAAATGACTTACTTAAAAGAACTTTCTTACAGCTTTGTTAAAAAATGCCGGGAGGCAATGACACTGTTTACTTAATTCCTTTTACATTAGCTTATTTTCAAATTTTTAAGCATTTTTTTTTTTTTTTATCAAAGACGAAAACAGCCATTGTACCTTATCACAGCAGCTGATTTGGTCTTAAAAATCCCCCAATCAAAGGAAATCGAATGGAAAACCTTTTACAGAGAGATCGCCACTGTTTCTTTTTAAATTACTAGGGGGGTCGGCCCCCTACGAGTTACGCTCGCCAACCCCCGTCCAGACACCGCAGTCTCTAAATGCACGCTAATTAGATCGGCTTTAAAAGATTTCGAAAGATTGAATTATAATTTAAAAAACAGTGGCGATCTCCCTATAAACGGATTTCTATTCATTTCTCTATGATTGGGGAATTTTAACGCCAAATCTGCTGCGGTACTACTTGATTATCCCGTCGACCAATTTCGCCAAACTATATAAATCGCCAAATTATACAAATTGACATGACTTTTATTTTAAATAACGAAAGAACAAATAAATTAGTACAACATTAATAAAAATACAAATAAAACGTTGTAATAAAAGTAACTTGATGACGTAGACACGTGTAACAACATTTCAAAATAAGCTAATATAAAAGGAATTAAGTAAACCTAAAAGTATAAAGGTTGTAAGTAAGTCTTTGTCTCCTGGTATTTTTTAACAAAGCGAAAAAAAAGTTCTTTTAAATACGGCATTTTAAATTAATCGTTTTTAATCTGACGTAATTTTGACCAAGCTATTCTTTCTCTTTTAAATATTCTCGTGAAAATACTTTTGTTAGAAATGAAATATTATTTGCACTTTCCTAACAAAAACAGTTGAAAAGATCCTCTCAAAATATCAAATAAATGTCTAGTGCAATTTCTAAATTTAAACTGTTTTGCAATATTATTTTGGTTCATTTTATATAATAACTGTAATGTGACGTAAATATGACGTAATTTCTCCTATTTACGACTTCTAACGCATGTGAATGAATTTATTATTTTACAATATCCTTTCATTTTTAAAATTCACGTGTATACTTTTTATGACGTAATTTTTAATAAGTTCCTGCTTTTTGTACATAATTATTTATTTCCAATTCCAAATGATTTTCTCTGTTTATAATAGTCACGTGTAAATAAATTTTTAATTTGAAGTAAATATTATTCTT
Organism: Maratus speciosus; assembly: GCA_963932465.1. Taxonomy (NCBI): domain Eukaryota; kingdom Metazoa; phylum Arthropoda; class Arachnida; order Araneae; family Salticidae; genus Maratus; species Maratus speciosus. The sequence goes on along the minus strand of OZ010790.1, from coordinate 171,233,212 downwards.
TGCGCTCTTTATACTTTTGGCAACAGTATAAATTAATACCATATTCTAAAATAATGTAAAACATATCTCTATAAATGCTGAAAATTTGAATTTAAAATAGAAGTAAATCCTCAAAAAATGAGTCAAATTAAAAAAAGAAATACAGTCTGCACACCGGGAACTTCAAACGTATAAAATGATCTAAAAATGATTAAATTCCCATTAATAGTTTTTGCTCCTATAAAACTTTTTTAGTGGAACGATTTTGTCCAACTTTAGCATTAAATATGTCTTAAAATAATTCTTCGATTTAAAAACTGTCTGCATCAGCGTGGTTATCAAACATTTCTGTATAAAACCATCGATTTTGATATTTTTGTATGCATTATTTTTCTTAATATTAACGAAGAAAGACCTCCGGTCACAAAAAATTCAAAACCGGCGGCGGTGACAGCGGTAGTTACTTTTTTTTTAAATAGAGAGATAATTCAGTATTTTTAAAGCCGATCAAATTAACGTGATTTTTGTAGTTTGGGGCGTCTGAACGGGGGGTTGGCGAGCATAGCTCGTAGCCCTCATAGCATGCATGGTCACAGTGACGTCATTGTGACGTCACTGTAAGTCACTGTGGTCACGTCACAACTGTGACCAAAATGCCACCACTAAGCGACGTCACATTGTGACTGATATGTGAACTTCTTAGAAAACTTTTAAAAATTACAAAAATTCTTCAAAACATGTTATTTACCGTAAAAAATATTTTTCTGTCAATTTTAAAAAATTGTGACGTCATTGTTATGACACTACATGTAACGTACGTCTCATTATGTGACAAAAAACCCTACCATGTTGTAAACTCACAGTGTGACAAAACATATGTTAAGATTAAAACTTCCCACTTCAAACAATAAAAATAATTCAGTGTTTGTTCCCGGCTAATATTCCACAACAAAATTAAAAACTTCATCAAAAAATGTACATAAATAAAACACAAATATAATAGACACGTAATCTAACTACTCGCTTAGACTATTAAAACTATTTGAATTAAAAAAACTGTTGTAAATAGTAAAATATTTGGCGATTTTTTCGACTATTAGCTCTTGGAATGTTGCTAATATGAAAGTATCGCTATTGAATTTTAAAACTTTATTTGAATACATAATTGATATTTTTCTTATAGAAATGTTTTTTTGGGGTTATTAGTGGTCAATATAGAAAAATGTATTAACTGTAGAGATTTCAATAATAAGAAAATGTTTTTACCCTGTATTCCATAATCCGGGAAATTGGTTTGTTATCTATAAATTATTGTTATCAGCGGAAATGGCAGAAATTAATATACAGGTGGAGAAAGCAAAGATTTGTTTGTGTGTGGGCATGGGAAGGGACGGAGTTTTGCAATAAAGCAATGTTTTATTATATAAATAAAAACACTTGCATATTTTCAGTAATAAACTTTTCTGCTAGTGTTTAGTTATTTTTAGTAGCAATTCTTAAAAAATAAATTTGGCTACTTGTGTCACACTTTTTAAATAAATTTAACTTTTTCCGAATATAAAATAAAATATAAAAAATATATGCAAAACACGTGGCGTAATTAATTATTCATATTTATTTATATTTTTTTCGTTTCTGGAAATTTATTTTGAAAAATACTGTTATCTTACAAGATGTTTTATTCTACAGGAAATTAAAATAGAAAAAAATGACACTTGCCTGATCCCGCCCCCCCCACTCCCACACTAAAAACATTATTCCTCCAGTTATTTTATTTCTTTTTTATGTTGCATTTACTACCTATAATATAAAATTTAATTTTCTATTTTCAAAAGACCTTGCACTATTGCATATTAAAATGAATTTTAAATACTCTAAAAATTTAAACATTCTTTAATTTGTTACACTCCCAATATTAGTTTAATTATTGTCATATTCGACAGTAGCTTTACAAAACTTAAAACTTGAACTATTTTGAAACACATAAAAAAAAAAAGTTAAATGCATCAAAAAATTCTAGAAACGAGAAATTTTAATTGGAAGTATGCTTTATGTCATATAAATGTATAAGAACGGAAAAGCCATCTGTTCTTGCTTTCATAAACAAAACAGCGCTAAAAACCGCAGACGATAAAACTATACTGCGTTATATCTTTAGAACAGGCAGATGGAGTTTTTGCTGGACAATAGGTAGCGTTATGAACATGCAGTCTGTCAGATATAAACATTTAACCTAAAAAATTCATAGGAATAATCATCCCAAGATAATACTTTAGACAAAAGTATGAGTTTGAGATATTTACACCAGCTTTGGTGTGGTTTAAATGATTCCAATCATTGCTGTTGTATGTATTATTGAACACATATTTTCTACTTCCAAAATTTGTTCTTCCTAAAACATGGATTACATCGGAATTTAAAGAACGACGTTAAGGGGGAAAAAAAAAAGGTATGGAAAATATTTTATTCCAGAGTTTGCTTTTCTTTAAATTATAACGATTTTAGTATATTCTTATAGACATTTCATTAACCTAATAAAGTTTAGTAGATTTAATATTTAATTTTTTGAAATAAATAACTGTCTATCAACAATTTTAATCAGATGATTAAAATCAATTATATAAATTTATTTTAATCAGATTTGTTTTCTTTTAAAATATTATAGGATAAAATCACATATTTTCTCAAACTTTAAAATGACATATAAAAATATTATAATCAAAGTTTAACATAATTACCAAATATTTAAATGTATTTAACGTACTAAATAAAAAGGCCTTTTTATGGAATAAAATTTTTTGATAGTCTCAAGCAATTTGCGTTGCATATTTTTATTTAAAAATTAATATATGTTCAGAAGAAAAGAAGATAGTCTATTTAAAAGAAATAAGAATTTTTTTACTTAATGGAGAAGTACTATTTAAAGGATATCATGCAAATGTAGTATTAAGAGGGAAAAATCAGTGTCAATAAATATTATTAGATGTGACAAAAGTTATAAAAATTTATAAAGAGATATCCTTAGTTGGTAAGAACTTTTCAGTTAAACATTATGAACGAAAAGTTTTCAACGTAAACCGGTGTCTCAATTTGTTGATAAATATAGAAATTATGCAACCCAGTGAGGGTTTAAATATGGTTTCATTGAAATATTTTAATTATTAAAATCATATCCATGTACTTGAATGAAGGAAGCTAAAATGTAAAATATATTTTATTTTTTTTTTTTCTGGATACTTTTAATATTTTACTTCTTGAATGATTTTATACGCATAAACTTCAAAATAGTTATACTATACACTTTATTAGAAAACTGATTAACTCATATTGAAGCACACCGATTAAATATTTTTGAAAAATTTTAAAACTTCAATTACAGCATTAATATTGTGTAATTAAGTAGATACTAGCAAAATTTTGAAAAAAAAGTTTTTAATTTTTTAAGTAACTAGTTGTCCTTTAAACAGGACATATTAGTAGGACACATAGTAAGGACATATAAAATGCATACATAAAATAATTTTATGAGCAAATATTTTATTTTACTTTAAAAAACTGTTTCTGTTGTACAAAAATACTCTATGATTTCTCCAATAAAAAGATAATAATAACGGTAAAATTCTAGATTATAAGATCACAATTCTTAAAGAATTTTTTAAATAGATTTTTTTTCAATTAAATTTTAATTGGTTACTTGGTTTTTTTTTTTTTTTTTTTTTATTGTTTATATGTTATATTTTTATGTATTTTAAAGACGTCATAACAAAATGCATCCAAAAAATCCTTACCAATTTTATTTTAAAAAATGTTTTATTAGCTGTCCTATTTATAGGACAGCGGTACAATGTGGGTTAAAGGGGGCTTGTTATTTATAATTATCTAATCCTGTAAATAAAATAATAATAGTAATAATGAATCAATGTGTGTTTTTATTTTGTGCTTATGGTTTGAATTTTTATACATTATTCACATAAAAATAGCTAACTATTTTATATTATTTTCATTATTTTTTATTTTACTGCGTCATGTAAAAGTTAATAGTAAATATGGTTACATGCATTTGTAACAGACTGTATATATAAAATTTTCACCACACGTTATTCTAAAACATTTATAGTAAATTAAAAACTTCATCAAAAATTGTACATAAATAAAACAAATTTAATAAACATGTAATCGAACAGCTCGCTTAAACTACTAAAACTATCAGAATTTATAAAAAAAAAAAAAAAAAAAAAAAAAAAAACTGCTGTAGGTAGCAAAATATTTGGCGATTTCTTCGACTATAAACTCTTGGAATGTTGCTAATATGAAAGTATCGCTATTGAATTTCAAAACTTTATTTGAATAAATAATTGATATTTTTCATATAAAAATGCTTTTTGGTGTTTTTAGTCAAATGTATTAAAAAGAGATGCTAGTTCAGTAAAATCAGAGCATGATCACAGAGCTTCATGAGTAAATGTAATATTAGTAATGTGTTTAGTAATGTTATAAGAAAAAAGTATATAATTTGTTAATATGATAAATAAAGTGACATTAATTTTTAAGGATTTTATGAATTACATATTGAAAAATACAATTAAATAACGACATGATTTAACAATATCTTGTATTTTCTAAAGAAATAAAGTTCTATAATTTTTGCAAGGTCTTGGGCACACTGATTTAGAAATACTGTGGTATGGGGAAGTTTTTTACAAGAAATCTCCGATTGCAACTGAAGGAGAATTTCATTTTTTAAAAAAAGGATGTATTTCGCCCATTTTAAAAAGAGCAGGGTGCTGCAACTTTAAAAAAGGGCCTAGATGGAACAGTAAGTAATATCAGAATTAATAAAAACAGCAAATAAATATAATTTAGTTAGTGGCACAAATAACAAAACAAGCAAATATGGTTTGCAGCTCATCTTGCATTTGTACAAAGGAATAATACTATTAATCTCCGACGCTTTGGACAGAAGTGAAGATGACATTTTATGGAATGACGGAGATTCTTCATACACCGATTCATATTACAATAGTGGTACTGATACCTTCAGTGAAAGTGATTTATTATGAGAATTTTTTGTCAAAATTTTAACAAAGATTATTTGTAAATTTTACGTCTATAAAAATATTACCATAAAAAGAAAAATGGTATTTAATAAACAGCACATAGATTGGAAACATTTGATAAGTTACTAACTTTATTATAATGTGTTTTTTTTTATACCAGTAATGTTTGAGCATTAGAGTGTACAATATTGTGTAGTAGATTTCCCCGCATAATAGTCGCACTTAGACTTTCAGAATGAAAAATTGGCAAAAAAAGTGCGACTATTACGCGAGTAAATACTGTAGTTGTTGAGCAGATATCATTCTTTCCTTCTTCTTTAGCTCCAATTTGCTGTAAATTTATTATTGAAAAAGCAGAATGAGAAAATATTACCTAATTATTCTTTTACTCTCAAAAGTTTTTTATACTTGCTATGATGTTTATAGAAAAGAAAGAATAGATTGGTTAAAGGTGAATTTCGTAAAAGGATCACGAAAAAATGCAAATTTCGTCAAAAGATCATGGAAAAAAGCGAATTTCATCTAAGAATAGCAAATTTTGTCAAAATTTTGTAGAAAAAACGCGAATTTCGTCAATGGACCGCATGAAAGGCGATTTTTTAAAAATAAAACGCGCAAATAAGGCGAATTTTGTCAAACGATCGCGAAAAAAAATTTTAATTTCTTCAAAAGGTAGTTGAAAAAAACGTGAATTTAATCTAAGAATCGCAATTTCGTCAAGAGATTGAAAATAAAACGTGAATTTCGTCAAAGGATCGCGAAAAAATGCAAATTTCGTCAAAAGATTGTGCAAAAAAGCGAATTTCACCTAGGAATAGCAATTTTGTCAAAAGATTGTAGAAAAAACGCGAATTTAATCAATGGACCGCATAAAAGGCGAAATTTTGTAAATAAATCGCGTAAATAAGGCAAATTTTGTCAAACGATCGCGAAAAAAATCTAAATATCTTCAAAAGGTCGGGGAAAAAAACGTGAATTTCATCTAAGTATCGCAATTTCGTCAAGAGATTGAAGGAAAACGTGAATTTCGTCAAAAGATTGCGAAAAAAATGCAAATTTCGTCAAAAAATCGTGGGAAAAAAGCGAATTTCATCAAAGAATAGCAAATTTTGTCAAAAGATTGTAGAAAAAACGTGAATTTCATCAATGGACCGCATAAAAGGCGAAATTTTGTAAATAAATCGCGCAAAAAGGCGAATTTTGTCAAACGATCGCGAAAAAATCTAAATTTCTTCAAATGGTCGTGGACAAAAACGTGAATTTCATCTAAGAATCACAATTTCGTCAAGAGATTGAAGAAAAACGTAAATTTCGTCAAAGCATAGTGAAAAAAAGCAAATTTTGTTAAAGCATAGCGAAAAAAAAAGCGAATTTCGTCAAATGATACTGAAAAAACATGACATTTTGTCAATAAATCGTACAAATAAGGTGAATTTCACCGAAGGATTTCGAAAAAAACGTAAATTTCGACAAAGTATCGTGAAAAAAACATTCTGAAATTTTTCTGCGAACTTCAGAATTTTCTTTTACTCATAATCACTCCTGCCTCCATTGTCATAGTTCATTGATTGAACTCGAATAGCGATTTCATTTTTCAATAAATGTATTGCATCTTAACGCTGTCACAACATTGTCAATGTAGTCACATATTCGTCACAAAAATAATGACAAAATCGTCACAAATTACACAATTTTCACAAAATTGTCGAAATGTGACTTCACAACATTGTCACTGTCGTCACAGAATCATCACAGTGTTAATGACAATTTCGTCACAAATGACACATATTTCACAAATTGGTCACACCGTGACTTCACAAATTGGTCACAATGTGACGTCACAAATGAGCTCTAAAACGGCCATAACGACCTCACATTCTAGTCACTGTGACTTCACATCGACGTCACGTGACGTCACATCGACGGTCACAAAGTCACAGTGTGACTTCACAACGACGTCGCCGTAACGTCACCATGCCTTACGGGAGGGAGCTGAGCCCCGTAGTAAAATACAAATAAAACTTCGAAATAAAAATCTCTTGATGACGTAAAAAACACGTGTAACGTGTTTAATGTCAAGTGAATGTGACTTTTGCGATCAGCCATTATTGGTACTGAATCTTACAGCTTTACTCCAGGCAATAGAGACCGTATAGAGGCTCCACCTAGCAAAGTTCATGGCAGTTCTGGAAAAAGGCTTATTATATGTTTTTTCGGTCGCTAAATCCGAATTTTTAACTTCGCACCAAAATTTCCCCCGGCAACCCCCCCCCCAAATTTTGGTAAAATGCCCCCCAAAAAAGGTTTTTATTAAAAAAAAATATTGTTTTAGGGAAAAAGTATCTAGAAATTCAGAAACTAGACAAAATTTGCAACAAATGAGATATATGACATTATGACTTAGGATGAAGGGGAAGGGGGGATCTGCCTCGGAACATGCGCGCGGTGCTGCGTGAACTAAGTTGCTTAATTCCACTTAACCCCTCACACGATTACATTCGTCCTCCCATCTCCCCTCCGAACTTTCTCTATAATGTTTACTTTAAGTTTTTTTGCGTCGCTGAATCCGAATTTTTAACTTCCCACCAAAGTTTCCCCCGGCAACCCCCACCCCCCCAAATTTTGGTAAAATGCCCCCCCAAAAAGGTTTTTATTAACAAAATCAAATATTTTATTGTTTTAGGGAAAAAGTATCTAAAAAATCAGAAACTAGACAAAATTTGCAACAAATAGGATATATGACACCATGACGTAGGATGAACGGGGAGGGGGAGGGCTGCCTCTGAACATGCACTGCGGCGCTACTTGCACTCAGTTATGAAGTCCAGGCAATAGGGGATTTTACCTGGCAAAATGAATACTAGTTCTGGATTTCGACTCACTTTATGTTTTTTTGGGCCGCTGAATCAGAATTTGTAACTTCCCACCAAAATTTGACCCGGCAGCCCCCCAAGAAATTGATTTTTTGAAAACATTTGGTTTTTGAGAAAAGCACGTGGGGAATGTTTCGAGGCAGCCCCCTCTCTCCTCGTTTATCCTACGTCATAATGTCATATATCCTATTTGTTGCAAATTTTCTCTAGTTTCTGTATTTCGTAATGCCTTTCCCCTAAAACAATAAGAAATTTAAGTTAATAACAACTATTTTGCGGGGTTTTCGGAGGGGGAACTTTTGGGGGTAAGTTAAAAATTCGGATTCAGCGACACAAAACACTTAAAGTAAACCATATAAGGAAAGTTCGGAGGGGAGATGGGAGGGCGAATGTAAACGTGTGAGTGGTTAAGTGGAATTGCGCAACTTAGTCTACGCAGCACCGCGCGCATATTCCGAGGCAGATCTCCACTTCCCCTTCATCCTAAGTCCTAATGTCATATATCTAATTTATTGCAAATGTTGTCTACTTTTGAATTTCTAGATACTTTTCCCCTAAAACAATAAAAAAAAATTTTCAATAAAAACCTTTTTTGGGGAGCTTTTTATCAAAATTTGGGGGGGGGGGGTTGCCGGGGGAAATTTTGGTGGGAAATTACAAATGCGGATTTAGCGACCGAAAAAACATAAAGTAAGCCGATTTTCAGAACTACCATTAATTTTGCAAGGTAAAATTTCCTATTGCCTGGACTACTTTGCGATAGATTTTTGATTGACACGATAATAAAGTAGTGCCAGATTGGTTTATTATGTTGTACAGTTTTTTTATTTATAGTTCATTTATTTAAGTATTGCGCGGTAGCGCAATACTTATTTATTTCCAGTGTGACTTCTCAATGTTAATTTAACATAGAAAAGCCCATGGAGACATAACTTTTTCATTTTTTCCCCCACCTTTTTGTCCCTGATGCCGCAATTTTTTTATTCTTTAATAATTCTAATGATATTATAAGTTTAAAGTGTAAAAATGTTTGTCTGACGTCAGGGTCAAAATGGATGATAAAATGCCTTTCCATATGGGTGAATTATAGCCCAAAGAATAACATGGGCTAATTTTTATTTACATTATTCAAACATTTTTCTTAATAATTTCAAATTTCGCTTTTATCATTGTGAATTAACGGAAATTTTCCCTTTAAAATTTAACGTTTTTTCTACATTGTTGCAAAAAATTCAAAAGCTGTAATAATAATTTATCTCTCTTTTGTTGTAAAATTTCCACGTGAAAAATTAAATTAAAATAGTTTTTTTTAAGTTAAAAAGAGGAATATGACGTCATAGTGGGAAGAAAAAGAATATTTTGAGAACAAGTTTTTGCTTTGGTCAAGTTTATGTTTTTATAAAAATTTTCAAACTTCTATTTTTGCGCAGGTAGCGAAATTAGTGAGGAATTGCATAACTTAAATTTTAAAATGTATTTTTTTTTTCAAGATGGAAACTATTTACATCCCAAGTTAAACTTATGTAATAATTTTCTCTTGTTTTTATATCACTCCTTGGAAGGGAATAAGGTAAGAAAATTCAAATAAAACTTTTTTGATTAATTTTTTACTGTATCACAACTATAATATTGTGAAATATTATGAGTAAAGATTCAACACAATTCATTTTTGCATCCATAGCTTCCTGAGTGGGAAAAAGGTTATCTAAATTTAATTGAAATTAATTTGTTGTGTTTGGATTATAGATTTTTAATTTCAGATAGGAAGTTTTTGTCCAAAATACAGCAACATGCATTAGTGTAGTGGTGAAATATTTTGAATTATACACTGGTAAACTGCATCACACATTGTGATGCAATACCGCATGCATCAATCCTAATAATGATACCTTCCATTAATTTTTAAATGTGTTCGTCTGAATGCAGTAGTTATTAAACAACTTGACATGTTAAACAAAAACATAATTTGAAGAACAAATAATAAAAACTAGAAAACAGGAATTCTGCTTTTTCAGAATTTAGTGTCGCCCCCGATGAAAATATATATATATATATATATATAGTACAAAACATATTTCAATTTTATGACTTAAAGCACACACTTTTATGTAAAATGACATCATTCGCATCCGCTTAAAAATTCCACATTTACGATCCACTCTGTAACATCTTCAGTAAAGCATGCATAGGATGTCACTATCGCAAAATAATACACAAATGCAGCAAAAACATGCCGTCATTAAAGAAACTCGACAAAAAAAGGCTATCTAATGATTCATAGGTATTCATTTGTTTGTAACATTAATATAGATGATTTCAGTCGTGCCGTCAGTCATGGCGTTTTGGTTGGAAACTGACTCCAAACAAACGGTTGCTATGTTGTATTTTCTATTTTGTTTGTGTGTTGCGGATGGGCAATTAGTAATCCTTTTTGGCGATCCATCTCATTTCCCGGATACTACGTAAGTACCCGGAAAAGTGCCAAATAAACTATTAAAAAAAGTGCTCGCGTATGGGAAAGTAAATAGGTTACCAGGAAATAGGTTGCCAAATTTCCTTCTCACGCTAAGGTGTCTAAAGTGGAAAAGTACCAAATTTTCCTTTGTCGTCCAAAATTTCTATATAGCAGTTTAAAATGGGGGTACTTTTCCAGCATAGGAGACTTGGCGAGATAGAGAAAATGGCCTTGGCAACATATGTTCTAGCAACATAATCACTGTTATATATAAACAAACAATTTTTCAATATTTATACAGTTTATTTAATATTAAGAAACCATTTTACGAAACAGATGTCATATACAAACAGAAGTAAATTGTTTATAAAAAAACAACAACAATGTAGATAAAAGTAAAATGTTTATAGATTATACTAGGAGGCTCTGCCCACTGTAAGCTGCGCTCGCGCAGACACCGCAGAATCTAAAAACCCACTAATCTGATGGGTTTTAAAAATATTACAGAATATTGAATTATACTGCAAAAAGCTGTGCAGATCTTCCTGTAAACGAGTTTCCATTCAATTCCCTTTGACTGCAAAAATTTAAGGGCAAATCAGTTGCTGTTGTTACATTGGTTGTTTTCGTTTTTGATTAAAGAGGATCAGTTAACCCCTTAACCTATGATTTACATTTAACAGCTTCACGGTTTGGCAAATCCATAGCTACCACTAAAATTTAATAGAGATTTTCACCTTGTTTAATCATGGAATTTCGACGATTAAATTAAACTATATTTACTGTGAAATTTTAGTGGTAAAATGAATTTACATCTGGCTCGATCATCGTACGCGGGCTACGCCCATCATTGTAGGTTAAGGGGTTAAACATTTGAAACGGAGCTAAAATAAAATAAATTAAGTATACAGAGTCTTTGTCTCCCGGTATTTTAAAACAATCTCTATAACAATATCCTAAGTCACGTGACTATCATCAACAGTTCAGGCGGACCACTTCACTTTTTATACTCTAGGTGCCATTTTGGTACTTTAATGCTAACCAGGCACAGGTAATAAGTCGCCAAATATTATTCTATCGCCATCATTTCATCTATATTATAATAGTTCAAGTCATCAACTGCCATAAACAAATATGGTCTGATCCCTTCGCCGTTCATATGAAAGTTTGGCACAGATGCCATATACGTCCCATATTCGCGTGATTTTTTAACGACGCCAATTAAGGGAACGCATCAACAGCATAAACAACTGTTTCAATTATGTGAAATCGCGGCAATTAAATAACTGAGCTTCTCTTCATGAGTTATATTTAGAAACTAATGTTTTTCCTTTTCAACCTCTTCACAAAAGAGAATAAAAGACAAAATTGGCATGCTCCTACCTTTATTGTCCAGCGTTGATCGAATCCTCGCAGATTCAAAAAATATGATAAATCCACGGAAATCGGTAAAGAACAAATATTCCACACATTTGAACAAAAGGGGTACAGGATGTTCACTACACTAATTTAATGAGAAAAGAACATCAAGAAAGTTAGAATTAAATCTACAATTAAAGTTATATATTTAGTTTACATATTAAGGATTTAAGATATTTTGAGCGCATGTATACTGCGTGTTTGCTTAGGGCATATTCTTTTGAGACTGACTAAAAACAGAAAAGTTATTCAGTTCATTAGTCCTTTGATTTCATCTCGTTGTGCAAGCATCTTTTATGTATACCAGATGTTTGAAACTCCTTTTTCTCTCGCTACACGTGAAAAAAGAGGGAGAAATGGGTAGTTTCGCTTTTAACTCGGATAAACCGATTTCATCTCCCAAATGCAATCTAGAATCACTGCTGTAATTATTTGACAATGTCTTGCAATTTCGGTAAATCATTTTCACTTTCTAACACAACAACATCCGGCTTATCATATCAAGCAAAATAACGATACTTTGGCGCCAGTTAAGTGCCCGTTCCGTATATGACATTGGCGTCACAAAAAAATCGCGCCAATATGGGACGGTTAAAACATCAAAAAAATTTTTAGAATAAAACTACATAATATTTGCCATGGTTGCAAAGAATTCTTTGTACTGTTACGCTAGCCGGATGCAAATCTCGCCAATAGCTTTTTTTGAACTTGCCGGTTAGAATTTTTTCTTTTTTTACGAGTGATAATATTTGGCCAGATGACACATACGCACAGCAGGTTTGGCGTGATTTTTTTTTTAACGAAAATTTGGCGAAAAATTCGTTTTCAAATACCAGTTACATATGCACTTTTGGTATTACTTAGTTATCCCGTCGACCAAAAATCTATCGCCAAACTAAAAGATTAAATGCCAATAATGGTTCATCTTAAATGTCACATTCACTTGACTTTAAGCAAGTTACACGTGTTTACGTCATCAAGTGATTTTTATTTCGACTTTTTATTTATATATTTATTAATGTTATACTAATTTATTTGTCTTTTCGTTATTTAAAATAAAAATTATGTCAACTTGTATAATTTGGCGAGTTTTAGTTCTGGTGTAGTGAAACATCAGTGATAAAATTATTAAAAAAAAATATATTATTAACATCAGTAGCAAAATTAACACTAAAAAAATATGAAATATTTGAGAGAAATTTTAAAATTCGTAATTGAATAACGGTGAATTTCGATTGAGGACCATGTAAGCCAAGAAATGTAACAAATGTGATAAAGAAGATGGTTAAATTCTCCCAGTTAGAGACTTTTAGAGACCTTCAGATACTTCCGGCCTAAACCGGCACCTCCGATATGGCTCTGTATGCTTTTTCTACTGCTAAAGAAATCACGCAAAAAATGCACTGAGAGCTTAATCTTGTATCCCACAGTAGTCAATGAAATATTAATGTAATAGTTTCTGCCATCTACTTATATTAAATCCAAGTGAAAGACAGTGTAGATAACCATTTCGGGCGAACCGTGCTATCTATATATTTAAAGCTTAAGGCCGTTTTTTAAAACAATTTCGATTACAATACTTTCTTCTATTGAAGATAGAAGATTTACGGATTTACACATTTTAGGGGTCCGAGATCCCTCAAAACATGTTTATACAAAATGTCTGTCTGCCCGTGTGTCCGTCTGTCGCTATTGTACCATCGAAAAGTGTATGAAGTTATGAATAGAATTCAACCAAATTTGTTGTCTATGGCAAGCAGATCCTCCTTGAATTTAGAAATATTCCACCGGAAGGGGGTGCTGTAATAATAATTTTTGTGTCAATTCATTACCGTACCAACGGAATGTGTACACTCTAAATAGAAAACAGTGACTATTCACTCCGGAGGAGTGAATACTCATTCTATCGCAGAGTCAAAATGTACCCAACATCTTTCCAGTGACTATTCACTCTGAGCAAAATTGGATTTTTCAACTCTTCTGAAAGAGTGAATACTCACTCCTGGGAAGTAAATATTCATTGTAAACAAGGGTGAATAATCACTCTTTTGGAGGCGTGATAGTCAATCTTCCAAAAGGAGTGGGTTTATTCACACCTAGTAGGAGCGTATAGTCAGTGTTTCATAGGAGTAAGTATTCACTGTTTATAGAGTGAATATTCGCTTTATATGGGGTGAATTCTTTTCTATGTTGTTTTTAAGGGAATTTTAAAAGAATCATATTTTTTAGAGCATGCAAAGAATATAAATACAAGCGTCGTAAACTTTGGAATAAAATACTTTTTTGGCAATATGTATTTAATTCATAGTTTGTAACACTAATTGAACTTTTAAGGACAAATTCGATTAGGGTTATATATTAATTAAATTATATTACTGACCGAAATAAACTGAAATACAGTAGAACTTCGATTATTTGACGTAATTGGTACTGAAACTACATCGTATAATCGAAATTTCCGGATAATCGAGAATTTATCAATAATCATCTAGTTTAATATGTAACATCGTCATCGAACTTCTATTATGACTATTCAAACTACTAAACAAATATCTCTTTTCAAATTATACATGAAGATAAATTTATTTTGAAACAAAAAACTTACAATAACTTAAATGGAAGCATAAATTGGCATAAAGGTAGGGGTGCCAATCGTAAACGAACAGTAAGCGAGTGCGTAGCGGAAATAAGTTATATGCCTTAAGTTTTAAATATATAAATGGAAAGGTTCGCCCCGAAATGACTACCTACACTGTCTTACACTTGGTATAAATTCTGCAGCTGTGAAAATTTCTGTTCGTAAAAAGATAAAAGGGGTTTTGTTTTAGCTCCGCTTTCTTCCAATCCGAGGGTGCAATAACATTCCCATGTTGTGGAATTCAACAGTACGGCCTTCCATATTTCGAAATGGGGAGTGTTTTTGTTTAGAAGTGGGACGTGTACACAGAGGGTAGGGGGAAAGAGTACACTTATAACGGGATCAAAGCTTGCAGGCGTTCAAGCTAATTTCAAAAGAATTCTAAGTGGAACAAAAATATTTATCGGTACTCGAGGTTCGGCAATGACCGCTTGCATACACGAGGAATGTGAAAGAAAAAAAAGTCAGGAATCGAACGTTGGTTTACTGGAGTTTCGGTTAAACAAGTCGGATAATCGAGGATCTACTGTATTTTATTCCAATCTTATCCCTTGTATTTCGTCATTGCATGCCCTATAAAGATATGATAGTTTTTAAAATTCCTATAATAGCAAGCAATTAACCAAAATCTTAATCTGTTAATACTATTTCTTTATTTTCAGATCCCCATTAAGTGGTATTTAGTATTTTATTAATTTCCGTGATGCAAGTTAATTATGTTCTTTTTTTCATGTGTAGTTTAAATTTTAAATATTTAGGTCTGAGTATTAATTACTAATGAATTAAAATCTAATCAAACGTTATTGTTTATTTTAGTGACATTTACAGTTTTATTAATAACTATAAAATAGGTCGGTGTAATACGATTAACAATGTGTGATTTCATTTAAATTTTGTTTTAAATATAAATTCTTATATTATTATCGTACTTTTCAGTAAATTATCGCTATTTTACAGAGACCTATTGTAAGCATACGTTCGAGTAACTATTCCTGTTTATATAATATACTATATATTAGAGTCCTATTGTTTTAAAATATTTTTAATTTTTCTTTTTAAAAAACAATGCTTATCAACTGATATCTGTTTAATAAGTTCTAAGCTTGGTCTAACTATTAAGAATGTATAAGAATTTTTTTATGTGTTATGATAGGTCATTGTTTTATTAAATATGAACATGGAGTCTAAATTTTTATATTCTTGGAACATGTACATATTTTTCTTTTAAACATATTCCTTAACTTAATCATGATCGAATTTTCTTCCGCTATTGCTGAAAAAAAGATATTAATACAATGCTTATTTATGGAACGACATGATAAGCCATATTTATTTTATTTTTTTATTCCCATATATATTGTAATTTGTGAATATGAGCTAAATAGATTTCGTATGTTTTATGGAAAAAAATATCTAGGAAATGTAAAAAAAAGAAGGAAATATAAGAAGGGAAAATAACATCATAATTTACTGTTCTTATTGTTTCAAAAACATTTTTAATGTAAAAAGTAGTTATTAATTTCTTTAGAAAATATTCAGTCCTATATTATATAAGAGATAATACGAACTTTTTAAAAATATACTAAAGTGGTTTTATCCATAAACTTCATATCAAGCATAAAAAAACATTTTATTTAAATGCTTAAATATCATGTTTTATTTTTTAGTGCCAATAATTACGTCTATCATAAACGTAGAAAATGCATTTACAATCGACGGAAATTTAATAGCTGATGCAAAATGTCTATAATTAAATGTTATTATATTACTCAATCTCGAAAACTTAAAATCATAAACAGCAGAAAAATGCTTACATACAATTAAAAAAAAAATTAATAGACCAATTCGAAAAACACGATAAATAGTAATTAGTATTTTATAATTACACTATTAAACATGAACAAAATATAACAGATGAATTAAATGCATTATTACATTTAACAACGTCTCAAATTTAATTTTCGTTTTAATTTAAAATTACGGCTAATTAAGAAAATATTTGAACAAACGAATTTACGATAAGAAATCTGTGGCCATCTATCTTTCATTTAAAAAAATCTTTGTGTAATTTGATGCAGTAGTTTCTCCTCACGGACTGTCCAATGAAAACGCTTGGCGTTTTAAATATATAAATTTAAAATATTATTAGCAATAAAAAAAATCTTACAAAAGTTTCTTAAATTAAAAACTGTAATATGTAAAAAGACATTTTCTCAGTATAATGCTATTTTTCAATCTGAAGCCTTTTTGTAATAACATAATAATCGAATATCATATTTAACTCTAAAATAATAATAATGATAAATAATGTAAGTGTTTATAATCAGAAAACAGTAAAAAACTGAAAAAATCCAGCACTACAAATCTGTATCTCAACACATTTTCAACAAAACACAATCTCATATCACTACAAATTAATGTTTACATCTGCTGTGAATAGGGTCATGATAGTCAATATATCTCTGTGTCACCATTTAAAATCTGAGATATTCCACGTTTTGCTTCTGTATTCGAGCGATGGCAAATTAAGTATGGCATGTCCTTGAACTTGGAAATATTCCACTTGAATAGGGTGCTGTAATAGCGGTTTTTGTATATGTTTCTGGATTTATTTTTCTGTAGTACATCGGCGGCACGTGCAGCGACGACAACTTCGTATCCTGCGAAGCCAGCTATTCGCAAACAGCTGATGTATAACAGAATAACGAAAAATATTCATTTTAATAAACATCATGATCGAGATTAATTCATTTTTACTCCGATTAATTGAATGAAGCTGAAGTTTAAGATCAAAACCGAAGTTGGTAAGTATTGAATTAATAATATTTAAGTATTAACATTTGTAACTACTTTTTGAGATATGATGTATGAGATAGGAGAAAGTTTTGGGATTGGCACATCCAACCAGTATAGTCATAGGCCTGATATTTCTATTGAACCGATTTTACTAATTATTTTTTTTAAATAAAAGCTATCCATTTGTAAATGGGCGCGCAACTATCTATTCTTAAAAGTATTCCTATTTTTATATTTTAATTTTGAAAGTTGTTTACGAAATTTCTTCAAAATGGTGACAATCAGATAACTTCCATTGTCCCAGATAAAAAAGAAAAATTGAAAAATTTCAGACACGTGCTTTTTTAGACGTATTTTTCCATTTGCAAGTTATTTTTGGTAAAAAAAAAAAAAAAGAATTATGCCAGCGTACTTTATTTTTTAAAGCAAGTAAAAATTCATATTTATTGCGACATCACGAGAATGTTTTCTATTGAGTTTATTTTATCTTTCTGCATTACCAGCTGCTACCGGTGATGTTGTTCATGTAGCCTTTCAAAAAAAAAGGATAAGTGCACTAATTAAGCAAAACATTTTACTAACTATAATTTAAAACATACATTATTAACCAACTCTTTATCACATTTTATAGGAAACAATACGGTACATGTTATTATAAGGGCCTTGACATAATTACGTCAAGGTCCTCATAAATAACACCCAGTAAAAAAAAAAAAGAGGGGTGAATTTTGTGCCAAATAATATAAACAATCGTGAAAAGGGAACTGCAACCAATGACAAAAAGGAGGACCAAGTAAAATAGTGAAAATTAATGAATCTTTTCTTCGTAAAGTGAAAAACAATGCTGGGAGATTTCTACTACAAAACTGTATTTTAGCTGGTAATTATTGTGCAATATGCATATGTATGCACTGCATTCTATAAGACTTTACAAAAATCTATTATAAAAAAGTAATAACATGTTTTTACTTTTTTGGAGATAAAAGAAATGTGGAATTAAAATCGGTTACCAAACCACAGTTTACAAACATGTCTCCAACATACGTCGAGCTCCTGATCCTTAATTTCGGCTTAGTCAGATGAAAAAGTGTATTTTCCCTCCTTATATTATCACTTTCCATGCAATCATATTAAATCTTTGGGTTTTAATATTGAAATTATAATTTTCTTTTAAAAAATAATTTGTATTCATATTTTCTGAATTAAACGGCTTTAAGAATTAATACTCAGTAAAAAACGTTTTTTCAGACAGTCAAGTTAAGTTTTTACTTTTTAAGAATTAAAAAAAATATATTTTTATCTAATCCTGACGTCTATTACCACATGGGTAATTTTGTGGTGAATATTATTGACATTTAGTATCCATTTTCTTTTTAACTTATTTAAATTTTAAATTAAAAATTAAATATTTATGTCAAACATGCGCAGCCGATAAAAGGTCAAGTATTGATAATAATTTTCTTTATATGTGATAAAAATTAATACTGAAGAACAATCTCATTTTATTTCAACACCAAAGCATATTCGTTTTATTCCCATATATGACGTCACATTTGCCTCCTTTCAGCACTTACTCAAAATTTATGCACCTTGTATTATTAGTTATACTTGAATATTTCTGTTTTATTACTAATACGACGTCACATTCATATATTTTTTAAATTCTTAATTAATTTATTTCATTGTCTTTTTTCACATGAACATCTTTCAATAGAAAATTAATTACTGAGGAGAAATTATTATTCCGGATTTTGACAAAGAAAAAGAAAGACTGTTAAAATTTACAGGCAAATTGTCGATTGATTCTGTATGAGAAATAAAGAAATTTTGAACTGTTAAGAAAAATATGTGAATAAAATAAATGACGCACACTTTCGCATATATAATATTGCTAGCAAAACCCGTGTCTTTGCTCGCGTAATAATGGAAATATGCCAACTGATATTTGTATGTTCTAATATGTTCTAATTTGTATGTTCTAACTGATATTTGTGCTTCTAATTTTAAGTAGAAGAAATTATACTTTTAGGAATAATTCAAAAATTATTAATTAAGCCATAGTTTGAATAAACTTCATTATTACACCGCATTAGACAGAAATGACACTTAAATTAATAAGAACTAAATCTAGTTCTATATAAATGGTAATTTAGAAAGTATTTTGAAGCTTTTATTTTCATTTCATACGCTCACTTCAGTATTCATTTGAAGTTTTCAGATTTTTAGAAACCGTTCTTAATATGCATTTACATCTTAAAATTAACCAGCATATCAAATTCCAAGCTTCTTGTCTATTGGTCTGGTGGTCTGGTGGTAGTTGCACTAACATAAGATACCTATGTTGAAACAGATACCGTCACCATTGATTTGCCAACATTAATTTTGAAATCAGTTTGGTATTTCCTCCATAGAAAACGTAATTTAGAAAGTTTCTAAAAGCTTTTTGAGAATGTTTGTTGTTCCTGCCAACACCATGTAGTGATTTCACCGGCATAAAATATAGCCTGTGTGGGATCAAAAACTGTCACCATTGATTCGCAACAATAACTTTCGTAATCGGTTTACTATTTCCTGAAATTGCATAGAAATCGTAATTTAGAACTTTTTAGAATGCTTTTTGCTCCTCCCTTTCGCTTCACCCCTTTTTAATTTCGAATTTATTTCGATAGTTCTTAGAAGGCATTTATATGTTATAAATGATTACCATGCCATATTTAAAGTTTCTAGCCTCGTCAGTAACACAGGAATCACAACGTCCTTTTCTCCTGCAAACCTCTGGTGGTCGGGACAACAACATAAAGTATAGCCTATGTTGGAGCAGGGAGTGTCACCATCAATTTTCAACCATTACTTTTGAAAGTACTTTGGTACTTCATGAGATCGCTTAGAAATCGCAATTTAGAACACATTTGGAACGTTTTTCGCCCATTTTCACCCCTTTTAAATTTCGAATTTTTGGGGAAATGGTCTAAGAGATCATTTATATCTTATAAGTAACTACCATGCCTAATTTGATGTTGGTAGACCTAGCAGTAACACAGCTATTGCAATTTAGAAAGTTTTTTGCTCTGCAATTACCAGGTGATAGTGACACCAACATGAAATAGAGCCTATGTTAAAACAAGGTCTGTCACCATCAATTTCCAACCATTAAAAATGAAATCGTTTGATACTTCCTGAGATTGCGTATAAATCGCGATCTTGAACGTTTTTTTAAAAATCTTTTCGCGCATTTCCACCCCTTTTAAATTCCGAATTTTTTAAAAAATCGTCTTAGAGATAATTTATATCTAATAAGTAACTGCCATGCCAAATTTCATGTTTCTAGTCCCTCCCGTAACACAAAAATCGCACTTTTAGAAATTTTTGCTCCTGCAACCTATTTGGTGTAGTGGCACCGACGTAAAATAAAACCTATGTTGAAGCAGAGGTTGTCACCATCATTTGTACACCATTATTTTTTAAATCAGTTCGGTACTTCCTAAGATTGCGTAGAAATCGACATTTAGAATGTTTTTTAGAGCGCTTTTTTCGCATTTTCACCCTTTTTTATATCGATTTTTTTAAATGTTCTTAGCGATCATTTATATCTTATAAGTAACTACAATTTCCAATTTCATGTTTCTAGGCCCTTCAGTAACACAAAATTCTCATTTCTAGAGTGTTTTTGGCTCCTGCACTCCATTTTGGATAGTGGCATGGACATAAGATATAGTCCATATTGGAACAGGGACTAACACCGCTATTTTGATACTATTTCTTTTCAAATCGGATCGGTAGTTATAGAGATTACCTCTTACAAATAAACAAACAAACTAACTTTTCTTCGTTATAATATCAGTATAGATAGATTTATTAACCGTTTTTGAAAATTATGGTTACATACCCGATTCTCATTTGCAAGAAAATGCCTTCTTTAATACATAATAACTTAAAGAATCATCAAATTACACATTTAACGGCATGGCCAAAAGACATTTGATTTTAAATTCATAATGAAATCAAAATTAAATTTCAAAATCAATAAACCGTGAATTTACATATGTTAAAAAAAAAAAAAAAAAAAAAAAAAAAAAAAAAAAAATCCTTAAAATTCTCTGTGTGGTCAAACTGTACATTATACAGTGTTTTTCAACATTTTTTGGTTGGCGGCACACTAAAAATATCTGAAATTATTTGCGGCACACCTGAACATAAAAAATGCAAAAGTTGTATGATACAAAAAATAAATAAATATCTATTTACAAAATGTATTCAAACAGAGGGCTGAGCCTGTTTTCTTGAACAAATTAAATCAAAACAAGGTTCCATAGTCGCAAGACAAGTTCACATTTCATCGTCAACTTTTAAAAGTTTTTCTCTGTTTCTTGACTAGATTTCTGTTAATGCTCAAAATTCATATTCACAGAACCACGAATATTCAAAAGGCACACGAATTTTAATAGGTTTCATGCTGATTGCAGGCTACACTTTTTTGAAAGAAAGACAAAACTCAATTTTTCTCATACATTGTTGATCGGTAAAACTTATAAGATTCTCAAATCAATTGAGCTGTTCTTTTTACTTTCTCCTACCTTAACAAGAAGAAAGTATTGGATTCTTAAATCTTTCGTTTTCCCGTTTTTAA
Source organism: Maratus speciosus (assembly GCA_963932465.1). Classification (NCBI taxonomy): domain Eukaryota; kingdom Metazoa; phylum Arthropoda; class Arachnida; order Araneae; family Salticidae; genus Maratus; species Maratus speciosus. The sequence goes on along the minus strand of OZ010790.1, from coordinate 171,211,368 downwards.
TGGATTTACACATTTTAGTGGTCAGAGATTCCGAAAAACATGTTTTTACAAAATGTCTGTCTGTGAGTCTGTGTATCTGTGAGTCTGTGGTTCTGTCTGTCTGTCTTTATGTATGTGGCACAAATTTTGTGGGCGCTCTATCTCAAGACCTAATGCATGGAATTTAATAAAAATTTATATTCTGTTAGTCCCTGATATAAATTGATTCTGATTAGTTTTTGGTGCAAATCATCCGACAGCTGGCGCTGCTGTGCTGCATTATTCATGATTTCCACAATAGCTATATCTCAAGAAGCAAACAAGGATTTACAGAAAACTTCAGATTTATTTAGTCCGTGATATAATTTGGTGCTGATAACTTTTTGGTATAAATCGCCCAATTGGTGGCGCTGCTATACTGCATTTTTCAGGATTTACACGATTTCCGCAAAAGTTCTATCTCGAGAACTAACGCAAGGATTTTCATCAAACTTCAGATTCAGCTAGTGCTTGTTATGAATTGGCGCTAATTGCATTTTGATGCAAATCGCCCAACAGATGGCGTTGCTGTACTACCTTTTTCACGATTCCCGCAATAGCTCTATCTCCAGAACTAACGCACGAATTTTCACCACACTTTAGATTTAGTTAGGCGTTGACACAGGTTGTTGCTGATTATGTTTTGGTATTAATCGTCCAATAGGTGGCGCTTTTATGCTGCAATTTCCAAGATTTTCGCATTGGCCAAATAGCCCAATCTCAAAAACTAATGCACGGATTTTCTCCAAACATGAGATTCAGTCAGACGTTGACAGAAGATATTGCTGATTAGGTTTTGGAATAAATCTCGCAATAGGTGGCGCTGTTAGGCTGTATTTTGCTGTATTTGCATGATTTCAGCGATAGTCATATCTCAAGAACTAATGCACGGAATTCTATATCTTTAGAATCCTCATGAGGGAGATAGATTGCCATTTAATTTGGCAGTCTGCTAGCGAATTTTGAAGCATTAACATGTATCAGATAGAAGAAAATTTTGGGATTGGTACATCCGACTAGTTTTTGTTGTTTTCAAATTTAGTGAGTTAAAAATTACAAATGGGTACATTAACAATTCACATTCGTCAACTGAATGCGAAGGAAGGTAGCTTTTAAGTGAGGTTTGAAGTTCGTCAATGACGTTTATAATTTCGTTTGTAACTTTTTTTTTCGACTGAGATTCATTGACAGCCGGAAAGCAGCCAAAATATCCTTTTGGTATTTCAGATTTCCACAGTGTTCATTTTTATTCAAATGACTTCAATTTGTTGCTGATTTGACGATATTCTTGGATTGACCTTGAAGATAGAGATTTCAGCTTTTCAAACTAGTTCGAGTGAAATTTAACTTAAAGCCACGAAATGAAATTTTAAAAGTTGTTTTTTCGACTCATGAACATAATCACCTCTTATTTTATGTATATGAGTCGTTCCAAAACCTTTCCCTCCGAAATCTGACGGACATCGGTGTGATATAAGGGAGTTTTGTAGTCGGAATCCATTGCATTCGACAGCTGATAGAAAATTTGGGATTAAAGAAGTTCACTTGTGATGCAAATCACCGCTTAGATGACTTTTTTAAATAACAATCAACATACTGGAATTGAAGATTTTGAAACGAGATATTCTCTGTAAATCATGTAGTGGAATCGCATAATATTTAGATTTTTTTGGCGCACAAGTGTTATAAATACTTTTTTGTTTTCCAACATTGATGTACATCCGTCTGTGCAAACACCAACGTAATTTTGCCACAGAATACCTGTATATTCTACAGGAATTGAGCATCAATCGTTCATATTTTCAGTTCGTTTGTTAGAAAAACCTTGTCACAGACATTATTGCACATGTAAATAAAAATTTGTATTAGATCATGGATAAACGTCACATATAGTTCAATAACTTTACCTCAATTCTGATTTTTTTAACCAATGTCAGCTAAGACAACTTTATCAGTCTTTCTCAAATGTGAGACAACCGAAAAGATTGTGCTATCTCTCAGTAAAATAGTGAAAAACTTTATTTCAGTAGAGTAATGATTTTTTTGAATGAACCTTGTAACTCTTGGTGGAGTTTCTTGAGGGGAAGTTACTGGCAGTGAAGTATCCAAAATTCCATTTCGAGGAGGAGCTATGAAGGCTATGAGTAAAATAGTGGAAAATTTTCTTCAGTAGAGTAATGATTTCTTTGAATGAACCTTGTAACTCTTTTTGGAGCTTCTTGCGAGGAAGTTACTGGCAGTGAAGTATCCAGAATTCAATTTCGAGGAGGAACTATGAAGGCTATCAGTAAAATAATGGAAAACTTTATTTCAGTAGAGTAATGATTCCTTTGAATGAACCTTGTAACTTTTTTTGGAGCTTCTTGTGGGGAAGTTACTGGCAGTGAAGTATCCAGAATTCAATTTCGAGGAGGAGCTATGAAGGGACGACTTTATTTAGGTCTATAAGAATCTGTAGATTTGCCCCCATATCTACATAAAATATATTCATTTCGGTTGAAGCTGTAGTATCCTAAGCTACCGTCTGCTGACGCCACTAGTTACTGGGTCCAACATCCTTTCTAAAAAAAGTAATATAAAATACAGAACTTCGCTTGTCGCTGATTATTTAGAGCAAGATGTTAATAATGTAAGGAAAAGTGAACACAAACAAAATAAAAACAATATTATTACAAAATATTAGGAAATTTTTTTTGGCATTTTTATTGCTATTTTTTTCTTTCGCTTATCTCGGTAAAGAATTAAATTTAAATCGGACCTTAAATGCTCGCAGTTAATAACAGCCAAAGAAGCACTCAAAAAATAATTTATTTTTCTTTTTGTACATGCATGTTTTTAAAAGTGCGTAACTTTTCAAATAAATCAAATTATCTTGAGCACTTGAAAGAATTAAACCAATTCTTTCAAAGTATTTCATTTTGCAAATATATCAAATATATCCAATTGAAAATTTTACATATTTAAGTAAATTTATTTGTGAAAGCAATTAAAAATGTAAAACATTCTCCTTGCTTCAATTTTACCAAACAATAGAATTTTTGAAATATTTTTGCTTTCTTAAAAATTTTTATCGTGTTATTGAATTTAGTGGAAATTTAAAAAGAAATTGATTGTTAGAAACCAAGCACTTTCCTTTTCATGAAATTACGCATTTGTAATAATTAAAGATAAAATATCATTATTATTCTACCAGAATAATTCGCAATTCAAAGTTCTAATTAACGCAATAAATATTTCTAATACGGAGAAACATCGATACAAAAGGATGTAATTACGATGATTACACAAAAGGGCTGTGTTCTGTTTAAGTTACTGAAATACTTTAGATTTGTTTATCACCTTAATTATTTGAATTACATTATTTAACAATTTTCAATGCACATGAAATACTTTAACATTCCTAATTGCAATTAATATGTTCTTATTTCTCATTCAAGTTTTCATTGAAAAATGTTTATTTAATAAACGCTATTTTAGATTTATAATTTTTAATTAAAATTTTAATGTTTAGATTCTTGACTTCTTAGTTTATTAGTTATTTTAATATTTACTCTCATTATATTACTAATATTCTTTAATTGTATGTTGCTTAGAATAAATAAAAGGATTTATTTTATAAACTGTGAATTTATAATGAATTAAATATAAGTTTTTTATTAAATTCTTTTACAAAGAAACTAAAAAAATTCTTTTACGATCTGATTTTTTGGCACATCTATGAATTTCTGGCTTTGGGTAATATGCAGTGTATTCGATGTGCAGTTAAAAACAAATGAAGAACCATTCATTAGAAATAATGGGCGGCTAGTTCCCGAAAAATGTTCTCCTGAATATTTATTATTTTCAGTTCTGAAATATTTCTGACCACATTTGGCAACAATATTTTAAAAATAGAGATTCCAAAAGGTTCTAAATTTGTTTTTCATGGAATGCTCCTTTAAAACAGATATTTATCAGGAAAATTGACAACAATATTGTCAATAAACTTTAAAACAATATTTTGTGAATACCCGTAAGGCATGGTGACGTCACGGCGACGTCGTTGTGAAGTCACACTGTGATTTTGTGACAGTCGATGTGACGTCACAGTGACTACAATGCGAGGTCGTTATGGCCGTTTTAGAGGTCGTTTGTGACGTCACATTGTGACCACTCTGTGAAGTCACGGTGTGACTAATTTGTGAAAAGTGTGTCATTTGTGACTATTTTGGCATTAGCTTTGTGACGAACCTGTGACGAAAGTGACAATGCTTTGAAGTCACATTGTGACCAATTTGTGAAATATGTGTCATTTGTTACGAACTTGTCATAAAATATGTGATGATTTTAAATGAAAAACAGATTTCAAATTAATTGCTTAAAAGGCGCTAAGGCCAACATAGTGAAAAAGATTCCGTGCCGGGACTCGAACCCGGGCCATCAATATAGCACACTGACATTCTTCCGACTAAGCCACATGGAACGATACCCAGCCGGGAAAATTTCTCACTATCACATGTTGGCAAGGCTACAAACGCAGCACAAGATGGAATATTTGTCGTGAGCCACCGACAATGAGCAAATACGAAACTTAATTAAATCCAGCATCGATTGAAACTATATTAATACTTGGAAATTTTTCCAAAGAGAACCATTCGCCTTGCATACAATATTTCGAATGAAAATCAAATTTCAAATTACATGCTTAAAAGGCAATTTTAATTTTAAATTTGATTTTTATTTGAAATATTGTATGCAAGGCGAATGTTTCTCTCTGGAAAAATTTCTAAGTATTAATATAGTTTCAACCGATGCTGGATTTAATTAAGTTTCGTGTTTGCTCCATGTCGGTGGCTCACGATAAATATCCCATCTTGTGCTGCTATTGTAGCCTACCTACATGTAATAGCAAGAAATTTTCCAGGCTGGGTATCGTTCCACGTGGTTTAGTCGGTAGAATGTCCGTGCGCTATACTGATGGCAGGGGTTCGATTCCCAGCATTGAATCTTTTTTACTAAGTTGGCCTTTGCGCCTTTTAAGCAAATAATTTGAAATTTGATTTTCATTTGAAATATTGTATGCAAGCCGAATGTTTCTCTCTGGAAAAAATTCGGAGTATTAATACTGTGATGGTTCTTGCCATAAACACTGTGATGAATTTTAAAATGCACAATTTTAAAATAAAGTTTTGTTTGAAATATAAATTCTTATCTTTTTACCGTACTTTTTAGCAAAATATCGCTATTTTGGAGTCCTATTCTTCTAAAACATTTTAAATTTTTCCACTTAAAAAACAATGCTTATCAACTGACATCTTTTTTTATTAAGTTTTAATCTTTATCTTGAGTTCAAGCTTGATATTAAGAATGTGTAAAATTTTAATGTGCTGTGATTAGTCATTGCTTTATTAAACATGACATGATAAGCCATATTTATTTAAATTTTTTATTCCCGTGTCTATTGTATTTTGTGAATATGAGCTAAATAGATTTGGTATGTTTTATAGGAAAAGACTGATCTGCGAAATAGAAAAAAAAATTAAGAAAAATCATGCGTTAAGCATAGATTTTAAAACACTTTCCAACGCTTCCTGAATGCTTTAACAAGACATCGTAATTTAGGGAAATAACGTAAATAAGATAACTAAGTAAATATTTTAGAAAACACATAAAACATTTGAAAAACTGATTTCAGCATTTACCGTCCATAGCCAAATATGTTTTCTAATTCTTTTGAACAGCCCTGCATTTGATATGCAAGTTGATATACATATTATATAATGGGAAAATTTATTTTTGCAAGAAAACGCATAACAGGTTGAAATTCTCTTTCAGCAATTTATACTAATATATGGAAACATACTTGAATACTTTTGTATAATTTGTAGTTTACCTAGAACGTTTATTACGCGCTACTGCTTAGTTAAAATTTTATTCAAACACTCTTAAAACTGCTGAAATCACATTTCCAGGAATTATAATTTATAGATGGCCATGTATTCAATTCTTTACGTGACCCTGTATATCATTTTATCTATATTCTACAAACATTTCTTAGTAAATTAAATGCAGTTCAACGTAAAAATCCATAACTCATTTAAAAACTACCTTTAATCAATTTGCGCATATACCCAGTAACCCTTACGAATACTTTTATGTAGTCCTGTATATGAATTATAGCATTTATATATACCATACTCTATGCATAAATATAGTGAATCATAAAAGCGCATATCATAATTAAAAATGCATTTCCAGCAATCATCCCTAATGAACTTCGAATACAATATAGTATCGGAAATATTTTGTGTGTCCTGTAAATGCTATATACATTTCGTATTATCATGAAATAATGTATAGTGTGTAAACCTCAGCGACTTATATCAATTTCATTATAGATGAAATAGATTAACATAATTAAAGTACGCCGCAAATAATTCCCTCCATCCCTGTATAATAATGTATTGGAATCCTTTTTTTAGCCCTGTAAATGAACAATAACTATTCGTTGCACCACATACTCTTCAGAATGCATATTTTAGTGCGTTTCATAAATTTATATCAATTTTATTCTGTTTGAAAGCGTGTAAAATCGTTAAAAATCATTTGGAACGATTTTTTCCCGTAGGCCGTAGTGTAACGAAATACTCTTGACTGTTCCTGTAGATGAATTAAACACTCTACAAACTTCATTACAAATAGGGGCCGTGCTATGGTAAACGTCAATAACATCCAAAAATTTCAAGGCAATCCGAGTATATTTGCGAGAGTTAGACCGCGGACAGACGGCCAGACAAACCGAAGTCATAAACACTTTTCAACTTTGTTGAAAAGTATTAAAAAGAACATATAAACGTAAAATAAATGATTGCATATTAACTATTTTTATTATTTAAAAAACATTTTAATGTAGAAAGTAGTTATTAATCGCTTTAAAAAAATATTCAGTCCTATATTACGAAAGTACATACCAACTTTTTAAAAAATATACTAAAGCAGTTTAAGCTATAAACTTGTTATCACAGGCATGAAAAACACTTTATTTCAATGCTTAAATATATTTAATTTTTTTATTCCAGTGATTACATATATCGAAAACGTAGAAAATGAATTTACAATCGAAGAAAATTTAATAACTGATTCTGAGTGTCTACAATTAAATGTTTGATTAAAATCACAAACAGAAAAAAAAATGCTTACATAATGTTAATTTCTAATCTGAAACAATTTCTAATTTCATATTTAACTCCAAAATAATAATGATGCTATAAGTGTTAGTAACTAGAAAACATTAAAAAGCCGAAAAAAATTCCACACCACTGTTTCAACATATTTTCAATCTCAAGAGACTAAAAATTAATATTTACATTCATTCTACTATGAATGTAAGCACAAATCAGTCTCTGCGCCAGCTTTTTTTTTTTTTTTCGAGCGATGGCAGATTAAGATACAACAGAATCGAATAAAAATATTCTTCTGAAAACAATACAGACCAGTCTCTTTCTATAAGTGTAACATAAAACTACTTAACTCATCATTATAATATATACAAAACAGGAACAAAATATTTAAATTAAATAAGACTTACATATATGCTTCATCAATAATATCCGTATATTTGTAATATCCTAAAATGGCAGATGTCTTTCTTTTATATTAAAAGAAGTGCTGTAGACGTGCTGGTGTTCTAAACAGTGGAGTGAAGTGGCTTCCCGCGTATTCTCTTGTTTATTCTATGGTAAATTCGCGAAGCAGACGATTTGAGCAGGTGTGTTTTTATTATTTATTTGTTTTTGTAAACAGCTGATTTGAATCTGAAATGCGCAATAATTATATGAGAGTGTAACAATCGGTGGAGGATTATTATATTAAATTGCAATGCTAGATAAAATTGAAATCGTGAAAAAAGAATACTTTTACTGTCTTAGATATCAAATTGATAAAATATAGCATGAAAATTTAGTTTATTAATGCTTGTATCGTGCAATTTATTTATTATGTCCCCCCCCCCCCCCGCCTTTCGTGATAGAATTTACTATTTGCTATCCACTAATATATTTTCATTCCTTATGCCGCTGTAACTCAGCTGTTTAAAATATTGTTTAACCCTTAACTGATGTGACAAAAATTGCCGCATAACTACTGTGAGCGGTCTGTGAGACCGCTTAATCTATGAGATGGATAAAATATAGCATGAAAATTTAGTTTATTAATGCTTGTATCGTGCACTTTATTTATTATGTCCCCCCCCCCCTCCACCTTTCGTGACAAAATTTACTATTTGCTATTCACTAATATATTTTCATTCCTTATGCCGCCGTAACTCGGGACTGTTTAAAATACTGTTTAACCCTTAACTGATGTGACAAAAATTGCCGCATAACTATTGTGAGCGGTCTGTGAGACCGCTTAATCCATCAAATTGATAAAATATAACATGAAAATTTAGTTTATTAATGCTTGTATCGTGCATTTTATTTATTATGCCCCTTCCCCCTTTCGTGACAGAATTTACTAGTTGCTATCCACTAATATATTTTCATTCCTTATGTCGCTGTAACTCGGAATTGCTTAAATTATTTCTCTTCATTTTCAAAGATTTTTGAAGTTCATATTTTTGTCACACTGTGACTTACAATATGGTGGATTTTTTTTATCATATATGTGACGTGACATACGTTACATGCAGTGACATAATAGTGTCGTCACAATTTTCTTTTAATTGCCAGAAAAATATAATTTTACAGTAAATAACATGTTTTAAAGAATTTTTGCAATTTTTTAAAGTTTTCTAAGAAGTTCACATCTCAGTCACAATGTGACATCACTGAGTGGTGGCATTTTGGTCACAGATGTGACGTGACCACAGTGACTTACAGTGACGTCACAACGACGTCACCGTGACCATGCATGCTATGAGGGTATAACTCCCGAAAATTTCTGAATGAAACTGATATTTACTATAAATGTATGTTAATTTTTACTTTCTTGTATCTTTAGAAGAAGAAAGTATTGGATTGATGAAAATTTTCGACTTCCGGTTTTCGATGGATTTATACATTTTAGAATGTCCTGAACACAATTTGATGGCTTTTGTGTCTGTCTGTCAGTCCGTCACTCTGTGAGTCTGTATGTGACAAAAAGTTTGTGGGCGCTCTATCTCAAGAACTAATGCACGGAATTTTACAAAATTTTAGATCCAGGTAGACCTCGATATAAACTGGTCTTGTTTAGTTTTTGGTGAAAATTGCTCAACAGGTGGCGCTGTTATGTGACACTTTTCAGGATTTCTGCAATAGCTATATCTCAAGAACTACTGCACGGATTTTCATAAAATTTCAGGTTCAGTTAGTCCAGGATATAGTTTGGTGCTAATTACTGTTTGGTGGAAACTGCCGAACATGTGGCTCTGCTATGCTGCATTATTCATGATTGTTGCAATAGCTCTAACTCAAGAAAAAATGCGCGAATTTTCATCAAACTTCAGATTACGTTATTCCCTGATATATATTAGTACCGTTTAAGTTTTGGTGTAAATCGTCCAACAGGTGGCCCTGCTCTGTTGATTTTTCACTATTTCCTCAATAGATCTCAAGAACGAATGTATGAATTTTCATCAAGCTTCAGATTCAGTTACTTCCTGGTATAAATTGGTCCTAATTAGTTATTGGTGAAAATCGTCCAACAGGTGGCGCTGCTATTCAGAATTTTTTACTATTTCTGCAATAGCTCTACCTAAAACACTAATGCACGGATTTTCATCAAATTTCAGATTCAGTTAGATATTGTCAAAGTTGTTGATAATTAGATTTTGGTGTAAATCACCCAACCTGTGGTGCTGGTATTCTCTATTTTCCAGGAAGTATTAATATGTATGAGATAGAAGAAAGTTTTTGGATTGCACATCCGACTAGTTATTAATAGTTTATCGGGAATTAAATAGATTGAACGCGTCGTGCATTATAACATGGGATTTTTCAAATATTGGATACGTTAGATTTTTTTTTTCAGTACAGAACATTATTTAAATCTCCTTAGAAAACATTAGCAGTAAATTTTAACGGCTAACATATAACGCGAGTTTATTTTATCGTTAAGTGAAAAGAGGAGAGTGTTTATACAGTGAATTTTTCTTTTCAAATTATCGATCTAGTTATGTCTGTTGAATCACAGTAAATATGTTTCTATTATTACTTTTTTTCTTGAATGATAAACCTAGAAACATTATATGTCTAACACTGAATATTCAATCACTGCAGCTGAGCGAGCGTCACAAGTGAAGCTCTTCTGCATGAATTCCGATCGTTCCTTCGTGACACTCCGTCTCTTAACGTTTAGAGTTTTTGAAATGCTCGAAGAGAAATTATGACATACACTTCCGAGCTTGAAAGAAGGTCGTGACACAGGTTTCAGATAAACGCAACAATTTATTCATAACCAACAAGAGAATTTGGCAGTAGATCGGGTAGATTTAAATACAAAAAATGAAGGAGAAGCTCAATTTTACAGGTTTTAGAACATAACACAGATTCAAGAAAACACAACATTTTTTCGTAACCAGATACGGCGATTTGACAGTAGATCGAGTGGATTTAAATACAGAAGATGTAGGAGAAGTTCAATTTTACACACATAGTTAAGAAAAACATAACAATTTATTCAAAACCATAAACCGAGAATGAGAATGCGGCACTAAATCGGGTAGTTTTAAATGCTGGAGATGAAGGAGAAACTCAATTTTACATGGTTTAAGACATGACACAGATTTAAGTAAAACACAACAATTTATTCATAGCCATAAACAGAGAATTCGGCAGTATATCGGGTAGATTTAAATACATAAGGCGAAGAAGAAGCTCAATTTTACAAATGCCTGAGTTGGTAAATTCCTTTCCCCAAGGACTTTTTAAATTGAAATAACTTTACTGAAATCAACCGTTGGTTCTGTAAATCACTTTGACAGTAAATATCACTATAAAACGAACACCGTTGATTTCGATAATTACTTATTCAGAAATATGAAGCTTAACTTCTTACCATGCGAGCGAAAATTTACAGCCGTAATTTCTAACCGAAATAGCTAATTGATACCTCCGGTCCAAGGCAGCACGTGAAGAATTTTATTTCCCAAGAACAAGATGCATACAAAATCAGGAACTAAAAGACCTTTAAGGCGAGATGTGCACCAAATGCACCAAGTCAACTTCATATATTTTTTTACAGCTGTTAAAAATTAATTTAACATTTTCAGATCAAAACTGTAATAACTCTTCTGAATCCCTAAACTTATCCACTGATCAACTTTTCGTTTTTTAACCAAAGGTAAAATTCACCAAAGATTTCAATTCTGATGTGAATAGTTTGGAATTCAACTAAAAAAATTCCATTTTGAAATTAAAAAATTTTTCGTAAGGAAAGGTTCGCTAAGCTTAATTTGTTCAACAGAAATTGAAACAAGACATAATTCTTCATTCAATGGCTATTTTCGTTTTTAAGAAATACTCTTCCTTAACTGAATGGCTATTTTCGTTTGTTTGTTTTTTAAACAATTCGTATATAGATGGCTGCCTAAGCTTATGTTGTTTAATAGAAATTAAAGCAAAACATAATTCTTAATTGAATGGTTATTTTCGTTTAAAAAATATTCCCTATGGGGATGGCTTCCTAAGCTTATGTTGTTTAACAGGAATTGAAACGTTATTCTTAACTGATTGGCGATTTTTTTTGCGACAATTTAATGATGATAATGTAACTATTTAATTATTTAATTATTGTTGTTATTTTTTGGGCGATTGTACATCGATGATAAAAAAAAAAAAAAATATGCTGTTGTTTCTTTTTATTTGTATCTCATGCTTGTGACATCCACCTTTGAACCAGATGGTAGACAATCAAAGGAACAAATAGACTGACATAGAAATCTTCAGAAAAACGAATCATTCCAAACACAAATCGCAACACATAAAGTTCAAAAACAGAAATGTAGAGACAAACTGCCTTTGATTGATTTTATCTTGGACAAAATGAACTTGTCATTTTCTTCAAGTACTGAGATTTGAAAAAAAATCCATTGCTTCAATCAAAGATTAAAAAAATGAGAACATAATTTTAAATGAGTCATTTTTGACTACAGAAAGTACTACATTTTGGAAAAGTAAATTAATAAATGAAGAGCTGAGTGGATGAATATGTTATGCTACATTTTCTATTTTTTTTTTTTTTTTTTAAGCTTTTGGATGAAAGCATTATGAGGCATCCTATCACATGGTGAAGCTAAAATACTAAGATTCTATTTAGTCTTGAAGATTTAAGAGATTATTCATTAATATTTATTATTTTAATATTTAATAATGTCAATAATATTAATAATTTTTAATATTTGAAAATAAAATATAAATAAGTTTTTATGAGAGAGTTTAGTATCTTACCTGTTAATATTTTGAACACATGGTATCAAACAGAAAATAAATCATTAAATTTACAGCAAAAACTTTCACCTCCAATTTCTTGAAATGTAATTTTTGTTAATTAACATTTTCTATGTATTATCAGCTGGAAGAAAACGTTTACGGAGAATTGTGTAGATATGTATTGTGAATTCAGAATACATACAAAGATTTTTGAGTTTTTCACGATTTTTTTAATGAGATTTCTAAAGTTTTTTCGTGTTCCGATGTTGTGACATTTATAAAAGAAATCCTATTTTGATCTTTTAGCCCAATATAGTTAATTTTGTCTTCTGCTACTTTTGAAAAACATTTTCGAGACTTTTGGCGTTTTCTCGCGATTCGCTCCGGTTTTCCACATTATTAGAAGAAATCTGGTTTCAATCTTCTATCCCAATATAGAAAATTTTGTTTCCAGTAAAATTTATACGGAATTCCTGCAGCCATTTTTAGAGTTTTTTTTTCACGTTTCGTGGTACAGCTTGTATTAAATATATAAGAAATAAAGGTGTTCGAAATAAAGATGAACGAAAAAAGTTGGGTAATGTTGATGCAAAGAACTTATAATTTAACATTTTTAAGGCAACCGCGACGCACAATTTATCCTCAAATCGCACCGATAATGTGATATCGTTAAACTTTAGCCAGATGTAACAATTTATTTTAAAATATTTTGGCGAGAGTAACAGATATTTTCATTACTAGAAAACAGGAATTCTGTTTTTTCCAGACTTTAGTGTCGTCCCCGATGAAAAAAAAATAACAAAACATATTTCAGTTTTAAGACTTAAAACACGTGCTTTTATTTTATATAAAATAACGTCATTCGCATCCGGAGGAATAATTCTTCATTTGCGATTTAGTCTTAAATAACATGTAAAGTATCCATATGACGTCACTATTGCTAAATAATACACAAATTCAAAAAATTATATTTCGTCATATAAGAAACTCGGCAAAAAAGGGCTATCTAATGATTCATATGCCTTCATTCGTTTATAGTATTAATATAGAAACTTAAGGCTGTTCTCAAATCAAAAAGGGCAACATCCTGACATAAGTTTTAATTTATTTTTGTTCGAAAATGCATGAAACTAGCTGATGTTGTTGTTCAGAAACTATGGCATCGAGCTGTTTTGCCTTTTTTTTTTTTTTTTTTTTTTTTTTTTTTTTTGCAAACCCAATAGATCTTTCAAAAAATAGTGGCAAAATGGACGTTTTGAACCGAATTTCCACACGAAACTAGAAAAATCACTGAAGAGCTGGCGAAAAATGGGTTTGTCACGTGATCGAAATTGCTTATAACTCAATGGGTAATTGATTGATCAAAAAATGGAAAAAACAGTTCAATTTCAAATTACTTCCATGGCCAGGTTTTCCAATTTTATATCTTTCCTTTAAAAAATGAATTTTGTAAATGTGTCAGAACGTTTTGCGCTCGTTGAGCAGAGCAGTTAAGAACAGTCTTAAAATTAAATATAGTTTATAATAGCTCCATGTTTTATCCGAAAACATTCTTTTATATATTTTTTTCAAAATAGCACGCATTTTAATGACATTTTTTTCAGCTGTTATGAAAAAAATGGAAGTAAAAAGATATAATTGAGAGAATGATTTTAATGTCATAGCAATTGAAACAATTAAAGTTAAAATATAACTTTTCTACTAAAATTATGTACGCACGTGATGCACAGGTTGATAAATATCGTTTTTATAAAAATATTTCTCTTTATTAAAATAATAATATAGTTAAAAAATAAAGTTAAAAAATTAAATGAAAAACTCAAGGGGACCAGAATGGTTCGAGAAAGACGCAATTTTTTAATTAAAATGCGCCATCTGTTTTTATTATTATTAATGTTTGAACCTTTAAGAATGTTCTAATGTTGGTTTAAAATAAAAAGCCCTGAAAGCATTAATACGACCCTAAAACTTGAGAGACCTACTAAAAGCCAAAATTAAAACTCTGTTATTACAAACATTCTTTTGCAGTGCTTTTCCGACGATAACGTTCGGACAATTTAACGGATTGGCATGCTTCTTAAAAAAAAAAAAAAAAAAAAAAAAAAAAAAAAAAATCCGGGTGTCAAATTTTATTTTATTTTATTTTATTAGATATTTTAATGATTTTTCCCCTGCAACGTATATTTCTATAAAAATTACTTTTCAGATAAAACGTTTTTTCAAACTTTGAAATTTTATTTAAAAAATTAAAAAATACAAATTTTAAATTTATTTAAATTAGATATAACTTATGAACCACTTGCCTGATTTGAATATATTTTTCACTATTTTGTTTAGAAAATGTTTCTTGTTATGTTGTTTTCAGGTTTTATAAAAGAATATACTTACAAAATTTATAATAAACTTAAAAGTTAAAATAAAGAAAATTTTTGACAGCGATTTTACTTTGAAGATTTTATTTAAAAAATTTTTAAATGAAATTAAAAGTACTGAAGAAAATACCATATTAGAAAATACCATAAAAACTCGCCGATAAATTTCATACACATATCTTGCAAGAAAGTTTAGACATATCCTTTTAAACATGAAAAATTATTGCAAAATCTATTCTGAGGTAAATGTCCTTAAAGTTTATGTTACGGGCAGGCCGGAACTGTTAGTACAACACAAAAATTATTATATCTACTGATGTTACCATTGTAGAAATGCACGGTTTGTGTCATTAAATTTATTTGACTTTGCAGTTTTTTATAAGCAAATATATATATATATATATATATATATATATATATAATGCATTTTATGAAAATTATGACTCCTGGATCTCCTTAACATAGGAAGATAAATTCTGTACAAATTTTACCTGAAAAAAAAATCACAATTTTTTTTCGAGTTAGAACAAAAAATATGATAATTTTTTATAGATTTTTATTTTTTAAATATATATTTTTGAATATTTTACGATTTATGTTTTTTTTTTTTTTTTTTTTTTTGCAGACAATATAATAAACAGACTTAAGAAAAAATAAGGATTTAAAAATATGCAGATTGGGCTTCACAATCCTGGGAAAACTAGTTTTCCAAGATTAATTGTGCCTGTGTAATATTTAAAACTTTAATTATTATTTTCTAAAATTAAAATAAAACTCTGTATGTTCTTAAAACATAAATAAATAAACTTAAAAAGATTGAAAAATCATACATTAAGGACAGATTATGAATCACTAATATGATATTATTAAAAAGTTTCATTTTTTCATACAAAAATCTACTGTAGTCCGTCCTAAAACCAAATACTTTTGTACGTCTCTGCAAATGAGAAATAAATGATAAGACTCCATAAACTATATCAAACATATTGTAGTTCGATTCAGTGATCCTTTTTTTTTAAATTTTCATTAATATTTGAAGTATTATATTGTCATTAAAACACAGTGCACTGTAAAAAAAAAAAAAAAAAAAAAAAAAAAAAAAAAAAAAAAAAAAAGAAGAAGACTTGTTTTCCTGTAAGAATCGGAAAAATAGTTTCCCTTATCGTACCGAAAAATTTCCGACCCAGCTCGGAATAAAATCCGTAAAATACCGTTTTATTGACTATTTCCTTTTTTTTTACTGATTTTATTCTGAGTTGGGTCGGAAATTTTTCCGGTACGATAAGGGCAACTATTTTTCCGATTCCTACAGGAAAACTGTTCGGATTTTTTTTGCAGTGTGTTAACTACGTAATGTATCAGGATTCTTTTTTGAGTCCCTGTACAGAAACTGCAAACGCTACCTCAAAGTAAGGATATTATAGACCACCTCAGTGGTGGTTATAATTTTCATTAATTTAGATATGTTGTAACATCACTATAATGCATTGGAAATAGTTTTTTCCATAGATCATATCGTCACGGAATTATTTTGAGTGTTCTTTTAAACGGACTATTAATTTTGCACAGTTCATTTTCAATACTTAATGTGGTACAGAAAACCTCACTGACACATAAAAATTACACATGGAAATCCGACTGTCCGAATATATATACGACGGTTAAACCACAAGCAGACGGCTGACATACACACAAATCGAATCCATAACATTTTAAAAATTTGTTGAAAAGAGTTAGATATATGATATAGTCTCATGAGTTATTCTAATTTAGGATTAAATTTCAGCCAAATTTTATCATTTAAAGCATCTCTGGTCCACTTAAGAATAAAACATGATTTTACAGTTTTCATTTTTCTTCTTATTTCCATCATTTTCCCCCTGTTTCAAATATTTTACAATGCAAATTTTAAAACAAATTAATCTTCTAGAAGAAAAACTAATAACTTATGTTTCTGTAAAAATGTCTTCTGAAATTCAAAATGTTTTCAAAATTTTAGAAGTCTGTGGGATTGTTATTTCCTTTAACCTTTATAATTTCATCTGAAATAAAATTGGATGTAATTGCTTACGACGTTTGTTGTTTTAAATTTTATATGAAAGTAACGTTAAATAGTCGTCTGTCTTGTCTCAGACACAAAAGACCTATTCGTTTTACTTAATTTAAAAATACTTTAAGATGAAACACTTAAATTAGTTAATACTTACATTTATTTTTTTCCAAGTCAAATAAGACTATATTTTAGCATAAAATAATAGCTATCTTCTGAGACTGTGTCAAATGCTTAGAATGAGAAAAGTTGTTTTTTAACATTCATTTGCCTATTGAAATATTTATCAAAGAAAATTTTACTAACGCCTTTCATGATTTTTTTAAAATTCTTATGTATTGGTTTACAAACACATTTTTATTGATAAACTATATTTTTGCGCATTATTTTTCATGAAATAAAGTTACTTATTGTCAATAGCTTTACGTAGTGACCAGCTACTCCCTGTATGAAGGCAGTTTACGATTAAATGTATTGTTAAGGTTTTGGTGGGAATGTGTTCTCCGGTTTCTAACGCCTGTGCGTGAATGAAGAAGATATTTTGTCATTTCTTTTACTTTTGCAAAGTAAGATTGTGTTACAAGAACACCAAGCATTAAGAAAAATACTTTATTATTCATTTATTGTAGATAGTAATCTAGTATTGGTTATTTTGTGTATGCCTAATCGTGTTTTTGTTAACATTTGAATAAGTTAATGGATTTACATATCTCTTTTTTAATATAGGGAAATAAATTACACACAAACCATACTTGATATACACACACGATATTTTTCACGTTAAAGCAAAATATATGATCAATTTTTACGGATTTTGAATTTTTTGTCATACATTTTTGAATTTTCTATAATTTGCTTTTTACTTCAGGTATAATTGAGAGGCAATGTAAACAAGTGGGTAAGTGTGATCACAGATCGCCCAGAGGGTTTCGTTTAATATTCCTTTCAAAACACTTTATCCTTTTGAAAAATCTGTTAGTTCCACATTTCACAACCAGGGGTGCACTTGATTCTAAACAAACCTGTATCCGAACGAAAATCCGTTTTACATACTATCCGTAGATATATTAGTCGAGGGAATTGGGCCCATAGCACCCGAGATAAGTAGGCGCACCTGGCGGAAAAAAATGGAACTAAAATATGTAAGGTTATGGAGCATAATATGAAAGAATGGTCAAAGGGGTGTCGGCAAAAGTTGGAAAATTTCTCCCCGGGTTAAAAGAGCGGAGGTTAGAAAAATTGCTTAAAATACATAAGTTAGAGCCCAGAGGGGTAAATAATAAAAGACATTTTGAAAATTTTATGATTTGTCGTGTGGTCTGAGGCATTCAGCTATACGTATGCAAAATTTCATGTCACCAACTTAATTAGGGGCTCTCTTAGAAAGAATTGTTCAAATACATATCTGGTAGCTCAAAGGGTTAAACGTAAGATTTTATGATTTGTCGCCAGGCCTCAGGTGTTCTGCAATAAGTATGCAAAATTTCAAATCTCCAATTTAATTAGGGGCTCAGTTAGAAAGAATGGCTTAAAATACACAAGCTAGAGTTGAAAGGGTTAAACATAAAACTTTTTCAAAATTTATTATTTGACGTGAGATCTGAGGTGTTCAGCTATAATTTCAAAATTGTATGATTTGTCATTTGATGTGAGGTGTTCACATAAGTAAGCAAAATTTCACGTCTCCAAACTAATTAGGAGCTCACTTAGAAATAATTGTTTAAAATACACATGCGGGAGCCCAAAGGGTTAAATGTACGACTTTTTCAAAATTTTATCATTTGTCGTACGATGTGAGGTGTTCAGCTATATGTACCCAAAATTTCATGTCTCCAACATAATTAGGGGCTCACTTAGAAAGAATTGTTTAAAATGCACATGTGGAACCCCAAAGGGTTAAATGCACGACCTTTTTCAAAATTTGATGATTTGTCGTTGGATGTGAGGTGTTCAGCTATAAGTATGCAAAATTTCACGCCTCCAACCTAATTAGGGGCTCACTTAGAAAGAATTGTTTAAAATACACATGCGGGAGCCCAAAGGGTTAAATGAACGACTTTTTCAAAATTTTATCATTTGTCGTATGATGTGAGGTGTTCAGCTACAAGTATCCAAAATTTCATGTCTCCAACATAATTAGGGGCTCACTTAGAAAGAATTGTTTAAAATGCACATGTGGGACTCCAAAGGGTTAACTGCACGACTTTTTCAAAATTTTATGATTTGTCGTTGGAGTGTCGGGTGTTCAGCTATAAGTATGCAAAAATTTTACGCCTCCAACCTAATTAGGGGCTCACTTAGAAAGAATTTTTTAAAATACACATGTGGGAGCCCAAAGGGTTAAATGTACGACTTTTTCAAAATTTTATGATTTGTCGTTTGATGTGAGATGTTCAGCTATAATTATGCAAAATTTCACGTCTCCAAACTAATTAGGAAGTCACTTAGAAATAATTGTTTAAAATACACATGCGGGAGCCAAAAGGGTTAAACGTACGACCCTTTCAAAATTTTATCATTTGTCGTGTGAAGTAAGGTGTTCAGCTATAAGTACCCATAATTTCATTTCTCCAACATAATTAGGGGCTCACTTAGAAAGAATTGTTTAAAATGCACATGTGGGACCCCAAAGGGTTAAATGTACGATCTTTTCAAAATTTTATCATTTGTCGTGTGATGTGAGGTGTTCAGCTATAAGTACCCAAAATTTCACGCCTCCAAACTAATTAGGAGCTCACTTAGGAAGAATTGTTTAAAATACACATGCGGAAGCCCAAAGGGTTAAATGTACGACTTTTTCAAAATTTTATGATTTGTCGTATGATGTGAGGTGTTCAGCTATAAGTATCCAAAATTTCATGTCTCTAACATGTATAGTTTCTGAGAACGGGCTCTGTGGCGGACAGACAGACGGACAGACAGACGGACAGACAGACAGACAGACAGAGGTGCGAGACGAATAGGGTTTCGTCAGATGAACGAAACCCTAAAAACAGTCTAAACAAAAAATACCGATTAAAAAATGTACAAAAATGCTTCACAATATTGGCAAAACTAGTTTTCCAAGATTAATTTTGCCTTTATAATTTTAAAATTTTAATTATTAATTTCTAAAATTTAAAAAAATACTTTTTATTTCATTAAAACATAAATAAACAATTAAAAAGACCGAAAAGGCATGCATTAAGAATAATGCATTCGGATCATACATTAAGAAAAAATTTCCAAAACTAACATATCTTGAAGAGATTTCAATTTTAGTCCGTTCTGTAAGCAAATAATTGTGTACGTCTCTATAAATGGCCTATAAATGCTAAGTATCCATAATCTATAGGAAACATATTGAACAGGAGTGATTCATTTTAATTTCATTATGTTTGACGTGTACTATTGTCCTTAAAATACAATGTTAAATTTTTACCCGAAAAATCGTAAAGTAATAGGATTCTTTCGTACATCCCTGTACATTAACGATAAATGATACTAATTCTATTTACCACAGTAACGATATTCTAGTAGACCTCAGTGATGCATATAAATTTCATTATTTTAGATGTGCTGTAACATCACTAAAATGATTTTTTTCCATAGACTATATCGTCACCAAATTATTTTAAGTGTTCTTGTAAACGAATTATAAATGCTGTACATGTAATTTTCAAAACTAAACGTGCTACGGAAAACATTAATAACATATAAAAGTAACATGAAAATAGGAGTATATAGACAAGGGTTTGACCACAAGCTACAGACAGACAAACATAATTCATAAACATTTTTCAAATATGTTGGAAAGTGTTAAATATTTGTAATATTCTATTGTAGGTTTTTGTAATTAAGGATACAACCAATTTTCGTCATTTCAAATAACTCTGATCCCCTTAAGAATAAAACATATTTCTATAGTTTTCATTTTCCTTCTTATTTTCATCATTTCCTCCTTGTTTTGAATATTTTATAATGCAAATTTGAAAACAATTCATCTTCGAAAAAAAGTAATAATAACTTATGTTTTTGTAAAAATGTCATCTGGAATTCAATACGTTTTCAGAATTTTAGAAGTCTCTGGGATTATTATTTCCTTTAACCTTTGTTATTTCGTCTGAAATAAAATTGGATGTAATTGCTCACGACGTTTGTGGTATTGAATTTTATATGAAAAGAAAGTTAAATAAAGTCATTTGTCTTGTCTCAGACAGAAAAGAACTATTCGTTTTACTTAATTTTAAAATACTTTAAGAGGAAATTCTAAATGAGACATTAATTTAGCATAAAATAATAGCTATCTTAAGAGTGTGTGTCAAATACTTACAGTGAACAATACTGTTATTTAAAATTTCTTTGCCTATCAAAATATTTATCCAAGAAAATTTGACTAATGCCTTTCATGATTTTTTTCTGTAATTCTTAATTATTGGTTTACTTTCACACATTTATTGATAATAGATTTTATTAAGCATGATTTTTTTATGTGATAGAGTTGCTTATTCCCATTAGTTTTTGTGAAAGCCTAGCTACTCTTTGTATAAATGTAGTTTAGGATTAAATGGATTGTTAATGTTTTGGGGTCAATGTGTTTTACAGCTTCTAACGCTGGTGCGTGAATGCGCCAGATATTCTATTATTTCTTTTACTTTCGCAAAGTAAGACTGTGTTATAAGAACACCAATCATTAAGAATAACACTAGATTAATTTTAACACAATTATTCTAATTGGTAAATAAATCATATTAGATGTAAATTTCCAACTGGGCGAAAAGTGCCCGGACCAGGATTCGAACCAGGGATCTCCTGGCTGAAGCCGCCAGTGCTCTGCCATCTGAGCTATCCCGGACGAATCTGGTGGAGCTTTTTCACCCAGCTAACCCTAATGATTATAGCATCTGGTCTGAAAACTGGTTCAGCTCAACAGAATAAATCACAGGTAATGGAAATCCACCAGTTTCGTAGGAACACCACAAGCCAGGAGATCCCCGGTTCGAATCCTGGCCCGGACATTTTTCGCCCAGTTGGAAATTTACATCTAATATGATTTATTTACCAATTAGAATAATTGTGTTAAAATTAATGTAGTGTATTTACGCATCCAGCAGTTTCTGCTGTTCCATTACCTGTGATTTATTCTGTTGAGCTGAACCAGGTTTCAGACCAGATGTTATAATCATTAGGGTTAGCTGGGTGAAAAAGCTCCACCAGATTCGTCCGGGATAGCTAAGATGGCAGAGCACTGGCGTATTCAGCCAGGAGATCCCTGGTTCGAATCCTGGTCCGAACATTTTTCGCCCAGTTGGAAATTTACATCTAATATCATTAAGAATAACACTGTATAACTCCTTCATTGTAGATAATAATCTATTATTGATTATTTTTCCTATGCATAATCTTTTTTCATAATTATTAAACACGAAGAAACTTGAATCTTTATAATAGATTTATTCAGAATTATTTGTCAAGTTTATGGCCGATTCTTCATTCGCTGATTTTTTTCTATTTTTGAATATAGATTTGTTATACACGTTGTCCTCGTTAAAAGGTTTTGCATAAGTGTATAGTATATGTATATTATAAGATGTATATAAGTATGTTAGGCGTATGCAAATGCGTATGCATGCACTGTAAAAAAAATTGTTGATTTTCAGTATAATACTGGCAGCTGGAGTACTAATTTAAAACCGTAATGTTAACAATAATAAACCATAATATTAGCAAGTAATATACTGTTATGCAGTAATATACTGTTTTATTCATTTATACGGCCGTTTACAGTATAATATTAGCAAATTAGCTGCCAATATTGTACTGTAAAATTATTTTGTTTTTTGCAGTATATCACCGTATGGAAGCATCATAGAATATCAATAAGGAAGCAATGTGTGTAGGTTAGAAATAATGTATACAGTATAGAGTATTCATCACAAAGTAAAATAAAGTTCGGAAAGTACTATTAGTAGTAAGAAAAATATAAAAATATTGCAATTTTTGTTAATTCTTGATTTAATTTACATTAAAATTTCTGCTTTTAAAACGTCTTTGAAAATGCAAATTGAGCACAAAAGTTATATAAATATCAAAAGCTTTTTTTCTGATAACAATTCTTGTTATCATATAAGTTTTATCAACAAAGATTTGTTTTAATTCATGCGTTACATTTATACTTATGTAACATGCAGACAATGGGCTACCACCTATGCTTAAATGTAACTCTATGCTGGGCAGATCTGGGCTCCTATAACGAACCATTAAACAACTACCCAGACATGTATGATTGGAATAATTAAAGAGCCAAATAGCTTAAAACATAAATATGAAAGAACCTGCGTAAGGATAGGGGGAGACTCAACATCCCCTATTATCCCAATTATTCACCCGAGTGAATTAGGTAAGCAACTCCTAATTACTCAACCTGGAATATTCATAGTTTATATTATAAAATCAAATAATTCATAACATAAATAAATGTGATCGATGAAAGGGTCCTGGTTAACTCCTGAGATAATTAACTTCCAAATATCCCGAAATAAGGCGGGAGGCATTTGCCTCAACACTGCCCCAATGCGCTGTGATTATTTTTGAAAGAGAAGTTAACTTTTAGACCACGCAAAATACCTAAATTAAAAGTATAAAATTTAGGCCTTGATAATCCTGAAATAAAACACAGGATAATTAAATAAATAAACAAGACTCGTGGTTGCAAGAAATTACTCAAATTAACAATTAATAAATTTATTTAAAATTATATTTACAACTTAGCCTTTTACCTGCCAACGTTCCAAAAGTGGAACATCAATTACGTGATGCTGTATCTTTTTAAGCGTTTGTTCAAAATGTTTGAAATTTTAAATATAACTTTTTAAAGATATGTTTTAGCGGATTATAAATTATTATGCAATATTTTTTGTGGTTTCCAACTTGGAGCTTGTTGAAATGTAACAAAAAATGTAAATTTTGAAGT
Source organism: Maratus speciosus (assembly GCA_963932465.1). Taxonomy (NCBI): domain Eukaryota; kingdom Metazoa; phylum Arthropoda; class Arachnida; order Araneae; family Salticidae; genus Maratus; species Maratus speciosus. The sequence continues at coordinate 171,187,587 of OZ010790.1, read as the reverse complement.
CTGAACTTTTTACTCCGTCTACAACTTTAGAATTCAAATGTGAGTGCTGTTATGATGGTTATTGTATTGCTTACTGTTGTTTATGAAGTTTTATGCATAAGTGAATCATTTATCTTATTTTGATTTTGTAATATGATCATTTGAATGTCAATGTTCCACATGTGGAACGTTGGCGGTTCAGAGTACAAAATTATCTTATTGTTATTTTTATTAGGATTTTGATAATTTTTACTGGGCTCCCACGGGCAACTACTTTTTAATTACTTCTGTACCAGTATTATAAAAGAATAAATTTTATCATATATTTCTCTTGCACTTGTTGTCAAAGTGTATATGAAATATTTTAGAAACAATAAATGCCCAATAAAATCTTCAAAAGATCTTAAAGCAAGAACGAGGATATTGTGATTATTACAGTGATGGCAAAGTTATTTGTGTATGATGGCGACAGGGACGTCTGGGAACGACTACAGTGCCTTTAAATGTTATATCAAATGGGGAAGGAGAATATCTAACTCAAAGTTTAACACAATATTCTCGAAAATTAACGCGAGAATATTCAACCAAACACCTGTATTGATTATATTGTGTAATCAGACTATAGATGGTGTCGATGTTTTGGATCCTTTGCTTGGAACTTATCGTCCAGTACATCGATTAAAAAAATGGTGATCTGTTTGCAAATGAACTAAGCATGACTGTTGCTTCTGCTTGGACACTGCATTGTTATGCAGTAGGCTCAAAAGAAGCCGTAAGCCATTTGGAGTTTTGTCGTGAAATTAAAACTGTTATCGCGAAAGTTCGATTTGATGTTTTGAGAAAGAGAATACGAGGTTCTACTGCTCCAGTAAGTATGTACATTATCACATCATCCAATAGCTATTGGTTGTCATCTACTGCTCAAGGAAGATGTTTAAATTGTCAGAAAAATGCTAAGAAATGTTGTGTATATTTTGGAAAGCTCATGCATGAAAAGTGTTTTCAGGTCTTTCATAAACATTTTGCTGTTAGTGACGAGTTATTATGTTCTTAAAATAGAAAACATTTTTTATTTTACCTTTTGCTTTGTTTTCATATGTGTGTAGTGCTGGTACAATTCTGAAAGAAAAAATCGCCAAAATTTATAAATGTTATTCATACCGCCAACGTTCCACAAGTGGAACATACCTGTAACTCCACTTCTATTTTACATAACATCCCAAAATTTGACACACAATCTTAGAATTAATCTAAATCATCTCATAAACATTTTCAAATTAATTTGAGAAGCAGTTCATGTTGCGGCGGGTAAAAGGTTAAAAGATGTGTCATACACGCTTGCTCTAAACAAAAGATCAAATTAGTTAATAGAATTCTACAATTACCCTTGAATTTCTTATCAATAAAATAAATTCGACGCATGGTTACCAATTCGAGCATACAATGCCCTACATAAATAAATACATATACAAGTTAAAAGCTGGGAACAAAAATATATAAAATGTAAATAACTTCTGACATCATTTGGACAGTACTACTCAGGCCAAGATGCTTATGCACAGAATTGGTCTTTTAATAAAATCGATCGTACCACACACAATAAAATTATACACGGAGGCTGCATTGATACTCAAGCTCTCACAAGCTAAACGAAGTAGTCATGCTAAATCCACTAGCTGACCATATCATCTTTGGATCTATATCGATCCAAAATTTGAGACTTATGCCATCTGAGCATGACATGACTCTCATTTACTCTCAACTGAGAGTGTAATGGGGGCTCCTACATCGGAGAAATAAATGGCGACTTGTTAGTCTGAGAGAGAACTGCAACTTCTTAATTCTGAGAGTCAACTGCTACTTCTTAACTAAGTAAGTAAGTAAGCACCCACCCTGGGAACCCGCTTTTGGCTTATGGTTAGGTGTAACCCCCAAGCCCAGGGCAGGGAAAAGTTTTACTACCTGCGAAACTCCTTGAATTTTTTTTTTTTTTTTTTTTTTTTTTTTTTTTTACAGTTTAGGAGAAATAACAATATTAGATATATGACAATTATTGACAGTGTTTGCAATAAATATTTACAGATGACCCCTATAATTACATTTGAGAGAAATATTCATTATTATAACTTATAAATATGCATAGTTTTTAGAATTTGATATTAAACTTTTTTTTTTTTTTTTTTTACACAATTACCTACATATTTGCAACACTTTTATATTATTTTCAGGATTCACACATAATTTAAATCATAACATCAATTTAAACCATGTACAGATGTGATATTTGCAACACTTAAAGCTATTTTCAAGATATATGATGCAAAATTATTTTTAACTCTATACTAAAAATAAGTATTAAGGTACAAGATGCGAACAATAATTAATATTATGCACTATTATGAAAGTATAAGTAATTGTAGATAATAATTACCTACAAATTTACAGTACAATGATACTGTGTTTGAGATATTATGTAAGATACATGATGCAAAAATTATTTTTAAATCTACACTGAAAATTTAGTATTAAGGTACAATATGCGATCAATAATTAATATTATGCACTATTACAAATTCTTTTGAGTTATTTAATATTTGACAATATGGCCATATGGTCCTACTGAACACATCTTCTATTTGCCAAGTGTGATTGATAAACCGGACACGCAGTGGAATCCGCTGAATGTTTCCTATAATTAGGTAAGTGGAAACAATTTGTGCATCTATATTGCGAGGGAACTCCCGCAAAAGGGCACTCCGAAGTGCAGTGACCTCTCGAACATTTGGCGCAAATTGGCTGTCTCCTGCAGTAAGATGTCTGATGTCCATACAGCTGGCAATTGCCGCATCTAATTATTGGGCGAAAAGAACGAATATAGCACTTGTTGAGACCCACCTGTATAAATTTTTTTTCTAATAGTTCTTGTGATGCTTTTGTTTCTAATTGCAATATGATGTGATGTAGTGTAGAATTATCCCTCTTTAGAATTTTCAATAAGGTGATGTTTTTATCAGATAAATTTTCTTCAAGATATGATATTATTTCATTTGCAGGTACTGAGGATGGAATACCGGTGATTATTACTCTTTTGTAATTAGTCAACTTATATGTGATTTCTGTTAACTTTGTAATGTCAGGAGTGTTTTCTATCATTTTTAACAAATGTTCTGTATTGTCATCTGTATTAGATTGTATAATTATTGTATCTGGATTTCTGGCATTTCTGCAGTATATTATTGGAACTTCCTTCACTTTATTAAAGTGTTCGTTAAGTAATGCTTTGAGTTTTGGAATCCTTATGTGTTTAGCGGTTGTTCTAATTAATATTGCAGAATTAGAGTTCGGCAAAGCAGGGGGAACGCCCGTTTTTGTGCCATCACCGCATTTCACTCCTTGACAGCCCCCACTAGAGTACTCCAGGTTTCGCGTCACCAACTCCTCAATTTTCTGTAGTCTGTTGGATAATTGAATGAACCCTCCTTCACCATTTTCTTCTATTCTCTCATTTTCGTTATTTGCCATTATTGTTTGAGTTGCTATTGTTTTTAACTTAACTTCTGTTTGTATGATTTTTTCTCTAGTTTGTGATTTTAATTGCTTCTGTTGTCGTTTTAATTTATTAATTTCTTCTTGAAGGGTTACAATATTTGCATTAATCTGTTCCTTATTTTGTTCTTCCTTGACCAAAGAGTCTTTTAATTGTTTATTTTCTTGTTTCAATTCTTCCAATTTATTTTCAATCTTTACTTCTGCATTTGATCTTTTTTCCATTATTGTTTGAGTTGTTGTTGTTTTTAATTTATTTACTGTTTGTGAAAATTTGTCTATAGTTTTTTTCTTAATTTGCCTCTGTTGACTTTTTATTTTATCTATTTCTTCTTTAAAACTTTCTTTTATTTGTTCTTTACTATGTTCTACCTCAGTTAAGGAGATTTTTAATTGTTTATTCTCTTGCTTCAGTTCTTCCAAATATTTCTCAAGTTTAATTTCCACTTTTGTACTTTCTTTGAGCTTTAATGACAATTCATCATTCTGTGTTCGCAGGATATCCAATTTATGTCGTAATTTTTTCATCTTTTCAGGAGAATCGTTATTTATTTCGTTGGAGTATTGTATAAGAAATTTCTCATCTCTTCTTGCTTTAGAAAAGATTGTTTCGAGATATTTTTTAGCTTCTTCTGAGCTACTATTAGATCTGTTATTTAATAGTATATTGTACTCCTGAATGAGCTGTTGGATGGATAGTGACTCTAGCTGGTTTATGGATGGTGGTATTTTTAATGGAAGTGGTGATCCACCTAATGCATTTTGTATAATTTTTTCTTTGTTTTTTAATCGAGCCTCATTAATTTCTTCTGCTGGTGATATTGCAGTTTCCAAATTAGACTGCTTTCTTTGTTGGGTATTCTTGGTACTGATAGTTTTTGATTTTAGTTTTTCTGGTTGTGGTATGGGATCATTCTCTTCCTTTAGTAGGATCAGAAGCTGCAGATGATTGAAGAACGGACAACTAGTCACATATGGTCTTCTGTTTTCTTTATGATTTAGTTCTATAATTCTGTTTCTTATGCTAATTATTTCTTCACTTTTCATTTCCCGATGCAGGTTTATTAGTTCAGTATTATTTGCTTGATAATATGGTATTTTGTTGTATTCTTTATAATGTATTGCTCTGATGTGTTGTAACTCAAATTCCAAAAATAGTGCATTTTTTCTTAATTGGGCAGCTCTATCACCCTTTGCTGTCTTCATACGATATTTTTCTGGTTGATATATATTATTTACAACATTATAACTTTGTATGTTATATATGCCATAGTATGGGCTCTTTGAAAATTCTCCCTTCTCCACAGCCTTGATATGTTCTAATTGATTTGTTAATAGGACCTTAAATTCTTCATAACGTTGTGGATAAACCGCCTCGACCTTATTTATCAACTGTTGAACAACATGACTCGTAATTAGCGCTGGTTCTGTCGCCGGAATAACTCCAGATGATTGGACGTCAGCCAATTCATTATTAGATGCCTCTCTATTTATTGTACTTGTTTTCACTACTGTGTCCATATCCAATCTTGTCAAGTTGACTGTTGGATTGATTCCTTTTTGATTCATTATGTATCTTGACATTACTTTAAGTCCACTTTAATAAGACTGCTTATCAATACTTGGGATTGTTTTAGTTAACTAATTTCAATTAGTAATTATGCAATACTTTAAGAGAGATATTATTAAGAATGATCGAAGATACTATTAAAATGATTTTAGATACTACGTTCTATCATCATATGCCAGCCAAGCAATTTAAAGATATAATACGTTTGAGTTATATTAAAAGTTGAAGATAAACACATAAATGGGGGGGGGGGTCCACTAGACCCGCACCACATATCTTTGAAAGAAAGGGATATAGATAGAAAAAAGCAAAAACCGGTGGTCGTGACCACCGAAAATGACTAAGATAAAAATTAAGAGCCTAATAAGGGGAAATTTTTGAATAATAAATGAAATAAAAATAAAATAAAATAATGATAGTAAAAGTTTACTATATCAAAACAAAGAAAAGGGAAAAGTATGTGCATTTGCCTTCGTACCACAAAAACCATACACTCAAAAAGAGATATAAATCAATTGTACAAATCTCCCAATAACACCATACCCTGTCCAACTTTGTAATTCCGACAATCACAATCATAATTTTTTACAAGTAACAACAAATTTCAGTATGTGAAGACTATTACTGTGTTTGTGATCAAAAATGGTCTCCTAGTTTAATTCATCTGATATGATACAGGAATAATAGTGTGTTATGAATAATAAAATAATAAAATGAAATAGAGAACAAATTTACATATTTACACTCTCAATGTAGAACTGATGTAGACAATTACAACAACATTGCTGCAGCATGTATATTGCCTAACCAATCCCGATTTCCCACACTTGGACAAAATAAGGAACAGACAATGTAAGGGCTGACTGGGTGGACCAGAAAGATAAAAATAATGTTAAATATTACACTAAAGTATGAAAGTTAACAGTACACACCCGACGCTACTAGGGTCCTGCCGCACTTGCCTGAAAAGAAATATGGTACACAAAAGTATAGATGAATAATTATGATGTAAATGCGCCAAAAATCAGTGCAGGGACCAACCAATAAGTGCGAGAAGAAACCAAAATTTAACCCAAGAAAGAAAAAATATGCTATTTTTAAGGATAATGTGTGCTGAATGTAAAAATTTTAAGTGGGATCAAGAATAAGAGTAATACGAGATATCCCATTGAAAAAAAAGCAGGTGAATAACTCAAATAATAAAAAAGTTGTCAATGTTAGGCAAGGAATTACGAGCAAGGTCAAAAATTTAAGTGGGATCAAAACTGTCGGTAACCTCTAGCATATTCAAGAAATATCTTGATAATTGAAAAAGTTGATAATGTATGCTAAATGTAAAAATGTTAAGTGGGATCAAGAAAGTAATTAATACGAGATATCCCAGTGGGAAAAAAAAAAACAAAAACAAAAAAAAAACAGGAGAATAAATCAAAAAATAAAAAAGTTGTCAATGTTAGGCGCGTTACGAGCCTAATAATATACGATAATACGAAATAATAATAATATACGAGCAAGGTCAAAAAAAAAATTAAGTGGGATCAAAACTGACGGCAACCTCCAGCATGTTCAAGAAAAAACCAGAAAATTATCTTAATAATTGAAAAAGTTTCCATTGTTAAGGAAAATCCTTAACAACTGGGAAATAGTGTGAAATATGGAATGGGATTGGTTAGAAAGTCAAAAATGACTAAAAAATAGAAAAATCCAAGTCTCTAGCTCAAATAGCAAAAAAGTAGCCAATGTTATAGTTAAGGGAGGGGGACAAAAAGTGGAGCAGAAGATGGTGACAAAAGTTAGGATAAAAGAAGAAATGAAAATGTGACAGTAAATGTGACAAAGACTAAGATAAAAGCAATAGAAAAGTAGCGCCCCAAAAAACCCGTCCCCTACAGGCCCCTAATTGAGCTAGAGCTAAACGAAATAGTGGAAAAGACGGGGGGGGGGAGTTCACTTAGGTGGTTTGCAGTTGAATTTGGCGCAGCGAAAAACCTCTACGACCAGTATTTTTGAGATATTTAGCATTTTGTGCTAAAATTCTAATGGAGAAAACACCCATTAGAAACAAAATGGCAGTTTTAAGTGTTAAGATGGCAAACCTAGTATTTAATTTTATATCTAAAAGTTGAAGATGACTACCCTAAACATGTTGCCATCGAAAAAATTTGTAGAATATAACATTTAGTAATTTCTTTTCTTTTTTTTTTTTCTTTTTTTTTTCTTTTATTATTATTATTATTTTTTTTTTATGAATTTTTTATGTAATAGCTTTATAGCAATGTGATCTTTAGTAAGAAACAAAATGGAGAATAATCTTTAACATCCCACATTTGTGAGAACTTCATAAGTTTTACCATGAGTGTACCTCTTAAGACTCTAAAGACTATAACCAACACTCAAAAACAAGTCTTAGATAAAACCGGTGTACTCTTCATTAGTTTAAGTTTTACCATTACCTTTCCCATAAGGAAAATACGTGGCCAAAAATGGCAATTAAAAGGTCCGTAAAGGGCTAAGTGGATATATCTATAAACGCGGCACGACCCCAGAAGCCCAGCTAAACCCTAACAAATCCATTAAAAACCATCATAGAGAAAACCGGTATCGTTTTAACAAGTATAACTTTGAAGAAAATTTCAAAAACAATGGCTGTCGGATAACTTGACTCTTATTTACAATAATCCGGCATATCACCGTGTATTAAGCTGGTATGACATCAAAAATGGTAACTCAATTATAAAGGCAGCCCATTCATATTATCAATTATTTTAAGACATTATTATTATTTTGCCCTTAATGAACACAGATTGTGTGTGAGCAACCAGTGTCCACCCAATCGCTTCATTTTAGAAAATACCAATTTTAAAATTGAAATTAAAAATACTTAGAGAAATAAATATTTAAAACAAATGGTACCGCTGAATAGCTCAAAGATTCAGCTATCAGAATATGTAAATAGTTAAAAGATCGAAGCATAAATAATAGTTAAAAATTTAAGTTCAAAAAAGTAAACAACCTAATACAATCCTATGGGAAATCGGGAAAAAACTCCAATAATTTGACACTTTTTTAAAAATCAATTAAAAATTATTATATCACCCCAGAGAAACATGGGTGATGGCGGAGAAAAGCTAAAAGTTCGAATTATCGAGATCCGGTGTTAGTTTTTCAAAAAAGTTTGGAAAACGTTAAAATATAGCTATGTTAAAATATAAGAATATGTCTCCAAAATCCCATGTTTCTCTATAGGAATGAGGGTTACTGCAAATTCTCAAAAAACCCCAAAAAGAACACTTTTTAAAAAGATCATTTAACATAGTAAATATTAATATTTTGCAACATAACAGGTATCATTTTAAAGCTTATACTCTTATCTAAGAGCAAAATACAATATATTTTCATTTTAAACATTTTTAGGTAGTTTTTGTAACTCCCTCCCAAATGGTCATAAGATGATGTAACAACATATGATCACTAAGTGTGAGGTCCAATTTTATTGCCTGTAATAAATTTACTTATAAATCCGCTATTGGCACTAACTGTCAGGCCATTGTTCCCTAGCCATCGGACTGTCGACCTTCGAGCGACACCCCAGCGATTGTTAGTATAAATATCAGCCACCTGTTACTCTAAACTTGTAAACAACTCTATCTACAATACATATATATAGATTTCCATAAGAATATTACTAATAATACATTTAATACACAATTTTAAAACATAAAAATAACAGTAATAATAATTCCGAATTTCAATAACTAAAACTTTAGGTACATTTTTATGAAAACATCATTTAACTGCTGCAACACGGTACGTGTCTCCAGCACATAATATAGAAATTTTGTCATAAAAGCAAATTTCCAATCCCCTTTGATCTTAAATTCGGGAGTACTTATCTAAGTAAAAATACGGTAAGATATTTTAGAATGCATGAATTGGAAATTCAGAATATGTGTTAATTTATTTTTCACATGAGAAAAAGTTGTTAAGAAAAAAAAAAAAAAAAACTATCACAAAAAATATGTTTATTTTCGTAAAATAATGATGTAATGCTATTTGCAACTTTTAAATAGAAAAGAAAGAATACCACAAAAAATGTTAATTATTTAAAAATAGCATGCTTTACGTTATGCTTAAATGGTATGCTTAATGTTACGTTAAAGAATTTTTTCTAATACAATAATGTAGTTCTGCAACATATAGAATAGTTCATCTGCAAGAGCATTTTCAATCTTAAACAATAAGTGCAGCCGATGGAACAAATTAGAAGTATGCTACAAATGACTTTTGATCTTAAGGGATCTTGTACCTTTTAAACGCGACGAAAATCATGAAAAAAATTCGAAGTTTGAATTAGTGTCTCCCCAAAAACATTTTTATGAATAAACATGAAATATGTACTATTAATTAAACAAATTGTGAATTTTAATATAACACCATTATAAACTGATTAGCCTTTTACAGAATTTATGCACTCTTGAAATTAAAATAGCGTTTTTTTTTCACTCCGTAAGTCATTGCGCCCATGATATATTGAGAACATATGTAGGGATTTCTATGGAATTCGATATACATAATAAACACATAAGTATTTTTAAAATGATTTACTTTAAAATATTTACGGCAATAACATTTTTAGTTATGATTATTTTTATTCATTAAAAAAAATGTAAAAATGTAATTTTTTTTGAAAAATATTTTTTTACGTGGTTCATGAAACAGTTTTGACCTGAGAATAGATAATTTTAAAAATACATATGTCCTTATTATATATATCAAATTTCATAACAATCCATGTATGTGCTCTCAAGCTATCATGCGCGCAATAACTGCCGAAGTAAAAAAAAAAAAAAAAGCTATTTAAAATTAAACAATGCACATAATTCTGCAAAAGCCTAGTCAGTTTCGAATGGTAGTATATTATAAAGCATAATTTGTTTAATTAACCCCTTGGGGACTAGCGACCCGTATACGTGCCGCATGAAACGCTCAGAATCTTGGTGTTTCCTCACCGGTAAAATTTTACAGTACAATTTGCCTTATTTAATCAGCGCATTTTCTCGATTCAAGAAGACACAAATTTCTGTTTTTAAAAAACGGTGACAAAAGATTAAAAATATCGTAAAAGGCTCCCGTCCCGAAGGGGATAATAGTCAAAATTTCATATTTATACATAAAAATATTTTGGAGAAACACTAATTCAAACTTTGAAAGCTTTTGTTGATTTTCGTCATATTTAAAAGGTACAAGACCCCTTAACATGTGGAATACAAAACGAAGTGTAAATATAATGAGATATTCTTGAACGTTTAAATAGGAAATGAAGACAATGATTTATTTTTAACATACTAGAATTATTTTTTTAATAAAAATATAAGAGAGAGATATTATTTTTATACAATGGTGATAGAACGCTATTCTATTTCAGTTTAGCAATACCTGATATTGATTTATGTGCAATAAAATCCCACTTATAAGCCCCCTTTTATCACAAAACAAACACTATTTAATTTAAGGGGCAGGACGTACAACTGTAGTAAAACAAAAACTATCAAAAAAGTGTTTGTTAGTACATTAATAGTAAAAACAGTAAATACAGGGGGTGATAATCTTCGGCATTTCGCAGATGTTCGTTTCATAGAGAAAAAAAATCATCTAAAAACCCATTTTTTTTTTCTCCGAAAGACACAAAAATTAAAATCCTCAAAAATACTTAATGTTACTTTATTGTAACAATAAATATTCAATCATCTGAATCGCCATTCCAACTGAAACTACTGTTTCTCCACTTTCCCTCTTCTGGTACCAAAACACACATAGTTTAAAATTTAAAAGTCTTTTCTTATGCTAACTAAATATAAACTGCGTAGGGCTAAAACATTAGTCTGCTAAAAATATTCCATAAATGAGTTAAAGTTTGTATTAGAGATAAATTCTACACAAATACCCTATTCCAAATGTCATCGTCCATCAATTAAAAGTATTTTGTAATTAATAAAAAACGTATTAGAAAATTTGTGTCTGATCCCTGAAAACTATAAAGGGAATTGTCTAGATAAATATTAATATTCCCTAAAAATTAAACAATTAATATATTATAAAACGCACACATTAATATGTAACATAAGACACACAAATAATGCTTGCATTCAACAGTTAACAGTATATATAAATATTATACAGACATACATACAATAAATACAATAAACCCAACTTGAGTGATCTGGCTTGACCCAACCTGGCTCTGGCTAATTTTTTACTCCAGTTGGGTTTATTGTATTTATTGTATGTATGTATGTATAATATTTATATATACTGTTAATTAATATATTATTATATAATTTGTTGCTTCAAAATTTATATTATATTTCAAACAATCCAGGATTCTAAAAAAGTAATAGCGCAACACATGTAAAAATACGCACAATAAAATAATTAACTCTTATCGTGTGTTCATTATCTCTGCACAGTAAAATGGAAACACTGTAAACAGAAAAAGGTACTAGGCACTAAATGTACTTTTCTAATGTTTCAGAAATTAAATATTTTCGTAATTAAAGAATATCAAGGTGAAAACAAGGTGAAAATAAAATTCGCACACCTGTTTTAAACATAATTATAACTATAGAAATCTCATTTTATCAGGCATAAAGTTCGCTGTTATAGAAAATAAAAAAAAAGGATATTTTTTCAATTTTTGCTAACAGAATTGCACACCAAAAGGAATCTTTAAACGAATAACTATGCGTATCATTATTAAATATGATTTTTAAAAGAATTTCTTTTGGAACAGTGAGTCTAATTAAGGTAATGAACATTTTTAACAATGTAATATAACTGGTTAAAACAAAAAAAAATATATTACGTCAGAAACAAATAAAAAGGAAACATCTAAAGGTTTCTTGTTAAGTCTCGTTATATGTTTTTAAAAGTGTAAATAATACAAATTACTTCTTAAGACTATAGATCATGTGTTTATTATAATGTATTTATTACATAAATCTTACAATTATTGTTAGTCGAATGTATAAAAAAAATACTGAATGATTTTTGAAATCTAAAAAAATAGCAAGGTAGAAAATGTTTTTCAAAATAATAAACTTAGGTATATATACTAGAAATAATACATCTTTTTTTTTAATGTTTATTAGAATCAGGTCGTTTTTTTATTTTAATTTCACCACACTTTGCATAGAAAAAAAAAACTGTTTTTTTGTTTCAGTATATTTGTATCGAGAAACATTATAATTATTCACATCATCCGAAATACCTGAAAATGAAGATGAATGAGGTATATATAATGCATATGTTTATTAAATATACTTAGTTATAGTGAATAATTTATACAGTTGCTGTAGAAAATAAACTCATATACAAACATTCCATGATACCTAAAATACAATAAGGTTATAGCATTAAAATTGTTGATTAAATGAATTATACTGCAAGAAACCTATTAATAATAAAACGGGATGAAAAATAATAATTTTCTGGCATGCAGATTCAACTTAAAATTAAACTCATGAAACAAAACATGATGATTCATCCTAGATTTTTACCGATATATAACTGGAGTACCACATTAACGGTACTGTGGTCTCAAATACCTTTCACGCATACCCGGCAGGCTCTGGTTGTTTGGTACACGGCTTCGGTACATATTGTCGGACAGGGAAGTATACCTCCCCTCGCGCGCACACATCCTGCATCCAAAGGATCTGAAATCAGATATCTGCGATAGGCCTCTCAAAGTATTACAGAGGGTAACCGTGGACCTTGTAATCACTTCCAACCACGGATATCCCCTAAAGAACTCCAGAAAACAGGACAATCATAGAAGAGCCGGGCCCGAGACCTAATCAAGTTTCAACGGATTAGTTTTGCTTTAATCCAATACGTAATCCTATAATGAGGAATGGTAGTTTTCATCGGCGACGGATAAGAAAGTGAGGTGCCGCTTACGAGCTCGAAACAAATTGGAGAAACTTTCTTGTGGGAGCTTAGATACTCCCTCGCTAAGACTCGATGCGGCAGTGTTGGATTAAAGGACCACCCACGTCGGGAAGTTTACCCAGTTACATCGCTGACACGTGGTTCATGTACAATTCAAGACCCCTTCCCCGCGCATTGTTCCCGTTGCCTGGAAAACACGGTTTGGCCACTAGCAACCCAGATGCAGATGGTCCTGAATGCAGATGGTACCACTCGAGCGCCAGAGGGATACTCCACTCGTGTGTACAATATAGTAATAATACAAAATTTATATTCCAGAAGTCTACTATCCCTCATCGTGGGACACACAAAGCCCCGAAGCACATAGACATGCATGGCTGAACGGCACGAGGCGTTCGAACGTCTCTATGTTAATTGGCGAGTCTCGGGCTGCAGTCACTAAACCTTGCTCTACAGAACCCGTTCTCGCCACGGTCTTTGTCGCAGATAATTTGTACAGATGGTCCTATCACACTACCTAGCATTTTCATAGAGTCACCATCCGATCGGAGAGTCGGCACTGTGATTGACTTACAGAGCGTCAATATCCACCTTCAAAAGAGAACAAGGCAGGTGGAGGTGGTCTATTCAATTGTGCCCCAACACTGGTATGCAACACTCCTTTCCCCGTGATCCGTCGTCCAGGATGCTGCGATTCGTCCATGTACGTACCACCGTCGAGCTGAAACGCAACTGTGTGCATTGCGAGGCTCCCGGTCATCTCCCAGATAAAAGCGGCCAAATTAGGAGTATTTGGAAGTGCTTCCCACAGATTTGCCAGATATACAAAAAGTGTTTCGATTCTGATGTATAATTAAAACCGCAAGTAGGCCACCATACGTATGTGATTACAAATAGATTCTGAGATACAAAAGTGCATGAAAATGTATACTGTTCAATGATTTTATCACGCGATTATGTCGTCATACAGACGATTAACTGCGGTTTTCTCTGAAAGTGATTCCGAATATACTACTACACATTGTCCGTATACCAATACAGAACATCGAAGTGATTTAGGATACGAGTATTACTGGACAACTATCATTATTTTATTCAGGCGCAAAGAAGAATTATACTTCCACTCTAAAGAGAAATGTGTGATGAAATCTTCATCATAACATTTTTTTAAATTATGAAATGTATATCTCGTTAGTTATAAAATTCAAAGCTAAAAGGAAATATTGACGAGTCTTTATTTGTTAGGTCGAGTCACATCCAAGTTCTCTTTAGAGCTGAAAACGTCTCTTCGCTCTTTCGTAGGAAAGACAATAAAACAGGAAGTGGAAGTGGATGAATTATGAAAATATTAGACATCCGCATGTTGTTATAGGAATGATTTATTTAAATGGATCTAGTCACTTTTATTCCTTGTTTTTTTATCCCCGGTACGGTATGCTATTTCTTTCTCTCAGCTTATTTTGTGTCTCCAAAAAATAACGTTACCTTACAAAAGACAGCTATAATCAAAGCAGATGTTTCGTTGTACGATTAAATGCTCTGTAGTTTTTTAATTTCTAAGCATCGCACATTTTCAATTTTTACACCGTCGTATTGGGAAAAAAAGTACTTTTAAAGGCAATTTGTTTGAAAACTTTATCTTTATTTATTTTTGAAATATTAATTTTTTTGTAGTTTTTAGCACCATTTGTTTAATTTTGGCAACTCAAGTACTCCATGTCTGTAGAAAGCAAAGGGACAATAGTTGAAAAACACGAAAAATAGCAATTATATCTTTTTGCTGCCATTTTCTCATAACAACCGAAAGAAAATGTAATTAAAATACGTGCTATATTGAAAAAATATAAACGAATAATTTCTGTTAAAACATGGAGCTGTTATAAACTATATTTACGAACAAATGAAGGCCTATGAATCATTAGATAGCCGTTTTTTGTCGAGTTGCTTTAATAACGCATCTTTTTGCTGCATTTGTGTATTGTTCTGTTATAGTGACATCCTATGCATGCTTTACTGTAGATGTTTAAGAGTGGATCGTAAATGTGGAATTCTTAAGCGGATGCGAATGACGTCATTTTACATAAAATAAAAGTATGTGCTAATCGTCTTAAAATTGAAATATGTTTTGTACTATTTATATATACATATTTTTTTTCATCCGGGGCAACACTAAATTCTGAAAAAGCATAATTCCTGTTTTCTAGTATTATTATTTTTTTTAGCCCCCGGTATGCTATTTCTTTCTCCCATCTTATTTTGTCTTCAATAAATAACGTGATCTTGTATATGCCAGCCGTAAAACAAAAGCCGATGTTTCATTGTGCGATTAAATACTCTACAGCATATTTTAACAATTCTAAGCATCGCACATTTTCAATGTTTATACCGTCGCATTGGGGAAAAAAAGTACTTTTTAATGCAATTTGTTTGAAAACTGCATCTCCATTTGTTTTTGAAATATTATTTTTTTTGTAGTTTTTAGCGACATTTGATTCATTTTGGCAATTCGAGTACTCCATTTCTGTAGAAAGTAAAAAAGAAAAAAAAAATAGTTGAAAAATAGCAATTATATCTTTTTGTTGCCATTTTCCCATAAAAATTGAAAAATAAATTTGAGAAAAATATAATGAAGGATTTATGATAAAACATGGAGCTATTATAAACTATATTTAGTTTTAAGTATCTATACTAATCCAAATGACGTCATTTTACATAAAATTAAAGCGTGTGCTTTAAGTCTTAAAATTGAAATATGTTTTGCAGTAGAGTCCTGATCATCCGAGTCCCGCTTAACAGAGTTATTTTCTTCTGATGGCCTGGTGGCTTCTATTATTGTCAAACAACCATTATAAATGAAGCGTTAGGTGAAGATGAAAGAGCAGTCTTAAAAAGTTAGAACTCTCTTTCATCTTCACCTAACGCATCATTTATAATGGCTGTTTCATAATAATAGAAACCACCAGTCCACCAGAAGAAAATGAAGAAATGAAAATGCCGTGGGCGACACTAAATTCTGATAAAGCCGAATTCCTGTTCTCTAGTTTTTTTTTTTTTTTTTTTTTTTTTTTTTTTTTTTTTGCATAGCATTGTTTCTGTAAACGACGGTGCAGTGTTTGAATAAGCTTAGATTGTCTATTTTTTCAAATAAGAGGAAAGATTTCAATTTACATTTACCCCGATATAGAAGCTTTTATTGAGAAAAAATGAAACTTTAGAAATTTGAATTTTGATCTAATTGTAGGCCTTGGAGTGAAAATTGCTGTCTATCGTTTTTAAATAAAATTACGGAAACTGAAGTTTTAGAAACATTAACAGGCCATGCAGATTGTTATAGATAACTTACGATGCCGTCATCATAAAATGTTTGTAATCGAATTCATATAAAGAAATATAACAGCGCGTGTTAGATTTATAATAGATTTGTTTATTTCCAAAAGCAAATACTCCTCGCTCAAAACATGAGTTTTTAGAAATTAATCCCGCTAAATATCTCTGAATTATTAACACTTTGACTGCGATTTCTTAAGACCTGTATCAATACGGGGTTTTGAATTGTATTTAAAAAAAAAAAGTTTCTTTTTCCATATAATTTGTCTTTATTGTGAGGTATTTTTCCAATTTTCTTGCGCCTTTTTCCGGAAAATGGAAAGTATCGACCACACACTATCGACACACGCATAAGGGAAAATAAAGGGAACCGCAGTTGCCTTGCGTTCTTACTGAATTTTATTGAAAGTCGTTAACTGTACTAAATACGTTTGAAAAACTTTTAGTTTAAATATATATATATATATATATAATTGTAATACATTTTCAGACAATAAAACTAGATCTTAAATTATATATATATATATATAATTTAAGATCTAGTTGTATTATCTGAAAATGTATTACAATTATCAAAGAGCGAAAATATTTTAAAAGCACTTACAAATTACGCTGAGGTTAATTAAATATCCGAGTTTGAAATTTTTAATTATATTTCTTTAAATTAACAAAACTTTCGAGTATTTTAGAGAACAAAAACAATTGTTTGTAAACACTTGAAATCATCAAAGTACTAAAATTGCAAATGTTCAACTAATTTTGTAAACGAACGTATAAACAAACGAAATTGTAATTTCTCGTCCCGAATCTGTCTAATCAATAATACATATTTTACAATAATGAATTCTCTCCAAAGCATTATTTATCTTGGCGGAATTTTAGAAAGATAAATTTGTTTTTAGAAGAAACATCTTGTTCAATTTGAAAATTGTCTTGCATTTAGTAATTAGAGGCAATGCATTTTCATTGATCTAAGTGTAAATAAAAATTCAGTGTTGTTCAATGTTCTAATTAACATTACGTGTATTTGTATTACAGAAGAACATCGGCAGAAAAGACAGTAGTTTGATGTTTACATGATATGACTGAGCTCATTTGTTACTAAGATATTTTAATCCTGTTTATTGCCTCAATCATTTCTGCCATGTTAGTTAATTTGATTTAACGAGGAAGACATTTTGGTGTAAATATAGTCATCATTTAATTCCATTTTTATTATATACATTGTTAGTATACATGCGTACTTTTTTGCCGTTAAAAATATTTATTTATTTATTAAACACAGCTTTAAAGTTCTGTGATTAATTTGTCTTTATACAATGAGATTCAGAACGTGTTGCCTTTTTATTGTTACATCAATATATCTCAAATCCTAAATTTTCTTGTAATTAGTTTTAAAAAAGAAAAATAATATTTTATTTAGCAGTAAATTTTACTAAACAAAAGAAAATATATCACTTTTTATAAAAGAGTTAAACTTCTTTTCATCACAATATTGCCTATTTCGTATATTCTTTAAGACACAATTTTACTGCACAAAAGAAAATATATCACTTTTTATAAAAGAGTTAAACTTCTTTTCATCACAATATTGCCTATTTCGTATATTCTTTAAGACAATTTTTCCAATTCCAATAAATAAGAAAACTTACAACCATGACTACTCTGTTTACTAATTTTACAATTAACCTTTTAAAGCCTTGTAACCGAATAATAAAACGTTTCGTCCTATTTCTTTGTTTATTGTAAGATATTTTGATGTTTCCTATTTCTATAACTTATTTGCTATATTTTTTATAATACTGAAGTATTTAGTCTCTATAATTGTATTGTAAATTGCATGTGCATCATTTAGAAACACGAGGTAACAGAAATAAAGCATAAGTAATTGTCTTACATAACTACAATTTATATTTTGTAATACGAATTGTTCAACAGGCATACCTCGCTTTGTGTGAAGAAAAGATGACTTGACGTGCCGGAAATACACAATATTAAAATAGTCAGTGATACCAATTATAAATTTATATTCTTAAATTTGGAACATCAATTTTAATGTTTTTTATACTGGAATGGTGACCATTTGAAGCACTTTCTGTTGACATTACGTTTTTATGAAATCAAAGAGTTTCTATTAAAAATATCACTACAATATTTTCGTCATTCATAAAGCTATGAACGAAAAAATTCTGTTCGGCGTGGAGTTACATAACGCGTACTTTTTGACTTGGCAAAAAAATATTTTCAAGTTTACGACTATGGGCTGTTATCTAACAGGGCTTTTCTTGACGTTTATTCTCACACTTTAAATTTGTGTTTATCTTTCCACGTAGACTTAGTAAATTTTTGCATAAGTCATATATATATATATTTATTTATTTATTTATTTATTTACAGCAAAAGCATGTTACTGTGTAACGCTGATGTTATATCGACGGTGGTGGAAACCATCTAAGCAATCCATTAGACATTTTTCTCAAATTTAATTGTTTCATATATATATATTCATTTAAATATTTCGTAATTTAATTTTTACAACATCGAATAGGAAAAAAATGTTCTAGCAAATGCAATTTATTTTATAACTGTTTCTCCATTTAGTGATTTTTTTTTCTTTTTAAAATAGTTTTCAAGAATGATTCTTTTAAAATCCATACAAGGTAGTATTTGTTTATAATCTGCGAAGCCCGATTTGTATTCTTTGCTAAACATAATGAAAATTTCGGATACCTTCTTCAGGTTGAAGTTCATAAACTGGACCTTTAATCAGTGTCTAGTACCCAAGATTCGTTATTCCGCGATGTTAAGTATCTTCCGCCAGGAAGGATTCAAAACTTTTTCCTTGATCTGATACCTAGTTGGGATATAATCGGTTTTATGGTTAGATTAAGGTGTACTGGTAGAATGTATGATACAAACAAAAAGTTTAAAAATTCTCCAAAGTATAAAGAAATTTATACATCATGAAAAAAAGAATCCTGTAATAAATATGACTATTCAAAAAAGGGAGGGGGCAAATGCCTTTTACATCATAGCGCAAAAAGAGTTAAAGAAGTAATAGTTAAAGGACTCATTTTTGAGAAATTTGCCAATGAAAAATTTCATTGTATTACTGAGGCCAGATCTTGCACTTAATTCAATTTGATATGTAAATTTAACCATAATGATTGATGTGCTTTAGTTAACCTAACACAAAGATGTATAGACGGATAGTTAAGGTATGCATAAGAAATGAATAAGAACACAAAGTTTTCATTTTTGCACATGAAAAATCTTTTCTTTTTATTCTTTTTTGCTGTTACATAACCCTAAAATTAAAGCAGCGGTAAATGGAATAATAGAATAAGAATTTGACAAAAAAAAATCTGTGAAAACAAACATTCTAATGCAAGTCACAATTTATAAAGCAGAAAAGCTGCAATTTATGAGTAAATTAAATTTAATAGTAATTAATCTTTAAGGATATAAACTTGGAATATTTTTAATAATGAGATTTGAAAGAAAGTTGTTTCTTTTTATCCACATTCAACAACAAAACAAAATAAACGGTCAAGTGCGAATATTACTCGCTTACAGAATGTTCCGTACAATAAAGATATTAATTAGTAACTGTATATTACAAAAAAACATTGGTAAAAGAACAACAAGACTGTAAAAAATCAATAAACCGTAGGGTTGGATATAGCTGTATATACTAGAAAATTATCAATGGATATATCATGAAAATTCAGAGCGATATTATGCCTAATAATTATGAAATATTACTATTCTGTATAACTTTTTTAAAAATCTTATTCAGTTTTTTTTTTTTAATCTATTCTGTTTATGATGAATTTAATTCGGTGCTGACAATAAAAGAAGTACACATTTAAATTGCATTTGGTATTTCATAAAAACAAATTCAGCGTAGTAATGTTCTTTTCCTTTTATAGTGTACCTAAAAGAAAACCCTTGTTCGAAGTTTAAACTTGGCATTGTGCTAAGCGCGCTTCGAAAGCAGGACCGCAAGGTTGAAAGCCGGCTTGGTGCGTGCCGCGTTTTTCCAGATAGGTCTTTAATTAACCTTTAAAAACACGGGTGACATATTGAGAGCCATTGAATGCAAACTAGTTGCGAAGCCTATAGTAATTGGGTGATTCATTCTAAGTAAATTAGTCGAGTTATAGATTACGCCGCCCATGTTTTTATGTTTTTTCCAACCGTCCGTGTCTTTAAGGGTTAATATATCGGCTAATTACCCATAACGTTTTTCGAAAATCATCATCAACACTCCTTTTATATTTCTGAGAGGATAGGTACCTCCAGCGCTCCTTGACTCCTTAGCTGAATACACGCAAATCGAAATTTGTAATAACGGAAAAATGTGATTTTCCCGAAAGCTGGGTGCACTAGGGTAATCGCTATAGATTTCCTGCAAGATTTAGATCAACATCTGATATCCCTATTTTTTTTTTTTTTTTTTTTTTTTTTTATTATTATTTTTTTTTTTTACTTGTAGTAGAACAGTAAATAGAGAGGGGCATATTTTTTCATTACATTTTCGACGATATCCCTTAAAATACTATAATACCTACAATTAAAAGAAATGTATTTTTGAGTTCGGCGTTACGAACGCTTTCACACGATACCCACACGATATACAAACAAAGGGAATTTTTTTCTAAGTAACTTAATTAGCGCCTCTACATATTTCATAAATATATTTCTGAATCTATAAATATGTGGGGCAATAGTCTTTATTATTTTAGCCAATTTGAACTTACCGCGTTCCATAATATTCGAGCAAAATGGCTGTGACAGACGGACAGACAGACACAGGAGTGTCCTTATAATAGTTCCGTTTTAACGTTTTAATTACGGAACCCTAAAAAGGATAATATTGGGACTAATAACTGTCACCTAACTGAAGTATTATTGAAAAATACGAATCATAAACACAATTACTTTTATTTTGGATAACTGTAAACACAATTAATTATTAAGAACAGGCAAATACTTGTAACTCAAGAATTATAAAGTCAAAATATAAACCTAATACAACCTAAAGCATTCATTTTCTTTATAAATAAAAGCATAGATTTCTTAAGAATGCCTTCAAATATTTTATTATTATATTCTTTCTTCGTATTGTGCAGATAAATCATCTCTTTCTCTATCCTTTATTTATTTCTTGGAAAATATTTTGTTATACCACAGATAAAAGGTGATTCTAATCTACGTGAGCTGGAAAAATGAAAGAAATAACTTTAAAATGGCTACTTTATGATAAATCTTAATTTATAAACATGTATCACTTAAAAAGAAATGTACCATATTTAATATTAATAAAGGTTTTAATTTGAATTATAATTTAGCAAACAGTTACAAACAATGGCAGAAAAAAATTGCTATTCCCAACTTGTCCTCTAATATTGTTTTTATAAATAAATTCCGATAAATTCATTAATGGTTAAATAACTATGCAATATTTTTTAAACAATTAAAAAAGTAATCAAACAATAAACTTCATAATTAAAATACAAATAAAAAGGCAGATAATTGTTAAAAAAATACTTCCAGGTGCTTACATATAATATAAAGATATTTAAAATACAAATTTAAAATATATTAGTAAAACCCAGAACGTTTTCAACAATTACAAGGCCCTCATCAGTAGGATTTAAATGTTATTATTTTCTTTGCGTTTATTCGAGAATTGTCCAGAA
Organism: Maratus speciosus; assembly: GCA_963932465.1. Taxonomy (NCBI): domain Eukaryota; kingdom Metazoa; phylum Arthropoda; class Arachnida; order Araneae; family Salticidae; genus Maratus; species Maratus speciosus. The sequence goes on along the minus strand of OZ010790.1, from coordinate 171,165,510 downwards.
GAAAACATTGTAATTCAAAGGTTTTACGTCAGATAAGATGCCAGATAAAGTTATTCAAATTTTCAATATATTTTTGTACAGTTCTTTGTGCTTTTATATGTATTTTAATTATTTAACTCAAGGTGAATATAGCACTTGAAGTTTAACTTTAATTTATTGAAATAAACTTCATTTTACATAACACAAAACTCCGTATAAAAGGTACTTCTATTCTACACTAACGGGAAAAATGAAAAAATAAACCTTTAAAATGGTAATTTATATTAAAGGTACTTTATGATAAATGTTAATTTATAAACATTTATCACATAAAAAACAATGTTCCAAATTTAATATTAATAAAATTTAAATTTAAATTATAATTTAGCAAATAGTTGCAAACTATGTCAGTAAAAAATCACAATTCCCAAATTGTCTTCTAATAAAATGTTCATATAAATGAACTCCGATAAATGCATTAATGGTTAAATAAGTACGAAATATTTTTTAAACAATTAAATAAAAATCAACCAAGAAACTTCATTCTAGTATCAAAAGCATGTCTGTCTAGAAACACCTAATCAAAAAATATACATTTATAAATATAATACATTAGTCTTAAATTAAATTACAAAATTTTAAATCCAATTTTTAATAGAAAAGCCCCAATTCAATTTCGTTTTCATTTTTAATTCAAAATTTCAAAATGTCCAAAGCAATTATATCCTATTTCATTTCATTCACATAAGGGAAGAAATAACAGATAGTGGAAAACCAAAATTTCGTTTTCCATTTCATATGACAATTTTAGAGAAATGTAATTTAATTTGACATCTTTCGTAGATAAAATGTTTTCAGATTTGTGTTGCGAAATATTTATATTAGAAATATAAATGTGGGAAAACTGAAGAATAACAAATTTTAGAAAATTATTCTGCATGGAATTCTTTTCATCATAAATCAAAAGCTATGCCAGTTTTGTTTCTTTTTAAAAAATAAAGCCGAAGTTTTCAAACTAACAGCACATCTTAAAAAACGTCGATTGCTATTTTACTTACCGAAATGAGTAATAATTGACGAAAGTGCATTTTTAAGTGTAGTACGAGTTTTTTAATATAACGGTATTTTCCATATTACTTGGTGTATATAAATTATGTACATGATATGCAGGACTGCACAAAAAATATCATGTATATTTTCGTTTATCTGCGGACATTGTTGGATGGGAATTTTCAACTGTGCTATGCGTTTAATAAAACTAACATTTAGCATACGATGCAGCATACATATTAATCTTTAGATCATATACAGGGTTACACTAAAAACGGATATTTTTCCGACTATTGGTGATAATTGCAAAAATTAGTTTTTCAAATTCGTAATGCAGTTTTTTTAATTGTTTATTTAGCCTCCTCGGTTCTGAAGTATTACACGTGATACTTACGAACCGAGGAGGATATAAACTAAATTATTTGATTTTTTTTACATTTTTAATTAGCGTCTATATAGCTTAATGTTTTTGGCTTTGGATCAAAGCGAATAAATGGCAGCACTGACACTTATTTCCTCATAAAATAAGTGTTATTTTCATCTGACTTTGCAATATGCACACCAGACAATGTGTCCAAGTAAGTAAGAAATTTTTATAATTAATTAACTTAAACACTTTACAAAACAAAATATTGAAGTTTTATAGATCATTCAATTAATTAAAAGCCTGCAATTTGTTACTGCCATTACTTAGGTTATCAATAATTAAATTGATATTTTAAGGGTGTTAGTAATTTTAGATCTATATTTGTGAACCTAAATTACGAGCTCCCTAAAATACCAATTTCAGAAAAAAGGCTTATTCATCGATGGTGTCTTTTTGTTTGTGCAAAATCAATGAATGTGTATTCACATTTTTATTTTACCTCCGAGTCTGAAGGGGTTAGATGTCGTCTTTCACCTTAATAAACTGTAAACTTTTGAAACGGTATTCTGATTGTATTGGAAAGCAATCCATAATCTATACTGGACGCATGATTTTTCGTTCTTGTTCAATATCACTCTCTGGTCTATTCCAATATGCCGAAAATAACGAAGATAATCGGAACAGGCAGAAGACAAACCATACATGTAGCGCTGTAAGGTTTAGAATGCACCCGGCTTACAACAAAAAAAAAAAGTCCTAATAAATATAACGGAAAATTGGAAATTTTGAAAAATTACAGAAATTATTAAAATTCAAATCAAGAATATCTTAATACCTTATTTGTTAACATGAAATATTTATGTTGTTTTCCCTAACAAGTTTGTAAATATTTTTAAGTACAGCTAGGAAATAAATCAGTAATACGAACAGCTACTTCATTTATAGCGTTTACAAAGAAAGATAAATTCAGTAAAAAGATGGAAACGATTTGCCTAATTTAATGTTCTAAAAAATACCATAACATAAGATATGAATTGCGCTGTTAAAAATTTCATCGTCAGAAAACGGTCGTTTGAACGGCAGCATTCTGTCCGGAAATTCGACCGTATTTAGAGATAACGGTTACTTAATCATATTATATATATATTCCCATATGACCGTAAAAAATATATATATGGTCATTTGACCCTAATTGTATAAAAAGGTCAAAATGCTCATTTGACCGTAAATGTATAAAAAGGTCAAAATAATCGTTTGACCGTACAATATATATATATATGGTCATTTGACCATATTTTTAGAAAATGGTTATATAACCATATTAAGAATAAATTTGCATTTGACCTTGAAATATACATGGTATGGCCTTTTGACCGTATTTTTAAAAAATGGTTATTTAACTGTATTAGGATTTTATGACTGTAAAATACGGTCACTTGATTGCATTATGGATTTATTAATAATGATACACAGGGTGTTGCCGAATTCGACTGACAAATAAAGAGGGGTGATTGTAGGCATCAAGAGGATGAAAAATTGCCATGCACCTTTCCATGTTCTAAGCCACATTGAGTGAAGGAAAATCGCAAAAATATTTATGAAGGGAGTGATGGTCAGTGAAAAAAATAATAAGTAGAAATGCACTTATTTGACCTAAGCAGAATTACAATGCATAACAGTTCGACATGAGAAAGGTCACGACAAGGCATTTTTATAGGAATTGTTCGAAGTTGAAGCCAAGAAGATAATTGCACAGCAGATATCTACAGAAAGATTTCGGTGCAATGATCTTTAAACATGAAACTTCAAACATTTCCTATAAAAATGCCTCGTATCCTTTGACGTTTAACTGTACTGCATTGTAATCCTGCTTATGTCAAATAAGTATTTCTCTATTTATTTGTTCCACTCAATGTTGCACTCTTCATAACTATTTTTGCAGTTTTCTTCCACTTAATGTGGTTTGTGACCACATCATGCTCTATGGTAATTTTTCATCCTCTTGATGATTATTATCAGCCCTCTGAATGTGTAGGCCAAATCCGGCAAAACCCTTACAGGTACATACTAATAAATCCATAATGCAATTAAATGATCGTACATAGATATTTTACAGTCATGTGTTAATAAAATCATAATACAGTTAAATAACCACTATCATCCCTTTGAATTTGTCAGTGAAATTCAGCAACACTTTGGATATGTTCAGTCATTTGACTATAAGTTTTAGAACAGTTACTTAACCATATTTTCAGTTTGTTATATAACCTTACAATATATATGTGTGATTTTTTGACTATATTAAAAACAAAACAATCAAAAGTTCATACATATATATCTTACAGTCATAAAACTATAAATTAAAAATGCATGTAATAAATGGAAAATAAAAATTCTGATTTTCATATAACAAGAATATTTGGAAGCACACGTAAAAATGTGTCAAATTGGTCAAATCGATTTTATTCTTTACTAATGTATACATACACAGTCTTTTTTTTTTAAAAAAATAGCAGTTCTTGTATAATAAATAAATATTAAAAAATATAAAAAGTTAATAGTACATAATGTTGACTATGCCTGATCAGGAGGCAACTTTTCTTTTGGCCATATAACAATAAATTCTTTGCTGCGCTAGACTAGAATTTCTTAATCATACAAAATAGATTATTATCCATGATATAACAAGGGATTTTGTTCATATTATAATGTTATATTTATTAAACAAGAACTTCAATGTACTTAAAAATTTCATATATTTCCAAAGAATAATGTAAAATTAATAAAATTGACCAAAATTTTATAATTATTGCCGAGATTCTTGTTACTTACTTGGAAATTACGAATTTTTATTTTTTTCTCAACATACAAATCTATCTAAATTTTCTTACTTTCAGTTAAATGTTTAAAACTGCCACTGTCCAGCAAATCAAACTTTTGTAATTTTTTTTTTTTTTTTTTTTTTTAAATGGAAAAATAGTGTTTTGTTATTCTTGCAAAACTTAGTATATAGTTTAAAACTTAGAATACTAATAATAGACTTAGAAACTCTGTATATAGTTAATTTAGCATATATTTTTTAGAGTATCATTGAGAAGTTTATTACAGTGTGTTGGGGTTTTTAACCCTTTATGTCTGAAATTATGAATTCATGAAAATTTCATCTTAGCATTTTTTATGAATTTTTTAAACTACATTAGAAGATTTACACAATCATTTAATAAATTTTTGAAGGATTTTGCCAATGAAAATTAATTAATTAAATTTGAATTTATAGGTATTTTGTGCAATATTTATAACTCCACTTAAATCTTTTATTTAAAATGTTTTTTTTTTTTTTTTTAGTATTTTATAGAATTAGGAAATGTAATAAAAAATAATGCTCTTACAATAGAAATATTTCCAAACTCAACCCCCCTCCCTCATCAATCTTTCAACATCAAGAAAGCTGAAAAGATGAGAAAGAATGAAAAAGAAATGATCCATTTAAAATATTTTTGCTTTTTGCAACCAATAATGCTTTTGGATCAAGATAAAGAAAAGTATCTATAACTCATTCTAAATTGTACTACTACTAATCAATGTATTAAATGAATCTTGTAACAAATTATTTTAATGGTACATTACAGTACCATTGGAGCCTAAAGGGTTAATGAAATCAGTTATGAATAGTAAGGTTGCACAATAAGTTATGAATATTTAGATTTCCAGTTGATGTAGAAAGAATATACAAATTGCTATATTTGTGTTTTTTAAAATGTAATTTATAGGTATAAAAATATATATTTTTTAATATCTATACATTTGAAAACTTACCATAGATTTTTTTTTTAACAAGCCTAGACAAACAAATACAAAAAACTTAAGACAATATCTAAATATTCACAACTTATTTCCTGAATGACTTAATTAGTTACAGCACAACCAGACATTTTGAAGTGTATGAATTTACATTTAGTACTCAAGTGGAACTTAATGGGTCTTCACAAATAAATATGTAGAAGTTTAGCAGGCTATAAAAACATTTATAAGTAACAAATTATTAATGTCATTTTCTACAACAAAACAAAAAAAGATTGATAAATTAAAATGAATAAAATAAATTTAGAATTTTTACTATTTAATAAAACTTCTACATATTAATTAAATACTGACTTTATTAAATCAGTTAAAATGCAATAAAAATATTGCTGTACGAGTATTTAGAGAAAAAAAACGTACTTAAAAATCAAGATAACTGTTTTTAGTAAATTAAAAAAAAAATAAATAAAGATTGTTGTGAATCACAAATAATCAAAACAATCAATTAAAACATAGAAATATATTTATTACAATAAATAAATTACATTATATTATAACGCATTGTTATATATTTATACACACAAATTGCTTTTACACATGAATGCATTTTATTTTTTATAAAAATTTGCATTGGCTTGGACATATTACAGAACTATAATTAACTATGAAAACTGATTTTCTGTACTTTGTTTCACACACAGGGTTAATCAACATTGGGTACCTTAAAGAAAAAGTTAAATGCATTAAACTTGGCTATAGTACAATGATACTTTGATATAATACATTCAAATAACTTTTCTAAGAAAATACAAAAGTAATTTATAGAAAAAGTTTTATAAATCCATATTAAGGCTAAAAAAGGGGAAAGCTGACTAACAGAAACCACAACCCTTAGCTCAATGCATTCTTTGAGCAGTACAGTCTCACGAAAAAGAACTGCATAGGATCAAGTGGGGGTAAAATATGCAGGTTTTTAAATTAAATTCATGAAAAATACAAACTATTTTTTTTTTCAATTGTTTTACATAATTAGTGTGTTAGAATTATCAGAAATTTAATAATGAATAATAAAATATTTCCTGTTATATTATTATACTTTGTAGTCATTTTAAAATCGTGGATAAGAAAACTTGGTTGAAATGAGGAGAAAAACTTTAGATTTAAAGTAAATAAGAACTTATTTTCAGCTTATTTATCTATTATATTGCATAAAACACTTAGAATTAACTTTCTGCATTTTTTAATACAGAATAACTTAATAGTTATATTTTATAGCAAAAAACATAACTGGAATAAAATAGTTAAGATGTTAGGCTTAGCAAACAAATAGCAATTTTGTTTTTACTTTTTTGATAATTTTATTCAGGGTTGTCGGCTTTTAGCCAGGCCAAAAAAAGCCGGCTTGCTTTTTATGGTTTTAACCGCTTAAAAAAAGTCGGCTTTTATTTTTCAAAAAGGTGGTTTATAGATAATTCATATAAAATTTGGATTAATTTATTTTTAATACACTTATAAATATTTTCTACGAAAATAATATAAACTTCTATTAAATTTTGTCAAATAAATAAGACTTTATAACTGCTAGAATGAAACTGTGAAGGCATTATGTCTGAAAAAAAAAAAATTATGAATATTCAGAAGAATACATTAAATTAGACTAAAGTATTGGTTTGGAATTCTTTATCATAGCTCTATACATACCACACATTTTAAAGATTATATGAAAGAATAAGAGGATGTCACACATTAAAATAGAAACATTCTTACATATACTGATATTTACTTTAAAAATTGATTAAAACTAAATAGCTTATATGTATTTAATATCTGAAATTGTCTTATATAATACTTGAGAAATAATAAACAATCGATAATATGTAATAAGCAATTGATATTCTGATAACTTATAAAAATGATATATGTAAGGTTTTTCTGCTACTAAGCTGTTATGTAACGTCTTCCAGATATGTCCATACGGACTAGACCTGGGCTTTAGATCGATTTAACTCTTAAATCGATTTAAAGCTTACATCGGAAATCCGATTTAACCATTGGACTTAAATCGATTTAAGCTAAAATCGGAAATCGCGATTTAGCTAATGTCTTAAATCGCGATTTAGCCACTATCTTAAATCGCGATTTAGCCCTTGTCTTAAATCAAGATTTAGCCCTTGTCTTAAATCAAGATTTAGCCATTGGCTTTAAATCGATTTAAAACAAAATACTGATTCAGAGCTAACATCGGAAAAACGATTTATCTACTTTGATGTATCTACACTTACATGGCAAGCTGGTGTTAAATCGATTTAGGAGGATCCGATTTAAGCAAATATCGCAAGCCTCAATGCTTTCCGATTTAAGAAAAATAAGGCAAGCTGGTGTTAAATCGATTTAGGAGGATCTGATTTAAGCAAACATCGCAAGCCTCCATGCTTTCCGATTTAAGAAAAGGCAAGCTGGTGTTAAATCGATTTAGCAGGATCCAATTTAAAAAAACATCGAGCCTCAATCCTCTCCGATTTAAGAAAAAGGTGGTTTAAGAAAACGATGATTTAAGTAAAAATTGATATTTATTTATTTATTTTGTAAACAAGATTCAGAGTTTATGAGATTGGAATGTGTATTTTTCAGAAATTAAGAACTTATATAGTGGAAAGTTGAAAGGAAAAAGTAATGTTTAAATCTTAAAATCCAAATTCATCGAATTTCAATTTATATGCTAATGCAATCTTTTGATGAAAAATTAAGTTTTCAAATATTTGAGTAATATTGCAATATGTATTTTTTTATTTTCCAATATTAATTAAAATGTTTTAAAGTAGAATCCTTCATTGTTTCAAAAGATTGTTTTCCTGAAATTCATTCAGCATTTATATGATTAAAAATAATAATAATAAAGTTTTATATTTAAAATCCAAACTCATCGGCTTGCAGTTTATACTTTTATGCATTTTTATTATGAAAAATTCATTTTTCACACGTTTTAGTACTATTTTAACATTTATTTTTTATTTTCTATTATTTTGTAATTAATGAAATTATTTTAAAGTATAGTCATGCATTGTTTTGTGTATCACTATTTGGCCGTGATCCACATCAAGACTAAATCTTTTACTAATATTTTTTCCCTGAAATTTATTGAGTATTTATGGTTGGAAAAAAAGAATAAAGTTTCATATTTAAAATCCAAATTCATCGAATCTCAGTTTTTATGTTTATGCATTCTAATGAAACATTCATTTTTCACATGTTTGGTAATATTTTAATACATATTCTTTATTTTCTATTATTCTGTAATTAAAATATTTTAAAATAGTCATGCATCAGGTTTGACATCCGATTTCAGCGCCAGGCACGCGGATTGAGTATCTTGCTGAAATTGATTCACTATTTACATCCAAATTCATCCATTTTTAGTTTATATTTTTATGCATTACTTTTATGAAAAATTAATTTTCATATGTTTGAGTATTATGGGAATATTTTAGTTTTAATTTATTATTTTGTAATTAATTACAAATACTTTAATAAAGTTCTGTAATGAATCAAGTAACTTTATTTTTACAGCAGAATGAGGGAGGGGTGGAGGAGGCATTCATTAGATTTTTCTGCAGATCTGCGATTTTCTGTTTTTTCGATATTTTGTTATCCTTAAAAAGAGATTATTTTAAGATTATATTTTATTACTAATCTTAAAGGATGGCAACGGCCGCGAAAAGAAATCAGCAATTTCAGTAATGTGCTCCAACTTTCAATCCTTCTCCATCCGCTATATAAATGTAAGCATTTATGTTAAACAAATCTTATTATAATCTAAAAGTTAAAAAGATGTAAAATTGCACCTTATTTCTCATACCTCCCCCCCCCACCTTTATTTTATTTATTATTATTTTTTGTTTACACTACTTTTCTCATCATGATAAATGAATAGTTAAATTCATCATTGAATTCTTTTAATGCGCTTCTGTTTTACCTCAATAACTTTTTAAATCTGTGTTAGTAAAAAAAAAAAAAAAAAAAGTGTGTGTGTGTAGGTTGTTAGCAATGAAGTGCTATTTGGGTGGGCTAGGGGAAGTCACCCCCCCCCCTTAAGGAATTTAGATTGTAGCAGGCATAACAAGTCAGACAAAAAAAAAAAAAATCATTTTCTTTTATATTACTTCTTAATGAATGAGTTTATAGAATGTATTAAAATAGGTCACTAATTTTTAAAATTGAAAAAAAAAAAACTAGTGTTTTGGGACATTCAAAGTTTTTTTATGTGTAAAATATACCTCTTTTCAAAGTTATTTGAAAAATTAAAAGCTAATTATACTAAGTAATACAGGAGGGGGGGGGGGCACATAAAGACCGTATTTTGTTATTAAAAATTAAAAAATAGGCTTCCAGATTCTAAAAGGTAAAATCAGTGTTAAATCGCGATTTAGCACTAAATCGCGATGTTAGATGGACGATAAATCGATTTAAGAAATTTCTACATCGCCCAGTCCTAATACGGACAGATTAAAATCATAGAATGGACAATGTTGAAAGAGAAATTAGGAAGGATATAACATTTGAGGAAATTTTAGTACATGTAAGTGCATAAAATAAAGAGAACAATTTAAAAAAAAAAATTCTCCAAATAAAACTTGTTGAATTAAATTTTGAAAAGCTAGTGACGACTATTTAAAATAGTGCATATTCATGCATAAATTAATGCATATGTTACTACATACTACTGTACTAATACATAATATTATTACATAATACTGTTTTAATAGAGAGAAATGACGTTTTTATTCAGTGATTTTATGTGTGATTTTAAATTTATGAGAAATAAAATAAGACTTGAATTATTAATATCCCTTAAAATTAGTTAATAAAATATATAACTAAGCAACCGTTGTCCTTTTTAATTATATAAAGCAGTAAAAATAAAAAAAGGTGTTAAGTGCAGTATAAACCAGACAAAGCAATTGGTATGGCCTTTTATTCTAATATTAATGTCTTCATTATTGAAAAATTGGGTTATATTGATTTCTACCTCAATTAAATGTCTTTAAAACTAATTAAAAAATACATCAAAATGTGTTGTTTATAGTTAAAATGCTTCATTGTATAAAAGCCAATTTTGGCCAAAAAAAAGCCGGTTAAAACCAATAAAAGTCACTGGCCTGGCTTTTTTTAATTTTAACCGGCTTTTTTGCAACCCTGATTTTATTACATTTTCTTATGTAACATTTGACATTAAAACAATATAGTGCTGTAGAAATAAGACTTATTAAAAATTAATTTGATAAATTAATATATAGTAAAAGAAAAATAAACAACTTTAGGATATTATGTTTACTTTATACTAATTGTCATACAAGGAATTTTTAAAGTGATGTGAAAAAATAGAAATGTAAACCCGAAACTACAATTAAAAGTCTTGCCAACAGAGTTATTGATGATTTATGAATTTAGAAGAAAAAAAGTTTATCGAATTTAAATTAGTAATAGTAACAAACTATATGAATTGGAACAAGAATTTTGAACAAGACAACAAATTATATATTTCTTGGGGTCTTAATGAGGAATATATAGTTCAGTACACAAAAGAGAATAGGAGGTCTCTACTTCATATTTCTTTAGAAAGACCCCTGGTATGGAGTGAAATAAGTGTTTTAAAATTCCATTATAAGTAATAATTTGCAATTTTATTGTTAAAATTGTTTTTGAAACGCTGGGAGCAATGTCTGTTTGCATGTTCTATGTAATTCTTTTGTAGATTAAATATTTTTTGCAATTACTTTACCTCAAATGACCTTATTTTTATCTCTTCACTGTTTATACTGCTTTTCCAGAATAATATGGATAACTGCAATAGCCAAAGTTTTGTATTTCATGTTTACAAATGGGCATATTTAAGTTGTATGTCATCATCATGTTGTACAAATCAAATTGCACTTTTATGAACTTGGTGAAAAAAGCTGTAAATTTGCATTTTCTTAGTATCAGAAAATTTTATTAGAAAATTATGATGTGAATTCAACATTACAAAGCCCATTTCTTGTGCCTCAATGAGTTAAAGTAAAGAACTTTTTGAAGAGACCTTCAAAAGAACTCCATTTTTGCTTGGATTCACCTCATTTATATATATATATTAGGGATGCACCGAATAGTGATTTTGACCGAATACCAAATATTCGGCCAACAGGCGAACCAAATACCGAATCTTCGGCTTGCCGAATAGTAACTGCTAAGCGAATACTGAATATTCGGCCAGCCGAATAGTAACTATTCGGCCGAATACCGAATATTTGGCTTGTCGAATACTTTTATATTTCAAAGTTTAAAGGCATTAAAATGTTAAATTTTAAAACAATTTTGCATAATATTTAAAACAGAAATTTTTATTCTAATAAACAAGAGCTTTTTTCAAGTAAACTTTATGTTGAAAAAAATCTGCTTTGAGTTATTTACGAAGAGGATAGTTATAAAAAAAATTTTAATTAATAAAATTTTAAATTTCATAGCTTCTTCTGAGAATTAAAACAAATGAATAAAATTTTCTTAAATTCTAAAACAAACATTTTAAAATCAAAGAGAGATTGTGAAAAAATTGGAAGAAAAATTGTACAGGATCATATATTTGCTTGTCAGGAAGAGACTAAAGTAAAAGTTAATAAATAATACAATCGATTCGAATTTTATATGGTGACAACTTAGCAAGAATAACTGTTCTACTCCCTTTGATTAAGCAAGGAAGTTTTTAAATGCATCCTAGATCGGTGTCTGCAGTGGGCAATCATTTTCAGAGATTGTAAACGTTGTTCTTAAAATCTTAGCAAGAAACAGATTATTTACTGGACAATGCTGAGGAACTTGCATTTGTACATAATTAATTGCTATGAAAATCCTCATGATTGGCTAATTTTTTTAAATAATACTTAACAAACATCAAATAAATAATGTAAAAACATTCTCTTTTATTTAAATATGATTTTGTTTCTAATTATTCTGAATATCTTTATAAGTTGACTGTTAAACGTAGAAATTGCATAAGGTTTTAAAATATATGTTTTAAAAGTTTTTTTAAGTATTCAGTTCGGCCGAATGTTTCGATATTCGGCCAAACTGAATATTCGGCATGCCGAATAATTAGCTATTCGGTCAAGCCGAATATTCGGCATACCGAATAGGCCGAATACCAAATAGATACCGAATATTCAGTGCATCCCTAATATATGTACTTTTTTTAAATACAAAGAATTTAAAAAAAAAAATTCAAAGTCTTTTTCACATACACTCATGCACACATACATTTGTAGAAACAGACAGAAAAAATTTCTAGTTGCCAGTAAAAAACATTTGTTTTTGAATCATATGTGCAAGGGCAAATGCACACCACAAATTATGAATAAATTAACTTTATAAACTTTAGAAAATTAAAAATCCTTAATACCCTTTGAAACAAAATGAGTATCAATTAGTGTACAAATGATTGATTAAATGATTATCTAGTAACAACTTCAAAGTTTGCACAAAAAATACTAAAAAGAAAGAAAAAAAAAAGAGAATAGTTTATTCAATTTCCTAAAATATAAGGCAAGATATGAAAAAAAAATTTCAAACTGTATTTGCCTATATTCTATCACTCTGATTAAAAATACATTACAAAGCATTATATTCAGCCTAAAAATTTCCTTCCCCTAGTAGAAAGTGCATTGTTTTACTAATAACTGAAAAATTCACATGAAAATATTTCCTAACAAATTTAGATATTTATTAATAGTCAAACAGATGCATTAATCATTTGACAAATTTTAGCTTAAATTCTCTATTAGCACTTTTATTTTATAATTCAACACTTGATTTTAAAAAAAGCTTAAACATGGATTTATGCCCCTTTCCCTCATCAACTCCTAAAATATGCAGCAAGTTTATGGCAAAACAAAATATTTATTACAAAATATCTTGATCTAAATTCAAAATATAACAACTTCTTCGAACTGTTAGATTTAAATCAAATATAAAAAGTAACTGATTAAAATCAAGCTAATAAAATTTAAATTAGAAAATCGTGTTACTGAATATACAATGAAATTTTCTGGCAAAATTTCAAAAATCTAATAATGAGAATTTTTTCCCCAAAAAACGGCAACTTTGTGATTTAGAAAAAATAAAATGTATGTTTATCTTGTGAAATTATTTACAGATTTTGGTTTTATAACACAAATGAAATTGAACTACAATAACGTATAATAAAATAACATTTAAAAATTTCTATTATTGCTTTGAAATATGAGAACCCCCCCCCCCCCCCCCCCCACCACCACCACCACCCCTCCTAATAACAGAGGTATATCTCTGGAGAAGGAGACAAGAGCAAAGTGCTATGAAAATTGCAATTGTAAAATTATTATTCTATATTTATTAAAGTAATAAAGAATTTCTGAAGCAATACACCATTCCAAATGATTTTACTAACCCAAAAAGTTCCAAGACCTTTTAGGAGTAAAGCTGTTTGCACTAGAAATAGCTTAAACTTACCTTCTGTCTCGCTTCTTCCTTGATTTATTTCCTGCTTTGCGTCCCTTTTAATGAGGGTTCTTGACATCATAACAAATCATTTACTATCAGGGTATGGTGGGGATTCAGTTTCAAAAACAATGACAAATCTTAGAAAATTTGCCTTTATTTCAAGTAGCCATGTCCTAGCTGCTTTCCTCTATTCATCATTTACAAACTAAAAAAAAAAAAAAAAAAAAAAAAAAAAAATGTAGGGACTATTGTATAATATAAAAATAAAATTTAACATAAACAAATTGTTCTAAATAATTAAACTGAAACTACACATGTATGTATATGTATATGCACATATTATGTATGTGTAAATATTGAAAATGACAAACTGTCTTCTTTTAAGTTATTGATTTAAAGAATGTTTAATTACATTGATTTCATATTATAAATCATTTACTCAGAGAATATTTGTGTCGCAATTGTGGTTTATATCTAAAGTTTTAAGGGGACGAGGGACCTTCCTTATAAATCAATTTTATTTTTTTGAAAATTTCACTATAAATATTATTTAAGAATACATTATATGCATTATGGCATGCATTTATCACAAAATAAATAAAATTTATTTTTGAGCAAAAACGGAGTTCTACGCGTCGTCTTAGAAATCTTCGAAATGCCCGCTGCGCGTTCCATATCAATGAAAATCCCCAATATTTTTTATAAAAGTTTGGTTTACATATACAAATAAAACTGTGCATCGAATTTTATATAATTGAATAAAAAGGTAAAAAAAAAAAAAAAGAAACATTTTGAAATTTTTTCAAAAAAATTTCAAAAAATTTATTATTATTTTTTTTATATATACCTTTATATTCAAATATATAAAATTCGCGCAGGGGGCATTTTGAGGATTTCTAAGACGACGGCCCCACCAGTGGCTGAGAGGTTCTGCTCTCGAAGCTGGTAGACGGGAGGTGCTGGGCTCGAACCCAATCGCGCCCGTTGGCCTAACCGTTTCGGAGTTTTTGTGGTTTTCTTCGAAACCTTGGATTTTCCATGCGTAAATACAGGTTAGGTTCCCTTAGAGACACGCCCACGGAGGGCACTTCCCATAGGGCCTATATCCCTCGAGTAGATAACTGGCCGTCAAAAATCAACCCACTCTAAGACGACGTGATGCGTAAAATTCCATTTTTTTTTCTCAAAACTAATTTTTTTTGTGATAAATGCATGCCATAATGCATATAATTTGATGCAGAGTTTATTTACATATATATAAACCAAACTTTTATAAAAAAAAAATATTGGGGATTTTCATTGATATGGAACGCGCAGGGGGCATTTCTGATATTTCTAAGACGAAGCGTAAAATTTTATTTTTTGTAAATTTCACTTTAAATATTACTCAAGGGTACATTATATGCATTATGGCATTATTTATCACAAAAAAATAAATAAATAAATAAAAAATGGTACCTATTTCTGAGAAAAAATTGGAATTTTACTAAAATTCCACTTTCTTCTCAAAAATACCATTAATTTTTTTTTTCTGTGATAAATGCATATAATGTACCCTTGAATAATATTTAAAGTGAAATTTACAAAAAAAAAAAAAAAAAAAAAAAAAAAAAAATATATTTTTAAGGTCCCTCATCCTCTTAAGTTACAAAAACAAACATGTAGAATCATTGAAAATCTAGGTAACTTATGATCAGTCACTGCTTAGTGGCCGCTTTAGCTTTACACATTTTTATTTTATTTTATTTATTTTTTTTTAGCATAAATTAGCTAAATTTTTATATAATAAACTGTACACTTAATAGTAATAAAGAATTACTTTGAAAAATGAATTTAATAGTATTTTCAATATTTTTTGCCATTTTTTTCTGGCGTGACCGCTGACAAATAATTTGAATGATTTATAATTTTATTACAACTTAATTATAGTGAATAACTAAATAAAAATTATTTATATAACATATAAAATTATTACTTAATCAGTGTTTAGCTTGATTTAATATAAAGTTTCACTAATGATTGCTAAAAAAAAAGTGTA
Source organism: Maratus speciosus (assembly GCA_963932465.1). Lineage (NCBI taxonomy): Eukaryota > Metazoa > Arthropoda > Arachnida > Araneae > Salticidae > Maratus > Maratus speciosus. Next base: position 171,149,767 of record OZ010790.1, on the reverse strand, counting down.
TAAGGTTTTTGACACTTTTTGTCAGTTATGACATGTCATGTCAAAAACCCAACTATGGTTACTTTAAGATATACACCCAAATTAAGGTCTGCAGATTAAGATAATAAATCAGCATGACAGTCCGGACGGAAGAGGGAGAGTGACATTAAGAATATATATATATATATATATAGAAGACAAGACAATAGATGGAGCACAAACACCCTACAGTGGTATTCCAGAGATGTAAAACGACCAAGAAGACGACCTCAAGTAAGATGGAGTGATGAAATCAGAAAAGTAGCCAGTGTAAACTGGATGACTAAAGTACTAGAAAGAAAACATTGGAAAAATCTGGGGGAGACCTACATCCAGCAGTGGATTGAAAACGGATGATGATGATGATATATATATATAATATGACAATTCACAAATAATCTTCTTTATAATAATAATAAACCACTTTTTAAATTAGTGCTAAAAGGACAAAAAGGAATTAAAATTCTTTCAACTTTACAAAGTTTAATATAATCAAAATGTTAAATTCTAGAATACAATTTTAAAATACTTTAAGCATAACCATACATACCACATTTTTTGTTATGAAGACTTATCGAAAACGCAAACTTTAAATTGAGAAGTAGCAAAAAACTTCACCAATTAAATCCTGAAAGCAAATAAATAAACAATCAAAAGCAAATTGGTGAACAATTAAAAGCAAATAGATGAACAGTCTGATAACAGGATATGCATATAAAATGTTATCACTTTAGGGGGAAGGGGGGTCTGGCACATGATATTGTGATATATCTCTAGGGGAAGAGAGATTTGTCTTTTCATACTGTTATCACTTTTTATCCGAACAAAATTTTCTCTTTTAATTTTTAATTTGTTCTTCACATGAAAATAGCCTGATATATATATATTAGTCTGTTATCTGTTTTTACGAAAATACAAAGTTATTAAAATCATTAAATGACTATAAAATTATTTAACTCCAAAATGTGGAATACTCTAACGTTTGGCATTCCTATTCTATTGTCATATGTGTATGCATATATAATCCGCTGTTTGAGAAACTATTTCTGAAGTTTGAAATTATACTTGTGTTTACTAGTGAAGAAAAGAGAAAAAAAAAATATGTTATTCACCTGTTTTGTTGATAGAAGTTTTGCCTGCCCCTTCCCTCCCCATTTGCAGGGGTATGTGTGCAAGAGGACATATTGTTGAATGCATTATGTAACAAAAAGTTATTATTAAATACTTTTAAATAGTACCTATTTCTTTTAAGTGTTATTTATTTGATATGAAGTTATTTTATATATATAATTGTGATATTTTATTAACTCGTTTTCATTTGAATCCAAAAAGTATCAGAATAATAATGTATAGCTATATCTGTACATCACTGCGAGCAAAAGAAAAAAATGCAAAAATCAAAATAATTTTAGACATTGATAACGATATCATTAGGGAAGGTGGTGGTGGTGGGGTTGGCAGGCTGATAATATATGATATCCAAAAGAGGGAAGGGGGGGGGAGTCCAAAGTTATTAAACAGTTGATAATGTTATATATGAGTCCCTAATGAAACTCAATACATTTTTAATTAAATTACTATGGTATACACAAGCTTCTAGTATATTTAGCTAAATCTATGATTCTTCTATATAGGGTAGATGTGCCAGTAATGGACACCCTTAAGGAATTTCTTTCAAAATTATTTTTTTATTAATAGTTATAATTATTATATTCCTGTTTTTTCAATATTATATTAACATATCAACAATATTTAACCATTCTTATAGTCTCATTTCCCAATATGAATCAAAATTTAATTTTAAATAACAGAAATATATCAAAAGCCCAGTAATGGACACCCTCTAGCCCAGTAATGGACACCCCATAAAAAGCAATAAATATAATTGTTTTTGTGATTGTATTTAGAACCAGAATTTAATGAATACATACTAATGAAACAAAATGGTTATTTTAAAATAAATTTAACAATTAGGATACCAGTAATTAATAAAATATTTGTGATAATCATGATAGTTTAAAATACTAAATATCAGGCAATTACAGCTATCAAATTATTGAAACAGTGGGGGATTTTAAAGTCAATTAAAATAAAAAAAGTTTTGGAATATTAGTGTTTAGTTTTGTCTCACTATTTTTAACAATTAATCTTCCAGGGACTACTTGATATATCATTTATAATAATTAATATTACAAATAGGAAAGAAATGATATTGTGAGTTGAATATTTTAAATACTGAATAAAATAATTTAAAAATAAAACTGTAGAATGATATTTGAGGCCACTGATCTGCAGATTCACTAGTTTCATGAATATTACCTATAACTTTCATTAATATTACTTTTTTTTTTTTTTTTTTTTTTTTTGTCAGAGATGAATAAGGAAACATTTAAGACAGAAAATAGATTTTTAATAACTTCTATAACTTAATTGTTTTTATTTAAACGGAGAGGGATTAAGCCCTATGAGCCCCTCTTTGACTGTGCTCTTAAACAATATTTTCTGCTTCCTGGCTGGTTTGATTGCCAGATTATAAAATATGCAAGGTAATATATATAAAAAAAAATAAATAAAATATTAAAATTTTATTAATCCACATAAAATAACTTGAAAGCAGCTATTTATAAAAGTTTTGGTGTTATTACATTTTGGTAAGTATAATTTAAAAATTAAATTTGATTATTTAGGTTTGCAGTTAAGTCAAAATATTTTATATGCACTATAAACATTACTGAAATTGCATTTTTAGCAATGTTTACATGGGGTGTCCATTACTGGAAAATGACTAATTAACCGTCCCAGTAATGGACACCCCCTCTTAAAACCTTAAAAATAAATGAAATTTTGTAAATAGCCGTTAGTATATAAAATTCTAAGTTTTCTATTGCTAATCAAACAAAAACATTCAAATTTTGCAAAAAGTAAATAATATATAACTTAATTAAGGGTCATCCCATGTCAAATCATCCAGCAATTTTACAAAATGTCACCCACCATCTCAGATTTTGACGAAACTTGGTACATGAAAACATACATGTATAAGATGCTACCACGTGAAATTTTAATTGAATCCAATTAAAATATTTCAAATTATAAGCATCTGAACATACGACACTTTTCTTTTTCTATGGACATTTTTAAAGTGTTGATTTTCTGTATGGTTCTACAAAAAACTTCATAACTCTTTACCAAATATTTAAAATGGTTAAATTTTTTGGCAGAACTTTCTTTATATTATTTATTTCACAAAGTAATACCAATTTTTATTTTCTTTTTACAACAAATATATTTTTTTAATTTTTGAACTTTTGAATACCCATATAAAATTGACATTTCATATATGAATTTCACAAAAATATTTTTAGATGTGCTACCCATTTTATTTTGCTAGATATTTTTTATGAGCTCTTTATTAGTCAGTCTTTTCAATAAAAAAATTAAAGAGGTGTTTTTTGAAAAACTTGAGAAAAAAATTTTTCTTCGACATTTTTTGAATGTCCATATAAAATTGACATTTCATGTATGAATTTCAAAAGAAAAAATATTTTTAGATGTACCACCCATTTTATTTTGTTAAATATTTTTATGAGCATTTTATTAGTCAATCTTTTCTCAAAAAAATAAATAAATAAATAAATAAATAAAATAAAGGTGTTTTTTGAAAAACTTGAGAAAAAAAAATTTCTTAGATTTTTTTTATGTGCATGTATTTTGAAGACATATAAGCATGTAAAGAAATAATCTAGCATAAAGATGATCTGTAGACTGATGAACTTTATTAATATTCAATCAACTCATAAATTCTGGATGCCCCTCCCCTTACATTCCAAAGATTCATGAGATACATATTTAGACAGATTTTTCAATATTCTGTCAAAATAAACATAAGTGCCATATTTTTCCAACTAATCCTAGATTTTAAATATTTATTTATTCTTTTTTTTTGGGGGGGGGGGGGGAGGGGGGTAGCATCTTGACAGTTTTTGTCAAAATAGTTTCAATTATTAATATATGATATTATAAGAGGATTGACTTTTAAAACTAACATCAAGTCTTTTAACTTCATAAACAGAAATAAAATTATTATAAATAAATTAAGCAGAATTAGTAGCAATTCAAGGTAAAAATAATGAAATTATTAAAAAAGCAAAAGAATAAAGATTTATTTTGATAAATTTTGTGTATAATTTAACAATATGTTACATAAAATTCTAGGTTATATATCCTGTAATACAATCATAAAAAATATTTTTTTTTTCTTTGTTACTGATATAATATATACAGTCGAGCTTGGATAATTCGAACGCTTTTAATTCGAATTCGTGGATAATTCGAAGTTTTTTGTCAGTCCCTTGAAACTTGTATTCAGTTAATGCTTAAAAATCTTGGTTATTTCGAAGTCCAACTTGTTTAATTCGAAGTTTTTACCCTTTCAAAAATGACAAAATTTAGTTTCAATTCAGTTTATTTGAAAAGTGGCCGGGTGTTTTTCAGCAATTGTAAAAATTTCGAAGTCCAACTTCTTTAATTCGAAGTTTTTAACCTTTCAGAAATGACAAAATCTAGTTTTAATGCAATTATTTGAAAAGTTGTTCATCTAGTGGAATATCGTCGCTATGTAGAAAGACAGTCTAACGTGTGTGAAGCTGTGTTTCGAGCTGTAGATATCCTTGAAGATTTTCTTGAAAAGTTCAAGTAAGCTCTTTAAAGCAATCTGAAATATCTCAATATTTTAAAAAGCTGTAGCTTTTTTATTTAAAATTAATAAACATATTTTCTTTTGCGATAATTTTTGATGCGATTGATTATTTTACAACATAAAAATAATTTTTTTTTTTGGATAATTCGAAGCTTTGTAGTGGTCCCTTGTAATTCGAATTATCCAAGTTCGACTGTACATAGAAAATTTACTTATATATATGAGACAGAAGATTTTCAAGTTTTAACCAATTTCAAATATAAGATTTATTTCTGTGCCAGATTTGCACTTTTTTATAATTGAATGGTTACAGGTGTTTATGATAAATTTAAATGGAAATAGGAAATAGAAATTCAACGTATTATTTCACTAGATATTGCTTTTTATAAATGCTCCACTTATGATTGATTGTTTCGGTAGATTCTTTTGAAAGAGCATATGGCCGTCCTGTTGCAGCAGTCAATTCAATGCTACATAATATATGGTTGAAGGGCACGTTGCAATAATCATTATTTGGCCAGCAAAATGAAGTAGAAGGTCCGATGGGATGCATAAATTTTATATTTGCATCTTTTTCATCATAATCTATGCTCTGAATAATCTCAATATACCAGTGATTATTTATGTTTTTATTACTTTATTTTTATTTCATTTTGAAGACTATAGGTGAAACAAAATTTAAACTATAAATTTATACTTTCCACATTTTTTTAAAAGAAAATGCAAAGCTTAGATTGTTTCAATGAATGTAGCTTTATAAATCAGTTTATACTTGTTGTTTTTCAGTTAGTATAATGGAAATTTTATTTGAATACATAGTGGAAGTTAATTTTCTGTAACAGAAATAATATAAATTTTATACTTTAATTTATTTAAATAACATTAAAAAAAGTTTTTAGAAACAAAATTATAGTTTAATTATAATATTTGTTTATTATTATTACACGTATTTTTGAAGAATTTTGAACTTTAACAATACTTTAGATATATTCTGTAAAATTAACAAAAAAATTTTTTTCTCAAGAATTTCAAAAAACACCTTTCTAATTTTTTTATTATTAAATGGTTTCCTTTTAAACTATACATATAAAAAAAATCAGCCAAATCAAATGGGTAGCACATGTAAAAAAAAAATGAATTACATATTTCCATATTTTTCTTAACTCCTTAGATAAAATATTTTTTAAAAACAATATTCGAGTTCTAAAAAGTTTTATAAACCATTCTTTTAATAAAATACATTATTAAGAATCTCTAAAAAAATATATATCTAATTTTATTAATAATATTTAGAAAAATGAGCATTTTTATCCAACATTACATGTTTGACGGAAGATCATTTTCTGCAAAAAATTGAGTGAGAGGGGTATATTTAAATGCTTGTAACTCATGAAAAACTTATTATTTTAAACGGAAATTTGGTGTAACAGCATATGTTTAGACATTGTTTTTGTGTTTAAAATTTCATAGAAATCTGTGACGGTGGGTGACATGGTCTGGATGAAGTGACATGGAATGACCCTTAAACGAAGCCAACTCTTAGCCTCTTCATTAAGATTTTCACAGAAAAACAGCGAAACTTTGAAACATTATTTTCTTCTTCCTGATTGGTTTGATTAAAAGTGTCAACAACAACACAGTTTTACAAAACATGCAAGGGGGAATTATTAAAAAAATAATTAAAGCTAAATATTTATTAGTTATTTTTTTATTAACTAAAAACATCAAGGGGTGTCCATTACTGGCACATCTACCCTATTTTTTAAAGAATCTTTTAACATTAATTAAATTTTAATTATTTAAATCATATTATTAGCTGGGAAAAACCATGAATTTTGTCAATCAGTTAGAAGATGAAGCGGCAAGTCACGAAAAATAATGCGAAATTTAATAATCGGTCGCAAGGAAAAAATCATGAAATTTATCAGGCAATTACAGGAAGAAAAATTGTAAATTTAGTCATTTGGTAGCAGGAAAAGGGTGTAATTTGTCAACTAGTATTGTAGAGAAAAAAAAATTGCAAAATTCATCAGGCAATTGCATGAAAAAAAAAACCTACGAGTTTCAAAATATGTTGTAGGACCAAATCCAGAAACTAGCTGTGTTGGCAATTGTCCCGGTAGCAGAAAGTTCGAGACGGGAGACGGGCATCGCAGATTTTCTTTTCTCTTTTGCAGATTCTTTTTCCATTGAACCATTATTTTGCTTTATATTATGTTTAGTTTTTTATTACTTAATACAAAAACTTAAGATTATTATTAATAAAAAACTATAAAATGCATAAAAACGCTACAGGTAAGTGATTGTTTGATTAATTAACGTTTCAATTGTAAAAGTATTTTACCTGCAGATTATTTTTTGTCTTTGAAATATCTGTCGCAGATACCTGGAGAATTTTCTGCTACTGGGGCAATTGTGAAAAACAAAAACAAAAAAAAAATGTGAAATTCATTGATCAATGGCAATAAAATATTAAATTTCCCGGCTAATTTCAGGAATATATCACAAAATCCACCAATCGTTTGGGAAGATATCACAAAATTTTACAGATAACAGGGAGCTCTAGACAAACAAGTATAAAATATTATGTTTTTTGAACGGAACACAAAAGTACCTTTTTTGAGAATACCGAGCTTTTTTTATTGAATTCCTACTCGGCAGCAGTTTTATTCTAGAATCAACACTAGTCAATAATGATGTTAATAAAATAAAAGTACTTTTGCTACATGTTTAAGCACCATGAATTAAGCATTGTAAATTTAATAAACTGAAACATACAATAGGGGAGACCGGGGTACAGTGGTCCACTTTTGCAGTTAACATTTTTTTTTTCTCTTTTAACGGAGAGACCAATCTACCTGAAAATATTTTTGAATATTCTTTAAACCTTTCTACATGCCTCATAATTTTCACAGAACATAATTTCCAATACATTTTTCAAAAATTTTTTTTTACATACACTCGTGAAGTGGACCAGTGTATCCCGTTTCCGGGGTACACTGGTCCACCCACTGGGGCACAGTGGTCCACTATTAGTTATTGTCTAAAATACAATATAAATCTATTTATAATTAATCTAATTCTTTTTTATTTCCCCTTTACCTCCAAAATAATATAATAATACAAATTTGCAAGTAGCATTTTGAAACAAAAAACATATAAAACTAAAGAATTATCAAAAAATTTATTATATTTTGATTTTGAATATAACAATATAAGATACAGGAGTGATGGCAAACAAATTATTAATTAAGTACAAAAAAATCAGCAAAAATTTAAGACAAATATGATGATGGATGAAAAATTTATTAGAAGATTAAAATAGGATAAAATAGTTTATTATGAGCTGACCATGTGCTCTGAAGTTATAAATAACCAATCCAGTGAGGTCATCTATTACTTATTAGGTTACAGTTATATTTTTCAAATGTAGTAAATACAAAACAAAATATTTCTTAATATGTTAACTCTACAATGCATGATTTTCATTTCTCTCCTTCTCCCCCCCCCCCCCCCACAAAACAAAAACTGCTATATTGAACAAGAAAACTTACTTTAAAAATCACATGTGAACTGTTATCCATAATTTAGGAGAAAACTAAAGTGTCAGATGGCTACATTATAATGTGAACAACATACAAACTAACATGAAATTTAAAGTGTGCCAAATGCTAATTTATGCATTGTAGCATTAAAAAAATTGTCATTTTTCTTTGTTTACTTTATTTTATAGTTAAATAACTATTTTAAAACAATATTTCTTTATAGAGAATAAGTGATTATTAAATATTTTGAAAATTCTTCATTACAGGAGCAGTATTCATTGTGGACCACTGTACCCCAGCAGTGGCCGGTCCACTGTGCCCCATGTTAAAGTTCAATACATACTGATAAAAATATTATTTAAAGTTTTCTTTTAAGCATATAAGTTTTTAAATTTAATAAAGACCAGTGTTTTACCTTTTCAAAAAAGTTGTTTTATCTTATTTATCCATAACCTTTAATTACCCAATAAAGAAAAGTATGATGATGAAAAATTTTACTTTTAGGAGCTCAAAACAACCAGTCAGGATAAAAGGGTTCATTCTGAGCTAACGATGTGTTCTGAAGGCTATAAGTAATCAGTCCAGTGCTCTTATCAATTAGCCTAAAAGAAAAGCTTTAAAAATAACTAAAATATAAGGGGTGGTCCACTGTACCCTGGTTTCCCCTACTTACTATCACATTTCAAGTTTTAAATCATGAGTAGATTTCAACACACAAAATTTGCTTTGCAATAAAATTTACTTGACTAATGTCTATTTCTGGAGATACTTCATTAGTTATAGGGAAAATAGAGCATTGCGGGTTGGGCTGGTGAACTTTGGATGTAAAAGTGGAAGTCAAAAATATTCTTTATATATTAATGAAAATCGCTTACCATATTCACAAACAGAAAATCAGTTTGATATGCCTAAGTGTAAGTAAAAGTATAAAATGTAATTTTTTTCTTCGGGGGGGGGGGGGGGATGTACTAAAATAAGTTTTTTAAAATAAAATAACATTTACAAAGTACATTTAACAGTGTAAATAAGGAATTCTTATTTCAGATAAATTGTATATGAATTACATGTTACAGATAAAATTATGCTAGTAATTTTGATAATAAAAACTTATTTTATTGCTAATATTAAAGTATTTAAAGTAATACAATTATACATGAAGCTCTTACAAAAAATTTTAATCAATAAGTAATAAAATATAAAATTTAATATCTTCAATTTTATTTCTAGAAATATAAACTGCAAAAGTGGTACACTGTGCCCCAGTCTCCCCTACAGTGATTTGCCCAAACACTTTTTTTTTTTTTTTTTTTTTTTTTTTTGTTTGGGCAAATCACTGTAGGGGAGACTGGGGCACAGTGTACCACTTTTGCAGTTTATATTTTTTTCTCTTTAATGGAAAGTCCAATCTGCCTGAAAATATTCTTGAACAATCCTTAAACATTTTTACATGCCTCAGAATTTTTTCAGAATATAGTTTCAAATACATTTTTCAGAAAAAAAAATATTTGCATATGTTCATAAAGTGCACCAGTGTGCCCCAGAAGCGGGGTACACTGGTCTACCCACTGGGGCACAGTGGTCCACTATTAAGCATTATTTGAAATACAATATAAATTTATTTTTTATTATTTTAGTCCTCCTTTATCTCCCCTCTACCTCCAAATAATATAATAATGCAAATTTACAAGTAACATTTTCAAACAGAACATATACATACAAAACAGAAAAATTATCAAAAGAAAATTATTGTATATTTTAAATAATAACAAATTAAGATACAGGAACGATTGCAAATAAGGTGAAGTTATTAAATAAAATAAAGTCATCGCACATTAAAATTTGCAAATGAAACTCCAAAGTACTTATAAGCCTGAAATTTTCCAGAAATACTTTTTGGGTCTGAGGGCGATTTTATAATAACAGTGATATAAACAACAGATTAATAACCATAAAGTTTTGATTTCAAATTTGTTTTACGTTACATCTAAAATGAGTATGTATTGACAATTGAATTAGTTCAGATAAGTATATTAATTTCAATATAAGACATTAAATAATTTTTATAAAAAGTAAAAAAGTTAGAATTTTATTTTTTCTGAAAAAACAAAAAAAAAAGGGGGGGGGACTCAGTCCCTAATTATTTAAAAATATTCATACTTTAATATCTCACAGCCGATCTTCATAATCGAATGATGATGTTATGAAGATCGGCTGTGTTAATATTCCTAATGGCATGCAAGATAACTCTGTTCCATGCAATGTCAGGGGAAGGTCAGTACAGGTCATAGTTGCCAGTATAGGAATGTCCTTGAATGGAGACAGGAGGGGATTAGATTGCAAACCTTGTGTGAAATAGTGTGAGAAAAGAGGGGTGGAGAATTAAAATGTTTAAGATAGTATAGAATTCAGTACAATGTTTTTAACAGCAGTAATTTGGGCGGTTGAAAAATATAGCTTAATAAAAAATTAATACATTTTTGGTATATATTCTACAGCCTGCAGTTTAAAAAAAAAATAAAAATTGATTCACATTTTCAGAAAATCTACTCGCTTGTGGGGAGTAAAATGATTTATTTCCCCACCCCTGTATGGCAAAAACACAATTTTTTTTAACACAAAGAGTTCATTTCAAGAAATTTTCAAGAAAAGGTGACTTATTTGCCCTTTAAATTATTCCCACCTATTCATAAAAATTAAAATTTAAGAAAATTCACAGATTTTTTGTCGGTTAATTCAATAGGATTGCATTTAAATTTTTGGAACAACTTGCGTTTTTGCAAAGTGTAAAAGTAGAACGATATACCAGCCTAAAATTTTACCAACCTAAGATTTTTTTTTTTTTTTCCTGTGATTCATGAAGATATACAACGTAAAACATAAATAATTCGCAAATAAAATTGAAACTTTCCAGAGCAACGCGAAAAATAGCCCACAAAAGAATATAAAATAACATTTGTAATCGAGTGATTTTTAAAATATGAATCAAATATCAAAACAGTTATCTTTGACCTACATGTTTTCCTTGTTATGGTGTCAGCAATTTTGTTGCGAAATGTAAAATGTCTGCGTTAGACGATAAACAATCTAAATTAGATATTTAAACATAACTTTAGAAATAAATCGTGTAAAATAAATATAAATAACATAAAAAAGAACTTACTTTTCACGCAGATCGTTCGGCAAAAATGCTGGAAAGGACGTAGCGTTCGAACATTCTACCGCCATAATAAACACAAACAAGTTTCTGTTGTTGCCAGATCTAGATTCTTGAGGAGAAATGTTCTCTTTGGTTACAAGCAGGGTACAAGGAAAGTAACGTTGCGTAAAATAACACTCGTTCGACCGGATTCAGGAATCATTGCTAAACGATGATTTTTTTATCATTGGTCGAACGAAATATTTGTAAATAAATGGTGTTCCTACAATTATCTATGAAAATAGTAAAGTGAATGTCAATTATACAGTTGACGCATCATTATTTTACGGAAATTTTTAACAGTGTGAGTTATAACAGAAAACTAATCTTACTTAACATCTTTAAAACGAATTTAACCTGAAAAAAATATATAATGTGCATAAATAAGATGCATATTTTATTGTGTTTTAGAAATAAAAGTCAATGTTTTGAAACTGAATTTGTCACATGTAAGATATAAATAAAAAAAGAATAAAATTACATATGCTATAAAATAATATATGTATGTCTGAAAAGTTTTATTCATTTTAAAGGACGCTTTTTTTTCTTCGGAATTTTTTAGACTTCTGTTTTTTCCACAAAATACTCAAATTTTTCCAGTTTTTTACTCTATATTTACGAGTTTTTAGGTGCGTTCGTAATTATATAAATACGTAGCACCTATAGTCGTCGTCTTGTCCTTTCATCTGTCTATCCGCAAAAACCTACCCAACCGAATAGTTTGAAATTTAATATATATAATCTTTTCAGAATTTTGTCACGTTATTTCAAACATTATGAAAATCGAAACAAAACTTACAAGGTTATTAATAAAGTTTTCTTCATTACATTAAATCCTCCAATTCGTATCTAGTTCAGTGATATCCCATGATAGGTAATGATTCTTCGTTGTCATGGTGATTACGTCAGATTTAAGATGGAGTCATATTATTTCCGTATTACTGAATTTAATATATAGAATCGTAATAAATTTTGTATTCATACATTTTTGAGTAAGAGTGCAACAACTATTGCACCAAGATCTCAAAATTTATAAAACTAGTTATAGTACGAACGCTCCTCAATCGCCACGTTAAACGTACAATTTCCTACTTGTTTATTTTTAATTACATACTAATAGTTCTCCAAATATAAAATCTCGCTTTTACCAACATGAAAATAAATATATATTTTCCCATTTTCTGACATGCAAACTTATGCAGAAAACTACGTTAAATAATCAGAAAAAATTGAATTGCATATAAAAAATATATGAGACTTGAAGGATGTGCCATTTAATGCCCGAAATATATAATCTATTTTTTATTCAGCAAGTTACAGAAATTTTAAAGGAAAATTTCCATCCAATAGTTTAACCGTTGCATATGTAAATTTCTTGAGAAAGAATTATCATAAAAATTGACTTTTTAAGAATTATTTTTAAAAAGGCCCATGAAAATTTAATATGATAATCTGAAAATATATTGTCAGATATTTAATTCAATGGGTAAAATTTGATACTGCTAAAAATAAATCAAAGGGAAATAAATGTTTTTGAAATTCTAGCTATCAGTTACTCGCAAATTTGTACTAAGAAAATGTTGAATTTAGAAAGCATTTACATTTATTTTTATAAAAAAAAAAAGAATTTCGAAAGTTAATATCTCTGAACATAAATTATGAAAACATTGATAAAAATAATTTATTAAAATTTATTTCTAAAATAGGTGTTGATGACATATATACATAAAATTTTGGAAAATTTAATACCACAGATATTAAAAGTATTTAAAGCTCTACGAGCGCTTTCGGCTAAAACAAAGCCATTATCAACGAGTGAACCAACCTCATAGCATGCATGGTCACGGTGACGTCGTTGTGACGTCATTGTAAGTCACTGTGGTCACGTCACATCTGTGACAAAAATGCCACCACCCAGAGATGTCACATTGTGACTGAGATGTGAACTTCTTAGAAAACTTTCAAAAATTACGAAAATTCTTTAAAACATATTATTTACTGTAAAATTATATTTTTCTAGCAATTAAAAATTTGTGACTCATTGTTATGTCGTTGCATGTAACTTACGTCATGTCACATATGTGATAAAAAACCACCATATTGTAAGTCGTAGTGTGACAAAAATATGAACTTTTAAAATCTTTGAAAATGAAGAGAAATATTTTAAACAGTATTTTAAACAGTCCCGAGTTACAGCGGCATAAGGAATGAAAATATATTAGTGATAATGCAAATGGTAAATTCTGTTACGAAAGGGGAGGGGACATAATATATAAAGTGCACGATACAAGCATTAATAAACTAAATTTTCATGCTATATTTTATCAATTTGATATCTAAGAGAGTGAAAATATACTTTTTTCATGATTTCAATTTTATCTAGCATTGCAATTTAATATAATAATCCCTCACTGATTGTTATTATTATAAAAGGGTTTCTCGGGAAAATGGTACGTGCTGGAGCAATTTGGATAACATATTTAGAATTAGGAGTATTAAATCTGTACACTTTACATATTTAGTTTGCAGGGAGGAATTTTTATTTTATTTTTTTGCCAACCAGTGGTATTCGAAACACTTCTGTGGTTTTTCAAACTAAAAATTTTCGATTACAGTTAAGTCTGCAGCTTTTTATGAGCACGTAGAAAGAGTCTTCAGAGTTTAGTCATACATGCATTTCTTGCTTTATAATTTGCATTCAAGTCATATTTTTTCCGTTTAGTGTTTAACTATTTTAAGTAAATATTTTTTCAAAAATTCTACTTCATTCAGACTTTTAAATAAAATTAACATTTTCCAAAAATAAAAGAAATACACAAAATTTATGCAGAACCTATGATATAATTAATTATTCGTATTTCAAATTTGTATTTTAGACATATGACTTTAAAACAAAAGTTATTTTACAAATTGTTTTATTTTACAGAAAACGTGTGAAACAAACTTTACTTTAAAAAGAGGGGACTGATTATTAGGGATTAGAAGGGGGTTCATTATTACCATTAAATTGATTTTTACACATTTTAAAAATTTAAACAATGTTTTATCTAATAAACTCTAATTATGAATATTATTATTATTATTATTATTATTTACAAAAAAGAAACTTTACAATACATTTTAACATAAATATTTGGTACTGATAATAAAAAAAGGTAAAATACATTAGAAAATTCTTCAAATAGAAAATTTTAAATAGAGACACTCTCATTGCGCATTTAAGTTCAAAATCTATTGTATACAAAAACAAATAAGCGGTAAAGAACGATCTGCCGAAATCGTCTGCGTGAGATATAACCACAAAAAAATAAATAAGGCAAAACGCGGGAAGCCAGGAAGTTACGTCACTGTTTAGAACATCGCCACTTCTACAATAGTTTTTTTAAGATAAGAGAATGACAGCTGCCATTTTAGGATACACGGATATTATTATAGAAACATAAACGTAAGTCTTATTTAATTTAAATCTTTTATTCCTGATGTGTTATGAGTTAAATAGTTTATGTTATATTAATAAGAGACTGATCTAGTATTGTTTTCAGAAGCAAAATTTTCCTGACTGATTTATGATCGCATTCATAGGGAAATTAATGAAAACTTCAATTTTCAGCTACTTGAGATTGAAAATGTGTTGAAACAATGATTTGGAGGTTTTTTCTCGGCATCTTACTGTTTTCTAATTACTAATACTTATAGATTATATAGATATTCGATTATTATGATTTTACGAAATTGTTTCAGATTAGAAATTAGCATTATACTGGGAAAATGTACTTTTACATATTACAGTAGTGAAACTTTTGAGAGTTTTCTTTTAGTGCTAATAATATTTTAAATTATTTTTTAAAATCCTAAATCTTCATACCAAAGTTTTCAGATTTAACATTTGTCAAAATTATAAAACAATAGGAATTCCTTATAACATATGGAAAAATTTTTGAGATATTGTTAAATCTAATAATGCATTTAATTCATCTATTATAGTTTGTTGTTGTTTAATAGTACAACTATAAATACTAATTATTATTTTTAATGTTTTTCAAATTCGTATATTTATTTATTTTTTTTATTGTATGTAAGCATTTTTTCCGTTTGTGATATTTTTACATCAAATATTTAATTATAGACATTTTGAATCGATTATTAAATTTGCTTCTATTATAAACTCATATTTACACGTAATTATTTCACTAAAAAATAAAATATGATATTTAAGCATTGAAATAAATTGTTTTTCATGCCTGATAGGAAGTTATAGATTAAACTGCTTTAGTATATATTTTTTAAGTTCATATAATACAGGATACGTAATATAGGATACAAAGTTGAAAATTGCTTATGACTTTTGTTTGTCTCTCCGTCTGTCCGTCTATCAGTCTGTCCGCGCTCTAACTCTCGTAAATATACTCGGATTGCCCTGAAATTATTAGATGTTATTGACGTTTACTATAGCACGGTTCATATCTGTAATGAAGTTTGTAGCATGTTTATTTCACTTACAAGACAGCCAAAAGTATTCCGTTACATTACGGCCTATGGGGAAAAAATCGTTTCAAATGATTTTTAATGATTTTACGCACGCTTTCAAAGAGAATAAAATTGATATGCATTTATGAAGCGCACTAAAATATGCATTCTGTTCACTATGCGATGCAAAGAATAGTTATTATTCATTTACAGGGCTAAAAAAGGAATTCCAAAATATAATGATATAGGGTTGGAGGGAATTGTTTGCTGCGTACTTTAATTATATTAATCTGTTTCATATATAATGAAATTGATATATGTCGGTGAGGTTTACATACTATAAATAATTTCATGTATAGTACGAATAATACGTTTATAGCATTTACAGGCACACAATTTGATGGATATAAATCAAGCTAATTAGCTGTGATAAAAGTAATTTCCTCAGTTACATAAATAATGTGTCGATTCAACTCAGCCATAAATCTTTTCAAATGTGAAAAATGTATTTAACCTTGAAAACCTTGATAAAGATAATGACTTGTTGAGTGACTCATAGACATTAAACTGATTTATTATTATTATTATGATATTGCTATTACAATTATTATTACTGATTTATTATCTTATAATGTAAATATTTTTTCATTCTGAAAATGTAGTTGTTCAAGAGAAGAGGGATGAAAAATGCTCTCTCTTTTCACAATTTAAAGAAAGTGAATTAAATAGCTTAAAGTGTTACCACTGCTTATTCATTTTATATGATAGTCTACAATTTTTTCTCAAAGGAGGTTATAAAAAGTGGTTGATTAAAATTATGACAACTAACACATTACATTGGGAAACCATTATATTGGATTACACAAAATGTGGATTTACACCGAAATAGAAGATAAGTATCCTGAAGAACGGGTAAGTCCGAATTTTATCTAACTTACTCACGCCTTTTCATTGGGATTCAAATACTAACAAGATTATGATTACTGATCACTGAATAAAAATAAATAAATTAAATAGCCTCCACTGAAATCTGAAATATCAGATATTTGATAAATAAACTTTTTACGGTAACACGTAAGTAATCAAAAGTTAAGAAAATGGCAGCTTCTAAAGATAATTTAGCAATTGAAAAACTTACAGCTACAAACTACTCAATTTGGAAATTCAAGGCCGAAATGATGTTAACTAAAGAAGACTTATTTCATGTAATTACGGAAGAACCGCCTAATCCAATTATGGACGCTTGGTCCAAACGTGATAAGAAAGCCCGTGCTCTAATTAATCTAACAATTGATGATAGTCAGATTACTCATGTTAAAAATTTACAGACAGACAGACAAACTTGGCAAGCTTTGCGTGAAATCCATGAGCGACATAATTTGTCTAGCAAACTTTATCTCTTAAGAAAACTTTACGGGATTAAATTAGAGGAAGGTGGCAACGTTGTTAATCATATTACAAAAATAATGGAATTAGTAGATACATTAGCGGCCATAGGAGAAGTTATAAATGATAACCACATTTCTGCACTGTTATTATGCTCCCTACCCCAATCTTATGATACTCTTATTACTGCCCTTGAATCAAGAGAAGAAAATCAACTCACACCATCATTTATTAAGTCTAAACTTATTGACGAATATAACCGACGATATGATAATAATGAGAGAACAGAAAATCCTGCCAGAGCATTTAAAGCACAGAAAAATTACAACAACAAAACAAGTAATAAATACTGCTCCAATTGTCGGATGAGAAACCATTATACCCAGGAATGTTGGCATAATAAAGCCAAAACACAAAATACACCACAAAATCAACACATTAGACCAAACAAAAAACATTACTCTACATCACTAGTTTTTCAAAAGAGTGAAAACAATTTTAGAAGTGAACAAACACCAGAATCAAACCGTAGGTACAGTCACTCTGAAAATGAAAACAATACATGGAGGGCGAGCGAAAATAAAAATTACGCCTTTATAACACAAGGAATAGAAAACAAAACATTTATAGTAGACAGTGGCAGCTCAAGCCATATTGTGTGTTCAGAATCAATGTTTACAGAAATAAAATCACGCGAAAAAACAAATGTAACCATCGCAAACGGGAAAAAACTTATCAGTTACGGGTCAGGTGACGTAAATATAAACACGCGAACATCAGACAACAAAGTTCATGAAATAACACTTAAAGATGTATTACTAGTACCTGAAATCGAAACAAATTTATTATCGGTTAGCAAAGCGACGCAAAATGGATGTGAAATTATATTCAGAAATGATAGATGTATCTTCAAACTTAATGGAGAAATATGCTTAGAAGTGCGAAAAGTAAATAACCTATACGAAGTTCAGTTGGCATTCCAAAGCTATGCAAACATAGCACAAAGCTGCAACAACAAAAATTGCCTAGAATTATGGCATCGTAGGTTAGGACATAGAAATTTAACATTAATTAAAGAAATTACGCAAAAGGAATTAGCTACAGGAATCCAAATAAACAACTGTAAGCATAACATAGATTGCGAACCGTGCATTAAGGCAAAATTAACTGATGAACCCTATCCAAAAATTGCAGAGTATAGAGCAACTAAAAGGCTCCAGCTCATTCACTCCGACGTGTGCGGATCTTTTCAAACACCGACAATAGGGGGGGAAATCATACTTTTTGACTTTTATTGATGACTACTCACGATTTACGATCATATACCTATTGTCTAGAAAAAGTGAAGTTTACGAAAAACTTAAAGAATTCATCGCGTTAATTAACAACAAATTTGGAGAAAAACCGAAAGCAATTAGAACAGATAACGGAGGGGAATTCACATCAGATGAAATAGAAAATTACCTCAGGGCTAATGGGATAAAACATCAACACACAGTTCCATATTGCGCAAGCCAGAACGGTGTGGCAGAGAGGAAAAAACAGATCGTTAGTTGAAATGGCAAGGACAATGTTAAGTGAATCAAATTTACCATTAAAGTTCTGGGGGGAAGCAATTTGCACAGCAAATCATTTGCAAAACAGACTACCGACAAAAGCAAATGAAAAGACGCCATACGAGTTATGGACAAACAGACAGCCAAACTTAAGTTACGTTAGGGTATTTGGCTGCAAAGCCTTCGCATATATCAGTAAAGCCAGAAGACAAAAATTAGACGATAAAGCTATAGAGGGAATTTTCGTCGGATATGATAATGAATCCAAAGGATATAGAATATATGTAGGAGGAAATGAAATAAAGATCGCGAGAACCGTTAAATTTTTCGAAAACAAATTTAAATATAGAAACGAGAAAGTAGAAAACAAACCAAAACAAGAGGAAAATCGGGTTAACGAAAACTTTGTAGAAATAGAAATTTCAAATAGCAATGAGACACCATCCACGTCCAATCAACCAGTAGCAGAACTTAAACGATCAGAAAGAATTAATAAAGGTGTACCTCCTGATAGGTTAATATACATGGTTAAGAACGAAAACGCTACTGAACCAAAAAATTATGAGGAAATCGAAAACATGGAAGATTTTAAGGATAAACAAAATTGGATAGATGCAATGAAAAGCGAAATGAACTCTCTTATGAAAAACAAAACTTGGTCAATTGTAGAACCTCCACCAAATAGGAGAATAATAGGTTGCAAATGGACCTACAAACTAAAACGCGACAACACAGAAAAAATCCAAAAATATAAAGCACGTTTAGTTGCAAAAGGATATTCACAAAAATTCGGGGAGGATTATGATGAAACTTATGCACCAGTCGTGTCATATACAACAATAAGAGCATTATTAATAACAGCATTGCATCAAAATTTAAATATAAAACATATCGATATTAACACCGCGTTCTTACATGGAGAGCTTGAGGAGGAGATATATATGTCACAACCAGAAGGTTTCGCTAAACCAAATGAGGAAAATAAAGTATGTAGGCTAAACAAAGCCATATACGGACTTAAACAAGCCGCGAGAGCGTGGCATAATAAAATCACAGAAACACTAAAAAAGATGAATTTCAGTCAGAGCAAATTTGACTCATGCCTTTTTACGCGAAAAAGGGGCGATAACACAACATACATAATAACATACGTAGACGACATTCTAATTGCTGGAAAAGACGAAATAATAGAGGAAGTAATCGCGAGCTTAAATAAAGAATACGAGCTAAAAGATTTAGGTGACATCAGTAACTACCTATCTATGAACATTAAAAAAGTAAATAAAAGCTACATGATAAATCAAACTCAGAAAATAGAAGAATTAATCAATAAATTTAATTTGCAAGACGCAAAACCGTGTAGCACACCCATGGAAACAAATTACACACGCTTTAATGATGAGGATAACATTTTACCAAACAACACATATTACAGACAAGCCATAGGAGCACTTCTATATCTAGCAACTATAAGCAGACCTGACATCTGTGCAGCAGTAAACATTCTTAGCAGAAGAAATGAATCACCAAGAATGAAAGACTGGAATGCAGTAAAGAGAGTGATAAGATATTTAAAGACTACAAAAAATTATAGTCTAGTTCTGAGCAGAGAAAAGAAACCGTTACTTGAAGTTTATGTGGATGCAGATTGGGGAGGAGATGTAGATTCACGAAAATCAACGAGTGGGAACCTATACATGTTAGGAAGAAATCCAATACAATGGTCGACCAAGAAACAATCCTGCATTGCATTATCATCGGCAGAGGCCGAGTATGTGTCAGCAGCAAATGCAGCAATTGAAATAAAGTGGCTAGTCAACCTACTGGAAGAATTAAACCTAAAGCAAACCTTACCTATAGACCTATATGAAGACAACCAGTCCACGATCAAGATGATAGAATTAGAAAAGCACTCAAGCAAGACTAAACATATTGAAATTAGGTTCCACCTGATAAAACAACTAAAGCAAGAAAGGACTATCAACCTAAAGTACTGCCCAACCAAATTGATGATAGCAGACCTGTTTACGAAACCAGTTCCCAAACCTGTTTTTCAAACCCATAGAAGGAACTTAAATTTGTGTGAGAATGAAACTTCAGAAATTAAGGAGGAGTTGATGGATATAAATCAAGCTAATTAGCTGTGATAAAAGTAATTTCCTCAGTTACATAAATAATGTGTCGATTCAACTCAGTCATAAATCTTTTCAAATGTGAAAAATGTATTTAACCTTGAAAACCTTGATAAAGATAATGACTTGTTGAGTGACTCATAGACATTAAACTGATTTATTATTATTATTATTATGATATTGCTATTACAATTATTATTACTGATTTATTATCTTATAATGTAAATATTTTTTCATTCTGAAAATGTAGTTGTTCAAGAGAAGAGGGATGAAAAATGCTCTCTCTTTTCACAATTTAAAGAAAGTGAATTAAATAGCTTAAAGTGTTACCACTGCTTATTCATTTTATATGATAGTCTACAATTTTTTCTCAAAGGAGGTTATAAAAAGTGGTTGATTAAAATTATGACAACTAACACATTACATTGGGAAACCATTATATTGGATTACACAAAATGTGGATTTACACCGAAATAGAAGATAAGTATCCTGAAGAACGGGTAAGTCCCAATTTTATCTAACTTACTCACGCCTTTTCATTGGGATTCAAATACTAACACATTATATAAAATATTTCAGATACTATATTGTATCCGAAGTACTGTACATCAGCGATGACGGCTGAAAATGCATTTTTAATCATGATATGCGCTTTTGTGATTCACTATATTTATGCATAGTATATGGTGTATATAAATGCTATAATTCCTATACAGGGCTACACAAAAGTATTCGTAAGTGTTACTGGGTATGGGCGCAAATCGCTTAAAGGTGGTTTTTAAATGAGTTATGCTTTTTTTTTTTTTTTTTGCTGAACTGCATCTAATTTACTAAGAAATGTTTTTAGAATATAGATAAAATAGTATACAGTGTCACGTAAAGAATTGCATACATGGCCGTCTATAAATTATAATTTCTGGAAATGTGATTTCAGCAGTTTTAAGAGTGTCTTAGTTTGAATTAAATTTTAACTAAATAGTGGCGTGAAATAAAGGTTCTAGGTAAACTAGAGGGTTGTACAAAAGTATTCATGTATGTTTCCATGTATTAGTATATATTGCTGAAAGAGAATTTCAACCTGGTAGGCGTTTACTTGCTAAACTAAATTTTCCTATTATATAGTATATCTACATTGAAAAAAATGGGTACTCAAAATTGAGGTAAAAGTACGCAATTTTAAATGCGTCACATACTCAAAATTTCTCCGATCCAAATGTACTCAAAGTTGAGAAACACATGTACTAATTTTTTATTCCATGGTTGTGATCAAATATGAATCGTTATGTACTGCCCCCCCCCCCCTAAAAATTTAAGTAAAAATGTACTGACATTTATTTCCCGTTCAAAATTATTAACAAGAAACGTTTAATTGATTATTTATTAAGAAAAATAGCAAAATTCTTAACAAGATACTCAAATCGAATATTTTTATGACAAGAGCAATATTTCCAAGCACTTTTAAATCATTTTATAATACTGTGCATAATTTAATATTTACATTAATAAACAGCATTTATGCCTCCAAAATGAAATGAACCATTACAGGGTAGAAAATTATTCGTTCGTTTGTGTTCGATAACATGTGATGTTTCAAAATAGAGAAAGCATAGGTTCATATTTGATCCAAAAATATTCAATTCGATATGATTACATCGGTTTAATCATTTTTGAGTACTTGATTTTTTTCAGTGTATCAACATTTATAACGCGGAGCTCCTTATTATAACTAATTACTCTTAACTAAGGAAGAATGCATAACTATAATATTACTTATAGTTTATTATATACATTATATACAAGCCGCTAAAATGCAGCTATTCGCAACAAGTCACATTTTACCACTGCGCAGAAATATTCTGGTAACAAGCGATACCTTACAATTCCAGACTGTCCGTGTATGGTGCTGCCATCTATAATTCCAGAGCGCTACTAATTGTTGTATTCTTATTTGAATCGAGATATAACACCCCTCCCCTCATAGTTCAAACGAACTACGGGCAATCTTGTTCTTTGACTTCTTCGAACTGGAGCACTTTTCTGACAGTCCTCGTCATTGTTTTCAGTCAGCTTGTCTTTCACAGATTTATCTGTCGTAACATCATTTTTATTACTCATAACTGTACCTGCCACAATATCACGCGAAGGCTGAGATTGGCTTGGTTCTATTGTATCATCATTATTAAGCTGTTCTTTTATTTTCCCATTAATTCCAGAAAAACGGTTTTGGTTAACCCTTTCATACCTATCATAATTACTGTAATTTTTACCGCTATGTCCCATATTTTCAACTTTGTCTGACATTAGTTTATCATTTCGATTTATCTCTATAACTCTCTCTGGTATTTCATCACTTATCTCTTTATTACGTCTCAACTGATCAACGTGACTTTTACACATTACTCCATCACATCTATTTACTAAAACCCATCTACTCCCCAATAATTTCATAATTTTTCCTTTTACCCATTTCTCCCCTTTTCCAAAATTTTTAACAAAAACTAAATCATGAAGCTTATATTTGTGAAGGGGTTGCTGTATTTTAGGTTTTGATGGTAATACTAAGTGAAGGGCTGTTCGAACTGGCCTTCCAAACATTAATTCAGCAGGAGTTTTACCAGTCACCGAATAAGGAGTGGAATGATTTTCTAACAAAAATCGTGAAATTGACAATGTTATGTCACTTTTATCTAGCTTTTTAAGGCAATTTTTCACAGTTTGCACATATCTTTCCGCTTGTCCATTCGAAGATGGATGATAAGGTGGAACAGGCGTATGCATAATTCCATTATTTTTAAGAAATTCCTCAAATTCATCACTTATGAACGCGGGACCATTATCACTGACCAATTCAGCAGGTAATCCAAATGTGGCAAAAATTCTCCTTAATACCTTAATTGTAGTTCTACTATCAGACCTGGGTACTACTTCTACCTCCAACCATTTAGTATAAGAATCGACTACTATTAAGAACCTTTACCTTCAAAAGGACCGGCATGATCTATATGGATCCTTTCCCAGGGCAGTTCAGATTTCCATTTCAAAGGCTCCATTTTGGGACAATCCCTCGCAAACATCTGACATCTATTACAAGAATTTACCATTTGTTCAATTTCTTTATCCATATTTGCCCACCAACTACCCCCCCTAGATTTCGCTTTCATGCTCGATATACCCTGATGAACGGAATGCAGTAATTTTAATATATATTCACGACCTTCCTCTGGTACGATCACTCTATGTCCCCACAATAGACAATTTTCTAGACAGGAAATTTCCTCCCTTCTACGAAAATATGGTTGATATTCTTCTTGTTTAACCTTTTTCGGCCACCCATGTAATACCCACTCTAAAATTTGTTTAGTTATAGGATTATCAATTGTCCACTTTGCAATAGTTCTAGAAGTAATAGGCCAATTATCATTATTTGAAACAAACATTATTTCCTCAGGGTTACTCACTATATTTACAGTTTCTGGGAGAGGTAATCTACTTAATGCGTCAGCATTTTTATTATTTTTACCCTCGCGATACTCAATTGTATAATCATAACCAGCTAACATTAATGACCATCTCAGCATTCTAGGTGATAATGTATCAGGTACCTTTTTAACAGGATCAAATAATCTAATTAAAGATTTATGATCTGTTATAATTTTAATTTTGTTTTGCAGCTAAATATTGGTGAAATTTAGTGACACCAAACATTATAGATAAAGCTTCTTTATCAATCATAGCATAATTTCTTTCAGTTTTATTTAAAGTTCTCGAAGCATAAGCAATAGGTTTCTCTTTACCCTCAACAATGTGGCTTAAAACTGACCCTATGCCATATTCAGAAGCATCACAGTTTAAAACTATATCTTTGTTTACATCATATAATTCTAAAACAGGAGATTTAGTTAATAATTGTTTCACTTTTTGAAACGCTTTTTCATGGTTTTCTGACCATGTCCAGTTTACATTATTATCTAATAATCTATGTAAAGGTTCTAAAACATCTGAAATATTAGGCAAGAAGTTTCTATAATAAGAAATTAAGCCTAAAAATGAACGCAATTGTGACACATTACTTGGAATAGGAGCATTCAAAATAGCATTAACTTTTTCTGGAATAGGTCTAATTCCTTCCTGAGAAATTTTATGACCTAAATATGAAACTTCCGAAACCATAAATTTTAATTTTTCCTTATTTAATCTTATACCATGCTCAGAAAAGCATTTCAGAACATTTTCAACTCTTTCAGAATGTTCTGATTCATTACTAGCACTAATAATAACATCATCTAAAAATACACCAACATTTTCAAATTTTTTTTAAAATATGTTCAATTTTTCTTTGAAACATACCAGGAGCACATTTTACCCCAAATGCTAATCGTAACACATTAAACAAACCTTTATGAGTATTTATAGTCAAATTTTTGCTAATTTCAATATCTACAGGTTGTTGCAAATATGCATCTTTTAAATCAAAAACAGTAAAAAATTTACCACCTGATAATTTAGAAAATAATTCTTCCATTCTAGGAAGAGGATAATTGTCATTTTCAGTATTAGAATTAACTGTTGCTCTATAATCACTACATATT
Organism: Maratus speciosus; assembly: GCA_963932465.1. Taxonomy (NCBI): domain Eukaryota; kingdom Metazoa; phylum Arthropoda; class Arachnida; order Araneae; family Salticidae; genus Maratus; species Maratus speciosus. The sequence goes on along the minus strand of OZ010790.1, from coordinate 171,124,179 downwards.
GTAATAGAACCATTAGGCTTAGGAACAATTACTATAGGACTAGCCCATTCTGAATGATCAACAGGTTTTAAAATACCCTCATTTGTTAATCGTTCCAATTCCACATCAGTAGCTTTCCTTAAAGCAAAAGGAACAGGTCGAGACTTAAGAAAAACTGGTTTTGCATCTTTTTTCAATTTTATTGACGCGAGAGGACCCTTGATTGTTCCGATCCCGTCAGCAAAAACATTAGGAAAATTTCTAATTAAATCATCTTTCGAAAAGCTTTTAATCATATTTATATTAGGCCAAAATAATTTTGATGCTTTTAACCAAGTTTTTCCGATTAAACTCGGACCCTCCTCTTTAATTACCAATATTCTTAAATCAGGTATACAATGTTCATTAACAACAGCATTTACTTTTAATTCCCCCAAAACAGTTAAGGAATCTTTAGTATAAGTTTGTAGCTTAATATTAGATTTAATTAAAGGCAGCTTACCTGAGAACAATTTATGAGCAACACTTTTACTTACAATCGTGTGAGCCGCACCGCTATCAATTTCAAATTTTATATTAACACCATTTATTTTAACAGATTTTACCCACGACAGATTATTGGACTTGTCGTCCATAAAATTTAAACAGTATTCTTCCTGAACAGTTTTAATTTTTCTGTTCTTAAAAGGTTTCTCACTTTTCATTCCAAATTTTCGATTTCTGCAACAAACTTTAAGATGACCTAATCGATGGCAAAAATGACATTCTGCCGATTTAAAAGGGCATAACTTGGGGTTATGATTTTTAGAACATCTATAACACGGTTTCTCAGGCGCGAATCTTTCTTCTTTAGGCTTAGTTGCATGAGTATACTTATCAACTTTCGATTTCTCTCCTTTAGAAACACGCACTTGATTAACAGTCGTATTATCTCCAATGTGTAGTGATTTTACTCCAGCTTCAGCACTCTCGAAAGACTCAGCTATTTCTATCGCTGTTTGGAACGTTAAGTCTCTAGAATCCAGTAATTTTTGCTGTATCTTTTCATCTTGAATCCCAAACACTAACTGATCGCGGAGGCGGTCATTCAGCGTATTTCCGAAATTACAATGTTCGGATAAACGATAATGTCGTACGAACTCGGCTATATTTTCTCCTTGCTTCCTTAGTCGTTTCTGGAACTTAAATCGTACCACAATTTCACTCGGGCGTGGTGAAAAATGATCTTTAGCTTTCTTTAAATGATCCTCGTAACTGATTCCTTTCAGCGTATTCGGAACAATTATATCACGTAAAATAGCAAATGTTGTTATTCCCACAGAACTTAATAATATGTTCTTTTTCATTTCATCATTTTTGATGCTATTGCTGAGAAATAAAAATCAATTTTCTCGACGTAAATAGTCCAAGGAACATTTGCATTATATTCTTCCAAGCGTCCCAGAGAAATTATTTCTTTATCTGCCATTTTCCGTGCCACTTTTTCTTTTTCTCTTTCGAAAAAAAAAAGATTTTTTTTTTTTTTTTTTTCACACGAAAAAATTTTCACTGCTTTTTAGTTTGGGTTAAATTTCCATTTTCGTCGCCACTTTTATAACGCCGATCTCCTTATTATAACTAATTACTCTTAACTAAAGAAGAATGCATAACTATAATATTACTTATAGTTTATTATATACATTATATACATGCCGCTAAAATGCAGCTATTCGCAACAAGTCACATTTTACCACTGCGCAGAAATATTCTGGTAACATGCGATACCTTACAATTCCAGACTTTCCGTGTATAGTGCTGCCATCTATAATTCCAGATCGCTACTAATTGTTGTATTCTTATTTGAATCGAGATATAACATCAACATAAAGATCAAATATAGGGCTGTTCAAAAGAATTGGTAAACATACTTTGCTATGGACGGTAACTGCTGAAATCAGTTTTTCAAATGTTTTATGCGTTTTCTAAAATGTTTACTTAGTTATCTTATTTACGTTATTTCCCTAAATTACGATATCTTGTTAAAACATTCACGAAGTGTTGGAAAGTATTTTATAATCTATGCTTAACGCATGATTTTTCTTAATTTTTTTTTCAATTTCCCAGATCAGTCTTTTCATATAAAACATACCAAATCTATTTAGCTCATATTCACAAATTATAATGTACGCGAGAATAAAAAAATTAAATAAATATTGCTTATCATACCGTTATATAAATAATAGTTGTATTAATATTCGTTAGACTCCATGTTCGTATTTAATAAAACAATAAAAAATCACAACACATTAAAAAACTTACACATTCTAAATATCAAGCTTGAACTCAATTTCAAGTTTAGAACTTAATAAAAAAATATGTCAGTTGATAAGCATTGTTTTTTTAAGAGGAGAAATTAAAAATGTTTTAGAAGAAAAGTGCTCCAAAATAGCGATATTTTGCTAAAAAGTGCGGTAAAAAATAAAATTTTATATTTGCAACAAAAGTTTACTTTAAAATTCATCGCAGTATTAATACTTAGACATTTTTCCAGAGAGAAACATTCGCCTTATATACAACATTTCGAATGAAAATTAAATTTCAAATTAATTGCTCAAAAGGCGCAAAGGCCAACATAGTGAAAAATATTACATGAGGGACTCGAACCCGGGCCGTCAGCATAGCACACTGACATTCTACCGACTAAACCACATGGAACGACACCCAGCCTGTAAAATTTCTCAATATTACATGTTGGCAAGGCTACAGAAGCAGCACAAGATGGAATATTTATCGTGAGCCACCGACATGGGGTAAACGCGAAACTTAATTAAATCCAGCATCGATTGAAACTATATTAATACTTGGAAATTTTTCCAGGAAGAAACATTCGCCTTGCATACAATATTTCAAATTAAAATTGCCTTTTAAGCAATTAATTTGGAATTTGATTTTCATTTGAAATGTTGTATGCAAGGCGAATGGTTCTCTCTGGAAAAAATTCCAAGTATTAATATAGTTTCAATCGATGCTGTATTTAATTAAGTTTCGTGTTTGCCCCATGTCGGCGGCTCACGATAAATATTTCATCTTGTGCTGTGTTTGTAGCCTTGCCAACATGTAATAGTGAGAAATTTTCCAGGCTGGGTATCGTTCCATGTGGTTTAGTCGGTAGAATGCCAGTGCGCTATACTGATGGCCCGGGATCGAGTCCCAGCATGGAATCTTTCTCCCTATGTTCGCCTGTGCGATTTTTAAGCAATTAATTTGAACACTAGATTAATATTAGCACAATTATTCTAATTTGTAAACAAATCATATTAGATATAAATTTCCAACTGGGCGAAAAATGTCCGGACCAGGATTCGAACCCGGGATCTCCTGGCTGAAGCAGCCAGTGCTCTGCCATCTGAGCTATCCCGGACGATTCTGGTCGAACTTTTTCACCCAGCTAACCTTGATGATTACAGCATCTGGTCTGAAACCTGGTTCAGCTCAACAGAATAAATCTCAGGTAAAGGAACTCCAGAAATCGCTGGATACGAAATTACACTAGATTAATATTAGCACAATTATTGTCGTCCGGGATAGCTCAGATGGCAGAGCACTGGCGGCTTCAGCCAGGAGATCCCGGGTTCGAATCCTGGTCCGGACATTTTTCGCCCAGTTGGAAATTTACATCTAATTAATTTGAAATTTGATTTTCATTTGAAATTAGCATAGTGTTTATGACAAGTTCGTCACAAATGACATATATTTCACAAATTGGTCACAGTGTGACTTCAACGCATTGTCGCTTTCGTCACTGGTTCGTCACAAAGTTAATGCCAAAATAGTCACAAATGACACACTTTTCACAAATTTGTCACACCGTGATTTCACAGAGTGGTCACTATCTGACGTCACAAACGACCTCTAAAACGGCCATAACGACTTCGCATTCTAGTCACTATGACGTCACATCGATGTCACGTGACGTCACATAACGGTCACAAAATCACAGTGTGACTTCACAACGACGTCGCCGTGACGTCACCATGCCTTACGGGCAGTGGAGAAAATCCGATGCTGACTGACAACCAAACGACAGAAATCTCATTAAAAAAAGTTGTTGGCGGTCGAAACCACTATTAATGAGGGAGAGAGGTAAGGGAAACTCAATCCGCCAATACACTCGGGAGACCGTACATTCCTGTATCTTAATCGAAACAAATACGTATTTCGTATGATCAAACGTCATTACAACAGTTGTTTGCATGCGTTAAATGTTCTAAAGATTCCAGAAATGCACAACTATTAAAATGCGAAGTCCGAATACAGATTTTGTCATTAGTTTGAAACAGCTTGGAGAGATCGGTAGCAGGTCTATTTTTACTAACATCATGTATAGTCTCATTTTTTCTTATCTGGAATTTTCTAGTTGTCATATGAATTATAGTTTAATATTTTATCATTTATTTTATATCTGTAGGAGATCATATAAACTTCCTGATTTATTGTGTATATCAATAAGATCCATTCTTTTCTGTACAAGATTAATTAATTTGGCAAGGTAAGTTTCTTCTCGTCTAGTTGTCAGTCAGGATCTAGATTTACTCCAATGGTTCCGTCCTTGATAATGCATTAGCTTTCGACGAAAGTGTTCGGAAAACTTTATATACGTTTAAATTCAATTGTTTTGATTTTAGAAAACCTTTTTGTGTATATTTTACCAACACATATTTAATTAATAAATTTTAAAGAAACATTTTTTTTTAATGTTTTTATACTGTATGTTCTAAAACAAAAGTGAACATATCGTTTCGAATAGAACATATATATATATATATATGTGTGTGTGTTTTTCATTGTGAAATGGTGTAATATGTATATATATATATATATATATATATTATATAGTGCGAGTATTAACGTCTTTCAATTTAATACATTGAATGTATCCTTTTGATTTTTTTTATATCACACAACACTTTTTTTTTTTTTTTGGAGATTACTACAAAGACTTCAAAATTTTAAAATAAAAAAATCAGTATAAAATAGTTTCACATTTACTGTGTATTTTCTGTTTATCGAAATGTTTACATTATTATGAAAACAGTAAATATATTTAGACATGTGGTTTCGAAAATGCAATATAAAATTTCTGTACGAATTCTTGATATAATTTGTTTATGAAAATCCAATGTGCTGTCTAAGTTATCCATGACTAAATAATTCTTTTCAATATTTTCGGATACATCTGGGAAAATATAAGAAATTTTAGAAAATAATAGGATTACGGAATCGAGTTTTATAGAAGTGTTTCTGAATTAAGAGAATCTCTTTTTCAATTCCTACTATTAGTTCACACTCTCCCTATATTTATTTATTTATTTATTTATATATCTTGTTCAAATTTTCAATTGTTAATAAAATACTTATTATTCATCCTATCAAGTTGAAATAATTTTTTTTTAAACTTGTACTGGCTGACAATTGATGTTAATATATTTTTTTTCAAATATTAATTAATTAATTAAATTTTAATTAATTAATTTTAGTTTTACATGGGAGACAAAATGGCGGCCATTGGTTATTGAAGCATTTAATGCATCTTCATATCTCTAAGGGGGGTTACCATAGGGGGGAACATGTTCTGTCGCCAAATACCACCAAGTTTGTCGACAACTTGGAGATATCTCTAATATTACTTAAAATTCCTATAGACTTCCATTGTAAACCTACTTGCTTATAGAAAATGAACAAATTGAGTTGAACAAATTGAGTTATTTTAATGCGACAAAAACAATTATTATCTTAAGGGATAATATTAAATTTTTCTTTGATGACCTAAGTAGGAATTGACTTTAAAAACAAAATTTTTATATTACTTGTTTCCCTGTAAACTTAGAAAAAACATATTTTCTTGAATTATCAACACATACCGGCTTTTAAAATTTGTATTTGGTTCATCTCCAAAAGTTTTTTAAATAGACTTTTTCCAGAATCATGAGTAACTGGGCGATCACATTGTATTCTCACATATAGTAAACGTAACATACACACTGGTAATATTTATCTGCAAATATAGATTTTATTAAACATTGCACTTTTTCATTAACTTATATACCAGAGTTCATGCACCCGTTAGCACATGCCCCTGCTGACTTCTTTTATTTTGCTCTGAATGTCTTTGTAAATTTAAGTGTAATAACATACATATGTTGTACACATGGAAATGCATTTAAGTATTAATTCTAATTGAAAAATATTAATAATATATAAATATTATTATCTTCCTGTAGAGTTTTATTTTTCATTTAACTACAATCTGTTCTGAATAAAGCATAAAAAAAAAACTTTGTCGCACAGAAAAAAAGGCTGTTGCTCGATTACGGGCGTTACGGTGTTCTTTTGCACGTGAGGATTATACAGACCTGTACATCCTTTTAAATTTTTATGTGATCCACTACAAATACACACGTCTGAGTTGGCATTCGAACCCAGCATCTCTTGTCCTGTAGCGAGCGTCCTAACCACTATAGAAGCAGGAGGGCAAGACAAAAAAAAAAGAAAAAAAAAGAAATTTTGGACTTTATTTCAATCTTTGTTTTCTTAATGGCTGCAAAATAGCTTTTTTGCAAATTTACTAGGCATTATTTGCAAATATACATCTGTATACATTAAACAGCTATGTAAATTAGAATAGGTATTTTTAAGAGTCTATGTCCTAAATAAACATGTAAATTAATATATATGTTGGAGCAAATGTTTAAAGGAGGGATGGTGTTAAAAAGTTCAAATGTGCACAAGAGAGTCAGACTTTGTCCATCCTTGGTATACAAAAATTTTATTTTAATATATGCATTAGCGTTTAAAAACACCGGTTTATTTCCAATGGACCCGGTTTATTCCCAGGTGTATTTCCAAAAGACCTAGTTTATTTCAGAAAAACCCACTTTATTCTCAAAACACGGTTTACTCCAAGGTTTAAACCGTACTTATTCTAGTCTTTTCAACTCTAATATGCATTGCCAGAAAAAAAATAATCATACAAAGATAACTTAATCTAGTGATTATGATCGGAAATATTTTTTTTTACTATGAAAGTTGTAATTTGTTTCCTTAATTGTATACTAAATTTGTAAAATTTAGTTTAAATTTTGAGTCAAATGTTCGTTCAAGTATACCGATCTTCTACATTAGGTTTTCTTTATATTTGTTTAACCCTTTATCTACTGACGGTACTTATAAGTACCATTAAAATAACTTGTTGTAAAATTAATTTAATACATGGATTAGTTGTAATACAGTTTAGAATGAGTTATAGATACATTATTTTATCTTTTTCCAAAAGCATTATTGGTTATACAAAACAAAAATATTTTTAAAAGGATGATCTGTTTTACCATTCCATCGTTTCAGCTTCCTTGGCGATGGGGGATGGGGAGATTTTTTAATTCTGAAATATTTCTGTATTTCTATTATAAGAACATTATATTTGTACATTTCCTAATTCTACAAAATACTAAGAAACATATTTAAAATAGAAGATTAGAGTGAGGTTATAAATATTGCTAAAAATCCCTAAAAATTCAAATTTAATGAATCGTTCTGAATCCTTCTAAAGTTTATTAAATGATTATGTAAATCTTCTAATGTAGTTTAAACAATTCACGAAAAAGGCTTTAGAAGATAAAATTTTCATGAATTCATAATTCAGTAGATAATGGGTTAACAGAAATGCAAGCTGAACTAATAAATATCTAAATAAACTAATATAAATGCTTGTCAGTATTTAGATTCAAACGACTTGAATCATTTAAGTACTTGACTTAATGCATATAAATATAAATGTCAAAATAATTAAGTTTAAACTGTTTTAATTAAACTTTTATTAACTCAGTAGTCACAGCACTTTCACGAAATTGTTTTAGAAGACTAAAATTGTTACACTTCGCTAAATTTTTCTAATCATCTGTTACAAGTTTTAAATATGAAAAATTCTAATGGACAAAATATCAAGAAATGAAAGTCATGCATCAGGCATAGATTATCAAACTTTTACCAAGAATACCTCAATACTTTAAGAAAATTGCGCTGTTAATTAATGTAATGAATATACACAAGTAAACAATTTAGTAAACTCATAGCAATTAGAAAACTACTTTTAAGAAATTACCATCTATAGCTGGCAATATACTCGAATTCTTTTGTGCAGTCTCATATTTGATCTATAGAAATGTATATAATCTACACAGTAGGGTGGAGCGAAAAAAATGAATTTTTTAAAATCAAAAACGGGTAGGTGCCAAAAGTTGCCTTTATACAAGTACATCATCTGCGTGCAATATTACCGCTGAAAACAAATGGCTTGAGTCTGCGCTTTTGGTCCAAAAGTCAAAATTTTGGGTAAAAATTGACATTTTTTTTAAAAAAATCAAAAGATTCCTATAGAGCTGGCTATTATTTAAAAGTGTTATTTAAACTTTTATTATTAATGACTTAATATATTTAAACGATAAAACGATATCTTTGTTCTGTATAACGGGAGCAAAACTGACAACTTTTGGTAAAAAAAGGCTTTTCCACTCTGTTGTGTCATACAACTAATTGTTGTTTGTAATACGTAGTTGCTTTGAAATCTACCCAGGAGGTATCACGTGGAGGTGGCTGCATTTCATAACACAACAGTGCATAGCTCGACCACCCTGCCATCTGAGCACAATGTTTTATTTATATACAGAATTGTGATTTTTTTATCGAAGACTGGCATAAGTATTCTATGTATCAACCTAGTCCATCTCTTCTCTGTATCCATAGACGTTGGGTAATGCTGCTGTGACACTCCTTCATGTATATTTCTACTGCTTTTGTATGATAAGGTAAGCAGAATAAGGCAGTGCAATTAATGAAATCTATTCAGCCCTCTAGTATCTTCACCCAAATTGCATGCAGTTACTGCATAGTGATTGGGAGTTCTATTCCGACAACATTTTACAACATTAAGGTATTTCATCTTTGAGTATGCCATCATTTACTCTACCTCTTGCATTTTTTATATGCTGATAAGCTTGTTGTTTAATGTGATGGCGATCGTCATTAAAATTGCAATAAGAATTTGCTCTCGATGTGAAAAGCTACCATTGTCCTAAATAATTTTTTTTAGTATTTGTCTTTGCCGTTTTCTGTGATGTTTAGTAGCTGGGTAATTTCCCATAAGTTTTTAGATCAATTTTTTAGATGTGGATTATATTTGGTGTAAACCACCCTGCGGCATAAACGTCGATTATATACTTTGTGAGTGAACCAGACTCTGATGATCAATCAGTGCTTATATGAAGGTGAATAATTTTATGCGCGTTTGTGAGCCATCTTGCGTAGGACAAGTTTCTTGGGTTCCTATTCGCTAGTTCTTCTGAGCAATATCTTGATGAAATAGCTTTGTAAATGTCTAGCAGGTATTTGTGGTATGTGGTGAGTACCTTTTTCTCGAATTCAGGAAATAATGTTTGAAAATTACTGTCTATGGCCTGAAAAATTGAAATAAGAAGGTAATAAGCACATGGACAAAGATTTTTCTATTGGTCCGGCGAATCCCTGTGGGTTAGAATCTAATTTTTGCCAACGATCTTCTCTAATAAATGATGCAGAGGAAATTCACTGGACTTGGAGATGGCATATGATCAGTTGTAATGGTTCATTTTAAACATGTCTCTCGCAGAATAGATGACAACGACTAACAGATTTATCCAACTTCGATGGGCACTCACCGCCCATCAGTGTCTCTACGTTCACTCAAAAAGTACTATGCTATCCAAGTTTGGCCCCAGGATAGTTTACAATCAGATGTAATCCACAGCTAAAGAAGGGATCTAAAAATTCATCGGAAATTACTTGGCTACTAAACAACATACAAAACGGAATAAAACAAATACTAAAAAAAGGTTATTTAAGACAATGGTCGCTTTGCATACGCAGAGGAAATTCTTATTTCAATGCTCTCTGACGATTGCCATCATATTAAACAGCTGGCTGCTCAGCACATAATAGTTGAAAAATGAGAGTAAATGATGGCATACGCAAATCTGAAATATCGACAATCAACTTTGAAGCGGATAATTATATAAATCTAATTCATTGGAAGAGTGTTGTGGTAACAGAACCTTTAATCAATATGCATTTATCGGGTGCAATCTTGGTGAAGATAATAAACGGCTGAATAGATCACATTAATATCATCCGCACTGCATTACACTGTTTGTCTTCTCTTACACAAACAGTAGAAACATACGTAAAGGATATGACAGCAGCAGCATCCAAAGTCTGTGGAACCAAAGAAGAGATGTACTAGGTTGATACATAGAAAACTCATGCCAGTCTTTGATAAAAAAATCACAATTCAATATATAAATAAAACATTGAGATCAGATGGTAGGGTGGTCGAGCTATGCACTGTTGTGACATGAAATGCAGTCATATCCACGTGGTACCTCCTGGGTAGTTTTGAAAGCAACTAGGTAAGAGCTGCATTCTAAACAACAATTAGTTGTATCACATAACAGAGTGGCAACGCCTTTTTTTCACCAAAAGTTGTCAGTTTTGTTCCCGTTATAAAGAAAAAAGATATCGTTTTATCGTTTAAAAATGTTAAGTCATTAATAATAAAGGTTTAAATAGCACTTTTAACTAATAATCATCTCTATAGATTATTTTTTATTTTTTTGAAAAAATGTAAAATATTACCCAAAATTTCGACGTTTGGACCGAAAGCGCAGACTCAAGCCATTTTTTTTCAGCGGTAATGTTGCACGCAGATGATGTACTAGTATAAAGGCAACTTTTGGCACCTACCCGTTTTTGATTTTAAAAAATTATTTTTTTTCGCTCCACCCTACTACACAGTATGCTAAAATTTGGTTTACATAATGCATAACACAATTGACATTTCACATTCAGCAATTTTTGCAAATAGATAGTAAAATTAGAATACAATAAATGAAAGTTAAAATTATAGTGCCACATTGACCTTGAGTTAAATAATTAAAATGCAATAAAAGCACAAATCATTGTATTAAAAATTAGTTTTAGGTGCATAAATATAATATAAAGATATTTAAAATACAAATTAAAAATTTCTTAAAATAAATTAGAAAAACCTAGAACGATTTCAGCCATTACAAGGCCATCATCAGTAGGATTTAAATGTTGTTATTATTTCCTTTGAGCTTATTCAAGAGTTGTACAGAAGAAAACATTGTAATTTAAAGGTTGTGCGTTAGATATGATTAGATGATTAATTGTTGGAAATTTGAATAACTTTATCTGGCATCTCATCTAACACACAACCTTTAATTTACAATGTTTTCTTCTGGGTAATTCTTGAATAATAACAACATTAAGAAAATAATAACAACATTTAAATCCTACTGACGACGGCCTTGTAATGGCTGAAAACGTTCTAGGTTTTTCTAATGCATTTTTAGTTTTTTTTAATTTGTATTTTAAATATCTTTATATCATATTTATGCACCTAAAAGAAATTTTTGCACAACTATTTATCATTTATATACTTTTTAAATTAGAATTCACTTATGCAGCCCTGAACGTTATCGACAGATTTTAATTCACGTTAGAAGCTAAAATTTAATCCATGCAAACAACGCATAACACTAATACAAACACACTTACAGAAATTACCGTTAATAGACGGCAATGGATCCAATTTTTTTGTGTAAACAAAAACTGTATATGAATTTCTTTATATGCTATAGACATTTTTAAGAAAAGAAACTAAAATACAGCTGTAAAATGCACAATTCCGTGGAAAAACACTTTAGGCAATTCATCCTAATACACAATAATGTTTACGAATTATTTTATGTTGCGCTGTACATGATCTATAAAATTTATACACCCTTTGTACTATGCAAAAAATTAATTTGACTTAAAAACGCAAGGGCACCACCAAACATGGTGCTCACAGATTTTGATGTTTTTAAAGTATCATATAATGGGATCATACCCCTAATTATTCTGCTGAAAGGTTTTATTCAAATGAGCCCTAGTTTTTGAGAATTTGAGGCCAGTGTTCAACATACGTTTCAAATACTGATAAATTTGCATTTCTAAAGTTGGGTTGGGTAACGTCGAGTTAAAGTGTGAGTACGGGTAGTGGCGGGTTCGAACCCAACTTGTACCATTTTTACTTTTTTTTTATTTGATATTATATTTTTGACATATTACAAGTTTCATACTGAATTAAAAAATCCGCAGCTTTGAAATTTTTGATATTTTTCTAACAAATTACATTTACATTTTCGATTTTTTTTATGAAAATTTATATTTTCTCTGCAAAATTTTAAACTAATATTTCTGTTAACGAAAATTAAACTAATATATATATATAGCTATCTCATATTTTTTTTAACTTACTATTATTGTTTACATTTATGTATATATTTTTTTATTTATCACAGTTCTGAAATAAAGCATATTTCGTTCTTACATTTTATATATATATATAAATAACTGACTAGGAAATTTAACAAAAGTATATATAATTTTAATATTTCATTTGTTCAAAATATAATGAATGCAATATATTAACTAATGACATACAAAAAAGTTTATCATTACCGACATCACCATCATTAATTTAGTAAATACGCAATTAACTGAATGATACACATAATAATATGCAAAACATAAAATTACATTACAATATGCAAACATAAAAACAACTTCTTTGCATGAATGTTTTTTAAACAATATTGTAAGATACTTACTAACATAATATATAGTCTTTAAATACTTTAATTTCTTAATGCCATTAAATAGCAGAACGAGATCAATAAAAAGAAAACTTTATTCATTCTGATATTACCGCGAAAATACAGCAGACGATTTTATTAAAATTTTTTTATATATATATGACAAATTATATCTGGCATTTCAAGTTTATTTTTTTAGAATGAGGTCAACAATGTTTATAATTGTTAGAACGAAGAAAATGTTTTATATTTAATCTGTCATTTTTTATCTTTGCAAATAAAAAATGATGTTGAGTTTGAACTTTACAGATAAATATATTTATAGGACATGAAAAATTTATACAACTGGTAGAAATTTGCATATTAGTGTTACTACTTTAACATTTCATTACTATTTTGTAAATATATTATTGAAATTATCTAATCGTGAATACGTTTAAGAAATTCGACATGAACAATATTTTGTATAAATTTTGGGGAAAATATATAAATTTCCATTTAAAATCCCATAATGTAAAAAATATACGCATTTTATTATTATTATAAATCTGCTCTTAAAATATAAAAATGTATATACAAATAAATTAAAAAAAATAATTTAACAACAAAAATTCTAGACATAAATTAGTTTAATTTTCGACAGTAGAAATATTAGCTAAAAAATATAATATTCATAACAATTTTGATAATGTAAGTGTAATTTGTTAGGAAAATATAAAAAAAATCAAAACTGCGAATTTTTTAATTCAGTGTAAAACTTGTCACATGTCAAAAATATAATATTAAAATAAAAAGTAAATATCGCACAAGCTGGGTTCGACCTCGCCATCTACGGTATAGCGTACTCACACTTTACCTCGACGCTACCCAGCCCACATTTATAAATGCAAATTAATCAGTATTTGAAACGCATGTTGAACTTTGACCTCCAAATTCTCGAAAACTAGGGACCATTTGAAGAAAACCTTTCAGCAGAATAATTAGGGGTATGATCCCTATAACATACTTTAAAATCATCACTATCTGTTAGCACCATGTTTGGTGGTGGCCTTGTAAGCGAAAACTTACTTTCAGCAATTTCCGCAAATAGATAGTTCTCAGTCAGTATAGTAACCCAAAAATTTTTTGTCACTGTAAATGAACGATAGATGTTATGCACGTTATATTCCACAATATGTATTTTATAATTTACCTCTTTAACGTACATCGATTTCATTATGTTTCTTATTTTATGTACTCCATATTCTACAAAACACGTGTTCACCTGAGAAATTCATATCATTTTTTTTTTTTATTTGTAACAGTGTAACCTTGTTAAAATACACCAGAAACGATATTTCCCAATAGACCATATTATTATAATGTAACGAAATTCTTTTAATTGTTTCTGTAAACAAAGAATAAAGGATACACACTTCATTTTCAACAGAGAACGTGGAGTAGTATACATCAATTACCTATATTAAGTACATGGCAGTTCGGACAAATGGCATTGAACAGTAGTAATCAAAAACGTTTTCCAAGTACGTTGGAAAATATTAACAAGTTGGAAATTGTATGTCAAACGTGGCAAATGACTACTACTACTCGCACTATAACTAGTTTTATAAATATTAGATCTTAGTGCAATAGCTGTTGCAGAAATGTATAAATAAAAAATTTATTACGATTATATATATTAAATTCAGTAATACGGAAATAATATGATTCCATCTTTTAATATAAAATCCAAGTCTCTATGTCCCTCACAATTAACGTAGGACCGCCTCATTGTAATGAGTAACTGTTGGAAATTACTAATGCAGGGTTACCACAGAAGCAGCAAATGTAGACCAACTTGGCGAAATATCGCAAATTTGGTGACAAAAATAAGTTGTCATATACATTAGTCAACTTGGCGATAGCTAACTTATTTGGCGAAATTCCCATTTAAAACCATGCATATTTCATTATCGAGGTCAACGCAATTTAATTTAAACTCCGCGCTTTTAAAGGGTTTTTTTTTTTCCAAAATCTATGGGTGAGAATTTAAAGTGTAATGTACGAAAATGTACGTCCTTACATCTTCATGCTGATGCTACTAATAACATAAAAGACAGTAGATGGCGCTATACTGTCTGAGCTTCTAACTGCCCGATTTTAATGTGCTTTAGGTACTTTTCCAGTATCGGGACCTCGGCGAGATGGATAAAATTAAATTTGGCAATATATTTTCTAGCAACTTATTCACTGTTTCATATACTCGAGTAATTTTTCAATATTTATACAATTTATTTAATATAAAGAAGCCATTTAACTACTTTTGTATACAAACTGATGTAAATTATATATAAAAAAACAACAGTAATATATATATAAATAAAATGTTTATAGATTACATAATTAAACTTAAAAGTTCAATAATTTTGTTTTCATAGCTGTTTTTATCATTTCCCTTTCTATATCTTTTCATCAAATCTCACTTCTGAAGCCCAAATTATGAAAAACTATGAAAAAATAACCCAATGCCCCTATACTGAAAAAGTACCGCGCTTTATACAGTCGGATGTAAAAGTTAAATTCTGTACTTTTCCACTTAAGTGGCCTTGGCGAAGAAGGAAAATTGGCAACATATT
This sequence comes from Maratus speciosus, assembly GCA_963932465.1. Lineage (NCBI taxonomy): Eukaryota > Metazoa > Arthropoda > Arachnida > Araneae > Salticidae > Maratus > Maratus speciosus. Next base: position 171,108,857 of record OZ010790.1, on the reverse strand, counting down.
TTCTGGCAACCTATTAGCTGTTTCATTTCATATACACACCCATTTTTTTCAATATTTACACAATTTATTTAACATAAAACAGCCATATATCTAATTTTAAAATATAGACATGACCTGTAATCCGCAAAAAGCCTCAAATCCTCACAACACTTCGAACCAAGCTGTCCCACTGCAGGCCCATTTTCATAAATGAGTTTTGTTTTTATAATCTGATATTTTCGTCTATCACTGCGGAACAAGCGAGAAAAACTTATATTCTTGCACATGTGTTGTATATATATATCAATATTCCGTCATTTTTGACGGGCTATCTTTCTAGTCTTAAATAAGGCGTCATCACCATGGGAATCTAGAATCTTTAAGTACTTTGTAATATCATCGAATAACATACGTCTGATAGGATTTAATAGAAGGAAGAAAACATTTATTAATATATTTTTAAGTTTTGATTCGATTTCCATGAAATTTGATATGAATCGACGAAATTCTGAAACGATTAGAGGAGAGTAGATATATTTGAAATGCTGCTTTAAACGGATCGCTGCAATTCTGTGGTTAATTTCAGAAAAGACGCCATCTACTGCTGAAATCCTATTCATCGGAATGACGCCATTTATGATTAGAAGAAGCACCCGCCGTCCACTTACTGCTTTCAGACAATTTAAAAAAACCTAAAATTAGCTATCTAGATCTACTTTTTCCTTACTAAAAGTAAGAGAATACTTTAAAACTAAGGTAAGTTGTTATGTTTTTATATACATATCTAAATTCATGTGTTTATTGCGCATATGTTTCACGAGGATTTGTTTGCTTTCGTTCTCGTTCTTAGTCTTGAGATTATCTGAGTTAAAAAATGGTGCCATTGCCTTAATTGAACCAATTTGAGTTGCTTAAATTGGGCCAGATATACGATCCTAAATTTGAGAATAAAGTAATGAATTTCGAAAACGACAGAAAGAAACAGCCTGAAAGAAAAACGTCAGTGACAGCAAAAGTTGTTAAAGATATAGGAAACGAAAGGGAAAGATAAAGCTGTGAAGAAATTGACTCGCAAGAAGGCTGCAGCTACAAACAAACCCCTCAAAAAGTGAAATAATCATTAGAAATGTTATCTCCCTAGCCAAAATCTCTTACGTCAAAGTACACAGGGATCCAAAAAACAGCTGTTTTAACATCTTCGCTATATAAAAAAACTTTGAAATGAAACAAAAAGAAAAAAAATCCCTGACGGCTCGGGCCTACAGGCGGAGGTAGATTTCGAAGTACTAAATTCACCAACAAAACTTAAATCAAGATTAGAGATAAACCCAGTTCCTTCAATAAGAATGAGCTCCAGAGAGCTGAACATTTTGGGAAAATTCTAATATACACGAATACACACACGAATGTATATGGAATAGGTTTAAAAAATAGCTAAAGCAAATTCAGAGAACCTCAAAGTGTTAAATTAAGTTAATATTTCCATTGTCGGATTTTCGTCATGTTTTAATACGTTTATTCAAACTCACATGACGTTACATATTCACCTGCTGAGGTCCGTTTTATTTCCAATATGATGCAATATATATATTTTTTTATGCGTCAAACTATTTATTTCATTTTGTGTTTTCATGCGGAAATCTTGCTCTAGGAAACTTATGACGTAATATTCAATTTGTTTCAATTATTCAAGCTATTTATTTAATTTAATTTTTCACGTGAAAACTTGCAATAGAAAAGCATTTGTTGTGGTGAGAATTTTATTTCTTTTTTTTTAATTGTTGGCAACTGCTATAACGAAAAATATTTATTTTTTCCTGCCATTGTTGTGTAAGAGCTGGTTTTATCAGAATCATGTTAAGAGGGTATTCAAAATTTTGAACCCTCCCCATTTCCATTCCCTTCGGTCGATTTTTTCCATTTGCAATCCCCGCCGAGATATTAGTCATCTCAAAGTTATTGGCGAGTTTGAAGAAGATCCGTGCATAATTACGACTTTTATCGTGCGGACAAAATTTAGTACATACATACATACATATATATATATATATAAACTTTTTAGCTGGGGGTGGTTTTGGGTTCCTGGGGTCCTATAATGAAAAGTTATGAAGGAATTTTTCAAAAGTCGCACCATGGTAACGACTGCAATAGGTAGTATTTCTTACGAAATCTACCTAAAAAGACAAAAAGAAGCTCTCAAAGAACAAAAGCATGAATCATCAAGTTTTAAAAAAATAGGCATAATTCAATTTGAGAGAAAATGAAGGAAGGCAAGAACTAAAGACATATGGTAAAAAAAAAAAAGTCTAAAGATTCAGAACCTAAAAAGAAAAATCAAGACAGTGATGATATAGCTTTGCGTAATTTTTAAGAAAAATAAAATAGCAGAAATGATTCAGTGTTCAGTTTGTCAAATATAGTTCCATATTATGTGCGCTGAAATAAAAAATGAACAAAATAAATTTATGTATAAGCCTTGCATCACTTCTTACATGATATTCAAGTAACTCGCAATTAGTTTCAAAATTCTATTCTTTGTTAATTATAACTTTGATTTATATTTTGAATATATTTTGATTTAAACAAATTACTCTTACTTTGAGACATTTGATTTCATTGTATTTCATTTCTTTTGCTTTATTTGATTGTTTCAGTGATTGCAAACTTAGCTTTTAATAAAATTAGTTATTTTCTTTACTCATTAAAACAGCCTAATATTACTCGGTCCAATTTAGGAGACTGGGGTTCCAACTTAGGCGACCGGTCGCTGAATTTGGACCAGTTTTGACAATTTTTTCAAATTAAAATCAAACTTAAGATTTTCAAAAATAAATTATTCTAAAGCTTTATTTAGTTAGTAGATGAATAGATTGACCACGTGTAGTGATATTTCGCAGATATTTCAAAAATGAAGAAAGTTACACTTGAAAGTAGGTGAAGTGGTCCAAATTCGGTTTATCTCTACTACATATATTAAATTTTTAACCATTCGATTGCGCGGATTTTGCGCTGTTACATGCAGACAGACAGACAGACCAGACGACGACTATTAGGTGCTACGTATTTATATAATTACGAACGCAAATACACTGTAAAAAAATGGTAACGTTCCATGTAAAATCCAGGAACGTTTCGCCTTTTCTCAGGTTTTCAGAATAATTTAGCTCTTTCCTGTGAAATTCTGGTTTTCTTATCTGAAACGTTCCTGAACAAAAGTTGGAAACAGCAAAACGCTGCGGCCGCCATTTATTATTTTTTTGCTATAATCCGTTGCTCGCGCGCGAGTGTCGAAAAAGAATTCCTTAAATGAATGTAAAAAAAAATCAATATGGAATGCAAATAAATCAATAGACGACATAATCCTTTACGTCTCTATTGTCAAGACAATTCAGATGAAAATACAATACCTCCGTGACATCGCTAAGAGATTATCTCTCGTACTTGTCTGTGAAATGTTTAAGGAGCAGACCGTGTAAAAAAAAATACACCTATTATTTGGATCTCCATTAACCAGGGGACCATCAAACATGATTCTCACCGATTTTGATTAATTTAAAGTATGTTTCAGAGTTCTTATCTCTAATTATTCTTGTGAAAGGATTTCTTCAAATGGGACTTAGATTTTCAGAAATTAGATGCCGAGGTTTAGCATACGTTTCAAATACCCATTAGTTTGCAGCTCTTAACGTGTCTTTCGTGGCGTGGACGCAGAAAGCTCGCCCGCCACCCGTACGGCCCGAGTTCGATGCTACCTCTGGACTTTTTTTTTTCTTTTTTAATTAATTTTATATTTTAACACTTTATTACAATTTGATTTAAATTTGATATATATTTGACACTTTGAATTGCTGCAAATTTGATTTTTTTTTTATTTTCGGAAAAATATACAATTACGTTTAGTTTTTTTTTTTTTTCATGAAAATTTATATGTATTTTATCTAACTTGTAAACTAACATAATTACTAACGAAAATCCAAAATATTTTATGTCTAGATTTTTTTTCTAATTATTATTTACATTTATATATTTTTATATTTTAAGCAAAGTTCAGAAACAATATATCATATATATATTTACTTTATTGAATTTTAACTGAAAATTTATTTTTTCGTGTAAATTATAAATAATAATTTTGATGTCAATTTCAAAATATTTTCTCATTCTAACAAATAATGATAATAAAGCGAAAATTGTCAACTGGAAATGTAAAAATCGTCTGCGGATCCCGCATGCTGTGAAATATCAGTAATGTTTTGCTGTCAACAGAAATATTCCTATATTAATACATGGAAATTATAATATATAATAATGGAAATTATACATGAAAATTATAATAAATAAATATACAATCTTGTGCTGCGTTTGTAGCCTTGCCAACACATAATAGTGAGAAATTTCCGAGCTGTGTATCGTTTAGTCGGTAGAACGCCAGTGCGCTATACAGACGGCCCGGGTTCGAGTCCCGGCTAGGAATCTTTTTCACTATGTTGGCCTTTGCGCCTTTTAAGCAATTACTTCGAAATTTGATTTTCATTTGAAAAGAAATATTCCTGGTATTTCGCAGGAAACTTACTGGCATTTCTGTAGAAAGTTTTTAACATATACAGTAAAGTTCCAATCATTTTCAAGAAATGTTTCTCGGAAATAATGGGCAACTCAGCTGCCCATTTTTTCCCAGGAACGTTGCGGAATTTTTTTTTACACTGTAAAATGAATGTTTGATTGTGTAACAATTAGGCCATTTTCTTGAATATTTGAGCATGTAAATGTGTGTAAATAAATACTATCTGGGATACCTTTCAATTTTTTCACAAAAGATGTGACCTATATGTACAAAAAATATTTCATCTGGTCCATTAAGATAAAACTAGTAATATTCCTAGAAATTAACAAAATTTTGCGCCATTGCTTCATTCATCACAATAATTCAAATGACATTCAAGTAGAAATCCCGAAAGAAAAAAAAATCTTTTTTAAACGAGATAAAAAGGCAGCTTGTAATACTGCCTGATCTTTCAAATATTCAAATCTTAAATTTTAGCTGAAGTGTTATTTAGGTATATTTAAAAAACATTTCTGTTTCATAGTCTGTCATGGAAGATTCATAATTTTTTTTATTATTGCACGTCGTATATATCAATATTTAGACTAATTCTTTTAACTAAACAATGAAAACAAGAATAACAAATGGAATATAATAATTTTAAGTGACATTCGTGATTTTTGTTATCATTCGACATAAAAAATATCATGTCAATTAAGAAAAATAAAGAACTGCGTTTATAAAATATACCGTTGTAGTATAGATTTTTTAAATTGTGGATTAGGATTATGGAAGATTCCGCATTATTCACTCATACTTTCAGTTGGTGCATGCAATCTTCTTTATGTAATGCAAGTTGTTCTAAGTAAGCATGGTATTCATAAATTGAGTATAAGAACAAATGTTTTGTGTACGTAAGCATATTATTCATAAGATGAATATAGATGTGGACATTTTTTTTTTCATGTTTCATAACTTTGTGTGTTTAAAGAATATAATAAATTTACTTAAATACAAATGTTTATAAATCAAATTCAAGGAGATTTAATGTAGGATTTAATAAAAAAAAAACATATTTAAAATATCTGCATTACAAAAAAAGTTACGCTTACAAAAAATAAGATATAGCTTAAATTTCATTACATTTTAAAGTTACACTTACACATTCAATATTTAATAGGATAACCCTTGTTTTTTATTACAGCTTCACAACGTCTTTTCATAGAGTAAACTAGTGTTTGGAGTTCATCCTTTTTAATCACATGATGCCAAGAATCAATTATAGCTTCAATAAGTTGCATTTTATTAGATAGACGCTTTTTCTCTACAAGGATTTTCAAACGTCGAGGCAAATTTTCTATAGGATTCAGATCAGGGCTGTTTTCTGGACAGGGTAATAATTGTATGCTTTTATTTTTAAACCATTTTTTGCATATTTTTGCCGTATGGCATGGAGCTGAATTCTACTTAAAGATAAATGGCGCGTTTTTGGGGAAGAGATCTCTGAGAAGGAGAAGAGGGAAGAGATCAATTTTGGCCAGTTTCGATTTATGTTTTTGCAATCAGAATGTTATCAATAACTTGAATGCAGCCCACACCCTCTGCAGACATACAGTCCCAAATCATGACGTTTGTTGTTTTCTTCGTAGTTGCTTCAATGCAATTAGGATGCAGCTCTTCCCCTACTCTACGTCTCACATATTTTCGCCCATTGCTGAAGATTTAAAGATGTTTTTTTTCTTGAAATTCTACCTTTCAGTCCAAAGCCTTCAAATATTCTTCTTATTGTTCTTGAACAAACTGAAGTACCCATTGCTTTCATTTCACATCTAACAGCATCTGACGAAATTCTTCTATCTTTGAGGGATATCCTTTTTATCTTTCTATCGTCAGAAGCACTTGTGCATTTTCTCGGCTTGATCTTGTCTTATGTATCTCTGATTTAGTTTCTTCGTAACGTAAGAACAGCTTTCGTACGCCATATAAAGAGACTGATCCAACAACCTGTCTTGCAATTTCATCATAAGAGAGACCATTTTCTATCAAACAATTTTGATTCTCTTTCTAGGTATCAAATCAGCTCTTGTTGCTGATGACATTGTTTTAAATTATTTGCATTAAGAAAAAAATCGAAATATTTTTTTAAAAAAGCATTATTCTATTTAGTTACACCAGGATCCACCTTTCTGCAAAACCTATTCCAGCAAAATGCCGCTTTTACAAGTCAAAATATACAGTTTAGTTACTGACATTTGATTGGTTCTCATACCAGTCATTGTGATTGGCTAGGAAGCTTTTATTACAATACATTTCAGCATTAATGAGTAATTGTGTTTGTATTTTAGACTAAAGTAAGCGTAACTTTTATTTTTGTAATGCTGATATTTTAATTCTGTTTTTTGTATTACATTTTACATCAGATATTCTTGAATTTGATGTATAAACATTTGTATTTAAGTGAAAATTAATATGCACACAAAGTTATAAAGCAGGAAAATTTCAAAAAATGTCTACCATGTCGGCCATCAATGTAAGTATGATTGTTTTGTGTATGTAAGTATGCAAATAAACATAGGTTATACGTAATTATAGAAATTATGTATTAAAATTAAAAAGCGAAACACAAATTTATTTGAAAATTGTTACGTATTTTCTAATATTAATCATCCTGGTTCATAAATACAAATTTGTCAATATCGCAGTGTTCAACCTTATTAAATGTTATTCTTGCTACAACTAATATTCATCCGTATATACCTTTTAACAGCATATTTTGAAAGAAACATAACATCAAATCATTTCAAATATCTGGGTAATACAAGAATTTATTCAAGAATATCCAAAACAAAAAGTTTCATTTGAATAAATTTCCAGAAAACTGTTAAATAACTTCTGCCAAAAAAGCAAAAGAGAAAATATTACTCGCTTTAATTTGCAGTAGTTACTAGTTAATGCTATTCGCAGCCATAAAATAAAGTATATGTGTTGTGTGTTTTGCTTTATTATTTCATGTAAAATGTTTACATTTATTTTAATAAATTAATTCTAGTTTGTCACAATTATTCAATATTATCAAGTTTTGAAACCTTTGTTAAGAGATTAAATTTTACATTGTAGCAAAAAGTTCATAATTCCAAATTTCACATTTATAAAGTAACAAAAATTGGATATCAAAGTGAATACCTTATTACACTTTTATAAATGTCGATATATTTCAAACACAAAGTATTTGAATATTAAAATATCTTGTATTTATTTTAGTTACATGTTGAACATTTTTTACATTTTTTGGTTCATGTTGTAATTTTTAATATTGAAATCCCTAAAAACTCCAAATCTCTGTGAAGCCATAAATAGTTAAATCGAAATTATGTTAATCATTTTCTGGCCATTGCTCAACTTTTAGCGGCAGATATAAAACATTTATTGTCTTATTATATCAATTTAATAAATTCGTGTTTTTTGCCACATGTTAAAAAGAAGAGGAAGTAATTTCCACACTCAAAAATGAGATTCTTAACTTTTTAATTTTTTTAATTACACCTGCATCATAAATGTGTCCATGACATGCTCAAATATTAGTAAGCGTACGTACTCCAAAACAAACATCTCAAATATAAATAAAATTTCGACTTATTCGGTATTAAAAATTCAACTAGGTGTTTACATGCTGATATTTCACGTTGCCAATTGAGAGTTAGTAAAATTTAATTAGACAAATAGCGAATAACGCAAGCTCAGTTTGTACACTATAAATGTATTGTCTCGCCTCATATAAATGCACCTTTATATGAACCCTGTATGAACACATACGTAGGCTGATTAACACGGAACATATCTTCTTGACGATCGCATTTAAATAAAAATATGTAAATTTGCATCCCAAATTCAAATCCCTAACTTCTTGATGCCAGTGGGATGATATTTTTTTTTAATTTACGGATACATAATATTTTTTTACGGATACATAAATAATTCATTGGATACTTAACTTTGTAAATAAGGAAAACGATTTTATAGTTTTTCCTTTTAAATAATTTGAAAGTTGAACTAGGCCTCTAGGCAATTCACGACCGTAGACAGTAATGCTTACAAATTTTTTGGACAACCCCTGTATTTGAGCTATAGGATTTATATACGCCACGCAATGTACTAAAATTTGATTAAGCTTAAAAACGCACGCCGCATCTGAAAGCGTACTCAGCGATTATCGGTCGTAGACAGTATTGTAATCGGATTTTTTTTTAACCCTGTGAATAAAAAAACACATGCCACGCACGCCAAATTCTTTAGTAAGAATATTTAGTGCAACTCAACAATAAACATCAATTTCAGTATCTTTTAAATAGTGTGGCATCTTTAAATCTCACTGCTAATAATTTTTCCTCATAGTCCACAATGTAAGGAATGATTTTGTGTGTCTCTGTAAGTGAATGGTAATGCTGTGCTCTCCGTATTCCACAGAAAAAATAATATATTACACCTCAATAATTCATATAAATTTTATTATGTTTGAAGTAGATTGATAATGACAAAATGCACTGGAAGTAAAATTTCCCCATAAACCATGCAACGGAATTGTTTTATGTGTAGTTTTAAACGAATTATAAATGCTACACACACCATTTTTAATAGGGTGTGTCGCCTGGTAAACCTCGATAACATATACTAAGCTCATGGTAATCCAAATATATTTACACGAGTTGGAGAACTGGCAGATGGATAGATAAACAGAAAGACAGACACAACAATGACATGACATGACATCGCGGTACTTACGGAGTACCAACGCGGCGTGAATCGCCGCGCGTAACTTCCAATGAACTTGAATGCGAACATAAAGATGAATTTCGCAACAAAGCCAGGTCTAAAATGTATAAGTTTGATAACTCTGATGGAGTCCCAACGGCCATTCCAGAGTTGGAAGCACGAGGGTATAATTTCATAATTTGTAAATTTCAAAAATAGGGCGCATAGAGCATCCAAATAAATTTGGTTGCCCTACACTTCGATGTCACTTCAACGACTGGAGTAGGTAAAATACGAAGAATGTAAAGGCAGTAGGATATCAATGGGCACAGAAAACCCATAGCATAAGGTAACCAGAAGTCCAACTAACACTAACAGAGAACTATAAAAACAAAAGGGGTCCACATAGCTCAATACTTTTGAGTTACCTGGTACTTATTAGTGGCAGATACTTAGTAAACGTTACCCGCCTAAGTTTTCCAGGGTGCATGCGGATGTTTCAGCCCTGGAAAAGACCCTTTTACACACTGTAACTGGTCCACAACGACAGATAAGCATGTATTTCGGCGTCCACCAGGATCTAAAAATGGGGACAAGTTAAATTAAAAAGCTAAAAACGTAAAAACTGAAATACAAATCTTGGGTGAAAATTTTGCGACCGATGCTAGCGGTGGTTACCCGCTGCTGGTCCTCAAACAGATCGGGCGGTGAAGTTCTGAAAAGAACTCTCAGACGGAACTCTCAGACGATGTTGGTAAATGATAGCAACTATGCTGTAAAGCGATAACAAGTCAGTTCGAAAGTAATAACAAGTCAGTTAGAAAGTGATAACAAGTCAGTTGGAAAGTGTTAATAAAATACTTCAGAGTTACCTTAATATAAATTCTTATTTTTCTTAATAAAATTATTTAAATTCGATTGTGTTTGAAATTTAACAAATCATTTTAAACGAAAATAATTATTTTAGTGTTTAAAAATAAAAAAAATTAAATTAGTGTTATGTTTTTTTTTTAAATTTGATCTTATATGAATATCATTAAAGGATATAAAACGGTACATAAAAAACATACTCATACATTAATTTTTAAATATATTTTCATATTTCTTAAAAATATAACAGCCATTCCAAAACGAAGGTCTATTTATTTAATACCTTTCGAGATAAGAACTGCTTTTAAAATATCTGCGATCTCTCATATTTCCTGTTTCCTTTTCATAATGTAAATGTTTTTCTTTTAAAACTCAGAATAATTTCCTCGATTGAAAAATATCAGGAAAGTACGAAAAGAAATTACATTCCTCAAAAAATTTAATACAAAACAGAAAATAATTTAAAAAAATTATATTTTCCTTCTCATTTCTTTTCTCCTTTAAAATTATTTTTATCTGAAGTACATATCAAATAAGATGTAATTGCACATGACATCTGACATTTTATATTTAGAATTTAAACAGAAAGGACAGATAAAATTTGTATGACAAAAGAAAACGAAATAGCAGGAGAAAACAAACTTTTATGAAACGAGATATTTTCTTAACTTAGTTTTTCTACTATAAAGTAGACATATTTAATGATTAAAACATGGTATGTATGTTAAGAAAATATTTTTAAAAATATCTCTTATTTTATGAACTGTCGTAATGAAATTTTATAGTTAAACATGAACATCGTTTCTTTATTTATTAAACTAAAACATAGAAATCAATTAATTTGATTATTCTACGGTATTTTTTTAAGTTTCAATTAGCGCTAAATTTCAATTTTAAATTAATTATTTTATTCAAATTAATTATTCATATATTTATATTTAAATATCATTATATTTAAATTAATTATTCATAGTTGAAACATTTGTCCCCTCAAGCTAGTTTTTTTAAATCAATTAATTATATTATTAATAAAACTTATATTTTAAAATAGTGCAGGAAAATATTGCTGCTTATTACACTTTTTCTCGTTTTTGTTATACTTTCATTTAGATAAATAATATTACTGATATTTCAATAATTTTATAAATATTTGTAAACGTTTTACTGGAAATACATACCATTTCTGTGGGTTATTAAATTGTTAAATAATATCTAGTAAAGTTACCAATAGCATTGATATTTTAAAATTTTGCGGATATGATTTTACAACTTTTTATAGTAAAATGCGTTATTTATTTAACATTTTTCCCATATGAATAAAATAGACCCTGAAAGTTTTAGAATGTAGACATTTTATGCTTGAGTACCAAAATAACATTTAACCTACATTTTAAGTTTGTTTTCTTGGTTATGCTATAAAATTTAATAAAATTAATCAGTTGCTATTTCTCTGATTTTCATCTACATTTAAAAAAAAAAAAAAATACGTAGCTAAATATTCTATTTCGCCGAATTTCAATGGGAGTACCTTGTGTTTACGTAAATAATGCTGAGGAATTTAAAACTGTAATTACTTCTGAATTTGTGAAACGCGTTTTTCTAAAAATAAACGAAATAAATTTCCTCGATTTCTTCAAAGAAGAAAAGTAATTGTTCATAAATATTTCAGCTTAGAAATTTACAAAATTCCCGAATACTAAATTACAATTAAAACCAGCTTAAGCAGATAGTTTTGCATGAAAACATGAAAAGTAATTCTATTCATTCGTATGTTAATGAATCAAACAATAAATTCATGCATTCAACAATGTTAACAAATTATTTGTCTTGTTGTAAATCGAGAATAAATTTATTTTTAAAAGGAAAATCTTATCCATATGTTGGCAGTGTGCATGCTTAGTGACTAACTAAATATATCTTATGCTATAATAGCAAAAATTGTGTGTATGTGTGTGTGTATGTAAATTTTATCTTGAAAACGGCTCTAACGATTTTGACGAAATTTTGCACCCTACCGTTTTCGGGCACGAAAAAATCATTGAGATGGGTCACGTGTTCGAGAAAATTCGATTAGTGGGTCATTTTGGGTCATAATGGGTCAGGGTGAAGATACCCAGGTAAAAAAATCAGACACAAACCTTTAAAATTTTTGAGATGTTGCAGCCATTTTGAAGGTTTCAGCGGGTATATTTAAGGAAAATGAAAACTAAAGGTTCTCTTAAGAGAAGTATACCGCTTTTTAAAAGATTTCATACAGGTTTATTTCTGTAAGTTATCACCTCCAAATTATCTTCAATGACTTAGAAAATTTTCGTGAAATCGCTTGAGATATTTTCAGGGAAAATGAAAACTGTTTCTCATGCAGGTAATATGAAGGTTTTACTTGAAAGTTTTATTATTGCACATTATGGTATCTAAGATTTTGATATGCCTGTGTTTCCTCGTTAATAATTTTAATAAATTTCTAAATTAATATTTTAGATAATACACGGAAATCATTAAGTCCAATCATTAAGTCAATGACAAGTCTTCCATCCGTACAATAAAAAATTTTTAACTTCTGAAATTATTACAAGTAACATTACCTCTAACACGCTCAAAAATTTTAATCTCAGAAAATTCCCCCTAAAAAGAAAAACAAATCACAAAGTTATTTCAAGCCCTTTTTGACCTTAAATTTGTCACAATTTTTTCTAAAATTATAACCAGGAACAATATCACCTCAACTCCAACACGCTCAAAAATTTCAATCTCAGAATATCCCCCTCTATAAATAAAATAATAATCACGAAATTATTTCAAAGTCTCCTTTTTATCCTAAAATTTTTCATAAATTTCTCTTAAATTCCCACTAGTGTCTACTAGTTAAAATTTTTAATTACCCCATTTATGAAGTTATTACGAGCAACAATTTCACCTCTAACACGCTCAAAAATTTCAATCTCCGAAAATTCCCCCTAAAAAGAAAAACAAATCACGAAATTTTTTCGAAGCACTTTTTGACCTTAAATTTGTCACAATTTTTCCTAATATTATAACCAGTAACAATTTCACCTCTAACTCTAACAAGCTCAAAATTTTCAATCTCAAAATATTCCCTCTAAAACGAAAAAAAATAATCACGAAAGTATTTCAAAGTCCCCTTTTTATCCTAAAATTTGTCATAAATTTCTCTTAAATTACCACCAGTAAAAATAACCCTTCGAAGTCTAACACGTACAAAAATTGCACCCTAAAAAAAAAAAAAAAAAATCTCCAAATTATTTCAAAGTCCCTTTCATTAATATTTAAAATCGTATTCAAACACGCACAAAAAATATTTTAGTTAAATTTCAAAATCTAACGAGGGCCCTCAATTTACCTTCTACCTTTTCTAAAAATGTCTTATTTAGTTTTTCATTTTAAGTTTTCCGAAAAGAATATATTTTACTGTGCTCTTCTAAATCTGACAAAAAAAAAGAAATTTTAGTTAATTAAATTTCAAAATGCAGGAAGGGATACAATGCACTCCGCTCCCTCCTCCCCCCCTTCTTCCACCATGCCACTCCTGTCGTCCTAGCTCAAAATCCTTAATTCCTCTTCAAAACCACCTCACCAGTGGCCGAGAGGTTCTGCTCTCAAAGCTGGTAGACGGGAGATGCTGGGTTCGAACCCAATCGCGCCCGTCGGCCTAGTCGTTCGGAGTTTTTTTCGTGGTTTTCTTCGAACCTTGGATTTCTTTGCTTAAATACGGATTAGCTTCCCTTTAAAAGACCCCAGGCACCCCCCCCCCCCCACCCTTCGGGCCAATATCCCAAGTGTAGACAATTGGCCATCATAAAACAACACAAACAGCACCTCTTTAAAAAAGAGGAACTAAGAATTTTGCACATACTAACATTAAAGAAAAGAGGCTCTTTTAATTTAGTTACTCGAAAATAATACATTTTATATTGTTTTTGAAAACATAACAAAAAGAAATATCTAGTTACTTAAATTTTAAAATCTAAGGAGGGGCAGGGTCCCTCCCCCCCCCCTTCCCTCATTTTGGTAGCATCCACGATTAAAGCTGAAAAATATAGGTGGGGTTATTACATGCATAATTTGCCCTTATCCTCTATCAGGCGTGAATTCCAGTTTTTATAAAAGTTACTTCTTCAAAAACAAAGTTTTCGTTGCAACATTTGATTTTTGATCATGTAGCTGTCATTTGACATTTGAAGTCCACCGAGGTGGAGAATGCTTTGGGGCCTATAGCTACAATGGCTGTCGCCTCGAATGATCCTTATTATACATAGAAACAACAACAAGTAACTACAATTTTTATTTTCCATTACATATATTATATAACTACAATGGGACATACACAATTACATAAATGTCTTACCCAAGGACTCGAACCCGGGCCCTCGAATGACAGCAGCCCTCATGTAGCTGTATTTCTGACTCCATGTCATGGGAGAATGAGAAGGAAGTTATCAACGCAACACACAGAAAGCATGTTTACTTTTCCGCCACTCGGAAAATAAGCGGGAGGAGTCGTTACGCTGTCGTTTTGCTATTCTATTTTTCCTTTTTGCAGGCCCTTTTTATCTGTATATTAGTCACATTTTAATTAATTTTTAAATGGATATATATATAGCCGTAAGAGGGGTATAAGTGAGCCTTGTATTATACTTATTTTTAATATTATAGCTTGATATTTGTTTGGCCATTTGTATTCCGCCATGCGATACTAACCACCTTCGGTAAATCAGATCGCCACGTATAGAAATACTGTGGTATGGAGATAATGTTTTACAAGAAATCTTCGTTTATGACTAAAGATGAATTTTTACTATTTTTTAAAATAATAGCGATAAAAATCTCTCAGTTTTAAAAACGGCGTGACACTTCACTTTTCAAATACATCCAAAGAGAACTATTTTATTTTTTGATATTTTCATTAATACGTCTTTTTATTTTTGTGAAAAATCTAGTCATAATTTTCTGAATTTCAAAGAATCGTTATGTTCAGTTTCTTGTTTATACTTTTAAGGAGATATATGCATATATTTCTATTATGCATAAAAGTGATAGAAGGATTAAATTACTTCTTGATAATTAAACTTGTAAAAAGCTCAGTTTGGAGGTGGAAACGTTTTGTGAAGGGCTCTTTTTTGAGGGGGAAAAGTTTGTGAAGGGTCCTTTAAAGGACCTAAGTTCTTTCTAAGCAGATCACTGTATTGGAATATCACTTTATGAGTAAGTAATTTGGTTTCTTTAAAAATCAAGCAGCTATAATCTTTTTAGGAACATAGATGCTTGATTAATACTCAGTGGAGGTGTAATATCTCTGGCAAATCTTTTAGCGGGGTTTAATGTCTCTAGCTGCAATATTCGACTCATAAAATTAATTTTAAAAAAATTATATATTGTAGAATAATTTATAATACAGAATATTAAATATGGGAAAAATAATTTTAAAATTCTTTACATGTGTATAATTATTTTAAATAAAGTAATTTTTTCACGAAAAAACATTTAAAGACAAATTTAGAGCAATAATATTGTTCTATAGTGCATAACATCATTAAAAATTATATATAGATTCTTGGGGCCTTTAACAAACAGGGGTCGAGGCAGGTTTTTATTCTTGGGTTCCATTTTGTGAAAATTAAAAGTTATTTTTGTGAAAAGTAATATTTTGTAACTATAGTTGAAATCCAGTTACTCAAATTCGGATCAAGAATTTATTAACAGAAACTTCTTTAAATTTCAGTTAAAGTTTTTGTTTCGCATGACCTGGTTTTATTTACTAATTACATATTTAAAATAGTTTTTATGCAAAAGAGTGTTATGAAGTGGGCCTGTTTTATTAAAAGGAATTTTGAGAATGGGCCCATTTTATTAAATTTATTTTTGTGAAGCGGCCCATTTTATTAAATTTATTTTTGTAAAGGAGCCCATTTTATTAAATTTATTTTTGTGAAGGGGCTCATTTTATAATATTTAATTTTGTGATGGGGCCTATTTTATTAAATAGACTTTTGTGAAAGGGCCCTAAAAAAACCCTCAAATTTTGCCTGGATAGACTCATGCGTTTACCTCCTGTGTGTACAAAACAATTATTAAAAAGGACTGTTCTGTAATGGGTGAGAATCTTCCATGTTTTGAGCAGATTCGCATGTTTTATTGTGTATGTAAATTTTATTTGTGTGATTTTCTCTTGTTTGCATTGTTACTTTTATCATTTACAGGCTTAAAAGAAATAACTGATTTCATTCTGTGCTTGTTCAGTTCATATTGCTTAATATGTTTTTGAGTAGTAAATATTTAAAAAGTCATATTATTCACTGTCAGTTCAGCGTTCGATTTCCTTGGGGTGTCCGTTGGGACTGTTCTGTACCACCAGAAATTCAATTGGACCACTAATTAGAAAAATTTTATAATCTGCAGGACCAGTAACTCCCCTCCCCCCCCCCTCTCTGACAGGTAAACGTAAACTTTCCTCTCCCTGCAAAAACTGCAACTAAGCACATATCGCATAACTTTATTTTATTTAAAAAAACAAAGAAAATTCGATTAAATCTTAGTCATATGAAGTAATTAATTGTCATTCAAAGGGTTAAAGGGATGAAATAGAATTTTATGTAGCAGACCAGTGATGATGACTGCGCACAAATAAATTCTCATGCTTGCTGTTCCTTGGGACCAGTGGCTTTTTTATGTCAATTCTACTACTGGTCAGTTGGTGTTTTTTATATTTGTTTTTAGATCTTTTTGTCAACTTGATTTAATCGTGTATAAAGTATGCATGTGTGCATTTTTATTATGTGTCTCCTTCCTTTTTTTAACATTAATATTACATTACATATATGCAGTGTTGACTCTAGAAAAAAGGACTGCCGGGCGGGAATTTTTCAAAAAGGAAACACTATTCTAAAAAAGGGCACACTTGTACATTATTCACAAAAATATTTTGAACTGGTTTGTTTAGAGTCCCTAGAGTTTGCGATATTTTCACGCGATCAGTTGAATTGCCACAGGGAGCTTAGGAAGTGTTAAAAAGAGCAGAAGGGTTTAAAAGAGCTTTGCCATGCACAAAAAAGAAAAAAAAAAGGCTGCCGGCGCTGCGCCCTGCTAAAGCGGCTAAAGCTCAATGCTAATATACATGGATTCATATCATAAAAGGGTGAAAAACAAGATTTCATTCTTTTTTTTTTTTTTCCCTATTTAAGAGGCAGATAATAAAAATGCACACCTGCATTCTTTTTTATATTGAAATCACCTTTAAAAGAAATATCCACAAGCAAATGTAAATAAAAAAAAAAAATACAAATTCACAATGATAACACTGTCTTAACAAATTAATTATTCAGAAACATATTAAGCAGTATGAATAACAATAGAGTAGTAATCACTTATTTCATTTTATTCTACATTATATTAAAAATGTCTCCAACAGTGTGGACTCTAGAAAAAAATTACTGCCAGCTGGACACTTAAAAAAAAAAAAAAAAAAAAAAAAAAAAAAAAAAAAAAAAACACTCAAGAACCTTGTTTACTGAAAATATTTTGCATTTAGTCCTTTTTTATTTTGACCTTTTTAATTTTGTGATATTTTCCTGCAACTGATGAAATTTCTTGATTTTCCTCCCTGTTGACTGACGAATTATGTTTTTCTCCTGTAACTGTTTGACGAATTTCACATTTTTTTTCTGCAGCCAACTGTAAAATTTCACGATTGTTTCTCATGATTGCCTGCTGAATTTCATGTTGTTTTCCTGTGACCAATTGACGAATTTCACAATATTTTAAAGCAATCGACTGAAGGGTTTCTAGATTTTTTTTTTCCCATTAATTGACGGTTGAATTTCTCAGTTTTTTTTCAGGTGACTGAATGAGAATTTTTGCAATTTTTTCCCCGCAACCAACTGATAAATTTTGTGATATTTTATTTCAGAGCCCACATTTTATAATCCCACATCTGCCATCTTGGATTTTTTTCTTGGCGTGAATTAAAAATGTTTTTTAATTAATAGTTATAATGATTATATTCCAGTTTTTTCAATGTTATATTAATCTATCAACAACATTTAACCATTGGCGACATTTACTACTTGGCGGAAAAGTAGTTTTCATGCAAGAAAAAAATCAAAGATGGCAAATGCGGGATTATAATACATCTAAACCATACCGATTGGCGTATATTGCATTTTTCCTTGCGGCTGATTGGCAAAACTCGTGTGATTTTTTTCACATATCCTGTTTATGAATTTTGCCGATTTTCTTCCCAGCTAATCAACAAACTTCATTTTTTCCCATAAACAGTTGTTGAATTTTTTTTTTCATATGGTCGCTGACTGAATTTCACAGATTTTCTCTGCGGCTGATCAAAGAATTTCATTCCCAAAGCTGAATACTTTGCAATGTTCTGCAATGTACTTCAGCTAATCAAATGTTCTGTGTGAATTAAAAAAAAAAAAAAAGTCACAGGAAAATTTTCTTTATATATGAAGAAGTGCAATTGCATCTTTTATAGAAATGCAAAAGCCATTTCATAAAACGCTGACATACTCACGCGAATGAAATTATTGGTGAATTTTGTGATTTCTCTCTTTCCCCCCCCCCCCCTAATCGGATGATAATTTAGCGGGTTTTTTTTTCCAACAATCGATTGATGATTTTCGAATTATTTCAGATTTTTCCCTCTGTCAACTGGCGAATTTGGCCTTTTTTCTCTGACCAAATCGATGAATTTCACAATTTTTCTCCTGCGGGATTAGGTGAAGAATTTTGATATATTTTCCACAATTCATTGATGAATTTCGCATTTTTTAACCACGACTGGTGGGTGAATTTTGTGATATTTTTCATTGACCTTCTGGCGAAAATCAGTTTTTTTTTTTCACACGACCGATCCATGAATTTCATGCTTTTTTACCGAAGACTGATTGGCAAATGTTCCAATTTTTTCTTGCGACAGATTGGAAACAATCGTTGGTTTTTTCCACGACTGATCGAAGAATTTCGTGAATTTTCTGACAACTTCAGAGTTTTTTTTACATGCGACTGATAAGCGAATTTCATTATATTTTCTTTTTACTGATTGGCAATTTTTTTCTCTTTTTCGTGTAAACGATTGGTAAAAAACCCTTTTTTTCTGCAACCGATCGACGAATTTCGCATTCTACTGCGACAGATCGGTGAATATCGTGATTATTTTCTCACGGTCGACTGGTGAACTTTGTCGCTTTTCTGCGACTGATTGGCCAAATCTTCATGGTTTTTTTTTTTTTTTTTTTTTTTTTTTTTTTTTGCACGACTGATCGACTAATTCTATTTTTTTCGATAATACACGGACGAATTTCACTTTTTTTTTTTTCCTGTGACCGATTTTAAAATTTTGCGATATTTCTCTTGAACCAGTAAGCAAGTCTTGACACAGATTGGAGAAAGTTGTGAGTTTTTTTCCGCTACTGATCTACGAATTTCGCAGATTCTTCTGACAATCTTCACGATTTTTTTTTAACCGCAATCGATTTGCAATTTTCACGATTTTTTCGTTGTAACATAGCAAATTTTGAGGCTTTTTTTTGCGAACGATTAGAGAAGATTGTAGTTTTTTTTTCGCTGTTTCTTCTAGAGGTGCACTGACAAATTTTGCGTTTTTTTTTATCTGCAACCGATTGGCGAAAATCATGGATTTTTTTCTCGCAACTGTTCGTTGAATTTTGTATGTTTTCCCACAGCAAGCTAAAGGATTTCATGAATTGTTCTCCATGACTGACGAATTACACGAGTTTTCTTGCGACCGATTGATGAATTTCGCAATCTTTTTAAATGAACGATTAAAAAGTTTGCGTTTTTTTTTTTTTTTTTTTTTTTTTTTTTTTCTTGAAAATGAAAATTTGAAATGTTCTGTAGTGAAGTCAATGTATGGCGCATTTATAATCATATTCTGCTTTGGGGAATTTTATTATGTCTTACTTTTCAGATTTTTTTTTTTTATTGCAGTATTTTCATCATTTTAGATTGAATTTTTTTACGGAGCCTTCCGATAAATTTTATTTGTAATATATAAAAATTTCAAAGGGGGGGGGGGGCACAATACTAGTCCCAAAGAGGGGCACTTTTATATGTTTTACCGACCCCTGTCATATAACATACTGTTGGAAAGACGTGTGACCTCTTATTCATGTTATGCACATCTGATGCCCCTCTGCCTACTTTGCTCTCCTGAGGGGGCAGTTTTCTAAATTTTGCCGAATCCCCTCATGTGACATATTGTCGGAAAAGCCTGTGATCACTTATTCATGTTAACGGCACATCTGATGCCCCTCTGTCTACTTTGCTCTCCCCTGAGGGGGGCAGTTTTCTAAATTTTGCCGAAACCCCTCATGTGACACATTGTCGGAACGGCCTGTGACTACTTATTCATGTTATACACATCCGATGTCAATGCCCCCACTTTGCTCCCCCTGAGGGGGCACTTTTCTAAATTTTGCTAACACCCCTCATATGACATATTGTAGGAAAGGCCTGTGACCACTTATTCATGTATGCACATCTGATGCCCCCCCGCCCACTTTGCTCCCCCCTCAGGGGGCAGTTTTCTAAATTTTGCCGAAACCCCTCATGTGACATATTGTCGGAAAGGCCTGGGACTACTTATTCATGTTATGCACATCTGTTGCCCCTCTGCCTACTTTGCTCCCCCCCTGAGGGGGCAGTTTTCTAAATTTTGCCGAAACCCCTCATGTGACATATTGTCGGAACGGCCTGTGACTACTTATTCATGTTATACACATCCGATGTCCCTGCCCCCACTTTGCTCCCCCTGAGGGGGCACTTTTCTAAATTTTGCTAACACCCCTCATGTGACATATTGTAGGAAAGGCCTGTGACCACTTATTCATGTTATGCACATATGATGCCCCCCTGCCCACTTTGCTCCCCCCTCCGGGGGCAGTTTTCTAAATTTTGCCGAAACCCTTCATGTGACATATTGTCGGAACAGCCTGTGACTACTTATTCATGTTATACACATCCGATGTCCCTGCCCCCACTTTGCTCCCCCTGAGGGGGCACTTTTCTAAATTTAGCTAACACCCCTCATGTGACATATTGTAGGAAAGGCCTGTGACCACTTATTCATGTTATGCACATCTAATGCCCCCCGCCCACTTTGCTCCCCCCTCAGGGGGCAGTTTTCTAAATTTTGCCGAAACCCCTCATGTGACATATTGTCGGAAAGGCCTGGGACTACTTATTCATGTTATGCACATCTGTTGCCCCTCCGCCTACTTTGCTCCCCCCCTGAGGGGGCAGTTTTCTAAATTTTGCCGAAACCCCTCGTGACATATTGTCGGAACGGCCTGTGACTACTTATTCATGTTATACACATCTGATGTCCCTGCCCCCACTTTGCTCCCCCTGAGGGGGCACTTTTCTAAATTTTGCTAACACCCCTCATGTGACATATTGTAGGAAAGGCCTGTGACCAGTTATTCATGTTATGCACATCTGATGCCCCCCCGCCCACTTTGCTCCCCCCTCAGGGGGCAGTTTTCTAAATTTTGCCGAAACCCTTCATGTGACATACTGTCGGAACAGCCTGTGACTACTTATTCATGTTATACACATCCGATGTCCCTGCCCCCACTTTGCTCCCCCTGAGGGGGCTCTTTTCTAAATTTTGCTGACACCCCTCATGTGACATATTGTAGGAAAGGCCTGTGAGCACTTTTTCATGTTATGCACATCTGATGCCCCTCCGCCCACTTTGCTCCCCCTGAGGGGGCTGTTTTCTAAATTTTGCCGAAACCCCTCATATGACATAGTATTGGAATGACCTATAACTAATTGTTCATGTTATACACATCTGATGTCCCTGACCCCTCTTTGCATCCCCCCCCCCCGCTGAGGAGGCACTTTTATCAATTTTGCTGGCACACCTTGTGACATATTTTTGGAACGGCCTGTGATCACTTATTTATTTTATGCACCTCCAGTGTTCCTTCTACCACTTCACTGGCTTATCTTTCAGGAAAACCACTGATATTTAAGACAAAAGCAGGCCGTACAGTGATACTGCATGATTTTATGTAAAGAGAATACACAGATTTTTTACTTAAAGGAAAACTTCAGGTATTTCGGACAACATGGTAAGAGAATGCGCAGGTTTGTTTACCTAAAGGAAAGCTGAAGGTATTTCGGACAAAAAAAGTGGGGGGTTAATTCAGGTTTTTTACCTAAAGGAAACCCGCAGATTTTTTTGTCCGAAATACCTTCAGGTTTCCTGAATGTTTTTTTTAAAGGTTTTTTGCTGACTTTTTTACCTGGGTAATTATATCTAAAAAATGACTTAATCGATTTTAACTAAATTTTGTATCTAACCGTTTTCTTGTGCACTAGAAAACTATTGATCTAGGTCACATGTTCGAGAAATTTTGATTGGTGGGTCACATTTGGGTCACTATGGGTCAAGCAAAAATTATCTAAAAAACTGCTCTAACAATTTTGCTAAATTTTGTATTTTATTGCTTTGGATTACGAGAAGACTATTGGACTAATTCACATGTTAGAGAAAATTCGATTAGTGGATAAATTTTGGGTCACTATGGGTCAAGCTATTTTAATCTAGAAAACGGCTCTAACGATTTTGACTAAATTTTGTATTATATCGTTTTCAGGCACAAGAAAAACATTGGGCTAGGTCGCATATTCAAGATCATTCGATTAGTGAGTCATTTTGGTTAACAATGGTTCAAGGTCAAGCTAATTATATCAAAAAAGCAGAACAAACAATTTTGACAAAATTTTGTTTTGCACCGTTTCCGGGCACGAGATATCATTGGGGCTAGGTCACATGTTCGAGAAATTTCGATTAGTGGGTCACTTCGGATCAAGTTTATTTTGTCTAGAAAACTGCTCTAACGATTTTGACTAAAGTTTGTATTATGTCGTTTTCGGGCAAAAGAATGGCATTGGGATAGGTCGCATATTCAAGGGCATTCGATTAGTATATATTGTCGCATATTCAAGTATATATAGTCGCATATTCATGACCATTATGGGTCACAATGAATCAGGGTGAAGCTAATTGTATCTAAAAAACGGAACAAACAATTTTGATAAAATTTTATTTTACACCGTTTCCGGACACGAAAACGTCATTGGGCTACTAGGTCACATGTTCGAAAATATTCTATTAGTGGATCATTTTTGGGTCACTACGGGTCTGGCTAATTTTATCTAGAAAACGGCTGTAACGATTTTAATTAAATTATGGATTCCATCGTTTTCGGAATCGAGAATAGATCATATATCGAGAAAATTTGATTAGTGTGCGTCATTTTGGGCCATTGCGGGTCAAGATCACGAAACTGCAAAGTTGGCGAAATATTGCGACATTTGGCCGAAAAATAAACTTTTAAGATCACGAATGCCAAAACACATACTTGGCGCCAAATGAAAGAATGTCAACAAATTTGGCTATATTTGGCAAAAAAATAAGCTTTCAGAATGTGAAGTTTTTTTTTTTTTTTTAAATTTTTAATAGGACTCGAGATATGTTGTTAAACCAATCAGAGTTGAGCGAAAAATGTAATTTGGACTGATGTACTTTCGTAGCAAATATGTAAATAATGTAAAATTTAGAAACGTATACGTACATAGCCCTATTGATTGCTTTGGTAAATAATACTGTTATAAAATAACATGCTTTATAGAAATAATGCAAAGAAAATTATACAATGAGAAGATTATATCGTGTTGAACACAAATCTAATTTTGACCGAGCTTAGCTCGGTCATCCCCGCTTGTTATCCTTGTTCTACAAAACTATTAAAGATTTCGGGTTCCAATTAAGTCAAAGTTTTGTATTCAGTACAACAGAATGTCTTCAAGAACTGTTTTTTTTCAGATATTTTCAATAAACGATTATTATTTCTTAATGTTACTGAGGCATTAGGTTGTAACGAAAGTTTTCCGCCAAATCACCATTACATAATACTAATTATAATATATATAATTAACTGTAATTATATATATAACCATCATTCCACCAAACCATCACAGTGTCATATGATAGAACACTAGTACCTAAAGCTGTACACTTTATTCGGTGCCATTCTCTTTCTGACTTTTTGCAACAGAACTGGAAGTAAATGATACTTCTAATCTGGTAGCATGATAGTTCCATTCCTGACACCTTATACTTAATGATAACGATATTTCTTTTACAAATTTTACAACATAGTTTTATAAAGCAAGTCTCCTTCTTTCAAATTCCGAAAATCGTTTGACAAAATATCAGCAAATACGTCAACGCGAACCGATTGCACAGACCGTATTAACTGTGGCGGAAAACTTTCGTTACAACCTGATATTTTAGTTATGTTTCTTGCCTTAATTATTTTAAATAACTTATTTAACAAGATTTTATGAGGGAAAAAATTCATTAAATATACAAGTATAAGTTTATATTAGTCTTAAGTTTGGCGGCCTTTTATTTTTAATCAAATTGCCTTGCAGTTTAAGAAGAAAGTATTGAATTCGTGAAAAATTTTGACTTCCGGTTTTCGACAGATATATAAGTTTTAGTAGCTCTTGAACACGATTTGACTATTTTTATAAAATGTCTCTCCGTGCGTCTGTGTCTCTGTATGTGACACAAATTCTGTGGACAATCTAAATCACGAATTAGTGCGTATATTAAGATGAAATTTCATATGATATTCTACCCATATTTGAATTGGTGCTGATTTGTTTTGGGACGAAGTTCACCAAGAACGTTTGTCGCAAATCGATGATTTGGTCTTTATATGCAATGCCTGAATATATCAGCTATGTAGTTTAAACGCAAAGAATTCAATAAAATTTTACGCTTAGTATTCTTAATATGGCAATACATTGCCATTACATCTTGATAAAGGACTAAGAGGGTTTCCTAAATTCAATGATTTGTTCGAAATGCGCGATGTTTATATCTCTAATATAAAGCCACGTAGATTAATTTGATTTCCCTGAACTGAATGTTTTCTCTGTCCCCGATTCCATGACAATATTATGCGTTTACGTAAAATTTATAAATAGGTCTATATGCTACATCGATGTAATTTATTGAACTGTATTTTTCAATTACACTTCCGTGCACTACAACAGCTCTTTAAGCCGTGACCTACACAATTGTGTAGGTGATCCTAAAGTAAAAGATTATTTCCAGTTTTTGTGCGATTTAAAACCTAATCTGCACATTTGTATGAGTTAATTGGCTTCAGATGTTTTGATAAGACACAACTATGTGGCACTAACTGCAAGACAGGGTTAGATTTTTTGCTTTTAAGAAGGCAATATCATCTGACAGCAATAGGCAAAAAGTATGTACTGTCGTAATTTCTTTTAAATATGACTTTTAGTATTTCCTTAAATTTTTCTTTTCATACACTTTATTCATGATTTTAATTGATTTTGTCCTTGATAAATTTAATTAGTCTGTACAAAAGCTGAAAAAGCTTATGACCTCACAATTGTGTAAGTCCGGCATTTACCATTTCAAAAATAGTTGCAATTAATAATATTAATAAAATTTTATTTTAGGTGAATTTTTGAAAGTTATGTTTTAGAAATTTATTTTTTATTAATTACATTTTTAAAACAGATTAATTTTAACCCATTTGTGCCTGATTTTTTGTTTTCTCAAATTTTTTGGTAAAATCACTTTAAAATGTTGCAAAATGAACTGGAAAAATACTAAAAAAAATTAAGCTTAATTTTTTTTTGTATTTATTTGATAAAATATAAAAGAACTAAATATGAGTATTTTTAGTAGAATAATGTGCATAATTATATATTTTGCCTAGATTTATATTTAAAATGATTTTAAATTGTATATTATGTACTATAATTAGTATTTTAATGAACTACAAAAAAATATATTTATTTCTTTGCAGAGACTAATAACGTTATAACTATTATTAAAAATAAAATAAGAATAATCGAATTGCAGACTTAATAAAAATTTGTTTCATAAATATCTCCGAAAGGAGATTGCATAAATAATTGTCTCCTAAATTTCTAACAAAAATATGTGCCCAGTTGTGCCTAGAACCTTATATTTTCTACATTACAAAAATGCATAAAAAATAGGCTTGAACATTTAATTTCGCAATTTTAAAAAATACGTTTTTCAAAAAAGTCCACAAGCTAAGATTATAACCATGGGTCCATGATAGCAAAAATACAAATAAACTTACTTTTTACATTTCGCCCTCTTGAAAAATTAAAAATCTATAAACACCGAAAAAAGCCTTAATTTAAGCAAATAAATATCCACCTTGTACTGTCATCTCTCGGTTATAGATAAAGACATTTATTGTCTGAGCGAAGCGAAGGCTAATACACAACACAGTATTAATTTCCGGTCAAAAACAGCTACGATGGATATTAAAACCTTTCGTAAAACCTTTCGTCAAGCATAACTCAAAAAATATTTGTCGGATTTCGGTTTTGGTTTTACCAGAAGGTACCTATGAAGGTAACCTACTGAATGCATCAACTATGAAAAATAAGTTCCAATTCGTTAAAAAATTATATTAAAAAAAAACTGATAAAAAAAGCACAATTTATCTACATACGTCACGGAAATTTTATGTATGTCATTTTCACCGGCTGGATGTTTTCGTAGAAAACCGAATTATAGCCCATGGAGCAAAGAAAATATGCCCGCACTAATATTAAAGTGCAAAAAAAAAAAACATATTTAAATTTAATCAAACAGGAAAATAAATCTGGATTTTTTTTTCTATTTCAAAGAAAAAAGCCATAATAATGTAGGATTTCAGATTTTACGATAATCTACCCAATAGCATTTTTTAATCGCCAAAAGCAACCAACATTTATATTTTGCGCGTGAAAATTTGAAACAGTTATTTTATGTTTAAATAAACAATCTTTATTTGTGGCATCATTTATTCTTAATTTATTTATTTTTGTCTTTTAGTATTTTAAATGAAATTTCGGTGCTTGTTAGTTATCCCGTCGACCAATTTTGCCAAATTATATAAATCGCCAAACCACCCGCCAAATTATACAAATTGGCATAATTTTTATTTTAAATAACTTTTTTTTTAAAAATAACTTAATATTAATAGTAAATAATTTAAATATTTTAAAGAACAAATAAATTAGTATAACATTAATAAAAATACAAATAAAACGTCGAAATTAAAATCACTTGATGACGTAAACACGTGTTGTCAAGTGAATGTGACATTTACGATCAACCATTATTGGCATTTAATCTTACAATTTTGCGACAGTAATTTAGTCGACGGGATAACTAACAAGTACCGAAATTTGTATTTTTTCAGAATAGGCGTCTTATAGGTAAAGAAAATGGGTTTGGCGAGAGAAGTAAACTTTTCATGCATATTTTCTGGTAACCTACTCATTCTTTCATGTGCCCAAGCAATTTTTTAAAGATTTAAACAATTGATTTAGTGTAAACAAGACATTTACGCACAGATGTCACATGCGCACCACGTTGGCGCGATTTTTTTTTCTGACGCCAATGTCATACACGCACCGGGGTACTCAACTGGCGCCAAAGTGTCGTTATTTTGCTTGATGGTAACCTAGATGTTGTTGTTTATTTATTAATAAATTGTTTATTTACTTTTATTTTCTTTTTTTAAATTATGTAAATTGTTTTGTTCTATAGTTATTAATTAAACTTTTTTTATTTATTGTTATTCCCTTTTTAAAAATATATTTGAAACTGGTATTCGAAAACGAGGTTTTCGCAAAATTGGCGTCAGAAAAAAATCTGGTGGTGCGTATGTGTCATCTGTGCCAAAACGGTTTATATTTGTTTGTAAAAAATAAACATAAACGTTCATCAGGTTTGTAATAAATTGTCAGGTTTGTATCTTTTTTTAACAAATCTCACTTTCTGAAGCCAAAACTGCTTAAAGCTTAAAAAAAAAAAAAAAAAAAAAAAAAAAAAAACCTAATGAACTAACTAATTTCACTGTACTTTAATGTTGTTAAAGTACAGTGAAATTAGTAAAAACGTGTATTTTAAATGAAGTGAGTCAAAGCTTTGTATTTTAAATGAAATGAATGCAAGATGAATATAGTATGGAAAAAATATTCTCAATATATCACCTGCGCTTGACTGACTTAAAAGTATCAATATTGCAATTGGTACAAGCTATGCAAAATGAAACAATTATGTTATATCCACTCTTCGTGCAAGAAAAATGGCCAATAATTCGTATTCAGATACATAGGCAAGGTTGACGTCAAACAAGGGTAATACTAACAGCAACATTGTTATAACGGACGGGAGTTATAATAGCTAAGTAATAATGGCTTTAAGCACACATTCCGCACAAGCAGTTTTTTACATATGTTCCGAGTGAAGCTCGATCATCAAGGTGCTAATTATTCATACAAGCAACCGTTACATAAACAAAAGTGTAAATTTTAAATGTAAATATTTGCAATCTCGCATTCTCCACCCCCCCCCCCTCACTCCCCCAAAAAATTAAAAATAAAATGTTACAGCAATGAAATTTAATTGGAGTTAAGCGAAACTTTTTAAAATAGGATATTGGTTGAAAACCAGATTACGGAATATTCCTATAATATTTGAATTATTCACGGTACATTTTTTTTAGCCCGGTTCAGATTTTGCAAAGAGTATTTTATTTTTATTTTTTGTCAAAGCCGCCTTTTTTCCCCCGCAAGTGTAACTTGTGTTGATGTTGAAAGAGATGTTTTGACTTATGCTATTATCTCTTCTTATTATTTTTATTTATTTACTTTTTATTATTTTTAATTAAATGAGTCAAATCGTGTTTATAAATTTATTTAATGTGTGTATATTAAATTAAAAGAATGCATTACGAAAGATGGCGATAAGAACAATATTTGACAATTTATGAATTGCGCTCACCTAAATGCTTTATTACCAAGTGTTTAATTCCCTTCATGGAATTTCATTGTTATATGGACTTTGCTTTTTTAAAATAGCTTGACGCAATTCGAGTTTAAGAAAGTCCGATTTTTTGTCAAATGATATAAACGACTATGAAAATAAAACTGAAGAAGTATTATACTGGTTTATGTATGTATTTTAAAAAATGCAAAAATATCGGTATGAAACAGCGAATAGGTTGTCCGAAAGTAATGTAAATGTATTCCTTTTCTAGGCTATTCTATCTCTTGCCAGGACCCTTAACAGAGGGAAGAGCTGGTTTAAAATTGATATGGATTTTTTTTTTCAGGTTCACTAATCTAGATATTTCATCATTTGAATTAGTAACCAGTATATGGCCAATTAAAGATAGTATCTCATTTTCTTTACTTGCAACAAGTTATTATTAAATCTATGTTCTCGGCAATATCGCTCAGACTAATCCCTCTGAGGGAAGTCCTAGTAAATAATGATTTCATGCAATTTTCATGTTATAAAGAAGAAGAAAATTTTACAAATTCATTAAAATTTGAAACGTCCCAAAAATGGGACGCTAGGCATAAATGGGTTTTAAATTAATATGATTGTGCTATTCAAGATTTCTATTTAAAATAGATACTATTCGAGAAATAATATGCACATGCAACAAACTGTATGTTTCTGTTCTGAGTTATAGATGACATATATGAGATATAAGTTTTATACGATTTATGTGCATGCCACGAAAGAGATTTTTAATTTTGAGAAATTCATTCCATTTTGTAGACACAGCAAGTAAACCGCCAGGAATGAATGATAAATTATGGAAAGTTCAGCAAATGCTCGATAGATTCTGTAGTGTCTGCTTCAATTTACCAAGAGATCAGGGAAATTTTTCAATAGATGAGCAGACGATACATTTTCTTAGGACATGCTTCAGTAAAACAGTATGTAAAAAACAAACCACACCCTGCGGCAATAGCATCATCTGGGATAGTTTTAAATTTTGTAGCATACCAGTGAGAAAGCACACACTTGCTCCACAAGGATCTAGGCTTAGAAACTTCTGTAGTCCTGACTCTGGTTATATCCTGACCTATTTGTATGTACTCGATTAGTATTTCAACACAATACCGCGTCTGGAAGAACTAAAAAAATGACATTTGAAGGAACAAGAACAATCCAAACAGAGTGAAGTGCATCTCATTTGTCGACGGCTCTTAAGAAGCATGAGAGCATTGATCACGTCTCAGAAAATGAAATTGTAATGGTCGAGTGGAAAGACAATATGAATGTTGTACTGTCGTCGACATGTACAGGACCTAACTCGCTGTAGACCGTCAAGCGCTGGTCTAAGGAAGAAAATTTGAAAGTCGATGTCTCTTGTCCAGACAGCGTTATGAGCTACGAGGTATCAATGGGAGGTGTGTAGATTTGCGATCAGCAAATGGAGGAATATCGAATCTAGTATAAAACAAGAAATTAGATCTTGAAAACAACAGTTTTTGTCATCTCCTTCACCTGGCTGTAGTAAATTCGTGGTTTCTCTACAAACGAGATGCCAAAGAAAACAAGTTACCTCGTAAAAAACACTTGATTTACTATCGTTTCCATTACGTTCGGCTTAGAAACTGTTGGATGTACCATTACCAAGAAATAAAATATCAAGGGCTGTCCTCAGTGGCAGCGAAGAAGAAGAAATTGAATATGGTATTGGTGTCTCATGCATATCTGAATTCTACAATCCGCCCATAAATATACCCTTTGAAAGTAAGAGGTTAGATGCAACTAGTCACTGGCCTTGTTTCGACGATCTTAAACCTGGCAGGGGTTACCGGTATCAAAATTGTTCCAGCCGTACAAGAGTGAGATTCGATAAATGTAATGTTTATTCATGCCTGTCCAAAAACAAAAAGTGGTTTCAAATGTTTTCATTGTGGGTGATGAAAATTATCTTAATAAACAACAACGTTTTTTGACACAAGTTTTATGTTTAGATATTTGCACACGTAATCCTAAACTACACAATTGTGTAGATTATAGTAGCGAAAATCAGATACCTCATACAGGGTCACTTGAAAGTCAGTGGTTAGTACAAAGGATAGAAAATATTACTTCGTCCAGCTTTGTGAAAGGACATAATGGAGTAATATAAGTTGATTTTAGAAAGAGGAGAGAGGTTGTAGGAGGTAAATTTTGACAATAACACGGGTGTCGAATTATTTAACGTTATAACTTACTATTAGGATTGAAATAGTATATAAAAAATGTAATTATTGAACTTAATTAATTCTAATATTCTAATATTCATAAAATCAGTTATAATCTGAAAAGAAGAAAATAAAAGAACAGTTCGAAAGAAAAGACAGCAAATATACACATAAAATCAATTTTATTTTCAAACAAACAATATACTTAATTCAAATAGATATACCGTTGTTTCAATATTTTATTTCGTATAAACATTTAAATCGTTAATTTTATAATGAAATGCTAGTACACAATGCAAAAAAAAATTTAGATTTTAATTATAATCCCTATTTTTGCCTACTCTCAGAACAGTTCCAATAAAATGGGCTTCTTAGCCAAAGTGTTAATAAAGTTCTAGTTGATTATTGTTATTATTATTATTTTCCTTATTTTTTTACACAAGTGAGGTACATATAAATTAAATTTGGAATATAAAATTAAATTCTGTAAACAATATTAAATATGTACATTTTGATACAGAGAAATAAATAATAGCCATGAATCTTATTGAAGTAATTATTAAAATAAATCTCACAAGAACCAGACTTTGACTAGGCAGGGGCTTTTCGCTCATCTATGGTACACTGCATTGTCCGTGTGATTCGCACTTTTAAAATGTTCATCAAATATACAAACGTTTATCATAGTCCGTTTGATTTCACATAGATATTGTGACATTTTGCTGTATACCGACCAGTTGATTCAAAGTCATTTTTCTTGTTTTCCGATGAGTCTCTGATGATATAATTCTTTACTTTATAAAATGAGCTTTCTTCTTGGTGGAAGTGAATTCTTTTAAGAGTACCGCTTCAGTAGAAATACTCTTCAGTGTAGTTTCTCGTGAAAATCTGCTTCGCTCTGTTTTCCTGTTTCCAGAACACAAAGTTGAAGTCTTCGTCGCTCAAAAAAAAAAAAAAATTCCAAAATATTATTTGTCGTCGAATCGAGCTAGGAGATCTTCTTATGTAGCATAGTTCTAATTAAAGCTGCATCTAAAATAAGGTATAGCAAACACTAGTCTTCGTGCATGCCGATATTTCTGAATCATAGTATACATTCTTACTGATGCATATGGTAAACGACATTTTCTTGTGAGAGCTTAGAGTCTTCAGGTCTTAATAGAATAATATTGTTACGAGAGAACTTAGAGTCTTGAAAATAACCGACATGTTGTGAGAGCGCTTGGAGTCTTAATGAAACAACCTTATTGAGAGAGAGATTAGAGACAATACATTTTCTGAATCCTCTCTCTCTATCTCAATTTTGAGAGGGCTTATTCTGAACAATATTAATTTTCTCATTGGCTCCTTCGTTTCACCTCCTTATTGGTAAGATTCATTCTGGATGCTGACTCACTCTTTCCACTACTCCTGGGCGTGCGTCTTCTATTCCCCTTTGCATAGCTAATTTTTTTTACTACTTAGGGGCTCTAGCCCCTCCTGGGATGCCACACACAATGAAGTAGCAAAAACTTTCCTCTATCAGTCGTAAATTTTCACTTAAAAGCATCATAAATTTTTGCCAGCCTGCTTATTCAGTCCTTGTCAGCATACGGCGTCAACAGTGCTTTTATGATAACTAATTGCCTTATTTTTGTCTGGTCCTTGTGAGAGAATTTTTACACTGTTTATACACACATAAAATATCATTAAAATTCAAATTATTAATATTATTCCAAAAAACTTTTGATATTATTATTCCTTATATTTTTACCAACATAACGATATCTATGAACACATATTTATTTATACTTATACACATTTAAAATTGTAGAACAAGTATTGTAGTATGGTTCTCTGTACAACATAGATTTAGTCAAAAAACGACTGCAATAAGGCCGAACCTACACAATTCTGTGGGTCCTTCATTGGCATAACCTGACATAGGGGATTTTTTAATGGGTTTTTTTTTCAATCAAATACGATCCTATCAATTAGGGGAAAACACCCAAACTTTTAATTTCTACCAACAAAATCTCCCGGTCTTAAAGAGATAGGTTGTAAATAGCTAAAGAAAATCGCAAAGGTTTTTTTTTTTTACTTTTTTTATTTATTTTTTATTTTTTTTGCATTTTTTGTCATGTTTTCTTGTTTAAATGCCAGTAATATTTCTGTAATATTAAAATTAAGCTTAGAGATACTGTAACGTAATTTGTAGTTTCAACCAGTTCCCTGAATTCTGATAAGACTAATTCATTCTGTCCTTGCACCTGCTAAAGCCATAGGATCACAAGATGATTTCCAAGAGAGAGAAACGAGGAGAACACAAGCATGGGTGAAAGGCTAAAGCTGTGATCAGACGTACTATCCTATGATATATATAATTTTTCCTCTGTATCATTTTTAATGTATGATAATAAGAAAGGAAAGGAGCAATATTTAACTGTCTTATCAGGATTCCTAAATTCTTTTCTAAATGTTTAATCACACTTAAGATATATTAAACTATCAAATTAAAAAAGGAATTAAAAAATTAAACATTTTAATTTTAAGTATAATTTTAACTAATTTTCAATTAATTTTCAGCAGTGAAATTACGGCCGAAAATATTGAATACTATATACGTGAAACTTTTCTAATTGCTAACTAAGCGTAAACCAACAAAGTGAAAAATGCCATAGCTGGGAATCGAACCCGGATCTTTGGAATAACGCTCCAATGTTTTGGTAGAACATTGGAACCTAATCCAAGGATCCGGGTTAGATTTCCGGCTTCGACATTTTTCACTTTCTTGCTTTTCGCTTAGTTAGCAATTGGAAAAATATCACGTATATAAAATTCTTTCAATTTTTATATATATTTTATATTTTTTATTAACTAATATACTTCGCCGTTGCTGCTTCATAACCAGTTGGCATAGATTATCGAAAATGATTTGGCGCACAATTAAATCCATTGTTTTTGTAACCCGTAAATAGCTCTAACCTTAAAGAATATTTGGCGATTTGCCACTTGCAGCCAGTTAACGAAAAAATGTTTTAAAATCAATTTCTTAACATCACATATAAAAGTAAAAATATTTACTAAAAGACGCATATTACACACAAAAAGTAAAACTTTTAAAGTCTAAAACCGACAAGTTTCAGTCCCTCTGTGGCCATCTTCAGGTCTTACTTCAGTACGAGGGAGGGAAAAAAATATATATATATTGTCTTTCTCGGACTGAAGTAAGTCCCTGAGGATGGCCACAGAGAGACTTTTAAAGTTTTATTTAATGTTTTAAAAGTTTTAACTTTTGTGTGTAATATATGTCTGTTATTAGATCTTTTTATTTTTATATGTTATGTTAATTTTAAGATGTAACAGCCCTTTATTTTAATTTATCAATTTGGTAATTTATAATTAATTTCTAAAAATAATAAAATGTTGCATTGTCATCGGAAACACACCTGTATAGAATTTGTTTTATAATTTTAGTCGATTAAGAGGTGAGTGAAAAATTCATTACAAAATTCCATCTGTACATACATAAACATTGTTAAATTAAGAAAAATAGATTAAAACACGGCAGTTTTGTTTATCTTTAAACGCTGTTTTTATGTATTTTTTAAACTAAGTTGCTAGCGATAATCGGTTTTCAGACTGTTCAGAAAGAAAACCAATAATGAAGAAAACTGAACTTTCTAGAACATTTTTCCTACGAAAATACAATTAATGTTCCTGGAAAAAAGAAATTAAACATACATTTATCTATAGAATAATAACACAATTTAATTTAACATTTTATGAAAAAATACAGATTTTTTTTTTTAAGTGTACAGTTCCTGAAAGTTAATTCATTATTCCTTGTTCGTTTAGAATTCGACGTTTCGAACGCAAACAGGTCATCAATCAATGTGTTCTGACAGTTTTCATCAGTGTAGAATTGATTTTGTTGTATTCGTTGTTTTGGTCCTTTTTGTCTTTAAAAGCTTTTTGCTAATATTATTTGTAAGGTAAGATACGCATGTTTACGAAAATAGAGATATGTGCATATTAAAATATTTGTTACAATATTGCAATTTATTTTATTTTATTTTATTCTTTGTTTAAACTCTTCTTTAATTTCATACGAAAATTCTTTGAAAGTAAGTACTTACATAACAAAATTCTACCAAAAAATTATGTTTATGTTTAAAAATTATAGTGAAATATTAAAATAGCTGCTGTAATTTGAAACAAAAATAAAAGATCCAATTATTTTCCAAGAAATATCTTATTAAAGAAATTAATTAAAAAATACCACACTGAAAAAAAAAAATACGACCAGTTTTCCTGTTAGAATCGAAAAAATAGTTGCCCTTATCGTCCCGGAAAATTTTCCGACCCAGCTCGGGTTGGGTTGGGTCGGGTTGATTTTTGACGGCCAATTATCTACACGAGGGATATAGGCCCACCGACCCAGCTCGGAATAAAATCCGTAAAATCGGAATAAAATCTGGAAATTTTTCCGGTACGATAAGGGCAACTATTTTTCCGATTCCTACAGGAAAACTGGTCGGATTTTTTTTTTTTTTTACAGTGCAGCTAAAATACGCATTGTCTGTATGTTAAGACATAGAAATTTATATCTTTACTTCAAAATGTAATATATGTAGGCTTCCCTCGATCAATGCAGGATATTAACCTTACGATATCATCACTCCTCACGATAAAATACACCAGTTTTGTCGTTGCTTTTTATCTTTCTGTAAAAAGGATAATAATAAGGAATCCGTACTAGAGTGCTCCGCAAACATAGGAAAAAATACGGTTATATAAAAATTAAAAGATGTTTAAACACATACCTGGTGACACATACATTATTTAAAAATTTACATCGAAATCATATTGATACGGAAATGTATCATTTGTATTAATATAGTATAGGTTGGCAAATGTAGAGCATTTTTCCCTGGCTTAGCGTTGCTAATTATTCCAGCGATATTACCGCGCTAATAGAAACATAGATTGAATGGAAAAAACAACAATATAGCCACAGTCAACTTCTCTGAAACTGTATATACATATAAATAATTAATAATGTACTACGATATTGTTTTTAGTGGACTATTATTAGAACGTACATATTACATCATGATTCAAACTTTTTTAAAAGTTCATTTAATGTTACTGAACTTCCATTAACATAACTCAATCTTAAATTTAATTCTGTCTTTAGGATCTTGATGCTGAGTTACATATCATCAAGTTAATTGTTAAAAAGTAACTAATTTGATTTAAAACTTATTGTAATATAGTTTTGTCACTAGAAATTTACATACATTTTAATTTATTTAAACAAAAACGAATCTATTGTCAATTGCACAGTTTTTTCTTCTTCTTTTTGAAATACATCATGCGATAAAACAAAATATGATTTTCTGATCCTTTGTACATTTGTATATTTTTTCTTCTGATGTCTGAGGCTATATCTATTAAATGCTGCTTGAGGATTTTTTTTTTAATTCTGAGAATGAATTCTTTGAACGTTATTTATTTTTTTAAGAATTTCCGCAGATTTTTGTTTTCAAAAATTCAATGCTAAAAAGTATCATAAAGTAAACACTCCGTACTTTACGCACTAGTCGACATTTTGCATGTACTTTTTCAAGGAGCATCTAAAAATGCCGATACTAACTAAAGCTGCACTGAGCGAGAGATGCTTGTACTATATACAAAACATATATATATGTATACAGGGTGATTCATAAAAATCGAAACAATAGACCATCTCCTTAAAT
The DNA here is from genome assembly GCA_963932465.1 of Maratus speciosus. NCBI lineage: Eukaryota > Metazoa > Arthropoda > Arachnida > Araneae > Salticidae > Maratus > Maratus speciosus. The sequence goes on along the minus strand of OZ010790.1, from coordinate 171,071,840 downwards.
ATTGCCCCTAAGCACATACTTCCAATTGCAAATTTTCAGAAGAAAAGATGCCAAATTTAATTACATAAGTTGTAACTCCATGGGGGGTGGGGGTCTATTTGAGAAAATAGCAAAACTAATTTTTTATACGGCTCCCGTTGGGTAAAATTTCCAATTAGAAAATTTTCCCTTATCCCTTCCTGAATAACACAAAAAATAATTCATCTCGGTATCTGCAAAACTCGCAGAGTTATTAAAATTCAAAATTCGCGACTTAGACCATTTTCCTATGTCTCTGAGCGACGAGTTATTAACTCATTTTGAATGCAAGATATTGATCTTCCACAAATTGTACGTTATTAAAAGGTGATTTAAGACAGTGACTCTCCTTTAAACATAAAATAGCAGTGTATAGATTTTAATTTAAGCCTTCTTTCAAATTATGCTGGAGGCCTTTATTAGAGGTCTGCACGGGTCGAAATATCCAGACCCATAGAAAGAAGTTCGTCCCGGCCTGGAAATATGTTTAAATCTTAGCCCGAGTCCGGTTTGGCCTGACTGAATTTCTAAAAAGCATAGTTTTTTACGTCGATATGGTTAAAAATTGTTTCGTATGAAAGAGTTCTGACCAAAAATAGCTTTATAGCTTTATAATAGCTTATAGATTTTCTTTTTATATGTTCATAATTTCATTTTTAAAGAAGCGTCAAAGGATGTTATATTCATTTTTTTTAATGAATCTCTATTTGTAAGTAAATGTTTCACGTACCATTTAATATCCTTAATCCATAATCCATGTATTGGAGACTTTCAAAAATGATATACAGTAAAACCTTCTAAGACGAATCACACAGACAAGAAAAAAATGGCTTATAGACAATTTCCCATCTTAGGAGGTGCAAATGTATTCTATTCTTTTATCAAGTATTGTTATATTCATTTTGCAAGGTTCAAACAATTATTCCGATTTAGACTGGATTCCGTAATAGGCAGGTTCTTTTTCACTTGTTTTACTGTCCTTTTTTTATTTTTTTTTTTATTTACTATCCTTTAAAAACGATTTTTAAAGTTTAATTTTAAATAGCAAAATGTTTTATTTGTAATGGCGATTTAATAATATATGCATTTTTTGTAAATTTTTTGGGTTGAGCCAAACTTTACCGATTTTTGCACGGATTAGGTGAGTCAGATAGAATGATTTTAATGCGGGTTCAGTCGAGTCCGGGACAGAAAATTTCGCCCCTTGTAGATCTAGAAAGAAAGGTAGCCACTCCCGGTCCTGTATGAAAAATACATTAGGCCCAGCCGAGACTGGTCCGACACCAGAATACAGACTTCGGCGGGACGATATAAAACCTGAAGTTATGAGGGTTAAAATTATGAAAACACTCTTAATCGGTATGTTAGAAAAAAGCTTGTTTTAAATAGTACAGAAAGAAGGTGGAAAGACCAAAAGTTAAACTGAATCGGAAGTTTAAGCTACAGGAAGGAGTTACATACTCACCTGCAATTTTTTAAAAAGCATTTAAACATTTTATTAGGTGCCAATCTTTGTTTAAAACTTTAAATGCGTTTTAAATTATTAATTTAAATTGTTAAAAATAATTAATTTAAATTTATTAATTTAAATGCGTAATTAAAATTAAAATTAATTTAATTTAAATTATTAATTTACATTTTTAAGTAAAAAATTGTTTAAAAAAGGGGGAGTGCAAACTAGGAACGTGACCGTTTTGATTATTTTACAATAATTTTGGTTGGACAAATTTGAAAATATATTTATTTTTGAAAATATGATTTTTTAGAAATAAGTTACGTCATTTTTTAAATATGTGTTTTTAATATTTTTAATATTAATATTTAAAAAATCCTAAAACAAACAAAATTAAAATTATATTTCCCTCTTTAATTAAATAAAAAACAGTTTGAAATTCGACGGTAATATTTCGAGTTATAACGATTTTAAATTACCCCAATAAAAAAATAGTAATAATTTAAAAAAAAAATTAAACTTACTGAGAAATTTTAGGATGTGATTTTATTTGCAAATTATATGGTTAATCATCACAAAAACAGAAAAATCTAATTCTAAGTCAATAAATATATTTTTTGCATGTATCCTGGAGCTTTTAAAGTAACATTGTTTCTTGAATAACACTCAATTCAATTTGTGTCTAATCCCTTAAAACCTGACGAATTATTTAAACAGGCATAACTCCATGAGTTTTGCAGATATGAAGATGAAACTTTTTATGTTTAATTGAGGAATGGATAAGGAAAAAATTCCTAACTGGAAATTTTACCCTACGGGGGCCGTATAAAAATTTAATTTTCGTATTTTCTCAAATAGACCTCCCATGGAGTTGTAACTTATCTCATCAAATTTTCCACCTTTTTTTATGAAACTTTGCAATTGGAAGTATGTGCCTAGGGGCATTAATTAAGGAGATACCCTATTGTTTCGATTATTAATCACCCTGTATATTAGCTTAAACCCTTTTAAACTTCTTGAACTTTTAGCAGGAAAACAATGCTCATTTTATACTATATTGCGCCAATGTTGCAATTAAATCGAATTCTTTGAATGAAATACAAATATTGGTTAAATAAGTACACAAGTTGTGTGCAAACATTGCAACTGTTTTCATTGAAATTACATTATTACAAATATAAAAATTTATAATATTTGGAACGGATTGAGGAAACACTTTTGACAAAATTAGTGTAGTACTGGTCATAAAAATCTCAAGGCTGGACCAATATTTCCTTGAAAAATTGCTTGTATTAGCATAGGTATAGTCAATTCACAAAATATTGTTTGATACTAATGTAAACGAAGATAGCATAAAATACGTCATTGATTGAAATATTCAGAATTACTAGAGATAAGGTTTTCTTCTTACTTGACAAAAACATTTTGGAAATTACACTTAAATTCAACTTAAGAGGGTTCGGGGCTAAAAATTCTCAAAAAAATGCAATTTTTTTTTAATTGGCTTAAAAAAAAAAAAAAACCAAAAAAAAAAAACTCAGTTTCTGGTGTTAAATACCGCAAACCGCATGCTTTTATCTTCATTAGATCCAGAGATATAACACTTTTGCCTTGAGAAGCGATGCACTTTACCTTCACTTTAACTGACTTTAACTATATTTATCTTAGAATGAATTTTTTCACGATTTGTCAACTTAAAAAAAATATTTCTAAAGTTCCTTGCAAGATATATGTCTGAGAGTTTTAACAGAAAGTTTATGCTATATTTCCAACAAATTGTCTACAGGATTTTTAATTTTGAGAGTTAATTCTGAAAATATGCTAATAAATGCAAAACTCACTTATAAAAGAACTTCATTTATTTACTTAATTTTTTTTTATAAAATTCGTAATCAATATTTTAAGAAATCCTGAAGACGAACTAAAATGACACATTTTCTCTACACAAAAGTGTAAAAATTTTATAAATCGAGTAAGTACTTCCAGAGTTATATCAAAAATTAAATATGTTTAAAATTTTAAATTTTAAATAAAAAAAATATTTAAAAATTTTCACATTTTTTTGCATGCAATATACTTATTATATTAAAACGTATTTCAGAAAAAAAAATCATAACAAAATCTCTATAAATAAAAAAAAATAGAATTTTGAGCCCAAGGCCACAGTAGGGGCTAATAATAAGCTAGAAGTAGCTAGGAGTCGTTCGGTAGCTTCATCGCTCCGAGCCCAACCCTTCCCGCTTTTCGGTGTCTTTAATTTGTGTAATTTTCCTTTTAATTTTGTCCGGTTTCAATTTTTGATTTTTTTTTTCAATCTGGCTTTCGCTAGAGAGTCTTTCATTCGGGACGTGGCTGGGGACCTAAGAATCTTGCTTCCGCAAAAGAGTCGGACTAGAGTAGAAGAATAAAGGGCTGCGGACGAAGATGGGCCGCTCGCCGCGGCGATTGACAAAATTAACGCAGGCCTTTATTCTTCTACTCTAGTCCGACTCTTTTGCGGAAGCAAGATTCTTAGGTCCCCAGCCACGTCCCGAATGAAAGACTCTCTAGCGAAAGCCAGATTGAAAAAAAAAAAATCAAAAATTGAAACCGGACAAATTTAAAAGGGAAATTACACAAATTAAAGACACCGAAAAGAGGAAAGGGTTGGGCTCGGGGCGATGAAGCTACCGAACGACTCCTAGCTACCTCTAACTTATTATTGCCCCTTAAACCTCTGTCCAATAAATAATCTTTAAGTGAGTATAAAAATATCAAATTTATGCACTTTACCTCTTTTAATGAAAACGTAAGAATTAGAGCATTGTAATACCAAATTCAACGCAAGCACAGAAAAAAAGACGAATAAAATTACTATAATGTCTATATAAATTAAAAAAAAAAATGATGCTATCTCTCTATTCTAAAAAAAAGTAACTACCGCTGTCACCGCCGCCGCCGCCGCCGGTTTTGAATTTTTTGTGACCGGAGGTCTTTCTTCGTTAATATTAAGAAAAATAATGCATACAAAAATATGAAAATCGGTAGTATTATACAGAAATGTTTGATAAATACGCTGATGCAGACAGTTTTCAGATCGAAGAATTATTTTAAGAGATATTTAATGCTAAAGTTGGACAAAATCGTTCCACTAAAAACGTTTTATAGGAGCAAAAACTGTTCATAGGAATTTAATCATTTTTAGATCATTTTATGCGTTAGAATTCGCCGAAGGGCAGATTGCATTAATTTTTTTTATTTTGACTAATTTTTTGAGGTTTTTATTTCTATTTTAAATTCAGATTTTCGGCATTTCTAGAGATATTTTAAACAGATTTTAGAAAGTGATATTAATTTAAACTGTTGCCAACTGTATAAACAGCGGACGCAATAATGTTTGCTTAAAAAAAAAAAATATATTTATACGTGTAAATAAATTAAAAATTTATTTACACGTGACTATTATAAACAGAAAAAAACATTTGGAATTAGAATTAAATAATTATGTACAAAAAGCAGGAACTTATTAAAAATTATGTCATAAAAACTATAATTACACGTGAATTTTAAGAGAGAAAGGAATTTGTAAAGCAATAAATTTATTAACATGCGTTAGAAGTCTTAAATAGGAGAAATTACGTCATATTTACGTCACATTACAGTTATTACATAAAATGAACACAAAATAATATTGCAAAACGGTTTAAATTTAGAAATTGCGCTAGACATTTATTTGATATTTTAAGAGGATACTTTTCAACTATTTTTGTTAGGAAAGCGCAAATAATATGTAATTTCTAACACAAGTATTTTCACGTAAATATTAAAAAGAGAAAGAATAGTTTGGTCAAAATTACGTCAGATTAAAAACGATTAATTTAGAATGTCGCATTTAAAAGAACTTTCTTTTCACTTTGTTAAAAAATACCAGGAGACAAAGACTCTGTTTACTTAATTCCTTTTGTATTAGCTTATTTTGAAGTGTTGTTACACGTGTCTACGTCATCAAGTTATTTTTATTTCGACGTTTTATTTGTATTTTTATTAATGTTGTACTAATTTATTTGTTTTTTCGTTATTTAAAATAAAAATTATGTCAATTTGTATAATTTGGCGAGTGGTTTGGCGATTTATATAATTTGGCGAAATTGGTCGACGGGATAATCAAGTAGTACCGCAACGGATTTGGCGTTAAAATTCCCCAATCAAAGAGAAATGAATAGAAATACGCTTATAGAGAGATCGCCACTGTTTTTTAAATTATAATTCAATCTCTCGAAATCTTTTTAAAGCCGATCAAATTATTGTGCATTTAGAGTCTACGGTGTCTGGACGGGGGTTGGCGAGCGTAGCTCGTAGGGGGCCGAGCCCCCTAGTTAAGTACAAAATTGTAGTGCAAAAATGACACAGATCATATATGGTATAGTTAATACTCAGTTACAGTTTTAACTAAGTGATATTTAGTTATACGTTATTTTAAAATCATATAAAATATAGTAGTCAAAAGAAACAAGTAGTGTAAGAAATGTATCTTTTTATATCTCTCTATTCTAAAAAAAAGTAACTACCGCTGTCACCGCCGCCGCCGCCGCCGCCGGTTTTGAATTTTTTGTGACCGGAGGTCTTTCTTCGTTAATATTAAGAAAAATAATGCATACAAAAATATGAAAATAGGTAGTGTTATACAGAAATGTTTGATAAACATGCTGATGCAGACAGTTTTCAAATCGAAGAATTATTTTAAGAGATATTTAATGCTAAAGTTGGACAAAATCGTTCCACTAAAAAAGTTTTATAGTAGCAAAAACTATACAGCGGAATTTAATAATTTTTAGTTCATTTTATACGTTATAATTTCACGGTGTGCAGAATTGATTTATTTTTTTAATTTGACTCATTTTTCGAGGTTTTATATCTATTTTAAATTCAAATTTTCAGCATTTCGAGAGATATTTTTTACAGATTTTTGAAAGTGATATTAATTTAAACTGTTGCCAACTGTATAAACAGCGGAAACAATAATGTTTGCTTAAATATATATATATATATATATGTATTTATACGTGTAATAAATTAAAAATTTATTTACACGTGACTATTATAAACAGCAAAAAAAAACATTTGGTATAAGAATTAAATAATTATGTACAAAAAGCAGGAACTTATTAAAAATTACGTCATAAAAACTATAATTACACGTGAATTTTAAGAGAGAAAGGAATTTGTAAAATAATAAATTTATTAACATGCGTTAGAAGTCTTAAATAGGAGAAATTACGTCATATTTACGTCACATTACAGTTATTACATAAAATGAACACAATATAATATTGCAAAACGGTTTAAATTTACAAATTGCGCTAGACATTTATTTGATATTTTGAGAGGATATTTTTCAACTATTTTTCTTAGGAAAGCGCAAATAATATTTTATTTCTAACACAAGTAATTTCACGTGAATATCAAAAAGAGAAAGAATAGTTTGGTCAAAATTACGTCAGATTAAAAACGATTAATTTAAAATGTCTCATTTAAAAGAACTTTCTTTTCGCTTTGTTAAAAAATACCGGGAGACAAAGATTCTGTTTACTTAATTCCTTTTATATTAGTTTATTTTGAAATGTTGTTACACGTGTCTACGTCATCAAGTTATTTTTATTTCGACGTTTTATTTGTATTTTTATTAATGTTGTACTAATTTATTTGTTCTTTCATTATTTAAAATAAAAATTATGTCAATTTGTATAATTTAGCAAGTGGTTTGGCGATTTATATAATTTGGCGAAATTAGTCGACGGGATAATCAAGTAGTACCGCAGCGGATTTGGCGTTAAAATTTCCCCAATCAAAGAGAAATGAATAGAAATTCATTTATAGGGAGATCGCCACTGTTTTTTAAATTATAATTCAATCTTTCGAAATCTTTTTAAAGCCGATCACATTAGAGTCTGCGGTGTCTGAACGGGGGTTGGCGAGCGTAGCTCGAAGGGGGCCGAGCCCCCTAGTTTATCTAGAAAAAAATAAGTCTTTACAAAATGATTCTTTCACTACGTTTTAATACCTTTTCTGATTTCAATAATGATAAAAGAATAAATAAATGTAGTTTGAAATCATAGTAGAGTTAATCTTAAATATTTAATTTGCAAATTCTTTAAAAACAGTTCAACAGTCTTTAAAGAATCTCCTAGTAAACCAATACTTAATACCCAGGAGTTTATTACATAAATTTAAAATATAAAACATACAAGTTTTTTATGGTATAGTTTACTATTGATAAAGACATTACACATGTGAAAATATTTCTTTAATTGTGAGTGCCAATTATTTAATAAATTGTACCAAGAATTTCGTGCGGCAATCACAAAGTCATATCCAATTGAACTACAATACATATTTTCAGTCCTAAAAAATAGAAAAAAGAAAAAAAAATGTAATTCTTCTTAGAACAACTGGGGGTGAACAAAGGCAGATAGGGTTCTTTCTGCTTTACAGTTTACATTGCACTCGGAGAGGGAATTAAGCATAGAATCTCTAATATTTACGCTATATAGGACTTTTATACAGCATTTAATTTTAATGTAAGATTTCGGAAAGAGCAGCAATGCAACATTGATAAAATTCAATGATTAGGAATGTAAAGAAAATTAATTCTTTTACTGATTAAAATGACCTAGGTTTGTATTAAGTTTAAACAATTAAATTTAACGGATGACTTAATTATTCAATAAAATGTAACGGTTCTCTACCTTTATTATCTAGGATATTTGTTTAAAAGAACTAAATACCAAACTCACAAATGTCTAGCGTAACTAATAGAAATTGTGACCTCGTATTTCGTTGCAAACGACGTATACTGTTTAGATGTTGACTTAAATTAGATCATATAAATGCAAACGAGGACTCTATTAACTCTTGCAGCTATAATGAAACATTTATTTACATAAGAGTCTTACGTATTTTGTGAAAATGTTTTACTTAAAACAAATAGAAGTGCTACAGATTCTTTAATTTTTGTTGCAATTTATAAATATTGAAAATTCCATTTAGAAAAATGAAAACGTACACTAATGTCATTATTCTTCATGACTTTTCATAAAATCGGTTTTAAGCGTATGTTATTTAGATCTATTCCGTTTGTATGTGTAATCTTCTATATTGTCATATCAGACACTAGATTCATTTGTTATACCTATTTATCTAGACCTTATTCAGCTATAAAAACACACCAAAAGATAGTGTAGATGTCTAAAAGTTTTCAAAAATGTATACTTTTCAAACATACATAAAGGTTGTACAGGTGTATAAAGATTTAAAATTATTTTCACCTTCCTTTCTGAGATATCTTCAATTTCTGCTATACAGAAAACTCTTAGGAATAGGGAAAGAGAATAAGGAGGAGGTCAAAGACAGTAACTGGCGAGGTAGAGACGAAAAAACAGCTACTGTGAAAATGCCACATAAAGGTAAGTGAAAATTTTTTTATATTTTTAAACATATGTATGATCTTTATATATGTTTTAAAAGTATGTATTTGTCTAAAGTTTTAGACATCTATCTTTTGATTTTGGTCTATTTTTAAAGCTGTATGATGTCCAGATGTGAGATCTTCAACCTGTAGAAATTTTGGTAGTCCATAGAGAAATTTGATGATTGCAGAGTTATAGACATGGCTGAAGAAATTGAAAATCAAATTATAAAACTGGTTGAAATTTCATCCTTTTACCTAATTCAACTTCATGACTCTAAGAATATAAGTAAAAATAATTCTTTGTTTTGTGAAGGTTGTTGTATGTGAAGGAGAATTACACGAAGAAGGGCTTTGTTCGCTCAATTTGCCGGGTAGAGCAACTAGAGCTGAGATTTTTTGAAGCACTTAATAACTTAATACTTATATCATATAACATAGAATTTTACGGAAATATATGTTTTGGAATATCTACAGATGGTGCAGCAAAACATGTTACGACATCTTTGAATTGGTGCAAGGGTGGTTTTTTTTACGCAGATTTTTTGTATACTCACTGTATTATTCATTGTAAGCAACGTATGTTGAAAAGAATGTCTACAGTCCCAAGTATTGTAAAATGTTATAAAAATTATAAATGAAATTCGCAATAAAGCGCTCATTTCTCGGATGTTTGAGGTAATTTGTGAAGAAATGGAATCCTAGTATACAAACCTTTTTCATGCTGATGTGAGGTGCCTGCGAATGTAAACATACTAACCCAACTGTTTGTCCTGCACGACGAAGTTAAATTATTGTTTCAGAAATGTCAGATTCTTTACAATCTGACATTTCAAGAATTCTTGTCCGATAATAAATTATTTCACAAGCATGTAAACTTGGAAGATATTTTTTCACTGTTAAATTGTTTAAACATACCATTCCAAGGGTATCAATGGTAACAACATGATGTGTTCCCATTACAAGAGAAAATGGATGCTTTTCAAAAGAAAATACTACTGTGGCCAAGTGGTTAGGTAAAAATAACCTCTCATTGATTTCGAATTTTGATGAATGTATGACAAAACTGAATATCAAGCGGTAAGTGAGAGTTATTGTTCCAAAGCACTCACAGAAACTTTTCGCCATTATTATTCAGTGAAAGAAGATTCCACACAGACAAAATATGTATAATAGATTCATATGCAAGAAACATGACGATAGCAATTTATGCATGGATGGAAATAAAAGCCTCATCTTCCGACGATAAACTCAAAGCTAAATTCTAGTCATCGATATCAAGATCTTATTTTGTGCTCTCTGTAAAAAGAGAATGCCCATTGTTCAGTGCAAGAGCAATAAGAATACTGATTCAATTTTCCCCGACATATTTGTGCGAAAAGACATTTTCCCATGTACACGCATTTCACAGCAATTGAAACTCGATTTTTGCCGTTTTTTCAGCCTTTAATATTATTCATATTCTAATATTTTTTTCATTTTGAAAATAATAAAAACCGAGACTCAACTTGTAACAGGTTATCCGACTGTCAGGAAAATGATATCCGATCTGTATAAAACATACTTGAAGGTATTTAGACTTTCACTACACTATCTATTTTTACAAAGCGCACTTGATTCTACACGAAAAAAGGAAAACGATCTTGATCAAAAGAAAATATATACTATAAGGTTAGTTGGGGTAACTGGACACACAAGGTAACTGGGCCATAGGCTGTTTTATAAAAAACCGTTGATGTATTTTAAGTTTTAGCTTTTGTGAACAATGCCCCCTAACCTCTACTTCCTAAAACAACGTGTGTCAACTCAATCATAACTCTCTCTTTGCTGTGATAGGTTGTCGAAAATTTACGTTTCTTTTTTATAAAACAACGTCAATTTGGTTGAACTTCCTCGGCTTTTTATTAAAATACTGTAAGTACTTTTATTAAAAAATCTTTTTTTTTTTTAAGATTAGGCATATAACTACGTTAATATTATTAGGTATCTATACATATTTACTTCATGTTTCAAATGTAAGCTCGGTGTCGCAGTTACCCCATAAAATTTTCAAGAATGGGGTAACTGGAACATATATCCGGGGTAACTGGACCATGCTGGATCCAGTTACCCCAATAGTTATAAATAATTTTTTTTTAGTTTCTCTTAGAACGGGAAGTAAATTTCTCCATTGTTTTTTGCTCACAATAAAAAAAAATTGTAGAATACCTTATTAAAATTACGTAATAAAATTAAAAAAAAGCATATTGGGTGAAATCAAACCAAATTTCTTGACCCCTTCAGAGGCGGTGATGCTATTATGAAATCACATAATTGTAATTCGTAATTGCCACATTGGCTCCGGAATTTTATTATGAAAATTTCACTTTTATTAAGTACGCGGAAATATACTTTTACTTGTTTACAAATAGATTCTCTTGTAAATACTGGTGTCATTAAATTATTTCAACATTTTACGAATGGAAATACCTTGCCCCTGAAAGCGAGATAGCCAAACCTTGAAATTGTACGATACAGGGGGTCGCATTCCTTAAAGAAACTTTTATTGTTCCTACCACTATTTTCAAAATAATATCTTCTTCGCACCTTCCTTTAGAATATGTTAAATAAAATGATCATGAAGGTAACTCATTAAGGACTCTGGTAGGAACAATAAAATTTTCCCTATATAATGCGACCCTGGATACAGATAAAGTACTTATGTACTTACGTAGTCGTTCGTTCATAGATTTACCTTGCTATTTTTATCCTTAACATACCCATGTGACTTTTATACTTATTACCTATACTAAAGTACATAAGTACTTACTTAATTTTTATGTTTTTGGTATAAATAAATCTAATATTTTCACTTTTAGTGGTTTTTTTAGACACATTGACAGCAAAGGTTTCCCTTACAACGTTCTTTATTAACATACAAATTACATGATCTAGTAGGTTTAATTTTTTTAAGTTGTTTACACTTTTTCAAACAGGACCTGATATCCCAAATGAAGAAAAATAAACGCGCATGGAGCATAGACCCTCCTGGTCCACTTACCCCATTTTTATGGGGCAACTGGACCCATGAGGAAAGAAAGATGAAATATGCATATTTTTATATTTTTAAATATTAAAATGTAATTTTGAGCTCTTCTGTCTGATAGAGGGAACCTAACTGAACACATTTACAGAAGTTCAGATTTTAATTCAAATGAACATTAGCTTTTTGAACCTGAATTGTCAGAAGCTCCAGAGTCACATTGTAAAATCATGGCCCAGTTGCCCCAACTAATCTTACTTCTATCTATATATTTTTTTCCTTCAAACACCAATATGTGTAAAGTGCTCGTCTAGAATTAATAAAGAACTGCGTCGTCTATAAACTTATAGCTTAACATTTCATCAAACGTACTTCGCTGCAAACAAAAGAAATTCGCATAACCAGGGTTTTATGAGGGCGTTTCCATCTATCTCCGTACGACCATACTTATAGAATACTAGAAAATCCTGCAGTTGTAGAACTATACAAGTGGATTTAGGTGATTTTGAAATGGATGTGTGGTTAATTAATAAATATTATGTAAAATTCCATAGAAATCGTAAAAACGTTCTTCGCAACCCCTATGCCAAATTTCAAGTTTCTAGATCATGCAGCATTGCCAATATCATAAATGTAGAGCATTGTTTCTTCAAAATCCCTTTTAAATTTCGAATTTTTAAGAAAACTGTTCCGTGCATGCATTTGCGTCATGAAAGTTGTAGCCTTGTCAAATTAAAATTTTTTGTCCGTAATAATTCCAAAGAAATCGTAATTTACTAAGTTTTTAGAACGCTTTTCGCCCACTTAACGCTTTTGAATTTCAAATTAAGAAAAACTATTAATGCGGGTAAGTAACCACCATCTCAAATTTTTAGTTTCCAGTCATTTCAGTATTAAAAAAATCCTAATTTAGAGCTTCTTTTCTCTTGCACCCTTTTAAATTTCGATTTTTTAAAGTTGTTCTGCGAGTGCATTTGCGTCTTTAAAGTAGCAGCCATACCAAAATTTTCAAGGTTCTGTTCTTAAAAATTCCATTGAAATCGTAATCTGCGATCGTAATTCGATTATCTGCGCATTTCTCCGGTTTATACATCAATTGTTTTAGGAAGCGCTCTTAGAGAGCAGTTACATCTTATAAGTAACTACCATGCCAGTTTTCAAGTTTCTAGACCCTTCGGTAAGACAAAAATCACAATTTTCGAGAGTTTTTCTCTCCTGGACATCTTGAACGCAATGGCACTGGCATAAAATATAGTCTATGTTTAAGAAGATATTATTACTATGAAATTGCCACACTTACTTTTCAAATCGGTTCGGTAGTTTGAAAGATTACCCAGTACAAAGAAACAAACAAACAAACAAAATTTTAGTCCTTTATAATATTAGTATACAAAATTCAAGTTGTAGATTAAAACACATGGCAGTATACGGGAGATGCGGTCACATGTGAACATCGCAATTTTTCGATAGTTATTATAAGTTTTTGTATTTGAAAAAAATTACTAAAGATGATAGCACCAGTAGACATATGGTAAAAATTTTTTGAAGCTCTATGACATTGTTTGTCCTCTGTAGCCAAACCACTGTTTTTATATCTCAAAAGTAAAATCTTTGTTCCAAGTTGATAAGCAAATAACTTTATTTATTTATTCATTTATTTTAATTTGAGTATCTTAACATATACTATGAATACTAATAAACATTTTTCATACAGTTCTTTTTCTTCTAAAATTGAGAAATGTTAATGATTTATCAATTTAACAAAAGCAACAATGTGGGGCACTTGTGAACAGACTAGTTGGGGGCAGATATTAACAGTTCATAAGTGCCCCAATAATCATTCTGTGTTTCTGTTTCTTTCAGTTAACTTAATGAGAAATAATGCAAGTTCCATTATCTAAAATTTTTCTCAAATAAAATATATTTTTCTCACACAAAGTTTATTTTGTATTGAAACTTTCACAAACACATCTTTCAGCAAATACATAAAGAGCAACAAGCTCGTTTACGTTCAATTGTAGTTTAAATAAATTTAATGCTTTCTAAAATGCAATAAGTGTTATATATTATTTTACTAAACAATTTACAACAATATTTTTTATGCATTGTTAATACAAAAGTATTACCTTGCACAACTTTGCAAATTTTTATGTTACATTTGTTCTAACCTTGCAATGATGGCTCACATCCATCTCTAAAACAGTTATGTATATGATGCTTTGAATGGAGCTATCCATTCAAAAAACCATAAATACCAGTAATATTTTAAGAAAGTAAAATTTTTAAACAGATAACTTCCGTAAAATCCTGATTGTAGTCCCCCCCCCCCCTCTTTCAAAAGCAGAAGAAGTTGGGGGTGGGTATAGTCGAGGTTTTTTTTTAATCATTCAAAAACCCTTCTTATCTATAATTTACAAGTAAATAAGGCAAATACAGGAGTGAGAATTTTTCGTATTTCGGCAGATTTCCGATAAGTAGTATGTAAACGCCCCCTCCCTAAAATTTCCCCCATACAAAAACCCTTCAGCAAAATTTAAAAGTTTTAATTTCTTTTTTAAAATTGCTTCTTTATTTTTTTATTTTATTGCAACAATATTTAATGAATCATCTAAGCCTCTCCCCTCCAAATCTACTTATTTTCATTTTATAATCTTTTGCTTAAAGATATCACCCAGAAACTAGAGAAATATATATATATATATATATATTTTCTTTGTGGTGAATTTAAAATGTAATATAACTAATGATTACGATGACAAATGAATAACAGAATAAAAAGCATGTTAAAGAATATTTTTTCCTTGTGTTCACATGCGCCCCACGTGTGTTCACAACTACCCCGCTGATGGGGTACATGTGAACAATTTTTTGAATTTATAAAATAATAAAACTATTAAAAAATGTAAGAAAAACTATAATGGTGATTTTAAAAAAATTACCATATGTAAAAGAAAGTTCTGTTTACTGTATTAAGTAGTTTTTGTTCATAGAAATTAATCCACTTATGAGAAAAAGCTATATTTATGCGAACTGTTCACATATGCCCCCATCTCCCCTATAATATAAACAATTTCGAAAACGTATTTTGAAAACTAATATTTACGTGGTGATGCTTAAAAGAAAATTAAATTTCGGAGTTACATATTAAAATTCTGAGAAATTTCGTTGGTAGCTAATTATTCTGGTAATGTGAAATAAATTCTTGGCATTTCGTTCCTTCCTATTCATCGCATTTCGCCTTCTGTCAATTTCGATCACGTTAGCATCTACATGAGCATTGTTTGACTAAGCATTTCAGAACATTTTTAATGTATTTAGCAGATTGTCAATTTCTGATTTAAATTAACCAAATAATCTAAAATATTTATTTCCTAACTGAGTTAAACATACCTGTCAATTCTAATTTTACACGAGCTTAAATTCTGGCATAATTATCCCTTTTTTAAATCACCCTTTGCTTATCCGTGTTTACGAATGAAATACGTTTTAATGAATGTGAACGTGTAATGAAAGTGAACTCTTTAACTACAAAATTCTGAGAACAAGTATCTGTGTTTACTTGTGAGTATTTAATAGAAAATTTGTCATCTTTAGATGTAATAACTTCATAAGATTTGTAGCGGCATTTTGAACAACCATATTAGTCCAGGCAATAGAGACCGTATAGGGACTCTACCTAGCAAAATTAATGGTAGTACTGGAAATCGGCTTTCTAGATGTTTTTTGGGTCGCTGAATCCGAATTTTTAACTTCCCACCAAAATTTCCCCCGGCAACACCCCCACATTTTGGTAAAAAGCCCCCCAAAAAGGTTTTTATTAAAAAATCGATTTTGTTATTGTTTTAGGGAAAAAGTAGCTAGAAATTCAGAAAGTAGACAAAATTTCCAACAAATTAGATATATGATAATATGACTTAGGATGAAGGGAAAGGGGGAATCTGCCTCGGAACATGCGCCGCAGTGCTGCGTGGACTAAAATGCGCAATTCCACTTAACCACTCACACGTTTGCATTAGCCCTCCCATCTTCCCTCCGAACTTTCTTTATAAGTTTTACATTAAGTTTTTTGGGTCGCTGAATTCGAATTTTCAACTTCCCCCTCGAAAACCCCCACAAATAGTTGTTTTTAACTTAAATTTCTTATTGTTTTAGGGGAAAAGCATTACGAAATTCAGAAACTAGACAAAATTTGCAACAAATAGGATATATGACATTATGACGTAGTATAAACGGGGAGAGAGGGGGCTGCCTCGGAACATTCCCGCGCGCTTTTCTCAAAAACCAAATTTTTTCAAAAAATCAACTTTTTGGGGGGGTTGCCGGGTGAAATTTTGGTGGGAAGTTACAAATTCGAATTCAGCGACCCAAAAAACATCTAGAAAGCCGATTTCCAGTACTACCATTAATTTTGCCAGATAAAATCCCCTATTGCATGGACTTCATCATTTAGTGCACGTAGCGTCGCAGTGCATGTTCCGAGGCAGTCCTCACCCTCCCCGTTCATCCTAATTCATAATGTCATATATCCTATTTGTTGCAAATTTTGTCTAGTTTCTGAATTTCGTAATGCTTTTCCCCTAAAATAATAAGAAATTTAAGTTAAAAACAACTATTTGGGGAGGGGGGTTCCGGGGGGGAAAGTTAAAAATTCGGATTCAGCGACCCAAAAATCTTAAAGTACACCTTATAGAGAAAGTTCGGAGGGGAGATGGGAGGGCGAATGTAAACGAGTGAGTGGTTAAGTGGAATTGCGCAACTTAGTTTACGCAGCACCGCGCGCATGTTTCGAGGCAGATCCCCCCTTCCCCTTCATCCTAAGTCATAATGTCATATATCTAATTTGTTGGAAATTTTGTCTACTTTCTGAATTTCTAGATACTTTTTCTCTAAAATAATAAAAAATTGATTTTTTTAATAAAAACCTTTTTTGGGAGGCTTTTTACCAAAATTTGGGGGTGTTGCCGGAGGAAATTTTGGTGGAAAGTTACAAATTCGGATTCAGCGACCCAAAAAACATCTAAAAAGTTGATTTCCAGTACTACCATTAATTTTGCTAGGTAAAATTCCCTATTGCCTGGACTATATCATATTTCCCCTTTTTACTTTCTTCTATCTTTACAAGAAAAAAAGTATTGGATTCGTGAAAAATTTCGACTTTTACGTTATTCGGATTTATACGTTTTAGAATGCCCAGAACACGATTTGATGGTTTTTAGAAAATGTCTGTCTGTGAGTCTGTCTGTCACTCTGCGAGTCTGTATGTGACAAAAATTTTGTGGGCGCTCTGTCTCAAAAACTAATGCACGGAATTTCACAAAACTTTGTATTTAGTTAGACCTTTCTATAAACTGGACCTGATTAGCTTTTGGTGAAAATCTCCCAACAGGTGGCGCTGCTATGCGGTATTTTTCACGATTTCTTCAATAGCTATATCTCAAGAACTACTGCACGGATTTTCGTAAAACTTCAGATTCAGTTAGTCCAGGATATATTTTGGTGGTGATTACTTTTTTGTTAAAATCGCCCAACAGGTGGCGCTGCTATGCTGCATTATTCATGATTATCGCAATAGATCTAACTCAAGAAAAAATGCACGAATTTTCATCAAACTTCAGATTCAGTTAGTCCCTGATATAAATTAGTGCTGTTTAATTTTGGGGGTAAATCGCCGAACAGGTGGCGCTGCTGTGCTGCATTTTTGCGATTTCCGCAATAGCTTTATCTCAAGAACTAATTCTTGGATTTTTAACAAACTTCAGATTCAGGCATACTTTGATATCATTTAGTGCTGTTTATTTTTGGTGTAAATCGCTCAACAGGTGGCGCTGCTATGCTACATTTTTCAGAATTGCCGCTATAGCTCTATCTCAAGAACTAATGCACGAATTTTCATCGAACTTCAAATTCAGATATACTTTGATATGAATTGGTGCTAAATCGTTGTTATTTCTTGTAATATTTAAATGATTTAATTGACGTGATTTATATAGAAGAAAGTTTTGTGATGGCCCCAACATACTAGTTTTACGATTAGCGTAGGGTAATTATCAGACCGAAAAATCTTGGATAATTAACAGACAGCCATAATACTCTCATAGTAATTGGAATCTGGCCAAAATATTTTATTTTTTAATTAAACTGACTATTTTTCAATTTGAATTAATACTTTTTAGTAACAAACCTCTTTCTCTGTCTTGTACAAAATTAATTTCTTAAATGCTATTAAACAATTGCTGTTTAACTTTTTGCTTCACTGATTTCAAATTTCAGTTTCACGGGTGTAGCAACACTAGCACAAGTGCTAAGTTATCCTTCTGAAAACAAAGAAGTAACATTATTTAGATGTCCATCTGTCAGAAATGGAATTTTTTAAAAAGTGCAGCTTTTCGGGGTAATTTCCAGACGCTAGTATATGTTACAAAATGTCTTTTGAGTGCTCCTACATGGTAAATTTATTGTTTGCTAGTAACTTATGGAGGATTTCATATTAAAATATAACTGTCAAATGTCATCTGTAAGTTAAAATAAAAATACTGGGTGGAGTTTAGGTTAAAATATTATTGATATACGTTTTCAAAATCTTATTGTTGAAATTGGGTATGAATCAGATTTTATCTGAAATCCATTTCATAATCAAATATATGCGCCATATATTATAGCCAAACATTTCACCTGCGATAGGTTAGAAAGTTATTTTACAAATATGATTATGAGTAAAATCTAATGGAAATTAAAATGGAATTTTTAAACTGACTTGGAGATGACCGATATTGGTGATCAAACAAAGATCAAGTTCAATTTGTTGTCAAGTCCTTTTAGTTTTTGTGGACCTTTTGAGATTCGATCTGTTTATATTTTCCTTATTAAAACTATTGAAGATGTGAAAGAATTGCACGTTAAAGTGAAAAAAAAAACTAAAAAGTAATTTTTACTACCAAAGTAAATTAAAATGGTTAGGCCTTTCGAAATTAGTGCTATGTAAAAATTTTTGTGCATTGAGTTAAACCAAGTTAGGCGACATTTTTTATAATGAAATTAGTGTCGGGTTCATGTTCTTATTTAATGCTTTTTTAAGCCTTCATAGTTGTTTAAAAATCCTGAAATTCATCACTGATATATATAAATTTATGTAAAGTGGATGTAGCTACTGTAGCTAAACTAGCTGTGTTAAAACGTACCATAAATCATACGTTATTTCTGAAAATACAAATGGATTTCGGGCATACAGTTACAAATGGGATTTCATGTCTTTTTCTGTATTCAGGATGGTCTAATAAGTACCCCATTTTTTGTCCTAACAAGAAATTTTTATTATCGTAGTTGGTGTGTTCAGGTAAGCTCCTTAAAAAACACCACAAATAGTTAACTGGAAATTACCCCTTGGGTATCTGACAGGATTTTATTAAATCTGGCTGTTGCTATTATGATTGAAGAAGGTGTTGAAGATGATTATTTTAAAATGTTGAAGAAGAGTCATCAGGCGTGTAATGATTTTACCAAGAAAAAAAAGTAAATATATATACAGTCCGCATCGGTTTTATGGTCACCCATGCGGTCCTAAAAAATATAACCTTGCAAGTGGGGCGACCTTATATGTGGTGTAATCAGGAATTTTAACTTAAGACAACAAAATATTATTAATCGGTTAGTTATATTAGTAAAATAATGTACAAAGAAGCTATAAAGGTATAATTTATAAAAGAAGATGTATGAAAAAGAATTGCTTTATCGAAATGCTTAAAAGAATTGCTTTTTTCGAATTGATGAGTATACTTGCAGTGTTAAAAATAATCTTTATGCAGGTTTGTTTCTTTTTTATAGTAGTTGTTAACCCCTTGATGTGAGGTGGTTCATTTTTAGACCACCTTATTTTAAAACCTAAATCTCACATTGACACAGGAATTAAGCAATCAAAATTTTCCTTTTATTAAGTATCAAAAGAAAAGCAATTTTCAAATAAATTTGGTTATAAATTCTGCTGTCAATCAATCATTTTAGCATTTTATGAGTAGAAGTCCTTTGCCCTGAATAGGTTAAAACTACGTTTTCTTATTCACGAATAGTTTTAAAATATTCTGTTGTGCCTTTGGGATTGATAAAATGCATCTGGGGATAGTTGGTGCTTAGAGAGCTTCTTCTCGCATTGTCGGTTCAGCTTTGGATTAATTGTCGTTGTCATCGTTCCCATCAGTGTTTATCTTTAAAACTTCAGAAACGATTTCTGGTAGGTTAGCTTCACCATGGACTTTATCCATGTCACATTAGCTTCGGGTATCTAGAAGAAAACCATCAATAAGCGAGAGGAACATTTTAAGGCAGCTTCCCCTTCTCCAATAAACAATCTTTTCGGATGGTACGTACCTGCAGAGGCGTGACTGTTGCCACTCGTGTGTAACTCCATTAGTAGCGACATCATTGTCAACAACTGCATATGTCAGTTCGTCTTGCATTCCTTAAACGGTATTCCGTAACTTTTGTACAACTTTAAGTAGCGGCACATCATCATAATCATTATCATTGCCATCGTCTTCGAACGATAATTCTTCCTATTCTAGAAGTCAAGCATGTTTAAAGACATTTTCAGTGGTTTTCTTCGATATGATATTCCAACTCACAGGCACTCGAAAATTCTTTTTTTGTTCATTTGCAGCAGTGAAGTAGAGCAGCATTAGAAGCAGATTTTAATAGTTTATCTTAAAATTTTGAATAATACCATAGTTGTTCCACACTAGTACAGTTTCGAGGCAAGAAAACAAGTTCAGTCGAATTTAAATTGGGAATCATGCAAGTACAGTTGTCCATGATTATAGTCACTTTTCCTTTTTTGTCTGTCCAAATAATACCCAAATGCCGAAATTATTTTTCCCAAATTCTTGTTGTCATCCAAGCCTTCCGGTTTCTATCGTAAGATACAGGCACAGATTTGCAGTTCGTCAAACAACGAGGCTTGAGAAATTTACCAATAGCTAATGGAGTCAATTTCTCTGAGCCATCCATTTTCGCTGCTAATAAAACGGCCAATCTTTATCTCCATTTTTTCCCACCACTACATTTTTCGTTTTTAAACGTAACAGTTATATCGGAAAAAACATGAAAAATAGCCCACATTTATCAAAATTAAAAACATCACAAGATTTGTACAAATGGGAATGGCATTTAACAAGTTAACACGATTCCTTCGATTCTTTTACTTGTACACTATCATAAACAGCAGTAGCTTCACCACACATCTTTTTAAAAGTAAGAAAGTACCGTAAGTTAAACCGTTGTAACCACACGTTGCTGGAAATAAAATTCAGGTTTCCTAGTTCAGCAGCAATTTCTAAAACTTTTATTTTAAGATAATCCATGATATGGGGACATTCTGCGACCTGCATATTTTATCCAAGTAAAAAGATCTTTCTCAACATTCTCAAATAATGATACATGTTATCGCTTTCCCTTTTAATTGATCACATCTACTGTGTAAGAAGATTTGGACACGAAGACGTTATTCAATGTTGTTCTGGTTATTCTTTAAGTCTTCTCGAAAGCTACTTTTGATCGATTCTAATTTTCAAAGTTTTCTATCAGTTTTTTTCCCTAATTGTCACATTTATCGTTTTGTTGGTATGTTGTATTCATAAACGACAATTAACAAATAAACGAACACTTTGCACTCCAGCAACAAGGAATGAACAATACTTAAAACTAAAAACGTGTGACTTTCCGTTTTACTGCACGGAGGACAATTTTTTCTGTCACAAGGTCTGATGGAATGTTTTCCAAGAATCGGTATCTAATGCGATAGTTGAGGAAGAAGTTCAAGGAGTTTTGGAAACTTACCGACAGAGGAGAGTAAATTTCTATAAAAAATGCCAACTGGCGTTTCTTTTCCATACGGAAGGTTTTACTTGAGGTTTTTAACAAAAGGACCGGATTTTAATAATGGAACAGGGGAAAGATTTGCTAGAAGGAAAGGTTTTCCTACTTCAGGATGCCCATTCACTTCCTCCTAAAGCTATTAAAAATAAAATGCCCGCGTGATTAATACAAAGAGGCCGATAGTTGAAGATAGTTGAATGATGAGTCTGTTCGGACCTTTACACCTTTAAAAAAGGAAGGAAAAAGCATAAAACTGTAAGAGATTTTGTAATAAAAAGAGAGACACAATGTGACCATATATACGATAGTAGCCATTAGAATCTGACCATATAGGCGGTGTATTTTAACACATAAAACCTATTCAGACAGTCCGGACTTACGAAAAGTGACCTTATAAGCGGGTGACTATATATTCGGGTACTGACTGTATATATATATATATATATTCATCGATTGCTGAGTAATTGTAAAAGTTTTGTTTTTGTCCTAAAAATTACCCCCAGGCTACCCTATATATTTCAGATTAGGTGAATACAAAGTATGGAATTGCTATCGCTTGAGTCACTCTAAAATTTGTTAGCCGAAACTACATTTTTTAAAGATTTCTCTTATCTACAAAGCGAGTTTGTCTACTCCATGTATACACAACGTGTATACTGAATCTAAATGTAGTTTAGTCTAAAAACTCGCATAAAAAATCGTATCATAAAAAATAGAACTAAATAAATACAGACTTCTGCAGAAAATATTAAAATTTTTATTTCGTATTTTGCTTGAATCTTAAAAGACTGCGAAATTATTTTGAACTGCACTCTTTTTTAAATAGTGAAAAGGTATCGATATCAAAGTATGAGAGAACAGCGAAAATGATTCATTTTTAAAATTTTAAAAAGTAACGAAAAATCCAACTTTAATATAAAATATAAAACTTCACTTTTCAGGTTGCTGAAATAAAATATATTTGCATTTAGTGTCGTATTGATTAAAAACAAGCTATATCATTTTAAAATATTCCATTTTTTTCTAATTTACCCCGATACTCTGTCAATTAAGGACTAAAAGAAATGTAGATGAATATTTAATGGCTTTTGTTGAGAGAAGTGGGTCAGACGTTAAATTCAACTTTTCAGTTTTAATAAATTTTAATGAAGTTTAGTTCAATCCCTTTCACTGAAAAGCTATAAATCAGTTATACATACATTCATTAAAGAAACATTAAAATTTGCATGCTGCCATCTTTTTAAAGGTTTATTTATTTTATATAATAGCGCTTTTTGGAACTATTTGATTTGATGATTTTATCATTATGGGCATTAAAAGATCTTTTAAATACGAGCTTTCCAAAGTTTTGCCAAAATTTTTCTTGAAATAGGAAATCTTTATTTGAGGTTTGTTACATATATTTAAAAGTTTATTTAAAAAATATATGTGTGTATGAATAAAAGAAATATCGATTTTAAAGGCCTTTTGAATACACCCGATCCCTCAATTTCCGAAAGACCATAAAACAGACTTTAAAGGGAAATGCGACATTTGAGAATTATTTACTGCTATATTTATATTCAATTTTTTAAATAATATAGTTGTTTTTCAAGAATACAATTAAATGGTTTTAATTTTGTTGCTATTTTCCTTCAGATTCTCCTATTTTCGCTTTATGTCACTAATATTAATCAACATAAAATGAAGTTTTAGATGTAAATTTCCAACTGGGCGAAAAATGTCGAGACCAGGATTCGAACCCGGGACCTACTTGCTGAAGCCGCCAGTGCTCTGCCATCTGAGCTATCCCGGACGATTCTGGTCCGGACATTTTTCGCCCAGTTGGAAATTTACATCTAATATGATTTGTTTACCAATTAGAATAATTGTGCTAATATTATAGTAGCCTAGTATAAAATGAAGTATTTATAAAGTAACATATTCTCTAAATATGATTTTAAAATCTTCCACGTGTGTTATAATTTTTCTTCATATTTTCTTACTTCCATAAATGCAGCTTTCTATCACTATGATCTATTTAAAAGAAAAATCATTAAAAATACAAAATAGTATTGCTTTTATCAGAAATTTATTAACTTATAAACGTTGCAGAATTTTTATTTTTTCACCGTCGAATGGATAAAACAATGCATATTATTCAAAAGCACATTGTCTGAAAACTCGATCTCAATTTATGTGATTTACTTTTTTTTTTTTTTTTTAGGTTCTTTAAATTTGGAAAATAACTTTCAAGCATAAATTATTTTTAAACCTGTCTCTTTCGTATAAGGCTCGGTTTTGAAAATTAACTTGTCTGTTCATGAAACAATATAAATAGTTCAGCATTTGTTCCCGGCTAATATTCCATAATGAAATTAACACTCTTCGAGAAATAAACAAATGTCATAAAGTAAAATAATAATAAATGTAAAATTAACAGATTTGTAATTGAACTACGTACTTGAATACTGAGATATTCAAAATAAAAATATCTGCTGTAAATAACTATGCCTTTAGAAATTTCTTTGGTTATTAATGTCTGTCATGTGGTCCGTACGAAAGTATGGCTTTTAACAAATTTTACTTCTTTATTTAAACACATATCTGATATCGTACACATAAAATATGTTTTTTGATATTAGTGGGGAATGTGTCATTCTTCAAAACTGGGACAACTGTTGCAAACAGAGCATTGCATGCAAAAAATAAAATTTTTGAAACATGTTGTAAAATTATTGCATGAAATAACGAAAGTATTAATTACGTGCATAATATCATGATTTTAATTACCCATTATTTTTTAATTTAATTTTGACTTAGGTAAATATCAGCTGCATGGGCTGTAACCATACTCAGGTTCACAAGTGAAATATAATGTTTTCAGCACTAAGATTTAATTTAATTTTTTTTTTTTTTTTACTTTGTGTACGAGACAGTGAGCTTCTTATGAAGGCGAAATATTTTTTTGAGTCGATTTTTAAATGTGAAAGCTATGTCTGAACATGTTTAAACAGGTTATTGTATGAACTGCATCTATATGTTTTAAATAAAACGCTATAGGTGGCAGTACTGTAGCCTTTATTTGCTGTTTGGTTGAAGAAGAATTGTGTTATATTGCTACTGTTTCAACAACTGTAGCTGCTGTTGTATTTCCACAAAGCACCTATTACTAATTGAAATGCTAAGGTTATGTTTTTATAACATCAACTCCGTGACCACTCCAACAATTTAAATAATATAATTAAAATAATATGTATATTTATATATATTTGTTAGAAATACCCATAAGTACTTTTTAAACATTTGACTAAAATTATGGAGATTAGGCTGGTATAAAGTTGATGTTTTCAATTCCATGGACATCAACTCCATGTCATAAGATGATCAGGGAGTGATATCAGTACTCAAGAAGTCGAGTGAATTTATTTGAAATGATATTAATAGCTTAATAGCTTATTTAGTTTTATTTAATTCATATAATATAAAATTTGCACATATATAACAAAATAAAATTATAAGCCTATAAATTTTCTATGTAAAATAAGCTGTGTGTTTTTAGAATAAAACTAGTTTCTTTATAACATAAGCTGTTTATAGTGTTGCCATTAAACTTTTATATGATGTTGTTTACTAGGTATTTGTGTTTTTCGAGAAATTTATTATAGGAAAAATTTTTTGTTTCAATAAAAGAATAATTGCATTTTTGTTTTAAATTTATAATATGAGAAAAGTGACTTTTTGAAAAGAAAAGTACTAATTATTTATTGGAATTTTGAATTAATTGTGCATTACTTTCATACTTTTTTTAAGCATGGGGAAAGTAACAACAGCAAGAAATAAATTTAAAAAAGGCGTCTCCAAAAGAGAGTAGCTGCAATGGAAAGAAGGCGGTTAATTAAAAAGAAGTTGGAAATTGCTCGTGAAACGTGGCAAACGTGGCCTTCGTACCATAACTAGTTTTATAATTTTTTTTGCACAGCATAGTGTACTGAACGTATATTTTAGTGCATTTCATAAGTGCCTACTCATTTCATTCTGTTCGAAAGGCTATAACATCGTTAAAATGCACTGGAAATAATTTTTTCCCATTGGCCGTAATGTAACTTAAAACTTTTGACTGTCCCTGTAATTAAAAAACAAATATGATTTTCATAAAATTTGAAATTACACGACAAAATTTTGCAATGATTATATACTTAAAATTTCAGACTATTCGGAAGGCTGTAACATCATTAAAATGCACTTGCAATAATTTTTTTCCATTGGCCGTAATGTAATGGAAAACGTTTGACTGTCCCTGCAATTAAACTATACATCCTATGTTCATAAATTTGAAATGACTCGACTAAATTATGCAACAATTATATATTTTAAATTTCAAACGATTCAGTTGGGTAGTTTTTGCGCTGTTATAAGCGGATGGACAGACAGACGGACTGAACGACGACTATAGGTGCTACATATTTATAAATAACGAACGCACCTAATTACCTTTTATTGTATGAGTCGGATCACATTAGTAGATTTTTATGATTTTTTAATTGAAAAAGATGATTTACTTTCAATATAATACACAGGGTTATAATTAAAATTCGCCTATTCAGAAGGATCTAGAGCAGGTTCTATGGCTCCAAACGAAAAAAAATTTCACTAGTACGCAGTTGAAGAGATGCGCTCTGCGAAAATCGAAAAAAAAAATAGTTAAAATTTTATAATTAGGTGGCACTGCGCCAATATTTAAACCGATATTTGCAGATTCCTTTATTTTGTTAAAAAGCAAAATACAGGAAATTTTATTTCGCATTTGGTAAAAGTAAACTTTTTCAGATTCATTATATCAATTTCGGTCAGTCCATATGAAACACACAAAATCGCAAAATTTCACCCAACGCTTGAAAAAGATCACATTTTATTCAAATTTTCGACGAAAGACGTCAAAGTGATGTCCCAATTTCGAAAACTTGAAATACCCTTCTAACCACCTGACGATTTAAAACTTGCTGATAACGTGTGTCTGTGATTTATTTGACACTGGAACAGTGGATTGTTTCTGAAAAGCATTTGAATCTACGCTTTGTGGAGAATGGTAACTTTGAAAGAAAAGGCACTTCTTGTAAAGTTATTTTATCAAAATAACAGCAACGCAGCTGCAGCTCTTCGAGAATTCCGGAAAATAAAAGGTGTTAGACGTAGACCTATATGGGATAGTGGAGTTCACAAATTGATTAAAAAGTTCGAGGAAACAGGAAAAATCTACATTCTTCCTGGTAGAGGACGAAAAAATGTAGACATTTCTAGCATTGAAGATATTGCTACTGCTGCCGTGGATTTAGCAATCTAGTCATCATTAGGTAATGCAAATTTGCCAGCTATTGCGAATGAAGTCGATATGCCAATTTCCACCCTGAGAAAAGTGATGCGTCAAATTTTGCGCTACTATTCATACAAGATTCAGAGTGTGCAACAACTAATACAGGGTGATACCGAAAGTCAGCTATCATTTTCACTACAGTTTCTTGCACGAGTGAATGTGGACAATTCTTGGCCCTGGAATATTCTAAGGACCGATGAAGAGCATTTTTATTTAAACCGACAAGTGAACACACACAACTGTCGAATTTGGGCGAAAGAGAATCCTAATGTTGTCCAAGAAGTTCCATTGCATGCAGCTAAAGTGATGGTGTGATGCGATTTCACAGCTACGTTTATGATAGGGACATATTTGTTTCAGGAACTAACATCCACAGGACCCATTACATGTTCCGTAAATGGGAGAAAGTATTTCAATATGTTATCAAATTTTCTGATTCCCGAGCTGCAACAGCGAGGCTTCCTTCCAAATATCGTGTTTATGCAAGACGGTGCACCACCGCACATTACTAGAGCAGTTCGGGTTTTCTTAACAAGCCATTTTACAAAAGACCGCATCATAAGTCGTTATTTTCAAACAGTCTGGCCACCACGATCGCCTGATCTAACACCATGCGATTTTTGGTTGGGGGGATTTTTGAAAGATTCTGTATCTAAAGACAGATGTCAGACAATATCTGATCTGAAAGGCAGTATTAGACTTCATATTCGCTCAATCTCACAGGATAGTTTACGCAATGCTGTAGAATGCACAATTCTGAGAATGGAATGGGTTATTGAAAATGGTGGAGGATGAGCATGCGTAATGTTATTCTTCGTTATTTCCTCGTTGCCGAGCGACATGTTTTATTTTTGTTGATGTAGATTACATCACATGGAATTATATTCATTTTTCTGTATTGTTTGGAGTCATAGGTCAGGCTCTAGAGCTGTCTGATTAGGTGAACTTTAATTATAACAATTCGCAGTTCCTCGAAGTTTGTTGAAATTTTTAAATTTGTGTGCTTCGTCTGGATTGACTGAAATTGATATAATGAATCTTCAAACATCGCCTTGAATATTGGCGCAGCGCCACCTCCTGACGAAAAATGTAACTATTTTTTTTTTAGATTTTCGCAGAGCGCATCTCTTCAACTACGTACTAGTGAAATTTTGTTTCGTTTGGAGCCATAGAACCGGCTCTAGAGCCTTCTGAATAGGCAAACTTTAATTATAACAACAATGTATATATATTTTTAATGGTAAGGTTAGAACTGCATTTGAAGTAAGTATTATCAACTCAATGGACAATGGACATCAATTTAATTCTTTGACCAAAACAGTATGATCATCTCTGCTGATATTATTTTTATATTTAGCATGCATATAGTACTTGTCACATTTTTTTCAAAAAATTCCTTTAGCTCACAGGCTATTAAAGCCGGAGAGCTAATGTGCCCGAAGGTTCTTTATGTGTACATGTATGTATGTACGTAACGCGATAACTCTTGATATTGATATCCGATTTGTTTCAAATTTCGTAAATAAGTTCATTCTGATAAAGCGCTTCCATGATTAGTTTTGCGGAATTTTTAATGAAGTATAAAGGTGAGAACAAGGGTTAATGTCCCCTTAATTTAGATAAATTGTTTTTTATTCAGAATTATCGGATTTGTTTCAATTTTGTATACCTATTTATTCTGATAAGGCGCTTCCCTGATTAGAATTGGAGGGAGATTGGTTAAGTATAAAGAGGAGAACGGAGGCTTATCCCCCCATTAATTTAGATAAATAAATTTCTAATGTGCAGAATTATCAGATTTGTTTCAAATTTGGTATACCAGTTTATTCTGATAAGCCGTTTCGCTGATTATTTACCGTTTTTCCCAGAAAGAGTGAGTTCTATTTTATGAATAACAGGCATAAACAAGAGTATGATATACAATTAGTGTGAATAGCCTGTGAGCACAATGCCATCATTAAACTGGGCACTTTTATTTATTTATATATATTTTTTTTCATGATGAACTTGTCCTAGTTTTGGAGAACGACCCCAATGTAAATATATATAGATATAGATTAAATGTAAAACATTTTTAGCCTTTTTAATTAACAATTATCTTTTCCTATGTTCTATATACCACATTCGATCCCCTGTTAGATCTCCTATGCGAATAAAAATATTTCATTTTTGAGATGTTTGTTATTTTATACGATTTTGTTTTCTTAAATGAATGCCTATTCTCCTCCTATTTCCAGAACTGTTACCGTAGTAAAAGCTTTCATTGTATCGAAAATCAATATTTTTAAAAACCCTTTACATATCACATTTTATTTAAAGTACAGCTATTAAAGTACAGCTAATAAATTAACTTTCTTCTCGAACAATAGAATTTCTAAATAGTCATCATTAACCGCGAAATGTCGCACGCATTTACAATAGAATCGCCAATAAATTACAAGAGCATGTCGCTCGTTTGGTAAAACAACAAAGAGGTTAGCTAATCATCATTGGCACATCAAGCTGTTAAGTAGAAAAACTATATGTTTAGATAGCTCGTAAAGGTAAATTGCCTTTTGCTGGAAAAGCAAATTTTAAATGCGCTACAATACATTATTCTGCCGTTCTTAGATAGCAGAATGCCCTAAATGCATTTAGGGAATATAGGTAGAAAACTTTTTAAATATTTCTCTTATATTTTATCAATAATTACTAAAACAACTTCGAACTTATACTAGAAAATTTCTTTTTTATCTATGCACAAAGGTAAAACTTTTATTATTTTTTTTATTTGTACTTAAAAGTTTCCAATGTTTGTTTGAAACATTAACTGGTAACTATATTTATAAACTTTTAATGGTGAAATTATTATAGTTAGCAATTTTTTTCTTGGCTTGTATCAGATGAGCATTACATAGTTGCTCTTTTTAAGGTAAAGGATGAGATAACATTAAAAAAAATAATAAATTAATAAATTAGTAAAAATTATTTTTTTATAATAAAAAATAATCTTCGAGAAACTTTGGAATTAACTCTCTAAAGACCAGAGAGCAAACTTCCCTTATGCCTCAAAAGACCAGAGAAACGGCCCGCAGCCTTCGAAAATTTCGCCCCCATCTCATCTGT
This sequence comes from Maratus speciosus, assembly GCA_963932465.1. NCBI lineage: Eukaryota > Metazoa > Arthropoda > Arachnida > Araneae > Salticidae > Maratus > Maratus speciosus. Next base: position 171,041,581 of record OZ010790.1, on the reverse strand, counting down.
CTAGCGTAAATCAGTGGGTGGGATTTCTGTTCAGAAGTTCACCGCCTGTGTTGAGAGGGAAAATGCGACAGGATTTTTTTATCGGGGTTGTGGGCAAAGGGAAAAAATATCCATCACGGTTATCAAAGGAAGTAATAGTTAATTGATGATGCTATAGTCTGACCCTTCTCAGCAGTGCTCAAGTAATTAAATGATAAATTTAAATAAATGATAAAAACATCTAAAATTGTATTGTCTGTGGCAGATTCCTTTCGATTATTTTAAAAAGAAGTGTTTTTGTTCATCAGAAATAATGACAACTTGCTACATGGCAATTAGATGTGTTAAATTTAGGCTGCATAAAACCAATGTAAAAAAAAAAAAAAAAAAAAAAAAAAAAAAATGTAAAAAAAGAAAGAAAGATGTGAATGAAAATTGGAAATAAATTTTATTTCTTTCTACATTTAGAAAATATTTATAATATTAATTTTAAACCTGGAATCGTATTGCACTGAATGTAATTTAGACAAAAATTGCGAAATTTACCTTGCAATCTTTACAATTGATACATTTACTTTGCAGTTTTCGCAATAAAAATGCACATTTTTAATAATGCTATTTTCATTCGCGAAAGTTTTTGCCTTTTAGAAATTCACTCACTAATTTTTGAGCCGATTTAATATATCTTGTATCTTTATTAATTGGTCGCATTTGTAAAATAATATTTCTCTATTACCAAGTACGCTTTGTTTTAAAAATCATGAAAATCTTATTCGAGTAAGTATGCGCTTTTACGACGATTAATTAGCATTATATTCATATTAAAAGTACGTTTCCTTTTTTTTTTCCCTCACAAAATGGCATGAATAAATATTTAATAATCATTATTATTTCCTCTCGCCCTTAAAAAATAAAATGAAACTGTTGCAACCATTTCAGTTTATTAAGAAAATATCATTAATAAAATTTTTGAACTCATATGTAATGTTGAAAATAACTTTTTAAATTTGTAGAGCTATTTTGAGATAGCTGTTCTCTTGCAAATAAATAATGTTTGTTTAGAATCACAATTCATGCTATTTTCCCAATCAAGGTATAAAGGAGTGCATCTATAGGAAATACATACCTAAACTCAGATTATACTATATGTATGCTTAATGATGCTATATTAAACATGATTATTTATGACTATTTAGCCCATTATTAGTGCTTTATTAAGCATGATTATTTATGATTATTTAGCATATCATTTATGTTATATTAATTTATACATAAAATTATGTTTTCAGGGTTTAATTTTGTAAGGTGTAATTCACACAAAAACAATTTTATGTGAAAAAGTGCATGGTTCAAATATTTTTTGGCTCTTCAATCCAAGAACATATACACTGCAAAGATGATTTTGAAATGTGTGAGATGGTGAGATCAAAATATTTTGATGTTTAAATTATTGAATCCGGATGATACACATGATTAAAAAATGACAAATTAAGGAAAATATTTCTTTAAAGGCATTTTTTAAATCAAGAATTTTAATAAATTTAAACACTTTATTATTGTTAAGACATTAAAAATATAACTTCATTGTATCTCTTATCTCATATAAAAGCTTTGCTTAATTTTGTTTTTGTTTTTTATCTTGTGATGCAGCGCGAACCGTCATCTGAAGGAACCTTTAACTTCATGTATCTCAGAATGAATTTTTTCATGATTTGCCAACTTTGAAACATATATCTAAAATGTCTTATAAAGTATTTGTATGAAATTTTCAATAGAGTTTCTGTATTATATTTCTAATAAATTGTCTTCAGGATTTATTATTTTGAGTGAGAATTGCGAAAATATGCTAATTTATGCAAAAGTTACGCGTGAAAAAAACTTTATTTTTTTCACTTTAAAATTTATTATGAACTTTATAAGTATTATTTTTAAGACTTCTGACCACAAGTTAAAACTACACATTATCTGTATACAATAGGGCAAAAATTATGCAAATCAGGCAAGTGGTTCAAGAGTTATATATAAAAAAAATTAAACATGTTTAAATTCTTAAATTTAAAATTTTTTAATGTTTTAAAGTTTTCAGTATTTTTTACATGCAATAAATTCCTTACATAAACACATATTTCACACACACACACACACACACACACACACACACACAAAAAAAAAAAAAAAAAAAAAAAAAAAAAAGGAAAAAAAAAAGATATTCAAAAATATCAGGTGCATTCTCACAATCTTTTGACTTTCATGTCCCTGAATAATAATTTTTATTTTAATACACTTTTTTTTTTTTTAATTTCATATACTGGAGAACATCCCATTGCATGATTGCATAACAATATTAGCGAGATATATAAGTTTTGGACGATGTTGGAGGTCCAAATACCAGGAAAACTCCTATACCGTCCTATGTCCCTGATGCTGATTTTTAAGTTTGGAGCTGTCTGTATAAAATTGTTTCAATAAAAGTAATTCAATGCAACTTTCTTCCGAAACTGGGATAATTGTTTTATATGAATATGTAACAAAAAATTAACCTGCACACATTTTTACGGTTGATATTATTTTTTGAACTCTGTCCCTGGGTTTTTCATCCTTATCGTCCCTCTTGCTAAACTTATACAGAAAATCACTTCAGATGCAGGCACATACTTTTTTTCAAGTTTTTCTCATGCAGAAGTACGATAGAGAAAGAATGTCTAAAATTATTTGATAGGAAATTTAATGCAGAATTTAAATCAACATTTAAATATCAATTTCAAGATCGTGGCTTTATTGGTAGTCTTACCGTCCGCAAGGTTTATTCCTGCACTTTTCGAGGTAAATAAATAATTAAAAAAAAAAAAATTTAATCCAATGTTAACAACTGTTTCTAAACATCAATGAACATTGTGGCTATCACTTAGTTTTAACATGATTTGTCTAAAAATAGGTGGCAATTTCCCTTACCGTTCCATCCTTATCGTTCCCTTTTTTCACATTTCGTCCCTTTTTTCCTATACCGTCCCCTTTTTTTACCTTACCGTCCCTTTTTTAACACCCCTTTAAGACAATGTTATGCAAAAATTCTGCAATTAAAAGTACTACTACATTTTTATTATTTCTTATTTGAATGTCCTGTGGGTACTATGCAAATTCATTATAAGTAAAAATTTAGAAGAAAATAAAACGTTATAGTGGTAAAATGGTAAGGAAAATTAAACTCGCAAGTTTAACTTAAACCTCAGTTAAATAAAATATTTTTCACTGCTGACCATTTTTTCTTTATTTTGAATCACTAAGGCATTCGTCTATCTGATTAAAATGTTATTTAAGGAAGTTTAATTTCACCAGATTTTTTTCCCCCGAAAGTCAAAAGATTGTGAGAATGCCCCATCTACACATAAAGAAACAGAATTTTGTGCCCCGCATTCCTTAGTCTTATTAGCATGCCAAGTAGACGTAAAATTCAACTGTTTTCAACTTTCAGGTATACTAAAATATCAAAGGAAGACAAAAGTCTTCCTTTTAAATGCCATTTTGTTATTAACCACAAACGGTTGCAGAAGAAAGGGTGATAACTGTAGTTGCAGAAGGAGCACTTTTTCGCCTTAACTTAGCCTTATGATATCCAGTTGCTCCTTAAAAGCTCTGAATGCTGTTTTAATTTAATTTTCTTGATTTTTTTTTTTTTTTCAAGCAGTTTAAATCTTTAGAATGTATTATCTTTTGGTTCCGACATATTTTAAAGACAGATTTCTTAAACATCCTTGTATTATTTATTTATTTTATTTATTATTATGAAAAAAAAGTTAGAATATGTTATCACATAGTGGCTGGTTAATTCTGTTTTGTAATTCAATGTCGTCATAGGATTAAAAAGTCAAATAAATTTTATCGTGTCATTAGGTAAATAATTCCCTTATAAGATAAGCTCTGATAAGATTAGAGGAAATTTTTTTAACGATGAGATTTTTAGGGTTAAGTAATTTAAACTGCATTTAAAAAAATAAAAATATTCCAAATTTCTCAAAATTATTGTGAAATACACACCTTGCACTTATTAAAAGAAGATTTGTATTTTCTTGGAGAGGAAACTCTTTTTTAAAAAATCATAATCCAGAAAACAATAGTAATATCTTTGTAATCATTAAATTGTCAAATGCAAGAGTTTAAAATTATTGTCTTTTATTTCAAAATGGTAATGGTGAAACAATTAAAAGAAAATTAAAAATTCATCTAATAATAGTCTATGTTTTATCCATGGATATGCTTTCACGTCAAAGATACAGCTTAACAACAGCTTCATTTAAAGTAGGCATTTGTCTCAGACTTTTATTTCACTATACAGTTTTTTTTAAATTTTGTTATTCATATTAGTTAGAAGGATGCAAAAAGAAAAAAAAATAAAGCAAGCCTATTTTTATTTGAATGACTGATTTCTTCTAATAGAAAAAATAATGCTTCATTGGGGTTTTTGTGTGCGTAATATTACAAATGTATATATATGTATTCTCATTCCTTCCAAATTATCAAAAAAAAATTTTTTCTTTTGAAAAAGAATTGCAGTAACATTTATTAAAAATAACGTCTAACCTTTAGCTTCTGTAATGCATTTATTTAAACACATTGACAGTATTCACGTAGCAGCTCACACATATCTACTTTAGTTATCAATTTATAAATTCAAAAAAAAAAAAAAAAAAAAAAAAAAGAAACATATTTCTGATATTTTTTTTTTCAAATAAATTTATGAAAGACTTGAGATTTTTAACCGTATGACATGTTGACGCAGCATAAATGTTATATTATAATATTATACAAGTATTATAATGCGTTTAAATTTGTATTTGACTTTGGCAGAAAATTAACAGATTAAACGATAAACATTATTTCTGGTTTTGCGAGAAAATTTTTGTTAACCAGTCAAGTGCACATCCATGGGTGTCATGGAGTATCATGACGCCCATCTAAACGAAGAAAGATACAAAAATACATTAAAAAAATTATGTGAAGTTAGTTTAAAGACAATCTCGCCCAATACCGCAAATTTTTCTGACGCACAGAATGTATTTAAAATGGAAATATATAAAACTCGTTCTTTAATCGTCAGCAATCGATCAGCGTTTTTCACTTTTTTTATATATTTTATGCAGCTTCAATTATAACTAATTGCTCCCTTTTAATAATCTTTTCGTGACTGTAGAGTCGCAAAAATCAAACAAAACAGCTAGCTTTTTTGAAACTTATCTGAAAGATCTTGCAATCTTGAAACTTTATTCGATTTCTTAGTATCTGAATATAACTTATGAATTTTATACATTTACGAATATATCTCCAAATGTTATTAATTTACGAATATACCTGAAAATTTTATGCATTTACGAATGAAAATATAACTTTGTTATGTGACACGAAACAGAGAATTTAGAATTGTAGCAAACATAAGCTATAAGAATTTATATTATAGTTATGAGCCCCTCACTTTCCGACAAATAGATATGACCCCACCCCCCGCTCTTTTTTAATAGAAAATTGGATTCGTCCTTGTAACGAGTACTGCAAGAACACCGTATTCGAGAAAAACTAAGGAATTCCATTCTGTGATGCGCACTGCATGGGGTCCAATCGGCCGTCTTCAAAAAGATTTTTGATAAAAGAGAAGAAAGTGAAAACAAATAGGTACTTCGCTTCGAGCCTTTCTCCTTACAAAGCGTGGGAAAAAATGTCACACGGAAAGGAAAAAAAAACATTTTTTTCATTTTTCTTAAATTTTATGAATGAATAATTTCAAGATTGATAACTTTTAAGAGAATTCGAATTCATAAATTGTCGAACAATTTATATAATATTTTTGCATGAACATTTTATGAAAAATTAACAGTGTTACATTTAAAAAATAAATTGATGTTTTTTTATTGATATACTTTATCTGTAAACAAAATGTAGAATGTGATCGAACTAACTTTTATAAAATTTATTTGGATTTATTTATTTGTTATACAAGGGGAGTCTGCTCCATAAGATATCGCTTACTCACATCCAGATCCAGAACGATCGAAAAGAAGGTAATTTTTTATGTTTCAAAAACAGTACCTGATTACAGAAAATTGAATGATATTATCAAGAACGTTGGGGATCTTCTGTTATCTTTTTGCCATGTACATGGATATTTTTCAGTTCCCAAGGCCGCATCCACCACTATCATGACACCTGACAGCTGTTTTCGTGATAAAGTAAGATAAGTTTCAAATTTCAAAGTCAGCTTGTAGAAAACAGTTAAGTAAAAACAATGTCGCTTCTTCTCAGATTTTATAATAAAGCTACAGACAATCCTATTCCTTTGGCTCAATGCTATAAGAAATGAATGTGTTGAGGGGAAAAAAAAACCTTCAGTACCGCGCTATTGAAAAACACTGCAATTAGATGTTTATGCTTATATTATATTTTACCTCTAGTTTTAGATATTTTCAGGAGGTGATATAGGATATACATGAATTCTTTTAATGCAACTTCATACATATTGTTCCATATTATTTATAAAATGAAAGTTGTTTATTTTAAATAATAAGCATATATAAATTTTGTAATATGTATTTATCGAATAATAATTTGTACAAACAAAACCTAAACTATTTTTCTATTATTACTAACTATTTTATTTAGTATTAGATGGAAAAATTTAGCAGATATTCTTATTCAGATGATAGTAATTTGTAAAACGTTTTCCTTTCTACTTATAAAAGCAAGACTTCTGAAAGAAATTTTTATCGAAATAAAAATTTCGAAACTATTTTAGAGATACAACTGCAGGAAGATGGTCATCAGTGAGCAATTGAAGATTTGATAAATTTATTGCTAAATGAAAAACACTATTGATTAAAACGCATTTAAATAATAATTTTTACATAATTTTGCATATAAACTGGACTTTCTAGATTTGACAGAAAGATCAGCTTTGTTGAACGTATTTTTTTTCTTTTTCTTTTATTATCATTTTAAGATAACAAAAGAAATTACACTTTTGTTATTTTTTAGAGTTATTTTCATGTATTCACATGCACAGATGCAATTTGAATATGGTAGACTCACTTATTTATTGTACATTTGTCTTACTTCTATTTATTCCTGTGTGTTTTTCATTTATAAATACTTATTTACATGATTGCACTAATTTAGAGCTTACATAAATTATAGATTTTACACAATTAGGTTTTTTTTTTTTTTTTTGCAATAACAGTTATTATAACATATTTATTTTCCTGGTAAATATTTCTGCAGTCTTGAACACCATAAAATTGTTTACGCATTGTAATAAATTTATCAGGCATTACAATAAAGTGTCAAAATTCTGATACAGTGCAAAATATTCATGATTTTACAAAAAAAAAACAACAAAAAAAAAAACCTTTTTACATGCTTACATCAAGATTAAATGGTATATAACCCCCCCCCCCCTTTTATGACGTCTACTTGCATCTAAAAAAGCTCTCAGTATAAAACGCTAATATATTTTAAGTATCTTAATGCAAGAATATATTAAAGCCACATAATTTCAATGAATGGTCACATAATTTTATAAGAAACAGTAATAGTTTTTATAAGAAAGTTTGCGCGGCATTGTAAAATTTACTGAAAAGTTATTTTAGCAGTTAGAGTAGTGTTGTTTAAGATAATATTTAAACGACAAATATTCTTAATCAAAATAAGAATCACTAATAATAATCATCTTCATCTTCCTGAAGTTAAAAACAAATGTTTTTAGAATTAATGCAAGCATGTTAAAGCTATGCATAAACACAGATAATATAAATTATTATTCTCGAGGCAAAAGGCCTTTCTTTTTCTTAAAATGGCATAAATTATAATGAATAATTTTTGCCTTATTTAAAAATTAATTATTATTTATCTATATATATATCAGGTGTCGATTCAGGTAAATTTTGGGGTCTCTTTACAGACCCTTCACACGCATACAAAAAAAAAAAAAAAAAAAAAAAAGAAAAAAGAAAAAAAAAGAATAATAATAATAATAATAATAATAGTAATAAAGCCCATCACAAAATTACTTTTAATAAAATAGTTTCCCTCACAAAATTCCTTTTTTATAGCTCGATTCACAAAAATTCAGTTCTATAAAACCACACTCTTCATTAATTATTTTCATTTTATTAGGTTTTGCAAACAAAACAAGTTGTTCAAATTTGACATTTGGATGGCTTAATTTCATCTTTCATTACATTACATTTTTTTTTTTTTTTTTTCCACAAAATTATATTACATTTTACAAAAACAACTTTTATTCTTCACAATATGGATAAAGAAACGAAAAAAAAATGCATCGACTTATATATACATGTATATTATTTTAAAAAAACTTAAGAAACATTAAATCGTAAGATATAATTTCTCATTTCATGAAAAAATATCTTTATATATATATATATATATATATACATATATAACGCGTAATTTTCGTTAAATGGCTGTAACAATTTTTAGTTTAAAAAAAGCTCTTTTAATGGAAAAATCTCTTTACACGTTTAGAGAATTCCTAAAATAAACTTTTTTATCAATACATTTATATCGTTTTATACATTTAAAAAACATGTATTAATTATTAATCCATACAGACATTTTAATATAATAAATACATATAGATTTTTTTTTATCTAATAAATACATATAGATTTTTTAATCTAATAAATACATACAGATTTTTTAATCTAATAAATACACACATTATATTAATTTTAGAAAGCTCAACTAATTAAGAAATCAGCGTATATTTAATAGTTTGTTATGCTTTACAATATTCAGCTAATGAAAGTTTTCCATTGAAAAAATCCCTGCAAAACTACCGCTTTTAGGGAAAGTCAGCATGAAAGAAGGACTGATTCTTATCGAAATAGAAAGTAGGAACCACCTGACAACCAAACAATTGGCAAATTGATTGGAGTAGCTACCACCCTTCTGGTAAGTGGGGGTAGGAATGACTTTCCATTTTCGGCCGGCGGCTTCGGTCGTCTGCTTGACCGGCCGTTTAGGCCGTTCTGGTCGCCAGAAGGTTAAATTAATGTTATCTTATTATACAAATGAAATTATTCGATCAATAATAAGTAAGAATCATTATATTAAGCAATATGCGACAGTTACTCAAAAAGTAGTAAGATTAAACTTATAAAGAAAACCGTTATCATTTAACCGCAATCTGTTATAGGATGTGTTTACAATAACTGTCCTAGAACACAGCGTAACTTGCTCTGTCGACCCGGTCACTTTTTGAAAATGTGTGAAAAACGGCAATTGCTTAGGAGCCGCTTCCGTCAAACTTGCATGTTAGGAATGTTTTCCGAATTCCAGCTTACGCTAATCACGGAAGGAAACTCTCAAGCTAATGTTAATCCTATTGTTTACAGATGTCTCGCCCATATTGTGCTATTTTTAAGTGATTTTTTTTCATAGGATTGCTGATTTTGATACTTTCTATTAATCATTTATACTTTTTTTTATTTGTGTTACAGTTTTTTTTTAAAATGAGAATAGTTTCACTTTTCGAACCGGTTAGAACCGGTTCTGAACCGCTGTAGGTATTATGAATCAAACGAAAAGAAATCGCTACAAACTAAAAAATCAAATAAATTTCGTTTGCAATATGTTGAATCATATTTCGTTATCTAATTAGGTAGATTTCATATGAAATACTACCTATAACAATCAATCTCACCTATGTTGGAATTTCTAAAATCTTTTCGCAGTTCTACACCGATCATGACCCCTGAACCCAAAACCACCTTCTGTAAAAAACATTTATGCATATATATATATATATATATAATTTTTTTACGGACACGATAACCTCCATAATTCTGCACAAATCTCTTCCAAACTGATATGTAAAATCAAGGGACATAAAATCTCGGTTTCGTTAATGGGCAAAATCGGAGGGTGGAAATAGGGAGAGGTTTGTGAAAATCGAAAAAATCCTATAACTTCTTAATTATAATACATATCGAATCAGTTGAAAGTTATTATTACTTCGAAAAAAAAAAGGCCAACAATTTATGTATGACAGATATCAATAAAATAAAAAATGGACTCAAGGGGTGAAAAAATAGGATTTGGGGGAGAAAAAAAATCATAACTTCGTTAATTCTCAAGATATCAAATCCAATTAAATTTATATAAATCATCTTAATGTTAGCTGCAACTTTTATAGTAACAAGCTTTTGATAGGACAAATTCGTACTGAAAAAAAAGTAAAAAAAAAAAAAAAATTAAAAGGAGAGGTTGAAGAAGAAACAAAATCCATAACTTCGTCAATTCACAAGACATAAAATCCACATGAACTTATTATACATATTCTTAATATTATCTACAAGATTTATATAGACGAGTTTTTGATAGGGCCAATTCTTACAGCAAAAACAAATTAGAAATACATAGCGATTGAAGAAAAAATCATCGTATTAAGGGTGCACTCAAATCCAAACTGCCTTTTTTCTGACTCATTTTTTAAATTCATTTTTGCTCTCAATCGTATCCAATTGGCAAGTTTTCTTATTCCGAAACTATATAATGTACCGTAATGGTCGATGTTTTGATAGAGGCAGAATATAATTCAAAAAATGATGTCAAAGAGGGCATTTTGGTCTGAATTTTCCGAAGCGATTGTGTTGGAAACAAAAATATTGTTTTAGTGAGAAAATAATTGTTTATAAATCAAGTTGAAATTAACTGAAAAAAAAAGGTCGCTTATAAATCTCTTCAAAAATCACGTCAGCAAGTTTCATGTTTCTTCTTTAAAAAATAAATCTGAAAATTTGTCAGAAAATTTCGAGTTGTTGAGCATGGAAAAGTTTAATACAGCCTTAACATGATTCTGATGAAACCAGCTCTTATATAAAACTGAAAAACTGTCGCCAAAAGCGGCAAGATAAAATTGTTAAAGTGAGTTAATCTCTAATCATGATTTAGTTTTTGTTGTTGAAATTAGTACTCACTTCGAAATCTACGGCAGGGACTTTTTTCTTTTTTATAACCAACAGCTTACTTGTTCAGAAAAATGCTAAACACATAAACTTTTCTTCAAATGCATAGAATACGAAAAGCTTCTTGCTTTCTTTGACGCATGAACATGTGTTGCAATCGATTGGATTGAATTAAAAAAACAAATTTTAACGAGTTTTTATATTTTTTTTCAATGGTAAAAATCATCTAGTTGAAAGTTTTCTATAAGCGCCACATGTAGGTACAGATACATATGCAAAATCATATGCGCACGTACATTTATGGCCTCCAGTTATTCCTTTTTTTTTATCCGATAAATTAAAGAAATCTGTAACTGTAAAAATAGGAGTGAATTGTAAATTTGTCATAACCTCAAATAAAAGAATCGATGTAGACATCCCCTTACTTTACATGAGAATCAAGACGTAATTGAAAGCATGTAAATAATACTACCAGAAAAATAACATTTTGTTTAAAAATGAAATTACAATCAAATTTTTAAATGTAAAGGCAAAATTTAGCAGGTTTAAAAGTTTAAATTAGATGAATTTATTCAAGATTTTGTAACCTGAGTTGTACCAAAAATTTTGAGCGCATATAGGGATGTTATTTTGTAGCCTTCAAAGCTATTTATAATAGAGTAGATTGGGTGAAGATTCCGTAGTTTTTAGGTTTCCGTACTTAAAAAGTAAAAACGGAACCATTATAAGATCACTCCTGTCGCTGTCTGTCTGTCACAGTTACTTTACTCGGAAACTATACAACGTAGAAAGTTCAAATTTGGAGAAATAATAAAGACTACTGGTCCACATATTTACAGATTACAAAACATTCACAAATATATTTAGGAAAAATGTAGAGGGACTAATTATGTTACTTGAAAAAGAAAATCTTTTTTTATATATATATATCGTGTGAGGTATCGTGCAAAAGCTGTCGTAAGGCTGAACTCAAAAATGCATTTATTTTAATTTTAGGTATTATATTTTCAGAGATTTCGTTGAAAATGTAGTGCAAAAATATGTCCCCCCCCCCCCATCTATTTTTGAATCTACTGAAACTAAAATTATGAAAAAATTAGAGGTAGTGGATGTTAATTTAAACCTTGCAGGGAAATTATAGCGATTACCCTAGGTCACTTAGTTTTTCAGAAAAGCGCATTTTCCCGTTAAACACAAATATTGATTTCAGGCATTCAGAAAATGTGTTGAGAAGCGCTTTATGTACCTATCGTAGCAGACGTATAAAAGCACTGTTGATAATGATTTTCGAAAAAAAATCGTCGGTAATTAGCCGAGATATTAACCCTTAAACACACGGACGGTTTGGACATACAAAATGACAGGAGTGGCGTACTCTATGTGCCATCGGCTTTTACAGCCTAGATAACAATTTTTAACGATATTTTTCTTTAATGCAATACCCAGTAGCAGTATAAAAGCAATAAACGTCAAATTGTTAAAAACAAACTAATTTAAATAGAATTAATTACATAAATACTATGAGATTCGCGACTTGTTTGCATTGAATGGATCTTTCAATACGTCTCCGTGTCTTTAAAAAGTTAATTCCAAACCTATCTGAACAAACGCGGCACGGAGCAAGGCTGCGTTGCAATTTGCGACTTCCTTTCGAAGCGCACTTAATACAATGATAAGTTTAAACTTTGAACAGAGGTTTTGTTTTAGCTACTGTGTAAAATGAAAAGATTATTACTAGGCTGAATTTATTTTTATGAAACTAGGGGGCTCGGCCCCCTACGAGCTACGCTCGCCAACCCCCCGTTCAGACACTGCAGTCTCTAAAAGCACGCTAATTTGATCGGCTTTAATTGAATTTTTTTGGAAGATTGAATTATAATTAAAAAAACAAAGGCGATCGCCCTATAAACGGGTTTCTATTCATTTCTCTTTGATTGGGGAATTTTACGGAAAAATCAGCTGCTGTTAAAAGATACAATGGCATTTCAAAATCATCTAATATAAAATGAATTAAGTAAACAGTGTCTTTGTCTCCCGGTATTTTTTAACAAAGCGAAAAGAAAGTCCTTTTAAATAAAACATTTTAAATATATCGTTTTTAATCTGACGTAATTTTCACCAAACTTTTCTTTCCCTTTTTAATATTCACGTGAAAATGCTTTTATTAGAAATGAAATATTATTTGCGCTGTCAAAAAAAAAAAAAAAAAAAAAAAAAAAAAAAAAAAAAAAAATAGTTGAAAAGTTCATCTCAAAATATCAAGTAAATGTCTCGCGCTATTTTTAAATTTAAACTACTATTTTGCAATATTATTTTTTGTTCATTTTACGTAATAAGTGTAATGTGACGTAAATGTGATGTAATTTCTCCTATTTAAGACTTCTAACGCATGTTAATGAATTTATTACTTTACAATATCCTTTCTTTGTTAAAATTCACGTGTAATTATAGATGAAGTAATTTTCAATAAGTTCCTGCTTTTTATACGTAATTATTTAATTCTAATTTGAAAGTTTTTCTTTTCTGTTTATAATAGTCACGCGTAAATAAATTTTTAATTTGAAGCAAACATTATTATTTCCGTTGTTTATACAGTTTGGCAACAGGTTAAATTAGTACAATTTTATGAAATAAGTAAAAAAATATCTCTCGAAATGCTGAAAATTTGAATTTAAAATAGAAATGAAACCTCGAAAAATGAGTCAAATTAAAAAAATAAATTATTTCTGCACACCGGGAAATTATAACGTATAAAATGATCTAAAAAGTATTAAATTCCGGTGTATAGTTTTTGCTCCTATAAAACTTTTTTAATGGAACGATTTTGTCCAACTTTAGCATTAAATATCTCTTAAAATAATTCTTCGATTTGAAAACTGTCTACATCAGCGTGTTTATCAAACATTTCTGTATAATACTACCAATTTTCATATTTTTATATGCATTATTTTTCTTAATATTAACGAAGAAAGACCTCCGGTCACAAAAAATTCAAAACCGGCGGCGGCGGCGGCGGCGGCGGTGACAGCGGGAGTTACTTTTTTTTAGAATAGAGAGATGCCATATGAAATTTAAATTTGCAAAATTTTTACTCTCAGTACCAGATTAGGTTCATCATAAACATATTAGGATAAGATTAAAAAAAGAGGTACACAGAATAGAAATATTTGATATTATTTAGTCTTCATATCACTTCGAACTTTTATGGTATACCAATTTATACTTTTATAGCATATCCTGGTATACCCAACCCTGCGTTGTATTGTTTTTTACAAAGTCTTATTATTCTTTAAGCAACAATTTTTTAAATAATACAATTAATAATTCATCTATCTATTCTACGGAACCCTCTGAGCGCGAGTAGTTCTCGCACTTGTCCGTTTATTGACTTAATTGTTTTAAAAATTTTGGTGAAACTTACGTCATATTTAAAACGATACACACTGTAAAAAAAAAACGGACTAAAAAACGGTAATACTACTGGCAATCTAGACGCCAGTAATATTTCCGTTTTTTTACGGAAATTTTTACCCATAAATTACAGAAAATTTTCCGTTTTTCTGATTAAAAACGGAAATTATGGGTAAAAATTCCCGTAAAAAAACGGAAATATTACTGGCGTCTTGATTGCCAGTAGTATTTCCGTTTTTAGTCGTTTTTTTTTTATAGTGCAGTTAAAATATCTAATTTAAAACAAACTTGTTATAGCGCCTTTATGAAATTGTTTACTTAGACTTTATAATCAGGCTAATTTTAAATTGTTGGGTTGATCTTATTTAATTAATCACGAAAATAGCCGTTTGCTGTTTCGACAGCATTTGATTCGGGCTTAAAGTCCCTCAGCCAAAGGTAAATGAATTGAAATCTGATTACAAGAGATCGTCACTTGTCATTTAATTACGATTTAATATTCCGCAATCTTTTCAAAGCAGATCAAATTAGCGTTTTTTTTTTTTTTTTTTTTTTTTTTTTTTTTTTTTTTTTTTGCGTCTGCGGTGTCGGGATGAAGGTTGGCGAGAGTAGTTCGTAAGGGGCAGAAACCCCTAGTTGAAACTATATTATATACTTCCGATATTTGCATTTATTAAAATTATTTATAACTGCATTTGACATAAAATGTTTAACAATGATTAAAATTAATAATTATTCAACAATTATTTATAAGGCCAATAATGGTTATTAATAAGGCAGAATACATACTTTGAAATTAAGTTCGTCTTATATTTTAATACTTCTTTATGTCATTTTAATCATTCAGAAAATTTAGGATTTTAATCATGTTTTTTTTTTTAATCAGTTGATTAAATCGCAATTTAATCGCTGATTTAAATTATCTGATTAAAATCGTTAAGAAGTAGTTAATAGCTATGAGTAATTAAAACAATGAAGAAACAACTAGGCATTTGGCCGTACAGGAAAATAACCCGCATTTTACCCCAAGTGAAAGCAGCCGGCATTTTACCCCCCCCACCCCCTCAAAAAAAAAAAAAAAAAAAAAAAAAAAAAAAAAAAAAAAACTTTTCGTCGATTCACCCCAAAGTATTTGTCAAGACGCCGGTCTTCCCACTGAAGTGAAGAAGCGGAACCGGCCGCCATTTGTGCTTTTCAGAAAGGCCAGGTACCAGTACTCCCTAAAAATATCAGATTTTTTTTTTTTTTTTTTTTTTTTTTTAATCTGATGTTTAAACTAAGACTTATACAAGCAAATAAAGAAGTTACGTAAAAGATTTTGGACACTTACTAGAAATTTAAGACGAAATAGAAATAAAAACGCGTCACTTAAAATTTTTTTTAAATAACACAAACGGAAATTAAAGTATCAGTAGGGAACCCTCTTCCTTACAACTGAGCGGTGTTTCCCTACAGCGCCTGCACATATGAAAACTGCGATTTACGGCATTTTGTACAACATGGCATTTCACCTCAAGTTACCCTACTTATTCATTAAATAATATGCATGAATGCAAAACTTACGTAAAAAAAACGCTAAAAGATAGATTTCTTCATCAGAATGTCAAAAACAAACTGTTTTGAAAGCACTGAAAAATAATCATTCGAATAAAAAACTTCAGTTACAATATTGAAAATTATTTTATTATAAAATTTTCACTATATAATGAAATTTGAAAGTGAACAACAATATTTTAATAAATTAGCTCGCATCGTGTACCCCCTGTATGTTGAATACATACAACATTTACATATTCACGTAAATTGCGCAAAGTGCAGCAAGCATGCACCAGCACTTTTATGTTTTAGATGTCTGATCATTTTGTTATGAACAATTTCTAAAATATCATGATTTAAACAAAATGATACAACATATTTATTTTAAAATAAAGAAGTATTTCAATATATATATTACACTGTTTATTTTTTATTTTTAGTGTTTAAAAATATCATTCTGCAGTTTCACATCCATTTGACATATTTAGTTAGCGTGGTTTGGAGCATAATTAACTCCATTTTTGTAATTCGTTAACAGTTAAAACAATATTGCTTATTTGAAAGAATATTTACCAATTTCTTCCTAGCGCCCTACTAACTGTAAAATACTAGAAAATTAATTTATTAATTTATAATTAAGTTCTACAAATGTTGTATTTTCATCAAAAACATACACGTGTGTACATATTTTTATAATACTAGCGTATAAAGAAATGAGTGAAAAATTGATTGCAAACTCCAATCTTTAAGAAATAGCATAACTAATTATAAAATTAATAGTTTAAAACATTATATTAATTTGCTTCAATTCAAGTTTTCTTTAATGTAGACAGTGAACGTAGGTATAGACAAAATATATTTTACATATCTGAAGAAAGAGACTAAATTTTACCTTAAAAATACGATCTTCATTTCCACAGTATAAGCTGAAAAATACATGCAGATAAAGTAAATCTAATACTTAAATCAATGTTTAATAAAAAAAAAATTTGAATTGGAAATCGCAGCAGAAATGGATTTTTTCCACTTTCTATTTTTGGAAAATGTATCAGAAAATACTGAATAATAACAAAAAGTAAGCTTCTCAACAATCTGTGCAGCTTTGAAAATACAAATAAGAAATCATCAAAGTTTCCTGAAAATTAAATCTAAATAAATTGAATTTTATTTAAATTCGAGACGGTGACAATTTTCTCCTAGAAAGTAAATTATTCTACAGCAGAAGATTATCTGAGAATTGATACGATGTGTCTTATATAAAACCCGAAATTAAATGCTGGTATTTTAAAGAAAAAAATTGCAATATCGATATGCAAATTTTCGTTACACAGTCTCATCAAATGCGCTGATTCCATTTTCTGATCTGTGAATCGAATGCTATCCGACATTAGATTTAGAAGTTATATAGTGTTTTCTCTGTGCAATGCTTTTTGTGTTAAACAAATAGGTTCTAGAAAATTCCTTTTTTCTTAATGTACATGGCGAAAGAAAGGGTTTTAACGAATATTTGAAACTCAGTAATACTTTATGTACAAAAAATATTAGTATAAATTAATTAACGCGCCTATATGTAGTTTTTAAATTTTATGCATAGTAAATTTAAAAAGGATTGCAACAACTTTATTCAGTAGGTGAAATTGCACTGTTTTAATAGCATGCAGTAACATGCATATATTTATTTATGTGTGAATTCACATACTCAAATAGTCAATACCTTTCCAGTAAAATTTATTATTTCAGAAAATACCACTTACTAAAATAGTTTGAAATGCGCCGTTTAAAGCCACAGTATTGTATGTAAAAAAAAATTTAAATGCTTAAAAACCAGGATTTACCGAATACGCTATAAAATAAAATATAAAATATTTATTGGCTTTATGCACAGGCATATATCGTGGAACTATCATGTATACTAACATTATGTATCTATGGATCAGGGGAATTCCTGTAGAGGCACGTGGCTCATAGATGAAAAGCAGCAAATCAGTATTACAATGTCTTAAAAATTAAAAAGTGCCTGTAATTAACGCCCTAGTTTCCGCGTGCCAGTATCTCAACGATTAAAACTCTTTCTGACAGCAATGTCATAAAAATTAAAAGGCGAAAAATCCTTAAGCACTACTGCATTATAAGCCCCTAAAAAGTTTCGAAAATTATTTCAGTTTGTGACATTCTAAAGTTTTCAATTTCATGTTATAAATTCATAACCATTTTATTACCGTTACGTTACTTTTCGTAATTATCTTTGAACAATACTAATTGATACTTTGAACAATACTGAACAATTATAAATGCGCTATCCATAGTTTCGTTGCTCCATAGAGGAGTTATTGATGCATATAGCGATGACCTGATAGCAGTATGAACGTACCGATTCTGAATATCTCTCCAATAAGCCTGGCTCTGTCCTCTAAAGCTTCCTCGTTATTTCTGCCCCCAGCCGCAGAACATGAATTAAAATATGTATGAACATGTGATAACTAAATTTTTATAGATGTGTAATTTATCAGGAAATATTATTGATAAAACATTCGTATAGTAAAATTAATTAAAAGCAAATTTAATATCTTAAATTAATATGAATGCACAAGTTTATGTAAATACAATTCAAAATTAAACCTTATTTTTAAATATGAAAAAATGCGTAATATGATTTATAACGACATAAAATACTTTTTCTGTTTATCAGCAGCAATAAAACAAATAACAAATTTGCCAAAGAACATGTTTCCTGCGATAATATGTTTCTACACAATGTTTTTTTTTCTTTAAAAGAAGATAAATTTCCTCATAATTTGTTGGTTGGAATGATCAAGAAACAATTGACACAATCGACATGAGCGATTAAAACATCAACAACCGCTACGATAATTTCCAAAATTCATATATATAAAGCTTATTTACTTATATGTTTAACTGATGTTGAGGAAATTGATATATGCAGAAATATATGAATAATAATAGAAAATGTATACATGTCTTTGTTGTGACTTATGTTACTTATTGCATTAAATGCAGTAATTAGACGTTTGATTGCCATTAAATGCAGGAATTTCATGAAATTTCATAATTAGTTGGACAGAAACTGGTGCTAATTAGATTTTAGAGCATATTACATCGCGAAAAAAGTGACTCCTCTATACTGTGTTTTGTATGTGATTCTAAAATTATTTTAAATAGATTTATTTCTATATTCCACGTCTTTCGAACATGATAATCTTAAAAAATAGTACTTTTTTTTTATAAAAATACATGCATCATTTAAAAGCGTTTGATTTTCATCATAATATTAACTGCGACTAATATGAAAGTAAAATTTTTAATAGATTTCATGATTTTATTTGAATACACAATTGATATTTTTCACAATAAAAGCTGTTTGCTATTGTTGGTGGACAATCCCCCAAAATATATGTTATAGTTTTCAATTGAAAATTGCCTTTACATATATTTTGAGTACACAGGGCAGTATGTTTTGTAACCTGTAAAGCTCGAGTTGGTACCACTGGTAGTTTTGATAAATAAAGATGGATTATTTTATTTTAAAGCAGTTATATTGAAATATGCAGGAACGTTATTTATTACATTTTAATTTTAATAAAAAAAATAGAAAACTGTACTTACTAAACTGCATACAAACCCAGTATAATATTTAGTGTAATATTACTTTAATAAATTTATAGTTATAATGAGATTTTTTTTTCTTGACGTACAAAATTGCAAAATCCGCTTTTCTGGAAGAAAGAAAATGTAACTTATTCCAAGGAATGGTCGTCTGAGTGTTCTGTTTGCGAAATGTCGTCACCTGTCAAAGTCAAAATCCATTTTTGAACTAATTCCAAGGCTGAAATTGATCCATATTGTTATTATTCTTTAATCTGATCATCTCCCGAGATTATTTTTCCAGTTGTCCAGAAGATTAAACACTTTAAAAAAATCTTGTATTTTCAAAGTTTAAGAAATTATCCACTCATATGTGATGCATGTACAAGTCAGCGATATGCGTTTTTGTATTTATTAGTCTGAAATATAAAGGCAAACTTTATGTTGGCTTTTTACACAATAAATCTGATGATTTTAAAAATTTCACGAATGCGGCACATGCAAATTGTAAGAAGTAAAATATCTAAACATTTTCCTACTTTAATGATATCATATAAATTTGTAAAGTAAGTGTTGGGTTATTGTCGTTTGTCCTTTGTATGAATAAACTTCTGGGACTTCATAGAAATACATTATTGGAGCTTTGTTAAGTAATGGTTTGTTGGCCAATGGTAGCGTAAGACGGACATTTCTTACCATTGCAAACTCTGGGACTGAACAATTAGTCAATACTAGATCACCTTTCATGTTCTAATTGGCTTGTTTCAAAACAATGCATTTTTTGCATCACAAAGTCTTTTTTATGACACCTAAAGAAATGGTTTCGTGAAAATACAAAAATTTTCTGAAGAAACTCATGCTTCTTATGGATTGTGTTATGAAATTAACTTAAAATTTTCAGGTAAAAATACATCAAATCGATCTCTTAACAGGAATACATATTGGAACACATTTTTGAATAAGAAATTTGGGTACTACTTAATTACCCCGTCGACCAATTTCGCCAAATTATATAAATCACCAAACTACTCGTCAAATTATACAAATTGACATAATACTTATTTTAAATAACGAAAGAAGAAATAAATTTGCATAACATTAATAAAATTACAAATAAAACGTGGAAATAAAAATCACTTGATGACGTAAACACGTGTAACTTGCTTAAAGTCAAGTGAATGTGGCATTTACGATCAAACATTATTGGCATTTAATCTTATAGTTTGGCGATAGATTTTTGGTCGACGGGATAGCTAAGTAGTACCGAAATTTATGTTTTATATGGAAAAGACATTAATAATTCCAACCTTCAAATCCACAGTTTCTAGTTACACTTAGTCAAATTAACTGTGTCACATTTAGAGAAAGGAGTATCAAAAACGATAATTAATTGTGCCCCATTTCAAGAAATACATGAACATTTCTGCATTTAGCTTGTTAAATCAATCAGTATCAAGATATCATCCGTGAAAGCTTGGAGAAGAGACCCTGGAAACGGGGTAAAAATATGATATGACTGTAGTAAATAAAATTCTACTATTATGGAAATTTGAGTCACAGCTACAGCCATGCATCAACAGAGTCCAATAGTCGAGAGAAATGATGTATTTTTGAGTAGAAATTAATAATAAAATGGTTTTCATAAAGTGTGGATAGTTTCCTTCTGTAAAAAGGAGATTAAACATCCGAACTGCACACATCGATTGAATCGATTTGAGATTCTTCAAAAAAAAAAAATAATAATGTGCATAAATTTGATAGAACTGATTTAAGAATCATGAATCTTAAAAAAATAGTTCACAGAAAACAGGCGTATGGCTTGATTTGCCCATGACCTTCCGAAGAACTGAAATTTATGGAAGCAAAGAAAAAACGGTTTTGTTTGCCAAGAGATTTCTGTCAAATAAAAACTTAAATGAAGTTATATACATTTCTTTTCCTTTCATGAAACGTTACTGATCTATTTTTTATTTCAATTATCAAAAATATTGGCCTGTTCCTAAAAAGGAAATAAAATTCTAAATTTTGGCTAATATGGTTATCTTTGTTTAGCAGCATCCAGAAGTTAAAAATCCCAAGCGTAATTGCAGAAACAGTAAAACATTCAGCCATCACTAAGGACCAGACTTCCACCATCTATAAAGGTTTCAAATACATGTATATTGTTCGAGAAGCCACAAAAAGACAAATAAGAATACGATAAGGATAATACTCTTACTCTGATTTGCAAGCACGGAATATTAACTTTTTGTGGAATATTTAGCTGTTTTTTCATGAGCCAGATCCAGAATAATTATTTCATTTTAAATACAGAAAAATGTTACACTCGCCTCATATTATAGTAATATCTCATGATATAAATTCTATTTAAAACATATAAGGTCGAAATAGAGATGTAGTAAATGAAATAATCAGAAACAAAAGATAACTCAAGTCAAAGATGACAGATGTGTAGATTGGCATTCCCAAATTAAACGAATGTGCAAAAGTATACATTTAAAATATGGTTAGACGGATCTAAGTTCTTATATACTGACTAATGAGGTGAATCCCTGATTTATGCATTCAAATTTTAAACTTAATCAGTTGCTCTTCTTATGTCAGAAAGGTATTTTTTTAAATCTAAAAAAAATTTGCTTACAGAAAGTAACTTATTTTACAGTTTCCATCCACTGTAATTTAAAAACACTCAAGTATTACTACTGACCATATTAATTTATCAACCACCTGGAAGAAGGTAATTGATGAAAAAAATGGTTTCTCCCTTCAATAAATTTTTATAGTATTGGGTGAGTGCAAAAGTTCTACAAGTTTTGAGTTTATGTAAATGTTGAGTGGAGTACGGACGTTACAGCTGACCTTTCGAGGAATGGAAAGTGGCCAATAATGCGTGAAGCAGTAGCGTATGTATAGGCACAACGTTTGTCTGAAGAACTCATGCGGAACGGGAAATAACATGGCAAGCAAGAAAGACCACATCAGGCATTGTTTACTGTACGAGTGTGATAAAGGCGTTACAGCAGCCTCAACTTGCCGCAGCATTTGTCAAGTGTTTGGGGAGGATGCCGTGGACGATAGCACCTGCTGCCGTTGGTTTAGGAAATTCTGGGACGGAGACAGGCGCTGTAAAGATCATGCCCGTTCTGGACGCCCATCAGTGCTTTTTGACGAGGATCTGAACACAACCACAACAAATTCCTCTCATCCAACAGTCGAAAAACTAGTGAAAATGTTCTCCACACACAAAACAACAGTAGAAAGATGGATGCATGCGCTTGGATTCATCACCAAGTTCGATCACTGGGTACCACACCAGCTTACAGTAGAGCGAGGAGAAGAGAGGATCAGCACCTGTATTTCTTTGCTTTCCAGTAAGAGTAGGGAATCATTTTTGAACCGAATTGTAACGGGTGATGAGAAATGGGTACTGTACCGTAATGTTAAGCGCCGAAGAACCGTATGCCCTTGTTGAAGAGTGTACTCCAGCGACCTAAACAGGAGGACACCATCCCGAAAATGTTTTGCTCAGTGTATGGTGAGATTCAAAAGGAATGACCAACTAGGAGGTGCTCGTACGGAACCAAATGATCAATGCAGACCTCTACTTCCAATTGTTGGGCAGGCTTTGAGCAAAATTCACGTGTAACCAGCACTCATCAATCGCAGATGGGTTATATTTCTTCACAACAAACCCAAGCCTCATGTTAATTTAAGGACACGGCAAAAATTACTGGACATTTGTTGGGAAGTTTTACCTCGCTCAACGTATAGCCCCGACCTTGCTCCTTCGATTTATCACCTTTTTTTATCTTTACACGACGCCTTCGCTCGCCGAAACTTCAATGATTTGGAGACTGTAAAAACGGCGTTATATCAGTATTTGATTCTAAAACAGAGGAGTTTTATCGGTGTGGGATTCACTTACTACCACACAGATGGCAAGAGGTCATACATAATGATGGTGCTTGCGTGAATTCATAGGTGTTTAACTTTTTCTGTTCCCCGTCTTTTTGTTTTCGCTAAAAAGCGGGTAGAACTTTTGCACTCGCCCAATACAAGAAGTAGATAGCGATTACATAGAACGTATTGCAATTATAAGTCCAGAATGTGGTGCAAAATGCATTGTAGAGATGGAATAAAAATATCACTATTTACATTCTTTCATAATTGGAATTTAAAAGTTTTAAATCACATTTAATATTTTTATTTAATTAACAATTTCTACAAAATGTGACAACTTTAATAGTTATGTGGTCCAAAATTTGGTGAACAAATAAGAAACTATGAAGAACATACGGTCTATAATGTAAAGACATGCATCCATATTCAAATATGGTTCGTATGCTGAAGAAATATTAAGAAAATTTAATACCGGAAAAAAAGCCAAGAATTTTCTTTTCTTAATTTCATTTTCTAAGTATAATTAAAAGTTTCATTTTCTAAGTCTATTGTCCATTTTGAGTTACCTAATGTGTCTACATTGGACTTTTCGAGTATGACAAATATTACTAGTAAATCTGCAGATCAAGAGCCTCTACTTCATCTCTGCAACTTATTGTTTTTAGCAAACTTTGCGTAAAATTAATCTTTCTACAAAAACAAAATTTAAACTTTTTAAATTACACAAACATTTATAAAAGGAAAAAAAATATTTCGATGGTTTCAGACATTAGAAGCGTTAAATGAAACACGTTGTTATGTAATGATATTCTGAAATTCTCACAATCTACTTATTCTAGTAATTTTTATATAATAAAGCAAATTTCTTCAGGGGGGCGCCCCCCTGAACCCCCGTTGTGTAATTTATTTTGCATTTGTAATTTTCTATTGATTGAGTTAATGATTATCCTATATCTTAGATTCCTTTTTACACTGCGATTTATAAGGATAAGCAACAATTTGGTCAAGCATTTTACGTTATCCTAATATCCATACAGCAGTATTTACTTGCCTGCTAACCACAAACACCTGTATCTAATGGATAAAGAACTTTTGGAAATGTAAACTGAGACATCTAATTTAGAAATCTAATACCTTTATAATTTTTGTTTCCAAAACATAATTTTGATTACCATTCTGCAATATTTATATCTAAGATCTAATCTAAATATCTAAAAATGTACTCAATAGCATTAACTTACTAAAATCACGGGGGACTTCTAAACCTAACGGTTAATAATTCATCATCGTGTCCACTTCCAATTAACTAAAAAGATAAACGTGATTTGGCGCCGTTAAGTAATTTTTGTTATAGCCCTTTAATAGTATCCACATTTAATTTAAAATCGTGATGTTACAAACACCGTTGAAATTTGACGCACACCTGTGTTCAGGTCAAATTACGAAAGGTTAACTAACCTTTTATTTCTCTTAGCCGGGCATTTTGCTTCATTTTTCGTAATAGGGATTATTTTAATAATTTAATTTATTTTACACTCTATAAGCTGTTACACGGGACGTTGTTCACGTAGCATTAAAATAGAGATAAATGCATTAAATAAAACATTTCACTGCCCACCTGACATGACAAGTCTCAGGCTTTTAGCACAACACTATTATCTTACAGAAAATGTTGTTCTTTTAAACAGCGCAAATGTTTCAATTAAATAAAGTAACATTTTTTGCATTAAATTACTGGTATCCAGAACGCCAGAGGCTTGGCAGCTCTGCTCCTCTTAATAGAAACATATATAATTAACCAATACTTTATCACATTTTATAGGAGACAATACGGAATTTCTTATTTGTATGGCCTTACATATACCTCAGTCATAAAAATGTAAAATTTTGTGCCAATTAATATACACAATTGCGAAAATGAAATCGCAACCAATGAGAAAAGGAAGGCCAAGTAAAATCGTGTAAATCGAGGTATCTTTCTTCGTAGTGTTGGGAAAATACCACTACAAAAATTATTTTAGGTGGTATTTGGTGTGAAATGTTTATATGTATTCATTCCTGTCCTATTTATCTTTTTTTCAATTCCTACTATTAGCTCACACTCTCCCTATATTTATTTATTTATTTATATATTTATCTTGTTCAAATTTTCAATCGTTAATAAAATACTCATTATTCATCCTATCAAGTTGAAATAAATTTTTTTAAACTTGTACTGGATGACAATTGATGTTAATACAGTTTTTTCAAATATTAATTAATTAATTAAATTTTAATTAATTAATTTCAGTTTTGCATGGGAAACAAAATGGCGGCCATTGGTCATTGAACATCAATGAAAATATTTTCAATAAGGGGTTACCATAGGGGGACCCTGTTCTGTCGCCAACTTGGCGATGTATCGCCAAATTTGGCAGCCAAAATGAGTCGCCAAAAGTGACGCCAACTTAGCGATATCTCTAATATTTCGCCAAATTCCCATAGAGTTCCATTATAAACCTACTTGCTTATAGAAAATCAACAAATTGAGATATTTTAATGCAACAAAAACTAATATTAGCTTAAGGGATTATATTAAATTTTTTTTGTGACCTAAGTAGGAATTGACTTTAAAAACAAAATTTTTATATTACTTGTATTATTTGTAATTTGCTTATTCCATTTTCGTTTTGCACGTGAAAATCTTACAAATTAAAATCAACTCTTTGGGAGAAATTGTTATTCCTTTTTTTTTTGGCAACAATAAAGTTTATAAAGTTTAATAGAATAATGTCAGTTTATTCTGTATGAAAAAAAACGAACTTTTTCATTTATAATCATAATAGTTGAATACATAAATAAAAATATTATTCTATATAGTATATAAATACTATTTTCATTTCTGCGTTTAAATCAATCTATATGCAAATATCTATACAAAGGCATTCATTAATTCATTCCTTTTAACTTTGATTTGACTTAAAAAACAATACATACTTTCACATTTATGATATTTTTAGATGAGATATAGTTGCTACGCAACGGTTAAAAGAAAAAAAATTAAATATAAGTTAATTCATAAAATGAAGTGTTTTATATTATTCGAACACATGTATAAAATTCCATCATAAGTTATACACCTAATTTAAAAGCTCTGACAAATGTTTTGACAAAATTGCAAACTAAAAGGAATAATTTAATACTCTTATTTAAAAATTTCAGCATCCAAAATTTACCATTTAAATCTATTATTCATATGAGCGATTTCTTTCAACAAATGAAAATTTGAAAATCGTCTGACTTCCCATAGAAAAGCATTATGTCACAAAATAAAATGTTCTATATATTCCAAACGAATGAACCAAATTTAACCCAAAACTATACAGCTAAATCCGGGGAACTCACCAATATACGTACTTAATTCCAAGCTAATCGGATACTTTTTACGGCAGTTATCGCGGGACAGACAGACTAACTAACTAACTAACTAACAAACAAACAAACAGATGGAAACCAAAAAATCCAGCATCCAAAATTTCAGCATCCAAAATTTACCATTTAAATCTATTATTCATATGAGCGATTTCTTTCAACAAATGAAAATTTGAAAATCGTCTGACTTCCCATAGAAAAGCATTATGTCACAAAATAAAATGTTCTATATATTCCAAACGAATGAACCAAATTTAACCCAAAACTATACAGCTAAATCCGGGGAACTCACCAATATACGTACTTAATTCCAAGCTAATCGGATGCTTTTTATGGCAGTTATCGCGGGACAGACAGACTAACTAACTAACTAACTAACAAACAAACAAACAGATGGAAACCAAAAAATTTCGGGTCTCCACAGTAAGCCTTCACTGACGTTTCGGCAATTATCAAAATCAATATCATAGTCACGATTTCACGACCTAGCAAAGCTTTTGTAGAAACTTGAACAGTTATTTTGTACCACAACGGTGCTCTTTAAAAACAGCACTAACATTTTTAAAACAGCTAAGATTTTTATTTTCTACAAAAGTTGCTGATCTATGGCTCAGAAATAGTGTTAAAGAATTCTTTCATACGTACAAGAAAATAGGTCATTTTATCTCTTTCAAAAACTGAAAAACAGTCGGCATTTTCTTCAATGTCTTTTGGATTACGAAAATTGTACATAAAATTAAAAACTTCTTTCATTGAGTTCTACCATTTTTGATTCAATAGTTTTAAATATACTAACAGTCGTATCTTGTAAAAAATGTTCAAGCTACATGCTAAAAGTTTTTGAAGTTAAAAAAGTTGCATCTCATTTATAATATTTTATTAATATTAAATGGTTACAGATGATGATAAAACCTGTTTTACCTTTGTTGCTCTGTAACGTAACTCTAATAACTGTTTACAGCATTTTTAGTAGAATTCACGATCTAGTGCTCTGCGCTGACACATACGTACAATGTCGGTCAATCGAAATATTATAATGTCATTGAAATGTACTTAACCCTAGATCTACCGGGAATTTTATTCAAGTTTTAATAAAACGTTCTACACCAGAATTTTTATTTAAAACTATTTAACTTATTTATTTACCTTATTTTTGTCTGGTTTATATACTTAGTTTATTTTAAAGAAATTTCTGGTTTGAATGAATATTTTGTATGTACCTGTCGGGTCCAATGGACCCGTCTGGTAGACGGAGGGTTAAATATTTTCCAGCTTGAACTGACATTTGATAATCGTTTTAACACTAGAAACGATCGTGTCTGAAAAACGGGCAATGTCATACCGTGTGGAGCTGAAAACCTATGATATTCATAGCTTCTGTGCTCCACCGACATTCATTAAAAAAAGTAGTTTCAACAGATACATGTACTTTTTTAATTCACATACAGACATGCAAGTTATCATCGGAAAATAGGAAGTGGCTAATTTTGGCTCCGCCCAGGCAATATATCTACTACAATTTATATTTTGATAACCATTATTTTTAGGCCAATTGCTTTTTATTTTTTCCTAAACACTTGCTAACTTTGGTTTCTAGTTTCTCAATTATTGATATGTGAATTTCTAC
Source organism: Maratus speciosus (assembly GCA_963932465.1). Classification (NCBI taxonomy): domain Eukaryota; kingdom Metazoa; phylum Arthropoda; class Arachnida; order Araneae; family Salticidae; genus Maratus; species Maratus speciosus. The sequence continues at coordinate 171,013,141 of OZ010790.1, read as the reverse complement.
CTCCGTTCATGTAATATATTAGCTATAAAATAAATCTCGTAGGTTTGTCCTGCAAGCTATTTTTTCGGATTCATTAGTATATAAGTGGAACTTTTCAATAAGATCAAAGTACATCCCCTGACATTGTATCTATCGTTAGTTCGTCATAAATTTTTGATATGCATTCAGAAAATTTGCGCCACAACTCTGGCACTCATTAAAAAATCATGGTTAATAAATAAAAAAAATACCTTGTAAATACTAACTTGGTATGGGAATTGTGTAATAATAAAAGGAATGATACAGTACACTTTCTCTTTTGAAAAAATTATTATTTGAGCACATACTTCCTAAACTATACTGTATACTACATAAATGACGAACATTTGGATTTTTGGTGGGTATTGGACATAATTAGCATTACGAAATCTAAACATCTATTTAACATTAGCATTTCTATTATACACTTAACGGTATGTTAATGAAGTTTCCTGTACAATTTAAACATTGCTTATGCACGAGAATAAACAAATAGAACTATCTGAGAATGAATAAATGAACAAGCAAACGGCAGAGTTGTTCCCATTTAAAATTACATTTACTTGGCACAATTGAATTTTAATGTAATTTCCAAAGCTGTCATTCAGAATTTCTCGCCTACATTGTGTTACCACAATGTTTAAGTGCATTTCTATTTTAACGTAATAAACTTTGTTTAATTGTATTCCTCTGGGTGCTTAAAAATATCCCAAAATATATATCATTAAATTTATTTGCCATGCTTTAAACCTTGAATGATTTCTAGCATTTTATATTATAAATTGAAGTGCAAAATAATTTCAACAAGATAATAATGTTACTGTATGAATTTAATGTGAATATTTGAAATTTAAGCATTCTGTGTAAAGAATCAATCATATTGACTATTTATAAATTGAACGTGCTACGCACTTGTGAATATTAATGAGGTGTTGAAATGCATCATTTACGTATCCCGCTTAAGTAGATTACTCAAAGGAATAAAGTCGTTTTTCATTTCAATGACTATTACTTGGCTAAGCATATTGTTCATTTTAGATTTCAACATTTACAAAACCAAAAGCATATTATAACTCAATGGTATCAATAAGTGTGTTCCAGAAGAAGTGAAACATTAAAGCTTTCAAAGATTTCATATAATTTTTTATACGAAGGAATTACTGTAATAAGGTAAAATTCGTACTTAGTTTGACACAGTGGGCATTAACAGATTTAGGGGAGTTTGAGGAGGGTTGACCATAGGGGAGGCTTGATCCACACTTCAGTTTTCATATTTAAAATAATTTCAGAGTTTTGTTAATAGGTGGAAACCAAAACTACTGAAATGATAAAACTAATCTTTGTTTCATGCAAATTGAAACAGTGGTGGAAAAATCAATTGTGAAGAGGTTTCATCTTAAAAAAGTGCATTTTTTTGAAACATTCTGTATTTTTTTTTTTTTTTAGATAAAATATATCATAGAAATTTATGTAAGAGAGTTTTAAGTAATGCAGAAGTATTGATCTTGCATTCCAGATATAAAAATTGTACAATAAATTAGGCTAAACAGAACCATGTGCTATACTTTAAAAAGTGGCTATGGCGGAGGCTTGACCCATTCAGTGTCAGGGAGGGTTGACCAGATGGTCAAAGTGTCTTAATTAAGTATTTTTGGAAATCTTTTTATCATACACTGCACGTAATGAAGGTTGGTTGGTTGTAAATATGACGACCAATTATCAACACAGGGGATATAGGCCCTAAGAAGGGGGTGCCCTTCGTGGGGGTCTTTCTAAGGGAACCTAACCCGTATTAACGCTTGGAATTCCAAGGTTAGAAGAAAAACACGAAAACTCCGAACGACTAGGCCGACGGGCGCGATTAGGTTCGAACCCAGCACTTCCCGTCTACTAGTTTCGAGAGCAGAACTTCTCGGCCACTGGTGGGGCTCACATAATGAAGGGTTAATGGTTATGTTTCTAAAGTAATGTAAATTTATTCTGTAAAGCTACAGTAAAACGGGATAAAAAAAGAAACATTTTTAAATTGATTAAATGAAGATGTGAAAAACTGCTATAGAAGCAAGAAAACCTTTACTGAAATATGAATTGAAAAGTTGATAGGAACTTTTACTTCATTTAAATAGTAAGAATAGAAAAAAATTGGAAATGATGAAAGCAGAAGTCTTAAGAAATGTTATGTGTTCATACCTCTGCAAAAGAACTTAACATAGATTAAAACACTTTAGGAAGGTATGTAGACAAATTTCACCAAGATTAAAACAATGATATGAAGCCAAACTACGTGGGAACTAGTGTTGCCAGGTGGGGTATCACAAAAGGTGGGTGTTTAAAATGGAATTTTACTCTTATGCCTTGAATTCCGGCTAAGTAGGTTTGTTTACACATCACATTTTCCAAAATAATTTTTAATAATTAAACCATGTAGCATAAACATATTCTACCTTTTTTTAAACTGATTTTATTTCCCTTAACAAATATTTTAATATAAAATATAGTGGATCAAGCCTCCCATATGTGGAGATCCTTAACCCATTATTTTCTCATGATTAAAATGAATCCTTTTTCAAGTTTCTGAAATATTGCATTTATGTCCAATATTTTTTATCTGATTGTGTAACAAATAATATGATATATGAAACATTATTCTAGGTTCAAAATTAAAAAAATAAAAAATCATTTTATAAAAAATGGGTCAACCCTCCCCAGTCACCCGTACCAATTTATATAACGCTATTTCTACTACTCCAAACTGTCACTTAACTCTTCAGTTCCCAATACAGATTTAACCATTAAATGCCTTACTTTTCAAAAATCATCGTAATAATGTTTTTCGGCTTTCATTTTTTAAATAAATCATGGAAAAAATACTTTAAAAAATCATATTTTGTTTTAAGTATGGTTTACGGCTAAAAAACAGTTTGTTACTAATCGGCAGTACTGGTCTTTAATTGAAAAAATAATTTTCCTTGATAAAATTCTATAGTATTAAACACACAAGAATTTTAGGAACTATAATAAGAAATAAATTTTACTTGCTTACTGCAGAACAAAATAGAGTATCTCGCAAGCTTCCAAACAAAACAAAAAGAACAAGTAGCAATAATTGAAAAAATTAATCTATCTTTATTCTTAAGCAGCACAAGTGTTGCGATCTATATGTTGAAAATAGATAATGTATTTTATTGGCAATATTTGGCATTATAGCTTCAATATTATTCTAATAGTATTTTAGAAATTTAAACTGGGTATGTTGCCGAAAAGCAACACCCGGCATTTAAGGGTTAAAAAGAACAAATGTTTTTTTTTTCAAGTAAATATGATTTGATCATATTCATTTTCTTTTGTTTTTTTTATCTTTAAAATTGTTTGAAGCTATTTAACCTCTAAGAAAACAAACATATACAACTTTACTAACTTCTATTTTTTATTTTTCTCTTATAGTACACTGTTCTTTATCCTTTAAATTTATGAAAGAGTTATGATAACTAATAACTGCGTACTAATGTCTTAACCTATTCCTTTTTTCAATTCGTCTTAACATGTCTAAAATCAGATAAATGAAGTTAAGAAAAAATATTTCAAACTAAGTTTTAAAATATTACCTGAAAGTTCCCTTTAGAGTAAAAATATATCGATCAAAATATTTTATTCTTAGGTTTAAACACAAAAAACCCTGTTTATTCCCAGAAGACCCAATTAATTCCCGAAAAAGGCTGCATAATGTTGGTTTATAGCCTATTTTTTTCCAATCCTTGCTACTCACCTCACAGGGCAGAAAAACTTCCAAAAAACAACGTAATCACCCGTTATACACATAGCTAGAAATTTTCCCTTGTCTTAAGAAACCTTTTAAAATGGCTTTCTCAAATAATAAAAAATGATAGCTTTTATAACAATTGGTTATTGTTCCTGCCTTTTAGCTCATTACTACAACACTGTAATTGTGGCGTTAAGTATGTTTAGATTGGGTGCCTCCTTCGACCATTTTTTCACAACCAATTTAAATGCAGATACTTCTCAGTGCTAAAAACATTAACTTAAAGATTATGGAATACATTCCTCACCTTCTAAACCTGGACTGAACTATTTCGTCTACTTTTTCTCAGTTATTATGCTCACCTCCAATTTATAGCACAGTAGGTACAAAACAGATTATTGATGCTATTCCTTATTTCGAGGAAAAATAAATACATGAACCTACGAAATTTATAAGAGTTGACAAAATCCATTTATGGTAACAACGGGAATATCACAATGTACAGTCGAGGAAAAAAAAAATAAACATCTCTACTAACTCCTCAACAAATTATTGTAGACGAAAGTTACTGGTACCGAACGATTTGAAATAAAGTCTACTTTTAAATCACGTGTATAAAATTTGCTTGGAGGGCCATCTACATATTAAAACGAACCATAAATTTGTTTTTTTCAATAGCAGTACACAATTCTGACAGCATAAATGAGTTCTACACCCTTCAATTAGTCTAAAAACAAATTTTTATGCAATTCGTACAATAAGTTTCCGAGAAATTAATTATTCTATAACGAGTGTATTTTAAGGGCTGTATCCAAATTGAAGTTCGGTACTCAATTGTTAACCGAGAGAGCTCCCTTCTTGATCAAGGCACCTTAAGCAGTCAATGAAGCGTGTTAGATTACAGGATAGCATAAGAAATTTCAAAATATTTAGTCACTTCTATCCTAGACGGCCCCTTAAACCACCATTTTGCCGTTTTTGAAGCATAATTTGAAAACTACTTGGAAGAAAAACGTGAGATTTTGGATTTCCATAAAACAGGACTTAATAAATCTGAATCCATCAAAAAAATGGTAGATTACAATTCATAATTTTTTTAAATATTAATTTCATAATTCATAATTCATATCAGAAAATTATAAAAATTGCAAATTCAACGTATTTATGTTTGGGTATATAAGTATTATTGCTACACAAAAAATTAAAACATTAGGATCATAATTTCAGAAGTTATAAATAAAAATGTGAAAATGTAATTTAACATTAGAAGCACTAAATTTTGAATGTTTATAATTCAAAAACTTATCATTCAAATGACTTGAAATTTGGTGTATAAGCATAGTTTGAACCAAAGATTCGAAATATCTCGTTAAAATTGGTTATTGCTATTGAAAAAAATAAAGTTTGAGTTCGTTTTAATATGTAGATAGCCCCCTAAGCAAATTTTATATACATCATTTAAAAGTAGACTTTATTTCCAATCGTTCGGTACCAGTAACTTTTGTCTATGATATTTTGTTGAGGAGTTTGTTGGTCGTGTTTACTTTTTTTTCCACGACTGTACAGTGTACAATTGGTTCACTTCTGTATCAATAGCTGATAAACGTTTTAAACCACCTTATAATAGAAAAATTATACGAACAGTGTGCAATAATAAAAACAAGTCGGGAACTGTAGGTCAAACGAGGCAAATGAGGTGTGTTCGTACTATAGTTAGTTTTATGTATATTCAGATCTTGGTGAATAGCTGTTGCACTCTTATGCAAAAAGGCATGAATACAAAATTTATTACGATTATATATATTAAATTCAGTAATACGGAAATAATAGGATTCCATCTGAAACACGACGTAATCACCATGGCAACATATAATCCTTACCTATCATGGGATATCATATAATTAGTTATGTCTGATAGTATTTAATAAAATGAAGAAAACTTTTCTTAATATATTTTAAATTTTTTCCTCGAATTTCCTAAAGTTTGAAATGACTTTACAAAATTCTGCAAAGACTGTATGTATTAAATTGTTCACATGTAATACATGTTCACAATGTAATCCGCAGACATGAAAAAGCGTTATCGAGGAGAGTATTTGCAAAACAACTTCTGCGGCACCGGATAATTATCTGTATGCAAGTTTATAATTTGACCAAATTCGTAAAATCAATATCTTCTAATTTGAAAATTGATATGCCTCCACAAGCAGTGGGAATGAGGGGGCGGGGGGTCTCTGGGACCAAAATTATAATAGGCGTATTTAAAAAATATCTCCACTTTAAAAATCATGAGTTGTCTGTATTAGTTAAACTACTACTCTAGATCTTGAACTTTATCTTGAATTAAAAAATGTCACATTAATAAAATATAAAAAATCGCTCTACATTCATTAATTAATAAAGCAGAACATAGTTATAATTTCAAATAAAACAAATGTTTTCACACATTATAAGAAATATAAGAAAACATATCTTAAATTTATATCCATTTGTCTTATTACGTTTTCGTGCCAAATACATATCAAGATTAAAATAAAACTAATAGCATTAATATTAATAAAATAGCTAATAACCATATAAAATATAAAACAAATTCTGTTCAATAAAACGCAACTTCTTTCTGAAATATCGTTACAATAATGTAAAATAATAAAGAAAATTAATCGAGCAAAAAGCATTTTCATGCCTAAATGCGGTAAACCCTGTAATGATTTAATTAACAAGTCATTCTATGCTTAAAATCTAATTTCATCGCAATTCCAGAAATCGCCTATTTCATTAGCTATCTAATGATGTTATTAGCCTAGAAATTATCAGAAAAAAGCTATCTTGTTAACTAAAAAGTATTTTTTGTTTTAGATCTTACTTTTATAATTTCTAGATAATTCATCTGACGTAGTGAAATTAAATGTCACTTTAAGAAAAATTGAATTTACCAAGCCATCAAATGCATTTTATATAATGGAAATACTTTCGCTTATCAGAAGCAACATGACATCTCAAGTTTGCATCATTTACTTTTATTAAATTTTGCCTAAAATAAAATGCAATCAACAGTAGATTTTTAAGTAATTATAATAAACGAAATAAAAAATACTAATGTTGCGTTTAGGATAACCAGAGGATCCAAAGGTGTTCCAGATTACAAAACAAACTATCCAGTATCCAGAATATAGATTAAAGAATTTTTTTTTATTGAAAACTCGAATAGATTTTTTACATTTAATTTTTTTTTTAATTGTGCACTAACAATAGCAAAAAGCATTTTAAATGAAACATATCAATTATGTATTCAGATCAAGTTTTGAGTTGTTTTTTCAAGCGATATTTGTGTATTAGTCGCAAGCCAGAGTTTAGTACTCGAAGAAATAACTGTACAAGATTTCTGTACTTGCCTTTTTGATTGGGACTTTTTCAGAACGTGTTTTAGAACGTAATTCAATTATGTAGCTCATAAATTTGACTTTTATTTATATCAATTTATTTATGTGTTTATTTATTGATGAAGTTTTGATTTCGTCATGGACTATTATAAACAAACACTGGATTATTTCTATTCTTTTAAGTGTAAACAGGTTAAACTTCCGTTATCGAGCTACTCGCAAGAGATAGATATTTTTTAAATCGTGCTTGAAAATTATTTTCAAAAACATAAAAAAATCTTTAAATTTAGATACCGTTTTTAAACAAATTGAAATTGAAAGTGATTTTTTCCCCTATTCGATCACATTAAAAAGGAAATTTGAGACGAATTAAATTTGCGAAAAATGTATAGTTTACTTCAATCGATGTGTCAGCGTTACTCACGGACGTAATTTTTCTCAATAATTAAGATTTCGCTTCAAATGCGAAATTTCTTTCCAAATTTGCTTTCAATCTGTTCTTACAGTACCGTATTTACTCGTTTATAGCGTTTGATACTTTTCATAAAATGGGAAAAATGTATGTAATATTTCTTATCATTTTAAACAGAATCATCTCATTGGTAAATAATTCAAATGAATAGTAATTTTTTTGTATGAGGAAAAATGTTCCCCAGCCAGGACAAATTTTTGCTCGCACAAAAAATTACGACTCTATGTGAAACTACACTGAATATTTACTTCCTGGATGGAGCTTTTTTTTCAGTTTTTCTTCTCCCCTTCACAATCGTGTCACCAAAATCGGACTTTGGAACTGTGCCTATGTTCAATTTGCTTTTGCTTAGTGCAAAATTTTGAAATTTCGAAATCAATGCTACCAAATAGCCCAAAATGGTTAAGCCAATTTGTCGGTTGACTGTTGGCCCACGTTGACCCACAGAAAAAATATCCACTTTACAAAAGAAAAAAATCGCCATTAAAATCCCAAGTGGTCCAACAGTTGGCTGCTCAGAATTCTGCTAAATTACGCTGCAAATTAAAGATGGCTCCGTACCTATCCATTCTCAACTTTACATTTCCCAACTTTTTCCACAAACGATGGACCAACAATCTGCGTTACTTGGGGTGTAGCTTAGACACTTCTCCCATCGCAGTTGCAACCTCTTTAAATTCAGTGTAAACACAAGTACGCAGTACAATACCTTCAATAGCTTAAAAGTTTAAACAGTTCAGGGGCTTCCTATTTGATGTCCATTTTATGCCTTATGTAGGAGTAGCTTATTTTTAAGACTCAGGGAGCCATAAAGCAGAACTCTATACTCTCATCTAGACAAGAATGAATATGTTAATTATATATATATAAAGACAAAGAAGCTTTTAGGTAGGGTAATTACATTTTAAAAGAAAGTGAAAGTCAAAATTTTCAATTGTTCAAAACAGTCGAGATGAAGGTCGAAAATCATAAGAATACAAAGGATTTTTCTGTGATGGGCATGCATACATTTTTAGATATTGTTGCTAGTAGTAACAATATGGATATACAAATGAAAAATAAAATGTGATATTTTCAGCAAATAAATTACTAATAAATTGTAATATTTTTACTTATTTATTTATTTTTTTATAAACTAAAAACATATTAAACGTAGCCTATAAAAATAACAATTTCTACAAATTGCTATTATATTTCTAGCGTCAATAAATTTTTTAACAGTAAATTTCTAATATTATAAATATATATTTATTACGGAAAACTAAAGTTTTTAGTATTTTGTGGATCATAAATGCACAAGTAGGGGTATATACGAATATTTTGTGTGTGTGTGAGTCGGGATTTTAACAGAATTTCCTTCAAAATCTTGTTTTTTTCTGTCGTTAAAGTCATCTGGTGCGGTTTGTACACGGGGCATAACTTTCTCTCATTTATCCCAATCTAAAATGGGGTTGTGCATTATAATTGAAAAAATAACTTAGTATAACGTGTCAAGTAATTAATAGCGTCAAAACAATTTTCATGTCCTAATAAAGTGAGCTATCTGATTAATTAATTTATAGGCCGTTATATAGAGGAAAAGGTCCAAATACTGGCTACCACTTTTGTTTTCAATCTAGATCTTATAATTTTCAAAATTAGTAAAAGCAAAAATGACAGTAGGATACCTTGACATATTTTACACCTGTTTAGAGAAAAAAAAATTAGTTTAAAAGGTGTTTTCTACTTATAAAAAGCAAAATTCCGAAAGTCTTCAAATTTTGAGTTTTGAAAATGGGGTCTAAATACCGGCTACCTAAGTTGTTTTCCAAAACATCTTACAAATAGAACTAATGACAATTATTAAGCAATAAGAATATTATTTTAATAAATTTTATTGATTAATAACATTTCTTATGCACAGAAAAAATACGTAAGTTTTAGTAAAGAAGCATTTTTGTCAAATTTATAAAATTCTTAACGACTATCTCTCACACTCTTCTTTCCATTATGTTTCCAGTTTTGTTTTTTAATCTGTAAAACAAAATAAAGCTTGCTGTTTGAAATGGGAATTATTTTATCTGAAAAAAATCACAAGCAATATCACTCTCTGCGTCTGTGCAGTCGCTATAGGTCCACATATCGCATTCTTAACACTGAACCCAGAATACCATCCCTCATTATCGTCCGTAGAGTCCGTGTCATATTTTCCTCTCTTGGATAGCTTCATTTTTGACTTTTTTAACCCTTTCAGGGGCAAAGCACTTCTGTTGCTAAAATGTTAAAATATTGGAAGTACACCGGTAAATATGAACAACTGTATATAAAAATAAGTAAAAGCCTTTCTTCGCGTACATTTTATGAAACGAAATTTAGTTCCTAAATTATGGTGTGAATGTGGCTTTTGGGAATTAAAATTAAGTGGTATTTAACATATACTGGTGCCCTTCAAGGGGTTCAAATCCAATGTCTGCCCTTTTCTCCTGTTTTCCTACGTTATTATTTTTTCTTTCTCTTCACATTTATTGCAGGCAATTTTGAAGTGTCTTTCAGCGCTTTTTTGTGACGTAGTCCTATAACCAGTGTCGCTCTTGAAGAATCGCGGCCGCAGTTGCTATTTTACATATTGCAAAATGAGACTGGAACTGTTTCTGAACCATTTAAATTAATTTATTAATTATGGAACTATTTAAATTAATTTATTTTCCTCCCCTTCAAGCAGAGCAATCGAGAGAGGTCCAAATACCGGCTAGCCGGTATTTAGACCACTCTAGGTAGCCGGTATTCGGACCACTGCTATGTTTAAATTAAAACAGGTATTATTTATTCATATAATAAAATACCAATAATGTGCGTGTGGCAATTGAGAGCTAAATAAGTCTAGAAAATAACCTAATCATCAATTCAAGCCAATATACGATCAGTATATTATTAAAAAATGAGAAACGCATATCTGAAAAACTTTTGATGTACCAGATTACGTCGTTTCGACACTTTTGCTTTTACTGTTTGTAAATGAGACAGACTTCAACGACGTACTTTTCGTATCTTTCTTCTCTCAATTAAAGTTACAAACTCTACCTATCGCCGCTAGGCTGCTCTGCGCTCATTTCTCATAACACCTAGTAGTCGGTATTTGGACCTTCTCCTCTACTAAGAAAGTTCTTATAACTTTAAACCGAAAAATAACTGAATGCGTAAATTTTCTAGTGAGTTACTTATAAATTGGCAAATAATGTGTTTTCTTTAAATTATAATGTCAAAATTTAAAAACAGCAATTTCATTGAAATGCAAACAGTATAATATTCCTTCAGTTACATAAAGGATAAATAAATAATAAACAAGATTTGTCTATTGTGAGGCAAAGAAGCCGTTTTCTAAAAACGTTAATTATTGAAATAGAATTATAAATCCCGTAATAACATGAATAAAAAGATCTTTCTCAACTCGACTTTATTGAGAATGAATACTAAATTTTCAAACATTTCTTTACAATTTTTTAGGTAAACGGGGTTTTACTTTATCCAAAGTTTCTTTTAAGTTTATTGAGGGTGCTTCTCTAACTTTAAAATACATCAGTGTAAAAGTGAAACATGAAATTTGCATACAGTATATTAGATGTAGTTAATATAGAATTAAATATAGTTAATATAGATTAAATATAGTTAACATTTTCGTAAATAGTTTACTCTACACGTTGTCAGACTTTAAGAACGTTGAAAATAATGAGAAAACTCTATCGAAATTATTTCAGTTTTCTTTGTTATTTATTCCATGCAACTATTGAAAAAAAGAGTTTTATAATTTGAAATTTCTAAGTTAATTTGAGCATTCTTACAGATTGAGGTAGAATAGCGCCATCAACATATAACAGCATATAAGTCAGCATATAACAGCACAAAAACTACCCAACCGAATGGTTTGAAATTTAAGATATATTATCGTTGAATAATTTTGTCGAATTATTTCAAATTTTATGAAAATCGGATGCATAGTTCAATTACACGGACAGTCAAAAGTACTCCGCTACATTACGACCAATGGGAAAAAATAGATTCAAGTGCATTTTAACCCCTTCAAGAGCGGTGATGCCGTCGCGGCATCACATAATTTTAATCCCAAATTGCCACATTGGCACCGGAATTTTATGATGAAAATGTCATCTTTATTAAATACGCGAAATTTTACTTTTACTTGTTTACAAATAAAATCTCTTGTTAATATTGGTGACATTAAATTATTTGAACATTTTACAAATACAAGTACCTTGCCCCTGAAAGGGTTAATGGCATTACACCTATTCGAACATAATGAGATCAATATGCATTTACGAAGTGCACTAAAATATACATACTGGGGAATATGCGGGACAAAGAATATTTATTATACATTTACAGGGCCGCCACACAAAAGAATTTCGTCACATAATGGTATCGGGGGAAACATTGTTTGGGACGGATATTTTAATTATGTTAAACTATTTCACATATAATGAAATTGATATACGTTGCTGAGGTTTACTTCAAGTTATTTCCTCTATAAAAGAAAGTGCATAGTTTTTACAGAAATACACGAAAGATTTCGGATACTGTATACAGTATCCGTAGTACTGTATATTAGCGATGATTACTGGAAGTGCATTTTTAGTTGTGACATGAGTTTTTAAGCTTAATTAAATTTTTGCATATTACGTTGTGTATATAAAGTGTGTGATACAGGTCTATAACAAAAGAATTCGGAAGGATTACAGAGTATGAACGAAAATAGCCTAAAAATGGTTTTTAAATGAGTTATGCATTTTTACGTGGAAATACATTTAGTATAATAAGATATGCTTGTAAAATATAGATAAAATGATATACAGGGCTACGCAAAAATCGGATACATAACCATCTATAGATGATAATCTCTGAAAGTGTGATTTCAGTAGTTTTAAGCGTGTTTTAGTCTGAATTAAATTTTATCTAAATAGTGGCGTCTACATAAAGATACTACGTAAAATACAGGGCTGTAAAAAATTATTCAAGTATTCTTCCGTTTATTGGTATGAATTGCTGAAAGTGAAATTTCAACCTATTATGCGTTTTAATACTTTCAAACATAGTTGAAAAGTAATTTTGAATTCGGTTTGACTGTCCGTTTGGCCATCTATTTGTTTTTCTGCATTCTAATTTACGTTAATATAGTTAGATTGCTCTGTAATATATATATAGGGTTTTGAGATTTACTATGCCATGCTCGGTATTCAAAATAAAACGTGTAGTGTTTTCGGTTTATTTACAGAGGCACTCAAAAGTTATTCCATTACATTATGGTCTACGGGAAATTGTCGTAATTATATAAATACGTAGTACCTATAGTCGTTTCGTGGACTGTCCGTCTGTTAACATATAACAGCGCAAAAACTACCAAACGAATGGCTTGAAAAGTAATATATGTAATCGTTGCAGATTTTGTCGAGTCATTTCAAATTTTATGAAAATCAAATCAAAACTTAAAAAGATATTAATAAAAGTTTTCTCTAATTTATTAAATCCTGTCATACGATATTTATTCAATGATACCCCATGATAGGTAATGATTCTAGTTTGTAATGGTGATTGCGTCATATTTAAGATACAGTCATATTATTTCTATATTACTGAATTTAATGTATATAATCGTAATAAATTTTGCATTCATGCATTTTTGCATGAGAGTACAACAGTTACTGTACCAAGATCTGAATAGTTACAGAACTAGTTGTAGTACGAATTCATTTGTCATGATTGATGTACAATTTCCGACTTGATTAGCATAAAAAGGTCAACAAAGCAATAAGTTTTACATTTATTCTGCGTGAACGATAAAATTAACTAAATTCTAAATTGATATTTTTAAGATTTCGAATGCTAGATTAAATTTTGTTGCTCTGACGCGATCTTCAATTTGTGTGTCACTTAGTTGATATGTATTTTTTGAAATAAAATTGTTTTTTATTACTCATTTTTAGTGAAAATAATACAAGATACGGGATGAGAAAGAAAGTTTATTTATCGAGGATGGAGGCTTAAGCATTAATCAGCTTTTAAACAACTTATTAAAGACAATAAAAATATTTGCAAGTAAAAGATTAAAGATAAAATATGTTTAAAGAAACAAACTCTTTTCGACAACATCTTTTATTTTTATCTTTGCAATATTACAAAATAATGAAAAACTAATTAGTCGAATAAAAAGTCTCTTCTTATACGAATGATGTAAACCATGTAATGATTCAATTAACAAGGCATATTATGCTTAGAATTCTAATCTACCCACGATCCAAAATTCGCTCATTTCATTAGTTTTCTAATGATGTAATAATCCAGATATTACCAAAAATGACATTTTGTTTTCTTTTTTTCACAACTCTGAAGAATATTCTGTCAGAAAAAGAATAACATGATTCTTTAAATGAAAATGGTTAAATATTTCTGCGACATTAGAAAGGATTGTTACATTGTTGAAGAAAGAACTTTTCACCTTAAGGATTTAGATTAAAGAAAAATGATTTCAACAATTGTATTTGTTGAAAGTAAAATATTTTTTCCTAATATTTTTAAACAATAAAAATTACAGAATCGCAAGTTACCAAGGATAATTTCGTTTTAGGTAGGTTTTCGTTATAGTGGGCAAAACATCTATTATAAACCTATTGTATTATTTAATCGGGACCATGACAATTTCCATTTTAGGCAGGTTTTTGTAATAGCAGGCAAGCCATCTATTATAAACCTGTTGAATTCTTTAGTCTAAAACATTACAATTTCCGTTTTAGGCAGGCTTTATACAAAGGCAAGCCTTTAGTTATAAATTTGTTGAATTTCTTATAAGGGGCATTGACATTTTCCGTTTTTGGAAGGTTTTCGTTGCATTAAGCAAACAACCTATTATGACCATCTTAAATGCTATAATTGGAACCATGAAATTTTCCGCATTAGGCAGGTTTTCGTCGTAGCAGACAAGCCGTTTATTATAACCCTGATGAATTCTTTAGTCGGTTTCATGAAAATTTCAGTTTAAATCAGGATTTATTTATAAATCGATTCCTTTTAAATAAATTTGTCTGTATTTTATCCTGTACATATTTTTCGTATTCACACTGCAAATAAGGGCGTCTTAAATTCAGACACATATGTGACTGAAAAAGTAATTCAGACACTTAAGAATCTAAATATGGAATTTCAGACATCACAGGTGTCTATAATTTCAATTAAGACACTTAAGTGTCTGTACTATATGATCATGGTACAAACACTGTAAACTGACATGTCTGAAATTCAGACATATAAGTGTTTTAAACTAGAGTGTTCAATTTTCAGACATTTTAAAGTGTCTTTATTTTTAAGACACATGTATGTGTCTGAATTTAAGACATTTAAACGTCTGAATCGGGTCCATTTTTAACCAACCTGCAACTTCGACAATAAGCAGCCAATTTTTCCCTGTTTTTTGTAAGCTTTATACACTGTAAAAAATATCCGTTAAAATATGGAAATTATATTGTCAATTGAGATGCCAATTTACGTATTTTAATGCAAATTTTGTTCAAAAAATTCAAAAAAAATTTCTATTTTTTGCATATTTCTCTATTTGAAAATTTCCATTTAAAGATACAATATAATCTTTCATCGACTTATCCACATATTTACATCACTACTTTCTAAACTGACGTATATTAGACATGATTTATTTATTTATATTCTAACCAGTAGCAGTAGCGTATCCAAAGGGTGGGCTGATGGGGCTACACTCTCCTCTGAAATTTATAGAAAATGCCAAGTTTAATTATGAAAGTTTAGCAAAAGGCAGGTTTTAATCTTAGAAAGTGTGTTATTTCGCAGAAACCATGAAAATTTTCGTTTCAGCCAAGTTTCCTAAGGCTGTTCTTAACTACTTTGCTCAACAAGCGCAAAACGTTTTGACACATTTACAAATTCATAACGGAAAGCTATAAAATTGGAAAGCCTGGCCATGGAAGCGATTTGGAATTGAACTGTTTTTTTCATTTTTTGATCAATCAATTGCCTATTGAGTTATAAGCAATTTCAATCACGTGACTAACCCGTTTTTGCCCACTCTTGAGTGCTCTTTCTCCCTTCGCGCGGAAATTCGGTTCAAAACGTCTACTTTGACGCTATATTCTGAAAGATCTATTGCGTTTTCAAAAAAATGGAAAAACAGCTCAATTACATAGTTTCTGAACAACAACACCAGCTAGTGTCATGCATTTTCGAGCAAAAAAAATTAAAACTTATGTCAGAAAGTTGCCCTTTTGGATTTGAGAATACCCTTTAAACATGGACGAAGAGGAATTTCTTCAGTATCTTGCATTCTATTTTAGAAATTTTTACTGTATCTCAGACCCCTGCATTTAAGAGCAAAAATAAATTAAAATTTCTGCATATAGTTGTCTCAAAAAGAAACTGTCTTAGGATACGAAAATAATCAAATGCAATGAAAATTGAAATGTTGAATGTAATGAAAGATTTTTTTTAAAACAACCAAAAGCAGTACCGCCACCTAGTTTGAATAAGAGAAGTCGAATTTATTATCTTTTTTATTTGGAATTAGAGTGAAATACGTTTAACAGGAAAACGCTTAACATTAAAAATCGGTTACACGAAATGATGTAGTGGTCCAGACAGTATATTATACAATTTAATACATTTTGTTTCTTTTAACACGAAACAAAAATCCTTTAACACGAAACAAAATCGTTTAGCACGAAAAATTTCGTGTGAAATGTAGTTTCCCACGGTGAATCTGACAACGTAATCAACGTCAACAAGAGTTCTTGTCCCCTCTACTTCAGAAAATTGAAATGTTGAATCTAATGAAAGATTTTTTTAAATAACCAAAAGCACTGCCGCCACCTAGTTTGAAAAAGAGAAGTCGAACTTATTATCTTTTTTTTATATTTGGAATTAGAGTGAAATACGTTTAACATGAAAAATCGGTTAACACGAAATGATATAGTGGTCCGGACAGTATATTATGCAATTTAATACTTTTTTTTTCTTTTAACACGAAACAAAAATCGTTTAACACGAAGAATTTCGTGTGAAATGTAGTTTCCCACGACGAATCTGACAACGCAATCAACGTCAACAAGATTTCTTGTCCCCTCTAATTCAGAAATGCAGAAAATAATTAAAAGTATGCGCAGTTAATTAGATGCGCTTTCGAATGAAGAGATGAATAAAACAATAGATGATTTCAAACAATTTATGAGCAATAT
Source organism: Maratus speciosus (assembly GCA_963932465.1). Taxonomy (NCBI): domain Eukaryota; kingdom Metazoa; phylum Arthropoda; class Arachnida; order Araneae; family Salticidae; genus Maratus; species Maratus speciosus. The sequence continues at coordinate 170,996,266 of OZ010790.1, read as the reverse complement.
GGTACTGAAAAAGACACTTAAAAAAAAGATATCTAATTCCCCTCCCCCCTAAAAAAACAATAATTTTTTTACTTGCTTTTTATCCTAATGGATGCAACCTACTAGTAGTTTAACAGGAAATCGAAATAAAATTTGACGACATAGAAAATATTGGTGAGTTTTTCTTTACTTTTACGTATCTTTTAAAACGAAATTCTTTTAATGCGAAAAAAATAATGGACCCTCAAATTCGTGTTAAACGTATTTGACTGTATATGAAATAGGTCGGAATTTTTTTACTATGCCAATCTTTTAGCTAACCATTGAGTATAGATTTAGCTCGGATTTCACCGTGAGAAAATTAGTTTCATCAAAAAATTTTACCCTGTATTTCGATCGGGAAAAAAAAAAAAAGGCAAAAAAAAAATTGTGCGTAAAACAATGATTTTTATTATTTTTGCAGAAAAATTATACACAATAATATATAGCATATAGGAAGGAGTTTGTGAGTCCAATTTCAAAAATTTTGCCATATATTAAACCAATCAGAAGGAAAAAAATCAAAGAAAACAGAAAACTATAGCAATACCTTCGCATTAAAACTGTATACAGGATTTGGACAATAAGAAATGCATTTTATTTATGAAAAATTGATTTTATTTTTAGAAGGCGTTGAATTATTATCCCCTACCCCCCACACACACATAACTGAAACAGTACAGGCCCCGAATTAAATATACACACTGTTAAAACATTTTGATACAAAAATAACGTGTCGTCTGTATAAAGCAATAATATTTGTGTTCTGGAAAATTTCTTCGGTAAAAGAAAAACTTTATGCTAGTTCTACATGCATGAAATTAAAAAGCAAAATATTCAAAATTCTTGAGAGAAGATGTGTAAAATTGTTCAGAATTGAAGAGCTGAGTGGATGAACATGTTATGCTACATTATCTAAAAAAAAAAAAAAATATCTTTTGGATGAAAGCGTTATGAGGCATCATATCACATGGTGAAGCGAAAGTAATAAGATTCTATTTAGTCTTGAAGATTTAAGACATTATTCATTAATATTTAATATTTTAATATTTAATAATGTCAATAATATTAATAAATTTTAATATTTGAAAATTAAATAAGTATAAGTTTTTTCTGAGAGAGGTTAGTACTATACCTGTTAATATTTTAAACACATAGTATCAATCAGAAAATAAATCATCAAAATTTACAGCAAAAACTTTCACTTCAAATTTCTTGAAATGTAATTTTTGTTATTTAACATGTTCTTCCACTTAGCTCTTCAATTATAAGTAGATTGACATTACCGTAAATAAATTCTGAGTCATAAATAAGTAACAATATTTGAAGTTGCCAGCTGTCAAGATGTGGCCGAGAGATAGGACGGCTAGTCTAGAAACCGTGAGATACCGGGTTCGTATCCCTAGACGGGTAAGTGCAATGTTGTAAATTGAGTTAAATGAGTAAATCATGTGAAATGTGCTAGACCTTGAATTGAAATATGTGTGTGCCCTTCCTTGAAAGCATAATTTTTATTTTTTAAATACAGAAATTTCCCCCAAAAAATAATTTTTCTAGAAATAGAAGAAAATTTCCATTAAAATATGTAAATTGATGTAAATTGTACTGGCGTTTTGATTGACGGTACAATTTTTATATTTTAAAGGCTTTTTCTTCTGTGTATATTTTTACCGGAAAAAATGTGAAAAAAGAGCTGTTTTTTTTAGAGAAATTAAAGGTGGTCAAACATGGATGCAATTCAGACGTTTGAAATGTCTTAAATTTAGACACATACAAGCGTCTTAAAAAATTAGACACTTTAAAATGTCTGAAAATTGAACACTCCGTTTCAGACACTAATGTGTCTGAATTTCAGACATTTCAGTTTACAGTGCAGACAATACTAACATGAGCGTTTTACATTTTTAAATCTCAGGTAAATTTTCGAAAAATATCGGTTATTTTTATGTCGTATTAAAAAAGGCTCTACCGTTTATATTATTACTATCTTCTACATAACATAAAGGGAAAAGTATTGGAATTGAAAAATTGTGGAAAGTATTTCCGTTTTTTGATGGATCTTCACGTCCTGAACCTATCTATATCTCAATTTGAAAATTTTTGGAAAATGTTCGTGTGTCTTTGTGACATAAATTTTTGGTCGCTATATCTCAAGAACTAATCAGTAGAATGTCACCAAACTTCTTACAGTGTTCGACATTGACTTTAATTAGTGTTGCTTATGTTCGTCTAACAGGTGCAGCTGCTATGCTATTTTTTTCCGCGATAACTGTGTTTCGATTACAACATTGTCAGGTGTCTCTCGTAAATAAGGGATACAAATGCTCTGGACACAACTAATTTCTTACAGTTTATTTCGCCTCTTTAATCGCAGATAATTTTGTCATGGGATAAGGTGAAAGAAATTACTTTAAGGGGTCCTGTACCTTTTAAATGCGACGGAATTTAACGAAAAAATTCAAAATTTGAATTAGTCTATCTTCAAAACTGTTTTAAGTATAAACATGAAATTTTGAATATTGATTAAACCGATTATGCTTTGTAATAAGCTGTAATCAGAAATTTATTAGCCTTTTACAGAATTTGTGTATTGTTGAAATCAAAATAGCTCTTTCTTTTACTCCACAAGTCATTACGAGCATGATATCTTGAGAAAGTAAGTATGGATTGTCGTGAAATTTGGTAAAGATACTAAACATATATGTGTGTTTGAAATGAACTACTCTTAGGCCAAAATTATTTAATTAACTATATAAAATTATATTTTGTAAAATATATATATATGTATATATATATATATATATTAATGATTAAAAATAGTTATAACTAAAAATATTACCATTGTAAATACTTAAAAGTAGTGAAGATAGACTAACTCAAACTTTGAAGTTTTTTATTAATTTTCGACGCGTTTAAAAGGTACAAGACCCTTAAAATACTGGTGTCCAGAGTAGCGAAACCCTGATTTACGTGGGATACCTAGCAGCACTAGTCTCTATCTCTATGAATTGGAATTTCATGAAGCTTCATATTCAGTTAGACATTGACATAATTATACCTAATTAGGTTTTGATGCATGTACTTCAAAAGGTGGCGATTCTGTTTTGCGTTTTCAGTATTGCTTTGTTATTTATATCTTCACATTTATAAGATTGATTTTCATCGAACATCACATTGAATTATATCATGAGATAAATTCATGCTAATTATTAAGATGGAACTTGGTGCAATATAATAGAAATGTTTAAGAATATCAATGTTGAAAGCACCAATAATTTTAAATTATAAGTATACCGGTTTAAGTAGCATATAGCATACGGTCCTCAGTCCTAAAGATAGCGGAAATTTGCTGATTTATATAGGAGAGATGATATTCAAGTTAAAGGCTTATTGACGAATAGGAGAACGAAATTGAATCCCCATCTCTCCTATATCTGTGAGCAAATTTTCGCCATCTTTAGCACTGAGGACGGTATGCAATATGCTACCGAAACCGGTATGTTTAAAATTTAAAATTTTTCGCGCTTTCATCGTTGCTACTTTTACATTTCTATAAATTGGTGCTCTTTATAATTTGGTGTATATTGTTCAACAGGTCATGTTGCCATGTTGCGATATTTATGATTTATGTCATAGCTATTTCTCGACATCTTTGGAATCATGAATTTCACAAAATTAAATATGTAAGATGCTTATGAAAAACTATCTTGATTCCATATTGGTTTTAATCACTTAACAGCGAATGCCGTTATGCTATGCTTTTTGGGGTGAACATTAAATCGGTAGGTGATTTTGTTTTAAGTAGAAATAATCAAAATTTTATATTTGAGGTTAAAAAATGTATGACTGCGTTATCATACAAGGTAACTAACCAAATAAAAGATTCAAAAGATTCCAGTTTTCTAAAGAAAATTAGAAAAAATCTATAAGGATTGCTTCCTCCGAAACAGGTAATTTGTTACGTGGAACTTCAGTTAACTTATGGGCAACATTTTTTGTGGGATAGATTTTATATAATTGGATTTATGCGCAAAGATTCTTTGTATTTAAAATTCATACCTGAAAATTATCTTATATTTTAATGGCATATTTAGACAAAATAGTTCATTGTACTTTTAAAAGTATGCAGTTAAATAATTTAGCGCCAAAATCTGAAGAAAGAATAGAAGAAGAATCAGTAACAAAGAAATTTATATATCTCTCTAAAAAACACCATAAAAACCCCCTAGAAACAAAAAAGTTCGTTTAATAAGAGAAATTTACGCCGTCTTTGAAGACAGCATTATTGAAATAATAAACAAACTATTCGCCATAGTTTCAGCACTGAGCTCTACAATAATACGGAGAGCCAACTCACGAGATCTACTTTCTGCGGCGACCGCATCACGCTTTCAATGCGCGCAAGTCATGAGTCCTGCACTTTTCTTAATATTAGAAGCATTTTTTCAAACTTGTTCGCCTACTTTTTATCAATTTTGGTGTTTTCTACATCTTTTTTATATTTTTATGTCAAATTAAAGTCATATGGTGACTTTTCACCACTTTTCACAGTGATGACTTCACAGTAGGGTCTTTGTCACCATTTGACAAAGTCATGTGACAGAAAGTCACCATGTGACTTTAATGTGCCATTATTTGGTGATTTATCATAATGCAACGTGCACAATGGCTTTGAAATTGAATCTCCAGATGAGAGTCACACGAGAGTCTCAATGAAACGACATTGCGAAGTCACCTGGTGACTCGCCACAAATCAGCAGTCACAGTGAACTGTCAGTGGAGTCACATATAGTAGTCATTTGAGACTCATAAAAGAGACGTATGGAATTTCCTATTTTTTGTTTCGCCGTAGTGACTGTGACTTTTGTGACCCTGTGTGACCTGAATGAGATGTTATGTGGACTAGCTGTTCTGCAGAGATGGTAATTACTCAAATTATATTACTTCCTTTTGAGTATTCGCGTATTTAAAAATTAGCATTATGTGACTTTTCCTTAATTTTTGATAACCAGTGTATGTTGTCAATAGGCGTGGCATCTAGGAGAGTGCAGCTTCTAAAATTTTTTGACTTTCAGATTGAGTAGTTTCGTACTTGTGCGCAATTTTTTACTCGTGGGATGAGATCAGAGCACCACATGCGAGTAATAGAGGGTCTATTAACAATTCGTTATCGAATTTTTGATGAAGGACATAATTTGAGGCACTTATCTTCTTTCTAATATTTCGGGTGCACACTACATGATGTCAACTGTAGGAGCACAACTTTATATGACCCTGTTAAATTGAAGACATTAAACCAAATATTTAGTGAATTTTGCTCTGTTATGAAATAAATTTTGTTATTTAAATAGTATAATAAAATAACAATTTAAAATCCTAAATACAATTTCAAATTTCATGCATTGGTATTGAAGCCAGTAAACAAGTGACCAGCACACTGAGCAACGATATTTACCGTACATGTTGTTACAACAACTGACTAGATATATATTTCTTTTTACCCTGTTTCTAAACCATTTTTTTTCCCTAATTCTACTTTTTTTTCATTTCCCATTATTAATTTAATATTTATTCAATTCCTACTATTAGCTCACACTCTCCCTATATATATTTATATATTTATATATCGTGTTCAAATTTTCAATCGTTAATAAAATACTCATTATTCATCCTATCAAGTTGAAATAAATTATTTTAAACTTGTACTGGATGACAATTGATGTTAATACAGTTTTTTTCAAATATTAATTAATTAATTAATTTTAGTTTTGCATGGGAAACAAAATGGCGGCCATTGGTTATTGAAGATCAATGAAAGTATTTTCAATAAGGGGTTACCATAGTGGGGACCCTATTATGTCGCCAAATACCGCCAAGTTTGTCGCCAAATTTGGAGGCTAAAATGACTCGCCAAAAGTGACGCCAACTTAGCGATATCTCTAATATTTCGCCAAATTCCCATAGAGTTCCATTGTAAACCTACTTGCTTATAGAAAATCAACAAATTGAGATATTTTAATGCAACAAAAACTAATATTAGCTTAAGGGATTATATTAAATTTTTCTTTGATGACCTAAGTAGGAATTGACTTTAAAAACAAAATTTTTATATTACTTGTTTTATCCTTTGTTGTCTTTTTTAACAAATTCAAGTATATAATTTATAAGAAAAGAATAAATATATTACCGAAGATATGTCTTATGACATTAGTAATATCCATATCATTACATAAATGAATCAAAAGCACTAGAGGCAAACATAACTCAACTCAAGATTGTATAAATCACACATATTTCACGACTTACGTGTCTGTAACATTCAAACGCATAATTTTGTAATTACTACCAGAACATTTTGTTTAAATTAAGTTAAAGGCTGAAAACTTAATTTGTGATACTGACATTCGAACTTTGAAAGATACTAATTAGCTTAAAATAACTCCCTAATGAAACCAAATGCACTACGTGTCATTGCTCTGGAGTATAATTTGTAAGTGAGAACTATGCATTATATCCTTTTAAGTCATAATAAATTTGAAACGGAATTAATAAGTTTAATACCATGGGAGGTAACTTTGTACTATGAAGTAGATAAATAATGTAAATGTATCTACGCCAGGAAAATGTTGTTATATACAATTGCTTATTTGGAAGTACTTTTAAATTTGGTAATTTCGAGTTAGATAAGTTTAAAAAAAAAGTAAGTGGTGTTTCGATGCTGTATGATAACACAACGGGCAGACGTTATTACAGTTTAATTTTTACTTGAGGTGACTTGAGGTGATTACTTGAGGTGAGGTTAATACATACAAAAAGGACACATTAACAAATTCCTCGCTACAAATATAGCAAGAGCAACAAGAATGGTTTCTTTTCATGATCGAGATGTGCTTTTGTCATAAATAATGAAAAATTTTTTGGCGATTGATTTCAAAAGTAACGCTATCCCTCATTTGCATGAGAAAGAGAAATTAGTGTATCCGTACTCTTCAAATTGTATAGCTTATACAATTTGTAGGTTGATAATTTTATTTTAAGATTTTTTTTTTTTTAACAGCGTGCCTACAAATTAGTCGGGCAATTTCGTAAGTTAAGAACTTTCGAAATATTAAATGAAATTAACTGGTTGAAAGTCTAGTAGTAATATACTAGTAGTAATATATTGCCGAAGTTTATTCATGGACTTGGTAAATGGCGTTAGGTGTCATAAGTGACGCTATCGCTTAGCGATCGGAGGTGATATCCAATGGCCATCACGATCACAAGATCTCTTACGCTTGATTTCGGTGTATTGAGTTTTGCAAAGGATTAGGCGTACAAGCCGCCACTTCCTGCATCCATTCCTGAACTAAAATCAAGAGTTTCATCGTCGGAAACATGCTGACAAGTCTGTGGCAAGAAATAATTTACCAATGAGACATTAGCAGAGCCACGAAAGGAAATCACAAGGGACATTTGTGATAATAGTAAACATGAACAACTTTTCTAACTTACAACAATATGTACTTTAATTTTTTCCCCGTCAATTCCATTCAATAAATCATTATTTTTGCCCTACTAATTTGTAGACACCCTGCATATAAAGAAATTTTCGTTTATTTTAAGGATGAATAATCAAACGTTTATTCCACACTGTAACTTCGAATTACAATACTAGCCCAAAAATGTCATAAAAATTTACAATATAAGTGTATTGATAATAAAAAGAGATTTAAAAATCAGGGGAAAGTACTGTAGAGTAGGGAGCTTTAACCCATGTAGAGCGGACCAAAATTATTTAAGTGTTCCGCCGTTTCTTCTTATTTCAAATATTCGAAAACTAAAGACATCAAAACATAATTGAGAAGCTCCTTATCAGATTTTTTTGATAAAATTTAATAAGGCAAGGGAACAACCAATAGAAACAAAAAATTTTGATATACAAGAAACGATTACCATCTAAGATATTTTTTTTTTTCGAGCCTAAAAAAGCTGGACATTGTGAGCTGACCAGTACCGCTTTATACTAGCCGCATCCGGTGGCATCTAGTATCTTTTTTTTTCGTATATTGGTATAATAGTTCAGGCAACATCGTCATGTTTATGTAAAGAATTTTGGCATGGATGATTTTGGAATGTATATCTGATAAATTAGATGGTACAAATAACGAAACTGCCAGTTCGCTGGTGCACCAGTAGGAGATGTGAGTATTGCTATAGTAAAATCGCAAGACCTACTGCAATATGAAATGAATGGCAAACAAGTTACTGATGTTACTCCTATTCAGGGGCATAATCAGTAATCGGATTGCCATTCTTGTCACATTGCAGTGAACCTGCGTCGGATGACTGGCAGTTTGCTTATCACTGCATTTTTATTTAGCATTCTTACTAAAACCATCGATACTAAAGTTTATGCAGAACTACGACGCTTCCTCCTCATGCCCTGTTAAACATCTAAGCAGGATATTTTAAGTATCTTTCACTCATTTGAGCGCTACCAAAGAATCTATTTTTGTTGTTTGTACGTAAAATAATTGTATAGAATTTCTGATAATCACTTTAAATACCATGCGCAAATATATACAAAATAAATGATTTTTATGAATCAAAGAAAGATACTTCTGCAAAAACGCGCCATGAGATAGAAATGTTCTATATCTTAGTTTCTATTTTTTATATATTTGTATATAGATTAAAATATTCCGTAAACTACTTAAAGCCCAACCCTCTTCTTGTATCCTAGATGTGTGTATTTCTTGTGTGTGCCTTGTTATGCGCCTAATATGTGGCTGCGGAATTTAAAGAATTTTTTATGTGCCCCTCGAACTTGAAAGTTTGAAGACCAACAATTAAAGTTCTATAACAATTAATTCTTAAAAAATAGAACTGACATAAAGGAATAGTTTTTTTTTTCTTTTTGCATTTGTTTTTACTTATTACATGCTAGTTGGTGTATTTTTATACAGCTGATTTGAAGCAAACGCGTTTCTGCGACAATCGGGTTTTTTTCCTTTTTTTTTTTTTTTTTTTTTTTGTTATCTACTCTTGTTTAAAATCCTAATGTTTTTAATATCGATCAATTTGATGTACCGTAAACGATTCTAGATCAAATATTTTTGCCTGTCCTTGTAATGTAACTATACACGATAAACTATTATTTAAATAATACAAAATAGTACTGTATACCTTCATCAACAAATTCAAATTTCGAGACTGTTAGCCAAATTTTACTAAATTAATTCCAATAAAATCAAAAAATGACAAGAAAATAAACATGAAGATACACATACAGTTTTTGGATTCTAATGATAACCGTGGGCGACAATCACCAGAAATACCCGTTTCTAACCACAGCAAAAAAATGAATTGGGAAAATCGGACCACCCATTCAAAAGTTATAAGTGACATATATTTCAAAATAATCAATACAAACAAATTGTATAACAGCTTCTGTTGGAAACAATTAAAAATTATAACTTTTCTACTAATATGAATGCAAAATCATAATTAATTTATAACCATATAATTGTGAGTAATTTCTAAAAAAAGAAAATTGTGTAGCAAGAACGACGATAAAGGCGCGGAGCAAAAAAGAGTCATTGCCTATCCCTGGATTTTGAATTTAAAGTATTCAATAATGTCGGTCGATTCTGAAAATAATAAAATTTATTCTTCCAAAAGAGACTTTTAAAAAATTCCGCCAGATTCATCCAAAACATCCCGTACAGGATAATCTTTAAATACGCGAACATAAAGATATATAAATAAATATTCTCATTAACTTCTTGAAGGACATTGGTATATTATATATACAGCATAATTTTAATCTCCATGTTTCACAATGGCACCAGAATTTTGAAATAAAATTTTGCTTTTTTAATGTACCTAAAGAAAGGGTTTTACTTCTTTTGAAATAAATTTGTTCATAAATCCTGGTGTCGATTAAGCGTTGCAAAATTTTAACGACAGAAGTAATTTGCCGCTGAAAGGATTAAAAGAAAAAGAGGTTAGAAACTCACTTTTGGACATTTAAAATTTCTTTAAACGTCTGAATTGCCTTATTGTTTTGTTTTTATGTTTAACAATAATATTTAAAAGGGGGTATTGTGAAAAAAACATTATTTGGTATATTTTTTTTTCATATTCAAATTTAAAAAAAAATCCAATTTAAGGAAAATATGAAATTATTGTCATTTTAAAAATCGGCTTTTCCTCGCATATTAAGTTTACAATCAATTTCTGAAACGAAATATTGGCGTATGGAACAAAATCATACGGTTAATAGTGCGGAACACAGACACATCTGTTCCGAAATCTTGTTCTTTTCTGTATTTCATTTTATAGGTGCCTAGGTTAAACGAATACTAAATCTATGTGCAAAATTTGTGTGTATGATCCTTATACAAATCTACAATTTTGAACAAATTTTCACGAAACTTGACATATACATAACGCACAGTATTACAAAACAATTGACTACTTTAAAAATTTCTCATACTACTATTTTTTTAACATCTCACAAAATCCACTTTTAAACATTTTAAAAAAAAACAGCATTTTATGCGGAATATTCAAATACGAAGCTTTTTGGGCAGTATTATGCAAAGATAAACATATTTAAGTATGAGAACTTTTTTTTATAAGCCAATAAAAACTGAGAACCGCTACCTTTATTTTCAAAGCAAAAATTCACATTTTTCAAAGCAGATAATGCACATATTTCGTAAATAAAATTAATAAAAGTTACTTGCAGTAAAATGATGTAGCACCTTCATTGAGAAGTATTAATCAGAGTATCCTTGAGAGTATTAATCATTCTTCAATGAATTTAAAATTCATTAAATCTATAGAATTGTATTATCTTAAATATTGCTTGTATTGCTGTAAAACCTGGAGCTTAGTGAACGGAATATTACGCCCCAAACACTCTGAGGGGAAAAGAATATGTATTTCCATATAAAATATTCGCTAACGGATAAACAAAGTGATCGTCAAGCAGACGTGTGGATTATTATCCACTTTACAAAAATGGATTAAATAGAGACACCATTGGGCGATCAAGAAAAGATGGTAAGTGCAATTTCTTTACCTCTAACTTTTACATTTTTCTACATTGAACAGAGATTTCCCAATAGTCTGGATGAAGATTTATCATTGAATGGTTTTAATACTAATATATAATAGTCTCACTTTTACTTATGTGTAATTGCACAGTAATTTACAAAAATTGAGAAATGATGATTTTCCTTAATTATTTTTTTTAGTTGTAATTGTTTTATTTATAAAGAATCTTCTAAAATATCAAAAGATTCGGGAAAAAAATATTTATAAAGAAATATGCCATTTTATAAAAAAAATACCAAGCATACATATGAATAGTAACTATTTCAAAAATCTCTTCCGGCTAATTCCATGCGGACTTGTCATGTCTGTCACATACTACGATTTTTGGCTACCAGTATTTTAGAACGGAAAAATGTGACTTATTTTATAGGAGATATCATATCAATTGAATAATGCGAAGCAAACTTTTCGAAAATAACGGTGGCCAACAAGCATAACGATTTTCAGTTGTGTGACAGACATGACAAGTTCGCATGGAATTAGCCTTTTGTTACTTTTATTTGGACTCTGCTGATGTTAAGAGTGTTATTAAATATATAAATGGATATATATATACATTTAATTTAATAAATGTTTTTCAATTATTTTTCAGTAACTGTTAATGTAACATTTTCAACATAAGTATTAATATAGTAGTAATATAAGGCCATTGTACCTAAATGTGATGACCCCTAAATGCAATAATGTACTTTTACTTAAAATCTTAATGCAAGAATTATAAATAAATGCTGTATAATGAAGCATCCGATCTAAATGAACAAAAGCAGAAATATTTTTTCTGTATTTAAAACTTTTTTTAATAGAAATTTTCAAGCAAATACGCATCGTTCATTTTACAGCGCCCCCATGTTTCGTAAATGCGTCAGAAATTTTCGAAATTGGCTCACAGATTTTATTTTTTAACTTTGAAGATCAAATAACCTTATGAACGTCAAGAACTGCATTGTCTATTTCAGTTACACGACCATTTAAAATTAAGAAAAGACAAGCAGTTATCTGATTAGAATTTAAAATTGTCTACGCATTTTGGAGACTTTTTCCTCGGCGGGTACTTAATAGCGACAATTCAATTGCTGTAAATGCGTTGAGACATTTAGGAGAATAACGAGGAAAATTTATATGGTATTTTCCATATATCGTATTAACATGATGTTTAAAGCAAATATTCCGTTTAATTAAGCTGTGTTGATTCAGCATAATCCTCCATTAATCGTTTTTCTAACCAGACACTTAAATATGTATTTTAAGAGGATCAAAATAGAAAAATATGCTTATCTAAAAATTTTAATTAAAAAAAAGTATAAGAAACGGAGTGTATATTCCAGTAACATAATATAGACACATGATTACGGAATCTGCAGTGATTTTATATGATGGAAAATTCTGGAAAATGTTGCGTAAATTGAAATCTCTTAAATAATGTGTTTTTTAATGCGTTTAAATAAGTAAATTTTAACAATATTATACCATTCGCTAGCTTAAATGCTTTCTCTGATTAATCCAGGATACAATTGAGTTATGCCCTAGTGTAAAAGTCCATAATGTTTGCCAACTCTTTTTTTTTTAAATCTGATTTCTTAATTCTATTTTCACTTTTTACTAATTATAATCGAAAATTTCTACTTTCAAATTAGAAATGTTTTCATTAATTCGTATTTTTCATTAAAAAAATAAGACTTTTGATAAAATCCAATATCTCATTACAATTTCTTATTAAATTTCGTATACGAATCATGTAGTTATCATTATCACTAGATTTTGAGCAAAATTATGCGGAGTTGAAACGTGCGAATTTTAAACTAAGTTTTCCGCGAGAATCACTTAATTGAAATTATGGCCATAGCTCTGTAGGAAAGAGGGATGGGAGTTATTTATATTAGAAACAGAAGCATTATACACAGCACTGAAATAACAACAAGGAGCTTTTGCATATTAGCATTGTAACATTGGCAAACAGAACGGTGCTGCTTCGCCTGCAATAAACAATTCGAACTTGGTGGATCTGTTGTAAAGTTCGAATATTGAAATGTGAGATGTTTAATTATAATTTATTTAATATTATGTATCCCAGTTAATGTTTAATTATTTAAATTACTTTTAAATAAAGTTTATTTAGTAGTTCAATAATAAGCTATTTATCTTTCTATTTTGTGTATTTCAACTCTTTATTAACCCTTAACTGCTGTTAGCAGTCTCGCAGGCCACTACGTTTTTTTTTTTTCAAATTTCACAGTTAAACTTGTAAGTACCAGTTAAGCTATGAATACAAGTGAAATTTTCCTTCATTGGGAGCCGTATAACTATTGCTAGAGATTCTGAATATGTGAAATTTAATTATAATAGTCCTGTAGTAGTATAGTATAGAAACTACGATAGAGATAATAGAGCCTTTCATTCATCTTTTAATCAAGCGGTCTCGGAGACCGATCACAGTATTTATACGACAATTCCTGTCAGAGCAGTTAAGGGTTAAATAATTCAAAAAATAACTACAATTAACCCTTAATTGATATTAGTGCTGCATTTTTTTTTCATTTTCACAGTTTAACTTGTAATTTACAGTTTAACTATCGATACAGTGAAATTCTGCTTCATTTGGAGTCCAAGTTCAATTGTTTGAAAGGTTTTAAAGAGCTAAAATATATTAGAAATAGTACTATTAAAACAGTGTAGTACAAAAACTGTATTTTATGATTAATCGCGACTTTTATTAATGTTTCAATCGAATGGTTTTGCAAACCACTCATAATTGTTATGTGGCACCTTTCTGCAACAGCAGTTAAGGGTTTAATGAACTTTTCAGATGAATTGTCATGTGTAGAATGCATTATCATATTTAGGACTATGGACGTTTCATTTAAGTTTTAACTGTCGTAAATGCGTCAAAAATTACTTAAATGCGACAATCATATATTGTCGACTTATACTACAGGTAATTATTAAATTTATACAAAATAAGTTAGTTTTGAACTATAGGTACAGTATTTAGTAATTTGCTGCTTAATAAAATATATATTTGTATAATAAAATGCCAAACATGTCCCAAATGCGATAAAACTATGGGGAATCGCGTCTCATTTAGGCACAATGATCTTACATATTAAAGAATATATTTTCATTCTTACGTAATCACAGATTAATTTTCCGATTTCGGGAAAAATAACATATGTCAGATTTGTTTTTTTATACTGCAATAATTGAAACTTAATTATGGATATATATTGGGGTACAGTTTTGTTAATGAGATGTAGCACATATTATTTTAATTAAGCGATTTATTGAACACGATTCTGTTCTCTAGTAGGAGGCTTCATTAATAACGCAGTCTATTGTGAAAATATTTTATAAAGAACATTTTCTGAGACGTTTAATAAGGCAAGTTAGAAAAGAAAATTTTTAAGAAAATTATTGTCCTTTAAATACATGAATTTTTTGTAAGCTGGCAGAAAATATTTTGTGTTTTGTATTCCACATTTCAGTAAAACTCTGCTGAATAAAAATTTTCAGGCTCAAATGAACATACACTGTTTCAAACTTAATGAAATTGACATACATTACTGAGGTGTAATACAATATTCTTCCTGTGAATATGAAATACAAAGCATTTATCATTCATTTACAGGGGCACAAAATAATTACGTTACATTAAGACTTATCTGGGAAATCATTTATAATGTATTTTAATGATGCTGTGCTATTTCAAACAATATAAAATTGAAACATATTGTTGAGGTTTTTATTTATATGTTTTCCCCGTATTAAATATTTTATCTAACATTCTATAATATAAATACTCTATCTTCTCTAATTAAATAGTCTAGCTCTGGACAGAGATGATGGAAGGCAACGCTCAGAACTGTTATTATGAGTCGAAGAAACCTACTGTTTAGTACAAAAGCCTGAAGAAGAAGTATTAAATAGTCATGATTCACCATAGTATACTAGAAGGTGTTTCGGAGATGGAAGTTTTGGAAGGTGTTACACAATCTGTCTGTGGCGAAAGATTTTTATTTCTTGTTTATTTTAAATTACGTTACATATTTTTTGCAGCACATATATTTGCTACACACACTCTTGCAACATAATTGATTTTAGCATTATAAAACATTATTCGTAAAATCAATATGATAAACACTATCTTGATTCATATTATAGATTTCTCAAGTTCGAAATTAATGTCAAAGTAACTTATGGATTATGCACAAAAATTTGATGATAAAAAATATTTATATGAAAGAATTGAAGTTAAATTTAAGCCAGAAATAAATATGCTTGCTATAACACAAGATAAAATATTTTTACAAATTTAAAACATTACAATGAATAAAAAACTAAACAATCTCTACAAATAGCTAAGTCTATTAGTTGCGTTATTATTATTATCGTTTTAGCTTTGCATTAGGTAATTTATATGCACTTTATGTGAAGAGTTTATTTAGGTAAAATCTCTTTAAATTTTTACAAGAGATTTATAAAAGCCGTGGTAGAAAGTTGTTATAACTAAAAAAAGAACTTTGGGACTCTCTTTTGTAGCTTAAGTTGTCGTTTCATTATGGTGAACATCATTAAAAGTTGATACAGAGCAATAGATTGTAAATAATGGAAAATAAATATTCTAAATATTCGTAGTCATAGTTCATAAAATAATAGAAATTACCCTAATTATGGTGTAACTTTAAAATAAAAATAAATTTATAAATATTATATAAGTGTTCTTTCTAAAATCAAAATAACGATAATTTTTTAATGTAGTCCTTAGTAGAGTTGTAAATTACATAAACATATAAAATAATTAAAATAATATTAAGAGTACAGTAGAAAGTTTGCTATTGAATGCGCAGGCATGAAAATTTTGGAAAGAAAATATCGCACATACAAAAAGTGAACATTTTAATTCGTAATCACTTATCGAGCAATTAAACAAAAGTTTGGTGAGTGCTGTTACCATTATTTTGTAATCGTGTGCATAAAAATTTAAATATGAATATATAATAACACACTTTATATAGAATCTGTATGAAAATATAACTTTAAAAGATAATTTTTGTAAAACAAAGTTTCGATATTGTTTGCTGTTTGAAATGAGACTATATTATATATTTTACAAAACCACTAGAAGAACCTCCTTGCGTTTCCCGGACACGACCTGGTCCATGTGTGACGAGAAAATTTAAGCCCGAGACTGAGCATGGAGGTTATAAAATATAAAATGTATATGCAAATATATTTAATGCAAGACAAAACTACCGTGGCATCAAAATCCCCCTCGTTGGTAGCACGAAGGTTGTAGCACGTTCGATGACAATATCGTTACAGTATCTTCATTATAGTAAAAATTATGAATGGGTTTCTGGGTTTTCGTGGAAAGGAGACACCATAATTTTAGTGGGCTGTAACCCAGGTTTTCTGTAAAATAATTGTTCAATTTGTCGTGTATTATCACTTCCGAAAGTTGTATCCATTATTCGTGCTATAACCTTGTACATAGTATAGATTTATTTAATTGGAATCAGTGTAAGCTAACGGAACCTCCTTCCTTGACTGACTTATCGGATGAAGAAATTAAAAAAAATTATACAAACAGGAAAAACACCTGGTTTTCTAGGTTTTCCCTGTGATACTCAAACATTGGAATGGTATGTCACAATTGTAACGGAAATGCGTCAACCGTCTATGGATATGAAGCAAGAGATGGCTATATCTTGGGAAGTTGAATGTAATGTTAAACTCTGATGGCAGTTAGGTGGATTATGAGACTGTAGCTTTAATAACTGATGTAAAAAAACGAAGGAAGGAGGATAGAAGTTCATATGAATAGTTCAAATTTTCGTGTATTATCACTTCCGAAAGTTGCATCCATCATTCGTGTTATAAACTTATATATGTTTTCGATTTAATTAATTGGAATCAGCGTAAGCTAACGAAAACACCTGCCTTGACTGGCGGATTGGATGAATAACTTAATAAACAGTACAAAAAGGCTAAACACCTGATTTTCTACGGTTTCTCTGTGAAGCTGTGTAAAAAATGTCATGAAAGCTTCGTCAAACGTCTCTGGATATGAAACAAGAGATAGCTTTATCTTGGAAATGTTCAATGTAATGTCAAAGTCTTATGGCAGTAAGATGGATCATGATTTACAGAGTAGCAAATACAATTTTAGGATCACGCTAAATTCTGAATATAAATATTAACGTTACAGGAAGGAGGCTGGGAGTGGATACTCAGCTATCTCCTCGTGGTGACTTCTTGCTAGTATTTGCTTAATATAAGCAGATATAAGGTAAGAGCTTTGTTTTTTACTTTAAATGACTTTATACTGAAACTGTAAAAATTTGACGCCCTTGAGGAACCGGAAAACAAATTAATTTCGAAAAACCATTTCAGCTTTACTTTACAAAAAGGAAGACAAATTCACTATTACAAGTTAATACAAAAAAAAAAAAATCTCTAGGCTTAAGTTCCATTCTAATATACAGTCAACTATACTCCGAATTACGGGGATTCGATCTCTGTGTTATTTGAAGTCAAATGGTTGTCAACACTTCTTCTAAAGTCATCATACTTTTAGGAAAGAAATGTATGTATATTGAAAATTTCGTTGCAGTATTTTTCTTATAGTAAAAGTTATTAATGGAAATCTGGCTTTTGTTGAGAAGGAGACATCATAATTTTTGCGGACTGTAAGCCAAGTTTTCTGTACGACAGTTATTCAATTTGACGTGTATTATTACATCCGAATGTTGAGTCCATTATTTGTGTTATAAACTTATATGTATTTTTTTTTAAGTTTGAATTATATATAATTTATACATAATATTTAATGTATCGTGTGTATTTTGAAAATATTTAGGAACACGCTACATGCAAAATTACTACTTCATTGCTACAAAGATTTTTTTTAATATCTAAATTCAAAATGGTAGTTCACTAAATTATTAAAAAAATAAAAACTATCAGTTAGATACAGGATGTTCTATTTTTATTGATATTATGCATTAAAATATCCAGTAAGTTAAACACAGGTACAATTAAATGGTCAAGTAATTATGTCCCTTATTATGTAATGGAATTCCGCATTGTACATATTGAAACAGTAATTATGATATACTCTTGTGTGATATTAATTTCATAAGTATAGATTAAGTTATGGAATGCAATACTTTATGTCACACGTATAATTCATTATGACATTTTATTAAAGATTTATATTGAAAGATCATGCTACATTTCTGTGAAGAGAATCATTTCCATACATAGACATTAGTAGTTCCAGTATCGTAGTTACATTTAGATTTTACTAATTTAAAAAAAAAAATACATATTTTATTATATCTATTTAAAAAAAAAATTTGAACTTTGTAATTTGAAATAAAATTTATTTAATGTGCCCGCGTATCTTAAGAGTAGATTTTTTTACACTCTTTGATTAAAATCAACTTGTTTTTGTATATAAATGTTGAAATCGATTTTTCACACTTTGTAGGTGCGTTCATAATTATATCAATACGTAGTCGCCAATGTTGAATTCAAGACGTGGGCATTTTCCATCGGAGTAACGAAATTATTTCCCTTCCCCGGAAGATTTGAGATTTTGTGTTTTCAATGGTCAAAAAGTGCAATTTCACTCCCGGAACTCTAGAATGTCCTCCCTCCCCATCGGAGCCACAGAAATTCCTCATGGATAAAAGTGTCTGAATTCAACACTTATAGTCGTTCCTCTGTTCGTATATAACAGCGTGCATTAGTAGTTCCAGTATCGTAATTACATTTCGATTTCACTAATTTAAAAAAATACATATTTTATTATTTCTAATTAAAAAAAATTGAACTTTGCAATTCGAAATAAAATTTATTTAATGTGCTCGCGTATCTTAAGAGTACATTTTTTTGCACTCTTTGATTAAAGTCTACTTGTTTTTGTATATAAATGTTGAAATCTATTTTCCACACTTTTTAGGTGCGTTCATAATTATATAAATACGTAGTCGTCAATGTTGAATTCAAGAGGTGGGCATTCCCCATCGGAGTAACGAAATTCTTTCCCTTTCCCGGAAGATTTGAGATTTTGTGTTTCAAAGGTGAAAAAGTGCAATTTCACTCCAGGAACTCTAGAATGTCCTCCCACCCCAGCAGAGCCACAGAAATTCCTCATGGATAAAAGTGTCTGAATTCAACACTTATAGTCGTTCATCTGTTCGCATATAACAGCGCATAAACTACTCAAACGAATGGTTTGAAATGTAATCGGTATAATCGTTTCAGATTTGTTTTGAGACATTTAAAATTTTATTATATTGAGTCAAAACTTAAAAATATATTAATAAAAGTTTTCTTTATTTCATTAAATCCTATCATAGGTAAATTATTCAATGATATCCATGATAGGTAATAATTATGGATTTCCATGGTGATTACGTCATGGAGTCTTATTATTTCTGTATTACAGAATATAACGTATGTAATCCTAATAAATTTTGTGTTCATGCATTTTACATAAGAATGCAACATATATTCCACCAAAATCTGAATATTTATAAAACTACTTATAGTACGAACGCACCTCATTTGCGACGTTTGACATACAATTTCCGACTTGTTCTGATTGCTAAAATTATAAAATATGAACATATATGTGTGTTATCGATAACAGTACATTATTTTATTATTTGTAGAATGTGATTATCTCTTAATAAAGTAATTAGGCATTGTTTCAATAGTTGGGCGCAGGTGGTAAATCACCAAATAATATTAAGAGTTATAAGTGTGCACAGGGGGCTCTGCGGCTAAGTGGTCAAAGCATCAGTCAGCTAATCGCTTGTGCGTAAGAGTTTGTGGGTTCGATTCCCGCTGGTTCCATTGCGCACACACTTTGTGTGGAACTCCCAGGGTGTATTTCTCTTGTGTTATAATATTTCCTTGTGCTATCTTGTCGCCGACTTACAACCGGGCTTTATGTCAAGCACACAAATCGTATGTTTGTTATTCAGTTAAAATAAAAAAAAAGTGTGCACAAGTTACAGCAACAATGGAATAAATTATGCGACTATTCACGCTCGCTAAAATATGTAAACTGGCTGTGACAGGAATGGAATATGTTAAACATGTAAAATTAGAGAATAAAATGTAAATAAAGAACGTAGTCTTTTAAAAAAAAACGTTGTTATGAGTTAATAGTTTATATTAATTAAATTATGATTAACCGCTTAAAAAACAATTTAAATATCCTGACTAGATAGTTTAAATAGTTATTTTTTCCTTTCATGTTTCTATCTTTGAAAAAGGAAAAAAAGAAAACACTATATATTTTTTTAATAGATTGTCTAGTCTGCGCTTACTTGAAATGCGTAAGAATATAATAAGAATATAAATATAAATTTTCCCCTTTTAATTTCCCCATTAATCTCTTCAAATATCTTTAAATTCTTTCTCTTTTTAATAAGATACGGATATTTATTTATTTTCATTTTAGCACTGCGCCAGTATAGGCTTCCGTCTTAAAATTCCCTTTCAAAATTCTTTCCTTCTAATTTTCCCTTCGAATATTTTGCTATCAGCCTTTTCTGGAACCTTCCTGCCAAAAGTAAAACCGTATCGCAATGATTTTTTCAATGTGTGCTATCCGTTTTTGTCATTGATTAGTTGCTTTATCATAATATAGATATTTGTATTCATACGCACTTACTTATCAATCTTTTCTGTTCTGGTTCAGAAGAACTTTTTTTCAGTGATTTTGACTGCTGAAATATAACTGTGACATCAGAAAAAGAACGTCCATTCAAATCATAATATTTTCAACCTAACACCGTTTTTGAGAGAGCTCCAGCATTCTGACCGACGATCATGTAATAAAGAAGATGGAATTACAGAGTGGCATTTATTTATCGAAACACTAAGATTTCTGTATTTACTATGGCTAAGTTTCACTCGGTACACGAATGGAAGATTGAATTGTGTTTGATTCGCGAATTACTCTTTTTATAACTACGAAACCCGTTGAATTATTTATGTGATCTGACTTTACAGATTTGCTCTTTAGTGAGTGAATGTCTGATTGATGAGGTGTGCTAGTACTGCTTCGATTAAACAGTCGATACACCTTTAACTAAATTGGAGACTATTACTCGTCAATTACTGCCGCAACGTTACGTACGACACGAGTATATTTAATCGGAATCATACCAAATTCAATTGTTTTATAGATTTTTTTTTTTTTTTTTTTTTTTTACAAGATGAATTGTAGTAAAGAAATTAGGCATGGTTTTTTTAAGATAAATGTAAAATGCTAATAAAAGAGTGTTTACAGGAGACTTGGCAGTCGTAATAATAACAACTACACTGTTAAAGATTTTGCAGCATTCTGGCAGATCATTCGACCATTTTTTGAAAAAACGGTTTCATAACCATAATTTAACTATATTTTGACCATAAAATGGCCAATAATATGGTCAGAATATTGTTAAAATTACGGTTGTGTAACCGTTTTCGGAAAAAACGGTCAAATAATCTGCCAGAATGCTGCAAATTTTTAACAGTGTATGTTTCTTTGAGGGGTGAAAGCAGATTGATGAATTGGAAGGATAATCGTAAGAATAAGAATCTTTCTTTTTTAAGTAAATTGAAAATGAAATCTTGAGAATAGTCCAGGCAATAGGGAATTTTACCTAGCAAAATTAATGGTAGTTCTGGAAATCGGCTTACTTTATGTTTTTTGGGTCGCTGAATACGAATTTGTAACTTTCCACCAAAATTTCCCCCGGCAACCACCCCCCCCCCAAAAAAAAAAAAAAAAATTGGCAAAAAGCCCCTAAAAAAGGTTTTTATTAAAAAAATAAATTTTTTTTTATTGTTTTAGGGAAAAGTATCTAGAAGTTCAGAAAGTAGACAAAATTTGCAACAAATTAGATACATGACATTATGACTTACGATGAAGGTTAAGGGGGGATCTGCCTCGGAACATGCGCGCGGTGCTGCATGGACTAAGTTGCGCAACTTCACATAACCACTCACACGTTTACATTCGCCCCCCCCCATCTCCCTCCGAACTTTTCTTACAAGGTTTACTTTAAGTTTTTTGGGTCGCTGAATCCGAATTTTTAACTTACCCCAAAAATTTCCCTCCCCCGAAACCCCCCCAAAATAGTTGTTATTAACTTAAATTTCTTATTGTTTTATGGGAAAAACTTTACAAAATTATGAAACTAGACAAAATTTGCAACAAATAGGATATATGACATTATGACGTAGGATAAACGGGGAGAGAGGAGGCTGCCTCGGAACATTCCCCGCGCGCTTTTCTCAAAAACCAAATTATTTAAAAAAAAAACAATTTTTTGGGCGGTTTCCGGATGAAATTTTGGTGGAAAGTTACAAATTTGGATTCAGCAACCCAAAAAACATAAAGTGAGTCGAAATCCAGAACTAGTATAATTTTGCCAGGTAAAATCCCCTATTGCCTGGACTTCATAACTTAGTGCACGTAGCGCCGCAGTGCATGTTCAGAGGCAGCCCTCCCCCTCCCCGTTAATCCTACGTCATAATGTCATATATCCTATTTGTTGCAAATTTTGTCTAGTTTCTGAATTTCGTAATGCTTTTCCCCTAAAACAATAAGAAATTTATGTTAAAAACAACTATTTGGGGGAGTTTCGGGGGGGAAATTTTGGGGGGAAGGTTAAAAATTCGGATTCAGCAACCCAAAAAACTTAAAGTAAACATTATAGAGAAAGATCGGAGGGGAGATTGGAGGGCGAATGTAAACGTGTGAGTGGTTAAGTGGAATTGCGCAACTTAGTTCACGCAGCACCGCGCGCATATTCCGAGGCAGATCTCCCCATCCCCTTCATCCTAAGTCATAATGTTATACATCTAATTTGTTGCAAATTTTGTCTAGTTTCTGAATTTCTAGATACTTTTTCCCTAAAACAATAAAAAATTTGATTTTTTTAATAAAAACCTTTTTTGGGGGGCATTTTACCAAAATTGGGGGGGCGGTGGCCGTGGGAAATTTTGGTGGGAAGTTAAAAATCCGGATTCAGCGACCCGAAAAACCTATAGTAAGCCTTTTTCTAGAACTACCAGGGATTTTGCTAGGTAGAGCCCCTATACGGTCTCTATTGCCTGGACTAGAAGTACATTGAAACCATTTTTGAACCTATTTCCCAACATAAACATGCAAAATTTCCAGAATTCGTAATTTTTAAGACCGTTCTAGTCTTTTTCAGTATCCTGAGTACTTTTAACCATCTATGTTTAAAAGAAATATTTTTACAATTATATTTATTTTAATAATTTAAAATTACCATTTTCATGTACATCATATTATGGTATCTATTATATTTAAATATGTCTCTCTTTATGTTTCTCCACTCCTATTCCTGTTGCAGGTCTCCCAAATGGTACGCCAACTGAATACCAATATTATTTTAGAAAAATTTTCTTTTTAGATTTTTCTTACAAACTGTCCCAGAACCACTTTTGAAAGCTAATTCTAGCGCAAACCTACCATAAAATTTTCTGTTAAAATTTATTGGTATTCAGTTGGCGGACCATTTGAGAGCCTGGCTGTTGGAACACGCAATTAATTTAAATTATACGCATGGGCTCAAAAATGCTATTTAAGGTCTCAGAATTTTTAAATTCTGATTAATTTCAGAGATATCAAGCTTTTTTACAATTTTTAATAACATTTCTCTAATGATAAAAGGTCTTTAAAATTAACATACTAATGTTATTCTGATTCTCATTCTTTCTGTTACTTTATTTTTATTAATATTACTTGTCTATCAACTTAAAATCTGTAAATATTTTGAAAAAGTTTTACTTTTCAATTAGGTTTATTATGAATTTCTACAACATTTCTATTCCTATAAAAGAAGAATAAGTGTTACGATGTGTTATAAGTGTTATGTACCATGAAATTAGTGTTAAATACGATGGTAAATAAAAAAATTTACAATCAATATATTACACTGTGATACTAAAATAAATAACAAGTGGTTAAGTGTGATCACAGATCACACAGAGGGTTTCGCTTAATATTCCTTTCAAAACACTTTATCCTTTTACAAAATCTGTTAGTTCCACATTTCGAAACCAGGGGTCGCACTCTATTCTAAACAAACCTCTATCCAAACGAAACTCCGTTTTACAACCTATCCGTAAATATATTAATCGAGAGGGTTGGACCTATAGCACCCAAGATAAGTGGGCTCCCCATGGCGGTGAAAAAGGGAACTAAAATATGTAAGGCAATATGTAAAATATGTAAGTTAAAAAAAGTCAGAAAAGTGCTCCCTGGGTGAAAAAAGGGATAGATTACAAAAATTGCTTAAAATATACAACTTAAGTCGTGAGGGGTAAATAATATAAGGCTTTTTTGAAAATTTTATGATTTTTTGTGTGATCGCAAGTGTTCGGTATATAAGTATGCAAAATTTCAAGTCTCCAACTTACTTAGGGGCTGTGTTAGAAAAATTGCTTAAAATACACAAGTTAGAGACCTGAGAGGTAAATATAAGATTTTTTTTTAATTTTTATGATTTGTCGTGCGATCGCATGTGTTCACCTATAAGTGTGCGAAATTCCATGTCTCTAAATTAATTAAAGGCTGAATTAGAAAAAAATGCTTAAATACACAAGTTAGAGACCGGAGGAGTAAATATAAGACTTTTTGAATTTTTTATGATTTGTCGTGTGATTGCAAGAGTTCAGCTATAAATAATCAAAATTTAATGTCTCTAACTTAATTAGGGGCTCAGTTAGAAAAAATATGCACAAGTACACAAGTTAAAATACACAAGTTAGAGCCCAGAGGGGTAAATATTAGATCTTTTTCAAAGTTTATGATTTGTCGTTTGATGTGAGGTTTTCAGCTATAAGTATGCAAAATTGCAAATCTCCAATATATACAGTTTCTGAGAACGGGCTCTGTGACAGACGGACGGGCAGACAGACAGAGCAGTGAGACGAATACGGTCTCGTCAGATGAACGAAACCCTAAAACAAATTAGTCAACTTCATATATTTCTTCTCTGTGGTACTGTTGCATAAATGCGCTATGAAGACTATAGATTTATCTCTAAATATTTACTTTTTCAGACTATAGTCCAATTTCCCAAATGTCCAAGAAGATGCATTCAATTGAAAACTCTATTCTGTTACCTTGGAGACAAGAATCTGAAGGAGAGAAAATAAACGGATATATAGCAACCGTATTTGTTAATGTTCTCTTCAAGATACACGGAGAATTCTGAGAAGAATGTTGGCATTTTATTTCCATATGACAAAATCATATCTTGCAAAGGAATACAATTTCTAGTTGTGATTCCCAAAAACTTAGTACTACAGCCAGTAACGTTTTTAAAATATAAAATGTGATTTAAAATGAGCAAAAAATAGCAAAATAGAAATTTTCTCTTCAAGACACACGGTAGAATATTCTAAAATGAATTGTGTGATTTTATTTTCTTATTACAAAGTCATATCTTTCAAAAGTATGGAATTTCTAGTCACGATTCAAAAGAATTTCACGATTCACGAATGTTTTTAAAATGCAAGATTCGATTTAAGTTGAGCAAAAAACTTTTAGGTAATTGTGAACGCAGATCGCACAACGGGTTTCGTTTAATATTCCTTTCAAGACACTTTATCTTTGAATTAATGAATCCAAATCATTAATATATAATTATTGAATCATTATCTTTTATCAGTAAGAACACAGATAACAGCAGCATTAAATATTGATATTAAAATGATTACAAGATGAAGCTATTTTTAAATTACATTTAAAATATTCAAGAATTGCTTTTCAGACAATTGTAACAGCATATGTTTATATACCTGATAAGCACAATTCATTACATGATTTAATTTCAGTTTAAAAAAAACCTTTCAAAATGGCAAATTAATACGAGACTTCTTTTAATAAAATCCATAGGTCAATGAAATGTAGTACGAGGGGTAAAAATCGAAAGTGTCAGGACAAGTCATTAAAAAGAATTAAATATTAAAAGAGGAAACTTAATATTTAAAAATAAGACATCTTAGAAAATAAATAAAATTATTTAAATAAAGTTGTAACAAAATGACTGCCTTCCCTTATTTTTATAGCATATAGATGGCGCTGTTGCCACTGTCGGCAAAATATCCTGAGATATTTTGCCAAACATGAAGTGATGAAGTGAAGTGAATGTATGTAATCATGATTGCGCGGGTTTAAGTAGAGTTTCGGCGTGTGTTCGAAATGTATCTCCACTAGAGATGTTTGTATGGAAATATGTATGTTCCAAAGTTATTTTGCGCTTTTCGCGAATCTGTATATATTTTGTGTGTGATTCTTATTAAAATGTGATTGTTTAAGTGTCGCACGAGTTAATCCTAACCCACTACGACACAAAATGACGCCCAACGTGAAAAAATCTCCTTCTTCAAAAACGAAAAAAAAAGGAACCACTATACCAGGTTCAAAATATTGTCATCCGGACAATAATGACAGTGGATAATTGTGTATTTGTCATCCTGACAAAGTAAGTGATTAAAAAGAATCTCCAAATTCTAAAGTTTGAGAAACCATTCTCAATTCTGTGAATGTGAAAGCCTAATTTCAAGAAAAGCGTTTTCCTTCTATAGTGTATTGCCGCCCTGGCAAATGAGTAAAAAGAATCAGCTAGATTCCTAATTGTGTGAAATCATCATTTCAAGAATATGGTAAAAGGAAAAAAGAACCACTTCGGTTCTAATGTGTGCATTCTTTTTGATATTAAATCAAGTAATTAGTGCCATCCTTATGGAATAATTATTTGTGGGGTATGCTTCAAGCTTCAAAGTTCTCAAGGCGAAAGTGTGCTGTTAAAAGTGAAAAAAAAATCTTTGAGTTTGTTACATAATTGCTGTTTGTGATCATCGAATACTCGTTACGCAATTCTAAAATGTTTTCAGAATAACTTTCAGTGTTCTGCTATCGCCGATATTCTGTGTGTTTAAAAGAAATCCGAAACTGTCACGTGACCACCGAAGAATGATTATCTAAAGATAAATTTTGTTTTCTTACCGGTAAAAAGTTGAATTTTTTTTTCTGTTTATTGCTGGCCAGCTGGTGGTTTATTTATTTTTAAATGTTGTTTTATGTATGTGGTTTTTTTGTTTTTGTTTTTGTTCTTTTGAGTATTATGAAAGATTAATTTTCTGAAAAAGAGATTTATATAATTTCTTTGGTAATATTTTTTTCTTTTCTTTTTTCAATGCAATATTATTTGAGTAAGTCAATTTTATGATTATTTGTTCTGACTGTGCACAGCGTAGTATATTAGAAAAGAAAAGTGATTTCAGTAATAGTCAATAATTATTTAGAATGTTGTTTATTTTAAAGAAGTAAGTAAGTACTTTATTTTGATATTTTTGTTGCTTTCATATTTATTTGTGAATGAAAATTTTTTTCACATCAAATTATCGATGGTATTTCATATACTTAAAATTTTATGATTTAAATATTTCTGACAGTTTTATACGGTAAGTTATATTAGAAAAAAAAAGTTGCATATTAACTGATTATAATATTTTTGCATTAATATTTACATGAGCTCATGTTTAATTAGTGATAGATTTTGGTATGGTATAAAATTATTTCTTGTATGTATTATCAATTGTTTATAAAGTTTATGCATATTTATCTGGTTATATTTACCTGTAAGGGGAAGGTAGTTGTTTTGGTACTTAATTATTTAATGGGTAAAGTATTGCATATAATTTTGTAATTTAAGCATAAATTTAACTGATTTGAGGAAAAATGGCGTTTCTTTCTAAAGGAAAAAAAATCGATTTATATAATTTGGCTACCGAATTAGAGCTTCAGGTAGATGCAGATGATAAATTAGTAGCCTTGCGTGAAAAAATTATGAAGTGCGTACTTTTCAAAAACGACGAGCAATTTGTAAAAGAGGCATTAATTGCTATCGTGGAAAATAGGAAAAAACAAGAGAGCATAGAAGAACAAAATAGGAAAAAACAAGAGATCATAGAAGAACAAAAGGTTAAAGATAAACGTATCGCTGATGAAAGAGCGTATGAGCTAGAAAAATTTAAGCTACAAGCTTTGTTGAAAAATTCAAATGGTCAGGAATTCTGGAAAAATCAGGTGACCAAAAATGAAACTAGCGAACATTTTGGAAATTTCAAAAATGCTTCTCCTACATCAAAATATACGAATTTACGCTTTGTAAATGATGATAAGCGTCCAATTATAAGCTGTTATGGCTGTGGGAAACAAGGTTTTGTGAAAGCAAAATGTCCTAATTGTTCCCCATCTACGCAAGTAAAATCAGCAAATTTTAGTTCCCTACATCTCCAATCTTGTTATATTAATACACAGGCAACACCTATGTTGTATATAAAGGTAAATGGTATTACAGGGGTAGCTTGCGCAGATACCGGAGCTGCACATTCCATTGCTGGGGAAATGTTGTTCAAGCTTCTCCGTGACCAAGGAACTTCGCTCGAAGAGACCAGTGTAAACATAACGCTCGCTGATGGCATACGAAAAGAAACTAACGTTCTTCAAGCAACAATCACTGTTGAAATAGAAGGTCGTAGAACTAATACAACGATTTTTGCGTTACCCGGAGCCACCGGAAATAGAACATTGTTAGGCATAGATTTTTTGAATAAAATGGGAATTGTGTTGGATATGCGAAGCCAAAGTTGGTATTTCCAGAACAACCCAAGATATAAAATTCCTTTTGTTGATGATCCTTTCAAAACGACACCTGAAATCTCAACACCAAATGTCAAAGTTAACACAGTTATGTTAAGAGAAAATGAAGGTCGAAAACTATCTGCAATACAACGAAAGAGACTTAATGACTTGCTTGAAAAATTTTCCAATACCTTTCAACCAGGGGGAAAAGCAACACCCGTCGTCGAACATCACATAAACACTAGAGAACATCGTCCTATATCATTACCACCTTACAGATTATCACCGGCAAAGAAAGAGTTGTTGAAAACGCAAATTGACGATCTTCTTGCCAAAGGAATTATTGAGCAATGCGAATCTCCATATTCTGCACCAATCGTGCTCATTCCTAAGCCAAATAGTAGTGTACGTCTATGTGTAGACTACAGGAAGCTCAATGAGGTGACTATACCGGATACCTATCCACTTCCTCGTATGGACGATCTTCTACATCAGGCAGACTGCCCAGTTCATGACCACTCTGGATCTGAATGCTGGCTACCATCAGGTGAGTGTCTATGGGCCTGATCGTGATAAAACTGCTTTTGTATGTCCTCTCGGAACATACCGCTTTCGAAGAATGCCTTTTGGACTCCGTAGCGCTCCTGCAACGTTTCAGAGGACGATGGATAACTTTCGTAACGGACTCCCAGATGTAAATATTCTCTCTTACCTTGATGACCTCATTATTTTATCATCAAGTTTTGAACAACATCTATCTGATCTTGAAGCTGTTTTTCAAAGATTAGACAAATGGAAACTTTCTGCAAATCGAGAAAAATGCAACTTTGCATGTTCCAGAGTAAAGTACTTAGGACACTGGATAACTCCAAATGGCCTAGAAGTTGATCCTGGGAAAATTGATGCTATTGTGAGGATCCCGCCTCCCAAGAATATAAAACAACTGCAATCGTTTCTGCAGACATGTTCATGGTATCACCGTTTTATACAAGATTTTGCAGAAATATCCAGACCACTTAGTAACCTCACTAAGAAGAATGTTGAATGGCATTGGGGTGCCGATGAAGAAAATGCATTTCAAACCTTGAAGCAATGCCTGGTTTCAGTACCAATATTGAAACAGGCTGATGAGACAAAACCCTTCACCATTCGAACCGATGCAAGGAATTATGCTCTTGGAGCAGTACTTCTCCAGGGTAAAGGTGCGGAAGAGCATCCGATTGAGTACGCCAGTAGATTACTGACTCCTGCAGAACGCAACTATCACACCACGGAACGGGAAGCTCTTGCTGTTGTCTGGGCTCTTAATAAATTCAGAGGATACATTGACGGAACAGAAGTTTCTGTGGCATCCGACCACCAGTCTCTCCGATGGCTCATGAGCTTAAAGTCCCCTTCTGGAAGACTTGCCAGATGGGCTTTACAGTTGCAAGAATTTAATCTGAAAATAGAGTACATTCCAGGTAAAGCGAACGTCATAGCTGACATGCTTTCTCGTCCTGAGTGTGATCATATCAGTAAAGAAGATTGTGATATTTGCACCATAATGATTGATATCCCTGCTAAAATGCCTAGTAATCTACGTGCTGAGCAAATGAAAGATGAAGAATTAAAGAAAATTATTAAAAGTTTCGAAGATGAAGAAAAAACTCTAGACTACACTAACTGGACTGAACGCGGTTATGTTATGAACCAAGGAGTTTTATGCAGGTATTCCCCAACTTCGGAATCTGAAAAAGAACAACTAGTAGTCCCCTCACATGAAAGGGAGAAAATTTTAAAAGAACACCACGACTCACCTACGGCTGGTCACTACGGTGCTGAAGGTACATTTAATAGAATATCCAAAAGATATTATTGGACTGGAATGCGTTCATACATTGCAGATTACGTCAAACATTGTGCTGAATGTAATAGGTATAAACCTTCTAATCAAAAACCATCCGGTTTGTTACAAACACCAGTGTATTCACAACGATTTGAAGTTCTATCAATTGATCTTTTTGGCCCTTTACCAAAAAGTAAGAATGGTAAAAGATGGATATTCATAGTGGAAGACTGTGCAACAAGATGGGCTGAACTATTTGCCCTTACAGAAGCTACTGCAGCACAGTGTGCAACTACTTTGCTCGAAGAAGTTATTCTTAGATATGGTCTACCCAGACGTATAATGTGTGATAACGGACCACAATTTGTAAGTAGTGTGATGCAACAACTTTGTTTCCTTTTAGGTATCAAACAAAACCGAACTCCCATATATCATCCTCAGGCAAACCCTGTGGAGAGAAAAAATAGAGATCTCAAGCCGAGATTGGCTATATTAGTAGAGAATGACCACTGTTCATGGGAAGAGAAACTTCCAACAATACGTTTTGCAATGAATACTGCTAAGTGTGACACCACTGGAGAAACAGCAGCATTTTTACAATTTGGGAGAGAATTAAGAACGACAGACGATGTTCAACACGACATCCGTGCTGTAATTCACAATGACAACTTTGTACCTGAAATTACACCATACCTCAAGAAATTTGCAAACTTCACCAAAGACATTAAGGACAAAGTTCAAGCCAAGCAAGATCAAAGAAAGAAATACGCTGACCGTAAAAGAAAATCAGGACATTGTTTTGCTCCAGGAGACAAGGTTTGGGTTGACTTACATCCAGTAAGTAAAGGCTCTAGCAATAAAACTGCAAAGTTCATGCCTAAACGTGACGGACCATACATTATTTTAACTCAAAAATCACCCACCACATTTGTTAATGGACAATCCAAATGAACCGCTTGCTACATGTCATACGTCAGCTTTGAAACTGTGTAATGATTCTGACATTGTGCCTATTGCACCTATTAGGAAACGTGGCAGACCACCTAAAAAAGTTACTGGTTCCTCACCGGGACGTCCGCGGAACCAGAGGGGGAGGTTGTAACAAAATGACTGCCTTCCCTTATTTTTATAGCATATAGATGGCGCTGTTGCCACTGTCGGCAAAATATCCTGAGATATTTTGCCAAACATGAAGTGATGAAGTGAAGTGAATGTATGTAATCATGATTGCGCGGGTTTAAGTAGAGTTTCGGCGTGTGTTCCAAATGTATCTCCCCTAGAGATGTTTGTATGGAAATATGTATGTTCCAAAGTTATTTTGCGCTTTTCGCGAATCTGTATATATTTTATGTGTGATTCTTATTAAAATGTGATTGTTTAAGTGTCGCACGAGTTAATCCTAACCCACAACGACACAAAGTTCAAATATCTGAAAATTTTAAAATTCCGAAATTTCAAATATTTAACGGAGGTTTAAATAAAATTTAAATTTTTAAAAATGAAAAAAAGGTTTAAAAAGAAATTTAAAATGCTGAAAACAGTGAGAAAATTAAAATTTCTCAAGAATTTGGTGGCTGTTCAAGCAAAATTTATAATTTTGAATTTTCTCAAAAAAAATGTTTAAACGAAATTTAGAAAATTTAACGAAAATTTAAGCACAATTTAAAATTTCGCAATTTAAAAAAAAAAGAATTTTTGAATTAAATATACGTTGGACAAAATATTTTTGAGCAACTTTTTGCCTTAAAATGAGAATAAATTTACAAAAATTCTGTAAAGCTGAATCTATTAGATAATGAAATTTATTCAGTATGGAAAATTTCAAACTCCGACGCCTAGTCTCGAATCAGAAAGCTTTTGAATACCAGGCAAATACACTACTGATGAGCCATATAATCTTAAGTGAAAAAAATTGAATTAAATATATGTTGGACAAAATATTTTTGAACAACTATTGGCCTTAAAATTACAATAAAACTACAAAAATTCTGTAAAGTTGAATCTATTAGATATAAAATTTATTCAGTGGGGAAAATTTCAAACTTCGACGCCTAGCCCCGAAGCCAAAAACTTTTGAATGCCAGGTAAATACACTATCACTGAGACGAGAACGAACTCTGTGACAGGCAGACGGAGGCGACGAAAAAGGTTTCGTCAGATGAACGAAATTCTAAAAAAGAGATTAATGTAAATGTTCTCTTCAAGGTACACAGAAAAATACTGTAGAGTGAATGATAGGAGATTATTTTCATATTACAAAATTATGTCTTTCAGGGAAATAAATTTTCCAGTCATGATTCCAAAGAACTCACTATTGCAGCCAGAAACGTTTTTAAATTATAAATATTATTTAAGATGAGAAAAAAAAAGAGATAAATATAAAAAGATACACAGGAGTGTATTCCAGAGATAATGATGGGATTTTATTTTCATATTTGAAAATCATGTCTCTCAGAGTTTCCACAGTTCTACTACGCATCTACAGTTTCGAGTCAGGATTCCAAAGAACTCATTTCTACACAAACTAACGTTTTTTAAATATATAATATGATTTAAGATGAGCAAAAAAGAGATTATTAAAAAATATCTGTAAAGACAATTTTTAAGTAATTTATTTGGTACTTTTCGGTTAGCCGGGCGCCAGTGTTATATATACATATTTATATACATACATACATGTAAATATACATATATATACATATACATATATTGTATATAAACACATATAGATATATGTAAATATATATGTATATATACATACATTTATATATACACATATATGTATCTATAACACTGGCGCCCGGCTAACCGAAAAGTACCATTTATTTATATAATTTTAATTAATTTTTCAATTAATTTTCAGCAGTTAAATTACGCTCCAAATTATTAAATATTTAATACGTGATTTATTATATTGCTAACTAAGCAGTATACTATTGCTTAGTTAGCAATATGATAAATCGCGTAATAATTTATTTAATTACATGCCGAAATCGGTCACGCGTTTTATATCATTGATCTGTAATTTAATATATTGTAATCCATCTAAAATGTTCTTGACTGACCACTATAATTTATATACTTTGGTATCATCCTATTATATATCTATACCAAAACGTTGTTTGTAACCCATAAATGAAAAAATGTACTTCGAGTAATACATATGGACTTTTTTTCACATTATAAAATATCAAACCACAAACGAATTTTTAAAAATTAAGTTATACATATGAATATACAAAAGTATGTTTTAAGAACCATACAGGAAATTTAGGTAATGAGATAAAATAAAATAAAATATATTTTGAAATTCTGATTTATTTTCCTTATTTTACTACTGCAATAAAGTACTATAAAGAATTCGGATTTATTTAAAAATATATTCTTTTTATATAATAGTAGAATTTCTCATAACTCTGAGAAGATACATTCAATTGGAGATTCTATTCCGTTTCATTACAGATTAGAAGAGCAATAAAAGATTAGGGGATATATCAAACTAAATGTGAATGTTCGCTTCAAGATACAGACTAGATTATTCTAAGAATAAATGATGGAATTTTTTATTCCTCATACAAAATCATGTCTTTTAGAGAAATGCAATTTGCAGTCGTGATTCGAAGGGTCACCTGCAATAGAATGGTTCTCTTTGAAATATGGACTATGATAGATGATTTCTAGAAAATGCCATTGTTAAATGAAAACATGCGCGTTAAAGAAATTTGATATTTTTAAACTTCTCCTAAATTCACTCCTTTCAGCTGATTGTTTATTTATATGATTTTTAGATGAAAATTTATATAAAAAAAATTATCTAAGATTTATCATTTAAATGTGTAATTTAATTAAATATGTTATTAGATATGTATTTAATTTTGGGAGAATATTTTTGAAATAATGATAAAATTTTAATATGTATCGTATGAATTCTCATAAAACTGAAACCAAATAATAAAAGCATATAATATGATAAAAATTTATTTAACTTTTTTCGAACAAATAAACTAAATTAAACTAACTAATATTGCTAATTTTATATAACACACAAACATATACACGACTGTTCAAATTAATCGTCTGTTTTTGGGCCCATATATTTTCAGATTACTAAACATTCATAAATACATTTATGTAAAATGTAGAGGAGCTAATTAAGTTACCTGAAAAAAACTTTTCTTCGTAAATCGAGTGGGGTATCGTGTAAAAACTTTCGTAAAATTGAACTCAAGAATAAATTTCTTTTAATTTTAGGTATTATATCGTCGGAGATGTCATCGAAAATGTAGTGCAAAAATATGCCTTTCCCCCTCTATTTCCGAATCTACTGAAACTGAAATTAGTAAAAAATTAGAGGTAGCAGACGTTAATTTAAACTTTGCAGGAAAACTATAGGGATTACCCTAGGTCACATAGTTTTTTAGATAAAAGCACAATTCTGTTACACAAAAATTTCGATTTGGAGGCATTGAGCAAAGGTGTTGAGGGCCTATCGTAGCAGAAGTATAAAAGCATTGTTGAGAATGATTTTCGAAAAAAATCGTCGGTAATTAGCCGAGATAGTAACCCCTAAACACACGGACGGTTTGGAAATACATAATGACAGACGCTGCGTACTCTATGTACCATTGGCTTTTAAAGCCCAGATAACAACTTTTAAGGATATATTTGTATAAAGCATTGCTTATTACTAATATAAAAGCAATAAACGTCAAATTGTTAAAAATAGACAAATTTAATTAGAATTAATCACATAAATATTATGGGATTCGCGACTAGTTTGCACTGAGTGGATCTCTCAATACGCCTCCCATGTCTTTAAAAGTTAATTAGAAACCCATCTGGAAAAACGCGGCACGGACCAAGACGGCGCTGAAAATGTGCGACCTCCTATCGAAGCGCGCTTAACACAATGCCAAGTTTAATCTTTGAACTAAGGTTTTGTTTTAGCTACACTGTAAAAATAAAAGATAATTACTACGCTATATTTAGTTTTATGAAATCCAAATGAAGTTAAAATATGCAGTACTTTTATTGTCAGTACCGAATTAAGTTCATCAGAAACAGAGTAGGATAAGATAAAAAAGAGTTATACAAAATAGCAATATTTGATATTATTTAGGCTTCATATCTCTTTGAACTTTTATGGTATAACTATTCATACTTTTCTAGTATATACAGCGATATCGAACTCTACGTTGAATCGATTTTTATTAGTTAGACTTATCTTTTTTTAGAAATACAGTTAATAGTTCATATATTTATTGTTCTGCGTCTACTGAGCGCGAATAATACTCACACTTGAGCTTTTATTTTGTATAGGATAGCTGAGGGTGTCTAACGGGGCTAGTTTTTCCTTTTTCTATTTTGGTTACATATTTAAAAAAAAAAATACTTTCACTTTCGTAACCGATTGGAACTGGTTCTGAAAGTGAAACTATCCTAATATAAAAAAAAACTGTAACAAAATTAGAAAAAGTAAAAACTGGCACTCATAGAGATAGAACCGCGCTATGCTACGCAAAAAATAATTTAAAAAATATTAAAATTTAAGCGAGATATTTGTAAATAATGTTCCCATAGATTTAAGATACTTCGCAAGTCACGTGAAAAAATGAGAACGCTAATGTTAAACCTATGGGAGAAACCTTTACAGATTTCTCGCTTGTATTTTAATATTTTTATAAGTTTTTTTATTCTTTTTGCATTGGACAACTTAGGTGGATATCTAGTAGTGTGAGTTTGTAATTTTTTGATTTTGGTTACAGTTTGTGATATGAGGATAATATCACATAACAGAACCGGTTCCAATAGCAAAAGTGTCTGCAAATAAAAAAAAATCTATAGCCGAAATAAATCGCACAATGTTAGATATATATCTCAGGCAATATATGCCGAAAATATCATTAAAAAATATTAAGATACAAGCGGGAAATCTCTAAAAGTTTTCCCCACAGGTTTAGCATTCGAGTTTCTTCGCGTTACTAGAGTAGATTCTTAATATCCCTACACTGGTCACGACTAGTTACGCTCAAACTAATATTAATCCTATGGGAACGTGATTTTGAACTCTTGTCATCATTTTAACATTTTTAAAGGATTTTTATTTTCCATAGCATATCTTACATCAATATCTATTATTTCGCGTTTACACTTTTTCGATTTTAGACACAGTTTTTGCATATGCGGATACTTTACTTTTGTAACCGGTTGGAACCGGTTCTGAAAATGATTGGTTGGTTGGTTGTGTTTATGACGGCCAATTATCAACACGAGGGATATGGGCCCTAAGGGGGGGAGTGCCCTCCGTGGCGGTCTTTCTAAGGAAACCTAACCCGTATTTACGCTTGGAAATCCAAGGTTTCGAAAAAAACCACGAAAACTCCGAAACGATTAGGCCAACTGGCGCGATTGGGTTCGAACCCAGCACCTCTGCTCTACCAGCTTCGAGAGCAGGGTTCTGAAAATGAAATTGTCGTCATATAAAAAGACTGTAACCAAAATTAAAAAAGTACAAACGCACAACATAAAGTATCAACCTCAGATATCCTATGCAAAGAAAAATCAACTAAAAATATTAAATTCAAGCGAAAAATCTGTAAAGATTTCTCCCATAGCATTGACGTTAGCGTTCTCATTTCTTTGTGTGACTAGATTAGGATAGGATCTTAACCCATTAACCGCTAAAACTATAAGTGGTATTTTTTTTATATGAAAGATATTGGTTATTCATTTGAACATATATAAGATCAATTTATAATGAAACAACAAAACTTGTTTTAGCTTAAGAAAAATCGAGTGCTGCATTCACGCAACGTCAGCGGAATAAGAGCACTGATGTTAAGTGAACTCCACTGAACATCTGCATGGTTTTCTTAGATTTGGGCACTGGAAGATTTTTTTTTAGCTTTGTTTCAATTTAGAAAGCACAAATCACTTTAAAGGTAATTAATTTATTATTAAATTTTAATTTATTTTTTCTTTAAAAATTACCGATTATATCCAGAACACAGTTTCAAACATCAAAATATTTGCTGCACTTATGATGTAAAGCAACACCACAAATTTACTGTAGCGATAAACATTCAGAATATAGCATTGTTTACAATGGAGTCTTCTTCTGTCATCGGACTTGACGATTAAATGTCCGCGTTCTGTCTGCGATGACTTTTGTATGCTGAACTTAGTAGTCTTTTTTGTTGCTGACTTGTTTCTGCCTAACTCTTTGCTTTCAAAGGGTGTTTCTTCAAAAGAGATAATGTAACTTCACGTTTGAAATCTAAGTGAGACTTTTTACTTTTGAACACAATCTTGATATCTTCCCGTATTTGTGAAGTTTTTATTTTTTCTTCATTTTTTGACTGAGTAATATTCAATGTTTCCTTCTTTATCCACTTCAAGTCTCCAGTTTTTTGTTTTTTTAATTTTTATGTATGACTTGTACTACTTTATAGCGCACAAACTTCTTTTTTACGTGCACTTCAATTTCGGCTGCAGTATCGCGTGGTAAAATACCATTGTCATTTTTTTTATATTATTATCATTTCCTTCTTATTATTGTTTTTCTAAACAAAAACAAGGGTTACAGCACATCGGAAAACTTTTATTGTTCACACCAGTATTTCTAATTAATAATTCTCTGGATAAATTCATTAACATATTCAATCGAAATACATTATGATGATTTTTTTTTTTCAAAATAGTGGTAGGAGCAATACAACTTCCCCTATACGCTGCGATGCCCGCAAAAAGCAACTGTTCCGTGGAATATTCTGATGTACTTTGACCTTATTTAAAAATATATTACCTCTAAAGCTTACGTTTTTCTAACTATATTTCTTCTGCCAAAAGGACAACGTGAAAGTTTTTGTTTAAAAAGTCTTCATGTTTCGAGCTCGTTATTAAATATAAAAAACTGGTGAAAGAAAATATTTTTCTATTGCATTATTAATTATAATTTGCCATACTTAAAAATTACCGTTAATATAAAATTCGTTTGATAGCCAATTTTTTTATACGCGTTTAGTTTGACCGTTGCGTGAACAGTACACCAGTGGTTAATAGTTTAACAGTTAGGAAAATATACAATCTTAATTGTCAATGATGAAAGAAAATAATGAAACTACAATATTGTTAATTTAATAATAAAAGTATAGCATGGACATATATTCAGAATGAATGATTCTTTTTTTAATCAAGATTAAGTGTTCACAACTACTAAATGGTAACAAGAATGACTCAAAATTTGTTCTATTATGTGATCTGCTTATTTTTTAACTTTCAGTTTATTTACTATGACGAAGAAAAACATATACGCTCAAAGTGAGTTGCATTTTCTATTCAATTACAAAATAGTTCAGAAATCTGTACTTTATTTACAAGATCAACGTTACAAATAAATAGCTTTTCAATTAGGTCTTTAACTTATGAAACTCATAACAGAATATTTTATTTTAATATTTTATATCAAACAAAGATATCGTCCCACAACTGATTCTTGGCCAATAGACCAGCATGAAATATAAAATTAAAAATCAAATAAGCTTATTAAAATATTATTTTTTTTTAATGAAGATGTTATTCAACATTGATACAATAAAACAAAATTATTTTTAAATACATGTAGGGGAAAGTAGGGAAATGACACTCACTCAAGAGACAATATGAATAGCTAGTCAAATTTACGCAAAAAAATCAATATTTTATTGATAAGTATAACTTCAAAGCATAAGAAATAGTTTGAAATCAACTAATTTGAATAAAATATTTAGGAGCTTTTGTATCGTTTATTTAATTATAACATCGATTGAGCAATAATGCCCAACTTGGTAGGGTAATTATGCTGGAAATTTGAACACAATATTTAAGTACGACAAAGTCACATATATAGTTGTGTGGTCTGTTCATACCACTGCAGGCTTTATGCGACCACTTTTCACATATTGTGAAGCGAAACCACGTGCGTTATCGCTCCCGAATTCTCTGAAAAAACAGCAGATTTCTGTGTCCATATTCTGTCCGATTAGAAGGAAATCATCTGGGTCATCACATCTTACAGTTGCGACTCCTCAATGTCTCTCTCTCAGCTGCTGTCATATAACACCTTTTTTGAAACCTTACGTTTCTTTAGTCTGACTCTTGACTTCTTCGGAGCATTTTTCTTTGTAAATTTTTAGTTTGATGTCTCAGATTTACACGTAAGCAAATCCTGCGTACCCTTCATCGGCATCTTGGATTTTAATGCGTTATAGTAGGCGTAACAACGAACTACAAAAATAAATAAAAGCATGAACGTACAGCTAAATGTGTATATTTTATAGACATAATGAGTAAATTGAAAATAAGACTGCACACTTACCTTGAAATTAGATGTTGTAGAATTTTATAATAGCACAACGGTCAACTAATAACGTGAGGACACGAAAACTCTTTCCTTCCAAAGGTCACAATACTGCTTACAAGGAACTTGCAATGACGTTAAGTCGCTGTACCAATCGCGTGTTTTCAATTCTATTCTGTTTAGCGATATTTGAGTGAGCGGGATTGCCCGCTGAGCGCCATTTCCCTACTTTCCCCTATGTCTTAATTGATACCTTCTTAAATTTATAAATAAGCGAGGTTAATGTATATCTCTCAGATTTTAAAAACTTCCTTAACGTACTGCTATCTCGATTTTTAATAACAACTTTAATATAACCCCTTTCTATAAAAATTCAAATATTCTGAAAACTTTCAAAATTAGGCTTTTTTTCCGTAAAATATTAAAATACAACAAAAAATAACTATTACAACAAATAACATGTCTTACCTTATAATTTCTAAGAAGACATTAATTAATCATGTGGTTAAGCATAATGGAAGGATTCGTATTTTCTTTTTCGTTGTTTCTTGATAATTGATTCATTATTTATTTGTTCAGGCTAAAGTGTTTACAAATA
Organism: Maratus speciosus; assembly: GCA_963932465.1. Classification (NCBI taxonomy): domain Eukaryota; kingdom Metazoa; phylum Arthropoda; class Arachnida; order Araneae; family Salticidae; genus Maratus; species Maratus speciosus. The sequence goes on along the minus strand of OZ010790.1, from coordinate 170,955,687 downwards.
CTGAATGATAACAAGCGAGACTCAAAATGTGTTCTGTGATGTGATCTGCTGCTTTTATTTTTATATTTTTAGTTCATGTACTATGACAAATAAAAACATATACGCTCGAAGTGAGTTGCTTTGCTATACAATTACGCAATAGTTCACAAATCTGTACCTTATGTATAAGATGAAGGTTGCAATCAAATAGCTTTTAAATTAGTTCTTTAATTTGTGAAAAACAGATAATTTTTTTTAATATATTAAGTCAAGTAAAGATTTCGTCCTACGACTGATTCTTCGCAAGTATATAAAATCCACAATGCAATAATCCTATTAGAACTTTCTTTTTTAATAAAGACGTTATCTAATATTGAAGTAAAAAACAAATTAATATGTATATATATATATATATATATATATATATATCTTTTATTTATACCTTCGGGTTCAGTTGTACAAGGAAAGATTTTAATCTATTTATTCAAATAGTCTGAGAACTTTCAAAATTACGCTTTCTTTCAGTAAAATATTAAAACACATCAAGAAATAACTATTACAACAAATAACACGTCTTACCTAATAATTTTTTAGAAGACATTAATTTATCACGATGTTAACATAATGGAATTCGTATTTTCTTCTTCGTTGTTTTTCTCAAATTGATTCGTACAAGTTTCTATCACATTTTAGAAAGTTTAGGAAGTTTATTCAAAGTTAGTGACAAGCTTTGTTCATTAATTGCATATTTTTAAAAATATATTTCATTATATCATTGAGTACAGTTCTGGAAGGAAATAATTTTATATATTTTAATTCATATCTTCTTAACTTTGTAAAATAACGAGGTTAAACTATATCTCTCATATTTTAAGAAGTTCCTTAATTTATTGTTATCTGAATTTTTAATAACAACTTTTATGCATTCCCTTTCTATGGCTACCTCTAATAAAATTTAAATAGTCTGAGGACTTTCAAAATTAGGCTTTCTAATTCGTAAAACACATTAAGAAATCACTATTACAACAAGTTACACGCCTTAGATAATGATTATTGAGAAAACATTAATTAATCACGAGATAAACATAATTGAAGAAGTCATATTTTCTTTTACGCTGTTTTCCTCATGATTGGTTCGTATAAGCTTCTATCACATTTTTGAAAATTTATGAAGTTTATTTAAAACTAGTTACAGGGTTTATTTATTGATTGCGCCTTTTAAAGAATATTTTTCATTTATACCTTCTAGTTCAGTTCTGTAAGAAAATAGTTTACTACATTTTAATTTATTTTTTTAACTTTATAAATTACCGAGATTTACCTTTATGCTCCGACGGTACTTTAAATTACCATTAAAATAACTTGTTATAAAATAAATTTAATACATCGATTAGAAGAAATGCAGTTTAGAATGAGTTATAGATACTTTACTTTATCTTGTTCCAAAAGCGTTATTGGTTGCACAGAACAAAAATATTTTTAAAAAGGTGATTCCTTTTGCCTTTTCATGCTTTCAGCTTTCTTCACGCTAAAAGATTTGAGGAAGGGGGTGGTGTGTGTGCAAAGTTTCAGTTTGGAAATATTTCTTAATTTCTATTGCAAGAACATTATATTTGTACAGATTCCAAATCTGCGAAATACGAAAAAATATTTTTGAAATAAAATATTTCAGTGGAGTTATAAATATTGCACAGAATCCCCATAAACTCAAGTTTAATTAATTAATTTTAATTGGCAAAATCTTTCTAAAATTTATTAAATGATTGTGTAAATCATCTAATGTAATTTCAAAAAATTCACGAAAAATGCTTTAGAAGATGAAATTTTCATGAATTTATAATTTGGGACATAAAGAGTTAAACTATGGCTCTCAGATTTTACGAAGTTCCTTAATTTACTACTATCTCAAATTTTATTAACAACTTTAATGTAATCCCATTCTATGGCTACCTCTATAAAAATTAAAATATTCTGAGAATATTCAAAATCAGGTTTTCTGTCCGTAAAATAATAAACCACATCAAGAAATAACCATTACAACAAATAACACAGCTTCCTAGTAATTTCTGAGAAGATATTAATTAATTAGTCACGAGGTTAAACGCAATGGAAGAATTCTTATTTTCTTTTCCGTTGTTTCCCTCATAATTGATTTATACAAATGTCTATAACATTTTTAAAAGTTTAGAAAGTTTATTTAAAGCTAGTTACATGATTTGTTCATTAATTGTACATTTTTAAAAATATCTTTCATTAACATCTTCGAGTTTAGTTCGACAAGGAAATAGTTTAATTTATTTTAATTCATATCTTCTTTACTTTAAAAATTAGCGAGATTAAACTATGTCTCTCAGATTTTACGAACTTCCTTAACTTACTGCTATCTGAATTTTTAACAACAACTTTAATGTAATTCCTTTGTATAGCTAGCCCTATAAAAATTCAAATATTCTTAATATTCTGAGAACTGAATTTCAAAATTAGGCTTTCTATCCGTAAATTATTAAACACATCAAGGAGCAACTATTACAACAAATACCATGCCTTACCTAATAATTTCTCAGAAGACATTAATTAATCACGAGGTTAAACATAATGGAAGAATTCGCATTTTCTTTTTCGTTGTTTTCCTCATAATTGATTCGTACAAGCTTCTATCACATTTTTGAAAGTTTAGGAAGTTTCTTCAAAGCCAATTACAAGCTTTGTTTATTAATTGCACTCAAACTTGAGTAATAAAGTTTTAATTGAGATTGACAAGGAAAACAAAAATTAATATAATTAAATGCCATCAGAAAATGCGACTTGTAATCATTTCTTAAAAATTATCAAATTATTTTTCTACAACATTAGTCACAATAAATTTCACAATTCAGAATTGAATTCAGTTTTGCATCCGGTTTGTCGTTATGAATTAATATGTTTATTTATTACGTAATCATTCAGATCTAAAATGGATGGAATGGTTTTTTTAAATTCGATAACAAACAAACTATTAAAGTTATTTTTTTTTCATAAGATTGATGTGTGAAATCAGTAACTGCCTTACGACGCGTCCTTTTTTCTGTTCCAAATATTTGCAATAGATATTAATATGCGATAGGTCGTCTTAAACTATAGGATTGTTTGAAATACCCTTATCTATATTACAAAGGACAAACGTTTCCGCCCGTAACATTGACGTCATTTTGATGGTAAAAAACACCAGGCTATTAAATTTAGCTTTTACTGCAATTTTTGTAACTTCTAAACATCGCACAATATTAATTTTTAAACCGTCAAAAAGGAAAAAAGATTAAGAGTTTCTTCTGTTCTCGGACTAACTTTTCCTTATATCTTGACAACGAACTAATACCCGGATTTCCTAGAAATTTGCGCCTGTTTTGGATATTATTTCCATAGCATTATCATTTTTATAAAAAAAAAAAAATGTTTATTTTCTTGATATAAAGAAATAATCATAGTGAATAAAATTGCAATACGTTATCATTATATCTGCTTATACAGTATATTTCACAAAAGGCCTCAGAACTCTCAAAGTTTCAAAATTTTCAAAATTTTAATTTTTTTAATATTAAATTTTTATCTTTTCTGAACATTTTAGTATGATTGTTTCCTTGAAACAGCCATTAGAGCAGAAGTTATAGCTATTACAATTATACCCACTCAATATTTAAATCGACGCACAGTGGAGTATTTAACCCGAAATTCTGGCCAATATTATTTTTCTATGTAAATATAGTCCGATTGCCTTAAAATTCTTAAATGTTATTGGGTATCACTATGTTGGCATGTTTGGTATTGCAAATGAAGCATATAGCATTTGCGGTTCATTTACAGAAACACTCAAAAGAATTCCCTTACATTATGGTCTATGGGAAAAAATCGTTTGCTCTGTATTTTAATGACATCACACAATTTTAAACGTACTGGAATTTATATACATCACTGAGGCGTACTAAGGCAGTTATTGTAGAATATGGTGTGCATAAAATATACCATTCATTTACAGAGACACATAAAAGAATTTGTCTAAAGTTTAAATTTAACTTTTGAAGTCTATGACCAATAATTGCTGAAAGTGTGTTTGTAGTTGTGATATGTGTTTTTAAATATTACTTGGTGTGGATACATTCTATAGATCATATACAAGGCTTCTCAAGTACATTTCCGTATATTCACGGAAATGGCCGAATGGAAATTTTTAACTGTGCTATGCGTTTCGCTGAACTAACTTTTAGCATACTATGTAGTATATATACAAATCCATAGCTTAGTTTAATACTTTATGTCTTAGAAGCTGGCGAAGTGTAAGTAAGATTTTAACATTATTAGTTATTATTGAGAGTTATTCTAGCACAAAACAGTTTTTAAAAAATCGTAATTTAAAATGGTTCAAGAGAAAAAGAAGTTCTAAAGTTGCTTTGATATTGTTGGGGCTAGAAATTAAAAATTTTCATTGTTGTTATTTATAAGATACTAGCAGAACTACTCGGCTTCACCCGTGTCAATTATAAGGAGCCTTCCAGGTAAAATAAATTAAAACGAAATAATACGGCAATCACAATAACTGAAACTCGTGCATTCATTCCCATCCACAAAACGTTAAAAAGGCAATCAGAAAACATGACGTTATTGTCTCGCAACCATAGTAAAATCCCTGAGCTTTAATAACAGAATGCGCGTTATCTTTGCCGGATGTAAGAGAAAAATGTATGATTTTCCTCACAATACGAATAAAAAAAGAATATTACTCCAAATCGCGCAGCATTTAGTGAAATTCTAGTTTGCATGGTATCTATATTACAAAGGACAAACGTATCTGTGCGTAACGCATACGTCATTCTGCGAATGGCAACACTCTGAAATTTGAAATGAAATTTCGGTTTTGCAATTTTCGCTACTGCAAATTTTCAAACTTCTAAACATCGCACAGTTTCAATTTTTACACCGTCGTACAGGGAAAAAATATACTTTTAAATGCAATTTGTTTGAAAGCTCTATCTCAATTTATTTTTGAGATATTAATTTTTTTATTGTTTTTAGTACCAATTTTGTAATTGTGGCAACTGAAGTACACCATTTCTATTAAAAGTAAAGGGAAAATGGTCATGATTTATTTATCCTTATTGATGCCATTTTCACATTACAAATAAAAGTAACTTTTTTTAATATTTTTTTAACAGAAAATGACGTAGATATTAAAAAAAAAACACATATATTTCTTCATAAATCAGTTACATTTCAATATTTTTTTACATTACGCTGATACTGAATTTGAGACGCTAGGCAAAATGAATCAGTGAGTAAAAATGATTATGATGACTAAAGGCAAATTTCTGAATTTTTTATTCGCTGGTACTGAGATTAGAACTTAACGTTTGTATTACGTATTCTAATACAGTTTAATTTTTCAATAATTTAAGCAGCTGAAGTTTGTGGAAATAACATTTTGATAATTTTAGGTTTAAAATATTATTTGTTTTAACAGTTAGACAACCAATATAAGATGAATTTTTTATTGTAATTATTTTTGTAGGTTTATCAAAAATTTGATCTAATAGTTTCTTTCTAAACATTTTACTTCGTTGAATTTCGACGGGTTCCAACTCGTCTATATTATAAAGGACAAACGTATCTATGCGTAACGCATACGTCATTCTACGAATGGCAGCACTCTGAAATTTGAAATGAAATTTCGTTGTTGCAATTTTCGCTACTGCAAATTTTTAAACTTCTAAACATCGCACAGTTTCAATTTTTACACCGTTGTACAGGGAAAAAATATACTTTTAAATGCAATTTGTTTGAAAGCTCTATCTGAATTTATTTTTGAGATGTTAATTTTTTTATTGTTTTTAGTACCAATTTTGTAATTGTGGCAACTGAAGTACACCATTTCTATTAAAAGTAAAGGGAAAATGGTCATGATTTATTTATCCTTATTGATGCCATTTTCGCATTACAAATAAAAGTAACTTTTTTAAATAATTTTTGAACAGAAAATGACGTAGCTATTAAAAAAAACACACGCATATTTCTTCATAAATCAGTTACATTTCAATATTTTTTTACATTACGCTGATACTGAATTTGAGACGCTAGGCAAAATGAATCAGTGAGTAAAAATGATGTCATATTTAAGAAAAAAACAATCATTTTCTTTGATAAAACAAAATATTTGACCAATACTAACTGTCCAATGCTATGATGACTAAAGGCAAATTTCTGATTTTTTTATTCGCGGGTACTGAGATTAGAACTTAAAGTTTGTATTGCGTATTCTAATACAGTTTAATTTTTCAATAATTTAAGCAGCGAAGTTTGTGGAAATAATATTTTGATAATTTTAGGTTTAAAATATTATTTGTTTTAACAGTTAGACAACCAATATAAGATGAATTTTTTATTGTAATTATTTTTGTAGGTTTATCATAAATTTGATCTAATAGTTTCTTTCTAAACATTTTACTTCGTCGAATTTCGACGTGTTCCAACTCGTATATATAAAGTACAAACACTATATCAGTGCCCATAAATTGTGCCCCATAAATTGTGCCCCATAAATTGTAACCCATAAATTGCGCCTTTACTGCAATTTTTCTAACTTCTAAACATCACACAATTTCATTTTTTACAATGTCGAATAGAAAAAAGTTCTTTGAAATGAAATTTGTTTCAAAATTGTATCTCAATTTTCTGATTTTAATGGATTTTAAAGTAATTTTCGAGCATGGATATTTTTAAAGGTACGTGCAACCCGATTACGAAAAATGAACCCGTTTACTCTGAATGCAATAGTATAAAGGAAAGACATGTCTATGAGTAACCTGGTATCATATTTTTTGTGGCAACAACCTAACACAATAATTAATTTCGCTTTTACTGCAATTTAACCTCTAAACCTCGCACATTCGATTGTTTCAACGTCTTATAGAAAACAAAAGTACTTTCAGTAAGATTTGTTTGAAATATTTATCTCAATTTACAGATTTTTTATGGATTTTAAAGTAATTTTCAAGTATGCATATTTTTTAAATATGCTTGCAATCCAATTACAAAATATTAACTCAATTGTTCAAAAACATTGTAACTAATTTAGAATTTGTTTGTTTTCGTGTAATATTCAATAACTAAATTGGCAAACGAAATTAAAACGTCAAAAATAACATAAAATAAAACACGAACTTAACAGATTATGGCTGTAGTATACAATCGAAGAAGTAATAAAAATATAGGAGCCATTTATTTAAGGTGAGTTGACAACACGTTGAAAAGATTTGATGGAATGTGAGGTCATATCTAGCCTTTTTTTCTTGTCCCTAAATTGTTTTCATGAAATTTGACTGTTTGTATTAAAGTAGATATTTTAATTTTAAAAAACAATTAAATTAAGGTGCTACGTCATTTTACCGCTCTTATAGTTGAAGTTTTTATTGTATATACCGGGTGTCCCAAAAAGGACTGACTGATTTTAAAATTCAATAACTTCCAAACGGTGACAGATATTTAAAAAATTCTTGCAGGAGGGTTATACATAAGGTCAAAAGTTTTTTTACAGTGATTTTCAATTTTAGTTCGAATTACAAACAATAGATGGCGCTGTGATCAATAGAGGCTCAATTCAGGCTCGATTTTTGGTACTTCGTGGCCCGGATAATACATTTCCATCTCCTTTTTCAGCATGGAACAAGAGAAAGGATCAGAAATCGAGCCTGTATTTAGCGACTATTGCTTACAGCGCCATCTATTGTTTGTAATTCGAACTAAAATCGAAAAACACTGTAAAAAAACTTTTGACTTTATGCATAACCCTCCTGCAAGAATTTTTTTAATATCTGTCACCGTTTGGAAGTTATTGAATTTAAAAATCAGTCAGTCCTTTTTGGGACACCCGGTATAAATAATGTGCGTTTTCTGTTTAGAATGACGTCAATTTCAAAAATGCAGAAATATAGCAACGCGTTATCGTTACTTTTTTCACATTGTGTCTTTTTTTAGGGTGTGGCAACGGGAAAGAAGCGATTTAATTAGAAAATTAAAAAGATATATTTCTATAATGTTAAATTACGGAACATGATAGAAAAAAGGGATAAATAGTGTTCTGATGATTTTTTAAAGTAGACACTGCTCTTTTCCACGTTCTAAAGCCTATGTAAATGAAGTTTCGTGCAAATCCGTCAAAAATTGAAGATTTGTATAAAGGACATACACACAGAGAACGGCTTTTACATATATAGATAAATGCTCATTAAGAACGGTTTTTAAAATATATCGAAATTTAAAAAGCTTAAATTAGCTGAAAAGACTCTAAATTACGAATTACTTGGAATTGCTTAATGAAATTGAAATTTTGATTTACGTGTTTCCTTTACTATGTACATGCTAGTGTGTAGGTCTTTAATAACTAATTCGTGGCATGGGATAAAACAGCCATTATTTTTCATTTTGACATCAAGCTGAGCAAGGAATAAAATTTTAATTCTGCTGTTCTGCTGTGTTAGTACAGCTATCTCTTTTTTATTTTAGAATGCAGATAATGGCTCCAAAGGAAGTGAGTAAAGAACAGAAAGATCGAGTTGAGAAGGCAATTGATGCTGTTAAACAGGAGCCGAAGAGTTTCAACGCAGACAGTTTTTCAGAGCCGGTAAATAAAAACAATACTACTTCCACAGCTGAATACCACTCTCAATGGTTAAAAGAAATTCTTAAGTGGCTGCACAGTCCAGAAAGGAAAGGGAAGAGGAGATCGGGGTGAATGCCTTTCATCCTGACATCACAAAGATGGAACGAGTTGCAAAAAGACAAGGTACGGAAGAAACAAGAAGTATTGTAACAAAAAGAAGTAAAACAGACAGAAATAGCTCTAAAACGAAACAAAAGAAGCTGAGATGGCAGAAAAAAATAGTTAAGAAGACCAACAAAGAAGCCACCAAAATATCAGGGCCAAATCGTTCAAAAATAATCAGAAAAAGAAGAATCGACTTCTGTGGGCCATCACTAATGCAGTGATCGGCCATTACGGATGGAAAGCGGGCCATTACTAGTGTTTGTGTACTTTTAGGTAAAACAAATCTTGTAAAGGAATAAATTTATGTTTTGTTGATTTTCTTGATACGAAAGTCTTCTTCCATCCTTTCTTCTTATATTTTGACAATCGGCATGAAAAAAATTCGCATGGCATAGCAATTATTAGCTGAAAGCCGAAAAATTCGTCCTTAACCTGGCCATCACTGGCGGTTTTACCCTATGTACAATTAATGTTAAAATGCACTGTGTTTCCAAAAGAAAGATACAAGAATCTGGCAGCTTCTCAAGTTGTATTCATCACAATCTCTATAACAGCATACGTACCACTCTCAAACAGTCTTTGAGGGGTGTGAGTTTGGTTGTACAGTGAGACTTTCATCATACTGAAGTACAAAGACGCCACAAAAACTGAAACCCATCTCTGTTTATTTAGATGCGTGCAAGAGTTACGATGCTTTAAAAAGTATATAGTAGTGCACCGCCATATATAATAGAGGCGGCTTCCCATCTTGTCCGTAGGTTATATTTTGAAATAGTATAGAGGAATGAAGCGTACTTGTAGCAATTCAAATCTCCACAATCAGTACTTTACAAAAAGAGCAAGTGTTTTTTAAGAGTAACAATTATCAAGAGGGTTATCAAAATAGTATTAGGTAGCTTTCATTACAAAAAGCTACCTATTGCAGCCGTTCGGAGGAAAGCGATTTCAAAAAATTTTGGTATATTTTCATCGATCATGACCCCCAGACCCCGAAACCACCCTCCGTTCAAAAGTTGATATATATATATATATCCGTATATATATATATATATATATATATATATATATCTGATCTTTGTCATACTGTAACTCTCGTATTTACGAACCGATTTGGATGAAACTCGGTGTGTACATAGTACATACAAATATCTCGACCGAGTTCGTTGGGCAGCTTCATCCGCCATATTGTTTCAAAATGGCGGCCATTTTAAAAATTTTTTTTAATTTAAAATTTGAAATGTGGTACCAAAAAATTTAAAATTTAAAAATATTTTTTCCTATGAGTTTGAACTTGATACAATGATTCCGGAGCATTTTTTATTTTGTCTATATCTTAAAAAATGGCTGAGTTATAGCACTTTGAATTTTCAGCTAGAATGATATCTTGAAACGACCTGATTTTTGTCACACGATAACAGGCGTATTTATGAATCGATTTGGATGTACCTTGGTGTATACATAATACGTACCAATGTCTCGACCGAGTTCGTTGGCCAGCTTCATCCGCCATCTTGTTTCAAAATGGCGGCCATTTAAATTTTTAAAAAAAATTTTTAATTTGAAATGTGGTACCAAAAAATTGAAAATTGAAAAATATTTTTTTTATATGTGTTTGACGTTGATACAAAGATTCTGGAGCAGTTTTTGTTTCGTCTATATCTTTAAAAATGGGTGATTTATAGCACTTTGAATTTCTAGCGGGGCTGACATTTTGAAACGACCTGATTTTTGTCACGCGATAACAGGCGTATTTATGAACCGATTTGGATGTACCTTGGTGTATACATAATACGTACCAATTTCTCGACCGAGTTCGTTCGCCAGCTTCATCCGCCATCTTGTTTCAAAATAGTGGCCATTTAAATTTTTTTATTAAATTTAAAATTTAAAATGAGGTACCAAAAAATTGGAAAATAAAAAAGATTTTTTTGTATGTGTTTGACCTTAATACAAAGATTCCGGAACAGTTTTTGTTTCTTCTATATCTAAAAAAATGGCTGAGTTATTTTTGTCACGCGATAAAAGGCGTATTTATAAACCGATTTGGATGTAGCTTAGTGTGTACATAGTACATACAAATGTCTCGACCGAGTTCGTTGGTCAGCTTCATTCGCCATCTTGTTTCAAAAGGGCTGCCATTTTAAAAAAAATAAATTTTAAATTTAAAATGAGTTAACAAAGAATTGAAAAATGAAAAAGAATTTTTTTATGTGTTTGACCTTGATACAAAGATTCCGGAGCAGTTTTTGTTTCTTATATATCTTAAAAAATGGTTGAATTATAGCACTTTGAATTTCTAGCATAGCTGACATTTTGAAACAATCTGATATTTGTCACGTAATAACACGCGTATTCATTACCCTATTTCGATGTAAGAAGGCATGTGGATAGTATATCGTAATGTCTCGACCAAGTTCGCTGGCCAGCTTCATCAGCCATCTTGTTTCAAAATGGAGGCCATTAAATTAAATAAAAAATTATATTTAAAGTAAGGTGCAAAAGAATTAGAAATTGAAAAAAAGTATTTGACCATGATATAAGGATTCCGGAGCATTTTTTGTTTTGTCTTTATCTTAGAAAATGGCTCAGATATAGCAGTTTGAATTTCTAATGTGGGTGACATTTTGAAAAATCTGATTTTTTGCCTGCGACAGAACTCGTATATATCAGCCGATTCCGATGTGAGTGAGCATGTGCACAGGAATTACTAAGGTCTCGACCAAGTTCAGTCGTTAGCCTCATCCACCATGTTGTCTTAAAATGGCAGGAACTTCAAGATATCGCCGAATTTGGCAACCAAATATAAGTTACTTTAAATAAAAGCAACTTGTATAAAGCTGACTAATTTCTCATTCATAATGATTTAATATTGATAAAGATTAGGATTGCATCTCCTATAATCAGTTTCCACTAAATTGAGCTTCGTGTGTTTGAATAATATAAGTTTGCTTTTTAAAAATAAGGAATATGAAAGCTACCTCTTCCTCCCGGCACTGGCCGGAAGGACTTTTTTGTAATAATCACGATAGGATTAGCCTCTTCAGCTATATATGTAACTCGTAAGTATTGTTTCCGGCATCCCGATATGCGCAGAAACTTGATTTTCAGATTTTTAAAGATCCGTCTTTCGAGCCGCCAAAAATCCCAATTTTCACAATGTACAAAAGTTTTTGATTTTTTTACTGATGTTATCATTGTAAACTGATAGGTATTAAAAAATGTGAAATTCATGTATGAAGATTATCATTATGAAATCGATATTTTCCAAGGAATTCAAAATATGAATGTCAAAATATGAATTCAAAATATGAATGAAAGAGTAATTTTTTTTAACCGGTATTCACAATTTTAAAATTTTCCCTTTTCCAAAACGTAAAATTTTCAGACTCAACTGCCAAATATTTTTCTATATAAATAGAATTTTAAGGTTTTCTATTTCAAAAGAAAAAAAAACAAAATAATGTTTTTTTCTATAATTAGGGTGCATTTTTAATCATAAGTTACTACTTTAAATCACAGTTTCGTGATCGTCATAAAAAAAAAATTACAATTTGAATATTATGTTTTCTTTATTTTTTAATATGTTTGAATTTGGATTTGAGAAAATCCTTGAGTAAAACTGTAGCTAGCCATGTAAAATTATTATCTATCATTTATGTCGTATAAAAGATGAAATTTGTTTACTTTTACATAAAATTTGCATTTAATTAGAACATTCCAGTGTTTGACTCCAATGTTTAGTATTTTATAAGCCAGCCATTTAGGCTTCGTAAATAAGGTTTGAGAAATAAATAAAGTTGCTAAATAAATTATTTTCCTCAATATATAAAATTCAATGCATATTGATAAATAATCTATTAAAAAACTTTATTTAAATGGAACTCAAACATTCTCTTTGTTTTTATAAGCTAATAAGCAAACCACTTTTTGGCCATGAGCCATGACATTTCTTCCATGTTCATGTGCTATTTTAAAACTTATATTTTCCTGATGCAACGAAATATATTACGTGTAGCGATTTTTTTCTCTTTTTTACATCCATTTACACGTAATGAAAAATAAATATTCCTCTACCCTAGGAACATTTTTCGCATTTTAAGTCTTTTGTATGATTTCTCTGTTTTGAGATGTCAGATAAACAGTTGTAATTTTTTGCGTAATATGAAGACATTATGTCTACCCAGAAAACTATTTCATCTTTTTCATAATGTTTATTAAAAAAGGATAAAATATGTTTTATAAACTGTTCATGATAAAATGTACCATTCAAACAGTTCACACGAACAAGCGGTTTGGTTACATTTCATGGCTTGTCCGAGGTGTCCTAAACCTGAATTTTATTGAGAGGTTTTTGCTTGCCAGTGACTTTATGGCTAAAATTATTCTGTCTTGATTGGCAGCATGGGAATATTTATGTGCTGGTCCACCTGTTAGATATTAGACAAGTACGTTTCAACCAAAATTATGGTTTTCCTGAGCATTTTTCTATAGAGTCGTCGACAACACGTTTTTGCTTATTTGCTCTGCTTCTTCAAGTTGCTCTGATACGTCATGCATTTTCTAGAAGCTTTTTGTTACAAATCCTCTAATTCTTACTTTTTATTTTAATGTACATCAAAGATGATTGCGTTAAATTCGGTATTTTAGAAGCTTCTTTGGTTGAAAGGTTATTTCTTGAAAAGATTCTACTCCGTAAATATTTTTTGCAGATATTTTGATAGTATACGACCTTCAGGTATTTGTATTCTGCTTTCTTTTTTCAAATCTCTTAATTATTTGATAAATAATTATTTTTATCTTTACAACATTTTAAAAGAATTTAACGGTGCTCGCTTTATCTCTTAGAGCAATATTTTCTTAATATTGGACAAAAAGGTTTGTTTCTCTCTTTTTTGTTTGAAATGAAGGAGAAATTAGAAGAATAAAATTGTATTATGGATCAATAAACTTCAAATTATCTGTAAAACAGAATAATAAACATTATATATAGTTATTTTAGCAGTAATAAAAATTAATTTTAATAAATCTATGTTGGAATCTATGGCCCATTATCCGGAATTAGATAATGCGAGCCAAAGAAATTTCATGGCATATCTTGTATGTATATCCCCTCACAAGAGCTTGGATATAGAGGTCCTGATCCGGAAGATTATCCTATACGTTCTAGTGTATACCCTACGACCAATAAAGGCATGATTTAGATTATCACAAATAAATAAATAAATGTGTTGTTCAATAAATATTCAAAAGAAATATCAATTTGTTTCTCTTCGTCTAAAAGCCTTCATAAGGGAAGTTACATATTTGAGGTTTTCTAATAACATTTCGCAATAGACGTTGTAGCGATCTCATCTCACATGATCAGTATAAAGCGAGTAACTAGCTTAGAGTAACTGGCTTGACCTTTTGCTCGATGCCAACGTTGTCGTCTCCTGATCATATTATTCCTGGTTCAAATCACATCGGCGAAACTCTCACCTATTGGTGACCCGGACAAACATTAAAAAACAACCTTCAACAACAATCATCTACTCTCATAACCAACAAATGACAGCACCAAATAAATCATACCCTGCATCTCCAAAGCCTGTAAAACGCCTCATAGCAGAAAGCCTGTCATCCCACGCATCACACATGCCTACGACAGCATCATTCACGAGTGCATATCGCTTGTCAGACGTCAGCAATACGTATCTCTGACTGGGGATGGAGTGTGTAGCGATCTCATCTCACGTGATCAGTATAAAGCGAGTTACCAGCTTAGAGTAACTGGCTTGGACTTTTGCTCGACGCTAACGTTCTCGCCTCCTGATCATAAGATTCCTGGTTCAAATCCCATCGGCGCCACTCCCACCTCAAAGTGAACTCTTCAACTTCTAAGAAAGCTTTTTATAGTTGAGAATTCTTAAAATTCGTCTAAAGTCATTCTTATGAATCTTCCAGTTCTTATCAAAATTTGCATTAGAGATATCAAGTTTTCGAATTCTTCTAAACAAAGAGATGTTAATCTTCGAGCTTTTGGAAAAAATTGTCTAAAAAGATATTAAGGCTGTCAGAATGTCTAACAATTTATTGAAAGGATACATTGCATTATTTTCGCAAACGAGTGCATTTATTTTCGTCTAACGACAGACAAATCTTCAATTTTGTTAAAAGAATTCATTCATATTAGGGGGCTCAGACCCTGCTCGCCAACTCCCGTTAATCGTAACGCAATTCACATTGTGACCGCTACGCGATCTCAGATAGCTTCATTTACTCCCCACTATTTACTTCAACTGTAGCCAGAATTAATATAATCGTAAATCATTTTAACATATGAAAATTACAAATATTTTAAATGTATAAAAATATAATTCAAACTTCGCTGCAAATGGAAATAAAACTGATTTTTTTTCGCCCATAATTTTGTACAACATGGATTAAATGCATTTAAAACGCTTTGAAAAACACTACGGAGACGCTATGTATGACGCTGACGTAAATGAAAATAAAACGTTTTCTGCTATGTCTAAAAGACAATCTTGATCAGAAAGCGTATTCGTTGAATGCTCATGTCATCGTAAAGTGAACCAATGGCATTGCTATTCATACATCGATCAAATGATCTGTCTTTAAAAAGGTTCTCTCTGAACTTTGATTCTTTGAATGACTCGGGTCATGTGATCGTAAATTTACCACTGAGAATCCTTCTAGTTGTTCCCAAATGGCAAACTATGAAATTTGTTTGACAATTGCATCTCAATTTATTTTCGATATATAACATTTGTTGTAGTTTTTAAAGCCATTTCGGTAATAGTGGCAACTGAAGTACTCTATTTCTGGAGAAAGTAAAAGAAAAATTGTAGATTACTATATCTTTTTGTTGCCATTTTCTCATAAAAACTAAAAAAAATAACTGTAATTAAAATACCTGCTATGCCAAGAATATCGTCTGCTACAAAAATGTATTTTAAAGTATATATTTTACACTTTATTTTTTGCCATTTTCTCAATTCCTATCAAAAATCTGAAATATGCAGTTTTATTAATCTCTGCCTAATAACATTTTTCCAATTTTGAAAATATATAAATGAATGATTTGTAATAAAACATGGAGCTATTATAGACTATGATATATTTAAATTCCAGAATCTATGTTAACGTTAGAAACAAATGAAGGGTTCTGAATCATTAGATACCTGTTTTTTTTTTTTTGTCTAGTTTCTTGAATGACAACATCGCTTTTTGCTGGTTTTGTGTATTATTCTTCGATAGGGACGTCATACGCATACATTTCTATATTTTTTTTAAGACTGGATCGTAATTGTGGAATTCTTCAGTGGTTGCAAATGACGTCATTGTATATAAAATAGCGGCTATTTTAAGCCCTAAACAGAAATATGTTTTTCTCTATCTATATTTGTATATACAGGGTGATTATAATTAAAGTTGCATTTTTAAAATGCCGTAAAAAAGAACCAATGGTCAGAATTACTTGTTATTTCAGCCGAGTGTACGTGAAGGATTGGGAATTTGTTTTGTGAATGAAAAAAGTTCTAAAGTTGACCGATAGTGTACTCTTCATAAGATGCTAATTATAAGACGTGACATGTGCACCGCCCATTGCACTTTGGATAAAAGGGCTGGGAACATACAGTTCCGGTTATTCTACGTCTAAGAAGGTACTAAAGACTCTATCATTGAAAAATCGGGCTCTGGTTGTGAAGCTTTTTTACAAGAACGGTGACTGTGTGGCAATTGCATTAAACAAATTACATACATTAAAGGGCTTAAGAAGCGGCTCTGACCCGAAGACTGCATTTGGTCTGCAAGTGATGATTGATAAATTTGAAGAGATGGGTTCATTTGACGTGAAATGTGGCCAAGGGAGGAAAGCAATTTGCTTCGTCGTCAGTGGAGGATACGGCTACAGCATTGCAGGAAGGGTCAAGAAATGCTTTGGGAACGTGCAGTGTATGGCGTATTTCCCGAACTTTAGACAGGTCTGTCAGCACTGTTCGTAACATATTACGAAAGATCCTGCTATGCTATCCATACAAAACTATGCATTTTCAGGAGTTGCTTCCAAAACGAAAAGATTCACCCTGCAATTTCTTGCTTGAATGGAAGTTTGAAATGCATAATCATCGAAAATTTTGTGGACAAACGAAGCCCATTTACATCTTCAAGGTTCAGCCAATATACAAATTTGCAGAATATGAGCCAGCGAGATTCCGATCCAAATGCAACTATTGCCTCTTCATTCTGAAAAGGTCACTGCGTGATGTAGGTTTACGGCGATATTTATCGCTGGCCCTTTCTTTTTGGAGGAGATTGTTCTTTCGTGACCTGTCACCTGTACGGTTAATGGTACACGTTATGAGTCTGTTTTGCGGAACCGGCTTATTTTAGCACTGAAACAGCGCAGATGTGTGGATAGCACATTTTTTATGCAATATGGCGCCCCTCCGCCCATTGCAAAACCAATAAAGCAGCTGTTGAATCTGCATTTTGGAAATAACAGAATTATCTAGAGCCTTTTTCCATCAGTCTAGTCACCACGGTCACCGGACCTGAACCCTTGGGATTTCTAGCAATGGACCTAAAACATGTTGTGTACGGAGGTCCTATTTCGAATTAAATATACGCATTACTCAACACATTCACAATATCACCCATGAAACACTTCGATCTGTTCTGGAACATGCTATTTTGTGCTTTTAGCTCTTCGGAGAAAACGTTGGACAGCATATTAAACATTTCTTGAGCAAGTCGTATCCGACTTCTTTTGCTTGATGGTTTCATCGGTTTGGCTTTTTCAAGGGTTTTTGGCCCAGGTACAATTAAAAAGCGATTTACTTTTTTTCCTTTTCTACGGTTTTTGACGTAGGGGCAAATAAAACCCATTTTAGTTTTTTGCTTTTTCTATGATTTTTGGCTTAGGGACAAATGAAAACCGATTTCCCTTTTGCTTTTTCTGCACATTTTGGCCTAAGAACAATTAAAATCGATTTTTTCCTATCCGCTGAGGCACCACCTTGTAGTGGTATGGATAGATTTTGAATAAAGAGTGCCAAAACGGCATGTCACGTCTTTTAATTAGCATTTTATGACGAGTACAGCAGCATCTATCGATCAACTTTTTTCTTTCACAAAACAAATTCCCATTGATTCACGTATACTCAGCTGTATATCAGGGCACTCTTTAACAGTGGTATTTTTTTAAGGCCTTTTGAAATGCAACTTTAATTATAATCATCCGGTATTGTTTTTTTTTTTTTTTTTTTTTTTTTTTTTTTTTTTTTTATCGGGGCGACTCTAAATTTTGAAAAAAGGAGAATTTTTTCTTGCTGCTTATTTCTGTAATTTTTAGAGCCATTTTTGGCACAACAGCCTACTTCTTTGAACGTTGTAACATTAAATTACAGTTGCAAACGCTGAAATTTTGGCATATAAAACTGTTATTTATTTCATATCCCGATTTTATGCTACCACTGATCTGCTATTTGCAGCTGTATTAGTTGTAATATGCAAAGTTCTTTCACCTTTAAAATGTTACTGCTGTACTATACATTTTATGTTTTGATTATGATAAGAAAGTGCGCAACATTGAAAGATAGGGCTCTCAGCAAACCATGTCTAGGAATTTCCCTGACCAAATCTCAAAATATTCCATGACTAAAACGGGCATACAATGAAATTAGCTAAATATTTCGGCAATCCTTTGACAAAAGTTAGCGATTTTATTCTGCAATAGCTCTTCAAATTTGTCGGGGGTTTTTTTTGCGGTCGTTTCACGAATCTCGCGATTTTTCCCGAGATCATTTAACGAATTTCACGTCAGTTTACATTTTTTTCGATACACCTTTTCAGAACTTCTTAGACAATACTTGTAAATTTTCCGACTTTTTCTATACATTTTAAAATTTCCCTAGCTTTCCATGTCTACTTTCAAATTCTCTACTTTCTAGATTTTCCATGACTTCCCATGTCTCTGCGAACCCTGGAAGAGTTTGTAAAAAAGAGAAAACAGTTATAAAAACATACATAGTGAAACAAGACGCAATTTTAAATAGAAAATTCAGCGGTTGCAGTCTAGGGCTCCAACAGTCACTTAACCCTTTGTGACTCAATAACTCCGATTTGAAAAATATTTGATCAGATGTTAGAATATATATTTTAGAGCATGTAAATATATATATATATATATATATCTACAAGGTGTCCCAGAAGTAATAGGACAGACTTTAAGGGGAGGTAGGGGACATCACAAGGATTCAGATTTGCATAGCAACACAGGGTCGGAAACACTTTCCTGTCGCGGTAATGACGACACAAAACACAAGAAAGAAAGGACACGAACAGGAAGAGAAAACATGTTTATTATTCTTAGTACTGCAAAAATGCCGGGACAATGCTGGAAAGTGTTGAGGAGCTTGTTGCACGTATCGTGGCAGCTTCTGGGGAAGTCCGGGGCACTCCCATTATTTTCGAGAACATTAGATCTTCCATATGCCGGCGATGCGCTTCCATGCATCACGGCCCGGGGTCGTAATTTCGAACACCTACTTTGCTGACGATCGTTGTCCCTTTAATGTCCCTTCTTCTTAGTTTTTTGATGTACTAAGGATAATAAACATGTTTTGTCCTCTTATTCGTATCCTGTCTTTCTTGTGTTTTGTGTCGTCACTACCGCGCCAGAAAAGTGTTTCCGACCCTGGGTTGCTATGCAAATCTGAATCCTTGTGATGTCCCCTACCTCCACTTAAAGTTTGTCTCAATACTTCTGGGACTCATTGTATATATTTAGAATATAAAAAATTCAATTTTACGAAATTTTGGCGTTTATTTGAGAAATGAACATGCAAAACTGCTCAAATGAAAACTAAAACTATGATGTGAAAAAATAACTCAATATCGCTGCCTGTTGGAATTTCTATCAACAATTTATATTAACTGCAATGTTGGGAGATAGTAGCAATAAATAAGATCGTCTTTTAAAGCCCCCCCCCCCCATATAAGTTACATTTATTTGCGTGTATGTTGCAGACATGAAAGGACGTAATAACACAGGTTTAATAAAGAAAAAAAAAGGATTCGTCGAAAGTTATATGTTTCATACGTCAGATAACCGCACTTAAATAAAAACCAGAACTGTGACAATTTTGAATATATTTACGTATATGTAATTTTCATATGTAATATGCATTGCAATATGCATTATATAAATTTGTATAGTTACCATTATACTATAATTGATTTAAGCTGTTGCAGAACGAACGTTACGGACCTAAAAAGCATGGGAATTTTTTAACGGTCGTAATATGAAACCACTGAGCATTAACTGGAACGAGTTACAGTTTTTTAATTCTACATACCTACTTTCTATGACCCAAATATCATTGCCGTTCCACTTACAGCATCATACACATCATTTGTAAGTACGTGTTATTACAGTATACGAGGGGAATACGTAAAATTATTTATTTGGCCTAGCAATTGCAATGATTACTTAGAAAGAAGATCAAGAATTTCTATTCTACTATAAATCGTGTAAGAAAAACCATAATGATTTATTTCCAACAAGAAATTTCTACAACGAATTTTAATATATCTATATCAAAAGTTCATTTTTTTAAATAATTATTTAGCCTTATTACTTTTGAAACGGAATCTGTACAAAAAATCCTTTACAGAAATTAATGGAAGAATTTATAAAATTTTAACTATAGAAATTATTTAATACAGTCTATATAAGTTCAAATAAAAATCTTTAACTAACTTTAAAACTTTACTTAATTTATCTACCCACTTTACAATATTTAACCGTTTAATGGTTCCTTTGTACCACTAATGATATCAATTTAAAGTAATTTTGAGAATTCTGAAAACGTAAACTTTCACCTTTAAAAGTATTCTAACGAAATCAGCAAAAATCACGTTTCCTTATGTAAATTGAAAGCAGTTGTTAATTAATCAGGAAATTAAATATGATGGAAGAATTCGTAATCTTCTTCTTCCCATTTACCCATAACTGATACTAAGTAGCTAGTTGCTTATATTTAAAGTTTTTAAATATGTTTAAGAGCTTTGTTATTTAATTATACTTAAATTTGATTAATGAATTCCAAAATCAGAGATATGAATGCAATGAGAATATTTATAATTACAAGTTAAAGCAATTCACATGCCCCTCATAACAAACTTCAATTTCAAAGAAAGTGTTTGTTATTTGAAAATTATTTCTTCCTTAACCCTTGTATCACCGAGTTGCATATCTGTACCTAACCCAAATGTCAGTGTTATTTATACAGGGGCTTTCAAAGATGGTTTTATTAGCCCCCGGTATGCTATTTCATTCTCCCAGCAAATAAAATGTCGTCTCCAAAAAATAACGTTACATTGTATAAGCAAGCATAAAACAAAGCATATGTATCATTGTACTGTTAAATACTCTACAACAAGTTTTTAAACTTCTAAGCATCGCACATTTTCAATTTTATACCGTCATATAGGGGGGAAAAAGTAGTTTTAAATGCAATTTGTTAGAAAACTGCATCTCCATTTATTTTTGAGATATAATTTTTTTGTAGTTTTTAGGTAATTTGTTTTATTTTGGCAACTCAAGTACTCCATTTCTGTAGAAAGTAAAGGACAATAGCAATTATATCTTTTTGTTGCCATTTTCCCATAAAAACTGAAAACAAATGTACTTAAAATAGTGCTATTTTGAAAAGATATAAATGAAAAATTTCTCATAAAAGATGGAGCAATTATAAACTAAATTTAATTTTAAGTATCTATATTAATATTACAAACAAATAAAGGCATAAGAATCATTAGATAGCCTTTTTTTTGTCGAGTTTCTTGAATGACGATCTCTTCTGACGATTCTCTTTTTTTTCGTGTATTATTCAGCTATAGTGACATTACACTGCGTATATTACAAGGCTAACGAAAAAGACAGGCTACCTTGTGCATTCCTCATATCTTTTTTTACAGACCGCTAGAGTGACGTCATGCTCTTTTCGTACACTTGCATTGGTGCATTCGAGCATCACGTGACTGCAGCTGTCTCTAAAAAAAGACACTTGGGATACACCGCAGTAGCCTGTCTTTTTCGTTAGCCTCGGTACTTTACTGTAGATGTTGGTTAATACTGGATCGCAAATGAGGAATTCTCCAAAGTATGCTAATGAAGTTATTTTATATAAAATAAAAGCGTGTATTTTAAGTGTTAAAACTGAAATATATTTTGCACTATCTATCTATCTATCTATATATATATATATATATATATATATATATATATATATATGTAGGAATATTATATGTAAAATGTTAATATATAGATGAATTGAATACTATACGTTGGAATAACAACACATACACTTTAATACAATTCTAAAAAGATAATTTTACACCACTTCGTAGATACCTTTTTTAAATATAGTTCATTTCTCACTTAAAACTCATAACATACTTTTTTCGAACAAGTTAATTAGTCCTAACAGTGCCTTTCTTGGCATCTCGTAAGCCGATGCTTCATGAACAATACTATTTTATAGACTGACTCTTTTCTAATTTTGAATTTGTCCAAACCTTGATCTCGTGATCGTGAATTTTCATTATTCGTGTTTTCAAATCATGGATAATAAAAATACCAGAGCATCAGTTAATTTTCTGATCATGAACGTTATGAAGAAAATAAAGTATGTATAACTTCAAATCCTACAAATCGGTCATCCTGACATGATGGCGCCTCGACATCAATATCTTGGGTTACTGTATTTTTATGCTCAAACAGCTTAACTCTTGGTACTTTTATGTATTTTTCTTTCACCTAAAATTTTGATTACATATTCAATACACATATACTTCATCTACCCGTCTCGTCCAGGAGTTTAACCCATAGACCACGGCTTCATGTATTCGGCCCCGGTTGATGTCTTTACTGGACCTTCATGATCTCCTACTTTCATTACTTCATACCGATCATGATTCTTGGTTGCAGTTATCTCATATGGCTCCAAATATTTTTCTTTAAGTTTGATAGTATTGACAAATTGTGTCCTCCTTATGGCGACGATGTCTCCTATTTTGTATTTTCGTGGCTGTTTTCTTTTCTTATCAAACTGCACCTTGTTTTCTTCTTGCATTTTGAGTATATTCTTCTTTGCTCCTTCTCTTATGGCTTCGCGTTCTTTCATCATACATTCGGTAAATTCTTCTTCCAAAATTTTCTTGATGTTTTGCATGTCACTGTCCTTCATTTTAACTCCTGTCGTTAATTCAAAGGGACTATACTTGGTGCTTTGTGTTACTGTGCTATTCATAATTCTTTGTAATTTTGGTACATACTTATACCATTTGGATTCATCATCACTAGATAATTTTGACAAAACGGATATCATCACTCTGTGTATTCTTTCCACCTGTCCATTTCCTCTTGGCATCCCAGTTGTTATCTCTAGAGGTTCAATTCCTTCCTTTATACAATACTCCTTGAACTCGCTTTCAGTAAAAGCTTTTCCTTTAACGGTTATAATTCTAGTTGGGTTCCCTAAAGTTGTTTGTTGTAGTTCCAGTTTGTCTATTACTTCCTTGGCCAACTTTGATTTCACTGGGTAAAACCACGCGAACTTCGTAAATGCATCTTCTACGGTGAAAATAACATTTTTTATTTGTGAGAGGTAATGGACCTATGTGATCAATATGATAGTTTTTCAATGGTTTGTCTCCTTTTGGTACAGGGTTTAGAAAACGTTCAGCTTTCCCTTGTTTCCTATTATATAAGATACAGTCAACACAGTTTGCGATTATTGATTCTACTTTCTTCCTTAATCCAGCTATGTAAAATTCTTCCTTCACTAGATTTTCCGTCTTTGATACAGCAAAGTGTCCTCCTTCATGAATTTTTCTAATAATTTCTCCTTGCATCTCTCCTCCCATTTTCAATTCTATAACCCAAAAACTCTTGTTTTCTTTTTAAGAAATTGTCATTTTTTTACGTTCATTTCTAAACAATACGCTGATGCTACTTCTAATAATCGTTTCAGCTTCTTTATCCCATCTTCTTCATCATCTGAGGGAATCACAAAATCATCCATATATACAATGATAGTGCCTTCTCGCAGTAAATCTTGGAATACTGTGTTTACATATCTTTGAAATTGATTACCTGATATGCACAATCCGAACAGACAACGTAAAAATTCGTATTCCGCTTCACGTGTTACAAAAGCTGTATATTTACGACTACTTTCATCAATTTCGACGTGGAAAAAGCAGTTTTTGAGATCTAATGTCGTAAATACATTTGTCTTCTGTAATTTATCGATAACATCCTCAATTAATTGTAGTGGATAGCGATCTTTTAATATTTTTCGATTTATTTTCTGATAATCTATACATAACCGGTGTGACCCATCTTTTTTCTTACTCAGGACTACTGGGGCCGCAAAATCTGAGTAACTTCGTCTAATGATCCCATCCTCCAACCACTGTTGTATTTGCTTACTGATGATTTCCTGCTCAACTGGAGGTAACCACCTTGGTTGTTCACAGATAATTTTTCATCCGCCAATAGTATTTTCATCTTTAACCCAGTATCCTTTGTTTTATTTGGTTTGTATGATTCTATTAATTATCGTATTTTTTATCTGTTAGTTAAATTTGTAATATAATTCAAATCAACCTCGGCATTTACGTAGTTGATATTAAGCATAACTTCCCAACCTCGATTATCGTTATCTATATTTGACGTGGCTACTTCATCTGTTTCGGAAGGGACATCATTAATATTAATATATCCTACTCGAACCGAATTGTTGTTTATTATTTTAACAACATCTTCCACTACTTTTAACGTCAAACCTTCGACTGCTTTTCTGCCTATTATTAAATCATAGTCAGTTTCTTGTACCATGTAAAATTTATCTTGTATTTTTAAACCATCTACATAAACTTTATGCAAGAAATAACCGGTTGGTTTAATTTCTTTTCCACCTATGCACGGTATAGTTATATTGTCGCTTTTTAACTTTGGCGCGTTTATTGCAGTATGATATCTTGAATTGGCGATTGAAATACCGTTCCCTGTATCGATTATTATGTTTGTTTTTATTCCTTGAATATCCAGGATTCTTCATGTCTTACCATTTAACGTGCCCGTATTAACTACATTTCTTTGCTTGTTTTGGCTCCAATCTTGGTATTTCGTTTCTCGCCAAT
Organism: Maratus speciosus; assembly: GCA_963932465.1. Taxonomy (NCBI): domain Eukaryota; kingdom Metazoa; phylum Arthropoda; class Arachnida; order Araneae; family Salticidae; genus Maratus; species Maratus speciosus. The sequence goes on along the minus strand of OZ010790.1, from coordinate 170,930,702 downwards.
TTTGATTATGTTGCGGGTTGTAATTTGAATAGCCTTGTTGTGTTTTACTCCCCATGGTACACTTCCTACTCACGTGATCAGGTTTCCCACAACGAAAACATATTATATGCGCTTCGTTTCTTCCGTGATTCACATTGTGCCTATTGTCAATTTGGCGCCTTTTCGTATTGGCGTAGACAGCCACTCTTGATCGTTTATCCTCAAAACTCCCGCGTGTATTCCTTACTGATTGTTTATTGCAAACCCTTCGAGCCGTTTCGTAAATATCTATCTTATTAACCAAGTTGTCTATCTTTTTTATTACTAATAATTCCTCTGCGAAATGTGTCTTTGTTTCCGCAGGTAAATTAATTAATCTGGTGCCTAATTTGAGTAACTACAATTAATTCCAATAATTCCTCAACGTTATCTATTTGAAGACCATCAATTCATTGTTGGAAGGACACCTTGATCTCATAAGCGAAATCGCGCCAATTAGCCGCTGGCTCTTTTTTGAGTGAGAAAAATTTCAGTCTAAACTCTTCTGGCGATAGTCTGTACCGTTTTAAAAGAATACTTTTTATGTAACCATAATCATGCATTTCGGGTTTACTATCCCTGGTTATTATATTAATCACATCTAATGGCATTAGGTTAATTAAATAGTTTACCCACTCTTTTTTATCAATGCCCGTTTGCGCCATCTGCCTGTCATACATAGCCAAGTATAAACTAATATCATTCGTATTATCAAATTTTCTTAATAATCTAAGCAATTCATATTGTTTACCTGGATTTGTCCTTGTGTTCACATCGATGTACTGTCTTTAATTTTCTTGTAGTTGTATTTTCTTAATCTCAAACTCTCTTTCATGATCTCTTCCTTCCGATTCTATTCTCCATTTTCTCTCTTCCATTTCGATTTTCAGTTTCTTTTCTTCGATCTCTGCTCGTAATTTCTTTTCTTCAAGTTCCGAGTGCGCTTGTGCTTTTTGCTTCTTCTCTTCTCTTTCCTCTTCTGCTTTCTCTTTTCTAGCCGCCATAATTACTTCTAGGCGATCCTTTATAAAATCTTCATCGTGATCCTCCCAGCTTTTAATCAGCTTTATTAGGACAGGGGCTGTCGATTTTTCTGGTGATTCAATTCCGCATTCCTCGCAGAGATTTATTAGATCAATTCTTTTAGCTTTATTCAAGGATCCCATGTTTCTCAAAGTTGTATTTGGATAAATAAGATTACGGTTTTAACATTTGCCTAGTTCATTCACAATCCGTCTTTTGACACTGGTGATTGGCAACAATTTTTCTTCGACTAATATTTGACTATCTATTTCACTACTAGTTGTTTAATATCCTTTTAAGATTCCGATACGTAATATTGATTATTTATTCCACTGATAGTTGCTTAATATCCCGGCATCGAGCCCCCAAATTTGTAGGAATATTATATGTAAAATGTTAATATATAGATGACTTGAATAACTAGATGTTGGAATAACAACACATACACTTTAATACAATTCTAAAAAGATAATTTTACACCACTTCGTTGATACCTTTTTTAAATGTAGTTCATTTCTCACTTAAAACTCATAACATACTTCTTTCGAACAAGTTAATTAGTCCTAACAGTGCCTTTCTTGGCATCTCGTAAGCCGATGCTTCGTGTACAATACTATTTTATAGACTGGCTCTTTTCTAATTTTGAATATGTCCAAACCTTGATCTCGTGATCGTGAATTTTCATTACTCGTGTTTTCAAATCACGGATAATAAAAATACCAGAGCATCAGTTAATTTGCTGATCAAGCACGTTATGAAGAAAATAATGTATATATAAATTCAAATCCTACATATATATATGTTGCATTATGGCAACATTGGATTATTTTTCTAGTTGGAATGAAGTAACTGGCTATCACGATATCAGTAGTGGATCACGTCCAGCAGTAATAGAGTAGTATAAGTTTTCAGAACAGGTAAATTCAATCCTGTATATACTAGTATAACGAAGATTGGAATCCTGTCGTGTTAAAGACTACGACATTGATGTTATATGATGATTATCACTCGAGGGGTGAAGGCCATGGAATACGTTTTTCGGTGAAAGTTTCCCCATAAATAATTGAGACAAAACGTAAAGACAGTTCATCATTTTAGTAAAATATCATTCGGCGACGCAGTTTCCACCGAGAATATTAGCCATCGCTTCATAGTAATAATTTAGGGAGTAAGCAAGTTGTAGATAATCGAATACGTGGACGGTGACCAGGGGTGGTATGGAAAATGGAAATACGACTAGAATCTTCTGAAACACAGCGGGCATCGGCTTTTTGTGCGTCAAGTGTAGGAATACAAATATGACGTAGGTCGCGCTCTCAACCAATTAATAATTAAGAATACCACGCCATGGAAATAATGCTGACAGAGCGAGTGGATGAATTTGAAGGTAAAAAGGATATTATCCCCGGCATACGCGCGGGAAAATAAAATGGAAGCTAAATGAACATTCTAAAAGAAAAAAAGAGCGGAAATGCAACATTTACTTTATGAATACTAAAAGCGTAATATTTAAGTAATTTAGACAAGTGAGACATTCAGTTAAAGAATTTAACAGAATTACGATAGAGGTTATTTAAGAATAAGGATTTAGTGAATATAAAGTAATAATTTAGAATAAGATAAGGAAATCGCGGAATTAGATCTCATAATGTAACTTATATATATAATAAATGTATTTTTTTTCATCGGGGGCGACACAAAATTCTAAAAAAGCAGAATTCCTGTTTTCAAGTTTATTGCTCCTATCGTCCAGCACAAGAGTTAATATAAATTGTTAATAGAATTCTCAACAGGCGGTGATATTGAGACACCGTTTTATGCCAAAGTTTTATTTACCATTTGAACAGTTTCACATCGGTATTGTAGAAATGAACTTAATCAATTTTGTCAATTTAGAAAAGCGGTAAACGTCCAAAAATGTATTTTTTTTTTACAAAGGTAAATTAATGTAATTCACAATTTTGTATTAAAAAAAATTAAAATATTTCTGAGAAGTCTGTCATTTTCTGTTTATTGTAAAAGTGAAAAAAATAACTTTTGGTCACTATTTTTATATTTTTATGTCCTTTTTTTCTTTTCTTTTCTTTTCTTTTTTTTTTTTTTTTTTTTACATGCTTAAAAATAACGTTCTTGCAACTGAGTAAATATTTTTCAAATTGGAATTGTTGAGTCTCAAAGGGTTAAAATAACTATTTTACACTCATTGTATGTTATAATATATATTTCTCTATTCTATGAAAAGTAACTAACGCTGCTACCGCCGCTATTTATGATTTTTTTGTGACCGGGAGTCTTTCTTACTTAATATTAAGAAAACTACTGCATACAAAAATAGGAAAATTGATGGCATTATAAAAAAATGTTCGATAAACACGCTGATGCAGACAGTTTTTAACTCGAAAAATTATTTTAAGAGATATTTAATGTTAAAGTTTGACAAAAAACATTCTATTAAGGTAATTTTATAAGAGAAAATACTATACATTGGAATGTTATCATCTTTTTTGAGGATATACATTAGAAGTTCCAGGTGTGCAGACTGCATTTATTTTTTTTATTTGAGTCCTTTTTTTGAGGATTTATTTCCATTATAAATTCAAACTTTCAGCATTGCGAGAGATTGTTTTAACGCCTTTTAGAAAAAGGTATTATTTTAAATTATTGCCAATTTTAAACACAGCACAAAGGTAATATTTCCTTCAAATTAAAACTTTATTTACACGTGACTATTATAAACAGAAAAAATCTTTCAAATTAGAATTAAATTTTTACGTATTAAAGGAGAAATATATTGAAAATTACGTCATTAAAACTATATTTACGCTTGAATTTTAAAAGAGAAAGAAAATTGTAAAATAATACGTTCATTCGTTATAAGTTAAAAGTCCTGAATGGAGGAAATTTCGTCTTATTTAAAATGATCAAACATTAATATTACCAAACAGTTTAAATTATATATAAAAATTACTTCAAAATATCAAAATACTCAATCTCTGCTATAAGTATCAAACATAAAATTTAAAAAGACAAACTATCTTTATTTATTTACATTTCGACCCGTTGCCGTCTGGTGCAGTGAAACATGTCTAAATGTAAATAAGTAAAGTTATTTTGCCGTCTTAAAATTTATGTTTATCACTTATAGCAATTATTGAGTACTTTGAAACAACTTTAATTTAAAAATATATTTAAACGAGACATTTCACGTTTCTAGAATGTATTTAACTACACTGCTCAAAACAATTAGGGAAGCACATGGGTTTAACAAAATTACGCAAATATTTACACCGGTAAGTAGCATAAAATAAAACATCTATAATTTAAAGGTTAGTAGAAAATTTATAACGTCAAAAACTAGAAAAAGGAGATAAGTGCAGAAATCGGGATTTTTTAGAAACGTCTGTTTCACTGTCTCAGTTGTAAAATTCAATAGCTTAGCTTGTGTTTTGAGAAAAGGTGAGTTGAAAATGTCACAACAATGTGATTTAACGTAATCCATGGCTCGGCGTGTTATCGGGACAGTTAAATATGGGGAAACACAATGAAGTGTAGCGGACGCTGTTGGGGTCGCAAGAAGTGTCAATGCAATGCTGTGGAATCGATTCCGAGACACATGGAATGGTAGATATCGACAAGGGCAATGTCGGCCATGTGATACCACGGACACTAATGACCGGTATATCCTGTTAACAGCTCGTCGAGACTTAACGGGTAATGCTACTCTGCTGCAAATACAGTTGTTCTTGGACACAGGACGAAGGGTGTCCAGCCAAACAGTCCGAAATAGGCTTTATCATGATGGTCTCTATTAACGTAAGCCAGTGGTATGTATTCCGTTGATATCAAACAACTGTGCGGTCCAAGGAAGGTGGGCAACTGAACATCGAGTTTGGAGGCAACGTTGTTGGAGTCAAATTCTGTTTACAGACGAGTCCCGATTCTGTCTGGATATGACATCTGATGTGTTTTGGCATGGAGGTAAAGAGACATTCAAAATAATCCCACATTCGTTCGTGAAAAATCACATGACAAACGAGGTGGGTTGATGCTATGGGCTGGAATCAGCATAAATGGACGCACGGGCCTGCATATCATTCGGAATGGCACTTTGACGGTTTGAAGTTTTACAGACGAGATACTGAGACCTCATGTCGTAATTTATGTCGCAGCAATTAGTGATTTCCTTTTTTTTATGCATGATAATGCGAGATCTCATACAGCTCGTCTTGTCGAAAACATGCTTGAAGCTGAAACAATACAGAGTATGGAATGACCAGCATGCTCTCCTGACCTGAATCCGATCGAGCATGTTTGGGACATACTCAGACAACGCATTGCTGCGAGACCAAGGCCTCCTTTTACTGTCCGGGACTTGGAGATTGCAATTATTGAGCAGTGGAACAGTATTTCCCAAAAACTTATCAATAACCTCATCGCATCCATGGAAAACACATCTGCAACAGTCTTAGCTGTTCGAGGAGACCACGCACCATATTAAAAATCTTGCATCATTTCTAAACAATACTTTTTTTTTTATCATTTAATGTAACCAATTTGTTGCCCTAAACCACCTTTTTATGTTCTTTCCCTCTTTTCAAAGAATAAAAGCTCCCTTACAAATATTTTTGCGTCTTTTTTCTGTATTGCGCATTAATACAAGTGTACTATCCAATTTATGCCCATACATGGCTGTCTTGTACCGTTCTCTTCACTTTTTTTCTTGCTCCCGTAATTTTTTTGAACAGTGTATTTATGTACTTTCTACAGCAGCGCAAATACTAAAAATATTTCCTTTCTAGAATCAAAATTATTTTCAAGTGAATATTAAAAAGTAAAAGAAAACTTTAAAATAATGAATTCATTAATAGGCGTTAAAAGCAGTAAATAGTAGTAGAATTTAAGTCATATTTGAAATGACAAAATAATAATATTCCAAAACTGTTTAAATTTACAAATATAGTTCCACGAGACACTTATTTTATATTTTGAGATGATCTTTTCAACTGTTGTCGTGAATTCAAAGACAGCGCAAATAATATTTCCCTTCTAACAAAAAAAAGTATTTTTACGTGGATATTAAAAAGAGAAAGAAAACTTTGGTGAAAATTACGTAAGATTTAAAACGATACATTTAAAATGTCTTTTTTAAAAAGAACTTTCATATAGCGTTGTCAAAAAATATCGGGAGACAAAGACACTGTTTACTTAATTCTTTTTATATTAGCTTATTTTCAAATGTTTCACTGTTGTGATTTAATCAGAGACAAAATCAGGCCGTTAATAGACAGATCGCCACTGTATTTTTTTTTATTATAATTCAGTCTTCCGAAATACTTTTAAAGCCGTTCAAATTAGCGTGCTTTTCGAGTCTGCAGTGCCCGAACGGGGGTTGGCGAGCGTCGCTCGTATGAGCAGAGCCCCCTAGTAAAATTAAAATATTCTACATCGGTTTACCCTATTTTTTTTAAATAAATTTTAGACGTACATTTTAATAAGCTATTTTTCACTCAAATTTATAAAATTGATATCGTATGCTTATAACCATTTTTTTGCTTTATCTTGTTCTTGCTTTATAAGTATATTCTCAGTTCATATCTACATTGCCGCACTTACATTAAAGAATATAGAACAAGCTTATATACAACAATTACATGCAACTGATGTGAGAAGTAATAAAGTGATAGTTTCAATTAATCATCTGTTAATTTAATATCTCGTGACTGTGATATATAAATTTGTTTTTCGTTTATCAAAATACGTGATCACTATATGCCTTACATGGCATATTATTGATACATTTATTAGGGATGAGGCGAGCTCAGAACGTGCCCGGGATTGATTTTTATACCAGTCTTCGGGTTCGGACTGAAAGTGAAAATTTTACTTTTCCACAAATTGTAAAAGGGAGAAGAATCTTGCCATTTGAGAGTCTGCTCTTAGTTTGTAAATGTGTTTTATAATAATTTAAAATCAGTTCGGAAGGGAATTGAATTGTGTTCATATGTAATAGAGACATATAGGTGATCACTATATGTCTTACACGGAACATTATTGATACATTTTTTAGAGATGAGGCGGTCTCAGCCTGTGACCGACATCGACTTTTATACCAGTCTTCGGGTTCGGACTGAAAGTGAAAATTTTACTTTGTCACAAATTGGTAAAAGGGGGAAAACTTGCCATTTGACAGAGTACTCTTAGTTTGTAAAAGTGTTTTATAATACTTTAAAATCAGTTCGGAAGGGAATTGAATTGTGTTCATATGTAATAGAGACATATAGGTGATCACTATATGTCTTACACGGCACATTATTGATACATCTATTAGAGATGAGGGGGGCTCAGCCTGTGCCCGGCATCGACTTTTATATTAGTCTTCGAGTTCGGACTGAAAGTGAAAATTTTACTTTTTCACAAATTGGAAAAAGAGGAAAAACTTGCCATTTGAGAGAGTACTCTTAGTTTGTAAAAGTGTTTTATAATACTTTAAAATCAGTTCGGAAGGGAATTGAATTGTGTTTATATGTAATAGAGACATATAGGAGATCTCTCTATGTCTTACACGGCACATTATTGATGCATCTATTACAGATGAGCGGGCTCAGCCTGTGCCAGGTATCGATTTTTATACCAGTCTTCGGATTCGAACTAAAAGTAAAAATTTTAATTTTTTAACAAAATGGTAAAAGGAGAAAAAACTTTTGCCATTTGAAAAAGTACTCTCGGTTTATAAAAAGTGTTTTATAATAAATTTAAAATCATTTCGGAAAGGAATTCAAGTGTTATTGATGGGATATACAGAGAAATATTCTACGTTTTTCTGAAAATTTTTCAGGCTCACTGTTAATGACATAAAAAAAAACCTTGGGATATCCTTTGTCTTTCCTCGTTTAATATTTTAATTATGTGTGGTATAAGGAGAAATATTCAATTTGATTACGAAGGTTTTGTAAGGTCAATGTTAATAACATAAAGAAGCTTTGGGATTTGTCTATCCTCGTTTTTTATTTGATGTCCATAGATTTACTAGAAATCAGAACTCATGTGTTTATGATATAAATGTGCAATGATGTTTTTAAAAAAGCAAAGTGTGACTTTTGCAGTTTTCTGCCGGTGTTTAGTGTAAATAAGAAAATAGCTATATGAAGCAGGTTTTCAGGAACATGTAAACCACGAAACATAGTCTCGATGGAACATTTAGGATTAATAGATTTTTCTGTGTATGAAGATATTTTTAAATGAAAATATTCATCTTGAAAATCTTTTATAATAATATCAACTATTTTAATATTCGTAATTTCGATACCGGTCCTGAGCTTTCTCTGTCTCTCATAACACAATATCTTCGGGATCGGATGGCTGGGATATGAAATCGTCGTGCTCCTGACACGAAATATCAACCCGAAACCATTTCTAATGCTTACTTTAATATATTCCATTTTATATTGTGTATTAGTTTTTCCATTTTTGTTATAATTCTTTCATTTTTGACACTTTCCAACATAGTTGAAAAGTGTTTATGAATTCGGTTTGTCTGTCTGTCCGTGCTCTAACTCACGTAAATATTGTCCGATTTCCACGAAATAGATATATCGTCACCCGCAAAAAAGTGACGCATCTTGACAAAAGTAAATTTCACAGGAGAGGCGAAAGATAATGTGCATGGTTTTACTTTAAGATGAATTTTCAGCCCTTAGCTCTGCATGCATGAATAAAAACGTCCATAAAAGCATAAATCCCTTAAAAATGAAGACGTAGGATGATATTTGGAGGGTTAAGTAATTTTACTTGCACACACAACCCACCCCTTTTCTGTGGTCACAAATGGACATATAGCGTAATAAAGTGATTTTCCGTGTTACTAGACTTATGAAACTGCTTGTGTAGCAAGACACACCTATGACGGATCTATTGGTGGAATAAAACGCAAAATGAATTTTTGCGAGATATGTAACTTTTCATGCGGGTGAGCGATATGTTATTGGGTATCATTATAGCGGCTCTGTATGGAAAAATTAGTGTACAACATTTAAGGTTTATTTACAGAGACGCTCAAAAGTATTCCGTTACTTTACGGTCTATGGGGAAAAATCATTTGCGGCGTATTTTAATGATATTACACTATTTTAAACATATTGAAATTGATTTTTATCACTGAAGTGTACTACAAATTTTTTACTGTAGAGCATGATGAGCACAGATTTTACCGTTCATTTACAGGGACCCCAAAAAGAGTTTGTCTACAGAATAAAATGAAAAATAATTAACCTATTGAAGCCTGCGAAGTTCTGTTATGCGTTCATAAATTTAATTATTTATTAAATGTTACTTTGGTGTGTATAAACGCTGTAGATCATATACATAGCTGCACAAAAGTTTTCAACAAAATCCATTTATTGGTAGAAATTGCAAAATGGAAATTTTCAAGTATGCCATGCGTTTAAATGTACTAACATTTAGCATACTATGTAGCAGAGTTGGGCAATTTTTTATTCCCAATTATCTGCAATATAATTACAATTTAATCGTATATAATTAAGTGCAGTTATAACCACATGCAATTAAAAATTCTTGCAGCAGTGTAGATTGAACCGCACTCCTTTCCAATATTTGAAAAAGTTTCTGTACTTGAATGTATGTAACTATAATGGATTACATACAATTAAATTGTAACTATACAGCAGGTAATTCCAATTACAAATTTGTTCAACTTTGCTATGCAGTATACATACATACAGCCCCTCAAATATGTAGCTGAATCAGCTGCCAATTTCAAAATCCTTCCATTTACGAATTTCAAAAGCAACGTTGCTATCCACTTTTCGGAAAATGATTTCTAGTGGATAGCAAGTAAAAAAATTATTATATTTTCTGTTTTATAAAAACTAATTTCTAAAGATTGCGTGAGTTGAAAAGTTTTTAGAAGATTTAGGAATGCATTTTCCGAAAAGTGGATAGCAACAGAAATGATTATCATACAGTTTAGATCGTTGTTTATATTTCCTGTTTTTAAAAACCAATTTCTAAAGATTGCATTGGTTGAAAAGTTTTTTAGAAGATTTAGGAATGCACACCCTCTGGAAATAACGCAAAATAAAAGAAACAGGTAATCATATTGAGGTTTTGTACACGCTATTCTAGACAGAAACACACTTCATTTTTTTTTAACTGATTGCACACTTTTTTTTCAGGATACCAAAAAAGTTTAAGCTCGGTCTATTTATACAAAATTTTTAGTCTACCATAAACAAAAATAATTTTAAATCATAATATTATTTTAAGAAAAGAAAATTATGATTTAAAATTATTTTTTCTTTTTTTTTTTTAATTTAATATTCATAACTTCCTTATACGAAACAGGTGTTCAAATAATTTTTTATACAAAATTTTTAGCTTACGCACAACCATAAAACAAAAATAATTTTAAATCATAATATTTTTTCCTTAAAGAAAATTACTATAAATTGTTAATAAAATATTTTTCTTTTTTTTATTTAATATTCATAACTTCCTTATACGAAACAGGTGTTTAAATAATATTCATAACTTCCTTATACGAAAAAATATTATAAATTCAAATCATTTTTCAAAAATGATTTCAATATATAATATTTTTTCGTGTAAGGAAGTTATGAATATTAATGAACTTTAATTATCCGTGAGTTTATGAAATTTTTTCAGCATTAATAAATAACTATGATTGAACGTGATTTACCTAATAAAAAGAAATTAAAGTTATTTATTAATGCGCGAGTCATAAATACCTGTTTCGTATGTAGTTTCGTATAAGGAAGTTATGAATAATAAATTAAAGAATGAAAATGAATAATAAATTAAAGAATTAAAAAAAGAATATTATGAATTAAAATTATTGTTGAAAAAAGAATATTATAAAATTCTTTTGCTAAAAAAAATAAATAAATAAATAAAAATAACCTTAATAAAAACTCGGAAATGTTGTACATTAGTTATTCTTTCTTTTTTTGGCTTGAATGATGGAATTAAATGGTCTGGAATTACATCACATGTTTTATATATTGAAACATAATTATGTCATCCGTAATGACTTAAAAGCTTACGTCGGTAAACCAAATTCAAAGTTCAAATCTCTAGAGGAAGTTGAAGCGACCTATTGCGATCGGGGAAAAATATGTATTAAATCTTTAAAATACAAAGATGATATTGAGCTATACATAAATTTTTTGAAAAGTGATTTTACACCACACACTACCATACATGAGGTTTTTAGAGTTATTTATTTTGATTATCCTATTTTTTGTAATGATCTGGTAGTAGCTTGGATAGAAGCGGAAGTTGAAGAAAGTTTGAAACCGACGACAACGAAGTATGGTCGACCCATTCTTGATATTGATTATGTATCTCGTGATGTTTCAGTAGAAAATATTTTACGAGTATCTGTGAAGGATGAAATGCTTCATTATCTTGCAGTTTATCTTTATAGAAGAAAGCTAGGTGGTTTAAAAGAAATAAAAGCACAGATGACTGATTCAGTATTAGAACCGGACTCTTCAACTTTAGAGAAGGGTAATCAAAATTTGGTGAAAAGGATAGATTCTGATGCGGCGGAATCAGAAGAAGCTCCTTCTTTACCTCCAAAAAAGACAACTCAGATTAAAATAACACTATAATATTACAGTGTTAATTACAAATTGTTCATTATCTCAGCAACTATTGATCCTACAGCTTCGAAAAACACAGCTATGGTTGTTAGTCATTCTTTGCGCATTTTTTCAGAGGATTATTATTATATGTTAAAATCAGTTATCTCTATTGAATTGATGTATTTTTTTAGAGGTCATTCTATGCAATTGAATCTGTTGAGTTGAGCATTTCAAAAATAAATATTTTGGTTGGAAAGTGTTACGTAATCGGCTAGCATGATTTTTATTTCTTAACATCATTTACTATTTATCTATCGGTTGAATATGTTATAATTTAAATTTATTCAAAAAATATTTATTTTGGTTGGAAAGTGTTACATAATCGGCTAGCATAATTTTTGTTTCTTAACATCATTTACTATTATCTATCGGTTGAATGTGTTGAAATTTAAATTTATTCAAAATATAAATATTGTGGTTGGAAAGTGTTACGTAATCGGCTAGCATGATTTTTATTTCTTAACATCATTTACTATTTAGTTATCGGTTGAATATGTTAAAATTTAAATTTATTCAAAAATTAAATATTTTGGTTGGAAAGTGTTACATAATTGGCTAGCATGATTTTTATTTCTTGACATCATTTACTATTTAGTTATCGGTTGAATATGTTATATAATCTATCGGTTGAATATGTTAATATTTAAATTTATTCAAAATATTTATATTTTGGTTGGAAAGTGTTACATAATCGGCTAGCATGATTTTTATTTCTTAACATCATTTACTATTATTTATCGATTGAATATGTTATATTGAATATGTTAAAATTTAAATTTAGTCAAAATATTTATATTTTGGTTGGAAAGTGTTACATAATAGGCTAGCATGATTTTTATTTCTTAACATCATTTACTATTATCTATCGATTGGCTATGTCATATTATCTATCGGTTGAATATGTTAAAATTTAAATTTAGTCAAAAATAAATATTTTGAGAATTTTAGTTGCTTTCCGTATGCCAAAGGGTTAAGTCTTTCAAATCAGGAAGCTATGAAATCTTCTGAGGAATATCGAATCTTGCTATTTTTAGTATTTTTTTTTAAATTTAAGTTCTTAAAAAGCATTTAAAAGTAAATGTAAAATTTAGATTTCTAGTTTGTGTCTGTACACCAAAGGGTTAACTGATTTGAAACAGGATGCTATGAAATGTTTATAGAGGTACCTAATTTCTCCAAACATATCCTTTTTTTACCTGTACGTATTTAAACTTTTTGAAAATGAACGTATAGTTTTAAGATGATTTCAGGTTGCTTTCTGTACCCCAAAGGGTTAACGCTTTTGAATCAGGAGGCTATGGAATACATTTATGGATATCGAATCTCGTTATTTTTAGTATTTTTTTTTTTTTACATCTAACAATACATCTAATTTAGTATTTTTTTTTTACATCTCTGACATCTAGAGCCACCTAATTTTTCCAATTATATCCTTTTTTACTGGTAAATATTTTATTACATGATATCAAAAAAATTAAGCTTTGACTATTTATAAAAAAACATTATAATCTATGCACAACAAGAAACGAAAATAATTTTAAATCATAATATTGTTTTCTTAAAGAAAATTATTATATAAATTGTTAAAAAAAATTTTCATAATAAATAAATCATAAATTTATAAAAAATAAATCAAAGTTATTTTTTACGGCTGAAGTCATAACACCTGTTTTCATAAAAAATAAAAATAAAAATAAAATTATAATTATCAAATTTAAATATCTCAAGTTAAAATTATTTATCTCTATTTAATTAATGCATTATTAAAAGAAAACATTTAATGAAAAGTGTTTCATAATTGATGTTAAAAATTTCCTGTCTTAAATTTCACAAATAAATATTTTTGTAATTCACCACTTCAAGTCTGTAATATTATAGTTAATTACAATATGTTTTTTATCACAGCAACTATTGCTCCTACAGCTTCGAAAAACACATTGCACAATTTTTTTAGGATTATTTTGACTATTTTTGAATTAGCCTACCTATATTGAAACCCATTTAGAGACAATTTTAGCAAATATTGCTATTTTCAGGTTAAATATAATCAAATTAAAAAAAAAAAAAAATGTTGGAAAATGTTTCATAATCCATCCGCGAGTTTTGATTTTTTTCTTCTTAAATCTTTTTTATACTGTATACATTGATATAACATCTTATTGGTTAAATACAATCAAATTTAAAAAAATGTTGGAAAATGTTTCATAATCCATCCGCGAGTTTCTATTTTTTTCTTCTAAAATCTTTTTTATACTTTATGCATTAATATAACATTTTATTATTTAAATATAATCAATTTTTAAAAAAAATGTTGGAAAATGTTTCATAATCCATCCGCGAGTTTTGATTTTTTTCTTCTTAAATCTTTTTTATACTTTATGCATTGATATAACATTTTATTATTTAAATATTATCAAATTTAAAAAAATGTTGGAAAATGTTTCATAATCCATCCGCGAGTTTCTATTTTTTTCTTCTAAAATCTTTTTTATACTTTATGCATTAATATAACATTTTATTATTTAAATATAATCAAATTTTTAAAAAAATGTTGGAAAATGTTTCATAATCCATCCGCGAATTTTGATTTTTTTCTTCTAAAATCTTTTTTATACTTTATGCATTGATATAACATTTTATTATTTAAATATAATCAAATTTAAAAAAATGTTGGAAAATGTTTCATAATCAATCCGCGAGTTTTGATTTTTTTTCTTCTTAAATCTTTTTTATACTGTATGCATTGATATAACATCTTATTATTTAAATAGAACCAAATTTAAAAAAAAAATGTTGGAAAATGTTTCATAATCCATCCGCGAGTTTTGATTTTTTTTCTTCTTAGATCTTTTTTTATACTTTATGCATTGATATAACATCTTATTGGTTAAATAAAATCAAATTTTAAAAAAATGTTGGAAAGTGTCCAATACGCATGGCATGTTTTTTCTTTCTTACATTTTTTTTTCTAATTTATAATGACAGAAATAAAATGTAATCAAAAATTACTTTCAAATGATATACTACTCAAAAAATTAATTTGCTGCCCCCCTAACCCCTCCCTACCTATGATTAATCCCCCCTATGGCAAATATTGGAAAATGAAAATAGCCATTTTAAAGGCAGGGAAAAGTTAGCCTACTTGAGTATATTATAAATTATGGTAGCTCAATTAGGGCCAGAATTATAAGCAAATGAAAAAATGAGGTACCAAAACCGTCCTAGAGCAATGGAAAGTGAAAAATTTTACAATTTCCAGTTACTACACTCAATTCCCTTTCAAACGATACCCAGCATGCCATAGTATAAACAACTTTAAAAAATTCATTTTTATAGCCCCCCACTATGGTACATATTGAAAAATGGATATAGCCAAATGAATGACATGCTACATATTTATATAGATATATAGAACTTTAATATATATATACATTAACTAATTATATACATATATACCGGGTGTCCCAAAAAGGACTGACTGATTTTAAAATTCAATAACTTCCAAACGGTGACAGATATTAAAAAATTCTTGCAGGAGGGTTATGCATAAAGTCAAAAGCTTTATTACAGTGATTTTCGATTTTAGTTCGAATTACAAACAATAGACGGCGCTGTAAGCAATAGTCGCCAAATACAGGGTCGATTTTTGGTCCTTTCTACATAGACCGGCAATTCCCATTCAAAAGCATCCGAAATCATGGCAGCCATCTGAAGTAAATTGAAACACCTGAACCGCGAGGTTTGTACGTCAGCTGTGGTTATTTACCATTAAGTGCTATGGCTAGAATGAGCTTAAAAATTAATTTTTATCAATATATATGAAGTTTATGGCATATTTTTTTACATGAAGCTATTTTTTATATCTAGATATACGTTATAAATATTGAATTTTCAGAAATAAAGTTTATAAAGGCGATTTATTAATACTTTTATGGATGGCATGTTTACAAAAGAGTATCTAGTTTTAACATGCCTTATAAACCTAAATAAAGGCGAAATTTATATGGAACCACATTGTTAAAGATTATAATTCCACTCTTTTTTAAGTTTGACTTTAAAAAGTAACTAGAAAGGAAGTTTAGATTAAAGGTAGCAACTGTAACATAATATAGTAATTTACAAAATTTTAAATTGCTTGTAAAGAAATTTACGTTTTTTAAACTAATTTTTATGCAAAAAGGTAATTAAAAAATGCATATTAACGAAAGTAACACGATATTTTTATCCTTGGAGGATGTTTTTTGAAATACTTACTTGGTATACGAAAAAAACAAAAAAAATGATGAATAATAAGGTATTTTTTTTTTTTTTTAAAGGCCTAAATGAAATAGGGTAGACTTAATGAACCGCAATGAAAAAATACGCTAATAAAAGCATTTTCTTAGGTAAATTAAAATATAAAACATATAAACTGCCGTACAACAGCTGTGATCAAAAATCCTCAGTTAAACTAACAGTTTGCCGGTCTATGTATCTTAAAAGTCTTTGGTCCTTTCTGTTGTTCCATGCAGAAAAAGGAGATGGAAATGTATTATCCGGGCCACGAAGTACCAAAAATCGAGTCTGAATCTAGCCTCTATTGATCGCAGCGCCATCTATTGTTTGTAATTCGAACTAAAATCGAAAATCACTGTAAAAAAACTTTTGACTTTATGCATAACCCTCCTGCAAGAATTTTTTTAATATCTGTCACCGTTTGGAAGTTATTGAATTTTAAAATCAGTCAGTCCTTTTCGGGACACCCGGTAGAAATTTAATATATATATATATATACATTAAATAAATATATACATGGTTTTAATGAATGAAATAATAATATGAAATATTTTCCAACATTTGTTATTTAAATTTGATTATATTTATATAATAAAATGTTATATCAATGCATAAAGTATAAAAACGATTTAAGAAGAAAAAAATCAAAACCCGCGGGTGGATTATGAAACATTTTCCAACATTTTTTTTTTTTAATTTGATTATATTTAAATAATAAAATGTTATATCAATGCATACAGTATAAAAAAGATTTAAGAAGAAAAAAATCAAAACTCGCGGATGGATTATGAAACATTTTCCAACATTTTTTTAAAAATCTGATTATATTTAACCAATAAGATGTTATATCAATGCATAAAGTATAAAAAAGTTTTAAGAAGAAAAAAATCAAAACTCGCGAATGGATTATGAAACATTTTCCAACATTTTTTTAAAAATTTGATTATATTTAAATAAAAAGATGTTATATCAATGTATACAGTATAAAAAAGATTTAACAAAGAAAAAGCATAACTTGCGGATGGATTATGAAACAACATTTCGATTCGAACATTTTTTTAAATTTGATTGTATTTAACCAATAAGATGTTATATCAATGTATACAGTATAAAAAAGATTTAAGAAGAAAAAAAATCAAAACTCGCGGATGGATTATGAAACATTTTCCAACATTTTTTTTTTTTTTAATTTGATTATATTTAACCTGAAAATAGCAATATTTGTTAAAATTGTCTCTAAATGGGTTTCAATATAGGTAGGCTAATTCAAAAATAGTCAAAATAATCCTAAAAAAAATGTGCAATGTGTTTTTCGAAGCTGTAGGAGCAATAGTTGCTGTGATAAAAAACAAATTGTAATTAACTATAATATTACAGATTTGAAGTGGTGAATTACAAAAAAAAATCATTTGTGAAATTTAAGACAAGAAATTTTTAACATCAATTATGAAACACTTTTCATCAAATGTTTTCTTTTAATAATGCATTAATTCAATAGAGATAAATAATTTTAACTTGAGATATTTAAATTTATTAATTATATATATACTTTTTTTTTTTTTTTTTTTTTTTTTTTTTTTTTTTTACGAAAACAGGTGTTATGACTTCAGCCATAAAAAATAACTTTGATTTATTTGTTATAAATTTATGATTTCTTTATTATGAAAAAAAAATATTAACAATTTATATAATAATTTTCTTTAAGAAAACAATATTATGATTTAAAATTATTTTCGTTTATTGTTGTGCATAGACTATAATGTTTTTTATAAATAGTCAAAGCTTAATTTTTTTGATATCATGGGATAAAATATTTACCAGTAAAAAAAAGGATATAATTGGAAAGATTAGGTAGCTTTATAAACATTTCATAGCATCCTGTTTCAAGTCAGTTAACCCTTTGGCTTACAGACACAAACTAGAAATCCAAAATATACCTTTACTTTTAAACCTTTTTAAGAATTTAGATGTAAAAAAAAAAAAAAAATACTAAAAATGACGAGATTCGATATCCATCAAAGTATTCCATAGCCGTTTGATTCAAAAGAGTTAACCCTTTGGCGTACAGAAAGCAACTAAAAATCATCTTAAAACAATACGTTCATTTTCAAAAAGTTTAAATACTTGCCAGTAAAAAAAAGATATAATTGGAGAGATTAGACACCTCTATAAACATTTAATAGCATCCGGTTTCAAATCAGTTAACCCTTTGGCGTACAGACACAAACTAGAAATCTAAATTTTACAGTTACATTTTTACATCTAAATTCTTAAAATGAAAAAAAAAAAATACTAAAAATGGCGAGATTCGATATCCTTCAAAATATTTCATAACCTCCTGATTCAAAAGCGTTAACCCTTTGGCGTACAGAAAGCAACATGAGATCATTTCAAAACTATACGTTCATTTTCAAAAAAGTTTAAATACGTACAGGTAAAAAAAAAGATTATTTGGAGCAATTAGGTACCTCTATAAACATTTCATAGCATCCTGTTTCAAATCTGTTAACCCTTTGGCTTACAGACATAAACTAGTAATCTAAATTTTACAGTTACTTTTTTACATCTAAATTCTTAAAATGAAAAAAAAAATACTAAAAATGGCGAGATTAGATATCCTTCAAAATATTTCATAACCTCCTGATTCAAAAGCGTTAACCCTTTGGCGTACAGAAAGCAACATGAGATCATCTCAAAACTATACGTTCATTTTCAAAAAAGTTTAAATACGTACAGGTAAAAAAAAAAGATTATTTGGAGCAATTAGGTACCTCTATAAACATTTCATAGCATCCTGTTTCAAATCTGTTAACCCTTTGGTGTACAGACACAAACTAGAAATCTAAATTTTACATTTACTTTTAAATGCTTTTTAAGAATTTAAATGAAAAAAAAAATACTAAAAATGGCAAGATTCGATATCCCTCAGAAGATGTCATAGCTTCCTGATTCGAAAGACTTAACCCTTTGGCATGCAGAAAGCAACTAAAATTCTCAAAATATTTATTTTTGACTAAATTTAAATTTTAACATATTCAACCGATAGATAATATAGCATAGTCAATCGATAGATAATAGTAAATGATGTTAAGAAATAAAAATCATGCTAGCCTATTATGTAACACTTTCCAACCAAAATATAAATATTTTGACTAAATTTAAATTTTAACATATTCATTATAACATATTCAATCGATAAATAATAGTAAATGATGTTAAGAAATAAAAATCATGCTAGCCGATTATGTAACACTTTCCAACCAAAATATAAATATTTTGAATAAATTTAAATTTTAACATATTCAACCGATAGATAATGTAACATATTCAACCGATAGATAATAGGAAATGATATTACGATGTAAAAATCATGCTAGCCGATTATGTAACACTTTCCAACCAAAATATTTTTTTTTGAATAAATATAAATTTTAACATATTCAACCGATAGATAATATAACATATTCAACCGATAACTAAATAGTAAATGATGTTAAGAAATAAAAATCATGCTAGCCAATTATGTAACACTTTCCAACCAAAATATTTATTTTTTGAATAAATTTAAATTTTAACATATTCAACCGATAACTAAATAGCAAATGATGTTAAGAAATAAAAATCATGCTAGCCGATTATGTAATACTTTCCAACCAAAATATTTATATTTGAATAAATTTAAATTTCAACATATTCAACCGATAAATAATAGTAAATGATGTTAAGAAATAAAAATTATGCTAGCCGATTATGTAGCAATTTCCAACCAAAATAAATATTTTTTGAATAAATTTAAATTATAACATATTCAACCGATAGATAAATAGTAAATGATGTTAAGAAATAAAAATCATGCTAGCCGATTATGTAACACTTTCCAACCAAAACATTTATTTTTGAAATGCTCAACTCAACAGATTCAATTACATGGAATGACCTCTAAAAAATGCATCAATTCAATAGAGATAACTGATTTTAACATATATAATAATAATCCTCTGAAAAAATGCGCAAAGAATGACTAACAACTATAGCGTTGTTTTTCGAAGCTGTAGGATCAATAGTTGCTGAGATAATGAACAATTTGTAATTAACACTGTAATATTATAGTGTTATTTTAATCTGAGTTGTCTTTTTTTGGAGGTAAAGAAGGAGCTTCGTCTGATTCCACCGTATCAGAATCTATTCTTTTCACCAAATTTTGATTACCCTTCTCTAAAGTTGAAGAGTCCGGTTGTAATTCTAAATCAGTCATCTGTGCTTTTATTTCTTTTAAACCACCTAGCTTTCTTCTATAAAGATAGACTGGAAGATAATGAAGCATTTCATCTTTCACACATACTCGTAAAATATTTTCTACTGAAACATCAGGAGATACATAATCAATACCAAGAATGCGTCGACCATACTTTGTCGTCGTCGGTTTCAAACTTTCTTCAACTTCCGCTTCTATCCAAGCTACGACCAGATCATTACAAAGTTTAGGATAATCAAAATAAATAACTCTAAAAACCTCATTTATGGTAGTGTGTGGTGTAAAATCACTTTTCAAAAGATTTATGTATCGCTCAATATCATCTTTGTATTTTAAAGATTTAATACATATTTTTCTGCGATCGCAATAGGTCGCTTCAACTTCCTCTAGAGATTTGAACTTTGAATTTGGTTTACCGACGTAAGCTTTTAAAGCATTACGGATGACATAATTATGTTTCAATATACAGTAGCGCTCAAAAGTATTTTGACAACCTTATAATATCTCTTATTTTATTTAATATAAAAATGTAAAAGAAAATATATTCCCTATAATTGAGAACACTATGACTGCAGTTATTAAAATGTATCAAGTTTCAACTTGACATACTACATTCGGCGCCACTGAAGAAATATGACTCCTCCTTATCTCAAAAGTATTTTGACAATTAGTTTGCGTTTAATTGTTGAAGGTGTCAGTTTCGCTATAGCTTCGATTAGTGTTTATATCGACTTATTGTGATTATTTTTAAATGCCGAAATGTAAAAATTATTGAAGTGATTCTAGAAAAGCCGCTGTAAATGCACTTAAGAAAGGTAGACTGCAAGCAGAATTAGCTCGTTCTTTTAACGTGTCTCAGCAACTTGTTATTACATGGAATAAAGTTTTTAATAAACAGAAATACATCGAAAATAAGCCTCAAAGTGACCATCCGAAAAAAACAACTTGCAATGTTGACTATATTATAAAAATAATATCTACAAGTTATTGTCGTAAGTCCGCTGTAATAATAAAAAAGGAATTGAAAGAAAATTACGGCATAGAAATACACGTTTCATCAGTCAAACGACGCCTAAACCTCTATGGTTTACATGGCAGAAGACCAGCAAAAACACGTTTGTTATCTACTAAGAATAGGAAGGCTAGAGTTGCATTTGTAAAACGGCATAACCCTTTCAGGGGCAAAACAATTCCATTGCTAAAGTGTTGAATTTAATGACTGACACCGGAATTTGAAAACAAATTTATTTATAAATAAGAAAAAAGCCATATTTCACACACATAATAAACCGAATTTTTTTAACCAAAATTCCGGTGTCAATCATTAATTTCAACACTTTAGCATTGGAATTGCTTTGATCCTGAAAGGATTGTGCCGTTTTACAAATGCAACTCTAGCCTTCCTATTCTTATTAGATAGCAAACGCGTTTTTGCTGGTCTTCTGCCATGTAAACCATAGAGGCTTAGGCGTCGTTTGGCTGATGAAACGTGTATTTCTATGCCGTAATTTTCTTTCAATTCATTTTTTATTATTACAGCGGACTTACGACAATCACTTTTAGATATCATTTTTATAATACAGTCAACATTGCATTTTGTTTTTTTTTATCGGATGGTCACTTTGAGGCTTATTTTCGATGTATTTCTGTTTATTAAAAACTTTATTCCATGTAATAAGAAGTTTCCTAGAAAACGAGTTAAAATAACGAGCTAATTCTGCTTCCAGTCTACCTTCCTTAAGTGCATTTACAGCGGCTTTTCTAGAATCACTGCAATATTTTTTACATTTCGGCATTTAAAAATAATCGCAATAAGTCGATATAAACACTAATCGAGGCTATAGCGCCACTGACACCTTCAACATTTAAATGCAAACTAATTGTCAAAATACTTTTGAGCTAAGGAGGAGTCATATTTCTTCGGTGGCGCCGAATGTAAACAAACAAGTTGAAACTTGATACATTTGAATAACTGCAGTCATAGTGTTCTCAATTATAGGGAATATATTTTCTTTTACATTTTTATATTAAATAAAATAAGAGGGAATATAAGGTTGTCAAAATACTTTTGAGCGCTACTGTATGAAACATATGATGTAATTTTAGACCATTTAATTCCATCATTCAAGCCAGAAAAAGAAAGAATAACTAATGTACAACATTTCCGAGGGTTTTTTTTTTTCTTTTTAACAAAAGAATTTTATAATATTCTTTTTTCAACAATAATTTTAATTCATAATATTCTTTTTTTTTTTTAATTCTTTAATTTATTATTCTTTTTCATTCTTTAATTTATTATTCATAACTTTCTTTTACATTTTTATATTAAACAAAATAACAGGGAATATAAGGTTGTCAAAATACTTTTGAGCGCTACTGTATGAAACATATGATGTAATTTTAGACCATTTAATTCCATCATTCAAGCCAGAAAAAGAAAGAATAACTAATGTACAACATTTCCGAGGGTTTTTTTTTTTTTTTTTTTTTTTTTTTTTTTTTTTTTTTTTTAACAAAAGATTTTTATAATATTCTTTTTTCAACAATAATTTTAATTCATAATATTCTTTTTTTAAATTCTTTAATTTATTATTCTTTTTCATTCTTTAATTTATTATTCATAACTTCCTTATACGAAACTACATACGAAACAGGTATTTATGACTCCCGCATTAATAAATAACTTTAATTTCTTTTTTTGTATGTAAATCACGTTCAATCATAGTTATTTATTAATGCTGAAAAAATTTCATAAACTCACGAATAATTAAGGTTCATTAATATTCATAACATCCTTATACGAAAAAATATTATAAATTGAAATCTTTTTTAAAAAATGATTTGAATTTATAATATTTTTTCGTATAAGGAAGTTATGAATATTATTTAAACACCTGTTTCGTATAAGGAAGTTAGGAATATTAAATAAAATAAAGAAAAAATTATTTTATTAACAATTTATAATAATTTTCTTTAAGGAAAAAATATTATGATTTAAAATTATTTTTGTTTTATGGTTGTGCTTAGGCTAAAAATTTTGTATAAAAAATTATTTGAACACCTGTTTCGTATAAGGAAGTTATGAATATTAAATTTAAAAAAAAAAGAAAAATAATTTTAAATCATAATTTTTTTTCTTAAAAAAATATTATGATTTAAAATTATTTTTGTTTATGGTAGGCTAAAAATTTTGTATAAATAGACCGAGCTTAAAGTTTTTTTTTTTTTTTTTTTTTTTTTATCCTGAAAAAAAAAAAAAAGCCTGCAATCGGTTTAAAAAAAATGAAGCGTGTTTCTGTCTAGAATAGCGTGTACAAATCCTCAATATGATTACCCCTGGTTTTTTTTTTTTTTTTTTTTTTTTTTTTTTTTTTTTTTTTTTTTTTTTTTACGTTATTTCCAGAGGGTGTGCATTCCTAAATCTTCTAAAAAACTTTTCAACCAATGCAATTTTTAGAAATTAGTTTTTAAAAACAGAAAATATAAACAACGATCAAAACTGTATGATAATCATTTCAGTTGCTTGCCACTTTTCGGAAAATGCATTCCTAAATCTTCTAAAAACTTTTCAACTCACGCAATCTTTAGAAATTAGTTTTTAAAAAACAGAAAATATAATATTTTTTTTACTTGCTATCCACTAGAAATCATTTTCCGAAAAGTGGATAGCAACCTTGCTTTTGAAATTCGTAAATGGAAGGATTTTGAAATTGGCAGCTGATTCAGCTACATATTTGAGGGACTGTATGAATAGGTCATATACAAGGCTGCACAAAAAAATATTTTTTCTAGATGATTTATGGTGATAGCAGAAATTTGGTTTTCAACTGTGTTATGATTACGCGTTTTCCAAATTTTGAATTTAAACATCGTCTTTCAGCAAAATAAACTTTGAAATTTTGTTATAGTATTCTGAATGTGTTGGAAAGTGTTTCATAATCTATGCCAGAGCATGATTTTTCGTTCTTGTATATGCTTAATATAGAGCATTTTAGTAAAATCTACTTCTTAAAAGAATGCGTAAAAAGTTTAGGGATAATGATTTTTTTTTTTTATTATTGATTGATGGAAACTTCAATTTGAGTATGATGATATTTAAATATTTTATTTATTTTTTTTTAAATTATGTTATCAGGTTTAAAGAATGCAATTGAAATTTAAAGTTACTGTTTTTTTTTAGTAAAATTGTTAATTTATTTATTGTGGCATACAAAAAAATATTTTTTAGATTTCATAATCAACATTGAAACGAAAAAAAAGTATTTTTAAGACGTGAATTCAACTTTTATAAATTTTGCATTAAAATATTATTAAATCTAATCCAACACTAATGAAATAAATATGAGATTGTTTCTTTTAAATCAATAAGGAGAGCGCTCGAGGCCACTGCGGTCGTCCGATAGCTTCAGGGACCCGAGCACAAAACTTCCCGCTTTTCGATGCCTTTAGTTTAAACAATTTCCCTTTTAAATTTTACCGATTTCAAATTTTCATTTTTCTTCATTTTTCTTCTTTTTTCTGTCTTCCTCAAGTAAGGCTCGGGTTACGGAACGTAGGTAAGGACACTCGGTAACACCGCGCTCCGCGAATTCTGCGATTAATACTATTCTAAATTTTTCGAACATCTCTCGTGCCCCACGTTTTGACAAATCGGGGGAGGAGCTCTGGAGGTGAACAGCATGAATAAGTGATCACATGCATTTCCAACAATATGTCACATGGGGTGGGGGGTCGGCAAAAGAAAAGGTTAGAAATGTGCCACACTTTGGGTCTAGTATCGCGCCTCCTGGAATACACCCTCCCTCTCATTTTGAAATACCGTTTGTAGAAATGTGTAACTGTGTACGGTGAGTATATAGAAAAGGATGAATAAAATGCAGGAATTTCATAAATTTCACTTAAATATTTCTATGTGAGGACAAAAACATTGATACTACCTCTTATGTGCGGATCTAAACTTATTAAGAACACCAAGAAATAATCTTCACAGTAGATATTAAAAATGACATACAGGGGCATCTAAGAACACCTGGGAGCAGTTTCCTTTATTATGTCGAATTTCCGCACATGCCATGTTTCGATCCTTTTCTCTTTAAAAATTCGTATCTTGTGGTCGGGTTTTTATGGGCCACCCTGTTTTAATAAATCGTATAAATTTTGAAATATATGCTTGTGCTTAATAAAGGAAACTGCGAATTTTTGCTAGAAAATATGCTTTAAAAATGTCCTTAAACTCGTCAAGGCCATTTTCTCTTTCTAGCCAAGATCTCTATAGTGGAAAAATACCGTACAGTATTTGGTGTATATATTTTCACAATGTATTACACTTTGGAATTCCTGGAAAACAACGTATAGAAAACTGTAGTCGTCAGTTAAATACATCATGCTTTATTCACTGCTGAACTCGGATTTTAATTCATAACTTTAAAAGAATAAAGATGTTTTATAAAAAATTTAGAAACTTATTTTTCTTTGTCTGACATTTATGAGGAGTGCTTGAAATTAATTATAATTGGTCAGTGATAGCGGGATGGGCTTTCCGAGATATGGCAGGTATAATCCATTTGTATTTGAAAAGAAACAGTGCCAATTTCCTGGACAGAACGTTACATCACCACCTTTCACAGACAGTGAAGAAAATCTGTTATAAATATCATTATGATCTCTTCGTTATTGTAATAGTAACAAAAATACATGTTTCACTTACAGCCACACTCCTGGAGCTTTTCACTGATAAAGTGGACTGTGAGATTAGTTTTCCTTATATAATTTTCGATCTTGTTATGTAACACTACCTCTCAACGATTTTCTAATCTTCATAGCACACTTTATAAGTAATGAAGTCAAAGTTTTCTAATTCTATAGCCAAATGTAATAAAAAATTTCTCTTGCACATTTTATAAATTGGAAACTTTATGTTATAATATATTTTGTTGATTCATCATTAGTTGCAGAATTTCGTGTTTGTGAGTTCATATTCACATTATTAATATGAATAGCTTTAGTTACTCTTAAATGTAGTCTTTAGTTTCTCTTAGCTTAAATTTCTCTTTAATGTAGTATTTACTTTCTCTTAGCTTAAGTTACTCTTTAGTGTAGTGAGAATACCTAAATTAAATTTCTCAAGGGAGTATTTATTAAATACGTCAACAACTCTATAATCATTATTATTCATGAAGATTCCTTATTTATTTATTTACAGAATTTCAGTATAGTTGAGCACCCATTTTCTAATTAGTAGTGGTTCTTTTAGGAAGTTTATCTTTAACAGCCTTACGAAAGTAACGTGAAACACTCACAAGTCAATGTTAAATAAATGATAGTGTTCTTTTCAAATTTCCTCGTTTACATTTTAATATTTTTAAATGATTTCATTTTAATAAGATATTTCAGAGCAGTGTCTAATCGTGTTTTAGTTGTTGTACGGAGGGACGTTTTCATTTTTTTTTCTGATGACACATTCAGTTTCGGAACGGGTTTCGAAATTGAACGTTACCTCAGAAAAAAAGCAGCTAAAATAAAGAAAAAAAGTACGAATATATTCAGCTAGAAATCGACCACAGATATCCTATTCAAAATAATGACAAAAATATTGAAATGCTAACAAGAAATATGTAAAGAACGATTCCATTAGTTTAATATTAAATTGTGAGTGGCTTTATATTACTAAAGTAAACTCTTACGTCCAAAAGTGTAGTCCAAATAGGTTAATTATATCTTATTGAATAGTTATTATTGGATAGATAGCATTATTTCTAAATATCGTTTATATATTTTAAGTCAACAGTTATTTTGTTGACTCCATTAGGGCGACTGAAATTTTAATGACAAATGTATGGAACTCAGAACTAAATTATTTGTGTTTTTTTTTCCTATAATATTAAACGAATTTGTATAGTTTGAAATTAAAAAACTAGAAAACCGGAGTTCTACTTTTTCGGAATTTCGTGTCCCCCTGTCCCCCTCGATGAAAAACGATATATAAATTTAAATAGTATAAATGATATTTCAGTTTTAAAACTTAAAATACGCGCTTTTGACGTCATTCTCATCTGCTGAATTAATCCACATTAACGATCCATTCTTAAACAACATCTATAGAAAAGTATGCATATGACGTAACTATAATACGCAAATAATACACAAAACGCAGCAAAAAGATATGTCGCCATTCAAGGACCTCGACACAAAAATCCAGTATCTAATTGTTTCTATGCCTTCATTTGTTTGTAACATTAATATGGATACTGAAAATTAAATATAGTTTATAATAGCTTCATGTCTTCTGATAAATCATTTATGTATTTTTTTCAAAATTCGCAAAATGCTATTACATACGGATAAATAAAACTACATTCTTTCAGTTTTTTGATAAAAATTAAGTAAATGCGGACAAAATAAGTCAAAAGAATATTTTAAAAATATATTTTTATAACAGACAATATTCTTGGCATAGCACGTATTTTAAGTACAATTATTTTTTTAGTTGCTATGAAAAAATAGCAACAAAAATATATAGTAATCTACTATGTTCCTTTTACTTTGTACAGAAATAGTGTACCCCAGTTACCACTATTACAGAAACGACATTAAAAATTACAAAAATAAATAATATCTCGAAAATAAATTGAGATGCAGTTTTCAAACAAATTGCATTTATAGTACTTTTTTGCCTATACACCGGTGTAAAATTTAAAATGTGCGGTGTTTAGAAGTTTTAAAAAATACAGGTAGATTATCAGTATTTAACATTACAATGATACACCTGTTTCGTTTTACAGGTGGCTTATGGTTAGTTGTAACATTATTTTTTGGTGACGACATTTTAATTATTGTCTGAAAGAAATAGCATATCGGGGACTTAAACAAATAAATAAATAAATAAAAATAAATAAATAAATAAAAATAAATAAATAAAAACAAATAAATAAATAAATAAAAATAAATAAATAAAAATAAATAAATAAATAAAATAAATAAATAAAAATAAATAAATAAATAAAATAAATAAATAAAAATAAATAAATAAATAAATAAAAATAAATAAATAAAAATAAACAAATAAATAAATAAACGTTTAATGCTGTTTTATTTTCCGTTAAAAAATGTATGTTCTTAAACTTACTTTTTTTTGCACTAACGGATATATTTCTTTATAACACGAAGCTGAAATACAAAAAAGAGAGACTCTGTTAATTTTTAAAAAAGTTCATGAAAATTCAAAAGTTTATATAAAAAAAGATAATTCAATAAATCCAGAAAATTACAAAGCCATTTAATTATTTCTATATACTTAAAATAGCAAATTACAATTAAAATTATTCAATTAAAAAATCCTGCATATTTAAATAAAATGGAATTCATCGAGTTCACTTCTAAAATTGATTTCAGTACAGTGTAACAGGGAAAATTGATTTTTTGTTTCCTAATAATCTACCGAAATCTTGAAATAGCAGAATAGCTGTTTAGAAACATGTAGAATCAACATTGCTGCGAAGTGTCAGGGATATCAAAGTATGCAACAGCTATCTGATATGATGTACTCCGTCTCCTAAGAAACTGAGTCACATAAAATTATTTCTCTGTTAAATATAATCCCTAATAAGATGGAGATTCTAATTATCAGAAACAGAATATTGAATTTTATTATACATATGCAGCATTGATTTTCTATTGACTTACCTCCTCATTTTGGGTTTATAAGGTAGATATGAAATGTATTAGCGTGGCTGTTATGTAACATGTTTAAAATGGACTTTAACCCCTTGGGTACGGATTTATTTACGGATATACGGATTTTTTCAGGGCTGCCACTGGCGTTTTTTTTTCTTTTTTTTTTTTTTCTTTTTTTTTTTTTTGTATTATTATTCTATCTTACACCACTTTCTCAAAACAAAAAGCTTCATATACACTTTAACAGTATGTGCAAGAGAAAAATAATACAAAAATATTTTTCTTTAAATAGTGGTATGAATAGAATATAAAAATAAACGCAATGGCCAAATGCATGACGAGTCTCAGTCGTCAAATGTACCCAAGGGGTTAATAACTATGTATGCATTTAAAAATATATAATAGTCTGAAATAATAATATAGTTTTTTTTTTTAAGGACACATGGAACATAAATTGGTTCAAATTTTCGAGTTTTGAACTGCGTTATAAATTGATAAAAAAGAAGAAAAAGTTTGATGATGAAATGTTAAATCAATATGATTATGATGCTGGAAGGTTTTAAAATAATGTATTTAAGCATTGAGGGTGTGTATATAGTTTTTTTTTCCTTTACGAAAAAAGCGTTTTTTATGCTTCTCTACATTTTTCTAAAAATCTGTTTTAGTTAAACAGTTGAAATTTTCCAAAATTGAGCAACTGACTCTATTTGAGAATAATAAGAAGCGATTTTCATTTTGGCTTAAAAGAAATAAAAAAATATTTTACTAAAACACGTTGAAAATCCTTTGCAAAATTTACCTAAATAACTTCAATCGTAAAATCTGAATTATTTTATTATAAGAATCAAAGTTTATTCCTTAAAAGATAGTGTAAACTTTGAAATTTCAAAACTGATGTGTTGAATTAAAAAATATCCAAACGATTATGCGCATTCGTATAAAATACCAGTACAACTTCATAATGATGCAAAAAAAAATAATAAAAGTACTCAGGGGTAAACTGAATAAAAATAATAAATAGCGTAAAAAATCCTTTTCATCATACCTAACAAAATTAAATTTGAAAGGAAACATGAGGCACACTTTTATTCTTGAAATGTGTCATTATTTTTAATAGAGATGAGCTCAGGCTCTTTTTTTGAAACTCCAGCCTGACGATTCGAGCCTTATACCAAAAGTGCGCAGAATTGAGACAATTATTAATAACGATTTAAAATTGTTTAAAGATTAATTTAATCGTTTAAAAACCCTTTGTTACATATAAATAACCCTTAATCATGCATACTTTCACATGACTACGTTTCGTGATTATCATGTTCCTGAAAATCTGTTTTAAATAGCTAATTTATTATATATACCCAAACACTAGCAGAAATCTACAAAACAACAATTCTTATTCTTCTAAAGTATTACTGTACGCGCTGTATTAGTTTTAACACAATTATTTTGACTGAAAGATAAAACATACTACTTGTATTTTCCAACTGAGTGAAAAATTGCCCAGGCTAGTTATTCGAGCACGAACCTTTGGCCTAAACTGCCAATACTCTACCAATAATCAATATATCTACCCTAGATAAAGCTGGTTTACCTTTTGCGCCCAATGAACCTTGTTGATTGTGACATCTGCACTGTAAGAAAAATCCGACCAAGTTTCCCGTAAGAGATGGAAAAATAGTTGCCCTACCGAGAAGGGGTACTATTTTTCCGTCTCCTACAGGAAGCTTGGTCGGATTTTTTTTAGTGTTATCTGATTTCGACGAGATGTATGTAAATGGATATATGGATAGAGATATCAGATCAGAAGTCATAATCAACAATATTCTCTGGGTGGGAAAGGTCAGACAGATTTATCCAAGTTAGCTGAATTGGCAAAACATCGGCAGATTATGCCAAAGGTTTCTGGTTTGAATACCAGCTAAGTCGATTTTTTTACACTGTAAAAAAAATACGACCAGTTTTCCTCTAGGAATCAGAAAAATAGTTACCCTTATCGTACCGGAAAATTTTCCGACCCAGCTCGGAATAAAATCCGTAAAAAAAAAAAAAAGGAAATAGTCAATAAAACGTTATTTTACAGATTTTATTCTGAGCTGAGTCGGAAATTTTTCCGGTACGATAAGGGCAACTATTTTTCTGATTGCTACAGGAAAACTGGTAGTAATTTTTTTTTTTACAGTGTACATAGTTGGAAATTTACAACTCATTTTACGGTACAATTATGAAAGGAATACACGATTTTTGCATTCGACCAATTCTGAGAAATGACTGCAGACAGAAATATATAAGGGGCAGTCAAAGGAAAACGAGACAGATGGAATAAAAGTAAGTAAACTGTTTATTATTTTATTAATTTTAAAATTAGTTTATATCTTCCGTCTGGCTGTGGGGAATCCACTGCGCATAGATTCTCAGGTACTTCATATGCGCTGTCGCGATGGCGTGCGCGGTACCGTCACTAATGCACAATATGAGTCAAATGTCTTCCACCATACGCCGTCGGCCATTTCTGACGCCAGCATCCGCCGCAACAAGCACAGGAATGGTAATGACACGATGAGCCAGCAATTGCCGAATTCTGTTTTTCAATGACACCCGACCTTCTCGAAATCGTTTATTCCACTCAAACCACGCGCACGTTACATACTGTTTTCGCCATACACAGCAGACATTTGGGTACGAATTTCACTTCCTAACACAACTTCCGCAGTCAATAAAAAGCATTACACATCGCTGTTCCTCAATCCCGGTCTCCGTAATTATGTCGGAAGCACACACGACTCCTTCACTTCATTTTGAGTGCGTCTAATAGACAAATGACAAAGCGGTGATCGCACGCTCTGTTCCTTCCTGATTCCCTATAGAGGGCACTGCTACAGACACACTTACCTGCGTCACCATCTTAACAGAATAGGCAAGGAATATCTCATCGCTTTTTCATGTTAATAACACTGATAGTGCCAAGGCTTTAAAATCAGAATTTTTTTTTTTTTTTTTTTTTTTTTTTTTTTTTTTTTTTTTTTTTTTAGGTTCTATCAATAGCAATTCTTTTAATTCAACTAATAACTATTTCATACTGCGTTTTAGAGAATTGTAAAACAAATTTTTAAAAAATTGGACTACATTCGCAGTTTTCAAATATCATTACATTTTTTCCTTTTTTTTATTTTTTTAATAAATAAATTTTTCATGTGGAGGTCAAGCTCGCATGAACATGAAGACCACTATAATAAACAAATCCGAGTCTGGTTCGATTCCGTTTCAAGTCCTTCTCAAGCTGAGTCCGTCTTATGTGTAACTAATACATCTATTATTGCTAATATTTTGACATTCAGAGTTTTAACAATTTATTCCTGGAGTGATTTTATTAACTTCCGATACCAAATAGCGACTAAAGTTTCTAACCGACTGTCCAGAACAGCAGAAATTGCAGAAATAATCTTCAGCTAAAGTTTCTTGAAACTTCTATGTGTAAAATGCTTGGTTAAAATGCTCTTTATAAAAACGAACCAGAGTTTTACTCTGTAAAATATGAATGGAACTCCTACATTTGTTAAGTTTTTTTTATTATTAAAATGCTATTGAAGTATTAGAAAATTATTAGGAAAATATATTGGACTGAATATAATTCTTTTTACAACAAATTGTAACGCTTTAAATAACAAATTTGCTATAACGTGCAAATTTTCATCAATAACATAGTTAAAAGCAAATTTTCATCAATAACTTATTTAAAAGATGTTAAACCACCAATTGAAAAGTAAATTACAATTCCGAAATTTAGTTTTTTCAGAGCAACGCCGGGAAAAAGAGAATATTTACTCAAAATGTTTAATGAAATACACCTTGTTACTACAACATATTTTAAGTATATATATAAATGAGAAAGTTTTAAAATAAATACATAATTTTTTACCAAACAAAATAGCTATAAAGTGTGAAAGCATTTAAAAGAAATAAATCGAAAACAGCATAAAGAAGTAAATCTGCGAAGAAAAAACGGTATGGTGTGTATGGATTTGATCTAATTTGTTAATGTGAGAAATAAAATGTATATTTTAAATTATATTAAATAAATTTTCCTGTTTTCGTTTAACTTTCGATATTTTAAACATGTAAATTATGGCAAGTAGTGGCAGTAAAGGACTTTTTGATATTAACTCTACGGCAAATTATTAAATACTAGCTGTTGCCCGTGACGTCGTTCACGTAACATAAAAAGAAGAAATGAATTAATTAAGCAAAGCATTTCCCTTCCGATAATTAAAAACATATATAATAAACCAATTCTTTATCACATTTTATAGTAGACAATCTATTTATATATTACGCTATCGTACGTGGCACAGAAATCGCAGTTATTTGTTAATTGTTTAGTAGCAACGCCCAAATGAAAGGCATCTCATTGGTTATTCAACATTGATTATTGATTGGTTATTATTGGTTATTTAATGCATTTCCATACCTATAAGGGGGGTTACCATAGGTGGGACACTGTTCTGTCGCCAAGTTTGTCGCCAAAAGTGACGCCAACTTAGCGATACCTCTAATATTTCGCCGAATTCCCATAGACTTCCATTGTAAACCACCGGGGTTTACTTGCTTAGAGAAAATCAACAAATTGAGATATTATAATGCAACAAAAACTAATATTAGCTTAGGGGATTATATTAATTATATTTAACCCTCTCGCAGTCTAAGGCGAAATCAGGGCTGTCACTGGAGACTACTTTTATAGTTTCGCATCATTATTTTAAGAAGATCAATTTTTCAGTGTATTTTTCATGTAGATGTTAATGTCTATATGGAATTTTTTGTACTTAAAAAGTGGTCCGAATTGAATTAAAAAATAGTCGCCAGTGGAAAAAATGAATCCCTGGGGAAATCTCGGATTGCACAAATTTTGCTACTTTTACGTTTCCCGAGGTAATCTTGGGTTGCGCAGCGAGAGGGTTAGGGGAGTCCAAGTAAGTTAAATTATGAATAAAAGTAACATTATACAATGCTTAACATGCTTTCCAAAACATAAATTTTAAGGAAACCAAACTGGTCGCCAAGGGCGGGTAGTATAAGATATTTCTTTATTGTAAGGTCACTGACATAACTCAGGTTTATACGCTGAACCAGGATGTCTGTTTATATAATGAAGTAATAAGAAAATGGCACAGATGTCATATACGCACCGGGGTACCTAATTGTCTCCAAAATAGTTTATTCTGCTAGACATGGTAACACTGGCTATTGTTGTTTATTTATTAATAAATTGTTCATTTACTTGCGGTCAGCGTCTTCTTTTAACCTATGTTGCGACAGTTCAGGTGATCCACATTCCCTCCTTGAAGCCAAATAAGCAACGTTATAATGGTGACGCAGTTGGGACTTTTCAGCTGTATCAGCATCTCTAAGATTAGACTGACGATCGGCTGGTTCATGTCTACGCAATTCTGCTTGAGTAAAAGTTTAATTAATTTTTGATATTTTCAATGCTCTTGCATTACGTGAATTTTTCGATAAATTTGATTTCGCTTTGATAACATTCCTCTCTTTAAATTCTTATAACATTTTAAATTCAGTTAGACATGGTTAGACATGTAGCTAAGGCATATTTATCTCAATCTATCATACTTCACAAAAAACTATTATCCAAAAGGGCTTAGATTCTACATATTCCCGCGGCCGCCGCGCCATCTTGGATGTTTTGAGATTTCTTGGCGATTTTTTGTTGGCAGTGTTTTACATTTTATTTTCGTTAAGCCTAACATGAGCATAAAACACTGCTTGGCGACATTTACTACTTGGCGGAAACGGAGTGTTCACGCCAAGAAAAGATCCAAGATGGCGGCCGCTGGAATATATAACATCTGTTCCTAAAAAAGAGCACAGAAAGAGCTACATTTTAAAATGTCAACAAATATTTTACCCTTTTAAAGCTAAAAGAAATGTGGAATTAAAATTCAGCTGCCACACTACGATTTACAAACGTTTCTCCAATAAAAAAATTTATACTGAATCGTACTTTGATGACGCAATCATGTTAAAAAATTATTTTCTTTGAATGAAAATGTAAATTTCTTTAAAAATAAAGTAACTTTTATTGGAATTTCCTGAAATGAACGCTTAAGAATTAACACTCACAAAAAATTGTTTTATTCAGGTAATCTAGTTAGCTTTTTACTTTTTAAGAATGAAAATACATTTCCTGCTAATCATTACGTCATTTTCGACATTGTTAATTTTACTGTGCATAATGTTGACATTTGCTCTTCGAAAGTTTTTTTATTTTTTATTTTTAAATTTTAAATTAAAAGTTCCATCTTTATGTTAACCGCGCGTAGACGCGGAAACGGAGTGTTCATGCCAAGAAAAGATCGAAGATGGCTGCCGCTGGAATATATAACACCTGTTCCTAAAAAAGAGCACAAAAAGAGCTACATTTTAAAATGGCAACAAATATTTTACCCTTTTAAAGCTAAAAGAAATGTAGAATTAAAATTCAGCTGCCACACTACGATTTACAAACGTTTCTCCAATAAAAAAAAATTATACTGAATGGTACTTTGAT
The DNA here is from genome assembly GCA_963932465.1 of Maratus speciosus. Classification (NCBI taxonomy): domain Eukaryota; kingdom Metazoa; phylum Arthropoda; class Arachnida; order Araneae; family Salticidae; genus Maratus; species Maratus speciosus. Next base: position 170,895,214 of record OZ010790.1, on the reverse strand, counting down.
GACGCAATCATATTAAAAATTTATGTTCTTTGAATGAAAATGTAAATTTTTTAAAAATAAAGTAACTTTTATTGGAATTTCCTGAAATGAACGCTTAGGAATTAACATTCACAAAAAATTGTTTTATTCAGGTAATCTAGTTAACGTTTTACTTTTTAAGAATGAAAATACGTTTCCTGCTAATCATTACGTCATTTTCGACATTGATAATTTTGCTGTGCATAATATTGACATTTGCTCTTCAAAAGTTTTTATTTTTAAATTTTAAATAAAAAATTCCATCTTTATGTTAACCGCGCGCAGACGATAAACCGTAAGCATTCATAACAATTTTCATTAAATAGTAAGAATTAATACCATAACACAATCTCATTTTATTTCAACATCAAAACATATCCGTTTTATTTTCTATATATGACGTCACATTTGCCTTCTTTCCGCACTTATTCAAAATCCACGCACCTTGTATTATTAAAATTACTTGAAAATTTCCGTTTTAATCTTTCAATTGGAAATTAAATTATTATTCTGGGTTTTTATTTTTTGGCAACGAAAAAAGGATGATGGTTAAATTTTATCAGAAAAATGTCAATTCATTGTGTATGAAAAATAATGAAATTTTGGATTATTAAGCAAAATATTTGAATAAAATAAAATAAACATAGCCTATGTTCATTTCCGGGTTGTAATCCATCTATAACTAAAAATACAAAAGCATTAATTCATCCGTTTAGACGCTGTATTCATTCAAACATTCGGACACACAATGACATTTATAATATTACTAGCATATGGCCCGTCAAAAATGACGGGAAAGTGTTATTTTAAGTTTACAACATTAAGTCAGACTCAATTAAACAGGTGATTGATATGCATGATTATTCAGATAGTGGCAAGTCCTCAAAAGCATTAAAAAAATAGTGTTTGTAAAAGTCAACCTTCAAATGAAGAAAATATGACCACCTCATGCGGGGGAAAAAAAAGAACTTTTTCCAACAACCCTATGGCAAAATTCTCATTTTTTCTGCACATCTTTGATGAAATTCGTGTTTTTTTCGCAGCCTTTTGACGAAATGAGTGTTTTTATCGGGATTTGTTGAAAAATTTGCTTTTTTTTCTGCGCCCTTTTGACGAATTACACCTCTCGCGTTTCTTTGACAAAATTCAGGGAAGAGTGCCACTTGGCAAAAACAAATTGTTCAAAATCTTGCCAAAAATCTTTTCAAGATGGCGGAAAAACATCATTTTTAAATCTTTGTTATTTATAAATCAATGATTTTGCCCAAAAAATAGAAAATGGTGTAAAAACATGGATTTATAAACAACAAAGATTTAAAACCGAAGTTTTTCCGCCATCTTGAAAAATTTGTTACGAATGTCGGTAAAATCTCGCTCACAACTACCAAAAACTTACTGATATAAAATAAAAAGATAAATATAAATAAATACCAATAAATGAGACGGCGATTCATAAAAAAGGGGAGTTTCATACAGAAAAAAATATATAAAAAAAACTAAAAATACTTACACAAAAAACAAACAATCAGTTAAAATTTACAAACGAAAAAAAATCAATTTAATGTTTATGGTGAAATTCTCGTTTTTTCTGCACATCTTTGATGAAATTCATGTTTTTTTTCGCAGCCTTTTGACAAAATGACTTTTTTTACCACAATCCTTTCACAAAATGAGTGTTTTGTCGGGATTTTATCGGGATTTGTTGCAAAATTCACGTTTTTCCTGCGCCTTTTTGACGAATTACACCTCTCACGTTTCTTTGACAAAATTCAGGGAAGAGTTCCGTATCCTGTGTCGCTTGGCGAAAAAAATTGTGCCAAAAATCTTTTCAAGGTGACGGAAAAACTCAATTTTTAACTCTTTATGTTATTTATAAATCAATGATTTGCACAAAAAAATAGAAAATGATGTAAAAACATGGATTTATAAGTAACAAAGATTTAAAAACGAAGTTTTGCTGCCATCTTGAAAAATTTGTTACGAATGCAGGTAAAATCTCGCTCACAACTGCCAAAAAATTTATTAAACATAAAATAAAAGGATAAATATAAAGAAATACCAATAAATGAGACGGCGATTCATAAAAAAAAGGGGAGTTTCAAACAAAAAAAATTTCAAATATTTACACAAAAAACAAACAATCAGTTAAAATTTTAAAAAAATCAATAATTTAATGTTTAGAAAAAGGGATCCTAGTCAGGGTCTGAAACATCGTCAAGGTATGGTACTTCTCTTCTAACTGAATTAAATTTAAATTTTGATGGATGTTTGGTAATACACCCTCGATGTTTTCAGACTCTGAATTTTTTCGGCAGTCGTTGGCTGAATCGTCTGTCTCTAAAACGGTAAACCATGTAAAAATCGATATATTCACCAATAAAGGGTGCATTTTAAACAGCTAATGCAAAAATCCTAATAAAAAAAAAGAAATAAACAGCAGAGCAAGCGAGACTTACCTTACAATCAAAATACGTTGACAGAAGCACAGGTGCATCCGAATGTATGCAGCAAATTAGTTACGTAACAGAAAATTTAGCTGACTAACGGTTCACCTGATACTGATGAACCAATAAGCTTCAAGATCCCCCGATTTCAAAATTTACATTTTTTTTTAGGATCTTATGTTGAAACTTGCACTTTTGCAACTTTTCGATGAAAACCTCGTTTTCTCTGTGATCCTCTAATCAAAAAACATATTTTTTCTGTGATTATTTGACGAAATTCACGTTTTTCGCGATACTTTGATCAAATAATGCATTTTTTCTGCAGTCATCTGATGAAATTCATGTTTCTTCCACGATTATTTGGCGACATTCACATATTCCATGATCCTTAGACGAAACATGCATTCTAAAGGACCCTTTGGGAAAAATTGTGTTTTTTTCTGCGATCCTTTGACGGAATTCATATTCGTTTGATGAAACCACACTTTTTATACGATATTTTGATGATTTTTGCAATCCTTCGGGGAATGCAGACAGATGATAGTTGCAAGCTCCTGGCTATATGTTTTTTTCATGCTGTTTGTTTCTATACATGGACTAAATGCACAGTAGGTCATGGGAAAGGATTAGAAATAAACTCAATTTGCAGCTGCTTGTACTCGCATTTTTATTTTGTCAAATTCTGCTACCACCCCCCACCCCCCTTCTCGTCCTAAAAATGTCAACAAATTTTAATACTGATTTGCATCAATCCCAGGCATGATAAATTGTGCCGAAAAAATGGAATTCCCTGTTTTCGCTGGAAAGTGGCATGTCTGTAAATGCTTTTAAAAATATATGCATAGTTGAAAAAAAAAAAAAAAAAAAAAAAAAAAAAAGCTGTTGCATTTTTCAAACTGCAAAAAATAATTCACAGAAATATATTAAATTCAGCTTAAAAAATGCAGCATAGGTGAAATAAGAAACTTAAAAATAAAACAAAAAACATATGGCATTTCTTTAAAAAATCAGATGTTTATTTTTTAATTGTAGATGAAACTTTAAAATTTGATTCATACATTTGGCCAAAACTAAAACACCATTATGTGCATCATTGAAAGTAATACACATACAAAAAGCTATGTTTTTAACGGTACAAAAATTTAGTAAAATTAAAAAAAAATGTAATTTTGATTTTTAAATCTTTATTATAATGAAACGTTGCTGTGAGTGATAAACACTTTATGAACATGAACTTAAAATATGCATAGTTTAGATAAAAAATAAACAAAAAATTGTGCGTATGGGTGTTTAATTCTTTTCGGTGTAAACTCTGCTGAGTTTATCGGGCAAACTGAGAAATCCGTTGATTGCCGCGATCGCGCAATTCTTTTCCTGGTCAATTGGCGCCTTCTTTCCGAAAGCGATTCATTCGGAAAGTCCATAATAAAAATTAAAAAAACTTTTAAAACATTCAAAAATAACTATTGACAGATCAAAGCGAGTAGTGGCGAAAAATCAGCACGTTTATCCTCGGTTTTTCCTAAAGAAACAGCGTTCCACTGTTGCCACTACAGAAGAGTGAAATATATGAATCATTGATATGAATCAATATTCATATGAATGATTCATATGAATAATGATGAATAATCATTAAGTAATGTTTTTTAAAATATTTATTCAATAAATTACGTAATATTTCATATGTATGTCATAAACTGACTGATTGTAAATGTAAACAGTCGTACATAAAATTGTTGCTTATAAAGGTAAACAATAATGAAAAACGCATTTTAAAAAACTTAAAGGCTTTAATATGCTTTAAAAAATATATTTAAAGCAGAATCAGATGTTAGACGTATTTTTTTTTTTTTTTTTTTTTTTTTTTTTTTTGTTTGATGAATCGTCAAAGAGTCATTCATTTGTTTCTTAATTTGCTGGAATTTGAATCTAAATGGCAACAGTATCGTTTGTTTAGATTTCATTTCTAATAGCTTAATTTTAATTTAGAACTTAATACATTATAAATGGATATGATACACATGTTTTATATGAAAATATGCTGAACAGACATGATTTTAAGTAGAAAAAATTATCATTTAGCTGTCATATGTTAAGATATGTTTTTCATTAAGCCTAACATGGCGTTTAACTACGGTCGTTTCGCAGACCAGAGTGGTTCGCACCGGCATCGTTCCGCCGGTCAGCTTTTATTATAAGTTTTATTATAAGTAGATAAGGATATGCGACTCTAATAACATCTAATAATAAATGCTACGTTAAATTACGCTTCTGAGGTCGACAACATATTGAAAATACAGATAACCTTCAAATTTTTAATAGTAACAAATAATATTGACATCATATTTGGATTGTCCAGTAATTGTTTTTCTTTAGACGCTAAACAGGAAGTCATTACGCCAAGTAGTTTAGGCGTTATGCAAATGTACAGTTTGGAACTTCTAATGTTAAATTATTTTTAATTGCTTCCAAACAGATTGCAATATATGTAGTTTTTTAAATATAACTCCGAAAGAATTTTTGAAAAAGTTTGATTAGATTAGAAACGTCTGAGGAAAAAATATTGATTAATTATAAGTAAAATGACTATAATAAAAGAATAATGTATCTCAAATACTATCTATATCTCATTGGTAAGATTAAATTATTAATATCCTTTCCCAAGTGAACCCAAACGTTTTGACTATCTTGAGAAAACAAAATATGTATTTTTACGCACACATTGTTGCGCAAACATATTTTTTAAACGAAATGATGTACGTTGAATACAAATGCTTCATTAGATACGTAGAAGATGTCTACAATACTCAATTCAATATATATAATCGTAATAAACTTTGTATCCGTGCGTTTCTGCATAATAGTGCAACAGCTATTGCACTAAGATCTAAGAAAATTTATAAAATAGATATAGTACGAACTACGAGCACACCCCGTTTGCCACGTTTGACGCACAGTCGTGGAAAAAACAAAGTAACACCCCCCCCCCCCCCCCACCCCTACTAACTCCTCAACAAATTGTCGTAGAAGAAAGTTACTGGTACCGAACGATTGTAAATAAAGTCTACTTTTAAATGATGTATATAAAATCGGATTAGGGAACCATCTACATATTAAAACGAACCCAAACTTCCATTTTTCAATAGCAATACCCAATTTTAACAATATATTTCAAATCTTCGGTTCAAACTATGCCAAGACGCCAAATTTCGAGTCGTTTGAATGGTAAGTTTTTGAATTATAAACATTCAAAATTTAGTGCTTCTAATATTAAATTACATTTTCATATTTTCATTAATATCTCCTGAAATTATACTCCTAATGTGTTAATTTTTTGCCTAGCAATAATACTAACCCAAACATAAATATGTTGAATTTGCAATTTTTATAATTTTATGTTATGAATTATGAATTAGGAACTTGTTATTCGAAAAATTATTAATTACAACCTACAATTTTTTTGATGGATTTAGATTTATTAAGTCCTGCTTTATAGAAATCCAAAATTTCACATTTTTCTTCCTAGTAGTTTTCAAATTATGCTTAAAAAACAGCGAAATGATGGTTTAATGGGCCGTCTATGATAGAAGTGACTAGATATTTTGAAATTTCTTATGCTATCCTGTAATATAGCAGTATTCAATGACTGCTTGAGTGGCGCTTAAGATGCCTTGATCAAAAAAGGGGCTCTCTCGGTCAACAATCGAGTACCGAACTTCAATTTGGATACAGCCCCTAAAATACGCTCGTTTTAAAATAATTAATTTCTCGGAAACTTATCGTACGAATTGCATAAAAATTTGTTTTCAGGCTAATTGAAGGGTGTAGAGTTCATTTATGCTGTCAGAATTGTGTACTGCTGTTGAAAAAAAACAAACAAAGGTTATGATTCGTTTTAACCCTTAAATGCCAGGTGTTGATTTTCGGCAACATACCCAATTTAGCCTCTAAAATACTATTAGATATATTGAAGCTATAAAGCCTAATGTTGCCAATAAAATACATTCTGAAAACATTATTAAATCGATTTTCAACATGTAGATGGCAACACTTGTGCTGTTTAGGAATAAAGATAGATTTATTTTTCCAATTGTTCCTACTTGTTCTTTTTGTTTTGTTTGGAAGCTTTCAAAATACCCTATTTTGTTTTGCAGTAAGCAAGTAAAATTTATTTCTTATTATAGTTCCTAAAATTCTTGTGTGTTTAATATTACAGAATTTTACCAAGGAAAAATATTTTTTCAATTAAAGACCAGTATTGCCGATTAGTAACAAGCTGTTTTTTAGCCCTAAATCATACTTAAAACAAAATATGATTTTTTAAACTATTTTTCTCATGATTTATTTAAAAAAATAAATCCGAAACCATTATTACAATTATTTTTGAAAAGTCAGGCATTTAAGGGTTAATATGTGGATGGCCCCCTAAGCAAATTTTATATACATCATTTAAAAGTAGACTTTAACACCAATTGTGTGGTACCAGTAACTTTCTTCTACGATAATTGTTTGCAGAGTTAGTAAGGGGTGTTTACTTTTTTTTTCCACGACACGACTGTACAATTTCTGACTTGTTCAATCCGTATGATATCCTAACTAATCAGTATGAAACACTTAAAAATAATAAAAACTATTAAGATTGAGTTTACACCTTGTTGACGTGTTCTCTCCTGTTGAGAAAAGTTAGTTCAACATTAAAAGCAGTAATGTTCATATTTTGAGAGTTTGATCCTCTCCTAGTATCCACGATGTGTGTTTAGGTACTAAAATCGTCTCTGGTATCCTCCAATTAATAGATCGAACTTGATATATTATGAAACTGTTAAATAAAATAGTTCGGTATACATCGAGGGCCTGAGTTAAGTTAGTTCGAACGGAAAATACTTACAAATACACACACACACATACATATTTTAATGAATGTTATGTATTTAACTCACTCTTACCACTCCGTTGGCTCCGCTGCGGAGACATCATCTTTCTACAAACAAAATTTGTTTTTGGCACGAGTAATACAGGAAAATGAAATTTACCTTATTTAATCAGAGCTTTTTTGAAATTGTGTACTTAAAGGAAACTTTTTTTTTTTTTTTTTTTTAAGTGAATCTAGAGACGCCGGAGCGTCAAGGTTTAACCCTCCGACTACCAGAATTTTCAGCCCATTGTTTTCATGAGAAAAATCATTTTGAATGTACCTGTCGGATCCATCGAACCCGTCTGGGTTATACTTTTCATCATTTATAATATAAAATTAATGATTTCACGAATCGCAACTACATCTAATATAAATATAGCTTTTCATACTTTTTACACCGACTAAATAATAGCTATTTTCAATTTTAAGAATTAAACTGCAATGCATTACAAATCATATATCAATTTTTATTTATCAACTAGGGGGCTCTGCCCCCTGCAAGCTACGCTCACCAACCCCCGTTCAGACACCGCAGAATCTGAAAATCTAAAAATAAAATGGGTTTTAAAAATATTAGAGAAGATTAAATTATACTGAAAAAGCTGTGCAGATCTCCCTGTAAACGGGTTTCTATCCAATTCCATTTGATTGCAAAAATTTAACGGAGAATTAGTAGCTGTTAAGACATCCAATGGTTGTTTTCGTTTTTGATTAGAGAGGATCAGTTAAACATTAAAAAGGAGCTAAAATAAAATGAATTAAGCATTCAGAGTCTTTGTCAACCGATATTTTAAAACAATCTCTATAACAATAGCCTAAATCCTGTGACTATCATCAGCAGTTCCGCGCGGAACACTTTGCTTTTTATACTCTAGGTGCCATTTTGATAATTTAATGTTATCCAGGCACAGGTGATAAGTCGCCAAATATTATTCTATCCCCATCATTTCATCTATATTATAATAGTTCAAGTCATCAAATGACATAAACAAATACGATGTGATCCCTTCGACTTTCATATGAAAGTTTCGAACAAATGTCATATATTGGCGCGATTTTTTTCCAACGCCAATTTGGGGAACGCATCAACAGCATAAACAACAACATACGGCTTACCATATCAAGCAGAATAACGATACTTTGGCGCCAATTAAGTACCCGTTGCTTATATGACATTGGCGTCAGAAAAAAATCGCTCCAATATGGGGCCGTATATGACATCTGTGCCGAAAGAAAAAAAAGCCGGGTGCAAATCTCGCCAATATCTTTTTTTCAACTCGCCAGTTATCATTTTTTTTATTGTTCAAGTGGTAAATTAAAACATTGATTTGAAGTTGAAATTAAATGTCATGGTTTGTTACATAATTTAATATTTCGCCAGATGTCATATACGCACCGCATGTTTGGCATGATTTTTTTTTCTTTTTTACGAAAATTTGGCGAAAGCCTCGTTTTCGAATACCAATTACATACGTATTTTTGGTACTACTTAGTTATCCCGTCGACAAAAAATCTATCGCGAACTATAAGATTAAATGTCAATAACGCTTGATCGTAAATGTCACATTCACTTGACTTTTAGCAAGTTACACGTGTTTACTTCATCAAGTAATTTTTATTTCGACGTTTTATTTTTATATTTATTAATGTTATACTAATTTGTTTGTTCTTTCGTTATTTAAAAAAAAAAAATGTCAATTTGTACAATTTGGCGAGTGGTTTGGCGATTTATATAATTTGCGAAATTGGGTGACGGAATAACTACTACATTGTACCGTATTTTTAAATTATTTTCTATTATTTTCAAAAGGAAATAGCAAAAAAATAATTAATTAATATAGAACAAAATAATTTATATAAATTTAAAAAAGAAATAAAAGTAAATATACATTTATTATCTCTCTATTCTAAAAAAAAAGTAACTACCGCTGTCACCGCCGCCGCCGGTTTTGAATTTTTTGTGACCGGAGGTCTTTCTTCGTTAATATTGAGAAAAATAATGCATACAAAAATACGAAAATCAGTGGTTTCATACAGAAATGTTTGATAAACACGCTGATGCAGACAGTTTTGAAATCGAAGAATTATTTTAAGAGATATTTAATGCTAAAGTTGGACAAAATCGTTCCACTAAAAAAGTTTTATAGCAACAAAAACTATACATGGCAGTGTAATCATTTTTAGATCATTTTATGCGTTAGAATTTGCCGGAGTGCAGATTGCATTAATTTTTTTATTTTGACTCATTTTTTTCAGGTTTTATTTCTATTTTAAATTCAAATTTTCAGCATTTCTAGAGATATTTTTTACAGATTTCAGAAAATTGTACTAATTTAAACTGTTGCCAACTGTATAAAAAGCGCAAGCAATAATGTTTGCTTCAAATTAAAAAATTATTTACACGTGACTATTATGAACAGGAAAAAAACTTTCAAATTAGAATTAAATATTTATGTATAAAAAGCAGGAACTTATTAAAAATTACGTCATAAAAAGTATACACGTGAATTTTAAAAGAGAAAGGATATTGTAAAATAATAAATTCATTAAATGCGTTAGAAGTCTTAGGAAAAATTACGTCATATTTACGTCACATTATAGTTATTACATAAAATGAACACAAAATAATATTGCAAAAAAGTTTAAATTTAGAAATTGCGCTAGACATTTATTTAATATTTTGAGAAAATATTTTCAACTATTTTTGTTAGGAAAGCGCAAATAATATTTCATTGCTAACAAAAGTACTTTCACGCGATTATTTAAAAGAGAAAGAATAGCTTGGTAAAAATTACGTCAGATTAAAAACGATTAATTTAAAATGTCTCATTTAAAAGAACTTTCTTTTCGCTTTGTTAAAAAATACCAGGAGACAAAGACTCTGTTTACTTAATTCCTTTTATATTAGCTGATTTTGAAATGTTGTTACACGTGTCTACGTCATCAAGTTATTTTTATTTCGACGTTTTATTTGTATTTTTATTAATGTTGTACGAATTTATTTGTTCTTTCGTTATTTAAAATAAAAATTATGTCAATTTGTATAATTTGGCGATTTATATAATTTGGCGAAATTGGTCGACGGGATAATCAAGTAGTACCGCAGCGGATTTGGCGTTAAAATTCCCCAATCAAAGAGAAATGAATAGAAATTTGTTTATAGGGAGATCGCCACTGTTTATTAAATTATAATTCAATCTTTCGAAATATTTTTAAAGCCGATCAAATTAGCGTGCATTTAGAGCCTGCGGTGTCTGGACGGGGGTTGGCGAGCGTAGCTCGTAGGGGGCCGAGTTCCCTAGTTAAATAAACAACAATAGCCGGGCTACCATGTCTATCAAAATAATGCCATTTGTGCGCCAATTAGGTACCCCAGTGCGTATATGACATCTGTGTCTAATATTTTTCTTTTCGTTTTTTTTTTTTTTCTTAAGAAGTGAAAGCCATCAATTTAAAAGTTTCATTTTTAAATGAAAGTTTTGTATCTCTCTATTCTAAAAAAAAGTAACTACCGCTGTCACCGCCGCCGCCGGTTTTGAATTTTTTGTGACCGGAGGTCTTTCTTCGTTAATATTAAGAAAAATAATGCATACAAAATTATGAAAATCGGTGGTTTTATACAGAAATGTTTGATAAACACGCTGATGTAGACAGTTTTCAAATCGAAGAATTATTTTAAGAGATATTTAATGCTAAAGTTGGACAAAATCGTTCCACTAAAAAAGTTTTATTGCAGCAAAAATTATACATGACAGTGTAATCATTTTTACATCATTTTATGCGTTAGAATTTGCCGGAGTGCAGATTGTATGTCTTTTTTTAATTTGGATAATTTTTTGAGGTTTTATTTCTATTTTAAATTCAAATTTTCAGCATTTCTAGAGATATTTTTTACAGATTTTAGAAAGTCATATTAATTTAAACTGCTGCCAACTGTATAAACAGCGAAAACAATAATGTTTGCTTCAAAAAGAAAAAAAATATTTATACGTCTAATAAATTAAAAATTTATTTACACGTGGCTATTATAAACAGAAAAAAACGTTTGGATTTAGAATTAAATAATTATGTACAAAAAGCAGGAACTTATTAAAAATTACGTCATAAAAAACTATAATTACACGTGAATTTTAAGTAAGAAAGGAATTTGTAAAATAATAAATTTATTAACATGCGTTAGAAGTCTTAAATAGGAGAAATTACGTCATATTTACGTCACATTACAGTTATTACATAAAATGAACACAAAATAATATTGCAAAACGGTTTAAATTTAGAAATTGCACTAGACATTTATTTGGTATTTTGAGAGGATACTTTTCAACTATTTTTGTTAGGAAAGCGAAAATAATATTTCATTTCTAACACAAGGATTTTCACGTGAATATTAAAAAGAGAAAGAATAGTTTGGTCAAAATTACGTCAGATTAAAAACGATTAATTTAAAATGTCTCATTTAAAAGAACTTTCTTTTCGCTTTGTTAAAAAATACCAGGAGACAAAGACTCTGTTTACTTAATTCCTTCTATATTAGCTTATTTTGAAATGTTGTTACACGTGTCTACGTCATCAAGTTATTTTTATTTCGACGTTTTATTTGTATTTTTATTAATGTTGTACTAATTTATTTGTTCTTTCGTTATTTAAAATAAAAATTATGTCAATTTGTATAATTTGGCGAGTGGTTTGGCGATTTATATAATTTGGCGAAATTGGTCAACGGGATAATCAAGTAGTACCGCAGCGGATTTGGCGTTAAAATTTTCCAATCAAAGAGAAATGAATAGAAATTCGTTTATAGGGAGATAAACCACTGTTTTTTAAAAATATAACTCAATCTTTCGAAGTCTTTTTAAAGCCAATCAAATTAGCTTGCATTTAGAGTCTGCGGTGTCTGGACGGGGGTTGGCGAGCGTAGCTCGTAGGGGGCCGAGCCCCCTAGTATAATAAAATGATAACGAAATACAAAAAAGCATTGTTCTTAGCATAGATTTACAGGAAGCCCAACTGTTGCCAAATTAATTTAAAATAGTAACCTTTTCTGAATTATGAAAAAAAAAATCTGTTATGATTAAAATTTGAGTTGCCATCATTAGAAGCAATGTATTTAAAATTAGAAAAAAATTAATATTTCGAAAACTAATTCAAATTTAAAAATTCTAATACCAGTTTTGAAATGTGTGGATCAACACGGATTTTTGGTGTTAATTTCATCGCAAAGTATTCCATGTTTTAGGAGAAATCGCCGTGAAACAAAATCAGTTGCTTAATCAGTCGATTCAAAGAATTGATACATTTCAGGCGTTTCATATATTCGTTTCATAAATTCGTTTCATTAGGATTTTATATATATATAGGGTAGATATTAACTCCTTTATCTTAAAATTTCGCTACCATAATGTAAAAACAACTAGGGGGCTCGGCCCCCTACGAGCTACGCTCGCCAACCCCCGTCCAGACACCGCAGACTCTAAATGCACGCTAATTTGATCGGCTTTAAAAAGATTTCGAAAGATTGAATTATAATTTAAAAAACAGTGGCGATCTCCCTATAAACGAATTTCTATTCATTTCTCTTTGATTGGGGAATTTTAACGCCAAATCCGCTGCGGTACTACTTGATTATCCTGTCGACCAATTTCGCCAAATCATATAAATCGCCAAACCACTCGCCAAATTATACAAATTGATATAATTTTTATTTTAAATAACGAAAGAACAAATAAATTCGTACAACATTAATAAAAACACAAATAAAACGTCGAAATAAAAATAACTTGATGACGTATACACGTGTAACAACATTTCAAAATAAGCTAATATAAAAGGAATTAAGTAAAGAGAGTCTTTGTCTCCTGGTATTTTTTAACAAAGCGAAAAGAAAGTTCTTTTAAATGAGACATTTTAAATTAATTCTCAAAATATCAAATAAATGTCTAGTGCAATTTCTAAATTTAAACTTTTTTGCAATATTATTTTGTGTTCATTTTATGTAATAACTATAATGTGACGTAAAATGATGTAATTTCTCCTAAGACTTCTAACGCATGTTAATGAATTTATTATTTTACAATATCCTTTCTCTTTTAAAATTCCCGTGTATACTTTTTATGACGTAATTTTTAATAAGTTCCTGCTTTTTATACGTAATTATTTCATTCTAATTTGAAAGTTTTTTTCCTGTTTATAATAGTCACGTGTAAATAAATTTTTAATTTGAAGCAAACATTATTGCTTGCGCTTTTTATACAGTTGGCAACAGTTTAAATTAGTACAATTTTCTGAAATCTGTAAAAAATATCTCTAGAAATGATGAAAATTTGAATTTAAAATAGAAATAAAACCTGAAAAAATGAGTCAAAATAAAAAAATTAATGCAATCTGCACTCCGGCAAATTCTAACGCATAAAATGATCTAAAAATGATTACACTGCCATGTATAGTTTTTGCTGCTATAAAACTTTTTTAGTGTAACGATTTTGTCCAACTTTAGCATTAAATAACTCTTAAAATAATTCTTCGATTTGAAAACTGTCTGCATCAGCGTGTTTATCAAACATTTCTGTATAAAAACACCGATTTTCATATTTTTGTATGCATTATTTTTGTTAATATTAACGAAGAAAGGCCTCCGGTCACAAAAAAATCAAAACCGGCGGCGGCGGCGGCGGCGGCGGTGACAGCGGTAGTTACTTTTTTTTAGAATAGAGAGATACTTCATTCGTTGCGAAAATATTTTTAAATATACTTCCAAACATTTTAGAAATAAACTAAGAAATTTTAATATATTCATAAAAAAATCAGACGAAAGATCCTTTAATAAAATTTCTCAATCTTATTTAGCCTCATGTTTAATTAACATGTTATTTAAAACAATGGCATAGGGCGTGATGCTTACTATGCTTCATGCTTTTGAGCAATTTTCTATAACTTGTACTACATTAAAGGTTAAATCTTGAAGCTGTTAAAATAATTATAATTTTATGTTATTTCTCGTGACAAGTAAATAGTTTGAAACTTTATTAGAACTTGACATAATTTAGTATAAATATTTTGTTAATTTAATTAAAGCATGCATAAAATAAGATAAATTTACTAAAATTACAGTCCAATACTTTATTTCATAAGAATTTTAGTTTTATCATAACTTTAAAATCCCACTAATCCTCCGTAATAAGTGGATTAATTTCAGCAACTTAACCACGTTTCGAACCAGCAAATTTATTTGATGAATCTTTATTTGTTTAATTGCAGGTTTCTTGGTGCCCCCCCCCCCCATCTCATTTTTTTTCATTTCTTGTCACTTGTTGAGGGACTTGATTTCCAAGCTATTAATCTTATCCGGCTATGCTCCGGTGATGTGTCACAGTTGTCACAGGCTCATCAGCAAATTGTGTTGCAGGTGAAAAGGTGAAAGTTCAAGCGGTTACCCATTTACGAAGCAAATCCACGCCCTGTAGATGAGTATAAGTCTAGCACATCATGAGAAAAAAGTAGAAAAATGTATTACTGCAATGCAAAAGCGACTACGTAACATTAAGGATAAGAATAGTAGTTATGATAGAAAAAAAAAAAAAGGAAGAGAGGGTGAAAGAAAAAATTAGGCCCTTTTCATGAACACAATTAGAATTTTTTTTTTTTTCTGGGTAAAGTGGAAAGGAACTCTTTTTATTTTTTCCATTAACATAATCAGTAAGGACTTCATTAGAAAAAAAATTAAGATTTAAAAAAAAAAATTAAATTATCCATCTTTATCCATCTTGACTAACAAAACTGTCTGTCCAGATAACTGCAAACGTAGTTTCAATTTAAGTTTTAAACTAATAATATTTTAAATCACATTTTTAACTGGTTTTATGTAATCATAAAACCTAGTATTTTAACTAGATATGCCCGAAACACCAAAATATTTATTTTTTATTATTATATTTTAAGATTAAATTTTGTACATTGAAATTGTATTCTCTGTTGCAGTAATTTTCTTACCAAAGAAATGACTTCCATTGCCCCCAACTTCTGCGCTTACTTGTAGGTAAAAATATTAGAAAAGATATGCTACAGCCATTTTGAATATGTTCTGCACACATATAGTCAGTGAGATGAAAAATCTGAATTCCAGATTAGTGTGTTTTATATTTGTAAACTCTGTTACATAAATTTTAAATTTAAATATTGTCATTTTAATTAAAGTTTTATTTTCAATATATGAAATTAAGTTAATTTAATATAAATAAATACAATATTTGCATATTTCTATAAAACTATAGAAAATACAATTATTTCTTTGTTGTTAATATAGCAACTGTTACTGGTAACTTCTGTTACTACATATTTGTAACAGATGTAGATAAATTAACCAAAATCTAGTTTAAAATTCATATGCTCAATAAAAATCCATCAAGGTGATTCAGTGGTGCAATTGTTTTTAGAATAATGTAAATACACCTCTACTGTCTAATTTTTGTTGCTCATTGTAACTTCTGTTACAAAAATGTACCCTCTGTTACTATAATTTCTGTCACTCGCACTTTTTCCCTATATAATTTTTGTTATATATGAGCAGCTCTTAAATTTTTTTCCCGAAACATCTAAAGGCATGTCTTCTTTCAATATACTAAAACTATTTGACCACTTAAAAATATATTTAGTACAGGGCACTGAAAAATTTGGCTGTAATGTTGAATACAAGTAACAGGGGTTATATATTGTTATACAAATTAACACACATTGCTGTTTTCATTTGAATATAAAGTGACATATTCAAGTCTAATACACTAAATGATGATTTAATACTCTAGAAATAATATTTTGATAGGGATATAAATGTTGTAATTTGAGTGGAGATTTTGTCCAGTACAATATTCACCTTTAACCCCTTGAGGGGCAAGCAATTATGGTTGTGAAATGCTGAACTCCCACCGGAATCTTTGAAAAATTCTATTTCAAAATAAGTAAAAGCAATTTTACAGCTTTTTTTTTTTCCACCAAAGTTAGAAAAGTAAAATTTAATAAAATTTTTCTGGTGTAAAACTTCATTAATCGTAGGTGGTATGTAATATATACCGGTGCCCCTCAAGGGGTTAACTCACTCAGGGGCAAGTTACTTCTATTCGTAAAATGCTGAAATGAGTGAACGACACCAGACTTTACGAAGGAATTTATTTCAAAATAAGTAAAAGCTTTTGTTCACGTACTTGGGACACCCAACCAAGACGCCAACCGTGAGGTTAATGGAACTAATGTCCTGGCGGGAAAAAAGAATAGCAACTCGCTATGTTATATAAAAAAAATACAAAATACGCATGTTTAAGGTAGCCATGCAACTAAAATAATAAACATTGTGGTTTATAGGAGGTAACTCACCAACTAAATTATAAACTAAATAACATTAAAACAGGAATGCCAACACGGCCTGAAATGTTTATAGGTAACCTCCAACTTATTAAGAACTCCATAAAAAAAAAGAACCACAAAGAAGTACACTGATGGCAACATACTGTAAGGTAAATATCAATGTTCAAGGTAAATATCACAACGGGATTAAGTATAAGAATTTCCAAAGCACCACTGAACAGAGATAGAGACACAGTGAAAATTAAAGTTACTTGAAATGCTGGTACTTCTCAGACACTAAACATCTTGACTTTTCCAAAGAGTTCCTCAGCAAGATATGTATTTATATCAAAGTTCTTGAAAATCAAACTCACTATTCAACAGTGCTCACATACTACACTGAATCAAAAGACAACGTACTCAACTTCTGTACTTGCTCATGTACTTGATCACACGACCGAAGCACCAACCAAAGAATGGCATAGGATGTAACGCTCCGGTGGAAAATCCCCACAACAATCACCGATGCCGGACATCGGAAAGCACCCAAAATTACAAGGAAAAAGGCACATATTCTGACGAACTTACATAGTAAATCGTAAATTTACAAAACAATTGATGTTGCTTTCATCATAATAATAAAAATAAAAACAAAAGTGAAGTGACTTAAATATATAACAAAAGTTAAGACTATAAACCCTTGTTCAAGATTATGAAGTGTAAATGTTCATAAAAGTTCACTGTTCACTAATGTTCAAATGAGTTCAGTGTTCGAAAGAAAAATGTTCATAAAAGTTTTGTATAAGAAAAACTAACTTGAAGAAAGATCACCATAATGTTCAGACCTCAAGAGAAAATCGCTGCCAACAAAAATGTCAGACAAAGGACAGTTACTATAAAAGGCACAATGTTGAGCCTTTGATGTAGTGTCAGAAAACCACGTAATGTCCGTAGCGAACCACTGGTGAGTATTAACAGTATGATAGAAGTAAATAGTTACAAGTGTAAAAATTATCAAAATTTATACCTAATAAATGAGTATTCCCTATTAAGTGCGTTGTACATAGCACACAGTTTTCTATAGTTTGAACGGGTGATGAGAACGTTTCGAATGTTCCATCTCAGTGTACAATTCCTGTTGAATTTAAATGTACAAGGCATTAACGGACAATGTCCAAACAAATAATGTTGTATACTTCCTACATCACCACAGTTACACCTGTTATTTGGGCGTTTTCCTATTTTAAACAGATACTGTGGAAATGCTCCATGTGAAGAAAGAAAATAACCTATCACCTGGGATTCACATAGAAATAAATCGTTAACCTTGTTTAATATCGCATAAGTATCTCTTCCCTTCTCCGAATTTTCCCAAGAAACCTGCCATTGATCATGTAGAAGTGTTTTAAAATGACGCTTTAAAATAGAAGTTGGTGCAGGAATGCGTAGAAATTTATCATACAGATCATTTATAATAACTTATTTTGCCAACATGTCCGCTCTTTCATTTCCTGATATTCCAACATGCGATTTTATCCAGCCAATATATATGACTTTATTATGTAACAGGCGCAAAGAGTTGAAGATATTAAAAAGCTGACCGTTAGATGGAAATAAGCGCTGAAGAGCGTAAATTGATGACAAGCTGTCAGTATAAAGATGAAATGAATCATGCGGGGAGTCGATGCACCAACTGATAGCCTCGTCTATCGCAGCCAATTCTGCTTGAAAAACAGAGTTATAGTCATGTAATTTTAATCTCATGTCTAGCATAAAAGAATCCCTATACCAAACCGTAAATGCAGCTCCTACACTGTTCATCATTCGAGAACCATCAGTATACAATATCGGATGATTCATCACTGGTACTGTATCAACCACTGGCTTAACAAATTTTATATTTAAGTTTTCAAAGAAGTAAGGATAATTATATGTCCTCAGTTTATTCAAAAAATCTTCACCTTTAAAACACGTATTGTCAATCAAGACTGTACCATTTCCATAAATGATATTATAACGCTTAGAAGATAAATTCAGTTCTAAGTCAAGTGGTGGAGCACCCACCAAAACACACAATGCGTCATTAGAAATCGTACGATATGCCTTTAAGACAGATAGCAGACATAGACGTTGACATGAGAGTAATCTTGTTATTCCATGTTGATTTAAGTCAGGCATCCAGATCTCATGCCCATATGAAATACGTTTCTTCAAGACGGTATTGTACCATATTTTAAGATAAATAGAAGGAAGACCTCTATCACGGATTCTGGTTTGGCGCATTTTACACGTGAAATCGTTAAGCCTAGTTCTAATCATATCTAGGTGATCCATCCAGCGAAAATTGCTGTCAAGTAGAAATCCCAAATAAAGAATATTGTCCTTTACACTGATACTTTTGTCATTATGCTTAAAAATTGGTCTTCTTTTACTAAGAGTGTGGCTCCCAAACAGCATTGCGGCTGACTTCTCTGCACTAATTTGCAAATGATGTATAGAACAGATATCCGAAAAGTGATGAACACTAGTATTCATTTTATGTTCTAGCGCAGAGCGCGTATCTGCGCCCTCTATAATAACGCTATCATCAGCATAAGAAATAATCAGTAATCCTCTCTGCTTGCAACTCTTTAAAATCCTGTCAGCAACTAGTGTCCAGATAAACGGCCCAAGACATGACCCTTGCGGGCAGCCACGGAATACATGAAACCATGTTAATCCATGCGTATATTTAAAACAAATAAGCCTATGACTCATGTAATTTTTAAGTGTAGACATCATATAATCAAAAATAGGTAAGATATTTATGATATCGGCTACAATACGCCAATCCAAAACGTCGAAGGTACCACTGATATCAAAAGAAATCATTGCACAGTATTTATATACTGATAGTGTTTCTCCAATGATATTCTTTAACGCAGAAAGTGCTGTCAAGGTGCTCCGTCCCTCACGAAAGCCATGTTGTCCATCATCAAGATAATTAGAAGACTCCAGCATCGTAATAACTCGAAGTTTTAAAAGTCTTTCATATAACTTACCCATCATAGGGAGAAGAGTAATAGGTCGATACGAATTAATTTTTTCAGCTGTCCTATTACGTTTTCGAAAAAAGATGATCCTTCCTCGTTTCCAACATTTTGGGAAGTGACAAAGTAAAAGACAAGTATTAAATAGCGTCAACATAAGAGTTGTAAATCTGTTACACAAATTTTTAATAATTATTCCATCAATATCGTCCGGTTCTGGAGCTTTATTTATGTCCTGAAGGCGCAGTACATGAAAGAGTTCTTTTTCTTTAAATGGAATAAAATCAGGTGATGAGGAATAATTGAATGAGTTAATGTACTTATAAGGGACAGAAGGTCGATAATCCACGTCAAAATGACCAGACATAAGGCTATGTGCTACGCTATCATATGTGTCAACCACAGAAGATTCTTCTAATGTAGTAAAGATCATGTCGTTATGTTTCAGGGTTTTACCTGAGTTCACTTACTTGATCACCCGACCGGAGCACCAACCAAAGAATGGCATAGGATGCAACGCTCCGGTGGAAAATCCCCACAACAATCACCGATGCTGGACATCGGAAAGCACCCAAAATAACAAGGAAAAAGGCACATATTCTGACGAACTTACATAGTAAATCGTAAATTTACAAAACAATTGATGTTGCTTTCATCATAATAATAAAAATAAAAACAGAAGTGAAGTGACTTAAATGTATAACAAAAGTTAAGACTCTAAATCCTTGTTCAAGATTATGAAGTGTAAATGTTCATAAAAGTTCACTGTTCACTAATCTTCAAATGAGTTCAGTGTTCGAAAGAAAAATGTTCATAAAAGTTTTATATAAGAAAAACTAACTTGAAGAAAGATCACCATAATGTTCAGACCTCAAGAGAAAATCGCCGCCAACAAAAATGTCAGACAAAGGACAGTTACTATAAAAGGCACAATGTTGAGCCTTTGATGTAGTGTCAGAAAACCACGTAATGTCCGTAGCGAACCACTGATGAGTATTAACAGTGTGATAGAAGTAAATAGTTACAAGTGTAAAAATTATCAAAATTTATACCTAATAAATGAGTATTCCCTATTAAGTGCGTTGTACATAGCACACAGTTTTCTATAGTTTGAACGGGTGATGAGAACGTTTCGAATGTTCCATCTCAGTGTACAATTCCTGTTGAATTTAAATGTACAAGGCATTAACGGACAATGTCCAAACAAATAATGTTGTATACTTCCTACATCACCACAGTTACACCTGTTATTTGGGCGTTTTCCTATTTTAAACAGATACTGTGAAAATGCTCCATGTGAAGAAAGAAAATAACCTATCACCTGGGATTCACATAGAAATAAATCGTCAACCTTGTTTAATATCGCATAAGTATATCTTCCCTTCTCCGAATTTTCCCAAGAAACCTGCCATTGATCATGTAGAAGTGTTTTAAAATGACGCTTTAAAATAGAAGTTGGTGCAGGAATGCGTAGAACTTTATCATACAGATCATTTATAATAACTGATTTTGCCAACATGTCCGCTCTTTCATTTCCTGATATTCCAACATGCGATTTTATCCAGCCAATATATATGACTTTATTATGTAACAGGCGCAAAGAGTTGAAGATATTAAAAAGCTGACCGTTAGATGGAAATAAGCGCTGAAGAGCGTAAATTGATGACAAGCTGTCAGTATAAAGATGAAATGAATCATGCGGGGAGTCGATGCACCAACTGATAGCCTCGTCTATCGCAGCCAATTCTGCTTGAAAAACAGAGTTATAGTCATGTAATTTTAATCTCATGTCTAGCATAAAAGAATCCCTATACCAAACCGTAAATGTAGCTCCTACACTGTTCATCATTCGAGAACCATCAGTATACAATATCGGATGATTCACCACTGGTACTGTATCAACCACTGGCTTAACAAATTTTATATTTAAGTTTTCAAAGAAGTAAGGATAATTATATGTCCTCAGTTTATTCATAAAATCTTCACCTTTAAAACACATATTGTCAATCAAGACTGTACCATTTCCATAAATGATATTATAACGCTTAGAAGATAAATTCAGTTCTAAGTCAAGTGGTGGAGCACCCACCAAAACACACAATGCGTCATTAGAAATCGTACGATATGCCTTTAAGACAGATAGCAGACATAGACGTTGACATGAGAGTAATCTTGTTATTCCATGTTGATTTAAGTCAGGCATCCAGATCTCATGCCCATATGAAATACGTTTCTTCAAGACGGTATTGTACCATATTTTAAGATAAATAGAAGGAAGACCTCTATCACGGATTCTGGTTTTGCGCATTTTACACGTGAAATCGTTAAGCCTAGTTCTAATCATATCTAGGTGATCCATCCAGCGAAAATTGCTGTCAAGTAGAAATCCCAAATAAAGAATATTGTCCTTTACACTGATACTTTTGTCATTATGTTTAAAAATTGGTCTTCTTTTACTAAGAGTGTGGCTCCCAAACAGCATTGCGGCTGACTTCTCTGCACTAATTTGCAAATGATGTATAGAACAGATATCCGAAAAGTGATGAACACTAGTATTCATTTTATGTTCTAGCGCAGAGCGCGTATCTGCGCCCTCTATAATAACTCTATCATCAGCATAAGAAATAACCAGTAATCCTCTCTGCTTGCAACTCTTTAAAATCCTGTCAGCAACTAGTGCCCAGATAAACGGCCCAAGACATGACCCTTGCGGGCAGCCACGGAATACATGAAACCATGTTAATCCATGCGTATATTTAAAACAAATAAGCCTATGACTCATGTAATTTTTAAGTGTAGACTTCATATAATCAAAAATAGGTAAGATATTTATGATATCGGCTACAATACGCCAATCCAAAACGTCGAAGGTACCACTGATATCAAAAGAAATCATTGCACAGTATTTATATACTGATAGTGTTTCTCCAATGATATTCTTTAACGCAGAAAGTGCTGTCAAGGTGCTCCGTCCCTCACGAAAGCCATGTTGTCCATCATCAAGATAATTAGAAGACTCCAGCATCGTAATAACTCGAAGTTTTAAAAGTCTTTCATATAACTTACCCATCATAGGGAGAAGAGTAATAGGTCGATACGAATTAATTTTTTCAGCTGTCCTATTACGTTTTCGAAAAAAGATGATCCTTCCTCGTTTCTAACATTTTGGGAAGTGACAAAGTAAAAGACAAGTATTAAATAGCGTCAACATAAGAGTTGTAAATCTGTTACACAAATTTTTAATAATTATTCCATCAATATCGTCCGGTTCTGGAGCTTTATTTATGTCCTGAAGGCGCAGTACATGAAAGAGTTATTTTTCTTTAAATGGAATAAAATCAGGTGATGAGGAATAATTGAATGAGTTAATGTACTCATAAGGGACAGAAGGTCGATAATCCACGTCAAAATGACCAGACATAAGGCTATGTGCTACGCTATCATATGTGTCAACCACAGAAGATTCTTCTAATGTAGTAAAGATCATGTCGTTATGTTTCAGGGTTTTACCTGAGTTCACTTACTTGATCACCCGACCGGAGCACCAACCAAAGAATGGCATAGGATGCAACGCTCCGGTGGAAAATCCCCACAACAATCACCGATGCTGGACATCGGAAAGCACCCAAAATAACAAGGAAAAAGGCACATATTCTGACGAACTTACACAGTAAATCGTAAATTTACAAAACAATTGATGTTGCTTTCATCATAATAATAAAAATAAAAACAGAAGTGAAGTGACTTAAATGTATAACAAAAGTAAGACTCTAAATCCTTGTTCAAGATTATGAAGTGTAAATGTTCATAAAAGTTCACTGTTCACTAATCTTCAAATGAGTTCAGTGTTCGAAAGAAAAATGTTCATAAAAGTTTTATATAAGAAAAACTAACTTGAAGAAAGATCACCATAATGTTCAGACCTCAAGAGAAAATCGCCGCCAACAAAAATGTCAGACAAAGGACAGTTACTATAAAAGGCACAATGTTGAGCCTTTGATGTAGTGTCAGAAAACCACGTAATGTCCGTAGCGAACCACTGATGAGTATTAACAGTATGATAGAAGTAAATAGTTACAAGTGCAAAAATTATCAAAATTTATACCTAATAAATGAGTATTCCCTATTAAGTGCGTTGTACATAGCACACAGTTTTCTATAGTTTGAACGGGTGATGAGAACGTTTCGAATGTTCCATCTCAGTGTACAATTCCTGTTGAATTTAAATGTACAAGGCATTAACGGACAATGTCCAAACAAATAATGTTGTATACTTCCTACATCACCACAGATACACCTGTTATTTGGGCGTTTTCCTATTTTAAACAGATACTGTGAAAATGCTCCATGTGAAGAAAGAAAATAACCTATCACCTGGGATTCACATAGAAATAAATCGTCAACCTTGTTTAATATCGCATAAGTATATCTTCCCTTCTCCGAATTTTCCCAAGAAACCTGCCATTGATCATGTAGAAGTGTTTTAAAATGACGCTTTAAAATAGAAGTTGGTGCAGGAATGCGTAGAACTTTATCATACAGATCATTTATAATAACTGATTTTGCCAACATGTCCGCTCTTTCATTTCCTGATATTCCAACATGCGATTTTATCCAGCCAATATATATGACTTTATTATGTAACAGGCGCAAAGAGTTGAAGATATTAAAAAGCTGACCGTTAGATGGAAATAAGCGCTGAAGAGCGTAAATTGATGACAAGCTGTCAGTATAAAGATGAAATGAATCATGCGGGGAGTCTATGCACCAACTGATAGCCTCGTCTATCGCAGCCAATTCTGCTTGAAAAACAGAGTTATAGTCATGTAATTTTAATCTCATGTCTAGCATATAAGAATCCCTATACCAAACCGTAAATGTAGCTCCTACACTGTTCATCATTCGAGAACCATCAGTATACAATATCGGATGATTCACCACTGGTACTGTATCAACCACTGGCTTAACAAATTTTATATTTAAGTTTTCAAAGAAGTAAGGATAATTATATGTCCTCAGTTTATTCAAAAAATCTTCACCTTTAAAACACGTATTGTCAATCAAGACTGTACCATTTCCATAAATGATATTATAACGCTTAGAAGATAAATTCAGTTCTAAGTCAAGTGGTGGAGCACCCACCAAAACACACAATGCGTCATTAGAAATCGTACGATATGCCTTTAAGACAGATAGCAGACATAGACGTTGACATGAGAGTAATCTTGTTATTCCATGTTGATTTAAGTCAGGCATCCAGATCTCATGCCCATATGAAATACGTTTCTTCAAGACGGTATTGTACCATATTTTAAGATAAATAGAAGGAAGACCTCTATCACGGATTCTGGTTTGGCGCATTTTACACGTGAAATCGTTAAGCCTAGTTCGAATCATATCTAGGTGATCCATCCAGCGAAAATTGCTGTCAAGTAGAAATCCCAAATAAAGAGTATTGTCCTTTACACTGATACTTTTGTCATTATGTTTAAAAATTGGTCTTCTTTTACTAAGAGTGTGGCTCCCAAACAGCATTGCGGCTGACTTCTCTGCACTAATTTGCAAATGATGTATAGAACAGATATCCGAAAAGTGATGAACACTAGTATTCATTTTATGTTCTAGCGCAGAGCGCGTATCTGCGCCCTCTATAATAACTCTATCATCAGCATAAGAAATAACCAGTAATCCTCTCTGCTTGCAACTCTTTAAAATCCTGTCAGCAACTAGTGTCCAGATAAACGGCCCAAGACATGACCCTTGCGGGCAGCCACGGAATACATGAAACCATGTTAATCCATGCGTATATTTAAAACAAATAAGCCTATGACTCATGTAATTTTTAAGTGTAGACTTCATATAATCAAAAATAGGTAAGATAGTTATGATATCGGCTACAATACGCCAATCCAAAACGTCGAAGGTACCACTGATATCAAAAGAAATCATTGCACAGTATTTATATACTGATAGTGTTTCTCCAATGATATTCTTTAACGCAGAAAGTGCTGTCAAGGTGCTCCGTCCCTCACGAAAGCCATGTTGTCCATCATCAAGATAATTAGAAGACTCCAGCATCGTAATAACTCGAAGTTTTAAAAGTCTTTCATATAACTTACCCATCATAGGGAGAAGAGTAATAGGTCGATACGAATTAATTTTTTCAGCTGTCCTATTACGTTTTCTAAAAAAGATGATCCTTCCTCGTTTTTAACATTTTGGGAAGTGACAAAGTAAAAGACAAGTATTAAATAGCGTCAACATAAGGGTTGTAAATCTGTTACACAAATTTTTAATAATTATTCCATCAATATCGTCCGGTTCTGGAGCTTTATTTATGTCCTGAAGGCGCAGTACATGAAAGAGTTCTTTTTCTTTAAATGGAATAAAATCAGGTGATGAGGAATAATTGAATGAGTTAATGTACTCATAAGGGACAGAAGGTCGATAATCCACGTCAAAATGACCAGACATAAGGCTATTTGCTACGCTATCATATGTGTCAAACACAGAAGATTCTTCTAATGTAGTAAAGATCATGTCGTTATGTTTCAGGGTTTTACCTGAGTTCACTTACTTGATCACCCGACCGGAGCACCAACCAAAGAATGGCATAGGATGGAACGCTCCGGTGGAAAATCCCCACAACAATCACCGATGCTGGACATCGGAAAGCACCCAAAATAACAAGGAAAAAGGCACATATTCTGACGAACTTACATAGTAAATCGTAAATTTACAAAACAATTGATGTTGCTTTCATCATAATAATAAAAATAAAAACAAAAGTGAAGTGACTTAAATGTATAACAAAAGTTAAGACTCTAAATCCTTGTTCAAGATTATGAAGTGTAAATGTTCATAAAAGTTCACTGTTCACTAATGTTCAAATGAGTTCAGTGTTCGAAAGAAAAATTTTCATAAAAGTTTTATATAAGAAAAACTAACTTGAAGAAAGATCACCATAATGTTCAGACCTCAAGAGAAAATCGCCGCCAACAAAAATGTCAGACAAAGGACAGTTACTATAAAAGGCACAATGTTGAGCCTTTGATGTAGTGTCAGAAAACCACGTAATGTCCGTAGCGAACCACTGATGAGTATTAACAGTATGATAGAAGTAAATAGTTACAAGTGTAAAAATTATCAAAATTTATACCTAATAAATGAGTATTCCCTATTAAGTGCGTTGTACATAGCACACAGTTTTCTATAGTTTGAACGGGTGATGAGAACGTTTCGAATGTTCCATCTCAGTGTACAATTCCTGTTGAATTTAAATGTACAAGGCATTAACGGACAATGTCCAAACAAATAATGTTGTATACTTCCTACATCACCACAGTTACACCTGTTATTTGGGCGTTTTCCTATTTTAAACAGATACTGTGGAAATGCTCCATGTGAAGAAAGAAAATAACCTATCACCTGGGATTCACATAGAAATAAATCGTTAACCTTGTTTAATATCGCATAAGTATCTCTTCCATTCTCCGAATTTTCCCAAGAAACCTGCCATTGATCATGTAGAAGTGTTTTAAAATGACGTTTAAAATAGAAGTTGGTGCAGGAATGCGTAGAACTTTATCATACAGATCATTTATAATAACTGATTTTGCCAACATGTCCGCTCTTTCATTTCCTGATATTCCAACATGCGATTTTATCCAGCCAATATATATGACTTTATTATGTAACAGGCGCAAAGAGTTGAAGATATTAAAAAGCTGACCGTTAGATGGAAATAAGCGCTGAAGAGCGTAAATTGATGACAAGCTGTCAGTATAAAGATGAAATGAATCATGCGGGGAGTCGATGCACCAACTGATAGCCTCGTCTATCGCAGCCAATTCTGCTTGAAAAACAGAGTTATAGTCATGTAATTTTAATCTCATGTCTAGCATAAAAGAATCCCTATACCAAACCGTAAATGCAGCTCCTACACTGTTCATCATTCGAGAACCATCAGTATACAATATCGGATGATTCACCACTGGTACTGTATCAACCACTGGCTTAACAAATTTTATATTTAAGTTTTCAAAGAAGTAAGGATAATTATATGTCCTCAGTTTATTCATAAAATCTTCACCTTTAAAACACACATTGTCAATCAAGACTGTACCATTTCCATAAATGATATTATAACGCTTAGAAGACAAATTCCAGTTCTATGTCAAGTGGTGGAGCACCCACCAAAACACACAATGCGTCATTAGAAATCGCACGATATGCCTTTAAGACAGATAGCAGACATAGACGTTGACATGAGAGTAATCTTGTTATTCCATGTTGATTTAAGTCAGGCATCCAGATCTCATGCCCATATGAAATACGTTTCTTCAAGACGGTATTGTACCATATTTTAAGATAAATAGAAGGAAGACCTCTATCACGGATTCTGGTTTGGCGCATTTTACACGTGAAATCGTTAAGCCTAGTTCTAATCATATCTAGGTGATCCATCCAGCGAAAATTGCTGTCAAGTAGAAATCCCAAATAAAGAATATTGTCCTTTACACTGATACTTGCTCATGTACTTAATAAAAATAAATTTTTCATTCCAATATTTTGGTGCGTATGTGGTATTTAGGAATTAATATTAAGAGGTACAAAAAAGAACCATCGCCCTCAAAGGGATTAAGGCAATTTTAGGTGACTGTATTGTTATCCTAACTATGAATTTTTCTATGCTGGAACTGATTTTATATAGGTTGTATATATATATATATAAACACAGAAAAAAAATATTTGGTGAAAACAGCATACTTAAAATATATATATATATTGGGACATAACATTTTTTTTTCACCCGAGAAATAAATAGAGAAGAAACTCAGACGACCGCAAGCAGCGAACCCGAAATAAGGAGGGAGGAACTTCACTGTATTGTGAAGTCCGCAGTAGAAAATCATAGGATAGTATAGAAAAGATTGTTCACAAGCTCTATACTGCCTAAAAAGTTGAACAAAGCCAATTTCCTTAAAAAAAAGACACTTTTCAGTAACTATACAATAAAAAATTTCAAATATATAATTTTAAATAAAGGGCAGGAGCTATAAGCGAATTTATGACTCTCTACCGGAAGAAAGCTCAACATTTAAATATATATATATGTTAAGGGGGTTCCGGGCTCAAAATTCTATTTTTTTTATTTATAGAGATTTTGTTATGAATTTTTTCTGAAATATCTTTTAATATAATAAGAATATTGAATGTAAAAAAATCTGAAAATTTTTAAATATATTTTTTTTTAAATTTAAATTGCAAAATTTTCAACATGTTTAATTTTTGATATAACTCTGGAAGTACTTACTCGATTTACAAAATTTTGACACTTTTGTGTACAGAAATGTGTAATTTTAATTTGTTTTCGGTATTTGTTAGACTATTGATTAGGAATTTTACAAAAGTTTTTTTATGAGTGAGTTTTTTTATGAGTGAGTTTTGCATTAATTAGTATGTTTTCACAAATAACACTCAAAATTAGAAATCCTGAAGACAATTTGTTGGAAATATAATATAAAATCTCTGTTAAAAATTTCATACATATATCTTGCAAGGAACTTTAGATATATTCTTTTAATATTGACAAATCGTAAAAAGAATCATTCTGAGATAAATGGGGCTTAAGTTCTCGTCTGCGGGTAGCTGATGCATTGCTTCTCAAGGCAAAAGGTGTTATATCGCTGGATCTGATTAAGATAAAAGCATGCGGTTCGCGGTATTTAACGCTAAAAACTCAGTATATTTTTTTAAGCCAAAAAAATTGAATTTTTTTTTAGAATTTTTAGCCCCGGACCCCCTTAAATATGTTTCTATATAAATGTTGCAAATTTCAGTATTATCAAAATTCTCGAAACCTGTGTGAAAAGTACATTTTTGGGGTTTGGTGGTTGATAACACAACATTCTGTTTAACATGATGAGTCCTGCTGGTAAAATAAAACTAAAAGTACACATTCATTGCTTTTGTACAAACAGCTATTTGTTCCAAATTTCATGCTGTAGGCGTCTGGTAAATTAGATTCGCAAATATAGGACTAAAATCCTCAACCCCTTTAAAATATCAATTTAATTATCAATAAACTAAATTCACACAATAACAAATTGAAGGGCTTTAAACAAGTGAATGAATACAAATCCTCAAAATTTTGGATTGTAAAGTGTTGATGTTAAATAATTATGAACATTTCTTACTTTCCTTGGCATATTGTCTTTACCCTTTCATGATCAAGTAATTGTGTTTTTGTAATGTTGAATTCACACAGGAAATTTCGAAACATTTCGTTTCAAAATAAGGAAAAGCAATTTTTCCAAAATTTTCCACCAAAGTTGTAAAACTAAAATTTAATAAAACTTTTTTGGTAAAAATCTTGATTAAAATTAGGTAGGATATAATATATCCCACCGCCCTCAAGGGGTTAAAAGCATTTTACAAACTCAGGTGGAAATAAATTTTATTTTATAAGGAAATAAGCAACAGTGCTGCCGATTCTTTATTTTGTTCCTAAGAATAAAACATCCAGCTATATAGAAATAAAGTAAAAATGTAAGAAGTGTATCAATTAGTTTATTTTTATATGAAAAGAAAAAAGAGTCACATTTGTGTACCTCAGGTCTGAAGATGTTACGAAATACCGTAAAATTATCTGTCAGTGTAAAGATATTAATTTAATGAACAGTGCAATGAAATATTTGTTTTTTTTTTTAATTATTAGTATTTATTCAAAAGTTATAGACAAATAAACAACAAGAAAATAAGAAACACATATTGCTTAGGGCAACATGAAGTAGCATTCATTTATTTAAATACCGCCAATCAGCATGAGCGTTTAGAGATCCAATCCATGTCATCATGTTTTGACAATGACTCAGCCAGGCAACATTAAGAATCAAATGTTGTTCTCATGTTTCGGAGTTATGGGAAGGACATTTGTTAGTGCTTTATGTGATTAGCATTAGAGTTGCGAGTAATACATAAGGCAATTAAAGAAATAGAAATTAAAGGAAGTGTTGGTTAGTCACTTAGAAATCTATATAAAATGCTAATAAAGTTAATATAATAATGCTAATATAAGCTATATAAAGTGCTATTAAATAACAAAATTGCAGTTAGGATGAAATTAAAAGGTAAATTGGTGACATTGTAACTAAAGGTCGCATTTCTAAATTTTTGAATACGTATAAGGAGACTGTTAATACTAAACCATACTGGCAAAGGCAAGAAAAGGTGTACAACTGCAAATGATTATGGAACTAAGAAACTGTGAATAGGTGACGGAAGAAAATCATCCTGATTTATATAAGGTAAAATGCGCAAGCCAGTGTAATGTTGGGTGCAAGGGCTGTTCTGCACAGACAGCAAGGATTTGGATTAAATGCTAGACGTCTACGACAAAAGCCATTTTTATCGCTCCAACAAAGGTTGAAAGGGTTATACAGGGTTAAAACACATATAAACTGCACAGCGGAATAATGGACAGTGTTACTAACCTTCATGTTTTGTAGTGACGTCA
The DNA here is from genome assembly GCA_963932465.1 of Maratus speciosus. Taxonomy (NCBI): domain Eukaryota; kingdom Metazoa; phylum Arthropoda; class Arachnida; order Araneae; family Salticidae; genus Maratus; species Maratus speciosus. The sequence goes on along the minus strand of OZ010790.1, from coordinate 170,863,957 downwards.
TAAATTACGTGAGGAGAAGAATCGGAAAAGATTTGCATCGAAATTATATTGCACACACCATGAAGCATCCAGTTAATGTTGAGATATGCAGTTGTATAACATCAAAAGATGTGGGTCGAATTTATGTGGTTAAAAGGAATATGAATGCCAAAATGTATAAATGAAATACCTTCCGCATATGATCTTTTTCAATATAATGAAACATTTATATTTCAACAAGATTCATCTCTATGCCATGTTGCTAAAGTGTGCATAAAGTGGTTCCAAGAATCATATTCTAGTGTTCGAATGGTCCAGACGTTAACGCACTTGGAAATTATTATCGCCGACTATAGACACTTATTGCACAGAAGCAACCCAGAAACAAATATCAATTAATAGAAACAATAATTCAATCATCAAAGCAAATTATAACGCCTTCAGAACTAAAAGGTTTGCCTCACTCCACGAAAAGGCATTGTAAGGCCGTAATTAAGAGTAAAGCTTTTCGAACTACGTATTAACTGACATTGTGATAATTTCTATTTTTTCGATATGTTCCAGTTTTCTTCTTTATAACTGCAGTTTTAATACACATTCCTTCATGAAATTTGTTGCATTACTTTCTTCATTAAATTATCTTTTTATTAGTATATAATTTTATATTAATACATAAAGAGTAAGTGGTCTTATGAACTATCACATCTTTTCAAAAGTCACAATTTTAGCAACTACTGTGCAAAGAGCATAGCAAATACATTTAATAATATTACGTAAAAATAATTCTGGTATGAATCATTGTAACTTATTTTATCAAAATGTTTTTTTTTAACTAATTTATCATAAATCCCCAATTCTAGATCAAAAAATATATTCAATAGAAAATTTTACTGTGAAAAGAAAATGTGAACTAAATCCATTACATTATGTTGAATTGATTCCCAATTGAATCCCATTCAAGTTCGTGGATTTTTTTTTATTATGATTCAATCATTGTTATTGAAATTTAAAAATTCAGTTTTAGAAAATATAAATTTTTCTGGATGTACTAGTATATCACATTCATTTACTAATTTCGTTAACCAATCAGATTAGTCGTCAATTAACGAATCGAAATGTTATCTTAGCTACTCAGTTTTATTGCAAGGCCTTTTATTTTCCATAACACTTTAAATTAATAATATCATTCTTCAGTCAAATTTACTACCTTCTCTCATATTCATAACACAATGTTTAAGTTAATAGTTTATACGCCTCTTTGAGAATAACAACATATTTTCATACATTTTATTTTATTGCTGAGTGAAATTCAAGACAAATTATCATAAATATTTCCATTACCAACACAATAGCATAGTAAATCATGAAGTTTACGATCTAGCATGTCTTAATGCATAATTCGATTTATAACATATTTCATCTCTTAAGCTGATAATGCATGTGTGCCTTTTACATATTTGCTGTAGGGTATATATAAAGTTTGTTTTCGTGTGATGCAATTTCTGGGTAATTAGGATATTTCAAAATATCCTGTCTGAATCAAAAATATAGTTATCGCAATTTATCTAATTACATTCTAATAAACCTGCAGTGTTGAAAATACACACGTATTAATGGTAATGACAACTAATATTTCTTCCTAAAATAAATGCGTTCATTTTGATGTATTTCTGTAGCATATGATATATTATATTGATAAGGATATAAATATGAAGATTTCGTTTATTAAATAAGCTGTCTTTTCTCGATTATTTGTTTAGGTTATGCAGAAGTAATATTGTCACGTAATTAATTATATTTAGAGCGCATATTAATATCAAAATTTAAATATTGTCATATATTTATGATGGAAATGTAAATACACTTATTGTGAAAAAATAAGACAAAAATACATATATAGTCGATATATCAAATTTATTCTTTTGCAATTTTCATGAAGTACAGAGCTTATATCGCTGATATTCAAATGTCTAAACAAAATTTGCGTAAAAAAGTTCCAAAACTTAATGTATAACTACATACTTGCCAAACTCCCACTTTTTTAAAATATACAAAACATACTTTAAATCAGAAATTTTATTTAAAAATTTCTATCAGTTATGTTTCAAATGACTTCCACATAGAAGCAAGTAATATTAATTTAATAAATTTCCAACTTGAAAGTCTGCTTTTTTCATTTTAAAAAAAGCAGGAGGTTGACAAGTATGTAATTATCTAAGACAGGAATGTTTATCTGAATAACGTTTTGTCTTTAAATTACAATATGAGATAGATCAAAGTAATGCAGGATAGCCAAATTTTAAATAATGTGCAGAAGAAACTATTTCAAAATACAAATATTGTAAAATTGAAGGTTGGTTGGTTGATTAGCGTGCTACGCTTATCTTTTGCACTCTATCAGTAAACAAACTGGGAACTCCTATCAAAGTAGAATTCAACCCATTACAAACTCCCATGCAATGAATTGGAATTCAAACGCAGACCACATTACCCAGTTGCCATCACCCTAACGAAGAGATAACCTTCATAGCATGCATGGCCACAGTGAAGTCATTGTGACGTCACTGTAAGTCACTGTTGTCACATCATATCTGTGACCAAAATGCAACCAATCAGTGACTGTGACTGAGGTGTGAATTTCTTAGAAAGCTTTAAACAATTACAAAAAAAAAAATTCAAAACATGTTATTTACTGTAAAAAATATTTTTCTGCCGCATTGAAAATTTTTTTAACCGTGGTCCAAGTTGGCTTTGTGCCTCTGACCAAAATTATATATTTTCATATAACATAAAATGTAATTAATTCATCAGCGACACAAGAAGATTTCCTAATTACACGAATTTAATCTAATTAAAAAATGTTGTAGGTAAACATACCTCGACTTATCTTTTATAAAAATTTTTGTTAATGATCATCTGTTATACTAGAAGTTTCTCAATGAGTATTCGAAAAATTTTTGCGGTTTCAAAATAAAAATTTTCTATCACAGTTAAGCCTGCAGCTTTTAATGAGCATGCAGAAAGCGTCTTCAAAGTTTAGTCATATATGCATTTCTTGCTGTATAATTTGCATTCAAGTCATATTTTTTTTCCTCTTAGTGTTTCACTATTTTAAGTAACTATTAAAAAAAATTCTACTTCTTTCATACGTTTAAAATAAAATTGACATTTTCCGAATATAAAATAAGTGTACAAAATTTATGCAAAGCCCATGACATAATTAGCTATTCATATTTTCATTTTTTGTTTTCAAAATATATCTTTAAAAAATTATTTTACAGGATGTTTTATTCTACAGAAAATTAATATGAAAAGAATGACAGATCGGAAAGAAAAACCTTTTTCCTCTCGATAATCTTGTATTTTTTAAGAAGATATTTTATATATATTACCTGTGATACAAACTTTACTTTAGGAAAAGGTGGGGTGGCTTCATTATTCCCATTAAATTTATTTGTACACATTTTAAAAATTTAAGCAATGTTTTATCTAATAAACTCTAATTATGGATAATATTATTATTATTATTTACACAAAAAAAAATTTTACAATTCATTTTAACTTGTTTTAAAACTGATAAAAATAAAAGGTGAAATACAATACAAAATTCTCAAATAGGAAATTTTAATTAGAGACAAGTTTATAAAATTATTGCACATTAAATTTCCGAATCTGTCGTATACAAAAACATCTGCCGAAAACATCTGCTTCGAAACTTAAAAATTGTCTGCATTATTTCAGTTGTTACGACTCGACCACAGAATAATAAAAGTAACAGTAAAGCTTTAGAATAAACGCGGGAAGTTCAGTGGACAGCGCAGACGTATTGACATGGATTTAAAAACTGAAACAAGAAGTTCCTCAGGATCCAAGTTAATACAGCTAAAACAAAATATAAGTCGGAGAAAATTACGGTAGCTTTGACTTGTTGAAAATGATTCAAGTCTCTGCTATCGTACTTATTATCGGACTTCATTGGTTCTGCAAAATCAAGGTACAACGAATAACGCCAATGATATTAGGTATGTAAAAATATTATTTTTCCTGTTTTTTTTTGTTGTTGTTGTTTTTTATTACAACGATTTTAGTTAGCTTCTCATAAGCATGCTATAGAACATAAATATTTCATTGCATTTATTTTTTATTTTGTTGAAATATCTAACTTTCTTATCAACAGTTTTGATCAGATTATTAAAATTAGAGATTTAAATTGCATTTTAATCTGGTTTATTTTCTTGTTTAAGTATTTGGTTAAAACCACATGGTGTCATAAATATGAAAGTATATGGACAATTATCATTAATATAATTATTTAACATTTAAAGATAATTAAATTATTTAATAAAAAAGCCTTTTTATAGAATAAAATTATTGGCAAACATAATTGTTTTAATTTTGTATTAAGTGATGTTTTTAAACAATTTGCATTGCATGTTTTTATTTAAAAAATTTGCATCTGCTCAGAAGAGGCATTTATAAAAAAAATAAGACACGTACTATTAAACACAATAAGGAGACGTACTATTAAAAGAAATCGTGGATATGTAATGTTGATAAAAAAATAATGATTTTTTTAATGTATTATTCAACCTGAGAAATGTTTTAAAATCTATAAAGAAATAGTCATAGCGGGTGAAAACTTTTCAGTTGTTAAACATTGTTATTGAAATGTTTTCAAAGTGAACTAGAAGTATGTTGGTAAATGATAATATGGAAGTTACGCAATCAGTAAGAGTTTAAATATGATTTTACTTAAAAAATAATGCAAATACTTGAACGGTATGAATCTAAAATGTAATAACTATATTTTATTATTTACTTTTTATTCTGGATAATTTTATCATTTTATTTCCTGAATGATTTTATAGAGATAAATTTCAAAATATCGATATTGTGCACTCTTTGTAAACAGCTTGATTAAAATGGATTTCTTATTTATAATTACCATATAATCTTGTAAATAAAATATTAATAATAATAACCAACTTATGTGTGGCTCTATTTTGTGTTTATGGTCTCAATTTTTATACTTTATTTGCATTAAAAAGTAGTTAACCAATTTATACTGTGTTCATTATTTTGTTTTATTGTGTCATATAAAAATAAATATGATTATCTGTATTTCTAATAGAATATATATTTATAAAATTTTCACCAAACTTTATTCTAAAAATTTCGTAGTAGATTCTAATCTCTTTGTACTATTTATGATAATATCAGAGTTATAGTGGTAATGGCAACATATATCCAGCCAGATAGATTCTTGGTAAAACATTAAAAACTTTTTCACATTCGACGCAAAATAGAGTAGCTGCAGTGCTGTGTTTTATAAACAGTTATTGCTGCTGTATACATATGCAACTAACATGTTCACGATAGCATTTAAGCTGCGATCGTCTTAAAACATCATTCGGATCTATATCCGATATTGTAAATGAATAATTTAACGCAATATTAAAATAATAACATCATTTGAAACAGGTACTCCAGCGAGAACATACTGAGCACGCTAGCTTTATTGAAATTAACCACGCTATCTGCACTGAAGATACAGTTACAGTAAAAATATACAATATTCATATGTTTAAATAAATGAAATGCCAAAATACAAATTAATTTACAAAAACTATTCTGAAGATTAAAAATACATTTTAAGATAAATAATTTTATTTTAAATTATTATATTAGCCAAGAAATATTTTAAATATTTTATGTGCAATTATAAATATTATTTCAAAATTTACTACTTGCGATGCGACATGCGTAGTTTGTTTTCATTTATATAGAGTCTCCATCTGTCGGTGTATTATGACCTGACATTACTCTCCTACCAGTAACTAAGTTACGATACTAGAAATCATGGCAGCAGGACATATAGAGTTAAATATTAAAATAATGCCTTAAATAAGTTTAATTAAAATTTTACGTAGAAAATAATCATATACATGACACAATACTGGCTTGTCTTTTTGAAACAATAATAGTAATAATATATAAATAATAAAATTCAGCAATGAAAATGATGATTATTAATAACATTGTAATTAGAGTAATTTCTGACAGTAAATTTAAAATAATCTCATGTAAAAGAAAACTTTCTGAAATATATGAGATTATAAATATTAATGAGTTAAATGATAATATGAAGTAAATAAACTCGACAAAAATTTTACACATTACAAAGATATCAATAAGAAAATAAAATAAACAGTAATAAAAATTGAAACTCAGTCCAGCGAACTGGCATATTAATTTTTCTACCACAACGTGCAGTTGTAGATGTTTTGTCATCAGAGTTGACCTGTGAGGTATGCGAGTTAACACTTTCATTATTGTCACATGACAACATATATGCTGGTTTCAGCCGGTCAACTGAAATATTTACATTTTTATCTTTAATGGACAAATTAAAATATTTGTCGAATCTTTTTACTACAAGGAATGGTCCTTGATAGGCTGGCTCCAGAGATTTTTTTATTCTGTTTATTCGAAGAAACACGTGTGAGCAGGAATTGAGATTTTTACGCATAAATATGGTATTTTGTGTTGCCTGTTTTGATGGCATTGGTTTTAATTTGTTCATAAAACTTTATAGGTTAGCTACAACGGTGTCGGGATCTATATGAACAGTAGGTTCATCGAAAAATTCAGCTGGCAGTCTAATATTTGTTCCATAGACCATCTGGGCGACCGAATGATTTGTACCACTTTTAATCACCGATCTGAGTCCAAGAAGCACTGTTGGCTAAATCTCTGTCCATCTTGCATTATTGTGTGCTTTAATGGCTGTTTTCAGAGTTCTGTGGAACCTTTCGACTTTGCCCTGACATTGTGGACGGTATGGTGTTGATGTTCGCAGCTTTGCACCACAAATGTTTGCCAAGTTTGTGAGCAGTTGGGACTTGAATTGTCTTCCTTGATCTGTTATTATGGCTCCTGGAGAACCAAATCTACAGATCCAGTGTTCATAGAATGCTTTGCTCAATGTTTCTGCACTGATTTCTGGCAAAGGGACAACTTCTGTACAACAAGTAAACCTGTCAATGCATGTTAAATAGTAGATATGTCCATTACATGGAGGCAAAGGTCCAATTAAATCGATATGAACCACATTAAATCTTTCATCTGGTTCTTGGTAATTAGAAAATTGAGATTTGGTATGTCTGTTTATCTTGGTCTTTTGACAATTTACACAAGTTTGAGCCCATTCTTTCACTTGCTTATTAATTCCTGGCCAAATGACTCTGGCAGCCATCTCTTTAACAGTAGATTTTATGCCTGGATGCGACAAGCCATTGACTTCATTAAAAACTTCTTTCCTGTACTTAGGCGGAATATATGGACGAATCTTGTTGTGGGATATATCACACCATAGAGTTTTTCCAGATGCAAGGGTATAAGGTTTAAAATCTAAAGATGTGTCACTGGAACATAACTTCTGGAATTTTGTATCATTACTCTGTTCATGAGCAATTTGATCATAGTCGACAACAAAAACTGTTTCAATTCTTGACAAGGTGTCCGTAACCACATTATCTTTACCATTAAGGTATTGGATGTCAGTAAGTAAACTCAGAAATGTACTGGAGCTGACGCAATTGTCTTGGAGAAGCTTTCTCATTTTTCTGCTTAAATGCAAATATTAATGGCTTGTGGTCTGTCCAAACTGTAACTTCTCTACCCTCTAACAGATATTTGAAGTGTTTGATGGAAAGGTAGATTCTCAGTAATTCACGGTCATATGTACTGTACCCTTTTTGAGTTTCATTGAGCTTTTTTGAGTAGAATGCAGTTGGCTTCCACATGTCATCTTCAAACGGTTCTAATACTGAGCCTATCGTCCAATCTGAAGCATATGTGCATTAAGATAATGGGAGTCCAGGCTTTGGGAAACATAAAAGTGCAGCATTAGCTAGGTCAGTTTTGCATTTTTCAAATTGTTGTATACTTTCATCAGTCCAAGGGACTTTTCTTCGATCCTTTTTCTTTGCACCTTTCAGCATTTCATGGAGTAGTGCTTGATTTTTTGCAGCGTCTTTCAGATATCTACGATAAAAGTTCACCATTCCCAGGAAAGTACGTAGGTCATGAAGGGTTTCAGGCAACTTATAATCCAGAATTACATGAACTTTGGCAGGAAGAGGTGAAGAACCTTTCGCAGTGATGAGGTATCCCAAAAATTCAACTTGGTCAACTCTCATTATGGATTTAGAGACATTAATGCGAAGGCCATAGTTGTTTAATCTCTCAAAGACAATTTTTAGATGCTCCTTATGTTCAGCCTCTGAGCATGAAGCAACTAATGCATCATCTATGTATAGAAATAGAAAATCCAAGCCATAAAAAACCTCATTAATGAACCTCTGAAATGTAGCTGGAGCATTTCGCAAACCAAAACTCATAACATTAAACTCGTACAACCCAAATGGGTTAATTATGGCAGTTTTGGGTTTGTCTTCCTCAGCAATAGGGATCTGATAGTAGGCTTTAATGAGATCAATTTTTGGAAAAATAACTTCATCTTTTAAGATGAAGTGGAAATCTTCAATTCTGGGTATGGGATATATCTGCCTGGTATTGTTTGCTCATTTAATTTTCTATAATCACCACAAGGTCTTAAGGTACCATCCTTTTTGTTTACTAAGTGCAGAGGACCACTGAGATTTAGAAGGTCGAATTATGTCATTAGCAAGCATAAATTGAAATTCCTGTTTGGCTAATGCAAGCTTTGCAGGATTCAATTGTCGAGCTCTAGAATGCACTGGTTGACCTTTAGTTTGGATATAATGCCTAACATCATGTTTAACTGATTTATTTAAAATATTTGGTTTTGTTATATCTGGATACAAATTTAATAAATCACGAAATTGGGATGCACGATCAAATGTGCTAATACGATATTCATCAGAAATGGTTAAGATTTCACTTTTAACGGACAACTGAGTTATACCATCAATTAATTTTGTTTATGAATATCAATTAGTAAATTAAATCGATGTAAGAAATCAGCACCAATGATGCCTTTACTCACCTTGGCCACTATAAAAGGCCATTGAAATGCACGTCTTAATCCCAAATCTAATGTAAGAGTTTTAATGCCATAAGTTGGGATTTGCGTACCGTTAGCGGCATATAACACATATGAGCATGGTTGATCCGCTTTAATATTTGCCGGAATTAACAAGACATCAGCACCACTGTCCACTAAGAATCGAACACCAGTTTGTTTGTCTTTAACAAATAATCTGTACTTGCGGCAATCTATTTTTGTTGCAGCAGGACTTGCCGCTGACTTTACTGCTGTGAGGAGTTTTCCGATTGTTGCCAACTACAAGGCTGTTTATATTTTTCTGGAAGACACTTCTTACCAAACTTGAAGTGAAAATAACAAAATCTCCCATTGGGATCATACCGTTTCCTTGATCGACTTCTGTGTCTGTCAGCATGGCGATTTGGCGTACGACTACGAGGTCGCTGTTGGACATGCAGGCTCGCTATTTGCTGTTCCAAGCTGGAGATTTTATCCAAGAGAACTGCATAGCTAGGGTCTTTGTTGATTTTGGCGAATTCCATTTGAGGATTCATCTCCACGATTTTGTCAGCCATTTGAGCTAATTTTTCAAGATATTCATCACTAACAACAATAATGTTCTTTACAGAATCTGGCAATTTTTCCAACCAAAGAGTTCTTAGCACTTTGTCTGAAATATCCTTTGTATCGCCCAATGTTTCCATTTTACGTAACAGTTGACTGGGTTTCAAGTCACCAAGTTCTAGTCCAGTTAACAGTCGTTTTATACGAAGGTTTTAACTTTCTTTGAAAGTGTTCAAAAGTCTGTCTTTTGCGGCAGCATATTTATTCGTAGAGTCATTTTGTATGATATCCCAGGTATTTTCTAGGAATTTCGGATCTAATTGTGCAATGAGGTAGTTGAATTTAGTATCATCAGATGAAATTTGGCAATCTTGAATTGCGCTTCAACCGTGACAAACCACATCTCGGGTTTTTCTGTCCAGAATGGAGGGATCTTGATGCTAACTTTACTAGCTTCGCTAATCCAGTATTTTGATTAGGAGGATTCATTTTTACTCAAATTATTTTAGATTGAAAGAAAATATAGTTCAAAAAACGTGTCACAATTTTTGCTGCTGTATACATATGCAGCTAACATGTTCACGATAGCATTTAAGCTGCGATCGTCTTACATCATTCGGATCTATATCCGATATTGTAAATGAATAATTTAACACAATATTAAAATAATAACACCATTTGAAACAGGTACTCCAGCGAGAACATACTGAGCACGCTAGCTTTATTGAAATTAACCACTCTATCTGCACTGAAGATACAGCTATAGTGAAAATATACAGTATTCATATTGGTTAAATAAATGAAATGTTAAAATACAAATTAATTTATAAAAACTATTCTGAAGATTAAAAATTCATTTTAAGACAAAGAAATTTATTTTAAATTATTATATTAGCAAAGAAATAGTTTAAATATTTTATGTGCAATTATAAATTTTATTTCAAAATTTACTACTTGCGATGCGACATGCGTAGCTTGTTTTCATTTGTATAGAGTCGCCATCTGTCGGTGTATTATGACCTGAAATAGTAACGGATTATTGTTTAAAAAAATCATAGATAGTAAGAGTTATTATTTTTATAATATATAATTTCATAAATAAAAATGCAATTCTGGCAATCAATTATTAAAGTTATTTTTTAATAATCGAAAAGTTGTTTTAAATATGTATTTTACTTCAAGCAAACCCTGATGTAAAGTAAATTAACCCTTTGTAACCCGTTATATACATACCCAACAGTTTTACTTACTTATACAATGAGCTTAAAAATACGATTTTATTTATTGCTGCTATCTTCCAGCATAACGCTTGTTGCCAAAATTGTTCTTAGAATTCTCAATATAGTGGTACTGGTAATACTCAGTTAATTTTTTATACCAATGTTGTATTTTTCATTTGAGTAGTTTCAGATCGTTATTGCTAAAATGTACTTCGGAAATTTTGTAAGATTAAAAAGGCTGGAGATAACCACGAATAGATATTTACAAAGGTCAGACTGCATATTTTAGAATTTTGTATTTGTAAATTGACAATATTGATCCGAAGTATGTAATTTCCTACTTATTGAAAATATAAAAAAATATCAATAATTTATTATTTTTGTGTTTTAAATCTTTTATTTTTTTAAATACCTAAAATCACATTTTCTAACATTCGAGTAAATATTTGCAATATCAACATTAAATAGTACTTAAAATAATTATTCGATTTAAAAACTGTTTAAACATGTTTATCATATATATTGAAATAAAACTAACAGTTTTCACATTTTCTGATACGACAATTTTCTTAATATAGTCAAAAGTTAACAATGCAATTAGAAAAGCAGCAGCATTTTTTTTTTCAGAAAGCGCTAGCATGACAAATCATTGTATATTTTAGAATAGAAAAAGTTTGAACTTGTTGAGGTATTTTTGTGATATAGTGGATCCTGATTATGAATTGTCATATTATAAAGCATATATGACTTCATGATAACATATGATATAAACAACATTTTGTGAGATAAAATGTCCAGTTGTAGTCATTTATATTTATGACATGTGTTTAAGATGTATATGATATATATATTATATATGTATATACACACACATATATATATATACACATTACATACATGTTATATAATAAATCTGGCGTTTAAGGTAAATAATAGTTTAATTAATCTAGATTACATAAAATAACTACACTATTTACAATTTAAAGTTAAGGGGGATTTGGGGAAATAACAGACACCGGGCCGACACTTATTATCCCGACCGCAATTATCAAGACTCGAACGGGGCGTCCTTCCCATTAAAAAGCCAAAGCCTTTCTCTACTTTTGTCATCTCAATTTGTTCTCAGGCTAGTTTAGTGAAAGTTATATATCAGCAAATACGTGTGCTTGGGTTTGGCTTTACGTCATAAGGTGTTCCGTGGGAAACCGCTGAGACATCTTGTTGCTAGCATGAGTGTTTAACCACAACTCACACTCTGCCATTCGACATGTGAACGGCCTCTTTTCACGTCTGACCCAAAAGCAACAAGAATGCAAACAAACAAAACTTAAAGAAAGATTCAATTTTGGAAAAGAAGAGAGAAAAAAATCTATACGGAAAAAAAGTCATTGCATGCTGTCATGAAGTCATCTAGTTCACGCAGTCAGCATTAAAAAAATTACTAGAATTTTCCTCGTCTAGGTAAATTTTGCGCCAGATTAAAAGAAAAGGAAAAACGAATACGTCGCTTTTTGCCTTGTAGAGATTTTACAAAAAAAATTACAAATTTTGTCCCGTCTGAACAAAGTTTTGTCTCATCTAAAACACACACACAAAAAAAAATTCAAAATTTACTCCGCCGGAGCGTAATTTTTATTCGTCGTCAACACAAAAATAATTACAAAATTTACTCCGTCTGAGCATAATTTTGTATCGTTCAAAAATAAAAAGGAATTTTCCCCGTCTGAGCAGAATATTAAATCGTCTACAAAGAAAAATAGCAAACAGAATTCAAAATTTACCCCGTCAATAATTTTGATTAATGTAACCAAAAGAGCTAGGAGAGAAAAAAAACGTAAACTAAAATATTTTCGTTTTGTGCTGAGTAACTATAACCGTGTTCAGACTGGAGAGACAGGAATGCTGATATGGGAAGGGGGAGGGGACACATAATAATAATATACTTACACATATAACATTTAAAAGTATAAAAATACAGGGAAAAAATGAAATATGTAAAAACATATACATAAAAATAAAACAATAACTGTCACGTCATCAATAAAAAAAAATGTTAAGCAGAACTTCTAAAAAAACACTGAAATTCTGTTCTTGTAAGAAGAAAAAAAATAAAACACTTTCTTGTAAACTGTATGAATAAACACTGAAAAGTTTCTATGCACAGCTAGCGAAACTTTTATTTTTCGTAACTTTGTGATTCTTTTCCTTTTTCTTTTTCCTAGTGGCGAAATTGGAGGGTGTGCGTGATAAATAAGAAAATAATTGATTGCACATTGCACAGAAAGGTATTTGGAGTATACTGTAGTCACTGTTTGTACTCGAGTATGACTCAGAAGGTCTGCACTTTTGATTAAGATGAAACATGTTAACAAGTAAACATGCCAAAATAATGAAATTGAAAAATGTTTGGAGAAGGTACGGCAAAATGAAAAAGTAATCTTGATCATGCTGTAATTTCGGGAATTCAGCTGTCCCTATATGACTGACATTATCATGTGGATAAATTCTGGCGTCTTTTTGCAGGCCCAGTGTACTTAACTTACTGGGTTCATTTCCAGTTTCGTTTTTACTAGCACAGGAGGAGAGAATGTTTTAGCTAGTACTGACTGAGTGGATAGTGGGTGGCGTCATTTCGTTGTTAATAGCGATGTCAAGAGCTGAACTTGGTGAATCATTCATATCTGCTTCAAACTGCGATGAGGATAGTGTATGATTACTGACGTTAGAAGAAAAATGTGGGTCATCGGAGCGTTTATTCGGTCTTAAAGCGAAAATTAGTACGTACTTCATAGGTGTTGAAAGCACATAGAAAGAATCTTGATAAATGTTATTATTAAACTCTGTTTTGGCCACAAAATATTGAATTGTTTTCAAAGTGGAGGTGTCGGGATCAAAAACTGTTATCGATGAATTAGTTAAAGGTGGGGATCCCAAGCATATATAAGCTTCTTTGCTTATAAAATTAAGGCTGTGTACAGGGTTTGGGTAGGCTACGAACGTAATATCATTTATTTTCACAATCGCCGCAGTACTGGACAATGTAGAAGGGGTATCTATGGTATGCACTTGAATATTGGTTTCGGGGACAGGAAAGGTGCTTTGGGTTGAAGTCGAACCTTCGGAATTTTACTCTGCGCGTTGAGAGGATAGGCGACCGTGACGAGAGTAACTAGAGTACTCAGGGCCTTGTCCTTTACGCGTACAACCCGTTGATTTTTGGCCAATGGCCCCACAGGAAAAGCAAATAATTTTTCTAGGTTTTTCGCTGGGAAATGATTTCTGGGTATCCAAAGGTACGTATGTCGCCTTAGGTTTGAAATGTGTAACCGAACTACAGACTTCTTCATAAATTAAAAGTTTTTTCTTAAAATCTGCTAATTCTGAGATTCCATATAATATTGCTTTGTTATGTGGTGTATCGTTAATCCCATTAATTATGTAGTGAATTAAGGATATATCATCGACGTTTCCTCTTTGTGCTATTTCTTTCATTTTCAAAAAATATTCCAACAGTGTTTCGTTTGAGAGGCAGCCTAGGGCGGCTAATAATTGATGAATCTGGGCGGACGAAGCTGATTGTCCAAATTCGCGAAACAATGCTTCTTTTAACGATGTATATGAAGAAATGTTATTTTCACTGCGTACATACAATAACGCTAATCCTTTTAATGCACGTTCACCAAACACAAATTTCTGCATGTCAGACAGTTGAAATGACTGAGCTAAGCATTCAAATCGTAGAATCCATTTTTGAATGTTTTCCGATTTATCGTCACCAAACGGTGTAATTAAATGATCACTATCATAGAAAGAAATTATTTGTTTGGATGCGGAGTGTGTACCGTGTACACCCGCCTGGTCTGACTGTGCTCCCAAAGGGGAAGTTAAACCAGCGCTTCTACTACTATTGTGTCTGTCATAAAATTCTTTGTCCGATGCGGAAACTGCAATAAATGTTTCTTTAAAAGCCGAAATATCAACAAATGCGATTAAAATACGCTGTGCTATAGCCTCTGTCGATCTATGTATATCGATGGATAATATATTAGCAACAGTAATTAATTGTAACTGGTCATAATTATCCAAAATTTCTTTTAGTTTATTTTGATATTCATCGCATTTGTCGGTAAAGGGGAATCCTTTAAATTTCCGGAGATTTGCTCTATTTTCGCGATTCCTGTCGCAACCAAATATTAGTTTATGCAATAGTTTTATCTTATCCGTCTTGACCGATTTTAACTGATTTTTGATAAATTCTATTTCTTGTTATTCCATTTTAAAAGCAAGAGAGGAAAGAAAAAAAAAACTTACTTTGAAGAAGTTATCCCATTAAACAATTTTCTCTGCTACGATATATATGTTGATCCAACTAATGATCAGGAGAAAAAAAATATACTTGCAGCCAGAGATTCATTTCTTGCAACACTTAATGGTGACGATCTTGTAAAAATAAAAATACAAAGAAGGTTGAACCTCACAAACATATGACTCAAGTAGATGAATCATATCAGCCGAAACACTAAAGTTGAGAAATCATTGGAATGAAAAATTTCTTTCATTCTGAAAGTAGATCGATAAGTCTAGGGGGTATTTTATTTTTTAATTTGTGTCGAATTCAAACGATCGGCCACATGTTATATAATAAATCTGTTGGTTAAAGTAAATAATAGTTTAATTAATCTAGATTACATAAAATAACTACACTATTTACAATTTAAGGTTAAGGGGGATTTGGGGAAATAACAGACACCGGGCCGACACTACTGCCGCAATTATCGAGAGACTCGAACGGGGCGTCCTTCCCATTAAAAAACCAAAGCCTTTCTCTACTTTTGTAGTCTCAATTTGTTCTCAGGCTAGTTTAGTGAAAGTTATATCTCAGCAAATACGTGTGCTTGGGTTGGGCTTTACGTCATAAGGTGTTCCGTGGGAAATCGCTGAGACACCTTGTTGCAAGCATGAGTGTTTAACCACAACTCGCATACATATATATGTGTGTGTTCATATGACATATAAATATATATATGTTATATCTATGCATGTATGTAGCATAAAAGACGTAAACAAGACGTATATAATGAATATATGGCACATGATGAGCGTTTCGAGTATATGTATATGTGTATGACGCATGCATAAACTTTACGATTATCTTAGCGAGATCGTAACTGCAATTTTTGCATAATCAAATTTATAGGGGCATATATAACAAAGAAGTACCCTATTTTCTCTTCCCCAACTTGTTTGAATTACAATCATATATAGATTTTTCATGGTAATCAATATCATAAAACATATAAAATTTAATTACTTAATATCGGCATTTTTTTTTTAAATGTTGTGTAATCGACAAAAATCACCTTCATCAGTGACTTCGAGTTTGTAATGCGTATTAAATGAGAAAAATTAATTTCATTCAGTATTTTCTATAGTTTAAAAAATATAAAAAGTACGGTATACCTTATAAGATATTATATTTTTAATACAAATTTTATTTTTGATAAAGATTGGAAAATTTAAACAAAAATGTTTCTTTGGTAATTTTAATGCTTTTAACAAATAGCTAATTTTGAAAAAATTGTGATAAATCGATCATTCAGTTGCCTTCAATGTTCTCATTTATTACAACAGGAAAAAAACGTGCAACAAAAATTGAATTCTGCGGGGCATTGCATTTTGATTCAGTAAAATTCTTTTGGTATACCATTGTTATAGCGGCCCCCAAGTTTTAATTGCGATGTATCGCCGAAGTATTTTAACATTATAGATGTAAATGAATTTACAACATGCATAAGTGTGGCTATGTATGAGATGCATAAGTATTTACAACTGTACAAGTATGTCACAGTGTGACTTCACAACATTGACACTATAGTCATATATTCGTCCCAACGTTAATGTCAAAAACGTCACAAATCACACAATTTTCACAAAATTGTCACAATGTGACTTCAAAGCATCGATGCTGTCGTCACAGAATCATCATAGTGTTAAAGACAATTCCGTCACAAATGACACATATATCACAAATTTACCTCAATATGACTTCAAAGCATTGTCGCTTTCGTCACAGATTCGTCACAAAGCTAATACCAAAATAGTCACAAATGATACACTCTTCACAAATTTGTCTCACCGTGACTTCACAAAGTCGTCATAAAAGAGCTCTAAAATGGCCATAACGACTTCACATTTCAGTCACATCGACGTCACGTGACGTCACATCGACGGTCACAATGTCACAGTGTGACTTCACAACGACGTCGTCGTGATGTCACCATGCCTTACGGGAAGGAAGGTGGCGATTTGTTAAAACGTTTTAAACAATAACAACAAATTTGGACGCTCCGAGAGAGCTTAATTCTCGATATAGCTTCATAAAACTATGTTATAATCGTTTCAAAAGTGATCCAATGCGTAAACAATGCGTATATGTAAAAATCGTGAAGTTATTTCAGCAGCAGACGATAATTTTGCCTGCCAACACCGTAGATAACCAACAGCATGATAACTAACCCGGAGTATATATTCTAATACATCAGGACCCATGTGTCGATTAGCATTTCTTTTAAACGTCATGTAATAGGGTAGACTATTTACTAAAAAAGTCATGGTTTCTTTTTTATGATAATTCAGAGTTCTGTTAAATTGCGTTGAAACAATGGGGATCTGCATTAGATCGAAGATTAAGTATTCATTACGGTTATATTTCAAATTAATCCCCAGGGTTATTTACAACGGATTTCATATGCTGACATGATACTGTGGGCAAACATTGTAAATAAGACTACGAGAATTAGGTAGTTTATTAATATGAACAAAGAAGTAAGAACGAATGGCATCAATCATCTACATATTTTCCTAGTGATTCTATGACAACTGACTAATATCGCGATGAAATTGTATACCTTCTTTCCCGTCTTTTGATCACTTCCAACAATTTTGAAAATTTCAGTTACCATCTCTTCCATCTGTTTGTACATGCTCTAACTATAGTCTGTACGGCTGTACGTCTGTAACATATATAATGCATGTGTATTCTGTACGTCTGCACGTCAGTACGACTAAACTTTGCATATCTGTCTATGCTTTAACTCTTGAAAATGTGCTCAGAACACAATGTAATTTATATATGTTATTGAAGTTTAGTATGATTAATATAGTAAATGAAATGTTTAGCATTTATAGTTAATTTATCGAGACACTCAATAGAATTCCATTACATTATAGTCTATAGAAAAAATTTTCTTGTAGTGAATTTTAATGATATTACACAATGTCAAACATAATGAAATTTGTTTGCGTTATTGGAGTTCACCAATCTATGTTTTCTGTAGTATATCGAAATATTCCACAATATTATTCTATATTATAATATTGATCCTGTAGAATAAAGTATTTATTCTTCATTTATAGGCACACATAAAATATTACGGAAACATAATGGTCTAAGGAGAAAAATATCTTGCAGTATATTTTCTAATGTAAGACTATTCCAAAATAATGAAATTGATATAAATTACTTGGTATCAGTGTATGATGATTAGTGTAAAATATGATGGGCATAGTATTTATTATTCAGTTTCAGGAACACACCAAAATATTTTGTCAGAATAAGGTGCATGAGCGTTGGAAGTGCGTTTTAAGTTGCGTTTTACTTTAGAAGGAGTATTTTTTTTTATATTATTGTGTATAAATTGTAATATAGCGCATACAGAGCTGCTGAAAAGAATCCGATAATATTACTGTCCATTCGCGTGAAATGATTATTCGTGGTTTTAATTGCCTTATGCATTTCCTTCTGAAATATATTTAATGTGCTAAAAAGTATTTTTTAGTATATAAATAAATCCATATACAGGGCTGCGCAAAGAATTAAATACATTCACACGTATTGGGCGGAAATTGTTGAAACACGTTTCAATTTTATATGTTTTTTCAGGGATAGAAATTTCAGCTTAATACATGTTCTGTATAAAAACATGCAGATAATATACAGAACTGTTCAAAAGAATTTGTAGGTATTCCCATTTACTGACGGAAAATGTTAAAATTGAATTTTTGACTGTGCTATGCGTTTTCTAATGGAACTAAATTATGGCATTTTATTTAGTATCTCTCTATTCTAAAAAAAAGTAACTACCGCTGTCACCGCCGCCGCCGCCGGTTTTGAATTTTTTGTGACCGGAAGTCTTTCTTCGTTAATATTAAGAAAAATAATGCATGCAAAAATATGAAAATCGGTGGTTTTATACAGAAATGTTTGATAAACACGCTGATGTAGACAGTTTTTAAATCGAAGAATTATTTTAAGAGATATTTAATGCTAAAGTTGGACAAAATCGTTCCACTAAAAAAGTTTTATAGCAGCAAAAACTATACATGACAGTGTAATCATTTTTACATCATTTTATGCGTTAGAATTTGCCGGAGTGCAGATTGTATTTCTTTTTTTAATTTGGCTAATTTTTTGAGGTTTTATTTCTATTTTAAATTCAAATTTTCAGCATTTCTAGAGATATTTTTTACAGATTTTAGAAAGTCATATTAATTTAAACTGTTGCCAACTTGTATAAACAGCGAAAACAATAATGTTTGCTTGAAAAAGAAAAAAAATATTTATACGTGTAATAAATTAAAAATTTATTTACACGTGGCTATTATAAACAGAAAAAAACGTTTGGAATTAGAATTAAATAATTATGTACAAAAAGCAGGAACTTATTAAAAATTATGTCATAAAAACTATAATTACACGTGAATTTTAAGAGAGAAAGGAATTTGTAAAATAATAAATTTATTAACATGCGTTAGAAGTCTTAAATAGGAGAAATTACGTCATATTTACGTCACATTACAGTTATTACATAAAATGAACACAAAATAATATTGCAAAACGGTTTAAATTTAGAAATTGCACTAGACATTTATTTGATATTTTGAGAGGATACTTTTCAACTATTTTTATTAGGAAAGCGCAAATAATATTTCCTTTCTAACACAAGCATTTTCACGTGAATATTAAAAAGAGAAAGAATAGTTTGGTCAAAATTACGTCAGATTAAAAACGATTAATTTAAAATGTCTCATTTAAAACAATTTTCTTTTCGCTTTGTTAAAAAATACCTGGAGACAAAGACTCTGTTTACTTAATTCCTTTTATATTAGCTTATTTTGAAATGTTGTTACACGTGTCTACGTCATCAAGTTATTTTTATTTCGACGTTTTATTTGTATTTTTATTAATGTTGTACTAATTTATTTGTTCTTTCGTTATTTAAAATAAAAATTATGTCAATTTGTATAATTTGGCGAGTGGTTTGGCGATTTATATAATTTGGCGAAATTGGTCGACGGGATAATTAAGTAGTACCGCAGCGGATTTGGCGTTGAAATTTTCCAATCAAAGAGAAATGAATAGAAATTCGTTTATAGGGAGATAAACCACTGTTTTTTAAAATATAACTCAATCTTTCGAAGTCTTTTTAAAGCCAATCAAATTACCGTGCATTTAGAGTCTGCGGTGTCTGGACGGGGGTTGGCGTAGCTCGTAGGGGAGCGTAGCTCGTAGGGGGCCGAGCCCCCTAGTATTATACAAATCTATAGAGAATATTCTTCATCTGTGAAAATTTCTAGTAGTGCTTGAGAATTAGTTACAAATATAAGCAGATAATATAATGACATAAGCACCTGAACTTTTTATCTTATAGCAGGTTAGCTTCGATAGCATTGAGCGTATCTACGTCAGTGCAAAGATCCATGTACAGAGTTGTCAAGTCTCCGGCTTTTTGCACACCACTGTTATTTTAGAGAAAATGTGATTCCTTTAAATCGCTTAATTGTTCTAATTAAATAAAACAACACATTCTGTATTAAAATACTGGTATCCAAAAAGCCGGAGACTTGGCAGCTCTGCATGTATGTTTGATAACTTTGACTTTGAAGAGTACCAGGAGCGAAGCTCCGCACCTCTGGTAGAGATCTGAAAGTAGAGTCAATTTATGTCATAGCCGAAACCTGACAAACATAGCGTCAGGAACGCGAAAAAGGAGGAAAACTCCCCAAATATAAACAAAAGGCCCTTAAGAGGCATCATACATTAAAAAGATATAAAAATAAAATAATTAAGAATAATGATACAAAATATAAAAGGAAAAAAGAAAAAGAAAGCTATATACAAGAAAAATTTACAATTAAAAAATGATAATAACGTCCAGGAAGGAAAGCCCTATCAAGTAATAAAGGGAACTAAAAGATAACCCGGGTCAATGTTTTCCGGCAGATGAAGAGTGGCACGAGGTCTTTTCCAGCGGGCACGCTCATCATAAGTAGTGATATTTTAAAGAGTAGGATTTGGAATGGAAGGTAAATTGTTGAAGAATTTTGTAGCTTGGTGTTTAATGGCACTTCTGATAGGAGGAATTTTGAGGTCCTTATGGATAACCGTATTTCTACGGTACCAAGGGCTGTGAACAATACCACGGAGGGTTTTGTTTTGGACTACTTTATGTTTGATGTTATATATGCAAAAGAAGCAGATTCGACGCATAGGTATATTGAACAATCAAATTACAGGAAATTACGGGGTACATCCAATAGGAAAATTGTAAAGGAAATGGGAATGGTATTTTGAAAAAATGCTAGTAGAAATTAAGAAAACTGGTTTTTATATACTATTTCCAACAATTTCGTAATAGTCAGAGTAACGATGCCACAATCTATAATAATAAAGAAAGAAGTTTGTGTGTGAGTGAGTGAGTGAGTGTGTCGACGGTGTTCTGAAGAGACCACTGCACGTAGAGCTACAAAATTTTGGGAAAAGGTACGTCTATATATGAAGTTTTGCACCTCGAAGCCCGATTTTCGATTTTTTGAATAGATTTTTTTTAATTTAATTTTTTATGCGATTTTTAGCGTTTTTTTTATGTTTCGAGGCGATTTTTCCATATAAGTGAGAAGAATATGGTTTCTTTCTTTTAAGCCAATGCAGTAAATTTTGTTCTCTTTTCAAAAAAGTTTATTCGGAATTCGTGCAGAGATTTTTGAATTTTTAGCGAATTTTTTATGCAATTATTGAACAGCATTTAATGCATTTAATAAGGAGGTTACCGTAGAGGGACACAGTTCTGTCATCAAACGCCGCCAAGTTTATCGCCAACTTGGGGGTATATCGCCACATTTGGCGACCAAAATGAGTCGCCAAAAGTGACGTCAACTTGGCGATATCTCTAATATTTCGCCAAATTCCCATAGACTTCCATTGTAAACCAATATGGATTACTTGCTCACAGAAAATGAACAAATTGAAATATTTTAATGCAACAAAAACTAATATTAACTTAAGTGATTATATTAATTATATTTAAGGGAATCCAAGTAAATTAAATTGTGAATAAAAGTAACATGATACAATGCTTAGATTATTGTATTTTATTGATATTTTCGACGAAAGGGTTGCCAGTGGCCATTTTGGTGAAAATTATAGCTGATAAATGAATTGAAATGGCTATATCCGTTAGAAAATAATGTAAACAACTCGCAAATTAAAAGAAAATAACTGTTATTTGTTTAATTAAAAAAAAAAAGAATCAAAAACCTTTTTAATGCGAGATAAAATTTATGAAATGAAAATATTTAATTTAAATATGAAAGGAATGTTTATAAAACTTAAAAAATAAATTAGTATGAAAAAAGCAATTGATACATTATTTGGCGATTTTTCGCTTCGCCAGGTTAATAAAAATGTGCCTGAAAAAACTTGAAGAAATAAAATTTAAGTAACAGTCTTTTAGTCCTTCTTTATTTTTTTATTCAATTTAATTATCATTTTTATGTAATTTTCCAATCGTATGTCTTACAGGAAAAAGGCTTTATTTGTGAGTTACATGCTAATTAATTATTACCTTGGTCGCCAAACAATGCAATTTTAAGCCACAAAGGCAGAAGCGTGAAATAAGCCAGGCAAAGGTCGCAATAATTTTTTTTTTAAGTATAGGAGAACATTTCGGAGTAAATCTTTATATTCAAATGTAAATTATATAAAAAAGAGTTAAAATTATAACTATGTAGTCAAGCATTTAAATTTTAATGTAAAAATGTGCCATATACACACATATTTTGCAATCTTCGATAATCAAGCCACCACCAAATGACATATTTACTATATTTTTGAAAGTTTTGTTGGCACAGGTGTCATATACGCTCCATGGTACAAAATGAGCTCCAAAATGGCGTTATTTTGCCTGACATGGTAACTCGGCTATTATTGTTTATTTATTAATAAGTTGTTTATTTACTTTTATTTTCTTTTTTACAGTTATATAAACTGTTTTGTTCTATAGACATTAATTAAACTTTTTATTATTTATTGCTATTTCCTTTTAAAATAATAGAAAATAATTTAAATATATATGTGTAACTGGTATTCAAAAACGATGTTTTCACCAATTTGGCGTGAAAAAAAATCGCGCCAAACCCGGTACGTATCTATGCCTAATAGTTATTTGCATTATTGTGATTACTTAGTATCAGGCAACAGATTGAAGATTATTTGGTATATTTTTGATATATGGGCTTTGGTGAGTTAGAGAAAATGACCTTGGCGAGTGAAGTGAATTTTACGTATATTTACTGGCAAACTATTTATTTTTCATATTCATATAAGCATTTTTTTCCAATATTTATTTTATTTATTTATATAAAGAAGAGCTATTTATCTACCTTTAAATATGAACAGAAATAATTTGTGGTTCTACCTGATTATCCCGCAGACCAAAAAAAAAATATTTCCAAACTATAAGATTAAATACCAATAATGGGGATCGTAAATGTCAAATTTACTTGACATTAAACACTTTACACGTGTTTGTTACGTCATCAGGTGATTTTTAATTCGATATTTACGTTTCTTCGCGATCTGCTGCAATTTTTTGACATTCCATTTTTGACCTATAATACTAAAGTAATTTCTACCTTCATTTCAATAAAGTTTATTCGGATTTCGTATAACAATTTTCGAATTTTTTGGGTATTTTGTATGTGATTTTTAGTGTATTTTAGCGATTTTCTACCAATTTTCCACATTAGTGAAAGACGTTGATAGAAGTTGAATCAACTTTCAATCTTCGAGCACAATATATAATTTTTCTTTCTCTTTTCGAAATTTGTGCAGCGATTTAAAATTTTTTCGCAATATCTTATTGTGATTTTCAGAGGTTTTTCGCAATTCGTGCAGTTTTTTTATGTACCCGGGCAACGCCGGGCAAGTTAGCTAGTTAACAATATTTTCTTCATTTTTGTAGGTAAGGAATTATTCAAAAGAGTTAACTTCATGTATAGATGTTGGTTTAGAGAAAATCTTAGCTGACTTAAAATAAAAAATATGGTACATCTCTCAGGAATGTTTTTCAATGGCAAATTTGCTATCAGTTTTTGAATACACTGCTTGTATTCTTTAATTCGAAATTTAAACCACGTTTGGTTTGTCCAATATAAGAAAACCGAGCTGGCGATTAATACTATATATACATACCTCATTCGTTAGATAATTCAATAGGATCTTTGAGATCGGAAAAATCAAGTTTATGGTCAGGCATGGGAATTATTTAGAAATCATATTGTCAAAGCATTCTAGAACAATGATGCTGTGCCTTAAATAAGCTGTAAAAGTAATTGGAGAGTTATAACCTCTGTCTAAAGGATATCGAATTTCAGGCTTAAGAGAGTGATAGTCAGAGCAAACGTGTATTTCAAGATTTATAATGGTATAAAAAAGGGGCCATTTTTTTGACTAGGAAGATGTCATGAGCGGAAAATGGGTAGATAGAGAAATGTCGAAACTTTTGTTATAGATGGATGTGGAGAAGACGTTTGCAGTTCGAGTGACAAGGGTGTCCAAAAAAAGGGAGTGAGCCATTATTTTACATTTCATAATTGAATTGAATAGTGATGTCTATCGAATTCATAATGTCCACGATATTATAAATCTTTCAAAAAGAGAGGTTGCAATCAAAGCTTAAGTGTCATAATCATACCGAGTCCAGAAACAGAAGGATAATTTATTAAAGAGTTTATTAAACAGTGCAAGTACATGCCTACGAGAAATAGTGACAGATAGTCAACGGCTGAGATTTTTGATTGTTTGTAGGAATTACATTAAGATGCAAAAGTTGCTGTGACAGTCATGTAGGAGTAAGAGGTAATAACTCTTAAATTTCAAAATATGAATACTGAAATTCGTGAAGTCACTGTTTAACCCTTTATCTACTGACGGTACTTATAAGTACCACTCACTTTAAAGTTTCATCCCATAGTGAATATTACTAATATTCTAATGGTACTTTGCAAAAGCATTCTTTTAACTCCACTTTATCCGGATACATGGCATCAATAGTTCTAAGTTTGTTATTTTAGCGAGGAAAGAGGCTATCTTTGACACAGACGATGGGTTTTGTGCCGACATTTTATACAGATTGTCACACTCGTCTTTTTGTTGCTGCCAACACAAGTAAAGGATATAACATAAGTGATGGATTTTTTTACGTGTTCATTATCATCTTAGAATACAGTTTGACTAGCTATTTTAGGTGAACGGTGTATGTATTTGATTTAACAGTTGAATTATTCGGTGGTACTTATAAGTACCGTCAGTACACTGGGTGTTGGAGAAAAACTTCTTGTTTACTTTTTGTCTGTGTAGTTATCCATCGTTTTTATCTGCCTTATAATGTAATTACTATACTGAAGTGTAGCAATGATTTTCCTGGTATTTCTTTTCTGTTTCATTATTATTTTTTATAGGAAATCGGGAAAGTTGTAGCGCCGGCTCTTTTTTTGCGATTCTAGAAATGGTACATGCAAATTTATATATTGCACGTGTGAAGATGCGGGAGCACGGGTTGTAACTGGAATATAAGCATCGCATAACTAAAGGACTGCTAACAAGATTACCTTAATAACCTTAAAAAAATAGTTTTTGTTAATGTCATCAAATTTGAATTTTTACTCATTATTCAAATGTAAAATTATTCAAATCTTTAATGATAACGCGAATAATGCAAAATAGAATCAGTAAAAAGTCTTCTTGACGAAGAAGAACTCAGAAATATTTTATTTTAAGACTTTGAAGTTTGGGATGATGAATTATCGTTTAAACTGAAGTAGGAGACTCAGTCGATTTAGGGATTTCAACTTTTTGTGAAGTATGCAGTAGATACGGTTCACTAATTTTGTCTCCATAAATTAATCAATGAACGATGGTAAGCTGAATGCTATCAAAACTAGTGTGCAATAAGTTAAAAAACTCTAGTGCTAATAACGTTGTGTTATCTGCTTACATTGTATTGCGCCAAGTATAATTTTAATTGCCCTTAGTTACTAATATTTTCATCGATAGAATTTGTAGAAGTTTTTTTTTAATATAGGAATGTATGAATTAGAATTCAAAATGGATTTTTACATTTTTATTGCAAGGAAAAAGTACTAAACCTATTGTTGAAGTTCAAAATTACGTTTATTATTAAAATATAATGATAAATGTGTATTTTCTTATCTTTCGGTAATACATATAGAAAGAGGGAGAGAGAAAATATATTTTATATCCTTTAATAATTTACGAAATCGTGTTAAACCATAAAAGCAAATTTTAATGCACTTGATTTCATATGATAAATAAATTTTAATGGGAACTTATCCAAAAGACAATTTTTTTAAAAAGAAAACGAAATCAAGTTTCTAAGGAATAGCATCGTGAAATCGCTACATATAAATACAGGTACGGAAAATTATTAACACAATATTTTAAATGAGTTTATTTGGGGATAACGAAAGATGTCTAATGGAAATTCCTATTCAATCTTTCGTATTTTTAAACAACAATATAATGTAATATTATTTTTCAGAGCAAGTTTCAATATAATATAAGTTTTCCACAAAAAACTGTTTTTTGTGTTTTTCAGTTTTATGTCTGTAAAAGATAACATTATAGCTGATAAGTGGCTGAAATTAAATATCATCGAACTAATAATATGATATGTTTCAATATTGTTCGTGGTGGTTATTTCTCTTTTCAATTTTTAAAAGAGTCAAAGTAAATTCCATTTTATGCAATGTATTGCTTTAGTCTTGTTCTCTAAGCGGTTGCCACATAATTTTCTGATACCTGATAATAACTTCAATTGTCTCTAAACAAAAATATTTTTAAACTGAGTTGTGTTTGAATAAGTACATAGAATGAAGAAACATGAAATTTATTTTAGCACAAAACTGTGGTAAAAAAATTTCATTTAACTTGAGTTTTATAAACGATTATATTAAAATGTAGGACAGCCCTCAGATGCTCATATGGCTGGACAATTTATGCTGAAACCTTAACAAAATTGTAATAGAAGCTACAACATCATCATTGAACAACATATCGAAACCGACATAATTTGGGACCATACCGTTATATAGTATATCTTTTGTAAAGCGTAATTCTTCTTAAAACAGAAATAATTGACATATGTGAATAAATGAACAATGAATACAACACTAAATAATTCAGAAGATTTAATACAAATCCTTTTTTTTTACTGAAATTAAAGAAAGTTTTTGAAGCAAATATCTCTATAACATAAATATGGCTAAAATGGAAAATAATTGACAAATACTAATAGATAGTAAATAATGAATAAAAAGCTAATTAATTAAATAGTTTTAATAGCTATACTGATTATTTACTAAAATTAGTAAAACATCTTAATGCAAACCTCTGTATAACAAAATTCTTCCAATAACGTTAAATGAATAATTACGAAGCTACATGTTTAATAAATGAATGGCAAATGAAATAAATAAATGAAAAATATAATCTCTTATGTTTAATAAAAAACATGCATTATATAAATCTAGTTTTATTTAGTATATATTTTTTATTAAATTCTGTAAAACGAGTGAAAATGGAACGTGGAAATCCCCGAAACGGAAATACCCGTGGAGACTTAGAATTTTCACATGTGAAATATTTATTTGTACTGTTTACTACTTTCCATCGAAGCCCTTCTTATTCCTGTGTAGCTAAATCTGTAAAAAAAAAAAAAACGATCATAGAAAACTATCGCGTAGTCTTCGGATCATTAGCTGCCCATCATTTCTTGGTGCTGTTTGATACTTTTAGTCAAGTCACTCACATTGCTGAATAGTTAAATGTCTAAATGAGACAATCGGGCATAGAAACCACCGTGTGATCGTCGAATTTTCACCTGTCCATCATTTCTTTATGCTATTATATAGTTTCCAATAAAGCCCTTCATATTACTGCATAGCTAAATGTCTAGGTTAAAGAAACGAGCATAGAAGATAAGAGTGGCTATGGAATTTTCAGCTACACATGATTACTTTGTGCTGCTTGGTACTTTCCATACGATTCATTTTGAGTATTTTATTTTACAGGGTGATTGCAAATATTGTTTTTGCATTCAATTTGTTACTGGTCCAATAATTGACTTAGTGGTTAAACTTTAATTATTGTAAAATATTGTGTCGCATATTCTTGTATTCCTGAATTTTCAGAAGAATTCTTCACGTATTTTTTAAATATTTGACAAAACGTCAAATATATTATGTGCCCTGTGACTTTTAGTCGTTTAGAGTATTATATATCTATACTAATGAAAGGAAGTTTCGCTCTCTGTGTCTGTGGGCGATGGCTAGGAAAATGTGCCGCAAGTGCAAGACTGAAAATTTGGGTGAGGGTAGTCCAAAGCCATGTTATGATGCACTTGGGATTCAGAATTTTCAGCTTGTGTTAATTAGTCGAGCTATTAATCAAAAACGACACTGAACGCTCAACAAAATCTCTCATCGTCTGCTTTTTCATTAAGCATCAGAAAAAGTGGCCGCGTAAACCCAGAACCCGATTTACACAACGGGAGAAAATGAGAATCGAACCCGCAGTTTTCTTCGTGATTTTTCATAAATTTGTTTTAACATAAATTGACCCAATCACTTAGTACATTCAAAATTGGAAAGCATATTCAGAAAGATCGCATTCTTATGTCTCAAATGCCTCAATCAATTCGAAAAAATATTCTGTTAACCCTTTGAGAGAAAAAAAAATTCAAAACGGTCATTTTCCTGAAAAATGTTTTTCCTCCTGATGACAACACCCCTCCAGGGTGCAATTTAAGAGGGGCATAAAAACCGAAAATACGCTTTTAAAGCTCCAATCATCTTCGAATCGGTGGTTCAATAGGTTTTTAAAAATACGAATTTTTATCACATTCAAAAATTCTGGTGACCGCAGGTCGCATTTCACGGAGATGATACTTTTTTTTACGCAATAAGTAACTAAATGTCTGAATAAAAACACGATTGTTTTGGAGCAACCCGATATACCGATTTTACATCACGTATAAAACATTTGAAACGTTCGGGCGGATAAAATTATTTCATACAAAATAAAATCTATGAAAATTTCGATGAAAATAGTAAAAAAACTGAGTGTTTCTGTACGGTTTCGCCCGTTTTCGACTCGGTGTTTCGCTACTAAATACATATTCTTTCCAGAAAATTATAAAGAGCCCTCGGATCCAGTTATATATATAACGCATTAAAATTTCAGAAAATTCGAATAATACGATTTTTTTTTTAAGCTAACAAAACCGATACGAATAAAAAAAAAGAAGAAAACACATTTGTTCTTCAAATAGATATGAATATTTCTTCCCGAATTTTTGTTATGAGGTGCATAACTGATATATTTATAGCCGTGGAAAATCTCAAAGAATTCGGAGAACAAAAAATCTTTTTTTTTAAATTATTGTAACTGACCAAGTGAAAAAAAAAACTTTTCTTGTGAATTGTTTTACAGCTAAATATCAGTATTTTTCCTTTACCGATCTTTTACACAGTGAGGGGATACGTACTTTATCTAACATGTAAAAATCTTTAAGAATTAAAAAATCTTTTTTTTAAATTATTGTAACTGACCAAGTGAAAAAAAAAACTTTTCTTGTGAATTGTTTTACAGCTAAATATCAGTATTTTTTTTTTACCGATCTTTTACACAGTGAGGGGAAACGTACTTTATCTAACATATAAAAATCTTTAAGAATTTGGAGTATTATATGTCGTGAAATTTACTGTATTTTTATTTAAAAAAACATTTTTTATCAAAAGGTGAAATCCTGTAACTCAAATTCGACCTAACCTTTTATTAAAAATAACTTCTTTAAATCGTTTGGCTAAAGTTTTCAATATATTTCAGCGAAATTTTTACACGGTCTGTAAAACCGTTATATTGATAACCGACAAAAATTTCAGAGAGTTCAGACAACAAGAACTTTTTTTTATTATTATAAAATGACTCAACGTGAAAAAACAAGGAAATGTTAGAACAACAGAGTTCATATGTTATTGAAACTATCCATTAAAAAAAATCCTCATAGTTAGATTTAGGAATTTTCGCTTCTTACATTGCAACCAGCTAATGGACAAAAATTGTGCAATGCGTGTACAACTGTAATGCTGTTATTAAATATCTATTGAGAAATGCCTGAGCATTTAACTGATTATTTTAAGTGAAGATCTTCGTGTTTCGTTAGCCCCTGTGCATCAGTTCCCTATGCGCCAGCATCCCCGTGCCCCAGTCTGACTAATTTCGATCTGATTTTGTGAAGGGAGAAAGGGAAATCCGAACCGTAGATCTAAGCTTGTAAGCCTGATGGAGTGTTTTTCTACGGACGACCGCTAGAACCCATTTGTTAGTCTAAATGAAAAAGGATAAATACCGGTAACTGACACCGGAAAAATAGTTGCAAAAATATTAAGTCTGAAAATAGAAGGATTTAGTTTGTGCCACACTTTAACACAATGTGTTAATCGTGCTACATAATTGTCATTTTTGACGATTAGAGGCTGAAACAACTACAGTCATGTCCAAAACCTAATTAAAATTGACCAAACGCTTTCGATTTAACACGCGTTGTCGAATATCAACTGAAATTCTCGAACAATTGTCCTTGAACTTCTAGGATGTAAAGAACATGCTTTTACCACTGAAAATCAATATTTTTGTGCGATTCTTTTTTAATATAAATTCAGACAAAATCGATTTACAAGTAAAAAATTATACAAATCTGAGGAGTTTTTTTAAGGTTATTATCACAGTCAGGGCAACGCCGCGTCGGCCTGGTCAGATTTGGTTTATGCCCGAATATCAGATCTTTCCTGAATTTGAGACTCGCAAGTACATGCTAAAACCGCATCCTCTTCCGAATCACATGGCTGACACAGGCGACTATTTTTATATTGTATTCGCACCACTATTGTTTAAAAGCAATTTTGTAGTATAATTCTCCTGGAAATATAGTCAAAGCGTATGTGAAGTACTTTTGTTATGAAAACGTGGTGCAAAATAGAATTAAAAAAATAGTCGCCTCTGGTGTTGCTAGTGGGCTACCTTTTTAATTCAGATTTCTTGATTGGCACCACTTTCTGAAATGTTAAAATTCGCCTTATATTCACCTGAATTCTCTAAATAAGACGAATTTTACTATTTGAAAAAAAGTGGTACCAATTAAGAAATCTGAATTTTGAAAAAGTAGCCCACTGACAACACTGGTCGCCTGTGACAGCCCTGGAATCATAGAACTTATATCAATGACAAACGGATCATCTGAAAGAAGATATCCTAGATCAGTGGCTTCTTGTCAGTGGATTCACACTCACTTTGCTATCAAAATTTTAACGTATGAAATTTGACCTTAATTATACATAGACAATTTAAGGGTTTTTGATGGACTTTTAGTTTCAGGAGTAAATTTACACCCAGGCCACATATAAGCTATCTCTGGAGACATAAGGGACCCTTTGTAGTAAAAAATACATAAATGAAACAATAAATAAATAAATTTAAAAGAAAAAATATTTAAATTTATTTAAAAATGATATAAATAAGGATAAGTGAAAAAGGAAAACTATCCAAAATGAGAAGAGGAACGATTCCATTAGTCTCTATGCCGGCGAAAATCCTACAAAAAACTAGCTGTGAGCTCTCACAATAAAAGACACTTTTCAATGACCCTATTGTTAATCTGAAGATATGTAAAATAGTTACAAAAGTAACAGACTATCAAATTTAATCATGGGACGTTCAACGATTAAACAAGTAGAAATTTAGTTTACAAAATTTCTGTAGTAAAGTTATTAGGGACTCCCTTATGAGCCGCTACTGTCCTGGAGTGTTTCAATTACTTTCTTTAGAAAACCTAAAACTTTTTTCATTCCTTAACTTATTAAACGGTGATTTTTCTTTGAAGTTTTTTGTAAAATTATCTTTTTCCATACCACATCTTACAGCGGCATTGAATAACGCGAAGTGTTGCACGTGTCCTGCTTAAATCAGCGTTCCCAATGCTCTGGACTCCACTAATTTCTTGCAGTTTATTTCGCGATATTTAATAGCGGGTAATTCTTCCATTATATAAGGCGAAGAAAATTTCTTTACAACACTGGTGCCCAGATACTTTGGAACGCTGGATACCTGGCAGCACTAGACATGATATACCATATAAAAATCTGCTAAGCTTCGTGACACTAGACATTTTTCATCCAAAGTGAGATGAATTGAACTACTATCTAATATTTTCGTGTACAATATGTAGAACAAGGAATAGTTAGAAATTTTAATGCGAGTATAATCAAATGCTAATTTATACCATTCTCTTAAATTATGTATTCAATACAACGTTGTGTAATTTAGTTTGTTGATTTAAATCAACTGGTAAAAAAAAACTGAAACTTTCCATTTTGTCAATTTCCTTTTCCGTTTTATGACTGGTAAATACATAGTTATTTCATAATCACTAAAGTTTTTTGAAAAAAAAAAAATCCTAAAACGTATTATATTTCGTGGCAACACGTTTTGAAATATAGCCTCAAATTACTGTAGGATTACAGAGTCGTTACTCATAATGTGCAGATAAGTACCTCAGAAAGTTGAAATTAAAATATAAGTAAACGCACAACATACATAATATAAATTTTAAAAAGCTCACCGTTTTACTTAAAAGGTGAAGGAAGGAATAAAATGGATGTTACGAGGTAAAAATATACATTTTATTTACAATTTCTTAGTACTTTCGGTCTACATTTCCCGCGGCAATCATCATAGAATGTTTTTATAATTAATTGCTGTTCCATTCATACAAATACAGTAGAACCTCGATTATCCGAAGTAATTGGGACCGACCATCTTTCAGAAAATCGAAATTTTCGGATAATCGAGAATGCTTCCATTTTATGATTAAGGAGAAATATATGCTCTATTTCTTACTATGGTAACAAGTGCTTAATAAAAATAAAGCAATAACAAAATAGAAACAAGAATAAATTACCTGAATTTTAATTTTTAAATTAAACACCTTTTACATATTAAAGAACATAAATTAACCTTTTACATATTTCACAAGGGTTTGAAACAATGCTTTGTTTGTCGCAGTTTCTATTGCTTTTGCTTTGAAACTCTATCCCGAAGTTTTAATATTATTAGTTCAGGAGTATCACAGTCTTTCTGCTGCTCCAGCTACGCCAAACTTTTTGCAAAACTTTCAAAAGCTTCAAAAATGCTAATTTGTTCGTTTTCTTCATTCCAATCCGCAGCTTACGGGAGCTAAAATTAAATTCAAAGGAACTCTAAGAAAGGGATCGAAAATATTTATATGTACTTGTAGTTTGGAATGGACCGCTTGCACACAAGCAATATGATAGTTAAAAAAAAGAAAAAAGGTTTGAAAATTGATTTTGTACACAAGAAATGTGATATTTAAAAAAAAAAAAAAAAAAAAAAAGCTTTGAAAATGGATTTTGGTTAACCGAGAGTTTCGGTTAAAAGAGTTTCGGATAAAAGGGGTTCTACTGTACTTCACTTAGTTTGAAATAGGAGAGCCAATAATTATTAGGGTAGTTGAAAGTAGAATTAGCAGTGTCTTCGATTGATCTTATGTAGAGAAAAAAACATGTAACTGCAGTTCCATTTATTTTATTATAATTCATGACGAAAGTACTAAGAAATTTTAAATAAAATGTATATATTTTACTTGTAACATCTGTTTTATTATTTTCGTCGCCTTTTAAGTAAAACGGTGAAATTTTTAAAGTTCATATTGTGTATTTTGTGATTCAATTAAGATGGAATATTGCATTTCGCCTTATGATTTTCTTCAAGTAAATGCATTTCATATTAATTTCTCTATAATAATAGCCTAAGTCACGTGAATGTCATCAACAGTTCAGGGTTGACCGCTCCACCTTTTTATATGTCAAACAGTCAATTTGGTAATTTAATGTTAACCAGACGCAGGTGATAAATCGCCAAATATTGTTCCATCGCCATCATATCATCAGTAATTTAATCGTCCATCGCATGCGACTGTCATAAACAATTTTTCGCGTGGTAAATTAAAACAAAGCTTCGATGTTGAAATTAAATGTCATAGTTTATAGTATTACTTATTACTTTTTTTAAAGAAATAAGCAGGGCTCCCACTCGGTCCGTTTTTTGCACACCACTATTTTTATTTGAAAAATCCCCTTTATAAATTTCGTAGAAACTTACCAGGAAAGGCGTTTTTCTTCCAATTGTTGCCAAAACCTACCATGAATTTTTTTCTTTAATTATCCTGGTGTTCAAAAAACGGACCAGTGGGAGGCCTGAATAAGAGAAAATTGAGAGTCATAAATTTTAAGTATTTCAGTTTTAAATTAAAGTAACATATTTAAAATAAAATGCGTGAAAGTATTATATTTGAAATGAAATTAATGAATAAAGAAAAAGTACGACGGGTACAATGTTCGGCAATATATCACCTGCACTCGGCTAAAATAAAAATACCGAATTCATGATTTCTGTATCAGAATCTTCCGATTTGGCAAAGGATTGAGCAAGTAAATTAAATTATGAAAAAAAGTAACAAGATACAATGCTTAGCATAGATTTAAAGGAGACCAAACTGGTCGCCAAGGGCGGCTAGTATTCAACTAAATAATGCAGCTCTATATTATGAATGAAAAAGCATTACATCGTAATCTGATTTTAATCCTATGGATACGAAAATGAGTGATTTGACTACTTATTTACCAATTGATATAACCTATTACAGAAATAAGCAATAAATATTAACTAGATATTCTAAATGAACCTGTATGCATATCCCTTTTGCATACCTTATTAATAATTCAATTTAGTGTCTGAGTTTATAAGCATAACACAATGCTATGTTGATCCTTCTAATTGTCATGTACATTAATTCAAGATAACATCATTATGCATTAGTGTGATATCATAGTTGGATTGGAAAGATTTTACAATCGATTAGAAATTTGCAATGAATTTAATTTATTAATAACATAGTTATATCGTAGTTAAATAATTAAACAATATGCGATGTGAGGTATGGTGAACAATCAGTTAGATCCTCTAAAATCAGTAATTTCCCCAAAACTATTCAAGACAATATCATAAAAACGTTGTTCCAAAAAAGGGAATTTTCGTACGAACCATGAGTACTACAAATTTATACAAAGAAATTCAACTACATTTGTGACTATTAAATAACATATTTAAAAAGCACATATTATTCTGAATAAAACAACATTATCGATATATAATCATGAATGATGTACTCCAATTGACTTTATTATTGACACAAATCATCTTTACTAAAATGGTTCTTTATTTACTAAAGATCTTTTTTAAATCAAGATATTCCAGCTATTTTTAGTTACATTTTTACATGAATTTGCAACTACACCCGATTCCTTTTCATTAACATGGAAAAATAATGCATAGTTTTCGCTTTCTAACATGAAAGTTTTATTTCTTACCTATATTGTCTGTTGTTATACCCTCATGTTGGTTAAAATTGCAACACCATGCCGGAATGACGTGATTGAGCTAAAAATTTCAGAGAGTGTAAAATATAGTGTGTTATACATATTACTCCAATTTCAGAGTTACCACGTATGCGTAGTCTGAGCAACACTCTCGGGACTGCTGCTGTAACCGTATAAATAGAGGGCTGTAGCGGGATGTTGAAATTTGTCTATGGTTATCTGCTAGTGGCAAAATGTTAGGTGAGTCGTAATGGACCTTATGCACGCGGCCTGAGGTCGAGGCTAAAATTCGTCTGCTGGCGGTGTTTAGCATAGCAGTGTATGGAGTGTGAATTATTAATGCTTGTTTGTTAAAAATACCTCAAAAGAATTCCTTGATGCAGCAGCATATACTTAATATATTGTAATCTAAATTCAAAATGTTGTTCTGTATGCGAAAAAATTCCCTAAGTTTGCAAATTTTCAGTTAAAATATATGCACTCAACCTGGGTCAAGGCTAAAGTCGTCTGCTAGCGGTGTTTGCGCCTGCGCATTCCGGTATTCTGCCGGTGCAGTAACTAGAATAACAGATCATCATACCGCCAGCTCTGGCGTCTGACGTCACCTGAATAGAGTCCATTATGACTTTTCGACGAAAGAGGGCGACATTTCAACAACTGACGGAGTTTAAACGGTGGAGAATCATCCGCCTTCGTGAAGAAGGATTTTCCTTACATGCAATAATGTTATATTGTATTTGAAGAGGCGTAGAGATATTACAAAATCTAGGATAAAAAAATATCAATTTTTGCAGCAGCACTATCCTGTTATTTTTGTCTTTTGGGTGGGTTCCATGCTTAGACAAATAAGAGTGCTGCGTTTTCTGTTTTATTTTTCCTTTCACTGCAGGCAGAATTTGTGGAATTTAGTCGTGGGTGTTCGTTTGATGGGAGATATGCTTTTTACAGTAGTGTATGGGGGTATTGAATTTCAGCATATGTGAGTAGCACAAGAAGCAATAAACTAGGAAAATGGGATAGGGTTTGACGTTGGTTAAGCCTACTGGGTGGACTGAAAAGTTATAAATTTAGAAACGAATGTCAGGAATAATCCTGTGGATTATTAGGGTGCAAAGGGTAAGCGTTGTTTAAAAATTCAAGCGCTATCATTGAGTCAGAGAGGGACGTAGAGAATTTTAGCCAATTAAAACTGGGGAGTGTCAGGGTACCTACCGTTTTGAATAAAAAAATAACAAAAAATAGTGAGAGGTTTGAGTTTAGATTTTCATCTAAGAAAATTATTCACTTGTTGGAAATTAGGCTGTGGTATGTCTAAAAATGTAGTTGCGTATCCAGCAGAAGCGAAGAATAAAGATTACATCTCGAGACTCTAGCGAATACTTGTAGGTAGACAGCGGCTAATGCCCAGTGGTTGTCTGAATATTGGCGACTGCTTTTTATCTCTTCCTCTTTTACGAAGATTCGAATTTTCTAAACGTGTTTCCAGTGAAACAATGATGAATGGATGCTGATCTACAGATCTACCAGATGGGATGCCCAGTAAAGGAATTGTTTGGTTTATACACTATGACGCAAAAGTTTAGACAATGAAGAAATTCTTACATACTTTGAAAAATATTTATTCAATTTTCAAATCACTGCTTGAAATTAATGTGTTGTACATATAAACAATATTTATAACAAAGAAAAGTGGAATTGTGCATATTGCAATAAATTAAATGGTAACAAAAAAAAACTGCTGTCTCAAAAGTTTAGACACAAATTAAATAAAATCGAAATAAACAATTTTTAAAACCTGGTTACGCATCCATGCTTATGTATTACGTCATATACACGAGATTGCATGGAAGAAACTAAATCTTGCATAGTTTGTGGATCGATATCGTACCATGCATTCTCAATAGATGTCTTAAGTTCCTTTTCAGAAGAGTATTGTCTAGCGTTGCTATAAACTTTGCGACACATGATGCTCCAAAGGTTTTCTATAGGGTTAAGATCTGGGCTACATGCTGGCCAGTCGAGAACTCTTATATTATGGGAATTAAACCAAGATTTTGAATGTTTTGCAGTGTGAATTGAAGCACTGTCTTGCTGAAATTCCCACTGAGGACCCCCTAGAAGCTCAGCAAATGGCAGTAGGTTTTCTTCTAATGTCTGTGTATAATGCTGTAAAGTTTGACGACCACTGGTGAAGGTCAGAGATACTTGTCCATTATAGCAAAAGGCTGCCCAAACCAACACCGAGCCCCCTCCTTGTCTGCGACTAAATAAACGTCGAGGTTCTTTCCGCAAGTCATGCCAATACGATAAACAACCATCTGGACCATCCAGATTCCACTTTTTTTCATCGCTAAATATGACTGACTGCCATTTCTCTCCATATGACATATGCTTTCGAGCCCACATAAGTCTTTGTAACTTATGATGTGGTTTCAGAGCTGGTTTCTTCTGCATTTTGCTATAAACGATTGTTCCTTTTTCCAAAATTCGTCTACGAATCGTATCCTTTGATACAGAGAGTCCCGATGAGCTTGAACTCCACGTACGCTCATTTGTTGAGTACTCGCTAGTCTTTCTATCAGGCGATCCTCTCGTACATTTGTCACACGTGGCCTCCCAGACCGACATTTTGCTTTATATTCGGAACCACTCGATAAAACTCGATAAATAGATTTTTTTGACCTATTAATAATAGCAGAAATTTCAGAAACGCTCTTCCCTTCACCTTTCAACTGCCAAATCCTTGAAACCTCATTCACTTGAATTTCTTTAGCTCTCGGCATGTCGACTATGAAGCGCAATCGTTTGCAGAACTTAAGTACTTCAAATTTGTGACATCATCGATTCTAAATTTGCATATGCCAGCGAATATTCAAAGAAATTTAGAATAGTGTCTAAACTTTTGCGACAAGCACATTTGAATTTTTATGAAAAAAATTAGTATTATAGCAAATAAAACGACTGTCTTTTGTACATAGCATTTTAAATCAGTTTTTGAATATATTTACAGGTTTTTGTAATTCTGACGTCATAATTCTACATTTTAAAGCTGAATGACGTCATTGTCTAAACTTTTGCGTCATAGTGTAATTGGGTTGTGGGGATGCTCCGTGATCAATCCGGTTGGATATTTCACTGCCTTTCTGGTGGATTTAAGAAGTAGACTTACTGAATGTGATCTGGATGTCATCTTACCTGACGTGCAACTCTGGCAAAGTCTCCTGAGTCTAGGGTCGTTGAACATTCGCATAAATTTATCTTCAGATGAACAGTACGGTATGATCATTATAATTTTCAAAGAAATTTAATT
The DNA here is from genome assembly GCA_963932465.1 of Maratus speciosus. Taxonomy (NCBI): domain Eukaryota; kingdom Metazoa; phylum Arthropoda; class Arachnida; order Araneae; family Salticidae; genus Maratus; species Maratus speciosus. Next base: position 170,824,980 of record OZ010790.1, on the reverse strand, counting down.
GTGTAGGATTATAAATTACTGTTTCTGCGCAGACTGTTTCTACAGTTCGACTAGTGAAATAACAGGAATCAACGAAATGTGTTAACTGATTTGTCAATTGACTATTCGATGGTTAACTGGACTGAGTAGGTAACTGTTATTTAATTTTCCTTGGTATAATATGGTGAAGTATGTTTCTCAACTCCTGCTAAGTCCTTAATTTATATTTAAGTATTTCAAAAACATATAGCGGTTTTAAGTTTTAAAATATTAATTCGTTTAAAGGAAGTACACGAGATACCACTGTTAATCATGAAAGGCTTTATTATATTTAAATTGTTGTAGTAATTTTTTATTGGTGATCTGTGATTTTTTACCAAACACCTTTTCACTAATTTGAATTGTTAATTTCTTAAATAAAGTATTACGAATAGTATATGGTTTTGTATTTAAATTTGAATTGATGGTTATTATAAGTCTAGATACGTGTACGTGGCCACTATTGGTCATCCCACGATAGAATAAGCTCGAAATCGTTGTTCCGAAAGAGAAGCAAAAAGATGAGGGGCTGTATCAAATATCTGTTGATTAGAGACAAGATAGCGTACACAATATTGCACATACTACTGTATTTGGATAACATAGTTTTAAAATGGTGAACAGTAAATGTATACAAGTGGGTAAGTGTGATCGGAGATCCCACAAAAGTTTCGTTTGATTTTCCTTTCGAAACAATTTATCCTATAATTAATAAATCCAAATCATTAATTTATAATTATTAAATCCTTACATAGATGGCAGCACCATTAAATTTAATTTTTAAATAATTACAAAAGCAAGTTATTTTTTAAATGTTCAAGGCAAATTATTTAAATAAAATTAAAAATTTAGAAATTTAAAAAAAATAGCACAGAATTAAATAAAAATAAAAATTTCTAAAAACGAAAAAAATGTTTAAATGAAATTTAAAATACTGAAATTTCTCTAGAATTTTAGTGGATGTTCAAACAAAATGTAAAATTTTGAATGTTCCCTCAAAAAAAAATGTTTAAGCGGAATTTAACATTCCGAAATTTCAGAAACCCAGCAGAAGTTAGAAATTCAATCTAATATTTGCATTTTAAACATTTTATTTTACCTCATTGTCACGGTTCCAACTCGCAAAACATTAAAAAGCATTGCTAGAAAGATTAATTAATCATGTATCGTTTTGAACAGTTGAGATCATTAATAACCCCTCAAAATGATCCCTATGAGTTACGCTTAGGAAAATTTTCTGTATGTTTTAACAAGTAAAACAGAGGAACATATATTCGTACTACCGAAACTTAGCAGGTTAAGAAAATTTGAAATTTGTGACATGTTTGCGTTTTCTAGCACTAAAAATGCATTCTTCTTTTGTTTGGTGCCTGCAAACTCTGCAGTTTTTAACATACACCGCGTCCCAAAAGTTTAGACAGTCAATAAAATATGCATTAACATAAAAAGTAATAAGGTATAATTAAAATTCGTGAGATAAGTAATAAAGAAAAGCAACTTTGCTGATATATACATATAAATTATGATCAAAGGTTTGAAATTATAAAATATACATTAAATTATATAAAAATGTGCTGTCCAAAAAGTATAGACAATTGTAATTTTGATTGGTTTTTGCATTTTTAAAAGTAACTAAAAACTTACTTTTAATATTTAATTGTATTGCCATGGCACTTTATAACATAAAATACACGTTGTTCCCCATAGAATTAACTAAGCATTGCACTACAGAAGCAGGTATTTCATACCACGCTTTGTCAATTCAAATTTTTAAGTCATTTACACATGTACATTGCTTTCCATTTTCATATATTTTACAAGATAAGATCCCTCATATATTCTCCATGGGATTCAAATTTGGTCTAAGTGCTGGCCAGTCAAATAGTGTGATATTGTTTCATCTAAACCATGATTTCGATGATGTGGAGGTATGGATGGAAGCCCCAGCTTGTTGGAAAACACAGTCCGGCCCTGCTGGCAAATCCGTAATTGGCAGTAAATTGGTATGTAAAATATCCTGATAATCCTCTGATTTCATTTTTCTTTCCATAAATCGTAGAATTGTTTGGCTTTTAAAAGAAAACCCTCCCCAGGTCATTACGGATCATCCGCTTTGTTGCTTGCTGAAACAGTTCTTGAGTTCTTTTTTAAGTCATGCCAGTAAAATTTATGACCATCAGGGCCGTCAAAATTCCATTTATTTTCATCACTAAAGAAGACAGTAATCCGTTTTTCACCGTATGACATATATTTCTAGCCCATTTTAGACACGAATCTTTAAGACGTCTCTGCTTTAAGCAAGGTTTTACTTTCATTCTCCTGTAAACAATGTTTGTTGAAGCTTTCATTCTTCTGTGTACAGTACTTTTGAAATTCTGGAAATTGATACAATTTCACGCAGAGATAAATTATCATTTTATAAACAAACCTCTTTCTGTACAGAGAGAAAAATGAAAGAAAAATGCATTTTGCTTTTGTTTGATGCCTGCAAACTCTTCAGTTTTAGGTAGATTTCGTATGAAATACTATCTATTACATTCTCCCCTATGTTGGAATTTCTAAAAAATTTTTGTAGATCTACACCGATCATGACCCCTAGAACCCAAAACCACCATCAGTAAAAACCTTTATCTATCTATCTATATATATATACATCTATCTATCTATATATATATAGATAGATATAGATAGATAGATCTATCTATCTATATATATATAGATCTATCTACCTATATATATCACTTTCTTCTCGTCACGATAACTTCCACAATTCAGCACCAATCTTTTCCAAACTGATACATAAAATCAAGGGGCATTAAATCTCGGTCAAGTTCGTTAATGGGCAAAATTGGACCAAGGGGACGGAAATATGGAGGGGTTTTGTGAAAACAGAAAAAAACCCATAACTTCTTACTTTTTGTACATATCAAATCAGTTTAAAGTTTTTATTACTTCTAAAAATAGGGTCAAAAGTTTATGTATCACAGATTTTTGATAAAATTAAAAATGGGCTCAAGGGGCGCAAAAAATAGGGTTTTTGGAAGAAAAAAATTCATAACTTCGTCAATTCTCAAGATATCATATCCAACTAATTTTTTTTATATATCTCCTTAATATTATCTACAACTTTTATATTCACAAGTTTTTGGTAGGACCAATTCGTACCGCAAAAAAAAATTAAAAACGAAAACAAAATTAGGGTTGAAGAAGAAAAAATTCTATAATTCCGTCAATTCTCAGGATATATAATCCCCATGAATTAATTATATGTCTTCTTAATATTACATATTATTTATTATAATAATTATCTAATAATCTATTAATAATATTATATTAATTATATTATCATAATTTACACATTATTCTACAACATTTATACAGACAAGTTTTTGATAGGACCAATTCTTACAGCAAAAACAAATAAAAAATACATAGCTGTTGAAGAAAAAAATCATCTTATTAAGGGTGTATTTAAATCCAAACTGCTTATTTTCTTACTGGTTTTTAAATTCATTTTTGCTCTCAAACGCATCGAATTGGTAGATTCTCTTATTCAGAAACTATATAATGTAACGTAATGATCGATTTTTTGATAGAGGCAGAATTTCTTTCAAAAAATGATGTCAAAGTGGGCATTTTAAACAGAATTTCCCGAAGCGATTGTCTTAGAAACGAAAAATATATTTCTACTGAGAAATTAATTGTTTATAAATCAAGTTTCAATTAATTGAACGAAAAATAAAAACACAGGTCGCTTTTAAATCTCTTCAAAAATTACGTCAGCAAGTTTCATATTATTTCTATTAAAAATGAAACTGAAAATGTGCCAGAAAATTTCGAGTTGTTGAGCATGGAAAAGTATTTTTTTAATACCTCCTTAACATGATTCTGATAAAACCAGCCATTATATAAAAATGAAATAAAAACTCGTCAAAAGCGGCCAGATAAAATTGTTAAAGTGGGTTTATCTATAATTATGATTTAGTTTTTGTTTGTGAAATTAGTTTACTTAACTTCGAAATCTACCTCCGCCTGTAGGCCGGGCCGGCAGGGATGTTTTAACGTATCATAGGGGATAGTCGATATGTTGTTTTGTTTTTGTTTTCTTGGTTTTTTTTTAGAAAAAAAAAATACAAGTTTTTAGAGACATCCTAAATTCAGCAAATAATCAGTTTTGACAGGAATATCACTTTATACAATAATATAATTGTATTTTTTATGCATAAATCTCTTTCTGTACAGAGAGAAAATAAATGCATTTTTCTTTTGTTTGGTGTCTGCAAACTCTGCAGTTTTAAACGTATCACAGGGGATAGTCGATAAGTTGTTCTTATTTTTGTTTCTTTGATTGTTTTTTTTTTTTGAAAAAAATAGAAGTTTTTAGAGACGTGCTACATTCAGCAAACAATCAGTTTTTGGCAGGAATATCACTTTATACAATAATATAATAGTATTTTTTATATATAAATCTCTATTTCTGTACTGCGAGAAAAATAAAAAAAACGGGTTAAGACGTATTTCCTGAAAATAACTCAATTCACTAGGATTTCATCCGTATTTTTCAGAATGTTTACGCAAGTGAAGAAACACAAAACAAGAATTTCAAAAGATTTTGAATGGATTCTGAAGCACTAGGAGTGAAGCGATATCTTTCAGCGGATTCTTGTTTAGAATAACGTTTCTAAATTTGTATTGAATTCTTTTAGTATAGAGAATTGCTATAGATGAGAAAAGTTCTCTTTTTATAACTGATATTTATTAAAAAACATGTTTAATTTTAAAATATCGCAAATGAAATTTAACGTATTAAGCACAAATGAAAGTTGTTTTTAAATAACTATAAACTTAAGGATTCTATTTATTACGTGGGATAAACCTAGGCGTCATAGGGGTAACAGGATATACACTGTAAAAAAAATTCCGCAACGTTCCTGGGAAAAAATGGGCAGCTGAGTTGCCCATTATTTCTAAGAAACATTTCTTGAACATGACTGGAACTTTACTGTATATGTTAAAAACTTTCTACAGAAATGCCAGTAAGTTTCCTGCGAAATACCAGGAATATTTCTGTTGACAGCAAAACATTACTGACATTTCACAGCATGCGGGATCCGCAGACGATTTTTACATTTCCAGTTGACAATTTTCGCTTTATTATCATTATTTGTTATAATGAAAAAATATTTTGAAAATGACATCAAAATTATTATTTATAATTTACACGAAAAAATAAATTTTCAGTTAAAATTCAATAAAGTAAATATATATATGATATATTGTTTCTGAACTTTGCTTAAAATATAAAAATATATAAATGTAAATAATAATTAGAAAAAAAATCTAGACATAAAATATTTTGGATTTTCGTCAGTAATTATGTTAGTTTACAAGTTAGATAAAATACATATAAATTTTCATGAAAAAAAAAAAAAAACCTAAACGTAATTGTATATTTTTTCCGAAAAAAAAAATTCAAATTTGCAGCAATTCAAAGTGTCAAATATATATCAAATTTAAATCAAATTGTAATAAAGTGTTAAAATATAAAATTAATTAAAAAAGAAAATAAAAGTCAAGAGGTAGCATCGAACTCGGGCCGTACGGGTGGCGTGCGAGCCTTCTGTGTCCACACCACGAAAGACACGTTGAGAGCTGCAAACTAATGTGTATTTGAAACGTATGCTAAACCTCGGCGTCTAATTTCTGAAAATCTATGGCCCATTTGAAGAAATCCTTTCACGAGAATAATTAGAGATAAGAACTCTAAAACATATTTTAAATTAATCAAAATCGGTGAGAATCATGTTTGATGGTCCTCTGGTTAATGGAGATCCAAGTAATAGGTGTATTTTCTTTTACACGGTCTGCTCGTTAAACATTCCACAGACAAGTACGAGAGATAATCTCTTAGCGGTGTCACAGAGGTATTGTATTTTCATCTGAATTGTCTTGACAATAGAGACGTAAAGGATTATGTCGTCTATTGATTTATTTCCATTCCATATTGATTTTTTTACATTCATTTAAGGAATTCGTTTTCGACACTCGCGCGCGAGCAACGGATTATAGCAAAAAAATAATAAGTGGCGGCCGCAGCGTTTTGCTGTTTCTAACTTTTGTTCAGGAACGTTTCAGATAAGGAAACCAGAATTTCACAGGAAAGAGCTAAATTATTCTGAAAACCTCAGAAAAGGCGAAACGTTCCTGGATTTTACATGGAACGTTACCATTTTTTTTACAGTGTATGTTAAAACTACAATATATATTATTTCTGGTGTTAACATTATTTTTATCTTTACATGCTTAAGGCACAATGACGAATGAGATTTCTTGCGAAAGGTTATGCAAGCGGCTTTTGACATAACATAGTTATACAGGGTGAACCAAAAGTCTTACCCTGATTATAAAAATTTATTGTGCTCAGACTGTTATAACCCTTTAAGACCCGGGACACTTTCACATTTAAATATTACATTCTTCTGGTTATTAACTCTATACTGACCATAATGACACTTAAAAAAATAATTAAAAAAATTTTCCTCACCCCCTAGAGCGCGGAGAGTACCCGCACGAACTTGCGGGTTGGTCTTTACCTAAGAAAGCCACACCAGCACGATCGTACGGGTTGGGCTTTTCCTGTGAAATAATTACTTATAAGATGATTTGGGATGTATTGGCTGAAATACTGCGATGGAATCCTTACTCGCTCTAAAGCCTAAAAAAGGAGAAAAAAAATAATATTGGAGTTGTACTTATCGACTTCAAAAAATTCATATCTTAATTAATTTAAAAATGTTTGCCTTATTTAAAAAAAATTTTATGATATCGATTTTATTTTTTCTATAAGTCTGTAACTTTTTAAAATTAAAATTTAAGAAATGAAAGACATACCTGCAATTGCATGAAATCTAAAGGAGCAGAATGAGGTACAGAAATGAACTTCTTAACATCCCACATGTATTGTTTTTTTTGTGTGTGTTGTTGTTGTTTTCATTATCTTAGCCCCTGCCGAAACTGGCTTGGAGGTAGAACTTTGAGGAATGAGTTCAGGGTACTTTGATGAAGACGAATGATCCAAAATCGCCATTTCCTTAGAAATATTTGTATTTTTTTTCTTCATCGAGCCCATCTGAACTTGACTATCCTTCTAATAAATCTGTTTCAAATATTTTGTCCGCAACCTCTAAACTCAGAGTCTGATTTATTCATCAATTGCAATATTTCTTGTGTGAGAATTCTTTTCCGTTTAGGCATCTGAAAAAGTATTTTATTTTGCTTTATTAAAAGTTAATAAAGTATTAAAAAAAATGTCTTAGAAAATTTTATTAATTGAAAATAAAACAAAAAGTAAAATTTAATTGAAAAAGAAAAATATTTCATCCATGACAACAACCAAGAAAATATGGCATTAATTACATAACAATATATTTCGTTTTTATTCTGGCTGTCACCAAAATTATTGAAACAGAAAACAAAATGAACATTGAGAAAGCTGTTACCTTTACAGAAGCACTGACTAACGTAACGCCCAAGTCGCACGATCGTGCGGGTAACGAAATCTGAAGTCCTATAAGCAACATAAATAGTGTATAATTAATATTTTTTATTATATCACACGTATTTAGACATTAAAGCAAAAATATTTATCTAAGCAATTAGAAATATACTGATAATTACCTTTTTAGGATAGATAAAGTGATGATAAAGTTTTCGTTGTACTTGTAAACAAAGCTAATCATGCCGGCTAAAAGTAAAACATGTACTACAACCGTCATCCGTTGATAAAAAATGATACTTTGCTCTTTTTGCAAACCAGAACAATCGATCGATTCGGGGTTTTATTACATGCGACTGTTTCAGAAGCAAACATTTACATGTAAGTCTAACCCGCACGATAGTGCGGGTTGGGTCTTAAAAAGATAATTAGACATATGTTTGTTTGGATACATTGTAAGTACTTTTATAATTTTTGTTATAAGACCACGTGACGCAGTAAATTTCAACGTGTGCCCCCTTGGTAGCTCGGAGAATGCCTAAGCGGTATTCTAGTTCCCGCCAAGTTTTCTTTAACATGTCTTTTGTTACAGTACACACACAGGCTTGTATCCTTGTCTTCAGTTCTTCGACGTCAGCAATTGGAGTGGCAAAGACTCTGTCCTTGATATAGCCCAAAAGAAAAAAAAACAGAGGATTACTATCTAGAGAGCACGGAGGCATCCAGATATTAGCGCTATTGATCGCGCAGCATAACTTGCAATTGCGCCATCTATTGCACAAAATCTACGAACACAGCAAAGAAAGAAACAGTGGGCCATCAGCTGGAGAAAAGATGGCAGCCAGCAGTGCTATCAGCGATAAAGTGCAAGGGTGCCATTACTTATACCTGTCGAAAATTGTCCAAGCCGAATGCAGCTGGCCCATCAGTGAAGGCCAACAGCAGGCCAGCATTGGTATGCCATCACATTACTTCAATCCGGCACTTTTCCTTCAGTGCTAGCACCTATTCCACTGCTATTCTTTTGCTGGCCCAGCACTTTCCCTTACAAAAATTTCTTATAGAATTCTATAAAAAACAAAGTATTATATAACTACGGCTCTTTTTTCTATAAGCTAGTTTCACCAAGAGATATAGAAACATCTGTAGAAGTGTCTATAATAGAAATGTCTATAGAAATATTTGAACTGCACGTGATCGCCCTCCCAAGTACTGACCGCGCTCGATGCTGCTTGGTTTTCGTGATCGGACATGAAGAAGCACTCTCAGCATACGCTACGATTGCACGTAGTTTTCAAGCTCTCATTACACTATTTCAAGTTTGTTTATTTTGTGATTTACGTTCCCAATCATTAAACTGGTATAGAAATTATTCTATTGTATAGAAATCCTATGTATTTTATATGATTTTTTTTTATTATTGATTCTGAACTGCGTAAATTATGAAAACCGAAATCCTTTGTAACCTAGTAAAACCAGATTTAAGGAGAAAAAAAAGTGCGTTGAAATAAAGAATTTATTTATTTATTCATTTACTTATTTATTTTGTTGGTGGCAGTGGTGCTATATTTTTTACTGTTTCAAAAAAATTAGCTTCACAACTTAAATTGTGTTAAGATATTCATTTCAGATTTGTGTTCAAATACTCAATGACTTCAATATTCGCAGCGCCACCTACCGTAAGGGTTCCCAGCAGTAATAGTGCAAAAGTTCGTGCACTTCCATGTAGTGATGGGCCAGCGCATGAGATAAAATGGATGCCCACCAGAATTTTATCTGATGATTTCCAACAGCAAAGTTCACTGAAGCTGTCCAGCAGTGGTCATGCAGTGGTAGACCATCAGCCAGCACTTCTCCATCATTGCCAGCACCTATCTTGCTGCTGGCCAGCAATTTCCTCTTTGCTGGGAAAACTGAATCCAGTGATACAACAAATTATATTATTATACAAACGAGTATTTTGGAATTAATTATTATAATCAGGGCAAGACATTTGGTTCACCCTGTATATCTTTAAAACACGTTGTTTGATAAAGAGAATTGCAGTACATCAAAAATTAATGGAAAAACGTATCAGCAAATAATATCAAAGATTGCGGTGAGACCCCCTCGCACGGGTCTACTGCTTCTTTCCTTAACAATTGTAATAGTTTTTTTTTACATTTAATATATTTTTAGAATGTCCACTAACAAGACATAAAATCATATTCATATGAAAAATAGCAATAATGCGTGAAGCTCGTTGGATTTAATCCCAGGCTGCTTCTTCGTTGCTCGACGGACCATAATGTTAGCTCATATTAAAGACTCACTAATACTCAAAATAACAAAACTGCAGTGCACTGTTTTTATTAAATAATATCACAAGATCGCTCGTGGCTACTCTTTAACAACAAAACATTCTATAAACTCGTATAAACAAACGCAGACGATAAAAGTCATTGCCAATAATACAAAGCATAAAAACGATCGAACAATGCGTCGAAATGCAGATTTGAATCGTATTGAGAGCGATATTTTCATATTGGCCTCACGTCCAGAGTTAAGAGCCGATGTAATCTCTAAATCGCTATTTAAGATCAGCCTTTTAGATTCTGTTCATTTCAGAGGATTAAGCGCGAAATTCGACAACATGTCTTCAATTTGTGTTTTATTTATATTTTATTGTTTTATTTATTAATTGATGAATGTTTTAATTTCGTTATAGAATAAAAGTTGCAATCAAATGATGAGCTATTTATTTTAATTTAAATGCAAAGGAATTTTTTTCGTAATCTTCTGCACGCAATAGATGTAGATTGAAAACAGGATGTTTGGAAATTATTTTAAAAACCATAAAACGTGAGTGAATTGTGATACGGTTTTCAAACAAATTGCATTAGAAAGCACATATTTTTCTCTTTTCGACGGCGTAAAAAATATTAATGTGCGATGTTCAGAAGTTTTAAAAATTGCAGTAAAAGCTAAATCTAATCATCTGCTGTTGCCGCCATCAAAATGACGTACGTGTTACGCAAAGACATGTTTGTCCTTTATAATATAAGGGGATCCAACCCTGAATATACTGGTTACAGAACATAGGCGAAAATCTTTTTATTTTTAACTATAATATATTTTTCATATTTAATGTATATCATTTTGATTGTCCGTTAATAAGCATTTTTATTTTAAAAATACCAATAATGTATTCAATTAAATCATTGAAATTTATTAAAAGCGATGTTTCCGCATTAACCATTTCAGCAATTTAAGTGTGCATTTTGATTACATGTCTGTTAAATTTGTGTTTTTTTTATTATATTATTTCTTTTATATATTTATTAATGAAGTTTTAATTACATTCTGGAATATGAGCGGGAAACAAATGCTGAATTATTTATATTCTTTCAAGTGCAAACGGGTTTATCTTTCGTAATCTGCCTGTTGGCAATAGAAATAAATTTTAAAATATTGCATAATTCAAAGATTTTTTTAAAAGCATAAACAGGTTGGCGAGTAGTCAGGAAAAAACACATTTCAAAAAGGTATTCAATACCAGTATATTGTTAAGAGAAATTCGCCTTCTTTAATCCCTTTATATTTTTTGAAGTATTTTCTATAAGAAAATGCTGGTGCTTTCCTCTTTTTTTGACTGTGTTTCTCTGTGCTCATTCACGAACCTGATAAAAACATCATTAAACTGAGATATTATTTTCAAACAAATTACATTTGACTATAGTGAATTTGAAACAATATAATCAAAATATAATTTGCATAATGTGTTAGCTATAACTATGGAGCAACTTTTGTGAAAGTCTTAAAAACATAGTTTGAAAAGTCTGAAAATTATCGTTGATAGAATAAGATCGAAATCCGTTATTCACAAAAGGAAGCAGAAAGATGAGGAGCTGTATCAAAATACAGTAGTACGTGCAATATTGTGTATGCTATATTGTCACTAATCGATGGATATATGGATACAGCCCCTCATCTTTTTTGCTTCATCTTGAGAACAACGGATTTTGAGCATATTCTATCAACGATGATTTTCAGAATTTTCAACTTGTGAATTTGAGACTTTTACAAAAGTTGCTCTATACATTTAGCTAACACATTATGCACATTATATTTTTATTCCATTCAGGCATGCGCAGTGAAACATTATTTAGTAAACTTGCTCATTTTACATATATTTATTGTGTACAATGCTGTTTGTCAAATTTTCTGAAAATAACTTTTTTTTATATTAAAAACTCTGTAAATTATAAGCAAAAAACTCGGCAAAATTTGAGACTGTTTTTATGAAAACATGAATTTTTCTTCGAGTATACATGCTATCCTCTCAAAAATGAACACAAATTATTACAATAAGCCACGTAATCATAATCTGGAGTTTGAACGCTTTTGCTACATTAGTTTTTACAAAATTATCCAAAAGATATCTGTTCTTTTTCAATTTGTTGGCAGTCCCTTATGGGGTTACGAGAAAAATTGTTCACGGAAATATATGACCTGTACTATTATGTTTACACACCTGGAGTTTCAAGATAATTCCTCATGTATTTTGCTAGATATTTAAGAAAACGTCTAAAATCGCAAGTTACCGGTCATTTTTGGCCATATTGACCATTATAGTCAGTTTTCACAGTTTAACTTGTAATTTTCAGTTTAACAACTGATGTTAGTTTAATTTTGATTCATTTGGAAACTTAGTAGTATCACTAGTGAATTCTGATTAAGGGAATTTTAATTGTAATAGGCCTTTATATAAAGTTTAGTACAGAATCTTATGAGTCTGTCGGCACTTTTATTCATTCTGCGATCAAGCGGTCTCGGAGACCGCCCACTATATTTATGCAAAATATTTGTAACAGCAATTAAAGGTCAAAAGCTGTTTGCGGTCTCAGAGACCACAGTTTTTACTTTTTACACGGTTTAAATTGTAATTTTCAGTTTAGGTATGATATTAGTGAAATTTGTTATACATTCTAGTTTAACTATAGATATTGATTTCTTTAGGAGTCTGCCACTAACGCTAGAGACTTCTGAAAAGGTGAGTTTTAATAAGAGTAATACTGTACATAAAGTTTAGCACAGTAACAAGTTTTCACATAACATAAATTTTTTTTATTGAAAATGGGGCAAAACCCCGCTGTAATGGGGTAAAAATACACACTGCGTATCCTTGCCTTATCACTGCGTATTTTTACCCCAAGCAATTTTTAACAAAGTTTAAAAATTGCAATATCTCACGTATTTATAATTTGACAGAATGTCGGTTGATGGGGATACGTGCCTAAGGTTCTAATATAACATTTTAACCAGTCGTCTCTGAAGTTTAGACCAATGTGTTCCTTAAAAGTCTAAATTTATGGAATGGACGTATTTTTACCACATCCCCATCTACCCTATATATTTCAAATTACCGTACTTGAGAATATGAGGTTTCACTAACATCAAAGCAAAGGTGCAAAGGTTTAGACTACAATTAGACGCAGAATTCAAATGATATATCATTTAGTGTGACTATTTTATAAGCTTATAAATTGTCTTTTTCGTCACCTAACCCCTATGGCAAATGTATGACTTTTAACAAACTTTTTTTTTTCTCAATTACATAAATTTTTTTTATTGTGTCAATATTTGAATGTAATAGTCTAAGAATCTAACAAGGAGAGGGCCAACCTTGTTAATCACAGATTTTCATTATTTTAATACAGGTTGTAGGGTAGAGGCCCTTAGTGTCAGGTTCAACGGATTTTATCCAACGCTTCTTAGTTCTTGAGAAACCGGGAGTCTAATATTAGTACACAACTTAAATACTTACTTTGCAACTAAAATGATAGGTTAGCCGTAGCTCAGTTGGTATGGCGTTTGCCGGCTGATCCGAGGGCCCGGGTGTGATACCTGAATTCGCTGCATTTGTTTTTCTCATTTTTGTTTTGTAAATATACTTGTAAATATAACTTAATAATCTCATTTCCAATTAAAATTTTTAATATTGTATATCAATTATAATTTTAACCTATTTAATTTTTTACTTTCAACTAAATAATTGTAATAAAACATCATAAAACTGTTAATTTTTTTAAAATCACTTTTAAAATGTATTTCATATATTCTTTATCGATGCAATGATATTGAGCAATTGTATCAATTCGTGATTTTAAAGAAAATCATTTACGAATTGCTTTAACAAAGGACGTCAATGCGATAATATTATTATTCTGTTTTTAAAGTAACAAGCATAATTATATTAAAAATTTAGCATCAGAATTAAATTACAACCCTTTTTTCTGCATATTAAAGATTTTTAAATTTGTAATAAGTATGCTTGCGCTTTGAATTATTTTGCTTTCCCCCTTATCTTCTTTCTGCTTTTATTTTTATTTTATTTGAATATTCTTTTATTGTATCATAACTAGATGGCGCCACAAAACATTTTGTCACGATTTTGGAATTTTTATCATTCAATAATAGATCCAATTTCTTTTTAAACCTCTTTAAAGGATGAGAAATAATAGTTTACAATTAAGAAATGATAAATTTAAGTTTGTTAACATTATAATTAATGTATGATATTAAAATTTTTAATTGAAATTGTTAAATTATAATTACAAGTATATTTATAAACCAAAAAATGAGAAAAACAAATGTAGCGTATTCAGGTATCGAACCTGGACCCGCAGATCAGCCGGCAAACGTCATGCCAACTGAACTACGACTAACCTATCATTTTGGATGTAAAGTAAGTATTTAAGTTGTGTACTAATATAAGACCCCCCCCCCCCCCCCGGTTTCTCGAGAACTAAGGAGCGTTAGATAAAATCTGTTGAACCTAACACTAAGGGGTCTGTACCCTACAACATATATTAAAATAATCAAAATCTGTGTTTAACAAGGTTGGCCCTCTCCTTGTAAGTGATGACTTATGTTGCAATTCCGTATCGTATGACTTGCGGAGATGTAGTTTGAAGTATATGGTTAATAACCGCATAAATATGTATGCAGTATTCTTTAAAAGAACTTTAATTGTATTTTATGAAAAATTGGAATCTTTTGTAGAAATTGACTTGGGCCAAACCGTGAACTATGAAGACATAAACCGAACGGGCCGGACAAATTTTTTAGTTATATACAAAGTCGGGCAAATATAGCTTTTTTTCAGCACGATGCGGATCCTCGCCAAGAAATTTCGGCTTGTGTAGACTTCTAAAGTGTTCCCACAAAAATGCTAATATAGATATTTAATGAAATGATTGAAGGAAAAAAGATAACAATATCAGAAACAGTTTAATTTAGAGATGAGTAGTCACATAGCAATACTTGTTTCTTTGTTAAAACAACCTTTCTCCCATCTAATGAAACATTAACAGTTAAAAGAGGCGCATAAATCAGACGCTAATGTGCCAAAAAGCAATGACATTGTTAATAGGCACTTGACTGCGGCCAGTCTGGCCGAATTGGTTTACTGACGTGTAACTGTAAAGTATTAAATTATGTAGCATTACAGGAGTTGTAATTTTACAACAGTGTAAAAATTTAGCATTACCTATGTATTTGTTATTTATCTGCTATGGAATATTGCTTTACCTATTAATGATATAATTATCCTGCATATGTGTAACAGTAAAGTATTTCATCATGTAACATTGCCTATTAACAGTACACTAAACGTAGACGAATTTAATAGTAAAATATTTAGGCATGCAACATTGTCTAATTTTTCAATAACTTCCCATGTTCCACTTTTTCAATGAATGATAAACAATAAAAAAATTAAAATATAATTAACTCAATTAATTTTATAAATATAATTTTGAATTCGTTTCAATATCATACATCATCCAATATCATACAATATCATACAATATCATACATCATATTTAAACTGTTTGCAAAGAAGAAAAATATCTACCACATACTATGTAAAATACTTCATTTTTCCAAATTTATAGCCCACAATCTAAATTCATATAATTCATTTTCTTAAATTATACAAACCATCATTTCTTTATTATTAGTTTTGCATGAATAAATGCGCAAAACATGTCTTCTAACATTATTTTAAAACTATACTATTAGAAAACATTTTCGCACTATGATTTAAATTATAATTCTCAAACATGTTTGTTTGTGAATTTTTAAATTTCCCATAGTCGAATAAAACTAACAGAACAAAAACAAAAGAATACAACTTTCTGTTAGAACTCAACTGTAGTGATGCAAAGCAATTAAATAAACGCATATGTTCATTTTTAATGCACAAACAATTTCAAACTCTTGTGAATAAATTTTAATGTAATGAGGATAAAATTAACTCCGATTTTTCATTTTTCAAACTTATTTCATATGCATAGATAAAGAAAGTTCCTGCTCAGAATATGCACTAAACAAATTACAGAAAATGCCTCATTGCAAAGATTTATTCTTTAAAAGGGCATATGAAACTTTTGACGCTACACAAAGTGGCATTTAATTTGCACTAAGTCACTAGTAATTTATGAAGTGGTTTATCTGTTTATCTACTAGTTAGAAAGTACCACTTTCAAAAGTTCAGTTCTTATTTATGAAGTACCTTTTAAAGGTTATTTCTAATTTAAATCGAAACCTTGAGAGCAATTAAATAAATGCATAAATAAATACAAATTCTCATAAATAAAATTTATCGTAATAAACTTAACTGCTTTTTTCATATTTTCAAATATATTTATTTGTATGCACAAATAAAGAATGTTCCTTTATATACATGCCCACTTTTCCGATATTTTCTTACAGCTTTTGTTGAATAGAACTTTTTTTCTTGTTTAATCGCAAAATTTCGGAGTTTTTTTTTTTTTTTTCGATAAACGAATTACATCTTTAGTCATAAGCAAATGATGTCCCGGGCAGATTTTTTCCACTTTCCAGCACTGTCGCGTTAAGAAATTTCGTTCAAACTTCCAAATTTGGAAGCAATGTCTAAAACATCTTCTGTCATTATCGAGAAAAGAAAAAAAAAATTTCATTGTAAAGTTTCTGTAAAAGAACAACTTCCAGTTTGATATGCTTGCCAACAAAAAGGAAATAAAAAATGTGTCAGAAAGCGGCCAGTTCTGATTTAAGAACAGCTTTAACAAATGAGTAAAATAAAATTAGTATAATAAAAGCCCAGTATTTACTTAAATGTATGTTTTAATAATTAATACTACGAAATCGAATGTGAAATCCTTATTTTGTATTCTAAAATCCTTTTGACATAATATGAAGAGATGATTTGAATATTAAACATAGTATTGTGTTATGTTTATCAACAAAGCCTTCAATTGATATACTAATTCGATATGTAAAATAGACGTTCATACAGGTGCATTTAGAATCCCCAGTTAACATTGAATGCTGATATCTAAATATGTTAAACATACTGGAAATTAAACGGCCAATCAATTCAGTAGTCTAATATATAACTAATTTTGATTTAGAGTACAGTGATTCGTTAAAAATGTATTTTACAAATGGCACACTAAATTTATTAAATGATCTTACCGTTTGATTGACTCTGTTAAACAGGCATATTCGCTTTATTATACAGGGTGGTTATAATTAAAATTCCCCTATAAACAGCATCCTACAGCGCAAATGGTTGAACGAAATGCAATGAAATTTGCTCACGAGATGCGCTCACGGAAAAAAAAAGTTCCAAAATGCCCACCAGGCGGCGCCTTTTCCGGAAAAAACATTAAATTTAACACATTAAACTACCAAAACAGAATACTGAAACAATATTAACAATCCAGAACAAAAATTGTGAGTAATAAAATGTAAAACCGGGATAAGCTGTCAGTTCTATGAAAAAAAATGTCGAGATTTGCATGTTTGCGATGAAGAGGAAGCTTTATGCAAAACAGGTTAGCGTGTAAAACGTTTGTAGCCGTTGTCACGTTTTATGTCAATGTTTTCGGCTGTAATGATGACGGTATCTTTAGTTGAACGTGCGTTATTGGTGAGGCTGTTTTACGAAAAGAAGGGGAATGCTTCTGCTGCAGTTCGTGAACTTCGTTGTACAAAGAATTTACGGCGTGGACCAATATCTACTAAAGGTTTCCGGGCCATGATTAAGAGTTCAACCTGGAAGAGGCCGTAGACATGTCACACCGGTACTTGTTAATGCCGTCAAGACATCACTCGTCGCACAGTCACAGATATCAGAGTTTGGAGGCAGTAGAGCACGTGAAGTTTCTCCACAGACAGGATATTCTTACAGCACGTCCGAAAAGTGCTCAGAAATATAATGCACTATTATCCATACACGATCCACCATACCCAAGAGCTGTTGGATAGGGACAAGCGACAACGTCTGTCATTCGCAGTCAGTTTTCTCAACAGAATGACCGTTGATCTGTCATGGGCTTGAAATATTCTGTGAAGCGACGAAGCTCATTTCTACCTCACTGGAACAGTCAACACACGCAATAGCCGCATTTGGGCTCAGGTAAGTCCGCGGATGCACACTGAAATTTCCCCTGCATTCTCCAAAGGTGACTGTCTGGTGTGGATTAATCCTTGGACCATTCTTCTTTGAGGAAATAACTGTACGCGGTCTTGAGACATGCTCCGTTACGGGCCCGTCAGTAACATGACATGCTACAGACGTTTGTTGTGCCGAAATTACAACAAAAGCGGGTCCTTACATCGGCCATTTCCATGCAGGATGGTGCATCCGCATATATCCATGGGCCCGCGAAAGCGCTATTGCTCCAACACTTCACAGACGAACGTGTTATTAGTCGCTTCTTTATACTCCATGGCCACCATGTTCGCCGGATCTAAAACCGTGCGATTTCTGCTTATGGGACCATTTAAAAAATCTGGTGTATCGTGGAGGTGTTGCGAAGTTGAATGACTTAAAGAACTCAATAAAATTTATGTGCGAAGCATCATAACTGATCAGTTACGATCTGCTATTGAATACATTGTCCATCGACTTTAAATTTTTCAGGTGAATGAGGGAGGTCACATGGGGCATCTTTTCCTGCATCTTTCTGGACACGATTAACAACAGCTCCTCTCGTGCAATTTTGCCCAAATCGGTTCTTGTTTTTCCAAACTGAACTTTATTTTTTTCAATCAGCGTACTGTTATTTTTTCCTTGTCTTTACTTAATGTAGTTCGATGACAAGGTGATCAGAAAATATTCCATAAACGTTAATATTGTTTCTGGATTCTGTTTTGTCCGTTTATAGTTTTAAATTTAATGTTTTTCCGGAAAAAGAACCCTCTGGTGGGCATTTTGGAACTTTTTTTCTCGAAATTCCGTGAACGCATCTCGTGTGTAGTACCAAATTTCGTTGCATTCCGTTCACCCGTTTGTGCTGTAGGATGCAATTTATAGAGGACGTTTAATTATAACCACTTTGTATAATTTAGTGATATTTCTATCTGGTTCTCACAAACAACATCATGTCCTTGAATAGCTGAAATACTTTAAAATGTGTTGGTGTGAAATATACTTTCTCTTATATAAGACCCTGTTTTCATATATATTCTCTATATATAATTTTAATTATTTTAATATTTATCCAAATTATTATTTTAACTCAGGAGCGTTCTAAAGTTCGTAATGTAGCATTATTTTTCTGTTATACATCTGGAAACGTGTTTTCGTACATAGACTGTTTTCAGAAACTTTTCTTAAAAGATTTTGCTGTATTTGCAATTTGTTTTGTGTTTTAGAATTAACTATCTTCTCATTAGTAATAATAATGACATATTAATATGAGTAAATTTGAAGACTATGCAGTGTAAAAAAATAGAGAGAAAAGAGCTAACTTGTAAATTTTCAGCCTTTTTTGCTATTAATTTTAAAGCACTACTAACACCATGCCTGCAAAAATGTTAGCATGTTTTTAGATATGTTATTCTTCCCTCCTTTGCCAGTATTGTTTATTTCTTTTGATTTTTCTTATTTATGAGGACTGTTTACCTTTTCAAGAATTTTGTTTATTTTAAAAAATATGGTTCACATAATGAACTCAATGCATTTCAATGTTTAATGAAACGTACATTTTGAAAAAAATATATTAATTTCTTATTTAATTAAATCTTTAAAAAAGTAAAAAAAAAAAATTGAATTTTTAAAAATCCCTACTACTTTTTTAATTATCAATATTTTTTCCCAAGTTCCTTTTTTAACATCTTCAAATGTATATTACACAAGTCTGCATATGGATTTTTAGATACATCCAATATTTCATTTAAATATAATTTATTACTAATATGTATACTGTAAAATGATGAAATCTAACACCTGTTCATAGACTTTTATTTTTTAAGAAATAACAGAAAACCTGAAGGCTAATTCCATACGCAGATTTATTACACGTATAATAAATAACATGTACATAAAAGTTTAAATCTCTATCTCAAACACCGAAAGAGCCTTAACATTTTGGAAACATGCTAGTGAAGGAAATATGAAAATGGAGAAAAAACCTCACTGTAAAAAAAACCACTGTAGATTTGCCAAAACAAACTCGATCACAGTAAATGTGCTGTATCTTTCTTTGGTTTCCTGACTATATTAACATGGAAAATACAGTAGTTGCCTAAAATTAACAGCACAATGTGCTGGAAATTTGGACGCATTTTTTTACAGCACAAACTGCTGGCGTCCAAATTGACAGCACATTGTGCTGTTAATTTTACGCAACTACTGTATTTTCCATGTTAATATAGTCAGGAAACCAAAGAAAGATACAGCACATTCATTGTGATCGAGTTTGTGCGCGAGATGAACAGTACTTTGTACTATAAAATTGTCATTTTTTTTACAGTGCTTTTAAAGTTCTCATTTGTGTAGAGAATTTGGCTGGTTGTATTAACAAAATGTACAATATCTCGCGATATAATTACTGTATGGGTAAAAATGAGGTGTTAAAATATTCAAAATTAAACTGGCTTTTATATAATATAAACAAAATCGACATTTTGTCAAAATTGGATGTAAACTGGACCCTTAATGCTAAGGCATATTTTGAAGACTAAGGGCGATAATTTTACTTATATATTTATGTTTATTTATACTATTGTTCCGCTATCGTTAGTATATAATCAATTTTGTTACATATATATGTAATATACAAAGTTTATTTTTGGTCACGTATATCTTCGAAAACGCTTGAGTAATTTGCCTTGAGATAAAAAAAGCTTTTTCAGAAAATCATAATAAAGGGAAATTTTGCATGTTTCTCTAGAATTTAATAAATTTACTTTATTAATTATAAGTACCTCACAGGACTTTAATTATTCTTTTGTTTTTCTTGTGAATTACTAACGAATCTAAATCATATATTTTTCATCAACAATGTTAGATTCATTTGCTGTTTTTATTTAATGATTTTTTCATTCAACGTATTTATTATGCTCCTCCGGTCCGTTTGTAAAAAGTTTTTGATATTTAAACAACTAAACTTAAATAATTAATAGAAATGTCTGTTTGTACTGTTGTTCCTACGAAAAGTTTATTTATAAGAAATATTTTTTTTTTGAGGAATGGGAAAAAAATGGCAATTTTTTTTAATTATGGCCATTCCCCCCCCCCCCCCCCCCCCAATTCTGACCAGAAAATCAGAGTTCAAACTTTTTATGGCTGCTTTTTTCTCTTCATCTACCACTTCATTTATAATAGCTGTTTCATAATAATGGAAGCTATCAGCCCATCAGAAGAAAATGATCGAAACGCGTAAATTCGATTGAAAAAAGTTATGAACTAATTAATTAATTAAGTGAAAATTTATATGTCATCTCCTTAGTTGGTGAAGATTTGTGTAAATCCGGTTTATCCGGCTTTTTTGCTTCCGAGGGGAGCTTGGTTCATATTAACTCGGATAATCGGACTCTACTGTATCTATATTTGTAAGCATATATATTCTTTTTTATTTCATAAAGGGCGGCACTAAATTCTAAAAAAGCAAAATTCCTGTTCTCTAGTTGTTTTTTTTCCGTGTTTTTTTTTTTTTTTTTTTTTTTTTTTTTTTTTTTTTTTCTTGTCATATGGCGCTTAATATTATTGAACTATTGTGTATTACACACCTGTGATAACGTGCATTTAAGGTCGTTGAGTCTGTTTTTGTTCTAATTTGTAATCAGGTGGAGGTTATAACACCTTTTGTTGATACTGCTTGCAATGTGCTCGACTGGCGTATTTCTGTATATTTATAAATTAGTAATTATTAATTCTGCAAACTATTAAACGCATTATAGAAATTATTATATCGTTGAACAGCTGTTATTGTGCAGCATAAACACATTAAAGTAAGTATATAATTAAAAATTATCATGTTTTGAGCAATTTTTGCTATGTAACTCAGTAAAGGCATTGTGACATTATGTCCAGCAAACACATTTATAAATTATTTTACTATTTTTCTAGTGGATAATTAACAAAAATATACTCAAATGTAATGATTTACGAACAAAAAAATAAATAAATAATGCGTTGAAGGCTTAAATACTTTTTATAAACTTGATACTTTTTTAAAACTAATTATTATTTTATAATAATTATTACTTTATTAATAACGCATTGAGTCGCAACTTACACATATGTAACTTTGTTTGCCTTACAAACAAAAAAGTTTTAGAGCTGTAGTTTACAAATACGTAATAATATTTTTACTTATGATGTTAAATCAAAAGTTATACGGTAAGGAAACCCAGACAATAATTTATGACTCTCTGTCTTTTAGAGTATATAAGAAAACTTTTTTATAGTTATTAAAAAAATATAAAAAAAAAAATTACTTTTTTTTTTTTTTAAATATGCATCCAGTCGCTATGATAATGTATCCAAAAGCACAATTATGTATACAAAAAGAAGCACATGTTCAGAATGCAGGTTACGATGATAATGCTAATAAAAATTCAGTTTCTGACTGGATGTTTCCGCGCATGCGTATTTCATTTGGAATGTGATTCGAGTTAAGACTCCTATAATAGTTCTTGTCCGAGTTCTAATAAAATTATAGCGCTTGCTGTAAATTGATCCTGAAATTACAGCGACACTAGTTTGTAATGCTAATGTGGCGATTCACAGCAAAATCAGCAGTATTATATCAGGCTATTCTTAGACTGTGGTTTTTTGGGTAATATCGCATGTGTAAAATAACTCAATATTACTTTATGTATTAAGCTGCATTGTTGACAGACATAGCATTTTTTTATCCAAACCTTTTTTTTTTTTTTTTTTTTTTTTTTTATAATTGAAATCAGTAACACTTTTTATAAGATATAGAAGAAAATAAGATAAAGATAAAAATAGAATATCGGAATTTTCTACTTTCTACTTTCATTAAAAAATCTACCAGCCGATTTAATTACCACATGATTATTATCAGCGTATGTTCGTAAAAAAAAAAAAAAAAAAAAAAAGTGGCTTCCAAAAGTTAAGGTACAGCCGTAAAAAAAAAGTAAACTTCCCCTACTAACTCCTCAACATATTATCATAGAATAAAGTTACTGGTACCGAACGATTGGGGGAAAAAATCTACTTTTAAATGATGCATATATAATTTTCTTAAGGGGCCATCTACATATTAAAATGAACCCAAACTTCATTTTTTTCAAATGACAATATCCAATTTTAACAAGATATTTCAAATCTTCGGTTCAAACTACGCCTTGACAACAAATTCCAAGTCATTTGAATGATACGTTTTTAAATTATAAACATTAAAAATTTAATGCTTCTAATGTTAAATTAAATTTTCATAATTTTATTAATATCGACTGAAATTATCTCCTAATGTGCTAATACCCAAACATAAAATACGTTAAATTTGCAATTTTTATAATTGTACGATATGAATTATGAAATTAATATTTAAAAAAATATATGAATTGCAATCTACAATTTTTTATGGATTTAGATTTATTAAGTCCTTCTTTATGGAAATAAAAAATTTCACATTTTTCTTCTAAGTAGTTTTCAAATTATGCTTAGAAAACGGCAAAAAAATGGTTTAAGGGTCCGTCTATGATAGAAGTGACTATGATAGTGACTAGATATTTTGAAATTTCTAATGCTATCCTGTAACCTTCAATGACTGCTTGAGTGGCACTACAGAACACTTGATCAAGAAGGGGCTCTCTCGGTCAACAATCGGGTACTGGGCTTCAATTTGGATACAGCCCCTAAAATAAGCTCGTTTTAAAATAATTAATTTCTCAGAAACTAATCGTACGAATTGCATAAACAATTGTTTTTAGACTAATTGAAGGGTGTAGAGTTCATTTATGCTGTCAGAATTGTGTACTCTGCTATTAAAAAAACAAAATTACGGTTCGTTTTATATGTAGATGGCCCCCAAAGCAAATTTTATATACATCAATTACAAGTTGACTTTATTACCAATCGTGCAGTGACCAGTAACTTTTTTCTACGATATTTTTTTCCAAAATTAGTAAGGGGTGTTTACTTTTTTTTCACACGACTGCACAACATGTTTTACAAAGCTTCTGTACTCTTCACGCCCCACCAGTGGCCGAAAGGTTCTGCTCTCGAAGCTGGTAGGCGGGAGGTGCTGGGTCTGAACCCAATCGTGCCCATCGGTCTAATCGTTCGGAATTTTCGTGGTTTTCTTCGAACCATGGATTTCCATGCGTAAATACGGGTTAGGTTCCCTTAGAAAGACCCCCACGATGGGCATTCCCCCCTCTGGGCCTATATCCCTCGAGTAGAAAATTGGCCGTCAAAAATCAACGCAATTCTGTACTCTTCACAGGCGAGTCCAGATTCACACTGGAGAGCGATTCAGAGCGTCTGTTAATCTGAAGGGGAAAACGCACCAGATACCATCAATCCAACACTGTTGAAACACACATGAACAGAGGTGGTAAAATCATGGTTTGGGCAGGGATCTCATTCGATGGTCACACTGGCCTGCATGTGTTCCATGTGCGTGTGTGGAAGAACTCTGACTGGTGTGAGATATCGGGATGAGATCCTTGATCCATATGTCCGCCCATATACCGGTGATATTGATAACGATTTCAATCTGATGGATAATAATGCACGACCTCACCTAGCTGTATTTGTTGAGAACTATCTTTAGACGTACGGCTTGAAGGGAACAGTACGGCTAGCTCGCACTCCAGGCCTAAATCCGATATAACATCTTTCGGACTATCATGGCCGATAAGTTGCTACTTTAAGTATTCCTTCAAGGTCGTTAGATGAGCTGAAACAACGCTTACTCCGTGTCTGGTACTCACTTACCACTTCGGTGTCCAACAATTTAATTGACAGCGTGGAAAGACGATGCCGCCAATGCATTCAAATCAGGGGTGGACACATTCCTAATTAGAATCTATTTTTGTAATGTTTCTACGGCATTTTACCACGCAATACTCTGATGTACTGTTAGGTGGCTTTCATTACAAAAAGCTACCTATTGCAGCCGTCCGAGGAAAGCAATTTCAAAAAACTTTGGTATATTTTCATCGATCATCACCCCCAGACACCGAAACCACACTCCGTTCAAAAGTTGATATATATATATATATATATACAGTGAAACCACCCTGTGCGACCACCTCCCTGAACGACCATTTTTTCATGGAACGAAATTTATTCTCATAGGTTCAATACTAATTTTACCTCCATTCAGAGACCATCCCAGTTGAACTCCCTCCATGAGCGACCCATTTCTTTGAAGAAAAAGAAATAAATTCCGTTTTTTCCTGGTCGCTTGAAGAAGGTTTTATTAGAAAAATAACTCCGAAGAGCGCATTAATTATCAAACTTGTAAACTAAGTTTATATATTTTTTTATTCCGGTTACTTTTAAGTGTTTAAACACCTTTGTGCATTTTTAGGCAATTAATTTAACTTTGATGACAAATTAAAAATGACGGTCAATAAACTCCCGTCTATTGATCCAGTCCTAACTATTTTGTCAGGAAACTGTCAAAGAAGTAAATAAATTAATGAAATCGCCATTATTTGTTCCCCTCCAAAAAACAGCATTTGTTTACTGAACTTCGAAAGAACTTGGAAATAAAAGTTATAAAAGATAAAACCGTAAAATCAAAACAAAATGTCAATGTATTCATTTTTTTAAACTCTGCAGTAATTAATTTATGTAATTAACTTTTGTTCTGATACTTAAATTTTCATATTTTCCATAATGTAAAAAATAAATTGTTAGTAACACTAATTGTTACCTTTCTTCAACAATTAAAATCTAGATTTAAACATGACCTCCATTAAAAGACCACCTCTCGCAGCGACCAATTTTTATTGGAACGGAGCGTGGTCGCTTTCGGGAGGTTTTACTGTATATATATATACATATATATATCTGATCTTTGTCACACTGTCACTCTCGTATTTATGAATCGATCGGGATGTAACTTCGTGTATACATAGTGCATACCAATGCCTCAACCGAGTTCGTTGGCCAGCATCATCCGCCATCTTGTTTCAAAATGGCGGCCATTTAAATTTTTTTAAATTTTTTAATTTGAAATGTAGTACCAAAAAATTTAAAATTGAAAAATATATTTTTCTTATGTGTTTGACCTTGATACAAAGATTCCGGAGCATTTTTTGTTTCGTCTATATCTTAAAAAATGGCTGAGTTATAGCACTTTGAATTTCTAGCTTGGCTGACATTTTGAGCATCATCCGCCATCTTGTTTCAAAATGGCGGCCATTTAAATTTTTAAAAAATTTTTTAATTTGAAATGTAGTACCAAAAAATTGAAAATTGAAAAATATATTTTTTTTTATGTGTTTGACCTTGATACAAAGATTCCGGAGCATTTTTTGTTTCGTCTATATCTTAAAAAATGGCTGAGTTATAGCACTTTGAATATATAGCTTGGCTGACATTTTGAAACGACCTGATTTTTGTCACGCGATAACAGGCGTATTTATAAATCGATTTGGATATACCTTGGTGTATACATAATACGTACCAATGTCTCGACCGAGTTCGTTGGCCAGCTTCATCCGCCGTCTTGTTTCAAAATGGCAGAAATTTAATTTAAAAAAAATTAAAATTTGAAATGTAGTACCAAAAAATTGAAAATTGAAAAATATTTTTTACTTATGTGTTTGACCTTAATACAAAGATTCTGGAACAGTTTTTCTTTCGTCTATATCTAAAAAAATGGCTGAGTTATAGCATTTTGAATTTCTATTGTGGCTGACATTTTGAAACGACCTGATTTTTGTCACGCGATAACAGGCGTATTTATGAACTAATTTGGATGTAACTTTGTGTGTACATAGTACATACCAAAGTGTCGACCGAGTTCGTTGGCCAGCTTCATTCGCCTTCTTGTTTCAAAAGGACTGCCATTTAAAAAAATTAAATTTTAAATTTAAAATGAGTTATCAAAAAATTGAAAAATGGAAAAGATTTTTTTTTATGTGTTTGACCTTTATACAAAGATTCGGGAGCAGTTTTTGTTTCGTATATATCTTTAAAAAGGGTTGAATTATAGCACTTTGAATTTCTAGCATGGCTGATATTTTTAAACGATCTGATATTTGTCACGTGATAACACGCGTATTTATTAGCCCATTTCAATGTAAGAAGGCATGTGGATAGTATATCGTAATGTCTCGACCAAGTTCGCTGGCCAGCTTCATCAGCCATCTTGTTTCAAAATGGAGGCCATTAAATTAAAAATAAAATTATATTTAAAGTGAGGTGCAAAAAAATTAGAAATTGAAAAGGGTTTCTTTCTTATGTATTTGAGAATGATATAAGGATTCCGGAGCATTTTAGGTAGCTTTCTTTACAAAAAGCTACCTATTGCAGCCGTTCGGAGGAAAGCGATTTCAAAAAATTTTGGTATATTTTCATAGATCATGACCCCCAGACCCCGAATCCACCCTCCGTTCAAAATTGATATATATATATATATATATATATTACATTAATTAAACATAACCTACCACCGTCAATTATTATGAATTAAAGCTGTAAGTATTAAAAAAATATATATATATATTATAAGAATTATTATGGAAGAAAAAAGTGGACACCGACAAAAATTGAAAAGCTTATACATTGAATTACGTTATCAAGGGCACAGAATTCAATGATATAAGCAAAATGGTCGTTTTCTGTGGGAAAAATAAGCTAAAGCTAAAATTAATTTTCCCCTGTGCCCAAACAACCACAAAAATCAAGTGAATTGATTAAAAATGAAAGCAGAATAGAAACAAATAATATGAAACGGAAGAATCAATAAAACGTATTTAAATATTTATAGGATATAAAATATAAATAATAAACACCATACCGATTAATATTTCAGTATTTTACAAAAATCCATGTGCACATGTCAACCAGTATATCAAAAAGATTAAGGTGAATAAAACAGTTAAGAAATCACAGTAAATGATACCAAAGGATGCAGTTAATACATTTTGAAATAAAATTTGAAATACCTTGTAAAACAAATTTAATCTAATATAAAATAAATAGATATTAATTACATTATTTAAAATGCACTATTAAATTAATAGATAACAGTTTAACAATATCGTCAGAATTTAGCTAAAAATACACCCTGGTGTATAAATTATAACTGAAATGGAGCTAGAAAAAATAAAAATTAGAGCAATCTGAAAGAGACAAGAGAGTTGGTGCTGCCATCTGTTATTAATTATATTAAACATTTATCGCAAGATAAAAATTTGTAAGCTTTTCAATGTAAATAACTGTTTAAACAGCAAAACCAAACAAATCCTTATATATAGAGAATTATAAACCTAATATAAATCACACAATGTATTTAAAACTATTGTTAATAAAATTTAAAAGCATACAATATATTCTATTAGCTAACTGATTTAAACTAAACTAAGAGTTTAAATAATGCTAGAACATTGATAATATATAGCATATAGCTATATGCTATAAAACAAAATAAATTCAGTAATAATTAATATAAATAATTATTAAAAATAATTTAAAAATTATTATATATATATATATATATATATATATGACCTATGTCACACTGTAACTCTCGTATTTATGAACCGATTTGGATGTAATTCGGTGTGTACATAGTACATACCAATGTCTCGACCGAGTTCGTTGGCCAGCT
Organism: Maratus speciosus; assembly: GCA_963932465.1. Classification (NCBI taxonomy): domain Eukaryota; kingdom Metazoa; phylum Arthropoda; class Arachnida; order Araneae; family Salticidae; genus Maratus; species Maratus speciosus. The sequence goes on along the minus strand of OZ010790.1, from coordinate 170,796,381 downwards.
TCATCCGCCATTTTGTTTCAAAATGGCGGCCATTTAAAAATTTTAAAAAATTTAAAATTTGAAATGTGGTACCAAAAAATTGAAAATGGAAAAATATTTTTCTCTTATGTATTTAACCTTTATACAAAGACTCCGTAGCAGTTTTTGTTTCGTCTATATCTTAAAAAATGGCTGAAATATAGCATTTTGAATTTCTAGCGAAGCTGACATTTTGAAACGTCCTGAATTTTGTCACGCGATAAAAGGCGTATTTATGAACCGATTTGGATGTAACTTCGTTTATACATAGTACAGACCAATGTCTCGAACGAGTTCGTTGGCCAGCTTCATCCGCCATCTTGTTTAAAAATGGCGGCCATTTAAAATTTTAAGAAAAATTTAAATTTGAAATGTGGTAGCAAAAAATTGAAAATTGAAAAAATATTTTTTTCTTATGTGTTTGATCTTGATAAAAAGATTCGGGAGCAGTTTTTGTTTCGTATATATCTTAAAAAATGGCTGAGTTATAGCATTTTGAATTTTTAGCGTGGCTGACATTTTGAAACGTCCTGATTTTTGCCACGTGACAACAGACGTATTTATGAACCAATTTGGATGTACCTTGGTGTGTACATAGTACATACAAATAACTCAACCGAGTTCGTTGACCAGCTTCATTCGCCATCTTGTTTCAAAATGGTGGCCATTAAAAAAAATAAATAAATAAATAAAATAAAGTGAGATACCGAAAACTTGGAAAATGAAAAAGATTTTTTTTGTACGTGTTTGACCTTAATACAAAGATTCCGGAGCAGGTTTTGTTTCGTCCACATCTAAAAAAATGGCTGAGTTATAACATTTTGAATTTCTATTGTGGCTGATATTTTAAAACGACCTGATTTTTGTCACGCGATAACAGGCGTATTTATGAACCGATTTGAATGTAACTTGGTCTGTACATAGTACATACCAATGTCTCGACCGAGTTCGTTGGCCAGCTTCATTCGCCATCTTGTTTCAAAACGGTTGCCATTTTTAAAAAAAATGTAATTTAAAATTTAAAATGAGGTATTAAAAATTGGAAAATGAAAAAGATTTTTTTTATGTGTTTGGCCTTGATACAAAGATTCTGGAGCAGTTTTTGTTTCTGAAAATTTGTTCTTTTGTTTATATCTTAAAAAGTGGTTGAATTATAGCACTTTGAATTTCTATCATGGCTAACACTTTGAAACGATCTTGTATTTGTCACGCGATACCACACGTATTCGCCTATTTCGATGGAAGAAGGCATGTGGATAGTATACATCAATATCTCGACCAAGTTCGCTGGCCAGCTTCATCAGCCATCTTGTTTCAAAATGGTGGCCATTAAATTAAAAAAAAATTATATTTAAAGTGAGGTGCAAAAAAAAAATTAGAAATTGAAAAAGGTTTCTTTCTTAAGTATTTGACCTTGATATAAGGATTCAGGAGCATTTTTTGTTTGTCTTTATCTTAAAAAATGGCTCAGACATAGCAGTTTCAATTTCTAAAGTGGGTGACATTTTGAAATATCTGATTTTTTGCCTGCGACAGCACTCGTATATATCAACCGATTCCGATATGAGTGAGCATGTGCACAGCAATTACTAAGTTCTCGACCAAGTTCACTGGTTAGCCTCATCTACCATGTTGTCTTAAAATGGCAGGCACTTTAAGAAATCGCCGAATTTGGCAGCCAAATATAAGTGACTTTAAATAAAAGCAGCTTGGATAAAGCTGACTAATTTCGCGAAATTCTCATTCATAATGATTTAGTATTGATAAAAATTAGTATTGAATCTCCTACATTCGGTTTCCACTTAATTGAGCTTCGTGTGTTTGAATAATATGTGTTGGCTTTTTAAAAATAAGGACTATGAAAGCTACCTCTTCCTCCCGGCACTGGCCGGAAGGACTTTTTTTGTTTTATCTTTATCTTAAAAAATGTTTGCGATATAGCAGTTTCAATTTCTAATGTGGGTGACATTTTGAAAAATCTGATTTTTTGCATGCGGCAGCACTTGTATATATCAACCGATTCCGATGTGAGTGAGCATTTGCACAGGAGTTAGTAAGGTCTCGACCAAGTTCACTCGTTAGCCTTATGCACCATGTTGTCTTAAAATGACAGGAACTTCAAGATATCGCCGAATTTGGCAACGAAATATAAGTTACTTTAAATAAAAGCAGCTTGGACAAAGTTGACTAATTTCGCGAAATTCTCATTCATAATGATTTAGTATTGATAAAAATTAGTATTGAATCTCCTATAATTGGTTTCCACTAAATTGATCTTCGTGTGTTCGAATAATATAAGCTTGCTTTTTAAAAATAAGGAATACTGAAAGCTACCTCTTCCTCCCGGCACTGGCCGGAAGGACTTTTTTCTCCAAGAATGAATTTCTCCAAGATTGCTTGTTTCGTTGTAAATCATTTTTTAGTTTAATTTATGTAAATTTCTATTTCGCATTCAATAAATAACTTTTTAGTGCACATTTCCTCCAAATTTGTTGTTTCTAGATTCATTCATTTGCAAATTAGACGCAAAAACCCGATTGTACCTTAACTTTTGGAGGCCAGTGTATTTTATGTTTAGATAACATCTACTTTTGCAAAAATAGCACTTTTCTAACAACGAATGACTTCTCCAAACGATATTACATATAATTGTGCTTTTCAAAACAATGATCTCTAAGACAAAGCCAGCAGATAAAGAGCTTTTAATTTACATTTCATATGAAGAATGACATCCGCAATTACATCCCGTTTGACTTCAGACAAGAATAATTCGAGGAAATTACCTATTCCATAAACCTAAATTGCAGAAACATTTCGTTTTCGCCAGTCAGTTTTATACAAATGTAATTTAATTTTCTCATTTTCTTCTCTCAGAAATAATTCTGAATTTGTTTTTATAATAACAAGAAACAAGAAAAGATAATAGAAGAAATTGCAAAATTTAAAATAACAGTAGTTACTACGCGATTTTTTAAAGAAAATAATATTTCTGTTTTATGACATATACAAAATAGGATTTTTGCTCGGCTTTTTTTTTGTCTTTTTTATACCGTTCTCATATTTAATCTGTAAGTCATGTTTTCTGCAACTTAAGTAAATAGCATTAAATATTTAAGTTTATTTTCCCCTTTAATTCCTTCTTTTATTTTATCTACAATGTTTATAAAAATTATTGTTTCATTTCGTTGAAAAAACAATAAAGCTGTTAACGAAGAAACAATTATCAAGAATGTCGCTTAACATTATGGGAATAGCTTGCTGGCAATTAAAAAATGCAATTTGTAAAAATTACACTTAAATACATTTATTATGCAGAAGCATGCAAAGTTAAGCATATGGTTTACGCAATATTTCAAACACATTTTTTGCATATTTTAAAATATATACTTCCTAATCTTGATAGATGAAAATCTTGATCCAGATCGTCATGATGGGTACCATATACTTCCTAAAGCTTTCTTGTAGCATTCCATATACTTAATATTAATTCTTTTAAAAGTAATTGGACAGTTTCGTCACATTTTAAAAATTGCAATGATTAAATAATTTCTATAAGTGTGTTACAGTTTAAGACAAAAGAACGACGTTTTGAACTGCATGGTGTATCAGCTTGCAACCAATTATTCCAAGCATATTTTTAGCAAATAGCTGCAAAGAATAATAGTTATATATTTAGTAATATATGAGGAGCTCGCAACTATTGTAGATAAAGTCCATTTTGAAAAAAAAAATGAGATAGTCCATTTAAAAGGTACATAAAATCTGTTTGATCCACTCCCAGAGTGAACCATGTCTGTTTTCACACACTTTATCATATACGTCATCTGCTTGCAGACTTGGTTTACTGTGAGCGTGTATAAAACGGATTTTATGCTCCTTCTAAGTGGACTATCTCATTTTTTCTAATAGACTTTGTCTACTATGTTTATGAGCCTCTCATATATATTGTCACGTTATATTGTTACCAGATAGTTTGCACAGGGATTCATGATATAATTTTATTATTATTATTTCAGGCATTTTCATGACAATCAAGCAATTACAAAACGCCGTAGAAATTAGCATAAAAATTGTTTTACATTATTTTCAAATCCTGATGCATTTTGTTTCGTGAGATGTGATTTAGAAAGTAACAAAAGTCCTTAGAAATCAGTATTTGATTGATGCAATAAGCAGAACCGCCTAATCAAAGCGCATAATTTTTATGCATCCTTTCAATATGATGCGCGGCATTTTTTTGGTGAAGTATTATACCTTTTTCATTTCGTAAGATCATTTAGCAGACAATATTTCAAATGATCACTCCAATCTTCGCACTAAACGCTTGTAGTTAAAGTTACAAGGTCAAAGGAATTATTTTGCAGGTAACCCAGCATACGCACTGGAGAGCTTTCCAATATTGTCTGCAGAGCTGGCCAATATTTAGGTGTCCAAGTGGGCACAGGTAAAAAGCCACTGCTTTTATAAAACAGCATTTTTGTACAGCATATGTTTTTGTAAAGCTCTCACTCCTTTTATGAGTTTTACTTACGGTTAAGAATGCATTGGAAATCGGTCGTATGTACGAATTTATTTGTTATTGGATACTACATAATAACTACAGAAGCTGTCATTAACCATTCCAATATATGTGTGTTTGAAAAGATTTTTGTGAGCATTCGACACCTAATACCTGTTTCATTTTTATAAAATAACCTACAATACCATAAAATGAAGATAAAAACGATCTGTCAGATATATTTTTTTTATCTAAACGAATTTTGCCGAGATTTGTAAAAGTAAATGATAGAAATAATATACGTGGATGTAATAATTTAACTAAACAGGCATTACTTGTTTTACACTTTAAGCTTAGCAACATTTATATTATATAATTAGTACCGCGGCGCTGTCAGGGCAACCATCGGCCCGAATCTGTCGGAAAAATTAATCCGCCTAATGAGGCCCTTTCATTTTTACTTTCTTCTATCTTTACAAGAAGAAAGTATTGGATTCATGAAAATTTTCGAATTCCGGTTTTCGACGGATTTAAACGTTTTAGAGGTCAGAGAACCCGAAAAACATGTTTTTACAAAATGTCTGTCTGTGACTCTGTGAGTCTGTCTGTCTGTCTGTGTGTATGTGACACAAATTTTGTGGGCGCTCTATCTCAAGAACTAATGCACGGAATTTAATAAAAATTGATATTCAGTTAGTGCCTAATACAAATTGATGCTGATTAGTTTTTGGTGTAAATCGCTCAACAGGTGGCGCTGCAATGCTGCATTTTTCACGATTTTTGCAATAGCTCTATCTCAAGAACTAATGCACGGATTTTGATCAAACTTCAGATTTAGTTAGTCCTTGATATGAATTGATGATGATTACGTTTTGGTGTAAATCGCCCAACAGGTGGCGCTGTTATGATGAATTTTGCAGGATTTACACGATTTCCCCAATAGCTCTATCTTAAGAACTAACGCACGGATTTTCACCAAACTTCAGATTAAGTTAGTCCTTGATATGACTTGCTACTGATTAGGTGTTGGTGTAAATCGCCCAACAGGTGGCGCTTCTCTGCTGCCTTTTCCACGATTGCCTCAATAGCTCTATCAATAGAACTAATGGACCAATTTTCATCTAACTTCAGATTTAGTTGTATGTTGACACAAGTTGTTGTTAATTAGGTTTTTGTGTTAATCACCCAATAGGTGGCGCTGCTATGCAGAAATTTTCACGATTTTCGCTATTGCTCTATCTCAAAAACTAATGTACGGATTTTCTCCAAACTTCAGATTCAGTCAGACGTTGACATAAATTGTTGCTGATTAGGATTTGGTATAAATCACCCAATAGGTGGCGCTGCTAGGCAGCATTTTGCTGAATTTAGACGATTTCAGTGATAGTCATATCTCAAGAACTAATGCACGGAATTTCATATCGTTAGAATCCTCATGAGATGCATAGATTGCCATTTAATTTTGGCAGTGTGATAGCGAATTTTGAAGTATTAACATGTATGAGATAGAAGAAAGTTTTGGGATTGGTACATCCGACTAGTTCTTTTCAGTTGGCTACGCGAAATCGAAAAAGTAACTTTTTAATAATCAGCGATGAAAAGAAGAAAAAATCCAATCTGAACATTTCAACTGCTGAAAGGTGGTTCACCTGTAGAACTTAGAAATCTTTTACGTACAAGAGAACTCCGTCGTCATAAAAACAGGATTTTAAACGATGAAAGATACGGTAGAAACCCCCCAAAAACATTTTAAAAAAACGCACTTCTTATTGGAAATTCATTGCCAACGACACAATATCTCGTTTTGATTATTTAAAAAATCGTTTAAATTCAATTTATTAATATATTTTTTTTAATTTTTGTAAACGATTCATGAGAGATTTCACCATACAGGAATATAAAATATAATACTGGCTGGCTAAGATATCAAATATAAATCGGTTCATAAAAAACAAAGTCCTCGTTTTTGGCGGAAGAATGATTAAAAACAATCGCTGGCGAACTTTGAAAATCGGGAAAATATACGATCTTTTTTATTTATTTTAAATTAACAGAAAATCTAATTAGAAAATCTAATTAGAAAATCCAATATATGGGAGTCAGATGCATTCAGACCTGTTTTCGTCTATAAGGAAACAAATTTAAAGCGCTGTATGTACAGTAAATTCTCACTATCCATACGCATACACATTCGGGGACACACAAACATCTTTATTTTGTAAATAAATACGTATATATTAGACAATATTTTAGATGAATGTCTAAAAAATGTTAAAAAGTGTACAAGAAAACTTTTTTCAAAATTCAAAGACCATTCTAAAAATTTTATAATTAAAATATTTTTGTTAAATGTGTTTGAGATGATAAATACTTCAAAATACTTTGTTTCTGGGTAATAAAACTATCCAAACTAGTGTTAAGTAAATGTAACCCTAGTGTGAAACACTTTTGTTTCGTATTATTATAACTCGCTTTAAATACACTACTCAAAACAATTAAAGGATATTTGAAGTTTTATATAAAATAAAGATATAAAAGAAATTTTTTTTTGCCGAAAATAGAAGAAGAGAATCACAAATGCAAATTTTTCTGGTTTTCAAACTGTGGAGTATGCAAATTTTGAGTTCGACGTCAAAAACGTCGCTTCAGCGGCAGCGAATGAAATTTGACTTTCAACTGGATAAAAGAGAATGAAGACAAGGATGATCGGCATTCAGTGATTGCTTTGTTTCGATGAGTACGATGTCTCAGCGAAGTCATTTGACAGATTCATAAGCTTTCAGAATTGTTGGTAGGTTAGAAGGGGGCCAAACTCAAGCCGAAGTAGCGCAAGCCATTGGAGTGTCACAAAGTGTCATTTCCAGGATCTGGAACCGTTTTTTGGAGAGTGGATGTGCAGGCCGAAGACCAGGGCAAGGTCGTAGACGGGCAACAACGCCCAATGAAGATCGGTATTTAGCGTTAACAGCTCGGAGACACCGAACCATGAACGCTACTCTTCTCCAACAACACCTTCGCTCGGCTACAGGCACCACGATTTCAACTCAGACTGTCCGAAACCGGCTCCATGCTGTAGGTCTGTATGCTCGCCGACCGATGGTATGTGTTAGATTAACATCAAAGCATCGTCGCGACCGCAGGGAGTGGACAACCGAGCATGTCAACTGGAGGAGAAATGAATGGAGCAATATTCTGTTTTCTGACGAGTCCCGTTTTTCTGTGCATCCGGATAATAGGCGTGTTTTCATCTGGAGGGACCGTGGCAGTAGGAATAATCCTGCGTTCGTGCACGAAAGTGTCAGATTTGGCGGTGGATGAGTGTTGGTGTATGGTGGCATCTCCATTGACGGGCGCACTGACCTCTACATCATTCGAGATGGAGCTCTGACTGGTCGCCGATATAGGGATGAGATCCTCAGACCTATTGTAGTCCCTTACGCTGCAGCAATCGGAGATAACTTCATTTTAATGGACGATAACTGCAGGCCACATCGTGCAAACCTGGTGGAGGATTTCCTTTTCGAGGAAGGAATCGTTCGAATGGAATGGCCAGCGTGTTCTCCAGACATGAATCCAATCGTGCACGTTTGGGACGCTCTAGGAAGACGAGTTTCTGGCCGCCAACAACCCCCACATTTCTCCAAGAACTGGAAAGAGCTCTTCTGGAAGAGTGGGGCAGAATACCCCAACTCGTCATTAATAGCCTCATTGAGTCCATGCCTCAAAGGTGTTCAACGTTGCTGGCCGCCCGTGGAAACCATACTCCCTACTGAAAATGATTTTCTTTGAAGAAAACACCTTTTCTTATTCTTTTTTTCTCATATGCACAAATTGTGTTTTTTTCCTTTAGTACACAAATGCGCAATAAAATGCATTTTTTTCTGCCAAAAATGTGTAATTTATTTTCATATAACCTACTATGTCTGTCGACCATGTATCAATCAGCTAAACAGTTTACCAGATACAAAATCCACCTAAAACTGCAATATCCTTTAATTGTTTTGAGCAGTGTATTAAATAATGTTTAAACTATACGTTATTTATTCTTTGAAAGCGCATTACGTCCACTTAACACATAAACGTTTATTTCTTAGAGGATATTTGAACGTCGCAAAAAAATATTTGTCATTTCAATAATTAATTGCTATGCATTTTTGCTTTATTTCAGTGGGTTTTTTTTTTTTCTCTTTTCAAAAGAAATAGAATCCTTTTATTTTGCGCTTGATTAAATACATGACTTTTCTGTCACAGAAAATCTGACTTACTTCGCAGAAAGAATTGATAAAATAAAACAAGTATTTTGACAAAAAACAGAATAAAAAGAAAGAGCGGAGAAAATTTTGTTAAAGCATTTTGCATATTTTGTGATGGGGAATGAAAATATAATTTATTTTTTCCGAACTTCTTTAGAAGTAAAATATCTGAAATTTGAATTGTAAATTATAAGGAATGAATATAATGAATAAGGATAGAAATTTAAAATTTAACAATGCTATAAATTTAAAACATTCTTTCCAATAGAGAGTGTGTAGCTTTTATCTTGTTTTTATCTTAAACTACATGTGTTGGTAGTTTTCTTTTATTAATTATTAATTAGTCAAAATAGTCTATAATATGTTTCTTATCAGAATTAACAAAAATTTATGCTTCAATGTTTTAGTATTACTGGATGTTTTAAAAAATGAAAATCTGTTAGTTTGCTTTTTTAAATCAGATGAATTTTTTAGACTCCAAATTTTAATTATTTGAGATGAAAAAATATAATGCGTCAGAACCATGTTTTAATTATCCAGTTTTTTAATTGTTTATTCATAAATTTTTTAATTCATAATGTTCATTTTTTCTTGTAAAACATAACATTCATGTAACATGATAGATGTTGACAAATGTTGTTTAAACTACATTGTATATTCTTTGAAAGAGCATTATGCCCACTTAAAACATAATAGTTAGGGGATATTTAAACATCACAAAAAATATTTGTCATTTCAATAATTAATTGCCATGCATTTTTTGCTTTTTTTTCAGTGTTTTTTTTTTTTTTATAAGAAACAGAATCCTTTTATTTTGCGCTTGATTAAATACATGACTTTTCTGTCATAGCAAATTTGACTTACTTCGCAGAAAAAATTGATAAAATAAGATAAGCATTTTGGCAAAAAACATAATAAAAAGAAAGAGCGGAGAGAATTTTGTTAAACTATTTTGCATATTTTGTGACGGGAATGTAAAAAAAAATTTTTTTTTTCATTTTCTACAGAGGAAAAATATCTGAAATTTGAATTGTAAATTATAAGGAATGAATAGAAAATCAAAATGTAACAATAAGATAAATTTAAGACATGCTTCCCAAGAGAAAATGTGTAGTTTTATATTGCTTTTTTAGAAAATTCTGATTGGTATTGGCTCACCTAATGTATGTTTCTATTATTAATTATTAATTAATCAAAATCTTCTATAGCATGTTTCATATCGAATTAATTTTAAAATTTATGTTTCAATATTTTAGTATTCTGAATGTTTTAAAAACTAAAAAACTGTGAGTTTGCGCTTATAAAATCAGACGAAATTTTTACACTATAAATTTTAATTATATGAGGTGAAAAATATAAAACAATTAATATATCAGAACCACATTTTAACTATCCAAATTTTTAATTGTTAATTCATATATATTTTTTAATTCATAATGTTCATTTCTTCTTGTAACTCATAACATTCTTCGCTCTAAAAAAATGCGTAAATTTACACATAAAAACAGGTATATCGATGATACAAAAACGATTTGTCTATATGTGTAAATTGGTGTGTAAATTGCCAAAATACACGCCTAATGTGTAAATTTGAAAATACACATTTTAATGTATAATTTGATGATAACAATAAGTGTGTAAAAGTTAACTGATCACTCTTAAAATACACATTTTAATGTGTAAATTGCAGAAGAATACACATATTTATGTGCAATATTATTACACATTTATCTGTGTAATCTTCCGTGATTACACATAATTTTATGTATTATGCAAAAAAAACGCATATTTTTGTGTTTTATGTAAAATACACAGCTTTTTGTGTAATATATAAAATACACATATACTTGTGTAATATGCAAAATACACAGATTTTTGTGTAACATTCTGTTCTTAGAAATATTTCTGCATAATATGCAAAACACAGATTTGTGTAATAATCAAATTACATAGATTTTTGTGTAATATTCTAAATAAACATATTTTTGTGTATATAGCTTTAACAGTATGTTTTGGTATGTTTAAATTGTGAATTAATTGTTTTTATGATGAAAAAAATGAATAATAACAATCTCATATGCTGAATCAGATTATATTTTTTGGTAGCTTTGTTTGATGTCCAGAAAACAGTATACCCACAATGTATTTTGGCAATTTACAAACAAATCTAAATACAGGGGAAAATCATATTCTTATCACCGATATACCCGCTTTTACATAAAACATGATAATCTGAAATTTTAGCTACCAGAACCATCTTTCTTTCAGAGATTGTTTGTAGTTCTAAAATCGTATAGTTACAATTTATGCGCAGACTGTGCATAATTTCAATTCCATATATAATGTGAAGACTGTCTTTTAAATTAAAGTTGTAAAAACAATTTCGCTCACTCAGATTAACAACTGTAATAGCTCATACTGTTTTTAATATTTTAAAGTGTATTTTTCAGAAATATTTATGAATTTCCTCCCAACCTCACATACGGAAAATTAAATAGCTTTAACTGTATTTATAACTACCACAAAATATTGTTTAGGAATGGGAATTTTTTCAGAAGTAACCTGAAATATTACTTCATTTTTAAAAAAAGTTCATGAAACTCAGATTAACTTACACTGTAAAAAAAAAAAAAATGGTAACGTTCCATGTAAAATCCAGGAACGTTTCGCCTTTTCTCAGGTTTTCAGAATAATTTAGCTCTTTCCTGTGAAATTCTGGTTTTCTTATCTGAAACGTTCCTGAACAAAAGTTGGAAACAGCAAAACGCTGCGGCCGCCATTTATTATTTTTTTGCTATAATCCGTTGCTCGCGCGCGAGTGTCGAAAAAGAATTCCTTAAATGAATGTAAAAGAATCAATATGGAATGCAAATAAATCAATAAACGACATAATCCTTTACGTCTCTATTGTCAAGACAATTCAGATGAAAATACAATACCTCCGTGACATCGCTAAGAGATTATCTCTCGTACTTGTACACTATGACGCAAAAGTTTAGACAATGAAGAAATTCTTACATACTTTGAAAAATATTTATTCAATTTTCAAATCACTGCTTGAAATTAATGTGCTGTACATATAAACAATATTTATAACAAAGAAAAGTGGAATTGTGCATATTGCAATAAATTAAATGGTAACAAAAATAAACTGCTGTCTCAAAAGTTTAGACACAAATTAAATAAAATCGAAATAAACAATTTTTAAAACCTGGTTGCGCATCCATGCTTATGTATTACGTCATATACACGAGATTGCATGGAAGAAACTAAATCTTGCATAGTTTGTGGATCGATATCGTACCATGCATTCTCAATAGATGTCTTAAGTTCCTTTTCAGAAGTGTATTGTCTAGCGTTGCTATAAACTTTGCGACACATGATGCTCCAAAGGTTTTCTATAGGGTTAAGATCTGGGCTACATGCTGGCCAGTCGAGAACTCTTATATTATGGGAATTAAACCAAGATTTTGAATGTTTTGCAGTGTGAATTGAAGCATTGTCTTGCTGAAATTCCTACTGAGGACCCCCTAGAAGCTCAGCAAATGGCAGTAGGTTTTCTTCTAATGTCTGTGTATAATGCTGTGAAGTTTGACGACCACTGGTGAAGGTCAGAGATACTTGTCCATTATAGCAAAAGGCTGCCCAAACCATCACTGAGCCCCCTCCTTGTCTGCGACTAAAAAAACGTCGAGGTTCCTTCCGCAAGTCATGCCAATACGATAAACAACCATCTGGACCATCCAGATTCCACTTTTTTTCATCGCTAAATATGACTGACTGCCATTTCTCTCCATATGACATATGCTTTCGAGCCCACATAAGTCTTTTTAACTTATGATGTGGTTTCAGAGCTGGTTTCTTCTGCATTTTGCTATAAACGATTGTTCCTTTTTCCAAAATTCGTCTACGAATCGTATCCTTTGATACAGAGAGTCCCGATGAGCTTTGAACTCCACGTACGCTCATTTGTTGAGTACTCGCTAGTCTTTGTATCAGGCGATCCTCTCGTACATTTGTCACACGTGGCCTCCCAGACCGACATTTTGCTTTATATTCGGAACCACTCGATAAAACTCGATAAATAGATTTTTTTGACCTATTAATAATAGCAGAAATTTCAGAAACGCTCTTCCCTTCACCTTTCAACTGCCAAATCCTTGAAACCTCATTCACTTGAATTTCTTTAGCTCTCGGCATGTCGACTATGAAGCGCAATCGTTTGCAGAACTTAAGTACTCCAAATTTGTGACATCATCGATTCTAAATTTGCATATGCCAGCGAATATTCAAAGAAATTTAGAATAGTGTCTAAACTTTTGCGACAAGCACATTTGAATTTTTATGAAAAAAATTAGTATTATAGCAAATAAAACGACTGTCTTTTGTACATAGCATTTTAAATCAGTTTTTGAATATATTTACAGGTTTTTGTAATTCTGACGTCATAATTCTACATTTTAAAGCTGAATGACGTCATTGTCTAAACTTTTGCGTCATAGTGTATGTGGAATGTTTAAGGAGCAGACCGTGTAAAAAAAATACACATATTATTTGGATCTCCATTAACCAGGGGACCATCAAACATGATTCTCACCGATTTTGATTAATTTAAAGTATGTTAGAGTTCTTATCTCTAATTATTCTTGTGAAACGATTTCTTCAAATGGGACTTAGATTTTCAGAAATTAGATGCCGAGGTTTAGCATACCTTTCAAATACCCATTAGTTTGAAGCTCTCAACGTGTCTTTCGTGGTCTGGACGCAGAAAGCTCGCACGCCACCCGTACGGCCCGAGTTCGATGCTACCTCTGGACTTTTTTTTTTCTTTTTTAATTAATTTTATATTTTAACAGTTTATTAAAATTTGATTTAAATTTGATATATATTTGACACTTTGAATTGCTGCAAATTTGAATTTTTTTTTTTTCGGAAAAAATATACAATTACGTTTAGGTTTTTTTTTCATGAAAATTTATATGTATTTTATCTAACTTGTAAACTAACATAATTACTAACGAAAATCCAAAATATTTTATGTCTAGATTTTTTTTCTAATTATTATTTACATTTATATATTTTTATATTTTAAGCAAAGTTCAGAAACAATATATCATATATATATTTACTTTTTTGAATTTTAACTGAAAATTTATTTTTTCGTGTAAATTATAAATAATAATTTTGATGTCAAATTCAAAATATTTTTTCATTCTAACAAATAATGATAATAAAGCGAAAATTGTCAACTGGAAATGTAAAAATCGTCTGCGGATCCCGCATGCTGTGAAATTTTCAGTAATGTTTTGCTGTCAACAGAAATATTCCTGGTATTTCGCAGGAAACTTACTGGCATTTCTGTAGAAAGTTTTTAACATATACAGTAAAGTTCCAGTCATTTTCAAGAAATGTTTCTTGGAAATAATGGGCAACTCAGCTGCCCATTTTTTTCCCAGGAACGTTGCAGAATTTTTTTTACAGTGTAGGGGAGAGTAGCCGAATTTGGACCACTTCACTTATTTTCACTTAATTTTGGGAATATCGGCAAAGGATCATTACACAGGGTCAAGCTATTCATCGACTAACTAAATAAATATTTAGATCAATTTCTTTTTGAAAATCTTAAATTTTATTTTAATTTGAAAAAATTGTCAAAAGTGGTCCAAATTCCGCAACCGGTCGCCTAAGTTGAACACCCAGTCTCCTAAATTAATCAAAATAATATCAGGTTGTTTTAATAACTAGGGAATATAACTAATTTTATTAAAAGCAAAGTTTGCGATTAATGAAACAATCAAACAAAATAACAGCAATGAAATATAATGAAATCAAATATCTGAAAATAAGAGAAATTGTTTTAAATCAAAATGTATTCAAAAAATAAATCAAAGTTATCAATAATTAAGAATAGAAATTATGGAACTTATTGTCAGTTACTTGAATATCATGTAAGGAGTGATGCAAAGATTATACATGAATTTTGTTTATTATTTTTGTTTTCCAGCGTACACAACATGGGACCGTATAGGGGAGAGTAACCTAATTTGGACCGCCGCTTTAATTGGACCGTTGCCATTCTGTCGTTAATTACAGGAGGAGACGCCATCTACCGCTGAAATCGTACTCATCAGAATGACGTCACTCAAGATTAGAAGATGCAACCGCCTACCACGTGTTGTTTTCAGACAATTTTAAAAAACCTAAAGTTAGCTGTTTTGATCTACTTTTTTCCTACTAAATGTAAGTGAATACTTTACAACTAAGGTAAGTTGTTATGTTTTATATACATATATAAATTCATCTGTTAATTGCGCATATTTCTCATGCGGCTTTGTTTAATTTCGTTTTTGTTCTTAGTCTTGAAATTATCTGTTTTAAAAAATGGCGCAGTTGCCATCATTGGACCATTTTAAGTTGCTTAAATTGGTCATAAATTTTGAAAATTATGTAATGAATTTCGAGGACGGTACACTTTGTACACTATTTTTTTATATTTTATAATGGATTACTATCTCCATGCAAGTTTTTTTTTTTTTTTTGGGGGGGGGGGGGCGGGTTATATCTGGATTAATTTTTTTTTTATACAGTTTAGGCCTATATAAACAAAAAAAAATATTTTTACATGTTTATGCAATAAATTTTGTTTGAAATTTCTTTTATCTTGTATGTATTTGTATTTAATTTCTTTGAATACATTATTCCTACGGCGTATTTGGTTTACAGAGTTGAATTCAAACATTTTCTTCCTGGAGGATATTTGCGATTCCCTGAGGAAGGGCAGACTTTTTACAGTTCTGGAGGGTGGAATTACACTTTTTTGCCATTAAAACTCAAAAAACCTCAAACCTTCCGGGAGGAGGGGGGGGGGGTGAATTCAATACTGTTGAATATATAATGTTTGCGTATAATTAATCGTAGCGTATTTTTCAATAGAGCATATTTTTTTAAACACTTTTATAATATAATATTAAAAATGTTGAAAAAGACACGGACAAGCTGTCTGAAAAAAAAAAAAAACAGGTGACAGCAAAAGCTGTTAAAGATATAGGAAATAAAAAGGAGAGAGTAAGTTGTGAAGCAATTTTGTATGTTTAAAAAATCTTAGCTTGAAGAAGAAAAACTGAATTGTGAAATATTTTTACATTAGTTGTCAATTCAAAAGTTTTTTCATTAGAACAAAATGTTTACATACCTTTGTTGTAAAATACCCAACATTTTTTTCTCCGAAAAAAAAGACAATAGTGCATAAAAGAAAATCAGGAGTGTTGGAAACATGGCGATGGAATATTCCATGAAAGTTAACAAGCCAGGATTTACTTCTTATTGCATTAAAGCGTTATTTTATTTTTTTTAAATTTTTTGGCTAATAAAAGAGAATCGAAACTCCAATCTTAACGTTTTCTAAATATGGCGGTGTCGGTTGTTCGACACGCAGACGTTTTTTTTTTCTTTGTTCACAGGTTTATTTGCTATTATACAGAACGCAGACGATGTGATATTGTAATTAAATTTTCGAGACTGATTTTTTTTCTTTTCAAGAAATGAATAAATAAAATATTTTTTGGACATACATCATAGTGTAAAAGTCAAAATAACATGGCAAATCAGACATACAACAAGAATGAAAAATCGCACAGGAACATAGGGTCGCAAACCACTTATTTAGTCTCAAATACAGGGCGTTTCATCCTAACTCAAATTGGGCTGAAGGTAATAACTTTCAGATAACTGAAGTATATTATAATAAAACGTTTAACAAAGATTCTCAGCATTGTTCTAAATGTGATAACACCAAACAAAAGTGGTAGAAGTTCGCATTATACGTGTCGGCAGTATGTACTTGACGCCCCATATTATGGACCTTGTAAATCGAGGGGTCTCTCAATGGGGTGTAATCTCGTACAACCGACCCTGTAATCAGTGAAATCATACTGTAATCAAGTCTTAATCATGCGTAATCATGTCATCACATGTAATCAGTGGTAATCAAAGAAATCTTGATGTAATCAACTGTAATCGATATAATCATATTATAATCAAGTATAATCTCAAATTAAAATTCTCGAGAAAAATCTATTTTTTCAACATTCTGTCTTCTGTCTAGGCTCTAGCCAGAAGTTGGGGAAGGCCATAGAGATAACTGGAGGGACTCTTTCCTTATTCTGCTGAGGCGGATGTGCTGCGGTCATCGGAATGTGCCACACCCCCGCCACACCCACTCTGGTGACCAAAACATTTTGTTTTCGACCATAGAAGCGTCTCTTAATATAGGATTATTAATTTAACATATTCGTTGTTTTTTAATCAAAATTAATCATGGTCACCTGTTGTGCATTTGGATGTACTAACAGATCAAAACCGAGTAAACCTGGAGTTACTTTTCACCGGTAAGTTTTTTTTTTATTTCTTTAAAGTTAATACTTTATTTTCTTTGTATATTTCATGCCGGTTCTACATTTTTTCTCGTTTACTCGGCTGGCGAAGTGTTTAAAATAAAATATTTGATATATTTTTCCTATTAATTAAAAAAAAAAAATTAGTTTAAATGATAATCTTGTTATTTTAGTTCTTGTTTCATTTTTCATTTAAATTAATCTTGCATATGATTCATTCGAAAAAATACGTTTTTGTACCTGTTTTGACTCTTTTTGCGTTTTCAAATAAAAAATTAGTGATTATTTTTTTCCGAATAGTTTTTAATGTACTTATTTATATATTATATAATAATACTTACATCATTATACCTGAAATACTTAAGAGTTATTATAGCATTTTCTTTATTTACTTTGTTCTCCCATTACCAAGGTAAGAAATTTTACAACACTATTTAATTTATGTGTAAAACATTTGCTTGTAAAACTGAGGGAAATATGTATTATTTAAAAATTAAACAGGAGATAAAGTATGCATAATTTCACTGGCATGAACAAACTAACTTAATTGTACAACACAATATAATAAAAACGAACAAACAAAGGATGGCATAGTATTTTTATTACCAAACTCTTTGTGCCATATTACGAAAATTGTTTCAATTAAGAGCATGTTTAAAACCTTTGTTTATTACTTTATGAATAAAGATCTTTATTTTATTTTTTAAGGTAAATTTATTTGATAATTGCTGTTACTTAATTGCTAGAGTTTAAAAAAATGTAAAATGGCTTTCCATTACTGAATAAAATTAGTATATAATTTAAACATGTTATTTTAAAATAGGGTAGATGTTCCAGTAATGGACACACTTAAAAAATTTCTTTAAAAATTGTTTTTTAATTGTAATTATTATTATATTAATCTATCAACAATATTCAACCATTCTCATAGTCTAATTTTCCCAATATGTATCAAAATTTAATTATAAATAACAGAAATATATCAAAACACCTAAAATGGCAGTAATGGACACGCCATAAAAAATATTAAATAACAATGTTTTTATGACTTATATTTAGAACTAGAATTTAATGAAAGCATACTAATGAAACAAAATAGTTATTTTCAAATTAATTTAACAATTAGGATATGTGCAATTAATAAAATATTTGTGATAATCATTCACTGTTTGCATCAATTATTGTAACTATCAGAAGATCGATATTTTAATTATTTTAGATGGATAGTTTAAAATAGTACTAAATATCAAGCAATTACAGCTATCAAATTATTGAGACAGTGGGGGATTTAAAAGGTAATAATAACAAAAGTTTTGGAGTATTAGTGTATAGTTTCTTCACTATTTTTAACAAAGAAACTTCCAGAGACTACTTGATGTATTACTTCTAATAATTAATATTACAAATATGAAAGAAATGATACTGTGAGTTGGAAATTTTAAATAGGTAGTACTAAATAAAATAATTTCAAAATAAAACTGTAGAACTGATGTTTGAGGCCACTGATCTGCAGTTTTACTAGTTTTATGATTACTAAATTACTATAACTTTAATTAATATTACAACATTTTTAATTTATTTATTTTTTTTTTTTTGGGAGGGGGGGGGGGTGAGAGATAAATAAGCAAACACTTAAGACAGAAAATAGATTTTTAACGACTTCTGTAACTTAATTGTTTTTATTTAAATTGACTACTTGCATTGGTCATTTAAATGGGAAGAGATTAAGCCCTATGAGCCCTTCTTTGTGCCCTTAAACAATATTTTCATATTTTCTGCTTCCTGACTAGTTGGATTGCCAGATTATAAAATATGCAAGGCAAAGTTATATACATTATATATATATAGACTCACATTATTTTTATTTAAAAAAAAAAAAAAGATGATGAATTCTAATATTTTATATTATCATTCAAATTTCTATGCTGCTAATGTGCAAGTCATTATGAATGTTTGCTATAAAGTTATTATATAATTTCATTTTGAATTGCTGCAATTCTTTTTGAACAGCCAATTCTTACTAGATATCTTATATATTTATATAAATATATAATTTCGGTTAGCTAATGTTTTGCAACGTTAGCAAACTGCTTATTTTTTATGTGCTAAAATTATTAGTGCAACTGCGCATTTTCATAGTGTATTATCATTTTGAATTCTACTTATGTAGTTACACGATGCCTTTTTGTAAGAAATTCCATTTGATGCTGCAAGTTTATCATCTATCTTGGTCTCTATTAAAATTCATATTTAAAATGATCATATTACTGTACTACTATTAAGTTAATTGTTTAATATTATGTATAGTGTCAGTGTAATGTATTGATACTCACTTTATTAATTTTTATTTTTAAAAAAATGATGAATTGTAATATTTTATAATGGCTATAATATATTGAAATTTTATTAAACCCCACAAAATAACCTAAAATCAGCTATTTATAAAAGTTTTGTGTTATTACATTTTGGTAAATGTAATTTTAAAATTAAATTTGATTATTTAGGTTTTCAGTTAGGTCAAAATATTTTATGTACTATAAACATTCCCCAAATTACATTTTTCACACTGTCTGCATGGGGTCATTACTGGAAAATGACTAATTAAGCATCCCACACTCCTTCTTAAAACCTTAAAAATAGATGAAATTTTATAAATGGCTATTAGTAGGTATATAAAATTCAAAGTTTTCTACTACTACCACAACAAAAAGCTGCAAATTTTGCAAGAAAATAAAGATTATTTAAATTTATTAAATAAAGCATGTTCATTAAGATTTTTACTGAAAAACAGTGGAACGTCCAAACATTTTCTGCTTCCTGATTGGTTTGGTTAAGACGTTAAGAGTGTCAATAATAATGCAGGATTATAAAATATGCAATGTCGTGTTATGAAAAAAATAATTAAAGCTAAGTTTTTATTGGTTATTTTTTTATAAACCAAAAACATTGAAGAGTGTCCGTTACTGGCACATCTACCCTACATTTTATCTTACACAGTGGGTCTTGTTGAATGTGACATTGACATTTACAAGCCTAGTCATTGTATGCAGGTGGTCACTTTAATGTTTAATGAATAATTAGATACAGATCATTTAAAGTTTTAGTTTTGTTATGTGTTATAACGTAACAGAATTATTTTTTTTCCTAAGTGAAAATATAATTTGACTTATGTAAATATTATATATATATTTTTTATTATCTACAGTTTCCCTACAAACCATTTGCGACCCCAGTGGATAAATGCCATTAGACGAAAAGATTGGAATCTTAGTGCACATTCTAGAATATGTTCTGAGCACTTTGTTGAAAGTGATTTTGATAGAACATTATCCAGAGTTAGAATAAAGGATCATGTAGTGCCGTCTGTGTTCAAAAACTTCCCTAAATATTTGCAACAAGTGAGTCATTGTAAATTCAGTTTTTTTTTAAGTGTTTTATTGCTTCATTTTAATATAATATTCATATTAAATGGGGGTTCAAGAAGGCAGAATCTCTTGCTAGCAAAAAGGAATTAAGGCTAATGTCAGACAAACGTCTATTTGCATGCTTTTTGTTGTTTTATGAAAAAGAAACCCCTGCTAGTTAAGGAGTTTCTTTTTCATAAAACAACAAGAAGCGTGCAAATAGACATTCATCTGACTTTAGCCTAAGAGTTTCAACTTGTCTCTTTGGAAAATACTGATTTTTTTTTTTTTTAGATTGAATTATTTTCTTAATTGTTCCATAATTACTTTTTATGTTACTATTTAAAAATTATCTTGTGCGAGTACTTCTAATAAATTCATTATTTAGCTTATTTCATTTTTATATTCTTCAATTTTTAAAATGAAGCCTGGTCTGTGGGCTACAGATGCATTTGTTCTAAAATCTTGCTTCTAGATTTTCTCCTTGGCAGAGTCAGATAATATAGACGAACACGCGAACGCCGTTCGCAGAAAATTTTCAAAGTTTGCAGACAGTTCTGATGGGTTTTTTTTTTTTTTTAAATTTTTCATAAAAAAAATTAAGACCCCCAGGCAGAGAATCTGTGCGAGGCCCGTCGCAGACTTGTGAGAAGGTCTGCAGATAAAAAAACCTATCTAGAAATTATTTGCCATGTACCATAGAAGAAGTGCCGTGGCATATATATTTTTAAAACTTAAAATTATTGGAAGTGCGGGGCTTATGCCGGAACGGCAGGTACAATGCTTTTTTTTTTGGGGGGGGGGGGGGGTAGGGCCGGTAGCAGAAACAGTGCAGCACCGAAGCAGGTGCTGCAGATTATTTTAGGCTTTGCAGATTAATTTAACAGATTAAAAATAAATTTTGTGTTGAAAAGTAAATGTTAGATGTTGATCTCTTTTAAATAAAGTTTATTTGGTTGGAAATTTTAACGAATGTTTATGCGCTTGGTTAGCATTTCTCTGCGATTTGCAGTGACTTTTTTACATTCGAAAGGGGAATTCGGTTTTAATATCTTAGTAAACATTATCCTCTTTTCAATAAAGTCTAATTCAGAAAACTGGGGGGGGGGGGGGGGGGTGGTGGTTTGAGAGCATGTAACATAATGTGAGGGATTGGAAAGTAAGACTTTTTCACTTTTACTGTTAGCGCCGATATAGGACTTAGGAGGGGTGTGGCGTTTTTCTGCAGAAAATTTTTAAGAAATTATTTAAGTTTGCAGACAGTTTTACATTTTATCTCAGTCTGCTCCTTGGATGTTTTTTCTGTCGGTGCCCGTGTCCAACCTGTAAATTTATTTTCCAGTCACAAAACTGTCTTATAGTACATATTAAGATATGTATAGACGTATATTACTCTTTATAATGTATGTGCAGTTGAAATAATCTGATTCATTATGTAATATATTTTCTTTATAAAAGTGAAATTTAAAGCTGTAATACCGTATATTATGCTATTAAATTATTCTCATTTTAATCATCATTTTTTATACAGTAAATTCTGTCTAAGGCGGACTCTGTATAAGCCGGAAATCTGTCTACCGCAGAAAATTTTTCAAGTCCCGGCGAACCCATAGAAAATTACATTAATTCATGCTGCGTAAGGCGGAATCTGTCTAACGCGGAAACAGAAAGCTTTTTAAGGTCCCACCAAAACCAAAATTTTGAATAAGGCAGAAAAAAGGATAATTTAAAAATGAAAGCATTTTGTTTATTAAACTTTAAAACTGATAAGTCAAATACTCAATGTCGTGCATGTTAGTTAAATTCCGTAACACTTTGAAAAAGTTAATTCAAAAGGACAGAAACTTTTTAAAATTTAAGGAATTTATGCTTGTGCCATTTTTTCATATGCAAAATTATATTTAAAAGTTAATATTTCTAGTAGAACGAACATTTATCATAATATATATTTTCGAAAGTGCAATATATTATACTTTAAGGATGTACTCAAATTCAAAGTTATAACTTGTAGTTGAGCGTTCTGTCTCATTTTCGAAGTTTATTGGATTTATTTATTTATTTTGTGTGTGTGTGTGTGTGTAAATTTCCAATTCGCATGTATTACAACAGTACTAAGAAATTGAATAGCGTTTCTCATTTATCTATAAAGACAAAAGATCTTTCCGAATTTCAGTTTTCAACTGATTTTTGAGTCAGGAAAATCAATAAAAAATCATCATTCGAGAGGGTTTTTTTTTTTTTTGGGGGGGGGGGGGGGGTGAGCTTTTTTGCATAAGCCGGAATATTGTCTACCATGGAAATTTTTCTCAGGCCCGATCGATTCAACCTTAGACAGAGTTTACTGTATTTATTATTTTTTATTATTATTATTGCTTTAATACATTCTTATAATTACCAGAAGAAGAAGCCTTCACCAAGATTGGACAATTAATTCCCATTGTGGTAACGCTGATAATTTTTTTTTTTTTTTTTTGGTTTTAAATATTTTATTTTTATATTACTGCAAATGTTTCATTATTGTCACAAACTATTGTCATATCGCATGCTGATAGGTTGAAAAATACATTTTTTGTTCTATTTGATAAGGAAGATTTAAGTTATGCAATATTTTGAATAGAAGATGTGGGCACAAAGTAAAAGGCGCTAACACATGTCACAATATCTTGCTTTAATTTTAGCTCTGTTTATTCTATTTTTACTATTTCGTATTTAAAGGCTTAAAATTTTCTAATTTATACTTTTATATTAAAATATATACTGTTAAAAGACTTTTAGTTTTAAGCTGTAAGCAAATGTATAATGGCTTAAAAGATATATTATTACACAAGCTTATTTTGAGCCCTGATAATATACTAGATTTTTTTTAGTACATACTATAAATGCTACTTATTTTATAATTCTGTGAAAGCAAATTGCTATCCACTTCAGTGATGCATGTACCTCATTGTGTTTTGCGTATTGTATCAATAAAATGCACAACGAATGATTTTTCCTCATAGACCATAATGTCATGGAAATCTTTTGTGGTAACCCTGTAAACAAACTATAAATGCTATATACTTCATTTTCAATACTGAACATTCTATAGTAAACTTTAATAACATATAAAAAATTAATTGCATTCCCAGTATATTGAGTTAGAGCATGGACAGACAAACCGATTTCATAAATACTCATCATACAGTTGTAAAGTGTTAAAAATGACCAAAATATTTTGCAATATATTAGTATTCATAATAAATATACCTTTGTTCTCAATATATTTTTTAAACATTTATATATATATGTATAATAGAGATGAGAATGGCTCAGCTTAGGCTCCAGTTCAGTTTTTATACTGATCTTCAGGATACTTTCCAGTGGTTGGGTATAAATAATGAATTTTCTATTTTAAACAGATTTTCAGGAAACAGTGTTATGAGGGAATATTTAGAATTAATACTTCTATCTAACAAGTCTGAAATTGTATGCCAAACGTGGCAAATGAAGTGCGTTTGTACTATAACTAATTTTATAAATATTTAGCTCTTGGTGCAATAGCTGTTGCGTTCTTATGAAAAAATGCATGAATAAAAAAATGTATCACGATTATATATATATATAAATTCAGTAATATGGATTTAATGACTTCATCTTAAATAGGGCGTCATCACCATGGCAACTTAGAATCATTACCTATCATTGGATGTCATTGAATTAATTACAATAGGATTTAATAAAGTAATCACTATGGCAACATAGAATAATTAGCTATAATGGGATATCATTGAACTACTTATGATAGGATTTAATAGAATGAAGAAAACTTTTATTGATCTTTTTTTAAGATTTGATTCGATTTTCATAAAATTTGAAATGAGTTGATGAAACTCTGCAACGATTCTATATATTAAATTTCAAACCATTCAGTTGGGTAGTTTTTGCGCTGTTATTACGTGGACAGACAGAAACTATCGTTGCTAAGTATTTATATAATTATGAACGCACCTAAAAATAGAGATTTTTAAATGAGAAAATCAAATATCAAAAAATTACAAAATATTGTTACTCTTCAATTGAGTACTTTTGCTATCAGGTGTATCGAAATTCAAATCGTTTTGCTCAGGTTTTGGAAAAGAGCCTAAGTTCATCTCTAATGTATAAATGTAATTATTAAATTCTGTTAAACATTTTCAGAAGAAAAGCTGCCGAAAACCAACAAAGTATTTAACTACAAGGAATATAAATCCGCAAGTTCCTCTTTCACTTTCTCAGCAGGATTTGACATCAAATTTGAATGATGACATAGCTTTAACGGATGAAGTTGTGGAACCATCTCCTTCAGATTCTTTGCCATCTTACACTTCTTGCCTGGCAGAACAATTACATGTAATAGAAATCCCTGACAGCGTAGATTTGTCTCCCCCTTCACCATCAAAAGATTTTTATAAGTGGAAATTGAAAGAGATGGAACAAAAGATGAAGAAATTGCAAAGAAAAGTGAAGACAGAAAAGCAGAAAAATAGAAGACAGAAAAAAAAAATAGTCAATTTATCCATTATTTTGTCAGCCTTGCAGAAACAGCAGTTTATGAGCGAGGATGATTTTGAATCATTATCATCTGCTTCTGCACCCTTTGCAGAAATTTTATCACGGCTATTAGCCAAAAAAAGAAAAAATATGAAACGCCAACTTCCTACAAAACTAAGGTCGTTTGCCTTAAACCTACATTATTATTCCCCTAGAGCTTACAACTATGTTCGCAAAACATTCATCTCCTGCTTACCCCATCCTAAAACCATATCAAAATGGTACTCTTCTGTGAAATGTCAGCCAGGATTCACAGAAGAAGCATTTGAATGTCTTAAATCAAAATCTGAAGATATGCCAACTCCAGTATGTGCATTAATTTTAGATGAAGTGGCTATCCGAAAGCATCCATGCTTTGATGGAAAAATTTGCCATGGATACATTGACTTTGGAGGCAAACATGATGATAGTCAACTGGCTAAAGAAGCCCTTGTATTCATGGTAGTTAGCCTCAATTATGACTGGAAGATACCTGTCGGGTACTTTTTACTCGACGGTATTACTAGCTATCAAAAAGCAAACCTTGTGGAGCAATGTTTGAAACTTCTACATGAGGCTAAAACAAATATTGTTTCACTAACTTTTGATGGCTTGAAAGCAAATATCAGCATGGCAACAAACTTAGGATGTAACCTACGGGATATCGATAATATGGTGACAACTTTTCCACATCCATCAACTGGTGAAAAAATTGCAATTTTTCTTGATCCGTGTCACATGTTAAAATTGATTCGGAATTGTTTAGGTGAGAAAAAAATAATTTTTGACCATGAAAATAAGGCTATTGAGTGGAAATATATTGCCAATTTGTTTGATGAGCAAACAAAACAAGGTCTTCATCTTGGCAACAAAATCAAATCCAGTCATATACTTTATTTTAAACAAAAAATGAAAGTTTCTCTCGCCACACAAACATTGAGTGACTCTGTCGCTCATGCTATGGAATTATGCGATCGAAAACTCAAGCTTAAAGAATTTGATGGATGTCAGGCGACTGTAAAATTTATCAAATTCTTTAATAAGCTGTTTGATTTGTTTAATTCCAGAAGCATGAAGCAATTATACCACAAACAGCCTGTAAGCAGAGCCAATTTAGATGAAACTGTGGCATTTCTGAAGGAAGCAGACTCTTATATAAATGGTCTGCGAGTCCGGAGCAGTAATCAACTGTCAGAAAGCATTCTCTTGTCTAACCGAAAGACTGGCTTCTTAGGTTTCAAGATTTGCATTTTAAGTTTATTGCATCTGATTGAAGCATTAATCCAAAAAGATGTGATGGAATTCATTCCTTTGTACAGGCTCAGCCAAGACCATCTTGAGCTCTTTTTTTCTCAAATAAGATTTATGGGTGGAGCAAACAATAACCCTACAGCGCGCCAGTTCAAAGCTGCTTATAGGAAATTGTTAATCCATTCAGAGATCCAGAACTGTACAACTGGTAACTGCATATCACTGGAAGAGGTAAATATATTATATGTACATAAAATTGATATATTGTTACTTCAGAGTAGTCAATTGAACTGGAAAGGAAACTTAAACTTTGCATGCTTGGGAAGAGACAAGTTAATATTTTTGGAAGAGCAGGAATTTTGAGGAATATTTTTAAAAATTACTTATTCATTGATATTGTTCTTCAGAACAGTATTAACACTGTTGTATGGATTTTTTCCCCCATCAAAAAATATAATTTATTTCTGAATGAAAAGAAAATGTGGAATATGTGTAAATATTAAAAAAAATCCAATAATAGTAATATTTATATTTTTTACTTAAGAATAAAATAGGTGTAAATTATTAAGAAACTTATTGAATATGCTGTAAAAATAATTGATAAAAATGGCTAAAGAATTGAACATGTAATTTATTACAAAAAAAAAAAAAAAATGAAAGGAGAAAGTTTTTTTTACTCTAATAATAAACTTCCTTAAAATCTCTTTTGTGTTTCAGTATTTAATTCTTTTTCATGTTTTATGTATTTGTAATCATTTATTATTATTTTTTTTTAGATACCAATATTACCTGCAGTTCTAGCAGAAAATCTTCAGATGCAATAAATCCTGTTCCGGCTCAACAATCTACTGACGGAGTTGTCACTGAGTTTCCTGATCATGATTATGCCATTCGCTCTAATCATCTTTCAGAATTCGTTAAAGAGTGCATTGCATATATGTCAGGGTCAATCGTTCGACGGATCAGCAAAACCCTCAAATGTGATGTATGTTTACATGCATTATATGGGGAAGCTGATCCGACTTCTTTAACATCACTCAAAAGTAAAGGACGATTGTCTCATCCCTCAATTGACGTAATTGAGGTATGCAAGTGCTGTGAATCCCTTTTTCGCCTGACAACGAATTCTGGAACAAGTACTAAGCTAAACGTGCTGAAATTTACAAATGCTGCAGTAAACAGCCTTGATGAAAGTAGCGTTTTTGAATCGCTGGAAACCCATATTTGTGACAAGTCTCCGATAAATAACCATCGGACATATCTTATTAAAGAGATAGCACATTGTTTTTTTCAAGCCCGTATAGGCCATTTTTCTAAAAGACAGATTGATTCCCCATCAATCAGGAGCATTTGTACAAAAATACCTTTGTTTAAAGGCCAGTGATCATAACATCTTTATTGTATATTTATTAAATATAAATTTTGATCTATAGTAGTTACAGCGCACATTTTTTAGATGAGTTTTAGTGTAAAAAAAAAATTGTCAACATAGAGAAATTTTTAACAGTTAATGTTTTTAAAAGTATAAATTCTTATCTAAAAACTAAAATTTTTATTTATATGCAAAATGGTGCTTTTATAGGACCAATGGATGGAAGGCTATATTTCTGCACCTTTCCAAAGAGAATTATTCGTGTTTGGTTATTAAAAAGCTGTGAAAGGCATGGTTTTTCTATATGTAAAGCCACAATAGGTAATTTATATAAAATAGAAATTTCGTTCCAGCTGCTTATAACTCAAGTTCTACTGAATGGATTTTGATGGAACTTGCACTGTTAGTTTGATAATGTTTCAAAGATAGTTTTAGTATATAAAATATTGTTTTACATTGCTTATGACATTTATAGAGACATGTGGAAGATTTAAAAAAAATATTTTATTGTAGAATCTTTATTTTTTTATTTTCAGCATATATTTGTGTAGATTTGATAAATTGTTCTTGAAACTCTGCGCTTTTGAATTGTTAGTTTTTAAATGAGTACTTTTGCACTAACAATATTGATTTTTTTTTTCAAATATTTGATTTGCCGCCATATATGCTTGGCAACAGTAGTATTGATATAACATATAAGTACGGAACATTTAAATTGAAACATATGGACTATAATGCATAACATCAGCATGAATAATCTTTCTACTTCTGCTATAAATATATAAAATGCAAATGAGAATTTCATTCCGGTTGCTTATAACTCGAGCTCTGCTGAATGGATTTTAATGGGGCTTGCACTGTTAGTCAAATAATATTTCACAGAAGGTTTTAGTATGCTGCATATCATTCTATGTTGATCAGTTATTATGGGGAAAATTCTACAATTGTGTCAATCCGATTATGAAAAATTGGCCTTTTCAAAAAGTACTACTGAACAGATTTTGATTAGACACTGTCAGTTAGATACTTTTTCCGGCACACTTTCGGTATTTTCAAAAAAGAAAAAATTCCATGTTACTTAGTTATAGAAATATGGGGGAATGTTCTATAATCAGCTGAACCCGATTGATTACAAATGATTGGATTTTTTTTTTATGTCCTATTGGATGGATTTTGATGCGACTTCCAATGTTAGATACATTTTCAGGGATTGTTTTAGTATATTGCATATTGTTCTAGGTTGCTTAGTTATGGAATTATGTGGGAAACTTCTATAATCAGGTGAACAGATTATGAAAGATTGGGCTTTTAAAAAAGTTCTACTAGATGGATTTTGATGAAATTTGAAAAGTTAGTTAAATACTTTTTGATAAAAAAAAAAAATCCTCCAAGCCAAAGGGCTGTTGTTAAATTGAGAAAATGTTCAATGCCAACTGTTAACAAAATCCTTAACACTGATTTTAATTTTAAAATTGAACATTCAAATCACAAATATTTTATGCAAGTTAAGTTCTGTAAGTACCATGAAAATCATCTAAAAAATGTGCGAACACGCTCTGTAGTTTAAAAATGTATATTTTTTATGTTTTATAACTTGTTTCTTGCAACCTGAAAACATTTAATAATTCTTGTTTTTTAAAGTGTCAGATGATTTAATATGATTGTTTTTATATAATATGAAACTGTGATATATGTATGTGTAAAAAAATAATGTAGTAAAATACACTTGTCATCATATTATCCATATTTGAGGTTACATCCTAAGTTTGTTGTAATTAGACAATGAACTTAATTTGGTGTCATCAGACTTGTAATTTTTGCAAGATTTAGCTTGATGATGTATTTTTTTTTTTAATTTAGTACATCAAAGTGTTATTTAAATTTCATTTCTTTATTTTGTTTGTCATATTGTGTTTATACTGCCATATAGCCATTTACAGTGTGCTGCGGCCTTTTAGATAATTATCATAAATGTTATTTATTGATAGTTATTCAAATTATGTGAATATTAGAGAGCATATTGTTGTCTGAAAAGAAAAAGATAATGTAGTAAAAGAAAGCTGTCATCATAGTATCCACATTTGAAAAGTTACATCCTAAGTTTGTTGTAATTAGACAATGAACCTAATTTGGTGTCATCAGACTTGTAAATTTTGCAAGATTTAGATTGATGATGTATTTTTTTAAATTTATTACATCAAAGTGTTATTTAAATTTCATTTCTTTATTTTGTTTGTCATATTGTGTTTATACTGTCATATAGCAATTTACAGTGTGCTGCGGCCTTTTAGATAATTGTCATAAATGTTATTTATTGATAGTTATTTAAATTAATTATGTGAATATTAGAGAGCATATTGTGGGCTGAATAGAAAGTAATGTAGTAAAAGAAAGTTGTCATCATAGTATCCATATTTGAAAAGTTACATCCTAAGTTTGTTGTAATTAGACAATGAACCTAATTTGGTGTCATCAGCCTTGTAATTTTTGCAAGATTTAGATTGATGATGTATTTTTTTAAAAATTTATTACATCAAAGTGTTTTTTAAATTTCATTTCTTTATTTTGTTTGTCATATATCCATTTACAGTGTGCTGCAACCTTTTAGATAATTGTCATAAATGTTATTTATTGATAGTTATTTAAATTAATTATGTGAATATTAGAGAGCATATTGTGGGCTGAATAGAAAGTAATGTAGTAAAAGAAAGTTGTCATCATAGTATCCATATTTGAAAAGTTACATCCTAAGTTTGTTGCAATTAGACAATGAACCTAATTTGGTGTCATCAGCCTTGTAATTTTTGCAAGATTTAGATTGATGATGTATTTTTTTTTTAATTTAGTACATCAAAGTGTTATTTAAATTTCATTTCTTTATTTTGTTTGTCATATTGTGTTTATACTGCCATATAGCCATTTACAGTGTGCTGCGGCCTTGCAGATAATTATCATAAATGTTATTTATTGATAGTTATTCAAATTATGAGAATATTAGAGAGCATATTGTTGTCTGAAAAGAAAAAGATAATGTAGTAAAAGAAAGTTGTCATCATAGTATCCACGTTTTAAAAGTTACATCCTAAGTTTGTTGTAATTAGACAATGAGCTTAATTTGGTGTCATCAGACTTGTAATTTTTGCAAGATTTAGATTGATGATGTATTTTTTTATTATTATTTAGTACATCAAAGTGTTATTTAAATTTCATTTCTTTATTTTGTTTGTCATATTGTGTTTATACTGTCATATATCCATTTACAGTGTGCTGCAACCTTTTAGATAATTGTCATAAATGTTATTTATTGATAGTTATTTAAATTAATTATGTGAATATTAGAGAGCATATTGTGGGCTGAATAGAAAGTAATGTAGTAAAAGAAAGTTGTCATCATAGTATCCATATTTGAAAAGTTACATCCTAAGTTTGTTGCAATTAGACAATGAACCTAATTTGGTGTCATCAGCCTTGTAATTTTTGCAAGATTTAGATTGATGATGTATTTTTTTTTAATTTAGTACATCAAAGTGTTATTTAAATTTCATTTCTTTATTTTGTTTGTCATATTGTGTTTATACTGCCATATAGCCATTTACAGTGTGCTGCGGCCTTTTAGATAATTATCATAAATGTTATTTATTGATAGTTATTCAAATTATGAGAATATTAGAGAGCATATTGTTGTCTGAAAAGAAAAAGATAGTGTAGTAAAAGAAAGTTGTCATCATAGTATCCACGTTTTAAAAGTTACATCCTAAGTTTGTTGTAATTAGACAATGAGCTTAATTTGGTGTCATCAGACTTGTAATTTTTGCAAGATTTAGATTGATGATGTATTTTTTTATTATTATTTAGTACATCAAAGTGTTATTTAAATTTCATTTCTTTATTTTGTTTGTCATATTGTGTTTATACTGTCATATATCCATTTACAGTGTGCTGCAACCTTTTAGATAATTGTCATAAATGTTATTTATTGATAGTTATTTAAATTAATTATGTGAATATTAGAGAGCATATTGTGGGCTGAATAGAAAGTAATGTAGTAAAAGAAAGTTGTCATCATAGTATCCATATTTGAAAAGTTACATCCTAAGTTTGTTGCAATTAGACAATGAACCTAATTTGGTGTCATCAGCCTTGTAATTTTTGCAAGATTTAGATTGATGATGTATTTTTTTTTAAATTTAGTACATCAAAGTGTTATTTAAATTTCATTTCTTTATTTTGTTTGTCATATTGTGTTTATACTGCCATATAGCCATTTACAGTGTGCTGCGGCCTTTTAGATAATTATCATAAATGTTATTTATTGATAGTTATTTAAATTATGAGAATATTAGAGAGCATATTGTTGTCTGAAAAGAAAAAGATAATGTAGTAAAAGAAAGTTGTCATCATAGTATCCACGTTTGAAAAGTTACATCCTAAGTTTGTTGTAATTAGACAATGAGCTTAATTTGGTGTCATCAGACTTGTAATTTTTGCAAGATTTACATTGATGATGTATTTTTTTTTAATTTAGTACATCAAAGTGTTATTTAAATTTCATTTCTTTATTTTGTTTGTCATATAGCCATTTACAGTGTGCTGCGACCTTTTAGATAATTATCATAAATGTTATTTATTGATAGTTATTTAAATTATGTGAATATTAGAGAGCATGTTGTTGTCTGAAAAGAAAAAAATAATGTAGTAAAAGAAAGTTGTCATCATAGTATCCATATTTGAAAAGTTACATCCTAAGTTTGTTGTAATTATACAGTGAACCTAATTTGGTGTCATCAGACTTGTAATTTTTGCAAGATTTACATTGATGATGTATTTTTTTTAAATTTAGTACATCAAAGTGTTATTTAAATTTCATTTCTTTATTTTGTTTGTCATATAGCCATTTACAGTGTGCTGCGACCTTTTAGATAATTGTCATAAATGTTATTTATTGATAGTTATTTAAATTATGTGAATATTAGAGAGCATATTTTGGTCTGAAAAGAAAATAATGTAGTAAAAGAAAGTTGTCATTATAGTATCCATATTTGAAAAGTTACATCCCAAGTTTGTTGTAATTAGACAATGAACCTAATTTGGTGTCATCAGACTTGTAATATTTGCAAGATTTAGATTGACGATGTATTTAAAAAAAAAAATTAGTACATCAAAGTGTTCTTTAAATTTCATTTCTTTATTTTGTTTGTCATATTGTGTTTATACTGTTATATAGCCATTTACCTGCGGCCTTTTAGATAATTGTTGTAAATGCTATTTATTGATATTTATTTAAATTATTTAAATATTAGAGAGCATATTGTTGTCTGAAAAGAAAAAAATAATGTAGTAAAAGAAAGTTGTCATCATATTATCCATATTTGAAAAGTTCCATCCTAAGTTTGTTGTAATTAGGCAATGAACTTAATTTGGTGTCATCAGACTTGTAATTTTTGCAAAATTTAAATTGATGATGCATTTTTAAAGTTTTTTAGTACATCAAACTATTATCACATTTCTGTTTGATTTATAGTTTTAAATTATTTAATGTGCATTTTTTTATATAACATCAAACTGTGATATTTGCATATTTCTTTCAGTTTTGTCATTTAATTTTACACAATGTGTTGAAACGTTTCAAATAGTTATAATTATTAAATTGAGATAATTATTTAAATATTATAGAGTAATGATTCAGTTGTAATGTATTAGTTGATGGAAATTCATAACTCTTTATTGAGAGAAATAGTACATGAAAAACTCTTATTTCTATATGTGTTTTCTGTATGTATATGTTCTATACATATCTGTATCTTCTATTTTGATAACACATGTAAATACTTTTCTTTTTATGCATGTACTTTAATTATTTCAAATAAATTTTTTTTTGAAAAATAAACTGTTTAGCCTTGTTGTTGTATTACTACTAGCTTTTGGTATTTTATACTTTTAATTTCTAAAACTTTTAAAGTAGGACCTCAATAGGATGAAGAGTTATTGCAAAACAAGTTTTAATCTTGCAAAAATTAAAAGATAGCAATTGCACCTTAGCCAGTAGTTAAAAAATTAACATAGATATTGGTAGTAGCTTTTGATATGATTAAGATCTTATTAAAAAAAATTCAAGATTTAAAGCTGATATTACAAAAAATATTTCTCTTTTCTAAGCAAGGTGCAACTTACTATGCTTAATGAAAAAAGCATGTAAAGTATCAAAATAATGCTATGAAATTCTCTTAAAAAAAAAAAAAAAAAAAAAGATTAATTCAAAACTAAATTTATACAAGCCAAAATATTTTTCCAAATTTTTAAAATTGCGTTGGGTCAAAAGAACTTGTTTTAAAACACTTTAACATATTATTTAGTTTTTTAAGAAAATAAAATAACATTAACAGTAATCTTATAATATACAACATAAGAGTTAGAGAAAAACAAAATTATTCGCAAATGTAGTAAATTATTTCAAATGTATGAATATGTATATATTTTGTTGAACAAGATTTATTTTCCCAATTTCGAAACTTATCCATTTAATTCTGATAAAATACATGATTGCCAAAATTTGCAAAGCAATAAAATAGTATACAGTTAAGCATAAACATGTCTATTAGTAACACTAGATGTTGCAAATATATCACTTTCATTACATATGTCTTTGCTTCTAAAAATCTTATAATTTTCAGAGTTTCACACACAGTTACTACTACTGCCCTTTGTTTACAAAATAGCACTATTCTTATCCCTCATCTATAATGTTATCATCATTCTTATCCTTCATCTAAAAAAAGACAACTCTTCTTGACTCCCACTCCAAAAAGTACTCCTTTTTGTATTTAAAAAAAAAAAAAAAAAAAAAAAAAAAAACATTCATTATTTTCATAAAACACTTCCCTGGCTTTGAAAATCAAGAGAATGTCTTGAAAATTAAAAGAGCCTTCAAGAATATGAAATATGACCTTTTCCCACCAGCAACACTCTGCCCTTTTATAAACTTGGAGGAAATGCTGTAATTACATACTTCAATCTTTCAAATTCAGCAGAAAATATACTTTTAAATAAAGTTCTATTAAAACCACCAATTTAACTTACCAATTTTTTTAAAATCTTGGATAATTAGTATTAATAAAAATTACAAAATTCCATACTTTTGTGGTCAAAGAATGATGATTTTTTGTTAAATTGTAACACATAAAATCCAAAGGAAAGCTAGGCGTAATTAAAATTAATTTATCATAGAGCTAGAGCCTCATGAAGAATCCCCTTTTAACAGTACAAAATAAGAAGCAGCAATAGTTTACCTTTTATTTATTTTTTAACAATTTGAATTTAAGAAAAGGATTTCTTCAAAGAAACCTTAAAGTAGATGTTACATTTTAAAAGCTATTTCTATTTTTTTCAAATGGTGTTTTTTTACGTAGTACAATTTTTTTTTTATTCATCTTGCAGTTTTTCTCCCAAGTTCACAAGATAAGTATTTTCAACAAAATTTTTGGGCACAGATGGCATATACACACCATATTGGCACGATTTTTTTCTGACGCCACTGTCATGTATGCACCGGGGTACTTAATTGGCACCAAAGTGTCGTAATTTTGCTTGATATGGTACCCCGGATGTTGTTTATTTATTAATAAATTGTTTATTTACATTTACTTTCTTTTTTAAAATTATATAAATTATTTTGATCTATAGTTACTAATTAACCATTTTTTTATTTATTGTTATTCCCTTTTTAAAAATACATATGTAACTGGTATTCGAAAACGAGATTTTCACCAAATTGGTGTCAGAAAAAAACCGTGCCAATGTGGTGCATATATGACATCTGTGCCAACTTTTGAATGAAATTTTTAATTTAAGTTCTTTTATTTCACTGTGTGCTGAAGCTTTAGCAATTTTCGCTCAGTTTAATTTGATGGATTCCTAAAGCATTTAAGGCATAAAATTCTTGGATGAAAATTTGTAGTTTTTTAGAGAGGGAGGGATAAACTGTTCAATGTTGCAATTTGTTATTGCATAGAGAATAGGCAATTCAACATAGCAATGGTTTTAGACATTTGTTCTTACAACTCTAACTAGCTGTGTTTTGAGACCATTCATTAAAATTGACAATCTGTAGATGCATATAATATGCATATTAAAAACATTCTTGAGTTGTTCTGAATATACCTCCCCCCCCCCCCCAACTTTCCAAACTTTTCTTTGTGACAGGTGTTACAAAATTGAAAAGTGCAGAAACAGAAAGAAATTTTACCGAATGCATATTTCACATTTATTTTGAAACTTTAGGTTTAAATTTAATTCAGAAATTTAAAAAAAACTAAAGAGAAAATTGCACTTATATTTTGGCAAAGGGGATCTGGAAAATGGGTGTAGAAAAAATGTATCTAACAGTACAGTATAACAATTTTAGGAACCCTTTTATATTCGAAGAAAGAAACTCCATGCTATTTTGAGAGTAGTATGTTTTTGTCACAAGACTCAGAAAAGAGAAGGTTAACTAAAGAGATTAAGACAAAGACACAAAACAAGTTTTGAAAAGAAAGAAGGTCCTTATTCATAAATTTGTATTTCGGTGTGGGGTAAAGGACAATGCAATAACTTTTAAATGAAAAATGTATGTACCTCCATTGGGAGTAAAAATTCCCAATATGTAGATATACATTTTGTTTTACAAAAGAGAAGAAAAAAAGAGGTTTGTAATACAGTCAAACCTCGTTAACATGAACACGCTTAACGTGAATTACTTTTAACATGAATTGTTTTCACAGTCCCCTATAAAAACGAATACAAAGATTTGATACTGATAACATGAATTACTGTTAACATGAACAAAATTTTGATTCCCCTTGAGGTTCATGTTAACGAGGTTCGACTGTATAAATTTGGCATCCTCTCAATTTTTGTGCCCGGGGCGGCTGCCCCCTTCGCACGGCCCTGACCACAGACTAACACTACATGTTACACTAAATGTAGTCGGCCTGTAGTAGAGTACTTTTAAATTAAAGGATTTATAAAATGAGTCTGTCTGACACAAACACAAAATTATTCAGATGAGTGATATTTACAGGTATTCAGATACACAAGGATTGAAAAACATACTTTTATTTCCTATAAATTCTTATAGTTAATTGAAATCTGTTTTCAATTCTCATGTCCTGAAAAATATTTGAAACATCCTTTTTTATTGAATTTTCTGAAAGAGATTTATCTGTTATAGATAAAGAGAAAATGTCGAGTCTGTTAAACTAGTGAAAATTTCTGAACATTCCCAACAGGTCAAGATAATTTTATTTATCTATAGCATATCACACCAGCAATCTATGTTGACTATTATGAGTAGTTTTAGAAATGTTACAATAAACATAAAAATGAAAGTATCAACCATGTTAAAAATGTTAAGGTACTTTTCGGTTAGCTGGGCGCCGCTATATATATATACATATATATATAGCTATATGTGTATATATATAGACATATATATGCATTTATATATATATATGTATGTATATATACATTATATATTAGTATATATATAACACTGGTGCCCGGCTAACCGAGAAGTACCCATTTTAATTTGTAACTAGAAACATAAATACCGTACACAAACAGTAATGTGCTTTTTGAAAGATTGCTACTTTTTAGAAATTGCTATAAAAAGAAAAAGAAAACAATGCTCTTAATAATTTCTTGTAAAGTGAATGTAAATGTTCATTTTGCAATACTGATGCAATAACAGTCAGAACAATATTTATAATAGAGCAGTAAAATAGTTTTAGAAAATTAGGCTCATAATTCAAAATATTGCTCTCAATTTTATATTCTCTTTTTCTTTGGTTAAATGTGTGAACCATTTTGAAATATATTGATTTAGAAATATAAATACAACATATTTCGTTCTTTCTTTTCTTTTTTTAATGAACAAATTACATGTACTATTTTAAAAAGGAAACAAAACATTTGACCAATTGTGAAAACATGTAGAAACTTAGCATATCAAAAGCTTGATCATATTGAATTAATAAAATTACATATATTATTGAAGAGAAGTGTTTTCTGAAAAAGGCACAAATCAAAACATTTAATTACGAAGAAAAATTTGCATAATGTACATTCGCACCCCCCCCCCCTCCTAAAAAAAGTTTTCATTACTTTCTGTTTGTGTATTTAATTGAGTACGCTGATATTCATCTCTGAGTACATACATATATATTTTTTTCCTTTTAACAATCATGTTTATATTTAATATTGGAAATAATCAATTAATAACAAAGCTTTTATGATACTAATAACTACTTGATAATCACTTTAGACCGACATCGCAAACGCACAATTCACTTATCGGATTACGGTCGGAGGTACCGATGAAACGCATTTGCTATATGCCGAACATGTACCGTACAAGTGCCGCTTGAATTTGCCGTAGGATGAAATTTTTTTAATGTTTGATAAATAACTAACTGTTGCATAAAACCTAAAAAAAAAAAAGGTTAGAGATACTAAAATACACAAAGAGTTCGTAAGTGAAATCACACTACCAAACGTTATGTTGTTCGCAAAAAAATTAAATAAATTTCCGCTAAAATATGTGGATTTCAATGGAGATTTCCGATTGTTTTGGGCACCAAACGCACTATTTCTCTTGAGCGGACGTAGCGCGGAGAGTTACAAATTTGACTCAACCCGTATCATTGTAAAGTAGCGGAGTGCTCTCTCCAGTTATCTCTATGGGGAAGGCAGAAGCAGAAATGCCACAAAGGCAAGCTCGCTGATGAAGAACGAGCTCGGGAAAGAGAGATAAGCCAGATAAGAAAGCAGTCTGAGGGGGGGGGGGGGATTAAGAGTTTGTGTTTACTTTTATTCAAAGAGCGTTTAGCGGACGGCATGGGCCCGGATCTGGCCCGTACCCTGCACAGCGTACAGGGCTTTATTACCGCACAGGCCAGCTAGGGCGTGGGCTTGGGCCCGCTGCTGTTGAGGGTCCCAAATTGAATAAAATGATTTAGAAAAATAATTTTTAAAAATGAAGTTTCCGCAATTATTTTCTCGAAAACCAAAACATATTTTGGTTAACTTTGCAACCGTGTCGTACTATCTAATACCACCCCCCCCCCCAAAAAAAAAAATAAAAAAAATATAGCAACTATTTTGGTGCGACGGGGCCCCGAAAAGGTGCTGGGCCTTGGTCCCCAAACAATCTTAATCGTCAGGGCCGAAACTAAGAGGGGGCAGAGGGGGCATGTTCCCCGGAAAAAAAAAATTATGGCCATTTTTTTTTCCCATTCTGACCAGAAAATCAGAGTTCTAACTTTTTACGACTGCTCTTTCATCTTCACCTAATACTTCATTTATAATGGCGGTTTCATAATAATAGAAGACATCAGTCCATCAGAAGAAAATAACTCGGTGAAAGAGGAAACTCGGCTAAGCGGGACTCGGATAATCGGAACGCTACTGTATAAGCAAACACTGTAAATAGCCGGTAATACATGCGAATTATTTTATGTGAACGAACTATAATTGCAACAAACGTCACACTCAATTTATGTAGTTCAGTATTACATGTTTTATGATTGCATATTTTAAATTTTAAAATAAGTCGGCCATTAGAAAATTAGTAAAATTCTCTTTATAAATATACTTTGAGGAAGAAAGGGGGGGGGGGGCGCCAAAATTCATTTCTGCCCCGGGAGCAAAAAAGGTTAGTTTCGGCCCTGTTAATCGGGCTCTGCCAGCGTAATAAAGGGAAACTTTCAAACGGGCCGGCCGGCAGAATTAGGACATATTTTTAACAGGCAGGCTGGGATTAAAAAAAAAAAAAAAAAAAAAAAAAAAAAAAAAAAAAAAGAAAGAAAGAAAGAAAGAAAATCAGCGGTCTGTCCAACCCGATTTAAAAATTTAAACAAAACCGATAAAATATGAACAATTTTTAATGGATATGACCAGTGTTGGGCAGAATCTGATGGAAAAGTAATGAAATTATAGATTAAAATACATTATAATCACCTCACAATGCAATTGATAAACATGCAGCGCACCGAAAAGTAATTTCAATTAAGCTTTTGAATTGTATAATCCGATAATAGTGTAATGGATTACAAATCAATTCTTATTTAACGTTTTAAATTTTAATTAGATTCATTTGTAATCGATTACGCGATGATTTCGATTACGTTTTTAATTGAATATTCCAGTTAACCCGTAATGGATTGTAGGTCAATTCTAATTATATATTTCTTAAATATAACTTAGATTACATTCTAATATATTACAAGTTAATATCGACTGAGTGTGTTTAAAATACGAGGGAGGTGAGGGTGAACGCAAGCAAATTTTTAAATCTGATATATGTTATTTAAAACGTATAAACCCTCATAGCATGCATGGTCACGGTGACGTCGTTGTGACGTCACTGTAAGTCACTGTGGTCACGTCACATCTGTGACCAAAATGCCACCACTCAGTGATGTCGCATTGTGACTGAGATGTGAACTTCTTAGAAAACTTTAAAAAATTACGAAAATTCTTTAAAACATGTTATTTACTGTAAAATTGCATTTTTCTGGCAATGAAAAAAAAATGTGACGTCACTGTTATGTCACTGCTATGTAACGTACGTCACGTCACATGTGTGACAAAAAACCACCATATTGTAAGTCACAGTGTGACAAAAATATGAACTTCAAAAATCTTTGAAAATGAAGAGAAATATTTTAAACAGTCACGAGTTACAGCGGCATAAGGAATGAAAATAAATTAGTGGATAGCAAATGGTAAATTCTGTCACTAAAGGTGAGGGGGGGGGGCATAATAAATAAAGTACACGATACAAGCATTAATAAACTAAATTTTCAGGCTATATTTTATCAATTTGATATCTAAGACAGTGAATGTATACTTTTTCATGATTTCAATTTTATCTAGCATTTGGGTAATATATTTAGAATTAGGAATATTAAATTTATACACTTTACATATTTAGTTTGCTGGGAGGAAATTTCTTTCTTTCTTTCTTTTTTTACCGACCAGGATTATTCGAAACACTTCTGTGGTTTCAAACTAAAAATTTTCTATTACAGTTAAATCTGCACCTTTTAATGAGCACGTAGAAAGAGTCTTCAGAGTTTAGTCATCTATGCATTTCTTGCTTTAGAATATTTTTATAATTTGTATTCAAGTCATAAATTTTACTTCTCTCAGACTTTTTAAATAAAATTAGCATTTTCCGAAAATAAAAGAAATTTACAAAATTTGTGCAAAACAAACTTTACTTTAAACAAAAGAAAAAAAAAAGGGGGGGGTGTCGTTATTACCATTAAATTTATTTTTACACCTTTTAAAAATTTAAACAATGTTTTATCTAATAAACTCTAAATATAAATATTATTATTATAATTATTTAGAAAAAAGGAACTTTACAATACATTTTGACTTGAATTATTTGGTACGGATAAAAAGAAAAGGTTAAATAAATTGGACATTTCTTCAAATACAAAATTTTAATTAACGATACTTTCAGAAAATTACTGCGCATTCAAGTTACATATGTCTTGCATACAAAAACAAATAATCTGTAACAGACCATCAGCTTGAAAATCGTCTGCCCACAAAAATAAATAAATATGAGAAGACGCGAGAAATAATCCAATGTTTTCAGAACATCACCACGTCTACAACAGTTTACGATAAGGAAATGACCATTTTAGGATACACGGATATTAATGGAACGTAATGGAATGTAAGTCTTATTTAATTTAAATATTTTATTCCAGATTTGTATATTATGAGTTAAATAGTTTTATGTTATATTTGTAAGAGACTGATCTTTAACTGTCAGAAGCGATATTTTCCAATTCGATAACTGTAAAGAAAATATCTTAATTTGCGATCGCTTGAAAAAAAAAAAACTGCGTACAGACTGATTCATGCCTACATTCATACTGCAATTAATATAAACATTAGTTTACTCTTACTTGAGATTGAAAATGTATGGCACGACAATGATTTGGAATTATTTTATCGGCTTCTTACTATTTTTTGATTACTAACACTTACAGTTATTATTATTTTGGGGTTAAATATGATGTTCGATTATCATGAGATTACGAAACTGTTTCAGATTAGAAATTAACATTATACTGGGAAAATGTATTTTTACATATTACAGTAGTGAAAAAGTTGAAAGAATTTTCTTTTAGTGCTAATAATATTTTAAATTATCTTTTAAAATCCTAAATATTAAAACCAATGTTTTCAGATTTAACATTTACCAAAATTATAAAATAATAGGAATTCCTTACACCATATGGAAATATTTTTGAGATATTGTTAAAACTAATAATGCATTTATCTATTGCAGTTTGCTGTTGTTTAATAGTACAATTATAAATACTAATTGTTATTTTTAGTGTTTTAGGTAGCTTTCTTTACAAAAAGCTACCTATTGCAGCCGTTCGGAGGAAAGCGATTTCAAAAAATTCTGGTATATTTTCATCGATCATGACCCCCAGACCCCGAAACCACCCTCCGTTCAAAATTGATATAAATATATATATATATATATATATATATATATATATATATCTGACCTATGTCACACTGTAACTTTCGTATTTATGAACCGATTTGGATGTAATTCGGTGTGTACATAGTGCATACTAATGTCTCGACCGAGTTCGTTGGCCAGCTTCATCCGCCATTTTGTTTAAAAATGGCGGCCATTTAAAATTTTAAGAAAAATTTAAATTTGAAATGTGGTACCAAAAAATTAAGAATTGAAAAAATATTGTTTTCTTATGTGTTTGACCTCGATAAAAAGATTCGGAAGCAGTTTTTGTTTCGCCTATATCTTAAAAAATGGCTGAGTTATAGCATTTTGAATTTCTAGTGTGGCTGACATTTTGAAACGCCTGATTTTTGCCACTTGATAACAGACGTATTTATGAACCGATTCGGATGTACCTTGGTGTGTACATAGTACATATAAATAACTCAACCGACTTCGTTGGCCAGCTTCATCCGCCATCTTGTTTCAAAATGGCAGCCATTTAAAAAAATTAAAAAAAATTAAATTTAAAATGAGATACCAAAAAATTGGAAAATGAAAAAGAGTTTTTTCGTATGTGTTTGACCTTAATACAAAGATTCCGGAACAGGTTTTGTTTCGTCTATATCTAAAAAAATGGCTGAGTTATAACATTTTGAATTTCTATTGTGGCTGACATTTTAAAACGACCTGATTTTTGTCACGCGATAACAGGCGTATTTATGAACCGATTTCAATGTAACTTGGTCTGTACATAGTACATACCAATGTCTCGACCGAGTTCGTTGGCCAGCTTCATTCGCCATCTTGTTTCAAAAGGGTTGCCATTTTTTTAATGTACTTTAAAATTTAAAATGAGGTATTAAAAAATTGGAAAATGAAAAAGATTTTTTTTATGTGTTTGGCCTTAATACAAAGATTCTGGAGCAGTTTTTGTTTCTGAAAATTTGTTCTTTTGTTTATATCTTAAAAAGTGGTTGAATTATAGCACTTTGAATTTCTATCATGGCTAACACTTTGAAACGATCTTGTATTTATCTCGCGATACCACAGGTATTCGCCTATTTCGATGGAAGAAGGCATGTGGATAGTATACATCAATATCTCGACCAAGATCGCTGGCCAGCTTCATCAGCCATCTTGTTTCAAAATGGCGGCCATTAAATTAAAAAATATATATATTTAAAGTGAGGTGCAAAAAAATTAGAAATTGAAAAAGGTTTCTTTCTTAAGTATTTGAC
Organism: Maratus speciosus; assembly: GCA_963932465.1. NCBI lineage: Eukaryota > Metazoa > Arthropoda > Arachnida > Araneae > Salticidae > Maratus > Maratus speciosus. The sequence continues at coordinate 170,752,870 of OZ010790.1, read as the reverse complement.
CTTTATATAAGGATTCAGGAGCATTTTTTGTTTGTCTTTATCTTAAAAAATGGCTCAGATATAGCAGTTTCAATTTCTAACGTGGGTGACATTTTCAAAAATCTGATATTTGCCTGCGACAGCACTCGTATATATCAACCGATTCCGATGTGAGTGAGCATGTGCACAGCAATTACTAAGGTCTCGACCAAGTTCTCTGGTTAGCCTCATCCACCATGTTGTCTTAAAATGGCAGGCACTTTAAGAAATCGCCGAATTTGGCAGCCAAATATAAGTTACTTTAAATAAAAGCAGCTTGGATAAAGCTGACTAATTTCGCGAAATTCTCATTCATAATGATTTAGTATTGATAAAAATTAGTATTGAATCTCCTACATTCGGTTTCCACTTAATTGAGCTTCGTGTGTTTGAATAATATAAGTTGGCTTTTTTAAAATAAGGAATATGAAAGCTACCTCTTCCTCCCGGCACTGGCCGGAAGGACTTTTTAAAATTGGTATATTTATTTTTTTAAATTGTATGTAAGCATTTTTTTCTGTTTGTGATTTTAATCAAACATTTAATTATAGACATTCTGAATCGGTTATTAAATTTCCTTCTATTGTAAATTCATTTTCTACGTTTATGATACGCGTAATTATTGGCACTAAAAAGTAAAATATGATATTTAAGCATTGAAATAAAGTGTTTTTCATGCCTGATAGGAAGTTATAGATTAAACTGCTTTAGTATATATATTTTTTAAGTTCATATAATACAGGATACATAATATAGGACACAAGTTGAAAAGTGCTTAGGACTTCGGTTTGTCTCTCCGTCTGTCCGTCTAGCAGTCTGTCCGCACTCTAACTCTCGAAAATATACTCGGATTGCCCTGAAATTTTTGGATGTTATTGACGTTTACCATAGCACGGTACCTATTTGTAATGAAGTTTGTAACATGCTTTGTTCATTTACAGGGACAGCCAAAAGTTTTCCGTTACATTACGGCCTATGGGAAAAAAACATTTCAAATGATTTTTAATGATTTTACGCACTCTTTCAAACAGAATAAAATTTATATGCATTTATGAAGTGCACTAAAATAAACATTCTGTTGACTATGCGATGCAAAGAATAGTTATTGTTCATTTACAGGGCTAAAAAAGAAATTCAAATACATAATGATATAGTGGTGTAGGGAATTGTTTGCGGCATACTTTAATTATGTTAATCTATTTCATATATAATGTAATTGATATATGTCGCTGAGGTTTACATACTATAAATTATTTCATGTATAATACGAATAATACGTACATAGCATTTACAGGGACACACAAAATATTTCAGATACTATATTGTATCCGAAGTACTGTTCATTAGCGATGATTGCTGGAAATGTATTTTTAATTATGATATGCGCTTTAATGATTCATTATATTTATGCATAGTATATGGTGTATATAAATGTTATAATTCCTATACAAGGCTACACAAAAGTATTCGTAAGGATTACAAGGGTATGGGCGCAAATTGCTTAAAGGTGGTTTTTAAATGAGTTATGCTTTTTTTCGCTGAACTGCATTTAATTTACCAAGAAATGAATGTAGAATATAGATAAAATGATGTACAGGGTCACGTAAAGAATTGGATACATGGCCGTCTATGTATTATAATTTCTGGAAATGGGATTTCAGTAGTTTTAAGAGTGTCTTGGTTTGAATTAAATTTTAACTAAATAGTGGCGTCTAATAAAGATTCTAGGTAAACTACAGGGTTGTACAAAAGTATTCAAGTATGTTTCCATACATTAGTATAAATTGCTGAAAAAGAATTTCAACCTGTTAGGCGTTTTCTTGCTAAACTAAGTTTTCCCATTAAATAGTATATATACACTTAAAAAAATGGGTACTCAAAATTGAGTAAAAAGTACTCAATTTTAAATGCGTCACATACTCAAAATAGCTCCGATCCAAATGAACTCAAAGTTGAGAAACACATGTACTCATTTTTTATTCCATGGTTGTGATCAAATATGAATCGTTATGTTACTGCCCCTCCCCCCCCCCCAAAAAAAAAAAAAAACCTAAAATTTAAAGTAAAAATGTACTGACATTTATTTCCCGTTCAAAGTTCTTAACAAGAAATGTTTAATTGATTATTTATTAAGAAAAATAGCAAAATTCTTAACAAGATACTCAAATCGAATATTTTTGTGACAAGAGCATTATTTCCAAGCACTTTTAAATTATTTTTAAAATGCTGTGCATAATTTAATATTTACATTAATAAACATCATTTATGCCGCCATAAATGAAAAGAGCCATTACAGGGTACAAAACTATTCGTTTGTTTGGGTTTGATAGCATGTGATGTTTCAAAATAGAGAAAGCATAAGTTCATTTTTGATCCAAAAATATTCAATTCGATATGAGTACGTCAGTTTACTCATTTTTGAGTACTTCATGTTTTCAGTGTATCAACTTACAGATCAAATACAGGGCTGTTCAAAAGAATTGGAAAACATATTTGGCTATGGACGGTAACTGCTGAAATAAGTTTTTCAAATGTTTTATGCGTTTTCTAAAATGTTTACTTAGTTATCTTATTTACGTCATTTCCCTAAATTACGATGTCTTGTTAAAGCATTCAGAAAGTGTTGGAAAGTATTTTATAATCTATGCTTAACGCATGATTTTTCTTACTCGTTTTTTTTTCTATTTCCCAGATCAGTCTTTTCCTATAAAACATACCAAATCTATTTAGCTCATATTCACAAAATACAATATACACGGGAATAAACAATTTAAATAAATATCGCTTATCATGCCGCTCTATAAATAATAGTTGTATTAATATCCGTTAGTCTCAATGTTCGTATTTAATAAAGCAATGACAAATCACAACAAATTAAAAACCTTACACATTCTAAATATCAAGCTTGAACTCAATATCAAGCATAGAACTTAATAAAAAAATATGTCAGTTGATAAGCATTGTTTTTTAAGTGGAAAAATTTAAAATGTTTTAGAAGAATAGGACTTCAAAATAGCGATAATTTGCTAAAAAGTACGGTAAAAAGATAAGATTTTATATTTACAGCAAAAGTTTATTTCAAAATTCATCGCTGTATTAATACTTAGAAATTTTTCCAGAGAGAATCATTCGCCTTATATACAATATTTCAAATGAAAATCAAATATCAAATTAATTGCTTAAAAGGCGCAAAGGCCAACATAGTGAAAAAGATTCCACGCCGGGACTCGAACCCGGGCCATCAGTATAGCACACTGACATTCTACCGACTAAACCACATGGAACGACGCCCAGCCTTTAAAATTTCTCACTATTACATATTGGCAAGGCTACAAAAACGCAGCACATGATGGAATATTTATCGTGAGCCACCGACATGGGGTAAACACGAAACTTAAATAAATCCAGCATGGATTGAAACTATATTAGTAATTGGAAATTTTTCCAGGGAAAAATTTTCGCCTTGCATACAACATTTCAAATTAAAATTGCCTTTTAAGCAATTAATTTGAAATTTGATTTTCATTTAAAATATTGTATGCAAGGCGAATGGTTCTCTCTGGAAAAATTTCCAAGTATTAATATAATTTCAATCGATGCTGGATTTAATTAAGTTTCGTGTTTGCATCATGTTGGTGGCTCATGCTAAATATTCCATCTTGTGCTGCGTTTGTAGCCTTGCCAACATGTAATAGTGCGAAATTTTCCAGCCTGGGTATCGTTCCATGTGATTTAGTCGGTAGAATGTCAGTGCGCTGTACTGATGACCCGGGTTCGAGTCCCAGCATGGAATCTTTTTCACTATTTGCGTCTTTTAGGCAATTAATTTGAAATTTGATTTTCATTTGAAATCACAGTGTTTATGACAAGTTCGTCACAAATGACACATATTTCACAAATTGGTCACAGTCTGACTTCAAAACGTTGTCGCTTTCGTCACAGGCTCGTCACAAAGTTAATACCAAAATAGTCACAAATGACACACTTTTCTCAAATTTGTCACACCGTGACTTCACAGAGTAGTCACAATGTGACGTCACAAACGACCTCTAAAACGGCCATAACGACCTCGCATTCTAGTCACTATGACGTCACATCGACGGTCACAAAATCACAGTGTGACTTCACAATGACGTCGACGTGACGTCACCATGCCTTACGGGAAGAAATTAAAGAAGTGAGGGAGGGATTTCTGAGGGAGTTTTAATTGTCACCCGGGGTGAGGGGGCAATTTTTTAACTTTTTCCGGGTAGATGTTCCGGGATAGTAGTTTTCTAGGGCAGGGCAGACGGGGCATTTGCCCCAGGCCCCAGAACGAAAGGCGAAGAGGGCGTCAAATGGAAATTTTGTTTGTCGTTATATATATATATATATATATATATGTGTGTGTGTGTGGAATTTAGATAACGTTGTTTTGCAGCAACTCTTTAATATCTAAATACAGTAAAACCTCCGAATAACGAACAACTCGGGATCATTGAATAAAGCAGGGAATTAAGTAGAGGAGAAAAATCGAAAAATACGTAAGCAAATTATCTTCAGGGTAATGGTATGCATAAGCCCCAAAATGCAAACTAAATTACGAGCATGCACGTAGCCGGGGGCGGGGGGTGCCCTGGATGCCGGGTCAATCCCCCCGTTCGCACATACACATAAGCAGAATTGTATTTTAAAAACGAAATCTGAAAAAAGGAACAAGAATAAAGAAAAAACCAGGAGAAAACAAATAAAAGCAGAATCAGTTTAATTAGTTCATCTAGTTAGTTAAATTCATAAAACTAAAAACATCAGTTGAAAAATATTATGGCAAAATAAAACCTTTTGAGAATTACAATATTTAGTGCAATTTGTTTTTGTAACGGTAGGTCAAAAAGTTGCATTTAAAATACCACTATAACCTCTTCGGTCTGAGTCCCCATACGGGGACATCTGTTCTTTTCCTTATAAAAACTAAAATGTCCGATTTTTTTTACATTTTCACATCACTTCTTAATAGCTGAATGTTTTTTTACGTTCAAAGCAAACGAATAACTGGCAACTTCTAAGCTGATTCTCACATACAAGAAATAGAGATTCATTAAAAAAATAAATATCGCAGCCTGCGGCACTTCTATAAAAATGAAGATTATATGAAAAAATGATGAATGAAGATGACATGAAAAAAAAGATAAATATTTTTGGTCAGAAATCCTCGTACGAGACAAATTTTTAACAAATTCGACGTAAAAACAATGTTTTGTAGAAATTCACTCGGGCCGGGCTGGGCTCGTGCCGAACTTTTAATTTTTTTTTCGGGCGGGCCGGGCCTGGAAATGTGGGCCCGTGCAGACCTCTAGTTAAAATGCTACCTTATTTCTGGGAGTTTCTCTCTCTCTCTCTCTTTTTTTTTTTTTTTTTTTTTTTTTTTTTTTTTTTTTTTTAACAGCGTAGTTTTGTCTCGGCTTTCGTGGTCTAAAGCTTAGAAAGAATCAGAAAAATATGTCGCAAAAGAGAATGAAGATGGAAACATATAGTGCCTCAGCCTAGATGTCTGCACGGGTCCGGGCTTGGGACCGGAACGGCGAAATGTGGGTGCACTTTCAAAAGGGCCGGCCGGCAGAATTAGGACAGTTTTTTCAACAGGCAGGCAAAAAAAAATCGTTGGGCCTGCCGGGCCGGGCCGATAAAAAAAATTTAGCGGGCCTACCGGCCCGATATAAAAATTTAAACGAAGCCGATAAAATATGAGCCATTGTCAATGAATGTGACTTTTGCGAGAATAAGTATAAATGTGCGTCACGAGCCGATGCTAATTTGACAACATCAATAAAGAAATGTAACATGTTTGGATTTATTATTAGTTTTGGTGGATCATTCGAGAACACACAGCCATGCCGCTATAGGTCTCACAGCCCCCCCCTCCCCTTATAACTTCAAATATGTCCAGCATAGAGATTGGCATCGGACAGCTTCACGGTATCTGAGTCAGGGCTTAATTTTTTCAGCAGACACGTGCCGGACCGAGGTCAGGCTTGCATTTTTTTGTATACAGCCGAGCCGTGCCGGAACTGGACCTGATTGTTCTCATGATGTGTAGGAAGGGCTGAAACTAGCCTTTTTTCTACCCAGGGCAAACATGGATTTCGGCAACCCCCCCCCCCCCCTCTTCCGTAAAGTATATTTACAAAGAGAATTTTTTTCTAATTTTCTAATAGCCTACTTATTTTAAAATTTAAAATATATAAATCATAAAATATGTAATACTGAACTACGTAATCTACAATGACGGGTCCATGGGGGAGGTCACGGGGGTCATGACCCCCTCTGAACACCAACAAAAATATTCTAAAGATAATTTTTAAAATGAAATATACAGTAGAGTCCCGATTATCCGAGTCCCGCTTAACCGAGTTATTTTCTTCTGATGGACTGATAGCTTCCATTATTATGAAACAGCCATTATAAATGAAGTGTTACGTGAAGATGAAAGAGCAGTCATAAAAAAATGGCCATTTTTTCCCCCATTCTGACCAGAAAATCAGAGTTCTAACTTTTTACGACTGCTCTTTCATCTTCACCTAACATTTCATTTATAATGGCTGTTTCATAATAATAGAAGCCATCAGTCCATCAGAATAAAATGATCCATTCCAAAGGTATAATCCTTCATTTGGCGTCTCTTCGTTTTGGCGCCCGGGGCGCATAACCCTCTGCCCCCCCTTTTTCGGCCCTATGTGTAGGACAGCAATATGTTTTGCAAAAATATTAATAGCGATAATAAACTCATATTAACGGAATCTTTGGAAATATACCTTAAGGTTGTTCTCAAATTCACTGCTCAATAATGCGAAACTTTCTGACCATTTTCTGACTATTTTTTAAGAATCGTGCCAGAACTGGACCGGATTGTTCTCAGGATGTGTAGGACAGGTAATATGTTTTGTAAAAATATTAATAGCATTAATAAACTTCTGTTAACGGAATCTTTGGAAATATACCTTAAGGTGGTTCTCAAATTCACTGCTCAACAATGCGAAACTTTCTGACCCATTTCCTGACTATTTTTCAAGAATCGTGCCGGAACTGGACCTGTGTGTTCTCAGGATGTGTAGGGAAGGCAATATGTTTTGTAAAAATACTAATAGCGATAACAAACTTACGTTAGCGTAATCTTTTGAAATCAGGGTCGAAACTAGGGGGGGGGGTGCAGAAAGGGCATGTGCACTGGGCGCCAGGACGAAAGGCGAAGGGGGGCGCCAAGTGAAAATTTTGTTTGTCATTTCATACAAATATATATATATATGAAATACAAAGAAACTCGCAAGCTAATGTTAAACCTATGGGAGTGTTCTTTTCAAATTTGTGAAAGTGAAAGCATTTTTCTTTAAATATTTTGGGCGAATCTTGTTATAAATTTTGAGCAATATTTTAAACATGCTATTGACAATATTCATAATTCTAAAAAGTGTTTACTTGAAAATGAATTTTGCTAAGTAATTTTCTTTTGCATTTTCATATAGTTATTGATATTATTTTTCCTACCCTAACACTTTTCATGAAAAAGAATATCACTAATAATTTTCAATTCATTTTCTTTCTCTTTCTATGCGCCCCCCCCCCCCCTCCACACACACACACCCGCTAAAACAGGACCGAAACTAGTGCCAGAATGAAAGGCGAAGGGGGATGGCGCAAAATAAAAATTCTGTATGTTGTTTTATACAAAAATGTATATATATACATGAAATACAAAGAAACTTGCAAGCTGAAGTAAAACCTATGGGAGCATTCTTTTCAAATTTGTAAAAGTAACTTTAAAAAAAAAAAATGCAACCAAAATCGAAAAAGTAAACACTAACTCGGTTAGAATTCAATCTCAACTATTCTAAGCAAGAAAAAAAAACATTTGAAACTATTAATATGCAAGTTAGAAATTTTAAAAAGAACGCTCCCATAGGTTTAACATTACCGTCCGAGTTTCTCTGTGTGGCTAGTGTAGGCTCTACACCAGTCACGCGAAGAATCTGGTAATATGTAAACAACGCTGCCATAGGATTAACATTAGCTTGAGTGTTAAGAGGCACACGAAAAAACTGGATCGCTAATGTTAAACCTATGGGAGCGTTCTTTTTAATGTTTCTCACTCGCATATTAATAGTTTCTAATGATTTTTTTCTCCTATGAATAGATAAGATTGAATTCTAACCGGGTTAGTGTTTAATTTTTCGATTTTGGTTGCAGATTTTTTGTTACTTTTACTTTCACAAATTTAAAAAGAACGCTTCCATAGGCGTTAGATTAGCGTTCCATTATCTTGCGAGTTTTTTTGTTTTTCATATATATATATATACATTTTTGTATGAAACGACAAAAAAAATCTTCATTTGGTTCCCCCCCCCCCTTCTCCTTTCGTTCTGACTCCCGGAGCACATGCTTCCTCTGCACCTCCCCCCCCCTTAGTTTCGGCCCTGTTTTTGACTGTACGTTTTAGTAAATTGGTCCCATCAAATTCTCCGTTGATGAAGTTTTACACTTTATCTAGCTACAATAAAATCTCTGAAAACAGAATTAATAAAGATAGGTACAATTCCGTTTTAAGCTGGTTTCCGCTTTACCCAGAGTATTTCTATGATTATCCTTTGATCATCGGTATCCTGAAATGTTTCTGTTTTTCATTTTCACAAGCTTTACTGTTACAAAGAAGGAATCGCAAAGGTCGGGATAAAAATTCCATTTTATACGGATTTTCATATTAATAGGTATAAACGTACAGTGTTAGTTTCTTCGTCAAACTTTAAATTTCTTTTATTTATGGCACGCTTCCGTTACAGATATGCTCTAATGTCGTAGGTTTAACTATAGTACATTTATACTCTGAAGGGGTTATTATAGAGTGGATAAATTTTAGAGGATACATGCGAAAACATATCTTGTCTATAATGGAATCCTGTATTAAACGAAAAAATAATGGTTCTGGCGAAAGAAACACTTTAAAATTATACCTAGTAAGATAAAAACCTGCTAAAATGAAAAATTTCGGCATTTCTGTGATTCCGTTTTAGCAGTTCTTACTGCTTTTTAAATCTATGATTTAGTGTACGGATCCATCGTTTGGGGAGGAGATTCCGAACCCCGCCCCTTCGCTACGCCACTGTCGACAGAACGGTGATAGACAAATCATCGTCCTGCTTGATACTATTTTCTTATTTTGGACAACTCTAAAAAGTTAACATGTAAAAAAAAACACATGTTTGCAAGGCAGTAAAATCGAATCAAACTGTTAAATCATAACTTTTAGCAGTTTAATCACATGTAATCAACTGTAATCACGTATTTCCAAGTGTAATCAACTGTAATCAAGCGTAAACAGCTGTAATCAGGTATAATCACATGTCTTTAAAGTAATCAGCTGTAATCAAGTTGATTCCGTAATCTCGTACACGATTTCTCTCATTGAGCGACCCCTCGGTGTAAATCAATTCATACGGTATCGTCGATTGCTTGAGCAACATGTTTTTACAGATCTTTTCGTGATGCTATCACATTTCACACAAAACAAGGTACATATCGTTGCATTTTCATTACAATGTTTTTATTTTACTCGAAATTATGACCGTCAACGTGGGTTCAGTTAGGATGAAAGACCCTGTATTTCTGACTAAATAAGTGGTTTGCGACCCTATTTTCCTAGGTCATTTTTTATCCTTGATGTATGCCTGATTTGCCATGTCATTTTGTAAACTTTTTTTTATTACTATGCTTAATTAAAAGGAAAGTTGCTTGTGTTTGTGTGTGTGAGTGTGCGTCGTCAGTGTACGCAGTGTTTTACAGAGACCTCTGCACACAGAACTACAAATTTTGGGAGAAAGATAGCTCTACGTATGGAGTTAAGCACCTCGAAGCCCGTTTATTGATTTTTTTAATGCGATTTTTAGCGTTTTTTAGGTGCGTTCGTAATTATATAAATACGTAGCACCTATAGTCGTCGTTCAGTCCGTCCGTACATCGTCTGTCTGTCAGTCCGCATGTAACAGAGCAAAAACTACCCAACCGAATGGTCTGAAATTTTTTATGTATGATTGTTGCAAAATTTTGTCGAGCCATTTCAAATTTTATGAAAATCGGATGCATAGTTTAATTACAGGGACAGTCAAAAGTTTTCCTTTACATTACGGCCAATGGGAAAAATTATTGCAAATGCATTTTAATGATGTTACAGCCTTCCGAATGGACTGAAATTTTAAATATATAATTGTTTCAAAATTTTGTCGAGCCATTTGAAATTTTATGAAAATCTGATGTATAGTTTAATTACAGGGACAGTCAAATTTTTCCGTTACATTACGGGGAATGTTAAAAAAATTATTGCAAGTGCATTTTAATGATGTTATAGACTATGCACTTATGAAGTTAAAAAATATATACATTCAGTACAGTATGGGTTACAAAAAATAGTTATAAAACTAGTTATAGTACGAACGCACCTCATTTGCCACGTTTGACGAGCAATTTCCGACTTGTTCTTCTTTCCCGGAGATTTTTTCGTATTAGTATAAGGAAACTGGTTTGAATCTTTTAGCTCAGTACTTGTATAGTAAAATTTGTCCTATTTTCAATAATGTTTATTCGAACTTAGTACAGCGATATTTGAATTTTTCGCGTATTTACTTCTCTTGCTATGCAGAATCTTTCTCCATTGGTATAAAATGTTCAGTTTCAAACTTTTAGCTTAATATAGTAAATTTTGTGTTCTGAAATCTTTGAATTTTTAGTCATATTTATGCAAATTTTAGAGTTTTTTATGATTTTTTTTTTAACTTTTTAACTTTTTTTTTTTTAAAGATTTTATGACATTCGTACAAAAAATTTGGATTAATATTTTCAGCTAATATAGTAAATTTTGTCCTTCTCGAACAGTCAGCGATTTTTAATGCGATTGTCAATGCAATTTTTAGAGGGGTTTTTCCCTTTCCACAGCAATTCTTTGACGTTCATGAAAGGAATTTGGTTTCAAACTTTTAGTTTAATATAGTACATTCCGCTGGGATTTTTTGACATTCGTTAAAGGAATTCGGTTTCGAACTTTCAGCTTAATATGGTATTCTTTTTCGTAATTTTAGCCATTTTTAGTGTGGTTTCAAAGCGATTTTTGGCATTTTTTTACGTCCCGCTCCATTTTTTTACATTCTTGAAATAACGTATTAGCTCACTATGGAAAATTATTTCCTTCGTTAATTTTTTGAGATTTTTATTGTGTGGTTTTTTTTTATGTGTGTGTTTCGCGGTGTTTTTTATCCATTAGTTATAAAGAAAAATAATTTTCAATTTCTTCGCCGAATATATTTAATGTTGTCCTGTTTTCATTAAAACTCATTCTTAATTCGTACAGCGATTTTTGTATTTTTCTTTGTTTTGTACACAATTTTTAGAGTTTTTTCAAATTTTGCAGCATTTTTTTAAAATTTGTAAAAGGTATTCTTTTTTTAATTTTCATCTTAGCATAGTAAAATTTATCTTCTTTCAATAAAGATTTTTCGGAATTCGTGCAGTGAATTTTCAAGTTTTTCGCATTTTATGCGAATTTTTGACAGGCCGGGTAACGCCAGGTGTATTAGCTAGGTAGGCAAGAGTTGTAAATAAAATTCTAAATTTCTCAGAAAGTTTCCTTTGACTATTAAAATGCAAAATTATCTTTCCAATCAACAACAAAAGAATGTACTGAATCTGTAGAAGACTGCATAACAGGACGTAGAGCTTTAGTGGATATGATGTTTTCAAACGATGAAGCACTACTTACTGAAATATTTTTTGATCTTGTACGTCGAGGAAGCTTTACCCTATGACTATCAGCCCTTAGAATGAGACTCGTGCTTCGGTTACAGCCAACATCTTATATGCAACACATCAAGTATATCGCAATTTGGCATCTTGAAGATGCCTTAAAGCTACTAGCCCTTACACTGTTAAAAATGTCCCTGTAAAATTACGGGCAGAAGCCGGCAGCAGAGATTCCAGTCATACCCCGTAAAAAAAATCCATGCACATCATTTTGTGCAGCCCGTAATTTTACGGGACAAAGATATAATGCACTTCAAAACACAATAACACTTTACTTACTGTTCCGTAGCACGTTAGATAATCATCATAGAATCGCTTTTTTTGGCGGGTTAAAAAGTATGTTACAGTCACGGTTAAGTGACATTATTCTTCGAAACGCGATTAAATTAAAGGTTTATACCCTAGCGGAGGAAAATGTATGGGGTCGTACCGTATGTTTGCTAACGGATTGGCTAGAACTGCAAGAATACGTGGATTGCCCTTAATTTTCTAAGTATCTAAAAATATCCCTGTAAAATTACGGGCAGGAGGCCGGCAGCAGAGATTCCAGTCATACCCCGTAAAAAAAAAAAAAAAAAAAAAAAAAAAAAAAAAATCCATGCCCATTATTTTGTGCAGCCCGTCATTTTACGGGGCAAAGATATAATGCACTTCAAAACACAATAACACTTTACTTACTGTTCTGTAGCACGTAGCACGTTAGATAATCATCACAGAAACGCTTTTTTTTGACGGGTTAAAAAATATGATACGGTCGAGGTTAAGTGACATTATTTTTCGAAACACGACTAAAATGAAGGGTTACACCCTAGCGGAGAAAAATGTATGGAGTCGGACCGTATATTTTTAGTGGATCAAACCGTTCAGTATCAAATAAGGCTGTTGCCCGTGAAAATAGAAGAGCAAACGCTCATAAATTTACAGTTTTTTTCTGAAAGTGTATCGGCTATGAACACGCTCTCTTTCAAAGAGAATATATATATTGCGAACGACCTAAAAGATATCAGTACGTGGGACTTGCACTGCATTGTGAAATACAGTTTCTACTAAGGATGTTAAAAGATGGACGGTCATCGTAATAAACTTTGTCATAAGTCATTTAACAGAAAGACAAGATCAAGTGCTGTCTTTTCCGTGTGGTGTTAGAATACTGAAGTGTTAGAAAGTGTTTCATAATCTATTCTTGACGCTATGCTTTTAATATCAAAGTGAAACTATGTTCCATTAAAAATGTGATTAATCTCGTTGAAAATAGTGAAATTTGTGTTGCTTTGTATACAGTAACAGGGTTTTAATTATATTCAAAGTTTTTGTGCGTCAATAGATCATCCGAAACTTTCCTTTAAGTTCTTTTCGGCATGACAACGGTAATTACGTTTACAAAAAGTACTATACTAATTTTTATGAACAGACGGACAGAAAAAAGGAGAACACCTACTTTAATCACCAAATTATAGCAGAGTAAAAGGAAAAAGGCATTTGATTGGAAATTTTATGTACTTTCAATTTAGTTTTAAAAAGGTCTTAGGAGACCGATAGCGACATAGAGAAATCGACATGATAGTTGGATTTGTCAAATGTAATCTAGGATAAAAAATCGGAAACCGTTCGGTGATAAAATTTAAGAATTATGCAATTTTAAACTCCTCATGCTAAACATAATTGTAATAATTGTAATAAACATGAATGTGTGTAGGTTTTTAAGCATAAGTCAAAACTATTTCCTGTAATAAACTCTTTTGAATGTATAAAATTTGTAATGTTGTAATGTATAAAATTTATAGCAGAAATTGATTTATAGAATTCTCAAATATATGAATCCACAATAAAAGCTCGCAATTTGTTTTACAACTATTAAAAATTAATTTGACGTTAAGAGCTCAAAACGTTAAATCTGCTTAACTCCTAAACTACTTTGTTGAATGATTTCCTATTTGGTATTCTTCTGTAAAATGCTATGACAAAGACAAAAAAGATAACAAAATTATGTGTTCGCATAGAATTTTTCAGATTTTCACCATATTGTCTGTGAATAAGGCCCCTAAGACTTTTTTAAAACATAAATTGTTGGAAGAAGACATAGTTTCCAATCAATTGGCTAATTTTGGTTTTCTTCTCCCCACAATTTCGTTATTCTAATGCACATGTCAGGCTATTTTCTGCTGTTAGTACCTTATAAAACATATAATATCGGTTTGATTTCATTCAGTTTATTTGCAGTAATTGCAAAATATCATCTTAACTTTGTACTTTCAAATAAAATTAGACCACATAATAAGCGTTAAAGGATTTTTGACACTTAATTGCTTAATGTATCAGTTTTGTAGGTAAATATAAATTTTCCATTCTTCTATTAGATTTATTTCCTCAGGCATTGCTAAGGCGTATTTCAGAGCAAAATAATTGAATACACGATTAATATACATAATTGGTAATATTTATGTCTTTTATGTGTGTCTTGTCAATTTGACGTTTATTTAGTTATCTACAATCTATCATTTAATGGGAATTATTTCAGTTGTTCATATATTCAGTCATTTTGAAATAAAATTAGAGTAAAACATAAAAATAGATATTTTCATGCATAAACATTAATTTTCTGGAGAGTTTTCTGTGTAAATCGCGATAAAGAAGTAATATATTGAAAGGTAACGCATTTTTTGAAAAAATATCTTTCATTTCTTATACCTAAGGATATTAATTAAATTATAAGATCAGGAAATATTTTTATTTTATGTATTATGTATATTCATTATTGTATTTCAAACCGTAAATGCAATTAACTTTTGCTTTCAATGAGATCTGAGATTACTGAATTAAACTAAATAATAAAAGGAGTTAATATGCGCATTAAAGAAAAATATTTCTTCTTAAAATGAATGCAATTAACTCGAATTGAACCCCATGTTAATGTTGTTAATGTGTTTGGGAATGTGATAATTGAAAACTTGGAGAACATTAAAAAAATACTTTGATTTCTGAAAGCAATTTGTAATATGGTGATTGCATTGAAACGACATTTCATAATATGAAAATGTAATTTAACCATGATTCAGAAATTCTTTCATATCATTAATTTTCTAATACTTCTAATAACCGAAATCTTAATTAAATCTATCTAATTTATTTTTTAAATAACAAAGAATTAAAAGTATTAGCCTCAAAAAGAGTATGTCTATTTGTTACTAAAACACAATTAATAACAGGAAAAAAGAAAGTTTCTTAAAGTTCCAAAGTTTGATCTCTTTTTTTTATTTAGCAATATAAGAAAAATATAAAAATATATCTTTTCTTCGTGAAAATTTTCTTTGTATGTTTGTCGACTTGCCAACTTATATATTATAAAAACGTTCAAGAATAAAATAAAAATACATATTTAATCATCCAAATCAGACAAACAGTGCTTAATTCAGGGGTGGCCTGGGGGGGCACTCCCCCGCAACAATGAGATGCCCCCCCCCCGGGAAGATTTAAGTTTTTGTGTTTTCAATGGTCAAAAAGGGCGATTTCTCCCCCGAAAATCTGTAATGTGCCCCCTGGAGCCGCGGACATCCTTCCCGGAAAAAAGTGTCTGAATTCAACACTGCAGATAAATAGCTGAGTGCGTCTAAAATATTAATGAAAAATCAACTTTACTCATTTCCTTATAATTTTCATTTGTTTAAGCCGTAAAACAACTAAGTTTCATGAAGTGAAATCAATATTTAGCTTTTGCAGCTGAAAATTCTAATGTTATGTTACGATAAAAATTCTAATTTTACGTGTGCACTTCCCAGTCACACATTGAGTTAGCCTAGAATTTCGGCCCACAATTAACTCACGGTGCAACTTGTCTATCTGCGGCGTCTCATTCTTAGCTTCCTGCCTCCCACCAAAATTACCATTTTCATATGACAAGTCTGCACCAAAAAATTAGGCTTCAGAATCTCCAGGTTAGGCTACTCTAGTCACATCGGGCATCGGTAATCAGTTAGCACAGCATCGAACTCGTAGATTAAAGGTCGCGAGAACGAGGCTTACTGTCAGCTAAAATCTGACATGTACATACGTTTATGTCGCCTGTTGCATATAAAATCCGTCGTGGGTTCAAAGTACTTCAAGTTACCTGTGAATAATACCTCTGGAGTTGTCTTGCTAGGTGAAGGTCTCGTCATCTGATCAAGGCTCTAAATTACGAGATCGACTTGAGTATCAATGAGCAAGCATCAAACAAGAAGGTATAGGTAACCGGCATAAAAAAGTACATAACTAAGCAGTAGGCGCTGCGGATAGGAAGACGAACTAGGCGCGCGTCAGACCCGTTCAGCTGGGATAACCCGGCAGGTAGGGGTCTGGTCATCGGTTAGAAAAAAAGAAACAGGAAAGAAAAATAAAGGTCTTCAAATTTACAAACGTTCTCAAAAATGAAGGATAAAATTTCCGACATCAGATGTTTTGTTGAATATCTACAGAAATGATTGTAGAATCGTCTTAAATTTCGGATATGTAAATAGCATGTTTGACCTCATTTTATTAGCGAGGAGCCACGAGAACAAATAGGAGACGAAAAAAAAATGAATAAAAATATATTATTTGCGATCATCATGCAGAATAAAATGATTGAAATGATCTGTTATTGTAGCAAATAAATATTTAGGCTCTTTACAATGTTTGTGCAATACAAATACACGCCCGTAATAATAACCTTAAATATACTGAAAATCAATGTTGAATGATTTTATAGTTTTAAAAGAAAATATTTCTAAACGAACCTAATATTGCTGTCCCACTGGCTTCGGCAGAGTACACTCTTGAGTTTGTATTATTTTATATTTTTAAGAAAAATCTATCCAAACGAACCTAGAATTGGGGTCTCCTCTGTCTTCGGCAGCCTACATCAGATGGTACTACCCATGATCCAGTTTGTTTTTGTAAACGAACATCAAATTTGCATGACATTAGATTTTTAAATGAAAATCTTTCCAAACGAAAATTTAGTGTTTGTTGATTTAATTTCTGACCTTTACATGTATTAATCTTTCAATTCTAACCAAATGTTCCCGAGAAAACCTAAATAAATAAAAAAGTGCTTCCACCCCTCACTGTCTTAACCCTTTATCTACTGCATTATGATCTACTGCAATTTTTTTCATGTAATTTTTTCTTCAGTTACTACAATGAAAATTAAAGGATAAACATAAAAAAAAGTGAGAAATTTAATTCCTGAGAGGTAATTAATTAAAGTATTACTTTAAAGTACCATCAGTACTAAAATATTATCGCAACAGAAAACCCACAAGGTATTTCACGGAGCACCAAAATTGTGATAAAATATTTTCGGTCTATTAAATCTGTGAAAAATAGCCTTTTTCTTATTTACAAAGGAATTTTTTGGCAAATTCCGGTGCCAATCATTTATTTCAACAGTTTAGCATAGAAAATGCTTTGCCCCTGAAAGGGATAAAAAAAAACTGTTTTCTTTAGGTTTCGATCAAGTCAGCTGTGCTATAGTTATATTCCAGGGACAAAATGTTCTCTCGCATCTCCACATATGCAACATTTGAATTTAAATATGCTATTTCTAGCATAGCAAAAAAGAGCCTGTGCCACAACTTTTTCGATTTCCTATAAAAAAATAATAATGAAACAGAAAAGAAATACTAGGAAATATATTACTACACTACATTTTAGTAGTTACATTTTAAAACAGATGAAAACGATGGATTACTACACAGACGAAATGTAAACAAGAAGTTTTTTTCCAACACCCAGTGTACTGACGGTACTTATATGTACCGCCAAGTAATTCAACTGTTAAATCAGATACATACACCGTTCACATGAAATAGCTAGTCAAATCGTATTTTAATATCATTGTGAACACATTAAAAAAATCTAGTATTTATCTTATATACTTTACAGTGTTTGCAGCAATAAAAAAGAAGATCGTGAAAATCTGTACAAAATGTCGGCACAAAACACATCGACTATTTCAAAGATAGCCTCCTTCCTCACTAAAATAACAAATCTAGAACAACTGCTGCCATGTATCCGGATTAAGTGAATTTAAAAGGGTGTTTTTGCAAAGTACCAATTGAATATTAGTAATATTCTCCATGGGATGAAAGTTTAAAGTGAGTGGTACTTATAAGTACCGTATTATCTATATTGACTTAGGTCAATATAGATAATTCAAGACAATTTAGGCTAACCATCAATTAAGTATAATAAATTACCTAAGGAAATACTAAGTAACATTAGATTAGACAATAACAGCCCCTATAGGTCCCATCCCACACTCTCTCATCTCAGCTCCTCCTTTTTATAAGAACCGAGGCATCCCCAGCCTCTTGCACCCCTCACCGCGCCCCAGAGGATATCATCCTGGGCCAAGGCCCAGCGCCCCCCTCCCCCAATAGCCTTAGTCTAATATTCATCTACAACAATTAACTCTTAATCTTAAATAGTAAACTATTTCTAATCATATAGGTCAGATAAACAACACCCGATCTCCCCTGCTAAGCTTTAGATTCACCCTCATAGTAAGTAGCCAAAGTACGCATCAAATTAAGTTAATGACTGTTAGTACTCTTATCCAAATTACTAGTAATTTAGGTAATATCGCATAAAGCATATATCACTTAGATAGCTCTGGTCTGGTGCATATTATAATTATAATTTATTTCAAAGTATTAAAACTAATCCAAAAGTTACCCCCTTTCCTTTCAGGTTTTTTTTTTTTACTGTTGCCTTTTTATTAGGTGCATATAGGCTGCGGCCTACACGAGCTACCTAATCTGCTCCTATGGGACAGCCTACGGAGCCAAACTTTACCCGGTGCGGTGCAGTAGAAAGGCAGAGTCTCATCCCTCCAATATCGTGAGCTTGTTTTGCATTTCGGCCCAAAATTTCCTACGGCGATACTTGTCTTTCAGCGGCACCCATTGTTTTCTTTTTCCCTTCATCTAAATTGGTTCATGAAACACTTTTCACGACAAGCACCCACCACCGATTAGGCATCTAAAATCCAGATTTCCCTACTCCCCAAACTGGATATGTGTGTGTAATGTGCAGGAGCCAAATCAACAAAGTCAATTATTTAAGCAACCAGTACAATGCCAAAACCAGTGATGCCAGACAGGTATATTCGTTCGGCTAGGGAAATCTGACAGCTAGGAGTCTGGTCATCGGTATGGAGTCAGCCGATGTCCACCATGTACACTAATGGCGCCTGGTGCATGTAAAACCCGTCGTTGGTGCAAAGTCCTCCAAGTTATCTGTGAATTATACCTCTGGAGGTGCCTTGCCAGGTGAAGGTCTCGTCACCTGATCAAGGTTCTAAATTACGATGCCAACTTGAGTAGCAAAGCGCAGGTACAAAACAACAAGAACAAAATATTAAGTAACCGGAATAAATAAGTTCTCATCTAAGCAGCAGGTACATCCGATAGGATGAAGATCTAGGCTCTCGTCAGATTTATTGCCGCTACGCGGTGATTAGGTGGTCACCGCCCGATACCAGGTATCAAACCCGTTCAGCTGGGACGACTCGGCAGGTAGGGGCCTGGTCATCGGTTAGAAAGAAAGAAAAGGGTTAAACCACGACTACATACAGTACAACTTCTAGTATTGACAACCTGTCTCAAAATCACAATTATCTTATAACGCAAAAGTATGTCTGGGTAGGCACTGAAAAAAAATGAAGAATCCGTGACCCGAGTTCCTGATTTTTTCTTTTTTGAAATAGTAAATATTAATTACATTTAAACCAAATTTATGGGTAAAACCGGAAAGGCTTAGCTAATAACTGGGTATTTTCTATTTTGGTTTGGTATTTCCGCTCGAGAAAAGGTAATGACATTTTAAAGCAAAAAAAAAAAAAAAAAAAAAAAAAAAAACATGAAAACGATTTCAAATCTTAATCCAGGAATTTATTTAGTTACTTACTTATTTGTTTTTGAAATAGTAAATAATAATAATTTTCTAAACAAAAAATATTGAAAAAAAATGGAAATCGTAAAAAGTGGTCATAAAACCAACATGGAAAATATTCAGGGCTCCGTTTTAGAGAGGTCCTGTATAGCAGTGATTAACATTTTAACTACTCATTATAGAGGTTTCCGTTTTAAAAATGTATAAAGACCAAAGCGAATGGGGTCCAGCAATATCGAGCCGTGTATTTTTTAGATTCTTTATTTTTTTTTTCTTGGGAAGGCGAAATTAATACTTTCTGCCACGCCCACCGTTCGAATATTCTTATGAATAAATATATTAATTAAAACTTGTAACGATATATTTTAAACCTAGAAGCTTTAGCATATCTTGCCGTGATACTTAATGAAAAAAAAAAAAAAAAGACATTTAAATGCTAAAGAAGCAGGAATCTTCACGCAAGAGACTTTATAAGGTTAGTTGTGGCAACTGGGACATGATTTTACAATGTGACTCTGGAGCTTCTGACAATTCAGCTTCAAAAAGCTAATGTTCATTTAACTTAAAGTCTGAACTTCTGTAAATGTGTTCAGTTAGGTTCCTTCTATCAGACAGAAATGCTCAAAATTACATTTTAACATTTAAAAATATAAAAATATGCATATTTCATCTTTCTTTCCTCATGGGTCCAGTTGCCCCCAAAAATGGGGTAACTGGACCAGGGGGGGTCTATGTACCACACGCGTTTATATTTTTTCATATCGGATATCAGGTCCTGTTTAAAGTGTAAACAACTTAAAAAAATTTAAACCAGTCAGATCATGTAAATTATATGTCAATAAACAGCGTTGTAAGGGAAACCTTTGCTGTCAGTGTGCCTAAAAAAGCACTAAAAGTGAAAATATTAGATTTATTTATACCAAAAATATAAACTTAAGTAAGTACTTATGTACTTTAGTATAGATAATAAGTATAAAAGTCACATGGGTATTTTAAGGAAAAAATAGCAAGGTAAATTTCTGAACAAAAGGCTACGTAAGTACTTAAGTACTTTATCTTTATCCAGGGGTCGCATTATATAGGGAAAATTTTATTGTTCCTTAAAGAAAGGTGCGATGAAGATATTATTTTCAAAAAAGTGGTAGGGACGATAAAAGATTTCCTATAGCATAGCTGCCAACTTTTATGCTTTCCTCTTACCACTAAAATATTATAGTAAATGTTGTCTTATTTAATCGTCGAAATCTTATGATTAAATAAAACGAAAATCTCTATTAAATTTTAGTGGTAACAAGAAAGCGTAAAAATTGGCAGCTATGCCTATAGAATGCGACCGCTGTGTATAGTACAATTTGAAGGTCTGGCTATAAGGCTTTCAGGGGCAAGCTACTTGCATTCGTAAAATGTTGAAATAATTTAATGACACCAATATTTACAAGATAATCTATCTGAAAACATGTAAAAGTATATTTTCGCGTACTTAATAAAGGTTAAATTTTAATTATAAAATTCAAGTGCCAATGTGGGAATTAGGAATTAAAATTAAGTGATGCCATAACGGCATCACCGCCTCTCAAGGGGTCAAGAAACTTGGTTTGATACCACTAAATGTGGTTTTTTTTTTTTTTTTTTTCATTACGGTATTTTAATAAGGTATTCTATCATTTTCTTTATTGTGAGCAAAAATCAATGGAGAAATTTACTTCCCGTAGTAAGAGAAACACAAAAAAATATTTATAACTATTGGGGTAACTGGATACAGAATGGCCCAGTTAACCCGGACACATGTCCTAGTTACCCCATTCTTGAAACATTTATGGGGTAACTGGGACACCGGGCTTACATTTAAAACATGAAGTAAATATGTATAGATACCTAATAATATTAACGTAGTTATATGTCTAATCTTAAAAAAAAAAGATTGTTTAATAAAAGTACTTACAGTATTTTAATAAAAATCCGAAGAATTTCAACCATATCGACGTTGTTTTTAAAAAAAGAAACGTAAATTTTTGAGAACCTATCACAGCAAAATGAGAGTTATGATTGAGTTGATACACGTTGTTTTAGGAAGTAGAGATAAAAGGGCATTGCTCACAAAAGCTAAAACTTAAAAAAATGCCAACAGTTTTTTATAAAATAGCCTATGGCCCAGTTACCTCGTGGTTCCAGTTACCCCAACAAACCTTACTTCTTAAAATTTGCACCTTACTCAGCATTTAGTAGTAAAAAAAATGGACATATTAAAACTTCAGTTAGTTTAACTATTTAGTGCAACATTCGAGCTTCGGATTTCATAGATAATAGTATGATCACTAATGAAACAGTTTTATTGGATTAGTTAATGTGTAATATGGCAAATAAACATCAAATATGACAACATCATAAGGAGATATTCAGGCAGCTTAACCCTTAAATGCGCGATTTTTTATTTTGTTTCGAAAAAAAAATTATATGATACTCTGAAAGGTTTACAACGCAGGAAAAATAATGAAAAAAAAATCAGATATATTTTTTCATATAATACGTCAATATTTTCTTCTGTTGCACATCTGCACTACAAGTAAAAACTACTGTCGTGTGGCTGTTTTACGCTAAAATAATGCAAATTAGTAAATACTTTAATAAGTATGTTCCTAAATACCTTATTTTATGTAATTATTTATTTTATAAAATTTAACATTTAACCCGTTAATTCCCATAATAGAATACGTTCTAGAAATTACGTAGTTCAGAGAATCTGACTTTACACCATAAAGTTTTAATGGTTAATTTCTCTTTATTTAAATACGGAATGTCTGTTTTTTAATTAGAGCAAATATTGCTAATTTAATTTTCTGGTGTGAATTAGGTATATGCGAATAAAAAAAAATCTATTAAATTCAAAACAGTGTTGTTTGCATATATGTAAAGCTGCGCACTAAAGGGTTTGAGTATTAAAAAAATGTGGTTAAATTTGAATATTTACTACTCTAATGAAAACTTTAACTTTGCTATTTCCATACTTCAAAAAGCTCATATCCCTTTGTATCCTTCTTTTGCCCCCGGTATGCTATTTCTTTCTCCGACCTACTAATGTGTCGTCTCTAAAAAATAACGTTACGTTGTATAAGCCGGTCGTAAAACAAAGCAAATGTATCAATGTACAGAATAATATCTACTGCAATCTTTTAAACTTCTAAGCTTCTCACATTTTCAATTTTTACACCGTCGTATTGGGGAAAAAAGTACTTTTAAATGCAATTTGTTTGAAAACTGCATCTCAATTTATTTTTGAGGTATTAATTTTTTTGTAGTTCTTAGCACCATTTGTTTAATTTTGGCAACTATTGCACTCCATTTCTGTAGAAAGTAAAGGGAAAATAGTTGAAAATGGCAATTATATCTTTTTGCTGTCATTTACTCATAAAAACTGAAAAGTAAATATAATTAAAATACGTGCTATTTTCAAAAAATATAAATGAATGATTTCTGATAAAACATGAAGCTATTATAAATTAAATTTAATTTTAAGTATCGATATTAATATTACAAACAAATGAAGGCATGTGAATCTTTCGATAGCCTATTTTTTTGTCCAGTTTCTTGAATCACGAAATTTCTTTTTTAGATTTGTGTATTATTCAGCGAAAGCCATGTCCTAAGCATGTTTTACTATAGGTGTTGTTTAAGACTGCATCGTAAATGAGAAATTCTATAGCGGATGCGGATGACGTCATTTTATATAAAATATGAGCGCGTGTTTGGCGTCTTAAAACTGAACTATCTATATATGTATATATATATATATATATATATATATTCATCGGGGGCGACACTAAATTCTGAAAAAGCAGAATTCCTGTTTTCTAGTATTGGGTTCCTTTTGACTTTTTATAAACGTTACCTTTTGACCTTTCTCATCTTTGTATCGGACACGGTGTTATGCTAGAGGAAATGTTAATTTTGGAATAAGAAACAACTTATTGTTATTACTTTTGTTGTGGACATTAATGTCGTTCTTTTCACTTTAACTTCTTGTTCGAATTTAAGTTTTCTTTTCATCACTTTAATGCGATTTTCTGCCCTTACCTGCCTCCTTGCTTCTGCGATTTGATTCTTTCTCTTATTTCTCTCTTCTCGTCGTCTCGAATTGAGTTTTAAATGGCGATGAAGTTAAAATATAATTTTTTTTGCCCCGACTTTGTATGCTATGATCTCGTACTTGAGGTGATTGGAAGACGTGAAATCTCATCTGAAATATGTTTTCTTATTAAAAGTCTTATGGCTGATTAGGCCTACCATTGTGACTTTTTTTAATCGTTCTTTCTCTGTGTTATCTCTATCTATTGCTATGTTGAAGACGCATTCATGGGATTTGAGACGACAGGTTTGAGGCACCTAGTGCACAATATCTTTGAGTAGAAAATATATTTCACTAGTTTCACTAATTGCATTTCAGAAAGTCGGACTTTTTAAATAGCTTCTTTCATGTGATTTTCAACCCACGAACGACGTATTTTCTCAATCCTAGAATAAAACAGAGAAAATCATAAAAATTTAACTTTTTAAACCTGTAAACTTTTGTCCGATACAATCTGAACGCTGCACTCCGACGTTTTGACGTCCTATCACATGTCCTTTGCCAGGTCTAGACAGTATGGCTTACAGTATAAAGCATAGTAAACCATACATCTGACAAAACACTGAAAATATTATTGTACCTGCTTTCAGACAAGCTACATAGCTCCAAAGTTAACTTCGTGCACTAGAAAACTCTAAAAAAACTTACAAGAAAACGCGCAGACCTATCGGTGTAATATGGCGAAGTGTCTTTCTTCTGGCTTAATAAACACTACAGTCACGTCACAGGTGCTCATACCAGCAGCCAAACTTGAAACTCTACTTGTCCGGTACAACTCGTTGATCTATACTATCCGAACCTCCCCTATGCAATTTGTAAACTTGTATGCCATCCATTAGGGAATGCAATTTCTTGGTGTTAAACCAACATACATGTATCAATAAACGTAAAAAATAATTTTTTTTTATTAAAAAATATTTATAATTATAACTGGTGTAAATGTAATTTTTTTTTAATTTGAGATTAAATATATTGTTGTTTTATTGCTTCCATATAAAATCATTTTACACTTTTTATTTTCGAAAATTAGATGTGTCATGAAAGTAGGTTCTTACAACTAAAATGAACCTCACCAGCAAAGATTCACATCCAGCTTATTATTATAAGCAAGTTCATGAATTTATAAAATGTATGAGTTTGGTGTACGAAGTTCGAAAAATGACAAGGAACTTTTTATGGTTAATAGGCGAAATAGCGAACGGCATAATTAATGAGAACAAAATATTAATGAACTAATCTTTTCACTTTCAAACAGTTTTATTTTCAAATTATTTTAAAAGCCTCCAACCAAAATTGATTTTGAAAATGATGACTTGAATTGCAAATCATCAAACCACTAACAAACTACTTCATAGGTGAGAGTTACTTCCACAAAGTAAAACAAGAGAGTTCAGTCAGGAATAATAATAGATGATATGCGGACAATATGTCATGTATAAACTACGGTAAAATCATAAAGTATGAAATAACAGCATAGATGTTAAAGTGTTAAATGGATTTACATGTTGTTTCCTGCTCTAGCACTGGACCAAACCACAAAAAAGACTTGAAAAATATATTCTTATAAAGAATCTGACATCAGTACTTAAACTTGGAAAGATAATCAAACTATATAACTTTTTTCTGAGCAAAAAATGTACAAGTAATTAATTTTCACCTAAAGAAAATTAAGACAGATGAAACGTTTAATAAGGTATATCTCCATTCAACATTTTGCAAACGACAGGATATTTCTGTATTTGATAACAGTATTTTGTTAACTGAGATTGATGAATTATTTTTATTTGAAACATAAAAAAATAATTAAAAAAAAAATACAAATTGAAATTTAACGTGGTCTTTGAGGAACTAAAACTTTAACACGTTTATTCTTCGGGTGAATAAAACCAAAATGCAAAAAAAAAAAACCATGAATATATATAACTACACTGTAAAAAAAAGGGAGTATTATTACACTTAATTTGGGTTTCTAAAATGCCGAATGACGTTTAAATATATGCGCTATTTCTTGTGTCAACACACTTTTAAGTGTTATAATAGATTAAAAATGGTGCAATTTTACTCCTTTAAAGAAATTACGGAAGCCTTACACCATTTCAGGAGTAAAAATTATAAACGACATATGACTCAGAGCGCCATTTTGAAATTCATTTATAGTGATGTTCCCGTGTAAGGATTTTGTCCGATTTCCGATACATTTCTGAGTAATGATTACTGATTAAAAAACAGTTAACATAGTCCCTGTTGCAGTTTTACCCGAGCTGCAGCTGTGTTTATTTTAATATGCTTGTGCTAATTAGTCGAAACCAGCCAGGCTGGTGCTGAATTTAAAAAAAATGAGAGTCAAGTATACGTGACGTAAGTCCAGATGTACTGAACGAAAGATTTGTGAAAGGAAAAATCTGCTACCCTGTATTTCCTCGGAATAAATTTTATAACTGTTAAGAAAACTCAGGAAATAGTAAGTTACTTGTTGTTTATTTTGTTACAAACTCTAAAATAAATATCTAAGTGTGTATAATTAGTTTTGGTTTGATCTTATTTAGCAATTTTAATCGTGTTTAACAATTTTAAAGTTAAAAACAGCTTTAAAGTATATGTTATGCGTATCTATTGTGTCATATGTCCAAGTTTTAACAATATAGCCTTTCACTTGATCGTACTTATAGTTCGTTTGATAATATACACCAGAATGTCTAAGTAACCAATTATGTTTTCCTTGCATTTGAAACTCTTTTTAAACTCTTGATTTTGTGATATATATATTTGCTTTACATATATATATATATATTAAACAGATACATAAAACTTGTAAAATATGACTTAGTAGACTAGTTATTTCGATATTTTTAAAATCAAAATTACTTATAACGTAAATAATGCATAAATGTCACTTTCGTACAGACCTTTGAAATGCTACTATTACTTTGAAATATAATGTAAACATGTAAAAATGTCACTTTCGTATAGAGCTTTGAAATACTATTGGTTTTGATTTTATAGTGTTTTACATGATTTAAATCACATTAGCTTGAACTGCTTTAAAGTAGTATTACTCATAAACATGGTGTTATAAGTTCATGTGTTAACAATACATTCTTTCAATTCATATTTGTATTTTTTTCTATTATTTAAGTTTATCTGAGGTTTTGTAAGTAACACTTTAAGATACGTATTTTAATAATATGTAAAACACTATAAATTTGAAAGCAAAAAAAAAAAAAATATATATATATATATTTATCATCGTAAATGTGTAGTTTTTTTTTATTCAGTACTTATGCTGCAAAGATAATTAATGCGAATTAATTGTATTTTCGTGTACTATTTGGCAATAATAATAATACTGCTTGCAATAACAATCAGTCGCGTAGCCAAGGTTTCCTTTCTGAGAGTGCTGAAAATTTTCTATTTGAATGGAAAATCTATTTTACTTTATCATAAACAAGAACATTGTCACTAGAACACATTGTAATGGGAAGGGTTTAAAATTTGAAGTATGCGGGTAATAATAGGTGGGAAATCAATTAGACTGATTATATATATAACGGTAATGTAACGGTATAATGATAAATTCAGGTTCTATTTCTCTCATTTTTTTTAATCAATAAAAGTTAAATCTAAAACTTTGTTAAAATAGATCAGTAAAAAAAGGGAGGTGTGGGGGGGAATGGATTAAAACCCCTGCAAAAGCTCTAATGTCAGTATTAATAAATATAGTTGCAATACTAGATACGCATAATAATGAGATAAATATGGTAAGGGATGGGATAATATGGAAAGTTTTGTTCATTATTTTATTTGCTTTTGCATTAAATGTTTTTTAAGAGTGACATTTGAAAACTGATATCTCACTTAAAATGAAAAACACTTTCCTTAAGATATTATTTTTCCTGAAAAACTTAAGAAATTTATACAGTTAAAACAATGTTTAGTAGCCTCTTTGAGTAAAACTATTTATTGTAAATTATGGTTGCATTAGATTTAAAATGTAATCTTTAAATTGTATTTTATTTTACTGTTAAGGTGCAAACCAAATAAACAGTAGTGTGACTTTACACCAGATAAGCAGTAGCGTGACTTTACACCAAAAATGGTGGCAACTAAGTTGCCACTAAAAGTGGTGGTTGTTTACACCATTTGATAGCTGGTGGTTCATTACACAAATTTAAAAGTGGAATTTCATTTCACCACTTGGGGTGGCAACTTAGTTGCCACGTGCTATTTTGTAAAAAATATAAACGAATGATTTATGTTAAAACAATGGAGCTATTATATACTATATTTAATTGTAAGTATCTATGAATAATTAGATAGCCGTTTTTTTTTTCTATTTTCTTGAATGACGGAATCTTTTTGCTGCATTTGTGCATTATTTCGCGATAGTGATGTGCTATGCATGCTTTACTGTAGATGTTTAAGAGTAGATCGTAAATGTGGAATTCTTAAGCGGATGCGAATGACGTCATTTTACATAAAATAAAATGTGTGCTTTAAGTCT
The DNA here is from genome assembly GCA_963932465.1 of Maratus speciosus. Taxonomy (NCBI): domain Eukaryota; kingdom Metazoa; phylum Arthropoda; class Arachnida; order Araneae; family Salticidae; genus Maratus; species Maratus speciosus. The sequence continues at coordinate 170,724,500 of OZ010790.1, read as the reverse complement.
TAAAATTGTAATATGTTTTGCACTGCAGTAGAATCCCGCTTAACCGAGAGATTTTCTTCTGATGGACTGGTGGCTTCTATTATTATGAAACAACCATTATAAATGAAGTGTTAGGTGAAGATGAAAGAGCAGCCGAAAAAAAATATGGCCAATTTTCCCCCATTCTGACCAGAAAATCAGAGTTTTAACTTTTTACGGCTGCTCTTTCATCTTCACCTAACACTTCATTTATAATGGCTGTTTCATAATAATAGAAGCCATCAGTCCATCAGAAGAAAATGCAGTAATGGAAATGCCGGGGGCGACACTAAATTCTGAAAAATCAGAATTCCTGTTCTCTAGTTTATTTTTTATTTGAAAGTAAATACTATTTTTTGCTAAGTTTTTACAATTTGGCAACAATTTAAAATAATGATCTTTTCTAAATATAAAGAATATCCCTTTAAAAATGACGAAAATCTGAATGAAAAATTGAAAAAAAAACTTTAAAAAATTAGTCAAATTAAAAAAAGGTAAGTACGGACTGCACACCACAAACTTGTTAAATATGTCGCTAGAAAGCATGATAAAATTTCTATGGATATTTTTTGTTCCTATAAAACTTTTAAAGGAACCGACTTCAACATTAATTAACTTTTAAAATAATTCTTCGATTTAAAAAGTCTCTGCTTCAGCGTGTTTATCAAACATTTCTTTAAAATGTTTCCAGTTTTCATATTTTTGTATGCAAACATTTTGCTAATATTAGCAAAGAAAGACCTCCGGTCACAAAAAAATCATTTACGGTGGAAAGAGATTTTTTTTTTTTTTTTCATAATAGAAAGGCGTATGAATTGAACAAAGATAAATAACTAGTGTAAAAGATTGAATAATCGTTCTTGTGGATAAGTGGATGATTTCAGCCTGGAATTTTTACCACTGTTTTAAAACTTTGCTTGTTTTCTTTAAAAAAGTATTTTTACCCGACTGAAAAGAATGGTTATGTGTTTCACGCGTATCAGGGTATGTGGATTTCTTCATATCCTCGAAACAGCCCAACGGCTGGATGGATTTTAATGAATGAGGTCTCTATCAATTCGTCTTAACGGCCCGATGGTTATAGACTAGGTTTTGTTTTTATAAATTCAAAATGGCGGCCGTAAAATACAAAATGGCGGTAGAGACGAAAAAAAATTACGCACCCTATTGAGTGGCATATCATTGGTTAGGTCTTTCAAAATAAAGACGATGTTTCATTGGCTATTTTACAGTCAGAAGCTCCGTTTAAATATTACACAACCTGGAAGTTGTGTAGGCAGGATCTCTAGCTTTACTGCAACTCTAACCACCATTGACATCTATAGACCTCATCAAAACAGTGTTTATAGATAGGAACTAACAATTAAACGCAAATTAAAAGTCATCAATACAAGTAAATAAAAAATAGGTATGTAATATAAAAAAATATAGTTTCACATTGATGAGAAATAACTAATTAGTTCACTTTTCACGCAGTCGGGTTTTTTGATTTTTTTAATTTAATTTTTATTATTTTATTCGTTTGTCTAAAGCTATTCTGTTGACTTTTTTTAAGTGTTATAATTATTCTAATGCTCTAAACACTTTTTAAATGTAACAATTTATTACTTATAAATCATGCCTATAAATATGCAAAATACACTAAATTTTAATTTCTTTACGTATTCTTAAAAAGTGTTAAAATATGATCCTGGGTAATGTAGTGCAGCACTTAATCGAATTATTTGTACTGTAAAAATACGTTTCAAAACATGAGTAAAATTAATTGCTACTTTAATAATTTCTCCTTTACTTTAATAACCACCCTATATCCCTTTTCTCAAATACCTGACATATCATTATACAAATGTCTTATTACTATGATTATTATTATTATTTCACATGCATTTTTTTTTCTTTTCAGTTGTCACATAAAGTAACTGCATATGGACAATAATTTTAAAAGACAATAAAAATTCAGATTCACTCCCTATATTTTCTCATCCGAATTTGAATCCTTCCCAGCTGATAACGCGAATTTTTCGTATAAGGTACCAGAGCCAGATAAGGCCACTTTAAGGTTGGACATCACAATAAAAAGTGGTATATGAGAATTATAATTTTAAATGTAGTTTGATGCAATATTTCAACATATTTTTAGAATAATTAATCATGGATACTCCTGTTGCTGTTTAATTGTGGGCAAGAACATGAAAAAGCAAAAGCAAACAAACAAAAAACAAAAAAACACTCTAAACTGTTTCTATTGTTGTGACTTGAAAAAAGAAATCTGTCCTCTGTATATCTTGTGAAAGCTTTTGTAACGCCGAACTCAAAAATACATTTCTTCTAATTTTAGGAATTATATTATCAGATAAATCGTCAAAAATGTAATGCAGAAAAATGCCCCCCCCCCCCTCTATTTCCGAATCTTCTGAAAAAATTAGCAGTAGTAGAAGTTAATTTAAACCTTGCAGAAAAACTATAGCTTTTACCCTTGACCACATAGTTTCTGAGAAAATCGCATTTTTCCGTTATACACAAATTTTGATTTTCGGACGTTCTGCAAAGGAGTTGAGGAACGATTGAGATACCTATCGTCGTTGAAGTATAAAAAGATTGTTAACAGTGATTTTCGAAAAAAATCGTGGGTAATTAGCCGAGATATTAACTCTTTAAGACACAGACGGTTTGGGCATTCATAAAGACATTGACAGCGTACTCTTGGCGCCATTGGCTTTTAAAGTCTAGATAACAACTTTTAATAATGTATTTGTGTAATGCAATACTCAGTAGTAGTATAAAAGTGATAAACTTCAAACTGTTAAAAACAGACGAATGTATTTAGAATTCATCACATAATTACTCTAGGATTCGCAAATAGTTTGCATTGAGTGGCTCTCTCGTTACGCCACCCTTGTCTTTAAATTTAATTAAAAACCTATCTGGAAAAACGCGGTACGGGCCAAGGCGGCATTGCAACTTTGTTACCTCCTTTCGAATCACGTTTATCACAATGCCAAGCTTAAACTTTGAACAAGGATTTTGTTTTAGATACACTGTAGAAAGATACTAAGCTGAATTTGGGTTTATGAATTCCAAATGAAGTTTAAATGTGCACTATTTTTATTGTCAACACTGAAGTAAGTTCACCATAAACAGATTAGGATAAGATTCAAAAAAGAGTTATGCAGAATAGCAATATTTGATACTATTTCGGCTTCATATCTCTCTGAACTTTCATGGCATATGTCTTTATGTTTTTCTAGTATATACAGATATACCCATTTCTACTATGTATCGTTTATTTACAAAGTCTTACAATTCTTTTAGCAGCGAATTTATTGTAATAATACAGTTACTCAGTATAATATATTTATTGTACGGAACGCTCTGTGCGCGAGTAATACTCGCATTTGACCGTTTATTTACTACTATCATATGTTGCTTTTGTAACCTTTTCAGTACCAAAGCGCTTGCACCACCCGGCTATCCAAAATACCCAAAGAACCAGATAATGCCAGGATTGTTTCAAATCCCATATTCTTCCAACAGCTCTTTGTGAAATTCGGGGTTTTTTGGATTAAATTTGTTAACGTTTTAGAAAAGGTGATTTTTCATCGTAGCGGAAAGGGAAAACGAATATTATCTATGCTGTTTTAAAAGTATTTCGATTGTCTACGTTTTCAATTAATTAAAAAAAAATTCAAACTTTCAGTTTATCTCACAGCGGAACAGTAATCAGAAAGAAAATAATAATAATAATAATAATAATAATAATAATAATAATAATAATAATGCAATTTTCACGCAAAATGACAAAAATTGGCATTAGTCCTTTTACTTCTAAAATGCAGATCTCTTTCTTTTTTTTTTTTATCATAGTAAGTTCTATTTATTGTATCATAAAAATAAGTTTAGTATGATCTTAAAATTAATGTATCGTAAAATAATATATATGTAAATGGTTCATTTAATATATTTGCTAGAATCTATATTCTCATTCCAAACGTATAAACGAAACTCTATAGAATTCCATTCCTTCTCCGACATGAAGTTCACTACAAAATACCGGGGATTACTAAGTATCCAATAACTTGAAGAGGTGGGATTTCGTCTCCTAGGTAACAGATACTGCTGAGGAGCTCAATATTCTTTCCCAGTTCAAAAACATTGTGTTCAAAAAGGATGAAAGAAAGCCTAATTATATAAGTTGCTAGATATAATTTAGCTCTAATATGTAATATTTGGTCAGCAGAATGTTTTATTGACAATCTTAATAATTTTGAAGTCTAAATGTAAAAATAATAATAAATGTTTATATACTTTTATTTCTTTTTTAAAATTATAAAAAGCAATTTAACTAATGACAACGACCATTTGGAAAATAATTTTTTCAAAGACTAAAATTTAAGACATAAAAAATAGCACGTAGTTGATCATACATTACGTACGCCCTTAATTAAACATTAATAGTGTTATTACACATAAAAATTGCAAGCGACAAAAATCGCGTGCGACTAGTCAGATTTCCTGAAACTTACGTATTATCCAAGCATTTCATTGGCTGTTCGGGAAAAGGCATTTCCATCGTCAGATTTCCAAGAAATCTGACGACCAATTTTAAATGAAATTTCATTCTTAAACTTCTAAACATCCCACACTATTACTTTTTACACCGTCGGATAGAGAAAAAAATTTATTTTTAAACAGATTAGGAAAAGATTCAAAAAAGAGTTATGCAGAATGTTATGCATAGTTATGCTCAATTTGTTTCTGAGTTATTAATTTTTTTTTGTAGTTTTTATTACTTTTTTGTCATAGTGGCAACATAAGTATCCATCTCTGTTGAAAGTAAAGGAAAATACAGATTACTGTATAGACCAATCAGAAAACGAATAAAATGCGTATTCAACCAATAAAACGCCTCAGATATGTTTTTGATTTCCTACCCTGACAGAGAATAATAACAACTTTTCCAAATAGTTAATAATAATAATAATGTAAACATGTTTATATGAAACAAATGTGCTTTCAAGAACCTCTTTTGACATTTATTTAAACATTTATTTAAAACTTTATATGTTTTACGGTGAATAAAACTTTTAAAAAAATCGGTTATTAATTAAATGAAACGTAGTTTAAACTCAGGTATAAATTCTTGTACAGAACATAAACAAATATAATTATGTATGTGAAGCATATACCTGGAATATTAATGCATCTTATAAATCACACGTATGTAATAATGAATTATTATTTTGAAGTGTTAATGGCATAGCTGCCAACTCTTCTGCTTTTGTTATACCAGAAAAATTTAATAGCAATTTTTCCCTTATTTAATCAGCAGATTACGGCGATCTAAGAAGATAAAATGTACTGTAAAATTTTTGTGGTACAAAAAAGCGTAAGATGTCGGCAGCTATGGTTAGTGACTATAACTTTACTTATGTAAATACATTTCGAATGAATTACAAAATAATATATATAATATGGCATGTGGTTTTAAAAGAGTCACAAATTTCAGTCGAAGGAGAAGGAGAAAACAAAAATTACAGATGAGAAATTCTCTTCTTGTTTACTTTTCCCCTCGACAACAGTATGTCGCCAAACAATGTGATTTAGCGTCATTAATACAAAAGCGTGACGTCACGTTCATAGTTGCCAATTTTAGGAAATTATCTAGTTTAGTTTTTGTAATGAACGCTGTAATATAAGTACAACTTTTCTGCTTTATGACTAAATAAAGGGAAATCTCTACCATTAAACTCAATTCATCCTTTGAGTTAAGGCAGTTTGTTGGTGGGAGATTTTGTTTAAAATCAGCATATCTATTTAAAACCTTTATGAATTGTCTCTAAGAAAATTAATCTGGAATAACAACAAGAAAGTGTCTTATTAGTATGTTTTGACGTCATACTTATATTTTTTTGGCAATAAGTCATACTGTTTGGAGGCAGATTATTTTTATGTAAAGTGGTCGACGGGAAAATAAACAAATACTAAAAACTCTTATAGCACAAATGATAAGTACTATATTTATTAAATTGTTTATTTAAATATTCCAACTGTAGTTGAGATGTTTCTGATAATAAAAAGGGAACTGCAAATTAGTCCCTTTGACTAAATCTCTACCCGAATCAACAGTGTCGTAGCACACGTTTGAATAATAAAGACCCTCTTTCAAAATTAGTTGTCTTCAACGGTTGATGGCAAATTCAAAATCTAATACTAATAAGTCATAAATGTTCTTTACTCTTATAAGAAAAACTTTAAATATTATTTTATATTTTATTTTGTAAGTATGTGTCATTGAAAAGTGGCTTTTAAAAAAAATATTGCTGTGATTTTTTGTGCCATCGTTTTGATAAACACCTTTCAACCCACCAACTGCTTAACTTCAGCTTAACTAAACATTTTCTTTCCTTCTTTGCTTTCATTTTTTAGTCCAAATTTCAGTGTCGTGTACTCTGTTTACTTAAATTGTCTTTTCCAAAAGCTTCTCAATTTATTCTGTACTATTACATGAAGGAAGAGCCTAGTGGCTTTAGCCAATTAGAACACCTGCTCTTCTTTCATAGACTTTTGCTTCCTACAGAAATTATCCAACTACATTTATACTTTTTTTTCCTAACGGTTACACACACATTGGAAATAATCCTCATTTATAGAATTGGTGTGAAGTTGTCTCAGTGTTGCCAGATAGGGGACTTTTTAAATTCAGCTTATTTGACTGTCACCACTTTTTAAAATAGTATAATTCGCATTCTTTTTCAGAATTTTTAATCTATTTTTAAATATGCCGAATATTTCTATTTTATAAAAAAAAACGGTGACAATCAACAATCTGGGGACAAAAAAGCCCAAAATCTGGCAACACTGAGTTGTCTTTACATGGGAAGTGTTGTCATATTTACGTGTTGTGTCTTTACATTTTAATGTAGCGCACACTTTTTAGCACTATTTGAAAAACGGATTTTTGGAATCTATTGTAGGGTTTCTTCGTAAAAAAAAAGTCAATCGGATGTAAGTTCCGGATGAAGTTCAGCGTTTACAGAAGTTTCATTTCAGCCGCACGCTTCAAATTTTTTATGAAAAAATGAAACACAGATAGATATCAGCTGAATTTACACTGGTTCTCGATTTAAAAAAAAAAAAAAATGGACATTTATGATGTAAAAAAGATTATCTATACTTAAAGTTTTTAATACATCTAAGTATACTTCTTTATAACATACCTTACATTTCATCTTTCTTAAAGCTTCTTTTATAAATTATTATTTTCCAGATAAGTGCAAAATAAATCCTAATTTAAAAATGAACGTAAAAAAAGCTTTTTAAAGCAACATATTGAGAATAAAATCAAACAGTTTAATTAACAACGCAAAATAACAGTTCATAATTTATCCTGTTTTTCATGTGACTAATTTGCATGGAACAATTAGTTTATAATTTAATTTGTCAATCTTTATTAAAAAGCTATTAATTAAATTAGCTTTATTCGTTTTTAAATTCTATTCCTAAATAATCGCTTGATAAAGTGTTGTCGCATTGGTAAAGAAAATTTGCCATTTATTTTATTAAAAGTATTAAAAGACAATAATATCTTCTAATTAATAAAAATATTAGTTTTAGAAAATAGTTAATTCATTAACCTGTTTTTAAAATAAGTTCTTACGACTTTCAAATATTCTAATTATAACGTAATTTATGAGATGGTGGATTAATGGAAAACAATATACAAGTAAGTTTATATATATACAGTATAACTTCAAAAATCCGGCATCTTCGGGACCGAGGCTATGCCGGATTTTTGAAGAAATATTAAAAGTAATAACTAAGAATATCAAAAGTAGTACTATATTCTTAATTGTGCCTTTAGCCATAATTTAATTCATTATAAGTGATAATTCTGTAAGAAAAAGAGAATTAAATAAAAAAAAACTTACTTTAATTAATATTTTATATGTTACCGGAAAAAAAATCTAATAAAGAGTGAAATTATTTCTTCTATTATAATTTCGTAAACATCGATGTCAACTTTGTTTGCTTCAATTTTTTTGGCCGTTCTTTAACAAGTTTTTTTTTTTTTTTTTTTTTTTTTTTTTTTGTATTTTATACAAATGAAAAATGTCTTTTTCGATAATAGAGTCTTTCTGTAAAGCATATATTAATTCTCCTGTCAAATTAATGCATTTTTCTTGTGACACCTTTTCTTCAGCCGTTTGTTCATTCTCGTCTTCTGAGTTGGTACTTGCACTATCGCCGATTCTATTTACCACAGTGTCAGCGATCTCGCTGTCCGTTATATTGTTCATTCTTGATACATTTTCTTCAATGCTTAGCCAATCATCTATATCGCTTTCTTCGACTCTTAATGCATTTTAAGATTTTTCGTGTTCAATCAGCTCATAAATTGCATTTTTTCACGGGTAATGTGGAAGTCTAAAATCTTTCCTCATCAATGATGTCGCCGTTGCCGAAAATTCGTATAGCCATATACTATTGTGCTATGCATTCGCCAAAGTTGTCCCCAAAGTTGTTCCCTTTGCTAAGCAACGTGCAAGCTCCCAGAAAGTATGTTGAGAAAATAATCGCATCTGACAAATGAAAAAAAAAGTCAAATATTCTTTTTTGCGCTGTTACTTTCGATCTTGAAGTTTTTAATCCATATAAAGAATTGCTATTTCTCTTCTCCCATAACTTGAAAGTGTAAAAGAAAAAGAAAGGGAAAGATGGTTTTGATGCCGGATTTTTGAAGTTGCCTGATTTCTGAATGCCGGATTTTTGAAGTTATACTGTATATATATACTAGCTGACCCGCACGACGTTGCCCGGGGATATAATAATATTCTTAAATAAACCTTAAATTTGAAGAATGCATCGCATCTCATTTTGTATCTGCTGCGCACGCAATGAAATTATGGGATACCGAAATTATGAGGGTGAAGCATGCTAGTCTTTGTCATAATAATATCTGCCATACGGCTTAGCTGGGATATTTAATCAAAAGTAGTAACCTCCCCCCCCCCTCCCCATTTAATCAAATCTAACAAATACAAACGTTTCTTTATACAGGTAGACCCGTTGAATAAACCCTAAATTTGTCAGATTTTATATCTGCTGCGCACACACTGAAGTTATGTGATAGCTGGCGAAGCACACTAGTGTTTGTGATAATAATCTCTGTCAAGCGGACTAACTGGGATATTTAATCAAAAATAGTTCCCTTCCCCTTCCCCATTTACACAAATCTAACGAATACAAACGTTTCTTTATACAGGTAGACCCGTTGACAATTTTTTTTTTTTATAATTTTCCATTCCGCTGGAAGAATGCATCTCATTTTATATCAGCTGCGCTCGCACTGAAATTATGCGATAACGGGCGAAGCACGCTAGTATTTATCATAATAATATCTGTCATGCGGCCTAACTGGGATATTTAATCAAAAATAGTTCCCTCTCCACCCTCTCCAACTACACAAATCTAACAAACACAAGTTATACGAAAGCGGGCGAAGCACGTTAGTCTTTGTCATAATAATATCTGTCATGTGGACTAACTGGGATATTTAATCAAAAGTAGTTCCCTCCCCCTCCTCTCCATTTACACAAATATAACAAATACAAATTATACGAAAGCGAGCGAAGCACGCTAATCTTTGTCATAATAATATCTGTCATGCGGACTAACTGGGATATTTAATCAAAAGTAGTCCCCTCCACTTTCCATTCCGCGGGAAGAATGCATCTCATTTTATATCTGCTGCGCTCGCACTGAAATTATGCGATAACGGGCGAAGCACGCTAGTATTTATCATAATAATATCTGTCATGCGGCCTAACTGGGATATTTAATCAAAAATAGTTCCCTCCCCACCCTCTCCAACTACACAAATCTAACAAACACAAGTTATACGAAAGCGGGCGAAGCACGTTAGTCTTTGTCATAATAATATCTGTCATGTGGACTAACTGGGATATTTAATCAAAAATAGTTCCCTCCCCCTCCTCTCCATTTACACAAATATAACAAATACAAATTATACGAAAGCGGGCGAAGCACGCTAGTCTTTGTCATAATAATATCTGTCATGCGGACTAACTGGGATATTTAATCAAAAGTAGTCCCCTCCCCTTTCCATTCCGCGGGAAGAATGCATCTCACTTTATATCAGCTGCGCTCGCACTGAAATTATGCGATAACGGGCGAAGCACGCTAGTATTTATAATAATAATATCTGTCATGCGGCCTAACTGGGATATTTAATCAAAAATAGTTCCCTCCCCACCCTCTCCAACTACACAAATCTAACAAACACAAGTTATACGAAAGCGGGCGAAGCACGTTAGTCTTTGTCATAATAATATCTGTCATGTGGACTAACTGGGATATTTAATCAAAAGTAGTTCCCTCCCCCTCCTCTCCATTTACACAAATATAACAAATACAAATTATACGAAAGCGGGCGAAGCACGCTAATCTTTGTCATAATAATATCTGTCATGCGAACTAACTGGGATATTTAATCAAAAGTAGTCCCCTCCCCTTTCCATTCCGCGGGAAGAATGCATCTCATTTTATATCAACTGCGCACGCACTGAAATTATGCGATAGCGGGCGAAGCACGCTAGTCTTTGTGATAATAATATCTGTCATGCGGACTAACTGAGATATTTAATCAAAAGTAGTTCCCTCCGCCCCTCTCTATTTACACAAATCTAACAAATACAAATTATGCGATAGCGAAGCATGCTAGTCTTTGTCATAATAATATCTGTCATGCGGACTAACTGAGATATTTTCAATTCCACTGGAAGAATGCATCTCATTTTATATCAGCTGCGCACGCAGTGAAATTATGCAATAGCAGGCGAAGCACGCTAGTCTTTGTCGTAATAATATCTGTCATGCGGACTAACTGGGATATTTAATCAAAAGTAAAGCAATTATGGTGGCCACTTCGAGCCTGTATTCATTTCAGTGTTATCAGATTGGGGACTTCTTTGTCCCCAGATTGTTGATTGCAAACGCTTTTTTTAAATAGAAATATTCGGCCTACTTAAAAGTAGATTAAATATTCTGAAAAACAAGGCGAATTATACTATTTTTAAAAAGTGGTGGCAGTCAAATAATCTGAACTTAAAAAGTTCCCAATGTGGCAACACTGATTCATTTACTATCTCAGAGTCTGAAAATTGCTTCTGATTATCTGTTTATTATTCTTCTGTCTATTAAGCGTCCAGAAGGCACGCAACGCTGCTAATTTTTCTTGTTCGCTCATACAGCGAACTAGTAAGACCATGCTTTTTTTGCAAGAAATAGGATATACCTGGAATTTTTCTTGGTGAGCTTCAATGCCAAGAGGAGAGTTGTTATGGAACTACAGATGAGTTATTTCGCAGTGTTGCTTTAAATAGGTACTTTCAACAAAAGCCTATCAGGTAGCGTAAAACAATAGTGTTCTGTCCACTCAGCCAGAACCTTCCGATTTTCACTCTCAACTTTATTTTTATTTTTATTTATTTATTTTTTTTTTTTGTGATACATATTGATTCACAATATGTTATTTTAGAACACCACAATAACGACGCAAAAAAAAAAAAAAAAAAAAAAAAAAGAAAGAAAGAAAGCTCCGCACAAGATCGCAATCTGCAACTGACAAGACGAATCCACTACCCCCGCCCCCAGACGTATCCTTGAGCATGCGCTCCAATGCAGCCGGTCAGTTCACTCCCTCACAATGCTACGACTGCGCTCCAACGAAGCATTTCATATCGTAGCAACTATGTATCACTATTTAAAAAATCAAATTAATCGCGCTATCGCTTGTAAAATATAAGAAACATTGAAAAGGCTATCGCTCAAACGTATCTATTACATGTAAATATTAATAAATTCCTTATTCAAATTGAAAATTCTTGGCGGTCCAGGATTCGACCTTCCGCGGTCCGCCTGTTGACTACCGTGGGTCTAATTCTCATACACATGTTATCGGATTACAAATGTTTCTTTAAAAAAAAATGGTGCCACACGAATAAAATTCTTGTAAGAGATGTCGGTTGCGATGTCACGTGGGATGGGAAATAACACATGGGCGATAACGATTAAATTTAGTTGAGGTTAAAGCAAAAATACTCTTCTTGTACCCGATATGAATGGAAGATGCATATTTGAAGAAGAAAAGGCATTTTGGATTGAAGCGAAAGCTTACGTTATATTTATTGTTGTATTTATTTAGTTGTTTTGAACCTGTTTTTTTCTCAGCCGTAATATGGCGCGTACAGATGCTTTTTACAATACAAATTTAAGATTCGGAGTTCAAGTTCAGTTTTCCTAATGGAATTCTTTAAAAATAAATTATATCTGCTGAATTATCGTTTCAAATAACTTTCCTTTATGAATTCTATCTAAAATTGATTAATATTCATTCGGAATGTAGAAAGATACAATTTAGTGTTCTTTTACATGTTGTACGCCGAATTTAATGTATTATTTTAAAACATAAAATAAAGATATCTTTGAGTAACAGATAGAAAGCTTATTGGTAAGCAAAAATACAAACAGACGAAAAAATATACAAGGTGTTTCAGCAATAGCGGTGTTTCAGCAATGTAGTATTAAAAGAAATTTAATTGAAAAGGACAAAAATTAACATTAAAAGAACAAAATCACTCAAATAAGTAGTAAACTCTTCAAATTAAATGCTCATTAAAATTAGGGAAGCTTTTTTATTAACCTCTTGCGCTTTGTGACGTACGCTGCGTTCGTCATGCTATTTTGGTTATTTTCGACAAAGACTACGTCGAAAAAACGAAGACAAAGACTACGTCAATGAATACGTCATGATGTAGGTTAATTTTTTTAATTAAACATTCCGAATTCTCAACAGAAAATTTTAACTCTTACTTCTGCTTTATGAAATGATTGATTTTCCACAAATAAAAAAAAAGAAAATTACCAATGGAATTTTTGTGGTGTGAATTCAAAATGTCTAAAAAAAAAAAATCTGCCAGATGCAGCAACACTGGTGGCTAGTGACATACATCCGCTAACAGCGCCAGAGCTGAAGGCGTTTTTATATGTTAGTGATGTAACTCCGCCTATTCGAAAACGAAAATAATGGCCAGCTTTTAACACGTTTTAAGAAAAAATATTAAAGCCACAACCTCTGACGTAATTTAAGCGTTCTGCAGTTATTATTAAAAACGGAAGATTAAAAAAAGTGGTTTGATAAGAACATTGCATAATGATTAATTGAAATTTTCGGGAAGATGGGGGGGGGGGATATATAATGCTTAGTTGTGGGCGGAGCAACTGACATTGCGTTATCAATGAATTATTAGGTATAGTGGGTCTTTTCCTTCATTTTGAGCGTTACATATTTCATTAACACATGACCTAACTTTGTAATAAAAATATATCAATTTTTAAGTGTTTTTAGTTAAACCATTTTTGGGATTTCCGCCATTACCGTTATTATTTTCACGTACCCCCAGAAGTACGTGTACCCAAGGTTGGGAACCGCTAATCTAGGTGTACCCTATCTCTCCTGGAACATTGTAACCGCTGTGATGAAACGCCTTGTATATATATATATATATATATATATATACAGGGTGATTCATAAAAGATGGGCAGAACTTTAAGGGGTTATAGTACACTTAAAGACAAATAATATTAAATAGGAGACTAAGGGTCCCAGACGTATTCCCAAGGAGATAGGGGGCATTAAAGTTTAGGGTCCGAAATTTCAAATGATTATAAAACATGGAAAAATTGGTCGATTCGTTTGCGGTTTTTGCAAAAAATTTTCTTTATGCCAGTATTTTCTTGAAATAAAATTTTAAAGTTCAATTTCAAAAAATGCCGATAGGGGGCGCTTTAGACTTTGGAGTAACAAACAACTATTTTTTAACGTTATTTTTTGTATTTCTTTAAATGATTTCGAAAGCTTAGACTTAAACTTAAATTTTGATCTAAAAATCTGAGTCCTAACGAGTAGTTAAGTAGCGTAAACTGAAATTTGAAATTTGAAACCCTTCTCCCCCCAGAACAAAAATCAGTTATTCCCGATCTTTGTGTCGTAGATTAGGCTCTAACTACTGCCGCGTTTTGCTAAAATTATTCTTTATGTCAGTATTTTCTTGAAAATAAATTTTAAAGAAAATTTTCAAAAAATTCCGATAGAGGGTGCTTTAGACTTTGGAGTAACGAACAACTATTTTATACCGTTATTTTTTGTGTCTCATTAAATGCCTTCTAAAGCTTAGACTTAAATTTTCAGCCCAAAATCTGAATCGTTAGACGTGGTTAAGTTTCTGGGGAGAGGGGTTTGAAATTTCTACTCCTGAGCACAGTTCAGTTTACCATGTCCACACATTGTGTGCTGTGATACGAGGTAAAAAGACACAAATTAGGATTATGTTACCAAAGCATATTTATTAACATGTAATTACAATAAATGTTCAAAATTGTGACCACCAGAGGTTATGCACGCAGAACAATGGCGAAGAATGGAACGGCGAACATTCGCGAAAACATCAGGCTTTTCGAGTACTTCCCCTACAGCGGCGGAAAGTCTGGCGACCAGTTCCTCGGGGGATTCAATGGGTGTCTCATACATAAGAGCCTTCAATCGTCCCCAAAAAAAGAAATCGAGGGGTGAAAGATCTGGCGAGCGAGCAGGCCAAGCAACAGGACCACCTCGACCAATCCATCTGTTCGGAAATGTGATGTCCAGATAGTTGCGGACGTCTCGTACGTAATGGGCTGGCGCTCCATCGTGCTGGAACCACATGACCCGCCGGATGCGTGGAGGAACAACGTTTAACAGGTCTGGCAGCACATGTTGCAGAAATGTGAGGTATGTTTTACCGTTGAGGCGTTCAGGAAGAAGGTACGGTCCGATTAGGTGGTCTCCGAGGATTCCTGCCCAAACATTGATGGAAAAGCGTCTCTGATGAGCATGTGGATACGTAGCATGTGGATTGACATCCGCCCATACATGTGCATTGTGTGTGTTAAATGTACCTTCACGTGTGAAGGTACATTCATCGGTGAAAAGCACAGTTCGTCCAAAATGTGGATTTAGCGCGTTCTGCTGCCGAAACCAGCGGGCGAATTCAATACGATTTGGATAATCCCCTGGAGACAGTTTCTGGACTCGTTGCACATGAAACGGGAGCAAATGTTCATCCTTCAGTACCCTCCAAGTCATGGACTGTGAGATATCCACCTGCCTAGCCACTGTTCGTGTACTTGTACTTGGCTGCGCCGCTACTACATCCAGAATGGCTTCTGCAACAACTACTGATTCGTCCTTTTTTGCACGACCTGCATTCGACCGGGAAGCGAGAAATGATCCCGTCTCACACAACTGTCTGTGCAAGCGCTCGAAAGTTTTGCGGTTAGGCAATCGCCTGTTGGGAAATCGCTCTCCGTACATTCGTTGTGCCTCTGCACCATTTCCATCTGCCGCTCCGTAAATTAAATGCATCTCAGCCTTTTCCTTATTCGTGAAGGGCACCATCTTCCGATTCATTACTACAGCGACTTACACTTGACTCACCGTTCAGTGGTTTTTATGCCTGAATCGTGTCGAAATTTTGCATACGTGTTCTTCTTCTTCCCCATTTGACATTTGCATACTTTCTGTTTCCTTCTTCACCCGGTGACTAGCGTCAGGAATGGAGCTTTAACGTTTGCATGAGCGACGTTTCCAACTGTGCCAGTGCCTTTATGAGTGAATTCCGACTATGCAGTCCTTGACGAAAGTTGTATTTTTGCCTCGTATCACAGCACAGAATTGTTGGGCATGGTTAAGTAGTGCAAACTGAACTATGTTCAGAAGTTGAAATTTGAACCCCCTCCCCTCGCTACTGAACCACGCTCAGCGATTCAGATTTTGAGCTGAAAATTTAAGTTTAAGTCTAAGCTTTAGAAAGCATTTAATGAGACACAAAAAATAACGGTATAAAATAGTTGTTCGTTACTCCAAAGTCTAAAGCGCCCTCTATCGGAATTTTTTGAAAATTTTCTTTAAAATTTATTTTTAAGAAAATACTGACATAAATAATAATTTTAGCAAAACGCGGCAGTAGTTAGAGCCTAATCTACGACACAAAGATCGGGAATAACTGATTTTTGTTCTGGGGGGAGAAGGGTTTCAAATTTCAAATTTCAGTTTATGCTACTTAACTACTCGTTAGGACTCAGATTTTTAGATCAAAATTTAAGTTTAAGTCTAAGCTTTCGAAATCATTTAAAGAAATACAAAAAATAACGTTAAAAAATAGTTGTTTGTTACTCCAAAGTCTAAAGCGCCCCCTATCGGCATTTTTTGAAATTGAACTTTAAAATTTTATTTCAAGAAAATACTGGCATAAAGAAAATTTTTTGCAAAAACCGCAAACGAATCGACCAATTTTTCCATGTTTTATAATCATTTGAAATTTCGGACCCTAAACTTTAATGCCCCCTATCTCCTTGGGAATACGTCTGGGACCCTTAGTCTCCTATTTAATATTATTTGTCTTTAAGTGTACTATAACCCCTTAAAGTTCTGCCCATCTTTTATGAATCACCCTGTATAATCATAAGATTAGCAGAAAAGAGTTTAAATAAATTAATTCTATATATGAAATCAAACGCAAGAAGTGAATTCTATCAATTCATCAGCAAATTATAAAACCTTTTTATTTAGCATAACTTGGAATTTGTTTGTAAGAATAGAATTTTGTAATCAATTTTTCACTCGCTTCTTGATGCTCTAGAAATATAAATATTACGTACACAACAGTGTTTCCAATGACACTACAACTTTTTACTATCATTAGTGATTAATTAGGATTTAATAAAATTATTTTAAAGCATTTTACCGTTAGCCGGCCGCAGGTGATAATTCACCAAATATTCATTATCCTTAAACATGAATTTCACCCATGAAAATAGGCGAGATTTTTAAAACATTAGATACTTATAAAAGAGTTATTTTTAAAATAAACATTTAATGCTTATACAAAAGCGTTATATGCAGGGTGGTTATAATTAAACTTCCGCTATAAACAGCATCCTACAGCGCAAACGGGTGAGCGGAATGCAATGAAATTTCTTATATAGACTAGACACGAGATGCGCTCACGGAATTTCTAAAAAGAAAATTAGTTCCAAAATGTCCACCAGATAGCGCTTTTCCCGGAGAAAACATTAAATTTAACACAATAAACGATCAAAACGGAATACAAAAAAATATTAACAATCCAGAACAAGAATTATGAGTAATAAAATGTAAAACCGGCTGTTTTGGCCGTTTATTGTGTTAAATTTCATGTTTATTCCGTAAAAAGCGTCATCTGGTGGACATTTTGGAATTAATTTTTTTTTTCAAAATTCTGTGAGCGCATCTCGTATACAGTCTATATACCAAATTTCATTGCATTCCGTTCACCCGTTTGCGCTGTAGGATGCTGTTTATAGGGGAAGTTTAATTATAACCACCCTGTATATTTAAAAAAAAAGATTTTTACTTTGATGTTTATTTTGTACATCATTGCAACTTCAATATTTTCATAGAAGGCAAACTTATTAAAAAGCTTCTAAGAAATAGAATTTATTAAACACTTATTAAGGGTTAATTTTTTTGATGGATTACAATCATTTTCATATACAAATTCGATGAGTAGCAAAATGGTGTTACACAGGTAAAATAGGTCTTTTTTAAACAACTGATGGTCATTCACCAAAATTTGGGAATAACTTCTTTTTGGGTTTAGAAATGAAGATCCGATGAGTCCTCAAAAAATAAAGTTGTTTTATTAGTTTCGGGGGGGGGGGATTGGGAAGAGGTACATTAAAAATGCACCCCGAGGGGGGGGGGGAATTCATTTTTTTTAAGTAGGTCAAGTGGGGTATCGCATCTTATATATTTTTTTAATTCGGAATCGAATGTCACTATCCAGAAGTGGATATGATCATTTTTTACAAAGTTACGGCAGGTTTTATGAATACAAAGTTGAAAATGATACTTTATGCAGATAAAAAAGGTTTTTACAGGAACAACTGATGGGCATTCACGAATATTTAGGAAGAACTGAGTTTTGTCACTAGAAATGAAGATCTGAAGAGTCCACAAAAAATAAACTTGTTTTATCGTGTTGGGGAGAGGAGTGGGCATTTTAAATCTGGGGGGGGGGGGTGACGAATTCAACTTTTTTAATTAGGTCATGTGGAACATCGTTTATTATGTGCTTTTTAATTCTAAATCCAATGAAACTATCCGCAACTCGATACAGTCATTCATTACAAATGGTAGGTTTTATGAATACAAAGTCGAAAATTATATTTTTTTATTGAATGAAAATCTGATGAGCCCTCAAAATATAACGGCTTTGTCACATTTATTTTACGTTCAAAACATGTTATTTATATCATATCAAATGACCTAAACTTATTAAATGCCCTGAAACCAACAATAATCAAAATCAGGATCCCCTGAGTCTTCTTCAAGGTTTCTAAAGTTGTCAAAATTCGTCTATTCATAATTTTGTATTCCTAAAATCATCCCTGACCTTGTATTCATAGAAACTGCCTAACTTTGTAATGAAGGATCGTCTCGCCTTGCGGATGGTGTCATTAGATTCAGAATAAAAAAATACATAATAAACGATACTCCACTTGACTTAATTAAAAAGAGCTTAATTCTTTGTCCCAAAATAAAAATGCCCCCTTTTTCCCCTCAAAACACAGTAAAACAACTTTATTTTTATGGACTCATCGGATCATCCTTTCTAGTGCCAAAAAGATGTTCTTCACAAATTTTCGGGAATGGCCATCATTTACCACTGTAAAAACATATTTTCCTGCATAAAGTGTAATTGTCCACTTTGTATTCATGAAACATGCCCCATCTTTGTAAAGAATGATCATATCGACTTTCGGATGGTGCCATTCAATTCAGAATTGAAAAGTACATATTAAATGATACCCCACTTGGCCTAATTAAAATATTAGATCCCCCCCCCCTTCCCTGAGGTAAAATTCCACCCTTCTGACCCTACCCCTACCCAGGGATGACAGGGATGATCGCCCCGGGAACCCAGCTTTCGCTTTAGAGTATAAGTGCAATCCCGGGTGGGAGACTCAAATCCACTGCATATGGTAAGATACATTAACAATGAGTAATCTTTACAATATTTTTAAAACAGTTAATAACATGCAGAAAAATAAATTCACTTGACTGTTTTTGACTCTGAAACTCACAAGATGTGTTATCAGTACATGCATTGACAGCAATTGCACTATGTTGAATAAATGCATAAACAATTACAGGACATATTTTTTGAATATTAGAGCTGAAAAACTATAAGTGAAATGCATATGCTGATAAATATAATGAGAATACTAAATTACTAAATAAAACAAACCAAAGGAAATAAGACAAATATTTACATTATGTACAAAACAGGGGCTCCTGTCAGAAATGGGAGCTGAAAACAATGAGTTTGCTCAGCTAGCTCAGAAAGGGAGGGGACTGTTAAATATAAATTCGTTGTCTTCTAAAAATTTCATGGTAAAACCCCTTTACTTTTTGGGAACTCATCAGATCTTCATTTCAAATGAGAAAGGAAGTTTTTCCCAAATTTTCGTGAGTGGCCATCAGTTGTTGTATTTTACTCAATTTTTGATCTATTTTACTTATCCTATTAGTTCTGTCTGTCGTGTGGATGCTTAAAGATTTTTTGATATCTTTATGACATCATAGTTACGTAAATAGGCACCGACTTCCCGGAGCACAAATAGGCAATTGGGCATACTTTTACCATTTATTAAAAAAAGTTTTTAGTCCTATTCAATGTGATTATTTGAGATAAAAAAAAAAAAGTTGTGGTGAAAGTTTGCCTGATTTGTCCCCCGCTGTTCCCGTTAAGTCGGCGCCTATGGTTACGAACAATGGAGAAAGTTTTGATAGGAAGACAAACAATAAGATGTCACACTTTGATTCTAAACTGGAATCAGTCAAAGAAATGTTATTGTTTATTTAAATACATATACAGTAGATCGTCGATTATCCGATGTAATTGGGATCAACCATCTATCGGAAAATCGAAATTTTCGGATAATCGAGAATGCTTTAATTTTAAGATTAAGGAGAAATATATGCAATATTTCTTATTGTGATAACAAGTGCATAATAAAAATAAAGCAATAGCAAAATAGAAGCAAGAATGAAGTACCTGAATTTTAATTTTGAAATTAAATACCTTTTACATATATCACAAGAGTTTGAAAAAAAAATGTCTTGTTTGTCGTAGTTTCGATTGCCTTTGTTTTGAAGCTCTATCATGAAGTTTTTTAATATTATTAGTTCACCAATACCACAGTCTTTCTGCTGCTCTAGCCATGTCAATCCTTTTGCAAAATATTCAAAAGCTTCCTAATTGTTAATTTGTTCATTTTCTTCGTTCCATTCCGCAGCTTACGGGATCTGAAGTTTTTTTTTTTTTTTTTTTTTAAGGAACTCTAAGAAAGGGGTTCGAAGATATTTACATGTACTGGTAGTTCGGAAAGGACAGCTTGCACTCAAGGAATATGATAGCTTAAAAAAAAAGGTTACAAAATGGATTTTGCACACAAAGAATGTGATAGTAAAAAAGAAAGCTTTCAAAATGGATTTCGGTTAACCGAGAGTTCCGGGTAAAAGAGTTTCGAATAAAAGAGGTTCTACTGTACTGTGGACTCTCACTAGTACGGATATATAAGGAAGACTATTTTTTGTATGCACTACAGAAGTCTGTATTAAACGACGTAAACATTTAAATGGAGTAAAATAATCCTTTTCGTTCAATAAATTGAATGCAGTTGAAGCAAATTAAGCAGGTTGCCAACTTCATGCTGAAGTAAACAGCTTTTCATTACTTTAGTAATTTTAAAAATCAAATTAGTTAAAATTTGTCAATGCAAAAGAATAATTTTTAGAGGATAAAAATACCGGGTGTCCCAAAAAGGACTGGCTGATTTTAAAATTCAATAACTTGTAAACGGTGACAGATATTTAAAAAGTTCTTGCAGGAGGGTTATGCATAAGGTCAAAAGTTTTTTTACAGTGATTTTCAATTTTAGTTCGAATTACAAAAAATAGATGGTGCTGCGATCAATAGACGCTAAATTCAGACTCGATTTTTGGTACTTCGTGGCCCGGATAATACATTTCCATCTCCTTTTTCCGCATGAAACTATATAAAGGACCAAAAATCGAGTCTGTATTTAGCGACTATTGCTTACAGCGCCATCTATTGTTTGTAATTCGAACTAAAATCGAAAATCACTGTAAAAAAACTTTTGACCTTATGCATAACCCTCCTGCAAGATTTTTTTAAATATCTGTCACCGTTTACAAGTTATTGAATTTTAAAATCAGTCAGTCCTTTTTGGGACACCCGGTAACATGAAAAGAAAAAACCGTAATGAAATAATTTAATTTTAATTAAAGTAATATCTTACATTTTTCTTGCGTTGCTTGAACAAATAATCTTTTTTACCGCTTCATTTTCAAGTTTTACGACGCACTCGGAAATTTGGTTAGTAACATCACGATTTGATTGGTAATATCGTCAAACGGCGATTAATATTTTTTAACTTCTGGCGTTTTTGGTGGTAGAAAGTTTTAATTTTCTTCATTGCCTTGCAATGCCTTCATCTCGCAATAACTAAAGTTACACCAACGTTGCATTTGAGAAAATAATGTACAAAAGCAGTTTCGATTCTGCTGGGTCATTTTATGAAAAAAATGTTTACATTATCCAATGAGTAGAATTTTTAATCCTTTCGGGACCATGGGTGCATATATCGCTCACTTGCAAGAAAAGTGATACATCTCGACAAAAGTAAAGTTCACAGGATAGGAAAATGAAGTTTCGCATTTTTTAATATAACATAAAACGATAGTTCTTAACTCTGCATGCATCTAAAAAGTGTACAAAAAATGTGTAAAATCTTTAAGAATCAAGACATAAAAGAGATAGGGTGTTTTTAGTAAATTTATACCCCTC
The DNA here is from genome assembly GCA_963932465.1 of Maratus speciosus. NCBI lineage: Eukaryota > Metazoa > Arthropoda > Arachnida > Araneae > Salticidae > Maratus > Maratus speciosus. The sequence goes on along the minus strand of OZ010790.1, from coordinate 170,702,451 downwards.
ACCATAATAAATGTAACCCCTTGTTGAGTTGTGACATTTTACTTGTTCACAATTTATCAAATTCCAGTCCCTTTTAAAAGAGTACGTGCAAAAATGTGAATTTTTAACACTTTTCAACGAAGTTGAAAAGTGCTGATCATTTCGGTTTGTTTGTCTGTCGGTCTATATGTCAGCCTGTCTGTCTGTCTGTCCGTCCGTGCTTAAACTCTCATAAATATAGTCCGATTTCCGTGAAATTCTTAGATGTTATTGAGTATCACTATGAAATATTTGATACTGTAAATGAAGCATAGCATTTGCATAGACACACAAAATTATTCCATTACATTCCGGTCTATGGGGAAAAATCGTTTGCCGTGTATTTTAATGATATAACCCTACTTTAAACGAACTTAAATTTATATATATCACTAAGGTGCACTGTGGCATTTACTGTAGTATACGGTGTGAATAGAGTATATCATACATTTACAGGGACACACCAAAGATTTTGGCTGAAGAAGAAATTTAACTATTGAAGTCTAAGAACAATATTTGCTGGAAATGCGTTTACAGTTGTGATACGCGTTTTTAAATTGAACTATTTTCTTTTAAACATTACTTCGCGTGGATAAATTCTATAGATCATTTACAGGGCTGCACAAAAGTTCTCAAGTACATTTTCGTTTATTAACGGAAATGGCTGACTGGAAATTTTCAGCTGATTCATGCAATTCACTGAACCAACTTTTAGCATACGATGTAGTATAAATACAAATCCGTACAGTGGCGCCAACTTATATGGACCCGTGGGGCAGGGCAAGAGCCCACCCAATAGTTTGATCTCTCTTCCCACCCAATTTCCATTGACCTCGTTATCCATTTATTTAATCGCTGAAATAAAATTTAATTTAATGACGTTCTCAAAATATTTTTGTTTGAAAAACAGTAAGGACATCAATTAGACTTACAGGAGCACTGAAAACCCGCTCAGCGGATGGAAAATTAAATTTATCTCAAAAAAATTTTTTTGCATGTTTTGTCATCTCTTTTAATGTTTTAATCGATAAAGCACTTTGACTAACACGTATGTTTTTCCTGGCATTTAGTTTTTTTTGTACTTTCAAAATTTTTACGTTATTTGTAATAAATTTATAAATAATAACATTTAAAAGGAATAAATTATGATAATATAATTTAATAAAATTATTTATTAAATTATAATAAATTTATATTTTACTTAGAAAAGATCTAATTTGACTTACAATTATCATCTTTAGTCATTCGTTCCTCCCACCAACACACATGCACTAAGGGGGGGGGGGGATTGTATGTGTTACTATTTTACAAAAAAATTTTTGACCCCACCCAAACTTTTTTGAATGTTGGCGCTACTTAATGGTATGAGTTTTTGAAATTGTTTATTTAGACATGATATTTCACTTTAATAAACTGTGAAGTGTTACAGTATACTGAATGTGCTGGAGTTACATAATCAATGCTGGACGCATGATTTTTCGTTCTTGTTTTAAATCACAATGTTTTAGTTTTAATTTATTATCATTCATTATCAAAAATAATAGTTTGCATTAATATAAGAATCAACCACAGATCCATAACAAGGTTTCTAGGAAATTGAATTAAAATAAAAATCATATTTCAAAACTTGTTTATAATTATTATGCAACTAATAACCTTACAATTGCATTTCAGCGAAATAAAATTAGAAGTATTACAAAATAAGTATAGAAGAACTAATTATTAAATTAATAAATCACATATACGTAATTACGTCATCAAAATATTTTTTATAACAATTGAAAAATAAAAGAAGGTAAGTTATTTTTATTGGTTCAATAGTAATAATCATTTATTAATTCAAAACATTTCTATATATTTATAAACTACATTATTATGAAAAATAACCTTACTTGGGAGAACAAAGAATACAATAATTATTGGTTGTTGTTTAGTAATAATTCAAAAACAAAAATGTTTCTTTCAGTTTTCAGAGTTATTTTCTTCGAAAGCATCAACAGATTACTACGTTTTTTTTTTTTTTCTTCTTCAAACTTCTGAAAATGAAAAATATTTATTCAAATCAAAAATATAACAGATAATTATCACAGATTTTTTAAAAATACTTAATTTAAAATGCAAAACTTTATAACTGGGTTGTATCTTTTTTTTTTTTGTTATTCTTATAAAAATTAATATTGCAGCATTTTACAGGACTTTCTCAAACTGGAACTTAAAAAAAAAAAAGCTCTGTGAGGATGCTACACAGTCCTTTATCTTCATTATGAATGTTATAATGTAGAAAAAAAGGGCATAACTTTGAGCTTGGAAGCAATTAAAGACAAGCAATGTTGTTTGTTTTGTTTTTTTTCGTTTATTCAAACCAAATTGTTTCGAATACGCTTTATGTAAAGGTAAAAGCTTTCTTTTACCTCTAACCTTAATTCCAAACTCAGAAAAATCGCATTGGTCATAAGAATATTTTACGTTAAATGAAAAAGTATTGATTTAACAAATTTTTAAAGTTTGATTCTGGAAAACTGATGAACGTTACCTTCATTATTTTTCAAATACTTTCTAAGCACACACCATTTCGCCACTCAATCGTTTTAAACCTTAAAAATCAGAACGAACTAGTTCATTCACTGAAAAATGACGCCCCATCTTTTTGGCGTTCTAATTAATGTCACGTACTGTGAGGGATGTAAATTTAGCAGTATTTTTTAATTTGTTTCTTTATTACTGAATGGACAACATCGGCTTCATTTTACGTGTGTCCATAGATCAAGAATTTTATTAACATTTTATAGAATTTTAGTGCCTTAATAGCATACATTAATAATTAAATAATATATTTATTTTAATTTTGTCCGTCGCAGTTATCACAGTAAAAAGTTAATTCAAAACGTTGATCGTAATCACGTGAATGCCTTGTAAATACAAGCCCAAACAAGCACCTATATCATTTTCTCCGCATTGACACTGATATTCATTCCAACTAGTTGGATGTGCCAATCCCAAAACTTTCTTCTATCTCATAAATCTTAATATTTTAAAAAGTAGTTACACATGTTAATACTTCAATATTATAAGTTCAATACTATATACTTTGATTTTCATGTTAAATTTCAGCTTCAGTCAATTAATCGCAGTAAAAACAAGTTAATCTGCATGATGGTATTTATTAAAATCAATAGTTTTCTGTTATTCTGTTGTATATCCGCTGTTTGTGAATAGCCGGCTGAGGAGGACGTGTGTTCCCGTCACTGCACGAGCCGCCGATAGAGAATAGAACTACGAAAAATCGAGAAAATTGTACTAAAATCGCTATTGCAGCGCTCCTTTCTCACGGAATATTTCGAAATTCAAGGAGGACCAGCTGGCCATAGCCAAAATATGCACAAAAAATTGGTTCAATTATATGCATAATTTTATACACTTTTCGATGGAATTTCGATCGCTATTACAGCGACCCCTGTCGGCGGAATATTTTTAAATTCAAGGAGAAACAGCTGGCCATAGCCAAAAACATACTAAAAAATTTGGTTCAATTGTAAACATAAATTTATACAAGTTTCGACGGTACAATAATGAAAATGTCAGACGTTGCTATTAAAGTGACCCCTTGCAGCAGAATTTTTTTTAATTCAGGGAGGATGTGCTGGCCATAGCCAAAAACATACACAAAAAATTTGGTTCAATTCCATGCATAACTTCATACACTTTTAGATGGTACAATATTGAAAATGGAACAAAAGTGGCTACTACAGCCAGTGGCGTAGCCAAGGGGGGTCCAGGGGGTCCGGACCCCCCCCCCCCCCCCGAAAGTAGACCTGGTTTACTGAATCATGGATACAAAACTGTCTTAACAGTAAAAACTGCTAAGACAGAATCACAAAAGATCTATAAAAAATTCCGCTTTAGAGAGGTATTCGGCTTAGAAGGTATAATTCAAAGGTATGTCTTTTTTCGGGACTATGAACTTTTCCGTTTTAGGCAGGTTTCCGTTATAAACACTTATCTGTTTTCACAGTATCCTTTAAAACTGCCAAAACGTACTCACTTCCCAAACTTTTTTCTTTCACGTACCCCTTTCTTAGGTTTTTCATTTCGGAGTTCCCCCATTTCTCATAAACACGCCCCCTTCCCCCTCTCCACTTAAGGAGATAACGTAAATACATGCTTTTTTTCATTAGTAATCTTCTTATCACAACCATACAATAAATCGGTGCAAATTACATTGATATTCCTAACATTTTTGTGACTTCCGCCATTACCGATATTATTTTCACATACCCCCAGCAGACCCGCCACGTACCTCCAGCGGTACACTACCCCAGGTTGGAAACCGCTGCTATAACACCACCTCTGAAGAGCATAAATCTGTTACAGGAAAATCTGTGAAGATGTCCTATCTCAAAGGAAAACAATTCAAGGTTCGACGAAAACAACACTATATTTGTGCTTGCTAAAGTTTGAAACCTATCTGAAATGAAACTTGTTCCAATTGTGAATCCTTCTTGACAGGTTTTCTGAAAACACGGAATCCTCTCATAAACAAAAACATTTTAATGCCCCGGAACGGAAGGATAACTATACAAGTATGCCTGCTATTCCGTTTACACAAATTTACTGTAACTAGATTAAATGTAAAACTTCTTTATCTTGGACTTTGGTGGGGTTCTGTTGTCGACACTTATGGGAAAGAACGAGTTTATACGAACGCAATAACGGTACATTGGTTGAGTTTCGTGACCCTTATCTTTGTCCACTTTATAACAGACAATATTAACAATTACTTTAAATCTGCTGCCTGCAATTAATAAAAGTAACTTTATTTTTGGACTGGTTATTTGTTACCACTTTCAAAATACACTGGCGAGAAAAATTAAAGGGACAGCCATAAAAAGGTGCTTTATGTTAATTTTATTAAGGGAACTTCCAGAAAGGTACCTCAATGTCAATGTTATCACGTAGTCCAATGGGATTAACATTCGATATAGAAATATATGCAAATTTTTCAGTCTCAGCCCGTTCTTTCGGTTCATGTGTGAAAAGGTAATGGTGGTGTACGTGGGTAATTTGAAGTCTAATTTTAAGGATTGTACGTGTAATTAGGTAAAACTCTCGCTTCTAGTAGGTGGAATATGTCGTCCAGAAGACATTTGACCGATTTTGAGAAATTGCGGTAGAGAGAATGGAAGCAGGAGAGACACTCTTAGGGCACACTCTTAAAAATAGCCAAAAGCGTCATGTCCAGAATCTGGAAACGGTTTAAAGACACTGGTATAATGTCCACAGACAGCCAGGTCAAGGTAGAAAACACACCACAATAGGCTCTCAGGACTGTAATTTGCCAACGATTGCTAAAAGAAATAGGCAATTGGCGACAGTTCAGATTGCAGGGAGTTTGCTACAGCAACAAGAACTCGATTATCTTGGTTTACTGTGAGTGACATTCTGCATGCAAGGAAACCCATGATTTGTGTTGCACTAACTCCGGTAGCGAAATGCGCCCGGTTAAAGTGGTGCAGAGATCATCATCGTTGGAGTACCACGGACTGGAGCCGAGTTCTCTTTACCGATGAATCCCGATTTTGTTGAGAGAGTTACTACAGATGTGTTACCATATGGAGGGAGAAAATCACACGCAATAAGGCTGCAATCATCCGTGAAAGGCATCGATACAAAGGTCGTGGAATCATGGTATGGACGGACATCATTTTGAATGGCCGCAGTGACCGACACATTTTTACCAGTGTAACTGTGAATGCTGAAATATACAGAGATGAGGTTCTTGATCCTCCTGTCAAGTTGTTTAAGGGTGCAATCGGAAAATTCGGAATTTTATGATTATTAATGATCTAGAAGGGCGCTACCCCCTTCCACGGAACTCCTAAGTGTCCCTTCTAGAGCTGCATAAATCCGACTCGTCCGAAGCTTACTACTGAACTTGGAGAATGTTCTAAAACTGTTTCGAACCATCTAAAATAAATTGGCTGAGAAGTACAAAAAATAAAAACCACCATGAACCATTTTTTACACATTCTAATACTTCCAAAAAAGTGCTAATCCATCACAAATAAACTTATTACAAAAATTTAAGTTCCTTAAAGACGACCAGATATCGGAAGCAACTATTAGATCGAATATGGTATCAAAAGTGGCGAGACATGAAACATAGAAACCCAAAAGAATTATGGCTGAATAAGACAATTGTAAGAAAACTGCTTTTTCCAGCATGAACTATATTTGATGCGTGTGCTTCTTACATTACTAGTTCTGTAACTGAAAATGCAAGATCATTTTCTTAAAGTTTAAACCTTCCCACATAGCATTTTTAGTTTGCAGAAAATTTGCAACAGTCTTGCTCTGAAAACCTGCAAAGTTGCAGTAAGCTCAGCATGACAAGACTGAAAGTTCATAACAAGACTGCAGCAAGATAACGCAAACGCCAAAGTCACCACACTTTGAACTTGCAGCTAACTTGTCGTGCAAGTTAAATTCATACAATATCAAAATTATTGCAAACTAACGGCAAACAAGTAATCAAAAATACTGCAAACTTACTGCAAAATAGTAATCTTTCCATGCCACGCTATAAGTTGAATCCCTTTGAAGGGGTCCATAGACCTGATCAAGTCTATTGATGCGAAAGCGCCGTCAGAAGGTGCATACATTGGTTTTATCACCATAAAGAAGTTTAGGTAATATTTGCACTTTTCATTTCGAGCATTTTTTGGTATTTAATAAGTATAGCGTTTAGAAAAAGCGGTACCTACCGAATAAAATTTCTGCAATTTCTGCGTATGTGCTGATTGTCTATTCTCTCAACAGAGGGATTTTTTGCTTTCGTCACTTTCGTGAATTAAAAGCAGTCTTGCATCAGTTTCACTACAAACTACTCATGCAAGTGGGTGATGGTATACCTTGCGGGAGATTTGCTGCGAATTTCTCAATTCAAATTTGTCACGGCAAGATAATATCAGAAAAAATCAAACTTGCTGCTAATGTTCGTGCTATCTGAGTTATCTCAAAAATTCCCATGGGGAGCACGGCGGATCGCATGAACGGCTCATGGTATCGACACTTATGTGAAATCATTATCCAATATCTAATATAGCTCAAGTTCTTAATTCAATGGCAAGAAACTAAACATGGAAATTGCTGTTTTTAAACTTAAGCACTTGATCCTATCTTTATTGTAGGCAAATGTTATGTAATATGAAACTTGATTTATCCCATTCGCTGCCAAAACTATAAAGTAAGAACTTTCAAAATTTTTGTTAAAATTCGTTTGCTACCACAAATTCAGAAAGGTAAATTTCGCTTTACTAATACAGCGAAATTTCTGCCAATAAATGAGGCAATTTCTTTAATTCTAAAATATGACAAAGTAATTAGTAAATTAAAGCCACGAGTATACTCGTGGATGACAGCGAATGGGTTTAATTAAATTTAACTCTTTAGTATGCGCTCAGCTTTTTACATCATAGTGAATCTTTTTCATTGGTAAATATTAATGTAACTTCAATGTATTATTAGTTGCAGTTATAGAGATTGGCATATTTTTTATCCATGCTTTTTTTTAATTAAGAAATTAAATAAGAATATACCTAAATTCTTAAAGTTACTCGAAATACTTCTATTATACATACACAGTCAGGACAAGACTGCAAGGGACTGGTAAAAAGCTCCATTTTAGACAGTCTTCGATAGAAAGAAGTGTAATTAATTATGCTTCTAAGATACACTACCTCAATAAGATCTATTGTTCGTTTCGCAGGGATTCTGAAACTCTTCTGTTTGAGACAGGATTCCGTTATAGAAAGATTCCGCTTTCACAGGTTTCCCTATGTTTCACTAAAGAACGATGAAAATCCCCTTTCAGACAGGTTTTCAGCAAATTTAATTGTATCGCAATTAATATTAAGACCATGTAACGCTTCCGTTAAAGACAGGATTCTGTTATACACAATTACTATTTTGACAAGTTTTATTCTATTCATATGACATAAATAAGTATATTTATGTAAATACACAGAACTTAAGTAACTTAACTCAAAGTAATTTCTACCTTCATTTCAATAAAGTTTATTCGGATTTCGTATAACAATTTTCGAAGTTTTCGGGTATTTTGTATCTGATTTTTAGTGTATTTTAGCGATTTTCTACCATTTTTCCACATTAGTGAAAGACGTTGATAGAAGTTGAATCAACTTTCAATCTTCGAGCACAATATATAATTTTTTTTTCTCTTTTCGAAATTTGTGCAACGATTTAAAATTTTTTCGCGATATATTATTGTGATTTTCAGAGGTTTTTCGCAATTCGTGCTGTTTTTTTACGTACCCGGGCAACGCCGGGCAAGTTAGCTAGTATGACATAAATAAGTATATTTACATAAATACACAAAACTTGTAAAAATGGAACCTGCCTATAACGGAATTCTGTCTTAAACAGAAATGTTCCATAGTGCTACGGAAAAGCATGCTATACAAATATACCTGATAACACGAAAACTTGTGTAAAACGGAAATTTTCAGCACTATGTACGATTTCATCTTGACAGGTTTTACTATATATATAACCTGAAGGAAAAATTCTGGACCCCCCCCCCCCCCCGAAACGAAATCCTGGCTACGCCACTGACTACAGCGCCCCCTTCCGGCGGAATATTTCTAAATTGAAGGAGGAACTGCTTGCCACAGTCGAAAACAAACACAGAAATTTGGTTAAATTCTATACATAACTTCATACATTTTTCGATGGTACAATGGCGACAGACGGAGAGACATTTTGTATAAATATCTTTTTGGGGATCTTTGACCCCTAAAACATGTAAATCCGTCAAAAACCGTAAGTCGAAAAAAACTTCGATTACAATACTTTCTTCTATTCAAGATCGAAGAAAGTAAAAATGACATTTGACAACATCACGAATAATAATTTGCCTGTAGCAAGACGAACCTATGACACGCCTATTTATGGAATAAAATGAAAAATGAATTTTTGCGAGATGTGTCACTTCTCTTGCGGGTGAGCGATCTGCTCCTTCAAAAAGAGCATAGAGAATTGGTTTTGTGCATCAGTAAAAAGGAAATGTAATAATTGCTTTCTTTAATTAGAGCATTTTTTACATTTTCTACAACGCGGGATAACCCACCATTGGCATAGGCTTCCAGATCCCGCGTTGCAAGTTTATTCAAAAAAAAAAAAAAAAAAAAAAAATTACAATATTTAACAATAGTTTTAACAATAAGAAATAATGGTAATAGTACAAATAATAATAATAGTGATTATAAATATAATAATAAAAGTAATAATAGAACAGATGAGCTGAGCGCTTTACAGACGAAAGTGCGTATTATTTTCAACACGAATATGATTGATTAATTACAAAAGCAGCAGATGAATAAGATGTTTTTAAGCTCTACATATTCTCAGGTGCATTAGTTTAATAGTTATTATCATGAGTTCAAGTGTTTTGTTGTGAGATAACTTTAAGGTTATGGATAACCTGAGTGTATGGCTGTTCTACGTACGAGAGTTTTCTAAATTTTATATTCTCGATTTAGTTAGGCACTGTTTGGCCTGAAGTTCATGTTTCTGTTCATTAGTGCTAATCTTGTTCATCTATTGGCATTTGTGGGTTTTGAAAAATTTGTTGATTGTTTTCTAGTAACCGCACACAATCTATTATTTTAGTATATAGCATTGGTGTTTTCAGCACAAATTTGAACCAATGGTGATGTTCTATTGTGGCTGATTTACGGATATGGAGGGTTGATGTTAATGGACAGCTGAGCACATAGTGAAGAGAGTTACCAATTTCACCACAGGTACACAGTGGCGACGGAGCTTTATTTATTTTGAATAGGTAGGACGGGAAGGGTCCATGATTAGTTGAGAAGATATACAGGTTTCTATGTACTAACATGAAGTCTGTTGATACTTTTGGACATAATTTGTAAGTAAATCTGCCAGTGGTACCATAATCCCACTGTTGCTGCCATTTGTCTATGGCTTCTTTTTTCAATTTCTTTTTAAGGTGTGAAGCTGGGTATGGATGAAATATTTCTCGTACTTTAATATTTGTTATTGCATCTTTGGCTAGTTGATCTGCATGTTCATTTCCTTTAACACCTGTGTGTCCCCGAACCCATTGAAATTTAATTGATTTAGATGTTTTCTGTAAGGCTATTATAATTTTTGATGTGATAAAATCTGTACTAAAAACGTTCTCCAATAATGCAAGACTTGACTGGTTATCTGTGTAAATGACGAAGTTCCCGTCCCCTGAGGAGTCTGCCCATAATATTGCATCTAATATGGCGAGTTGTTCAGCTTGAAAGATTGAATTTGATATTTGTAACTTTATTTGATGGGTATGGATGCATTTCCCTTCTTTATAAACACAGAAAGCATACGCTGTGCCAGCATCTGATTTTGAGCCGTCAGTGTATATATTTATTGTTGAAGTGGATGGAACTCCTTCTTGTAGTAAAAGATAATCTTGATGTGGGGAAGGTATGGATGAGGATATTTTCGGTTGATAGAAGACTGGAAAGTTGTCCTCTATTGGAATCCCCAGACGTAGGACCTGTCCTGAAATTGCTAATGTATTTAATTGGATCGCCAATGGTTGAATGCCGCACAATACATTCAAAGCTGCCGTTGATGATTTTCTATAAGCTCTCGACAGAAGCAAAAGGCATTGTGTCTGAATTGCCGATAGTAGCCTGTAGCCATGTGAGACTGGTAGGTGTGGAAACCAACATGAAGCGGCATAGGATATTTTTTTTTCTAATATTTGTAAGTACCAGATTTTTAAAATTTGCTTCGACAGGCCTCCATATGCAGCGGCGAATTTTAGAAGATTTTGTGATATTTGATTAATTTCTATACGTTTTTTATTCAGGTGCGGAAGAAAAGACAGTGTTTTATCCAATGTTAAGCCCAAGTAGTCTATTGTATTTTCAGATTTAAGGGAGTGCCCATCCAATTTATATATTGGTCCTCTCTTCAGGAAACGTGGTTTTCGAAGATTTAACACTACACATTTGTCATATGAGAACTTCATATCCGTTTGTTTCGCCCAATCACTTATTATTTGTAGTACCTCTCTTCCCATCTGCTCCAACTGTCTTCTTGTTTGGCCAAAAATAATTAGAAGAAGATCATCGGCATATGCTATTATCTTAAAGCCATGTTTCTTTAATATTCTCAGTAATTTATTCAAGAATATTCTCCAAAGAAAAGGTCCAAAACAGGACCCCTGTGGGCAACCTCTTCTAAATCAGTGGATCTTTTTTGACAGCCAATTCGGCATTGCTCCTCTTGTTGAAAGAAATGATGCTGCTATGTTTATTAATGCTTGTTTTAGTTTTAGGAATTTTAATTCTTCTAAGGTCTCTGGCCAGGGTAGTCGGTCAAATGCATTCTTGAAATCTAGGGATATTAGGGAAATATAATTATTTTTCTCTTTGAGCAGATTTATAAATGAAAAAAGTTCGGCTATCGCTGACTCCGTCGAACGACCTTCTTGGAAGCCATGTTGTGATTTTTGTAGTTCTTTTTGGCTGCATAAGTTAAAATTTATCCTTTTTAATAATAGTTTTTCATATATTTTACCGAAGATTGGCAGTAAGGAGATTGGCCGATACGAAGATGCGATGTTTGGTTTTTTAGAGGGCTTTATGAAATAAACCAATTCTCCAATCTTCCATGTTTTGGGGAAGTAATTTAAATATAGCAGAACATTGTACATTTCTAGTAAGAGAGACTTATGATGCTTGAATAATTGTCGTACTATGTTATGATCAATTTCATCGGGCCCCGGGGCTTTGTTCCTGTTGAATGAGTAGATGACATTTTTAAGTTCTTTTAAAGTAAAATTTTCAATTGCCTCTGCCTTCTGCTGGTTAAATAATGAGTCCGCTGGCATTTCTGATTGGCCGAATATTTCTGTGGTTAGAGTTTCGTAGAATCCTTCTGCTGTTTCCGTTTCTTCCTCTTGTTCTTCTAATGAATACAGTTCTTGATTATGATAATTTTTAAAAGCTACTTTTTTTATTTTTCCATAGGGGTTTTTGGATTGTGTACAAAATCTTGTCCATGCCTGTTTTTTCGCGTTCAAAATTGCTTTTTTATACATGGCTCTTTGCGATTTAAATTTAATTATATCTTGTACTGTAGCTGTCGGGAGCTTTGTTTTTCTTCTTAGAGCCCTAACTAAATTACGTTTTGTGCGTAGCTCATCGTTCCACCATGTTATCTTCGGTTGGTGAGTGCTTTTTCTTTTCTTGAGTGTCTGATCACATGTTCTTTTAAGTAGTTGGTAAAATTCTTCATATTTTTCTTCAAATTCCTCAGTGGTTTTTATATTTTTGAAGTTGAAATTTTGCTTGTTTAATTCTTTTTTAATTTTATCGTTGAATTTTTTAAATGATGTTTGTTTTGTTCGATATCTTCTGTTTGGTAACTGCGGGATTTCAATATTAAAGCTCGATGTGATCAGTCTATGATCTCCAAAGTCCATATCTGGGTGTACCATCCAGTCGTCCAGTAAAGGGAACAGTGACATCGATGATAGTGTAACATCGGGCCAGCCTTTTCTTAAAGTTGTATTGTCCTTTTTATTAATTAATTCATACGTAGGTAAACTATGGGGATCGTTTAGTAACAAGAGTCTTTTCGTTGCCATATGCGATATTAATTTTTGCCCTTTGTCATCATCTTTTTTGTAACCCCACAAGGCACTGTGTGCGTTTAGGTCTCCAGCCAATAAGAATAAACTGCTGGAGCCTTTTACTTCTAGCCAATCATTAAGATCATTTTGTAAATCGGTTGACGGGGGTGAATATTGTGATCCTATTGTTAATAAATTATTTATTAATTGAATGTTGATGAAGACTGAATGGTTGTTTTTCTTAATTTGAATATGGCTAATTGAAGGGTTTAGTATTATAATGCAGCAATTTTTTGCTACTGAGAAGTAATACGGTGTTGAAAGTGGTAGTCCTAATGGGCGATTATCTGAGATATAGTAGTCTTGGAGGCAGGATATATCTATTTTTTCCTTTATTGCATGGCGTATGTAATCTGCTGTCGCCGTTTTGCTGTTTTGCAGATTAATCTGGGCTATTGTTAAAGTATTTATGGAAATTGGCTGTTTGGTGTTATTGTTGATATTTGATGATGATACTGAAGAAGAGGGTTTGGAGATATCAGAAATGTTCTCTATGTTGAATATTGCGCCTGTGAAAGGTTTAGACGTTGGTTTCTATTATAATAAAGGTTTTGAAAAACATGACATTGGCTCGACGACGCACTATGCCTGTACTCAAAGCGGTTACCAAAATTGTCCACTGAGTTGAAACAATTTACGCACTGGTGCTGTTCTGGGGTACGCTTTTTAGGACAGTAATCTGATTTGTGGTTATGCATGCAATATTCGCATGTCTGTTTTCTACGACATCTTTCTATTGGGTGTCCGAAAAGCTGGCAGTTACTACATCTTATGAGTGGAGTGTAGTGTGATATTCTACAAGATGCTAATCCGATAAAGATTCTACCTTGTGTTAGTAACTGAAATGCTTCTTGTTCTTCTAGTTCTATCATTAATTGATAGAATTTGTTTTTTGGTCGTGAAATTACCTTTTGAGTATTATCTTTTATGTCGTGGTTTAATTCCGATTTCAGTATATCTTGTATTTCTTCATGTTGTACATATTGTGGAATACCAAGTATGATTATCTTTTTCTTTTTTTCCCCTAAGAATTTCATTTCTAATAGGCGCTGTAATTTTTCGTTTTTCTGCAAGATATTTAGTGTGTCATCTACCTCTTTTGAGGTTGTTGCTTTTATTATAAAGGAGTTTTTATCTCTTGAGATTGTACAGGAGAGCTTCGGTAGTTTTGGTTCTCCTTTTAGTTCTCTATCCACAATCCCCCTTAATATGCTCATTGACATTTTTGTTTCTTTCATCCTCGTTAATAATATTGCCGATTTAGACATTTGTGGCATTTTCCTTGAAATTTGTTGATGGGCTTGATTATGTTGGGGAATTGATTTTTGTGCTATTTTTGAGTAGGAGGTTGAGTTGGCAACGTCAGCATCAGCCTGGGAGATTATTGATGGTGTTTGTTGATTTGAGATTTCATCACTTTTCTGATTTCCTATCAACGTTAATATCTGTTGGATTTTTAATTCCTGCTGTTGAAAGTTTGTTTGTATTTCGTGCTTTAGTTCTTCCTCTCTCGCCAGGGAGTGGAGAGTCGTTTCTATATATACTTGCTGCTGTTTAATTTGGTTTTCTTTTTCTTCTATTTTCTCTGTTTGCATTTCTAACGTATACAAGAGCTTTTTTATTTCATCTTGTATAAATTTAATATTTGATTTTTCCATGGTTATATTCTTTTCTTGCAGTATTGTTTCTACGGTTTCCAATATTCCAAAGTTTTCTTCTATTCTGGATTTAATATAGTTTTGTGCTTTTTCTTTTAGCATTTGCACTTCCTGGTCCTTCATTCTTATGGTATCTTGATTTTCTGTTATTTGCTGATGGAGCTCTCCTTTTATTTTGTTTATTTTTTCTTCCATTTCTCCTTTCAAGGTTTCACTATATTCCCTCAAGTGATTTACTTCTTTTTCTTTCTCCATTATTAAATGTTGCAGATTAAGTGTCAAATTTTTCTCCTTTTCTAGGGCTTCATTTGCTTCGAATATTTCATTTTCTAAATTTGTTTTTACTTTTTCATACTTAATGTTGTTTTCTTTTAACTCTTGGAGGATGTTTTCTCGATATTTTGCTGCCTCTATCTCGCACTTTCCATCATGTTTTCGTAGTAATCTGTCCATCATTTCTATCTTCTCCTCAATGCTCATGATTTTTTGCATTGCTGTGTCAAAATTTTGTAATTTGTTGCTTTGTATAGGTGTAGGCGGTTTTCTCGATCTCCTTTTAATGACTGACTGTGAAGGTGTTTTTATACTTTTTGTTAGATCCTCCACTGAGGAGGAGGGGTAAGATCTTGATAATCTTCCTTTGCGATTTCTGAGGCGTTTTGGGGTTAGTGATTGAATATTAGACATATTTAATTCATTTTCATTTTCTGAGGACATACTCATTTTTACTGTATAAGCTCAAGCTGAGTACAGAAATAGTGGCCACAGTTACTTTTTCTCAGCGTCTGTGCCTATTCTTCTTTTCTTCGAAATGATTATTTAAATAACAATTGTTTACTAGCTTTTAGAAATTTGGAGATAATGCTATCTAATAGTAGATACCAGGCATTGCTAGAGCACATTCCGGTCTAGTTGAAGGAAAGGAAAAATAGTAAAGGGAATAGCTAAAACCAGTGAACTAGATCAACGAAATGACTAAGAAAAAAGATGATTGCCGAAACTGAACTATTAAACTTTTGAGAGGGAGAAAAAAAAAAAAAATAAATAAAGTTATTGATAATACTTAGAGTGGATGGATATTATGGAAGAGAAAGGAGTGAGACTTATTTTAATGTGGAGAGTGAGTACAGAAGTTTGGAATACATAATAAGTTACGGGGGGATACACTTAAAGTTAAAGGGGCAGGATATATTGTGGGCTTGGCTTCCCGAGCTTGGAAGCACTGTTAATGCTTTAATAATATGTACACTTAAATGTGTACACTCAAAGAAATTTACATAATTTTACAATAATATTTACAATAAACCATATGGTGAATAGATCAAATCAATTGCAACTATGCTTTCATGTGAAATGTTATTATAACACTTTGACTGACATTAGTCTTTAAACAATCACTGTAGTAAGTTAATGACATTGGGTGGACCTGGTGAGTGGGTTTCTGAGCCAGTGAGAAGAATTTTGAAGGTAGTAATAGCCTATATAAAGAAGTAATAATCTAAACAAAAGCTATAAAAGATTCGGGAAATTATAGTAAAATTAGGACTCACCACTGAAGTCTGTGTTCCTTGCTGCGCTTGAGTAAGCTGTAATCCCCATTGGGGCAGTAAGAAAGTATAAAAATGGGAAATTTAAGGCTTATGGCGCCCTCCATTGTCACTAAAATGAAGTTAGCTTAGCAATGACTCAAGAAACGGGAAGCTTAGTCCTAGTTCTTTCCTGCCAGGTAATACAAGTGATGGGGGAACAAGAGAGTCGAAAAATAAGCAGAAAGTGCCCTTTATTGGCATAAAAGTGAGGTAATCATAGAATAGAATGCGGATACGAGAAGCTTAGACCAAGACCTTTCCGTCAAGGTACTACAAGTGCCAATATGGATAACAATTAAAGAAATAGCCCCCTTCCCCCCTATTTCCCCCCTGCTAAGCTAGAGTAAGACTATATACGCCAATCGAGCGGCGTGCTCAAATAGTCCGAATAGGGAAGATGAGCCACTAAACACAATAAATGGGATGAAAAAAAAAAAAAGAAAGAAAGACAATAAAGAATAAGTCTAAAAAAACTGAAGCTGCGCTAATACCTCCGGGCCTTCAAAGGGGAAGGAAATTAAGAGTGGGAAGGCAAAACAAGGGATCCTAGAAGGCTAATATATGAAGGAAAAAAAAAAACCCATTAAACCCTGCACATGTGGTGGAAGAGTAAAAAGGGGAGAATTGAAGGCTTAAGGCGCACCCTATCGGCGCAAAATTGAGTTAAACTTTAAAAAGTTAACTGTTACGAGAAGCTTAGACCAAGACCTTTCCAACAAGGTATTACAAGTGCCTATAAAAAAAAATTTAAAGAAAATGCCCCCCCCCCCCCGACATAGCTAGAGAAAAACAATGCATGCCAATCGATGCGGCGTGCCCGAAATAGTCCGAATAGGGAAGACGAGCCTCTAAACACAATATTTAAGGGTGAAAAAACAATTTTAAAATTTTAATAAAAAAGCAGAATAATTGTGAATTAAATGTACGACTACACTGGAGCCCGCAAACCATCAGAGGGTTCCCCTAACGACAGAAAAGTGAATTAAACTTAAAATTGATAACTGTTAGGAGAAGCTTAGACCATGATCTTTCCGAAAAGCTATTACAAGTGCCTAAAAATAAAATAAAATAAAATAAAATAAAGAATAAGCCCCCCCCCTCCCCCCTCCGACAATGCTAGAGAAAAACAATGTATGCCATTCGATGCGGCGTGCCCAAAATAGTCCGAATAGG
The DNA here is from genome assembly GCA_963932465.1 of Maratus speciosus. Taxonomy (NCBI): domain Eukaryota; kingdom Metazoa; phylum Arthropoda; class Arachnida; order Araneae; family Salticidae; genus Maratus; species Maratus speciosus. Next base: position 170,685,283 of record OZ010790.1, on the reverse strand, counting down.
GAAGACGAGCCTCTAAAGTCATTATTTAAGGGTGAAAAAAACAATCTTCAAAATTTAATGATAAACCAGAATAATTAATAAATAAATGACGTGTTGCTCTGAAACCCGCAGACCTTCAAAGGGCTAAGAATCTAAGGGTGGGAAGGTATTTAGATTGAGACTCCGTAAATATAGACTATAAATGCTCAGTTTTACTGTAAAACTGTCTTAATGAGCGGTAACCGCCACTACGAATTATTATTATTATTATTTTTAATACTTTAAATGTGACACTTAGTATTCGTGAATATACTCTTATTCGTTAAAATAATTAAGTTGCGTATGCTCCACTCCATCTAATAAAACTCCTTTCAGATATGGGATATAAATCCAGGTATTTGCATCAATCAATCAATCAATCTTGAGATTTCAGAAAATACAAAAGTTTAAGAGCTAATTAAAAATACTTCTAGTCAATTTAAAAATACGAGGATGGAGGCGGAGCAAAAAATAGAGCCTTATCTTTCCGAAAAACCACTACACTAAACGATAACTCAATTTTAAGTATTTTATTTGAATTTTTGAAAAAAAGGTCACTCCTATGTTAACCTATGAGAAAATCAAAATGTTGAGATAGCAAAACGACACAATTTCAAAGAATTTTTAAAAATATTAATAGTTAACTTAGAATAACGTAAGTGACGGCGGAGCAAACTAGAAGGTCTAGAGTTATCAGAGATGGCAATTGTTAGACAAAAAAAGTTAATCTTGATAACTTTTAAGCTATGATAAAAAGGTAAACAAACGGCCGTTTCCCGTGTATTTGTATAGGAAACGCCAACGTGACAGGTGTCAAAACAGCATATTTTGAAAAATTTATTTAAAATACTTAGGGTGCTCAAAACTATACAAAAGTGGTCACGGAAGAAAGAATGCATTTCAAAGTTTAGTGCCGTGGCATTTGTTTGTCAAATATATTTAGATATGACAACTTTACTTTAATTAGAGCATAAAGCGATATAAGTAAGCGTCCTATCTTAAATGGGAGAAGTAGCCGCAAGATTAAAAGCGAGGTCACATCAATCAAGGTCATGCGCCACGTAGCGGATGGAGTGTGAACTACAGGTAGATACCTAACAGTTTTCTTACTCACACCACTAAAATTGTAAAGTTTTTTTCACCTTAATTAATAACTGAAGTGGCTCTGTCAAGTGCATCTGGGTGCCCCTCTTGCTACGCCATTATTTTGCAATAAATGTGGCAAACAAACTTCATTTCTATGCGTGACTAAAGATTTAGAAAATACGCGCCACACTAAAAGCCCGCGTATGTGAATTATCACTCCGTCCACAAGGTGGCGCAACTGTGTTAATTTACGCCTGATTCCAGCATTAAGTTTGTTCGCTTACTTATAACGCTTTGATTAGAGCATTTTCGTGATTATTTAATTAAAGATAACTTTTTTTTTAACTGGTACCAACCGAATAAAATTTGTGTAAAAACAGCCGTTCCTGAAGGGGTTAAGCGATGTCTTTAACATTAATTGCAAACAGTAAATGATTGAAAAAACGAAATTAAACGGATATATGTTTTAAGCGAAGACCCATTAACAAGAGTATTCATATACCGCGGGTTACCGGTAGTTATGAGCTTCCAGATGGAGTTATTATTTGCCCGCACTAATATGTGACCTCATTAAACAATGTAAACTTTTGATTGGTTGTAAAATAGTTCCTTTATTTTGTTTTTCTAGATTTCAGTGTTTGATAGAATTTAAATATGTTATATCTTTGCGTTATAAGAAACAATATTCTCTTTAATTTAGTAATTCTATTAAAAATGTTAATTAATGACAATTGCGTTAATACAAAATAATTAACTGTCTATGCCAAAATATGCAAAAAAGGCCATAATTACAAAATTAAACTTTATATAAAATATTCTGATACTTTTCTTTGCGATAGTTCAACAAATAAATTTTTTATCAAACCATCTTCCATGTTTGACACGCACTCGAAAGTTTGGTTTCTTAAGCTGCTATCAGATTCACCAATTTTTCGAGTAATTTTTGAGCCAAGTCTTGACTTCAGCCGACTGTCTGCAAGAAATTGTCTAAACACCCAATATGATAGCGATCAGCAATATGCCTAACGTTTTAGCCACATTCCTAAAAATGTGTCTGTAGCAGCGACTTATCGCAAAACTTCCGACGTTTCAGCCAATAAGAGAAGTTTTTGTAACGTCATTTATTTCCCAACTATAAAGATGGCCAAAGCTACGATGAGAAAAATGCTAAAATGGATTCTCTTTTATGTTTCTTTCTTTCTTTTTCTTTTTTTTTCATGGTTCGTACGGATACCGTTATTTCTACAGAGAAACTACCAGTATCGTTTCCTTCTATATATAAAAAAAGTTTTGATTTGGAAATGGACCAATGAAAATCTGCGTAGATATTCCGGGTAGATCCACATCCAATTTGAATGCCTAAGCATGGCCTTTCATCGTTAATATTTAAAAAAAAACTGTTGCATACAAAAATATGAAAATCGGTGGTATTATAGAGAAATGTTTGATAAACACGCTGATGCAGACAGTTTTCAAATCGAAGAATTATTTTAAGAGATAATTAATGCTAAAGTTGGACAAAATTGTTCCATTAAAAAAGTTTTATTGGAGCAAAAACTATAGATGAGAATTTAATCATTTTTAGATCATTTTATACGTTACTAGCAAACCCCGCGGCTTTGCTCGCGTAATATTTGAAATATGCCAAGTGATATTTATCTGTCTAATTTTTATTAAAAGGTACTAACTAAATTTTTACTTATTACTTTTAAGAATAATTGAAAAATTACTATTTAAATCACAGTTTTATTAAACATCATTATTACACTGCATTAGGCAGAAATGAGACTTAAATTAATAAAACTAAATAAATGATAATTTAGAAAATATTTTGAAACCTTTATGCTCATTTAATACGCTCATTTCAGTATTCATTTGAAGTTTTGAATTTTTTAGAAACCATCTTCTTACATCTTAAAATTAACTATCATGTCAAATTCCAAGTCCTACCATCTCTCTCAACAGAAAAGGCTATGTTGAATTAGGAACTATCACCATTAACTTGCCAACATTAATTTTGAAATCGGTTTGTTATTTTTAATATTCCACAGAAACGTAATTTAGAAAGCTTTTAAAGGCCTTTTATAGAACGTTTGTTGTTCCTGTAAACCCCAGGTGGTAGAATCATCGGCCTGTGTAGGATCAGAGACTGTTACCATTGATTCGCAAATATTAATTTTATAATCGGTTTATATTCCCTGAAATTGCATAGATATCGTAATTTAGGACTTTTTTAGAATGCTTTTCACACCTCCCTTCGCTTCACCCCTTTTTAATTCGAATTTATTTTCGACAGTCCTTCGAGGGCATTTATATTTTTTAAGTAACTACCATGCCATATTTAAAGTTTCTAGCCTTTTCAGTATCACAGAAATCGCAATTTACAAAGTTTTTAGCACCTGCAACACTCTGGTGGTAGTGGCACAGATATAAAATATATAGCTTATGTTTGAGCAGGTTCTAACACCAACAATTTGTCATCATTATTTTTTTAATTGGTTTAGTATTTGATAAGATTGCATAAAAATTGTAATTTATAACGCTTTTCGCTTACTTCATCTTTTTATAATTGGAATTTTCTTTCGACTATTCTTAGAAAGCAGTTGCATCTTGTAAGTAAATACCATGCCATACTTCAAAGTGTTAGACCCCTCAGTTGTGCAAAAAACGCAAATTAGAACATGTTTTGCTTTTGCAACCCTCAGATGGTAGTGACAGCAACATAAAATATAACCTATGTTATAGCAGGGACTATCACCGTTGATTTGCAACCATTAGTTTTGAAATAGCTTTGGTATTTCCTGAGATTGAGTATAAATCGCAATTTAGAACGTTTTTAGAACGCTTTTCGCTCATTTTCACACCTTTTTAAATTTCTATTTTTTTCGAAACTGTTCTTAAAGGTCATTTATATCTAATAAATATGTACCTTGCCTAATTTTAAGTTGCTAGCCCGTACCGATCACAAAAATCGAAATTTAGAACGCTTTTTTGCTCCTGCAACGTCTAGGTGATAGTGATAACGACATAAAATAGCTTCTATGTTAGAGCAGAGTCTGTCAGCATCAATTTCCTACCATTTCTTTTGAAATCAGTTTGATTCTTCCTGAGATATCGCTGACAAATCGGCATTTAGAACGTTTTTAGAACGCTTTTCGCACATTTCGCTCCTGCATCTCCTCTGGGGTAGTGGAAACAGATATAAAATATAGCCTAACTTGGAGCGAGATCTGTCAGCATAATTTTTACACCATTATATTTGAAATCGGTTCAGTACTTTCTAAGATTGCATAGAAATCGCAATTTAGAACGTTTTTTAGAACGCTTTTTGCGCATTTTGACTCCCTTTTAAATTTCGATTTTTTTTTAGGAAATGCCCTTAGAGATCATTGATATCTTATAACTAACTACCATTCCAAATTTCACGTTTCTTGGCACTTCCGTAACGCAAAAACCGCAATTTAGAACGTTTTTCCCCTGCACCCCCTTTGGGGTAGTGTCACCGACATAAAACATAGCCTATGTTGGAGCAAGGGTTGTCACCGTCATTTTGACACCATTATTTTTTAAATCGGTTTGGTATTTCCAGAGATTGTGTAGAAACCACCATTTAGAACGTTTTTTAGAACGCTTTTCGCGCATTTTCACCCCTTTTAAATTTCGAATTGTTTAAGAACTGTTCTTAGACATCATTTATATCTTATAAGTAACTAATATTCCAAATTTCATATTTCTAGGCCCTTCAGTAACACGTAAATCGCATTTTTAGAACGTTTTTTGCTCCTGCACCCTTTTTGGGGGTAGTGACACCGACATAAAACATAGCCTATCTTGGAGCAAGCGTTGTCACCATCATTTTGACACCAATATTTTTTAAATCGGTTTGGTATTTCCTGAGATTGTGTAGAAACTACCATTTAGAACGTTTTTTAGAACTCTTTTCGCGCATTTTCACCCCTTTTAAATTTCGAATTGTTTAAGAACTGTTCTTAGACATCCTTTATATCTTATAAGTAACTAATATTCCAAATTTCATATTTTTAGGCCCCTCAGTAACACGTAAATCGCATTTTTAGAACGTTTTTTGCTCCTGCACCCTCTTTGGGGGTAGTGACACCGACATAAAAGATAGCCTATCTTGGAGCAAGCGTTGTCACCATCATTTTGACACCAATATTTTTTAAATCGGTTTGGTATTTCCTGAGATTGTGTAGAAACTACCATTTAGAACGTTTTTTAGAACGCTTTTTGTGCATTTTCACCCCTTTTAAATTTCGAATTGTTTAAGAACTCTTCTTAGGCATAATTTATATCTTATAAGTAACTAATATTCAAAATTTCATATTTCTAGGCCCTTCAGTAACGCTAAAATCGCATTTTTAGAACGTTTTTTGCTCCTACACCCCCTTTGGGGTAGTGGCACCGACATAAGATATAGCCTATGTTCTAAGTTGGACTAACACCATCATTTTGATACCATTACTTTTGGAATCGGTTCGGTAGTTCCAGAGCTTACCTCCGACAAATAAACAATTTTTTCCTCTTTATAATAGGAGTATAGATAAGTTCCCGGTTTGCAGATTGTATTTATTTTTCTTATTTGACTCATTTTTTGAGGTTTTATTTCAATTTTAAATTCAAATTTTCAGCATTTCGAGAGATGTTTTTTACAAATTTTAGAAAATTTTATTAATTTAAACTGTTGCCAGTTGTATAAACAGCGCAAACAATAATGTTTACTTCAAATTAAAAATTTATTTTACACGTGACTATTATAAGCAGAAAATATAAAAAGCAGGAACTCATTGAAAATTACGTCATAAAAATTATAATTACACGTGAATTTTAAAAGAGACAGAATATTGTAAAATAATAAATTCATAAACATGCGTTAGAAGTCTTAAATAGGAGGACTTACGTCACATTTCACTTATTATATAAAATGAACAAAAAATAATATTGCAAAACAGTTTAAATTTAAAAATTGCTCGAGACATTTATTTGATATTTTAAGATGATCATAATATTTCATTTCTAACAAAAGTATTTTTAAGTGAATATTAAAAAGAAAAAGAAAAGTTTGGTGAAAATTATGTCAGATTATAATTCTCAGATTCAAATTATAATCCAATCTTCTGAAATCTTTTTAAAGCCGATTAAATTATCGTGATATTAGAGTCTGCGGTGTCTGAACGGGGGTTGACGAGCGTAGCTCGTAGGGGGCAGAGCCCCCTAGTTATAGAAAGAGAAATGTAGGTTAAACGCGCTGAGCAGGTCAGCAGCATTGAGGGGTTTCCTAGCTGATGACAGCTTAACACCCAGTCTAGATGTTGAAATGTCTTTTGTTTTGTGAGCCATTGGAAAAAAATTAACTGTAGTTTAGAACTACTTAAGAGATAAAAATAAGAAATTAAAAGAGGAAATTAAATAGTTAAGTGTTTAAAGAAATTAAAGTTTAATATTTAGTTAAGACTTAAGATGAATAAAAACGATAAATATCTTAAAGAATATTTAAATTGGTCTAACTCAGGGCTCGTACGGTACCGTTATTTTCAAGGCCAAATAGCAGAATTTTTTTTATGGAAAAATGAATCTAGTTTAAACGAACGAAATTTCGACATATTTAAGAAGAGATTTTCCATAAGAAAATACTGGTACCAAAAAATTTCTTAGTCTGGACATTCAAGGACCCGTACGAACCCTGTAACTGTAGTTATAAAACTACTATGAAAGGAATAAAAAGAGAGAAAGGGTTAGTACTGTTCAGAGTTACACTTGCCAAGCTTGGGCAGGAAAAAATGACAGAGTTTAATACACTATGAAATTTGAAAACAACATTTCAGATTGTTATTACTTTCCATAATTGATATTTAAGGCACTGATAAATAAAAAAAAATCATTGAGAATGTTGAAAACGTAAGTGAAAACGTGAAATGACTATATGTAAGTGAGCTAACCAACAAATAACGGGTTCTTGGCACCGGTAAACCAAGAACGGATGTAAAACCTTTTTCATGTAATTCCTCCTGGCCAGGGAGCAACCAAATGAAAAAAGAAAAAAATACATTATCTTACAACAAGACATTTTAAGTCAAAGCACATTGATAAATAAGAAAACTATAAATAACTTGTTGAACTATCAAAATTGTCAATTCACTGTCAAGTGACCTATTTTTATAAGAAAATACATTTTAATTGAAATTTTTGAATAGCAATGTGTTACAGAAAACATATCTGAAAAAAAAAAAAAAAAAAAAAAAACCTCACGGCGTAGTATTACGATCACGATCGATCGATGTAGTGGAGTTGTATGAATGCATATATGAGGCACTTTTGAGTAAACTTTATGAAGGCAAAGTTCCTGAGAAGCTGGATACAATTTATTTATGTAATCTTTTTTTGCAGAATACAAATTGCGACTGGTCGCGTTGGTACCATCTATCGCACTAATGTTACTTGCTATAATTTATTATTCCGATTTCGTATAGTGGATGGATGATTCTCTTGACAAAAACACACATGCAAGGCTCTAACCCTAAACGAAGACACACGGTGACGATGCGCCATAGACACATCCCAGGGAAAACTCGCTTACATGTTCCGCTGTCATCTTTTGGCATTGAAACACAAGAAGTATATAATTAGAAACATGCTTACCAATTGTTCTGAAAAAAAAAAAACTGGCTGTATAATCGCTTGTTGAAACATACGGTGGATCCTTAGATGCGTGGAGTACAGGCATGTCATGAAGGTGAATGAACACAACTGTAGATTTGAAATAAACCATATTTATTTTATTCAATTTCCGGGATTTATTGAATTTAGGATGGGCTGGTAGACTAATTGCACAGTTTATAATATTGGAAAAAAGTTTAACGATTAAAAAAAAATTGCGTTGTACGAACGCAGCACCGGCGAGAGCCATATGCAGGAATCCCCCGTGCCAGGGTGAGCTTTTTCTAATACGACCTACTGATTCAAACTTTTGAGTGAGACTGAGACTTCTCTGCTAAATAAAAAACACCAAAGAAGACCAACGCATGCTGTTTGGAGAATCGACCAGCTACCGGACCAGTCAGCATGCCGGAGCAGAGTAGCCACGCACGCTTAACGCCAAAAACGAGCGAGCGCTGCACGCCGAAAGGACGAAAACTAAAGCTATCTGAATCCGTACGGAAATCAAGCGATGAAGAAGAACCTGGTCCCGCGCGGCGATCCAAAATGGCGAGCTGCCGAAACGGCAGATAGAAAACTGGAAATAAATAAATACTTACGATCGCGCCGACGGGACATGAACATACGAAAGAATTGCCGCAGAAACAAAAGTGATATTCCCAATTAACGGGACTCGCGAATTCTGAAAAACAGGAATACTGAAATAATTAAATATTAAAGATAGATTACTAAAATAGTTAAAATTACTTTAATTAATAGGGGATACAACCACGTGTAAATGCCGGATCGCTATTACGATGAAAATGGTGCGTTCACAACTTGACAGGCTCAGTGATAGATGGACAAACAGACAGAAGACTGAGACGAATACGGTTTCGTCAGATGAACGAAACCCTAAAAATGTAAAAAATGAAAAATATATAATTATAATTTAAAAATACAAGAAAACTGATAATATTTTATGTTATTACTTGAAGAACAGATTTTGTTTCTTTTATTTTTAAGAAAATAAAACAAGTGTGTAAGTGTGATCACAGATCGCACAGAGGGTTTCGTTTAATATTCCTTTCAAAACACTTTATCCTTTTACAAAATCTGTTTGTTCCATATCTCGCAATCGGAGGCGTATTCTACTTTAAACAAACCTCTATCCGAACGAAACTCCGGTTTATAACCTATCCGCAGATATATTAGTCCAGAGCATCGGGCCCATAACACCCGAGATATTGAATCGCCCCCTGGAGGTAAAAAGTGGATCAAAAAAATGTAAGTCGATGGTGCATAGGAAAGAGTAACCATATTTGGACCGCCACTTTAATTGGACCGTTGCCATTCTGCGGTTAATTACAGCAAGAGACGCCATCTACCGCTGAAATCCTACTCATCAGAATGACGCCACTCATGATTAGTAGAAGCAACCGCCTACCACGTGTTGTTTTCAGACAATTTTAAAAAACCTAAAGTTAGCCGTTTTGATCTACTTTTTTCCTACTAAACGTAAGTGAATACTTTAAAACTAAGGTAAGTTGTTATGTTTTCATATACATATATAAATTCATCTGTTTATTGCGCGAATTTGTTTGATTTCGTTTTTGTTCTTAGTCTTGAGATTATCTGTTTTAAAAAATGGCGCAGTTGCCGTTATTGGGCCAATTTAAGTTGCTTAAATTGGACCAGATATGCGATCATAAATTTTGAAAAGTAAGTAATGAATTTCGACGACGGTACGCTTTGTACACTATTTTTTTAGTGTTTTTAATATTTTATAATGGATTACTATCTTCATGCAAGTTTTTTTTTTTTTTTTTTTTGGGGGGGGGGCATATCTGGATTACTTTTTTAATACAATTTAGGCCTATATAAACATAAAAAAATTTTACATGTTTATGCAATAAATTTTGTTTGCAATTTCTTTTATCTTGTATGTATTTGTATTTATTTTCTTTGGATTCTTTATTCCTATGGCGGATTTGGTTCACAGAGTTGAATTCAAACATTTTGCTCCTGGAGGATATTTGAGATTCCGTGAGGAAGGGCAGACTTTTTGCATTTCTGGAGGGTGGAATTACACTTTTTTGCTATTAAAACGCATAAAATTCAAGCCTTTCGGAGGGAGGGGGCTTTATTCAACACTGTTTGAATAAATAATGTTTGCGTATAATTAATGGCAGAGTATTTTTCAATAGAGCAAATACTTTTATAATATAATGTTGAAAATGTTGAAAAAGACACAGACAAACTGTCTGGAATAAAAAAAAGGTGAGAGCAAAAGCTGTTAAAGATATAGGGGAAAAAAAAAGGAGAGAGTAAGTTTTGAAGAAATTGACCTGCAATAAGGCTGCAGCTCCAAATCTTCCCCAAAACCCAAAAAATCATTAGAAATGTTATATGCTTTGCTAAATTTAGTTAAATAGAAGTACAGAGGGAGCCAAAAAACAGTTGCGTTAACATCTTCGCCATATAAAATAAACCTTGAAAGGAAAAAAACATAAAAAATCGACTAAAAGGAAGCTATGACAGCATAAAAGCTACTGGAACATCAAGTTTAAAAAAAATAGGCGTGATGCAATTAGCAAGGAAATGATGGAAGGGAAGAACTACAATCATAATGTAAAGAAAACTTCTGTTGCAAAAAAAGTATAATAATTTAGAATCTAAAAAGAAAAATGTAGATGGTGATTATTGGTTTTACCTAATTTGTAAGAAAATAAAACAGCAGAAATTATTCAGTGTTCAGATTGCCAAAAACGTTCCATGTTGTGTGCGCTGGAAAAAAACATCAATAAACGAAATTCACGTGTAAGTTTTGCATCACTCCTTACATGATATTCAAATAACTGGCAATTAGTTTCATAATTTCTATTCTTAATTACTGATAACTTTGATTTATATTTTGACTACATTTTGATTTAAAACAATTACTCTTATTTTCAGATATTTGATTTCATTATATTTCACTGCTGTTATTTTGTTTGACTGTTTCAGTAACCGCAAACTTTACTTTTAATAAAATTAGTTATATTCACTAGTCATTAAAACAACCTGATTTTATATGGTCCAATTCAGGAGACTGGTGGTTCAACTTAGGCGACCAGTTGCTGAATTTGGACCACTTTTGACAATTTTTTCAAATTAAAATAAAATTTAAGATTTTCAAAAAGAAAAGGATCTAAAGTTTTATTTAGTTAGTAGATGAATTGATTGACCCCGTGTAGTGATATTTTGCAGATATTCCAAAAATTAAGTGAGTTACACCTGAAAATAAGCGAAGTGGTCCAAATTCGGCTACTCTCCCCTAATATGAAAGAACGGTCAAAGTGGTGTCGGCAAAAGTCAGAAAAGTGCCCCCCGGGTAAAAAGAGGGAGATAATAAAAAATTGCTTAAAATACACAAGTTAGAGTTGCAAGCGTTCTGCTATAAGTATACAAAATTTCAAGTCTCCATCTTAATTGGGGGCTGACTTAAAAAAATTGCTTACAATACACAAGATAGAGACCAGAGGGTAAATCTAAGAGTTCGTGAAGTTTTTATGATTTGTCGTGTGATCGCAAGTGTTCCGCGGTAAGTATGCGAAATTTCAAGTGTCAAACTCAATAATGGGCTCAGTTAGAAAATAAATGCTTAAAATACCCATGTTGAGGCAAGAGGGGTAAATATAAGACTTTTTCAAAATTTATGATTTGTCGTATGATGTGAGGTTTTCAGCTATACTTATGCAAAATTTAAAGTCTCCAGCATATATAGTTTCTGAAAACGGGCTCTGTGATAGACGGACAGACACATAGACAGACAGACAGAGGAGTGAGACGAATAGTGCTAAATAAAAGCACTTGGAACGGAACGTAAGCAGATAACTTAAATAGAATAATTTTTTGTTCAACAGTTTATTTTTCAAAAATTATTTTTTTGATGTTAAGTACATAGATCACCCACAAGAAAAGTGACACATCTCGTAAAAATTCATTTTGCGTTTTATTCCTCTAATAGGTCTGTCATAGGTGCGTTTTGCTACACAAAAAGTTTCATAAGAGTAGTTATGGGGCATTCTCACAATCTTTTGACTTTCATGTCCCTGAATAATAATTTTTTTATTTTAATACACTTTTTTGTGTTTTTGATTTATTTCATATACTGGGGAACATCCCATTGCATGATTGCACAAAAATATTAACTAGATAAATAAGTTTTGGATGATGTTGGGGGTCCAAACACCTGGAAAACTCCTATACCGTCCCGTGTCCCTGCAGGGACACGGGACGGTATATGCTAATTTTTAAGTTTGGAGCTATCTGGATAAAATTGTTTCAATAAAAATAATCTATGTAATTTTTTTCTGAAACTGGAACTATTGTTTTATATAAATATGTAGCTAAAAATTAACCTGCACACATTTTTAGTTTATTATTATTTTTTAAACTCTGTCCCTGGGTTTTAGATTAATTACCATCCCTCTTCTAAAATTATACAGAAAATCATTTCAGATACAGCCACATAATTTTTTTTTTCAAGTTTTTTGTCATGCAGAAGTATGCTGGAGAAATAATGTCTAAAATTCTTTGACAGGAAATTTACTGTAGAATTTAAATGAGCACTTAAATATCAATTTCAAGCATCGTGGCTTTATTGGTAGTCTCAGCGTCCCCAAGGTTTATTCCTGCACTTTTCGAGGTAAATTAAAAAAAAATAATAATAATTTAATCCAATGTTAAGAACTGTTTCTAAAAATCAATGAACATTGTGGCTATCACTTAGTCTTAACATGATTTGCCTAAAAATAGGTGGTCATTTTGCTTTCCGTTCCATCCTTACCGTCCCTTTTTTTACTATTTCGTCCCTTTTATCCAATACCATCCCCTATTTTTACCTTACCGTCCCTTCTTTAACACTCATTTAAGACAATGCTATACAAAAATTCTGTATTAAAAGTACTAAATTGTTATTATTTCTTATTTGAATGTCCTGTGTGTACTATGCAAATTCATTATAACTAAAAATTCAGAAGAAAATAAAAGGTTATAGGGATAAAATGGTAAAGAAAATTAAACTCGCAAGTTTAACTTAAACCTCAGTTAAATAAAATAAAAAAATCGCTGTTGACCATTTTTTCTTTATTTTGAATCATTAAGGCATTCGTCTATCAGATTAAAATGTTATTTTAGCAAGTTTAATTTTGTCAGATTTTTTTTTCCCAAAAGTCAAACGATTGTGAGAATGCCCCTTATACGAAAAATCTCTTAACTACGCTATATGTCCATTTGGGACCACAGAAGCGGGGTGGATTGTGTGGGGAGATAAAATTATCCGACCCTCAAAACCTCATCCTACGCCTTCATTCTTATGGGTTTTATGCTTTTATGCACGTTTTTATGTTACAGTAAAAACATGCAAATTTTTTTGCCTCTCCTGTGAAATTTACTTTTGTCGAGATGTGTCACTTTTCTCGCGGGTGAGCGATACTATCATTTTAATCACTACCAATTTTAATGAAAACAGATCTTTAAAATACCTGTTGTTTACAACAAGATTCAATATTTTTAGAAGATATATTTGTTGATATTTAACACTTTTCAATAAATCTAACAGCAATTTATTTAACATGAGATAAATGGACGCACACGATTTTTTAGCTCACAGGCTATCAAAGCCTGAGAGCTAATGTGCCCGCCCGTTCTGTATATATGTATGTACGTATGTATGTATGTATGTATGTATGTATGTACGTAACGCGATAACTCTTGATAGAAACATCCGATTTGCTTCAAATTTTTTTTCTAGGTTCATTGTGATAAGGCGCTTCCCTGATTAGTTTTCGGAGTTCATTGGTTAAGGATAAAGGGGGGAAAACGGGGTTAGTCCAACCCCTTAATTCAGATAAATGGGTTTTTCACGCAGAATCATTCGATTTGCTCCGAATTTGGTATACCGGTTTATTATGTTAAGGAACTTCCCTGATTAGCTTTGGGGATTCATTGGTTAAGGACAAAGGGGGAAAAGAGGGGTTAGTCCACCCCCTTAATTCAGATATATGGGTTTTTCATGAAGAATCATTCGATTTGCTCCGAATTTGGTATACCGGTTTATTATGTTAAGGAACTTCCCTGATTAGTTTTGGGGGTTCGTTGGTTAAGGATAAAGGGGGAAGGGGGGCTAGTCCACCCCCCTTAATTTATATAAACGGGTTTTTCATGCAGAATTATTCGCTTTGCTCCAAATTTGGTATACCGGTTTATTATGTTAAGGAGCTTCCCTGATTCGTTTTGAGGATTCATTGGTTAAGGATAAAGGTGGGCTAGTCCACCCCCTTAATTTAGATAAATGGTTTTTTTTGCAGGATTATTCGATTTGCTCCAAATTTGGTATACCGGCTTATTATGATAAGGAGTTCCCTGATTAGATTTGGAGGTTCACTGGTTAAGTATAAAGGGGAAAACGGGGCTAATTCTGCTTCACTTATTTTCTTGATGGGCATTATTCTTTAAAATAACAGTATAATATACAATTAGTGTGAATAGCCTGTGAGCTCAATGCCATCAGTTTAGCTGGGCACTTTTCTTTTTTATTTCTTTTTGTATGCAATTTAAAATAAATTAGGAATTTTTTTTCACATTCTATAGTGACATATGCATTTGTGAGGCACTGTAGAAGTGCCAGTAAAATCGGTATAGGAAATTTTCACAATTTTTGTCTGTATTTTGCAGATATGATTCAATATTGTAAATAAATGTATACACGTAATGAAAAAGATAATATTTGTTCACCATCTTTATTATTCGCCTTTATTCTTCAATACATTCTCTGGATTTAATCACATCTTAATGTAAAGACCTATTTTTCTGTTTCTTAATTTTTTATTTCGCACTTTATTCAATACAATCGCTATTTTAGCTTTTCTGCAGTCGAGCATTCTTTCGACCATATTTTGGAAAGTCTCATGAAGAAGGTTATTCAACTTGTATTAATTAACCATACTCAAACTTTTAAAGTTATATCGCACCATATCGTTAATCGCATACTGTCACCGTATTTTCTTTGCTCGATCGTGTTTCTAGCTAATTAATATATATTCCTTGCACTTTGTATTAAATTTTAGAATTAATAAATATTTTCTGTCATATTTCAATAAACAAAAATTAATCTACAAGTCTTTGAAAGGTTCAGGAATAATATTTTTTCAACTAAACATTTTGGGTTTTTAAATATATTTCTGTTACCGGAAAATGTAAAGTAAAATTTAAATTAGTATTACATACGTACGTATAATTAGTATCTGTGTAATGTACGCCGGCGTCCTATAAAATCGTGTAATTAAGCTATCTTTAAGGCTGGCTTGAAAAAGAAAGCAGACTTACGATCAATTATCCTTAACCTTTTAATTCTCTATCCCGTGATATTCACGGGCTGTGTCTTTTATTCAGATTGTTTGATTCCCACCTGTTTTATAAAATAATGTAATTGGCTTTGTTATGGTATCATTTTACCTGTCATTAAATAAGATGAATATATTTCTTTTCAAAAAAGTGGTGCCAAAAAGCAATTTGAATTTTTAAACCGTAATTAAATGCGACTGTTAAAGGGTTAAACGGAAATAAGGTAGAAGATCCATAATATAATCTAAAAACTGACGATATTATTTTTTATTCTGATTAATATTTTATAATTGTAAATTTTCATTTTCTACGTTGTATTATACTGCTTATACCTTCATACAATGTATTTTCCTTTTCTGTATTTTAAAATTACTCATAAAGAAAAATGTAACACAACTAATACATTTCTCGCACATAATAGGCACTTAATATATTCATGCTGTGTCTTTGTGAGGCATAAATAAAAAAAAAATTGGATTTTTTTTTATTTAAATCAGATTTTTTTTTATGTAAATCGGATTTATTTGATTTTTTTAGAATTCTATTTTTAATTATTGTGTTTTTAAGTTTTTACAATACATGGAGCAGTTTTTTTTATAATAAATAACTAAAAAAGAATAAATAATATTTATAATTTATAAAAATAACATAAGAAATAATTATTTAGTTAAGAAAATACTATATTTTAGTTACTGATTGGTACTAAAAAATTAAACATCTAGGCTTTAATCTAAAGCCATTCTATTATTTTGTAACTGAATTGTGCACACTAAATAAGAAGTAAACTTAAATATGTTGTAAATGAATAGAAAATGGTAAAATTCAAAAAACAAATTAAATATTCATTTAATGCAAGCTATTTATTAAGGGATAAAAATCCCAATTAATTCAGTATTTTTTAAGCAAATAGAAATAAGTCAGGATTTAATTGTTTGAACAAAAACACTAATTTAGAAGGTTTGTCCACTCCTAATTTATTACAGAGGCTTGAATGAACTAGTCCAAAAGAAGAAAATTGTCTTTCTACTCCAGCAGATGAAGCCACGGTTGTTGTTATTTGGTAAATAAATTCAATTTCAATTTCGCTGATTCTCTTTTTACCTCCATTGCGTAAAAGGACTTCAACCAATCATAATCTGTCATAATATCTGAAACTTTTTCTCAAGCAATGGTAATGTTTAGAATGGGCCATTTTTTGCTTGAAAGTGTGCTACAGTGGTGAGAAGATTTGCACAATTTTCTTTAATGAATGCCAAACCTTCTTTATTTTCCTCTACACTAAGTGAAATTTCATTTCGATTTAAAACAGAGGGACTTAATAAAACTCCAGCAAAATGACAGCCATTAATAGCTTGTTCATATCTTGCTTTAAATTTTGTAATTCTATCTTTATCTAATACATTTTCTAACTTTTTACCCAAAATTTTCCATTGATATGTACATTCGGCAAGGGAACAATCCTCTTTTTGGATTGTATCTAGGGCACAAGCAATGGGTTTCAAAACTTCAATCATATGCTCTGCATTTCTTTTAATATTTAAGTCCATTACTGTTTTCTTGATATAAGAACTTATATTTTCTCGGTGCTCTTCACATACTTTTACTATTTTTGACCAATTCAATTGGTAGAATTCAACATAAGAACTGTACCTTACATCTACTGGGATAAGTAATGCAGTGCCGCCTTCACTATTGTACCAAGCTTTAAGGAGATGAGTATTTTGGAAATATTTCACTATTTTTATAATATGATCACTGATCATTTTACTTAGTAGATCTTTTGCCAACAAGTTTAGAACATGAGCAGAACACCCATACGTAATTACATTATTAAAATCTTTTTCTTCTAATTCATTTCGCATTTTAGCCATTTTTGCAGCATTATCAGTGAGGAAACTACGAACTTTGCATTTAAATTTATTTTCTGTTAAAGGAATCATTTTAGTCACAAGTTCAGTCAAATATTCACCTGTGTGTGAAAATCCTGATGTATCTATTGTGTCAACTAAGTAGACTTCACCTCTATTTACTACACATGCACCGTAATCCCAGCCTAAGAAATCGACTAATTAAAATAATGTTGCCATTCTAAAGATGAAAAAATAATTTAAAAGAGTGTTTATGATTTTTTTTATTTCACATTTTATTTTATTTTATAAATATGTAGCAAAAAATTAACCTGCTCACATTTTTACAGTTGATATTATCTTTTGAACTCTGTCCCTGGGTTTTAGATTCCTTACCATCCCTCTTCCTAAACTTATACAGAAAATCACTTCAGGTGCAGCCACAAAATTGTTTTCAAGTTTCTTCTCATGCAGAAGTATGCTAGAAAAAGAATGTCTAAAATTCTTTGACAGGAAATTTACTGCAGAATTTAAATCAGCATTTAAATATCAATTTCAAGCATCGTGACTTTATCGGTAGTCTTACCGTCCCCAAGGCTTTTTCCTGCACTTTTTGAGGTAAATTATTATTTTTTTCTATTTAATCCAATGTGAATAGCTGTTTAAAAAAATCAATGAACATTGTGGCTATAAATTAGTCTTAACATGATTTGCCTAAATATAGTAGTAATTTTCCTTCCCGTTCCATCCTTACCGTCCTTTTTTCTTTTTGGTTCATTGACGTCCCTTTTTTCCTATACCATCCTCTTTTCTTTCCTTTTGTTCCTTCTTTAACACCCCTTTAAGGCAATGTTATACCAAAATTTTGTACTAAAAATACTACATTGTTATTATTTATTATGTGAATGTCCTGCTGGTACTATGCAAATTCTTTATAAGTAAAAAATTAGAAGAAAATAGAAAGTTATAGTGGTAAAATGTTAAGGAAAATTAAACGCGCAAGTTTAACTTAGACCTCAGTTAAATAAAAAAATTTTTCGCTGGCGACCATTTTTTTTCTTTATTTCGGATCATTAAGGCATTCATCTATCAAATTAAAATTTTATTTTACCAAGTTTAATTTCGTTAGATTTTTATTCCCGAAAGTCAAAAGATTGTAAGAATGCCCCATACATGCATCATTTGCTGCATTTTTATTAGAAAAACACAATATTTTATAATAAAAGTGCTGCACCTTTCTATCGCAGGAAAATATTTAGTTATTTTTTCTAATAAATGTGCCACATTTTTGATGCCCTGTATAAACGAACACAATTCTACAAAAATACTGCGTAAAGTTTTAGATGAATATCTTAAAATATTATATTAAAAAAAAACGTGCTTTTATGGTCGGTTTCCCTTCTAATCGAAAATTAAGACATTTTTAAAAGTTTTTTTTTTAATTGTTACTTAATATTGTTACCCGCCTCTTTATGAGAGGTTCTAAATTTTAATTAAAAATTTACTTCTCGTCAAGAAAAACAAGATATTTTTTTTTTTCATGAACTGATTGACGTAATTTAATTTTAAACTTAGGTGTGTGACTGACTATTAATAAATAACTTGATTTTATTTATTCATTATCGGTTTCCTTTTCATTGGTGAAAATTATATTAATTAAAATGAGATAGACTCTTCAGAAAGCTAGCCGACTAATCCTAATTAATGCCAAGAAATAATGATTCCTTTTGTTGAATAAGGAAACATGAAAAATTCCTTGTTTTTCCTTGAAATTCCATTACATCTTCTTTCTTTGTAAAATAAAACAAGAAAACTCCACTTCCAATATGAGGTGTTCAACCTTTTATACTAATTTAAAGATTATTTAGATATTTAAAATTTTACATAGAAATATATTTTCTTTTTTATAAGGGATATACATGTGACTGAACAGAAATTAAACAAATTGGTCTTACTCTTTTTAAGCGCCATATCTTGGCGAGAAAGATAATTTGTAGAGGATTTTCAGTTTTGGCTTACTAACTGTATTTGAAAGGATATAAGGTATATATAAAAAATGCTGAAAATTTGCTGAAATTATAGTTGAGAAAACGTCCAGTGGCTATAATATATTTCTAATGTTCAAAAAAGGTTAAAACACAAAAAAAATCAATTAAAAATTTTTTTATATGTGTCACCTCAGAAAGTTCACAATTTCTAAAAGTTTATTGAATTGGAAGAATCTTAACATATATTAATAATGAACTGAAAATATAGTTACTTTGACCGCAATGTTATTCGAATTTTCAAAAGTCCTTATTCTTGAACGGAATACCGAATCTTCTCCATTACCGTGTTCACTAAAGATGTTTCCAAGGGCAATAGACATTCCCTATTTATTTATTGGATCAGTAATTATGAGTTTATCTGTCAACAAGTTTTGCATTATATATTGATATATAAAAAATGTGATTGGAAAATATCGATTTCTTTAGAAATTGTGGTACTCAAAAATATTGTAGAGTGTATGTTTTAAATGAAAGGGTTAAAATTTGTTAACGACATTTATACGTAAAATATCATAATCTATTTCCGTAAAAAAACAACATCTTGTGGAACATTTTTAATATTTTTTAATTTAAAAAAAAATCATATATATATACTTTTTTTTCAAATTCGCTAAATCAAAATTAAAGTAAAACGATTGAAAAAGATATGTTCTGAGTTTGAACTATTTATCTTCAACTGTTCTTGACTTATAACAATTTAAGTAGAGAAATGGTGAAAAAACCCATAATGAAGAAAAACGCATTTTCATAAGAAGTCGTTACTTACGACTACGTTAGTATTGCTTGAAAACTAGATTTTGAAAACAAACTGAAATGAAAAAAAATAATATTTCCTATTCCAATTAAGATAGAAACGTGATTTAAACGTTATTTTAAGCAGAAAGGTACAGAGAAATTTTAATGCAATACATTTTTTTTTAAATTGAAAATTTGAAGATTTTTGTGTCCCGGACCCCCTTAAAACAGGACACAACGATTTTTATTTCTTCTATTTACATACCTTCGTCTTGTTTTTTCTTCTATTCGGACAACCAAGATACAGTGGATCCATATGATGAACACAATTACGTATATGGGGCATTCTCACAATTTTTTGATTTTTGGAAAAAAAAAAATCTGGCGAAATTAAACTTGCTAAAATAACATTTTAATCTCATAGACGAATGCATTAATGATTCAAAATAAAGAAAAAATGGTCAGCAGCGAAAAAAAATTTATTTAACTGAGGTTTAAGTTAAACTTAAGAGTTTAATTTTCCTTACCATTTTACCACTATAACTTTTTATTTTCTTCTAATTTTTTACTTATAATGAATTTGCATAGTACCCACAGGACATTCAAATAAGAAATAATGACAATGTAGTATTTTTAATGAAAAATTTTGGTATAACATTGTCTTAAAGTGGGGTTAAAGAAGGGACGGTAATGTAAAATAAAGGGGATGGTGCAGGAAAAAAGGGACAAAATGGGAAAAAAGGAACAAAATGGGGAAAAAACGAACAAAATGGGGAAAAAAGGGACAAAATGGGGAAAAAAGGGACGGTAAGGATGGAACAGCAAGGAAACTTACCACCTATTTTAGGCAGATCATGTTAAGACTAAGTGGTAGCCAAAATGTTCATTGATTTTTAGAAACAGTTATTTACATTGGATTAAATTAAAAAAAATAATTAATTTACCTCGAAAATTGCAGGATTAAACCTTGCGGACGGTAACACTACCAATAAAGCCACGGTGCTTGAAATTGATATTTAAATGCTTATTTATATTCTGCAGTAAATTTCCTGTCAAAGAATTTTAGATATTCTTTCTCTAGCATACTTCTGCATGAGCAAAAATCTTGAAAAAAATTCCGTCGCTGCTACTGAAGTGATTTTCTGTATTATTTTAGAAGAGGGATGGTAAAAAATCTAAAACCCAGGGACAGAGTTCAAGAAATAATATCAACCCTAAAAATGTGTGCAGGTTAATTTTTAGCTACATATTTATATAAAACAATAGTTCCAGTTTCAGAAAAAAATTACATCGAATTATTTTTATTGAAACAATTTTATCCAGACAGCTCCAAACTTCAAAATCAGCATCAGGGACACAGGACGGTAGATGAGTTTTCCAAGTGTTTGAACCCCCAACATCGTCCAAAACTTATTTATCTCGTTAATATAGTTGTGCAATCATGCATTGGGATGCTCCCAAGTATATGAAATTAAAAAAACACAAAAAAGTGTATTAAATAAAAAATTATTATTCAGGGACATGAAAGTTAAAAGATTGTGAGAATGCCCCATATGCCTTATCAAGGATTCAATCCCGGACCTTCAGCATGTCAGCGGTCCCTGCTACCCACCACGCCACAGGGCATACAAAGTAACCGAAAATTCATATTTCATAAAGTTTCGGTCTAATTTTCCATAACCGGAGTCCAAGGGAACTGTCGGCGTTAAATATAAGCGATGTGGACGAAAACTAAATTTAAATTGAACGCATTTGGAATAAACAATATGAATGAGTGAGATGTGAGTATGAAATAAACTGTCTGAAATGTAATTAATGTAAGTAAAATTATAATATAATACATTAATGCAGTTATTTCACTCCGAATCATGACAGCAAAGTCTACCAATTTGACGTAAATGGAAAATTCCCTAAAAAGGTAATTTAAATGTCAGTTTTGCCAAAATATTCAGTTATAGTCAAGTTGATTTATTTGTGTCAATAAATCTTTTGTAACCAAATTTGGCAATACTTCGCTTCATGCAAATATCTAGATATAAGTATAACTTTACGTAAATATTAAACATAATGAAAACTATTAACTGTATTGCTATATTTTTACAATAAATTCAATATCAGATTTGAAGTAACATGATGACTTCAAACCAGAAATGTGTTTGTTATTTGTCGTAATATAATTCCACTCTGAAGTAGAAAGATTTTCGTAATTGTTTTACTTTTATTTAAATTTTTCTTATATTTAGAAAAAAAAGATCTTATTTCCATATTTGTCAGTTTATATAAGAAAACTGTCTGCCGAAGAAAAGAGTTTACTACTCATGTTTTATTACGATACAAGGGATTACTATACATGGCAAATTAGGCATACAACAAGGATGAAAAATCAAATAGGAATATAGGGTTGCAAACCACTTATTTAGTCACAAATACAAGGTGTTTCACGCTAACTCAATTTGGGTTGACTATAGTAACATCAGCAAATAAATAAATAGAATGCTAAATTCATCTTTAAAAAGTTAAACTTAAAATTACACTATGTGCAAATTACTTAAAAGTTGATAAAATATTAAAAATGGGTTAAATTACTTTAATAACTCTTAGTACTTTCAACTATATACATAGCCTTCATCAGAGAATGCAAAATTAAATAGTGTTATTAGCGTCTTATTTTCAAATTTCACGTAGTTCATTCCCTCTTAATTAAACTTTCATAACTTCTAAAACCTCTAAACCTCTTAAGTAAACTTTTTCTCTTTATCCATATTTTTATTTTCCCAATGTTTTCCGGATCTAAAAATTAACTTTCACTTTCACTCCTTTCGACACCAACTACATGAAATTTGAAAATAAGACGCTAATAACAGTATTTATTTTTGTATTCTATGTCGTAGGCTATGTATACAGTTGAAAGTACTAGGAATTATTAAAGTAATTTAACACCTTTTTAATATTTTATCATCTTTTAAGCAATTTGTACATTGTGTAATTTTAAGTTTGACTGTAATAACTTTCAGAAAACTGAAGTATATTATATTAAAACATTTAAGAGACATTCTCACCTTTGTTGTTAATGTGATAACATCAAACATAAATGGTAGAAGTTTGCATTAAGCACGCCAGCAGTTTGCACTTGACGCCTTACAGTTTGGTCTGTGAATATCAATTCATACGGTATCGTCGATTCCTTGAGCAACATGTTTTTACCGATCTTTTCGTAATGTTATCACCTTTCACACAAAATAAGGTATATATCGTTATATTTTCATTACAATGTTTTTATTTTTCTCGTAATTATGACCTCAACTCGTGCTCAGTTAAGATGAATCACCCTGTATTTGCGACTAAATAAATGGTTTGCGACCCTATGTTCCTATGTGATTTTTTATTCTTGCTGTATGCTTGATTTGCCTTGTCATTTTGTAAACTTTTTTTGAATCACCCTGTATAGATGCAGCAGCGCCCTACATTGCATAATTAAAAATCTACAGGGCTTTTGGGGAGGCAGGGGGCAGAATAAAATTGGGAGATTTGAGTTAGTGTCTAGAAGAGATTTTTTTTATTAAAATTGGTAACACCGAATTACTAAGTAAGCAAAACTACAACTTCAGAATATGGCCCATGATTAAAAAAATTTCTCAGGTAAAAATTCGTTCTCAAAGTAAAAATTGTAATGGGTTTGACAATGGTTATGGATTACAAAGTCTATGAAACTGCATTAAAAAGTTCAGTTTCGTGTGTGCATCTAACATGCATATTTATTCATACAACCGCCTGCAACATAATAGAAGCTTTCGGAGTATCTAGCATCGATAATCAGAATTTTATCGAAAACTTCAAATTACACAAATTACATGTTATATAGTTTCTAATAAAGTTAAATCAATATTAAAGACGTGAAAATATTGATTTAACGTCTTTAATATTCAATAATTTCAAGCGTAATTTCACTGCTGTAAAGTAGCTGAAAAATTAATTAAAATTGTATATTCACCGATGCTGAGTTTATTTGCGTCTCATGTTACATTTCAAGATTGTGTGCTCATGAAGACTTTTCCTTCTAATAGCTGCAGTAGCAGTCTTGCCGACTTGTGTGAGTGAGAGATGCCAAGGTGGACATCGTCCTCGTGGCTTAATTGTAGAGCACTGGAGCGCATTTCCAGGAGCCCGGATTCGATTCCCTGCTTGGACATTTTTTCACTCTGTCGGGTTACGCTTAGTTAGCAAAGTGATATTTCACGTCTTTAATATTCAATAATTTCAAGCGTAATTTCACTGCTGTAAAGTAGCTGAAAAATTAATTAAAACGTTAAATCAAGTTTTTCTTAGGAATTTCAATTAATGTTAAATATTTCAGAAACAAATTTTGCTTAGTGTAATAATGCATTTCAATTAAAATTTAACCAATCTCGTCAATCCTAGCGGAATTCGTGTTGTTTTCTGCTCTTATATTTGTCATCCAATTTGATGATGTTTTGAAGAGATTGACAGTACGTTCACACATGTGTGTACGCGTACGTGAGTTTCCATACACTGATATATTACTGTAACGAAGTATACATATTAACAGCAACGAATTGTTATATTCCTCCGCTTTTTGTTTCTATTTTAGCGTCATGTTTTTTTTTTTTGTGTGTAATCTAATACCGCGATGCCAAGGTTACTAATAAAAAATCTGGAAAATTTTTGTTTTATGTTATAGATATATTAAAAACTTAAAATATGTAAAAGAAGATTATAAAGCTTTAAATGCATCTGTAGCTTTTCAATGGTAACTTATTAATTACATTGTGCTTACTGGTGCGTCGCTTTAGATTTCATTGTCTAATGATTTAAATAAAAAATTTGTTTTAACGTGCAATTCATGCATGAGAATTTTTCACCTAAAACTGAGTTAAACTTTTGATCTAAAAAAATTATAAATAAATAGAACCAGCGTGTTGATAAAAAAAAGTTAAATCCTATACATATGAAAATAAATATTTCATGTGCACTCACTATATGGTTTTCAAAACGTTGAAATCTCCGTTTCATCAACCAAATAAACCCCTAGAATAGTAAAAATATTGATGTTTGTTATAGAATTAGCATATTCCACACATTTTATTCCAGCATCAATAACTTTCGGGTGAACAGAAAATACAGTAAACACTCTGTAAGGAGGACTCCATGTAAGGCGGAAATCTGTCTAACTCGGAAAGATTTTCAAGTCCCTGCAAATCCATAGACATAGAGTAAAATTTGTCTAAGGCGAAAAAATATCTACTGCAGAAACTTTTCTTGGTCCCGATCGATTCCGCCATATATACAAATTTTACTGTATATATATAAAAATTCCTTAAAGCAGTTACTTAATATACAAAACACGATTTGGAAACTCTCCTTCCGAAACACCGTATTTATTTCCTTTACTCACAGATCTTTCTTTCACAGATTCTATTTTCTTAAAAGCTCTTTAGTTCTTTTTCTTTTTACAATTTCTTATTCGAAAAGCACCGTAGTCACCTAACAATAATACTTAGTAGGGTATTTCTACTATATGAATTTCTTTCCTTTTCTTTCAGTTACGAAGTAAGCGGCTTATGACCTTACAGAATTGCACTTTCAATACACATTCAAATTGAACAAAAAGTTTTTATTTTATAAATCCCATAATTGTTACATTAAACCGATTCTAAATACAGGGTGTCCATAAAAGGTCCTGTTATGTATTATACTAGTATGAACTGTAATCGTTGTAGGGTGTTGGTTCAAGATCACAAATGAAGTGTAAGTAAAACAAAGTTTAATAAGCGCATGCGCCAGTACTGCTTCGTTGTTGACTCGCTTGCAATGCCACATACGGAAGATGGCGACTCCTGAGCATAAAGCGTTATTGCTGTGCGCAAGATTTAAAAGCTGGTAGAACCATGCGATTTTTTTCCTTTGGGGTTTTATAGAAGATCGTGTCTACATTCCGTCGCTGTCTAATAATTTGCCAGAGTTGAGACACAGAATTGAAAAAGTTCTTGCTTCCATTACTCCGAACTTCTTAACCGAAGTGTGGTATGAATAGGAGTTTAAGTTGGATGCGTGCTGTATAACTAAATGTGCATATATCGAACATTTGTGAGAAAAACTAGGTTAGTTTACCTTCAATTTGATGTATGATTCGTTGTTAATACCCTTAATTAAACTGTTATAAAATACCATTGAAACTGGGACATTCTTCCATGGACATCATGTATATCGACAACATTGTTGTACCTTGTATAATTCACTTTCGTATATTTGTCAAAATTACTTAGATATCCCAATTAATATTCGCAGTTTGACGCAACTTTATTTAATAAATATTAAATTCTTAAAAAGTCAGGCAAATGAAAATTTAATCTTCAACTAAATATTCCTGAAAATTATGTTTCACAAACGCATTTATATATAGAAAGGTAAATTTATTTTTAATGATTAAATATGAAATATTATATGTTGACATTTATTACAGTTAATTTACAAAATACAGATTTCAAAAATAAATTTTAAAACTATTGTCCCAATTACTAGAGCGATTTAAAAAGGAAAACCCTTCCTCATATTTCACAACGTTGTTTATGCCTGCTTAAATAAACTTCTTGTTAATAATTACAAATAGTTTTGTGATGTTATCGAATAATTAATAGTTAAATACTTTGCAAATTATATTTCGAAAGAGTAATTTAATTCTTCAAAAAACTTAAGATAGTGTTTTGTCCTTCATCTCAGATAAGCATAATTAAAACTTCATCAAAATGCCGAAAAACTATATTAAAAATGAGTTATTAGTTGTTTACTTCAGAAATGAAGATTTTAAGTTTCAATTAATTTATTCAAATAGAATAATTCAAGCAAAGAAATTTCAATAAAACTGTCACGAAACTTTTTATTCAAACTACAATCTATAAATTAGTAAATGAAACCTTCTTTTAAATGGATGATTATGTCTTGTAAAAATAGGCACAATACAACTGCTCTAAACGGGACAGGTTTCAGTGACAGCTTAACGATACATTTAATCTGTTTATAATCAGAAAATATAAAAAGTTGTTTCAATGAATTTTGTATATCATTTTATAAAGCTCTGATTCAATTCTTTTTATTTTAACTTTTGTCGAAGAGGGGGGGGGGGGGGGCAGAAATATACGCGCATATAAATACAAAGATTATTGCATAAGGATAGAAGTGGAACATAGTTTTATATTTTAAACCATTTCCGGATTAAGCGGAGTTTAGACAGGACTGACCGAGTATAATTTAATGCATTTCATCCGTAGCTCGGACTGTAGAAAAGTTTACAGCATATAAGCTAATTTTTCCAGTTTATTTTTATTACCTTACTGTCAAACCCCGCGGCTTTGCTCGCGAAATAGTTGACATATGCCAGTAATATTTATTTGTCTAGTTTTTATCAGAAGAAATTATACTTTTAACAATAAATATAAAATTACTAATTAAACCACAGTTTGACTAAACTTCATTATTACACAGCATTAGGCAGAAATGAGACTTAAATTAATAAGAATTAAAACTAATTCTAAATGAAGGATAATTTATAAAATATTATGAAGCTTTTATGATAATTTCGATACTAACATAAAATGCCTATGTTGAAAAACAGACTGTCACCATTAATTTGCCAACATTAATTTTAAAATCGGTTTAGTAAGAAGGGAGGTAAGGCGAAATTAGTAAGTGTTTGAAGGTTAGTATGAGGATAATGAACTTTTCCTAGGTTTTCCTAGATTTAGGGGGGGGAAATGTAATTAGTAACATTTGAATTATAATTAATACAACAAAATTTTAAAAGAGTATTAGAAATATTATCACCTACAAGGACTTTATTATTTTTAAGATTTTTGATAACATTGTAGATGATAATAAGTTGAATTTCAGGGAGAGATTCATGGGGGAGGGGAGTCGATAAGAAATTTTGAACAGTATTATTGTCATGTTAGATATGGTCAGGATTGGTAGGAAGTTTTTGCAAGCATTTCGCTTTGTCTTTGTCGGTATAAGCAGTCGAGTTAAAAGCAGTAAGGAGAGGAATGTAAGTATAATTATAATTTAATAATTTCTTAATATGCCATAAGGAGTTATCTTTAGGATGGGTTACTGAGAAAATTATTCCAGTTTTTTTTTTCTTTTTAGCAATTGAGTTTTTAATTTTGTTATTCAATCTGTTGATAATAGGTTTATGTGAAGGGTCTCTGGCAATCTAGAAGAGTCGCCGTCTATTATTCTTGTGCTTACAAATGTTATGAATGTAGCGAGGGCGAGTAAATAATTTGTTATTTTTAATATAGTGGTATGTTGCATGCTTTTAAACATTAATAATTGTCGTATTAATCAGTTGTTAATGTCGACTATAAACAATGTCTGTGGTATTGTTAATAGTCGGCTGAGATGTGAGTTATATAGGCAGTTTTCGATTATACTCCAATCAACAGCAGCAGTGGAAGCGGCGAAGGAAGATTAAATAAATCAATTTTAAAGAAACGGGCAAATGATCAAAACTTAAATCATTAATGACAGTGGAAGTGATGGGAGACGATAAGTTTTTGTATAAGGCAAAATCAATGGTAGAGGGACGAAAATTAACTGCATCCAAACGTGAAGATGTGTCAGTGCATGGAGACTAAGTTGTGGTGTTAAATTAAGTTGTGTAGGGATTTGTTTCGTCAGGTGGTTGAATGACTGTTCCAGCGTCGGCTATAAATCTTATAACAACCTGCGATGAAGCAGTGCGTATTTTGTGAAATGAGTTGTGTAAGGTCATTTGCTAGGAATCTGAAGCGTGTAGTGTATAGAGAAACAAAGTTATTTAACATATACAGGAATTCCGGTATTATCAAGACCTGCGAAAGTAGTGTTTTGAATAGTGTAATTGGGAACGTGGTGTTTGATGGATATTGCAGTGCCGCCCAATGATGAGCCATTGCGTGGAGTATGGTAGAGTTTGAACCACGAGATATGAATACTACATCTAACTTTGCCAAATTCCTGAATAAGGATAATAACAATATTAGGATAATTGAAGATAAAATCGCAAAGTCACTGTCAGAAAAATTCGTTTTTATACACTAAAGTACTCGTCATTTTTTAACAAATAATTTCTGTACCCTTAGAGAGCAAGCTTTTTCAGTTAATTATTTCCTGAAGTCTGAAAAAGAGTTGGAAATTCCGTTTCTTCCTTGCACGCATGCATATTGGTGGTATTAATACCAAACTTTGAATTTATTTTTAAATGGAAAAACCAAACAATCAATAAATTAAAATTTCTAATTTATTTAAAAACAAACAAACAAAAATAATGTTTTCAAATTTAATAAAGTAGCAATTTTCTCATTCATTTAAACTTTTTCGCAATTTATTTTTTTAGTCTTAAAAAAATATTTGGAGGTAAAATATATTTTAAACGATCATAGTTAAACAAAATTATAGTAGTTCAATCAAATTAAAATTACCGATTTTATTCGAAAGAGTAAATACAGTCGAACCTCGTTATCCCGACACTCCAATCACCAGAAAAAACTGTCGTCATAAGCGGAATGTCGCGGAAACCAGAGTTGAAAAAATGTTTATAAAAAGCTGTATGTTTAATTAATTTAAGAAAAAAATTCATAACTGTTCTTGCAGTTTTAAGCTATAAAACATTATTATTAAACAAAATAAACATAAAAACAAAATTGAAAAGAATAAAAATCAGATTTATCATGACTTTTTTTTTATTGTTACATGAAATATTCATGAATTAAGGCTTGCTTATCCATAGATGTGCTTCCTACAATTCTTTTTCAATATTACACAATGAATTGTAACCAATATTCGTTGTTTCAGAAATGGATGTTATATAATATCTGATCGTTTCAATGCAATTCATTGCTTCAATTTTAGTCAGATGAAAAACGCAATGTAACCAATCACAAGAAAACGCCGCCTGACCAGAACAAAAAGACTGTGAGTAGAGTGATACGTCTATATGGAGCTTAAGTGGGGTCATTCATGGTGTGTGGGTTTATTTACTCAGATAAAGGAGTGAAGTAAGATTTATCATTTATCTCAATGGGTATTTTAGGCACTTTTGTGAGAAGTTTGGCTAAGACATTTCTTACCTCTTAATTTCCGTGCTTATAAGATGATTTTGAAAAATGGACAATTTTCTTGAACCGTCAGGATATCCGGAGTTGAAAATTATTCAACGATGTAAAATCCGGAGTTATTTACATTAAAATAATGTACAGAAAATAGGGACATTGAAAAACTGACGTGATACGCGGAGTGACGTGAAAACCGGGTGTCGAGATAAGGAGGTCCGACTGTATTTCTTCTCGAATTAAATTAAAAATATAATATTAATATTTTACATCTAAGAAATAACTTTATATCTTATTGAAAAATATGTCTAATATGAAATAATTTTTATCCTCTATTATTCCGTAAGTTTTAAAATACCAACCATTATTTCATACCGACGAAATGTCCCTGCAATTAAGTTTAAATTTCCGAGCTTTCAGAATTTAACAAAAGAAATTTAACAAGCTTTACCCAATCCCTCCATTTTGAAGAAAACCCATATCTTAATTTTAAACTCACCCTTTACCTAGCGCTGGCTGAGCTAGTGGTTAAGGGTGTATTCGAAAAAATATTTTTCCACCCTCAACAGTTCGAAAATTTCTGAGACATTTTCAGACACATTTTTAAAATTAAAAACGTGAAACTTGCTGAGGTGATTTCTGAAGAGATGTATAAGAGGCCGTGTAATTTCATTTTTCGCTCAATTAATTAGAATTTGATTTATAAACAATTATTTTCTCAGTACGACCATTTTTTTCATCCCCAGATCTCCCGCTTCGCAAAATCCGGTTCAAAACGCCAACTTTGACAGCATATTTTACAATATTTTCTGCATTTATCAAAAAATCGACGAGCACGGCACATTATGTACTTTCTAAATAAGAGAATTTGGCAGTTTGATGCGTTTAAGAGCAAAAGTGAATTTAAAAATAAATCGCAAAATAAGCAGTTTGGAGTGGAATACACCCTTAAGAGGTGCGAGGTTCAAAGCCAAGAAGATCCACGAAAGAACGAGAGACGTATTTTTTAAAAAACTCCACTTTTCAAATTACGGAAATTTTCTGTCCCAGAACGGAAATTTCTTCAATTAATCGGATATATACCAGTACAAGTGTTGCCATGAATATTTCCGTGAATTGAAGAAAGTTTTTTCTGAGAGTGTAGTTTTATCGGAAAGCGAAGCACAGTTCCAGAATAAGGCAATAAGAGGGGAGAGATGAGAACTAATAATTATTAAGCTCATTTGCAAGTGTGCCGTGTTCATCAATAATTAGAAATATTTTGTACATAGAGTTAGAACTTTTTTTGGATTGTATAGTTATGTTATTAATGCATTAAATTTTTTTTGTGATTTGGAGCATTTCCTTAATATCCTGAAAGATATTAAATATATCTCGATCTTCATTAGTATAGCTGATGGATTTTGAGTTTTGAGAGGACGATTTACTTGGGTTTTGAGTAGAAGGGTTAGTGGAGCTCATTTGGACGTGACGGTTAATTTAACAGAAGTGCTCTTTGAAAACAAGAGATAATGGGGTAAATACCGAATCAATTATTCAGGTTTCGTTGCATTAGTTCACTGCGAAACAAAGTATACAAAACAAACATAATTGTAAATTTTCGAAATTATATAAAAAATGTTTGCTTGAAAGAATATGTATACGTCTTCATTATAAAGTAAAATATTAGATTTTTCTTCCTTACATAACCGTAAGTTTTACCCGGATTCAATACAATATCCTAGTTACTCACAATTTTGTAAGCTATTCCTTCTCTTCAGTAACCATTTGGAGAAGGAGAATCCCCAACCATTAAACATGATATACTTCTAATATTTAGATAAACGTTTCTGATGTATAACGTCTGTTTTGTTGCCAATGAATTTCGGTAAAATCGTTTTTGTTGATTCCGAAAAAAAAAAAAATTCTCATTGTGTTTTCTCCTAAGGTTTCTAAAAATAGTGAAACATTTCTTGCATCTTGAGTACTAACGCACTAACTACAAAGTTTCAAAAAATTATGATATGATACGTTATATGAAGTAATATCTCTGCAATTTATTAGTGTAGATTGGGTAAAGATACCGTAGTTTTTCATTTTATGTTTTAAAACATCGGCTGTGGTTTTTATTTGTTATTCACTAATTTCTTGTTAAAGTTGATACATTTATGTATGATTTAAAAATTTATTTCATTTTACAGATATTATTTTAAGCATCGATTATTTTAACTCTTGCATTCCGGCATCTTACCCCAATCTTAAGGTAACATGCCAACTATCTAGGGGTAAGATGCCTTCTAGAGCGGGAACCGACCGCCATTTATGATTGCAGAAAAGCCAGGTACCACCAATCTCTAAAAACTTCATATTTATTTTTCTGGTGTTTAAACTATGACATTTAGGTAAATAAATAAATAACGTAAAATATGTTGGACACTTACCAGAAATTTTAAGACGGAATAACAATAAAAGAAAACCACTTAAAATTAGAAAACATAACGCAAACTGAATTTAAAGTATCAGTAGGTAACCCTATTCCTCACAACTGAGCGGCGTTTTCCTCTAGCGCTCACGCATGGGCAGTGTTGACAGATTAGGGATTTTGTCCCCACTTTGGGGAATTTTGAACCTCCAAGGGAATTTTGTGGGGACAAATCGTTCGTAGGGAAATGTTTGGGGACTATCAATATTTTTGGGGAAAAATTTGGGGCTTTTTTTCACTATTTCACGTAAAGTTTACTTTTACTCATCGAACACTGAATCTCTCTGGAGCTCGATTTTCATTTAGAAAACGAAAATTAAATGCAGAAATTGGATATATCAGTCATTATTATAGTGGTGATGCGCATCGTTTACAACATTACAGTTTACACGTACAACAGGTGCATCATGACATGCCTTAGATTATCCCCACATGAATTTCCAGATCACTAAGTGCGGTAGATTTTCTTAGCCATCGCAGCAGACGCACAAACACATATATAAATTTCTTTTATTAGTATAGATTTCTACAAAAGAAATAAAAACAATTTTATTACTCTTTGTTCAAAGCTGGTTAATTTGTACTTCCTGGAATGACAGTAGAGCTTTTTGCAAGACATGCAATTGCATAGTGCAATCACACTGCTACGTTTAAAATAGAACATTGCTCAATGAGCGCAGCAAACTTCTTATAAGAAACTTTAAAGAAAATTCTGCTGTCTTAAACGGCATAAACTTTTCCATTACTAAATCTTCAGGACTTATCTGAAACGTTCTTTTGCCATGCTTTAAAAAAAATTTAATTCAAGATGTGGAAAGCAGCTATTTTCTCTTTATTATTGACGAAAGCACAGTGATTGATACAACGAAGGTGCTTTGCAAACAAAGTGTTATATTTTAAGTCATATAGAAGTAGATGATGCCAACAACAAGTCAGATTCATTCAAATCCCAATTGATTTGACATAATCTAAACCTTGAAAATGTTATTGGTATAAACGTACACTGCAAAAAATAATTGTTGATTTTACAGTATAATACTGGCATCTGAAACGCCAGTATTATACTGTAAAATTAACAGTAATGAGCCGTAAAATAAACAGTAATATACTGCTAAGTAGTAATATAATGGTATATTTCTGCATTTTCATTTATAAAACGGTATACTACTGTTTATTCACGGTTTATTACTGTTAATTTTACAGTATAATACTGGCACCCCAGCTGCCAGTATAATACTGTAAAATCAACAACTTATTTTTTGCAGTGTAGAGGGAGCTTATGTAATGCATAATCATTTGCAACAATTTAATAAAAAAGAAAAGTGCCCAGTTAAACTGATGGCATTGAGCTCACAGGCTATTCACACTAATTGTATATTATACTCTTATTTCAGAGAATAATGCCCCTCGAAAAATAAATAAAGGGGGATAGCCTCCCTCCGTTTTCCTTCTTTATACGTAATCAATGAGCCTCGAAATGCCATCAGGGAAGCGCCTTATCGAAATAAACCGCTGTAACAGATTTGAAGCAAATCTAATAGAAAAACCCATTTATCTAAATTAGGGGGTATTAGCCCCTCGTCCCCCCTTTTATATTTAACCAATGAACTCCCAAATCTAATCAGGGAAGCGCCTTATCAGAATAAACCAGTATACCAAATTTGAAGCAAATCGGATAGAAAGACCCATTTATCTTAATTAAGGGGTGGGGGGTATTAGCACCCATTTTCCCCCTTTAGACTTAAACAATGAACCTTCAAATCTAATCAGGGAAGCTCGTAATCAGAATTAACCGTATACCAACATTTGAACAAAATCTGATAATTCTGCATGAAAAACCCATTTATCTAAGTTAAGGGGGGGGGGGGGTATCAGCCCACCGTTCCCTCCTTTATACTTACCCAATGAACTCCCAAAACTAATCACGGAAGCGCCTTATCAGAATGAACCTAGAAAATATATATGAAGTAAATCGGATATTTCTATCAAGAGTTATCGCGTCACGTACATGCATACATACGTACACACGTACATACATACATACAGAACCGGCGGGCACACTAGCTCTCAGGCTTTGATAGCCTGTGAGCTAAAAACGTATGTAAACGAAATTGTCGTTGCATAAAATGTATCTCTCATTCTTTTCATTTACGTACGAATATGCATGCGAAATTTTGCCGAGTTTAAAAGTTTATTTTTCGTAAATGGGGATTTTTTTTCAAAATAATGCTTGGTTTGGGGAAACATTTTTATTTTAAAGTGGTTAAACAACATTTATATTGGAAAATTGAAAACTGAAAATTTACTTTTTTGAGTAGAGACTACCGTGAGGACTTTTTCGGAAAAAAAACTCTGATTTGGGGAAAATTTCTGAAATTTTGGGAAATTGACATTCGACGATCTGGCAACACTGTGCATAGGAAAACTATGTGACACAGCATGTTTTCCAACAGGGCATCCCACCCCCAGTTACCCTATACCGTCCAAAAATCTCTTCGAATCGAAGAAAAATCTTTCAAATTCCACAAATAAGTAGTGTTTTATTCTTGTTGCTGTTTCTTTTTAATGCTGATAAAAATTCTGGAAAAAGTTTCCAGAATCGGGAGTAAATGTGAAGTTAGAATGCACATTAATTTCTATATGAAGGGAGGTGTCCGCAATTTATTATATCGTACAAAAATCCTATCGAATCCAAGAAAAAAGTTCTACTCAAATGAATAAACAGGGTTTTTTATTTATGAGAAGCAACTAGCAAGACTTTTATATTAAAGGTAATCCTCTTTTATTTTTATTTTCTAATAAACTATTTAACTATATATAAATTTTATATTTGCTTTCTGAGAGAACTTTTCTGTAATAAAACCAACGTAATACAAACATAGATATTTTTCTTCAAAAACTTTCATATTAGAAGTAGCATCTTTACAATTTCTGTCACTTTAAAATCACTTGAAGAGCATTATTTTACTCCTAGTAGTACTTTAGAATTTTTCAGGTGCTCTTAAAACTGATGCTCTTTGTCTATTGAATTTTCTAAGCTTCTTACAAAAGTTAAAGAAGCAAGATGTTCCTGAAAAACAATAAATAACAGCATTAAACTTATAAATTGTTATTTAAAAATATTAATAAATAAAGTCTAAAGGATAAACTGACATAAAGTGACATTTCTGACAGAAATTCCAGCTCTGGAAAGAAATGATCTTACAAGAAGAATGCTTCTGTTAAAATGAGAGATGGTAGAAATAAACATTTGTTTTCATATTTTAATAGGCATAGTTGTGGAAAAAGTATTTTTTTTAAGCTTTCTTTCAAGAAAACTCCGTTTTATACTGCTAACTATCGAATGAATTTTAAATTGTGTTTTTTGTATTTATTTTTATATAGGTGGTTAAAAATACAGGCGAATTTCTTTAAAAAAAATTGCCATAATTCCAGTTATTTTTTCATTTTTAACTGGGGTATTATTTTATTTTACATATCTGACCGTTTCTAAAATAATTGCATAACTTATATATAGTTTCATTCGTAGGAGGCAATTTAATATATATGGGCAAAATATAACATTATATATTAAAGTACAATGCTAGGCTAAAGCCTAAATGTTAGTCACATTTTTGATAAAGAGTCACAATCTTACAATAAAATTTACTGAATATTTGTGAAAAATATTTCGAAATCAATTGAGTGCATTTATTTGCATTATGTACTTTTGTACTGTTGCAATTGTGTGTAAACATATGCTTATACATGCTGCAAATGTTACACTGTTCATGTTATTTTCAGTGCGAAGATTCAGAAACAGTTAAAAAAGATTGGACTTGTAAAAAATTCTTCATGCAATAAATTGAAAAATAATACATTTGTATTAAGTTATAATAATGCATTTTGCATTTTTTTTAAAATAAGCCCTTCCATTATATCTGAAAAATGCGAAAAACATTTTGCTTAATATTTTTCTTGTATTTATAATATTCTTTTCAGTGTGTTAAATATTATTTTCATCATTTTGGTTTCGTAGTAAATAAACAGAAAATAATTAAACGTATTCCAATGTAATGCAAATAGTTCTTTCCAATAAAACACAATTACATCATTCTGCTCATCTATTCGTCATTGTTCTATTATATAAATGGAAATATTTTATGTAAACAAATAATTAAAATACTATTTTAAATAAAAATGTGCAAATCCCAATTCATATTACTTCATAAATCATTTTTAAAAATCAAAGACTTTCCTTTAATCGCACTTTTTTATGTATCATTTTTACGGGATAGATTTCTCTGATTATATTTAATAAATGATGGAGAAAGTTCTATATTTTTCAACCAAAATTATCAGATGAAAAGAAATTTAAATAGCACCCAAAATCCGTTAAAAATGCATAGATCATTAGTCTTTCCATGCTTGCTACAGAAGTTTGAACGTCGAGATATTTCTGCCTACCATTTCTTTCTTTTCTTTCACAATTTATATATTTAGATACTTTTCACCATTAAATTTAATCAATAAAATAAAAGCAACATCTTTTTTAAAAAGTTACAACTTACAAAAAGAACAATTTAGAAGTTAAAATATGTATTTAATTCTATTTTATACAAAATGCTTAGAATGCTTTATTGCAGCATATTTATTTATTATTTTACAAAGTAAGTACTCTTTGAATCGCATTCGAATTGCTTCAATGTTAAATTATGTGCTGAAAATCTGTTCTGTTGTACATGTCTGGGAATATAATTAAAATTTTTATATTATAAAAGTTTCCATTTAGCAGATGGCATTTGTCAGTCTTCTTTCAAACGTAAGGAAGCACTTTTTTCTCGTCAATAAAATGTTCTTTTAGTTGTGCTATATTAATTGCTGCTCATTAATTGCATTCTCCTAATTAACGGCTATTCTCAAATCCAGAGAAATTTCTTTCTGACACATTTCTGAATTCATTTTTGCACGTAAACGCATGGAATTGGCAGGTGATCTTATTTAGAAACTGTGTAATCGAAGGACGTTTTCCATTTTTTTTGTAAAGACAAAAGATCTTTCAGAAAATAAACGTAAAACTTCACGTAACTACGTAAAATTTCATATTCAGTTAGACGTTGCCGCAAGCTGTTACGGATTAGGTTTTGGTGTAAACCGCACAACAGGTGGCACTGCTATGCTGAATTTTTCGCGATTTTCTCAAAAGCTGTATCTCAAAAACTAATGAAAGCAATTTAATCAAACTTAATATTACATTTGCAATATTACATAATTACATTTTTACGTAAATAGATCTATATTAGACTTGAATGTATATCGGAAAACAGGTGCTGATTTTATACTCTTTCGTTAGGAAATTTTGGTTGCGGACATCTAAGAGCGTGGGTTGCGAAATTCAATCATTTGTTTGAAACAACGCGATACATATATTTCCTTGTTAAATGCATCCAATTCAACGAACCTCTATACCCTTAGAATCATCATGGTAGGCATAGGTTTTTATTTATAATTTTAGCAGTGTGATAGCTAATTTTGAATTATTAACATATATGAGATAGAAGAAATTTTTGATATTGGCACATCGGACTAATAAATTTGGATGTTGATGCAGTGCGAACTTCCACTCCTTTCTGAAAATGTCTATAGCCGGCTCCAGGAGATATTTCAGGTTATGCGATCCTGGCTAATATACTAACGACTGAGTGGACTGGGCATATTTTTTATCGCTATATATGTTGAATGAAAATTGTCTTTGCAACTTTGTAACTTGATAATATCTAAAACTGAAAAAGAGTCAAGTTATGTTGCGTTTGCATGAATCAGCAATATATGAAGTTTTGTTTGTAAGCGAAACATTTCTTAATCAAAGATTTGTAAATTTATATGCACAAAAGCTATCCTTAAATATATGGATAGAAAGGTATCTTACGTTGGCCAATCAGATAACTCCATATAACGCTGTGTAATTTTTCTACCAAACTGTCTATCTATATTTATATGAATATGTAAGGAATTAACAGACAAATGAAAAGGAAGATGCAGACCCCTCATTATTAGACACATTAAGACGAAAACTGCAGAAGCTACCGAACCCGTTTCGATGGGAAAGCATACGGAGTTAATTTTTACATGGTGGTGTACGGTAAAAAGGCGGTTTGTCGTCTCCATGTGCAACAATAAAGTCCACTTCACATTAACGTCCAAAATTTGTTGAAACTCAATTGCAACTTATTTATTAACTGAAACCTGTTTTCTGGTCTTCACTTCCATCCAATCATTACCCAAGCAAAGACTGCACCACCCGTATGTCCCCAAACCCATCCATTTTAAACCCACCAAGCGTGACAATGTAAATTGTCGTGAAGTGTGTGATGATGTAAATTGTCGTGTAATTAGCCGTGAAGTGCCAAATTAACATAGATAATATCAATCTAGAATTGGCCAACACAGTGATCCATGACTACCAAGGTGCTAGTCACGTGGATTACCGCCATACGGATGGCAGACGTTTTTCGCATAGCTGTCACGCTCTCCGCCCGGCAGGTAGGGATTTGATCAGCCTAAGAAAATAAGAGTAAGATGCTGAAATCTGCCCTGTCAGATCAACAGATATCACGTTGTATGATTTTTCTATCACTGTAACTATCTATCTGGCTATATATGTACTGTATATACATATATATATGTTTGTGTGTGTGAAACACTCTACGAGTATATTAATAACGTAACATAAACTATTATTTTATTTATTTATTTATTTGATAAAAATAAGTATAATGTAATAAATGCGGAAAGAGAATAATCTTGTACTGAACAAAATGTCATAAATCAAGACAAGCGCTAAGAATTTTAATTATCCGTGGTAAAATGGCATACATTCTACTCTTACAGTTTCGTAAAATACGTGTGTCAGTGGATATAGTATTTTCTGACTGAATTACTGCGCTTTTCCCCTGCTTTTCATGATGTTATCACATTTAAAACAGAGCAAATAAGCCTTTTCAAACTTCTTAAATCTTTTTTTTAAATTATTTTAACTGAAACTCAGCTTTAGTTATAATGAAACATCTCTTATTTTTTGACGAACTAATTGGATTGCCCCCACCCATCACGTTCATTTTCCTTTTTATGGAATGTAAGTAAATTTTAATTAAAAACTAACTTGCCTCCTTGAAAACGAGATAATTAATTTTTTATAAACTGATTGACGTAATTTAATTTTAATCCTGTGCATATAACTGAATAATAATAAACGTCTTGAAATTTTATAAGGAGTGTCACTACCTGGTGCATATTTCTATTAATTTTAATGGATGTAAAGTATCATAATTATAACGAGATATGGTATTCTATTAAAAATGTTCCAAGTTTTATGTTATTCTTTAAATTAACATTTGCTCTTACATAAGAAATCTATATGTACATACGTGTATATTCTTATAGCGAATTAAAATTTGTTTATATTAGCATAGTTAAGAGAAAGTACACAATTTCAATTGCTATCAATCGGTCTTAGCATTTTTTATGCATTTTAATAGAATATTTTTATGTGAAATTTTAGTATTTACCATTTCAGATTTAACAATATACATGAAATGTGTTTGAAATTGACAATTTTAATGAAAACATTGATTTTAAAAATGGTTTTGTCAATTTTTGTATTTAATACATTTAGATCGCAAAAAGTTATTTACTCTTTAGGAAACACATTAAAAAAAAATCAACTAGGTTTTCAAATGATAATTATGCGAGTTTACGCAGAAAAAAAAATATACATTGTTATAAAATTTCATCGCACTAGACTACGCTGTTTACGCTGTGTTAAATTATTAGTTTTGCGTCCCGCCCCCCCCCCCTTTTTAGATTCAGGAAAGTACTGCTTCTTTCACGAAAAGAATACGACCGTGACGAATAACTTGCATGTGACCATGGAAAATATTCTCTTTCGAAAATTCTCCAATTTCCTACTGTCATGTGAATGTCGAAGGTAAAAAAAAAAATAAAAAAATAAATAAAAAAAAAATACTTGGATGTGCCAATCCCAAAACTTTCTTTTATCTCATACATGTCAATATTTCGAAAAGTTGTTACACACGTTAATATTTCAGTGTTGATTTCAATATTGATTTCAATTTAAATTTCTGTTTCATTTTACTAGTCGGAGTAAAAACGAGCTGATCTCTATCATAATATTCAATAAAATCAATATTCTTCCTTTTCTGTTGTACGTCAGCTACTTGAGAAAAGCCCGGTTTTCTAGGTGCAAATTGTCCGTCGTTGCTTGCACAGCCGATGTACAAAAGAACCATTTGAAATTTTAAAAAAATCGAGAGGCTCCCCTTACGCTGAAAACTCTAATTTTCAACTGTTGCCTGACGTCAATAACCAATAATTTATATGTGAAGTTTTGTTCAGTTCTATGCATAACTTTTTACGCTTTTTGGTGTTATAATATTAAAAATGACACAAAAATTATTACACAGCCTCCTTCTTGCGGATTGTTCGCGAATTCACATAGGACCTGCTGGCCATAGTAAAAAAAATACGTATGAAATTTTATTCAGCTTTATGCAATAACTTCATGCACTTTTAGAATATACAAAGTGGGCATACACACATACGGACACACGAAGGGACATTTAGTATAAACATGTTTTTTGGGATCTGTGA
The DNA here is from genome assembly GCA_963932465.1 of Maratus speciosus. Taxonomy (NCBI): domain Eukaryota; kingdom Metazoa; phylum Arthropoda; class Arachnida; order Araneae; family Salticidae; genus Maratus; species Maratus speciosus. Next base: position 170,644,290 of record OZ010790.1, on the reverse strand, counting down.
TCCCGAAAACCGGAAATCGAAAACAATTTCGTTTATAATAGAAAGAAGAAAGTAAAAAACTTTGTAAAGAAGACAGCAGTGGAAATACTTGTACACTGCACCAAATTTTATTTTGGAAATGTGTTTTTAATAATAATAATATTATGATTAGATACCAGAAATTTTAATGAATATTTTTCCACTTATTTAATAGCAAATTATTGTAACAAAAAAGTCAAATATCTTTATTTAAATTTAGTGGTTGCTTAAAACTTAAATTTATTAATTTTTCAATTTTAATTGATCCATATATGCATAGCTGCGTAGTGTAAAGTTTCTTACGCTCTGCTATGCGCTAGAGGAATGTTAATAAAATGTTGTTGTTTAAACTTTTGACCCATTTGTGTATACGCATTAATAAAGATTTTTTTTTTTTTTTTAAGTTCCGGTACCTTAAATTTTCTGAGTTAAAAGGAAGTAGTTGTGTGTTTAAAAATAATTTTATTGGCTGTCATGTGTAATTTATACTTCAGTTTTGTATACAGTTATACAAATTACTGACAAGGGAACCACTTTTGGTGTTGCTCGCACCTAGCATTGAGACTTGGTGCATTTTAAAGCCCTATATTATGAAGTTTGAGAATCATTAAAAATTTTTTGTTAAAATAATATTTCTTGATTATACAGCAGCATAACTTTCTGAAAATGCAATTTTCGAGACCACTTATCGGACTATTAACATTGAATTTTTTTAAAGAAAAGCATTTAAAAATAAAAAGTAGTTAATAATAAGTATAAAACATTGAGAAAAGTTTGAAAATTCCTTAAAAAACCAACGAATTTGATTTTGAAAAATTGCAACTTTATATTCATATTTTTGGCGGGGAAACAGATGGCGTTTATTTTCAAAAGTAGAGCTTTGCGGCAACCCTAGCCAAATGTCATAGCTGAATTTCTAATAGCTAGAAATTGCAATGTCCTACCTATTTCGCAACAGTAATTTTTCTAAATTGTGTAAAAATATTAATTTACTTTATGATTACTTTTACCGAAGAACCATTTAATACAGCAACATTTCATTTTAAACATTCGAAACTTTATTTCATTAGATTTTAAATGAAAATCGTTTGCTTATTTTGGATTTCACTAAAAAATAGTTTTCAATGATCTTCGAAGCTTTTATAGAATTATATTTATTACTTATATAGTTATCGTCTGCATAGAAAAAAAAATAAAAACCTAATATTTGTTTCTTATGCTATCAATTATTAAAAAAAAAAAAAAATGCAATCTCATATAATTCTAGTAATATGTTCTGTTCATTTTCTCTTTGGATAAAGCGGGCGGAAAAATTGTAGCGCTATATTTGGCGACTTAACTCACTTTTGGCGTGAAATAAACAAATAAATATGTAATAATAAAAAATTAAAAGTATAAAAAAGTATATAAAATATTATTTTAACAGAGAAATTTTTTCGGTTTTCTAACTTTTATGTATAGGGCTACAAAACGCAACAGGTCTCGATGCTAGGTGCGAGCAACACCAAAAGTGGTTCCCTTGTGAGTTTAAAAAGTATTTGCATGACGAAAGTAATTACAGTAATAGTTTTGATTGAGATCAACTATTACCATTTATACATAATTTAAGGATAAGTATTAATTATTGAAACTGTGTTGCTCCTGTGTTCGAGCTTGATATGTAGTTTATCAGATAAGGGTTTTTGGGGAATACATTAATTCACTTGACCAGTGATGTAATCTATCATCCTGTTTTACTACACAAAATTTTTAAACCCGCATGGTTAAACCTCCACTGCACATTAAGCTATGAAACAAAATAAACCATATATCTAAAAGATCTTAAAATTCATTCAATAATATTTAATTTTACATTTGTCCACCTCACTAATTCAAACATTTCTATTAAATTTTATATTATAATGTTTTTTCTTTCTTCTGGAGAAAAAAGTTTTGCTCTAAATGTATGAACCTTACGGAAAGATGAGAGAATATTTTCATGATTTCCCTGAATACTATTATAAAAAAATACTGAAACATGTTTGGAAAAGAAATGCAGCTTTTTGGAACTAATCCCAATTGTAAAGTAAATCGTATAATGTAAAAAGTCATGTGTAGTAAAATAGAAATACTTTAATTAACTCATAAAATTTTCATATGAGTTAATTAAAGATTGAATTTTCTAACCTTTCTCTCGTTGGCGACTGTGTGTCGCGCCATACTTGAGTTTCCCTCATAACATACTGCGTGAGAACAAACGCACTAGACTATTTATATAATAATTTTTCGACATTATAACTCTAGTAGAGAGAGAAGTATACATAGAGAAGGATTTAAACATCATACATTACACATTCAAAACATGAATAAAAATGATTTTGGGTGTTTTTGAAGATTTCAGTAGTGATATTTGATAAGCAATTTTCATTTCAAATATAGTTTAAATTCTTGCGCTTACGTTATTTTTCATGCAATTTCGACTTAATATTTTTTTCTTTTAAAATTTTGGTTGCATCATGTTCTAAAATTATTAAGAAATTATATATTACAATTAAAATTTATAAATTGTTATCTATATCTTGTAAGAACAACTGATTTTACATTCAGCTTAAGCAAAACAAAAAAACATCGCCATCATATTCATTACATACAAATTTTTCAAAATATAAGATATTCCACATCATCAACAAAATTAATTACAAAAGTACTAAACAAGTTCTTTTTACTTTTAAAATGTCTTGTCAATTATTGAACATTCTTGTCAGGATATTGTTTACTTTTTCTCCCAGTAACAATATTTTCCCTGCAGAATATAAAACGCCAAAAGACATAGTCTTTTAAAGCGCTTATTTGATATGAGAGTCATGCTTTCAAAATACCTCTTTTTAAACCCTATATTTATTTCCTTTATTTCCCTCACGGATTTTATTTTCTTAAAAGATCTTCCGTTATTTTTTTCCTTAACTATTTTTCTTTCGATGGAGTGCGCTTCCACCTGAGAAGAATAATTTTTAGTATTTCTTTCTTGCTTAAATGTATGTTTACTATCTTAAAATCAAACAAAGCATTTTTGTTATTGATTGTGGAAATTGCATCTAAATGTATCAAAAACACATTCTTAATTTCATGACCAATTTTTTCTTAAATTTGTTTCTCAAATTCTGCAGTATGCTTGCAAAAAATTGTACATACGAGATGTTCCATTCATTAAATTCAATTCTTCAACTATATTTACCAGGATATAAAACTTGGACTACAGGGTTACACAACAAACTGTTCGGTGTACAAAGCACAGGTAAAAAAAAATTTAATTAAAAACTCTAACATATATTTTTTACGTTAAACCTATTTTTCTTAGATTGCCCCCCTCCCCCCCAAACAACATCAAGAGGAATTTTATACGAAAAATATTGATTATGAATTCAAATAAAGTTTTACAATTTATTAAAAAAGATACTTCGTATTAGCCGTATGCACGGGTTTAATAGCTGAAAAAAAAAAATCCAAAAATTTCAATAATTATACCAGGCTTATTTATTATGATTATTTCGTTGCTAGTTCAATTATACATCTGTTAAACTTGTGTTTTTTTTTTCTTGGTAAAGGTCTAAAAATTCAAAATTCATAACTGAATTCATTCGTTGAATAATAACTTGAAACAAATGTCGATTTACTTACATTGTTTACATAGCAAAGTGATAATAATAATAAAGGTTAATGTTAATCGTAATCGGACTCTACGTGATGGAGATAGATTTGTTTAAAAATCATTCTTCAAAAATATTTTAAAAACCATTAAAAAATCCTTAAATTGAGACAGTGCTTTCAAACAAATTGCATTTGAAAGTACATATTTTACGTATTTAAACATATAAAAACTTACATTTTGCGATATATAGAAGTTAATTAAGTTACAAAAGCGCAAAATTTATTAACGTCCGGTTATGGATATTGCGAATATGACATCGGCGTTACAATTGGGCATATTTTTGCCTTATAATATAGATATAAATCTAAAGTAATTTTCTTGTTTACAAAGGTGCTAATAAATTTTATATATATAGCATTAAAAACATTTTTCACATTTTTCAAACTCTAAGCTATTGATGACTCTGAGTTCTATAATTCTGTAAGAATGTAAAATTAATTTCAAAATTAAGTTCGCGATTTTTTTTTTTTTTTTTTAGGGGGGGGGGATGTTTTCTATGAATGACACTCATTTTTCGCGTTAACTTAACATTAAAATTAGTTTTAAAAAATGCTGTCGGGTCATTATAAAATTTAATTTTTTTTTCTTGGTAGCGGCGCCATTTTTTTTAACTTTCCTATATTTTATGTATTCAAAGTTACATAAAAAAGCTATCATTCATTCATAAAAAAAGTTCAATCTTTAAATTCTGTTGAGTGAAACCCCTGCAAAACACACTGGATGCTACTGTTTCCGTCGAAATTTTCAAATATTTTATTTTTAATAAAATACTTCTAATTGTTAAAACGTTTCGAAAATTTTTTAGGTGATGTAAAGTTTATTAGCAGAGATGTTCTAAAAATTGTGACATACGAACGTTTAGCCACTTTTATCGTTGCAAAAAGATCGTATCCATAAGGTGTAAAGTGACCTGCGACTACGAATTTTATTAAAGGATTAAAATTCGTATTCTTGAAAACCGATTGCACCGTCCAGAGAAAAAGCTTTGAGCTTTCTTTACTTACGTATTTCTTGTTAATGGGTACTTCCAAAGTTTCGCCCTGGGGAAGCGATGTCCTATGGAGAAAAAAAAAAGAGAGCTCGAAAACGACCCTTTTTGAAAATTTTTTGAAAGGGTTAATAACGATATTTTTAAAACTAAATTCGGCATTTAACACGTAAAAGTAGTTTTTCAGAATATGTCTTCCTTTTTTAACTAAACCTAACAGTTTAATCTATAGAGGTTAAACAAAAACAGCGAAAAAATTGAAACCGGATATTCTGTTCTTCATTTCATTCCGCAGTATAAATCGGGCGAGAGCTTTTGCAGTTTGAGAATGAAAGAGATGAGTTTTCATGACAGTTCGTCATCGTTTTTAATTATTCTATCAACTAATTAACAAAACATGAAAATTCTGAGTATCAGGTGCATTCGGACCTGCCTTGGACTATTCTCATACAAATTTTCAGATTTTTAATGTGGTAGTTTTTGCTAGCCATCTCGAAACACAGACACATATATGGACAGAACAAAACTTTCTTTTATTAATATAGATATTCTTTTAAATCCCCCCCCCCCTCTCCCACAAAATAATCGAATTTTTTTTCTATTTTTAAGAACTTTTTGCAATATTTTTACTGCATTGTAGCTATAAATAAACAATTTCCTAAAACCTCTTTGAAATTATAACTACCGCTTCCTCATTCCTTTAATTTTGCCGCTTCCTCCGTAACCACCGAGAAAATAGAATTTAAAATCTTTAAAACTTACAAAATACGTATGCGTTATTACACACACTGTAAATTAAAATGTCTGAAATTCAAACACTTAAGTGTCTGAAACGGAGTGTTCAGTTTTCAGACATTTTAAAATGTCTGAATTTTTTCAGACACTTTTCGTGACTGAATTTCAGACACTTCAAACGTCTTAATAGCATCCATTTTTTTTGTGAGCATCATACGTAGCCATGTTTGACCACGTTGAATCCTGGAAAAATATTTGGCTGGGGTCCTGCCCCCCCCCCCCCTACAACCTGATTTTCCTGGTGCTCCCAATTTTGGTACGCAATTTTTGTTAAGCTGATAAATTAAATCTTTTACGACATTTTACTGATTATAATCAATATTTTGAACTTCAAGAGTAGAATAAGATTAAAACAAAAAATATTTATCTAAATATTAGATTTTTAAAATTTGTTTTATTTTTAATCTTATTTTACTTTAAAAGTTCAAAATATTGATTATAATCAATACAATTTCGAACCAGATTTAAAATATAAGCTTTACAAATATTGCACATCAAATTTGTGGGCACTAAAATCGTAGGGGGTCGGTGCACGGCCCAGTATGCCCATTCTTTAATCAAGAAGTTCTTTTGCAAAAAATGCAGCCCTGCATTATTGTTATCTCAGTTGAGATGTCCGGTATTCGGGAGTATCCGTTGTAGAGGTTAATGGACATTCCCGAATAGCTATTCTGAAACATCTATTTAGCGAATACTTTTTTAATCCGCATGGCATACATATTTGTATATTTTTACCTCACAAAAGCAGACATCTCCGATTATCGGACAAATTCAGCGGCAAGGGCTATTGAAAGTACATGGATAAATATATATATTTCTTATAATCTTGTCCTACTCTACTTCATATAATTTAAAAATAGATTTTTTAAAAATTTATATTGCCACATAGGCAATTTTACATATATATCAGATGATAATCACAACAGCTATTTAACTATGAATAAATAAATAAATATTCTACTTTACCCTTTGCACTCGAGGGCTCCGGAGCGGAGCCATTTAAAATTTGTCTTCAAACTCGAGGGCTCCGCTACGGAGACAATGCAAATAATTTTGTGATACCTGTCTAGAAAAGCCAAGATTGCATGGTATAACAAAATTATTTGCATTGTCTCTGTAGCGGAGACCTCGAGTTTGAAGACAAATTTTAAATGGCTCCGCTCCGGAGTCTTCGAGTGCAAAGCTTAATATTGAGAAAAAAATTACTTCGGTATTTTGTTTATTTATATTTTGTGTTTTTTAATCTTGTCCTACTCTAAAAGTTCAAAACTTTCATTATAATCAGTGCATGATTTAAGGTATCAACTTTACGAAAATTTCATACAAAATCCCCCCCCCCCTCCCTGAAAAAAAAATAAAAATCCTTATCATTTAAAAATTAGATTTTTTAAAAATTTATATTGCGACATGGGCTTATTGTTATCATTCTTATGAGCTACTAAACAAGACATCTTTAAAGCAAAATAAAGCCAAAAAAAAAAAGTTAGCACATGATATCACTATGATACAAACTTGCGATGCTTATCAGTAAAGTCTAATTGGAAAATGACCTTCGAATCCACACATGCAGCGAAATCTAAATAAACAAATGATTTCCTTTTTCCTGACTGGCTTACTTCTATGTTTTCAAATCAAAAGTTTTCACACATTAAAAGATTTAATAGCTTTAGAAATATATCTAAGAAATACTTGAGATAAAAATTCATTTTCAATTATATATAAATTTCATGAAAATCAATTGATTTTTTTTTCCAAAAGTGAAAGTTTATAAATATATTTTTTAATTTCAGCTGAATATTGTTCAATGGAAAAAAAAGGCAATCCCGAAAATCCCGGAATTTTCCAGTAAAAATTCCGGGATTTTCTAGGTTAAAATTAAAGCGATATACCGGGATTGTAATCCCAAGCTAGGAAGTAAGAAAACTTTAGGAGATCTTTCAAAGTTTTTTTTTTTTCTATTTCCTTGTGGTCGAGTATGGGATAAGCATTAGCCATTGAAATTGAAACTAAGAGCTGCCATATTGAAAACAAAACAAAACAAGAGAATGAACTTAACTTTTAAATATGTCTGTTTTTTAGCGATGTTATTACTTTAAATTTGAGAAAAAAGATGAGAATAAATAATACATAATTTGTAATAAAAGACAACGTCATAAATTAAAAAATATATACTTCTAGAATTAGTGGTGTTTTTTTTTTGCAAAAAGATTCAAAACTAATTAAATTTCATGTAAGATTTTGTTTAGTACAATAAATAAAATCATGAAAGACACTAATTTTAGTACTATAAAGAAATTATAACACTTACATCAATCGCTGTTTGCAAAAGGTAAGAAATATTCCTCGATTTGAAATTTTAAAAACTACCACATCCACAGTGAGGGAGAAAGACTTTCATCAGTTTAAAAGGTAATCCCATAATACATCCGACTAGCCATATTTAAAGAATGAGATGTTTCATCCTCAAAACAGGACCCGCCAGACAAAAGTTTTTTTTTTTTTTTTTTTTTTTTTTTTTTTTTTTTTGTGCCAGCTTCGACAGGACGAAGATGAATAACACAATATTATTGATATAAATTGATACCAGTTAACACTAAGCCCATTGCACACGCTTTGTAGAATTTCCGGGTGTACTATACGGGGTTTCTACTTCTGTTCTGCGTCTATCCCGCCCTTGTATCGACGACATCTTCTAAGAGACATTTGATGTCGAGCACACACATCAGATGTATGTATTCAATAAATAAATAATCCAAGTTAATACGAATTAAAATCACAGTACTTCACATTTCGCAAAAAACGAATTAAAATACACGCGTACATAAAAACAAACTTTGTTTGAATTACAACGTATACCACTTCGAACGAAGACATCTAAAACGCATGCGCAACTGGGAGTGCTAGTGCCCCCTGGTGGTTATTGCGTCGGAAGAATCAAAACGTCTTAAATTAAGACACGTTTAAAGCAATGAAGTGTCTTCAAATAAGACGTTTGCGGATATTTTAGACATTATTCTCAGTTCGTTTACACCATGGTCATAGTAAGACACATATGTATCTTAAATTAAGACATCTATAATGTCTGAATTTTCAGATTAAGACACTTAAGTGTCTAAAATTCTTTTTCAGTCACATATGTGTCTAAATTTAAGACGCTTCTATTTGCAGTGCAGTAATATAAAAAAAATAAATAATCAATCATCCAAATAACTCTTTCAAAATATCTAATTATCTCCCTTCGTTGTCCTAATTATTCAATTTAAAAGTGTTTAAACTAATTTTGATGCACTACTAGGCAGACTTGACTACATTAAAACAGAGAAATTAAATTTAAAAAATATATAAAAACATTTAATAAAAAAAAAAGCATGTACAAAAATAGTCGTTTCGCCGTGCAACGCGCAACCTCATGAGTACACACATCAGCAATAACTGAATATTGTAACATGTCCTGGAAATAGTCAAAGTCAAAGTTATTCTTTAAAAACACCACACCCCAGCCTTCAAGAATACATTTATTTTGAAAAATAATTGCAACGCTTACGTATCATTAAAGATTATTCATGGAAAACTGGTTCACTAGACTATATCCTTACACGCTCAACGAATCTCATACGATACCGAAGGAATAATTTGTGATTCTGAAAGAATGACTTTGACTGTGTCCAGCACATGTTTCGATATTCTGTTATTGCTAATGTAATTACTGATGAGGGTGTGCGTTGCACAGCGAAACGTCTATTTTTGTATATATTTTTGATTTAATTAAATGTTTTTATATATTTTATTAATTTAATTTCACAGTTTTAATGTAGTCAAGTCTGTCTAGTGTATCAAAATTTGTTTAAATATCTTAATTCAGACGTTAAAAATGTATATGTATCTTTTTTTTTTACACCTCCAGAGCACACAAATCTCAAATCTTTAAAACGCTTTATTTCATATATTTTTCTTCTCTAATTTTATGTTCTAGCAACAATAATCAATCATCTAAATACGAGCAACTCCATAAAATATTTAAACAAGTAGGAAATAGCTCGTCAAACGTGGCAAAAAAAGGTGCGTTCGTACTATAACTAGTTTTATAATTTTTTTTTTTGCACCCCATATTGTACTGAATGTATATTTTTTTCACTCCATAAGTGCATAATCTGTAACATCATTAAAATGCACTTGCAATAAATTTTCCCATTGCCCGTAATGTAACGGAAAAATTTTGACTACCCCTGTAATTAAACTATACATCCAATTTTCATAATATCTGAAATGGCTCGACAAAATTTTACAGCAATTATATATTTAAAATTTCAGACCATTCGGAAGACTGTAAAATCATTAAAATGCGCTTGCAATAATTTTTTCCCATAGGCCACAATGTAAAGAAAAAAATTTGAATGTCCCTGTAATTAAACTATACATCAGATTTTCATAAAATTTGAAATGGCTCGATAAAATTTTGCAACAATCATATATTTAAAATTTCAGACCATTCGGTTGGGTAGTTTTTGCTCTGTTATATGCAGACGGACCGAACGACGACTATAGGTGCTACGTATTTATATAATTAAGAACGCACCTAAAAAAGATAATTTCTCAATATCGTGAGGGGGGAGACAAAGAATGTCTTTCCACTTTTTAGATGCGTTCGTAATTATGTAAATACGTAGCACCTATAGTCGTCGTTCGGTCCCGCTGTCTGTCCGTCTGCCCGTCTGTCTGCATATAATAGAGCAAAAACTACCCAGCCAAATGGTCTGAAATTTTAAATACAAAACTGTCGCACAATTTTGTCACGTCATTTCAAATTTTATGAAAATCGGATGTATAGTTTAATTACAGGGACAGTAAAAAATTTTCGATTACATTACGGCCAATGGGAAAAAATATTGCAAGTGCATTTTAATGATGTTACAGCTTTCCGAATGGTCTGAAGTTTTAAATACGTAATTGCTGTAAAATTTTGTCGGGTCATTTAAAATTTTATGAAAATCGGATTTATAGTTTAATGACAGGGACAGTCAAAAGTTTTCCGTTACATTACGGCCAATGGGGAAAATTATTGCAGGTGCATTTTAATGATGTTACAGCCTTCCGAATGGTCTGAAATTTTAAATACATAATTTTTGCAATATTTTGTCGAGTCATGTCAAATTTTATGAAAATCGGATGTATAGTTTAATTACGGGGACAGTCAAAAGTTTTCCGTTACATTACGGCCAATGGGAAAAAATTATTGCAAGTGCATTTTAATGAAGTTAGAGCCTTTCGTACAGAAGGAAAAAGATATGCACTTATGAAGTGCACTAAAATATATATTAGTACAATATGCGGCGCAAAAAATATTTATAAAACTAGTTCTAGTACGAACGCAACTCATTTGCCACGTTTGGAGAGCAATTTCCAACTTGTTTGTACTTTCCCAATTCTGAACTTTTTTTAAACATACACTGCTCAAAACAACTTCAATTTAACACCAGCCAAAATAATATAAAGCAAAATGCAATTTAATTATTATGCTCAAACGACACACGCATTCTCCTTTACACAGCTTCTGACGGCGAGAACATATTTAATTTTCATTGCGAGCTTCTATTTTTTTCCAAAAAGCAAAATTGTTTTTATTCATTTTATTCAATCTTCCGATCATTATTTAATTAAAAACTTACCTAATATATGTAAAAAATTTAAATAATTAATTTTTCTTCAACTGATTGACATAATTTAAATTTTATCTAGTGTACAGAATGAAGTATAGATTAAAGTCTAGCCGTTTTTTTCTCACGTATTCGTTCGTTAATTTTATGCAATATTTAGGGCTTAAGATTAAATTTTATATTAAGCAGATATGTGATTGGACTTGTTTTAATTTTGTAAAAGTAATGTGTGGTCTGTCTGTATGTGATACAAATTGTGTTATTTTTATAAGGTTTTATTTAACTTTCAACGTTCGTATGGATGTCTTTTCAATTCAAAATTTGTACTCGAGTTTAAAACCACTTCTAAATCTCTGATTAAGATTACATTTTACATACTTATGAAAATCTTATGACATTGTAATGTTATTACGAATTTCGGTGCGTACCATACATACATTTTTTATAGGACAACACGAAAAATTTCGGATACGTTACTGCCTATAATCAGAAATTTTAAATCAAAATAAAGTTTATGTAAGGTATTGAGATGCACAAAATCATTTTTCCAAAGCAAAGTGCGTTGTATTTATATTTCTTTTACAGGGTCTCACCACGGAAGTCAGATGTATTATGATGTTTGAGAAGATATTGCTTAAAATACATTTTAATGATGCACATTACAATACACTTGGACAGGAATAAACTATAGTTGTATTAGAAGGGGTTTCACCAAGGGATATGCGTTAGGAAAGAAAGGTTTTTTGAAATATATATTTTTATTCATTACGTAAAACTATTATTTTCTTATTTTATTATTTAAAGATAATTTTGATTAATAAAATGAAAATAGGGGAAAGTGGGGTAAAACAGGGTACCCCTATTTCTTCTTCAGTAGGTGCTGCCACGTGTAATATGATGATTAAAATAGGAACAATCATCTATGTTAAGCAGTGTGATGTTGGTTACCGTTCGTAAACGACACTTTCTAGCAGTCTATTTTTCGTAAAAGTGAACACCCAGTACGAAGTTCCTTATTGCTTTATTTTCATAGTAAGTGATACAATGTTTGATGACGTTAATCTTTTAGATTTTATCACTTTTGAGTCATCTCTAAGTTGCTCTTGTGTTTGTTGAGGCCATGTTTAGTCAGACAAGTTATGTGGAGCAAAACCGAGTTGCCAAATGAGAGACAAAGTCGGGTGGTTACACTTCCATACCTACCAGCAGTGTATTGTTCTTTTCAATCCCCCTTCAGTATATATGAGGCCTCCTACAAAAGAAAAAGAAAAACAGAATAAGATAATCGTCCGAATTAAAGATATTACAGACAGTCAAACTTCTTGCCCCTAGAAATCCAAATTGCTTAATAAAATTATCATGTTTATCAAATAGAGAAAACGACGTCAGACGTAAACAGAACCTAAAGAAAGAGGAAAGGCAATAGGAAGGTCAAAAGGGAAGAAGGGAAAGAAAAGAAAATAGGTCTTTTTTTAAAGAAGAGGAATATGGGTGGCTGCCTTTGACCGACGATGATGAGGATGGTGATGATTAACGTATGCATTGCATCCAACCTGTGTACGATGCGCCAAGTAGAGATGGATGGTCAATTGGCAAGGAGTTTACCCACGACGATGGTTGTTGGGGATTTAACCTTGATGGTGAAAATGGTTTCTTTTGCGATTTCTACAGCGATTTAACCCTTCAAATCAAAATGAAACAAAATTGTTTTAAAGTTTAACAATTGATTTGAAATTATTAAATTAGAAAATTGGCTAAATAATAAATACAAAAATGGTTCTTGGGTATCTTTTGTGCCTTTTGTTCTAGCTACTCTGTTTAACCAGCCCTACCTCAAAAAAGACACTTTTGGGTTTTTACACTTCCCTCAATTGGGTGAACAGAGAATATAAACACCAAATATATAAAAATAATAAGAACAAAAAATCTTCTTAAAACACCATCAAAATTTTTTAGATGCGCTAGGCCTTTCGAAAGATCTGAGTCTTTCTTCGTCAGGCGCAAAGAAGACTTGCTTCTACTATGAAAGCAGCAGCAAGACTGAAATGAGAGATAAGGGAAAGGAAACAAGCTGAAGAAACAGCCGATAAGAAATTAGAAATCAACAGCCAATAGGAAAGTAGAAGACATCAGACGGCTTAAGTATGGGTAATCCTTTATCTCCAATTCTTTGTGTTATTTATATGTATTATTTTGAGGAAAAATTATTAAATCTGGTTAATTTTAAATGTTGGGTGCGTTACGTCGACAATACTTTTGTTTTAGATGATAATTCTTTTGATATTTCTACCATTCTTCATACTGCCAATTCTATCGACCCACATATTCAGTTTACTTTTGAATTAGAAAATTGTAATAAACTTCCTTTCCTTGATGTTTTAGTTACCAAATGTGATTCTTCTTTCAAAACTTGTGTTTATAGAAAACCTTTTTTCTGTTTCTAACCCACCTCATGCTCTCTCAAATCATTCTGTCAACCAAAAAATCGGCGTTTTTTACACGCATGTAAATTGTGCTCTCAAAATTTGTTCCGATTCTGCATCCCTTAAGGAAGAACTTAATTACTTAAAATGTGTTGCGGTCAAAAGAGGTTTTAATCCTTCTGTTATCAATAATGCTGCGAAGAAATTCAATAGACCATCTAATAAATCTACTCTTTCCAAATTTGTCAAAAGCAAACCTGATAATTTGGTTGTCCTCCCCTTTTATCCTCCTTTATGTTTCAAGTTAGCTAAAGTATTACGACGTTTCAATTTTAACATTATCATAAACATCTCAATAAATTCAAATACCCTCCACTAAATCTCCTGTTCCCGATCTTCGTAAATGGGGAATTTATAAAGTTCCTTGTAATGGTTGTGATTTATCTTATATTGGACCAACTAAAAGAAATCTCGAAATCCGCTTAAAAGAACACTCTCGTTATGTAATCAATCAAGAATTTTCTAAATCTTCTATTGGAAAGCGTTCTTGGGATTCCGGCCATAATTTTAATTTTCAAAATGCTAAAATTATCTCTAATGCCAATAGTATCTCTGAATTGGACTTTCTTGAAAATCTAGCTATTTTTCTTAATCGTGATGTTATTGTTAATGATAAATCTTATTCCACAATGCTCTCTGCAGCTTGGAAAAACATATTCCGTACTACCATTTAATTTATTTTTGTATTAATTAATATTAGTCTGTTTTTTATATTTTATTCATTTATTTTTTTTATGTGTTCCCATATTTAATTACATGTATTTTTTTTTTTTTTTTTTTTTTTTTTTTTTTTTTTTTTTTTTTTGTCCCTCCCAATTTTCTCACTCCTACCCTGTGTTCTTTTGTTTTGATTATACTCTTCTGTGATTGGCTGTTGTCTTCTACTTTCCTATTGGCTTTTGATTTCTAATTTTCTATTGACTGTTGATTTCTAATTTCCTATTGGCTGTTTCTTCAGCTTGTTTCCTTTCCCTTATCTCTCATTTCAGTCTTGCTGCTGCTTTCACAGTAGAAGCACATCTTCTTTGTGCCTGACGAAGAAACACTCAGATCTTTCGAAAGGCCTAGCGCATTCAAAATTTTTTTATGGTATTTTAAGAAGATTTTTTGTTCTTATTCACTCACCAAATATATAAATTTTATCTATATAACTTTTTTCAATATAATTGATGTTTAAGATTACAGCCATGCCGTTATTTGATGCCTTTTGAGTGGTAGGTTGAAATTATTCATCAAGAACGTTATGGTACCCGGTTTTGCCCCAATTTTCCCTACATATATTTGAAGTTATCGCCACATTTCTGACAGTTTGGAGCAAACAAACTTTTCTTTTCCCGTACACCGTACGGCGAAAAATGTTAAGTGGCATAAGTGGTAAATGCATAAGTGGTTAATAAGGAGGCACCTCATGTGTATAATCTGTAAATATGGTAAATTATGCAGAACTTATTTCCTGAGTGAGAATATCTAAAGAAGATTTATTTATATTTTACTTTGCATCTTATATACAGCATATTCTTTTTTCAATTTACCCATCAAAATAAGATTAATCATTGTACGCGCATAAATACAGCAACTTCTTTCACATCTTTCTTTTGATTTCAGAAAGAGCTGATAATTCTTTATTCATAAATATGTGATGGAGGATTAAAAAATTATCGATATCAAAAGATCAAACGCAAATATTTTGAAAGAGTTACGGTTAAATATATTCATTTAATCGTAAAAGTACAAAGAAAAAAATAGTGTCGAGGGATAGAAAGATTGGAGTTAAAGAAACTCGAACGATAGTTATACAGACATGGATTCTGATTTTTACAAACGCGGTTTATTTTAATAACTAAAAAAATGTCTTTGATCGTTCAGTTTCGGAGCTTTAAATATAGATAGGTATTCCTTTCTGGTTTAATTTCATCTTCCGAACTACATTTAAAAAAAATGAATCTTATAATTTGACCTTTAAGGTATATATACTTTACAGGCGTTGTAATTATTCATTAAACGTTAAGTTGGAGCATGCATCAGATGACAAATAAACATATAAAATCACCATAGAAATTAGCAACCCTCCGCATAAAACATTTTGTATTATAAAAATGAAAAAAAAAATGCATGGAGGGGGGGTTGAACCCGTGAAGGCAAGGAGTGATACCCAAAAAATTTTCATGTGCAGTTTAATTGCCTGGCTTGTGCAGAAAGTATAGCGATGAAATGAAACGTCAGTAGCCGATGATAAATATCTGTAAATGTAAAACTAATAACATTTATTAAACTAAGAAACGACGTTGAACATTTAAAATATAATCCCATATACATTTGCTGTGTTCCACGCTCTGAAGCATAACTAAAGAAAATATAATACAAGTAGTTGAGAACACCCCGTCTTTGTAAACAACCATCAGAGTTTAAATATTATTCTTGAAAGCGTTGCCATTCACCAACGAAATAAAAGTTTTTTTCTCTCGGCCAGATCCTGCATCTTGTGAAATCTTCGTATCCGGCAGAGGTATCCTTAAAACGTCGCATCGATCTCCATGACAATGAAGGAGATGTCGAATACTTATCAGAGTGCACTTAGATTTGCAAGTAGCCCAAGATTCTCCAACATTGTCCCCAGCTACAACCAGAGTGCCTTTTATAATGAGTCGCCACAATTTTTATCTCTTTAGATATCTAGGCCGGAATCCAGATAGATTTTGCGCTGTTACCGTAACGAGATTGAACAATCAGAAGCCTGAATTTTTGAGAACTTTACACTGCATTAAATAAGAAAAAATTCTGATTGGTCAGTCTTGTTTCGCTAACAGCGCAAAATCTATCTGGATCCCGGCCCTAACCTCTATTCGTCAACGCGCATTAAAATGCAAAGATCATTTGTTATTTTAGGATCTCTGAAGTGCGTTTTGCATTAAATATAATTAGTATAATAAAAATTTAAAGGCTTTAAATCGCCTTTAAATCAATATTGACAAGCGTATTCCCAGTTTCCACAAATTTCTAAAGAAATAGAATAATTTTAACTCTCGAAAAAATATAATAGCAACTTTTTGGGAAAATGAATTGTACTTTTTTTATCTGCTAAATGAAAAAAAGTGTAGTTCAATTTAAATTTTAAAAAATTCTTCTTAAAATTTCGTAAAGGTAGAAAACCCCAACTTATTTTTTCCTAGTGCGAAACTCGCTTTTTAAACATCAGACATTTGATATGTTATTTGAATAATGCCATTTGACATTTAAAAAATAAGGTGTTTTTTTCTTTCAATAATGAACCTAACAAAGATTTCAAGTGTACTTTTAGAACATTTTATACTACAATATCTAAAATACACTAACAGATAGAGAAACAATTTTAAATGTCCTTCCCTGACAGTTTTGACTGACATCATGCATTTACCTTATAAAAAATCTAACAATACGGTTTCATTCTTTTAGGTTGTAGTAAGTTTTTTCTTTCGTCTATCGTCCTTCTAAGTTCTCAGTTTTTCTTTTGCCCTTTTGTTAGTGCAAGAAATAATGCAATATCCACGAAATATCCATTTTAACGTATTGCTTTACAATTGTTTCCTTTTAGGATATAAAAAGAATTGTGTATAATTAATTCTTTTCGTAATTTAAAAAATATTATATTTTAACTTGTTTCAATATTTCATGTCCATACTCATATTCATATTATGGATGCCTGAAAAGACAGTTTATATTTTTAAACGTTTTACTTTTTTCATAGTTTCTTTTTGGAGCATGTTGTATTTCAATATTTGATTAATTACTTTTGCTATCGAATGTATGAAACTATGATCTCTAGGTATTTTAAATCATGTGTCTTTATAAGCTTCTAAGTATTAAAATATAAAATTAAAAATGATTGTCATTGTCTCTCACCCTAGAATATTATTCCTATGTCATGGTTATATCGTGCATATTATCGGGATAAATAATAAATTCTTGATTGTAAAATAACGATTTTAAATACATTATTCGAGTACTTCTCAGTAGATTCTTTCAGACATTCTTTAAAATTAATTATATTTTTTAAAAAAATGTGGAAAAGAATTCAGCATTGCCTGTCCTGGATTCTTCTCTTTTCTGACACTCATTGACATTCCAATAATCAAAAATCGCTAATCACCCAAAACCGTTTCAAACATTTATACGTTTATGAAATACTTTGTAGAGAAATCTATTAATTACATATTAATTTTTTTGTTCTGAAACGCACTGCATTTACGCTTAGTATTGACAGTTTTTTTAATTAATCAATTTTTAATGTTAATTTTTCAGTCATTTCGGTTAAAAATTTTCGTAATGTTATGGAAAAAATATATAATAGATATTAGCTTTCCATCCACTGTTTTTGCAACAGAAAATTAAAATAGAAATCTTGTTAAAGAAAGAAAAATCCCATCAAAAGTCATTACCATCAATTTTTGCATCTGCTGAAAATGCCTGTCAAAATTTCTCTATAGCACCTGCAATTTTGTGAAGCCGATCTCTGTTTCTTGGCCATCTCACAAAGTGTTGCTTCTGTTTCATTAGGCTATGCATCTAATTGCAAGTGAATGACATGTTAACAAAAACTGTATAGTACTTTCCGAGGCTGTATACAAACAAGGCACACATATTTCATATTAAAAGAATTTATTATTAGAAAAAAAATGCCTTGTATTACGAACTTGTTTTATACATCAACCAAATGAATTGACAATTTCGCCAAATTGGGAAGTTAGCAAGGAATTCATCTTATTTTCTACGACACATTTTTAATGTCAAGTTTAATAATAAATTTTTAAATAAATTTATTAAAAGTTAAATAAATAAATTTTTAAACTAACAGATAAATGATCAGAAATTAAATCATGGATGACAGTGGTAGTGTTGGAGACCGATAAGTGATTGGATAAAGCAAAATCAGTGACAGATGGACGAATGTTAACTGTACAAAAATGTGAAGGTGTGTCAGTGCATGGAGACTAAATTCTACTGTGAAATTAAGTTGTGTAAGCATCTGCCACGACGGGTGGTTTGAAGATTGTTCCAACGTCAGTTATAAACTTTATAATTACCTGCGGTGAAACAGTGCATATTTTGTAAAATGAGTTAGTTCTGTTAGGTAATCGACTGTGAATTTGGAGAGTGTCTAGCATATAGAAAAATAAAGTTAATATGTGTAAAATGCCCACAAGAATTTCCGTATTGTGAAGACCTGTAAAAGTATTGTTTTACACAGTAAAATGTGGAATGTGATATTTGGTGTATATGACACTGCTGCCCAAGGATCAACCGATGTGTCGAGTATGTATAGATTGAACCCAGAAATATTAATACTGCATCTAACTTTGTCAACTTCCTGAATAAGGATAATAACAATATTAGGATGATTGAAGATAAATCGCAGAGTTCATTTGTTTTATTGGGAAGTGAACCACAGTTCCAGAATTAAAAAATAACGGGGGGGGGGGGGGGGAGGGCAGGTATGAGCTACGTATCATTGATAATATTAAACTCGTTCGCAAGTTTATCGAATTCTTTGATAATTAAAAAAATTTTGTCCGCAGAGTTGGAACATTTTTTTTAGATAGTGTAGATATGTTATTAATGCATTTGGAAATTTTAGTGATTTGGTGCATTTCATGAATATCCTGAAAGGTTTTTAATATATCTTTAACTTCGTTAGTATAACTGATGGGTATTGGGTTTAGAGAGGACGCATTGGTGGGTTTTGAGAAGAAGCGATAGTACAAGTCAGTTGGGCGTTATATTTAATTGATCAGAAATGCTATTTGAAAACAAAGGAGTGGGAAATTATGTATTTCCAAAAGATATGATGGGGTAAATACAGAATAAATTCCATGACTCCGCTTTATTGAATCACTACCAAACAGGTTACGTAAGAGAAACAAGATTGTAAATTTTGCAAATTATAAAAAGAAAAAAAAATGCTTGCTTGAAAGAATATCTAAACTTTTTCATTAGACAATAACATTTAACACTTTTCTTTTTTACACAACCTTAGCTTTTACTAACATTCAATACAACATCCTCATTACTCACGATTTTGGAAATTATTTCTTCGATTCAGTAAACCATTGGAGAAGCAGAATCCCAAACCGCTAAATATAATATACTCCTAATGCTTAAATAAGCGTTTCTAATATAAAACGTCTATTTTATTGCTCATGAATTTCAGTAAATTTGTTTCTGTCGATTAAGGAAAAATTACAAACTTTCTGATTGTTTTTTCTCCTAAGGTTGCTGAAAACAGTGGAAAGATTCCACGAATCATAAGTAACTATAAAGTTGAGAAATATTTTATTTTCTACATGATGAAATGTAACTGGAATTTAATAAAACCTGCAAAAATCTTTTCGAATCGAAAGAAAATTCAACTTATACAAATAAATAGCGTTTTATTCTTATTGCTTTTTTTTAATGCAGTTGAAAAATCTTTGAAAAGTTTCTTGAATCGTGAATAAATACCAATTTAGAATGCGCATTCATTTCTATATGAATAAAAATATCTGAAATTTATTATATCGTTCCAAATTTCTATCGAATCGAATAAAAGCTCTACTCACACAAATAAACAATATTTTTAATTTGTGAGAAGCAACTGGCAATACCCTTACAGGTAATCCTCTTTTATCTTTATTTTCGAACTAGGGGGCTCTGCCCCCTGCAAGCTACGCTCGCCAACCCCCGTTCAGACACCGCAGAATCTAAAAACACGCTAATCTGATCGGTTTTTAAAATATTAGAGAAGATTAAATTATACTGGAAAAAGCTGTGCAGATCTCGCTGTAAACGGGTTTCCATTCAATTCCCTTTGATTGAAAAATTTAAGGCCGAATCAGTTGCTGTTAAGCCATCCAATTGTTGTTTTCGTGTTTGATTAAAGAGGATCTGTTAAACATTTGAAAAGAAACTAAATTAAAATGAATTAAGTGTACAGAGTCTTTATCTCCCGGTATTTTAACAAAATTTCTATAAAAATAGCCTAAGTCATGTGACTATTATCAACAGTTCCGGGCGGACCACTTCGCTTTTTATATTCCAGGTGCTATTTTGGTATTTTAATGTTAGCCAGGCACAGGTGATAAGTCACCAAATATTATTCTATCGCCATCATTTCATCTGTATTATAATAGTCCAAGTCATGTAACTGCCATAAATGAATACGGTCTGATCTCTTCGCTTTTCATATGAAAGTTTGGCACAGATATCATATGCGGCCCCATATTGGCGCGATTTTTTTCCGACGCCAATTAGGGGGAAACATCAACAGTATAAACAAGGACATCCGGGTTACCATATCAAGCAAAATAACGCTACTTTGGCACCAGTTAAGTACCCGTTGCGTATATGGCATTGGCCTCAGAAAGAAATCGCGCCAATATGGGGCCGTATATGACATCTGTGCCGAAAGTTTTCCATTTTGATTAAAAAATCAAAATTTTTTTTTTCGAATAAAACTACATAAAAGTTGCCGTGGTCGCAAAGAATTCTTGGTACTGTTACGCTAGCCGGGTGCAAATCTCGCCAATAGCTCTTTTTGAACTCGCCAGTTTGCATATTTTATATTTCGAGCGGTAAATTAAACATTGCTTTGAAGTTTAAATTAAATGCCATGGTTCGTTGCATTATTTAATATTTGGCCAGATGTCATATACGCACCGGGTTTGGCGTGATTTTTTTAACGAAAATTTGGCAAAAACTTCGTTTTCGAATACCAGTTACATATGTATTTTTGGTACTACTTAGTTATCCCGTCGACCAAAAATCTATCACCAAACTATAAGATTAAATGCCAATAATGGTTGGTCGTAAATGTCACATTCACTTGACTTTAAGCAAGTTACACGTGTTTACGTCATCAAGTTATTTTTATTTCGACGTTTTATTTGTATATTTATTAATGTTATGCTATTTTATTTGCTCTTTCGTTTTTTAAAGTAAAAATTATGTCAATTTGTAAAATTTGGCGATTTATATAAATGGCGATGGAATAACTAAGTAGTATCGTATTTTTTAATTATTTTTGATTATTTTAAAAAGAAAATAACAAAAAAAAATTAATAATTATCAAACAAAACAATTTATATAATTTTAAAAAACAAAATAAAAGTAAATAAACATTTATTATTAAAAAAACAACAATAGCCGGGTTACTATGTCAATCAAAATAATGCATTTTGGCGTCAATTAGGTACCCCGGTGCGCATCTGTGTCTAACATTTTTCTTTTCGTTTTGTTATAAAAAAAAGTGAAAGCTATGAATATTAAATGTTTCAGTTTTAAGTAAAAGTTTTGTATTTTAAATAAAATGAATAAAAGGATTATATGTTAAATGAAATGAATGAAATAAAAAAAAAAATGCAACGGAAAAAATATTTGGCTATTTATCACCTGTGTCCCGCTAACATAAAAATACCGAGGTCTTGATTTCTCTAACAGAATCTTTCGATTTGGCGAAAGATTGTTCAAGTAAATTGAATTATGAATAAAAGTAACATGGTACATTTCTTTGCATACATTTAAGGGAGGCCAAACTGGTTGCCAAATTTGTTTAAAGTAACCTTTTCTAAAGTATGAAAAATAATATCTGTTACGATTAAAATTTGAGTTGCCATCATTATAGAAAAGTATTTAAAATTAGAAAAAAATTAATATCTCGAAAACTAAATCGAATTTAAAAATTCTAATACCAGTATTGAAATCTGCGGATGAATAAGGATTTTTAGTGTTAATTTCATCGCAAAGTATTCCTTATTTTAGGAGCAATCGCTATTAAGCATAATCAGTTGTTTAATCATTCGTTTCATTTCAGTCGTTTCATAATATCCGTTTCATAAATTCGTTTCATTAGGATTTTATATATACTAGGGGATCGTACCCGGGCTTCCCGGGTTAAAGAATATAGGTGAAATCATTTTTTAAAATTGAAAACTAATAATTTTTTTATATTCCATAATATTTTTAGATTGACAACTTACATTAAAAAAGCATTTTTCATGTGGAAAATACGAATTATACAATCAAATAAATTTTTGAAATTTATAAAAAGCGATATTTTCTTATTAGCCGCACGCTAAGAGTTATTTGCCAAGATATTGCTACTTATGGCATCCTTTTATATTCTGATAATTTCAGAGCTTATACATGTCTGGTAAATTTGTGTTTTATTTATATTATTTTATTTATTTATTCATAAAGAATTTTTTTAATTTGTATTAGCCGTAAGAAAATGGTGAAGTCTGTATTTTGTTTTAAGGGCAAACGGATTAATCTTTCGTAATCGAGCTCCTCGCGATATAGATAAATTAAAAAATATTTCATGCTTAAAAATTGTTTTTAAAAGTATAGTCAATCAGTAAACTGAGATGGACTTTGCAAAGTTATTCCATTAAAAAAAAAAAAAATCCTATTTGGTGATCTAAAATTTTAAATTGTACGATTATAAATATGATAGATTTGTTGTTTTTTCAATATTATTCTTTTATTTGTTTATAAAAGAAGTATTAATTTCGTTAATTTGTCTTTCACAAATATGTTAGATTGGTGGTTTTTTTAATATTATTCTTTTATTTGTTTATAAAGGAAGTATTAATTTCGTTATGCAAAAATAGTCAGAAAGAAATGCTGAAAAATGTTCGTTGCTTTATGTGAAAAATGTTTATTATTATAATGTATTGATACCGGCACGTGATAAGATAAACTAAAAAAAAATCATGCTTAAAAATTATTTTAGAAAATATAATACATCAGTCAATTAAGATAAAGTTTTTAAACAAATTGCATTTGAAAGTAAATTTTTTCTCTATGCGACGAAAATTGAAAATGTAACGATGGTCAGAAGATTGAAAAATATACTTTATAAAGATACTCTAAATTTTTGTAAAACATTGCGTTTTATTAGTGTGTGATTTCGATTACATTATTTTTAAATGTGAAGCATTTTCACCTGTGAAGAATTTCAAAGCAGCTGGGCTGTGAAAATGACGCACTTCTACAAAACATAATTCAGGTTTAAGAAATAAAATACACGCTTTTTTTTTTTAAATGACGTCATTTGCATCCGCTAAAGCAATCCACTTTTACAATCCAGTTTCAAACTTCGTCTATAGAAAAGTGTGCATATGACGTCATTATCACAGAATAACTGACAATATTCTTGACATAGCTTATATTTTAATTTCAACTTTTTTTTTTAGGTTTTATGAGAAAATGGCAACAGAAAGATACAATATCTCCTATTTTCGACTATTTTCCGTTTACTTTCAATGACTTTCAATGAAATGAGGTACTTTTGTTGCCACGATAAGAAAAATGGTATTAAAAACTACAAAAAAATTAATATATCAAAAATAAATTGAGATACAGTTTTCAAACAAATTGCATTTAAAAGAGCATATTTTTCCTTATACGACGGTGTAAAAATTTAAAATGTGCGATGTTTAGAAGTTTAAAAATTTGCAGTAGAGAAAATTGCAAAGCCAAAATTTTATTTCAAATTTCATTCGCAAAATGACGTATGCGTTACGCACAGATATGTTTGTCCTTTATAATATAGATAGGGTAGATAAACCCTATCTAACTATGCATAAATTTTATATTTGCTTTCTGAATGAACTTTTCTTTAATAAAACTAATGTAATACAAACTTAGATATTTTTCAAAAACATATTAAAAATAAGATCTTTACGATTTCTGTCACTTTAAAAACACTTGAAGAGCATTATGTTACTATTATAGTTCTTTAGAAATTTTCAGATACTCTCAAAACTTCTTAAAACTGATGCCCTTTTTTCTATTGAATTTTTTAAGCTTCTTACAAAAGTTAAATAAGCAAAATGTTCTTGAAAACAATAAATAAGTGTATTAAACTTATAAATTGTTATTTTAAAATATTAATAAATAAAGTCTTTAAATTATAAACTGACATAAACTGACATTTCTGATGGAAATTCGCGATCTTACTAGAAGAATACTTCTGTTAACAGGAAAGATGTTAGAAATAAGCATTTTTTTTTTCATATTTTAATAGGTATAGTTGTGGAAAAGTATTTCTTTACCCTTTCATTTAAGCAAAATCCCATTTTATATTTCAAATATTAGAATAAATATTAAAGTATGTATGACTGTTTCGTTATTTTTATACAGGTGGTTAAAAACACAGAAGAATTCCTTCAAAAAATTGTCACAATTCCAAATATTTTTTTCATCTTTAACTGGTGTATTATTTTATTTCAAATATTTCACAGTTTGTAAAATAATTGCGTAACTGATATAGTTTCATTCTTTAAATATATTATAATACATATGAACAAAAATCAACAATATACAGGGTGTTCCAAAATTCGATAGACAAATGCAGATGGGTGGTAGTAGGCATCAAGAAGATGAAAAATTGCTACAGAACTTGCGGTCTTAAACCACTTATTTAGTCACAAGTACAGGGTGTTTCCATCCTAACGGAACTCGGGTTTACGGTAATATTTTAGAGTAAAGTATAAACATTGCAAAGAAATGCAACGATATGTACCTTGTTTTGCGTGAAATGTGATATAA
Organism: Maratus speciosus; assembly: GCA_963932465.1. NCBI lineage: Eukaryota > Metazoa > Arthropoda > Arachnida > Araneae > Salticidae > Maratus > Maratus speciosus. The sequence goes on along the minus strand of OZ010790.1, from coordinate 170,619,102 downwards.
TCATGTAAAGATCTGGTAAAACATGTTGCTTAAGCAATAGATGATACAGTATGAACTGAAAATCAAAATGTGGGTCGCCAAATGTATAATGCAAACTTCTACCACTTTTATTTGGTGTTATCGCACTTACAACAGAAATGAGAATGTCTGTTAAATACACTGCTCAAAACAATTAAAGGATATTGCAGTTTTAGGTGGATTTTGTATCTGGTAAACTGTTTAGCTGATTGATACATGGTCGACAGACATAGTAGGTTATATGAGAATAAATTACACATGTTTGGCAGAAAAAAAATGCATTTTATTGCGCATTTGTGTACTAAAGGAAAAAAACACAATATGTGCATATGAGAAAAAAAGAATAAGAAAAGGTGTTTTCTTCAAAGAAAATCATTTTCAGTAGGGGGTATGGTTTCCACGGGCGGCCAGCAACGTTGAACACCTTTGAGGCATGGACTCAATGAGGCTATTAATGACGAGTTGGGGTATGCTGCCCCACTCTTCCAGAAGAGCTCTTCCCAGTTCTTGGAGAGTTTGTGGGGGTTGTTGGCGGCCAGAAACTCGTCTTCCTAGAGCATCCCAAACGTGCTCGATTGGATTCATGTCTGGAGAACACGCTGGCCATTCCTTTCGAACGATTTCTTCCTCGAAAAGGAAATCCTCCACCAGGTTTGCACGATGTGGCCTGCAGTTATCGTCCATTAAAATGAAGTTATCTCCGATTGCTGCAGCGTAAGGGACTACAATAGGTCTGAGGATCTCATCCCTATATCGGCGACCAGTCAGAGCTCCATCTCGAATGATGTAGAGGTCAGTGCGCCCGTCAATGGAGATGCCACCATACACCAACACTCCTCCACCGCCAAATCTGACACTTTCGTGCACGAACGCAGGATTATTCCTACTGCCACGGTCCCTTCAGATGAAAATACGCCTATTATCCGGATGCACAGAAAAACAGGACTCGTCAGAAAACAGAATATTGCTCCATTCATTTCTCCTCTAGTTGACATGCTCGGTTGCCCACTCCCTGCGGTCGCGACGATGCCTTGATGTTAATCTAACACATACCATCGGTCGGCGAGCATACAGACCTACAGCATGAGCCGGTTTCGGACAGTCTGAGTTGAAATCGTGGTGCCTGTAGCCGAGCGAAGGTGTTGTTGGAGAAGAGTAGTGTTCATGGTTCGGTGTCTCCGAGCTATTAACGCTAAATACCGATCTTCATTGGGCGTTGTTGCCCGTCTACGACCTTGCCCTGGTCTTCGGCCTGCACATCCACTCTCCAAAAAACGGTTCCAGATCCTGGAAATGACACTTTGTGACACTCCAATGGCTTGCGCTACTTCGGCTTGAGTTTGGCCCCCTTCTAACCTACCAACAATTCTCAAAGCTTCTTAATCTGTCAAATGACTTCGCTGAGATATCGTACTCATCGAAACAAAGCAATCACTGAATGCCGATCATCCTTGTCTTCATTCTCTTTTATCCAGTTGAAAGTCAAATTTCATTCGCTGCCGCTGAAGCGACGTTTTTGACGTCGAACTCAAAATTTGCATACTCCACAGTTTGAAAACCAGAAAAATTTGCATTTGTGATTCTCTTCTTCTATTTTCGGCAAAAAAAAATTCGTTTATATCTTTATTTTATATAAAACTTCAAATATCCTTTAATTGTTTTGAGCAGTGTATTTGATTATAATATACTTCAGTTTCCTGAAAGTTATGGGCATCGACCCAAATTGAGTTAGGATGAAACACCTTGCATTTTGGATTAAATACGTTGTTTGAGACCACATGTTCAATTCAATTTTTTATCCTCTTGATGCCGACTATCAAACCTCTGAATTTGTCAATTTTTGAACACTCTGTATCTATCTACTTATAATAAAATCTGAGTGCAGAAAATAGTCGGTAACTATGCCGGTGCGGACCACTCCAGTGTGCGAATCGATGTAGCTAAACGCCATTTTAGGCTTAATGAAAAACTTATCTTAACATATGACAGCTAAATGATAATTTTTTCTACTTGAAATCATGTCTGTTCAGCATAATTTCACATAAAATATGTGTATCATTTCCATTTATGATGTATTAAGTTCTAAATTAAAATTAAGCTATTATAAACATAGAAATCCATACAGTTGCCATTCAGATTCAAACCATTCAGAATTTCAACTTTTTTTCATTTAACCCTAGAACTACCGGAAATTTTACTCAAGTTTTATAAAAACATTCTACACCAGAATTTTTACTTAAAACTATTTAATTTGTTTATTTAACTTATTATTGTCTGATTTATACATTTAGTTTGTTTTGAAGAAATTTCTGGTTTGAATAAATATTTTGAATGTACATGTCGGGTCCAATGGACCCGTCTGGTAGACGGAAGGTTAAATAAACAGAAATATAAGTTTTAATTTTGATTCTGCATTTTTAAATTTGTTATTGAACTCAGTTTGCTGCATATACAAATCTTCAATGTTTTGATTTATTAGTGTCTCCATTATTGGGCAATGTCAACGTACATTTTATAAAATGGTTTCATGACAATATATATATATTCCCAATATGCAATATCCCCAATATGCCAAAGAACATTATGCCGAAGAACAGACGTGAAGTCTGGTATAAGATGTAGTCATCGCCCATGAATGGGAAAAAACAAAGAATTTTTGACTTCAGGGAAATTAATGAGGTTATTTGGGTTTTTCAATTGTTAATCTTTTTTTGCCACTTCCCCATATATTATGAGTTTCATAAGAAATCCCAAGACAAACATATTATATTTTACAACATGCGATAAATTGTAGAACTATACATTTTATAGTAAAGTGTAAGATGTATGTTTCCATTAAGATTTGTTATTGAACTCTGTTTGTTTCATTTAAGATCATTTTTAGTCGCCATAGAATTGATTTTTTTTTTAACTGTTCTTTCTATGAAATGAAAACATTCAGTCAATAATTTATGTTCTTGGGCGATTAAGAATTCATTCATTTGCGATTCTTATGAAACTCATATCACAAAATGCAAATCATAACTATTTCACGCATTCAGTATTTTCCATTCAGTTCTTTTCCTTTAGTTAATCTTTTCTCTCCACTTTCCCATACATTATGAGTTTGAAAAGAAATCGTAATGAAAACATATCTTGCACTTTACTGAATGTTTTCATAGTGCCAGGTCCAGTAGCAGAAAATTCAAGATGGAAGACTGGTGTCGCAGATTTTCTTTTCTCTTTTGCAGATTATTTTTCCATCAATCCTTTATTTTGCTATATAATTATGTTTAGCTCTTTATTACTTAATACAAAAATAAGATTATTATTAATAAAAATGAATAAAATGCATAAAGACATCGCTGGTAAGTGGTTGTTTGATTAATTAATGCTTCAATTGTAAAATATTTTACTAGCAGATTATTTTCTGTGCCTGAAGTATCTGTCGCGGACACTTTGGGAATTTTCTGCAACTGTGGTGTGATTCATATCAGTTTAAAGTTTAGGTGTAATCCATTGAAACAAAAAAAAATTTTGTGACCGTTTGTCAAAGTTCCCGATATTTCTCAACGACAGATTTAAAAATTAAGCATGTGCTTCTGCACTCATTTGACAAACTTTTCTATGCAATTCTGTGATCTTTTTTTGGAATTTTCTATATTTTTATTCGATTGTTTACTGAAATTTGCGAGTTTTTTTTTCAGTGTTTCACTAAAACCATGATTTTTTTCCAAGATCGTTTGATGAAATTCAAGTTTTTTGTTTTTTCCAAGATTTTTTTGAACAATCTGTGATGAAATGCGTGATTATTTTTCCGCGGCCATTTGTCAAAGTTCCCGATATTTCTCAGCGGCAAATTGGCAAAATTCGATATGGCTTCTGCACTCTTTTGACAAACTTTGCTATGCATTTCGGCGATCTTTTGATGAAATTTGCAATATTTTTTTCGATTGTTTACTGAAATTCATGTTTTTTTTCAGCGATTGTTTAGTAAAATTCACGATTTTCTCCAAGATCGTTTGACAAAATTTGTAATTTTTTTTCAAAGACCCGTGACGAATTTGCGATTTTTTTTCTGCGACCATTTGTGGAAGTTCCCGATATTTTTCAGCAATAGAGTGGCTGAATTCGGTATGTGCTTCTGCACATTTTTGACATAATTTGCGCGATCTTTTGATAAAATTCACAATACTTTTCTTCGATTGTTTACTGAAATCCACGCTTTTTTTTTTCTTTTTCATTGATCGTTTCACAAAATTGACGCTTTTTTTCTTCAAAGATCGTTTGACTAAATTAGTTTTTTTTTTCAAACGATCTATGACAAAAATTGGGATTTTTTTTACACTGCCAGTTGTTGAAGTTCACGATATTTTTCAGCACCAAATTGCCAAAAGTCTGTCTTTTATCAAAATTTGCAGTATTTTTCCTCGATTGTTTACTGAAATTCGTCTTTTTTCCGCCATCATTTTTCGTAGGTCATGATATTTTTCAACAATATATTGGCAAAATTTGTGACATTTTTCTGAGAAAATTTGCTATGTGTTTTTGCGACCTTTTCAGCTATCGTTTTACGAAATTAGCAATTTTTTCCACGATCGTTTGTCGAAGTTTACAATATTTTTCTGTGACTGATTTGCAAAATTCACGATATTTACTTTTGCGAGCACCGCAGATTATAGAAAATTGCAGATAATGGGTGAGCGTATTACCGATCCTTGACTCTATGTTGTCATTGTCCAAGAATTGGAAAAACTTCAGGGGATTTTGACTTCAGGGGAAGTTAATGACGTTATTTGGATTTTTCTTTTGTTAATCTTTTTTCGCCACTTCCCCATATATTATGAGTTTCATAATAAATCCAAATGAAAACATATATTACACTTTACTGGATTTTTTAATTTGTTATCAAAGTCATGATATGTAACATGCGAGAAATTGTAGAAGTTTTTAGTCGCCCAAGAATGGAGAGTTTCATATGAAAAGAAAACATTCTGTAAATAATAATTAAAGTCTTTCTTTCCATTCTTGCCCGATGAAACATTTTCTTAATAAAATGTACAGTTCTACAATTTATCGTATAAGTTCACCGTTCTTGGGTGTCTAAAAATGTAGTCAACAACATTAACAGGAAGAAAGATAATAAATAACAATAAACACTCAAAATTATCGCTTCATTGAATTACGCCTAAACTTTACACTGACCTTTCAATATGAAAACATTCAATAAAGTGTAACATATGTTTTTCATTATGATGAGAGAAGATTAACTAAAGGATAAGAACTGAGTGAAAAATCCTGAGTGCATGAAATGCTTAATATGGTATGCATTTTGTGATATATTATGAGTTTCATAAGAATCGCACATGAATGGACTCTTAATTGCTCAAGAATGGAAATTATTTACTTCATAGAAAGTAAAGCTCAAGAAACACATTCCATTTTTGGGCGACTATGCATATGTAAATTTCCATTAACATGAAGAACGAATACAATTGAAACTTACGTGAATGAGATACTTGATAACACTTTAAAATTTTAAAGAAGGTGGGAAAGTTGAATTTCAAGGTTGGCGAAGGGGGCGACGTAATTATCCTTAAAACCGTAGCGTTTTCTACAATGAGTATCTTTATATGTTGTTTTCTGACGGAGATCTCCAAAAAATATTATTTATTAAATATAAATAATAACTATTGTTTTGAAGATTTATCATTCACTTTCCGTCATTTTTGACGGAGATTATATACTAGTATTAAAATAAAATGCTATACTAAAGCTTAAATGCCAGCCACATTTTTGATGAAGAATCATAATGATACACAAAACGATACTGAATATTTGTGAAAAACATTTCGAAATCAACTGAGTGCATTTCTTTGCATTATGTACTTTTGTACTATAGTAACTGCGTTTAAGCATATATGCATATACATATACTTAAACATGCTGGCAATGTTACTGTGTACACATTATTATCAGTGCGAAGATTCAGCAACTGTTAAAAAAGATTGGGCTTTTCATAAAGAATCCTTCATGCCATATATAGCGAAATAATATCTACCCTATATATATAAAATCCTAATGAAACGGATATTATGGAACGAATTTGTGTAACGATTCTATGAAACAACCGATTAAACAACTGATTATGTTTCACGGCGATTTCTCCTAAAATACAGAATAATTTGATGAAATTAACACCAAAAATCCGTATTGATCTGCAAATCTCAAAACTGGTATTATAATTTTAAAATTCGAATTAGTTTTCGAAATATTATTTTTTTCTAGTTTTATATACTTTTCTCTAATGATGGCAACTACAATTTTAATTATAACAGACATTTTTTTTCTTCAGATTTTAGAAAAGGTTACTATTTTAAACTAATTTGGCGAGAAGTTTGGCCTCCCTTAAATGTATGCTAAGAAATGTATCATGTTACTTTTATTCATAATTCAATTTGTATTTCATTATAATTTTATTTAATACAAACTGAAACATTTAAAATAAATGGCTTTCACTTCTGTATTTTTTTTAAATGAAATGAAAAGAAAAATATTAGGCACAGATGTCATTAGGCACAGATGGCATTATTTTGTTTGACATGGTAACCTGGCTATTGTTGTTTATTTAATAATAAATGTTTATATACTTTAATTTCTTTTTTTAATTACATAAATTGTTTTGTTCTATAGTTAATTACTTTTTTGTTTATTTTACTTCAAAAATAAAAAATAATAGAAAATAATTAAAAAATACGGTACTACTTAATTATTCCATCGACCCATTTCGCCAAATTATATAAATCGCCAAACCACTCGCCAAATTATACAAATTGACACAATTTTTATTTTAAATAACGAAAGAACAAAGAAAATAGCATAACATTAATAAATATCTCAAAACTGGTATTAGAATTTTTAAATTAGAATTAGTTTTCGAAATATTAATTTTTTTCTAATTTTATATACTTTTCTGTAATGATGGCAACTCAAATTTTAATCGAACAGATATATTTTTTTCCTATTTCAGAAAAGGTTGACATGGTAACCTGGCTATTGTTGTTTATTTGATAATAAATGTTTATTTACTTTTATTTCTTTTTACAAATTATATAAATTATTTTATTGTATAGTTATTAATTATTTTTTTGCTATTTCCTTTTGAAAATAATAGAAAATAATTAAAAAATACGTTACAACGTAGTTATTCCGTCAACCAATTTAGCAAATTATATAAATCGCCAAACCACTCGCCAGATTGTACAGATTGAAAAAAATTTTTTTTTAATAACGAAAGAACAAATAAATTAGTATAACATTAATAAATATAAAAAAAGTCGAAATGAAAATCACTTGATGACGTAAAGACATGTAACTTGCTTAAAGTCAAGTGAATGTGACATTTACGATCAACCATTATTGGCATTTTATCTTATAGTTTGGTGATAGATTTTTGGTCGATGGGATAACTAAGTACTACCAAAAATACATATGTAACTGGTATTCGAAAACGAGGTTTTCGCCAAATTTTCGTAAAAAAAATCACGCCAAACCCGGTGCGTATATGGCATCAGGTCAAATATTAAATGATGTAACAAACGATGACATTTAATTTCAACTTCAAAGCAATGTTTTAATTTACCACTCGAAAAAAAAAAAATACTAACTGGCGAGTTGAAAAATAGCTATTGGCGAGATTTACACTCGGTTAGCGTAACAGTACCAAGAATTGTTTGCGACCATGGAAACTTTTATCTAGTTTTATTCGAAAAGGAAATTTGATTTTTTAATCAAACGGGAAATCTTTCGGCGCAGATGTCATATACGGACCCATATTGGCGCAATTTTTTTCTGACGACAATGTCATATACGCAACGGGTACTTAACTGGCGCCATAGTATGGTTATTTTGCTTGATTTGATAAGACGGATGTTGTTGATTATGCTGTTGATGCTTTCCCCAAATTTCCCCCCAAAAAATCGCGCCAATATGGGGCCGTATATGATATCTGGGCCAAACTTTCATATGAAAAGCGAAGGGATCAGAGCGTATTTATTTATGGCAGTTACATAACTTGGACTATTATAATATAGGTGAAATGATAGCGATAGAATAATATTTGGCGACTTATCACCTGTACCTGGCTAACATTAAAGTACCAAAATGGCACCAGGAATATAAAAAGCTAAGTGGTTCGCCCGGAACTGTTGATGATAGTCACACGACTTAGGCTATTGTTATAGAAATTGTTTTAAAATACCGGGATACAAAGACTCTGTACACTTAATTCATTTTATTTTAGCTTCTTTTCAAACGTTTAACTGATCCCCTTTAATCAAACACGAAAACAACCATTGGATGTCTTAACAGCAACTGATTCGGCCTTAAATTTTTGAAATCAAAGGAAATTGAATGGAAACACGTTTACAGGGAGATCTGCACAGCTTTTTTCAGTATAATTCAATCTTCTGTAATATTTTTAAAACCGATCAGATTAGCGTGTTTTTAGATTCAGCGGTGACTGAACGGGGGTTGGCGAACGTAGCTTGCAGGGGGCGGAGCCCCCTAGTATTTGTATAAATTTATAACAATGTACTTTTCATCTTTGATTTTAAATAAACACTGCCATTATATTTTAAAATGCATTTCGTTTATATTTCTCTTGTATTTAGGATATTCTTTTCATTGTTTTAAATACTATTTCCATTATTTTGGTTTCTTAGTACAATAAACAGAAAACGTAAACAAAACATATAGTCCAGGGGAAATGTACCAAAAAAAAGGGGTTACCTTGTAAAAGGTCGGGTAGAAGATTTTTTTTCTGAATTGTTTATAATGATGCCAACATGGAAAAACCAAGTTTTCTAACAAAATTTCTCAAGGCTAAAATTTCTGTGGCCAAAAAACAACAAAATTTTGGGACTTCTTTTGATTTTTTAAAAATATTTCGAGACTTGTTGCCGTAGCATATTATTTGTCAATTACAATATTAAAGAGGATAAAATTCTCTACAACTTTCATATTTGCAACTTTTTTATACACTCAATAGCAAGCGCAGTATGCCATTTGAAAAATAAGACAATTTTTTCAATTTTCTTAAAAACCGTGAAAAACTTAGTTCTGCCCCGATTATTCAAATGTTTCCCCCCCCCCCCCGGATTTAATCGTGTATATCAACTTCTATACATTGGTATCAGTAAGTTAAATGTTTCAAGGCCAAAACATTTTTGCGGCCGTGGCAAACAGTAATCCCCCCCCCCCCTCGCGCTTAAAAAGAAAATTTACCACGATAATTTTAATAAGTCTCTAATAGCCGGATTTTAAAAATATTAGGTGTGTAATCATTAATACGTAACGTGAACTACGTAACCAGCTTTGTCAAATATTGATTCATTAAAACCTTGAAAACCGAACCGAAATTATTCCGCTTTAAACAGGTTTCCATCATAGCAGGAATAATTGTTCATATTCTCTATTTTTTCTTTAAAGACTGGATTCCGTATATACAGATTTCATTTTTAAGGATTTTACGGTAGTTGTAGTATTGAGGCATTTAAAGTCACAGATATGAATTATGAAACTAAATTAGTCAGACGAAGACATTTGCATGGTAATATTAAACATGTGGGAGCATTCTTGACAAATATCTCGCTTGCATTTTATTACTTTTAGTTTTTCTTTTCTTTTTACTTTTTTTAATGGGATACCTGAGATCAATATCGAATGTTGTCTTTTGTGCTTTTTCGGTTTTGGTTGCATTTTTGTTTTTAATATTCGGACACTTTCATTTTTGAAAAAATGTTTGGAACCCGTTCTGAAATTTAAAGTATCCTCATTAAAAAAAATGCAACCAAATTCGAAAAATTAAAAACGCACAATGTTAGATATCGACCTCAGATATCATATGAAAGAAAAAATTAAATACTGAAATTCCAGCAAGAATTCTGAAAAGAATGCTTCCATAGGTTTAACATTAGCGTGAAAATGTTTTCGCGTGAGATTTCACTGATCACGCGAAGACACTGGAACGTGTGTCAAAATAGGTGTCAAAATGAGGTGTCAAAACATTTAAAATTAAACAAACTTTCATTAAATATTCTGTTTAACCCGGCAGGACGGGTGCCGGGTGTTTCGACACCCCACGAAAATATTCGTCTGCTGGCGGTGAGTGCCTTTAATTAATTTCTTATTATTTTTTTTTAATTAACGATAATTTAACATTTGAGTTATCATTTTTCATGAGAAAGAGTGTGATTATCCTGAATTTCGCTAACAGACAGAATTCTGAAGTTTTTTTCGTATTTATGCCATTTAATATGTTTGGGGTGTGCTGACACACCATGCCCGTTCTCTTGTTACATTTCACGGCACGTGTCCCGCCGGGTTAAAAAAATCGATTTTTCGACCAATTTTGAGGTAAATTGTCCCGTTAACTCTCTAATGCACATGGTAGCATTTCTGCTACCATTAGTTCAGCTTTAATTTTTAGCAGGAAATTTCAAAAACAATGTATATTTTAAATCATTACAGAAATAATTGTACCTTTAGGTGATATTATTTATGAATTTTGAATGCAGGTGGAGCACTAAAAAAGAAAAAAAATAATTTGAAGCAACATGTCTTACAAAAATTTCAAAATGACATTTACAGTGGTAAGTTTTTTCTCGATTTTTCAAATGTTTTATTGAAATAAAACTAAATGCATATGGCATAGCGGTTTAAAAAGAATAGTAATAATTTTAAATAGTTTTATGAAACCAGTGATCTCAAATATTTTATCGACATGATTTTAAAATTATACAAGAGATAAATGCAAAACATTAGTTAGTTAAATAATATGTTGTCGTTTTATTGTAGCTATTTCATAAGGTAAAAGTATTTCTTACATAAAATATATTTATTTTTCGAGCCTCCCTTTTAAATGGAACTACAATCGAATGTTTTTTATCTTTAAAACATTAAAACATATGTTATCAATAATTGGTAAATAAAATATACCATTGTAGTGTGGAATAAGATATGTTTTACGCAAATTTTCATACCTATCCTATTGCTACCTGGGAAAATATGTGTGCATTATAAAAATTATAAAAATTATAAAATTATTAAAATTAAACAGGAATTCGTTCTTAATTGAAACTATCGTGAAAATAAGTTACTAAATATTGAAGTATTCTTTTAAACAATGCTTTGAAGTTAACTCTGAATACACTTAAAGTTACTGTCTAAATATGGAAATTGTCTCATTCATCTACACTCTGCCCTACTTTTTAAATTATATAAATTTATTGAATGTAAAATGTCTGTTGAGATTAAAATAAAGACGTGAATGTGAAAATAATAAATAATTTACTGCTATCAATTGTTAGAAGTCGACATACACGATTAAATCCACGTGAAAATTTTGAATAATCGGGGCAAAACAACGTTTTTCACCGTTTTTAAGAAAATTGAAAAAAAATGACTTATTTTTGAAATGGCGTACTGCGCTTGCTATTGGGTGTATAAAAAAGTTGCAAATATGAAAGTTATAGAGAATTTTATCCTCTTTAATATTGTGACTGAGAAATCATATGCTACGGCAACGGGTCTCGCGATATTTAAAAAAAAAAATCAAAAAAAGTCCCAAAATTTTGTTGTTTTTTGGCCACCTAAAATTTAGCCTTAAGAAATTTTGTTAGAAAACTTGGTTTTTCCATGTTGGCATCATTATAAACAATTCAAAAAAATAAAATCTCCTACCCGACCTTTTGCAAGGTAAAATGTACATTACCTCCTGGACGAGTATGTCAACGTAATGCAAATAGTTCTCTTAAATAAAACACAATTACATCATTCTACTCATCATTCATCATTGTTCTACGGTATAAATAAAAAACTTTGAATGCAAAAAAAATAGTTAAAAGACTACTTAAAATTAAAGTGTTCAAATTCCAATGCATAGAACTTCATAAATAATTAAAAAAAAAAAAAAAAGACGTTCCTTTAATCACACTGTTTTCGCATAATTTTTACGGGATACATGTCTCTGAATAAGTTTATTAAATGAGATGGAGAAAGTTCTATAGTTTTTAACCAAATATATCAGATGAACAGAAATTAAAATAGTACCTAAATGACGTTAAAATTCATAGATCATTAAAGTTCCCATGTTTCCTACAGAAGTTGGAATGTCGAAATTTTTCTGTCAAACCCTTTTTTTCCTTTCTCTCTTTCATAATTCATATATTTAGATACTTTGCACCGTTAAATTAATCTGTAAAATAAAAGGAACATCTTTTAAAGAAGATACAACTTACAAAAAGAACAATGCTGAAATTAAAAATATATATTTCATTCTATTTTATATAAAATGTTTAGCATACTTTATTGCAGCATATTTATTATTTGTTGGAATAGTTAAAAAAATAATGCATCTTTTTTAAATTGCAGTTACAGGAAGCTTCAATGTTAAATTATGCCGCTGAAAATCTGTTTCTGTTCTAAAAGTCTGATTATACAGTTGAATTTTTAATATTATAAATTTAGCAGATGGTAATTGTCAGCATTAATTCAAACGCAAAGAAACACATTTTTCTTGAAATAACATTTACTTTTAGTTGTGCTATAATAATTGCTTTTCATTAATTGCATTCTCCTAATTGCAGTTGTTTTCAAATCCAAAGGAATTTTCTTCACACACATTTCAGTTTTGTACGTAAAAGCATGAAATTGATAGGTGTTATTATTTAGAAACTATGTAATCAAATTGCGCTTTCCATTTTTTTTTTTTTTTTTTTTTTTTTTTTTTTTTTTTTTGTAAAAACAAAATATCTTTTAGAAAACATTACGAAATTTGGTATTTAGAATCGAGTTTCTGAATGCGACAGCACGGAAAAGGACAAGAACTTATTGTCACGTGATAAAACTAATTTATAACTAGGGAAGTAAGTAATTTATAAAAAAATGGAAAGCACCATTCGATTCTAAATTATTTTAATAGTCATGCCGGACAATTTTATATTTTCACGTTTAAAAATGAGTCAGAAAGTTTAGGGTTTGTCAGGGAATTTCATAATCGCTTTAACATGTAATGTTAACACATTTTTGTAACAAAAATTTATCCTTTTTTGAAATAGAAAATATATGAATTCACTGTAGATGTTTGTTTTTTCTATTTACTTGAAATATACACGACATTTCAATACTAAGGTTATAACCTTCTAATGTTTTAGATCTTACTATAATTCTGCATTTTCGTAAAGAAAACGGGTGTTGTAACCTGTCACTGTTATCGCGAATAAACAATGGAAATAGGAGGGAATAAAATGATAAGCTATTTGTCAGAAAACTCTGCATATAATTGAAAGACCGGATACTATACAGAAAGAAACACGATTTTAACCATTATCAACGAGGCTAATTAACATTTTTAATGGAATACAGTTTTGTTTTGGTATTCTAAAAATTAAAACATTTAATAACAGAAGATTGTTACATATCAACGTGGGAAAAAAATGACAACATTTTTTAAGGGTGTTGGTAAGGGTGGTTGTCCTAAAAGTTAACAATCATAATTAAAGTTTAAGGTGGCATGTTACAGTTTTGCAAGACAATAATTCATAAAAAATATAGGACGCCTCACTCAAATCGGAAATCGTACTTGTTTCACATATTAAACAATAATGAGGACATTTTAAAGACTTTTTCAATACAATTAACTTTGAAGAGCAACGGCATCACCACAAATGATGAGACCAGGTTACCCCGTCCTGCGCATTAATATCATTTGTACCTAATAGAAAGCTTTCAGTGAGGCTTGTTTGGATGCTGGTGGTGCCTACTTCAACCCCCTTTTTAAAAAGGTCTATGGCCGGTTACAGGCGACATTTTATGCGATGGGATCCTGGATAATACGCTAACCAGTAAGCTGAGCAGGCTTTATTTTTATCATAATATAAAGTTTCAATGAGAAATATCTTTTAAACTGTGTCACTCAATAATATTTCATAGAAAAAAAATTGCGCATACATGTAACAACAATATATGACTTTTTGTTTGTAAGCAAAGATTTATTAAGGAAAGATTTGTAACTTTACATGCACAAAAGCTATTCTTAAATATATGAATCGTAGGGTGTTTTACTTTAACTAGTCAAATCACTAGATACTATTTGATTTTCCCACCTGTCTGTCTACCTATATGTCCATATATCTAATTTTATATAAATATATAAGACATTCCCTGACAAATTAAAAGGAAGATGCTGATGCCTCTTTAATAGGTACATTGAGCCGAAAGCTGCGAGAGCTACCGGACCCGTTCCAACGGGACAACATACGGAGCCAGTTTTTAACTGATGGTGTAAGGTAAAAAAGCTGGTTCCCATCTCCCTGTGCAATAATAAAGTCCGCTTCACATTTCGGTCGTAAAAATTTTTCATATACAAGTGCAACTTCTCCATTAACAGCAACCTGTTTTTTGCCTCCCTTCCATCCAATCATTTCTCATGCAAATGTTGCACCATCCACATGGATACAAACACATCCACTTTAAGCCCACCAAGCATGATGATGTAAATTGCTGAATTATGAAGTGCCAAATCACCATAAATGAAAGCAATCTGGAACCGGGCTTAGTAATCTAAACCATTTCACTGCGTAATAATGGAGCCACGACGACCAAAATGCTAGTCAGGTGGATCACCGACATGTTGCTCTCAGATGAATTTCGCCTCGCTGCCAGGCTCTCCTCCCGAAAGGCAAGAGTTTGATCAACGGTAAGAAAACAAAAGGAAGATGCTGAAAATTGCCAGTCAGATAAACAGATATCACGCTGTATGATTTTTCTATCACTGTAAATATCTATCTGTATATCTATATCTATCTATCTATCTATATATATATATATATATATAGGGAAGAGTTGTACAAAAACGGGTAGTCGGGTTAAACCGGAGAGCGCAGATTTCTCCTTCATTTTAACTTTTATCTTTCGGCCAACACCAGGAATTGCTTGTCGAAAGTCATTACGGCATTTGTAGCTGAACGAAATGCTACTTTGTGCATTTATTTTTTGTGTGAAGGATTGAATTTGAATTTCTCTTAAAAATTGTTTTATTTGTTTCTAGGTTTTACGCATATATTAATTGTTTACCAGCATATTAAATATTGGTATGTACTATATTTAATTCTGTACTTCCTTGCTAGTATTTTAACAGTTTTGCTTTTCCTTTACTATAGGACTGAGAGTAGTGACGCCATGTTTAAAAATGTGTGTCACGTTGGAGTAAAACCGGGTACTTAAGAGAGGGTCAAAACCGGGTATACCCAGTTTTGTCCTACACTCATGTAATGATTTTTTAAGGATAGTTAATGCTCTATCATGGAGTTTTAAATTGCAATTTAATGCTGTTAAGTACTGTTAACCCTTTGATATGTCATTCATGGCACCTCTAAATTTATCCTACAAACAAGAGATGGGGAAGTGGTTACTTCCGATCCTGGGCGACCTGTAACAATTTACTAAATTGAAAAAATATACTGCAGTCATATGGTTTAAGAAA
The DNA here is from genome assembly GCA_963932465.1 of Maratus speciosus. Lineage (NCBI taxonomy): Eukaryota > Metazoa > Arthropoda > Arachnida > Araneae > Salticidae > Maratus > Maratus speciosus. The sequence continues at coordinate 170,603,561 of OZ010790.1, read as the reverse complement.
ACAGGAATTCTACTTTACAACAATGATGTTTTTACTGACCTTCTATTTGCTCTTTCGGAAATGACAGAGAAAACTTTTTAATCAGTGATAACACACCTAAGTCCGCGCAGCCATATGTTGGCTTCGCTGCAGCGATAAATATTTCTGAAACATCACAGGATAATGAACCTCATCCTTCCACATCTAAAATTGTCGACATTATGCATCCAGCAGTTGACAACATCCAGTCTCTTCCATCGAGATCTCATATTGTGTAACCAGTAATCTGCATTTCCAATTTCAATTAAAATGTTATTACTCGCTTCCCAGGAAGGCTTTAAGATTGAAAAAAGAGCTGCAAAAGAAGGAGAAACTGTTATATTAAATACTTCGCCCTATAAATTAGAGCTGAGAACAGAAATTAAGGTGAAAGATACCAAACAGCCGACAAAATTAAAAAGAAACATTCTTAAAAAGGAAAAAGAAATTAAAAATCAACAGGAAAATAAACTAAAAGAAATTGATGACGCATCCTCAGAAGATTGAGAAGATTATGAAACCTGAATGTTTTGCAATGAACTTTACGCCAATTCTATATCCAAAGAAAGTTGGATACAATGTTTGAAATGCCACGGCTGGGCACACGAAGCGTGCTGTATGAAGAAGAATGTGATAATATTTTTTTGTGATTTTTGCAGTTAAAATAACCCCAAGACTTCCAGCGTAAAATAAGTAGGCATATACAATGTAGATAATTTGCTACAGATTTATTTTTGACACGTGAAAGAACGCATGCGCAGTTTCGTTTTGTTAAATATAACAAAAATGTATGTTTTTACTATATTAAACAAGAATTTCTTTGAAGAAAATGAGTTCTCCAGTTGTTTGAAATGGATACCCGGTTTTAGCCAACCAGTGGGGTAAAACCGAAATTTTGCATATGTCTGAAAAAAGTTATTTTTTTATATAATCAAATACATTTTTTATCGAAAGCAGTATGTTTAGATATAGCCAAAGATTCAATTAATATTAAAAACGGTGTTCAGAATTTGTTTTCTCATTTGATTGCATTTGAGAACAACAAACATTTATGGTACCCAATATTGCCCCACCTTCCCCTATATAAACAACTCTATCACTACATTAATAAGTTAACATGATTTAACATTTTAATTTTTGTTCTTTTTTGAGAAGAGTACAGATATTGTAATGTAAGCGGGAAGAGATTAATCATGTTTTGAATAAAATGTCATAAATTAAAAAAAAAAAACACTCGGAATTTTTATTGTCCGTAGTCAAGTAGCACCCACTCGAAGCTTACCGTTTCGGAACATGCGTGTTGGTACATACAGTATTACTGACTGAATTACTTAGCTTTTTTAGTACTTTTCGTGATGTTATCACATTTAAAACAAACAAAATAAGCCTTTAATTCTTTTTTTCTTTTTCTCAAGAATTTTAACTGAAACTCGGCTTTAGTTATAATGAAACACTTCTTATTTTTTGACGGTCTAATTGGATAGTCCCCCCACGTTCCTTTTCCTTTTTACAGGATGTGAGTAAATTTTAATTAAAAACTAACTTACCTGCTTGAAAATGAGATAATTATTTTTTTATAAACTGATTGACGTAATTTAATTTTAATCTTGCGCATATAACTGAATGATAATAAACGTCCTGACATTTTTTAAGCACTGTCACTTCCTGGTGAATTTTTCTATTAATTTTCATGGATGTAAAGTTTCATAATTATAACGAGGATGGTATTCTGTCTCTCTCTATATATATATGTAAGTATTATTATCGCGATTTAAAATTGGTTTATACTTGCTCATTATAGAGGAAGAACACAATTTCAGTATGCTTAATTGTTATTAACATATTCATGTACTTTTAAAAGAATATTTTTATGTGAAACTTTAAAGCAGTGTATTTTCTCTTTCATTTTTAACAATATAAGTGAAACACATTTGAATTTGGCAGTTTAAAAAAAAAAAAAAAAAAAAAAAAAACACTAATTTGCAAAACAGTTTTATCAATTTTTGAAATTTTATATTTAATATATTTATATGGCGAAATATTACTTACTATTTAGGAAATACATTCAAAAATAAATCATGTGAAAAAGCAAGGTTGTCGTACTATCTAGAAAAGTATGAAGTTATGCATAGAATTAAACCAAATTTTTTGTGTATGTTTTCTGGCTATGGCAAGCAAGTCCTCCCGGAATTTGAAAAAAATCTGCCGGAAGGGGGGCACTGTAGTAGTAATGTTTGTGTCATTTTCTTTATTGTACCTTCGAAAAGTGTATAAAATTATGCGTACAATTGAACAAAATTTTTTGTGCTTATTTTTGGCTTTGGCCAAGAGGTCCTCCTCGAATTTGGAGATATTGCGCGGTAAAGGGGCTCTGTGATAGCGATTTTTTGTATACTTTTGTGGATTTTTCGTAGTTCTGTTGTCCATCGGCGGCTCGTGCAACGGCAAGAACTCGCTTCCTGCTAAGCCGGCTATTCGAAAACTGCTGATAACAACAGAATAAGGAAAAACTATTAATATTAACAAATATCATGATATACATTAACTCGTTTTTAGTCTGTTTAACTGACTGAAGCAGAAATTTAAGATAAAAATCAAAGTTGGCATAGTATTGAAATAATAATATTGAAATATTAACATGTGTAACTACTTTTTTAAATATTAAGATGTAAAAGATAGAAGAAAGTTTTGGGATTGGCACATCCAACTAATTTATATTGTTATAAAAGTTCACCACACTGGAATAGGCGTTTTATGCTGTTTGCATTATTGGTTTTCCGTCTTTCACATCTAAGAAAGTACTACTTCATTCATGGGGAAAATATCACCGTGGCTACAAACGTGCACGAGTCTATGAAAAATATTCTCTTTTGAAAATTCTGAAAGTTCCTAGTGTTAAAGTGGAAAAAAAAAAAACTAATCGGATGTGTCAATTCCAAAAATTTTTTTGTATCTCATACATGTTAATATTTCAACAAGTTGTTACACATGTTAATACTTTAGTGCTATTACTTTAATATTACGCCAACTTTGATTATCATCTTAAATTTCTGCTTCATTTTACTACTCGCAGTAAAAGCGACTTAATCTGGATCATAATTCTTTATAAAATAAATATTTTTCGTTTTCTATTGTTATCCGCTGCTTGAGAATCGCCGGGTTAGCTAGATGCGCATTGCCTGTGAATGCATGAAAAGCTGATGTACAACAGAACTATGAAAAATCGAGAACGCACCCTTCCGCAGGCAAATTCCCATTTTCAACTGGAACTTGACCTCCAAAGCGAAAAACATATATATGAAGTTTGGTTCCATTAAATGCATAGCTTCATAGTCTTTATGATGATACAATATTGAAAATGGCACAAAAATTGCTATTTCAGCGCCCCCTTAAGGCGCATTGTTTCCGAAATCGCATGAGACTGCTGGCCATAGACAAAAACATACCGGGTGTCCCAAAAAGGACTGACTGATTTTAAAATTCAATAACTTGCAAACGGTGACAGATATTTAAAAAATTCTTACAGGAGGGTTATGCATAAGGTCAAAAGTTTTATTACAGTGATTTTCGATTTTAGTTCGAATTACAAACAATAGATGGCGCTGTAAGCAATAGTCGCTAAATACAGGCTCGATTTCTGGTCCTTTCTCTTGTTCCATGCTGAAAAAGGAGATGGAAATGTATTATCCGGGCCACGAAGTACCAAAAATCGAGCCTGAATTCAGCGTCTATTGATCGCAGCGCCATCTATTGTTTGTAATTCGAAATAAATTGAAAATCACTGTAAAAAAACTTTTGACCTTATGCATAACCCTCCTGCAAGAATTTTTTAAATATCTGTCACCGTTTGCAAGTTATTGAATTTTAAAATCAGTCAGTCCTTTTTGGGACACCCGGTATATATGAAATTTAGTTCAATTCTATGCATACCCTCATACACTTTTAGGATGTACTAAACCGGGCATACACACATACAGACACACTGCACAGACAGACAGGCATTTTATATGAACATGTTCATCTTGATATCTGACTCTTAAACCGTCTAAATCTGTTTAAAACCGGAAGTCGAAAATTTTTAATTACAATACTTTCTTATTTAGAAAGAAGAAAGTAAAAAACTTTGTAAAGACGATAGTGTAAATAGGTGCAAATTTAACTCTATACTGCGCCAAATTTTCTTTTCGAAATTTCTTTTTATAATAATATTATGGTTAACAGTTAGAAATTTTAGTGAGATTTCATCGCCTTATTGAATAGCAGATTCCTGCAACAACAAAAGTCAACTATTGTTATTTAAATATAGTCGTAGCACGAAACTGGATAAATTTATTAAATAAAAAATTTTGATTGATTCATACATTCGTCCCTACACTGTATAGGTTTTAAGATTTTTGTGCTCTGCTAAGCGATGGAGGGGCGTTAATTAAATGCTAAAGTATAAATTTCAATCATTTGGGTCTAGGCGCTAACAGAGAAAATTCTTAAAGTTCCCGAAGCTTGAATTTTCTAAGTTAAAAAGAAGCAGATATTTAATAATAATATAATAGTAGATAATATATTTAAAAATAATTGTAGTGGGTCTCATATGTAATTTGTATTTCAGTTTTTTATACAGTTTTAGCAAAAACAGATTTCGAAAAGGATTTGCATGACGGAAGTAATTACAGTAATTGTTTTGATTGAGACCAACTGTCACCCTTTATACATAAATTACGCGTAAGTATTAATTATGGAAACTGTGTTGGTTCTGTGTTCGGACTTGATAAGTAATTTATCGGATGCGAGTTTTTTTTTAATGCATTAATTCATTAGACCAGTCAATTAATCTATCAACATATTTTTACACACAAAGTTTTAAAACCCGCATGGTTAAACTTCCCCGTCACTTAAAGCTACGAAAAAAACCCTCCTATTCTGAAGATCATAAAAATTCGTTCAATAAGATTTATTTTTACATTTGATCATTTCACTAGTTCAAACATTTCTATTTCATTTTATATTAAAACATTTTTTTTCTTCTAGAGAAATAATTTTTAGTCTACTTAGGATGAACTTTATGGAAAGATGAGAGACCGTTTTCACGTTTTCGCGTAATACTATTATAAAAAGTACAGAAACGCAGCAATAAGCTGTTCTACATCTACAAGAAATAAAGCTTTACGGAACTAATCGTAATTATAAAGTAAATCGGATAATATAGAAAGTTATATATAGTAAATTACCAATACTTTAATTAGTCAACATCTCTACGTATTTTTTTATGTTTCCTAAGGTCGCCCATTGCTCGCGTTTTCTTTTCGGCGTCTGGGTCTGTGGACTCATTGATGTAACCTAAAAAAAAAAGACCTTAATAAAGGCGTCCGGGAAAAAATCTATGCTCTGCAGACGTGGTTTCCACGTTTGAGCAGTCAAATACTTTAATTAACTAATAAAAGTTTCATAGAACCGAACTGAAATCCCCGAGTTTCTGTCGTTGCGGACTAGTGCAGGCATGTCAAACTCATTTAACGCCGCGGGCCAAATTAAGCATTATATACAAAGCCGCGGGCCATATTAAAAAAGATAATATTATTACCATTACACAGAATAAAATTTGTCAGTACGAAACATAGCAATGTTAAAGAAATTTTAATGCATAGTTCCAACATTAAATACACAGTTTTTTTCTATTATATTTTCGAAAAAATGCACAAAATTGGTTACATCAACCCCCCCCCCCCAAAAAAAAAAAAAAATGGCTTTTGTAAATTGCGTTTATTTAAATAATTGGTTATATATGCGCTAATTTGGATTTATCAAAGGCATTGCTGTCAATTTTCCGTGTTTTCTCTAAGTAAAAAATAAAAATAAACATTTTGAATCAGAAAAAATCTATTTAATAAAGTATGTCATATATATTCGCTACTTATTTGATTTAATTTATTAAATATATTTTCTGGTTCAAATTATGTTTATTTGATTTGAAAAATAAGAAAAGGCTGCATACTGTACTTCAAAAAATTAGTCGATTAATGAAAAATCACAGAAATTTGGAAACTCGATATATATATACATAGGCGCTAATATGGTATCGTGCTAAATTTTTATTAGCTGCAGCAATAAATTCTGAACAATAATTTTAACATCAATTATTAAAGATGAAAGAAACAGATTGAACTGATTTTCATATTTCTTGAAACTCAAAAATCTTCTTTTGAAATCATTTTTTAATATATTTAAAAAAAATTTCTACTCCGATGATTTTGTAATAATGCAATCCGAGATGTCCCTGGAAAAACTCGACTGATGGCAGGCAATAGGCAAAGGCTATAATAATTAATTTAATATCAGAATTAAAAATCTTCAAAATTAACTAAAGCATATATATAAAAACATATCTTTCGTTTGTTTGCCATCTCTAAGATCACGGCTGGTGCAAGCAGTGGCGTAGCCAGGATTTCGTTTTTTTTTTTTTTTTTTTTTTTTTTTTTTTTTTTTTTTTTTTTTTGGGGGGGGGGGGGGGGTCCAAAATTTTTCCTTCAGGTTATATATATATATAGTAAAACCTGTCAAGATGAAATCGTAAATATTGCTGAAGAATTCCGTTTTACACAGGTTTTTGTGTTATTAGGTGTATTTTCAAAGTATTCTTTTCCGTAGCACGGAACTTTTATGTTTAAGACAGAAAGCCGTTATAGGCAGGTTCCACTTTTACAAGTTTTGTATATTTATATAAATATATTTATTTATGTCATATGAATAGAATAAAACTTGTCAAAATAGTAATTGTCTATAACAGAATCCTGTCTTTAACGGAAGCGTTACCTGGTCTTAATATGAATTGCAATACAATTAAATTTGCTGAAAACCTGTCTGAAAGGGGATTTTCATTGTTCTTTAGTGAAACATAGTGAAACCTGTGAAAGTGGAATCTTTCTATAACGGAATCCTGTCTCAAACGGAAGAGTTTCAGAATCCCTGCGAAACGAACAATAGATCTTATTGAGGTAGTGTATCTTAGAAGCATAATTAATTTCACTTCTTTCTATGGAAGCCTGTCTAAAATGGAACTTTTTACCAGTCCCTTTGAATCTTGTCTTGACTGTGTATGTATAATAGAAGTATTTCGAGTAACTTTGAGAATTTAGGTATATCCTTATTTAATTTCTTAATTTAAAAAAAAAAAGCATGGATAAAAAATGTAAGGCCAATCTCTATAACTGCAACTAATAATACATTGAAGTTACATTAATATTTACCAATGAAAAAGATTCACTATGATGTAAAAAGCTGAGAGCATACTGAAGAGTTAAATTTAATTAACCCATTCGCTGTCATTCACGAGTATACTCGTGGCTTTAATTTATTAATTACTTTGCAACCACTATTTTAGAATTAAAAAAATGCCTCATTTATTGGCAGAAATTTCGCTGTATTAGTAAAGCGAAATTTACCTTTCTGAATTTGTGGTAGCAAGCGACTTTCAACAAAACATTTGAAAATTATTACTTTATAGTTTTGCCAGCGAATGGGTTAAATCAAGTTTCATATTACATAACATTTGCCTTACAATAAAGTTAGGATCAAGTGGTTAAGTTTAAAACAGCAATTTCCATGTTTAATTTCTTGCCATTGAATTAAGAACTTGTGCTGTAATAGATATTGGATAATGATTTCACATAAGTGTCAATCGCATGAGCCATTCATGCGATCCGCCGCGCTCCCCATGGGAGTTTTTGAGATAACCCAAATAGCATGAACATTAGCAGCAAGTTTATTTTTTCTGATATTATCTTGCCGTGACAAATTTGAATTAAGAAATTCGCAGCAAATCTCCCGCAAGGTATGCCATCACCCACTTGCATGAGTAGTTTGTTGTGAAACTGATGCAAGACTGTCTTTAATTCACGAAAGTAACGAAAGCAAAAAATCCCTCTGTTGAGAGAATAGACAATCAGCACATACACAGGAATTGCAGAAATTTTATTCTGTAGGCACCACTTTTTCTAAGCACTATACTTATTAAATACCAAAAAATGCTCGAAATGAATAGTACAAATATCACCTAAACTTGTTTGTGGTGATAAAACCGATGCATGCACCTTCTGACGGCGCTTTTGCATCAATAGACTTGATCAGGTCTATGGACCCCTTCGAAGGGGTTAAACTTATAGTGTGACATGGAAAGATTACTACTTTGCAGTAAGTCTGCAGTATTTTTGATTACTTGTTTGCCGTTAGTTTGCAATAAATTTGATACAGTATGAATTTAACTTGCACGACAAGTTAGCTGCAAGTTGAAAGTGTGGTAACTGCGGCGTTTGCGTTATCTTGCTGCAGTCTTGTTATGAATTTTCAGTCTTGTCATGCTGAGCTTACTGCAACTTTGCAGGTTTTCAAAGCAAAACTGTTGCAAATTTTCTGCAAAATAAAAATGCTATGTGAGAAGGTTTTAACTTTAAGAAAAAGACCTTGGATTTTCAGCTACAGAAACTAGTAATGTAAGAAGCACACACATCAAATATAGTTCATGCTGGAAAAAGCAGTTTTGTTACAATTGTCTTATTCAGCCATAATTCTTTTGGGTTTCCATGTTTCATGTCTCGCCACTTTTGATACCATATTCAATCTAATAGTTGCTTCCGATATCTGGTCGTCTTTAAGGAAGTTAAATTTTTATAATAAGTTTATTTGTGATGGATTAGCACTATTTTGGAAGTATTTAATGTGTAAAAAATGGTTGATGGTGGTTTCTGTTTTTGTACTTCCCAGCCAATTTATTTTAGATGGTTCAAAACAGTTTTAGAACATTCTCCAAGCTCAGCAGTAAGCTTCGGACGGGTCGGATTTATGCAGCTCTGGAAGGGATACTGAGTTCCGTGGAAGGGGGCAGTGCCCTTCTAGAACATTAATAATCATAAAATTCCGAATCTTCCGATTGCACCCTTAAACAACTTGACAGGAAAGTCAAGAATCCCATCTCTGCATATTTCAGAATTCACAGTTGCACTGTTAAAAATGTGTCGGTCACTGCGGCCATTCAAAATGATGTCTGTCCATACCACGATTCCACGACCTTTGTATCGATGCCCTTCACGGATGTTTGCAGCCTTTTTGCATTTGATTTTCTCCCTCCATAGGGTAACAAGTCTGTAGTAACTCTCTCGACAAAATCGGGATTCATCGGTAAAGAGAACTCGGCTCCAGTCCGCCGTACTCCAATGACGATGATCTCTGCACCACTTTAACCGAGCGCATTTCGCTACCGGAGTTAGTGGAACACAAATCATAGATTTCCTTGCATGCAGCCTGTTACTCACAGTAAACCAGGATAGTCGAGTTCTTGTTGCTGCAGCAAACTCCTTGCAATCTGAACTGACGTCAATTGCCTATTTCTTTTAGCAATCGTTGGCAAATTACAGTCCTGACAGCTTATTGTGGTGCGTTTTCTACCTTGACCTGGTTATCTATGGACATTATACCAGTGTCTTTAAAACGTTTACAGATTCTTGACATGACGCTTTTGGCTATTTATAAGTCTTTACAGACTCCTAAGAGTGTCTGTCCTGCTCCCATTCTCTCTATCGCACGCAATTTCTCAAAATCGGTCAAATGTCTTCTGGACGACATATTCCACCTATTAGAAGCAAAGTTTTACCTAATTACACGTACAATCCTTAAAATTAGACTTCAAATTACCCACGTACGCTTCTTTTCACACGTGAACCGAAAAAACGGGCTGAGGCTGAAAAATTTGCATATATTTTTGTAGCGAATGTTAATCCCATTGGACTACGTGATAACGTTGACATTGAGTTACCTTTCTGGAAGTCCCCTTAATAGAATTAACATAAAGCACCTTTTTATGGTTGTTCCTTTAATTTTTCTCGCCAGTGTATTTTGAAAGTGGGTAACAAATAACCAGTCCAAAGTCCAAAAATAAAGTTACTTTTATTAATTGCAGGCAGCAGATTTAAAGTAATTGTTAATATTGCCCATTTTAATGTGAACAAAGATAAGGGTCATGAAACTGAACCAATGTACTGTTATTGCGTTCGTATAAACTCGTTCTTTCCCATAAGTGTCGACAACAGAACCTCATCGAAGTCCAAGATAAAGAAGTTTTACGTTTAATCTAGTTACAGTAAATTTGTGTAAACGGAATAGCAGGTATACTTGTATAGTTATCCTTCCGTCTCGGTACATTAAAATGTTTTTTTTTTTTTTTTTTTCTTTTAATGAGAGGATTCCGTGTTTTCAGAAAACCTGTTAAGAAGGATTCACAATTGGAACAAGTTTAATTTCAGATAGGTTTCAAACGTTAGCAAGCACAAATATGTAGTGTTGTTTTCGTCGAACCTTGAATTGTTTTCCTTTGAGATAGGTCATCTTCACAGATTTTCCTGTAATAGATTTATGCTCTTCAGAGCAGCGGTTTCCAACCTGCGGTAGCGTACCCCTGGGGGAACGTGGGTCTGTTGGGGTATGTGAAAATAATATCGGTAATGGCGGAAGTCACAAAAATATTAGGAATATCAATGTAATTTGCATCGATTTATTATATGGTTGTGATAAGAAGATTACTAATGGAAAAAAGCATGTTTACGTTATCTCCTTGAGTGGAGGGAGGGGGGGAGGGAGACGTGTTTATGAGAAATGGGGTACTCCAAAATGAAAAACCTAAGAAAGGAGTACGTGAAAGAAAAAAGTTTGGGAAGTGAGTACGTTTTAGCAGTTTTAAGGGATACTGTGAAAACGGAAAGTGTTTATAACGAAAACCTGTCTAAAACGGAAAAGTTCATAGTTCCGAAAAAAGACATACCCTTGAATTATACCTTCTAAGACGAACACCTCTCTTAAGGGGAAATTTTTATAGATCCTTTGTGATTCTGTCTTAGCAGTTTTTACTGTTGTTATTTGTTTCCATGATTCAGTAAACCAGGTCTACTTCCGGGGGGGGGAGGGGCGGACCCCCTTGGCTACGCCACTGGATGCAAGTGTGATCATGCAAAGTGTATCTTCAGCATGCGGGTTTTAACAATTAAATTAAACAAGTGTAAAATGCCAAAGGTTTAGCGGGCCAAAGATAAGATGTCGGCGGGCCAGTTGTGGCCCGCGAGCCGCGTGTTTGACATGCCTGGACTAGTGTGTCACGCCAACCCGAGGTTCCCTCACGGCACATTGATTGAGAATCAATACACTAGACTATTTACATAATATTTTTTGACATTATAAGCTTGGTAGAGAGAAAAGTATACTGAGAGAAGCACTCAAACATTATACATTACACGCTCAAAACAGGAATAATATATTTTTTAGGAGTTTTTGCAGATTTCATTAGTGAGATTTGATAAGAAATTTTCTATTCAAATTTAGTTGAAAGTCTTGCGCCTACGTTATCTTTTCAAGCGATTCCTAAATAATACTCTTTTTCATTTAAAAATTAGGTTGCATCACGATCGACAATGAATAAGAAATTATATATTATAAATTAAAATTTAAAATTACTATCTATAACTTTTAAAACAACTGCTTCTATATTCAACAAAAAGAAGGCATTGCCATCATAATCATTACACATATAATATTCAAAACCTAATATCTTCCACATCATCAACAAAATTAATGACAAAAGTAGAAAAAAAATTGTTTTTTTCTTTCTAAGATGTCTTGTCAATTCTTGAACATTCTTGTCAGGATGTTGTTTACTTTCTCCCCCAGTAACAATATTTTTCCAGCAGAATATAAAACGCCAAAAGACATAGTCTTTTAAAGCGCTTCTTTAATATACAAGTCATGCTTTCAAAATACGTCTTTTTAAACACTATATTTAGTTCCTTTATTTCCCTCACGGATTCTATTTTCTTAAAAGCTCTTCAGTTATTTTTTCTTTAAGTATATTTTTTTCGAAATAACTCGCTTACGTCCCTATAAGAAGCATATTTTTTAGTATTTTTTTCTACTTAAACGATTGTTTACTTGTTTAAGGGGTCTCAGAACTCTTAAAGCTTTAAAATTTTCGAAATTTTAATTTTTTTAGATGATAAACGTCTATGATTTCTGAAAATTTTGATATAATTGTTATCTTGAAATTCCCATTAGAACAGAAGTTATGGCTTTTAGAATGATACTCTCTCAATAGCAAAAGCGGTGTTTCCAAAACTTTAACTAATTTTTCTGCAAATGACGTTTTTGGCCATAACGCGCACAATATCTCAAAAACTTCCGATTCTTTTATCATGAAATTTTTAAAACATATGTTTCATGTTAGTCTGTATAAACTGAACCTAATTTTTTCTTTTTATTGTAAAAATAAAATATGTTTTTAGGGGGTTATATTGTTGTAATTTTATAAATTTTACATTAGCTAAACACAACTTTGAATTAAAAATATAAAAATGCTTTAAATACAAATCTTTTTAGATTCAATGTAATTATCATAATCTGAAGTATAAATAGGCATCAAAATTTTCATTCTAGTTTCAAAATTTATTTTGTAATCGTGCGCATAAGCTGTTATGCCGATTTTCTGCTCGTCAAATGTCTAACAGTTTAGAGCACTCTGTAAATGCTAATTCTGCATCTTGAAATTTTGTAAATATTTGCAATGAAAGAACATACTTATATCTTTCATTCGCAATTAAAATTGTGTCTTAATATCAAACACATTTTAAGATATTAAATGTTGAAAATGGTCTTTTTTTTTTTTTTTTTTTTTTTTTTTCAATTTTAAGAGTCCTCAGACCCCTTAAAATCAAACGAAGCATTTTATGTTATTGATTAGAAATACATCTAAATGTATCAGAAATACATTCTTAATTTCATGAAAAAGTTTTCCTTAAATAATTCAGTATGTGTACAAAAAATTTAGATACAGGGTGTCAAGAGCATTAAATTGAATAATTCCTAAACTATAAATAACCAGAATATAAAACTTGGGTTTAAGTGTTACAGAACATATTGTTCAGTGTCCAAAACATTCGCAAAAACTTTTTTAAATTGAAAACTGTAACATATAATTTTTCCGTTCAAAATATTTTTTTATATTACCCCCTAACAACATCAGAAATCATTTTGTATGAAAAATATCAATTATGTGTTCAAATAAAGATTTACAATTTATTAAAATAGATACTTTCGTATTAGCCGTATGCCGGTGTTTAATAGCCGAAAAATATAGCATCCTTATTTATCCTTGTTAGTTCAGAGTTAGTTCAATGATGCATCTGTTAAATTTGTATTTTTAACCATTTGGAAAAACGGTTATTGTCCTCGTCAGGGTAGGAAATCAAAAGCATATCTGAAGCTTTTTATTGGTTTAATCCGCATTTTATTCGTTTTCTGATTGGTCTATATCCTAACCTTTACTTTCAACAGAGATGGGTACTTCTGTTGCCACTATGACAAAAAAGTAATAAAAACTACAAACAAAAATTAATAACTCAGAAACAAATTGAGATACAGCTTTCAAACAAATTGCATTTAAAAGTACATATTTTTTCTTTATACGACGGTGTAAAAAGTAATATTGTGGAATGTTTAGAAGTTTAAGAATGAAATTTCATTTAAAATGGGTCGTCAGATTTCTTGGACGATGGAAAAGCCTTTTACCGAACAGCCAACGAAATGCTTGGATAATACGTAAGTTTCAGGTGGATAATACGTAAGTTTCATGAAATCTGACGGGTCGCAGGCGATTTTTGTCGTGAAAATTTTACCTGTAATAACTCTATTAATCTTTAATTCATGGCGTACGTAATGTAAGATCAACACCGGGCGATATTTTATGTCTTACATTTTAGTATTTGAAAAAAAAAAACATTTTCCAAAAAGTCGTTGTAATTTGTTAAATTGCTTTTTTTTTTTTTTTTTTTTTTTTTTTTTTGTAAGGGTTTAAAAATTAAAAACTCATAACTGAATTCATTCATTGAATAATATCTAGAATATCGATTAATTGATATTGTTTGTAGAGCAAACTGGCTATAGCATTTTATTTTACCGTGAAATAGATTTTTTTAAAATAAAAAATCCTCAAAAATATTTTAAAAACCATTACAAAATCCGTGAATTGCTTATAAACAAATAGCATTTGAAAGTACATATATTCTCTATATGCTGGTGTAAAAACTTTTGCGATATTTAGAAGTTGATTAAGTTACCAAAATACGAAATTTATTAACATCAGGTTATTGCTATCGTGAATATGCCGTCAGCGTTACTCTTTGACATGTTTTAGCTTTATAACGCAGATATAAAAATAAAGTAATTTACTTGTTTACAGTGCTGAAATAAAATTTGTATAAACAGCTGTAAAAATATTTCAAATTCTAATCAATTGATGACTCTGTGTTGTATAATTCTGTAAGAATGTAAAATTAATTTCAAAATTTCAAAATGAAAACTTTCTTTTTCCATCTTTCAACATTAAAAAGTTATTGACATTTATTGGCGAATATTTCAAGTACTTTTGGCATAATGTAATAAACACTTTGTCTGTATTGTATGCATGCCACTTGTTCCATCCTTTTTATGTACAATAGTTCCTGAATTATGGATCATTAAATTTCGAGAGTTTCTGTTGGGGGGTACGCTGCATTTGAACAGTACTCATTTTTCTGATTAACTAAACCTAGAAATTAGGGTTAATAAAAACCATTCGCTATTGAACCATTCTACAAAGTTTCAACGTTTATTTTCTTGGTAGCCGTGCGATTTTTTAATTTTCCAGTATTTTATATATGCAAAGCTATACATTAAAAAATAAGCTAACATTACTGCTGAAACCTAGTTAAAAATGCCAGTTTTTGAAAATATATATTTCATGAAAGATAACAGTAGGATAGATACAAAAGGGATATAGATAACATAGATAACAGACTTCTTATCTTGAAAGGTTATAACTACTTCTAAACATTCTGAGGAAAAAAAAACTGACATATTATTATCCGTTTTCTCGCTAGAATTATAACAATTTAAATTTTAAAAGTATTTAAAAATCAACATTTATGATAGCCTGTAACTCAAAAGAAACTAGTTTGATGTGCCAATCCCAAAACTTTCTTCTATCTTATACATCTTAATATTTCAAAAACTAGTTACACATGTTAATGCTTCAATATTATTAGTTCATTACTATAACAAATGTGATTTTCATTTTAAATTTCTGCTTCAGTCAATTAAATGAACTAAAAACGAGTTAATCTGTATCATGATATTTGTTAAAATTAATAGTTTTTCCTTATACTGTTGTTATAAGATGTTTGCGAATAGCCGGCTTCGCAGGAAGTGAGTTCCCGCCTTTGCACGAGCGGCCGATGGACAATAGAACTACGAAAACTTAAGAAAAGTATAGAAAAACCGCTATCACAGAGCCCCTTTACCGCGCGATATTTCCAAATTCAAGGAGGACCTGTTGACCAAAGCCAAAAACGTGCACAAAAAATTTTGTTCAATTGTATGCATAATTTTATACACTTTTCGATTGTACAATAAAGAAAATGGTACAGACATCGTAATTATAGCGCCCTCTTCCAGCGGAATTTTTTCAAATTCAGGGAGGACCATCATGCCATGACCAAAAAGAAACACAAAAAATTTGGCTCAATTCTATGTATAACTTCATACACTTTTCGATGGAACAATATTCAAAATGGCACAAAAATCGCTATTACAGCGCCCCCTAACAGCAATTTTTTTTCCAAATTAAGGAAGGACCTGCTTGCCATAGCCAAGAACTTAAAATAAAAATTTGGTTCAATTATATGCATAACTTCATACACTTTTCGATGGTACAATATGCAAAATCGCTATTACAGCGCCCCTTAGCGGCGAATTTTTCCAAATTCAGAGAGGACCTGCTTGTCATAGCCATAAACTTAAAATAAAAATTTGGTTCAATTCTATGCATTACTTCATACACTTTTGCATGGTACAATATTCAAAATTGCACAAAAATCGCTGTTACAGCGCCCCCTACCGGCGAATTTTTTTCCAAATTCAGGGAGGATCTGCTTGCCGAAGCCAAAAACTTAAAATAAAAATTTGGTTTAATTCTATGCATAACTTCATACACTTTTGGATGGTACAATATTCAAAATGGCAGAAAAATGCTGTTACAGCGCCCCTACCGGCGAATTTTTACCAAATTCAGGGAGGACCTACCTGCCATATCGAAAAACATAAAATAAAAATTTGGTTCAATTCCATGCATAACTTCATATACTTTTGGATGGTACAATATTCAAAATCGCACAAAAACCGCTATTACAGCGCCCCCTACCGGGGACTTTTTTCCAAATTCAGGGAGGATCTGCTTGCCATAGCCAAAAACTTAAAATAAAAATTTGGTTCAATTCTATGTATAACTTCATACTCTTTTTGATGGTACAATGGCGACAGACAGACGGACACACAGACACACGGACAGACAGACATTTTCTATAAATAGGTTTTTTGGGATCTCTGACCTCTAAAACATGTAAATCCGTCGAAAACCGGAAGTCGAAAAAAATTTCGATTACAATACTTTCTTCTATTGACGATAGAAGAAAGTAAAAATTGGTATTTATAAGTAATTTGGCAACGGCAGACTCTTTATAATGTCTTTAACCCCTTGAGGACGAGCGACACGTATACGTGCCGCATGATGCGCTCAGAATTCTTGTTTTTCCTCACTAGTAAAATTTTACTGTAAAATTTGCCTTATTTAATCAGCGCATTTTCTCTTTTCAAGAAGACACAAATTTCTGTTTTTAAAATACGGTGACAAAAGATTAAAAATTTCGTAAAAGGCTCCCGTCCCGAAGGGGTTAAGGGGACAGTTTACGTTTGAAACAATTTTGTTTATTTTTAAAAAAATTTGTTTCAATAATGCACTGACTACATTTCAATATTCAATTAAAAGTACATTTTGAAAAATAAAAACTGCATGTTGATATAATTTTTTCAAAAGTTTAAAAAAGGTTGAATTTTTTAAATTCCCTACTCGTTTTTTAATATTGTTATTTTTACCCAATTTTTTAAAGATTTTTAAATATGTATTACAAAACACTGCGCATGTATTTTTAGATACATATTACATTTAATATATTTTTTTTACTGATAAATTTAAAACGATGCAAAACGATGAAATCCAACACATTTTCACATGCTTTTATTAAAAAAAAAAACACCCTGAAGGCTAATTCTATGCACACATTTATCACATATATAATTAAAAACCAGTACAAAAAAATCTAGTTGGATGTGCCAATCCCAAAACTTTCTTCTATCTTATGCATCTTAATATTTCAAAACCTAGTTACACATGTTAATACTTCAATATTATTAGTTCAATACTATACCAACTTTGATTTTCATCTTAAATTTCTGCTCAAGTCAATTAAACGGTCTAAAAACGAGTTAATCTATATCATGATATTTGTTAAAATTATTAATTTTTCCTTATTCTGTCGTTATCAGCTGTTTGCGAATAGCCGGCATAGCAGGAAGCGAGTTCCCGCCGCTGCATGAGCCGCCAATGCACAATAGAACTACGAAAAATCAAGAAAAGTATACAAAAATCGCTAGCACGGAGCCCCTTTACCACGCAATATTTCCAAATTCAAGGAGAACCTGTTGGCCAAAGCCAAAAACAAGCACAAACATTTTGGTTCAATTATATGCATAATTTTATACGCTGTTCGATGGTACAATAATGAAAATGGCACAGAGATCGGAATTATAGCGCCCCCTTCTTTCGGAATTTTTTCAAGTTCAGGGAGGACTTGTTTGCCATAGCCAGAAACATGCACAAAAAATTTGGTTCAATTATATGGATAACTTCATACACTTTTCGGTGGTACAATAATGAAAATGGTTCAGACATCGCAATTATAGTGCCCCCTTCCGGCAGAATTTTTCCAAATTCAGGAAGGACCTTCGTGACATGACCAAAAAAAAGCACATAAAATTTGGTTCAATTCTATGCATAACTTCATACACTTTTCGGCGGTACAATATTCAAAATGGCACAAAAATTGTACAAAAATCGCTATTACAGCGCCCTCTACGAGCGATTTTTTTACAAATTAAGGGAGGACCTCTTTGCCATAGCCAATAACTTAAATTTTTTGTTTGGTTCAATTCTATGCATAACTTCATACACTTCTCGATGGTGCAATATTCAAAATCGCACAAAAATCGCTATTACAGCGCCCCCTAACGGCAAATTTTTTGCAAATTCATGGTGGACCTGCTTGCCATATCCAAAAACTTAAAATAAAAATTTGGTTTAATTCTATGCATAACTTCATACACTTTTGGACGGTACAATATTCAAAATCGCACAAAAATCGCTATTACAGCGCCCCCTACCGGCGAATTTTTTCCAAATTCAGGGAGGACATGCTTGCCATAGCCAAAAATTTAAAATAAAAATTTGGTTTAATTCTATGCATAACTTCATACACTTTTGGACGGTACAATATTCAAAATCGCACAAAAATCGCTATTACAGCGCCCCCTACCGGCGAATTTTTTCCAAATTCAGGGAGGACCTGCTTGCCATAGCCAAAAACTTAAAATAAAAATTTGGTTCAATTCTATGCATAACTTTATACACTTTTCGATGGTACAATATTCAAAATCGCACAAAAAACGCATTTACAGCGCCCCCTACCGGCGAATTTTTTCCAAATTCAGGGAGGATCTGCTTGCCATATCCAAAAACTTAAACTAAAAATTTGGTTCAATTCTATGCATAACTCCATACACTTTTGGATGGTACAATATTCAAAATCACACAAAAATTGTTATATCAGCGCCCCCTACCGGCGAATTTTTTCCAAATTCCGGGAGGACCTGCTTGCCATAGCCAAAAACTTATAATAAAATTTTGGTTTAATTCTATACATAACTTCATACACTTTTTGATGGTACAATGGCGACAGACAGACGGACAGACGGACAGACGGACGGACGGACAGACGGACGGACGGACACACAGACAGACAGACATTTTCTATAAACATGTTTTTTGGAATCTCTGACCCCTAAAACATGCAAATCCGTCGAAAACCGGAAGTCGAAAAAAATTTCGATTACAATACTTTCTTCTATTGAAGATAGAAGGAAGTAAAAAGTTTAAATCTCTATCTCAAATTCAAAAAAAGCCTTAGCATTTTTAAAACATGAAAGTGAACAAAATACAGGGTGTAATATGTTATTTATCGCCGACTTTTAATTTCTCAACTGTTGGTCGTAGACCTATAAGTTCAAGTTACAAAAACGTTTCAAATGAGGTAAATATTCATGTTGTGGCATTATTTAAAGTAAAAAATCAATTTTATAAAAATTACGAAATCTAACTTTTTATACGGTCCCATACACCTTATTGTTATATTTAGTATAAGTTTACACATATCATAACAGATATAACACAAAAAGTTTGACATCTGTACTACAAAAATTGACACAGTTATTAAATTTCAAAGTTTGAGATTTTTGCACATGATTTTGTCTTTCATTGAGGGATCAGTTTAAAGATGAATTAAAGTAATTCGAGATCAAAATCAGGGTGCAATTCCGCTGCCATTTATCTAGTCCTTAGTGAGTATGTTTTATTTTCCGGTTGTCGATTCTACCTACTTTGACGTTTGAACGTTGTTCGACCCATAAAAGTTAGCTCAAATTTTTAGATGAAATAAGCCCTCTTTGGTGATACTGGCTAAAGGTGGTTTTGCCGTAAGAAGGACATTACACCCTGACTTTGATCTCGAATTACTTTAATTCATCTCTTAACTGATCCCTCAATGAAAGGTAAAATCATGTGCAAAAATCTCAAACTTTGAAGTTTAATGTCTGTGTCAATTTTTGTAGTACATATATCAAACTTTTTGTGTTATATCTGTTATGATATGTGTAAACTTTTACTAAATATAACTATAGGGACTGGGGGACCGTATAAAAAGTTAGATTTCGTAAGTTTTATGAAATTGATTTTTTTACTTTAAATAATGCCACAACATGAATATTTAGCTCATTTGAAACGTTTTTGTAACTGGAACTATATGTCTACAGCCAACGGTTGAGAAATTAAAGGTCGGCGATAGATAAGATATTGCACCCTGTATAAACATGGAGAAAAAGCCATTTAAAATTTTAATTCTTGCGGGTAATTGCACTGGCTGTATTAACAAAATTTACAAAATCTCGCGATATAACAGTCGTATGGATAAAAATGAGATTCCAAAATATTCAGAATTAAACAGGCTTTATTTTGATAATTAAAAAAAAAATCGACTTTTTGACTAATTTTGAGGTAAACTGTCCTTTTAATGTAAAAGTCTCATTATCAACGTTTAAGTGATTTGTATGATATGGAGTATATGGGGAATATTATTTCTTATCCGCGTGCGACTTTTTTAAAAGCATCTTTGAGGTTACATCAACGAAAGAATTTATTGGATCAAAGGTAAAGGACCAAAAATACTTAAAAATTCGTTTATTACTATTTAAACATTATGGGTACATTGTAAGTATTCCACAACAACAAATATACTCACAAAGTAAGGAGTAACAAAAAATAAATAAATGTGATTTCTGTTACTGCATCTTTGATTATAAGTAATTAACCCTCTCGCTGCGCATCGCACGTTTTCCATGGGGAACGTAAAAATAACAAAATTTGCTCAACCTACGATGTGGGCGATCTTTTTCTTTATGATTTAATTCTATGTAAAAAAAGAAGTCTTTTAGAAAAAAAAAATAACATATTTTAACTCTCAAATAAATGTAGATTTTAAATCTGTTATAAAAAAATGCGCAATGTTATAACCTTTTTTGATAAACACACACAAAAGAAAAATACTCTACGAGAGGGTTAATATCAAGTCCATACCTTCTTACTTTTGACACAATGCAAGGTAAAATTTTAGTCATCTCAAAAATAGTTTCTTTTTGAGTGTTTCATGTTTTTCATCATGTTTCATCATTTTCGAAAATAATGGCTCGCAAGTATAAATAGAGGGCGAAATAGTTAAAATGACAAATTTTGTAACAAATGCGACTTTAATTTCTTCATTGACATTTGCGCTTATAATGCATGATAATCTTTCCTTTTCTATATTTCCCAAATCTTTTTCTTTGATCTTACAAATCTTTGATAAATGTTTGAGTACATATTGAAATAGATTGAAATTTAATACGTAGCATTTAAATTTCAAAAAAAAAATAATAGATATGTATACGCATGTTTAATTTGTTTCAATTCATGTATTTTGCTTAAAAAACTTAATCAACGCCGTGCCTAAAATATTCTGTACCGTGCTACTTATAGTACACGTGCAGAAGGTACTCGGTCGCTCATACAGAAACTTGATTTTTTCAAATAAAAGGAATTAGAAGTTTATTTTATAAAATAAACTTCTTGAGTTTTTTTCCTTTTTTCTTTAACGAAATTTTCTTGGAACCCATTGTGCTTTTATGTTAAAATTATTGAAGGCTGAGAAAAGGAAGAATACCTTATTAACAGATTGTTGCCAAACAATCAGCAAATAACAACTAAACTACAGAAAGTTTCATTCCAAACCGAAAGTGTAACCGACACGTTCGGTTTAGAATTCTTCGGTTGTGAGAAAATTATCAACACAAGTCCTTAACGGATAAGGATTTAAATCAACGATCGTACCATACTATTTACGTCACCACTTTTGATGAGAACCTACCGCATTTCTGCTGATTGCTTCTTTTATTAAAAATTTCACTTAAAATTTAACTCAATAGAGTCAAAACACTGTTTTAAGTACTAGTGTCGTGAAGGAAATTTTCACCTTGTTATTAATAAACTTTATAATATACTTATAACTACTTATAAGGTGACACAAACACATAAAAATATTATTTTATCCAACCCGAGATCTTTCGAACTCACACGCGTTCATTTTCAAAGGGAAAAAAGATGACTGACTGAATAGAAATACATTTTAAACACAAAAACAAAAATAGTACGCATGCGCAAGCGGAGTTCAGTCCATTTCTCTGCAGAGGGGTGAAAAGATCAGTTCATATTATCAGGAGGTCTTGAAATATTTAGGATATTGTTCCAAATTGCGGGAATATTATAGGAAAGGACATCGTTACAAACATTATCACTTCTAAGTAAAATTTCAATGGATTCACGGATTATTGACGAGTAGTGGTTAGATGTTGAAATGATAATTTTAGCATTTTCGAAGTTTATCTTAATATTTTCTTTTTGATGCAATCTGGATAAAGCTGCATTTGGTTTGTTAAACTTGATATCAGAAATGTGCTCTTTTTAATCTTTCCTTAAATTTTCGAGATGTCGTACCAATATAAAATAAACTCTTATGCTATTCTGTGCTGAATGGGATGATATAGACTCCTGCTTTTTCATAATCGGGAATAGGATCAATTTTACTGTGAATCAATCCGTTCAATTTTGTTGGAGGTTTAGCTATTAAATTAATATTATATTTTTGTAATGCATATCTCAGTCTCTCATAAAGCTGTTGGATATAATCAAATGTGCAATAAATAGACTTGCTCAAACTTAATTCCTTATTCTGTCTTAGCTGTTTTGCTTGATTAACTAATTTATTAATGTGTTGAGGAGGGAAACCATTCTCAATAGCAGTTTGTTTTATTATACTAATCTCGTTTTCTAGGTATTTATCTGTACAAACTTCGAAGGCACGTTTAACGTAAAACCTGTAGGCAGCAATTTTATATGAAAATGGTGAGTTATAATCCAAAGGAATAGTGTTGTTAGATCTGCATTGTTTTCTATAAATGGTACGCTCCAATTTATTTACATAACTATTCTTTATTAATTTAATATCAAGGAAGGGTAAAATACCCTCTTTCTCAATTTCTAATGTAAACTTTATCTTTGTATCCAACTCATTAAGTTTTAACAGGAAATTACTTAAAGACCGCAAATCATGATCCCAAATTATGAAAATGTCATCTACATATCTTATCCAAATGGATGGTTTGATTTCAAAATCTTCCCTAATCTCTGTTTCTAAGGGTCTAAGTTTTAATTCGGCTAAATATCCTGAAATGGGAATCACATAGGAGCACCATTTCGTTGTCTATAATATTTACTGTTAAAAACGAAAACATTATTTTGTGTCATCAGGTTAATTGCTGATTTTAACGTGGTACGAATATCTTGATTAAAATTTGGGTTATTGTCAATAGATGTTTCAATTATTTTAACAATTTCATTACTATTTACAGTAGGATAAAGAGAGACAATGTCCAGGCTGGCAAGAATGCTGTTATGGTTAATTGAGATGTCTTTTATGCTCTTGACAAAATCAGTAGTGGAGTCAGTGGATTCAGATGGTGGGAGAATAGTTTTTAAGTATAGAACAAATGCTTTTTCAATATAGTAGGTAGGAGCAGAATGTTTAGTTACAATGGGGCGGAGGGGGGTGTTTTATTTATGGTCTTTAAGACGACCAATTAATCTTGGAGTAACGGCAGTTTTATTAACATATAATTTAACTTTAATTTCACTGGGACAACTTCCATTATTAATCAGACTCTTGGCTTTCCTAGATATATTAACATTTGGATCCTTCTTTAGTTCAATACAATCCATATTATCAACACAACCCTCCATTTTGCTCAAATAAGATTGAACATCGCATGTATATATTGAGTATTACCTCATAGTTTTTTATAAATTTTAACTTTCCTCCTCCCGGCAAAATTGAAAATCTCTCTTTGCCCATCTGCAGAATGCAAAGTCAAAAAAATCTTTTCTTTTTAAATTTTTAAATCTTTTCTGCTTATACTGTATTGCATCAAATAAATAAAATCAATTATCTAACACCCCTTTTAAAACACAACTTCCTCTTCCCCCTTCCTCCTTACCCAACGAGTACACACAAAGTCACACGAAAGAGCACACATAAATATTTAAAATACTGTACTTTGAAATTTTTTATACATTATTATTCCTTAATAACAAAAACTAAATAATCAATCATCTAAATAACTCTCTCTTTTCAAAATTTCCGTTTTTATCCCTTCGCTGTCCTAACTATCAATTTTTAAAGTATTTTAATTTATCTATTCTTTTTTTTTTGCTATATTTATTGTAACTATTAATAGTCGATAGTGTAAATTTCCTGCATCTTACCGGAATATTCCGCCCTCCTTTTTTTTTTTTTTTTTTTTTTTTTTTTTTTGCATCTCCTTAGCACACAAATCTTAAATCTATCAAACGCTTTATTTTATTTATTTTTCCTTCCCTATTTTTTGTGTTCTATCAACAATAATCAGTGATCTAAACACGAGTAACTACATAAAATATTTTAAAATAGGATAATTTCTAGGTATCGTGATGGGAAGAAAAAGAAAGGTTCTCCACTTTTCTGCCAATTCTCAACACTTTTTAAACATATACTGCTCAAAAGAACTTCAATTTAACATCCGCCAAAACACTATAAAGCAAAATTCATTTATTAAGATCAAACTGCATAAGCATTCTCTTTTGCATAGCTTCAGAGAACGGGAACATATTTAATTTTCATTGCGAGCATCTATTTAAAAAAAAAAAATCGTTTTTATTGACTTTTCTTTTCTTCCAATCATAATTTAATTAAAAACTTTAATATCCGTAAAAAATTTTAAATAATTAATTTTTCCTTCAACTGATTGACATAATTTAAATTTTATCTTGTGTATAGAATGAAGTAGAGATGGAAGTCTAGCCATTTTTTCTCACCGTTTCCTCGTAATTTTTTATTACCTCTTCATCAACGGAAAGTATTTTAATTATAACATTTTATTCGCTTACGTGAGTTTAGAGATCTAATTAAAATCTTGGATAATATTTTCTTATGGAGAAGAAAAAAAAATTAAGAAAGTTTCCACTTCGTTAGTTAAATTTTTGCATGTTTTAGGGCTTAAAATTAAATTTTATATTAAATATACATATAATTGGATCTGCTTTAATTTTGTAAAAGTAATACGTTTAATGTACTTTCCAAGTTAATTTTTTTTTACGATAGGTACAAAACATAACATAATTATCTTGTGTTTAAAATTATTTTTAAATTTTAAAATAAAATAAATATAAACTGCGATCGCCTGGGATCATTTTTTAAATAAATTTTCAATAATATATTGATATGATGAAAGTTTTAAAATCCTAGAGAATGCTCAAAAAACACAATTTGAAATAACATAATACTTAATAAATCAGAGAAGAACGGTAATTGGAGTATGAAAGGTTTATTTAAAACTGGTGTAATAATACTATATCGCTTTCTACTGACGGAACATATGTAGCCATTTCATTAGATTGGTATATTGTAAATAATTTATGAAGTTGTATAGGAAAACATATTGGGCGATATTTGTTTCTATTATCACATTTTCGACAATCAGTTACATTGTTAAATATTTTTAGGCGTTTGTAACTTATAACATATTCTTTGTAAGTTTATTAAATTCATATTTTTGGGGGGATTTCAAGATTTCAGTCCGTACCCGATTTCCAATACATTGAACTTCGAAGTGTGTCCAAGTTGTTTTAAATGGCGAACTGCAGTTGAATTGTTAACATTTAGTCTCTCAGTATTCTCTTCAGTAGTAATCCGTGGATTATTATTTCCTAAATCGCGGATTAAGTCATTATCAATGCCAGAACGTCGCCAAGAGGGAATTTTATCGCTTAGATTGAAGTCACCATTTCAATACAAACAAAACCACTTTTTGAATTACTAAGAGCGGGAGCACGATCCAAATAAACGTCTTGAATATTGTTTGTAACACGTCCAACACTCACTAATTTTTTTAACTCATATAACATAACACTACGAAAATGTAACTTTTCATTCTCCATTTTGAATATTGACCTTGCACACAAATTAATTTGAAAAACTTTTTTTTAACATTATGTTCACTAACAACACATGTAGATAACTGTCGGTTAATAATATGGTCTTAAATGAAACATCAGCTGAATCAAAATCACAATCTTTTGCCATCTATGAAAGAGGGCACGAACTTTTGTAATCACCCAATATTTGTTTTATATACCATTTTCAAAGTAAGAATATTTTCCTTCGGAAATTAAACTCTATTGCGATCATTTTTATGAGGTTACAGCATTTTGTTATTTAGATATGTGATACAGGGAAAAATAGCAATATAGGAAATTTCTCACTTCCTCAATCCAATCCCGAACATATAATCTAAATAA
Organism: Maratus speciosus; assembly: GCA_963932465.1. Lineage (NCBI taxonomy): Eukaryota > Metazoa > Arthropoda > Arachnida > Araneae > Salticidae > Maratus > Maratus speciosus. The sequence continues at coordinate 170,577,337 of OZ010790.1, read as the reverse complement.
GTCCAAACTCTGGTCGTAATAAAATGCTTTCAATTATATTTTCTATCCGAGAGTCTTTTTCCTATTTTTGAAACCACCATAATCTCAACCACAGTCAATAGTATAGCAAAGGCATGTTTTTGTCATTTGCTTTCCTTTATGAATCATTAAAAAAAAAGAATATTAAATCCAAAAAATTTTTTACCACAAAAAATGAACAGATTTCAAATGAACAGATTCATAAAATTAAATAAATTCTAACGTTAAAACTTGAATGCATGTCAAGACCTCAATCATGAGAGTTAGCCATCGCAAACTGACGGCTAATAAATATGAATAGACACGCAGAAATCCTGCTCCATAAGCCGTTGAACTTTTTTAACATTTTTACAACATAGTTGAAACGTGTTTATGAATTAGGTTTGTCTATTCGCAGTCTAACTCTCGTAACTGTACTCGGATTGCCTTGAAATTTATGTATGTAATTGACGTTTACTATCGCATGATCCCTATTGAAAATGAAGTTTGTAGCATATATAATACAATTACAGGGGCAGTAAAAAATATTCCGTTACATTATAGCTAATAGGAAAAAGTCGTTTCAAATGCATTTTAAAGATGTTACATTCTTTCAAGCATAATGAAATTTGAATGTTTTTATGAATATGCATATAATATGCTTTCTGTAGAATTTTTCGTGCAAAGAATATTTATCATTCTTTTACAACCCACACAAAATAATTCCGTTACAAAATTGTGTACATTAGGAATTCAAATTTTCCCGTTTAATACATTTATATAATGCCGTTTAATTATATAAATACAATTTTAGCTGTGAATCTTTGTATGTTTATGTATTTATTGAAAAGTAAAAATAAAATAAAATAAATAAATAAATAAATAAATAATAATAATAATAATAATAATTCAATTGGAACTTTTATAGACCATGAAATTACGCCAAAACTGTATACATATTAAGCGTACATTGTTAATGCTGGAATCTGGCGTACATTGTCACAGCTGTGCCATTTGGTGGACGGGATTGATAATACAAATACGTATTGGTACGTAATACAAGGCTATATTTTACTATATCAAAATAAATCCTCGTTTTTTAAATGTTATTTATATACTCATTTTTTATTTTATAATATTTATTTTTTAATTTGTTAATTTAATGAATGCCTTTTATTTATTTATTTTTATATATTTATTTTATTTTATATTTACTCAGTACTTATTAAGTTTATTCCTATTTTTTCATTCTACTTTAAATAAATATTAATCTAAGTCATTTCTTCATTTCTTCACATAATTTCATTTTTTATGGGTATAGATGGCAGCACTAAACATTTAAAAAAATCTAATTACAATATAATTTTCCTTTTTCACACCAGATGGCAGCAATGTTTTGGTTTTCAGCAACTGCTGCCCACATGTTCTAATAGTCCTAAATCTGTTTGCATCATCACATTCTTTAATATAGTGAGTCAACTTTCTGAAGTTTTGGATCCTAGTATGCAATTGAGGTATTGTGCTCTTATAATTTTTAATATCCTGTGTGAGGTGTATGTTTCTTTAGATCTCTTGGTTTTTATCATTTATTTTATTTTAGGATGTGCTATTAGGAGCTAAATTTAGTCATTTTAGGCGTATTGCGTACAAAATTGGATGAAATAACGTATCTTCAGTGTGAATTAACCTGCAAGCTCCTCTGATAATTCTGTGAGTTATTCATAGTTTCTTATTTTACATACTGTTTCCTATGTTCATATCTTCTGCATCTTTAGAATTTTACCATTTGTTCATATATTTGTGATTTCACCTTTATTATATACGTATATACATTTTACTAATCAAAATTTTCTCTAAATATGGTATAAAATAAGAATAATTAAAAAAAATAATTTATTGCGTAGTGAAAAAAGAAAGATATATGAAAAGCACAATTTTTCCTAACGCATCGCTAGGTGTAACCTATTAAAAGGAAACTATAGTTGAAACTATAGAAACTATATATCCTATTATTTTTGTCGAGGTGCGTTGTAATGTGCTTTATATTTCTGTAGTATGACTAAGTGAACAAATGTAAATATGACATTGTTTGCATTCTTATTTTAAAGAGTAAACATTGATTTGACTTTCATTTACTTTTTTATTTTGATTACAGTTGTTACATGCTTTCAAATATGTATGGATTTTATTTAAAAAATATTTTTAACCAAATTTTGAAATTCGTTTTATATTGAACCTTGTTCTCTGATAGTTAAGGCAAAGGTGGATTCAGTTATGCATCAAACACCGATTAAAAAAGAAAAAAAAGTCATGAATTAAGCATAGATTTTGAAACACGTTCCACCACGTCCAATATATATTAACAAAACTTTGTTATTTAGGTAAATAAGCTAAATAAGATAACTTAGTAAACATTTTAGAAAACGCATAAAAAGTTTGAAAAATTGATTTCAGCAATTAATGTCCATAGCCGAATATGTATTCCAGCTCTTTTGTATAGCCCTGTATTTGATCTATAGGTTGGTATAGTATGCGATAATTTAGCTTAGCCAGAAAACACATAATAGGTTGAAATTTTGCTTTCAGCAATTTATACCAATAGACGGAAAAATACCTGAATACTTTTGTACATCCCTGTAGTTAACCTAGTACCTTCATATACATTCCACTATTTAACTAAAATTTAATTCAGACTAAAACATGCTTAAAACTATTGAATTCACACTTTGAGAAACGATCATTCATAGATGGCCATGTATCCAAACCTTTGCGTAGCCCTCAATATCATTTTATCTATATTCTAGAAATATCTCTCAATATACTAAATGTATTTCAGCGTAAAAGTGCATAGGTAATTTAAAAATTACCTTTAAGCAATTTACCCTTATACTCAGTAACCCTTACGGATTCTTTTGTGTAGCCCTGTATATGATCTATAGAATTTATACACAAAACATTGTATGGAAATTTTTTGGTAAACTCAAAAACACAAATCATAACTCAAAATGCACTTCCAGCAATCTATATACAGTACTTCGGATACATTATTGCATCCGAAATATTTTGTATGTCCCTGTAAATGCTGTGCGCTTCATATTATGGAGGAAGTAATTCGTAGTACACCATAGCAACGTATATCAATTTCGTTATATGATAGTTTTACATAATTCAAATACGCCGCAAACAATCCCCCCCCCCCCCCAACTGAAAATTGAAATGTCTGAAACGTAGCGTTCAATTTTTAGACACTTTAAAATGTCTCTTTTTCAGACACTATTTGCGTCTGAATTTCAGACTCTTCAAACGTCTGATACGCAGGCATTTTTTTTTGTAACCCTTATGCGTAGCCATCTTTCAGCTCGTTGATCACTGGAAAAATATTTGGCCATGGTCCTGCTTCCTCCCCCCCCCCCCCCACATAGACGGTTTTAGGTGTTCCAAATTTTAGTATGCAACTTTCGTAAAGCGGATAATTGAATTCTTTTTCGACATTGTACTGATTATGATCAATATTTTGAATTTATAGAGCAGAATAAGATTAAAAACAAAAAATATTTCTGTGCATGTTGTGAATAAAAAATGTTCATGTTGTGAATAAAAATTCTGTTTTCCAAATAGTGGTATCCTATTATTTAGGAGTGTCTATTATAGAGATTTTACTCCAAAACCTTCATGTGTACAACTTTATTTTCAAAAACGCACCTTTTTCAACATAAATATATATTTATACCTCAGAAAAGCGAGCACATTTGAATACCAGCTAAATTTAGCGTTTCCAATGTGCCCGCGATTTAGGGGTTTTACAGTGTTTAGATTTTTTTTAGTTAGTTTTTAATCTTATTCTACTTTAAAAGTTCAAAATATTGCTTATAATCAGTAAAATGTCGAAACAGATTTAAAATATAATCCTTACAAAAATTGCTTATCTAATTTGGGGCCCCTGAGATCGTAGGAGGAAGGTAGGGGACACTGCTTAGTTTGCCCATGCTTTAATAAAGTTCTTCTGCAATAAATTTAACCTTGCAAAATGGTTCGCTAAATAGAGATGTCCTGTATTAGGGACTGTCCATTATGGAGGTTAATTTACTTTCCCTAATATGAGACACTGTTTTTTAATCCACATCGGATGCATTTGGTAAAAAAAAAATTGGAAAAGAAACAATGCATGAAAAAATTGTAAAACCTCATCTGGGTTTATCTGTGAATACCAGTCTTCAAAACACTCCCTGATAATTCACTAACAAGGAGAGGGTCTGAGGTTGGGGTCACCGAATACGGTGAACGTTGTGTATAGATACAGTATAGTTAGTATATAAATATATGAAAGTCATAAGGCGCAGCACCTCGAGAGAGGTCTCGAGGAAATAATTCGCGAAGTTTACACTACAGTTTATAATCGGGTAAAGTTCCTTCTTTGGCGAGGGGCTCAGTAGCATGTTTGTCAGCATACCGGATTTTAGACTTTTCTTTGTCAGTTCAAATCTAGCTCAGACTTATTTTTCGAAACGAAAAATTTCCTAAGTTTTTTTCGAACCGTAATTGAAAAAATCTGCATTATAATTGAAATTTGCAAAAAAATATAAATTAAATGTATGTTTTGTAGCATATAAATGCATTTTTAACTATGAAATTTTGCATGTTTAAATATTTAATGAAAAGGGGAATAAAGGCCATTTATATGTCTATAGACCAGAAATTTTTTATTGTTAATTAAAATTATTTACAGTTATTTCAATGAATAATCTACTATTTTTTACAGAAAAATAAATAAAACTACGTGAAATACGTGAATAAATATATTATTTTTATTTTGTGTCATTACGCAAATATTTCAAACAGTTCATGATTTTGTAAAAATATTGTTTTAAATTGTGTTTAAATTGTTGTAAAATATTGTGTTTTTTTTTCTTTCGGATTCTTGATTTTGTAAATATTGCCTACTTAATAACTATTTTCAGCAATTCAATATATTTTTAAAACTTATTTTTAAGCATATAGACAGTTGTTTTAACTATAAACATAAGAATTCAAGATTTAAAAAATTCAAAATTAAAAAGCTACTTGTTAAAAAATGCATTTATACATCTTTACGATAATCTAAAAATTAGAATTTAAAAAATGAAGCAACATGTTATAATTTTATGTAACGTATTTTAATTTATTCTATCGCACTTTAACTCATTATGCGAAGAATAACAGCTTATTGATGTAGATAACAGTAAATAAATTTTAAAATTAGCGTGATTCAAAGCAGTAAAGTAAGTGTCCTATCTTAAATGGGAGAGGTAACCGCAAGAACAAAGGCAAGGTCCCACGCCACGTAGCAGACGGGGTTGAACTACAGGAATATACTTAACTCTTTTCTTCTTTATGGATAATATACTAATTTTCATCTATGAAATAACTGCGCAAGCTCAAATGTCGTGTTTTCATTTGTTTGTAGTATTTGCATTCTGACAGCATAGAATATTCCAATCATTTTTATTCGTGATCATTTAATTTATTTATTGTAGTTAATTATTTAAGTAAAAACAGTTCTTCTTAGAACTAATATTTTTTGTTAAAATGGCAAAGTGTTGGCCATCGAATAACTGTAGTTTTCTAAATTGTAAGAAAATTATTTTCCTGCAGAATTCATCTTTGTCCTTTTCTAAAGATTAAAACCAGTTATATACGTGTTTTTATTTTAATTTATAAAAAAAAGATAACATCTTATTTAATTATATAATATAAATGTTGCTGATTTAAATACGTTCGATTTTAATTATGTTTTATTAATATAATGAAAAATGACGCATAAAAATTACTAAGTAGTTAATATGTGAAGATGGAATCTTGTAGTCTCATTTTTTATGGAATTCTTGATGTGCTGAAGTTATAAAAAATGATATACACGACTGTATTCCCGATTAAAATGCAACGCTTATCAATGTTTAGAATATGTGTAGAATTTAATAATAAATAAAATATTCAATTTCAACTACTTTTCTTCGTTTATCAAGCGCGATGTAACAGAAACTTATTCCAATATTCTTTTGATCGTATTGTACTCATGTTATTTAAGTTACTAGTAGTTGATTCATTTATATTAAAACTCATTTCATTTTATATTCGGAATCACTTTAATTTAAAATGCAGGCATTAAATGTTGTTGTACTATTAAACGAGCAAGTATTGTTCATTTATTTGTTTAAATATTTTGCTAGTCTAGATAATAACTGCAATAATTTCCCTAAAGTCGCCAGATTATTATTATTATTATTGTTGTTGAAACAGACAATGTCATTTAGAGAATCCCTGTTAAAAATTCAATCACGAATTTCAAATTGTTACTCACTTACAGAAGATGAATCTTTTTTACCAGATTTATTGCAAAATACTTTTGTTACAGCTTGTTTTGATAAAAATATGTGTATTTTAAAAAAAGTCGCGTTTTAGTTTAAGAGTAAAATGCAATAATGTTTCTCTAGCATTAGTGCTTTTTCTCCCAAAATTAAAATATTGTGACTATTTTTTTAAAATGTACATAATTTTATCGAAACAAACTCTAATAAAAATATTTTGCAATAAATCTGGTAAACAAGATTCATCTTCCATAAGTGAGATTCTGTCATATGACGTCATACTAAATACATCATAAATTTATGAAAAAAATATGATGTTAAATGCATTATATGCATGCATGCTACATTCTCTCTCTCTCTCTCTCACACACACACATATATATATTTGACGATAATGCCATTTTTTGTTATTTCTATTTTCCTGTGCTTTGCAATGACCATTGTAGCTAAAATTTACCATATAAGCTGTTAGTTATTTAACTAGCCGCCTCTGGCGACCAGTTTGGTCGCCCTTAAATTTATGCTAAGAATTGCAACATGTTACTTTTATTTATAATTTAATTTATTTACTTAATCTTTCGCCAAAAAGGAAGATTCTGAACGAGAAATGATAAATTCTTTAAGATCATGGCAGCATTTCGTATATTTTTTGATGTTATGTATTTCATCTTTCTTGTCAAAACCCGCTTAACTCATTTAGATATTTTGTTTCATGTCCGTATGCATATCAATTGTAAAATGTTCACTAACGCGGAGATTTTAACATATTAAGTAATCTTCCGTAATTGTGTCATCTGTCTATTGGTGCATTTCAGTAATACGACACCAAATGAATCCAGCGTCAGGGTCAACAAAATTACAGTGGATTTATCATTTAAATTGTAAAAACTTACTGAGAAATGTTCATAGCCTGATCTCAAAGAAACTATTTACAGTGAGTAAAAAAGTATTTGCACGCAGACGATTTTTTGCATAAGTAACCATAGAAAGCAAATTTGATACTATTCTCTTAATTATTCATTTATTTAAATAAGAAGAAAATAAAAATAACTACCCATTTTCCTTAAACAGTAATATTACACATTTTAAAAAATAAATTAATATTTTCTCATACCTAAAAAGTATTTGCACAAGAAGCATTGACTGTTAAAAAAGGCATAAAATGTGAACATTATGCAAATGTTTAGCATATCCGTCCCACAGTACATTAGCCCCGCACTTTAAAGTCACGTAATATATTAACTGGAGCAGGGATTCTGGGGAGTTTTTGTTCTAATGGCGCCGAAAACGTGTGAAATGTCTGTTGCTACCCGTGAGAAGATTATATTCCTTCACAATTCTGGATTAAGTTACCGAGGAATAGGTAAAAAATTAAATCTAAACTTTTCTACTGTTCGTTATGTAATTAAGAAGAAAAAAGAAACTGGTTCGACAATAAATAAGCCGCGAACTGTGCGTCCAAGAAAGCTAAATTCCAGGCAAAGAAGAGCCATCATAAAAGAATATTCAAAAAACCCTTTGCTAAGTGCTCGAGAATTGGCTGTTGATGTCGCTTCAACGTCGGGAACAATAGTTACACCACAATCAGTTAGAAATATTCTTCATGATGCAAATATTCGAGGAATCCATTTATTAGTGAAACAAATAGGGTGAAAAGAGTTGATTTTGCAAAAGCTTACGTCAGCAAACCGCTAGAGTTTTGGAAAACTGTTATTTTTTCCGATGAAAGCACGTTCAATATTTTTGGCTCAGATGGTAAGAAAACTCTATGGCGAAAGCGAAATACTTCTCTTCAAATTAAAAACTTGAGACCAACTGTAAAACATGCGGTGGTCATGTAATGATTTGGGGATGCATATCTTTTAACGGAGTTAGCGAAATAACCTTTATTGAAGACAATATGAATGCTAAACAATATATTAATATATTGCGAGATCATTTATCTAATAGTGCTCTAAAATTGGGAATTCCTAATTCATATTATTTCCAACAGGATAACGATCCGAAACACACTGCATATATTACGAGGTTTGGATTGCTTTATAATGTAAAAAATCAATTGAAAACGCCACCACAATCACCAGACCTCAATCCGATTGAAAATTTATGGCATATTTTGGATGTGAAAATAAGGAAAAAGAAAATTTCTAACAAATCAGAACTTAAGCAAGCTCTTAGGGAAGAATAGCTGCAAATTAGCCGTGAAACATGTCACAAATTAATAGAATCAATGCCCAGACGGTTACAAGCTGTAATTGAAGCAAAGGGCATGCGTACTAAATATTAGCACTGTTTTTATCTTATAAATAATTCCTCTAGTTCTATTTTTATTGCTAGTGTGCAAATATTTTTTTGGCAGTACAACTGCTACTTTTTTATGTTTTCATATTTTAAATATAATTATTAAGTCATATATTAAATATGTTTATTGGTTTTGTAAAAGTGTAGGTGTTTTTAATTCTTAGTTGCTTTTTATTTATTTATACATATGCTACAACAAATTTACCTGGTGTGCAAATACTTTTTTTGCTCACTGTATGTAAAATTCCATGTTACAATTTTGATGCTGCCATGTCATTTTCAAATAAGTACTAAATGGTAATATCCACCTCAAAATCTACGGAAATGAGTGTAAACAAATAGTATATTTTCTATATATATATATCAAATAAGTTGTTTTGATATGATTAAATAATAATAATAATAATAAATGATTCACGTTCAATGAATAGCGAACTCAATTTAAAATCTAAAATTTATTTCTTTGGTTTATACACCGCCCCTGAATAGTAGGCCTGAGCGCTGACACAAAAATGGCGGCTGCCAAAGCCGGAATTTTTTTAACGTAGGTACAGTCCCTTAAATATAGACACCGGTATTTTATAAGAGATTTCTCTGACTTCCTTAATCTCAGAAAAATGAAGCGGAAAAATCTTTAAAAAATTATTGGTACGAATATTTTAGGGACCGTACACACGCTGAAGAAAATCCGCCTTCGGCAGCCGCCATTTTTGTGTCAGCTCTCAGGCCTAGTATTCGGAGGGCGGTGGTTCATAGGCGTATGACGTCACGAACAAAGCTGCACTCTGCCTCATGCTTTGGCAGCTATAAAAGTCACAATCAGGTTAATTATTTTAAACTTTTATGGAGAACTCGCTTTACGAACGATTACCTTCATGGCTTAATATTTTTAATCGCCAAAATGAACGAATCGCTATAGAATGTTTACTTCGATGGAATGAGATATTGAGTTGTCAGCCTGATGAAATTGCAGATATTTTGATGAAAAAACTAATGTTGTCTCAGAATATATCCACATTTGAATGTAATTTATCGCTTAAACATGAATTATTTTTTAACGATTTTTCGAAAAATGTAACGTTTGTGCAGTTTTATTGGAAAAAATAATTTTGATTAAAAATGGCTGTTTATCATATAGAAAACGAAGCGGTCAGCCAGTATTCGGTTATAACAGTCACATAAGTTAAGCTTCCGTTATTAGAAATGAAAGAAGTGTATTTTAAATTAGTTTGATATATGTGTTTTAAATGAAAGTTAAGTATTTTAAGTGAAATGATGGCAATGGAACAATATTTGGCGATTTATCACCTGCGCCCTGTTAACATAAAGGTACAGAAATTGCCTCTGGCATATAAAAAGTGAAACTGTCATCCCGGAACTGTTGATGACAGTTAAATGCTTTGCACTTTTATTATATATAAGCTGTTATTCATTTCACAAGGTTTATTCTAGAGACGGGTGGAGTGAATTTATGAAAAACATAATTGAATAATAAACTATCGTTTTCTTTTAAGACGTTACACCTAGAGATGCGTCAGAAAAAAAGTGTTTTTCATATATCTGTTTTTTTTTTCATTACGCAATTAATCATTTTTTTTTTCTTTTAGGTAGATTTCGTATGAAATACTACCTATTGGGATCGTTCCTATGTTGGAATTTCTGAAACATTTCTGAAACTGCTTATTTTCTGACTCATTTTACAATTCATTTTTGCTCTCAAAGGCTTCCAATTGGTACGTTTTCTTACTCAGAAATTATATAATAATGTACCGCAATGGTCGATTTTTTCATAGAGGCAGAATATATTTAAAAAAATGCTGTTAAAGTGGGCATTTTGAACCGAATTTCCCGAAGCGAATTGTGTTGGAAAAATCATTTCATTAAGGATGCACTCAAATCCAAACTGCATATTTTCTGACTCATTTTTAAATTCATTTTTGCTCTCAAACGCATTTAATTGGTAGATTTGCTTATTCAGAAACTATATAATGTACCGCAATGATCGATTTTTTGATAGAGACAGAATATATTTCAAAAAATTATGTCAAAGTGGGCATTTTGAACGTAATTTCCTGAAGCAATTGTGCTATCACTTTCTTCTGGACACGATAACTCTTCCAAACTGATACATAAAATCAAGGGACATAAAATCTCGGTCAAGTTCGTTAATGGGCAAAACTGGACAAAGGGGATGGAAATAGGGAGCGGTTTTGTGAAAACAGAAAAAACCCCATAACTTCTTAATTTTTGTACATATCAAATCAGTTTAAAGTTTTTATTACTTCTAAAAATAGCGCCAAAAATTCATGCATCACAGATTTTTGATAAAATTTAAAATAGGCTGAAGGGGCTCAAAAAATAGGGTTTTTGGGAGAAAAAAATTCCTTACTTCGTCAAATCTCAAGATATCAAATCCAATAATTTTATTATACATTTCCTTAATATTATCTACAACTTTTATATTCACAAGTTTTTGATAGGACCAATTCGTACGAAAAAAAAAAACGAAAACAAAAAAAAGAGGGGGGGGGGGGGGGTTGAAGAAGAAAAATTTTCATAACTCCGGCAATTCACAAGATATAAAATCTCCATGAATTTATCATATATCTTCTTAATATTGTCTTCAACATTTATATAGCCAAGTTTTTGATAGGGCCAATTCTTAAAGCAAAAACAAATTAAAAATACATAGCGGTTGAAGAAAAAAATCTTATTAAGGGTGCATTCAAATCCAAACTGTCTATTTTCTTACTCATTTTTAAATTCATTTTTGCTCTCAAACGCATCCAATTGCTAGATTCTCTTATTCAGAAACTATATAATGTACAGTAGTGATCGATTTTTTTGATAGAGGCAGAATATATTTCAAAAAATGATGTCAAAGTGGGCTTTTTGAACAGAATTTCCCGAAGCGATTGTGTTAGAAACCAAAAATATTGCCCCACTGAGAAAATCATTGTTTATTAATCAAGTTTTAATTAATTGAAAGAAAAATAAAAACACACGTCGCTTATAAATCTTTTCAAAAATCACGTCAGCATGTTCATATATATATATATATATATTTTTTTTTTTTTTTTATTAAAAATTAATCTGAAAATGTGCCAGAAAATTTCGAGTTGTTGAGTATGGAATTTTTTTTTAAATATCGCCTTAACATGATTCTGATAAAACCAGCTATTTTATAAAAAGGAAATAAAAACTCGTCAAAAGCAGACAGATAAAACTGTTAAAGTGGATTTATATCTAATAATGATTTAGTTTTTGTTGGCGAAATTAGTATACTTAACTTCGAAATCTACCTCTGCCTGTAGGCCGGGCCGGCAGGGATTTTTTTTTCCCTTTATTTTATAATACAATACTTAAAGATACTTTTGATTAGTAAAATATACATATATATGCAGGATTTGAATTTAAACATACTTTATTTTCTTTATGACGTGTATGATCATTAAATTAACTGACGCTTTGATATTTTTATTATCCATGATTTGAAAGCACGAGTTATAAAAATTCGCGATCAAGGTTTTGACATATTCAAAAATTAGAAAAGAGTCAATCTAAAAAATAATGTTGTGCATGAAGCAGCGGCTTATGAGATGCCAAGGAAGGTATTGTTAAGCCTAATCAAATTATTCGTAAGAAATATGTTGTAAGTTTTAAGTAAGAAAGGTGCTGTATTTAGAAAAGTATCAACGAAGTGATGTAAAGTTACCCTTATAGAATTGTATTAAAGTGTACGTGTTGTGATTCCAACGTCTACTTATTCAAATCATCTATATATTAACATTTTACAAACAATAACTTCTACAAATTTGGGGGCTCGATGCCGGGATATTAAGCAACTAGTAGTGGAATAGTTAGTCAAATATTAATCGAAAACATGGGATCCTTAAATAAAGCTAAAAGAATTGATCTAATAGATATCTGTGAGGAATGCGGAATTCAACCACCAGAAAACCGACAATCCATGTCCTAATAAAGCTAATTAAAAACTGGGAAGATTACGATGAAGATTTTATAAAGAACCGCCTAGAAGTAATTGTGGCAGCTAGAAAAGCGCAAGCGGAATCGGAACTTGAAGAAAAGAAATTAAGAGCAGAGACTGAAGAAAAGAAACTAAAAGCGCAATCGGAACTTGAAGAAAAGAAACTGAAAATGGAAATGGAAGAGAGAAAATGGAGAATAGAATTGGAAGAAAAAGATCGCGAAAGAGAATTTGAGATTAAGAAAATACAACTACAAGAAAATTCAAGACAGCACATCGATGTGGACACAAGGACAAATCCTGGTAAGCAATATGAATTGCTTAGATTATTAACAAAATACGATAGTACAAATGATATTAGTTTATACTTGGCTATGTATGAAAGGCAAATGGCGCAAACGGGCATTGATAAAAAAGAATGGGTCAACTATTTAATTAACCTAATGTCATTAGATGTGATTAATATAATAACCAGGGTGAGTGAACCCAAAATGCAAAATTATGACTATATAAAAAGTATTCTTTTAAAACGATACAAACTATCGCCAGAAGAGTTTAGGCTGAAATTTTTCTCACTCAAAAAAGAGCCATCGGCTAATTGGCGCGATTTCGCTTATGAGATCAAGGTATATTTTAAACAATGGATCGACGGCCTTGAAATAGATAGCTTTGAGGAATTATCGGAATTAATTGTAGTTAATCAAATTAGGCATAATTTACCTGCGGAAACAAAGACACGTTTTGCAGAGGAATTGTTAATAATAAAAAAGATAGACGAATTAGTAAACAAATTAGATATTTACGAAACGGCACGAAGGGTTTGCAATAAACAAGCTATAAGGAATACAAGTGGGAGTTTTGAGGATAAACGATCGAGAGTGGCTGACTACGCCAATTCGAAAAGGCGACAAGTTGACAATAGGCACAATGTGAACCATGGAAGAAACGAGGCACATATAATATGTTATAATTGCGGCAGACCTACTCACGTGAGTAAGAATTGTACCATGGGAAGTAAAACACAACAAAATTATTCAAATTATAACCCGCAACGTAATCAAAATTGGCGAGAAACGAAATACCAAGATTGGAGCCAAAACACGCAAAGAAAAGTAGTAATAGGGGCACGTTAAATGGAAAGAAAGGAAGAATCCTGAATATTCAAGGAGTAAAAACAAACATAATAATCGATACAGAGAGTGATATTTCAATCGCCAATTCAAGATATCATACGGCAATAAACGCGCCAAAGTTAACCAGCGACGATATATCTATATCGGGCTTAGGTGGAGAAGAGATTAAACCAACGGGTTATTTCTTGCATAAAGTTTATGTAGATGATATAGAAATACAAGATAAATTTTACGTAGTACAAGAAACTAACTATGATTTAATAATAGGTAGAAAAGCAGTCGAAGGCTTGACGTTAAAAGTAATGGAAGATGTTGTTAAAATAGTAAACGACAATTCAGGTGGAGTAGGATACATTAAAATTAATGATGTCCTTTCCAAAACAGATGAAGTAGCCGCATCAAGTATAGATAACGATAATCGAGCTTGGGAAGATATGGTTAATATCAACTACGTAAATGCTGAGGTGGATTTGACTCATATTACAAATTTAACTAACAGAGAAAAAATACGAGAATTTATAGAATCATACAAACCAAATAAAACAAAGGATACTGGGTTAAAAATGAAAATACTATTAGCGGATGAAAAACCTATCTGTGAACGACCAAGAAGGTTACCTCTAGTGGAGCAGGAAATAATCAGTAAGCAAATACAACAGTTGTTGGAAGATGGGATCATTAGACGAAGTTATTCAGCTTCTGCGGCCGCAGTAGTCCTGAGTAAGAAAAAAGATGGATCACACCGGTTATGTATTGATTATCGGAAAATAAATCGAAAAATATTAAAAGATCGCTATCCAGTACCGTTAATTGAGGATGTGATCGACAAATTGCAGAAGGCAAAAGTATTTACGACATTAGATCTCAAAAATGGCTTATTCCACGTCGAAATTGATGAAAACAGTCGTAATTATACAGCTTTTGTAACACATGAAGGAGAATACGAATTTTTAGGTTGCCCATTCGGATTGTGCATATCAGGTAATCAATTTCAAAGATATCTAAACACAGTATTCCAAGATTTACTACGAGAAGGCACTATCATTGTATATATGGATGACTTTGTCATTCCCTCAGATGATGAAGAAGATGGGATAAAGAAGCTGAAACGAGTATTAGAAGTAGAATCAGAGTATGGTTTAGAAATTAACTTCAAAAAGTGCCAATTTCTTAAAAAGAAAATAGAGTTCTTGGGTTATATAATTGAAAATGGGACCATAAAACCGTCTGAAGCGAAAACAAAAGCTGTGCAAAATTTCCCTAAACCAACTACAACAAAACAATTACAATCCTTTTTAGGTTTAACAGGATACTTCAGAAAGTTTATCCCGAATTACGCCAAAATCGCCAAGCCTCTAAGTGATTTATTAAGGAAAACAAATTGTTTCAAATTTGAAAGAGAGCAGTTCGGAGCTTTTAATGAGTTAAAAAGAATACTATCAACAAAACCAGTTCTTCAATTATATAAACAAGGATTCACACTAGAACTCCATACTGACGCAAGCAGCCAAGGATTTGGCGCAATTTTATTACAGAAAGGAGATGATGGAAAATTTCATCCATTGCAATACATGAGCAAGAAAACTTCACCACAACAGGAGAAATATTCAAGTTATGAACTTGAAGTATTAGCCATAGTAGAAGCTCTTAAGAAATTCAGAAATTACCTAATGGGAAATAAATTCAAGATAGTAACGGACTGCGCTGCGTTCCAGAAAACATTAAACAAAAGAGATTTAACACCTAAGGTAGCAAGATGGGCATTGCTCATCGAGGAATACGACTACGAGATAGAACATAGAGCAGCAACAAGAATGAAACATGTAGATGCATTAAGCCGAAACGTCCCGACAACACAATCAGTATTAGTGATAACTAGATCGCAAGGAGAAATAACGAAGAGAATCGCAATAGCCCAAAGGCTAGATAAATCTATACAATGCATCAAGTCGCTTAACAAAAATGGACCGTCCGATAATTACTTAGTAAAAGATGATGTATTATACAGATTCGAGAATGGAAAAGAAATATTGGTGGTGCCGGAAGAGATGCAACGAGAAATTATACGAAAAATTCATGAAAGAGGACACTTTGCTATATCAAAAACGGAAGATCTAGTGAAGCAAGAATTTTACATAGCTGGATTAAGGAAGAAAATAGAGACAATAATCGCGAACTGTGTTGATTGTATCTTATATAATAGAAAGCAGGGAAAATCTGAAGGTTTTCTAAACCCTATACCAAAAGGAGACAAACCATTGGAAACCTATCACATCGATCACATAGGTTCATTACCTCTCACAAATAAAAAATATCAATATATTTTCACCGTAGTAGATGCATTTACGAAGTTCGCATGGTTTTACCCAGTGAAATCAAAGTCGGCCAAGGAAGTAATAGAGAAATTGGGACTACAACAAACAACTTTCGGGAACCCAGCTAGAATTATAACCGATAAAGGAAAAGCTTTTACTGAAAGCGAGTTCAAGGAATATTGTACAAAGGAAATAATTGAACCTCTAGAGATAACAACTGGGATGCCAAGAGGAAATGGACAGGTGGAAAGAATACACAGAGTGATGATATCCGTTTTGTCAAAATTATCTAGTGATGATGAATCCAAGTGGTATAAGTATGTACCAAAATTACAAAGGATTATCAATAGCACAGTAACACGAAGCACCAAGTATAGTCCTTTTGAATTAATGACAGGAGTTAAAATGAAGGACAGTGACATGAACATCAAGAAAATTTTGGAAGAAGAATTTACCGAATGTATGATGGAAGAACGCGAAGACATGAGAGAAGAAGCAAAGAAAAATATACTCAAAATTCAAGAAGAAAACAAGGTGCAGTTTGATAAGAAAAGAAAACAGCCACGAAAATACAAAATAGGAGATATCGTCGTCATAAAGAGGACACAATTTGGGAATACTGTCAAACTTAAAGAAAAATATTTGGGGCCATATGAGATAACTGCAGCCAAGAATCATGATCGATATGAAGTAAAGAAAGTAGGAGATCATGAAGGTCCAGGGACGTCAACCGGGGCCGAATACATGAAGCCGTGGTCTATGGGTTAAACTCCTGGATGAGTCGGATAGATTAAATATACGTGTGTGTGTATCGAACCTATAATCAAAATTTTATGTGAAAGAAAAATGTATAAAAGTCTCAAGAGTGTAGCTGTTTAAACATAAAAAAAAAATAATAAGCCAAGATGATGATGTCGGGACGCCATCATGTCAGGATGACCGATTTGTAGGATTTGAATTTAAACATAATTTATTTTCTTTATGACCTGTATGATCAGCAAATTAACTGACGCTTTGATACTTTTATTATCCATGATTTGAAAGCACGAGTTATAAAAATTCACGATCACGAGATCAAGGTTTGGACATATTCAAAAATTAGAAAAGAGTCAGTCTAAAAAATAATGTTGTGCATGAAGCAGCGGCTTATGAGATGCCAAGGAAGGTATTGTTAAGCCTAATCAAATTATTCGTAAGAAATATGTTGTAAGTTTTAAGTAAGAAAAGTGCTGTATTTAGAAAAGTATCAACGAAGTGATGTAAAGTTACCCTTATAGAATTGTATTAAAGTGTACGTGTTGTGATTCCAACGTCTACTTATTCAAATCATCTATATATTAACATTTTACAAACAATAACTTCTACACACACACACACACATATATATATATATATATATATATATATATATATATATAGGAAGTTATTGTCACTCTTCTGACATTTCTTTTATTCTGTGTCTTGTGGTGACGATTGTAGCTAAAATTTGTCAGATATGCATATATTTATTGAAC
Organism: Maratus speciosus; assembly: GCA_963932465.1. NCBI lineage: Eukaryota > Metazoa > Arthropoda > Arachnida > Araneae > Salticidae > Maratus > Maratus speciosus. The sequence goes on along the minus strand of OZ010790.1, from coordinate 170,559,745 downwards.
AAGGTTTATTCCAGAGACTTGTCGAAGGAATTTAGAAAACATACGTGATTTTTTTTCAAAATGGTGCCTCTTTGCAGAAGAGAAATTAAATTATTACCTTAAACTTAACCCCTTGAGGAGCAAGCAATTGTGTTTGTATAATTCTGAATTCACACCAGAATTTAAAAAAAGAATTACTTCAATTATTCATGAAATGTTAATGCTGGCGTTGTTATGCTGGTTATTATGCTGGTTGCTATGCTAATTGGTTGTTATGCTGGCGAATTCATGATATGTAAAATAAACATAAATAAAAGCACATATGAAACATAGATCCATGAGCTATGCAGGTAATTTTACCCTCACTTGATTGACGACGAAAGCAATATTATTTTAAGATTTTGAAGTAAATGAAAACTAATTCTACACCCGTTATTTATGGTTTTCTTTTTTTAATTTGCTGTTGCATATTTTTTATGCAAACATCTCTTTTTTTAATGTTCATCATATGTGATAAGTTCAGTAGAAATAATTTTCATCAAAGATCGCACGAAAATGTAAGATGGCGCTATTTCCGATTTTTTTTTTACACTCTGTTCTGGAACATGTTTTTTACGTTCTCAAAAATTATGTATATCATGAATTTATATAAGTCACAAAACTACTGAAAATTTGAGGTTTTTTTCTTTTCTTTTAAAGTGACGAATAGGTCGACACTTAAAATGAGACATGTACAGAAAACAGGAAAATTAATTTTTTTTCATCACATTTTAATAACACAAATTTTCAAATATGCCCTTTCAGCACCAACACACTCACTTAGTCCTTTTTTACACAAAAATGTCATATTGCATAATCTTATTCACAGTGATTCTGACTGATTTATGATTTGTTTCAGGGACGGTTTATTACAGACCATGAAATAACTACATAGAATTCATAAACTACAGGTAAAAACATTCCGTACATGGATGTAAGGCTAAACAAATGTCATGCCGAGGCGTTAATTCAATTCTTATTCTTCCCTTACTCTATTCGTCAGCGTGCATTAAAATGGAAAGATCTTCCGGAAGTTTTTAAGTCTGTGAGGTGCAATTTGCATTAAATAGGATTAGTTCAATTACAATTATGCCCTTCAGTACTTATTGACAAATGTATTCCTAGTTTCCATGATTCATAAATAACTGAAGAAATAGTATAATTTTAACCTTGAAAATATTTTATAATAAAGTTTTCATAAATCACTAAAGAAATAGTAGAATTTTAACCTTGAAAATTGTTTATAGTAAAGCTTTAAAGATCGTTAGGTATTTCTTTCTAACATTCCAAATTACAGACTTTTTTAAATGCATATTACAATTTGACCTTTAAGCTGCACACCTTATAGGCGCTGCAATTATTCATGAAATGTTAAGCTGGCGAAATCATCAGATGTCAAATAAACATAAATAAAAGCACATATGAAACATAGATCCATGAGCTATGCAGGTAATTTTACACTCACTTGATTGACGACGAAACCAATATTATTTTAATTTTTTGAAGTAAATAAAAGCTAATTTTACACCAGTTATTTATAGTTTTCTTTTTTTAATTTGCTGTTGCATATTTTTTATGCAAACATCTCTATTTTTTTTTTTTTTTTTTTTTAATGTTCATCATATGTCATAAGTTTAGTAGAAAGAATTTTCATCAAAGACCGCACGAAAACGTAAGATGGCGTTATTTCCGAAACTTTTTTACACACTGTTCTCGAACATGGTTTCTTACGTTCTCAAGAATAATAAATATGAATTTATGTATGTCACAAAAGTCCTGCAAATGTTGAGATTTTTTTTTTCAAAAATGACGAATAGGTTGACACTTAAAATGAGACACGTACAGATAACAGGAAAATTAATTTTTTTCATAACATTTTAATAACACAAATTTTCATATATGCCTTTTCAGCAACAATACACACTCACGTAGTCATTTTTCACACAAACATCTCATATTCCATAATCTTATTCACAGAGATTCTAACTGATTTATGGTTTGCTTCAGGGACGGTTTATACAGACCATGAAATAACTACATAGAATTCATAAACTACAGGTAAAAACATTCCGTACATGGTTGTAAGACTAAACAAATGCCATGCAGAGGCGTTAATTCAATTCTTATCGTTCCCTTACTCTATTCGTCGCTATGCATTAATATAAAAAGATCTTCTGGAAGTTTTTAAGTCTGTGAGGTGCGATTCGCATTAATAGAATTAGTTCAATTAAAGTTATGCCCTTCAGTACTTATTGACAAATGTATTCTTAGTTTCCATGATTCATAAATAACTAAAGAAATAGTATCATTTTAACCTTGAAAATTTTTTATAGTAAATTTTTAAGAAAGTGAATGGTAAATTTTTCTGCTGAAAAAAAAAATATATATATATATATATATATGCAGTCCTAGTTTAGAATTCTTTCTAAATAATTTGTAAAGGCGGAAATATCCATCTTATTTTTTTCTAGTGCGAAACATGCTTGGTTAAAATCAGTCATTTAACTTCTCGTATGGATTGCCGTTGTAGATTTAGAAAATACACTTTTTTTTCTTTCAGTAATGAATCTAACAAATATTTCAGTCGTATTTTCCAACATTTTATACTGTGATATCTAAAATACACTTTAAGATAGAGAAACAATTTTAAATTTACTTTCGTGAGAGTTTTGACTGACAGCGTGCATTTATCTTATAAAAAAAAGCAAACAATACGGTTTCATTCTTTTACGTTATTGTTACTTTTTTCTTTCGTCTATCATCCTTCTAAGTTCTCTCAGCTTTTTTTCCTTTGACCTTTTGTTAGTGTAAGAAACAATACAATATCCACGATATATCCGCTTTCATTTATTGCTTTACATTTTTTTTCCCTTTCAGGATATAAAAAATTTTGTATAATTAATTCTTTTCGTAATTTAAAAATTATTATATTTTAACTTTTTTCAATATTTCATATACTCATAATATTTATATTTCTAATTTAAGGTTACATTTTTATTTAATTTTATCACCTTATTATGTGCGTTTGTAATTAATAAAATACGTAATACCTATAAATACCTAGCACCTATAGTCGTGATTCGGTCCATCTGTCTGTGCGTCCGTATATAACAGAGCAAAAACTATCCAACCGAATGGTCAGAAATTTTAAATATATAATTATTGCAAAATTTTGTCGAGCCATTTCAAATTTTATGAAAATCATATGTATAGTTTAATTACAGGGACAGTCAAATGTTTCCGTTACATTACGGTCAATGGAAAAAAATTATTTCAAGAGCATTTCAATGATGTTATAGCCTTTCGAACAGAATAAGATTGATATGCACTTCCCTCATAGCATGCATGATCACGGTGACGTCGTTGTGACGTCACTGTGAGTCACTGTGGTCACGTCACATCTGTGACCAAAATGCCACCACTCAGTGATGTCACATTGTGACTGAGATGTGAACTTCTTAGAAAACTTAAAAAAAATTACAAAAAATATTCAAAACATATTATTTATGTAAAATTATATTTTCTAGCAGTTAAAAAAAATTGTGACGTCACTGTTATGACACTGCATGTAACTTACGTCACGTCACATATGTTACGAAAAAAATCACCATATTGTAAGTCACAGTGTGACAAAAATATGAACATCAAAAATCTTTGAAAATGAACAGAAATATTACATGCCCGAGTTACAGCGACATAAGGAATGAAAATATATTAGTGGATAGGAAATAGTAAATTCGGACACGAAAAAAAAAGGGGGGGGGGCAGAAAAAGTAAAATGCACGGTAGAAGTATCAACAAACTAGATTTTCAAGCTACATTTTATCAATTTGTTATTTAAGACAGTGAAAGTGTACTTTTTTATGATTTCAATTTTATCTACCATTGCAATTTAATCCTTCACTGATTGCTATTATTATAAAAGTGTTTCTCGGAAAAATGGTACGTATTGGAGCAATTTGGATAACATATTTAGAATTAGGAATATTAAATCTGTACACTTTATATATTTAGTTTGCAGGGAGGAAGTTGTTTTATTTTATTTTATTTATTTATTTATTTATTTTTTTGTCGACCAGTGGTATTCGAAACCATTCTGTGGTTTCAAACTAAAATTTTCTATTACAGTTAAGTCTATATCTTTTAGTGAGCACGTAGAAAGAATACCCAGTGTTTAGTCATATATGCATTTCTTGCTTTAGAATTTGCATTCAAGTCATATTTTTTCCTGTTAGTGTTTAACTATTTTAAATAACTATTTTTTAAAAAATTCTAATTCTTTCAGACTTTTAAAAAAAAAATTAGTATTTTCCGAAAAAATATGTATACAAATTTTATACAAAACCCATGATATAATTATTCGTATTTCAAATTCGTGTTTTAGAGATATGACTTTAAAAAAAGTTATTTTACAAATTGTTTTATTGTACAGAAAGTGAATATGAAAAAAATGACAGATTGACAAAGAAAATTTTTTTATCCTGTATACTCTCTTTTCATTTATTAAGAAGATACGTATTGAGTTATTACGTGTAAAACAAACTTTAATTTAAAAAAAAGAAAGAAAAAAGGCAGGTGTTTCATTCAAATAGAAAATTTTCATTACAGATACTCTTAAATAAGATAAAATTATTGCGCATTTAAACTCTCTGTTGTGTACAAAAAAAAAAAAAAAAAAAAATATATATATATATATATATATATATAATAATGCAATAGGAGCACCTGCTTGGTCAATATCGTCTGCGCTCGATTAAACCGCAGAATAAAATAAGGATCAGAGAACTACTGACGCGGAAAGTTAGTTTTTTAAGCTAACAGAAATATGCCTGACAATTTAGGATAAAATACGGATATTATTAAAATATTTATGGAACTTAAAAGGTATGTCTTATTTAATTTAAGGGGTCTTGTACCTTTTAAACGCGTCGAAAATTAACGAAAATCTTCAAAGTTTGAATTAGTCTATCTTCAAAACCTTTTTATGTATAAACATGAAATTTTGGATATTGATTAAACAGATTGTGCTTTGTAATATACTACCAACAGAAATTTATTAACCCTTTACAGAATTTGTGTATTGTTGAAATCAAAATAGGTCTTTTTTTTACCCCATAAGTCATTGCGCGCACGATATCTTGAGAAAGTATGTATGGGTTGCCATTAAATTTGGTATATATACTAACCAAATATGTGTGTTTAAAATGATCTACTTTTAAATATTTACAATGGTAATATTTTTAGTTATGACTATTTTTATTCATTAAAAATACAAAATTTTTATTTTTTTTTTACGAAAATATTTTTTAATGTAGTTAATGAAATAATTTTAGCCTAAGAGTAGATCATTTTAAATACACATACATGTTTAGTACCTTTACCAAATTTCATGCCAATCCATACATACTTTCTCAAGATATCATGCGCGCAATGACTTATGGGGTAAAAAAAGAGCTATTTTGATTTCAACAATACACAAATTCTGTAAAGGGTTAATAAATTTTTTATGGTAGCATATTACAAAGCGTAATCTGTTTAATCAATATCCAAAATTTCATGTTTATACATAAAAAGGCTTTGTAGATAGACTAATTCAAACTTTGAAGTTTTTCGTTAATGTGCTACGTGTTTAAAAGGTACAAGACCCCATTTTTTGTTCCTGTTTGATAGATTATTATCATGAGTTAAATAGTTGTATGTTATATACAACGAGACTGAGCTGGGATTCTTTTCAGAAGCAATATGGCGATGGAAAGATTTTTGAGAAATTGTTAAATGCATTTAATTCATCTATTATAGTTTGTTGTTGTTTAATAGTACAAATATAAATACTAATTATTTAGTGTTTTTCAAATTGTTATAATTATTTTTTTAATTGTATTTAAGCATTTTTTTTTTTGCTGTTTGTGTTTTTAATCAAACATTTAATTGTAGACATTCAGAATCAGTTATTAAATTTTCTTTGATTATAAACTCATTTTCTACGTTTTCGATACATTTATTTTATTGGCATTAAAAAATAAAATATAATATTTAAGCATTGAAATAAAGTGTTTTACATGCCCGATAAAGTTGAAAAGTGTTTATGACTTCGGTTTGTCTGGCCGTCTGTCCGCGCTCTAACTCGCGTAAATATACTCGGATTGACCTGAAATTTTTGGATGTTATTGACGTTTACCATAGCAAGGTCCCTATTTGTAATGAAGTTTGTAGCATGTATAGTTCATTTACAGGGACAGTCAATTGTATTCCATTATATTACGGCCTGTGGGAAAAAATCGTTTCAAATGATTTTTAATGATTTTACACGCTTTCAAACAGAATAAAATTGATATGCATTTATGAAGCGCACTAAAATGTGCATTCCGTAGAATATGCGATGCAAAAGAATAGTTATTTTTCATTTATTGGGCTAAAAAAGGAATTCCAATACATAATGATATAGGGGTGGAGGCAATTATTTGCGGCGTACTTTATTTATGTTAATCTATTTGATATGTAATGAAATTGATATACGTCGTTGAGGTTTACATACTATGATTTATTTCATGTACAATACGAAGTGTATATAGCATTTATAGGGACACACAAAATATTTCAGATACTATATTGTATCCGAAGTACTGTTCATTAGCGATGATTGCTGGAAATGCATTTTTAATTATGATTCACTACATTTATGCATAGCATATGGTGTATATATATATGCTATAATTCATATACAGAACTATACAAAAGTATTCTTAAGGGTTACTGGGTATTGCTTAAAGGTGGTTTTTAAATAAGTTATGCATTTTTACGCTGCACTGAATTTAATTTACTAAGAAATGTTTGTAGTATATAGATAAAATGATATACAGGGTCACGCAAAGAATTAGATACGTTGCCGTCTATAAATTATAATTTCTGGAAATGTGATTTCAGCAGTTTTAAGAGTGTTTTTGTTTGAATTAAATTTTAACTAAATAGTGGCGTGTAATAAAGGTTCTAGGTAAACTACGGGGTTGTACAAAATTATTTAAGTATGTTTCCATATATTAGTATAAATTGCTGAAAGAGAATTTCAACCTGTTATGCGTTTCCTTGATAAACTAAATTTTTCCATTATATAGTATATATATATATATCAATCTACAGATCAAATACAGCACTGTTTAAAAGAATTAGAAAACATATTTGGCTGTGGATGGTAACTGCGTAAATCAGTTTTTCAAATGTTTTACGCGTTTTCATGTTTACTTAGTTATCTTATTTACGTTATTTCCCCCGATGTCTTGTTAAAACATTTAGGAAGAGTTGGAAAGTGTTTTATAATCTATTCTTAACGCATGACATATCTTACTTGTTGTTTCTATTTCCCAGATCAGTCTTTTCCTATAAAACATACCAAATCTAATTAGCTCATATTCACAAAATACAATATATACGGGAATAAAAAATTTAAATAAATAGGGCTTATCCTGTCGTTCTATAAATAACAGTTGTATTAATGTCCGTAAGACTCCGTGTTCGTATTTAATAAAGCAATGACAAATCACATCACATTAAAAAGCTTACACATTCTTAATATTAAGCTTGAATTCAAGATCAAGCTTAGAACTTATTAAAGAAAAATGTCAGTTGATAAGCATTGTTTTTTAAATGGAAAATTAAAAATATTTTAGAAGAATAGGACTCCAAAATAGCGATATCTTGCTAAAAAGTACGGTAAAAACAAAACTTTACTTTAAAATTATCGTAGTGTTTATGACAAAAATCATCACAGTATTAATACTTGGAAATTTTTCCAGAGAGAAACATTTGCCTTGCATACAATATTTCAAATGAAAATCAAATTTCAAATAAATTGCTTAAAAGGCACAAAGGCCAACATAGTGAAAAATATCCACGCCGGGACTCGATCCCGGGTCATTAGTATAGCGCACTGACATTCTACCGACTAAACCACATGGAACGATACCCAGCCTGGAAAATTTCTCCTATTACATGTCGGCAAGGCTACAAACGCAGCACAAGATGGAATATTTATCGTGAGCCACCGACATGGGGTAAACACGAAACTTAATTAAATCCAACATCGATTAAAACTATTTTAATAACTGGAAATTTTTTCAGAGAGAAACATTCGCCTTGCATACAGTATTTCAAATGAAAATCAAATTTCAAATTAATAGCTTAAAAGGCAATTTTAATTTGAAATTTGGTTTTCATTTGAAATACTGCATGCAAGGCGAATGTTTCTCTCTGGAAAATTTTCCAATTATTAATATAGTTTCAATCGATGCTGGATTTAATTAAGTTTCGTGTTTGCCCCATGTCGGTGGCTCACGATAAATATTCCATCTTGTGCTGCGTTTGTAGCCTTTCCAACATGTAATAGTGAGAAATTTTCCAGGCTGGGTATCGTTCCATGTGGTTTAGTCGGTGAGATGTCAGTGCGCTATACTGATGGCCCGGGTTCCAGTTCCAGCATGGAATCTTTTTCACTAGCTCGCCTTCGCCTTTTAAGAAATTAATTTGAAATTTGATTTTCATTTGAAATCCTCACAGAATTTATGACAAGTTCGTCACAAATGACACATATTTCACAAATTGGTCACAGCGTGACTTCAAAGCATTGTCACTTTCGTCACAGGTTCGTCACAAAGTTAATGCCAAAATAGTCACAAATGACACACTTTTCACAAATTTGTCACACCGTGACTTCACAGAATGGTCACAATGTGACGTCACAAACGACCTCTAAAACGGCCATAACGACCTCGCATTTTAGTCACTATGACGTCACATCCACGTCACGGGACGTCACATCGACGGTCACAAAATCACAGTGTGTCTTCACAACTGTGTGAAGACGTCACGGCGACGACGATGGCCGTGACGTCACCATGCCTTACGGGTTATGAAGTGTACTAAAATATACATTCAGTACACAATATGCGGCGCAAAAATATTTATAAAACTAATTATAGTACGAACGCACCTCATTTGCCACATTTGATGTGCAATTTCCAACTTGTTTTATTTTTGTAGTATATTTGTACTATTTTATACCATATATGGCTGCCTGAAAAGCCATTTTATATTTTTGAACGTTTAACTTTGCTCATAGTATCCTTTAGTACCAAGTTGTACTTGTATATTTATGATTTCTTCCTTTTTGCCACCAAATGTACACCATATAACTATTATTCACAGAACACTTTTGATTTTAGACATTTTCTCGAATATTTAAAGATATACTTCTCGGAATCTTACCGTACTGTTCTGTTTATACTGTATATGGCTGCTTGAAAAGCCATTTTATATTTTTGAACGCTTAACTTTGTTCATAGTATCCTTTAGGACCAAGTTGTATTTCTATATTTATGATTTCTTCCTTTTTGCCGCCAAATGTACACCATGTAAGTATTATACGCAGAACACTTTCAATTTTAGACATATTGTCGAACATTTAAAAATATACTTCTCGGAATCTTCTTGAACTGCAGTATTATAAAGAATATGTTTGACTTCATATTTATCAACGTCGATTTGATAAGGAGGACAATTAGGGGGCCAACTAACAATCAAAGGAGAATAAAAATATTTCGGATCACGCTGTAATTGCACGAAATTATCCATCGCTACAGAGTACAGATATGTGGATTTTGTACATTATTTGTATTAATTTGTGTAATAATAGGACGTATATTCATGGAGATATATCGACTTTTTTTAAGTTCAAAAATTCTTCCATGTTTTTCGCTTATATCATTCAGGGTTCTCAACCAAATTTAACGCCAGTTTCATAAAGTTTGGTAAAATATAGTAGAGACAATATAATGTAATTGGAATGTAAATCTATTAAATATTTGATGAAATATGAGCAGTTGTATGAAATACATTTTATCTGCACATGCGCGAACGATAACAAAGATTTTATTTCATGATTTAATAGTCAACTGTACAGAGAAACTAATATAAAAAATGCAGTAAAATATCGTGAAAAGTCAGAAGAATATCGGCGATAAAATGAGTAGATTTTTAGCTGCTCCGTAAAAGTACCTGAATGATAAGGGATTTTCCATAAATTATCATTTTTAATTTTTAATTTTTTAATTTTGCATTTTTATTGATACTTTAGTTCTTTCTGGAAAACCACCAGAACGAGGCTATTCGAGGATAAAAAATAAAAAAAAGTATCAAAATTGAAGCAATTTTTCAAATCTACTTTTACTAAGTTGATTAAATACAAACTCCTTGCTGAATGTCACTTAATAAAAAATGACAATTTGTGGAAAGTCCCTTAACATTGAGGTTCTTTTAGAGAGGAACTAAAAATTAGATCAGTCAATCGCCAATACCTTTATGAATTTTCACGATTTGATTGGCTATTTAGTAGGAATGGCTCCATAGTGTTGACTATTAAATCTTAAAAAAAAAAAAAAAAAAAAAAAAATATATATCGTTTGCACATGCGCAGATGAAAAATATTTCCTACAACTGCTCATATTTCATCAAATGTTTAATATATTTATATTCCAATTATACTATATTGTTTCTACAACCTTTTGTCATTTTTTTTTAATTGACGTTAAATTTGATTAAATACCCTGCATGATATAAGCAAAAAATACCCAAGAATTTTTTTAACTTAAAAAAAAAATCGCTATATATCCATGAATATGCGTGCTATTCTTACACAAATGAATACACATATACTCCAAAAAAAATCTTCTTCAATTGACAGAAATTCTACTGGTAACAGTGTTGCCAGCATTTTCCCGTGAACTGATGAATATCCCTCCCCCCTCCCTCCCCTCCGTTAGAGTAGGTAAAATATCCGTCAATTGAAGAAAATCGAGAAAAAGCAAAAGCGGCTAACGTCGGATTGGAACCAGCTATCTCAGCGTTATGAGACGAGCATGCTGGCACTGAGCTGTAGTTGCACAGTAGCGAAACACTTTGAAGTAAATATGTTCGCTTCAGTTGGGTATGGTTTGATCAATTTCTTTAAAAAAGCTTTTAATTTTGAAGTTCATTTCGGGAAGATTTCGTCTTTAATGAGATTATGGCTAGGGTGTTTATACTTTAGTAGTAATATAGTATAAAAGTATCAATTTAAAATATTTTTACGTAGATTGCTAGAGGTAAAGTACGAATATCATATTTTTATTCGATAAGATTTTTTTTTTTTTTTTTGAGAAATATCGATTTTTTTTCCATTTAATTTTCTTAATTAAAATATCCTTTAAATATGTTCATTTAAAATATACATTAAATGCGAATATTTATTTATAAATAACTTTATAAATTCAACTTTATTTAATTTTTTCAACTTATTCAACTTTAAAAAATAAATTGTGAATACTTTTGAATAAATGTGAAAAGTAATTGTTATTTCTTTTTAATTTCGAAAACTTTTTTGTCTTTTTAATTAAATTAGAAATCCTAATTTATAGAATTTTTGGTTTTTCATTTTAAAAATAACTAGTCGGATGTACCAATCCCAAAACTTTCTTCTATCTCATGCATGTTAATACTTCAAAATTCGCTATCACACTGCCAAAATTAAATGGCAATCTATGCATCTCATGAGGATTCTAACGATATGAAATTCCGTGCATTAGTTCTTGAGATATGACTATCGCTGAAATCGTCTAAATTCAGCAAAATGCTGCCTAGCAGCGACACCTATTGGGTGATTTATACCAAATCCTAATCAGCAACAATTTATGACAACGTCTGACTGAATCTGAAGTTTGGAGAAAATCAGTACATTAGTTTTTGAGATAGAGCAATAGCGAAAATCGTGAAAATTTCTGCATAGCAGCGCCACCTATTGGGTGATTAACACCAAAACCTAATTAACAACAACTTGTGTCAACATACAACTAAATCTGAAGTTAGATGAAAATTGGTCCATTAGTTCTATTGATAGAGCTATTGAGGCAATCGTGGAAAAGGCAGCAGAGAAGCGCCACCTGTTGGGCGATTTACACCAACACCTAATCAGTAGCAAGTCATATCAAGGACTAACCTAATCTGAAGTTTGATGAAATTCCGTGCGTTAGTTCTTAAGATAGAGCTATTGGGGAAATCGTGTAAATCCTGCAAAATTCATCATAACATTGCCATCTGTTGGGCGATTTACACCAAAACGTAATCATCATCAATTCATATCAAGGACTAACTAAATCTGAAGTTTGATCAAAATCCGTGCATTAGTTCTTGAGATAGAGCTATTGCGAAAATCGTGAAAAATGCAGCATTGAAGCGCCACCTGTTGAGCGATTTACACCAAAAACTAATCAGCATCAATTTGTATTAGGCACTAACTGAATATCAATTTTTATTAAATTCCGTGCATTAGTTCTTAAGATAGAGCGCCCACAAAATTTGTGTCACATACACACAGACAGACAGACTCACAGAATCACAGACAGACATTTTGTAAAAACATGTTTTTTGGAATCTCTGACCCCTAAAACGTGTAAATCCGTCGAAAACCGGAATTCGAAAAATTTCATGAATCCAATACTTTCTTCTTGTAAAGATAGAAGAAAGTAATAAAATCAACTTTATTATTAAAAGAGCCAATACGCATGCGTGCTAGGAATGAAGGGAATTTCTCCCCCTTTTTTAGACGTTCGGGGAGAATTTACGGATAAAACATATTTTCTAGGAGTACGGAAATTATTTCTTAAAAAATGAGGAATAATTTAGTGCATATTGACGAGTTTTTCTGACACTCTATTGTACAAAATCTACATATTTATAACGTTGTAGCGGTAGAGCATTTCGTGCACTTTATTTTACAGAATGATCCCAAATATTGTTATTTTTCTTGATTTTTTCTTGGCTTCCTAATCGTCCTCCTTATCAAATCGGATTGATAAATATGAAATCAAACATATTTTTACTTTCTTCTATCTTTACACGAAGAAATTGGATTCGTAAAAATTTTCGACTTCCGATTTTCGACGGATTAATCTTTTAGAGTTCAGAGATTCCGAAAAACATGTTTTTACAAAATGTCTGTCTGTGAATCTGTCTCTTTGTCTGTATGTGACACAAATTTTGTGGGCGCTCTATCTCAAGACCTAATGCACGGAATTTGATAAAAATTTATATTCAAGTAGTCCCTAATATAAATTGGTGCTGACTAGTTTTTGGTGTAAATAACCCAACAGATTCTGCTGCTATGCTGCAGTTTTCGAGGTTTCTGCAATAGCTTTATCTCAAGAACTAATGCATGGATTTTCGTCAAACTTCAAATTCAGTTATTCCTTGATATGAGTCGGTGCTGGTAACGTTTTGGTGTAAATCCCCCAAGAGATGGCGCTGCTATGCTGCATTTTGGAGTATTTACACGATTTTCGTAATAGCTCTATCTCAAGAAATAATGCACGGATTTTCATCAAACTTCAGATTAAGTTAGTCCTTAACATGAATTGACGATTTGTACCTTTTGGTGCAAATCGCTCAACAGATGGCGCTGCTATGCTGCATTTTTTGTGATTTCCGCAATAGCTCTATTTCAAGAACTAATGCTTGGATTTTCAACAAATTTCAGATTGCGGTATACCTTGATATGAATTAGTGCTGTTTATAGTTTGGTGCAAATCGCTCAACAGGTGGCGCTGCTATGCTGAATTTTTCAAAATTTCCCCTATAGCTCTATCTCAATAACTAATGCACGAATTTTCATCAAACTTCAAATTCAGATGTACTTTGATATGAATTGGTGCTAAACTGATATAATTTCTTGCCTTCTATTTAAATTATTTAATTGACGTGATTTATATAGAAGAAAGTTTTGTGATGGCCAGAACATACCAGTTTTGTAATCGATAAGTTTCAGAAGATTCTGACAAATATATCTTTAAATATTTGACAAAATATCTAAAATTAAAAGTGTCCGGTGGTTAATGGCTATATATGTGTATAGCTCTACTATTATGGGCTCGAAGTACTTTTAAATATGCGTCTTTCTAAGCTTCTAAGTACTAAAATATAAAAATAAAAATAATTGTCATTGTTTATCTCCAGAGGATATTGCTATCATATAATTTTTATATTGCGAATATTACGGGAATAAATAACAAATCCTTGAATTTAAAATAACGATTTTAAATACGTTATACGAACACATCTCAGCAGGTACACAAGTCTTTAAAGGTTAATTATGTTTAAAACATTTTGTGAAAAAAAATCAGCACTGCATGTTCTGGATTCTTCCATTTCTAGCATTCACTGACATTCCGATAATCGAAAATCACTAATCACCCCATAAACTTTTCAGATTTTTATTCATTTATGAAATACTTCCTACAGAAATCTATTAATTACTTATTCATTTTCTTGTTTTGAAACGCACTGGATTTGCGCTTAGTATTGACAGTTTTATCATTTAATACATTTTTAATGTTCATTTTGACGTCATCAGTCATTTCGGTTTAAAATTTCGAACGTTATGGAAAAAAAAATATATATTGAACATTAGCTATTCACTCGATGTTTTTACGTTAGAAAATTGAATTAGAAACATAACCTTGTTAAAGTAAAACTCCAACAAAAGGCATCATCATCTATTTTGCATCTTCTGGAAATGTCTATTAAAATTACTCTGTTACACCTGGAATTTTTTGAAGCTGAGCTCTGTCTCACATCGGTCTCATGAAGTTTGTGCCACTGGTTCATTAGGTTATGCAGCTAATTGCGAGTGAATGACATGTTAACAAAAACTGCATAACAGTTCCCGAGGTTGTACGCAAATAGACAGACAGACAAATTTCATATCAAAGAAACTTATTTATACAAAGTTATACATTAACCGAAAGTTACATATATTGCATTGTCAATTTCGCTCTAATTGGTCAGTTGAAAGAAATTCATCTTATTTTTTATAATTTATGTCAAGTTTGGGAATGTTTAAAAAAATACCGCTAAGTTTAGAGAATAATGAATTGAAAATATCTAATTTTTTTTTCTTTATAATATAGAGTAATAGACTTGTAGAGACTATGGTTTATTACGCTACGATCTATATTATAAATTACTTGAAATTAAATTTTTAACTCACCTTTTTATCTTGTGTATAAAAAGAGAACAATCTAGGCCTCTTAATATTTTTACTTGAAAATGTTCTTGATTAATATATGAATATTTTATTTAACACATATTTCGCGTGCACAGTTTTTATTTAATTAATTTAATCGTATGCAATATTAATTCTACACATTGCTAATTTCTGTATTGTTGTTTATACAGTAAAAGATCTGAAAGCCTAACTTGTTGACAAACGAAATACTCATGTTCCATCCGAAAAGAATACGTAAGTTTTTAAGTATTAATTATAATTAACAGCGTGTCTACTAAGACGAATGTAAGTCAAACCGAATTTCCTTTCCTTTCCTGGCAATTTTGCCTTAAGAGGTTTTACTGTTTTTCTAATCAAGTTTTGTTGTTGATAATTCGAAATATTACTATTTCATTATAACTTTACTTTTTTTGTCAGAAATATTACTATTTCATCATATATTTGCCATTTTATCAGAAATATTACTTTTTAAATATAAATTTACTATTTCGCAGAAATATTGCAACCACATTAGAAATATAATAATTCTTAATGCGAATATAAATGTCATTATAAAATGATTAAATAAATCTCAAATGGTAAAGAAACAAAAAAAATTTAATTAAAATTTAATTGGATACATAGCTAGGAGTCTCTTCTTTGGTTTAAAATTAAACATTTTACTATTGTATAATTAAATAAATATTAAATATTTTAAAAGTATGGTTTTAATGGTAATATTACCAATAAGTATCAATTGTACTATTATCAGGAATAAAGAAAAAATGTGACTTTTTTCTAACCAAAACTAACCTATTTAAACTTCTTCAAATTTAATCTATTTTACAAGCGACTGTGAAAGAATCAGATGTCATGTAACAAAAGAATTTTTTATTATAACTTTTGTACACAGATTTATTATTTTTGTGAATTAACCCTGATATTTTAAATCTTTTTTTTTTTTTTTTTTTTTTTTTTTCTCAAGAATTATTTAGGACTTAAAAATAGAAAGAAGGGAAATTTAAGATTTCAAAATACTTTTCTTATTTAACATATTAGTCATGTCATGAATATTTCCTCAAAACATTTTATTTATTCTTGTTGTTTTAGCCACAGATTCTATTTTCTTAAAGACTTTTAGTTTATTTTTTTTAACTAACACTTTATTGAAAGACGTATATTTAGGTTCATCTAAAATTAATATTTTAGGCTTTTTGTGTCCTTTTTTTTCTTTGCTTTCCCGAAATAAGGTACTTTTTAGACTATATATGTTTGCAATTTAAAAGAATAATAAGTTCCATTTCGCAAGAACTTTTTAAGATTTCAAAATAGAAAAAAAAGGTAAATTTAAAATTTCAAAACACTTTTCTTCTTTAACTTATTAGTCATGTTTTGAATCTTTCCTAAAAACATTTTATTTATTCTTTTTATTTTGCCGACGGATTATATTTTCTTAAAGGTTTTTTAGTTGGGTTTTCTTTAACTAATAATTTATTTAATGAAGTGTACTTACGCTCATCTAAAAGTAATAATTTTGCCTTTTGTCTCTTTTTTCTCTTTGTTTGCCCGAAATAAAATACTTTTTGAACTATATATATTTGTAATTTAAAAGAGTAATAAATTCAATTTCGGAAAGGTTATATCAAAGTTTATGTTTATTACTATATGAAGATTTAATTTTAAAAAATCAAATGGAATAAAAATTGTCGATTAATTTTAAACTTAAAATGAGATATGAATACAAATTCAATTTAAAATGAGACATGAGTACATCAATGGGAGGACCTAAAATGATATTTAAGCCTATATGAAAAGTTAATTTCTTTAATTACCCCTCAATCAAAAGATAAAATATGATTTAATAAGATTTACAACTTTATTTGAGATGCCGTTAATATTGGCACCGTAAAGTTAAAAAAAACTTGAAAGCTTTTTTTTTTTTTTTAAATGCTGAAACAAAATTTTAAAAAAGATAAAGCAAATCATAAGTTAGAAGTATTATAAAGTAATTTTCTAGAAAGCAAAATCAAAACCATCGTAAGCAAAGGGTCTAGCCGGATAAACATAGCGAAATTTTTCCCACGGCCGATGTTTGAAATAACATGTGTGGTAATAAGGCTCACCATGAGAATACAATATAAAGTGTTTTTAGCCCCTGAGCTTGAACTGTCCTTGAGATAATCGGCGAGGTATGCGCCGACGCTACTATTTTTCAATTACGTTTTTCTCAAAAAGTATAAAGGTTAAAAAAATGAAACCAACGCCAATTATTGAAGAATATACACTGCTCAAAACAATTAAAGGATATTTGAAGTTTTATATAAAATAAAGATATAAACGATTTTTTTTGCCGAAAATAGAAGAAGAGAATCACAAATGCAAATTTTTCTGGTTTTCAAACTGTGGAGTATGCAAATTTTGAGTTCGACGTCAAAAACGTCGCTTCAGCGGCAGCGAATGAAATTTGACTTTCAACTGGATAAAAGAGAATGAAGACAAGGATGATCGGCATTCAGTGATTGCTTTGTTTCGATGAGTACGATGTCTCAGCGAAGTCATTTGACAGATTCCAAAGTTTTGAGAATTGTTGGTAGGTTAGAAGGGGGCCAAACTCAAGCCGAAGTAGCGCAGGCCATTGGAGTGTCACAAAGTGTCATTTCCAGGATCTGGAACCGTTTTTTCGAGAGTGCATGTGCAGGCCGAAGATCAGGGCAAGGTCGTAGACGGGCAACAACGCCCAATGAAGATCGGTATTTAGCGTTAACATCTCGGAGACACCGAACCATGAACGCTACTCTTCTCCAACAACACCTTCACTCGGCTACAGGCACCACGATTTCAACTCAGACTGTCCGAAACCGGCTCCATGCTGTAGGTCTGTACGCTCGCCGACCGATGGTATGTGTTAGATTAACATCAAGGCATCGTCGCGACCGCAGGGAGTGGGCAACCGAGCATGTCAACTGGAGGAGAAATGAATGGAGCAATATTCTGTTTTCTGACGAGTCCCGTTTTTCTGTGCATCCGGATAATAGGCGTATTTTCATCTGGAGGGACCGTGGCAGTAGGAATAATCCTGCGTTCGTGCACGAAAGTGTCAGATTTGGCGGTGGAGGAGTGTTGGTGTATGGTGTCATCTCCATTGACGGGCGCACTGACCTCTACATCATTCGAGATGGAGCTCTGACTGGTCGCCGATATAGGGATGAGATCCTCAGACCTATTGTAGTCCCTTACGCTGCAGCAATCGGAGATAACTTCATTTTAATGGACGATAACTGCAGGCCACATCGTGCAAACCTGGTGGAGGATTTCCTTTTCGAGGAAGGAATCGTTCGAATGGAATGGCGAGCGTGTTCTCCAGACATGAATCCAATCGAGCACGTTTGGGACGCTCTAGGAAGACGAGTTTCTGGCCGCCAACAACCCCCACAAACTCTCCAAGAACTGGAAAGAGCTCTTCTGGAAGAGTGGGGCAGAATACCCCAACTCGTCATTAATAGCCTCATTGAGTCCATGCCTCAAAGGTGTTCAACGTTGCTGGCCGCCCGTGGAAACCATACTCCCTACTGAAAATGATTTTCTTTGAAGAAAACACCTTTTCTTATTCTTTTTTTCTCATATGCACAAATTGTGTTTTTTTCCTTTAGTACACAAATGCGCAATAAAATGCATTTTTTTCTGCCAAACATGTGTAATTTATTCTCATATAACCTACTATGTCTGTCGACCATGTATCAATCAGCTAAACAGTTTACCAGATACAAAATCCACCTAAAACTGCAATATCCTTTAATTGTTTTGAGCAGTGCATTAGTTGACATTATATATATTTTTCACATTTTTACACAAATTTTAACATAAAAAAAATAAACAAAAATATATATATTTTTTAAATTATTAATGTAGTAATTTTATATTTACACCAACCAAAAAATTACAGAACAATGCTCAAAATATCTAGTTTTAAGAAAAAAAAATTCGTTAAAATCAAAGATGCGCTTTTTGAGTTATAACAAAAATAATGCTAGCAACTTGCTAAAATATTCGTAACTTTCCCTGTTTGCATTTGAACAAAACGCTACTGTCAATGAATTGGTCAATTCATGACATTTTTACTCGGTCAGGATGCGCAGTACGTCAAAATAAGATAATGTTTCCATTTATACTACTTTCCTATAGGTTTGTTTCGTGTTTGTAAATATTCTGTTATTTTGACGTACTCCGCATCCTTCTCGCGTAATAATATCAAGAATTGACAAATAAAATGATGACATTTGTCTACCATGATTTTCACATTGAAGAAGGCTATGGGGCTGTACACGTACAGTGTACATATATAACGTATCACTTTTTAGGGGAGAGTGTGTGTGAGGGGGTGGGCCCCGGCGCTTGACATCGGAAGATATCTGTAGGGAGAGGGGGGTTGTCATTTGATATCGTTATAATTTTTGAAAAAAACTAAATATACTTTTTTCATATCTTTTACTTTACATCTGTTATCTTAATTATTTTAAGTCTGTTTTCTTCTTTTTATGAAAATACAAAGTTATTATTAAAACCATTGAATGATTATAAAACATTTCATTCCAAAATATGGAATAACAAAAGGTTCACCATTAATATTCTCCTGCCATATGCTTATATAATTCGTTGTTAGAGAAACCAGATTCGAAATTATACATGTTATTTTTGCTAGTAGACGATGGGGAGAAAAGTTGGCCATCTGTTTTGTTTAAAAGAAGTTCTGTTTAGCCCCGGCAAGGACGTATTGCAAGAAGACAATATTACTGTTCAACGCATTATGTAACAAAGAGCTATTATTAAAAACTTTTAAATAATAAGTATTTCTTTAAAATGTTATTTGATACAAAGTTATTTCTTATATAATAGTGATATTTTATGAATTTCTTCTCGTCATTTAAATCGGTAATATATGCAAATAAAAAATGTACAACCATATCTGTATATCACTGCAAACGCATAAAAAGAAAAAAATGGAAAAATAAAAACAATTTTTATACACTGATAAGAATATTATTAGGGGAGGGGGATTCGAGAAATGATAACGTATGATATTGGAAGGTTGGGAGGGGGGTTTGAAATTGCCAAAAAGTTGATAACCTTATATATTTACAGCCCCTATCCAACTTCACCTGCACAATCGACTAGACCATCTTGATATTATTACGCGAAAAGGATACACAGTGCGCCAAAATAACGGAATGTTTACAAACACGAAACAAACCTATAGCGAAGTGGTATGTAAGGAAACATTCTCATATTTTGACGCACTGCGCATCCTGCCCGAGTGGAAATGTTCGGAATCGACCAATTCATTGAAAGTAGCGTATTTCTGCAAATGCAAACATGGAAAGTTATGAATATTTTAGCCAGTTTCTAGCATTATTTTTGTTGTAACTCAAAAAGCGCATCTTCAATTTTAACGAATTTGTTTTTCTTAAAAATACATACTTTGAGCATTATTATCTAATTTTTTGGTTGGTGTAAATATAAAGTTACTACATTAATAATTTTTTTTTTAAATATTTTTGTTCATTTTTCTATGTTAAAATTTGTGTAAAAATGTGAAAAAAAAAATATATAATATGAACTAATATATCCTTCAATAATTGGCGTTGGTTTCACTTTTTTTAACTTTTACACTCTTTGAGAAAAATGTACTTGAAAAATATTAGCGCCGGCACATAATTCGCCGATTATCTCAAGGACAGTTCAAGGTCAGGCGCTAAAAACACTCTATATTGTATTCTCATGATGAGCCTTATTACCACACATATTATTTCAAACATCGGCCGTGGGGGCCATTTCGCTATGCTTATCCGGCTAGACCCTTTCTAAGAATTTTTCATTGAATTTAACAACTAATATTATATGATTAAATAATATCAAGTAGTAAAGAAGCAAAAAGATTTTTAATTAAAAGTGGGTTGGATCTAACTAAGAATATCCTCTCTGATTAAAATTTAATATTTTTCTTCCTTATAATTTAATTTAAATTAAACACATAAAATGGTTTTAATGGGCTTTTATTATTTGAGAAGCTATCTATAGCATTGAAGAACAATTTAAAAAATAACTGATATTCATTACAAATAATTTTTTTATTGTTATTACTACTTAATAAAATTCTTAGCAATAGTATTTTTTATATTGAATAATTTTAAAGTAAATGTCAAACATTTCAAATTATTAATTTGTTCTTTTAAATAGAAAAATTGAAATAACCGTGCTTCATGCAGCTGAACATTAATGATATTCAACGTACTAGCTCAATATCAGAGTGAAAAAAAAATCAAATACTGAGGTCTCATTAACATACACGGTGTATTTGAAGTAACTAAGAACAGTAAGGGGAGATAATATGCGTTAAGACAGAAGAAAACATTTGTAACGAAACCAAGGTCAGAAGCTACTTATTTTGCCAAAATATAGACTATCTCATTCCAAGCTGAACACCAATAGTCGATCGAACCTTTAACACTAACGGAGATATAGTAACGGAATTTTCAATATACAGTAAAATACGTTTAACACGAAAGGGGGGGGGACCGAAAAATGTTTTCGTGTTAAAAGAATTTCGCGTTAAAAGATTCTTAAGAAAAGAACAAAACTCACAAATATTTTCGACGTCATCAAATTTTATTTCGATTTCCTGTTAAACTACTAGTAAGTTGCAACCTTTAGGATAAAAAGCAAGTAAACAAAATATTCTTTTTTGGGGAAAAATCAGATATCTTTTTATGAAGTATCTTTTTCAACATTCTGAGATCTAGCTTGTTTGAATTAAATAAGTTAAGCTGTCTCTCAATCTTCGTGCTTAGCAGTTCTCATACTTTTTTTTCAGGCTTAAACATAAACATTCTGAGCTCAAACATTAACGTAATGGGATCCCTGTTTTTTATTATTGTTGATAATGTAGAATTGCCAATGCAAAACTGTTTGCAGATTTCTGTTTTCGTTCTTCTTTTAAACTGCGTTAAGCATCATCATTTGAAGCGAAATAGCAGTTTGTTTTCGCACCGATTTCTCAGTCATTGTGCTCATAAAACATAGGCTAATTTGCAAAAACCACGAAATTCTCTGATTTTCACCAAAAATTCAATGGTTTTAACGCAAAATTCACCAATTTCAAATTAAACTAACTAGATCGAAAGCGAATTCTTTTCGTGTTAAATGATCTTTGTTTCATGTTAAAAGAACAAAATATATTAAATTTTATCGTATACTGTCCGGACCGCTATATCATTTCGTGTTAACCGATTTTTCGTGTTAAGCGTTTTCGTATTAGACGTATTTCACTGTATTTATTTTTCTTTTGTAAAATATGATGACATCATCAGAAGTGTTCGAAATGGCAACCATTTGCATCCAGATAACACGGAAATTGTCAGTCAATAATTTGGACTGCGGTTGCGAGTACATACCGTGTAACTGACAAAATTACAGCATTTTTCGAGAATTTCTTATGTAACGCCATCACTGATAAAAAATAAATAAATAAATAAAAATATTAAAAAGTTTTCTAAAATATCGTCACTATTGTTAAAATTGTGAACGAAAAATCAAATTTAGTTTGTACCTGTATTGACCACATATATTCTTGACAGAAAAAACGGATTCCAACCCTGATTTCCTATACAAAAACTGTCTACCTTTGATTCATGTTGTACTAGCTTACAGTTTTAATAATCAGTTTAAATATACTCTGGAAAACCAAAATGATAATATTTTCATTTAGCATATGTATTATATTCTTACATTTGAGAAACATTATTAATGGAGCAATAAGTGGTACTTAAAATTTCAATAATAGTGCCATATATTATATAGTATACATTTTTCAATTTAACTAAAAAACGGTAACATTTCATTCAAATATAGCGAAAATATATTAAATTTCATTGCATATAAGAAACATAAAAACTGCATATGAGTATTCTGTAAGAAATACATTCCAATATTTTATCACCGACTGACAAAGTACCAATTTCGTTCAAAAATGTTAGGTTTTCCCGAATTCTGTTTCCGATAATGTATTCTTGAAAATATTACCATGCCATGAAAAATCAATAATTTATATCGATATGAAGTATGGCATTGATATAACATGAATCCAATTTATATTGAAATAGGACAAAAATAATGTCCGTAAAATGAATACAAAAATACAAATTGATACTAAAATATATATACTTTTTACTCGATCCCAGTTCACACAAAAATATATACATTTTCTTACTTGAAGCATCCAGATCATTTCTAGTTAAAAAAAAAAAAAAAAAAAAAAAAAAAAAAAAAAAAAGAATTTCATTATAAAGGTTAAGATTACTAATCTGCAAATTCAAATTTATCGAAGTTGTTATTTTAATAAAGTTTATGGATTTTTACATTTATTTAAAAAGGAAGCAAGTAAGATGCTATTTCGTATGATTTTATTTAGGTACCAGATAGGTTAATGTAAAAAGTACTTCCTTCATATTGTCAAAGAAGAAACATATTTTTATGAACAATTTTCAGCTGAAACTATTGTACAACTTAACTAGCCGGATGTGCCAATTCCAAAACATTCTTTTTTCTCATACATGTTAATATTTCAAAAAGTTGTTACACATGTTAGTACTTCAGTGTTATTCCTACAACATTACTTCAATTTTGATTTTCGTCTTAATTTTCTGCTTCCTTTTCTGCTACTAAGCGGGTACAAACGAGTTAATTTCGATCATAATTTTTAATAAAATCATTAAATTTCGTTATTCTATTCTACACCAGTTGCGTGAGAATCGTCTGGTTAGTTGGATGCAAATTTCTTGTTGCTGCATGAACAGCAGATGTACAACCGAACAATAAAAAATCGAGAAAAATAGCTACTATAGCACCCCTTTCCGATGGTTTGCTACTAAATTTACGTGGAACTTGCTAGCCCTAACTAAAAACATACACACGAAATTTGGTTCAATTCTATGCCTAATTTCGTACACATTTTGATGGCACAATAACGAAAACCTTACAGAAATCGATATTACAGCTCCCTCTTCTGGCAGAATATTTCAAAATTTAAGAAGAACCTGGTGACCATAGCCAAAAATATGCACAAAAAGTTTGGTTTAATTCTATGCATAACTTCCTACACTTTTCGATTGTACAATTATTAAAATGGCACAAAAATCGCTATTACAGCGCCCCCTCCCGGAGGAATATTTGCAAATTTCGTTTAGCGCCTGCTGGCCATAGCCAAAATATACACAAAAATTTGGTTCAGTTTTATGCATAACGTCATGTACTTTTTGATGATACAAAGAGTACACACGGACATGCGGAGGAACAGCCAGACATTTTATACAAAAATGTTTTCAGAATTTCTAACCCTTTAAACATGTAAATCCATCGAAAATCGGAAGTATTGTAATAAAAAAAATCGATTAGAATACTTTCATCTTTAGTTAGAAGAAAATAAAAACAGCATTAAAAATATTAATAGGTGTTAATATTTAATTTATTTTTGTACAACAACAAAAGGATTTTTTATGGTTAAATAAATTGTCTAGTATTACCAGACTGGTGTTCGGGGAAAACTTTTAATTGGTTAATACATTAAGGTCTTCCTGTATACATATCCTGCCATTAAATGCTTAAAAACAAACATCATAGATATACGCATTCACCTAACATATTTAGATCCATTTTATATACAGCAATCCATTAACATTTGCGAGGGTTAGGTTCGCAGAAACATCCGCGAATGTCAAAATCGCGAATGTTGAAGCTATCGTCCCGTGCTTAAAAGGGGGTTAAGTTTCATAATTTTTTTAAGTGAAAAAACCAATTGAAACGTAAAAGTATATTTTTTAAGCAATAAAAAGCTGCTGTAAATAAATTTGAATAATTATAAACATATTGTACAAAGTTTAGTTGCTAGTTGATGGCTGAAAAAAAAATGATATACGATTGTTTGGAAGAACAGACCTTTTATTTATGAGTTTTCGTGTAAGGAAAAGTTCAGGACTCAATTTCTCTTTTAAATTTAAGACTATTCACCAGTAAAGGACCGCTATCTATTGCTTTCTCAACAAGTTGTTGCTGAAGCTTTAAAATTTGCCATACATTTTTTTGCAGAAAAGTTTTCACTTGCAATAAAAAAATTTGAATTTTAGAATATATATATATATATATATATATATAATTTTTTTTTATATAGCATCAAGTAATGTTTCGCGTTTCTCGAAATTACTGATCTACAGTTTGCCTCAATTTAAGTGCGGAAACTTTACAGTACAATGCAGTTGTTCAATGTCAAATAGTTTACGGAATTGGTTATACAGAGGAAGGTTACTTTGTAAAAAATAGTCTTTGCAAAAAAAAAAATTCGCGAATAACCAAGTTAAGTCTTCGCGAATGTTGAAATGTTCTACATTTTTTATTTCGCGAATAATCAAAACTCGCGAATCTTAAAGGGATACTGTACTTACATTACATGTTATATATATATACACTTGTATATATCTGAACTCATAGGCCGCATACGCGCATTATGTAAATAATACATTATAGAAATCTGGTAAAAATGTATATGGCAGTGGTGGTCGAATTTTACAGTACACTTAATTGTTATAATTATTTTGGAGTGTATTTCAGTCTCTTTGCATTTTCTTGGGTAAACCATGTTTTTAATTAGTAAAGTGATCTTTATTAATTAAGTTATTAAATTTTGGGACAAGAAAACTTACCAAACATATTTATTTTTTTCTTAACTATTTAATTAAAATTGTGAAAAATTGTTCCTTCAAGTTTAGATAAACTTGAATATCAGAAATAAACATTTTAATGAAATTAAATTTATTGTATTTAGCTACGTACAAAAAAACTCAAATTGAAAGAAAGGGTCTTACGCATAATCCACACATCACACGTTATATGTTTCTTATATAAAATAACACACATCGGAAACTATACCAAAGCAATATTTCTTTTTCCGGGATAGAAATTATAGATAAAATTGCTTTTATACATTATTTGCTTTCCGTTAACTAATTTTTCCAGGTTACTAAAAATATTTTTTCATTACTTTCCTCAATTTCCGGAACTTACAACAATGTTTCCTTGATTTATATTTTTCCTCTAGTTTCAATCTCAGAGGTTTAACCGAGGTTAAAAAAAAATGTTTTCTTTCACATTTCATTATTTGACAATTGATGTATTTAATTACTGCAGGTTGGAGAGATCTATCAACATCAATCTAGTTCCAAAATACACTTATTTATACTTTAAGTCAGAAATGTTTCTTTTCATGTGATGCAACTTGCATGGTGATAATTTAACTGATTGTTTTGTTAATAATGAAATATGGGTAGTACCGTGAACAAGCATTGATATATGTTAGGAATTTTAAAAGTAAATAAATTAATTAAAAATAAGATTAAACGAAAAATGCTTTTATGAAAAGGAAACTTAATGTTAAAAGTATAATTAAAGTTGTAAATAATTATTTCGAAAATTGTAGTATAATTATCCTCTTCGTTCCCAAAGCTAAGATAATACTACAAATACTCATTCATTGGTTTTAAACAAACAAAATGACACCATAGAGGACAGAAAAAAGAACTTTTCGGAAATTGATACTTTAGGGGACTAGTAATTTAAGTTTACAAATAAGGATCTAAAATTACAAATTCCGTTAAAATATCAATTTAATTATAACTAACCCAAATTCACACAATCATAAATTTAAGGCCTTTAATCAAGTGAATGATATATACAAATCATCAAAACATTTTATTGTAAAGGATTTAAGTTAAATAAATATGAAAATTTCTCAATTTCTTGGCCACACCCTCTTGAATGCGTTTTGCAAACTCAGATGAAAATAACATCTATTTTATGAGGAAATCAGCATAGATTTTGCCATTTATTGGTTTACTTTTAAAGCAAAAAACATTCAGCTATTAAGAAATGAAGTCAAAATGTGAAAAAGTCAAACAGTTTAATTTTTGTGGGAAAAATAATAAAGGTCCACATATGTGAACCCAGGCAGCGAAGAAGTTATAGCAAGTCTACATTACAATTCAACTCTTCTAAAAAAGTGAAAAATAACATAAAAAATAATTGATATTACACTGAAACATGTTTTTACTCTTTTCTTGCTTTAAAAAATATAAAAATATCTATTTAAAAAAGTCTTAATTGTAGAATATTAGATAGTGTTAATTTTTAATATAAGCTGACTATTTTAGACGTTTCACAATATAAAATGTATTTAACAGTAATTAGAAAGCTAAATAAAATTTATTAAAATTCTAGTAGTAACAATACACCAAAACTGAGTTGTATGAAGTGTTTACGATAGTCGTCATGCCATCGTTAACCTTCCATCGAAGTTGATGAGTCGATTTACACTATAAAAATAAAGGACTAAAAAACGGAGATTCTGCTGGCAATCTATGCGCCAGTACTATTTCCGTATTTTTACGAAAATTTTTTCCCATAAATTAGAGTAAAATTTCCGTTTTTATTATAAAAACGGAAAATTTTGTGTAATTTATAGCGAAAAATTTCCGTAAAAATATGAAAATAGTACTGGCGTCTAGATTGCCAGTAATCTCCGTTTTTTAGTTCGTTTTTTTAAAGTGTACCTTTATTCATAGATGTTCTGTAGGGTGGTGTTTGTATAACCATTACAAAGCACTGGAAATGATATGACATACAAGCAAACTGGGGGCAAGGGAAAAATTACCCCAGGGCTATACCTTTTTTCTCTTTTCTTTTTATATAAATTAAACGCAATAAAATAATATAAATTAAGTAAAATAAGTACATAATATAGGAACAAAATGTTAAAATGCAATATTTGCAAGGATGGCTTGAACGAGCAACTTCAACAACCATTGAGATTGTAGAAGTACAACCAATCAGAGTAATCCAAATTAAAACTTAATAGAGTATATCATAGATATAATATAAAAAAGCTATATTTACTAGTACTAAAGCATATATTTGTGTAAGAATCAAAGGAGAATCATTCCTACTAAGTAAAACATTTCTCCCAATAATTGAGAAAATGGCATCCTGATTAAGAAAAATAATCAACTCATTCCAGTTATAGGAAAAGATAAAGAGAAATTCTTCAAAATTAAATTTCGGAAAATCTAAATATCAACTAAACAAAAATATCTTTTTTAGCTGTTCTCTGACTACCCTCCCCCCCCCCCCCCCCCGCCATCTCCTTCGCACTTTTCAGTAACTCCGTTAAAAAAATTTCATACTATGGTCTTTTCCGTCACAGCTCTAGACTGTCGAAAACAGAGACGATTTTCCTTTATTTTTACAGTGGCAAATTTGCCAAACGATCAGATATTACAAAATTCTTTGAGGTAAGTTTTTAACCTAAAATCATAATGCTTATAGCCTGAAAAACATCCATAAAAGAAAAATGTAACTTTCATAAAAGTAAAAATAGCTTTAAAAAGTTAAAGCACGCCCTTAAAAGATTCAATGTTTATCTTAAAAATGAAGCTTTATTTCAGGACTACAAATTCATGTAGTTCTAAAAAGTGTTCCTTACAATACGTTAATTTGGCGTGTGTCGGATTATTAAAAATGCACCTCTTTGAGTTACGCTTGATAGAAAGGCAGAATTGGTAAATTTACCAAAGAGAATTATAAATTTATGGTCTTATTCTTTTTAACCCTTTCAGGGGCAAGGTACTTCTATTCGTAAAATACTGAAATGAGTGACTGACATCAGAATTTGCAAGAAATGTATTTCAAAATAAGCAAAAGCATTTGTGCACGTTCTTAATTAAAGGAAATTTTTCGTTCTAGTAATCTGGTGCCAATGTGGCATTTAGGAAATAAAATTAGGTGGTCAAAAAATGAACCACCGACATTGAAGGGGTTAAAATATGGCAAACGAAAAGACAAAAAGTACTACTTCGGGACGAGCGTCTTTTGCAGACTTTTTAATCTTTTATCGCCCGTTTTTCAAAACAAAAGTTTTTGTCTAATGGAATCGACAAAATGCTCGGATTAAATAAGGCAAAATTTACAATAAAAATTTTCCTGATGAGAATAATCACGGATTCTGAGCACCTTACACCTATACCGGTCGCTCGTCCCCAAGGGGTTAAACTATCTATTCAGGATTTCTAAATAGTTTTCTTAACGTACAAAAAGAGTTTAATATCAATCTATTCAATGATAAAATAGTAACTTTTTTTTAAAAGAAATATATGAGATTTATTTTTATTTTTAGTTTCTACATTGTAATATTAAAAATATTTAGTTCTTTCATTTTCACAGCTCATTGTCATATTTTGGAGAGAATGATTTCGCTCATAATTAACTCTATTGTTTTGGGAGCTCGTAAACAGTTGTAGCTCTAAAAAAAATTTCGAAGGTTATCAGACGAGTGTTCTGTAGATATTTGTAATTATTTTGAAGGTGGAAAAATAGTTTGATTTTCTTTAGCACAGAACGAACAATAGGGTTGGTATTTTTCGAAAGAAAGTGAATATACCTGGAAACTATTTCTTCTAAAAGTATCTGAATCATTTGATAATTAAGTATCGAGAATTATTGCGTCAAATATTCGAGAATTTTTACGTTGTCCACTGCAGTGTTTAAAATTAAAATTTTCTTGTTTTGCAAATGAATAACAACTCAAGATCCTAATTATCAGTGTCTACTGTAATTTAAAATTTTAAAACTAATAATCTAGCTTCATAAATAAAAGAATCTCTTAAAATATTGTTTTGTTTTAAATATAAAACATAAAAAATGCAAATATTGTTCAGAATTTTTTTGCGAGATATCAGAATTTTCTCGAGTACCACTGGTAACCCTGGACACCGGTTCGTTCGTGACCTCTGATTAGAGCTATCTATTAAACATTTCTAAATAGTTTTCTTAACGTATAATCAGAAGTTAATAAATATCACACAATTAAATTATAAAATAATAATAATAATATATATATATATATGAGTGTATATGTTTTTCCTCTTTACTTTCATTTTCTTCTTCTTAGTAGTTAAAATGTTTCGTTGTTGCAGTTTCACAGCCCGTTGTCATATTTTGGCTAATTTCACGAGAGTTATTTGATGCATAATAACCTCCATTATTTTCGCAACTTGTAAACAATTGTAGCTATAAGGAAAATTTAGTAATTTATCACCTGGTTTCAACCAGTGAACAGTATCTTAAAACTAATTTAGTAATTTATAATTAAGCACTAAAAATATTAAATTGTTGCATTGTCAGCGGAAACACCTTGTGTTCAGGATTTGTATAATTCTAGCATATCAGAAAGTTATAAGATAGAATACTATTTCGGTTTGAAAATTCTATCTGAACACATAAAAAGTTAAAAAAAAACGTGTAAAATTATTTTCTTTTGCAAAAAATAAATTATTTATGCAAGTAAAAAGAATTTATTTTAAGAATTTAATGTTCCGGATCAATAACTATTTTCTCTCACTCAATATGTAGATTGATATTTGAAATCCCTTGCCGTTATTTCCGAAAGCCAAGAAAAATTTCCAGGGATAAAGTTTTTCGTGGTCTTTATGATAAACATACATAGTTGCAGAACTTTTTTTTTCTTATTGCAGAAAGTGAAGTTTAAGAAATAATCTGTCAAAGCAACATTTAAATTATGTTTCAAACATCTTTGTTTTTATACAAATGTTTTTGAAATTATAACTTAATAAATTTGAAGTAGTCATTTTATCTACCCTATCTATCTATCTATATTATAAAGGACAAACATATCTGTGCGTAACGCATACGTCATTTTGCGAATGGCAACACTTTGAAATTTGAAATAAAATTTTGGTTTTGTAATTTTCTCTACTGCAAATTTTTATACTTCTAAACATCGCACATTTTAAATTTTTACACCGCTGTATAACGAAAAAAATTCTCTTTTAAATGCAATTTGTTTGAAAGCTGTATCTCATTTTAATTTTAAGATATTAATTTTTTTGTAGTTTTCATTACTTTTTTTGTAATCGTGGCAGCTAAAGTACTACATTTCTGTTGAAACTAAAGAGGGAAAAATGAAAATAGTAGACTGCTGTATCTTTTGATGCCATTTTCTCATAAAAACCGAAAAAAATTGAAATTAAAATAGTGCTATGTCAAGAATATCATCTGTTATAAAACCCAGTGAGTTTTGGCTTTATTTCGTTTTTATTTATCAATTAAATGATTTTGCCATGCCGGCTCCATTGCGAAATATTAATAAACAATTTGCACATAAAAAAAAGTTCAGAATTTCTCTCCCGCTAATTTTCTACAAAGAAATTAAAGCTTCATCAATAAATAAATAAAAGAATAATATATAAAAAAGCACGAATTCAACATATATGTAGTCGAACAATTTAAATTTTTCGAGCCGAATTGGGAAAAATATGTGCTTTTAAATGTAATTTGTATGAAATAGAGTTGCTAGGCAACTGTTAAACTAAAAGAGAAAAAATAATCTATATATTGAAAACACAAGATAGCTTTTTTAGACATCTTCCTTGAACTTTCTACTGTACCAATTTTGCTAATAATTCTCTTTTTAAATGAAAGCTTTTCTTTTGTAGATGTCCTCGCACTGGCTATTTTTCTAAATATTTTCACTTTTACATTTTTAATTTAATTTGAAAAGATTTTTTGAAATTTCATCAAAATGGTAACAATCGTATTATTTCCACTGTTGCAGAAAAAAAGAAATATTGGGGTTTATTTATCCTTATTGATACCATTTACTCATTACAATTAAAAATAACTTTATTTTAAGTCTGAATAGAAAATGACGTCACTATTTAAAAAACATTTTCGCTCATAAAGCTAATGTTACAATATATTTTCATTCGGCTGATGCCGAATTTGTGACACTTGGCGTCATGCTTCTGTAAGTGGCATATTTAAAAGAAAACAATCCTTTTCTTTGATAAAACTACATATTTTTACACGAATACATCTAAAAGACATCAGTTTCTGGAATTTGTACTTTGCGGTATTGAAATTAGACCATCAAGCCAAAAGAATACATTTTCACATACAAAGTTTTAGCTGACAAGCGGAACTTCACGTTTGAAAATCTATCTAAAGGAAAAATATGTCCGTGCGTACGGCTGGCGTCATTTTGAGAATGGCAACGCTTGACGATTAAATGTCGGATTTGCAAGCTTTGCTACTGCAATTTTTTGAATTTCTAAACATCGCGCATCTTCAATTTTTACTCCCTTTATATAGGTAAAAAAATCTACTTTCAAATGCAATTTTCTTGAAAACTTTATCTTAATTGATTTATTTATTATGTCTTTTTAAATATTTTTCAAGAATAATGTTTTTTAATCTATATCCACTGCGTACAGGCTCCATTACGGAATAAGCCATTTGCATTTAAAATACTATAAATAATTCAGCATTTGTCCCTGACTAATTTTTTATAGCAAAATTAAAACTTCATGAATATATTATATTAAAAAGTGACTGTCCATTTGTATTTCACAGCTGTTCCTCCTAGAATATGAAATGTTGGGTGATCAAATTAACGCCAGTTATCCGCATGGGTCCGAGGATGTTAAACGTGGTCGTAGAATTTAAAAATTTGTTTAGTTTTCGAGATATAAATTTTTACGTTATTTTGATGACATTTCTGTAATGATGGAAACTAAAATTGCTCCATTTTTGTGGATAAAAGAGAGAAAAAGGAAAATTACAAGGATTATTAGGTATCATTGTTTGAAATCATTTTTAAAATGAAATTAACGTATATTTGAATAAATAGTGAAAAAATGATTGTAGTTTTCAAGAAAATTTCACGAAATACGAACTCACACATATTCAAGCTTCAGGAACCCGTTTATTTTAGAAACACATATTCGACTCTCGACTGGAACATTCAGATAAATTCTGTTGACGTCAAAAAAAAAAAAAAAAAAAATCGTACATTATTTTCATTTAATTTAAAGTCGTAAAGTAGATTTTCAACCATTGCCTTAAGATGGCTAATAAAACATTTCAGAAGCGGACATTAAAAATGTAAAATAGAGAGAAAAAAAAAAAAAAAAAAAAAAGAGAAAAGTTTTAGCGCGAGAAAAAAATAATTCTTTAAATATTTATTTTAATTCATAAATATAAAATGCTTCTGAATAAATTCGTCCAAACAAATTCATTTTTGCATAAGTTGACCCAAATGACATCATATCTACGAACTCCGAAATTCGAAGCAAAATCTTGGAAGAGCGAAAAGGTCTAGGCAAATAAATTTATGGAATATGTGCATTTTTATTGGGAAAGTTTTGACTTAAATTGTAAATATAACTTATTATTTGAAATATTGTATTTAATAAAATTAATATTGCAATTTCTTTCTTAATTTACAATAAAGTTAAGATTTCATTTTTCGCAAAAAGATCGATTGTCTCATGCAATTCAAAAGCAATACAACGGGTTGCTACACAACTAGTATATATAAAATCCTAATGAAACGGATATTATGAAACGAATTTATGTAACGATTCTATGAAACGACTGATTAAACAACTGATTATGTTTCACGGCGATTTCTCCTAAAATACGGAATAGGGCTGGACGATATCATAAATTTAATATCGCGATATATCAACGAGTTAATATCGATATTAGTGATATATCGCGATAACTACCTTAAACTGTGTAAGAATAGATATATTCCTAATTTCGGAAAAAAATGGTACAGTACCAATAATTTAAGTACCAACAGATGTAGAAAGCAACGAATCAATGTTTTATACCTATATATGTTCACACAGCATAATTAAAATATGTATATATGCACATATATATATGCAAAATAGAAATATTTCAGAAAAAAAAAACAATGTTTGATATCTGTTTGCACTTATACCATTTGTTGCATAGTTCTTTTCTTTAAATATAGTATGTTTCCTTTTCTTCCTATTTTATGGATTATTTTTATTAGTATAACATTTTTGCTATTTAATTACTTCGCATATAACTGAAAATTTTATAAAAAACAAAACAAATTAAAATAAATATTCTAAAATTTAGGACAGTGGCGATTTTAATATAATTAAAATAAGTAAAAGCAGGGGAAAAACTAAAATTCATTTAATACTACGTCATGCTAATATACTTGTAATTAAGTAGGTTTCAGTGGATGATAGATGCAGCAGACATGTTGTTTTTCAATCTTTCTCTAATGAATGAATGCATTCTTAATTGAAAAAAAAATCACTGTATTTATATCTTCCTGCTTATTTACTAGAAATAAACAACATGGAGACATTTTTAAAAATATATAAATTATCAAATCCCATTTCGGAATAATTGTATGCTAATTTAAATTTAGTTTTTCGATAAATATTCCTTTTAACCTGAAATATCAAGATAGGATATGTTAAATTCATTCGACAAAACTTCTCTCTAACGAAAATACAACAAACGACACAGAAAAAAAAAATATCTATACACAATGTGAATAAGCATTGTATTCAGTAGTATTGTAGACGTTACAGACTGGGAATCTCTTTTAAAAACAACGAACCATCACAGTGAACGAGTGCTTACCTTGACTTTTCCCTAACTGAGAAACAAGTGGGTGTGACCACATATCGCATCGAGGAATTCGTTTAATATTCCTTTCAAAACACTTTATTATTTAATTATAAAGCCAGATCGATAATTTATAAGTATTAAATCCTTAAAAACTGCACATAAAACAGTAAAAAACGCTACGGTTTAAAAAAAAATTGCGCCCCCCCCCCCACGAAATTTCTCGCGCCATTCTTTTTAAAACTTTTTATTGTGTTATAAACTCTCTTAAAGTTTCAAACAGATCACCGTGTTATATTTCCTAATTTAAATAAAATCGCATTATTTTAGTTCCACATTCCACCACCAGGAAGCGCACTCTATTCTTAACAAAACAGTATCTTAACGAAACTCTGTTAAAAAACCTATCCGTAGATATATTAGTCGAGAGGGTGGTGGTCTTAAAAAAACAATTTAAGATGTTTGCTAAATTACTATTCAAAGTAATGATATTAATACTTATGAAATTTTTATATTGAACAAGTAACATTTCTCTCTGGACTCCGTTAAAAATCCGCACATAAAACGGTAAAAAACGCTAAGGTTAAAAAAAAATTTAACGCCCCCCCCCCTCCCCGCCCGAAATTTCTCGCGCCATTATTTTTAAAACTTTTTATTATGTGTCATAAACTATCTTAAATTTTCAAGCAGATCGCCGTGTTAGTTTACCTAATTTAAATAAAATCGCGTTCTTTTAGTTCCATATTCCACCACCAGGGAGCGCACTCTATTCTTAACAAAACTGTATCTGAACGAAACTCCGTTAAAAAACCTAACCGTAGATATATTAGTCAAGAGGGTGACGGTATTAAACAAAAATTTAAGATATTTGCTGAAATTACTATTCGAAAACAGTGGTATTAATGCTTATGAAATTTTTATTTTGAACAAGTATCATTTCTCTCAGGACTCCTTTAAAAAACCGCACATAAAACGGTAAAAAATGCTAAGGATTAAAAAAAAATTAACGCCCTCCCCCTCCACTCTCCCCGAAATTTCTCGCGCCATTATTTTTAAAACTTTTTATGGTGGGTTGTAAACTATCTTAAAGTTTCAAACAGATCGCCTTGTTAGATTTCCTAATTTAAATAAAATCGCGGCCTGTTAGTTCCACATTCCCCCATCAGAGAGTATATTCTTAACAAAAGTGTATCTGAGTGAAACTCCTTTCTATAACTTATCCGTAGATACATTAGTCGAGGGTGTGGCGATCTTAAACACCAATTTAAGATATTTGCTCAAATTACTATTCGAAAATAGTGATATCAACAATTATGAAATTTTTGTATTGAATAGGTAAAATTTATGCTGTATTTTTTAAAATGTGACACCGTTCTGAACTATGCTTTAAAAGGGATCGGAAAAATTGCTTAATATACACAAGTTAGAGACCGGAGGGGTAAATATAAGACTTTTTGAAATTTTTATGATTTGTCGTGTGATCGCAAGTGTTCAGCTATATGCATATGTATGCAAAATTTCAACTCTCCAAATTAATTAGGGGTTGAGTTAGAAAAATTGCTTAAAATACACAAGTTAGAGACGGGGGGCGTAAATAAAAGACTTTTTGAAATTTTTATGATTTGTCGTGTGATCGCAAGTGTTCAGCTATTGCAAAATTTTAAGTCTCCAAGTTAATTAGCGGCTAAGTTAGAAAAAATTCTTAAAATACACAAGTTAGAGCCCAGAGGTGTAAATATAAGACTTTTTCAAAATTTTATGATTTGTCATTTGATGTGAGGTGTTCAGTTATAAGTATGCAAAATTTCAAGGACTCAATGATAACCAACTACATTCTGTATCAACTGGAACTCAGCAATAATCAGAACTCGTTTGATAATTCATAACATATCAATAGCTGTAGTTATATCAATATGTGTGGAGTAGAGTAGTAGACCAATTTCAACAGCAAGAGAAAGAAG
Source organism: Maratus speciosus (assembly GCA_963932465.1). Taxonomy (NCBI): domain Eukaryota; kingdom Metazoa; phylum Arthropoda; class Arachnida; order Araneae; family Salticidae; genus Maratus; species Maratus speciosus. The sequence continues at coordinate 170,523,133 of OZ010790.1, read as the reverse complement.
TACGATCAGAAGTACGAGAGAAAGAAGTGCATCAAACACGACAACGAATAACCAATCCTCATTTGATTATTCATAAGGTATCAATATCTGGAGTTATTGCAATACGTGTTGGTCGGAAAAGAAGAACGGAAGATAAGTGTTATTCAGTATTATGCAGAGAGGCCGTGGAATAAACTCGGAAGTTTTCAGCGAAGGAATATTGCAATGATTGGGATATTTCTAGAGATAATGAGCGGAAAGAAAGATAATCGAGGTAGATTTTCTGTTTTGAAGAGGATGGATGGTGAAAATATTCTAATGGAATATCGGGCTATGTTTTTCGGGGCTGTGGCGGTGTGGGCAAAACATTATTATTTAAGAAAGATAATCGATGTGCTCTTAGATTTCGTTTCGATGTGATCACGTGCTCTTAGATTTCGTTTAAAAGAGCATGAAGGTTATGTTAAAAATCAGGAGCTCAAACGTTCTTCTATTGCTCAACATTCTTGGTCTTCTCAACATAGGTTCGATTTTTCCTCAGCCATCATTATCCAAAAATGTTCTTCTAAGCTTGATCTTGATTTTTGGGAAGCTTACCATATCATTAATAATTCTCACTCTTTAGTCAATGACATATCTAGTACTCCAGATTTTCCAAGTATTTGGAAAGCGTTAATTTAATTCCCCTTTTTTGCGTTCTTTTCTCTACTTCTCCGTTAGATGTCGCTACTTGTCCACCCAGTCGTTTCCACTGCTTCTCTCTCATTGGTTGTTTCGGCGCCTTCGCCACCCGCATAGGGTATAAAAGCCAGCGCGTCTCTGTCTATGATTTTGCTCAGTCTTGCTTTTTCTAGCACGCTGTTCCTTTTGCACTGAAGAAGAATCTCGCTAGTAGATTCGAAACAGCTGTTTGCTGCTTTTCATATATTATTTGTGCATTTTAAACGTTGGTTTTTCTGCTTTTTAATATTGTTGCACTAAGGCTTTATTTGCTATTTTTATGTATTTGGTGTTAACGGGCCTTTATTCTTCTGTATTTTTTTCCCGCAATGTCTCAAATCAATAGGTTTTGTAATTTACGATTAAAAAAGTACAGGTTTTTGGAACACTTACATTTCCTACTTGATTGTAGGCGTAAGAAGTTTATTCCTAAATTCATTTCCATTCGTTGTAATTTATTTTCTTCAAATAGGATTGAGAAGGTCTTATTTCGTTCTAAATTAGCTCTTTTAAGAGCTTTGATTCAAGAGACTCGCCACAAAATTGCTCATATAGAGCGCGAGTTATATTCTTTACATATCAGCCTCGCTAATTCTACTCCTGATTTTCAGTCCATTGACAGAAGGTCATGGAGCAGAGTTCTCACAGCTTCTTCTGTTCATTGTTCGGTTTTAAAGAAGAAATTTAACGCGCTTTGTGGAAGTTCTGTCGCTAATAACTGCAGTAATTTGCCTCTTGTTAACCAAAATGCTGTTGTCAATCTTTCTAGTGTTCCATTAAGTAACAATCAGCTCGATGCTCTCAAATTGAATAATAATTTTTCTGTCTCTGCTATTCCTTCTTTACCTAATCTTATTGCTCCTATTGAAAGAGCCTTTAAGCATAGCGCTCTATCTTCTTCTCAAAAAGAGTCTATTAGGCATGTCATTGCCAATACTGTTGATTTCAATTCTAATGTTTATAAACCCAATCTTAAACATCCTGTTATACAATGTCTGAAAAATTTGCGTTCCGATCCAAACTTAATTATTACTAAGGCCGACAAAGGTGGTCAGATTGTTCTTCTCGACAAATCTACGTATTTGGAAAAAACCCATAAATTAATTAATGATGGTCCGTATGTGTATATCCGCAAAGACCCTTCCACTAGTGAAATTAACTGTATTAAGTCTGCCATTAAGTCTTCTTCCATTATTCCTGCTAACTTTAAGAAGTCCCTTATTCCGTCTATTGCGCATTGTGCCAGGTTTTATGCTTTACCTAAGGTCCATAAACCTGACATTCCTTTTAGACCTATTGTCTCTAGTATCGGTACAGCTTCTTATAAGCTTGCGAAACATTTAGTTTCTGTTTTTCCCCCACTTTTGAGCAGTAACTGTTTCACTGTTAAGAATTTTTTTGATTTTGTTAAAAAACTTCATAATTTTCAGCCGCAGAGTCACATGATGGTTTCTTTTGATGTTAAATCATTATTTACAAACGTTCCGGTTGAGGGGGCTTTAGATTGCCTCAAGAAAAGGCTTTGTGAATTCCATTTCTCTTATTTTGAAATCGAGGAACTTATACTTCTCACTCGCGCTTGCTTGTCGCAAAATACTTTTGTTTTCAATGGTAATTTCTTCCGTATGATTGACGGTTTGGCTATGGGTAATCCTCTTAGTCCAATTTTATGCGATATTTATATGCGCTATTTTGAGGTCAAGCTTTTTGAAATCTTAAAATTTCCGTTCTATGTTCGTTATGTTGATGATGTTTATGTCCTGATTGAAATGAATTCGGATATTAATCATATTCTCTCTATTATGAATTCCATTGATCCCTGCATTCAATTTACTTCTGAAATTGAGACCAATAACTGTCTTTCTTTCCTGGATGTCCTTGTTATTCGTTGTGAAAATGGCTTTCAGACTACCGTCTTTCGTAAACCTTTTGCTGTCAGTCTCCCACCTCACAGGTATTCTTCTCATCCCCCTAACCAGAAATTCGCTGCTTTCAATACTTTTGTTTTTCGGGCTACTAATATTTGTTCCACTCCTCAGTTACTTAGTGCTGAACTTAATTACCTCAAAGCTATTGCTGTCGATCGTGGTTATTCCTCTAATATTATCGATTCTATTTATAAGAAATTGACGAAATCCGACCATTCTGAAAAGCATTCTAATTCCAACTCTAATACTTCAGTTGTATTACCATTTTTTCCTAAAATCAGTCAGCAAGTTGCTAAAATCCTAAGAAGGTTTGATTTTAAAGTTATTTTTTCTCCTGTTAATAAAATCCCTTTTTCAAATCTCAAACACCCCGTTGATCGCCTAGATAATTAGGGCATTTACCAGATCTCTTGTCAGTGTGGTCTTTCTTATATTGGTCAGACTAAACGTGCTCTTAGATTTCGTTTAAAAGAGCATGAAGGTTATGTTAAAAATCAGGAGCTCAAACGTTCTTCTATTGCTCAACATTCTTGGTCTTCTCAACATAGGTTCGAATTTTCCTCAGCCATCATTATCCAAAAATGTTCTTTTAACCTTGATCTTGATTTTTGGGAAGCTTACCATATCATTAAAAATTCTCACTCTTTAGTCAATGACTTATCTAGTACTACAGATTTTCCAAGTATTTGGAAAGCGTTAATTTAATTCCCCTTTTTTGGGTTCTTTTCTCTACTTCTCCGGTAGATGTCGCTACTTGTCCACCCAGTCGTTTCCACTGCTTCTCTCTCATTGGTTGTTTCGGCGCCTTCGCCACCCGCATACGGTATAAAAGCCAGCGCGTCTCTGTCTATGATTTTGCTCAGCCTTGCTTTTTCTAGCACGCTGTTCCTTTTGCACTGAAGAAGAATCTCGCTAGTAGATTCGAAACAGCTGTTTGCTGCTTTTCATATATTATTTGTGCATTTTAAACGTTGGTTTTTCTGCTTTTTAATTATTATTTTGTTTAATTTTGAGATAGTCTACGGTCTTTTCTCGAGGCTTGTGTTCAATATTCCAGTGAGCTCAAAACATTATTTTATTGGGATATATCAATAGAGTCAAGGTTTAGATATTGTTATTGCGGTACTTAAAATATATCAATATTTATCGATATATTGATAAATAATCCAGGCCTAATACGGAATACTTTGTGATGAAATTAACACCAAAAATCCGTATTGATCTGCAGATCTCAAAACTGGTATTAGAATTTTTTAATTCGAATTAGTTTTCGAAATATTAATTTTGTTCTAATTTTATATACATTTTTCTAATGATGGCAACCCAAATTTTAATCATAATAGATATTTTTTTTTCATATTTTAGAAAAGATTACTATTTTATACGAATTTGGCAAAAAAAAAGCGTTAAAAAAAGCTGGTGTTAATTTGGTGTTAAAAAAAGCTACTGGCGAGATTTGCACCCGGCTAGCGTAACAGTACCAAGAAATCTTTGTGGCCGTGGCAACTTTTATGTAGTTTTATTTGAAAAAGAAATTTGATTTTTTAATTAAAATGGAAAACTTTCGGCACAGATGTCATTTACGGACCCATATTGGCGCGATTTTTTTCTGACGCCAATGTCATATACGCAACGGGCGCCATAGTATCGTTATTTTGCTTCATTTGGTAAGCCGGATGTTGTTGTTTATGCTGTTGATATTTTCACCAAATTAGCATCGAAAAAAAATCGCGCGAATATGGGGCCTTATATCTGGGCCAAACTTTCATATGAAAAGCGAAGGAATCAGAGCGTATATATTTATGGTAGTTACATGAATTGGACTATTATAATATAGATGAAATGATGGCGGTAGAATAATATTTGACGTACCTATCACCTGCGCCTGGCTAACATTAACGTACCAAAATGGCACCTGGACTATAAAAAGCGAAGTGATCCACCAAGAACTGTTGATGATAGTCACATGACTTAGGCTATTGTTATAGAAATTGTTTTAAAATACCGAGAGACAAAGAGTCTGTACACTTAAATCACTTTATTTTAGCTTATTTTCAAATGTCTAACTGATCCTCTTTAATCAACACGGAAACAACCATTGTATGTCTTAACAGCAGCTGATTCGGCCTTATATTTTTGCAATCAATGGGAATTGAATGGAAAACCGTTTACTGGGAGATATGTACAGCTTTTTTCAGTATAATTCAATCTTCTCTAATATTTTTAAAACCCATTAATTAGCATGTTTTTAGATTTGGCGGTGTCTGAATGGGGGGTTGGCGAGCGTAGCTTGCAGGGGGCAGAGCGCCCTAGTATTAATATAAAATTGTAATAATGTAGACATATATTTCAAGATTTTCAGTGAATGAAAAGTAAGCTTTTATTGGAATTCAAATAATTTGTATGTATTTTTTTCGAGTGTAAGATCAATAGGTATATATATTCAATGAGTATTTCAACTGCATTTGAAAAATCCACCAGTTTTCATTTTTTTCTGACAACGATTTTTGAAAATGCAAACTTCGGCTGCTTTGAAATAATAAACAGCAAAAATTTCATTCCTGAAACCGAGATGTATGCATAAAGCAGTGAAAGCAATTTTAAACATAACTCATCATTTAAACTTTTTCGTTTATGTTCAGTTATTCTCGCATTGTAGTTTTGAAATTACTAAGATTGTATTATATTAAGTGCCTAACCTAGGCACGCGAGAAACTTGAAAGCTAATGTCAAACCTATGAGAGTCTTGTTTACAGAATTCTCGCACGCATTTTAATATTTTTCAATGATCTTTTTTGGAATCGGTTAGAACCCGTTCCAAAAGTGAAAGTATCCGCTGTAAAAAACTGTAACTAAAACCGAAAATGTACAAATGTACAATAAAATATATCGAACTCAGGTATCCTATGCAAAAAAAAAAAATAAATAAATATCAAAATACGAGCGAGAAATTCGTAAACAAAACTTACATAAGAATAACATTAGATTGAGCGTTTCTTTCCGTGACTAGTGTAAGGTATTAAAAATAAGAAAATGCCTGTAAAAATATAGATACCGCCCGTACAGAATTATGACTTCACATACTGGCATAAAAAGTTTTTTTTTTTTTTTTTTTTTTTTTAATCATTTGGAAAAATGGCTATTGTTCTCTGTCAGGGTAGGAAATCAAAAACATATCTGAGGCGTTTTATTGGTTCAATCCGCATTTTATTTGTTTTCTGATTGATTTTTTGTTTGTTTGTTTATTTATTTATTATATTTTATTTTTAAAAATGATATAGTTTTCATTATTGCAGAGAAGAGAGAAATAATGAGGTTTATTTATCTTTATTCATGTGATTATCTAATAAAAATTCAAAATTGTTGATAAAAATTGTATACGGTTTAATGGCGCAAAATTCCATTAGGGACATAATATTTTGAACGGAAAATTACGTACTGCTTTTAAAAACACCATTTTCCTCATGAAGTTTACATATTTTTCCCCCTTCTGTATGTGTACTAAGTTTCAGACACTAGGTGAAATGCTTAAGTAAGTGAAAATGACGTCATATTTAAAAGAAAACGATGATTTTCTTAGATAAAACTAAACTTTTTAACATCAATGCGTAACCCCCCGCCCCATTAAATTATGGCAATTTTTACACTCCGGTAGTGAGATTAGAAACTCGAGTTAAGAGTGCGATTGTTCACATGAAAGTTTGCTGACAATCGTGAATTCACATTTTGAGTTAAAATGAATTTAAAATGATCAAATGCCAATTTTTTAAAAAGGGTGATTGCGCGTATGAGAGGTTAATTTTTTAATTTATCTCTATCACGTGGAGCTCGATTAAGAAAGATTAATCCGTTTGACCTTAAAACAACATAAAGAGTTCGTCATTTTCTTACGACTAATATTCTGTAAACAAAAATAAAACTCCCTCTATGATTAAATAAATAAAATAATATAAATAAAATACAAATTTAACAGACATGTAATTGAACTACGCACTTAAAGCTCTGAAATTATCAGAAAATAAAAGGATGCCGTAAGCTGCAAAATCTTCGGCTGATAACTCTTAGAATGCGGCTAATACGAAAAAATCGCTTTTGATAGATTTCAAAAGTTTATTTGATGGCATAATTCATATTTTTCATATGAAAAATGCTTTTTTATTTTTAGTGGCTAATCTAAAAAATATATTGCATGTAAAAAAAATTATTTTCAATTAAAAAAATTGGTTTTCACCTATATTTTGTGACCCGGGAAGCCCGGGTATGATCCCCTAGTATATATACAATCCAAACAGAAAATTTCGTTCCGAACATTATATTTCGAGTTCTACTGTATGGATTTTGATGGAACTTCTATGTTAGATAGCTATTGTTTCAGGGAAGGTTTTAAGCTATAACATATTGTTCTTGGTAGATTAGTTATAGAATTATACTAGCGTATAAATCGCTCCCCTCACAACTGCACTTATCACAAATGCACCCGCCAAATTGCCTATGCCACGGAAAAAGTCCCTATTTAAAGGGAAAATATGGTTTTTCTTTTTTATCCGCGGAAATGAGTTAAATTTATATGCCACCTCCCCCTTTTTTTAACCATTTGGAAATGGTTGTTGTTTTCGGTAGAGGATGGGGCCAAATGATGCTCGCATTTTATTTATTATTATTATTATTATTATTATTATTATTATTATTTTACAAAATTAAATTATTTTTACCTATTTTTTTATCCATCTTTTTTTCTTTTCTACCAACTAATCAGGTCTAACATTCTTATTTTATTAAAATTATTAACCAATAAGTGACTCGATAACAATAAAAAAAAATCAGAATAACTTCAAAAAAGTTATTGAGCCTTTATTCACACCTAAATTTAATATTATTTAAATATAAATTAAAATAAAATTATGAAATAATAATGGTGAGTAGAGCATTTTCAAAGGAAACTCTTGGTGGAAATGACCGAGTTAAATGGCCAAGTCCTCTGTATATGAAAATGATACTCTCGACTCAGAAATATCAATCCGTGCTGACAGCGTATTTTTATGAAGGCATGTTTTGATATTTCTTTATTTTATTGTTTATAAACTGCTTTTGTAAATGATGTTTCAAAATCAAACTTGAAATTGTAAATAAATTATAGTTATTGGGTTTCTTTCATGACTGAACTTATTATGATTTTCAGTGTTTTTCAGTATTTCATCCTTTGTTTAATTTTTAATACGGTACATTCCAAACCTTGTCTCATATAATATTAGGTACTTGATAGCTATCCTGTCGACCAATTTCGCCAAATTATATAAATTGCCAAACCACTTGCCAAATTATAGAAATTGACATAATTTTTATTTTAAATAACGAAAGAACAAGTAAATTAGTATAACATTAATAAAAATACAAATAAAACGTCGGAATAAAAATCACTTTATGACGTAAACACTTGTAAGTCAAGTGAATGTGACATTTACGATCAACCATTATTGGCATTTAATCTTACAATTTCGAGACAGTAATTTGATTGACGGGATAACCAAGTACCTAATATTGTAACACGTGAACAACATTTTATGACTGTGAAAAGATTCTGTATTTAGAATAAAATGAGTGTTTTCAATCAGTGCCGGCCATACATGGCATAGGTGTGTGTAGGCTACCAGTGTTTGATATCCCCTTTTCTTCTTTCTCTTTTTTAAATAAAAATTCAACGAACAAAAAAAATTAACACTGAAGCCCAAATTTGTTCCTTGTAGTTATAAGAGCACCCAATGAGACAATAAGATATTTTGTGCTATCTAAGGGGTGATTTTTTAGAGGTGTTGTTTTGAAATTGGCAACACTGTTTTTAGTCACAGTCACGTTCACAGCTAACAAATGATTTGTGGTCCGTGTGTTTTTCAATTTTACCAGGAATACACTTACGCCAGAACAATGGTTACAAATTGTGCAAAATACCATCAGTTTATTACATCAGAGACATTCGGCGAGCACATAATTGACCTGTGAATTGGTCTCCATGGTCATATGATCTCACACCAACTGATTTTCTTCTGTAGGGATATGTGAAGTCACTAAATTAATATTAACGCAATTATTCTAATTGGTAAACAAATCATATTAGATGTAAATTTCCAGCTGGGCGAAAAATGTCCGGACCAGGATTCGAACCCCGGACCTCCTGGCTGAAGCCGCCAGTGATCTGCCATCTGAGCTATCCCGGACGATTCTGGTCGAACTTTTTCACCCAGCTAACCTTGATGATTGCAGCATCTGGTCTGAAACCTGGTTCAGCTCAACAGAATAAATCTCAGGTGATGGAACTCCAGAAATCTCTGGATACGAAATTACACTAGATTAATATTAACACAATTATTCTAATTGGTAAACAAATCATATTAGATGTAAATTTCCAACTGGGCGAAAAATGTCCGGACCAGGATTCGAACCCGGGACCTCCTGGCTGAAGCCGCCAGTGCTCTGCCATCTGAGCTATCCCGGACGATTCTGGTCGAACTTTTTCACCCAGCTAACCTTGATGATTGCAGCATCTGGTCTGAACCCTGGTTCAGCTCAACAGAATAAATCTCAGGTAGTGGAACTCCAAATAGTGCTGCCATCTCAGATGGCAGAGCACTGGCGGCTTCAGCCAGGAGGTCCCGGGTTCGAATCCTGGTCCGGACATTTTTCGCCCAGTTGGAAATTTACATCTAATATGATTTGTTTACCAATTAGAATAATTGTGTTAATATTAATCTAGTGTAATTTCGTATCCAGAGATTTCTGGAGTTCCATTACCTGAGATTTATTCTGTTGAGCTGAACCAGGTTTCAGACCAGATGCTGCAATCATCAAGGTTAGCTGGGTGAAAAAGTTCGACAAGAATCGTCCGGGATAGGTCAGATGGCAGAGCACTGGCGTCTTCAGCCAGGGGGCTTTAAAAACTCCTCCAAGATATCGGCGAAAACTGATGTTCCGTAATAATTCAAATCGTCCAAAAACTTTGCTGGAAATGCTTTTCCAGACAATTCGGCTCACAAGGAATTTCACATTCAACGAAATTCAGTCTTGATGATATGCTGGACTTTTTAGCCTCGTAACATACCTCTTGCAGTTCGATCCATGGAAGTTGACTTTAGATTCATCCGAAACTATTAGTGAATCCTTCTGACAAGGAAAGTCTCCTTACTGGGCATACTCGGAATATTTTGAAAAAATATCAATTAAACTACTTATGTATATAATAAAGGATCAGTCAAATTTAGCGGCGGAAGTACAGTAGAAAGTCTGTAAAAAATAAAATACTTTCAAGTATTTGGCGCGAAAAGACGAAAACGTCACGCGATTTGGCGAGCAGTATTTTTCCTCGCCGAAAGCAAACGATTTTCATACACCTGAAAATTGTTTGTTAATTGATTTTTAGAATGCGTGTAAAAAGTATTTAATGAATTTAAACATAAATAATAAGAGAGTTTAATAAATACATTTTTTCGTATTACATATTTATGTTGCTTGTTATTTAATTTTATTACTGTAAAAATAATTTCATATATAAAAAATACTTTCATATATTCAAGCGTATTCCAAAATAAAGGCAAGAATCACTTACCGGTTATTCATTTCAATATCAAAGAATTCGTCGTTTCCATAGCAACAAAATTGAATCGAGAGTGCTCCATTGGACTTAATTTTGAGATATTGAAACAATTTTATTTTATTTTAATTTTGTTTTATTTCATAAAATTTGATATTTAACTTTCATTATAAATATATATATATATATATGATGACCAAACTATAGTTAAATCAAATTAAAATTGACAAAATTAAAGTTATTTACATTAAATTTATTTAAACAACTTCAAAATGAAGCATTTTTATCTTAAAGAGTATTTGACATAAAAAAGAATTTTTCGAAATTTCATTTCAACCGATATTTTCAACCGATGATAAATCGCCAAATAAACGGAATTTTCATAATTATTTTCGAACGTTCTACGAAGGTTCCGCCAAAATTTTTTTTATAAACATACATATCCACATGAGAAGAACGCTCTGTAATTTTTTCAGATTTTTCTGAATATGCCCGTATGGAGACCTTCCTTGTGAGCCTTTGTTCAATAAACATATTTTGTACACAAGCAGGAACTCGTTTGGTCTGATTAGGATATTATCTTGACATCACCAGTTTCAAGCATCATTATAAACTCTTTAACAACTGAAGAGCTTAGTCGGAGAACATGTTATGATACATTTTCTCGAAAATTGCTTTATTTTATGGTTGAAAACTTTATGAGGGATTATATCATATGGTAAAAACTAAAATACTAAAATTCTACTTAGTATTTAAGTTATGAGACCGTTTCTTTTAATATTTAATATTTTTATGTTTAATAATTTAAATGGTGAACATAATTTCTAATATCTAATAATTAAATGTTAATATTCTTTTCTAGGAGAGTTTAGTACAGGGACGGCGAACCTTTTCACATTCATGTGCCAAATTTTTCTAAAAATCTATTTTACGTGTTAATGACGTGCCAACAGTAAAACATTTTGGTGGATCAAATAATAATGAATCAAAATTACTTAAATTTTATATTTAGCATTAGAAAAATATGGGTAATATTTGATGTTATACTTTAGAAATTCATTTTTAAAATGTTATTCCTGTTATCTCATCTTAGATGACAAATGATTTATATCAGCTTCGTATTTAGTTATTTTTAAGAGAACTAGGGGGCTCGGCCCCCTACGAGCTACGCTCGTCAACCCCCGTTCAAACACCGCAGACTCTAACAGCACGCTAATTTGATCGCCTTTAAAAAGATTTCGGAAGATTGAATTATAATTTGAATCTGACAATTATAATCTGACGTAATTTTCACCAAACTTTTCTTTCTCATTTTAATATTCACGTCAAAATATTTTTGTTAGAAATGAAATATTATGATCATCTTAAAATGTCAAGTAAATGTCTCGCACAATTTTCAAATTAAAACTGTTTTGCAATATTATTTTTTGTTCATTTTACGTAATAAGTGTAATATGACGTAAATTCTCCTATTTAGGACTTCTAACGCATGTTACTGAATTTATTATTTTATAATATTCTTTCTCATTTATAATTCACGTGTAACTATAGTTTTTATGACGTAATTTTCAATGAGTTCCTGCGTTTTATATTTTTTGTTTATAATAGTCACGTGTAAAATAATTTTTTTATTTGAAGCAAACATTACTGTTTGCGCTGTTTATTACAGTTGGCAACAGATTAAATTAATACAATTTTCTAAAATTTGTAAAAAATATCTCTCGAAATGCTGAAAATTTGAATTTAAAATAGAAATAAAACCTCGAAAAATTATTCAAATTAAAAAACTAACTGCAATCTGCACACCGGGAAATTCTGACGCATAAAATGATCTAAAAATGATTAAATTCCTATGTACAGTTTTTGTTCCTATAAAACTTTTTTAATGGAACGATTTTGTCCAACTTTGGCATTAAATATCTCTTAAAATAATTCTTCGATTTGAAAACTGTCTGCATCAGCGTGCTTATCAAACATTTTTCTATAATACTACCGATTTTCTTATTTTTGTATGCAACAGTTTTTTTTAATATTAACGAAGAAAGACGTCCGGTCACAAAAAATTCAAAACCGGCGGCGGCGGCGGTAGTTACTTTTTTTTAGAATAGAGAGATGCAAGTTGATTTGGACTCATTTGATAAGATGTTTTCACTTGAAATTTTCATATTATTTATTTTCGAAAAGAATGTCTCAAAGAAAAAATTGTCAAAATAGCAAGCACCAGAATCTACGGCTTTTAGTGCCTGGAATTGAATTCCAAGTTGTTATAATTTAAACCTTATTTCCGCTTATAATGCCTTTTAATCTTTCTTTTGCGATAATCTCCAAATTCTCTCTTGTTCTTAAAATTTTATGACCCAATATTGAGATATATTATGGGAATATATTAAGTTATATTTCAATTTTTTCAATCTGTATGGCAATGACAAGCAACCTAACTAATCGAATTCAGATAAACAGATACAACATCTAGATTAATTAATGCATTTTGTGAAATTCTATACTATATTTTGATGTAGAATATGAATTTATGCCGTGCAAAAAATAATTTTTTGCGTGCCACTTAACGTGCCACTTATGGCACGCGTGCCATAGGTTCGCCGTCCCTGGTTTAGTATCACCTACTAACATTCAAACATATGCTACCAAGTAGGAATTAAATAAGTAACTAAATGAAAACAGAAAACTTTCACTTCAATTTTCTCGAATTCTAATTTTAGTTACATAACGTCTTCTTCCACTCAGGTCTTTAATTGTAAACTAATATCATCTTATTATTTTGAATATCACACTCATTGAAAACGTTTCTTAACTTAACGCAACTACAGCGCTTTTTTCCCAGGTGTCAATTGAAATTATGGAACCATGAATCTGAACATAAAAATCACGACAATTGGACATTCTCTCATTTTGTCGTTTTATTTATAAAGACTCTCTGATATATAATTTCGTAATTGTTGCATGATGCAATAGTGGCGTGCAATGATGTCATACGTTACTTTGGAACAATTTAATGCTTTTTAGGTAAACAAAATAAAATTGAAAAGATAATATTTTTCTAGCTGGTGCAATTTTATTATCCAACATTGAACTTTCTTTTCAAAATAGTCATATTAATCTTAATCAGGATTTACAGGTGGGTAACAAGTTCCATTGAAGATACTAATCTTTCAACTGAAAATAAAACTGTTACATATTTTTGATTATTATAATCTCATGCAGTATATAATAATTGCTTTTTCTGATTATGTGTTTGTAAAAAATAATCAAATACTGGAGCGCTCTGTGATTATTGATTGAGAGAGAATAAAATTTAATTAGTCTTAAGGAAAAACAAATATAACTCTAGCATAAAAGAATTTAAGAATTGGGAATTTCACAGGCAGATATGCCGCGATTGTGCGTATAGTGAAGCACTATGATTCTGGACACTCGTAGGTGAAATTAAAACTAAAGTTAATATCCTAACTGATTAAATTACATAAATTTAAGTAAATTAGCATTGTGCGATTTCGTGAAACAAGATGTCGTCTGAATCACACACAGATTTTAGGTGGCCCTGAAAAATTTCGACTTATATCAATCAAGAGGTCAATAATTAATAACCTACCCTATTATAATAATAAATTACCTATTCCTAAAAGTGAAATAATAAAACAGATTTAATGCAGTAGATAAGGGAATTAAAAGTTAACACCAAGAAAAAATTATATTTGCATATAAATATTTAGATAAAAACTAAAAGTTAGAAAAGAAATAAGTCTAAAATTAAATTTCTCGAAAACAAAAAGTTGGAAGAATTGCTTTATAATGCATTACAATTCAAAAGTAACAGTGATAATATCATTGAAATCATTTTTTATGGATTTAGGAAGTAACAGAAAAAGAAAAGCGATACGTTCACTCGACAATTACGTTACAAAAATACAAGTGCAAAATGAACTGGTAAAAAGAGTTAGAAAATACCTTTCGGAAAAGCTGGTCCACATCCTCTTTTATCACACCGACGTTATCCAAAGAATATAAACTCAATTAACCTTATAACAGTATTTGAATAAAGTAATATGCTCCTGATCGTAAATTAAATTTTAACATGTAATATGCCAGTTATACTGGCTACAGACACAATGAGTCAAAATTTGGACGAAAAGCTTCGTTAAAAAAAAAAAAAAACAGCGTAATTCCGAAAATGTAGAAACTTAAAGCATGTTGCTCTAACCGCAATCTCTTTTAGAACTGATAGAGAGATATACTGTCTTCTCTGAGGAGAAAACTGTATGCCCAATAGAAAAAATACAGTTTCTTTCTTTGGGTGGGGCGATAATTATATGTGAGATATACCCACATACATAAATACAAATGTATGCATAAATACGGTAAAATAGATATAGGTCTCGAAATTTGCATATTGGACCCGCCTTGTCTTTCTGTGCTTGATCATTCTGTTATCTGACCTCTGACCTCTGTTTTTAGAATCGTAGATATTTTAACAACCTCTTGTCAGATTACAGATGGGGTCAATATATCTAACTTTTCTTGGGAGACACTTAAAGGAAATTTAAAACTTACATCGAATTCTTGTTTAGTAAGGTAAAATGTAAAATATGAAATAATAGTTGAGAAATTGAATGTAAATTTTAGAAAACTCTCAATTTTCCGATAAAAATGTCATCAAAATTTTGTAATTAGTTCATAGTTCTAAATACTTTTAACGCAAAATGTGTCAAAAGTGGGAATTATTTTTAGAAATTCTCACCAGAATGTATATAAGCAAATAACGTTAAAGGAAAATAAACGTATTTTTAAATTGAACTGAAAAGAAAATACATAATTTAAACAAACCAGTTGGAAATTGCGCGTCAAACGTGGCAAATGGGGTGTATTCGTATTATAGCTAGTTTTATAAATATTTTTTCCACCGTATATTGTACTGAATGTATATTTTAGAGCACTTAAATAAGTGCATATCAATTTCATTCTGTTCGAAAGGCTGTAACATCATTAAAATGCACTTGAAATATTTTTCCCATTCGCCGTAATGTAACGGAAAACTTTTGACTGTGTCAGAGATTAAACTGTACATCCGATTTTCATTAAATTTGAAATGAATCGACAAAATATTACAACAATTATATATTTAAAATTTCAGACCATTCAGTTAGGTAGTTTTTGCTCTGTTATATGCGAACGACGGACAGACGGACGGGCGGGCTGAACGATGACTATAAGTGCTACGTATTTATGTAATTACGAAAGCACCTAAAAAACAATTATTAAGCTAAGAAAACAGTACTAAGTTAAAGTTTAGAAAAAATAATACATTTCAACATCGACAAACCTAGCAAACGAACAACGACATCAACTTCCATCCGAAAGAATATATATCTATAACCTAAATACTTAACTAATTTTAAAAGGCACAAAAGAGGAAAAATATAACTCTAGAAAATATCATCTTTTGCAATAAAAAAATATTTATGAAAACGAGAAAGAAAAAAAAAAAGTTCCAAGGGTTTGGAAGTATTTCGAGTTCCGGATCAATAGCTATTTTTATTCGTTCAATATTTAGATTGCATTTTTGAAATCCCTTGCTGTCATTTCTGAACGCCAAGAAAAGTTTTGAAAGATTAAGTTTTTGGTTGCCTTTATAATAACAGAGATAGCTGAAAGTTTTCTTTCGTACAGTGAACTTGAAAGAGTATTGAACTGCATTGAAACAACTTTTTGGAATACTTGTACTTCAAATATTTTTTAATCTTTCTTTTTGACATAAATATAGATTTGAAATAATGATTTTATTAAAAGTGAAACGCAGCTATAGAAAGCAAAAATAAATAAATAAATAAATAAATAAAATAAAATAAAATAAAGTAAAATAGAATTTAAAAATATATAACTCAATTATAATTAACTGTTCTCTATTTTTCTATCTGTCTATCTATATTATAAAGGGCGAACGTATCTGTGCGTAACGTTGACGTTATTTTACGCATGGCAACAGCTGATGATCGAATTTCACTTTTACTAAAAATTTGTCAATTTTTAAAATGTACTTTCAAATGCAATTTGTTTGAAAATTGTATCGCATTTTACTGAATTTTTATTGTTTTTTAAATAATTTTCAGGCGTGATTTTTTTTTTCAAATCTATCTCTATCATGTGTAGACGATTACGAAAGTTTTGCCTCTTAACCATTTGCCACTTAAATTAATATAAATAGCTCATCATTTGTTTACAACTTCTAGTCTATAAAGAAATTAAAATTTCCATTAATTAATTAGAAAGCAATGAAATATAAATAAAATACAAATTTAAGACATGTCACCGAATTTCACGTTTAAACCACTGAAATGAATTGAATAGAAAAGGCTGATTGTAAAATGCTATCTTTGGCGATTTCTTCAGCTGTTACATTGTGACGCGATACCAATAAAAAAATATTTCTATTAATAGATTTAAGAAATTTGTTTGGACGCATTATTACCGTCTTTTATATAAATATGATTTTTAGTATTATTAATGGGCATTCTAAAAAATATATTTCATGTAAAAAAGCTATTAGATATCAAAGAAAAAAAAAACCGTGCGTATGTATGCGCGAGGCCTTCTCGTCGCAAACATTGAGATTATTTGTTGATATTTTTTTCATTAGCTGCATTTTTTTTTTTTTTTTTTTTTTTTTTTTTTTTTACCAAACAACGTGTTTCAATTATATATATATGTAGCATTTTGCTATCGACTTTCAGACATTTCGGCGACACTAGTACATCTCGAAATAAAACGTAGTAGAATTATCAAGGCCAACCAGCCGTTATCATAAAAATATCAGATTGCAGTCAGGGTGGCGAGTAAGACAGGTTTAATAAAAATTGGGAATTTTCCCATCACATAATGAATAGAGCCATCGTGACTTTAAACTGGTTTATTTGGCAAAAAACATATCAAACATTCCCAGTAGCTGTTTCATCAACTATCAATAATCGATCATTCACTTCATAAAACTTTAGATGTTACAAGATTAGGATCTACACATTAGAACGTTCACTCCAAGCGACGCAGCTTAATTAAACAACAGGAAAAACGTTTTCTTTTCCATCACCCCATTTTACTGTAGCTTTTCAGAATAAATTTACATTCATTTTTATATATAACCATTGATCATTCATTATGTACTGTGTATAATAAAAAAAATTTCAAAACCCCCTAAATTAACACATTCACGACGGACAATTTTTATTAAATCTGAATTTTAAAACAGTAGAAGTTCCTCCCTGTTCTGAAAGTCTTTTGTAAATTTGTATTCTAGATAAGTTTCCCAAGTTTATACATCGGCAAAAATCTTTCAGTGTACGAATTTACTATAAAATGTCTTACAATCTAAAAAAATATGGACAACATGATATAAATGCATTTTCTGTAAGGTAGAAGCCACGCCCTTAGTCAATGATGTTTTTAAAATGAAAACGAGAATTCTCGTTACCCGTCGTGAATGTGTTAAGGGAGCCTTGAACACCTGGACATCTTTCCCTCCCATTGATTGGGTCAAGCCTCCCCACATAGCCCTTTTCTAAAGAATAGCATATTGTTATGTTAAGCCTAACTTACTGTATAATTTTTACGCCTAGAACAGGGACGGCGAACCTATGACACGCGTGCCATAAGTGGCACGCTGCAGATTATTTTTGGCACGACATAGATTTAAGTTTTACATCAAAATATAGTAGAATTTCACAAAATGCATTAATAATATAGATGTTGTCTGTGCTACTTGAATCCGATTAGTTCGGTTGGTTGTGATTGTCACACAGATTGAAGAAATTGAAATATAACTTAATTTATCCGAATCTAGCTCAATGTTGGCTCAAAAAATTTTGAGAATTAGAAGATTATCGCTAAACAAAAATTAAAAGTGTAATAAGCAAAAATGCTGATTGTAAAATTATAACAACTTGGAATTAAATTTTAGACATTAAAAGCTGTAGTTTCTGGCGCTTGCTATTTTGACAATTTTTCTGCAAAACATTCTTTTCGCAAAAAAAAAAAAAAAAAATAAATAAAAAAAAAAATAAAAAATAAAAAATGAAATATTCAACTAAAAACGTCTTGTCAAGTGAGTGCAATTAAACTTTTATTCTATCAAAATAACTAAGGACGAAGTGGATATAAATTATTTGGCATTTAAGATGAGACAACAGCAATAATATTTTTTAAATAAATTTCTACAGTACAACATCAAATATTACCTGTTCAAATATTACCTGTATTTTTTTAATGCTAAAAACAAAATTTTAAGTAGTTTTGATTCATTATTATTTGATCCATTAAATTGTTTTATTGTTGGCACGTCATGATCACGTAAAGTATATTTTGGGGAAAATTTGGCACGTGGACGTGGTAAGGTTCGCCATCCCTGGCCTAGAATGAAAGCTCGATATTAATACATTACTTAAAGCCTACTTACTGAAATTTCTATGATATATTTTATCTGAAAATAGCTTACAAAATATTTCTAAAAAAACACAACTTTTAGGTTGAAAAGCATCACATTTGATTTTTTTCTACACCTATTTCGATTATCTGTATAAAACAGAAACTGTTGTTTGAGCATTTGCAGTAGCTTTGGTTGACACCTATGGATAAAACTCTGAAATTCTTTTAAATATGAAAACTGATTGAGGGGGGGGGGGGTGTCAAGCCTCCCGTATGGTCAACCGTCCCTAGTCTCCCCTAAATAATTTCCAAACAAAATTGAATGCAGCGTTCTTCTATATTAATTTACCTTAACATACTAGAGAAAGACACCATTATTTGTTATATAGGAGGTCAATATGAAATTTATCGGAAATATCTCTCAGGAAATGCAGTTGTTCATAAAATATTATTTAACATTGGAAATATTTGGAGTTTTTTTATATATATATATATTACCACTATTAAAAACATGTTGTCTTTATTTTGAAAATATTCACTAGGAAAAGATGAAATATTTCCTGTGACTTTGCTTTTTCAGCTGTTTACACTTTGCCAATGATCTTGCAATCTATATTATAAAGCATAAATGTGTAAGCTGAATAACGCTGACGTCATTTTGACAATGGCAATAGCCGATGATAAAATTTAAATTTAATTAACTTTTAGACCAAGTGCCCCATCCATTCCCAATGCTATAGCATTGGGAATGGATAATACTTAAGCAAAAAAGCAGCAAAAAAGACGCCCGTCTGACATTGATCTTATTAAACTTTTTTCTAAATACCGCACATTTTCAAGTTAGACCGCCGGTCGGATAGGGGGGAAATGTACTTTCAAACGCATTTTATATGAAAACTATATCGCAATTTGTTTGAAAACTGTATCGCAAATAACTCAATTTTCATTGTTTAAAATAATTTTCAAACACGATTATTTTTTTTTTCAAATCTATCCTTATCGCGTGCAGACGATTAGAAAAGATAAATAATTTTTCACTTAAAAGTATATAAATAGTTCATCATTTTGTTTCCAGTTAATATTCCATAACGAAATTAAAACAATCATCAATAAATAAATAAGACAATAAAATATAAATAAATAACGAATTAGGGACATGTAATCGAACTGTACTAACTTAAACTACTGAAATGAACAGAGTCGAAAAAGCTGAATGTGAATAGCGATTTCTTCGGCTATTTACATCTGGCGCGAGACAAATATGAAAATAATGGTTTTAATGGTTCAACGTTTTATTTAAACGCATTATTGCTATTTTTCATATAAATATGATTTTTAGTATTGTTAATGGGCATTCTAAAAATATATGTATCATGTAAAGAAATCTATTAGAGTATCATTAAAAGAATTAAAAAAAAAAAAAAAAAAAAAAAAAAAACTATAAACCCGCGCGAGGCTTTATAGAAACTTTGATATGTGGTAATATGTTTTTTCATTGATTTTTGATCTACTGCATAAAGCAAAATTAAACAATGTGTTTTACTGTATATAGGAACCTTTCGAAAAATACCACATTCATCAATGTGTTTTTAGTATGTGCACAATAAAAAGGATGTTAATAACAGAAAATGTATAAACGATGTTTTTCACTTATATTCTTTAACTGTAAGACCGTGTTTATATCCCTGTATTGGTAAAATCAAAAGAACACAACGGTGTAACAAATGGCTACTGTCACTATTGAACAAATATTATTTAACACAAAACTTATTGGCCCAATATTGTTTTGCTACAATGGTAGCTTAATAATTATTCGAATAATTTCCGAATTGATTCGAATACTTAATAATTATACTATATTCCAATCACTATTGCTCTAAAAGATGACTATATGCAGAGCTACAAATAAATAATAATTTTGCTCTGAAATTACTCAGAAAAATGTTACATTACAAAGTAAGAATTTCATGTACTTCGGTCATGGTATTACTAGTATTCAAACTTCGCTGTGTCGATAGTACCTTACATGCATAGAAACCCTTTATCTATTTTTAAAATATATGAAAGCCTAATTCTTAATCGTGTAACGTATTAAAAAACAAAACATTTTTTTTTAAACATTTTCTTTTAGAATTACATGAAATATTTTTCGTTACAAAATAATAATGTAAAAATTATAAATAATTATAATACGTAATGGTACATTAAATTAATAATACCCTTATGCTAAATTTTTAGACAATGTACTTTGTTTATTTATAGTAATAAAACGTTTAATAAAAGATAATTCATTTAATTAAATTTTTGAAATTCCACATTACTTTCTACATTATACACCATTAACCAATTAATGCAGCTTTCGAAGTTGTTCAAATCCAGCATACTTACCAGAATGATTAATTGCCGGATATTTCTAAATGCAAATGAACAATAGAGTAACTTTGCTCGTTCACTTGGTTATGTTCTCAATAAAAAGAGTCATTAGTTAAATTTTAATTCCAAAACAAAAGTATTGGAGAGCACTTAGATAAGCGATGGAAAATGAACTATATTTTTCGCCTTTTTATATATTATATAAAAAATTGTTAGATACTTACAAAAGAGAAAAATCTGTTAGCGTATTTTTAAATTAGGGAGATTTTAAATAATGAAACAAAATTGTTCTTTAAATTAATTTAAATTTTTTATTGTTTATTATAACTCTTTTGAATTTCAAATTTATTAATTTGCAGAGGTTGAAATTAGGAGTTTTGAACTAACACTGTCTTCCAATTTTCATTACCTGTTAGTGTTATCACCAATGTCCTTTGATTAAAAATCACATGCCATATTATCTGGCTCAGGTATGATGTAACTATCAGAGGCAGACTTCTGAGCTGGAAATTTTAAATTTCTCTATTGACATTCTCAGACTAACATTGTCTCGTGCAGTACCTTTAGATTTACTCTCTCTCCAGCAAGGTCCTTTGAAAATTGTTCATTTATTTTTGGCGCAATTCGACACTTAAATTTTCATATAACGAGCCAGTCGTCCGCTTACTGGCCTAGACGGACGAGTTTTTTTTCTCGGACCTTTAAAAAAATAGCCTTTATTTGCCGCACCGGGCCGGCTGGTACAAAAAATAACTTTATTATGCGTGGACGAGACGCTGGTCAGTTCGGGATGTACTTCTTCATCCTCGGGCCAGGCCCTGGACCGTCTACCGCCCGGACCGGACCGCCAGGGCCCAGGCCCAGGAACTTTATGTCATGGTACGTTCAGCTATCTCAGTGTATGGGATAGAGTATATGTACAAAATTTTATTCAAATAAAACAATTCCAATTTCAGTGACAGGACGCAATATTTCAGTTTAACCCTTAAATGACTGGCTTTTCAAAAGTCATTGTAATAATGTTTTTCGGCTTTCATTTTTTAAATAAATCATGGGAAAAATACTTTAAAAAATCATATTTTGTTTTAAGTATAGTTTACGGCTAAAAAACAGTTTGCTACTAATCGGCAATACTGGTGTTTAATTGAAAAAATAATTTCCCTTGATAAAATTCTATAATATTAAACACGCAAGAATTTTAGGAACTATAATAAGAAATAAATTTTACTTGCTCACTGCAGGTCAAAATAGGGTATTTCGCAAGCTTCCAAACAAAACAAAAAGAACAAGTAGCAACATTTGAAAAAATAAATTTATCTTTATTCTTAAACAGCACAGGTGTTGCCATCTAAATGTTGAAAATCGATTTAATAATATTTTCAGAATGTATTTTATTGGCAACATTAGAAATTATAGCTTCAGTATTATTCTGAAAGTGTTTTAGAGCCTAAATTGGGTATGTTGCCGAAAAGCAACACCAAGCATTTAATGGTTAAAAGCCTTTTCTTTTAGCATTCCTCATTTTTTCAATTATTATTATTCATTTAACAAATTTGATGATAATTAATATTAAAATGCAATGAAATTTATACATTAACAGTTTCATTTCAAGTGTGATACCTGAACTATGTTAGCCGCCCTACACGTTAGTCGCGTGTAGTACCAGTACTACCCCGGATTTTTCTGCTTCTCGCTCCCTTTAGTCTGCTCCTCTAGTACGTAGTGCTATTCGGGATTTTTCTGCTTCTCGCTCCCATTAGTCGGCTCCTCCACTACGTAGAATTACCCCGGATTTTTCTGTTTCCCGCTCCTTTTAGTTTGCTCCTCTACTACGTAGCAATACGCCGATGGGTTGATCTGATTCAGTATTGAACAAACTTCCGAATGTGATTTTGCGTGGACCATTAGCCGTTGCGTTCCTTTTAAATCAAAGTTTATTTTGAATTTTCTCGTTTTTTTTTCTCGTTTTTTTAAGCTTTTTTAAACATTTTCTTTTTAGCTATTTTGCTATTTATCAGTAAAACAAACTAAAACAAACATTTTCTTTTTAACTATTTTGCTATTTATCAGTAAAACAAACATTTTCTTTTTAGCTATTTTTTTATTTATCAGTAAAAAAAAAAAAAAAAAAAAAAAAAAAAAAAAAAAAAAAAAAAAAAAAAAACATTGACTGATAAAATAAAGTTAAAAAAAAAAGAAAAAAAAAAAGAGAGAGAGAGAGAACGAAATCGAATTGCGCCAAGAGGAAAGAACTTGGATAGATAATGTAACGACAGCGTTAATTCGATATTTTACTGTATAATAATTTCTTAACTATATGCTTTGATTGTTTATAGTGATAAAGCAAGCGTTTCGTAAAAGATTATTTATTTGTTTAAATTTTCTAAATACGCTTTATAATATTCCTCATTAATCAATTTAGCAGCCATGGAAGTTATTGAGATTCAACGTATTTACCATAATGATTAATTGCAATGACTTCCGAAATTCAGCAAACAAAGGAGAGCCTTTCTATAGCTAGTATGGTTATGCACGTAATGGAAAGTGTCATTAATTAAATTTCAATTACAGAACAAATTTATTGAAATGTGCTTTTTTGAGCGATGTAAATTTTCTGACTTAATTTTGCTTTCATTAATGAAATATATTTTAAAATGTTAGATTTCTGAAATTAGAAAAAATGTGTTAAATTACTGTAAAACTGGAATGATTTAAAGATAGTGAAATGAAAATGTTAACTAATAGTGGATTAATTTGAATTTTATGTATCCTGTTTGAGATGATTTGAATATTTTTACTTTACACAGTTTGAAATAAGGAGTTAGTTTTCAACTGACTCTTTGGTTGTATTTTTATTATTCATGACATTGTTCAATATTCCAATAAGAAATTCTCAAAAAATAAACTATAAAACAAAATAAAGTTAACTTGAAAGCTACATACTTAACACGTTTACGCTGGCGCGGTGGGTCACACTCGACTGTCTCAGAGTTGTCAAGTCTCCGTTTTTTGGCCACCACAATTATTTTAGAGAAAACGTTGTTTCTTTAAATCGCCCAATTGTTCTAATTAAATAAAACAACATTTTCTGTATTAAAATACTGGTATCCAAAAAGCCGGAGACTTGGCAGCTCTGCGACAGACGAGTGTGACCCACCGCGCCGGCGTGAACGTGTTAAAGTTTGATTGATTATATTTGATTGATTTTTGAACTTATTCATAATTAAATTTAACTCGAAATTTCACTTAATACTTATTTTTATAATAATGAATTTTGCTCATTTAAAGCATTAAATCATTTCACGATAGATTATTCTTTTAATTAAAATTTCAAAATTACACATAACCTTTATATTATTTCTCATTAAGTAATTAAAGCAACTTTGGAAGGTATTGAAATTCAGCATCTTAACAGAATATTTATAGCATATGATCTCAGATTATCAGCGAACAAAAGAGAACCCTTTTTATTCCTTTTATGATCATGTTCTATCATTTGTTTGTCTTTAATTAGGCTTTGTTACAGAACATAATCATTGAAGAACACTTAAATAAGCGATGCAAAATTTAAAATTTTATTTTGTGTTTATTTACAATATATTAAAAAAATTTTATATTTGCTCAAAGGGGGAAAATAAGTTAAATTACGCTAAAATTGGAAAGATTTAATTCTAATAAAGTGAAGTGAAGTTATTTTCTAATGTTTGAATGAATATTTTGTATATTATATTAGAGCTCGGTTTAATTTCAAATATTGCTACTTTTCAAATTTATAAATTACACATTAAACTCCTTGATTGCGATTTTATTATTCATTAAAGATTGATTTTTCGATTTCTGAAAATTAATCTATTGTAAAACATTCATAGGATTAATCACGAATCATGACACAGACATAGATTATGAAACACTTTCCAAAACGAACGGAATATTAATAAGAAAATTCATTTTTACATACAAAGAAATAAGGTAGCTAAATAAGAAATTTAAGTAAATAGGTTAAGTGCGAGAATTACTCGCGTACAGCAGGTTCCATACAATAAATATATTAAATAGTAACTGTGATATCACAAAAAATTGTTACTAAAAGTGTAATAAGACTTTTTGAAAACTATACAACTTAGCGTCGGATATAGCTATATTATACTAGAAAAGTATAGATGGATAAAGCATGAACGTTCAGAGAGATGAGGAACGTTCATGAAGCCTAAATAGTATCAAATTTTGATATTCTGTATACTTTTTTTATTAATTTGATCAAAATCCGTTTATGACTACGAAAAAAAGATTGAGTAACACCACATTATTTTTCCACTCTCCGGTCATTCATGAATTTGATTTGTCGAACTGACCCAGCAAAGAAAGAAACAGTGGGACATCAGCTGGAAAATAGATGGCAGCCAGCACTTCCATCAGCGGTAAAGTGCAATGGTGCCATTACTTAAACCTGTACAAAAGTGTCCGTGTGGAATGCAGCTGGCTCATCAGTGATGGCCAACAGCAGGCCAGCATTGGTATGCCATCACATTACTTCAATCCGGCACTTTTCCTGCAGTACTAGCACCTATCCCACTGCTATTCCTTTGCTGGCCCAGCACTTTCCCTTACAAAAATTTCTTATAGAATTCTATAAAAAAACAAAGCATCGTAGAATTATGGCTCTTTTTTCTATAAGCTAGTTTCACCAAGAGCTATAGGAATATCTGTAGAAGTGTCTATAGAAATATTTGAACTTGCAGCGGTTTCCATGCAGTCACCCTCCGAAGTAATGACCGCGCTCGATGCAGTTTGGTTTTGGTAATCGGACAGGAACAAGTACTTTCAGCGTATGCTATGACCGCTCGTAGTTTTCAACATCTCGTTACACTATTTCAAGCTTGTTCTTTTGTGATTTACGTTCCCAATCATTAAACTGGTATGGAAATTATTGTATTGTATAGAAATCCTATATATTTTATACGCTTTTTTATTATTGATTCTGCACTGTGTAAATTATGAAAACCGAAATCCTTTGTAACTTAGTAAAACCAGATTTAAGGAGAAGAAAAAAGTCCCATGAAAGAATTTATTTATTTATTCATTTACTTATTTATTTTGTTGGTAGCAATGGTGCTATATTATTTACATTTTCAAAAAAAAAATTAGCTTCACAGTTTAAATTGCGTTAAGATATTCATTTCAGATTTGTGTTCAAATACTCAGTGTCTTCGATACTCGCAACGCCACCTAGCGTAAGGGTTCCCAACAATAATACTGCAAAAGATCGTGCACTTCCATGTAGTGGTGGGTCAGCGCATGAAATAAAACGGAAATCTACCAGAATTTTATCTGATGATTTCCAACAGCAAAGTTGACTGAAGCTGCCCAGCAGTAGACCATTATCCAGCACTTCTCCATCATTGCCAGCACCTATCTTGCTGCTAGCCAGCAATTTCCTCTTTGCTGGGGAAATTGTAATTTCTATCCGCTGTCTCTCTGAACTTTCTGTTTCAATCCGCTCTCGCTCTGAACTTACCTTTTCAATCCTCTGTCCCGCAGACTTGTGAGACTCGTCAACATTAGACTCGTAGACTCGTGGAGAAAGATTTTCGCGATCATTGGAGCATTTTTCTGCATCCAAAGTGCGATCATGATTCCTTTTTTGTTTTCTTCGCTAGTATTCGCTGGGGTCGTATGCTAGCTATTGTTTCGCTTACAAAATGAGTTATTTCATCTAGACATTGAACTTTTGCGAGTGAATTTTTCTTATAAGAATTACTTTGTGCGCAAAAGTGGTGTTACGATATCAGCGATGGAATGTGCTGAAAATAATACCGGCAACCAAGCCTGGTTTCCTAATGACTACTCGATTTTAACTGGATCGTTCAATGGCAGCCCGTACTTTCTGCTACGGTGCAAGGATAAGCCCTCCTATCTGTTCTACAAGAATGTGCAAATTTCCTGACTGGAGCTTGTAACTTTGTCAAGGAACAGTTCTCCAGAATTTTGGAGGTACGTGGGGTTTATTCGTGTCTTTTGCCGAATCAAATTGTAATGATGTAAATTTATTGAATAATATCTCTATTGCTGTAAATTCTATCTTAAGTAATATGCGTAATCTTGATAATGAATTTCCTAAACTTATTAAAAGTATTTCTACTGGCTCTAAAAGAGCAAATGATAGTGATGAGGAAATTAAATACCCCTTAAAACAGCTAAATTTGTAAAGGTAAATCAATCTAAATCTATTGCTGTTAAAAATTCTTTTGATCCACTTGCTAATACCTCTGAGGCTGTTGCCATTGACCGCACAACTGAGGAAGGTGATATTGCCGACCCAGATTCTGCAGCGGCTCAACTCACGACCAAAGAACCTAGGCCTGAACCTTTCTTTGTGAAAATATCTGGTGACTGGAGGGCTTTAGCCAATAAAATTGATGAAATATCGGAAACTAAAGTTTTCAAGAAAGTTCAAGAGAAGTTTATTAAATTTTTTCCAAAATCTGTAGATGTGTATAGAAAGATACAAAGTTATCTTATTACTAATAATATCGAATTCTTTGGCATGGAACTCAAGACAGAACGTTCTAGAAAGGTTCTTATTAAGGGAATTCCCAACGATACCCCTTGCCGAAATTAAATAGAAACATACTGAATTAGGTTACAATACCCATCGTATAGTTCAACTAGGTAGCAGGGTGGGCCGAAAAAACATTTTTTTTGTTTTTTGATTCACTATACCTCGAAAAACTTGGCTTTAGGGTAGCTTAGTAAAATGCAAAAACAAATTAAATATTTTGTTTACGTTTGGCGGTAGCGCATCGCACTTGAATATTTGAAATTTATTGAAAAAGCAGTAGTTTTCTTTCGATTTTTTAAAGCTATAAACGAAAAAGATAAAAAACTGCTATGTTGAAAAGGCTTTAAAAGAAAGATCAAAAAGCACATTATAATAATAATAAAAAAAAATACTTCATTTAGGGTAGCGCAAAGCAATTAAAATATCCTTAAATTGACGCATTCAAGCTGTATTATGAGTCCTTCTACTCTGGTAGCAGTCCAGCGCGACGAGCCCTGCTGCGAATTGGAGCCCGTCAATACTACTTGTACTGATGCTTCACAATGCTCTGTGCGATACGCATGCGTGTGCTTTATGACACAACGGTTCCTGTGAGTTGATCACTAGAATTTTGCCGGCAATGATTAGCAGTGTGTTCTTCTTGTGCGTTTCAATCGCGTTTCTTAAAGACTGATTTAATTAATGACCCCTTAATAAGTGATTCGATCGCTGTGTTATGGCTGTTTCCAAAGAAATTACTCGCAGTGACTTTAACTGCCCGTTATTTTGCCACTGAAAAGAGTTACCGGTGAATAAACTTCCAATTTATGAAGACGTTCTCAAGTGTTGATTCCATGGAAATTACAACTTAGCCTTGAAATCAAACAACAAGTCAGTTAATTTTTCTCACGTTTCTATTATTGTGACGCCAAAAGTTAAATCTGTGTTGGATAAAGCTTCAATACTGACAGCAACGCCTTACAAAATTGTTCAGTTAACAAATGCATATCATGACAGTTATCTTAATCTTATGGAGTCCTTTAAGCGTGATAAGGGAAAGTAAAAGTTGAAAAAGAGAGTTGAAGTTTTTTTATAAAAAACTTTGTCACTGTTTGATGTCTCTGCATGAAAGTGAAAATGACATTAGACTGCAATTGTAAAATGGTCCCTGAGGTTTGTGAGTGTCCTGTCTCTATTATTTGTAACTGTGAAAAAGCAAAAAATATACCCATCATTGAACTAAAATTCTTGTACTTTCAAAGAATGCATGGTAATGGTAAAATTGGAAGTGTGGACGTAAAAGAAACAAAAACAATTTGATTGGATGTGATTGCAATGTTACTAATACGGTGTGGAAAACCGGTGTTATTCACATTGAAGAAGAAGTTAAAAGACCACTACAGTGGGGAGATGTGGTGGTGTATGCATCTTACATTTCAATAAGTTGCCATTCCGGAATTCGTTTCAAACTTTAGATGGTGAAACGACTGGGCCAAAATCACTAGTCCGATTGGCACGCAGCTCAGGAAATGTGAGAAACTCCCAGTGGTAAATTTAATAGTGTTGAGTGTGAATTTCCAGAACTGACCGGCAAAATTTAAGCAAAGATCAGCAGTACCTACTGGACATTATCTGTACTATAAAAGCAGGCAGCTGTCCTGAAGATTTATCTCTTCTGAGCCTGGCACACTTTCCACTCAAGGTGGGTAACGACGGAGAACAGAATTCTCCAGTTGTACTTAAGTATTGAAAATCCAACAGACGAACACAAGATTATATTTTCTTTCCTCCTAAAGTCTTATGTACCTGTATGGTTATGTATAAAACAAAGTAAATACTTCACAAATGGGCCGGAACATGTATTGAAAGCTATAAAATCGTCAAAATTCCTCTCTGAAAACTTGCTGAAGATCATTGAACCAGTAATTGAGGGAAACGCATTTTTTGCCAATCCAGAAAATTTGCTTTTGAGTATGATAGTAGATAAAAGGGATCATATACGAGAGTTATGTTTCAGAAGAATTATAAAAAGGCTAGAAACTTAGCTTCTAAAAGAAAGTCAATTAGGTGCTTTCAAACATCCAAAATCATTTTTCTAGCTACAGACTACATCGAAATGATTCACTGGAACTCTACTACACTTTCACCACCACCTTTTTCTGAGAATAGCCACCAACGAAGAGATTTAGTCTAAGGTCGAATCAGGTAAAACAGCGGCCCAGTGGAAATTTGACCAATTCCCATGTCAATCACAAACAGTAGAACGGGGCGTGAAGCTGGTAACCGAGGCATCATAAAAAGTCTTCGGGTCCAGAGATGTTTTTATAAGAACGACACATTTTTCGTGATCTTCCGTGCCTAGTTTTTCAAGCAAATCTTATTTCAAACTTCCAAAAGATAGTAAAGACAAGTAAAGGACTATATTTTATTACAAAGTGAAATTACACTCAGGTACAATCATATAAGGGTAATCAGATCAGGTAATAGTACAATCAGAAAAGTAGTTTTTATTTCATTGAAAATTTGTCATTTAAAAAAATGCCTTTTTGTTAAACATAATCCGCTGCCAATGTATTGCAAAATGTATTTATTTTTTCATT
Organism: Maratus speciosus; assembly: GCA_963932465.1. Lineage (NCBI taxonomy): Eukaryota > Metazoa > Arthropoda > Arachnida > Araneae > Salticidae > Maratus > Maratus speciosus. The sequence continues at coordinate 170,492,983 of OZ010790.1, read as the reverse complement.
TATTTATCATTCCTATACTCTTTTCTAGTAAAATATGTCCATAGCTGCTTGTTATATACGTTATTTGGTTTATTTCCATTTATTAGAAAAATTATCAAAATCGTGTTTTTTCACAAATTTTAAGCCCGATGCGCTACCGCCAAACGTAAAAATTTATTTATTTTGTTATTGCATTTTAGTAAGCTACCCTAGACACAAGTTTTCCGCGGTATAGCGAATCAAAAAGAGAAAAAAAGTTTTTTTTCGGCTCACCCTACTAGGTAGCTTTAAGACTAAATTACCCATGCCAATATTCCTGGTCGATGTTTTCCAAGATCATTTATTCAAGCATATTTTCGAAATCAGAAGCATACTTGGCTTTTATGTTAAAGTAGAGGCTTACAAGTTCAATGGAACGAAGCAATGCTACAATTGTCAGCTTCTTAATCACTCCAGCGAATGTTGTTCTTTAAAACCTGTTTGTCTTAAGTGCTCTGGGGAGCACAACTTCAAGGAATGCCAGGTAAAAGACCGAAGTGATATTAAATGTGCAAATTGTTTTCAGAATCACACTGCAAACTTGGGCGGGAGCCCTAAAAACACCAAAAATATCAGAGCTAATAGAGTTACCACCTTTAAAAATTATAATCAGACTTTCTCTTCAAAACCCTTGACTAAAAATGTTTCTTTCTCAGCAGCATTAAATGGCAAAAATGCAACTGAAACCAATGTTAATGCCACGAATTCTTCATCTACTTTTCCTACTACTCCTACCAACAGCAATGCTGTTATCAATGCTGCTAATACTTGAAACAGACCTGCTTCTACTCCTCAGGTTATTGTTCCAACTACTAATTTCAGTCCTATTACTAATACCTTTGATCATAATGCTTTATTGAACTTTATTGTCACTAATTTTAAGGACTTTGATGTTATTATAGATAAATTGATTAAATTAGTGCCATATTAGAAAAAGTTCAAAAATTATGTTCTGACAAAACTACAGCTGATTTCTTCAAAATTCTCAGTGTGGATAGCTTGATGAGCTTTTTCAGTTCTGCTAAAACATCTAAATAATAGGGCTTTTTAAAATTCTGTTTTGGAATGTCAATGGCCTTAGATCTAAGATCGATGAGCTCAGGGATTTCGTTGTAGATAACCATGTTGATCTCATTTGCGTACAGGAGGTTCGTAGTACCTGTAAGAAATACCTCAATATTCAAAATTTTAAACCATATTTTACCCCCGTACAGATGCTAATGGTATTTCGCCATATGTCGGGACTGCTATATTCGTGAGTAGAAGGGTCTCACATGCGCAATGCGCATATGCCTTCCCTATCTCTTGACCTTATTGAAAACACTAATGTTAAATTTTATCTCGACCAGCAAAATTCTTTTGTTATTTCATCCATTTATCTCCGGGTCTCGAACCATTCAGCTTTTCCCATGACCTCAATAAGCTCTTCAGGCTAGATAACAATGTCATTCTTGCAGGTGACTTCAATTCCCATCACCACAGTTGGTGTCCCAATAGTAATATGGACAATTTAAAGGAAACCCTCCATAATTAGTGTATCAACAATGGTGCTAAAATTGTTGCCACCACTTCCCCCCACTCGCTTTGGTCCTTGGGAAAGTGGCACGACTATTGATCTGGCTCTGCTTAATAACATCCCTTTCCCTTATGCCATCACCCCTATTTTGGCTCTCGCATCGGATCACCTCCCTATCCAAATTGATATTGATTGTAATCCCTCCTCCCCTCTCTTCTCACCCACTATGTTTATGATTGGTAATATTATACCAATACAATCAATAATGCTCCCCCACATTTCGTTGAACTCAATTCCGTCAAGGACATTGAATTGGCTGTCAGAAACCGTACCAAATTAATCCAAAATTCTCTGGAAGCTTTTAAATGCCATCAGGCTCATCAAAAGTATCATACCCTAGCTAAAGATATCAAAATTAAAATTCGTCAACGTAATCGCCTACGGCGATTGTGGCAAGCCAACAGGGATCCCAGTATCCGTGCAGATCTGAACCGCCTTAACGCTATCATTAAGCGGGATGTTAAAAGTTTTAAGAACAATAAATGGTCCCACTTTTTTACCTCCCTGGCTCCTGGCGATAATTCTCTCTGGAGTTATTTGAAGAGAGTCAGGAAACTCTTTACCCCTATCAACCCTCTCCATACGGATGCTGGATACAGAATGCCTCGATGAAGAAAAAATGGAGGTGCTCGCAGATCATTATGAAGGTCAATTTCAACCGCATAGTGATGTTTTTAATGCAGACACTATTGATCGGGTTGACCATGTTATTAGCAGATTTTCAGCCCGTAAGCCTATCAGATCGATTGAACCGACCACCTCTGAAGAGATCATTGAAGTGATCAAAAATTTACTCAATAGGAAGGTCCCTGGGCATGATGGAATTACAAATTCGGCTATCAAAAATCTCCCTCTCCACTATGCTGGTTATCTAGCCACTCTGATTGTTACCTGTTTTAAATTTGAAAATTTCCTATTGACTGGAAAAAAAGCAATCATTGTACCTATCAAGAAACAAGGACCTATCAAGACCCTTCACTGGCTAGGAGTTACAGACCCATCAGCTTGCTCTCTGTCCTTAGTAAGCTAACTGAGCACATGTTTCTCACTCGCCTTCAACAATTTCTACCTGGCATACCTGAACAATTTGGTTTTAGGCCCAAGCATACCACTGCGCACCAGCTGCTTAGGGTGGTTGAATTCATTCATGATGGATTTGACGACTCTAAGTATGTTGGATCTTCATTGATGTCACGAAGGCGTTTGATACTGTTTGGCTCTCTGGCCTCATTTACAAATTACTTAAATTAAAAGTTCCGACTGTGCATGTGCGCTTTACTGACAAGTACCTTCGTGGTAGAACATTCTGCGTTCGCTATGCCAACTTCATTTCAACACCTCGCCTGATACATGCGAGCGTGTCACAAGGCTCCAAATTGGGCCCCTGGCTTTACAAAGCTTATATCTCTGACATTCCCACTACTCCACATACGTTGTTGGCTATTTATGCGGACGACACAACTGTGAAGGCTCGTGACAAAAACTGTCTTTTCATGTACGAGTATCTACAACAACACATACGTAAACTAGAATCATTCTTCACCAAATGGCGTATTAAAATTAACTCCAATAAATCACAAGCCATTATCTACATTCGTAATCGTTCTATCCCTCCTCCACTCTACCTCGATAGCTCCGGACGGGAGGTTAAGTACGTGGATCTATACCTGGACAGCACGCTCACTTGGCGCAAGCACATCGAATATAGCGTCTAAAAGTATTACAAAACCAAAAATGATCTTTACCATCTCCTGTACAGTAATGAATGAGTATGGGCAAAAAATTACTGTTATATAAGACAGTACTTCGTCCCATTCTTCTCTACTGCACTCATATCTAGGGCTCAGTAGCTAAGACCAATCTGCAAAAGATTCAAGTTGTTCAAAATAAAACCCTCCGTGGTATAGTACACTCCCCTTGGTACCGTAGAAATACGGTAAATCACAATAATCTCAAAATTCCTCCTATCAGAAGTACTATTAAAAATCAAGCAATTAAATTTTTCAACAATATTCCTACTAATCCAAACCCTTATCTGCAGAATATTTCAATCTATGATGAGCGAGCCCGCTGGAGAAGAACATGAGCAACTCTTCATCTGCCGTAAAACATTAACTCGAGTTAATTTTTATTTCCCCTTATTCTTTGATAGGGCTTTTCCTTCCTAGACGTTCATTATCATTTTATTAATTGTAAATTTTTCTTGTAAATAGCTTTTTTCTTTTTCTTCTTTTCTTTTCTTATTATATCTATTAATTTTTAATTATTAATTGTATGTTTTTATTTTATATTAATGTATGGCGCCTTTAAATGGCCTTTGTTTTATAATTGGGCTGTGTCCCCTTTTTCCACCTTCCTGACGTTATGTTGTCAGGCTTCGGCTAAGACACCAATTTTGACATAAATACTTTCACTAAAGACATGAATACTTTCATTTCTCTACTAGAGATGCGAAGTTATGCTCCTGGGACTCTGTGAAACATCTCTTCCATGTTCCATGTTCCTCTGTCCCTCCATGGGCGTGGCTTGCTTCCTCTTTTTTTCCACTCAATTTGATTGGTCAATTCACTGGCTGCTCATGTTTTCCACTGCTGACTGAGCTTTTTATCGAACTTTTGTGCTTTTAAAGATATCTATTAATTTTTATTGCAATTTGCCTCTATTTTGATGATCATTCAAAGATTTTTTGACGTTTTTTGGATGTATGGTGCCTAAAATAGGCATCATACAATCCCGTGTCTTTATGTATGTTCAAACTGACCTTGTCTTAAAAGGGTAATATATCGGCTAATTACCGACATTTTTATTAAAAATCATTATCAACAATTCTTTTATACTTCCTGTGACAGTAGGTACCTCGAGCGTCCCTCAACACCCTTCTGAGCACCCGCAAAGTGGAATTAGTGTGCAACGGAAAAATGCGATTTTTCTCAAAAACTATGTGGCCTAGGGTAATAGTTATAGTTTTCCTGCAAGTTTAAATAAACTTCTACTACTCTTAATTTTTTTCATAATTTTAGTTTCCGTAGATTCGGAAATAGGAATGGGGCAACATATATTTTTGCATGATATTTTCGACGATATCTCTGAAAATATAAATTGAAACAATTTTTGAGTTCGGCGTTACCAGAGTTTTCATACGATTTCCTACACGATAATAATTAAAGAAAGATTTTTATTTTCAAGTAACTTAATTCGCCACCCTACATTTTTCATAAATATATTTGTGAAAGGCTAATAGTCTATAAATATGTGGGTCAAAAGCTTTTATTACGTCTGCCAAATTTCCACGTTCCATAGTTTACGAACAAAAACGGCTGTGACAGACACACACACGAGTGGTTTCATAACGGTTCAGTTTTTCCTTTTTAAATACGTCAACACTAAAAACGCCTAACGCAGCAAATTTCCATTTTCTGCTATGGCTGTTCATACCCGGTAATGTGTGGGAATTCTTTGTAGCAGCTCTGTATATGATCTACAGAATTTATAAACACCACGTAGTACATTCATAATTAGATAAGTTTTAAAAAGCATACCACAGTGGAAAAAATATTTCCAGCATTTTTAAATTACTAGAGTATTCAATCCGATCTTCCCCTGTTACGAAATATACTGAAAATCATATTTGTGGTCCTTTCACAGACTTTCCGCGTTTGGGATTATTTATTTTGTGCTGCCATCTGTTAATGATAAGTGTTGATGTTTGTGAGATGGAGGCTGAATATACGCTGACCGGTTGAGATGACATCGCTACATGCATATTAATATTGAGTTAAAAATAATAAGGTCTATCTTTTTATCTATTGTTTAATGGAATCCCATTACCTGCGGTTTACTCTGTTGAGCTATTTTGGATAACTGCTACAATCTATTTCCAAAGAGTTGTCTGAGTAAATTGTGTCGATCCATGTAGTTCAATAGTTCAATTTGCAATTAAAGCCAGAGGTTCTCGTCTGGACACTTTTCCACTCAGTTAGAATGTGTTAATTCGTATTGGATAAAATGTCTCAAATCTACAGTGTCTCAGGACTTTTAACAATGTTGTATATCTATATATATGTGCACGTGCGTGTGTATAAATATTTAACCCAAATACGTGCAAAATTGATAAGGAGACAAGGGATTTTCAAAATCTACGAAATCGCTTAAATTCTCGAAAAAAAACCAATTTGTCCTCAAAAATCAAGATTCCTGTAAGCTTTCATCTCCAAATGAAATTCTTGCAATCAGATTATTTTATTTACATTTTTATAATTAATTAAAGGGCCCTCGTGATCAGATGATCTATGTAGACAAAAGTTTGAAACTCCATTGCTTCTCCTAATTAACTGTTCTTTTTTTATTTTAGTTCAAAACTTGCCCTGTGAGCAGTTTTTTTCTTCGCATATCCCTGCCAGAGTCATGAAAATAGGGGGCCAAGGGGGCGGTCTCCCCGGGCGCTGAAATTCAGAGGGTGTCAAATTCATGCTAAAAACAAAGGTTTTATTTGTTTATTTATTAATTTTTTGGCCGTCGATGATTTTTCGGGGAATTTCTTTTTCTCTCAGAGTCATTTTTTTTTCTGCTGCAAAACATCATTGATTCTGTAACAGATAAGTGCAATTTTCTCTTATGTTATTTAGTTGATCGGAATTGTTGAATTAAAATGAAAACTTTTAACGTTTCAAAATGAACGCGAAATATTTTTTGATATAATTTATTTCTATTTCTGAACTTTATCAATTTCGTGACACCTATCACCAAGAAAAGGAGGGTGAGTGAGGGAGGGTGCACAATTTGAAACTTTGCCCTGTACGCAAATTTTTCTTCCCACGTCCCCGTTATAAACTGTCAATTTTATGAAATTACTCAGTAAACTTATTGAAGCTGTCGTCATATTTGCATTTTGTTCATTAGAAGGTACATTTTCATGTTTGTGCTTATGCGAAATCTTAAAATTAGTTTTTCTCAGTAAATTTTGTCGGTATTCAATATTTCAAAATGTTCTATGTGCATAATTTTTCCTCTTAATGCTTTGAAATTTTCTATAGCTCTTTGTCATTGTGTATGCCATAAAACTGTGCCATAAAAAATTTTTAAAACTAAGTATAATTGCAAAAATTAAAGGTAGCAAATTGCAGCAATTTGATGCAAAAATATCGAAAATTTCATAAAATTTAGATTTTTTTGTGCCTTTATATTAAAATATATAAAATTCCATGCATACGGTTTAGTTGTATATGTAAACCAAACTTTCATAATACATATTGGTGATCTTAATTGGTATGGAATGCACCTGGGGCATTTTGAAAAGTTCTTCGTAACTTTTAACATATTGACAAAAATTCCTTATTTTTCTCATATTTTTTTTAATTTAATTTCGTGTGTGTTAAATATGCACAATAATGCTGATATTGTGCTCTTAAATAGTATTTAAAGTGAAATTAAAAAAATAATAAAGGATGAATTTGAAGGTCAATTGTCTCCTTAATAAAACACTTGCTTTAATATCAAATTCTAATATTTCTGCGTAGTTATATAACTTATATTAATTTTAACACAGTTATTTTAATTGGTAAATAAACGATATCAGAAGTAAATTACCTGCGATTTATTCTGTTGAGCTGAGCCAGATTTTATACCAGTTGCTGTAATTAATAAGGTTAGCTCAGTGGTGACCATCCCCCCCAAACCCAATGATGCAAATTCCCCCCCAAAAAATCTTCATACATTAACACTGAGTTCCCCCCCTAAACAGAAAATCAATTGCAAAATATATTCTTATTATTAAATTATTTAATAATAGTATTCTTACGTACTGTCATACAAACATGAAATAAAAGTTTTAACAGTGTAATAAATAATAAAAGATACATTTTTTCTTATTAGCAATCTGATTGTTTTCACATTTATAAGTCTTGACTGACAAGCCCGTGTTCACTACATACGTTTTAATAAATAAAGCTACTTTTTTATGAAAATAAAGATTTACTTACAAGTATTTAAAATAAAAATCTTTTAAATTATTACAAAATAAATCTTAAATACAAAAATTGTATATTGTTTTAAGAAAACTAAAATATTAAAGACGAGTCGTTTATATCAAACGCATATCAAATATATTTGCATGTGCATACGCCCTTTTTTAAGATTAAACATTAACGCTTAAGATTTCCCAGTCATTTTTTTAATACTATCTAGTCATACAGTTTAATCTCACCCCCCCCCCAAAAAAAAATTCTCTAAATCACCCCCAACCCTAAAATAAACTGTGGATTGAAGCGTTTATATCAGTGCCAGTGTTGCTTTATACTGCTTTAATAACATACAATATACTCTTATACAAGTACGGATTCTTATAAAATGGCAGACATTATACCATTAAAACATAGTCCTAATCTATTGTAAGCCCCTGTATTCTGTATAGGTATGTTTTTCTTTCACACTATAATTTTTCAGTCTTATTACCTAGTAATTAATTCTCCTTTCCCTCCCAAAAAATTCTAATTTTTCTATAAATTTATCCCTTCCCGCTAAAATAATTCGTGGACCAATAAAACAAATCGTAATCGGTAAAAAACACAATCGATTACTTCCGAGAACCTGCAATCCAGATGTTCTACAATCGTTTATTAAAATCATTGTTTTTATATGTTTATAAAGCAGTATTTAGTAAATACATGGTAACTGAAAAGAGATGGATTTAAAAAACAACAAACCGAAGGGAGGCTATAATGGAGCCATAATACTGGAAAAGTCATGTAACGGCGTTGTTTGGTTGCAAAAAGTTGAAAAGTCGCGAGTAGGTATGAAACGGTAAAAAGAGTTTAATATCAATAATTAGAATTTTTCGACAATTAGCAGCAAATTGGCCAAAGAAATTAGAATAAAAAGCACCCCTAGTGGCAAAAAATGAGCTGAAAGGATGGTAAATAGTATCAATATTTTTATTGATGTCTTTACGTCATTTGAGATTAGTTCTATGATTTCCCCTTTATTAGAAGACCATCTACTGGAATGCATTAAACGACCCCCCCTGGGGGGGAAGTAGGGGAGGAGCAATAAATGCATAATATGAATAAGTGGTCATAAGGCTTTCCAACGATATATCACATGAGGGGTTTCGGCTAGATTTAGAAAAGTGACCCCCCGCGGGGTCAAAGGGGAGAAGGGCGCGGGAGGTATGTACATGAAGTAATAGTCACAGAGCTTTCCAATGATATATCATATGAGGGGTGACGGCAAAAGATAGAAAAGTGCCCCCAGGATTCGAACTATTGCGCGCTCCGGAATACGCCCTCCCCCCTCTCTTTGAAATTTTAATGTATTATAAATTATTCATCTGAGGGTTCCGTAACAAAATCCGATCTAAAATGATAAAAACGCTACGATTTCAAAAAAGTTCGAAAAGCGCCTCACCCGGGAAGCCAAATTGGGGAGGAGGGAAGAAAGATTCATAAGATGAAAGAGTGGTCCGAAAACTTTCCAATGACATATCACATGATGGGTCCAAAAAGTTTGAAATTTACCCCTCAGCCATGGGTTCACTCTTTCTTACCAGAATACACCCGGAAATCACGCAACCCTCACTTTTAAAGTTTTATATTTAATAAATAATATTTACCGGAGGGCTCCATAAAAAAAACACACTTAAAATTATATTTCTTGTAGAAATCGCAACGATTTAAAAAAATCATCCCCTTACTGCTTCCCCCTCCCGAAATTTACTCCAAGAGGAGAAAGTTTCATAATATGAAAGAGTGGTCAAAGGGCTTTCCGATGATATGTCACAGGAGGGGTTCGGTAAATGTTTGAAAATTAATTCCCCGTCGGTGCATTCTCGCACCTTCCAGAATTCACTCACCTTCCTCTTCTGAAATTTTTATATTTGATAAATAATATTTATCTGAGGGCCCCAGATATGGGACAGCTTGACAGAGCTAAAGTTAGAGAAACATTGAAAATTCGGGGCAAAATGACACTAAATTCAACAGTAATTATTGAAATTAGGACTATACAGAACTGAATAAATAAACCACTATACCTCCTAACTCATATCGGTTAATAACAAAAAGAGATTGGATAAGCAAATGCACTCCTTCGAGAAACTATGACTTAAACCAGAAATGCGGTAAGTTGACTCTGAAAGCTTCATTTCTCCCTTTCTCTGACATTTCCGCAAATCTCATCTCGATGATTTTTCACCGGCATCTCGAATTTGACTTCCCGATTATTCCTCTCGCGCTTTTCAACATTTCGTATGTTGGCCGAGAATGAGAAATCAATTTTCTTCGCTTCTCGATATGTTGTTCTCGATTAGTGCCTTTTTATAGGTTGCCAAGAACGAGAATTCAATTTCTCGTTCTCGGCAGAGAAGAGATGTGAGAAGATTTATGGAGACGAGATAGAGAAATAGGCATGACAATGAGCTGTGAAATGAAGCCGTAATATTCAAAGTTCCTCTTATTTTAGCCCTATCAAGCTGTCACATACCTGGAACCTTCTGTTAAATACTATTTATTAAATATAAAAATTTCAAAGAGGAGGGTGCGGGGGGGGCAACAAATTTTTAAAACCGTAGTGATTTCTACAATGAATATAATTTTAGATGTGTTTTTTTGATGGAGTCCTCATGTACATATTATTTATTAAATATAAAAAATTAAAAGTGGGGCATGCGTGAATTCCGGGCCGAAAGAGTGAACAAACCGGGGAGGGGGGGGAGGATTTTCAACCTTTTTTAAGCCCTTCATGTGATATATCATTGGAAAGCCCTCGGATCACTCTTTCATATTATGAGACTTTCTTCTTCCCTTCCCAATTTGGCCCCAGTTTTTGAACTTTTTTGCGTTTTCATCATTTTAATTCGAATTTTTTAAGGAGTTTTCCGAAAAATATTATAATGTATGAAATTTCTAAAAGTGGGCTGAATTCCTGGGGGGTTGCGATATTTGGACCCCGGCGGGGGAGCACTTTCCTAAGTTTTGCCGACACCCCTCATGTGATACATCATTAGAAAGTCCTGCAATCACTTATTCATATTAAGCACCTACCGTGCCCCTTTCCTCACTTTGACACCCAGGGTGGCACTTTTCTAAATTAACCGAGACACCTCATGTGACATATTGTATGAAAGGACTGTGACCACTTATTCATCTTATGCACCTCTCGCGCCCCTCCCCCCCCACTTTACCCTCACGGTGGGAGGGACATTTTTATAAATTTAGCTCGAGACCCCTCATGTCACATTTGGTTGGAAAGGCCTGTGACCACTTACTGATGTTATGCACCTTCGGTGTCCCTCCCCTCACTTTTCCCCCACGGGTGGCACTTCTGGAAATTTAGCTGAGACCCCTCATGTGACGTATTGTTTGATAGGACTGTGACCACTTACTCCTGTTATGCACCTCCCGCGCCCCTTTCTCCCCACTTTGTCACTCCGGTGTGCATTTTTACAAATTTAGCTCAAGACCCTCATGTGACATTTGGTTGGAAAGGCTTGTGACCACTTATTGATGTTATACCCCTCCGATGACCCTTCCTCCACTTTGCCCTCCTGGGGACACTTTTCTAAATTTTGCCTATAACCCTCATGTGATATATCGTTTAAAATCCCTGCGACCACTTATTCATATTATGCAGCTCCTGTGCCCGCCCTTTGACCCCCCAAAGGATCCGGTTCGAGGTTCGTTCGGTTCGAGATTTTTTCTATTTACAAGATTTTGCAGTGTGTGCACACCACGTCTTCTATACGGTGCAGTATGCAGCGGGGACCCAGTGTGAGATTTCATATTACAAGATTGCGTATAAATTAGAGGCCCTAATTAAAGAAGGGGCGCACTAGCGGGCGTAGCCATCTAATCCTTATTAACCCGACTCATTTCAGCTTTCCGGCAGACGATTCTCGATAAAATCGAATCGGGTATGGTATAAAAGCAATTGGCAAACTGGAGTCATCGAGAAAAATTTTGCACAATCAAAAAATATCGAGATGTCCATACAATCGATAAAATCTATAAAAACATCTCGTTTTCGCCCATCACTAGCTGGAAGTCTTTTTCTCTGTACAGGTTGTTTACCTTATACTGTTTTAATGACATACAATACTACTCTTCTAACATCACTAAAATATACTGTACTTAAATCCTAGTTTTCTGAAAATCGTCAAGTAATTTTAGCGTTGTCTCTTCCTCTGAAATGCTTATTTTGTTGTTATTTCTTATCATACCCATCAAGAATGTATTTTTGCACTCGGACTGTACGATTCGACCCTGTCAAACAATATAATAAATTACTTAAGACGCTTTTGGAAAGCTATTCCTTTTATCACGTCTTGCTGTCCTAATTGCCTTTCAGAATGTGTTAAACATTTTCCCACTTGTATACCAAGTATTTTTTTTTATTCCCGCACTTTCAAAGATATTAAGATGCAAAACTGGTTCTTATTGCCCTTATCTAGAATTTAAAGAATTAAAAAAAACATGACCATTTCTGGAAATTGAATGTTGAAAAGAAGTTAAAAGTGATATTAAAAAAATCAAAAACTTTTTTAATAGTGAAAAAAAAAGGAAATAGTATTAAGATTTTAAAAATCCCCCCCAAAAAATGTACTTTTTCTCTAAATTCCCCCCAAAAAATAAATTTTATGACGCATTTTGCGTCACCAAACCCCTCTCTGGGCACCCCTGGGTTAGCTGGGTGAAAAAGTTCCACCAGATTCATCCGGGTAGGGAATGGTAGAGAGTTGGCGGCTTCAGCCAAGAGATCCCCGGCTCGAATCCTGGTACCGTCATTTTTCGCCCAGTTGGAATTTTACTTGTGGTATAATTATATACTATCCAGAAAAAGTAACCTAACTTTATATTTAAATTAAGAAAACAAATATTACCTACAAAATGATAATTTTGTTCAAAAATAAACCTTGTGCGTGTGTATGGACTCCGAAAACTTTTGACATATATCACGATTAGAAAAAAAAATAAACAATCGTAGAAACAAAAACGCTATAAAGAGGAGGAAAAATTGCCGGGGTAACGATTTTCTCGCCAAATAGATGTCGCAACGTCACTTGATAAAATAGTAGAAAATTAAATCTATATATTTTTTGTTGAATTTCTAAAAAGTACTGCATCAATTTTGATGACCAATTCAAGAGTATCTTCTGTCAATTAAAGAAAATCACGTGTATCGGTCAAGTAGTTTCGGAGTAATCGGTGAACATACAAAAAAAAAAAAAAAAAAAAAAAAAAAACATACTCGACGAATTGAGAACTTTCCTCCTTTTTTTTTGAAGTATGTTAGAAGTTTAATAAACAAAGTAAAGTATCGATTGATTCTGAAATCCTTCAATTTTCGCTACATTTCCGACATATTTCTTCCAACAATTGGGCGGTCACAGACAAACCAATGTTTACTAATAACTGTGCAGAAATGCCGACGTAGTACTAATGTTTGCAAAATACAAGTGGAAAAAGATAATGTATTGAATCTTTAGGAAACAAATTACGCGAATTATGTTACACATATTGAGTTATTAGTCAATTATGAAAATCGTAGTGATAAAAATCATTCGAGTGAAATTTATATTAAAAGAAAAAGTTTTATGACTCCTGCTTCATGCAAAAAAATCTTACTAAACTTTAAAATTTTCAATACCCCCCAAATTTGACAGCATATATGAATATTTCTGTAAATAATACCAAACAGGAATGCATTACGGTCAGGTTCTAGTAATCGATTTCCGTTAAAATAATCATAGGTTACCTTACATATTTTTTTTGAAAATTTATTTCGAAATTATATACAAATTGAAATTGATTTTGAAAATATATGAATTGAAACCAATAGAAAAATTGATTTCTTAAAACCTCAAGTATGCGAATCCAAAATTACAGCTCATTCCTCAAAGTAGTTTTTGCTATCAAAATTTGGTGTTCGTATTGAAAATTTGAAATTTTAGTAAGATTTTTTGCATTAAGCTGGAGTCATAAAACTTTTTTTAAACATAAATTTACAGAAGACATAATTTTTGCTCGAATGATTTTTCTCTTTACGATATTCATAAACCACTTGTATTGCATTCCCTTTTGCGACGATTGCAAATGAATTTAACATTAGGAATTCCAAATTTTAATCATTCATTTTCCCTAATCTATTTAATTGACTAATTTCCCGTTAGCTATCCAAATGTAAAATTAACCAGAAAACCAAATATGCTGTCGTAAAAGGTTGTGTATAATGAACATTTCATATTATTCAATTCAAGTGCTCCAATGCAGCTGTGACAGCAGTTGAATACCGCCTACTTCTTCAGATATAATATCGCTCAAGAATTATTTCACGGTGTTGATAATGTGTCGTGCAGGGATGCCACAGGCGATTATTTTGTAATTCTAACTCGCACCACTTTCTCAAAACAGAAATCCTTAACACACACTTTGACAACATTTGCAAGAGAAATATATTTCAAAATTTATATTAGAAAAATACTGGTGCGAACAAAATATAAAAATTATCGCCTGTGGCAGCTCTGGCTGTAGAAATGGATGCCGTATTCCACGGAGTGGTTCTTTTAGATTAGATATGTGATCAAAATCACACGGTAATAAATCAGGTCAGTGTGGGGATCATTCAACTCTTAGCCCATTCGCGGAGAGCGTCTTTTACAAAATTTTTAATCTTTTATCACTCACTTTCAAAACAGAAATTTTTACGTGATTAAACAGGGGAAATGACCGAATAAGGCAAAATTTACAATAAAAAAAAAATAACTGGTGCGAATAACCAAGGATTCTGATCACCTCATGTGTCACGTATGCGTAACGCTCGTCCCGAATGGGTTAAGCTCAATAGGGAAACCTGTTCTACATGTTGATCTAGTCTTTTTATCTCCTGACCTTTTTTTGAATTTCCCCGTCCTTTTGTGAGTAAAGCACAGAAGGGTAGAAAAGAATATTTTTCCAGCAAAAGTGGTGAATGATGGCAAATCAAGTATCTAAACCCAGACTTACTAATCTGTTTACACACACTGGCTTGTATCGTGTAAAACAATTGAGGCTGCAAACTTTTTACTTGTTTCATATAACGCCATTTTGCAAAGTCATGTAGTTTCGTCTCCACGTTCGACCGAACAAATTCTTAAGCACATGTGTTCATATCGCACATTCATCGTATAGTACGTTTAATAAAAAGCATAGTTGAAATGGCTTTTGCTCCAACAGACGTACACATGCATCGGTTTGTCCATTATTTTCCATGAAAACTCGGAAGACATTAGTTACGATTCTTCATTCTGCGTGAAATATCGATATAGATTGAAATATAAACATATGTCAGACTAGAACAGTCTTCGTAAGTACGAAATTCGCTGTACTATTATTACAACAGACATTACAATAATAGATTTTTTATTCTAGATAATAGATAATTAAAATAGAAATGTCATTTTCAATTCAATACTTGATTTATTGTATTCAGATCAACAACTGGTTTATAAATATTTTCCTCTCAACAAGCTACACACTTAATCAAATTATTTCATATAATATTTTCTTTATCACATAATCATAGCTACAGTTTTTTCTAATTTTAGCATAAATTAAAATTAAAAATAGAGCTGATATAGATTTATGATTCCTTCGTTCAATGACTGTTGAAAACCCGAACTCTTGCCTCTGTCCCCTTCTTCTCTGTCATAGGACGAACAAGTCATGATATAATTCCTTCAGTCAATGACACTTCTAGGCTTGAATTGTGTATCTTATCTCTACTATGCCATTGATCCAGTAGCAATTGTAGAAATTGCAATGCCCCCGAATTTTTTTTAATCATTGACCGGGCATCCATTTGTGATTCCTTCGGTTAATGTCTGCTGAAGACACGAAATTTGCCTTTGTCCAATTCATCTCCGTCATTGAACGAACGTATCTTAACAGGATTCGTTCGGTCAATGGCAGTCAGGTGTTTGATTCATGTGTCTTCTTCCTTAAGTAACTGATACAGTAGCCGCTGAAGCAATAACTCTTGCCTCTGTCCCATTTTTGCCTGCCATTAGCTAACAGCTCCTTTTATTTTCGTTCCGTCAATGGCAGTTGGAGGCTTGATTCATGTCTCAGCATCCCATATCATTCATAAAGTGGTACCGTGAGCCATGACGTAAGCCATCGTCTTCTTCTGTGTATGAGTGAACTGATCCATTTATGATTGCTCAATTAAATACCTGTAGGACAAATGCCTCTTACCTCCGTCTCCTTATTTCCAATTCATTGGGTGAACGGTTCCTTTTAAAATTCATTCGGCCAGTGTAAGTTGGAATCTTGAGTCATGTATTTCCCTTTAGTCATTGAATTAGTAGAAGCTTGAGTAATAGAATATGCCTCCGTCTTTTTCTACGTCTTTGAGAGGTCATCCATTTATGATTCCTTTGTTAAATGGCTGTTGAAGATACGAATCTTGCATCTGTCCATTTCTTCTCTGTAAACCGGAGGACGGATTCTGTTAGGATTCGTTCGGTTAGTGCAGTTGGAGGCTTCAGTCATGTATCCTTTCCGTGAAATCTTAATCACTAGAAGCTTGAGCAATGACTCATGCTTCTGTCTTCTTCTGTGTTTTTGAAAGGACATCCATTTGTAATTCCTCCATTCAATGGCTGGCTAAAAGAAGACTCTTGCCTCGATAATCTTCTTTCTTGTCATTAATATGTTTTTGATCCAGTGCAGATAGATAATGGCACATTCCTCCGTCCTTTGTCTTTGTGCGGAATGATCCATTTAAGATTACTTCATTCGATGGCTGCTGCAGAGGCGACTCTTGTCCCTGTCCATTTCAAGTATGTCAATAGACGAACGGAGCAATTTACCACTCGTTCTCTCAATGGTAGTTTGAGGCTTTACCCATGTTTCTGTACCCTTCTACGAGGTATATCCACAAAGTACGTTCCGTTTGGCTATATGAAAAAAACGTATACAAATACAAAAAAATATTTATTGTACAAAAATCTACAGCTGTGAAACTAGTTTTCTACATAGCTTCCGAAATATTGTAGGCACTTGTCGTAGCGTGCCACAAGGTTTTGTATACCTTCTTCATAGAAGGTTGCCGCCTGTGTTTTCAATCATGGGATTACATGTTCTTTCAGCTCGTCATCATCGGCGAAGTGTTGACCACCAAGGAAAGATTTGAGGTGTAAGAAGAGATGGTCAAAAACTAAAGTGCACCGCCCATCCGTTGTTTTTGGTGTTGTTCAGTAAGAATTTTGGGTACTCAACGTGAGCAAAGTTTTCGAAATTTCAGTTTTTCAGTAACAATTTCATGAATTAGTGATCGTGAGATTTGCGGAAATTCCATAGCAAGAGCACTAATTGTAAACTTATGGTTTTGCTTAATCTTCTCTTTAACTACGTGAACCAGTTCATCAGTAACCAAAGACGGGCGTCCACTTTGTTCTTCATCGTGCACTTGATCACGTCCTTCATTAAATTGTCTGACCCATCTTCTAACCATTGAATCACTTACAGCATTTTGTCCGTAAACCTCGCAGATTTGCCGATAAATTTTACTTGGTTTAACTTTCTTTGCATTGAGAAAACGAATCACAGATCTGATTTCACAAGCGATGGCATTTTCAATTAAGGCTGACATTCTAAAGAAGCACTACAAATAACTCGTCGGCAGCAGCGATCTGAAAATGGCGTACATTTCTTCTCCTTCAGTCAGAGTAACTGCCGCGCATGCTCGGAACTGCGATCGCAGCGCTGTTGCGGATAGAAATAGAAACGGATCTTACTTTGTGTATATACCTCGTATATAATTGAATATTGGTAGCTTGAGTCATGACAAATACCATCCTCTTCTTTTGTGCCTTTGAGTTAACTGATATATTTATGAATTCTCCATTCAATGGCTGAGAGAAACATGGCCATTGCATTTGTCCCTTTCTTCTATGTCACTGCGCAAACGGATCCCTTTTATGATTTGTTCAGTCAATAGCGGTTGAAGGCCAGACACATGTATCTTCTCACTACTATGTCGTGTACCAGTGACAGCCTGAGAAATGACACATGTCTCCGTCTTCTTCAATATTTTTATCCTCACATCCACTTATAATTATTTCGTTCAATGCTCTTAGAGACATGACTCTTGCCACGGTCCACTTCTTCTTTTACATTGAGCAAACGGATCCTCACACAAAGGGAGGAAGGAGACAGAAGGAGAAATGGCACATGACTTTGTCTTCTTCTACATCTCTGACCTCACATCCACTCACAATTCCTTTGTTTAATGGAACTTTGAGATATGACATTGTCTCCGTCGTTGAGAAAATAGATCCTTTAAGGTTTCGTTTGGTAGGTGGTTGTTGGATGATTGTCTTAAACTCTTCGATGTACTATGTCATTGAAGCAGCAACAGCAGGAGAAACGGCACATGCCTCCTTCATCTTCTTATATTTGACTTGATATCAATTTACGTTTTCTTCGTTCAATATCCTGTAAGAGGCATGACTTTCGTCTCCGTTTATTTCTAGTCTTCTATCATTGAGTGAACGGATCTTTTAGGATTCGTTCGGTTAATGGCAGTGTGAGGCTTGAGTGATGTCTCGATGTCTCTTCTCCCTTACGTCATATATACTCATGCCTTTTCCCCGTACTATGTCATTGATCCAGTAGCAGCAGGTGCAATGGCACATGCCTCCGTCTTCTTCTGTGTTTTTTTATGGGAACTCCATTTATAGATCTTTCGTTTAATGGCTCTAGGAGACATGACTCTGACCTCCATTACTTCTAGTCTGTCATTGAGCAAACGGATCCACTTAGGATTAGTCTGTTCAATGGTTGTTGGAGGCTAGACTCATGTCTCTTCCCCGTACTATGATTGCACTGATTGCAACTGCAGAAATGAAACATATTTCCGCATTGTTCTTATCTTTGACTTGACAGACATGTATGTTTCGCTATTTCAATGGCTATTTTTGATGAAACACTTGCACCCATACCTTCTTCTCTGTCATTGAGCGAACGGATCCGTTTAGGATTCGTTTGGACAATGGAAGTTGGAGGCTTGACTCGTGTTTCTGCTCTCTACTATGTCATTGATCCAGTGACAGCTGGAGAAATGACACATGCATCCGTCTTCTTCTGTGTTGTTTATGAGACATCCATTTATGGTTCTTTCGTTTAATGACTTTTGGAGTCATTACTCTTGCCTCCATTTTTTCCTGTTTGTAATCCAGAAAACAGACCCTCTTAGGAGTCTTTTGGTCAATGGTTGTTGGAGGGTAGAATCAAGTTTCTTCGCAGCACTATCTCTTTGATCCTGTGACAATTGGAGAAATTGAACATGCAGAATGTACATAAAGAATGTACATGAAAGAATGTACATAAGTAAACACTTTCAAAATATTATAAAACATTTAAAATCCAGTTTTTAACAATCGCCGCCCATAGCTTGAAAATTATTTCACTTCTTTTTGCAGCTCTGTATATGATATATAGCTCTGTACAGGTTATACTTACTATGCTAAAATTTAATTTAGTAAGAAAAGGAATAACAAAGTTGAAATTTACCTTCAATAATTTCTACCAATACACAGAAACGTTAGAATCCTTTTGCACAGCCCTATATATTACATATAATTTTTTATAAATGCCACATATTAACTAAAATTTAATTCAGGAAAAACATATTTAAAACTACTAAAATCAAACATCCAGGAATTACTATCAATAAGCAACCATGTACACAGCTCATTTTATATAGCCTTGTATATGATTTTATTTATGCGCTATAAATATCTCTTAGTATACTAAATGTATTTGAACTTGAAAAAGCATAACTCAAATTAAAAAACACCTTTAAACAATTCATGCTCATTCTCAATAATACTTACGAATTCTTTTGCGTAGCCCTATATATGATCTGTACAATTTATACATTCCACGTAGTATGCAACAGTTTAGTTAAAAACCCATGCCATAACTGAAAATGCACTATTTGTAATCATCCCTTACATTTCGTACACGGAATTGTATCCGAAATCTTTTATGTGTCCCTGTAAATGCAATGCACATATTATTCTACTGCAAGTATCTTTTAGTAAACTTCAGTAATGTATATCAATTTCACCACTCTTTGACTACTCTTTTAGATTATGCATATTCCCTCCTCTCCCCACCGCGGGGGCACATTTCTATATAAATTAAAATGTAAATGTTCGTTTGTACAAAATCTTAAATCTCAGAAAGTTCTTCATCAATTGCTTACTTTTTTACCGATACCCATATATGGCATATCATTAGAAAGCCCTTTGATCTCTATTTCATACTATGCACCTCATATTTCCCCTCCCCGCACGGCTACAACTTTAACTGCTTTCTTTACGTTAAGTAAAAATGACGCGTTTACAAAAACACTGCTCTATTCGAAAGAGCCTGGGTATTACACATGAAATGGGAGAGTAAAACCCTTTGAACGACGCAAATGAAGAGAGAACAACCTGGGATATTCAATTGAAACTACGACAGGCAGACTATACGTCTTGCATCCCAATCAACATGAATGCTGTTTTCTTCGCATGCTGTTGGTAAATGTGCCCGGTCCAAAATCTTTCTAGCAATTGAGAATTGCCAACTTCGTTACACATGCCACTTTCCGCTGCTTCGTTCGATATATAATAGCTTTGTGATCATAATTACAACACGGGTGATCTTTTGTCATGTGAAGCATCTTGAGGCATGTCAAGCTCTAAATTTATTGGAGAACGACCGACACTTGGATGTATACATTAATCAATGATGCTACGCGTCAAATCCAAATCAAATTCGGGAATTGTTTGCATTCATATTGACCGCCTGCTCTCCATCAACAAATCATCGCTAAATCATCGCACATTGCTTGAAGATATTTTCTGTCGAAATTCAAATATGAAAATGGATTTCACAGTAGAAATCTACAATGAAGCGTTGATAATGTTTGGAGATTTCTGCTTAGAAATCACGAACAAAGTACTCAATCAATTGGGAATGTCATCACCGAATCGATCTGAAACTGCTTCGTTCGAGGTAGAATAACATCTTGAACAAAATTTCAATACCTTGTAAATTTTTCTTGTAAGAATATTCTTGTTTAATCTTGTAATTTATTCTTGTTTTTTTGTCGTATGTGCTATCAATTATTCCTAAGCTTACCCTTGATCAAAAAGTCATTTACGATCAAATAATGCAAACGGTCAATAACTGGTTGAAGAAATCTTCTTCTTAGATGCAACGGGATGAGCTGGTAAAACGTTCCTAATTAGATTGATTCTGGCAGCAATTCGATCCGAAAATGACATAGGTTTAGCTCTTGCGTCGTCCGGAATACCTTCGGCATTGCTACCAGGTAGAATAGCTGTTCATGCCGCTTTGAGATTGCCAGTGAACACGCATTTCATTGAAACTGTCACGTGCAATTTATCCAAACCATCCGACATGGGAGAAGTATTGCATAAATGCAAACTTATTGTTTGGGATGAATGCACATTGGAGCATAAAAAGTCGTCCGAGCCTCTGGGTTGATCATTGCAAGAGATCCATGTAAACATCAGACCGTTTGAGAACGCATTAATATTACTTGCAGGAGATTTCAAGCAAACATTACCTGTAATTCCTTGATAACCAACAACAGACGAAATAAATGCTTGCCTGAAATACGCTACTCTGTGGTTACATGTAAAGACGTTAAAATTAACTACAAATATGCGTATCTAGCTTCTAAACGATCGATCAGCTGAGATATTATCACATCAATTGCTGTAATTTGGGAATGGCAAGGTGACGGTTGATCTGACCTCAGGACGAACTTCATTGCCTCATAACTTCTGCAATTTAGTGATGTCAAAAGTAGAACTGTTAGAAAAAGTACTTCCCAATATTCAAGCCAATTATACAAATCCCAATTGACTGAGTGAACGAACAAGCTATTGTTGCGGCCAAGAACAAAGACGTCTACGAGCTTAACAACATTATTCATTCTAACATTGAAAGCGAGGCAGTCACATACAACTCCGTCGACACTGTTGTACAAGCAGATGAGATGGTTAATTATCCATTTTGAATTCACTCGATTTGACAGGGATGCCATCACACATACTGCAATTGAAAATCGGCGTACCAATTATCATGTTGAAAAATATCCACCAGAAAAAGTTTTGAAACGTCACGCAGCTTGCAAAAAAAAAAAAAAAAAAAAAAAAAAAAAAGTGAAACGTCGTAGAAGCAACAATCTTGACAGGGCCTCAAAGGTGAAAATCTCCTCCTCATTCCTCGCATTCCTATGATTCCAACATTTCAATTTTAGAGATTGCAATTCCCTGTCTCATTGGCATTTGAAATCACCATCAACAAAGCCCAGAACCAACAACCTTTAGAATTCTGCGGTTTAGATCTAGACGCGGATTGTTCCTCATATGGACAATTATATGTTATGTGTCCTGGAATCGGCAAACCAGACAATTTCTATGTCTGCAGAGGCAACGAAACAACAAAAAGTATTGTATACCGACAAGCACTGTGAAATTAAAAATGTTAGAAACGTGCGCTTTCTCTTTTCTTTCTTTTCATTTAACTAGACTGAGTGACAGCAACGCGTGGCCAGGTGGAGCTAGTTTAAAATAATATAAATAATCCAGCATTTGTTTCCAGCTTGCCTTCGATGAAAGTACCGCTTTTAATAAATTTCAAAACTTTATTTGAAAACATTATTGATATATATATATATATATATACTAGGGGGCTCTTCCCCCTGCAAGCTACGCTCGCCAACCCCGTTCAGACACTGCAGAATCTAAAAGCACGCTAATCTGATCGGTTTTAAAAAGATTAGAGAAGATTGAATTATACTGAAAAAAAATGTAACGATCTCCCTGTAAACGGGTTTCCATTCATTTCCTTTTGATTGCAAAACCATAAGGTAGAATCAGTTGCTGTTAAGACATCCAATGGTTGTTTTCGTGTTTGGTTAAAGAAAATCTGTTAAACATTTGAAAAGAAGCTAAAATAAAATAAATTAAGTAAACAGAGTCTTTGTCTCTCGGTATGTTTTAACAACGTTGTAAAACGATTGACATAATACAATTTACTACAATTACTAAAATTTGATGCTTTAACCTATTCAAAGGCGGTGGTTCATTTTTGGACCACTTAATTTTAATTCTGAAATGCCACATTAGCACTAGAATATTGGGATGAAAATTTCCCTTTTATTAAATAAGTGAATAAAAGCATTTTTGTATTTCAAAATTCGTTTTTGAACAATCTCTATAATAATAGCCTAAGTCATGTGACTATCATCCAGGCGGATCCCTTCGCTTTTTATATTCCAGGCGTCAATTTTGGTACTTTAATGTTAGTCAGCCACAGGTGTGATAAGTCGCCGAATATTATTCTATCGCCATTATTTCGTTTACATTATAATAGTCCAAGTCATGTAACTGCCATAAAGAACGGGCTGATTCCTTCGCTTTTCATAAGAAAGGTTTCCATTTTGATTAAAGAATCAAAATTATTTTTTCGAATAAATCTACATAAAAGTTGTCATGATCGAAAAGAACTTTTATGTTAGCCGGGTGAAAATCTCGCCAATAGCTTTCTTTTTAACTCGCCAGTCAGCATATTTTTATTTTTCGAGTGGTAAATTAAAACGGTACTACTTGGTTATCCCATCGACCAAAAATCTATCGCCAAACTATAAGATTAAATTACACTAGATTAATATTAACACAATTATTCTAATTGGTAAACAAATCATATTAGATGTAAATTTAATCTAGTGTAATTTCGTATCCAGCGATTTCTGGAGTTCCATTACCTGTGATTTATTCTGTTGAGCTGAACCACGTTTCAGACCAGGTGCTGAAATCATCAAGGTTAGCTGGGTGAAAAAGTTCGACCAGAATCGTCCGGGATAGCTCAGATGGCAGAGCACTGGCGGCTTCAGCCAGGAGGTCCCGGGTTCGAATCCTGGTCCGGACATTTTTCGCCCAGTTGGAAATTTACATCTAATATAAGATTAAATGCCAATAATGGTTGATCGTAAATGTCACATTCACTTCAGTTTAAGGAAGTTACAAGTGATTTTTATTTCGACGTTTTATTTGTATTTTTATTAATGTTATATTAATTCATTTGTTTTTTTTTTAATTTAAAATAAAAAATATGTCAATTTGTATGATTTGGCTATTTATATAATTTGGCGAAATTGGTCGACGGGAGAAGTGATAACATTAAAACGTTGCTTTGAAGTGTAAATTAAATCTCATGATTTGTTGCACTGTCAAGTACGCACCGGGTTTGGCATGATTTTTTTAACGACAATTTGGCGAAAACCTCGTTTTCAAGTACCTGTTACATATGTATTCTTTAATTATTTTCTGTTACTTTTAAAATGAAATAATAATAAATAAAAAAAAAATTAATTAATAACTATAAAACAAATTAATTTATAACAATTTTTGTAAATAAAAAGAAAATAAATTCAAATAAACATTTATTAATAAATAAGCAACAATAGCCGGGTTACGATGTCAGGCAAAATAACGCCATTTTGGCGCCAATTAGGTACCCCGTTGCGTATATGACATCTGTGCCTAATATTTTTCTTTTTGTTTCGTTTTAAAAAAAGAATGAAATAAAAGCCATTTATTTTAAAGGTTTCAATTTTAAATGAAAGTGTTGTATTAAATAAAATGGTAATGAAATACAAATTGAATTCTGAATAAAAGTAACAAGATGCATTTCTTAGCATACATTTAAGGGAGGCCAAACTCGTCGCCAAATTAATTTAAAATAACCTTTTCGAAAATATGAAAAAAAAAATAAATGTTATGATTAAAATTTGAGTTGCCATCATTAGAAAAAAGTATTTAAAATTAGAAAAAAATTAATATTTCGAAAACTAATTCGAATTTTAAAATTCTAATACCAGTTTTGAGATCTGTGGATCAATACGGATTTTTGGTGTTATTGTCATCGCAAAGTATTCCATATTTTAGGAGAAATCGCCGTGAAACGTGATCAGTTGTTTAATCAGTCGTTTCATAGAATCGTTACATAAATTCGTTTCAATTCAGTCGTTTCTTTAGGATTTTATATATATAGGGTAGGGGGGTATATAGGGGACTATATCTATATATCAGTGGCGTGGCGTGAAAATTTTCGGTGGTCATCGCAATTATTTAAGTTTGTGGTGAAAAATTATTAACTCTAAAATTCAATGGTTGAATGTTCAAAACAGAAACTTTAAATCTTACCTTCACTTATACATGAACTCCAAATGTTCTGCTAAAACTGGATCGTAGAGTTTTAAAAGCTTATTAAGAGTTTTAAAATATTGCTTGGTCATCGCCGCATCCAGCGATGACCGGACGCCACGCCACTGCTATATATATATAGATAGATATAGATATAGATATAAAATTTGAGCTGGAGGTGGTTTTGGGTTCTAGGGGTCATGATCGGCGCAGATCTGCATTTTTTTTTTTTTTTTTTTTTTTTTGAAATTCCAGCATAGGGTTAAGGTAATAGGAAGTAGCGTAAACAGGGGAACGTTTAAGCGTTGTTTTCAATGAATTTTCAAATTTTTATGTTTTAACTTAGGAAATTTTAGACTTCGTGATTTTATAACGCAGTTAATAAAGTCAAAATCTGTGTATTCAGTTGTTGCCCTATTTGTGTTTTAACCATTTTTTTTTAGGCCCAAGTCTTTTGCAAAAACTTATCCCGGGAACAGGGAAACTTTACGTATCAAGTGGAACACGTTTACGCATATTATAAGTGCTACCACGGAGTCTGTGAAATAAATATTTAATGAAATTGAAATGTTTTATTTATAATTTAAAACACCGTTTAAAAATAAGAAAATAAAGAGAATTAACTAAACAATAGTTTATAGGCTGAACTGAAAACATAGGGCTTATTGCTAATTAAAAACAGAAACTATTTAGTCATCTTCATTATCACTGTTACAGTTCTTACAAAAAAAAAAAAAAAAAAGTATTTCCTTTTGCACACTTGCCATGGGACCACCTTTTGCATCTGAGACATTGAACCCAGTCTTGTCCTTTTTTGGATTGGTTGTATGATTTCAAACAATAAATATATACACAGTTTTCATCTTCGTCATCAGATTCATTCAATATTTTTTTTTTTCCAGAGTGTACCAACTTTTTCCCTATTGCAGTTTTTTGTTTCCTACTTTTTATTTTGCTGTCTTCTTGTTCTACTTCCATAGAGGCAGGCTAAACAGGCAGGCTTATTACAAGCTGAATAGTCAGGCTAATTAAAGCTGAACAAGCATGAAGACAGAACTATATAATTAAGCTATAAAAGACGAATCTGTTACTCAATAAAACATTAAATGATGATTTGCAAAACTAAATAGTCTGAAAATACTAAAAAGGTTTCAGACAGTACGGAGTAAAAAAGCTTCAGGGACAGGTTTATGCATTAAGAACGTGCGTAAAGATGCCCCGATGGCAATGCGTAAACGTGCCCCGTCGCCATGTTTGATTCATTTTTAACGTGCAAGGAAAATTAATAACATTTCTGCTCATAAAAATACAGTTCTCAAAAAAGGATAAAATTCTGCTAATGTTTATGTATTTGTTTATCTTTAACTAAGTATTATTAGTTCACAATAAGTTTCATTAAGTTCAACACAAAATTTACTCACCTTGACAAAAAACAGGTTATCCTTTCCTTATGATAGACCGAAATTCGACTGATGCTCAAAAAAGTGTGAGAATACCCGCTTGGAAGCAGCATCAATCTGACATGACTGGTGGCGGCTGGCGCGCCAGTTACAACTCGTTTCGGAAAAAGTGCACTGCGTAAACGTGCCCTGATCTACCCTACTTCTTACAAAATCTACCTAAAAATGCTCTTTATCTAAATTCTGTAATCTGAGAGGCCAGGTTGTATCCCCTATTTTTTAAACATAAAATGAAAGAAGACAAAATTTCTCGTTACATGGTTAGTTATGTTTTTCTGGAACAATTTTGATGATTAAAATGTATGTTAGATGTAAATTTCCAACTGGGCGAAAATTGTGTTAATATTAATCTAGTTAAAATGTATGGTCTGTACTCCTTTTATTGATACACTGTACATAGATATTGTGCACATTTTAAAGGGTTTATTTGCTTACTTATTTGCATATTTATCTATTTTCTTATGCTTGCCTATAATCTCGAAATTAGTGCTAATTTATGAGTTGAGACGTTTCAAAATTGTAATGTTTTTCATGCATTTATTAATCAAGTATTAAACGCAGTTGATATTTTAATAAACATTAATGAAGTTCCAAAGAAAAAATATAGGTATCACATTTTGATTTCTTTTATATATTAAAAAAAGAACCTACTGCTCTAAATATGAATGAAACACTTATCATAGATTGTCTTTTTATTTTATAATTTTTAAAGATAATTTTTTTTTAGTTTGTGTTCATTCCATTTACTAAATATTTAAAAATTTCAAGCAAAAAATCATCATTTAGGTACTTTTCGAACATGCGGCGTAGAACCATAAATCATGGTTAATTACATTTGCATTTTCGTAGCTTGGATAACTCATTAAAACATAATAATTAAAAGCAGATATGAAATCCATTTTTTTAATAAATGTAATCTCCAAATGTATGTTTTCACTATTTTAAGTAAAGCAAAGCCTTGTCACGCAAACAGAAGTGCCGTTTCTGGATAACTTTTTGTAATCAGATTAATTAGTCTGCAGCAATTTGAATTCTGAAAGCGAAGTCACACGTTTCATTTCCATAGTAGTTTTTATTATAAATCTGGAAAACTTAGAAAAAAAAAACATAGCAAAACTAAGAATAATTGTTCTTAATTAGTCCGATGTTTTTTTTTTCTAACTCTGTGACTAAATGGAAATTGTTTTACCAGGAAAAAATCATTAAATAATGTTCTCCGGAAGATATGTTGGGCTCATAACAATTATGGAATCAAAAGTTACAGCTTGCTATCGAACATATATGCAAAGTTGATTCAAAAGCATTTGGCAAAAAAGATAAGAAAAGGGGACATCTCGTTTTTTTATTCGGAAATGCACACTAAAAAAATATGTAAAGTTAATCCATAAAATTGGTGCATCCTTGATGCCTCAATTTGATTGAGTAATTTAACCGATATTACCGTTACGCTAATATGTAATATTACATTAGTTATATCAGTTTAAATTACACCATTATATAAGTTAAATTACTCCATAAAATTGGAGGCAGTATGCTGCCATCAATTTTATTGAGTAGCGTGACATAAATGTTTTTAAAGTGCAGGATACCTTATTCAATGCCGAACCTACCTATAATTTCAATACTTTAATTACAATGAAGATATTATAATCTTCTTTCAATTGACTTGACTTGTTTGTGTGGCATGTGATGGCATCAGGATAAGTTCTGAAAGTGACGTTTTAAAGAACCTCAGTACAAAAAAAAATTGCTTCGTTGCTAAATATCTTAATCGAGCATTTTGATTGGATAAAAGGCTTATGTAGTACACATTTTTGTAGCCGTCGCTGGGTAGATATTGCTCCTCAACATCCATTCACGATACCTTGAACAGTAGCGCAATTTATAAATTTATGTGTGTATTTTATTTTAACACTATTACAGTATTCATAAAAGTATAAAAGAAATATATTTTGTATTATTGAAGAATTAAGGCAACAACAACAAAAAATATTTGTAAATTAATTATCGTCATGTTAATGTGTAAAACTAATTACTTTTGCATGTATATTTAAAATTTTACGCATTCTGTTTGTAAAGAAACCTTTCGAAATCAGATGTAATTGTATCTGCCACACATATAGGCGACTGATCTAACAATGTAGGAAAATTACAGGGAAGTTATAATATATGTAGTGGACGAAAAGCAGTAATCTGGTCATAGGGACAGACCCGTCAAATAAATCTGGTGTGGACTAATCCACTATACCAAAAGGGCTTATTTTAAATTATAAAAAAAAATAATAAAAGAAATGGGTGGTAGATGTCAGATGCAGAGGTGAAGATATAGAGTTATATTTAGAGGCATTCTCTTTCTAATTATTTATTTTGTGTTCCTTTTATTCACTATATTTTTATGAGACTTAAAGACTGCCATGGTACAAATATAAGATGTTTAATATAGAATAAATAAATAAAATGATTGATGTAATAATATAAAATATTAGATGTTAATTAGTTGTCATAAGATAATGTCAATTAAGAATAATGAAGTTAAAACTTGCCCAATCAGCAAATAATGCTGAGAACCTCACTTGCGAAAAGAATGGCTTTCCTAATTTCTTTTTTAATCTTCTGTAATTTTGATGTGATTATATGTAAATAAAAATTTTAATTTAATTGATTTTTATTTGCACTTATTATAGTATGTGTGTAATCCTTCTTTTTAGGTTAATTTTATTTAACTTAATTTCTTTTTAGCTCACAGGCTATCAAAGCCTGAGAGCTAATGTGCCCGCAGGTTCTGTATGTTCGTATGTACGTACGTATGTATGTATGTACATACGTAATGCTATAACTCTTGATAGAAATATCCAATGTCCTTCAAAAACATTTTCTAGGTCCATTCTGATAAGGCGCTTCCCTTATAAGTTCTGGGTTCATTGGTTAAGTATAAAGGGGGGAAATGGTGGGCTAATCTACCCCCTTAATTTAGATAAATGGTCTTTTCATGCAGAATTATCCAATTTGCTTCATTTTTTTTTCTAGATTCATTCTGATAAGGAACTTACCGGATTAGATTTGGGGGTTCATTGGTTAAGTATAAAAAGGGAAACAGGGGCTAATCCCATCCTTCCCGTAAGGCATGGTGACGTCACGGCGACGTCCGTTGTGAAGTCACACTGTGATTTTGTGACCGTCGATGTGACGTCACGTGACGTGGATGTGACGTCACAGTGACTAGAATGTGAGGTCGTTATGGCCGTTTTAGAGGTCGTTTGTGACGTCACATTGTGACCACTCTGTGAAGTCACGGTGTGACTAATTTGTGAAAAGTGTGTCATTTGTGACTATTTTGGCATTAACTTTGTGACGAACCTGTGACGAAAGTGACAATGTTTTGAAGTCACACTGTGACCAATTTGTGAAATATGTGTCATTTGTGACGAACTTGTCATAAACTCTGTGATGATTTCAAATGAAAATCAAATTTCAAATTAATTGCTTAAAAGGCGCAAAGGCGAACTATTGAAAAAGATTCCATGCTGGAACTCGAACCCGGGCCATCAGTATAGCGCACTTACGTTCTACCGACTAAACCACATGGAACGATACTCAGCCTGGGAAATTTCTCACTATTACATGTTGGCAAGGCTACAAACGCAGCACAAGATGCAATATTTATCGTCAGCCACCGACATGGCGCAAGCACGAAACTTAAATCCAGCATCGATTGAAACTATATTAATACTTGGAAATGTTTTCAGAGAGAACCATTCGCTTTGCATACAATATTTCAAATGAAAATCAAATTTCAAATTAATAGCTTAAAAGGAAATTTTAATTTGAAATTTGATTTTCATTTGAAATACTGTATGCAAGGCGAATGTTTCTCTCTGAAAAAATTTCCAAGTGTTAATATAGATTTAATCGATGCTGGTTTAATTAAGTTTCGTGTTTGCCCCATGACGGTGGCTCACGATAAATATTCCATCTTGTGCGGCGTTTGTAGCCTTGCCAACATGTAATAAGGAGAAAATTTCCAGGCTGGGTATCGTTCCATGTGGTTTAGTCGGTAGAATGTCAGTGCGCTATACTGATGACCCGGGATCGAGACCCGGCGTGGATATTTTTCACTATGTTGGCCTTTGCGCCTTTTAAGCAATTTATTTGAAATTTGATTTTCATTTGAAATATTGTATGCACGGCGAATGTTTCTCTCTGGAAAAATGTCCAAGTATTAATACCGTGATGATTCTTGTCATAAAAACTACGATAATTTTAAAGTAAAGTTTTGTTTGAAATATAAAATTTTATCTTTTTACCGTACTTTTTAGCAAGATATCGCTATTTTGGAGTCCTATTCTTCTAAAATATTTTTAATTTTCCATTTAAAAAACAATGCTTATTAACTGACATCTTTTTTTATTAAGTTAGCTTGATCTTGAATTCAAGCTTAATATTAAGAATGTGTAAGCTTTTTAATGTGTTATGATTTGTCATTGCTTTTTTAAATACGAACATGGAGTCTAACGGACATTAATACAACTGTTACTTATAGAACTACATGATAAGCCCTATTTATTTAAATTTTTTATTCCCGTATATATTGTATTTTGTGAATATGAGCTAATTAGATTTGGTATGTTTTATATGAAAAGACTGATCTGGGAAATAGAAACAACAAGTAAGATATATCATGCGTTAGGCATAGATTATAAAACACTTTCCAACTCTTCCTAAATGTTTTATCAAGACATCGGGGGAAATAACGTAAATAAGATAACTAAGTAAACATGAAAACGCGTAAAACATTTAAAAACTGATTTTTGATACCATCCACTAAAGTGTAAAAAAATCATAATTTAAAAAAAAAAAATAAAATAAATCGTTTTTTTTATTTAAATCAGATTTTTTTTTAAATTTAAATCAGATTTGTATGATTTTTTCCCCAGCGTTCAAATACTGAATAGCTATCATGAGTTTTAGGTTTCCAAAACAATTACACCACTAATTGCTAACATAATCTATGTTTTTACACTTTAATTGATAAAATTATAATTGTTAGTTTGTAATTACAGAAATAAAAACTGCAAATTAGTAGTTTCATTAGGTAGTATTATACAATAATGTTATATACATTAATATTGTAATAATTATGTAAAATTTTATAAATACTAGAGATACTTAACATTTATGAAAATTATTAACTGCATTTTATACTAAATAGCTAACATTACTTCAAATTAATTATTAAACAATCAACTCTCTAATTAGGAACATATTATACATTTTTAAGCCTTAATTATTAAAATGATAAGAATTCATTTTAGAAAGAAAAAGGGACAGGATGCTAGTTCAAAAAACGGGCACTATTTCATGAGGAAATATATTAGTAATTGTTTAGTAATGATGTAAGAAAAAAAAAAAGAATATTTTTTAGCATTATAAGTAAAGTGTCCTTAATTTTTAATAATTTTATGAATAACAAATTGAAAAATACAATTAAATAACATATTTTAATAATATCCTGTTTTTTCTAAAGAAATAAAGTTCTATATTTTTGCAAGATTTTTTCCACATGAATTTAGAATACTGTTGAATGGGGAAGTTTTTTACAAGAAATTTCTGGCTACAACTACAGGTAAATTTCAACTTTTTTTTTCTTTTTTTAAGGCAGGGTGCATTTTGCCAATTTCAAAAGGGGCATGGTGTGGCACCATTAAACAAAATGGCCTAGAAGAAGCAGTATAAGTAATTACAGAATTAATAAAAACTGCAAATAAGTAAAATTCATTAGTTAGTAGCACAAATAACAAAACTAACAAATATTATTTGCAGCTCATTTTGCATTTGTATTTAGGAAAATTTCTGTAAACCACCAAAATCTATACTTACACACATGTACGTGTATGCTAACCAAAAAGAAAAAAATGAAAATGAGTTAAACCCATTCATATAGAATAAATATAAGTTAGCCACTAATATCTGAAATCCTCAAAATATTTAAGTAACAGCATTATTACCTCTATTAGCTTTCAATGGTTCAATTTTTTAATATATATGAGTTACAAAAAAAAAAAAAAATAATAATAATAATAATAATAAACATTTATTCAACCTATACCAAAGAAGCTCTTGCTGTGCTTAGCATTTTTATACCAATTATTTCTTTTTCTCTTATGCATTCATTTACAATTTAGCTGCTGAGCAGATGTCATTCTTTCATTCTTCTTTAACTTGAGATTGCTATTAATTACTATTTATTATTTTACTTGTAGAAATGTAATTATACTTGCTATGCGTATTTTATATAAAATAATGCATAAATTGGTTACCTAAAGGAAATTATGACATTGCAAATTATGTTAGATTTAAATATCATTTTTAAATGAAACTGTTTTAATTTGGATAAAAACTTAAAAACAATGCTTTTAATTTTTTTACAATACTAATGAATTAAGCTTAGAAACAATTATTTAAATCTCTTTTTTTGTTTATTAATAAGTCAAAATACCTGTAGAAACTTTCAAATTATGTTCATGTTAGATTTTAATACTTTTTTTGACATTTTAAACATTTAGAAAATTTTTGATTTTAATCAATGATTTTTTTTTAAAAATCGGTTGATTAAAATCATGATTTAATCGCTGATTTAAATCAACCGATTAAAATCGTTGACACCCTACCATCCACAGCCAAATATGTTTTCTAATTCTTTTAAACAGTCCTGTATTTGATCTGTAGATTGATATATATATACTATATAATGGAAAAATTTAGTTTATCAAGGAAACGCATAACAGGTTGAAATTCTCTTTCAGCAATTTATACTAATATATGGAAACATACTTAAATAATTTTGTACAACCCTGTAGTTTACCTAGAACCTTTATTACACGCCACTATTTAGTTAAAATTTTATTCAAGCTAAAACACTCTTAAAACTGCTGAAATTACATTTCCAGAAATTATAATTCATAGATGGCAACGTATCCAATTCTTTGCGTGACCCTTTATATCATTTTATCTATATACTACAAACATTTCTTAGTAAATTAAATACAGTGCAGCGTTAAAATGCATAACTTATTTAAAAACCTCCTTTAAGCAATACCCAGTAACCCTTTCGAATACTTTTGTATATTCCTGTATATGAATTATAGCATATATATATACACCATATACTATGCATAAATGTAGTTAATCATAAAAGTTTATATCATAATTAAAAATGTATTTCCAGCAATCATCGCTAATGAACAGTACTTCGGATACAATATAGTATCTGAAATATTTTGTGTGTCCCTGTAAATGCTATATACACTTCGTATTATACATGAAATAATTCATAGTATGTAAACCTCACCGACGTATATCAATTTCATTACATATCAAATAGATTAACATAAATAAAGTACGCCGCAAACAATTCCCTCCACCCCTATATCATTATGTATTGGAATTCCTTTTTTAGCCCCGTAAATGAACAATAACTATTCTTTGCATCGCATATTCTATGGAATGCACATTTTAGTGCGCTTCATAAATGCATATCAATTTTATTCTGTTTGAAAGCGTGTAAAATCATTAAAAATCATTTGAAACGATTTTTTTCCCACAAGCCGTAATGTAATGGAATACAATTGACTGTCCCTGTAAATGAAATAACATGCTACAAACTTCATTACAAATAGGGGTCTTGCTATGGTAAACGTTAATAACATCCAAAAATTTTAAATAATTTAATTATCTTTAAATGTCTATTAATTATGTTAATGATTGATGATAATACTTGTCCATATACTTTTATATTTATACCACCATGTGGTTTTAACCCAATATTTAAATAAGAAAATAAACCAGATTAAAATGCAATTTAAATCACTAATTTTAATAATCTGATCAAAGCTGTTGAAAAGGAAGTTAGATATTTTAACAAAATAAAAAATAAATGTAATGAAATATTTGTGTTCTATAACATGTTTATTAGAAGATAACTGAAATCATTGTAATTAAAAAAAAAAAAAAAAAAAAAAAAAGCAAACAAGGAAAATAATATTTTAGATATTTCAGCAAAATAAAAAATAAATGTAATGAAATATTTATGTTCTACAGCATGTTAATGAGAAACTAACTAAAATTGTTGTAATAAAATTAAAAAAAAGCAAACAGGGAAAATAATATTTTTACATACCTAATTTCATTGACGTTGTATGTGATACTTTGATTTTGGGGAACCAATTAAATCCGATTATAAGTACGATAGCAATGACTTGAATCATCTTCAACAAGTCAAAGCTACCGTAATTTTCTCGGGTTTATATTTTGTTAGCTGAACTAACTTGGATCCTGAGAACGTTCTTGTTTCAGTTTTTAAATCCGTGTCAACACATCTATGCTGTCCAGTGTCCACAGAACTTCAGTGTCCACAGTGTCCACAGAACTGTCCAGTGTCCCGCGTTTATTCTAAAAAGTTTCACTGTTACTTTTATCCGTTATTCTGCGGTCGAGTGGTAACAACTGAAATAGTGCAGATGCAGACGATTTGTAAGTTTCGAAGTTCGAAGCAGATGTTTTTTGGTTTTATTTGTTTTTCTATACCACAGTTTCGGAAGGAAATTAAATGCGTAGTAATTTTGTCAAATTGTCTCTAATTCAATTTCCTGTTTGAAAATGTTTTATTGTATTTCATCTTTTATTTTTATCAGTTTTATTGAATTGTAAAGTTTCATTTAAGTAAATTATAATAATAATATTATCCATAATTAGAGTTTACTAGATAAAACATTGCTTAAATTTTCAAAATATATACAAATTAATTTAATGGTAATAATGATGACTCCCTCCTTTTTTTTAAAAGTAAAATTTGTATCACAGGTAATATATACAAAATATCTTCTTAAAACATACAACAAGATTATCGAGAAGAGATGAGTTTTTCTTTGTCAATCTGTCATTCTCTTAATATTAATTTTCTGTAGAATAAAACTTGTAAAATAATTTTTAAAGATATATTTTGAAAACAAAAAATAAAACATGAATAATTAATTATG
The DNA here is from genome assembly GCA_963932465.1 of Maratus speciosus. Lineage (NCBI taxonomy): Eukaryota > Metazoa > Arthropoda > Arachnida > Araneae > Salticidae > Maratus > Maratus speciosus. Next base: position 170,457,631 of record OZ010790.1, on the reverse strand, counting down.
TCGTGGGCTTTGCCTAAATTTTGTACATTAATTTTATATTCGGAAAATGTCAATTCTATTTTAAACGTTTGAAAGAAGTAGAATAAAAAAAAAAATACTTAAAATAGTGAAACACTAAGAGGAAAAAAAATGACTTGAATGCAAATTATAAAGCAAGAAATGCATATATGACTGAACTTTGAAGACGCTTTCTGCGTGCTCATTAAAAGCTGCAGCCTTAACTGTAATAGAAAGTTTTTAGTTTGAAACGACAGAAATGTTTCGACTACTCTTTGAGAAACTTCTAGTATAACAGATGATCATTTACAAAAATCTTTATAAAAGATAAGTCGAGGTCTGCTTACCTAAAACATTTTTTTAATAATATGAAATTCTCATAATTAGGAAATCGTTTTGTGTTGCTGATGAATTAATTACATTTTATGTTATATGAAAATAAAAAGTTTTTGTTAGAGGCACAGATGCAACTTGGACCACGGTTTAAAAAATTTGTTAATCCGGCAGAAAAATATATTTTACAGTAAATAACATGTTTTTAATAATTTTTGTAATTTTTTAAAGTTTTCTAAGAAGTTCACATCTCAGTCACAATGTGACATCACTGAGTGGTGGCATTTTGGTCACAGATGTGACGTGACCACAGTGACTTACAGTGACGTCACAATGACGTCACTGTGACCATGCATGCTATGAGGGTTAATTTACATAAATGGGGTTTTCATGCAGGATTATCCAATTTGCTTCACATTTGATATACCGGTTTATTCTGATAAGGCGCCTAATGGAGTAGTTTTGAATGTTCATTGGTTAAGTATAAAGGAGAGGGGAAGGGGATTAATCTCCACTTAATTTACATAAATGGGTTTTCAAGCAGAATTATCCGATTTGATACAAATTTGGTACACCGGTTTATTCCGATAAGGCGCTCCCTTGATTAGATTTGCAGGTTCATTGGTTAAGTACTAAGAGGGGAAATGGGGCAGCTAATCTCCCCTTAAATTAGCTAAATGGGGTTTTCATTCAGAATTATACGATTTTCTTCAAATTCCGCATGCATGTTTATTCTCATAAGGCGCTTCCCTGATTAGATTTGGAAGTTCATTGGTTAAGTATAAAAAGGGAAATGGAAAGTGGGGCTAATCCCCCTTTAATTTATTTTTCGAGTTGTATTATTCTTTGAAATAAGAGTATAATACACAATTAGTGTGAATAGCCTGTGAGCACAATACCATCAGTTCAACTGGGCACTTTTCTTTTTATTTATAGGTAAGAGTGATTTGCTTTTCCCCGCCAAAATTTTATTGATATATATTTATATAAAATACTATATTTAATTTTCAATTACCAATAATTAATAGCGGAAGGTTTATATGTAATGGGACCTCGTATAAATTACACAACGCAACCCTTTTATTAGATTACTTTCTTAATGTTTAACGTAAGCGTTGTTGTTATTATTATTCCTTTTTTTTAAATAAACCTTTCGTTACTGCGTTACCCAGAACAATATTCTTATCATTACGAACACAATTCTTTAATTTTGATAAAGTAAAATAGTTGTATCTACACAACAAGGTGGTGGCGTTTGGAATTATGGACAGAAACTAAATAAACCCATCTATAATAATAAGGTGCTCATTTGTGTCCAGCAGTCGTGTCAACTAGGTGTTTAAAATGAGCTGCTTTAACAACTTTTGCAGCGTCAGTGGAGAGTTCCAATATGCTAAGTCTCATAAATTGAAATTTATTTATTTAAATTTATAAGATGTATTGGTCTTGGGAAGATTGTCGTTATCCAGTAAGGTTTTAGATAAGAGTCTATCATATGGATGTATAGAGCTTTCATATATCTGGGTTAATCTTTAAGTTTCTTTAGAAATTTTAGTTTGCGTAGAGTTCAATTTATTTCTTCTTGGTTCACCGACTGCATAACTGTAACTAAATCACTGATGACTGATAATATGTCTAAATCAACATATTCACATTCAGGCCAACATCCTAATCTTGTGTGTGAAAGTAAGCGGGGATTTTAGCTATAGAAATGGTGCATTTTTCATCAAAAAAGGTGATTTATGTAAACTCTACAGATAGTAATAGAGGTGAAGTAATGCTATACTGTAAAAAAAAAAAAAAATCTTTCAATATACACAAAATGTTCCGTAAAATTTTACGGATTAGTTTCATTTTTCTAAGAAAACTGTACAATTTTCGTAATTGCCATTATGAGATTATAATTCCGCATAAATCCAGAATTCTTTAAACGATGTTCAGAAATAATTGAAATGTTTGGAAAGCGAAATAAATAATTGTTGTATGTACCTGTCTTACAATGATATTATTTTCAATGAAACTTCAATATTGGCTAAACGTGACTCTATGTTGAAAATATCCAATGATTTCCCAATGGGGTTGGTTTTATGTGGGTTTACATAGTATTTTAACGCTATAGTATTTTTCTTTCTTTTTTTTTTAAATGAAAAGCTTTAAAATTGTTTTTTTTTTTTTTTTTTTTTTTTTTTTTTTTTTTAGAATTCTTTACAATATTAAAAAAAATAAAATCTTATTAATTATTTTTAAGTTTGAGACAGTGAAATAGGAAGTGTTAGTAGGAAGTTCCCGGCATGGAATATTTTTCACTAAGTTGGTCTTTGCGCCTTTTAAGCAAAAAATAATTTGAAATTTGATTTTCATTTGAAATATTGTATTCAAGGCGAATGTTTCTCTCTGGAAAAATTTCCAAATATTAATAAGGAAGTGTTACAGTTTATTTTTCATAATGATTTTAAAAATAATGTTTCATTTATTTACAGTAAGCTATTATTATCTTAAAAAAAATTAAAAAATCTATTTTTAATTTTAATATTAATTAATCTATTCACTTTAACACATTCGCATATAAAACTTAAAACATATCTGAAATAATATAACGAAATTATTATAAAATTGACGTTTATCTAAAGTATAATAAGCAATAAAGGAAATTTCTATTAATACAATGTAGTAATTTCCTCTATTTGATCATCACATAAATAATTTGAAAAAGTGTATAAAAATGCAAAAAAAATTTATGAAATGCTTGAAAAAAATGTGTTGGTATTCTTGCAAAAATAAAGAAAGAAAGAAAGAAATATAATATTACAAATAATAATAATAATAATAATAAAAATAAAAATCTTGCAAAAAAGAAGCAATTATTACTTATAATACATTCTTTCATGCATGTAATATTTTAAAGACTAAACTTTTTCTTTTATAAAGCATGAAATTAAAAAGCTACATATTCAAAATTATGGAAACATTCAGAATTGTACACTCAATTGAAAAATATTATCTCCACAAAAATACGTTCTTTGTTTAACATGTTGTCCTTACTTCATAAAAAGCATCTGAAATAAGTAACGATATCTGAAAACGCAACTCGTGTTCCCGTTGCATAGTGGTTAGGAGCAAGGCTGAGCTTTTTTGCTCAGCCTTGCTTTTTCTAGCACGCTGTTCCTTTTGCACTGAAGAAGAATCTCGCTAGTAGATTCGAAACAGCTGTTTGCTGCTTTTCATATATTATTTGTGCATTTTAAACGTTGGTTTTTCTGCTTTTTAATTTGATAAACGTGTTCGTAAAAATTGAAATTCGTAAAGATATAAGTTTCTTGAAAAGTTATATGGTTTTTTTTTTTTGTTTTTTTTTTTTTTGTCTTTGAAACAAAAAAATTTAAATACGGAAAATAAATAAATATAAAATAAAAACGGAAAAATTTTGTGAAAAAACGGAAAATTTTCTTGAATTTACAGAAATTTTTTTTCTGTAAAATACGGAAATATTACTGGCGTCTGGATTGCCAGTACAATTTCAGTTTTTTAATGGATATATATATATATATATATATATATATTTTTTTTACAGTGTAACTATAGTAATATATTATCTATTGCCATGGATTGCGCAACAACATATCTGAAACGACAGCATGTACTACGTGTATTTCAATTTGTGTTGAATTCGATGTTATTTCTTTTTGGTTCATCGACTGCACAACTAATTAAATTGCTGATAACTGGCAATATGATCTTCTATGTATATGATATAATTTTATAAATTTCAGTACTTAAATTTCCACAAAATGGCTACCATAATTTAATTTTGATCTGTGTCTATAACCTTTAGAAAATAATTCGTGTATTTATTTTTTACAAAAGTTCAAGAATAGTATAACCTTTCACCTTTTAGTGACAGAATGTTTTATATCTTATTTAAATTAAATTATATCTAATTATAATGTCCAGAAAAAGTATAATGATTTCTTTAATACTTTTTAGCGAAAAATGTCACCGACAGATAGCACACCACCATCTCACACTGTAACAATTCCCAGACGAAACGTATAAAGATGAATAAAAGTTTACAAAGTGTTTATTATGTTTCGCATTTGAAACGCACATAAAGTGTTCTAAAGTTATTTAATTTTTTATTTATTTTTAATATCCTTATAGTTTAAGGCGTTGCATAGGCATGAACATTGAGCACTAAAACAACAAAAAATTCTTAAAAAAATCTCAACTTTATACATTATTCTCCTCCAAGAATAATTTTAATGAATGACATCTGTTGCTTGCTACTCCATTTTTGAAACCACCAGTCGATTTCGGGAGACTATACTGGGTGTCCCCGAATTCATGGGCCAAACTCTAAGAGAAGATAATGTACGCATACAGAAGCAATTTTTGTATACCATCGGAAATATACATACCATACGGGTATACCACATTTTGTATACCATACGGGTCGGAAATGAAACGTTTTGGCGAAAAACAATGTGCAACTGTCAGCGTCTAGCAAGGGATTGGTGTAACTTTTCGCAGATTTCAAGTGTTTCACGAGCATTTGTAGAAATGACTGAAAGTCTTGTAATAAGGTCCTCGTCAGAGTCAACTGGTGTCTCATAGATGAGACATCTGGAACCCTCGAAATTGTATACCAATCGCTAAACGCTGCCAGGTATGTATCGATGTTTGCGGGGCACTTTTGAGCATTTACTCTAATTATGTTAATAAAACGTTTGCTTTCATATATATATATATATATATATATATATATATATATATACAGTCGAACCTCGTTATCCCGACACTCTAAGGACCAGAACAAACTGTCGTCATAAGCGGGGTGTCGCGTTATCCGGAGTTGGAGAAAAGGTTTATAAAAAGCTGTATTTTTAAATAATTTAAGACAATTTCAAATTCATAACTGTTCTTGCAGTTTTAAGCAATAAAACCTTATTATTAAACAAAATAAACACAAAAACAAAATTGAAAATAATAAAAATCAGATTTATGGTGACATGCTTTTTTATTGTTACATGAAATATTAATGAATTAAGGTTTGCTTATCCCTAGATGTGCTTCCTACAATTCTTTTTTCAATATTATACAATGAATTGTAATCAATATTAGGTGTTTCAGCAATGGATGTTAGATAATTTCTGATCGTTTCAATGCAATGCAATGCTTCGATTTTAGTCGGATGAAAAATGCTTTATAAACAAAAGAAAGCACCACCTGACCAGAACAAAAAGACCGCAAGTAGACTGATACGTCTATCTGGAACTTAAGTGGGTCATTCATAGAGTTTGGGTTTATTTATTCAGATAAAAGTTTGAAGTAAAATTTCTGATTTATCACAATGGGCATTTTAGACACTTTTGTGAAAAGTTTGGCTAAGACATTTTTTACCGCTTAATTTCGGTGCTTATAAGATGGATTACGAAAAATGGACAATTTTACTAAACCATCGGGACATTCGGAGTTGAAAATTATACAACGACGTAAAATCCGGAGTTTATTTACATTAAAGTCATATACAGAAAATCGGGACTTTGAAAAACTGACGTGATAAGCGGAGTGACGTGAAAACCGGGTGTCGGGATAACAAGATCCGACTGTATATATATAATACATTTATGTAGATATATATATATTTCTCGAGATGTTTCTTTTGTGTATGATAAGAATATATAATTCATTCTTATTTATAATAGAGATACATTTTAAAATACTTTTTATTTATTGAGATAAAAGTTTGAAATTTTTTGTGATGGTTAACCATATCATTTGTAAACAAAATCACAAATTAAAGCTTCTTTTTTTTACATTAATTTTAAAATTTATTAATAAAGTGGAGTAATTTAAAATTGTTGTAACTCGAAATAGTATTTGTAAAATTTCTTTTTTTTTTGTTTGTTTGTTTAAATAAACAAAAATAAATAAGCTTTAGTTTTGGTTCAGCATTTTTAAAAACATTAATTTAAAATAAGTTAAAAATATTTAAAGTAAAAATTGATAAAATAATGATGTAACTTTTAAAAATATATAATATTTTCAAAAGTAAACATTTTTTTTTTCTAATTTGCTTAATCAAAATTAAAGTAAAGCAATTGAAAACACATTTTCCTAGTTTGAAACGTTTATCTTTAACTGATCTTGACTTATAACAATTTATATACGAGAAATGGAGAAAAACCCATCATGATTAAAAACACATTTTCACAAGAAGTCGTTGAAGAAGACAACCATTGCTTGAACGCTAGATTTTGAAAATAAAGCAAAACGAAAAAAATAAAATTTATTTTCCCAATTAAGAAAAAACATGATTTAAACGTCATGTTAAGCAGAAAAAATAGAGAAATTTTTAATGCAATAATTGTTTTTAGAAAATTTGAAGATTTTTGTGACCCGGACCCCTTAATACACCTCCAAAGACATTGACGTCCGAGCTTATACATAAATTGCAAAAGAAAACATCTTTTTAACTTAATCTCATGCGTCTACATTAATAAAAACCTGTCATCTTTCTCTTTAATTTGACAATTTTAAATCAATTTTGTTTTAAGAAAAAACTAACTTGAAATCATTAAACTCTTTGGCAGTTTAATTTCCGCGAATTGACTGACGTAATTTAATTAGGAACCTATAGGTATAGTTAGACAGAAGTAATCATTCCTCTATCCTAATAATTTCCTACTCATTTTTTATCATCACTCAATAATTAAAAAAAACAATTTAATTAGTTAGTGCTTTTTTTCAATTCATAATTTGATTTGATATAATTAATATTCGGAAATAATATTTTACTTTACAGATAGAGAGAAAAATAATACTTAAATTATCTTTTTTTGGTTAATTTTTTTTAATTTGGTACCATTTTTGAGTAAAAGTAACTTAATTTAAAATTATTTAGGAGAGCATTTGGATGTTTTTTAGCTTCAAAAAATACCGTTTTAAGTAAGTTTTAAATGTTTTATATACGTTATTTTCTTAAAATGTGTGAAAATTTAAGTATTTTTTAAGAACAAAAGTAAATACAAAGTTCTTAAATTGAATTTAATCCTTTTTTTTAATTATAGGAATTTTATTTTAATTTACTTTTATTATATTTGTATTTGTGTTTTGTAAAGTGTGTAATTTTACCTTTTGATTAGGGTTTCAAAACATTGGAAATTTAAGCTTGTTGGATTTACTTGCAAATTCAAACTACTTTATTTGTTTTTCGTAGAGCCATATTTGTAAATCTAGTTTAATCTTGGAATTGGATTTTCTTGCGTTTCTCCAGAGGGATTTTTTTCTAACCTACGTAATGATGAAAAAACCCGGTAAATAAGCCTCCCTTAGAAGGATGAAGGATAATTTTCATTACGGAGGAGTAGGACTGACCGATATCTGAAAATTAATACCACAATATATGAACAAGTTAATACTTATATTGGTGATATATCGCGATACTAATTTAAAACGGGGGGGGGGGGGGCATTTACAAATTTTGAAAGACAATATAGTAGGAAAAATTTAAACTCAAAACAAAGTAGAAAACAATGAATCATTGTGTTTATATCTATTCACTCAACATAATATTTTTACTTTTTTATAAATATGGAAATTTTCTTAAATATTTTTAAAACTAAATATAAAAATATTAGCCAATTGACCAATAACTATTTGTATTTAAACCATTACCTTCATAAACCTGATTTTAGACGTAGTATTTTCTTTATTCTTCTCATATTATTGAACGTTTTAAAAAAATCATTTCTTGTTCACCATCATTTAATTTTGAGGTGTATGATTAAATACATGATTTGGGGAAAATAAATTATTATATAAAATAAAATTCAAAATTGTTTACATAAAAAATTATAAAATATTCTTTTTATAGAATTTAAATTATGATTAAAGTTGGTTAAAAGTATAATTTGTTGTTGTTGTTGTTTGGTTCATATTGAAGTTAGAGAGATTAGGCCTGATTGTATTTATTTTGTGTATGTGTTGGCAACGTTTTGCATGGGCCAAACATCTTGTACACACACACACACACACACATACACATATATATATATATATACAGTAAACTCCCGACTATCCGGCCTAATGTGGCGGAAGGGTAGGCCGGATAACAAAAAAACCGGATAGGCCGGAGTTCTACAAATATTTACTAACTTTGTGCCCCCCCCCCCCCGCCATGATATTAAAAACACGTGTTACACATATTAAGATAAATTTTATATATACAATACATACAGTTTATAAATAAGCAATACATTAACATAAAACGTAATCCTAATTCCTAAAAAAGTGAGTAAATCTTATTTTACTGTTTATTAATAAATGATTGCACAAATATGGAAAGTTATGCATAAGATAAAAGTCAAAACATACAGTTTTTAGTTTTTGAAAAGACTTAATAGAGGACTACTTCTCCCTGTTAGCCCTCTTCCGCGACGTAATGTCCCTCTATTTATGCAATGCAAGTAGATGATATCAGGTGGCGCCGATTCCTGCTGACTAATGTGATGCAGTGCTGTCTCAATCGTCTTAAACCTTGAAAAATGTGGGGTGAGATTTTTCCTGGAATTCTTTCAATCTTATATTTCTGATATTTCTCCCTATGTCAATAGTTCTACAATATCGTTTTCAATTAATTCATTAACTTCGTCGTTTGCCATCCATTCTGTAATGTCTTCTACATTGACGTCGTCAGAGCCCGGGATATTTTTCAGCAACGATAGAAGCTTATCGTCTCATCTCCCATTTAGTTTCCAACACGGGTTTATGTCCATCTTTTTAATCCAATAGGATGTTCCAAGACCATGCAATTACTATGTTTGGAATTTATTCCCATGTTTTTGGCACCCACCTGGACGGAAACCTGACTGCTTTGGCCGCTTGCAATATTCTTTTTTTATTTTACTAGGCCGGATAGTCGGGAATTTACTGTATATATATATATAACTTTCTGTACAATAATACCAATGAAAGATAATGAAAATGACCGATAATGTGAAAACACGACCACCACATTAGCCAGATGGTATGTAAAAAGTATAGTCCCATGTACTAAAACGCAAATTGACTGTGTATGAATGACAGATAACACATAATGTCCATGACCAAGATTTCAAAATCATTTGTTATAAGAATAGCAATAATCACAAAAAGTTTTTGACATGTAGCTTAGTAATAAGATATTATAGAAACAAAGAAAATACATCATATTATGCGCATTAGCAGCAGTAAAATAATGTATTTAAAAATTATGAAATTATATTTATGCCAAATTTGGGCTGTTAATTAGTTAAATAACTAATATTCAGCTGCAATAACACATATTTTCCATGAAAATATTTACTTAAAATAATACTATCCATAAAAGATTGCGCACGTGCAGCAATTCATTATGGAAGTTTAATATATAAAACTTTCTGTACAATAATATCATTGAAAGATAATGAAAATGACCAGTAATATGAAAACAGAACCACCACATTAGCCTGATATGTAAAAAGTATAATCCCATGTACTAAAATGCAAATTGACTGTATATATGTATATATATATATATATATAATTTGACTGGGGCCTTTCTTACGGAATAGGCCCCTGCAGACTAGCCAGCATCAGGTTCATTAAGCCGATTAAACCCAAATCCAGTCGTGTTGATGCCGATTTTTCTCGCTGTGGGTCGGGTTGATTTTTTTTTCGGATTGGGTTTGGACATCCGAGGGAGTAGATATTGTGGCTCAATTTAAGCACGACAGTCAATAAATACATGATCTGACGACAACCGAATTGAAGATATTGGTATGAAGTATTCGGTGCTACTTTTACATGTTTGAAATCGCAATGTGTGCAAAAAAATTATTCTCCGTTATTCTGCTATACCAGTAGCGTTAGAGCTTAGATATTCTTATGCGATATTTAAAGAGTATCAATATATAACTGACTAGCAAACCCCGCGGCTTTGCTTGCGTAATAGTTGAAATATGTCAAGTGATATTTGCATAAATATTTTTTATTAGAAGAACACTTTTTGAAATAATTCAAAAATTACAAATTAAGCCACAGTTTGACAAAAGTTCAGTATAAAAGTGCAACAGACAGAAATGAGATTTTAATTAATAAGAAGAACTAAAACTAATTCCAATTAAATAATAATTTAGAAAGTATTTTGTGACTTTTATGCTCATTTCAGCATTCACTTGAAGTTTTAAATTTTATAGAAACCATCTTAACACATTTACAACTTAAAATTAAACATCATGTAAATTTCCAAGCTTCTTGTCTAACAGTCTACCACCTCTCTGTTGTTAGTGGCACCAACATAAAATGCCGAAACAGAGTTTAAGTATAATGTTCGAAAAATGTTGAAACAGAGACTGTCACTATTAATTTGCCAACATTAACCTTGAAATCGGTTGGTATTTCCTATTATTCCATAGAAAACAGAATTTAGATGTTTTTAAGGCTTTCTTGTTGTTCCTGCTAACCAGGTGGTAGTGACACTGGCATAAAATATAGTCCGTTTAGGGTCAGGGACTATCCCTCTTGATTCGAAACCAATAACTTCTGTAATCGGTTTATTATTTCCTGAGATTCCATAGAAATCATAATTTAGGACTCTTTTAGAATGCTTTTCATTCCTTTACTTCGCTTCACCCCTTTTTAATTTCGAACTTATTTTCGACTATTCTTAGAGGACATTTATATTTTATATGTATTACCGTGCTATATTTAAAGATTCTAGCCTCTTTAGTACCGCAGAAATCGCAATTTAGAAAGTTTTTTGCTATTGCAACCCTCGACAGAAAATATAGCTTATGTTTGAGCAGGTTCTATCACCATCAATTTGCAACCATTATGTTTGAAATCCGTTTTGTATTTCAGAAGATTGCATAAAAATCGTAATTTAGAACGCTTATAGAACATTTTTCGCTCACTTTACCCTTTTTAATTTGGAATTTTCTTTCAATATTTCTTAGAAAGCATTTGCATCTTTGAAGTAATTACCATTCCAAATTTAAAATGTTAGAGTCCCCTCAGTAACACAAAAACGCAATTTAGAACATATTTTGCTCCTGTAACCCCCAGGTGGTAGTGACAACAACGTAAAATATAGGCTATGTTGGAGCGGGGACTGTCAGCATCAATTTGAAACCATTACTTCTGAAATCTGCTTATATTTCTGAGATTGCGTAGAAATCGCTCTTTAAAACGTTTTTAGAAAGCATTTCGTTCATTTTTACCCCTTTTAAATTTCAAATTTTTAAGGAACTCTTCTCAGAGGTTATTTACATTTCATACGTATAATTACTATGCCAAATTTCAAGTTGCTAGCCCCTGCAGTATCACAAAAACCACAATTTAGAACGTTTTTTTTTAAATGCTACCGCAAGATGGTAGTGACGCCGACATGGAATAAATCGTATATTGGAGCAAGGGCTGTCATCGTCAATTTCCAAACATTACTTTTGAAATCGGTTGGGTATTTACTGAGAGTGCGTAGAAATCGCAATTTAGAAAGTTTTTTAGAACGCTTTTCGCTCATTCTCACCTCGTTTAAATTTCGATTTTTAGGAAATTTTCTTAGAGATCATATGTAACTTATAAATAACTATTCTGCCTAATTTCAGGATTCAAGGCCCTTCAGTAACACAAAAATCGCAATTTAGAACCTTTTTTTGCTTCTGCAACAGCTAGGTGGTAGTGACGCCGACATGAAATAGAGCCTATGTTGGAGCAAGGGCTGTCATTATCAATTTCCAACCATTACTTTTGAAATATGTTGGGTACTTTCTGAGATTGCGTAGAAATTGCCATTTAGAACGTTTTTTTAGAACTCCTTTCGCGCATTTTCACCCCTTTTAAATTTCGAATTTTTTAAGAAATGTTCTTAGAGATCATTTATATCTTATAAGTAACTACCATTCCAAATTCCATGTATCTGGTCCCTTCAGTAACACAAAAATCGGAATTTCGAACGTTTTTTTTTTTTTTTGCTCCTGCACCACCTTTAGGGGTAGTGGCACCGACATAAAATGTAGCCCATATTGAAGAAAGGGTTGTCACCATCATTTTGACACCATTATTTTTGAAATCGGTTTGGTACTTCTTGAGATTGCATAAAAATCGCCATTTAGAACATTTTTTATAACTCTTTTTACGCATTCACCCCCTTTTAAATTTTGAATTTTTTAAGAAATGCTCTTCGAAATCATTTATATCTAATAAGAAACTACCATGCCAAATCCCATGTATCTGGGCCCTTCAGTAACACAAAAATCGCAATTTCGATTTTTTTTTTTTGCTCCTGTACCCCCTTTAGGGGTAGTGGCACCGATGTAAAATGCAGCTTATGTTGGAGCAATGGTTTTCACCATCATTTTGACACGATTACTTTTTAAATCGGTTTGTTACTTCCTGAAATTGCCTAAAAATCGCCATTTAGAACGTTTTTTAGAACGCTTTTCGCGCATTTTCACCCCTTTTTAATTTCGATTTTTTAAAGAAATGTCCTTAGAGATCATTAGTATCTTATAAGTAACTACCATTCTAAATTTCATGTTTCTAGGCCCTTCAGTAACACAAAAATCGCATTTTTAGAATGTTTTTTGCTCTTGCACCCACTTTTGGCCAGTGGTACGGACATAAGATATAGCCTATGTTCTAAGTTGGACTAACACCATCATTTTGATACCATTACTTTTGGAATCGGTTCGGTAGTTCCAGAGCTTTCCTCTTACAAATAAACAATTTTTACCTCTTTATAATATTAGTATAGAAGTATAGATTAGTATAGATATATTGATAAATAATCCAGCCCTATGGAGGACAAACACTCAAGGAGGATTCCCAACCGTTCGACCAATACACAGACACAGACACAGATGATTGTGAGATAATCGGCAATAACAAATCCACCAGCGCCATCACCCCTGATTCTTAAGTCATGACATAAGCATTGTATTAGACTAGAAATAACACATGTCTGTAGTTATTTTTAACAACGGATTTCAACATAGTAGAAAAATGTTTATAAACTCGGTTTATCAGTCGGCTATCCGTGCTCTAACTCTCGTAAATATGTTTTGGTTGTCAGATATATGCTATTGATGTTTTCTATGCCATGTTTGCTGTAGGGTGTAAGTAGCATATACAGTATGCTTACAGAGACACTCAAAAGAATCCCGTCACTTTATGGTTTATGGGGAAATTTTGTTTGTGGTTTAATGATGTTACAAAAATTCAAAAATAGTAAAATTTATATGCATTTTTGAGCCGCACTGAGGTGCTTCCTGTAAAAAATGGAGTTCAAAGAATTTATCATTTATTTACAGGGTCTCACAGAAGAATTCTTTTACATGGAAAACTTGTTTGCTACGTATTTGAATATTTTACACTATTCATTTTCACACCTTACAAATGCAGTATTTATTGAATAATATTATAAATATTTTTGAGATGCATTACAAGTTATTTTTTCTTAGAATATGACGTCCAGAACACTTGTCGTTGATCTATAGGAACACTCAAAATATGTTGGTACAGTATTTTGTCTTCGGCTGTAAAAGCTGGCGGTAAGTAGCATGTGGTATGTGGTTTTGTGTTTAAGTAAATTTTTCCATCTCAGAAAAAGCATTTCAAATATAGCTTTTCTAAAAAATTTCAGATTATAAAAGGTTTTTATTTGATGCTAAATTAAAATTGTATCTAACATCGAACATTTAAGACACCAAATTATTTTTAAATTTAATCGTATTTGGTTTGCTAACAAACTGTTTTGTTTTCCTGATTAAAGGTGAAATGTAAGCAAGCGTAGTTCAATCCAGAAATAAGTTTTCTTTCCATGACTTGGCCCCACCAGTGGCTGAGAGGTTCTGCTCTCGAAGTTGGTAGACGGGAGGTGCTGGGTTCGAACCCAATCGCGCCCGTCGGCCTAACCGTTTCGGAGTTTTCGTGGTTTTCTTCGAAACCTTGGATTTCCATGCGTAAATACGGGTTAGGTTCCCTTAGAAAGACCCCCACGAAGGGCACTCTCCCTCGGGCCTATATCTCAAGTGTAGATAATCGGCCGTCATAAATCAACCAACCTTTCCATGACTTGTCTCATCTCGTGTGCAAATGCCCTGCTTCAGGTTATCCCCATCACTGCAGTATAAACTAAGTATGCGGTCCTCTTGTAGAAACACTTCCACACATTTCTTTTATAAATCTTGCAATCAAATAAAGAAAATTAAATTAATTTTGTGTTGGAAAAAATTTTAAAATATTGGAACTAGGTATCTATTAAGAAAGATTAAAAGTAATTATTATTCAAAATCATATCATAAGAAATTTAACCTGCCATATTCTCAATGCTTTCCATAATGTAGTAACCTCCGTTATATTGTAACCTTGATATATAGCTCATTTGCATATAACGTTCTGTTTTGAAGTACTATGAAAAATATGTAATTTTCCTGAACATTCCTCATTTATTCATTTCACATTCATTTTCATAATTATTTTAAATCACATTCGTCAGTTCTCTTAAGAAAATAAACGGTCAAGTGCGAGTGTCAGTCGCGTGCAGAGGGTTCCGTACAATAAATATAATATATATCAAATATAATTTCCGTTCAATAAATATACTGTATTATTACAAAAAAAATGTTGCTAAAAGAATAATATGACTTTGTAAAAAACTATACAACGTAGGATTAGGTATAGTTGTATATACTAGAAAAGTATAAAAGTATATCATGAAAGTTCAGATAGATGAAGCCTAAATAGTATCAAATATCTCTATTCTGTATAACTCTTTTTTTTTATCTTTTCCTTATCTGTTTATGATGAACTTAATTCGGTGCTGACAAAAAAAAAGTACTGCATATTTTAATTTCATTTGGTGTTTTATAAACCCAAATTCAGCGTAGTAATAATCTTTTCTTTTTACAGTGTACCTAAAACAAAATCCTTGTTTAAAGCTTAAACTTGGTAATGTACTAAACGCGGTTCGAAAGGCGGTCGCAAATTTGCAACGTCACCTTGGTCTGTGGCTCATTATCCAGATAGGTTTTTAATTAATCTTTAAAGACACGTGTGGTGCATTGAGAAAGCAAACCTATTGCAAATCCCATAGTAATTATGTGATTAATTCTAATTAAATTAGTCTCTTTTTAACAGTTTAACGCTTATTGCTTTTATACTCCTACTGGGCATTTCAATACACATATCGTTAAAAGTTATTATCTACTCTTTAAAATCCGCTGGCGCATAGCGTAAGTCGCCCGTGTCTTTATGTATGTCGAAACTGTCCGTATCTTTATAGGTTAATAACTCTGCTAATTACTAACAATTGTTTTCGAAAATCATTATCAACAATCATTCTGCGACGATAGGTACTCCCAGCTAGATGAGCATTCGAGATATGTACTTAAACCTATATAGAGGAGGAATAAACTAAGATAAAAACAATCGCAGCGGAAAACGGTTACCCGAGACAATTTATCAATAAAGTAATTAATGAGTTTAAAAACAGGAATTATATAAAAAAGAGTACAAATTTTTCAAATTTTTGTAATAATGATTACGTTCCTCAGCTTTATGAGAGAATTAGATATGCTTTAAAAAAATATAGCTAAACCTCCAGTTAAACTTCAAAACCTAGTTCACAGAAAAGTTGATCCAGTTAAAGAACATGGCAAAGCAGGAATTTATATAATCCCATTCAGATATAAAAATAAAAATAAAAATAGAACTTTTACGTGTTAGATTAAAAAGTGAGACTGAAGGTAAATAACAATATTCACATTCAATCACAAAATAAAGATAAGGTAAAACTCCTTACCTTTTAATTGTAGATCGTCCACTTCAAAGCAGGTAAGTTTCTTCTTCATATCCAATGAGAAAAAGTTGATTAAATCCAAGATAAAACTGAAATATTCAGCGATGTGTCACCTATAAGAACTGATGAATTTATTTTATTAAAAGATTATGTATCCTTTTTGTGTGATATATATTTCAGGAACATTGTGAAGATTCTGGTTTTAAACTATATTTTATCTACGCTTATAAATACAAACTGAGCATGCATTTTTGCTCCCTTCTCAATACATTGCAGAAAACACACTGAAGAAATTATAACATACACAAAAGGATTATTGATAAATGATTAAAATAACAAATAAAATGAATCCTAATTATAGATATGAATAAAATACTTAAAGTCATAAATTAAGAAAATAGTTCTTTCATGTGTCACAATAATAGTCATTTAATTTGAATGTTTTGTTTCTTATCCACATACTCACAAACAGGAAGTAATCTTGTAAAGTAATAAACAAGTGTTTTTTTATGACAGCTAAAGTGTTTTTGAATGGCAGGAGAAAACAGTTTATCTTGATTAATGATAAGTTTATATAATTTTGAAAGAGATTAGTTTTTATAGCATGATTGATGGTGTTTATCCAATTCTGAAAGAGATTAGCTTTTCTAACATTACGTACATTGGAATGACAACCAAAAGACTACAGGAAAGGTTGAAAGAACATATGGCTGATATAAGAAAAGGAAACCAATCTACAGCTTTGGCTCGGTTAAATTTAGAAGCTGACATTGACATCTTTTTTAGTAAAGCTAGGATCATCGCACAAACAAATCAATTTAACACATGCATTTTGAGAGAATCTATAGAGAATTTAGTCAGAGGTAGGAACACTTGTAATGATGCATTATCATGTCATATACTGAGCATTTGGTTTGGTCTGCTTTGGGTCAATGGTGTATGAAGCTTGGAATGGCCAAAGTCGCTATGAACTCATCCGCCTTCCTTCCCCTCTCCCTCCCTCCTTCCCATCCCCTCTTTTTTAGTTTTGGTATCGCCCTGCGTTATTTAAACCGGTATGCATTCTGCAGGTCTTCTTCTCATTTTTTCACCCCATTGATGATGACCAGGGCTTGGTCGAAAACGCTCGGGAAATTTTAACATCTGAATATTGGTTTTAATGTTTAAAACCTTATAATTGTTTGTAACACCTATTTTAGTAATACAAAGCTGTGAATCATTTTAATGTATTCATCTTTTAATCCAAACTTGGTACTTTTGTTCATCTGAGTTATTGTTATATCGTTATTGGCGCGATTACCCGTAGGCAGCTGGGTTATTTTTATGTGACTTTTCCACATGTATTTACGCTAAATAACTCTTTTCATCACAATTGCTTTCTTTTAACCGGTATTTTCGAAACATCTGTGCATAATGTTACACATATAAAAATATGTACATTAGGGTGGGTCGAAAAAACCGAAATATTTATAAGCGAAATGTAATAGAGCGGAAAAGTTGCCTTTTGTAATAAATAATAAATTCGTAAAATATTACACCGATCGGTTAATATCTTTTACCGCCGCAAGGGGGCCAAAGTTTCAAAAAATCGCAAAAAACATGTTTTTTTTTCAATATTTTTTTTAAATTATCCAAACGTACGAATGCAATTTCTAATAGGACGCAATAGCTACATGAAGATATAAGAAATGCCCCAGTAAATGTTCATTATGATAAAGTCATATCTTTTACTGCCGCAAAGGGACCATATTTTAAGAAGAAATTGTAAAAATTTCAAATTTTCATTTTTTCTAAATTTTTATAATTTCTATAATATGTCTAGAAGTAAATAAATTTACTTCATATCTATTAATATGTCTTAAATATTGTTAACTATTTGTTAAAGACTGGAAAATAAAAACGGTAATCATTCATTGTTCTTGACAATCGCTTCATCTACTGTTGTTTTGCTGCATATCAGCAATCAGCAGTTCATATACCAAAAATCACAAAAATGATATAAAATGAACAAAATATTTTAGTATTTTATTATTTAAAATACAGAGATGTTTAACCGAAATTGATTAAATAAACTTAAAATGAAGAAGTATTTAAAGTAATTGAATTTTGTTATATAACTTGCTTCCAAGTAAAGCCATTGTTTCTCGAGAGGCCGAAATTGAGCATATGTGCTCCCCCCTCTATTTGGTCCACTAACTTTACCAGCACTTCAGAGAATAATTGCAAGCTTCTTTCTTCTGACTGAATGGGACAAGGAAAATTATAATAGCTGGTATCTTTAATCGAACATTCTAAACGCACCAGCGTCGTTAGATCGTCAGTCGTTAGACAAACAGTAACAGGCGGTTTCGTTAGTTTACAATTTTTGCCACTCGATTAAATCCATGCAATTTCAAACTTCAAAGTTCAAGTCTGGAATGACGAAGTGACGAAAGGCACTATTCGTGTCCACAGAACTTCGCGCTTTGACACTTTTCTTTATGACTGGGGTCCTGATGTCCTCTCATTCATATGCTATCATTCCAATGAGGCTATTTTCATGATTTGCGAAACAGTCATTTCGTGAAATTACAGAAATTATCATCTTTCGTAGATTACATGGCAGGTAACGGGGGTTACTAATTATAGCCCACAGAATCTGAAAAACATGATGAATTCATTTTAATTGTGAACCAACTCATGTAGTATATTTTCAGGATGTACTCATTGAGTGTATCCTGAAAGTGTACTGCATCAGCCGATTGCCAAAGCACGAAGTTCTGTGGACACGAATAGTGCCATCCGTCATTTTGTTATTCCATACTTGAAATTTAAAGCTTAAAATTGCATGGTTTTCGTCGAAAGGCAAAACTGTAAACTAACGAAACCACCTGTTACGGTTTGTTTATTGACTGACCACCTAACAACGCTGGTAAGTTTAGAATGTTCGATTAAAGATACCAGCTATTATAAATTTCCTTGTCCCACTCAATCAGTAGAAATGAAATTAGTCACTAAAGTGCTAGTAAAGTTTGTGAATCAGAACAGAGTGAGGATCACATATGATCAATTTCGGCCTCTCGGGGAACAATGGCTTTATTTTAAAACAAGTCATATTATGAAATTCATTTACTTTAAATACTTCTTCATTTTAAGTTTATTTAATCCGTTTAGGTTAAATATCTCTGTATTTTAATTAATAAAATTCAACAACATTTTGTTCATTTTAGATCATTTTTGTGATTTGTAGTATATGAACTGCTGATATGCAGTAAAACAGAAGTAGATGAAGCGATCGTCAAGAACAATGAATGATTACCGTTTTTATTTTCCAGTCTATGACAAAAAGTTAACAAAATTTATGACATATTAATAGATATAAAGTAAATTTATTTACTTGTAGACATATAAAAATTATAAAATTTCGGAAAAATTGAAATTTTTACAATTTCTTTTTTTAAATGGTCTCTTTGCGGCAGTAAAATATATGATTTTATCATAATGAACATTTACCGGGACATTTCTTATATCTTCATGTAGCTATTGCGTTCTATTAGAAATTATATTCGGACGTTTAGATAATTAAAACAAAATATTGAAAAAAAACATGTTTTTTGCAATTTTTTGATACTTTGGCCCCCTTGCGGCGGTAAAAGATATAAACCGATCGGTATAATATTTCATGAATTAATTCTTTATTACAAAAGGCAACTTTTCCGTTCTATTACATTTCGATTGTAAATATTTCGGTTTTTTCGACCCACCCTAATGTACATATCTTAAAATGTACACTGTATCTAGGCAATTGGTTAAAAAAATCACGGAATGATTTATGACTTTTAGTAAAGTTGATTTCTCACGAATTATCTTTCATTGTTGTATACATTTTCCGATTATAAGCATTAAACTATATAGTTATATATGTCGTAGGCTAATTGAGAAATCTGGCTCTTTGCAAAGAGCCGGGCTAATTGGAGAATCCACCTCCCTTTTTCCGATTAGCCTGATATTTTTCAGGCTTATTGCAAAGAGCCTAGAAAGCGTTAGGCTAATTGAAAAATGACCACTTCTTATCTGATCAGGGTAATATTTTTAGCTCACAGGCTATCAAAGCCAGAGAGCTTACGTTCCCGAAGATTCTGTATGTACGTGTGTACGTACGTATGTACGTAACGCGATAACTCTTGATAGAAATATCCGATTTGCTTAATTTTTTTTTTTGGTTCATTCTGATAAGATGCTTCCCTGATTAGTTTTTGGGGTTCAAGGATAAAGGGGGGAAAAGGGGGGCTAGTCCCCCCCCCTTAATTTATATAAATGGGTTTTTCATGCAGAAATATTCGAATTGCTCCAAATTTGGTATACCGGTTTATTGTGTTAAGGAGCTTCCCTGATTAGATTTGGAAGCTCATTATTTAAGCATAAAAGGGGGAAAGGGAGGCTACCCCCTTAATTTAGATAAATCGGTTTTTCATGATGAATTATTCGATTTGCTCCAAATTTGGTATACCGGTTTATTAAGTTAAGGAGCTGCCTTGATTAGATTTGGAGGTTCATTAGTTACATATAAAGGGAGGAAAGAGGGGCTATCCCCCCCCCCCCGTAATTTAGATAAATGGGTTTTTCATGCAGAAATATGCGATTTGCAATAAATTTGGTATACCGGTTAATTATGTTAAGCAGCTTCCCTGATTACATTTGGAAGATCATTATTATGTATAAAGGGGGGAAAGGGGGGCAATTGCCTCTCCCCTTAATTTAGATAAATGCGTTTTTCATGTAGAATTATTCGATTAGCTCAAATTTGGTATACTGGTTTATTATGTTAAGGAGATGGCTTGATTAGATTTGGAGGTTCATTAGTTAAGTATAAAGGAAGGAAAGTGGGGGCTACCCCTCATTAATTTAGGTAAATGGGTTTTTAATGCAAAATTATTCGATTTGCTGCAAATTTGGTATACCGGTTTATTATGTTAAGGAGCTTTCCTGGTTAGATTTGGAGGTTCATTAGTTAAGTATAAAGGGAGGAAAGGGGGGCTAGACCCCCCCCCCTTAATTTAGATAAATGGGTTTTTCATGCAAAGTTATTCGATCTGCTCCAAATTTCGTATACCGGTTTATTATGTTTAGGAGCTTCCCTGATTAGATTTGGAGATTCATTAGTTAAGTATAAAGGGAGGAAAGGAGGGCTAGACCCCCACCCCCTTAATTTAGATAAATGGGTTTTTCATGCAGAGTTATTCGATTTGCTCCAAATTTCGTATACCGGTTTATTATGTTAAGGAGCTGCCTTGATTAGATTTGGAGATTTATTGGTTAAGTATAAAGAAGGGACAAGGGCTAGTGTCCCCTTAATTTAGATAAATGGGTTTTTCATACAGAATTATTCGATTTGCTTCAAAATTTGATATACCAGTTTATTACGATATGGCTTCCTTCATTTGATTTGGAGGTTCATTGGTTAAGTATAAAAGGGGGGAAAGGGGGTAATTACCCTCCCTTTAATTTAGATAAATGGGTTTTCATGCAGAATTATCTAATTTAGTTCAATTTTTTTCAACCGGATCCGAACTTGAAGGTTCCATTTGAAGTGAACCCGAAAACCGACCACAACCAGGTTTCGGATTGAGTTCAATTAGAACGTTCTGGTTCGGATCGGGTTGCCAGTTAACGGAGATTATTTTGTCTGGCTTGCATCGGGTTATAGTTCTTTGGAATATTTTTGTCGGTTAAGATTTGGTTCGGGACTGGTTTCAGGTTGACTTCGAATGGAATTTTTAGGTTCTGGTAGCGTTGCGTGTCCACGGAAACTAATTTGTCTTGTTCGGATCCGGTTATGGATCTTTGGAATATTTTTATCGGTTATCAGATTTGGTTCGGGATTTCGGGTTTTTTCAAATGGAACTCTCAGGTTCGGGTCGGGTTGCATGTAGACTGAAATTATTTTGTCTTGCTCGGATCGGGGTACGGTCTGTTGTAATTTATTTTTCGGGTTTGAGTAGGGTTATGCGTTAATAAACCTAATAAAAAGAAAATTGCCCAGTTAAACTGATGGCATTGAGTTCACAGTCTATTCACACTAATTGTATATTATACTCTTATTTCAAAGAATAACGCCCCTCGAAAAATAAATGAAGGGATTAGTCCCCGTGCCCCCCTTTCTATTTAACCAAAGAACCTCCAAATCTAATCAGAGAAGCTACTTAACATAATAAACTGGTATACCAAATTTGAAGCAAATCAGATAATTCTGCATGAAAAAACTATTTCACTAAATTAAGGGGGGGGGGGTATTAGCTCCCCCATTTCTCCCTTTATGCTGAACCAATGAACTTTCAAATCTAATCAGAAAAGCTCCTAATTAGAATGAACCTAGAAAAAAAATAAACTAAATTAGATAATTCTGCATGAAAACCCATTTATCTAAATTAAGGGGAGGGGAAACTGCCCCCCTTTCCCCCCTTTTATACTTAACCAATGAACCTCCAAATCAAATGAAGGAAACCATATCGTAATAAACTGGTATATAAGATTTGAAGTAAATCGAATAATTCTGTATGAAAAACCCATTTATCTAAATTAAGGGGACACTAGACCCTGTCCCTCCTTTATACTTAACCAATAAATCTCCAAATCTAATCAAGGCAGCTCCTTAACATAATAAACCGGTATACGAAATTTGGAGCAAATCGAATAACTCTGCATGAAAAACCCATTTATCAAAATTAAGGGGGGGGGGGGTTGCCCCCCTTTCCTCCCTTTATACTTAACTAATGAACCTCCAAATCTAATCAGGGAAGCTCCTTAACATAATAAACCGGTATACGAAATTTGGAGCAAATCGAAGGATACGTGAAAAACCCGTGAGAAACTCTACGTGAAAAACCCATTTATCTAAATTAAGGGGGGGGGGGGGTCTGGCCCCCTTTCATCCCTTTATACTTAACTAATGAACCTCCAAATCTAATCAGGGAAGCTCCTTAACATAATAAACCGGTATACCAAATTTATAGCAAATCGCATATTTCTGCATGAAAAACCCATTTATATAAATTAAGGGGGGGACTAGCCCCCCTTTTCCCCCGTTATTCTTAACCAACGAACCCCAAAAACTAATTAGGGAAGCACCTTATCAGAATGAACCTAGAAAAAAAAATTTGAAGCAAATCGGATATTTCTATCAAGAGTTATCGCGTTACGTACATACGTACGTACGTACGTACACACTTACATACAGAATCTTCGGGAACGTAAGCTCTCTGGCTTTGATAGCCTGTGAGCTAAAAATATCACCCTGATCGGATAATAAGTGGTCATTTTTCAATTAGCCTAATGCTTTCTAGGCTCTGTGCAATAAGCCTGAAAAATATCACGCTAATTGGAAAAAGGGAGTTGGATTCTCCAATTAGCCCGGCTCTTTGCAAAGAGCCTAGGCTGTTTGCAAAGAGCCGTATTTCTCAATTAGCCTACGACATATACAGTGGGTTGCCAAATTATTAGGGACATTCATGAAGTATAGGGTTTTTGTACAATATTAGGATATAATTTGAATATAAACATTGTTTTTAAGTTTAAAAAGCTTTCTTATTATAGTTGAAGTATTTACGCAATATTAGCATATGAAAAAACCCCAACAAAAATATAATATAGTCAATTTACCAATGTTAAGTAAAGAATACTAGGACTTCCCTCAGAGGGATTAGTCTGAGCGATATTACTGAGAACATAGATTTAATAATAACATGTGGAAGCAAAGAAAATGAGATGTTATCTTTAATTGTCCATATACTGCGAAAAATTGAAATGATGAAAATAAACGAATTGTAGAATTACAAAATCTTATATATAAATTCGTATACACTGTTTAAAAAAATGGGAAATCAAACCATTCAAGACAGCCATGCATGGATATAAAATTGAAAGTACGCAATATATTAAAAGTAAAATAGAAAATGAAACACTAATTTACTTATATCGGAATTTTAACTGCATAAAATGATGTCAAGAGCATAATCAGACGCTCCGCACCAATTTGAGTAACTTTAAATGACAAATATATGATGTTTAAAAAGAATGGACTATACTTTATATGGTGTGTGCTCCCCCGGAATAGTTAATAATGTACAATATCTGTTTTCCACGGATGCAATGAGGTTGTCGATAACATTTAAGGAATTCTCTTCTCAAAATCTAATATAGTATCAAAGTACCGAATACATCAAAAGTGGCATGCAATGCTTCGTTAGAGTATGTTTTAGATATGCTCGATCGGATTTAAAAGATGAGTGTATGCTGGCCACTACATACGCTGTATTGTTTTGTTTTCAAACATATTCTGCACAAGTTGAGCTGTATTTAGCATGTATTAAATAAAAGAAATCGGCAATGATTACAACATAAAGTATGACACAAGATCTGAATATATCGTCTGCATAACTTTTGAGCTGTCAAAGTGTCATTTGAAGTAATTTACAAATCCATACATATTTATTCAGCAAATCATGCAAGCTAACATACGCCAATATGAACCCGATTACAAAATTTCACCAGAATAAGTTAATATATAAAAAATCTACTAATGATAATTGAGAATATGACCTTATGATAAAATGTCTAGAAAAATGAATCGGATAAAAAATTCATATCACGTTTAAAACGGCACTTCCCCCTGTTAGTGGCCTTGGCGAGAGAGAGAAAAGCCTAGAGAAGGAACACTTTAACAAGTACTTTCGGGCAACCTACTCACTGTTTCATACAGGTCTTTATTCAATATTTACACAATTTATTTAATGCTAGGTGGGTATCTATCAGTTTTGTTGCATTTAAATCGCATGTTTTGCGGAGGAAATGCAGCATTATGAAATATTTAAAGTTGCTGTACCTAATAATTCCAAATTAATGGTAATTGAGATCGCTTTCCGTTAATTTCATCTTTTTAAATTTTAAATATTTTAGAAACCATTCATAGAGACAATTGTATATTTTAAAACTAACCCGAAGCAAAATTTCAAAATTTTGGGCTCAGCAGTAACAGAGAAATAGAAAAATTTTGAAAGTTTTTTGTTTCTGCACTGTTTTTTATAGCAACATTTTTAGAAATTGTTCTATTGCGAGAATTTACGTCATGATAAATACAGCCATGTCAATTTTCATGTTTATATTCCTAACAGTTCCATGTTCTTTCGTTACTTAGATCATCTTTAGATCTTTTTCCGCTTTGTTTAGTTTTTCTATTTTTTAGAATTCATTCTACAACGAGCATTCACATCTTATTAATTACTACCATGCCAAACTTCTAGTTTCTAACCCCAACAGTATCCCAAAAATTTCAGTATTCCAAATAAATCATAGTTTAGAACCTTTCTAGAAATTTTTACGTTTATCCGTCAAATTGAACTTTTTAGAGAGCGTTCATTACGAGTATTTACATCTTAAAAGTAACTACCGCACCAAATTTAAAGTTTCTAACCCAATCAATATCGCAGAAATCACAATTTTAGAACTTTTTTGCTCCTGCAGTGATGTAGGTTCTTGCACTGACATAAAATAGTCTTTTTTTCGGAGCAGAGATGGCCACCAACATTTTTTTAAGTTGGCTATGTAGTTTCGGAGATAACACCTCTCAAACGTACAAGCATTAATAATATTATATACTTTATAATATTATAACGCTTTATAATATTAGCATTAGATGTACAGATACAAAAGCCATTTATCTGTTACAAGCTAAAGTGCTGGTGTTGCCCAGAATTTGAAGGATGTTTGTTCTGAAAAATCAATTTCAAAATTTAACATACAACACAAAACAAACATTAAAAAAAGCAGTCGAAATGTTGTTGAATGAATCATATGAAAACTCTATATAAAAATGTTTAAATGTATATAACAGACGCAAAAGAATACAGCTATAAATGAACTTATTTCAATTTATAATTGGAGCAATAATGTTAAAATACGCCAATATTTCCCTAATCGGGTTTTTATTATGCTTCAATACATTTTTCACACTCATATGACGTTATACTATATCCACCATGCCCTTTATATTTCCAATATGACGTAATATTTTCCTCTTTCACGTGGAAACCTTGAAATAGAAAAGTTATGAAGTTATATTCACTTTCATTTAAATTCGTCAAACCATTTATTTCATTTTTATATTTCACGTGAATATCTTGCAATAGAAAAGTTATGACGTAATATTCACCTTTTTTTTTTTTAATTCGGCAAACTATTTATTTCATTTTCATTTTTCACGTTGAAATCTTGCAGTAGAAAATTAATTGTTGTAGTAATAATTTTATTGTGTTTTTAAATTGTTGGCAACTGCTATAACGAAAAATGTTTAAATTTGATAAGAAATTGCTGTTAAATTGGTGGTTTTTTATTAATTAAAAATTAACTATAAGTTATTTCGATTCAGGATTACTTTAGTTGTCTCGGCCATGTTTTAATACACATGTACGTATCTCTTCACAATTTTGGCTTCCAAATTGTGGATTTTTTATAGAATTACAAACAGACAGATAGACAAGTTTCCATTTTTATATATCTCTCTATTCTATGAAAAGTAACTAACGCTGTCACCGCCACCGCCGCCGCCGGTTTTGAATTTTTTGTGACCGGAGGTCTTTCTTCGTTAATATTAAGAAAACTATTTCATACAAATATATGAAAATCGGTGGTATTATAGCGAAATGTTTGATCAACACACTAATGGATACAGTTTTCAAATCGAAGAGATATTTAATGCTAAAGTTGGACAAAATCGTTCCATTAAAAAAAAATTATAAGAGCAAAAGCTATACATGGGAATTTAATCATTTTTAGATCATTTTATTCAATAGAAGATCCCGGTCTGCAGATTTCATTAATTTTTTTTTAATTTGACTCATTTTTTGAGGTTTTATTTCTATTTTAAATTCAAATATTCAGCATTTTGACAGATATTTTTTACATATTTTAGAAAATGGTATTAATTTAAACTGTTGCCAACTGTATAAACAGCGCAAACAATAATGTTTGCTTCAAATAAAAAAATTATTTACACGTTACTATTATAAACAGAAAAAAAACCTTCAAATTACAATTAAATAATTAGGTATAAAAAGCAAGCACTTATTGGAAATTACGCCATAAAAACTATATTTACATGTGAATTTTAAAAGAGAAAGGATATTGTAAAATAAATTCATTAACATGCGTTAGAAATCTGAAATAGAACAAATTACGTCACATTATACTTATTATGCAAAATGAACAAAAAATAGTATTGCAAAACAGTTTAAATTTAAAAATTGCGCGAGACAAAATATTAGAGGTTAAATATTAGATTTTTTCAAAATTTATTATTTGTCGTTTGATGTGAGGTGTTCAGCTATAAGTATGCAAATTTTTATGTTTCAACATAATTAGGGGCTGAGTTAGAAAAATTGCTTTAAATACACAAGTTAGAGTCCAGATGGTTAAATATTAGACTTTTTCAAAATTTTATTATTTGCTGTTTGATGTGAGGTGTTCAGCTATAAGTATGCAAAATTTCATGTCTGCTACTTAATTAGGGGCTGAGTTAGAAAAATTGCTTAAAATACACAAGTTAGAGCCCAGAGGATTAAGTAATAGTCTTTTTCAAAATTTTATTATTTGTCGTTAGATGTGAGGTGTTCAGCTATAAGTATGCAAAATGTCATGTCTCCAACTTAATTAGGGGCTGAGTTAGAAAAATTGCTTGAAATACAGAAGTTAGAGACCGGAGGGTTAAATATGACTTTTTCAAAATTTTATGATTTATCGTGTTATCGCAAGTGTTCAGCAGTTCAGCTATAAGTATGCAAACTTTCATGTCTCCAACTTAATTAGGGGCTGAGTTAGAAAAATTGCTTAAAATACACACGTTAGAGCCCAGAGGGTTAAATATTAGACCTTTTTCAAAATTTTATTATTTGTCGTTTGATGTGAGGTGTTCAGCTATAAGTATGAAAAAATTTCATGTCTCCAACTTAATTAGGGGCTGAGTTAGAAAAATTGCTTAAAATACAGAAGTTAGAGACTGGAGGGTTAAATATGACTTTTTCAAAATTTTATGATTTATCGTGTTATCGCAAGTTTTCAGCTATAAGTATGCAAACTTTCAATTCTCCAACTTAGTTAGGGGATGAGGTAGAAAAATTGCTTAAAATACATAAGTTAGAGCGCAGAGGGTTAAATATCAGACATTTTTCAAAATTTTATTATTTGTCGTTTGATCTGAAGATTTCAGCTATAAGTATGCGAAATTTCATGTCTCCAACTTAATTAGGGGCTGAGTTAGAAAAATTGTTTAAAATACATAAGTTAGAGCCCAGAGGGTTAAATATTAGACTTTTTAAAAATTTTATTATTTGTCGTTTGATGTGAGGTGTTCAGCTATAAGTATGCAAAATGTCATGTCTCCAACTTAATTAGGGGCTGAGTTAGAAAAATTGCTTAAAATACAGAAGTTAGAGACCGGAGGGTTAAATATGACTTTTTCAAAATTTTATGATTTATCGTGTTATCGCAAGTTTTCAGCTATAAGTATGCAAACTTTCAATTCTCCAACTTAGTTAGGGGATGAGTTAGAAAAATTGCTTAAAATACATAAGTTAGAGCGCAGAGGGTTAAATATCAGACATTTTTCAAAATTTTATTATTTCTCGTTTGATGTGAGGATTTCAGCTATAAGTATGCAAACTTTCATGTCTCCAACTTAATTAGGGGCTGAGTTAGAAAAATTGCTTTAAATACACAAGTTAGAGCCCAAAGGGTTAAATATTAAGCCTTTTTCAAAATTTTATTATTTGTTGTTTGATGTGAGATGTTCAGCTATAAGTATGCAAAATTTCATGTCTCCAACTTAATTAAATTAGGGGCTGAGTTAGAAAAATTGCTTAAAATACACAAGTTAGAGCCCAGATGGTTAAATATTAGACTTTTTCAAAATTTTATTATTTGCCGTTTGATGTGTGGTGTTCAGCTATAAGTATGCAAATTTTCAAGTCTCCGACATATATAGTTTCTGAGAACGGGCTCTGTGACAGACGGACAAACAGACTGACAAAGGAGTGAGACAGGTAGGGTTTCGTTAGATGGACGAAACACTAAAAACATGCTGCGGATGACTGTAACAACATCCTAAAATTACATTACCATCAGCGATCTACCAATCCCGAATTTAATTTATATTCGTTTCATATATTCTTATTCTTTTGTGCGGCCCTGTAAAATAATCATCAATATTATATACAGTAAAACCTCTGAATAGCGGACAACCCGAGAATACAGAATTTGTCCTCTATTTAGAGGTGACCGCTACTGAGAGTAAAACATGTACAGTTATTTAAGAGTTGGTAATCGAAAAAATGTCCGCTAAATAGAGGTATCCGCTAATCGGGTGTGTCCGCTATGGAGGTTTTACCAGTAAAACTTCTGAATAGCGAACACCTCGGGAGGGCAGAATTTGTCCTCTATTTGGAGGTGTTCGCTACTGAGAGTAAAAAATGTACAGTTATTTAAGGGTTGGTAATCGAAAAAATGCCCGCTAAATAGAGGTGTCCACTAATCGGGTGTGTCCGTTATGGAGGTTTTACTGCATAATAATATCATCCTTTACAAGAAAATTGCATGCTGTATGATAGACAGACAGACATCCAGAGAAAGATAACCTCCGGATCAATAAACACTCATGTCTTTTGTTTTAATCATCCACAATTGTATGTCATACAACATGCTAGATTTTATACAACAGGCTAAAAACGGTCACCGTGGTACGGAATACTGTATTATTATTTGTTTGCGCACTAAAACTGGTTGCCACGGGTTGTTGCAAGGTTTGTGATCACGTGGTTGAAACTGATCTATTCAATATTACTGCGAGCGTATTTTTTTTTATTTGCTCCATGTGTTCAAACCAGTTGTCTACGAAAACATCAACCGGTGAAAGTGACGCACACCAAATTCTGTGACGTATGCAGATAAATTGTGCTTTTTAAAGAGTTTTTTCTATATAATTTTTAAACGGTTTGGAACTTATTTTTCATAGTAGGTGCATTCAGTAGGCGACCCTCATAGGTACCTTCTGGTGCAATCAGAAACGAAATCCGACAAATATTTTTTGAGCTATGCTTGACGAAAGGTTTTTATTAGGCTTTTTTTTAGTAGGACATGGCGTTAATATCCATCGTAGTAGTAAAGTGTCCGGACAGTAATATTTCGCTGAGTATTAGCCTTCGCTTCGCTCAGACAATTAATATCCATCGTAGTAGTAAAGTGTCCGGACAGTAATATTTCGCTGAGTATTAGCCTTCGCTTCGCTCAGACAATTAATATTTTGTGACATTTCCTTTGGCTTCGAGGAGTGCTTCGATGCGTCTCGGTATGCTTTCTATGTAATTTCTGGCACTTTCTTTTATTTTAGGGTTGTGATGCCATACATTTATTAGTTTTTCGATGAGTTGTACCTTGGTTTTAATCATATCTTTGGCGATTTCCGGCGTGTGATCTCCCATAAGTTTTCTATGGGGTTCATGTCAGGAAAATTGCCAGGCCAAGGTAAAACTGGGATATTGTGTTCTGCAAGAAACTTTGTAACATCTCTAGCTTTATGACAAGGCGCTAAATCATGCATAAACATGAACTATTCACCACCTGGGAACCATTCTTCAATTTGCGGCAGCAGCCGAATTTCCAGAACTTGCCTGTACTGGTCTTGTCTCATGGTTCCCTAGACAATGTAGAGGCGTCCAACACCTTTAGCGCTTATGACAGACCTCACCATTATTTTATCAGGGTGTTTAACACTTTCCACGATGCAGTCAGGGCAGTATTTTTCGCTTCGGTGTCGCCTGACAAAGCTGCTTTTATCGGACAAAATCTCAAAGGTTGATTCATCTGAGGAACACACCTGAAAAAAAATTAAATATGTTAGTAATTTAGAAATAAATGATTTTAAATGACATAAATAATAATTATCTTAACAAATGACATCACTCCAGTCATCAGCCGTCTTCTGGCGGTGTTCACGAGCCCAGGCAAGGCGCTTCTGCTTCATCAGTTCTGTCAACCGGGGTTTCTTGGCTGGACGATGACCTGTCAACCCTTCCTCCGCTAATCTCCACTGCACAGTTCTCTTAGAAACTGCTATTCCAGATTCTTGAATGATCTGAGTAAGGAGTCCCACACTTTTCTTTCTTTTTCCTAAACAGATATCCCGGTAATGTGTTTTCTTCCACTTTTAACTTTCCGTTTGGGCGAAAGTGGCTGGTTTTTGTCCCGATTTATTTTTATCCTGTTGACTACTGACTTGGAAACTCCAGCAAGTTCTACCATCTTCCTTTGAGAATGACTCGAATGCAGAAGATGGGTTTTTACTTCAGATTTTTTCCTAGGGGACAAATCAAACCCTCGACCCATACTGAAATCAATAAAAGTAAAAAATAAATTAAAATCGTGAATAATTTCGCAAAAAACAAATATTTAATCAATAAAAGAAAGATAATACTCACATATAATTCTTAACTTTTCTAAAAAAAGCGAAAGAATTTTGTTTAAATTAAAGAAAAGCGTCTTCCACTATTGCGTGTGTAAAAGACTCAGCGTTTCTTCCGTTATTAAAATATTTATAGAAAGCAAACAAACCTTTTAACATACTAAAAGTACTTAAAAGTTGAATTATAGAGATGTTGAAAACGGCCAAATACTTTCCTGCAACACTTAAACCACTTAGAGCGGCAGTCAAGTGCACCCAAAGTAGAAAACTAGCAAAAAGTATGACTGTCCCTAATAATTTGGCAACCCACTGTACATTAACGTCAAAATTTTCACCAAGCTTGGAAAATGTCGCCAAATTTGGCGACCAAAAATATAGTGATATAAATGCATCGAATTTGGCTGTAGCTGCCAAATTTGGCGAAATTTCCCCTGAAACTCAGCACTGATGATTCTTCTCTAATCGGGTTCTTCTCATTTTAGCTTAGTGTTTAAAATTAGCTAAAATCTTAAAATCAAGAAATAAGTAAGCTACCTTTTCTTTACGCTTTCAGGACTTTTTTATTTTGTTATCCACATATTTCCGTTTTCAAGTGTACATCTAGGCAAAAAATGCTTAACTCATTCACTTCAGAATGTTCACTCGCAATTCAGTTGCAACAAATTCACTTATGGTGAATTAAAAAAAAAATGAGTAACCTTCTGTAATTGGGACCACTATCAAATGGTTATATTTTTGCATAAAATAGCGCTCACTAAATTATGAAATTTTCTACCAACCAGATTACGGAAATTTCCTAATACAAACATACATACCTCTGAATAAAAACATACTTAAGAATACATACATATAAGTAACACATACATTACATTATATTTTTCTCGACTTCTTTCATTATCATTCGTTGCCATACGGTTAATACTAAATCTGTTATCATGCAACTAACATCGAAAATCGTATTCTCCGTATTCGATTTCTTTTTATTTCTCTTAATTTAAAATTCAAAGTGAATCGCATCGATTTGGTAGGTTACGGAAAAGGTTCACTTGCATTTCAGTTGCAGCACATTCACTTACGGTGAGTTAAAAAGAAAAATTAATAACCTTTTGAAATTGGGACCACTACCAAATAGTTAAATTTGCGCATCAAACAACACTCACTAAATTATGAAATCGTCTACAAACCTGATTACGGAAATTTCCCAATACAACATATATACGTTTTAATACAACCATACATACATAAGAATACATACATATAAGTAATACATACATGACATTATATTTTCCTCGATTTCTTTGATTATCATTCGTAGCCATGCGGCTAATACTGAAATCGTTACCATGCGGCTAATACCAGAAATCGTAGTCTCGGTATTCGATTTCTTTTCATTTCTCTTAATTTAGAATCCAAAATGAATTGCACCGATTTGGATGGTTACGTAGAATGTCCATGTGCATTTCAGTTGCAGCACATTCACTTACAGTGAATAAAAAAATGAGTAAACTTCTGTAATTCGGACCGCCACCAAATGGTTAAATTTGCGCATCAAACAACGCTCGCTAAATTATGAAATACGATTGAAATTTCCCAATACAAACATGCATACATCTGAATATAAACATACATACATAAAAATACATACATATAAGTAATACATACATGGCATTATATCAGGGTTCGTACGATTCCTGCAATTTTGCGACCAGGATATTCTTTTGCACCGCTATTTTTTACAGAAAATCTCTCCTTATAATAATGCGAAATTTCATAAGTTTAGCCTAGATATCTTTTTTTTTATCCGTACAAAGCCTATTATATTTTTCTCGATTTCTTTGATTTATCACTCGTAGCCATGCGGCTAATACGAAATCCGTTACCATGCGGCTAAGACCCAAAATCGTATTCTCCGTATTCGATTTCTTTTCATTTCTCTTAATTTAAAATTCAAAATGAATTGCACCGATTTGGTAGTTTATGGAGAAAAAAAGGTTCGCACTGAAAAAAAAAGAAAAAGTGTCGTTACGGACGTAGAAAGTAAAACTTCTGAAAGTCAATCTATATCTCAGGTCACAAATATTGAACGACGCCATAACGATCGGATGACGTTAAAATGCATAATTTACAACAATGGAGCTAATGTTTTGTTTAATAACGAGATGAAACCTGTCGTGTTTTGACGAAAGAAATTGTTTAAAAAGGAACTCATACATTAGTTAATACTTACTCTCAACAAATATTATTTTTAATTTAAAGTTACCAAAATACTAATTCCATAAACTTCGACTGTTGAACGTATTAAAAAAACTAAAATTTATTACTATACCTAACCAAGATAAGTAGTTATGATGAAATTATCCATTGAGTCTCTTATGTTTGAAATTACCGAATGAAAATCAGCAAAAATGATTTCACCATGAGCCAATCATAGAATTATTTTTCGCGTGAAATCTAAACTTAACATCATTTTCATCGTCTCAAAATTTACATACGCATCTCTTAAATTTGAATTCACGATTTCAAAAATATCGCAGAACGCAATAAGGTATTAATACATATACACTGCTGGCCACACAAAATGCAACAACCTGAAGGAAGTATGCAAATCATGTGAAATTTACATCAAGCGTTTACGGTGATGATATATGTAAATCATTAGCATTGCAGCTCCGACGCACATCTCGGGCGACTGTAGCGCCACCCGCAAGTGCTATATAAGCTGAGAACACATTGGCAATTTGAAGTACGGCAATTGTTTTTTCGTGCGTTTTTTTGCGTAAGCTGTTTACTTATGCCTCATGGAAGACATCGAGCGTCTTTTGACCAAGTTTCTGAATTCGACCGAGGAAGAATAGTAGCCTATAGGGATTGCGGATTATCCTTTAGAGAAAACTATCAACGTGTTCAAATCAAGCAACTGTGATGCGGATCTGTAATCGTTAGATGCAGGAAGGAACGACGGACCGACGGGGCCCATTGCACTCACCTCGTTGCACCACTGCCTGTGATAACAGACGGATTGTGCGCATTGCAGGGATGGATCGCGCAGCCACATCATGAACGATAGCACAACAGATTCAGTCTGCTACGCATCATTCGGTGTCCGCTCGTGCGATTCGACGCCGATTGCAGCAGAGTGGAATGTACGCAAAGCGTCCATTGCTTCATTTATCTTTGACTGGAAACCACAAGCGTTTGTGCCACCAATGAAGCGAGAAACCGCGGACACGGACAACGCAATGGAACAACATCGTGTTTACTGACGAATTCCGCTTCTGCCTGCAACATCATGATCGTCGGATTCGATTTTGGAGACACCGTGGTGAGAGGCTGCTGAACTGTTGCGTAGGCATCGCCACACTGGTCCTGCACCTGGTATCATGGTTTGGGTGGTATTGGATTTCACTGCCGCACCCCTCTAATACGCAATGCCGGTACACTGAGCAGGCATCGCTACATCTCTGCGGTGTTGGAGCCTGTGGTCTTCCCATATATTTAGCGGTTGCCATCAGCCATATTCCAACAGTATAATGCGCGACAACACGTGACACGCAATGTTCAACTGTTCTTCTTTACCCATCAGATTGAATTCTTTCCTTGGCCTGCTTGTTCTTTCGATCTATCGCCAATCGAAAACGTGTGGCCCATGCTTGCAAAACGACTGGCCCGGGATAAACCACCCGCTGCTACACCAGATCAACTTTGGACATATGTGGAAGCCGTATGGACTGCTGTACCCCAAGGAGGCATCCAAAGTCTCTTTGATTCTATGCCGACGCGTGTGGCAGCGGTTATAGCCAACAATGGCGGCTGCACGAAACACTGATTTTGTCATCATCTACACGTCACAAGAGGCTGTAATTTTAATCGTTTGATCTTTGTACTGCATGTTATCTGCCAAATAAATATCGCTGCGATATCTCTGGTTTTTCTTGGTGTTGCATTTTGTGTGGCCAGCAGTGTATTTCCAAACTTGAAATCAAGTTTGTAACTACGACTTTACATTTGAACATTCCCACTCTTGACTTGAGGTTCTATCCTCTGTATCGGCGAGTAAAATTCCAAAAATATGTATCTTTTAGAGGTATTCGTAGTAAAATATTTCGTTTTATGAGAGAAAATGATAGTTTTCATTTAAATATCATGTCATTTTGCCTCGTTGAAGCATTTCACATAACGTCTCAAACTCAGTGGAGTGAAAAAGTATTGAATTGTAATAACTTTTTGAGGAAAAATTTAGTGTTTTTTTTTAATCGTGACGTCATTTTCTGCTCCCATTTTTTACAAAGTAAATTTTGAATTTTATTAGAAATTGGCATCAATAAAGATAAACATACTTTATTAATTTTCTCCTCTTTACAACAATGGCAGTAAACCAATTGCTACCATTTAAAAAAAAATTATAGAAAAATTTTAAATTTTAAATTTAAATATAAAAATGGGAATATTTTAAAAATATAGCTAGTGGCGCAAATCTAGAAAGAAACAGCTTATATTTAAAAAAAAGAATTATTAAAATCGGTTCAGGAAAAAGGTCCAGGTAGATGTCTAAAAAAAAAAAAAGCCTTATCTTTCAAATATATAGATTTAAACCCGCAATGTTATCTCTGTGGGAAAATTTTGAGCAGGCATTTCATGCAGTTAGGGTTGACGAATGTTTATGATTTTCAATACGCACCGAGATTTTGGCACTACCAACGTCCATTTAATTTTTTGCGTCGATACGACAAATATTTTGGACGCTATCTTGTTCACAAATATGTAATTTTTGCACGGAAGACGGAGCTGTGCTCCGACAATTACGAACGTACCTAAAAAGTTAAATGATTGAAATTTAAACGATCTTAATTTGTAAAATATTGATTTCTGTTGAAGCTCCAAAGCTCTAATAGAGAATTATTGAAAAATCAAAAAAGAGAGGAAATATTAAAAAATGTTGTACTTTATGAAGTCCGGTATTAATTTAACATCGTTTTGAATATTTAAACTTAGGGTTAACCAAGATAGTCCTAAGTAAATAAATTACTAAGACTCATAATTAATGAATAGTTAAATTTTGTATCTAATTTTTAATAATTAAAAGTAATTGGATTTTTCTTGCAGAGGAAATATGTGATGACACAGTAATGAAATGTAAAAAACGTAGCTTTTAGAACTCAGGTTTTCTTTTTATAAGAGGCCTTATGTGCTGACATTGAACAGAGCTGAACAGTGGAGCACCATTGTTGCTTCTTAGTTGCGTCAACTTTACTCGCAGTCTGTAGATGAAATGTTAATTATGTAAACCACTGGCAAAAAAGTACAACTGTAGCTATAAAACTACTTAAATGGTCAACAGATGAGAGTTTCTAGGTCTTCCTAGTTGGGAAGCAGATAAATAATGGTAGAGCACAAGATGAAATTGAAGTAATAAAGGTATAACTGTAGTGCTAAATATGACTACTTAAAAAAGAATGTGTAGAAAGTTGAATGAAAAGCAGAAAGGAAAAATGTCGACAACTTAGCTAAGCGCCCAGAGCCGCACGAATGCCAGTAGAATCTAAATTAGTCCTTAACCCCTTAACCGTCGCATTAAATTACGGTTTAAAAATTCAAATTGCTTATCGCATCACTTTTTTGAAAAAGAAATATTCACCTTATTTAATGATAGGTAAAATGATATCTTAATTAAAGCCAATTATATTATTTTATAAAACTGGTGGGAATCATACAATCTGAATAAAAGACCCAGCCCGTGAATATCACTTGAGCAAAAATAAAGGTGTCAAAAGGATTGTCCCTGCCGCATAACAAACATAGGGTGTTTACACCAAGATAATATTGAAGACGAAGTTAGTATAAAAACAAGAAAATGTCTATATCAGCAGACGGCTGCGCAAAAAGTGAATCCGAATATTAGGAGGGTATGGCTTCACCAGTAATTGGAAGTCCAAAATAGAAATATAGAAAAAGTATATAAAAGCATTAAAGATGGAGTTGATAAGTTGAAAACAGCCAAAAAAGTGAAGCAAAGCCTAGATCTTAAAAAAAGACACTTTTTAGTGGCCATATATTTTAAAATAACAGATTAAAAGATTTTAAATAATGTGTATTAGAAAAAGGCTAAAGGGTTTCCTGGCTTTAAGAATTTCTAAATAGTTTTCGTGGACAAATTTAAAAACTGCTAAATCTTTAAATATTGATATCATTCGAAACTTTAAATATAGATTAAAATCCTCTGATAGACCATGTTAGAAAAAGTGAAAAATGCTCTAACTTTTTGTACTTTATAAAATCCAATGTTAAATAAATTCCTTATTTAAAATTTTAAATCAAAACGTGACATTTGCTGAGTAAGTTCTAGTTAAATGCATTACTAATCCTGCTAGTTCACGAATAATTAAATCTTGAAAGTAATATCGAATAACTAAAATCTGCTATGTACTTCATATGAAGGAAATATGATGCGACCTTATTAACATTCCAAATAATGTAAATAAAATGAGTGATTTAACTAAAATTCTCTAAATACTCTCCAAGAATATTAATTATAATAGATTTCTCGCAACGCTAGCAAATTTAGAAAGTAACTACCGTGCACAATAATTAAATTTTTAATTAAAGCGTAAGACAATATTTTTTCTCTTATAATTATTGTTCAATGTGTATGTACAGTCTTGGAAAAAAAAAAGTAAACACCCCCTACTAACTCCGCAACAAATTATTGTAGAAGAAAGTTACTGGTACCGATCGATTTTAAATAAAGTCTACTTTTAAATGATGTATATAAAATTTGCTTAGGGGGCCATCTACATATTAAAACGAACCATAACTTCATTTTTTTCAATAGCAATACTATATTCTGACAGCATAAATGAACTCTACACCCTTCAAATAGCCTAAAAACAATTTTTTTATGAAATTCGTATGATAAGTTTCGAGAAATTAATTATTTTAAAACGAGCGTATTTTAATGGCTGTATCCAAATTGAAGTTGGGTTCTCGATTGCTAACCGAGAGAACCGCCTTCTTGATCAAGGCACCTTAAGCAGCCAATGAAGTCTGTTAGATAACAAGGCAGCAGAAGAAATTTCAAAATATCTACTCACTTTAATCATAGACGGTCCCTTAAACCATCATTTTGCCGTTTTTTAAGCATAATTTGAAAACTACTTGGAAGAAAAATGTGAAATTTGGGATTTTTATAAAGCAGGATTTAATAAATCTAAATCCATCAAAAAAATTGTAGGTTGCAATTCATAATTTTTTCGAATATTAATTTCATAATTCATAATTCATATCATAAAATTATAAATATTGCAAATTCAGCGTATTTATGTTTGGGCCCATTAGTTTTATTTCTAAACAAAAAATTAGCACATTAGGAGCATAATTTCAGAAGATATAAATAAAAATATGAAAATGTAATTTAACATTAAAAGCACTAAATTTTGAATTTTTATAATTCAAAAACTTATCATTCAAATGACTTAAAATTTAGTGTATATGCATATTTTGAACCGAAGATTTGAAATATCTCGTTAAAATTGGGTATTGACATTGAAAAAAATGAGGTTTGGGTTCGTTTTAATATGCAGATGACCCCCTAAGCAAATTTTATATACGTCATTTAAAAGTAGACTTTATTTCAAATCGTTCGGTACCAGTAACTTCCGTCTACGATAATTTCTTGAAGAGTTAGTAGGGGGTGTTTACTTTTTTTTCCACGACTGTACTTCCTTCTTTCTCATAAAATTTTCGATTTTTTTTTAAGAATTAAAATTTATGAGACAAATCTTTCATTCTACATAATTGATTGTTTTTAATAGAAAATATGACATTTATATTTTTAAAGATATTTAAAAGTTAACTAAAAGATATTTTCGAAATTGAATGGTATTGCAATAAGAGACTCAAATAAATAACTCAAAAACCTACATAAAGAATGACGAGCTTAACTTTAAATCTAGATTAACAACGATGAATATTTAGTAAAGGTTATCTTAGTTTTTTAAGCCTGCTCTTATACATAGATCTTTATCGATTAATTTTTTTGAAAACTCATCTTGTAAGATAAATATCATGTTAATAGTTTAATGTAGCTTTTCGTAAATTTTAAATATTTTCATTCATTATGACAGCATAAATATTAAAAGATTAAATAAAATAAATAAAATAAGACAGACTTAAATACATTTTTACTAAAAACATTAAAAATACATTCAATAAACGTTTCCCCAAGCAACCGCAAGGCCTCATCAGTACAATTTAATCATTGTAAAAACAAACAACAGAACAAAGCAAGCACAGTTAAAGTTAAAGTTATTTTTTCAGAAACAAACCATATTCACCAGGAATGGAACAGTCTTCATTCAATGTTGTCGAACGTAATTGAATAAACCAGACTTCTAGAAACAATCTACCATGATAACTGTTACAACCTTATTGTACACACTCAAAAGTATAGGATCAATTTCATGAACAATATTTATATTTGCAATATACATACATTTAATGTCTGAATTTAAAACTTTGAAAAGACTAAATAAAATAAATAAAATAAGACAGATTTGAATACACTTTTACTAAAAACTTTAAAAATACA
The DNA here is from genome assembly GCA_963932465.1 of Maratus speciosus. NCBI lineage: Eukaryota > Metazoa > Arthropoda > Arachnida > Araneae > Salticidae > Maratus > Maratus speciosus. Next base: position 170,417,416 of record OZ010790.1, on the reverse strand, counting down.
TTCAGTAAACGTTCAGTAACTGACCTGCTGCACACTTCATTCAATGTTGGCGAACGTAATTGAGTAAACCAGCTTTCTAGAAACAATCTACCATGATAATTGTTACAACCTGATTTCAAAATACAAGTGTTCGCAAATAGAAGGATATGATCAGTTTCAAGAGAATTCTGGACATTTTGCTTGGTGAAACATTTACTGAATGTATTTTTAATGTTTTTAGTAAAACTGTTTTCAAGTCTGTCTTATTTTATTTAGTCTTTTAAAAGTTTCAAATTCAGACCTTAAATGTATATATATTGTAAATATAAATATTCTTCATGAAATTATTTCTGTACTTTTGAGTGTGCGCAATACATAAGTAAGTGTTTTTAGCTCCCGATATGCTATTTCTTTCGGGTAGAAATTATAATGTCGTCTCTAAAAAATAACGTTCCGTTACAGAAGCCAGCCGTAAAATACAGCAGATGTATCATTGTACTATTAAATATTGATAATCTCTATTGCAATTTTTAAAACTTCTAAGCATCGCACATTGTCAATTTTTATACCGTCATATAGGGGTAAAAAGTAACGAATGTCATTTGTTTAAAAATTGCATTTCAATTTATATTTGAAATATTAACTTTTTTGCATTTTTTAGCGCCATTTCTTTAATTTTGGTAACCTCCATTTCTGTTGAAAGTAAAGGAGAAATAGTTGGAAAAAAGTAATTATATTTTTTCGTTGCCTTTTTCCAATAACAACTGAAAAAAATCTAATTGAAATACATGCTACTTTGAAAAAGTATAAATGAATGATTCTAATAAAACATGGAGCTATTATAAACTATATTTAATTTTAAGTATCTATTGTATATTAATGTTACAAAAAAAATAAAGGCATTTGAATCATTAGATAGCCGCTTTTTTGTGTCAAGTTTCTTCTATGACGACATAGGTATTTTTGATGGATTTGTGTATTATTCAGCGATAGTGACGTCCTATTCATACTTTTCTGTAGATGTTGTTTAAAGACTGGATGGTAAATGTAAAATTCTTCAGCAGATACGAATAACGTTATTTTATATGAAATAAGAGCGTGTATTTTAAGTCTTAAATTTGAAATATGTTTTGTAGTAACTATATTTACATACATTTATAAGGTTTTTTTTTTTTTTTTTTTTTTTTTTTTTTTTTTTTTTTTAATCGAGGGCGACACTAAATTCTGAAAAAACAGAATTCCTGTTTTCCAGTCTTATTCATTTATTTATATTTTCTCGGTAGACATCAAGTCACCATCTGCCAGAGTTTTATTTAACTTACTTTGTATCGTTAAAAAATGCTACATCTTTCTTTATTAACACTTTCCAACATAGAAGAAAAGTGTTTATGAATTCGGTTTGTCTGTCCGTCTGTCTTTCTACGCTCTAACTCGCGTAAATATGCTCGTATTTTCATGCAATTGATATATATTAATGATGTTTACTATGGCATGTTTGCTATTGAATATGAACTGTGTAGTATTAATACTCCTTTACAAGGGCACTCAAAAAAATTCCATTCCATTGTGATCTATGGGGAAAGATCGTTGTCAGTGTATTTTAGTGACACTACGCTATTTCAGATGTATTTCAATTTATATGATTCACTCAATTTTACTACAACATGATTACCATAGAATATGCCATTCATAGTATTTGTCGTTCATTTACAGGACCACACAAAGAAATAAGTTAAAATACTCTTACTGAGTAAAAATCACTGTAAGTGCGTTTTCAATTTCGGTATGCGCTGTTAAATTTATCGCATAATTTTTTGCATGTTACCCGTTTTATATAAATTTTATACCTGATATACAAGGCTGCACAAAAGAAAATTCACGTACCGTTCTCCTTATTAGCGGAAATTGCTGAAGGTGTATTTTCAACTATGGTATGTATTTCCTAACTGAACTAAATTTTTGCATGCATGTAGTTTATAGATACAAATCTATATATCATATACAGGGCTGCTAAAAAAATTTGGATAATTTTAGGGCTGTAGATGGGAATAACTGAAGTTGGGTTTTCAAATGTGCGTTCCCAAATGGTTCAATTAGACATCATATTTCGCTTTATTAAACAGTGAAGTTTTGTTACATTATTCTGAATATGTTGGAAAGTGTTTCATAATCTATGCTTGAAGCATGATTTTTTAACCATTTGGAAAAATTGTTATTGTCCTCGTCAGGGTAGGAAATCAAACACATATCTGAAGCTTTTTATTCGTTGAATTCGCATTTTATTCGTTTTCTGATTGGTCTATCCAATAATCTGTATTTTCCCTTTACTTTCAACAGAAATGGATACTTCTGTTGCCACTATGACAAAAAAGTAATAAAAACTACAAATAAAAATTAATAACTCAGAAACAAATTGAGATACAGCTTTCAAACAAATTGTATTTAAAAGTATATTTTTTTCTCTATACGACGGTGTAAAAAGTAATATTGTGGAATGTTTAGAAATTTATGAATGAAATTTCATTTAAAATTGGTCCAAGAATATTAATGTTTAATCCATGGCGTACGTAATGAATGACCAGCTCCGTAGAAGTTAAAAAATTTACAGTACCGAAAAATTTAATCCATGACGCACATAATGTATGATCCACTCCGTGCGATTTTTTATGCCTTAAATTTTAGTCATTGAAAAAATCAATTTCCAAATGGTCGTTGTAATTTGTTAAATTGCATTTTTTTACTTTCTTGTTTAAATGCGCTATACTTTGTTTTACTCAACCAATTTAAGATATTTATGATATTTGATCCACACAAATACTGAAAGACTACATGCAAAAAGCATTTATACTAAGAAACAGACTTTTTTACGCATTTCTATAAAACAAATATAAGTGATTAAAATGCAAATTTTACCAATTCGTTAAAGATGAAGTTTTGAAATTTTCAAAAGTAGACTTTAAACTGCTATGAGACAATTACAGGAAAATTATAATAAGGAGAAAATATTCTTATATTTTAACATCTGAAAGTCTCGTGTTTAATTAACTTCATAGTCAACATTTTACGGTAGAACGTGACTTTTACCCAGTTAGTCACATTTAAATACATTACTAATTCCTCTAATTCATGAATATTTAAACCTTGGAAATATTTTCGAATAGTTAAATATGCTGTACATCTTCATGTAGGTAGACGAAATATGTTGAGACTTTATTAAAATTCCAGAAACTTAGAATAAATACGTAATTCAAATAAAATATTCAAAGTACTTTCTAAGAAAATTAATTATAGTGGATTATATGCTTTGGTTGAAAAAAAAATCCACAAAGCACGTAAATTAAAATTTCAATTAAAAAAATACATATAATAATTTCTCTTTTATAATTGCTCCTCGTTCAGCTTTTGTATTTCTCCGTAAAAATCCTCCAGCTTTAAAGTAAGTATTAAAATTCATGAAACCAACTTTTTATTCTAATTTATTAATTATCTTTTGTATAAAATACTACCATCTGAATTTTATTTTATTTTTACAGTTAACTAAACCATGCTTTGGAATGAGATAATTTTGAAAAAAGTACGGAGAATAAATTGAAAAAAAAAAAAAAAAAAAAAAAAAAAAAAACGTGAAATACCTGCTATATAAGAAGTAGCTTACAAGTAAAACAAAGGAAAGATAGATAGAAAAAGAATTAGTAAATATGCGTATAAAAATTTTGCACATAGAGCTTTCATTAGTGAAGACACATTTTATAATCAGTATGCCATATCAACAATTTGCTTCAAAAATTTTTAGAAAAACCGCAAACAAATGTCGGTTATTAAATAATAATGAAAATATTATATAAACAAGTCAGAAAAAGCATGCGTTAAGCATAGATTATGAAACAATTTCCAACACTTCCTAAATGCTTTAACAAAACTTCGTTATTTAGGGAAATAAGGTATATAAGAGAACTAAGTAAACATTTTAGAAAACACATAAAACATTTGAAAAACTGATTTCAGCAGTTACGGTCCATAGCAAATATGTATTCCAATTCTTTTGAACAGCCGTGTATTTAATCTGTACGTTGATATATATATATACTATATAATGGGTAAATTTAGTTTAGCAAGAAAACACATAATAGGTTGAAATTTCTCTTTCAGAAATTTATACTAATAGATGGAAACATACTTGTACACTTTTGTATAACCCCGTAGGTAATCTAGTGCCTTTATTATACGCCACTAATTAGATAAAGTTTAATTCAAAGAAAAACACTCTTAAAACTACTGGAATCACATTTCCAGAAATTATCATTTATAGACTGATATTTATCCAATTCTTTGCGTGACCCTGTATATCATTTTATATATGTTCTACAAACATCTCTTAGTAAACTAAATGCAGTTCAGCGTAAAAATGCATAACTCATTTAAAAACCACCTTTAAGCAATTTACAATCATACCCAGTAACCATTACGAATTCTTTTGTGTAGCCCTGTATATCAATTACAGCATTTATACACACAATATACAATGCATAAATATAGTGAAACATAAAAACACATAACATAATTAAATGCATTTCCAGCAATCATCGCTACTATACAGTACTTGGGATACAATATAGTATCTGAAATATTTTGTGTGTCCCTGTAAACTGCACTTCGTATTATACATGAAATAAATTATAGTAAACCTCAGCGACGTATATCAATTTCATTATACATGAAATAATTTAACATAATTAAAATATGCCGGAAAAAATTCCCACCCCCTCTATATCATTATGTAACAGAATTCTCTTGTGTGGCCCTGTAAATGAATAAATAACAATTCTTTGCGCCACATATTCTACAGAATGCATATTTTAGTTCACTTGATAAATGCATATCAATTTTATTATGTTTGAGAGCATGTAACATCATTAAAAATCATTTGAAACGATTTTTTTCAGTAGGCCGTAATGTAATGGGAAACTTTTGACTGTTCCTGTAAATGAACTAAACATGCTACAAACTTCATTTCAAATAGTGTTCGTGCTATGGTAGAGGTCTCTAACATCCAAAAATTTCAGAACAATCCGAGTATATTTACGGTAGTTAGAGCTCGTACAGACGGTCAGACGGACAGACGACCAGACAAACCGAAGTCATAAACACTTTTCAACTTTGTTGGAAAGTGTTAAAAAGATATTTATTTAGTAGTTCCTTTAAAATCATTTCAAAGTGAATAAATAATTACATTTTAATGATTTTATACAAATTTTAATCTATTGGCTCTTGTCTAGTACTCAAATGTTTATGCGAAATGAAAAAAAATATATATATATCGTTTAAGATTTACATATAATGGAATTTATAAATTGTGCTTAGCGAATTTTGATAATTTCAAATAAGCGTGTTTGCATAAAACCGATTATTTTTTACTGTGTTACATGTTTTTTTCAAGAACACCATGTTTTTTTTTTTTTTGCCATTAAGAGTTCTTTATTAAAGTCATATTACTTTTCAGTTTTATAATTTTGTGGATTAAGATAACAAAATATTCTAAATTGGGAGTGGGCTGATCTAATTCGTGAATATGTTGAGCAGAAATCCATTGTTTTGTAATACATGAATTGGGGTTTAAAGAAATGTGTTGCTGAAAAGTCAGGTAACATAAGCAAATGCCACTGTAGTGTTTCTTGTTATTATTATTTTTTTTTTTTCGGTAGATTTTGTATGAAATACTACCTATTAGGATCATTCCTATGTTAGAATTTCTGAAAAAATTTTGGAGATCTACACCGATCACGAACCCTAGAACCCAAAACCACCCTCAGTAAAAAACTTTATCTATCTATCTATCTATCTATCTATCTATCTATCTATGTATCTATCTATCTATATATATATATCACTTTTTTCTGGACACGATAACTTTCGTAATTCTGCACCAATCTCTTCCAAACTGATACATAAAATCAAGGAGCATAAAATCTCGGTCAAATTCGTTAATGGGCAAAATCGGACCAAGGGGACGGAAATAGGGAGGGGTTTTGTGAAAACCGAAAACCCCTCATAACTTCTTAATTTTTGTACATATCAAATCAGTTTAAAGTTTTTATTACTTCTATAAATAGGGCCAAAAATTTATGTATCACAGATTTTTGATAAAGTTAAGAATGTGCTCAAGGGGCGCAAAAAATAAGGTTTTTGGGAGAAAAAAACTCATAATTTCGTCAATTCTCAAGATATCAAATCCAATTAATTTTATTATAAATCTCCTTAACATTATCTACAACTTTTATATTCATACGTTTTTGATAGGACCAATTCGTACCGCAAAAAAAAAAATTAAAAACGAAAACAAAAAAGGGGTTTGAAGAAGAAAAAAATCCATAACTCCGTCAATTCAAAAGATATAAAATCCCCATGAATTTATCACATATCTTCTTAATATTGTCTACAACATCTATATAGACAAGGTTTGGATAGGACCAATTCTTACAGCAAAAACAAATTAAAAATACATAGCGGTTGAAGAAAAAAATCATCTTAGTAAGGGTGCATTCAAATCCAAATTGCTTATTTTCTGACTCATTTTACAATTCATTTTTGCTCTCAAAGGCTTCCAATTGGTACGTTTTCTTACTCAGAAACTATATAATGTACCGTAATGGTCGATTTTTTGATAGAGGCAGAATATATTTTAAAAAATGCTGTTAAAAAGGGCATTTTGAACCGAATTTTCCGAAGCGGGTTGTGTTGGGTTGGGTTGGGTTGATTGTTGACGGCCAATTATCTACACGAGGGATATGGGCCCTGGGGGGAGTGCCTTCCGTGGAGGTCTTTCTAAGGGAACCTAATCCGTATTAACGCATGGAAATCCACGGTTCGAAGAAAACCACGAAAACTCCGAACGATTAGGCTGACGGGCGCGATTGGGTTCGAACCCAGCACCTCCCGTCTACCAGCTTCGAGAGCAGAACCTCTCAGCCACTGGTGGGGCCACCGCGGGTTGTGTTGGAAAAATCATTGTATTAAGGATGCACTCAAATCCAAACTGCTTATTTTCTGACTCATTTTTAAATTCAAATTCATTTCTCTCAAACGCATTTAATTGGTAGATTCGCTTATTCAGAAACTATATAATGTACCGTAATGATCGATTTTTTGATAGAGGCAGAATATATTTCAAAAAATGACGTCAAAGAGGGTATTTTGAACGGAATTTCCCGTAGCGATTGTGTTAGAAACGAAAAATATTGTCCTTCTGAGAAAATAATTGTTTATATATCAAGTTTTAATTAATTGAACCAAAAATAAAAACACAGGTCGCTTATAAATCTCTTCAAAAATCACGTCAGCAAGTTTCATTTCTTTTTTGTTTTATTTATTTTTATTAAAAATGAATCTGGAATTATGCCAGAAAATTCCGAGTTGTTGAGCATGGAAAAGTATTTTTTTGAATACCGCCTTAACTTGATTCTGATAAAACTAGCTCTTATATAGAAATGAAATAAAAACTCGTCAAAAGCGGCCAGATAAAATTGTTAAAGTGGATTTATCTCTAATCATGATTTAGTTTTTGTTTGTGAAATTAGTATATTTGACTTCGAAATCTACCTCTGCCTGTAGGCCGGGCCGGCAGGGATTTTTTCCCATGGAGGCTTGGAGGGACGTAATGAAACTCAATTTCCTAATCTCCCTTCAAATTCTCTGAGAGTTTCCGTATTGTCGCATTCTAAAAAAAACGTATGCGACTATTTTTTGAATCCATATCAATAGCATTTCCAGGGCGTCAGGGCCATCACAATTCCACCTTTTTTGCTGCTGAATGATAAAGTGAGCCACTTGTCTCCTATGTATTCCTTTCGGACTAGGACATTTAAGTGACTTACCTTAAGTTTTTTAAGCGGACAACACAGAACGAGTCCTGGCTTTATATTCGTTGCCCCTGCGTATGAGAATGCTCATTTAAGTGACTTAAAGTAAACTATTTAAAGTTCGACCGAAACAGTTTTTTAAGTCCGAAAACAAATTTCGGTCATCTTCTTATTTTCGGCTGAATACGAAAATATCCTTAAATTAATTAATGCATACATAAATATACATAATTATTAATTAATTATGTGTGTAATTATACATGTGTCCCAAGTTTTCTCTCTGTCCCTCTGGAGAAAACCTATATACAAACTTCGATCTATCTTTTATAATGATTTTTGTAAATGTTCATTTGTTGTACTAGAACTCTCTCAAAGATCTCTCTCACATCTACGGTTTCAAGCAAAACATTTTCTGTTATTGTTAAGTCTACAGCTTTTAATGATAACGTGAAAAGCTTCTTCAAAGTTTAGCCATATATGTATTTCTTGCTTTATAATTTGCACTCACGTTATGAGTCAATAATGACTGGTAATTATAAATATTGAAGTTTATAGTAATAAATGGTGTCAAATTTGAGCCGATATTTCTCAAATCAATGAGTAATATGGAAAATTGCCGAAGTAAGAAACGAAATTTTCGGAATACAGATAGTTACGCTCCCGCCGAATTTTCGGCGACATCCTTGCCGAAACCGAATTTTCTGCGAATCTCAGATATTAGACCGAAAACGAAAGCAAAGCCGAATTTTCTGTTGTTCTCTAACTTAAATTCTCTAGTCTGAACAAGGCTTAAGGAGACGGTAGACGTTATTTTTTTTTTTTTTTTTTTTTTTTTTTTTTTTTTAATTTACATCATCCAGATATAAAATTTTGTGGAAATATACATTTCATCATAAGTATATAAACTACCTTAAAAGAAATTTCCACTCTTATTATAATTTTAAGATTTTTTAAAACAATCAAATTTTAAAACGAAATTTTAAATTGCTCCATGCGTTGTAATTTTCGAGATATTTTCTCGCTTTGGTATTTTAATTACTTAAAACTCTATTACAAAAAAAAAAAAAAAAAAAAACTGTGCATCGATTTTTTAATCCCTTGAATAATTAATTTTTTAGAGATTTTTGTCTGAATTTGATATCGATTTTAATCAAAATGTAGCATTTTAATAAGCTAAAAATCAAATTTAATTATCTTAATGAAGTCGAATTTTAAAATGCATGCACATTTTTTTAAGCAATATCAGAATTCATCTTTATTAATTTCCCGAATTTTGATCAAATATTATGACGCATGGAGCATTTTAAAAATCTAAAAACTTTGAAAAATCAGTTTTGAGAAAAATAGATTTAAATTACAATTTAATTAATTTTTCAACTGCTTTTCAGCAGTGAAATTACGCTTGAAATTCTTCAATATTAAAGACTTGAATTGTCACTTTGCTAACTAAGCGTAAATCAACAGAGTGAAAAATGTCCAAGCCGGGAATCGAACCCGGGCCCCTAGATTAGCGCCCCAGTGCTCTGCAACTAAGCCACGAGAACTATCACCAGCTTGGCATCTCCCATTCCAAGATTGTGTGTTCATGATGACTTCTCCATCTAATAGCTGCGGTAGCAGTCTTATCGACTTATGTGAGTGAGAGATACCAAGCTGGGCATAATTCTCATGGCATAGTGGTAGAACACTGGACCGCTGTTCCAGGGGCCCGGTTTCGATTCCCGGCTTGGACTTTTTTCACTCCGTTGATTTACGCTTAGTTAGCAAAGTGATAATTCACGTCGTCTTTAATGTTTAAAGTAATTAAAATTTATCTAATTCAAAACAAGTTTAAACAGTTTTTAGTTAAAATTGTTATTTTTTAAAAGTTGTTAATAGATTTAAAGTATATTAAAGGGCCGAAAAATTGTTTGTGTACAAAATTCAAACGTGATAACTTTGCGAAAAATAATCGCATCCGCATACGGTTTTTCGTAAATGGCTCAGAACAAATTGGAAAATAATAATATGCACAAAAATAATTTTCGATTTTTGGGTCGATTTCCGCTCAGATAAATGTCCACGGTCCCCTTAAGTTTGTTGTCAGTGAGATCTCAAAGTGAAATTCTCTCGTTAATGTTAACCCGTGTAATGTATTTGAATTTTTTAAATATCTATTCAGGAAATGAATACTTTTAATCCATTACAGTCATTCAGAGTAACTTTGAACCATGGGGTATAACTTTGCTCCACCTCCTACTTATCGATATTTTTGACTCCAAAAGTCTAACTGTGCTCTGTTGGCAAGGTTCTAATGTGGGATTGCTACTCTTTATTTTAGAAAATAAACTACAAAATTATGCTTCCAAAAGTACTGTTTCCAAGTTAATTTTGAATGCTGTTTTGAAGTTGTTGCAGTATAATTAAATTTTCATAGTAAGTAACAATATACTCATTTATAAGACATATTATTTTCTAAATGTTGTAAATATGTTAATATTTTGTGATTATTTATTTATTAATAGTTAATAAAATGAAAAATAAGAAGGCACTAACATTTTACCACATTTTCAGGGTAACTTTGAGCCGGCTCAAAGGTATACTGATGCTTATAATTTACTAATTATAGGTGTTACTGTCAAAAATTTCCCATATTTGCACGTATATTTTATATAAATGCTGAAAGTGTGCATTAGATATATCATGTAAATATTTTCACAAATATGTGTAAAATACATAAAATTTATTTAAAGGCGTTTTTCGGGGCGGAGCTACTCAAATTTGAGATTTCATACATTCGACATTTTTTATTCTTGTTTGAATAATACTAGTACTAGTATGCATTACTGTAAGCAGGGATATATTATTGAGTTAAAACATTGAAAATTGTTTTTCACTGCATTTTTATGTTTTATATGAACAAGAAACAGGTTTTTTCTTCCACTTTTCTTATGCATAATATTTGTTGTAATATCATAAATTATACAAATCTTGTGATGTTGAGAAATGTAAATTTGGAGCCTTTACATATCTGAAAACATTTTTGAGGGTTTAAAGTTGTCCTAACTTTAATACTTTTTTTCATAATGAATTATTTTAGATAATATTCATCATATGGTGCAAAGTTACCCTAAATGGCTGGGTAACTTTGAACCAGGCTAAAAATTAATTTTTTATTGCTTTTATCTTTATTATTTCTTAATTTTTGATAGTCAAACAATAATTTAGGATCATTTTTTCTCTTTTATGCCCCTAGTTGCAACAATATTCTTAAAATAAGAGACATATGAAAATAGAGAAAATGCAAATCAAAGTTACCCTGAATGACTGTAATTTTTTTGTACTGTTCCTTAAAAAAATTATCTTTTTTTTTAGTTTTTAAGATATTACTAAAATATAGGGCAATTCCATCGTAATTGACGTAACATTTTATCATCAAATTTTGTTTTCAAATCTATATAGAAAATTTACGAATAAACCTAGAACAAATTTTTACAATTTAAAATATTTCTTACTAAGGTCTTAATACGCAAATTATTTCAATCTCCCTTTGAGTCCCAAAAATTGCAATTCAAAATTCTGTAACTGACGTAACATAAAATATACAAACATTTTTTCTGCCTTCACTGAAGTGTAAAAATTATCAAAACTATCCAGTTAAAAAAGTCCTTCCGGCCAGTGCCGGGAGGAAGAGGTAGCTTTCATATTCCTTATTTTAAAAAAGCCATCTTATATTATTCAAACACACGAAGCTCAATTAAGTGGAAACCGAATGTAGGAGATTCAATACTAATTTTTATCAATACTAAATCATTATGAATGAGAATTTCGCAAAATTAGTCAGCTTTATCCAAACTGCTTTTATTTAAAGTAACTTATATTTCGCTGCCAAATTCGGCGATTTCTTAAAGTGCGTGCCATTTTAAGACAACATGGTGGATGAGGCTAACCAGTGAACTTGGTCAAGACCTTAGTAATTGCTGTGCACATGCTCACTCACATCGGAATCGGTTGATATATACGAGTGCTGTCGTATGCAAAAAATCAGATTTTTCAAAATGTCACCCACGTTAGAAATTGAAACTGCTATATCTGAGCCATTTTTTAAGATAAAGACAAACAAAAAATGCTCCTGAATCCGTATATCAAGGTCAAATACTTAAGAAAGAACCCTTTTTCAATTTCTAATTTTTTTGCACCTCACTTTAAATATATATATTTTTTTTAATTTAATGGCCGCCATTTCGAAACAAGGTGGCTGATGAAGCTGGCCAGCGAACTTGGTCGAGATATTGATGTATACTATTCACACGCCTTCTTCCATCGAAGGCGAATACGTGTGGTATCGCGAGACAAATACAAGATCGTTTCAAAGTGTTAGCCATGATAGAAATTCAAAGTGCTATAATTCAACCACTTTTTAAGATATAAACAAAAGAACAAATTTTCAGAAACAAAAACTGCTCTAGAATCTTTGTATCAAGGCCAAACACATAAAAAAAATCTTTTTCATTTTCCAATTTTTTAATACCTCATTTTAAATTTTAAATTCCTTTTTTTTAAAAAATGGCAACCCTTTTGAAACAAGATGGCGAATGAAGCTGGCCAAAAAACTCGGTCGAAACATTGGTATGTACTATGTACAGACCAAGTTACATTCAAATCGGTTCATAAATACGCCTGTTATCGCGTAACAAAAATCAAGGCGTTTCAAAATGTCAGCCACGCTAGAAATTCAAAATGCTATAACTCAGCCATTTTTTAAGATTTAAACGAAACAAAAACTGCTCCCGAATCTTTTTATCGAGGTCAAAGACATAAGAAAAAAATATTTTTTCAATTTTCAATTTTTTGGTACCACATTTCAAATTTAAATTTTTCTTAAAATTTTAAATGGCCGCCATTTTTAAACAAAATAGCGGATGAAGCTGGCCAACGAACTCGGTCGAGACATTGGTCTGTACTATGTATAAAAGAAGTTACATCCAAATCGGTTCATAAATACGCCTTTTATCGCGTGACAAAATTCAGGACGTTTCAAAATGTCAGCTTCGCTAGAAATTCAAAATGCTATAACTCAGCCATTTTTTAAGATATAGACGAAACAAAAACTGCTACTGAGTCTTTGTATAAAGGTCAAATACATAAGAAAAAAATATTTTTCCATTTTCAATTTTTTGGTACCACATTTTAAATTTTAAATTTTTTTGAAATTTTTAAATGGCCGCCATTTTGAAAAAAAATGGCGGATGAAGCTGGGCAACGAACTAGGTCGAGACATTGGTATGTACTATGTACACACCGAATTACATCCAAATCGGTTCATAAATACGAGAGTTACAGTGTCACATAGGTCAGATATATATATATATATATATATATATATATATATTGATATATATATATATATATATATATATATATATATATATATTGATATATATATATATATATATATATATCAATTTTGAACGGAGGGTGGTTTCGGGGTCTGGGGGTCATGATCGATGAAAATATAATAAAATTTTTTGAAATCGCTTTCCTCCGAACGGCTGCAATAGGTAGCTTTTTGTAAAGAAAGCTACCTAAAAAAGTGATTTAATGTTTTCAACAACACTAAGTAATGCCAAATTATAATTAATTTCTGAATAATAAAAAACAAAAAAATGGCATTTACACGTGTAACTGACGTAACTTTTATTGTGTAACTGACGTAACATTATGACTTTACAAAGACAATAATGGTACTTAACTTAGTTTGTAAACAGTAATTTACAATGCCTATTTATTAGGATTTTTCTATAGAATATACAAATATCCAATTTTCCAATTATACCCTTAAATTAAACATATTATAAATTTGATTCCCCCCCCCCAAAAAAAAATGATGATTTTCTGTGGAATTGCCAATATACTTAATTTATAATTTTAGGTGTTACAATCCTAGCGAAACTCACTAAAATTTTACAAATTTCACATGAAATAAGGTAAATGTTTCAGAAATATTTTGACAACTTAAAACAAGTTGGAAATTGCTCGTCAAACGTGGCAAATGAGGTGCGTTCGTACTATAACTAGTTTTATAATTATTTTTTGCACCCCATATTGTACTGAATGTATATTTTTTGCGCTTCATAAGTGCATAGTCTGTAACATCATTAAAATGCACTTGCAATAATTTTTTCCCATTGGCCGTAATGTAACGGAAAACTTTTGGTTGTCCCTGTAATTAAACTATGCATCCGATTTTCCTAAAATTGGAAATGGCTCGACAAAACTTTGCAGCAATTATATATTAAAAATTTCAGACCATTCGGAAGGCTGTAACATCATTAAAATTCACTTGCATTAATTTTTCCCATTGGCCGTAATGTAAAGAAAAACTTTTGACTGTCCCTGTAATTAAACTATACATCCGATTTTCATAAAATTTGAAATGACTCGACAAAATTTTGCAACAATTGTATATTTAAAATTTCAGACCATTCGGTCGGGTAGTTTTTGCTCTATTATATGCGGACAGACGGACGGACAGACAGACGGACTGAACGACGACTATAGGTGCTACGTATTTATATAATTACGAACGCACCTAAAAAGAGACATCCTTTAGAAACAGCGCACAGAAAATAGAAGTTATTAAAATATTAACTTCTTGAAGAAATATTTTTAAATGACGTACAGATTACATGTAGTAAATAAGTTTAACATTAGGAAGGAGGATTTGAGATCTTTCTGGTGAACAGTCTTAAGACACGCGCTTTCACGATAAATCCTCTCTGACTAGTTTATTGTGTTTTTAGACGTGTTTTGGTACACATCTTTTTAACCATTTGGAAAAATGGTTATTGTCCTCGGTCAGGGTAGGAAATCAAAAACGTATCTGAAGCGTTTTATTAGTTGAATCCCGCACTTTATTCGTTTTCTGATTACTCTATACAGTAATCTGTATTTTCCCTTTACTTTCAACAGTGATGGATACTTCTGTTGCCATTATGACAAAAAAGCAATAAAAACTACAAAAAAAATTAATAACTCAGAAATAAATTGAGATACTGCTTTCAAACAAATTGCATTTAAAAGTATATTTTTTTCTCTATACGACGGTGTAAAAAGTAATATTGTGGGATGTTTAGAAGTTTAAGAATGAAATTTCATTTAAAATTGTTCCAGGAATATTAATGTGTAATCCATGGCGTACGTAATGTATGACCAGCTCCTAGAAGTTAAAAAAATTACAGTACCGAAAAACGTAATCCATGGCGTACGTAATGTGTGATCAACTCCGTGCAATTTTTTATGTCTTTAATTTTAGTCTTTGAAAAATCATTTTCCAAACGATCGTTGTAATTTGTTAAATTGCACATTTTTTTTTAAACAAAGCTCTTGCATTTTCTGGTGCGTCTATGTATATTCTCTTTTGACACATTTACACTGACATTTTAAATTTCTCTTATTCAGATACTTTTACTTGGAGATACTATTACTGGATGGATGTACGATTTAATTTGACACTATTTATCCAATTTGTTAACTTATCTGAATATTCGCTACATGTGGCCATCAATCATTGAGGTTTTTGATTAAAATTCTTATTTTTGCTTAGCACTTGGACGCAATAACGTGTAGCAAGTATTCAAGCTTTGATTGAAATTTTTAAAAATGTCAAAATTCTAGTAACACGATTATTTTTTGCTTTAAATTTTCTATTAAAAACAAATGTTTAAAATATAACCTGTTTCGAGAGCTTATTAAACATTGCCATTTTAAAATACAAACGAGAATTGATTATGTGATTTTACGCTATTCCAGGGATAGCGACATTTCAAAGGACCAATTCGTCATTTGCTAATGTTTACAAAATGTGCTTAAATGTTTGAGATTGTGGTTTAAATGAATTAATAATAGTTAACTAATAATTAATAAAGAATAGTGTTTAGTTTTTTTACGTATGTTTTTCTATTCCGGTCAGTCATATTTCCCCTTTGAAAAAGAACACGTGTGCGTTCGACGGATCTCAGGGTCATATTAACTAATATCTTTATATGTTTGTAACAGCTTTTAAGTAATTATATCTATCTTTTAAAGCTTACAAATATGTTCAGTTTATTAAAAAAAGAACTTTATTATAAAGCTTTCATTATAAGTGTAGCAATATGAATTTACTGAAAAAACTCAATATTAAAGGAGATTTATCTTTAAAAAATAATAAGAATATATTATAATAAAAATTCATATTCTACATGTTGTTTAATTTCTAAATCGTTGGATATTACTTCCAGTAACCATTTATATTCTTTCGTTTTCATTTAAAAACATTTACCTCAGATAAAAAAAAAAAAATAATAATATATATATACATACATATATATATATATATATATATATATATATATATATATATATCTTTCAAATTCCATTATATGGAAAATGACGCCTTTGATTTTTGTAATATTAGATCTATCAAAAAGTGTTACACCCTGAAAGTTTTATATTTTAAGAATTGTATTTGATGCAAGAAATGTCTAACATTTCTTTGTCTTGAGACAGATGTATGACTATTAACTCTTTGTTTCCAATATTGGTTAGCGGTAGATATTTTCTAATAACTACTTTTTTTGCATCCACTAATCCGAATAGCCCTAATTAATGGTAGGTATTTGAGATTAAATAAGGCGAAGAATAATATTTGTAAATAATAGTAATTGAAACTCGTTAGTAAATAAACATTCGTTATGCAGACAATGTAAACAAAGCTTACTTTTCCTATGTAAAACCTTTATGAAATTACACTGGCTCGAAAAAATAAAGGCACAAGTACTAGTTACAGTAACGAAAATACAAATGTTTCTCAATATTAAAAAAACACTAATATAACTTCGAACGAAAATATACAATAAAAAGAAATTTAGTAATATTTTAACCTCCTCTCCCCCCCCCCCCCCTCTCCTAGAAAAAAAACAAAAACACTAGTTTTTGCCGGGATCAGATAAGTTGCTGAGTAGCGAAAGAAGGGAGAGCACTAGAAAACAGGAATTCTGCTTTTTCAGAATTTAGTGTCGCCCCTGATGAAACAATATACAGGGTGTCCCAAAACGACCGCATAAACTGTGCACAGAAAGATTACTCATTGGGAGTACATAAAAACTGCCCAAAGAAGCATTCCTGTACTATCCATAGTTTACGAGAAAAATACGAAAAACAAAGTATGACGTCACTGCCGGTACAAGAAAAAACACTTTATTGGACATATCAACAACAGTATTTGCATATCTTTCCAGACGATAATGTTTAAACACAGAATTGTGCGCAATTTAATCGGCCGTACATCAGGTACATGTCGCAGTAGTCACGAACGGAATACATGGCCACCATACGAAGACTACCGGTAGCTGCAAGATGCAGCCTTTTAAATATACGAGTTCAACATCGGCTTAACGTCATTCCATGGCGCGCGAGCATGCATGTAGCGATATGCGCGGCGAACGTTTTAAACATTATCGTCTGGAAAGATATGCAAATACTGTTGTTGATATGTCCAATAAAGTGCTTTTTCTTGCACCGGCAGTGACGTCATATTTTGTTTTTCGTATTTTTCTCGTAAACGATGGATCGTACAGGAACGCTTCTTTGGGCAGTTTTTATGTACTCCCAACGAGGAATCTAGCTGTGCAGAGTTTATGCGGTCGTTTTGGGGCACCCTGTATATATATATATATATATACATTCTACATACTGGTTTCCTATTTTCATATATTATTCATCTTTCGAATTTTACCATCTTGTTCATATATTTGTGATTTCATCTTTATTATATATATATACAGATATATATAGATAAGTAGTTAGATAGATAAATAATACAAAACATATTTCCGTTTTAAGAGTTCAAATACACGCTTTTATTTTATATATAAATGACTCATTTGCATCCTCTGAAGAAGTCCTCATTTACGATCCAGTCTTAAACAATATCTACAGTAAAGTATTCATATGACGTTGCTATTGCTGAATAATACACAAATCCAAAAAAACAGATGTAACTCAAGAAACTCGACAAAAGAAAGAAAAAAAAATCTGTTATTTAATAATTCATATGCCTTCATTTTTTTGTAATGTAGATAATGAAATTAAATATAGTTTTTAATAGATCCATGTTTTATTAGAAATCATTCATTTATATATTTGCAAAATAGCACGTATTTCAATTACGCTTCCTTCAGTAGTTATAGAAAAATAGCATCAAAAAGATATAATTACTATTTTCCAACTATTTTTTCTTTACTTTATACAGAAATGGACTACTTGAGTTTCCAAAATTAAACAAATGTGCTCAAAATTACAACAATACTACTAATAATAACAATAATATCTCAAAAATTAATTGAGATGCAATTTTCAAACAAATTGTATTTAAAAGTACTTTTCTTCCCAATACGACGGTATAAAAATTGAAAATGTGCGATACTTAGAAGTTTAAAAAATTGCAGTACAGATTATTTCGAACAATGATACATCTGTTTTGTTTTACAGCTGGCTTATACAACGGAACGTTATTTTTTGGAGACGATACTTTAATTGCTGGGAGAAAGAAATAGCATATCGGTGGTTAATAAGATCTTCCGCGTTATTCATGATTCCAAAAAGCGTTCTTTATAAAATTCGAAAAAAGTATATTTTCGAAATTTAAAGAAGCATTTTTAAAACAAAGGTTCTTTTGTTCCAAATGATTTCACAGACATTTCCGAGTATTTTTTGAAAGCGTATAAATCAATTTTGTAAACCAGAATATCGTTTTTTAGGATGTTACCAATTCTCAATTAAACATTTCCATCTCCGTAATTGAATTTATGCCTGCAAAAGTAGAGAAATAATATTAATGTTAATGTTAATGTAATTGTTAATGTTTTATAAATATCATGCTTGTCTGTAAAATATATTCACTGAACATGAAAATGTTTGTTTAATATTTGAAACCATATAATATAAAAATAATTAAAATTGATATTACAGCGTTAGAATATAGATTAATCTATACTAATATTATAAAGAAGTAAAAATTGATTGTGTGTTTGTTAGTGGTAATCTCTGGAGCTACCGAACTGATTTTAAAAGTAATGGTATCAAAATGATGGTGTTAGTCCAATTTGGAACATAGGCTATATTTCATGTTGGTGCCACTACCCCAAAGGGGGTACGAGAGAAAAAACGTTCTAAAAATGTGACTTGTGTGTTACTGAAGGTCTTAGGAATATGAAATTTGGAATATTAGTTTCTTATAAGATATAAATGATGTCTAAGAACGATTACTAAACAATTCGAAATTTAAAAGGAATGGAAATGCGCGAAAAGAGTTCTAAAAAACGTTCTAAATGGCGATTTTCACGCAATCTCAAAAGTTCCAAACCTATTTCAAAAGCAATGGTGATAGCTCCTCTTGCATCTATACTTCCTATTATAAAGAGGAAAAAATTGTTTATTTGTCGGAGGTAAGCTCAGGAACTACCGAACCGATTCCAAAAGTAATGGTATCAAAATGATGGTGTTAGTCCAACTTAGAACATAGGCTATATTTTATGTCGGTGCCACTACCCCAAAGGGGGTGCAGGAGCAAAAAACGTTCTAAAAATGCGATTTTTGCGATACTGAAGGGCCTAGAAATATGAAATTTAGAATATTAGTTACTTATAAGATATAAATGATGTCTGAGAACAGTTCTTAAACAATTCGAAATTTAAAAGGGGTGAAAATGCGCAAAAAGCGTTCTAAAAAACGTTCTAAATGGTAGTTTCTACATAATCTTAGGAAATACCAAACCGATTTAAAAAATATTGGTGTTAAAATGATGGTGTTAGTCCAACTTAGAACATAGGCTATATTTTATGTCGGTGCCACTATCCCAAAGGGGGTGCAGGAGCAAAAAACGTTCTAAAAATGCGATTTTTGCGTTACTGAAGGGCCTAGAAATATGAAATTTGGAATATTATTTATTTATAAGATATAAATGATTCTAAGAACAGTTCTTAAACAATTCGAAATTTAAAAAGGGATGAAAATGCACAAAAAGCGTTCTAAAAAACGTTCTAAATTTTAGTTTCTCCATAATCTCAGGAAATACCCAACCGATTTAAAAATTTTGGTGTCAAAATGATAGTGACAACGTTTGCTCCAAGATAGGCTATGTTTTATGTCGGTGCCACTACCCCAAAGGGGGTGGCAGGACGGAAGGGCCTTGAATCCTGAAATTTAGAATGGTAGATAGTTATAAGATATCAATAATCTCTAAGGACATTTCCTAAAAAAATCGAAATTTAAAAGGGGGTCAAAATGCGAAAAAGCGTTGTAAAAAACGTTCTAAATTGCGATTTCTATGCAATCTCAGGATATAATGAACCGATTTCAAATATAATGGTGTAAAAATGATGGGGACACATCTTGCTCCAAAATAGGCTATATTTTATATCTGTTTCCACTACCCCAGAGGAGATGCAGGAGCAAAATGAGCAAAAAGCGTTCTAAAAACGTTCTAAATGCCGATTTGTCACCAATATCTCAGGAAGAATCAAACTGATTTCAAAAGTAATGGTAAGAAATTGATGCTGACAGCCTCTGCTCTAACATCGGCGCTATTTTAAGTCGGTATCACTATCACCTAGACGTTGCAGGAGTAATAAAGCGTTCCAAATTTCGATTTTTGTGATCGGTAGGGGCTAGCAACTTAAAATTAGGCAAGGTACATATTTATTACATATAAATGATCTTTAAGAACAGTTTTGAGAAAATTGGAAATTTAAAAAGGGGGTGAAAATGCGCGAAAAGCGTTCTAAAAACGTTCTAAATTGCGATTTCTACTCAATCTCAGGAAATACCAAAACTATTTCAAAAGTAATGGTTGCAAATCAATGGTGACAGTCCCTGCTATAATATAGGTTATATTTTATGTTGCTGTCACTACTATCTGAGGGTTGGAAAAGCAAAACATGTTCTAATTTGCGTTTTTTGCATAACTGAAGGATTACACTTTGAAGTATGGCATGGTATTTACTTACAAGATGCAACTGCTTACTAAGAACTGTCGAAAGAAAGTTTCAAATTTAAAAAGATGAAGTGAGCGAAAAGCGTTATAAATTACAATTTTTATGTAATCTTATCAAATACCAATCCGATTAAAAAAAATAATGATGACAAATTGTTGGTGATAGAACCTGCTGAAACATAAGCTATATTTTATGTCTGTGCCACTACCACCAGAGGGTTGAAGTAGCTAAAAACTTTCTAAATTGCGATTTCTGTGATACTGAAAAGGATAGAAACTTTAAATATGGCATGGTAGTTACTTATAATATATAAATGCCCTCGAAGGACTGTCAAAAATAAATTCGAATTAAAAAGGGGTGAAGTGAAGGGGAGGTGCGAAAAGCATTCTAAAAAAGCCCTAAATTACGATTTCTACGCAACTTCAGGGAATATAAACCAAATATAAATCTAATAGTTGGGAATCAATGGTAACAGTCTCTGATCCTACACAGGCTATATTTTATGCCGAGGATTCTACCACCTGGGGTTCACAGGAACAACAATCGCTCTAAAAAAGATCTTTAACAGCTTTCTAAATTACGTTTCTGTGGAATATTAGGAAATAACAAACCAATTTCAAAATTAATGTTGGCAAATTAATGGTGACAGTTCCTATTTCAACATAGCCCTTTATGTTGAGGGAGGTTGTAGGACTTTGAATTTGACATAATGGTTCATTTTAAGATGTAAGAAGATGGTTTCTGAAAAATTCAAAACTTCAAATGAATACTGAAATGAGCGTATTAATTGAGCATAAAAGTTTCAAAATATTTTCTAAATTATTATTTATTTAGTTTTATTTCGTTTTATTAATTTAAGTCTCATTTCTGCCTTATACAGTTGTAACAATGATATTTAATCACACTGTGTTTTAAATAATAATTTTTTTAATTATTCCTAAAAGTAATAAGTACATTTTAATAAAATAAAATATTACCTTTTAATAAAATAAAAAAAATATTTAGTACCTTTTAATAAAAATTAGACATATAAATATCACTTGGCATATTTCAAATATTACGCGAGCAAAGCCGTGGGGTTTGCTAGTAGGCTATATTTTATGTCGGTGCCACTACCTCAAATGGGGTGCAGGAGCAAGAAACTTTCTAAAAATGCAATTTTTGCGTTACTGAAGGACCCAGAAATATGAAATTTGAAATATTAATTACTTCTTAGATATAAAGGATTTCTAATAACAGTTCTAAAACAATTCGAAAATTAAAAGGGGTGAAAATGCACAAAAAACGTTCAAAAAAACGTTCTAAATGGTGGTTCCTACAGAATCTCGGAAAATACCAAACCGATTAAAAAAATAATGGAGTCAAAATGAGTGTGACAGCCGTTGGTCCAAGATATACTATAATTTATATCTGTGCCACTACACCAAAGGGGGTACAGGAGCAAAAAACGTTCTAAAAATGCGATATTTGCGTTACTGAATGACCTACAAATATGGAATTTGAAATATTACTTATTTATTAGATATAAATGATTTCTAAGAACAGTTCTTAAAAAATTCGAAATTTAAAAGGT
Source organism: Maratus speciosus (assembly GCA_963932465.1). NCBI lineage: Eukaryota > Metazoa > Arthropoda > Arachnida > Araneae > Salticidae > Maratus > Maratus speciosus. The sequence continues at coordinate 170,394,992 of OZ010790.1, read as the reverse complement.
GTGATAATGCGCAAAGAGAGTTCTAAAAAACATTCTAAATGGAGATTTCTACTAAATTTGGGGAAGTATCAAATCAATTTCAAATGCAATGGTTGTAAATTGACGGTAACAGACATTGCTCTAACAAAGGCTCTGTTTTATGTTTGTATCACACTACCACCTGGGTGTTGCAGGAGAAAAAAAGTTCTAAATTGCGATTTTTGTGTTATGCAAGGGCCTAGAATCATGAAATTTGGAATTGTAGTTACTTATAAGATATCAATGACCTCTAAGAACATTTCCTAAAAAAATAGAAATTTAAAAGGGGTGAAAATCCGCGAAAAGCAATGTAAAAAACATTCAAAATTGTGATTTATATGCAATCTCAAGACGTACAAACCGATTTCAAATATAATGGTGTAAAAATGATGGTGACAACCCTTGCTCCAAGATAGGCTTTATTTTATGTCTGTTTCCACTACCCCATAGGAGATGCAAGAGCAAAAAACGTTCAAAAAATGAGATTTTTGAATTATGGAAGGACCTAGATTCATGAAATTTTGCATGATACATATTTATTAGAAATAAATGGTCTCTAAGAACATTTCTTTAAAATTTTTAAATTAAAAAAGGGTGCAAATGCCCGAAAAGCGTCCTAAAAACGTTCTAAATGCCGATTTGTGAGCAATTTCAGAAAGAATAAAACTGATTTCAAAAGTAATGGTAGGAAATTGATGCTGACAGCCTCTACTCTAACACAGACGCTATTTCATGTTGGTGTCACTATTACCTGGAGGTTGCAGGAGCTAAAAACATTCTAAATTTCTATTTTTGTGATCGGTATGGGCTAGCAACTTAAAATTAGGCAAGGCACATATTTATTAGATATAAATGATCTTTAAGAACAGTTTCGAAAAAATTGGAAATTTAAAAATGGGTGAAAATGCGCGAAAAGCGTTCTAAAAACGTTCTAAATTGCGATTTCTACTCAATCTCAGGAAATACCAAACCCATTTCAAAAGTCATGGTTGCAAATTGATGGTGACAGTCCCTTCTCCAACATAGGCTATATTTTATTTTGCTGACACAACCATCTGGGGTTGCAAGAGCAAAAACTGTTCTAATTTTTGTTTTTTGCACAACTGAGGGGTCTAACATTTTTAAATATGGCATTATATTGATTTACAAGATGCAACAGCTTTCTAAGGACAGTCGAAAGAAAATTCCAAATTTAAAAGGATGAAGTTAGCAAAAAGCGTTCTAAAAACGTTCTAAATTACAATTTTTATGCAATATTATCAAATGCCAAACCGATTTCAAAAATAATGGTGACAAATTTTTGGATATAGTACCTGCTGAAACGTAAGCAATATTTTATATCTGTGCCACTACCATTAGAAGGTTGCAGGACCAAAAAAACTTTCTAAATTGCGATTTCTGTGATACTGAAGAGGCTAGAAACTTTAAATGTGGCATGGTAGTTACTTATAAAATATAAATGCCATCAAAGGACTGTCGAAAATAAATTCGAATTAAAAAGGGGTACAGCGAAGGGGAGGTGCGAAAAACGTTCTAAAAAAGTCCTAAATTACTATTTCTATGCAATTTCATGCAATATAAACCGATTAAAATAGTAATAGTTGCGAATCAATGGTAACAGTCTCTGATCCTACTGAGTCTATATTTTATGCCGATGATTATACCACCTGGGGTAACAACAAACGTCCTAAAAAGGCCTTTAAAAGCTTTCTAAATTACGTTTCTTTGGAATATTAGGAAATAACAAACCGATTTCAAAATTAATGTTGGCAAATTAATGGTGGCAGTTCCTATTTCAACATAGCCTTTTATGTTGAGTGTGGCGGTAGGACTTGGAATTTGACATGATGGTTTTTTTAAGATGTAAGCAGATAGTTTCCAAAAAATTCAAAATTCAAATAAATACTGAAATGAGCATATTAATTACGCTTAAAAGTTTCAAAATATTTTCTAAATTCTCATTTATTTAGTTTTATCTCTTTTTATTAATTTAAGTCTCATTTCTGCCTAATGCAGTGTAATAATGAAGTTTAGTCAAACTCTGTTTTAAGTAGTAATTTTTGAATGATTCCTAAAAGTATAATATCTTTTAATAAAAATTAGACATATACAGACGTGTGAAAATTATTAGAATAACTGTGAAATTTACAACAAAAACTTGTTATGTTACAGAAATATTTTTAAAATATTGATACATTTAATACTTAGTGTGCATCCCTTTGTTTTTTATTAAAGAAATGATGGCATACTTGTCTTAGCATACTTTGTATGAGTTTTTGGCTATTAATTTGCATTACGTTGTCATGATGCCAAATTTGGATGAGTCTTTCTATCAGACTAGTCTTGTTTGTGATGTTTTATTTCTTTAATTTTTTCTTTACAATGGCCCAAAGGTTCTTTATGGGGTTTATATCTGGGCTGTTTTTAGGTCATGGAAATGCTTTCTTTAATTAAATTAAAGAAATGAAACATCACAAACAAGAATATTCTGATAGAAAAACTTATCATCCAAATTTGGAAACATGACAACGAAATACAAATTAATTACCAAAAACTCATACAAAGTATGCCAAGACGTATCGAATATTTAATAAAAAACACACTAAATATTAAATTCACACTAAATATTAAATGTATCAATATTTTTTAAATGTATTACTTCTTTAATATAACAAGATTTTAATGTAAATTTCACAATTATGCTAATAATTTTCACACGTCTGTAAATATCACTTGGCATATTTCCACTGTTACGCGAGCAAAGCCGCCGCGTTTGCTAGGAAACTATAAAACTACTCGGTAACGTTTCTGAAAATCAGTGGTAGCAAAGAAACCTTTGTTAAAATGTTTCGTTAAATGAATGAGATATCTTAGTTTATGTGGTTTCTAAAGATAAACAAGCTGGAAATTGAACATCAAACGTGGGAGATGAGGTGCGTTCGTAATATAATTAGTTTTACATTTATTTTTGCACCGCATATTGTACTTAATGTATATTTTAGTGCACTTCATAATTGCATATCCATTTCGTTCTGTTCGATAGGCTGTAACATCATTAAAATGCACTTGAAATATTTTTTCCCAACTGACCGTAATCTAATGGAAAACTTTAGACTATCCCTGTAATTAAACTATACATCCGATTTTCATAAAATTTGAAATGACTCGTCAAAACTTTGAATTCATTATATATTTAAAATTTCAGGCAATTCGGCTGGGTAGCTTTTGCTCTGCCATATCCGGACGGACGGACCGACCGACAGACAGACGGACCGAACGACGACTATATGTGCTACGTATATATATCATTGCGAACGCACCTAAAAACGCTCTTCTGAATCATGGGTACCTGGAAGGCTCTACTGTATGTTTTCGTTTTGTGGCTATATTACAATTTCTTTTATTAAGAAACACTTGTCTTCTTTTTACAGGATATATTTGCCTTCTTCACTAAGATTTTTCTGTTATTCAAAGCATTTTTCTTTACATTGCTTATTTCCAAACTAAACATTTTTTTACAGCGGTCTCTTATTTTATTACTCTTTCTCGACGTAAAAAAAATATATTTTTTTCTTCAAATCTTATTATATGGTATTTGACGCCTTTTGATTTCTAGATGATTAGTTCTGTCAAAAGGTATTAGATTGTGAATTATCTTGATTTTTCTTTTTGAGTCGTGATTAAAGACAGAACTATCTCACTTTTTGTTCCTGTGATAAATATAACTCTTTTCTGCAGTTTTGCACTATATGTTGACGTTAGCACTTGTTTTGAAAATTTTAACTGGTACGAGAATGAAAACAAAAACTGCTTTATATTGGCAGATTGTATTTGTGCTCTGGAGTAATTGATTACATATATTTAAATTTTTAATTGATCTTAGTTTTAAATAGTCTTCTTTTTTGTGAATATTTACTTTAGAAAAGAAATTCCGAATTTCATCATTTTAGAAAGAGTAGTTGAGTCTAGTCATTCAAATCACAGATAATGTCGAATGGACTCAGTTGTACGAGTTGTAAATTTCCAACTGAGTGTCCAGACAAGTACAATTTAATAATAAGAATAATTGTGTTAAAATTAATACGAATATATTACATACATGTACAAAGTGCACTTACGTATCCAATGATTTTTCGAGTTCCATTACCTGAGATTTATCCTGTTAAGCTGGTTCAGATATCAGACCAGATGTCATAATCAACAAGGTTCTCTGGGTGAAAAGGTTTCACCAGATTAGTCCGGGGAAGCTCGATTGGTAGAGCAGGGCAGCTTACGCCAAAGGTTCCTCGTTAAAAGCAGGTCTGAACACTGTTTCCCTCAGTTGTAAAATTGGAACTATTAGGATTTATTTACCAATTGGAATAATTGTATTAAAATTAATGTAGTGTAAATTACGTATTCAAAGTTTGTCGGAGTTGCATTACCTACGAATTATTCTGTGGAGTTCATTCAGATATCAGAGCAGATGCCATTTCAACAAGGTTCACTGGGTGAGAAAGGTCTTTTAGATTTTTTCAGAATAGCTCAATTGGAAGAGCAATGGCAATTTACGCCAAAGGTCCTTGGATCGAATCCTGTTCTGGACACTTTTTCCCTTAGTTTAAAAATTACAACTAGTATGATTTATTTATCAATTAGAATAACTGTGTTACAATTAATATAGTATAATTACGTATCCAACGGTTCTCGGAGTTCCATTACCTACAATTTATTCTGTTGAACCGATTTAGATATCAGACCAGATGTGATAATTAACAAGGCGTTTTGGTTTAGAAGGTTCTCCACATTCGTCTAGGATAGATCAATTGGCAGAGGATTGACAACTTATGCCAATGGGTCCTTGGTTCGAATTCTGGGCTGGGCATTTTTCACTGAGTTGGAAAATAACAACGCATAACTTATTTGTAAGAAGCCACTCAGCAACACAAAAAATAAAACGTGTAAACAGCTATTACAGCGTATGTGAATGATGGTACCATACTTCAAACACAATGAAATTAATATGCACAACTGAGGTGGAGAACAAAATACTTTCTACATAATATAAAATGAGTAGTATTTATATTTAATTGGCTTACAAGTACGCAGAAAACAATTCCATTACATTATGACCTATAGAAAAATATTATTTGCAGTATATTTCAACGATAGAATTTTGCATTGTAATAATTCTGCAGCAAAATGTCCGTTTTTAATGAAAACTGTCACTTTACCATATTATGAAGCATATCCGACCATATTACTGATGATATTACTGTCAGAATAAAGTTAAATTATGATTTTGTAAGCGTTTTCTGTAAAAATGGTCGCATGACAGTTTGCTGAAAAAATTTAAAAGTATGCTGCAAACGTAAAAAAATTATGTGTATCACTGAGATGCACTGCAACATTCTTTCTATAAATCATAACATAGCAGTTATCGTTCTTTTAGAAGGACTCAAAATAATTAGATTATAGTAGGGTAGTCCGACCGGTAAGTGAACCGTCCCCAGTGAATGAACAATTTTTATATATTTTAATTTGAAAATATCCCCACTAGATGAAGATACAACATTGCCTTAATTCCATTCAAAGGAAGCTATTGCATTCCTGTTTGGTTACTGAAGTCGCATTACTTTCAGTAGATGTTGTGTTTTTCATTTCTGAGAAACAGATTGTTTCTATGCTGAAATAATAAGTGCAATGTCATTTCATATGTTGGATAAGAATTTATTGTTTTTATTTGCGTTATGCACTAATTTTATTGTACATACATTAAATATATATATATATTATAGCCATATTTCTAATTATTTTAAGCATTGTAGAATGTACAATTTGAGAATAGGGATGTTTAATAACTGGTTAGGCAAATGGTAAAAATCCAATGATTGAACAGCTGTTCATTCACTGGAAGGAATACATTTGGCTACTTTTCCTAGTGAATGAACAGTTTTGGGCTTTATGGTTTTGTGGCTTCTTTTATACCTATAGTTCAAATTAGGAGATTTTTTAGCAATGATAGCAAATGAAAAGTTAACAGACATAAAAAATGTAACTAAATAACATATACACACACATTTTTAAATGTAATAATTATTGATGACATTCAAATCTCACTTTTTCTGTGCTTTTAGACGGTTGATAGAAATATTCTTACTGATGACCAAGAAGATTCCGCAAAAAGAAAATATGGGAGTTTCAAGTATTCTACAGAGGACCTTGAAAATGTTGTACAAGCTATGTGGATCAGATCAGCTCAATTTGAAAAGGCATCGCTTCATTTTAATATTCCAAAAACAACGTTGTCTGTGAAACTGCGGGGGGAAACAATTGAAATTAAGCGTATGGGACATTCTCTGCGTTGTCCTTTGAAGAAGAAAAACTTCTTGAACATTGGATAGTTGGAAAGGGAAAATTATATTTACAATGCATAAGGATGCAGTAAAAGGTGGTGTTTACAATGTCATGAAACAAACAGAAAGGAAAAATCCATTTATAGACAATCATTCAGTGGAGAAATAGATGACCCTTTTTTAAAAAGAGCATCCAGGGTTGGAAATATGAAGTAAGTACCATGACAATATGTGGACCACAGGTTCACATGTGTTGGAATTGGAAGTGACCTGCAGTAAAGTATAAGATCAGGTATTTTAAGGATAATATGAAAAGTCACAATAAAACGCCTGAACCAATTTCTGCAACATCCACCCGTTCACATGGAGTTATTACGGAAATATAGAAGTACAGGGTCAATGATTTCAGGAAATAGAATGAGTTTTTTTCTTTTTTTTCAAATCTGTAATTTAAAAGATTAAAAGTGACAGTTTTTCAAGCTAATTAATTATCTTTCTGGGATTAAAAAAACCGTACTTCAGTAAAAACATGTTAAAAGTTATTTGTACAAGTTATAAAATAAATAAAGAACTATGAAATTTAAGTATTTTTAAATTGCTGCCTGTTCAGTCACTGGGAAATTTTGCGTTCATTCACTGATAACAAATGTTCATTTATTTGGTTTTTGTATCGATTTCTATTGTATTTTGCATCGATTTGTAGCGATAATTGTACGTTATCAGTTGTGATATACATCACTGTATAAAAGAATAGGTTATCATTACCACATATGGGGTTGAATTGCTTTAACCCTCCACCCACGGTAAACGTTATTTTCTTGTTCCAGTAGGCTACTTTTTTAAAAATTCAGATTGCTTAGTTCCCAGCACTTTTTTAAAAGCGTATAATTCGGCTTCTTCTCCCATTATTTAATCTGTAATTAAATAAAGTGACTACTTCTACTTCAAAAAAGTGGTGGGAATAAAACAATCTTAATTTTTAAAAAAGTAACCCACTGAAAAAGTCGCCCGCGGCTGGAGGGTTAAATGTGTTTGTTACTCTGTTATGCACTTTCCAACTGAGTTATATTGTAGTATATTAAAATATACTTTTGGTACATAAACTAATGGATATATAGTGTTACTCAAAAGTGCTTGGATGCATTTCAGTCTGTGAATGGTAATCGCTGGAAGTATGTATTTAATTTCGTTGTGCTTATTAAGTTTAATTAATTTTTATCATCCTGTGAGGTGTATTTGAAAATTATATATGTCATAGATAGGGCTTCTTCGAAGAATTCAAATGCCTTACCAACTATCGGCTGTAATTGTTGAAATTAAGTTTTCAGTTTTGTTATGAGTTTTGTGAATTGTTTATTTAAACATCGTCTTTCACCGGATCACAAAATATTGCTTGAATATTTTTGAAATGTTCGAACGAGTTTCATAATGTATCTGTGACGCACGATTTTTCAACATTTCTAAGCACCACAAAGGAAATAATTCAAATTATATTTAACACAAGATGTTAAACCCCCCCCTTTCTTTCTGTTTGACTTGGCGAAAATTAATCATCGCCAAGAATTATGGTAACCCTATTTTTTACTTTACTATTTTTCAGTTTGTTTATTTATGTAGGTGCAATTTAAATTCTGAAGCGAGCGATCTCCGCTATATGAGATCTGAACCAGGATTGCCTGGTAATAATAATAAATATATTAATATTCAATTCTTGGAGCTTTTAATTATTTGAGTGCTGATTTACTTCCAATGAGTAAAAATCGTTCTGTTGATTTATTAAATTGATGTGAAATATGAATGATTCGAAGTAAAGTTCTTTTTATTCGACTGTGTTCTTTGAAATCGCTCACGTTGGCGAACCGCGTCAGGATGTCTGGACTGACGATTGAATATTATTTTTTCTGATTCTGAAAGCTTGAAGTAAGCTATATTTTTATTGTTGATTAATTGAAAGCAAATATGTCCACTACTGCTGATATTGATACTTTAAAAAAGAAAAAAACTGGATTACGTACACAAACGACAAGATTGTGTACAAAAATAAGCACAACTCTTGAAGATGATTCTATTACATTGGAAAATAAACTGGATATATTAAACATTTGTAAGGACCAGTTAAATGACAAATATGAATTATTAAAAAAATTAAACTCTGATATCCAGGATATTATAGCTGATGTCGATTTTGAGAAAGAAATCGAAAGTTCCGAAACCTATAGTGAGAAAATAATTGAATCTCGTTATAAAATAACGAAGTTCTTAAATGAACATAACTCCCAAAATCAGAATAATACTTTTCAAAATTTTATGAAAAATGAATCCGGTTCTCAAAACGGAAATTTAGAGCGATCTATGAAATTGCCGAAGCTCACTATAAATAAATTTTTTGGTGACAGCAGTTCCTGGTTAGAATTTCGGGGGCAATATTCTAATGCAATTGAAAAGAATTCCAATTTAACTCCTATTGACAAATTAGTCTATTTGAAATATCTGCTTGGAGGTAGTGCATATAATGCTGTTGCAGGATTTTCGCTTTCGGAGAAAAACTTTAAAGCTGCAATTGATTTGTTAAAGGCTCGCTACGGTCGTGACGACCTTGTCATCAATGCCCATATGAGTAAATTATTAAATTTAAGACAGGTAAAGAATGCTTCTAATGTTAGAGAACTTCGGGAACTGTATGACAGTTGTGAAATACAAATTAGAAATTTAAATTCCCTCGGAGTTTCAGTAGGAAGTTATGGTCATCTCCTATGCATTATTTTATTAAAGTTGATACCTGCTGAACTGGCGCTAGATTTTAATCGTAAAAGAACCGATGGTAAAAAAATGGAAGTCGAAGAGCCTCTTTCTTTCATTAAAAACGAAGTACAATCGCGAGAATCTACTATGGCACTCCAGAGCTCTGAAAATAGTTTTAGTGCTAAATATATATATATATATATATATATAACAACAGTTATAAACATTTTAGCAATTATAAACGTGACATTCCTTCAGCCTCTGCATTGACTACCAATCTAAAAAATGTTTGTTTATTTTGTGATAATGAACACGATTCGAAATTGTGTAAAGTTTGTACTGTTCCTCAAAAACGGGATAGATTACGTATGCAAGGACGTTGTTTCACTTGTTTCAAAAAATTCCACGTCTCGGCTAAATGTAAATCTAATTTAGAACCATGTAAATTTTGTAATGGAAATTTTCATCATTATTCGATTTGTTTCAAAAAATCTCAACCAACAATTCCCAAAGAAATCGAATCAGCTGACACAGTTATTAGTTCGATTTTTCATTGTAAGACTCAAAATGAAAATTCCTTTAAGGAGGTTATACTTCAAACATCTTGCGTAAATGTGGAATCTGAAAAAAACTCTGAGCTTGCATTATGCTTATATGATTTGGGGAGTCAAAGGTCATTCGTCACAGAGCAATTAGTATCAAAATTAAATCCCCGAATTATTCGTCAAGAAAAACTTCAAATTTATACTTTTGCAGCTGTTAAACCACAAATAAAAACATTCGATGTTGTGCAATTAAAATTATCCCATGTTGAAAACAAATCGCGTTTCATATTTATCGAGGCTTTAGTCAGAGATGTAATTTCAAACGTTAGGATTCCCCCCCCCCCTTTTTCTTCAGATAGATAAAAAATAAACTGGCACCTTTTAAATTAACAAATGCTGTTGCATCATCTCATTCTAATGTAAATGTTCTTATTGGGGCGGATTATTTTTATCAAATCTGTTACGAAAGAGAAAAAAAAATAACTAAATCTCTCTTTTTATGGGATAGTTTATTTGGATATTCGCTTTGTGGTTTTTATGAAGATGAAAAAAGAAAAAAAAAATGGAAAGCGCTTCTGTTTTAAATCTGTGTGTTTCAACTCCAGTTGGGGAAGATTTGACTTTTTTATGGGATATTGAATCTTTGGGTATTACGCAATCAAATGATAATATTTCTGATGCAGATAAGGAAATTGTGAGTAAGTTTGAGAATAACTTAAAATTCGTAAACAATAGATATGAAACAGGTTTATTGTGGAAGGATGAGAAAGATAGAGTCGGAAATTATTTTAGAATAGCTAGAAGTCGCTTTGAGGAATTAAATCGTAAACTCGAGAAGGATAATGACTTATGTAAAAATTATAAAGCTATTACATTAGAACATTTAACTGCTGGAATTGTAGAAGAATGTCCTGATAAAATAACTGAGGGTGGTTATTTTATGCCGCACAGGCCGGTTTTAAGAGATGATAAATTAACTACGAAGGTAAGAATGGTTTTCGATGCTTCTTCTAAAGAAAAACATTTAAATTCTCTAAATGATTGTTTATATCCAGGACCTAACCTTAACCTGAACATTCTTAATGTAATATTTAATTTCAGAAAATTTAATGTTGCATTTAGCGCTGACTTAGAGAAAGCGTTTTTGCAAATTGAGATAACAGACGAAGATCGGTATTATTTAAAATTTTTGTGGTTTGGTGACGTAAAGGATGATTTAAAATTTTTGAGATTTACACGGGCTGCTTTTGGGGAAACTTGCAGTCCCTTTCTTTTGGCTGCAACGATTAAATCCCATATACGTAAATATGTTGTTCATCCTGAATTTGTTAAGATTTTGGACTCTTCTTTTTATGTAGATGATTTGATTACGGGGTCAAAATCTGATGAAGACGCTTATTATCTATCCTCAACAGCTTCGCATATTTTTAAAGAAGCTAGCATGAATTTGCGAAAATTCAATACTAATTCTGTCAAACTTAGAAAATTAAGGAAGGAAAATAAAATATGTGACTCAGAAGAAAATTTGAATAATTCTTTAAAAATTTTGGGATTATTATGGGATAATAATTGGGATATTTTACGTTTTGACGTACAATACTTTTCTGATGATTGGAAATTTAATCCTTCGAAACGCGTTTGTTCTTAAAGCCATGTTAAAATTCTTCGATCCTATTGGATTCATTGCATCATTTTGTGTTCGTATGAAAAGTTTGCTACAGGAAACATGGAAAAGGGGTTTGGAATGGGATGAAAAATTCCCTAATGATTTAAAAATTGAATGGGAAAATTGGTGTGCAGAAATCGAACATTTACATAAATTTGAAGTACCCCGCAAATATTTTCCACAGGGTTTAGACTTTTCGGACCCAATCGAAATTCATATATTTTCAGATGCTAGTCCTAAGGCTTATGGGGCCGTAGCTTATTTTCAATGTACCACAAATGATAATAAAATTATGACTAGTCTTATTTGGGCAAAATGTCGAGTCGCCCCGATTAAATGTTTGACAATTCCTCGGCTTGAATTAATGGGGGAAATAATAGCTGCAAGAATGTCTAAATATCTGAAAAGTGCATTTAATTTTCAAAATTTGGAAATTCATATCTGGTCAGATTCCACAATTACGTTACATTGGATCAAGGGATCAGCCATGGATTGGAAGCCCTTTGTGGCTAATAGGGTTGTAGAAATACAATCTTTGACTGATCCTAGAATATGGAAATATATCCCGGGTAAGGATAATCCTAGTGATCTTCTTACTCGAGGCAAAAATTTACATAACCTCATAAAAAATAAATTATGTTATTACGGTCCTGAATGGTTCTCATTACCAAAGGACAGTTGGCTTAAACCTGAAAAGATAACTTTTAATGAAAATATTTTGAACGAAAGAAAATCAACAAATTTGAGTTCCGCTCAATTATCTTGTACAGTAGATGTTGTACCTCAAGAGTCTTTGTTAAAATTAGAAAATTTTAGTTCTCTTTCCAAATTACTTAATATCACAGCCTGGATCTTAAGATTTATAAATAATATCAATAAATCGAAACCTAAAATTTCAGGTGAGCTTACAGCACAAGAAATTGAAAGGGCAGAATTTTATTGGTAAAAACAATACCAGTTATCTGTCTTCAATCGTTACTAAAAAAGGGAAAGCCCATTGATAAAGATTCAACCTTGTATAGTCTGAATCCAAAATTGGATGAGAATGATTTGTTAATTTTATCTGGAAGATTACAATTTTCAGAATTACCTCAAAGGGAAAAGCACCCTTTTATACTTCCATATGGGAGTGCTTACACCAAATTGTTGGTTCGAAATGCCCATGAAAAGGTTTTCCATTATGGAATTGCATCAACTTTAGCACACTTACGAGAAAATTATTTTATAATTAGAGGACGAAAAATGATAAAATCTGTACTGAAAAACTGTCTTATTTGCACAAAATTTAAAGCTTCTCCTGGGAAGCAAGAAATTGCACCATTACCTACAGATCGTATTACTGAATCACCACCCTTCTATACCTGTGCTCTAGATTTTGCAGGACCTATTTATGTCAAAGCAAAAACTGGCCAAGAAAAGGCCTATATAGTTCTTTTCACATGCGCAGTCACTAGAGCTGTGCACCTCGAATTATGTACCAATTTAACGACAGAAACTTTCCTTTTGTCATTTAAAAGATTTATCTCTCGTAGAGGAATTTGTCGAACGATCTACAGTGATAATGCGAAAACATTTATCAAAGATGATAATTTTCTTGGAGAAGTTTGGAGCCGAATATCGAAAGAGGAAGTTTTACGATATTTTAATAAAAATAGAATCATATGGAAATTCATTATTCCATGAGCCAGTTGGTGGGGCGGTTTTTGGGAACGCATGGTACGTTCTGTGAAAACTCCTTTGAAGAAAGTTCTCGGAAGATCTTGTCTCTCATATGAAGAAATACAAACCCCTTTAACTGAAATCGAAGCAATGATTAATGGTCGCCCTTTAACTTACGTTTATGAAGAAAACAGTGAACCGCTTCCACTTGCTCCTTCACATTTCCTGATCGGCAAGCGAATAAATTCTCTACCAGATTTTCATTGTGTTACTGAACCTAAATCGAATAGAATAACGTTAACTAAAATATTGAAATATCGAGATCAAGTTTTAAACCGTTTCTGGAAACGTTGGAGGCAGGAATATTTGCTAGAACTGCGTTCTGCCAATTTTTCAGTTCCTGTCAAAGCTCCGACTAAATTCGAAATTGGTGACGTTGTATTAATTAATGAAGATAAAACTCCAAGGCACATGTGGAAATGCGGCAGAATTACAGAGCTCTTTTTAGGAAGAAATTCGAAAGTTAGATCTTGTGCAATACAAACTGAATCTGGCGTAATAAAAAGACCAGTTCAACTGATGCATAATCTTGAACTTGACATTATGGACTAACATTGAACATTTCACTTTTAAGAACATTTTGTTATATTTTCATTTTTTAACTTTTTCTAATTCATTATTATGTATATTTTAGTTTTAGTAGTTGTTCCTGTGAAAATAGAATTAATTGTATGTCTCATTATTGTAAGTATGTTCTAACTTTTAATCGTCTTATTAACGTAATTTGAAATTTTTGATAAAAATTTAGTTTGAATGATGAACAATAGTAATTGTTCATCCGGGGGCAGTGTGTTAAAACTCCCCCTTTCTTTCTGTTTGACTTGGCGAAAATTAATCATCGCCAAGAATTATGGTAACCCTATTTTTTACTTTACTATTTTTCAGTTTGTTATTTATGTAGATGTAATTTAAATTCTGAAGCGAGCGATCTCCGCTATATGAGATCTGAACCAGAATTGCCTGGTAATAATAATAAATATATTAATATTCAATTCTTCGAGCTTTTAATTATTTGAGTGCTGATTTATTTCCAATGAGTAAAAATCGTTCTGTTGATTTATTAAAATGATGTGAAATATGAATGATTCGAAGTAAAGTTCTTTTTATTCGACTGTGTTCTTTGAAATCTCTCACAAGACCACGGATAATGTTTTAATAATATTTAAAACATTACTGTAACACTGACGAGGTTTTTTTCAAGACATTGCCAAAATTTTAAAGAAATATCTTGAATGAAAATACACTGGTAACAAAAAACATGAACCATAAATGATTGCATAACATGTTCAAATATAAGTAACCATACATATTTAAAACTAACATTTTCGTTAAATATTCGTATTTTCGTATTTTCGTATTTTCTCGTATTGTTATATTTTATATAATTTCAAGAGAAATTCTTAATTAAATGTTCGTGTACATCGTTCAAAATCCTCGTTAGGATAAAATTTAAGCATAAAAGTTGTGCACTTCAAACTTTACAAATATATTTGTAGCAGATATATGGTTTTTATATTTGCTGTGGAGTATTGATTTATTGCGATCGGATTAGTAAAACATAGTTTATAGTAACGAAAATCCAACATTCAAACTGTGTGTTTTTTAATTTGAGATCTAAATAATCGTAGTAATACTAAAATAACATTTAACTTTCTGTCATTTAAAGTTGGTTTTTAACAGCGTGGCAGAGGTGCATTTACATCTCTCATCGAATTAAGCTCTAACAGAACCGCTAAAAATCCCTTTCTGTTAATTTCTCTGAGCTAGTTCAGTTTCGAAAAGATTAACACATTTCTGAAATTCAAAGTTAAAATGTGCAAATGTAGATACCTACTACAAATTGGTAATTCGATAAGATTTTTGATTTATTGGGCGTTTTTTTTATTTGATAAAACAACACTTGTTAAGTTATTACCTTAGAATATCTTATACATATTGAAATCATCTCCAACAGAAAAACTAAAAATTCCTGTTATATAACAAATGAACTAGTAAAGTTTCGAAACCTTCAACACAAGCTGTATTGTAATTTTGAACCCGGTTGATTTCTGAAACGTGTTTCGAAATTAAAATGGTGGAATATGGACACCTACTGAAAATAGTCATTAGATCAGATTTTTTATTCTTTTCACTTTAGTTGATCTGATAAAACAACTCTTATTAAGTTTCTACGTTAAAATACCATATAAAGATAACAAATATTGAAATAATTTATGAAATCAAATAGTATTCTCAAAATCGACACTGGATGGTAACAAGTCACTTTGATGTCAATACCTCCCTCTTTCGAAACGAGATGCAAATGACTAAAAAAATCAATGTGATTTCATAATGTGACATGCTAAAAAAGCTATATGTATATGCTGTCACCTCTGGGGAATTTGCGACATCATAATGAAGTCACATCGATTAGATGGAGGGTTAAAGAAAAGAAATGCAGTCGCGATGCGTTAAACGTGTGTCTTTTTTCGGACAGCTTGAACCATGTGATCTACGAAAATGGTGTTACAAGAAAAGAGCATCAAGTGCCTCTAGCGGTGTAACACGAAAAGTTATGCAGCAGTCCGTCTTTTTCGCAAGCCTGGGATTGGCTGTTTCATTATCAGGAATGTTGGATTAAGAGAGGTAAACCTGTACCTGTAAGGAAGCCTTTTATAGCACTTTCCAACACAGTTAAAAAGTGTTTATGAATTCGGTTTGTCTTCCCGTCTGTCTGTCTTTCCGTGCTCTAACTCGCATAAATATTATTTGATTGCAGTGGAATGAATATATGTTATTGGGTATCACTATGGCATGTACGGTATTACAAATGAAGTGCAGAGCATTTTCGATTCATTTTCGACTTCGGGCCACCTAAAAGACCTACTGACACCTACTGAAACAAGTCATTAGATCAGATTTTTGATTCTTTTCACTATTCTATTACATTACCGCCTATGGGGATAAATCGTTTGCGGTGTATTTTAACGATATTAAACTATTTTGAACACATTCAAATTGATATTTGTCACTGAATTGTACCGCAAGGTTCTTATTACAGAGCGCGGTTGAACATAGAATTTATCAGAATAAAACACTCATACTACAATATATATTAAAACACATATACACACATAAATAACGCCTGCATTCAACAGTTAAAGGTATATATAAATATTATACAGACACACAAACAATAAATACAATAAACCCAACTGGAGTGAAAAATTAGCCAGAGCCAGGAATCGAACCCGGGACCACAGTATACAAGTTTTATGTCTTGTATACTGTGGTCCCGGGTTCGATTCCTGGCTTTGGCTAATTTTTCACTCCAGTTGGGTTTATTGTATTTATTGTTTGTATGACTGTATAATATTTATATATACCTTTATAGAATTTATCTTTCATTTTCAGGGACACCCAAAAGAATTTGGCTAAAGAAGAAAATGAAAAATAATTGAACTATTCAAGTCTACATACAATAATTGCTGGAAGTGCGTTATCAGTTGTGGTATGCGTTTTTAAATTATTTTTTAAATATTATTTGGTGTGTAAAAATTCTATATATTATGTACCGGATTTCACAAAAGTTTTCAACAACATCCGTTATTTGGTGTAAATTGCTGAGTGGAAAATTTCAATTGTGTTCTGCGTTTAACTGAACTACTTTTAGCGTACTATATAGTATGCATACACATCTGTAGATAATATTCAGTGATGCAAAAAAAAAAAAAAAAACGTATATTTTAACAATTATTCATGGTAATAGCAGTGAAGTTTCGTTATAGTATTCTGAATGTGTAGGAAAGTGTTTCATAATGTATGCTGTACGCAAGATATTTCGTTCCTTTTGCTATATAAAATTGATAGCCGATAAAAATTAAACGTTTAACAGTACGAAATATGTGAAAGCAGAAAATTGTTTGTAATGCCCAATGTGCGAAAATCGAAGACTACCTGAATAATAATGAAAATAATTTAAAAAATCAAACACTTGTTTTAAAAGTAATTGAATGCGCACAATGTGACATCACTAAACCGACTTTAATAGATCTTGTATGAAATTCCATTGCTTTTCATCTAATTATTCCTTGCATCATTGTTATTCATAAAATGTCTTTAGAACCATATTTTAAGCTATTAATTAATAGCAAAATACAGCTTTTCTCTTAAAATAGTGCGATGAAAAAATAAAATTATTGAGTACAAAGATGACATCCTATATCATTATCAGACACGTTTTCTATGGTTATTTGAACATCAAATGGCTTTTTTCTTCCCAATGATTTAATTCAATTTTTTCTTCATTACGATTTGTTTATGCATTTTAATATTAACTTGAGTCTGTTTTTTTTCACATTTTCACACAAATGCATGTAGAATGAATATTTATTTCTTTTTCTTTTTAATAAGGATTGTGAAAATTTAGATTTCTTTCAAAAATTCATCTGTATAATAGTAAAAGAAGTTTATTTCAAGTAGAATAGTAAAAAGTATTGGTTTCAAATAATCGATAGAATACAAAAAATCAAAATTCACTTAAATCAAGCGAGGATGAAGAGTTTATCATTAACGCACAAAAAATAAATTAAATAAATTTGAAATGATATAATACCGGAAGGTTTGAATAGAATTTTACCATATATGTCATAATATTCCAGAAAACAGCTTGAATTGATATTAAAATATTCATTGAAATTATCATATAATAATTTCCGAAAACCAAATTTAACCTGATGCTTATCACAGAAAAGTTACTGATTTCTCGTAATTAAAATTTTATTTTCAAAAAACAAAGGTATAAAATTTTAAACGTCATTTAACTAAATTTTATATACTCTGATGTTTATAAATTGCTGACTCGGGATAAAGTAAAATTCGGTATTACTTTTTTTAAAGGGAAAACTGTTATGCATATGATGGCTACAGTGAATTAATATTATATCTAATATAAAATAATGTATTTAAAAAGTAATAATCATCTAATTAAACATTTCAAAAATGTTACGCGTTGTTTTTTTTTTATAGTTTGGTATTATGCTTTATTCTAAACATTTATTTTCGACTAATATCGTTAAATAACAATTACATTGAATTTCTCAATATAGGTATTAATGCAGGGAGAAACTTTCTTAATAACACCATAAAAAAAGCAATTCGGAAGACATTTCGAAAGAATCTTTTCTCTCTTCATCGGGGTAAAGAAGACGTGTTGCCACTTTGAAGGCAGGAGCAAAAAGGATATGAAAAAGGAATAGACAGACTGAAGAAAACAGCCAACAGGAAGGCAAAAGACATCAGCCAATCAGAAGAAAATATAGCAGAAGAAGAAATGTGAAGCAAATTGAATAAAAATACCGAGTCAAAAAAGTAAACGGAAATTAGAAGAAAAAAAATAACATGTATGACAAACAAAGAGGAAATGAAAAAGATAATAGTTAATTAGTTAAAGAAAAAATAAAGGTAATTAATTAAAACAGTAAATAAAAAATAAAATAAAAATAAATAAAATAAATAAATATAAAAAATAAGTTAAATAAAGAAAAAATAAAATTAAATAAAGAAAACAAAATTAAAATATAAAAAAAAATAATAGTAATGATAAAATTTTATTTAAAAAATGCAAATAAAAAAGAAATTAAAATTAATCACATGTATAAAAGTTATATAATTAAATATATAATTGACTTTTAATCTATTTTTTCATATGCATTTATTTTATTTTATTTTATTATTACTAATATTACTTTTTCCTTATTTTTTACATTTATTTTATTTTGTTTTACTTATTTACTTTTTATATTAAATTTATTTGTTAATTTTTCTATAATATTCTCTTTATCCATTAATAGCAAATCACGCGGCTTTGCTCGCTTAATAGTTGAAATATGCCAAGTGATATTTGCATGAATATTTTTTATTAGAAGAGGACATTTTGAAATAATTCAATAATTACAAATTAAGCCACAGCTTAACTAAACTTCATTATAAAAGTACAATAGACAGAAATGAGATTTTAATTAATAAGAAGAGCTAAAACTAATTCAAAATAAATGGTAATTTAGAAAGTATTTTGAGACTTTTATGCTCATTTCATACGCTCATTTCAGTATTCATTTGAAAGTTTGAATTTTTTAGAAACCATCTTAACACATTTACATCTTAAAATTAACCACCCTGTCAAATTCCAAGATTCTTGTCTAACAGTCTACCACCTCTCTGGTGTTATTGGCACCAACATAAAATGCTGAAACACAGTTGAAATAGAACGTCTCGAAAAATGTTGAAACAGAGACTGTCACCATTAATTTCCCAACGTTAATCTTGAAATCGGTTGGTATTTCCTAATATTCTATAGAAAAAGGAATTTAGATGTTTTTAAAAGATTTCTTGTTGTTCCTGCCAACCAGGTAGTAGTGACACCGGCATAAAATATAGCCCGTATAAGATCAGGGACTATCACTCTTTGTTCGCAACCAGTAACTTCTGTAATGGGTTTATTATTTCCTCAGATTCCGTAGAAATCATAATATGGGACTCTTTTAGAATGCTTTTCGCTCTTTTCCTTCGCTTCACCCCTTTTTAATTTCGAATTTATTTTCAAATGTTTTTAGAGGACATTTATGATTTATAGGTATGTACCGTGCTATATTTAAAGTTTCTAGCCTCTTCAGTACCACAGAAATCGCAATTTAGAAAGATTTTTGCTCCTGCAACCCTCAAGGGTAGGTGGCACCCACATAAAGTATAGCTTATGTTTGATCAGGTTCTATCACCATCCTTTTTCAACCATTATGTTTGAAATCGGTTTCGTATTTCATACGATTGCCTATGAATCGTAATTTAGAAAGCTTATAGAATGCTTTTCGCCCACTTCATCCTTTTAAATTTATAATTTTCTTTTCACAATTCTTAGAAAGCATTTTCATCTTTGAAGTAATTACCATTCGAAATTTAAAATGTTAGACCCCCTCAGTAACACAAAAAACGCAATTTAGAACATTTTTTGCTCCTGTTATCCTCAGGTGGTAGTGACAACAACGTAAAATATAAGCTATGTTGGAGCGGGGACGTTCACCATCAATTTGAAACCATTACTTCTGAAATCAGATTATATTTCCTGAGATTGCGAAGAAAACGTTATTTAGAACGTTTTTAGAACGCTTTTCCTTCATTTTCACCCCTTTTAGATTTCAAATTTTCAAAGAACTCATCTCAGAGAGTATTTACATCTCATAGGTAATTACCATGCCAAATTTCAATTTCCTAGCCCCTTCAGTATCACAATTTAGAACGTTTTTAAAAATGCAACCGCAATGTGGTAGTGACGCCGACATAAAATAGATCCTATATTGGAGAAATAGCTGTCATCATTAATTTCCAACCATTACTTTTGAAACAGGTTGGGTACTTTCTAAGATTGCGTACACTGTTAAAACACTATTGTTAAACAAAATAAATTGCACTAATTATTGAGCACTTCCTGATCTTAAAATAGCTCCGAGTACTTAACTCTTAAATTTGAAAAACGCATGTACTCATTTTTTTTTAGTACATACAGGGACTCGAAAATAAGTATGTATAGAAACACACATACACTATAAGTAAAAAAAAAGCGAAATTACAGAGAACCGACAAATCACCAATTTTTATTACGGTAATTTTGAATTGCGAAGAACTACAATTTTTGAGTAAAGAACAACGAATTTACTTTTTTAATTCTTGAAATTTTGTGTATGAGCCGCCCCGTGATTTGAACCCGAGTCCTCTAGGTGGTAGATCAGTATTGTACTGACTGTGCTATAAGAGCAGTTAACAGCTGCTTCCAAATGACACCTTTTGACAATCAGCGACGGACGATCGCTAACAACAGCGATGAATTTTCTCTTTCTTAAATATGCTAATTTCTAATAAAACAATTTTTAAACTAAATTTTCTTCTTTAACATTTCTAATGAAATTGTAAATAAATTTGAAAAGTGTGTATTATAACTTTAAAATTATAAGAAAGATAGACATATCTTTATATAAAAGCTTGGAAATCATTCTGTCAATTCGGGATAAGGTAAGGGTTTATCGGAAAACTCATGTTTTTGAGCACATAGGATTCAAACATGAATATTAAGACTTTAAAATACAAAATATATGTATTCATTTTTGCATACATTTATAAATCAAGTATAAGTATACACAAATTCAAAGTATCATATGTACTCGTTTCTGAATTAATTGTATACTTTAAAAAAATCGAGTACAAAGAAATTTTCATTTTTAAGTAGATTAATGCTTCTTTTTGAAGCAATTGTACTTAAAAAATATGAGTACATAGAAATGCTCATTTTTAAGTAGATTATTTTTAACAATGTACTTATTTTTGAAACAATTATACTTAAAAAAATACGAGTACATGGAGGTTCTCATTTTTAAGTAAATAATTTTTGAGAGTGTAGAAATCGCATTTTAGAATGTTTTTCAGAACCTTTTTCGTCCATTTTCCCTTTTAAATTTCGAATTATTTTAGGAAATGTTCTTAGAGATCATTTATATCTTATAAGTAACTATCGTGCCTAGTTTCAAGTTTCTAGGCCCTGCAGTATTACAAAAAACGCAATTTAGATCGTTTTTTGCTCCTTTACCACCTTTGTGGTAGTGGCATCGACATGAAATACAGCCTATGTTGGAGCGAGAGCTGTCACCATCGTATTCACACCATTCTGTTTTAAATCGGTTCGGTACTTCTTGAGATCGCGTAGAAATCGCAATATAGAACGCTTTTCGCTCATTTTCAGCCCTTTTAAATTTCGATTTTTTAGGAAATGTTCTTAGATAACATTTGTATCTTATACATAACTGTCCTGCCTAATTTCAGGATTCTAGGCCCTTCAGTAACACAAACATCGCAATATAGAACTTTTTTGCTTCTACAACCCCTAGATGGTAGTGACACTGACATGAAATAGAGCCTATGTTGGAGCAAGGGTTGTCATCATCAATTTCCAACCATTACTTTTGAAATAAGTTGGGTACGTTCTGAGATTGCGTAGAAATCGCCATTTAGAACGTTATTTAGAACTATTTTCGAGCATTTTCAGCCCTTTTAAATTTCAAATCTTTTAAAAAATGTTCTTAGAGATCATTTATATCTTATAACTAACTACCGTGCCAAATTTCCTGTTTCTACGCATTTCAGTAACACAAAAATTGCATTTTCGAACTTTTTTTGCTCCTGCTCCCCCTTTGGGGGTAATGGCGCCGACATAAAATGTAGCCTATGTTGGAGTAAAGGTTATCACCACCATTTCGACAACATTATTTTTGAAATCGGTTTGGTACTTCATGAAATTTCGTAAAAATCGCCATTTAGAACGTTTTTAGAACGCTTTTTGCGCATTTTCACCCCTTTTAAATTTCGATTTTTTTATGAAATGTTCTTAGAGATCATTTATATCTAATAAATAACTACCATGCGAAATTTCATGTATCTCGGCCCTTCAGTAACACAAAAAATCGGAATTTCGAACGTTTTTTTTCCTCCTGCAGCCCCTTTAGGTTAGTGGCACCGACATAAAATGTAGCCTATGTTGGAGAAAGGGTAGTTACCATCATTGTGACACCATTTAAAAAAAAATCGGTTTAGTACTTCTTGAGATTGCGTAAAAATTACCATTTAGAACGATTTTTACAACGATTTTTGAGAATTTTCACCAGTTTTAAATTTCGAATTATTTAGGAAATGCTCTTTGAGATAATTTATATCATATAAGTAACTACCATGCCAAATTCCAAGTAACTGCGCCGTTCTGTAACACAAAAATCCTCCTGCAGCCCCTTTAGGTTAGTGGCACCGACATAAAATGTAGCCTATGTTAGAGAAAGGGTTGTCACCATAATTTGGACACCATTATTTTTGAAATCGGTTTTGTAATTCCTGAAACTGCGTAAAAATCGCCATTTAGAAAGTTTTTACTACGCTTTTCGCACATTTTCACCAGTTTTTAATTTCGATTATTTTAAGAAATGACCTTAGAGATCATTAGTATCTTATAAGTAAATACTATTCCAAATTTAATGATTCTAGACCCTTCAGTAACACAAAAATCGCATTTTTAGAACTTTTTTTGCTCTCCCCCCCCCTTTTTTTTCCAGTGGCACAGACATAAGATACAGCCTATGTTCTAAGTTGGACTAACACTATCATTTTGATACCATTACTTTTGGAATCAGCTCGGAAGTTTCAGGGCTTACCTCCTTCAAATAAACAATTTTTACTTCTTTATAATATTAGTATAGATAGATAAATATTATAAATTGTTTCGCAATTTTTTTTACTTTTCTAATCCTATCTTTTTATTAAAGTTGCAACTTACTTCCCCTTCTGTTCTATCTGGATCTCATTTGCTAGTGCTCTTTGTGATTGGCTAACCTTAAGTGGATACCTTTTGCTTTCATATTTACTGCTTTCTTTAACATATCCCCTTCTCTCACTTTTCTTTTCAATAAATCTCCTACCTTTAAAGCGGTAACGTCTTCACTTTCGAAAGAGCTTGCGCATTTCATGTTTTGTGGTGTTTTTCAGAAGAATTTTGACTTTTTTGTGCCTTATGTGTGTACACCTGTTTTTCAACATTTTATTGAAAGGTGTAATTTTTTTAAGCAAATGTGTTATGACAAAGTCCACATTTAACAAATCTTTTTCACATTCGTTATAAGAAGTTTCTTCTGTATTTTTACTGTATTATATATTTCTATTCATTTCTATTCTATTTAGAAATAATACTCTCAGTTAATTAATACCTAGTTTACAAATTAATATTTTAGAAATACATTTTATTAATTTAAAGCCGTTGGTTTAAAGTTCTTCAAGACAATGTATGGTAATTTGATGTTTCAAACTATTATTTAACAAAGTAGTCTTCTTGCATAAGAGTGCTAATTAAAACTTAGAGCATATTTCATTTTTACTATGCACTTTAATTTTTAACTTGTTTCAAGTATTTATGCAAACATCAGAAATCAAAAATGAAAATGTTAATACATTTTCTAAAAAAGTCATTTTTCCTACCTGTTACAATAAAGAAATGGACACTTTTTTGCCCAATAACATTTTTTCTTTATCATCATTAAAAACAATCTATAATAAATAGTATTTTAATTATAGCTAGAATTTTTTTTTCTCGATCACGAAAATCACAAATTATAATTAATAGCCAGAAGCAGCATTTTCTTTTTCCTGAATGGAAAAAAAAATAAAGATATGGTCTTCCATGTGGTTGGTGAAAATATTTTCATACTTTGAGTCTAAAAAAGCATAATTATTCTATTATAATCGCAAATAAGTGCTTAAGTTTAGTTTTTTAAGAGCTTTAGTTAAGCGATGGATTTTTTTTTTTTGTGTGTGTGTGTGTGCGTGTTAAATAAATTGCATAAAATGGATGAGATTTAAAGCAGAAAAATTTGGGATAAAGAGGTAAAAAATTAGAAACTGATTACTTTTCACAAAATATAAAATATGTCAATATATAAAATTTAAAAAATAATTATTTTATTTGCATAAGGTGCTAGTGTAACTGGAGTATAAATATTTATAAAGAAAGTGATGTTACAAAGGCAACTATTTATTGTAAAAGAAACAGGGAAGACTATTTCAATTCAACATTTTTTAGTACTAATAAATTATGACAGTTTTAAAGTTTTAAATTATTTTAATAATTGGAAATGCGTTCAATATCGAGTAAAGTTTACAATTTACTAAATAATATATTTAATGTATGGGTTCATAACACCATTCTCGAATTTAAAAACTTAAGAACTGGCATAGTATTCATGTTGAGAGCTGCTCCAGATTTTCAACCGCATGAGTGGCGGCATTTCTTTTTTTAGTCATCAATTCTGCGTATTCTTAATTACAAATCGACATTTTTTTTAAATTTATTATAGTCTACTTTTAAATTTAACTTCATATACAGAAGAACATATAAATACTGTAACATGATGAAAATGCCAATTTAGTTTAAGGTTTTACGCGTTTTTGAGCTGTACTATTGTTTCATTCATGTTCCTACTGCATTGTTATCGTTTAATTGCCATTTTCCCTGATATTAATTCACTGTTTTTCAGGAGAAACCTGCACTCCACCAACAACCTCTCCACCCCTCCAAAAACCAAATATTTCTATTTGGGGGAATGATAGGCGCAAAAAGCCTGTGCAATCAAGTACAAGTCCCTAAATTACTTGAAACGCACTCTGGAAAAAGACTGGGCCGAAATCACGCCGGAAAAAATCTGTCGCGGCCATCTTTCAGAATTTCTAGAAGCAACTAGACTCCTGCATCTTCTCGGGAGGAACTCATTACGAATGATCTTGATTGCTTTTCGTACAGAATTTTCTACTCTTTCGAATGGTGAATAAAGCGAGTTGTTTTGTTCCTTCAGTTAAAAGTTATGGTCTTTTATTTGCGTCGCAGTATTTATGTGTCACCCTGTACTTAATTAAATTAAAAGACAAATTACGTTTTAGCTTGACTAAGTTCATAACATCCGTGTAAAATAAAACAAATAAATAACTAAAATAGCACCGATCTTATTAGCATAGAGTTTACAGGTAAAAAAATCTTCGATCAGCTAAGTAAAATCTATTATTTAAATACTAATATTCAGTCCAGCATCTGAAGAAACCTTAGAAAACTCGAGCAATGAGAATTTAAATAAGTTGGAAATTGCACGTCAAACGTGGAAAATGAAGTGCTTTCGTACTATAACTAGTTTATAAGTATTTTTTGAACCGCATATTGTACAGCATGTGTATTTTAGTGCACTTCATAAGTGCATGTCAATTTCACTCTGTTCAAAAGGCTGTAGCATCATTAAAATGCACTTGAAATATTTTTTTCTATTTACCGTAATGTAACAGAAAACTTTTGACAGTTCCTGTAATTAAACTATGCATCCGATTTTCATAAAATTTGAAATGACTCGACAAAATTTTGAAACAATTATGTATTTAAAATTTCAGACCGTTCGGTTGGGTAGTTTTTGCTCTGTTATATGCGGACGGACGGACAGACAGATAGACAGACGGACCGAACGACGACTATGGGTGCTACGTATTTATATAATTACAATAGCACCTAAAAACAGACAAAAACTGCTATTTTCATTGTGAACCATGAATGCCAGTTGATTTTCATTTGAATACGAGACAACTCGAGAACTTGGCTGAATCCAGAGTTCAAACATTTTGCATTCGAATACTACTATCGCTAATACAAGATATCTTTGTTCATCGGAGTGCTTACGTCGGAGAAAATTACTGAACGTCTAAAACTCGAAGTTCCCCTATTTGTATAACCAAATGTTTTAAAACGGCGTTGTTGGGAAAATTAATTAGTTATATACGGGTTTCAACCACATTTACTTAGCAGTTAACTAATGGTATTCCTCAGTTGCTATAGTGCTATAAAGTAAAAGATTTTATCTTAAAGTTCTTGATTTATTTTTATTTCTACTCTGCTATTCTTATTTATGATCATTCCGTTGCACAGCATAAAGTGATTTGAAATGTTGTTTCGTTGTGTTTTATCGCTCCCTAGTGTTTTTTCTATACGTTTTCATACATGGAATACTTTTTAAACTAATCAACTTGTGTAACTTATTTATTCCAAAGTATTATGTCAATATTTAGTATTTATTATTTTTTATTTTAGCTCCCGCAAAATTTGAAGTGAAACAAAATAATCTTTTTACACGAATTCAATACATTTACTTTTTTTTTTTTTTTTTAAGCTAAGCATTCTATTTTTTTTTTTATCTTACTCACGGATTCTATTTTCTTAAAGGATCCTTTGGTTTCTTGAGCTGAATGGAAATTTATTACAGAAAAAAGGACATTAGATTCTTTCTGGCAACAGTAAAATGGACTTCTGCTTGTCATTTTTATTTTTATTTCTGAATAAAAAGAACTAACTTACTTTGTAAAGTCATTTTTGATTTCATAATTCTGACTGTGCAGTGCATGACTGCTACGATATTAATTTTATCAGATTTATGTTAAAAATTTTAAATTACCAAGTAAGTAAGTAAATATAATTTCGTAAATTAAAAAAATATATATTACTAATTTAGAGGATTTATTTTTATTCTTATCAAGGTCAAATAATTTTTAAAATACATACATTAAAGGTAAAAAATAAAAGTATAATTTTTAATTTTACTTTAAGTAGACAACATATAGCAGGTTTTACAATCGTTGTCGCATCTCTTTATACTAAAAAAAGGAACCAACGCTGTAACCACCGTTGCAAATGAATTTTTTTTGACCGGGGTCTTTCTTCGTTAATATGAAGAAAACTGCTACATACAAAAACATAAAAAAATTGTGATATTATAGAGAAATGTTTGATAAACATGCTGATGATGACAGTTTTTAAATCAAATAGTTATTTTAAGAAATTATTTAATTTTAAAGTGTCAAAATCGGTCCATTAAAATAGTTTTATAGGAGCAAAACCTATACATAGGAATTTAATCATTTTATACCATTAGAAGTTTCCTGTGTGCAGACTACATGTATTTTTTTTAATTTGACAATTTTTTTGAGGATTTATTTCCATTTTAAATTCAAATTTTAGCATTTCGAAAGATATTTCTTACATATTTTTGAAAGGGGTATTATTTTAAATTGTTGCCATTTTTAAAAACAGACCAAAGAACGTTGCTTCTTTCAACTTTTTTTTTTTTTTTTTTTTTTTTTTTTTTTTTTTTTTTTTTACACGTTGCTATTATAAACAGAAAAAACCCTTTCAAATTAGAATTAAATGATTACGTATGTTAAAAGCAGGGAAATATTGAAAATTATGTCAATTTTACTAAAAAATAACGGTATCTTTGTAATCTAAAACTTTCTCACCTGAGTCGTGAATTCTACGCTTTTATTATGGCTGATCTCGCTTAAGGTGTATTTACTTCGAAGAATATGAACACTGTTGGACGAAACAAAACATTTAATAAACGAAAACTAACACTAAAACTAAACTATCTTTTAACATCTTCAATTTTAAACTTCGTACATCTCGATAGAAAATTAATGGAACAACAAAAAACATAAAAATTAAATCGTAAACAAAAATGGGTCATTTTAGTTCTCACAGCTTGTTTTTTTTCTTCGCACCAAAGAGTTTGGAAATTGAGTCGGAAATTACAACACATAAAAGTATATTTACACAAACATTTCAAAAGAGAAGGAACATTTTAAAATAATAAATTCATTACTATGCGTTAAAAGTCGTAAATTGAGAAAATTACATTATATTTAAAATAGCGAAATAATAATATTGCCATACAGTTTAAATTAAAAAATATATTTACACGAGACGTGTCATATTTGTATATGATCTTTTTAACTATTGTTGCTGATTCTAAGGCAGCACAAATAAAAATATTTCCTTTCTCTAGCAACAAAAGTATTTTCACGTCAATATTAAAAATAGAAAGAAAACTTTAAAATAATAAATTCATTAAAATTCGTTAAAAAACATAAACAGGAGAAATTACGTCATATTTGAAAAGACCAAATAATAATAATGCAAAACTGTTTAAATTTTAAAATATATTTGCGCGAGACATTTATTTCGTATTTTGAGATTATCTTTTCAACTATTGTTGTGAATTCTATGACAGTTCAAATAACATTTTCTTTCTAAGAACAAGATTATTTTTACGTGAATATTAAAAATAGAAAGAAAACTTTGGCGAAAATTACGTCAGATTTAAAACGATACATTTAAAATGGCTTATTTAAAAGAACTTTCTTATAGCGTTGTTTAAAGATTCCGAAGAGACAAAGACCCTGTTTACTTAATTCACTTTACTTTGGCTTATTTTCATATCTTTAATAATTTTTTTTTTTTTTAAATCACAGACGAAAACAGCCATTGTATCTCCTAACAGCAACTGATTTGGCCTTGAAACTACCCAATCAAACGAAATAAATGGAATCCCGTTTACAGGAAGATCGCCACTGTTTTTTTTTAATTAAAATTCAATCTTCCGAATTCTTTTTTAAGTCGATCAAATTAGTGTACTACTAGAGTCTGTGGTGCTTCAGCGGGGCTTTGCGAGAGGCAGAGCCCACTAGTAATGAAAATTTCCTTACTTCTGTGAATACTTTTTTTGAGAAAACAAGTTGAGACTTAATTCTAAATACAGCAATACTGTTCTTTGAATATTGTAGAATTTGCTAACTGTCCAACTTTTCGCTACAATGCGGTATATGTTAATTAAAATTGTTATCGAGACAAAAGATAGCCATAGTCCGATAGGTAGGAACCTGACCAGCAGAAAAAAAAATGGTCGATCGCTAGTTTACGTGAAGTACACTGTTCAAAATTTCTTTAAAAACACAGGAAAAAACCCCGAGACTCTCTGTAAATTTACACTAGTTCTCGGTTAAATGCATTCGATTGAGTTTCTCGGTCAAGACTCTGTAAATTTACACTAGTTCTCAGTTAAATGCATTCATTTGAGTTTCTAGGTCAAGACTCTAAATTTACACCAGTTCACGGTTAAATGAATTCGACTGAGTTTCTCAGTCAAGACTATCTGTAAATTTACACCAGTTCTCGGTTAAATGCATTCGATTGAGTTTCTCGGTCATCGTTTTACAGACATTTCCCTTATCTTGTACCTAAATCCCTTGTAGGGATTTCCATGTCATTCAATCAAATTTAGGTTAAGTAGAGAAATAGTCGAAGATAAATATTTTCAAAAAGTGGTCATTTTCTTAATCTTTTTCATAGTTATAATTTTTCTTTAAAAAAAGTTACATTGAACATTTTTGAATGCAAAAGCCTTTCCATTTACAGAGAGGATCATAATACATTTAAAAACATTGCTTTTATAAGAATTATCATATAACCAAAAAAGTACTTTTGGTTAATTACTCTTATTATTTTTGTAAATATTTTACAAAAAAAGTTATAACTACCGATATATTTAAACAGTTTTAATAAAAGAAATATACCTAAATTTCACATTATTGTTATTTAAAAATTCCAGTATAACTTCAGATATTAAAGATGATAATTATTGAGAAGAAGCCATTTCTTTATAAATAATTCCGTAAATACAGGATTAAAAAATTAAATTAAATTAAAAAAATAATAGGTATTATGTATCGATCCAAACTGATTTAAAATAAACCGTTTAAGAAATTTTCTAACTAATATATTTGAAGCGAAATATCTGAAAAGCACAAATACAATAGATTTTTCCCCGCTTCAATGTAAAAGACATCCTTTGTACACAACACCAACAGCTCCTATGGCGCACTCAGTAAGGTGCTTGTCTCCTATCCAAATATCTCGGGTTTAAACCCCCAAGCCGGATAGAAGAAAATTGTGTAAAAAATTAAATGGTACAGCAGTTCAAAATTACTTGAAAAATTCTGATACTTCGAAGTTCTAAAATTCAATACTTTCAAAAACTATATTAAAGTATTTTCATTAAGAAAAAATTGATTTACAGAGCCTTGTGTATTTTTAACGATGTTAATTTACTATAAATTTATCGAATAACTTCTCTGTTACTTAACAGAATCTCTGTTTTTCTAATTTCTGTAATTTTACATAAGACTTCAGATAATGCATTACCAGTAGATTTGCTGTAATTTCACAATTTTTTTTTTTTTTTTTTTTTTTTTTTTTTTTTTTTTTACAGTGAGACATAATTTTTTACGTTTGGCTTTGAGAGAATTATTTATCGAGGTGACATTTTAGTCGAGGCAATATATACCGTATAGGGGCTCTACCTAGCAAAATTCATGGTAGTTCTGGAAAAAGGCTTACTATATGTTTTTTGGGTCGCTGAATTTGAATTTTTAACTTCCCACCAAAATTTCTCCTGGCAACTCCCCCAAATTTTGGTAAAATGCCCCCCAAAAAAGGTTTTTAATGGAAAAGTCAATTTCTTTATTGTTTTAGGTAAAAAGCTAGAAATTCAGAAAGTAGACAAAATTTGCAACAAATTAGATATATGACATTATGACTTAAGATGAAGGGGAAGGGGGTAACTGCCTCGGAACATGCGCCGCGGTGCTCGTGGACTAACTTGCGCAATTCCACTTAACCACTCACATCGTTTACATTCGCCCTCACGTCTCCCCTCCGAAATTTCATTATAAGGTTTACTTTAAGTTTTTTGGGTCGCTGAATCCAAATTTTTAACTCCGCCCCCCCCCCCCGCAACTCCCCCCAAAATAGTTCTTTTTAAATTAAATTTTTTATTGTTTTAGGGAAAAAGTATGTAGAAATTCTGAAAGTAGACAAAATTTGCAACAAATAGGATAGATGACATTATGACGTAGGATGAACGGGGAGGAGGAGGGCTGCCTCTGAACATGCACTGCGACGCTACGTGCACTAAGTTATGCAAGTCCAGGCAATAGAGAATTTTACCTGGCAAAATTAATGCTAGTTCTGGATTTCGACTCATTTTATGTTTTTTGGTTTGCTGAATAAGAATTTGTAACTTCTCACCCAAATTTCACCCGGCTAACCCCACAAAAAATTGATTTTTTAAAAAAAATTGGTTTTTGAGAACAGCGCGCGGGGAATGTTCCGAGGCAGCCCCCCTTCTCCCGATTTATCCTACGTGATAATGTCATATACCCTATGTTGGAAATTTTGTCTACTTTCTGAATTTCTACATACTTTTCCCCTAAAACAATAAAAAAATTAATTCAAAAACAGCTATATTGGGGGTTGCGTAAGGGGGGGGGGAGTTTGGAGGGAAGTTAAAAATTCGGATTCAGAAACCCAAAAAAACTTAAAGTAAACCTTATAAGGAAAGTTTGGAGGGGAGACGGGAGGGCGATTGTAAACGATGTAAGTAGTTAAGTGGAATTGGGCAACTTAGTCCACGCAGCACCGCGCCGCATGTTCCGAGGCAGGTCTCCCCCTTCCCATTCATCCCACGTCATAATGTCATATATCTTATTTGTTGTAAATTTTGTCTACCTTCTGAATTTCTAGATACTTTTTTTCTAAAACAATAAAGAAATTGACTTTTCCATTAAAAACCTTTTTTGGGGGGCATTTTACCAAAATTTGGGGGAGTTGCCAGGAGAAATTTTGGTGGGAAGTTACAAATTCGGATTCAGCGACTCAAAAGTAAGCCGATTTCCAGAACTACCATTAATTTTGCCAGGTAAAATCCCTTATTGCCTGGACTATTTCCGCTTTTCCTTATTTTAACGGTGAAGAATAATTGTTTGCTTCGTCGCATGGGTGTTTTTTTTTCACATTGGATAGTAAAATACGATTTTATTTTGTGTATACGTTTAGTCTCTTTTTTAATTATTCTAATTATTCATTTTATTAATTTTATTACCATTATATATTTCTTTTGGTCATTTTTACTAGACTCGGAAAGGGTCAGGACAATGCCTGGGGGCTTTGCTTGCATTATGTATTGTAAAATTTCCTGATTGCTTCATTAATATATATATAGCATTTTCTCATTACGAAACATTCACAATGATCAAACTGAATTTTAAAAAAATTTTATTAGGTAAAATATACTATTGTATAATATGTAACGATAAACTGTTTAATCAGGTTAAAATATATATTGGTACAATATGTTTGCTGAGTCCAAAAAGCTCCGCCAAAAAAGTGTCTGAAAACTGCTACTTACAATCATATTTTATACAACAATTTACAATACATAAAGTAGGTATAACAACTCTTTTTACAAAGAATGGAAACAATGGAGACTAATGTAGATGCTTCTGTAATTCTAAAATGCAACATTCTATAATACAACAATCAAGATCATAAAGGTCTTCAACCATGATTATGGATATTTTATCATGAATGACAGGTCACGTTTCCGACGATCGGAAAAAATAAGTTACTTTTAAAATTTACAGTAAAACGTCCTACAAAAATAGTGAAAACCTGAAATGTGGATGTTTACTTTTAATACATTTAATACTTATCATTAATTTACATTTTCACTATGTATTTGAAAACCACATAGTTTTTGTAAAATACAGTGAATCTTTTTACAAATGAATTTCAGATAGTCTTTAACGTTCGTTAATTATTTTTCATGAAAATTTTCATTACAAGATTCAGCTATATATACTTAATATAGACTTTTTTTTAATTTTAATATAATGTATAATTCAAATACTTATTAAAAGACACGTTGTTTTACTACGATTGAGAACAATAAACAACTCTGTTGATTAAAACACATTACAATATGCATTCACTGTTTGCTTATATAATAAAAGTAACCATTAGAAAAATAATTGAAAGAGAAAACGTTAGCTTTAATTTGAATATCCTAATGGCTGTCGAAGTATCACCAAAAGGGTGATTAATTAGTAGGCTCCTTATACATCAAATTTGCATTGTTAAGTTTGTCAATAATGGGAGTATATGCATAACGAGGTTTGAAACTGCTTTGATATCTGGGATAAATTTTGTATTGTATGTTGTATGAAATTTAGTTGATATTAAACATACTACCTTTTTTTTCTAACTTCTTTGCAAACTATATTTTTTGTCTCATCCCCCCCACCTTCCACTTTCCAACTCTAGAAAAATATATATGACATTTAAAATGCACTTATCTATATTTTCTATCCTATTTTTAAATTTAAACGAGTCAGAAATGGCATGTAAAACGTAGCAAATGATGTACGTTCGTAGTATAACTAGTTTTATAAATATACAGCTCTTGATAAAATAGCTGTTGCAAGCTTATGCATGAATACAAAATGTATTACGATATTTTCTATAAATTCAGTGATACGTAAATCATATCATTCCATCTTAAATAGAACGTGATCATCATGGCAAACTAGAATCATTAGATAGCATAAGATATCGTTCAATTAATTACGTACAATAGGATTTAATTGAATGGTGAAAACTTTTATTAATATCTTTTTAAGTTTTGGTTCGATTGTCATAAAATTTGAAATGACTCGGCAAAATTCTGCAACGTTTATATATATTAAATTTCAAACCATTCGATTGGGAAGTTTTTGCGCTGTTACACAGGGTACGATACACAGGGGTCGAATTCTATAGGGAAACTTTTATTCTTCCTACCACTGTTTTAAAAATAATATCTTCATCGTACCTTTCTTTAGACTATGTTAAATAAAATGTTCATGAAGGTAACTCATTAAGGGTTCTGGTAGGAACAATAAAATTTTCGCTATACAATGCGACTCCTGAATACAGATAAAGTACTTAAGTACTTACGTAGCCGTTTGTACATAGATTTACCTTGCTATGGTTTTCCTTAAAATACCCATGTGACTTTTATACTCATTACCTATACTAAAGTACATAAGTACTTACCTCATTCATATGTTTTTAGCATAAATAAATCTAATATTTTCGCTTTTAGTGCTCTTTTTAGACACATTGACAGCAAAGATTTCCCTTACAACGCTCTTTAGTTGATTTATAATTTACATGGCCTGCCTGGTTTAAAATTTTTAAGTTGTTTACACTTTTTCAAACTGGACCTGATATCGCATATGAAAAAAAATAAACGCGTGTGGAATATAGAACCTCCTGGTCCACTTACCCCATTTTTATGGGGCAACTCGACCCATGAGGAAAGAAAGAGGAAATATGCATTTTTTTTATTTTAAATATTAAAATGTAATTTTGAGCATTTCTGTCTGATAGAGGGAACCTAACTGAACACATTTAAAGAAGTTCAGACTTTAATTCAAATGAACACTAGCTTTTTGAAGCTGAATTATCAGGAGCTCCAGAGTCACATTGTAAAATCATGGCCGGGTCGCCCAAACTAAACTTAGAGATACCTGTATACACTTAACTGTCAATTATTTCACTTTTTAGTTTATCACTGCATCTGAATAAAAATAAAAGAAAGATTATGTGCTTTTATAGAAAGGGCGAAACACTGCTCGATTGCTTTTTATTAGAATAACAAACATTATCTACTTACAATTATATCTTTGGCATTTTATATCTACTTCCAAATGGAAGTGACTTCGTAAATGTACAGAGCAGAGCCTTAGTATGGGCCGCATTCATGCTGAAAAATAAATAAAAAAATCACTAACATTATTTTCATACTCTTAAACAATAGAAGACTCAAAACCTCAAGCTAATTCTCGATGGCTAAAAACAAAAGAAAATATTCTTTTCAGGTTAGATAACTAAACAACAACAACAACAAAAAAAAAGATCCAATTAAAAATATCCTACTCTAACAAAAGAAAATCGAACTGCAAGTAAATTCATTATTCGCTCTCGTTAGTGACGCCATATCAACACGTTTCCGCGATCAATGCCAGACATAAATCTGCAAATAACACTAGAATAGAAAAACACGATTTCTATTTCCCCTTCATTCTGATTAAAATAGCATTAAAATGATTTGAAATGAAATACGTAATTTTTAAGGGAGAAAGTTTCTTTTCCTACTATAAATGAATAAATAAAATTTTGAATATAAGACAGACTGGGCATGAGCACGCCCAAGCTCAAAAACTTGAGAAAATTGATACCGTTTCATCTCCGTCTCCTACGTGTGCAACACATTGCGCCACATATACAAGATAATGCAAAAACTTGGAGATAGGAGGGAAAGGAAATGTAATTTATTGTTCGGTTTTTCGGAAGCACTATTGCACTGGGCTCCGGAGCCCTAGTGAGCTTCGGTGAATTCCGACTAATATTTAAACGTCTACTAAAAACAGAGACGTATCGGAGGACTCCATGGGGAAATTAAGCCCTGCAAACTTGACATTAATAGAAGTACATTCAGGATGATTAAAATTGATTTCGTAAAGTTCGGTTAAATAATGGACGGAGTGTAAATGGAAATTTAAAAAGTATAAGTACTTACTATTTTGTAAAGGTTTCCTTTATTTGCTATATAATTTCTTGGATTTTGTCCTGTATATACAGGGTGCAATATCTTATCTATCACCGACTTTCAATTTCTCAAACGTTGGTCGTAGACGTATAGTTCCAATTACAAAAACGTTTCAAATGAGGTAAATATTCATGTTGCGGCATTATTTAAAGTAAAAAATCAATTTGATATAAATTACGAAAACTAACTTTTTATACGGTCCCCCAGTCCCTATAGTTATATTTAGTAAAAGTTTACACACATCATAACAGATATAACACAAAAAATTTGACACCTGTACTACAAAAATTGGCACAGTTATTAAATTTTAAAGTTTGAGATTTTTGCACATGAATTTGTCTTTCATTGAGGGATCAGTTTAAAGATGAATTAAAGTAATTCGAGATCAAAATCAGCATGCAATGTCCTTTTTACGGCGAAGCCACTTTTAGCTGGTATCGTCGGTACTTTTGAATGTTGTTCGACCCATAAAAGTTAGCTCAAATTTTCTAGATGAAATAATCCTGTTTGGTGATCCCCCGATTTGGTGATACCGGTTAAAGGTGGTTTCGCCGTAAAAAGGACATTGCACTCTGATTTTGATCTCGAATTACTTTAATTCATCTTTTAACTGATCCCTTAATGAAAGACAAAATCATGCGCAAAAATCTCAAACTTTGAAATTTAATAACTGGGTCAGTTTTTGTAGTACATATGTCAAACTTTTTGTGTTATAGCTGTTATGGTATGAGTAAACTTTTACTAAATATAAATACTATACTATATAAATATATATAGTATATTATTTATAATATATATATATATATATATATATATATATATAATATACTATAGGGACTGGGGGACCGTATAAAAAGTTAGTTTTCGTAATTTTTATAAAATTGATTTTTTATTTTAAATAATGCCACAACATGAATATTTACCTCAATTGAAACGTTTTTGTAATTGGAACTATGCGTCTACGACCAACGGTTGAGAAATTAAAGGTCGGCTATAGATAACATATTGCACCCTGTATATTTTTTATAAATTCATTTTTTTTGTAAAAGAGTTTCTCAAATTTCTCAAAACTTGCAGTAAATATCTTTTTTTTTTATTTGTAAAAATTTATATTAAAACAAACAAAAAACCTCTTTAACAATAAAATAAATTGCAAATATGTATTAATATATCCTTTTTCAATATTAGAAAAATATACTGCAATATTTTTCATCGACTTGCTGTTGCAAAAAAAAAAAACGAAACATGAAAAGCTTTAAAGGAAAATTATTAACCTCATTTATATTTGCAGCCGTTATCTATTGCTGGAATATTGTTTAATTAAATTGTTCAATATACAGAGACGGTTATTGTCAGTTTTGACAATAATGAGTATTAGAGACAGACGAGACTAGTCACGATATTGCTAATTACAGTCGTTACTGCATTGCATGTAAATGGAAATTTTAGTGCAATTTGTGATTACGATGTTAATTACATTTTTACCTTCTTTACTGAGGATTTACTTTCTTCATAAATTGTACATATCTAGAAAAATACTTTGATTTTAAAGTTGTTCATTATTTAAACATGTATATAAGTCAATGAAGCCATTCCTTTTTTTAACCTACTCTGACGATTTTATAGGAACCATTCAAATTATCATTTAGAGCAGATAAAAGAAAGAGAAAGAGAGAGTGGGGGCAGGGCCAGTCAGAGAGAAATATATAGGGACTGAGAGGAGGGGGTGGGGATAATGTGCACATTTCAATGTCTATTGTAATTTAAATATCTAATACACAATTTTTTGTTTGGCTTTATTAGTTTTATGTTTACAGATAAATTTCCTGTTGCTTTAACAGTATTCGTGAATATTGTCGATGTAATTTTTATTAAAATCAAACAGGTATTTCTTCCTTCTAGCAGGCAAAATATCGTTTATAAAATACAGGTTTCCCTCTTTGCATGTGGTTTCATTTAGTACGATATTCTTTTGAAGACAATTTCTAGGTTAATGCAGGGAAAATTTCGACTATGCAATTTTGGATAAGCACAGGATGGTTAATTTCATTTCCCACTCAAAGCCGAATCGTTATGGAAAACGGTCATTTATTGAATTAGTTTAAAGCTTAATGTTAATGAAAGCTCAAGAAAATCAGATGAATTTCATTTTAAAAAGTTTCAAATAAGGCTATAATATCTATTTTATAACAATTACACATCCAAAACATTATTAACTATTTTGTTTACTTTCGTATATCGCATTTTAATAAATCCGGTTGCGGATCTAATGTAGTTTTTCTAAATTGAATGCATGTTCCGACTAGAGCGGCAATTACATAAAAGGAATTAACCGCATTAATAAAATGAAACCTGCAATAATATCTACTCTAATCTGCATTATTAAGCTCTCTCTTTCAATTTTAGAAAATAGCTATCATATATTCTTTTACAAATTGCCTTCGCAGTAAAGTCAATATATATAAAGCCTTTAACCCTAGCTTCATTTATAATATTCAAACGACTATTGAAATATTGTCGAAATAGTGATTAATTACTTTGACTATTATACAGCCAAACCATTATTGAGTTTGATAATAATGCGAGTATTAGCAGAACGAGGCTTGAAATTGCTTTGATATTCGGGAG
The DNA here is from genome assembly GCA_963932465.1 of Maratus speciosus. NCBI lineage: Eukaryota > Metazoa > Arthropoda > Arachnida > Araneae > Salticidae > Maratus > Maratus speciosus. The sequence goes on along the minus strand of OZ010790.1, from coordinate 170,356,429 downwards.
TCATTAATGCATAAATTACATTAAATCTGTCTGTTTGTATTTCTTCGCTATTCCTGATATAATATTAAACGTTGAAGTACGAAATAAATGCCAGTTGTCGGAATTGATCTGAAAATTTCATGTAGGGCATCAGAATTTAAAAATGCGAATTAATTTTCCATATATTAATATTTTTTGTAATTTTTTATGTGACTTGAGTAATGGTGGCAGCTAAATTAAATCAGTTTTAGGAATTTCGTCACTACTGTTTCAACAGCGATGAAATTATTGTTATTCACGTATATCCGTGGATGTCATATAAGGTCTCATAATTTAAAAACTTAAAACAGCTTCCGAGATATTAAGTGTTTTTGTAATTTTTAATGGCATTTCTGTAATGATGGCAATTGAATTACCCATTTTTGTGGATAAAACAGAGAAACTGGGAAACGATTGATAGTGTTAGATTTTTTTTACATCTTTTTTTTATTAAAATTGAAATATGGAATTAGCTTTTATTTAAATAGATTTTGAACTCAATATTGTGATTAAATTACTTCTCAAGAAAATTTGAAGAAATAAAAATATAACTTGTAATATTAAAGCATCATTCATCATGCTTTTTCTATAAAACAAAAAATCGCCTGTCGACTAATTCACACCTAGAAAATCAATCCATCGTAATTATTTTGAATTTTACATGTAACCAAGTTGATTAAATATTTTTAAAAAATTAGCCTCCTCTTTCTGTTTAACCGTCAAATTATTGCCCTTATTTAGAAGAAATGAATAGAAGAAACATGGATTTTCTACTAATCATTTCTTAATGGTGGTAGTTAAAATTTACAACAAGGCTCAAAAAGTGGAATGATTAAGCAAGAATAAAAACAGTTTTTAAGCAGTTATTTTAATTAATAAATATGAAATATTTTTAATGAGTTCATCAAGATGGTGTCACTTTATCATTTTCGTTAAAATGACATTATTTGTATCACACTAGCTCCAAAATTATAAGCCTATAGTGAAATCCTGATAGAATGAAATTTTCTGGCAAATCGAAATATCGATCACCTACACATTTATTGAGAAATATTTTATCTGCATTGTAATTATCATTTCACACGCTATGCTTAATATTTAATAATATTAATTTAACAAATCTTTTATTAAGTGTGCAATAGAATTAGATATATGCTTTTCCTAAATAATTGAAATATTTCATTAAATTCAAAAGCAATACATCAGTTGTCACGAAGCTAGTTGTACATTACGATGAGCTGAGTGATGTATGTGATTACAGTGCTTGATTTTTTCCCCCTTTAACTGATATTCATTTGAATATTTTATTAATATAAATATATATATATATATAATATTGATTAATATTTTTTTGTTTATTTTCTTCACAGATATTATGTTTATAGAAAAATACATTCGGATTCGATCTACATGATCCGGGTGACTGGACATACTGTCTCATGTAAGAAATATTAGTAAAAAAAATTAATAATTGGAAACTATAACGTATTTTACGTATTCTTAATATTTATATACAAAATATATCAAATATGTATTGAAATAATAAGAATCAAAATTTAAAAATCAATTAAATAACCAAACTGCGACTTATTCTCGTATATGATCTATCGATAGGCAGTTTCAAAAAATTATTTTAGTCACTTTTATAATTTCAGAAAGTAGATACTTTTTACGGTTATTTGAGGAAGGTGAAAATGATCCGATACCAAGCATGGTCAGCCCATATACAATTTGCGACAAAACTGCCAACTTCGCGTCATATTTTAGTATTTATTAATCGTATTGAAAATATTACTTTAAATTATTATACGAAAAAAAATTATTTTTGAGAGAGATTTTGTTTTAAATCTATCTTAAAAATTATTTATAAAATCAGTAAATTAATCATCATTTTTAGGGTTTCGTGCTTAAAAAGTAAAAACGGAACCATTATAAGGTCACTCAAGTATCTGTCTGTCACAGCCATTTTACTCGTAAACAATGGAACGCGGAAAGTTCAAATTGGGGAAAGTAATTAAAGACTATTGATCCACATATTTACAGATTATTAAAAATTAACAAATATATTTAAGCAAAATGTACAAGAGCTAATTAAGTTACTTGAAGTAAAAAAAAAAAAAAAAAAAAACTTTTCTTTGTATATCGTGTGGGGTATCTTGTGAAGAACTCAAAAATATAGTTCTTTTAATTTTAGGTATTATATTTTCAGAGATATCATTGAAAATGTCATCATTAAAATGAATTCAAAAACATTTTTTTAAATAAATAAATATAGACTATTTTTGAGAATTTTTCTCTCTATCACTCTTAGAATTTTATATGAAAAAAAAAAAAAAAAAAAAAAAATATATATATATATATATATATATATATATATATATATATATTAAATCATTTTATTTCTCCAATAACATCTTTTATTTATCACACACGCATATATAATACATAAGAGTAAACAAGTAATATAAAAATTTTATTTTTAAAGTCCTTTCCTACGTAGGTCATCAAAGAAAATTTTAATATAATCCCTTAAGCAAATATTAATTTTTGTTGCATTAAAATATATCAATTTGTTGATTTTCTATAAGCAAGTAGGTTTACAATGGAAGTCTATGGGAATTTGCGAAATATTAGAGATATCGCCAAGTTGGCGTCACTTTTGGTGACTCATTTTGGTCGCCAAATTTGGCGACAATCTTGGTGGTATTAGGCGACAGAACAGGGTCCTCCTTGTGGTAACCCCCCTTATAGGTATGAAGATGCATTAAAAGCTTCAATAACCAATGGCCGCTATTTTGTCTCCCATGCAAAACTAAAATTAATTAACTAAAACTTAATTAATGAATTAATATTTGAAAAAACTGTATTAACATCAATTGTCATCCAGTACAAGTTTAAAAAAATTTATTTCAACTTGATAGGATGAATAATAAGTATTTTATTAACGATTGAAAATTTGAACAAGATATATAAATAAATAAATAAATATGGGGAGAGTGTGAACTAATAGTAGGAATTGAAAAAAGAACAGTTTTATTTCCTATTGTTATAATGATTTCTCCTGATGAAGAGCAGTAGTAAAATATATAAAACGTCTTAATTTTAAAAATATTTTTAATATTCGCAAATAAACTCGAACTTGAATGAAAATATAAAAAAAAAATCTAGGCTAAGATTAAATATTCGGAATTCGGATCGATGTTGGCAAATCTAATCGGGCCAATATCGAAAATTACTAATCGGTCCTGCGTCACTTGCCGGTGTTAATTGCTTGCCGATATTTAACCATAAGGAGACTGATTACGGTAACCGGCAGTCAAAAAAGCAGATTCTTAAGTTTCAGCTGCCGCCATGCTGCCGAAACTTCACCGAAACCACTGTGCTGATGCTGATACCTAATCGACATTGTCGGCTGCAGTCCGATCGTGTGCTGAAAGATATGGGTTTGCTGGGTACAGAATTAAGTTTATCATAAACAGATTAGGATAAGTTTAAAAAAAGAGTTATACAGAATAGCAATATTTTATATGATTTCGGTTTCATATCTCTTTGAACTTTTCTGGTATACCCATCTATACTTTTTTTAGTATATACAGCTATACCCAACCCAAGGTCTATAGTTTTTTACAAAGTCATATTATTTTTTTAGAAACGATTTTTTTTTTAATAATACAGTTAATAATTCGTATATTTATTGTACGGAACCCTCTGATCGTGAGTAATACTCGCACTCGACCGTTTATTTAAACCAAATTCTATTTAAAAATTCTGCTTTTGATAGGTTAAAAATTAAAGTATGCGATTTTTAAAAGCTAATATATATGCGATAAAAGTAAAATATTTAGTACACGTCATTTAAACCATACTGATTTGTCATTACCATTAATAACGGATATGTGTTTGCTTTGCAATATAGATGTTACAAACAAATAAATATTCAGGTTTAAATTCAAGTGAAAAACTCGCTATTTCGCTATGTAATATTTTTTATTTTTGATTCAGGACATCTCATTTATCTATTATTTTTTTATGTACTTTAGAGTCATTAGATATGTTTAATATTTTGCTAAAAAATACTTTTGATATTTGATAGTTATCTATTATTACGTTCTACATTTAGTACTCCTCTTGTAGTTCATTTTAATTTTTGAAGTAGTTGAAATAAAAGTAAAAGAACAAAAGAACATCAATAGAAAATGCCAGAAACCAGCGTAAAACATTCAAACCATCATTTTTTCTTAATCTAAACTAGGCGGATGTACCAATCCTAAAACTTCCTTATCTCTCATACGTATTACTACTAAAACAACGTAATTATATAAACTAGCTGGATGTGCCAATCCCAAAACTTTCTTCTATCTTATACATCTTAATATTTCAAAAACTAGTTACACATGTTAATACTTCAATATTATTAGTTCAATATTATACCAACTTTGATTTTCATCTTAAATTCCTGCTTCAGTCAATTAAATGAACTAAAAACGAGTTAATCTATATCATGATATTTCTTAAAATTAATAGTTTTTCCTTATTCTGTTGTTATCAGATATTTGCCAATAGCCGGCTTAGCAGGAAGCGAGTTCCCGCGTTTGCACGAGCCGCCGATGGACAACAGAACTACGAAAAATCAAGAAAAGTATACAAAAATCGCTATCACAGAGCCCTTTTACCGCGCGATATTTTCAAATTCAAGGGGGACCTGTTGGCCAAAGCCAAAAATATGCACAAAAAATTTGGTTCAATTGTATGCATAATTTTATACACTTTTCGACTGTACAATAAAGAAAGTCACAAATATCTCTATTACAGTGCCCCCCTTCCGGCAGATTTTTTTTTAAATTCAGGGAGGACTTGTTTGCCATAGTCAGAAACGTACACAAAAAATTTGGTTCAATTCTATGGATAAATTTATACAATTTTCGAGGTACAATAATGAAAATAGCGCAGAGATCCAATTATAGCGCCACCTTCTGGCGGTATTTTTTTAAGTTCAGGGAAGACTTGCTTGCCATAGCCAGGAACATACAAAAAAAAAAAAAATTGGTTCAATTCTATACATAACTTCATACACTTTTTGATGGTAGAATAATGAAAATGGTACAGACATCGCAATTATAGCACCCCCCTTCCGGAGAAATTTTCCAAATTCAGGGAGGACCTTCGTGCCATGACCAAAAACAAACACAAAAAATTTGGCTCAATTCTATGCATAACTTCATACACTTTTCGATGGTACAATATTCAAAATGGCACAAAAATCGCTATTACAGTGCCCCTTACCGGTGAATTTTTCCAAATTAAGGAAGGACCTGCTTGCCATAGCCAAGAACTTAAAATAAAAATTTGGTTCAATTCTATGCATAACTTCATACACTTTCGGATGGTACAATATTCAAAATCGCTATTACAGCGCCCCCTACCGGCGAATTTTTTTCCTATTTCAGGGAGGATCTGCTTGCCATAGACAAAAACTTAAAATAAAAATTTGGTTCAATTCTATGCATAAATTCATACACTTTTGGATGATAAAATATTCAAAATCGCACAAAAATCGCTGTTATAGCGCCCCCTACCGGCGATTTTTTCCAAGTTCAGGGAGGATCTGCTTGCCATAGCCAAAAATTTAAAATAAAAATTTGGTTCAATTCTATGCATAAATTAATACACTTTTGAATGCTACAATATTCAAAATCGCATAAAAATCGCTATTACAGCGCCCCTACCGGCGATTTTTTTTCCTATTTCAGGGAGGATCTGCTTGCCATAGACAAAAACTTAAAATAAAAATTTGGTTCAATTCTATGCATAAATTCATACACTTTTGGATGATACAATATTCAAAATCGCACAAAAATCGCTGTTATAGCGCCCCCTACCAGCGAATTTTTTCCAAGTTCAGGGAGGATCTGCTTGCCATAGCCAAAAATTTAAAATAAAAATTTGGTTCAATTCTATGCATAAATTAATACACTTTTGAATGCTACAATATTCAAAATCGCACAAAAATCGCTGTTAGAGCTCTTCCTATCGGCGAATTTTTTCCAAATTCAGAGAGGACCTACTTGCCATATCCAAAAACTTAAAATAAAAATTTGGTTCAATTCTATGCATAACTTCATTCACTTTTAGATGGTACAATATTCAAAATCGCACAAAAATGGCTGTTACAGAGCCCCCTACCGGCGAATTTTTTCCAAATTCAGAGAGGACTTACTTGCCATATCCGAAAACTTAAAATAAAAATTTGGTTCAATTCTATGCGTAACTTCATACACTTTTGGATGGTACAATATGTAAAATCGCACAAAAATCGCTATTACAGCACCCCCTACCGGCGATCTTTTTCCAAATTCAGGGAGGATCTGCTTGCCATAGCCAAAAACTTAAAATAGAAATTTGGTTCAATTCTATGCATAACTTCATACACTTTTTGATGGTACAATGGCGACAGACAGACGGACAGACGGACACACGGACACACGGACAGACAGACATTTTCTATAAACATGTTTTTGGGGATCTCTGACCCCTAAAACGTGTAAATCTGTCGAAAATCGGAAGTCGAAAAAAATTTCGATTACAATACTTTCTTCTATTGAAGATAGAAGAAAGTAATTACGAAACAAAACAGTAGGTGGATATCATATGTATTACATTTTTTGATACTTCAATTTTTTTCATTTTTTTAAACAATCGGGGAGGGAATTTTTCAATGAAGTCTACTCAACGATTAATATAATGAGAAACGTGATTTTTTATTTTTTTTTTTTTTAAATATGCATATAGTATAAGATAAATTAAGATGATTCTAGTATTAATCCTAGATTGGACAATTAAGTGATGTAAAACGATTTCTTTTCAACAGCTACCACGCCCGTTCCGAAAATTTGCCAAAGTTTGCGATCACAACGTCACCTTCAGAAAGATTTTTTCCAAAATTTTATACAGACTTCGGCCTATATTACATCTAAAATAAATTTCGTCGAAAAGTATCCATAAAATGTGAATACTTAAACTACAAAAAATCGAGAAAAACGCACAAAAATCGTTATCACATTACCTTCTTGAGACCGAACGACATTTCAATAGAACATTTAAAATAGGGACCTGGCGTCCTCAGCTAAAATACTAGATAACAAGTTTGGATCAATTTTATGCTTAACTTCGTGTTCTTTTCAATGATACAATAATGAATATGGCACAAAAACCGCAATCACATTTCCATCTTGAGAGCGAACGACATTTCAATAGAACATTTAAATAAAATAGGGACCTGGCGTCCACAGTCGAAATTCTAGATTAGAAGTTTGGTTCAACTTCATGCATAACTTCGTACACTTTTTGATGATACAATAACAAAAATGGCACAAAAATCGTTATCACATTTCCTTCTTGAGAGCGAACGACATTTAAATAGAACATTTTCAATAGGGACCTGGCGTCCACATTCAAAATTCTAGATAAGAAGTTTGGTTCAGTTTTATGCATAACTTCGTGCACTTTTCGATGATACAATAATGAAAATGGCAGAAAAATCATTATCACATTTCCTTCTTGAGAACGAACGACGTTTCAATAGAATATTTTCAATAGGGACCTGGCAGCCACAGTCAAATTTCTAGGTAAGAAGTTTTGTTTAATTTTATGCATAACTTCGTACACTTTTCGATGATATAATGATACAAATGGCCCAAAAATCGTTTTCACATTTCCTTCTTGAGAGAGAACGCATTTCAATAGAACATTTTCAATAGGGACCTGGCATCCACAGTCAAAATTCTAGATAAGAAGTTTGGTTCAATTTTATACATAACTCCGTGCACTTTTTGATGATACAATAATGAAAATGACAGAAAAATCGTTATCACATTTCTTTCTTGGGAGCGAACGACATTTCAATAGAACATTTTCAATAGGGACCTGGCGTCTACTGTCAAAATTCTATATAAAAAGTTTCGTTCAGTTTTATGCATAACTTCGTACGCTTTTCGATGATACAATAATGAAAATGACACAAAAATTGTTATCACATTTCCTTCTTGAGAGCGGCCGCACCAGTGGCCGAGAGGTTCTGCTCTCGAAGCTGGTAGACGGGAAGTACTGGGTCGAACCCAATCGCGCCCGTCTACCTAATCGTTCGGAGTTTTCGTGGTTTTCTTCGAACCTTGGATTTCCAAGCGTTAATACGGTTAGGTTCCCTTAGAAAGACCCCCCACGAAGGGCACTTCCCCCTTTAAGGCCCATATCCCTTGTGTTGATAATTGGCCGTCATAAACACAACCAACCAACCAACCAACCTTCTTGAGAGCGAACGAAATTTCAATAGAACATTTTCAATAGGGACCTGGCGTCCACAGTCAAAATTCTAAATAAGAAGTTTGGTTCAATTTTATGCATAACTTCGTACATTTTTTAATAATACAGTAATTGTAATAATAGTAATGAAAATGGCACAAAAATTCCTTTCTTCAGAGCGAACGACATTTCAATAGAACATTTCCAATAGTGACCTTGCGTCCACATTCGAATTCTAGATAAGAAGTTTGGTTCAATTTTATGCATAACTTCGTACACTTTACGATGTTGCAATAATGAAATTGACACAAAAATTGCTATCCCAGCGCCCCCTTTCTGCAGAATATCCCTAAATTCAACTGGGATCTACTGGGCATGGCCAAAAACATAAGCGTATATGACATTTGGTTTAATTCTATGCATAAATTCATACACGCTTCGATGACGATGCTACAATGGTGAAAATGGTGCAAAAATCGCTATCTCAGCGCTTCCTGTCAGCCGAATATCCCTAAATTCAACTGGGACCTGCTGTCCATACCCAAAAACATGTATATGCTATTGGTTCAGTTCTTAGCATAACTTCGTATATTTTTCGATGAATCAAAGAGGGTACATGTACACAGACACGGACAATCCAACTGACCGACATTTTGTAAAAATATTTTATTTCGGGATCTATGACCTCTAAAACGCGTAAATCCGTATTTTCGATTACAATACTTTGTTATGTTACAGATTAAAAAAAAAAAAAAAAAAAAAAAAAATCCCTGCCGGCTAGGCCTATAGGCGGAGGTAGATTTCAAAAGTTAAGTACTAATTTCGCCAACAAAAACTAAATCAAGATTAGAGATAAACCTAGTTTAACAATTTTATCTGGCCGCTTTTGACGAATTTTTAATTTCTTTTTCTGTAAGAACTGGTCTTATCAGAATCATATAAAGGCGGTATTCAAAAAAATATTTTTCCACGCTCAATAGCTCGAAATTTTCTGACACATTTCCAGACTCATTTTTAAAAGTAATGGAAAAAGTAATGAGTAAAGAATGAAATTTCATTTTAAATTGGTCGTCAGATTTCTTGGAAATCAAGGATGGAAAAGCCTTTTCCCGAACAGCCAATGAAATGCTTGGATAATACGTAAGTTTCATGTGGATAATACATAAGTTTCAGGAAATCAGGCGATTTTTGTCGCTTGCAATTTTTACGTGTAACACTATTAATGTTTAATTCATGGAGTACGTAATGTATGATCAACTCCGTGCGATTTTTTTTTCTTAAATTTTAGTCTTTGAAAAAATCATTTTCCAAATGGTCGTTGTAATTTGTTAAATTGCATTTTTTTTTCTTCTTTCTCCTGTCTACTCTCCATTCTCCTCTTGCGGAAATCGCAATTTTCGGGGGTTTACCTGTTCTCTCCTGGTTCTCTGGAGATGAGCTTACACTGTCAGAAAAATTCGTCTTTATAAGCTAAATTATTATTAAATGACCTTACCTTTATTACATAATTACATTAGAAATTTATTATACATTATATTTATTATATATTATATTTATTATATATTATATTTATTATATATTATATAATTATCTTACCTTTCAAATTTCACCAGTATATTTTTAAAACATGTAATTATACTTTCAACCAATTAAAAAAAATCGATATTTTGACCATTTTTAAGGGGGACTAGTAATTTAAGATCTATAGGGGTAAACTTAAATGACCAGTTCCTCAGAGTATCAATTTTAGAAAAAAGGCTGTGTCTGTCATACTTGTTGCCATTTTTGTTTGCGGAAAAGTAATGAATGTATGTGCAGTATTGTCTTAACATCAGGTCTCAGAACTTATTGGTGCCAAACAAGTTGTCTTAAAAAAAAAAAAAAAAAAAAAAAAAAAAAAAAAAAAAAAAAAACCCTTCAGAAATTATCTTTATTTAATAGTTGTTACACTGTCATCCAATTGCTTTAAGTGTTCTAAATAGAGATAAGAAAAACTACTTTAAATATGGAATTTCTTAATTTTTATATTTAACTTTTTAAAAGCCTTTATTAATAATTTCTTTATAAAACGGAATAATAATAACAGCGTATATTTTGTTTTGTTTTATAATTTGTGGTATTAAATTTATGTAAAGAAAAAACTATTACATTTATTACAAACATTTATTACATTTATTATTTTTGACTATTACATTTTTCTTTACAAATTTCAGCGACAAAGAATAAAAAAAGTAAAAACAATTTCTGTAAAATAATGCATAAAAAGCAGAAAATAATTCTTTATTCGCATGGGTATTATTATTTTCTTTTTTTTTTTTTTTTTTTTTTTTTTCTTTGCATTTATAAAATTAATCTTTCACAGTAACTTTCAAATAATTTTTTGTTAATTAATATATATTTTTTTCAATATTTTGATTTATTTTTGCTTATGCCATGGCACGTATTCTTGAATAAATATTTGAAAATAAATTAGCCTCCTCATACTTAATTCACATCCTTCTTCATTTACCATCCAAGAATAACATCAATAAAAGATAAAAGTTCATAAAAAAATATATTGTTCATATTAATCTAAGAAAAAGTGCTAAGCTTGCTTTCAAAATTAATTTTGCAAAAAACTCATTTTTTCTATTCAGTAGAAAAAAATATGGCCACATGATATATTTTTTATAATTTACAATTAGTCTCAGTCAACATCGAAAAAATAAAGCGGTACTGTTCTCAAGCTACACAGGGTATGATACCATCATTAGCATATTTTGCTACTGCTATTTACAATTACTTTCAAGCAAAATATAAAATAATATATACTAAATGTGTCATATTTTTTAATAGCAGAATTTATATACCGGAGAAAAGGGAATGCAATTAATTAAAATAATAAATTATATAAATTTGTTTACAGAAGTAGTAGTGTTATCCAACAAAAAATTGACAAAAGAGATCGTTAGCATAAGAATAATTTATTCTGGCAAGAGAAGCTTTGACTCTGGGAAAAGATTTTCCAGAACTAATGTAATGTCTCAATCCCACATTCAAAAGACATACTGAAATTGGAAATATACTCAAAATGAAAAGGTGTATATACTGGAATGTAAATTTTCATTAGATATAATGAAACACTAGACTCGTGCAAATGCATAATTGTACTTAAAAAAAAAAAAAAAAAAAAAAAAAAAAATACTTTGAAAATTTCGAAAATCTACAGCCACTGAAAAGAAAATCCCAACGACAGTGACAACTCTTGGAAGTTCAAAAATATATCTGTTTGCACCAAAGTTCCTTGTTTATTTTTTTTAAATAGGTATCTAATCTTGTATTTTGTATTTATTTATTTATTTATTTTATTTTACTTTTTTTTATTAATTAATTAATTTTTTATATTTATTTATTTATATTTTATTTTATTATTATTATTATTTTTTTTTTTTGTGTGTGTGTGTGTGTGGGGGGGGGGGGGTTGTCGTACTCAACTGAACCTTATCACCTCAGTTGTCGATCGAACATTAAAACTTTCCGATGCTAACACCAAGTTGAGATTTCATACTTGTATTCCCACAATTTTACATTGTGGTACCAAATGGAATATGATTCGGTCAAGTAGCATAGGAAGTATTAAACACATTGTAAACTATGTAGTTTTTTAAGCATGACTTAAAATTATACTCTATTGTAATTTCCGATCCTCATATTTGAATCTTCGAGAAATCGATTTTAAAAAATCGATGAAAGAAGTGGTTTAATATTCGTCTTTTTTTTCGAAAATTGAAAATATATTTTTTTATTTAATTTTTGAAGATAATATGAATTATAATCTATGACAGAAATTGATTCCTATAAGCATCAAATATGCGAATTTTAGTTATGTTTGAAAATATTTCTGCATTGCCATCTCTTTCGCAATGATTAAGGCTGTTCTCAAATCTAATTTTAGTCACATTTTTAAAATTCATTTTTGTTTGAAACGCATGAAATTGGCAGGTATTGCAATTCTGAAACTATGTAATCGAAACACGTTTTCATTTGTTGGTAGACGCAAAAGATCTTTCAGAAAATATTGCCAAAGTTGACGTTTTTAACCGAATTTACGGACATGACAGCGATAAAAAGGGGAAAAAATGGTTGTCAAGTAAAAAAGTATTCAGAATATTCAAATTTTAAATCCACATAATTCTTAACTCAGTTGAAGAATGATTTCCATTTGGCATTCGTAGGTGAAATTTGCTGAGAAATCCAAATATGAAGTAAAAACTAAGTGTTAGTGTTCAAAATTTTAAAGCTTGATACAATTTTTTATATAGACGACTCTTCCAGGCAATTTCACTATAAGAAGATTGTAGAAAATAATAAACACGAATATTTGCTGCAAATAAATTTATTGTGTGACTTTTAAAATTGAAGTTATTACCATCGATCGTACGTATTTCCTTTGTACTATACATGAATTTCTGACAATAAAGAGTTAACCCTTTCAGGAGCGGTGGTATGTTTATGAAACCACGTAATTTTAATTCCCAAATACCACAATGGCACCATAATTTTGGTAAAGTATTTTATATTTAATATTGTATGTGTAATATAGCCTTTTTCGTCTTTACAAATAAATTTAATGCCAAATTCCGGTGCTATTCATTTATTTCAACACTTCAGCATTAAAAATATTTTGCCCCTGAAAGTGTTAACTATTTTTTTCTAAACTGAGTATTAAATTTAGTTCCAGAATTTTAAGGGGACGGTGGACATTAAAATATTTATTTATTTATTTATTTATTTACATCGTAGGGATATAAAATTTTGTGGAAATATACATTTAACCATAAGTATGTAAAATACCTTAAAAGAAATGTCCAATATTATTGTAATGTTAAGATTTCTTTTTTAATTCAAATTTTAAAACGAAATTCTAAAATGCTCAATGCATCATAATTTGTTCGATATTTCCACCCTTTGGTATTTTAATCACTTAAAACAAATCTGTGCATCGAGTTTTTAATCCCTTGAATGCTTAATTTTTTAGACATTTTCTTCTGAATTCGATATCGATTTTAATCAAAGTTTAGCCTTTTAACCCTTCACTGCACCGCGTGCCATATCTGGCACATACCTAAAAACATTACATTATTAATTATGTGCCATGAATTTAGTGGGCATGATCGCTGTCCCTGATCAGGAACAATGCAAAGTATGGAATGATACTTATTTTGTCCATGTTATATTTGTACACTAGACAACAAATTCGAATTTGTTCTTCGAAAACAAAAGAAATTTCGATCAAGTTATTAACGGTAAAATTTGCTTTCATTATTTATACTGAACATTTAAAAATATTAATATAAAAGAAGATGCAGAGTGTTAGACAGATAAAATTGATTTATTTAAACCCATTTATATGCAAAATATTGCAATATAATATTTTAAAACCATGTATGGGACACACCATAAAATATCACATTTTAGCTGAAAATTTTAAATTTATTTTTTTTACTATTTTTCTCATTATTATGCCGATATATAGATGTCAAATAAATTGTTTCATAAAGATAGAAAAATTCGTGCAGTGAAGGGTTAATAAGCTAAAAATCAAATGTAATTATCTTAATGAAGTCGAATTTTAAAATGCATGCACAGTTTTTTGTAAGCAATATCAGGATCCGTCCTTATTAATGTCATAAATTTTGATCAAATATTATGACGCATAGAGCATTTTAAAAATCTAAAAACGTTGAAAAATCACTTTTTCAGAAAAATAGATTTAAAATATATTAAAGGGCCGAAAAATTGTTTGTGTACAAAATTCAAACGCTTGTAACTTCGTGAAAAATATGCGTATCTGCATGCGTTTTTTCATAAATGACGCAGTACAAATTAGAGAATAGTTAATATGTTTATTATTAAAAGTATATTAAGAATATATCATGTTTATTCTTCAAAGTATATTATATTTGAATATTATTAGTGTTTTTATGTAAAAAACCTCAGGAAAGGTGGCACAGAAGCAATGTTTATATTTATCCTGGCCTTTCTATCCCCACTTCCGGTATTTGACTGATTACTTCCAAAATATATTATATTATGCTTACTATTCAAAGTATATTCAGAAAACATTACGTCTATTATTCAAGGTATATTATATTTGAATATAATTAAAGTTTTTATGTAAAAACATCAGAAAAGGGTGTATAGAAGCAATGTTTACATTTATCCTGGCATTCTTACCCCCACTTCCGGTATTTGAATGATTACTTCCAAAGTGTATTATATTATGTTTATTATTAAAAGTATATTAAGAATATATAATGTCTATTATTCAAAGTATATTATATATGAACATAATTACTGTTTTTGTGTAAAAAAACCTCAGAAAAGAGTGCATAGAAGCAATGTTTACATTTATCCTGGCATTCCTACCCCCACTTCCGGTATTTGATTGATTACTTCCAAAGTGTATTATATTATGTTTATTATTAAAAGTATATTAAGAATATATAATGACTTTTATTCAAAGTATATTATATATGAATATAATTAATGTTTTTGTGTAAAAAACCTCAGAAAAGAGTGCATAGAAGCAATGTTTACATTTATCCTGGCATTCCTTCCCCCACTTCCGGTATTTGACTGAATGCTTCCAGTTTATGAAATTAGCCATAATTCCTCTTTTTATAATCATAGAAATGAAATTAAAATAGATTTGGAATTGTAACAAATGCCTCTTTCAAATAAAACAGCATAAAAATTTTAAAATTTTCACGAAAATGGCCATTTTAATGTACCTTAATTTTGTTTGCAGGCGATTTGATTTAATATGTAAGAAACTTTTATGATGGCTACAACAAACTTGTTTACTTCTAGTAACCAAATTAAGTTCTATTTAACTTTCCACACAGTGATACTATTCATATTAAACAGTGGGATAGGGGCAAGAGAAACAAGCTGATCGATTGCTGTTTAAGAACTAACTTCAAGGCAGATGAACATTTTTTAACACTTTCCAAGATAGTTGAAAAGTGTATGTGAATTGAGTTTGTCTTCTGTTCGTCTGTCCGTGCTCTAACTCTCTTAAATATACTCAGATTATCATGAAATTGACATATGTTATTGTGGTTTATTGGCATGTTCTGTATTTGAAAATGAAGGGCAAGTTTGATATTTGAAATGCATTTGCGGTTGGTTTTACCGGGACTTTCAAAAGAATTCCGATACATTACGACCCGTTGGGAATAACCTTTTGCTGAGTATTTTAATGATATTACACTATTTAAAATATATTGAAATTTATATTAATCCCGAATGTGTACTACGAGACGCTAACAGTAGGATAATGTGTGTATAGAATATATTGTTCATTTACAGGGTGACGCAAAAGAATTTGGCTTCAGCACTGCCTATGAACAATAATTGCTGGAACTGTGTTTTCAGATGTGGTACGTTTTTTCTCAAATTATTATTATTATTTTTAATTAACTATGTTTTGAATATTACTTGGTGTGTATGAATTCTGTAGATCATACACAGGGCTTCCAGAAAGATCTCAAGTACATTTTTGTTTATTGGCTGAAATATCTGAAGGGGAATTTTCAATTGTGCTATGTGTTTAACTAACTAACTTTCAGCATACTATGTAGAATACGAATAAATGTATGGATCCTATACAGGTCTGTTAAAAAAAAATCGATATTATTCCGACAACTTATGGTAATTGCTAAAATTGAGTTTTTATATGCCTTATGAGATTTCAAAATTGTTCATTTCGACTTCATCTTTCACTTTAATAAAATGTGAAACTTTGTTGGAGTTTACGGAATTGTTTCGGAAAGTGTTTCATAATCTATGCTAGAGGCGCGATTTTCCGTTGTTGTATTTACTGAAATGCCAGGGCATTTAACATATATCCTAGCATTTATTTCACTGTTGTCACATGTAATATATGAAAGCAATTATTTGGGCCTTGTTTGCAAGCAGGATAAATTAAGTATATTTTTAATAAGGATGTATTAGAATTTTTTTCTTTGCATTACAACAGCTTAAAGTATAAACACATACAATGTTGATGGTTTTCTGGTAAATATTTTAGATAGCATGCAAAATAATAACGATAATAATATTTCTGTTGTTTTAATAAAAATTAGCTCCAAGTAACATTTTCAAAAAACTCTGATCCCCCCCCCCCCCCCCAATAGAAGAGGGAATATCAAACAAATCGGAAGGAGATTACAAAAAGGAATAATAATTTCGTGATGTAATTAATGGATAACCACCGATTTATACTACTGGTTCAATATTTTCATTTTTTTAAAAATGTTTTATTTTTTAATATTTCAGTATATTTCCATGCTTCAGATATTTACATGATTTTATCAAAAGAAGTCTAAAAATTTCAAATAATTAAAAAAATTTCTAAGATCTAAAATGAACTTAATACATTTTATTCATTTATAATGCAAAAAAATTACATAAGTTATGCATTGAAGTATTTCAAATTAATCATCATTAAGAGAGATGTTTTTGTTATACGTAAATGAGATTATTCATAAATAGTTTTCCTTAGCTTAATCATCTGCCTAGATTTTTGCATTATAGGAAAGATCTAAAAAAAAAAAAAATCTCAACAGAAGAGTAATTTATTTTATAAAAGAGACTGTGAATATTTGCAATCGATAATCGCATACTGCACATGTCGTGTGTTACTAATTATTACATGGTTAATTAAGTCAGTTTAGTTAATGTTACTCTTTTAAACATGGTTGATTAGATGCAAGCGGTAAATTTTCTAATCAATAAAATCCGATCATTAGAAAGAAATTTAAGGAAAGGTACATTATATATTTTAATAGGAAAGCGATACAAATATTGTATGAATAATATTAAAAAAGAATGCAAAAATTAAACATAAGCTATGACATAAGGTATGATTTTATACAAAAGTAGTGATTTTATACGATGAATCTTCTTTGTTTGCTAGACCACATAGTGGAAATCTATTATCTGAATTTTATCTTACATTAATGCAGTTCAAAATTGCTTTAAAAAAATTAAGCATTTGAACAATAAATTAAGCGCTTTCTTGGATTGGATTTGTTGGCTAATCATTATTAAATACGCTAAGGGGTTACTAAAAAGTTATATTACAGAGGATAAATGAGGATTTTCAACTAATTTTAAAAAAAATGGTGAATTTCTTATAAATCACAAATTAAAACTCATCGCAATATTTCCTTCTTATGATCTACTTTATAAAATTAAATCCAGCGACAAACGCAATCATAAAGATTTATTCCTTATACGGAAGCTTTGCTATAATGAATCAATGGCATAGATAACTTAAAAAAAACAAATTAGCAACATCTTTGAGAACAAAGTTCTAATCTTATATACAGGGTTTTTCATAAAAAAGGGCAAAATTTTAAGAGGTGATAGTACACACCAAAACAAAGACCTTTCATCAAAGAATGTATGGTCGAAATTGAAGTGAAAATGTGCTAGAAAGCAACGAAAGTGGCATTGTTCTACACAAAAATACACAAAGAAGGATTAAATGACAAGAGCATGTGGGAAACCGTTCTCCGTACAATAGTTGAGCCTGTGAGACATTTCCATTTGTAGTTCCGTAGATTAAATGCATATAAGACTTTTCTATATTAGTGAAGGACAACATTTTAGATACGTTCCTACCGCGATTGACAGTTGCACACTCGGATCAGCGACTTTTATGTATTAATCAAGGCAAAATTTTGCATATGCGTTCTTCTTCTTACTCATATCACATTTGCATGATATTAGTGTCGTTCTTCTCCAGATAACTCGCAACCGGGATGGAACTTTAACGTTTGCATGGACCAAGTTTCCAAATCAGTAAGCATTTTGCGTTTTATTTCCGACCATGCATTCTTTGATAAAAGGTGTTTGTTTGGATGCATACTATCACCTCTCAAAGTTTTCCCCATATTTTATGAAACACCCTGTATAGTTACTTATCTAATACTTAGATTTTATTATTATTTATTACTTCAGAAATTGTTTTTAATGTAATTAAAACTATTCTTCGTAACCACTGAATGTATTAACTGCTTCAAATAAGTAACGAATTTTACTTTATTATGAATTAACAGTTTATGCGCACGAAACAATGTAGAAACTATTTACTTTAGCAAAAAAGAAAAAGCATCCGTTTATTTTTTTTATCTAAATTTATTAATAGAAAATGTGTAAATCTTGAGAACTTTTTCGAAAAAGGATCCAGCTAAACTTTTTTTCTCTTTTGCGAATTATGTGGCATTTGCGAATATCTGCATATCCGTTAAAGTTCTTATTTTAAATTTACTGTATGTAAAATACATTTTAGTTTCCTCGAAGGCAATAGTTAGCAATAATTTCTTCATTGTTACTTGAATCATATGCATTTTGATTTTTACTAAGTCGACAACTAATGTTACTTTTATGTTCAGTTATGAGTTATTCAACAGTATTACAGATATTAAAGAAAACTTTTTAACACTCAATCTTTTTAACACTTTCCGACATAATTGGAAAATGTTTATGTTTTCGGTTTGTCTGTCGCTTGTCTGATTCCTGCCCCTGCACAAAATCTTATAAATAAACTCAGATTTCTATGTAATTAATATATGTTATTAATGTTTACTATAGCATGCTCACTACTAATAATGAAGCGCATAGCACTTTTAGTTCCTTTACATGGCCACACGAAATACTTCGGTAAAATATAAACAATTAGCGTTAATTGCTAGAAGCAAGTTTTCAACTGCGATATGCGTTTTTAAGTTAAACAAAATTTTTGCATACTACGTGGTTTGTATAAATTCTATGGAACATATACAGGGCTACACAAAACTTTGGTAAGCATTACTGACGATGAACGTG
This sequence comes from Maratus speciosus, assembly GCA_963932465.1. Taxonomy (NCBI): domain Eukaryota; kingdom Metazoa; phylum Arthropoda; class Arachnida; order Araneae; family Salticidae; genus Maratus; species Maratus speciosus. Next base: position 170,337,235 of record OZ010790.1, on the reverse strand, counting down.
TATCGCTAATATCTGCTTTTTAATTGAGGTACATGTGTTTCTTAGCTGAACTATATTTAGTATGCTAAGAAATATTTGTAGAATATAAATAACTGCATATACAGGGCAATGTAAAGAACAGGATACGTTGCCATCGAAGAATGGCGAATTGTGGTAAGGTGTTTTTAGTAGTGTCATGCATTTCTTTTCCATTAAGTAAATTTTAGCTTAAGATGAGGCAAGTATTAAAATCTGTAGATAATATGCAGAGTTTTGCAAAAGAATTCGAAAATTTGTCCATCAAAATTTTCTAAAGGTAAGTTTTTGACTTATAAACGTATAAATCCGTCGAAATTTTTAACAAATCCAATTCTTTCTTCTTATAGGGATAGAAGAAAGTCAAAAAGTTTCCCAAATAATTTAATTTAACGTCAGTAATACAAAAGCGTGACGTCATATTTGATTTGAAATGTTGGGGTAGCCCGCAGTGAAATATTCCATTTTTACTTATTTTGTGTATAAACCAGTTTACTTTTTTGAATGAACAATATAAGTTCGGTGCTAATTCTCTATTTTTTTTTCTCACATTTAAAACAAAAATGATACAAGTTAAAATTAAATTTAAAAAATCAAAAAACCCGACTGCGTAAAAAGCGAACTAATTAATTATTTCTCATCAATGTGAAACTATTTTTTATATTACTTACCTATTTTTTTATTTACTTGTTTATTGACTTTTAAGTTGTGTTTAATTGTTAGTTCCTATCTATAAACACTGTTTTGATGAGGCCTATAGATGTCTATGAAGGTTAGAGTTCCAGAAAAGCTAGAGATCCTATCTACACAACTTCCAGGTTGTGTAATATTTAAGCGGAGCTTCTGACTGTAAAATAGTTAATGAGATATTGTCTTCATTTTGAAAGATCTATCCAATGATATGCCGCTCATTATGGTGCGTAAATTTTTTTGTATCTACTGCCATTTTGAATTTATTAAACAGAACCTAGCCTACAACCATCGGACGGCCAGGACGAATTGACAGAGACCTCATTTATTAAAATCCATCCAGCCGTTGGGATGGCTCCAGGGTATAAAGAAAGCCACATACCGAGGTACGCGTGAAACACATAACCTTTCTTGGCAGTCGGGTAAAAAATATGGGATCTTCCATCTACAGAACTTGATGCAATAAACTATTTAAAAAAATTTGTAGCCAACAATAAAAAAAAGTGAGAGTTAGTGTGCATAATATGACACTTTATCTGTGAACGTATAAAAAATGGCGACATAATGTTGACATTATGTTATATTTGGTTATATTTTCTGACTAAAAAAAGAGCAATCCATTGTACCTTCCAAACTTCGTTTTTATTCCTGTTTATTACACCCGTCCAGAAAAGTGAACTATAACAGTAGTTTAAAAATCATAAATGCTGAATTTTAATGTGAGCAGCTTTATCCTGTAACATTATTTAAAAGGTCTTGCTTTTGTATTTCTGGAGTTAAATCCGATTGCTGGGCGACAGTTATTTTTCTATTAAAAAAATGTAACAAGTACCGAATTTTTAAAAATTTCCATTGTTTTCCTTTATAGAAAATCATTTTCCTTTTAGAAGCTTTAATTTAAAAAAATTCCGCAGAATTATAGTTTAATTATATCAATTTTTATTTATATTTCTTTCCGAACGGTCAGTTTATAGTTTAGTTACTGTCAAAAGTAGACAAGTAAAACTTAAATTTAAAGAATCAAAAAACCCACTGCGTAAAAAGCGAATTAAATAATTACTAGATAGTGCCCGTCAAGATTTGACAGTAAATGACTTGAATGTTTCATGAGAAAAATTCTTGAATTTTTAATTAGTTGCTTTTAAATTAATTATTGAATGACGAATTACGTGATGAATATTTACGTTGCATAAGTGATTCCTATTTCTTTAAGGCGATAGATGGTGCTGTCAGTCTAACCTATTCAATAAAGTGGAAGAATCTTAAGTTTATAATTTACAACCAATTATGCTTGCTTTTTATCAGAGATTTACCAAAAAATGCCGGGTAGAGAATTTATTTTTACTTACTACGGCCTCATTTTTTTTTTTTGAAAAAAAAAACAAACAATATTTATTTTTATTTATTTATTTATTTATTTATTTTTTTATCAACACGACGATTAAAAGCTGCCCTGAATTAATTTTATTTTTATCTGTCTCATTCTCTAAAAACCTAAATTTGAAACTTGATGCAGCTGACGATTTATAATATATATTTTTTATTATTTAAATTTTATTTTATATTTTTATACATTTTTTAAATATTAAACCTGAATATCAAGGTAATTTCTTTTATAGCGCTTATACGAATATTTTTCTTTCTTGCCGTTTTATTTTTACGGAAAAGAATAACAAACTTTTCTTTCTGACCCACACACATATATATTCTTGATAATGGTGAGAAAATATAACGAAAATTGTATATCAGCTGAATTTATTTAATTGATAATTACATGCAAAATATTTTAGCCTAAATATTTTAAATATAAATCCTTATTTTTTTCAAAATATTAATGAGTGTTAAATTTTATTTAACTGTAAAACATTCAAATTATAAAATTAAAATCCTAAAACTTCTCTTCCTAATAAAATATGTCATTACAGAAATGAATTATCGACAAAAATATTGCATTTTGCCAGGCATGGGTTCGAATCTGCCCCCGCTACAAAAATGCTTTAAACTGTTGCGTGAACCCACTACGCTAGTGATGGGCGATTCTCGAGATTTTACCAATCGAGAAAAATCGTCATCGTAAAAAAATACAATCGATACAGTCATCGATTACTTCCCGGAATCTACAATCGAGACAATCGAGATGTTTTTACAATCGATTATTGATTATTATTTTACAGGCTTATAGAGTAATAGTTAAGTTTTTAGTAAATACGTGGCAACTAAAGATAGATGGAGTAAAACAACATACCAAGAAATCGATGTAAATTTAACACTGAGATGCTCTGAAAAAAGATCTTCCTTTGAATCTAAATGAAAGGTTGTGGAAAAACAGAAGCAGTAATGTAGTTTGCTGCTATCGTTTTCATTAACTCTTTCATTCAACTTCAATTGATGGAGGGGCACTTGATATGAAGCCTTTAGAAAGCTGTATTCTAACATTTGTTAATAATCTTAATACAACTTGTTATGTAATACATCTTATCAGTTTTTAAGCCTTCTGAAAGAAATGTTAATCCCTAAACCTACCCCCTTTTCTGTACTAGTGGTTTATGACAATTAACAAATTGTTAGAAATGCGTTTAAGAAATTAACTTTAATGTTACAACATCCCCGCTATAGTATTTATCTTTCGAATATTATGTGCCATTCCATATTTTAATACAGGCCAATAAACTCTAAATGATTAATATCTTTAAGATATGTTCCGTATAAATTTCTTTAATAAAGTGTGCATACTAATGTTTCGATAAAACACTGTAAAACATTTTAAGTTTGTAATGTTTGAGCATATTAATAATAAGTATCATGGATTTTCATATCAAATTTTATTTTATGTATGGCAATGTGTATTATGTATGCACGTCTAGTAAATTGAGAGAACTACAGATGAACCAGATGCCAGCAAAATGAGTTGAACACGTTAATCCCAACCCCTCAGAATTTTTCAAAACACTCTTTTCAAACAAGTTTTTCAAATATAAGATCAATATGTTATCAAGAAATATGTTCAAAGTTTAAATGGTAAGAACAACGCTATTTTGGAACGCTAAATAACTTAAGAAAATACTTTCAGTTCATTTACCTACTTTTAAAAATATTATTTAAATTATTTAAGGATTGTAATATCTTTTTGCTAATTTTGTTTTGTTATAAGTTCCCTTTTATTTTTAATGAAAGTGCGATGTCTAAATCGCGTAATTATGGCGCATTCGATAGAATTGAATAGCTTTTTCACATTTCGATAAAGGCAAAAATTTGATACAAGTTAAAGTTCCCCTAAATATCTAATGCTGTAAGATTTCCCGTTGATCGAAAAAAAAAGAGCTTTATCGAAAAAGGGGAAGAAAAACCAGACAAATATACTTGCTAAAAAGGGAACCTGTGTAAACCGGAAACTGCTTACCACTCCCTATCGATGCCAAAATGATTCTTTAAATTTGCATTCCAATTAAAAATAGTTACTTTCTGACACATTAACGAACTTATTTTTATTCTCAAGCGTATTAGCTAGGATCGAATTTTTTCCTTTTTCGCTAAAGGCAAATGTTTCAAATTTTCGTAAATGCGAGTCTAATATTGGGGAATTTCACCATTAATCGAAAACAAAGAACTTTACCGAAAAACAGAAGGATAACCGGACTCATATACCAGCTAAGTGGGACCCTACCTAAGACGGAAACCGGTTTCCATTCCCTAATGATTCCAAAATATTTTTTTCTGTTTGTACTTGTACTTAAATTAAATCCAAAGTAGTTACTTTTTGATTCATTTAAAAACTCAATTTTATTCTCAGGTGCATTGTATCCAAAAATGGAAGGATAACCGCATAAAGATACCAGCTAAGAGGGAAACTGTCTAAAACGGAATTGGTCTTTGGTCCCTAGCGATTGAAACATAACTCTTCGTTGTCTGTACCCAAATCTAAAGTAGCGCCTTTCTAACTCATTTTTATTCTCAGGTGCATTAGCTAGAATCGATTTGCATTTTCACATTTTCGATAAAAGTAAAAGGTTTGATTGAGGAAAAGTTCCTAAATGTTGAATGCGTGTCTAATTCTGTGGAATTTTCTGGTTGGTCAAAAGAAAAAGAGCTTTATCAAAAAATGGGAGGATAACTAGACAAACCAGCTAAGACGGAATCTGTCTAAAACGGAATTGATTTCCAGGTTCTAAATGGGCCTCTAACATGACTGTTGCCCATCTGTACCTAAATCCAAAGTAGTATCTTTGTAAGACATTCACGAACTCATTAGAATCGAACAGCATTTTCCTTTTTTCGGTAAAGGCAAACGATTTAATACAGATCAAAGTTACCCTAAATGTTTAATGCTGCAGAATTTCAAAGTTGATCGAAAACAAAAGAGCTTTATCGGAAAGGGAGCCAGACAAATATATTTGCTAAGAGTGAACCTGTCTAACAAGGAATTGGTTCCAATCTCTAGCAATAGCTAATGAAGTTTGATTAAATTCCGTGCATTAGTTTTTGAAATATAGCAGCGTTACCTGTTGGGCTATTTGCACAACAAACAAATCAACACCATTTTACATCTAAATCTAACTGAATATGAAGTATTATTAAATTTTGCGTATTACTTCTTCAGATAGAGCGTTATCAAAATTTTTGTCACATAAAAGACAGATATTTTCTAAAAACTGACCAATTTATCATGAATCCAATACGTCCTTCTTGTAAAGATAGATGAACGTAAAAATGGAAAAATGCCCCACACAAACTGAATTAAACCCTTTTCAACTTAAATATATGTAACAAAATCACACGCCTCCTAATCTGTATCCTTCTTTGAGAAACTATGACTTAAACCAAAAACGCACCAAGTGTCAATCTGACTGTGAAAGCTAAATAAATACCCAAAGAACTTCTAACTCATAAGAAAGGGCTCCATTACTGTTTTTCTAAGCTGGGATTTACATCACATTCATTTCGGTGACTTCCCTCCTTTACGCTAGCCAACCCAGCCTACGTAATCATGACGTAGATGGAATATGCTCATTCATTTCTCTCTCGCACCTCAACTAAAGTCTGCTCGATGCAAACCTTTCGTTTATCTCGAGAGATACCTCTCCTCCATGAAAACCTCTCGCTTACCTCGAGAGATACCTCTCCTCGATGAAAACCTCTCGCTTACCTCGAGATATGTCTTCTCGGTTCTAACTAAGGCCGAGAATGGGAAATCACTTTTCTTCCATTCTCGACATGTTACTCTCTATGATTGTCAAGAAAACTGATTTCTCGTTCTCGGTCAAGAAGGGCCGAGAAGAGATATCGAGAGGAGAGCTGGAAAGAGAGATAGGTATGACAATGAGCAGTGAAATGATGGAGCCTTCCGATAAATATTATGTATTAAATAAAAGAAATTCAAAGACAGAGATTGGTGAGTTTCGGGGGGCGCAAGAGTGTACACACGGGGGGGGGGGGGGGATTTTTAAATTTTTACCGAACACGTCATGTGATAAATCATCGGAATTTGACAACCCTTTCATATTATGAGCCTTTCTCCCATTCACAGTTGAATTTCAGGATGCGGGCGTGAGGGTGTGCGCGGACAAATCTTTAAAACTGTAGCGATATCTAGAATAATTATCATTTAAATGGGTTTTTTGTCGGAGCCTTCAGAAAAATAATACTTATTAAATATAAAAATATTAAGAGTTGGGGGAATTCCGGGAGTATTCAAGGGGCGTGAGAGTGGACCCACAGGGGTGCAATTTTCAAACTTTTATGAAACCTCTCATGTGATATATCTTCGGAAATCTATCTGACTACTCTTTCATATTATGAATCTTTCTTTCCCCAAAATTCAATTTTGGGGGTGGGGAGGGGCGAACAAATTTTTAAAACCGTAGCAATTTCTATGATAAATAGCATTTTAGATGTGAATTTTTTTTATGGGGTCTTCCGGTATTTATTATTTATTAAACATAAAAATTTTGAAAGTGGGGGCTGCATCAATTCCGGGGCGAAAGAGTGGACCCACTGGGGAGAGGGGTCGGGGAAGCAATTTTCAGACATTTTTTGAACCCGTCATGTGACATATCATAGGACAGCTCTTGGATAACTCTTTCATATTATGAGACTTTCATCTCCCCCTCCCAATTTTGCTCTCACTGTGAGGGGGGGGGGGGGCGTTTTCAAACTTTTTTGCATTCTCATCATTTTAGACCGGATTTTTTTACGGAGCCACCCGGTATTATTTATAATACCTGAAATTTCAAAAAGTTGGGTTGTATTCCGGGGAGTGCGGTAGTTGTCCCCTTGGGGGGGGGGGGGAGCACTTTCCTAACTTTTGTCGACACTCTTCATGTGATAAATCATTAGAAAATCCACTTATTCATATTATGCACCTACCTACCCTTTTCCCCACTTTGCCACCGGGGCATTTTTAGGGTTTCGTTCATCTGAAGAAACCCTATTCGTCTCGCTCCTCTGTCGGTCTGTCTGTCTGTCCGTCCGTCCGTCCGTCTGTCTGTTTGTCACAGAGCCCGTTCTCAGAAACTATACATGTTGGAGGCTTGAAATTTTGCATACTTATAGATGAACACCACACATCATACGACAAATCGTAAAATTTTGAAAAAGTCGTACATTTAACCCTTTGGGCTCCCACATGTATATTTTAAACAGTTCTTTCTATGTAAGCCTCTAATTAGATTGGAGGCGTGAAATTTTGCATATAGCTGAATACCTCACATCAAACGACAAATCATAAAATTTTGAAAAAGTCGTACATTTAACCTTTTGGGCTCCCGCATGTGTATTTAAAAAAATTCTTTCTAAGTGAGCCCCTATTTAGATTGGAGGCGTGAAATTTTGCATATTTATAGCTCAACTTCCCAGATTACGCGTCAAATAATAAATTTTGAAAAAGTTTTATGTTTAACCCTTTAAACTCCAGCTCGTGTATTTTAAGCAATTCTTTCTAACTGAGCCCCCAATTAAATTGGAGATTTTAAATTTTGCATACTTATAGCAGAACACCTGAGGCCAAGCGACAAATCATAAAATCTTGAAAAAGTCTTACGTTTAACCCTTTGAGCTACCATACATGTATTTGAAGCAATTCTTTCTAAGAGAGTCCCTAATTAAGTTGGAGACATGAAATTTTACATACGTATAGTTGAATACCTCAGACCACACGACAAATCATAAAATCTTTAAAAAGTTTTATATAATAATTAACCCCTCCGGGCTCTAACTTGTGTATTTTAAGTAATTTTTCTAACCTCCGCCCTTTTAACCCGGCGAGAAATTTTCCAACTTTTGCCGACACTTGAACCTTCTTTCATATTATGCACCATAGCCTTACATATTTTAGTTCCATTTTTTATGCCAGGTGCGCCTACTGATCTCGGGTGCTATGGACCCATTCCCCTCGACTAATATATCTACGGATAGTATGTAAAACGGGTTTTTGTTTGGATAGATGTTTGTTTAGAATCGAGTGTGCCCCCTGGTTGCGAAATGTGGAACTAACAGATTTTTCAAAAAGAATAAGTGTTTTGAAAGGAATATTAAACGAAACCCTTTGTGCGATCTGTGATCACACTTACCCACTTGTTCTAAATTTTGCTGACACTCCTCATGTTACATATTGGACAGGCCTGTGACCACTTATTCATGTTATGCACCCCCCCCCCCACTTGGCATCCCACGGGGAACTTTTCTAAATTTAGCCAAGACCCCTCATGTGACATATCGTTGGAAAGGTCTGTGACTACTTATTGATATTATGCACCTCCGGTGTCCACCCTCCCCATTTTGCCCCCACGGGTGTACTTTTCTATATTTAGCCAAGATTCCTCATGTGACATATCGTTGAAAAGGTCTGAGACTACTTATTGATGTTAGCACCTCCGGTAACCGCCCCCCCCCACACACTTTGCCTCCATGGGGATATTTTTCTAAACTTAGCCGAGACCCCTCATGTGACATATTGTTGGAAAGGTCTGTGACCACTTACTCATTTTATGCACCTCCCGCGGTCCTCTCCCCTCAACTTTGTCCCACGGGGGCCATTTTTATAAATTTAGCCGGGAGCTTTCATGTGACTTTTCTAAATTTACCAGAGACCCCCTTGTGATATATTGTCGGAAAGGTCTGCGACCACTTACCCACGTTATGCACCTCCCGCGCCCCTCCCCACACTTTGCCTTCATGGGGATATTTTTCTAAATTTAGCCGAGACCCCTCATGTGACATATTGTTGGAAAGGTCTGTGACCACTTACTCATTTTATGCACCTCCCGCGGTCCTCTCCCCTCAACTTTGTCCCACGGGGGCCATTTTTATAAATTTAGCCGGGAGCTTTCATGTGACTTTTCTAAATTTACCAGAGACCCCCTTGTGATATATTGTCGGAAAGGTCTGCGACCACTTACCCACGTTATGCACCTCCCGCGCCCCTCCCCCCACTTTGCCCCCACTGGGAGGGCATTTTTATAAATTCAGATCGAGATCCCTCATGTGCCATGTAACATATAGTTGGAAAGGCCTAATGCCCCATGACGACTTATTCCTATTATGCTGCTGCTGTGCTCCTCCGTTTACCTTGACCCCCCCCCCCCCTAGAGATCCGGTTCTAGATTATTTTTTTTACAACATTTTATAGTCCGTGCACACGACGCCTGCTATACAGTGCCTTATATAGCGGGAAGCCAGTTCGAGATGTCATATTACAAGATTACGTATAAATTAGAGGCCCCGACTAAAAGAAGGGCCCGCTAGCGGACGAAACCACTTAGTCCTTATTAACGCCGACTCATTCCAGTTTACCTGCAGACGATTCTTGATAAATTTATGAAGTATAAAAGCAGTTGGCAAACTGGAGTCATCGAGAAAATATTTACACAATCGAAAACTATCTAGATGTCCATACAATCGAGAGAATCGAGAAAAACATCTCGTTATCGCCCATCACTACACTACGCTAGCAGAACTCGTTGCCGCTCCTAAATTGAAGAGGTTCGAAAAACAGTAGGCGCATTTGAGTCTCGAATTTGAGATTTGATATTACAGATATAGTTTTGCGTTTTAATATTTGATACCTTACTTTTTCAAAGAAGCAGCTACAACTTAATATGCTAGTTTCCCAATCTTCGTGTGTAACTATTGGCAATTTATAAGACGGATATAACTTTTAGCCTCAGATCACTGTGTTTATCTTCTGTATGTAAAGTGACCAAAACAATATGGCACTCCCGAAATAAACCGTATCTAATTCTTAATATCGACACAGTAAAATTTTGAATTGTTAATAATGCTGAATCAGCCAAATAATATTAACTTTGTGAACGAAAAAAAAGCTAGTTTACAGTAAGATCGAATAGCAGACGAACTTAAAATAATTTATACCTGTGATGTGATATTTCAACTGAGCAAGCATCTTTGCGCATGTGCAGCGCGTCACTCCAAAGGTAGACTTGTACTTATATACTGCGCATGCGCAACTGTACAATTTTAATTTAAAATTACGTCTAATTAATAATATATTTGAACAAACGAATGTACGTTAACAAATCTGTGGCCAGATATCTTTCATTTTAAAAAAGATTGGTGTAATTTGATGCAGTAGTTTCTTCTCACGGACTGTCGAAAGAAAACGCTTAGCATTTTAAATATATAGATTTCTTATCAATGTGAAATTATTTTTTTTATATTACTTACCTATTTTTTTTATTTATTTGTATTGATGACTTTTAAGTTGTGTTTAATTGTTAGTTCCTATCTATAAAAACTGTTTTGATGAGGCCTATAGATTAGGGTGGGCCGAAAAACCTTTTTTTAGAAATCGATTTTGGCATAGTGCGCAAAAGTTGTATAATGGGTCAGTTAGAACTCACAAAAATTTTCATCAATATTGCTCAATTTTTAACCGCGCCCCTCTAACTTTGAAAAACAGAAAAAAAAAAGAGAAAAATCGTTTTTTGTGAAAAAATATATTTTGAAAAAAATTTCCAAAATTTTTATTAGCATTAAGTGAAAATGTTACATAATGGGTCAGTTAGAGCCTACAGAAAATTTTATCAATTTCTATCAATATTTAATCGCCCCCCTCTGACATCAAAAATTGGAGAAAAATGAAAAAAAATGTTGGATTTTCTAAAAAACTATACTATGAAAATTATTTTTGGAAATTGGTATTGACATTAACATTTTTCATATTAATTTTAATTAAGCATATTTTTGTTGAATTGCACACAGACGGAATACAGATCAGAACAAAATCTATAAATTTGAAGTGCATTTAATAATATCGTACCTCAAGTAGAGCAGTGGCCAAAATTACTACAGCAGTACTGGCTGACTTCGATTTCGATTCACCTGAGAAACAAACTCATATAGTTGATAAAAAAGCGATAAGGGAAGGAAACTAGAGGAAAAAAGGAAAGAACTGAGGGGGAATGATTTAAGGGCCTTTGAAGTGACACCTCTTAAGATTTTGCATTTTGATGAACGCAAAGATTGATATCTTTTAACAAATATCTGGTCATCGAAAATTAACATAAGAAGAGCATGTAGCATTAATACAGGAATCAGGTAGCAATTATACAGATCATATATCGTTAACTGTTCGTGAAAGTGCAAAATAAATAGCCCAAATTATTATCACATTTACAAAAACGTATAATTTGAGTTTGCAGAATCTATCGGTTATCGGATGTGGCAGAACAAATGTGAATACGGGATGGAAAGGCCAAGTAACGCTCCTTGAGACATACATTAGAACACCATTACAATGGAATATATGTATGTTACATACTAATGAGTTGCCACTAAGGCACCTTATTATGGAAATGTGCGGTTTCACAAAATGACCGTACTCATATTCTGGAGCTGTTGGATTGCTTCTAAAAGGTTGCGAAAAAAATCCAGTGGTCAAATTTGATCAAATTCACTGTACTCTTCAGACTATGGATCTGAAAGATATCCAAAAGCTAAGTACTGACCAACAATATTTCTATCGCATCTGTCTTGCCACTTTTGACGAAATTCACAAGATGGTAAAAGATGGTAGTTACCCTTCTAACGTGATTGACAATAATCCAGGTAAACTCAGTCACGATGGTTGACTACTGCAAACCGTTTGATACGGTTATACATTACACTCCGAGACCGTCACAAAATCTTATAATACTCGTGAAGTATGTAATGAAGTATGTATGCTCCAATGTGGTTTGAGATAAAAATCAAATCGAATTGCTTGTATGGTGCCCAACATTTCGAAAACATGATTTCCCTTGCAAGGTAGCTTCCAGATAATGTTAAGCAAGTTATTTACAAAGTATTATCAAACAATGCATATTTGGCGCTTCATGAAAACAAATTATTACCTTGATTCTAGAAATCACACTCGGGAATTAGCAGTTAGGCGTATTCTCAGTGCCTGAGATACGAAGACGAAGAACTTGGGTGGATTCCGTTTTTTTAAGCTTCCGAAACTCAATTTTGAATTAGCTGATTATATTGATTTAATTCATTGGTCAAACACTGCTGTAACAGAGCCACCTCTTACAATGCATATAAAGGACAAAGACTTGAAAGAAATGTGCAAAGAAAAACAGTTTCCAGTACTAACATTTGAGGAATTTCCATATCGCACGCAATCTGTTGAAAGATGTGTTAAACTAATATCTGAAGCTGCAATGAATGTTTGTGGTTAGACTGCAAGAGATGGATATATTTGAGCTAAGATTCAAGCAAGGAAAGAGCTTCCAAAATTCGACAACAAGGAGCAATATTATTCTAACACTTAATATTCAATTTGCATCAGGTATTATTAAATACATTTCAAATTTGTAGATTTTTGTTCGAATGTGTATTCTGTCTGCGTGTTATTAGAAAAAAATGCTAGTATTAATTTCGTAAAAAAAAAGAATAAAAAGTTAAATTATGTAATAATTATGTAATTATTATTATTTATAGTACTATTTAATTAATCAATTAATTTCAATACTAATTTCGAAAAGTAATTTTCTTAGCACAGCTTTTTAGAAAATCCGATATATTTTTATTTTTTTCCAGCTTTTGATGTCAAAGGGGCGCTGGTAAATATTGAGAGAAATTAATATAATTTTTTGTGGGTTATAACTGACCCATTGTGTGACATTTTCACTGTATGCGGGTAAAAATTTTGGAATATTTTTTTTTAATATATTTTTTCACAAAAAACGATTTTTCTCCTTTTTTTCTATTTTTCAAGGTCAAAGGGGCGCGGCTAAATATTGAGCAATATTGAAAAAAAAAATTGTCAGTTCTAACTGTCCCATTACACAACTTTTGCGTACTATGCCAAAACCAATTTCGAAAAAAAAAATTTTTGGCTTATTTCGGCCCACCCGACTATAGATGCCTATGATGGTTAGAGTTGCGGTAAAGCTAGAGATCCTACCTATAGAACTTCCAGGTTGTGTAATATTTAAACGGAGCTTCTGACTGTAAATTAGTCAATAAAACATCGTCTTCATTTTGAAAGACTAGCCAATGACATGCCAGTCAATATTGTGCGTAAAAAATTTTTCTCGTCTCTACCACCATTTTGTATTTTACGGCTGCCATTTGAATTTATAAAAACAAAATCTAGCCTATATCCATCGGACGGTTAAGACGAGGCGATAGAAACCTCATTCATTAAAATCCATCCAGCCGTTGGGATGTTTCGAGGATATAAAGAAATCCACATTCCCAGATACGCATGAAACACATAACCCTTCTTGGCGGTCGGATAAAAATAGAATAATTGAAATAACTTAAGTCGTTTTCGAGAAGTAGGTATATGAATGTTTTCGCAAGTGTTGTTTCACCATTAATCGAACTCCTATTCTGCCGGTTCGACGGTGCTTTTAATTTAAAATATTTTAGAGTAAAAACAACGTTGATTGTACGGAATAACAGATTATATAAACAGTTATAAAATAAATTTATAACATTGTTCTCAGATGTATTTTTTTTTCTTACAATTTATTAACATATTTTATACATCCTTATCCACATTGAAGTGCAAAAATTTTTATTATTATTTTTTTTTTCTCGAAAATAATTCAATTACTTATAGTTTATTCGATATCGTAACAATTATCCACTTTTATTTACATCATATGTATTCTAAAGATAAATACATTTAAATTTTCATTACATAACAAATTAAAGGTATTTATCGTATTCTAGGAGTCGACTATTATACTTAATTCTTCACGAAGTTTCTAAATCCCCTTTAACTTTCATGTCATTTGATATTATTGATATGAAATTAATTAGTATGTTAATTTAACAGTCTTTTATCCCTAACGGAATATTGATTAAAGCAGAATATTTAAAATTTATCGCTTTCGAAAACCAATTTTCTGGTCCGTTTAGCTTCCAAATAAAACAGTCAATACCTTAGTGATAAATGATACCAATTCATAGAAAGCTGATGAATAAAATAAAAATAAGAAAATCTTTTTACCGTAATTAATCATAAAATTCTCTTTCCAAAAAATTGTAAATCTAAAATAAATAATTTATATTTCAGAAAATAAAGCATTAATGACTGAAGCTATAAGCGAACAAATTGCTAACCTTCTCCTTCTAATTAAAAAAAAAATAGATGTTTTTAACTTAATTTTCCTGTTCCGATGACAAATAAGTATAAAAAGTCTTTAGCACTTACCATTTTGTAAAAATCGCTGAAATATATGTTTAACCATTTTTTTAGTAAATTTGCTAAGTTTTTATTGCTGATGAGATAAAAACATTAAAACGGCTACAGGAAAATGGCGAAAACCTCTGCTGAGATTTGGCAAAATAATCTAAATCTTTGACACCCATTTTAACCTCCTTAATTGTTGAATTCCGAAAAATCCTTTCTTATTGGATACTTGTTAAGTGTTACAATTATATGCTCAAAATTTCTAGTTTATTAACCTCCTTAATTTGAATTTCGAAAAATCTTTTCTTAGTGGATGCCTGTTATGTGTTACAATTATATAATCAAAAGTTCCAGTTTATAAATTCAGTAGTTTTGAAGAGTAGATGAATCATTCAATCAGGACAAAAGCTTCTAACAATTATAGATCATCGCACTGATTGTTTGGACGTGAATGGTGGCCATTATTAGAATTTCTGTAATGCCATAACATTTTTTTTAAAGTAACATAAATACATTAAAAACCAATGTTAAAGTTATGAACGGAAAGATTGGTCCGGTTTTTAATAACAAATCCTGTATTTTTGACGAATAAGATATTTGTGATGTATATTCTAAAAAAAAAAAAAAAAAAAAAACAAGTAATATAAAAATTTTGTTTTTAAAGTCAATTCCTACTTAGGCCATCAAAGAAAAATTTAATATAATCAAGCTAATATGAGTTTTTTGTTGCATTAAAATATCTCACTTTGTTGATTTTCTATAAGCAAGTAGGTTTACAATGGAACTCTATGGGAATTTGGCGAAATATTACAGATATCGCCAAGTTGGCGTCACTTTTGGTGACTCATTTTGGCCGCCAAATTTGGCGATATATCGCCAAGTTGGCGACAAACTTGGCAGTATTTGGCGACAGAACAGGGTCCCCCCCCTATGGTAACCCTTATTGAAAATACTTTCATTGAAATTCAATAACCAATGGCGGCCATTTTGTTTCCCATGCAAAACTAAAATTAATTAATTAAAATTTAATTAATTAATTAATATTTGAAAAAACTTTATTAACATCAATTGTCATCCAGTACAAGTTTAAAAAAATTTATTTCAACCTGATAGGATGAATAATGAGTATTTTATTAACGATTGAAAATTTGTACAAGATAAATATATAAATATATAAATAAATATAGGGAGAGTGTGAGCTAATAGTAGGAATTGAAAAAGGAAAGAAAGAAAAAATGTCTGTTTGAATAGGCTCTTCTACACTTTGAAGTTTGCCCCATCAGTTAGGAATCTTATTTTACACATATATAAATATAATTTAAAACTACTTTAAAGCTGTTTTGTTTTAATATTTTTCCCTGCTCGATAATTCGGAAACTTTTTGATACATATACTTAGTCATTTTGAATGAAGCATGCGATTTGCAGTAATTTGGAATCGAATAGCAATTTTAAATTTACGTATATTGTATTGTATTTCATTTGCAATGTGTCGTATACTTATTGAATTTGATTTTTAATTTGTTTTGCAATATTTTATCATATTTCATTTTTTGTATATTGCATATTGAGTTACAATAGATTGTTCGCATGACGACTTTGTTTGAGATGTCTCAGGATTCTTAAAGCTTCAAATTTTTCGAAATTTTACTTTTTTTTGGATGTTAAACTTCTATCTTTTCTGAACATTTTGATATAATTGTTTCCTTGAAATTCCCATTAGAACAGAGGTTATAGTTTTAGAATTATACCCGGTCAACAGCTGAAGCGGCGTTTCCAAAAATTTGAAGTCATTTTTCTCCAATGACATTTTTGGGGCATAACTCGCAGGATATCTCTAAAACTTCTGAATATTTTTTCATGAAATTTTCAAAACATTTGTTTCATGTTAGTCTGTATAAATTTAACTTAAAATTTCTTTTTTAGTGTTCAAAAAAATATTTTTTTGGTGATTATACTGTTGAAATTTTAAAAATTTTGTATTAGCTAAATACAACTTTGTATTAAAATTATAAAAATCCTTCAAGTTCAAATTTATTTAGGTTCAAGGAATTATTATAATCTGAAGTATAAGTAGGCACCAACATTTTCATTCTAGTTGCAATATTTATTTTGTAATCCTGCGCGTAAGCTGCTGTACCAATTTTCTGCCCGTCAAATGTTTGACAGTTTGGAGCCCCCTATAAATGCTATTTCTGCGTCTTGCAATTTTTTAAATACACGCACTGAAAAAACATACTGATAACTTTCATTTCAATAAAAATTGTGTTTTAAAATCATATGCATTTTAAGATATTAAATGTTGAAAACGGTCTTTTTTTTTCTTTTTTTCCAATTTTAAGAGTCTTGAGACCCTCCCCCTCCCCTCCTTAAAGCTGCTTCGCGAAAAAATTTGATTTAAAACATTAATATGGACAGTATTTTCAGAACACTTCTTACATGTACAATCAAATATGAAATCAGGAATGTGTCGTAAAGTAGTCACTTTAGATTTGATTAAATTTCCCGTCGTTTATTTCTAGCCTTAACAAACCAATAAGTTTTTCTGAATGAAAGTCATGTTAGCTTGAGTTAATACCACATTTCGCATTCTTACAGTATCTCAGGATTAAATGGAAAAATTTTATTAGATTTTCATTGAATAGCAGAGTGCCTTATTTGCCTAATATAAGCTTTGTTATCAGCAATTAAATAGAAATAGTTTTATGTATCTGGAAAAATGGTTTAAGATTTAATTTAAAAATATCTTAATCGTGAAAGGAAGCAGCGCCATTTTGTTAGGCAAAAGAGTTTCTAATACTTGCGTTTCTTTGGAAAAGCATTACTACTAAAAATACAAGCCAATTCTACAGTTTAAATTATTATTATTTTTTTTTATGTTTCAGTCGAATATTTTTTTAAAACAAGCAATTCGCGATAAGTGAATTAAATATTTGAATAAAATATGATATTATGTTTATGATGCATCATATTATCTTCTTTTAATTGTATTTATTATAATTGTAATTTTTTATTTTAAAAGATATACTTTGCATGCATTTCTATAAGATAGAAATGGTCCTCGATAATGGAAAATAAGGCATTCACCCCGATTATGGAATAGGACAAAGATAAAATTACACAGAAGTTGTCTGTTGGAAACACAAAAAACTCGCCTAATCTTTAGAATTTTTTTTACGAACGAACGGAGGACAAAATATGTATTGTAAAACAAATTAAAAAAATTCTGTCGAGACAGTTCGAGATTTGTTCGGTTCGAGATTTCCTATTGCAAGATTGCGTATAAATTAGAGGCCCCGATGTAATTAGATACCCACTAACAGACGAAGGCAAGTAGTTCATTAATATAGATACAATAAATCGATGGAGTTATATCATAAAAAAATTTCAAGACTTTCTGTGATAATGGTATGAGCACAAAGTAGTGGAGTAAAATTTTTCGAACAATCTATACCATCCCTGTATCGTATACTGCAAAATTATTAGTTTATGCTTTGTAGCTGCTGACTAGAAGCGTAGCACCATGTCCTCACAGCAAAACTAGTAATATAATTAGTTTGAAACAATGAATAAACAATAACTGGAAAAAAGGAATTCTGCTTTTTCAGAATTTAGTGTCGCCCCCGATGAAAAAAAAATATATGTTATATTAAATATGGTATATAGATAGTACAAAACATATTTCAGATTTAAGACTTAAAACAAACGGTTTTGTTTTACATAAAACTAGCATGCTAAGCCCGCTGCGCTGGTCTATTTTTCAAAACAAAACATTAATCAAACGCAATCTTGAATTTTACTTTGTATTTTAAAACAATAAAAAATTCGGGCTTTTTAGACACAGTTTTTTTCGTTGATCATTTTTAATAGAGTTTGGTACATAAATGAGGCAGTTATGACAACAGGAGTTTAAATATTCTCTAGTTACCACACAACTAAAATAGAGAATATTGTAATGATTGCAGAGATTAACCATTGAGTTTAAATAATTTTCAGGTAATTCACTTTCATTTGATAGTTTTTGTCTTCTGTAATCTTCAAATACAAATAAAACTTCCAACAATATAGAAAAAACACCATTGGCTGGTGACTAGAAGATTATGGAAAATTAGTCCAATATATTTTAAATACCTTCCTAAAAGAACAGAAGATATGTAGAAAAAATGAAAAAGAAATGATGAATTAAAAACAATATAAAAAGTTTAGGGAAGAGTTCCCTATCGTGTTCTGGTTGGCGCGATCGGCGAAGAAATCCAAAATGGCACCAAAAGACCGTTTTAGCAATTTTTTTAAGACACGGGAAAACATGGTTTTAAATTTTTATAAACACATATATATATATATATATAGAGAGAGAGAGAGAGAAATACATATTATATACACATATAAATAAATGTACTATATACTTATACATGTTTTTATAATTTTATATCTATACTTCTATACTAATCTATACTAATATTATAAAGAGGAAAAAATTGTTTATTTGTAGGAGGTAAGCTCTGGAACTACCGAACCGATTCCAAAAGTAATGGTATCAAAATGATGGTGTTAGTCCAACTTAGAAAATATGCTATATCGTATGTCCGTGTCACTGGCCAAAAGGGGGTGCAGGAGCAAAAAACGTTCTAAAAATGCGATTTTTATGTTACTGAAGGGCCTAGAAACATGAAATCTGGAATGGTAGTAACTTATAAGATACTAATCATCTCTAAGAACATTTCTTTAAAAAATCGAAATTAAAAAGGGGTGAAAATGCGCAAAAAGCGTTCTAAAAAACGTTATAAATGGCGATTTTTACGCAATTTCAGGAAGTACCAAACCGATTTAAAAAAAAATGGTGTCAAAATGATGGTGACAACACTTGCTCCAACATAGGCTACATTTTATGTCGGTGCCATTAAGCCTAAAGGAAATGCAGGAGTAAAAAACGTTCAAAATTGAGATTTTTGTGTTACTGAAGGTCCCAGATACATGGAATTTGGCATGGCAGTTACTTATTAGATATAAATGATCTCTAAGAACATTTCTTAAAAAATTCGAAATTTAAAAGGGGTGGAAATGCGCGAAAAGAGTTCTAAAAAACGTTCTAAATGGCGATTTCTACGCAATTTCAGAAAGTACCCAGCCTATTTCAAAAGTAATGGTTGGAAATTGATGATGACAACTCTTGCTGCAACATAGGCTCTATTTCATGTCAGTGTCACTACCAGCTAGAGCTTGTAGAAGCAAAAAACGTTCTAAATTGCGATTTTTGTGTTACTGAAGAGCCTAGAATCCTTAAATTAGGCAGGGCAGTTATTTATAAGATACAAATGATCTTTAAGAACATATGAAACCGATTTCAAACAGAATGATTGCAATTGATGGTGATGAACCTGCTCAAACATAAGCTATATATTATGTCGAAGGTTGCAGGAGCAAAACCTTTCTAAATTGCGAATTCTGCGGTACTGAAGAGGCTAGAAACTTTAAATATAGCACGTTAGTTACTTAAAAAATATATAAATGTGCTCTAAGAATAATCGAAAATAAATTCGAAATTAAAAAGAGGTTAAGCGAAGGGAAGGAGAGAAAAGCATTCTAAAAGATTCCTAAATTACGATTCCTATGGAATCTCAGGAAATAATAAACAGATTACAGAAGTTATTGGTTGCGAATCAAGAGAGATAGTCCCTGATCCTATACAGGCTATATTTTATGCCGGTGTCACTGCCACCTGGTTGGCAGGAACAACAAGAAGGCCTTTAAAAACATCTAAATTATGTTTTCTATAGAATATTAGGAAATAACAACCGATTTCAATGTTAATGTTGGCAAATTAATGGTGACAATCTCTGTTTCAACTTTTTTCGAGACATTCTGTTTCAACTCTGTTTCGGCATTTTATGTTGGTGCCACTAACACCAGAGAGGTGTTAGACTGTTAGACAAGAAGCTTGGAATTTGATATGATGGCTAATTTTAAGATGTAAATGTGTTAAGATGGTTTAAAAAAAAATCAAAATTTCAAATTAATACTGAAATGAGTATGAAATGAGCATAAAAGTCTCAAAATTCTTTCTAAATTATCATTTAATTGGAATTAGTTTTAGTTCCTCTTATTATTTAAAATCTCATTTCTGTCTATTGCACTTTTATAACGAAGTTTAGTCAAAGTGTGGCTTAATTTCTAATTTATGAATTATTTCAAAAAGTGTTCTTCCAATAAAAAATAGTCATGCAAATATCACTTAGCGTATTTCGACTATTACGCGAGCAAAGCCACGGGGGTTGCTAGTATTTCATATTTTGGTACTTCTTAGTTATCCCGTCGACCAAATTAATGTCGCCAAATTGTAAGATTAATTGCCAATAATGGTTGCCATTAATTAATTAATTGTAAGTTTAAATGCCAATAATGGCCAATAAAACCATTAATTCGACGTTTTATTTGTATTTTCATTAATGTTTTACTATTTTATTTGTTCTTTCGTTATTTAAAATAAAAATTATGTCAATGTGTATAATTTGGCCAGTGGTTTGGCGATTCATATAATTTGGCGAAATTGGTCGACGGGATAACTAAGAAGTACCCATATTTTATATATTTATTATACATGCGAAATTAAAACATAAGATTATGTAACAAAGGTTAAAATATCTTTATAATATTAAATATACAGAAAAATATCGTTTAAAAAAACCCGGAAAAATTATAATTATAACAAAAATATGTATGCAAAATTATTATTTATCCACCAGTGGTATGCTGAAGATTGCAACAACCACATCGAAACATCTATCGCCAAAAGAAGTTCGCCATAAAACCAGAATAGTATATGGAACACTTCCCAAAATTTATTTCACCAAGCAATTATTATTGCAGAATATTTTTGTATATACGTATATATAATAATAAAGCATAATTGCATAAATATTCGGCTTAGATGTTGTATATTCCCGCGGCCGCCATCTCGGATTTCTTGGCGATTTTTTGTTGGCTTTATTGATAAGGCAATCCAGAGGTTTATATTTTATTATTTACATTTTATTTTCGTTAAGCCTAACATGAGCATAAATCGCTGCTTGGCGACATTTACTACTTGGTGGAAAAGGGCCAAGTAAAAATCCCAAAAGCTAAGAAAAAATCCAAGATAGCGGCCGATACATAGAATATACAGCATCTGTTCCAAATATTTTTAAGAATAAGATTTAGTTCCTAACTTCTGAAGCAGGGAATATTTCTACAGTGCGGCGCAAAAGTTTATGCACAAGCTAAATATATTTATAAAATGAAAAATATGCATCGGAATGCTTTGAAATTTTTACTGTATCTAAACAATTTGATTACAACTTCATATTTCGTATTCGGAAACAATTCATTGTAAGGAAAATAATAAATTATAAAAAATTGAAAATTGTGATGTCGCAAAAGTTTATGCACAAAAACGAAATATATACATTTCACAAGGCACAAAAGTCCTTTAGTAGTCTATGGTGCTTCCATTGCATCTGCTGTGATCGAATACTCGATTTTCCATTGATAACACGAGAGTATGGAAGGTTTTGGGAGCCAGTTTGTACCAGGCTTCCTCGATCGCTGATTTGAGCTTTTTTGTTATGGGTAATACTGCTTCTCATTCTTGTAGCCGTCACGTGAGAGGAGCCCCCAGATGTTCTCTATAGGATTGAGATCCGGGTTGAGTGCTGGCAAGTTCATCACACTGATATTATGAGATCTAAGCCATTCTTTTGTGCAACGGGAAGTGAGTATTGATGCGTTGTCTTGCTGAAATGTCCTGTTGAGACCACCTAGGAGTTCTCCAAACGGTCACAAATGATCCATCAGACTTTCTTGATACTTTTGTGAATTTTGTCTATCATTTAGGAAGCAAAGAGACATTTGTACATTACAGCCAAAAGCACCCCATACCATGAGCGAATCACCACGTTGTTGCCTGCTGAATATGCTTTTCGTATCTTTCCACAAGGCACGCCAAAAGAATGAGAAGCCATTTGGACAATCCAAATTCCATTTTTTTAATCAGAAAAAATAACACTATTCCATTTGTCACGATAATACATGTGCTGTTTTGCCCATTCACGCCTTGCTTGTTTGTGACACTGTTTTAGACAAAACTTACGAGATTACTTTTGTTTTTCGATGAATCGTGATTCTGTTATTTGTCTGCATATGATGGCATGTGATATTTTTGAGCCAAGTCGCTTTTGTATCTCATTAAGAGACAAATAGCTGATTAAAGCCAATCTTTTAATTCTTCTATCCTCACAAAATGTGGTTTTACTCGTCGTTTCTGAGCAACATACATTTTAAATTGTTTTCCACGTTGCAAAACACTATAAACACCACGTTTAGACCGATTTAAAATAAACTAAATTTGCAAAAAAGATTTACATCCAGCTTTCAGGTTCCAGAACTTCTAGAACTTCTTCAGCCGAGAGCGGCAGAGATTTCGACATTTTGATACAACTCGTACAGCGATCTCCACACTGCATACTCTACGAAAAAGTCTCGCTGATCCCCCACCTATCATGTTTAAGGAGATATTTGCATAAAATCGCATTTGTGCATAAATTTTTGCGACATCACAAAAACTGTTTTCTTGTAATTTCTGATTTTCGTAACGATGACTTTTTTCGAAACTTGAGATATATATTTATGATCATAGTCACCTACAGTGGATATTTGAAAGCATTCCGTTGTATAATTTTATTTTTATTAAAATATTTGCGTTGTGCTTAAACTTTTGCGGCGCACTGTATACTCGCAATTGGCGATAGTATTGAGAAAAAAAAAGGAAAAAAGAAAGAATAATTGAAAAGAATGGGGAATATTCGGAAATTTAATTTCTAGCCTGCAAAAATCACTTGTTTGGGAGGAAAACAAACTGGCACTTTGCCTTAGAAATTTAAGGTGATTTTTTTTTCTTTTTTTTTTTTTTTTTTTAATGTGTGAAATTATTTTTTTATTGTATGTGTGTGTGCATTTACACTGAAATTTAATTATTTGACTCCATTTTTATAATATTAACACTTATAATATACAAATTACATTTGAATATATCATATTTCACAAAAAACTCCCATGTTTGTAGAAAACAATAATCGGTATTTATACGGCAAGTTTCCCTACTAACGTGTTATGTAAATTTTTTTAGATGTCTGCAAGTAAATTACTTTACAATATGTGTGTATGTGGAAGGCAGTTACACTAAAATTTAAATATTTTGCTTCATTTTTATGCTATTAACTGCTATTTATATATTTACATTTAAATGTAAATATTTATCCTAAAAATGCTCTCGTACACTTAAAACTAAAACATAATTATTGCGAAAATTGTTCCGGCTGATGCCTTTTTGGCTTAAATTCACATTGTTTGGCAACAAAAGTAAATTCAAACTCACAATTAAACAAATAACGTAGAATTCACAGTTAGAGCCATTTTAAAAATTAATTTTGCTAATTTCTCCTGTAAGAAACATAATGGGAGAATAGATAAAAATTAAAATAAAATTATTAAAAAAAAAGAAAAACACATTTATTCATATTTTATCTAATGAAATTTTTGAGATTGAGTTTTTCTTTAACCTGGCGCGCAAAAGATAAAATCGCCAAATATCGTATCAACTCAAAACTTTCTTAATTAATTTTTAAACATTACGAATATTCCTTTCATTATTAAATTAAATATTTTCATTTCAAAATGTTATTTCTCATTAAATTTATTTTTGTTCTTTCTCTCTATCTTTTAAATTAAATAAGTAAGAGTTTTTTTTTTTTCGGAGATGTTTATATTATTTTCTAACGGATGTAACCATTTCAATTCATTTATCAACTATTATTTTCGCTAAAATGACTATTGGCAACCCTTTCGTCGTAAATATCAATAAAATACGAAATTTATTACAAAAAATCATAGTTATCCTTTCATATTTGACTCATAAACCACCACCGAAATATTTTCTGTGGAATGGATACAATCTAAAAAAAATCCACTGGGTAGTTTTTGAAAACACTCGAAAGGAGCTTTTAGAGCTTACTGCTTTATAATATATACCGGGTGTCCTAAAAAGGACTGACTCATTTTAAAATTCAACAACTTGCAAACGGTGACAGATATTTAAAAAATTCTTGCAGGAGGCTTATGCATGAGGTCAAAAGTTTTTTTTTTTTTTTTTTTTTTTTTTTTTTTTTTTTTTTTTTACAGTGATTTTCGATTTTAGCTAGTATTACAAAGAATAGATGGTGCTGCGATCAATAGACTCTAAAATCAGGCCCGATTTTCGGTACTTCGGGACCCACTCAATACACTTTAATCTGCTCTTTCCGCATTGGAGAAGAGAAAGGCTAAAAAATTGAGCCTGTATTTAGCGCTTATTGCTTACAGCGCCATCTATTGTTTGTAATTCGAACTAAAATCGAAAATCACTGTAAAAAACCTTTGACCTCATGCATAACCCTCCTGCAAGAATTTTTTAAATATCTGTCGTAACCGTTTACAAGTTACTGAATTTTAAAATCAGTCAGTCCTTTTTAGGACACCCGGTATGATGACGTCATTCGCATCCGGAGGAAGAATTCCTCATTTACTATCTAGTCTTAAGCAACATCTACAGTAAAATATGCATATGCCATCACTATCGCTGAATAATACACAAATCCAAAAAAAGAGATGTCGCCCTTTAAGAAACTCGTCAAAGAAAAGTCGGCTTTCTAATGATTCATATGCCTTCATTTCTTTGTAATATTAATATAGATACTTAAAATTAAATATAGTTTATAATAGCTCTATGTTTTATCAGAAATCATTCATTTTTATTGTTCCGTACTTAAAATGTAAAAACGGAAACTTTATAAGATCACTCCTGTGTCTGTCTGTCTGTCACAGACACTTTACTCGTAAACTATGGAACGTAGAAAGTTCAAATTCAAGGAAATAATAAAGACCATTGACTCATATATTTTCAGATTAATAAACATTCATAAATATATTTAATAAAAATTTAGAGGGGCTAATTATAGTACTTGAAAAAAAAACCCTGTTTTCTTTGTATATCGTGTGAAAGCTTTTGTAACGCTGAACTCAAAAATACATTCCTTTTAATTTTAGGTATTACATTTTCAAAGATATTGTCGAAAATATAGCGCAAAAATATGTCCCCCCCTCATCTAATTCCGAATCTACTGAAACTAAAATTATGAAAAAATTAGAGGTAGTAGACGTTAATTTAAACCTTGCCAGAAAATTATAGCGATTACCCTAGGTCACATAGTTTTTGAGAAATTGGCATTTTTCCGTTATACACAAATTTTGATTTACGGGCATTCAGCAAAAAAGTTGAGCAGCGCTGGGGGAACCTGTCGTATCAGAATGTCCAGTAACGGTATAAAAAGCAATAAATGTCGAATTGTTAAAAACATACTAATTTTAGGGGTCTCAGGACTCTAAAAATTGGAGGAAAAAGACCATTTTCAACATTTAATATCTTAAAATGTATATGATTTTAAAACACAATTTTAATTGGGATGAATGATATCAGTATGTTCTTTCATTTCACGTATTTAAAAAATTTAAAGATGCAGAAATAGTATTTATAGGGAGCTCGAAACTGTTGGACATCTGTCGAACGGAAAATCCGCATAACAATTTGCAGGATTAAAAAATAAATATTGCAATTAGAATGAAAAGTTTAGTGCTTACTTATACTTCAGATTGTAATAATTACCCTGAATTTAAATAAATTTGTATTTAAAGCATTTTATATATTTTTAATGTAATGTTGCATTTAGCTAAAACAAAATTTTGAATATCTCAACTGTATAATCACCCCAAAATATATTTTTTTGAACAATAACATGGAAATTTTAGGTTCAGTTTATACAGACTAACATGAAATATATGTTTTGAAAATGTCATGAAAAAATAATCAGAAGTTTTTGAGGTATCCTGCGCGATATGCCCCCAAAACGACATTTGGAGAAAAATGACTTCAAAATTTCGGAAACGCCGCTTCAGCTATTGAGCGGATATAATTCTAAAAGCCATAACTTCTGTTCTAATGGGAATTTCAAAGAAACATATAAAAATCTTTAGAAAAGACAGGAGTTTAACATCTAAATAAATTAAAATTTCTAAAATTTTGAAGCTTTAAGAGTCCTGCGACCACTTAACCCTTTCCGGTGCGGAGTAATTCTGTTTATAAACTTAGGAAATAATGGACTGACACCAGAATTTAATAACGAATTTATTAGAAAATTAGTAGAACTATCCGGCTTCCCCCGTGTCAATTATAAGAGAACTTCCATGTAAAATTATAAATTAAAATGAACTACTATAGTAATCACGATAACTGAGATTTGTGCATTCCCGTCCACAAATCCTTAAAATGACAATTAGAAAACATATGTTACTGTCTCTCTACCATAATAAAATGTCAGAGCTTTAATTCACAATGCCCGTTTTCTTCGGCTTTTTCAGAAAAATTTGTAATTTTCTGACGATACGAAAAACAAATCCACCAAATAGCATATCATATAGTGAAATTCTCGTTTGTATGGCGTATATCTACATTATAAAGTAAAAATATGTCAGTGAGTAACGCTGACATCATACTGTTGATGGCAACGACCTAACAGACAAATTATTCCTTTACAGCAATTTTTCTTAATTTCTAAACAGCACACAATTTAATTTTTTAAACTGTCGAATAGAGCAAAAATTCCTTTCAAATGAAATTTATTTGAAAATTGTATCTCAGTTTTTTTTTTTTTTTTAATGGGTTTGAAAGTAATTTTCAAACATGGATATTTTTAAATGTGCGTGCAGCCCAACGAAACCATTACGAAAGATGAACCCGTTTGCTCTTAATGTAATATTATGAAGAAAAGGCATGTCTATGTGACTTTGTCATCATATTATTGGTGACCAACCTAATCTATCCACAAAATTCGATTTTACTACAATTTAACTTCTAAGCATCGCACATTCCATTGTTCCAACGTCTAATTGAAAAAAAAAACCTTTCAATAATATTTGTTTGAAAAGTTTATGTCAATTTATAGATTTTTTATAGATTTTAAAGTAATTCTCAAGCATGAATATTTCTTAAATGTGCGTGCAATTGCAAAAGATTAACTCATTTGCTCAAAAACGCTGCAAATAATTCAGTACTTGTTTGTTTTCGTGTAATATTTCATAACTAAATTGGTAAATGAAATTAAAGCGCCAAAATAAAATAAAATAAAATAAAACAAAACACGAATTTAACAGATATCATATCGAACTACGCAAAATAATCTATTATGTATAGAAAATGCAAATGGGAATTTCGTTCCGGCTGCTTATAACTTGAGTTCTTCTGAATGGATTTCAATGCGACTATCAGTTTCTCAGGAAAGGTTTTTGTGTATAACATATTGTTTTATGTTGCTTAGCCATACAATTATAGGGAAAAGTTTTATAATCATGTGAACCCGATTATGAAAGATTAGTATTTTAAAAAAGATTTTTATTAATGGACTTCCTTGGAATTTGCATCGTTTCTTGGATAATTTTACACGGGTGGTTTTAGAATATTGCATTTACGTCAGGCAGTGATATATTAAAATTATGGAAGAAAGTTCAATAATCAGATGAGGCCGATTATAAAAGATTAGCCTCTTTAAAAAGTTCTACTGGACATATTTTGATGGAATTTGCGCTGTTGCACACGCATTTTTCAAAAACGGTTTTAGTATATCCCATTTTGTTCTACATATTTTGTTACAGAGTTAGCTGAAAAGTTACTAATCAGTTGAACCCCATTCTGAATGATTGTACTTTTAAAATGTTAGATAATTTTTCAGGGATAGTTTTAGTATATTGCATATCGGTCTATCATTCTTAAACCATGTTCTACTGTAAATCATCAACTAAAAAATTTGGCCCTTAACAACCGAAGTTTTGTCTTAAACATTAGAAAGTATAATAGCGCAATGGCGTTAGTAACGTTTTCATCTACGCAGAAGGACGTTTCAGATAAAGGCCAATATATCAGTTGAACCCCATTCTGAATGATTGGCCTTTTAAAATGTTAGTTAATTTTTCAGGGATAGTTTTAGTATATTGCAAATCGGTGTATCATTCTTAAACCAAGTTCTACTGTAAATCATCAACTAAAAAATTTTGTCCTTAACAACCGAAGTTTTGTCTTAAACATTAGAAAGTATAATAGCGCAATGGCGTTAGTAACGTTTTCATCTACGCAGAAGGACATTTCAGATAAAGACCAATATTGAATTAAAATGACGGATCAAATTCACCGATATATTTCATTTAATTCAAGATTCGTTTGGAGAAACCGACCAGCACAGCGAGCGAAAAGTGCTACTCAGATTAGTGATGGGCGATTTTCGAGAATTCGACAATCGAGAAAAATCGTCATCGTAAAAAAACACAATCGATACAGCCATCGATTAATTCATAGAATCTACAATCGAGATGTTTTACAATCGATTATAACGAGAAAAGCTAAAAACAGTTATTGGAAAACTTAGCTATTACTCTGGCCGACAAATTCATAGTAGTGATAAGGCTTAGTGATGGGCGATTCTCTAAAATTTACCAATCGAAAAAAATCGTTATCGTAAAATACACAATCGATACAGTCATCGATTACTTTCGAGAATCTACAAAGGAGATGTTCTAGAATCGATTATTGAAATCATTGTTTTTACATACATATATGGCAGATTTTATTAAATATAGGGTAACTGAAAACAGATGGAATAAAAAAACAACAAACCAAAGGGAAACTATAAAGGAGCCATAAGACTGGAAAAGTCTTGTAAGGGTGCCCCCTGGTTGAAAAAAGCTGAAAAAACGCGAGTAGCTATGAAGCGGTAAGGGGAGTTTAAGTATCAAAAATTAGAATTTTTCGGCAATTAGTACCAAAATGGCCAAAGAAATAAGAATCAAAAGCACCCCCTAGTGGCAAAAATATGAACTAAAGGATGATAAAAGGGATCAAAATTTTTTATTGATTTTTCTACGTCATTTGAGATTGGATCTTTAATTTCCCCATTTTTATAAAGTCTTCGACTGGAATACATTAAACGAACTCCCGCGGGGAGCAAAGTAGGAGGGAGGGGCAAGGAAAGTGCATAATATGAATAAGTGGTCACAGGACTTTCCAACGATATGGTACATGAGGGGTGTCGGCTAAATTTAGTAAAGTGCCCCCGCTCGGGGGCAAAGTAAGGGGAGGGGCGCGGGCGATATATAAAATGAAATACTAGTCACAGAGCTTTCCAATGATATATCACATGAGGGGTGTCAGCAAAAGATAGAAAAGAGTCCCAACTCCCAGGATTCCAATTATCGTGCCCCCCCCCCCCCCCCGAAATATACCCTGCCCATCCTTCTCTTTGAAATTTTCATATATTAAAAATTATTTATCGGAGGGCTCCGTAAAAAAATCTGATCTAAAATGTTTAAAAACGCTACGATTTCAAAAAAGTGTTCGAAAAGTGCCTCTCTCGGGGCGCCAAACTAAGGAAGGAAGAAGAAAGGTTCATAATATGAAAGAGTAACTATGCGATGATAACCGAAAACTTTCCGATGATAGATCAAATGACTGGTCCAAAAAAAGTTTGAAATCTACCCCTCCCACGTGGGTTCCCTCTTTTATCCTAGAATATACCCGGAAATCACGCAGCCCCACTTTTAAAATTTTATATTTAATAAATAATATTTATCGGAGAGCTCCATTAAAATACCCCATTTAATGATATTTATTGTAGAAATCTCTACAATTAAAAAAACAGTCACCCCCGCACCGCTCCCCCCCCCCCCCCGAACCCCTTCCGGAATTCAACTCTGGGAGGAGAAAGGTTCATAATATGAAAGAGTGGTGAAAGGACTTTCCGATGATATGTCAAGGAGAGGTTTGGTAAAAGTTTGAAAATTACCCGCCCACCCCCTCCCTTTGTGCACTCTCGCGCACCCCAGAATTCACTCACCTTCCTCTTTGAACTTTTTATATTTAATAAATAGTATTTATCTGAGTCTCCCGGTATAGGGCAGCTTGGCAGAGCTAAAATAAGAGAAACATTGAAAATTCGTGGCAAAATGACACTAAATTTAACAGTAAAGTTTGAAACTAGGACTATACAGAACTGAATACATAAACAACTATGCTTCATAACCCACATCGGTTAATAGCAATAAAATGATAAGTGCCATTTAAACTGATCGCATTGAGCTCACAGGTTATTAACACTAACTGTATATTATACTCTTATTTCAAAGAATAATGTCCCTCAAAAAATAAATGAAGGGAAATATCTCCCGTTTGCCCCTTTTATACTTAACCAATGAACCTCCAAATCTAATCGGGGAAACTCCTTAACTATAATAAATCAGTATATCAAATTTGAAGCAAATCAGATAATTCTGCATGAAAAAAAGAAACATATCGCTAAATTAAGGGTGGTCTAACCCCTTTAACCCTTTTATACTTAACTAATGAACCTCCAAATCTAATCAGGAGAGCTCCTTATCAGAACAAACATGGAAAAAAAAATTAAAGTAAATTGAATAATTCTCCATGAAAATCCATTTATCTAAATTACGGGGACTTGCCCCCTTTTCGCCCTTGTATACTTAACCAATGAACCTCCAAATCTAATGAAGGAAGCGCCATATCGGAATAAATCGGTATATTAAATTTGAAGCAAATCCAATAATTCTGCATGAAAAACCCTTTTATCTAAATTAAGAGGAGACTAGCCCCTCCCCTTTATACTTAACCCATAAACCTCCAAATCTAATCAGGGCAGCTTCTCAACATAATAAACCGGTATCCCAAATTTAGAGCAAATCGAATAATTCTGCATGAAAAACCCATTTATCTAAATTAAGGAGGGGGTCTACCCCCCTTTCCCCCCTTTATACTTAACTAATGAACCTCCAAGTTTAATCAGGGAAGCTCCTTAACATAATAAATCGGTATACCAAATTTGGAACAAATCGAGTAATTCTGCATGAAAAACCCATTTATCTAAATTAAGTGGGGACCAGCCCCCCTTCTCCCCCTTTATCCTTAACCAATGAACTTCCAAGTTTAATCAGGGAAACTCCTTAACATAATAAACCGGTATACCAAATTTGGAGCAAATCAAATAATTCTGCATGAAAAGCCCATTTATCTAAATTAAGGGGGGACCAGCCCCCCTTCTCCCCCTTTATACTTAACCCGTAAACCTCCAAATCTAATCAAGGCAACTTCTTAACGTAATAAACCGGTATACCAAATTTGGAACAAATCGAATAATTCTGCATGAAAAACCCATTTATCTAAATTAAGGGGGGGGGGGGTCAATCCCCCTTTTCCCCCTTCATACTTAACCAATGAACTTCCAAGTTTAATCAGGGAAGCTCCTTAACATAATAAACCGGTATACCAAATTATGAGCAAATCAAATAATTCTGCATGAAAAGCCCATTTATCTAAATTAAGGGGGGGGGGGTCTAGCCCCCTTCTCCCCCTTTATACTTAACCCGTAAACCTCCAAATCTAATCAAGGCAACTTCTTAACATAATGAACCGGTATACCAAATTTGGAGCAAATCGAATAATTTTGCATGAAAAAACCATTTATCTAAATTAAGGAGGGGGTCTATCCCCCTTTCCCCCCTTCATACTTAACTAATGAACCTCCAAGTTTAATCAGGGAAGCTCCTTAACATAATAAACCGGTATACGAAATTTGGAGCAAATCGAAGAATTCTGCATGAAAAACCTATTTATCTAAATTAAGGAGGGGTGGGGACCAGCCCCCCTTCTCTCCCTTTACCCTTAACCAATGAACCGTCAAAACTAAACAGCGGAACGCCTTATCAGAATGAACATAAAAAAAACTGAAGCAAATCGTATATTTTAATCAAGAGTTATCGCGTTACGTACATACATACGTACGTACGTACGCACAGTACATGCATACACACAGAACCGACAGGTACATTAGCTCTCAGGCTTAGATAGCCTGTGAGCTAAAAAGAGATTGGATAAGCAGATGGACTCCTTTGAGAAATTATGACTTAAACCAGAAATGCGGTAAGTTTGACTCTGAAAGCTTCATTTCCATCTCGCATTTCGCAAATCTCATCTCGATGATTTTTCCAGCATTTCGACGCTTCCAGATGGCAAGCTGCTCGATGGTTGGGTCTCTCGCGGTTTTAAACCTTTCGGGATGGGAAGTCTCTCGAGAGTTTCCTCTCGCCCTTTTCAACCTTTCCCGATGGGAAGCCTCTCGCTTGTTACTCTCGTCCTTTTCGAAATCTCCCAATGAAAAGCCTTTCGAGGATTTATCTCGCGCTTTTCAACATTTCGCTGTGAGAAGCTTTTCGAGGATTTCTCTCGTCCTCGGCAGAGAAGAAAAGTAAGAAAATTTATCGAGAGTACCAAGGGACGAGATAGAGAAAAAGGCATGACAATGAGCTGTGAAATGAAGCTTTAATATTCAAAGTTTCACTTATTTTAGCCCTACCAAGATGTCACATACCTGGAACCCTCCGATAAAAATTATTTATTAAATATAAAATTTTCAAAGAGGAAGGTGGGTCGGGTGATTTCGAGGGAGGAGGACGTGAGTGGACTCATGTGGTGCAATTTTAAAAATTTTACCGAACCCTTCCTGTGGCATATAATCGAAAAGCCCTTTGACCACTCTTTCATACTATGAAACTTTCTTCGCTCAAAGGGGGGTGGGGAAGGGGCGAACAAATTTTTAAAACCGTAGCCGATTTCTATAATAAATTTAAATATCACTTTAAATATGGGTTTTTTATGCAGTCTTCGGGTAAATATTATTTATTGAACATAAAAATTTTAAAGTGGCGGCTGTGTGAATTCCGGGGTGTCAGAGTGGGCCCACGGGGGGAGAGAGGGGGAGCAATTTTGAAACTTTTTTTTTGGACCGGTCATGTGATATGTCATCGGTAAGCTCTCGGATGACTCTTTCATATTATGAGACTTTCTTCCTCCCCTCCCCAATTTGGCCCCCACTGCGAGGGTAGTTTTTTCCGCTTTTATCATTTTAGATCGGATTTTTTTATGGAGCCCTCCGCTAAATATTATTTATAATATATGAAATTTCAGGACCCTTTTCCAAATTTAGCCAAGACCCCTCATGTGACATATCGTTAGAAAGGTTTGTGACTACTTATTAGTGCTATGCACTTCCGGTGGCCGCCCCCCTCCACTTTGCAACCCCGGAGGACACTTTTCCAAATTTAGTCAGTACCCCTCTTATGAGATATCGTTGAAAAGGTCTGTGACTACTTATTGATGTTATGCACTTCCGGTGACAGTCCCCCCCACTCTTTGCCCCCCCTGGGGGACACTTTTTCAAATTTAGTCAAGACCCCTCGTGTGAGATATCGTTGGAAAGGTCTGTGACCACTTATTGATGTTATGTACCTACGGTGTCCCCACCACCACTTTGCCCCCCCCCCCCCCCGGGGGCATTTTTCGAAATTTAGCCAACACCCCTCATGTGAGATATCGTTGGAAAGGTCTGTGACTATTTATTGATGTTATGCACCTCCGGTGACCGCCGCCAATTTGCCCCTCCCGGGGGACACTTTTTCAAATTTAGCCAAGACACCTCATGTGAGATATCGTTGGAAAGGTCTGTGACTACTTATTGATGTTATGCTCCTCCGGTGTCCATCCCCCCCATTTTGAACCCCCCGGGGGACACTTTTCCAAATTTAGCCAAGACCCCACATGTGAGATATCGTTGGAAAGGTCTGTGACTACTTATTGATGTAATGCACCTCCGGTGACCGCCCCCTCCCACTTTTCCCCCACGGGGATGTTTTTCTAAATTTAGCCGAGACCCCTCATGTGACATATTGTTGGAAAGGCTTATAACCACTTACTCATGCTATCCACCTCCCGCACCCCTCCCCCCCTTTCCCCCCACGGGGAGGGCATTTTTATAAATTCAGATCCAGACTTCTCATGTAACATATGGTTGGAGAGGCCTAAAGACCTGTGACGACTTAATCATATTATGCAGCTGCTGTGCCCCTCCGCTCGCTTTGACCCCTCCCTCAAGAGATCTGGTCCGACGTTCATTCGTTTCGATATTATATTTTTTACAAGATTTTGTAGTGCGTGCACACCACACCCGCCTGCTATCATATATAGCGGGTAACCTGTTCGTGATTTCATATTACAAGATTACGTATAAATTAGGGGCCCCGATTAAAGGAGGGGCCCGCAGGCGGTCGAAGTCACCTAGTCTTTATTAACATCGACTCATTCCAGTTCACCCGCAGACGATTCTTGATAAATGTATGACGTATATAATACATAATATATGATTTATAAAAGAAATTTGCAAACTGTAGTCATCGAGAAAAAATTTATACAATCGAAAAATATCGAGATGTCCATACAATCGAGAAAATCGAGAAAAACATCTCGTTATCGCCCATCACTAACTCAGATTATAAGGAAATTATAGTGAAAATAATCACGATTAACTGCTCGCTATAATAAGAGTACCAAAAATAGTACCACAAATGCTTTTTCAGGTAATTTTTGAGAAATCTAAAAAATACATTAAATATATTAGTGTTTCAAATTAAAAAAGATTTTTATTAACCATTTAGAAAAACGGTTATTATCCTCGGTCAGGGTAGGAAATTAAAAACATATCTGAAGCATTTTGTTAGTTGAATCCCACATTTTATTCGTTTTCTGATTGGTCTACACAGTAATCTGTATTTTCCCTTTACTTTCAACAGAGATGGATACTTCTGTTGCCACTATGAAAAAAAAGTAATAAAAACTACAAAAAAAATTTGATAACTCAGAAACAAATTAAGATACAGCTTTCAAACAAATTGCATTTAAAAGTACATTTTTTTCTCTATATGACGGTGTAAAAAGTAATATTGTGGGATGTTTAGAAGTTTAAAAATGAAATTTCATTTAAAATTGGTCCAGGAATATTAATGTTTAATCTATCGCGTACGTAATGTATGGTCAGCTCCGTAGAAGTTTTAAAATTTACAGTACCGAAAATTGTAAAACTGAAATTTCTTTTAAAATTTGTTCATGATAGGTCCAGGAATATTAATGTTTAATTCATGGCGTACGTAATGTATGATCAACTCCGTGCGATTTTTTATGTCTTAAATTTTAGTCTTTGAAAAAATCATTTTCCAAATGGTTGTTGTAATTTGTTAAATTGCTTTTTTTTTCTGTTAATGCGCAGTATATAAGGTACTTTTAAACACGGGTATCCCAAGATTCATTGCCGATAATTTTTAAATGGAAACTCACACTAATTATAAAATTCAAATTCACAGCGATTAACACGAAAATGACGTCAATCTATGAAGCTTTGTTTAAAATGAGAAAGCTAACTCTAAAAAAAAAAAATAATTGTTACGTTTTAATTTCAATTTAATATAAATCGTATAAAAGTAGATTTTACATTATGGTATTTGATGTAAATCGTAGAATGTTATCACTGCAGTGAAAATATTAAAACATTTACCTAAATGGTATAATTAAAGAAACAACATTATAACGAAATAGGAAATAAATCACAGCAACCAGTTTTTAGAGCAGGTTTGAGGCCATATTTATCGAAATTGACGTCATAATTTATTGTAAGTGGCGCCCGTATTTAGTGATTTGTGTCTCTGATCCTTTTTCTTGGAATAGAAAAGCCAAAAGTTTAGTGAAATTGTAATTTCAAATATATTAAATGGAGGTTTTAAGTTTTCTCAAAGCCTTGAAGTTTTTATTTAAAGTATGAGAAATGCGCATTTTCTGCTTAGAGAGACATCAATTAAAAAAAAAAAAATGTAACAATATATCGAGAGAGATTGAATTTGTATTGGTTTATGAAAAGAAACTACACGTCTTTGCCTTTAAAAAAAATTATTTGTGCCGTTGTTTAGGATGTGGAAACACAATAAAATAATTCAGATTCTCTCGCTGTATTTTTGCATTTTTGAAATCGACGTCATTCTAAATAGAAAATGCACATTTTTCATTTATATATGTAAAAATTTCAGAATAAAATATCTTTAAAAAGCAGTGTCAGTTAATTAGAAATTGACGTCATATCTAGCAAACGATTGTTATTATTATTAACTTTTCCCTAAATTATTTTTTTGATTTTGAAACGCCTGTGTTAAAATAGATTTTTTAGCTTCCAAAACATTCAAATGAAGATAAACTGCGTCATTTGGACACACATTTAGTTAAAGTTTTTATTTTATATGGGAAAATGTACATTCCCTGATTAGAATGGCAACAGTTTCGAAAATGCAAAAATATAGCGATTGAGTCTGAATTTTTATTAGCTTATAAAAAGAAAGTACGTGTGTTATGAATTTTTTTTAATTATTGCACCGTGTTTTAAATTGTGACAACAGGAAAGAAAGGACTGAATTATAAAATTAAATAAAAGAGATATTTCTATAATGTTAAGTTATGGAATGTGGTAGAAAAAAGATATAAATAGTGGTCTGATGTTTTTTTTAAAGTAGACAGCGATCTTTTGCACGTTCTAAAACATATGTACATGAAGTTTCGTGTAAATCGGTTAAAAACTGAAGATTTGTATAAAGGACATACACACAGAGAACGGCTTTTATATATATAGATACGAACTTGTTTATTTTCACGTACATGATAAAAAAGAAAATTTAAATTACATATTCTTGGTGCCGTTTGTCTGTTTTGGAATTAAAATTAGGTATCCTTTTTTTAAGGACACCGCCCTTGAAAGATTTAATTAGAATGAATCAAATAAATACTGTGGGATTCGCGACTAGTTTGCATTAAGCGTATCTCTCAATACGCCTCGAGTGACTTTAAAAGTTAATTAAAAACCTATCTGGAAAAACGCAGCACTGACCAAGGCGGCGTTGCAACAATGCGAATTCCTTTCGAAGCGCGTTTAGCACAATGCCAAATTTAAACTTTGAACAAATGTTTTGTTTTAGCTACACTGTAGAAATAAAGGTTATTACTAGGCTGAATTTAGTTTTATGAAATGCCAAATGAAGTTTAAATATGCACTGCTTTTATTGTCATTACCGAATTAAGTTCATCATAAACAGATTAGGATAATATTAAAAAATGAGTTATACAGAATAGCTATATTTGATATTATTTAGGTTCCATATCTCTTTGAACTTTCATGATATATCCATTTACAATTTTCTAATATATATTGTTATACCCAACCCTCCGTTGTATAGTTTTTTACAAAGTCTTAGTTTTCTTTTAGAAACGGTTTTTTTTAATAATACAATTACAAATTCATATATTTATTCTACGGAACCCTCTGTGCGCGAGTAATACACGCACTTGACTGTTTATTTTTTAATAGCAAGCATTTTATTTCATTTTTTTTCTTCAATTGTTATGGGAAAATGGCAACAAAGAGATATAATTGCTATTTTCCAACTATTTTTCCTTTACTTTCTGCAGAAATGGTGTACTTGAGTGGTTATTATTAAACAAATAGCGCTAAAAACTACAAAAATAAATTAATATCTCAAAAATAAATTGAGACACAGTTTTCAAACAAATTACATTAAAAAGTACTTTTTTCCCCAATACGACGGTATAAAAATTAAAAGTGTGCGACGAATAGAAAATTTAAACAGTGCAATGGTACATTTGCTTTATTTTACGGCTGGCTTATACAATGGGACGTTATTTTTTAGAGACGACATTTTAATTGTTAGCCGAAAGAAATAGCATATGGGGGGCTAATAAACCTGCAAGTGAAGTGGGCTTGCCCAATCAAACAGAAATTGGGTGTTATATTAGCGTAGGAATTTATTTATCCGCAATATCATTATAAAAATTCAATCTGAAATTACCTCTTTTTATGTTTTTATTATTATATTTGAATTTTTAAAGACTTAAAATGCTCTTCAAAGTGGATTTTTCGAAAAAAAATCCCTATACGTATAAAACAGTGAATATGAGTTCGAGTCTGAGTCCAACCGATTCCGAAGATTTGATATTCGAGCCCTCCTGAGCGTAAGTATTTGTGTCATCAGAGCTCAAACTAAATAGAAAATTGTTAATAATATTTTGAAATTACTTGAAGATTAATTTTCTCTCTTAAAAATCTTTTCTTTCACAGAAATAACTATTAAACATAAATACTCCTACCTAATGACTTTTCGTGATTTTAATGCCCCTGAGAATCTTTTTAAAATATCAAATTTGTTTATACTCAACCATTGACAGAAATCTACAAAAGAACAATTCTTGTTCTATAAAATATCTTTATGTAGCTTTCACAGAAATTAATGAGTTCTGATTTTGAGCAATTCTGAAACAGGACTAAAAAGGAAAGAGAGGATAGACAGTGCTTATCCCACGACTTCTTTATTGACCGTGTCATTACTTCAGAATAAGATAAAGCATTTCTCTATAATCAGTCAACAACAACCCAGTTCCCACTCAAACAGATATTTAGAGTATTATAAAATATTTTATAACTAAATTATTGTTTCTCAAATAGCATCTAACAAGTTGTTTTTTCGTTTTTTTCGATTATTGAATAAATAAAATTTTCACTTTGAGACCGAGCCTGCAGAACTTCAAAAGATGGGTTGGCTTGATTTTTGACGGCCAATTATCTACACGAGGGATATAGGCCCGGGGGGAGTGCCCTCCGTGGGGGTCTTTCTAAGGGAACCTAATCCGTATTAACGCATGGAAGATCCACGGCTCGAAGAAAACCACGAAAACTCCGAACGATTAGGCCGACGGGCGCGATTGGGATCGAACCCAGCACCTCCCGTCTACCAGCTTCGAGAGCAGAACCTCTCGGCCACTGGTGGGGCCTTCAAAAGATGGTATAAAATTGAACCCGTATCCAATTCGGGCCCATACTGTGTGTCAAGTCCTCGGATTCAGCCTGTCTCATTTCTACAAAGCAGGATTTGGGTGAAACGCTACCATTTGGGTAAATCATTTCGTTTGGCTTCACTGCTTATTCCAGCACACAAAAGATTGCAGATAGAAACAGCTATGATGATCTGAAATTTCTGAGCGCAGTTTCACGAGAAAATTTATGCTCCTCATGTTATGATCTCTTTTAACCCTTTCGAGGGCGGTGTCCTTAAAAAAGGACACATAATTTTAATTCCAAAACTGATAGACGGCACCAAGAATATTCTCTCTATTCTAAAGAAAAGTAACTACCGCTGTCACCGCCGCCGCCGCCGGTTTTGAATTTTTTGTGACCGGAGGTCTTTCTTCGTTAATATTAAGAAAAATAATGCAAACAAAAATATGAAAATTGGTGGTATTATACAGAAATGTTTGATAAACACGTTCATGCAGACAGTTTTCAAATCGAAAAATGATTTTAAGAGATATTTAATGCTAAAGTTGGACAAAATCGTTCCATTAAAAAAGTTTTATAGGAGCAAAAACTGTGCATGGGAATTGAATAATTTTTAGATCATTTTATACGTTTGAAGCTCCCGGTGTGCAGATTGTATTTCTTTTTTTAATTTGACTCATTTTTTGAGGTTTTATTTCTATTTTAAATTCAAATTTTCAGCATTTCTAGAGATATATTTTACAGATTTTAGAAAGTGATATTAATTTAAACTGTTGCCAACTGTATAAACAGCGGAAACAATAATGTTTGCTTCAAAAAAAAAATTTATACGTGTAAACAAATTAAAAATTTATTTACGCGTGACTATTATAAACAGAAAAAAACATTTGGCATTAGAATTAAATAATTATGTACAAAAAGCAGGAACTTATTAAAAATTACGTCATAAAAACTATAATTACACGTGAATTTTAAGAGGGAAAGGAATTTGTAAAATAATAAATTTATTAACATGCGTTAAAAGTCTTAAATAGGAGAAATTACGTCATAATTACGTCACATTACAGTTATTACATAAAATGAACACAAAATAATATTGCAAAACGGTTTAAATTTAGAAATTGCGCTAGACATTTATTTGATATTTTGAGAGGAAACTTTTCAACTATTTTTGTTAGGAAAGCGCAAATAATATTTCATTTCTAACACAAGTATTTTCACGTGAATATTAAAAAGAGAAAGAATAGTTTGGTCAAAATTAAGTCAGATTAAAAACGATTATTTTAAAATGTCTCATTTAAAAGAACCTTCTTTTCACTTTGTTAAAAAATACCAGGAGACAAAGACTCTGTTTACTTAATTCCTTTTATATTAGCTTATTTTGAAATGTTGTTACACGTGTCTACGTCATCAAATTATTTTTATTTCGACGTTTTATTTGTATTTTTATTAATGTTGTACTAATTTATTTGTTCTTTCGTTATTTAAAATAAAAATTATGTCAATTTGTATAATTTGGCGAGTGGTTTGGCGATTTATATAATTTAGCGAAATGGGTCGACGGGATAATCAAGTAGTACTGCAGCGGATTTGGCGTTAAAATTCCCCAATCAAAGAGAAATGAATAGAAATCCGTTTATAGGGAGATAGCCACTGTTTTTTTAAATTATAATTCAAGCTTTCGAAATCTTTTTAAAGCTGATCAAATTAGCGTGCATTTAGAGTCTGCGGTGTCTGGACGGGGGTTGGCGATCGTAGCTCGTAGGGGGCCGAGCCCCCTAATTAATTAAAATTTACCTTTTATAATGTACGTAAGAATAACCAAGTTCGTATTTTCTAATTAATTCTTTTATAAATTCTGGTTGTCAGCTCATTATTTCATCAGTTTATAAACAGAATTACTCCGCGCCGGAAAGTGTTAACAACAGTTTCCGGTGTAGAAAAATCTGTGTTTACATCTTTCTTTCTGGATTAAAAGAATAACTTTCTTAAAAATTATAAATTCTATACAGTGAAACGTTGCTAATTAATCTTAGCGCAGATTATGACGCAAATTATTGAATCAATACTATAGACTGAGTGGGGGATTACTTTTACATAAGTACATCATGAAAGAGAAAACTGTGATAGCAGCCTGGCAACAGATGAATATTACTTCTGAAATAAGCTTTTATGAATGAGTTTTCCTTTAGTTTGTTGAAGTTAAAGTTATGTGATGTCTAAGGCATTTTTAGTGATTCCAGACTCATGGCATTCACGCTCAAGAAATGGTGGCCAATAAAAATTATTAAGTATACATTTGCTTAATACTGCATGCAATTTTGATGACTGCTTCAATATCTACGGAATTTGATGAAGAGTGCTGGTGTGGAAATCCGCAACATTACCTCTATGATGCGAGACGACGGACTTTATTCTGTGCCACTTTTGACATTGCTCTTTCTTTAACTTTTTATCTATTTCGATTTCTCTTTTTTTTTTTCAGTATCGGATTGTTGTCTCATTAAAAGTTATCGATGCTATAGGCGCATTTCCAAAAAGTACCCTAGTTCTACTTTCCCATTCAATAGTAAATTAAACATTAAACATCAAACAATAGTTCCCAAGCCATTGAGTTATCCAAAAACTGTGGCTATTAAAATAATTACAAAATCCTCTTTGAAATATTTTGGAACTCGTATTCATTATCTTTCATTTTTCTGACATATGTATAAGAACTATACTCCCAATATTCAATATATAGCATTAAATGAAATTACAGCTTTTTTTACAAGCATATAGAATAATTTAAAAAAATGAAAAATAACGTAATAAAGACTATCCAAGTAAAGTTAAACGTCTAAATTAATTTTACTTGAATGCGATGCACATTATACATATTTTTATATTGCATAAACTGTATGTCTAGGCCTGGTACTGGCAACTATTTTTTTTTTAAATATTCTGTCATGTGAATGTCTTGCAGTTGTTGTCAAAGCATATGGGAAAAAGTATAGATTAAGAAAACATGGCATGAATAGAAAATAATGATAATTTCCAGGAGCAACCCTGTATCTCCATCAAATACAATAAGGAAAAGAAAAATTATCACGAATATGTGTACTTGATAAGCACATATAATTTGATATTTCTAAATTTTAAAAGTCCTATTCCCTTCAATATTTTTAATTTTTTTAATAACCTTTCTCAAAATCATTCCCTTTTAGTACAACATTTTTAATTAGTTATTTAACCGCAATTCTAAACATAACATCAGATGCCAGTTCACAATCCTTTATGTCGAAACTACTTTACCAGAAAAACAAAAGCGCGAATGAAGTACCTAGGGTCAATATATAATTATGTTTTATATAATCGTGACATGCATACAAGAAATACGCTTCCAATGTAGATTATTTAAAGCCTATTAAACCTATTTTTTACAAGAATATTAAATCTTAAAATAAAGAACAAGCGATGGGGGGAAAGTGGCAATAGGCTACCAAGTAAAATAAAACCATTTAAATTAATTTTACTTGGAAGCAATGTAAAGTACCTTTCAGCTCACTGCCATTAGTGTTAAAAATGTTAGCTGCGTGCTGAAATCATTTTCTGCTTGATTGCCGAGGCTCAGATGGTACTGTAGCACTTAAGAAAATTGGAAGGAGATATTTTATCGTGTCGTGTAGAAGGATACAAAAGGAACGCCATCTGAGAAGTTTAACGAAATCCAGAATAAAAGTGAGAAAGGCATTAAATTTTTTAAAA
Source organism: Maratus speciosus (assembly GCA_963932465.1). Lineage (NCBI taxonomy): Eukaryota > Metazoa > Arthropoda > Arachnida > Araneae > Salticidae > Maratus > Maratus speciosus. The sequence goes on along the minus strand of OZ010790.1, from coordinate 170,294,249 downwards.
GTTTTTAATTACCGTCTTAGAATTGAAATGCCTGAAAAATAAAAGAAAATTAATTTAAATAGTCGTTTTTACCTTCAAAATCTTTAATTAATTTTCCTTTGTAATGTTTCCTGAATTACTTCTTAATTGATGCTCCGCTTTCTTTTTTTAAACAGTTTGAAAGAAAATATTAAGTGATTACATATTACATGCTTGCATTTGTTTAGATAAATTTCCCCAGGCAACTATGTATAATATAAACAATTTTATTTAATATATATGTATATATGTATGTGCCTATTTATTTCTCAGTACAATTTATGTAAAACGATCATTATCTTTCAGTTAAAATGGTTTTTTATTTATCTAATCAAGCTTCAATCTTACATATTTGTTTAAATGTGCTGTCAGGTAGACAATCCTTTGTTGTATTATATAAATTGCATTATTTTCCTAACAAATTATTTATCTGTCTATTTCTCAGAATTAAAGCAAATCAAACATCTTTAATTTGAAGTACGTTCTTATTAAATCGTTTAAGTTTTAATGCACGATATGTTTGATAATGCTTCAATTAAGTCTGTATCGTCTCTAACATTTTTTTAGTTTTAAAAAACTCACCAAAGGCCTTTAATTTCCCTGATGTAACGTTTGATACCCAGTAGTATTGTATAAAAAGAACTTATAGATTAAAAGCTTATTTTCATTTGATATTACTCCTGTTTACATTTATTTAAACATCCTCTCGCTTTAACGCGCGAGTCGGGAACGAAGACTCGTTCGCGCGTAATAACCTGAAGATTTGAAAATATTAAGAAATATGTTAACTTAAAAATAGCTGTTCCATTTTATCCTCTAAAACGCGGCTAATTCATATACAACTTTAATTCTCTCTTTAAATATTTGTGTATATATATATATATATATATACATATACATCTAACAGAGAAATACAATAATTGTAACTGAAATTTAAAAAATGGGATTGAATGATAACCATTTTTTTAATACAAGAAATGAGAGAGAAATAGTAAGAGGCAATTGGTAATTGTTAATTTTAGAAGTAACATGCTTTTTAACAGATAACATTATTTCATAGCCATCTTGATGATATAAGTTTTATAAGAAATATAACATTCCTTAAAACAATTTAACAATATGATTTTAATTATCATGAAACATTCTATGACAAAGAAATTTGAATAGCTTACACGTACAAGTTATTTTTTAATATTTCAAACTTTTTAAAATCAATATTTAGCAACCTATTCAGAACAATTCAACATTTTAGCTTTGGTAAAACCTCTGAAAATCACATCACTGTAAAAATATTTCCTATTTAGTATGTATAAATTTTCAGCTTCAGGTCATTTTCATGAAGTTGCATGCAAGCCGCATAAAGTTTAAGTTAAAAGGTTCTCAAACCGAACCAATGTTTTGCGTTATTGCATTTTCAGCGATTTTCCATCATAGTAATTTTTAAACACATCTAAAACTTGAATATTACATCTATGCTTAAACCAAGTTGTTTTCGTTTTTATGCAATTTTGTATTGTTTATAATAAAAGTATAGTTTAAATTCTAAAACCTCTTAATGCCCCCGGAGTACTGCAGTTTCACTGTAGTTTGTCTACATAAGCATCTAAATGTTTGCTTCCCATCTATTGTTGTTAGTACTGTTTTTTTTTTTCTATTTTATTCCCGTAAGTTGAGGTTGACCTTCGAAGAAATTCTCTGGCACAAATCTCAATTTCTCTTATACCTTTTTGCTAACACCTCTTTTATTGTCGTATCTACAATACTTCACAATTTAAATGGCTGCAGAACTTATACGTTTTCCATCCTGTATATAAACATATGCTTTAAGTTTAGAAAATCAAGATCCGTTCACAAACAAATAGTTGTATAACATACATGCTTTCCCCCGTGTAGATAAGCATATTCAGAAAAACAACAGGCGTTTAAATCCACAAATACAGTAACAGAAATGTATAATGAGCGGCCTTTTATCATAACAATTGGGCGTATTTAATTTGTTAAAAAAAAAAAAGTAATAAGTTCGGTAACCTATAATTTTCTCCACCTTTTGAGAAAATATCCGTATATGGAAATGGGAAAAAATAAATAAAAAACAGACAACGTACGCGACTTAACACCTTTATAGTACTTAGAGAATGATAAATGACCCTGACTAAGTTCATAAAGAAAATTACTACAATAGTTCCTAGTTTGGAATTTTGAAATTTTTACGGTTATAAAATAAATGCAGTATTTCATCCATTTGTTTTATACTGCAGTATGGATTATTTGGAATAAGTTTAATGTATAATGCATGTACATACGAGGATAATTCGAAAAGTAAGTTTTCCATTACATTTTCTTTTCTTTTTATAACCAAAAAAACCGATGGGCCAAACAAGAAGTAGATTTTATGTAGAGTTAAGTTTTAAGTAGAGTTATCACTTTGTCATTTGGTGTCATACGACAGATCATGCATCTGTCACTAATGTAGCGCAAACAGAAAAATCGGAATGGCGAGGCATTAAGTTTCCCGCAAATATACAGAGCAGACTACAAAACATTGGTATTAATAGGAAATAGCTAAGCATTATGTCATATCATGTGCTCCTTTTGTAAAACAACACCGCACTACATGCAGTCGCGGCAATGGTCATCAATATTACCAATCTAGGTTTAGAATGCTTGTGTCTATGATCCCCTATATTCCTGACCTGTTTCTAAATGATTTCTGCCTAGTTCTGGAATTTAAAAAAAAATCCCTGCCAGATCGGCCTACAGGCACAAGTAGAATTCGAAGTTAATAATAATTTCCCCAACAAATACTTAATCAAAATTACCGATAAACCCAATTTAACAATTTTATCTGACCGCTTTTGATGGGTTTTTAATTTCATTTTTCTCCAAGTTCCGGTTTCATGAGAATCACGTTAACTCATTAAAGCCGATTGGCAAAAAAACTTGCCATGTAAGGCGAACAAATTTATTGAATTTGAATACCAGTATTTTAGTATGGGAAATTTCACATTAACCAATCTCAAATTTTGAGCGATTAAATATTTCAAAATTACATTGTGGGAAAGACTGGTGTCGAAGAATTAAAAGAAATGCAAAAGAGGTTCGTCGTTAATGGGCTAATACGATAATTTTTTTCTTCTACAACACCCCCTCTTATTTTTTGTTGTTGTTGCTGTTGTAAGACTCCTATCAAAGATCAAACCCTTGTCAATGTAAAAGTTGTAGATAATATTAAGAAGATTTATAACAAATGTAATTGCATTTGATATCTTGTGAATCGACGAAGTTATGAATTATTTTCTTCTTCAACCACCCACCCCCTTTTTTTTTCGTTTCTTAGTTTTCTTTTCTGTGGTGGTCCTATGAAAAACCATTCAATATAAAAGTTGTAGATAATATTAGGAAGATTTATAATAAATTTAATTGAATAGATATCTATGTATAGCTAGATTCTATAGATATCAATATCTATAGAATTGAAGAAGTTACGAATGTTTTTCTTGTTAAAACCCTATTTTTTTTCCTTTTGGGCACAATTATAATGATATCAAAAATTTGTCATACATAAATTTTTGGCGCTTTACCTAGAAGTTATAATAACTTTAAATCGATACGATATCTATCATAATTAAGAAGTTATGCGGTATTTTCTGTTTCACGAAAACCCTCTTTTTTCTACCCCCTTGGTCCCATTTTGCTCATCAACGAACTTGACCGAGATTTTTTGCTGCTTGATTTTATGTATCAGTTTATAAAAGATTTATGCCGAATTATGGAAGTTATCGTCTCAAGAAAGTAATATAGGCTCAAATCTTAATATTCATTTTTTTTCTACTTCTTACCAGTATAGGCCTTTAATTTGTTTATAAAAAACTAAAAAATAGAAAACAATATTATGAAGGGTGTGATGTGAATCGCTGAAAAAATTATAAACAAGTTGGAAATTGCTCGTCAAACGTGGCAAATGAGGTGCGTTCGTACTATAACTAGTTTTATAATTATTTTTTGCACCCCATATTGAATGTATAATTTTTTGCACTTCATAAAGTGCATAGTCTGATACATCATTAAAATGCACTTCCAATAATTTTTTCCCATTCCCCGTAATGTAACGGAACACTTTTGACTGTCACTCACTGTAATTAAACTATACATCCGATTTTCCTAAAATTTGAAATAGCTCAACAAAATTTTGCAACAGTTATATCTTTAAAATTTCAGACCATTCGGAAGGCTGTAATATCATTAAAATGCACTTGCAATAATTTTTCCCATTGGCCGTAATGTAAAGAAAAACTTTTGACTGTCCCTGTAATTAAATTATACATCCGATTTTCCTAAAATTTGAAATAGCTCGATAAAATTTTGCAACAATTATATCTTTAAAATTTCAGATCATTCGGAAGGCTCTAATATCATTAAAATCCACTTGCAATAATTTTTCCCATTGGCCTAATGCAAAGAAAAACTTTTGATTGTCCCTGTAATTAAACTATACATCCGATTTCCATAAAATTTGAAATGGCTCGACAAAATTTTGCAACAATCATATATTTGAAATTTCAGACCATTCGGTTGGGTAGTTTTTGCTCTGTTACATGCGGACAGACAGACGGACGGACTGAACGACGGCTATAGGTGCTACGTATTTATATAATTACGAACGCACCTAAAAATCATACACACAAAAAAATTAGATGTTTGTATATATAATATGTATATATATTTAAAAAAAAAGTTTGGTGTATGTGTATGTTTTTCCATACATTATACACTAAAAAACATAAAAAATAAAAAATAAAAATGCCATTACGGAGGGTTGAGGTTGGGAATGATAAAAAAAGTTTAAAACCGTATATGTTTTTATGTGTGTGAGCGTGTATATGTGTATGTATATATGTTTATATATTGTATGGACATATATAAAAAAAATACGGGCTATCATGCATTTAACATCAAATTTTCACATATTGCTTCATCATATAAGGGTATATTTCACTATCTCAATATTCCTCATTGCTTTTTAAATTTTCACACTTAGTTACATAATACAAGGCTATATTTTACTATCTCAAATATTCCTCATCTTTTTAAATGTTATTTATATTCTCATTTTTTATATTACAATATTTTGTCTTTAAAATAGTTAATTTAATCAATTGCCCTTTTATTTATTTTTATATAATTCTTTCTTTATTTTTTTTTATTAATTTATTCTTATTCTTTATTTTATTTTGTATTCACTCAGTACTTATTTTTTCATTCTACTTTAACTAAAAGTTAATCTAAGTCTTTTCTTGATTTCTTCAATCAATTTCATTCCTTTTATTTATTTATTTTTTTTTTTTTTGGGGGGGGGGGGGGTTAAAGATGGCAACACTAAACATTAACGTTATTAATCCAGTTCGAATTTACATTTTTCCTTTCTCACACCAGATGGCAGGACAATTATGGGTTTCAGTCAGATGCTCAACTGTAGCTCGCATGTTAAATTAGTCTTAACTATATTTTCCATCCTGATATGCTGTAGTTTTGACTCCTGGTAAGTAATTAAGGTGTTGTGCTCTGGTAATTTTTAATATCCCGTATGAGGTGTATCTTTCTTTAGATCTCTTGGATTTTTATTATATTTTTCTGTAATGTTTGTGTTACAAGGAGCTAAATTTAGTCATTTTAGGCTTAATGCCGACAAAAATGGATGAAATAACGCATCTTCTATGAATGAACTCACAAGGTGGGTCATTCATAGTTTCTTATTTTACATACTGGTTTTCTGTGTTTAATTTTAAATCATCTTTAGAACTTTACCAATTTCTTCATATATTTGTGATTTCAAATTTATTATATATATGTATATATATATATATATATATATATATATATATATATATATATGTATGTAGATAGATAGATAGATAGATAGATGATAGATAAAGTTTTTGACTGGGGTGGTTTTGCGTTCTAGTGATCGAGATCGGAGTAGATCCTGCGAAATTTTTCAGAAATTCCAACATAGGGAGAATTTAATAGGTAGTATTTCTTTCAAAATCTACCTAAAAGACTGACAGATGACGACACAAATCAAGAATTAAAAAAGGCGCGAAGCAGTCCTTTCGTATGTAGGACACGCTTTTTTGTCAGCTGGAGTTTTTAGACAAGTTAATTTTAATATAAGTAATTTTAATATAAAACTTATAATATAAATTAATAAGTTTTAGATAAGTTTAAAGTCTTTTGATAAACACTTCAATATCGTAGATGTAGAAAAATAAAGTAAGTCTTCTTCTTTATGTTTGAATTCTATTATTTCTGTTGAATTTGCCTTGAAATACTGCCCACACAAGCATAAATAAACTTATCTTCCCTGGTACATTTACGTGTAAGGGAATGGTTTGGATATTAGATGAAAAGTACGGAATATTTTTATATTGTACGTTTTATCTATGCATTAAGCATATTAAACGTATGTCGGTTCAAAATTAAGATTTTAGTGTAAATACATAAGCAACGAATATATTTTTCCATTGTAATCATGATTATATTTTTTTTTCTGAAAAACTGCAAATAATGCGTTCGATGGCAAGTCTTTTTCAGGAACTTTTTCGGAAAAAATTCGGAAAATATATACTTAATTTATTTAAAAGTTTTTATTCTCTATTTTCTTTTTATTTGAAAAAAACCTTCGTATTTGGAGATAAAAGTTGATCTGTAAATTAAAAAAAACAGGATCTATGCCGCTTAGAATTGTTGAAACTGTCAGAGCGAAATGGATAACAGATGAAGAATAACAAAGAAAAGTTAGAAAATCCCTATGGAAAAGACAAAAAGTTCATAGATTTTTTTCATGCACTTTTATTTTTAGAAAAGAATACAATATTTTATCTATATGTTTTATGTATCATAATACATTATTTAGTATCAGTGACTGATGGATATGTACACTGTTATATATGTGGGTAAAGGGAAATTAGTAAGAAAACGGGAGAAAACAAGCAGGAATTCGCCTTTTTCAGAATTTAGTGTCGCGCAAGATGAGGGGATAAAATTATTATTATTATTACGAGTGTAACCCGTCGAATTTCGGCGAAAGGAAATGCTTGACACCTTAACCGCCACGTCAGCCACCGGTGAATGACACTGAACTTTTCGTTTAGAACGCGTCATTTACCGATGACTGACGGTCTAAAAATCGCTATAAAGCTAAATATATATATATATATATATATATATATATATATATATATATATATATATATATATATATATTATTTTAAGTAACTACTGAAAATTTATTTAAAATTTATTTACCTTTTATTTATTTTAGGATTATACTTTCTTAAAAATTACTTAAAACATTGTACATTTTTCAGCTTCAGTATCAGTCACCGTGGCATTCAACGTGTTAAGAAGGAAAAGTTTCACTAGTTTATAATGAACCTACTAATTATTTACAGTAAAAAAAATGCATATTACATTGGTTACCCTAACTCTCAAACATATATTATTTTAACCTAAAGGTCGCTGATCTTCTATAAAGATACTCTAAATTTTTGTAAAACTTTGCGTTTTATCAGCGTGTGATTTCAATTGTGGTATTTTCAAAAGGGAAGTATTTCCCCCTGCGAAGAATTTTAAAGCCGCTTGAGTGAAAAGGATGCAATTCTAGAAAATATATTTTAGTTTTAAGACTTAGAATACACGCTTTTATTTTATATAAAATGATGTCATTTGCATCCGCGGAAGAATTTCACAATTACTATCCAGTCTTAAACAACATTTATAGAAAAGTATGTATATGGTGTCACTATTGCCAAAAAATACACAAACACAGCAAAACGCGATGTCGGAAACAAAACAAAAAAAAAATATATATGTATATAGTAATCTACTATTTCCCTTTTACTTTTTCCGGAAATTGAGTTCTTTAGTTGCCACGATTACAGAGATGATATTAAAAACTAAAAAAAATTAATATCTTAAAAATAAATTGAGATGCAGTTTTGAAACAAATTGCAGTTAAAAGTACCTTTCTCCCTATACGAAGGTGTAAAAATTGAAAATGTGCGATGTTTAGAAGTTCAAAAAATTGCAGTAGAGATTATCAGTATCTAACAGTACAATGACATATCTGCTTCGTTTTACGGCTGGTTTATGAAACATAACGTTACTTTTTAGGGGCGACACTTTAATTGTTGCCTGAAAGAAATAGCATATCGGGAGCTAAAAATAATTGTTTACAAGTTCATAAAACATATTAAATATTAATTTATTATATTATTTATTCGTCTCTCTGTCTTTCTTTAAAACACTATACTCTACAAAGAATACCAGAAATAAAAACGCTATAAATATTGCACTAAAGTGCCGTAATCCAGCAATTAGCTTTTATTGAATATCTTTAAGGAACAGTGTAGATATCGCAGTGTCTTTTTTTTTTTTTTTAAGATACGTTATTATATCTGAAATATTTTTCATTTGATTTTTATTACTTTTTAAGAATTAGAAAAACTATTAAGTATTTTGTATATTCCTGCAATTGTGCATAATAATCATACGAGGACAGACTTATACGTTTCGTGAGTTCCAGGACTCGCATCCTCAGTGTATAAAAACAATAAAAACAATACCCCCCCCCCCCCCCCCAACTACATGTACGGTGAAAACCAAATGTTAAAACACAATAGCAAAAGACAATAAAGTTCCAACAGCCAATGAAATTAAAGCGGAAGTGATGTGCCGTGACACAACAAATCCACCCAGAAAGTAGAGATGCACTAGACTAGGGATGCACAACCTGTGGCCCACGATGGGTTAACGTGTGGCCCGCGAATATCGTCAATTTATAACTGGAAAAAAAATTAAATTTTTGAGTATAGGTCGCCGGAAAAATTCGAAAATTTCATTAGTCAGTTAAGAATCGTGAATTTTATTGATCGGATGCTGAAAAATCGCGAAATTTGTCGATCAGCAGCGGAAAAATCGAAAATTTCCTTCACCAAGCACGGAAAAATCGCAAGTTTTGTCGATCGAGCTCGGAAAAATCGCGAATTTCGTTGGACGGGCACGGAAAAATCACGAATTTTGTCGATCAAGCGCGGAAAAAACGCAAATTTCGTCATTCGGCACGGACAAATAACGAGTGTTTTCGATCGGGCTTCGAAAAATCGACAATTTTGTTGGTTGGGCACAAAAAAAAACGCGAATTTTGTCAATCAGGCGCGAAAAAATCGCAAATTTCGTTTATCAGGCACGGAGAAATCGCGAATTTTCTCAATGATGTGATGTGCGTAATAATTGAAAATTTCGTTGATCGGCCGCGGGGAAAAATGGCAAATTTCGTCAGAAGGCCCTTCTCTTAAAAACGTTGTGCACCCCTACACTAGACAAATCCTTAACCAAGGAGTTTTTAAATCTATGGATACGGACAGCTTCAAAAAAGTCTAAATCCAGAGGAGTAATGCATTTCTTTTAATGATTTGTCTACTGTAACATACATATCAACTTTCTGGGTGGATTTGTTGTGTCACGACACATCACTTCCGCTTTAATTTCATTGGCTGTTGGAACTTTATGGTCTTTTGGTATTGTGTTTTGACATTTGGATTTTCACCGTACATGTAGTTGGGGGGATATTCTTTTTATAGTTTTTATACACTGAGGATATGAGTCCTGGAACTCACGAAACGTATATGTCTGTTCAAATTAAATTATTTTATTGTGTGTTTAAACGTTGTTTTTATGTAATTTATATTTCCACACGAGTTTTGTACTTACAATCATATATTGTCTTTTCTTTTTATATTTACGAACAACAAAATATTTTTCGCTCTATTTTGCGTCTAATATACTTACATCAGAAAGGACCTTGTTTGCTTTATCGATGTCTTATGAAGTTTAGGAAAGAAATGAAGTACTTTAGTGGACTTTTTGTTTACGGTAAAATAGCTTATATTAAATATATTTAAGGAAGCTCGAAGATGAATTTCTCAATGTCTACTATTTGAACTAGCAAGAACTAAAGAAGTTTCCTGAAATATTTTGTTTTACAAAAAGAAAAAATACCGATTTGCGCTTATTTGTTTTTTAAAAACAAAGAATTTGAATATTTTTGTGTATATATCGATGAATTAGTGAAGATTAAATATCGCAACTTTGGCCGCAAATCTATGTTTGTATATTAAATATATTTTAGAAGCAGTTTAAGTAATATTAAAAATACACATTTTGACTCTATATCAGATCTTTAACAAAATTTTATAGATTGCTTTTGTTTATATAAACATTTTAGATAAAAAGGAATAATTGAGTATGTTATTCCTTGCATGATATAAATCATACAGAACATTATAAACCACTTTGCTCATAACACTAATATAGAATAATAGATTATATTAATATGGAAATGTATACAGTGTGTCCACGTATAACCTGACCGACCTTTATTTTCGCAACCGTTGGTCCTAGATGCATACTTCCAATTACAAAAATGGCCAAAATTAGGTGCAGGGTTAAGATAAAAAAAAGTTTGAAGCAAAAAAACAATTTAGGGAAGAATTACGGAATCTAAATTTTTATACGGTCCCCCGGTCCTATAAGTTATATTTAGTAAAATTTCCCTGTTACACTGGGAAGTAAGGCAAAAAAGGTTCCGTTATTCTTCGATTAAAATTGACCTAATAATAGCTATTTAAAGTTGGAGTATATTTTTTGCTGCATATTAGGGGTCATTCACAAATTTAGTAGAAATATCATTTCGTCAGATATATTAAAGAAATGGTTGAGAGTAAAATTAGCATTGCAATATAAATTTGAAATCTTTAATCATTCTGACATATTACTGCAAAATGTACAATTTGTACTGAACATTATAAGAGAATAAAAATAACAGATTTTTTGTTAAATGAAATGATGAAAAACAACAGCCTCAATTCTTTACAAAATGATACATATTTTAAAATGCTCTTAGATTACACTGTCTTTCAAATTTTGGGTTATGGCATGTTTTTTAGCTTTTGAAAATTGATTCTTGTGTATTTTTCAGCACTGAATCCGAAAATGACCTTCATTTCAAACCATCACGTCAGGAATTTTCTCAAATCGTAAATTTCAAAGTTAAAAAGCTAAAAGTTAAAATTGATCCCCCCATTCCTCCCAACCTCATCGGACTCCCAAGCTGTTTAGCTGTAAGAAACTTAGTATCAGCTAGAAAATCTAATAGATTATTGAATTAAATAAAATTAAACTGAATAAAAAAGTCTTACATCTATTTTATAGTATCAGATTTTTCGCTATTTTTAAAACTTGAAATTTACGATTTGCGAAAAATCTTGACATGATGGTTAAAAGTGAAGGTAATTTTTTGATTCAGCGTTAAAAAATACATAAAATGTAATTATAAAAGTTAAAAAACACAACGATCGCAGGTTTATGTTATCCAATCTAAAACTCTTTCTTAAACTTCTTAACGATAATCTATCCAAATTTTTGTGTGTTATCCTCTAATATAAGTAAGTATAAGATGGTAAGAGTCGAAAATCATAGTAATATTGCATTGTCATCGGATTTAAGTCAGTATGTAAAATTTAACTTCGGTCGGACATTTGAAAGTAAATTAAAGTTCGAGTGCAAATTTTAAACTGGAAAGACGATCACTGCAAGTTAAATAAAACCTTATGAAAACAACATAATTTTAGTTAAAAGAAATCATAGCCTCAAGCCCTTACAAAATAAAACATATGTTAAAATACAATTATTTTAACTAATCTGAAACTTAACTAATAAAAGTTAATCGCAATATTTGTTCGATTTCTTTCAAAGCGCAGATACCTTGAAATAAGTTTAAGTACTTTATACACGAGCCCTGAAAGCATGGTCGAAGTCATCTGTTTTGATATGCAACGAAGTGGTATAAGTCACACATTTCAAAGTTTCATACCTCGGTCAATTTTAACGTTAGATGAATTGGACTTTTTTTGTCTTACTTGTTAGTGTCACAGTAAATATTTACTAAATATCACTTATAGGACAGGGGGACCGTATAAAAATTTAAATTTCGTAATTTTTTAATAAATGTTTTTCTTGACCCAAATCGCTTTAAAAATAATTCTTTACCTTATTTAAACCATTTTTGTAATTAGAAGTATGCATCTAGGACCAACGGTTGCGAAAATAAAGGTCGGTCAGGTTATACGTGGACACACTGTATATTTCATATATTTAAAATATTCAGATTAGAAGAAAATAAAAATTTTATAAAATTTTAATGAATAAGGAATATTTTATTTTCCAAGATATTGAATATTCCAAGGCGCCTAGTGTATCGCCTACTGTTATATTTGAAAATGTTTTAAATGCAGAGTTACAAATATTTTGTACACTTGAAAACTGTATCTTTTACCGTAGAACACTGAAATCTTGCCAAATGTAAACATTCTCTTGTGAATGTCAGCATTTACATAATTGCTTCGTGAATGTCCGGAATATTTGCTAAATATCATTATCTCTCGTATACACCGGTGAATGTTGACACTCATCTGGCTGTTGAATGTTAAATAAAAATATTTTAATTACCTCAAGTAAAAAATTCAACTTCTAATATATGTTATATCTAAATAGCAGAAATAATATTATGATATATGTCAAAATTGGAGAAAGTTTAAGTAACAGCACATTTAAATATACTGATAAATATAAAAAGAAAAATATATTCTAAATCAGGAAAGAAAATAATACAAATATTAAACTGACATATAAATTAAGTGTGTAATCGTATAGAATCTTATTTATTGCAGTAACGTAAACTTTTATGACATTTTTGATTCCACACAAGTCCCTTGCTTTTCCAACTAGATTTAGTCATAGAACACTTCTTTTTGCAATAACAGCGTGTACAGCGCTACCCACCACTTCTCGAATTAGTTTCAGCTGCTTCTCTCAGCGCCATTTCTTGAGACGAGATTTCATATATGGAAAGTAACATTTATTTACAAATTACTGAGAATCACTACAACGCTAGTTATCTCATCTATGGAAAGTAGCCTTTCTTTACAAATTACCAACTGATTAAGAGTATAAAGCTGCTTTAGGGTACCATTTTTGTTAGCTAATTTATAAAAGTCTATAAATTTATACATTCTTATGTTCCAAAAATAATTGTCAACACATTCCGGGCATCTGTACAAACGCGATCGACATCAGGGACTTGTAATCGTACTGTATCAACAGTTTGAGCTGGAGGAAATTTTCTTTTGAGGTTCGTAACATTTTCGTTAGTTGCAGTTGAAAATTCTCACTTGCAGTCACCCTTTTTGTAGAAAGAAACTCAGTCAGGTCTTGATAAGAAGATGCAGCAGGTTGAAACTCTTATTCAATATTTTTTTCAGGGACATGGTTTTCGGTGTGGTCACTGCTTCAATTTTCTGCAGCTTTATTAGCAATTTCTTGAAGTTGTTCGTCAGTTTCAGTATTTGCGATTTGCTTTCTAGGCAAAGAGTGGCAGAGGATTCGTCCACAGAGAACAAAGAGTTTGGCGTCGCTTTTCTTTGCCTGTGTATTCTCGACTTGTCGTTAAATTTTATCGAAAGCCCGAAATGCTGCAAACAAAAAATATTCGGAAATTTCTTTAAATTTTAAAACAAACCTTTATATAATCCATGAATATACTCGTGCTATTCTTGCACAAATGAACACAAACGTTGCGCAAGATCCACATAATCATGTGCTTCAGCTACAGAACATTCTCACTAATTTATTTTGCAGGGAATCCCAAATATTATTTTTTTATTAAACTTGTTTTTGGTCTGTTAATTGACTTCGTGAATAAATGCTCGCTGCAAAATACAATATTAAACATTTTCTTTATATTATTGAAGTTACAGAATTGAATTCGTCGAGAATTTCGATAGATATTCGTCAAAACCTCTAAAATTGAAAGTACCCGGTGATTTCTGGTCTTACGTTATTAAAAGTTCTTTGTGAATTTCTGTGAAAATTTCGAATTTTTTTAAAAGCGGATTCAAATTACAATCGATTTTTTTATAAGTATTCATTTCTTTTTTTGTCGGGGTCTTATTATTTTAATTTGCCCATAAGGCCTGTATACTTGCACTCAACAGTCAACACCTCTCCACTAAATCAAAAATCAGGGGTTCACAACCATAGTAAGCCAAGTTCATTTTGAAAAATAATGTTATAGTCCATTTAGAAGATTCATAAAATTTGTTTTATACGCTAATCTTCTAAATGGACTACCTCATTTTTTATGGACTATGTCTACTAGGCTAAACTATTATTTTACAATAATCAGATTAGTATGGTTACCATACGAATTGAATATTTCCAACTGAGCGAAAAAAATGGCCAGACCGGAAATCGAATCCAGATCCTTGGCTTACGGGGCCAATGCTCTACCGTTTAAGCTAACTGGGCCGACAACCAGCAAGCATATTTTGCTCAGATGACCTTATTGGTACTAACATATGGTCTGTCATGTAGACAGCTCAATAAAATAAATCGCAGGTAAAGGAATTTCATATAAACGATGGTACGTAGATAAACTATTATTTTAACACAATCAAACTGATTGGTAAAGTTACCATACGAATTGAATATTTTCAACTGAGCGAAAAGATGCTCAGCCCGGAAATCGAACCCAGATCCTTGGCTTACAGGGCCAAAACCCTTGGCCAGCTATATCTTAATAGATCCATCCTTTGATTACCATATACGCTTACACAATCTTTATTTCCTTCTTTATCTTAATTGCCGAAAGCAAAAGAAAAAAAGAAAAAGAAAAGCTAAAAATATTATTTCTGCTTAAAAAATAACACTATAAACACATTTAATTATTTTTTTTATCATTTTAAATTTTAATAAAGAAAATAATAAGACATTTTGAAAGGAAAAGATTCAATTACAATGTATCGCTAAAAAGCTTTAGTTTTTTATTTCAAATAATATTCCATATCATGTAAATTGATATAATTATTAATCTTCATTTCTCAATTTTCTAATTTTGCTTAGAATAAAATTTTATCTTACAAATAATTAAATTAATATATCACATCAATGCCGGTGGATTTAGTAAAAAAAAATTAGGAATACAATTTTATTTCAAATAATTTTTACGAAATGAATCAAGTTTATAATTTTAGTAAAAAAAATTATAGCTTTTAAAATTATAGCTTTTTTATATTTTTTATGTCTTGCAGAGTTTGAATGGGTTTTGATTCCATTTGTAAAAATATAAAATAAATTTAGCCCTTTGTAGAGGAAATTAAATCAGTAATTTTGAAAAAGAAAAAGATTTTCGGTACATTCATTTGGATTGAAAATTATAATAATATTAACGAGAAGAGTATTTTTGTAATACATCTAAAAAAATCTCCACTAATTAAATGTAATAAAGATGCATTATACAGGTTGAAGCCGAAATCTACAGACAAATACAGAGGACAATTGTAGGCATCAAGCGGATGAAAAATTAGAAAAGAACATGGGGCCGCAAACTACGTATTTAATCAAAAATACAGGGCGTTCTACCGGCACTCAATTTATGTTGACGGTAATAACTTTCAGAAAACTGGAGTACATTACAATAAAACTTTTAATAGACATTCTCAGCGTTGTTGTAAAAGTAAAAACATAAAAAAAAGTAGTAGAAATTTTCATTATACACATCAGCAGTATGCACTAGACGCTTCACATTTTGGACTACGATTACCAGTTCATACGGTATCATCAATTGCTTGAGCACGCTGTTTTCAGAGAACTTTTTGTGGTATTATAACATTTAACACAAAATAAGGTACCTATCGTTACAATGACATTGTAATGTTTTTATTTTTCTCAAAATGATTACCGTCATCCCAAGTTCAGTTAAAATGGAACATCCTGTATTTGTGATTAAATAAGTGGTTTGCGACCCCATGTTCTATGGCAATTTTTCATCCTCTTGATGAAATCTCTTCTATCACCACTCTCAATTTGCGGCCCAAGTCGGCAATACACTGCATATGTCAGGTCTCTGATGTTAATGAGCGTGAGCCTATTGAAAATTACTGTTAATTATTATTATTATTGTTGTAGTATGCGTACTTGTGTTAGGAAATATCTTATCTTGGGGATTGGTGTTGGTGTTGTTTATGACGGTCAATTATCTACACGAGGCATATGGGACCGAAAAAGGGATGTCCTCCGTGGGGGGCCTTCTGAGGGACCCTAACGCGTATTTACGCAAGGAAATCCAAGGTAAGGTTCGAAGAAAACCACGGAAAACTCCGAACAATTAGGCCAATGGGCGCGATTGTGTTCGAACCCAGCAGCTCCCTTCTACCAGAATTGAAAACATAACCTCTCGGTCTCTGGTGGAGCCCTTGGAGATTGGAATAAGTACTATTCGATTCATATTTGTTTTGTATCTAAAGCTCTATTGTGTAAAAGAAAATGTCAGAAGGCTATCCTTTTTACTTCGGAATGTAAACAAAATAGTGAACCATATAATGAAAAGCAAGAAGGTGAAAGAATAGATAAACTCCTGTGATGTCTGGTCGATAAGCAAGCGGGAAGAAAAGTTCAGTTGGATTGTCTTAGATTTTACAGGGTAGGACACCGCATGCTTTTTTTAATGCATAAGCTGAAATAAAAAGTGGAAGAGCAGTTGGTATTTGGTAGAGAATTCTTCATTAGAGGTGAATCTTGAAGGTTGTAAAAATGTTTGGCTTCTTTATAGCGCAGTGTATGTACGACTGTGCGAGAGATATTTGTGTGGCTATACAATTGGATAAGCCTAGCTGATTACGGAAATTGATAATGGAAGCGTGTAATTAAATGATTCAACCCAGTATGTAGTTAATATCTTAAAGTGTAACTTAATGTTGGACAGAATCTGTTATATCTGTGCCTATAGTGTCTTTTAATGTAAATATTTTGTAAAGAAATCATCCATCAACATTATTTGAAGAATCCTAGTAATTAATATCAACATTCTTAAATTGTGTTCAGTATCACGTACCTATACTTGTGATGACAGCATATCGACTAAGGAGTGTTTATTTGCATTTTTAAGTGTGTTGGACTAAAATTGGAGTGATAATTATCGCCTCGGTAACGAAACTTCACAATATATAATAAACGTTTCATAACTTAAAAAAAACGATTTAATTATTATTTAATTTAGTTTAATTTAAACTATATGTGAATAAATTTAATATTTTTTATCAATATTTTTATTAAAGATTTTTCCAATCTGTTAAGTCTTATACTTTCTTTAGAACTACGAGACTAACTATATAAAAATCTGATACCATTTTTATTTGGGCAGAGTACCTAATGTTTATGTCCCTCTTTATCTGAAAATGTTAGAGCCAAATAAATAAAGGAAAACTAAATGTGGTATAACATACTTCAAAATGAAAAATGATGTCGTAAAGAGAATCACCTTCAAGATTGTTTAAAACTGTATTAAAGTTAATATTATGAAATTTTTAAGGTGCTAGCTTTAACTAAAACATATAGAAGAAATGTCTTAGATGTTACTTACTTTTTTAGTTTTCTTATCATTTAATTTTATTTAACTATTACACGGCAATAAATATTTTTTTATGATTACATTATATATTTATTTTTTTTAATAAATACTAAGGGATAAAATACGGGTTTATGACGTTAGAGAACATAGGTGCAAACTGGAGATCGTCCGAAAATTCGTTTTCATCCCAAAATCAAAGTTTCGCCTAAAATTCATTTTCGGCGACAATGCGAGTGAAAATTCTGCTGGACCGAAACTATCAGTATTCCAAAAACCTTGTTTCTTCCTTAAGGAAATTTTCAAAAATATTCATCGATTTGAGCTGTATCAGCTCAAATGAGACTATTTATTGCTACGAACTTCGTTGTTTATAATTGTCAGTCATGACTGACAATAGGCGTGAATACAAATTATAAAGTAAGTAATTCATATATAACTAAACGTTTTCACTTGTTCATTAAAAGCTGCAGATATAACAGCAATAGAAAATTTTCAGCTTGAAACCGCAGAAGTGTTTCGAATAATCTGTGAGAAAATTCAAGTATAACTGATGATCATTAACAGAAATCATTACACTGTTAAAAAAAAATCTGTAAAGTTACTAAAGTTTTTCTAGGAAACTGGGATTCCTACAACTTTTTATGTAACGACAACAAGAAAAATTCCTGTAACAGTGTCTGTTACAGGTATTTTTCTTGTTGCCGTTACACAAAAATTTCTTGGAATCCCAGTTTCCTAGAAAAACTTTAGTAACTTTACAGATTTTTTTTTACAGTGTATAAACGATAAATGGAGGTGTGTGTACATAAAACTAAAATATTTTTTTATTAAACGTAATTCATATAATTAGAAAATTTTTCTGTGTCTTTAATGAGTTAATTACGTTTTATTTTATATGAAAATTAGCAGAAGTACCCTGCTTCGCCCGTGTCAACTATAAGGAGCCTTACAGGTAAAATAAATTAAAACGAAATAATATGGCAATCACAATAACTAAAATTTGTGCATTCTCATCCAAAAATCGTTAAAAAGACAATCAGAAAACATGACGTTATTATCTCGCAACCATAAGTAAATCCCTGAGCTTTAAAAACAGAATGTGCGTTTTCTTTGACGGGTGTAACAGAAAAATATGTGATTTTCCTGACAATACGAAAAAAAAAAAAAAAAAAAGAAAGAAAAAGAGAAATCTACCAAATCGCGCAGCATTTAGTGAAATTCTCGTTTGTATGGTATATATCTACATTATAAAGCAAAATCATCATGTCAGTGCCTATAAATCGTAACCCATAAATTGTGCCTTTACTGCAATTTTTCTAACTTCTAAACATCACGCAATTTCATTTTTTGCAATGTCGAATAGAAAAAAGTTCTTTCACATGAAATTTGTTTGAAAACTGTATCTCAATTTTATGATTTTGATGGGTTAAAAAAAAAGAAAAAAATGGATATTTTTAAATGTGCGTGCAACCCGATTACGAAAGATGTACCCGTTTACTCTTAATGCAATAGTATAAAGAAAAGACATGTCTATGAGTAACGCTAGTATCATATTTTCGGTGGCAATAACCTAACACAATAATAAATTTCCGTTTTAATGAAATTTAACCTCTAAACATCGCACATTTGATTGTTCCAACGTCTTATAATAAACAAAAGTGCTTTCAGTAATATTTGTTTGTAATGTTTATCTCAATTTACAGATTTTTTTTATGAATTTTAAATTAATTTTCAAGCATGAATATTAGGTAGATTTCATAAGAAATACTACCTATTGAAGTCGTTACCATGGTGCGACTTTTGAAAAGTTCCTTCATAACTTTTCATTATATGACCTAAGGAATCCAAAACCACCCCACTTAAAAAGTTATATATATATATATATATATATATATATATATATGTATGTACTAAATTTTGTCCGCACGATAAAAGTCGCAATTATGCACGGATCATCTTCAAACTCGCCAAACACATTGAGATGGCTATTATCTCGGCGGGGATTGCAAATGAACAAAATCAGCCGAAGGGGGTGGAAATGGGGAAGGGTTAAAATTTTTGAATACCATTTTAACATTATTCTGATAAAACAATCTCTTACACAACAATGACAGGAAAAAATAAACATTTTTCGTTATAGCAGTTGCCAACAATAAAAAAAAAACAATAAAAGTATCACCACAACAATTACTTTTCTATTGCAAGATTTTCATGTGAGAAATTAAATTAAATAAATAGTTTGACGAATTGAAAAAAATGAATATTACGTCATATAAGTTTTCTAGAGCAAGACTTCCGCATAAAAACGCAAAATGAAATAAATAGTTTGATGAATTAAACAAATAAATAAATACTGCGTCATTTTGGAAATATAATGGACCTCAGCAGGTGAGTATGTAACGTCATGCGAGTTTAAAGAAACGTATTAAAACATAATAAAAACCCGACTATGGAAATATTAACATATTTTAACACTTTGAGGTTTTTTGAATTTGCTGTAGCCATTTTAAAACCTATTCCATATACATGCGTGTGTGTATTCGTGTATATTAGAATTTTCACAAAGTTTAGTTCCCTAGAGCTCATTCTTAGTGAAGAAACTGGGTTTATCTCTAATCTTGATTTAAGTTTTGTTGGTGAATTTAGTACTTAACTTCGAAATTTACTGAAGTTCTATTTGGAAAATGTGAAATTCTATTTTATATGAAATATTAAATAGTATATATATAGTAATATATATTATAGTAGTAATATATATAATAGTAAAATATATTAATATGATTTGTTTACCAATTACAATAATTGTGTTAAAATAATCTAGTGGAAATTCTATTTGCTTAAAACTAAAACCTTCACCTTACGTGTAATTATAAGCTTTAACTAAGGTATTAGATCAAGAGGGTTTTCACTCTAAATAAATCATCTCTCTTAAATGCAAACTTAAATTTTTCATTAATGGAAATTAAATCTATAATGATTAGATGAAATGATGTCACTTTCCATAAATTTTATATATTGACATCAGTCAAGAATTTTTTTGAAAAGGGAAATAACTTCTCTCTTTTTAAGATAATTCACAGAAAATCTTATCATTTAATCTAAACCAATACAACACTTAGCTATAACGTATAGCTATGAGATATTACTGGAGTATACAATCGAAGTAGTAAGGAAAATATAGGAGCCAGTGAGTTTGACTACAGGTTGAAAAGATTTGATAGAATGTGACGCCATATCTAGCCTTTTTTTTTCTAAATTGTTTTCATGAAATTTGACTGTTTGTATTGAAGTACATGTTTTTATAAAAAGAAAAAAAAACATTCAAATTAAGGTGCTATGTCATTTTACCTCTCTTATTGTTAATTTTTTTATTTTATATATAAGACAAGCAATATAAAAATTTTGTTTTTAAAGTCAATTCCAACTTACATCATCAAAAAAATATAATCCCTTAAGCTAATATTAGTTTTTGTTGCATTAAAATATCTCAATTTGTTGATTTTCTATAAACAAGTAGGTTTACAATGGAAGTCTATGGGAATTTGGCGAAATAGTAGAGATATCGCCCAGTTGGCGTCACTTTTAGTGACTCATTTTGGTCGCCAAATCGGTGACAAACTTGGCAGTATTTGGCGACAGAACAGGGTCCCCCTATGGTAACCCCCCCCCCTTATAGATATGAAGATGCTTTAACCAATGATGTTCAATAACCAATGGCCGCCATTTTGTCTCCCATATAAAATTAAAATTAATTAATTAAAATTTAATTAATGAATTAATATTTCAAAAATCTGTATTAACATCAATTGTCATCCAGTACAAGTTTAAAAAAGTTTCTTTCAACTTGATAGGATGAATAATAAGTATTTTATTAACTATTGAAAATTTGAACAAGATATATAAATAAATAAATATAGGGAGAGTGTGAACCAATAGTAGGAATTGAAAAAATGTGCATTTTCTGTTTAGAATGACGTCAATTTCATGTCAAAATCTGATTTTTTATTGGCAAATATAAACAATTACACGCGTTATCGTTATTTTCTTTTGTGTCATTTTTTAGGGTGTGGCAACAGGAAAGAAATGATGGAATTAGAATTTTAAAAGGAGATTTTCTACAATGTTAAATTATGAAAGGTAGTAGAAAAAGAGATAAATATTGGCCTAATGATTTTTTAAAGTAGACAGCGATTTTTTCCACGTTCTAGAACGTATATACATCAAGTTTAGTGCAAATCGGTCAAAAATTAAAAATTTGTATGAAGGACATACACTCAGAGAACGGCTTATATATATATAGATACAAAGTTTTGGGTCTAAGGCACAGAGAGCCAATTTGGGCCACAAATATAATTAATTAATAATTATGTATATTTAATAAATACGCATAATTAATTAATAATTATGCATATTTAATAAATACGTATAATTAATTAATAATTATGTATATTTATGTATGTATTAATTACTTTAATATATACAATTTAATTGCTTAAAAAAATTGGACATTTTCGTTTTCGTTTTCGGCCAAAAGTAGGAAGATCACCGAAATTCGGTTTAGGTTTTGGTTTCGGCCTTAAAAACCTGTCCCGGTCGATCCTTAGTGAAAACCATTTTATTTATAGAAAACTCTAATAGATTTTTTACATTTAATATATATTTATAGATTGCCCACTAAAAACACCAAAAGCATTTATAAAAGATATCAGTAATGTATTCAAACAAAATATTGGAATTTATTAAAAGCGATACTTTCGTATTAACAGCAAACCAGGACTTAGTAGCCTAAGAAATCGCCAAAAATCGCTATTTACAACTGCGTTTGTAATTTTAATAATTTCAGTGGTTTAAGCAAGTAATTCGATTATATGCCTGCTAACTTTAGTCCATATTATATATATATATATACATTACTTATTGATGAAGTTTTACTTTCGTTATGGAATATTAGGCAGAAACAAATGCCTAACTATTTATATTATTGTTAATATGAACCAATTATCTTTCGGAATCGGGCTGCGCGTGATACCGAAACCTTTCAAAAATTCGTGCAGGAAAAGAATTTAAAAACCATAAATAGTCACTAAAGTGACAGTTTTCAAAATATTGCTTTCTGCTTTCATTGAATTATTTTTTTAATGAACTCGTAATTTTTGGGACACCTGTATTTGTTTTTAATCACAGTGTGTTTACCATGATGAAATTAAGGTTGTTACTTTAGAACCCATTACACTATACAAACATACAAATTAACAATAAATATCACGGAACATAGCACTGTAATGAATAAAATAAAACAGTATTTTTTAATATCACTTACTGCATTTTTTGTTTCGAAGAATCTTTTAAATTATTAATATAAAGCTCTGATATTGATTTAGAAAGTTTTCTGATTAAAATTCTTCCAATTTTCTTTGAGCAATTTTCAGCAATGTCTTTACCAGAACCTGCACGAGAACAACAAATATCTGTGGAATTCTTAAATTAAGAAAAGTAAATTTCTCAACGTGACAGATAAATCTAAATAACAATGATATTGCTTTTTCGAAAAAAAAGTAAATCAATCCAACTAAACAACTTCGGAAACAAATTAAAACAATTATTCAGCTTGGATTAACGACACGGGGGAAATTAAGCTTCTAGGATTTTCCTTCTGAAGTATTAAGTCTCAGGGAGCAAGCAATTACCATGATTAAAGAAACTACATAATTCACCATGAATAGTTATTAAAAATGTTCCGCTAAAGTGATGTTTTGTTG
Organism: Maratus speciosus; assembly: GCA_963932465.1. Lineage (NCBI taxonomy): Eukaryota > Metazoa > Arthropoda > Arachnida > Araneae > Salticidae > Maratus > Maratus speciosus. Next base: position 170,270,948 of record OZ010790.1, on the reverse strand, counting down.
ACATATGATTCATTTATTTTGTAAAAGAATTTATTATGAAAAGGTTCTTTTCCCAATTTGAAAATACACCTTGAACAGAAATTTTTGTGGGTTAATTTTTTTTTCTTAATTTTCTCGATTTCTAAATTGAATTATAACGGAAAGCTAAAAATTCTAATTCCCTGAAGGTTTCCATTTCGAAATGTACGGCAGATGTTTATTACCTCAAAACCAAATTTAATTAATTAGACGGAGTAAAGGAAATAAATAAAATAATATGTTGCTGAACATGAAACCAGCAATTATCTTGATTAAAGAAACTTGACAATTCTTCATACAGAAATACTAAAACGTTAAAAATGTCCCACTCATTTATTTTGATAATATATTACTAACTGAATTTGTAAAGGAATCTATTATGATAAGGTTATTTCTTCTAATTTGCAAATTCATTTCGAATAAAAAAGTATCTATACATTTAAAACGCTAAGTGTTTTCTTTCGACAGTCCGTGAACAGAAACTACTGCATCAAATTACACCATTCTTTATTTTTTTTTTAATGAAAGATATTTGGCCGCAGATTTCTTATCGCACATTCGTTTGTTCAAATATCTGTTAATTAGCTGTAATTTTAAACTAAAATTTGACAGCTAAGCATGCGCAGTATATAAGTACAAATCTGCCTTTAGAGTGCCGCGCTGCACATGCGCAGTGATGCTCACTCAGTTCAACTATCACATTACAGGTAGAGGTTGTTTTAAGTACGTCTGCGTTTCAAATACAATTTATTCGATCTTACTGTAAACAAGCTTTTCTTTATTTCACAAAGTAAATAATATTTGGCTCTTTCAGCGTTTTTAACAATTCAAAAATTTGTTGTGTCGATATTACGAGTTAGGCATGGTTCATTTCAGGGGTGTCATACTGTTTTGATCATATTATACACAGAAGATAAACACAGTGATTTGTGACTAAAAGTTATGTCTGGTGATCCGTCTTATAAATTGCCAATTGTTACACACGAAGATTGCGAAACTAGCATGTTAAGTTTTAGCTGCTTCTTTGAAAAAATAAGAAATCACAAATGTTAATATGCAAAACTATTTCTTCAAAATCAAAGCCCGAATTCGACAGATTTGCGTATGCGTCAACTGTTTTATGAACTTCATCAATTTAGAAGGGAGTGAAATGATTTCCTGCTAGGGTAACGGGTTAACGCAACAGTTTAAAGCTCCGAATTTTTGTACAGGACTCAGGTTCGAGCCCAAGCCTGGCAAAATGATTTGTGTAGTATTTGCGTCGATAATTCATTTCAATAATGACATATTTTATCGGGGAGAGAAGTTATAGGATTTTATTTTATTATTATTATTGTTATTTGAATGATTTATAATTAAATAAAATTTAACACAACAATATTTTGAAAAAAATGATGATTTTATATTTAAAACTAGGGGGCTCTGCCCCCTGCAAGCTACGCTCGCCAACCCTTGTTCAGACACCTCAGAATCTAAAAACACGCTAATCTGATGGGTTTTTAAAATATTAGAGAAGATTGAATTATACTGAAAAAAGTTGCGCAGATCTCCCTGTAAACGGGTTTCCATTCAATTCCCTTTGATTGCAAAAAATTAAGGGCGAATCAGTTGCTGTTAAGACATCCAATGGTTGTTTTCGTTTTTGATTAAAGAGGATCGGTTAAACATTTGAAAAGATGCTAAAATAAAATAGATTAAGTATACAGAGCCTTTGTCTCCCGGTATTTTAAAACAATCTCTATAACAATCGCCTAAGTCATGTGACTATCATCAAGAGTTCCAGGCGGACCACTTCGCTGTTTATACTCTAGGTGCCATTTTGGTACATTAATGTTAGCCAGGCACAGATGATAAGTCGCCAAATATTATTCTATCGCCATCATTTCATCTATATTATAATAGTTCAAGTCATCAACTGCCATAAACAAATACGGTCTGATCCCTTCGCCGTTCATATGAAAGTTTGGCACAGATGTCATATACGTCCCATATTGGCGCGATTTTTTAACGATGCCAATTTGGGTAACGCATCAACAGCATAAACAACAACATCCAGCTTACCATATGAAGCAAAATAATGATACTTTGGCGCCAGTTAAATGCCCGTTCCGTATATGACATTGGTATTAGAAAAAAATCGCGCCAATATAGGACCGTAAGTTTTTCATTTTGATTAAAAAATCAAAATTTTTTTTCGAATAAAACTACATAAAATTTGCCATGGTTGCAAAGAATTCTCGGTACTGTTACGCTTGCCGGATGCAAATCTCGCCAATAGCTTTTTTTCAACTGGCCAGATGCCATATACTCACAGCAGGTTTGGAGTGATTTTTTTTTTTTTTTTTTTTTTTTTTTTACGAAAATTTGGCGAAAACCTCGTTTTCAAATACCAGTTACATATGTATTTTTCGCATTACTTAGTTATCCCGTCTACCAAAAAGCTATCGCCAAACTATAAGATTAAATGCCAATAATGGTTGATCGTAAATGTCACATTCACTTGACTTTAAGCATGTTACACGTGTTTATGTCATCGAATGATTTTTATTTCGACTTTTTATTTGTATATTTATTAATGTTATACTAATTTATTTGTTCTTTCGTTATTTAAAATAAAAATTATGTCAATCTGTATAATGTTTCGAGTGTTTTGGCGATTTATATAATTTGGCGAAATTAGTAATACCATGTTTTTTAATTATTTTCTATTATTTTCTAAAGGAAATACAAAATAATTTATATAATTTATAAAAAGAAATAAAAGTAAATAAACATTTATTATCAAATAAACAACAAGAGCCGGGTTACCATGTCAACCTTTTCTGAAATAAGAAAAAAAAATCTGTTTGATTAAAATTTGAGTTGCCATCATTAGAAAAATGTATATAAAATTAGAAAAAAAAATTAATATTTCGAAAACTAATTCGAATTTAAAAATTGTAATACCAGTTTTGAGATCTGAGGATAAATGCTGATTTTTGGTGTTAATTTCATCGCAAAGTATTCCGTATTTTAGGAGAAATCGCTTGAAACATAATCAGTTGTTTAATTAGTCGATTCATATATCCGTTTCATAAATTCGTTTCATTAGGATTTTATATATATAGGGTAGATATATAAGGTAAAAGATCTTTCATGTAATTATCAATTCATTAAATTGAGATGATCTACAATTTTCGTTATATTTTCTCACCATTATCAAGAATATAGATGGATGTGTGCGTCAGAAAGAAAAGTTTGTCATTCATTTGCGTAAAAAAAATAAAACGGAAAGAAAGAAAATATTCATATAAGAGCTATAAAAGAAATTACCTTGATATCTATGGTTTAATATTTAAAAAAATGTATAAAATGTAAAATAAAATTCAAGTAATAAAAAATATACTTTATAAATCGTTAGCTGCATCAAGTTTCAAATTTAGGTATTTAGGGAATGAGGCAGATAGAAATAAAATTTATGACAGTTTTTTAAGGTCGTGTATAAAAAAATAAATATTGTTGTGAAAAAAAAAAAAAAAAACTTTAGTAAGTAAAATTAATTGCTTTACACAGTATGTTTAGGTAAATTTCTGATAAAAAGCAAGCATAATTGGTTGTAAGTTATAACCTTAAAATTATTGCACTTCATCGAATAGGTTAGACTGAAAGCAACTTCTATAGCCTTAAAAAAACAGGAATTACTTATGCAATGCAGAAATTCCCCACGATTTCAATAGTTAATTTAAAAGCAATTAATTAAAACTCCAAGAATTTTTCTATCGAAACATTCAAGTTATTTACCGTCAAATCTTGACGGGTACTATCTAATATTTATTTCTTTGTTGAAGGTATTTTCTGTAATTATAAATAGAATAAAAATGCTTGAAATTTAAACAAACAATGATTTTTCATATGAAAGAGAATGATATACTCTGGTTTAAAGCAGAATTACAAATCATGAATACAAAGTAAGAAAAGCTACAAGTGTGTATATGAAACAATAAAGGAAATTCGAAAATATAAGGTGAAATCTCGAATTTTAAAAGCTAAATTTGAAAATTCATTAAAATGTTCAATTAGAATTATAAATAAAAAAATTAACAGTGTTTTAATGTAGGAGTTTTTGTCTGTTTCTATTAATGACATGTCCCTCGCAGAATTCGCTGCATGAAGCAAAAGTCGAATTGCAGCGAAATTGGAGCACGCTGTCACAATAAGAAAAGACAGGTTATTTAAACTACTAAAAATAAGTAAAAAGAATTATTACTATTCAGAAAGGGTAATGGGTCATCTAAAATATATTCAAAATACTTAATGAAAAATTCACATAAATGTTAGCAGTTGTTTCTAATTTACTGTATAGCGTGAAATATAAAACATGAAAAATGGGAAAAATATGTAAAATCGAGCACCATACACTATCAAGATAATGTTTTATTCTCCATATTCTTCGCTGAAATGAACAATTATAAAAGTATTACTAAATTATTTACATACGAATTAAATATTGCCAACTGAGCGAAATATGCCCCAGCCGGGACTCGAACCCAGGATTACATTGCCAATACTTTACCGTTTAAGCTACATTGGCTGAAAACCGACGAACAAATTTCACTCAGATAACCTTATTGGTAATAACATCTGGTCTGCCATGCAGACAGCTCAATAGATCAAGCCGCAGGTAAAGGAACTTTATATAAACGATGCGTACGTAGGTACACTATTATTTTTATCATAATCAAACTGATTGTTAAAGTTATCTCACGAATTGAATAGTTCCAACTGAGCGAAAAAATGCCCAAGCCGGGACTCGAACCCAGATCCTTGGCTTTGAATTATGTACATTACCATAAAAACAGTAACATAAATTACTAGGCATGCTCTAGCACAGGGCTCCCAAACTTTTAGACCGAAGTACCCTAAATGTAAGTTCATACTTCCGCGTACCACCAAGTGACAAATTCAAAGCTAATGCAGAGAAACCTGTGTAAAAGGAATATGTCTAAAACGAAATATGTTTTCCAGTCTTTTGTGCTTCAGTCTGAGGTTATTTTACTGATATACATGACTATATTATTAAATTGGTGCTTATATTGACTTTAATACTTTTACTGTATATGCAGAGTACCATTTTTGAGTGACAAATAAAGATGTATTTAAATATAAAACTACTGCATAGCTTTGTTAAACATTGAAAAAAAATACACATTTGAAGTCGCTTTGATCGCCACTTTTTGTTATATGAATACTATGTTTATATCATTAGTAAAATGCACATAAGGAAATTTAATAAGTGAATAACTTACATAAGAAATTTTTATAACTTCTGAAAGTAAACTGCTTATTAATGCGAGATCGAAGTTCGTTGAAATAAGTAATATACACACAAACAATATAGTAATAGAAGAAAAAAAAAATTTTCGGGATGTATGAAAGGTCAACTCAACATCTACCGAATATTAGTTCCATTTATCTAAAAATTCTAATCGAAATTACACGCAAAACGTTGTCAAAGCAGTAACAGAAAGCAAACACCACGGAGCCGGTGAACTGACACATCAAGAAGGAGGAGGGAGGGAGGTGGAACTGAGCTGCTTTTTGATTTTACATGCTGTAATTTTTATTTCATTTCACGTATTATCAGACTTTCGCGTACCAGTAAACAGAACTTCAAGTACCAGTACTGGTACGCGTACCACAGTTTGAGAAACCCTGCGTCTAGTAAAAATTCAACATAGAATAAGGCCTATCTCATATTAAATTCCTTACAAAAATGGACGAAAAGCTTTTTCGAAGCAGTAGGGGAGGTAGGGGAGGTTTGATAGATTGACAATTTTTCTCAACAAATGGCATTAACAGCCATTGTAACAGATGTAAAGGCTGCTTTTATTAGCAGAGGCCATCATGAGCTAGGCTTATCAGTGAAGAACTGAAAATGTTTTTTTTTTTTTTTTTTTTTTTTTTTTTTTTTTTTTTTTTTTAATTTTAAAGATTTTTTGAATGTCAATGTAATTTTTTTTAAATAATGATTTTCTTTCATAATTCTTATTACAGTGAAGATAATATCTTGTGATTATTTTTTATTTGTAAAGCGCATTCTTAGGATGAGTTTTACTAGAAAGTAGATTGGCGTTTTGCAACTGCATTTATATAAAGTGATTGATAATCCAATAAGGCATGATAGGGAGAAATGATACATTGATGATGGGGAGAAATGATAAACTTCTATATTTGAAATTTAATAGTTTTTTTAAAACTTTTAAACTAATATAGGACTATAATATTCATTATTGTTTTACCTACTGAAATTGGTAAGGAAGAACAAAGAGACTATTCATAGACATTATGTAGGTTGCATAGAAAAGCAGTGGGAAGATAGATGGTTAGTTCGCTTTTCTCGACATGTAGAAGGAAAAAAGTTTAAATGGCATGAAAGGGAAATTGTTTCTATAATTGACGAAGGGCAAATTGTAAAAACATTAAATCTACCCGATTTTACTTATCAAAACGATAGAGTTATTAGTTTTTCTTTTAACCATTTCAGGGGTAGTGGTAAGTTTATGAAACTACTTAATATTAATTACCAAACGCCACATTGGCACCAGCATTTTGGTAAAATATTTTCCATTTACTATGAAAGTGAAATATATCCCTTTTCTTATTTCTAATTAAATCTCTTGGTAAATTCCGGTGCCATTCATTTATTCAACACTTTAGCATTGAAAATGCTTTGCCCCTGAAAGGGTTAAAGGAATCTTAAATGTACTAAATTTATGTTAAATTGTTTGCAAATCAGCAATGTTCACTTCATTTTTCCTTGCATCTAGATCTCTATGTTTTTTTTTTATTATTATTATTATTTATTTTCTAAAAAGTGTGATAATAGGAATGCTTAAATACTAGCAATAGTTTAAATATTTTAGTTAAAAACATTTCTGAAACAAATATATATAAATGTCATTTCGCTTTAAATTTTACTTAAATATTTCAAGATTTATCATAAAAAATTGTATGACGCATAAATTGAATTGTCGGCATTTTTTTTTTCAATTTACATAACAATATATCAAACCTCAATTGCTAGTGTATCAATCCTCCACAGTAATGGGGAGATTTGATAAAGTAGTAACCATTCAAAATAATTGGGATATATTTTTTGAATGACTGTTTTTTAAATTCCCAATATTTTTAATAAATGAGTAAAAGGTCACTTTATAAGAAAACACGAAAAATTAGCTTAAAAATAGCTTTCTAAGGGTTGTAAAAAATTAGTAAAAAAAAGTGTATCATACATTCCCTACCTCCCCTATTGTTAATGGATATTCGTACTAAAGACTAGCATGACTCACTTTTGAGTTTCTTTCTTTGGTCAATTAAAAAAATACTAACAAGGATCCATTCATTTGCCGAATTTATAAAAATTCCTGCTTTTGTTAAAGAGTATTAATCAAGTATAAAAGAAACTTTTATTTAAATTATTAAAGTATTACCAGAGTAGTTTGAATAACGAAAGAGAATGTATATGCATAATCAATTAATTAGCAACCACCGTTAAAAATATTAAAGGCGAAAGATGCTTTTTCGTTTAATTTTGTACATTTGTAATACAATTTCATATATTCATAGAGATGTATTGAAAAAATAAATTAATTTAAACAAAAATACATAAACTTCTTTAGATGAAACATTTAAAAATTTCGAATAATAAAATATATGGATATAAAACTCTCTCTGCAATTTTCGCAATAAGTTTTAATTATAGCTTTTATTTTAAAACTTCTGTTAATTTTATCTTATGTTCTTATTACAATTATAAACGATTACAAAGATTATTTTGTTTACTATATCTTTCAAAGTTAATTATTCCGTATTTAGTTCTTTTTCTCTTTTCTGCTTTAGTACTTAAGACTGAAAAAAGCATAAATTTTGTGTAATCTCGGATGGCGTTCGAAGAATGAATAAATAGAGAAATACCTTTTTGATTTAATGACGTAGTTTCGCAGATACGCTCACTCTACGCAAAGGAATGTTTATCATTTTATTATATAAATATTTAACACTATGAAATTATACAGAAAAATTTCGATCAAATTGCAAAACTTTTCAAAAGAAAAAAAGTTTAAAGCCTGTTTTTAGATTTGAAAATGTGAAAATAATAGGCCTAAATCTTTCGTTTCAAACTGCATTTATTTATAACTCAACCAAAACTAGCTTCTTATTAACAAAATTGAATTATTTAAAAAATAATTATTAATAAAAAATTAAGTAAAAAATATATTGGTCTCTGTAATAACAGATTTATTTTGCAAAGGTAAATTTTGTTTTGAATAATCCTCGTAAAATTAAAGAATTTAATAATATACAAAAACTGTTAAATTTTGTTTGTTAAAGAATATGATAAAATTTCATTCAATCGGAACGTACTGTTTTAAAATGACATGCAATAGATTAAAACGAGTTTAATAATTAAAGAAAATATTTTTTCTTTTTCAATTCCTACTATTAGCTCACACTCTCCCTATATTTATTTATATATTTATATATTGTTCAAATTTTCAATCGTTAATAAAATACTCATTATTCATCCTATCAAGTTGAAATAAATTTTTTTAAACTTGTACTGGATGACAATTGATGTTAATACAGTTTTTTGAAATATTAATTCATTAAATTTTAATTAATTAATTTTAGTTTTGCATGGGAAACAAAATGGCGGCCATTGGTTATTGAAGTTCAATGAAAGTATTTTCAATAAGGGGTTACCATAGGGGGACCCTGTTTTGTCACCAAATACCGCCAAGTTTGTCGCCAATTTGGCGATATATCGCCAAATTTGGCGGCCAAAATGAGTCGCCAAAAGTGACGCCAACTTGGCGATATCTGTAATATTTCGCCAAATTCCCATAGAGTTCCATTGTAAACCTACTTGCTTTAGAAAATCAACAAATTGAGATATTTTAATGCAACAAAAACTAATATTAGCTTGATTATATTAAATTTTTGTTTGATAGCCTAAGTAGGAATTGACTTTAAAAACAAAATTTTTATATTACTTGTTTGTTAATAATTAATGAAAAAACAACAATGAAAACTTCAATGTGCTGAGTCCTGTAAAGAGACACTAAATAAATTAATATATATATAGTAATGGAAATAATCTAATTTATAGAGATAAATAAGATATAAGGTGAAATGAGATGTAATAATTAAAGAAATTTACTCGATAAGAACGATCAATTTAAAAACTTCTCTGCAATATTGACGATAAGCCTTAATTAATGTTCAGACAGTGAATCATTGTTTCGGTAATATTATTTTTTTATTAGAGCAATAAACTGGAGCTCTTTGAGCACGATCATTTTATACTGTTTATGGCATCAATTTTTCTATTCCGAATAATTTTAATTCTTTCTTCCTTTTTATTTTATTTTTCGCCTATTGCTCTTTAAAGATGGACGTACAATCGCGGAAAAAAAAGTAAACACTCCCTACTAACTCCTCAACAAATTATCGTAGACAAAAGTTACTGGTACTGAACGATTGGAAATAAAGTCTACTTTTAAATGATGTATATAAAAATTTCTTAGGGGGCCATCTACATATTAAAACGAATCCAAACTTTATTTTTTTCAATGCAATACACAATTTTAACGAGATTTTTCAAATCTTCGGTTCAAACTATGCTTAGACACCAAATTTTAAGTCATTTGAATGATAAGGTTTTGAATTATAAGCATTCAAAATTTAGGGCTGCTAATGTTAAATTACATTTTCATATTTTTATTTATATCTCCTGAAATTATGCTCCTAATGTGCTAATTTTTTGTGTAGCAGTAATACTAATATACCCAAACATAAATACGCTGAATTTGCAATTTTTATAATTTAACGATATGAATTAGGAATTATGAAATTAATATTCGAAAAAATTATGAATTGCAACCTACAATTTTTTTGATGGATTTAGATTCATTAAGTCCTACTTTATGGAAATCCAAAATTTCACATTTTTCTTCCAAGTAGTTTTTCAAATTATGCTTAAAAACGGCAAAATGATGGTTTAAAGGACCGTCTATGATAGAAGTGAGTAGATATATTGAAATTTATTCTACTGTCCTGTAATTTAACAGGCTTCATTGACTCCTTGAGTGGCACTTCAGGTGCCTTGATAAAGAAAGGGGCTCTCTCGGTTAACAATCGAGTACGGAACTTCAATATGGATACAGCCCTTAAAGTACGCTCGTTTTACAATAATTAATTTTTTCGGAAACTTATGATACTGATTCCATAAAAATTTGTTTTTAGGCTAATTGAAGGGCGTAGAGTTCATTTATGCTGTCAGAATTGTGTACTGCTATTGAAAAAAACAAAGTTATGGTTCATTCTAATATGTAGATGCCCCCTCTAAGCAAATTTTATATACATCATTTAAAAGTAGACTTTATTTCCAATCGTTCAGTATCAGTAACTTTCTTCTACGATAACTTGTTGAAGAGTTAGTAGGGGTGTTTACTTTTTTTCCACGACTGTACATAAAGATGAGATAAATCTTGTTTTACGATCTAGAAATAGTATAGTCAACATATTTCATATTTCTCGACGATGATTTGCAGGTATATTCTGCTTTATGGAATATTTACTTAATTTTCATGTGTAAATGTGAATTGAATGCAATAAAAATGCTTAATGGTTTGCAATTTTTTAAAAAAGAAATTAAAATATTTATCACAAGTGCCTAGATACGATTTTTTTAGAGCACCCTATTCTGGAGTAGGTTTTCACTTTTGCGGGTGACCGTGGTGTCCTATATTCTATTGTTTGCACGTGAATAAAGTACTTATTCTGTCGTCTCTTTAAATTTCGCAAAGTGTATCTAAATCTCCCAGAATGTCGCAGTTGTTTAGTGCAATAATATGATAATTTGGTATCTATAGTTGACTAGCTCTTGTATAGACTGTGATAGAAGCTAGACTAAATGGAATTAGTCGCATCTTGTCATGTGGAAAAAGCAGACTGTTTTTTATAGCTTCTTGATTTTTGTTAGGTAGAGTTTGTCACGTGCTGAGCAGCCAGTGAAGTTCTCATTTTGGCTGCTTGTGCCGTGGACTTTCATCTGAATACTGCAGTAGCGTGTTAAGGAGTTAATATTTCGTATTTTAAATAAAACAGTATTATAATCCACGGGGTTTCCTTGATAGGGATATTGCAGTATTTTGAAGTGACATTTTAGGGGTTAACTACGGTGTTTCTAGAGACATTTTTAAAATGAGCTATAGTGAACTTTTTTTAGGTTTCGGCAAATGATCAGCGTCGCCATTTTGCTTTGGAGCTAGGTTTTTAATTTATTAGTTATTTTGGGAAACCATTTCTCCTCTTTGTTTTAGATTTTAAAGCTTATTTCTTCTGATCATCATATTTAACGTCTGGCCGCTGCAATGCCAAGCACCTTATGTATTGCTTTAAATGCATATAATGCGGATTTAATGCAATAACAATCCTTGTTATTATTAATTCTGTGTCACGGGTACTTTCCAACCGAGAGCCATAGTGACACACCACTCGAAATTAGCAGTGTAAATGTTAGTTTCAAGAAACATGTTACTCCTCACTACCGGACATAGAAACCCCCGGCTGCACATAAACGCATAGGACTGGCTTCCGACGTCGATTATATGTTTAACTGGTGAGCGTCCGGCGTGGTTACCTGCGGCCAACCGATAGAAGAGATGAGCCTGCCGACCAAGCTCCTCCCAGGTAAGTAATGTACCAGCACGAACTCATCACAGAGTAGCAAACCTTTCTCAATAGGACCTAAGGGTCGACTCACAGTTACTGAAGCTACAGAGGGACCCATGGGAGGCGCAAGATCATGAACCAGTGAGGAATGTTGCTGTCTACGTCCCACCGCCTACTGGCATCGAGAGTTGTGATGTGCCGCCTCGAATACTACAGGAAACATTAGGGAGCCACAAGGATTCCTGCTGCATAGAGTAAACACTATTTCGGATTTATAATTGTGTAAAGTGCACTCTGCCTCTTCGGTATCTTTGTAGATGTAGCGATATCTGTGAGAGATGCTTCATATTGTTTTTTTAATTTACTGTAACAAAACTTTCGATAATGAGAAGCATTTTATCCATACTACTCTCGAATGAAATTTAATTGATTTTTTGTTGAAAATGCGTCAAGGACTTTTGGCCTACACTGCACATTCGATTAGTTTAAACAGAACTGCACAAGATGTAATTACACTTTTTAATAAGATTAAAAAGTAGTAAATATTCATACTATACCGCAACAACATATATATCATACTAATTTGAATATCTTCAGATGAATATCCATCACAATATTAACAAACTTTAGCGCTGGTTCTACGAAATTACAGATACGATATAAAAATCTTTTTCAAGACAAATAAGAGTATATTTAACCTGAATAACATATTCCAATTATCACTGGATTCTGCGCGTGCGCAGCACTTTTTCTCTCTCGCAAGGACCGAGATGAGTTTTTAGTGAGAGTGAGTTGCGATGTTTAATTAAAAATTGAACTAATTATTTGAAATTTAAAATTCTGTGTATCATATGCATCAGGAGACATCTCATCGTGGTCTTTTCCACCGATGTTTCGAGTCACCACCTGACCGAAGCCGGCTCTGGAAAAGGCTTACGGAATGCTCTTTCACCCCTTTAAAAACTTAAATACAAATATTTCTTTAAATTTAAATTAAAAAGCTCGAAAAGTATCCTGCTTAAATAAATCGGCATGTTCTATAGATTTAAAATTATTTTGATATTTTACTTCCCAAAATAGACAGCTGATATTTATGATTGCTTTTATTGGACCCTGAACATTTTAAGTAATTTCTATTTTAATTTATCGTTTTCAACTAATTATATATAAATAATAATCACCAGTTATTTATAGAACATCAGTCTATTCTATCAGTAAGGCTATTGCATTTAATTACACTATTTCGGATTTATAATTGTGTAAAGTGCACTCTGCCTCTTCGGTATCTTTGTAGATGTAGCGAGATCTGTGAGAGATGCTTCAAATTGTTTTTTTTTATTTACTGTAACAAAACTTTCGATAATGAGAAGCATTTTATCCATACTACTCTCGAATGAAATTTAATTGATTTTTTGTTTATATTTTAAAATGCGTCAAGGACTTTTGGCCTACACTGCACATTCGATTATTTTAAACAGAACTGCACAAGATGTAATTACACTTTTTAAACAGATTAAAAAATAGTAAATATTCATACTCTACCGCAACAACATATATATCATACTATACCGCAACAACATATATATCATACTAATTTGAATATCTTCAGATGAATATACATCACAATATTAACAAACTTGAGCGCTGGTTCTACGAAATTACAGATACGATATAAAAATCTTTTTCAAGGCAAATAAGAGTATATTTAACCTGAATAACATATTCCAATTATCACTGGCTTCTGCGCGTGCGCAGCACTTTTTCTCTCTCGCAAGGACCAACATGAGTTTTTAGTGAGAGTGAGTTGCGATGTTTAATTAAAAATTGAACTAATTATTTGAAATTTAAAATTCTGTGTATCATATGCATCAGGAGACACTTTGGGCTATCCTCAAAAAAATATCAGCCTCGTACGTGCCTTAGATTTTGGTAGCCATCGCACATAGACAGACATGTATACAGGCACACAGACCGAGTCAAACTGTCCTTTATTAGCATAGATTTTATTTCTCCAAAACATACTCAAAAACCTAATGTAAGTCAAATTTTATTCCTCCGAATTATTACTTTTTTTCCATACGGTTATACATTATCCCATCGCTACATTACTAGTTTTCCCAACTTTCTGCATTTGCGTAATTCTTTGAAATGAGAAAGGCAACAAAAGTTTGATTTTAAAACAGCACATCTGAAAAATAATTTCGAATTTTGTAATATTTGAGTAAGAATGCAAATCCAGGAATACATTGCAAAATGTTCTTCCGGATCGTATTCAGATCTAGCTTTTTTATTTATTTACTTATTTTTGTTTAGAGATGTGAAAGTGGTGATTTTTTCCTTTCTTACTCTTGCATGCGGAGAATATATATAATGTTTTAGTTTAAAAATTACATATATACCTTTTGTATGTAAGGGGTTTGCTGCGCGTAATTTAAATATATAATTTTTTCGGTAACCTGTTTATTTAAAACAAATCCATTTAAAATTTCTCTTTTTTTCACACAAAAATCAATGCTATATTTGTATTCACTAGTTTTCCTAAGAAAGTTTTTTTTTAATCTTATGCATTTTAGATTAAAAAAAATATTTACAAAACTTTTTGAATCTCTAAAGCATACTGTAATTATTTCCAAAATAAACATCCTACATTTAACTATATTTATTAATATTGCTCAGCTTCATTAAATTATTCATTAAAAAAATTATAAAATGTAGTTATACATTAATTGACTAGTTTTATATTTATTGATTTATGTGCATAATGCAATTAATATGATCATTCAAAACGTACCAAAAATATGCCACTTTTTTTTTATCCTTACTGAGTAAGTTAGCAACGTCTGTATCTTGATTTAAAAGTGATAGAGCTGTGGATAATTTACATCTTTTGATGGAGGACATGTGTTTTATAATACTTTCTTGTAACTATCGAGTGGTTATGCCAACATAAGTATACGTTTCCAAACTCTTATTATCTTTAAAATGGATGATCTAAATACCAGATTTTTCATAATTATCTATAGGATCAATCATTTAACTGTATCGATGATTTAGCAATGAGTGTTATTTACATTTCTTTAATGAATACCTAATTCTTTCAAAAGGTTTTCGAATGTACCATAGTGTAGAGTTTAGAAATAGGCGTTTCTTTACTAACTATTGTAGATACTTTACTTTATATTCATAAATTAATTTGTTGGCAAATTTGTTTGAAAAGCCATTTTCACATGCAATCTCCGTAATTGTATTCAATTCAGAACATAAATAATCTTTAAAACAAACTGATTTTTTAACAAAGAAACAATATGGAGCCTTCTTATAAGTGAATGGAATATTACTACTGTAGGATATTGTATAATTAGATTGGCAAGGTTTGCCATAAATCTTAATAACATTGTTTTGTGTTGAAATATTCTTAATAAGTTTCTAAATATAAAAATGGTAACGATTCGTTTTTTTTTTCAATTTTACAAATAAATGGTATTTTGTTATCCATACTGCTAACATAAATCAAAAACTCATTTAATGCAGAGATACCGTGATTTTATTTAATCATGATGTCGTCAATATATCTAACCGATAAAGCGGATTCACGAGTAAAAGTAGGTATAATAAGTTTTTAAGTGGTCGTAATTTGAGTTCGGACAATAATTCCAGAACTTGGTTAGCCAATTAGGGCATCTTCTGTTTGTTTGTAATAATTTCCGTTAAATAGGAAAACATTATTATTAGCAATTAAATTTATACTTGAAATAAGTAATATTGTAATAATATAGTGGGTTATTTAATATGAAAGTTACAATGATAGTTTTAATTTTCTGAACCTTAATCGAGGGGTATAATGATTTTATATCAAAACTTGCTAGAATACTGTTATCTTCCAATTTAAAATCTTTAAGGATCTTAACCCCTTGAAGGGTGGTGATGCCACTATGGCATCACATAATTTTAATCACTAATTTCCACATTGGCACCCGAATTTTTTTTATGAAAAATTCACTTTTATTAAGTACACGAAAATATCTTTTTACTTGTTTACAAATAAATTTGCTTATAAATACTGGTGTCATTAAATTATTTCAACATTTTACGAATACAAATACCTTGTCTCTTAGAGGGTTAACTAAGTCAGTGGTGATAGTTTTAATTTTTAAAACTTTTATATTATATTTGCACTTATTTTAGTAATAAAGGAATTGTAAACCAATGCATTCACGTTGCTTATTTTGATTTATTAAGGTGAATACGATGTTTCAACATAACATATGGAATTTTCTATCTGTATTTAATTGAACTTACCTGAGATTTGGAAAAGGTAGAGGGCAGAAGAAACAGTTAAATATAAATGGATAGATTTTAATACACTAGTATACATAAGTTGAGCAACAAAAACAAATTGCTAATTTTGTTAGTTGTGAGTATTCAAAATAATATGAAGTAATTATCAGGTGTAGCAAACAGGTATAATCCCTGCAGCATAGACAGTCAATGTAACGTTACTTTTATGTCACAAGTCTCACAGTCACTATTGTGAACTAAAATGTGATATCTGCCATTCGTGTTATCCATATCAGTTTCAAGTAAACGTCGTTCATTTCACTGCGAAGTCACTGTGACCGCTTCTCAGTGAAATGACACAGGTGACGTTACAATGCAGTGTACTAGTATTTAACATGGGATTGTGATGTGGAGACTCCATTTTAAAGTCACCTTGATAGTTGTGACGAGTCACAAGTGTCTGCAAAATTATGTCATCTTGTGACAAACTGCGCTCATAGTGAGGGCTCACAGTAGCCTCTCCAAATGTCGGTCACTATGACAGTCCATGTGAATTAATGATGTTGATTAATGCTGAAAGTAAATTAATGCTGTTTTAAAAAATCAGAACATAATTTATAATGATATTAGTTCTTACAGTCAAACTTTAGGTTATATTACTTACAAGCTATCGGACTGGCGAAGAGAATCAACACGAAAAGTTTAGACGTGAACAACCATGTAAACAAAAACACAGGTGCAACGAAAAGTATGTGGTCTACAACCATCCGAATAAGGTATATAAATTGGGCGGCATCCCGCAATTTTTGCAACCATAAATTGGCAAAAATAATGTTTCTGCGAACTATACGTGCTTGTCTAGCCGTACGTGGCTTGTGATAATATCAGAATTTCAGAATGCCACATAAATTCTCATCATAAATTCCACGTTCAAATCCATGTGACATCATAATTTGAATCATGTATTACCATGTAATTTTTAGATATCGTCATATGACATAATTCAATAGAATAATTTTAAAACATGATGCATAAAAGAAATTTATGAACATTATCTCTACAAGTGCATATTTGTACATCTAATTGTTTACTAAGTCAAACTCAAATTCTGTGGTTTCAAAAAGTGTAAGGGGAACTGACTTTATATTTGGGAGGTTGCAGATGATTACCAAACACCACACGTCTCACCTTTAATTTCGTTCACATATTTGTTCATCTCTGAAATTTTCGACTCTCGTCGACAGGTCCAATAACTGGCCTTGTTAGAGCAGCGATTCTCACGCATTTTTTCAAGTTCTTCACTTTTAAATTCATTATATTCAGGGAACTAGTTTTATACTACATATACGCTCCTTTATCTTTATGAGATTTTTACCTATAATTTGTAATACGCAATTCATTTCAATTTTATTTTTCTGCATTTTTGTAATAATACAATCACATGGGCTGATCCTGAGGACCACTAGAGATCCACAGATCACATTTAGATGAACCCTAACCTAGAACATCAAATTTAATTACACTTAGGTCACATGGACACGCTCACTTGTTTGAAGGAGGCACTGATCTTCTATTGTTTAATTTTTAAGCTCAATTCGTGAGCTTTTATTCCGTGCAAGCTCCTGAAATGTTTGTAATACTCATACATATTTTTACTTTTGTCATTATCGACGTGTTTTATCACAAAATTCAATTAATTTTTTTCTATGTTTCAACTTATTTAGCAAAGGACCTTATGAATTCCAGGTTAAGGATATCCAAAGCTTAAAAGGGCTCTTAGAAATGTATACTCTAATTAGCATTCGATTTAATCTTTTTTATCTTACTCTATTGTATATCTTAAATTATAAATATTATTTTCGGTGGTATGCCATAGGTTTTCAGTGCATTATTTCATTGTGCCATAGGCTCTCATTGTAATTTTCTCATTGTGGAGAAACTTTTAAAATATAAAAGAAAAAACCGTTCACAAAAAAGAGACATTTTTTGATAATTTATAAATCTAACTTTACTAAATCATAAACATACTTTATTGAAATCATATTAATAGTAAATCCAGTTCATTAAATCTTTTTAGTTAACAATGAAAATAATGCAAAGTCCAATAACTCAAAAGCATCGGTGATATTTAATAAGGTTTGAAAAATATCTCTCAAAGGAAATAAAAAATGAAGATAGCAAAATTTTGTTTTCATTGAAGATCTTATTGACTGGCTCTCTTCCATTAATTTCTTTGAAAATTGAACTTTTTGAAAGAAAAAAGTCAAATATGTTAAAAAATTCTTTATGTAGTTATAAGCTTGCATCTTAATACCATTTGTGAAAAACACTTCACTAGTAATACTTTAGTATATTGAAAAAAGTTCTCAGGCACTTGAACATTGCTTTTAATTTTACAATTTCCTGAATTAATTTCTTCATAAGTAGAAATATTAAATTTTGGGAAAAAATACAAAAGATTTAATGAATGGTTAAAAGCTTTATATATATTGAAATATAAGATAACTTTAATTTATTTATTTCTCCAATTATTATACGCAAAAAATGTTTTTCGTTTTTCTCTTTAGATTAGCTTACATAGCAAGATTTGAATACTTCAGCAAATATTTTTCTTTTGTTACTATGGAACTATTATTTTATTATTATTTCAAAATTAATTTCATCATCAAAGTTTAAATTTTTTGTTAAAACAAATACATGAAAAATAAAATTTCACAAAATGGGTTTCATGTAATAGACATTTCGTAAAAGAGAAAATCCATTTTTACTTCTTCGAACCCCTTTTGAAATAATAAAAATTTTGTAAGGGAAAACATTTTTCATTATAATTCTTAAATTACAATTTTGACATAAAATATATAGATCTGTTAAGTTAAAACAGTAAGAATAAATAAACAAATATGCATAAGCATCCGTGTAATTGATCGATATGTAACATTATGCAAATATATGCACAAATATTAATAATTTAAATAATAATTAAAGCTATTGTTTTAGCGTACACAAATAAATCATATTTCATCATCATTAAACGAGGTATATTGTGAACATTAAAAAAATATTCTACCATATAATTCTGATGCATTGGTTTACATAGCGCAGTAATTCATACAAAATAAGTAGATAAAAAGATTATATTTTACATGCAGTTACAGTAATAAGATAATAAACAAGAAAGAAAAATCCTGTGTCAAGCATGGATTAGGATACATTTTCCGATACTTAGAGAATTCTTTAACGAAACTTCGCTGTTTAATAAGGTAATTTATATATAGATACACTATATGGCCAAAAATGACCGGTCACTTACGATTTTAGACGTTTTCTTAAATATCTAGAAAAATCCATGAGGAATTATCTTGAAACTCAAGGTGCTTAAACATAATAGTCATTCATTTCCGTGAAGATTTTTTCCAGAAACCCTATAGGGGACCGTCAACAAATTGAAAAATTAACGAATATCTTTTGGATAACGCTGTAAAAAAACCAACGTAGAAAAAGCATTCAACAGAGTAGATTATCATTAAATTCCTTATTGCAATAAACCGTGTTCATTTTTAAGAGAATAGCATTTATATTCGCAGAGAAAATAAAGTTTTTATAAAAATAGTCCCAAATTTTGCCAAGTTTTTCGCTTATAATTTGTAGAGTTCTTAATATATAAAAAAGTTATTTTCAGAAAATATGACAAACAAAATTGTACACAATAGGGGAAGGTGGGGCACGTTGGGACATGGCCCACCTTGGGACATCTAATTTTTAGGCTTAATTTTGCAGTTAAAAATTAGCACATATAAGTGCCAATATATGATACTACAGTCTACTCTTCCATGTGTTTTGGAATCACTAGTGTTTGCTGGCAACAAATAATACCATTATTTTTGTTTTCAATGAGGTTGAGTAACATTTATGTGTGTTTTGAAAAATAATTTTTTTATTAAAGAAATGAAATAATACAAGTAGGGGCATGTTGTGATGAAAAAACATTGATTTATTGTTATTTTAAGGGTAAAAAATAGACTGCAATGCTAAGCTTAACTGTTTTAAAGTTTTTGTTACCTAATGTGCGAGGTGGGGCAGGTTGGGACACTCAGTTGTGGGGCACCTTGGGACATGTCCAAAAATGCTGTAAAGACCAAATGCCGCTAACTGAGGAAAAAAAAAGTACACAACCAATTAGAATTTTCATCAAGCAGGGAGGATGAGACAGTTGCGCTAGCAAAATTGGTAAAAATTACCCCTGGCAGGAAAACAAATATAAATGATTTGTGTAATGGCAGTAGTGATGAATTCAGCTGTTCATGTGGTGCTGATTTTCCTACAGATTGCAAACTTACTTAAGATATGTCCAGAAACTTAAAGGATAAAGGTAAACCAACTGTGGGATAGTGTACATTGGCAAAATTTGCAGGAAAACAAAGCATTGTTGTATTTGTGTTCAAAATGTTGAGAACAGCAGCGAGTATGAGATATCCATTTTGAGAAGACGAGATCTAGAAATGTCATTTTAATCCTGATAAACATGATAGCTCATTTGTCTGTCAAACAGATATTCTTTTAAAACTTGGCACTCCTGAAAACAAAATATGTCAAAGATGTGTTTTATTAGAATTTGATGAACACCATTTTTTTTCACATCAAGTACACATCATCTATTAATGAAAACATGTTACAATTAAAATTATTAAAGTGTTTCAATGCTTAAATTATTTCATGCACAACTAAAGCTTTATAAATAAAGCTTTGTTCATCAATTAAATATAAAATTTTACATGTATTCTTGATTAAAACTAGTGTCCTAACCTGCCCCACCATGTGGGGCAGGTTGGGACATTTTAAAGGCTTTTTTGTTTTGTTTTCACTCTTTTCCTATGTGAGATATTAGATTATTAAGAGGTTTATTTGATGCAGAAATGTTTATATTTTATGTCTAATTGGTTCTAAAATAAGAATAAATATTAATAAAATTTAGAAAACTTCTTTACTGAAAAACGTCCCAAGGTGCCCCACCTTTCCCTACCCTGCAATCAGGCTTAAAAAATAATAAAAATTGGATGAAAAATGAGCAGATTTACTAAAAAATATTTCACTGCGTATGCGCGAATTACAAATATAATGTGCATAATATATTAGGTAAGTGTATTCATCAACTTTTTTAAAAGTCTCAAAAACATAGCTTGAAAATTCTGAAAATGATCGTTAATAGAATAAGCTCGAAATCCGTTGTTCCCAAAATGAAGCAAAAAGATGGAGGGGTTGTATCCATATATCCATTAATTAGTGCCAATATAGCATACACAATATTGCACAGAGTCAAAACATTGTTTTAAACACTAGGGTCGTGAGGAAATTTTCACCTGGTTATTAATAAAATTTATACTAAACTTATAACTACTTAAATGGTGACAAAAACATATAAAAATATTATTTAATGCAACCCGAGATCTTTCGAACACACACGCGTTCATTTTCAAAGGGAAAAAAGATGACAGGCTGAATAGAAATATATTTTAAAAACAAAAACAAAAATAGTACGCATGCGCAAGCGGAGTTCAGTCCATTTCTCTGCAGAGGGATGAAAAGATCAGTTCATATTATCAGGAGGTCTTGAAATATTTAGGATATTGTCCCAAATTGCTGGAATATTATAGGAAAGGATATCGTTACAAACATTATCACTTCTAAGTACAATTTCAATGGATTCACGGATTATTGACGAGTAGTGGTAAGACGTTGAAATGATAATTTTAACTTTTTCGAAGATTATCTTAATATTTTCTTTTTGATGCAATCTGGATAAAGCTGTATTTGGTTTGTTAAACTTGATATCAGAAATGTGCTCTTTTAATCTTTCCTTAAATTTTCGAGATGTTATACCAATATAAAATAAACTCTTATGCTGTTCTGTTCTAAATGGGATGATGTAAACTCCTGCTTTTTTATAATCGGGAATAGGATCAATTTTACTGTGAATCAATTCTTTCAATTTTGTTGGAGGTTTAGCTATTAAATTAATATTATATTTTAGTAATGCATATCTCAATCTCTCATAAAGCTGTGGGATATAATCAAATGTGCAATAAATAGACTTGCTCAAACTTAATTCCTTCTTCTGTCTTGGTTGTTTTCCTTGATTAACTAATTTATTAATGTGTTGAGGAGGTAAACCATTCTCAATAGCAATTTGTTTTATTATACTAATCTCGTTTTCTAGGTATTTATCTGTACAAACATCGAATGCGCGTTTAACGTAAAACCTGTAGGCAGAAATTTTATATGAAAATGGTTAGTTACAATCAAAAGGTATAGTGTTGTTAGATCTGCATTGTTTGTATAAATAGTACGCTCTAATTTCCATAACTATTCTTTATTAATTTAATATCAAGGAAGGGTAAAATACCTTCTTTCTCAATTAATTTCTAACGTAAACTTTATCTTTGTATCCAACTCATTAAGTTTTAACAGGAAATCATTTAAAGACCGCAAATTATGATCCCAAATTATGAAAATGTCATCTACATATCTTATCCAAATTGATGGCTTGATTTCAAAATCTTCCATAATCTCTGTTTCTAAGGGTCTAAGTTTTAATTCCGCTAAATAACCTGAAATGAGGGATCCCATAGGAGCACCATTTCGTTGTCTGTAATATTTACTGTTAAAAACGAAAACATTATTTTGTGTAATCAGGTTAATTGCTGATTTTAACGTGGTACGAATATCTTGATTAAAATTTGGATTATTGTCAATAGATGTTTTAATTATCTTAACAATTTCATTACTATTTATAGAAGGATAAAGAGAGACAATGTCCAGGCTGGCAAAAATGCTATTATGGTTAATTGAGATGCCTTTTATCCTCTTGACAAAATCAGTAGTGGAGTCAATAACATATTAAGAGGGTAGGAGAATAGTTTTTAAGTATGGAACAAAGGCTTTTTCAATATAGTAGGTAGGAGCAGAATGTTTAGTTACAATGGGGTGGAGGTGGGTGTTTTCTTTATGGTCTTTAAGACGACCAATTAGTCTTGGAGAAACGGCAGTTTTATTAACATATAATTTAACTTTAATTTCACTAGGCCAACTTCCATTATTAATTAGACTCTCGGCTTTCCTGGATATATTAACATTTGGATCCTTCTTTAGTTCAATACAATCCATATTATCAATACAAGCCTCCATTTTGCTCAAATATTCTTTAGTATTGAAAACTGCTAATTTATTTGTTTTATCAGTCTGTATGATTGTAATGTCCTTGTTAGATTTTAACCTTTTAATAATTCTGAAGTTGGGATTTTGTTCATTGAAAGGCTTCTTTAAATATGTTTTAACATGATTGTGTAGTAAACTTCTAACCTCATGCTTCATAGCGGATGGGGTTGCCTGTGCGATCCTTTCACAATTCGTGATTATAAACTTCAAATCTATTTTATTTCTAAACATATTTCGGGCCCAGCTGTAAAATATTGTCTTCATCTTCATTAAAAACTGTATCGAATAAGTTAATGTAGGGGACCCGTTTCTTGACTGATATACAAGGAGTTGACGATATTAATCCAATAAGTTTATGGTTATGGTTAGATTAATTATCAGAAGTAGCCAGGACCATTATTCAACTATTACGATCACAAATGTTTGTTTATAAATTGTAATGTTTTTAAATACCCACTATAATATTTCAGGTACAGTAATTTAGGAGTAGTTAACCTACAATTACTAGGGTAATTAATCCACTATTACACATCTTTTTTCCCCCACCTTCCAGATTGGGATTTTACCATGGCCCCAATCCCGTGTATGTCTGGGTATTTAAGTTGGTGTCAGTATATGGACCCAGTTCTGCCACACTTCAACACACACTATTACATCTTTTTGAATTTATTTATTTATGTTTTGCAGAAATAAAAATATTTCTTAAATTGCGAAAAGCAATAACAAAAGTTTTAACAATGTACGATACACTTTATCTTGTAAAACTATTTTTGCAACGAGTTTAAGGTCCAGCTTACATATTTTTGAATCGTCATTAATTTTAAAACTGCCTATTATGTTGTCTTTCAATTTTTCTTTTGTTTGTCATTAAAGAATAGTTTTCAGAAAACTCAATTTTCTTTATTTAAAAATAAAAGAAACATTTAAATCCGTTAACTTGTTTAAAATTGTATTTATTAAAATTATCGCAAACTTCTGTGAAACAGTGTTTCGAGATAACATTGACGATCTGCTCAGTTTAAATTCTAGAGCAGGTAGAGACAGTCATTTTAGGAATTTTCCAACCAAACCAGCAATACAGCACTCTTAAAAGTTCACACATTGCAATAATAATAATAAATACATTTTTTTTGTCATTTCAAACCATTCTCGTGTCCTAAAAAAACCTGCTCTCTCAATTCGAAATAAAACAGCAATATACAACGTTTGCAATATCTTTATCATAACTTATAACACTTCGAATTGCGGTTTCACATGCATATCTAGTACGAAAAGTATCTTCAAACTTCATAACAGAAACTTAAAAACCATCAGAAAACAGCGCATATACTGTTGTAATACCACTATTAGACGTTATTTAAATAATTGCTTCTACGTATATTCAACAGATGAAAAAACTTTCTACAAAAATATCAATGATATTTTAAATGAGATTATTCTGAACTAACGGACTGCCCCAGCAATAGAAAGACGCCGCACTATTCAAAATTAATACAAAAATACCTGATTTGCCTTTTTTTTTTATAACTAATTGCATTTAATTTAAAATTCATAATAATTTTTATGTTGAAAAATAATTAAATAAGATTTTCCACTTTATTACCTATACTGGTACTTAGTAATAAAAAAAAAAAAAAAAAATGTATGCCAAGCACTGAAAATTCGCTTCATCATTTATTTTGACTGTTTTGAACATGTGAACATTTCAACATTCACTTTTCCTCTTTTTTTTAATGCGATTGTTCTTTAGTTTAATTATATATCTCTTTTTTAATCATATTCTAAACGCCGCACAGTGGTCCCAAATCACGATAGAGTGGCCAAAAATCATTTCTGGCTTTCCTGGTGCTTGTATATCCTTCATTTTTAATTTTATAACATTCTAAATGACATTACATTGCGAATTTAAACTAAATGTAATTGGGGTTCCAAGGGAGGGGATTTTGGGTGGGGGGGGGGCTCAATAGAGAGCCAAGTTTTTATTAAATTTAAATTTTCTTTTTTTACAGGAATGAGAATTTTTCCCTTTTGAGTATGGGGAACGTTTTCCCTTTTTCAAAACAAATCATCTAATTCAATAAATGATGAAAATGTGAAATTTTAAACCACCTCCTCTCTCCCTCCCTCCGTGAAAATATACAGTTTAAAATCTTATTTTTTTTCTCTTTTTAATGTTATTGCAAAGTAACAATAAAAAGTATAAGCAATCAGTAAAATACATAAATAATCAATCAGCTGAATTTTGCCACCTCCCCCCCTTCTCCAATATACACACACATGAGTGAAATCTCCCTTTTTTGCATTTGCCTCTATACCAAGGAGATTTTAAAAATATCATTGCTACTTTTAAAGTTTTCAACATGCATTTACTATGAATTAATAATAAAATCATTAAATTCATTAATTAGATTGCTTTCAGAATCCCCCCCCCCATCTTTTTTTTTTTTTTTTTTTTTTTTTTTGCTTCTAACTGTTACACAGAGAATAATACCTTTGAAATTCCAATAAAAATGAAGAATCTGCCTTTGTTACTTTATTTTGGTAATATTAAATAAATAATTACCTCACTAATTTTCTAGTATATTTGAAATTTCCGCTTCTCCCTCCCCCCCCCCCTTCTCCTCTCCGGTATAAAATTCTACTATCCCTAACAGTTTTGAAATTTTTACAAAGAAAAAAAAACTATGATTTAATATAAAACAATTTTATATCTTTTTATCGAAAACTAAAATAAAATCTATTTTTGAAATAAACCTTCAGAAAAGTGGATTCACACATTTCAAGTAACTGCAACATTTCATTCCAAGGGTTGAGTGAAAATTTCATACATTTTTTAATTTATTAAAGTATTAAGGTATTCATTAAAATTCAAAATGTGCATATAAATTAATACAATTATATTAACATTCATATAATAAACTGAAAAAAAAATAAACATAATAAAAAAATTACTATAGCTCTATTATATAGCTCTAGCTATATTTGAAATATGACGGCACGTGAAAATTAAAGTAAAACTTAATAATACTACTTAACCCGTTCGGGACTATGGGTGCATATATATCCCTGAAAAAGAGCTAACAGAATTTGTTTTATGCACTAGTAAAAAAAAATATATAATAATAATTAATTTAGTTTAGTTAAAATTTAGTTAAATTAAATATTTAGTTTCTTTAATTAGAGCATTTTTTTTATTGATTAAGTAAAGGTAACTCTTTTTTAAAAAGTGGTGCCAACTGAATAAAGTTTGCGTAAAAGCAACCGGTCTCGAAGGGGTTAATAATAAAATTTATTTGTAAGTAGGTAAAATATACTTTTCAAATAATCAGGAAATTTAGAACATTAAATGATCTTTCCCTGTTGATGGAATTTCCCAGACATGCATGTTGCTAGAATTTAGTATATATATATATATATATATATAAACTGAACTTTAAATATGTACTTTTTAAAATAAGGTCAAGTTTTAATATTATTTTTAATGTAAACGAAAAAAACAAGGAAAAAATTGTAAAACCAAATAAATAATATGTATAAATAAAAAAATATCCCTAACTCTTAAACCTCCCCCTCCCTTCGCGAATTAAAAAAATGAAATTGACAGTGTTATGTTAATTAGAATGTTGCATTATATAAACGCTCACAATTTTGGGTCAGTGCGAAAATTAGATTGACTTTAAACCCGATTACTCATTTTGGACTAATACTGGCAATATCCAATGTCCAACTTCAAACTGCTAGTTCTCAAAAAGTCGCAAAAAGTCGCAATAAATCTCTTGGAATATGATTTTAGAATGCTCATTCTACATTATGTACTATAAAAGTCCGAGGAACTCGGTAGGACTTTTTTTATATATCACTTTTCATGTACAAAAATTCCTTAAAACTATGTATTTTTTAAAAAGTTCCTCTTTTTTTAATTTTTGAGATTTTTGCAATCGAAAAATCAAATTAAATATGTAATTTAATGTTGTTTCAGAGGAGTGCAAAGAAAAAAACGAGAAACTATCCGAAATGGTCTTGGTTAGGGTGTGAATGCAGCGAATTTGCCTGAAATTCACGCAACAGCAGAAAACGCTAAAAACTCCTAACTTCACATAAGCAATGCTAATTCATGTGAGCTGATAAAAGAAAAGTATAACAGAATATAAATCTTCAGATATTTCTAAATACTGTAGAATTTATTTCATTTCGAAATACGAAACTTCGATTTTCTGATTTTTGGCCACATAATCGCGATTTGGGACCACTGTGCGCCGTTCTATCTTTCTTCATATTTTCTGTTATAAACACTTTTTATTAGATAAACAGACTTTTCACACTTTTGGCTCCCTAAGTTTTAAAATTGCAGCTACTGTTTCCTAGTAAAATTGACGTCAGCTAGGAAGCCCATTAAATGCTTGAACTATTGAACTGATCAAATCGCGCTCCTACGTATCCTTAAATTCCGGTCCTCTAACAAAGCTGTATTTAAAGTTAACTGGAAAAATAAACAAAAATATGTTTCCGAAAAAAATATCTCGCTGAAAAGACTCACGGTAAACTTTTAAAATGCTACTATTAAATTAAAAGTAAATAAGTCGGAAATCGTACGTCAAACGTGGGAAATGAGGTGTGTTACTATTGTAACTTGTTTTATATTTATTCAGATCTTGGTGCAATAACTATTGCACTCTTATGCAAAAATGCATGAATACAAAATTTATTACGATTACATATATTAAATTCAGTAATACGGGATTAATGTGACGTCATCTTAATTAGGGCGGAATCACCGTGGCAACATAGAATCATGACCTATCATGGGATATCACTGAATTAATTTCAGGTGATAGGATTTAATAAAATGATGAAAACTTTAATTAATATCTTTTTTAAGTTCTGATTCCATTTTGACAAAATTCTACAAATATTTCAAACTATTCGGTTGAGTAGTTTTTGCGCTGTTATAAGCGGACATACAGACAAACAGACCAGATGACAACTATACGTGTTACGTATTTATATAATTACGAACGTACCGAAAACTATGTTGCTCTGCTTTTAACTGCAGTATTATTATTAGTAGTATTTTGTTTTTGGCATTTAAGATTGATAAACTGAAAATGAAAATTTTAACTGGCAGCATAAAAAATTATCCATGTGATTTCTAGAAAGTACTATCCTTCATCAGATTAAATCAAAGTTTTCATGACATTTCGACCACTTCTTTACGAAGTCTGGTCGTATAAGTGATACTACTTTCGGTTTTGTGAGAGCGATGGCGGAAAGTTAATTCTTTAACACGCCCTGACCTCACAGTGACCCAGAACATCAATTTGTGGACACTATGTTGACTTGAATGGGAGCAAGTGCAATTTTGAAATTGAGACTACTACAAAACAGGAATTCTGCTTTTCCAGAACTTAGTGTCGTACCCTATTAAAATAAATATATGTATATTAATGCAGATAGTACAAAACATATTTCCGTTTTAAGACTTCAGTCAACTCGCTTTTATTTTTTTTTTTTTATATAAAATGTCGACATTCGCATTCGATGACGAATTTCGCTGACGATTCAAGTTTTAAACAACACCTACTGAAAAGTATGGATATGACGTCACTATCGCAGAATAATACACAAATCTAGCTAAAAACGATATCGCCATTCAAGAAATTCGAAAAAAATTCGGTTGGTTGGTTGATTGATTGGGGTTTTATGGCGCAAATCACCTTTATGACAAAAAATCGGCTATCTAGTCATTTAATTAATGTAACTAACATTAATGTAAGTACTTAAAATTAAATATAGTTTATAATAGTTCCGTGTTTTATTAGAAATCATTCATTTATATTTTTTCAAAAATCACGTATTTTAATTACATTATTTTCATTTGTTATGAAAAAATGGCAACAAAAAGGTATAATTAATATTTTACAACTATTTTTCCTTTACTTTCTACAAAAATGGAGTATTCAGTTGCCAACATTGAAAAAAATTCGTTAAACACTACAAAAAAATTTATTTCTCAAAAATAAATTAATATGCAGTTTTCAAACAAATTGCATTTAAAAGTAAGTTTATTTGGGGAACTGGGCCATGATTTTACAATGTGACTCTGGAGCTTCTGACAATTCAGCTTCAAAAAGGTAATGTTCATTTGAATTAAAGTCTGAACTTCTGTAAATGTGTTCAGTTAGGTTTCCTCTATCAGACAGAAATGCTCAAAATTACATTTTAATATTTAAAAATATAAAAATATGCATATTTCACTTTTCTTTCCTCATGGGTCCAGTTGCCGCCAAAAATGTGGTAACTGGACTAGGGGGGTCTATGTTCCACACGCGTTTATATTTTTTCATATCGGATGTAGGGTCTTGTTTGAAAAAGTGTAAACAACTTTAAAAAATTTAAACCAGGCATATCATGTAAATTATATATCAATAAACAGCGTTGTAAGGGAAACATTTGCTGTCAATATGTCTAAAAAAAGCACTAAAATGGAAAATATTAGATTTATTTATACCAAAAATATAAAACTTAAGTAAGTACTTATGTACTTTAATATAGATAATAAGTATAAAAGTCACATGGGTATTTTAAGGAAAAAAATAGCAAGGTAAATCTATGAACAAACGGATACGTAAGTACTTTATCTTTATCCAGGAGTCGCATTATATAGGGAAAATTTTATTGTTCCTACCAGAACACTTAAAGAAAGGTGCGATGAAGATATTATTTTGAAAATAGTGGTAGGAACGATAAAAGATTCCCTATAGAATGCGACCCCTGGTTATAGTACAATTTTAAGGTCTGGCTATCTCACTTTCAGGGGCAAGATACTTGCATTCATAAAATGTTGAAATAATTTACTGACAAAAATATTTACAAGAGAATCTATCTGAAAATAAGTAAAAGTATATTTTCGCGTACTTAATAAAGGTGAAATTTTCATTATAAAATTCAGGTGTCAATGTGGCAATTAGGAATTAAAATTAAGTGATGCCATAACGGCATCACTGCCTCACAAGGGGTCAAGAAATTTGGTTTGATACCACTCAGTATGCTTTTTTAAAATTTCATTACGTAATTTTAATAAGGTATTCTATCATTTTCTTTATTGTGAGCAAAAAACAATGGACAAATTTACTTCCCGTAGTAAGAGATCACAATAAAATTATTTATAACTATTGGGATAACTGGATCCAGCATGGTCCAGTTACCCTGGATACATGACCCAGTTACCCCATTCTTGAAATATGTATGGGGTAACTGGGACACCGGGCTTACATTTGAAACATGAAGTAAATATGTATAGATACCTAATAATATTAATGTAGTTATATGTCTAATCTTTAAAAAAAAAGATTGTTTAATAAAAGTACTTACAGTATTTAAAAAAAAATCCGAGGAAGTTCAACCATATTGACGTTGTTTTTAAAAAAAGAAACGTAAATTTTTGACAACCTATCACGGCAAAGTTAGAGCTATGATTTAATTCATACACGTTGTTTTAGGAAGTAGAGATTAAGGGACATTGTGCATAAAAGCTAAAACTTAAAAAACACCGACAGTTTTTTATAAAATAGCCTATGGCCCAGTTACCTCGCGGGTCCAGTTACCCTAACTAACCTTACTTTTTTCCCCTATACGATGGTATAAAATGTTAAAATGTACGATGCTTAAAACTTTAAAAATTTGCAGTAGAGATTATTCCGTGCAATGATACACCTGTTTTGCAGCTGGCTTATATAACGGAACGTTACTTTTTACAAACGATTCTTTAATTGCTGGCTGAAAGAAATAACATGTCGGGGTCTAACATGAAGATTATCGAGAAAATGATCAAAAATGAGTATATTTTTCGTTTCTATAAGAGCTTATTTTAAAAAGAAAATCGGATAAAAAACTAAAAAAATAAATTCCGAAATTTTAAATAAATATTGCATGAACTTGAAAAATGCAACATTCATGCATTCTAATTATTTTCTCTTGAATAATTCATGAAATTGAGGCAAAACTTATTATACGCTACATTCGTGTATTAAATACAAGTTTAAACGCTGGGATTTTCAGTAAAGATATTCTTGGATTAAAACATTGTTAACGCTTTTAATATTAAACTATAGTTGGATGTGCCAATCTCAAAACTTTCTTCTATCTTATTCATCTTAATATATAAAAAAATTGTTACACGTGTTAATACTTCAATAGTATTAATTCAATACTATACCAACTTTGATTTTCATCTTAAATTTCTGCTTCAGTCAATTAAACGAACTAAAAACGAGTTAATCTGTATCATGATATTTGTTAAAATTAATGGTTTTTCCTTATTCTGTCGTTATCAGATGTTTGCGAATAGCCGGTTTAGCAGGAACCGAGTTCCCGCCTTTGCACGAGCCGCCGATGGACAATAGGACTACGAAAAATCAAAAAGTATACAAAAATCGCTATCACAGAGCCCCTTTACCGCGCGATATTTCCAAATTCAAGGAGGACCTGTTAGCCAAAGCCAAAAACATGCACAAAAAATTTGGTGCAATTGTATGCATAATTTTATACACTTTTCGATTGTACAATAAAGAAAATAGCACAAACATCGCTATTACAGTGCCCCCCTTCCGGCAGATTTATTTTAAATTCAGGGAGGACTTGTTTGCCATAGCCAGAAACGTACTCAAAAAATTTGGTTCAATTCTATGCATAAATTCATACACTTTTCGATGGTACAATAATGAAAATGGCAGAGATTCAATTATAGCGCCTCCTTCTGGCGGAATTTTTTCAAGTTCAGGGAAGACTTGCTTGCCATAGCCAGAAACATACACAAAAAAATTGGTTCAATTCGATGCATAAATTCATACACTTTTCGATGGTACAATAATGAAAATGGTACAGACATCGCAATTATAGCTTCCCCTTCCGGCGGAATTTTCCAAATTCAGGGAGGACCTTCGTGCCATGACCAAAAACAAACACAAAAAATTTGGCTCAATTCTATGAATAACTTCATACACTTTTCAATGGTACAATTTTCAAAATCTAACAAAAATCGCTATTACAGCGCCCCTAGCAGCGAATTTTTTCCAAATTCAGGGGGGACATGCTTGCAATAGCCAAAAAGTTAAAATAAAAATTTGGTTCCATTCTATGCATAACTTCATACACTTTTGGATGGTACAATATTCAAAATCGCTATTACAGCGCCCCCTACCGGTGAATGTTTTTCAAATTCAGGGAAGATCTGCTTGCCATAGCTAAAAACTTAAAATAAAAATTTGGTCCAATTCTATTCATAACTTAATACAGTTTTGGATGGTACAATATTCAAAATCGCTGTTACAACGCTCCCTACCGGCGAATTTTTCCATATTCAGGGAGGACTTACTTGCCATATACAAAAATTTAAAATAAAATTTTAGTTCAATTCTATGCATAACTTCATACACTTTTGGATGGTGCAATATTCAAAATCTCACAAAAATCGCTATAACAGCGCCCCCTACCGGCAATTTTTTTTCAAATTAAGGAAGGACCTACTTGCCATAGCCAAGAACTTAAAATAAAAATTTGGTTCAATTCTATGCATAACTTCATACACTTTTCGGTGGTACAATTTTCAAAATCGCACAAAAATCGTTATTACAGCGTCCCCTAGCGGCGAATGTTTTCCAAATTCACGGGGGACCTGCTTGCAATAGCCAAAAACTTAAAATAAAAGTTTCGTTCCATTCTATGCATAACGTCATACACTTTTGGATGGTTTAATATTCAAAATCGCACAAAAATCGCTATTACAGCGCCCCCTACCGGCGAATGTTTTCCAAATTCAGGGAGGATCTGCTTGCCATTTCCAAAAACTTAAAATAAAAATTTGGTTCAATTCTATGCATAACTTCATACACTTTTGGATGTACAATATTCAAAATCGCACAAAAAGCGCTATTACAGCGCCCCCTAACGGCGAATTTTTTTCCAATTTCAGGAAGGATCTGCTTGCCATAGCCTAAAACTTAAAATAAAAATTTGGTTCAATTCTATGCATAACTTCATACACTTTTAGGTAGCTTTCATTACAAAAAGCTACCTATTGCAGCCGTTCGGAGGAAAGCGATTTTAAACTAGTTGGATGTGCCAATCCCAAACCTTTCTTCTATCTTATACATCTTAATATTTCAAAACCTAGTTACACATGTTAATACTTCAATATTATTAGTTCAATACTATACCAACTTTGATTTTCATCTTAAATTTCTGCTCAAGTCAATTAAACGGACTAAAAACGAGTTAATCTATATCATGATATTTGTTAAAATTATTAATTTTTCCTTATTCTGTCGTTATCAGCTGTTTGCGAATAGCCGGCATAGCAGGAAGCGAGTTCCCGCCGCTGCATGAGCCGCCGATGCACAATAGAACTACGAAAAATCAAGAAAAGTATACAAAAATCGCTAGCACGGAGCCCCTTTACCGCGCAATATTTCCAAATTCAAGGAGAACCTGTTGGCCAAAGCCAAAAACAAGCACAAACATTTTGGTTCAATTGTATGCATAATTTTATACGCTGTTCGATGGTACAATAATGAAAATGGCACAGAGATCGAAATTATAGCGCCCCCTTCTTTCGGAATTTTTTCAAGTTCAGGGAAGACTTGTTTGCCATAGCCAGAAACATGCACAAAAATTTTGGTTCAATTATATGGATAACTTCATACACTTTTCAATGGTACAATAATGAAAATGGTACAGACATCGCAATTATAGTGCCCCCTTCCGTTAGAATTTTTCCAAATTCAGGGAGGACCTTCGTGACATGACCAAAAATAAACACATAAAATTTGGTTCAATTCTATGCATAACTTCATACACTTTTCGGCGGTACAATATTCAAAATGGCACAAAAATTGTACAAAAATCGCTATTACAGCGCCCTCTAAGAGCGATTTTTTTACAAATGAAGGGAGGACCTCCTTGCCATGGCCAAGAACTTAAAAATTTTTTTTGGTTCAATTCTATGCATAACTTCATACACTTTTCGATGGTGCAATATTCAAAATCGCGCAAAAATCGCTATTACAGCGCCCCCTAACGGCGAATTTTTTGCAAATTCATGGAGGACCTGCTTGCCATATCCAAAAACTTAAAATAAAAATTTGGTTTAATTCTATGCATAACTTCATACACTTTTGGATGGTACAATATTCAAAATCGCACAAAAATCGCTATTACAGCGCCCCCTACCGGCGAATTTTTTCCAAATTCAGGGAGGACCTGCTTGCCATAGCCAAAAACTTAAAATAAAAATTTGGTTCAATTCTATGCATAACTTCATACACTTTTGGACGGTACAATATTCAAAATCGCACAAAAATCGCTATTACGGCACCCCCTACCAGCGAATTTTTTCCAAATTCAGGGAGGACTTGCTTGCCATAGCCAAAAACTTAAACTAAAAATTTGGTTCAATTTTATGCATAACTCCATACACTTTTGGATCTTACAATATTCAAAATCGCACAAAAATTGTTATATCAGCGCCCCCTACCGGCTAATTTTTTTCCAAATTCCGGGAGGACCTGCTTGCCATAGCCAAAAACTTATAATAAAATTTTGGTTTAATTCTATACATAACTTCATACACTTTTTGATGGTAGAATGGCGACAGACAGACGGACAGACGGACAGACGGACGGACGGACAGACGGACACACAGACAGACAGACATTTTCTATAAACATGTTTTTTGGAATCTCTGACCCCTAAAACATGCAAATCCGTCGAAAACCGGAAGTCGAAAAAAATTTCGATTACAATACTTTCTTCTATTGAAGATAGAAGAAAGTAAAAATTTTGGTATATTTTCATCGATCATGACTCCCAGACCCCGAAACCACCCTCCGTTCAAAAGTTGATATATATATATATATATATATATATATATCCATATATCTATATATATATATCTGATCTTTGTCACACTGTAACTCTCGTATATATGAATCGATTTGGATGAAACTCGGTGTGTACATAGTACATACCAATGTCTCGACCGAGTTCGTTGGCTAGCTTCATCCGCCATTTTGTTTCAAAATGGCGGCCTTTAAAATTTAAAAAAAAAATTAAAATTTGAAATGTGGTACCAAAAATTGAAAATGGAAAAATATTTTTTCTTATGTATTTTACCTTTATACAAAGATTCCGGAGCTGTTGTTGTTTCGTCTATATCTTAAAAAATGGCTGAGTTATAGCATTTTGAATTTCTAGCGTGGCTGACATTTTGAAACGTCCTGAATTTTGTCACGCGATAAAAGGCGTATTTTTGAACCGATTTTTATGTAACTTCGTTTATACATAGTACATACCAATGTCTCGACCAAGTTCGTTGGCCAGCCTCATCCGGCATCTTGTTTCAAAATGGCGGCCATTTAAAAATTTAAAAAAAAATTTAATTTAAAAACGAGGTACAAAATAATTAAAAATTGAAAAAGATTTTTTCCTTATGTGCTTGAGCTTGATACAAAGATTCCGGAGCATTTTTTGTTTCGTCTATATCTTAAAAAATGGCTGAGTTATAGCACTTTGAATTTCTAGCATGGCTGACATATTGAAACGATCTGATTTTTGTCACGCGATAATATGCATTTTTATGAACCGATTTGGATGTGACAAGGCATGTGCATTGTACATACCAATGTCTCGAACGAGTACGTTGACCAACATCATTCGTCATCTTGTTTCAAAATGGCGGCCATTATTTTTTTTCTATTTTAATTTAAAATGCGGTGCAAAAAAATTAGAAATTGAAAAATATTCTTTTCTTATGTATTTGACCTTGATACAAAGATTCTGGAACATTTTTCGTTTCGTCTATATCTTGAAAAATGGCTGAGTTATAGCACTTTGAATTTCTAGCATGGCTGACATTTTGAAACGATCTGATTTTTGTCACACGATAACACGCGTATTTATGAACCGATTAGGATGTGACAAGGAATGTGCATAGTACATAGCAATCTCCCGGCCAAGTTCGTTTGCTAACTTCATCCGCCATCTTGTTTCAAAATGGCGGCCATTTAAATATTTTAAAAAAATTATTTAAAATGAGGTACAAAAAAATTAGAAATTGAAAAAGATTTTTTTCTTATGTGTTTCAGCTGTGTTACAAAGATTCAGGATCATTTTTTGTTTTGCCTTTAGTTTTGCCTCAGTTTGAATTTCGAATGTGTGTGACATTTCAAAAAATCTCATTTTTTGCTTGCAACAGCACTCGTATATATCAACCAATTTAGATATGAGTAAGCGTGTGCACAGAAATTACTAAGGTTTCGAACAAGTTCATTGGTGAGCTTTGTTGCACCCATTATGTTGTTTTAAAATGGCGGGCTGTCACCGATAATTCGGGTTAAAATAATTTTTAATATAATTCGGGATATCACCGAATTTGGCGACAAAATATAAATCACTTTAATAAAACCAGCTTTGATAACGCTGACTAATTTGGCGAAATTCTCATTCATATTCAATATTGACAAAAATTAGTATTTAACCTTCTATAATCGGTTTCCACTAATTTGAGCTCCGTGTGTTTGAATAATACAAGCTGGCTTTTAAAAAATAAGGAATATGAAAGCTACCTCTTCCTTCCGGCACTGCCGGAAGGACTTTTTCATGGTACAATGGCAACAGACAGACGGACACACGGACAGACAGACATTTTCTATAAACATGTTTTTGGAATCTCTGACCCCTAAAACGTGTAAATCCGTCGAAAACCGGAAGTCGAAAAAAATTTCGATTACAATACTTTCTTCTATTGAAGATAGAAGAAAGTAAAAAAAGCTTAAAGAACAGATTGTCAGTGACGTTATAAAGTGTAATATTTTAGCGTTCAAAGATAAATAGCGAGAGAAGCTCCATGATATAATTTCCATAAAATGAATAACCGTTTAGATTTTTCATTGCAGAAGGAAATATATTCTTTATATGCATATATTTCTTATCTTCGATTTATTTTCTATGAAATATATTATCAGAGAAATTTGAAATCGTCTTGATTAATGCAAAATATTGTCATCGAATTTTTTTCTACAACTTCCATTTAAAATACTATTTCGTATAGAAAATTTCATGATAACATTTTTCATAGTACTGTACAATATTTCGTTGGTCATGATAGTTTATTGAATATTTCTAAATTTGCTTTTTAAAGGGTGGAATATTATTTATGTCTTGTTTTATAAAAAATGGATGTTTTTGATGGGGATAGATATTTTTAGTAATTCAGGTTTATTTAAGCTAATATTTGTCAATTAATGCTTAACTTAAATATTTTGAATATAAATAATATTATAGATATTTCTTATTTTCACTAGTACTGAGTTTAATCTTCAAATAAGAGGATAATCAAGTTATACATATTGTTTAAAATTTCCGAGGAGTTTATCACCGCTTTTAAGATAAGGTATTTTCTATTTAATAGTATTTAAATTGCAGAATTCGTAATAGTCAACATTATTCCCAAAATTGTTAATATTTTGTTGCTGTTAAATGTGCTGAAAAATTCTAATAAAAAATGTGGTAAAAGTGCACACACTCTAAATAATTGAAATTTAAGCATCAAGATTTTTTTTATGTTGCTTTTACTTTAAAACTGAAAAAAAAAATCACACCATTTTTATTGTGAGCTTATTATATTTTCTTTGATTTCATACTCCTTCTTCTTTCTAAGAATGGCTGTAAATACAGTTTTAAACTAGCAATCTAGACTTATTCTCTGTTTCGTCTTCCAGTGGTTCTCAATGTCTGAGACGCAATTCATTGGGGTTTCTGAGGGAGAGAGGTCATTTCTTAATAAATGCATGATTAATTTTATATGGGTAAAAATATAAACGAAATGCAACATGCTGCATTTCTAAAGAGAAAAATCTTTACATAAATACGCACGAATGACTCTGAGTAAAAATAGCGTTATATTAAACTTTGTATAAAGAAAGGCTTGATGCAAGCAGTAACAAAGTTTCAATTCAGTTCAAAAGTTCAGAAAAAAATATTCACCTTTATCTCAGGATAGATGATTTGGTTTCAAAATTTTTAAAATTAGTGCATAAAATTAAAGTGAGGAATCGCTGTCCATGTCCAATGCTATTTCTCATGTGGGTACCTATTGTGCTCTATTACTCCCACTCAAGTTCGCTGTTCTGTTTTACCTCTAAAATTTCGAATTTTTCCTTTGTATTAACTTAAAACTTGACAGTTTTATTAGAAGTTTATACTCTTTGTTTTTTTAGATTTTTAATCCTTTTTTTATAGCACATTTCTTTTTCTTGCCATTTCTTGTGCTATTCCCGGTCTGAATATCTTCAAGTAATGAGCTATTGCTCTGAGCCATGCACTTCCATTCTTTTTTCTGTTAATCATTTGCATTTTCTCTGTGAAATAACAATAACTTAATCTATATTATTTTGAGCTTAAATTTCAAGACTTGTTTGCTCTTTTAGGCATCCTACTATTTATGAATGGCTTCAAACAGCGCTACAAAGTTAGAGCACTCCCTTTAAACTCGCTAACTCCTGTACTACTCCGAATTTTTTGTTTCCGCATATATCCTCCAATCTATATCAATTAGCCTAATTTACTTTGTAAGTTTTCAGCTCAGTTGCCATTGTTGGGATCGCATAGTATGCACTGCTAACCTGCTGAAGCTAGATTGGACGGCTTTGTCTCTTAATATACTACGAGTTTTAAGACAGATTGTGCTTAAATTTCTCCTTTAGTCCATAAACTGTGGATACTTTTAAAGGAAGCTATCTACTAATGCAAAGCGTTCGAAATTTTTATTTTTTCGTTTTAAAAATAAGACTGACCCAGAGAAGTTCAAGAATAACTATTTTATGTATTTCACAATATATAATTCCTTAAAAAGATCATTTAAATTGTTACTTTCGTAAACAAAATACCATATTTTATATGAGAAAATCCTTCTTCACCTTTTTTTGGAATTTTATAAGATATATATATATTAAAACTGCAGAGTTAAAGTAGGGAAGATTAGGGAGAGTTGACCCACTTTCTGCAAAATGATTTTTTTGTATTTTTAAATATTGAAAGTAGAATAAAGTTTTATATACCATTTTATTCGTTATACAATCAATTATCAAAATAAAATTGCTATATAAGTGTCACATATAATATATTTTAAAAATGATTGATTTTAACCATGAAAAATAATGGGTCAAGGCTCCCCACATATGGGAGGGTTGACCCACTATATGGGAGGGTTGACCCACTAATGGGAGGATTGACCCACTTTGTTTTAAAATGAAATATTTATAAAGAGAAATAAAATCAGTTTAAAAAAGCAAAATAACTTTATGTTACATGCTTTAAATTTTATAACAAAAATATTTTTTTAAAAATAAAATGATTAAACAAACCTGTTTAGACGCAATCGCAGGTCTGAGAAGAAGAAAATTTTATTTTAAACAGGTTATTTGTCTAAGCAGCTATAATTGTACAGCAAAGAAAATTAAATTTTAACATTTAAGACAGTATTCAGTTATGGACAGTTTCCGTTTTCATAGAGTTTCATAGATTATTATTTCCGGATTTAGAAGACACTGCCCCGCTTTTTTGTGTCTCCTTGCCCTTCATTTTGTAGCACTCGACCTGACAACTCTAG
Source organism: Maratus speciosus (assembly GCA_963932465.1). Lineage (NCBI taxonomy): Eukaryota > Metazoa > Arthropoda > Arachnida > Araneae > Salticidae > Maratus > Maratus speciosus. The sequence goes on along the minus strand of OZ010790.1, from coordinate 170,231,062 downwards.
TTGTCACATAGTTTGGCTTTATTTCACTGTATTCATCCTGGCGAAATTTATCTACATATCTTCCTAAAGTTTTTCTATCAATGCTATGTTCTTTTGCAGCCGCATGAGCACTTAACTTATCATTAACATATTTTAACCATTTCAGTGGTAAGTTCTTTCAGTACTAAAATATTGAAATAAATGACTAGCGCCGGAATTTATGAACAAATTTATTTGGAAATAAGAAATGGCTATATTTCACACACATATTAAATGGAAAAGATTTTAGCAAAATTCTTGTGCCTTTGTGGCGTTTGCGTGCAGTTTTTGTTGGCACAGTGTATAATAAAAAGATTTCTAAAACCACTTAATTAAGGGAGCCTTGAACATCTGGTTAACCCTCCTTCCCATTGGCTAGGTCAAGCCTCCCCACATAACCCTTTTTTAAAGAATAGCGCATTGTTATGTTAAGCCTAACTTACTGTACAATCTTTATGCCAGGAATAAAAGCTCGATTTTTCTGCATTACTTAAAACCTATTTACTTAAATTTTTATGATATATTTTATCTGAAAAAAAGATTACAAATTATTTCTAAAAACACAACTTTTTGGTTGAAAACACCTCACAATTCATTTTTTCCAGACATATTTCGATTATCTGTACGAAAAAAAGAGGCCGTTGTTTCAGCATACCAGTAGCTTTGGTTGACACCTATTGATAAAACTCTGAAATTCGTTTAAATATGAAAACTGTTTGGGTGGGTAAAACCTCCCCCATGGTCAACTTTCCCTAGTCTCCCCTATATATTAAAAATACCGAGTTAAGGAATAAATTGAAAATACTCATTTAAAGTGTATATTAAAACTACAGATTTGAGTATATATTAAAAATACAGAGCTAATATATATATATATAAACACACAATTAAAGTATATATTAAAGCTTCAGAGTTAAAGTATATATTAAGTTATGTATAAATATTTAGAGTTAAAATATATAATTAAACTACAGAATTGTAGTAAAGGTAGTTTGTTCTTTTAAAACTATCTAAAATAATAAATTTAACTGCAATATATGGGAGGTATACAGCAAAAGGTGAGTTTTATTTCTGTGAATTTCTCAATGTTCCCATAATTAATTTCTAAATTCCTTTCTATGCGAGAAAAAAAATGCTTCTGTTTATTATTAATTGAAAACTTTTTAACCCACTGGGAAAATTGAAAGAAGTTATCTGGAATATATTTTTTGAAAAGCCTATTTATCTGTCATATTCATGAACATGTATATTAAAATAAACAGGCGAATTAAATACGTTTTATACATGTAGCAGGTATTTGTAATATTACCGATAAGCTGAAATATGTCTGTTTAAAATGAGAATAAAACAAATTTGCATTTACTGTATTAAAATCTGACTATATGTTTAATTTTCACAACTATTCAACCCAGAATGTTGTCTATTGCACAAGTAAAAACTAACATCAGTTATTTCTATGGTTCTGAGGATTTAGTCGTAATAACTTTTAAAATTTCGAATTTTAAATTAGTTTAATTAAAATCGAATATCCTCTGCTAGCCGAACAGGTTAACAAAAATATTTGTTTTTGTTTTGCTTATATAAATCTACTAAAAGATTTTTAATTTACATTATCTTTTTAAAAAAAATAGAATGTAGAAAATGTTAGGGTAACTTATTTCCACATTTATTATATGATTGTTATCAAATAGCTGAAAGATTTCGATTTCATTGAATAGTATAAAATACCATTATTTCAATTTGTATAAAATTTAGATGAATATACTTTGTTAGATCATAAATTTGAAGATAACCACAGGGCATATTCTGATGTTGGGTGTTTTTGTCTGTATCACAGTAACCCACATTACAGAATTTGTCGATGTACTTCTCTGGAGAAGTTCACTTCGATAAACTAGACAAGGTTAGCTGGGCGGTTATGTCAGTATCGCCAAGTGTTTGGTCCAAACTCCTCTTGACCAATCAAATTTTAATACTCGCTCAATCTGGCATTTTTACCATACATCAAAATTATTGCTTTATGGAAAGTATTTAAAACACTTCTATTTACTTAAAAATTTTGTTGTGTTGAAGAAGCATTTTTCCAACTAAACACACCATACAATTAAAATATATAATTATATTTAAAAATAATTAGTTTTTATACGCTGCTTGCTGGTGTGACATAAAAATAACATACATTCCCAATTTGTAATACATGATTCCAAATACCTCCGAATTATAAACCGGTATATTTGTTAATACATCTATAGTTAAACTGTAACATGTGCCAAATGATCATTCATTTTCACAAGAGAATTTCATTATATCATACGATTTTTTAAAAATTGATAAATGTTAAAATCTACGTTGCTGATGTGACACTTTTTTTGCAGGTGTAGAATGTATAATAAATATACTATCTAAAAAATATATTAAAAGAACTCTTTACCGATGATGTAACTTTTAAAATTGTCGAAAATCTTGTAACACAAATTATTACTATAATTATAACATTCTTTATATAAAAATCATTATAAATTTTTTTAAAAAAATTATAACATAATATACTAATAATTCTGATTTTAATTACAAAAATTATAAAAATTATAACAAATTTAAAGAAAATAAATTGAAACTGGTGTGAATCTATAAGAACTGAAAGGTCTTCTTAAAACACCCTCAAAAACTTTTAAATGGGATAGGCCCTTCGACAGATCTGAGTCTTCCTTCGTCAGGCGCAAAAAAGACGTGCTTCTTCTATAAAAGAAGCAGCAACACTGTCAAAGAAGTCAGTTTTGCTGCTGCTTTCATAGTAGAATCACGTATTTTTTGCGCCTGACGAAGAAAGACTCAGATCTTTCAAAACACCTAGCGTATTCAAAAGTTTTTTTATGGCGTTTTAAGAAGATCTTTCAGTTCTTATAATAAACTTACTGACTAAATAACGCTATGTAAATTTTTGTTTGCATACGCAGTTGTTGAAATTGTGATGATAATGTTAATTGATGCCTCCCCTATACGACAGGCAGTGGAAGGCACATATGAAATGTTGTAAGAGCTGCTGCACAAACGTTAAATGCTGTTGCACAGTTTGCAAAAATAAATAAATAAATAAAGAAAAATAAAAAAAATAAAGAAAAAAATTCCGTGAGCATTTATCTCCAATATTTCGAGAATTAAAACAATCTGTAATGGTAAAAGGACGTTGTGATCTTCCTGTATAGCACGCCCCTCAACGCAAAATAGCACTTAAATGATACATACAAATTACTTTCTATCTGTTGTATATAAGCGTGTATTCTTTACTAAAACAGTTTTAGATTACAAATATCATCTTAACTCTCTCATGCATGAATTATTTTGCAATTGTCAAAAAAAAATTTCACTGGCAAATTAGCTTGAAATAGATGGGAATAATAACAAGAAACTTGATTTTTATTATTTTTTTAATTCTTAAGGAAGTTATATGAGCAGCCTCATATGAGGCTTGTATGCAGTAATGTTACATTTGTGGGAAAAATGTTCGAAACATTCTGGACATAAATGTACTAGACAGTGGCCACAAATATATCTAGTTTTACTCGAACAGCTTTCATTTTTGCACTTCAGAGCAAATTTACCATCAGATTTTTTGTGATAATGTTTACCATTGTCATATCTTAGTTCTTTTGCAAATAAAGACAATTTTCTTTTCTTTGCTGGACAAGAGAAAGCCGGAGAACCATTAGCGGATGGTCGATCCTTTTTCTTCAATTTGAGTGATGAGGTTCCTGTATATATTAGGCCTGTTTCTATGCTACTTTTAAACTCTAATAAGTCATTAGCAGCTCTACCGTGTTCTCACCAAAGAATCCAGGCATTTACAACAGCAACATTCAATAGATGAAAAAAAATACGCATATACCAACATTTATTTCTTTGAGAATGATGATAAAGTGCTACAAGTGAATCCATTAAGTCCATACCTCCCATATGCTGTTTATAAATTTGCACTGAGTGTGGTCTATCTATTTCTACAATGGACTTAGTTGCATGACAAAAACGTTTTGCTTTATCTGTTGGTTAAACTCCAGCAAAAGATGACACCACGTGCACGATAGCTTTATCAACCCATCGAGTCACTATTATGCTGTCCTCAGAAATAGTTGCAGAAACTGATCCTCTTCCATCTCTTAGAGAGATTTAGTATCTTTTAGCTTTTTTTCAGCGCTCTTCATTCTTTTAGCTCGAATAGTTACAACAAAATATTTTTTTTGTTTGTTTAATTCCTCAATTAGGAGAATTGAAGTAAATAAATTGTCACAATATATTTTATGATTTGTTCCAGCTATATCATGGCACAAACGCAAAACCACATCACCAGCTGCACCAAATTCTTTTGATGGTGGCATTCTTTCGCCATTTGCTCCCTGAAATATTTCAAAACAATAAACATAGACAGAAAGTCCAGCACAAACCCATATTTTAATACCCCATGGCTTTGGTTTTGATTTTATATATTGCTTAATAGAACACCTACATTTGAAAGGCACCATCACCTCATCAATTGATTGTGATTCTTCTGGCTTTGTAGCTTCATGAAATGAAGGATATCTAATGCTTATGAAGGATATCTTACAGTCTTAATCTTATCAAACGATCTGTATTATCTGCAGGAATTTTCAGGTTGTCCTGGAAATGAAGGTACTATTAATTCAAACCTATTTATAGACACAGAATCAGCTATAATGCTTAGTCGTAAGCCACCACTTGTAGACCAATATTGACGAAGTCTGGCATAACGCATGTTGGTCATTACAAAATTCCTTCCCAAAAGATTTTTCAATTCCGGAACAGTAATATTAAAATTTTCCTTGCCCTGTTGCGTAGCATAAAGGTTGTTTTGTTAACACTTGTCCTCTAAGTAACATTCTGGGAAAAGCCTATAAAATAATTTAAAGGAGTATCTCCAGAAAATTCAGATTCTTTTTCAGGTTGAAAAATTAGGGGTTCTTTAGAGAAATCATTATCTTTGTTAGCGAACCAACGTCTTTCTCTGATCATACTGGTTTTTATAGCCGGTGTCTTAGAGGTAAGATCTATGTTATTATCAATATCATTCTTACTAATGGTTCTTTGTTATGTGAATGTGTAATGCCGCTTGGCGTAGAAGGCCCAGTATTGCTTTCCTCGTTATGCCATCAATCACTGATTCAATATCATGTTTATTATTCTCAGCTGGTATGTAATCCGGATCGAAGTAGTCATCACCAACTTCATCAAATATATCATCTTCGTAATCTGAAGGAAGAACCACAAGTTGTTCTATTTCTTTTTGAGATAAATATCTCTTTCTGGATCTGCCACATTTGTTGTCCATTATAAAGCCTATAAAAAGGCAAGAAATAATTTTAAATAATATAACGGCATTAAAAAAAATAGTATAATCTATTATATCGGTCAGTCAATTCATACATTTTTAAAAATATGAAGGCTATTCTCATAATCCTATTGATATTTAATTTTTTTTTCATTTAAACCATGAAAATTACTTTTAATTTTTTTTTTATTGCTTTCATACATTTACTTTACAATAAATTCATATATATATTTCCAATATCGCACATATGTATATATGCAAATTGTCGGGTTAGTTATTACTTACACAAACACACACATATATCTATAATTCGAATTATAAAATTAATTAAAATTGCCTTTTTTATAGTTTTAAAATTTTGGAAACTTACTTGATATAATAAACAGCCTCAAATGAGGTTTGCATGCAGCGAGAGCTGTAATTGCTATAACTGCATGGAAGCCACATTTGAGGTTTCAGACTAAAACACCTTTAATTCCTCACAAAATATATTTAAATATCAATTTTTTTTTCTTTTTGTAATCAAAATGATGTAAGAAATTTAAAATACATTTTTACTTACTTGTTAAACTCCTTTGGGTGGTGGGAAGCGCTTTCTAAATCCGTTGTTTTAGCATGCTTGACTTTTGACAACAATGGATACTAAAACCTACACAAACAAAATGAAAGGCATGTGCTGCTAGCTATTGATACTTTTCAAAAGCTAATTTTGATCTCATATGAGACTACTATGCAATTCAAAATCCAAATAATTATGAATAATGATTTTTTTTTCATTTTTTTATCTGACAACCTCATATGAGGTTTTAATGCATGAGAGGGTTAAATCCTTCAGATATACTGCGATGAGAAAAAATAATTTCACTTTTCTGTTGCAGGTATGACAAAAATTTAAATTGTTACTCTTGCTAATAAAAATGAGTAAAAGTTTCTCAATAAATGAAATTCGCTTTACTAATAGTAACAGATTACTTATTAAAAAGTGAAACTTCAGAACATCAGATCTGTAATTGCAGTAAAAATTTAAATTTGATAGAATTGAGAGGAATCCGTTACGCGTATAAGGTTGGTTGGGGCAACTGGGGCATGATTTTACAATGTGACTCTGAAGCTTCTGACAATTCAGCTTCAAAAAGCTAATGTTCATTTGAATTAAAGTCTGAACTTCTGTAAATGTTTCAGTTAGGTTCTCTCTATCAGACAAAAATGCTCAAAATTACATTTTAATATTCAAGAATATAAAAATATGCATATTTCATCTTTCTTTCCTCATGGGTCCAGTTGCCCCATAGAAATGGGGTAAGTGGACCAGGAGGGTCTGTGCGTTTATGTTCTTTCATATGAGATATCAGGTCCTCTTTGATAAAGTGTAAACAACTTAAAAAATTTTAAACCAGGCAGATCATGTAAATTATATATCAGCTAAAGAACGTTGCTTTCTTCTCAATGTCTCTAATAAAATCAATAAAAGTGAAACTATTAGATTTATATATACTAGTTGCATAGCAACCCGTTGTTTTGCTTTCGAATTGCATGAGACAATCGATCTTTTTGCGAAAAATGAAATCTTAACTTTATTGTAAATTTAGAAAGCCATTACAATATTAATTTTATTAAATACAATATTTCAAATAATAAGTTATATTTACAATTTAATTCAAAAGCTTTCCCAATAAAAATGCACATATTCTATAACTTTATTTGCCTAGAGCTTTTCGTTCTTCCAAGATTTTGCTTCGAATTTCGGAGTTGGCAGAAATGATGTCATTTGGGTCAACTTATATAAAAATGAATTTGTTTGGACGAATTTATTCAGAAGCATTTTATATTTATGAATTAAAATAAATATTTAGAAAATTATTTTTCTCGCTATAACATTTCATTTTTAATGTCCGCTTCTCAAATCTTTTATTAGCCATCTTAAGGCAATAGCTGAAAATCTACTTTTCGACTTTAAATTAAATGAAAATAGCGTACGATGTTTTTTGTTTTTTTGTTTTTTTTTGACGTCAACATAATTTATCTCAATGTTCCAATCGAGAGTAGAATTTGTGTTTCTAAAATAAACGGATTCCTGAAGCTTCAATATGTGTGAGTTTGTATTTCGTGAAATTTTCTTGAAATTAAAAACTACAATAATTTTTTCACTATTTATTCAAATAAACGTTAATTTCAATTTAAAAATGATTTCAAACAATGATATATAATAATCTTTGTAAGTTTTCCTTTGCTCTCTTTTATCCAGAAAAATGGAGCAATTTTAGTTTCCATCATTACAGAAATGTCACTAAAAATGACGTAAAAATTTATATCTCGAAAACTAATCAAATTTTAAAATTCTACGACCATTTTTAACATCCTAGTACCCATGCGGATAACTGGCGTTAATTTGATCACCCAACATTCCATATTCTAGGAGGAACAGCTGTGAAATACAAACGGACAGTCACTTTTTAATATAATAGATTGATGAAGTTTTAATTTCGCTATAAAAAAATTAGTCAGGGACAAATACTGAATTATTTATATTATTTAAAGTGCAAATGGCTTATTTCGTAAATGAGCCTGTACGCAATGGATATAGATTAAAAAACATTATGCTTGAAAATTATTTAAAAAGACATAATAAATAAATCAATTAAGATAAAGTTTTCAAGCAAATTGCATTTGAAAGTAGATATTATTTTCCTATATAACGGGTGTAAAAATTGAAGATGCGCGAAATTCAAAAAATTGCTGGAGCAAAGATTGCAAAACCGACATTTAATCGTCAAGCGTTTCCATTCTCAAAATGACGTCAGCCTTACGCACGGACATATTTTTCCTTTATACAGATAGATTTTCAAAGGTGAAGCTCCGTTTGTCAGCTAAAACTTTGCATGTGAAAATGTATTCTTTTGGCTTGAGGTTCTAATTTCAGTACCGCGAAGTACAAATTCCAGAAACTGATGTCTTTTGGATGTATTCGTGGTAAAATATAGTTTTATCAAAGAAAAGGATTGTTTTCTTTTAAATATGGCACTTACTGAAGCATTACGCCAAGTGTCTCAAATTCGGTATTTGCCGAATGAAAATATATTGTAACATTAGCTTTATGAGCGAAAATGTTTTTTAAATAGTGACGTCATTTTCTGTTCAGACTTAAAATAAAGTTATTTTTAATTGTAATGAGTAAATGATATCAATAAGTATAAATAAACCCCAATATTTCTTTTTTTCTGTAACAGTGGAAATAATACGATTGCTACCATTTTGATGAAATTAAAAAAAAAAAAACTTTTCAAATTAAATTAAAAATATAAAAGTAGAAATATTTAGAAAAATAGCTAGTGCGAGGACATCTACAAATGAACAGCTTTCATTTAAAAAAAGAATTATTAGCAAAGTTGGTACATTAGAAAGTTCAGGGAAGATGTCTAAAAAAGCTATCTTGTGTTTTCAATATATAGATTATTTTTTCTCTTTTACTTTAACAGTTGCCTAGCAACTCTATTTCATACAAGTTACATTTAAAAGCACTTATTTTTCCCAATTCGGCTCTAAAAAGTTTAATTGTTCGTTGCATATATGATTTTTCTGTAACAGTGGAAATAATACGATTGCTACCATTTTGATGAAAAAAAAAAAAAAAAAAAAAAAAAAAAAAAAAACTTTTCAAATTAAATTAAAAATATGAAAGTGGAAATATTTAGAAAAATAGCTAGTGCGAGGACATCTACAAATGAACAGCTTTCATTTAAAAAAAAAGAATTATTAGCAAAATTGGTACATTAGAAAGTTCAGGGAAGATGTCTAAAAAAACTATCTTGTGTTTTCAATATATAGATTATTTTTTTCTCTTTTACTTTAACAGTTGCCTAGCAACTCTATTTCATACAAATTATATTTAAAAGCACATATTTTTCCCAATTCGGCTCTAAAAATTTAAATTGTTCGATTACATATATGTTAAATTCGTGCTTTTTAATATAATATTCTTTTATTCATTTATTGATGAAGCTATAATTTCGTTGTAGAAAATTAGCAGGAGCGAAATTCTGAACTTTTTTTATGTGCAAATTGCTTATTAATATTTCGCAATGGAGCCGGCATGGTAAAATCATTTAATTGATAAATAAAAACGAAATAAAGCCAAAACTCACTGGGTTTTATAACAGACGATATTCTTGACATAGCACATATTTTAATTTCAATTTTCTTAGGTTTTTATGAGAAAATGGCAACAAAAAGATACAGCAATCTACTATTTTCATTTCCCCCCCTTTACTTTCAACAGAAATGGAGCTGCCACGATTACAAAAAAAGTAATAAAAACTACAAAAAAAATAATATCTTAAAATTAAATTGAGATACAGCTTTCAAACAAATTGCATTTAAAAGAGCATTTTTTCCTTATACGTCGGTGTAAAAATTTAAAATGTGCGATGTTTAGAAGTTTAAAAATTTGCAGTAGAGAAAATTGAAAAATCAAAATTTTATTTCAAATTTCAAAGTGTTGCCATTCGCAAAATGACGTATGCGTTACGCACAGATATGTTTGTCCTTTATTTATAATATAGATAGTCCATACAATAGAGACCGTACAGGGGCTTTACTAGCAAAATTCATGGTAGATCTAGGAAAAGGCTTACTATATGTTTTTGGGTCACTGAATCCGAATTTTTAACTTCCCACCAAAATTTCCGCCGGCAACCCCCGCAAATTTTGGTAAAATGTCCACCAAAAAAGGTTTTTATTAAAAAAATCAATGTTTTTATTGTTTTAGGGAAAAAGTATCTAGAAATTCAAAACGTAGACAAAATTTGCAACAAATTAGATAGATGACATTATGACTTATGATGAAGGGGAAGGGTGGATCTGCCTCGGAACATGCGCGCGGTGCTGCGTGAACTAAGTTGCGCAATTCCACTTAACCACTCACACGTTTACATTCCCCCTCCGAACTTTCTCATAAGGATTATTTTAAGTTTTTTGGGTCGCTGAATCCGAATTTTTAACTTCCACCCAAAATCCCCCCCCCCCCGAAAACCCCCCAAATAGTTGTTTTGAACTTAAAATTCTTATTGTTTTAGGGAAAAGCATTACGAAATTCAGAAACTAGACAAAATTTGCAATATTTAGGATACATGACATTATGACGTAGGATGAACGGGGAGGGGGAGGGCTGCCTATGAACATGCACTGCGGCGCTACGTGCATTAAGTTATGAAGTCCAGGCAATAGGGGATTTTACCTGGAAAAATTAATACTAGTTCTGGATTTCAACTCACTTTATGTTTTTTGGGTCGCTCAATCCAAATTTGTAACTTCCCACCAAAATTTCACCCGGCAACCCCCTAAAAAATTGATTTTTTGAAAAAATTAGGTTTTTGAGAAAAGCGCGCGGGGAATGTTCCGAGGCAGCCCCCTCTCTCCCCGTTTATCCTACGTCATAATGTCATATATCCTATTTGTTGCAAATTTTGTCTAGTTTCTGAATTTCGTAATGTTTTCCCCTAAAACAATAAGAATTTTAAGTTAATAACATCTATTTTGGTGGGGGGGAATTTTGGGGATAAGTTAAAAATTCGGATTCAGCGACCCAAAAAACTTAAAATAAACCTTATAAGGAAAGTTAGGAGGGGAGATGGGAGGGCGAATGTAAACGTGTGACTGGTTAAGTGGAATTGCGCAACTTAGTCCACGCAGCACCGCGCGGATGTTCCGAGGCAGACCCCCCTTCCCCTTCATCCTAAGTCATAATGTCATATATCTAATTTGTTGCAAATTTTGTCTACTTTCTGAATTTCTAGATACTTTTACCCTAAAACAATAAAAAAATTGATTTTTTTAATAAAAACCTTTTTGGGGGGGGGGGTTTACCAAAATTTGGGGAGGTTGCCGGGGGAAATTTTGGTAGGAAGTTACAAATTCTGATTCAGCGATACAAAAAACATAAAGAAAGCGGATTTCCAGAACTACCATTAATTTTTCTGGGTAAAATTCCCAATTGCCTGGACTAATACCAAAACATAAAAATTAGGTAAGTACTTATGTACTTTACAATAGGTAGTAAGTATAAAAGTCACATGGGTATTTTAAGGAAACAAATAGCAAGGTAAATCTATGAACAAACGGCTACGTACGTGCTTAAATACTTTATCTGTATCCAGGGGTCGCATTACGTAGGGAAAATTTTATTGTTCCTACCAAAACCCATAATGACTTACCTTCATGATCATTTTATTTAACATATTCTAAAGAAAGGTGCGATGAAGATATTATTTTCAAAATAGTGGTCGGAACAATAAAAGTTTCTCTATAGAATGTGACCCCTGTGTATGATACAATTTCAAGGTTTAGTTATCTCGTTTTCAGGGGAAAGGTATTTGCATTCGTAAAATGTTGAAATAATTTAATGACACCAGTATTTACAAGAGAATCTATTTGTAAACAAATAAAAGTATATTTTCCCGTACTTAATAAAGGTGAAATTTTCATTATAAAATTCTGGTGCCAATGTGACAATTAGGGATTAAAATTGTGTGATGCCATAACGGCATCACCGCGTCTCAAGGGGTCAAGAAATTTGGTTATATACCACCCAATATGCTTTTTTTTTTAAATTTTATTACGTAATTTTAATAAGGTATTCTATAATTTTCTTTATTGTGAGCAAAAAATGGAGAAATTTATTTCCCGTAGTAAGAGAAATTCAAAAAAAAAATATTTATAACTATTGGGGTAACTGGACCATGCTGGGCCCAGTTACCTCAGATACATGTCCCAGTTACCCCATTCTTGAAAAATTTATGGTGTAACTGACACAGGGCTTACATTCGAAACATGAAGTACATATGTATAGATACCTAATAATATTAATGTAGCTATATGCCTAACCTTAAAAAAAAAGATTGTTTAATAAAAGTACTTACAGTATTTTAATAAAAAGCCGAGGAAGTTCAACCATATTGACGTTGTTCTTAGAAAAAGAAACGTAAATTTTTGACAATCTAGCACAGGAAATTGATAGTTATGATTGAGTTGACACATGTTGTTTTAGGAAGTAGAGATTAAGGTGCATTGTTCACAAAAGCTAAAACTTAAAAAAAAAAAAAAAAAAAAAAAAAAAAAATCAACAGTTTTTTATAAAATAGCCTATGGCCCAGTTACCTCGTGGGTCCAGTTACCCCAACTAACCTTATATCGCAAAATTCAAAACATGAATTTTAATAGTTTAACACATTTCACTTAATTTTCTGCTAAATATTTAAATTGGAACTTCTACTAGTTAATCCTCCTTAATTCAGATTTTTTGGATGAATTCCATCTGATGTCCACATTTTCGTGCATTTGCCATGATCGTACATCACAATTTTTATTTAAAGGTATTCGACTATATAACTGCTATAACTACATTATTATTAAATTTGTAATCTTATAGGTAAAGGATATGGGTTGATAAGAACTATTTTTCTTCCATCATACACGCGAAAATAAAGTTTCGGATTCCGACAGTTTCTCAGTGTCATGTATACTTAAAGATGCGTAACGTATCAATCGCCCAACGGGTTTTCTTTTATTGTAAGATTTACGTGATAAATAAAATAGCAAGACATAGAAATTATAGACCGAAAATAAAGTGTTTAGGATTTTCCAACATATTTGTCGTTTTTTTTTTATCTAATTATTTTTTTAAAGTAGCGTTTCATGAACCAAATCAATTTTAACTTGTAATGATACTACTCTTTATAAGCTTTTATATGAACATTAATAGTCCAGGCAATAGGGGATTTTACCTGGCAAAATTAATGGTAGTTCTGGAAATCGGCTTACTTTATATTTTTTGGGTCGCTGAATCCAAATTTGTAATTTCCCACCAAAATTTCTCCCGGCAACACCCCCCCCCCAAATTTTGATAAAACCCCCCCCCCAAAAAAAAGGTTTTTATTAAAATAATCGATGTGAGTGGTTAAGTGAAATTGAGTAAAGTAAACGATATGTAAGTGAGTAAACGATGTGAGTGGTTAAGTGAAATTGCGCAACATAGTCCACGCAACACTGCGGCGCATGTTCCGAGGCAGATCACCCCCATTCCCATTCATCCTACGGCATAATGTCAAATGTTATTTGTTGCAAATTTTGTCTACTTTCTGAATTTCTAGATACTTTTCTCCTAAAACAAACAAACCTGATTTTTTTAATAAAAACCTTTTTTGGGGGGCATTTTACGAAAATTTGGGGGGGGGGGTTGCCGGGGAAATTTTGGTGGGAAGTTAAAAACTTGGATTCAGCGACCCAAAAAACATATAGTAAGCATTTTTCCAGAATTACCACGAATTTTGGTAGGTAGAGTCCCTATACGGTCTCTATTGCGTGGACTATATTTTATTTTGGTTCATTGTGCACTTGTACCTATTAGAGAAAAAAAAAATATTTCGTGCGAGTATCAAAGGCGGGTATCAGTTGCACTGCTATCGGAGCATGTTCAGATTTGTTTTGCCGCGCTCTAAAAGTATTTACCTACTTCAGATGTCAATGTTGTGTTCTAAAACTGTTGTTATAATTATTTATTGAAGAACTTAATAATAAATAAAGCCTGTAAGTCAGTGTGATTGTTGTAAAACCTGCCGAAAAACAAATATTACTTTTCGTATTTGTTTAAACAGAAAAGTTATATCTCTAAATAGATGTTCAAAAAACTGCGATCTACAGAGTGGTTTTAAGTTGTGCTTTAAATACAGCTGATAAGCATTTTGTGTGCTTCGGCTCGAAATGCTCCTATTTCGTCTTCTGTGGTAACAATAAGGGATCGTGGGTCAACAAGTTCTGCTGACGACACCATAAATAAGAAACCTAATATATGCATTTATCAATACCTCGTTGTCACAACTCTAACACTTGTTCTATAATATGTAAGCGTAAGAATTCCCTTGTGACTGTACCAAAAACAGCTCAAACTGAAACCTTTACAGAAATGAAATTTATATTTCGTCGGGAAAATGATGCTGTAAAACTCATATTACAGGATCAGTAGTAAGTGAGTTGGATCTGCAAGCTTTACGCCCTGAAAGTGAGAATACATCAAAATACGAAAAAGATGTTGAAAGACTTTTAAACAATATCAGAAAGGTAGCAAAGAAAAGAGTTCTCGATTTTGGCACACAAAGGCGAACTTTCTGAGTCCGATTAATATACGCTCGTTTGTATATCCATGTCTGATTTTAACCGTATTTTTACCTGATTGCCAAGAAGGGTTATGTGGTTCACGCGTATCTAGGTATGTGGTTTTCTCGAAACCTTCCAACGGCTGGATGAATTTTAATAAATGAGGTCTCTATCGTTTCGTCTTAACTGTCCGATGGTTATAGGCTAGGTTTTATTTTTATAAATTAAAAATGGCGGCCGTAAAATACAAAATGGCGGTAGAGACGAAAAACATTTTTTATGCACCATATTGCACATGTCATTGGATAGGTCATTCAAAATGAAGACGATGTTCATTGACTATTTTACAGTCAGAAGCTCCGTTTAAATATTACACAACCTGGAAGTTGTATAGGTAGGATCTCTAGCTTTACTGCAACTCTAACCATCATAGACATCTATAGACCTCATCAAAACAGTGTTTATAGATAGGAACTAACAATTAAACACAACATAAAAGTCATCAATACAAGTAAATAAAAATAAACGCTCAGAGGGTTCCGTACAATAAATATATGAATTATTAACTGCATTATTAAAAAATTCGTTACAAAAAGAACTAATCGGGTGTACCAATCACAAAACTTTCATCTATCTCACACACATTAATACTACAAAATTCACTATCACACTGCCAAAATTAAATAGTAATCTATGCCCATCATGATGATTCTAAATATATGAAATTGCGTGCATTTAGTTCTTGAGATATGGTTACCGCTGAAATCGTGTAATTACTGTAAAACGCAGCCTAGCAGGGCACCTATTAGGTGATTTACACCAAAACCTAATCAGCAACAATTTATGTCAACGTCTAACTGAATCTGAAGTTTGGGGCAATTCCGTGGATTAGTTTTTTGAGATAGAGCTATTGCGAAAAGCGTGAAAATTCCAGCATAGCAGCGCCACCTATTGGGCGATTAGCGCCAAAACTGAATCAGCAACAACTTGTGTCAACGTCTAACTAAATCTGAAGTTAGATGAAAATTCATACATTAGTTCTTGAGATAGACCAATTGCACGAATCGTGAAAACAGCAGCACCAACTTTTGGTTGATTTACACCAACACGTAATCAGCACCAATTCATATCAACGACTATCTGAATTTGAAGTTTGATGAAAATCCGTGCATTAGGTTTTGAGATAGAGTTATTGCGGAAATCATGTAAACCCTACAAAATGCAGCATAGCAGCTACACCTGATGGGCGATTTACACTAAAGCGTAATCAGAACCAACTTAAATCAAGGACTAACTAAAACTGAAGTTTTATGAAAAGCTGTGCATTAGTTCTTGGAATAGAGCTGTTGTAGGAATAGCGAAAAATACAGCATAGCAGCGCCACCTGTTGGCAATTTATACCAAAAACTAATCAGCACCAATTTATGTTAGGGACTACCGGAATATAAACTTTTTTTTTAATTCCGTGCATTAGTTCTTGAGATAGAGCGCCCACAAAATTTGTGTCACATACAGACAGACAGATGTCATAGATTCACAGACAGACATTTTGTGAAACATGTGTTTTGGGATCTCTGACCCCTAAAATATGTACATCCGTCGAAAACCGAAAGCCGAACATTTTCACGAATCCAATACTTTCTTCTTGTAAACATAGAAAAAAGTAAAAAATAAGACTTTGTAAAAATATATACAAAGTAGTGTTTGGTATAGCTGTATATATACTAGAAAAGTATAAATGGGTATACTGTAAAAGTTCAAATAGATATGAAGCCTAATAATATAAAATATTGCTATTCTGTATAACTCTTATTTAAATCTTATCCTAATCTGTTTACGATGAACTTAACTGGGCACTGGCAATAAAAATAGTGTACATTTAAACTTCATTTGGCATTTCATAAAACAAAACTCTGCGTCGTAATAAACTTTTTTTTTACAGTGTAGCTGAAACAAAACCATTGTTCAATGTAAACTTGGCATTGTGCTAAGCGCGCTTCGAAAGGAGGTCACAATTTTGCAACGCCGAATGGTCCGTGCCACGTTTTACCAGAAAGGTTTTTAATTAACTTTTATAGACCCGGGAGGAGTATTGAGAGATCCACTCAATGCAAACTAGTCGCGAATCCTACATAATTTATGTGATTAATTCTAATTAAATTAGTCGGTTTTTAACAATTTGTCGTTTATTACTTTTATAGTGTTACTGGGCATTAGACAAATATATCATTAAAAGTTGTTATCTAGGCCTTAAATGCCGTTGGTACATAGAAATTTGTGTGTAACGGAAAATGTGATTTTCTCAAAAACTATGTGACGTAGGGCTACTATCGCTATAACTTTTTGCAAAGTTTAAGTTAACGTCAACTATCTCAAATTTTTTCATAATTTTAGTTTCAGTAGATTCGGAAATAGATGGGGGGGGGCATATTTTTGCACTACATTTTCGATGTTTTCTCTGAAAATATAATGCCTAAAATTAAAAGAAATTTATTTTTGAGTTCAGCGCTACGAAAGATTTCACACGATACCCCAAACGATATACAAAGAAAATATTTTTTTTTCAAGTAACTTAATTAGCCCCTCTACATTTTTCCTTAAAATATTTATAAATGTTTAATAATCTGAAAATATGTGGGTTAATAGTCTTTATTACTTCCCCCAATTTGAACTTTCCACGTTCCATAGTTTACCAGTAAAATTTCCGTGACAGACAGACACAGGAGTGATATTATAATGGTTCCATTTTTACTTTTTAAGTACGGAAATCTAAAAATATGTAAGTAATATAAAAAATAGTTTCACATTGATGAGAAATAATTAATTAGTTCACTTCTTAAGCAGTCCGGCTTTTTGATTTTTTAAATTTAAGTAACTTATTGTACTAGTAATGATTAAAATCATTAATGTCCAAAATGCGTTCCTCAAAAAAGATATCACCTCGTATTTGCTTGTCAGTCTTACTTGTAAAGCTTAGAACTAGTCTCTCTAATGGTGCTCTGTCCACATTATTCAATATAAAAAAATATTAATATCATCTTCTGTGCAATGTGCACACCAAGCTTTGATTGAGAACTTTGTTCCACTACACCTTGGAATGAAACACGTCACCAGATTACCGGTTATTGAAAAGTATTCGAGACCTTTAGCAAGAAGATTATTTAATCCCAATGACAACAATGATACTGTGATACTTCTTGCTGATGGCACGTACATTTATATCCAGAAGTGTTCGAACTATGCCTTTGAGAGACGACCTTTCTTGTTACACAAATGAAGACCTTTGGTTAAACCTATGATGTTGGTCACTACTTCAGGTTACATTTTGATTGTCTTTGGAACTTGCTTCACGGGTTCAAAGAACAATTACGATAACATACTTACTCATATATTAAGAAAACATACACACAATATCAGAGAGTAGCTGAAGACAAATGTTGTTATGATTATTGGTAGAGGCTTCGTGGATTGTTTGAAGCTTCTGGAAGAAATGAGTCTCGTACATGAAATGCCTAAATTTCTAAACAAGTAACAACAGTTTACAACAGAGGATGCTAACGAGACGCGTCTTGTGACAAAGTTCGGAGGGTCGTAGAAGCCGTTAATGGATAGTTGGAAAACTGGAGAGTATTGGATAAAGTAATACCACATACGCAAATACTTTATATTGGCTACTAATTGCGAATTATATAAGCTATTTATAATGTTTTCCATCCTACAAGGATTAAAAACATTGAAGATGCCGATATAATCGCTAAACAGGTGCTTGATTTGTTTAAAAAGCCTAATTACTTAAAACAGACAGCCGAAGAAAAAGGATGGACGAGAAAAAAGGCGATCTTGATTAAACGAACTGATACAAATCTTCAAGATTTTCCACGCGTAACTTGTGGGGAGCTGCGACAAATAACTCATGTAATATAATACCTTAAATAAAGTCAATCTTACACTCAAGAGCACTTAAATAAAGAAGGCATGTACTCTCTTTACATACATCACGAAGATGAGTCTGTTCTCCGAATTCAATTACGATCACGACACACACTTGCTAAAAACTATAATATTTAGATAAAAACAGAGCGAAGCAACAGCGCACAATGGCACTGTCAATGTAAAGAAGGCGCAAGGGTCGTAGGGTGCTGTGCGCATGCTGGTTCCGTATTATTGTTTCTGGATCACTGGCGCCACAACTCAACCGAAAATAAACAAGTAAGAAAAATCATGCGTTAAGCACAGATTATGAAACACTTTCCAAAACTTCCTGAATGCTTTAACAAAACTTCGTTATTTACGGAAATAAGGTATATAAGAGAACTAAGAAAACATTTTAGAAAACGCATTGAACAACACTGTTTTCAACATTTAACATTGAAAACATTTGAAAAACTGAGGATTTCAGCAGTTACCGCCCATAGCAAATATGTATACCAATTTTTTTGAACAGCCCTGTATTTGATCTGTAGGTTGATATGTATACTATATAACGGGGAAATTTAGTTTAGAAGAAAACACATAACAGGTTGAAATTTCTCTTTCAGCAATTTATACTAATAGATGAAAACGTACTTGTATACTTTTGTACAACCTTGTAGTTAACCTAGTACCTTTATTACACGCCACTGTTTAGCTAAAGTTTAATTCAAAGTAAAACACTCTTAAAACTACTGGAATCTCATTCCCAGAAATTATAATTTATAGGCGGCCATGTATCCATTTCTTTGCGTGATCCTGTATATAATTTTATCTATGTTCTACAAACATTTCTTAGTAAACTAAATGCAGCTCAGCGTAAAAATCCATAACTTATTTAAGAACCACCTTTAAGCAATTTGCAATCGTACACAGTGACCATTACGAATTCTTTTTGTAGCCCTGTATATGAATTACAGCATTTATACACACCATATACAATGCATAAATATATAGTGAAATATAAAGGCACATAACATAATTAAAAATGCATTTCCAGCAATCAATCGCTTCCGTACAGTACTTCGAATACAACATAGTATCTGAAATCTTTTGTGTGTCCCTGTAAATGCTATGCACTTCGTACTATACATGAAATAAGTTATAGTAAGCCTCAGTGACGTATATCAATTTCATTATACATGAAATAATGTAACATAATTAAAATACGCCGTAGGAAATTCTCTACATCCCTATAGCATTATGTAATGGAATTCTTTTTTGTGGCCCTGTAAATGAATAATAATTATTCTTTGCACCGCTTATTCTACAGAATGTATATTTTAGTGTACCTAATAAATGCATATCAATTGTAACACGTTTGAAAGCATGTAACATCATTAAAAATCATTTTAAACGATTTTTTCCCATAGGCCGTAATGTAATGGAAAACTTTTGACTGTCCCTGTAAATGAATTAAACATGCTACAAACTTCATTTGAAATAGGATTCGTGCTATGTTAGAGGTCACTTACATCAAAAAATTTCAGAACGATCGGAGTATATTTACCGGAGTTAGAGTGGGGCAGACGGACAGACAAACCGAAGTCATAAACACTTTTCAACTTTGTTGGAAAGTGTTAGAAAACAAGTCTTGAATATGCTCATACACTACAAGACGCCGCCGATGGATGGTACAGTAGTAATTCAGGTGAAGGAAGATAAATCTAAAACTCATTGCCAAAATTGTCTTAAACTATGATTATTTTCGGTTATTGATTATTTCCGATATTTCATATTTTGAAATAGTAGTCTTAATAAGCTCTATTCATCTAAATTTTGCATTCAGTGTTGTATTTACTATTGATTATATGGATTAAAACTAATGACAAAAGTGTTTATGTTCATTAATGTACATAATACTTACTTAATTATATATTTTATTTTTCCCCTCTTTTATGGAATTTCCATACAAAAAATATATATTTTCTAATTTGTTATGAGGTATACTAATGAAAAAAAAATATACATCACATTAAGGGACTGATGGGCGAAAAATGGTCTTTATCAACCCAGCTCCTTTGTGTTCGGTTTGGAGTGAGGTACTTCTTGTTTGGACTAAGTGGAGTGGACTGTGATAGTATTATTATTATTATTATTTTAAATTGTCTGCCGACGTGTATTATAAGAACTTAAAATTTTTATGTTCTGTTGCAACATGTGTATCCCTACTCATCCAATTTGCCATAGAAATTCGTAAAGATCTGTTTACGTATATGCTGATATCTGAATATATGTATGATATACAGGGTGTTTCACTACCAGACCGACAAACTTTGAGGAGTGATAGTAGACATGAAGACCAACATTATTAAATGGGAAACTATGGGGCGCAAACGTCTTCTGTAGGAGCTAGGGGTCATTAAAGTTTAAGGTCCAAAATTTCAAACGATGATAAAAACGGAAAAAAAGGGTCGATTCGGTTGCAGTTTTCGCTAAAATCATTCTTTATATCACGATTTTCTTAAAAATGTTTTTTTTAAGGTTACGTTCAAAAATTGTCGATAGAGGGCGCTTTAGACTTTAGAGTAACGAACAACTACTTTTTACCGTTATTTTTTGTATGGGGTTAAAATTACTCTAAAGTTTAGACTAACTTAAATTTTAAACCCAACATCGAAAACATTGGAATCGGGTAACTAGCGAAAATTGAACTGTGAACAGAGGGGGAAGATTTTAAAAGCTCATAAACATTGAACAAACTAATCGATTTTGTTGCGGTTTGCATGTAGGTCATTCTCTTGGTAATTATTTTATTCAAAATGACGTACAGCTTTGGTGTCCTCATTTTTTGATACAGGGCTCTTCCGACACATCTCCGACATTTCAAAGACACTACTCGTGGGTGTTTTACTACCGGATCAATATATTTCCAGGAAGTGTTAGGAATGCAAAGACGACTCGGAATAACATAGGAATGTAACGTCCGAAATGCCTCTTTTGCGAGTAATGGTTAAAAGAAGCAGAGAAAAAAGCAACAGAAAGAAGCAGAGAAACATCAACACGTTAATGTGACAGAGAATAGTTTATTTAAAGGTTTTATTACAAAAGGTGTTCGAAATTACGACTAGAAGTAGTCCGGCAAGCTTGACAGCAGCGTCTAATGGAATTCCTCACGCTCTGGAAGATTCCTGACATCTCTGATAGCTTTCTGGCAGCTACAGAAATACGAGCCGCGAGGTCTTCAACTGAAGGTACGGGAGTATCATAAACAAAACTTTTTATTTGACGTTTTGTAGTAAAACCTTTAAATAAACTATTCTCTGTCACATTAATGTGTTGATGTTTCTCTGCTTCTTTCTGTTGCTTTTTTCTCTGCTTCTTTTAACCATTACTCGCAAAAGAGGCATTTCGGACGTTACATTCCTATGTTATTCCGAGTCGTCTTTGCACCCTAACACTCCCTGGAAAGTATGTTGGTCTGGTAGTAAAACACCTTGGAGTAATATCATTGAAATGTCGGAGATGTGTCGGAAGCGCCCTCTATCAAAAGATGAGGACATCAAAGCTGTACGTCATTTTGAATAAAATAATTACCAAGGGAATGACCTAAACGCAAACCTCAACAAAATCGATTAGTTTGTTCAATGTTTATGAGTGTTTAAAATCCTCCCCCTCTCTTCACATTTCAATTTTCGCTAGTTACCCGATCCCAATGTTTTCAATTTTGGGCTTAAAATTTAAGTTAAAGTCTAAACTTTAGAATAATTTTAACCCCATACAAAAAATAACGGTAAAAAGTAGTTGTTCGTTACTCTAAAGTCTAAAGCGCCCTCTATCGACAATTTTTGAACGTAACCTTAAAAAAAATTTAAGAAAATCGTGGTATAAAGAATGATTTTAGCGAAAACCGCAAACGAATCGACCCATTTTTCCGTCTTTTATCATCGTTTGAAGTTTTGGACCTTAAACTTTAATGACCCCTAGCTCCTACAGAAGACATTTGCGCCCCATGGTTTCCTATTTAATAATGTTTGTCTCCATGCCTACTATCAGTCCTCAAAGTTTGTCGGTCTGGTAGTGAAACACCCTGTATATGTGTGTGTGAGACGTATACATGTAAATGTATAGTGTAATGAAAGGATTGTATCGGTGAACGGAAAAATATATTTATTACGGAGTATTTAACATGAAGATAATTCAAAATATATACGAAATCAAAACTTATCCGCAATTTAGTTATAAATTTTATTGCAATACAAATAGGAAACTAACGTTAACATCATTTTTCAATATAGTGTCCTCGCTTTTCATCGCATGTGGTCCATAGCATTCGGTTCCAGGTTTTTGGCTGAGCAGAGAGCCAAGCATACACCGACTTTATACAACGCAAGACTGGTGTGGATAATTTCGTAAGCAGAACCATGACTAATTTGCAGACGATTTGCTACTCCATTAATAGTCACTCGTCTGTGTAACAGAACCATGTCACGTGCACGCCCAATGTTGTCATCATTTGTGGCCGAACACGGTCGTCCGGCTACTTCCTCATGCGTGACACTTTTGCGACCATTTTTTAATTTTTCATTCCATTTGTAGACCCATTTGCGGCACAGTTCCCGTATTGTGCCAAAAGTCTTCGATAGATTGCGAATCCTGTTACACCTTCCGATCACAATAACCGGATCACTGCTCGTTAGTCTTTTTCGGTGCAAACCTCTAATTGCGCGCTCATGATCTATCGGCACGAAAAGGAAGACAAATGAGGAATTACGACCAAACTTTCAAAGCATGACCACAACAGCATAACAGTAAAATAAACGAGGACAGAAGTCCGTATGAACATAATAAGAAGTTTTTGAACATGCCAAATTGAGGATAATTTTTTACTTAACCTCGTATGTTGGACCTCTTATTATCTTAACTCATGAGGAATAGAAGCAAAATCGACCACTTAAAAACAGGAAGTTTTTACATCTTTTCTTACAATCAATCTGTTTTTAACACTTTCCAATAAAGTTGAAAAGTGTTTATGACTTCTGTTTGTCTGTCCGTCCATCCGCTCCCGTAAATATGCTCGGATCATTCTGAAATTTTTGGATGTTAGTGACCTCTACTATAGAACGAACCCTATTTCAAATGAAGTTTGTAGTATGTTTAGTTCATTTACAGGGACAGTCAAAAGTTTTCCGTTACATTACGGCCTATGGCAAAAAATCGTTTAAAATAATTTTTAATGATATTACATGCTTTCAAATATAATAAAATTGATATGCATTTATCAAGTGCACTAAAATATGGAGTCTGTAGAATATGTGGTGCTACGAAGAGTTATTATACATTTACAGTGCTACACAAAAGAATTCCGTTACATAATGATATAAGGTTGGAGGGAAATTATTCCGGCGTATTTTAATGATGTTAAATTATTTCATGTATAAGGAATTGATATATCTCCCTGAGGTTTAGTATAAGTTATTTCATGTATAATACGAAGTGCATAGCATTTACAGGAACACACAAAAGATTTCAGATACTATATTGTATCCAAAGTACTGTGCAGTAGCGATGATTGCTTGAAATGCATTTTCAATTATGTTATGTGCTTTTATGTTTCAATATATTTATGCATTGTATAGGGTGTGTATAAATGCTGTAATTTATATACAGGGCTACACAAAAGAATTCGTAATGGTCACTGGGTATGAGTATAAAATGCTTAAAGGTGGTTTTTAAATGAGTTATGCATTTTTACGCTGAACTCAATTTAGTTTACTAAGTAATGTTTGAAGAACATGGATAAAATGATATATAGGGTCACGCAAAGAACTGGATACATGGCCGTCTATAAATGAAAATTTCTGGGAATGTGATACCAGTAGTTTTAAGTGTGTTTTACTTTGAATTAAATTTTAGCTAAATAGTGGCGTGTAATAAAGGTACTAGGCAAACTACAGGGTTGTACAAATTTATACAAAGTACAAAGGTATTGTTGTACAAAGGTATACAAGTATGCTTCCATCTATTAGTATAAATTGCTGAAAGAGAAATTTCAACCTGTTATGTATTTTCTTGCTAAACTGAATTTCCCCATTATATTGTAGTACATATATCAAACTACAGATCAAATACAGGACTGTTCAAAAGAATTGGAATATATATTTGCTATGAACGGTAACTGCTGAAATCAGTTTTTCAAATATTTTATGCGGTTTCTAAAATGTTTACTTAGTTCTCTTATATACCTTATTTTCCTAAATAACGGAGTTTTGTTAAAGCTGTCAGAAAGTGTTGGAAAGTGTTTCATAATCTATGCTTAACGCGTAATTTTTCTTACTTGTTTGTATGTAAAGAGGTAATTTTGTAATCCATTTTTAACCCACTTCTTGATAGTCTAGAATTATAAAAATTATCTCCACATGTGTGTTTCTAACAACAATATAACATATTTATTTTTTTTAAACTTATTTATAAAAAATGCATTAATTTTAACTTTAAGGCATTTTTACTTTAACCCGAGAATTTAAATCGCGAAATATTTTCTGTAACTCACAGAATTGTACATTAATTGAAACAAAAATGGATAATGGATGTAATTATGCATAAATACATGTTTGTAAAAATTTGCCAAATAGCTGTGAATATGCAACAATGAATCGTTTTAAAGGATAAAAAGTGAAAAATAAGTTATAAATCAGAAATTAAGAGTATAATAGTTTAAAAAAAACGCCTGTTCCATTTAATAGTTTAATATTAATTAATTTTGCATTATATGTCGAGAAATAAATTTAAAAATTCTAAAAGGATATTTTAAATAATGTAAAAAGATAGTTTAAATAATGTTTCATTTTTACTTTAATGTGACCTTTCTTAAAAATGAAAAAGATCCAAAATTATGTATTTTTAATAAATTTACTTTTTTGTTCTTTGTACCAAGCGTGTAAAAAGTAGTGAATTTGTCATAATCGATTTCGATCCTACGCCAAATTAATATATTCTAACGCAAATTTTGGGGGAAAAACATGAATTGAAATTTTAAAAAATTAGGCATGTTTTTAAAGATGATTCTCATATTCGAATGCGTATAAAAAAGTGTTGTTTTTTATAAAACTATTTTTACTTTTATATTTATTATTATTATTCTTTTCTTTTATTCTAAATGAAAACAAACCGAGACTTCGGAACGAGTATAATTCAAAAACATAAAATTCCACCAAGAAAGTAAAATGCTAAGATCATTAATAAAAAAATCTTTCTGGAATAAGAAAAAAATTAAAAAAATGAAATAAACTTTCCCCTCCCTTAATTGAAGCAAACAGGGGAATTTTTTATGCATTAAAGAAAAGCCTAAAAGAATATTTTTAGTCTATTTTTTTGTTTTTAATCCTATGCATTTAAGTAAGAACTTATTTGCTTTTAAATGATCAACAAGAATATATTTTTATCTTTCTACTACAATATAAATGACACGAAAACGTTTTAATACTAATTTTTTACACGAAGCAAAAGAAAAAAGTAACAGGATTTAAGGCCGAATATATTACAATATACGCTTTTATCTAATTAAGATAGAATTAAGAAAATCCTTCATATGCAAATTAGATAATTTTTTTTAATTAATTTCTAACAAGATTATTCTGGAAAATGTTAGATTAAAGGATCAGGTAGATTTTTTAAAGAAAACCTAAATGTAAAAAAAGTACTTTATAATTAACAACAGAAGCGTGTAAGTATAGAAATATTTTATGCATATTTTATGGAGGCATAAAGGTAAATGTTTAATATTATATTTATATTGCTACAGAATTCTGAGATTACATTTTTGGAGTTTTTTTGTTTTTGAAGTTATGAGTTTTGTAGGTTATACACTGAGTTTCATAATGATATGAACACCTAGTAATTCTGTGATAGCTGGCAAAAATTCATAAATAATTATCAGAAAACTTCATTCTCGAGACAAATACGGTAATGTTATATAACGCATAGCTGTAAAAGAAATATAAAACTTTAAATTCATTGAAAACATGTATTATCTAAAAAAATGGTGTTGCAAAATGATATGAACATCGATCAAATTTATCACTAAACGAGCATGGAAACTGTACAGGAATATCGAATGTCACTCCTAAAAGAAGAAACCGATATATTAAAATTAATTTAGTATATAAAGATACTTCACAGACTAGGAAATTTCCAAACCTGATCGCAAAGTGAGTTCTAAAAGTATGGGTCGTAAATGCGCTTTAAGTGATTGAGAAAAGGAAAATTGTGGCTTTTAAGGATCAAGGACTTTCGACCAGAGCTATCGCAAAAAAACTGAAGAGATCTCAAGGTGTACTATTAAATTTTCTTCGATTAAATGAGAATTATGGCGCAAAGAAATCTCCGGGACATCCGCCAAAGCTGTCCAAAAGGGAAAAAGATCTATTATAAAAAATAATGAGTAATGAAAAAACAACTTTAGGCGAACTTTCAAGAGATCTCTGATAGCAACGTAAAAACATACCTTGCCCAGAGTAGTTAAGATCTCTAAGATGATGAGGTACAAGATAAAAAAGCCCCGATCCCGTATGTCTAAAATGTATCATTAGAATCCCCTGGATTGGCCTAAAGGTAACATGTCCTGGAAGTTAGAATATAAAATGTGCATTAACCTACCAAGATTTACTTGAAAAACTTGCTGCCATTTGCTGAAGAAATTGGCGGACTTTTCTGGATGTTCCAACTAGAGAATGTATCCATCCACACGGCAAACAGCACTTGGGAATGATTTCTTAATAATGGTGTACATGTAATTCCATGGCAATCTGCTTCTCCTGATTTGAATCCAATGAAAAATGTATGGAGTCTTCTGTTTAGAGCTGCTTACGCAAATGTAAAACAATGTGCCACAATTTCAGAATTAAAAGCTACTATCAACTGCCACTGGAATGAAATCGATCAAAATATATTAAAAAGCTTGGTGCACTGCATGCCTGATTGCGTTTTTACTTTACTTAAAAGATCTGGTGCATACACTAGCTAATAATCTATATTTTTTGTCAATGTTCGTATCATTATGAAGCACTTCAAAATGGAAAAATGCAGTTATTTTATGTATAGATCGCAGTTTTAATTATATTTTGTTATAAAATAAAACTTTATGGTCTATTTCTAACATTGATTAGACTTCATTTTGCTTTGTAACATTTTCATCTTTTTTATTCTTGAAAAACTAGGTGTTCATATCATTTTGAAACCCAGTGTAAGTGCTTTAATAAGGCTGGAGAGAAGCCGAAGTGGGTATAGTAAAATATAAGTGGCCAATACGTTAAGGGGCAGAGCTTTCGCTGAAGGCTCTAGAACAGTGGTTACCAATGTGCGGCGTACTCCCCACAAGGGAGAAATTTCATATTTTAGGAGCGTGATTTCAAATTTGTACAAAGATCATTCTCAGAAATAGTGTCAGAATTATAGTCAAAAAGTCTGGGTTCACACTCGCATTGTCTCTTCTTGTAAACAACTGTATTCTTTCAGACGAAAAATTATTATGTATCTGGAAAAACAATAAATTATTCCTCATCAAATAAATTTACATTCATGCAATACGTATTTGAGCATATTAAAATATTTTTTGGAGGTTCATGAATATTAAATTAAATATTTTTGAGATGCATAGACTGTTTAATAATAATTGTTAAAGAGTTAATTTAATCCATTTAATGCAAAATGTCCATATACATGGTGTCCGGGCTAAAAGTATCCAAACATTATGGCTTATTATTACGGAACTACCCTTCAGAATTTTTTTTTTTAAATATTTAAATAAAAATAGCATCTCACAAAGTTTTAATACCAATAGACTTCGATGTGTGCATTTTTGGTTGCACGACAAACGTCAAAAAGATAATCCAGTTCTCCCTAATTGTTTCTTAGCATATCAGGAGTTATTAGACAAATTGCTTCTATCATACGCTTTTCCCACTCATCCACAGTTTCCGTTTTTTGTTTTGTTAAATGTTTTAAAATCTCAGAGGGATTTCCAATCCACAAAGGTGAAGTCTATTACGTTCTAATGGGCAGTTCTGTATAATAAGCCATAACTTTTGGATACTTATTATAGCCCGGGCACCCTGTATAATGTGTAAAAATGGAGATGTTGAATATATTTTCTCCAATGTCTTTCCATTATTTGAGTATCTATATTCCTAAAAATAACATAGAACTTCATTAAAATATTACAATATGATGTTAAAAAACAAATAAATTAAAATTTTTAGAATGTTCTAACGTACTCGTAAATAAGTGTAGAATTTCCTAAAATCATCGATGCCGGATACCTTGTAAGTTTCTAGCTGTTCATGGGTAATCTCCTTGAAACTTATTATACTATTTTTGATAGCAAAAACAGTAAAGCAAAATCATGCAGTCTATAAGGATTTCTCAAGGCTGTATTTCTTTAACCGCCTGACCGCCGAGGAAAAGAGAGTAATTGTAATGTTGTTTTCTCTGTAATTTATTTTTTCGCTACGAAAAAGATGATTTTTCCAACATTATACGAAAACACTTAATTACGTTTATGAATATAATACTTGAAAGTATTAATTATTATTCAATGTTTTGAAACTGCATTATATCTATAGAATTATATTAATTTAAATAATCCTTCTATTGAAGTGAAACCTGCAGTTTGGTGAACAAATATATCAGGTTACTGAGCTGAGAAGGTTAGAAACTTTACTGATTCATTCCCCCCCCCCCCCTTAGCGATTTTTAAAGATCTGCTTTTCTTGATTTTCAAGGCAATTTCCTTCATATTAGACAACATTAAAAATTTGAGTATCCCTTTAAATTAATATCCATTCGTACTAAATGTACCAAACATAAATAAGATTAAACTCAATTACAAAAATCTTCAATGAAATTTATATTAGACGTTATTTGATAAATATGCAAAAGAAAGCCATTATACCATCCAAATAAAACCTGTAAAATAATTTCTAAGTATTTAAATGTGTTCGCAGATCTGTGTTTAAAAGTAGAGAAAAGATTTGTCTTTCATTTTGATCTTTGTAAAACTATTTCTGCAGTACTAGAATTCAAACTTTTTTGCTTTTACGTGATTGCTTAGCGTTAAACTAGTCAAGAATCTTTATACTTTAGAGTTGCATCTATAATAATGAATTTAAATAACTACAAAGCCAGGAAAACTTTCTCAATAAAGCAGTCAAAAAATATATGTATGTATAATGCGTAATAGATGGATTTCATATAATTGCAGATAATTTGGATCTTATTTTGGAAAATAAAGCTTTCCCATTGCGCAAACATCTATATTTATTTGCGTTTCTGCAATGTTGCATAACCAGAATTTAAAAAAAAAATTCTAGAACAAAAGATGCGATTTTACTTAATTTATTTTCACCAATGGTATAAAAGTAAAATTTTGTTAAAAAATTCTAGGGTAAATGTTCGTTAAAATTACGTGATGTTAAAAACCTTCAAGGGGTTAAAATAGCAACAGAACAAATTTGTACTTATAAGAACAAACAATTTCACATATCTCAGGAAAAAAGTGAATCATATCATTCTTTACGTATGTGTTTTCAAAAATTTAGCAATCGCAGTTGGAATTCGGCCAGTTTATATGTGTTCATTTCAATTTTATTCAAGTATACTTATTTATTTCCAGTGTCACTTCTCAATGTTAATTTAACATAGAAAAACCTATGGAGATCGTAACTTTTTCATTTTTTCTTCCCACCTTTTTGTCCCTGATGCCACTCATTTTTTATTCTTTACTAATTCTAATGATATTATATATTTAAAGTGTAAAAAACTTTGCCTGACGTCAGGTCCAAAAAAAAAAAAAAAAATGGTGAAATGCCTTTGCATATGGGTGGATTATAAACCAGAGAGAAACTTGAGCCAATTTTATTTTTACGTTATTCAAATATTTTTCTTAATAATTCCAATTTTCGCTTTTTTCATTGAATATCGACGGACATTTTTCATAGAAAATGTAACATTTTTACTTCATTGTTGCAAAAATTTCAAAAGCCGTAACAATAATTTGTTTCCTTTTAGTTGAAAGATTTTCACGTGAAATGATAAATTGAGCTAGTTTTTTTTTTTTTTTTTTTTTTTTTTTTTTCAAAAATTAAAAAGGTGAATATGGCGTCATAGTGGAAATAAAAAGCATATTTTCAGAATAAGTTTTTGCTTTAGTCAAGTTTATATTTTAGTAAAAAGTTTCTAATGGATAGCTATTTTTACGCAGGTAGCGAACTTAGTGGGAAATTACATAAATTAAATTTTAAAATGTATTTTTTTTTTCCGAGATGAGAACTATTTATACCCCAAGTTAAACTTAGGTAATAATTTTCTGATGTGTTTACATCACCCCTTGGGAGAAAATAAGGTTTAAAAATTTAAGTAAAACTTTTATTTTTTATTTTATACTGTATCACAGCTATAATATTGTTAAATATTAGCAGTAAGGATTCAACACAATTTACATTTACATTCATAGCATTCCTGAGTGGGAAATAAGGTATCTAAATTTAAGTGAAGTTAATTTTTTATGTTTTGATTATAGATTTTTTACGTTCAGATTAGAATTTTTTGGCCAAACTACCGCAACCTGCATTACTATAGTGGTGAAACATTTTGAATTCACATTGGTAAATGCATCTCACATTGTGATGCAATACCGCATACATCAAAGCCTGATGATACTCTCTATTAATTTTGAAATGCTTTCGTCTGAGTGCAGTAGTTATTAAAAAACTTGACATATTAAACAAAAACATAATTTGAAGAACAAATTAAAAATATATATATATATTTCCTACATTGTTTAAGCCCGAGAAGGGACAGATATTAAGATATTCCATTCAATTAGTTCTATATTTAATGTTAAATTTTTGTAACAAATTAGTTAAGCCAATTGAAGATAAGAAAATAAAAATAAAATTCATACAATATGATACTTAAAACACCCTAAAAAATTAGATTCCATTCAAATGAAATCGAAATAAATCTTATACCTTTTTTATTAAGTTTTGTATTTTGCATGCATCTTATCATTTTATACACAATTGTTATAAACATAATACAAAATCTGCAATACAAATATTTTCAATTAAAAATGGAAGAAGCCTAAGATTTATTTCGATTTCATTTGAACGTAATCTAATTTTTTAGGGTGTTTTAAGTATCATATTGTATGAATTTTATTTTTATTTTTTAATCTTCAATTGGCTTAACTAATTTGTTGCAAAAATTTAACATTAAATGTAGAACTAATTCAATGAAATAACTTTATATCTGTCCCTTCTCGGGCTTAAACAATGTAGGAAATATTTTTTTTTTTTTTTTTTAATTTGTTCTTCAAATTATGTTTTCGTTTAATAGTTTCTATAACTATTCTCGTACTTCAACAAAGTATTGTTTCAATTTTAGTTCGTAAAATTCTTTGCAACTTTGTAATTTTCTAGCAATATGTATGATGACATAAGGTTTGATTTCAGAATCTAGAATCTCAAATATAATTCAATATTCTAATACATGGATGCAAATATATAGACTGCAGCAATCATATATTTATGAAATTTACATGTCTATGTACTAAAAAAAATGCTATTTATTTATGGTATGGTATGCATTACTTTTTATTTTTAGTACAAGAAAATGTAATAGTCGTAGACAATGTCTTTTCCTTATGCATTGTTGTTTATAAATTCATCTATCATGTGCTTCCTCTTATCACCAAGTTTTAACATAGAAGTGCTATGGTTGAATAGAAACTTTTTCATAGTAGCTCAGTGTTGAATTGAGAGTGTGGAACGAGGACATAACCCCCGGGCACTCGAAGCATCGAAATGTCTTCCCTGTAAGCTTTGGATTTTACGTTTACTGCTGGTAAAAAAATGCAATCACCGCGCAACTGCACAGTATCCCCAACCCCGGAGTTGCAGAAAAATGTCTGAATTCAACACTGTAGCAGCTTAACGCTTATTCATTTCGCATTTCGTATAAACTTTTTACTCGAAATATTTCTTATGTGAACAAAGAGAGACAGTGTTCCATTTCCTCTAAACTATTTAATCTTTTGGAAATGTTGACCCATTATAATGTCGCTCCATAGGCTAAGTCCCACATGTGACTGTATGGACATATCTTGCAAAATTGTAGAAGAGAGCCCATG
This sequence comes from Maratus speciosus, assembly GCA_963932465.1. Lineage (NCBI taxonomy): Eukaryota > Metazoa > Arthropoda > Arachnida > Araneae > Salticidae > Maratus > Maratus speciosus. The sequence continues at coordinate 170,198,459 of OZ010790.1, read as the reverse complement.
TGTGCTAAGTGTTCAAGAGGCCACCTTACAACAGCCTGTCACTTTGCAGAGGATTCATCTCAACACAGGTGTACTAACTGCTACAATCTAGACAACTATGTAAAACATACTGCGGACTCACCAAAGTGCCCCATCTATCAGTCCCAGCTGGCTGAAAGAAGAAACTTTCTCGGACTGATTCGTGGACATATCCTTACTAATTCATACTGAACTGTACATAGCTGTGAGTATACATGTGGCCTCAACTTCTGCAGTAATATCTACAAATGTTGACTCTAAAACTTTCCATACTAGATGTGCGCATAAATCCCCAAATAACTGTTAAAAGACATTAACCAAAAATAACTTTATTATTTTACAGGAGTTGCGGGTGATCTGTAAACCCCCACTCATCCGTTAATATCTAGTTACCAAATATTATTTAATATCTCAAAATATCACTAAACTCAATTATATTTATTATCATTTAATACTAGTAATATAATTTAACTTTGACAATTTCTTTCTCTTTATTTATCCTTATTATTACTATATGTACGCTATATTACGTAATAATAATTCTTACCCCTTGTTGATGTCCTCCAGATATGGGCCGTGGGGCCATCAACGGGTTGTGGAATTTTGTCTAGTTTTGTCTTACATGAGTATGATTTTTACCATCTACCGGATCACAGCCTTTTATTTGGGAATTTTTTTCAAAAACCTCGGGCTATTGCACGTGTGGAAAACGAGGAACCTCGCTGTACTACGTAACGGAATGCACGCTAACATCCATATACCACCACAGAATCTCCAGAACGATGAGTCTCTCTTCATGGTTCAAAATAATCAGAGAACAACCAGCACTATTACAAAAATTATAAACTGCATAACACTGATTGAAAACAATCAAGGACTTTTCCAAATGCCTCCACAAGAACTATTATATGATAATGATGATGAGCTATGGAACTAATCGAACAAACTTTTACTTTAAAACAGTTATAGAAATAGTGTTATTGTTAAAGAGAAATTATATGTTATACGTCTGTAAAGCACTTAGCTCGTCTAATTTACTATTGTTACCTATATTTATTTCATTATCTCAATTACTTGTTATTACCTACCATTATTTTATTACTCTATAATTTCGCTGTATTATTTTTTAATAAACATTGCTGGGTTGGGCTAGTTGAGCTCAAACCAATTGGTAGGCCTCCCCACCTGACAATCTGAATCTGTGACTATGCCTATACTGTCAGAAAAACTCGTCTATATACACTAAATTATTCCTCATTTGTTAACAAATAATCTCCGTACTCCTAGAAAACATGTTTTATATGCGAATACTTCCTGAAAGCATAAAAAAGGGGGAAATTATTTTCATTCCTAGCACGCATGCGTATTGGCTCTATCAAGTAATACACTGTAAAAAAATATCTACAAAGTTATTAAGAATTTTCTAGGAAGGTGGAACTTTTTATGAAACGGCAATAACAAAAAATCATATAACAGATACACATTTGCACTGTAAATCAAAAAATCTGTAAGGTTACTAAAAATTTTTAAGAAAACTGGGATACCTAGAACTTTTTATGTGACTACAACCCGGGTTACAGATAAAATTCTAATAAGATTACTCTAATATTAGTAGATTCTTATGTAAAGCTACGGAAATCTTTAGCTTTGCAAAAACTACTTTTATAGATTTACATATTTTTTATACAGTGTACAGATAAAAGTTTAGTAAGCATACGGATTTCTGCAACTTTACAACTGTAGAATAATTGCATCTTTTTTTGCAGAGTACTGTTTGAGGCAAAAATACTTACTTCCAACTGTTTCACTATTGTCGCCGAGTGATTAGAGTACTGATCTCGTAACACTAAGGTAGCGGGTTCGACTCCAAGGTCAGAAACTTATATATTATCCTCATTTTCTTCAATTGAAATATACTTTACTTCGTATAACGGAGAAAAAAGGAAACGTATATTCGTCTATTAACCCATTCATGACGAGTTACTTTTACACTTTTTTTATACCTAAGTATCAGTTGACACCAGTTTTCCCATATTGTAATTTTTAACTTATTTGATCTCTCAAAGTTTGAGATTAAGTAATATGAAAATTGCCTTAGTAAAATACTGGTTTTCTTATTAAAATTTTCGTATTACTTCATTGGCAGATTTTCGTACCAACCGGCGTTAATGGGTTAACGAACAGGAAATTTTTCGTCAACTGAAGAAAGTATTTCTGCGAGTGTATTTATTAAGACATCTCATTAAATTTCATGTTCCAGTCTGTTTAATCTAAACGAATGACCGAAGTGCTACAAACCAGTGCTTTGATTTTCTCATTGTAATTTGCTCCACACGTATGTTTCTTAGAAAACTTTCATAACATTTCTTACTTAATAAACCGTTCATGAAAGGACAGTTTTAAACGAACTAAGGACAAGATTACAGTGAAAGACGGTTAAATTGCTAAGCAATTTAGAGATTTCTTGGTAAAGAAAAGACTTGCTGAAAAGGTGCTGAATAGGTGAGCAGCATTGACGGGTTTCCTAACTGACTACAGCTTAACACCCAGACTAGGAATTGAAGTATCTTATGTTTTGTGAGCCATTGGTAAAAATATAACTGTAGTTTAGGACTACTTAAGATATAAAAATAAGAAAACAGGAGAGGAGATTAAATAGTTCAGAATTTAAAAGAAAACAGTTAAATATTAAGTTAAGACTTAAAATGAATAAGTGAAAAGTATCTTTAAGAAATTTCAAAATGGTCTAACTGTAGTTATAAAACTACTATAAAAGGATGAAAAACAGAGAATGATTTAGCACTGTTCAGATTTACACTCGCCAAGCATCGGCAGGTAAAGCTGAAAAGAGGTAGCAAAAGCCACATTAACCAAAAAAGGCACTTTTCAGGGGCATGCATATTTTTTCTTTCCTATATACCTATATAGTGAGAATATAACATTTTTTAAATATATATATATATATATGAATATAAAAAAAGGAAAAGATAGAAAGGCTGTCAAATCTATTTTTATAAGTATCAAAGAGTTTGAAGATTACGACTTTTATTTCCTCTTTAGAAATCAATTATTACTTACCTGAGAATGGTTATAAATCCATCAAACAAAATTTTTGAAAAGGAGTTGAGCTGAATATGATTTGTATATAGAAAAAAAGTAGTTACTTCGTTCGCTAGCTGAGAATCAAATCCACCGCCCTCTGAATACTAGGCCTGTGCGCTGACACAAAAATGACACAAAAATGGCGGCTGCCGAAGTGCTTTGATTTTCTCATTGTAATTTGCTCCACACGTATGTTTCTTAGAAAACTTTCATAACATTTCTTACTTAATAAACCGTTCATGAAAGGACAGTTTTAAACGAACTAAGGACAAGATTACAGTGAAAGACGGTTAAATTGCTAAGCAATTTAGAGATTTCTTGGTAAAGAAAAGACTTGCTGAAAAGGTGCTGAATAGGTGAGCAGCATTGACGGGTTTCCTAACTGACTACAGCTTAACACCCAGACTAGGAATTGAAGTATCTTATGTTTTGTGAGCCATTGGTAAAAATATAACTGTAGTTTAGGACTACTTAAGATATAAAAATAAGAAAACAGGAGAGGAGATTAAATAGTTCAGAATTTAAAAGAAAACAGTTAAATATTAAGTTAAGACTTAAAATGAATAAGTGAAAAGTATCTTTAAGAAATTTCAAAATGGTCTAACTGTAGTTATAAAACTACTATAAAAGGATGAAAAACAGAGAATGATTTAGCACTGTTCAGATTTACACTCGCCAAGCATCGGCAGGTAAAGCTGAAAAGAGGTAGCAAAAGCCACATTAACCAAAAAAGGCACTTTTCAGGGGCATGCATATTTTTTCTTTCCTATATACCTATATAGTGAGAATATAACATTTTTTAAATATATATATATATATATGAATATAAAAAAAGGAAAAGATAGAAAGGCTGTCAAATCTATTTTTATAAGTATCAAAGAGTTTGAAGATTACGACTTTTATTTCCTCTTTAGAAATCAATTATTACTTACCTGAGAATGGTTATAAATCCATCAAACAAAATTTTTGAAAAGGAGTTGAGCTGAATATGATTTGTATATAGAAAAAAAGTAGTTACTTCGTTCGCTAGCTGAGAATCAAATCCACCGCCCTCTGAATACTAGGCCTGTGCGCTGACACAAAAATGACACAAAAATGGCGGCTGCCGAAGGCGGATTTTTTTTAGCGTAGGTACGGTCCCTTAAATGTCGACACCAGTATTTTATAAAATATTTCTATGCCTTGTTTATTTTCAGAAAAAATGAAGCGGAAAAAACTGAAAAAAATTATTGGTAGGAATATTTAAGGGACCGTACACACGCTGAAAAAAATCCGCCTTCGGCAGCCGCCATTTTTGTGTCAGCGCTCAGGCCTAGTATTCAGGGGGCGGTGATCAAATCAGAAAATATATTTGACGTCATTTTTCTATGAAAGGAATACTGTTTTAGCGTGAAAGGGAGGATATTTCATCTACATCATGATCACGTGGTCAAGGCAAAATCTTCTAGCGTAAAGAAAGGAAAGCTCCCTAGACGCAATATAAATTCCACGCGCCAACCAGTGAAACAGTTGATGGGGAAAGCAGTAGTAGCTTCCCTTCTTATCAATTGGTAGTTCCGTGGGTAAATTACCGGTACCACGTGACTTTTTTCAGCTTCGAACCCAGATTTGGAATCCGTCCAGTCCATTCTTGTTCTCTTTGAGAGCGTAATCTTCAGAACTGCACTGTTAAAAATCTGCAGATTTTGCTTCATAGTCACTCCACCGCTTTTATAGAATAACTTTACTCTGATCATTGAGAATGCTCCACAGTACAGTCAAGTAATGCTTTTCTATAAAAATGGTGCAGTGACTATGCAGTAAAAGCTGCCGAATTTTAACAGTTTTATCTTGGTACCACTACACCTTAGCGTATGCTTGTGCAAAAAACAGTTTAAAATTGCGATTAATGTGATACCTATGGAGAAGGAAACCTGAAAGTTGACATTTTTGTTATAATCCAGGAGCAGTGTTACCAGACTGGGGACTTTTTTGTCCCCAGATTGTTGATTTTTGTGAAATAGAAATATTCGACCTGTTTAAAAATAGATTAAAAATTTTGAAAAATAAGCGAATTATAGTATTTTTAAAAAGGGGTGACAGTCAAATAATCTGAATTAAAAAAGTCCCCAATCTAGTAACACTCTCCAGGAGACGACTGATAAAATCTTTTGTTTTCAGATACAAGAAAATTATATATTTTATGTAACAGTACAATTAAAGGAATCTAATGATTCAAGGCTACCGGAAGGGAAGTTGCACCTAAGAAAAAATTAATAGTACTATTTCCGGTTTATTTTTAGAAACTTATCCTGGCCTATGCCATTCAGAAAGTTTTGTGTCATTTTCTTAATGCCATGGATGAAGTGCAATGTTTGTAGAAATCTAACGTTGAACACAATTTTTTGTTTCCACATCCAGGAAGGGTATTGATTATTATAACAACAGTACGTTTTCGAAATTACCTAATACATTGCTTCTTAACTCTTTTCTATACATTTCGGTATTAAAGAAGTTGTTGTTTCTATAGAATCAGAATGGCAGGGATCGAGATAGATTTTTTTCTGTTAACGAAACGAGATTGACTAATCAGAAGCCTGCATTTTTGAAAACAGCGAAAATTTCGCAAAAATGCAGGCTTCTGATTGGTCTGTCTCATTTCGCTAACAGCAAAAAACCTATCTGGATCCACTCTACTTTTCTCTATTGCTTTCTCTAACCAACAAACATCGAAATTCAACCATCATCGCTTAAAATCAACACCATAGCAGAGAGCCTTTATATATAAGAATGATGATACATACACAAGACGCATGCTCATTTCAAGTTTTCGTCAAAAGTACGGCAATCCCCTTTCCTGAATTTGACGGTACTCGCATGGTCAAGTTCGATTAGACTAGCGAAATGAGTCAACAAACCCGATGATAATGACACGTTCGAAACGACCTTTAACGATAATCATTTCTACCAATAAACTTTTATTGTCCGAATGTCTCTACGTCGTTATAGAGGCACTCCTGTTTATAATTTAGTTTTCGAGAACAGACGTTATTTATCTTTAAAAATCAAAAAGCACAGCATAAAAACTTTTTTGTCGTTTCCGTAATAAATGACTTTTTTTTACTTTGGTGGCAACAGCATTTTGATAGGAATATAGGCAGATTTTTCTTTATTTTCTAAAATGATTGGCCAATGAAAAGCCTGCATTTTGCGAAAATTTTGAAAAGGATGAAAATTTTGCAAAAAATTGGCTCCAGCCTGTTTAATATCGTTCCGAAAATATTGAAATATTTATCTAAATCCCTACAGCAGTTTCTTTATCACCTGTAAAATCTACAGAGCTCCATAATATTAGGGGGAGCAAACTCGTGCTTCCTCTTTTTGCAACGACTGCATTAGCTTTCAGTGTGAGCAAGTAATGAATCCTCCACTTTTCCTAATACACTGTTAACAATCTGCACCTTTAGCTGCATAGTCACTCCACCGCTTTTATAGTATATCTCTATTTTGAGCAATGACAATGTTCTATAGTATAGTTACAGCGTCTAGAATACCTAGGGTGGAAATGTACTATCCAAACAGTGCTAAAAAATTGTATCCCTTAAATGTGCAATGGTACTACTAAAATCCCAGCGACCGCAGCGACATCTGCGGGATTTTCGTATTACTAGTATTACATTGTATAGACTAGCAATATCTTGCAGTTGTAGAAAATATCCTGCAGATGTCGCTGCGATCTTTATATTTCAGCAGCATCGTTGCACATTTAAGGGATACAATATTTTAACGCTTTTTTAAGTATTACAGGGATAGCCAATTTCTACACTATATATTCTAGGCGTTATATTATAGTCAAGTAATCGGTTTTTTTTAAAGCGGTGGAATGACTATGCAGCAAAAGCTACAGATTTTTAGCAGTGTATTGGAAGCATTTTTCAAACATTCCGGCATGCTTTTTTGAATTTTCTAGACATTTATGATATTTTTTAAGCAACACTTACCAAATTTTGAATTTGTTTTGGGGCCTCCGTGGCCAAGTGTTTAAAGCACCACGTCGCTAATCGCTTGAGAGCGAAGGAGGTCTGCGGTTTCGACTCTCACTGGCTCCATCGTACACTGTTTGTGGAGCTCCCGGTTGTATTTCTCTGGTGTTGTGAATTTCCTTGTGACTATCTCGTTCTTGTATGTAATGGAAAAAGAAAATAAAAATTGTGGTTTGTGTATAATAATAATGATTATTCGAGGCGAACAGCCCTAGTTGCTATAGGCCCCAAAGCAATCTCCTCTACGGTGGACTTCAATGTCAATGTCAATGTGCATTTGTTTGTTGCTGTTGTTTAACTTACCTGCAATTTAATTTTAAACTACTATCAAATTAAACTTTGCGATAAATTTAAATAAAATCTATAGTTTTTCAATAAAAAAATACATATCAGTAAAGATTATAAGAACTTCGTCATATTTTTTAAAGAAGATCCAGTTTGAAAATATTTACTTCATACTACTTTATGAGAGAAATCCATATATTGCCAAAAATATTCCTCGGAAATTCTTTGTCATTGTATTCCTGAACGGACCGCTAGATTTAATGTATCAAAATTTGGATTTAGCTCTTCGTACTATTCTGAGTGTCAGTTATTGCGCCTTGAAAATAAAGTGTGGAAACTCGCCTTTCCAGTAATATCTCTATTCTATAAAAAAAAGTAACTAACGCTGTCACCGCCACTGTCAATGAATGTTTGGTGACCTGTGGTCTTTTTTCGTTAATATTACGAATAATACTGCATGTAAAAATATGAAAATGGGTGGTACTGTAGAGAAATGCTTGATAAACACGCTGAAGTAGATAGTTTTTAAATTGAATACTTACTTTAAGAGATATTTAATGTTAAAGTTGGTCAAAATCGTTCCATTAAAAAAGCTTTAAAGGAGGAAGAAATATATATAATAAAATTAATTAAATAAAATTGAAAAATCTTTAAATACCGGTATTTAAAGATTTTTCAATTCCTACTATTAGTTCACACTCTCTCTCTATATATATATCTTCTTCAAATTTTCAATCGTTAATAAAATACTTATTCATCATATCAAGTAGAAATAATTTTTTTAAACTTGTACTGGATGACAATTGATGTTAATACAGTTTTTTCAAATATTAATTGATTAATTAAATTTTAATTAATTATAGTTTTATATGGGAGACAAAATGGCGGCCATTGGTTACTGAACAGAATTTAATGCATCTTCATATCTATAAGGGGGGTTACCATAGGGGGACTCTGTTCTGTCACCAAATACCGCCAAGTTTGTCGCCAAGTTGTCGATATATCGCCAAGTTTGGCGACCAAAATGAGTCGCCAAAAGTGACGTCAACTTGTGGATATCTCTAATATTTCGCCAAATTGCCATAGACTTTCATTGTAAACCTACTTGCTTATAGAAAATCAACAAATTGAAATATATTAATGTAACAAAAACTAATATTAGCTTAAGCGATTACATTAATTTTTTCTTTGATGACCTAAGTAGGAATTGACTTTAAAAGCAAAATTTTTATATTACTTGTTTCTAAATATATTCATTGGAAACTCCCGTTGTGCAGACTGCATTCAGTTTTTAAATGTGACTCATTTTTGACAGTTTATATCCATTTTAAATTCAAATTTTCAGCATTCCCAGATATATTATTTAAATATTTTCGAAAAGCATATTTTTTAAAATTGTTATAAAAACTTCTCAAAGAATAATATTTCCTTTAAATTAAATAAATTATTTACATAAGACTATTATAAACAGAAAAAAACTCTAAAATTAGAATTAAATGATTACATGTTAAAAGCAGGAAAATATTGAAAATTTCGTTATAAAAATTGTTTATACACGTGAATATTTAAAAGAAAAAAAACTCTAAAATAATTAATTACATAATATGTGTTAAAAGAAGTAAATGCGCGTGAAATTGTCCTTTTTCATATAGCCAAATAATATTGCCAAACAGTTTAAATCTACCCTATATGTATAAAATTCTAATGAAACGAATTTATGAAACGGATATATGAAACGACTGAAATGTAAAGAATTTAGGAAACGATTCTTTGAAACGACTGATTAAACAACTGATTATGTTTCACGGCGATTTCTCCATGATGGCAACTCAAATGTTAATCATAACAGATATATTTTTTCATATTTCAGGAAAGATTATTATTTGAAACTAATTTGGCGACCAGTTTGGCCTCCCTTAAATCTATGCTAAGAACATTTTTTTTTTTTTTTTTTTTTTTTTTTTTTTTGTATTTCGTTATCATTTTATTTAATACAAAACTTTCATTTAAAACTGAAACATTAAAAATTAATGGTTTTCACTTCTTTCTTTTGTTTAAACGAAACGAAAAGAAAAATATTAGCTGCAGATGTCATATTCGCACCGGGGTACCTAATTGGCGCAAAAATGGCGTTATTTTGTCTGACATGGTAATCCGGCTATTGTTGCTTATTTATTAATAAATGTTTATTTACCTTTATTTTCTTTTTATTAAAAAAAATGTTATAAATTGTTTTGTTCTATAGTTATTAATTAAACTTTTTATTTATTTATTGTTATTTCATTTTAAAAATAATAGAAAATAATTTAAAAATACATGGTATACGAAAAAGAGGTTTTCGCAAAACAAATATTAAAAAATGCAACAAATCATGACATTTAATTTCAACTTCAAAGCAATGTTTTAATGGTACTACTTAATTATACCGTCGACAAATTTTGCCAAATTATATAAATCGCCAAACACTCACCAAATTATACAAATTGACATAATTCTTATTTTAAATAACGAAAGAACAAATAAATTAGTCTAACATGAATAAAAATACAAATAAAACGTCAAAATAAAAATCACTTGATGGCGTAAGCACTCGTAATTTCCTTAAAGTAAAGTGAATGTGACATTTACGATCAACCATTATAGGCATTTAATCTTATAGTTTCGCGATAGGTTTTTGGTCGACGGGATAACAAAGTAGTACTGTTTTAATTTACCACTCGAAAAAAAAATGATAATTGGCGAGTTAAAAAAAAAAAAAAAGCTATTGGCGAGATTTGCACCTAGCTAACATAAAAATACCAAGAATTCTTTGTGATCATAGCAACTTTTATGTAGTTTTATTCGAAAAACTAATTTTGATTCTTTAATCAAAATGTAAACCTTTCATAAGAAAAGCGAAGGGCCGTAATTGTTTATGGCAGCGCAGTTACATGGCTTGGACTATTATAATATAGGTGAAAGGGTGGCGATAGAATAATATTTGGCGGCTTATCACCTGTGGCTGGCTAACATTAAAGTTCCAAAATGACCGCCTGGAATATAAAAAAGGAGGGGATACATCCGGAACTGTTGATGATAGTCACATTACTTTTATTATAGAGATTGCTTTCAGTTCTAAAAACAGCGCAAAGAATAATATTTCCTTACGGTTAAAAATTATTTACACGTGAATATTAAAAGAGAAAGAAAACTTTAAAATAATAAATATATTGATATACATTTAATACTTTCAGGGGCAAGATACTTCTATTCGTAAAATGTTGAAATCAATGAATGGCACCAGAATTTACAAACAAATTTATTTCGAAGTACGAAAGTGCTTTTGTTTACTTAATAGAAGGAAAACTTTCATTCCAATATTCTGGTAGTATTTAAGAATTAAAATTAAGTGGTTCAAAAATGTACCACCACCCTTGAAGGGGTTAAAGCAGTTAATTGTATTATGTCAATCGTTTTATAACGCTGTTAAGAAATTCCGGGAGGCAAAGACTCTGTTAATTCATTTTATTTTAGCTTCTTTTCAAATGTTTAACTGATCTTCTTTAATCAAACACGAAAGCAGCCATTGGATGTCTTAGCAGCAACTGATTCGGCCTTAAATTTTTGCAAACAAAGGGAATTGAACTGGAACCCGTTTACATGGAGATCGCTACAGGTTTTTCATTATAATTCAATCTTCTCTAATCTTTTAAAACCCGATCCGATTAGCGTGCTTTTAGATTCTACGGTGTCTGAATGGGGGTTGGCGAGTGTAGCTTGCAGTTGGCAGAGCCCCCTAGTCAAAAAATATATTTACACGTACACGAGAGACTTATTTCCTATTTCGATATTAACTTTTTAACTATTATTACCAACTATAAGACAGCGAAAATAATAATATTTCCTTTCTAGAATAAAAATATTTTCAGGTGAACATTACAAAAAGAAATGTTTAGTAAAAATTGCGTCACATTTAAAACGTGAGTTTTAAAATGGTTTTCTTATAGCATTATTAAAAATATACCTGGAAGCAACGCACAACTTAAAGTTTTCCGTTACATATATTATGGTCTATAAAAAAATCATTTGCTGCGCATTAAAATGTTACACAGATTGAATCATAATAAAATTGACAATAAGTTCTGGCGTGCACTAAAATACGCCTTCTGCAGAATATAGGGTGCAAAGCATTTATCATTCATTTACAGGGTCAAGCAAAACGGTTCGGTAATATAATGTCTAGGAGGAAATCTATTAGCAGCATCATTTTCTTATACTATTTCAAACATGATGAATTTGATACACACTACTAAGATTAATAAACAATGCTTGCAGTAGAATACGGTGTGCGTCCCATTTATCGTTCATTTACAGGAAAATATAAAACATTTCTGATACAATACTGTATCCGACGTATTATCTATTACGGATTATTGGTAAAAGTGCGTTTTTAGTTATGATATGCGTTTTAAGTTTAACTAAATTTTTACACACAACATAATGCGTATAAATTCTGTAGACAATACACAGGGCTACACAAATTATATTCGGCACTACTGAGAATGAACGTGAAATACTTAAAGGTGTTTTGGGGTTATATCAAAAAGTGTATACATGACATCCTATGGACAGTAATTCCTGGAAGTGTGATTTCAGTAGTTTTAGGAGTGTTTTTGCAGAAATTGAATTTTGGTTTAATATGTGGCATGTGTAAAAATCTGTAGGTAATATACAGGGCTGTACAAAATAATTCAGGTACGTTTTCGTCAATCGTTAGAAATTGCTAAAATGAATATTGAACTGTGTTATGCGCTTTCTGTCTACACTAAATTTCAGCATACTAAGTTGAATATACACAAATCTATAAACTAGGGGAGACTGGGAAGGGTTTACCTACTTTTTGCATCTGATTTTTCATTTTTTTAATATTAACCCTAGAATAAAGTTTTTTTTTTTATTTCAAGCCTCCCCATAACCCTTTTCTAAAGAATAGCACATTGTTAAGCCTAACTGACTGTACAATTTTTATGCATGGAATGAAAAATCACTATTTTTTCATTACTAAAAACCTAGTTACTTAAATTTCTATGTTAAATTTTATTTAAAAAAAAGCTTACAAAGTACTCCTATAAAATACAACTTTTACGTTGAAAGCTTTTCACAGTTGATTTTTTCTACACCTTTTCAATTATCTGGCATGGCACATAGACTGTTGTTGAAGCAGTCCAGTAGCTTTGGTTTCCATCTATTGGTAAGACTCTGAAATACTTTTAAATATGAAAACTGTGGGGTAGATAAAGCCTCCTCTATGGTCAACCCTCCCTAGTCTCCCCTATATACAGGGCTGCACAAAAGAGTTGGAGTACCTTTCCGGTTATGTACAGTTATTTTTTAAATCTGTTTTTAAATCTGTTTTGCGTTTCCTAGAAGGTTTACTTATGTATCGTCTTTCCGTAAGGTTTTTGTTAAACCATTCTGGAAGTGTTGTAAAGTGTTTCATAATCTTTGCTTGACGCATGATTTTCCTTTCTTTTTTTTAATTATTAATTTCTATCATGGCTACTTTCTTAGCTGCCGGGCCCGAAGGGTCCTCCACTCATGTAATGAATAATTATAATTATCAAAACCATGTTTTAAGCACCACATAAAATCGCATAATTGCTGATCGATTTCAATAGCTCAATCAGCTATTCTTCGTCTGTACAAATGATGATGCGCTTCATGATATCTTTTTACAAAAATTGAGGCATTTTATAAATAATCCTTTATTAATAAAAAATGTGATAAATTAACCACTTATTTATAAAGATACCACGGTATAAGAATAAGTGCAAATTATGTATCAAAATTGTACTAAATTTTGCCTTGAATAAGCAATTAATAATAAGGTATGCAGTTTTATCCTGCTTCACCCTATCTATTCTTAACGTTTCTGTGACAATTTGTAATTCATTCCCTTTAGTAAGTTACCATAATTAAAGTATTAACTATAAACTTCTATCTCTAAAGTTTTGATTCAAATCTTTTACTTAGTTCTCAAAAGATCTAGGTCAAAAACTTTTCTAAGCTGTCATCAAAGAAGTTTTATTAAAACTTTCAATAGCAGAAAATGTGGCAGTATAAAGAACTTTAAAGAAGCAAAAAAAAAAAAATAAACTGGTAAAATGGCTATCCCTTTTCTTTATTTTACTTCATTTTAAAAGGGATTATTTGGAAAAGTAAAGAAGTAATAACAGAAAAAAATACGTGAATCATAACTAAAGTTTTATAATTGTTATAGTTCTTTTTTTCATCAGGTATTTGTTACAAGAAAAGAAATTTTCTCTCTTTTCATTCGAAGTACGTATATTTAAAAAAATGTTTTCCTATTGGAAACTTCTTTTTATGATATATTTAACATTATCTAATCACTACACTAAACTCTGACGTAAAAAGTTTAGTATATTCACTTTCAAAATATCACTTTTTTACTATGTATTGAATATAAGTAGGATTTTAAAAACATCCTTTAAAAAATACGGCCAAAAATCAATTTAAAATGTATTAACCTAAAACTTTTTAAAGTAATTTATAATCCTTATTCCCGATATTATTCACATTCATAGTTAGTATACCTGTTATTTAAAGGTAATATATGTGAATTATTGTCCGTCTTATGCTATTTTAATAACTTTCCAACATAGTTGAAAAGTATTTATGACTTCGGTTTGTCTGGCTGTCCGACAGTTTGTCTGCCTGTTTGGACGTCTGTACTTCTGGTCGTCCGTCCGATTTCTAACTCTTCGTAAATATACTCGGATTGCAATGTAATTGATATATACCATCAAAATTTACTATAGCTTGTTTGCCATGGAAACTGAATTCTCTAGCATTTATAGTTCGTTTACAGAGACAGTCAAAAGAACTCCGTTACATTATGATCTCTGGAGGAAAATCATTTGCATCGCATATAGGTAATGTTACTGTATTTCAAACATAATGAAGTTTATCTACATCTGTGAGAAGGACAGCAAAATGATTTCTACAGATTATACAGTAAATAGCATTTATAGTTCGTTTACAAGTACGCAAAAATAATTCCATAACATTTTGATGTATGGTAAAAAAGTTTAAAATAAATTTAAATGGTGTTACACTAATTCAAACGTAATAAAATTGGTGTGAATTTCTCAGGAGCTCTAGAACATGCTTTCCATAGATTATTGAATGACTTGAATTTACGTTTATTTACAGAAACGCTCAAACAGGTTACAGGACTGACTAAAAGTAGTAAATTCTCAATGTGAGATTTCAGCTGTGGTATGCATTAGTTTCTGTAATTTTTTGCGACTTTCGAGATGTGTAGATCATGTACATGCCCGCACAAGAAAATTTGCAGACTTTACCGAATATGTACAGTAAAATAATTGAAAAAGGTATGTCCTAAGTTTGAATCCTGTATCTTTAACGGTTCTCGAGTTATAAGAATTTAAATATGAGAAATGGTGAAAAAACCTATCATGGAGAAAAACGCAATTTCACAAGAACTCGTTTCCTTGACAGCCATAGCTTGAAAGGCAGATTTTGAAAACAAACCAGAACGAAAAAAATTAATATTTCCTGTTCTAATTAAGATAGAAACAGGATTTAAAATTTTAAACATCAATTTAAGCAGAAAACGGTAGAGAAATTTTTAATCCAGTAAAAAAAAAAAAAAAAAAAAAAAAAAAAAAAAAAAAAAAAAAAAAAAAAAAAATTGAAAATTTGAAGATTTTTGTGTCCCGGACCCCCTTAAGCTATTTTAAGGGACACGAAAATCACAATAGATTGTCTTGAGAAAGGAATAGATTATAATTTAAGATGTACATCTTTTATAAGAAATAGAAAAACGTTGTTCGATTCTTCGTGATATAAACAGTAATTTTTGCAAATTTCCTTAATTTATTATTAAACGCACTTAATTACAGCGTCAATCAGATTTGATAGTTGGGGGAGAAAAATATGAGAATCCTTTTAAAGAAGTGTATTTTTATTAATACCAGTCTTCTATTTTGATAAGACTGAATGTAGATTTCCATAAAAAAAAAATAAATAAATAAATATTTACCGTAGATTAACACTTATTTCCATGTAAGAAGTTGTTTAAAAATGAGATATCACATTTAAAACAATTTTTTAAATATTGTGCTTTTTTTGACATACTTTCGGTATCGGGCCGGGGTGGCTCGGGCTCTGATGATACAAAAGATTTCGGGAGTGGGCGGGCTCGTATTTATAATCCTTGGGCTTGGGTTGACCCGGGCTCCGAAAAAAGTGCCCGGACCCATATCTAAAGTAGCCATATCTAACAGTTGGCGAATTGTGGAAAATGGCAATTGGCCGAAATTCGACCTACCATTTTGTTTTACTTGGATAACGTTGCAAGTACGAAATTTCATTTTTCTTCCAAGATCTATATGAGTATGTAGTAAACATTATTGCCTACGTATTTCTACAAACCTTTTAAAAAATGGCTCTCTTAAAAATTTATCGATTTTGAGGCGTTATTGCTAAACGATCAGAAAAATATATAAAAAATCTTAAGAATGTAAAAAATTAAAACAATTTACACATTTATTAAATCTGGTATCGCTGTAAGATACTCTTTGCAAGTATTCAGATTCAGTTCAGATTTATCTAAAGCTTGTACTAGAAACTGCATTATACAGTGCGTGTAAAAACTTTACACTGTTAAAAAAAATCTGTAAAGTTACTAAAGTTTTTCTTGGAAACTTGGATTCCTAGAACTTTTTATGTAACGACAACTAGAAAAATTCCTGTAACAGTGTCTGTTACAGGTATTTTTCTTGTTGCCGTTACACAAAAATTTCTTGGAATCCCAGTTTCCTAGAAAAACTTTAGTAACTTTACAGATTTTTTTTTACAGTGTAAGGACAGCAAAAATTTTGATAAATTGAAAATATGACAAGTGAAATAATAATTTAATGTTGATCCTAAAGTGGAAATACTAATATAAAAGTCAACAGAATGCATGTTTCCTTTTTATTGCGAAAAAATCATAATTATGCAAAAAAAACTATCTTTGACTGTTTAAAAACTTTAAGGACACCAGTATTTTTTTATAGACGTGTTACATATCATTATTATTAAGGATGTGTCGAAACGGGTTTTTAAGGCCGAAACCGAATTTTGGCGATCTTCCTATTTTCGACCGAAAACGAAAGCGAAAATTTCCAAATACTTTTAAAGTACTTAAATTGTATGTATTAAAGTAATTAACACATACATAAATTTATTAATCATGAATTATACGTATTTATTAAATATGCATAATAATTAATTAATTATGCGTATTTATGAAATACACATAATTATTAATTAATTAAACGTGTGGCTTAAATTGTCTCTCTGTGCCTTAGATCAAAAACATTTTTTTTCATATAAAATAAAACGTAATTCATCAACGACACAGAAAGATTTTCTAATTATACGAATTTCATTTACTACAAAAATAGTTTAGTTTTATGTATAGACACCTCGATTTATCTTTCATAAAGATTTCTGTAAATGATCATCAGTTATACTAGAACTTCCTCAAAGAGTATTCGAAACTCTTCTGCGGTTGCAAACTGAAAATTTTCTATTACTGTTATGTCTGCAACGTTTAGTGAGTACGTGAAAAAGTTTAGTTATATATGCATTGCTTGCTTTATAATTTGCATTCATGTCTTGAATCAGTCATGACTGATAATTGTAAACAACGAAGTTCGTAGCAATAAACAGTCTCATTTGAGCCGGTCGATAAAGCTCAAATCGATGAGAAATCTTTAAAATTTCCGAAGGAGGAAACGAGATTTTTGGAATACTGATAGTTTTGGTCCAAAATCTGAGTTTCGTCGAAAATTCGTTTTCGGCAGTAGTTTCAGTATTCCAAAAATCTCGTTTCTTCCTTCGGAAAATTTTAACATTTCTCATGGATTTGAGCTTTATTGGTCGGCCCAAATGTGACTATTTATTACTACGAACTTCGTTGTTTGTAATTATCAGTCATGACTGATTCAAGACGTGAATGCAAATTATAAAGCAAGCAATGCATATATAACTAAACTTTTCACGTGCTCATTAAAAGCAGCAGACATAAAAGTAATACAAAATTTTCAGTTTGAAACCTTAGAAGAGTTTGGAATACTCTTTGAGAAAGTTTTGATATAACAGACGATCATTTACAGAAATCATTATAAAAGATAAATCGAGGTTTATTACATAAAGCTAAAATATTTTTTAATTAAATGAAATTCGTATAATTAAAAAATCTTTCTGTGGGGTTGATGAATTAATTACGTTTTATTTTATATGAAAAAAAAAATGGTTTGGATCTACGGCACAGAGAGACAATTTGGGCCACACTTATAATTAATTAATATGTAAATTTAATAAATACGCGCAATTAATTAATTTTTATGCATATTTAATAAATACATATAATTAATTAATAATATAATTTATGTAATTATTAATTACTTTAATACATACAATTTAATTACTTTAGAAAAGTTTTTGGAAATATTCGTTTTCGTTTTCGGACGAAAATCGGAAGATCTCCGAAAGTCGGTTTCGGCATTAAAAAACTGTTTCGGTCGGTCCTTAATAATAATTATATATAGCATTTTTATAAAAAAAAAATACACTGCTGTCCTTAAAGTTTTTACACAGTCAAAAATAGCGTTTTTTTTTTTTTTTTTTTTTTTTTTTTTTTTTTTTTTTTTTTTTTTTTTTTTAATAATAATTATGATGTTTTCTCAATAAAAAGGACACAGATACAATCTGTTGACTTTTATGTTGGTATTTCTTCTTTATGATCAGCATTAAATTACCATTTCACTTGTCGCATTTTCAATTTATCAAAAATTTTACAATTTTTTGCTGTCCTTAAAGTTTTTAGAGGCACTGTATGTGCATTTGTAGTTTAAGAAGCGTTTATTTGATTTTTATGTTAATTTGTCTATCAAATGTGACTGAAAGTTAATAGAAGAAAAATCTTAATTTTCTTTCATAGTCATGATAATATATTGATCCACAGCGTACAGTTCTATTTCGCAACTTTCCGGACATTTTCAATTTTATTATATCTGCTTTGTAAATTTATAGTGGAAATCTACCACGGATGTTTGGAAATAATTGTAAACGAAATTATTATAAAAAGAACCCGGCAAAAATTTTCACATCAATTCTAGTAGCGAAAAAACAGGATAATCCGGGAAAAGCTCTAGCGAATTTCATTCGAAGTTAATTAAAGTTAGGAATTGCAAACAACTTTGTGAAAAACAAATGTACTATATCGTTTCATTTGATTTTGTAGTTTTTTTTTAGCTAATTTAATTCTAATTGTAATGTGTTTTACTCTACGGGCTTGCATTTCAGCTCTAAAGCTGTAAAACTTGACTCCCCATTTACCCAACTTTTAGCATATGAGTTATAACCTTTTTGAAAAATATTTAAGGAAGCAATATTGATACGGAACTTTGATAACCATGAAAAGCTATTTTAAAATTATATTTATTTGAATCATAAATCTGTACAGAAATACGAGACGCACATATTAATGTGTAATAAATTCTGTTTCAAAGAAAATAAATCTTCCAACCTTGAGTAATGATAAGGATTATTTCTGTACTCATTTTTATCTTTTTTTTTCATATAGAAGGGAAATGAAACCGAAGCCAAAGCCTTGTGAATGGAGAAATATTAAAATTTCTCCCGCTATGTGTTGGGAAGGAGAAGTAGTTTTCATATTCCTTGTTTTTAAATATAGCTTATTTTAATGAAACACGCGAAGCTAAAATTAGTGGAACCTGATTATAGATGTTTCAATAAAAAATTTCTACAATACTGAATAAGAATAAGAGTTTCTCCAAATTAGTCAGCTAAACCCATGTTGGCTTCAGTTAGATTGATTTATGATTCGTCGTAAAATTTGGCCACATCTTGACGTGCTTGCCTTTTTAAAAATAAAAGGTGGATGAAGCTAACCAATAAACTTTGTCGAGAAGATCGTTTCAAAATGTCATCCAACATAGAAATTCAATCTCCTATACCTCCGCCATTTTTTACGATAAAGACGAAATAAAAATGCACCGGAATTCAAGTTCAAACACTCAGAGAAAAAAAAATTCAATTTCTAATATTTTTGTACTTTTTTTTAATTTCTTAAACGTTTTTTAAATGGTCGCCATTTTGAGGCGAACGAACTGGATTCAGTTCTTGGTATGTACTGTACACATGCTTATTCAAATCAAAATTGGTTAATTAAAACGCGTGCTATCGTATGATGAAAATCCGATTGTTACAAAACATCAGCCACTCTAGAAATTGAAACTGCTTTATATCAGCCGTTTTTTAAGATAAGGGCAAAACAAAAAAGGCTCCGGAGTCTTTGTTTTAGGATCAAATGCTTAAAGAAAGAATCTTTTTCTTTTTTTAATTTATTTACATCTTTTTTTACATTTTAAAATTAAAAAAAAAAATAAATAAATGGCTGCCATTTTCAAACCAGATGGTGGATGAAGGTGTCTAACAAACTCGGTCGAAGCATTCATATGTACTATGCACATACTTAATCTTATCCAAATACGAGAGTAAATAAGAGATATAAATACGAGAGTTACAGGATGACAAAAATCAAAATGTCAGCCACATTAGAAATTCAAACTGCTATATTTCAGCCATTTTTCAAGACAAAGACGAAACAAAATATGCTCCGGAATCCTTGCATTAGGGATAAACACTTAAAAAAATACATTTTTTACATTTTTCATTTATTTGCACCGCTTTTTATATTTTGAAATTTTTAATTATTTCATAGCTGCCATTTTAAAACAAGATCAACGACATCGGTCGAAACACTGATATGTACTCTGCACACACTTAATCTCATCCAGATCGATTTATAAATACGACAGTTACAGTATGAGGAGAATCAGATTTTTTTTTCAAGATGTCAGGCACCCCAGAAATTTAATATGCTACATCTTAGCCATATTTTAAGATAAAGGCGAAACAAAATATGCTCCCAAATCCTTGTATTAAGGTCAAACGCTTAAAAGAAAAATATTTTTCAGTTTTTAATTTATTCGCACCGCTTTTTAAAAATTTTTAATGGCCGCCATTTTGAAAAACAAAAAGATGGCGGATGAAGCTGTCCAACAAAGTCGGTCGAGACATTCATATGCACTGTGTACATGCTTAATTTTATCCAGATCGGTTTATAAGTACAAGAGTTACAGGATGTCGAAAATCAGATTGTTTCAAAAAGTCAACCACCCTAGAAGTTCAAATTGCCATATCTCAGACATTTTTAAGATAAAGGCGAAACAAAATATGCTCCGGAATCCTTGTATTAAAGTCAAACTCTTGAGAAAAAATATTTTTCAGTTTTCAATTTATTCGCACCGCTTTTTAAATTTTAAAATGTTTTAAATATTTTAAATGGTCGCCATTTTGAAACAAGATCGCGGATGAAGCTGGCCAACGAACTCGGTATATGTAATATGCACACAACTAATATCCTCTAAATCGCTTTATAAATGCGCGAGTTACAGCATGACAAAAATAAAATATACATATGAGTTACATTTGAACGGAGGAGTGTTTTGGGGTCTGGTGGTCATGATCGGTGAAAATATACCAAAAATTTCCGGAAGTGCTACCCTCCGGAAGGTTGCAATAGGTAGTTTTTTACTTTTCGTAATGAAAGCTACCTAAAAATAAAACTTTTTGGTAAAATGTATCACAGAAGTTGTATTTCGAACATCAGAAACTAACTTCAAAAGAAAAAGAAAAATATATTAAAAAAATCTCGACTACGAAAGAAATACTAGAACATTTAAAGTAGAAAGAAATCTTTCTCATTATTTTGGAAAAAAAATTAAAAAATACTCGCATAAAGTAATTTTTTAAGTAACCTTTTACCATTTACTCTTTTTTTTTCTCTGCGTATAAACAGAAAAGAAACTGCTTTGTCTTCAGCAATCAACTAAATATTTTTCTTTTCGTTCCAAAAAGAATGGAAGATAGAAAGTTGTTTAAACACTTGTACGTAAACATGAAAATGAAACAAAAGATTTTAAAAAAGAAAAAAAATCTGATGAAGTGATCTTTCTTTTATTGAGGCAAATCAATAAAAACCTTTCTTATAAAAGATAGACTATGTTTATATTTTAGTTTACAAAATATGGGTAGATTAATAGAACAGAAAACCATTGTTACATGAATTGTTTAAAGTATTTATTTATTTTTTTATGAGTAAATTAAACAAATACCTACTATATACATACAATGGAAATGGGAATTTAGTTCAAGCTGCTTATAACGTGAATTCTGCTGATTGGATAATCATGGGACTTGCACTGTTAGTTAGATAATTTTTCAAAGAAGCTTTTAGTATGTGGATATATGTTGTCTAGTTATTGAATTACAGGTATATAGAATTAGTATTAACTTAATAAAATATTCAATTTAAATTTTTATTTATTTGTTATTTAGTTTCCTCATTTGTTAATTAGTTTAATATTTTCTTTGTCAGAGTTATAGTCTTACATTTGGTCGGATAACTCGATTTTACATTAATCTGTGGATGACACTAATGTTTTAATTGAGCATTGGGTCCGCGTCGAGTTGTTCTTAAATATTTTGGTTCGGGTCGGTTTCGAGTTGAATTTAGAATCATTCGGGTCTAATTTGTATTAAACCGAATTTACAAAGAAAGTCTTAAAAATTTTCAATTGATTTCCATTTTCAATACATTATAATATTAATGAATATATATGAAATGGCAGCGAAAAAGTTTTAATTATTGAAGATATATGTGCTCATTTATATTAAAAAACTATAAAATGTATGTTAGAGATATAATTTTAGACTATTTTCCAAAATTGTGCTTTGTCGAAATTGAGTTTATGTCGGGTTTTGGGTTGACTTTCAACAAAACCTTCAGCAATGCAGGACTCTAGGTAGAACTAAGAATATCAGAAACACTAACAAGCCATCAATAATGAGTATGACGCGTATTAATGATAAATAATTAAGTAAAAATATTATAGGAGAAACTTCTATAATGTCTTGAATTCAATTATGAAAGATTAACATCTTTTAAAAGATCCTGCTGAATGGATTTTCTTGAGACTTTCCAAATAAGTTAGATAAATTTTACGAAATTTTTTTAGTATATAAGTTATCGTTATACAATGCATAGATATAGAATTACAGAGGAAAGTTCTATAATCAGGTAGACACGTTTATGAGAGATTAGTGTTTTTTAAAAGTTCTAATAGATGGATTTTGATGAGATATGCATTGTTAGTTAGTTACTTTTCAAAGAACGACTTCAGTATATTGCACATAGTTCTGTCGCACTTACCACTGTAAATAAATCAGCTAAAAGCTTTGATACTTAACAGCCGTAATATTGTCTAACATATTAAAATATATAATAGACCATGGCCTCCATATCTTTTTAAGTAATGCGGAAAGGCATTCTATGTAAAAGTCCTAATAATTTTAAAACACATCGTCAAATTCACCGATATATTTCGTTTAGCCTGCTGGTGTATAATAAAACTTAAAAACACTTTTGTCTGAATATGCATATGCAAATGGTGTATTGTGATTTGTTCAAAATGCAAAATAAATGGTTTAACGTTAAACATTTATAAAAAACTTATTTTTTTCTGATAATATTGTTCGAATCAATTGTTATTATTAAAGTAATCATTATAATTGAATCAATTATTATTATTATTTTTATCATAATTATAATACTACGTTGAGCAAAAAGCTCTGGGAAATTTGTGAAAGTTGCGTTGTTATGCGCAAATTAATAACAAAAGCAACAAGGGCTATTCTTCAAAGTAGAGACCATCATAGTCCACGACTTTTGGTCATCGTTCTGCCAGATTCCGGATTTGCTGGAAGTACCATGGCGGCTCCTTGGAATCGAAAAACTCTTGACATGCATCTTCAACTTCATTAAAGGATTCAAATCGACGGCTCTTGAAAGCGTGTTGCATTGATCGAAAAAGGCCATAATCGGATAGAGCCACGTTTGGACTGTACCACTAGTACTCCTATATACGATACAAATTCTAGTAACTATTAGATTAAAAATTTCCCAGAACTTTTTGCTCAACCTAATAATGTTATTCCGATGTGCAACTCATGTTATCCGAATAATTAAGTCATCATATTTTAGTAATTACAATTTATCTATTGATATTATAAAGAACAAACGTGTCCGTGCGTAACGCTGATATCATTTTAAGTTTGGCAACTGCTGACGATTAAATTTCGCTTTTTCTCTTTTTGCTACTGCAATTTTTTAAACTTATAAACACCTTTCTTCACACATTTTCCAATTTTACTCAGTCGCATAGGGAACAAATTGTATTTCTGAATGCAGTTTGTTTGAAATCTGTATTGCAATTTACTTATTTTTTATGGCTTTTTTAAATACTTTACAAGCATAATATTTTTAAACATATCTATATCGCGTGCAGGCTTTATTGCGGAAGGATAATAATAACACATTCACACTTAAAACAATATAAATAATTCATAATTTATCCCCCGGTTAGTATTGCATAACGAAATTAAAACTTAATGAATAAATAAATAAATAAGTAAAACAAATAATACCTAATTTTTACATAAATTTAGCACATATGAAATCAAACAATTTCAATTTTTACACAGTCGAATTGGAGATCAATGCACTTCCAAATGTAATTTGTTCGAAAACTGTATCACATTTTACTGATTATAAGTCCTTAACACTTTTTAAATCAGTGATACAAGTGTTAAAAAGCTATAATCAAAATAAAAATGAAATAAAAAAAGGTTAAGCTTTTACCTTCATATAAATGAAGAAATAATAATAAAAAAAGGATTATAGTAGAAAAATAAATAAATGAGAAAAAAAGTTAATCAAGTGCTGTGGTAAGATAATTTTTTGTTCCCCTTTACATTTTCTGCCTTCATTATGCACCTTTTTGCACTTTGAAGATTTTATGAACCTAGCAAGTAAATATAACGAAGCGCTAAGAAATAAAAGCTAAGGAATAAAACACAATTTCATACATTCATTTCTGTGAATCAGATTATTCTAAACTAGAATAATAATCTGTAGACAAATTGGCATCTATAAATATTAAATCGTAGTTTTAAATACTTTCCATTAAAGTTGAAAAGTGTTTATGCATTCGGCTTGCCTGTCCGTCTGTCCACACTCAAATTCTCGTAAATATGCTCGGATTTTCACGATATTGATAAACGTTATTTAGGTTCACCAAAGCATGTTTATTATTGTATATGAAATATATGGAATTAATAGTTCATTTACAGGGCACTCAAAAGAATTCCATTACTTTAGAATATACGGGGAAAAGTCGTTTGCAGAGTATTTTAATGAGCGTACGCCATTTCAAATGTATTGAAATTTATACAAATTACTGAATTTCACAACAAGATTATTACGATAGAACAGGACATTCATAGCATTTGTTGTTCATTTACAGGGACACACAAAAGAAATCGGTTACAGTACTGTCTTTGAGTAATAATTGCTGGAAGTGCGTTTTAAAATTCGGTATGCGCTTTTAAATTGAACTAATTTGTCGCATGTTACTCGTTGTATATAAATTCTATACCTCATATACAGGGTCGGACAAAAGAATTCACGTATTATCCTCATTATTAGCAGTATTAACCGTTAGTCGTAATACTAAAAACCTTAATCCGTGAAGATATTAAAAGCCTGAAAGCACACAAATAATTAAACTAATTACTACTATTAATTTTTTGAATTGTCTTAATGCTAAAATTAACTTAATATCATAAATTTAACATAAAATATTCAGTCTTGCCTTCGTGAGTGGCATTTTCCTTAGATAAAATCCACTGTATTAAAGTCAAAGCCTCTAAAAAACTAGTAATTTTCAAAGGGTAATAAAATTCGTTTGTTTCCAATGTTTGTTCGTTTGTTTGAAAATGTAAACGGAAACAAAAAATTATCTTACGACAGCACTTGATTAACTTTTTTTTCTCATTTATTTATTTTTCTGCTATAATCCTTTTTTTATTATTATTTCTTCATTTATATGAAGGTAAAACAAATGGGACGTTTTTCTGTGAAAAAAAATAAACGCTTCTAGCATTTCAATAATAAGCTGCAGTTTTCGAATCTCACATATACTTTTCATTTTAACAATTCAATAGTAAACATGAAAAGTCTGGTTAATAAAGACCAGAGTGCGGATTTAAAGAAAGAAACAAATACAGATTTTCTTCAAATGCTTCTTCCTTTCTCTGGCTCATTAGTAAATCAAAACTAGTTGGATATGCCAATCCCAAAACTTTCTTCTATCTCATACCTCTTACTATATCAAAAAGTAGTTATACATATTGACATTGCGATATTATTAGTTAAATACTATAACAACTTTGATTTTCATCTTAAATTTCTATTTCAGTCAATTAATCGGAATAAAAACGAGTTAATCTCGATCATGATGTTTATTAAAATCAATAGTTTTTCGTTATTTTTTGTACATCAGCTGTTTGCGAATAGCCAGCTTAGCAGAATGCGAGTTCCCATCACTGCACGAGCCGCCGATGGACAACAGAACTACGAAAAACCTAGAAAACTATACAAAAACCGCTATCACAATGCCCCTTTCCGACGGAATATTTCCAAATACAAGGAGGACCTGCTGGCCATAGCCAAAAATATACACAAACAATTTGAATCAATTCTATTCATAACTTCATACACTTTTCGATGGAAAAATAAATAAAATGGCACATAAATTGCCATTACAGCAACCCCTCCCGGCAGAATTGGAGATCTGCATGGAGATCAAATTTAAGGAGAAACTGTAGGCCACAGCCAAATACATATACAAAACATTTGGTTCAATTCCATGCATCACTTCATACACTGATTGATGGAACAATAAAGAAAATAGCATAGACATCAATTTTACAGCGCCCTCTTTCGGCAGAATATTTCCAAATAGTAGGAGGATCTGCTGGCCATAGCCAAAGACACACACAACAAATTTGGTTCAATTCTATTTATAACTTCATACACTTTCCGCTGGTACAATAATGAAAATGGCAAAAAAATCGTTATTACCGCGCCCCCTTCCGACAGAATTTTTTTCAAATTCAGGAAGGCACTGCTAACCATAGCCAAAAACATACACAAAAAAATTGGTTCAATTCTATGCATAACTTCATACACTTTTCGATGGTACGATAATGAAAATGACACAGACATCGGTATTACAGCACCCCCTTCCGGTGGATTTCTTTTTGTAATTCAGGGAGGACCTACTGGCCATAGCCAAAAACATACACAAAAAATTTAGTTCAAGTCTATGCATAACTTCATACACTTTTCGATGGTACAATAATGAAAATGGAACAAAGATTGCTATTACAGCGCCCCCTTCGGGCAGAATATTTCTAAATTGAAGGAGGACCTGCTTGTCCCAACCAAATACCTACACAAAAAATTTGGTTAAATTCTATGCATAACTTCATACACTTTTCGATGGTACAATGGCGACATACGGACACAAGGACAGACGGGCACATGGACAGATAGACATTTTCTATAAACATGTTTTTTGGATCTCTGACCCCTAAACATGTAAATCCTTCGAAAATCGGAACTCGAAAAAAATGTCGATTTCAATTATTTCTTTTATTGAAGATAGAAGAAGGTAAAAAGGAACGGTATTTAAAATGGTCTTATCTCTTCCTTCTTTCTTTCCTTTTTTTAAGACATCAGGGCATTCCTTCGCTTTTTGGGTAGATTCGGAGTCTTCTTGAAAGGAAATTCTGACGTTGATCTGAATTGATATTTTGTTCGTGTTAGTCGTGATCCTGCTTTTGTAGCTCGTAAAAAGCGAGAAACTATTAATATAGTTTGAACGGTGAGCCATTCTTAATGTTCATATTGTTTATTTTAACTGTCTCCTCGTTTTATCAGTGCTCGTATTACACGAGTCCGACGACATCTATGAAGATATTAATAAAACAGCAATCTAAAACAAAATTATTTTTACAGAAGCAATTTTTATTCATTTCAGAAAATAAGTCAAAAAGGAATATATTTTTAAGTAAATACTATCAGTAAGAACAGATATACCGAAAAGAACTTTATATATATATATATTTTAGTTTTTTGAATTTTTAACTAAGTTTTCCTCTTGCAAAATTCTATTATTGTAAAATTCTACTTATTTGAATATACTTTAACTATATGCAGTTATATTACTAATATTGGTATCGAAAACAAAACATGCAAGTTCCATAAAGGTTTATTTTCAAGTATTTTAGAAAAGTAACTCGGAATGGAAATATGTTGTGAAATTACTTTCAGTATGGACGTATATAGCCACGTTTCTGACCTTGAATTATGTAAATTGAAACGGATGTTAACTATCTCACATATGATTAAAACTATCTAACTTACGAACAAATTTTGCAAATTTTTCGAATCAATTAATTTTAAGTAATAAATTAATATTAAAAGAACCCCTTAGTCATAATAAATTACTTTACGTACATTATTAATACACATACAAAAGAATATATGTACTAATACATTAGAAATCCATAGTCAATCTTCTACAGCGTTTATATATATAGCTATTATAATATTATAAGTGATATTATACAATCTGAACACTTATGACGTGTATGAAGGAAGCGTAAAAAATCTTCGTTATATGTGGATTTCATTATGACCGTATTCCTTAAAACATGTTCAGATTTGCAGAGAAATTAAAAAAATTCGATTCATCAGAAACATTAATTTAACCGAGCTTGTGTTATCAGGGCACTAAAATATCAGTAATATGTAATAGCGTCTTAATAATTATATATTATTATTGAATAATAAAATGGCTATGTTATAAACGGATCTGTTTGTTAGAAACTTTCGATTCGATTGTACTTAATTAAAAATACTTTCACATACTCACACTGTCAAACATCTTTGAACAATACGTTTATCTTACGCAATAATTATTGGCTGTAATTAATCAGATAAATATTATCAACGCATAATAATAATCATCATAAACATAATATATTATCGGATTAAAAAATTATTGTAGCTAATTAAAGAAGATCAAATTTCTCTATAATTGTTGTTTAAAATGTTCCATTACCCTAGAAACATAAATTTAAAGATTGTTGAAATTCTTTTGCAGTAAAAAATGTATGAGCATTAACGTTAGGTTTTCTCCTTATTTGTATTCCCGTTAATTCAAATCTCTAATACACAGTATTCCAGGATTTAAACTGGAAATTAAAAAAATAACAGTATGTTTTGATACTAAAAATATACGAACTTTCTAAAATGTTTATATTCTTAATTTTTTTTTTCATTTAAATGATTAAATTTTTATTTCTTAAGTTTCTTCTTAAAGTTCTTAATTTTTTTTAATTTAATTTATAGGAAAAATTGTACGTGATTAATCATTAATCAGATAATCGTTCTAAGGGGCGGGGGGGCATTTAGAAACTTGAAAACAGGAATTCTGCTTTTTCAGAATTCAGTGTCGCCCCCGATGACAAAAAATATATGTATATAAATATAGATACAGGAGAGTCCCGATTATCCGAGTTAATCGAACTTATACCTTTGGAATGGATCATTTTCTTCTGATGTACACTGTTAAAAATTTGCAGCATTCTGGCAGGTCATTTGACCGTTTTTTTTCTGAAAACGGTTATACAACCGTAATTCTAACACTATTCTGGCCATATTATTGGCCATTTTATGGTCAGAATATAGTTAAATTATGGTTATGAAACTGTTTTTTCAAAAAACGGTCGAATGACCTGCCAGAATGCTGCAAAATTTTTAACAGTGTACTGATGAAAAAATTATGGCCAAATCCCCCCCCCCCCCCACACTCTGACCAGAAAATCAGAGCTCTAACTTTTTACGACTGCTCTTTCATCTTCACCTAACACTTCATTTATAATGACTGTTTCATAATAATGGAAGCCATCAGTCCAGCAGAAGAAAATAACTCAGTGAAAGCGGAAACTCCGATAATCGGGATTCTACTATAGTTCAGTTTTAAGACTTATAACAGGCGATTTTATTTTACAGAAAGTGACGTACTTCCGTTGCCAATATTAAGCAAATATCTCCAAAAATTACAAAAAGAGAAAAATAATATTTCAAAAATAAATGGAGATACAGTTTTCAAACAAAATGCATTTAAAAGAACTTTTTTTTTCCGAATACGACGGTATAAAAATCGAAATTGTGCGATGCTTAGAAGTTTAAAAAATTGCTATAGCGTATTTAATCGTACTTTTTTGTTTTACGGCTGCCTTCTGTAAGGTAACGTTATTTTTTGGAGACAAAATAAGCTGTGAGAAAGAAATATCATACTGTACCGGGGGCTAATAAAAGCATAAAATGTAGCAGGAGATTAAAAATCTGATGTTTTAAAGAGTATTAGTTAAGGAGTAATAGTATCTCTCCTACCTTTTTCACATTTCTATATTCTACGAAAATATAGAGTAAGTATATTTTATAGGAAAGAAAGAATTATATCTTATTGAAAAATTTGGTGTTTAGATTGATTGGAACACTTCATGGTTTCGGATGTTCTTTTTCCCCCAGTGCTAACAAAGCAAACCGCAACTTCAAAATATAGTTTTTTTTTTTACTATTTACTAATGATATGCACATTCATTATAAGATAAAATACAATTATAAAAAAATATGCAGTAAATTAAAAGTTATCACTAACTGTCGAATTCATTCACTGCAGTTACTGCTTCATCAAAGACGTTGTAATATACATTTATTTTATTTATTTTTATTAGAAATAATCATTTTTGGAGACAAAACAAATTCTGTCCCTAAAATATTTAATATGTTTTCTAAGAACATAACATAGAATTTTATTTTCCACTTAGTCATTATATTAAATCTGAAAAATGTACTGTTATCAAAAATACGATAAAATTTTCATAAGAATTCATTTACCTATTAGTGATAAATCGGAAGATTATAATGACTTAATTGCGATTTCTTTAATCCTAAATGGAGATAGAAATAATTAATTTTAAATGTTTAGAAACTTTTTGTTTAAGGACATTATTGTATGTTGAGTTGAATATTCAGACATACTTCATTAAATGAAGTATTTATTTACAAAGTTGCAATCTATATACATTTTCGCCATTTTTAACCTATATATTTTTTTACATAGTTTACCTAAAAAATAATTCATATGACCATTTATTAATATCAAATACAATTTTTTATTTCACTAAGCCATTAGTGAAAGCCATTATCTCAAACTTATTGAAGGCATTGTTATCAAGGAGTCAAAACTTATTTCTTATAAAATGAGTAAAATTTTTAAAGCACGAATTTCATTTTCATTATTCGGTTATTTCTTAAATTCAATTTATTTTCCATGCAACTTTTACAAGAAAAATTCCAAATCCAATCTATTGTCGAATAAATTTTGATAAGAAATTATTCATCTGAAAATGAGATATTTTAAGAATTATATTTAGTAAGAAATAACACAGCCTTTAAAGTTGCCGTTTTCCTTAGATTTTTTGAAGGAACATTGATCAAGATCATTTACCGGATATTTTGAAAAATATTTCTTTTTATTGCAGCTGAGAAAAACATTATTTATGTTTTTCTTACAACGTCAAGTTATGTCCGAAAGAATAATTATGTGTTTCATCGCTCAGGATTTTTGAATTACGTAACAGATTTTCAAATAAAAAAGTATTTTAAAATGTAATTTTGGGATAGTTTTGACATTTTTAACACATCTTATTTATAAAAGAAATTCAAAAGTATTAACCCTTTATTCTACTGACGGTACTTATAAGTACCATTAAAATAACTCATAAAATTCATTTAATACATCGATTTGTTGTAATACAGTTTAGAATAAGTTATAGATGCATTAATTTATCTTGTTCCAAAAGCATTATTGGTTGCACAAACAAAAATATTTTTAAAAGGATGTTTTCTTTTGCTTTTGCATCAATTAAGCTTTCTTGGCGTTTTTTTTTAGGGGGGGGGGGGTGAATTTTCAATTCGGAAATATTTCTATATTTCTATTGTAAGAACATTAAATTTGCACATTTCCTAATTTACAAAGTACTAAGAAAAATATTTAAAATAAAAGATATGAGTTGGGTTATAAATATTGCACAAAATCCCTAGAACTGCAAATTTAATTAATCCTTCTAAATTCTTTAATCCTTCTAAAGTCCTTCTAAAATTTATTAAATGTTTATGTTTCTTCTAATGTTGTTTCAAAAATTCACGAAAAATGCTTTAGAAGATAAAATTTTCATGAATTCATAATTCAGTACATAAAGGGTTAATGTAAAATTTAAAAAAAAAATCTGTTTATTTCACAAACTTAAGTTTTATTAAATAAGACCGTTCCTTAACAAAACGTATGAAAAATACAAGACTTTCAAACTTTCAAAACGATTCAGGTAGGAAATTTTTTTCTGGGGAAGCAACATTATTTTTAGTACATGTTTCCTGTGATTAGTATTTTTAATTGTTTCAGCGATACTAACGCACGAACTGAAACCGGGCTAGTTGAAATATACATTCAACTGAAAAATCTAAAACAGGTACACAACCAAAATTCTTAACACACAATATACAAAAATCATCAATATAATAATGTGATATTGTTTTTGATGTGTTACTGTTAGTATGTTATATAACAGTTAGATTTGAAACTTTACACACTTATAACACTTATGTTGTTATTTTGTAGATATACTCCGTGAAAGAAAAGGAAATGAGAAAATGCACGCAGAAAAATGAGATTTAACGGATTTTTTTTTTTCTTTCAACATGACAAAAATTTACTTTCTGTTTTCTTGTGTTACTTTTTCGAAATAATTATTATTGGTCTTTGCTTTTTTTAAATTTTTGATGTTCGAAATGTATTGTTTCTTTAATGAGTACAATGCTTTTATTATCTATATCTTGCTGGGACTTGCTTTCTTTCAAATTTATCCAGGCCTTAATTGTTTCGGTTTGAAGAAGAAAAACGCAAACAATAGCTAGTGCCTTCATTACAAATGTGAAACTTTTGGTCCCATTAAAATGCATACTCTTTGCATTTAAATAGAGTTTGATGTTAATAAATAAATAAATAAAATAAAAGAAAGCACAGAATTTTCCACCTTTTGCACATTATATGTAGCTTAAAAAACTTATAACCATTTATATGGCCTTCAGATCGTGCGGTTAATTGTTCCCGCGATATTTCCATATTAACTGAAAAACACATTCATTTGTAAAATCTACAATAGATCCACATCCAATATAGGTAGGGGAGACTAGGGAGGTTTGACCGACTTTTTACAAAATGATTTTTTATTTTTAAAATATTGAACGTAGAATAAAGTTTTATATATCATTTTTTACGTTATATAATCAGTTATCAAAATAAAATTGCTACTTATAAGTGTAACACATAAGAAATTTGAAAAATGATTGATTTTTAATCATGAAGAAATAATGGGTCAAGGCTCCCTTCATATGGGAGCTTTGACCCACTATATCGGAGGCTAGACCCACTTAGTTCTACATAGCAATATTTGTAAAGAGAAATAAAATATGCTTAAAAAAGGCAAAATAACATTATACTACATGCTTTAATTATTATAAAAGAATATATTTTTTAAATATGATGTTTAAACAAACCTGCTGAGACGCAATTGCAAGTCAGAGGAGAAAATATTTACTTTAAATAGGATTTTGTTTGAGCAGGTGTAATTGTACAGCAGGGAAAATAAAATTTAACATTTAAGGCAGTATTCTGTTAGAAACAGGTTCCGTTTTCATAGTGTTTTATTTTATTATGTCCGGATTTTGGAGCCACAGTCCCGCTCCTTTTTGTCTCCTTGTCCTATTTTTTGTTACACTTGACCTGACAACTCAAGTTGTCACATAGCTTGGCTTCATCTCACTGTATTCACCCTGGTGAAATTTGTCTACATATTTTTCTAAAGTTTTTGATCGATGCTATGTTCTTTTGCAGCTGCAAAAGCACTTAACTTATCATTAACATGATTTAAACCTTTAAGGGGCAAAGTACTTTCAGTACTAAAATGTTGAAATAAATGACTGGCACCGGAATTTACGAACAAATTTGTTTGGAAACAATTAAATTTAAAAAAAAAAAAAAAAAACACGACTGCAGCGAACTAATTAATTATTTCTCATCAATATGAAACAATTTTTTTTTCAATTCCTACTATTAGCTCACACTCTCGCTACATATATCTTGTTAAAATTTTCAATCGTTAATAAAATACTTATTATTCATCCAATCAAGCTCAAAATTTTTTTTAACTTGTAGTGGATGACACTTGATGTTAACCCAGTCTTTTTTAAATATTAATTCATTAATTTAATTAAATTAATTAATTTTCAATAATCTAGATAGCCCTCTTCTTGATCAAGGTATTTTAAGACCGAGAGAGCCCTCTTCTTGATCAAAACATTTTAAGCGCCACTCAAGGGGAAAGAAGAATGGGAGAAAAAAAATTTTCTTATTGACCTAAGTAGGAATTGACTTAAAATATATATATATTTTTTTATATTACTTGTTTATATTACTTACCTATTTTTTTTTATTTACTTGTATTGATGACTTTTAAGTTGTATTTAATTGTTAGTTCCTATCTATAAACACTGTTTTGATGAGGTCTATAGACGTCTATGATGGTTAGAGTTGCAGTAAAGCTAGAGATCCTACATACACAACTTCCAGATTGAATAATATTTTAATGGAGCTTCTGACTGTAAAATAGTCAATGAAACATTGTCTTCATTTTGAAAGACCTATCCAGTGATATGCCACTCAATAGGGTGCGTACATTTTTTTTTTTGTTTTTACCGACATTTTGAATTTATAAAAACAAAACTTAGCCTATAACCATCGGGCCGTTAAGACGAATTGATAGAGACCTCATTCATTAAAATCTATCCAGCCGTTGGGATGTTTCGAGGGTATAAATAAATCCACATACACAGATACGTGTGAAACACATAACCCTTCTTTTCAGTCGACTAATAAGAAATGTGCTATATATTTCACATACATATTAAATGAAAAACATTTTAGCAAAATTCTGGTGCCTTTGTGAAGTTTCAGAATTAAAATTAAGTGGTTTTACAAACATACCACTGCCTCTGAAAGGGTTGATACTGCTGCTTTCATCCTTTCTAGTCGTTTTTAGTCTTTCCCTCTGTTTCTATTTACATATTGTAAGTAATATTCAAATGAAAAAAAGTTCCTATCAACTTTCCCATTTTCTAGCAATTTTTCACATCATTCTTTAGTCAATTCTAAAAATTTTATTTTCCATCACACCATTTTACTGTAGCTTAACCGAATAAATTTACCTTATTTTATATATATGTTACCGGCCAAACCCGATTTTAGGCCAAACTAGTTTATCCTAACGCTCACAGGATAAAATAGTTTGCCCTAGGCCAAACTAGTTTATCCTAATGTCCACAGGATAAACTAGTTTTCCTAGATCAAACTAGTTTGGCCTAACTCTCATATGATAACCTAGTTTAGCCTGCTATTCATTGGGCCGAACTAGTTATCCTAGGCCAATTGAATTTGGCGTAATTTTATTGATCCCAAAGACCGCCCCGTCGCTAACATTCTAGTGTAACCTAGGTCGATCTACTTTATCCTAGGTCAATGCAATTTATGTAATTTTATTGATCCCAACTACGGCTCCGTCGCCAACCTTGTGCAAAGTACTATGACAAGCAGCTGATGCCTCAAATACATTTATCAGGTTTTCTGTACGCAGCCGTGCATTCAACCATGCGGAAAATATTAAACTTCACATAATAAAATAAAAAAAATACATCCTAATAAAATGAAGAGAAAAGACTACTAAAAAAAGAACTGATATTCGAGGTCTGTTTAAGATGGCTTCTAGGAGTAGCCCTACAGTGTACGTTTTCATTTTATACTCATGTACATATGTTGTACAAAACTTACATTATTGAGTATTTTTAAAACTCTATTCAAGCTGTTTAAAGAATAAAAAACATGCTTTACTGGCATTTTCTGTTTAATTCTAACTTCTACACGTTTTTCCCGACATTCATCCTGTAATCCGGAAAATTCCGTAATCCGGCATACTGAAAGTCCCGAACATGCCAGATTAGAGGATGTTTATTGTACTAATATTCTCACACACATAGATCAGATAGATTTTACATAGATCAACATATATATATATATATATATATATATATATTGTTAAGTACAAGATTCCGTCATAGGCAGGTTGTCTTTCCCAGGTTATACCATACTTTAATTTTATTACCTAAAAATGCATCTAATCATCTTAAAAGAATAAAAAATAACAAATATATAAATTTTAATTGTGAAATAATAGCCATTTATAAATACGTGCATTAAAAAAAAAGTTGGGCCGGGCCAAATGTTACTGATATTTTTAATGAGCAGACCAGAGATCCTGCCGGTCCAAATGATTTTCATATGAGCTGGGTTGGAAATTGGACTGAAAATTTCTGTCTGTGCAAACCTACAGAAGAATGCAGTCCAGTCCCGACTTAAGCCGGAAAAAAACTGAGTCCCGGTCCATCACGGTTCGAACTTCTCGAAAAAAGTAATCCCCAAACCAAGCCCGGACCGAGTGTCGGGAAGGAAAATTGGGAGGGGCCCGTAAACACCTTACATAGAATAACCAAAATACTAGCTCAAAAATTTTTGTAAATTTAGACGCTAAACTTCTATTATAATTTTTTTAAACGTGTTTTTTAGTGAACTTTGCTCACATCCATAGATGTGTTTGAGTTGAGCGGATTTGTTTGAAAATTTTTGAATTTGAGCGTGAACTTGACTCATTTTTGAGAAATTGATTTTGCATTTTAATTGACCTAGGATAAACTAGATTGACCTAGAAGGTTGGCGCAGAAACGGCCTTTGGTATCAATAAAAGCATGCCAAATTGAATTAGCCTAGGATAAACTAGATCGGCCTAGGATAAACTAGTTCAGCCTAAAGAATAGCAGGCTAAACTAGTTTATCCTATGAGCGTTAGGCCAAACTAGTTTGGCTTAGGAAAAACTAGTTTATCCTATGGGCGTCAGGATAAACTTGTTTGGCCTAGGAAAAACTAGTTTATCCTATGGGAGTTAGGATAAACTAGTTTGGCCTAGGCCAATCTAGTTTGGCTTAAAATTGAGTTTGGCCGGTAACATATATAACCATTAACTTTTCATTAAGCACAGCGTATAATAAAAAGATTTCCAAAACCACTTAATTAAAGGAGACTTGAGCATCTGGGCAACCCTCTTTCACATTGACTGGGTCAAGCCTCCCTACATAGACTTATTTTCTAAAGAATAGCACATTGTTATGTTAAGCCTAACTTACTGAACAATCTTTATGCCTGGAATGAAAGCTAGACATTTCTGCATTACTTTAAACCATTTTACTTAAATTTCTATGCTATAATTTATGTGAAAAAAGCTTACAAAATATTTCTAAAAACACAACTTTTATGTTGAAAACGCCACGTAATTCCTTTTTTCCACACCTATTTCGATTATCTCTATGAAACGAAGACTGTTGTTTGAGAATTCCAGTAGCTTTGGTTGACACCTATTGATAAAACTCTGAAATCCTTTTAAATATGAAAATTGATGGTTGGGTCAAGCCTCCCGTATGGTCACCCGTCCCTAGTCTCCCCTAAATTAACTTTGTAATAATGTATTACGATATTGTTTTTCATGTGTTGTTGTTAGAAAGTACATATTACAGCTTGATTTCAAACTTTAAAAATAAAGTGATCTAATTTGCACTAACTTCCATTAACATAAACGTGTGTGCTGATTTAATAAGAGCAACCATGAAACATTTAAAGTTAAATTTTGCATAATAAAGGCTGTGTTAATGAATTATTAGCATTGAGATTTTTGACGGTGAGAGTCTTTGGAGTAATTATTATTTAGTTGATAAGTTCTCTTCAGCCGAAGCTTTATTAACAAAAACATGTAGTTGGCTATTTTAGGAAGAAGTTTTTCGCTGCAAATACCGTATATACTCGCGTATAAGTCGACCCCTAGATTCAAGAAAGAAATATGCTCCATACCAGTATTTTCTTGTAACTCTCTTCGCTTTACTTAATATCAGTAAATTCTGTATTTAGATAAGATGAAAATAACTTTTTTTAAATACTGGTATACAGTCTGTTATTCCTCTCAAATTTGGGGTCGACTTATACGCGAGTATATACGCTAATTGTTTTATTAGACCAGGTTCGTTCTGAAAGTACTCAAGACAAGACTCCGGCTATATGTGCCGACGTTGTCGGTGACGTTATAGACATTTTGTTCACTCATGTTCACACGCACTCATGTTATAGACATTGGCTATTATTTTCATTTACTTACTGACCACCAGTTGTCGTATTCTAGAGAAAGTAGTTTGGCACAAGAGTGTATTTTTGTGACAACTATAACAATTTAATGCACGTTTTAGCCATTTGAGCATCTTCCTATGTGTAAGGCAAGTAGAATATGCATAGACGTTTTGTCCAAACTGTCGCAACCCACATTCCAGAACTTGGCAATACTCGCCTAGATAACAGTTACTAAGCGAGTCAAACGAGTCAACAAGCATTAGCTTGAAGATAATGGCAAGCTTGACAAGTTTGGGCGCGCAAGTTTCTCGACCAATCAAATTTTATTGCTCACATTGCTTGTACTTTTTAATCTTATTTCTATAATTTTGGCAACCAAAGTACTCTATTTCTGTAGAAAGTACGAAAAAGGGAAATATTAAATTATTATATCTTTTTATTGCCATTTTCTCACTAACAAGTTAAAAAAAATTAAAATACCTGCTATTTTGAAAAAACATAAGTGAATGATTTCTGATAAAACATAGAGCTATTACAAATTGTATTTAATTTTTAGTATCTATATTAATGTTACAAACAAATGAAAGCATATAAATCATTAAATAGACAATTTTTTTGTCGGGTTTATGATATCACTTTTCTGGGGGTTTGTGAATTATTTCGTGATAGAGACTTCATATACATACTTTTGAATATATATTGTTTGAGACTGGGTCGCAAATGGGGGAATTCTTCAGCGGATACAAATGACGTCATTTTATACTATTTTAGAAATAATGGTACTGTAAAAGCTCATCACTCACGATCGTCAAAATTCCTTTCGATCTATCAAATTTTATTTCAAGTATGTCACAATTTTCTTATTTAGAAAGGAACTGTAGTTTATCATCGCTCAAGATGTTTTCCAAGA
Organism: Maratus speciosus; assembly: GCA_963932465.1. NCBI lineage: Eukaryota > Metazoa > Arthropoda > Arachnida > Araneae > Salticidae > Maratus > Maratus speciosus. The sequence continues at coordinate 170,159,645 of OZ010790.1, read as the reverse complement.
TCTTTCGGGAAATCAAATTTTTTGCGAATATGCCACCGCTATCACTTTTATAAAGGCAATCTATTTCTCATCGCTCATGTTTGAATCACAGTAGACAATCATATATTAAAATATTTAAGGTGTTGCTATAAGAAAAAGAAAAAAACTCAGTATGACGTATCCTTTCAGTTTAAAACCTTCCCTGGTGCACTAGAATTCCAGTGTAAAAGGTACATTCAAAATCCGCTCAGTTGCTGTTGAGAAAATCCCGGACATACATAAATGCACATACCAGTAAAGCCAAAATAGAGGCTTCTTTTCTTTTAAAGTAGTTAATGCAAAGATTTTGTTTATTTCTATGTACCCTATGTTCTCAGTGTACCTAAGACTAAATTTACAGGGTTTTTCATTATCATACTTTTGCATTATCATACGTATGTGTTAATTGAAACGGCATTACAGGTTGAATATTTTAAATGTCATGGGATAAGATAAAACATTTGTTCATTGTAATTTATTTACATAATATATAACAGACAATATAGAACATAATACTGCATAAGCATTAAACATTTAATCAATGCATATAAAGACGCTAGAAAGAAAAACATGAAAGTACAAGTGCATAAAATCATACCAATATACATTTTAAAACTATGTTAATCTATGAAAAAAATATACAAAAGTCTAGGGACAGCAAAAATTATACACGATAAACTCTGTTAAAAAACAAAGCTTAAACGAAGAAACTAATCCATTCGAATTAAAATGTCTTAGCATCGATATATATATATATATATGGTAAAAAAAAAGAAGAAATCAGTCAAAATAAAAAAAAATTAAAATAAAAAAAAGACAACTCACAAAAATGTACAATTTTAAAATTTCAAAAAAAGAGAAAATATTTTTATCTTGAAAAAGAACAGGAAAAGAAAAATGTAAGGCATTCTAACAAAAACGAAGTAAAAAAGATGGCTGTAATTCGTCCATGCCGTTTTTAATTTTTCTCTCTAATTTATTTATTGCGGATAAGATATGCGTTTTTCTTAAAGACTCAACTCTAGTTTTTCTGGAAAATTTTTTTAGAAATATTATTTAACATTAGGAGGTAAATAAAAAAGGCAAATTATTTTAAAAGATAGATGTTTAAGGAAGGATAAAAAATTTTTGAGTTAAATTAGAAATGTTTAGCTTATACATTTGTAATACGATAAGCATGTTAATATCAATAAACAATTAAATTTAAAAAATCAAAAAACCCGACTACGAACTAATTAATTATTTGTCATCAATGTGAAACATTTTTTTTTTCAATTCCTATTAGCTCACACTCTCGCTATATATATCTTGTTCAAATTTTCAGTCGTTAATAAAATACTTATTATTCATCCAATCAAGCTCAAATAATTTTTTGTAACTTGTAGTGGATGACACTTGATGTTAATCCGATTTTTTTCAAATATTAATTCATTAATTAAATTTAATTAATTAATTTTCAATAATCGATGGAGCCCCCACTCTTGATCAAGTTTTTTTAAGACCGAGAGAGCCCTCTTGATCAAAGCATTTTAAGCGCCACTCAAAAGGAAAGAAGAATGGGAGAAAAAAAATTCTCTTATTGACCTAAGTAGGAATTGACTTAAAATATATTTTTTTATATTACTTGTTTATATTACTTGCTTATTTTTTTTATTTACTTGTATTGATGACTTTTAAGTTGTGTTTAGCTGTTAGTTTTTATCTATAAACGCTGTTTTGATGAGGTCTATAGATGTCTATGATGGTTAGAGTTGCAGTAAAGCTACAGATCCACAATACATACACAACTTCCAGGTTGTATAATATTTTAACGGAGCTTCTGACTGTAAAATAGTCAATGAAACATCGTCTTCATTTTGAAAGACCTATCCAATGATATGCCACTCAATAGGGTGCGTACATATTTTTTCGTCCCTACCGCCATTTTGTATTTTACGGCCTCCATTTTGAATCTACAAAAACAAAACCTACCCAATAACCATCGGGCCGTTAAGACGAATCGATGGATACCTCATTCATTAAAATCCATCCAGCCGTTGGGATGTTTCGAGGGTATAAAGAAATCCACATACACAGATACGCGTGAAACACATAACCCTTCTTTTCAGTCGGATAACAAGAAAATTTATTTAGATTTGAAGATCATACCAATTTGATCTTGGATAAACTAAACTGAGGAAAAAATTATGTGAGAATACAAGCGTTCTAATGCGTATACATAATGATAATATTATAGTCCAGTAAATTAGTAGAAGGTAAAATGTATGCTCAAGTAAATTTCAAAGTTTAACGATAATGTAAACAAGTCGAAAATTGTCCGACAAACGTGACAAATGAGGTGCTTTCGCAATATAAGTAGTTTTATAATATTTAGATCTTGGTTTAATATCTGTTGCACACTTATGCTAAAATGTATGCATACAAAATTTATTACGATTATATATATTAAATTCAGCAATACGAAAATAATATAACCTCATCTTAAATAGTATGTAATCACCATGCAACCTAGAATCATTACCTATCATGGGATATCATTAAATTAATTACGTATGATAGGATTTAATTGATTGAAGAAAACTTTTATTACTATCTTTTTAAGTTTCGTTTCGATTTTCATAATATTTGATATGACTCGACAAAAAGTTCTGCAACGATTATATATATTAAATTTCAAACCAATCGGTTGGTTAATTTTTGCACTGTAAGATGGTATTTTCCACAATTTTGTCCCTTAAGCAATTCCCTAAAGATAATTTTGTATATATTTTATTTAACTTTTTTAAAAATTTATTGTCGCTCTTCTAATTTTTTCTATTTTTTCCTTGCATTGCGATGATCATAGTAACTTAAATTTGGCTTATCTGAAATTAAAATAAGTAGCGGATTTTAATTAAATGAGGTTTATTCTAGTGATTGAAATAAAAAATTATGAATAACTATTTTTTTTAAATGATGGTCACATAAAAAGAAAATTAAAATTTTATCTTTAAAAAAAAACTAGTTTTTGATGAACTGTTATTTTGAACACAATCAAACTGATTGGTAAAGTTATCATACGAATTGAATATTTCCCAATGACCAAAAAAATGCCCAAGCCGGAAATCGAACCCAGATCCTTGGCTTACAGGGTCAAAACTCTAACCGTTTAAGGCTCTTGTCCCTCCCGGCGAAGACACTCACGAGCTAATGCTAATCCTATGGGGATAGATTTATCTAATATCTCGTTTGCATTTCGACATTTTTAAATAATGTTTTTTGCCTTGGATAGCCGAGGTCCGTCTCTACATCGCACCTTTTTTACTTTTTCGATTTTGGTCGCAGATCTTTTTTATAAAGTTACTTTCACTTTCAAAACCGGTTCTGAAAATGAAAGTGTCATTCTAAAAAATATCTGCAACCAAAATCGAAAAAGTAAAGCTAGCCTTAAGCTAACTGGACCGACAACTGTTGAGAATATTTCGCTCAGATAACCAAGTTAGATCAGATCAGGTTATCTGAGGAGAACATGCTCATCCAGTTTGCTTAAACGGTAAAGCTTTGGCCCTGTAAACCAAACATCGGGTTGGATTCCCGGCCTGGGCATTTTTTCGCACAGTGGAAAATATTCAATTCGTAATTTTTGATGATTAAAAAAAAAACTCTTTGTTCAAGCAGCTTTAGAAGTAATCGTAGTCGCGGATTGCAAAAATTCTCTTTTAAAGAGTTTAAATTTTTGTGTTATATTTACCGTGGGATACTTGTTACTCGTATTTTTTTTAACTTACGTAGAATCTTCTATTCCAACACCATAAGGTAGTGCCTCTTGAGCTAACAGTCTCTATGAAGAAAAAGAATACACATTTTTTTATGACTAGGAATAACTTATCCTGTTATTAGGGGCGTGTAATTAGAGGATTTTAACTTATCAACTCCTAAGAAGATAAAAATATTAATAATAGAAAGAAAATTTGTATTAAATTAAAAGTTTGTACACTCTAAACTGAAATGCCTTAAATTCAGGCACTTAAGTGTCTGAAACAGAGTGTACAATTTTCAGACATTTTAAAGTGTCTTAATTTTTAAGACACTTGTATCCATCTGAATTTAAGATATTTCTGACGTCTGAATTGCAGCCATGTTTGACCATTTCGACAGACATTTATTTCCCCCTTTGTTTTTTTTTCTTTTGTAAGCGTTATACACCGTAAAAAAATATATATCCCTTAAAATATAAAAATTGTACTGCCAAACCAGACTCCAGTACTATTTACGAATTTTAATGGAAATTTTCTGAAGTAAATTCCAGAAAAATTCCATTTATTTTGCATATTTCTGTGTTTAAAATTTTTCATTTAAATGATAAAAAATACAATTCTTCAATGAACCATTTCACCAACCATTTTCTTTTAAGGAACATAATAGATCTGATTTTTATATTCAATTTAAACTACTGTAAACTTTTAACACTTATCCTAGACGGAGATCGAACTACAGTACCGTTGGTCACATGAAAAGCGTCCTATCCATTCGGCCATAGTTTCAGCGGCTGTGTTTTGAAATAATGTTATTTATCAAGCAGACACAATGTATTTTAAGTAGCAGTAGCTTTTTTTCCACTCTACTGTAATTTTGAACATTTTACGCAATTTTTTTTATAGAAATTTGAATATGTGGCATTTTAATTTCGGTCTTATTTTAACAAATGAGGACAAAATGTCTGGGGTTCAACCGTAACAATTATGTTAGCTGAATTCGAACCAGCTATATATATATATATCTTTATACATATATATATATATAATATTCGTAAATAAGGTACTGTAATAAATTCTAAATTGTTAAAAGTTATCATCACTCTTATCATTAATATTTATGTATATATACAATAAATATTGCAGCTTCTTACGAAATTTTACCTAATCAATTTACAAATTCGACCTACGTAAAATTCAAGTTGCATATAAGTTTTCAGAACGCATTACTTATATAAGTTGGTGGATGCTTGTAATTACAAAAAAAGTTCAATTACTTGGACTAACACGAGATGGAGCCACTACTTATTCTTGAAAGATTTTCTGAAAGATGTTTGCTGTTTGGAAAATGGAGAAATTGTAATTCATTTTTGTTCTTAAACGCATGAAATTGGCAGGTGATGTTATTCAGAAACTATGTGATCGAAATGAGTTTTCCATTATTTTATGAATAAATTACCTATCGAATTATAAGCGACTAAACAAAACTTTGAATTAGCGGCGTATCTAAACATCTCCTTTCGGAAAGGGACGTGAGATAATTAAAAATTTCTTAAATAGAACGCAAGAAACAAAAAAAAAATCATCTTTAAACAGGTTTTATAGATTAGGTAACGCATCTATTATGCAATCAAATTTTTTTAATCATATGGGACTGGGCAAAATTTCGTTTTTAGCAGGTTTTTGTCTCAACAATTTTAAATTTATGGTTATACCGCATTTTTCTAACACTAGAAAGACGGGAAATTTTACTCCAATTTTATAGAAATATTTCCCACCGGAATTTTTATTTTAAATCTTTAACTTATTTATTTAACTAGTTTTGTTTTCTTTGTACCTTTTAAACTAGTTTTATAAAAATAAAATTCTGGTTCTAACCAAGATATATTCATTTGGTACGCTCAAAAGGACCGCTCGCCGTCTTTCAAGTGGACCACTGAAAATTATCTGCTAAATGCATTTCAATAAACAGTAAATAAAACTGAAATAATCCTGTGTATAACGTAAATTTGGCTGAAATGAAAAATTGCATGGTTTCTGCGAAGTAACACCACTTTCTAAGATTAAAACATACCTTTTGCTAAATTTTTGTGATTAAACATGACATTTTCTATAAATTAAGGTGGGGGCTGTGGCCTCATTTGCCCATCCCTTGGATATGCCCCTAATTTGAATAAAAATAAATAAATCATGTCTAATATACGTGAGTTAGAAAGTGGGGAATGAAATATATGGGTTTATCCTTGAAAGATTATATTTTTTCTTTTAAATAGAACTTTTTAAATTAAAAAATACGCAAAAAAATGGATTTTTTTCTGGAATTTATGGAAAAGATTTTCCATTAAAATACGTAAATTGGTGTCTGAATTGGCAGTAAACTTTACATATTTAAACGAATATTTTTTTACTGTGTATAAAGCTAACAAAAAAGGTAAAAATGGTTGCCTATTTACGAGCAGGTAGGTTGATCAAAGATGGATGCGATTCAGACGTTTGAAATGTTTAAATTTAGACACATACCCATGTCTTAAAAATTAAGACACTTTAAAATGTCTGAAAATTGAACACTCCATTTTACGACACTTATATGTCTGAATTTCTGACATTTTAGTTTACAGTGTTTATCGTAGTAAAACATAGTAAGACACTTAGGTGTTTTATTTTCAGACACCTATGATATCTAAAATTTCATATTCAGACACTTAAGTGTCTGAATTGCCTTTTCAGTCACATATGTGTCTGAATTTAAGACGCTTTTATTTGCAGTGTATAAAAAGAAGTGTAATACAAGTGCTGTAATATCTTTAAAAAGAATATTTAAATCATATTAAAATAACACAGAAATTTCCTTTGAGATACACTTTAAATACATTAAGTTTTATAAACTTGTAATACAAGCTTTGTTTGATTTATATCTGTAGGATTAAAATCAAGTGAGTTGGTACAGGATAAAATTTCTGTTTTAAATTTTCAAAAGGTAATAATAATCAAAATTATAGCGATATTCTTATTGAAATAAACTTCAAACACATCTAGCGCACAACATGTAAACTACACAGTGTTAAAATAAAGATTGAACGAGGCTTATATGTACGCATTTTTGAATAAAGACAAGTTAAAGAAATGAGGATTAAAAAAATTTCAAGAAATATCCTTATATCAAATTATGCACTTTTAAATTAATAGCATTCAACTATACAAGCATGTTATTAATAGTATGAAAGTTAACAAATTTATACAATTAGGCAAATTGAATCATTAATAATAATTTAAATTTATGAAAAAATTATTTTTAGCTTATAACACAAGTATTCTAATATACTTACGTGAAATAACGATCAAATAAAATAAGCGCAAGATGAAATTTCTATCGGAGTAAATTGAAAAATTCAATAAAAATGCAAAAAATAGAGAAATACTAATTCATATGAATGTCAAAATTACCAAGTACAGAAAATTAAAAACTATTTAAATATCAGAAATACTTAATGTCAGGGATATTTTAGTTGTTTTCGGGAAAAATTATGGCCACATATATATATATATATATATATATATATTTAATGTATGGCCATTTATTTTTCCTTTTCTGATCACAAAATCAGAGTTCTAGCTTTTTACGACTCCTTTTTCATTTTCACCTAACACTGCAATTATACACATCAGTCCATCAGAAGAAAATGAAGCATTTCAAAGGTACAATTTTGATAAAATCTATTTAATAGTTTGCGCAGCAAGAAGAGACTATACCTTCAATTTCTATGATACTAATAGAATCATATAGCTGCCAATTTGTACGGTTTTGTTACAAGTAAAATTTAATACAAGTTTTTGCTATATGTAATCGTTTACAATTGTTAGATTTCGGTGATTGAATTAGGCAGAATTTACAGAAAAGTTTTAGCGTTAAGAAAATGTTCTTGGAAATTGGTAGCTATGCTGTAACGTAATACTGCAGAACAACAACAACAACAACAACAAAAAAGCAGCAAAATCCTCATTCAACAAACAAACAAGTGGGTAAGTGTGTTCATAGATCGCACAAAGGGTTTCGTTTCATATTCCTTTCAAAACGTCCAGTACATTTATCGCCATGAAACATCTACTAAATTTTGGCAAACCCTTCCTAAACTATCGTAAAAAGCTTCAAACAGATTCGCCTTGTTACATTTCCTAATTTTGTTCATGCCACCCCCCCCCCGAAAGGCTACGATACATCACATGACGGGTATCTGCCAAATTTAGAAAAGTGCCCCCTTTGTCTGGGGCGAAGTGGGGTAATCGTCACCAAGATTTTTCACCCGGCCTGATGTTTACCTTGTTATGTTTTATAAGCTATATTAAAGTTTCAAACAGATCGTCCAGCTATATTTCCCAATTTTGCTGGCGCCCCCCCCCCCTTACCCACCCCCCTCGAAATGCGACACGCCATTTTTCTTTATACTTCATTATCATTTGTTATAAAGTATCTTAAAGTTTAAAACAGATCGCATTGTTAGATTTCTACTTTAAAAGAAATCGCGGTCTGTTAGTTCCACATTCCACCTCAAGGAAGCGCACTGTATTCTTAACAAAAGCGTATCTGAACGAAACTCCTTTACACATCCAATTAGTAGATATGTTACTCGAGGTGATGGCGGTCTTAATAAGAAATTAAGATATTTGCTGAAATTACTATTCGAAAATAGTGGTAACTAAACTTTAGACAATTTTATATTAAATAAGTAGCTTATATTTTAGGACTCCCTCAAAAAAGGCACCTAAAATGGTCAGAAACGCCCCCCCCCCTTCCCCGGAATTTTACGTGTCATTCTTTTTTACACTTTATCTTATGTGTTATAAACTATCTTAAATTTTAAACAGATCGACTTGTTAGATTTCCTAATTTTAATAAAATCGCGTTATGTTAGTTCCACATTCCATCACCAGGGAATGCACTCTATTCTTAGCAAAAGCATATCTGAATGAAACTCCTTTACGCAATCTTTCCGTAGAGACATGGGTCGGGAGAGTGGCGGTCTTAATTTAAAACATTTGCTGCGGTAACAAACACTAAGACTTTAAAAATAATTCTAGCTTCTCCTCCCCCCTCGAAATATCACACTCCATTCTTTTTTACACTTTTTCTTATGTGTTATAAACTATCTTAAAGTTTTAAACAGATCGAGTGGCGGTCTTAACCAATAATTCAAGATATTTCCTGAAATTACTCTTCGAAAATAGTGGTATGAATACTTGTAAACTTTCTGATGATGAATGAGTTATACTTATCTCATAGCGTTGTTCAAAAAACCCACGCAAATTATTAGATTTCCTAATTTAAGTTAATTCGTGGTTAAAAAAGCACGTGTCTCCATTTTAATCGACGCATTTGATAGCAATAAACCGATTAATTAAATAATAATTAATATTTCAGCTTGTAATTAAGATAGGACTTAGATATGGGTATCAATGAAATCAGCGAAAAATTTGACATCGAAATGCCAAAAAATTTAATCAAAAAATTTAATATTTAAAAAGTTAAAATTTCGTATTAAAATATGCTGTTATGGAAAACCGCAGCGTCGTCATGTCTACATGCTTTCCCGCCGAATTGAAATCTTTTTTCCTTGTCTTTCCAATTAACCTCCTGACCGCCCTCTTACTACTCATAGAACATCATAATAAAAAAAATATTTGGCGAATAATTGTTGTTCTCGCGGCGAAATTACCACGTAACGACATCTATCCTTTGTTTACCGAACTAATTAAAACTCACTCGAGTCTATGACGCCTGTCATTTTTAGCAAAATGGCGTCGACCAGTGAAGAGGTGCGCTCACGCCAAAGGACCGGTAAGTAAAATCTGGTTTAATCATGGTAATTACTATAAATTTCATTGATAAATAATTTCTAAAACTTTGGCTGATTGACTAACGTAACAAGTTTTGAATATTTTTTCGGAATGGACATATATTCGACATCCCACAACATGTGGTTTTTAGATGTCCTTTATGTAGTACGATGTCAGACTATTATGTTTTGATTCTATTAACTTCCGATGTCCTAGGTATAGTACATAGCCTAATTTTCTTTTTTTTTATTTGTTTCAGTACTGACAGAAGATAATATCGCCGATATTTTAAATCAGTCTGATTTTGATGATGGTTCCGAAGCATCTGACGATGATTCCAGTTTTATTCCGCAAACAAATGATCGCGAAGCAAATTCAGAATCTTCTTCATACAGTTCATCCGATGACGATCCAATTGAATCAGCACCAGCGTCACCAGTATTGTCAGTAAATTCAGAAAGGCCAGGTCGTACTCGTACACGTGGAAGACGGGGTGGTAGGCGTGGATTGCTGTCTAGATCGAGAATAATACGTTCGTCAACAGTTGGAAATGCAGACAGGCAAAACTGTTGGATTGGAGAAAAATTGGAGCCAAACAACAGACATCTCCAACAGCCAGCTTACCTTCCAAAAGACACATCTAATTGGGAATATTACAAATATATTCGGCAATATATTGATGACGATATTCTAGATATCATAGTAGAATGTACAAATAGAACAGAAGTTCTACTAAAAGGAAAACATTGGGTCTTACAAAAAAAGAATTAATGGTGTATTTTGGTATAACGATGGTCATGTCAGCACTACAATATCAAAAAATAGATATGTATTGGATGCAAAAATGGAGAGTACCTACGATTGCCAGTGCTATGACCCGGATTCGCTTTTATGCCATTAGAACACGACTAAAATGTGTATTTGATCTGAATGTGTCTGATGAAAATAGACGAAATGATAAAATTTGGAAGATTCGCCCTTTCTTTGACCGAATATTGAAGGGTTGCTTAGCTCAAGATCGTCCAGAAAATGTATGTGTCGATGAGATGATAATACCTTTTTCTGGCCAATGCAAAATGCGACAATATTGTCCCAATAAGCCTAACCCTGTTGGTCTGAAAGTGTTTGTACTCGCAACTCCCGATGGTATTGTATGTGACATGATTATATATCAAGGGGATACAACCTGCCCAGACTTGATAAATCAAGGATTTGGCTTAGGAGAATCTATGGTTTTGTACCTGACACGTTCTTTAGTACCTGGGCATAAAATATTCTTTGATAGGTATTTCACAACTACAAAATTGTGTAATGAGCTTATGCGACTCGGTTTTCATGGTACTGGTACCATTATGAGAAATAGGATCCCAAGAGATTGTGTCTTCAGTGATGAGAAAAATTTTAAGAAACAGCCCCGAGGAACGACTGAAGTACGTATTCGCAGTGATGAAACATTGGCAGCTACAATGTGGCTTGATAATAAACCCGCGTTAATGTTGTCATCTCGGTACTGCAACGAAAATACAGATGAATGTCAGCGATGGTTGAACCAACGAAAAACTTATGAACGCGTCCAAAGACCAGAAGTTGTCCAAGTGTATAATAAGAATATGGGCGGGGTTGATTTGACCGATCGAATGCTTTCTATTTGCCCGTCTAGAAATCGCACCAAAAAGTGGACTATTAGAGTCATTTCACATTTTTTTGATTTAGCTGTCGTGAATTCTTGGTTACAGTACCGGCAACAAAAATTATTCAGTGGAAAAAAACTATCCGAAATCGAGCAATTGAGAGAATTTAAGCTCAACTTAGGCTGCAAATGGATAGAAGATAACGATGAAAGTAGTGACGGAGAGAGTGACCCAAATGAACTTGATGAACTGCTGCCACAACATAAAAAACGCAAGATCACTATAGTGCCTTTACCTTCATTACAGAGACGACAGCAAAAAGCAGCCCACCTTCCTGACTACGGACCAAAACAAGTCCGTTGCCGTAACTCTGGCTGTGATAAAAAAAAAAAAAAAAAAACTACAGTTCTCTGTAAAAAATGCAATATTTATCCTTGTTTCGTCCCAAATAGGAATTGTTTCAGTAATTTTCATGAGCGTGACGTTAATTAGAATAGTAAATTTTGATATTAATTTTGTTTGCCATCTAAAATGGAGACCATTTTAGATAAAAGTGATTTTCATAGTCTGATCATAGAATTAATTTTAAAGTTTAGATTGTTGCTCAAATATTATAAAACTGTTGTATGTTTAGAAGTTTATTATCTAATAACATTAAAATTGTGAACAAGAGTTTAATAATGTGCGTTAATATTGTGTAGTGTATTTGATTTTGATCTCATTTTATGCCTAAATAAGTGTTTGCCAAGAATTAGGCTAATTATAAACAGTTTAGAAACTCTATTATTTCAATTTGTAATAAATACTTACTTTTGCTTATATCTAACGTATTTTTATTGTTTAACTATAACACTGCACAATATTATATTAATTTTGTTTAAAATTATATTATGTCCTATCCAAAGTACAACCTCATACTCTGCTATTGTCCTATATAAATGACGTAGTGGAAAACTAGATTTTCCAGCTAAGGTTTTTTTTAGTATTTTTTACCATATGTTAAGAGCTTAAATTACAACATATCAAAGAATCACGGTAAAAGTTAGAAAAAAGTGCCTTGAATAGTCAGGAGGTTAAAGAAATTAAATTTTTATCGATCGATTTTTAGTGGATATTTTAACTTATACACATCGCAGAAATGTGAACTTTATACCAAATGAAAGTAGATTTTTTTTTCCGCGTCTGTCTATTCCATTTACAAATTTCTCGGACCAATATTTTCTGATATGCGATTTCGCTTTAAAATGTCCACTTCATTTTTCGGCTTAATTTCCTCCGTGGTAACCGTGCATCGGCTGATTTTACTGGAAACCCTTAGGAGAAACACGGACGATTTGGAAAAGGTCCGTTTGAACCTGTGTTATAAAGGTGGATTGGTTAATTTTAGAAGTTAATTAGCCCGTAATTAGGTTAATTACAAACTTTATAAAAAATTTATGATTTGTTGTTTGATATGAGGTGTTCAGGTATAAGTATCCAAAATTTCAAGTCTCTAACATGTATAGTTTCTGAGAACGGGCTCTGTGACAGACAGACAGACAAAGGAGTGAGACGAATAGGATTTCGTCAGATGAACGAAACGTTAAAAACTATCAAGGGCTTTTTCAAATAAACTGTTTAATTCCCCGTCTTCCTTAAAAGTAACGGAAATGTACATCAAAGAAATGTTGCTAGTACCATAAAAATGAATGAACGAAGTGAAAATTTATATTTCATCTCCTTAGTTGGTGGCGTTTTTTGTAAATCCGGTTTTTCCGAGCTTTTTGCTTATTCAAGATGAGCTTAGTCCATATTAACTCGGATAATCGGGACTCTATTGTATATACCTAAATGGCAATTTAGTCATTTTATTCTAGATAGGTGATTTGTGACCGGTAAAAGTAATTATTCTTAGTGAAACATATCTCCTTTTCTCCACTAAAGAATTGTTATTTGCAAGACGATGATTGGTACAATTAAAAGGTAAGATAATCTATTATTAAATTAAATATAGCTAAACTAATTGAATAGAATTTTCTTTATAGTTTTTTTTTTCTCCTGTCAAACTTCCATATGAAGTACAATGGACCACCCGAAACCGGGGTGAAATGGACCATTGTCCTTCACATGGGAAATGCTAAATATGGTAACAAAATAAAAGTTGACATTTATATATTGGTCAAACTTATGATACAAAATGCAATTTTTGTTGTTGTTGTTGTGGTTGGTTTGGTAACAGGATAAAAAAAGGATTAGTTATGAGATTCATGCTCTGAAAACCTTATAAAAATGTACACATTTCTCCCGGTATTGTTTAAGAATCTCATGGAAATATTCAAGAAATTACAATGAGTCTGCCTAACCCTACAGTTTTACAAGAAAACACAACACCAGATACATAAAAATTTTAACTTTTAGTATCTGCTAATTTTAATATTCATTCATATTACATTATATGTATGAACTCAGGCCATGAATAAACACATATAATACAGTCTATGTTTTCTGATAATAAAGAAAGTACCACATAAATGTATGTATTTTTTAAATTTATTTGTGGTCCATAGAGTCTCATGCTTTGGACCATTGTACTCTGGCCTTGGGGTACAAGTACAGGGTACAATGGCCAACTTTGTCATTTGCTATTTAAAAAATATATTCAAATAACTATGCATAATTATTCGTTTGGAGTGAGTATAACTTAAACCTTGATATATAGGTAATATGCATGCATTTTTTCAAACACAAAAAATCAATACTTTGAGATTAAACAGTCAAAATTTACAAAAGTGGTCCATTGTACTCCAGTCTCTCTTGCTATCTTTATAAACTAGCTCGTATTTTAATTGGGATGGAATTAGCTTAGTTATTATTTAAGAGCTATTGAACAGAATAAGCGACAGAGAGAAATTAATTTTTAAAAAATGTTGCCTCAGAACATTCTTTTTACGTACAACATCTTATAATTTGCCTCATTATCACATTAATTTGTCATATTGTTGATTAATGATCTAGATTCTAGAAGCATGATAAAGCAGAATTTTTGAAATTTATGAATTAAACAAATTTAGTAACATAGCTTCACGAATCATAAAGATAAGTATTAAAGATAAATAATTCTAAGAATTTAAACTCATTACTTAGAGGAAACTATATAAATAAAAATATCCGTGCCGGCTCATCATACAGGCGCAGGTAGATTTAAAAGTCAAATACTAATTTCACCAAGAAAAATTAAACCAAGATTAGAGATTAACCCAGTTTAACAATTTTATCTGGTCGCTTTTAACGAGTTTTTAATTTCATTTTTCTGTAAAAGTTGGTTTTATCAGAATTATGTCATCGAATTTTGTTTTCAAAACTATGTAGAAAATTTACTAATGAAGCTAGAAAATTTTTTTACAATTTAAAATACTTCTTACTAAAGCCTTAATACCCAAATGCTTGCAGATCATTTCAATCTCTCTTTGAGTTCCAAAAATTGGATTTCAAAATTCTGTAACTGAAGTAACATAAAATAGACAAACATTTTTTATGCCGTCATTGAAGTGTAAAAATTATCAAAACTATCCCGTTAAAAAAAGTGATTTAATGTTCTCAACAACCCTAAGTAATGCCAAATTATAACAGTAACTTGTTTAATTAATTTCTGAATAATAAAAATAAAAAAAAATGGCATTTACATGTGTAACTGACGTAACTTTTACTGTGTAACTGACGTAACATTATGACTTTACAAAGAGAATAATGGTACTTAACTTAGTTTGTAACAGTAATTTACAATGCCTTTTTATTTGGATTTTATTATAAAATATAAAAATATCAATTTCTCCAATAATACCATTGAATTAATCATATTATAAATTTTATTCCCCCTCCCCCTGGAAATGATGATTTTCTGCGGATTTACCCTATATATATATATATATATATAACCATTATAGAATATTACAAATCATCATCATTTTTAAATAAAATTTATAAATTAAGCATCAAGACGTGAAATAGACATTATACATATTAAATTGTATCAACAACTATTAAATTAACTAGTGTATATTAAAAAAAAAAGAACAATCAACTGAATAGCAGTACAGTAATATGCTAATTTTTAAATATGAAGTTTAATAGAGACCAAGAGAAATGATAAACTTGCAGCATCAAATGGAATTTCTAAGGTAAAGGCATCATGTAACTACATAAATAGGAATCAAAATGATGATACACTAAGAAAATGCGCAGTTGCAGCAGTAAACTTGTCGCATAAAAATTATTAAGTTTGCTAACGTTGCAAAACATTAAGTAAACCGAAATTACATATTTAAAAAATACATAAGATACCTATAATAAAAATTGGCGTTTCAAAATGAATTTTTGCAATTCAAAGTGAAATTATAATATATCTTTATAAAATAAATAAGTAATTTTTCATTGAGTTAAAATCTATTATAAGTTAACGAGTCTCTAGATGAAAGGGGATAACTCGCAAATTCGGGAGCTTATTAGTCAAAAATGTTTTTAGCTAATGTTTTTCTCAAACCTTACAGCTTTCAAGCACGATAATATTATCGAAAATGCATGAAATTTCAATTAAAAAATTAAGATCAATATCCTTTAAATTGTTACGAGGTATGAAACCCGAGGAATTTCGACGAAAGAAAATGTTTAAAACAGAACCATCACGTTGATTTATAATAAACCTACAAAATTATGTGCAATAAAAAATCCCTCGAGCATTGGTCAGGCCGACTCTTAAAACAAATATTACTTTAATATAAAGTTACCAAGATACTATTTCCTTAAACTTAAACTGTTCCAAATTATTGAAAAATTATATTTTATTCGTATACGTAATTACACTAGTGTGCAAAATTTAAGCAACGAACACAAAATGTTAATTTCTAAACACGTGAGTACTCAAAAGAAAGAAAATTCTATAAGCAGCAAGTGTAACAAATAGGTGTTATCCTAACTGCATAACCAGCCTATAGGAAGTCCCCTGACCTCACAAAAGGTCACACGTGCCACAGTCACTACAATGGATTGAAATGAAGTATCTTTCATTTGTCTCATTCGTAATCTCACTTGATCACTCCACTGAGAAGTCACCATGACTGCTGCTTTGTGGCCAGTCACGAGATGAGTTTACAATAAAGTTACCTTGTGACCCCCATGTGAACGTTATTTGTAGACTCCATTGTAAAATCATAACAATAGCTGTTTTGTGACGAGTGAAGTGATTGAAAATGAAATCATCTGATGACTTTTCACAAAGAAGTGCAATGGTGACTTCACAGTGGAGTCTCGGTCACCTGAAAGTGACAATGTGACTTCATTGTGACATTATTTGGAGACTCAGCATAATGCAATGCTCCCGATGACTTCAAAACTCAGTCTTTAAATGACAGTCGCATGAGAATCACAAGGTGACCTAGTTGCAATGTCACTTAGCGGCTCATCACAAAGCAACAGTCACAGTGACTTCACAGTAGAGTAACCATAAGACGATCAGTTTATAGCAATAATGACGACGAATGAACGATCCCAAATTTAGTTTCTCCTTAGTGACTGTGACACTTGTGGCCATGTGTGACATGAAGGAGATGTCACATCAACTAGGTGTGTTGTAGATATAATACCTATTTGCTACACTTGATGTTTATATCATTTACTTTTGAGTACTCACATGTTTGAAAATTAGCATTTTATGCTTGTTGCTTAAGTTTTGCACAACATTGTAGTAAAATACAGGGTGTCCGGTCTAAAAGTAACCGAAAATTATGGCTTAATTTTACGAAATTACCCATTAGAATTTAAATTATTTAAATAGAAAGAACATTTAACCAAGTTTAATATCAATATAGTTCGATGTATGCACGTTTTGTAGAATGACAAACGACTAAATAATAATCTAGTTCTCTCCAAGTGTTTTGTAGAATATGATTAGTTTTTAGACGAATAGCTTGAATGATACACTTCTTCAACTCATCCACAGTAATTTTTTGTTTATACACAACGGATTTAATGAATACCCAAACAAAAAAGTCTAATGAAGTCAAAATCAGAGATCTTGCCGCCCAGGCAATTGGGCCCCCTCTTCCAATCCAACTTCCAGGAAATGCCATATTCAAAAACGAGGTAACATCTCTGTGGCAGTATGGTTGAGTCTCGGAGGGTTTTCCAATCCACAGAGGATTAGTCTATTATATTCTAATGGATAGTTCTGTAATAATAAGCCATAACTTTTGAATACTTTTAGCTCGGATACCCTGTATAATCAAGTTAAATAAATATATTGATAATATCAATGGAGGCTTTTATGCTAGTATTAAGGAGTCTTGTACCTTTTAAACGCGTCGAGAATTAACGAAAATCTTCAAAGTTTGAATTAGTCTATCTTCAAAACCTTTTTATGTATAAACATGAAATTTTGGATATTAATTAAACAGATTGTGCTTTGTAATATACTACCAACAGAAATTTATTAACCCTTTACAGAATCTGTATATTGTTCAATCAAAATAGCTCTTTTATTTACCCCATAAGTCATTGTGCGCATGATATCTTGAGAAAGTATGTATGGATTGTCATGAAATTTCGTAAATATACTAAACAAATATGTGTGTTTAAAATGATCTACTTTTAGAAATTTACAATGGTAATATTTTTAGTTATGACTATTTTTATTCATTAAAAATACAAAATTTTTATTTTTTTTTACGAAAATATTTTTTTTATATAGTTAATGAAAGAATTTTAGCCTAAGAGTAGATCATTTTAAACACACGTATATGTTTAGTATCTTTTCCGAATTTCATGCCAATCCATACATACTTTCTCAAGATATCATGCGCGCAATGACTTATGGGGTAAAAAATAGAACTAATTTGATTTCAACAATACTCAAATTCTGTAAAGGGTTAATAAATTTCTGTTGGTAGTATATTACAAAGCATAATCTGTTTAATCAATATCCAAAATTTCATGTTTATACATAAAAAGGTTTTGAAGATAGACTAATTCAAACTTTGAAGTTTTTCGTTAATTTTCGACGCGTTTAAAAGGTACAAGACCCCTTAAGGAACAAAAAATCAACAAAAATTATTTTACTCTGACACAATCGTTGAATTTTTTTTTCTGCATGAAATCTAAACGTCGCGTCATTTTAACCATCCCTCAATTTACATAAGCACTTCTCATACCCGTATTCACTATTTTAAAAATATTTTTACAGGCAATAGGTTATTAATAAATATTTTTCCAGACTTGAAGTCAGCTATAACTTTGCATATGATCATTCGCATTCGACTTTAGGCTCTAATGTCAGTACCGACAAGTAAATATTCCAGAAATGTATACCTTTTCATGTGCATTTCTTTTAGAATATTTAGTTTTATCGAAGAAAGTGTCAGTTTTCTATTAAATATGACGTTATCTTTTCTCATATCTTTTCTCATATTTATCACATTTCAATGAAGCATTTCGTCTAGCGTCTCATTAGCATCAACGGAACAAAAAATATAGTAAAAAGTAACAGTTTTATGAGGTAAATGCATGTTTTTTAAAGCGTGACGTTATTTTCTGTTAATTATTTTTTTATTTATTTTTAATTGTAATGAGAAAATGGCATCAAAATGGATTTAATCAATAAAAATATACCAACCCCGTTTCCTCTTTTCTCGGCAACGATGGAAGCAATCCAACACTGTTAAAACACTATTATTAAAAATAAGTAAATTGTACTAATTATTGAGCACTTCCTTATCTTAAAATGGCTCCGAGTAAATTGGAAAAACGCATGTACTCATTGTTTTGAGTACTTACAGGGACTCGAAAATAAGTATGTATAGAAACACACATACACTATGAGAAAAAAAAGCGAAATTACAGAGAACCGACAAATCGCCATTTTTAATTACGGTAATTTTGAATTGCGGAGAACTACAATTTTTGGAGTAAATAAAAACGAATTTACTATTTTAATTCTTCTGTATGAGCCGCCCCGTGATTTGAAACCCAGTCCTCTAGGTGGGAGATTAGTATTGTACTGACTGTGCTATAAGAGCAGTTACCAGCTGCTTCCAAATGACACCTTTTATGAATCAGCGACGGAAGACCGCTAACAGCAGAGATAAATTTTTCCTTTCTTAAATATTCTAATTTCTAAAAAAACAATTTTTAAACTAAATTTTCTTCTTTAACATTTCTAATGAAATTGTAAATAAATTTGAATAGTGTGTATTATAAATTTAAAATTATAACAAAGTTAGACATACTTTTAAATGAAAGCTTGGAAATCCCTGCTGTCAATTCGGTATAAGAAAAGGGTTTATCAGAAAACTCATATTTTTGAGCACATAGGATTTAAACATGAATATTAAGACTTTAAAGTACAAAATATATGTATTCATTTCTGCATACATTTATAAATCAAGCATAAGTATACACAACTTCAAAATATCATGTACTCGTTTTTGAATTAAATGTACTTAAAAAAATCGAGTACAAAGAAATTTTCATTTTTAAGTAGATTAATGCTCCTTTTTGAAGCAATTGTACTTAAAAAATATGAGTACATAGAAATGCTCTTTTTTAAGTAGATTATTTTTAACAATTACTTCTTTTTGAAACAATTGTACTTAAAAAAATAAGAGTACATGAAAGTTCTCATTTTTAAGTAAATTCTTTTTAAGAGAGAATTGCCACCATTAAAAAAAATCACAAAAAAAAATTTAATTAAAAATAATATTTAAAAATAGAAATAAATTAAAAAATAGCTAGTACGGGCACTGAACAGCTTTCAGTTAAAAAATTATTATCCAAATTAGTTCAGTAGAAAGCTCAGGGCTGATGACTAAAAAAACAACCTTATCATTTATATATATAAATTGTTATATGGGGCGTTCAGTGCACAAATCGATTAACTCCATCAATGAAAAGGTTCAATATAAATAGTTAAGGTTATTGTAACTAAAAAAATAGTGTATCTATATAATATTTTTTCTGGGGATATTTTGATTGAACTCATTATTATTTTTTTAAAATCAAGGGTAACTTTTTTATTACCGTATAAATATATAGAAAATTTTCAATGTTCCTTTGTTTAAAAAAACGCCACTTAAAATGTAGTTAGTGGGAAAGTCTTCTGAACGCCTCATATTATAGTTTTCATATTATAAAAAATCCAATTTTAAATAATTGAATCAATAATTTTCATGTTTAAAATATTCATTTGTTAGTTCTTTTTTAAACAAGTGTTTCATATTCACTTTCAATTGATATATACCCCTTTCTTTATCTCTCAATAGACCAGTTTATAATTTTACTTTTATTTAATCCGTATTTGAATTCATTCTTTTGAACTTTAAAGTTTAGGAATAAATGTACAATGAATTTTTGAAACAGAAAAAAGTTCTACAGATCTTTAAAGCATACCAATTTATAACATCTCTTATACAATTTGAAAAATTTCATCGGGAACAACTATAAAATATTTTAGTTTTTCATCTTTAGCTCTTTTTTATGCAACTTTAATAAATTTGGATTTTAGGGATAACGGGAATCAATGATATTGAAGATTTTTTTTCCTCATATTATGTACATTTTAGTGAATTGCATATATAAGATCGTATACTTTTTTTTATAAACATTCATTTTTATTTATTGAAAAAGAATTTTTATAAATCGTTTTAAATCGTAATATTCTCATTTTATCTATTTTATCTTTTGAAGTGATATTTTTAAAAATGCAATAAACACAGCATAATATTCCTTATTGAAGAATCTTCCTATGAATAGACGAAAGTGCTTGAAATTAAACTAAACAGTTTTTTAACAGAGTACAAAACATACATTTTTTATTAAGTAAGGCAGGACCGGTTCATATAATTTTACCAATTAAAACTATATAAGATAAAGTTGATTGAAAGTATCAGATAAATTTAATGAAAGATTAAAAAGCACTTCCGCCATCTCTTATCAAAGACAAAAAGGAACTAAATAGTTTTTTTTTTTTTCTTAATAATAAATCTGTTTAAACAGCTACTTTGAAAATGTGAGCGCATCGAAAGAAAAACTTAAGTAATCTAATTACACTTTTTGGTAGTTAACAATTTTATTTTACTGAAGATTTTTATTAAAGTAAAGTGCTTTGTTTATTCACCAAATTTTCGGTATTACTTTGAGCAGAATTTTTTATTTATTTATTAATGTTTGAATTAACTATTTTAAGGACTAAAACTTTTAAGCAGATAAGAAAAAAAATACAAGAGTACCTGTGAAATCAGAACCGATACTCAACGTAATCTTTCCACTTGTCTTAAAACTTTCATGGCCACAGTGAAAATAATATCAAACGTGTTCTCATAAAATCTTTTTGCTTTTTCCTAGCAATTTCATATTAGCAAGTATAGTGAAAATGTATAGAGCATTGTGAACTGTTCGAAAGGTGAATGTATTACGCAATTTTAAAATGCTGATTTACTTACTTTTAGCAATTTCTTGAAAAAGGGGATCTTTGAAGTTTCACCCTTGAGGACCACACTAACAGATTTTTAAAGTTCCGCAGAGCCATGTTTTCATGTTGCAGCAGCTGAAAAAGCGTTTCAACATTTGGGGATCTTCGTGAAACATAACTCCAAATGTTTGGGTAAGATTTCACCATCTTGTGTTGTAGATGCTGCAGCACCAAAATTTGATCCTAGCCAGACACTATTGATCAGCTTTTAAACAAATTCACTAAAAGTGTGACAACTGAAATACATTTCGTCAATTGGTCATTACACGAAAGAATGGAATGTAAGACGTATACAGTTATTGGCCAATGCCAGTTGAATGACAGAATCAGTCTCCTCCATTTTTACTTTATTCTATCTTTACAAGAAGAAAGTATTGGATTCGTAAAAATTTTCGACTTTCGGTTTTCGATGGATTTACACTTTTTATGTATCAGAGATTCCGAAAAACATGTTTTAAAAAAATGTGCGTCTGTATGTGAAACAAATTTTGTGGGCGCTCTATCTCAAGAACTAATGCACGGAATTTAATAAAAAATTATATTCAGTTAGTCCCTGATATAAATTGATGCTGATTAGTTTTTGGTGTAAATCTCTCAACAGGTGGCGCTGCTATGCAGAATTTTTCAGAATTTCCACTATAGCTCTATCACAAGAGCTAATGCACGAATTTTCATCGACGGATTTATACGTTTTAGGTGTCAGAGATTCCGAAAAACATGTTTTTACAAAATGTCTGTCTGTCTATCAGTCAGTGTGTATGTGAAACAAATTTTGTGGGTGCTCTATCTCAAGAGCTAGAGTGCACGAAATTTAATAAAAAATTTTATTCAATTAGTCCCTGATATAAATTGTTGCTGATTGGTTTTGAGTGTAAATCTCTCAAAAGATAGAGTTGCTATGCAGCATTTTTTACGATTTCCGAAATAGCTCAATCTCCAGAACTAATGCACGGATTGTCATCAAACTTCAGATTCAGTTAGTCTTTGACATGAATTAGCGTTTTATACATTTTGGTGTAAATCGTTCAACAGGTGGCTCTGCTATGCTGCATTTTTGCGATTTACGCAATAGCTCTATCTCAAGAACTAATGCTTGGATTTTCAACAAACTTCAGATTCAGGTATACTTTGATATGAATTAGTGCTGTTTATGTTTTGGTGCAAATCGCTAAACAGGTGGCGTTGCTATGCTGTATTTTTCAGAATTTTCACTATAGCTCTATCTTAAGAGCTAATGCACGAATTTTCATCAAACTTCAGACTCAGGTATACCTTGATATCAATTAGTGCTGTTTATGCGATTTATATAGAAGAAAGTTTTGTGATGGCTACACAACTTACTAGTTTTAAAAGTATCATCCCAATGTGGACATTCCCGGCAACACCATCTATTAGGAAAATTAATATTTTCAAACTGTCGTACTTCCTCCATAAATCGACTATTTTTCTTATTTTTACATAGTTTATAGCTTAATTTTCTTAACAGGAATTTCATTTGTCAATTATATAAATATTATTTTTCAAAAGTATTTCTATTCATATAGTGTATATTTGCCAGTAATGGACAACCTTCAATGTTTTTCCTTCTATATATATAAAAAAGTTTTGATTTGGAAATGGACCAATGAAAATCTGCGTAGGTATTCCCGGCAGATCGGCATCCAATTTGAATGTTTAAGCATGGCCTTTCTTCGTTAATATTAAAAAAACTGTTGCATTCAAAAATATGAAAATCGGTAGTATTATAGAGAAATGTTTGATAAACACGCTGATGTAGACAGTTTTCAAATCGAGGAATTATTTTAAGAGATATTTAATGCCAAAGTTGGACAAAAACGTTCCATTAAAAAAGTTTTATAGGAGCAAAAACTATACATAGGAATTTAATCATTTTTAGATCATTTTATGCGTCAGAATTTCCCGGTGTGCAGAGTGCATTTCGTTTTTCAATTTGACTCATTTTTTGAGGTTTTATTTCTATTTTAAATTCAAATTTTCAGCATTTCGAGAGTTATTTTTTACATATTTTAGAAAGTTATATTAATTTAAACTGTTGCCAACTGTATAAACAGCGCAAACAATAATGCTTGCTTCAAATTAAAAATTTATTTTACACGTGACTATTATAAACAGAAAATATAAAAAGCAGGAACTCATTGAAAATTACGTCATAAAAACTATATTTACACGTGAATTTTAAAAGAGAAAGAATATTGTAAAATAATAAATTCATTAACATGCGTTAGAAGTCGCAAATAGGAGAATTTACGTCACATTTACGTCACATTACACTTATTAATTACGTAAAATGAACAAAAAATAATATTGCAAAACAGTTTAAATTTAAAAATTGCGCGAGACATTTATTTGATATTTTAAGATGATCATAATATTTCATTTCTAACAAAAGTATTTTTACATGAATATTAAAAAGAGAAAGGAAAGTTTGGTGAAAATTACGCCAGATTATAATTGTCAGATTCAAATTATAATTCAATCTTCCGAAATCTTCTTAACCCTTCTTTGCATGATGATGGAAATTTCCATCATAACATTGAATGCCCAAAAATTATCTAAAAGAACAAGTTCACTTTAAGTTGATCGTGTCTGGATACCTTTTTAATGTCCATTGCATAAAAAAACATAGTTGTCAAAAAAAGGCTTCTCCAGCTCCTTCACCTCCAAAAGATATAAGAACAGATGGTGCTGAACATTGGCCAACAGTAGGTGGGTCACTCCGGTGCAAGTATCCTAAATGTAAAGGGTATTCTACAATTTCTTGTAGTAAATGTGGAGTCAATTTGTGTCTAAATAAAAATAATAATTGTTTTGTTAATTATTATAAAGAATAAAAAATATCCAATCATATCCTCTTTTATTTCTATTTAGTACTAAGCTAATGATCTAACTTTGCATGATGATGGAAATTTCCATCATATTGTTTTTTACTAAATTAATACTATAAATATAGACTAATATTTTTTTAACCATTTTTCCTTTAATTTTGAACATGAATTATATCACCTTGATTTATTTCACCAATAAAGAAAAAATCATGCAAAGAAGGGTTAAAGCCGATCAAATTAGCCTGCTGTTAGAGTCTGCGGTGTCTGAACGTGGGTTGACGAGCGTAGCTCGTAGGGTGTAGAACCCCCTAATAGATTATAAAATTAATAACCAATGAGAATTCAGCTTTTATTATTTTCTCCCATAACTATCCTGTATAGTATGTTTTGCAAAATAGGTTATTGATGACAATCTTAATAAATCTAGTCAGAAAGCAGAAAATGTTTCAGAGTTCCACAGTTTTTGATCAAAATTTTACTGACAAGGAAGGTCTCCATACGGGCATACGCAGAACAATCCGAAAAAATTACAGAATGTTCTTCTCATATGGATATATATGTTTATAAAAAAAAATTGGCGTAACCCCGATACAGCGTCCGTAAAAAAATAACGAAATTTTCATTTATTTGGCGATTTATCACCGGTTGGCGATGAAAAAATGATAGGCTTTTATGTAGGTTTTTTTTTTTTTTTTTTTTTTTTTGAATTTGTTGATATAAGTTTAATTTAAATAACTTTAGTTTTGTCATTTTTAATTTGTTTTAACTATAGTTTTGTCATTTTTACGTGTTTTAACTATAGTTTGTCATACATATTTATATGTATTTATAATAAAATTTAAATATCATATTTTACGATTTAAAACAAAATTTAAATTGTATCAAGCTCAAAAATGGCAGATAAAACACTGTCGATTTGATTTTGTTGCTATGGAAATGACTTCGTCTTCAATATGGAAATGTGTTATGGCAATCAAATGTCAGCTGATTATAACTTAAAATAGATATTTGCAACTCGCAAAGTATAGAAAATATTTTTACAGTGATAAAATTAAATAACTACAGCAACAAGCAACAAATATATGTAATATAAAAAATATATAATAACCTTTTTCATTGATTAAGTTTAAATTCATTCAAAACCGTGCATTCTAAAAAAACAATTAATAAACAATTTTCAGATGCATTAAAATCGTTTGCTTTTGCCAAGGAAAAATCTTGCTCGCCAAATAACGTGTCACTTTCGTATTTTCACGCCAAATATTCGAAAGTATTTTATTTTTTTACAGACTTTCTACTGAAATTCCGCCGTTAAATTTAACTCATCCCTTATTACATACATAAGTAGTTTCTCTAGCATTTTTTACAAAATATTATGAGTATGCCCTGTAAGGAGACCTTCCTTGTGAGCAGGTTAAGAGATGGTTTTGCTTAATTTATATGTTTTTTTATTTTATTGCCAAAAATTGCATGTTTTTGTTTTAACTTTTAATTTTATATAATAATGGCTATTTACAAAATTTTATTTATTTTTAAGGTTTTAGGACCAGTATTGATTATTATATTATTTTTAACTTATTATTGGAATGCTTAATAATTTAATTTCCAGTAATGACCAACACATGTGACACTTATTAAAAGTGTAATTTGAATAATGGCCATAGTAGATAATTTTTTTTTTATTTAACTGAAAGGCTAAGTAAAGAAATTTAATTTTTAATTACATTTATCATAATGTAAAAAGAACATGTTTTATATAATTAGCTGATTATAATTAATTTCATGCTATTTATAAAAATATTAATATTAAACAGGATTATTGTTATATTTTAAAACTCTGCCTTGCATATTTTATTATCTAGCAATCAATCAAACTAATGCTGAAGCAAAGAATAATGTTGAAGTGCATAGGAAAAGGAGGGGCTAAAGTTCTCCCTTTTCAAATGAAAATCATTTTTCAAATCACACGAGTAGATAAATAAACATATGAAATTGTAGAAAATTTTTAAGCAAAAATTATTTTTTAAACTATATTTTTTTTCATTTAAATATTTTCTATGCAGCCTTTGTTTTCATTATGTACCAGTCCTTATATAAATATTATGCCAGTTGACAGAGATGGATAACAGTGCACTTTGGGTTATGTAGAGAACCTAACTTCCAATTTTTACATGGAGAAACACAGAATGCATTAGGAATTTCATATTACTGCGGTAGCAATCTTTCGTATGAAGGGGGGGGGGGGGGGTTGATGCCGGTACGTCATCCGTACCCCTCCTTATTTTTTCTTGACTGGACCAGGGTCTCCAGTGAAATCCAGTCAATTTTTTGGCCTCTTCTAGTTGTTCATTAACAATCCAATTGTTAGGGTTCGAATTTTGGAGGCCCAGCACAAACGGGATTACCACAACCGCTTGATTCGTAAGCCCGTGCGCTATCACCGCATGCACACTGTGGAATTTCTTCTTTCTCTTCATTATTTTCTGGTATTTCCTGGGGATGTAGATGGCGGCTCCTCAAAAAATAATATCGCGTACCTTCTGAAAATTTCCTTAACAGATTTTTTTTTTTTTTTAACCTTCTATATTTACAAGGACAAAGTATTGGATTCGTGAAAAATTTCGACTTCCTGTTTTCGATAGATTTATACGTCTTAGAAGATCCTGAACACGATTTGTTTATTTTTAGAAAATGTCTGCCTGTGAGTCTGTCTGTCACTCTGTCTGTCACTGTGTCACTCTGTGAGTCTGTATGTGACAAAAAGTTTATGGGCGCTCTATCTCAAGAACAAATTCACGGAATTACACAAAACTTTAGATTCAGTCAGACCTTGATATAAACTGGTGCTGATTACTTTTTGTGTTGGGTTGGGTTGATTTTTGACGGCCAATTATCTACTCGAGGGATATAGGCCCAGGGGGAGTGCCCTTCGTGGAGGTCTTTCTAAGGGGATCTAACACGTATTTACGAATGGAAATCCATGGTTCGAAGAAAACAACGAAAACTTCGAACGATTAAGCCGATGGGCACGATTGGGTTCAAACCCAGCACATCCCGTCTACCAGCTTCGAGAGCAGAACCTCTCGGCCACTGGTGGGGCGATTACTTTTTGGCGCACATCGTTCAGCATGTGGCACTGCTATGCTGCCTTTTTCACGATTTTTGCAATAGCTATATCTCAAGAAGTGAAGCACGATTTTCATAAAACTTCAGATTCAGTTAGTCCTTTATATAATTTGGAGCTGATTACTTTTTGGTGAAAATCGCTATGCTGCATTATTCATGATCGAATATTCATCAAACTTCAGATTAAGTTAGTCCCTGATGTAAATTAGTGCTGTTTAGTATTTGATGTGATTCGCTTGATAGGTGGCGCTGCTATACTGAATTTTTCACGATTTTCTAAATAGCTGTATCTCAAGAAATGCATGAATGCTTATCAAGCTTCAGATTCAGTAAGTCCTGGTATAAAGTGGTCCTAATTAGATTTTCGTGTAAGTCGCCCAACTAGTGGCGCTGCTATGCAGAATTCAGTCAGAAGTCGACATAAGGTTGTTGATGATTAGTTTTTAGTGTAAATCACCTAACCGGTGGTGCTGATATGCTGCATTTTTCAGGAAGTATTAACATGTATGACAGAGAATAAAGTTTTAGGATTGCCACTTCCGAGTAATTTTGATTTTGTCATCGTTAGGTCTGTATTCTTTGAAAAAGCCTGAAAATTACTTTTAATGTAATTTGTAAAAAACAACGTTCCAAAACTTTTATGCAATGTTTTTGATGTTATTAAAATATTCTATTCGACATTCTTAATTTTTCACCCACCGTGTTGGATTGGTTTTCATTTTGTAAAGATAATGTCGTAACTGAATAAAATACATCAGAGTAATAAATATCATTCTCAAGACTACACAAATAAAAGAACGGGTTTTAGACGCAGAAGGTTGTTTTAAATAACGCTGAACGAGTTTTATTTCGGGAACATAAACGATATTTTGATTGTTACTATATTTTTCGTTGTACTTCATCACATTAATTGCAACTTAACGAGGTTTGTGTACATTTCAGTTTTTATCTTATACTATAATGCGAGCAAAAATTGTGTGTGTATGTTTGTGTGTGTGTGTGTGTGTATGTAAAATTTATCTTAAAAACGGCTCTAACGATTTTGACAAAACTTTCTATTTTTCCATTTTCGGTCACGATAAGACCAATGGGCTAGGTCACGTGTTCGAGAAAATTCGATTAGTGGGTCATTTTGGGTCATGATGGGTCAAGGTCAAACTAATTATACCTAAAAAATGGATCAATCGATTTTGACTAAATTTTATATCCAACAGTTTTTCGGCACGAGAAGACCAATGGGATAAGTCACATATTAGAGAAAATTCGATTAGTGGGTCATTTTTGGGTCACTGTGGGTCAAGCAAAGTTTATCTAGAAAACGGCTCTAAAATTTTTGGCGAAATTTTGTATTTTACCATTTTCGCGCACAAGAATACCATTGGACTAGGTCACGTGTTCGAGAAAATTCCATTAGTGGGTCATTTTGGGTCATAATGGGTCAAAGTCAAGCTAATTATATCTAAAAAACGGCTCAATCGATTTTGACTAAATTTTATATCCAACCGTTTTTCGGCACGAGAACACTATTGAGCTAGGTCGCATGTTCGAGAAATTTCGATTAGTGGATCATTTTTGGGTCACTATGGGTCAAGCCAATTTTATCTAATAACCGGCTCTAACGATTTTGACTAAATTTTGTATTCTATCATTTTCGGGCACGAGAATACCATTGGACTTGATCGCATGTTCAAGAAAATTCGATTAGTGTGTCATTTTAGGTCACAATGGGTCAGGGTCCAGCTAATTGAATCCAAAAAAGGACCTAAAACATTTCGATAAAATTTTGTAATATACCGTTTCCGTGCATGAGATGACTATTGGACTAAGTCACGTGTACGAGAAAAATCTATTAGCGGGTCATTTTGGGTCAAATGGGTCAAGGTCAAGCTAATTACATCTAAAAAACGGCTCAATCGATTTTGAATAAATTTTATATCCAACCGTTTATCGGCACGATAAAACTATTGGACTAGGTCACATGTTCGAGAAATTTCGATTAGTGAGTCATTTTTGAGTCCCTATGGGTCAAGCGAAATTTATCTAAAAAACGGCTCTAACGATTTTAACTAAATTTTGTTTCTGTCGTTTTGGATTACGAGAAGACCAATGGGCTATCTCATATATTGATAAAATTCTGTAATTTACCGTTTCCATGCATGAGATGACCATTGGGCTAAGTCAAAAGCTCCAGAATAATCGATTAGTGGGTCATTTTTGGGTCATTGTGGGCCAATCTATTAATATCTAAAAATACGACTCAAACGATTTTGTCAAAATTTTGTATTATACAGTTTCTGGGCATGAGAAGACCATTGGGCTAAGTGACATGTTCAAGAAAGTTCAATTAGTGGGTCATTTTTGGGTCACTGTGGGTCAAGCTAAGTGTATCTAAAATAGCGGCACAAAACATTAGGGGAGAGGGGGTACCTTTGAACTGGGGGGGCACCTATGAACACTCTAAATATTTTCCTTTAAATAAATTATATTTTTTAAATATATATAGCAGCACATTACTACTGCTTCAATGTAACAAGAACACAAAGCTTTACTATTTTGAATGCACGCTACTGTCTAAGCAAGGTATGTAGATTTTGCTTTCTTGTATCTAAACTTAACAAAATGAAGTTGTAAGCTTTTTGTTGATAATCTTGTATCCCTAAAATTATAATTTACTATTTAATACCTAAATAAAGATGTTGGCTTTAATTTATAAGGTTTGTTTTACTCAAATTCTCAAACCTAATTTGAGTAAATAGTTGTAATGCTAAACTCCATGCGATGGGGCACCATTGAACAATTAAAATTATGAAGTAAAGAGTTATAGACAAATCTAAATATTATTATTGTTGAAATTTTTTTAAGTATGAAAATTAAGAGATTAATTAAGTGTTGCTGTACTTAATATGAAAGCTGTACTACAAGTACTACAGTAGTGTACAGTAGTAAATTCAGGACACACAACAATAATTCATGATTTAGCAGATTTGTCTAACAAACCCAATACTGTTTCATTTACAATGGTAAACATTATTTCTGGAATACATAAAACAGGGTTTTATTCATTTTCTATAACAATTTGAATGTAAATGATTTCATTTTAGTTCAGTTTCATTCAAAAAAAACTCTTCATTACGTCAGTCAGATTAAAATGCTTAATGTCAGGATTCTTCGTAAAAAAAAAAAAATAAAAATAAAAAATAAAAAATAAATAAAAAAAAAAACCATAAGATATATTTTCCAGAGGCATCAGATATTAATTTGGTGGATTTTAAGAATATTATATAAAAAAGTTGCCACAATTAAACATAATTGGAGGGATCCTCCGTTCTGTCTCAACAATGTGCTTTAATGGATACATAATTTGGTTAAATAATTAAAAAAAAGTAGTAATTTCAGTTAAATGTAATTGTGTAATTTTATTAATTATTTATCAATACAAAAACCCTTAACGGGTTAAAAGTTTGTGACGCAGCACTTTATCTTATGCTCTAAGAATTTAAAATATGGAACTTAAAAATAATGATATCAAATTTCGAGTGACGCTATGCTATCAATTATAATCTCTCTCTATATTATTTATTTCATCTTTTTATTTTTTTTATAATCGCATGTGCAAAAATTATGTTCAATTTAAAAAAATGTATAAAAGTTTATTCATTGATGCTTTATCATTTACATCTCTCATAAATTCAAAGTATGAGTTTTAAAAGATATGATATCAAAATTTTAGTGACGCTTTGATGTGGCTTTAAACGATTTGTTTTGAAATTAAATTAATTTTTTTTTTTTTTTTTTGGTTTGGCTAAGATATATTCACACATCTAAACAATAGTTTTAATTTTCCATTATACTTTAAATATGCCACTTTCACTGAATTTATATAATGCATTTAAATGTATTTATTTGAATAAATTGATTTATCCTTTGTCCAATTCTATTAAAAATTTAAAATAAGATTTACGTTAATAAGTTTTTTGCGTCATTGTATCCAAACTAAGTGAAATGTATTCAAATGGGTACAATGACGCAAAAAAATTATTTACGTAAATCTTATTTTAAATTTTTAATAGAATTGGACAAAGGATAAATCAATTTATTCAAATAAATACATTTAAATGCATTATATAAATTCAGTGAAAGTGGCATATTTAAAGTATATTGGAAAATTAAAACAATTGTTTAGATGTGTGAATATATCTTAGCCAAACCAAAAAAAAAATTTAATTTAATTTCAAAACAAATCGTTTAAAGCCACATCAAAGCGTCACTAAAATTTTGATATCATATCTTTTAAAAC
This sequence comes from Maratus speciosus, assembly GCA_963932465.1. Taxonomy (NCBI): domain Eukaryota; kingdom Metazoa; phylum Arthropoda; class Arachnida; order Araneae; family Salticidae; genus Maratus; species Maratus speciosus. The sequence goes on along the minus strand of OZ010790.1, from coordinate 170,127,666 downwards.
TCATACTTTGAATTTATGAGAGATGTAAATGATAAAGCATCAATGAATAAACTTTTATACATTTTTTTAAATTGAACATAATTTTTGCACATGCGATTATAAAAAAAAATAAAAAGATGAAATAAATAATATAGAGAGAGATTATAATTGATAGAATAGCGTCACTCAAAATTTGATATCATTATTTTTAAGTTCCATATTTTAAATTCTTAGAGCATAAGATAAAGTGCTGCGTCACAAACTTTTAACCCGTTAAGGGTTTTTGTATTGATATCATTACTTTTTTAAGGTTATTGAAAAAAAAATAATAATAAAGACCAATACAAAGAATTCATAGGATTTCCATTCACCTTCAATCCTCCCCCTTTCGCCACGCAAAAAAGGATGACCATACTTTAATTTTAAAGAGCACCGTGCTATGATATTTTTATAAGAACTCTTTGGTAAGATATGGAAGTAATGTACAACATGCATGTTTAAAGGGTATTTCTATTGATTTGTTTCAGAAATATGAAAACCAATGTTAAATTTTACTATCTAAAAAATTTACTTTGTTAAGAAAAGTAACAAGAAATATTACTCTTTAAACCTTTATATGTATATATAGCAATCATCACTCACTTATAAAAGTAATTACATACATTTATATTAAATCCAAAACTACAAATTTCTGCTTCCCCCTTTTCTCATTCCTAGTGCAAAAAAAATTAAACATTATAAATTCTTTAATTTTATATAAAATAATCTTTGACCATCCCTATTTAAAATTCTTTATTAACAATAATAATAAATCATATAAAATAATACCCTGAGCTCCGAAGTTTCCACTTCTCCCTTTGCACCCACCTCTCTAGATTACCTAAATAATTAATCTTTCAAACATTAGTTTGAAAAGAAAAAAATCTGCAACATTTGTTGCTCACTAACATAAATAAATAAATAAGCACTGACTTCCCTAATGCACATTTCTCCTCTTCTCCCTCCCCCTACTCCCCAGCCTTAAAAAAAATTCAAATCTTTATTTTTATACAGAAAATTCTTCTATATAAATTATCCTCTTATTCCTCAAAATTACCAATTCCCACTCCAGCCTAGAGATTCCAATCTTTAAAGCTTTTTAGAAAAATGGATCTGCAAAGTCTGTTGCTTAATAATAAAATAAAATGTATAATCATGTACACTTTTAATTATTTTTCACACAATCAATTGATGTCATGATAATAGTTGTTCTGAGCGAATATTGTGTTGGCTGGGTTGTCGTACAGATAGCTCAGTTGAGAGTACTGGCAATTAAAGCCAAAGGTTATTAAAGTTCACTTTAATTCAAGATGTTTAACCCCTTCGCGACAAGAGCCCTTTGCTTAATTTTTAACCCTTTACTACAGGTTTCTAAAATCAGAAAATTTTCTGTAATTGAATCACAGAAATGCTCCAATTAAAGAAACGTAAACTTTACAATTAAAAATAAGTGGTGAGAATAATGAAGGATTCTGGACACCTTAAGTGGAAAGTATACCAGTCGCTCATCCCCAAGGAGTTAAAGATGCTTTTTTGCTATTATAAACTTTAGGATTTACAATATAAAAAAATCTTAACCACTTCTGAATCAAACAAACACAGTGGAAAAAAAATCAAGATGGCAATGTTTTGATTGGTAAATTCTAAGCTGAGTAATTTGTGCTACAGAATGAAAAAATTATAAAGTTATAATAATGCCCTCTTCAGAGCAGTCACAGATACTAAATCTTTAAGGTTTTTGACAGGGTTGGCACGGTTTAAACCAATTGGTTTTTTAGAAAAATCTAATATAATATTTTCCCTTTTTTGTAATTTAATTGTTTTAAATTATTGATAGAAGTAATTTCCACTTTTAACACTTCATCTCAGCAGTCAACATGAGACATAATGAGCCAAGGTTATGTTTCTATGCATGTAGAATGAAAATTAGCATGTGCTGATGAACATATCTCATACCCTAAAGATTTTTCTTAAAACATGTGAAATTAGAAAAGATAAAATAGATAAATAATATTCAATATTTAGCATAAAATATTTTCATTTAAAAAATGCAGATTATTTACAGCAGTTAATAACAAAATACAATGATCTTTAAGATTTTGATTAAGTTGTCAAAGAAAATTTTCTGGATTGGGAAAGATTATCCTTAAAGAATTTAAAAGAGTAACTTAAGATAGATTGAACAACACAGCTTGCAAAAATTGAGTACTAGTTATAGCATTTCAATAATACTAAAAAATCTTTTCTGTTAGTTGCTGAATCTAACGGCCAAAAATGTTGATTTGGACACTTGGAGTCATCACTCAGAAAACAAAATAACCAGAAGTATTTGGATATTAAAAAAATACTAATAATAATAACCACAGAATAATATATTATATTCATGAAACTGCATCAAATGTTTATTGATTGATTTTTATATTATTAATCAAAGGATTCTTCATACGATTTTAAAAGGTATATCAATGTTTCACTGTGTAGAGCAGTTTACTTTGAACATAAGACATAGCTGTTACTAATAATGTTTAAATTAGAAATGATTTCAATTTTCTATATAATTGACTGTAAGTATTTCATTTAAATATTTTCGAAAGTTTATATAATATCTAAAAATGTTTATTTTATCAACAGATATGCATCTGTATGCAATAGGAAATTATATTTAAAAAAACCTGGTTTAAAACCATTTACAAAAAATTTTAATATAATAACAATGTTTATAATTCTAAATTTGTTTGTTATTCCAAATTAATGTTTATAAAGACGATAATGAATCAAATTTAGTGTTCCAAGAAATAGCAATATTTGTGAAACACATGTGCTTCTTAACTGCAAAATTCATTGTTTACATCTCAGAAATACATTACATCTTCTGCATTAAATTTTTTTAGTGGCAGGCTTTTGTGATTGAACAAGGACTGCTTGCAGAGTGCTTTTAATGATTTTAGAATATAAAATTATGGCTCTTGAACTACTATTATTCAAATACAGTAATAGCGATAAAAGAATCTTTAAATAGTTCATTTAAAAAAACAAATACTTGTATTTTCATCAGATATACTGATTATTACTACCATATGTTATATGTAACATATTTATTAGAAAAGTTACAACTATTTTGATGAAGTTTTAAAATGTAAACAAAATGATGCTTAATAAACATGATCAAAAGTACCTCTGGACAAAATCATTATATTACTTATTTCAAAATTTTTTAATTTAATGATAGCAATTTTTTTATTAAAAAAATTAGAATTATGGAGATAGAGGAAATAATGTTTTGAATTTAGCCCTCTAGAGGGTAGCAATATTTCTACAAAATAGATTGCAGGCTCTTCTTAAATGTAAAATTCATTGTTTACATTAAAGAAGCTGTCTGTTATACAGAGAATTGCATTATAAAGGGCTTTCACCGCAACAATGTTTTCATAACAGAATTCTAAAAAAAGATTTTAAACATCCAACTATGTAAAATTTAGTATTTTGGGAAATAACAGATATTTCAACAATATGAATCTGAAATACAGGAGATTTGTAACTGCCAAATGTACTGTTTACATCTCAGAAATAAATTATGTAGATAATTGCATTATAAAGATCTTCAGCAGAATCCCAGATCAAGAGAAATACCCAGTGATTTTTTTGGCACGCATAAACAGTCCCATGCAACCCAACTCAAACTAAAATATGGCAACCTGAAAACTGTTGCGATTGGTTTACATTTTTTATTGCTGCCAGACTATCATTTTCTACTATATCATTATTTATGAATCATGTAAATACAATATTTATAAATAACGGCATATTAGAAAACACAGGAAAGCTCATTTTAATGCAACAATCAAAATAAAGTAAAAAAAAAAAAAAAAAATTCAACATAAATTAATTGAAAAATGTTATATCTTTTAAACAACTTTTCTAAATCAGAGTAATCATTTAATGATTGAAATTCTGATTTTTCAATAACTTTGAGAAAAAGTCATGTCATTTTAATCTTTAAAAATATCTACTTACAATAGAGTAAATATTCAACAATTCAAATTCTAATTTATGTATGTATGAACACTTTGCATTTATTAAAACCACAGTAACATCACTGGATATAGCAACTTATTGGAATGATTAATAATGCATGTAATGAACACTGCATGTTCATGAAAACAAACAAAAAATCATTGGATACAGCAATATGAAAAATGCACAAAACTCACAAATATCTTGTCTCGATCACTAAATGTATGCATTAAAGGGCAAAATTAGCACTAGCCACTGGGCATAGGGACACTAAATGATAAAAATTGGCTATTAAGAAATTGTCTGTCAGCGACCACTTTCCTACAAGGTCAAAAAAAATTATTTTTACCTACTATCAGGGATTCTACTTTTTTTGGTTATTTGTATGTTTATATTAATACAGTAGAAGATCTTTATAACGCAATTCTCCATATAACACACAACTTCTCAGATGTAAACAATGATTTTTGCAGTTAAAAAGCACCTGCACTTTTACATTGTAACATATTGCTACTCTCTAGAGGACTAAATTTGATACATTAGTTCAACTTTATCTTCTAATTTAAGACCTTTTTAGTGAAAAAATGCTATTATTACAATAAACATTTCTGAAAATGTCTAATATAAGGGATGGTTGTGTCAGTTATATTTGGATCATGTTTATAAAGTAAATTTAACAATGTCTGATCTATATTATGCAAAAATTTATAATTTGGATAACTCTTGGTAACAAGGAATGCAGTATAAAGATATTCTAATGTATTTTGATGTGTTTCCGACATATTTGGCTATGTTTACAAGGTGAATTTAATGATGTGATCCATATAATGCAAAATTCTAGTATATAATGCAAAATTCTAGTATATAACGCACAACCTTGCGTTTTTAGGTTTGCGCTATAAAGATCTTTACTATATATTTATTTGAGCTATTCCATTTTAGAACACACACAGATGAGTTGCACCCTCAGATGTCAGATTTCATCATCAATGATGTCAATAAAACTAGATTTCCAAATAGGGATAGCCAAAAATACAAAAAGTGAGATTACCAGAAGTAACGATTGATCACCTTGTCAAATTCAAAGTCGCCAAATGTCTCGCCTGTTCTGGTATGCCAGATCTTTATTTCAAATGTCATAACTATTTTCATAAAGTTTTAAAAGCTCTGACCCATTCAGTGATGATGAGAGTTCAGCAGGGTATAATCTGACTCCGGGAGCAAACTTTGAGATCAAAATAAAGAATTCTTTTTATAAACTGGTTATTATTGCAGCATAAGGATCCACAATCTTTGGCTTGTTAAAAGTCAGTAACGTGACTCTATAATTCGAAAAAGCCTATAATCTGCAATACATTTCGGATATAAACAAACAATTAAATAATAAAATTTTGTATAAATCACCACTTGTTGGTGCTGTTTCTTCTAAATATAAACAAACAGTTAAGTATTTTTCTAAGCAAGATAATGCAGATTTTGACTGTAATAAAAATTAGATGATTGAATTGATAAAGAGGATTCTAAGGCATTTCTGCAGTCACTAAAAGATAAATGTTTGATTTATCTTGTAAATAGACCATTAGACTGCTATATTCTGAAAACATTCATTGGCAAAGATCGTGGAAAACTAACTTTGAAGCTGAGTATGAAAAAAATCAGTTTATTTTGATTTAAAACATATAATTTTTTTAATTTAAACTAACCTACAACATTATTTTAAGCTTTGAAGGCTATAGCATGCCCTTTTCAATAGTTTTAAAAATGCAACTAATATAGAAACTTGAAGATCTATATATATATTTGGTATTACTTAGTTATCCTGTCGATCAAAAATCTATCGCCAAACTATAAGATTAAATGCCAATAATGGTTGATCGTAAATGTTACATTATTTGACTTTAAGCAAGTTACACGTTTTACATCATCAAGTGATTTTTATTTGTATTTTTATTAATGTTATACTAATTTATTTGTTCTTTCGATATTTAAAATAAAAATTATGTCAATTCGTATAATTTGGCGAGTGGTTTGGCGATTTATATAGTTCGGTGAAATTGGTCGACAGGATAACTAATTAGTACCATATATTTTTAATGTAGAAGTATTTATACTTCTGTGAAGTGATTGCATCACTTACCTTAAGCCTAAGATGTGTTAAAAGCATTAAAGGTACCAATCATTGCCTTTCTGCTCCAACTCACAAAACAACCCTGCCATTATTACATATTATTTTAATGGCCAAGCAAACTTTAAGATCAAAATAAAGAATTCTTTTTATAAACTGGTTATTCTTGCAGTGTAAGGATACACAATCTTTGGTTAGTTAAAAGTCAATGAGTAATGCAAAAAAACTATTGTTACAGAGTAGGAAGAGAATCTAAGACCAATAATCTCTTTAAAAAAAAAGTGACTGATTTTGAAGGGAAAGGCATTTTAGCTCTCAGATCTCCACCCCCCACCTTTTCCCTTAACAGTCAAGTCAATATACTTAGTTAGGTTCACAAGACAATATCAACAGTTTAGTTTTTACATAAAATAAACATATCTAGCTCGTTTGTTTTCTTTCAAAGAGTGAAAATACATTTTGACTTTAAATAAAGGAGTTAATTCAGCTGTACCGAAGGTACAAAAACAAAGATACCTAAGAAAGTGGCCAGTGTCAAAACAAAGTTGGGTGAGGGAGACATAATATACAAACTAATCAATCATGTATTAGACGACTCTATAATTCGCAAAAGCCTATAATCTGCAATACATTTCAGATGTAAACAAACAATTAAATAATAAAACTTTTTATAAATCACCAGTTTTTGGTGCTGTTTCTTCTAATGTAAACAAACAAATGTTTTTCTAAGTGAGATAATGCAGATTTTGACTGTAATAAAATACTATTAGATGATTGAATCTATAAAGAAAATTTTAAGGCATTTCTACAGTCATTAGAAGGAAATATGTTGTTTATCTTGTAAATAACCATTAGACTGCTATATTCTGAACACACTGATTGGCTAACATGGTTATAGAAAATGAACTTTCAAACAGGGTATGAAAAAAATCAGTTTATTTTGATTTAAATTATATATATTTTTTTTTATTTAACCTACAACATTATTTTAAACTTTGAAGGCTATAGTATGTCTTTTTCAATAGTTTTAAAAATGCAATTAATGTAGAGGCTTGAATATACATATATTTTTTAACGTATAAATATACTTCTGTAAAATGATTACATCACTTACCTTAAGACTAAGATGTGTTAACACCATTAAAAGGTACCATCCATTGCTTTACTGCTCCAACTCACAAAACAACCCTGCCATTATTACATATTATTTAATTGGACAATTTTATTTCGTGTTTTTTCGCGGCATTTTGATGATATTCACATTTTTTCCTTGATCCTTTGATGAAATTAGTGATTTTTTTTGCAATTCGTTGACACCCTTTTATGAAATTCTCATTTTTTCTGCAATACCTTGATGAAATTAGTGTTTTTACACAGCCTGTTCACAAAATTTGCATTTTTTCCACGATCCTTTGGCGAAATGTGCATTTTTTTGCAATCCCTTCACAAAATATGCATTTTTGCATGATTGTTTGATGAAATTTGTGTTTTTTTGCGGCATTTTGATGAAAATCGCATTTTTTCCGAGATCCTTTGACGAAATTCTCATTTTTTCTACAATAATTTGATGATAGTGATTTTTAATGGCCTGATCACGAAATTTGCATTTTTTTTGTAATCCTTTGATGAAATTAGTGATTTCTTTGCAATTCGTTGACAAAACAAGTGTTTTTTCGTACACTTGACAAATTACACACTTTTCTTGCGATTCTTTGACAAAATTTGCATTTTTTTTCCAGGATCCTATGATGAGATTTGCGTTTTTGCAGCCTTTTGATGAAATTCACATTTTTTCTGCGATTATTTGTCGAAATTCACATTTTCCACAATCCTTTGACGAAATGTGCATTTTTTCAGCAATCCAATCATGAAATATGTGTTTTCTCGCGAACGTTTGACGAAATTCGTGTTTTTTTGCAGCCTTTTGATGAAATTTGCATTTTTCCGCAATCCTTTGACAAAATTAGTGATGTTTTTGCAATTTGTTGACACCCTTTTACAAAATTCTCATTTTTTCTGCAATAGTTTGATGAAATTAGTGTTTTTTCATGGCCTGTTCATGAAATTCACATTTTTTCTGCAATCCGTTGATGAAATTTGTGATTTTTTTTACAATTTGTTGACAAAATTATTTTTTTTTCACACTTTTGACAAATTTCACATTTTTCTTGTGATTCTTTGACAAAATTTACATTTTTTACAGTATCCTATGATGAAATTTGTGTTTTTGCAGCCTTTTGATGAAATTCGCATTTTTTTCTGCGATCCTCGGTTAAAATTCATGATTTTTCTGCGATTATTTAACGAAAATCACATTTTTCATGATCCTGTGACGAAATGTGCATTTATTCCGCAATCCATTCATGAAATATGCGTTTTCTCATGACCGTTGGACAAAATTCGTGTTTTTTCACAGCCTTTTGATGAAATTCGCAATCTTTTAACGAAATCAGTGACTTTTTTGCAATTCGTTGACACCCTTTTACAAAATTCTGATTTTTTTTTCTGCAACACTTTGCGAAATTAGTGTTTTTTCATGGCCTGTTCACGAAATTCGCATTTTCCCCACGATCCTTTGACAAAATTACTGATTTTTTTGCAATTTGTTGACAAAATTAGTGTTTTTTCCTTGATCCTTTGACGAAATTCCCATTCTTTTGATGAAAATTGTGTTTTCCTACAATACTTAGACGAAAATTGCGTTTTGTCAGATAATTTGACGAAAATAACATATCGTCTGACGAAATTCGCGGCTTTCCTACAATCCTTCAGGCAGAGCAGGCGATAGTTGTGTGGGGGTGGCTATGTTTTCATGCTGTTCAGTTCTATACATGGGCTAAATGTGTGGTAGGTAACAGGAAAGAAAAGGTCGAAAGAGAAAGGGAGAGAAATTAACTCAATTTGGTACTGTTTGTACTCACATTTTTGTTGCATTTGATACCGCCACCTCCCACCCCTCCTAAAAATGTCAAAAAAATTTAATGCAGATTTGCACCGATCCCAGGGATGATAAAATTCAATGTGCTGAAAAAGCAGAATTCCACATTTTTATACGTAAAAGTAACACATCTGCGACTTTTTTCATGTGAACATTGCATGAAGTTTTGGATCCCCCCCCCCTCCCCCCTGACATACTGTCAAAACTCACAAGGGTTTTTTTCCTTGTGATGTTCCTCTCACTACCGAGAATGTTGCAGGTTTTTTATAATCAACTGAATAATTTTGTTTTTTTGCTACTTTTTTATGTTAATGTGGTGATCTTTCAAATGCTATCGCCCAACGGGCGATAAACACATCTGTCTGTAAGTGCAGTGTTGAATTCAGACACTTTTCTCCGGGGGGACTTTGTACAGTTCCGGTGTGGGGGGGGGGGGGGATTGCGCTTTTTTACCATTGAAAACACAAAATCTTAAATTTTCCGGGGAGGGCATCTCATTGCTCCGGGGGGAATGTCCCCCCCCCCCTGGACCACCCCCTGAAATCGACACTGTGTAAGTGGCACGGCAATCCTCCAGTGTACAGGTGGAATTGAAAAAAAGAGTTTTTGTAGTTTGAATATGCAGAATGTTAAAGAATAGTGAATAGTTTAATGAAAGCAGAATAAAAACTTAATATTTAAATTAAGATGCGAGTCAGATTAATATTACGAAATAGTTACTGGGTTATTACTTTATTAGTTTATACAAAGTCTAATTATCATGACAGCTACAATGCAGCTGCTAATGTAATTTTGTGAAACCGATCTTTTCTAAAAAGTAACATGTTCTGAATTGTTCTTATTTACAATAATACTTGATTACCACAAATACCGGGAGCTGGCTACTTTTATATTTTAAAAAAGTAAATTATTTAGAGCTTTCTTTTAAGCATATTAGCTTTAAAATTAAATAAAAACAAGTATCTTACTTTTGCAAAAAAGCTGTTTTATCTTATTTATCTACAAACTTTAATTACTAAATAAGGAAAAGTATCATGATGAATTTTTTTACTTTTAGGAGCTCAACACAAACACAACCAGTCAGGATAAAATGGTTCGTTTTGAGTTAATCGTGATAATTTAAGCATATAAAGTACAATTTAATATCAGTCAAAAATATGTCCAAGACTGAAATCAGACCTGAGACTGAATGTCTTGCAACCATGGCTGTAATCAATTAGCCTAAAAGAAATGCTTCAGGTTTTATTTTGTTTTTTATTTTCTCCTGTTTTTCTTTTGTTACAGAGATAAACGGTAATAAGAATTTTTTTTCCCCCATTAGGTTTAATTTTATAAAAATAAAATACTAGGATGCTTTAATTTTTGAAGCTGAAAAGAGATATACATATATATAAAAAAAAAAAAAATCAGCAAAAGATACCCATATTTCGAAAAAGAGGTTATTTTAAGTCAATTTTCGTTTATAATGTTATTAGAAACGATTCGCAAATGAATCATTTTATAAACGTGATTGGAAATCTGAATTTTGATTTCGTCATACCTTTTATTTAAATTGTGCGTTCTTTAAAAATGAAAGATTTTGTTTAATTTCTTTAAAAGAAAACCCAAAATTAAATTGGTAATTATCTGTAATACACTCACATGTAACAAGTAATACCTATGCCACACATGAGTGTTATTTTGTAAGAACAACAGTTATAATAAGTATTGATGAAAATAACAACAATTCAGAACATTATATTAATTAGAAAGGATCGGTTACAAATAATTACATTAGATGCTGTCTGGATAATTAGAAATTGTGCTCTCTTTCTCCTTTTCAAGATCTTTGATATTTAATTTCTTATTTCTTCAGTCAACTTTGCGGCGTAGTGATACATGGCGAAGTCTTATGGCGGACGCGATGAATTTTCATTTCGATACGAGCATTTTCGATAAATATCGAATTTCGATACGAGAATTTTCGAAAAAATGGGAAATATTTTCTCCTTAAAAATTGTTTCCTTACTATGAATAACAATGAAATAAAATACATATAATTATAAAATACTGCTCCATATAAAAAAATCAATCTAAGTATTTTAAAGCACATAATAAACTGTTTTTGTAGTTTAAAAAAAGATTTATTGCCAATATTCAGATTTTAAACTGTGACCTTATCCGCACAAAACCGGTTTGCAACGTTGTGTCTGCTAGCCCATAGAATAACATGTAATCCGCGATCCTAAGAAGTCCAATTTTTTATGCGGATTATATAAAAATTAAGAGTTTTCCTAGATACTAGGTTAGTCTTATCCACTTCATCAAAAACGGATTCCTTTTATATATTAGTGTTTTTAAAAAAAATCTAGGCCGTTTCGGAGAAAAAAAAAGACAAACTTACACCATCGAAATTGCTTTCAAAATGGGTTTTCAGATCTCAAAATATACTGCTCGTAGAATTGTAAAAATTTCAGAATAGGATTAGACTGCATATATAAGACTGTTTTAAAAAAATCAGAACAATAGGACCTATATTTGCTGAGTTATTAACAGGCGGCTTTTCGCGTTTTCTTTGATGTCGAGTTAGCTGTATATATGAGTTCCGCCATCTACGAATTCTACGATACGATTTTAGGCTTAAGGCTGCGTCACTCGGAATACTATCGTCTTCCATGATTATTTTGGAAAGATACGCAGTTTTTAATAAAAACTGACAATATTTTCATATTTTTGTTTATTTGTTCAATGGTGCCCCTAGCTTGTTCAAAGGTACCCCTACATGGGGCAGGTTTGAACAGAAAACTTTCAGCTTTTTAAAGCATCACAGCATATTTAATTTATCTGAAAAACTGTAATTTTTTATTTCATATAATGCAGAATTACATTCTTTCTCTCACGAAATATTTAAAATTCAATAAATATAATTCAAGTAAGAAATATGTGGATTTTTTTTAAATGTTCAAAGGTACCCTCCTCTCCCCTATGGCAAAATTTTATATTATATCGTTTCTGAGCATGAGAATACCATTGAGCTAAGTCACATGTTCGGGAAAATTCGATTAGTGGGTCATTTTCGGGTCACTGTGGGTCAAGCTAATTGTATCTTAAAAAAGGCTCAAACGATTTTGATAAAATTTGTATTATACTGTTTCCGGGCACGAGAAGATCATTGTGTTAGGTCACATGTTCGAGAAAATTCGATTAATGGGTCATTTTTGGGTCACTGTGGGTCAAGTTAATTTTATCTAGAAAACAGCTTTAATGATTTTGATTAAATTTTGTTTTCTATCGTTTTCGAGTTCGAGAAGACCATTGGTCTAGGTTGCATGCTCAAGAAAATTCGATTAACCAGTCATTTTGGGTCACTATGGGTCAAAGTTTAGCTAATTATATCTAGAAAAAGGCTCAAACGATTTTAACAAAATTTCTTATTACACCGTATCCTAGCAGGAGAAGACCATTGGGATAGGTCAGATGTTCGATAAATTTAGATTAGTAGGTCCTTTTGGGGTTACCGTGGGTCAAGCTAATTTTATCTATAAAATGACTTTAGCGGTTTTGACTAAATTTTATATTCTATCGTTTTCAGGTTCCTGTGTTCGAAAAATTTCGATTAGTGGGTCCCTATGGCTTAGGATCATGCCAATTTTATCTAAACAGCAAGAATTATACAGTGAGAATGAAATATCGAATTGAACACAAGGCTAATTTTGACCGAGCTTAGCTCGGTCATGCCCGCTAGTAACTATTCAAATTAACTGATACTACAGATTAACTAACTTACTGATCAACTGATTTACTGATTAACTGATGATTAACTGATAATAAATTATGTTAAATCATGGTAGTCATATTATCTCGAATCTTAACTTACTCGATTTATTTTCTTCTTAAATTGAAGAGACTTTCTCATGAAAGCACACCAGCATCTTTCATAGCACAGCAGCATTAAAGAAATTGTGCACAGAATAATTTAAAATAATAATGTAATTAAAAACATTTTCTTAATGATTCAAAACAGCACATTTTTGATTAAATTATTTATCAGTTACTGCAAAGAATAATTTTTTTTAAGTACATCGGTTTATGCAGTTCTACTAATTAAAATATAAAAAAAAGTTCATTTAAAAAAAGTAGGGAAAATTATTAAGCAATTCAAAGATTCTTTTGTCTCTAATGAAAGAGAGAAATAAGAATATTATTTGTTACATTTTAATTATGAATCTAACAGCTTGTACATTTTCATGAGTTATTTTGAATACTTGAAATCTTTAAAGAAAAAAAGAATTGAATTATATTTTTAAATAATTACAATTTTCATATTACAAAAGAATCTTTTTTTAATTAGAGGCATTTTTTACACACAACATTTGTTTTTGGAAAAGTTTTCAATCCGCTTTGAATGTAACTTTTTATTTCAATATTATTTAATTTTAATGAAAGGAACTTTCACGTACTTGGAAGATTTTGTATAGAAACTTTGAAGTACCACACTGTAAATTTTTTTATAACGTTACTCCATAAAACTGGTGGCAGCTATGCTGCTCCATTTTACTGAGTAATTTAACCGATATAACTTGTGTAAAGTTACACTAATGTGAAATATTGCACCAGTTATATCAGTTTAAATTACACCATTATATAAGTAAAATTACTCCATAAAATTGGAGGCAGCATGTTGCCCCAATTTTATGTAGTATAGTTATCTATCTTTTTTCTTTTTTTTTACAATGCACTACGCAATTTGAGGACATATTGATTTATTAATCTTGTGTGTAATAATCTCTTAAGTCTCTCACCGCCAATTACTATCAATTGTTTATAGTGTTTGGGCAAACTTGTTTAAGATATTTTGAGATCTTTTTCTGTAATTTGGTAAGGAATCATAAATTTTCACATTCGAATCTTAAAGGAATGTTTTTTTTTATAAATTTAGCATTATTTGTATGCTTATTATGGTGACGCTACAATTCTATTATGTAATAGGGATTATTATTATTTTGTTATCTTAGTATTTAGTAATGCCAGCATAGCAAAAGTGAAAAGCAACTGATGATAGAAATGTAATGCTAGAATAACAACAAAAAAGTATCTGTTGCTTGTGAATTACTGCTAGAATAACAGAAATTACAAGCAAGTGGTGGTCCTGATGGCTGCTAGGCCAGCAACATATTCAAGCAACACAAGCTGGATTATATATGCTGGCCAAGCAGTAAAGTGGGCCGATACACATCATGACTTTCTGGTAATTCTGGTGGAACCCGCAAATGCGTTACGGTAGTTTATGCTAGTTTACTTGCTGAGATACAGTTTATGCTTGTTTACTTGCTGGTATTTAATGCTTGTCTAGCAAACAAATACCAGTATGAATTTCGACCAGGGTACTGAAGTTAAGTAGCGAAATATGTATATAACCGTGGCGAATGCTTAATTTGTATTCTACTCAACTGACCTACAGTAAAAGCGTTTCCGAATTGATAATTATGTTCTGTTATTAATTATTAAACTCTATACTATATTCAATCTATTACAAAACGGCTAACAAAGACTGCAAATATGCTGTTCTAGCATATATAATTCATTATTTATAGTACTAAAACGTAAGTGGCAGATCGGTGTTGATTGCAGTTCCTGAATATGGAATTGTGTGTGTGACTTTCGAAGAGTTTTATAATGGAGTAAAGGGAAAGCCATCAGAGCAAAAATTAAAAGCAACTGATGATAGAAATGTAATGCTAGAATAACAACAAAAAAAATCTGTTGCTAGTGAATTACTGCTAGAATAGCAGAAATTACAAGCAAGTGGTGGTCCTCATTGCTGCTAGGCCAGCAAGATATTCAAGCAACACAAGCTGGATTACATATGCTGGCCAAGCAGTAAAATGGGCCAATACATATCATGACTTTCTGGTAATTCTGATGGAACCCGCAAATGTGTTATGGTAGTTTATGCTAGTGCTGGGATACAGTTTATGCTTGTTTACTTGCTGGTATTTAATGCTTGTCTAGCAAACAAATACCAGTATGAATTTCGACCAGGGTACTACAGTTAAGTAGTGATATATCTATATAACCGTGGTGAATGCTTAATTTGTATTCTACAAAACTGACCTACAGTAAAAGCGTTTCCGAATTGATAATTATGTTCCGTTATTAATTAATAAACCCTATACTACATTCAATCCATTGCAAAACGGCTAACAAAGACTTGAAATATGCTGTTCTAGCATATATAATTCAGTATTTATAGTACTAAATAGTAAGAGGCAGATCGGTGTTGATTACAGTTCCTGAATATGGAATTATGTGTGTCAGTTTCAAAGAGTTTTATAATGGAGTAAAGAGAAAGAGTGATGTTATTATTATGACCTCAGTTTTCGTCTTATTTTTACAAATATCGTAACATACAGTGCATCTCAAAAGTATAGGGACAGGCGATTTTTTGAAATAACAGTTCAAAAAGTGAAGGAGTAATCATGAAAAAAATAATGAGCATGTGGAATCATGATATAAGTTTATTTCAACAAAGAAATACAATATACAAAATTTTTGTAAAAAAATCAAAATGAAAATAGGCTGTCTGAAAAACAAATGGAGTTTTCGGTTATTTCGTATTTACATTCATATTTTGGATCCATTCCTACAAGTTATCTTAAAAGTTGTATCAGGTATGCTTCGAACTATTTACGGAGATTATTTGGCTGTAAAGAGAACCAACTCTGCTCTACTTGTTCCTTTAATTCCTAAATAGGTGAAAGTTGACGACCATGAGCATACGCCTCTCATGCAAGTACTCTCCAAAGGTCATCATATACATTCAAATCGGAACTGATTGCTGGCCAATCTATAGCAGTCACTTTATTCTGCGTAAACGTAGCTGTTGTTGAGTTGGAGGTATCAATCGACGCATAGTCTTTGTTGGAATGTCAAGTTTCCGTTCTAAGATGTTTCCAATAGGAGGTAGATTGCTTTAGACGACATTCTGATTATCTTCAGAGCACTATCGACCATAAGAAATGCAATGTCCTTTGTTCCGTTGAAACAGAACGCGCATCACACCTTGAGAGAACCCACCTCCCCTCCTTATTATCGACTAAAAAACTAGCAAGGTTCTCGTCGTAGATCACCGCAATATTCTCCTAGCCACCAGGGTAATCCAAAATGAGTTTTTTTCGTCACTGAAGAAAATATTTAATCATTCATTCGTCCAATGCATGTATTTTTTTTAGTCCAAAGAACGAGTGTATTACCATGGTGTAATTTCAGCATAAGTCTCTGACACATTCTGCGATATTTAGGAAATTTGCTTGCTTGTATGGGACGATGAACACTATATTTCGAAATAGGAAACGCTAAAGTCCTCTCAATTTCACGAACGAACTTCTCTGGGGTTGAAACTGCTCGTAAAATCTGTCTATCTTGTCATTGATATGTTGTTATTAATCGCCTTGAACACTTTTAGGCAGCTCTCATTACAAAAAGCCTGTTTCAGCCGTTCGAAAGAATGCGATTCCGAACAATTTTAGTATATTTTCACCGATCATGACCCCCAGACTCCAAAACCACCCTCCGTTCAAATGTTGACATATATATATATATATATATATATATATATATATATATATATATATATATATATATATATATATATATATATATATATATATATATATATATATATATATATATATATATACATATATATATATATATATGTATGATCTTTGTCGCACTGTACCTCTCGTATTTATGAACCGATTCTGATGTAACTTAGAGTGTACATAGTACATACCAATGTCTCAACCGAATTGATTGGTGGTTCGTCTATATCTTAAAAAATGGTTGAGTTATACCACTTTCAATTTCTAGTATGACTGACATTTTGGAACGATCTGATTTTTGTCACGCGATAACACGCGTGTTTAATAACCAATTTGGATGTGACTTGGCACGTGCTTAATATATAGTAATGTCTCAACGAAATTAGTTGACCAGCTTCATCTGCCATTTTGTGTCGAAATGGGGGTTATTTAAAAAATTTAAAAAATTTGAAATTTAAAACGAGGTACAAAAATTTAGAAATTAAAAACGGTTTTTTTCTGATGGACCTTGGTTGGAGCTTGATACAAGGATTCCGGAGAATTGTTTATTTTGTCTTTATCTTAAAAAGTGGCTGAGATATAGCAGTTTGAATTTCTAATTTGTGTGACATTTTGAAAAATCTGATTTTTTTTTTGCCTGCGACAGCAGTCGTATATATTAAACGATTTGGATGTGAGTGAGCATGTGCGCAGGAATTAATAAGGTCTCGACCAAGTTCACTGGTTAGTTTTATTGCACCTATCATGTTGTTTTAAAATGACGGACACTTCAACAAGTCACCGAATTTGACGACTAAATATAAATCACTTTAAATAAAACCAGCTTGGATAAAGCTGACTAATTTCGCGAAATTCTCATTCATATTCAGTACTGACAAAAACTAGTATTGAATCTTCCATAATCGGTTTCCAATAATTTGAGCTTCGTTTGTTTGAATAATATAAGTTGGCTTTTAAACAATAAGGAATATGAAAGCTACATCTTCCTCCTGGCAATAGCCGGAAGGACTTTTTTGTAATAGCATTGTCACTTTTCGAAGAAATTTCATAAATTCCAGGTCTGCTATGCTCAGTTTAGCAGTATCAGAAACTTTAATCTTTTGAGCTTTTAAACGCAAAATTTTATAGTGCGTCTCATAAGTATATGGACAAGCGATTTTTTGAAATAACAGCTCAAAATATGAAGCCATAATCACGAAAAAAATAATAAGCATATGGAATCATAATTTATGTTTGTTACAACAACGAAATACAATATAGGTTTTACAGAATTTTTGTAAAAAAATAAAATTTAAAATAAGCTGTCCCAAAAATATATGGATAATGAAGATAATTGCTTTTATTTCCAGCGTATCAAAAGAAATTGTATTTTCTGCGTTCTGTACATGTGAAGTACGCACTGCGAAATATAAAATCACTGCTCATTCTTCAATTATAGAATAGTGGGAAAATGCCTCGCAACGTTCAATTCTCTGCTGCCGATATAGCTAAAATTTGGCGTTTAAAGACTCAAATGTTGAAATTTCTGATATTGCTAAGCACATAAAGAGTAACAGATACGGAATTTATGAAATTTTATCAAAAAGTGACAATACGATTGCAAGACAACGTTCAGGTCGACCAAAAAAAAGCAACTCTATGACAAGCCAGAGAGATTTTTCGAGCAGTTTCAATCCAAAAGAAGTTTGTTCGTGAAATTTCGAAGACTTTAGCGTTTCCTATTACAAGATCTATAGTTCACCGTTGCATACAGGTATGAAAAATCTATAAATATCGCAGAACGTGCGCGGAATCTATGCTGAAAGTGCACCATAGAAATGCACGCGTTCTTTGAACTGAAAAACACACACCTTGGGAAGATGAATTGTTAAGGGTTTCTTCAGTGACGAAAACAAAACCAATTTGGATGGCCCTAGTGGCTGGGTATACCATCGGCATGATCTGCGACTTGAATCTCGGGTGTTCTTTAGTCGACAACAAGGAGGGAATTATCTCATCGTGTGGGGCGCGATTTGTTTGAATGGAACAACGGATATTGCTTTTCTTAATGGTCGACAGTGCTCTGAGGATTAATAAAATGTCCTTAAAAGCAATCTACTTCCATTTGGAAACATTTTAGGAAGGGAAAACTGAAAACCCCAAGAGAACAATGCGTCGATTCACACCTGCCACTCAACAACAGATTGGTTTACGCAGAATCAAGTGACTGTTATAGACTGGCCAGCCAACGGCCCAGATCTAAATCCATATGAAAATCTTTGGAGAGTATTTTCACGAGATTTGTATGCTCATGGTCGTCAGTTTTCTACTATTCGGAAATTAAAGCAACAAGTAGAGCAGAATTTGGTCTCTTTACAGCCACACATTCTCCAAACATTATTTTGGACCATACCTGATAAGGTTTTCATGATAATTCAAAAGAACGGATCGTAAATTTGAATTTAAATGCAAAATTCTCGAAAAGTCCATATATTTTTGGGACAGCCTATTTTGATTTTTATTTGTTTTACAAAAATTCTGTAAAACCTATACTGTATTTCTTTGTTGTCACAAACTTGTATTATGATTACATACGCTTATTATGTTTTTCGTGATTATGGCTTCATTTTTTGAACTATTATTTCAAAAAATCGCATGTCCATATACTTTTGGGACGCACTATAGCTATATCAGCTGCAGAATGTTGAACGTCGCAAGGCCTTTTTCAAAGAATTGAAGAACGAGCATTGATTTTACAATTCGAAGTGGTTACGACACATGAGCAGAAGGCAGAATATGTAATTTATTTTAATACGGTGATAATAAAAGCTATACTTTTCATTGTCCATATATTTTTGGGACAGCTTATTTTCAATTTTATTTTTTTACAAACAACCTGTGATATAAGCATGATATTTCTGTATTGTAATAAACTTATGTTATGATTTCATATGCTATTTTATGTGATTATTGCTTCATTTTTTGAATTGTTATTTCAATAATTGCCTGTCCATATACTTTTGAGACGCACTTTATATACACTTGCAACTTTTATTAAATAAAAAAAAATTGAATTCGTTGCATTAAGTATAGGTTTATTTTGAAAAAATATATATAAATATTTTTATTCATGAGAAATTGGAATGAAAATTCAGCAGAAATATTTCTCAGTTTTATATAAATGGCAAGTTCGGTTTATTTTATTTCTCCCTTTAATACTGAATAAATAACCTAGCGAAGTAATTTTTTTTTTACCGTTGAAATGTTATTGCTCGAGACTGCAACTATTCCTAATTTTAAAAAGATATTGCAGTGTAAAGAGGACATATTTTGCTAATCCAAAAGAAAACAGCAATATTCTTTTGTAAGTGAGAATTTAATGGAATTAAAAATAAATTTAAGAACTTCGTGTTTACTTGCATAGGTAACTTTGGAAATTTCGGCTGAGAAAAGAAAATCTTCCTTTAAAGAATCATAAATCGCTTTTTCTTAAAAATATTTTTTCCTGATTGTGATATATTTTCAAATATTTTATAGGCTGATCCAATTAATGAATTATAGTGAAGTTTAAGGCTAATTTTACCTCCTTCCACATTTGAGGGGTATTAAGATATTAGATTATAGGTGATTATTAATATTATAGGTGATATTAAGATATTAGGATATGAGGTAATAGGATTTTTTAAAAAAATGTATTTTTTTTTTAAGTAAACCTAAGAACAATAAATTCTTTTACACTGCTTCGACTTTAAAAGTATTAAAAAACAATCGGACAAAATACATATAATTTATTATATCGGCTATTCATGAACTATGTATTTTTCTAGAATGTGGTGAGGACATCAATTTTCTCAGAAATAATTAAACTGAAAATACACCTTTAAGTTTCATCGATTATGTCCCCATATGTTTATTCGTGTAATTTGAACTGTTATCATTTTTCAAAATTGGCTAGTAACAGTAAACAAATGTTACTCACTTTTTGAGTATCTTTTCGGCTTATAGTAGTTCTGAGTATTTAATTGGGAATTTTCAAAAACATACATATTCTTCTTTTAGTTCTTTTAGTACATACATCATTTTTATATAGCATTGCTTTCATATAGCATTATGTATTTTTTCATGGTAAATCATTGCGTAATAAGAAATGGTAATTAAACGAGACGCAGTTAATACACGCGGATTATATGTATGCCAGTTTCTGTGAGTACTTAACGAGCAAAATCTATTCATAATATATACCGGGTGTTCGGATACCGCCGCACAAACCTTTCAGAACGAGGATCATTTCTCAGCATAGCTAAGAAGCGTCCAAAGATTCATTACTCTAAAAAGACCTGTTCCAGAAAAATTAGACAGAAAAAAGTGTGATTAATTATCCGGAGTATTAAAAATAATTTTACTGGATTTCATTATGGACAACGGATGAGAAAAAAGATTAAAAAAAATAAATAAAATATTTTCAAACATAAACATAATATGCATACATTTCTGAAAGTGAAACAATTTAAACGAGATGGGCGAAAGGCGTGTGTCTAATATGCAAATGAACAGCCACCTTTCGGCTCGCTTTAGGTGGTGGCAGCTTCAAACTATTGCCAATCTCGGCACAGCGATAATGTATTCCGTTAGTGTGTATTACGGTCCTTTACGTTCGAATTCACATAATGAGAATGCATAACAAAGTGCTAGGGAACTTCTGACGTTATATTTTTTCTTGCACATTTTTTCACAAAAACTATCCGACGTCGAGTTTTGTAACGCCGATTAATACTATGGATCTCATATGCTGTTAGATTATGCAGCATCAAATATTCATTTTTATAAATAAACAGCAACATTTCAAATAATTTCATATACTCTTTTACGAAAATTACTTAATATTTTCTATTTCACGGACACGTAAAATATACTTAATGTACTCCATTATGGTTTACCCAACTGAGTAAACCATAAGTTTTACCAAGCAAGACGCTCTAGTAGAATGATATTTACAAAGTAAATCAATTTCAAAATATGACAAGAAATGAAATTTGTTATAAAACATAGCTTTATTGTGTTAAAAGTTCTAAGGAAAAAGTCAGTATATTGCTGATAAAACAGAACTTTCAAACAAAAAATAAACTAGTTACCAAAACTACTTTAGTATAAAACATTTCTTTAAAATTTGAAAGATATAAATGTACTTTTTGTTGTTGTTGTTGTTGTTGTTCTTGTTTTAGTCCATTCCATTAGTCTTCATTCATAAAAATCTGCAATTTATCTGTACCTTCCTAGAAAACATACCTTTTTCAGAGTTTATCTACATGAGCGTGGCAACAGATAGGATATGAAATTTGGTTGGTTGAAATGACTTTTGGGAGAAAAACATTAAGCCAAGTATCTTTGCAGACCTTCCATTATTGACAAGCTAATGTTTGTAATGGAAATTCTCCAGGTGAGTATCATCAAGTTCGGGAATGTAGGTTTGTCATAATGTCGACAACCATTTCTGTCTGAGCACAACCTGAGTATGCGCCATGTGCGTATATCGCGATTATCATGTAGAGAGAACCTACTTTCGCTTTTGTAAAATCTATAATTATCAGATTGCTTAGTTCTTATTACGCCACAGTGATACTCGAACATTTTAAAGGGTGTCCCAAGGCCTGATAAAAGCGCGAATAGAAAGTCCCTTCTCCTTGAGCCTTTTGTCTATGGTTGACACATATTTGAAATTTCTTTTGATATGTTTAGCATATGATCTAATTAAAAAATCTATTTAATGATTCTTGTTAAAATAATATTTAAAAATAGTTCTAAATATTTTGTTAAAATCTAAACAAAGTGATCACTTATGTTTTCACTCTTGATACGTGATATATCGCTCATTCTTCTAGAAGCGTACAAAATAATATCACACAATATTTATTAAAAAAGTAATTAGAATTGAAATACAGTAAACTCCCGACTATCCGGCTCTCGACTATCCGGCCCTCCGTACTATCCGGCCTATTAAAAAAATGAAGAATGTTGCAAGCGGCCAAGGCAGGCAGGTTCTTGTCCAGGTGGGTATCAAAAGCACGGAAAAAAATTCCAAACATAGTAATTGCAAGGTCTTGGAACATTCTTTTGCACCAAAAAGGTAGACATAAACCCGTGTGGGAAACTGCAATGGGAGATGTGAAAGATAAGCTTATTCCATTGCTGAAAAATATGCAGGGCTCTGACGATGTAAAAGCAGAAGACATTACAGAATGGATGGCAAACGACGAAGTCAATGAATTAATTGAAAACGATATTGTAGAAGTGTTGACAGATGGAGAAATATCAGAAAAAAAACAAACATTAAAATGGCTGTAGGAAAAGATAGCATCAAAGTGGTGTACATCCCACATTCGTAAGGGTTTTAAGACGATTGAGGCAGCACTGTAGTACATTAGTCAGCAGGCAGTCCTCTATGAAGGACTTTTTCGAAAACTAAAAACTGTAAGTTTTGACTCTTATCTTAAGCACAACTTTTCATATTTGTGCACTCATTTATTAATAAAAAGTAAAATAAGATTTACTCATTTTTTTTACGAATTAGGATTGCGTTTTATGTTAATGTTTTGCTTATTTTGAAACTGTATGTACTGTATATATAAAATTTATCTTAATATGTGTATAACATGTGTTTTTAATATCGTGGCGGGGGGAGGGCACTAGTAAAAAATTGTAGAACTCCGGCCTATCCGGCTTTTTTGTTATCCGCCCTACCCTTCCGCCACATTAGGCCGGATAGTCGGGAGTTTACTTAATGTTATAATGGAAATATGATGTGATGTAATCTAAGAATAGTGCAATGTATATTTAATCTGAAGTTCAATTTCAAAGGATAATCTTGTTTATTTATAGTTTTATCTCATAAATAACTTGATCATGTACGCGGAGAGAAAATTAATAAATTCTAAATAGCTCGAAAGAATGTAGAATTGTAAAAATGTAGTTTGAAAGAAAAGCTATTATAAAAACATCTTTTTATTGTCTCCGAACTTGGATTATTTTTAGAAAAATTAGCATTGACAATGCACGTTTCTGAAGGAATGGCCAATATTTTTCATTGAGGAATACGTATGACAATCATATGCATAGTTTTTAATCTCATGGCCTCAAACATATGGCTGGTAATCCAATGCGTGCTTGGCGATGAGAGTTATAGTGTCCCTTTGATCAAAACTTTCTTTCAAATAGATTGGAATATTTTCAGTTTTATCACTGTTTATGACTGTTTATGATAATACATGTCTTGTGTATAATTATACACTAGTGTGCAAAACTTAAGAAACTGTCACATAATGCTTATTTTTGAATACGTGAATACTCAAAAGAAAATTCTATAAAC
Organism: Maratus speciosus; assembly: GCA_963932465.1. Taxonomy (NCBI): domain Eukaryota; kingdom Metazoa; phylum Arthropoda; class Arachnida; order Araneae; family Salticidae; genus Maratus; species Maratus speciosus. Next base: position 170,103,646 of record OZ010790.1, on the reverse strand, counting down.
AACAAGTGTAGAAAATAGATACTATCTTAACGGCACAGCCAGTCGACTCTCCTTGACACCTGTGTTGAGTGTGAACTCTCCTTGATACCACAAATGGTCACTAGAGTCATAGGCACTACAATGCGGTGTTGAATTCAGGGGGCGGTCCGGCGGGAACATTCCCCCCAGAGTAGTGAGATGACCCCCCCCCCGGAAGATTTGAGATTTTGTGTTTTCAACGGTCAAAAAGTGCAATTTCCCCCTCGAAACTCTATAATATTCCCCCTCCTCCAGAGCCACAGAAATCCCTCCCGGAGAAAAGTGTCTGGATTCAACACTGCTACAATGAACTGAAATGTGATATCTTTCATTCGTCGCATTCCCACATTCACTTGGTCACTCCATTGAGAAATTACTATGATTGCTGATTTGTGAAGAGTCATGAGGTCAATTTACAAAGAAGTTACCTTGTGACTCTCATTGTGATCGTCATTTGGAGACTCCATTGTAAAGACCTCATGATAGCTGTTTTGTGACGAGTTCTCAAGTGACAGAAAATGAAATCATCTGGTGACTTTTTACAAAGGAGTGCAATGGTGACTTCACAGTGGAGTCTGGTTCACCTGAAAGCCGCCACGTGACTTTATTGTAACACTATTTGGTAACCCATCGTAATGCAATGCTCACGATGACTTCAAAAATGACTCTTCTTATGACAGTCACATGAGAATCACAAGATGACTTCAGTGAAATGTCACCTGGTGACTCATCACAAGTAGTAGACACGGTGATTTCTCAGCGGAGTCACCATACGATGATCATTTGAGAGTAATAATGAGACGAATAATAGGTGTCATATTTTGTTTTACCGTAGTGACTGTGACGCTTATGACCATGTGTGACGTGAACAAGATGCCACATCGACAAGCTCTGCTGCAGGGATAGTTCCCTTTTGAATTATATTATTTGCTTTTGAGTATTCACGTGTTCGTAAATAAGTCTTTTGCGACTGTCGCTTAAGTTTTGCACGCTAGTGTAAGTATAATTTATTTTACTTCCATCATAAAGTTTGTACGTGGAATTTTTTAATCCATTTTTAAACTTTTAAAGATTTCTGCTTGCTAAATACAATGAGGTTAAAACAAAACGTTAGTTTATAGAAACATATATTTATAAGTTTGTATGTTTATTTTAAAGCATTTAAAATGTTTGTTTTTTGTGACGGATAATATTTGTTCCTCAAATGACTACGAGTCCAGGGTTTACTCACAGGGTTACCAGTTTGGTCTTTTTTTTATTCAGACGTTCCGAATTCACATGATAAATTCCGAATAAGGTTTTTTGCTTTATTTAACAGCAGAAATTTCGGGAATGTATACTGTAAAATAAATCAAAATTTTTTGGCCTCAATTCCGAATTTCTGAATAAAACAGGAGTCAAAAACTAATAACACTGGTTCCACATACATAACTGAAAATATTCAGATTCGAAATTGTTTTAAGAGAAATCATCGTTGCATATGTTGCATTTCGCAGAAGGTCTTTTTTATGCGTTTAGAAAAACAAACGCTTTAAAAAAATTACTTTGATCGCAGTTTTACCAGAACAGTCGAATTAATATGGAGACATATACACACTGTGTAATTTACACATAAATTACACATTAACATATACACTAAATTGTGTTATACAAATGCATTTTCCTAAGTGGTGATATATAGATTAATTCTGCATCACTTTTTTCCGCACTTGAAATATTTAATCACAGGAATCTGTTGAATAACATCAGAAAACTAATATATTTTCTTTTACAGTGCACATATTTCCTACCTTTTTAATGCAGATTATCAGAGGTCTGCTTTAGAACATTTTATATCAACAGTGGAATTTATTAAATAACAGCTAAAAAATAATTTTGCATAAGAGAGACAAATATTTCACGATGAGATAATTGTATATGTATTATATGTATTCTAATTTTTAAACATATGCGTGCAAAAGAGTGTTTATTCACACTGATAATTTTTTTCAGCTATTGAAAAAAATGTCAAAAATCTAAAGTGTGGTGTTAAAAATGACAAACTTTTATTATTGTAGCTCATAACTTTTTTCCAGATTTACTAAAATATAATATGACCTCTTCCAACTTCTATACACAATTCCAAAAAGTATTATTTTATCTTTAGAAGCCTCCGAAACCAATAGATTTCCAAGATTTAAAGAAGCATTTATGAAACAAATGTTTTTTCTCTCCGTAATATTATGAACTAGTTGACCCACCCGGCCTTGCCCGGGCAGACTGTCATTGAAAAATATAACAGTGGTGTGGACTTCATAAAAAAAGAGTAAATAATATTTATTTAGGTACAGGTAACATATACGCACCATGTTGGCGCGATTTTTTTCTGACACCAATTTTGCGAAAACCTCATTTTCGAATACCAGTTACATATATGGGGCATTCTTACAATCTTTTAACTTTCATATCCCTGAATAATAATTTTTTATTTAATACAGTTTTTCGTGCTTTTCTTATTTAATATACTTGGGAACATCCCATTGCATGATTGCACAACAATATTAACGAGATAAATAAGTTTTGGACGATGTTGGGGGGTTCAAACACATGGAAAACTCATCTACCGTCCCGTGTTCCTGATGCTGATTTTGAAGTTTGGAGCTGTCTGGATAAAACTGTTTCAATAAAAATAATTCGATGTAATTTTTTTCTGAAACTGGAACTATTGTTTTATACAGTAGCGCTCAAAAGTATTTTGACAAAGATATTAATTGACTTAATTAAAAACGATAATAAAATAGATAAATTAATCATTTATTTTATTTAACCATATTCAATGTTTTAGAGAGTTGCATACTTTTGTATTCGATATAAAGGAATTCGGTTCTACTCATTTTTAAGAGCTTCGTATATAGCCTCCTTATTTCAATAGTTTTAGCATCTTACTCTACGATCAAACTCCTTCCACAGATGCTCTATGGAGTTCAAATCCGGACTTTGATTTGGCCACTCTAGAACCTCGACTTTTCTGCGTTTCATAAAATCACTTACGTACTTGAATTTGTGTTACGGGTGGTTATCTTGCTGAAAATACCACTTAGCAGGCATGTTTTGTTTAGCATATGGTAGCATATGAGTCTTTAATATATCAGCATACATAAACTGAACCATATTCCCCTCAATTCGAACTAAGGGTCTAACTCCGCTGAGAGAAAAACAACTCCAAACTACCGTATTGCCGCCTACATGTTTGATGATGGGTATTTGGTATCGAGCATCATATTTTTGGTATTAGGACGTCAGATGTACTTGATTCCATGAGAAGACACTAAATTAAACTTGCTTTCTATCGCTCCACAAAACTTTAGACCACAGTACACTTGCCCTTGATTTGTTATCTTGTGCATCTCTGTGCAAATTGTAAATAGTAGGTGTGTTGTAATGTGTTTCTAATTGTGATGTTCAATATTGTGTGTTTAATGTACTGTGAAATCCCTGTAAATCCATGAAAAATGTAAATAATTATGCAATCACATTCAAATGATCCTCATGTAATCACTACATACAGTCATGTAAATAGTAGGTGTTTGATATTATGTTGTAATGTGTTTCTAATTGTCATGTTAAATATTGTGTGTAAAATGTACTGTGACGTATATATATCCAAGAAAATTGTAAACAATTATGCAATCACATTAGGTGAAATTATCCTCATGTAATCACTACATACAGTCATATATCTCGATGTGAAATCTTCGGTTCGCCCAGAAAAATTGGGTAACCAATTGTGATTGTAATTGTAAATCTCACAGTAACCGAAATAAAGCTCAGCAGCTTGATCAGGGACCCGACGCTCCCTCTCAGACTCTGGTTGAGAGTCGGGAGGAGTGGATGGTCTACCCCTCGGGATTGCACTAATACTCTAAAGCGAAAGCTGAGTTCCCGAGGTGGTCATCGCTGTCATCGCTGTCGCCCTTGATTTGTGCCGTTTTGCGAATGCAAGTCTAACCTTCCTATTCTTAGCAGATATCAAAGGCTTTTTTGCTGGTCTTCGGCCATATAAACCATAGAGGTTTAAGCGTTGTTTGACAGTTGAAACGTGTATGTCTATGCCGTAATTTTCTTTCAATTATTTTTTTATTACTACAGCCGACTTATGACAATCAGTTGTAGATAGCTTTTTTATAATACGGTCAACATTACAAGTTCTTTTTTTAAGATGACCACTTCGAGGCTTATTTTCGATAGATTTCCGCATATTAAAAACTTTATTCCATGCACTAACAAGCTGCCGAGACACGTTAAAAGAACGAGCAACTTCTACTTGTGTCCTTCCATGCTTAAATGTATTTACATCGGCTTTTCTAAAATCCCTAGAATATTCTTTGCGTTTCGGCATTTAAAAATAATCACAACAAGTCAATATAAACACTAATCGAAGCTATATAGCAACTAACGCCTTCAACAATTAAATGCAAACTAATTGTCAAAATACTTTTGAGCTAAGGAGGAGCCATTTTTCTTCGATCATTTTTCTTAGATACCTTTTAATAACTTCAGTCATATTGTTCTTAATGATAGGGAATATGTATTCTTTTATATTTTTATATTAAACAAAATAAGAGGGAATACAATGGTGTCAAAATACTTTCGAGCGCCCCTGTATAAATATGTAGCTAAAAATTAACCTGCACACATTTTTAGGGTTGATATTATTTTTTGAACTCTGTCCCTGGGTTTTAGATTTTTTACCATCCCTTTTCTAAAATGATACAGAAAATCCCTTCAGATGCAGCGCTAGAATTTGTTTCAAGTTTTTGCTCATGCAGAAATATGTTACAGAAAGAATATCTAAAATTTTTTGACAGGAAAATTACTGCAGAATATAAATCAGCATTTAAATATCAATTTCAAGCACAGTGACTTTATTGGTAGTCTTACCGTCCCCATGATTTATTCCGGCACTTTTCGAGGTAAAATAAAAAAAAATGATTTAATCCAATGTTAACAACTGTTTCGAAAAATCAATGAACATTGTGGCTATCACTTAGTCTTAACATGATTTTCCTAAAAATAGGTGGTAATTTTCCTTACTGTTCCATCCTTACCGTCTCTTTTTTTACTATTTCGTTCCTTTTTTACCTTACCGTCCCTTCTTTAACACCCATTTAAGACAATGTTATACAAAAATTCTGTATTAAAAGTACTACATTTGTATTATTTCTTATTTGAGTGCCCTGTGGGTACTATGAAAATTCATTATAAGTAAAAAACTAGAAGAAAATAAAAAGTTATAGGGGTAAAATGGTAAAGAAAATTAAACTCGCAAGTTTAACCTAAACCTCAGTTAAATAAAAAATTTTCGCTGCTGACCATTTTTTCTTTATTTTGAATCATCAAGGCATTCGTCTATCAGATTAAAATGTTATTTTAGCAAGTTTAATTTCGCCAAATTTTTTTCCCCCAAAAGTCAAAAGATTGTGAGAATGCCCATCTATTTTTAAAAAGTGAATAACAATAAATTCAAAAGTTTCATTAATACTGTAGAACAAAACGGTACTACTCAATTATCCCTTCAACCAATTTCGCCAAATTTTGCAACTCGCCAAACAATACGCCAATTTACACAAATTGATATAATTTTTATTTTAAATAACGAAAGAACAAATAAATTTGTAAAAAATTTATGAAAATACAAATGAAAAGCCGAATTAAAAATCCCTTGATGATGTAAGAAACACGTGTATCATGTTTAATGTCAAGTGAATGTGACATTTACGATCATCCATTATTGGCATTTAATCTTATAGCTTGGCGATAGTTTTTTGGTCAACGGGTTAATTAAGTAGTACCATCAAAACAATTTAATATACACTAAAGAGCCAAAACATTATGACCACCTACCTAATAACACATGCCTCGCCTTTGGCCTGTAAAAAACCTGCAACCTGCCTTGGCACCGATGCCACAAATCCTTGGTAGATGGCCGAAGACAGATTGTACCAGATTTTCAAGCAGCGGTCACGCAAATCCGGGATATTATGACTTGTGCTTTTGAGCTCTGAGCTGTCGTTCCACTACAACTCAAATCTGCTCTATCGGATTAAGATACTATTACTATTAGTTTTTAGTGGGTATTTATGGGCTTCCTCTACCATGAATAACAGATTTTCGGATACTATCAACTGTCTAGTAAGTATTTTCATGTTACAGAATTCATACAAGCAAATGTCACAAAATAATGTTACTGTATATGTTAATGTGAAACCTATTAATTTTAATGCTAATTTTAATGCTGTTAATTTATCTAGTTTGTTGAACGTAAAAATTGTTAATTGCGATTTAATAGCATTAGAAAAACCGTAATCTCAGGCTGCTAAAACTAATTGATACACAGTAAAATTATTTCGAAAATTCCAGGTAGCAAAATAAACATTTTTTTCTTCAGAAATGCTTTTTTATATCTCGGAATGTTTTGCTTTTGGGGATTTCTGAAGATAAAAGAATCATTGACGACACGGAAAAGGTTCTGTTTTGTTTTCGTAAAAATTAGAAACATTAGCCTTTTTTTACCAGTATGGACAGTTTTAATCACATACAGTGCATAGTTATAAAATCGGCATTGTGTGTATGGGAAGGATTGGTAAATTATCCAGTGAGGGCAAAATGGCTATTTCCATTTTTTTGCCCCACCACATAGGCACTGGGCGAAACAGTCGTCACAGATGCTAGTAGTATTTTCCGAGACTTTGAAACGGAAGGCTGCCTTTTTCTAATACTAAACTCATTTTGTTGTTTTTTCGCATTTTTAATTTTAGGCAAGTTGTACAATTTCTAAGATTATATCTAAATACTATGCAGTATTATAATTATTTGAATATTTAATATGTGATTTATCATATTGCTAACTAAGCGTAGAACAAACAGTGTGAAAAATGTCCAAGCCTCACTCTGTTGGCTCTACGCTTAGTTAGCAATATGATAAATCACGTATTAAATATTCAATAATTTCGAGCGTAATTTCACTGCTGAAAATTAACTGAAAAATTAATTAAAAATTATATATGTGTTTACCGATGCTGGGTTTATTTGTGTCTCATTCTTCGCTGCAGGATTGTGTGCTTAGGAAGACTACTCCATCTTGCGATGCAGTTGTGGCCTCACCAACATATGTGAGTGAGAGATGCTAAGCTGGAGATCGTCCTAGTAGCTTAAATTGTAGAGCACTTGGAGCGCTTTTCCAAGGGTTCCGGGTTCGATACCCGGCTTGGAAATTGTTCCCTCTGTTGGTTCTACAATTAGTTAGCAATGTGATAAATCACGCATTAAATGTTCAATAATTCCAAACGTAATTTCACTGCTGAAAATTAATTGAAAAATTAATTGAAAATTATATATAATTATTTTTTTATACTGTTTGATCAGAATGAAATAATTTTTCAAATTATGTATGTTTGAAAACTTTAAGTCATGTAGATTGCATACTAGGTCACAGTTTTCGTAATGGCGACATTCCGGGCAAAGTGGCCACAAAGAGATAGGGCAAAATGGCTACTTTTCCCGAAAACGCTTTGTTATTCATTATTCATAACATGATACTGTCAAAGTATTTTCTTTAAAAGGAAGAAGATAGGTCGGGGTAATAACTTCTGCAGAGAAAGTTTTATTCGCAATATTTGTACTCTGCATGTCTGATGGGGGGCACTTTTATTCCCCCAATTGCATATTCATTCTCATTCCTGTTTACTTTATATTGTAAAGATTTAATATTTAAACATAACTGAAACATAATACTTATTCCTAATGTGTGTTATTTTAGGTCGTGCTGATTAAATATATATCCTGAATCTATGTGGTTTGTTCATTTACCTATGCTGGCCACTTTACACAGCAATGGCGGGCAAAGTGTCCATTTGTAGTTTTTCTTTTAAAGTAATGTGTACATTTAAAAATAACTTAGAAAAAATTAAATTAGCAATTGAAAATAAAGTTATTATAGATATTATTGGTATTTGTTTCTAGAACTTTACTGACTAAACAAATATCATTAAAATTCATCAAACTTCACAGTGGCCACTTTACCATTCCTTGTCCTACATGTTGCAACTTTTATTTCATAAATAGCAATAAATTCGCTAGAATATGTTTTATGGAAAAAAAAAATATAGATATATTTTATCCACGAGAAATTAGAATGAAAATTCAGCTGAAATGTTTCGCAGTTTTATATAAATGTAACGTTAACGTTATTTTTATTCCCATTCCTCCCTTTAATACAGAATAAATAACATAACGAAGTAAATATATTTCTCACCGTTGAAATATTATTGTTAGAGACTCCAAGTATTCCTAATTTTAAAAAGATATTGCAGAGTAAAGAGGACACATAGTTCTGAGCCAAAAGAAAACACAGAAATTCTTTAGAAAATGAGAATTTAAAGGAACTGAAAAAAACTTTAAAACGCTTCGTGTTTACTTAGATAAGTAACTTTGAAATTTTTGTGAAAATAGAGAAGCTTCCTTTGAAGAAAAACACTTCGCTATTTCTGAGATATTATTATATATGAGAAACATTTCTTTCTGAATGTGACATTGGCTGAAGTTAACGAATTATATTACTGTTTAAGAATAATTCTACTTTTTGAGAAACAATACAATAAAAAATAATTAATTATTTTTTTAAATAAATGAGAGATAATTTATTTTACACTGCTTATACATTAAAAGTTAAAAACGGAAAAGAATGGAAATTAATAGATGTATTTTCTTTTATTGGCTTTTCATTCAAAATATTTTCTCATGGTAAAAGGATTTAGAGAGGACAACAAAATTTTCACAAATTATTAAATTGAAAATAAACGTTTTAAAAATTTTACAGATTATTTCCTCATATGTTTATTTATATAATTTGAACTACTAACATCAAAATGTTCCTTAAAAATAAACAAAATATATTTGATTCTTTTTTAGTATTATTTTGTTTTATAATAGTTTGAAGTATTGGTGATTTTCATAACCATGCATATTCCTTTTTTTGTAGTTTCAGTATATACTCCATTTTTATGTAACTTTGCTGTTATGTATTCTCCCATGGTAAATCACTGCAATATAAGAAATGTAAATTAAACGAAACATAGTGACACAAGGGATTTATGTATGTCACTACTTATGTGTACTTACGAAATACTCTGGCGTCCAAAAGTTAATGTACAGGGACTGAATGCTTCCGATTATACACGGTTTATCGAATATCTACCAAAATTATTGGCGAATTGTTCTTGATTTTCTGGGATGTGAAAAACATGATTTATTTCATATTTCTCGGTGTAGATTTAGTCGGAGGACAATTAGGGGGCTAATAATAAATTTAATAATAAATAAATATTTGCGATCACCTATGTAACAGAGAAGGCTGAAAATGGTTTGTCACTGTGTTAAATGACTATTTGAATCCTGTTCAACGTTTGTGTGTATTTGTGTAAGCATAGCGTTCATCTTCGTGAAGATGTTATTGTGTTTGTGAAAAATTCAAAAGTTTTTTTGTTTATAGCAGACAGAGTATTCAACCAAATTTAACACTATTTTCCGAAAACTCGACAAAGAATAGTAGCAACAGTATACTGCAATTAAACCAGCAATTAAACCTGCAATATATTGAATATTTAGTGAGCTATGGGTATTTGTATGAAATAATTTTTAACTGCGCGTGCGTGGACCATTCTAAAATTTGTATTTTATAATTTGGTAGTCCGCCATTTAGAGCAACTTATATAAAAAGCCCAGTCAAATATCGCGAAACTAGTCAAAGATAGGGGTTATATAGTGAGTTGCTTTCTAAAAATAGCTTTAGTATAAGGGATTTTCCACAACTTTTCAATCAGCTCACTATATCTTTCCGAGTCTCAATAAGATATACAGGACGTACGAATATCAAGGCACAAAGCCTTTAGGACGAAACTCTTTCCTCAGCATGCATAAGAAGTGTCCAAAACATCATGTCACTAAAACGTATATTTTTCAAAAAAAAAAAAAAAATGCAAAACAAAAATGTATGATATATTATCCGCACCACCGAAAATAAACTTTATCGAACTTCGTGAGATTGCAAAACGAAAGAGAAAAAAGATTAAAGCTGACATTTTAAAACATAATAATTTTACACATAAGCTTGTGAAAGTGGAACAATTTAATATAAATGTGGAAAATTTGTCATTTCTAAACTTTGCACAATTTCAATTTTTATGCCGTGAAGTGGAAAAAAAATGCACCTTCAAAAGTAATTTCTTTGAAAATTCTATCTCAATTTACCAGTTTTTATGGTTTTAAAATACGAGAGTATGTGGATAAGAAGTTCACATATGCTTGTACACCGCGAACGAAATGACCTACATAAACGCGCTCCGTGGGATGTAACATTTCCCCTCTATAAGCATGATCAAATTTGAGGACGTCGAATTCATCCAGTGTATTTTAAAAAGAAGAAGTATGGAGACATGTTCTAGTGCTATGTCAACGAGAGTTAAATAGCGTGCTGTTATCAAATTTTTAACTGCTGATAAAGTGGCTCCAACTGAGATTCATCGTCATTTAAAAGCGGTTTATGAGGACGATGTTGTTGGCAGGTGTACTGTAAATCGATAGATAATAAAAGTCCGTGATTGTGAGCCTGAAAAAGCCATAATTGTTGATGGGAAACGCAGAGGACGACCGAACACTGCCACAGACAATAAACATTGCAAAATCTTCGACGATTTGATTGAATCACTCAAAAGCGTATCGCAAACCATATTGGAGTATCCAAGAATCATTTCGACTTCATTATTGAACAACTGGGATGCCGTAAAACTGGCTCTGCGAAACATGAATTTTGAATCGATTATACATCATCCTTGCTCCTCCGATCTTGCACCTTGCGATTTTTTTTTCCTCTACTCATTAGAGACCTCAAGGCACTACATTACGGATGATGACGTTAAAGCAGCTGTCAAGTCCTGGGTTCGAGAAAAGTTGGAAGAATTTTTCGGAGACTGAATAAAAAAACTTGTTACACATTTGAGAAATGTGTTAGCCTTAAGGGTGATTATATTGACAAATAAATGAATGACTTTGAAGCTTAAGAAATATACTTTAATGTACTTTTTGACCTGATCTTGATATTTGTTTTACTCGTGTTCTACAAGCATGTGTACTTTTCTTTTCAGCCTACCGTTGTATATTTCAAGTACATTTTTTTTCTTTAATCCATCTCAAATTGAGGGTGAAACCTGATTACTTTAGATTAACGCGTTTGTATTTAAAACAATGTAAACAATTCATCATTTGTTTATTTCTGCGTAATATTATATAACTGTTTATTTCTATGTAATATTCTATAACTAAATTCCCCAACCGAAATTAAATCTTGACAAAAATAAATAAATAAATAAATAAAACACAAATTTAAGAGACATATGAAATCGGAGTACGTGTTTAAACACTGAAACAATATAAATCTAAAATGTTTCAATAAACACAGAAACCTTTCCCGATTAACCACTAGCATGCGGGTAATATGAAAGTATCAAACCTGATTTTGTTTTAACTGGTGGGCAATCTAAGAAAATATCCTAAAAGTAAAAAAATATTAGATTTTTGATCAAAAATAATTTTCACCTACGTTCTATACATCGGAAGTTAAACCTTCGTGACTCAACAATTCCGATTGGATTTTTTTTTTTTTTTTATCAGATCTTAGAATACATTTTAGGCGTACTAAAAATAATTAAAAAATTTTAGAAAGTATAAATAAAAAAATTATTAACTAAATTTTCAGATCTGCAATAAGCACAATAATTACACATTTCACATAAATATCATCACCTTTTTAATACAAAATTGTAATTTATACGAACTTACTTTTGAAAAAAAAAATAAAAATCTTTCGAAGTCTCCAGCTTTTTTCATTTTACAAAATTTACGAAATTCATTTTATCAATAACATTACAAAAGTGCTCAAATGACAAATAAAACGGTGGCATGAAAAATTAACTCTCAATAGTCGTTAATTGAGAAGTCTATGAACAATTTACAGGTTTTATACAGGTCTTGGAACTTCCTGACCAGGAAGTTCTTCGGTATCAGTATTTTCTTATAGAAAATCTCTCCTTAAAAAAGGAAAATTTTTACGCGTTTATGCCAAGATTTATTTTTCTATTTAAAAAAAAAAATGATATTTCTCTTAGAAAATTCCTTAAAACGTACGAATTCTGATTTATATTAACTGCTGTGTTGAGAAGTAGCACTAACAAATAAAATATTTTGAAGCCCACTGTATATAAGTCACTTTGAGTTTTGGATATGATGCAGATATGCAAAGTTGTGATACAAACTTTTAAAATCGAGTAAATTTAATAGAAGAACAACGGTTTGGATTACATTGTTTTTAAAATATCGAAGTACGTTCATATCGATAACGATTTTCTAATAGTGAAAACCGTATTTCGAACATTACCTTAAATAATAATTAATAACCTAATTAATTTTCACCATAGTTTAACATAAGATTTCGTGATCTAGGAGAAATGGAGAAACAAACAATTAACGGCATTAATATCTTAATTCCTTTGTCTTAATTAGTATGATATTTATTCTCTTTAGAAATGCATAATTATTTCCAAAATTTAGTCATTCATTAGTCTTCAAAGTTCAAAAACCTCAGCAGTAAATTAATCTTATTTGTTTATTTTTAATTAAATTTACTTAACAATCATTTAAGTCTTATTTGGAAGAAAACAAATTATAGAGTAAATTGAGTTTCTGGAAGAAAAATAAAGGTTTATTGTGATTAAACCAATTTACCATTCGTTTATCATTTTAATTTGTCAAATCCTTTATTAATAATCAGAATGCGTGATAAAACAGAATTAACGAGCTGAAAGAAAGAAATATTTTTGAAGATATAACTTTAACATTTCGAAGATTCAGTATTAATAATAATTAATTCTAACTAATTTAACTTACATGTTTATGAAGAAACTAGGGATTTGAAAAGTAAAAAAAATCGGGTGATTTGAGTGAAAAGACGATCATAAATTATGTTTCTTTCTTTCTTATTAAATTTGACATATAACAACATTTTCACTTTAAAAATGTCTTGTAAAACTTTTTGTTGACAAAATAAATCTTATGACATTTATATACAAGGGTAATCCAGAAGTAAATTCCGTTATATAGTTATAGTCCCGTTATATAGGATTATTTCTCAACATAGTTGCAACCATTGTTGAAGCATTTATCATAGCGGTGAATGAGCTTTTGTATACCCTCATCGTCAGTGTTCTCGCTGCCACTCGCCATCGCGCCAAATTGCGACAAAATGCTTCATTTGGCGAGTAAGCGAACAATCGGATTTGCCAAATTGCGAGTGCTCAATTTCTACTCTTTTTAAGCATGTTCCAATGAAGTCCAAATTCTTATACGTGTTACTGAACGGTTGATGTCACTTTTCATGTTCATTCGCACAGTGCATTTACATTACTCTATTTATAGAGATACTGAGTAACAACAAATTCAGTCTAGCAACAGCCAAAGATACAGAAAGCGTTATACGATAGGTATTTCCCTATTGTCAGTTGATCACTATATCTAAGCACCGGTTCGCGCCGGTAAAAATACAAACAAAATTACTTGCATCAAGCTCCAAATAGAGAAACGTTTTTCTGGAATGCGACTTTGCAATTTGCCATTTACCGTACTATTTATTAGTTGCATGCAAAGTATCAGTGGCGGGACAATCTTTTCCATCTGTTAGAGTAGAAATCTCATAGCAATTTGTAGTGTATATTTTCATAACGGTAAATCAAGGATCGTCGCTGTTTTGAAATTTTATTTAGACTGCTAAAAGAATGTCTGAAACATTTACACATTTAGTAGACATTCAGAAAGCACTTATTTTTAATAGTTTCTGTAGCGGATAGACTAATTTCTATTTTATAAGAAATTACAAAAAATTAGGTTGTTTTAGAACATATTGAAAAAAAAAAAAAGAGATACAATAAAGGGTTCTGCTCGTCGTAGAAAAATGCCAAATCCGATGCAGTTTTCTGGGCACAATTTCATGAATATTTTAAATTGCAATTTGAGGAAAATGCATTATCAGTGCCGTAATGAAGCATCTTCGGTTCTCCTTAATCTTCTCTTCAACTTCTATAAGCAAATCATCATTAATCAGAGACAGTCACCCACTTCGTTTTTCATCGTGAACGCTTTCACGTCTATCATTGAAACTTAGTATCCAGCTCCTTATCATCGAATTACGCATCGTGTTGTGTCCGTAAACATCAAAATTTGTCTGTGAATTTCAAATAGTTTAGTGTTTCTAGCCTTCAGAAATCAGACGACAGACCTTAACGCGCATGCGACGGGATGTGAAATTTTTTTAAACTGTTTAAACGCACAATATGCAGCCGAAACAATACTCAGCGATCTACAGATAACTTCAATTATATGCCAGTGAGTCATCAAAGTGGACGCACATGCATTAAATAAGGAACGCAGTGCTTCCGGGGCAAAAAAAGAAAACGAAACTTACCGGATTGCCCTCGTATAATGATCACCCACCTTTTCAAATTAAGAAAGAGGTGGATTCTTCAAATGTTTAGCATGCTGCCCACAACGCAAGGAGGTTCATCGATGATTGATACCAGCACTTTTGGGAAGGGCGACTGTGTAATGTTTTCAGGGATTCTTAGTTAAATAAATATAAGTCGGGCCTCTTTTTACAACAATGTGACGAAAACCCGCCGATATTTACCGAATCTACCCTTTCCAAGTTACAGAAATATATGAATTTTCTTTTTGTATAAAAAATTTCAAAATATGAATCAAGTATCTCTCTATTAAGGCTGTTCTCAAATCCAAAAGTACTATTTTCTGGCACATTTCTGAACTCCCTTTTGTTCAGAAACGCAAGTAACTGGCAGGTTTCCCATTTTTTAGTAAAGGCAGAAGATAGCTCACAAAATACTTTCAAAGTGGCGATTCGAAATGAATTCCCGGCGCATGAGCGCGAGAAAGAGGTAAAACTTGCCGTTACTTGATAAGAATTACTTATATCCAGTACCTGATTTACGGCAGGGCATTCGGGGCACAGGCCCAGGGCCCCTGATTTTTAGAGGCCCCCTAATGCTGATGAAATATTTTCAATAATTGTTCAAAATCTGAGGTAGTTTTAACATCTAATGGAATTTTACATTTCATTCTACATTCTATTGTATTCGTATTGTATTTTTATAACATCGTATATTTTGCCTGGAACATCCACATTTAATTACTTTATTATAGTGAATATTATCTTTTATCTTTATCACTTTAAAAATATATTGTATTTTTATTTCTTATTTAATCATGTTCCTGTTCTCGTCAGATTATTTGGGGGTTGGTGGGCGTAGGTCGTAGGTGTCAGCATCAGAATATTTTAAATATTTTGATAGCTTGGTATTGCGGAAAATTTATTATTAGCTGTCGCATACTTTATCATTCCCGATATATAGAATTGCATAGTAAAAGATAATCAGCACCACACAATTTATTATAAAACATCTACTCATTTATATTTCAAAATTGTGCAATAATTATTTAAAACTAAAAAGAAATATTGCGTAATTTAATTACTTAATGGATATTTAAAATAATTATTAAATCAATAGCGATTATCTTAGTGAGTACTTTTTTCAATATATTTTTTTTACTCAATCCCCCTGTAAGCATCAGTTAAAATGGGCCCCCGTGAGCATTTGGAGCCCAGGGCCCCCAAATTTGTAAATCGGTCTCTGCTTATAACTCGATAGATAATTTATTTATCAGATAATAGAAAGCGCTATCGATACCTAATCACTTCAGTAATCAAGTCTGCTAATTTTATACCTTTACGTTTAAAAATGAATTTTAAAATGTGTCAGAAAGTTTCGCATTGTTAAGCAAGAAATTTGTGAATTGCATTAAGATAAAATGATAGCTTGCGAATTTAGCATCACATTGGCCCAGTGAGAACTGTTTTAATACTTTTTTCTATTTCGTAAATATTCAAAGTAACTTTGCAGCATAATATCTATAAACAGTTATTATGATTACATGCTGTATTTTGTTTTTTTTATTTATATTTTTCAGTGGACACTTTCGATTTCGGAACAGGTTCTGAAAATAAAAGTGTCTTTATAAAATACTGCAACCAAAATCTATAAAATTAGAAAGATACCCAGTTGGACATTTACTTTTTCGATTTTGGTTGCAGTTTTTCTTTTTAAGGTCTGTTTCGTTTTCGGAACTAGTTACGAATCTAAAAGTGCAACATAAAAAACTGCAACCAAAAAGCAAAAAGATATTTGATTAGACATTGACTTCAAGATATCACAAGCAAAAAGAATCATTTAAAAAGATTGAAATGCAAAAGAGAAAAGTGAAACGGGCGTTGTCATTGGTTTTTCATTTTATTCCGAGTATCATCGCTTGACTATAGGTAGGCTCCTAAGTACACAGTACTAATTTATATTTTTAAATAGTTGTTGTGTCAAGATTAGCTTTCAGAGGGACACATCAAAAGATTAATTTTGGATTGTCTACTGCGCGTTAAAATCAGTGGTATTCGTGACAATTGAAGTTGAAATATGTTTAGATAACAAAAACGCTCTGTTGTACTAAAACACGCCAACTTCGATGCAATAAAAACAAAAATCTTCTTAAAACACAATAAATTTTTTATTTATTTATTTTTTTTAATGCGTTAGGCCTTTGGAAAGATCTGAGCCTTTCTTCGTTAGGCGCAAAGAAGACGTGCTTCTACTATGAAAGCAGCAACAAGACTGAAATGAGAGATAAGGGGAAGGAAACAAGCTGAAGAAAAAGCCAATAGGATATTATAAATCAAAAGCCAATAGGAAGGTAGAAGACAACAGTCAATCACAGAAGATTGATTTTGTTCTTATTCATTCACACCAATTTTTTACTTATTACTTTCTTCTATCTTTACGAGAAGAAAGTATTGGATTCATGAAAATTTTCGAATTCCGGTTTTCAACGGATTTACACGTTTTAGGGGTCAGAGAACCCGAAAAACATGTTTTTACAAAATGTCTGTGTGTGACACAAATTTTGTGGGCGCTCTATCTCAATAACTAATGCATGGAATTTAATAAAAATTGATATTCAGTTAGTCCCTAATACAAATTGATGCTGATTAGTTTTTGGTGCATATCGCTCAACAGGTGGCGTTGCTATGCTGTATTAGTTACGATTATCGCAATGGCTCTATCTCAAGAACTAATGCATGGATTTTCATGAAACTTCAGATTCAGTTAGTCCTTGATATGACTTGATGCTGATTATATGTTGGTATAAATCGCTCAACAGGTGGCGCTGCTGTGCTGCACTTTGCGCGATTCCCGCAATAGCTCTATCTCAAAAACTAATGCACGAATTTTCACCTAACTTCAGATTTAGTTAGATGTTAACACAAGTTGTTGCTCATTAAGTTTTGATGTTAATCGTGAAATAGGTGACGCTGCTATGCTGGAATTTTCATGATTTTTGCAATAACTCTATCTCAAAATCTAATGCACGGATTTTCCGCAAACTTCATATTTACGTAGACTTTGACATAAGCGGTCATTTGGTGGTTTTGGTGTAAAGCACCCAATAGGTGGCGCTGCTAGGTTGAATTTTGCTAAAATTACACGATTTCAGAGACATCCATATCTCAAGAACCAATGCGCGGAATTTCATATCTTTAGAATCCTCATGATGAGCATAGATTGTCGTTTAATTTTGACAGTGTGATAGCGAATTTTAAAGTATTAACATGTATGAGATAGAAGAAAGTTTTGGGATTGCTTTATCCGACTAGTTTCTTCGATATAATAAGGCTTATCAATCATATATGAGTTAACATAAGGGATTTTAATAGCAAAAATTTTAACTCTTAGATCTTAAATTAGCATTTAGCATTATTATTAAGTTGTTTTCAAATAATTTAATTCTGTGCTATACAAGTTACTCATTTTATTTCAAACTCAGTTTCTCACATGAGAAAAAGAAAATTTTAAAATAATGTAATTCTGGATTCCAGCCGATAAATAATTTTTTAAATAAAGAAGATTTTACGAATAATTAACGGTTTACAATGACAAAAGATTCAAGCCAGTTATCCAAAGAATGTAATTAAAATTAAATGTCTTGAAATGGTTTTTATTTATTTTTTATAAAACCTTTCAAAAGTTTCGTTTACTTTTATTTCACTTTATCCTGTTTTATGAGCTGTATTGGATAAAGTTAGATAACGTCGTAAATACTTTCTCGAAAATGAACCCTTATAACATGTCCTGGAGAGTTTTCTGTGCTGAATTTGGTATATTTAGAAGTAAATCTATTTAACAGAAGCAACATTTCGCAACGTCTTATGTCCTATGTGGCTTTGAGGTAACTTTTTATATTATATTTTATAAAGTATATTATTAAATGATGATTTATTTTATCTTTTAATTTTACGAAACGCATTATTTAAAATTGATAAAGTATTGAAAATGAATATAAAGACCCGTAGAAAAAGCTGTTTTAAAAAATAAGTTGTTGAATTATAAAAAAATATACCTGATTCCCCAATTAATGAATAAATAAAAAATGCTGTTTGAAAAATAATTCATTGAAATGTAAAAAAATTCCACCCGAATTTCCAGTTAATGCATGAATATCTTTTAGATCAGATATTTGATTTATCTAATCAAATAAAGTTAAGGAACTAAGGTTTTTAATGATTATAAAAATATGAAAAATCAAATTAAGAAAATAGGATGAATTTCTATCGCTTTAATGAATTTAAATTAAGTGACACCGTGAAAAAAATATTGAAAATGTATATAAGGGCACGAAGAAAATGCTGTTTTGAAACATACTTCGTCGAAATGTAAAAACTTACATATAGATTTTCAATTAATGCATGAATATCTTTTAGATCATATATTTGATTTATCTAATCAAATAAACTAAGGTTTTTAATGATTAAACAAATATAAAGAATCAAATTCATGTTGAAGAAAATGGGATGAATTCCTATCGCTTTAACGAATATAGATTAAGTGACACGATGAAACGAATATTGAAAATGTGTATAAGCACACGAAGAAAATGCTGTTTGAAAAAATAATTCGTTGAAATGTAAAAAATTACAGCCTAATTTCCAATTAATGCATGAATATCTTTTAGATCAGATATTTGATTTATCTAATTAAATAAAGTTAAGGAACTGAGGATTTTAATGATTATACAAATATAAAAAATCAAATTAATGTGCAAGAAAATGGGATAAATTCCTATTGCTTTAATGAATTTAAATTAAGTGACACTGCGAAAAGAATATTGAAAATGTATGTTAGGACACGAAGAAAATGATGTTTTGAAAAATAATTCGTTGAAATGTAAAATATTACATTTGAATTTCTAATTAATGCATGAATATATTTTATGTCAGATATTTGATTTGTCAACTCAAATAAAGTTTAAAGGAACTAATGTTTTTAATGGTTAAACAATTTTAAAAAAATAAATTTGCATTTCAAAGGAAACGGGCTAAATTTTTATCACTCTATTGAATTTAAATTAAGTGATATTGTGAAAAATTTATGTCATCGGACGCATTTATAAATATTATAGATAGAAAACGATAAACAAATAATCCACACTCTTTTAGGAGGTAACATTATTTAAAATTGTCTGTTTAGTTTGCTTAATTGTTGTTTCAATGGATTAATTTTAAATATTTTCGTATGTTTAAGTTTTGCCTTCCTGGAATAAAAATATTTTAAATTATAATGTAAAAAAAAGTTACTATAAAAAGATTATACTGAGAATGCATTTAAAAATTTGAATTTTGTTTCTGTCTGAAAAAGTAAATGTTAAAGACTAAGCACGGATCTAGTTTCAAGAATTTAAAAACAATTTATTTTTTGGTGGCATTAATGTTTTCTTATATGGAGATATTATGCAAGTGCCAATATGTAATGTATAATGTATACGTAATGCCAATGTGCTTACATGTATGTTAAGCATTTCAGCATGATACTTTTATTCATAATTTAAATTATTTGTTTAATCTTTCGCCAAATCTAAAGATTCTGATAGAGAAATTGAGAACTCATTGCATCATGACGGCATTTTGTTTATTTTTGTTTGTAATCTTTCTTGACAAAATCAGCTTAACTCACTTGGGCATTTATGCTTCTTATTGCATCATCATTTGCAATACTTTGGGCAGTGGAGATTTTAAAACTATTAAGTAATCTACCGTTATTGCGTCCACTTCCCAATTGCTGTTTCTGAACTAATATGATTTGGTG
Source organism: Maratus speciosus (assembly GCA_963932465.1). Classification (NCBI taxonomy): domain Eukaryota; kingdom Metazoa; phylum Arthropoda; class Arachnida; order Araneae; family Salticidae; genus Maratus; species Maratus speciosus. The sequence goes on along the minus strand of OZ010790.1, from coordinate 170,083,286 downwards.
CATTGAAGCGTTTTGCAAATTAAATATTTTATGATACCCACATATACATTAAACCAATTGCTGCTGATTTTTTTTTTTTTGTTTCACGCTAGTCTTAACTGTGGGCTCGATTACGGAAGATTAGAAATTCATCGTCATGCTCATTTAATAGTCTTGGTTAAAGTGTCATTGGTCTGCATAGTAACTGACGTATTTTAGTGAGTATAGTACTGCAAAACATATAGAACATATAGAACTTTCGGAAGCAACTTATGATATTCGCATTTCCTTTAAATCATGTTTGCTGTTAGTATCGCACACTTTTTGCTTTTATCGGGCAATCTGATTCAAATTTACTTGCTCTCATTTCTTGATACAATACAAATGTTTTCATAGCTGCGTAACCCACTGACTTGCTTTCGCCATTATGCTTATGCCTACTGGTGTTTAAGTTCTGTGCCATGTAAATACACCGCACCATAACAATGCCGCCTGTAATACTAATTAGAGTAACTCCTCTTATCTCTTTCTATGTTGTTTATCTTGTACTTTAACAGCATAGGGATCTTGGCTCAACTTCTGTTTGCATATAAAAGAAGACAAATGGTTGTTCACAATAAATAAATTTGTAAATATTGAAAAACTTGCTTGTGTATATGAGACAGTGGTACTACTTAGTTATCCCGTCGACCAAAAATCTATCGCCAAACTATAAGATTAAATGCCAATAATGCTTGATCGTAAATGTTACATTCACTTGACTTTAAGCAAGATACACGTGTTTACGTCATCAAGTGATTTTTATTTCGACGTTTTATTTGTATTTTTATTAATGTTATACTAATTTATTTCTTTTTTCGTTATTTAAAATAAAAATTATGTCAATTTGTATAATTTGGCGAGTGGTTTGGCGATTTATATAATCTGGTGAAATTGGATACAGGAAAGTTATCATTAATGCTATCGAGTGGAAATATTAAAGGTAATCAAAAGCATTCATACATATAACTGTTTAATATAATATGGGTATGTATATAATATTATGGTACTTCTTAGTTATCCCGTCGACCAATTTCGCCAAATGATATAAATCGCCAAACCACTCGCCAAATCATACAAATTGACATAATTTTTATTTTAAATAACGAAAGAACAAATAAATTAGTAAAACATTAATAAAAATACAAATAAAACGTCGAATTAATGGTTTTATTGGCCATTGTTGGCATTTAATCTTACAATGAATTAATTAATGGCAAACCATTATTGGCATTTAAACTTACAATATGGCGACAATTTGGTCGACGGGATAACTAAGAAGTACCAGTATTATATATATATATATATTATGTGCCGCCAGTCTTATGCTATGTGTTTAATTAAACTAAACTATTGTATACTAAATTGTTGTTTTGTATTAAGTTACTTTGCTTCTGTATTATTTAGCATTTGAAATAATGGTGTATATTTAATTAATGTATATTAAATTACTATTTTGAATGCGAGTGCCAATTTAGAATTAGGTTGATTTCGTAAGAAATACTACCTATTGCAGTCGTTACCATGGTGCGACTTTTGAAAAATTCCTTCATAATTTTTCATTACATGACCCCAGGAACCCAAAACCACCCCCACCTAAAAAGTTTATATATATATATATATATATACACTATGACGCAAAAGTTTAGACAATGACGTCATTCAGCTTTAAAATGTAGAATTATGACGTCAGAATTACAAAAACCTGTAAATATATTCAAAAACTGATTTAAAATGCTATGTACAAAAGACAGTCGTTTTATTTGCTATAATACTAATTTTTTCATAAAAATTCAAATGTGCTTGTCGCAAAAGTTTAGACACTATTCTAAATTTCTTTGAATATTCGCTGGCATATGCAAATTTAGAATCGATGATGTCACAAATTTGGAGTACTTAAGTTCTGCAAACGATTGCGCTTCATAGTCGACATGCCGAGAGCTAAAGAAATTCAAGTGAATGAGGTTTCAATGATTTGGCAGTTGAAAGGTGAAGGGAAGAGCGTTTCTGAAATTTCTGCTATTATTAATAGGTCAAAAAAATCTATTTATCGAGTTTTATCGAGTGGTTCCGAATATAAAGCAAAATGTCGGTCTGGGAGGCCACGTGTGACAAATGTACGAGAGGATCGCCTGATACAAAGACTAGCGAGTACTCAACAAATGAGCGTACGTGGAGTTCAAAGCTCATCGGGACTCTCTGTATCAAAGGATACGATTCGTAGACGAATTTTGGAAAAAGGAACAATCGTTTATAGCAAAATGCAGAAGAAACCAGCTCTGAAACCACATCATAAGTTACAAAGACTTATGTGGGCTCGAAAGCATATGTCATATGGAGAGAAATGGCAGTCAGTCATATTTAGCGATGAAAAAAAGTGGAATCTGGATGGTCCAGATGGTTGTTTATCGTATTGGCATGACTTGCGGAAGGAACCTCGACGTTTTTTTAGTCGCAGACAAGGAGGGGGCTCGGTGATGATTTGGGCAGCCTTTTGCTATAATGGACAAGTATCTCTGACCTTCACTAGTGGTCGTCAAACTTCCCAGCATTATACACAGACATTAGAAGAAAACCTACTGCCATTTGCTGAGCTTCTAGGGGGTCCTCAGTGGGAATTTCAGCAAGACTTTGCTTCAATTCACACCTCAAAACATTCAAAATCTTGGTTTAATTCCCATAATATAAGAGTTCTCGACTGGCCAGCATGTAGCCCAGATCTTAACCCTATAGAAAACCTTTGGAGCATCATGTGTCGCAAAGTTTATAGCAACGCTAGACAATACTCTTCTGAAAAGGAACTTAAGACATCTATTGAGAATGCATGGTACGATATCGATCCACAAACTATGCAAGATTTAGTTTCTTCCATGCAATCTCGTGTATATGACGTAATACATAAGCATGGATGCGCAACCAGGTTTTAAAAATTGTTTATTTCGATTTTATTTAATTTGTGTCTAAACTTTTGAGACAGCAGTTTATTTTTGTTACCATTTAATTTATTGCGATATGCACAATTCCACTTTTCTTTGTTATAAATATTGTTTATATGTACAGCACATTAATTTCAAGCAGTGATTTGAAAATTGAATAAATATTTTTCAAAGTATGTAAGAATTTCTTCATTGTCTAAACTTTTGCGTCATAGTGTATATATATATATATATATATATGTATGTATGTATGTATGTATGTACTAAATTTTGTCCGCACGATAAAAGTCGCAATTATGCACGGAACGTCTTCAAACTCGCCAACAACTTTAAGATGGCTAATTTCTCGGCGGGGATTGAAAATGAGCAAAATCGGTCCAAGGGAATGGGAATGGGGAAGGTTAAAAATTTTGAATACCGTCTTAACATGATTCTGATATAACCAGCTTTTACACAACAATGGCAGGAAAAAATAAATATTTTTCGTCATAGCTGTTGCGAACAATTAAAAAAAAGCAATAAAAATATTCACCACAACAATTTCTTTTGTAATGCAATGTTTTCACGTGAAAAATTAAATTAGATAAACAATTTGACGAATTGAAAACAAATTGAATATCTACTATATATATATAATCCAAACGGAAATTTCGTTCCGAACGCCGAGATTTCGAGTTCTACCGCATGGATTTTTACGGAACTTATACCGTTAGATAGGTATTGTTCCAGGGAAGGTTTTAAGCTATAACACATCATTCTACCTAGATTAGTTAAGAATGATTACGGAAAATTCTGTTATTTTGGACTTTGTTACTTCATATTTCCTTAAATATCTGGGCTCCTATTGGTCGTAGAGCTTAGATCTCGCGCCAAAAGTAGCTCCGAAGCACCCAAGCAAACTTTTCCCCGCGATTATTTTGCCGTCTTCCGATTTCCTGTAACTCTATTAGGGGCCCTTGTAGAGCCCCTTTAAAATATTTTTCGTAGTAATTTCAGCAATTATCTTAAATTATTGGTTAAGACCGCCACCCTCCCGATTCATGTATCTACGGAAAGGTTCCATGAAGGAGTTTCGTTCAGATACGCTTTCGTTAAGAATAGAGTGCGCTCCCTGGTGGTGGAATGTGGAACTAACAGAACGCGATATTGTTAAAATTAGGAAATCTAACAATGCGATCTGTTTTAAACTTTGAGATAGTTCATAACACATAATCTATTATCTATTCTATTATATATATATAAAATCTATTCTATTATCTATTATATATATAAAATCCAAACGGAAATTTCGTTCCTAACGCCTAGATTTCGAGTTCTACTGCATGGATTTTTACGGAACCTATACCGTTAGATAGGTATTGTTTCAGGGAAGGTTTTAATCTATAACACATTATTCTATCTATATTAGTTTTAGAATTATGACGGAAAATTCTGTTATTTTGGACGATAAGGTTACCATTTTATTTCTTGGCGAAATTCATCGTTGATAAAAAAAATTGAAACGGCTATTAAACTTCGAAAAATAAAAGAAAAACTGTTACTAATTTTATTTAAATGAAAAAAAAAAAGAAAAAAAGAAGAAGAAAATCCGTTTTAATGAGTGATAATATTAAAAAACGGAAACATTTAATCAAAACCTGAAAGAAATATTTGTAATGCTTAAAAATTAATTTAATAAGAAATATTACACTTGATACGCAATATTTGGCTCTTTATCGCTTGCGTTAGACATGGAAATGAATCTGAAAATTTGATTAGATGAAATTTTAACGACATTTTCTTTCTGTTCTGTTCTTTTCTATTTTTTTATATCTAATTGTCCCATCACGTGACTTATAGAAGAAACAAGCAGATGTAATTGTGAGTCACATGTGTAATTACTATTTGTTTCTTTATAATTTTTTATTTTTCTTTTGTCGCCAAACAATGTGATTTTAAGCCAAAAATGCATAAGCGTGACATTAGCTTGAGGATGTTCTCACAAATGGTGTTTTCTTAGGTGAAAGAGATCATTTTTTGAGTACATTTTCATATTCAATTGTAACTTATATAGATATCAGTTAATATTTTAAAAATGGAATCGAATACTTACATTTCAGTGTGAATTTCTGCCACACATACATATTGTAAAATAATTTCATACTTTTTAAAATGTTTTTCGCCGTAATTCCGAAAGCATGTGATATTTATAAACTCGAACTCAGATCAACGAATATTACCCATTTTATTTAAGCAAATATTATCTATTTTCTCAAGTCATATCGCCAATTTCATTTATAGGAAAATTCACAGATTCGAAATCTAGGAAATAAAGATAATTTTTAGGGAAATTTATGTTTTTAATACGTTATTACTATGGAAAAATTCAACATTTTGAAAAAAAAAAAAATTACAAGTGTTTTGTAATTCGTCATTTCTTCTTCGTCTTTCTTCGTACTTTCTCCTCTTTTATATAATATTTCAAATGATATTGGACTAATTTTCGATCATCGATTCACCGCAAAATCGCATATCTAATATAGTATATAAAATAAAGTCTGGATTAGGGGACTAATTAACGCACAGCGCAAACTACTGAACGTAAAATCTTGAAAATCGTGGTAAAAATACTTCTTATGACATAAACTTCTGCTAAGAAAGGATTTTCTAAAGTGTCACCCCTAATGGTTTTTGCACGGGGAGGGGAAAAAAATCGAATATCAAAATTATGTGTCAAATGATAGCATATTTTAATGTAGCTTTTAATGTATGCTGAATCGAATGCTACCAAATAAATTTTTATAAGTCCAACAGTTATGACACATTTCATATTTTTCTAATTTGGCGGTGTCTTTGGCATCTAAATCTCAAAATATCTATCATTACATCCGTTACTCTAGCAACGGAAAAAATTCAAATCAACCCTTTTGGCTAAAAAATAAAAACGGCTCTATGAGTTTGAAATAAAAATGCAAGCATCTTAATTTTTTAAAAAAATAGTGATTATATGTAAAATAAAAGGGAAAAAAATTACTGAGAATTTAGCGTTATAAAACAAAAATAGAAAAGGTACTACTTAGATATTCCGTCGACCAAAAATCTATCGTCAAACTATAAGATTAAATACCAATAATGGTTGATCGTAAATATCAAATTCACTTGAATTTAAACAAACTACACGTGTTTACGTCATCAAGTGATTTTAATTTCGACGTTTTATTTGTATTTTTATTAATGTTACACTAATTTATTTGTTATTTCGTTATTTAAAATAAAGATTATGTCAATTTATATAATTTGGCGAATGGTTTGGCGATTTATATAATTTGGCAAAATTGGTCGAAGGGATAACAAGTAGTACCAATGAAAATATTTAAGTATGAAAGCAATGTTTGTAAAGACTTAAAAATTATTTTCATATATATAAACTCGGTTTATGGCGTCAGATGCCGTCATCCGAAGAATCACAAGAGTCTTTTTCCATTTTTTCCGGTCATAGGTTCCTCAATGAAAGAAATTGGAATTGGAATAATATTGTGCGATTTATAAATTGCTCCTCGATAAGAAGAAAAAATGGGTACATTTATAACAACCGTGCGCACATCTCGCTGATAGCATTTTTAAAATTCCCAGTAGCAGTAGTTACATTTTGCGTATGTAAATTAAAAATATTTTTTTGCTTTTAATTATGGCATTATTTTCTGTTATTGTTTATCTTTTCAGTTTTTTAAATGAAATTAGTATAAGGCATGCATTTTAAATTAAATGAGTGAAAGGTTTGTGTTTTAAATGAAAATAATAAAATAAGAATATGCTATGAAAACAATCTTTATTGATTTATTACCTGCGCCCGGCTGACATAAAAGTATCACAAAAGCCACATATTCACTTTTCTTTGAGTAGTTGCTCATGAGAATTCAAGTTAACCTTCCGTAATCGGATACTTCACATATTGGTGTATTAGCTTTAATGCTGAAAGCATCGTTTTTGTTTGAAGCGAAAACTTTACTATGAATTCTATTACACAAAATCGCATCATCATCATCTACTATATATTTACAACGGAAATTTGTATTTCATTCCGATTGTTTATAATACTTTCGTAGGATATACCACAATTAGTTAGGTAATAATTTTGGAAAGGTTTTAGTGTATACATATTGTTCAAGGTTACTTAGTTATAGAGCAACAGTAAAAGTTCAAAAAATAAGTGAACCTGATTATGAAAGTTTAGCCTTTTTAAAAAAATCTACAGAACATATTTTGTTACAAGTGGCCCTGTTGCATGACTTTTAGGAATGGTGTTAGTATATACGATTTCATTATATGTTGATTAGTTACAGAGGTATTAATTCCTGTTGTCATAACGGTCTCATTACCCGACCATAAGTGTGCTGTTTATAAACAACTAAAACAATTACTTCTTAATTGCTAAATTTTGTCCAACGCTTAAGATAACATTATATCGCAATGGCGTTCGCATCGTTTTCAGTAATGTGCAAGGTCAAGCTGAAGATCCATATTGTTTAAAATACAAGTTCAAATTCACCATTTAGTTTAATCCAAGGTTCATTTGGAAATATTGACCAGCGCAGCGGGCATAGCCTGCTAGTTACGTCATAAGTTTTCTAGAGCAAGATTTCTGTATGAAAATTCAAAATGAAATAAATAGTTTGACGAATTGAAAACAAATTGAATATTACGTCATAAGTTTTTTAGAGCAAGATTTCTGCATGAAAATTCAAAATGAAATAAATAGTTTGAGGAATTAAAAAACAACAACAAAATATTGCGTCATATAGAAAATATAATGGGCCACAGCAGGTGAACATGTAACGTCATGTGAGTTTGAAGAAACGTATTAAAACATGATAAAAACCCGAGTATGGAAATATTAACATGTTTTAACACTTTGAGGTTCTCTGAATTTCATTTAACAATTTTTAAACATATTCCATATACATGCGTGTGTGTATTTGTATATATTAGAATTTTCACAAAATGTTTAGCTCCCTAGAGCTCATTCTTAGCGAAGGAAGTGGGTTTATCTTTAATCTTGATTTAAGTTTTGTTAGTGAATTTAGTACTTAACTTCGAAATCTACCTCCGCCTGTAGGCCCGAGCCGGCAGGGATTTTTTTAAATATGATTGTCGATTAGAAAATGCGAAGAAACAGATTGGGGAAGATCCATTACTGAATTTGAGTGAGAATATCGCCAAATTAGTCAGTTACAGCCAAGTTGGCTTCATTTATGGCGACTTATTTTGGTCGCTAAATTTGGCGATAATTCACGTAACTGCGCCAAGTTTTGCGACAACTTGGCGCTAACGTATATGAATACATAGTTTTATGCTTGTGATTCAGAAATCGGTTACAACAATGAAAGATAATTTTGGTGAAATCCTTCATTTTATTGGTTTTTGTTGAATTACTAAAAAACTAAACCAATTTCGATGAAACGGAAGTGGTACCAATTCGAGAGTATCCTCTTTCAATTAAAACAAAAATCACATAAATCGGACAAAACGTTCCGGAGCAATCGGTGAACATACATAAAAAAAAACATACATACGCGTCGAATTGATAACCTCCTCCTTTTTGAAGTCGGTAAAAAAATGAAAGTAACTTTTATCGATAATAACCGAATTGCGGAACATTCACCAAATTTAAAAAGGCTTATGAAACACACAACAATTTAGTATACAATCAGACTGGCGACACTGGCGACAATTGCATGACTCCTAATAGCTGATAAAATTAACGACATTTTAATTTTGGCCGCTAAATTTGGCGATAATTCACGTAACTGCGCCAAGTTTTGCGACAACTTGGCGCTAACGTATATGAATACATAGTTTTATGCTTGTGATTCAGAAATCGGTTACAACAACGAAAGATAATTTTGGTGAAATCCTTCATTTTATTGGTTTTTGTTGAATTACTAAAAAACTACTCAACCAATTTCGATGAAACGGAAGTGGTACCAATTCGAGAGTATCCTCTTTCAATTAAAACAAAAATCACATAAATCGGACAAAACGTTCCGGAGCAATCGGTGAACATACATAAAAAAAAACATACATACGCGTCGAATTGATAACCTCCTCCTTTTTGAAGTCGGTAAAAAAATGAAAGTAACTTTTATCGATAATAACCGAATTGCGGAACATTCACCAAATTTAAAAAGGCTTATGAAACACACAACAATTACCAATAACTGAAATCATATCATATATTGTTAAACGAACAATATATATATATATAATATATATGGACAGATAGATTTTTCCGGGATATTTTAAAACGGCTGTATTATTTTGATGAGCACAGCGGATTACACGCATTTCAGATCTAGAAATCAATTTCAGTGTATCATACGGGGGTTACTGCAAACAAAAATTATGCTAGCAATAATATTGTTACAACTTTACAAAGAATTATAATAATGGTATTAAATGTGCCCATTGTGCTTGAAGTCTTTAATGAATGCGTCTCAGTACCTTTAATGACAACTCTTTTGCAAAGCCGCCTATAAAATTATAGGTGCTGCTTTTCTTCTTTTTTCAACAACTAGGGGGCTCGGCCCCCTACGAGCTACGCTCGCCAACCCCCCGTTCAGACACTGCAGTCTCTAAAAGCACGCTAATTTGATCGGGGAAGATTGAATTATAATTAAAAAAGCAAAGGCGATCGCCCTATAAACGGGTTTCTATTCATTTCTCTTTGATTGGGGAATTTTACGGAAAAATCAGCTGCTATTAAAAGATACAATGGCATTTCAAAATCATCTAATATAAAATGAATTAAGTAAACAGAGTCTTTGTCTCCGGGTATTTTTTAACAAAGCGAAAAGAAAGTCCTTTTAAATAAAACATTTTAAATATATCGTTTTTAATCTGACGTAATTTTCACCAAACTTTTCTTTCCCTTTTTAATATTCACGTGAAAATGCTTTTATTAGAAATGAAATATTATTTGCGCTGTCAAAAAAAAAAAAAAAAAAAAAAATAGTTGAAAAGTTCATCTCAAAATATCAAGTAAATGTCTCGCGCTATTTTTAAATTTAAACTACTATTTTGCAATATTATTTTTTGTTCATTTTACGTAATAAGTGTAATGTGACGTAAATGTGATGTAATTTCTCCTATTTAAGACTTCTAACGCATGTTAATGAATTTATTACTTTACAATATCCTTTCTCTGTTAAAATTCACGTGTAATTATAGGTGAAGTAATTTTCAATAAGTTCCTGCTTTTTATACGTAATTATTTAATTCTAATTTGAAAGTTTTTCTTTTCTGTTTATAATAGTCACGCGTAAATAAATTTTTAATTTGAAGCAAACATTATTGTTTCCGTTGTTTATACAGTTTGGCAACAGGTTAAATTAGTACAATTTTCTGAAATAAGTAAAAAAATATCTCTCGAAATGCTGAAAATTTGAATTTAAAATAGAAATGAAACCTCGAAAAATGAGTCAAATTAAAAAAATAAATTATTTCTGCACACCGGGAAATTATAACGTATAAAATGATCTAAAAAGTATTAAATTCCGGTGTATAGTTTTTGCTCCTATAAAACTTTTTTAATGGAACGATTTTGTCCAACTTTAGCATTAAATATCTCTTTAAATAATTCTTCGATTTGAAAACTGTCTACATCAGCGTGTTTATCAAACATTTCTGTATAATACTACCAATTTTCATATTTTTGTATGCATTATTTTTCTTAATATTAACGAAGAAAGACCTCCGGTCACAAAAAATTCAAAACCGGCGGCGGCGGCGGCGGCGGCGGTGACAGCGGGAGTTACTTTTTTTTAGAATAGAGAGATACAGTTAATTGGTAGCATCATTCATCTTTTACGCCAGAATTTTTCATGCAACATGATTCCGTAAAAATATTTTATAAGTGCCAGACGCTTTTTATGATTTTTGTTTTGACTCCCAAATTTTTGATAAAAAATTGTTGGCTAATAAATTGTGGCACTATTACAAACGTGAATAATCATTTTTTCAAATGATTATAAAATAAACTGCAAAATAAAACATCTATTATTTTAAGACGAATAATAGAACCTATACGAATAATAGGTGTCATATTTTGTTTTACCGTAGTGACTGTGACGCTTATGACCATGTGTGACGTGAACAAGATGCCACATCGACAAGCTCTGCTGCAGGGATAGTTCCCTTTTGAATTATATTATTTGCTTTTGAGTATTCACGTGTTCGTAAATAAGTCTTTTGCGACTGTCGCTTAAGTTTTACACGCTAGTGTAAGTATAATTTATTTTACTTCCATCATAAAGTTTGTACGTGGAATTTTTTAATCCATTTTTAAACTTTTAAAGATTTCTGCTTGCTAAATACAATGAGGTTAAAGCAAAACGTTAGTTTATAGAAACATATATTTATAAGTTTGTATGTTTATTTTAAAGCATTTAAAATGTTTGTTTTTTGTGACGGATAATATTTGTTCCTCAAATGACTACGAGTCCAGGGTTTACTCACAGGGTTACCAGTTTGGTGTTTTTTTTATTCAGACGTTCCGAATTCACATGATAAATTCCGAATAAGGTTTTTTGCTTTATTTAACAGCAGAAATTTCGGGAATGTATACTGTAAAATAAATCAAAATTTTTTGGCATCAATTCCGAATTTCTGAATAAAACAGGAGTCAAAAACTAATAACACTGGTTCCACATACATAACTGAAAATATTCAGATTCGAAATTGTTTTAAGAGAAATCATCGTTGCATATGTTGCATTTCGCAGAAGGTCTTTTTTATGCGTTTAGAAAAACAAACGCTTTAAAAAAATTACTTTGATCGCAGTTTTACCAGAACAGTCGAATTAATATGGAGACATATACACACTGTGTAATTTACACATAAATTACACATTAACATATACACTAAATTGTGTTATACAAATGCATTTTCCTAAGTGGTGATATATAGATTAATTCTGCATCACTTTTTTCCGCACTTGAAATATTTAATCACAGAAATCTGTTGAATAACATCAGAAAACTAATATATTTTCTTTTACAGTGCACATATTTCCTACCTTTTTAATGCAGATTAGCAGAGGTCTGCTTTAGAACATTTTATATCAACAGTGGAATTTATTAAATAACAACTAAAAAATAATTTTGCATAAGAGAGACAAATATTTCACGATGAGATAATTGTATATGTATTATATGTATTCTAATTTTTAAACATATGCGTGCAAAAGAGTGTTTATTCACACTGATAATTTTTTTCAGCTATTGAAAAAAATGTCAAAAATCTAAAGTGTGGTGTTAAAAATGACAAACTTTTATTATTGTAGCTCATAACTTTTTTCCAGATTTACTAAAATATAATATGACCTCTTCCAACTTCTATACACAATTCCAAAAAGTATTATTTTATCGTTAGAAGCCTCCGAAACCAATAGATTTCCAAGATTTAAAGAAGCATTTATGAAACAAATGTTTTTTCTCTCCGTAATATTATGAACTAGTTGACCCACCCGGCCTTGCCCGGGCAGACTGTCATTGAAAAATATAACAGTGGTGTGGACTTCATAAAAAAAGAGTAAATAATATTTATTTAGGTACAGGTAACATATACGCACCATGTTGGCGCGATTTTTTTCTGACACCAATTTTGCGAAAACCTCATTTTCGAATACCAGTTACATATATGGGGCATTCTTACAATCTTTTAACTTTCATATCCCTGAATAATAATTTTTTATTTAATACAGTTTTTCGTGCTTTTCTTATTTAATATACTTGGGAACATCCCATTGCATGATTGCACAACAATATTAACGAGATAAATAAGTTTTGGACGATGTTGGGGGGTTCAAACACATGGAAAACTCATCTACCGTCCCGTGTTCCTGATGCTGATTTTGAAGTTTGGAGCTGTCTGGATAAAACTGTTTCAATAAAAATAATTCGATGTAATTTTTTTCTGAAACTGGAACTATTGTTTTATACAGTAGCGCTCAAAAGTATTTTGACAAAGATATTAATTGACTTAATTAAAAACGATAATAAAATAGATAAATTAATCATTTATTTTATTTAACCATATTCAATGTTTTAGAGAGTTGCATACTTTTGTATTCGATATAAAGGAATTCGGTTCTACTCATTTTTAAGAGCTTCGTATATAGCCTCCTTATTTCAATAGTTTTAGCATCTTACTCTACGATCAAACTCCTTCCACAGATGCTCTATGGAGTTCAAATCCGGACTTTGATTTGGCCACTCTAGAACCTCGGCTTTTCTGCGTTTCATAAAATCACTTACGTACTTGAATTTGTGTTACGGGTGGTTATCTTGCTGAAAATACCACTTAGCAGGCATGTTTTGTTTAGCATATGGTAGCATATGAGTCTTTAATATATCAGCATACATAAACTGAACCATATTCCCCTCAATTCGAACTAAGGGTCTAACTCCGCTGAGAGAAAAACAACTCCAAACTACCGTATTGCCGCCTACATGTTTGATGATGGGTATTTGGTATCAAGCATCATATTTTTGGTATTAGGACGTCAGATGTACTTGATTCCATGAGAAGACACTAAATTAAACTTGCTTTCTATCGCTCCACAAAACTTTAGACCACAGTACACTTGCCCTTGATTTGTTATCTTGTGCATCTCTGTGCAAATTGTAAATAGTAGGTGTGTTGTAATGTGTTTCTAATTGTGATGTTCAATATTGTGTGTTTAATGTACTGTGAAATCCCTGTAAATCCATGAAAAATGTAAATAATTATGCAATCACATTCAAATGATCCTCATGTAATCACTACATACAGTCATGTAAATAGTAGGTGTTTGATATTGTGTTGTAATGTGTTTCTAATTGTCATGTTAAATATTGTGTGTAAAATGTACTGTGACGTATATATATCCAAGAAAATTGTAAACAATTATGCAATCACATTAGGTGAAATTATCCTCATGTAATCACTACATACAGTCATATATCTCGATGTGAAATCTTCGGTTCGCCCAGAAAAATTGGGTAACCAATTGTGATTGTAATTGTAAATCTCACAGTAACCGAAATAAATCTCAGCAGCTTGATCAGGGACCCGACGCTCCCTCTCAGACTCTGGTTGAGAGTCGGGAGGAGTGGATGGTCTACCCCTCGGGATTGCACTAATACTCTAAAGCGAAAGCTGAGTTCCCGAGGTGGTCATCGCTGTCATCGCTGTCGCCCTTGATTTGTGCCGTTTTGCGAATGCAAGTCTAGCCTTCCTATTCTTAGCAGATATCAAAGGCTTTTTTGCTGGTCTTAGGCCATATAAACCATAGAGGTTTAAGCGTTGTTTGACAGTTGAAACGTGTATGTCTATGCCGTAATTTTCTTTCAATTATTTTTTTATTACTACAGCCGACTTATGACAATCAGTTGTAGATAGCTTTTTTATAATACGGTCAACATTACAAGTTCTTTTTTTAAGATGACCACTTCGAGGCTTATTTTCGATAGATTTCCGCATATTAAAAACTTTATTCCATGCACTAACAAGCTGCCGAGACACGTTAAAAGAACGAGCAACTTCTGCTTGTGTCCTTCCATGCTTAAATGTATTTACATCGGCTTTTCTAAAATCCCTAGAATATTCTTTGCGTTTCGGCATTTAAAAATAATCACAACAAGTCAATATAAACACTAATCGAAGCTATATAGCAACTAACGCCTTCAACAATTAAATGCAAACTAATTGTCAAAATACTTTTGAGCTAAGGAGGAGCCATTTTTCTTCGATCATTTTTCTTAGATACCTTTTAATAACTTCAGTCATATTGTTCTTAATGATAGGGAATATGTATTCTTTTATATTTTTATATTAAACAAAATAAGAGGGAATACAATGGTGTCAAAATACTTTCGAGCGCCCCTGTATAAATATGTAGCTAAAAATTAACCTGCACACATTTTTAGGGTTGATATTATTTTTTGAACTCTGTCCCTGGGTTTTAGATTTTTTACCATCCCTTTTCTAAAATGATACAGAAAATCCCTTCAGATGCAGCGCTAGAATTTGTTTCAAGTTTTTGCTCATGCAGAAATATGTTACAGAAAGAATATCTAAAATTTTTTGACAGGAAAATTACTGCAGAATATAAATCAGCATTTAAATATCAATTTCAAGCACAGTGACTTTATTGGTAGTCTTACCGTCCCCATGATTTATTCCGGCACTTTTCGAGGTAAAATAAAAAAAAAAATGATTTAATCCAATGTTAACAACTGTTTCGAAAAATCAATGAACATTGTGGCTATCACTTAGTCTTAACATGATTTTCCTAAAAATAGGTGGTAATTTTCCTTACTGTTCCATCCTTACCGTCTCTTTTTTTACTATTTCGTTCCTTTTTTACCTTACCGTCCCTTCTTTAACACCCATTTAAGACAATGTTATACAAAAATTCTGTATTAAAAGTACTACATTTGTATTATTTCTTATTTGAGTGCCCTGTGGGTACTATGAAAATTCATTATAAGTAAAAAACTAGAAGAAAATAAAAAGTTATAGGGGTAAAATGGTAAAGAAAATTAAACTCGCAAGTTTAACCTAAACCTCAGTTAAATAAAAAATTTTCGCTGCTGACCATTTTTTCTTTATTTTGAATCATCAAGGCATTCGTCTATCAGATTAAAATGTTATTTTAGCAAGTTTAATTTCGCCAAATTTTTTTCCCCCAAAAGTCAAAAGATTGTGAGAATGCCCATCTATTTTTAAAAAGTGAATAACAATAAATTCAAAAGTTTCATTAATACTGTAGAACAAAACGGTACTACTCAATTATCCCTTCAACCAATTTCGCCAAATTTTGCAACTCGCCAAACAATACGCCAATTTACACAAATTGATATAATTTTTATTTTAAATAACGAAAGAACAAATAAATTTGTAAAAAATTTATGAAAATACAAATGAAAAGCCGAATTAAAAATCCCTTGATGATGTAAGAAACACGTGTATCATGTTTAATGTCAAGTGAATGTGACATTTACGATCATCCATTATTGGCATTTAATCTTATAGCTTGGCGATAGTTTTTTGGTCAACGGGTTAATTAAGTAGTACCATCAAAACAATTTAATATACACTAAAGAGCCAAAACATTATGACCACCTACCTAATAACACATGCCTCGCCTTTGGCCTGTAAAAAACCTGCAACCTGCCTTGGCACCGATGCCACAAATCCTTGGTAGATGGCCGAAGACAGATTGTACCAGATTTTCAAGCAGCGGTCACGCAAATCCGGGATATTATGACTTGTGCTTTTGAGCTCTGAGCTGTCGTTCCACTACAACTCAAATCTGCTCTATCGGATTAAGATACTATTACTATTAGTTTTTAGTGGGTATTTATGGGCTTCCTCTACCATGAATAACAGATTTTCGGATACTATCAACTGTCTAGTAAGTATTTTCATGTTACAGAATTCATACAAGCAAATGTCACAAAATAATGTTACTGTATATGTTAATGTGAAACCTATTAATTTTAATGCTAATTTTAATGCTGTTAATTTATCTAGTTTGTTGAACGTAAAAATTGTTAATTGCGATTTAATAGCATTAGAAAAACCGTAATCTCAGGCTGCTAAAACTAATTGATACACAGTAAAATTATTTCGAAAATTCCAGGTAGCAAAATAAACATTTTTTTCTTCAGAAATGCTTTTTTATATCTCGGAATGTTTTGCTTTTGGGGATTTCTGAAGATAAAAGAATCATTGACGACACGGAAAAGGTTCTGTTTTGTTTTCGTAAAAATTAGAAACATTAGCCTTTTTTTACCAGTATGGACAGTTTTAATCACATACAGTGCATAGTTATAAAATCGGCATTGTGTGTATGGGAAGGATTGGTAAATTATCCAGTGAGGGCAAAATGGCTATTTCCATTTTTTTGCCCCACCACATAGGCACTGGGCGAAACAGTCGTCACAGATGCTAGTAGTATTTTCCGAGACTTTGAAACGGAAGGCTGCCTTTTTCTAATACTAAACTCATTTTGTTGTTTTTTCGCATTTTTAATTTTAGGCAAGTTGTACAATTTCTAAGATTATATCTAAATACTATGCAGTATTATAATTATTTGAATATTTAATATGTGATTTATCATATTGCTAACTAAGCGTAGAACAAACAGTGTGAAAAATGTCCAAGCCTCACTCTGTTGGCTCTACGCTTAGTTAGCAATATGATAAATCACGTATTAAATATTCAATAATTTCGAGCGTAATTTCACTGCTGAAAATTAACTGAAAAATTAATTAAAAATTATATATGTGTTTACCGATGCTGGGTTTATTTGTGTCTCATTCTTCGCTGCAGGATTGTGTGCTTAGGAAGACTACTCCATCTTGCGATGCAGTTGTGGCCTCACCAACATATGTGAGTGAGAGATGCTAAGCTGGAGATCGTCCTAGTAGCTTAAATTGTAGAGCACTTGGAGCGCTTTTCCAAGGGTTCCGGGTTCGATACCCGGCTTGGAAATTGTTCCCTCTGTTGGTTCTACAATTAGTTAGCAATGTGATAAATCACGCATTAAATGTTCAATAATTCCAAACGTAATTTCACTGCTGAAAATTAATTGAAAAATTAATTGAAAATTATATATAATTATTTTTTTATACTGTTTGATCAGAATGAAATAATTTTTCAAATTATGTATGTTTGAAAACTTTAAGTCATGTAGATTGCATACTAGGTCACAGTTTTCGTAATGGCGACATTCCGGGCAAAGTGGCCACAAAGAGATAGGGCAAAATGGCTACTTTTCCCGAAAACGCTTTGTTATTCATTATTCATAACATGATACTGTCAAAGTATTTTCTTTAAAAGGAAGAAGATAGGTCGGGGTAATAACTTCTGCAGAGAAAGTTTTATTCGCAATATTTGTACTCTGCATGTCTGATGGGGGGCACTTTTATTCCCCCAATTGCATATTCATTCTCATTCCTGTTTACTTTATATTGTAAAGATTTAATATTTAAACATTACTGAAACATAATACTTATTCCTAATGTGTGTTATTTTAGGTCGTGCTGATTAAATATATATCCTGAATCTATGTGGTTTGTTCATTTACCTATGCTGGCCACTTTACACAGCAATGGCGGGCAAAGTGTCCATTTGTAGTTTTTCTTTTAAAGTAATGTGTACATTTAAAAATAACTTAGAAAAAATTAAATTAGCAATTGAAAATAAAGTTATTATAGATATTATTGGTATTTGTTTCTAGAACTTTACTGACTAAACAAATATCATTAAAATTCATCAAATTTCAGAGTGGCCACTTTACCATTCCTTGTCCTACATGTTGCAACTTTTATTTCATAAATAGCAATAAATTCGCTAGAATATGTTTTATGGAAAAAAAAAATATAGATATATTTTATCCACGAGAAATTAGAATGAAAATTCAGCTGAAATGTTTCGCAGTTTTATATAAATGTAACGTTAACGTTATTTTTATTCCCATTCCTCCCTTTAATACAGAATAAATAACATAACGAAGTAAATATATTTCTCACCGTTGAAATATTATTGTTAGAGACTCCAAGTATTCCTAATTTTAAAAAGATATTGCAGAGTAAAGAGGACACATAGTTCTGAGCCAAAAGAAAACACAGAAATTCTTTAGAAAATGAGAATTTAAAGGAACTGAAAAAAACTTTAAAACGCTTCGTGTTTACTTAGATAAGTAACTTTGAAATTTTTGTGAAAATAGAGAAGCTTCCTTTGAAGAAAAACACTTCGCTATTTCTGAGATATTATTATATATGAGAAACATTTCTTTCTGAATGTGACATTGGCTGAAGTTAACGAATTATATTACTGTTTAAGAATAATTCTACTTTTTGAGAAACAATACAATAAAAAATAATTAATTATTTTTTTAAATAAATGAGAGATAATTTATTTTACACTGCTTATACATTAAAAGTTAAAAACGGAAAAGAATGGAAATTAATAGATGTATTTTCTTTTATTGGCTTTTCATTCAAAATATTTTCTCATGGTAAAAGGATTTGGAGAGGACAACAAAATTTTCACAAATTATTAAATTGAAAATAAACGTTTTAAAAATTTTACAGATTATTTCCTCATATGTTTATTTATATAATTTGAACTACTAACATCAAAATGTTCCTTAAAAATAAACAAAATATATTTGATTCTTTTTTAGTATTATTTTGTTTTATAATAGTTTGAAGTATTGGTGATTTTCATAACCATGCATATTCCTTTTTTTGTAGTTTCAGTATATACTCCATTTTTATGTAACTTTGCTGTTATGTATTCTCCCATGGTAAATCACTGCAATATAAGAAATGTAAATTAAACGAAACATAGTGACACAAGGGATTTATGTATGTCACTACTTATGTGTACTTACGAAATACTCTGGCGTCCAAAAGTTAATGTACAGGGACTGAATGCTTCCGATTATACACGGTTTATCGAATATCTACCAAAATTATTGGCGAATTGTTCTTGATTTTCTGGGATGTGAAAAACATGATTTATTTCATATTTCTCGGTGTAGATTTAGTCGGAGGACAATTAGGGGGCTAATAATAAATTTAATAATAAATAAATATTTGCGATCACCTATGTAACAGAGAAGGCTGAAAATGGTTTGTCACTGTGTTAAATGACTATTTGAATCCTGTTCAACGTTTGTGTGTATTTGTGTAAGCATAGCGTTCATCTTCGTGAAGATGTTATTGTGTTTGTGAAAAATTCAAAAGTTTTTTTGTTTATAGCAGACAGAGTATTCAACCAAATTTAACACTATTTTCCGAAAACTCGACAAAGAATAGTAGCAACAGTATACTGCAATTAAACCAGCAATTAAACCTGCAATATATTGAATATTTAGTGAGCTATGGGTATTTGTATGAAATAATTTTTAACTGCGCGTGCGTGGACCATTCTAAAATTTGTATTTTATAATTTGGTAGTCCGCCATTTAGAGCAACTTATATAAAAAGCCCAGTCAAATATCGCGAAACTAGTCAAAGATAGGGGTTATATAGTGAGTTGCTTTCTAAAAATAGCTTTAGTATAAGGGATTTTCCACAACTTTTCAATCAGCTCACTATATCTTTCCGAGTCTCAATAAGATATACAGGACGTACGAATATCAAGGCACAAAGCCTTTAGGACGAAACTCTTTCCTCAGCATGCATAAGAAGTGTCCAAAACATCATGTCACTAAAACGTATATTTTTCAAAAAAAAAAAAAAAATGCAAAACAAAAATGTATGATATATTATCCGCACCACCGAAAATAAACTTTATCGAACTTCGTGAGATTGCAAAACGAAAGAGAAAGAAGATTAAAGCTGACATTTTAAAACATAATAATTTTACACATAAGCTTGTGAAAGTGGAACAATTTAATATAAATGTGGAAAATTTGTCATTTCTAAACTTTGCACAATTTCAATTTTTATGCCGTGAAGTGGAAAAAAAAATGCACCTTCAAAAGTAATTTCTTTGAAAATTCTATCTCAATTTACCAGTTTTTATGGTTTTAAAATACGAGAGTATGTGGATAAGAAGTTCACATATGCTTGTACACCGCGAACGAAATGACCTACATAAACGCGCTCCGTGGGATGTAACATTTCCCCTCTATAAGCATGATCAAATTTGAGGACGTCGAATTCATCCAGTGTATTTTAAAAAGCGGAAGTATGGAGACATGTTCTAGTGCTATGTCAACGAGAGTTAAATAGCGTGCTGTTATCAAATTTTTAACTGCTGATAAAGTGGCTCCAACTGAGATTCATCGTCATTTAAAAGCGGTTTATGAGGACGATGTTGTTGGCAGGTGTACTGTAAATCGATAGATAATAAAAGTCCGTGATTGTGAGCCTGAAAAAGCCATAATTGTTGATGGGAAACGCAGAGGACGACCGAACACTGCCACAGACAATAAACATTGCAAAATCTTCGACGATTTGATTGAATCACTCAAAAGCGTATCGCAAACCATATTGGAGCATGCAAGAATCATTTCGACTTCATTATTGAACAACTGGGATGCCGTAAAACTGGCTCTGCGAAACATGAATTTTGATTCGATTATACATCATCCTTGCTCCTCCGATCTTGCACCTTGCGATTTTTTTTTCCTCTACTCATTAGAGACCTCAAGGCACTACATTACGGATGATGACGTTAAAGCAGCTGTCAAGTCCTGGGTTCGAGAAAAGTTGGAAGAATTTTTCGGAGACTGAATAAAAAAACTTGTTACACATTTGAGAAATGTGTTAGCCTTAAGGGTGATTATATTGACAAATAAATGAATGACTTTGAAGCTTAAGAAATATACTTTAATGTACTTTTTGACCTGATCTTGATATTTGTTTTACTCGTGTTCTACAAGCATGTGTACTTTTCTTTTCAGCCTACCGTTGTATATTTCAAGTACATTTTTTTTCTTTAATCCATCTCAAATTGAGGGTGAAACCTGATTACTTTAGATTAACGCGTTTGTATTTAAAACAATGTAAACAATTCATCATTTGTTTATTTCTGCGTAATATTATATAACTGTTTATTTCTATATAATATTCTATAACTAAATTCCCCAACCGAAATTAAATCTTGACAAAAATAAATAAATAAATAAATAAAACACAAATTTAAGAGACATATGAAATCGGAGTACGTGTTTAAACACTGAAACAATATAAATCTAAAATGTTTCAATAAACACAGAAACCTTTCCCGATTAACCACTAGCATGCGGGTAATATGAAAGTATCAAACCTGATTTTGTTTTAACTGGTGGGCAATCTAAGAAAATATCCTAAAAGTAAAAAAATATTAGATTTTTGATCAAAAATAATTTTCACCTACGTTCTATACATCGGAAGTTAAACCTTCGTGACTCAACAATTCCGATTGGATTTTTTTTTTTTTTTTATCAGATCTTAGAATACATTTTAGGCGTACTAAAAATAATTAAAAAATTTTAGAAAGTATAAATAAAAAAATTATTAAC
Source organism: Maratus speciosus (assembly GCA_963932465.1). Classification (NCBI taxonomy): domain Eukaryota; kingdom Metazoa; phylum Arthropoda; class Arachnida; order Araneae; family Salticidae; genus Maratus; species Maratus speciosus. The sequence goes on along the minus strand of OZ010790.1, from coordinate 170,061,287 downwards.
TAAATTTTCAGATCTGCAATAAGCACAATAATTACACATTTCACATAAATATCATCACCTTTTTAATACAAAATTGTAATTTATACGAACTAACTTTTGAAAAAAAAAATAAAAATCTTTCGACGTCTCCAGCTTTTTTCATTTTACAAAATTTACGAAATTCATTTTATCAATAACATTACAAAAGTGCTCAAATGACAAATAAAACGGTGGCATGAAAAATTAACTCTCAATAGTCGTTAATTGAGAAGTCTATGAACAATTTACAGGTTTTATACAGGTCTTGGAACTTCCTGACCAGGAAGTTCTTCGGTATCAGTATTTTCTTATAGAAAATCTCTCCTTAAAAAAGGAAAAATTTTACGCGTTTATGCCAAGATTTATTTTTCTATTTAAAAAAAAAAAAATGATATTTCTCTTAGAAAATTCCTTAAAACGTACGAATTCTGATTTATATTAACTGCTGTGTTGAGAAGTAGCACTAACAAATAAAATATTTTGAAGCCCACTGTATATAAGTCACTTTGAGTTTTGGATATGATGCAGATATGCAAAGTTGTGATACAAACTTTTAAAATCGAGTAAATTTAATAGAAGAACAACGGTTTGGATTACATTGTTTTTAAAATATCGAAGTACGTTCATATCGATAACGATTTTCTAATAGTGAAAACCGTATTTCGAACATTACCTTAAATAATAATTAATAACCTAATTAATTTTCACCATAGTTTAACATAAGATTTCGTGATCTAGGAGAAATGGAGAAACAAACAATTAACGGCATTAATATCTTAATTCCTTTGTCTTAATTAGTATGATATTTATTCTCTTTAGAAATGCATAATTATTTCCAAAATTTAGTCATTCATTAGTCTTCAAAGTTCAAAAACCTCAGCAGTAAATTAATCTTATTTGTTTATTTTTAATTAAATTTACTTAACAATCATTTAAGTCTTATTTGGAAGAAAACAAATTATAGAGTAAATTGAGTTTCTGGAAGAAAAATAAAGGTTTATTGTGATTAAACCAATTTACCATTCGTTTATCATTTTAATTTGTCAAATCGTTTATTAATAATCAGAATGCGTGATAAAACAGAATTAACGAGCTGAAAGAAAGAAATATTTTTGAAGATATAACTTTAACATTTCGAAGATTCAGTATTAATAATAATTAATTCTAACTAATTTAACTTACATGTTTATGAAGAAACTAGGGATTTGAAAAGTAAAAAAAATCGGGTGATTTGAGTGAAAAGACGATCATAAATTATGTTTCTTTCTTTCTTATTAAATTTGACATATAACAACATTTTCACTTTAAAAATGTCTTGTAAAACTTTTTGTTGACAAAATAAATCTTATGACATTTATATACAAGGGTAATCCAGAAGTAAATTCCGTTATATAGTTATAGTCCCGTTATATAGGATTATTTCTCAACATAGTTGCAACCATTGTTGAAGCATTTATCATAGCGGTGAATGAGCTTTTGTATACCCTCATCGTCAGTGTTCTCGCTGCCACTCGCCATCGCGCCAAATTGCGACAAAATGCTTCATTTGGCGAGTAAGCGAACAATCGGATTTGCCAAATTGCGAGTGCTCAATTTCTACTCTTTTTAAGCATGTTCCAATGAAGTCCAAATTCTTATACGTGTTACTGAACGGTTGATGTCACTTTTCATGTTCATTCGCACAGTGCATTTACATTACTCTATTTATAGAGATACTGAGTAACAACAAATTCAGTCTAGCAACAGCCAAAGATACAGAAAGCGTTATACGATAGGTATTTCCCTATTGTCAGTTGATCACTATATCTAAGCACTGGTTCGCGCCGGTAAAAATACAAACAAAATTACTTGCATCAAGCTCCAAATAGAGAAACGCTTTTCTGGAATGCGACTTTGCAATTTACCATTTACCGTACTATTTATTAGTTGCATGCAAAGTATCAGTGGCGGGACAATCTTTTCCATCTGTTAGAGTAGAAATCTCATAGCAATTTGTAGTGTATATTTTCATAACGGTAAATCAAGGATCGTCGCTGTTTTGAAATTTTATTTAGACTGCTAAAAGAATGTCTGAAACATTTACACATTTAGTAGACATTCAGAAAGCACTTATTTTTAATAGTTTCTGTAGCGGATAGACTAATTTCTATTTTATAAGAAATTACAAAAAATTAGGTTGTTTTAGAACATATTGAAAAAAAAAAAAGAGATACAATAAAGGGTTCTGCTCGTCGTAGAAAAATGCCAAATCCGATGCAGTTTTCTGGGCACAATTTCATGAATATTTTAAATTGCAATTTGAGGAAAATGCATTATCAGTGCCGTAATGAAGCATCTTCGGTTCTCCTTAATCTTCTCTTCAACTTCTATAAGCAAATCATCATTAATCAGAGACAGTCACCCACTTCGTTTTTCATCGTGAACGCTTTCACGTCTATCATTGAAACTTAGTATCCAGCTCCTTATCATCGAATTACGCATCGTGTTGTGTCCGTAAACATCAAAATTTGTCTGTGAATTTCAAATAGTTTAGTGTTTCTAGCCTTCAGAAATCAGACGACAGACCGTAACTCGCATGCGACGGGATGTGAAATTTTTTTAAACTGTTTAAACGCACAATATGCAGCCGAAACAATACTCAGCGATCTACAGATAACTTCAATTATATGCCAGTGAGTCATCAAAGTGGACGCACATGCATTAAATAAGGAACGCAGTGCTTCCGGGGCAAAAAAAGAAAACGAAACTTACCGGATTGCCCTCGTATAATGATCACCCACCTTTTCAAATTAAGAAAGAGGTGGATTCTTCAAATGTTTAGCATGCTGCCCACAACGCAAGGAGGTTCATCGATGATTGATACCAGCACTTTTGGGAAGGGCGACTGTGTAATGTTTTCAGGGATTCTTAGTTAAATAAATATAAGTCGGGCCTCTTTTTACAACAATGTGACGAAAACCCGCCGATATTTACCGAATCTACCCTTTCCAAGTTACAGAAATATATGAATTTTCTTTTTGTATAAAAAATTTCAAAATATGAATCAAGTATCTCTCTATTAAGGCTGTTCTCAAATCCAAAAGTACTATTTTCTGGCACATTTCTGAACTCCCTTTTGTTCAGAAACGCAAGTAACTGGCAGGTTTCCCATTTTTTAGTAAAGGCAGAAGATAGCTCACAAAATACTTTCAAAGTGGCGATTCGAAATGAATTCCCGGCGCATGAGCGCGAGAAAGAGGTAAAACTTGCCGTTACTTGATAAGAATTACTTATATCCAGTACCTGATTTACGGCAGGGCATTCGGGGCACAGGCCCAGGGCCCCTGATTTTTAGAGGCCCCCTAATGCTGATGAAATATTTTCAATAATTGTTCAAAATCTGAGGTAGTTTTAACATCTAATGGAATTTTACATTTCATTCTACATTCTATTGTATTCGTATTGTATTTTTATAACATCGTATATTTTGCCTGGAACATCCACATTTAATTACTTTATTATAGTGAATATTATCTTTTATCTTTATCACTTTAAAAATATATTGTATTTTTATTTCTTATTTAATCATGTTCCTGTTCTCGTCAGATTATTTGGGGGTTGGTGGGCGTAGGTCGTAGGTGTCAGCATCAGAATATTTTAAATATTTTGATAGCTTGGTATTGCGGAAAATTTATTATTAGCTGTCGCATACTTTATCATTCCCGATATATAGAATTGCATAGTAAAAGATAATCAGCACCACACAATTTATTATAAAACATCTACTCATTTATATTTCAAAATTGTGCAATAATTATTTAAAACTAAAAAGAAATATTGCGTAATTTAATTACTTAATGGATATTTAAAATAATTATTAAATCAATAGCGATTATCTTAGTGAGTACTTTTTTCAATATATTTTTTTTACTCAATCCCCCTGTAAGCATCAGTTAAAATGGGCCCCCGTGAGCATTTGGAGCCCAGGGCCCCCAAATTTGTAAATCGGTCTCTGCTTATAACTCGATAGATAATTTATTTATCAGATAATAGAAAGCGCTATCGATACCTAATCACTTCAGTAATCAAGTCTGCTAATTTTATACCTTTACGTTTAAAAATGAATTTTAAAATGTGTCAGAAAGTTTCGCATTGTTAAGCAAGAAATTTGTGAATTGCATTAAGATAAAATGATAGCTTGCGAATTTAGCATCACATTGGCCCAGTGAGAACTGTTTTAATACTTTTTTCTATTTCGTAAATATTCAAAGTAACTTTGCAGCATAATATCTATAAACAGTTATTATGATTACATGCTGTATTTTGTTTTTTTTATTTATATTTTTCAGTGGACACTTTCGATTTCGGAACAGGTTCTGAAAATAAAAGTGTCTTTATAAAATACTGCAACCAAAATCTATAAAATTAGAAAGATACCCAGTTGGACATTTACTTTTTCGATTTTGGTTGCAGTTTTTCTTTTTAAGGTCTGTTTCGTTTTCGGAACTAGTTACGAATCTAAAAGTGCAACATAAAAAACTGCAACCAAAAAGCAAAAAGATATTTGATTAGACATTGACTTCAAGATATCACAAGCAAAAAGAATCATTTAAAAAGATTGAAATGCAAAAGAGAAAAGTGAAACGGGCGTTGTCATTGGTTTTTCATTTTATTCCGAGTATCATCGCTTGACTATAGGTAGGCTCCTAAGTACACAGTACTAATTTATATTTTTAAATAGTTGTTGTGTCAAGATTAGCTTTCAGAGGGACACATCAAAAGATTAATTTTGGATTGTCTACTGCGCGTTAAAATCAGTGGTATTCGTGACAATTGAAGTTGAAATATGTTTAGATAACAAAAACGCTCTGTTGTACTAAAACACGCCAACTTCGATGCAATAAAAACAAAAATCTTCTTAAAACACAATAAATTTTTTATTTATTTATTTTTTTTAATGCGTTAGGCCTTTGGAAAGATCTGAGCCTTTCTTCGTTAGGCGCAAAGAAGACGTGCTTCTACTATGAAAGCAGCAACAAGACTGAAATGAGAGATAAGGGAAAGGAAACAAGCTGAAGAAAAAGCCAATAGGATATTATAAATCAAAAGCCAATAGGAAGGTAGAAGACAACAGTCAATCACAGAAGATTGATTTTGTTCTTATTCATTCACACCAATTTTTTACTTATTACTTTCTTCTATCTTTACGAGAAGAAAGTATTGGATTCATGAAAATTTTCGAATTCCGGTTTTCAACGGATTTACACGTTTTAGGGGTCAGAGAACCCGAAAAACATGTTTTTACAAAATGTCTGTGTGTGACACAAATTTTGTGGGCGCTCTATCTCAATAACTAATGCATGGAATTTAATAAAAATTGATATTCAGTTAGTCCCTAATACAAATTGATGCTGATTAGTTTTTGGTGCATATCGCTCAACAGGTGGCGTTGCTATGCTGTATTAGTTACGATTATCGCAATGGCTCTATCTCAAGAACTAATGCATGGATTTTCATGAAACTTCAGATTCAGTTAGTCCTTGATATGACTTGATGCTGATTATATGTTGGTATAAATCGCTCAACAGGTGGCGCTGCTGTGCTGCACTTTGCGCGATTCCCGCAATAGCTCTATCTCAAGAACTAATGCACGAATTTTCACCTAACTTCAGATTTAGTTAGATGTTAACACAAGTTGTTGCTCATTAAGTTTTGATGTTAATCGTGAAATAGGTGACGCTGCTATGCTGGAATTTTCATGATTTTTGCAATAACTCTATCTCAAAATCTAATGCACGGATTTTCCGCAAACTTCATATTTACGTAGACTTTGACATAAGCGGTCATTTGGTGGTTTTGGTGTAAAGCACCCAATAGGTGGCGCTGCTAGGTTGAATTTTGCTAAAATTACACGATTTCAGAGACATCCATATCTCAAGAACCAATGCGCGGAATTTCATATCTTTAGAATCCTCATGATGAGCATAGATTGTCGTTTAATTTTGACAGTGTGATAGCGAATTTTAAAGTATTAACATGTATGAGATAGAAGAAAGTTTTGGGATTGCTTTATCCGACTAGTTTCTTCGATATAATAAGGCTTATCAATCATATATGAGTTAACATAAGGGATTTTAATAGCAAAAATTTTAACTCTTAGATCTTAAATTAGCATTTAGCATTATTATTAAGTTGTTTTCAAATAATTTAATTCTGTGCTATACAAGTTACTCATTTTATTTCAAACTCAGTTTCTCACATGAGAAAAAGAAAATTTTAAAATAATGTAATTCTGGATTCCAGCCGATAAATAATTTTTTAAATAAAGAAGATTTTACGAATAATTAACGGTTTACAATGACAAAAGATTCAAGCCAGTTATCCAAAGAATGTAATTAAAATGAAATGTCTTGAAATGGTTTTTATTTATTTTTTATAAAACCTTTCAAAAGTTTCGTTTACTTTTATTTCACTTTATCCTGTTTTATGAGCTGTATTGGATAAAGTTAGATAATGTCGTAAATACTTTCTCGAAAATGAACCCTTATAACATGTCCTGGAGAGTTTTCTGTGCTGAATTTGGTATATTTAGAAGTAAATCTATTTAACAGAAGCAACATTTCGCAACGTCTTATGTCCTATGTGGCTTTGAGGTAACTTTTTATACTATATTTTATAAAGTATATTATTAAATGATGATTTATTTTATCTTTTAATTTTACGAAACGCATTATTTAAAATTGATAAAGTATTGAAAATGAATATAAAGACCCGTAGAAAAAGCTGTTTTAAAAAATAAGTTGTTGAATTATAAAAAAATATACCTGATTCCCCAATTAATGAATAAATAAAAAATGCTGTTTGAAAAATAATTCATTGAAATGTAAAAAAATTCCACCCGAATTTCCAGTTAATGCATGAATATCTTTTAGATCAGATATTTGATTTATCTAATCAAATAAAGTTAAGGAACTAAGGTTTTTAATGATTATAAAAATATGAAAAATCAAATTAAGAAAATAGGATGAATTTCTATCGCTTTAATGAATTTAAATTAAGTGACACCGTGAAAAAAATATTGAAAATGTATATAAGGGCACGAAGAAAATGCTGTTTTGAAACATACTTCGTCGAAATGTAAAAACTTACATATAGATTTTCAATTAATGCATGAATATCTTTTAGATCATATATTTGATTTATCTAATCAAATAAACTAAGGTTTTTAATGATTAAACAAATATAAAGAATCAAATTCATGTTGAAGAAAATGGGATGAATTCCTATCGCTTTAACGAATATAGATTAAGTGACACGATGAAACGAATATTGAAAATGTGTATAAGCACACGAAGAAAATGCTGTTTGAAAAAATAATTCGTTGAAATGTAAAAAATTACAGCCTAATTTCCAATTAATGCATGAATATCTTTTAGATCAGATATTTGATTTATCTAATTAAATAAAGTTAAGGAACTGAGGATTTTAATGATTATACAAATATAAAAAATCAAATTAATGTGCAAGAAAATTTGATAAATTCCTATTGCTTTAATGAATTTAAATTAAGTGACACTGCGAAAAGAATATTGAAAATGTATGTTAGGACACGAAGAAAATGATGTTTTGAAAAATAATTCGTTGAAATGTAAAATATTACATTTGAATTTCTAATTAGTGCATGAATATATTTTATGTCAGATATTTGATTTGTCAACTCAAATAAAGTTTAAAGGAACTAATGTTTTTAATGGTTAAACAATTTTAAAAAAATAAATTTGCATTTCAAAGGAAACGGGCTAAATTTTTATCACTCTATTGAATTTAAATTAAGTGATATTGTGAAAAATTTATGTCATCGGACGCATTTATAAATATTATAGATAGAAAACGATAAACAAATAATCCACACTCTTTTAGGAGGTAACATTATTTAAAATTGTCTGTTTAGTTTGCTTAATTGTTGTTTCAATGGATTAATTTTAAATATTTTCGTATGTTTAAGTTTTGCCTTCCTGGAATAAAAATATTTTAAATTATAATGTAAAAAAAAGTTACTATAAAAAGATTATACTGAGAATGCATTTAAAAATTTGAATTTTGTTTCTGTCTGAAAAAGTAAATGTTAAAGACTAAGCACGGATCTAGTTTCAAGAATTTAAAAACAATTTATTTTTTGGTGGCATTAATGTTTTCTTATATGGAGATATTATGCAAGTGCCAATATGTAATGTATAATGTATACGTAATGCCAATGTGCTTACATGTATGTTAAGCATTTCAGCATGATACTTTTATTCATAATTTAAATTATTTGTTTAATCTTTCGCCAAATCTAAAGATTCTGATAGAGAAATTGAGAACTCATTGCATCATGACGGCATTTTGTTTATTTTTGTTTGTAATCTTTCTTGACAAAATCAGCTTAACTCACTTGGGCATTTATGCTTCTTATTGCATCATCATTTGCAATACTTTGGGCAGTGGAGATTTTAAAACTATTAAGTAATCTACCGTTATTGCGTCCACTGCCAATTGCTGTTTCTGAACTAATATGATTTGGTGCATTGAAGCGTTTTGCAAATTAAATATTTTATGATACCCACATATACATTAAACCAATTGCTGCTGATATTTTTTTTTTTTTGTTTCACGCTAGTCTTAACTGTGGGCTCGATTACGGAAGATTAGAAATTCATCGTCATGCTCATTTAATAGTCTTGGTTAAAGTGTCATTGGTCTGCATAGTAACTGACGTATTTTAGTGAGTATAGTACTGCAAAACATATAGAACATATAGAACTTTCGGAAGCAACTTATGATATTCGCATTTCCTTTAAATCATGTTTGCTGTTAGTATCGCACACTTTTTGCTTTTATCGGGCAATCTGATTCAAATTTACTTGCTCTCATTTCTTGATACAATACAAATGTTTTCATAGCTGCGTAACCCACTGACTTGCTTTCGCCATTATGCTTATGCCTACTGGTGTTTAAGTTCTGTGCCATGTAAATACACCGCACCATAACAATGCCGCCTGTAATACTAATTAGAGTAACTCCTCTTATCTCTTTCTATGTTGTTTATCTTGTACTTTAACAGCATAGGGATCTTGGCTCAACTTCTGTTTGCATATAAAAGTAGACAAATGGTTGTTCACAATAAATAAATTTGTAAATATTGAAAAACTTGCTTGTGTATATGAGACAGTGGTACTACTTAGTTATCCCGTCGACCAAAAATCTATCGCCAAACTATAAGATTAAATGCCAATAATGCTTGATCGTAAATGTTGCATTCACTTGACTTTAAGCAAGATACACGTGTTTACGTCATCAAGTGATTTTTATTTCGACGTTTTATTTGTATTTTTATTAATGTTATACTAATTTATTTCTTTTTTCGTTATTTAAAATAAAAATTATGTCAATTTGTATAATTTGGCGAGTGGTTTGGCGATTTATATAATCTGGTGAAATTGGTCGACGGGATAACTAAGTAGTACCGAGACAGTTATTAGGTTGTCAGAAAATATGCGTGAAATTTTCATTTTCTCTCCAAGGCCCCTATACAGGAAAGTTATCATTAATGCTATCGAGTGGAAATATTAAAGGTAATCAAAAGCATTCATACATATAACTGTTTAATATAATATGGGTATGTATATAATATTATGGTACTTCTTAGTTATCCCGTCGACCAATTTCGCCAAATTATATAAATCGCCAAACCACTCGCCAAATCATACAAATTGACATAATTTTTATTTTAAATAACGAAAGAACAAATAAATTAGTAAAACATTAATAAAAATACAAATAAAACGTCGAATTAATGGTTTTATTGGCCATTGTTGGCATTTAATCTTACAATGAATTAATTAATGGCAAACCATTATTGGCATTTAAACTTACAATATGGCGACAATTTGGTCGACGGGATAACTAAGAAGTACCAGTATTATATATATATATATATTATGTGCCGCCAGTCTTATGCTATGTGTTTAATTAAACTAAACTATTGTATACTAAATTGTTGTTTTGTATTAAGTTACTTTGCTTCTGTATTATTTAGCATTTGAAATAATGGTGTATATTTAATTAATGTATATTAAATTACTATTTTGAATGCGAGTGCCAATTTAGAATTAGGTTGATTTCGTAAGAAATACTACCTATTGCAGTCGTTACCATGGTGCGACTTTTGAAAAATTCCTTCATAATTTTTCATTACATGACCCCAGGAACCCAAAACCACCCCCACCTAAAAAGTTTATATATATATATATATATATATGTATATATACACTATGACGCAAAAGTTTAGACAATGACGTCATTCAGCTTTAAAATGTAGAATTATGACGTCAGAATTACAAAAACCTGTAAATATATTCAAAAACTGATTTAAAATGCTATGTACAAAAGACAGTCGTTTTATTTGCTATAATACTAATTTTTTTCATAAAAATTCAAATGTGCTTGTCGCAAAAGTTTAGACACTATTCTAAATTTCTTTGAATATTCGCTGGCATATGCAAATTTAGAATCGATGATGTCACAAATTTGGAGTACTTAAGTTCTGCAAACGATTGCGCTTCATAGTCGACATGCCGAGAGCTAAAGAAATTCAAGTGAATGAGGTTTCAATGATTTGGCAGTTGAAAGGTGAAGGGAAGAGCGTTTCTGAAATTTCTGCTATTATTAATAGGTCAAAAAAATCTATTTATCGAGTTTTATCGAGTGGTTCCGAATATAAAGCAAAATGTCGGTCTGGGAGGCCACGTGTGACAAATGTACGAGAGGATCGCCTGATACAAAGACTAGCGAGTACTCAACAAATGAGCGTACGTGGAGTTCAAAGCTCATCGGGACTCTCTGTATCAAAGGATACGATTCGTAGACGAATTTTGGAAAAAGGAACAATCGTTTATAGCAAAATGCAGAAGAAACCAGCTCTGAAACCACATCATAAGTTACAAAGACTTATGTGGGCTCGAAAGCATATGTCATATGGAGAGAAATGGCAGTCAGTCATATTTAGCGATGAAAAAAAGTGGAATCTGGATGGTCCAGATGGTTGTTTATCGTATTGGCATGACTTGCGGAAGGAACCTCGACGTTTTTTTAGTCGCAGACAAGGAGGGGGCTCGGTGATGATTTGGGCAGCCTTTTGCTATAATGGACAAGTATCTCTGACCTTCACCAGTGGTCGTCAAACTTCCCAGCATTATACACAGACATTAGAAGAAAACCTACTGCCATTTGCTGAGCTTCTAGGGGGTCCTCAGTGGGAATTTCAGCAAGACTTTGCTTCAATTCACACTGCAAAACATTCAAAATCTTGGTTTAATTCCCATAATATAAGAGTTCTCGACTGGCCAGCATGTAGCCCAGATCTTAACCCTATAGAAAACCTTTGGAGCATCATGTGTCGCAAAGTTTATAGCAACGCTAGACAATACTCTTCTGAAAAGGAACTTAAGACATCTATTGAGAATGCATGGTACGATATCGATCCACAAACTATGCAAGATTTAGTTTCTTCCATGCAATCTCGTGTATATGACGTAATACATAAGCATGGATGCGCAACCAGGTTTTAAAAATTGTTTATTTCGATTTTATTTAATTTGTGTCTAAACTTTTGAGACAGCAGTTTATTTTTGTTACCATTTAATTTATTGCGATATGCACAATTCCACTTTTCTTTGTTATAAATATTGTTTATATGTACAGCACATTAATTTCAAGCAGTGATTTGAAAATTGAATAAATATTTTTCAAAGTATGTAAGAATTTCTTCATTGTCTAAACTTTTGCGTCATAGTGTATATATATATATATATATGTATGTATGTATGTATGTATGTACTAAATTTTGTCCGCACGATAAAAGTCGCAATTATGCACGGAACGTCTTCAAACTCGCCAACAACTTTAAGATGGCTAATTTCTCGGCGGGGATTGAAAATGAGCAAAATCGGTCCAAGGGAATGGGAATGGGGAAGGTTAAAAATTTTGAATACCGTCTTAACATGATTCTGATATAACCAGCTTTTACACAACAATGGCAGGAAAAAATAAATATTTTTCGTTATAGCTGTTGCGAACAATTAAAAAAAAGCAATAAAAATATTCACCACAACAATTTCTTTTGTAATGCAATGTTTTCACGTGAAAAATTAAATTAGATAAACAATTTGACGAATTGAAAACAAATTGAATATTACGTCATAAGTTTTCTAGAGCAAGATTTCTGTATGAAAATTCAAAATGAAATAAATAGTTTGACGAATTGAAAACAAATTGAATATTACGTCATAAGTTTTTTAGAGCAAGATTTCTGCATGAAAATTCAAAATGAAATAAATAGTTTGAGGAATTAAAAAACAACAACAAAATATTGCGTCATATAGAAAATATAATGGGCCACAGCAGGTGAACATGTAACGTCATGTGAGTTTGAAGAAACGTATTAAAACATGATAAAAACCCGAGTATGGAAATATTAACATGTTTTAACACTTTGAGGTTCTCTGAATTTCATTTAACAATTTTTAAACCTATTCCATATACATGCGTGTGTGTATTTGTATATATTAGAATTTTCACAAAATGTTTAGCTCCCTAGAGCTCATTCTTAGCGAAGGAAGTGGGTTTATCTTTAATCTTGATTTAAGTTTTGTTGGTGAATTTAGTACTTAACTTCGAAATCTACCTCCGCCTGTAGGCCCGAGCCGGCAGGGATTTTTTTAAATATGATTGTCGATTAGAAAATGCGAAGAAACAGATTGGGGAAGATCCATTACTGAATATGAGTGAGAATATCGCCAAATTAGTCAGTTACAGCCAAGTTGGCTTCATTTATGGCGACTTATTTTGGTCGCTAAATTTGGCGATAATTCACGTAACTGCGCCAAGTTTTGCGACAACTTGGCGCTAACGTATATGAATACATAGTTTTATGCTTGTGATTCAGAAATCGGTTACAACAATGAAAGATAATTTTGGTGAAATCCTTCATTTTATTGGTTTTTGTTGAATTACTAAAAAACTACTCAACCAATTTCGATGAAACGGAAGTGGTACCAATTCGAGAGTATCCTCTTTCAATTAAAACAAAAATCACATAAATCGGACAAAACGTTCCGGAGCAATCGGTGAACATACATAAAAAAAAACATACATACGCGTCGAATTGATAACCTCCTCCTTTTTGAAGTCGGTAAAAAAATGAAAGTAACTTTTATCGATAATAACCGAATTGCGGAACATTCACCAAATTTAAAAAGGCTTATGAAACACACAACAATTGCCAATAACTGAAATCATATCATATATTGTTAAACGAACAATATATATATATATAATATATATGGACAGATAGATTTTTCCGGGATATTTTAAAACGGCTGTATTATTTTGATGAGCACAGCGGATTACACGCATTTCAGATCTAGAAATCAATTTCAGTGTATCATACGGGGGTTACTGCAAACAAAAATTATGCTAGCAATAATATTGTTACAACTTTACAAAGAATTATAATAATGGTATTAAATGTGCCCATTGTGCTTGAAGTCTTTAATGAATGCGTCTCAGTACCTTTAATGACAACTCTTTTGCAAAGCCGCCTATAAAATTATAGGTGCTGCTTTTCTTCTTTTTTCAACAATACAGTTAATTGGTAGCATCATTCATCTTTTACGCCAGAATTTTTCATGCAACATGATTCCGTAAAAATATTTTATAAGTGCCAGACGCTTTTTATGATTTTTGTTTTGACTCCCAAATTTTTGATAAAAAATTGTTGGCTAATAAATTGTGGCACTATTACAAACGTGAATAATTATTTTTTCAAATGATTATAAAATAAACTGCAAAATAAAACATCTATTATTTTAAGACCGCAACGTATTTTAGTGGGCTTTTGTGAAAATATATTCACTTTATAACATGTTATTTGATTGTTTACAGTGGGATAAAAAATAGAGAGTTGTTAAAATAGGTAATGATCGCTGTTTCTGTTTGTTTGCTTTATATGTTTCTTATATAATTTACTTAGTAAAGTTAATGGAACTGGTAAGAATTCGGTGAATCACTGTTTTAACTCCCATAAACATTACTGTACATGTTTTTAAGGTTCTTTAAATTATTGTTGGTACTTTTTTGTAATAGCGGCATTTACGTTTACGATTATGCCGAGGTTATAATTATGATTTCCCCTAGGTCATCGCCAAACTTATATATGTATATATATATACTCGAAACGTTCATACATTTTTTATATACTTCAATATATACGTAATATTTGCATCTTATATGTCATATGCACATCATAATAAGACTTATACCTATGTCACATATGTGCGTCATGTATGACTATAATATATATCATGAAATGCCATATATATCATATAATCGCCTTGGTTAGGGAAGGAAATTTGGCAACATATTGCATTGCAAACTATTCAATGTGTCATATAGACAAGAATTTTTTTTTTCAATATTTATACAATTTATTTAATACAAAGAATCTTTTTTTCTACAAACTGAAGTGACAACAAAGTATAGTATATAAAGAAAAACAATGCTTATATATATACAGTGTGTCCACGTATAACCTGACCGACCTTTATTTTCGCAACCGTTGATCCTAGATGAATATTCCAATTACAAAAATGCTTTAAATAAGGTAAAGAATTATTTTTAAAGCGATTTGGGTCAAGAAAACATTTTTTTTATATTACGAAATTTAAATTTTTATACGGTCCCCAGGTCCTATAAGTGATATTTAGTACAAATTTACTGCGACACTAACAAGTACGACAGAAAAAATCCCATTCATCTAACATTAAAATTGACACTTTTCACAATGTTACACATATCACCCAATAAGCCTTATTTTGAGTTTGAAGGGAATAAAATTTATGGTGTATATGACCCGCCACATCTCTTAAAAAGTTTACGAAAAAATTTAATGAAATAAAATTTGATAACTAATAGGGGACTTTGTTCGTTTAAGCGCATAAAGGACTTCTACGAATTGGATAAGAAAATGTTTTCTAAAACTGCCCCAAATTTAACAGATAGCCACATTTATGCCAAGGGAAAAAATTCGATGAAAGTGGGACTTGCAGCACAGGTGTAGCACTCTTGCAGCACTCAACAACAGACTTGAAATATTTACAATCAGTTAAGAAAAACAATTGAATAGTGAATATTTTTTTAATATGTTTTACATAAGTTGTTGATATATGGTGAGATTATAATATCATTTTAGGAGACTATGGTCCCCTAAATTTAAAATTGGGTAATTTTCTACTATAACAGCCTTTTTTTCAAATCTTAGCTTAATTCAGGGTCTATCTATATATATATATACACTTATATATATACACTTATATATATATATATATATATCGATAGATAGATATACATAAATGGATTTTTTATATTAAATAAATTGTATGAATATTGAAAAAAGTTGCTTGTGTATATAAAAGAATAAATAAGCTACCGTAAAATATGTTGCCAAGATTTATTTTCTCGCCAAGATCCTTCTATTGGAAAAGTACTCAAATTTCTGCCTCTTAACAAGTATTTCGCAATTTTGATAATACTTTGTTTTATTTTTCGATAATAAATCTTTGCGTCATAATATTGCCTTTTAAAATGCTACATAACTTGAAACATGTGTATATATTTGTTAGTGTTATTTGTAGTTTGTGTATATTTTTAAAGGATTTAAAATTGCTCAAATTATCTGTAACTAGTTTTAAAATCTTCTCAATGCTCTGGAAATATAGTTGGCTCTAAGTACTGTTTCCAGTTTTACTTTAGAAAGAGTATTCTCGCTCACATTATAATGTTAATATTAAGTTTTTGCTGTTCTGTTTGACTAAAAGTGGACATTTGAAAAAAAGAGTTGCCATAAATGTATCAGCTGTTATCCATTATTTAATAAATGTATTTTTATTTTTCCACTTTTTTTAGAACTTATTTATGTCACACTTTTATTATACTTATAGCTTTCGATATGCACCAAATTTAGGAAAAAAAGTAAAATAAAAAACTGTGCTTTGTGTCAATAGAATTTTAACGGGGAAAAATAATTAAATTTATTACCGAAAATCCTATTTCCAGTTTAATGAAAGGTTGTAATAAAATAGATTATCACAGTTTTAATTTTGATTCCATATATATCACAGATGAACATACATATTTATATTAAATTTCTAATAATACGAGTAATCTTTCTTTTGAATGTGATAAAGTGATTTCTCAAGAATGAAAAATAAAAGATTATTTTTTACACAAAAAATATTACACTCCTTTTCTCATTGTATTTTATACTGTAACATGTAATATTTTATTTTTTACTTTTTATTGTTTAAAACGCTTTAAGCATCTGGCAAAATTTTTAATATATGTTTAACGATTCGCAAAATAATAACTATGGAACTAATTGTTATGTGAATTTGTATTTGATTACCGTACATATTTATTTATCATTTCCAGTTGACAAAAAAATAACATTATTATAAAAAAATGTTTAAAGCAGCGTTTGAATAAAAAATTATATGGCTGAAAATTTCTCTTTTGCAATTTCCCAACCAGCTGGTATATTTTAGAAATCGTAGTTTTTTACATAACTTACTCAATTGTTGTACTTGTATATACAGTTGTAACAACCATAAAGAATGTTTAAGGATTTATCAGCTACGTTTAGATAACGTAAAATTAATTTGCTAATTTATAATCAAGTTATAAAAATACTAAAATGTTGTATTGTTACAAGAAACACATCCATGTACATAATTTTTATTTTTCTAGCATATCTGGGAGAGAAAAATCTATTAAAATTTTTTATCTTTTCATATATATGAACAGGGTTAGATTAAATAAACAGTGTAAAAAAGTACTTTTATGTTAGCCGGCCGCAGTTCACAAACCGTCAAATATTTTCCCCATCACCAGCGTTTATGTTGCATTCATTTCATTCAAAATATAAAATCATCATTTTAAAAATATACTCGTCATTTGAAAAACATGACTTTATTTAAAATACATACATACTGGTATATTACATCAATTTAAACACATGCTTTTCGCTCATTATAATTAAAATACATTTCTTTTCTAATAAATAATAACATAAACCGAAGGTGGGCAAGTTTCTTCCAAAAAACCTGGAAAAAACCATGGAATTAAAATTTACCCCTATAGCTTTTATTAACAAAAATGGTTTTCTTTTAGCCTGAATAGCTTGCATAAAATTCAGGTCTATTTGAAGATATTTACAATTTGAGAGTTATAGGCGGAAAAGCAGACAAAGCTATTTTAGAGAATACCTGTTAAAATTTTAATCATGAATTTCAAATATTTACTCACTAATGGAAGATTAACCTTGTTTACCAGATTTATCGCAAAATATTTTTGTTATAGCTTGTTTTGATAAAAATATATGTACTTAAAAAATAGTTGCAATGTCAGTTTAGTTCCGGGGCAAAAGGCAATACTGTTTACCTAGCATTAGTGCTTTTTCTCCCGAAATTAAAATGACATTGCGATTTTTTTTTTAAATACACATATTTTCATCAAAACAAACTGTAACGAAAATATTTTGCAATAAATCTGGTAAACAAGGTTCATCTTCCATGAGTGAGTAAATATTTGAAATTCATGATTAAAATTTTAACAGATATTCTCCAAAATAGCTTTGTCTGCTTTTCCGCATATAACTCTTAAATTGTAAATATCTTCAAATAGTCCTGTGCACGAGATGCGCAGATGGTAGATATTCTGTCATATATGACGCCATACAAAAAACCCGCGTATTTGCGTTATTCACTCCATCCACAAGATGGCGCAGCTGTGTCAATTTACGGCAGATTCCAGCATTAAATTTGTACGCTTACTTATAGCGCTTTGGGGTCAACTCCTATTCTATTGCACAGGATTTGATCCCTTTTAAAAATGGCCAATTCAATTAAAGTGATTTAAATTTGGAAATGTAATAACAACGACCTTCGCATAAAAGTAACATATGTACAAAATGATTCAAAATCATACATATACTATAAACAAAAAGTTTACAGTAAAATAGAGCTTACAAACAACGTTAAATTATTTAGTAAAAATACTATTATATCTGGTTTTCAAATATAATTACTCTAGTTTTTTTTTTTTTTTTTTTTTTTTTTTTTGTATTATAATCCAATATTTTATGTATCATAATAATCAAATGTTTTAATTTCTAAACTGTTTAAATAATTCTAATTGCTATCTTTATTTTAACACCTTTTATTTATTTACATTTTTAAATTTCATAATTCATCTAATACTGAATTTTGAAAACATACATTTCAAAAACTTTAAGATTTATGTTAAAAGATTTAGTAAGTCTAAAATGGAAGTATAGTAAAACACGATTTACATTTACAATTTCATGTAACAAATCCAAATGAAGAATTCAATTTAAAAACAAGAAGGTACCAGAAGTTACATGTTTTATAATGAATAATAACAACATTAAAAGATAAATATTCGGTAGTAGAGCTGTGGTCAAAAATGGCGAAAACTCCGAATGAAGGGGAAAATATGCATAGCACTCTTTATAATAATTCTCTAACAGCTCTTTAAAATAAATTTCGAAAGCTTGATTAGGTATTTTTTGCCCATATTTTAAGGGGTCTCAAGACTCTTAAAATTGGAAAAAGTGAAAAAAAAAAGATAATTTTAAACATTTAATATCTTAAAATGTATTTGATTTTAAGACAAAATTTTAATTGGGATAAAAGATATAAGTATGTTCTATCATTTCACGTATTTAAAAAATTGCAAGATGAAGAATTAGCATCTACAGGGGGCTCCAAACTGTCAGACATTTGGCAAGCAGAAAATCGGCATAACAGCTTACGCGCAAGATTACAAAATAAATATTGCAAATAGAATAGCAATTTTGGAGCCTACTTATACTTCAGATTGTAATAATTACCCTTAACCTAAATAAATTTGTATTTAAAGCATTTTTATATTTTTAATACAAAGTTGTATTTAACTAACGCAAAATTTAGAAATTTTCAGCAGTATAATCACCTAAAAAAACATTTATTTGAACAATAAAAAGGAAATTTTAGGTTCAGTTTATGCAGACTAACGTAAAGCACATGTTTTGAAAATTACATGAAAAAATATTTAGAAGTTTTTTGAGATATCGTGCGCGTTATGCCCAAAAACGCCATTTGGAGAAAAATGACTTCAAAGTTTTGGAAATACCGCTTCAGCTATTGAACTTGTATAAATCTAAAAGCCGTAACTTCTGTTCTAATAGGAATTTCAAGGAAAAAATTATATCAAAATGTTCAGAAAAGGTAGCAATTTAACATAAAAAAAAAAAAAAAAAATCGAACATTTTTAAAGCTTTAAGAGTCCTGAGACCACTTAAATTAATATAACACACTGTTGTAGTCATAAAATTAGAAGAGGGTATACGTATAGGCAGTGTATGCCAGACACATGGTTTGTATGGGTCAGGGAAAAACCAGACCAGGAAATTTGTTGTTACCTGTATTTTGTTTTATGGAAAATCTCTCCTTAAATAAGGCGAAATTTATACTTTTAACCTTGATTTATTTTTCTATAAAAAAATACTGTTATTTTACATGGAAAATTCCCTGAAGCATAGGAAAATTTTAGAAAGTATACGCCATAGCTGTACGCGAGTAAAGTATAGTATAACACAGTAAAAAATAATCTATAAAGTTACTAAGAATTTTCTAGGTAACTGGAATGCCTAGAACTTTTTATGTAACGACAACAACAAAATTCATTTAAAAGATACACTTTTGCGCTGCAAAGCAAAAAACCTGTAAGGTTACTAAGAATTTTTTAGGAAACTGAGATGCATAGAACTGTTTATGTAACTGTAACCCGGATTAAAGATAAAATTTTAGTAAGATTACTGTAAATTTAGTAGATTCATTTGTAAAGTTACCGATTTCTGTAGCTTTACAAACACTAGTTTTCTAGAATGACATCTTTTTCTGTACAGTGTGCTGACAAAATGTTAATAAATAATCAGATTTCTGTAACTTTACATCTGTAGAATTACATTGTTTTTTACAGTGCAGAAGACTCTTTGAAAAATTCAGAAGGTATACGGCATATACCATCGTACACTCTTTGCAACATCCCTGGTTATAACCCATATAAATCACTTTAGAGTAAGGTTCTTTAACCAGCGGAACGAAGAGTGTACTTTAGCCCTCTAATGCCCCTATCGGAATACGTTCTAGAAATTCCGCCATTCAGAGAATCTGAATTCGTACCAGAAAATCTAAATAATAAATTTCGCTTTATTTAAAGACGGAATGTCTGCTATTAAATAAAACAAACGTTATATAGTTTTTAATTTCTGATTTGAATTCGGAATATCTGAATAAAAGAATCCACAACATTGGGAAGATTGATGGTAGCATAAATTCTACCATGGGCATTAGAGAGTTAAAGGCCTCTGCGCCGTGCCCTTTAGAATTTTTACAATCAAAAGTTAATCCTTTCTTTAGAAAAAATATGTACGAAAAAACAGATGAAAAGTCATGAAATAGACGTACTATTACGTCATGTTAACCCAAACCCTGTCCTTTCATCGAGCCTTACTTTGATTCACCGGCAAAATGAATCTGATCCTTGCGTATCTTCAAAATTTAGAACTTTGTGACATTTATGTTACTGAGCTATACTAATAATATGTTTAATAATATGTCTATTATACAGCTCACTAATTCATGTATACACATTATACTGTGGTAATCATAAGTTTGCTCTATTAAATGCTACTTGGCGGAAATTGTTATTATTTAAATTGCCATTATTTTTTTTTATTAATACTACTACTAAATGAAGTAGTTGTATGGAATTCTATGCTAAATCATTATATTATTAAGTGCATAAATACATAAATAATTTTGATAAGTATGAAGAAAAAAGTGTTATTTTTCGATTCGGCAGCGCGTTTATACAACCTGCATCTGGTACAATAGCCCAGGCAATTATACATTTTATGGCTTGCGCTAATTAATTTTGACTTACATGAAGTCCTAGAAATTTTTTACATTTATTCATCTGCCCATCAAAATTGAAAGAGTGAAAATCCCTGCGTTACAGGCTTCTCGTTTGAGAAGTTTAACTTCTACAATAAAAAAGCATGCATAGAAGCATGTCTAATATAACGTTTCAAGTACGAGTTTCAAATGTCACCGAAAATAATATCTATATATGAGAATGTCAGTTTCAAAATCCCCCTTATCCAGAAATAATACTAAGAAATATTCAAAATTATTCATCTTTTCTGTTACTAAACTTCATCGAAAAAATACTAGAATTCGCAACAAAATTCGTTCTATCATGTATTTCTGGCATTGTAAAGCATTGATTTATTTTCAAAACTTTTATAATAGGAATTTGGGTAACTTGGTATTACAAACAAAACTTGGTATTGCAAAATTTTCTTTCCTGAATAAGGCGGGGTTTTAAACTCACGCCCTCATATAAAAAAAAACTGCGAAATATTCAATGTATAACTAATTAAATAAATAAAATTATAAGAACCTTGAATCAAATGAAATGGTGAATTCGACCTCGTATTTTAAAGAAATGTGGACCTTCACCAGGCTTGTCCTTCCCCATTGCTGAAAAACGAAACAAAAAGCGGTATTATATTATCTTATGCATTAGACAAAATTTGGGCTATTCAGAAGCAACACTTCTAGTTTACCATTTATGATGATTTTGGTAGGGAAATGAGGCAGTTATGACTACAGGAATAAAACATTTCTCTAGTCATAAGACTAATAAAATAAAAAGCATTACAGTTATTGTATAGATTGAGCATTGAACTTAAATAAAGTTCGGGTGATTCATTTTCGCTTGTTCGTTTTTGAACTACGAGACTCTCAGTTTGGAGCTATGTGTTGTTCTGGCAGCTTAGATACGATATCACTCTACGCTACATTATAAGTCGTATTATACGTCCTGTTCTGTTAGGTCTACTACGGTTTTCCATCCGTCGGTAGGAAAACACTCTATCAGGTTGTAAGCCTGAAATCCGAACCTAAGGGAAATCCGAACCGTAGCTCCAAGCTGTAAGCTTGGAGCTACGGTTCGGATTTCCCTTTCCCCTTTACATTCTAGCAGACTTAATACAGTTAAATATGTAATATATTATTTGCACAGAAAAAGCAGTGTTTA
Organism: Maratus speciosus; assembly: GCA_963932465.1. NCBI lineage: Eukaryota > Metazoa > Arthropoda > Arachnida > Araneae > Salticidae > Maratus > Maratus speciosus. The sequence goes on along the minus strand of OZ010790.1, from coordinate 170,039,030 downwards.
ACTTTCATATTTAAAAGAAAAGTGAAACATAAAAAGCAGATCTTCAAAGCTGAATTGATTAAATAAAATTAAGATTACGCCATTTTTACTTTTTGACTAGATGCAAACATGTAACCATTAATTTGGAAAAAAACCTCGATAACTGATTCTGGAAGAAAAATAAAACTCTAGTTTGAATCCAGTAAAATCTTTCTAATCTTCCGTAATTGGATCCGTAGCCACGTATGACGCTAAATATTATGTTATAAATACACCAGAGTTATTTACAAAACGAAGTTAATTACGCGCCAAACTACGGTCCCTTAAATAATGGGAAATTGCTGTTGACTCAATTATAGATCTTTCACTAACAAAATTCTATAACTTGAATAAAACTGATAATGATAAATAAAGTTAGTTATGGAATATTTTTATTAATAATATGTTTGGTGAATACTTGAGCAGAAGAGTTTCTTTGTGTTTTTCTAATGAGCATTTAATACGCATAAATATAATTTATTTTATATTCAAGATTAAATTATTCTACAGTTTATTGCCTAAATAGCCACAATAATAAAAAATAATCGTTCATCTGTCACTAAGTTCAACTCATATGGCTGTGCGTCAGCCGACATGGCTTTATTATAATCAATTTAATGTACTTTCTTATCCAGGCTCAAAGGATAAATAGACAAATATTATTCCATTCGTCACAATTAGCATTCCAAGGTTTTTTCGTACAGTGGAAGCATTCTTTTTTTGGTGATAGTAAAATAACTGGAGATAAAAAATATGTAACAGTAAATCTTCTCTTGTTCGTTTGCTTCAAAATGAAAAACCATAAATTTAGTAATCGCTAATTAAATAATCCGTCTAATTTTCTGTAATCGGATTCACTCTCCAGAGTCCAATTAAACATAAGCGGAACTTCACACAATAAAGTAAATATGCAAATTAGCGTGTGACTCGAATAAGGAAGTTTAGTCCATTATCTTTTAAAAACTTTTTCGAAAGAAGGGAAGATATGCAGAAAAACACTAAAAACAAATAACGAATTAAAATGAATAACAAAAATTTATTTCACCAAGCAATTTTTATAGCAAAATGTTGGCTTTTGTGATTGTACTAACCATAGGTGCCAAGTTGCCACTAATCCTCCGTAATATGTGGGTTAATTTAACCCTGGTTTAATACATTTCGTACCGGAATTTTTTTTCAGAGATGAATTAAATAAGTTCTACGTAGAAAACTGGAATTAAATAAATAAAGATTCATCAAATAATTTTTCTGGTTCGAAACTTTGTTAAACAGGGTTAAATTAATCCCCGCATTACGGAAGATTAGTGCGAGCTTGGCACCTCTGTACTAACGCATAATTCAATAAATCTGCTTAAGAAAATCTTCAGTTCAGAAAATCAGCAGTGAATATTTTTATAAGTGAAATTGGCTATGTGCTAAAAAAATGTAAGAATGGAAAATGTGCAGCAGACATTTACACTAAAATTTAAATATTAACTCCATATAGAATTTTCATTTGAAAAATAAAGATTTACCCTCAAAAATGCTCGCGTACACTTGAACATCGTTTGGATTGATATCAGTGTTATGCATTTTTGGCTTAATATCACATTGTTTGGCGATAAAAGAAAATCAAAATCGTAAACAAATAAAGAACATGCAAACTCACAAGTGCTAACATTTTTCAATTACGCCTGCTAGTTTCGCCTGTAAGTTAAAGAAAAAAATAAATAAAATAAAAAGCCGCTCAGATTTTATCGATTGAAATTTGCAGATGCATTTTTTTTTTAACCTGGCGCAAAAGATAAATCACCAAACATAATTTCAATAGCAGTCTTTCGCATGGAAAAAGTTTTAAGAATTACAAACATTCCGTTCATGTTCAAATTAAACATTTTAGTTCTATAGTACTATTTCTGATTAAAACGGTTTTTAATTTCTCTCTCTATCCCTTTTTTCTATTTTAAATAAAATTAGTAACAATTTTGCAACTGATATAGCCGGCTTATTCTTTAACAATGATAATAGTTCTTGAGACGGACATACAAAAAAATGTTTTAGGACCTGCTGTTTTATAATATATCTGATGACATATATGGAAATTTTTTCACAGAATTTGTGTACATAATTAGTTTTCTTATCGATTATATCTTAACCAATTTTGTCTGATTATTTCGTTTTATCTATCAACTAATTCAAAAGTAAAATGGACTTATTGATCGGTCTGCATTTTTCATGAGAAAAGAAGTATTCATGCATATTTTTTCATATACTTTATGTATTTTTAACTATAAATAATATTTGTCTTAAAATCTTTAAAAGATAAAGAATTTTCAAGTGTTTATAAGCAAGTTACTTTGTTGAGAATAAATATAACCGTTCAAAGTAAGTTTGACTTAAAATGTATGGTTTAAGAGAATAAATTCTAAATTATTTCCCATTATTGATAAAATAAATGTCGATGACATTTTTAAAATTGTTTTAAGAAATAAAACAATTTACATAATAACTCTTAAATGCACCAGTTTAGGTACAATTATAAAATATTTACATAAATGACATTAAAATATTTAAGTTTTGCTTAAATCGCAAAAGGCTTAACGAAACTTAATTTTGAAGAATGTCTTAATCATTTAAAATACATAATAGAACAAGTGTCTAAAGTCTCAATAACTATGACTGTTTAGTGTTCTCCTATACATATTTCTATCTACGAAAAACGTATTGAATATTATTTGATTATCTGACCATTAATGAGGCGATCGCAATGCAATTATCAACTTTAAAGCTTGATTATGTACAATTTATGAATATAGTAATGTGTTATTAAAAGGAATTAAATAGTTAAAGGTACATTTGCGCATTCGAAATATCGGTTTTTAAAAATCAATTTAAGAAAATAACTAGAAAGTTATGAAAATTTTAAAACAAACTGCATTTTTTTATTGCAGATGGTTATAAAAAAAGAAATCTGACAAAAGTAACTGGACGTTGAAAGTAGCATATCATCAAATTTCATTATTTATCTCCTTTTTTAAAATTAAATTCAACATTTTAAAGTTTAATTTCTCCTTTCATAATTATGAACTGAATCAAAACTTCCTCTCCTTTCTAAAAAGAATATATCTATTTATTCTTCTCTTTTGCGCTTTAGTTTTCAATTACTTAAGTTTTTCCAAGTTCACCCAAACCCGTTAATAAAATAAATCTAAAATAAATCTTTTTCTCATCCTAAAATCATTAACTGTGCGAGAATGCTTTCGTTCGGTTAACGAATATATATAAAAAAGATATTATTTGACCATATGCTCCTGTTGCAGCAGTAATTTATACGCGCATTGTTAATTATCAACTTGATACTCAATACAACTGCCTTTTCGGCCGAAAACATATACTCTGTTTATATTAAAATCGGCGCCCGGTATCTGCGTTGCTGCTTCTAAATGTATTTTTCCCATCAATGAGCTTCGGCATTCACATTTGTACATTGAAATGCTAAAACGCCAATTAACAGTCCTTTTGGGAATTTTTTAATTCAAAGTTCCACTAAGTGATATATCTTTGTGGTTATAATGGTCCAGGGTACCATGATTTTGGCTGAGCACATTGGCAACAATAACAAATTATTCTCTCTATTTCTGTACATCGAACTGATAACAGCTGACTCAAAGGATCCCTCTCTGGCACGTACATTCTTCATGTCTACAGCCAATAAATCCATCCTGTCTTCAAATTTGCAGAGTTCTTCTTTTGTACTTGTCTTTAATATTGGATTGGACAACATGGATTACCGTAAACGATTATTTTTAAAATGCAATATTTTTGTAAAATGTTTTCTGCAAACTTATATAAAAATGACCGGATAGAGAGACTCAAAATTCAAATGTGCCTTTTAATACGACTATTTCCAAATACTGCTCTAAAACCCTTGAAACTTTCAATACTGTACCTCTGACATAGCTATATAAAATACAATTGTGAAAAATACAATTAATGAATTAATTGTAGATCGCGGTAATACAAGTAGGAACAAAAAGTTTGGAGAATAGTTTTCACAACGGATATGATTTATTCAAATCGCGTGTTACACATAAGCGTCTTAAAAGTATTCCCCTTATAATGCTATGCACCCATTCCAATGAAACTACAATTTCTGAAGAAAAAAATAAAATATTTAGGAATAACCATTGAAGCATTTGAATGAAATGGTTTTCATTACGCCGTTCTTCAACCTTAGATGCAAACTTGAAACGATGCGACGTCCTTAGAATACAAATTAATGACTTGCTGCTCTATCATCGCCCACGTCAAAATTCTTGCTAGTACTAGCATAAAAAATATGCTAGTTATTGCGATGTATTGCTTTGTCTGCTAGATTTTCATGCTAGTATATGCTTTACAATGCTAGTATATGCTTTACAATGCTATTATATGCTTTACAATGCTAGTATATGCTTTACATCACATGCTATACAGCTATCTTACACGGCAATAGCATGACAAGCTATATACAAGCATTTTATGTTTTTTTGCTGTTTAAGCTTTTTCCAAAACATGGAGAGGTAGGTACCTTAACTTGTTATTATATGCTTTTTTATGCTTGCCAGCATAATATGTTATGCAGCCAGCTAAAGATTTCGGACCGCTCTTTCATATTATGAACCTTTATTCTCCCCTCCCTAGTTTCTCGCCCCGGGAGAGGCACTTTTCGAACTTTTTTGAAATCGTAGCGTTTTCAACATTTTAGATCGGATTTTTTTAAGGAGCCCTTCGTTAAATAATTTATAATATATGAAATTTTCAAAGAGAAGGATGGGCAGGGTGTATTCTGAGGGGCACGATAGTTGGGGCTCTTTTCTATATTTTGCCGACACCCCTCATGTGATATATCATTGGAAAGCTCTCTTACTACTATTTCCTTTTATGTTTAGCCCGCGCGGGAGCACTTTTCTACATTTAGCCGACGCCTCTCATGTGATATATCGTTGGAAAGTCCTGTAACCACTTATTCATATTATGCACTTTCCTTTCCCCTCCTCCCCTACCCACTTTGCACCCCGCGGGGGTTCGTTTAACGTATTCCAGGAAGAAGTTCTAACGTATTCCAGAAGATTTTCTAAAATTAGGGGAAATTAAAGATCTGATCTCAAATGACGTAGAAAAATCAATAAAAAATATTGATCCCATTTACCATCCTTTTAGTTCATGTTTTTGCCACTAAGGGTAGTTTTGATTATTATTTCTTTTGCTATTTTGGTGCTAATTGCCAAAAATTTTAATTTTTGATACTTAAACTCCTTTTATCGCTTTTACCTACTCGCGTTTTTTCAACTTTTTTCAACCAGTGGGCGCCCTCATATGACTTTTCCAGTCTTGTGGCTCTATTGTAGCCTACGTTTGGTTTGTTGTTTTCAGTTACCATGCATTTAATAAAATCTGCCTTATAAATATATAAAAACAATGATTTTAATAATCGATTGTAGAACTTCTCGATTGTAGATCCTCGAAAGTAATCGATGACTGTTTCGATTGTGTTTTTTACGATGCTGATTTTTTTGGATTGGTAAATTTTCGAGAATCGCCCATCACTAGTAAAACACAGGATTATTTATAAGATATTTATAGAACTGTTAAAAAGAATATTTAATACTTATAACTAGAGTTATTGTAAAATGTTACATGATAAGAATATTAGACATATAAACAGATAAAATGTTGTAATATTTCTAAAAATTCGATTTAAGCAGGCCTGATTTAGCGAAAGAGAGGTCTAGAGCCTGATATGGTATTGCCTCCACACCCTCTTTATCCTTACACTTTCACAAAAATTTGAACACTTTCATATGCCCTAGAATACATATATGGAAATATAAATACTCATTTAGATAAAAACACTTTACTTTCTTTTAAACTGATTTTAATCTAAAAGTAGAAAATGTTTATTATAATGAGTAAAAGCTGAAAACAGAATGAAAAAATCAGATTTAAGTAAGGTGAAAAAAAAATTGGAGACCTCCAAACCACAGCATAACTGAGCTTCATCATGCTTTAATCAGTTTCGACAGTTAAGCTAACGAACGTTTTAGTGTTAAACTTACTTAATCGCATTAACATAATTTAATTGTTTTCAATCTATACAATTTTTTTCACAATTTTCATCATATACAAGTATTGCGAATCCCATAATCATGCATCTATATTCTCTGTCTCGAATGACCGCTATTCTTCCGCCAGTTTTTTTAATTAATAATTATAAAGACACTTATTTTTTTTGTTGTTGTTTTGATAATTTTAAACGAATGTTAAAGTACCCGCTTAAAGAAAAACATTGTTGGAGGATCATTCTGAAATTCCTAATTTACTAACTCAACACAGCTTAATTAAACAAATTTCTGCTTTACACATTACTTTAATACAATATATGAAAAATAACGTAAAACTTACCTTGTAAATCCCATAAAATTCTCTACGCATTTAGAACATTCACTTTGTCGTTAATTAGTATCTGAAGAAAGCGAAGTTACAAAAATGGGTAGAATATTTTATAACTCTAATTTTAAAATTAGTCGCCTTTTCATAAACTTACACTGCAGGTATATGAAACTTGAGTCATAGTTGTTCACATCCATAGAGTTATTTGATTTTCAATGCTAAAAAGAAAAATCGTGAACCCCTTTCGGGATTTTCGCCGGATTTAGGAAAGATTAACGCTTAATAAAAATAAAGAGAGGCGCTTAATAATGACCTATGTCTATTTTAACAGATATTTTTTTTAAAGAAGACATTTTAATTGCAGAAAAATGTTTCGGGTTTCGTTTCTGAAGTTCGAACGACTCATTATATAGCATTTATTTAAGATTCTTGCATTAATATATTAAGTACTATGACATTGTCACATTTAGAGGTCAGGTATTATTGTATTAAGTTCCACTCAATGCAAAATAACGAATTGCAAGGTGCTAAAAGAAATGTAAAATCTAGAAAACATGAATTCTGCTTCTTCAGAATTTAGTGTTGCCTCCGATGAAAAAAAAAAAAAAAATATATATATATATATATACAGTAAACTCCCGACTATCCGGCCTAATGTGGCGGAAGGATAGGCCGGATAACAAAAAACCGGATAGGCCGGAGTTCTATAAAAATTTGCTCACTTCCTGCCCACCCACACTCCCATGATAATAAAAACGCATGTAACACATTTTAAGATAAATTTTACATATACAATACATACAGTTTTAAAATAAGTAAAACATTAACGCAAAACGTAAGCCTAAATCGTAAAAAAATGAGTAAATCTTATTTTACTGTTTATTAATAAATGATTGCACAAATATTAAAAGTTAAAAAATATACAAAAGTTATGCATAAGATAAAAGAGTCAAAACTTACTTTTTAGTTTTTGAAAAAGTTCTTGATAGATGACTGTTTCTCCCTGTTAGCCCTCTTCCGTGTTCTCCCTTCAAGCAGGCAGGCATTATCAGCTGGCGTCACTTCCTCCTGCTAACTCGTAGTTTCTCCCCCATAGTCACTACAACCTTTTTTCCTTTATCACCCATTTCGTCAATCTTCAATAAATAAGCCCGAAGCACACCAAAAGACTATACGAAAGTAACCAGAATAAACGGAAAATAACGTCCCCACTTGTTAACATTCCTTGCGCAACTAACGAAACAGGCTATCAAGCCTTAAACCCCCTCCTCTCCCTTCCCGTCTGTCTCTGCTATTGCATTCTGCAATACCTTCTTGCTCCTTCCTGTCGTGATTTAGCACTTTCCTACGAACGGGAATCTGCCTGTCTCGGCCGCTTGCAACATTCCTCATTTTTTTAATAGGCCGGATAGTACGGAGGGCCGGATAGTCGGGAGTTTACTGCATATATATATATATATACAGGGTGTCCGGTCTCAACGGTGTCCAATGGCTAATTCCTAAACCGTTAGTCATAGACATATAGTTCCAATTACAAAAATGTTTTAAATCAGGTAAAGAAATATTTAAAAGTGATTTGGACCAATAAAAATATTTCTTAAAAAATTGTGAAATTTAAATTTTTATACGGTCCCCCGGTCCTATAAGTTATATTTAGTGAAATTTTCCTTTTACACTGACAAGTAATACAAAAAAAGTTCCGTTATTCTACGATTAAAATTGACCGAGTAATAGCTGTTTAAAGTTGGAGCATATGTTTTGTTGCAAATTGGGGATCATTCACAAATTTAGTCGATATATATTTTCGTCAGATATAAAAAATGTCTGGGAGTAAAATTAACATTGCAATATAAATTTGAAATCTTTAATCATTCTGGCATATTAATGGGAAATATACAATTTGTAATAAACATTTAAGAAGAAAGAAAAAAACAGGATTTTTGTTAAATAAAATTATTCTAAATTAACAGCCTCAATTCTTTACAAAATGATGCGTATTTTAAAATATTATTAGATTGCACAAGCCTGCAAAAGTTGGGTTATGTCATGTTTTTTAGCTTTTGATAATTGATTCTTATATATTCTGTACCGCTGAATCCTAAATTGGCCTTCATTTTTAACTATCATATCAGGATTTTTCGCAAATTGCAAATTTCAAAGTTAAGAAGTTCAATGTTAAAATTGAATTTCCTCCCCCACTTCATCGGACCACTCAGCTGTTTAGCTGTAAGAACCCCAGGATAAGCAAAAATATCGAATAAATTTTTTAATAAAATAAAATAAAATAAAATAAAATAAAATAAAAAATGTTTTACATATGTTTTATAGTATGAGATTTTCGCTATATTTTAACTTACACATTTGCGATTTGTAAAAAAATTCTAACGTGATGGTTAAAAATGAAGGTCATTTTCAGATTCAGTGCTAAAAAGTGCATAAAAATCAATTATCAAAACTTAAAAAACACAACCATCTCCTCTACTTTATAGTATCCGATTTTTGTTATTAATTAAATTTGACAGTTTATGATTTGCGAAAAATCCTGACATGATGGTTAAAAATTGATGTAATTTTCGGATTCAGTGCTAAAAATACATAAAAGTTTAAAAAACTCAGCAATCGCAGTCTTGTATTATGTAATCTAAAACTTTGTCTTAAACTCGTTGGCAGAAATCTATCCGAAATTTTTTGTGTTATCCTGTAAAATAAGTATAAATGGTAACCACCAAAAATCTTAATAATATTAGATTGTTATCGAATTTGCGCCAGTATGTAAAATGCAATCTCGATCGGATATTTAAAAGTGGGTTAAAGTTCGAGTACAAATTTTGAACTGGAAAAACATACATACGATTGTTGAAGTAACATAAAAACTTATAAAAAAACATAATTTTTGTTAAAAGAAATCATAAGAGAAACAGTCTCAAATCCTGACAAAATAAAACATATGTTATTTCAGCCAATTTGAGACTTAATCATAATACTTGTAGGATTTTTTTTTCAAAGCGCAGATACACACGAAGCAAGATCTTCGAATACTTTAAACACTTGGTATATGATCCCTCAAAGCCAAGCCGAACTCATTTGTTTTCAGAGTAGAAAAGTGGCATAAGTCATGCATTTTTAAAGTTTCATAACTCGCTCAATTTTAGAGTTATATGAATGGGACATTTTTTGTCTTACTTGTCAGTGTAATAGGAAAAAAATACTAAATATAACTTATAGGAACGGGGGACCGTATAAAAATTTAAATTTCGTAATTTTTTAAGAAATGTTTTTATTGACCCAAATCGCTTTTAAAATGTTTCTTTACCTGATTTAAAACATTTTTGTAATTGGAACTATATGTCTATGACTAACGGTTTAGGAATTAGCCATTGGACACCGTTGAGACAGGACACCCTGTATAGTGGAACCTGCTAAAGTGACCACCTTGGTAAGGTGGCCACCTGGCTAATGTGACCGCATTTACAAAATTTTACTCAGTCTCACATAAAATGATATGAGAATTGCCAGTAATGTGACCACCTGTCTATTGTGTAAAGTGATCAGATAGCCTGTCATTGTCAATGTTATTTGAACCAGCAAAATGTGACCGTCAGTTTTTCTGCATGCCGAAAATTTTCAAAGTAAAAGACTAAAGTGACCATTTTCCGAAATTTTTATTTTCATCCATAAAAAGTACAGGAATTTATTTCCTAAAGTGACCATCTGCTTAATGTACAATATGACCAGTTTGTCCTTTATTGTAATGATATTCGCACCTGTCTAACCACCATTCCCATTTTTCTCTCGAGGTGTGAGAGGAATGAGAAATGATTTCCCAATACATATTGACGGATCTTAGGATAGGAATTGCGACTGCTACTCATTGGCTAAGTAAGTCACGTGTTGCGACTACGTTTACCTGAGGAGACGATTTGGCGATTGTTCGGGTTTGTTTTAAAAAGGGTTCCTTTGTCATATGTTCTCAGAAATTCTAAGAATAACTTGCACATGTTCTTACGTTGTACTGTTTGCAAGATTTGTAACATTTAACATTAAGTTTTAGTTGTATGAACTCGTAGTTTTCTTATTGCTTTGATAGTTTTTACAAGTTTGTTTTTCAATGCAATTATCTTTCTTCTTAAAGTATGGAGAATAAAGTATCTAAATCTAAAAAATGTAAACAGTGTTTAAAAGATAAAATTGAAGTTATTAATTTTCTAAAAAATAATAGTCAAAGAGCAGCAGCTGGAAATTTTCAAATCAGTAAAACTTGTGTGAGCAATATTTTAAAAAGAAAATCTGAATATCTACAAAGATTTGAAGAAAATGAAAATGATTCTAGGAGTTGGAAAATTCGAAAAAACGATTATTTTGAAGTAAATCAAGCAACTGTTGGATGGTTTAAAAAATACGTGGGATGAATGCTCGAGTTTTTGGACCTTTGCTATAAGAAGCAGCTTTAGAGTTTTCAAAAAAACTCAAAGTAGAAAATTTTACTGCTTGTAACGGCTGGTTAGAATCTTTCAATAAAAGAAATAACATTCCTCAGAAAATTTTGTGTGGAGAATCTCATGACGTTGATATGGAAACAGTAGATTCATTTAAAAGACGGATTACAAGAAAAAAGACATATTCAACGCTGACGAATGTGGTTTGTTTTATCGGGCAATGCCAAACACGACATTAGCAATGGCTGGAGATAAATGTAAAGATGGAAAGATTTCTAAAGTGAGAATTACCACTTTGCTTGCTTTCAGTTCAACAGGGGCAAAACTAAAACCTCTTGTCATAGGAAAAGCCAGAAAATCACACTGTTTCAAAAAGGTTAACATTAAGAATTTACCAGTCTCGTGGTATGGAAATAGAAAATCCTGGATGACATCCTCCGTTTTTACTTAATGCGTTACACAATTAAACAAGCAGATGAAGGAAAGAAAAAGAAAGATTCTATTGTTTATAGATAACTGTCCAGCCCATCCGAGTGATTTGTCGTTTTCAAATGTGAAAGTTAAGTTTCTACCACCTAATACCACATCGCATTTACAACCGCTAGACCAAGAAATAATTCAAATTTTCAAGCTACATTATAGAAAGTTCTTGCTCCAGACTATAATTTCTAGAGCAGAAGAATGCAAATCAGCAAATGAAATTGCTTCGTGTATAAATGTCCTCGATGCAATAATGTGGTTCATGATTCATGGAATTTGGTAAATCAAAGTACAATTTCAAAATGCTTTGAAAAATCTGGCTTTTCGCAAATAAATTCTGAAGATATCAGTGATTCACAGTCTGCAGCTGATGACAATAGCCTTTCCAATATTCAAAATCTTATAAATCAATTGCCTTTTAAAGATGAACTAGTGAATGCTAAATTATTCATGAATTTTGACCGTGATATCCCAACATGCAATGCTTCCGTTGAGCAAGAAAGTTTGAAGCAAGAAATCTGCGATATGGTTAAAAATGAAAAAGAAAATGAAGAAGATTGTGTTAGGGAAGATGAAGTTGAAATCAAAGAAAATGATGAAATTTCAGTCGCAGAAATGTAAAAGATGTGCAAAAAAATGAAAACGTATGACCTAAATAACTGTCCACCAATGCTGGATTTATTGAGAAAACTTGAAGGCATGACTGTAAACATAATTATTGAAAAGAAGTGTTTTAAGTAACGAAAAATTTCTGATTCTTTGCTGTAAATGAAACTTTATAAAAGTTTGTATAATTTTTTAATGAATAGTTTATTACTACCAGTTATAGAAACATTATCATTATGCAATTACAATCAAAATAAAAATGCGTATTAATTACAGTGTACCTTATCGTTATGTGTTATTTAAAATCAATCACTACGGAAGTTCTTCAATTGAATTCAAAAGAAGTAAGGTGATTTTTAAATTATCTACTATATAGTGTATTTTAAATTAGTAATTCAGTTATTATAATTGTTAATTAATCAATTCATTACTTAATATAGTTCACTTTTCAGCATGTATATTTTAATTTGTTTTATTTTTTGAGATCACAAAAAATTTTAACGTGCCATTTTTAAAGACACTTCATAAAGTGACCACCTCTATATAGTGACCATTTTAGCCGGTCCCGATGGTGGTCACTTTAGGCAGGTTCCACTGTATATATATGTATAGATAGATAGATAAATAGATAGTACTAAACATATCTCAGTTTTAAGACTTAAAACACAAGTTTTTATTTTATATAAAAGGACGTTACTCGCATCCGCTGAATAGTTCCACATTTACGATCCAGTCTTAAACAATATCTATAGAAAAGAGTGCATATGACGTCACTATCGCGGAATAATACACAAATCCAGCAAAAAGCTATATCGTCATTCAAGAAACTCGCAGTATCTGATAATTCATATGCCTTGTCCGTTTGTAACATTAATATGGATACTGATAATTAAATATAGTTTATAATAGCTCCAAGCTTTATCAGAAATCATTCATTTATATTTTCTCAAAATTTGGAAAGTGTTATTACCAACAGATTAATAAAAATACATTCTCTCAGCTTTTTTCACATGAATTGCGGAAAAAATAAGTCACACAAATATACTATAAAATATATTTTCATAGCAGACGATGTTCTTGGCATAGAACGTATTTTAATTACCTTTTTTTCAGTTGTTATGAAAAAATGGCAACAAAAATACACAGTAATCTACTATTTTACCTTTACTTTCTACTGAAATGGAATCCTACAGTTACCACCATTTCAGAAATGGTATTAAAAACTACAAAAAATTATAACATCTCAAACATAAATTGAGATGTAGTTTTCAAACAAATTGCTTTTAAAAGGAAATCATGTCTCTATACGATGGCGTAAAAATTGAAAATGTGCGATTTTAGAAGTTTAAAAAATTAAATTGCTGTAGATTATCAGTATTTATCCGTATAAGGATACACCTGCTTCTTTTTACGGGTTGCTTATAGCGTTATTATACATAAAAATTGCAAGCGACAAAAATCGCCTGCGACTCGTCAGATTTTCTGAAACTTACGTATTTTCCAAGCATTTCATTGGCTGTTCGAGAAAAGGCTTTTCCATCGTTAGATTTCCAAGCATTTGACTGGCTGTTACTGGCGACTCGCTTCGTTTCAGGCGTCAAAGACGCTCCGTCAGAAAAAAAGTTGCTTGCTTTCGAAGCGAGTCCACTGCAGCCATACGATAACACGGAGACGCCTGGAATTTAAAGCGACTTTGACCCCTCGTGTAATAGCACTTTTATACTTTGGTGTAATAATGTTGTTGCACGTAAAAATTGTAAGCGACAAAAATCACCTGCGACTCGTCAGATTTCCTGAAACTTACGTATTTTCCGCCTGAAATTTGCGTATTATCCAAGCATTTCATTGGCTGTTCGGGAAAAGACTTTTCCATCGTCAGATTTCCAAACATTTGATTGGCTGTTATTGGCGACTCTTTTCGTTTCAGGCATCAGGCATCAAAGTCTCTCCGACAGAAAAATGTTGCTTGCTTTCGAAACGACTCCCATGGAGCCATAGGATAACATGGAGACGCTTGGAGTTTGAAGCGACTTTGACACCTCGTGTAATAGCACTTTAACGTTAATTTTTAGTCTGATGTCTGAAAGGAACAGCATATTCTTTCGGGCTAAACATTGTGAATCTTGAAAAATCGGGACTTTTGGCATCCTGCGCACATCGGAACACCTGCCATACGTGTGACCTTAAATATTTCTAGTTTTAATTTCATTGCGTATTTCGTGACACTAGTTTAAAAAAAAATATTTACTTTACTGAAGCACCACTTGATGGCGGCAAATATAATTATTTGGGGGAAAAATTATCGTTAAACAAAATTTCATGTATTTCGTGCATTTTAAAGGCACAATACCTTTAAAATTTTAAAAAATCAGTTTTCGGCTTTTGTTTTATTCTGAATTTTTAAAAATTTCTCAACAATATGCAAAAACCCTATTCAAAAATCTCCATTATTTCTTGAGTTATAATCATTTATAGACGGTGAATACAATTGAAAGTCATACACTGTAAAACACCGTTCATACACTGTAAGAAAAAAAAATCTGTAACGTTACTAAAGTTTTTCTAGGAAACTCGAACTCCTAGAACTTTTTATGTAACGGAAACAAGAAACATTCCTGTAACAGACACTGTTATAGGAATTTTTGTTGTTGCCGTTACATAAAAGGTTCTAGAAATACCAGTTCCCTAGAAAAACTTTAGTAACTTTAGAGATTTTTTTACAGTGTATTGAAACTTTAAAAGGCGTTTTCTCAGATTAGTAAATTTGGAGTTTGAGCGCACTGTTACTTTTAAACTATATAAGCAACAGCTTTAAAAAAATATCCAAATATGCATTTTCATATCGTCTTCCTGCTAAAACAATAAAAAAACCACATATTTTGTTTATTTATTTTTTTGCACTTGAAAAACTTGAAAGAAAAATTGAAAATTTCGGTTTTTTTTTCTTTTTTTTTGTGTGTGTGTGTGTGTGCTAAAATTAAATTTTAAACAAACTTTTTGCATATATTTTGGTTTTAATTTAGATGTAGGTGTGCTATGATACTATTTTCTTCCAAAATTCCTTTCTGTATGCATAATTTAGAGTTTTATCATGCGCGCAGCACTAAATAATTTTAATTCACGCATTAGTGATATGAATTTTCTAATTTAAATTTTCAATATTAATTTTGTATATACAACATTTATTTTTTGTCTGGATAATATAGCTAAGAATATACAGGGTGATTCAGCTCGTCGGTGACAAACTTTAAGGATCGATAGAGCACACCTAGACGAACATTTTTGAATAGGGAATGTAGGGTCCCTGACGCGATGGTAAGGCGCTAGGCGTTTTCGAAAATTTGGGTGCCGAAATTCGAAACGTCATAAAAACTAGGGAAATGGTTAGATTTTCTTGCTTGTTGCGTCGAAATGATTCTGTTTGTTTAGACTTTCTTCAGTACCAATTTGATAAGCGTATCTCTTAAAACATGGATAGGGGGCGCTGCAGACTTTGGAGAGCTAGACAACAACTTTAAGCCCGTTATTTTGATAATTTAACACATGCTCGCCAAAGTTTATACTCTAACTTAAAGTTTGAACCCAAAAGTAGAGCCCTGCAAAAAGCGTAAGAGCCGGAATAAAATGTCAAAGTACAGGGTGGTCGAAACTCGAAGGCTCCTAGGAGATAAACAAACAGATTTCTTGACTTATGGCATGCATTTTCATGATTCTGTTTGCTGGGGCTCTCTGAAACTCAGTTGAACGGTACAAAAAGAAACATCGATAGGGGGCGCTTTGGGCAAAAAACATAATTCGTTGACATTTCGGACGCTAACTGGAAACGGGGCGCTACGATCAGTTAGAAACAAAACAAGAGAGTAATTTACTTATCATAAGAAGCTATTAAAACTGCAGTTTGTTTGTTTTTTTTAACAAACATAGCTGGTTTCAATCATGCACAATGCGCGCAATAAAATTTACATAAGGTGCTTTTTGCTGATTTATGCAAAAGATATCGTACCATATCGATATGCAAAAGATACGTAATGCGTAGACGACAACGCGAGATGACGTAGTTGTATGCGCAGACACGTCTTTTGAACGTGCGGTACCTACTTAAGCTTCGGGTTACTTGTCTGCAGATCGGTAGTAGGATGGAACGGTACACAAACTCTGAATTGGCTGACATGCATTTGGCGTATGGCGCTGCTGGTTGTAATGGACGAGCCGCTCAGCGGTTGTACGCCGAGCGTTACCCCAACAGGCAAATCCCCTGCATGCCTTCTTCGCTCGAGTACACCAGAGGTTGTCCACAACGGGATCTTTCGACGGAGGCAGGCCTGAACGGGAGCGATCAGTGAGCACCCCCGACAACGAAGAGGCTGTGCTTAACCTGGTTGAGGACAACCCAGGTCTTAGCACGAGAGATATCGCCAGACATGTTGGCATTTCGCAAGCAACTGCGTGGCGCATATTACGTTCCCGGAATCTGCACCCCTACCACATCCAGCGGGTGCAGTTGCTCAGAGAGCAGGATTTTGGCCCTCGAGTGGAATTCTCAAGATGGTACTTGGCGATGAGATCCAGGGATCCCCGTTTTGTAAACAGCATTTTGTTTACGGACGAGTCCACCTTCAGCCGGGAGGGAATGTGGAACGCCCACAACAGTCATGTGTGGTGTGATGAAAATCCACATGAAACCAGAAGCCGAGCAGCCCAGGAGCGTTTCTCAGTAAATGTGTGGGCCGGCATTCTGGGGGATTGCCTCATTGGCCCTTATTTGTTACCTGAACGGCTGACAGGTGGAAATTACCTGATTTTCCTGGATCAAGTGCTGCCGCAGCTTCTGGATGAGGCGCACGTACCCGAAGGTTCGCGTCGCCAGATGTGGTTCCAGCACGATGGAGCTCCGGCCCATTACACGAACGACGTGCGTCTCCATCTAAACGCAAGGTATGGCCAGCGGTGGATCGGGCGTGGGGGTCCAGTTCACTGGCCTGCCCGATCACCAGACCTCACCTGCTTGGATTTCTTCCTTTGGGGTTACCTGAAGGCCGAGGTATACCATACACCTGTCAGCAGTGCTGAAGAACTTGTGGCGCGCATTGTGGCAGCTGCAGGGCAGATCAGAGATACTCCTGGCATTGTTGGAAACACACACTCCTCAATGCGACGGAGGTGCGAAGCCTGCATCATGGCCCAAGGTCGAAATTTCGAGCATCTTCTGTAGTGTTATTTTTTGTAAATAAATTTCCAGTATCATTGATGTTTTTGGTCTAAATTTATTCAGAAGTGTTGAGCAGAGGTAGAAAATGTGTTTTCATTATTACTAACTGATCGTAGCGCCCCGTTTCCAGTTAGCGTCCGAAATGTCAACGAATTATGTTTTTTGCCCAAAGCGCCCCCTATCGATGTTTCTTTTTGTACCGTTCAACTGAGTTTCAGAGAGCCCCAGCAAACAGAATCATGAAAATGCATGCCATAAGTCAAGAAATCTGTTTGTTTATCTCTTAGGAGCCTTCGAGTTTCGACCACCCTGTACTTTGACATTTTATTCCGGCTCTTACGCTTTTTGCAGGGCTCTACTTTTGGGTTCAAACTTTAAGTTAGAGTATAAACTTTGGCGAGCATGTGTTAAATTATCAAAATAACGGGCTTAAAGTTGTTGTCTAGCTCTCCAAAGTCTGCAGCGCCCCCTATCCATGTTTTAAGAGATACGCTTATCAAATTGGTACTGAAGAAAGTCTAAACAAACAGAATCATTTCGACGCAACAAGCAAGAAAATCTAACCATTTCCCTAGTTTTTATGACGTTTCGAATTTCGGCACCCAAATTTTCGAAAGCGCCTAGCGCCTTACCATCGCGTCAGGGACCCTACATTCCCTATTCAAAAATGTTCGTCTAGGTGTGCTCTATCGATCCTTAAAGTTTGTCACCGACGAGCTGAATCACCCTGTATACTTTAGCCAAAATGAAACAAAAAAAAAAAAAAAAAAAAAAAAAAAAGATCTTAATTGCATATTATTCGTGATTTGCTACTTTGAAATAGGCGATGACTTTGATCGTTTCGTCAAACTCAATGGTTCTGTGCCCCCTTAAAAGAAAACGTATCACGTAATACCACATGTATATTTTGAAATATTGAATTTTTATTTTTCTCTTAATTAATTTTAACGGTTTAATTGCTTTGTTACGAGATGAATAAATATTTTCTTTAAGTAACTTTTGGATGGGATATATTCATATAAAAACATCACGAAACCTTGGAAATGTAACAAGAAAAATATTAAATACATTCATTTAGAACACAATTAATCTTTATTAATATGTCTGCTATATTTTTTTAAATAGGTAAAATTTACGAATGGTCTTTCCATGCAGTTTAATAAGCAATAATAAGAAGCGCGACAATTTAAAGATTAGTTTAAAAAATCATAAAACCTTTAAACAATCTAGTCTTTCGAAGAAAAATATAATTAAAATCGCGTAGTTTTATAATTAATAAATAAATATATTCATTTTTTTATTTCATTATTTACATTAAAACCTTCCTTCCATTTCACAAACACTGCTTAAAAAAGGAAATTACAATTACTAAGAATTACCATTTTAAAATTATGAAAAGGAAAAACATTTTTCAGCTTTGAAATTTTGTTTTTTTCTTTCTTTCTCTTTTTGGTAATAACACTTTCTGCATAAGATAATTTTTTTACAATTCTTGAACTTTTCGTTTAATTATTACTTGAAATAATTCTTTTAGATAAGGCAAATTATTAAGAATTGAACAAAGATAAAACAAATTTAGATTATCGAGAAATATTTTTTCCAAAACCTGATGAAGTCCTTTTTTTTTTTTTTTTTTTTTTTGTATTGATTGAAAACATCTTTCAAGATGCAGCTTTCAAGAAAAAAGACTCGTTTGAGTATTTAATATATTTCAAAAGAAACACTATTGAAACGTGTTTTTTAATTGTATGATGAGCAATGCCATTTTAGTTTAATCAAAATAATATGATGTATTTTAAATATTTTTATAAATCTGAAAAAAAAAAAAATATTTATACTGTACCGGAAAAATAAAGGGGAAAAAAACGATAATATAAAAAGCGTTTTATTTATTAAATAAATCAATCTTCATGTATAACAAATAATTAATTGCTAAATTTAAAAAAATATATATATTTTTTTAAGAATTTATGTTTCAGAAGAAATATATGTACCGTATATTCCAATATATAGCGTGCACTTTTGAAACAACAAAAATTTATGAAAATTTACAGGTGCGCTTTTTACGCAGCTGTTTAAAAAAATGAAAGATTAAATATTTAAAAAATATACGCATAATTAGTTTTTCAATAAACCTGAAAACAAATTTTTATTCATTCTTTACCGAAAAACTCAGAAAAAGTATGCAAAAAGCCTTTTATTTTAAAAGATACATCATTTTTTATGTGTGACAAATAATTAAGTCTTGATTTTTTTAATTAAATTTGTTTTTTTAATTTATGTTTCAAAAGAAATATATATACCGTATATTCCGACACATATCGCTCACTTTTGAAACAATACAATTCATGAAAATTTAAGGTGCGCCTTATACGCACCGGTATAAAAAATGAAAGAATAAAAATAAAATAAAATACACAGAAATTATTTTTATATATTAATGTATTAATGAACAAGAGAAAAAAAAAAAAAAGATGCGATTAGGTCAATTACGAGACTACGATTTCCAGTACTTTCTGAAATTGGAAACCCCCCAATTTGAACTCGGAAAGTTTAAATTGTAGGGGGGGCGGGGGTAATAAAAAATATTAACCCACAGACTTACAGCTTATTGAACATTCACAAATATATTTAGGGAAAATGTAGAGGAGCTAATTACGTTACTTGAAAAGAAAAATCTTTTCTTTGTATATCGTGTGAAAGCTTTCGTAACGCTGAACTCAAAAATAAATTTCTCTTAATTTTAGGTATTATCTTTTTAGAGATATCGTCGAAAATGTAACGCAAAAATATGTCCCCCCTCCCATCTATTTCCGAAACTACTGAAACTAAAATTATGAAAAAAATAGAGGCCGTAGATGCTAATTTAAACTTTACAGGAAAATTATAGAGATTACCATAGGTTGCACAGTTTTTTAGAAAAGCGCATTTTTCCGTTACATACAAATTTCGATTTGCGGACATTCAGCAAAGGTGTTGAGGAGCGCTGGGGGTACCTATGGTAGCAGAAGTACAAAAGCATTGATGATAAGGATTTTCGAAAAAAATCGTCCGTTATTAGCCGAGTTATTAACCCTTAAAGACACGAAAGGTTTAGAAATACATAATGACAGGCCGGCGTACTGTATGTACCATTGGCTTTTGGAGCCTAGATAACAACTTTTAATGATATATTTGTGTAATGCAATGACCAGTAGCAATATAAAAGCAATGAATGTCAAATTGTTAAAAACAAACTAATTTAATTAAAATTAATTACATAAATACTATGGGATTCGTGGCTAGTTTTCATTGAGTGAACCACTCAATACGCCTCCCGTGTCTTTAAAAATTAATTAAAAACATAACTGAGAAAACGCGGCACGGGCCAAGGGGGCATTGCAACTTTGCAACTTCCTTTCGAAACGTGCTTAGTAAAATGCCAAGTTTAAACTTTGAACAAGTGTTTTGTTTAGCCTAACTGTAAAAAGACAAGATTATTACGTTGCTGAATGTAATTTTATGAAAGGTCAAATGAAATTTAAATATGCTCTACTTTTATAGTCAGAAAGTTCATTAAAAAAATATTAGTATAAGATTAAAAAAGAGTTATACAGAGTAGCAATATTTGATATTATTTAGGCTTCATATCAATTTTGTACTGTTACAGTATACCCATTCATACTTTTTTAGTATATACAGCTATACCCAAGACTACGTTGTATTTGTTTTTTACAAAGTCTTATTACTCTTTTAGCAACGAGTTTTTTAATAATGCAGTTAGTTATCCATAAATTTATCATACGCAACCCTCTGAGTGCGAGTAGTACTCGCACTTGACCGTTTATTTATATTTAGTACAACGTATCACATGACAATTTCTTTGTAAAGGAAAGGGACGCATTATACAACAAATATACTTAACATTTCGAAAAAAATAGCCTCAGATCTTAGGTGCGCATTATGTTCCGGAACGCGTTACATGCCGACATATATGGTACATAAATATACATTTGAGGGAATGAAATTAACGCTCCGCCTACCAGACGGTTCCAATTGACCCGACAGGTTGTCAAAAGGATTTTTCTCATGAAAAAAATATAAAAAAGACTGAAAATTCTGTAAATGTGTGATTTTTGTAAATAACGACATTTCTGTAAATATGAGACTTTTTCACACAGTTACAGAATTTTCAGTCATTTTTTCCATGAGAAAATTATTTTTAATGTAGCTGCTGGGTAATTTTTTTAAATAAAATAAAATAACTTTATTATCAATATAGTAATTTTTGTGAAAGTTAATAAATATAAATTTTTATATGTCTCTAAGGATCTTACAATTGAAATTTAGAAAGAAAAATATATTACTTTCTGCTATATCAAGTAAAACAAAAAAACTCCTCAATTTTTTCGACAAAATCTAGCCAAGTTTTGATCCTTTAAATTTTACACATTCCCAGCATTTTTCGGCATTAAAAACGTGTCTTTTCGCTTTCAGTACTGGAAAACGCAGCAAAGAATGGTGGTAGTAAGTTGTAGATAGTAAGTTGGCTTGTGTGATAATAATCCTTTTTCACACGTTACAGGTTAGAGTGTATATTTAATAATTATTATAAATTAATACTTTGCATTCATGTAGTGCTCAGCAAAAGTTTAGACAATTATCTATTGGGTCATTTTCAATAAAGGCATACAATTCAGAAAAACATTTTTAAAAAAAATTACTTTTAAATTTCACATTAAAAATGAAATAAGTGATAATGTATAAGTTAGATGTGTCTGTAAATATAATTAATTAATCACTTTAGCTTTTGGTATAATTTTTATACACTATTTTACTATATTTTATACACTATTTACCAGTAACATGGTAACAGACTTGACATTAACAGCAAAATATCTTCCAAAACCTACATGCTAATTATTAACACTAAGAAACAAAACAAAATCTTTAATATATTAACTAGATAATAATATTCAAGCAAAAGAAAGTACTAAACTTATATTTTTAACATAAAAAATTAGGTAACAGACTTGACATTGAATAAAAATACTCACCTTTATAAAAAATTCTTTACCCCACTACACTGTTGTTTTTCAACTGCAAAAGAAAATAGCTACAATTACATATTTAACTAGTATAAGTGTTTTTATTGCAAATGTGCTGCCATCTCTTGGTGAAATTGTCAACCTTTATTGCATGAAATTGTAGCTTGGTAACAGACTTGACAAAATATGAGGGACAAAATGTTTTGTAGATTTTCTTTAAATTTTTTTTTTTTTTTTCCTGGAATAATGTCAGAAATTTAAAATAATAATGATTTATCTCATTAAATGTCCCAATTACTTTCCTTTTAAAGTGAAAAATGAAATGAAAAAATATTACAGAATTATAAAATACAGAAGAGGGACAGCTATTTTTTTCTTCTACTAGATGCAAAAATCTGCATCTTTACGAAACAAAAAATATGAAAGTGCTTATTTTTATGTTTTAGAAATATGTTGTGTAGTGTAATTCAAAAAATATAATATTTATAGTCAGTTTTAAATAATATATTATGAGTACAATTTTTTTTTTTTTTTTTTTTTTTTTTTTTTTTTTTTTTTTTTTTTTTTTTTTTACTGTGGGACAGCATATGTATGCATATTTTGAAAATGACCCTATTATGCTTCTGTACTGCGCAGTATGTAACGAATTGTTGTAACTCAACTGTCGCATATTACTGGGGAATTATCCTTTATTCACAAACAATAAGTTTTAAATTATACCTTTTACATAATAAATAATGACAAAAAAAAAAAAACAGAATTAACATGGTGGCAAAAGTATAGACAATCTGCCTGTTTACAGAAAAATAACCATAAATTAAAATCGAAGTACACCTACATTGTGTGCAATTAGTGCAAATATGTGACTAGGAAACTAAACTGTGTGAGGAAACTAAATCCTGCATCATTTGGGAGTCTGTTTCATACCAAACACGTTCAACAGCAGTTCGACGTTCATTAACAGAGGAGTATTGTCAAAAAAGTGCATAAACCTTAAGATATGATGCCACAAACGTTTTCGATTGGGTTCAGGTCAGGGCTACACGCGGGCAGTCGAGAACAGTAATATTTTGAGAGTTAAATCAACTTTTGTCTTGCATGCAACATGAATGGACACATTATCTTGCACAAATACATACTTTGGAATAGCTAAAAGTTCACCAAATGGCTGTAAATTGTTTTCCCATGTATGTATGTAGTCTTACGCTCCATGGCAACCATTGAGGATCTCCAGAGATACTTGAGCATTAAAACAAAGTGAGGCCCAAATCGTTAAAGAGCCAACTCCTTGTTGACGACGAAAGAAATCCCGAGGCTTTTTACGCAAGTCATGCCAACAGTATTCCACCCTATCTGTGTCATCCAAATTCCGCTTTTTATTTCGTCACTGAATGCCACAGTACACCACTTTGCCATATGACATATCTTTGCGAGTCCATTGCATTCTTGTCAATTTGTTGTGAGATTTCAAGGCTGGTTGTTTTATTATTTTCATGAAAACTAATTTACTTCTTTTTTTTATTCCTCTACGAATCGTATCCGTTGCCACAGAAAGCCTTGACTCACTTTTAATGCGAATAGCAATCATCATTTGTCTAGATGACAGTTTATGTGTCCTTCTACCATTTCGTTTTCTGGCCACGCGAGGCCTTCCAGATTTATGTTTTGCTTTGAAAGAGCCACCCTAAGACAGTACTTTTTAGATAGACTACTTTGGACGATTCAAAGTAGCCGGAATTTCTGCAACAGTCTTCCCTTTCGATTTCAGCTTCCATTCTACAATTACTTCATCTGACTGAAAATTCCTACCTCGCGGCATCTTCACTAACCAATGCTATTGCGAGGTGCACTTAAATACTTCATGCATGTGGCGTCAAAAGTTTGAAATTTGCGTTTTTCTGTGAACAGTTGCCAAAAAATCACGAAAGTGTCTAAAATTTTGCAATAAGCAAATTTCACATTTTTCAGTTAAATAAAATCCGACATTAAAACTGTCATTTCCATCCTAAAATTTTTAAAATAGTTTTAAAAATAAGTACAGCCATTTGTATAGCCCAAGTGTTCGTATTTTTTATTTAAAGGTCAAATATCACCAGTGTCTAAACTGTTGCTGAGCACTGTATAGGAGTATTGAATACAGCTACAAGAAAAATAAACCAAAATTTCTTTAGTATATAAAAACATTTCGCAGGCTTCCAAATCTTCACATATGACCGTAAAGTGGTTTCAAAGACTAAGATGCCATAAAAGTTCTTTAGGTGGTCGGTCATGACAAATAAAAAATTGTGATCTTTAAGGATGAAGGACTTGCAGCAAGCGCTAATTCAAAAAAATAAATAAATAAAATAAAAGATCTACAGGTATAATATTGAATTTTCTTCTATTACAAGAACATTATGGGATAAAAAATTCTCCGCGACATCTACTAAAGCTGTTCAGAAGGATAAAAAGGGCCATTATAAAGAGATTGAGTAATGGGGAAATAGCTCTAGGATAAATGATTTGTCGAAAGAACACATGCCCTGGGAGTATGAAAGTGAAAGAGTAATATTATCCGATTAAAAAATAATTCAATGAGGATTGTTTTCATATTTTATCGTATTATTGGCATGATTCTTTCAAGGTTCTTAAAATATTTTCAAAACAGCAGCAGAGTGGAGGCTCACTCATAGTTTGGGATACATTTGGATTTAGTAGTAAAGTCAACGTATTGTTTTCCACTGACCGAATTAATGCATCAAGCAACTTGACAAGAACTTGTCTTTTATTGGGGTAAATGTTAGAACTTTCTGGATGTTCGAGCATTACAATACAACCATTCACATGGGAAACAGCACTTGCAATGTTTCCTGAATAATGGTACCCTTGTGATGCTATGCCCATGTTCTTCTCTTGATTTAAACACAATTGAAAACGTGACTGATTAGATACTGACTAGAGACGTTCGTTTAAATGTAAATCAATATGCCTTAATTTCAGAATTAAAAGCTGCTATTACCTACTGCTGAGAAAAACTCGACCAAAATACATTAAAAGGCTTGATTCGCTGAATGCCTAATCGTGGTTTTATGTTAATTTTTAAAAATATGGTACAAACTATAACTACTAAGCCGTATTTTTGGTCTGTGTTCATATCGTTATGTAACACTTCAAAATTGATAAACGTAGTTTCTTTTATCTAAAAATAATTTTTCCAATTATATTTTGTTATAAAACATAAACATTTGTGTTATTTCTATAATTCCTAAGTCTTATGTTTCTTTTTTAGCAATATTTTCTTTTTTATGCTTGAAAAGTTCATATAATTCTGAAACGCAGTATATAGATTGTCTTATGGGATTGACCCCATAAGTGTGTTACCTGGTGACAGACCCCTTGGCCCGAGCCACGTTTTCTCAGTTATGTTTTTAATTAATTTTTAAAGACACGGGAGGCGTATTGAGAGGTTCACTAAATGAAAACTAGCCACGAATCCCATAGTATTTATGTAATTAATTTTCATTAAATTAGTCTGTTTTTAAGTTACCTGGTGTGTATCTTACAGAACCAAGAGTTAAATTTCGTACATGATGAAAAGCAACAATTAAAACATTTTTACAATTAATTGGAAGTATAACTTTAAAATAACGGTTTAACACATTGTTATGATCAAAGTGAGGGGGAGTCAAACGGCAATAGACATATTGTAAAAGCGCCGCTGAATACTTTTTATATTAAAGGTCTATTAATTAAAATGCGCATACTTTTAAAATAGCTGTGGTAATACAAAGTGTGTTTCCAACTACCAAATTGCATCGCATAATTTATACAATTATTTTATTTTAACTATTTAATGTATAAACGGTTAATATTATGGGAAACTTCGCAAGCAACACCCAGTGGTGTAGTCGTAAAAAAAACAGAGGGTATACGTTCTAAGCAGAGGGTATACGCTCAAGGTAGAGGGTATACTCTAGTGTATATATACTATAGCTTTCTTCAGAAACAGAGGGTATGCGGTGCTCCTTAAAAAAATCCAGAGGGTATAAAATCCCCGGCGTATACCCCCGTATACCCTCCACTACATCCCTGGCAACACCTACATTCAGACTGAATGTTTCCTACGCTGCCCTCCGCTTCGAGATTAAAAATTTAATGAAGCTGCGTGAAGTGGAAACGCAGAAAAAGTAAATAGAACACAAATAGAATTCGACGTTGACTGTTGTTAATAAGAACAGAATATTTCGACGTAAAATATAGACGATTTAAATGACGTATAAAAATCTTAGGAAGTATTCGACTATGTTAAGCAATGACGATGTTAAGCCGAAGATTGTCGCTTTTAAGCTAATTATTGATTGTGAAAAGTGCTACTTTCTGTATTTTTATTTTGTCTTTGTCTTAATAAATGTCAGTGTTCGTCTTAAAAATGAGTTACGATTTACAAATAGGAGTCTCATCCCACAAAGTGGTGTTCAGAAGAGACTGTTAACACAAAAATATTATTCATTTGTCTGAATTATCCATTTTACAGATTCAAGCCGTATATTATTCTTAGCGGTGTACGTAATATATTTTTTTTCTACTTCATGATGAAATTGGTTGGTATTCATGAACTGGAACTTGCGATTAAAAATGAAAGAACAAACAAAATAAAGGTTTTGCACAAATTCCTGTTTGATGTAGAAGGTAAAAGATTTGAAAAGAATCAGAGACTGTTCTGGTTTCGGTTATCAAACCGATATTTCCGAATTTAAAAATAAAATAACGAAAATTCAAGCGGATTTTTCTCTAAATGATTTGATTACAGTTTGTAATTTACTTTGCATTTCTAATGAAGGATCTTTAGTTGATCTTATGACGCGATTAGTTACCTATTTATCAGGTTAAAGCTTACTAAAAGCTAATGTTTAGAATGAGAGCGATACAGATTCAGAACCCGAATTGCCTTTAAATAATAATTCTGCAAGTAATGACATGGAATCATCAAATTTTGATAAAAACAAGCAAGTTTCAGTTGAAAGTTTTGTGCAACATCTACTTAGTTTTACTGATGATGAAAGTATTGTACCTCCTTTTAACGGAAGTTCTATTCAAGATATAAATGTTTGGCTCAATAATTTTAACGATGTTACTAGTATGTTTAACTTATCTGACTTTCATAAATTCATATTTTGTAAAAGATCCTTACGAAAAAAGCCCAGTTGTTAGAACAAACGTAATTTCATATCAATTCATATGGCAAACTTAGGCAACTCTTAATTTCAGAATTCAGTACCACTTATAATTCTGCCGATTTACATGATATATTAAATAAACGAAAATTGCAAGAAAATGAACTACTTGAAGAATATTTTCTTGTTATGAAGTAATTATGCTCGCGCGGTAACATAGAGGATTCCGCATTAATGCAATATATCATGAATGTTATACCTGACCCTCAGAATTCAGTACCACTTATAATTCTGCCGATTTACATGATATATTAAATAAACGAAAATTGCAAGAAAATGAACTACTTGAAGAATATTTTCTTGTTATGAAATAATTATGCTCGCGCGGTAACATCGAGGATTCCGCATTAATGCAATATATCATAAATGTTATACCTGACCCTGATTTTAGAAAATCAATGTTATATGGATGCCAATCCATTGTAGAATTCGAACAAAAAATCAAAATTCATGACAAAATTCTACATGACTATGAGAACACTAAATTTCGTAAAGTCAAACCTGAAATGCCAGTGAAAGTGAAATCCTTTTGACCAAAATCTGATTTTTTTGCTTTAATTGTGGTTGCTCAAATCATAAAAGTAGCCAATGCAGACATAAAGACAAAGGCCTTCGTTGTCTCTATTGATCGAATTTTGGGCATAGATCGGCTCAATGTAATCAACCAAGGAAGTCTAGAGTTAAGCCTGAAACCTACAATATTTCCACAGTTATGTCGAACACTTTTATGATTAAACAAGTCGTTATTTCGTCTGTACACGTTACATTATTGGTAGATACCGGCAGTGAAAGAAGTTTGCTAAAGGAAAGTTTTTACTGCAAACTTTCTACATTCTCGAACCTTGAACATTCAACCATCACATTATCTGGATTAGGAAATACTATAATCATACCCCTGGGTTTTTCTCTATGGACATTATGATACATGATTTTAATTATACAACTAATGTTTATGTAGTCCCAGATTATTCCATATTTTTGACCTCATTATTCGTACAGATGTTATACAACAAAGTATTTTAACAATTTCTGGAAATAATATTTCGATGAAAAAAATCGCGAAAAATGACAATGCGTCCAATAATTCTTTGAATAATGTTGCTTATGTGCTAGACGATCTTAATCTTGATCTATCTCATAATATCGATAAAACAATACGCTCAAAAATTTCAGAACTTATTCAAAATTATTCTCCCAGAAAAATAAAGACAACTGATGTTAAATTACCAATTCATCTGGAAAACGAAGAACCTGTCACTTGTCCTCCCAGACGGTTGGCGCCAATAAAGAATAAATTCGTCGAAAAACAAATTTCTGAGTGGCTCGAACAGAGAATTATTCGTAAAAGCACTAGTAATTTTTCATCACACATTGTTCTAGTAAAAAAGAATGATGGCTCATATAGATTGTGTGTTGACTATAGGAAGTTAAGTTCTAAAACACATAAACAACGTTTTCCATGACATTATTGATCATTTGCATTCTACAAAAGTGTTTACTACTATTGACCTTATAAATGCATTTTTTCATGCCGAAGTAGAAGAAAATAGTAGAAAATATACCTCTTTCGTAACACATTCTGGTCAATTTGAATTCTTATATATGAATTATGGACTTAGCGATGCACCCTTTGTTTTTCAAAGATATATTTATAAGGTTTTTCGAGAGCTCATTAATGAAAAATACTTATTGTCTATATGGGTGACTTAATAATACCAGCTGAAAACGAAATTGAAGGACTCCAGAAATTACAACGCGTCCTTACAACTACATCCGAATATCGTTTAGAATTTAATCTTAAAAATGCCACTTTTTACAGAGAGAAATTGATTTTTTGTGTTACCACATTGAAAATGGTCAATTGCATCCATCTCCCTTAAAAATTAAAGCTGTTTTAAATTTCCCAGAACCTATAAGTATCAAAGATATGCATTCATTTATCGACTAACTTCATATTTTCGCAAATTCCTTCAAGATTATTCTTTAATAGCTAAGCCTTTAACAGATCTCCTTAGAAGGGACACTAAATTTCACTTTGGTGACCAGAAACGTTCATTTAATCAGCTGAAATACATCCTTTCTTCAGGTCCTGTTTTAAGCATCTATAACCCTATTAATGAAACAGATGTTCACTGCGATGCATCTATTGACGGTTACGGAACAGTCCTCCTTCAAAAGTATTCTATTGACAATCAATTTCACCCGTCTACTTTATGAGCAAAAAAAAAAAAAAAACACAGATGCTGAACAAAAATATTTGAGATAATGAATTAGAAGTTTTAGCTGTCATAGAGGACCTTAAAAAATTTCGCGTTTACATTCTAGGCATTCCTTTCAAGGTAGTCACAGATTGCAACGCATTTACCCTTACTATGAATAAAAAAGATCTTTGTACCAAGATTGCTCGATGGACTTTAATTTTAGCTGACTATAACTATACAATCGAACACAGACAAGGTACACGCATGCGCCATGTCGACGCTTTAACTAGAAATCCAATATGTATGATCGATCATTCAAGATAATTTTCCTTCCAAAATCATACAATCACCGAACACTGACGAACATATACAGGCCATCAAAGAAATTTTGAAAACAAAGCCATATTACAACTATTTCCTTAAAAATAATGTTCTCTATAAAAATCATAAAGGTATCGATCTGGTAGTTGTGCCGGACGAAATGCAGCTAAATGTCTTTAACACGGTCATGACAAAGGACATTTTGGCCGTAAACGTTGTGAAGAACTCCTTAATGAAGAATTTCTCATCCCTATAATGTTAAAAAAAATTGATAAAATTATAGCAAATTGTGTAACATGCCTTTTGTATAATCGCAAACGTGGAAAACAAGAAGGTGAATTACAACCCTTACCTAAAGAAGAGACTCCTCTCCAAACCTACCACATTGATCATTTAGGCCCTCTTGAAACAACTAACAAAAATTACAAACATATTTTGTCTTTAACAGATACATTTACTAAATTCGTCTGGTTGTATCCCTGTAAAATCACTTCTGCTAACGAAGTTATATCAAAACTACGACAACAAAGTTATACTTTTGGGCAATCCTTCGACCATCATTAGCGATAAAAGCCTTGCCTTCACAAGTAAAAAAATTGCTGATTATTGTCAAGATGAAAATATAAAGCACGAGACAGTTACAACTGGTCTTCCCCGTGCCAATGGGCAAGTAGAGCGACTCAATTCCACCATAATTTCTGTAATCTCTAAAATGTCCAAAGACGAACCGACCAAATGGTTCAAACATGTTTCTAAAGTTCAAGAAGTCATTAATTCAACTTACCAACGAAGCACTAAAAAAACACCGTTTGAAATATTAATCGGTACAAAATTGAAACAGAAAGAAGATGTACAAATTATTGACCTTTTAAACAGTGCAGTCGAAGAAGAATTCATGAAAAACAGAGAAGAGCTCCATAAAGAAGCCAAGAAGAATATTCTGGAAATTCAACAAGAAAATCGCAAGCACTATAATTTACGACGTAAGAAACCCAATTAATTGAACAATTAAGTGAACCCAGCAAGGACCAAGTTTAAAGTTAAAATCTAAATTTTTAGGTCCGTATAAAGTAACTAAAGTGAAGTCTAACGACACAAACGACGTAGCGAAAATCTCATCAACCGAAGGACCGATAAATACTAGTTCGTGTGCTGAATACATGAAACCTTGGCCTGACGAAAACTGAAACTTTAAAAAAAAAATTCCTTCTTGTGTGTTTGTGAAAATTTTATAAATCAATGCTTTTAAAGAAATTTCTATGTGATGCTATGTCACTTCAAATCGACTGAGTGATCTTTCTGACGTGCAGATTAATTTTTTTCTCCTTAAGAACAATTACTTGTTTTTGTTTTTGTTTCTTTTTCAGATTCTATTTTAGCATATGTCGCAGCGGCAGCTCCAGATATCAGGAATGCCGCATGTGGGAAACTTCGCAAGCAACACCTACATTCAGACTGAATGTTTCCGAAGCTGCCCTCCGCTTCGAGATTAAAAAAGGTAACGAAGCTGCTTGAAATGGAAGCACAGAAAAAGTAAATAGAACGCAGAAAGAATTCGACGGCGGCTGTTGTTAAAAAGAACAGAATATTTCGACGTATAAAATAGATTATTTAAATGACGTATAAAAATCGTAGGAAATATTCGACGATGTTAAGTTAATAAAGCCGAAGATTGTTGCTTTTAAGCTAAATATCGATTGTGAAAAGTGCTACTTTCTGTATTTTTGTTTGTCTTCGTCTTAATAAATATCAGTGTTCGTCTTAGAAATGAGTTATGATTTACAAATAGAAGTCTTATCCCACATTATTGTTTAAAAATTGATTTATAAATAAATTCAGCATGATTTTTCAGTGAAAAACTTTCCATAGTTAAATTAGTTTCTAGTATTGAACAACATATTTTAAAATTATAAGTGTTAATGTAGTGAATATTTTAAGAATATGGGTTGGTCTTCGTGTGTAAATCGTATTTCAACTTGTTTTAATATCAATGTTGGGAGAATCTTTCAAATAATAACTACAAGTTTGAAATAAAATCAGAGTTCCACATTTGGTAAACAGCTTTAGAGAAAAAA
Source organism: Maratus speciosus (assembly GCA_963932465.1). NCBI lineage: Eukaryota > Metazoa > Arthropoda > Arachnida > Araneae > Salticidae > Maratus > Maratus speciosus. The sequence goes on along the minus strand of OZ010790.1, from coordinate 170,007,033 downwards.
ACTGGTAGAAATTCAGGGAAATTTAAATAAAACAATTTTAAATTGTGGTTAATCATAGTAAATGCTTCCGTATACATTTTTAAAGAAAAAAGGTAAATAATATTAATGTTTGTTTATCGTTTGACACATTTTAATTTGCTAATGCTTTTTTAGAGTTCCGTACTTAAAACGTAAAACGGAACCATTATAATATCACTCCTGTGTCTGTCTGTCACAGCCGTATTTCTCTAAACCTATTGAATGTAGAAAGTTATGTGGTTAAATTTACAAGAGTTCTAAATACTATGGATTGACATATTTAAATATTATTAGCCACTCAGAATTTTTTTTAACAAAATATATGGGGGCTAATTAAATTAATTGAAAAAACAAAACTTTCTTTTCTCTATCAGTTGGTATATCGTTCAAAAAATATCGTAATGAAAAACTCAAAAATATATATATTTTTAAATTTTAGGTTATTATATTTTTAGATATATCGCCGAAAATGTACTGCAGAAATGCCCCCCCCCCCAAAAAAAAAAATGTATTTTCTAATCTACTGAAACTAAAATTATATTAAACAAAATAGAGGTAGTAGGAATTTATTTAAACCTCGCAGAAAAACTATAGAGATTATCCTAGGTCACTTGTTTGTTTTTTTTTTTGAGAAAATGGCATTTTCCTGTTACACATAAACTTTTCTTTGCGGGCACTCAGCAGAGGAGTTAGGGGGTGGGACGCTTCAGGTACCTATCGACGAGAAATAATCCAAGGATTGTTGCTAATGATTTTCGAAAACAATTGTCGTTAAATAGCAGAGATATTAATTAAAAACCTATCTAGAAAATAGCGGAATACCCGAGGCGATGTTGCAAATTTGGGACCTCCTTTCAAAGCGCGCTTGGCACAATGACAAGATTACATTTTGAACAAGGTGTTTGTTGTACTTACCCTTGACCAATTATTTAACGTTAAATAAATAGTTAGCAAAAAAATAGCATAAATAAATAGCAAATTAAAACAAAGCTGAAATATAAAAAATATCTTCAAAAAATTGCTTAAAAAGAAAAATGGGGTAGATTTGAATTCATCATTAATAAGAAAATCATTGACTGTTTGTAGTTTCATTAGCTACTTGGAAAATATGATTTTTTTTCTTTTCAAAAATTTCGCCTAAATTTTAATCGCAGTTTTAAAAAATTATCATTTTTAAGTTATGAATGATTTTTTTTCTTTTGATTATTCGCACTGCCTCCTTAGCAGAAAGTTTCTTATTTTCTTTGAATTTAATTTCCATTTCATTTTAAATTGAAATAATTTTCTCCGATAAAAAAAAAAAAAATCATTTATTAAAAATGGTTATGAAGTTACAGTATTTTTTCAAAGAATGAAGGGAAATTACTGCTTTCAGTCACAAAAATGTATTGATCGAATATATTTTCAAAATATTCTAAGTGGTAAACCATTATTTAGAAAAAAATGAAACAACATTTATGAATTTATTATTATTTTTTTTTAAATCTTTCAGAAAAACATTATATGAGCTTACTTGAAAATTGATCCTCGAAAAAAAGCAGTAACATTTTCAATATAATATTGTATATATTAAAAGCATTTCCAATACTGAACAAAGCTTATTTTATTTTACAAACAAGAAAAGTATTGGATGTAAGAAAATGTGTTGATAATATCTGTGAAAGTAATATTTAATTCGTGGTTTAAGATCGATCACACCAATAAAGTTTTCTGTATAATGCATGGAATAATAAAAGTTATTTATATTAAGCGTTGAAATTTGATTTTTATTTTCGATGCAGTACGTTTGTAAAAATAAAACTGATTGAAGTTCAGAAAATTTGGAAAATATATAAATATATTATTTTGAAAGCGAATATTTCCATATTAATATATCTTGTAAAAAAGTTTATTTAATTGAACAGACTCTACCCATACTCTTTTTTAATGTATTAAAAAGTTAAGTAATTTAATTTAAATAAAATATAAAATGAAATGAGTAATTTAAACAATCTTTTCTTCCTGAAAAAACTAGGGAAATCGTTTTGATTTAAAATTAATAATGGATATACCACTTTGACTTGTTTCGTTTTTACTTTAAAATATTTTTTTTTTGTTGTTGTTAAGGAATCTGACTAGGGATATTAGTTTTCATTAACAAATTTTGCCATGGATGATTTATTATATTTTTGCAGTTCTGTACTTAATAAGTAAAAATGCCATTATAAGATCACTCTTGTCTGTCCGTCTGTCACGGCCATTTTACTCGTAAACTATGGAACGAGGAAAGTTGAAATTGGATGAAGTAATCAAGGCTATTGACCCACTTATTTATAGATTATTAAACATTCTCAAATCTATTTATTGAAAATGCAGTGAGGCTAATTTACTTGAAAAAAAAATTCTTTGTATATCGTGTCTGGCATCGAGTGAAAGCTTTTGGAATGCTGAACTCAAAAATACATTTATTTTAATTTTAGATATTATATTTTCAGAGGTATTGTCGAAAATGTAATGCGAAAATATGTTCCCTTCTCCCTCTTATTTCCTAAATCAGTATTAGTGCTTCGGATTAAACTCGCGTAGCGGAAAATATTTTACACAAGTTTAATCCGAAGCACTGCTATTTCTACTATTTCCCAGCTACGCATTTGAAATAAAGTGACGTATATGAAATAAGTGACGTATTAATAATGAATGGAACGGCAGTTAAATATTTTCCGCTACACAAGTTTAATCCGAAGCACTACTACTTCTACATCCAGCTACCCTAAGAATTATAGACTACCCCAGTTTAAACGAAGTGACGTAGTTCTATGAATCGAACGGCAATTTATGAAAATATTCCTTGATGATGGCTGTGGGATTGCAGACCGAAAGTACTCAGAAATTTAAATAAAATGTATATTTTAAAACTTGTAACATCTGTACTAATATTATTTGTCACTTTTTAAGTAAACGGCGAACTTTTTTAAAGTTCATATTATGCAGTTTGTGATTGGATCAAGGTGGAATATTGCATTTCGTCTTATGATTTTAATTTTCACCGTCACTTTAAATGACGAAGCATAAAAAATATCAATTAAAATAAGTTTTATTTACTGCACTGTGCATTTATATATAACTTTGATAATTTTAGAGTTCAATCCTGAGACCTCTGACTCGAATGCTGTTAGCATCTGTAAGCGTACTGTATCCAAATTCTTAGAGTGTCGGCCTCATAGAAGGCTATGGTTCCCTATTCAGTCATAGAAACTGTCGACGCACATAAGCCATGTACGCGAATATAAAATATTTTGTACCGAAGGTTGCCTCACTGGTAAGTGCGGAAAAATATTATGGTGTCTCTGGACTCTTAAAACTGGATAAAATGAAAAATAGAGACCATTTTCAACATTTATATCTTAAAATGTATATGATTTTAAAGCACAATTGTTATTGAGATGAAAGATATAAGTATGTCATCTTTCATTTTATGTACTCAAGATGCAGAATTAGCATTTACAGGGGAATCCAAACTGCAGATATTTAACGAGTAGAACATTGGTATAACAGGTTACGCGCACGATTAGAAAATAAATATTGCAACTAGAATGAAAATTTTGGTGCCTACTTATATTTCAGATAGTGATAATTACCATGAACCTTAATAAATTTGTATTTAAAGCATTTTTATATTTTAATACAAAGTTGTATTTAGCTAATACAAAATTTTGAAAATTTCGACAACATAATCACCTGGAAAATATATTTTTTTAACAATAAAAAGGGAATTTCAGGTTCACTTTATATAGTTTAACATGAAACGTATGTTTTGAAATTTTATGAAAAAATATTTAGAAGTTTTTGAGATATCCTGCGCGTTATGTCCAAAAACGCCTTTGGAGAAAAATAACTTCGAAGTTTCGGAAACGCCGCTTCAGCTATTGAGCGGGTATAATTCTAAAAGCCATAACTTCTGTTCTAATGAAAATTTCGAGGAAACAACCATATTAAAATGTTCAGAAAACATACAAGTTTAGTATCTAAAAAAATTAAAATTTCGAATATTTTAAAGCTTTAAGAGTCCATATACCCCTTAAAAGTGAAGGTAGTTGATGAAATAAATTGGAATATGCCCTTTAAGGTAACGATAAAAAAAATGAAAGTAGCAATAGACAAATTATTAAGCTATTAACCGAAGAGTTTGGCTGATTGTCGCCTTTTACTTTATCTCCGGGTTCTCATAAGTGGAATGCTTTGAAGTGACTTCCATTGCACATAAACACGCCTTTCTCTATTGCGTTACACTTTGTTCCTTATTACAAAGCTTTAAAAATAAACGTCATATTTTTTATTTCTATCTGATGCATTTCTAATTTTTTTCGATATCGTATTATAAAGTCTTTCCAGTTATTAAATGTACAATTCCAACTTACATACAAATGAATAATAACCATTTTATTACCCAACTGAAAAGAAGGGTTATGTGTTTCACGCGTATCTGTGTATGTGGATTTCTTTATACCCTCGAAACATCCCAACGGCTGGATGGATTTGTATGAATGAGATCTCTATCGATTCGTCTTAACCTTCCGATGGTTATAGGATAGGTTTTGTTTTTATAAATCCAAAATGGTGGCCGTAAGATACCAAATGGCGGTAGAGACCAAATGGCGAAAAAAAATTACGCACCCTATTGAGTGGCATATCATTGGATAGGTCTTTTAAAATGAAGACGATGTTTTATTGACCATTTTGTAGTCAGAAGCTCCGTTTAATTATTACACAACCTGGAAGTTGTGTACTTTGGATCGCTACCTTTAATGTAACTCTAACCTTCATAATAGACATCTATAGGCCACATCAAAAGAGTGCTTATAGATAAGAACTAATAATTAAACACAACTTAAAAGTCATCAATACAAGTAAATGAAAAAAAAGGTAAGTAATATAAAAAATAGTTTCATATTGATAAGAAATAATAAATTAGTTCGCTTTTTACGCAGTCGGGTTTTTTGATTTTTTAAATTTAATATATTATTATCATATATATTTTAAATGTTCGGTTGTGTTCTTCTTTGCAAATTAAAATACATCCTTCTTATTAGGATAATTCAACATAAATGAACTGAATTCGATTTTGATAATTTAATAGACGAATATTCTTGGCAAGTACAAAGGAGATTATGAAACACCATGAAATATTCATGTTTACATTTGCTAAACGTTCAAATTTGCGTTATTTTAGTTATAATAAACGAATAAATGAAAAAATGCGAGTTAATATCGTACAATGATTTAACTACATTATATTTGCATAAAACTTCATTTTATAATACCAATCATCGAAAATTTTCCTTAAACTAAATCTTCTTGGACAAAAGCATAATATTTAAGAAACAGCTCTGATTCATTGTTAATGCATGTATTTTCTTTCAACCGTTTTACAAATACCAACAAATGTAATTAAATACTTGTTATGACCTTCCTTTTTTCAGACATATCCTGATAATGTTCTGTCTTTTACAAGTTCCGTTTAGTCAATGTTTTCAATTTCTATTTTGTTATGACCTACTTTCTTGAGTTCTAATAAGTTTGAGCTGTAATATTATAGTTAACACCCACACAACAAATTAACCCATAAAACACGCCTGAAGAAGAACTATGGCGAATAGTTTGGAATAAATTCCTTACAAGGTCTTATTAATAGTAATAAGCCTTGGTGCAAGTGATTTTTATAAGGTGATTTATCACATAAAAAAGAAAATTATTAAAAAATAATTTTGTTATTTATAATAATATTTTAATGCCATTTTGATACACATATATCATGCAAAGAGTTAATCCATTTCTGTACGTTAACATTTGTTTGAAATGCTTTTACACAAATAATACCTATACAAAAAAATTCCTAAAATTTAAATGAAGAATTCAAAATTTAGTTACCTATTTTGCTGAAAAAAAAACAGCACGTGAAGTTTTTTAAATACAACCTCAAATTCAGTGTAATGACGTTGAGTTTTATTTGTAATTTATAGAAGCCAGGAAAATGACATAATAAAGTCTACTCAGTTTTTACAAAGCCTTTAAAAACATTATTTTCAAAGAAATATCTAAAAGATCTCGCTGGTAGCAATGAATTTACTACTTCTGACTTGAACTATGTCAAGTACAAGAAGAATTTCCCTGCAGCGCTATCCTTATACCCAATAACGAGCTAAAATGAGCAGGACAGGACAATGACATGCATTTTCAGTGACAATCATATTTTAATTATGGAAAATTATTTGTAAAATACAGAACCTGTTACCTTCCATACGTATATATTATATAAGGTATAATTATTAATTAGAAATTAAAAAAACTAGAAAAAGATATTTGTACATGATAGCAGAAAGCCTTTTACTTTCACACATCACAGTGTGACATGCCAGGAAAATGACAATCTGAAATCTTAAGTCTTTTAATTGCTTTATGTTTGTGTCATTATGAATAAAATATCTTTTGAAAATACTTCTAAGAATATTTTTATTATAATGAAAAAAGAAAATTGCATTATATAACATTAAATAGAAATTTTATTATGCGGACTACAATTTTCGTATTTTGTGATATTGACCCTTATAGTATCAGTAGCCAAAAAATGTAAATTTGCTAATCTAACGTTTGAATTGTCTATGATTTTTACAAATTTTGAAGAACGGATTTAAAATATGTATGCAAAAACACTCCAGCACGTTCCAGTTTTGTGTTATGATTAACGTACAGCATGATCAAGTGTAGGTTTATTTTTGTTTATATTATAATAATGCAAATATGCATGGAGAAAAAAAATTGACATTACTTACCAATGTATTGCAGTTTGATATATTTTACTTAGAAATATTTATAATTGCAGCTGGAAAATATTGCACATTTAAACATTAAAAGTTGGTAAAAAATGATAAATTAAAAAAATAAAATGGTTTTGTTTTGCACTTTATGTTTAGATAAGTCTTCCAAATTTATAACAACATCTGAAAATTACTATACATTTTAATATTAAAAAGTTATTGAAAAAATGATAAATCTACCCTATATATATAAAATCCTAATGAAACGACTGAATTGAAACGAATTTATGTAACGATTCTATGAAACGACTGATTAAACAACTGATTATGCCTCATGGCGATTTCTCCTGAAATATGGAATACTTTGCGATGAAATTAACACCAAAAATCCGTATTGTTCCACAGATCTCAAAAATGGTATTAGAATTTTTAAATTCGAATTAGTTTTGAAATATTTATTTTTTTCTAATTTTAAATACTTTTTTCTAATGATGGTAACTCAAATTTCAATCATAACAGATATATTTTTTTCAAATTTCAGAAAAGGTTATAATTTTAAATTAATTTGGCGACCAGTTTGACCCCCCTTAAATCTCCTTAGAAAAATGCTTTTTTTTTTCATTTCGTTATCATTCTATTTAATACAAAACATTCCTTTAAAACTGAAACATTTAAAATTAATGGCTTTCACTTCTTTCTTTTTTTTTTTTCTTTTTTTTTTTTTTGAGTGAAACGAAAAGAAAAATATAAGGCTCAGATGTCATATACGCACCGGGGTACCTAATTGGCGTTAAAATGGCGTTATTTTGCCTGACATGGTAACCTGCCTATTGTTGCTTATTCATTAATAAATGTTTATTTACATTTCTTTCCTTTTTATTTTAAAAAAAAAAGTTAAAAATTGCTTTGTTCTGTAGTTATTATTTTTTTTATTGTTATTTCATTTTAAAAATAATTTAAAACAATAGAAAATAATTTAAAATAAATAATGTAACTGGTATTCGAAAACGAGGTTTTCACCAAATTGTCGTAAAAAATATCACGCCAAACCGGGTGCTTATATGAAATCTGTGTTAAAAATTAAGTAATGCAAGAAATCATGACATTTAATTTCAAATTCATAGCAAATGGCCAATATCGCCAAATTATATAAATCGTCAAACCACTCGCCAAATTATACAAGTTGACGTAATTTTTATTTTAAATAACGAAAGAACAAATAAATTAGTATAAAAATGCAAATACAAATAAAGCGTCGAAATAAAATCACTTGATGTCGTAAACACATGTGACTTCCTTACAGTAAAGTGAATGTGACATATATGATCAATCATTATTGGAATTTAATCTTATAGACTGGCGATACATTTTTGGTCAATGGGATAACCAAGTAGTACCGTTTTAATTTACCACTCGAAAAATAAAAAAATGTAATTTACGAGTTAAAAAAAAAATGGTAAGTTTCCGTTATACGGACACCATTGTCGCCAAGCGCAATAGTTGGCGCAAAATGAAAATCACGTGAATTGCACATTTGAAATATAAAAGAAAAAACACTGTCGATAGTAAAGTGAGCCCTTTAAAAATATAACATTTGGAAACTACAGACGTTTACGAACTATTTTACTAAATCACAAATATATACTTAAAATAAGTGAACAAATAACTGTTATACATTAAAGTGTAGCAAATAATAGCAAATCACAATATGTCGCATGGTTTACAATAAAAATCCGGTACTACTTAGTTATTCCGGCGACCAATTATGTCAAATTATATAAATCGCCAAACCACTCGCCAAATTAACAAATTGTCATAATTTTTATTTTAAATGGCGAAAGAACAAATAAATTAGTATAACATTAATAAAAATACAAATAAATCGTCGAAATAAAAATCACTTGATGACGTAAACACGTGTAACTTGCTTAAAGTCAAGTGAATGTGACATTTACGATCAACCATTATTGACATTTAATTTTATAGTTTGGCGATAGATTTTTGGTCGACGGTATAACTAAGTGGTACCAAAAATTCTTTTCACGATCAGCGTTGAAATAATTGGTGCATTATCATACATTTTGGCATGGTGTTCGTATAACGGAAAAGTACCAAAAAATCTACTGGCGAGATTTGAACCCGAATAACATAAAAGTACCAAGAATTCTTTGCGATCATGGCAACTTTTATGTAGTTTTATTCGAAAAAATAACTTTGATTCTTTAATCAAAATGGAAACCTTTCTAATGAAAAGCGAAGGAATTGTTGATGATAGTCACATGACTTAGGCTATTATTATAGAAATTGTTTTCAATTCTAAAAACAGCGCAAAGAATAATATTTCCTAACGATTACAAATTTATTTACACATGGCTATTAAAAACAGAAAAAAAAAACTTTAAAATTACTATTAAATGAGTACGTGTTAAAAGCAGGAAAATATTGAAAATTATGTTTTGAAAATTGTATTTACACGTGAATATTAAAAGAGAAAGGAAACTTTAAAATAATAAATACATTAATATGCGTTTAACCCTTTTAGGGGCAAGGTTCTTCTATTCGTAAAATGTTGAAATCAGTGAATGGCACCGGAATTTACAAACAAATTTCGAAATACGAAAATGCTTTTGTTGACTTACTTAACAAAAGAAAAATTTTCATTCCAATATTCTGGTGCCAATGTGGCATTTAAGAACTAAAACTAAGTGGTCTGAAAATGAACAACCTCCCTTGAAGGGGTTAAAGCAGTAAATTGCACTTGTTGTAGTAAATTGTATTATATCAATCGTTTTATAACGCTGTTAAAAAATACCGGTCGGCAAAGACTCTGTTTACTTAATTCATTTTATTTTAGCACCTTTTCAAATGCTTAACTGATCTTCTTTAATCAAACACGAAAACAACCATTGGATGTCTTAACAGCACCTGATTCGGCCTTAAATTTTCGCAGTCAAAGGGAATTGAATGGAAACCCGTTTACAGGGAAATCGCTATAGGTTTTTTCATAATAATTTAATCTTCTCTAATCTTTTAAAAAACGATCAAATTAGCGTGATTTTAGATTCTGCGGTGTCTGAACGGGGGTTAGCGAGCGTAGCTTGTAGGGGGCAGAGATCCCTAGTAAAGAAATAAAATGGTTAATAATGTTTTGATTTGCAGTTTATACAGGGTGATTCAAAAAAGTTGGGAAAATTTTTAAGAGGTGATAGTACACACCCAAACAAACATTTTGTATCAAAGAATGCATGGTCGAAAACTAATCGTAAAAAAGTTAGAGGGCGCCAAAAGTTATGTTCTTATACGAGGCAAAAACACAAAATGAACGATTAAGTTAAGTTACGAAAACAAATTTAATGGCATTTTATTACAATAAGTGCTCAAAACATTGACCGGCAGCTGTTATGTACGCAGTACAACGGCAAAGAACAGATTGGCGAATTTTCTGAAACACACTAGGCACCACCGCACTGGCCAGATCTTTCATGTCTCGATTTTTTTTTTTTTTTTTTGGGGGGGGGGGGCAGCTAAAGGCTCTTGTGTATGAGACTCCCATTGAATCAGCAGAAGAACTTGTCGCGAAGCTTTCGGCTGCTGTAGGGGAAGTTCGCGATATGCCTGGTGTGTTTCAGAAAATTCGCCAATCTGTTCTTCGCCGTTGTACTGTGTGCATAACAGTTGCCGGTCAATGCTTTGAGCACTTATTGTAATCAAATGCCATTAAATTTGTTTTCGTAACTTAACTTAATCGTTCATTGTGTGTTTTTGCCTCGTATAAGAACATAACTTTTGGCGCACTCTACCTTTTTACGTTTAGTTTTCGACCATGTATTCTTTGATACAAAATGTTTGTTTGGGTGTGTACTATCACCACTTAAAATTTTTCCCATCTTTTTTGAATCACCCTGCATTTAGATATAATTTCCATATTTATAACAGCCGTTGGAAATTACTATATATTTAAATACTAAAAAGTTATTGAAAAAAAACGATAAATTAAGGAACTATTGAAATTTCCATGTTGTATAATTTTAGTTATAATTAATGAATAAATGAAAACATGCGGGTTAATATTGTATAACGATTTTAGCTAAATCTCATTATGTTTGCATAAAACTATATTTTATAATATTAATCATAGAATTTCTTCCTTAAACTAAATCTTCTTGAACAAAAGCATAATATTTAAAAAATAGTACTGATTCATTTTTAATGGATGTATGTTTTTTCTTTCAACCATTTTATAAATAACAACAAATGTAATTATATACACTTGTTATGACCTTCCTTTTTTCACACATATCCTGATAATATTCTGTCTTTGACAAGTTCCGTTTATTAGTCAATGTTTTCAATTTCTATTTTGTTATGACCTACTTTCTTGAGTTCTAATACGTTTGAGCAGTATTATTATAGTTAACACCCACACAACAAATTCACACATAAAACATGCCTGAAGAAGAACTATAGAGAATAGTTTGGGATAAATGTCTTACAAGGTTTTATTAATGGTGAGAAGTATTGGTGCAAGTGATTTTTATAGCGTGATTTATCACATAAAAAGGGAAATTATTTGATAAACATGGTACAAAAGATAATTTTACGATTCATAATGTTTTAATGCCATTTTGATACAGAAATATCATACAAATATTATACATCCATTTCTATATGTTAACATTTGTTTGAAATGTTTTAAGGTGACAGTGAACGTTAAAAAAAAAAAATCTTTTAATTTTCTTAATAGATATTTTAAATTTGATTTTGTGTAAATATACACTTCACCATAACTATATAGAAACCTTTAAAAGATATTACCAATCTTATTATAATTTTCAGATCTTTTAAAGATTTTAAACTTTAAAATGAAATTTTAAAATGCTCCTTGCGTTTTAATTTTTTAGATATTTCCCGAATTTTGAATTTTAATCACGAAAAACTTTATTACAAAAAAATCTGTGTATAGATTTATTTTAATCCCTTAAATAGATAAGTTTTTAGAGATATTTTTCTGAATTTCATATCGATTTTCATTACAATTCTGCCTTATAATAAGTTAAAAAATCAAATTTGATTGTCTTAATGAAGTCGAATTTTAAAATGCATACACAGTTGCTTTTTAAGCAATATCTTCCTTATCAGTTTCACGAACTTTGATAAAAATTTAAGTAGCAAAGAGCATTTCAAAAATAAAAATAAAAGCCGAAATATCAGTATTGAGAAAACAGATTTAAAGTATATTAAAAGGCCAAAAATTCGTTTGCGAACAAAATTTAAACACTTGAAACTGTTCGAAAAATAATCGCATCTGCATGCAATTTTCCACGAATGACGCAGTACGAATGCGAGAATAATAATACACACTAAAAGAAAAATCGATTTTGGGTCGATTTTTGCTCAAATAAAGGTCCGCGGTCCCCTTAAATGTCTTTACACAAATGATACATGTAAAAAACAATTTCTAAAATTTTAATTAAGAATGCAAAAATTACTTATCTACAGCGATTTTACTGAACTACAGTGATTTACAGTGACATTACAGCACGTGCGAATTTTTTAATGCAACAGAAGACAGTTAAAATTATATTTTAAAATATTAGAAAAATAATAATTTAAAATATATTTCAAAGTTTTTATTACAAAATAACATTTTTTTTTGCATACATATATGTATATACTTTGAAATACTAAAACAAAATATTTAAATATTGTTTTATTATTCTTTTTTATAATTGAGAATGTAAAATATCAGTATTGTATATTATATTTGAAGAAAATATTAACATAAAATATTTAATATTCTATGAACATATAACATCTGTGAACAAAATCTGATATATTTACTAACTATGTGTGAAAATCGCAAGGAAAATAAATATTTAAAATTAATACAGAATTTTTTAATAAAAAAAAACAATCATTTTCAAATACTCAAAGAAAAATAATTTATATTCCTGAAAAGAATTACATATTTACACTTTAAAATATCAGTAAACAAACAAATTTAAATTTGTTAACCTAACGTTTGAAGGAGTTGTTGTTCTTTTTACTACTTTTAAAGTATCGATTTCATATACGCTGAAAATCTCAAGAATGTTCCAATTTTGTGTTATGATTAATGCACAGCATATTCAAGTCATGGATGTTTTTCTTTGTATTATAATAATACAAATAAGCATGCAGAAAATAATGAACACTACTTACCAATGTATTGCAGTTAGAATTATTTTATGTAGAAATATTTATAACAGCAGTTTAAAAATACCATACATTTAAAAATAAAAATGTTATTAAAATATATAAATAAATAAATAAAATGGTTAATAATATTTTGCTTTGCACTTTGTATTTAGAGATGTCATTTTTCACTGAAAACCGACAATAAATCCCACCCTAGCCACTACTGTATCTCTTTTACTTTGATATCTATCTTCCTTAATTCTAGATATTTGTGGAATCTTTTACCTTGCTAGTTACGTAAACGTCTTAACCTCTCAGAAAAAAATCTAGATATTAATGTAAAAAATAGGTATTTTTAAAGACATTATCCACAGCAATTTCTGTGGGACCTTTTAAAAAAGCTCTATCTATATTTTCCCGAAACAATTTTGAGTTCCATGTAAAATGATTACCATGATGCCAATTACTGCACACTAGATTTAAAAATGTCTCTTTTGGATGTTTCTCAATTTATATAGTGTTCATGGGTTGATCCATTAACCATTAGGTAAAGAGAGTAGTAGACCTTTGGAAGTCCTCCTTGTATCTCGTACAACCATGTTTTGGTTTTGAATTTGCTACAAATATCCAATTTAGATTACTCATAATTGATACCAACCCTTAATGCTTTCATGTTTCCTTAATTTACCTTAATACACCGTAAAAAAAATTCTTTAAAACACGGAAATTATACTGGCAATCGAGACGCAAGTACTATTTCCGCATTTTAATGGAATTTGTTTTCCGTAAATTCCAGAAAAAATTCCGTTTTTTCACAAAATGTTTCCATTTTCTTTATATTTGAGTCTCAAAGACAAAATATAATATTTTTTTATGGAGAAACTTACATATTTATGAATTTGACAATTCGCTTTTCGAGGACACTTTTACATCAATAGCAGAAAATCAAAATTTAATTCAAACAACACTTACCCTGACGGATTCAAACCAGAGAACTGGTTTTAATTAAAAAAAAAACTTGTAGAACAGCCTATTTAACTAAAATTTAAATTTTAAAAAAATTAATTTTTTTTAAATCCCTACTACTTTTTTAAATATGAATATTTTTTTTTCAATTTTTTTCCTTGTTCCTTAGATTATACTACACTAGCAGGAATGACCGAGCTAAGATCGGTCAAATTTAGCTTTCGGTTTATCTCGATATATTTTCCCCACTGAATCATTCTTGCTGTTTTAGATGCAATTAGCTAGACCGTGAAACATAGTGACCCAAAATGACCCACTAATCGAACTTTTTCGAACATGCGACCTATCACAATGCTCTTCTCAAGCCTGAAAACGATGGAATACAAAATTTAGTGAAAATCGTTAGTCGTTTTCTAGGTAAAATAAGCTTGAGCCACGTTTATTCAAAAAACCACTAACCGAAATTCATCGACAGATGTGAGCTATTTCAATGTCTTTTTGTACTGTGAAACAGTATAACAACAACAACAAAAAAAAAATTGCCAAAATCGTTTGTACCTTTTTGAAATGCCGTTAGCTTGACCCCGACCCATTATCACCAAAATGACCCACTGATAGAATTTTCTTGAGCATGCAACCCAGCCCAATGGTTTTATCTTGTCCAGAAACGGTGTAGTACAAAGTTTTGTCAAAATCTTTTGAGCGGTTTTTTAGATACAGTTAGCTTAATCCTGATCCATTAGGACCCAAAATGACCCATTGATTGAATTTTCTTGAACGTGCGACCCTGCCCAATGCTCTTATCATGCCCGGAAACGGTATTATACAAAATTATGTCAAAATGTTTTGAAGCGCTTTTTAAATACAATTAGCTTGACCCTGATCCATTGTGATCCAAAATGAACTCCTAATTTAATTTCCTTGAACATGCGACCTAGCCCAATGGTCTTCTCGGGCCCAAAAACGATAGAATACAAAATTTAGTCAAAATCGTTTAAGCCGTTTTTTAGTTACAATTAGCTGGACCCTGGCCCATTGTGACCCAAAATGATACACTAATTGAATTTTCTCAAACATGTGACTTAGCCCAATGGTCCTCTCATGACCAGAAATGGCCGTATATTAAAAAATTTAGTCAAAATGTCTTGAGCTGTTTTTTAGATATAATTAGCTTGACCCTGACACATAATGACTCACTAATCGAATTTTCTCGAACACGTGACCCATCCCAATGGTCTTTTCGTGTCCGAAAACGATAGATTACAGAATTTCGTTAAATCGTAATGCCGTTATCTAGATAAACTTAGCTGGACCCACAGTGACCCGAAAATGACCCACTAATCGAATTTTCTTGAACACGTTACCCATCCCAATGGTTTTTTGTTGCCCGAAAATGGTTAGATACAAAATTTAGTAAAAATCGATTGAGCCGTTCTCTAGATATAATTAGCTTGACCCTGACCCATTATGACCCAAAATGACCCACTAATCAAATTTTCTCGAACACGAGACGAATCCAAATTGTCTTTTTGTTCCCGAAAACAGTAGGGTGCAAAATTTCGTCAAAATCGTTAGAGCCGTTATCTAGATAAACTTAGCTTGACCCCCTGTGACCCCAAAATGGCTCACTAATCGAATTTCCTCGAACATGTGACTTAGCTCAACGATCTTCTCGTAATCCAAATCTATAGAATATAGAGTTTAGTGAAAATCGTTAGAGCCGTTTTTTAGATAAAAATAGCTTGACCCACAGTGACCCAAAAATGACCCACTAATCGAATTTTCTCGAACACGTGACCAATCCCAATGGTCTTTTCGTGCCCGAAAATGGTTCAATACAAAATTTAGTTAAAATCGATTGAGCCGTTCTTTAGATATAATTAGCTTGACCCTGACCCATTATGACACAAAATCACCCAATAATAGATTTTTCTCGAACACGAGACCCATCCCAATGGTCTTTTCGCGCCCGAAAACAGTAGGGTGCAAAATTTCGTCAAAATCGTTAAAGAAGTTAACTAGATAAACTTAGCTTGATCCACGGTGACCCAAAAATGACCCACTAATCGAAGTTTCTCGAACATGTGACCTAGCCCAATAGTTTTCTCATGTCGAAAAACGGTTGGATGTGAAATTTGTCAAAATCGATTGAGATGTTTTTTAGATATAATTAGCTTGACCTTGACCCATTACGACCCAAAATGACCCACTAATCGAATTTTTTCGATCACGTGACCTAGCCCAATGGTCTTATCATGCCCGAAAATGGTAAAATACAAAATTTCGTTAAAATCGATTGAGCCGTTCTCTAGATATAATTACTTTGACCCTGACCCATTATGACCCAAAATGACCCACTAATCGAATTTTCTTGAACACGAGACCCATCTCAATGATATTTTCGTGCCCGAAAATGGCTAGATACAAAATTTAGTTAAAATCGATTGAGCTGTTCTCTAGATATAATTAACTTGACCCTGACCGATTATGACCCAAAATGACCCACTAATGTAATTTTCTCAAACACGAGACCCATCCCAATGGTCTTTTCGTGCCCGAAAACAGTAGGGTGAAAAATTTCGTCAAAATCGTTAAAGAAGTTATGTAGATAAACTTAGCTTGACCTACGGTGACCCCAAAATGACCCACTAATCAAATTTTCTCGAACATGTGACTTAACCCAATAGTTTTATCGTAATCCAAAACTGTAGAATATAGAGTTTAGTGAAAATCGTTAGAGCCGTTTTTTAGACAAAATTGGCTTGACCCATAGTGACTCGAAAATGACCCCCTAATCGAAGTTTCTCGAACATGTGACCTAGCCCAATAGTTTCTTCGTGTCGAAAAACGGTTGGATGTGAAATTTGGTCAAAATTGATTGAGCCGTTTTTTAGATATAATTAGCTTGATCTTGACCCATTACGACCCAAAATGACCCACTAATCGAATTTTTTTCGAACATGTGACGTAGCCCAATGGTCTTATCATGCCCGAAAATGGTAAAATACAAAATTTCGTCAAAATCGATTGAGCCGTTCTCTAGATATAATTACTTTGACCCTGACCCATTATGACCCAAAATGACCCACTAATCGAATTTTCTCGAACACGTGACCTATCCCAATGGTCTTATCATGCCCGAAAATGGTAAAATACAAAATTTCGTCAAAATCGTTAGAACCGTTTTTAAGATAAAATTTACACACACACACACACACACAATTTTTGCTCGCATTATAGTATAAGTTAAAACTGTGCATGGATTTTTAGATGTATGGGATATTACATTTAATATCAATCTTTTTCTCTTTTGTATAGTAAAAAGTCAAGGAAAAATAATTGAAATTCTTAAAAAAAATAACTATAACCTTGAATGTTAAATCCATGCACAATTTCATGTAGTATGTTTTTAGGATTATGGGAAAAAAAATTGAAGCAAAAATATTCATATTTAAAAAAATAGTAGGGATTTAAAAACATTTTTTTAATTTTTTTAAAAATTAAATTATAGTTAAATAGGCTGTAGTACAAGATTTTTTTTTTGAAGTTATATGAAATTATATTGGCTTTATAGTACCTAATATCTGTAGTGACATTATATTTAAGTATATTACAGTATTATTCAAAATTTTAAAAGTAGTTTAAAAGGTACTGTGTCCTCTTAAATTAGAAATAACATTTTACAGTCAGATAGTACTTGAGAAAAAATAATTTATGAAAATACATTTAAATACATTTTTCTTTTGATTTACAGCATATAAAATAAGTATTACTTTTATCGGAATAATTCAATAAATATTCAAAACATACTGTTCAGATAAGAGATAGTGAAACTGAATAAAATGTTACGCCGTGCTAAACATGTGTACCTTGCTACCGACCATTAGAAGGAAAATTCCTGCCTGTCCGCGACATGCTTAGGTTTTTTAATCAAATTATTAATTTATTGTTTGCCCAGACAATTTTGAATCGGGCAGAGAGAGCAAAGTATGCTGCCGAATATTCAAGATGTTAAAGCAAAACTAAATCAAACTACTGAAGAAACTAAGATTAATTACGCCGACAAGTTACAAACGTCGCGTAAGTCACAGCAGTGGATACGAAATTGAAGTAAAATGCGAACGTTAAAATTTTGTTAGGTCAATGTTTTATCTGAACATATAATGAGACAATGCGTTACCGCATAGGCACATATTCAGTAAATTGTATAAAAGATGAAATGGTTATCGAATAGACGAGTTCTTGTACGGAATTAAGAAAAACAATTTTTAAAAGTTGCAAAATATAATCTAGCAGTATCTTTTTTTTTATGACGAATAGAATGGTAAGGAGCGGCATATAATAGTATATGGGAGAGTGGGGACGAATGGGACACTTTTTACAAAAATAAGAAAATCAACTTTCTTTGACATCTGTACCACAATATCAAATACCAGTATTTTCGTCGCTGGAAGGAAAATCGAGGATTGTCAGCCACACATGACATTAAAAAATCATCAGTTCAATTTATTTACACTTTGAAGTAAATGAATATATTATCAATGTTTAAATTAATATAATACACTCTAAAAATATTTTCATATTACTAATTTATATTCATGTTATTAAAAAGAAGAAATTGGACTTGTCCCATTCCTCCACACCACCTTCTTTTATGTTAAACTTCTTGCATAAACAAAAATGTCGCTTTTAGGCTTAAATTATGGATAATATACAGTACATTGTTCCATATATAGAGAAACTATTACATATATGCATAAACAAGTCATTAATATACAAAAAGCATAAAAATTATATGAAGCAAAGTTACTTTTGATTCTTGAAATAATATTTTTCTTAATACAATTGCAAGCTTATGAGGATCAGTAATTTTTTTCAACTGAGGATTGGGCTACCACTGCTTCATTTATGTATGATTTATGAAATGTTTAGAATTATACATAAAGAGAAAACCTATTGTCACATTCCCACCACAGTCCCATTACACC
The DNA here is from genome assembly GCA_963932465.1 of Maratus speciosus. NCBI lineage: Eukaryota > Metazoa > Arthropoda > Arachnida > Araneae > Salticidae > Maratus > Maratus speciosus. The sequence goes on along the minus strand of OZ010790.1, from coordinate 169,988,090 downwards.
CCACTCTCCCCTACACATTTAAATCTTTTAACGAGTTTAATATTTTTATGCAAGGGTCGTACCTAATAACTGTTACACTTTAAATATAAGGAATGCTTTAAAAAACAAAAAAAATTCCGGTATTAAATTTAAGATAAAATTGAAAAAAGTTCGCATCTTTGAACGAATTCGCCCTTCTCGCGAAGTCAAAACATGGTTCCTACTGAAAATGGTATATCACCATTAAAGAATGTCAGATGAAAATATAATATAATAATTTTTCTCTTGAAAACATGCATTGTAGAAAATTATCCTGTGATAGCCTCTAGGGAAAATATAAGATCATGCTCTCTTGATTACAAACATTTTTAAAAAGTACTTTTTGGAAAGGAAACAAAATGTTAGTACGCTTAAAAAAAAAAAAAAAAAAAAAAAAAAAAAAGATTTTTATCTACAATTAGTTACGCAACAAGGGCAATTGATCTTTTACAAAACATCCAATAGGAAACCAAAATATTTAAAATGATGGAAAGAAAATGCATACATTATTATACTCAGATGGCAAAAATGTATTTATTAAAAAAAAATTTCATATTCTTCCTCCTATTTCGCTGTTTCATAAAAGAATATAAAATAAGTAAGGTTAATTGGAGAATGGTACATGCAATCATGTTCTAATCATGTGTGAAATATGTGGTCATGTAGAGAAGCTGGAATACCAAATATCTATGGTTCGAGTTCCATCGCGGTAAGAGTCGGATGTTTTCTGAATACCCACTCAAAAAGTTTCTCTCCACATAATTCACGTTATCCTTAAAAAGTTATTTCATTTTTGTCTTATAAAACTTATTTCAACAAAATGAGAATTCCTAAAAAATACAGACGATACCTTTATTAAACAAAAAATTTATAATCGGTAGTTCATAGAAATGAAATATAATATAATAATCTTTATGTATAATAGTTATATAAAGATATAATATTATATATACCACTCATTATTATTATATATTACTTATTATTATTATATATAATATTATATAGTAATATAATATTATATATAAAAATTATATATAATATTATAATATTATATATAATATAATAATGTAATAATCTCTTAATATAATAAGAAATTTCTTAATAAAGTGCGGAAATTGTACTACCGTTCCGATCGCCGATGAAATTTCCGCATTTTAAGGGATTTTTTTTTTTTTTTTTTTTTTTTTGTAAATATGATGGAACAAAAGAGTTTATATTTTACAATGAAATGATTTAAATTCAATGCTTTATTCCAATGACTTTTCTTAATAGATTTTCTTCTAAAATAATTTTTTTTTAGTGTAATACCACCACATATTCGCATGTTGGTCTTGATTTCATCATAAGTTGTACAACTTTTCAAGAAATGTTTGATACAATTCGAATCACTTTTATTAATAAATTAAAAAAGAATTAGGTATAAATTTTATATAATTAGTGGAAAGTAAAACTGAAATAAATAAATAGTAAACGAAAAAAGAAATCATCTTAACATTTTCAGACTCTAAGTAAAGATGTTTCAATTTGTGAAAAATTACGGCGACCATTATTACTTACCCACCATACGTAGTATAGGGTCTCGTAATCGTTTTTAAATTTTTCGAAAAATTTTTTTGGCGGATTTACACGTTTCAGTAACTAGAAAAAAAATTGCCGCCCGTCTGTCTGTGTGTCTGTAAACGCTCTATCTCCCGAAAAAATTGAGACAGAGATTTGAAATTAGGTGTGTACTTAGTATGTAATAATGGTAAGAAACCTATTGAATATCAGTAACCTCGATTATCCGGCACTATATTTTTCGGACTCTCGAAATATTCGTTCTGAAAAAAGGAATATAAATTTTTTCGAAATTGTTTATATTAAGGAGTTAATGTAAAAGACAATAAAAAAAACATAAATTTTGCATAAAAGATGAAGTCGTTCGGATAATTAGTTGCCGAGATACTTGTAATCCTATTTTTCTCAATCTTCGATTTTTCATGACCCTATATTTCATTCGAATTTCAGTTCAAAGATGTATTTTAATTGGAAACAAGACGCTTAATCCGACACAGTAAACTGTTAATTAATATAATTATCATTTTTGATGTTATAAGGATGTTTTTTTACGCAATTCGGTACTACTCAGTTATCTCGTCGATCGATATCGCTAAATGCCGCCAAGTCTATCGCCAAATCTGGCGATAAAAAACTTTCACCAAAAGTGACACCAACTTGGCGCTATCTTCGGTATTTCACCAAATTCTGATAAGCTCCCACTGTAATACAATCAGGGTCCTGTTTTGTAAAAAATATTTAAATATGCGTTTAAATTTTATTTTCGAATTCCGATGAATTTTATTAATAGTTTGTTTACACACGTTTTATTTTCATATTTTATATTATGCATATTCATCATGGGTAAGTATTTCGGTGACCCCCAACGACTAGTTTTAGGTCTGCAAGCAGATTTGAAATTTTAAGACTTCCTTTAAATACTATTTTTCTTTCAATTAGTTTAATTTAATAAAGACAGTATTATTTAAGTGAACGATGGAATTAATTTTTTCTTTTTTAATTTTCATCACAGAGATATGAAATTTTGTGGAAATATGCATTTCATCATAAGTATGTAAAACACCTTAAAAAAAATTTCCAATCTTATATAATTTTAAGATTTTTTTAATTAAAATTTCAAAACAAAATTTTAATACTTAATTTAAATGCTCCTAGAGTCATAATTTTTGGGATATTTCCTCGATTTTACATTTTAATTTCTTAAACTCTATTACAATCAAATCTGTGCATCGATGTTTTAATCCCTTGAATAGTTAATTTTTTACGGATTTTTTTCTGAATTCGATATCTATATTCATCAAAATTTTGCCTTTAAATAAGTTAAAAATCAAATTTAATTACATTAATGAAGTCGAATTTTGAATGCATATACAGTTTCTTTGTAAGCAATATCAGGATTCTTTCTTATTAATTTCTTGAATTTTCATAAAAATTATAACGCATAAAACATTTCAAAAATCTACAAACGTTGAAAAATCAGTTTTGAGAAAAAAAGGTTTAAAGTATATTGAAGGTCCGAAAAATTGTTTGTATACAAAATTCAAACGCTTGTAACTTTACGAAATCTAATAGCATCTGCATGCGATTTTTCGCAAATGGCTCAGTACAAACTGGGGAATAATAATGTACAAAAATATTTTTCGATTTTGGGCTCGATTTCTGCTCAAATAAAGATCCACCATCCCCATTAATGAAGGTTTCTATTTTGCTGGGTAAAATAATATTACATTTTGTTTTATTATTCATAGAATTTTGCCAAGTAAAAAATATTTGGTAGCTTTCAAATCTAAATTGGTAAAAATAAGTACAGTCGTGGAAAAAAAAAAGTAAACACCCCCTACTAACTCCTCAACAAATTATCATAGAAGAAAGTTACTGGTACCGAACGAATGGAAATAAAGTCTACTTTTAAATGATGTATATAAAATTTGCTTAGAGGGCAATCTACATATTAAAACAAACCATAACTTCATTTTTTTCAATAGCAGTACACAATTCTGACAGCATAAATGAACTCTACACCCTTCAATTAGCCTAAAAACGAATTTTTATGCAATTCGTACCATAAGTTTCCGAGAAATTAATTATTTTAAAACGAGCGTATTTTAAGGGCTGTATCCAAATTGAAGTTCGGTACTCCACTGTTGACCTAGAGAGCCCGCTTCCTGATCAAGGCGGCACTCAAGCAATCGTTGAAGACGGCTAGATTACTGCATAGCATAAGAAATTTCAAAATATCTACTCACTAGCATCGTAGACGGCCCCTTAAACCATTATTTTGCCGTTTTTTAAGCATAATTTGAAAACTACTTGGAAGAAAAATGTGAAATTTTGGATTTCCATAAAGCAGGACTTAATAAATCTAAATCCATCAAAAAAATTGTAGGTTGCAATTCATAATTTTTTCGCATATTAATTTCATAAATCATAATTCATATCATAAAATTATGAAAATTGCAAATTCAGCGTATTTATATTTGTTACATTTTAGTATTATTGCTACGAAAAAAAAAAAAAAAAAAAAAAAAAATAGCACATTAGGAGCATAATTTCAGGAGATATAAATAAAAATATGCAAACGTAATTTAACATTAGAAGCACTAAATTTTGAATGTATATAATTCAAAAACTTATCATTCAAATTACTTGAAATTTTGTGTCTAGGCATAGTTTGAACCGAAGATTTGAAATATCTCGTTAAAATTGGGTATTGCCATTGAAAAAAAAAGTTTGGATTCATTTTAATATGTAGATGACCTCCTAAGAAAATTTTATATACATCATTTAAAAGTAGACTTTATTTCCAATCGTTCGGTACCAGTAACTTTTGTCTACGATAATTTGTTGAGGAGTTAGTAGGGGGTGTTTACTTTTTTTTCCCATGACTGTACATTGCAACGCGCAATCCATTATACCTCATGCAGCATGGGGTACAATCAAAAAAACAAAATACGTTTCTCTCAAAAATACACTTTGCGGAAGTCCTCGACAACTGCGATTGATAGAATACGGGATTTAAAATATTAAAATAGTTGGATGCACATTGTAGAATTTTGGAATAAAATGAATTTTGGAAAAATAGGCACAAATTATTTATGAAAAACTATTAATTTAACACAATCAAACTGATTGATTGATAAAGTTATCACACAAAAAATTCTTGCCAGTGTTCGGCCCAGCTAGCTTAAATGGTAGAGCATTGGCACTGTAAGCCAAAGACCTGGGTTTGTTTCCAGACCTAGGCATTTTTTCCCTCAGTTAGAAATATTCATTTCGTATATATGAAAAGGTGTTGGTGTTGTTTATGATGACCAATTATCTACACGAGGCATATAAACCCAAAGGGAGGGGTGCCCTCCGTGGGTGTCTTTCTAAGGGAACCTAGCCCGTATTTACACAAGGAAATAAAGGGTTCGAAGAAAAACACGGGAAATTCCGAAATATTAGGCTGACGGGCACAAGTGGATTCGAACCCAGCACCTCCCATCTACCAGCTTTGTGAGCAGAACCTCTCGACCGCTGGTGGGGCTTATCTTTGAAAAGAATACTTTTTTTTAAAGAATTGTTTTAATGACTGTAAATTGCTAAAAATTCAATGTGTTTGTTTTGTTTTGATCCATTTAAGGCAGTAAACCTACATATTATGAAATTCCTCTTTTTTTTTTCTTTTTTTGTAAGATTCTCAAGGATTTAGATCTTTTATCTTGAAATCATATCAACATTCTACGAACTGTCTTCATCCAATCACCTTACCCCTTTGGCTCTAAATAAGATGTTGAATTTTTTTTAAGTCAAAAAGATGTATTTCTATGTGCGCAAAATTTTTTAATTTTATTTTTGAGAAATTATTTCATACAAATTCATAAAAATTCTTTTGTTTTTTAAGTCATGTAATTAGAATCTCCCCATAAAGTATCCCATGCATACATTTAATGAAATGTAAATTAGATACGTAAATATCCAAAAATTGTATTAGAAAACAGGTTGTTGATAATATTTACGTATATTTACATAATTTATTTGTTTAATGAAAATGACAATTTAGGAATAAACTTTTACATTTACATTTTAGACACATTTACAATTCAATTTTTAATATGCATTTGCAAATATCCTTGCTATATAACAATTTTTCAATTATATACTACAACTCATATTCAACACTTTATGATGCATTCATAAAATAAATGTTAACAGATTTTTTTTTAGGTAAATATGAAAATTATACTGCCAATCTGAATGCATACGCTACAAACGTACCAATTCCTTTTTTCAAAATGTAAAATATATGAATAACTTAATATTGGTCTAAAATAACCTTAATAATAATCCTAAATATCTGTGTAAATTTGTTTCCTTATATATAATAGATTCAAAAATATTTTAAGTACTTAGTCAGAAAATATTTTATTTCAATAATAAAAATAAATTAAATATTCGATAAAAATACCAAAATCTGTCTTATACTTAAGAAGGTAAAATTATCGTTTGAGTAAGTTATGACATTAAGTTTCGAAGTGTATTATGCGAAACGAATATAGTTAAATCATGTAAAAGGAACAAACATATAAATTTTCGTTAAACGTAAATTTCATACTTTGTAGAATTATTTTCTAAACCTGAGTCATTTACTTTGAAAACGTTTGTCAGAAGAATTTCATATTCAATTGATTAATGCATATATTTTTATAATAAATTCTTCTCAAAATGATTTGTTCTTAAAGTCATATTTAGTTATGAAAAATGTGCTTTTAAGTGACCTTTTGTCGTTAGAATTCTAGACGGTTCATTGATTAAGATCATTTACTGCATTTTCAAAAAGTATTTCTTTTCATTGGATCTACGAGAGTTATTATTTATGGTTTATTTTACAAAAATGATTATATGTAAAATAACTATATTCGCTGTTTATTCCTCAGTGCTTATTTAAACGATAGAAAAATTGAATTAAAGGATATTTTTTGCTATGATGAATAGAAAAAAATAGACTACTTAGAATGACCAGCAGATATGATAATCTAAAATGTAATTACATCGATGTTTACTTTATTCATAGATATAAAAACCTAACTTATTCCTTTATTTAACTAACACCAACAAAATAAATGAATAATAATAATAATAATAATAATAATAATAATAACAATAATAATAATAATAATAATAATAATAATGCTGTTATTGTTTTTCCCTTCAATACTTTTGGGGCAAAAACAAATGCAGCGAAAAGTATGCAAGGGCACAATCATGGAAGAACATGAAGGGAACAATGTACCTATTAAAGTAGTATTTTTTTCTAAGTACAGCTTCAACCATTTTTGTCATAAGGTTTTATCCATGACTTCCTGATAAAACTTTCCAAGTTTTATCTTTAGTGAAATAATTAACACATCTTCATTAATGCACGTACGCTATACGTGTAGATACAAAAGACCCTATACATGTCAAAACAACCTTGTAAAAATAGCATCTTACAATATAATCGTGCCATTCCTTACAAAATGAGAAAATTTTTTTAAAAAGCTGCCTCCACATAATAACAGATTTTAATAAAACTTGGTACATAGATTCAATTTATACATAAATACAGTTATGCTCGACACAAAATAAAATATGTTGTAAGTTTGGATATTTAAAAACTTGTGTCATAGAATGGCTTGCGTTGCAATAGTTCAAACTTGAAACTTTGAGATTCTGTATCTTGAAACTTATTTAACATAAATTAAAAATATTTATAATACTGCAATCTCTAGGAGATTATCGACTTATTTATTTAATAATGATAGTTTGGTAACACCATGATTATTTTTAAAGTAATTGTTAAAATTGAAAATTTGTCAATTTCGAAAAAATTAAAGTAATTGCAAAAGTGAAAGAAACTGAAAAACTTCCGTGAAATCGATGTCTGATACAGTGTTATATATGAAAATCACATTGCCGAAGATTGGAAGTTTTCTTTTATTTCCTTCATCTTCAGAAAAGCTTAGAAACTATACAAGAATACAAAATCATAAATTTTCCTATTATGTATGTACAAAAAATCAAATGAAGGAAAATTAAAACATCAACAATAATGCATAGGCATAAAGGTCAATAAGATCCTGATATTCTTTAAAAAAATTCGAAATTGCTTTTTGATTCCTAGTATAACAGAATCGAGTTCAAAAAGGTATAGATCGGAAAGCGGCTGCACAAACCATCATCTTATCGAGTTGACGGCAGAAATTCCAGGATTAGTTTAAACTCGATATAATGCAACTTGTCTGTCAAGACATATCTTGGTGAAAAACACCTGCAAGTCCCATTTTAGTGGCTGATTGGTAAGTTTGCCATTTTGTTTTCCTGTTCCCAGCCCTCACGTTTTCTTACCGTTGGGTGCAGGCAAACATAATGATAAACTTACCGATTGAAACCAATGACAAACCTATTTTCTACAGGTGGTTTCCACCGAGATATGACTTGGCAAGCCAGACGCATTTTAATATGCTAATCGAGTTTTGTCTAATCCTAAAATTTCAGTCGTAAACTCGATGAAATAATATCCTGTGGAATCGCCTCCCAGTCTAGTAATATTTGTTACATTCTATGGACCATTTTATGAAGACATAGAGAGTTAGTTCAAAGTGTATTTTTTCATCTCCTAACATTAAGGAATTGTTTTGTAAAGAATTACGAAATCCCTTCAAAAGACCTATAAGTATATGTTTTGGATTTCAATTAGATAATTTATGTTTATTATATGGAGTGTAATTGGACATCAAAGTTATGATATGTTTGTGACCATCTCGCAAATGATTATTTTTTTTCTGCTTGCTAAAATTTAAAAAATATCTGTTAATAATCTTAACTTAAAATTATATACATCATACAAATGGCTAATGTGGACATTAAAATAAATTACTGCACTACGGCATCCTAAAAGGAGAATATGCATATTTATTTAATAACTTCATGTTCAGTGATGTATGTGATATAAAATATATAGACATAGATAAACAGGATCTTGAAACTCAGTTTATGTAATGTATTCCCATACATGAATATCATGTACTCCAATAAATTCAGTATCAGATTTAAAACAGATGAAAATATTATTTATGAAATTGAATATTTTATTTGATCTTTATGGAAAAAAAAACATGTAAACGTACACTGTTATCAAATACTTAAGCAAAAGAAAATCCAATATTACTTCAATGAACATCTAAATATTTACAGCAGCAATTTTAGAAGAACTCGGTAATGTACTGGAAACGAAAGTAATCAGTTTAAAAATGCTTTGTGATTTTTAAAAATGTAGGGTAGACCGGAGCCCATTTACGAGGATTTTCTTCAATGAACTTTCTAATTTTTATGCTTCAACTTAGGAAATTTTAGACATTGTGGTTTTATGAAGCAGTTAACAATGTCAAAATTTGTGTATTCAGGTGTTGCCCTATTGTTGTTTTTAACCGAAAAAAAAATGTTTTTTAGGTCCAAGTCTTTTGCGTAAACTTGCCCCGGGAACGGGGCAAGTTTACTTATATTATAAGTGATATTATAAGTGATACCAAGGAGTAAGTAAAACAAATATTTAATCAAATTGAAATGATTTATTTATAACTTAAAGCACTGTTTAAAAAAATGCAAAGAGAATTAATTAAAGGACATTTTATAGGCTAACTGAAAACATAGTGCTTATTGCTAATTAAAAACAGAAACATATTTAGTCATCTTCATCATCACTGTTACAGTTTTTTACAAACAAAAAATAAAGTATTTCCTTTTGCACACTTGTCATGGGACCACCTTTTGTATCTAAGACATTGAACCCAGTCTTAACCTTTATTGGATTGATTGTATGATTTCAAACAATAAATACATACACAGTTTTCATCTTCGTCATCAGATTAATTCACTAATTTCTTTATTCCAGAGTGTACAAACTTTTTCCCTTTTGCAGTTTTTGGTTTCATACTTTTACCTTTACTGTGTTCAAAGTTCTGTTTCCATAGAAACTAGTAAATTTTTACGTAATTTCTTCTTTTTGAACGTGCGTAAAGGTCAATGCGTAAACGTTCCCCGACACCATGTTTGGATTTATTTTTAACGTGCAACAAAAATTAATAACATTTCTGTTCATACAAATACAGTTCCCAAAAAAGGATAAAATTCTGCTAATGTTCATATATTTGTTTATCCTTAACTAAGTATTATTAGTTCACAATAAGTTTCAATAAGTTCAACACAAAATTTACTCACCTTGACAGGAAACAAATTATCCTTTCCTCATGCTAGACCGCAGCTCGATTGACGCTCAGAAACGTGTGAGAATACCTACTAGGGAGCAGCATCAATCTGTCATGACTGGTGGCGCGCCAGTTTAACTCGTTTTGGAAAAAGTGCACTGCCTAAACGTGCCCCATGCGTAAACCTGCACCGGTCTACCCTATTTCATTTTATTTATTTATTTATTTATTTATTTTTGTGATTCATATTCCTTGGATTTAAAATAATGTTTGTCTTTTTATAGGATTTTTTCTTGATTAATGCTTCATTTAGATGTATTTGTGATGAAAATCTTTCCTACTAGTTAATATGTTTTTAATTATAGATTATCGTTTTACTTTGTGTATGAATCCGTTGTTTGCAGATGAAATAGCTTTTCAGATATACGAAATAGGATTCTAAGTATTTTTTTTTTCCTTCTCTACCTATTATCAAATTTTGAAGATACATATATGCAGATTTTTAAAATGTTCCTGTTGACGCAAATGAAAAAGCAACATTCTGACCATTTTTAACTACAGCAATCGTATAAAAATGTAAAAAAGAGAAATAACATTAAAAAAAAATATATGGGAGGACTATTTCATTAACATAAGACTATTCCACTACTTATTTTGAACTATTTTGCATTTACTTCGCCTACTTGTATCCAAAATTATAACGAAAAACGTTCGAAAATTGTAACATGTTTCAACTGTAGGAAAATCCTGATCAAAAGTATAATATTCCATGTATAGAGCACTTCTAAGAAAAGTATGTGCATTTAGGACATGTGAGAGGTTTAATTGCTATTTAATTAACCATTGTAATATTTCTAAAATCTCTACTAATATTAGAAGTCGTTAAGTAATTTATATATATATATATATTAATTACATTTTAGCTAATACTAATCCATATATCTGCACATACTTTTATAATGTACTTTTTTTAAGTTAATGAATCAACTTTCCAAAACAAACTTCCAGGAGCAAACCCTATCCAGAAAAGATTCTTTTAACCAACAATAAATTTTCCTTTAGATAATTTTATTACCTATGTTCTATACGTGACTGAGTATGTTGTACTTGATTTGTACTTTGGTTTACTTCAGCGTAATGTTTCTCTGAAACATAATTTGGCGCTTAATCTTTTTTTGGATCTTACACCAATAAGCTTATTTCACCTAACTATCAAAATGACTGATGACAAATGTAAAGAAAATTAAAGAAATGCAATTTCGGAGAAAAGACAAATTAAATAACTTTATTGAATTTAAAAAAATGATTATTAAAAATAATATTTTAAACTTAATTTATTAATCGGACAGATAAAAATGCTTCTTACGTTTTTCATTAAAATTAGTTATAATAAAAATCAATAAGGTCAAGGTAAAAGTTATTTAAATATACTTTAATTGCAAAAAAAAAAAAAAAAAAAAAAAAGGGACATAGAGATGACCCAATTTCATTATCCAATGAAAGATTTATTAAAGTATATCTGGCTACTTTATACTTTTAAAAAAAATTAATGGATCAACTTTTTAAAAATAAACTTCCAGAATCAAACCCCAGCCAGAAAAGATTATTTCCACCACCAATAAAGTATTTCTTAGATGATTTTCGTATCAATATTCTATACAAATACTGAGGATATAGTACTTGATTTGTGCTTTGGTATTATTAAATTGTAGCTAGCTACTTTATACATTTTTTTTAATTAATAGATCAACTTTTAAAACACAAACTTCCAGAAGCAAACTCCATCCAGAAAAGATTCTTTCCACCACCAATAAAGTATCCCTTAGATGATTTTCGTTAATTAAGCGTACTGCATCTCTGTAACATGATTTGGCTCTTAATATTTTTTGGATCATACATCAATAAGCCTCGTTACTTGCTGTTAAAAGGACTGGTGACAAATATAAAGAAAATTAAAGAAATACAATTTAGAGGAAAAGAGAAATCAAAACGACTTTATTTAACTTAAACTGTGATTTTAAAGAATAATATTTTAAACTCAATTTATTAATCAGACAGATGAAAGTAATTTGTATATATATATATATATATAATTAAAATAAGTTATAATGAAAAGTGCATTAATTAATAAGGTCAAGGAAAAGATTGTTTAAATATCCTTTTATTTCAAAGAGAATGGAACATAGAATTGACCCAATTTCATTTTCAATGAAGGATTTATTAATGTGGAACTAGCTGCTTAAAACTTCACAAAAAAATTAAGGGAATCCAATTATAATTTTTAAAGGTAACAAACTTCATATTTAAAGAAGAAAATTCTTCTTCAGTTTGAAGTGTTTCTTTGTTAATCATACTTTAAAACAAGATAAAATTTTTGGTATTTTTTAAATTTTCTTTCTTGTTTAATCTTTGTGTTAATGGAATTAATTCCTTTAGTTAAGGGAAATTTTTAACTACTTGAAAAGTAATATAAAGTTGTTTGAGCAAGATTTTGAAGTAGATAAAAGCTTTATATAATTTTGAAGCACCGAGAAATAGTTAGATCCTTTATTTGAAATTTAATTTCAGGAAGCGATGCCTTATTTTTTGCTTCTTTTATTACAATGGAGATGGAGATATTTTAAGATGTTTTATTTGAATTATTACTTTTTTAAAAAAAAGGGGGGGGGGGGGTATCTTTTACTTTCTTGGTATAAACTTTTTTCACTATGAAAGCAATATCTTTAATAAAACTTGATAAAAAATTTTAAACAGTAAATGTATTAAATTATATAGATTTAAAACTTATACTCCTTGGTCGGTTGCTCTCATAATTTTTAATTAGCTTATTTATAATTCAAGCAGAAATATATTTTTTTTGTTGGAGGCAATTTGCTTTCACTTTAAAAGAGCCATTTCATGAAAAACTGACAAAATGTCCTACACATGAAACTATATCTATAAACTTGTATGTTTTTAGAATGTAAACTAAAAATTAAAAATAACCAAAAATCTTAGATTTTCATAGTAGTATAGTTGTTTTAATTTGACTATACAATAGCATTGTTAAAACAGCAGTAATATGTAGAAAAACTGTCCCACACGTGATATGGAATGACCTCTTAATTGGTTTAAAAATCTCCACATTTTAAACTTTAAACCTAAGTGGGTTGCCTGCTTATAATAGGTTAATAAATCTCCACATTTTAAATCCTACACCTAAGTAATATGCCCATTTCATGGCCCTTCCATGAAAAAAAAAGTCCTGTGCGTGACACTTGCATAAATACATATATCTATTAACTTATAAGTTGTTAAAATATAAACTTTAGATTAAAAATAGCCCACTATCTTTGATTTTCAAATTACCATAGCTGTTTTAGTTTGAGGATATAATAACATTGTTAAAACAGCAGAAATATCCAGAAAAGATGTCCCAGACGTGACATGGAATGGCCCAAAACCAGTATTATCAATAAAACTTAGTAACTTTAAAGACTAAATGTATGTGGTATTTATGCCCTTTGGTCTATTGCTCTCACAATTTTTATGCAGAAAAGCTATCCCAGACGTGACATGGAATGGCCCAAAAGTAGTATTATCAATAAAACTTAGTAACTTTAAAGACTAAATGTATGTGGTATTTATGCCCTTTGGTCTGTTGATCTCACAATTTTTATGCAGAAAAGCTATCCCAGACGTGACATGGAATGGCCAAAAGTAGTATTATCAATAAAACTTAGTAACATTAAAGACTAAATGTATGTGGTATTTATGCCCTTTGGTCTGTTGCTCTCACAATTTTTATGCACAAAAGCTGTGCCAGACGTTACATGGCATGGTTCAAAAGCATTATTATCAATAAAACTTAAAAACTTTAAAGACTAAATGTATGTGGTATTTATGTCCTTTAGTCTGTTTCTCTCACAGTGTTTTCTAATTTATTTGTCTCTCTATTCTAAAAAAAAAAGTAACTACCGCTGTCACCGCCACCGCCGCCGCCGGTTTTGAATTTTTTGTGACCGAAGGTCTTTCTTCGTTAATATTAAGCAAAATATTGCATAAAAAATATGAAAATCGGTGAAATTATAAAGAAATGTTTGATAAACACGCTGATGCAGACAGTTTTCAAATCGAAGAAATATTTAAAGAGATATTTAATGCTACATTTGGACAAAATCGTTCCATTAAAAAAGTTTTATAAGAGCAAAAACTGTACATCGGAATGTAATCATTTTTAGATCATTTTATGCGTCAGAATTTCCCGGTGTGCAGACTGCACTCAGTTTATTAATTTGACTCATTTTTTGAGGTTTTATTTCTATTTTAAATTCAAATTTTCAGCATTTCGAGAGATATTTTTTTACACATTTTAGAAAATGGTATTAATTTAAACTGTTGCCAACTGTATAAACAGCGCAAATAATAATATTTGCTTCAAATTAAAAATTTATTTTACAAGTGACTATTATAAACAAGAAAATTTAAAAAGCAGGAACTCATTGAGAATTATCATAAAAACCATATTACACGTGAATTTTAAAAGTGAAAGAATGTTGCAAAATAATAAATTCATTAACATGCGTTAGAAGTCTTAAATAGGAGAAATTACGTCACATTTACGTCACATTACACATTACGTAAAATGAACAAAATATAATATTGCAAAACAATTTAAATTTAAAAATTACGCGAGACATTTATGTAATATTTTAAGATGATATTTTCAACTATTTTTATTAGGATAGGGCAAATAATATTTCATTTCTAACAAAATTATTTTCACGTGAATAGTAAAAGGAGAAAGAAAAGTTTAGTGAAAATTACGTCAGATTAAAAACGATACATTTAAAGTGTAATTAAAAAAAACCTTTCTTTTCGCTTTGCTAAAAAATACCGGGAGGCAAAGACTCTGTTTATTTAATCGATTTTATATTAGCTTATTTTGAAATGTCAACTGATTTTATTTAATCAAAGACGGAAACAGCCATTGTATCATTTAACAGCCGCTTATTTGGCTTTAAAATTCCCCAATCAAAGAGAAATGAATAGAAACCCGTTTATAGGGAGATCGCCACTGTTTTTAAACCTATAATTCAATCTTCCGAAATATTTTTTAAGCCGATCAAATTAGCGTGCTTTTAGAATCTGCGTTGTCTGAACGGTGGTTGACGAGCATAGCTCGTAGGGGGCAGCGCCCCCTAGTTCTTTAATAAATACCTATTTATGATTTCTCTAGATCACATTTTTGCTGGTTTACCATTATGCCACCGGGTGTCTTTCATTTTGTTTTTTAACTTAACGACTTTCTAGAAATTTTCTATTGCATGATTAGCTTGAAATCTTCAATTTATCATACTCCTTTATTAGGTGCGTTAGTAATTATATAAATACGTAGTAGCTATAGTCGTCGTTCAGTCCGTCTGTCTGTCCATTCGTACGCATATAACAGAGCAAAAATTACCCAGCCGAATGATCTGAAATTTTAAATATATAATCGTTGTAAAATTTGTCGAGTAGTTTCAAATTTTATGAAAATCGGATGTATAGTTTAATTACAGGGACAGTCAAAATTTTTTCGTTACATTACGGCCACTAGGAAAAAAATATTTCAGTGCATTTTAATGATGTTACAGCTTTCGAACAAAATGAAATGGATATGCACTTATGAAGTGCACTAAAATATACATTCAGTACAATATGCAGTGCAAAGAATATTTGTAAAACTAGTTATAGTACGAAAGCACATCATTTGCCACGTTTGAAGTGCAATTTCCAACTTGTTTTCTTTTTCCAAAGTGTCTCCATATCCAGTCCCTAAACATCCATATAGTTTGCAATTAAAAATTTATTTGCTCTATTACTTTATTTTCTTACTTTAATGACACTGGAGGGAAGGTAATATTTATGTTGACACACTTGTGAAATTAATATTTCTTGTTGTACATAGATCAAAAATGTTTAGCACCACACATTATTAATATATCTATTGTAAAGTACAATTATGTCCACGCGTAACGCTGACGTTATACGGACGGAGGCAAAGACGTGACAAATAAATTTCGTTTTACAGCAATTTTTCATTTTTCTAAAAATTGTACAATTTCATTTTCTTACGGTTGAAAATAAAACAAATGTACTTTTCAATACAATTTGTTTGAAACGTTTATCTCAATTTCCTAATATTTTAAGTATTTTAATATAATTTTCAAGAATGAATATGTTTACGTCTGTGTGCAACCCAATTACGTGAAATTAACCCTTTTACACTTAAAACAATCTAATTAATTCAGAATTCGTTTATTTCCGTTTGACATTCCATAACTAAACTGCTAAACAAAATTAAAAGAAGGTTGATTTAAATTGGGAACTGTTTCTCTATTTAACTCTCGTACACGGTTAGTACATAAGTACCAAAAAATGTTTTTGATGTAGTTGTTGAGCAATCTAAGAAAATGAACGATACTATTGGACTTATAAAATAAAAAAAAATTTCATCTATAACACAAGCCAACAGCTGTTTTGGTGCCTAGGTTTTTGGAGCTGATTTTATATGAATTCGATGTCCTGAATTCAAATATGGCATTCAATTTTGCCTGGGAGCTCAAATATTTAAGATATAGAACTTTTTGTGAAATATATGTTACACTATTTTATGTTAAATCCATGAATTAAATAAAAATAAAATAAATAAACACAGAATTTTTTTTAATAATATACAAATGTTAATTTTCATTATTATAATATACATATATTCAAATAATATTTTTAAGAATTATATTATACAAATATATTTACTCACAAAGATCGAGGAAAAAGTCATCGATGAGACCAATTCTCACTGAACATTTCAGAAGCTTCTTTTCCGTGACATTCTTGAATTTATTTTTGAACAAACCCTTTTTAAACTCCAACAGTAATCTGCCATCATGTGCGTATCCCATCTTCCTTGGTAGTGGTTCTACATAGTCTTAATATCCTGGTGAAATCTTTCGCCCTGTTCCTCACTGATGTCTCCTACATTTTCAGGAAAATACTCTAAGTGGCTGTGTAAATAGTGCACCTTAATGCTCATATTACACCCAAGAAATTTAAAACTATTAAGCATTTCGTTTACCAGTTCTACATAGTTTTCTGCTATGTGTTTGCCCAGAAAGTTTTCGACAACTGCAACAAAAGAAGTCCAGGCTTTTCCCTCAGTCTCATTCATCGAATTTACGAAGGCAGGATCCCTAATCAGTTGTTTTATTTGTCGCCGTCAAATATTCCTGATTTAATTTTTTCATAACTCAATTGGGGCATTTTCTCTTCTATATATGAAAAGCATGACCCGTTCTTATCAAAAGCCTTTACAAACTGCTTCATAAGGCCGAGCTTGATATGCAGTGGAGGAAGTATGATTTTTTCTCACCCAACTAAGGGGTTATTAATGATATTCCTTTCTCCAACATCCATGTTTTCTCTCTTAGGCCACTCGTTTCTAACCCAGTGGTGTGTTTTATCCCCGCTATCCCAAAGACACAAGAAGCAAGAATATTTGGTGTAACCGCTTTGCTGTCCAAAGAGAAAGTTTACCATTTTTAAATGAACACAAATCACCCATTGATGTTCATGATACTTTATCTTGTCAAATACCAAAGCTATTCTGTTATATTCTTCTTTTATTTTCGTTGAGTGAGCAATTGGTATTGAACCATATTTGTTCCCAATGTGTAGAAGGACACATTTTAAACTCCGCTTTAAGCTGTCTACAAGAAGAAGGGTAATAGACCCTCTTTTCTCTTGTGCGGTAAAAGGTAATTTTGGTTCCTTGTTCCAGTAAAGTTTTGTCCTTCAGTCTTGAAGCCAGTAATTCAGAAGCTTCTTTTGACAGGTTGAGATCTCTGGTGAGATCATTTAACTCATCCTGGTTGAAACTTTGAGGCATTGATGACATCTCCTCATAATCACTGTCACTTTCATAAGTATCGGAAGGATGATCAGAGGAACATGTTTCATCCTGGTAGCTGGTAAAACGTTGGGATCGACACTTACTTCCTCTGAGTGAGGAACCGGGTGTCTTGCAGAGACTAAATCAGGATAAGTACACTTACTATGTTTCTTTCGATTAATTCCATTAATATTTACTAGGCAGAAATAACAATCATCGAAGTGGTTTTGGGGTTCTCTCCAAACCATCGGTAAACCAAATTTGAGACTTTTTCTTTTCCTGTTAGTCCACTGTCGTAAGTGTTCTGTACAAGTTTTACAGACCTGATGCGGTGCCAAGGTTTTATCCTGATCACCAAGTTTAACACCAAAGTGTCCAAGATAAGCTCTCTTTACAAAGTCAGTAACATTTTTTTTTGTTCTCTTTTAACACGTATTCTCCGCATATGTAGCAAAACACATCAGGATGATTTACACAACTTCTTCTACTTGAACTCATTTAAATTACATTCAACAACACAAATACAACAATCTACAATACAGTACGTTTTAAATTAACTTTATAAGAATTCTATACTAAACACAAATATCGCAAAAGGTCAACAACGTCTACCCTCCACGGAGAAAACTCACAAACTAACCTTATCTCTTTGCGGCTTTTCCATTTGGCTTTATGGATGAGCGGCACGAAATCATAAGCATGCGCAGAACCTCAGTTTTACTTGCACATCTGTTTTTTTCAAGGTCTTCTAAAATTTCAGTGCCTCCCAAATCGCTTTGAGCTTTGCGACAGGCCCATGTGTCAAAGGCCAGTTTAAGCGTTGAAGGTCACTTCAGTTCTAAAAAATCTTTAGCTCTCTTTGCATATCTAAAAAAGTGGAGCTGATAGAGAAAAACTGATTTCATATTTGGATTCAGTGTCCCAAAAATACCTAAAATCAGCTGTAAAATCATAGGCACCAAATTTTTTTTTTTTTGTAGGCCTGTGTAATCTGTGCAGCATATAAGGTATCTTTAACTCAAGTAACGCTGGTTAAATTTTCTGGTATCAATAAAAGTAAATATTGGATTAAAATGTTGGTCTACATACTATTATGATTTTTTTAAGTTACTGCACTTCGTAAAGAAAGAAAGCAAACGAACAAATAAACTTTTATTTAACTGTGCTAGTTAATAAGTAATCATAAAAATTAGCAGAGTGAAAAAAAGACTCATTTCGCTTCTTTGTTGTAATATTTAAGAAGCTACATTAGTCACGCGAAGAAACTCGAAGGCTAATGCTAAACGTATGGGAGAAATCTGCTTAGATCTCTCGCTTGTATTTTAATATATTTAAATGATTTTTTTACATAGTATACTTGAGGCTAATGGCTATTGTTGTGCGATTGTACTTTTTAAATTTTAATTACAGTTTTGTTTACATGCAGACACATTCACTTTTGGAATCGTTTGGAACCAGTTCTGAAAGTAAAATTATCCTACCAGTAGAAAAAAAAAAAAACTGTAATTAAAATCTTAAAAGTATAAACACGTGTAACAATAATTATCGACTACAGGTGTCTTATGCAAAAAAAAAAAAAAAGCATTTAGAAATATTAAAATACAAGCGAGAAATCTTAGAAGATTTCTCCCATATGTTTAATATTAGCGATCGAGTTTTTTCGTGTGACTTGTTTAAGCTATTAAATTTAGAAACCTCAGATCAATTTTTCCTGTTATAGATACAGTAGGAGCTTGCATCAGGGTGAAGAAAATTTCAAAGACAGTCGAACACAAAATCAATGAAGGAGGTGCTTTCTGGATTCTTTTCTTTAAATATTTAATGAATATTTACAGATGCATGGTTCTATACATATATACATTCAGAATTATCAAATACTTGATCTGGTTTTTCGAAATAAGGGAGGCTTAGCCTCATCAACAAACTGTAAAAAAATTACAGCGATCATGCTTTTAAAATCAAAACATCGCTTCGTATCGTTCCAGCCACAACAAAAACGAAGTCGCATTCTAAGGTAGGATGCGCGCGCATCGCGCGACATTCGTTGTCATGGAGAGCAGAGAAAAGGTTTCTCTTCACACTCCCCACCTGAACTCTTAAAGAGTTCACAAATCAAAATTCCATCATAAAATCATAAAAATTCAATTTTTCGTATCAGTGGTTCAGTAATCTAATACAATTTTTAAAATTCGAATACAAAATACTAAATATAGGAATTCAAACAATATCTAATTAATCACTTAATTAGTCAGATTTAAAATATCAATAAATTCTAAATAAAACACTTTAAATTACACAGTAAAAATAATGACTGTTAAATAACACACACATTTTTTTTTTTCAGTTAAATCGTATACTTACTTATACCAAAATTCAAAAAGATTCTATATATAAATAACACTAAAAATTAAAAAAGAGAAAGAAAATATTTAGAGTCCTAAATGCAGAAAAAACAAACTAAATAAATGTCTATAAAAGTTTATGAATGTTTATAAAAAGTCTGCAAAAAGTCATTTGTTAGTCATTTTGTATTTCAAAGGGATACAAGTGCTGTATGGATCTTTTTAAGATCCCACTCGCTGTTTTTATTTCGTATGAACGAATATTGCCATCTCTTCCAGGAATGGCAGTCTGAATCTTACCAAGTTTCCAAAGAAACTTATTTTTTGCGTCATCTTGAATTAAAACAACATCGCCCACTTTCAGTGGCGTATGGGCATTAGGATTTTTCAAGGAATGGGCTGTTTTCAAATCCATCAGATATTGTTTTTTCCATTTGGTCCACAATTGTTTCAATAGTAAAGATTGATATTTTTTTCTTTTCAGGAGTGTTGATCTCTTTGAACAATCTTCAATTATTTCAAAAAATTAATTGGAAATGAAAGTTCTTTTCCAAAATTTAAAAAGTGCATTGGAGTAAGAAGTTCTGGTTCATCGCTGTCGCTATATACATACGTCAGTGGTCGCGTATTCAAAACTGCTTCCACTTCTGTCAACAGAGTCGGTAATTCATCATAACTTAAGAGTGCTCTACCAATTACTTTTCCCAAACAGTCTTTGACTGACTTTACTAGTCACTCATAGAAACCTCCCCACCATGCAGCTCTTTCTATAATATTCTTCCATATAATTCTCTCTTTTGTAATAAAATTTAAAAATACTTTGTCTGTCAGTATGTTGTATAAATTTTCGAGTTCACCTTTGGCCTTTTTGAAGGTTTTTGCGTTGTCAGAATAAATAATTTTGGGTTTTCCTCGTCTAGCTGTGAATCTTCTGAATGCCATCAAAAAGGAAT
This sequence comes from Maratus speciosus, assembly GCA_963932465.1. Classification (NCBI taxonomy): domain Eukaryota; kingdom Metazoa; phylum Arthropoda; class Arachnida; order Araneae; family Salticidae; genus Maratus; species Maratus speciosus. The sequence goes on along the minus strand of OZ010790.1, from coordinate 169,967,083 downwards.
TTGTTGTCATATCAGGCGCGAGTTCCAGGTGAATGGCTCTAGTCACACCGCAAGTAAACGGGACAATGTAAGATTTTTGCGTTTCTTTAAAATTTCTGATATAGATCGGACCGGCGAAGTCTAAACCGCAGATTGCGAATGGCGGTGCTTCACTAGCTCTGTCTTTTGGTAAGGGTGTTTAATTGTTGCAGCCAATAAAAAGGGACTGCTACTAATTCCAAATAACACTCTGGTGAATCTATAAATTTCAATGGGTTAAGAATTATCAAACAAATCTTGTGAAAATAAAAATCTTGTTACATCACGATCGTTTTCATCTATAATTATTTGTAGAAATGCTTGTTTTATATCAGTTGTAAAAGCTATGGAATTAAATCTAAACCGTAACAAAACATCAAATATTTCAGGGTACAAATTTGGACCTACATGCAGGCAATTATTCAAAGACAGTGAGCCTGTGTCATGAGCAGAGGCATCGAAAACTATGCGTAATCTGCTCGTTGTCCTATCAGTTCTAATTATTTCTCGATGAGGTAAATAAAAAGTTACATTTTTTTTTTCTTCAGGATCTGTAACTAACTCAATAATACCTTGTTTCAAATAATCTGCCAACACCTCCTTATACTCAAAAAATAATTCAGGGTTTTTAATCAATCTTTGTTTGAGTTAAAAAAAATCTATATTCTGCAGTTTTCCGATTGTCATTTAAACATTCCCTTTCAAGCTTCCACGGAAATCGAACTGTATATCGCTTATCATTCATTGTATTTAATTTCTGACTCAAACTGCTTCATAACATTGTTTTCCGAAAAATCTGAATCCTGTTTAGTATTAAAAAGGCCAGATGATTCGATATTCCAGAATTTTTCAATCTGTTCAGAAATAAAAAAAATTTCTACTATTAAATTAAATGCTAAGGGCGTATAACTGTCAGTTGTTTTTCCCTGTAGACACCAACCAAAAATGGTGTCGACAGCTACTAATTTTTTATTCAAATGTTTTATATTTCCAGTAACAATCTCATAATAATAGTCAGCACCTATAAGTAATGTAATGGGTTCTTTGGATGTGGGTGTGTCCGCAAGGGTTAAATTTTCAAATTGTTTACTTTTCATCAAATCATTGATTTCAGGTGGGGGGATTTCAGTAGCTGATATTTGATTGGTGACTAGCGCTTCTATATCTAATTTTGAATTAGGTAAATTTTTATTTTCAATAGTTAGTTTAACTACTTCAAATGTTTTTTTCAATGGGGTTCATACTTCCAAATGTAAAAACCGACAATTTTTCTTTTCTTATTGCCTGTAAATTCAATTTATTTGCTATTTCTTCAGATATAAAGGTTCGCATGCTCCCACAATCTAAAAGTAACCTAATTAGAGATTGTTTTCCGTTTGATTTTATTTTTAGACAACAAGTTTGTAGAAGAATTTTATTATTTTCTGTAGGGGAAATAGCCGAAATTACTTTTTCACTAGCTTCATTTTCATTACCTTTCAATTCGGGTGTATGTACTTCTTTTATTAATTTAGATTTTAGGCATATCGTTTGATTATGTTTGCCTGAACACTTCTTGCAACTAGGTTTAGAGTTACAATTTTTGATAACGTGTTTCCTGCCTAAGCAAAGGTAACATCTTCCTTGAGATTTCAACAAATTTCTTTTAGTGTTTACATCAACAGCCTCACACAAATCAGATGAATGTTTACTATCGTTGCAAAAAATGCAATGAGCCAGCTGCCTATCTGTGGTCGATTTATCATTCGAAATGTTCATAAATTCACAAGTAGATTTAAAGTCAGATTTTGTTGTTTGACTCTTGATTTTTGTTTTATTATTTTCAAATGCTTTCATTCTCTAAAAAAATGTGTGTTCTCTGCTTTTTATTTCAGTGTGCAGAAAATATAATAATTTATGTATATCTGAATGTGTTAAATTATCTACATTTTGTCTATTATATTCCAAAGCTAATTCTGCCGGTATTAATTTTAAAATTACGGCGATAAGCATGGAGCCATAATTTGCTGGTTCGAGTCCTAATGTGGACAAACATCGAACATTTATTTCTATATTACTGTGCAATTTTTTCAATTTTTGAATTTCGTTAGCCTTATAAACAGGGGATAAATTAAGAAGCTTGTTCAGGTGATGATTAATTATCACGTCTTTTTGACCATAACGCGATTCTAAAACTTTCAATGCTGCGTCATAATTAGCTTCTGATATTTCAAAACCTTCTACAGCATTAGCCGCAGCTCCAGATAAATAACTCTTCAAATAATGAAATTTTTCAATTTTCGAAAGCGATTTACTTTCGTGAATTGTATTTTTAAAGGTATTAAAAAATGAATTAAATTGCGTACTGTCGCCATAGAATATTTGTATATTGAGTTTTGGCAATTTAACAACTGAGTTTTCATCATTAATCACATTCTATTTTAAATCTTGACTGTTATTTAAATCAACATTAACAATTTTTTTGTTTTCGGTTATTTTTTTCTTCACCCGGAATTTTGCAACTGATATTTTATCCACGTAATCATAAACAGAATTGATTTCAGTTTCATAGTCGTCTAACCCTAAAAGGGGCTCAATTTTTTCGTCAACTGACTTCAATAATTTTGCTTTAGTATCTAACTGAATAAATTATTCTTCTAAATTATCAAAATCTATTGGACTATCCTTCATAACATTTTCTATAGTATTAATCAGCTTTGTTATTGCTGTTCTCAAAACTGTACGATTCTTTTTCAACTTTTCTAAATCAGACATTTCGAAATAAAATATGAAAGACTTATCTTACCTTTGCTGTCTTCTTATCACTTACTATCCTCTATATCCTTATTTGTGTTTTGAAAACATTAAAAATGTAACACATGCTTTTTTTTTCTTTTTCTTTGCCAGCGTGATGCACCATGAAGAAAATTTCAAAGACAGTCGAACACAAAATCAATGAAGGAGGTGCTTTCTGGATTCTTTTCTTTAAATATTTAATGAATATTTACAGATGCATGGTTCTATACATATATACATTAAGAATTATCAAACACTTGATCTGGTTTTTCGAAATAAGGGAAGCTTAGCCTCATCAACAAACTGTAAAAAAATTACAGCGATCATGCTTTTAAAATCAAAACATCGCTCCGTATCGTTCCAGCCACAACAAAAACGAAGTCGCATTCTAAGGTAGGATGCGCGCGCATCGCGCGACCTTCGTTGCCATGGAGAGCAGAGAAAAGGTTTCTCTTCAAGGGAAAGCACTATTTTAACGTCGTTGATGCCAGCCAACAAATTCGTCAAAAGATCATTGCTAGTTGGTGGCCTGTTTTCTCCTTTTATTGCTATTTTTGACAATTTTACTTTCAGTATTAATACTGAAAAATTTTTAAGGAATTTTTCCAACGTAGATGATATATAAGAAATACGTTTGTATCATTTGTAATATATTTATACTTTAAATTAACGTAAAGTTCTGTATCGTCAATTTATTTGTTATGCTAGTAATATTAATTATCAGTCATCAAATGAAATGAAATAATAAAGAGAATGGAAAAACTTTCCATATAGTCAGATTTCATTAATTTGACAGAAGGGTTTCATTTTGTAAATAATTTATTTATTTTTTGAATTACCAGCATGCTGAATTACACCATACTTAATATAATATTTCCTTAAATACATATATCTTTTTTCATATACTCGCTTTAAATATCTACATCCACCTTGTAATATTTTTATATACAGGGTGCCCCCCCCCCCCCAAAAAAAAAAAAAACCTTTTTACCCGACTGAAAAGAAGGATATGTGTTCCACGCGTATCTGTGTATGTGGATTTCTTTATACCCTCGAAACATCCCAACAGCTGGATAGATTTTAATGGATGAGTTCTCTATCAATTCGTCTTAACGGCCCGATGGTTATAGGCTAGGTTTTGTTTTTATAAATTCAAAATGGCTGTAGAGACAAAAAAATTTACGCACCCTATTGTGTGGCATATCAATGGATAGGTCTTTCAAAATGAACACGATATTTCATTGACTATTTTACAATCCGAAGCTCAGTTAAAATATTATACAACCTGGAAGTTGTGTAGGTAGGATCTCTAGCTTTACTGCAAATCTATCCACCATAGACATCTATAGACCTCATCAAAACTGTGTTTATAGATAGGAACTAACAATTAAACACAACTTAAAAGTCATCAATACAAGTAAATAAAAAAATAGGGTAAGTAATATAAACAAGTAATACAAAAAAAAAATATTTTAAGTCAATTCCTACTTAGGTCAATTAGACAATTTTTTTTCCTTCCATTCTTCTTTCTTCTTGAGTGGCACTTAAAATGCCTTGATCAAGAAGAAGACTCTCTCGATTATTGAAAATTAATTAATTTAATTTAATTAATGAATTAATATTTAAAAACGAGAACTGTATTAACATCAACTGTCATCCACTACAAGTTAAAAAAAATTATTTGAGGTTGATTGGATGAATAATAAGTATTTTATTAACGACTGACAATATGAACAAGATATAAATAGCGATAGTGTGAGCTAATAGTAGGTATAGAGTAGTATTGAAAAAAAAATAGTTTCACATTGATGCGAAATAACTAATTAGTTCGCATTTTACGCAGTCGGGTTTTTTTATTTTTTAAATTTATTTGTTTATTAAAATTAAATAATTTGGAAACGGCTAAGGACAGATATGCCCTGTTTGTGGCATCATCATCAGGCAAGAAATAACTTTTCAACTATAAGATTGTAAAATATTTTAAAATTTCCCCTACAGGTGACGCTGTGAGCTGAAGAAACTAAATGACAATATTTGCTGGATTTTAATTCTTAAAATTTCTTTCTGTGGGGACACTTAAAAGAAAATGTTTACTTACAAAACCTACAAATTTCAACAGAACTCGGCGCGCCACACACCAGTGAGACATGCGACAAAAAAGCGTGATTCGTGAGACAATTTCACCCTGTTAACAAAAAATAAATCGGTTTGAAAGTCAGTATTTGTACCCGGTCTCACACTTTTTTCGCACAGAAATATTACATCTGTAAAATAAGTGATGACATTCATTATTACGCGTAATAACGCTTATCGCATAGTTTTGTTACGAGACTAAGTCAAGTTATTATTGAAACCGGCGAATATTTCGAAAATGTTGTCATTTTGTTTTTCAGCTTGCATCGCCACCTATGGACGAATTTTTAAACTAATTTTGAAATCAAATGGTTAAAAAGGCATTGCTTTTCTAATAAATGTGTATCAAATTGGGCATTTCTATCATTAACGGTGTTCTAATTATTTAATTTTTAAAAAAGGTCACACTTTTTTTGGCACACCAGTTATTTCAATACATAAAACAACGCATTTTTTTCCACAGATAAAAATAATAATGTCTAACGAGGGATTATCCATCATTCTCATTCAATTAAACTTTTAATTGAACTTTCTTAGTAGCTTGATGCAAAATTTGGTAGTGTTTAATTTTTGTTTCAGATGAATAAAATATAGAATTTGAAGATTAAAAACATACAGTTTGTCTGTTTCATTATTTTTTAATGTTTTCTCAGCTTAAAGATATTTTAAATTGTAACTCATTTATAAGCCTTCTACGCTTATATGCATGTAAAATATACAGGGTGTACCAAAAGTCTTGCCCTGAATATAATAATTCATTTCAAATTAACTGTTTTTATAATAATGTAACTTGTTATATCATTGGATAGGTCAGTTTTAGTAGTTTTTCTTGTATAACAGAACGAAATTTTTCCGCATAGGTGAATTGGAAAGGACGGACCAACACCCCGGCCTCCGCGCTCTCCAGATATTAATCCGCTGGATTTTTTCTTTGGGGGCTATATCAAGGACAGAGTCTTCACCACCACTTGCTGACGTGGAAGAGCTGAAGACTTGGATACAAGCTGCTGTGTGTATTGTAACAGAAGACATGTTAAAGAGCACTTGGCGGGAACTAGAATACTGCTTACAAGGAAGGTCTCCATACGGGCATACTCAGAAAAATCTGAAAAAAATACAGAATGTTCTTCTCATATGAATATATGTGTTTATGATTTTTTTTTTTTTTTTTTTTTTTTTGGCGGAACCCCGATACAGCGTCCGTAAAAAAAAAAAAAAAAAAAAAAAAAAAAAAACGAAGTTTTCGTTTATTTGGCGATTTATCACCGGTTGGCGATGAAGAAATAATACGCTTTTATTTAGGAAAAAACTTTTTATGTTGAATTTGTTTATATAAGTTTCATTTAAATAACTTTAGTTTTGTCATTTTTAATTTGTTTTAACTATAGATTTGTCATTTTTAGTTTGTTTTAACTATAGTTTGTCATATATATTTATATGTATTTGTAATAATATTTAAATACCATATTTTACGATTTAAAACAAAATTTAATTTGATTTAATTTGTTTCAAGCTCAAAAATAAGGCAGCTAGAACACTGTCGATTTGATTTCGTTGCGATGAAAACGATTTTGTCTTCGATATGGAAATGTATTTAATTCAAATGTATTGAATGTATTGAATCCAAATTATATTGAATTTTTAAATGTTGCACAAATAAATCAAATGTGCAATCAAATATCAGCTGGCTATAATTTAAAATAGATATTTGCAACTTGCAAAGCATAGAAAAATATTTTTACAGTGGTAAAATTAAATCACTACAGCCACAAGCAACATATATATGTAATACAAAAAATATATTATAACCTCTTTCATTGATTAAGTTGAAATTCATTAAAAACCGTGCATTCTAAAAAACAATTAATAAACTATTTTCAGATGCATTAAAATCGTTTGCTTTTGGCGAGGATAAATCCTGCTCGCCAAATCGCGTGTCACTTTCGTATTTTCGCGCCAAATATTCGAAAGTAGGGGAGCTAGGGGATGAATGGGACAAGGGATGGATGGGACATTCTCAATATTTCCGGCAATAAACATTTATTTTATATTGCTTCCTACCCCATACAAGGAACTACCACAGTGTGCTTCAGAACTAAAAGTAGGACCACATTGCTGTTTTCATTTTCCTTTAAAGTTGCATTTTCTGAAATCTCTGCTTAAAAGTAAGTTTTTTTTTACATTTGAAGATGTGAAATATCTTATACAATATAAAAAAAAAATAGCTATGTTGTAGTTATTTATTTTAAGGTTCAATATCGATAGTTAAAATGAATGAATAGTAACTATTGTGACAAAATAATTTTTGAGGCAAAATGGCTGAGAAGGGAATATATGCATCATGGGGATGATTGGGACATTTCAAATGGGGATGAATGGGACATTCTCATTCATCCCTAGATATGCTGAAAATTTTATTTGTTAACTAAATAGTATTATATAGGTTGATAAATTAATAATTAACGTTAATTAATAGTATTAAATAGTATTATATGAGTTGTAATTGTTTAAAATTTTCGAGTGGTATTTATTGTATTGTAATAATTTTTAATGGATTATCAAAAAATTGGTACTAAAACTTAATCAAAATAGATAAAATTGCTAAAATAGTATGTTTATTGATCAAATGGTGGAAATTATATTGAATTTTTAAATGTTGCACAAATAAATCTCCACCCCTAACATATTGGGTCGATCGGAAAGTCGTGTCGTGTTGGGAAAATCAATTCGTACCAGAAAATTCTATCATTTAATTATTAGACATTGATTCCGATATCTAATGTCTAATAATTACCGGTCAGAATTTTCCGGTACGAATTGATTTTTCCAATACGACACGACTTTCCGATTGACCCAATAATTTCCGTTCTGCATGTTTCTAAGATACATTTAATTAATATTAATTAATAAGTTATGATTGAAAATTATTAGCTATATCATATTTAAAAGACATTTTGCACTTCCATTTCAAATCTAAAATGCCTCATAAGTGGGAAAAAAGAACAGATTGATAGCCGAAGTCTGCATTAAAAGTTAAAACTGCAATAAAAGAAGTTATTGAAAAAAAAAAAAAAACACATATCGATTCGTGCTGTAAAATCATATATTACAAAAATAATTATATATAAGGTTATAATTATAAATTTTAATTTGGTAAAATTGAATACAGGAAGGAAAATCTTTGTGTCCCATCCATCCCTATTAGTGTCCCATTCATCCCTGCTTTGGGGATGATTGGTACAGGGTGGAACGTTTTTTTGATTTCATAATATTTTTCTGAATAAATCATAATCTAGAATAAATATTGTTCATATATGTTGCCAAATACCTAATGTATGAAATCAGATATATAATATTGATAATAACTTAAATAAAAAAATTAACAAAAAATATTTTTGTGAAAAAGTCCCATTCATCCCCCACCTCCCCTATTTTATTTTTTTACAGACTTTCTACTGAAATTCCGCCGTTAAATTTAACTGATCCTTTATTACATACATGAGCAGTTCCACTAGCATTTTTTTCAACATATTCTGAGTATGCAATGTAAGGAGACCTTCCTTGTTGGACATTCTCGAAGCTGCCAAAGGGGCACACGTTGAAATTTACTGAGGTACTTGGTCTCATAAAAAAAATTATAACAGTATTTACAATGTATCCAAACAAACATATCATTAATTATAATAGTTTGAGAACAATAAATATTTATAATCAGGGCAAGACTTTTGGTTCAGCCTAAATATATTTTTTTTTTATTGGGTGTTTGCAAAAGTCGTGCACGATTTCCGATGCATAGAGATTCAAAGTGTACCCAAACTGTTTAAAATGGCGAAATGTAGTCGAATTGTCAACATTTAGCATCTCAGGAATCTCTTCAGTAGATATTCCTGGATTATTATTCACTGTTTACATTGAAATCACCATTTCGAAATCGACAGAACCACTTTCTAACTGTCCTAAGAGCTGGAGCACTATCTAAATAAACGTCTTGAATATTTTTTGTATCAGGTGGTTTTTTGTATCATCATTCACTCCTTGTTTAAACTCATATAACATAACATGACAAAAATATAACATTTCATTTACATTTTGAACATTAACATTGCCTAAAAATTAATTTGAAAAACTTTTTTTAATGCTATGTTCACCCACAACACATGTAGAAAACTGTCAGTCAATAATATGGTTTTAAAAGAAACATCAGTACCAAAGCGATATAAGTAAGCGTCCTATCTTAAATGGGAGAGAACCGCAAGATTAGAGGCGAGGTCGCATCAATCAAGGTCGCACGCCACGTAGCGGACGAGGTGAACTACAGAAAGATGCCTAACTGTTTTCTTCTTTATGGATAATCTATTAATTGCACATCTATGAAATAACTGCGCAAGCGCAAACGTCGTGTTTTCAATTGTTTGTAGCATTTATATTCGTGTTTTTAGACTTATTTATTATACTAGAAATATGTAAAATATGTGATTTTACATCTAATATTATTTATTATAGTTAATTATTTAAATAAAAACAGTTCTTTTTATAACTAATATTATTTGTTAAAATGGCAGTCATCGAATAACTGTAGTTTTCGAAATTGTAAGAAAATTCTTTTTCTTATAGAATTCATATCTATCATTTTCCAAAGAGTAAAACAAGTTAGTTACGTATTTTAACTTTAATTTATTAAAAAAGATAAAACATTATTTAATATATATTATCAAATAGTGTTGATTTAAATACGCTCGATTTTAATTATTTTCTTTTAATGAAATGAAAAATGATGCATAAAAATTAGTAAGTAATTAATGTGTAAAGATTGAATTTTGTAGTCTCAATTTTTACTCAATTCTTGATGTGCTAAAGTTATAAAAATGATATACACTGTTGTATTCCCGATGGGAATACTTTATGAATGTTTAGAATATGTATAGAATTTAATTATAAATAAAATATTCAATTTTAATTCCTTTTGTTTGCTTATCATGAGCAAACTATAAATTTCCAATATTCTCTTAATCGCATTTCACTCATCTTATTTAACTTACAAATACTTCATCCATTTAATTTAAAATTCATTTCATTTTATATTCGAAATCACTTTAATTTAAATTGCATGCACTAAATGTTGTACTATTAAATGAACAAGTGTTGTTCATTTATTTGTTTGAATATTTTGCGAGTCTAGGCAATAACTTCAATAATTTTCCTAAAACCGCAAGATTAGATTTTTTTAAAACCATTTGGAAAATATTGTCCTGGTCAGGGTAGGAAATCAAAAGCATATCTGAAACTTTTTGTTGGTTCAATCCGCATTTTATTCGTTTTCTGTTTGGTCTATACAGTAATCTGTATTTTTAATTTGCGCCTTTGACGCCTGAAACGAAGCGAGTCGCCAGTAACAGCCAATCAAATACTTGGAAATCTGACGATGGAAAAGCCTTTTTTCAGACAGCCAATGAAATGCTTGGCTAATACGTGAGTTTCAGTTGGATAATACGTAAGTTTCAGGAAATCTAACGAGTCGCAGGCGATTTTTGTCGCTTGCAATTTTTATGTGTAATAACACTATTAATGTTTAATTCATGGCGTACGTAATGTATGATCAACTCCGTGCGATTTTTTATATCTTAAATTTTAGTCTTTGAAAAAATCATTTTCCAAATGGTCGTTGTAATTTGTTAAATCGCTTTTATTTTATTTTATTTATTTATTTATTTATTTATTTATTTTTTATTTATTTATTTATTTATTTATTTATTTATTGAAACAGACAAAGCCATTTAGAGAATCCCTGTTAAAAATTCAATTACGAATTTCAGATTGTTACTTACTCACAGAAGATAAATCTTGTTTGCCAGATTTATTGCAAAATATTTTTGTTACAGTTTGTTTTGATAAAAATATGTGTATTTAAAAAAAAAGTCGCCATGTCATTTTAGCTTATGGGCAAAAGGCAATAATGCTTTCGTAGCATTAGTGCGTTTCTCCCGAAATTAAAATGATATTGCGACTATTTTTTGTTTAAATGTACATAATTTTATCAAAACAAACTGCAATAAAAATATTTTGCTATAAATCTGGTAAACAAGATTCATGTTCCATAAGTGAGTAAAGATTCAGAAAATATGCGCAACAGATGCGCAGATAGTAGATATTCTGTCATATATGACGTCATACTGAAAACTCGCGTATTTGCATTATTCACGCAGTATTGACATTGTACGCTTACTTATATCGCTTTGATCAGCACAGTCAAAATTGCAGGTTTCTGCCATCTATGAAATAGGGCACGAACTTTTGGGATCACCCAATATTCTAAAGATTAATATTGTAGTTAGCATTTCAAACAAAAGTTCGGTTTCTGTCTTGTTTTCGGGAGAAACACAGCCAAACAATCAGTGCATTGCTGGCCTACAATCGAACAATATACAGGTCTTGCGAAGAGACCGAAATTCGATTTTGACATGAAAAACTGTTTTTAGTCAATTCTCTTATTGCAATTAATTAAAAGATCATATTATAAATCACCCTGCGCATGTAACGCTATTTCTTTAATATAACTCTACCCCATACCTTTACGTTTTATTCTTCTTATTTTAGTTTATTGAATTACCAGCAGGTAAACTATTTACAATTCTTTTTTTCAAACTCAAAGTTAAAAACAGCAAACTCATAAGAACTAGATTTAGAACTTTTCTGAGCAATCCTTAAAGTAACTATTTTCAAACTTTTAATAACGGAAAGGACGACAGTTTGTAAAAAAGTTTTTCAAAAGTATTTTTCAATAAAATGATAATTTCCGATATATATTTTTATTTTAAATTTAATTCCTATTCTTTAGGGATTTAGAAGATAAATTATGAAGAAAAATAATATTACAGGAAAATAAGCTTCTGAATTTTATTAACTTTTATTTACAAACAATATTATGACAGTGATTAAGTGATTTTTTTAGTTAAAATAATCGAATAATTATATGATATTTAAAACTGGGTATTCGATCTTCAAACATGCATTCGTACTATTCCTTACAATATAACAAAAATCATGCGTCCAGCATAGATTATGTAACACTTTCCAACACATTCAGAATGCAGCAACAAAATTTCACAGTTTATTAATATGAAATATTATGCGTGAAAAAACTAACTGAAAAACTCATAACGCATTTGAAAACCAATTTCTGCTATTACAATCAATAGTCAGGGAAATATCCGTTTTTGCTTTTTTTTATTGCAGACCTGTATGTATATGATCTATGTATTTATATGTATACTGTAAAGCACGCTAAAAATTAGTTCATTGATAGGAATAGCACAGTTGAAAATTTCCATTAAGCAATTTCCGTGAATAAACGGAAATGTACTTGAGAAATTTTGTGCAGCCGTGTATATCATCTATCGAATTTCTCTACACCAACTAATATTTTAAATAAAAAGTAGTTCAATTTAAAAACACTTACCCCAACTGAAAACGCACTTCATCAATAATTGTTCGTAGGCTTCAATAGTTCATTTTTTTCTGTTGCCAAATAACTTTGTGTGTCCCTGCAAATAAATGATATATTCTATGCACATCATAGTCTACATATACGTCGTGTAATTCACCTCAGTGACGTATATAAATTTCAGTATGTTTAAAATGCTGTAATATTATTAAAATGCACAGAAAACGATTTTCCCCATAGACCTTAATGTAACGGAATTCTTTTGAGTGTCTCTGTAAATGAACCGTAAATACTATACACTTCATCTGCAATATCGAACATGCCAGAGTGATACCCAATAATATCTATCAATTTCATGGCAATCGGGCTATATTTACGCGTGTTAGGGCACGGACGAACAGATAACAGACAGACAAACCGAATTCATAAACGATTTTCAACTTTGCCGGGAAGTGTTAAAAAGCTAAACCTTTTTTAAAAAGGACATAATTTGCACATTTTTATGTATAATGGAAACTTTGTTAAGTAAAGGTAGAGCTCGACGATAACGAAAACTTCGTTAAAATATTCACATTATAAAAAATTTCTAAAAAATTTTGCTGATGTGTCAGGAGTTGGGAAAACATCCTCGGGACTAACTTCCAATCCCGGTATTTGCTGCCGTCTAAATGTATCCCGCTATCACGGGGCTGATTCTAATATTTTAGAAAAAGATATTATAATTTCTGTCTAAATATTATAATTGTTGTCTAATTTATATTTAACAGCAAAATAATATAAAACTTTAGAAATGATATTTGTAATAAACTCAATTTTATGTTTCCTAAAATGAATTATTAATTTTCATAATCTTATATGAAAGAAAATGTGACAACTTAACTTTATTAACTAAAAGTTTGTAATGAATTACAATAAAAAAAAAAATAACCAATTAAGCTTGTAATAATGTTTGAATTGGGCAAAAAAAAAAAAAAAATGAAATATGATAAAAACGATTTGCATGTTTCATTTCTAAGTGAAATTCAAATCTAATAAAGAAAAATATACCGGTGAAGTGCAAGTATTACTCGCGCACAGAGGGTTCCGTACAATAAATATATGAATTATTAACTGGGCTTGTGATTTTTAATGCGATTGAAAAAATGCGATTTTCTCAAAAACTATGTGACTTAGGGTAAACTTTATAGTTTATTACGCAAGGTTTAATATTACACAAATACATTATTAAAAGTTGCCATCTAGACTTTAAAAGTCGATGGTGCATAGTGTACGCCGCTCTTGTCTTTATGCGTATGTCCAAAATGTCCGTGTCTTTAAGGGACGGTAATTAATATCTCAGCTAATCACCGATTTTTTTAAAATCATAGTCAACAATCCTTTTATACTTCTGCGGTGATATGTATCAACCAGCACTCCTAAGCACCTTTGCTGAACGCCCGGAAATCGAAATTGAGCGTAACGGAAAAAATGCGATTTTCTCAAAAACTATGTGACTTAGGGTAATCGTTATAGTTTATTACGCAAGGTTTAAATGAATTTCTACTACTCCTAATTTTTTCTGAATTTTAGTTTTAGTAGATTCGGAAATAGAGGAGTGGGACATATTTCTGCATTACGTTTTCGACGATATCTCTGAAAATACAACATCTAAAATTAAGAGTAATATATTTTTGAGTTATACAATATACAAGGATTTTATTTTTGAAGTAACTTAATTAGCCGCTCTAAATTTTTACTAAATATATTTGTGACTCGTTAATAATTTGTAAATATGTGGGCCTTTATTATTTCAGCCAATTGGATTTTTCCACGTTCCATAGTTTACGAGTAAAATGTCTGTGACAGAGGGACAGACAGACACAGGAGTGATCTTACAGTGGTTCCTTTTTGCCTTTCTAAGTACGGAACCCTAAAAAAGCATTAGCAAATTAAAATGTGTCAAACAATAAACAAACGTATAATAAAACTACGAAAACCTAACAGTAAATTAAAAGACTATCTGATTCAGCAGTCGTAGAAAAACAGTCATTGTTAGCAAATACATATTAATGCAGAAAAAAAAGAATAATCACTATTAATACATATTTTTTGCTCAATTCTATATTAAGACTCATTCAGTTTTACACTCAGCGACTAACCAAAATTGTTGGCTGAAAATTGTGATTTAGATGTTATAAATTCTCAGTTGAATATTTAAAGCTGCGTAATTCAATTTATAAAACGTAAGAGTAATAATGTAATATCATTTTAATGTTAAGTCTGTAATTTATCAGATTTGTCTATAAAATATGTTTATTTTTAACACAAAAATACTTACTTGAGTATTGATAGCATCCAAAAATCTATATTCCGGCTTGAGAAAATTAATTAACACTTTAAAAACTATTCGAAAACCTCTCCTAAAGCCAGTGGCAGCAAAAGAAGCTTTGTTTTTAAAAATTCTTCTTTAATATATAACGAAAATATATTACGAGGGTAGGCTGATAGTGCGCCGGTGGCATATGAAAGTAACATTCTCTCTCTATACGCATGTGCAGGTTTGAAAATACTGAAATCATGCAGAGTGAGTCATGTTGTGTGATTCATTCATTTTCAGAAGCGGAAGTATGGAGATGAATTCTAGTGCTATGTCAACGCAATTTAAACACCTTGCTGTTATCGAATTTTTAACTACTGAAAAAGGTGACTCAGGCTGAGATTCATCATTGTTTAAAAGCTGTTTATGGTGATCATGCTGTTGATAAGTATACTGTAAATCGATCGGTAGGAAAATTTTGTGATTACGTGCCTAGCAAAGCCATAACTTTTGATGAAAAACGCAGCGGACTTCCGGTTACTGCCCAGATGATAAACATTGCAAACTTGTCGAAAACTTGATTCAAAATGACCGGGGAATCACTCAAAAGCGTATCGCAAACCATACTGGAATATCCAAGGAACGTGTCGCCATCATTATTTCACAAATTGTATACCGTAAAATCCGCAACAGCTGAGGCTCTGCGAAATCTAAGTTTGAAACGATTCCACACCCTCCTTACTTCCCTGATTTTGCGCCTTGCAATTTTTATTTTTTTTCCTCTACTCAAGAGAAACCTTAAGAATAATGATTACACCTCGCACGATTAGGTGAAAGCAGCTCTGAAGTCGTGTATTCGAGAAAAGTCGATAGAAATTTTCAGTGACAGACTAAAAAAACTTGTTACACGTTGGAAGAAATTTCTTAGCCTTAAAGGTGACTATGCTGAATAATAAATAGATGATTTTGAAGATTAAAGATTGCACTTTAATGTACTTTTTGTCCGACATTTTTATTCGTTTTTATTCATTTTCTACAAGCATGTGTGTATTTCTTTTCAATCTACCCTCGTATATATATTTCTGATACTCAGTGATGTAGTCGTAAAAAAGCATATGGTACACGCTATAGGCAGAGGGTATACGCTAAAGTAATGAACGTCATGCCTAGAGTATACGCTATAACATTTATTTGAAAAACAGAAGGTATACGGGGCGCCTTAAAAAATACAGAAAATACAGAAAAAATACCTTAAAAAATACAGAAGGTATACGGCGTATACCTCCGTATACCCTCCGCTACACCCCTGTTGATACTTCTACAAATAAAAAACTATCTGCAGAATGGCGGCTAATTCAGAAGGGATTATTATATATTTTCGCTTGTCGTTAATATTATATTTTTCTGCATTAAGAAAAATTTATCTTTTTTTACGGTGTACTAGAAGTAGCAAATATATATTTTACAAATTATTTCACTAGAAGAATGGGGAAAAAATTGTTTACCGAAACTTTTTGAACACGTGTCAGAAAAATAAAATTATATTATCTAGCATATAGTTTATATTAAAGTTTTTTTTAAATATATTTGGAATTGGGTTACTACGCTACACTGTACATCAATTTTGACGCACTATATAGGTATAACAGCAGCATACTGAATATCTTATTTATGCCAGTCAATGATACTATACATTAAACATTTTAATTTTGTTATTCTTATGACATTTGTAAAATAAGGATAATGTTATCCAACGTAACATTTCGATGTCCAAAGAGAAGTAACCATTTCTATATCGTTTCATTATAACAGAACAAGTTGGGGAAAACTATTTGTATGTCGTGAAAAAAACATGTGTTAAAATTTCATATGATTTTATCTAACATAAAGCGTACTTTGAAAAGTTATAGAAAAAATGTATTTAGAATTCATGTGCTATCCAATGAACCATGTTTTATTGTATATTGACTTTCTTGCGCTCTGTAGCTAGAAGAATGCTATGCGTAGAAATGTTCTCATTACTATTCTGAATACTTTCTAGAGCTGTGTAGGTTTGAAATAAGTCTTTGGAATAAGAAAGACGACAAGTTATTTAATTCCAAAGTACGGTATTCCACCACAAAATTACGTTTTAATTTTTACTATCTTCTATTTTTACAAGAAGAAAGAGTTGGATTCGTAAAAATTTTCGACTTCCGATTTCGAAGGATTTATACCTTTTAGGAGCTCCTGAACACGATTTGATGGTTTTTATAAAATGTCTCTCTGTGAGTCTGTCTGTCACTCTGTCACTGTGTGAGTCTGTATATGACAAAAATTTTGTGGGCGCTCTATCTCGAAAACTAATGCACCGAATTTCACAAAACTTTAGATTCAGTTACACCTTGATATAAACTGGTGTTGATTATTTTTGGTGTAAATCGCCCAACAGGTGGCGCTGCTATGCTGCATTTTCCACGATATCTGCAATGGCTATATCTTAAGAACTACTGCTCGGATTTTCGTAAAAATTCAGATTCAGATACTCCATGATATAATTTTGTGGTGATTACTTTTTGGCGAAACTTGCCCAAATGGTGGTACTGCTATGCTGCATTATTCATGATTACCGCAAATAACTCTACCTCAAGAACTGATGCACGAATTTTCATCAAACTTGAGATTCAGTTAGTCCATGATATAAATTTGCTGTTTAGTGTTTGGTGTAAATCGCCCAATTGGTGGCGCTGCTATGCTACAATTTTCACGATTTTCGATATAGCTGTGTCTCAAGAACTAATGCATGAATTTTCATCAAGCTTCAGATTCGGTTAGTACCTGGTATAGATTACTCCTCACTAGTTTTTGGTGTAAATCGTCCAACAGGTGGCGCTGCTATGCAGAATTTTTTACGATTTCTGCAATAGCTCTATCCCAAAAACTAATGCACGGATTTTCATCTAAAATCAGATTCAGTTAGGTTAGAAGTTTACATAAGTCGTAGATGATTAGATTTTGGTGTAAATCACCAAACCGGTGGCACTGATATGCTACATTTTTCAGGAAGTATTAACATGTATGAGATAGAGGAAAATTTTGGGATTGCCACATCCGAATAGTTTAGATCTGCTTCAAATATGCAATTGTAGTATTACATACTTACAAGACATTTCGCATATTCCAACTTTTTTCAATTTTCATCAACTGCTGTTGAAAAACCAATATGCAATAATTACATAAACATAGATAAAAAAGAATAGTATTTTTTTAATAATATGTTGAAATTGCATTTTTATCGGAGAAGAAGAAACTAGTGCGAGAGTTCTTTTAAAATTAAAATATATTAATTAAAAAACCCATGAGAAAGCTTGTTTCAAGATACTATTATTTTAAACAAAATGGAAAACAGAGATGACGTGATTTTATTTTCAACGAGGGTTTTATTGATTTGTATCATTTCATTAGTTACTTAAAAGTTTTCGAAGAATTTTGCAGAATCCAATTATAATTATCAAAAGTTACTGATTTCACATTTGAAAGAAGGAAAAAAATCTTCTTCAGTTTGAAGTGTTCCCTGTTAAACATACTTTTAAATAAGATAAAAATTTTCCACTAATTTGAATACTACTTTTTGTTTAATCATTCTGTTCCTTGAATTATTTCCCCTAGTTAAGGTAAGTTTTTAAGTACTTGAAAAGAGGGTATAAATTTGTAAGAACATAGTTTTGAAATAGATAAAAGCATTATATAACCCTGAGGCATGAATTTTATTTTAATTTCCTTGCATAGTTTGAAAACCATTCTTAGAAGTCATCCAATATTTTTTGGTTCTTTTATTACAATGCAGACGTAGATATTTTAAGTTTCTATTTGAAGATACTCTGTCACTTTCTTTGATTAAACTTTGTCTCTGTTTAAGATGTATATTTTTATTAAAACTTGATAAATTTTTGAAACAGAGAAAAAATAAATAAACGAATACATAAATAATTGTAAATGTTGCATTTGCACTCCTTGACTATCATAAGTTTTGTATAATTTGCTTAAAATTCAAACGAAGATATTGTAACAAAAGAAAAAAAAATATCGTCAGAGGCATTGCGCATCAACAAAGTTGCTTATTGCTTTCAATTGTGCAAAAAAAGCATATAATCTAGGATAAAAGCATCCGAATTATGGGGAAAAAGAAAAATATTTTTATAACGATTTTCGTGTTATGGTTCAGGATAACTACATATTCCGCATTAGTCTTTATCTTTTACTTTTGTTATATCTATCGTATTTGTTAAAAGTTGCTGTATGTAAATTTATAAAATGTAAGTAAGTATGTAAGTCATATGTAAGTGTGTAAGTCACATGTAAGTGAGATGTATAGGGGACACGGGGCAAGTTTTCCAACTTTATAATTTTATTTTTGTATTTTTTATTTTTATCTATTTTGATATCTACAGCATATCATTGTATTCCCTAGACCTTTCTGTTTTAACTGGCACAATTATTATTCAAAAACTAAATATACTTTTTCACAAAAAATGGTTAAGTCTAATGATGTTACTTTGGAAAATGTGCCCCGTATGTGGGGCAAGTTTTCCAGCCTACTAAAAATGGTCAGGGGCAAGTTTTCCAACTACACTTCAAATGGTAACACACAGTTAATAAATATTGCTTGTTAATTAATAAGTATTTTTTATTGTGAACTAAATGCACTTAACATAACTGTAACATAAAAAACAGTTTTAATCCATTTCACTTTTCAAGACGAAGGTTCAAACAGCTCCCTGGCCGGGATTGGATTTTGTTTTTTCTCGCCCCTTTTATCTGATTCCTTTTGCAGTTTCCCTTATTTTAGATGAATCTTTTTTTCAATTTTCAGTTGATTTTTAACAGGACAATCAATCAGTACAATACTTCCTATTGTTTTTTTCCACGCCGTGTTTGCCTCCTTAGTGCGAACTTCGCAAAAGTCCTAACTTCTTCTGGTGTAGGCTAAGTTTGTTTGGATGTAGAAGGAATGCCTCTTTCATAAGCAATAGGAAAAATATGAGTAGAACTTAAGGAACAGCTTCTTTGGAAGAGCTAACCTGCGTTGGTGTAGAAGGATTTTGATGCTTTCGGATTTTTTTTTTATTGGGGGGGGGGGGGGGGAGGACAATCGATTATTCAGGAAAGTTTGAAATCTTTTCAGGATTGTTGGTGCTTTCAAGATTTGGTGCGGCAGGAGCTGGTCTCTCAGAAAAGTTGGATGGCATAAAAGCAGTGTCTGTAAATATTTCAGCATTTCAGGATTCAGTGGGAAAATTTTCGAACTTTAAAACCGCTATAATATTGACTGTGGATTAATGCCAGTGGAGCAGATCTAAGCACAGTTAATTTGCTGTTTGATGGATCCATACGCACTGCGATCTCAGTGTTGTAGCTTATGACTATAAAGTCATAATTAACGTAAAATGGATTCAGTAAATGAACCCATTTTTGATAAAATTGACATTTTATTATATCTTTTAATTTACCTTGTTTTTTATATTGATAGTTCTACTGAAATGACTAAATGATCAAACGGGTTCGTAATATATGTGATTATTTGGTCGATTTTACTATACAATAAATATATTTTTGATACAATAAAACTAGCTGATTTAGGAGGGGGGACGCTTTACAACGAGAAAAATGTTTGAGAACATGCCCCGTCGCCATATTTGAACTTTTACACTACCTGGACGAACAGCAGTGTAAGTAAGAAAGAAACCCTTTTTTAGTGCATGCAATGGCAAAACAGTAAGTTTAACTCTAGTACGTTTAATTTACGTTTTAATAAAGACCTGAAATTTTACTCGAAGTTGCAAAAAAAAAAAAAAAAATAGCTCTCCTGACGAAGTGACAGCAACTACTAAACTATAACTTTCGTAGATCGTGTGTAAGATGTTGCCACTTCAGCCAGTTCACTCATTAGCGTCACCTATCAGTTCATTTAAGAACTAAAGCGAGATGGAAAACTTGCCCCTATGGAAAATGTGCCCCTTCTCACCTATATATATATGCATATGAAGCAGAAAAGAAAATACATAATACAGATAAAGAATTCATCCTAAAAGTAACTTAAACATTGAAAAATATAGTTATGAAATTAAACAAAACGAGTGCAGAAATAAAATCAGCTAATAAAGAAATTTATTTTCTAATCTTGTGTTTTATCTGTTTAAAATCTATATTTTCATTGTAATTTTAGCTAAAAATAAGTTCAAAGTACTAAATTAACATGGGATTTACAAGCCTTGGCATACTCCTGCCAAGATATTTATTTAATTAAGGGTGATTTTTACCAGTGCTAATTTAAGGGGTCTCAGGACTCTTAAAATTGGAAAAATAGAAAAAAAAGAGACCATTTTCAACATATAATATCTTAAAATGTATTTTATTTTAAGACAAAATTTTATATTGGGATGAAAGATATAAGTATGCTCTTTCATTTCATGTATTTAAAAAATTACAAGATGCAGAATTAGCATTTACAGTGGGCTCCAAAATGTCAGACATTTGACAAGCGGACAATCGGTATAACAGATTACGCGCACCATTACAAAATAAATTTTGCAACTAGAAGGAAAATTTTGGGTCCTACGTATGCTTCAGATTGTATTAATTACTCTGAACCTAAATAAATTTGTATTTAGAGCATTTTTATATTTTTAATACAAAGTTGTATTTAGTTAATGCAAAATTTAGAAAAATTCAACAGTATAATCACCTATAAAGAATACTTTTTTGAACAATAAAAAGGAAATTTTAGGTTCAGTTTATACAGACTAACATGAAACATAAGTTTTGAAAATTTCATGAAAAAAAAATTCAGAAGTTTTTGAGATATCGTGCGCGTTACGCCCAAAGGCGTCATTTGGAGAAAATTGACTTCAAAGTTTCTGAAACGTCGCTTCAGCTACTGATTGTGTATCATTCTAAAAGGCATAACTTCTGTTGTAATAGGAATTTCAAGGAAACATTTATATCAAAATGTTCAGAAAAGATAGTAGTTTAATATCTAAAAAAATTAAAATTTCGAAAATTTTAAAGCTTTAAGAGTCCTGTGACCCCTTAATGAAACTATGAAAAAAGGGTAGGAGACATCTAGTGTAGTGTTTACTTATTGGGGATCAAGTAATGAAGAAGTAGTCACAAGATGCCGGCTGTTATTTTTGTACATCCTATCATCGAGCCTTGATTACCGCTCGGACAAACTTCCATATTTAAATTTGAATAGAAACATTCGGCTTATTTATACTCTTTATTCACTCCAAATTTCTGTCGTAAATTTGGCAAAAATGTCTATTAGTTTTTACTGATAGACATTTGCCCCAGCAGTAATTGTAACCTAATACACTTACACTGACAGGAGGATTGTTTATGTCGTCAAAATATGGCAGAACCTTGGAGGCCTGCCTACTGCAGGAGCAAACTTCCATCAGTAAAATCGAATAAATATTTTTGCCTTACTTATGATATAAATTCTGCATGAATAAGACAAACAGGAACTTTTCTATTTCAATATACTGGTGGAAGTTTGCCCCAGTGGTAATCAGCCCCTATGCGTCAAGTCGCAGTTGAAGGTTTAACATTTTGAGGTTGTATCGATTCATCTTTATACATAGTTTCATGGCTAATTTTAACAAGGTATATGCGGTCTTCGAGTTAACTTCATTAGATTTGGGCTGTTACAAATATTTTAGAAAGCATCTTTGCACTAGAACAGTCCAGCTACCGGGTGTGCCAAAAAGGAGTGACTGATTTTAAAATTCAATAACTTCCAAACGGTGACAGATATTAAAAAAATTCTTGCAGGAGGGTTATGCATAAAGTCAAAAGTTTTATTACAGTGATTTTCGATTTTAGTTCGAATTTCAAACAATAGATGGCGCTGTAAGCAATAGTCGCTGAATACAGGCTTGATTTTTGGTCCGTTCTGTTGTTCCATGCAGAAAAAGGAGATGGAAATGTATTATCCGGGCCACGAAGTACCAAAAATCGAGCCTGTATTTAGCGACTATTGATCGCAGCGCCATCTATTGTTTGTAATTCGAACTAAAATCGAAAATCACTGTGAAAAATCTTTTGACTTTATGCATAACCCTCCTGCAAGAATTATTTTAATATCTGTCACCGTTTGGAAGTTATTGAATTTTAAAATCAGTCAGTCCTTTTTGGGACACCCGGTAGCTAGCCTCTTAGTTTAATTTAAGGTGAGATAAAGCACGTTATTTTGTAGACAGAACTTTAAAAAATATCAAAATTAGTCAGCAATACTTACGCATGCAGATATTTGACGTAAAGAATATTTCATCGAATAGCAAGCTAAAATATCGACTGGGTGATTTTAATTTAGACGGTCAATGTGTATGTCCACTTTCACCCTGTTGCCAGATATAAAAATACTGTCAGACATAAGTAGTATGAAGTGCCCTATTAATTATATTGTTGCCACATTATTAATTTATTATAAATAATAATATGTTTACATTGAATATTAGGATTTATCTTTATTATTAACAAATTCAATTATTAATTATTTTGACAGATTTCTTGAATGTGACACGCAATATCAACTCAGGGTCATGATATCAGTCTCATATGTAGAAAAGGGTGGCGTTCAATTGCGTCTACGATGTAGAAAAAGATTGGAGTCCAATTGCTTACAGGAGAACTAATTTCACGTTTGTTGATTGCCAATCCATAACTTTGCAGGCTCACCAATAATTGTTATTTCCTAATGGGGTAAATGTTTTAAATCATTGCTTCGAAATTTCAAATTGTAGCGATTCTAGATTTTTTAAACATGAATTTCTTTAACGGTTATTTAAAATGTTGTTGATATAAAAAGCCGTGTATCTCATTTATAACGCAAGACAAATGTAATTTTACATATTTTTAAATCATGTATAGAAATTTTTAAATTTTATTAATAACAATATCTAGCAATATTTGACAAAAATAATAAAATTATAAACAATAATAATTCTAATTATTTGCATCCTTCCGAAAAAGCAGACGTCAAACATTTATTTTTCTGTAATAATTCAACACAGTCAGCAGTAACGAATCAAAGAATAACTTAAAATACAAATTTATATGAATCTATGTAATCACAAATCGAGTCTCTCACAAATATATTATTTTTAACTATCACTGTCACAATTATTCCAGCTATACTTGCTTTCCACTTTTAAAAAAAGTTTTTTCTAAGCATGCAGTTTGCAAACTTGATCATTGTTTTATGTTTTTGCAATTTAAAGACATTTAAAATTGCTTAGTTGCATATAAAAATTATTTTTAATACAAAAATATACATTAATGTGAAAGTCGTCAATAACTAAATATTTGAAATAACAGGAATTTAACACGTTTCGTACAGATGCATATTTTTGAATACCAAAAATTACGATACGTAATTTTCAGCTTTTTATTTTTTTTTATACACGAATTTGCGGTCATAGATAGCGAAATGTTTTTATAATATTAGTGATTAAAAGAAAGAAACCGTAAAATAACTGTTTCATTGATTGTTTGATTGTTTATAAATCTAAGAAAACTTTCATTAATCATCTTGAAATTTAGTGCAACTATCAGCTAACGAAGGATTAAAAATAAAGGACATTTTAGAATATACAGATTTTAAGTTTATTATTACTTTCTTCTATCTTTACAAGAAAAAAGTATTGGATTCGTGAAAAATTTCGACTTCCGGTTTTCGACGGATTTATACGTTTTAGAATTCCCAGAACACGATTTGATGGTTTTTAGAAAATGTCTGTCTGTCACTCTGTCACTCTGTCACTCTGTCTGTCACTCCGTGAGTCTGTATGTGACAAAAAAATTGTGGGCGCTCTATCTCAAGAGCTAATGCACGGAATTTCACAAAACTTTATATTTAGTTAGACCTTGATATAAACTAGACCTGGTTAGTTTTTGGTGAAAATCGCCCAATAGGTGGCGCTGCTATGCCGCATTTTTCACGATTTCTGCAATAGCTATATCTCAAGAACTACTGCACGGATTTTCATAAAACTTCAGATTCAGTTTGTCCAGGATATTGTTTGGTGCTGATTACTTTTTTGTGAAAGTCGCCTAACAGGTGGCGCTGCTATGCTGCATTAATCATGATTATCGCAATAGCTCTAACTCAAGAAAAAATGCACGAATTTTCATCAAACTTCAGATTCAATTAGTCCCTGATATAAATTAGTGCTGTTTAATTTTTGGTGTAAATCGCCCAACAGGTGGCGCTGCTGTGCTACATTTTTCACGATTCCCGCAAGAGCTGTATCTCAAGAACTATTGCACGGATTTTCATCAAACTTCAGATTTAGTTAGTCATTGACATGAATTGACGTATAAATTAGTGCTTTTTAATTTTTGGTGTAAATCGCTCAACAGGTGGCGCTGCTATGCTGTCCTTTTTGCAATTTCCGCAATAGCTGTATCTCAAGAACTAATGCTTGGATTTTCAACAAACTTCAGATTCAGGTATACCTTGATATCATTTAGTGCTGCTTATTTTTGGTGTAAATCGCTCAACAGGTGGCGCTGCTATGCTACATTTTTCAGAATTTCCGCTATAGCTCTATCTCAAAAACTAATGCACGAATTTTCATCCAACTTCAAATTCAGATATATTTTGATATGAATTGATGCTAAATCGTTGTTATTTCTTGTACTATTTAAATGATTTAATTGACGTGATTTATATAGAAGAAAGTTT
This sequence comes from Maratus speciosus, assembly GCA_963932465.1. Classification (NCBI taxonomy): domain Eukaryota; kingdom Metazoa; phylum Arthropoda; class Arachnida; order Araneae; family Salticidae; genus Maratus; species Maratus speciosus. Next base: position 169,941,694 of record OZ010790.1, on the reverse strand, counting down.
TGTGATGACCACAACATACTAGTTTTTTATGGTAGAGGTAGAGTAGCTTTTCGAGTATTGTAGAATTTTGAATTATAGAGTAATATTTTGAATTATAAGCGTTTATAATGCAGTATAGCTCTAATAAATGAAATTCAGTTCTATGAAATTCACTATTTAATGAATTTCTCTAAAAATTTGATTAAAAAGAAACAAAAAACAATAAAAAACAGGATAATGTTTCTAAATAAAGAGCATGAATTTATATATAAGTAATTTTTCTGAGACAAACATATCAAAGTTCTAAACGTTACTAACTTAAATATTTTCAAAATTTTCTTTCATTTAATTTGTCAATAAATCTTGTACTCATTAGTAAATTGTACTTATGAACATTCGTTAATTTACAATGCCTTTCACATATATTCAAAGAAATCTTGAATGACACGGCTGTTTGTGCAACGCTAGTCATGCGAAGGCATTAGCAAGCTAAAGTTAAACTAACGACAATGATATTTTAAATTTATCGTTTGCATTTCGATACTTTTATTTATTTATTTATTTATTTATTTATTTATTTTTTTGTATAGGACAGGGACAGCGAACCTGTGGCACGCGTGCTACTTTTGGCACGCGAAAAAATAATTTTGGCGCAGCATTACTTGTGGTTCTAATATAGTGGGTCAAAAATGTGGGTCAAAATAAAGTGAGATTACACAAAATCGCGGCTGATCTTTTCTAAATTCGATTAAATGGAAATAAAAAAAAAAAAAAACAATTGCAGCATATAATATTCCAATCTAATTAATTATGGTCTCAATATTTTTTTTTAACAAAGACAATATTTGTAAACTATCGACAAAATTGGTTATTAGACATTACTAAATTCTAATGGTAAAGTTATGTCAACTTTAAATTTATTTCAGAGCTGTTCAAAGAAACTGGCCTTTGTTATTTTAACAGTTTTTCCTCCTACCTATGCTTTCTAGTCACTGTTTTCACAAATGAATAATATCAAAACTCAAACTGAAAGTACTTGTCATATAAATCCAGTTCACTTTGCATTAAAATTAACACGATATTAAGATGCAACAACAGAAATCAAATTACACCGCATTAACTTTTAGGTAGATTTCGTATGAAATACCACCTATTGGGATCGCTCCTATGTTGGAATTTCTGAAAAATTTTTGCAGATCTACACCGATCATGACCCCTAGAACCCAAAACCACCCTCGGTAAAAAACTTTATATCTATCTATCGATCTATCTATCTATCTGTCTATCTATATATATCACTTTCGTCTGTACACCATAACTTTCGTAATTCTGCACCAATATCTTCCACACTGATACATAAAATCAATGGGCATAAAATCTCGGTCAAGTTCGTTAATGGGCAAAATCGGACCAAGGGGATGGAAATAGGGAGGGGTTTTGTGAAAACCGAAAACCCCCCATAACTTCTTAATTTTTGTACATATCAAATCAGTTTAAAGTTTTTATTACTTCTAAAAATAGGGCCAAAATTTTATGTATCACAGATTTTTGATAAAGTTAAAAATGGGCTCAAGGGGCGCAAAAAATTGGGTTTTTGGGAGAAAAAAATTCATAACTTCGTCAATTCTCAAGATATCAATTCTAATTAATTTTATTATAAATCTCCTTAATATTACCTACAACTTTTATATTCACAAGTTTTTGATAGGATCAATTCGGACCGCAAAAAAAAAAAAATTTAAAACGAAAACAAAAAGGGCGTTTGAAGAAGTAAAAAATCCTTAAACAAAAGATATAAAATCCCCATGAATTTATCATATATCTTCTTAATATTGTCTACAACATCTATATACAAGTTATGTATAGGACCAATTCTTAGAGCAAAAACAAATTAAAAATACATAGCGGTTGAAGAAAAAAGTCATCTAAGTAAGGGTGTATTCAAATCCAAACTGCTTATTTTCTGACTCCTTTTACAATTCATTTTTGCTCTCAAAGGCTTCCAAATGGTACGTTTTCTTACTCAAAAACTATATAATGTACCGTAATGGTCAATCTCTTGATAGAGGCAGAATATATTTTAAAAAATGCTGTTAAAGTGGGCATTTTGAACCGATTTTCCCGATGCGGATTGTGTTGGAAAAATCATTGAATTAAGGATGCACTCAAATCCAAACTGCTTATTTTCTGACTCATTTTTAAATTCATTTTTGCTCTCAAACGCATTTAATGGGTAGATTCGCTTATTCAGAAGCTATATAATGTAAACCAATGATCGATTTTTTGATAGAGGCAGAATATATTTCAAAAAATGATGTCAAAGTGGGCATTTTGAACGGAATTTCCCGAAGCAATTGTGTTATCACTTTCTTCTGGACACCATAACTTCCTCAATTCTGCACAAATCTCTTCCAAACTGATACATAAAATCAAGGTACATGAAATCTCAGTTAAGTTCGTTAATGGGCAAAAGCGGACAAAGGGGTTGGAAATAGGGAGGGGGTTTGTAAAAACCGAAAAAACCCCATTACTTCTTAATTTTTGTACATATCAAATCAGTTTAAAGTTTTTATTACTTCTAAAAATAGCTCCAAAAATTCATGCATCACAGATTTTTGATAAAATTTAAAATAGGCTCATGGGGCGCAAAAAATAGGGTTTTTGGGAGAAAAAAATTCCTTACTTCGTGAATTCTCAAGATATCAAATCCAATTAATTTTATTATACATCTCCTTAATATTATCAACAACTTTTATATTCACAATTTTTTAATAGTACCAATTCGTACCGCAAAAAAATAAAATAAAATAAAATAAAATAAAAATAAAAAACGAAAACAAAAAAGGGGGGTTGAAGAAGAAAAATTTTCATAACTCCGTCAATTCACAAGATATAAAATCTCCATGAATTTATCATATATCTTCTTAATATTGTCTTCAATATTTATATAGACAAGTTTTTGATAGGGCCAATTTTTACAGCAAAAACAAATTAAAAATACATAGCGGTTGAAGAAAAAAATACATCTTATTAAAGGATGCATTCAAATCCAAACTGCTTATTTTCTTACCCATTTTTGAATTCATTTTTGCTCTCAAATGCATCCAATTTCTATATTCTCTTATTCAGAAACTATACAATGTACAGTAATGATCAATTTTTTTATAGAGGCAGGATATATTTCAAAAAATGATGTCAAATTGGGCATTTTGAACAGAATTTTCCGAAGCAATTGTGTTATCACTTTCTTCTGGACACGATAACTTCCGCAATTTTGCACAAATCTCTTCCAAACTGATACATAAAATCAAGGGACATAAAATCTCGGTCATGTTCGTTAATGGGCAAAAGCGGACAGAGGGGTTGGAAATAGGGAGGGGTTTTGTGAAAACCGAAAAAAACCCATAACTTCTTAATTTTTGTACATATCAAATCAGTTTAAAGTTTTTATTACTTCTAAAAATAGCGCCAAAAATTCATGCATTACAGATTTTTGATAAAATTAAAAATAGGCTCAAGGGGCGCAAAAATAGGGTTTTTGGGAGAAAAAAATTCCTTACTTCGTCAATTCTCAAGATATCAAATCCAATTAATTTTATTATACATCTCCTTAATATTATCTACAACTTTTATATTCGCAAGTTTTTGATAGGACCAATTCGTACCGCAAAAAATAATTAATAACGAAAACAAAAAAGGGGGGTTGAAGAAGAAAAATTTCCACAACTCCGCCAATTCACAAGATATAAAATCTTTATGAATTTATCATATATCTTCTTAATATTGTCTTCAACATTTATATGGACAAGTTTTTGATAGGGAAAATTCTTACAGCAAAACCAAATTAAAAATACATACCGGTTGAAGAAAAAATTCATCTTATTAAGGGTGCATTCAAATCCAAACTGTCTACTTTCTTACTCATTTTTAAATTCATTTTTGCTCTCAAACGCATCCAATTGCTACATTCTCTTATTCAGAAACTACATAATGTACAGTAATGATCGATTTTTTGATAGAACAGAATATATTTCAAAAAATGATGTCAAAGTGGGCATTTTAATCAGAATTTCCCGAAGCGATTGTGTTAGAAACGAAAAATATTGCCCTACTGAGAAAATAATTGTTTATTAATCAAGTTTTAATTAATTGAAAGAAAAATAAAAACACAGGTCGCTTATAAATCTTTTCAAAAATCACGTCAGCATGTTTCATATATTTTTTTTATTATTATTATTAAAAATGAATCTGAAAATGTGCCAGAAAATTTCGAGTTGTTGAGCACGGAAAAATATTTTTTTAATATCGCCTTAACATGATTCTGATAAAACCAACTATTTTATAAAAAGGAAATAAAAACTCGTCAAAAGCAGACAGATAAAACTGTTAAATTGGATTTATATCTAATAATGATTTAGTTTTTGTTGGTGAAATTAGTATACTTAACTTCGAAATCAACATCTGCCTGTAGGCCAGGCCGGCAAGGATTTTTTTTTTTTTGTTGTTGTTGTTAATTTCCAAAATATATTTGTTTCGATAATTATTATAGTGTAATACCAACATGTATGTTCTTCATATTTTTAAAATCTTAATAGAAAATTTTACATAATTTTAATCTATTATTTTTCCGCCTACTAAATTTTTAGTTGGCACGTCATGGTTACATAAAATATTTTTGATCAAATTTGACCCGCGGCAATAAAAAGGTTCGCCAACCCTGGTATAGAATATCTGAGATAGATGTATAACCACCTATCTTTATACTTGTTCGATTTTGGTTGACATTTTTATTTCAGGGTGGACGGAGGGGGGTCTCTTAATTTCCGAACCGGTTCTAACACTGAAAATTTCGCCAGTAAAAAAAGCAGGAACCAAAATCCAAAAAGTGCGAAGATACCCTGTTAGAAATTGACTTTAAATAGCTTATCCAAGAAAAAAAAAGTATTTAACATACTGAAATGGAAACAAGAAATTTGAAAAAAAAAAATCCCGCTGCCATTGGTTTAAAATTAACTTGGAATCGTCTTCACTTGACTAGCGTAGGCTCTTAAGGAGCTATCGCAATGCATGAATGGCTGCGTCAATTCATAAAGTTGTCATATCAAATTCTTGGAAATGTGGTAATTATTACGCTAGTATATTCACACCCTTAAGAGCCTACACTAGTCACTCAAAAAGACCCGGATGATAGTGTTAATCCTAATGGGAAGTTATTTTAAAATATCTTTCTTGAATTTTGATATTGTCGAATGATTTTTTTTGCATAGGATAGATGAGAGCGATCTACAACCGGGCTAGTTTTTACTTTTTTGATTTCGGTTTCACATTTTTTTTAAATTACTTTTTTTTTCGGAACCGGTTTGAACCGGTTCCGAAATTGAAACTATCCTAATATAAAAGAATTATAAATTATTAATCCGTTGCATTACGGCCAACGGAAAAAAATATTTCAAGTGCATTCTAATGATGTTACAATATTTCGAACATAATGCAATTGATATGCACTTATGAAGTACACTTAAAATGTACATTCAGTACAATATGCGGGCAAAAATTATTTATAAAACTAGTTATGGTACGAACTCACCTCATTTGTCATGTTTGACGTGCAATTTCCAACTTGTTTGTTGTAGTAGAATTTGATTATGAGATCAATTTCTAATATTCGGAACCGATTTCCTAGGTGTACCTTCACAAAAACTTCGGAAAAATAAAAGAAAAATCGAAAAAGTAAAAAGGGGCACGGTTAGATATTTACTTCAGATAATCTATGCGAAAGAAAAAAAAAATACTTTAAAAATTTTGACATGAAAAGTAGAATTAGCATTAGCTTGCGAATTTTGTCGTTTTGTGGTATTTCTACTCTAGATCAGTAAGGAACTATGGCAATGAAAGGATGGCGTACGTAAATGCATCAATTTAAGACTTATAATTCAAAATTCATGGTAATACTATTATAAAAAACCTTCAGAGGCAGTAGTTTTTTTTTCCTAACGCTGACTGTTTAATAATATGAGATAGTACATTTCAATTTTCAATTCTAAGGAGTTTTATTTGGCTGAGTTTAGGCTTTGATGAAGATATCTGTTGCGATTTGTATTTAATGGAATTGTACAATTATAATTTTTTTTCTGGGGAAAAACAGATTCACTAAAGAGAAATTCAAACTACATTTACAAATTTAAAAGCATATAAAATATACTTATTAATGTTTCATAATGGAATAATGGGATAGGATTGAAATATGTTGAAAATTTATTATGGAATGTGTAATAATCATAGTATCTTCTTTGTTCATTATAACATTTAAGAAATATTTATACCCTATATCTTTAGCTTTGTTATTTCGTATTATAGTTTTAAAAAATACTTCTAACTAAAGTATTTATAAAAATATCTTCTTTTACAAACTTTAATTTTAAAACCCCAACCAAACTCATAAGAACTAGATTTAAACTTTTCGAGACAATCCTTAAAATAACTTTATTAAAACTTTTAATAACGGAAAAGACGATAGTTTTTAAAGAATGTTTTCAAAGTATTTTCCAATAAAATGATAATTTCTTCCTTCTCTTTTCTTTTGAACTTAGTACTCCCTTTTATTGGAAGATGAAGTGATAAAATATTAAAAGAAAACATACATATCAAAAGTTCGGGCTTCGTATGATGAGATGACGATATTCGCATGAAGTTTCAAAATTTATTTTATTCGTTCATTTTTTGTTCAGTTATATTTGTCATTCCAAAAATCTTTTATTTCCATATTCGCATTCAGTTGTCGCGCAGATAAATAAGACTAATTTAATGTATCAGTAATCTGTATGGATCAGTAGAGCTGGGTTCTTACTAATCGTGAGTTGCAGTTTAAAAATAGAAAAATAAATTATTATTTGAGATTTTTTAGTATTTCCACATTATTTATGTCTAAATATCTCAGAATATGCTTCTAATAACAGTTCATAATTATAAATTATAATTATTAGCTAAAATCTTAAGAGTATATTTTAGAAAATAATTTCCAAAAATGTTTATTATAAATGAGTTTCCCGTGGCCGAGAGCTTAAGAGCCCATTTCAGTCACGGGAATGAAGGAAAACACTAATGTTAAGTCTATGGGGGCGTTATTTTCAAATTTCTCGCTTTCATTTTAATATTTTTGAATTATTTTTTTTTTTTGCATTGGATAGCTGAGAACGATCTACAACCTGGCTATTTTTTACTTTTTCGATTTTTGTTTCAGATTTTTCTTAAAAAATTACTTTCACTTTCTGAACCGGTTCTAAATTGAAACTATAAAAAAATCTATAACCAAAATCGAAAAAGTGAAAACTAGACCGGATGTAGATCGTCCTCAGCTAACATGTGCAAAAGAAAAAATTATTCAAAAATATTACAATTCAAGCCAGATATTAGAAAATAACGCATCCATAGACCTAGCGTTAGCGTTCGAGTTTCTCTGTGTGATTAGTGTGTCCTCTCGAGCGCTAATCCTAAGTCTATGGGAACGTTATTTTCGAATATCTCGCTTTGATTTTAATTTTTTTTTTTTTTTTTTTTTTGCATAGGTTAGCTGAGGATGATCTACAACTGGACTAGTTTTTACTTTTCCAATTTCGGTAATAGAATTTTTATATTGGGATAATTTTATGATATAATTTATTTTATTTTATGATATATATATTTATTATTATATTACATTTTATTTGATATAATTCAGAACCAGTTCCAACCGGTTCCGAAAGTGAAAGTATTTTTTTTTTTTTTTAATCTGACACCAAAATCGAGAAAGTAAAAACTATCCCTGTTGTAGATTGTCCTCATCTATCCTATACAAAAAAAAAAAAAAAAAAAAAAAAAAAAAAAAAGGTCATTCAAGATTATTATAATCAAAGCGAGAAATTTGAAAAGGACTCCCGCATAGACTGAACATTAGCGCTTTCCTTTCTTCCTGTGGTTGAAGTGGGCTCTTAAGGGAGTTCAGCTGTCGCAATGGCACATGCTATGTGGCTTTTTTGTTGCAGACATTGACAGCATATAATGTGCGAGAAAGCAAACTTTTGTTTCAATATTTCTTGTTATGTATTTTTAGTGTAATAATTTTATATCTGTTCATTCAAAAAAAAACTCAAATTTTACTTATTTTTAAACAAAAGAATATCGCTTGGTACAAAAGATTATTTTTTTACGCGCACTTCATTATATCAAACACCGCTAATTGCTAAAATTGCTCCTGAAGGAAATGTAAGCTCAAAGTTTTTTAGGTGCGTTCGTAATAACATAAATACTTAGCACCTATAGTCACCGTCTGGCCCGTCCGTCTTTCTGCATATAACAGCGCAAAAACTACCCAACCGAACGCTTTGAAATTTAACATGTATAATCCTTACAGAATTTTGTCGTGTCATTTCAAATATTATGAAAATCGAATCAAAACGTAAAAACATAGTAAAAAAAGTTTTCTTCATTCAATTAAAGAGTCTCAGGACTCTTAAAATCGGAAAAAATGAAAAAAAAAAAAAGATAATTTTCAACATTTAATATGTTAAAATGTATATCATTTACAAATACAATTTTATTGGGATTAAAAAGTATATGTATGTTTTTTCATTTCATGCATTTAAAGAATTGGAAGATGAAAAATTAGTATTTCTAGGGTGATCCTAACTAGCAGAGATTTGTCGAAGAGAAAATTGGCATAACAGCTTACACGCAGGATTAAAAATAAAATTCGCAACTTGAATTAAATTTATGGTGCCTAATTGTATTTCAGTTTATAATAATTACCCTGAATCTAACTAAATTTGTATTTAAAGCATTTTTATATTTTTAATACGAAGTTGTATTTAGTTAATGCAAAATTTTGAATATTTCAACAGTATAAACTCCTAAATATATATATATATTTCATTTTTTTTTCAACAAAAATTAAATTTTAGATTAAGTTTATACGGACTAACATCAGACATGTGTTTTGAAAATTTCATGAAAATGTATTCAGAAAGATATAGAAAGGTTGAGATATCGAGCGTGTTACGCCAATAAACGTCATTGGAGAAAAATGACTTCAAAGTTTCGGAAACGCCGCTTCAGCTGTTGAGCGGGTATAATTGTAAAAGCCATAACTTCTGTTCTAATGGGAATTTCTAGGAAACAATTATATCAAAATGTTCAGAAAAGATAGAAGTTTAACATCTGAAAAAGTAAAATTTCGAAATTTTGAAGCTTTAAGAGCCTTGAGACCCCTGAAGTCCTATCATACGTAATTAACTCAGTGATATCCCATGATAGTTAATGATTCTAGGTTGTCACGGTTATTCCGTCCTACTTAAGATGGAATCATATTATTTCCGTATTACTGAATTTAATATAGGGGAGACTAGGGACGGTTGACCATACGGGAGGCTTAACCCACCCACCAATTTTCATATTTAAAAGAATTTCATAGTTTTATCAATAGTTGTCAACCAAAGCTACTGGAATGCTCAAACAACAGCCTTCGTTTTACAGAGATAATCAAAATAGGTGTGGAAAAAATCAATTGTGAGGCGTTTTCAACCTAAAAGTTGTGTTTTTTAGAAATATTTTGTAAGCTTTTTTCAAATAAATTATATCATAAAAATTTAAGTAAGTAGGCTTAAAGTAATGCAGAAATATCGAGCTTTCATTCCAGGCATAAAGACCATACAATAAGTTAGGTTTAACACAACAATGTGGTATTCTTTAGAGAAGGTCTATTTAGGGAGGCTTGACCCAGTCAATGTGAGGGAAGGTTGACCAGATTCTCAAGGCTCCCTTACTTAAGTGATTTTGGAAATCATTTTTATTATACACTGTGCAAAATGAAATGTTAATGGTATATACATAAAAGAATGTAAATTTATTCTGTAAAGCTTCACTAAAATGGTGTGATGGAAAAGAAAATGTTTAAAACTGACTATAGAAAAATGCGAAAAATTGCTAGAAATTTGGAAAGTTGATAGGAACTTTTCTTCCATTTAAATATTGCTTACAATAGGTAAATAGAAACAGTGAGAAATATTAGAAAGGACTACGAAGGATGAAAGCAGCAGTCCTTTGAGGGCCCTTTGAGGAGCAATGGTATGTTTATAAAACCACTTAATTTTAATTCCGAAACAACACAATGGCACCAGAATTTTGCTAAAATCTTTTCATTTAACATGTACGTGAAATATAGCCTTTTTTCTTATTTTCAAATAAATTCGTTCATAAATTCCGGTGCCAGTCATTTATTTCAATATTTTAGTACTGAAAGTACTTTGCCCCTTAAAGGTTTAAATCATGTTAATGATAAGGTAAGTGCTCATGCGGTTGCAAATGAAATCGATCGAAAAACATTAGGAAGGCTTGTCGAAAAATTTCACCAGGGTGATTACAGTAAGATGAAGCCAAACTATGTGACAACTAGATTCGTCAGGTCGAGTGTCACAAAAAGTAGGAAAAGGAGACAAAAAAAGCGGGACAGTGGCTCTAAATTCCGGGCATAATAATACATGAAACCCTATGAAAACTGAACCTGTGTCTCTAACAGAATACTGCCTTAAATGTTAAAATTTCATTTCCCTGCTGTACAATTATACCTGCTCAGACAAAATCCCGTTTAAAACAAAATTTTTCTCCTCTGACTTGCGATTGCGTCTTAACAGGTTTGTTTAAGCCTCATACCTTAAAAGATATTTTTTACAATAATTAAAGCATGTAGAATATAGTTATTTTGCTTTTTTAAAACTGATTTTATTTTTCTTCACAAATAGTGCAATATAAAACAAAGTGGGTCAAGCCTCCCATATAGTGGGTCAACCCTCCCATATGTGGGGAGCCTTGACCCATTATTTTTTCATGAATAAAATCAATCATTTTTCAAATTTCTTATATGTTACCCTTATGTCACAATTTTGTTTTGATAACTGATTGTTTAACGAATAAAATGATATATAAAACTTTATTCTACGTTCAATATTTAAAAAATAAAAAATCATTTTGTAAAAAGTGGGTCCACCCTCCCTAGTCTCCCCACTGTAAAAAAAAAAAAAAAAAAAAAAAACGGAATAAAAAACGGAAATACTACTGGCAATCTAGACGCCAGTATTATTTCCGTTTTTTTACGGGAATTTTTACCCATAAATTACAGAAAATTTTCCGTTTTTAATCAGAAAAACGGAAAATTTTCTGTAATTTATGGGTAAAAATTCCCGTAAAAAAACGGAAATAGTACTGGCGTCTAGATTGCCAGTAGTATTTCCGTTTTTTAGTGCGTTTTTTTTTTTTTTTTTTTTTTTTTTTTTTTACAGTGAACAACCTCATAATTTTGCTCTCAAGGTAAAGAATTAATTGCAATAATATGAACAATAACGAAAAACCATGCGTCAAGCATCCATTTTTAAACATTTTCGAATACATTCATTAATATCGTAACAAAACTTTACAGTTTAATAAGGTGAAAGGTGAAGTCTAAGTAAACAAGTTCAACTACATGGGGAGGCTTACCCAAAGGCTAAAGCAGTACTAGCCCCAACCAAGTCTAAGTAAACGAGGTTCAAGAAGGTGAGGAGGACTACCCAAGGAATAAAGCTCTACTTGCCCCACCCAGCGACGCACATTAGACATCTCCCACCTTATATTCAGGAAAAGTTTTAAAAAGCGTATTTTACAGATTACATACTGTTATTTTCTTCATAGGAGAATACCTTCATAGTCTGTGGGAGTTGTAATTGTCTAAGTAGACAATTTTGAAAATGCAAAACGCGTTTGAAATCTCAGTTTTAGAAATTCCCATTTATAGTCGAAAAATATCCGAATTATTTTGTACAGAACTGTATAGATTAATCCATAGATTTTATGTATACTGCATATAGAATGCAAAAATTTAGTCCAGCTAGGAAATGCATGCCATAGTTGAAAATTCCCCTTCAGCAATTTCCATCAATATAATCCTCAGTTTTTAGTTCCCAAGCCAAATTGGTACTCATTTTATTGAGCTCGAATGAATGAAAGATTGAGTGATCCTTTCCCTGTCCGTAGTCCGGAATCAAACTGTGGACTTGTAGCATGGTAGCGCGGAACACTAACCACTAAGCTATTCTGCTTCATATTTTCGAATTATTCAGGCATAATTATTAAACAATTTCTATTGTGTTCTGTAATATTACAATTAAATTATACAGCGATATTTATTAAACAATTTATATTGTGATCTGTAATATTATATAATTAAATTATACTAAGGTACAGTCGTGGAAAAAAAAGTAAACACCCCCTACTAACTCCTCAACAAATTATCATAGAAGCAAGTTACTTTTACCGAACGATTGGAAATAAAGTCTACTTTTAAATGATGTATATAAAATTTGCTTAAGGGGGTCATCTACATATTAAAACTAATCCAAACTTCATTTTTTTCAATGACAATACCCAATCTTAACGAGATATTTCAAATCTTCGGTTCAAACTATGCCTAGACCCCGAATTTCAAGTCATTTGAATGATAAGTTTTTGAATTATAAACATTCAAAGTTTAATGCTTCTAATGTTAAATTACATTTTCATATTTTTATTTATATCTCCAGAAATTATGCTCCTAATGTACTAATTTTTTGTGTAGCAATAATACTAATATACCCAAACATAAACACGCTGAATTTACAATTTTTATAATTTTATGATATGAATTATGAATTATGAAATTAATATTCGAAAAAATTATGAATGATACCAACAATTTTTTTGATGGATTTAGATTTATTACGTCCTGCTTCATAGAAATCCAAAATTTCACATTTTTCTTCCAAGTAGTTTTTACGTTATGCTTAAAAAACGGCAAAATGATGGATTAAGGGGCCGTCTATAATAGGAGTGACTAGATATTTTGAAATTTCTTCTGCTGTTCCGTAATCTAGCAGGCTCCATTGACTTCTTAAGGTGTCTTGATCAAGATGGGGGCTCTCTCGGTTACCAATCCAGTTCCGAACTTCAATTTGGATACAGCCCTTAAAATACGCGCGTTATAAAATAATTAATTTCTCAGAAACTTATCCTACGAATTGCATAAAAATTTGTTTGTAGGCTAATTGAAGGGTGTAGAGTTCATTTATGCTGTCAGAATTGTGTACTGCTATTGAAAAACACAATGTTATGGTTCGTTTTAATATGTAGATGGCCCCTAAACAAATTTTATCTATATCATTTAAAAGTAGACTTTATTTCCAATCGTTCAGTACCAGTGATTTTCTTCTTGGATAATTTGTTGAGAAGTTAGTGGGGGGTGTTTACTTTTATTTTTCCACGACTGTACATTTATATATATATATATGACAAGGTATATTTCAGTAAATATCATTACTTATATTCTAGAAGGCTATTTTATTGTTCATTATAAAATTTAAATTAATGAAAACAAGTATATTTATATTCTCTCTTTTTATTTTTCGGAAATAATTCCTGACGAAAAGAGTCATTAATTAATTCCTCATGAAACAATACTTATATTGTTTCCTACTTTTTTTTCTTTAGAAAAAATATTTTTTATCTGATACTGAAAGAAAATATAGATTCCTTTTTCCTCTTTTTTGATCTATTTGAATGGCGATTTTCTTTCCCTCCCTTTCCTATATTATTTTGTTCTTTGATGTATTCAATCATCTTACATGACATCCGCATAGATTCTACCATAAGTGATTCTGTATGGATCGTTTTTCTGCAGATTGACAAGAAAAATATGATTAAGTGCTCTGTTGTAAGATTGTACATGCTTGCAAAATCTTTTTTTTTAAAGAAGTATTTGTGTCGTATTATGAAATCGCAATTTACGTGTCACGTCTTTTCTAATGCACTTACATATCAGTTTTCCTAATGTTTAAAATACCTTTGATTTATATTACATTCTTTTCAATCAAACTGTAGACATTTTATCTTTGTAAATTATATAAATCATTATAAATCATATAAATCCAGCTCACATTTAAAAAGTCGATGTAAAAAGAAAGTAATTGCCGTACAAGACACTGCAGCTTGAACGAAAATACTTCTCATAGTCGAAAGCTGTTTTAAAGCATATTAAAAAAATATATTCTACTCGTATTGAAATGATGTCGCTATAACTCTAAAACTGAAAAATGTAATTTGTGTACAATAAATTGAAATAAGATATAATTCTTAATCGAATGGCCATTTTTTTTTATCTGCCATAATTTGGCGATTCAAATGTATGTAATATTCTATTTTTATTTTGGATGAATATGCAATATACAGTGAAACCTCCCTGAGCGACCACTTCCCTCAACGACCATTTTTTCATCGAACGAAATTTATTCCATAGGTTCAATTCTAATTTTACTTCCATTTAGAGACCATTCTCAGTGGAACTCCCTCTATGAGCTATCAATTTGTTTGAAGAAATTCCGGTATTTCCTAGTCCTTTGATATTTAGCTTGACAGATGTATATGTCGTATGCTAGTTGAGAATTCCTGCTCTTTTCAAACAACCCGGCTAATTAGAGAATCATCTTCCTTTTTCCAATCGGCCTGATATTTTCCCGGCTTATTGCAAAAAGTCTAAGCAACTTTAGGCTAATTGGAAAATGATCATTTGTTTCTCAATCAGCATTATATTTTCCAAAGAGCCTTAGAGAGAGTTAGATTAATTTGAAAATTTTAATTTTTTAACATTTTCCAACATAGTTGAAGAGTGTTTGTGTATTCGGTTTGTCTCGTCATCCATTCTTCTGTGCTTTAACTCTTGTAAATATTCTTGAATTGTTCTGTAATTTCAATAAGTTATTTACATTTACTACATCATGATTGAAAATTAAGCTTCCGTAACATCACTGTCAATGGAGAAAATTGTGTCAAATACATTTTAAAGATGTTGCATCATTTTAAACATAATGAAATTGATATGCATTTATGATGTGTATTACTTTAAAACATGCTTTCTGTAGGAAATGGGGTATAATGCATTTATTATTCATTTACACGACCACAAAAAATAATTCCATAGCATAATTGTCTACGGAGTTAAACTGTAATTACACTATTTCAAATATAATAAAATCGGTATACATTACTGACTACATGATACTTTCTTAAGAATATGATACGCATATAATTTATCCTTTATTTATAAGGACGCATAAAAGAATTCGGATACAGTTCTTTATCCGTCTATTAGCCCTAATTGTTACAAGTGCGTTTTCATTTATTATATGCATTTTTAATTTTAACAAAATTTTGCACATTACAGATATACTATACTAGATCATAAACAGTCCTAGACAAAATAATTTGCAAGCATTTCTAAATATGAATTGCTTAAATGTGTTTTTTAACTGACTTAGGTATTTTGAAGCTGAACTATATTTACTACACTAACAGATGTTTGTAAATCATAAATAAAATCATACACAGGGCCACACGAAGAACTGGATAAATGATCGCTTATGAGTTATATATCTAAACGTATTTTCAGTAGTTTTAAGCGTGTTTATTTCTTGAATTAAATTTTAGCTTAATACGATACGGGGCTAACAGACTGCGATTTTATTTAAATTAGAATATCTGACAAGGCAAAATATCTATCCACAGTTTTTTCTACTCTTCTGTCCGCAAATACACATACGGTAAAGAATTCCATCACCTTTGCTAAAATTATTTAGAATTTACCCTCTACCAACCTTACTATGGTATCTTTTTATCTCTTTGTATCGCTTTTCACGACTATTCCGACATGTAGCACCCTCTCGTGTCTTGAAATGAGACTTCATGAATTCCATCATTTGTTTGTCGAAATTCAAGAGCTATTATCTCTTACTCATACTTGTCTCTCACAAACCACATTTTTATTTCAAGGTAATTACTACAGACAGTGTGATGGCTTCGCCATGGGTTCCCCATGTCACGTATCCTCGCAGACATCTATATGCACTATTTTGAATGCTCACTATTTAACAAATTCTGTTTCCCATTCTGGACTCGCTGTGTCGATGACACTTTTACTTTAATTGACACCTCTCATCACAATATTGATATTGTAGTTAACATTATGAATATAATCGACAGCAATATACAGTGCACTTGTGAAACAGAAAATAATGGTACTCTCCCGTTTACTTTCAAGCTCTATCACGGATTTTTTTAATATTATGGGCTCACCAGTATCGAAGTCTTTCTGCCGCTCCAACTATGCCAAACCTTTTGCAAAACAGTCAAAAGCTTCAGAATTTCCAATTTGTTCATTCGTTCCACTCCACAGCTTACAAAGTTAAATTCAAAGGAACTCTAAGAAAACCCGTAGTTGGGAAAGGACCACTTGCATGCAAGGAATATAATAGTTAGAAAAAAAAAGCTTTCAAAATCGATTTTACTCACAAGGAATGTGATAGTAAAAAAAAAAAAAAAAAAAAAAAAAAAAAAATCCTTAAAACTGGATTTTGGTTAACCGAGAGTTTCGGTTAAAAGAGTTTCGGATAAAAGAGGTTCTACTGTATTTTTAAGTATCATATGTTCGTTATTTACAAGTTCTATAGTTTTCCTGGTTATTAATATATTTTATAATATTTTAAGTTGTTTATTTTCGACGATTTGTAAAATAAAATTTGTGTTTTTATTCCTTACGCTATATGTCACATGAAGAATTTTTTAAACATGAGACTACTTAAGAGTGTATCTTCATGTCTTGAATCTTGAATGAATTTAATCTAAAAAATATGCGAAATGGCTGAACGAGGTACTACAAACTTTATAAAATGCATAAATGTCAAATGCGCATCAGAAAAGGAAATGGATAAATGAGCCGTTGAGTTTGGAAGTGGGGTAAGTCCATTCTGTATAAAACATCATTATTAATTAGTTAAATCTTATTACAAATTACAAAAATGTTATATTTTAATCAATTCACAGTAAATAATTTTTAATATTAGAAAAAATGAGTTGATTTTTAAAGCGATTATCTATCAATAACATAAAATAGACATAACCCATTTTAAAAATCGACAGTACAAATAGTAAATTTCTTATGGTTCTAGTGCAGACCTCATACACAGTAAATATATATATATCATGACATATACGTTAAATTTTAAAATCAGACTACACACGTGAGTATTAAAGGGAAAATAAATGCTTTTTGTTTTTGTGTAAAATCATATTTGTCTTATTTATAATGAAATCTTAGAGTGCCCAAAAATATTTCTCTATTTCCTAACAAGTGATTAAAATATATTATTAAATGTATAAACAGTATGAAATTTAAGGCCAAATGTAAGAGTCTCTTCAAGAAATGCTAATACAGACTATACAACATTTTTTACACTGTTTTATACTGAAGTAAGTAGCAAGAAACAATAAAACTTTTTTTGGCTCCTCCATAGGAAATGTATTCCCCTTTAAAGTACTAAGAAATATATGTTATAGTGTGAGGAAAGTCGGGGGGCGGGCATTGCCATTTTAGAAATGCTTCGTTGCGGTGCGGCCAATAAAAGGTTGGTAACCATTGCTCTATAGGAAACCAGGCAATTGCACTTAAAAAAAGAACATATTTTCCTATTTATTTAATGGAAAAAAAGAGTATTATCTGGACATGCGCAGAAGTGATCGCGCGCCTCGACAATGAAATCACGTTCATTAGTATTCGATGTGGCTTTTTAATTAATACCTTGACTAATTATCAAAAAAATGAAAAATCTGAGCCTCAGTTTCATTCTGTCTTCATTTATCCTTATCCAAATTTGCAGACTTCTACGTGCTCTAGTCATTTCCAACAGAAGGACAGGCACACATACAAATATCTTTCTTTTATTAATACAGGTACCACAATTTCGAAAACAAGCATAAAGTTTTACGCTTAGTTTTGGAAAACTGATGTCTGTACATGTCATGTTTATTCAGTTCATTTTCAGAATTTTAAAGAACAAGATATCAACAGGAAAACACTCCTAAAACACGAGATTGAGATTTCAGCTTCATTTTTAACTATTCTAATTATGGGTCTATTGCAGCAAATATACGAATATTGCCAAATAGTAGATTTGGTTAATTTCACAATATTTTTTGCATGAATAAAACATATACTTACTAATCGAAAATTTAAAATTTCTATCATCATTAACATGAAGTAAGCGCTTGAGTTATAATTTTTAATTTACATATTCATAATTATGAATAGACAAAAAGAATAATACTCCACTAGGGAAATGTAATAAAAAAATCCAAACATTTCTAATAGCTCCCGTTCTTTATTTCATAAATTCCTAACTTATAAAAAATTTATCTAAAAGAGGCTAAAATCTTTCCAGGAATAGCCGCTACACAGTTCATTAATGCTTCAATTTTTCTTATCTTTTATGATCTCAATTTTATATGAAGCGTTTGCTTAATCCTTAATACGAAAAAAAAATTAATAATTTAATTTAGTGAAAAAAAAAGGAGAGAAAGCACATTTTAAAATCCTACCTGTCTTATCTGTCTCATTTTAAAACTTAGGTATGGGAACGTCCACTGTTACTCTTGTGACCATTCGAGAGGTTTTTTATAAATACTTCCATTTGTTTTATTGTAATATATAGTTAAGATAAAAAGTGATATAACCAGTGAAATACTACTGTGCTCTACTCATTTAATATATATCTAATTTGAAATAAAAAGCATTTTGCTTGTCTATATAATAAATCAGTCACAAGAGTAACAAAATTTTGATTTAATATAAAAACAAATAAAATTCTTTTTGTTGCTAATTAGATATATATTACGAGAGAGGAACACAGTGATATTTAATTGGTTATATCAATTTTTATCTTAAATATATTTTATAATGAATTGCAAGTATTTAAGAAAAATTGCTCTAATTGTCACAAAAGTAACAAATGGACGTTCCCGTGTGTTACTTATAGTGTTATTTGTCTCGTTTTAGAACATCTAGATTTCTAGCTTTAAGATTGCAAAAGCAATTAGGAAAGCTTTTTTAAGATTCTTAACAATATATACTTGTTGTGTATATGTATCTATGCTCTATGTGTGTATCAATGTACTACTCCAATTCAAAATATTAGAATAACTAAAAAAGACATTGCATTTTCACACAAAATGCATTATATCAGAGAAAATAAACAACGGTGGCCAAACGAAAAAATTATAAAGGGTTCATAAACAGCTGATTAACGACATATTGTCTCCAAGGTTCCTACAGAATTCATAGAAATTTTATAAAAAAAATAATGAATTTATTAAGAAAAATTAAAATTTTTCTAGAGGCATTTGAAAATATTTTATGATTTTTCAACGATGATTTGCGGAAATAGCGCCTCTATAGAGGTAGTACGCATAAGGTTTGTTTTACCGTCAGCTTTTGTTATTTGGGAGTTTAAAATGTGCCGGACGAATG
This sequence comes from Maratus speciosus, assembly GCA_963932465.1. Taxonomy (NCBI): domain Eukaryota; kingdom Metazoa; phylum Arthropoda; class Arachnida; order Araneae; family Salticidae; genus Maratus; species Maratus speciosus. The sequence continues at coordinate 169,922,325 of OZ010790.1, read as the reverse complement.
ATTTACAGGTCTCTACAAAGACTGCGATTGTTACTCTGCATAATGAGGGACTTAGTCAAAAGATGATTGCCAAAAAAGTTAATTGTTGTCAAGGAGCTGCGAGTAAAGATTCAAAATAATATTCTGAAAATGAAAAATTTTAAAATGTTCGTGTAAATATTTGTTGAAAACGAATAACTATACTAAGACAAGACAGAATGCTGAATCGTATTGTAAGGGGGAAAAAATTCAGGAGCTTTTGACTCATTGGTAGAAAGCAGCAAGAACAAGGAAAGGTTGCCTCAACTTCTACCACACTCCGACGAATCCACGAACTTTATTTGTAAACCCCATGTGCCTGAGACAAAGCCGCTTCTTACTAGTCAGCAAAAAACGGCCAGATTGTGGTGATACAAAGACAAGTTGCAATGATGTTTTCAGCACTAGAATAACGTACTTTTTAGCGCTGAATCGATATTTTGCTTTTCGCCCGGTCATCAGGGTATCCTTGTTTGACGTTGGAATTTAGGAATAGAGTGTGCTTGGAACGATTTGTGAAGTTTAACACCTCTGTCATGATTTGAAGGAATATGGTTTTAGAGGTTTGAAAAGCTGTACACTTTGACAGGAAAGGTAAATTCCGTAGTACACATGAAATTACTTGAGCATTTTATGTTTCTATCATCAGAATATCTATTTCAGGAGGATTTTATATTTCAACAAGACTCTGCATCTTGCTATGCGTTAAATCGCACTATTGTCTGGCTTAAGAAAAATCAAATCCAATTACTTCTTCGGCCGAGCAATTCTTCCGATCCAAGATGCAGCACGAAACACTGGGAAAACCGTCTGCCACTGGCATCTAGAAAATAAATTTGGCTCTAGACAAAAAAGTTCTATGTCATCCTTATAAATTCTTTTTCCATTTGCTAGAGAGTTCTAGTTATCCCCATTAAAATTCAAGGACACTTTCCTATATTATCGTGGTCAAACTTATTTAAAAAAATAAATAAATTTGCAAATAAATGCAAACACAAGAAGTGAGTTTTAGTAACTATCATTATAGTTTATGAATTAAATCTAGAAATCAAGCGATAATTTCTCGCAATTCAAAGGATCCATAATATGGTGTATTGTTTCATCATCTAGAAAACTACAGACTAGAAATTCTCGATCATTTTGTCTATTCAGTTTATTTGTTTACCTTATTCGCTTAGCTTGGAAATCTATATTTATAGTTTAGGGATTTAGAAAATTATTATCTATTTGTTCTAGATGAAGGCGGTATATTTTTTCCTTGAATGAAGAACAAAAATGAACTTGTGAAAAGTGTAACATTTCGTCAAATATATCCAAAGATGACTGCCAAACATTAGTGAATAGTTTGCCTGACAGTGTACGTTATGGTATTAAGGACAAGGAAGAGGCCACTAAATATTAACTTTTCACAAAGTTTTTCCGTAAATTATTTTTTTTTCAATTTTTGAAAAAACTCATTTTATAAAACTTTCCACTATAATACAATTTTTTTATATCAAGTTCATTTACAAAATATGTAGAATGTGATACTACGCATCGAAATTTTCAAACATTCATTCCTATCAAAATAAATGTAAATCTAGAATGACTTTCTGCTTTATTTTTCATTATCCTAACATTTTGAATTACTGTAGTATACACTATGACGCAAAAGTTTAGACAATGACGTCATTCAGCTTTAAAATGTAGAATTATGACGTCAGAATTACAAAAACCTGTAAATATATTCAAAAACTGATTTAAAATGCTATGTACAAAAGACAGTCGTTTTATTTGCTATAATACTAATTTTTTTCATAAAAATTCAAATGTGCTTGTCGCAAAAGTTTAGACACTATTCTAAATTTCTTTGAATATTCGCTGGCATATGCAAATTTAGAATCGATGATGTCACAAATTTGGAGTACTTAAGTTCTGCAAACGATTGCGCTTCATAGTCGACATGCCGAGAGCTAAAGAAATTCAAGTGAATGAGGTTTCAAGGATTTGGCAGTTGAAAGGTGAAGGGAAAAGCGTTTCTGAAATTTCTGCTATTATTAATAGGTCAAAAAAATCTATTTATCGAGTTTTATCGAGTGGTTCCGAATATAAAGCAAAATGTCGGTCTGGGAGGCCACGTGGGACAAATGTACGAGAGGATCGCCTGATACAAAGACTAGCGAGTACTCAACAAATGAGCGTACGTGGAGTTCAAAGCTCTTCGGGACTCTCTGTATCAAAGGATACGATTCGTAGACGAATTTTGGAAAAAGGAACAATCGTTTATAGCAAAATGCAGAAGAAACCAGCTCTGAAACCATATCATAAGTTACAAAGACTTATGTGGGCTCGAAAGCATATATCATATGGAGAGAAATGGCAGTCAGTCATATTTAGCGATGAAAAAAAGTGGAATCTGGATGGTCCAGATGGTTGTTTATCGTATTGGCATGACTTGCGGAAGGAACCTCGACGTTTTTTTAGTCGCAGACAAGGAGGGGGCTCGGTGATGGTTTGGGCAGCCTTTTGCTATAATGGACAAGTATCTCTGACCTTCACCAGTGGTCGTCAAACTTCACAGCATTATACACAGACATTGGAAGAAAACCTACTGCCATTTGCTGAGCTTCTAGGGGGTCCTCAGTGGGAATTTCAGCAAGACAATGCTTCAATTCACACTGCAAAACATTCAAAATCTTGGTTTAATTCCCATAATATAAGAGTTCTCGACTGGCCAGCATGTAGCCTAGATCTTAACCCTATAAAAACCTTTGGAGCATCATGTGTCGCAAAGTTTATAGCAACGCTAGTCAATACTCTTCTGAAAAGGAACTTAAGACATCTATTGAGAATGCATGGTACGATATCGATCCACAAACTATGCAAGATTTAGTTTCTTCCATGCAATCTCGTGTATATGACGTAATACATAAGCATGGATGCGCAACCAGGTTTTAAAAATTGTTTATTTCGATTTTATTTAATTTGTGTCTAAACTTTTGAGACAGCAGTTTATTTTTGTTACCATTTAATTTATTGCAATATGCACAATTCCACTTTTCTTTGTTATAAATATTGTTTATATGTACAGCACATTAATTTCAAGCAGTGATTTGAAAATTGAATAAATATTTTTCAAAGTATGTAAGAATTTCTTCATTGTCTAAACTTTTGCGTCATAGTGTATGTGTATGTAAGCAGTGTGCTTGTAGTATGTATGTATGTATTTAGGATCGGTCTTCAGTTAAGCTATAAATTTTCACATTCAGATTTAACACAAATGTGCGTTCTTTTAATAAGAAAATTTCATTATTTTTTTTTTATATAAATTTTTAAATTGCATTTTAATAAAAGTTTGACAATAAAGTACTGTAAATTTCGATTACTTGCACCATAGAATGCTACTTGGATCCAATACATAAAAGTATTTTAAGTCAGTACTGGAGAGTACTGACGATATTTAACAGCAGTCTGCAGATGATAGCACTAAATAGTAATACATCACTGCCAGGACTGATTAAAAACATTTTTAATTCCGACCAAGTAACAGTCTTCTAGGTCGAAATAAACTTTAAGTAAAGGTATGCAAAAGTCAGTATTTTAGTTTACATACCTACAAAAGTTTTAGACAATATTTGTTTTATTTATCTTTTTCACATCACTTTTTCGAAACCTTCTGTTATATACTACTTCTATCCATCCTTTTTCATTCCATCTGATCTTCTTAAAATAAAGGCAAAGCTATTGCATTTTCAACAACAAAGAGATTCCTTCTGTCTTCTGAAGTTAGTGATAGTAAAAAGCACGATGTGGGAAATGTGAACTGGAGATATTTTTTAAAAAGTCACAGCAATAAAAAAGAGTTGCTTTTTTTACCGTATTCATTTTTTTAAGATTTTCTATATATGATATTATAAGAGAATATTTTAAAACATTAGATAGTTTTATTTAGCTTGTGACTTCTTTTAACTTTTATGCATTAATTTTATTAGTTTTTACTAACAATGTCTTATGTTAAAATCAATAAGTATTTTATTAACATGCCATTAATGGTACATAGTTTTGATTTAATATGATTATTTTCAATTGAGATTTTATGCAGATTCATACACATAGTTAATGAAAAATCTGTGTCTGTTCTCAATGCCTAGGAAAATCTACCACTACGAAAAGGTCTAAAAATTCGGAAGAGGATAGAGGAATAGAGTATCTCAGGCTCAGATTTTTCATTTTCCGAAAGTTAACCGAGCTAATCGTTAATAAATTGTAAAGTGCAAGTAATACTCGCGCTCAGAGGATTTCGTACAATAAATATGTGATTTATTCACTATATTATTAAAAAAAGTCGTTGCTAAAAGAATAATAAGACTTTGAAAAAACTATACAATATAGGGCTGGGTATAGCTGTATATACTAGAAAAGTATGGATGGTTATACCATAAAAGTTCAAAGAGATATGAAGCCTAAGTAATATCAAATATTGCTATTCTGCATAACACTTTTTAAAATCTTATCCTAATCTATTTATGATGAAATTTATGCGGTACGGATAATAAAAGTAGTGCATATTTAAACTTCATTTAGTCTGCATTCATAAAACTAAATTTAGCGAAGTAATAATCATTTCTTTTTACAGTGTAGCTAAAACAAAACCCTTGTTCAAATTTTAAACTTGGCATTGTGCTAAGCGCGCTTCGAAAGGAAGTCGAAAATTTACAACGCCACCTTGGTCCGTGCCGCGTTTTGCCAGATAGGTTTATAATTAACTTTTAAAGACATGGGAGCCGTATTGCGAGACCCACTCAATCCAAACTAGTCGCGAATCCCATAGTATTTATGTGATTAATTCTAATTAAATTAGTCTGTTTTTAACGATTTGACATTTATTGCTTTTTTACTGCTACAGGGCATTGCATTACACAAATATATAATAACGAAATTGTTATCTGGGCCTTAAAAGCTGATGGTACAGAGAGTACGCCACTCTTGTCATTATGTATGTCCAAACCGTCCGCGTCTTTAAGGGTTAATATCTCGCCTAATTAGGGACGATTTTTTTTTCGAAAATCATTATCAACATTTCTTTTATACGTCTACTACGATAGGTATCTCCAGCTCTCCTCAACACCTTTGCTGAATGTCCGCAAATCGAAATTTGTGTGTAACGGAAAAATGAGCTTTTCTCAAAAAATTATGTGACCTAGAGTACGATATGATTTTCCTGCAATGTTTAAATGAACCTCTAAAATCTCTAAATGTTTCATAATTTTAGTTCCAGTAGATTCGGAAATACATAGGAGGAAAATTTTTTTTTGCATTACATTTTCGACGATATCTCTGAAAATGTAATACCTAAAATTAAATGAAATGTATTTTTGAGTTCAGCATTACAAAAGCTTTCACACGATACCCCACATGATATACAAAGAAAAATTTTCAAGTAACGTAATTGGCCCCTGTACATTTTCCCTAAAAAAAATTATAAATGTTTACTTAACTGTAAATATGTGGGTCAATAGTCTTTATTATGTTCCTCAATTTGAACTTTCCACGTTTCATAGTTTACTAATAAAATGGCTGTGACAGACGGACAGACATACCCAGGGGGGATCTTATAATGGTTCCGTTTTTCAATCCCTACTATTAGTTCACGCTCTCCCTATAAATATGTTGCTCAAATTTTCAATCGCTAATAAAATATTTATTATTCATCCTCTCAAGTTAAAATACTTGTAGTGGATGGCACTTGATATTACTACGGTTTTTACAAATTCATTAATTAAATTTTAATTAATTAATTTTAGTTTTATATGGGAGAAAAAATGGTGACCATTGGTTATTGAACATAATTTAATGCATCTTCATACCTTTAAGGGGGGTTACCATAGGGGGTACCCCGTTCTGTAGCCAAATACCGCCAAGTTCATCGCCAACTTGGCGATATATCGCCAAATTTGGCAACCAAAATGAGTCGCCAAAAGTGAAGCCAACTTGGCGATATCTCTAATATTTCGCCAAATTCCCTTAGACTTCCATTGTGAACCAATAGGGTTTACTTGCTTATAAAAAATCAACAAATTGAGATATTTTAATGCAAAAAAAACTAATATTAGCTTAAGGGATATATTAAAATTTTCTTTGGTGACCTAAGTAGGAATTGACTTAAAAAAAAACTTGTTTATATTACTTGTTACTTTTTAAGTAAGGAACCCTAAAAATCATAAAGAGCATCACAAAATGTCGCCCGTCGCTGCAGTTTTACTCTGAATTTGGTTGTTCGGATCCTTGTTAAGTAGTATGCATTTCATTTCTGCGATGCATGTTTCCATTTTTGTGATGTAATCCACACTTTTATTTATTTATTTTTTACACATGAATATCTCTAGAAATATTCTAAGCTTAGACAGAAAACGAAGAGTTAAAATTTACTAATGATCAAAACAAATGTTCAAATATAGTTGTTTTTATTTATCGTATTATTATTGCTTCTTTACAGTATTTTTAATGGGCAGTTGTAATAAAACAATATTAAATTGCATTATATCTTTACTAATGCAGATAAAAGTTCACACAGGCCATTCACCATTCTCCATTTCTTATATACCTATACGCCTTCTCTGCTCGTGTCATTCCATGCAAGTGACAAGGAATGCCTCCTTCAAGGGCATGCTAAAAATAAATACTGAAAAAATATATATTGGAAAACTTATGTATGCATACAGTATAATATGAATCAAATTTCGTGGTGGAATTTCGATAGATTCCTCAGAATAATGTTTTAAAAAATTGTTTTTCCGTCAAAGTTGGCGAATATTATGCTGACGCAATTTACAAGAACAATTTGTGAAACGCTTGAAAATAAAATGGTTTCCACACTGCGTTTTAAGTGAGTTCATTTTGAAATTTTCTTTAGTTAAAATGTCACTAAAATGTATTTTATGTACGTTTCAATAATGAAAGCTAGTTATGATGACCTTCAAATTCTCAACTTTCGGTCTGAATTATAAAATGTTAATACCATTAAAAAAAAAAAAAAAACTGAGATTGGTGAATTTCCACATCAAAATTAGTTCCACGTTGGAAATAATTAAAACAACATTAAAACAATATTAAAGAATATTCAAAACGCATTACCGTATATGTGGAATCTGAAGAAGTTCTTGAAGTGTTGGTTGGTGGGAAATGTCCAAATAATTAGATCCATTTCTTACTGACCCAAATCTGTATTGTACATTTAGTCATTTGTATACTAACACTCAAATGAAAGTATCTGTAATAAATAAGCTTGGATACGGAAATACTGTTTTTCCTTTCCGATTTGTTTTATTTTTATGTATTTAAAATTTCATTTTTCAGTGCCTTTACATTGAAATGAAATATTATTTTAAATGTTGTTAAATAAAAAATTTTCTAAGTACAAATTATTTACAGTTAAATTTCAATTCTAAATGATAATTTATCATTATCATTAAACATAAGAGACAGTCCTTTTTAGGTGCGTTCGTAATTATATAAATACGTAGCACCTATAGTCGTCGTTTAGCCTGTCTGTATGTTTGTCTGTCTGACCGTCCGCATATAACACAGCAAAAACTACCCAACCGAATGGCCTGGAATTTTAAATATATAACTGTTGCCATATGTTGTCAACTCATTTCAAATTTTATGTGAATCGGATGTACAGTTTAATTACAGGAACACTCATAAATTTTCCGTTAAATTATGGCCAATGGGAAAAAATTATTTCAAGTGCATTTTAACGATGTTACAGCCCTTCGAACGGAATTAAACTGATATGAATTTATGAAGTGCACTAAAATATACATTCAGTACAATATGTGGTGCAAAAAATTATTATAAAACTAGTTACAGTACGAACGCACCTCATTTGCCACGTTTGACGAGCAATTTCCAACTTGTTTTTTTTTTTTTTTTTTAGAAAATTCATTACGTCAATAACAGTGTCAGGTTTCTCAAAGTAATAAAAAAAAAATATGATTTTTTAACTAATGTTATAAGGGCCACCAAATTTTTATAAAATTAAGTATGTTCACGCCAGACATATCTTCAGTATTTTTTTTTTTTTTTAGAGTATGCTTTTATGGTTACCTTCCATATGAGTTCAAGGCAAATAGGATATGGATGTTACAGGAAAACAAAGTTGTTATTTGAAACGATACTGAAACTGCTTATTTAATAACTATTTTCACCACACATATACACAATAAATAAATAAATAAATAAATAAAAACTTACCGTTTTATTGAACTCACAAATACAAAAAAAAAAAAAAAAAAAAAAAAAGAAAGAAAGAAAGAAAAGCAAAGAAACTGTGATTTGTATGTTAGCCATCTTCTTCAGAAGTAAAGATACAGCTCGCTAGTGGTTGACACTTTAAATTTTCAAATCATTCTATTTCAAAAGAACTGTAGGATGTCGGTTATATGCATACAGCGTATTGTTGGGAGGAAGGAATGTGATCATGTGAAATTCAGTTTATCTTTTTGATTCAGCACCTCCCATCTTGCTGTGAAATATATATATATATATATATATATATATATTAACATAACACTTACGTTCACTCAAAAATCATTATACTTCATGAAATTTCATAAAATCTTTGAAATCGAAACCACAAAAGTCAAAAGGAAATTATTTTTTTCGAAAGTTGCATAGAAATTGTATAAAAAAGTACTTATTTGTTTTTGTTTTTAAGGAACGTTATGTGACATAAAAGTAGAAATAAAATTAATGTAGGAAAAACAAACTAACCGAATTAAACAACATTTTTTAATAATATACAACATAATTTTTATTAAAGCCGATTAATCCTGTCAGTACCCATTTTTTAAGTAATATTGAATATAAAAAAATGCAACAATTTAAAAATGTTAACATTTAAATAGCTTATTATTATTTTTTCTTTAATAAAGAAAAGAAAACCCAGAGGTGACGTAATTTCATTTCCAATATATAATTTATGATTCGAACTATTTCGTTTGTCATAAAAAACCTATTATTAAAGAAAACTATAACACAATCCAATTAGAATTAATAAGGTTTATCAATTTCTGAAAGTGAAGAAAGCAAAAAAAAAATTTTTTTTTAGTATTACTTTGCTAATAAACACTCTTGCATAAGACGAGATATTCACATCCTTTTCAACATCGTTTTGTTTGTTTGATCATTATTATTATAGATTACTTGCATTAATTCTTTACATGAAGAAAAAACGTTACGCACTCAAACAACAGGATAAAGTTCATAAGCAAAAAGCATAATCATTAACAGATCAAAAGATTTTGTTGTTTTGACAGAATTTGTGAAATTTTTTTTAATTCCTATACATATTGTTGAAATTTTCTATATAATGATTTGAATAAATTTTTGAACTACGTACACAAAAGTATTAGACATTTTATGGAGTTTCTTTTATTTAGGATAACTTGAGTTGAGATGCCGTGTTGTACAAGATGCCGTATCACGTAGTTTTCATATGCGCAGGCAATGTAGGAAAACGCTGCTCAGTTATAAGGAAGAGGGTTCCCTAGTCATACTTAAATTTCCATTTGCGTTCTACTTTAAAAATTTTAACTGGTACTTTTTTATTGCTATTTCGTCTTAACACTCCCAGTAAATGTCCAAAATATTTTACGTGACTTCTTTATTTGCCTATATAAGTCTTAGTTTAAACACCAGAGAAATAAATCTGATGTTTTTAGATAGTGCTGGTACCTGGCTATTCTTCAAAGCATAAATGATAGCTGGTTCCCGCTTCTTCACGTCAGTGGGTGGCACCGGAATCTTGCCCAATACATTGTGGGTGACTCGTCCAAAATTTTTGGGGGTAAGATGCCTGTTGTTTTCCCTTGAGGTAAGATGCTGGTTATTTTCCGTTGCAGTTAAATGCCTGGTTGTTTCTTCATTGTTTAAATTACTCTTGGCTATTAATTAACTTGTCAACAATTTTAATCAGATAATTTAAATCAGTGATTAAATCGTGATTTTAATCAACTGATTAAAAAAATCATTGATTAAAATTATAAATTTTCTAAATGTTTAAAATGACTCAAAGAAATATTAAAATCTAAGGTGACATAATTTGAAACGTTTTTATATGTATTCTGCCTTTTAAATAAACTTTATTGGACTTATAAATAATTGTTTAATAATTATTAATTTTAATCATTCTTAAAAATTTTATGTTAAATGAAGTTATATATAATTTTAATAAATGTAAATATCGGTAGTATGTAATATAGTTTTAGATAACTAGGGGTTTCTGAGGTCTATGAGCTAGGTTCGCCAACCTCCATCCAGACGCCGCAGACTCTAAAAACACACTAATTTGTTCTGCTTTGAAAAGAATATGGAAGATTTAAATCGTAATTAAACGACTAGTGGCAATCTCCTGTAAACAGGTGTCCATTCATTTCCTTTTGGCTGAGGGATTTTAAGAGAGAATCAATTGCTGTCGAGACAGCTAACTTCTATTTTCGTGATTGATTAAGTAAGATCAACCCAACAATTTAAAATTAACTTGTACAAAATGGCTAAGTAAACAATTTTATAAAGATGCTACAAGAAATTTATTTTAAATTAGACATTTTAAATGTATCGTTTTAAATATGACGTAATTTTTACTAAAGTTTTTTTTCTCATTTTAATATTCAAATAAAAATACTTTTAATGGCCTATAAAAGCCAAACTAAATTGGTGTGACAATGGCAACTGCGAATTTCCAGGTGTCTCAAGCCTTTCTAAGAAAGAATCAGATAAGAAATCAAAGGGTTGAAAAACAGAATCTTCAACTGACGATGATATAGATGATGATTAAATTCCCTTCCAAGATTCAGAAGAACGGGGATTTTTTTTATGTGAGTGATTGTTCAGAGTGTCTAACAGAGTGTAATAAAACCTCAGGAAAGTGTGATGGGATCAAGTGTATTCAATGAAACTGTTGATTATATGAAAGCTGCTCAAAATTCCTAAACAACTCTGCAGTTTGTGGCAGACATGAGATATTGTTAATAAGAACAAAGGTATATATAAAAAACAATAACAAAAAAGCTTGACTCTAAAGCACTTTAGTATGACTAAAATATTAAAGTTACTTTTATTCGTCCCATAATATTTTATACTGCTTCACAAAAATTATTGTTTACATTGAAACTCCATAAGGCATCTTACCCCTAGATAGTTAGCCATCTTACCCATACCTATGGGTAAGATACCGAAATGCAAGTGTTTACAAAAATAAAATTTTCGATGCTTTCTATAACATCTGTAAAATGAAATAAGATTTTAATTCACACATAAGAGTCTAAACTTTAACAAGAAATGAATGAATACCAAATATAAACAACAGGCGATTTTTAAAATAATTAAGTCAAAAACTACGGCATCTTCACCCAATTTACCCTATTTATATTTTTTAATGCAATACGCTTCTGAAATCGGTACTTGATCACTATGTTTTAGTAATATCTTCGGTATATGCAATATCGTAACAAAATTTATTTTTGCAGATTTAATAGTTTTTTTAATGAAAACTTTAGCTGGTAGAATGAACCCATTTATTGTTACATTTCTTAATTTTTGATACGTATAGTCAAAAGATTAATCAGTGGTATTAGTATTGGACAATTGAAAGGTGCTTTAAACCCTTTGCTGTATCAGCCATTTGGATTAACAATTTCATAAGTTATCATAACAGTCATCATAAGTTAATTTTCCGACTTTTGCTCGCCAAAGAGTAAACGTATCTTATTGCTTCTTTTGTTCACATTCATGTATTCCAGCAGTCATATTAATTTCTCCATACCGGTGGATACCAGTGTAATCTAACGTTTTCGTCCGCTGTTAGAGCACGAATATTGTAATTTTTCTAATTTGGGAGTAAATCGTTATTCCTTCTTATAATTGATGCCCTGTATATACTAGTGTGCTGTATAGTGCTGTATTATGAACAATTACTAAGAGAACATACAGAAATTCCTCTTCTGAGCGCTTACTGGCAGGGCATTTTAATGCGACAGACGAAGTAATATTAATTCTTTTGAAACGCGCTGCATTAGCTTATTTTGTCTTTTAAAAATGCCTTTCCTAGATTATTATGAGACAGAACTATAGAAGTTCTTATTACTTTGATTTTCTAAAAATGCTTAGAAAAAATCGTACTTAAATTTAAATCTTAACCTCTATCGCTCTATGACGTACGTCATGATATTCTGGTCATTTTTAACAATGACGTACCGCATGTCATAGCATTTTGATCATTTCTAGCAATGACGTACGACCTATAAGTCATGCAATAGGTGTGAAAATGTCGAGTTGCCGTTTTCCTACAAACACATAAATGAAAACTAGTCGGAAAGTGCGGAGAGTCGTGTGGGGATACCCTGTGGGGGTAATCAATCAGGTTCTTTGTAATCAAAGCCATATTGATGCTTATCACTCAGAGTATATTATGAAACTATATTTCCATGATAAGTTTTATTTTGTTTGCAATTGATGTAGTATTTGTATTTGATTTATGTCGTCATTTTTTATTAGCATTAGTTATGTTAATTACAATATTTCAATTAAATCTACTGAATTATTTGAATTTGTTTATTTATTTATTTATTTATTTTACAAAATCATCAACATATAATACAGTGAAACCGCCCTGTACCTACATTAAGCGACCACCTCCCTGAACAAACATTTTTCCATGGAATGAAATTTATTCCCATAAACTCAATACTAATTTTGTCTCCCTTCAGAGACCATCTCGGTTGAATTTCTTTCAGCGACCAATTCCTTTGAAGGAAATGAAACAAATTCCGTTTTTTCCTGGTTGCTTGAAGAAGGTTTTTCTAGAAAAATAATTCCGGAGAGAGCATTATTCAGCAAACTTCTTAACTAAGTTTATATATTTTTTTTTAATCCTCTATGTCTGGTAAAGTAAAGTTTTCAAATATTCCATTCAGCCTTACCCGGAACTTAAAAACATTTTGGCGATCATGCCTATATGCGACATGCCTCTTGTTCATGTAACCCAAACGTAAGTTCTGAACCGTTCATTCCACCTACACTGTTAAAAATCTGTAAGCGTTTGCTGCGAAGTCATTCCACCGCTTTCATAGAAACTATTACTTGACTATACTATGGAGCATACTCACTGATCAGAATAGAGATGTTCCATAAAAGCAGTAAAGTCACTATGTAGCTAAAGCTGCAGATATGTACGTAAGTTTTCTGGAATAAAGTGTTAATGAGCTTTTAGGAGAAAGAATCAGTATTTATATCATACATTTGGTTCTATTTTGTTTCATTGTAAAAAATATGTTAAATCATTTTATAGTAAGATGTATATTGATGCATAAACTTGAAAAAATATATAAGCAACAAATAATGCACCAATGACTTTAATAAGAAAAAGGGGCTTCTATTGTTTATAATTCGAAATATTTAATGAAAAGGTTTGTTTTTCATTTGGTAAAATGCGTTTTAAAAATAAAGTACTTTAGACTAAGTGAATTGTGCTCTAAGACAAAGCTCGGGCTTATTCGATTTAAGTATTAACTACTTTCTCTGCATGGAAATTACATTTTTTTACTAAAAGAACTTGACCAACATTTTTATTAATCGAAATGTTTAACATTTGATTGTTTTGAATTATGTTATTGCCATGAGCTGTAAATTAAAACAACAAGAAGGGATTCAACCTCTTTAAAAACGTTTCTATAATAATAATACAGAAAATATATTTCATTAAATCCTATCGCTACATCGTGCTCCATTTTATCTGTCAAACAATGTTGAATCTATTATATTGAAATCTAACTGTTTGCATAGTAAAAATACTGTAGATCGTAGCGCGAAGAAATTGGCAGAAAATATGGATCCAATGCCATCACATACACTCTCAGAATATTAAAATATTTGAAGTAGTTTATTAGATACTTTTAGTTACATTTAACTAAGTTTCTATAAGGATGGTAACTAAATTACAGTATTTTTGTGGGTAAAACAAGGATAAAAGAATTAAAACGGATTATTATATCTTTATTGATGCTATTTTGTCAGTAAAATTGAAAAGATAAATTATTTCAGACGAATAGATGAGGATGGGAGGGGGGGGGGTAAAATCTTGATTAATTTTTTTAAGAAAGATCGACGAAATAAAACCAAACATCAGCTTCATAAATCAATTTATTCTACAAAGTCAAAAATGCCTGTCAAGATACTGACATTTAGAAATCATCACAACGCTGATATTTTCAGATTTACATTCAAACGAGGAGGAACATTCAAGTTCCTTGGGTTTAGGGAAAAAATATTATCTTCTATTCAGAATTGAATTTAAGTTAAAAGCAAATACTATTTTCATATAATCATTTTTGAAAGACAGCTGTTAAAATGTTTCACAAATACGCTAAACGTTAAATGTTAAATGGATTTTAAAAAGCAGTAAACCAACGTTTAAAATGCACAAATAATGCGTGTGCATTTTAAACGTTGGTTTACTGCTTTTTAATATTCCTGCACAAAGAATTTAATTGCTGTTTTAATGTTAAATGGATTATCGAATAAAAACCGTATTTAATTATATTTACTTACTTTTAACTTATTATTTTCCATTTACAATGTATATCCTACTGTTATTTTATTTTTTTTACATTTCTCTATTCAAAATTCAGCTTCAAATATTTTTTTCCAATATTTTTTGAGCCTGAAATCATTCGATTTCAGAATATTCATTTTCTTGAACATAAGCCTTTTTTGAAGGACACTTCGAATGTATTCGCGCGCTTTTTGAGAGCTTTCTGCTTTTTTCCTGCGTCCTCCAATAGGCCAGCGAATTGGGCTATGCCATTGGCTACGAACCTCTAAGCTTTGCGGTTTTTTGTATTCCTACGCACTAACCAATAAATTAGCTTGTACTGGGTCAGAGTAGAACATTTCATCATTTTTATTGTTTCAAAACCCTCGGATCCAGTTGTAATGGGATGTCAATGCCGTAGTGTAACAGCTTAATATATTTCTTAATGTTTGGCTTGTCTGTTTGCTGGCATAATTTTACGCAATCTGCTATGTGATCTGGTGGAATATGTTCAGTTCCTTAAGCATGAAAGTGTCTTAAGAAGAATTCTCTCATATAACTATTGCTGCCTTTTATTTGTTAAATAAAGCCTTGTTGCTTCAACTGATTATCTTCTTTGTGGAAACTGTACTGTTTTTTGATCGGTGGTCTTGCTCAACCATCACTTACACGTCAACTATATATATTTTGTTGCTTCATTCCCAGTGCTATGTTATTAGCTGATGTTTTTCCCTCATCTAACCCATAATTCTTTCTCAACAACACCAATTTCAACACATATACATGCTTTTCACAAATAACATTTTGATCAAAAATCAAAAATCACGTAACATGTGAATGTAAAATGTAAGTTTCGTCTCTTCTGTTTAACCTACATTGTAAATATAATATCGCTTCTTGAAATCTGGAATATAATAAAACTAACGCTAAACGTTTTTTCTAAATGGACAATAATATTGGATTCTTTCCCTTAAGAAATTAAGCTATCCCATGCAATGTGAATATAACACATCATGGTTGCCACGCAGTTATTATAATTTTACAATGCAGCAATTTAAACGGTCCACCAAATAAGCAACTTAATCAATTCTTCATTTCTATGGAAACAGAATGTCTCACTTCAGTTATATTTCTTATTTTAAAATATCAAGTTAAACAAAAGTCTTACAAAATAAAATTGGCGTTGCTAAACCATTTTTAGAAAAGAAGAAATAAAAGTTATTTAAAAATGTTTCTTTTCTAATAAGTGTATAAACTAAGACAAAATTTTCACAAACCATTAATCATTGCTTTGATTAATTCCTTAGTTAACCCATTAGGGTCTGCTAAATTAATTTCTTCCCAATTAGTTTTAAACCCCAAATGTCACAATGGCACCGGAATTTTGAAACAGAATTTTCTGTGTATTCATGACACGCATGTCTTTTTTATTGTAAATTCCGATACCATTGGAACATTTGGGATTAAAATTAAGTGGTAAGAAATTTATCCACCAGAGCTTAAATGGATATTAATTTTAAGAAAAATTTTAATTTTTATACAAAGGTAGCGTTCTTTTCAAATTTCTCATTTACATTTCAATATTTTAAAATGATATTTCTGCATGGATATGTATGAGGTTGACCTCATACATCTTAATACTTTTTCGATTTCGCTTGCAGTTTTTTTTTTCTTCTGAGAACCCGTTCAATTTCAGAACCGGTTCCAAAATTGAAAGTGTTACTCGCAAAATACTTTTCCTTTAAATCTCATAAATCTGTACCATTGCATTTTAATTTCTGCAAATTTAAAATAAAGAACAAAGTTGTTTAAAATTATTAGGAAAGAAGAACAAACAATATTTTACTTTTAAAGGAGAAAAAAGGGTACTTAAAAATTGTGCGAGGTTATTTCTGATATGGATTATATTGATTTAAATTACTTCATTTGTTAATTTAAAAACGTATGATTTGAAAAGTTTCTCACGAAGTCGAATCACCATTATTAAAAGTTTCCATTTTCAGAATATCGAGCAAAGGAAATGTCTTTTTATTTTTAAGCATACTTTTGAACTAGGTTTGGCTAAATTTAAAGAAAGAGTATAAAGAGCCAGGAGGAAAATCAATGATAGTCGAGTATTTTATTGATTTAAGATAACAGGGCCATTTGACAGTTTGATATGCCTACCACAGTTTGATAAACTTGTACAGAAGCAAAAATGAGATAGTCAAAAACACTGTTAATGACAGGTCGACATACAATTGAAAATACCGGGTGTACTAAAAAGGACAGATTGATTTTAAAATTCAATAACTTGCAAACGGTGACAGATATTTAAAAAATTCTTTCAGGAGCGTTATGCATGAGGTCAAAAGTTTTTTTTACAGTGATTTTCGAATTTAGTTCGAGTTACAGAAAATAGATGGCGCTGTAAGCAATAGGCACTAAATACAGGCTCGATTTTTTAGCCTTTCTCTTCTTCCATGCAGAAAAAGGAGATTAAATTGTATTGAGTGGGTCCCGAAGTACCAAAAATGAACCTGAATTTAGCGTCTATTGACCGCAGCGCCATCTATTGTTTGTAATTCAAACTAAATCGAAAATCACTGTAAAAAAAAACTTTGGACCTCACGCATAACCCTCCTGTAAGAATTTTTTTAAATATCTGTCACCGTTTGCAAGTTATCGAATTTAAAAATCAGCCGGTCCTTTTTGGGACACCCGGTAGTTTGTCCACGTGCCTAAAGCGAAAGAATTATGAATTATTAAAGAATAGTGTAATTTAAAAATCATGAAAATCAAATTATTTTATTTAAGTAATAAATTATTCAATGATATGCAAAATATCTCTTCGTTAAATCCAATATTCGGAAGGTTAGACTCTTTCTTTTTTTATTAATGCTGATAATATTAAAAAAGCAATAATTTAAAAGAGTCAACGAATAGGTTACTTAGAAAATATTTTACCATTCTGAAAAAAAAAATAACGTATCATTTGTAAATTTCTAGAAATAAATTTTAATTAATGCATCAGAAACACAAAATGTTATCTTTCACAAAGCAGTGTTTGCGCCGTCCACAGTACAGCATTACTTCAGCTGTTGCATAGTATGATTCCATAAAACCGGTGCACATCAGAACAGACACGAATGTGTATTTTTTTTATATACTTTTATTGGCCTTCTTTACACCTCTCTAGAGAGAAACTAAAAATATTCCCTATTATGAAAAAAGTCTGGAGTTATTGTTTCTATTTTTTCTGGTTATATGCCTAAAATAATTTATTTATTACATTTTAAGGAAAAATAATGTATTCAAAGAGTGATACAAAGCAATACGTTATTTTTTTTTTAAGAACATTCAAAAGATTAAAAAAACCTTTAATAAAAAGCAGAAAGCAGTGTTCTGTGGACATTTTTGTTATTGTTTACTAACACTCGTTATAGACGAAGTTCGGATATAATGGAATACCATGTACACTTTTACTACCGTATGCGCCAGATATTCCATATTATCCGCCCAGTCCATAATAATAGACCTTTCTCTATATTTATTTTATTAGAATTTCTACCGTAAATTACAAAGTTAATAACATTTCAATAATGAAAAATGAAAACACATAACTTGATTATTTTTAACACAATTATTATAATTTGTAAATAAATCACATAATAATAATAAAGGACTTTACGTTGTAATATCGATACAAAACAAATAGGGGTTGCTATCCAACGTACAATTTATTCACAAGTTTAACATAAAACTCTACGTTTCGGTTTAATCTTTAAAACCTTCATCAGGAGAAAAATTTTCTAAAATATAAATCGACAACAAACTCTTTACATGCTACATTTTGAAATCAATTCAAAATACAAAACTTTCTAACGGAAACCTCTTACTCCCAAAAATACAGTTCAGTGGCGCCATCTTTTAACCAAAGATGCAAACGAAGAAAGAAATGCAGAAAAAAGTGGAATTTTCATTGACTTTTCAAAATTGAAAGCCATATTTCTGGGATGTGAAAGGAAACATTATCATTACACACTTCATGGTTTCTTAGACGAATTTCAAAAGATTCACGAATAATAGCATTGCGCGGAATAACTTGCTTGGAAATAACTTTAGCATGGTCAAAGTCTATAAATGAAATGAGTCCTTTATGGTAGCTTCTTGAGAGTGCTGTAGAAAATTTACGAAACTTCAAATCGTTTTTATGTTCTTGCAATCTTTCGAAAAATCGACGTTTAGTCATACCAATATAGGAAGAGGTGGTCCCATCTGTAAATTTAAAGGGAATTTCATACACTCCAGAAAAAGATGAAAAAGGAATTGGATCTATTTTTTTACACATAAGATTAAACAATGTCATAGAATTAGAGGCAACAAGTTGAATGTTGAATTTCATGAAAGACTTTTTTAACTTTTCAAATAAGATAGGAAAATATGGAACCTTTCGGTAAACTTGATTAACTTTGGGGGAGGGGGGATTAACGGAAACTTTATACTTTTCTTTCTTCGTTTGCATCTTTGGTTAAAAGATGGCGCCACTGAACTGTTTATTTGGGAGTAAGAGGTTTCCGTTAGAAAGTTTTGTATTTTGAATTGATTTCAAAATGTAGCATGTAAAGAGTTTGTTGTCGATTTATATTTTAGAAAATTTTTCTCCTGATGAAGGTTTTAAAGATTAAACCGAAACGTAGAGTTTTATGTTAAACTTGTGAATAAATTGTACGTTGGATAGCAACCCCTATTTGTTTTGTAAATCACATAAGTTGTTATTTTCCGACTGTATCATTGGAATCAAGTGTACTTACGTATCCAGCGTTTACTAGAGAATCCAATCTCTGCGATTTATTCTTTTGAGCTGTTTAAAATAACGGACCAGATACCATAATCAACTAGATTAGCTGGGTGAATCAGGTACACCAGCTTCGTCCAGGATAATTCAGTTGGCAGAAAATTGGCAATTTGGATCTAATGGTCCCTGGTTCGAATCCTGACTTGGGTGTTTTTCACTCAGTGGGAAAATAACGACGCATAACTTACTTGTAAGAAGTCACTCTACAACCCAAAAAGATGAAATATCTGCGAACAACTATACTGCCAATTACACAATCCACTTTCACATGCAAGAGTGAGTGTCTAGCAAGCAGGCTACAATTACAACAAGTTTCGGGTACGTCTGAAACAGAATTTCGAATGTTATTCTATACATATTAATTTTCCTCAGCTGAGTTGATATAAAATAGTATTTATGCAAATTATCTTAGAAGTTGAAATATTTTTTTAATTACTCTAGTGCGGTGGCGAGAATGAATTTAATGAGAATATTTTTTTAGCTTTCAGGAAAAGAAGAATAGGTGTTGCCCTCCACGAAGAAAAGTATAACCGCTACACCTCTTTCAGAAAGAATCGGATTTAACTAGTTCTGAGTTCACGAATCGGTTATAATTTAAAAAAAAACGATTTTTTTAAAGATACATAGACAGAGACAGAAAGAAAATACTATCAACGTCCCACAGTCATCTTTTAAAAAGACTGTTATTTAGAAACTGCACTGCTACAGCCATTGACCTGAAATCTTCTTGAGAAACTGTATTTAGACAACAAGTGACTATTCGCACTATACGGATTCAACACTGCCTTAACAATATCTTGCAAAAAAAAACCTCTTGACTAAAAAATAAAACCTGTATGTATGAAATGGGTAAAAGAACATAAAACTGGACTGTAGACCCTTGACAAAATGCTATATTATCCTAAGAATTGAAGTTTATTCATTACGTCTTTGATAATCTGCAGTATGTACAGCATCAAGTGCTAGAAAAATGGCATCTGGACTATAAAGCATACACAAACTCAAATGGTTTGGAAATACATTTTTCATAAAGACTTGTGCCAGTTTTACACCATAAATGGAATAGTATATGCTTATAAATAATTAAAGATTCCTCGTGGCTTTTCAAATCTCAATTTGAGACAAATTTGATAATGATTTTACACCATAATGGTGCACATAGTCATCAAGGCAAGCAACTATTACGCTATTTTTATTCTTAGAAAACCTGTATTATACAATGACATATTATATCTTATAAATTTCTCATTATATGTCGTTGAAAGAGCAAAGATTTAACGGAAAATAACATAACTGTTTTACGCTGATTAGGAAAGCTAGGATATCCGGATCTGATTGCTAAAGAAAATTTGTGGTCTGAACTGGGTAAAAAGATAGATGAGAAGGAGCTCGATCCAAAAGGCAATTTACAGGATATATTAACACTTTTTGCCAGAATGGCCTATTAATGGACTTTATTTGTATAGGATAAATTTTATCGTTTATGCCCTACCATTTCTTTTTTGAATCGATTATCCACTCCATGTATTGCTATTGCACGTATTAAAGATATTTATTGCAAATATTATAGCTTAAGAATTCTGGGAACAATTATACAATTTCTATTTTTAACTTCGAGTCCTGTTAATAGACTACCTGGCATAATGTTCTAATAAATAATGTTACTTTTATTTAAGTAAAGCGTACATGTTGAAATTGATCCAACCAGAAGGATGTGAAATTACTTTGATGACAATGAGCATGTCAACAAAATACTTCGAGCGGATTAATCTTATTTCTGTTACTGCTAAGCCAATCCACGTTATTATTTTTGACATCTATTCCAATCATTTAAAATAAATTTCACAAAATTCTAAGTATTGTTTTTCAAAAATTAAAAGGTTCTCTACAAAAACAGCATATCGTCAAATATCACGAAAAAAATGTGACACCTAAATCTCGTGGTTCTCAACATGTACCCCTCAATTCATGTTATAAGGTTAACAATTTACCACACATATGTAAGAAATAACCCGGCTATTACTCAGATACATATGTATCCCTAAAATCATTTAGAAAAGTTTTCATCCAAAACACATTCAACTCCTTAACACAAATTAACCTTTTAAAATTAACTTATGCTAAAATTTCACTGAAAGAGAGCTTCGTGTGTGATCTCTACACTTTTTGGCGTATTTGTAGTGGTGGGAGTTCATGAGGAGTCTTATAGGCTTTAAATATAGAGCTTTTATTCAACAATGGACAAAGGGTTGGCAGACAAGATCTCATAAATTTCGCCCTCACTCCGTGGTAGCAATAAAACAATCTTAATATATATAAAGTCAAAAGTTAATTCACGTAACTTCATTTCTCTGGAGAGTGCTTAAGCTGCGACGGCGGAATTCATTTCAAATCCACATCTAGATTTCATCTCACTCTAAATCTGTTCTTATTTCCAGGCTAAGTTCCAGCCATACAGGCCTTTTCTCCACACCAAAACTACTTACGCCAACTTACACTCTCTCCAATGTCTAACTAATCAACTAAACACTGACTAACCGCTTAACATAATTTCGCTCCCCTATTTATGCTCTGGCAGACTGAGAAATAAATTTGCATACGATTACCGGTAACTCGCGGAACAGTGAACTCCTAATTAAAAATGCACCACAGACAATTAGAGTGCCTGTATATTAGAGTTACGTCTTACGCCATGTTCACCTTCAAACCACTAGAGAACCTTTGTAATAAAGCTACTGGTTCCTTACAACTTAACCGCCACCTCAGATTACCAGATAGAAATCTGTATTATGGAAGAGTTAATAAAACCTTCCCTCCCCATAACCATCATTCATATTATAAAGCAACTAATGATTTATATTTAAGGCACTATGAAGATAGAGAAATCGAGATATAGGGTGACCCCGCCAGTAGTTGATGAAATTTTTGAAATATTGTTTCCATTTCAGGAGGAAATGATTTTTATATGTGGCACTAGACATAATATTTTTGTTTGAATGTTAATGCACCAGTTGTCACATTGTTGTCAGCTTTCTGCTGTAAGAGAAGCCATTTTATGATTTTTTTTTATTAGGAAGTGGAAAAATTTAGTTTTTGATTAGTTGGAAACAATTACGATAAGTTAAAATAATCCACTTCCATCTTGCCTATTTCAACTAATATTTATATAAGAATAATTGTTAATCACAGCCCAAAGATGATAATTTAATTATTAATTTTTAGATTTTCGATTAACTTCTTTCACCTAATTAACCACAGGAAAAATGACGATTAAAAAAAATTATTTATAATTTTGTTGCTATTTAATTTCAGCGGATTTAAATTTTGTCCATTTTAGGACATTCATTAAGGGTTGCAGAAGTCACATCGGTTTACTTCTAAAACTTAAAAGGAAGGTCATATAATAAAAAGCCAGTAGCACTGACTTTATTTGATCAACTGCTGGCTAGGACCCCCTATTTCATATAAAAAAAAGAAGTTAAAAACCATTTCTTTTTTTAAATATCAGTTTTTGTAGTCTTAATTATTATTATGACCTTTGTTTTTTCATTATTTGTTTTTTTTTCTGTATTAGGTATTCAGGCATTTTGTATGACATCCAAAGATCGATTTCACATTAACCAACAGTGGTCACTTTTGTGAAGATTGACAATAAACATATGTTTCAGCACCTTTCAGTGAACATCATGTGTAACCTTTTTGCGATCGCAAGGTACAAAATTCTCAATGAAATATTTTCAGCTGCGTAATTGAATTTATATATACAAGAGTAACAAGGCAATATTAATAGCAATAATGTTACTATTAATGTGGTAAGTTTATTATGTTTCTTCGCAAAACGTATTTGTTGAACTTGAAAATATTTACTTGAGAATTGATAACATCCAAAAAACATATATTCCGGGTTGAGAAAGCTGACTAATGGGCTATAAAATTCAGGGCTGCGTAGCCGGTGGGGAAAACGGCCGACTCCGACTCCGACTCCGGGCTGGCAACAGTATAATCGGGCTGGGGTACTAATGTTGCCTGTTGGTTAAAATAATGATGAAATATAAGAAAAATAAAGCTAAAATCTAGCTGTTTCGGCATTTATTATCTTTTTAAGGTTTCAAAAGTAAAACAGAAAAATATTATATTTTCCGCTTTATTAATTTTACAATGTCGTGCCCGCAAACCTGAAAAATCGAACTATCGAAATTCGAAATTTAAAGAATACAAAATGGAAATTTTACTATTTTGCATTTGCGATTGGATTTGGATTTGACAAGAAAAAGTGAAATCGTTACAATTTAGTTGTTATTTTGCTCCTCCCGGCTCGAAACGGAAAAGTTTATATGGAAAGGAGGAAAAAAAAGAGATGAAAATTTTATTATTTTGGAAATAATTGGCATCCTGTGGATTCTACTGAAATAATAAAAAAAATGCTTTTTTTGAAATTAAGTTTACAATTTTGCCTTTATTTAGTGTTCTGCAGACCTGAAGAATCCGAAATTCAAAAGGTGAAAGATAACGAAATTTCACTATTTTATTGTTATTTTGGGCACCGCCGATTCAGAAAAAAATTACAATTTCATCATATTTTGACTCTTGTGCACAAAAATAAATAAATAAAGGAAGGGTATTTTAGAATTTTGACTTTTGGTCATACAGACTGGGAAAATTTGAGAGGAGGAGAGAGGAAGCGGAAAAAAGGGTTCTATTACAATGCTATACCTGTTTCTTAGTTCTTTTACCTCTGTAAATAGCACAGATTTATAATTTTCTCATTGCCTCCGGTAAGAGGTCTGCATGGACCGAAATTTTAAGGCCCGTTCCCTAAAAAGTTCCGTCGTTTTTTATATTTATTCTCACTCCAGTCATTCCAATTGCCTATTGTGAATTGCTCCTCTTTTATCGGCGTAATTTTATTCTTTCAAATTTCTTAAGTTGGGCTTGTCAGACTGCTCAATTTTTTATCAGTCCGCAATCCCCAAAAATACGAGGGGAAGTACTTATATACTAAATGTAAAATATCTACTACAGTTACGAATTAAAACAGTTTTCATCTACTCTGTACATGGGTCCCTGTACCTACCCCTGTATCTATGTTGTACACCGCTGTAGATCGGTCATCTTTAACTTCAGTAGCCTGATATAGTCCATAAATAACAGTAATAATTCATTTTATAGATTTAAATTTACATACAATTAGTTTAATTTCACTTTAAAATGTCTAACTAAAAAATCTGGAGTCGGAGTCGGCTTGTTTTTTAGCAACTCCGACTTCGACTCTTTCGCTCAAAAATGGGTCCGACTCCGACTTCGCAGCCCTGATAAAACCTACTCAGAAATATTTCCGAATATCAATGTGGCAGAAAAAGAAACTCTTTTATTATAAATACTTTCTTAAATCTGCAAAATATACTGTTTTCTGAGAATTCGAAAGATAAATAAAGCTTTTCAGAAATGATTCGTGAGTAACTCGGGAGAGGTTATTATGTTTTCGAAGAATAAGACATATTTGTCTTTTATGCAATGTATATACAAACACAATAAAACGTTTCAAAATGAAACCTGCCGTTAACGGATTTTTTTTAAACAAGTATTCCTGATTGAAACAGTAGGAATATCGTACAATTTTACCTCCTCAGACGGAAAGATTTCTAAATCGGATTTTTTTTTTTTTTTGGTCCTTAAGACTTTCCGTTTTCACAGATTTTACTGCACAAATATTACCTATCATTATATTTTACTTCTGTTAAGATTTTTTGAATAGTATGAAATCATCAAATAAAGCTTTAAAATAATTAAATAAAATCAGTACTTCAGAAAAAATGAAAATTTATTTTTAATACCTAGAAAATATGTTTATCATACGAAACGCAAATCAATTTCATAATTGAAAACATTCATTGACCTTAAATTATCCATCTTATAATAAAGCTAACAGTGATACAACTCCAAGCCATAAAAGAAAATCGGCATATCAATAGCAGCAACATATATTTAAAAGCTTTATTGAGTATAGGCAGAATGTATTTTTATTAAATTAGTGAATATATTTTTATTAAATTATTGAATATATTTTTATTGATTTAATGGTGAAAACGGAACTAATAAAATATCTTTTAAAACAGCATACCAAGAAAATGGATGCAAATCATTTCTACTTTAGAAAAGCTTTTATTTTTTCGAACGTATGCCCTCCTCCTTTATTATGTTCTCTTATGTGTTCAATCATCTTACATGACAGCCACATACTTCACGTAAATCAGTAGGAATCATTTTTATGAAGTATGACAAGAAAAATATGAATAAGTACTCTGTGGTGAGAATCATGGGAAACTTTTTTGCAAACTACTATTGTTGCATTAGAAAAGTAGAAATCACCAAAAAGTAAAAAAAAAAAAAAAAAAAAAAAAAAAAAAAAAAAAAAAAAAAAATGTTAATTTTTTTCTGATATTTACTGCTGTAAAATGCTGTATTATACTAGAATATTTTTTTTTAAATAAATAGAAAACTATACTATCAAAAACGTTTAAACTAATTTTGTTTAAAATGCATTCTAACACTCTTTTCTTTCAGAAATATTTTGATTGTTAAAAATTCTTCCTTTTCATAATTTTGGCTCATAATTAATTAGAACATAACAAAATAATTTGTTTTTTTTTCAAATTACACAAGAAACAATACAATAAAAGATTTTTTACGGAGATTAGTTAAGGATATTAACTGCAAATTATAAGTAAAAAAATGCCAGTTTTTCATTTAAAAAACTACCAATACCTACTCTCTTCCACAATTAATTTTATTGTTTTTATATCTGTTTTGAACTATTTATGCATTCAAATACAGTAACACCTGTCTATAATAGAATCCTATCGCAAAACCATGATCTGTACAGAAGTACTATGGTATAATTATTCCTGAGACGAAAACCTGTATCAAATAGAACTTTTCCGGTCTTTGAATATTTCATTATCACAAGTTTTACTGCATACATATTATATATCATTATAAACTTTAGTTTATTGTTTTTTGGATAATGTGAAATAATAAAATAATTTTTGAAAATAAAAAAAATAAAATCGGCGCAGAGTAAAATCACCGAAGGACATATATGATACCCTCGAAATCTGGGTGAGGTATAAAAAAGATCAATTTGATAATATAAAACATGGATATAATGAATAAATAAAATCAGTGTAGTATACAATAATCCAATATCATTGTTTATACTTTACAAATCTGATGAGATATTAACCACTTCACCGTTTGCCCCGAGATAACTCGGGAGTAAAAGCACTGTTTCCCCATACCTGTCGCCGGTGAAGTGGTTAAAAAGAAAAAAAATCAATCTCATAATATAAATCATGGATCTTCCTATATATATATATAGGAGGATCCATGCTCTTGCATATATATATATATATATATATGATATATGACATATATATATATATATATGTGTGTATATGATATATGACATATATATATATATATATATATATATATATATATATATATATATATATATATATATATATATATATAGATATAGATATGATCTATGCTCTTGCATATATGATATATGATATATGACATATATATATAGATATGATCTATGCTCTTGCATATATATATACATATTATTCAAGCAAATATTGATTTAAAACTCAGCCGTGCAGAAATCTATTTTAACAATAAAAAAGCTAAAGACAGAATAAGTAAATATATTACTTTTATAAATATAATCGCTTTAAAATGACTATCGATTAAAATGACTTTACAAAATGGATCCCGAGAAAATGTATGCAATCAATTTTGCCTCCCATAGATAGGCTTTTTTTTTTTTTTTTCAACATGACCCTCATTTTTTGTTTACTTCTCTAGTATATTTAATAATCTTAAATGATATCCGAAGAGACATGCTTCATGTAAATCAATAAAAATCATTTTTATGAAAGATGACACGTATAATTAAATAAACTGTGGCCGATACAGTTTATGATTTTTTTTCTAAACTCTACTTCTGTAACATAACAATAACAAAAGTAAAAATTAGAATAATATAGAAATTAATATCTATATGTTCTCTCATGTATTCAATAATCGTACATGACATCTACAGAGATTTGCTTCACATGAACAAATATGAATCACTTTGTGAACGATGATAATAAAAATACAATTAGATACTCTGTATTCGAGATCATATCTGAGTTAATTTTTTTCTGAAATCCACTATATTTGCATTACAAAGATAGAAATCATGATTATACTTACATTTTTAAGAACTATGCTTTAGTGTATTAAATGTATTCAATGTAAAATGTTTTCCCCCAAAGAAATAAAGCAGTATTTTAACGACGGACATTTTTAAAATAATCATCTGAATAGCGGCCGAAAACCAAAAAGTACTCAGAGAGATGGTGGAAAGCTACAAAGAATTGCTAAAAATTAGTTTTAGAAGTGTAAGATATTTTCATCGAAAGTGGAAAGAACACGGTGTTGATGTGAATAAATCTACAACACTAAGACGTTTCCATAAACTTAGAAATCAATCTCGTGTACCAAAGATAAAGCTCCTCATGACTATTAAACAGAAAAGAGAGAGAGTAAAGTCGTACAAAAAAGGCGTTTATGGGATCTGGATGATTGGAAAAAGGTATAGTTTAGTGATGAGAGTGTCTTTTGCGTAGCATATGGTGATCAAGGTGTTCATGTATGGCAAATGAAGCAAGAGGCATATGACAAGGACTGGATAAAAAGATCACTGAAATTTACCGCCAGTGTAAAGGTATGGGCTTGCATGACTGCAAGGGGTCCTGGAAGGCCATGTATCGTTAACGAAAGAATTAATTCTGAGATATATCAAGAAATTCTTGAGCATTTCATGATGCCATCGCCGGAAGATCTGTGTGGTGATGATTCCCTTTTGCAAACTGATTTAGCACGTTCATGCAGGTCAGTGTCCACCAAGAACTGGCTTAGCCAACACCAGATTAAGTACTTCCCTGGACGGCTAATTCGCCGGATTTAAATCCAATAGTGAATTTCTGGGGAATAATGAAGAAAAGACTTATTTCTTTATTGCTCTACTAACATTTTGTTGGGAACATTTTAAGTAACTGGCGATATATAGCTGAAACTCCGTTATGTCGGAAGAATGACCCATGTTTCACAGAAAATCAAAACAATGATTATGCAAAGCGTTTTTATAACTTAAGAGGAAGTCCCGCAAAAGATAATTTTATACTTAATTTATGCAACCTTCTGAACCAATCTGGAAAATTCATAACTATTCTAATATTTTGAATAATGAAAATAATTTTACAAAAATACAATAATCACTCAAAATTTAACCTTTTATAGTTTTAATTTTCTTTTATAACATGAAAATTTGTTAAAACCTCAACCGTTGCTATTTTTAAATTGTACTACACTGAAATAAAGCTAAGCAATTCCAAATACAAATACAGTGAAATATTCAAACTTTTTGACTTGGAGTTATATTTAATCATCTTACTATTACATGATTCTACAACAACCGACTCACATGAATCAATAGAGATCACTCTTGTGAAGAATAACAAGAAAAATCTGATTAATTATACGGTATAGATATCATCCAACATTTTCTTCTGAAATCCATTATCTTTGAATTGAAAGAGTAGAAATCACGATAATGTAAAAATAAGCAAGTGTATTTTAGGATAGTAAAGTAATAAGTTGAAAATGGTTACCTTTGGTTATAACCACTGTTGTTTACTTTGTTCTATGATTAGAGTAATTTAGCAGAAATATACTAAACTTTGCTTATATTATCTGTTGTCGTTATGTTGATTGTTTAAATTATTATAATTTAACAGAAAAATAAAGAACTATACTAAAACCATTTTATAATAAATTATACTAGAATAAAACCACATAGTTGAATCAAACCGGATATCTCAGTTCTGACTAATTTGAGCATCCTTCTAGCGCGTTAGGGGTTAAAATTCTAAAGTTTAAAAATGAAGATAAAACGGTCATTATGATACGTCCACACTAGAACAAACGCAATCTCCATGCTTAACAATTTTTTTTTTTATTAAAAAAATTGATTTTTTTTTCAAATTCTTAAATATGAACATGTTTGGAGTTACTGAAAGTTTTTTATATTATTATGTCTGTTATTCAATCCGTTCGGGACCATAGGTGCATACACTATATGGCCAAAGGTGACCGGTCACTTGCGATTTTAGACGCTTTGTTAAATATCTAAAAAAGTACATGAGGAAGTAACCTAAAACTGCAGGAGTGTAAACAGTATAGTGTAGGTCATATATTTCTGCGAAGATTTTTCCCCGAAATCCCATAGGGCACCGTCAACAAATTTAAAAAGAACAAATGTCTTTTGGATAACCCTGTAAAAATTAATGTAGAAAAGCGTTCAAACTCGAGATTATTAATAAGTGGCTTATTGCAATATACTGTGTTCATTTTTATGAGGATAGCATATAAACTCGTAAATTAAGGTTTTTATAAAAACAGTCCTAAATTTTGCCAAGCTTTTTGCTTATAATTTAAAGAGTTCTCAATATAAAACAAAGTTCTTTTCAGAAAATATGACAAACAACATTGTACACAATAATCTGCAATCAGATTAAAAAATATTACAAATTGGATGAAAAATGAGCAGGTTTACTAAAGCAGGTTTCACTGCGCATGCGCGAATGCAATCAAAGTATAATGTGCATAATGTATTAGCCTAGTATATAGAGCAACTTTTGTGAAAGTCTCAAAATCATAGCTCGAAAATTCGGAAAATTATCGTACATAGAATGAGCTCGAAATCCGTTGTTCCCAAAAAGAAGCAAAAAGATAAGGGGTTGGACGTGCAATATTGTGTAGGCTATCTTGGCACTAATCAACAGATATTTGATACAACCCCTCATATTTTTGCTTCGTTTTGGGAACAACAGATTTCGAGCTTATTCTATCGACGATAATTTTCAGAATTTTCCAGCTATGATTTTGAGACTTTCAAAAATGTTGCTCTATATATTAGCTAATACATTATGCATATTATATTTTGATTGCATTCGCGCATGCACAGTGAAACATTTTTTAGTAAACTTGCTCATTTTGATCCAATTTTTATTATTTCTGATTTCTGATTCCAGAATATTGTGTACAATGTTGTTTGTCATATTTTCTGAAAAGAATTTTTTTTTATATTAAGAACTCTGCAAATTATAAGCGAAACACTTGGCAATTTTTGGGATTGTTTTTATAAAAACCTTAATTTCTCTACGAGTATACGTGCTATCCCCAGAAAAATGAACACAGTATATTACAAGAAGCCACATATTACTAATCTCGAGTTTGAACGCTTTTGTTGAATTAGTTTTTACAAGGTTATCCAAAAGATATTCGTTCGTTCAATTTGTTGACAGTCCCCTATGGGATTTCGGGAAAAAATCTTCGCGGAAATATATGATGTATACTATACTGTTTACACACCTGCAGTTTAAGGTTAATTCCTCATGCATTTTTCTAGATATTTATCAAAACGTCTAAAATCGCAAGTGACCGGTCACCTTTGGCCATATAGTGTATATGCATGCACCCTCAAAAAATGCTTAAAACGCTTGAGTTTGATACTAATAAAAAAGAAAAGTAAAATAGATTTTATTTAATTACGACATTTTCGTGATTTATAAAGTTAATTCAAATAATTAATAAAAAGTGGTGCCACACGAATAAAATTCATATGAAAGATGCCGGTCCTGAACGGGCTAATAAGAACTTCCCACAATGAAACTGTTGCGGCATTTAAAAGCGCATTTTTACGGCTTGCTGACCGATCAAAATTTTCATGTGGTAAAACCGTATGTTCGATGTTGGAGTAAAAAGAATAACATAAAACAATAACACAGGCCTGCGATGAAAAAAATACAAGGGAATTGATAGCTGAACTTTATGTATTTTTTTGGCGCTAATTTAAAAAATAATAATGAAAATATTCTATCACGTCACATTTTCTTGAAAAATTCAATTTTACTTTGATTTTTATGAAAATTCCATCGACCATCGGCCATACGCACCCCCCCCCCCTCTCCGTTCCTCATGGACCTGATGCGCCCGTGCCCTTGCCTCCAATTGAAATGCCAATCTTCTCTTCAGAGTCTTCAGACTCGGAACATTCAGAAGTTCAAGGCTCCGATACCGAATATAAGCCCTCTGGAAGCGATTCACTTCAGTCCTTATTTCAGGTTGAACTTAATTATCTGACAAGAGATCTAAGCCTTTCGAAAGACGCAGCTGAATTGTGGCTGAAGATTGAAAGAAAAAAAAAAAACTTATTGGCCAAAGGAACCTCTTTTTATTGGTACAGGAATCAAGAAAAGGAAATTGTTAGTTATTACTTTGTGGAAGAGGAGAACCTGCACTGTAAAACAAATACGACCAGTTTTCCTGTAGGAATCGGAAAAATAGTTGCCCTTATCGTACCGGAAAATTTTCCGATCCAGCTCGGAATAAAATCCGTAAAATCGGAATAAAATTCGTAAAATACCGTTTTATTGACTATTTCCTTTTTTCCGGATTTTATTCCGAGCTGGGTCGGAAAATTTTCCGGTACGATAAGGGCTACTATTTTTCTGATTGCTACAGGAAAACTGGTCGGATTTTTTTTTACAGTGTGGTCTAATGTTCTGATGTTCCCGGATTGATGAGCAATTTTAATATCTCCTACGATAAACATGGGTGGAAGCTGTTTATAATTTCATCGAAAAGGAGCCTTAAAGCTGTCCTTCTCCATCACGGAAGCCAGTATGCATCTGTACCAATTGGGCACTCGGCGCATTTAAAAGAACGCTATGAAAACCTGGCTCTCATCCTCAACAAAATAAAATATGCCGATCCTGGTTAGACTGTTTGCGGTGATTTGAAAGTTATCGTTATGCTTCTTTGTCAACAAGGCGGATACACAAAGTACCCACGTTTCATTTGTAGGAGTGACAGCCACGATAAGTTTCAACATTAGGTCAAAAAAGAATGGTCGAAAACACAATCTTAAAACAAGCACCAAGAATGTTGTTTGGACAGCTTAGTTGAGCGAAGAATTGTATTGTTAAAAAAATTACGATCGTTTCAAATACCTGTGCAAAACGTTTCCAGGTTTATCCGAAGTCAAGTTGAAAGAGAGAAACTTTGTTAATCTAAATATCCGTAAACATATGAAGTATAAAGAATTTGAGACTAGCATGACAACAAAGGAAAAAGAAGCTTGGGTTGCCTTCAAAGATATCTATAGTAAATTTATGTGTAATTACAAGGATCCTGACTATAAATGAATATGCTGGAAAATTTTCAAGCCCTGGGTTGCTCCGTGAGTGTCAAAATACTTTTCGTTCGCTCACATGTAAAATTTCCCCCGAAAATTTAGGATCAGTCAGTGAAGAACAGGGTGAAAGGTTCCATCCACAGACTTCTCATATACTTCTCCTATCTTTCCTCTGAGGTTCCATCAAGACATCAACTCTATGGAGCGCAAATATCAAGGAAGATGGTACAAGAACATGTTCGCCGACTGCTGTTGGATGTTAGCACGAGACAGGCCTAAGATTGAACATAAAAGAAGAACGTCAAAAAGAAGTTTTAAAAGAAAAATAGTACGCAATTAAATAGAAACTTTATTTATTTTTTGTTTTGTTTTGTTTTGCTTTCATGTACACATACATAATATTTGCTCCTCTTGGTCCGTCGTCTATTTTATGTGCGTACCTTAATAAAAACAAATTAAAATTATATGTTGATGACTTTTTTCTAGAAAAAGCACCATAATTTGATGCAAAAAGTTTAAACTCAAGGGAACTTTTTGTTTTTCTCCCGACCAGAGACGGCTCGTGCGATCTGGCGACAGTGGTTTTCATCCATTTAAACCTATAAAAATATAGTCGATTTCTGAAAAATACTTTTGCCTCAACAAGAATCGGTTATTTTACGTAGATTAAAATGGATAAAAACCACTGTTGCTAGATAGTACATGCAAAATTGTTCGAGAAGTGTCCTTTACAACTAGAATTTTAGCAAAAATGTCGATATCGATTTTACAAAAAAATCCTGACGTGATGGGGAAAAATAGAGGTCATCTTCGAAATCAGCACACCAAATAACATAAAAATCAGCGAAACCTTCTGTTATATTTTTCAAAAACTTCAATTTCGCAGGCCTGTGTAATTGAAGAGCCCATAAACAATGTATGAAAAAAAGGAAGTCAAAACTACATGGACAAGAAAGATTATGATTTTTATAAAGCTGATAAAAAGATGAACATTTTGTTGACATATTTTTAACGATCTACATTTTCATGTGGTAAAACCGAATATTCGATGTTGGATTAAAAACATACTATAAAACAATAATTGAAGAGCGCGTAAACAATGTTTAAATGAAAAAGGACCTCAAAACTACATGGCAAGAGTGAATATGATTTTATAAAGCTGATAAAGAGATTTTTTTCACTATTTCTTAAACTATAATGGAGATAATTATCTTTATGACTCTAAATATTAAAACATTAGACATAATTTAAATATTAATATAATTTCTTAGTTACAGTCTTAAGGTAAAATATATTGTTCTTTTTCAAGACAATGTCTAAACTTTTTCATTTTCCTGTACGATCAACATATCCATGAAATTTTGCTCCGCCAGTAGAATAAGACTGTATAATTTTAAAATTTTTATATAATCATTTATTAACTAAAATATGATGAACTAATCATATATTCAAATTATATTATGGTACAAAGATCAGTACAGAATATGTGTGCAAAGTTATAATTAATTCTGTTGAAAATACTGTCTTCATGAAGCAAATCATAATACGGTAGGCGGTTTTATCGTACTTTCCCTAGGTAAATAATAGCCACAAAAACATTAAACACTGAATTGAGTATACGTAATATTTTCATTGTTGTAATACCTTTGAACGTAATTGATAAAAATAACTTATAACTGTACTAATAACTGTGAACTCCATGAGAATGTATGAATTCTTACCTCTTTTAAAACAACTTTTTTTAATTTTATTTTTTTAACGTAGCCTCCTTTCTGTATTCCACTCTCTGGTGTATTTAGCTTTCTTAGATTTACGTATAGAGATCTGCTTCACGTCAATCAACAGGGTTCGCTTTTGTGAAGGTTGGCAAAAAATATACTTTGCATTGATTGCTTAAATTATTATAATTTAAAAATGTTCTTCCGCGGCCATTGCCGGGAGGAAGAGGTAGCTTTCATATTCCTTAATTTTTAAAATCCATCTTATATTATTCAAACACACGGAGCTCAAATTAGTGGAACCCGATTATAGAAGATTAAATACTGATTTTTGTCAATACTGAATATGAATGAGAATTTCGCGAAATCAGTCGCGTTTTCAAAAGCTGGTTTTCTTTAAAGTGATTTATATTTGGTCGCCAAATTCGGCGATATCTTGAAGTGCCCGCCATTTTAAAGCAACATAATGGGTGCAACAAAGCTAACCAATGAACTTGGTCGAGACTTTAGTAATTCCTGTGCACATGCTCACTCACATCTAAATCGGTTGATAAATACGAGTGCTGTTGCAGGCAAAAAATCAGATTTTTCAAAATGTCACCAACATTAGAAATTCAAACTGTTATATCTCAGCCATTTTTTAAAATAAAGACAAAACAAAAAATGCTCCGGAATCTTTGTATCAAGCTCAAACACATAAGAAAAAAATTCAATTTCTAATTTTTTTGTACCTCATTTTAAGTACAATTTTTTTTAATGGCCGCCATTTTGAAAAAAGATGGCGGATGAAGTTGGCAAACGAACTCGGCCGACAGATTGCTTTGTACTATGCATATGCTTTGTCACAACCTAATCGGTTCATAAATACGCGTGTTATCGAGTGACAAAAATCAGATCGTTTAAAATGTCAGCCATGCTAGAAATTCAAAGTGCTATAACTCAGTCATTTTTTAAGATATAGACGAAACGAAAAAGGCTCCGAAATCTTTGTATCAAGGTCAAATAGATGAGAAAAATATCTTTTTCAATTTCTAATTTTTTTGTACCTCATTTTAAATTAAAATTTAAAAAAAAATTTTAATGGCCGCCATTTTGAAACAAGATGGCAGATGAAGTTAGTCAACGTACTCGGTCGAGACATTGGTATGTACTATGTACACGACAAGTTATATCCAAATTCGTTCATAAATACGCGTGTAATCGCGTGACAAATTTCAGATCGTTTCAAAATGTCAGCCTCACAAGAATTTCAAAGTGCTATAACTCAACCGTTTTTTAAAATATAAACGAAACTAAAAATCCTCCGGAATCTTTGTATCAAGCTCAAACACTAAGGAAGAAATATTTTTCAATTTCTAGTTTTTTATACTTCATTTTAAAATTAAATTTTTTTTTAAATATTTAAATGGTCGCCATTTTGAAACAAGATGGCGTATGAAGCTGGCCCACAAACACGGACGAGACATTGCTATGTACTATGCACATGCCTTGTCACATCGAAATCGGTTCATAAATACGCGTATTATCGCGTAACAAAAATCAGATCGTTCGAAAATGTCAGCCATGCTAGAAATTCAAAGTGCTATAACTCAGCCATTTTTTAAGATATAGACGAAACAAAAAATGGTTAAAAAAAAATTAAATGGCCGCCATTTTGAAATAAGATGGAGGATGAAGTTTTCCCACGAACTCGGTCGAGACATTGCTATGTACTATGCAAATGCCTTGTCACATCCAAATCGGTTCATAAATACGCCTTTTATCGCGTGACAAAAATCAGATCGTTTCAAAATGTCAGTCATCAAAGTGCTATAACTTAGCCATTTTTAGCTCACAGGCTATCAAAGCCTGAGAGCTAATGTGCCCGCCCGTTCTGTATGTATGTATGTATGTATGTATGTATGTACGTACGTATGTACGTAACGCGATAACTCTTGATAGAAACATCCGATTTGCTTCAAAAATTTTTCCTAGGTTCACTGTGATAAGGCACTTCCCTGATTAGTTTTTGGAGTTCATTGGTTAAGGATAAAGGGGGGAAAACGGGGTTAGTCCACACCCCACCCCCTTAATTCAGATAAATGGGTTTTTCATGCAGAATGATTCGATCTGCTCCGAATTTGGTATACCGGTTTATTATGTTAAGGAACTTCCCTGATTAGTTTTGGGAGTTCATTGGTTAAGGATAAAGGGGGAAAAACGGGGTTAGTCCACCCCCCTTAATTCAGATAAATGTGTTTTTCATGCAGA
Source organism: Maratus speciosus (assembly GCA_963932465.1). Taxonomy (NCBI): domain Eukaryota; kingdom Metazoa; phylum Arthropoda; class Arachnida; order Araneae; family Salticidae; genus Maratus; species Maratus speciosus. Next base: position 169,885,618 of record OZ010790.1, on the reverse strand, counting down.
ATGATTCGATTTGCTCCGAATTTGGTATACCGGTTTATTATGTTAAGGAACTTCCCTGATTAGTTTTGGGGGTTCATTGGTTAAGGATAAAGGGGGAAAAACGGGGTTAGTCCAGCCCCCTTAATTCAGATAAATGTGTTTTTCATGCAGAATGATTCGATTTGCTCCGAATTTGGTATACCGGTTTATTATGTTAAGGAACTTCCCTGATTAGTTTTGGGGGTTCATTGGTTAAGGGTAAAGGAGGAAAAACGGGGTTAGTCCACCCCCCTTAATTCAGATAAATGTGTTTTTCATGCAGAATGATTCGATTTGCTCCGAATTTGGTTATCGGTTTATTATGTTAAGGAACTTCCCTGATTAGTTTTGGGGGGTCATTGGTTATGGATAAAGGGGGGAAACAGGGTCAGTCCACCCCCCCTTAATTCAGATAAATGTGTTTTTCATGCAGAATGATTCGATTTGCTCCGAATTTGGTATACCAGTTTATTATGTTAAGGAACTTCCCTGATTAGTTTTGGAGTTCATTGGTTAAGGGTAAAGGGGGAAAAGGGAGGTTAGCCCGCCCCTCTTAATTTAGATAAATGGGTTTTTCATGCAGAATGATTCGATTTGCTCCGAAGTTGGTAGACCGGTTTATTATGTTAAGGAGCTTCCCTGATTCGTTTTGGCGATTAATTGGTTAAGGATAAAGGGGGGTTAGTCCACCCCCTTAATTTAGATAATTTTTTTTTTTTTTTTTTTTGCAAGGTTATTCGATTTGCTCCAAGTTTGGTATACCGGTTTATTATGATAAGGAGCTTCCCTGATTAGATTTGGAGGCTCACTGGTTAAGTATAAAGGGGGAAACGGAGGCTAATTCCCCTTCACTTATTTTTTTGAGGGGCATTATTCTTTAAAATAAGAGTATAATATACAATTAGTGTGAATAGTCTGTGAGCTCAATGCCATCAGTTTAGCTGGGCACTTTTCTTTTTTATTTAAGATACAGACGAAACAAAAAATGCTCCGCAATCTTCGTATCAAGCTCAAACACATAAGCAAAAAATATTTTTCAATTTCTAATTTTTTTGTGCCTCATTTTAAATTTAATTTTTTTTTAATTTTTTAAATGGCCGCCATTTTGAAACAAGATGGCGGTTGAAGCTGGCCAATGAACTCGGTCGAGACATTAGTATGTACTATATACACACGAAATTTTATCCAAATCGGTTCATAAATACGAGAGCTACAGTATGACAAAGGTCATATATATATATATATATATATATATATATATATATATATATATATATATATATATATATTACCATTAATTAAACATAACCTGCCACCGTCAATTATTATGAATTAAAGCTGTAAGTATTAAAAAAATATTATAAGAATTATTATGGAAGAAAAAAGAAAAAAGTGGACACCGACAAAAATTGAAAAGCTTATACATTGAATTACGTTATCGAGGGCACAGAATTCAATGATATAAGCAAAATGGTTGTTTTCTGTGGGAAAAATAAGCTAAAGCTAAAATTAATTTTCCCCTGTGCCCGAACAACCACTAAAATCAAGTGAATTGATTAAAAATGAAAGCAGAATAGAAACAAATAATATGAAATGGAAGAATCAATAAAACGTATTTAAATAATTATAGGATATAAAATAGAAATAATAAACACCATACCTATTAATATTTCAGTATTTTACAAAAATCCATGTGCACATGTCTTCCAGTATATCAAAAAGATTAAGGTGAATAAAACAGTTAAGAAATCACAGTAAATGATACCAAAGGATGCAGTTAATACATTTTGAAATAAAATTTGAAATACCTTGTAAAACAAATTTAATCTAATATAAAATAAAGAGATATTAATTACATTATTTCAAATGCACTATTAAATTAATAGATAACAGTTTAACAATATCGTCAAAATTTAGCTAAAAATACACCCTGGTGTATAAATTATAACTGAAATGGAGCTAGAAAAATTAAAAAATAGAGCAATCTGAAAGATACAATTTTAGTGCTGCCATCTATTAATAATTATATTAAACATCTATCGCAAGATAAAAATTTGCAAGCTTTTGAATGTAAATAACTTTTTAAACAGCAAAACCAAACAAATCCTTATACATAGAGAATTATAGAACAACCACTAAAATCAAGTGATTTGATTAAAAATGAAAGCAGAATAGAAACAAATAATATGAAATGGAAGAATCAATAAAACGTATTTAAATATTTATAGGATATAAAATAGAAATAATAAACACCATACCGATTAATATTTCAGTATTTTACAAAAATCCATGTGCACATGTCTTCCAGTATATCAAAAAGATTAAGGTGAATAATACAGTTAAGAAATCACAGTAAATGATACCAAAGGATGCAGTTAATACATTTTGAAATAAAATTTGAAATACCTTGTAAAACAAATTTAATCTAATATAAAATAAATAGATATTAATTACATTATTTAAAATGCACTATTAAATTAATAGATAACAGTTTAACAATATCGTCAAAATTTAGCTAAAAATACACCCTGGTGTATAAATTATAACTGAAATGGAGCTAGAAAAATTAAAAATTAGAGCAAACTGAAAGATACAATTTTAGTGCTGCCATCTATTAATAATTATATTAAACATCTATCGCAAGATAAAAATTTGCAAGCTTTTGAATGTAAATAACTGTTTAAACAGCAAAACCAAACAAATCCTTATATATAGAGAATTATAAACCTAATATAAATTACACAAAGTATTTAAAACTATTGTTAATAAAATTTAAAAGCATACAATATGTTCTATTAGCTAAATTATTTAAACTAAACTAAGAGTTTAAATAATGTTAGAACATTGATAATATATAGCATATATCTATATGCTATAAAACAAAATAAATTCAGTAATAATTAATATAAATAATTATTAAAAATTATCTAAAAATTATTTTTTATTTTTTAATGAATTATATATAAGATATTTATAAAATGAACCGGAAATAACAAACATGTGGAAGTATATAAAAGGTTAAATAATACTTAAAATCCCATTACTTAAAACGCACAAATATAGAATGTGGATTATTTTCAGACATCCATAAAAATCCATAAAGTATGAATATGGGACATTCAAAAACATTAAACTAAGAGTGGCATACTATTAGTAATTAATATGATATTGTCCTTAGTAAATTAAAATTTAATAACAAATAATTGTAAATTAGATTAATGAATAATTAAGCTAATTATAATATTAATGAAAATCTCCAACTTACATATAAAATAACAAATCAACATCCACATAAAATACATAACAAAAAAATAGTAATAATACAAGAGCCCCGTTTTATATATATATATATATATATATATATATATATCAACTTTTGAACGGATGGTGGTTTCGGGGTCTGAGGGTCATGATCGATGAAAATATACCAAAATTTTTTGAAATCGCTTTTCTCCGAACGGCTGCAATATGTAGCTTTGTGTAATGAAAGCTACCAAATAATAGGAAAACTATTCAAAAATAAAGTTTACAATATATTAAGATAGCAACAGAAACATTTAAAACTGAGTTGAATATAGCTAATATTTTATATAATTATCATAAAGTTAAACGAAATCGATAAATTTGGTTTAGTTTCCACTCATATATAATTCAAAACAGTATATATATTTAGTAATAATTTTGTAAAGTTTATAAATTTAATTTGGAAAATGTGTCTCAAGAAAATGCATGCGATTCATTTCTCCTTTAAATCAGCTTTTTTTTTTTTTTTTTTTTTTTTTTTTTTTTTTTACAACGTGGCTCTCTTTTGTTATTTCGTTCTCCGGTGCATTCAATCATTTTACTTGACATCCATAGGGATATGCTTCACGTGAATCAATAGGGATCACTTTCGTGAAGGATGACAAGGAAAATATGATTAAGTACTTCTGTAGTGAACACCATGTGTAACCTTTTTTTGTGAAATCCACTAGTGATTCATTAGAAATTTAGAAATAGCGATATTGTAAAACTAAAAAGGTATACTTCGAAAAAATATTAAACTGATAAGCCCTAAATTGTTAACCTTTCCTGAAATCGACAATTCTATCATAAATGTTATAAAATACAATAATTTAAGAATAAAAAGGAAAATTACACAATGTTAAACTTATAATCTAACTTTATTATTTTTTTAGTTTAGAAGGGTTTGTGTGTGTGTGTGTGTGTGAGAGAAAATGTATACTTTTGATTCGCACGCATATGATATCTCGAAAAACTAGTATTGCAAATTACTGTTTAATATTTAAAATACAGAATCATGTTATTTAATTATACAAATTTTCCTATCATTTTCGTCGTAAAATCAGAATTTATTGCATTGTTCAGTTGAGTTTTTCTATAACATTTTAATATCATATTTTATATCGTGTGTATACCGTGTCCGTAAAGTCATGGTACACATTTGACCGGTCACAGGCAATGAACGAAACAAAATGTAAATGTGAAATCTTCACCAAATAAAAGAAAAGCTCTCCAAGTTTCATACCTGTTCAGTGCAGTTCAATGTGACCTGCATTTGAAATAGAGAATCACAGACATTATTCAGTCTATTACACCAGACATCCTTAACTGTGTGTGAGAAGGACTTGAATATCGTGTAGATGACTGTAGGGCAAAAAATGGAGGCCACATCGAAATGTACTGAACAGGTATGAAACTTCGAGAGTTTTTCTTTTATTTGGTGAAGATTTCATATTTCAATCTTGTTTCGTTGATTTCCTGTTACTGGTCAAAAATGCACCATGACTTTACGGACACGCTTTATATACACCTGTCAAACGAATTAGGGAGTGTAGAAGGAAGCAGAAGGAAATTTCATGTGGAAATTCAGGACGTCAGATGCCTGTAAAAGGAATAAGTGTTAAAATCGCCTATTTCATAGATGCTTTTTTTTCACTGTGTCGTTCTTTAAATACTATTGTTCAACAGTTTTCTTTTAATTCTTTTTTGCTTTTTGAGAATAAGAAAATATGACAACTACATGATCTACCGGAATTTGTGGCTTTGCGTATTATAGAGAGTCTGGGATCCCAATAAACAGTTAGAAGTGAAGCAGAATCAACTGGGTTGGCTAGAAATATCTTTTCAAGAATGCGAAATCAATTCCAAGAAAAAGGGAATGTTAAATTTCGGCCAAGGCAAGATCACGAATTCGTAATACAATTGAAGACCGGTATCTGATGCTAACAGCTCGTTGAAACAGAACACACAATCCTTCTTAGATTCAAAGACAGTTCTTTGAGGAGTTGAAGGACTAAGAGTGTCAAGTCAAAATGACCGATGTATGCTTTTTCAAGATTAAGTCTATGCACTTAGTAGAAACTGGTGTATTCGTTTGGCGTCAAAACACGCGGCAGTTTAAACAATTTGGACTCCTTAACCTCGAGATTAACCTCAAACCACTCTGCGGTCCAAACAATTCGGACTTCTTAACCTCGAGATAAAACCGAATGTGATTGGAGTGAAGTGCACGGACTAGTCCAGATTCAGTCTAATGTATGAAATCCGATTTGCTCTTGTGTGGGTGGTAAGGGACTTTTAAAATAATCTCACCTTAATACAGGCAAGATCTCAGTACATGCAATGTGGATTGATTTTATGTGGCGGGATCAGCATAGGTGAATGTACGAACCTGCATATTATCCGGAATGGCACTTCGTTGACCCAAAGGTATGCAGACGAGATGCTCATACTGCATGTAATAGCTTACACTGTAACCATTTGCGAGTTCTTTCTTTTAGTCCTTGCTAATATCAGACGGTATACAGATCTACTTGTGGGGAACATGCTTCAAAGATTACACGGTAGGGGGTAATCAACTTGATCGTCTGACTTAAATCCATTCTATCATGTATGGGACATATTCGGACTTCGCATTACAGCGAGTCCAATGAATTCGTTGACTGTTCTCGACTTGGACTGCACTTCTTAAAGAGAAGGACAAAAATACCCAAAGCAGGCAACCTCTTCGATTAAAAACCCCATACATGTCATTTTATTATAAACCTGTTTTAAGTATTGCGCTTCATTAAGTGTGTACTTCTCACTTTATACCCATGCATGGCTGTCTAGCATGATTTCACCACTTAATGGTATTGTATAACATGTTCAGGAACTATTAACTTGATCATCGAACTTATTGTCCGTGAAACAGCGATATTTTAAAAATGATATCAAGTAAGACGATTTTGAAATTTGTAATAGATCTTGCGTAAACAATCACGAAAATAGCCATCAGCTATCACGATAGAGGTGAATGTAGCCTCAGGATATACCCCATAGCACAGTCAAAGCGAAAGGAACGGCATTCACATTACAAATGTTAAAGCGACTAAGATGGAAGGCTTTAGTAACAGATATCATTTGAGTCCATGAATTGTTAATTGCGAATGGAATCAATAAAATTACGCATCATCAATACTACAATATCAATAGTAAAAGGTTCAAAGTGCCTTATGAATAAAATCAATAATCAAACTCTTTTTTTAAATATCTTTTTAGAAAACTTCAATACTTTAGAAAATTTCAAATTGTTGTTTTTAGTTTAGTCTTATATTTCATACGTCAATTTTTACATGATTTAAGCATACAGTTGGCAACGTTATTAAGACTTGGATGCATTTAACCCTGTGAAGTGATATTTAAACGTCTACAAATGTGGCTTCGAAATCAGATAAATCAGTAAGAATAAAAATTTCCAAAGAAAACAAATAAAACAAAATCGTAAACGAAAACTAATTTTTTAAAAAATCTGAAAATTAGCATGCATAATCTTAAAAACATAAATCCCTAAAAGTCAGTGAAGAGAGTGAGATAGTTATTTCAGAATAAGAATAATATTCTCCACAGATGTTTTTTTCAACATTTCAGTTTCATCTTGAGTCCTACATTATTAAAAAAATGACACAATTAGACATAAACTCACAAGCTCTTAAGAAAATCCTGATAAACGCAGGGGCAATGTATAATACTATTTTCCCTTTAATTAACAATCTTTCAAAAATTCTTCTTTTAAACAACGTGAAATTATCTATTCTAAAATGTAAGTTGAGATACCATCATATGATAATGAAGCTCTGTTCCTTAGTATTTAATTTTTCAAAGAAATTTTCGATTATGTTTCTTTTACATTTGATTCTATTTCCATTTATGTCTTTTATGTCATCCTATCTTCCTCAGAATGGTTTCATTTATTGCATTAGCGAATGTTTTGTAAGATTCACTTCACGTGAATTAGATTTAGAATCAAAGGAACGTAACCTAATATATAATCTGGGAATGGCACTATTTCTCAAATTCAGCCTGGTAGCCCAGAAGTCAGTGCATTGCGCTAGCACACTAGATGCACGTGATTTACCTCCACATTTAAGCAATGCTCACTCAAACTTTAAACATTTAGGGGTACATAAATGAGAACCAAACTTTCTTGGAAATGTTCCTATGATAATGCATCATATATTGTCCTTTTTTATTTTATTTTTAAATTAATGTTTACTCTTTTTTTTCCTTTTATTCAATCAGTCATAACTGGATTCGTTAAAATGTAATCCCATGGTGAAATATATTTTCGTGTTTCTTTTCTCTTTTCTTTCATGCGGAAGTGAAGTGTTATATTACAAATATTAAACGAATTGATTCATTTTCATTTTGCTTTTTGCTAATCTATATCTGTATTTCAACAATTTAAATTATATGTAAAGATTTACGATAATTACATTCCCGTCATATCGATTATAAATTTAATTCTAATCTATTTTATTTACAGTATTTCTGTGGGTATTTTTCCTTTCTTTGTTTATAAAAGAAAGCTATCATTTTTATTAAAAAAGCGTTTTGTTCCATTTATTGCATTATAAGGCAGGCAATAAATTTAATCATAATGATAGCTGTCATCTGTAATATATATAGATTCTAACGTTTTGTAAAACTTTCGGTAGGGTTGCTTGAAGTAATTTCGCGATTTTGTCTTTATCAGTTTATTCGCCAATAATTTAAATTCGCTCCCATTGCTTTTCTATGCAACGGATAATTTTGGCGTTTGTTTAAACTCTTATATTGGCTTGGTATTCCAGTGGATGTCGGCATGCGATTGATATGTAAGTGTACCATTCTGCCTGATACTCTGAGTCTGTAAAGACACATGCTTGTCTAATGGACCACCCCATCATCAATTTATTTTGTTCACGAAGTTCAATAAAAATTACATCTTAACCTTTAAAATCTGTTTGCAGTTAATTTGTTGGTATTGGAGCCCAATAAAATGGGTTCTTGCGCAAAACGAGTGTACTCATCCTGTATGACCCGGCTAATTTAAAATCAGATGTATTCCACCCAAATACATCATACTTCCTCAGGCTGATTACTTGAAGATTACGTGCGCTATTTAGTAGCTCACATCTCATGGTCAAGAACGCAGTGTTCGGCACAGCCTGTCCAAAATCTTTGATGTATTGTAGCGTTTTTATTTTTCTTATAAAGCTTAATAAGAATTTCTATTACGTTAATGTTACATTTAGCTTATGTTTATCAAGAAAACAAAATTTTTGAATAAACTACAAGTTTTTAGACAAAAAAAAATTCCCTATACTCTGATTTTGTATTCGTTAGAAAGATACGTAGAGAAAAGTGAAATTTTATTTTATGTAATTATATAAGCAAAAATATATTACAATAAATCAATAAATAAATGAAAATAAGACATGCTTTAATTTTATGTTTTTAGAGTTCTTTACATCAAAGTAGTTTTCTTTTTCGAAAACTATAGAAAGGGGAAAGTTCAAATTTAGTAGAGTCGTAAAGGCTATGACGGAAGTTCGGGGCAATAATTTCTGCAGAGGCAGGCTTATTTTCGACACTTGCAATCTGCTGGGGGCACTTGTATTTGTTTACATTGTTATTTGTTATTTTGCATCTCCATTCGTCATATTGATACTAATTACTGTTTACTTTATCTTGTAGCCTTTTAATATTTAAAATATTACAAAAACAAAATACTTATTCTTAATGTGTGTTACTTTAGCTTATGTTGATTAAATATACATCCTGAATCAATGTGATTTCTCCATTTACCTGTGCGGCCTACTTTACCTAGCCTAAGCAGGAAAAGTGGCCATTTGGTAGTTTTTCATTTGAAAAACCATATACATTTTTAAAAATGTAAGAAAAGTAAAACAAAAATTGAAACTAAAGCTATTATAGTTATTATTTTTATTTGTTTCTAGAACTTTACTGATTAAAAAGGTATTATACTTTGTAGTAGCCACTTTACCTTTCCTTCCCCGGCTTGAATTTGGTTTTATTTTTTATTCTTTGTATATGGTGGATGTATCGTTCGAAAGATCACGTAATGCCAAACTCAAAGATAAATTTGTTTTAATTTGGGGCATTATATATATATATATTGTCGAAAATGTATTGAAAAAATATAATCTCTCCTATTTCCGAATCTCCTGAAACTAAAATTATGAAAAAAATCGGGCTAGCAAATGTTTGTTTAAACCTTGCAGGAAAATTATAGCGATTATTCTAGGTTACACAGCTTTTAAGAATCGCATTTTTCCGTTATATACAAACTTTACTTTGCGGGTGGTCATTGGATCAGTTGAGGGCTGCTCGAGGTACTTTATCGACGCGGAATCATCCAAGGGTTCTTGATAATGACTTTCGAACACATTTGTTGATTATCAGCTGATTTGTTAATTAAAAACGCATCTAGAAAAACGCAGCATTTCAACCTCATTTCGAAGCTTGCTTGGAAGTTTAAACTTTGTACAAGGTCTTCATTTTAGATAAGGTGAATCATATAGTGATAAATTGTCAACGTTCCGAGCTCTTTGTGAGCGAGTAAAATTCGCACTTGACTGATTTATTTACTGATGATTCTTTAGTAAAAATATTCATGATTTTTTGTATAAATGTGACAACATTTTATACAGTCTATTTTTGTTTTCTTAGCGAATTTTTTGCTTGTTTTATAACAAAACGGGTTACTTCAGTTTGTAACACAATCAGTTGGGGCTGGTTTATTAATTTTTCGTATAATCATACCTGATTAATCACAAATTTAATTAATTAAAAATCATAAATCAAAATATTTTTAAGTTCTATTTTGATAGTTTATCTGTTTCTGAAATAATTTTAGGATGGAAAATATTTTCAATTATACGCTTTCCCCACAACAGCGGTTCCAACCGTTTTTTAACACCCCCCACACACACACACACACACATGCGCATCTCTAAAATTATTACGCCATTTCTATATGACATAAAATTCTTATTAAAAGAAAAAGATTCTCATATTTTACATTAAATTTGAAAACATCAGTTAATTTTATAATTAATTATAGTACTTCATTAACAAAAAAAATAGGGCATTTTTGCACACTAAAATTTCTTCCTATGAATAAAACAATATACTATAAAATTTCTGGATTATAAGCTTTACCAATTTTATTTAGGCATTTCTCTTTCTCTCCTTAATGCACTTCTCTGTTAGTGGACTTTTCATACTCTATTATATGTATTCGGCAACAAAGTATAAAATGATTTTAAATTTTAACATTTATGTCATAATGTATACTTATATACAGTATATCATGCCTGCACCAGAAATGCAATAATTTCATTCACTTCCTCCTGGGATATTCATTTCGGATAATATTAATTTCGTAAGGTTGGCGGAACCTCGTTTAGATTTTCAAATATTTTCTGGTTAGAGACAGTCAGATTTCTTTGTTTCAGTAGTCCTTTAGTAGTTTCATATGCAAAAAAAAATCTTCTTGTCACTTGTTGCAGAGCCACTAGAAATACGGGTCTCATTTAATAAATGGAAAACGAAAAAAAAAATTGCGTAACATTTTTAAAATACATTATAAAATAGAAAAATTAAAGAACTTTTAACAAATGAAATTCTATTTTGTATTACTGTACTAATACTATGAAATATTTTCAATATAATTATTCTGGTTGCTATAGTACATTGAACTTTTGTGTGAGAATGTTTTGAAAATTTGTGTTAAAAAAGATCTCATATTTTTACTTTTATTTGAACTATCTGAATGCGTTAGGTTTATTTTTAGCTCGCAAAATTAGTTTAAAAAAACAGAAAGAGAATGGGTTAATAATAAATCTAGAATTACGCTCTTAAAAATAAAATTGAACATCACCACCTGTGCGGCTTACGCGTCCCGTTGGGAACCTGTGCCCTAGACTAATGCAAGTAGTTTTAACAAAAAATGAAGTCTAAATGAATCCGACTTCAAGGAATTGTTTATACTTCATGTTTGTGGCAACTCTGTATTATTATCTGCATAAATCCTATAAAGTAAAAAATAATGTATATGAAACGTGGCAAATAAGATGTTTTCGTACTATAACTAGTTTTATAAAAATTCAGATCTTTGTGCAATAATGCACTCTTATACAAAAATTCATGAATACAAAAGTTATTAGGATTATATATATTAAATTCAGTCTTGCGGAAATGATTAGGATTCTATCTTAAATAGGACGTAATTACCATGGCAACCTAAGAATCATTACCTATCAGAAGATATCATTGAATAAATTATGTATGATAGGATCTAATAGAATAAAGAAAACTTTTATTAGTATATTTTAAAGTTTGAAATCAATTTTCATAAAATTTGTAATGACTCGACAAATTTATGCAACGATTATATACAAGATGATCAGAAAATGAGTATATATTTGAAAAATTAATAATTCGCGGAATAATGTAGGTAGAGAGGTAACAATTGACACACATGCTTGGAATTACATGGGATTTTATTGTAACCACAAAAAAGTTCAAAAAATTGCCGACAGATGGCGTTTCATGTGATAAGAAAAGCAATAATTAGCATAACAAATTATGACAAAGCAAAGACGATGTCCTTCAGAACAAATGCTCAAACGTCCACCTTCATCCGTCAACAATAGCTGTAGTCGAGGGAAAATGTTGTGCACACCACTGTACAGCATATCTGTAGTTATGTTAAGAAAATGGCGTTGGATGTTGTCTTTTAGCATCAGCAAATTTTGAACATCTGCTCACAATTGAACAAAATTTTGAACAAAAATGCTCACAATTTCAAAGAAATTAGAATATATATATATATATATTTACCTTTGTATTCAAATATATAAAATTCGATGCACTGTTTTATTTATATATATAAACCAAACTTGTATAAAAAATACTGGGGTTTTTCCTTTATATTGGGCATTTTGAAAAGTTCTAAAATATTACGGAAAATTCCTTTTTTTATAAAATTTTTTTTTTTAATTTTTTTGTGATAAATGTATGCCATAATGCATATAATGTATCCTTGAACAATATTTAAAGTGAAATTTACAAAAAATAAAAAAAAATTGATTTTAAAGGTCCCTCGTCTCCAACAAAGACTGCTTCAAATCTTACTCACTCTACTACTGAACACTATCTGAGTGAACTTAAAGCTACTGGGAAATTGGCTTTATCTATTAATATTGACATTAATTTCTTTGATAATTTCTTTAATCTTACAAATAAGTTTCAAAAATTAATTAGGATCATTTTCTACATTTTTAGGTTTTACTTAAGGTGTAATAAAAAACCAATTGCAGCAGACCCTCTGTTACTGGAGGAATTAAAGGGAGAATTATTAAGCACGTACATGTAATGTATTTCCGCAATGAAAACTCTGCCTTGAAAGAGGAATATTCGGTTCATCGCTCAAGTAAGTTAAAATCCTGGTCTTGAGCTGTCAGCTTGTCTTCTTCTTGCAAAGTTAACCTGGATTTCTTAAACCAACAGATGGATGCTGCACGATTATTTTCGGACTCGACAATTGGCTTAGCTTGGATTGATGCTGCTCCAAATCTCCTAAAACATTTTGTCGGAAACCGCGGAGTGCAAATTAAAGAACTTTCAAGGAACTTTCCATGGCTTCATATACCATCGGAGCATAATCTAGCCGATCTGATACCCGGAAGACTTGACGTGAGAAACCTTGACTCAAGGGAACTGTAGTGGAATCGTCATCCACTTTCACTTCTTAATGAGACACAAATACTGCTACAAATCTTACTGACTCTACTAATGAACACTATTCGAGTGATAAATCTAGTAGCAAATTGACTTTGTCTATTAATAGTGACATCAATTTCTTTGATAATTTCTTTAATCTTGCAAATAAGTTTCAAAAATTAATTAGGATCATAGCCTACATTTTTAGGTTTTACTTAAGATGTAAAAAACAATCAATTGCAACAGGCCATCTGTTACTGGAGAAATTAAAGAGGGAAGAAGTGTGTCTTGTTAAGCACGTACAGGTGATGTATTTCCACAATGAAAACTCTGCTCTGAAAGAGGGATATTCGGTTCTCCGCTCAAGTAAGTTATTTTTTTTTAATATCTTTTTGGATAGGGATAATTTGATTAGAGTAGGTAGTTAGACTGGCTAAGTCTAATTTGAATTTTGATAAAAAAATATTCCATAGTTTTACCAGCAAGTAATCAATCGACCAAATCCACCTTTAATTATTATCATCTGTGAGATTTTCATGTTGAACCCCAGGCTTTTTTTAACACTGTACATCTAAAATATAGGCCACTTAGCGGCATAAATACTGGCCGAAATGTTGTACATGAAGGTATATGAGGCTTTAAATTTAAGCCTATATTGTCTAGCCAAATGATGGGGATGTCTCTCCTGAAAGAATTGTGCCAAGTCCCCATTTTCAAAAGTAGAATTAGATCTATGTGGGCCTTTCGAAATAAAATATAAGGGTCAGAGAAAAGGTACTTTCCAAAAAACCTACGTTTCTAAATTCGTATGTATGGCCACTAAAGTTCTAACACTTGGATTTTGTCTCCGACTTGACATCCGATGTTGTAATGACAACTTTAAAGAGATTCTTCGCTCTTCGTGGAAAAAGCTCTATAATTTTTAGTGATAAAGCTACGAATTTTGTCGGGGCTTATGCAGAACGGAAACTTTTACGTAAACTTGTAACCAGTGATAAAGTTTCTAACTTTTCAGCTTCAGAAGGCCTTAACTAGAAATTCTCCTCTCCTAGAACACCCAGCTTTGGTGGCCCTTGGGAGGCAGGAGTTAAGGCCTTCAAATATCATTTAAAAAGAGCGGTGGTCTCAGCTCATCTCACGTTAGAAGAATTTCTAACATAATAACACAGATCGAAGGTATCTTAAATTCGCGACTATTTTGTCCTTTGTCAACAAATTCTGACGATGTGCAGGTGTTGACTCTTGGCCAACTTCTCATATGAAGACTCCTAATTTAATTCCCGAACCCAATTTGATTGAGGTAAAAGATAACTTGCTTAACATGTGGCAAAAATCTCAAAAATTGACCCAAGTAATTTGAAAGAGCTGTCAGAATAATTATCTCAGTCATTTACAAGAAAAACATAAAAAGCTGTTTAAGAACCAAATATTCTGCCAGGCATGTTAGTCTTACTAAAAGAGTCACAATGTCCACTTTGTACTTGGTTTCTAGGTCGCATTACTAAGTTAATTCCAGGTGCTGACGAACATGTCAGAGTAGTAGAAGTACGCACCGCAAAAGGTATTTTCATACGCCTTATTTCTAAAATTAAGTACATTGTCCATTAAATATAATTTTAGAACGTCTGAAAAGTAATTAGGAATATATTATGTATGCTATTACTCTTAATTGTGCATCAATTGTGATTATTTTTCTTGCTTATAATTTGTATTATGTTGTTTTTTGTTTGTTATTTGTACTGTATTTTACATATACTGAAATATATGCAATATTTCAACGCTGGGCGGGTTGTTCCTGTAACTTTTGTATCTTTGCCTTTGGCGACGGAACACAACCCCAAAATCTATGCCAATTGGCAATCCTTTGGATGTAACCCTCTTTCTGCAAGCCGGCATACGAATTTATGACGCACTTGAAACAATCTCACTGGCAACAAGCAGCAATTTATTCCTCACTAAAACCATTTTTTATTTTGATGTAGTCCGCCATTTATTTCTATTTTCGTCCACCCGGACACCGCGTCATTGTACGTCGTATACTTGTAAATAAACAGTCTTTTGAAACCCGATGAATCATTTAAGCTAACACTGTATAATTCAAATCTTGTCATCACGATAACGTCCGAATAAGGAGTTCGAAGCAGCAGAGGTCGTGCGATAGTTTCTCTTTTCGATGTCTTTAATTTAATCAATTTTCCTTTTAAATTTGTCCGGTTTCAATTTTCCATTTTTTTACTTTTTCTTTTCAACCTGGTTTCCGCTGAAGAGTCTCGGCTAAAGTGGACGTAGGCAGGGACGTTGGACGGACACGCGGCACGCTGCGCTCCGCGAACTCTGCGTCGGTCGAGCCTACTTGATACGTTGTATGGATCTTGCAATAGCAATTTTATTGGATTTATATTGGATGAGTTCGTTAATCAAGTTTGTAGCTGTCATAGTGAATTTCCAGATGCACATAAAATCAAAATATACAAAATTTGTCATCATGATAACGTAATGCAACTGGTCTTCTAAGTCATATCATAAACCCCATTTCAGATGTTGGCTGATAGATTTTCCATTGTGTTTTCCTTCTCTCAACCCTCCATGTTTTCATACCTTGGAATGCGGTAAAAACAATGATAAACCTACCGATCGACCTCTAAAATCGGGTGGTTTCTACCAATATATGACTTGGCAGACCAGTTGCGTTTTAATATGCTAATAGAGTTCTGACTAATCCTAGAATTTCAGACGTCAACTCGATGAGGTGATGTTCTGTTCAGCCGCGTCCCGGTCTAAAATATAAGAAAAAATGTTTCCCTAACCCAAATACGTTGATAATGGTATAGAGATAAATACAATACATAAACAAAAATAAAATTAATTGAACTTCATTAGGCATACGCTCATTAACGTCAGTGACCTAAATCATTTAAATGCATTTTTTTAAATAGAAGAAAGCAATTTATGTAATTTTAAACATTTAAATAAAGTTAAAATGCAATATGTGAAAGAATTCATGTATGCACAGCTTAAACAATCTTTTATTTTTGAGGAAATAAAAAAGACATGGAGGAGACGAAATTTCATTTTCAATAAGAATTTTATCGATTTTTGCTTCTTCATTAGTTACTTTAAAATTTTAATTTAAAAAAAGAATTTTTAAAGTCTAATTAATATTATTAAGAGTTACCATTTTCGTATTAATAATGAGAGAAAAACTTTTTAATTTTGAAGTGATTCTTTGCTAATCAGACTTTTGCAGAAGGCGAAGTTTCCCCCCCCCCCTCCTCTACCATCTCTTTCAACGTTATTTTTTCTTTTATTTGAATTAATTTTCAATATTGCATGAGTATTCTTTTCGACGAAAGAATATTTTTAACTACTTAAACCTGAAATTTAAAAAAGTGAAAAAGAAATATATTTCTGAAACAGATGCGTGCATTGTGTAGCTCTGAGGCAAAATGATATATTTCTTCGATTTAGATAGTTGGAAAACTATTGTTAATAAAGATATTTTTTCTTATATTGTTTACAAAGGAAAATTTTATATTTAAATTCGGCACATGATTCAATTTTTTGTAGATAACCAAGCTCGCAATCCAGTTATTCATTTAAAAATGCAGATATCACTCTTTTTGAATTTGTCTTTTTTGTGAAAAACTTTAACATAATGGAGTTATTTTAGTAAAATTTGAAACAGGCTTACATTTCTTTCTGATAAATGTAACGATATAAAAAAAAAGTAGAAAGAACCACTATACGAAATCAAACAACGCTCAGCAAGATGCTGCATGTTTCGAAATGTATAGTCGGTATCAAACGTTTAGGCACGGACTAAAATATTATAATGAACATACGGAAATTTTTCAAAAAAAAAAAATACTCAAAATGTAATTGAAATGAAAAACAGCAGAGACATTATACTGGTTCCATCAGCATTATTTATTTAAAAATACCTCTTTTTAATTTTTGTTTAACAAAATACTGTCTCAAAAGTTTAGGCACATAATATGCAGATATTATCAAATGGAGGATTCTTTTCAACAAACCAACTGTTTTCCCTGAGTAATATAACAGAAAATATTCAAAAGAGAAGAAATTTTAATAATATTTATGTTTAAATCGAAAAATAGCCCGTTACTGAAATGTCTAAATACTAAAACGTTAAAAGCGAGGGATAATCAGAGTACTTACTTGAACTAACAATTTTGACGAAAAATAAAGATGCAGGTAGCCACATGTAACACGTGTTGTCAGGCTTATCGATAAATAGGAAAAATGCTGGCAAGCAACTTTTTTTTGTAAGTCAAATTAAAAATAATCTTAGTATCAATGCCTCAAAGTGCACAATGCATAGACGCGATAGAAACTGGAAGAACATTGTTTTAACAATGTATATCGTGCAATCCGCACCTAAAACTACACCTTAAACAGGAGAGAAGTGATTTCTCTCGAAAGTACATGTCGTACGAGAACAAGTGTCTGTTACTGAAGTGTCCAGAATACTAAAACGTTGAAAGCGAGGGATATACAGAGTACTTATTTGAACTAACATTTTTGATTGAAAACAAAGATGCAGGTGGTCACGTGTAATAAGTGTTGTCAGACTTATCGATAAATAAGAAGAATGGTGTCAAAGCAATATATGTTCGTAAGTCAAATTAAAAATAATCTCGGTGTCAAAGCAATATATGTTCGTAAGACAAATTAAAAATAATCTCGGTGTCAATGCGTCAAAGGGCACAATGCATAGAGGCGAAAGAGACGGGAAGAGCATTGTTTTAAAAGTGTATATCTTGCAAACCGCGCCTAAAGCCACACCTTAAACAGCACAGAAGTGATTTCTCTCGGAAGTACATGTCGTACGAGAACAAATGTCTGTTACTGAAGTGTCCAGAATACTAAAACGTTAAAAGCGAGGTATATACAGAGTACTTACTTGAACTAACAATTTTGATGGAAAACAAAGATGCAGGTGGCCACGTGTAACACGTGTTGTCAGACCTATCGATAAATAGGAAGATTGGTGTCAAAGCAACATATGTTCGTAAGTCCAATTAAAAACAATCTCGGTGTCAATGCCTCAAAGGGCACAATGCGTAGGCGCGAAAGTGACTGGAAGAACATTGTTTTAAAAATGTATATATTGCAAACCGCGCCTAGAACCCCATCTTAAACAGGACATAAATGATTCATCTCCAAAGTACATGTTGTACGAGAACAAATGTCTGAATGGATTTTTCAGCGACGAAAGGAAGTGGAATGTGAATGGTCCTGATCGCTGGATACAGTCGCGGAAGAAAAAGGAAATACCCTCTAATAACTCTTCAAATAAATAAAATTGAAGAAAATTACAGGTGCCATATGATTGGAAATAAAGTCCACTTTTGAATGGGGCATATAATTTCTTAAGGGATTATCTATAAGTCAAAACCAAACCAGGTTTTGTGCTTACAATGGCAACACCCAGTTTTCACAAAACATTTTAAATCTTCGGTTCCAACTATACCTAAAAACGAAATTTCAAGTCATTTGGATAATAAGTTTTTGACATAAGCATTCAAAATTTAGAACGTCTAATGTCAAACTAACTTTTCGTATTTTTATCAATAGCTTCAGAAATCATAATGTTAATGTGATAACTTTCTGTGTGATTATATTATTTAAAAACCCAAACATAACTACATTGAATTTGTAATTTCAAAAATTTTATAATATAAATTATGAAATTAATATTCGAAATCAATATGAATTGCAACCTACAATTTTTTGTAGTTCTATAATTATTATGTCCTGCTTTATGCAAATCTCAATTAAAAATGTTTTTTCCAACTAGTTTTCGAACTATGCTTAAAAAATATCAAAATCATGGTTTAAAGAGCCGCCAATGAGTTGCAAAAAAGCATAATTTGTAAAACATATATTTTACTCATTTTATTAGAACAATCAATAGATGAAGCAGCGTTTCCAGAACTTTGAAGCCATTTTTCTCCAAATGAAGTTTTTGGGCATAATGCGCACGATATCTCAAAAACTTCTGAATATTTTTTCATGAAATTTTCAAAACGTATATTTCATAATAGTTTGTATAAACTGAACCTAAAAGTTCTTTTTTATTGTTAAAAAAAAATATGTTTTTAGGTTATTATACTGTTGAAATTTTCTGAATTTTGCATTAGCTAATTACAACTTGGTATTAAAAATATAAAAATGCTTTAAATACAAATTTATTTAGGTTCAGGGTAATTATTAAAATATGAAGTATAAGTAGCACCAAAATTTTCATTCTAGTTGCACAGTTTATTTTGTTATCCTGCGCGTAATCTGTTATGCCGATTTTATGCTCGTCAAATTTCTGACAGCTTGGAGCCCCCTATAATTGCTAATTCTGCATCTTGCAATTTTTTAAATACATGAAATGAAAGAACATACTTATATATTTCATTCCAATTAAAATTGTGTCTTAAAATGAAATTCATTTTAAGATATTAAACGTTGAAAATGGTCTTTCTTTCCATTTTTTTCCAATTTTAAGAGTTATCAGATCCCTTAATGAAGTACCTATCATTTTAAAAATAAGCGTTTAAAAATTAACAAAATTAAAAAAAAAAATGTTTAGAAAGTTTTTACTGTTATTATTATTTAAAAAATATTTTATTATACAATGGCCTTTTAAACATATTAAATAGAGTGCTTTTTTTTTAAAGAAGATTTTTTACGCTGATTGTAGTTATCATTAAAAAATTCGTAAAGTAATAAACACATTTATTTGAAATCTTAATGGACTCATTGAAAAGACTGCATATATAAAAGCCCTTTGCTATGAAAATTCTTTTAACTATTCTAAAAAAATAGTCACCAATTAAATTTTAAAAGTTTAAAATTAACTATCATAAACATCTTATAATTTAGTAACCTTTAAATTAACCTTACAAATTTTATTCTTATCGCTGTGTTATTTTTCTCAAAACGCTCTATACTATGTTAAAAAAACTATTTTTTCTACCTAAGAAAAAAACCTTCAGAGGGAAAAAAAAACATTTAATTACTATTGAAAATATGGACATAACTTTTTCTTTTCAAACTTGAACACAAAAAAATGCTTTAACTAAGTTTAAAACCTGATATTGATATAATAAGCATAGGATACAATTTGATATCTTTGTTCCAATACCTTTGAAAGATTAAAAAAATTGTTTCCGAAAAGTTATTGCATTCAATTTTATTTGTATCAAGGTATTTTTTATCTTATTATTTTTTATTGCTTTAGAGCTTAAAAAGTTTTACCGGGAAAAGGTTGAGCCGATATATTTCTTTTCTCTCTGCGATTGATCTTTGTTTGAAGAATTGGATTTTTCTTTTTCCAAAGGAGGAAAACTATAAAAGAAAAATTAAGCAGAAAACTAAAATTAAAAATATAAAAGAAAGAAAATATGAGTAATGTTGGTGTATAATTATTTGTTTCATATCGGAAATTCTTAAACCGATATTAACTCAATCAATTAGGACATCATGTGATTTTACATTTATTGGGACGACATTACCCTATTAAATCAAATATTTGCTCTTGAATCTATATTATAAAGCAAAAACTCTTCCACCATTAACGTGGATGCCATAGCAATGGTGAATATAGTATACACTAGCTTTTTCGCTTTTATATCTCATAGATATGTATATAAATATCGCACAATTTAAATTTTTACACAACCATTGAGAACAAAATTTTTTTTTTTTAATATTTAACTCAATTTACGCAATTTTTATTATCTTTTAAATACTTTTATGCATTATTTTTAAAAAGGTCTTTCTCAACAGTAAGGATTTGTCTGATACAATATTAAACCCACTCCATTTATATAATAATATACCCACAACCCGGATAACATAATACTGAATCCCCGACGAATAAAAAAAATTCTCTACAAAGAAAGATAGAAAAATTGGAGCAATTTTTTCAAAAATGTAGCTTACGAAGATAATCACTATGACTACCCAGCAAAGAGGAAATTGCTGGCCAGCAGCAAGATAGGTGCAGGCAATGATGGAGAAATGCTAGCTAATGGTCTACCCCTGCATGACCACTGCTGGACATCTTCGGTCAACTTAGCTGTTGGAAATCATCAGGAGAGGTCGCGCGGTAGGAGAGATCGCGCAAAAAGAGATTCGACAGGAAGGGGAAGTGTGCACGCGTAGCGACTCCTGATAGTTGTACAGCAGCATTAGTGCAGTGTCTACATGAATGTGCACATTGATTGTTCCAAGCATCTTGGATAAAGCATTGTTATTTTGTTTTGTTTTCCCAAAGTAAGTGCTTGAATTTTCATAGCTGTTCGTCAGAATTTTTATAGAATGCCAGTAGTACAAAATATTTTGAGCTTAAACGATTTCTTATAAACTACTAACCTAGTCGAAGAATGCAAACACCAACAATCCATTTTAGAAGAGGCCATGTTTAAATAAAATGCCGCGCAATCTCTCCTACCAAAATAGGAGAGTTTGCGCATCTCCTACTTAGGAGAGATGGCGCATTTCCCCATAAGTTTCAGCGCTAGGAGAAATTACGCAGCTTATTGATAAATTAGCATGAATTGCAAATTACGTGTAACACATGTGAATGAATCAATTTTGAAAAAAATTTCGGAAAAACACATAATTATCAAAACTAAATTTGGCAACAAATTATTTTGCAAAAAAAATTATTGCAGATAAAAATTTTATTAATAAATTAATAATACAGTTGTTATTAAATTAGTTTTATGTAATTATTTTTGTTATTAAATTAATAATGTTTAGTTAATAAATTAATTAAATATTTATATATAATTTTTAATTTACGAACAATTAATTTGCTAATAAATTCATTTTGTTAACTAAAATAAATTTTCTAATAACACCTACAATGTTTTGGAAAAGTTTTCACCCATTCCAAGTAGTTTAATGTCATCGAAATCAAAAGGAAACAGAGTGCAACTAATGTTAATGATCCACAAAATATACATGAAAAAAGACTTAAGAAGGATACCGCTATAAAAAAAAAGTTTGAAGATAAGGGGCTTCCAGAAAAAGTGGGATAAAAAAACTGAAGGAAAAAAAATCCCTGCCGGCCCGGCGGACAGGCAGAGGTAGATTTCGAAGTTAAGTATACTAATTTCACCAACAAAAACTAAATCATTATTAGATATAAATCCACTTTAACAGTTTTATCTGTCTGCTTTTGACGAGTTTTTATTTCCTTTTTATAAAATAGCTGGTTTTATCAGAATCATGTTAAGGCGATATTAAAAAAAATATTTTTCCATGCTCAACAACTCGAAATTTTTGGCACATTTTCAGATTCATTTTTAATAATAATAAAAAAAAAAATATGAAACATGCTGACGTGATTTTTGAAAGGATTTATAAGCGACCTGTGTTTTTATTTGTCTTTCAATTAATTAAAACTTGATTAATAAACAATTATTTTCTCAGTAGGGCAATATTTTTCGTTTCTAACACAATCGCTTCGGGAAATTCTGTTCAAAATGCCCACTTTGACATCATTATTTGAAATATATTCTGCCTCTATCAAAAAATCTATCATTACTGTACATTATATAGTTTCTGAATAAGAGAATCTAGCAACTGGATGCGTTTGAGAGCAAAAATGAATTTAAAAATGAGTAAGAAAATAGACAGTTTGGATTTGAATGCACGCTTAATAAGATGATTTTGTTCTTCAACTACTATGTATTAGGTAGCTTTCTTTACAAAAAAGCTACCTATTGCAGCCGTGCGGAGGAAAGCGATTTCAAAAAATTTTGGTATATTTTCATCGATCATGACCCCCAGACCCCGAAACCACCCTCCGTTCAAAATTGATATATATATATATATATATATATATATATATATATATATATCTGACATATGTCACACTGTAACTCCCGTAATTATGAACCGATTTCGAGGTAATTCGGTGTGTACATAGTACATACCAATGTCTCGACCGAGTTCGTTGGCCAGCTTCATCCGCCGTTTTGTTTCAAAATGGCGGCCATTTAAAATTTTTAAAAAAATTTAAAACTTAAAATGTGGTACCAAAAAATTAAAAATGGAAAAATATTTTTTTCTTATGTATTTGACCTTTATACAAAGATTCCGGAGCAGTTTTTGTTTCATCTATATCTTATAAAATGGCTGAGTTATAGCATTTTGAATTTCTAGCGTGGCTGACATTTTGAAACGTCCTGAATTTTGTCACGCGATAAAAGGCGTATTTATGAACCGATTTGGATGTAACTTCGTTTATACATAGTACATACCAATATCTCGACCAGGTTCGTTGGCCAGCTTCACCCGCCATCTTGTTTTAAATTGGCGGCTATTTAAATTTTTAAGAAAAATTTAAATTTGAAATGTGGTACCAAAAATTGAAAACTGAAAAAATATTTTCTTCTTATGTGTTTGACCTTAATACAAAGATTCCGGAACAGTTTTTGTTTCGTCTATATCTAAACAAATGACTGAGTTATAGCATTTTGAATTTCTCTTGTGGCTGACATTTTAAAACGACCTGATTTTTGTCACGCGATAACATGCGTATTTATGAACCTATTTGGATGTAACTTGGTCTGTACATAGTACATACCAATGTCTCGACCGAGTTCGTTGGCCAGCTTCATTCGCCATCTTGTTTCAAAAGGGTTGCCATTTAAAAAAAATTAAATTTAAAATTCAAAATGAGGTATTAAAAAATTGGAAAATGAAAAAGATTTTTTTTATGTGTTTGGCCTTGATAGAAAGATTCCGGAGCAGATTTTGTTTCTGAAAATTTGTTCTTTTGTTGATATCTTAAAAAATGGTTGATTTATAGCACTTTGAATTTCTAGCATGGCTAACATTTTGAAACGATCTTGTATTTGTCACGCGATAACACACGTATTCGCCTATTTCGATGCAAGAAGACATGTGGATAGTATACATCAACACCTCGACCAAGTTCGCTGGCAGATTCATCAGCCATCTTGTTTCAAAATGGTGGCCATTAAATTAAAATATATATATATATTTAAAGTGAGGTGCAAAAAAATTAGAAATTGAAAAAGGTTTCTTTCTTAAGTATTTGATCTTGATATAAGGATTCAGGAGCATTTTTTGTTTGTCTTTACCTTAAAAAATGACTCAGATATAGCAGTTTCAATTTCTATTGTGGGTGACATTTTGAAAAATCTTATTTTTTGCATGCGACAGCACTCCTATATATTAACCGATTCCGATGTGAGTGAGCATGTGCACAGCAATTACTAAGGTCTCGACCAAGTTCACTGGTTAGCCTCATCCACCATGTTGTCTTAAAATGGCAGGCACTTTAAGAAATTGTCGAATTTGGCAGCCAAATATAAGTTACTTTAAAGAAAAGCAGCTTGGATAAAGCTGACTAATTTCGCGAAATTCTCATTCATTATATTGATAAAAATTAGTATTGAATCTCCTATATTCGGTTTCCACTAAATTGAGCTTCGTGTGTTTGCATGATATAAGTTGGCTTTTTTTAAATAAGGGTTATGAAAGCTACCTCTTCCTCCCGGCACTGGCCGGAAGGACTTTTTTTAATTTGTTTTTGCTGTAAGAATTTTTCGTATCAAAAACTTGTCTATATAAATGTTGAAGACAATATTAAGAAGATATATGATAAATTCATGGAGATATATCTTGTGAATTGACGGAGTTATGAAAATTTTTCTTCTTCAACCCCCTTTTAGGTAGCTTTCATTACAAAAAGCTACCTATTGCAGCCGTTCGGAGGAAAGCGATTTCAAAAAATTTTGTTATATTTTCCTCGATCATGACCCCCAGACCCCGAAAACACCCTCCGTTCAAAAGTTGATATATATATATATATATATATCTGACCTATGTCACACTGTAACTCCCGTAATTATGAACCGATTTCGATGTAATTCGGTGTGTACATAGTACATACAAATGTCGCGAAGGAGTTCGTTGGCCAGCTTCATCCGCCGTTTTGTTTCAAAATGGCGGCCATTTAAAATTTATAAAAAAAATTAAAATTTGAAATGTGGTACCAAAAAATTAAAAATGGAAAAATATTATTTTCTTATGTATTTTACCTTTATACAAAGATTCCGGAGCAGTTTTTGTTTCGTCTATATCTTAAAAAATGGCTGAGTTATAGCATTTTGAATTTCTAGTGTGGCTGACATTTTGAAACGTCCTGAATTTTGTCACGCAATACAAGGCGTATTTATGAACCGATTTCGATGTAATTCGGTGTGTACATAGTGCATACCAATGTCTCGACCGAGTTTGTTGGCCAGCTTCATCCACCATTTTGTTTCAAAATGGCGGCCATTTAAAATTTTTAAAAAAAATTTAAAATTTGAGATGTGGTACCAAAAAATTGAAAATGGAAAAATATTCTTTTCTTATGTATTTGACCTTTATACAAAGATTTCGGAGCAGTTTTTGTTTCGTCTATATCTTAAAAAATGGCTGAGTTGAGGCATTTTGAATTTCTAGCGTTGCTGACATTTTGAAACGTCCTGAATTTTGTCACGCGATAAAAGGCGTATTTATGAACCGATTTGGATGTAACTTCGTTTATACATAGTACATACTATTGTCTCGACCGAGTTCGTTGGCCAACTTCATCCGCCATCTTGTTTCAAAATGGCGGCCATTTAAAAAAATAAAAAAATAAAAAAATTAAAATGAGATACCAAAAAATTGGAAAATGAAAAAGATTTTTTCGTATGTGTTTGACCTTAATACATAGATTCCGGAACAGTTTTTGTTTCGTCTATATCTAAAAAAATGGCTGAGTAATAGCATTTTGAATTTCTATTTTGGCTGACATTTTAAAACGACCTGATTTTTGTCACGCGATAACAGGCGTATTTATGAACCGATTTGGATGTAACTTGGTCGGTACATAGTACATACCAATGTTTCGACCGAGTTTGTTGGCCAGCTTCATTCGCCATCTTGTTTCAAAAGGCTTGCCATTTAAAAAAATTAAATTTAAAATTTAAAATGAGGTATTAAAAAATTGGAAAATGAAAAAGCTTTTTTTTATGTGTTTGGCCTTGATACAAAGATTCCGGAGCAGTTTTTGTTTCTGAAAATTTGTTCTTTTGTTTATATCTTAAAAAATGGTTGAATTACAGCACTTTGAATTTCTAGCATGGCTAACATTTTGAAACGATCTTGTATTTGTCACGCGATAACACACGTATTCGCCTATTTCGATGTAAGAAGGTATGTGGATAGTATACATCAATACCTCGACCAAGTTCGCTGGCCAGATTCATCAGCCATCTTGTTTCAAAATGGCGGCCATTAAATTAAAAAATATATATATATTTAAAGTGAGGTGCAAAAAAATTAGAAATTGAAAAAGGTTTCTTTCTTAAGTATTTGACCTTGATATAAGAATTCAGGAGCATTTTTTGTTTGTCTTTACCTTAAAAAATGGCTCAGATATAGCAGTTTCAATTTCTATTGTGGGTGACATTTTGAAAAATCTGATTTTTTGCATGCGACAGCACTCGTATATTCCAACCGATTCCGATGTGAGTGAGCATGTGCACAGCAATTACTAAGGTCTCGAGCAAGTTCACTGGTTAGACTCATCCACCATGTTGTCTTAAACTGGCAGGCACTTTAAGAAATCGCCGAATTTGGCAGCCAAATATAAGTTACTTTAAATAAAAGCAGCTTAGATAAAGCTGTCTAATTTCGCGAAATTTTCATTCATTCTGATTTAGTATTGGCAAAAATTAGTATTGAATCTCCTATATTCGGTTTCCACTAAATTGAGCTTCGTGTGTTTGAATAATATAAGTTAGCTTTTTTAAAATAAGGAATATGAAAGTTACCTCTTCTTCCCGGCACTGGCCGGAAGGACTTTTTTGTTTTCGTTTTTAATTTTTTTTTTCGGTACGAATTGGTCCTATCAAAAACTTCTGAATATAAATGTTGTAGATAATATTAAGGAGATGTATAATAAAATTAATTGGATTTGATATCTTGAGAATTGGCGATGTAAGGAATTTTTTTTCCCAAAAACCCTATTTTTTGGGCCCTTTGAACATATTTTTGATTTTATCAAAAATCTGTAATGCATGAATTTTTGGCGCTATTTTTAGAAGTAATAAAAACTTTAAACTGATTTGATATGTACAAAAATTAGGAAGTTATGGGTTTTTTTCGGTTTTCACAAAACACCTCCCTATGTCCATCCCCTTTGTCCGCTTTTGCCCATTAACGAACTTGACCGACATTTTATGTCCCTTGATTTTATGTATCAGTTTGGAAGAGATTTGTGCAGAATTGTCGAAGTTATTGTGTCCAGAAGAAAGTGATAACACAATTGCTTCGGGAAATTCCGTTCAAAATGCCACTTTGACATCATATTTTGAAATATGTTCTGCCTCTATCAAAAAATCGATCATTGCGATACATTATATAGTTTCTGAATAAGCGAACCTACCAATTAAATGCGTTTGAGAGCAAAAATGAATTTAAAAATGAGTCAGAAAATAAGCAGTTTGGATTTGAGTGCATCCTTAATTCAATGATTTTTCCAACACAATCCGCTTCGGGAAATTCGGTTCAAAATGCCCATTTTAACAGCATTTTTAAAAATATATTTTGCCTCTTTCAAGAAATTGACCATTACGGTACATTATATAGTTTCTAGGTAAGAAAACGTACCAATTGGAAGCCTTTGAGAGCAAAAATGAATTGTAAAATGAGTCAGAAAATAAGCAGTTTGGATTTGAATACACCCTTACTTAGACGATTTTTTTCTTCAACCGCTATGTATTTTTAATTTGATTTTGCTGTAAGAATTGGTCCTATCCAAAACTTGTCTACATAGATGTTGTAGACAATATTAAGAAGATATATGATAAATCATGGGGATTTTATATCTTTTGAATTGACGGAGTTATGGATTTTTTACTTCTTCAAACCCCCTTTTTGTTTTCGTTATTAATTTATTTTGCGGTACGAATTAGCCCTATCAAAAACTTGTGAATATAAAAGTTGTAGATAATATTAAGGAGATTTATAATAAAATTAATTGGAATTGATATCTTGAGAATTGACGAAGTTATGAATTGTTTTCTCCCAAAAACCCTATTTTTTGCGCCCCTTAAGCCCATTTTGAACTTTATCAAAAATCTGTGATACATAAAATTTTGGCCCTATTTTTAGAAGTAATAAAAACTTTAAACTGATTTGATATGTACAAAAATTAAGAAGTTATGGGGGGTTTTCGGTTTTCACAAAACCCCTCCCTATTTCCATCCCCTTGGTCCGATTTTACCCATTAACGATCTTGACCGACAATTTATGCCCATTTATTTTATGTATCAGTTTGAAAGAGATTGGTGCAGAATTACGAAAGTTATCGTGTCCAGAAGAAAGTGATATATATAAATAGACAGACAGACAGATAGATAGATAGATAGATAGATAGATAGATAGATAGATAAAGTTTTTTACTCATTGTGGTTTTGGGTTCTAGGGGTCATGATCGGTGTAGATCTGCAAAATGTTTTCAGAAATTCCAACATAGGAACGATCCCAATAGGTAGTATTTCATACGAAATCTACCTAAAAACGAAAGTCAATGAGGATGAGTGCATTGAATGTCTGAAACTGCACCAGGAGACAACTTCGATCACTGACTGGATTCAATGTATTGCTTATGGGAGGTGATTGCACGAAAGTTGCATTATTTACAAAAATAGCATCGATTGTGAACGCCGACAACTTCGGTTAGCAAACAAAATGCATTGAAACTGTGGAAATGAAAATGATGTAATTTTCAAGTTAAACATGTTATCAAGTAGATTAATGTTATTTCGTAATCTTAGTAGGGCTTGCTTTTACTGATATTTCAATATTTTTCTTAAATTAAAATTCTTTAACTGTTGTTAAAATTCTTTCTTTTTTTTATTATTTAAACATGAGGTTGAAATATTCACTCCTAATAATAATATTTACTTACAAAAACCTTACAACAATGTCATTTAAGTGTAATTATTATTAACAATTTAACTGTAGTTATTATTAATAACAATTGCTTCTATCCATGTGCGCAATCTTTCCTACCCATGTGCGTAATCTCTCCTACCCTGTAAGGAGAGATTGCGCAAAATAGTTTTCTTGGTTTTAATACTGCTGTTCTATTCAATTACAGCATAAAAACAAAATAACAATGGAAATGCATAAAAAACAGATGAAGTTAAAATTATTCATGCATACTTTAGCAAAAAATTTATATTTAGATTTCTTATTATTATTCTTTTGAAATGTGCGCGGACTCTCCTCGCATTATCTTATATATAGTGAATCTTCCATTTAACGAAGTCTCATCGTTACACTTGAATACTTCGTTATGAAGAAAATTCGTTAAATAGAAATGAAATCTAATTCATGAAATTTGTGTTATAAAATACACATGCATAAAATGAAAAATACACATAAAATGGAAATATAGAAAAAAAGGATTTCAATTCGGGCAGTATTTTTTTATGCAATATAAACACATGAAAATTTTTTAATTAGAATAATGTCTAAAAAATCACATAATAAAGAGAGGTAAATAAAAAGTGAAGGGTAGTCTACCTTTTCTTTTTTTTTCTCAGTATTCCATTAAAAAAGTCTATAATATTTCTTTGAACAGGTTTCTTATAAAAAATGCACTGTTCATAAAAAAAAATTCGCACTTTTGCAAGTATCCGAACAATTGATCTGTAATATTTTCGTGAAACTGGAATCCCCTTCTTATTGTATCGAATGCTTTTCAAATTTCTTCTTTTAAATGGAAATGATTAAATAAATAAATAATTGCATTTTCATACAATCCGCTGGAAAAAATTAATAAATACATCGCAACAGCAATCTCTCTGTTTGAATGTTGTACACGAGCACAAATGGAATAAACTTCGTTATATGGAATACATTTTCGTAATATGGAAATTAATTTACATGTTAAAGGTGTTCAAAGTCAAGGTTCAGCAGAATATTTCGTTAAGCAGAAAACTTCGTTAAAGGGGAGCCCGATTGTATTGAACGTAGAATGTCATTGAAAAATAGATTAAACAGAGGGGAACAAAGTCGTCAAGAACAACACAGTACCAGTTTCTACGTGTTGTAATGCTTCTCAATAAAAAGCTCAACATGAAGATTCCAACTGCTGCTATCATTTTAGGCGTCGAAAAAACGTTCGATAAATTCTGGCATGGAGGTCTTATCTACAAATTACGTCGGCTTAGACTCTAACTTAGATACATACAAATGATCTATTCATATGCTTGCGATCACACTTTTCGCGTCTCCCTAAACAATATTTTCTCAACTGTCTTCTTAATAATAGCTGGCACTAATCATGACAGCGGCCTTGGACCCCTTATCTTTAAGCTATTGTTAATGACATTCCACGTCCAACATATACCAATTTTGCACTTTATGCGGAAGACAAACCTATCTACTCATTTGCGCACTACCCATACATACTATACAAAAATATACAATAAACATCGACGAATTCATGAACTGGTGCAGTCTGTGGCGCATCAAAAATACTAAGATAAAATAGCTGCTGACGGTTCTTGCAGAAAACTTTCTTATTCGGACATCTATCAAAACCACTAAACTCTTGATCTGAAAATACTAAGTATCTCGCAGCCATCTTACATCAAAGATAGACTTATAATAGTTATATCTGAATCATTAGAGAAGAAATCGTCGTACTTTTTGTAGCTTTTAACCCTTTTCTAAATTCGCCTGCACAGGGTCATCCTATACCAAAGATGGACTTAAAATCGTTATATCCGAACCATTAGAGGTGAAATCATCGCATATATTGTAGCTTTTAACGCTCTTCTAAACTGGTATACAGTTTCTATCTATAACGAACTCCTTGTTTATAATCCCTGCATATAACCTATTATGACTTATGCATGTCTGATCTGGAGCTTTACCTGTAAAACAAGTAGGGATAACTTCAGAAATCTCTACCACAAATATCTTAGGAAGGTTAGAAATGTTATTTGTTATCTCAAAAACTCCACTATCTGGAGAGGTCTCCAAACCAATACCTTACCTTCAGAAAAAGAGTAAATAACTTAGCTAAACATAAAACATTTATAACCCCTCTTCCTAACGAAATTATTGCAAAACTACCTGATTACGCTGCCTACGATCTCCATCACACAAAGCGGCCCAAATATTCCAGTTTGAACTTCCCGCTTTGTAATGAACATTTTTAATCATGATTTGGCGTTGCTACTTCTTTTTAAATACTCTTCTAAAACGCCTTTGTATCTACTTACGCTCAAATAACTTATTTGTGTCATTTTGTGGGAAATACAAATAAGTTCGAATATTTATTTATTTTATGAAGTTTTCAGATATTTTTTTTTCTCTATTACTATATCTCTAACAATAGTAGTAGTTAACGAATTTTGGAAATACCATATTTTTCCCAATCTCAAAATTCATTTTCCCCTGCCTACCTGCTCTGGATTTTCTTCTTGCACCTATTTTCTTTTGTTGTTGCTGTTTGTTTGCTTTTTTTGATCGCCTGTTTCATTATTGGGAGAGTTGTATAACTACTTCATCTATAACAATAGTAAAATTCATCGAATTTTTGAAATTCATGATTTTTCCTAACCTCAGTATTCACTTTTCCCTGCTGAATATGTTCAAGATATTATACTTGCATCTGTTATTTTGTTTTATTATTTTTTGGGGATCGGCTGTTTCATTATTGAGATAACTTGAGTCCCCAAAATTAATTACCTCATCATGTGATACATGTTTGAATTCTGAAAGCGGCTTCAGTAACACTTAGTTACTGAACTTCTCCTATTGAAACTTTTACTTCGATTTTCAAAATTTACGAAGTTCTAGATACATTACTCATATACTTTCAGGCCCACACAGTGGTTTTAAGTGGTTTTAACCAGAAGATGATGAACTTGGGCTATTGTTCAAATGTTCGATCCCACCTAGTCAGGGCAGAATGACTGTAATAGGTTTTCCCAGTTTTCCTTATACGATAACGATAATCGGATTATTTTCTCTGCAAAGTCCAATCTGAAGACATCCTTCTTATGGCAAAATTGACAAAATTTTTGGATGCTTAAGAAAATTTCTCCCCTGCAAATACGTTTTCGTTAATATTCTGTCTCAAAAGTTTAGGCAGAACCAGAAAATGTCGTTTATTAAATAACAATAAAAAATTAAACAAAAAAGTACAGATTTTTATTATATTTTGCAATATTATTTAACTAAATGATATCAAAATGAATAAATGTGTAAATTGCTATAATTTAAATGAAAACTTATAAAAAATAAAAAACTAAATTTTGCATCGAAAGTTTATGCGCAATGGAAAAAACTCATTATTTAACACTTTTACATGATTCCATTTATTAATAGTAATTTCGTGATTTTGGATAACTTCAAATAATCGATTTTCTCTTATCGCAATTACTTTTTTAAATATATTATTGACGGAAAAGAATTCCATACTTTTTAATGATTATTTTAATTATTTAATGCCGTTATATTGTTTTCTATTCTTGTATACTTTACTGGTTAGAATAGCTTAAATGTTCTCAACTCAGTTTGCCTCTCAACTTGAACATGGCCAATCTTAAAAGTTAACATTTTGCGCGGAAAGCTATTTTTTGTACTATATGCGTTGTGGCCTGAAGCATTGACATGCTGAAATCTAAATTTTGAACATCCTAGAATGTTCAGAGTTCATGTTTATTTCTTTCGGCGCTTTGTGAAGATATTGATCATTGCGCATACGGTTGGAGCACTTGTTATTTTTTAAAGTAGTCGTACCATCAGATGGAACCTTTCACAAATCTTTGTCAAAATATTCCCAAACAATTTGAGTTTTAAAAAAATCAGTGCGCCTTACTCCAGAAATTATGTAGCGTTACACAAATTAACCATGGTAAACTTAAACCATTTTTTACAATGCTAACCTAAAATGGCGTGAAGTATCTCTTGATACTTTTTAATTTTGTATCCCATGGAGTACGGACAGGAAGGCTTGGCCATGAATGTCAATCGCTACCAATATCCCCAGATACTTACCGCCTTATCGTCTACTCTAAAACCCAAGAACCCCATTTCCACGGCAAGATGTATTGGTTTGCGATGCAGCTTCAACTTAAACAAGCGAATTCATTTAAGTAACAGGCCAACATAGAACTAAACAAAAGTAAAACTGGGCTGCCATTAAAACGGCATAAGTGATTGTCCAGAAGACCGCCGCCATGTAGGGAACAGGCGATCTCGGCCCGCTTCCAGGCACTCAAACCCGTAAAACTGAGACATAGCCCGGTAGGTAAGGGGCGTAGTCAGCGGTTAAAAAGTAAGGAAAAAGAAAGTATACGGCTGTTACACGAGTAAGGCCAATAGCAATATCAGCCGTCAGAGACATTCATATCTTTTCGTGACCGAACAATCGTGACTGCAGGAGCAAGTTGTCCCCATATGACCTGCACTTTCAAGACCAATCTATCCTGGTATATTCATAATGTGATTTTAGGAGCATCTTGTAACACTTTTTTTAACCCTTTAGTGCGCAGTTTTGCGTATAA
This sequence comes from Maratus speciosus, assembly GCA_963932465.1. Taxonomy (NCBI): domain Eukaryota; kingdom Metazoa; phylum Arthropoda; class Arachnida; order Araneae; family Salticidae; genus Maratus; species Maratus speciosus. The sequence continues at coordinate 169,851,920 of OZ010790.1, read as the reverse complement.
GCAAAGAACAGTGTTTTGAATTTAATAGATATTTTTATTCGTATACCCCTAATTCACACCAGAAAATTAAAATAGAAATATTTGCTCTAATTAATAACAGACATTCCGTATTTAAATAAAGCGAAATTAACTATCGAAACTTTCTGGTGTAAAACCAGATTCTCTGAACTATGTAATTTCTCGAAAGTATTCTATCATGGGAATTAAAGGGTTAAAGTTAAAGTTTTATAAAATAAATAATTATATAAAATAGGGTGTTTGGAGACAAACTTATTAAATTATTTACTGATTTGCAATATTTTAGCGTAAAACAGCCACACGACAGTAGTTTTAACTTGTATTGCAGACGTGCAAAAGAAGAAAAGATTGCCGTATTATATGAAAAATGTATCTCTGATTTTTTTCATTATTTTTCCTGCGTAATAAACCTTTCAGAGAATCATATATAAGCTTTTTGAAACAAAATAAATAATCGCCCATTTAAGGTTTAAAAGAAAAGTTCTTGCATTGTATTATACGTCTATGTATTACGTCCTTTGAGATTTGGATCATGACATCAATTTGAACTAGTTTTATAAATTTATTTTGCTTTGACAATAATTTTCCCATTTTTCAATCGGTTCTAACACTTATTATACGGTGACGCTTTTGTTTTTCGGACGAAATTGTAATTTTTTGCACTTATTAAATATATTTCTTATTTTCAAAGTTTTAATCTTGTAGAAATTTCAATAAAGGGTTTATCTTTCAATGTCACGTAAAAAGCTCTAAAATTTCCTCTTTTATGAATTCCTAGGCTTTTGGTATCTTAAATAACTAGCGGAAATTGAATATCCCTTAGTAAAAAGCGACTAATACCCTATAAGTAATAAGCTATAAGCAAAGAAATTGAATATCCGTAATCCGTTGTTATACTGCTCAGCATAACGAGTTGGTTTGTTAGAACAGTTGGTTCGTTGAAACCAATCCAGCATTTGTTCACATTTGCAGAATATACCTAAACTTTTAAGACAGTGGCTGTATAACACAAAAAGACGTCGTTTTAAAATAAATACTGATATATTAATGTAATCATTGTCATCTCTCTACTATGTTTATATTCCATTACATTATGAATATTTATCTTAAAATTATTCTATATATTAAAAAATTATATAATATATCAATTTCTTGAAATCTTTAAATTCACCTTGCAATAACAAGTTTAAAAATTTGCAATCACAAAACAGTATTCAAATTACTCAAAGCTGTTTCTATCTGTGTACCGTCTGTCTGTGCTCCAATTAGCGTAAATATCGTCGAAATTTCCGTGAAATTGATATACGTTGAGATTTACTATGCATGTTCGGTATTGGAAATGAAGTGTGAGGTGTTTACGATTCATTTTCAGGGATACTTAAAAGGATAACTCAGGGATACTTACATTAAGGTATATGGGAAAATTTGTTTGCTGTGCTTTTTAATGATGTTTCACAATTTCAAACACATTCAAATTTATATATATATATATATATCTGAAGGGCATTACAAGATGCTGACTATAGATTATTGCATTCATAGCATTCGTCGTTCATTTACAGGGACCCTCAAAACAATTCCGCTACATGACGGTCTATGGGGAAAAATCGTTTTCTGTGTATTTTATTCATGTTACGCTATTTCAAACATTTTGAAATTGATATTTCTCAGGTGCACTGCAAGATTTATACTGTAGAATACAGTGCGAATAGCCTTCATTATTGACATACATGGGCACAAAATAACTCGGTTACAGTACTCTATATGAACAATAATTGCTGGAAGTACGTTTTCAGTGGTGGTATGCTTTTTTAAATTAAGCTGATTTTTCTCTATCATTTGATAGGTATAAATTCTATAGATAATATACAGGGCAGCACAAAAAATCTGAAGTACATTCCCATTTATCGATGAAAATTCATGAAGGGGAAATTTAAACTGTGCTATGCACTTCCTAACAGAACTAAATTTTGACATATTATGTATTCTCTGACAAATGTATATAGATCATAGACAGTGCTTCACAAAAAATCAGATATTTTTCCTACTATTGGTGGTAATATCTGAAATTTGTTTTTAAATGTCTTATGCGTTTAATTTTTTTTTTTTTTTTTTACTTAGGCAACCTTTTTTACTTTATTAAACTTTGAAGGTATATTATAAACGTTCTGAATGTGTTAAAAAGTGTTTCATAATCTATGCTTGACGCATTACTCTGCGTTCTTGTTTCAAGTAAAACAGAATGTGAATAGAAGTTAAAAAGAACGATTGATAAGTACTTGTTTTAAATAAGATAATAAATGAGAAAAGGAATATTTTGAATAAAATGCGAAGTATGCTTTTTTTTAAAGTCTTATAATGGATGAAATGGACGCATAATCTTTTTCGCAATAAAATGTATTTAAAAATTGCATAATCCGAAAGAATCAACTAATACATAGTTTAAACAATCCTTTATTTCTAATGGAGAAAAAATCACAGAGAAAGCGAGATTTCATTTTCAATAAGGAATTTATTGATTTTCATTGCTGCATTAGTTACTTTAAAAATTAAAATTTGAAGGAACATTTTTATAAAATCTAATTAGCATTATTAAGAGTTGCCATTTTTCTATCGCGAAAGAAAGAAAAATTTTTTTTAGTTTTGAAGTGATTCTTTGCTAATCACACTTTCAGAGAAGACGGAGTTTCCCCCGTTTCTTAGAATATAATTTCTTATTTTATTTGAATAACTTTTCAGTATTACGTGAAATAATTCTTTAAGAATACTTTTAACTGCTTAAACAAAAATAAGTGAAAAAAAGGATATAGTTCTGAAACAGATGTGAACATTATATAGCTCTGAGGCATAACGATTTATTTCCTCTCATTATATAGACCGAAAATTATTGTTAATAAAGATTTCATTTATTTATTTTATTTTCAAAAGAAAAATAAATGTTTTGTAAAAGATATATTTTTAAAAATGTTTTAGATGAAGATTTTATATCTAAGTTCAGTTTAAGATCTATTGCCTGAGCACATTTCTATAAAATGTTTGAAAAAATTTGGCATAACGGTAATGCAATTTTTTTGTTTGTTCAAAATATTTCACTCCCCCCCCCCCTTAACACATTTCATTACATGAATGTGTTTGATACATGAATGATTCAGTATAAATGCCTGATTTTCTTATTCTTTTTCATTACGTTACATCATTTTCATTCGTTTAATATTTTTCATATTCATTTTTAATTAAAACAGAAAAAACAGGTCGGAAAGTGTACCTGTAAACCAACCGTGACAAATGAGATGCGTTCGGACTATAACTGGTTTTATAAATATTCCGATCTTGGTGCAATAGCTATTGCACTCTTATGCAAAAATGCACGAATACAAAATTTATTACGATTATAAAAGTTCAATTCAGTAATACGGAAATAGTATGACTCCATCTTAAATATGACACAATCACCATGGCAACCTATCATGGGATAACATTAATTCAATATATGTTTTACTACATTGTATATGTATTTTAATACATTATCAATTACATATAATAGGATATAATACACTAGTCAACATGGCAACATAGTATCATTACCTATAATGGGATATCATTGAATTAATTACGTATGATAGGATTTAATAAAATGAAGAAAACTTTTATTAATATCTTTTTTTGTTTTGATTCAATTTTTATTAAATTTGAAATCACTCGTCAAAACTCTGCCACGATTATATATATTAAATTTCACACCGTTTGATTGGGTAGTTAGTTTTTACACCGTTATATGCGGACAGACGGGAGGACCAGACGACAACTGTAGGTGCTACATATTTATATAATTAGGAACGCACCTAAAAAGACATTGCATTTTAATTTTTATACTCCAGTGCATTAATGAAATTAAAACAATTAAAGAAAACCTGGAATATATAAATGTGAAATACAACATGCTTTACATAAAAAGGAATTAGAATAAGTAAAAATAACAGAACTGAAAAATTAAATCTACAAAAACGCAGCTTCTGTTTGAATCATAAGGGGTATGGCTTTTCAAAAATGAATGACTATTCATTGTTCTTGAAAGTGACATTTAGTAAGACAAATATTTCAAGCGATCTTCTGCAGCAATTGACTTTAATTTGGCCTTAAAGGAAAAATATTTTAATATACAGTTGACAAATTTAGTTTTCGGAATGTAATTCTTATTAATTAGCTATACTCTATAAAATGTGAGGTTATTAATTTCCAGGACTATAGCAACAATTATTAAAATTGAAAGTTCGTTGGTTGGTTAACGATGGCACTTGAATGGTCACGTATCTGCTCACAATATCTCAGCTGCTCGTCATTCTCGTTTTAATTTATGGTGTTGAAGCGCGCAAGAAAATGTTCGCTATCAAAACATTGCTGTTGAAGGGAAAATAATGGAGTACAGAATAAACATTCAATTTTGTTCAAATTCTGAATATTGCTAGTGAAACAAGTAAAATACTGCATCAAGTGTACAGTATGAACGCATTATTACGTTGGGTACTTTTGCACGACAGAGCCACCCCGCACATTTATATGCTTGTGAAATTTTTTTTGCAAGTGAAGTTAAACCCCCCTCCATTATCTTTGCACTTGGCACCCGTAGGTGTTTCCTAAACTGAAAATATCACTAAACGGAACAAGATTTCTGGGCATTTAATAACATCAAGGAACATGCGATATCCGAAATTATGAGACTCCCAAAGGGGATTTTGCAAGTTGGTTTCAAATAACTTGTACAGCTGCTCACAAAAGTGTATTATGTAGGCAGAACTTACTTCAAAACACATTAAACAGTTATGTACTGTACATTCACATTTCAGAAGTAATTTCACAAGTCCTGGAAATTAATAGTCACACCTCGTAATAAAAAATTGCTTATTGCGCATGCGTAATCATTAGTACAAAATTGGTTTTAGGTATTTACTCATAGTACAATACGCTGGATTTGCTTTTGTACTAAGGCATAGAAACATGTTGATTTGTTTATTTCGACACTTATGGAATCGTAAAATTGTGTATTCAAATTACATTTCGCGGCACGGAATGAGTTTCAAAGGATCATTTAGTTAAGTAATTACGCACTATTTAATCCAAAGCACAAATAATGCACGAGCAAGAATTAATTATTTACTTTTTATGCCTGCGTGGTGATTACTTCTACATCGATTGTATACCTTACTTAACGACAACTCACGTGCTGAAAGTGCCAGACAGCTAAAAACTGGAAGCTCAAGAAAAGGTTGAGTTTGCAAATATTTCGCAACCCTATTTCCTTGCTGAACAATTGTTCATCAAAGAAGTAATTAAGAAATACGCCGTAAAAGAAGTAACTTAAGAAACAACAACAATAATAAAAATAATATCAATTACTGTGCAAACGATAATACTTATATAGTCACTTATAATGAAAAAAAACCTAAATTAGAATTAAAAGAATCTCCGTATTGCATACTTTTATTCTAATGAATTTACAGAAAACTATACATATTGTAAAACCACTGAAAATAAAAATATAGTAAAATGAGAATTATTAAAAATAGAAGAAAAAGAAAAACATGCATGCATACAATTATTATCAAGGAAATAATTATTCTAGAGAAAGTAAATAAGAAAGTAAAAGAAAATATATTGTTATATAAACATCATGAAGTAAAAAAAAAGACTGTCTTTAATAGCAAAAAAGGCTGTTTTAAGAGCTTTTATTAAGTTCACTCAGTCTCTCAGCTCTAAATTTTATAAGAGCTGTATAGATCTTTTGATGATGGAATTGCTTGTTTTTACTTCACATAATCCTATTTTTCTGGTATAAACAGGTGATTAAAAATTCGGCATTTGAAATGTGTAAAATGAGCGGAAAAGCTCGAAATTACGGTTCATTTAAAATTGCTGCAGATAAGGCGTAAATGCTCGCACAGATCAGTTTTTATAAAACTGGAAATTTAAAATGGTACAAAAACAATGTAAAAATGTGATTTTTGTGATGCTGCTGATCTAGAAACTTGGAAGGCATGGTTTGAAATTTGGCACCTTAAGAGATTTTATTTTATAAATGTATGGTGATTTAAGAAAAAAACAGTACTTTTGTTTGACTTCTTTTGTGAGTTTTGTACTTTCCCTTGCTGATCTGATCCACAGAACAAAAATTAAGAGTCAAACGTGCGTGTAACTACTTGAAAAATGAAAGTTGGTAAAATTTTTAATAGACGGTACTCGAACCATAAATCATAAAAATCTATAAATAGCAGACATTATTCTCAAACAATTGATATCTGTTCCTTGTTTAGATAATATTTGTATAGAGATGAAGGTCTAAAAATGGGCACAAGTGTAAATATGGGAACCCCTCCTGAAGTAGCCATTGGAGGTGCTGAAGGCTGGCGGCAAAGATTGTACATGATGCCGATTGTTGATATAAGATAATAAGGAGCAGTTGGAACCATTTTTTCAAATATTGTGAATGAAGCGTGAGTTATTGTGCGAATTGGGGTTTTTTCGGGACTGCAAACTTTTGACATGTATAATCGTTTTCTTTTCATGTCTTTATAGTTAGTTTAAAATAATTTCAGAGTAATATCAGGAAAGCGAAGATCCTCAGCTACATTTAGAAGCACGCCTTTAGTCATGCACGTCTTTAGGTTACATATGAAAGCGGCCATCTTTCTTAGTTGAGGTTGGTGTTAACATGGACACCCTTTCTTGGTGCAAATATGGACCCATCTTTTTCGAATTATCTTCATATACAAGCACATTTAACTCTAGCTATGCTAATTGATGAGGCTCCTGAAACACCGCAATGTTCTCTGGGAACTTTAAATGTAGTTCCTTCAGTCGATATGTCTCCTATCCTCAACAAGATGAAGAGAACCATTACTCGTGGACGCAAAGCGGCAAGGTTCAGAGTCATCACTGCACCACCATGCAAGGATCAGATGACCAAGTTGCCTGACAAAAGTACTCAAGAAAACATCTTGAGTTTTCCCGGAGTAAGAGACCGGTCAGGGGACAGGGATGGGAAGACCAAAGACCTTAAAACAATCGACCCATGAAACGATACGATTTATCCTAGGTCTCATCACTGATCCCCCTTTTCCCTAGTGGACAGTGAGGATGATATGAACCGGGATATCAACGACGGGTCTAAACCAGTCTTGCAACTTTTGTGATGGAAAGTTGTGTGAAGACACTCGCAGAGCTGTGGGTTAATCCTCCTCGGGGAACCCGAGATTTACTCGGGGATACATTTTCCCGTCTAATTAACTCTCCTTGATTATTCCCACCAGTTATTTTTTTATTGTAAATTTTGCCTTATTTAATCGGAGCATTTTCCCGATTAAATTAGACAAAAATTTTTGCTTTGAAAAACCGGTGACAAAAGAATACAAATTCTTAAATACACAATCTCTGAAGCTATTTTGATAAAACAATAACGCAGCGAGAGGGTTAAATGTGCTATCTGCCAAATGTAGGCACACTTAGATTATGCCAGGCTGAAAGAACCAGTTATGTTTTCGATTTCTGAAAATATTTTTTTTCCTGTAATAAATAAATTCTCTATCATTTTGTAATGTTTATCCTCTTTTAAAACGTTGTAAACTAGTTTTCGTGACGTTTTTCTGGAGGGGGCCCATATTTGCACCCCATTTTTTCAGATGCTTTTTTCAAAGTTTTTTGTAAATCTTCGCATTTGAATTGAAACAATTGATATTAATCACTCTTTTGAATCCTCTCATTTAGTAAACTTGTTATAGTTGTTGATGAAAGTAAAAAATCTAAAACTTTTTGAAATGAAAGTCACTTTAAGTCAAAAACAAAAGAGGTGCCCATATTTACGCGTATTCCTTTAATAATTAATTGGAAAGGAGAGATCACGTTTCAAGACTGTAAAGTATTTTTATAGCTTAGAGTTAAATACACAGAGTTATAAACCAAAATATACACTAAAATAAGCACATTTTTAACTTGTAAGCATAATCTTTAACAGTACGTAATATAAGAAAATTATGTATGTACAGACGAATAATGTCACATTTTAAATTCATTTTTCACAATTTTGCGATCAGCTTCTTTTCTATCTAACGCTATTAGGTTTTTTTTTATTGTATATGATCCTATCTGCTTAGAATAAAAATAAATCTACTGCATTTACAACAACAAACAAATCCTCTTCTATTTTTGTTCAACAGAATAATGTTCTCTTATACGAAATGAATGCAGATAACACCCTATAGTGCCCTATAGTGCAAGGTACATTGAAATATTTATCCATGTTTAGTATCCTTATTTGTTGTGGAATTTTTATTTTGTGGAGTAAATAAATAAGAAACTTAAGTATTTAGTGTCTTATTATTCCTCGTATTTGTTTAACTTTAATTTTTTTTTGCAAATTACAATAGTTTAAACAGAAAAGTTCGGGAGAATAAAGATTTTAAATTACGACTACCCTAGAAACGACTGCTTTCAATTATAGATTATATTCCAAACTCTATTCGCATATAACCAAGAGTGTGGATCAACGTTTTAAGCAACATCAACTTGAGCAACTTGTATATGCCCATTACCCCTCAAATGCGTAGTGTAATTTAGGACTTACATGATCTTTTTTTTTGACATTTGGCGATTTCTATTGGTCTTTCGGCGAATTATTATGTGTTACTTGTAGAAACATGCATTTAAGGTCATGAAGTCTGTTTTTGTTCTCATTTGTTATCACGGGGAACATATTTTATTGATACCACTTGCAATGTGCTCGATTAGCGTTTTATCTCTATCTTCAGGGTTCGTACGGTTACCGTTATTTTCAAGGTGAAATATAAAAAAAAAATTATAGGAAAATAAATCTACTTTAGACGCGCAAAATTTTACTTTATTTAAGGAAAGATTTTCTATAGGAAAATACTGGTACTGCAGAATTTCTTAGTCTTGAAATTCGAGAATCCGTGCGAACTCTGATCTTTATAAGGTAGTAATTATTAATTCTGCAAACTATTCAAAGCATTACAAAAATTATTATATCGTTGAATAATTGTTATTGTGCAGTGTAAACACTTTAAAGTGAGTATATAATTTAAAATGAGCAGTTTTTTGTTATGTTACTCAGGAGTTACATTATGACATTATGTCCAACAGAAACATAAATATTTTTTTCACTATTTTTCTAGTGAATAATTAAAAAAAAAATACATTCGAATATAATTTTTTCCGAACAAAATAAAATATCATGCATTAAAGGGTTATACTTTTCGAGTACAGGGTTCCTACATTTCAAGGACTTTTTATCAGAATTTTTGTAAAATAATATTTACCTTACTTAATGGGGAAAAAATTCTATGTTCAGATATAGCAACCAGTACTTTAAGAAATTTCTGGTACTAAAGTCCCTAAAATCCCCTGAATGCGTTAATGTGTGACAATACACTGGAGTACAGAGAATCAGCATAAAAAAGTGCAAAAGTTTTAATAGGCAGGATCCTTAAGATACTTCAAACGACATATGCACCGCATATGAAAGAGATACTTACTACAAGTATTCGGATAATTATTATTTAGTCACTTGCCGCACGAAATATTTAAAATCTACAGTTTAAAGGGGCGTAACAGTGGTATTAAATTAGGGGATATTTTTAAATTTTTTTAAATTTTTTTCGCTATACATCATTCTAATTTTTTTTAAATATTGAAAAATGCGATTCCAGATACATTATGCATATTTCATGTAATATGTTGCTATATATGCCCAAAGACTACTAGATCTTATCGTTTATACCAGTTGGGTTGTAAAAGTTCCAGAAACGCTTCTAAACAAACGATCGTTTTAAAATCAATCATACTGATTGGTAAACATATCATATGAATTGAATTTTACCAACAGAGCAAAAATACCTAAGCCGGGATTCGAACCCAGAACCTTTGACATACAGAACATTTACAATATAAGTCAAAGTTTCTAGGTTCGAATCCCGGCTTAGGCCTTTTTCGTTCATTTAAAAAAAATTATACGTATGACTTCTAAACACTTCCATTTCAGATATTTAGAAAACCGTTTCGTTAAATGCTGGAATTTTCTGACATTTTATAGTGAAAATAAAAAATGAATGATGTTTATTCTTTAACCTTCTCACCTCCACGAACTGATATATCCGTTCTAAGCTGTAGGTTTCACTGCAGTAGAAGTATTTATTTTAATTAATATAATTCTACAAATATAATGCAGTTTTAAAATATTTTGTTATGCATAGTACTCTCAAAGCTTATACTCCAATACGTAATTAAATTATTTATGTCATGTTATAAAAATAATCTTTTTTAAGACTTTTTTAAAAAAATACAGAAAAAACAACATTACAATTCTGCCCTTTTGCTCGGAGGTCAGGGGGTTAAGGGCATAGCCGCGGTTTTTAACACCTGTTTCATTCCACTACAACTTAATAGTAAATTTTACCGTATTTGATGGCCGAAATCGTCTTTTAAATATCATAAAATTTTCCATTAAATTTTAGTGGTAGCATGAAAGCGTAAATGATGGACGGTGATACCTGCTAATTTGAATTAAATGTTTAATTATTTTAATATCTTCTTTGAATTATTTTTATTATAGATTGTATTCGAAATCTTATTACAAATTCACCAAGATTGAAGATCAACTTTTACAACAGCATTGCTGCCAAGCTTACGCTTTTCTGTGCCAGAAAAATTTAATAGAAATTTTTGCCTTATTTAATCGTCAGATTACGGTGATTAAATAAAGTAAAATTTACTATTAAATTTTTGTGGTGACCAAGCGTAAGATGTTGGCAGTAATGCAGCAGCATTAACTTGAGCAAATGGTATATGCCCATTAATACTTTTCAAGTACAGAGAATAAAAGTATATTGCAAAAAATAATGCAAAAGTTTTAAAAGGCAAAAAGCTTACGGTACTTCAAACGACATATGCATATGAAGCGTTTGAAAGCGGTACTTACTGCAAGTATTTGGATAGTCATTATTTCGTCACGTAAAGCGAAATATTTAAAACCTACAATTTCAGGTGGCGTAGCAGTGGTATTAAATTGGGGAACATTAGACATATTTTTGAATATATTTTTGCTACACATTATTTTAATTTATTTTAATAAATATTTTAAAAAAGCTATTTTAGTTACATTTTTATTATAAAATATGCATATTTCACTGCATATGTTGCTATAGAAGCACGAAGATTTGTAAATCTTACCATTTACCCCAGAGGGGTGTTAACAATCCGAGGAATTCTTCTTTACACTTCCTTTTCGGATATTTAGCGGGTTATATCGGTAAATGTTGGCATTGTCCGACGCCTTTTGGTAAAAATCAGAATTGAGTTAATGATTGATGAATGGTTCAAGGGACGAGTGTTTATCCCAACGAAGCCGTTTACGGGGATAATTGTCAACTTTAACAGTTTTTTTCTTTTCATAAATACTTAATAGTAGATTTTGCTTTATTTATAGGCCGAAACTTTTGATTAAAGAAAATTCTTATAAATAATAGTGGTAACAAAGAAGCGTAAATGTTGGCAGCTATGTTTATGTAGATATTTGCTAATATCAACCAAACGTTTAATTATTTTTATATCTATAATAAATAAAAATAAATAAATGTTTGGAGGAGACAAAATAATTAAACGGTACTTTTGGGTTAGCCGGGCGCCAGTGTTATACATTCACATACATATATATCCATACATGTATGTATATACATATATATATATATATGTATACAAATATTGTATATAGGCATACATGTATGTATACATATATATGTAACGATTTTACGTGATATAGTGATTCGAAAGTGTGGATTAACTTCGATGTCATAGTAGATGAATTTCAATCTGGATATTAGAAGGTAGTTGCAGTCATCGAGTGGAAGGCCAGATAACACATTTCAATTCGAATAACAATCCAGTGCATGTTTCTCCGGAATAATCGAGACAATGCATAATTTAAACTCATGCTTTTATTGAAAGAACTTTCGGCGTTGCAGTTTCCACCGATTCAAACTTAAATCAATCCATCGCTACGTAGTATTTAAGCATGGGTAAGCAATTATAGATAATAGAAAATACTAGACGGCGACCAGGGGAAGTTACCAAAATGGAAATACGAAAAATTCTGCTGAAACTCAGCGAGTATCAACTTTTTGTTTCTCACGTGTAAGGATACAAATATGACGTAGGTCGCGCTCTCAACCAATGAATAATTAAGAATTTGATTGGACTCTACAAATATTATCATCGCTCTACAGCTGCTAAATTTTCACAGATTTGATGCCTCCACTAGCGATGCTTGTGCTAAGTGGTATGATTGCTATACAACATCACCAGCGGCTGATTAATATGTGGTACTAAACCAGTAATATGAAATAAAAAACACGACGTGATTGTTCGACTTAACCCATTAAATTGTTTCGTAATAAGAACACGGCAAAGTATTATGTTTACCTACTGTACACCACCATATTATAAGAACTTCAATAAAAAGTGTTCTTGGGATTGTGAAACCGATAGAAACCTTCGATGACAACTGGTAACCACGATTTGATATTCTACCTTGACCCTGAATGTGCGTCTATATAGATGAAAGTCATTTTGTTTTCTTTTAATAAAAAGTTATAGGAAAGAAAGAAAACTTCGATGTTTGTAAACAACCCAAGGTCGTAAGTTTTGAAAGATTTATCATTTGTTTATTTGTTTATTTTATATTTCACCACTTTTCCTTATTTACATTTGTTGTATTACTGTTATTATTTATTAGAAAAGAAAATATTAACATTTGTTACTTAATTTAAAGTTTATTTACATAGTTTATTATGATATTTCTTATTTTCTTATGAAATTAAAAGTAAACTTGTGATAATCATGAAATTGATAAAGAATATGTAAATTCAGTTGACTATAATAGATTGTTTTTATCCAGAAAATGGATTGAGTGCTTATTTTAAATGGTGTAAATTTCATTTATCGTTTAAAGCTGTATATTTTAAAGATAAATTAACAAATTATAGTTTTGTTTGATAGAATTTCTGATTGCAGTTAATGTTAATTCCCAGTTTCTTATAATTTACATAATTCAGTAAGAAAAGATGGAATTAGCGAAACTTGTGCTAGAATTTTTGCCAGATAAAATTATAATTTAAAATTTCATTAAATTTTGTAAATTAAATTAAGCTAGCGTACAATTTAAAATATATATATGAATTATAAAAGAATTGGTTGAATTGAAAAAAATATACATAACTGTTATACTTAAGTTTCTATGTTTTTATTGAGTAGAATTTCTGGTTAAGGTTAGTTTTTCCTCAATTTCTTATAATTTAACTAAATTCAGTGGGAAAAAATGGGATTGAGCGAATCTTTTACTGGGATTTCGACAAAAAAAGTATATAATTTTAATTATTCTTAAGGACCAGTAAAAACTTGTTTCCCTATCAAATTCTTAACAAATTATCTCCTGTAAATGTTCGAATTGATAGGCAAAGTCAAAATAGAAATACGGAAGTTGCCCATGTATCTAAATTGCGCCCCTACTTTTCACCAGATCAATTAAAATTATCCCATGAGAATTCACAGCAAACTAATGTTAAAGCCCTGACTTAATATTAAATTTAGTATAGTCATAAAATTAATTAAAAAATAACTAAATAAATTAATTAAAAAATAACTAAATAAATTAATTAATCAATCAATGCTTTTCTATATAACAGTGTGTTCTCGAAGGCCACGAGAACATTACTGCTGAAATTTTACTTGAATTAGTTGTTTACGCGGGCGTAAATGGGTTGATTTGAGTTGAAATTTTCTTATATTGAATTGAATTAGATTAGAATATTAAATAAATTTTAAATTTATATGTAAACTATGAATAAATGTTAACTGGATTAAAATAACTTAAGAAATATCAATTATTGAACTATAATTATTAATACTAAAACATTATAGAATTTATGCGAATAATTGTTGATTATGCAAGTGTCTTGGATTTCAAACCCAACTTGTTTTTCTCTTGCTTACTTTATTTATTTTTTACTGATTGCGTAACCATGTAGGAAATGAACGAAAAATTTCGACACATATCCAAAAACACCTGTTAAGATTTTGTTTCAATGATATTGCTGGAGAATTTAAGAATTTATTTTTTTTATATTTTTATTTTGACTTGGTATAATTTCATTTCTTATTGAATCTAGTATTGATAGGAGATTACTTTTTATGCTATGTAACTTTTACCCAGCAAATATCATTGAGTGCAATAATCTCTTATTATTATTTACTGAAGTGATGAATTAAAATATGACTTTGAAATTATTGATAAGAAATTTGAGTTATTGTTATTATTGAATTAAATTTACTATTGCTAGATCTTGTATGATAGAAAGTATAGATAATTTATTATTGAATATTGAGATAAAAGAGAGGTAATAAAGAAAAATAAGTATTATGAATTAATGAAGTTAATGTATGAGATAGCTGAGAATACTCATAAATTAAGTATTGTGATAACATCTGAACATAATGAAAGTAAAATACTTACTAGAGAATTTATGGAAAAGTGGTAATAGTATGGTACCGCTATTATAATAACAATACAATACTATAGAGTGCATACGGCACTAGCTTTTTTGACAGTTTTTCTTGTGTCAAAAATGAGCAATAATTGACTTTCAATGGACTATAGCATAGTATCAGTACAATATATCATACCAGTTAAAAAACTGTAGGAGATTGATACGCAGTTGAAATTTTTGTACATAAATTTTAAAATTTTTATATTCATGTTTTACCTCTTATTTATATAAATTGTGAATTGTGCGATAAATTTCTACGTTATGGAGTTTAAGTTATAGAGATTAAACTAATGTTTAATCGTGTTGTGGAAAGAGTGTAAATTCCTAAGAAAACTCCTAGACAATTCTAATATGGTCAATATCTGTTAATATTGTAAGTAATAAGTTGTTAGTAAAACAAGAGGAGATTATTTAGAATATAATTTACTCCATGTTGGAGGAATATTTATATTATCTTTGTAATTTTTAAAAAAACAATTCCCACAGTTTCGCGTTTAAGCAGCGTTATTGATTTGGTTTTTGATAGAATTGGAGAAAAATTCCAGACTACCGGGTAACACTATTGTAATCCGAATTCATGCTTTTCCCCAATGAACTTGTGGGTCACGGAGCCACCAGTTCACCGGTTTTTAGGGAGGGGGGATATTGTTATATAAAAAAATTTACTTTTACTGTTCATTTAAATTATTCTAATTTGCCGGCATATTCATTATTTCCTTTTTTTTTAATACGCTCTATTATTTACTTCTTGTTAAATTCCTATAAATTTAAAACGCGTATCTTAATAATAAATTTATTCCAAAACGTAATCTAAACTTTTAATCCTTTCATTAATTTTTATCGTCTAACAAACTGTAAAGTTTTGAACGCAGTTACTTATTTTTCGAATGTTTATCAAAGCCATTTTTACATTTTTATTCTATTTCATCTCATTTTCCCGCCCGCTAGGTAACAGCCTTTTCACATCGAGATCTCTCCATTAGCGGCGCCGGGATTCTTTTCTGTGACGTTTCTTGGTCGCTCTTCATTGGCTGAGTGACGGATCGCAGTTTCACTTCGAGTCTCGTTCGTGATTTGGTTTGGCTAGCCTGAAGTTTTCATTTCAATCGGAATTCCTCCGCGCATTCTGATAAATAGCTAGAGCATGAGCTCAGTAGTAGATTTTTTGTGCAGTTGGATTGTTTACGTAATTTGTTACCCGGTTTCCTAAGCCATGTAGAATATTCATTTCGTGAATTAACATCTATTTCGCATGAGTAACTAGTTCATGCTCGAATGGAATGCTCTGATTTCTCATCCTGGGGAAATTGTTTAATGTTGGTACGTTCTGATGGAATAAACAGTTTCCTATGACTACATTTCCATGTTTTTAATTGGGAAAACCCCAGATTTCTTCATACGCCTTTTTTCACCACTCACGCAGCCTAATCTGCCTTGTCTTCATCATGAATAAATAAGAGTTTGATTGGACTCTACCAATATTATCATCGCTCTACAGCTGCTAAATTTTCACAGAGTTGATACCTCCACTAGCGATGCTTGTGCTAAGTGGTATGATTACTATACAAAATCACCAGCGGCTGATTAATATGTGGTACTAATCCAGTAATATGAAATAAAAATCACGAAGTGATTGTTCAACTTAACCCATTAAATTGTTTCGTAATATATACGTGTGTATAACACCGGCGCCCGGCTAACCAAAAAGTACCAATTAAACTTTTGTAATGCCAGGAGAATAGGAAATTAAAACAACATCTTATCAGATTAAACAGGTCACGTTCCTTCATTAAAGCACACCGTTGCAATAATTTGACTCTTCGTGTTAAATTTGAGTTTACAATGTATTTTACCGTTTGCAGTGTATTTTAACGATGTTAAACTGTTTCAATCATATTGAAGTTGATATACATCACTAATATGCATTGCAAGATGCTTACTATAGAATATAGTGGGCATATTGTCGTTCATGATTCATTTACAAGAATGAACAAAATAATTCCTTTACAGCACAGTCTATCCACAGTAATTGTTAGAAATACGTTTTCATGTGTGGTACGGGTTTTAACATTTAGCTAATTGTTTGCATATTACTTCGTGTGCAGAAATTCTATAGATGATATATTAGATTAACAACATAAAAGAATTCGTACACACTTCCATGTATTGACGGAAATTGCTGAAGATGAATTTTCAACTGATGACATATGATAAATTTTCAACAATTTACTAAATTTTTGCATACTATGTAGTACATTTATAAATCTATAGATCATATACAAGGCTGCGAAAAAAAATTCGGATATATTTCCGGATATAGAAGGTATTTTCTGAAATTGGTTTTTCAAATGTGTTATGCATTTTCCAGATTGTTTACTTCGACATCATTTTTCAGCCTATTAAACAGTGAGTGTAGTTACAGTATTCTGAATATTTTAGAAAATGTTTCATAATCTATGCAGGAACATGAATTTTCTTTCTTCTAATATTTGATTTTATTTCCACTCACCTTTTTTATGCTGCCTTATCTGCTTACGAAAAGTTTGAGCTATTGCCTTTTTGATAGTAAAGAATTTTATCTTAGATCGACATCAGATGAATGGCATTAAGATTAAAAAAATAGAAGAAATGTTACAATATTCAGTGCTAGATTATGGTTTTTTTTTTTTTCTATTTGGCCTTATTTTCGTTCATCTTCTTTCATGGTGCCTGATCTGCTTACGAAAGCTTTTAGCTAATACATTTACGATAGCAAAGAATTTTATCTCAGATCTACATCAGATGAATGGCATTTAGCTAAAAGAATAGATGAAACAGCGAAATAAAATATTTATGCTTACTATATAAATGTTTATTTATATCGAAGTTTATCTCTGTAAACTTCATACAACCATATACAGCTGTGTTTTAATAAATCATATGAGCAGTATCTTATTTACGATACTTTTATAGGATAGGATCATTAATTGCAATAACAAAATATGATAGAATATCACATAAGGTTTTAATTTTGTAACGATATTCGATTGTGTATTTTTTTCTGCTTGATCTTATTTTCACTAATTCTCTTTCATGCTATTTGATCTGTTTACGAAAAGTTTCAGCTGTTGCATTTACGATAGCAAGGAATTTTATCTGAGATCCACTTCAGATGACTGACATTAGAATAAAAGAAACAGAAATAATGAAATACAATATTTATGCTCACTGAATAGATTTTTGTTTATATAAATATTTATTACTAAAAACGTCATAAACACAAATACAGTGTTTTACACAAGTTACACTAATAGTATCTTCCCCACGATACTTTTATATACAACATTTGTTACTTACATTAATAAAGAGGGGTAGATAGAATATCTCGTACTGCTTTAATTCTTTCTGTGCTATTTTCAGTTCGGTTTCTTTCGATTTGATCAGTTTCCACAAATCCTCTTTTATACTGTCTGATCTGCTGACGAAAAGCTTTAGCTTTTGCATTTACGATAGCAAAAAATTTTATCTGAGATCCAGTTCAGATAAACGGCATTTAGATAAAATAAATAGATGAAAGAACGAAACATAATATTTATGCTCACTGAATGGTTCTTTGTTTATATAAATATTTATTACTGAAAACCTCATAAGCACAAGTACAGTTGCGTTTTATATTCATTTACTCTAATATTATCTTCTTCACGATACTTTTATATACTGCATGAATTACTTACATCCATAAAGAGTGATAGGTAGAAAACCTTTTAACACTTTAATTCTTTCTGTACGATTTTCAGTTCGATTTCTTTTCTATTTGATCTTATTTCCACACATCTTCTTTTATGCCATCTGATCTGCTGCCGAAAAGCTTTAGCTTTTGCATTTACGATAGCAAAAAATTTTATCTGAGATCCAGTTCAGATAAACGGTATTTAGATAAAAGTAATACATGAATCGACGAAAGAGAATTTTTATTCTTAATGAATAGTTATTTGCTTATACAATACGTACCTCTGAAATTTTCATAAACACAAGTACAGTTATGTTTTAATATGTCACACTAACACTATTATCTCCGCCATACTTTTATAGAGTGATCCATTTAACATGATAGAAAGTAAACTATTACATATTCGAAAATAAAGATAACAGGTAAATATTTGAAATTATGGCTAACATTTTTATAGCATTTACTTACATTTCATATACAATGTATTTAAAGATTTTTCCTTTTTCAGCTGCAGTTATAGCTCATTTCTAAACAATGCAAAATGCCGGAAATAAATGCATTGCTTTCAATTTGAATGTATGCTTTGAGATAGGTATATGAGCCATGGACATTTTTATAAATTATTTCTTTAATATAGCACTAAGGGAAAAGGTTTTTTTTTTTTTAATTTAGGTCTTGGCTATAAGGGAATTATTTTTTTAGATAAACGGTGAATTTTTCTTCATCCAATCCAATTGTATGCTTGTTGAATATTATTTTTAACTTTGAAAAACACCTGTGGTTCTGCGAGGCGGTGCTTTATCCTGCAGTATTTTTAAAATCATGCCGTCGATGACTAGCTTGAATTGCAAAGTCTCTATTCAAAAACTATCAATATTTATTACCAATATCAGTGATTTCTAACCGGGTCTATAACACCCGCTGCGACCCACTGGTGGGTCGCGTCAGGTGTTTTCGTGGCTCCCGGAACAATCGCGGTTTGCCACAAAATGTATATGTCATCTCTTTAAACATTTTTAACAAATACAATATTTTACAACCGCAATACTCATGAAAGTTATTAGCTTAAGCTAAAACTTCGTGAAAACGCAGTGCTTTCTTAAATAGTCAGTCGGTTTTATGCTATGATCTCGTTGTTAGATATGTCAGTAGTTGCGCAAAGGTTATGGCAACCCTCAAAAGATCCTTAATTTCCTTCTGGATGAACATATTAGCAGAATATTTTGAAATTTCTAAATCAGCTTTGAGGTCCTTGACGGGGTTCAACGCGACATACTTGTGTGAACATGCTTTCTGTACTTTGCTGTTTTTGAAAAACAAGTACAGAAACAAATTACGTGTAGAAAGTGTCTTAAGGATAAGATTTGCCAGTTTTATCTCTGTATAGATGCCCTCATCGGTAAACACCAGTGCCAGAAATATCACTCATTGTAAACTTGTGTTTTGATAATAATCAAACGTACAGTCGTGGAAAAAGAAAAGTAAACACCCCCTACTAACTCCTCAACAAATTATCCTAAAAGAAAGTTACAGGCACCGAACGATTGGAAATAAAGTCTACTTTTAAATGACGTATATAAAATTTGCTTAGGGGACCATCTACAAATTAAATCGTCCCATAACTTTGTTTTTTTCAATAGCAGTACACAATTCAGACAGCATAAATGAAATCTTAACCCTTCAGTTAGTCTAAAAACAAATTTTTATGCAATTCGTACCATAAATTTTCACGAAATTAATTATTTTAAAACGAGCGTATTTTAAGGGCTGTATCCAAATTGAAGTTCGGTACTCGATTGTTAACCGAGAGAACTCCCTTCTTGATCAAGGCACCTTAAGCAGTCAATTAACCCTGTTAGATTACAGGATAGCATAAGAAATTTCAAAATATTTAGTCGCTTTTATCATAGAAGGTCCCTTAAACCATCATTTTGCCGATTTTTAAGTATAATTTGAAACAACTTGGAAGAAAAATGTGAAATTTTGGATTTCCATAAAGCAGGACTTAATAAATCGGAATCCATCAAAAATATTATAGGTTGCAGTTCATAATGTTTTTGAATATTAATTTCATAATTCATATCAGAAAATTATAAAAATTGCAAATTCAACGTATTTATGTTTGGGTATATTAGTATTATTGCTACACAAAAAATTAGAACATTAAGATAATAATTTCAGAAGTTATAAATAAAAATATGAAAATGTAATTTAACAAAGGAAGCACTAAATTTTGAATGTTTATAATTCAAAAACTTATCATTCAAATGACTTGAAATTTGGTGTCTAAGCATAGTTTGAACCAAGAATTTAAAATAACTCTTTAAAATTGTGTATCGCCATTGAGAAAAATGAAGTTTTGATTCGTTTTAATATGTAGATGACCCCCTAAGCAAATTTTATATATGTCATTTAAAAGTAGACTTTATTTCCAATCGTTCCGTGCCAGTAACATTCGTCTACGATAATTTGTTGAGGAGTTAGTTGGGGGCGTTTCCTTTTTTTCCACGACTGTACTTTTCATTATATTTGTTGTTTTAATTATTATTCAACTTATGCACGTTAGGATTACCAATTCTTTTTTTTTTGTTGTTGATAGTGCATCCTTCGTACGAAAATTTCCCTTTTCATAGGATAGGATAGCCGATGTTCGTTAATATACCCATTTTTCAAAACTTCAATAATCAAGTTTGGAAAATCAAATTGTCTATTATTATCTCCTCCTTTCAGCGGTACGCTCATGTGTATTATAATATGGATCAAGCCACACTCCTCGATATTTTCAATTGTTGTGAAACTTTTGTTTGTATTCTTTAAAGCAGGTAGGTTGACCTGTGACACATTGATGCACGGGGTACCTTGATACAACTCTCTACTGCTCACAAGGTCATTACAGGAAGATTCAAAATAGCTCCAAAAATGGCGCTAGTGTACACAACTACCTACAGAACGTCTTGTCATGATTCAGTAGTTTGATGAAATGAGACGGGTGATTTGGTGTTTTTGTTGGTTAAAAGTAAATTTGAGTTGTACAATTACAGTGGTATTATACAGCTGTTCCAGTATTTTCAACAGGAAGTAATACCCTCAGTTCCTCATTCTTTTTTGTTAGGTAAATTATGAAGTGTTGGATTTGAGATTCATATTATTCAAAATGACTGCTTGGGGCACAATGATACAGCGCCCCATGATAGCTGCAAACAATCTATATCTTTTTTTTTTGTTCAATTTTCCATTACCTTTTATAATTATTTTTAGCATACTCTCCTTAACCCATCCACTTGCCCCCAACAATTCCTAACATTAGTTTTTATTGAAGTGAAATAGCGCCATTATTGTATACTAGAAAATTTAATAGTATTTTTGCAAACAGGGATTTTTACTTTTTTCTAATCCAGGATTCCCATTATGGTTCGCTGTAACAAAAAAAAAAAAAAAAAAGACCGAAAGAGCTGAAATCAACGAGGATGACGTATCTAAAGCTATGAAAGCTGCTTTAGAGGGAAAATTGTCAATTCGGTAAGCTGCACTCGTGTTCAACATCAAACCCGTTGCTCTGCAGAATCGTCTGGAGTAAATGAAAGCAAGAAATGGTGAAGAAATAGTCAGGGATCACGGTTCTAAGTATTCCTCTAAACAAGTATTTACCGCCAAACAAGCATATAACTCCTGAAGACGTACGACCTTACCAAACGGATAGTGGTAGTAGAACTAACAAAAGAAAAGCACGACAGCCTGGTAAATCTCTAATTTATTCTGATTCTTTAAAGAAAAAAAAATTCGACATGAGAAAAGTTAAATAAGTGAAACAAGCTGCAGCACAACAAAGGAATAGATACAAAAAACTGAAAAACGCAAAAATGCTGCTGGGGATAAAAGACACCAAACCTTTGGTGCGCCAGAAGAAGAGAAAGAAGATGGAAAAATTATATTCATCAGATGAATCTGAAACATCTTTAGTAAAGTTGTGTGATTATACATCAGGTGATTTGAATCTAAGTGACCTGTTAGGTGAAGAAGCAGATACTTCATCCCAAACTATTGTTGATGAGGACTTTGTTATAGTGCGGTTTGCAAAAAAGAGATCGGTTGTTCACTTTGTAGGCTTAGGTAAAATAAAAACTGATGATAATGACCATCTCGTCCGGTTTATGAACTGAAAACCTGGTAACTTTTTCATTTTTCCTCAGAAAGAAGATAATGGTGGGGTTGAAGTGCCAGATATGATAAAGTTGTCACAGTCAATAACCGGACAAGGAACAGCAAGAACATCAGGTCGTTATGCATTTAATTTTGATTTTGATCGGTTTTAACAATTAAAATTCCTTACAAATAAATCGTGAGTAATTTGAATTTCTTTAAATAAATTTAAAATGGTTTGCTAACTCATTTTCTATAGAGAATATCCAGTAGCTTTTATTTTTTCGCACTTTTCCCAAATGTATCAATATGCCCCATGAGGTGCATCAATGTACTCCGGGGATTGCACACAGTGATACAAAAGACTTTTTTCGTTTTTCCTTTAATTACATGCAGAAATACTACATAAAACAACGATTGTACTTGTTAATAACACACTACACTAGTTTTACTAACATCACATGGAAAAATACCTTGAAATTTCTGTTTTCTGTGTACCAAAAAAATTTATAGAAAAAAACCTCATTAATGTGCACCAGTCCTTCCTACTTCAAACCATGGTATTATTTGAATATTTTTCTTAAAGTATTTCATCGTTAAATAATCTCTCTTGAAGTGTTGATTATTTCATATTTAAATTATTTAAATCTAATAAAAACGCCATGCGCATGAAATTCACTTATATATACTCTCATATCATTAACAAATTATATTTTTTAGGGGCCCCTCTGTGTATGATATAATAAGTATTTACATCCATAGAAAAAGATAGAACATGTCCTAAGGTTTTTAATTTTTTCTAAATTTCTTTCTGTTCGGTTCCTTTTTCTGTGTTATATTATTTTCACTCTTTCTCTCTTATGCAATCCGATATACATTTTCGAAATGCTTACTGAAATATTTCACTATTGCATTTATGACAGCAAAGAAATTTATATAATTTCAGATATTTCTCTTCATATGAATGGATTTAAGACAAAAGAAAGGCATGCACGAATTGGTCTAGGAAAGTAGTAATACATTCAGAATAAAAGTTTCTTACTTATATTGAAATTTAATTCTCTATACTTCATGAAAATGAGCACTTTTGTATTGATACGCAGTCAGCCAAAAATATAACAAAACTATATATAAATAAATATAATAAATATATTAAATAATAATAAAAAAAGAACACCCCATACATTTTTATCGTAACATTTTCAAATAGACACAAAACTAGCCATTCGTTTCAGAATTATTTATTCTTCTTTCAAGTCATTTTAAATAAAAACGTTTAGATCTCCTTATTGAAATAATGACAATCTTTTAATTTTTAACGGTAAAACTTAAAGTTTATGCGATATTTCGATTCCAAAGTAAATTTTAACTTTGGATACCAGCTTATCAAAAGCTTTAGCTATTACGTTTTCGATAGCTAAATATTTTATTTGAGGTTAATTTCAAAGGAAAACAAATAAATTCCCGTAATGACCTAATAAAATAGTCATACTTTGTAATAAATGTTTGCTTATATTGAAATCTCTCTCATAGAACTCTCTCTTAGATATCTCTTAGAACATTATACACATAAATACTCCATTTATGTTTTATATTTATAGCTTTAACAGTATATCCTCAATGTAAGTTAGACGTGATGATTATGCTAATTACATCTCTTACTTGATGATAAAAAGTAAGTCTATAATCAGAAATGAAGCCTCGGAGAAATAACGGAACATCTCCCAAGCATTTTGTTTCCAAATTATTTTTTGTTCGTATCTGTTTGGTGTTATTCCCATTTATCCTCTTTCATGCTGTCTGATCTGTTTGCGAAAAGTTTTAGCTATTACATTTACGATAGCAAAGAATTTTGTCTGAGATCCACCTTAGATGAATAGCAATAGAATAAAATAAATAGATGAAATGAAAAAATTCAATATTTATGCTTTTGAACAATTGTTTGAATATAAAAAAAAAATCTAAAAACATCACGAAAATAAGTACAATTATATTTCAAATAAGTTACTCTAACTGTGTATTTTCCAGGATACTTTTATATGATACAATAATCACTTACAGTCATAAAATGTGATAGGATATATCCCAAGAATTTTAATTCTTTCTGTAATATTTTCAGTGCAATTTCTTTTCTATTTATGTTATTTTTACTTATCTTCTTTCATAGTGTCCGATATGCTGACAAAAAGCTTCTGCTATTGCATTTACGATAGCAAAGAATTTTACCTCACATTCAATTTAGATGGAAGGCATTTAGATAAAAGAAATAGTCGAAACAAAGTAAAATATTCATACTTACTGAATTATTTTATTTGCTGACATTGAAATTTATCTCAGAAAAATTCATAAAACAAATACAGTTATGTTGTGATAAGTCAAAATAACAGTATTTTTTCCACCTTACTTTCATAGAGTGGTCCCATTAACTTGAAAGAAAGTGAATGACTGTTATGAGAAAAAGACAACAGGTAAATATTTGAATTCTTTCGGCATTTATTTCACATTTAATGTACAATATTTTCAGTTTTATTTTTTTTCATCTGCAGTGACATATATTCGATTTCGAAACGATTATGAATGACGGAATTAAGTGCATTAAGCTAATTTTCAATAGATGATTAGAGATCAGTAAGTAAAATAAAGGCAATTTTATAAATTCCATTCATAATATAGCACCAAAGAGAATAGTCGTATGGATTTAGATCTTGACTGTAAGTTTAGGTCTTGACTATAATCATTGTTACATCACATTATCAGTGAGTTATTCTTTGTGAACTACAATTGTGCGCTCACTGAATATTGGTTTTAGCTCCGAAAAGACACTTGTGGTTCTGTGAGGCTGGTCCCGATCCGGAAGTATTTTTTAGCCATGTAGCGATGATGAGCTTGAGGAGCAAAATTCTTTTCTGCAATCTCACAATATTTATCTCCAGCCACAATATCCATAATAAGTGTTTGACGACTGATTTGCTTTGATATAAAGCACACCACAAGGTAACTTTTATGCACGCAAAAATGAAATTATACTGAGATGTGGTGGTTCTCTACCATAATAAAGCCCGTTCTGTTTATTAACATTACCATTCACTTGCAAATGGGATTCATCACTGAAACATATTTTATGCGCCTTAACGATCCATTTTTAAACATTTCATATAGAAAAGTTGCAAAATCAAATCATCTAATAATATGTATTTTTTCTTCAATAGTTGGCCCATCTGTGTTTTACATGGCACCCAACATTTCGATATCTGTAATTGTTGTGAATCTAACACCCGAACAGGCACGTCTAACCACGACATTACTTCGATTTCTTTTTGTAATGTTCTCTTACGATAAATAAACTATGTCGAAGTGCTAAAGATTCTACATTTAAATTATTTCTACGGTTGGTGTGATAAATAGTCGCAGACAAAGAGTCTCCTAAGACCACACACTTATTACTTTTACGAATACTACGAATTAGAAAATCAGCAATAATAAGATGTCTTCGTTACACAATTGCTAATTCACCAAAATGTTAGAATAAGGTAGTCTAAATTGAATCAATAAAAAAGACATTTCAGGTAATAACAGGAATTAGTCCAAATAGTGAGACTTCGAATGTCTCAAAATATTGCTAAGGCAGTCACAAAAACAGCGGAATAAAATGATTCCGAGCAGTCTCGAAGTCTGACTCAAGCGTACTGTTGCTTTTCCTCAGCTGATTTAATTCTATCACAGCTCTGCCATTATAGTAACTTCTATTTATGCCTCTATCAATGAACGTGAAATATCTGTAAAAGTCTAACACTGGTGTTCAGAACTGCCGTGCAAAACGAAACAGTCTCGTCTGTGAAGAGTTCTAACACGCCTACGACAAATCATAGTTCGGCATCTACAAAATATAAAAAACTCCTTTCTGCACACCGCGTGCACGAGCAGATCTAATAAAATTCGTTAGACCGAAACTCCGAATTTCATAGTAAGTTCTTATGGTTATAGGTCAAATTATTTTATCTTACGTTTCTTTTTTATTTCATTCTTTTCTTATTCATCCTCTTTCTAATCCGCATCTAAAAAGTTCTAAATGTTAAATTTTCTATGTTGAGGAATTTTACTTGAAATCAACATCAGATAAATGACATTAGAATAAAAAATAGTAGATAGTCTAAATAACCCAATTTAATATTCCTAATTTCCAAATTTTATACAAACTGATTCAGCACCAGTACGACAAACTTTACTAGGTAATAAAGCACGCTGGAATAAATATTTATTTTTAGGAGAACTGGCTCACAATGAACTTATTTCTCCATAAATACAGGGTGTCTCATTCGAAATCAAACTACAATTTTTGTTTTTGTTTGTACAGTAAGGAAAAAAAATTCACAGATATTTCCAACAGACACAGTTTGTAGTACCTCCAGAGAAATGTTGGAAATAGTTACGATCTGCAACCAAACTAAATTGTGTATTCTCTTTGTACTTCGGAATGTAGATAAAAGTACATATGTTTACAGTGTAACTTCTTTAATATCATCCTATATCGCACAAAGTAAAGAAAGTCTGTTGAAAATATCGGTAGAACGAAAAATCATGCGTCCGCCATATATTATGAAACAACTTCCAACACATTCGGGATACTAAAACTTAGCTTCACAGTTTGTTAGGGTGAATGATGTCTAAATAAACAGTTTAGAAAACGCGTAACGCATTTGAACACCCAATTTCAGCAGTTACCTTCGATAGTGGAAAAAATATCCAAATTAATTTGTGCCGACTTTTATGCGATTTACAGCGGGATTATTGCGATTACCTTGAACATTTACAAGGGTTAGGTTCTCGGAAACCTTCTCGAATGTTGAGACTATCTTCCCTTGCATAAAAGTGGGTTAGATTTTATATGTTTTTTTAATGGAAAAGAGCGAATTAAATTCAAAAAGTATATTTATTAAGCATTATAAATTAAAAGAACATGCAAAAAATTATTAAAAGTACAATGGAAAAGAGGAATTGAAATTCAATAAGTATATTTATTAAGCATTATACATAAAAGCACATGCAAGTTAAATAAATGTTAATAATTTTAAACATATTGTACAAAATTTATTTGCTAGTTGACGGCGGAAACAATTTTAGTGATGTGCGATTGTTTGAGAGAACAGACCTTTTGTTTAATAATTTTCATGTCAGGGCAAGTTGCGACCTCGATTTCTATTTTAAATTTAAGACCCCTCACCAGTGAAGAATCGCATTCTATGCTTTTTTAACAAGTTGATGATGTTTTTTAATTTCCCCGACAATTTTTGCAGACAATATTTCACCTGCAATAAAAATTTGGAACTTTAGAAAATTAGAAAACTGGAAAGAAACTGCATAAAAAATAAAGGAAATTACTGATCTATATTTTCCCTCAACATAAGGGCTGGAGTTCTAGCAACTTAGGCTATACAGTAATACAGTAAGCCAGTGGCGGCTCACTCATTAGCGTACATACGCAATTGAATTATCAAAGGGAATCGTTGAAATAATTTAACAAATTAAATTAAATAATTATAAAAATTTATAATTCTTTGTCAATCTCCAATACGAGTATCATTCACTCACGCAAACCCCTCTCCCTTTCTTTAGCTACATCCATAACAAACCCTTACTGAAGAAAAATCGAAAGTTTTCAAAACCGAGGACGCTCAGACTTTTCTTCAAAATAAGTTTATGTGGACGGGAACGGAGAGACGAAGTACAGGGGGACGCCTCGCTTAAAGCCTTCAGTTCGCACAATCTCCAACGTGTGGTCGCATTGCATTTTTAGCAGTAATTTTCTTGTACGTTTTGATTTCTCTTGTGATTTGAATATTAAGTTGGATATTTATTTTAATAATTCTTAATTTGTCTGTTTCGATTGTTCTTAGTTTTATTATTAAATGTACGAAGTAGTTACAACAGTTAGCTTGTATGTTAGAAAAATTAATATTTCGGGACTAAAGATACGGCTTACACTTAATTTACAAAAATTGTACTTGAATAACATTCAAAGGTAAATTGTAAGCAATATTGTGATTCTACGCTCTTTTCGTAGAAAATAATATACTACGAGTTTTCCATCTGTAGATGCTCTTTTATTTCTTTTATTTGCAAATTTTTAAACTTTCGAAAACGAAAATTCAGCGATGAATTCAGACAATGCCAAGAGGGAAACCCGCCGGGAAAGTGGAATATTTCTTGAAAGCCCCTCCCCCCCGAAATCCATACTGTCTTTCTCGGAACAACAAAATTTCATCCAGAGAAAAACGACTCTCAATTCAATATTGCGCAAAAGTATTTTAACCTTCATGTTATATCCTTCCTACAAATTATATTTTCGTATTTTTATATTGTGATTGTGAGCCCCTTTAAATACAATCCACGAGCCGCCACTGCAATAGGCTATGCGGTACATAGGTGCCCAGTGTCACGTAGTTCATAAAAATGTGAAAAACAAAGTGAGTTTACTTTGTAAAAAAATATAATTTATAAAACAAAATTCGTGAATAACCAAATTAAGTATTCGCTAATGTTAAAATATTCGGAATTTTCTATTTCGCGAATAATTAAAACTCGTGAATACTAGAGGATTACTGAATTGCGCATATATTACATAGTAAGCAAACTTTAGCCAGTTAGGAAACGCGTATCAAAATTGAAAATTCTTCTTCATTAATTTCCATCAATAAACGGAAATATATACTTCAAATCTTTTGTGCAGCCTGTATGTGATCTATATAATTTATACACACCGAATAATATGCAAAAATATAGTTAAAATTAAAAACGCGTACCACAACTGAAAACGCATTTACAGCAATGATTGTTTATAAACAGTACTGTAGCCAAATTCTTTGTGTGCCCCTGTAAATAAACGATAAGGAATATGCACACCAGGTTCTACAGTAAGCAACTACAAAAACGCCTCAGACATGTATGAATTCCAATATGTTTAAAATAGTTTAATATCATTAAAATACACCGCACGCGATTTTTCTCCATAGACTGAAATGTAACGGGATTCTTTTGATTGTTCTTGTAAACGATACACACTTTATTTTCAAAACAAAATGTGCCATAGTATTCACCAATAACATATATCGATTTCCTGGCAATCTGACTATATGTAAGTGAGTTAGAGCATCAACAGACGGCAGACAGACAGGCTGACAGACAGCCAAACCGAATTCATAATGTTGGAAAGGCTAAAGACTTTCTTGTTTCTACAGTTTAAGTTATGAACGAAAATCCTGAGAGTGACTTCGACTGAAATGCTCTGTATTTATGACTAAATACGTGCCTGTACTAAACATACTTGTTTCAGTGTGTTTTACCACTTTTTACAGTATGTCGCTTTAATGTTAATTTCCCTTGTATAGTTTTTTATACTATAAAAGCTGTGAAAACGAAACTTCTTTAAAACTCGATATTATCTCAATCGGAAAATTCTATGAACCCTTTGTCACGAACAAAAAATAAAAATTTAAAAACCCAACTTACCTGTAAATACGGAAACTACGGATTTTTTCACGTCCCTTGCAATTCAGTTATAAAAGGTTTTATGTATGATGCATTAAATATATCTTTAACTTAATGCTAAAACAATATTTTTTTCTTAACGTATTATCGTCTGATATAAACACATATAAACAAAATAGAAAATACTCATTTTTATAGTTTGATATTTTTCCTATTACTCTCTTTCGTTCTATCCGATTTGCTTATGTAAAGACCCAACGTTTCCAGTTATTAGAACAATGAATTTCATGTGAGACCCAATCCACATGAATTGCGTAATAGAAAAAACAGGAAAATAAATATTCATATTTTCTGAATAGTTGTCTCCTACAGTTATTCTACGTGTATAACGAAGCTTAACCCATTAGTTGTCAGCTTCAACACCCCCACCCCTGAGTGGAGTCAATGAAGGTTTTTTTAATAATAGAGCTTCAAAATTATGTATTTTTTAAATCGTCTATTTAACTTACAGTCAACTACATTAATTTTATAATGAGCCTTTATTTGAATGTAAAAGTATAAGTGATCCTTACTGTTCTTTAATCATGGATTGCGGATATATTGTCTGCTGTTTAAGAATTTCCGCATAAATATATATCTAATATTCTCTAATTTTGCAAGATATGTTAATTTTCATCTAAATCATACTTTATCTAACATCCTGAAATCCGTAATTTAATAACTTTTCCGAAACATTCATAAAACATAACTTTTAAGATAGGTTAACTCTAGGATAGATGGTCATAGAGGAGAGATGTTCAGTCTAAATATTTCCAAAACTTGATCATAGATTGCAACATAAACTTTCTTCGTATGAATTAGTTCAACGAGTTTGTTTATTGCGACGTGCAGTTGTATTTTTCGATTATAAAAAGTGTAATTTTAATATTTATTTAATTTAGTGGTTGGATTTTTTTTTACTTAGGTATCTGAATGTTTTTCAGTACGTACGTTATATATATACAGTGGAACCTGCCTAAAGTGACCACCATCGGGACCGGCTAAAATGGTCACTATATAGAGGTGGTCACTTTATGAAGTGTATAAAAATAGCACGTTAAATTTTTTTGTGCGCTCAAAAAATAAAACAAAATAAAATATATATATGGAAAAATACACTATATTAAGTAATGAATTGATTAATTAACAGTTGTAATAACTGATCTGCTAATTTAAAATATACTACATAGAAGATAATTAACTTAAAATTCACCTTATTTCTTTTGAATTCAGTTGAAGAACTCCCTCAGTGATTGATTTAAATAACACATAAGGACAAGGTACGCTGTAATTAATACGCATTTTTATTTTGATTGTAATTGTATAATAATAACGTTTCTATAACTGGCAGTAATAAACTATTCATTAAAAAAATATACAAACTTTTATAAAGTTTCATTTACAGCAAAAAAGTCAGAAATATTTCGTTGCTTAAAACACATTTCTTTTCAACAATTATGTTTTTCGTCACGCCTTCAAGTTTCCTCAATAAATCCAGCATTCCTGGTCAGTTATTTAGGGCATACGTTTTCATATTTTGCACATCTTTAACATTTCTGCTTCAGAAATTAATCATTTTCTTCTATTTCAACTTCGTCTTCACTGACCCAATCTTCTTCATTTTTAAACATATCGCAAATTTCTTGGTTCAAAATTTCTTGATCAACGGAAGCATTGCATGTTAGGACATCATTGTCAAAATTCAGGAATAATTAAGCATTCACTGGTTCATCTTCAAAAGGCAATTGATTTATAAGATTTTGCATATTCGAAAGGTATTGTCATCATTTGCAGACTGTGAATAACTGATATCTTCAGAAATTTGCTGCGAAAAGCCAGATTTTTCAAAGCATTTTGAAATTGTACTTTGACGTACCAAATTTCATTAATCTTAACCCACATTATGGCATCGAAGACGTTTATACATAACTCAATTTCATTTGCTGATTTTTATTCTTCTGCTCTGTAAATTATAGCCTAGAGCAAGAACTTTCTATAATGTAGTTTGAATTATTCCTTGATCTAGCAGCTGTAAATGCTATGTGGTATTAGGTGATAGAAATTTTACTTTCACATTTGAAAACGACAAATTACTTCAATGGGTTGGATAGTTATCTATAAACAATAGAATCTTTCTCTTCCTTTGATTCATCTGCTCGTTTAATTGTGTAATGCATTCAGTAAAAATACAGGATGTCATTCAGGATTTTTTATTTCCATACCACGAGACTGGTAAATTCCTGATGTTAACCTTTTGGAAACAGCGTATTTTTCTGGCTTTTCCTATCACAAGAGGTTTTAGTTTTTGTCCTGTTGAATTGCAAGCAAGCAAAATGGTAATTATCTCTTTAAAAATCTTTCCATCTTTCCATTTATTTCCAGCCATTGTTAATGTTTTATTTGGCATTGCCCAATAAAACAAACCACATTCATCAACGTTGAATATGTCTTCTTTCTTGTAATTCTCCAGCAAATCACAAATCTGCCTTTTAAAGGAATCTACTGATTCCATATCAACGTCATGAGATTCTCCACACTAAATTTTCTGAGAAATGTTATTTCTTTTCTTGAAAGGCTCTAACCAGCCGTTAGAAGCCATAAAATTTTCTACACTGAGTTTTTTAAAAACTCTAAAGCTTCTTTCTTGTAGCAGAGGTCCAGAAACTCGAGCATTCATCCCCTGCATTTTTTAAAACCATTCAACAGTTGCTTGATTTACTTTAAACATTAGGTTTTTCGAATTTTCCGACTCCTAGACTCCTTTGCATTTTCTTCAAATCTATGTAGCTATTCTGATTTTCTTTTTAAAATATTGCTCACACAAGTTTTACTGAATTGAAAATTTTTTGCTGCTTACTCTTTGACTATTTTTTTAGAAAATTTAATACCTTCAATTTTATCTTTTAAACACAACTCTTTGTACTGTTTAGATTTTTTAGATTTAGATTCTTTATTCTCCATACTTTAAGAAGAAAGATAAGTGCATTAAAAATAAAAGTTTGAAAAAGCTGCCAAAGCAATAAGAAAACTACAAGTCATACAATTAAAACTTAATGTTAAATGTTACAAATCTTACCAGCAGTACAATGAAAAAACATGTGTAGGCTTATTTTTAGAATTTCTGAGAATATATGACAAAGGAACTCTTTTTAAAATAAACCCAAAAAATCGTCAAGTCGTCTCCTCAGATAAACGTACGAGGTTGTATCAACAAGTTTTTGTTCTCACATAGAAATAATTGAGTAAAATTTATGAAATTGCTACATTGTATTAGTCCTTTTCTATATAGTCAACGTGCACAGTAACACATTTCTGCAAACGGTATTTCAAAGTGAGGAGGGACTATGTATTTCAGAAGGCGCGATAGAAGACCTAAAGGGGGTCATTTTCTAACTTTTTCCGACCCCCACATGCGACATATTGTTGAAAAGGCCTGTGATCACTTATTCATGTTATGCACCTCCCGAGGCCCTCCCCTCAAATTGGTCCCCCGGGGGCATGAATGATGTCCTCAAAATTTAGAAAAGTGTTTCTCGAAGGGCAAATTTGGGGGAAGGAGCTCGGGATGGGCATAGTTTGAATAAGTGGTCACAGGCCTTTTCAACAATATGTCACATGTGGGTGTCGGTAAAAATTAGAAAAATGTCCCCTTTGGGTCTACTATCACGCCTCCTGGAATAAATCGTCCCCCCTTTCTTTGAAATACCGGTTGTACAAATGTGTTACTGTGCACACTGACTATATACCGGGTGTCCTAAAAAGGACTGACTGATTTTAAAATTCAATAACTTGTAAATGGTGACAGATATTTAAAAAATTCTTGCAGGAGAGTTATGCATAAGATCAAAAGTATTTTTTACAGTGATTTTCAATTTTAGTTCGAATTACAAACAATAGATGGCGCTGCGATCAATAGACGCTAAATTCAGGCTGGATTTTTGGTACTTCGTGGCCCGGATAATACATTTCCATCTCCTTTTTCCGCATGGAACAAGATAAAGGACCAAAAATCGAGACTGAATTTAGCGACTATTGCTTACAGCGCCATCTATTGATTATAATTCGAACTAAAATCGAAAATCACTGTAATGAAACTTTTGACATTATGCATAAACCTCCTGCAAGAAATTTTTAAATATCTGTCACCGTTTGCAAGTTATTGAATTTTAAAATCAGTCAGTCCTTTTTTAGGACACCCGGTAGAAAAGAAGTCATAAAATGTAGCAATTTCATAAATTTCACTTAATTATTACTATGTGAGGTCAAAAACTTATTGATGCACCCTCGTAGTACTAACACGTGACTTAGTTAGCCTATGAGTAGCAGGGGAAAGCATTCCTATCCTATGATCTGTCAATATGCGTGGTGGGAACATTTCCTCATTAGAGAAAAATGGGAAGAGAAGGTCACCTTAGACGGGTACAAATATTATTACAAAAAGGACAAACTGATCACTTTATACATTAGGTAGGAGGTCACTAGAGATAAATTCTTGCACTTTCTAATGGATGAAATTAAAAATTTTAGAAAATGGTCCCTTGAGTCTTTTAGTTTGAAAATTTTCGGCATGCAGAAAAAATGGTCACATTTTACAGGTTCAAATAACATTGAGAGTGACAGGCTATCTGGTCACTTTACACTATAGCTAGGTGGTCACATTACCGAGCAATAATCACATAATTTTATATAAGCACGAGTAAAATTTTGCAAGAGCAGGCACTTTAGCCAGGTGGCCACTTTATCAAGGTGGTCACTTTAGCAGGTTCCACTGTATTTTACTATATTGACTTTTAAGGCACCTATATAATTTAATCTTTACTTCTAAGCCTAAAACGAAGATGTACAATGGCTACTGATACTTTAAATTTGGCGACTATCAGTCCTTCAATTTCAGGAGAGATGGCCACATTTAATTAATATTTCAAAATTATACGGAGCCATGATTTTAACTAAATATAAATAAATTTAAATGAAATAACGGTTATGTTTATATATAAATTAATTGATATAATTTTTTAAATTTTAACAAATATAAATGTTTTAATAATAATAACAATATAATAAGACCTAACGATTTGTATGTTTCAGAAAATACTGAAAAACAACAGAAACTTTCATAATAGAAACTAACAAAGTTGATAAATAAACTAAATTAAACTAATAAAATTAACGCAAGGGAAAAAAACACGACAAGTCCCGTAACAAAGAAAACGAAATACATTTAAAATTATCAGATTCTACAGGTTCCGAGTAAATAGAATTTGATTAGGATCACTGTGTTTGTTGTGCAAAAGCAAAACAATATAATATCAAATCCAAAAAGGATGTCTAGATAATAAGATGCCTAAAGTGGTTCCATGAAACGTGTACAAATTATCAAGATCTTTGCCAAACATGTGGTAAGATTTTACGAAAAGTAAATTATTGAAATTATACTTCAAATTTTGTTTATTCGAGTTTTGTTCACTGATTTTCCATCATATAACTGCATCCTTAGATATTGCCATATGTTTTCATGATTAACTATATGAAATATAATATATTTTTTTCTATTTAACTTCCCTTTTTAGGTGCGTTTGTAATTATATAAATACGTAGCACCTATAGTCGTCATTCAGTCCGTCCGTCTGTCCGTCCGTTTGTCTGTCCGCATGTAACAGAGCAAAAACTACCCAACCGAATGGTCTGAAATTTCAAATATATGATTGTTGCAAAATTTTGTCGAGCCATTTCAAATTTTATGAAAATCGGATGTATAGTTTAATTACAGGGACAGTCAAAAGTTTTTCTTTACATTACGGCCAATCGGAAAAATTATTGCAAGTGGATTTTAATGATATTAGAGCCTTCCGAATGATCTGAAATTTTAAAGATATAATTGTTGTAAAATTTTGTCGAGCCATTTCAAATTTTAGGAAAATCGGATGTATAG
The DNA here is from genome assembly GCA_963932465.1 of Maratus speciosus. Lineage (NCBI taxonomy): Eukaryota > Metazoa > Arthropoda > Arachnida > Araneae > Salticidae > Maratus > Maratus speciosus. The sequence continues at coordinate 169,815,991 of OZ010790.1, read as the reverse complement.
TTTAATTACAGGGACAGTCAAAAGTTTTTCTTTACATTACGGCCAATGGGAAAAATTATTGCAAGTGGATTTTAATGATATTAGAGCCTTCCGAATGATCTGAAATTTTAAAGATATAATTGTTGTAAAATTTTGTCGAGCCATTTCAAATTTTAGGAAAATCGGATGTATAGTTTAATTACAGGGACAGTCAAAAGTTTTTCATTACATTACGGCCAATGGGAAAAATTAATGCAAGTGGATTTTAATGATATTAGAGCCTTCCGAATGATCTGAAATTTTAAAGATATAATTGTTGCAAAATTCTGTCGAGCCATTTCAAATTTTAGAAAAATCGGATGTATAGTTTAATTACAGGGACAGTCAAAAGTTTTTCATTACATTACGGCCAATGGGAAAAATTATTGCAAGTGCATTTTAATGATATTACAGCCTTCCGAATGGTCTGAAATTTTAAAGATATAATTGTTGCAAAATTTTGTTGAGCCATTTCAAATTTTAGGAAAATCGGATGTATAGTTTAATTACAGGGACAGTCAAAAGTGTTCCGTTACATTACGGGGAATTGGAAAAAAATATTGGAAGTGCATTTTAATGATGTATCAGACTATGCGCTTTATGAAGTGCAAAACAATATACATTCAGTACAATATGGGGGAGCAAAAAATAATTATAAAACTAGTTAACGTACGAACGCACCCCATTTGCCACGTTTGACGAGCAATTTCCAACTTGTTCTTTCTTGTATTGGATAGCCATCTCTCCTCGGCTTTAAGGAGAGATAGCCATCTGCCATTTTAATTTCAATTTTGTTTAACACTTTTTGTTTTCAGTATTAATTTATTTTTTGCCTAAAACATTATGAGTATATGCATAAGAATTTTAAATATGTATAAATATTTCTTGTATTTGCATTCTGACAATTTTTATTTCAATCTTTAAAAACTATGGCCATCTATCCTAGAGTTACCCTATATTATATTATATTAAACACGATTATATTAAACACAACATTTGTGCTCTTCAACTAGTACTCTTATTGTTGGGATTTTTAAGGATAAATTCTTCCCTCTCTATATTGTCTCATTGAATTTATGTTTACATTTGAAAATAATTGTGCTAGTTCAAGATTCTAGTGTATTTACGAATGCGCTTTAAAAATTTTATTACGATAAGCGAATTGTTGTACAGGATACTTTATAATCATATCTCAATAAAATACAGACGTACCTGTCAACCACAAAACATCAGCATTTGTTGAAAGAGTTAGCAAAATACTCATACAGACCTAAATTCTCCTGACATTTCTAATTAAAAAAAACTCAACGTTTCCATAAATTTCGTTTGTAAAAACCAATTTTGGTTGTTATTATACAGAATTTCACAAAATTGCTTTTATCTAAATAAACCACATCTATTTTTGATGCAAGAAGCATACCAAAATCAAACCACTCCACTCCAAAAAATGCTTTCTCGGAAATAAAATGTTGGATTTTAGTTGAAAATCATTCTGTGGTGACCAGCTTTGTAACCTTTTAATTTACATTTATATTTTATTCGCTTTATCCAAAATTTAAAAAAAAATAGAGTTTTTTTTTAACAATCTATTCTATTAATTATTTGAAAACAACGTTTAAACACACAATAAAAGAAGCAGATTAGATCATACGTATACGTTTCGTGAGTACTAGGACTCACATCCTCAGTGTAAAAAACTTTAAAAACAATATCCCCCCAACTGCATGTACGGTGAAAAAAACCCAAATGTTAAAACATAATACCAAAAGACCATCAAGTTCTAACAGCCAATGAAATTAATGCGGAAGTTAAGTGTCGGACACAACAAATCCATCCAGAAAGTTGAGATGTATGGTGTACTAGATAAATCATTAATCAAGGAGTCTTTAAATTTATGGATATGAATAGCCTCAAAAAAGTCTAAATCCAGAGGAGTAATGTATTTCTTGATAATGGTAGCTGAGTCAAAATTAAAATTATGTCCCTCCCCCCAGCAATGAGAGGCGATAGAGGATTTCTGTAATTATTTTTTCTTTACATAGTTTCTGTGTTCATTAATTCTGTAACGGAGTTTTCGTTTAGTTTGTGCAATGTAGGACAAACCACATTGGCATTGAATGTTGTAAATGCCCCAATAATTATGTGGAGGAATTTGGTCCTTAAGTTGCGAAAAAGATAATTTATTAACCGGTTTAAAAACCACATTAAAATCATAATGTCTTAAGATATTAGCCATCTTAAAGCTAATGCTATTATAAAATGATAAAATGATAAGGTTGGAAATGGAAACCGCAGTAACAGGAGAATCAAGATTATTAAGATATTTATTAAGACTATGAGAAATTAAATTATTGATATAAGATAAACTAAAACCTCGATCAATAGCCACAGATCTAATGTAATTTAATTCAGTAATAAGTGAATTATTATCTGAACAAATTAGGCGAGCTCTATTAATCAAATAATGAAAAGCCGAAGCTTTTTGGGAAGGGGGTGACATGAATTGAAATGGGGAGGGGGGGGAGTGTGACAGCAAAAGGTTTACGGTAAACGCAAGTGTCAAAGGTGTTAGGCTGACGTGTAACCAACACATCCAGAAATGGCAATCTATTATCTATTTCAACTTCATAAGTGAATTGAATGACTGAATCTATTGAGTTTAAAATCGTTAATATATTGTCAACAGAAAATAGAGAAAGGTCCAAGAGTGCAAAAGAATCGTCTACATATCTACAATAAAATGGGAAGTTGATAAGGTTAAACATTTTAACCTCAAAGTAATGCATATATAAATCTGCTAAAAAAGGGCTAAGGGGATTACCCATTGCTAAACCATCCGTCATAGAATAATATTGATTAGAAATTTGAAATGAATTTTGTTTTAAACAAGTACTGAATAACTCAATAATATGGTTGATTTCATAATGTGTAATGAAATTCTTTTAATCTAGTAGTGAGACTTTGTAGTGCACCTTGAACTGGAACATGGGTGAACAGAGAAGTAACATCAAATGAAACCATGCGTAAAGAGGGGGAGGGGGTGAAGTTTTTAATACGATTAACAAAAGAACTAGAATTCTTAATAGTGTAAATATTAGAACTTGAAAGGAATGAAAAGCGTTTCACTAAATATTTAGCAAGAGGGTATGAAGCAGAACCGATATTGGATACGATAGGCCGGAGGGCAACACCAATTTTATGAACTTTAGGTAGAGCGTAAAAGCGACTACAGTTAGCAATAGACGGAATTAATGACATTTTAATACTGTCATCAATACAGAGAGAGGTTTTTATAAGTTTTCTGGTACTTGTTAAATCACTGTCAGAAGGATCCCGATTTAATTTAATGTATGGTCCGGATTGTAAGAGATTTTGCACTTTATCCAAATAAGCTGTTTTATCCTGTACCACTATTTGACCTCCCTTATCAGCTTCAGAGATAACAATGTCATCATTAGATTTTACAGAGGATAAAGCTTCTTTAAGATCCTTTGTTATGTTTGGTTTGAAATTCTTAGAATTGTGATCAACTGTGTTTTTAATGAGAACCCTAATGGAATCCTTTTGAGAACTAGATAGTTTGCTAAATTTGAAACTAAATTGATAGTTTTAAATTTAGCAAACTATCTAGAAAATTATCTTCAAATATATTTAGTAATAATAGTATGTTACACCATGAATTATCTTAAATTAGTTGTAACATATGAAAATTAGTCAAGTTTGAGGTTTTTAAAAACGTTATAAAAATCAAAGGAATTCAAAAATATCTGTGAAATGCATGCCTGATGTAGTGTTACATATTACGATAGAATTGATCACGTTTGTAAGTTGCTATTTATTTCCTTCATCTTAAAAATAACTTAGAAACTTTATAAAAATGCAAAATTCCATTTTTTCCTCTTTTATATGCTTAAAAATTTAAATAAAGGAAAAATCAGACAATAAAAATATTGAATAGTCGTAAAGATGAATAAGTCTATGGCATGCTTAAAAAAAGTTCAAGATGACCTTTTGATTCCTAACATAATAAAATTGGGTTAAAAAAGGTAACATTTATTGCATTCCATTTCAAATCTGTGCGGGTTTTTTACAACATTGCAAACGATTTCAAGAAAAATTAATTTACTGCTACCATCTATATTGATCCAGGGTTAAATTATATTTTTTTGTTCGACTGAATCATTTTTCTACTTTAATTTAAAATATTCTTCGGACAAAAATAAACTGAAAGCAAGAATAGAAAATTTAATATTTAAAATATATACTTTTATCTATAATGTCAAATACTTTTAAATTTTTAAGAGCTTTCCTTCACGTTCAAACAAGAGATAGAAACATTGTTTTTTTTCATCAACATATTTTACTATTTTTTATTCATTAAGGAATAAAAAGGCAAGAATGAAAGTTTCGATATTTAAAATATATACTTTTAGCTATAACGTCAAATAATTTTAAAGTTGTAAGAGCTTTCCTTAATGTTCAAACAAGTAATATAAATATTTCATTTTTCACTGAAAATTTTTCAATATCTATTTTTTTTCTCATTATGGAATAAAAATACAATTTATGACTTATGACAAAATGTTACTTATTATTCATTATTATATTATAAATAATTTTTAATATAACCTTTCCATTCTTAAGACTAATTATCAAAATTTAAATTTTAAGCATGTAAAAAACCTCGATTTTGCAACTTCTTTGTATGTACATTTCAATACTTGAAAAAACAATCCTGAAATCTATTATTTTACAGTTGCTCATAAATTAATATGATCTACTATATGCTGATTTTCATTAAAGTCTGTGACATGTCTGATTTTCTCATTTTGTATGAAATGACCCAATAATTTCAACAAAAGAAAGCTATGTGATTTAGGGTGGCTGACACCAGTAACTGACACCATAAAGATACTTTCTTGTCCAAATCACTATTACAAAGTTTTAAGCCTATTTTTCTCTTATTTTTGTTTTTGAAAGTGTAGTAGAGATACGTAAAAAATTATTTTGACAAAAGTTTAAAAATATATACTTTTTATTACTAAAAATTAATTTTTATTATAAATATGGCCAATAGCTCCAGTAACTGACTCATCGCTATTTTGAAAAACCAATATCTGAAGCATAAATTATTAGAGCTTAGACGAATAAGTTATACTTAGGTAGCATTACTTTCTCGAATTTAAAAAGAAAACGCATATTTGATTTAGCTTTTTACTGAAGTGTCAGTTACTGGTTAGGTGTAAATAACTAGGGGTTTCACCCTATAATCAATATCTCATTTAATAATTGGTTAAATCCTTCTTGGTCAGATTCCTTTTCGAATTTCCGATCCAAAAAGCACCCCACCAGTGGCCAAAAGGTTCTGCTCTCGAAGTTGGTAGACGGGAGGTGCTGGGTTCGAACCCAATCTCGCCCGTCGGCCTAATCGTTCGGAGTTTTCCGTGGTTTTCTTCGAAACTTGGATTTCCTTGCGTTAATACGGGTTAGTTTCCCTTAGGAAGGGCACCCCCGCTTAGGGCCTATATCTCTCGTGTTGATAATTGGCCGTCATAAACACAACCAACCGATCCAAAAAGATCGGTTGGTTGTGTTTTCAACTCAATTCAAAATTTTTAACGAAAATTAACGTATGTTTTATCCTGAATTCAAAAATACAAAATATTTTTGTCAGTGTTTTATATTAAGCAGTTTTTTGCTTGATTGACTGGTGGTCGTACATGTAATATCTATTGACTGATCTTCAGTTTTTACGACAATGCATCCAAATCTTAAATATAAAAATAGTTTGATATTATATTTTTAAATCTATTACTTTGTGATAAGTTAAATGTTCTATAAAAGGCATAATTAAAAATAATTAAAAACGTTTTAAAAAATTATTTTACTACAATATTAGATGTAAATTTCCAACTGGGCGAAAAATGTCCGGACCCGGATTCGAACCAGGGATCTCCTGGCTGAAGCCACCGGTGCTCTACCATCTGAGCTATCCCGGACAAATTTGGTGGAACTTTTTCACCCAGCTAACCTTAATGATTATAGCATCTGGTTTGAAACCTGGCTCCGCTCAACAGAATAAATCACAGGTAATGAAACTCCAAACAGCTTTATAATCTTTCTTAGTCATCTTAGAGAAAAAAGAACGAATTGAAATCATTATTGATTGAAGATTATTTTACTGCTTACATTGAAGGTTATTTTACTTCTTACTTTACGGGATCGCGGATTGTAACGCGATGTGTAAATAACGACGAATTCACTTTGAACAACGTAATTTTTTTCTTCGTTGCATGACATGCCACGCCGACCATGATGGGGTCAAAGAAGATAATTATGCTTGAGATATATTAAAATTATTTTAATTAGCCTCCTTACTACATTTAAATTTTCTATTTACCTGTAAACAAATTTTTACGAACAATATTAGTGTAATCCGAAAATAGACCAAAATCGCAGAAAATGTCCCTATTGTGGCATTTGTCTATTTATTCCTTTCATCTTAAAGAACTAGTATATATCAACCAGAATCATTGATAATGCATGATGTGACGTAGGGGAGATTAGGAAGGGTTGACCATACGGGAGGCTGCACCCACCCATCAGTTTTCATATGTAAAAGAATTTCAGAGTTTTATCAATAGGTGTCAACGATAGCTACTGGAATGCTCAAACAACAGTCTTTGTTTCATGCTGATAATCGAAATAGTTGTGTAAAAAATCAATTGTGAAGAGTTTCAACCTAAAAGTTGTGTTTTTTAGAAATATTTTGTAAGCTTTTTTCAGATAAAATATAGCATAGAAATTTAAGAAAGTAGGTTTCAAGTAATGCAGAAATATCGAGCTTTCATTCCAGGCATAAAGATTATACAATAAGTTAGGCTTAACATAACGATATGCTATTCATTAGAAAAGGACTATGTGGGGAGGCTTGACCCAGTCAATGTGAGGGAGGGTTGACCAGATGTTCAAAACTCCCGTAACACATTCACGACGGGAAACGAGAATTCTCGTTTTCATTCAAAAAACATCATTGACTAAGGGCGTGTCTTCTACCTTACAGAAAATGCATTTGTATCGTGTTGTCCATATTTTTTTAGATTGTAAGACATTTTATAATAAATTCGTACATTGAAAGATATTTACCGATGCATAAACTTGGGAAAAGTATCGAGATCACCAATTTACAAAAAAAAAAAAAAAAAAAAACTTTCAAATCAGGTGGGAGCTTCTACTGTTTTAAAATTCAGATTTGATAAAAATTGCCCGTCGGCAATGTGTTAATTAAGGAGTTTTGGAAATATTTTTATTATACACTGTGCATAATGAAAGATTAAGGGTTATATATAAAACTGAATGTAAATGTATTCTGTAAAGCTACAAAAAAATGGGGTGATGGAAAATGGGGTGATGGAACGTTTAAAACTGGTTAAAGAAAGATGTGAAAAATTGCTACAGTATCCACTGCACGAAAAAAAATATTAATGAAATATAAATGGAAAAGTTGATAGGAACTTTTTTTCTTTAAATATTACTTACAATAGGTAAATAGAAACAGTAGAAAAGGCGAGAATGTATGAAAGCAGCAGTCTTAACAGTTTCAGGGGCAATGATATGTTTATGAAATCACGTAATTTTAATGCCCAAACGCCACAATGGCACCAGAATTATCTAAAATCTTTTCCGTTTAATATGTATGGGAAATATAGCCTTTTTCATATTTCCAAATAAATTTTTCGTATATTCCGGTGCCAGTTATTTATTTTAACATTTTAGTACTGAAAGTACTTTGCCCCTGAAAGGGTTAAAAGATGTTAATAATAAGTTAAGTACTAATGCGGCTGGAAAAAAAAATAGCATTGATCGAAAAACTTTAGGAAGGTATGTAGACAAATTTCAACATGATGAAGAGAGTGAGATGAAGCCAAACTATGTGACAACTAGATTTGTCACATCAAATGTCACAAAAAGTAGGACAAGGATGTAAAAAAAAGTGGGACGGTGGCCACTAAATCCGGACATAATAATGCATGAAACCCTAAGAAAACTGAACCTTTCTCTAGCGGAATACTGTCTTAAATGTTAAAGTTTCATTTTCCCTGCTGCACAATTATAACTGCCCAGACAAAATCCTGTTTAAAACAAAAACTTTCTCCTCTGACTTGCGATTGAGTCTAAACAGGTTTGTTTAAGCTTCATATTTTCAAAAATATTTTTTATAATAATTAAAGCATGTAGCATACAGTTATTTAGCTTTTTTAAAACTGATTTTATTTCTCTTCACAAATATTTCAATATATAAAACAAAGTTGGTCAAGCCCCCCATATAATCGGTCAACCCTCCCATATGGTGGTAGCCTTCACCCATTATTTTTTCATGATTAAAATCAATAATTTTTCAAATTTCTTATATATTACAATTATGTACCAATTTTATTTTGATAACTGATTCTATAATGAATGAAATGATATATAAAACATTATTCTACGTTCAATATTTAAAAAATAAAAAATCATTTTGTAAAAAGTGAGTCAACCCTCCCTATTCTCCCCTATATCTAGGCGTTCACTAACTGGGTCAAATGATATGGAAAAGAAATTAAAGACAAATACTTAAATGATAAATAAAAGAACTAAAATAATGTATTCTAACCCCAATCTCTCCAAATAAGTTTATGCGCATTATTTTATTGTTTTGACTATCATTGAAATATTACTCTTTATATTCAGAAGATTTTCTTTATATTCTTTTACATATTTTATGCATTCATTTATAGAAAATTTTGTAAAAGAATTAATTATTTAATTACGTTTTTTCTTATAAATAATTTAATTATTTTCGTTGCAGTGTGGAACCAGAGAGTCATTTTTAAGGGTGGGGATTGATAATTGTAAGATATAATGGACATAGGAAAGTGCAATAAAAAAATCTCATCCTCTACACCTTATCCTATCCCCCGGTTCCGCGGCTAATGTGCAAGGTGTCCATAATTAAACGATCCTATTTTAGAGCTACCTACAGACGAAACTATTGTTCATAAAGTTGTGAAATTTTGTGGAAGGGAAAATGAAAGTATAATAATTTGTTTAATCAAACAAAGTTCAAAATTTTACCGGCAAATGGCGTTTCTAATCGCTTACATATTTAGCAAACATTTACGATGGTTTATCAATTTCGTTTATTAACTTTATCTGATCTTTACCAGACAACATTTCACGACATGCTCTTAGCATTTCCCAGAACACATTGCGGTCAACTGAGGAACACGATGTCTTACGATTACAGATGTCACCTGAAAATGATGGCCGTCATGTGGAACATGTTTTGTGGTAATAAAATTTTTAACTATTATAAATGTATGGTAAATGTGTAATTCATTAAAAAATGCCTGTACCGGCGAAATTTTGAACTACTTTTTTTTTTCGTTAAACGAATTCCCATACCTTTATTATCTCCTTCACAAAAGAACACAATTTTCTAAACAAAAGTTTCGTCTGTAGACAACTTTAAAATAATGTCGTTTAATTATGCACAACTTGTATTTTAACACAGCTTCTAACAAATTTACATTTTGTACTTATCTCGATTTTTATTTTACGTAAAGGATGCGTATAGACATTCTAATAGATAAAAAATAAAATCGCAGAAATAGTTCTTATTGGATTCATTTGCCTATTCATTGCATTTATCTTAATGGCTCTGGGCTTCAAGTGGATATCAAGAAGATTCATTGTTGCTGCATACATTTGATATCTTGGCGCTCTGTAACTGTATCTATAATGGCATGGAAAAGAAATAAAATAGACGGATAGTTAAGCGGTAACTAAAAAGAGTGAAAGAAGGTATTCTAATTAATTCTACCAAATAATGTTATGTGAATCACTTTGACATTTTGCCTATTATTAAAATGTTAACGCCACAAATAAATTTCTGGTGATGTTTTGAATATTTTCTGGTATAATTTATAAAAGTCTTGGTTTTGAAAAAATAATTACCTATTGCAATAAATCTTTTGACGAACTTATATTTTGTTATTATATCGCACCAAGCTCCATCTTAATAAACAATGGAACAATGTTAGCAGGTTCATGGATTTCCTAGTTGCGGGGCAACTTAACATCCAGTATAGAGGTAATGGGTGTTACTTGCAATGGGAGCCATGAAAAAAAGATGTTTAGACGCGGCTGGTGGCCACAAAAAAGAAGAATTAAAGTTTAAGAGTAAGAGAACTCACTAATAAAATAAAAATGTTAGTATAACCATAAGATAAAAAAAAGTTCCATATCATCCAAAACTAACAGTCCGTAGACAGGCGGAAAAGCTTCCAAAGGGAAGCCCCAATATAAAAAAAAGACTCTTTACAGAGACCATACAAAGATTAACTTAAAAAATAATGCAAAGCACAGTGCAAACAAATTTGGAAAAGAATAAAAAGTATTTACATATTTACAAAATGCATATTAATGCACATGTTAAATTAATAAAAAGCGATAATAAAAAACATAACTGAGGAGAGTTCATACTAACTGAGCAGAGAAAAGCAGAATTTTAAGGGTAACATGGGAAAAAGAGAGGACGGCGGACCTCCCAGTCTGGTAACTCGGTGAAAAATGATAAAATGATACCATGATAATAAAATAAAGGGATAGTAGGGTAATACAGTTTAAATACGTGAAAAAAGCAAAATATAACAGTAAAATGAGTTTTTTTTTAAATACAAAACTGACGAAACAAGACACGGAAAAAAGGCAAAAAGTTTATTTGGGGAAGAAATTACTCTTCATTTAAGTTAAGAAGGTTTGCAAGTTTGTCGAACTCTTTGATAATAACTACCATTTTTTGCTTGGGGTTATCATATTTTTTGGGTTGAGTTGAAATATTTTTGATGCAGCTTAAGAATTTGGTAATTTGAAAGACTTCTTTGAGTTCATTAAAAGTATTAACTATATCTTTGATGTCATTAGAGTAATTTATAGGGAATTTTAAATTTTGAGTGTTATCTGAATTTTCAGTAGTAGGGGAGGAAGGGGTATTTGACATTTCGCTGTCATTATTTTCAGAATTTAACAAGTTATAACTAGTTGATTGTTCAGTGGACATAGGTTTTTTGGTGTAGTTGAAATTTTTAAAGATATCAGCAAGAATTTGATTTTCAGTGGAGGAATTACTGACGCTATTACTTGTAATGTTTCGGTTATGTTTATTTTCGATTCTGTATGGATTTTTGGGACAACCATGGTAATTTGCGGGATGTCCAAGTCCGCAATTGGCACATTTAGGTTTAATTCTGCCCTTGTGTTCACAGACAGTGCTCAAGTGTAATTCTCCGCATTTAACACATTTGGCATCAAAGCCACATACCTCTGAGGCATGCCCGTACCCTTGAAACCTGTAGCATTGTTTTACCTTATATTTGGTAGTAAAGGCTTCGATTTTGACTGAAATGTAATGTATCTCATTTATTTTGTATATGTCCTCAAAGTTACTACGTGGAATAATATTAACCATATAGAATGCATAGGATTTCCTGTTTTTTTCTATTTTTAAGCATGGCAGCCCTCGTGACTGCAAAACCATGCTCTTCAAGGCTATCTTCAATTAGTTTAACATCAGTGTAACAGGGGAGACCCCTAATGCATATTTTCTTAGGTCTCAACTCCCGAGAGTCAAGAGTTGTATATTTTTTCTTATTTTGATCTAACCATCTTTGTGTTAGTCTATAGTCATTAACTGAAGTGCATTGTATAACTAAACGTTCACCTTTTAGAGTTATCTTAGGTTTTTCAGTATTTACCTCGGTAATTTGACGGGCTAGCATCGTCCAATTTTTGTCGACTTCTATGTACAAAGGGTTAGTAGTTTTTTTCGCGTTACCATTTTCCTGGGAGGTGTTAACACTATTATTAAGTTGCTCCATGTCAACATTTTCACTTAGATTAACTTCCGTCTCAATATTCTTGAATTTATTACTAAGAGGGATAGCAGAATTCTCCTCGCTTAATGGACGTTTAATTCCCTTTTTAACAGCGTTAAAAAGTTCATTTCTTAGGTTAGTAGTAGTGATAATTAGATTTGGGGCTTTCTTATATTAATAGAACAGAAAAATCTAAAGACAGCAGAATTTAACAAATTTTCAATAGTTGTCTCCCTTAGCAAATAGCTTCATAGCTAGTTTTTCTTACCTCCTCTTGGTCGGTTGGAGATGTAGAGTAACCATCTTTGGCTTTCAGATCCAAAATGTATTGATCAGAGAAGACGTAAAAATCAGTCAGAACATTTTTAGCAAAGTCCTCAAAATTTGATGAAATACTAGCAAATTGGTCCGTGAACTTGCTATTTAGCGAACATTCATTTACGATACTTTATTAATATTGTTTATTAACATTTCCTGGTCTCAAAGATAACATTTCACGACATGCTCTTAGCATTTCCTAGAATGCACTGCGGTCAACTGAGGAACATGCTGGTCTTACGATTGCAAATTACACCTGAAAATAATTGCCGTCATGTGGAATACGTTTTGTTGTAATAAAATTTTTTAAGTATCGTAAATGTATGTTAAATGTGTAATTAATTAAAAAATGTCCCATGGCGGGAAAATTTTGAACTATTTTGTTTTCTCTCAAACAAATTCACATACCTTCCTTATGTCCTTCACAAAATAACCTAACTTTCTGAACAAAAGTTTCGTCTGTAGAAATTTTAATCACCTTAACGGTCGCATTAAATTACGGTTTAAAAATTCAAATTGCTTACTGGCACCACTTTTGAAAAAGATATATTCATCTTATTTAATGACAGGTTAAATGATAGCATAATAAAGCCAATTACCCTATTTTAAAAAGCTGGTGGAAATAAAAAAATTTGAATGAAAGACACAACCCGAGAATATCAAGAGAGCGAGAATTAAGGGGTTAAAATAGGGTCGTTTAATTATGGACTCCCTGTATTTCAACACACCCCCTAACAAATTTACATTTCGTACTTATCTCGACCATTATTTTTTATTCTATGTAACAATGGGTGATGTCTTTCCGAAAATAAAATTGCAGAAATATTTCTTATTGGATTCATTTGCCTATTCATTGCTTTTATCTTAATGGCTCTGGGCTGCAAGTGGATATCAAGAAGATTCATTGTTGCTGCGTAAATTTGATATCTCGGCGTTCTGTAACTGGATCTAATGATATGGAAAAGAAATAAAAGTGACGTACAGTTAAGCGGTAAATAATAGGAGTGAAAGAAGGTATTCCAATTAATTCTACTAAGTAAACTTATGAGAATCACTTTGTCATTTTGTCTATCATTGGAATGTTAACACTACAAATGAATTACTAGTGATATTTTGAATATTTTTCTGGTATAATTTATGAAAGTCTTGGTTTAAAAAAAATAATCCTTTTTTCAGTAAATCTTTTGACGAATTTATATTTTGTTATTATATCGCACCATGCTCCATCTTAATAATTATTCATTTACGATAGTTTATAAATTTTGCTTATTAACTTTTACTGACCTCAAAGATAGTATTTCACGACATGCTCTTAGCAATTCCCAGAAAACACTGCGATCAACTGAGGAACATGCTATTTTACGATTACAGGTGGTAGCTGGAAATGATGGCCGTCATGTGGAACATGTTTTGTTGTAATGAAATCTGTTAACTATCGTAAATGTGTAATTCATTAAAAAATGCCCTGTGGTGGCGAAATTTTGAATTATTTATTTCCGCTCAAATAAATTCCCATACCCTCATTATGTACATCACAAAATAATACAACTTTCTGAATAAAAGCTTCGTCTGTAGTCAACTTTAAAATAGTGTAGTTCAATTATGGACACCCTATATAGTAAAGTGGGGACAGACGCCGCGGTGGGACAGATGCCACAGAGATTGTGTAGGCGACACTAGTGTTCCCTAGACCAATTTAAAAAGTTCGTAGTGTTCCTCTGTGCTGTGTGACGTGTTGTATGCGTTTCACCGCTTAATTGTAAGTATTTACATATTTATGCCAGTTTTTATGGCTCGATTCTAATTGTAGGTGCTAAAATTATTGTAATGAAGTTTTATTACATATTTTAAGAAAAATAAACAGAGATTTCATCCCAAAATCGATTGCAACTATAGACTAGATCCTCGTAGAATACAGACATGTGCTTGTCTTTCTCTCGCGTCGCTCACATGACAAAAAATGGCGGCGCGGCATCTTAACCGCCACTATGAGACAGATGCCTCAACGAGGTTGAGGGACAGATGCCGCAAAATATATTTTTGTTTTCCGGTTCAATAAATTTATCCCTGCAATTTAAGTAGAACTTACATTTAAATGAATGTATATTAGCGCATTCTGCTACTTATCAAAATATTCTCAGCAACAATGTTGGTTCACCATGCGAGAATAAGGAAAACGTAGGCCGTTTACAATTCTCACCATCTAAACTGTTAAACAAAATCTCTCCTACCCCAATGGTCAAAAGACCTATACAGCCAAGTAAGAGAAAGTAAAAGGATGCAAATATTACAAGCACAGAGTTTATAAACAATAAAAAAGAAGAAGGAAATGAAAAACAAAAGAAACGGTAAAGCGTCAAAAAACGACAACTTGGCGGAAGTAAAATGTGTAATAAAAGGTGAGGGAAAGATCAACTTGAAGACGTATTACTTGAGGAAAAAACTAAATATGAGTCATCTTCCGAAAATGGGTAAATTGTTCCTCTTATCGATTCTGATGGCAAAACTGGATTGGAATTTGATGACTATGCATATGTTGAGTGGCTGGAGTCTTATCAAGGAGCAGAATCTAAAGCGGGCAGGATTCAGCGCGTCAAATTCAATCGATAGCTGCATGAAAAACGCTTGCTTTACTTTTGCAACGGATAGTGTGGTGTGATTCTGGGCGAATGAAAATACAAAATCAAAGAATGAAAAGAAAGGCCAAAAATAAACAGACTAGGGTCTAAATAAAATAGAAGATACTTACATTAAGAGCAAACTGCAATGTTCGCCTGGATGTATACCATTGATTTATATCTTTTTTGGAATTATGCTGTCTATTGTTTCCAGTAATTATGCTATCCACTCATGTAAATGCAAATGGTTTTCTTTTCTTTTTCACTTTTTGTCTTAAGTTTTGTTTATAGAGATTACACTTTTGCATTTTCATTAAACTTTTCACAATTTAGTGATATATATAATTTTTGTAAGTTTACTGTTACTTATTTTCGTTTTAAGTAGTTTGGGAAAATAAAAATGTGATTTGCTTAAAAAAAAATAAACAACCTAGCATTTTTCTCCATGCGGCATCTGTCCCACACCCCATGCGGCATCTGTCCCACACCCCATGCGGCATCTTATCCAGCGCATAAAAAGTTATGTTTAAAAAGGACCTGTGGGAAAATAATTATGCCTTCTTTATTAAGAGGGTTTTATCTTGTTTAACATAGAAATTAGATTCCAAAGGGTTTGATCAATGATTTCTGGTACTTAGTTTGTTGTTTTTTGCTTTATTGTACATTTTAGAAGAAGAAAAGAAAAAGTGCGGCATCTGTCCCCACTTTGCTATATTTCCAGTACACACTCTAATAAATATACATTTTGTACTTATCTCGATCATTAATTTTTATTCTGTGCAACGATGGCTATAGCCTTCCGAATAGATAAAAAATAAAATCGCAGAAATGTTTCTTATTGGATTCATTTGCCTATTCATTGCTTTTATCTTAATGGCTCTGGGCTTCAAATGGATATCAAGAAGATTCATTGTTGCTGCATAAATTTGATATCTCGGCGCTCTGTAACTGGATCTATAATGACGTGGAAAAGAAATAAAAGAGACGGATAGTTAAGCGGTAAATAAAAGGAGTGAAAGAAGGTATTCTAATTAATTCTACTAAATAATGTTATGTAAATCACTTTGACATTTTGCCTATTATTAAAGCGTTAACGCCACAAATGAATTTCTGGTGATGTTTTGAGTATTTTCTGGTATAATTTATGAAAGTCTTGGTTAAAAAAAATAATTACCTATTGCAATAAATCTTTTGACGAATTTATATTTTACTATTATATCGCATCAAGCTTCATCTTAATAATTATTCATTTACGATAGTTTATAAATTTTGTTTATTAACTATTTCTTTTCGCTCAAACAAATTCGCATACCCTCAGAATGTCCATCACAAAATAACACAACTTTCTGAACAAAAGTTTCGTCTGTAGACAACTTTTAATTAGGATCGTATAACACAAAAGTAACTGAAAATTTTCTCAAGTTTTATAAAAAATATTTTACACCTTAATTCTTATTTAAATCTGTTTAACATATTTTCTTCACATTTTTCTTCTTTGTGTCTTTTAAACTTATTTTACAATGAAATCTCTGGTTCGAACTGAAATATATTCATATGGTAGGGCTCAAAATGACACCTCACGGTCTTTTTAATGTTCATTATGAACACCCTGTATTTCAACACGCTCTCTAACAAATTTAAATTTCGTACTTAGGGGCTATGCATATATAACGTTATCAACTTTTTGGAAATTTCGGACCCCCTCCTCTCTTTACGATATCATACGTTATCATTCCTTGACCCCACCCCTTTATGATATCGTTATCAATGTCAAAGAAATATTTTTATTTTTGCAATTTTTTTTATTTTGTTTGTAGTGACATGCAGAAACAAATATGGTTATACATTTATTATTCGTATACTTTGTTTTATTCAAATGAAGATAAGTCAGTAAAATAACACAATTATATGTATATAAAATGATTTTATATATAATAACACTTAAAAGAAACAACTAATATTTAAAGGTATTTAATAATAGCTTTTTGTTACATAATGCATTCAACAATAATAATGTCTTATTGCAATTGCTACCACATCGAGGCAGAACTTTTCCTCTAAACAGATGGACAGAATCCTTTCTCTTTTCTTTACTAGTATACAAAGCATTTCATACATACTTTGGACCTAGTTTCTCGAATAGCGGATTATATATTCATACATATATGACAGAAGAAGAGCAATGCCAAATTTTGCGGTATTCAATATTATGGAATTAAATAATTTTATAATCATTTAAAGATTTTAATACTATCTTTGCTTTTTCATAAAAATAGATAATAGACTAAAAAAGATAACAGACAATTTTAATGTAAAGAACTAATTACAAATAAAAAGAGAAAATTTTGTTTGGATCGAAAAACATAACAATATCAAAAGACATATCCCCCCTCCCCCTAGAGATATCTTAGGATATCATGTGCCAGGCCCCCCTCCCCCTAAAATGATAACGTTATATATGCACAGCCCCTTATCTAGATCATTAATTTTTATTCTACGTAACAATGGGTATAGCCTTCCGAATGG
The DNA here is from genome assembly GCA_963932465.1 of Maratus speciosus. Lineage (NCBI taxonomy): Eukaryota > Metazoa > Arthropoda > Arachnida > Araneae > Salticidae > Maratus > Maratus speciosus. The sequence continues at coordinate 169,798,596 of OZ010790.1, read as the reverse complement.
ATAAAAAATAAAATAGGAGAACTGATTCTTACTGGATTCATTTGCCTATTCATAGCTTTTATCTTAATGGCTTTGGACTTCAAGTGGATATCAAGATTCATTGTGGCTGCATAAATTTGCTATCTCGGCGTTGTCTAACTGGAACTAATAACATGGAAAAGAAGTAAAAGAGACGGACAGTTAAGCGGTAAATAAAAGGAATGAAAGAAGGTATTCTAATTAATTCTACTAAAAAATGTTGTGTGAACCCCTTTGACATTTTGCCTATCATTAAAACGTTAACGCCACAAATGAATTTATGGTGATGTTTTGAATATTTTCTGGTATAATTTATAAAATTCTTGGCTTAAAAAAAATAATTATCTTTCTCAATAAATCTTTTGAAGAATTTATATTTTGGTATTTAGTTCTATCATTTAACCAATAATGTTACTCCATTAGAATAGACAAAAGGATAAACGTGCACTTCCCGGGTTGCAGAATATAGATGAAAACCTTTGTTATCATTTTAAATGATAACCCTAATATTTTTTTCATTTAATAGATATTTTTAGAAGGCCCACTAACAATACCGAAAATCATATTTATATTTAAAATGTCGAACATGTGGGACATGTTTTGTTGTAATAAAATTTATTACTATCGCAAATGTATGCTAAATGTGTAAATCATTAAAAAATGGCCTGTGGCGGCGAAATTTAAACTATTTTTTTTTCGCTCAAACAAATTCCCATACTTTCATCATGTCCTTCACAAACTAACAAAAATTTCTGTTAAACGTTTCATCTGTAGACAACTTTAAAATAGGGTTGTTTAATTATGGACACCCTGTATTTCATCGCACCCTCTAACAAATTTACATTTCGTACTTATCTCGATCATTAATTTTTATTCTAATACATAACAATGGGCATAGCCATCCCAATAGATAAAAAATAAAATCGCAGAAATATTCCTTATTGTATTCATTTGCCTATTCATTGCTTTTATCTTAATGGCTCTGGTCTTCAAGTGGATATCAAGAAGATTCATTGTTGCTGCATAAATTTGATATCTTGGCGTTTTGTAACTGAATCAAATGACATGGAAAAGAAATTAAAGAGACGGACAGTTAAGCTGTAAATAAAAGGAGTGAAAGAAGGTATTCTATTTATTTCTACTAAATTATGTTATGTGAATCACTTTGCCACTTTGCCTATCGTTAAAATGTTAGGCTACAATTGGATTTCAAGTGATATTTTGAATATTTTCTGGTATAATTTATGAAAGTCATGTTTTTTTTATTATTATTATTATCTTTTTCAATAAATCTTTTGACGAATTTATGTTTTGTTATTCAGTTCTATCATTTAACCAATAATTTAACTCCATTAGAATAGATAAATGGATAAACATGTGCTTCCCGGTTTGAAGAACATTGATGAAAACCTTTTTTTATCTTTCCAAATGATAACTCTAATAATTTTTTTCATTTAATACTAGCAGACCCACCCGGCGTTGCCCGAGCCCCTGATGAATGAACCTCAAATTTGTATGATTTTGTACCTTTAATTCCCTTTTGTCTGAATTTATATTTTTAGATATATAAAAGTCGCAAGAAAAATATTACATTGAAGATACGTACTATTTTGCGTAAGTTGATTTTGGGAGTCTATGCGTACCGAAAGCGAGCGGAACTGCGACAAAACACTCAGGTTTTTACTGGTTTCGTGGACATTTCCAGACATTTTGTTTTGTAAAAAATATTTTTACCGCTCCGAACGTAAGTCAGAAACGCTATTTTTTTAAAAAGAAATCTAGAGACCCTCCCTCCCTCCCTGGAATTTCACGCACAACTCTTTTTTACACTTTATCTTTTGTGTTATAAATGTTCTTAAAGTTTCAAACAGATCCCCTTGCTAAATTTCCTAATTTTAACAAAATCGCGTTATGTTAGTTCCACATTCCACCATCAGGGAGCGCACTCTATTCTTAACAAAAGCTCCTTTACACAATCTATCAGTAGATATGTTACTCGAGGAGGTGGCGGTCTTCAGCAAGAATTTAAGATATTTGTTGAAATTACTATTCGGAAATAGTGGTAACTTAACTTTTGTCACATTTATATATACTAAGTAGCATGTATCTGAGGACTCCGTCAAAAAACCGCACCTGAAACGGTATGAAACTCAAAGGTAAAAAAAAAAGAAATATTTAGCCCCTCCCCCCCCCCCACCCGCCTGCCAGAAATTTCACGCGCCATTTTTTATAAACTTTTTCTAATGTGTTATAAACTATCTTAAAGTTTCAAGCAGATCACTTTTTCAGATTTCCTACTTTAAATGAAATCGCGGTCTCTTAGTTCCACTTTTCACCACCAGGGAGCGTACTGTATTTTTAACAAAACTGTATCTGAACGTAACTCCATTACACAACCTATCAGTAGATATGTTACTCGACGGCGTGGAGGTCTTAAGCAAGAAATTAAGATATTTTTGAAATTACTATTCGGAAATAGTGGTAACAAACTTTTGACATTTTATATTTAATAAGACTCATTTATCTCAGGACTCCGTCAAAAAACCGCACCGAAAATTGTAAGAAAGGTAAAAGTTAAAAAAAAAATCTATCGCCCCTCCTTCTCTCCCCACCTTCCCGAAATTTCACGCACCATTCTTATATAAACATTTTCTAATGTGTTATAAACTATCTTGAAGTTTCAAACAGATCGCTTTGTTAGATTCCCTACTTTAAATGAAATCGCGGTCTGTTAGTTCTACATTCCACCACCAGGGAGCGCACTCTATTCTTAGCAAAAGCTTATCTAAACGAAACCTCTTCACGCAACCTACCCGTAGATACATGGAGGGGGGGGGGGGGGTGCGATCATAACCAAGAATTTAAGATATTACTTTTGAAATTACTTTTCGAAAATAGTGGTTTCAAGTCTTCTGAAAATTTTATCTCGAATAAGTAACATTTATGCAGTATTTTTACAAATCGCACACCGTTCTGAAGAATACTACAATAAAACATAACGTGACTACCGTTTAAAATAAGCATATAACAGAAATAAACCAATTAGTGAAATTAGCGCCCCCCACTCATAAATTAAGGGTGCAAAAAGTTCTGTTCGAACATCCGACATGAGTTCCTACTGCCTGCGGCACTGTATAGTAGGCGGGCGATAAATTCGGAACATTTTTCTGTATTTAAAACATAAAAGCAAATATAACGCAATTAAAAAATGCGTTAAAAAAATGTCTTTAAAAAAACACTTCTGAAAAAACAAAAACATTACCAGTATCAAAAATGAGAATTTAAATTCTATTAAAACTGTTGCTACCCGCTACAGCAGCAGAAAGCATTAGAATTCAATGACTTATTGTTGCTAATTTCTAATTTCTAGTAGTAAAAGAGCCAGTAAGGAGTATTCTAATCTTTTATTTAACATTTAAAAAACACATTTCTTGCTATCTAAATAAGTCAGCATCAATCAGGAACCTTCAATTTTCCGTAAACCAACCAAAATGGCCGATTTTTTAGCAGATATTATCGCTCAACCAAACAAAGTATAAAAAAAACTCCAGAAAACAGTGTGGCAAACAAAAAGCTTACCAGGTTGTCAAGCTGGTTGCTAGGTTGTGACGTCATTTGAAACTAATACCTTCTCTTAAACGCTCATTATTATTAAATGTGTTTTCAAAGCATGTGTTTCACCTTCATGCTAAAATTTAATGTTTAGTTGAAAAAACAGTCACTCTTGAAGCATTAAGCACTCAAATTGGTTTATTTAATTGTATCCCGGTTTACTTAATTATTTCTGCGAAAGCTTTATACAACCAACCAACTGAAAGCAAGCGGAAACAAAGAAACGTATTTTTGATGAGCGATGCTTTATGAACCAACCAACCGAAAGTAATCTGAGGGAAAAAAGGCGTACTTTTGATGAGAGTGATGTCCGAATATTAATTAATTACTCAGCTAATAATTAGAATATTAAAATTCTGAGGATATGGTGCATTAGAAGGGGCCTTGGACACTTTAAAAAAAATTTTTGAACCTCGCACGTGCTGTAGATTTTGCTAGCCATCGCACACAGACAGACACACAGACAGACATATAGACAGACAAACAGAGCAATTTGTTCTTTTATTAGTATAGATATATTTTTAGAACGTCCACAAACAATACCAAAAATTATATTTATATTAATAATAAAGTTTTGAGAAATATATTAACCTTTGTATTGGCCTCAATAACGTCGAAGAAATCGTTAAAAATTACTATTTGCAATCAGTATTTTTTATTTTGGTCATTTCAATGGTTTAAGCGAATATTTCGGCTGCATGTCTTAAATTTGTGTTTTTTTTTGTTTTTTTTTTGTTTTTGTTTTTGTTTTGTTTTTTTACTTTATTGCTTTTTATATTGATTGATGAATGTTTTTCTTTGATGAATTAATTTCGTTATGGGATATAAGCTGGAAACAAATGCTGAGCTATTCATATTTAATTTAAGTCCAAATAGTTTTACTTTTCGTGATCTTATGCGCAGGATAGCAATAGATTTGAAAAAAATATCATGCTTGAAAGTTCATTTTAAAACAATAAAAATTGAGTACATTGCGTTACAGTTTTCAAATAAATTTCTATAAAGTTTTCATACTCATTGTATTTAAAAGTATATTTTATTCCCTAGTCAACAATGCAAAGATTGAAAATGTGCGATGTTTAGAAGTTTAAAAGTTGCAATAAAATTTAAATTTAATCCTCTGCTGTTGCCACCGTCAAAATGACGTCAGCGTTACGCACGGACACGTTTGTCTTTTATAATATAGATAGCAATGATTGTTCACTATGTGATGATTTAATTAAACTAAAATTGTTTTATTTTTTTTTGCTTTCTGGCCGAATTATATATCCTAATTTAGCTTGATCATTACTATTTATTATAATCAACAATGATATTAAGATACGAAAATAGTTGCCGAAATCAATCTTATAGGCCTCTTCACTATTTATTGCTCCATCTTAATAACTGTGGGTTTCAACTGGATATCAAGAAGATTCATTGCTAATGAATAAATGTGACATTTTGACTTTCGGCAACTGGATCAAATGACACGGAAAAGAAATTAGAGACAAATAGTTAAACAATAAACTAAAGTAGTGAAATAACGTAATTCAATTATTTCTACTAGAGAAAGTTATTTTAATTACTTTGACATTTTGGTTATCGTATAAATATTGATGCTGTGAATAAAATTTCTAGTGATATTTTGAATATTTTCTGGTATAAGTTATAAAATTTTAGTTAAAAAAAATAATTATGCTTGAGTTAAACAATATTTTTTTCAATAAATCTTTTAACAAGTTCATATTTCCTTATTTAGTTCGATCATTTAACAATAACGTCCCTCCATTAGAATAGATAGTAATGATTGTTTAGTATGTGGTGATTTAGTTCAACTAAAAATGTTTTGTTTTTTACTTTCTAACAGAATTATATTTTCTAATTTAGCTCGATCATTATTATTTATTAGAATCAACAATGATATTTAGATACGAAAATAATTGCAGAAATCCATCTTATAGGGCTCTTCTCTATCCATTGCTCTATCTTAATGGCTGTGGGTTTCAAGTGGATATCAAGAAGATTCATTGCTTCGGAATAAATGTGACATTTTAATTTTCGGCAACTGGATCAAATGACATGGAAAAGAAAATACAGAGGCAAACTCTTAAACAATAAACTAAAGTAGTGAAATAACGTAATCCAATTATTTCTACTAGAGAAAGCTATTTTAATTACTTTGACATTTTGGTTATCGTATAAATATTGATGCTGTAAATAAATTTCTAGTGATATTTTGAATATTTTCTGGTATAAGTTATAAAATTTTAGTTTAAAAAAATAATTATGCTTGAGTTTAAACAATATTTTTTTCAATAAATCTTTTAACAAGTTCATATTTCCTTATTTAGTTCGATCATTTAACAATAACGTCCCTCCATTAGAATAGATAGTAATGATTGTTTAGTATGTGGTGATTTAGTTCAACTAAAAATGTTTTGTTTTTTACTTTCTAACAGAATTATATTTTCTAATTTAGCTCGATCATTATTATTTATTAGAATCAACAATGATATTTAGATACGAAAATAATTGCAGAAATCCATCTTATAGGGCTCTTCTCTATCCATTGCTCTATCTTAATGGCTGTGGGTTTCAAGTGGATATCAAGAAGATTCATTGCTTCGGAATAAATGTGACATTTTAATTTTCGGCAACTGGATCAAATGACATGGAAAAGAAAATACAGAGGCAAACTCTTAAACAATAAACTAAAGTAGTGAAATAATGTATTCCAATTATTTCTATTAAAGAAAGTTATGGGAATTACTTTGACATTTGGGCTATCATTAAAATATTAATGCTGTATTGAAGTCATATGTTTCACATGGTGAAGTTTAATGTATTTTCCTCAATCATTTATTAAAATATTTGTTAAGATAATAAAGATAATTACGTTTGAGTTAGCAAATGAATTGTTCTATAAGACTTCTGGTAAAGTTACATTTTCTTATTTAGGTGGATCTTTGATATTTATTGCGTGATTGCAAAATATCTTGCCCTATTTCATAGATGGCAGAAACATGCAATATTGACTATGCTGATGTTTCTTTTATAACCATATTATTAACTCATAGTTATTTACATGTGTCGTGAGTGAACATAACGTTAAATGAAGTTTTTCTAGTTAATTTGTGTGCATGGTTAATATTCAAAATGGAAAATAAAAAGTTATATTTTCGTCACGTTAGGTTATATGAGTTTAAAAAAAGAGTAAGTGTTGTAAGTGCTACAAAAAATATTCAAGACGTTTATTTGGATCGTGCTCCCGCTCTTAGGAAAGTTAAATGTGGTTTTGTCGATTTCGAAAAGGTGATTCCAATTTCAAAGAAGTGAACTTCACTGTTTTCAGGGTCTGTGCGAAGAAAACTTCCTAAAGAAAAACTGAATACATATCACCCAGGTGCATAAAAAGTCTAGTGGACATTTTTCTCACGCTTAGGACATTGAAAGTGATGATGGATTATGCACTTAGAGAGTAACACGCCCTCATAGAGCATGTGATACACCGCTAAGTGGTTTGAGCTACAGACCTCCCTGATAGAAATCGCAAAGGATTTGCTAATTGCTTTAAGGTGACAGAGACGAATGTTTAAAGTTTTTCTCACGGGGGTCCGAAAGAATGAACATTTCTCTGCGGGAGAAAAAATTAAGGAGAGGAGAGAGAGTCAATCTGGAGACGGGAATTGGTGTGTGTGTTTGCTTGCATTGACGAGTGGGAAAAATATTTTCTCGGGCTGAAGGCACTACAGGTGCCGTGGTATGAGTTGAGCCAAACGCTCGGTAACTGCCTAAGACGACTTAGAGACTTTCCCGTTTTAGCCACCCGACCAACGAACACCCTGCTGTATGTAACTGTCATTACTGTGTAATAACTCAAATTGTATCTACAAGGACTCCATTTTCTACATGTCATAAAAGTTGACAACCCACGATATTAATATTTATTTCTTGTTGTAACCTAGTTAAGAATTCAAATAAAACTTTTGTTTAATTGTTAAGGTAGAAGGAGTTGTTTCTTAGCGCTAGCGTTCAATTAATTGATCGAGAAGCAATTCTCCACACAATCAAAACGATAAAATTCGTTTCTTGCGACCCTCTGGCATTGATAATGACTTAATCCGTGATTTAGTGAATAATAATCCACAGATTACAAGTTAACAAATTTCTGAGAGACTAACTGTGTACAATTTGATGGCATTTCGCCATTTAAATCAATTTGGATATACTTCGAAACGCGATGCATCGAAAATTGGGCACGAACTTTTGCAATCCTCAATATTTTGACCAACATTGTTATTGCAATCTGAAAAAAAATCTCATAAATGTTCTTTATCGGAATTCTTATAAGCCTATTCATTGCTTTTAAGCGGAGGTTCCTTCGATACGACTTGACTTTTAAAGCATTTTCGGAAAATTGTGTTTTCTTGTTTATATAATGCACATAAAAAATTGTTTTTGGCATTGAATTTATTTTACTTTTATCTATATGTGTGAAACTTTGTCATATAAAATTTTTGATATTTGAAACGATTTAAACTCCTCAAAAGTCTACTCCAAATGGCGTGTACGGGCTTTCCACACACGGTGTTATTGCATTTTTAATAATTAATTTGAACCTTCATATATAAGTTTTATTATATAAAATAATCCACCTTAAATACAACAAACGAATGATGGCATCATTGTTTTGTTTTCGAAAATAGCTGCACTTCACTTAATCGTATGTATACTTCTTGAAAATCCTAATATTGTTATTTAACCCCTTCGGAACCAGCGGCTTTTACAGAAATTTTATTCGGTAGGCACCACTTTTTTAAATGAAGCTACATTTGCTTAAAAGCCACTAAAATACTCTAATTAAAGAAAACAAATATTACTTTTCTTTTTTACTGATTCCCAAGTATGCTCTTTTTAAAGGTGCATATATGGCTAGTTCTGAAATTAAGTGGAAATTTCACTTTGGTAAATTGTAAAAAATAAAAGTTCAAATTGTCGCGTTTAAGTTGTGTTTCCAGCATTTTCTCAAGGTTTTAGAGATAATTAAATCATGATTTGAGGTCAAGGTTAAACTTTTTAAAATATAAAATAAAATTTCATTTTTCATATAAACATGGAGGTGACACATTATTCCATGGAGGTGACAACCTTGATAGTAGTGATGAATATAAGTTTTATTGCCCATTTACCAGATTGAAAAACATTTGTGGTTGCGATATTAGTCTGTTTTATTGTTTAAGAGGTATAATATGTTATTTCAATGAAATACAGATAGTTAAATAATACATGAAAACAAAAACTGGATTACAATATAGGTAAAGAAAACATACTCATGAGTAACATTGTCGGTGATAGCTTCAAAATGGACTGTAGAAAATACTTAAAAATACTAAATGAAGCGTGTTGCGTACTCGATGGATTGTCCACATTTATAAAACTTAACGAAAACATTTATTATTTACAAAAATATTCCAAAGGGACTGGCAGTGGTTGACACACTGCGCTTACGTCTTAAGAACACATCTTACTCAACTTCATCTAATCATCTGGCGGGGAATTCTCGCCCGCACTCCTTTCAGTCCAGAGCGCTTGCCCTCTCACTATCAATTATGATGCACGGAGAAAACACTACCCCGGGGATTGAAATGCAAGTTTCAATATACATAAACATATAAATTTGCAAAAATTATCATACAAGAAAAAATTATAAGATATAACAACTTACATACACGAAATAGAATAATTTCACTATAATACTAGATTAAATACAGAATAATATATTTTTTAGAGTTTGCTTAAGGAAAGAAAGGAAATTTGTTACTCAACTGGTAATATACAAACATCTCTGACATTTCTTTTAAAAATTCGGCCATCTGACAAGCGTAAATTCACCGTTCGAATTATATTGTCCCTTCCCTTAAAAACTTCAACTATTCTACCAACCAACTATTTGGTGGAAGGTAAATTTTCCTGCTTTATTAGTACAAAAGTTCCTTTCTGTACATCATCTTTTTTAAATTTCCATTCCCCCCTCTGTTGGAGATTATTCAAATAGTCGCGTTTCCAAAGTCTCCAAATTTGTTGACTAAATTTGGTGATTCTCTGCCATTTGGCTAATCGATTTTCATTAATCTCATCTAGTTGAGGTTCGGGGATCGAAGTGATTGCCCTATCGATAAGAAAATGTGATGGTGTCAAAGTTTCAAAATTTTCAAAATCTGGGTATAGTGGGGTAAGGAGGTGGGAGTTCAGAACTCTCTCAATTTCCGCTAGTATGGTTAAAAATTCTTCTAAAGTTAATTTTTGATCACCTATTACCCTTTTCAAATGAAACTTGAATGATTTTACTGCTGCCTCCCAGATGCCACCAAAATTCGGAGATTTGAGAGGAATAAATTCCCATTTGATACCTTCCTGGGTTAAAAAGTTACACAACTCCTCATCTGGGAAACTAACCAGTTTATGCAATTTTTTCAACTCGATGTCAGCTCCGATGAACGTTTTTGCATTATCCGATATGATTTTTGCACATTCCCTCTTCTGCCAAAGAAACGTTTTAGACTAGCTATAAAAGACTGAGTTGTGAGATCTAAAACAAAGTCCAGGTGTATTGCTTTGGCGCATAAACATATATACACTACTACATAAACTTTATTCAATACGCCCTTCCTTTGATTTTTAAATTTAATAGAGAAAGGCCCACAGTAATCCAGACCTGTCACCGAAAATACAAAATTTGGTGTCACACGTTTCTTTGGCAGATCGGCCATCAACTGGGAGCTGACAACAGGCTTATTTTTGAAACATGTTACACATTTGTGGACAATTTTCTGGCAATTATTTCTGCCATTAAGTGGCCAAAACTTCTGTCTTATGTGGAAAAGCAAGGCTTGTGGGCCTAAATGAAAATACTTCAAATGGAAATAATTTAGGATAATATCCTTTAACTTATGATTGGCAGGCAACACAATTGGAAATTTAGAGTTAAGCGACAAATCGGCATGCGACAAACGGCCGGCAACTCTAATTAACCCTTCATTTCCTAGGAATACATTTAAAGAAGATAATCTACTTTTGTGTTGAACAGGCTTACCTTTGTCGAGACATTTTATTTCATCCCGAAACTCACCCTTTTGTGCTGACCGAATTAAAAATAATTCGGCTTGCCTCACCTCTTCAAGGCTTAACGCTCCATTTCTTCTTTAATGAGGATTGCGACAGTTAAAAAAAATCTAAAAATAAAACTAATTATTCGTATTAATTTCACAAAATTATTAGTTAATGAAAAAATATGTTCAATCATACAAATGTCATTAATAATAGATAAAGTGGAAAGTCATAATTATTGTTTCTATGTCTCTTTTTAGTTCAGTTAAATAGATCCCCTATCTGGAACTACTAGTGATTGTGCATTATTACACATATCTAATGAGTCCTTCAGAAACTCTGGACCTGTCCACCATTTGTGATCTGAATAAGATTTTCAGATTTTTCACCTCTTGTCAGCAGGTCTGCAGGATTCTCGGACCCTGCACAGTGAAACCACCTGGATGGGTCTGTCAGCGATTGGATCTCTTTTACACGGTTGGACACGAATGATTTCCACCTATTTGCAGACCCCTTGATCCAATAAAGGGCAATCTGCGAGTCTGTCCATAGAAACATAGAAGATGGTCCCTTGCGATCTAGCACCTTCTTCACCTCACAAGTTAAACGCGCTGCTAGTAACGCACCTAAAAGTTCTAGCCGGGTTAATGACACTTTTTTCAAGGGTGCCACTCTGCTTTTTGATGTAAGCAAATTAATGGAAGATTGGGTCTTGGAATATGTTTGTAGATATATGACAGCACCGTATGCCCTGGGACTGGCATCGGCAAAGGTGTGCAGTATTAATTTATATTCACAGTCTTCAGGGAACTGTAACACATTTCTAGGAAACTTTAGTTGTGTTAATTGGGGTAACTCGGAACACCATTGTTCCCACAGCTTTGAAATATCGGGGGGAGGGGGGGGGAATTCTTCATCCCATGTTAGATTTCTACTCCATAGTTCTTGAAACAACCGTTTAATTCTTATAGTAAATGGCGATATGAGACCCAAGGGGTGAAAAATTCTGCCTGCTACTTGCAGAACAAACCTCTTTGTAATTTTTGCCTTGCACAAAAATTCTAATAAATTATCGATTTCCATCATCAACATGTCCTGTTTAGGTTGCCTCAACAGTCCTAATACCTTATATGTTTTATTTTTCTCAAAGGCCTGAGGTAAAGTACTGAACCCATTCTTCTCCCACGATTCCATTACTAATTCGTTGTTCGATATCGATTTTCGGAACGTCATACTAGCTTCCTTCATAATTCTGTGTGATTGTTGTGAAATGTTCAGTGCATCTTGTACAGTGTCAGTACCGGCTATAAGATCATCCATGTAAATACAACTGTTGAGGATTTCGGTTACTACCGGATATTCCTTCTTAAATTTATTAAGATGCTGTTTGATGGTGGCTGATAATAAAAATGGGCTTGAGTTCAAACCAAATGTTAGCGTAAGAATCTGTACATAATAACTTTAAACTCATCACCGTTGACAGGATTGTCATCTATAAACAGGAATCTTAAAACGTCCCTGACTTTTTTGTTGATCGAAATTTGTAAAAATGCCTTCTCTATGTCGGCCAAAACAGCAATTTTATTTAATCTAAAAAATTCAATAAATGGAAAATGTTCGGATTTAGGTTACTGCCTGCGTCCAAACAGTCATTTAGTGATAACTGTCCCGCTTCATGGGAACTCGCATCAAAAACAATGCGACATTTCGTGTATATACTGTCTTGTTTAAATACCGTGTGGTGGGGTAAATAAAAAATCGGGTTGTTAGAATTTTCTTCTGACTCAGGAACAATTTCAATAATTTTCATTTCTAAGTATTCATCTAAAATTTTACGATAATTTTCATATAAACTTGTGTCGCGTTTCATTATTTTTACGAGAGTAGCGAGCCGTGTTTCAGCTATCTTGTAATTATTGTCTAATTGTTCCCACTTCCGTTTCCATGGGATACAGATTTCATATCTGTTATTTGTAAACCGCACTTTTTCCCGAGAACCCTCTAGGACAGTGTTTCCCAACCTTTATTTGACCACGCCCCACCAAAGCATCTGTAACATACAGATGCCCCCCCCCCCCCCATGACTATGTAACATTTATTTAATCCTTTGCGGTCGAGTGTTGGCAAGTAGCCACCCGAGCTTTATATACATGATTCTATTTTTATATTCTATTCGCGTCACTGTATTTTAAAAGTACATTTTTAACTAAATTTCTCTTACACATTTTGTCAAAGTGCATGTAAAAAAGTTTCTTATAAAAAAAGTGGTGCCAACCGAATAATCGTGCTTGGGTGGGGAAGAATACGTCGGCCATTAAGAGTTAAAAGGGGAATTCTATTCACACAGTGAAACAGTAGCAGTGCCTTAACATTAATTATTCATTTCACTTTTTTTTTAACATCAAACAGATGAATATTCAGTCACAAATGTGTTTTTAATATAATTCTATGACTGCAATGAGACATTTATATTTTTTAGGTTAAATGTGTAGATTTAGATCTATTTTTAAATTGTTTCACATGTAAAAGATTCTTCGTGTGGCATATAGCAGAACGAATAGAAAAAGAAGGCTCATTCGATCGAAAAAATTGAAATCATAATCGATCGAAAGCGTCACAAAAAACTGTAAAATAAATAACCAGACAATTATAGAGATTTTTAATTATAAAAAAAATATACGTTCAAGTGTATAAAAATTATTGTTGTATAACTATTCTGATGGCGATTCTATTATTATAAACTTTTGATCGAGAATGTTTTGACTATGAAATAAAAAAAGAAAATGATTTTTTAAATGTTGCTTGTAATTTCATTTATTTTTAACCTACAACGTTATTTTTCAAAAAGAAAAAAAAAAGCCAGAAGAAACTTATAGCAAATGGTTAAGTAAATTTGAAATTGCACCCCTAAAAACCCAAATTTCCCCCTGGTGGGGCGTACGCCCCACGTTGGGAATCACTGCTCTAGGATATCTTCATTTTTTACATTACCTGGATCATCCCTAATTCCTAATGTCTCTAAATCCCAAAAGGCCTTCAAATTTAATTCATCTTGATTTTCTAATAAATGGCAATTATATTTATTTTCATTTTTATCATGTATAACTCCACGTGCAATCCATCCTAAGTGAGAGTTTTGTAAAATTATAGAAGTGTCAGGAATTTCTATTTGACCAGCTAATAACAATTCACAATATACATCTGCCCCCAAAAACACCTGAATTCGCTGAGGTTCAAAACATCTTGGGTTCGCATATATCAAATTGTGTGGTAGGTGCAGATTTGAAGTCTCTGCGGTACACATAGGGGTTAAATCTGTAATCTTAGGAACTAAAAACATGTTAGTGAATTTTTTAAATGTTCTATCTTTGTTTGAAATTTCGACATGTATTCTGTTTTTAATTTTACAGATTGCATCATTAAATCCGGAAATCACTGACTTTACTTTATGTTTCTCTAGTACCAGCATGTCTGCTGCGGAAAAAGTAATTAGAGATATGTTACTGGCTGTATCTAGTATTGCAACAAAAGGAAAAAAGAATTATTATTTCCTTTCAAATAAGCTACAGCTGTCGAAATTAACGCGTTATAGCTGGCGCCAGAGCCAGAATTCTGATCATAATTATTTTGACAGCTCAAGGTCTTCTCACTTGAAATAATTTCCACTGAATTAGTATTTACTTTTTCTTCATTTTTGATCTGAGGCTGATTCATAATAAAATTAATTTGTTTGTTTTCATAATAAGATTTTGAAAAATTAGCTCCATGAAGTGTGCTATGGTGATTCGAAAAACAAGTTTTGCATCTATTATTTAATTTATTACACCGATTAACGGTGTGATTAGATAAACAATTATAGCATAACTGTAATTTTCGTATTTGATTCAATCTTTCTTGAACCGATAAATCTAAATATTTTTGACATCGAAAAATCAAATGCGGTTGTTTACAAAATGCGCAGTTAAGTTTGTCATTCTGTAAAACAAAACTTTTTTGCTTATGGATAATTTCAAACCTAGGTTTCGTAACGATGTTGTTTTTTGTAAATTTTCTAAAGCTTTTGCTCTTTTCAGTAAAAAATCTATAAAAATATTCCATTCAGGCAATTCATTGCAATTGAGAGACATTTCAAAAGCTTTTCTTGACTCATCATCTATTCTTTGTAAAACGAAATACATTAGAATAGATTCCGATAAATTGTTATGTTCCAGTCCTAACTTTTTCAAGGCTCTTAAGTGGCTCAATAAATTATCTACCAGATTTCGTATTTCTTTCGCGTTTTCAATTTTTATTTTGTTAATACTCAATAACTCTGAAATGTGACTATTCACCAATAATCTTTTGTTTTCAAATTGTTTTTTTAAAGCTTCAAATAAAAAAGTATAAGCATCATCAATATTTTGTAATTGTTTCACAGGGCCAGTTAAGGCTGATTCTAAATAATACAGCTTTTGCGCGTCATTTAGCTCAATTTTATTATCAATTAAAGTCGTGAATTGTACCTTAAAATTCATCCACTCTGTGTAACGACCCGAAAATTGGGGTAGATAAATTGATGGTAATTTGATTTTTGCCTCATTAGAACTGCCTCTATCATTACTACTATTATGACTTTCAACATTAGAAATACTAGGCTTTATTAAATCAAGAAGACTTACTTCGATATCTTCTAACTGTTCTTCGATTTCGGTCAAGGAATTTTCAAAATCACCTAAATCCTCGTCAGATATTATAGAGTAGGCTTCGTTCCTTAATTCATCAGTCTTCTTTTTTAACATTTGAAGAGAATTTAATTTCCAATCCAGTTCTTTAGGGCCGAGTTTCGTTTTGAATGCATTTGATATTCTCGTAACCTGGCCACGTATATTTCCACGTTTTCGATTCAGGACCACAGTTCCTGAAATCACTGGAGTAGCAACAGACATTATATCTATAAATTCTATAACAAAGTAATTCAAGTAATCCAAGGGCGTTGATTCTATAAACAGTGTTCTAAATGAGCGCTGCGGCTCGAAGGGCCAAAAACTTTGTCGGCGATAGTTTCAAAATGGACTGTAGAAAATACTTAAAAATACTAAATGAAGCGTGTTGCGTACTCGATGGTTTGTCCACATTTACAAAACTTAACGAAAACATTTATTATTTATAAAAATATTCCAAAATGACGGGCAGTGGTTGATACACTGCGCTTACGTCTTAAGAACACATCTTACTCAACTTCATCTATTCATCTGGCGGGGAATTCTCGCCCGCGCTCTTTTCAGTCCAGAGCTCTTGCAGCGGTCTCTCACTATCAATTATGATGCGCGGAGGAAACAAACATGTTAACAAAAAAGACATTTTTTTAAATAATGTTGCAGTTTTGAGGGATTAAATCAAAGATATGTTGTAACTGATTGTTGACTTTCGGCTGTTCAACCACACAAATCAACTCTTCATAATCAATGATTGCTTCTGTCTCTTACTGAAAACAAATTTGTTCTTGGATCCCGAACTTTTTGCTTAATATTAACTTCTACGTAATCTTCAACTGTGGTCACTTTGCTAAATGCAGCTTAACAGGACACTAACTTAAATCTTGTGCATACTGTGGTACTTCATTATTATTTTTTCAGGAAGAACTAGTCCAAAGGCTTTCTTTGACTTTTGAAACTTCTCATTTTTTTCTAAATTTTTCTCACTCTGAGTATTTCAATAATGAACCGAATTCAAGACTTTACAAAATTTTCTGACTTTAGAAGAAACATTTTCGACTTTCAATATTTTTTGTACCCTCTCTTTTGCACTGTTTAATTTTTTAATTTTTTTTTACTTATGTTGTGTTTATATCTTTTCTTATATTTATCTTTTTCTCTTTTATGTTTCAACTTTTCATAACTTTCATTTTTAAGCTCTTTTTCAAGCAATTTTATTCTTCCGTATGCATTTGTTTTGTTTCTGTTTACAATTTTTCGATCGCTTTTTACCCGACTAGTACCTGCTCTACCTATCCCATATTTAGCATTCGCAATAGGATTGTTTGTACTTTCTGGATCATCATCTGTTTCTGGAGTAGTGGAATTTAAAATAACTTGCTGTAATTTTTCTTTATTTTTTTTCTTCTCTCGACTTTTCCTTGTCCTTTGCGCCTAATTCCTTCTTTGTGCATGCTTCTGTTGTTCACTCAACTGAGAAATAGCTTTATTTTTTCTTTTGTGCTTCATCTTGTAATACCTTTTGCGTTCCTTTTTCTTACATTCTTCATACAATTCTGAATTTTCTTTAATTTTATCCCGTCTTTTCTGTTCTGCTTCTTGTTTGATTTTTCTTTTCTTCTGTACAGAAATCTTTTTGCTTTTTGATCGAGCCATGATAAATAAAAAAAGTCCTTCCGGCCGGTGCCGGGAGGAAGAGGTAGCTTTCATATTCCTTATTTTAAAAAAGTCAACTTATATTATTCAAACACACGAAGCTCAATTAAGTGGAAACCGAATGTAGGTGATTCAATACTAATTTTTATCAATACTAAATCATTATGAATGAGAATTTTGCGAAATTAGTCAGCTTTATCCAAGCTGCTTTTATTTAAAGTAACTTATATTTGTCTGCCAAATTCGGCGATTTCTTAAAGTGCCTGTCATTTTAAGACAACATGGTGGATGAGGCTAACCAGTGAACTTGATCGAGACCTTAGTAATTGCTGTGCACATGCTCACTCACATCGGAATCGGTTGATATATACGAGTGCTGTCGCAGGCAAAAAATCAGATTTTTCAAAATGTCACCCACGTTAGAAATTGAAACTGCTATATCTGAGCCATTTTTTAAGATAAAGACAAACAAAAAATGCTCCTGAATCCTTATATCAAGGTCAAATACTTAAAAAAGAAACCTTTTTCAATTTCTAATTTTTTTGCACCTCACTTTAAATATATATATTTTTTAATTTAATGGCCGCCATTTTGAAACAAGATGGCTGATGAAGCTGGCCAGCGAACTTGGTCGAGATATTGATGTATACTATCCACATGCCTTCTTCCATCGAAATAGGCGAATACGTGTGGTATCGCGAGACAAATACAAGATCGTTTCAAAGTGTTAACCATGATAGAAATTCAAAGTGCTATAATTCAACCACTTTTTAAGATATAAACAAAAGAACAAATTTTCAGAAACAAAAACTGCTCCAGAATCTTTGTATCAAGGCCAAACACATAAAAAAAATCTTTTTCATTTTCCAATTTTTTAATACCTTTTTTTAAATTTTAAATTACATTTTTTTTTAAATGGCAACCCATTTGAAACAAGATGGCGAATGAAGCTGGCCAACGAACTCGGTCGAGACATTGGTATGTACTATGTACAGACCAAGTTACATTCAAATCGGTTCATAAATACGCCTGTTATCGCGAGACAAAAGTCAGGTCGTTTTAAAATGTCAGCCACATTAGAAATTCAAAATGTTATAACTCAGCCATTTTTTTAGATATAGACGAAACAAAACCTGTTCCTTAATCTTTGTATTAAGGTCAAACACATACGAAAAAACTCTTTTTCATTTTCCAATTTTTTGGTATCTCATTTTAAATTTAATTTTTTTTAATTTTTTTAAATGGCCGCCATTTTGAAACAAGATGGCGGATGAAGCTGGCCAACGAACTCGGTTGAGTTATTTGTATGTACTATGTACACATCAAAGTACATCCAAATTGGTTCATAAATACGTCTGTTATCACGTGGCAAAAATCAGGGCGTTTCAAAATGTCAGCCACACTAGAAATTCAAAATGCTATAACTCAGCCATTTTTTAAGATATAGACGAAACAAAAACTGCTCCCGAATCTTTTTATCGAGGTCAAACACATAAGAAAAAAATATTTTTTTCAATTTTCAATTTTTTGGTACTACATTTCAAATTAAAATTTTTCTTAAAAGTTTAAATGGCCGCCATTTTTAAACAAAATGGCGGATGAAGCTGGCCAACGAACTCGGTCGAGACATTGGTCTGTACTATGTATAAACGAAGTTACATCCAAATCGGTTCATAAATATGCCTTTTATCGCGTGACAAAATTCAGGACGTTTCAAAATGTCAGCTTCGCTAGAAATTCAAAATGCTATAACTCAGTCATTTTTTAAGATATAGACGAAACAAAAACTACTACGGAGTCTTTGTATAAAGGTCAAATACATAAGAAAAAAATATTTTTCCATTTTCAATTTTTTGGTACCACATTTCAAATTTTAAATTTTTTTAAAATTTTTAAATGGCCGCCATTTTGAAACAAAATGGCGGATGAAGCTGGCCAACGAACTCGGTCGAGACATTGGTATGTACTATATGCACACCAAATTACATCCAAATCGGTTCATAAATACAAGAGTTACAGTGTGACATAAGTCAGATATATATATATATATATATATATATATATATATATATATATTGATATATATATATATATATATATCAATTTTGAACGGAGGGTGGTTTCGGGATCTGGGGGTCATGATCGATGAAAATATACCAAAATTTTTTGAAATCGCTTTCCTCCGAACGGCTGCAATAGGTAGCTTTTTGTAAAGAAAGCTACCTAATACTTTAAAATATTAATGTGCAATTAGATAGAAAAAGTAGATTAATAGATAAATAGGAAATACAACACTTTAAATATATGACTGCTGACTGCCCTAGTGTGGTCATATTATTTTAATATATAAAATATTAAACAAATATTTTGTGTGTGTTTTCATTTATGTAATTACGTAGAATAGAAAAACTGAAAAAATAAATTTAGTTCTATTTTTATTATTAATTTTTTAAGTTTAGGAGATTAGGAAATACAATAAGAGGCTTTAAAATAACGTTTAATTAAATCAAAAATTTAATCTGCATTGAAAGAAGTACTGAAAGGTACTAATAAATCAAAGTTATAAAACATTGAATATTTTTGAATTAAAAATTTCAGTTTCAATATTTTTTTTTTATAATTATAAAATTATCTCAAATATAAAAATATATATTGAATAATTAAAAATATACTCTAAGCTCTCTTAAAATATTATTTACATCAGTAAATGTCACACCCATGAATCAATGTCACCTTCATGCTACAACAATGGCATGGAGGTGACATCCATGGAGATGACATATCTGAGATTAGGCTTAACATTTTCTAAACTATGCACAACATTAACATAATGCACCTTGGATACAAAATTAAATAAAGCAATTTAAAGCTACTTATCAACAGAATTCTGCTATTTTTAAAACTGACATAATTAAGGAGGCCATGGAGTTGACATGCAATTAAAGTACCCAATGGCAATTAAAAGTTTTTAAATTAAAACTAGATAAAATAACAACATACCATGATTTAGAAATATTCCATCCAACAAGTAGCTTCCAGTAGTTAATTTTAATTCCAATTTCTAGATTATTCTGCAATCTTGTAGATTTTTATATAACTGTAACTGATATGTCATGGGAGTAGCTATAATTCTGGGGACAGAAGCGTCTTGGTCTGTAATTTTTTTTAAATGTAAATATTGAAAATTTTCTTTTAAAAAGTAAGTAAAGTACATCCATTTTTTAACTTAATATATTTTATACGGTTCTTTTCGTTTATCTTATGGAATACATTCATGTTGTAAAGTAAAAACAGGCATGGGGGGACATACCATGGAGGTGACATTTAGTATGATTTTAATTTACTTAAAACAGTTTTAAATTTAAAATTTATTCTAAAGTATTTTATTATACAAGTTTTAGATGTGCCTTCATAGATTATCTATTTAGTTGAACAGTTATTTGTATAAAAATACAAAAAATTGATTGGGACTCAAATTTCCATTTAATTTCAGAACTACCCATATGCACCCATGGTCCCGAACAGGTTAACACCTTTATCGGGTAATAAGAATTTACTTCCCACTTAATGTTTATGGAAAACTGATCAATTCTCACCGGAATGTTTAGCAAAATAATTTGTTTTTATAATGCAAGCGAAAAAAATCCACTTAGTACTTTTAAATCCATCTGTTGGTACATTCTGGTGGCAGTGAATCTTTTCAACATTTCAACCACAGAATTGACTTGTCCAATAAAAGATTAAATTTTATTAGATTGTTAAATCTTATTATTGCGACGCTTTATATGGTGTGATGCTACAAGAAGTTTGTTAATTTATATTAATTTACTCTAGATAATTTTGTTATGCTAATTTTTTAAGGAGCACAATGTTGAAACGTGTATGCCCGTTAACATTTATTCAGTTTTTATTAAAGATGATTTTCTTTTTCAATAAACTCAATAAGAAAGGAATCACTGCAAGAGGAAAGGCATCAAGATACATATTTTAAAAGTAGTTAGAAGATGGAAAATGAAACGGTTATTTAAATGTATTCGTTATAAAAATATTTCGAAAAAGAAAGAAAAACTTTAAAAGCCCGTCTTCTGTTTGGTTATATTAAATCATTTTTCTTTCGTAATTTCCTTAGCAGTGATATTTTCTCTTATTTAGCTTTTTTTTAACTACTTAAGGTATGATGAAGCTATAGTGATCTTGGTTTTGATGGATTTCTTCAACGAGGTTATTTACACTATTATTTAATTCGTTATCACATTTTTTTTCCATTTTTCAGTTATCATTCGCAGAAAAAAATAAATCATAAGTCAAAGGTTATATTTTAACAGGATTTTATATATTTCAAATGACCGTTTAAAGGAATTTTTGAGTTCTGCTAGTGTTCTAAATTGTCTTTGTAAACTTGACTTTCCATAAAAACGAAACGAAATAAGATAGCAATGTTCGGTTTTGTGTGCGTGTAACAGCAACTTATAACGTTCAAATTATATCAAATAGGTAGTTTGTTAAATGTAGAAAAAGGCAAAGTATGTGGCGTGGTTCAGATAGGCGGAGTCGAAAACACAAATCTAAAGACATTTCCAAACAAAATACAGGTATGATCTACCATTTGAACTCTCAATACCAAAGTTGCACAACAAGGTTCTGTAGCTGGTAATGTGCTGCATAAAAAGGGCGCTGCCCGGCCAAGCACAAGTAAAGAAGAAGCAAAATTTGTTCAACTAATTTTCTAACGCAGTCCAACGAAATCCATTCGTACGGCTTTCAGACAGTTGGGGTTACCACTGACAACGATACACAGGGTGCTGCACCAGCACTTGCACCTAATTGCCTACAAAGACATGTGGAGGGTCCAATTTGTAAAGATAAATTTGGAACATCCTGTATTTCATTATCAGTTTGACCAAAACTTCAAGAAATTGACTTTTTGGTAGGTGAGCCAAATGTGGTCATATTTAAGATTTGCGGCTTTTTCATAATTTTCCGTTTACATGCTGATGGTCCATTTTTAGGTAGCTTTCTTTACAAAAAAGCTACCTATTGCAGCCATTCGGAGGAAAGCGATTTCAAAAAATTTTGGTATATTTTCATCGATCATGACCCCCAGACCCCGAAACCACCCTCCGTTCAAAATTGATATATATATATATATATATATATATATATATATATGTAACGAATTCGTCGCTACTCCAGTTATGGATCTTCTGTCGTGTCGTCGGCCAAGGCCCGACCGCTGGGGGCAGGGGCGCTAACCGCGGACGTGTGCGTGCCGATTTCTGAGCGAATCCTCGGAACTTCTATCATCTTTAGGTAGTCGCAGGCCGCGAGTGGTATCCGGGAAATCAAAGTCAGATTCAGACAGTAGTTATTCCAATAAAGACACAGTTTTTCCGGGGACCTGATTTATTGTTCCTTTGTTACATCCTTTTGAGAAATCAGGCCCCTTTTGGCTTGAGAGCTGTTAATTTACTTTATGGGCATCGGGCTTGGGAATTATGTGTACCGCTAAGCGATACTTAGAGAGCCGAGTGTCGTGGAGTTAGGGCATTCTTTTGATGGTCAAAAGCCCCGTCCGGGGACCTGTGCATCGGTATAAATATGCTGTATTTCGCATTATTCCAGCTAGGGGCCGTTGAAGTCAAAGGAGGCGTCTTTAAACTATAATTGGTCGTTAGCTGAATGATTGACTGCCCGGGATACAGGCTGTGGTTTGAGTTGGCCGATCGAATGCAGCAAGACTTATAAATTGCACTTATTCAGCAAAAGTATTCTTATGAGATGTGCCAAAACGCTCTCTAAAAGTTATAAAATGCGATGCGGGAAAACTGACTTATCAGGGGCAACCTCATTCAATCAACTGAGACACAATTACAAAAGCATTTTAAAAGTTTTAATTTTAACTTCTAAATTTAAATTTTAAAAAGGGACAAAAAGGGGGATTTTAAAAAGGGGCTTTTTTATCATTTCATACCCCCCCCCCCCCACTAAAACAAGAGCCACAGGGCTCGCCTGCAAGACCTGTGGGTCTTATCTCGTAAATTTAACTCAGGGTGTTTTTTGCTCCAGCTCTCAAGTCAATTGGACCTATTTTTACATTCATATCAAGTTACATAAAAATATTGTTCACATAAAAATATTGGTTACACTAAAACATTGGAATTCTTTAAATGGTGCTGCAGCAAAATAATAAGGGGACAGTCTCGAGACATGGGACCTTTAATTACACCAAACTGTCTCTAAAGCAAGTCTTTTGGATGTTTTTTGTAAATGTCTCTGGGTATTGTCCATTGAGAAACATCCTTTTTTGGTGTAAAATTGTAACATTAACATATACAGAATATATAACATATACTAAAATACTCAAAGATAAACCTACTGAAAACTATATAACATATTCAAATGTAAAAAATATTTACAAATACAAAATATTCAAAATTATAAAATATTCATTAATACAAAATGTTCAAAAATATAAAATATTCAATAATACACAATATTCAAAAATATAAAATATTCAATACTACAAAATGTTCAAAAGTATAAAATATTCAATAACATAAAATGTTCAAAAATATAAAATATGCACTAATACTATCAACACAAATATATTGTCTACCAAAATGCACTTTGGCAAGTTTGCATTTCTAAAAATACTGAATTTTCACACTGAGCTAACATAAAAGTAAAATACACTGTAATACTAACAACAACAAACACATTCCTTCTTATTCTACCTTTCTGTTTCGGTAGGGACTTTACTACTTCTTTGATGCAGCCAAGGGTTATTTTTATGAAAAACAAACTAAGTTGTCTTAAAAAAGGAAAACTATAGCTAAAAAATTATAAATATGCATTTGCTATAATTTTCACCATGCCCAGGGTCAGTGTGACATGGATTTTAATACTCTGAGGTGAATATCCTCCCAAAAAATGTGCCTCTTGCACAACTGAAAAAGGAAGGTGGGCAATCGACATTCACCTACAGAGGGGAAGCGAAGCAGTTTTGCCAGATTCTCCGTTCAACCTGGAAAGAGAATCTAGGAAAACAGTCCGGCTAAAGATGGGTGGCCACGGAGCGGAGGACCCCTTCATAGGTCACAAAATTATCATAATAATATAGTTATAAAAAAAACAAAAATTCTAACAGTACTTTTAAACTGTCATCATCATTCTACGCCGCCGGGGAGTTAGGTTACACGCCCAGCTGGGTCCTCGTCCAAATGCTACGAGCAAGGGGGACGATAGGAAAGCAAAAATAAAAAATTGAAAGATGAAAGAGATAGATTGGGTTTTATTCATGGTTGAGCTTAAGGTTTTGAGGTGGGTGGTAGTATCTTAACTTGGAGGAATGGACAATTTCAGAATTTCTCTTAAAATGTGGACTGGGTTTATCAATTTCAAAGGATACATCAGAAAGTTGTTTTAAAATGATGTATGGGCCAGAGTATGGCGAAGTCAGTTTACGGGTATTAGGATAATGAAATTCTTCATACATTACAATGTCACCAACTTTAAATTTTACAGGAAGGAAACGAGCATCATAACGGACTTTATTCTTTTTATGGTAAGCAATTGTTCTCTCTTTAGCCAATTTTCTAGCTTCCTCCACAGGGGGATAATAACTATTATTTGGTAAAGGAGGATCATATGGTAATTTTCCTAACAATAAATAACTAGGGGTGAACTGGGTTACAGAATGGGGAGTATTATTATATTCATATAAGACTTCATCTAAAAGCTTAGTCCAGGGTATTTTCTTGGTTGTGGAATTGACTTTACATTTTAATCTAGTGACAATAGTCTGATTTAGGCATTCAATTTTCCCATTCGTTTCTGGGTGATGGCTGCTTGTTAATCTGTGTTTTACATTGTAAGTACGAAGAAATCTTTTAAACCTGGAAGCTGTAAATGCTCCATTTCTGTCGGTTAACAATCTTTTTGGTACTTGTATCTGAAATAATTGCTTCAAAATGTTTGTATAAGTTTCGGTGGTTACACTTTTTGAAGGAAAACCCCACACATAGCGAGTTGCATGGTCAACGACTAAATGCAAATATTTTTTTGTAGAATTGTAATAATTAAATCCGCCAACAGAGTCTACTGCTAAACATTCAAAAGGTATATCTGTTGGGGGCATTAATTGCAATAAGCCAAATCTTTTTTGCCTACATTTTTTGTTTATCTGACAAGTGTGACAGTGTTTTACAAAATTTTCAATGTCCTGATTAATGTTAGGCCAATAATACTGCAGAGAGATTAAATTTATCATCTTATAAATTCCAGGATGGCCAAATTGTGTGTGGGTTTTTTCTAAGAGGGTTAGACGTAAAGACATGGGGACCACAATCTTATACAAACTTTTCTTTCTAATTACAACAACATCATTTATCTCAGTGTATTTTTTACCATCAACTGTTACATTTTCTTTTCTCTGATTGTCTCTTACTTCATTCAAGTCAAGGAGATGTATAATATGGGGTAAATTTTCTGAAACAGGCTGTCTAGATAGCATATCAGCTTCAACATTAGTGGAGCCTTTTTGGTATTTAATTTCATAGTCAAACATACTAAGTTTTAGGGACCAGTGGAAAAGACGTCCTCTTAAATTTTTAACACTTTTGAGCCAGGTAAGTGCCGCATGGTCTGTATGTATGACAAATTTTTGACCGTGTAAATAATGATAAAATTTATCTAAAGCATCCACAATCGCCAAACATTCTAACTCAGTAATTGCATAATTTTTTTCATAATCGCGAAGATTTCTAGAGTGATATGCTATAGGATGTAATGTTCCTTTTTCATCAACTTGTTTCACAACACATCCCACTCCATGACTTGATGCATCTACAAACAAATGACAAGGTGTTTTGGGATCAAACAACTTTAATATAGGTTTTTCAATTAAAGCATTTTTTAACTTTTCGAAAGAATTTTGACAATTTTGGTCCCATACATAGGGGACATTTTTCTTCAACAAATTGTTGAGAGGGTATCGAATGTTAGCATATTTTGGAATAAATTTGTGATAAACGTTTATAGATCCCAAAAAACGTTGTAATTCTTTTACATTCGTAGGTGGTGTTAATTTCTTAATTGTCTCTATATTAGGGTTGTCAGGTGTGATACAACCATTCGAGACTTCATATCCTAGGAAATTAATTTTGGATTTAACAAAATTACACTTTGACAATTTTAGTTTAAGGTTTTCTTGGACACAGATATTAAATAAGGTCTCTAAATGACACAAATGTTCTTCTTCATTTTGGGAGAATACAATAACATCATCAAAGTAACTACAGGCAAAGTCAATTTTGTATTTATTAAGGATTCTTCTGAGGGTACGGTTAAACCAAGCAGGCGCGTTTTTCCATCCGAATGGTAAACGATTCCACTCATATAATCCAAAGGTAGTGGCAAACGCCAGCTTCTCCGTATCTCGAGGGTGGATAGGGATGTGCCAATATCCACTGGCCAAATCAAGAGTGGAAAAAACTTTAGCATGTGCCAATTTATCTAACAGGGTGTCTATTCTAGGTAAGGGTTCTGCATCTGTTTTTGTAATGGCATTCAATTTTCGAAAGTCAATACATAACCGGGTTTTCTTCCCTTCTTCACGTTTATACACCAAAGTTACGGGTGATGAATAAGGGGAATAGCTTTCTTTAATGATACCGGCTCGCAATAAATTCTGAATTTGGTCTTTAATTTCTTCTTCTTCCTTAGGGGAAGTGCGATATGCTCTTAAAGAAACGGGGAGGTCTGATGTTAACTGTATTCTCTGGGGTTCAATGTTTACACAACCTACATCATATTTATCTTTAGCAAAAATACAGACATATTTGGCTAGAAGAGCAGGTAATTGTTCCTTGACAGTCTGAACATTTGGCACATGTTCAGTGGTCTCGAACAACTCCGGCTCAAAATTTTCTTCGAATATCTCTGCATTTTTAACTGTATTTTCCATTTCTGGCTGGTTAGTATATGTTTCTGATAAATGTAAGGTATGATGGGATGAATTTGTTGAAATATTGTCCATGAGAGGTACTTTCTTTTTCTCTTGCGTGATTTGCATTTTAACACAGTCAATATTCAATTTAAACAGTTTACAGTGGGGTAGCCCAATCAAAGCATAAGGTAAGTGATTATTAATTATAAAAAGTTCAACATTCTTAGAGATATGTCCTAATTTCAAACTAACAAGGCATTTTTCTTTCAAAGCTA
Organism: Maratus speciosus; assembly: GCA_963932465.1. Classification (NCBI taxonomy): domain Eukaryota; kingdom Metazoa; phylum Arthropoda; class Arachnida; order Araneae; family Salticidae; genus Maratus; species Maratus speciosus. Next base: position 169,771,306 of record OZ010790.1, on the reverse strand, counting down.
GAACACCTTGTGTTTGTGTGACCGATATACTCTGCTGAACTTTACATATTTTTAGGTTAAGTTTGTGGGCTAAATGGTAAGGAATAACACTGATAGAACTCCCTGTATCGATCAAACAAGGTAGTGAGCCTTCACTTTTTACATCAGTAATTTTTTGACAATTTCTATTTGATTTTTTGTAGCTAGCTTTTTCTTTTTGTACATGTCCGGACATAAGAAACCGTCATTGATTACTTGATATATTTTCAGATGACTCATTAGCTCTCTGATCTGGGTTGGGGTTTGCAAAATTCATATTGGGACTAGGGGTTGGAACTGCTAAGACTTGTTGTCGAAAAGGGCAGTATTCCACCCAATGATACGCATTTGGTATTCCTATATTAAAACAAACTTTGCATGGGGAGGGTGGCAAAGTGGTCTGGTGATGTACATTTGGTCTCGGTTGACCATTTGTCGTCGGTCTAACTGTATTTTGGGGATTTCGTGCTTGATTAGAAGCAAAAGGTCGAGTCGGGGGGTTTTGATAGGGAACTCGGTAGTTCCACTGCCGGTTATAATTCTGTCCTGTCTCATATGGGGGGCGAAACGGTCGCCATTGTCGATACTGATTGGGGTTTTGTGGGCTTGCATCTATTTTGCTCTCATTTCCTTTTCTGTCCAGTTGCAGCTTGCAAATTCTGAATACTAATTCACGCCATGAATGTGTATTTGAGGGGTTGCTTGCAATAACTAGCTTTTGCATTTCTAACGGCAAGCCCTCCGTTAATCCTTCCAAGATAAGCTTCTGGTCTAACCCTAAGGTTCTCCCTATTTTAGTCTTTTTCTGATAGTATTCATTCAGGTCCTCTCCAATCTTGTATCCAATACGGGAAAAATCAGTTAAAGAAAGAGTGTCGGGAGTTTCGTAATGTTCATTGAACAAAGTGACAAATTCGGACCAATGCAGCACATTTAAACAATTATTAATGTACAACGTAAGTGCACTGTCTTTTAAGTATTTCTGTATGTGCCTAATTTTCCAGAAGTCGTCTTTTTCCTGTTCTACACAAACACTCTCAAAATAGGCCAACCAAGCGGTCCAATTCATATTTGAATTAGGCGAAAATGCAATAATATCAGGTTCTATGGACATTTTCGGGCTAGCAGTTACTGAGTTGTGACCAGACCCAGCTTGAGCTGACAGGGTCTGTTCACCTAATGTTGTTACATTATGTGTCTGTGTGGCAATCTCGGACTTCTGAGTATCTTTCTCTGTATCTGATTTGTTTTCTAAGTCATTCTTTTCAGGTGGGGGAGTGACACTCATCTTGAAATACAAAATATTACAAGATTACACAAAAATATAAGGCACAATTTAAAACAAATAAAAATGGAATATTTTTCAAAAAAATTGCAACACAATATTTGTAACAAAAATGGGCTTAAATCTAAATAAAATTCAAATTTAATACATCTTTTTTTTTTTTTTTTTTTTTTTTTTTTTTTTTTTTTTTTCAAATAGAGATTTAAAAAAAAAAAAAAACGAACTTTGAACTAAAATTTTAAAATTCCAAAGATTTAACTACTGTCTAAATTTCAGAAAATTACTCTTATAGCAAAAATAAATAAAATAAACGTTGTCTTATTCTAATTTTGGCTATTAAAATGACAAACAATTAAAAAACTACCTTTTAAAACTGTATTCTTTTTCTCTTTTTTAATTCAAGAATAGATTAAAATGGTCTTACCTTCAACAAATCTATTCAAGGACAGCCTTACATATCCACAAACAAAACAACAAAAAAAAAACGATCTTCATAAAAATTTCCAGGATTAAATTTACTCCCTGCATAAAAAAAAAAGAAATCATTTTCTCTTTTTCTTCTTAACACAAATCAGTGAGTTATCTGCCGGTAGAAAATTCGCTTTTCAACACGGTTCTTCATTTTGACCTGGTGACCCACTTTCTCAGCTGATAACGTCCATGGCTGGGCTGGGAGGAGAGAGTTTTATTTTTCTTTCTTGCAAAGACTGTTTCAGAGGCTTGTTCGTTGGAGAAATAATTGATTTTCAGTAAGATAATTTTTTCTTGATTGCTAGGCAGATGAATGTTTTTCCCGTTCTTTTTGACCAGTCTTTTCCTTTTAATGACCAGATTTTTTTCTTTTTAATTAATTGCTAGGGAACGACACTTTTTTTTTTTTTTTTTTTTTTTTTCGTTTTCTTTTTCACTCATGGAAGGCAGAAAAAGGATTTGAAAACTGTTCTTTTTAGAGATTTCTTTCGTCACTTGTTACACACCTCTTGAGTTTTGTTGGAATTAATTGCTGGTTAAATAAACAGTAGATACGTCATTTTTTAGGACTTCATTACACATCTCGTTGTTGTTCTTGCTAGAATTAATTGCTGGAACTCTGGGATGTGAGCCGCGCAAATAAACCGTCCTGCCGACTTTTCAATGTAACGAATTCGTCGCTACTCCAGTTATGGATCTTCTGTCGTGTCGTCGGCCAAGGCCCGACCGCTGGGGGCAGGGGCGCTAACCGCGGACGTGTGCGTGCCGATTTCTGAGCGAATCCTCGGAACTTCTATCATCTTTAGGTACTCGCATGCCGCGAGTGGTATCCGGGAAATCAAAGTCAGATTCAGACAGTAGTTATTCCAATAAAGACACAGTTTTTCCGGGGACCTGATTTATTGTTCCTTTGTTACATCCTTTTGAGAAATCAGGCCCCTTTTGGCTTGAGAGCTGTTAATTTACTTTATGGGCATCGGGCTTGGGAATTATGTGTACCGCTAAGCGATACTTAGAGAGCCGAGTGTCGTGGAGTTAGGGCATTCTTTTGATGGTCAAAAGCCCCGTCCGGGGACCTGTGCATCGGTATAAATATGCTGTATTTCGCATTATTCCAGCTAGGGGCCGTTGAAGTCAAAGGAGGCGTCTTTAAACTATAATTGGTCGTTAGCTGAATGATTGACTGCCCGGGATACAGGCTGTGGTTTGAGTTGGCCGATCGAATGCAGCAAGACTTATAAATTGCACTTATTCAGCAAAAGTATTCTTATGAGATGTGCCAAAACGCTCTCTAAAAGTTATAAAATGCGATGCGGGAAAACTGACTTATCAGGGGCAACCTCATTCAATCAACTGAGACACAATTACAAAAGCATTTTAAAAGTTTTAATTTTAACTTCTAAATTTAAATTTTAAAAAGGGACAAAAAGGGGGATTTTAAAAAGGGGCTTTTTTATCATTTCATATATATATATATATATATATATATATATATATATATATATATATATATATATATATCTGACCTATGTCACACTGTAACTCCCGTAATTATGAACCGATTTCGATGTAATTCGGTGTGTACATAGTACATACCAATGTCTCGACCGAGTTCGTTGGCCAGCTTCATCCGCCGTTTTGTTTCAAAATGGCGGCCATTTAAAATTTTTAAAAAAATTTAAAACTTGAAATGTGGTACCAAAAAATTAAAAATGGAAAAATATTTTTTTCTTATGTATTTGACCTTTATACAAAGATTCCGGAGCAGTTTTTGTTTCGTCTATATCTTAAAAAATGGCTGAGTTATAGCATTTTGAATTTCTAGCGTGGCTGACATTTTGAAACGTCCTGAAATTTGTCACGCGATAAAAGGCGTATTTATGAACCAATTTGGATGTAATTCGGTGTGTACATAGTACATACCAATCTCTCGACCGAGTTCGTTGGCCAGCTTCATCCGCCATTTTGTTTCAAAATGGCGGCCATTTAAATTTTTTTTAAAAATTTAAAATTTGAAATGTGGTACCAAAAAATTGAAAATGGAAAAATATTTTTTTCTTATGTATTTGACTTTTATACAAAGATTTCGAAGCAGTTTTTGTTTCGTCTATATCTTAAAAAATGGCTGAGTTATAGCATTTTGAATTTCTAGCGTGGCTGACATTTTGAAACGTCCTGAATTTTGTCACGCGATAAAAGGCGTATTTATGAACCGATTTGGGTGTAACTTCGTTTATACATAGTACATACCAATGTCTCGACCGGGTTCGTTGGCCAGCTTCACCCGCCATCTTGTTTAAAAATGGCGGCCATTTAAACTTTTAAGAAAATTTGAAATTTGAAATGTGGTACCAAAAATTGAAAATTGAAAAAATATTTTCTTCTTATGTGTTTGACCTTGATAAAAAGATTCGGGAGCAGTTTTTGTTTCGTATATATCTTAAGAAATGGCTGAGTTGTAGCATTTTGAATTTCTAGCGTGGCTGACATTTTGAAACGTCCTGATTTTTCTCACGTAATAACAGGCGTATTTATGAACCGACTTGGATGTACCTTGGTGTGTACATAGTACATGCAAATATCTCGACCGAGTTCGTTGGCCAGCTTCATCCGCCATCTTGTTTCAAAATGGCGGCCATTTAAAAAAATTAAAAAATAAAAAAAATTAAATGAGATACCAAAAAATTGGAAAATGAAAAAGATTTTTTTTTGTATGTGTTTGACCTTAATACAAAGATTCCGGAACAGTTTTGCTTTCGTCTATATCTAAAAAAACAATGGCAGAGTAATAGCATTTTGAATTTCTCTTGTGGCTGACATTTTAAAACGACCTGATTTTTGTCACGCGATAGCAGGCGTATTTATGAACCTATTTGGATGTAACTTGGTCTGTACATAGTACATACCAATGTCTCGACCGAGTTCGTTGGACAGCTTCATTCGCCATCTTGTTTCAAAAGGGTTGCCATTTAAAAAAATTAAATTTAAAATTCAAAATGAGGTATTAAAAAATTGGAAAATGAAAAAGATTTTTTTTATGTGTTTGGCCTTGATACAAAGATTCCGGAGCAGTTTTTGTTTCTGAAAATTTGTTCTTTTGTTGATATCTTAAAAAATGGTTGATTTATAGCACTTTGAATTTCTAGCATGGCTAACATTTTGAAACGATCTTGTATTTGTCACGCGATAACACACGTATTCGCCTATTTCGATGTAAGAAGGCATGTGGACAGTATACATCAACACCTCGACCAAGTTCGCTTGCCAGATTTATCAGCCATCTTGTTTCAAAATGGCGGCCATTAAATTAAAATATATATATATTTAAAGTGAGGTGCAAAAAAATTAGAAATTGAAAAGGTTTCTTTCTTAAGTATTTGATCTTGATATAAGGATTCAGGAGCATTTTTTGTTTTTCTTTACCTTAAAAAATGGCTCAGATATAGCAGTTTCAATTTCTATTGTGGGTGACATTTTGAAAAATCTGATTTTTTGCATGCGACAGCACTCCTATATATTAACCGATTCCGATGTGAGTGAGCATGTGCACAGAAATTACTAAGGTCTCGACCAAGTTCACTGCTTAGCCTCATCCACCATGTTGTCTTAAAATGACAGGCACTTTAAGAAATTGCCGAATTTGGCAGCCAAATATAAGTTACTTTAAAGAAAAGCAGCTTAAATAAAGCTGACTAATTTCACGAAATTCTCATTCATTATATTGATAAAAATTAGTATTGAATCTCCTATATTCGGTTTCCACTAAATTGAGCTTCGTGTGTTTGCATGATATAAGTTGGCTTTTTTTAAATAAGGATTATGAAAGCTACCTCTTCCTCCCGGCACTGGCCGGAAGGACTTTTTTTCTTTCAGCTCTAACACATACCAAGTATACTTTTCTTTGTAAAATAAAATTTAATTATTTTTATAATACAATTTCAAAATTGTAGCTTGTGAGCCTGGCGCATAATGTTACAAAAGTAGCTCATACATTCAAATCACTTTTAAAATGTGAAAAATAACTCGGCAAACTATTTTTCTTCTAGGAGAGTATTACAATGTTCTTTTAAAAGTATTTAATTAAAGGAAATAAACACAATAAACATTCTTCAAAATATACATACGAAATCGGATTCCATGTAGAAAGTGCAGATAAAATTTTTGATTTTGTCTTAATTAGTAAGTCTCTAACACTCTTTATGCACATATTGCAAGCATTGATTATCCTCGCATTCTATTATTTTGTCTTCCTTACATAAATGACAAAAGCAGCCTACTTTTGGCTGGCAATCACGTGTACCATACATGGTAGAATCACTTTGTTTGAGAGCCGCTTTTGGCATTGTACCGGATTGTTTTTTGATTTTCTTATTATGTGTCTTAACTATTATGATCTGAAGATTCTTTTTTTTTAAATATATTTTCCGAGTTTTTCTTTTTAGCCTTCTTACCTTCTGGCACGAAAAGACTTTGAACCACTTTTTGTGCACGGTAGTTCAGAGCTTTTCTTTTGTGAGTTACTGATTTCTTTTGGAGGATCTCTGGTACACTCAATAGTGTGAAAATTGTCGAAGAAGTCTGATAATAAGAGGTAATAAATGGTAATACGTATTTCAGATATCCAAGTTGAAATTCTGAAAATTACACTTACTACATTGATTTCCCTATTTGTTTCATAACGTGGCACGAGTGTCGGGCGACCTTAAGAGCATGCATATGATCGCATATTGTACGACGAAAAATCTGATAAATTTATTAGAATTGAAGTAAATGAGGTTAAAGAGAAAGAAATAAACGTTTTGAAACGAATCTCAACTCGAAATTCTAAGAATGTAAACAGATGTAAAATTAAAATATCTTCTTATCTGGAAATTAAAATGCCTTCTCCTCAAAAAGGAAATCACTGCATACAATGATGGCCGACCAAGGAGATCCCTTCAAATTCAGTCACATGCAGTACAGATTTACGATGCAATTGCGCCATCTTTTGGTTGAAAATGAAATTAATTTTACTTTCTTTGTGTGGGCTACCTTAGAACACTGGTCAGCTTTTGCTCATCAACCTTATATGAAAAGAGACGCTTCAACAAGATCTTATAATATATCCAAAATGGGAGCTGCTTTTTATTTTCCTCTATTTTTTTGTTTTTAACATTTTTCGACCATATGTAAACTTTTATGGCTAAATGTAATAAAATAAAGTATGTTAAAAAAGATGATTGTTCATGTTCATGAAGAGACAAAAACATCAATTTTAAAAAAATCCATTTTCTTTTCAACGAAATCAAAAGATAATCCTCTTGGAAAGTAATTTCGTTGAGTGTTTTGACCAAATCCGAAAAATACAGATTAGAAGCCTTTGATTGGTTAAAATAAGTATTACTCATCAAAACTAACAAAACCAATCTGTAATAAATGTGTACCTTTTTTATTTCCTTTCACAAACTTATGAAGTAATTTCTGTTAAAACAATATTTCCTATAATGATGTTTACCAAAGATTTTGATATAAAAAGAAACGAAGGAATTAACGATAAAATTTTCTAATCTTCAAAATATCATTTCATACAGATTGAAGTACTTAAATAAATTAATGGACTTCAAACTTTTACAATTCCGTATTTTGTAAGGATATAGGGAACGTAATATAAAAACTGCCGAGCTTATTAATACATTTGTCAGTTAATTTGTCTGTTGATTAAATAAAAGAGTGATACGAAATATAAGTTTGATTTACCCTTAAATCGCTGTTTTGTTTAGACGAAGAATTTCTAAATTTTATTTACTATTTATTTATTTACTTATTTATTAGGGTTCCGTACTTGAAAACTAAAAACGGAACCATTATAAGATCACTCCTGTGTCTGTCTGTACGTCTGGCACAGCCATTTTAATCGTAAGCTATGGAACGTGAAAAATTCAAATTTACTGAAGTAATAAAGGCTATTGACCCACATATATATCGATTACTAGCAAATACCGCGGCTTTTCTCGCGTAGTGTTGAAATATGCCAAGTGATATTTGTATAACTATTTTTTATTAGAAGAAATTATACTTTTAGGAATAATTCAAAAATTACAAATTAAGCCACAGTTTGACAAAACTTAATTATTACACTGCAATAGACAGAAATGAGATTTTAATTAATTAAATAAGAACTGAAATTAATTCTAAAGAGATGATAATTTAGAAAGTATTTTGAGGCTTTTATGCTCGTTTCAAAGGATCATTTCAGTATTCATTTGAAATTTTGAATTTTTTAGAAACCATCTTCTTAGAACACATTTATATCTTAAAATTAACCATCATGTCAAATTCCAAGCTTCTTGTCTAACAATATACCACCTCCCTGGTGTTAGTGACACCAACATAAAATACCTACACTACATCGCCATTAATGACCGGCAATTTTCAATTTTAGACATTTTGTCGAATATTTAGAAATATACTTGTCGGATTCTTCTGGAATTTCAGGATTAAAAAGAACAGGTATGACCTCATATTTAGCAATGTCGATTTGATAAGGGGGACAATTAGGGGGCCAACAAAAAATCAAAGAAAAATAATAATACTTGGGATCACCCTGTATAATAAAATGCACGAAATGATCTATCGCTACCGAATATAAATAAACAGACATTGTGCAATATGTGTATTCTTTTGTGTAAGAATAGCACTTATATTAATAGAGATATAGCGATTTATTTAAAAAAATTAAAAAATTCTCGCATGTTTTTTGTTTATAACATACAGGGTTTTCAACCAAATTTACCGCCGATTTCAGAAAAATTGGCAAAATATAGTAGAAAAAATATAGTGTATTTGGAATATAAATATATTAAATATTTTAGGAAATATGAACAGTTGTATGAAATAATTTTTATCTGCGCATGCTCAAACGATAACAAGGATCATTTTACATAGTTTAATAGTCAATTCTATGGAGCAACTTATAAAAAACAAATCTAGTCAAATATCGTAAAAATTCAGAAAGACATCGGCGTTAGAGTGAGTAAATTTTTAGTTGTTCTCTAAAAGCAGCTGAATGATGAGGGGTTTTACACAAATTGTCATTTTTTATTAACTGACTTTCAGAAAAAAGTTAGTATTTATTGACTATCAACGAGTAGATTTGGAAAAAAATGCTGCGATTTTGATACTCCTTTTGATCATGGTATAGGCTCGTTCTAGTGGTTATCAGAGAAGAACTAAAGCATCAATAAAAAATTAAAATTAAAAAAAATTAAAAATTAAAAATGACAATTTGTGTAAAATCCCTTATCATTCAACTGCTTTTAGAGAACTACTAAAACTTTGCTCACTCTAACGCCGATATCTTTCTGAATTTTTACGATATTTGACTAGATTTTTTTAATAAGTTGCTCCATAGAGTTGACTATTAAATTAGGTAAAATGATCCTTGTTATCGTTCGCGCATGCGCAGATAAAAATTATTTCATACAACTTTTTATATTTCCTAAAATATTTAATATATTTATATTTCAATTGCACAATATTGTTTCTACTGTATTTTGTCAATTTTTCTGAAATCGGCGTTAAATTTGGTTGAAAACCCTGTATGTTATAAGCAAAAAACATGCAAGATTTTTTTAATTTTTTTAATAAATCGCTATATCTCTAATAACATACGTGTTATTCTTACACAAAAGAATACACATATTGCACAACGTCTCTTTATTTATATTCAGTAGCGATAGATCATTTCGTGCATTTTATTTTACAGGGTGATCCCAAGTATTATTTTTTCTTTGATTTTTTGTTGGCCCCCCAATTGACCCCCTTATCAAATCGACATTGTAAATATGAGGTCATACCTGTTCTTTTTAATCCCGAAATTCCAGAAGAATCTGACAAGTATATTTCTAAATATTCGACAAAATGTCTAAAATTGAAAATTGCCGGTCATTAATGGCAATATAGTGTATGTTGAAACACACACTGTCTCCGGGTCAATCCATTTCAAGAGGTCCATAACTGGTTGCTCGACCATTTTTAAAAAGTCTGAAATTTTTTGTACAACAACCCTAATATGATGGAATTTCAAAATGATTATTATTTTAATTTTATTAATTTTTGTTTATGCATGGTGGCCATCTTTGTTCCATAGTCTAAAAGAAAATCCCAAATTTTTCAAAAATGTCAAAAATCGCACTTTTGAGGCTTTGATATCTCTGGTGGGGAAGTTTTGGTTTCTGAGAATATTGTATGGTAGTGTTATGCACAAGAAATTTCAGGATAGAGATTTGACTACAAGCTGAGATATGGCAAGGGCAACATGTCAAAACGATACTGCCAAACTATTGTTTTGTTGTAGTCACAGGTAAGTATTTATCTCAGAGTATCATTTAAATTAATTTTTTTGATTATCTTTAAATAATAGTAACAGAAAATAAAGCATTTTGCAAAGCTTAGCAATTAATTTAAAAAATAATTATGCATATGGCCATACATTTTGTATGGTTTCAGTAATTTTTGTTGTAATTTTAGTAACTAAAATAAACCTCAGCACTTTTAAATAAAGAAAAAAAATATTTTTATATAAGACCTGAGACAAAAACTGAATGGGGAAAGAGAAGAGCTGTTAATGTTGGCATTCTTCTTGAGACATGATCAAACGTGTCAAAACACATTCCTGCTTGTTGATTTAAAAATCACAATTTTAATGCTGCTTGCCAATCCCTGAAACTTGTTCCTATCATTAGTATTTTCCTGTAAATAAAACATTATACAATGTTACCATGCATCAGCCTCAAGTAATTTTCAGAAAGTAAAGATATCCAAAGGCCTTTCAAAAGTTATACTGCGGAAAAATGACATTTTTGCATAAGAAGTAAGCTAAGAATTATTAATGAAGTGAGACCTTGCACATAGTTATTTCAATGTTTATTTCTATGAGCCAGCAGGGCCAAGATCTTCAATCAAGTTATCAAGAGATGACAAGACTTGGTTCCTACAAATAAAAGTTTGGGAAAGATAAAAATTGTGGTTTTTAAACCAACAAGCAAGAATGTGTTTTGACACGTTTGATCATGTCCCAACAAGTATGACAACATTAACAGCTTTTCTCTTTCCCTATTAAGTTTTTCTTTCAGGTCTTGTATAAAAATATTTTTTTTCTCTATGTAAAAGTGCTGAGGTTTCTTTTAGTTACTAAAATTACTTACAACAAAAATTACTGAAACCATACAAAATTTATGGCCTTAGGCATAATTATTTTTTTAATTAATTGGTAAGCTTTGCAAAGGGCTTTATTTTCTGTTACTATTATTTAAAGATAATCAAAAACATAAATTTAAGTGACACTCTGAGATAAATACTTAGCTGTGACTACAACAAAACAATAGTTTGGCAGTATTGTTTTGACATGTTGCCCTTGCCATATCTCACCTTGTAGTCTGATCTCCATCATGAAACTTCTTGTGCATAACACTACCATACAATACTGTCAGAAACCAGAACTTAAAATTTTTATCTCGTGCCCCACCAGAGATATCAAAGCCTCAAAAGTGCGATTTTTGATATTTTTGAAAATTTTGGGATTTTTTTTAGCGAAGAGAAAGCAGGTCCCAGATCTGGAACTAGGCGTGTGAGTGCAAGTACTTTCGGAATATTTGTAAAAAAAAAAATTATGTCATGTTCACAGTTTCCCTTGCTAGAAAAATTTCCTTTTGTAAACGGACAAATTTTGGAAAAAAACTGAAAATTTATGCTTAAATTTCACCAATAAGCAGTTAGATTCTGGAACTACTCTATTACAATATTTTTATCTCAATATATTCTGTACAAATTGCTTTAATCCGCATTTGAATTGGAGAAATAAACGATGAAATATTTACAGTTCCGTAAACCCTTCTTGTGAGAAAATTGCTGCAGACGATGAAACCAAGATAGCCACCATGCACAAACAAAAATTAATAAAATTAAAATAATAGCCATTTTGAAATTCCATCATGTTAGGGTTGTTGTACAAAAAATTTCAGATTTTTAAAAAATGGTCAAGCAATGAATAAAGGATTTTCTGGACCACTTGAAATGGATTGACCCTGTAAGTATCGCGGCCAACTTCGGAATTTGACCAATGTTCTTGCCATTCTAGCATAAGGTTCTTTTTCAGATGAGCATTCACATATGATACCGGGAAAGGCACCTTATCATTATGATTAGGGCAGTCATAAAGAATAGCGGCTTTTGCGTTTGCATCAGCTCGTTCATTTCCTGTCAGACCGACATGGGCTTTAATCCAACCTATCGAAAAAGTTTTCCAAGGATTTTTAACCAAAAGTTTAAAAATATTTCTTACAAAAATGTTCATCGGAAAAAGTCTTTGTAAAGAAAATACTGAAGACAAACTATCATTGTACAGTCTAGCATGTGAATATTCTGAGTGAATGAACCACTTTACTGCGTATTTAATAGCAGTCAGTTCTGTCTTATATACTGTATTGTAGGGTTGCAAACGTATTCCAAAGTCATGAATCACCCTGTCACCACTCATTACAGTGAAAGAGGAGGTTGTACCCTGGGCCATATTTGAACCATCAGTATAAATTGTAGGATATATTGAATCTGAAACTCTGTCCTTTACATCCCGAATGAAATGAAGATTCCTAAGACTATTATACTCAGGAAATTCAAAAGTCTTTAATTTCTGCCTTAAGTTGTCGCTTTTAATTTCATGATCGCTAATCATAATACTTCGCTTACCATGGAATAATTCATATCTTTTCGATATCATTTTCAACTTTATGTACAACGGTGGAACACCAGTGATTATGCAAAGTGAGTCTATAGACACGTTCCTATATGTCTTAATAATTGTCATTAAACCCGCTCGTTGACAAGAACTTAATCTTCTGAAACCGTGAGAATTGAGGTCGTTGAGCCAAACTTCTGAACCATAAGATATTTGCTTCTCTATTACCTGAAGATACCATATCTTCCTATGTTTTGCCAGAAGACCCCTGTCACGACTTCCAGTCTTTCTTATATCTATCAAAATTACGAATATTTTCGCTCACCATGTCCAGGTGATGCAACCAATTAAAACGGTTGTCTAAGTGGAATCCGAGGTAGGTAATATTTTGTTTAACAGGTATTGAAATTCCATTGATTTTAAAAATAGGATACCTTTTTTTAGAGTATTTTTCCCATCATGATAGCAGTGCTTTTTTTAATACTTAAGGATAAGTTCGGACTTGTACATATATTCCAAAAAGCCTGCAGAGAACTATTAATCTTGTCCTTCAAAGAGCTACGAGTGTCCTCGCCGTCCAGAATAACAAAGTCGTCAGCGTACGAAACAATATACAGATGAAGAAGCTTACACTCCTTAATCAATTTGTCGGCCAAAATTGTCCAAATGAACGGACCCAGACAAGGAACCTGGGGACAGCCATGGAGCATTATGTACCATTGCACACCCCCAGCAAACTTAAAACCAATACGGCGGCTTGACATGTAATTATTGAGTGTAAACTTGAGGTAATCGGCAATTGGGAGAGAATCAATGATCATTGCCATCGTCTTCCAGCACGCAGCGTCAAAAACTCCCTCTATATCCAACAATACAATCGTACAATACTTGCGAGTTCTCAAGATATGTTTTAACTATATCCGTACCATTTAACTATATATCCCTATAACTATATATAATCCGTTTAACTATATATAAGTTACCGTAGACATTTTCTCCCTAAAACCATGTTGGTTTTCTTCAATATAATTTTGTGATTCCAATACCGTAATAGCCGTAATAATTGGAAAAATGTTTCATAATCTATGCTTGAAGCATGATTTTTTTCTTTTTTATAAATTCATTTTGATAGAAAGATTTATAGGCATCTAAAATATATTTTATATTTTAACTATGAGAGGGAAAAAATAAAAATTGCTTCAAATTACATTCTAGTTTTGAATTATTTATGTATGTTGCAAGATTTCCTAATATTTTCCTCTGACTCCCTCGTAGATATGCATATTTTACTCTGAAAATGCATACAAAAATTTAAAAGTACTGTTTATACATTATAAAACAGAATCAATATTTAGTTTTTTAAGAATAAATTCAGATGCATAATTTCACAATTTTCAACACGATCTTTCATTAACTAAAATTTCGAAATTCTGAAAATTACTTCTGCACTTTTAATTTGAAATGAGAATGATAAATCGGTGTTAAATGGTTCTATCTGAGAAACTTTCTTAAAGGGTTACGTATGATAATTATTCATTCGCGGTTATTCAAATGAATGACTCTCAATCTCAAAAGTGATTCGAATGAATGAATCTCGATCTTATAAGTAATTCGAATGATTAATTCTGGAGAATTTATTCGTTATTCCATAGAATAGAAAACAACATTCTTATCTCTTTCACATATATTAAAATTCAATTGAATTTGTGACTTTTTAAAATTGATATTTATTCATCAATTTTATTGCATAGAATTTTTCTTATTCTATTACTTCTCATTTTAAAATTATCTTTATGTGGTCAAAATTATAAAAACAACTGAAAACTGTACAGAAAAGATTTATTTCTGAACTAAATAAAGTGAAATGTATACATAAAATATTTTTTTTATGCTAGAAATCATTGTAGAATGCAAAAATTGGAAAAAGCAAAATATGAAAAATTTTCTATAATTAATAAAATATGTTATCTTAAAAATTGGACAAAATTATAAGGACAATGAATGTTTTTGCCTGAAATACACTAATAATTAATAATCTCTCCCTTCTTCTCAATCACCTTTATTAGGCTTGTCGTCATGGTGTTTAACAGTTCCTTCAGAACGTTCTTGGAAATTTTTGACCAGGTTTCTTCGATGAAGGACATAAGTTCTTGCTTGCTTTCATATTGTATGCCATTTTTGCATATTTCGTGCGCCAGAATACGATACAGATTTTCCACTGGATTCAGAGCAATGTTTTTGGCCAGCCAATCACGTAGTTTCACGAAAATAGAATCAAACCATGATTTTGAAGTTTGTGAAACATGTATTGAGGCACTGTTCTGTTGGGCGAAAACGTTCCCACCCTTTATTAACGGTAACAGATTATTGCCGAATACATCAACGTAACTCTCAGAATTCATTCTACCCTGCACAAAAACTATTGGAGTAGTTCCACAAGATGCGAAACCTATTTAGACTATTACCACTTCCAAATGCACGCTTTGAGAATATTTCTTTTTCTCTACGGATGTCACACCATAAGTAGCGATAACAATCTGGTCCATCCAAATTAAATTTTTTCTCATCGGAAAAAACAACGTCATTCTTTTTTCCCATAGTAATGCATTTTTTAGCAAACTCCACCCTCAGTCTCTTATGAACTTTTGTAAGAGGCAGTCGTGACATATGTTTGTCACAGCGAACTTTTTTACTTTCTTCTATCTTTACAAGAAGAAAATATTGGATTCGTGAAAAATTTCGACTTCCGGTTTTCGACGGATTTATACGTTTTAGAATGCCCAGGACAGGATTTGATGGTTTTTAGAAAATGTCTGTCTGTGAGTCTGTCTGTCACTCTGTCACTCTGTGAGTCTGTATGTGACAAACATTTTGTGGGCGCTCTATCTCAAGAACTAATGCACGGAATTTCACAAAACTTTATATTTAATTAGACCTTGATATAAACTGGACCTGATTAGTTTTTGGTGAAAATCGCCCTGCAGGTGGCGCTGCTATGCGGCATTTTCACGATTTCTGCAATAGCTGTATCTCAAGAACTACTGCACGGATTTTCATAAAACTTCAGATTCAGTTTGTCCAGGATATAGTTTGGGGATGATTACTTTTTGTGAAAATCGCCCAACAGGTGGCGCTGCTATGCTGCATTATTCATGCTTATCGCAATAGCTCTAACTCAAGAAAAAATGCACGAATTTTCATCAAACTTCAGATTCAGTTAGTCCCTGACATAAATTAGTGCTGTTTAATTTTTGGTGTAAACCGCCCAACAGGTGCTGCTGCTGTGCTGCATTTTTCACGATTCCCACAAGAGCTGTATCTCAAGAACTATTGCACGGATTTTCATCAAACTTCAGATTTAGTTAGTCCTTGACATGAATTGACGCATAAATTAGTGCTGTTTAATTTTTGGTGTAAATCGCTCAACAGGTGGCGCTGCTATGCTGTATTTTTTGCGATTTCCGCAATGGCTTTATCTCAAGACCTAATGCTTGGATTTTCAACAAACTTCAGATTCAGTATACCTTGATATCATTTAGTGCTGCTTATTTTTGATGTAAATCGCTCAACAGGTGGCGCTGCTACATTTTTCAGAACTTCCGCTATAGCTCAATCTCAAGAACTAATGCACGAATTTTCATCCAACTTCAAATTCAGGCATACTTTTGATATGAATTGGTGCTAAATTGTTATTATTTCTTGTACTATTTAAATGATTTAATTGACGTGATTTATATAGAAGAAAGTTTTGTGATGGCCACAACATACTAGTTTATTTTTGTAAAAGACATCGAACAGTTCAAGCACTGCATTATTGGTTCAATTCACGTTTTATTTCATTTGACGTTTGTTTTTTAGAGCAAGCTCGCCTTATTATCATTCTTTTCTATAGTACAGAAAAAGATGAAGGCCTACCTGTATGTCTTTACCATTCATATTTACCGGAATTTTTATGATAATTGCAAATAACCGTTTTTGAACTATTAAGCTTTGTCAGAATGTGACGTACAGAAAGTCCTAAACTTTTGAATGCATCCACTTTCCCTTTCTCTTATTCCGAAAGCTTTGCACCTAACAGCATGATTGAAAGACAGTATATGACGATCCCAAACGTTTAGTACGCATTTATATCGTCTGGGAGTTCCATGTGCAGAACAAAAAACATGTAAATTTTGTTAGTATTTGAATACCAATGAAAAAGGCGTGAGTAAGTTAGATAAAATTGGGACTTACCCGTTCTTCAGGATACTTATCTATTTCGGTGTAAATCCACATTTTGTGTAATCCAATATAATGGTTTCCCAATGTAATGTGTTAGTTGTCATATTTTTAATCAACCACTCTTTATAACCTCCTTTGACAAAAAAATTGTAGACTATTATATCAAATGAATAAGCAGTGGTAACACTTTAAGCTATTTAATTCACATTGTTTAAATTGTGAAAAAGAGAGAGCATTTTTCATCCCTCTTCTCTGGAATAACTACATTTTCAGAATGAAAAAATATTTACATTATAAGATAATAAATCAGTAATAATAATTGTAATAGCAATATCATAATAATAATAATAAATCAGTTTAATGTCTATGAGTCACTCAACAAGTCATTATCTTTATCAAGGTTTTCAAGGTTAAATACATTTTTCACATTTGAAAAGATTTATGGCTGAGTTGAAATGACGCATTATTTATGTAAATGAGGAAATTATCTTTATCACGGCTAATTAGCTTGATTTATATCCATCAACGCATCCTTATTTCTGAAGTTTCATTCTCACACAAATTTAAGTTCCTTCTATGTGTTTGAAAAACAGGTTTGGGAACTGGTTTCGTAAACAGGTCTGCTATCATCAATTTGGTTGGGCAGTACTTTAGGTTGATAGTCCCTTCTTGCTTTAGTTGTTTTATCAGGTGGAACCTAATTTCAATATGTTTAGTCTTACTTGAGTGCTTTTCTAATTCTATCATCTTGATCGTGGACTGGTTGTCTTCATATAGGTCTATAGGTAAGGTTTGCTTTAGGTTTAATTCTTCCAGTAGATTGACTAGCCACTTTATTTCAATTGCTGCATTTGCTGCTGACACATACTCGGCCTCTGCCGATGATAATGCAATGCAGGATTGTTTCTTGGTCGACTATTGTATGGGGTTTCTTCCTAACATGTATAGGTTCCCACTCGTTGATTTTCGTGAATCTACATCTCCTCCCCAATCTGCATCCGCATAAACTTCAAGAATCGGTTTCTTTTCTCCGCTCAGAACTAGACTATAATTTTTTGTAGTCTTTAAATATCTTATCACTCTTTTTACTGCATTCCAGTCTTTCATTCTTGGTGATACATTTCTTCTGCTAAGAATGTTTACTGCTGCACAGATGTCAGGTCTGCTTATAGTTGCTAGATATAGAAGTGCTCCTATGGCTTGTCTGTAATATGTGTTGTTTGGTAAAATGTTATCCTCATCATTAAAGCGTGTGTAATTTGTTTCCATGGGTGTGCTACACAGTTTTGCGTCTTGCAAATTAAATTTATTGATTAATTCTTCTATTTTCTGAGTTTGATTTATCATGTAGCTTTTATTTACTTTTTTAATGTTCATAGATAGGTAGTTACTGATGTCACCTAAATCTTTTAGCTCGTATTCTTTATTTAAGCTCGCGATTACTTCCTCTATTATTTCGTCTTTTCCAGCAATTAAAATGTCGTCTACGTATGTTATTATGTATGTTGTGTTATCGCCCCTTTTTCGCGTAAAAAGGCATGAGTCAAATTTGCTCTGACTGAAATTCATCTTTTTTAGTGTTTCTGTGATTTTATCATGCCACGCTCTCGCGGCTTGTTTAAGTCCGTATATGGCTTTGTTTAGCCTACATACTTTATTTTCCTCATTTGGTTTAGCGAAACCTTCTGGTTGTGACATATATATCTCCTCCTCAAGCTCTCCATGTAAGAACGCGGTGTTAATATCAATATGTTTTACATTTAAATTTTGATGCAATGCTGTTATTAATAATGCTCTTATTGTTGTATATGACACGACTGGTGCATAAGTTTCATCATAATCCTCCCCGAATTTTTGTGAATATCATTTTGCAACTAAACGTGCTTTATATTTTTGGATTTTTCCTGTGTTGTCGCGTTTTAGTTTGTTGGTCCATTTGCAACCTATTATTCTCCTATTTGGTGGGGGTTCTACAATTGACCAAGTTTTGTTTTTCATAAGGGAGTTCATTTCGCTTTTCATTGCATCTATCCAATTTTGTTTATCCTTAAAATTTTCCATGTTTTCGATTTCCTCATAATTTTTTGGTTCAGTAGCGTTTTCGTTCTTAACCATGTATATTAACCTATCAGGATGTACACCTTTATTAATTCTTTCTGATCGTCTAAGTTCTGCTACTGGTTGATTGGACGTGGATGGTGTCTCATTGTTATTTGAAATTTCTATTTCTACAAAGTTTTCGTTAACCCGATTTTCATCTTGTTTTGGTTTGTTTTCTACTTTCTCGTTTCTATATTTAAATTTGTTTTCGAGAAATTTAACGGTTCTCGCGATCTTTATTTCATTTCCTCCTACATATATTCTATATCCTTTGGATTCATTATCATATCCGACGAAAATTCCCTCTATAGCTTTATCGTCTAATTTTTGTCTTCTGGCTTTACTGATATATGCGAAGGCTTTGCAGCCAAATACCCTAACGTAACTTAAGTTTGGCTGTCTGTTTGTCCATAACTCGTATGGCGTCTTTTCATTTGCTTTTGTCGGTAGTCTGCTTTGCAAATGATTTGCTGTGCAAATTGCTTCCCCCAGAACTTTAATGGTAAATTTGATTCACTTAACATTGTCCTTGCCATTTCAACTAACGATCTATTTTCCCTCTCTGACACACCGTTCTGGCTTGCGCAATATGGAACTGTGTGTTGATGTTTTATCCCATTAGCCCTGAGGTAATTTTCTATTTCATCTGATGTGAATTCCCCTCCGTTATCTGTTCTAATTGCTTTCGGTTTTTCTCCAAATTTGTTGCTAATTAACGCGATGAATTCTTTAAGTTTTTCGTAAACTTCACTTTTTCTAGACAATAGGTATATGATCGTAAATCGTGAGTAGTCATCAATAAAAGTCAAAAAGTATGATTTCCCCCCTATTGTCGGTGTTTGAATGGATCCGCACACGTCGGAGTGAATGAGTTGGAGTCTTTTAGTTGCTCTATACACTGCAATTTTTGGATAGGGTTCATCAGTTAATTTTGCCTTAATGCACGGTTCGCAATCTATGTTATGCTTACAGTTGTTTATTTGGATTCCTCTAGCTAATTCCTTTTGCGTAATTTCTTTAATTGATGTTAGATTTCTATGTCCTAACCTACGATGCCATAATTCTAGGCAATTTTTGTTGTTGCAGCTTTGTGCTACGTTTGCATAGTTTTGGAATGCCAACTGAACTTCGTATAGGTTATTTACTTTTCGCGCTTCTAAGCATATTTCTCCGTTAAGTTTGAACATACATCTATCATTTCTGAATATAATTTCACATCCATTTTGCGTCGCTTTGCTAACCGATAATAAATTTGTTTCGATTTCAGATACTAGTAATACATTTTTAAGTGTTATTTCATGAACTTTGTTGTCTGATGTTCGCGTGTTTATATTTACGTCACCTGACCCGTAACTGATAATTTTTTTCCCGTTTGCGATAGTAACATTTGTTTTTTCGCGTGATCTTATTTCTGTAAACATTGATTCTGAACACACAATATGGCTTGAGCTGCCACTGTCTACTATAAATGTTTTGTTTTCTATTCCTTGTGTTATAAAGGCGTAATTTTTATTTTCGCTCGCCCTCCATGTATTGTTTTCATTTTCAGAGTGACTGTACCTACGGTTTGATTCTGGTGTTTGTTCACTTCTAAAATTGTTTTCACTCTTTTGAAAAACTAGTGATGTAGAGTAATGTTTTTGTTTGGTCTAATGTGTTGATTTTGTGGTGTATTTTGTGTTTTGGCTTTATTATGCCAACATTCCTGGGTATAATGGTTTCTCATCCGACAATTGGAGCAGTATTTATTACTTGTTTTGTTGTTGTAATTTTTCTGTGCTTTAAATGCCCTGGCAGGATTTTCTGTTATGTCATTATTATCATATCGTCGGTTATATTCGTCAATAAGTTTAGACTTAATAAATGATGGTGTGAGTTGATTTTCTTCTCTCGATTCAAGGGCAGTAATAAGAGTATCATAAGATTGGGGTAGGGAGCATAGTAACAGTGCAGAAATGTGGTTATCATTTATAACTTCTCCTATGGCCGCTAATTTATCTACTAATTCCATTATTTTTGTGATATGATTAACAACGTTGCCACCTTCCGCTAATTTAATCCCGTAAAGTTTTCTTAAGAGATAAAGTTTGCTAGACAAATTATGTCGCTCATGGATTTCACGCAAAGCTTGCCAAGTTTGTCTGGCTGTCTGTAAATTTTTAACATGAGTAATCTGACTATCATCAATTGTTAGATTAATTAGAGCACGGGCTTTCTTATCACTTTCGGACCAAGCGTCCGTAATTGGATTAGGCGGTTCTTCCGTAATTACATGAAATAAGTCTTCTTTAGTTAACATCATTTCGGCCTTGAATTTCCAAATCGAGTAGTTCGTAGCTGTAAGTTTTTCAATTGCTAAATTATCTTTAGAAGCTGCCATTTTCTTAACTTTTGATTACTTACGTGTTACCGTAAAAAGTTCTTCCAACTTATCTTTTTGAAAGTTTAAAAGTTTATTTATCAAATATCTGATATTTCAGATTTCAGTGGAGGCTATTTAATTTATTTATTTTTATTCAGTGATCAGTCTCATAATCTTGTTAGTATTTGAATCCCAATGAAAAAGGCGTGAGTAAGTTAGATAAAATTGGGACTTACCCGTTCTTCAGGATACTTATTTCGGTGTAAATCCACATTTTGTGTAATCCAATATAATGGTTTCCCTATGTAATGTGTTAGTTGTCATATTTTTAATCAACCACTCTTTATAACCTCCTTTGACAAAAAAATTGTAGACTATTATATCAAATGAATAAGCAGTGGTAACACTTTAAGCTATTTAATTCACATTGTTTAAATTGTGAAAAAGAGAGAGCATTTTTCATCCCTCTTCTCTGGAATAACTACATTTTCAGAATGAAAAAATATTTACCTTATAAGATAATAAATCAGTAATAATAATTGTAATAGCAATATCATAATAATAATAATAAATCAGTTTAATGTCTATGAGTCACTCAACAAGTCATTATCTTTATCAAGGTTTTCAAGGTTAAATACATTTTTCACATTTGAAAAGATTTATGACTGAGTTGAAATGACGCATTATTTATGTAACTGAGGAAATTATCTTTATCACGGCTATTTCCTCTATATAACACACAGTTACAGTCGTTCTTATAATATTGTCCCTATCACATGACTGCATAAATCCATAATACATTTTATGAATACGAATTTTCCACATATTTCCATAAAAACGTATAAAAATATTCTTCATTTTGCATTGGTTTCCAGCCATTAAATTTGCATAATTTTCCGCCTACGTTTAGCCAAGATTTGGTGATTTTTGCCTTATCCTTATCCTTTTTGACCACTATTGTACCTCAGAGTAAAAGTGATGTTAATATCGTACGGCAAATTACAAAAGAAATAAAAAAAATTATTTACAGCTACACTCAAAACAATCCTTTTATAGCGAACGTATCTCTTAATTATTGTATCATCATGCAAATTTAATTGCTATTTGAAATTATTTAAAAATTCTTTAAACAATAATTGACCTGGTCGGATGTTGGAGTATTTTAGTATTTTTTTTTTACATTAGTTACTGTGACACATTATTATCTTCAACAAAAACATAATTGTACTGCATCTGAATGACATTCTTAAATTTCATAAAAATCTAGTTTGTTTTTGAGGTGGTCTTAAGACTGTTTTTAAATTTTGGATGTTCTCTAAACAAAATAAAAAAAATGAGCAATAGTTATTTTCAAGGGAAAAAATTCAAAATCTGTGAAAATACAAAGAGTTTTTTATTTAGCAACAAAAAATATTATATTCGAATACTCCTAAAATATAAAAAAGTGTGCAAATTGATGAGTGTATTAAGACAAGATAGATGAACTTCGATTTCAGCATTTTTTCGAAATACTTAAATGAACCAGATGAATTATTCTTCGACTTTACCAATGTAAAGGGAATTTTTAGTGTACGTGACCAATACTGGCCATCACACGGTGCATTACTCCCGACTCTGAACGATAGAATCGTACTCCATGCAATAGAACCCCAACCAACGACATACAAGGCCAGTTCATGACTTTTAAAACGTCACACGGGATGGATCGTCTTTACACGGCGATTGACATAAAACGATGGACGCGTCGCTTTTTACCAACCATCGTGTAAAGCTCATCCAATCCGTGTGACGTTTTCAACGACATGAACTGGCCTTGTATGTCGTTGGTCGTAATAGATCCGAACTCAATGCATGGAGCGTGCCGGAACAGGTCCATTTCTACAGCTAGGTCATCCCATGATCGACTCCTTATCACAGACCCTCCACAGCAAAGAAAGAAACAGTGAACCATCAGCTGGAAAAAAGTGGCCGCCAGCAGTGCCATCAGCGGTAAAGTGCAAGGGTGCCATTACTTAAACCTGTCCAAAAGTGTCCGAGCCGAATGCAGCTGGCCCATCAGTGATGGCCAACAGCAGGCCAGCATTGGTATGCCATCACATTACTTCAATCCAGCACTTTTCCTGCAGTGCTAGTACCTATCCTACTGCTATTCCTTTGCTGGTCCAGCACTTTCCCTTTAAAAATTTTCTCATAGAATTCTATAAAAAAAACAAAGTATTATATAATTATGGCTTTTTTTTCTATAAGCTAGTTTCACCAAGAGCATTAGAAATATTTGTAGAAGTGTTTATAATAGAAATATCTATAGAAATATTTGAACTTTCAGCGGTTTCCATGTGGTCACCCTTCCAAGTACTAACCGCGCTCGATGCTGCTTGGTTTTCGTGATCGGACATGAACAAGTGCTTTCAGCGTACGCTACGACTGCTCGCAGTTTCCAAGCTCTCATTACACTATTTCAAGTTTGTTTCTTTTGTGATTTACGTTCCCAATCATTAAACTGGTATAGAAATTATTCTATTGTATAGAAATCCTATGTATTTTATACGCTTTTTTTATTATTGATTCTGAACTGCGTAAATTATGAAAACCGAAATCCTTTGTAACCTAGTAAAACAGGAATTAAGGAGAAAAAAAAACAGTGGCACTCCGGGAGTGCCAATAGAAGTGAAAACTTCAAAAATTACGTGTGTGTTTTTTTACACTGTGTTTCGACACTGATTCACCGATCATAAAAACTCGGAGGTACATCCTGTATCCCTAGAATCTTGAAATTTGGTATGAAGGTGGTGTTTGGGATACAATGAAAGGGAAAATTTAAAAAATCCGGAAAATTTGGATAAAAAGTCGAAAAATCAAAAAACCGAGAATTTGGCACAGATGTGATATACGAACCAGGTTTGGCGCGATTTTTTTAACGTCAATTTGGCGAAAGCCCGTTTTCCAATACCACTTACAATATATATTTTTTAATTATTTTCTATTGTATTAAAACGTAAACAACAATAAATAAACGATAATTTCATTAATAACTATAGAACAAAACAATTGTACAATTTAAAAAAATAAAATAAAAGTAAATGAACAATTTATTAATAAATAAGCAACAGTAGCCGGGTTACCTTGTAAAATAAAGTAACGCCATTTTGGTGTCAATTAGGTACCCAAGTGCGTATCTGACATCTGTGCCCCGTATTTTATCTTCCGTAATCGAAATTCCCGCCAATACTGTTGGTCATTGAATAGGCCATCAACACAATAAAATACAGCGTTATCAGTTTTTAGTTACACGAAATAGGTAGGTCGCGAATACAGTATAATTCATTTTAACTGATGAAAAACAAAATAATAATTTGTTTTACCAAAGGTTGTTTTGGTGAATTTAAATATTTCTGCAAGTCAAATAATTCTGCAAGTATGTTAACATTTCTTGATAAATAATTGCGCTTATTCTTTTGCTATATTTAAAACCACTACCATATTATTAGAAATATCGCTATAGTTTGATGCTATGACATACACCATAACGCAAAAATAACACGAATTTTAAAAACAAGAGAGTTTTTCTGCTAAACTTACCCGATATTTGATCGAATACTTCACTTTTGCCGCCAACTATTGACATAAATATCAACTGTTGAATAAAGATAATTTTATTTTGCTAGAGCAAGGTAGTTTTATTTTTGCAAGAGTCACGAGACTTGGTTAATTTTTACATGAGATGTTTTTGATGAAATTTCCTTTTTCTAACTCTTGTACGTGTATTTCGGGAACCAATAGCGCACAGGCAAGCATGCGGCGCGCTTGCCTGTAAATTGTTGTTATTGATTAAGCAATCAATAACAATTAATTGCCCGCCCTCCTCATACCGAACTATGCACAATACATGTACATACTTATATACAGAGGTGTCGATTACAATAACAGTATCACGAGTTCAATGGTTTTTCCCATCTCAAAAAATGCCAAACGCGCCCAAAGAAGCTTTCACTTATATAATGAAAGTATCAAGTATTTGTCTTTAACAATAAACACAACAGCGTACCGCAACGAAAATGTAAATTTTGTGTGTGTTCCTGTGTGAACGCCGGGAGAAAAAGTGAGTTTTAGCTTCGTTCTTCTTTTGCGGATTGAACTGAAGAGAGAAAAGTTCCTGTCATTCACCGCTTGGCGCGCTAGTGTCTATGTGCGAAAATGCTAGCATATCGGTTACGTAACAGTGTCTCCAAATCAGTGGTTTTTCTCCATCTCAAAAAAAGCTCAACGCGCCTAAAGAAGTTTTCACTTCAAAAAATTGCGTTGAAATAAAGAATTTATTTATTTATTCATTTACTTATTTATTTTGTTGGTGTCAGTGGTGCTATTTTTTTACAGTTTAAAAAAAAATTAGCTTCACAGTTTAAATTGTGTTAAGATATTCATTTCAGATTTGTGTTCAAATAATCAATGTCTTCGAAATTCGCAGCGCCACCTAGCGTAAGGGTTCCCAGCAATAATACTGCAAAAGTTCGTGCATTTCCATGTAGTGGTGGGCCAGCGCATGAGATAAAATGGATGCCAACCAGAATTTTATCTGATCATTTCCAACAGCAAAGTTGACTGAAGCTGTCCAGCAGTGGTCATACTGTGGTAGACCATGAGCCATCACTTCTCCATCATCGCCAGCACGTATCTTGCTGCTTGCCAGCAATTTCCTCGTTGCTGGGTCATAAGAAGGAACCACTCCTGGAGAGTAGGGAGGCCCTCCCCCCCACACACACACATACACACCGCCACGACCGCCATAGAATTACTCTACCGGAAGCCGGAATTAAGGATTCGCTATGAAAGGCTACCTCTGCAATTCAAGCGAGCCAACAAAACAACACAAAAATATAAAATATTAGTAAAATAATTCAAAAATAGGAAAATTATTCCCCGTATTATGCGTACCCGTGTTCGTACGCCGATGATGCCAGAACTACGGGGTATAAGTTTAAAGAAAAAAATGGTGATCCTTCATGAACTTGTGGTACCGTCTGCTTCCTGTTCGTGCACCTCACAGCCTCCCAAGTACCAGAATGGGTAGGAGGGATGTCTACACGACGCTACTTCATATGTCAGAAGGATCAAGCGCACATGCCTTGGAAACGCAGTCACGAGACCGGAAATTGAGATTTATCGGTAACAAGCATCCGCCAGGGACTCTGTTTTAGTCTTCTTCTGAAACTGTGAAGGAGAGCCACGGCGTCCTCGGTTGGGCTTCCGGTCATCATCCTGCGCCGAATCCACATTGATTCGGGACCCACTGAGGTGCACGCGCCATTGTCAATGTAACAAAGAGCACTGAGATTTCGTCTATTTTTATTTTATGCCTTTGGTTTAGAATTTTTATAAATTATTTCATTCAATAAATAAATTTTCTAAATTTAACTCAATTTCTTTGAAAGAAAGAATGGTAACGTGCAGGATGATTCTCATTTAAATGTCATTTTCATATTTATTAAACTTTTAAACGTTTCTGAAATAGATAAATAACATTAATAGCAAATCAATATTGGACCAATACTATTTGTATTGACTGGTAACCTGGCATGAAATATTTCCCAAATAGCGGAGAATGTACATTTACTAATATTGTACCAATGATAAGAATTTTCTACATTTTACTGCCAATAATTCCAACGAAAATCCAATATTTTTGTAACATTATTGCTTCATTATTAATATTTTCTATGCAAAGACAATGTATCTGTAATTGTGCTATTTTATTGTAAAAAATTTTCAATATTTTAAGTGTCCGATTTTTCTTGTAACAATATCATTGTTTGTTTTCAAACGTTGTTTCCTATGAAAAGTAAACGTCACTTATATTAATAACTAATAATGTTTTGTTGAGAGCACATTTAATTACTGAATCAGGGCACGATTTAAAGCCAATTAAAAATACCATTCGAAACAATAACCTATTAATCATTTTGTTTTAAATCCTGATAACATATTTCATCATAAATTTACAATATTGTTTCTGCTACTTTTCCTATTTCTTTCTTATTCGGATTGAGGGATTTTGATCATGTAATATATCATCTAGATATCACTTTCAAAGTCAATACTGAATAAATACTAAAGACAGATCTGTGAAAGAAAAGAAAAATTAATTTTAATGGAAATCATAAATGCTTTTATGATTCAATTCAATTTTCTAGAAATCTTATAAGGGGGAGCTTTAAATTAAATTTCGCGTAACAAAATGAGAGTTTTTGGTTTGATTCGTTGGTACCACATATATAGTAGAGCGCCGATTATCAGAACAAGTCGGGACCGACCCTAGTTCGGATAAGCAAAAGTTCGGATAAATGGACAGACAGTTGTTTCTGATTATACTAAAACATTCCCAAGTTAGCTAAGTCTAGGAATGGCAGCACCAGTTAGTGCTGGCAATTTTTTTTTTTTTTTTTTTTTTTTTTTTTTTTTTTTTTTTGTCTTTCTAATTTTACCTTTTTATCATTCTTTTTTAAAAAATCTTTTTATCATTTTCTGAACTTCAGAGATTATAATTTAAGCAAAAAAGCTTTTTATTATTCCTTGCTTCACCGCAGAAATTCTTTTCAGTGCTGCCATATCTCTAATTCTTTTTAAATACAATCTTCTTAAGCAAAGGAACAACGTTCTTCTGCCGTTCTAGCCATTTCATAGCTGTTTCCAATCCAAATTTTCAAAGTCTTCGTTATGTGATGGACCTTGGTTATTTTCAGAGTATTCGTTTTCATTTTCTTCAATTTCTTTTTCATCATGAATCTCATCATCATTTAAAGTCTGATATCCAAAGTCATGTACTTCACTATTTAACCACTCATTAATTTCATTTTCTTCATAGTTTAGGATTTTTCCCATCTCCATTATTATTTTAAATTTCTCATTTGCTGATCCACTATCAGCAAATGAAAAATTTATTATTCTCTAATTTTATTCCAAGACAATTGATAATTCGGAGTTCGGTTAAAAAATTTTGGGAGGCTGTTCCTATAACAGGAATTTCGGTAAAAAAAAAAAAAAAAAGAGAGAGAGAGAGAAATAAGTTGTTTAGATAATTGGAAGTTCGGTTAATTGGAGTTCGGATAATTGGCTCTCTACTGTACATATATTATTTTATTTTGCTATTTATTGTTCCGTATTTTGATTTTAGACTTTTGTAATAACATATTTTACTCAATAAATTCTTTGTGTAAATTTAAGTATCTGTTATATTTAAAGCAAGAATTTAAATATAAAGAATAATTCTTTCAAAAATGATTTTTTCATATTAAATAAAATTTTTAATCGTTTTATAGATAAATAACACTGTAAAATATATCCCTGTGAAATTACGAGAAATACCAAGTAGAAAAATGCCTGAGGAACTCTCCGAAAATATCCTTTAATCATAAAGGATATGAGCAAATAAAGTCCCCCCCCCCCAAAAAAAAAAAAAGTGTAATCCTTTTTCTTATTTTTTTCTAAGATGCTTTGCATTGTTGTTTATTTAACACAATTCACTACATTTCAGTTGCACTAATTTCACTTCTTTTCTATATTAAGAGCTCATAACACCATCATAGTTTTTCATATGCTAATATCTGAATAATAAATGAATAAATATGTTGAAATTATGATGGTGTTATTAGCCATCATGAAAATATCAATGAGATTAGGTTAGTTCTTTGTTTTCGGGAAAATCAGTTTACTACTTTAAGTTATCTATTAAAATGCTTTTCGCTCATTTTACGCTTTTAAATTTCTGATCTTTTAGAAATTGTTCTTAAATAGTATTTACATCTTATAGGTAACTACCATGCCAAATTTTAAATTTCTGTTTTTAACAATTCAATAGAAATCATAATTTTGATCATTTTCGAAGTCTTTTCGCTTAATTCAACCTTTTGAATTTAAAATTTTTTATATCTGTTCTGAGAGAGCATTTACATCCTATATACAACTGCCATGCAAAATTTCAAGTTTCTATCCTTAACAATTCCATAGCAATCGAAATTTAGAAAATTTTTAGAATGGTTTTTTGCTCATTTCATTCTTTTAAATTTCGATTTTATTTTTTTTAAATGATGATTTGGTGTGAAGTAAACTGTTCTTAGAGATTATTTATATCTTGTATTTAACTACAATGCAAAATTTCAAATTTCTAGTCCTTTTAATATCATATAAACCTGAATTTTCGGCGTTTTTTGCTTCTGCACCCCCATTCCCGGTGGTAGTGATATCCACATAAAATATAGCCTTTGTTGGAGCAGGGAGTGTCACCATCAATTTGCCTCCATTACTTTTGAAATCGGTTCGGTATTTTCCGAACTTCCATAGAAGACATTGCTTAAAGAGTTATTAGAGCGCTTTTCGCTCATTTAAATTTTTTTTAATTTATAAATTTTTAGTAACTCTTCTCAGAGATTACTTACATCTTATGAGTATCTACCATGCCAAATTTCAAATTCTATCTTCAACAATTTCATAGAAATTGTAATTTAGAAAACATATTTAGCACTCTTTTCGCGCTTTTTCACCAGTTTCAAATTTTGCTTTTTTTTAAAAAACTGTTCTTAAACAGCATTTACATCTCATAAGTAACTACCAGGCGAAATTTCCAGGTCCTAACCCCATCAGTATCACAAAAATCATAATTTTAGGACTTTTATGCCCCTACGGCCACCTGGAAGTAGTGGCACCTACAGGGTGTCTAGCGAATAAGACCCCGATTTCAAAATTAAATATCTCAAAAACAATGATCAATAGAATTATGCGGTAAACGGTTTGTTTATTATCTAAGCTGTAAAAATGTTGTACAGAAGTCTCAAAAATTAGTTGCAAAAACCGGTAACAGATGGCGCTGTAATCGCAATGCCTATAAATTGTGTTTTGAAGTCGAGAGCCCTAGCGTCTCATTCCTAGATGGCTTCCTATGGAAGAACGAAAATTGGGAAAGACCGCTTTTTCGTTGGGGTGATGTGCAGAAGTGGAGTCATCTGGTCACAGAGTTATTGCATCAGCTTCAATTTTAGAGAATTTCAATTAATAGAATTTTCAATAAAAAGTTTAGCAATCATTATATAAGAACTTAAAAAATATTTTATTTGGGTAATGGGCCGAAGCGGAGCCGTGTGTTGGCAGAATTAAGATTCGTTTCAAATTTTGTTATAAGCTACTTCGGTCAGGTTACCAATATCTCTGTGGTATGTGTTTTCTCTCCTAATTGGTAGATCGTGGAATCGAATCCAAGTAGAGGAGGATTTGAAAAAAAAAAATAGAAATCTTTACTTTTTAATATTTATTTAAACTGTGAAAAAAGTTTGAACAAAAAAATTTAAAGTTTCTGGCTTTAAAATTTAATTTAGTTAAAAGAAAACCCTTCTTTAAAAATCATTGAGCACTTATAATAATGATTCATAAATCATATTTTTTTTAATTGTAGAAAATAGTTCGAATGAAAAAATACAAAGTTTCTATTTTTAAAAAAATAATTAAGTTAAAAAATAATTTTAATTTTAAAAACTCGTTTTCATTTTTTTTTATCATTGAGCACAGATATATAGTGCAGCTTCTAGCGATAGGGTCCGAAGTGTTCGAAAGGAATGCAGCATCCAAAATACTTTTGCTTTGACGTTGATGATATGACTTATCATCGATTCCTTTTAAAAAAGAAATAATTTAATGCATAATTTCTGTCTCTAAAGCTTTGCTTACAAAGAAAAGAAATATATGTGTTGTGCTAAAACCAAAGTATTATGCCGTGATTTAAAAATAAATTAAAAGTGAAAAATTACTTTTTTTATTTATAATAATTCAGGTATAAACAATAATACCAAAATATTATTCCGTGATTTAAAAATATAAAAAATAAATAAAAAGTACAAAATTATTTTTCTAAATATATGCATTTTGATTTAAATAATTATATAGCATTAAAGATTGAATTTAATAAAATATTTAAAAAATTCTGATAATGATTTCTAAACTTTTTATTGAAAATTCTATTAATTGAAATTTTCTAAAATTAAAGCTGATGCAATAATTCTGTGATCAGATGTCTCCACTTCTGCACATCACCCCAATGAAAAAATGGACTTTCCCAATATTCGTTTTTACGTAGGGAGCCATCTAGGAATGAGACGCCATTGCTCTGGACTTCAAAGCAGTTTACAAGTATTGCGATTACAGCGCCATCTGTTAACGGTTTTTGCAACTAAATTTTGAAACTTCCGTATAACGTTTTTACAGCTTAGCGAATAAACAAACCGTTTACCGCATAATTCTATTGATGTTTGTTTTTGAGATATTTAATTTTGAAATCAGGGTCTTATTCGTTGGACACCCTGTACATAAAATATAGTTCATGTTAGACCAAGGACTGTCACCATTAATTTGCAACCGTTATTTTCGTAATCAATTTGTTTTTTCCTGCGAATATAGAAATCGTAATTTAGAACATTTTTAGAATGTTTTTCGCTCATTTCATACTTTGAATTTTTTTACAAACTATTTTTAGTGAGAATTTACATCGTATAAGTAGCAACCATGTCAAATTTCAAGTTTTCAACCCCTTCAGTATCTCAAAAATTGCATTTTTGAATGTTTTTTTGCTCCTGCACCAACCAGGGGTTATTGGCGCCGACATAAAATATTGCCTGTGTAAGAAAAACTACTCTCATCATCAATTTGGCACCATTACTTTTAAAACCGGTAAGGCAATTCAAGAGATTACCCCCTACAAATACTCAAACAAACAAACAAACGGTACTTATTTATTTTAATACTATCATAAAACGAGGCTTTGCTCGTGTAATAGTTGAAATATGCCAAGTGATATTTGTATGTCTAATTTTTATTAGAAGAAATTATGCTTTTAGGAATTATTCAAACATTACTAATTATCCAAAGTTTGAATAAAATTTATTATTACACTGCATTAGGCAGAAATGAGACTTAAATTAATAAGAACTAAAACTAATTCTAAATAAACGATTATATCGAAAGTATTTTGAGTCTTTTATGCTCATTTCATACGCTCATTTCAGTATTCATTTGAAGTTTTGAATGTTTTAGAAACCGTTCTTAGTACGACGCATTTATATCTTAAAATTAACCATCATGTCAAATCCCAAGCTTCTTGTCTTAAGGCCTACCACCTCTCTGGTGGTAGTGGCGCTAACATAAAATGCCTATGTTGAAACAGAGATTGTCACCCTCAATTTGCCAAAATTAATTTTGGAATCGGTTTGGTATTTTCTAATATACCATAGAAACGTAATTTAGAAGGTTTTCAAAGGCTTTAATAGAGCGTTTATTGTTCCTGCCCATCCCATGTGACAGTGGCTCCGGCATAAAATATAGTCTGTGTAGGATGTGAGCTGTGACCATTGAATTGTAATTTAGGACGTTCTCACAAAGCTTTCCGCTCCTTCCCTTCGCTTCACCTCTTTTAAATTTCGAATATATTTTCGACTGTTTTTAGAGGGCATTTAAATAAGTAAGTAACATGCCATTTTTAAAGTTTCTAGCCTCTTCAGTATCACAAAAACCGCAATCTAGAACGTTTTTTGCTCCTGCAACAATTTCTTGGTAGTGGAACCGACATAAAATAGAGCTTATGTTTGAGCAGGTTCTATCATCACCGATTTGCAACCATTATATTTGAAATCGGTTTGGTATTTCATAAGATTGCATAAAAATCGTAATTTAGAATGTTTTTAGAACGCTTTTCGCTCACCTCAACTTTTTAAATTTGGAAATTTCTTTCGACGGTTCGTAGAAAGTATTTGCATCTTTTAGTTATTACCATGCCAAATTTCAAAACGTTAGACACCTCAGAATACAAAAAACGTAATTTAGAATATTTTTTGCTTCTGCAACCCCCAGATGGTAGTGACAACAACATAAGATATAGCCTACGTTGGAGCAGTGACTGTCACCATCAATTTGCAAAAATTACTTTTGAAATTGGTTTGACATTTCCTCAGATTGCGTAAAAATTGCAATTTAAAACATTTTTAGAACACTTTCCGCGCATTTTCATCCCTTTTAAATTTTCGATTTTTAAAAGAAATGATTTAGAAATCCTTTATATCTAATAACGTTTCACATAAAAAATATAAGTCTGCTGAAAATTTTGTTAAATTTTCATTTCTATTATTAAAATTATGAACAAAAATTCTAGTTTGAGTTGTAGTGAAACCCTTCGAGCTTTTGATTGAATAAATGGATTGCAACTCTGGTTTCTTATATAAAGAGTATTTGTTGTAGTAGAACTTTTTTTGCTGTTCAACTACCCCTTTAAAGTTTGAACAATAAAATATGAGCTATCCTGTAACAAAGAAAGAACGAAGATAAAAAAGGACTTTGAAAGTTTCATGATCTGTAAGAAAATTTTCCATACTGCGATGAAACATTTCGTTTTAAAAATGACACAAGAATGACAAATGATGCAGTATAAATAACATGGAGCTGAAACACAAAAATAGCCCTTGAGACTTTCACATGTAATTTTTTCAGTAACTTTTCAAAAAATTTCGATATCGTGTACCATGGCTATTAAATGCTGCGCTCGCGAGCGCCGCGGCGCCCTTTTGACAGTTTGATCCCTAGGCGCCATTCAAATATTTCCTATTGCTTGTTTTA
Organism: Maratus speciosus; assembly: GCA_963932465.1. NCBI lineage: Eukaryota > Metazoa > Arthropoda > Arachnida > Araneae > Salticidae > Maratus > Maratus speciosus. The sequence goes on along the minus strand of OZ010790.1, from coordinate 169,737,493 downwards.
AAAAATATAATAACAATTTTTCATATAAAGACACTTTGCTGTAAATTCAGATTTTTTATTATTATTATTGTCCGTGTCATAAAGCAATTTCGCTTCTTTCCCTATTTTTTCTTTCTTTCTTTCTTTTCTTTTATTTTATTTTTAACAAACGTTCTTTTCCACCAGGAAAATATAATACTAAATTTACATTGAGTTTAGTTTCCGTCTGCAACTTAAATATTCTTATTGGAGCCTTTATTTTGTATAGGCCTCATGAGCAACATTTTTAGACCCATGTTTATTAGGTATACAGGATGCTAGTGTACGGCTACCAGTAACATAATGAGAAAATATTGCTGCATGTTTACAATTGAACAAAGAATGAAGTCCTTCAGTAATTTCCATCAGCTGAGGTTCGCATTTACTTATTGCAAGATTGGATAGACCTGTCGTATACTATGCGAAAAACTGTTCAAATCTATTCCAGGTTATCCACAGTTGCTTTACGGTTATAAGCTGTTGATTTTCAATCAGAAACTCAATTCTGTACATTTATTTTTTCTTTGGAAAATTTCATTCTTCCTTTTCGAACGTTATTGCCCATGAAACATATAAAGTTTCATAAATAATTAAAGTGATTTAATAAGTAAATATAAAAGTAACAAGTCGGATATCATACGTCAAACGTGGTAAATGAGGTGCATTCGTACTATAACTAGTTTTATAAATATTCAGATTTTGACGCAATAGCTGTTACACTCTTATGCAAAAAATGTATGAATATAAAATTCATTACCATAATATATATATTAAATTCAATAGTACGCAAATAATATGACTCCATTTTAAATAGGACGTTATCACAATGCAACCTAGAATCATTACCTATCGTGGGATACCATTAAATTAATTACGTATGATATGATTGAATAGGATGAAGAAAATTTTTATTAATATCTTTTTGAGTTTTGATTCGATTTTCATAAAATTTGAAATGACTTCTGCAAAATTCGGCAACGATTATGCATATTAAACTTCAAACCATTTGTTTGGGTAGTTTTTGCGCTGTTATATGCGGGCAGACGGATGTACCAAATGACGACTGTAGGTGCTACGTATTTATAATTATGAACGCGATTCAGAATAGTGTTTTAAAAGAAAACGAGTATTTAGAAAAGAATGTCTTATAAAAATACAATCTTTTACAGGCATTCATTGTTTATCTTAAAAATCACGTTTAATTTCATGACTGAAATTCATATTCCAAAACTATTCCGTTACAGTACTTTGATTTGACCAGTGCCTCGAGGATAGAAAATTCATCGCTTTGATTTAGGCATAGTTGAAAGAACGAACTGATTAATTTATTTTTAAAAAATGTTACTTTGATTTGTTTCTTTTTTTAAGATTTCGCAACACAAAATAAATACATCATTTATATACTCAAAATTTTTATATTTTTTTCTCAATGTATGCTGATAATTTAAATAATATTAAACTACTAATTGGTTAATGTATATGTTTGAAAAAATATTACATTACTTTTTTATTGATATTTTACTTATAGTTTTAGCGTTTAAAATACTTCTTTGTTGCAGTTTCATAGCCGGTCGGAATATTTTCAAATGCAAGAAATGTAATGAATGTAAAGAATGTAATGAATTATAATCTAAATAAGAAATAAATAATACTCTTTCAGATATACCCATTTAAATTGTTTCTTCGGTGATTCTTCGTATATTTTCTGCAAGTTAATTTAGAAAAAAAGCCCTAAATTTTTAGAAAACATTGATGTATGCAAATTTGCAATTCTTTAGAATCACAATATTACCTAAATTGTAGGCTATCAGTTTTATATGAATATAAATATAGATTTTTATAGATAGAACGTTTTTTACAGCAATTATTATATCATGAAAATCACATTTTTTTAGAACACACATATTTAAAATTTTTATCTTTTAGAAACTATTAGAAGTATTTACCTTAATTTCTTAAAACTCTACAGATATAATCCTTGTAACTTATTCTTCTTCTATTAGGAGATCTTTCTGTCTTGAGGCTACTTAAATACACACTTCGAGTTTGAGAGATTAAACAAAAAATGCCATCACCGTACTTCTAATGAACGTACGTGAAAAATAAAAACTACTTTGGACTGCAAATCGTACGGTCTTTCAAATAAATAAATAAATAAATTAATTAATAATTGAGATTCTACCTCATAATTATTTGTTTAAACACAATGGCATGCCTTAATTCTGCTCCAAATTTTATCATAAAATTACAATACTGTATGCACTATCTTTCCTATTTCATTGTTATTCCGGATTTTGACGCTATCGATCATGATATATGTCATCCAGATATCGCTTTCAAAATCAATACTAAAAGGAGACTGAATCAATACTAAAGACATATCTGTGAAGGAAGTGGAATCAGACACGGTGGAAACCATAAATGATTTTATGATGCCTTCCAAACTTTTCGAAGTCTTATAGTGGGGACTTTTATATTGAATTCCGTGTAAAAAATGAGAAGTCTTAGTTGGTTAGCTGGGATTTTACTCATTTGTTCTCTTTTATTACTTTTTCCTATCTATATATAACAGAAGAAAATATTATATTCGAAATTTTTTTCCGACTTTACCCGACGGATTTACACGTTTTAGGGGTCAGAGATCCAGAAAACGCGTTTTTACAAAATGTCTGTCTGTCTGTCTGTGTGTGTGGGTGTATTCCGCTCTTTGTATCATCGAAAAGTGTATAAAGTTATGCACAGATTTGGACTAAATTTCATATACATCTTCTTGGCTATAGTCTGCAAATCCTATAGTTGAATTTAGGGATATTCCGCCGGAATAACTGTGATAGCGATTTTTGTACCATTTTCAACATTGTATCATCTAAAGGTGTACGAATTTATGCATATAATTAAACCAAATTTTAGAGATTGTTTTTGGCTATGGCCATCAGGTCGCGGTTGAATTTGGTGATATTACACCTGAAGGGAGCTGTCTGATAGCGATTTTTGTGCCATTATATCATCAAAAAGTATAGGAAGTTATTAATAGCACTGAACCAAGTTTCATATATGTGTTTTTGGCTATGGTCAGTAGGCCAAGATTGAATTTGGGTATACAATTACAATGGAAAGGGTCTGTGATAACGATTTCTGTGTCATTTTCATTATTCTTTCACCGAAAAGTGTATTACGTTATACATGGAATTTAACCAAACTTCAGATATTTATTTTTAAGTAGGTCCCAGTGGAAAAAAGGGATATTTCCATGAAATGGGACCCTGTGATAGCGATATTTGTGCGATTTTATCGTTTTGTTTGTAATTTAAGTGGTCTCAGGAATCTTAAAATTGAAAAAAAGGACCAATTTCAACATTTAACATCTTAAAATGTATTTAATTTTAAGACACAATTTTTATTGGAAATTGAAAGGTATAAGTATGTTCTTTCATTTCATGTATTTTTAAAAAAGTAAGGTGCAGAATTCGCATTTACAGGAGCTCCAAACTGTCAGACATTTATCGAGCCGAAAATTGGCATAACAGCTTACGCGCAGGATTATAAAATAAATTTTGGAACTAGAATGAAAATTTTGGTGCCTACTTATACTTCAGACTGTAATAATTACCTTAACCTAATTAAATTTATATTATTTTAAGTATTTTTATATTTTTAATAGAAAGTTGTACCATTTTTGTTGTAATAAAATGCAAAGCTAATGCAAAATTTAGAAAATTTCAACAGTGTACTTACCTAAAAAAATATTTTTTTAAACAATAAAAAGGAAATTTTTGGTTTAGTTTATACAGACTAATATGAGACGTTTGTTGAAAATTTCATGAAAACATATTCAGAACTTTTTGAGATATCGTGCGCGTTATGGCCAAAAACGTCATTTGGAGAAAAATGACTTCAAAGTTTCGGAAACGCTACTTCAGCTATTGAACGTGTATAATTCTAAAACCCATAACTTTTGTTGTAATGGGAATTTCAAGGAAACAATTATACCAAAATGTTAAAAATATATAACAGTTTAACTTCTAAAAAAATTAAAATTTCAAAAATTTTAAAGCTATAAGAGTCCTGAGTGAAGAATTTCTAAATATTTTTCGACGAAATTTTATATTTAGTTGCAATATCATTGGCTTAGATACAGGTAAAATTTTGGAGTAAATCGGTTCTCAAAGTGTCGCTGTAATAGAGAATTTAGGAATGATTTTTTTTTTTTTTTTTTTTTTTTTTTTGTATCATCGACAAAGTATAAAGTTATGGATAGAATTGAACCAAGTATTTTACAACACATTTTTGGGATATTTACTAAATGGTTATATGAATAGAAATGATTTAATCGTGAAAAAATGCAATTTGTAAAATTACAAAAAATATTTTTAAAATTAATTTTAAGGAAATTTTTAAACTACACTTTTCCTACAATTGGGAACTTCTTGCAACTTTTTTTCCGTGTAAAATATTTAATATTTTTTATCCAAAAATGTCATTTAAATTTTATGTGAAATATCTGGTTACATAAATTTTATATAAGTATTTAATGCTTTCTCTGAAAAAGCGTTTATATTTTTATCTAGAAAAAAAAAATTCATTGTTCATTTAAAACTCAACTTTTGAATGACTTCAATTATAGTACCAATTAAGAACGAACATCGGTAATTATTGTTGACATGGGTAAACATAACAACATCTAGTTTCTATACCATAAGTGTTGCCAATTTAGTGGATATTTTAATTCAGATAACTGCCAGAAATTCTGAACAGTAAAAATCATTTTATTAAATGACAAATTGATTATCAGAATTTTTACTATTCGGAAATTCTAGTAAAATCTGATTTAAAAAATCTGCGTAATTGGAAAGGTTGCATGATGCTATGTCAAACGTAAATACGAATATAATTAAAATTCATAGGAAGTGCAACGGCCTATATAGATTTTTCTAGATCCGAAATGAAATGCTGCCATGCATTTAAAGTCCATTTTTTAAACAACTTTAATTCTAGAATAAAATATACAAATATAATAACACTATGTATCTGAACTAACATTCACATGAGTAAATACATTGTAGAAAAATAAAAAATGTTTCTTAAATCTCGGAACATCTAACATAAACACGAACAAAAATATACGATAATCTCTTCCGAGCTACCCCGAACGCCTCCTAGCTATTTGAGAAAGCCTTGACACGCGTCTTGAAAACGTCACACAAAGCAGGCAAAACAAAGAATCAGGATCATTCATTGGCTCGTGGATCATGCTTTGTATGACGTTTTCTGACGCGTGTCAAGGCTTTCTCAAATATCTAGAGGCGTTGGCTACCCACTATTCCGGAAAGCGTCCTTCATCTTTAGAAAAGTCAGAGATCAGTATATTTTCGAGATTTAAAGAAGCACTTATAAAAACACAGATTCTTTCGTGCCACGCATTTTCTAAAACGTTTCCGAGTAGCTTTTCGGATTAATCAGTGTTCTCAACCCAGTATCGGTTTTTCAGATACTACCAATTTTCAAGCTAACATTTTCATGTTCATGAAACATGTTTTAGAAACATGATAAATTAACAGAATTAACATTAACATAGGATTCAGTATTATATTGCTACTCTTGCAAGTGTAAATTTAAATATTTATCTGAAAATAATTAATCGAGGCTTGATGGCATGCTAAAAATTGATTTCCGGTTTGAAAAAATTGTTGTTACAGGATGTCCATAAAAGAATAAACCAGTTTCAATGATATATTATAAAAGTTTAATTTAGACTACACTGTAAAAAAAAAATATCCGTTAAAATACAGAAATTGTACTAGCCATTGAGACGTCAGTACTATTTATGTATTTTAACGGAATTTGTTTAGGGAACTTCTGTGAAAAAACGAGATTTTTTCTGGAATTTAAGGGAGAAAAAAGTCCGTTAAAATACGGAAATAGCACTGGCGTCTCGATTGCCAGTACAACTTCCGTATTTTAACGGAATTATTTTACAGTGTATTTACAACAAACCATACATCAAATTAAAGGTAAACTAACCTATTTTTTCTGTAAAATGTTCAATATATGCACCTTTATTTATGCAGCACACATCCAAGCCAACTCCCAATTCTTTCCATTCTTCGGCCAACAAGTCCGGAGTAACGGAAGCAATAGCCTCTCCAAATCTGTATCTCAGCTCTGGCAAACCTTTAGGTAGCGGCGGAACGTGGACACGATCTGTTATAAAACTACAAAGGGAAGAAAGTCGCATGGCTCTAATGGCTTTTAAAACTTCAGCCAAGCAATAATACTTTACGCTCACAAGTCGCCATTTTGCGTATGCGGTACTGCAAGAGAGTCAATAACAAAGCAGTACTCGCGCATGCACTTATCTAAAACTGTTTGAGTTGCTCTTTATTTGTGACTTTGAACCAACACCCTACAACCCTTACAGTTGGTACTATTAAAATTCATAACTGGGACATTCTTTTGTGGGCACCCTGTACTGTAAAGAAGTACTCCCGAGACGTTTCCAAAAATCAGTGACTGAAAAGAAAGTTTGTTTTTATTAACTCTCCTTTAAAATAAAAAAAATACTGGTTTCCGAAGTTTCTAAACATAAAGAATATTTTTCTAAATCATGATTAACTTGAAGGAAGTTGTTGTATATTTTCGTTCGTGGTTACATTGTATTTTCGGACATTATGAAACTTTTTTTTTTCTTTTTCTTTTCTTTCATTTTTTTAAGTGCATTTATGTCATCTACAGTCACAAGAAACATATACAGTAGAACTTTTTTAACCGAAACTTTCGGTTAACCGAAATACTTTTAAAGCTTTTTTTTAATTATCACATTTCTTGTGTGCAAAATCCATTTTGAAAGACTGTTTTTTTTTTTTTTTTAAACTATCATATTCTTTCTGTGCAAGCTTTCCTTTCCGAACTACGAGTACATATTGTGACATCGTACCTTCTCAACAAATTTTTGACGGTGGAATGCAGCAGGCATTTCCATAGAGGACAATAGTCTTTTGTGTACAGTTATGCAGGAAGAGAGATAGGCTTATCTCTGCCCTTGGGATCTGGTCAATAGAAGATATCCACGTTCCAAGAAATAAGGGGGACTGGACAATGTGTGGCAACGTTCGCTCGTCCCCGGAAGAGAGAAAAAAAAAGGTTGAAGGAATCGCTAGTACGCAGATCTGGACAGTGGACTCGAGACATCGAAAAGAGAGGTCGTGTTTTATGAACATGAGAGATATGGAGTATGAATTGCTCACTCCTGTTGGAATTTTCGAAGCATAGATATGTTTAAAAAGTGAGAGTGTCTCTCTATTAATTGTACATTTATTATTGAATATTTCATCTTAATTTTAGTTGTTCTAATAAAGAACTTTGGTAAGAAAAATGTGTTATTTTTGAACGATTATTCTACATGAGCTTTGAAAGTCAAAAAGCTCTGACCCACTACATCACAATATAAATATTTTCGATCGTCATTCTTAGAGTTCCTTTGAACTTAACTTGAGCTACCTAAGCTGTGAAGTGGAGCGAAGAAAACGAACAAATTAACAATTCTGAAGCTTTTGAATGTTTTGCAAAAGACTGGCATGACAGGAGTAGCATAAAGACTGTGATACTGGTGAACTAATAATATTAAAAAACTTCGTGATAGAGTTTCAAAGCAAAGGCAATCGAAACTGCGACAAACAAAATATTTTTTCAAGCTCTTGTGATATATGTAAAAGGTACTTAATTTCAAAATTAAAATTCAGGTAATTTATTCTTGTTTCTACTTTGCTATTGCTTTATTTTTATTAAGAAATTGTTACCATAATAAGAAATATTGCATATATTTCTCCTTAATCTTAAAATTAAATCATTCTCGATTATCCGAAAATTTCGAAAGATGGTAGGTCCCAATTACTTCGGATAATCGAGGTTCTATTCTATATGTATAAACACGATAATAAGAATTTTACTATTTTAGATACGTAAACCCATGCATTTTTATTTCAGAACTACTTTTTAATTCTTCTTTTTATAACAAATAAAAGAAAGTAAAATTAAACTAATAACAAATCTAACTTGTCGTTTCATTTTCAGTTAAATTCTTGATTACATTGCTTTCAATTTTACATACTTTTTTTTAGATGTCCCACTAACCTGCATTAGACAATATAGTCTCTAACTTATTCAATCATGTTAAATGTCTTCCACATATCACTGTCACGACTAAATCAATATCAGCTTGGAATTCTTGAAGAAAAATAGAATGAAAACTCATAGGAAACCGTAACTGCTTTTATATCTTTATCTAGATTTCTAGATATAATGAAAGAATTTTATGCTACCGTCGACTTAAAAAAGTTGGACTATCTTTCATTAATTTTAGTTAAAAGATTTTTTGTGTTAAGAATGGTATTACGTAAGAAGCTGGTATTACGTATTACTGAATCATAAATTTAAGTTATTTTGTGATTTTATTTTCCGCGTAATGGTAATGTTCAATACTACTTATATGTATTTTGTCTACAACAAATCTTTTGATTATTTTTCCATTCATTCTTCAATTTTTTTATTCGCAGAGTAAAGTTATTTTCGAATAACTTTTCTAAAGGAATTTAAATAAAGTTTTAGCAAAAAAAAAAAAAAAAAAAAAAAAAAAAAGAAAGAAACTTGTTTTTTGTCGCGCCCTGCTCTCCCGGCACTCTCAAACATTCAATGAAGGGTTGAGAAATTTCGAAGAACAAACGATAAGATATATATTCTTCGAATCAGACATAAATCACATAATTCAGTAAAATATGCAGAACGATTTTTATACATTCAAAGTAAATCATAACTCTAATAATTAAAAACTCGGAAAATTGAATATGAATAAGTTTTAATATGACCAAGAAAATCCTTGGTTCAGATCAGATATAGCGCTGATCACTCGCTACCAGAATTTAATTACACCTATATTAAAACAAAATGAAAAATAGTACAGTAAAAAAAGGTTGCAATAATTCTTGGCGGTGACTCATTTTTGCCAAGTCAAACAGAAAAAAGGGAGTTTTAACACACTGCCCCAGGATGAACAATTACTATTGTTCATCATTCAAACTAAATTTTTATCAAAATTTTCAAACTACATTAATAAGACAATTAAAAGTTAGAACATACTTACAATAATGATGATTACAAATAATTCTACTTTCACAGGAACAAATACTGAAACTAAAATATACAAAATAATTGGATTAGAAAAGGTTACAAAATGAAAATGTTGACAAAATGTTCATTATAAGTGAAAAGTCAAAAAATTAGTCCATAATGTCGAGTTCCAGTTTATGTATCAGTTGGACTGGTCTTTTTATCATACCGGATTCAGTGTGAATTGCACAAGATCTAACTTTCGAATCTCTTCCTAAAATGAGCTCTGTAATTCGACCGCATTTCCACATGTGCCTTGGAGTTTTATCTTCATTAATCAATACAACATCACCAATTTCGAATTTGGTCGGAGCTTTGACAGGAACTGAAAAATTGGCAGAACGAAGTTCTAGCAAATATTCCTGCCTCCAACGTTTCCAGAAATGATTTAAAGCTTGATCTCGTTTTTTTAATATTTTTGTTAACGTTACTTTATTCAGATTCTGTTATTTAGGTTCAGAAACACAATGAAAGTCTGGTAGAGAATTTATTCGCTTGCCGATCAGGAAATGTGAAGGAGTAAGTCGAAGCGGTTCACTGTTTTCTTCATAAACATACGTTAATGGACGGCCATTAATTATAGCTTCGGTTTCAGTTAAAGTGGTTTGGATTTCTTCATATTAGAGACAAGATATTCCGAGAACTTTCTTCAAAGGAGTTTTCACCGAACTTACCATACGTTCCCAAAAACTGCCCCACCAAATGGCTCTTGGAATAATAAATTTCCAAACAATGCTACTTATCGCCAAGCTTCAAACATCTTAAGCTGTGTCCTTGAATATCCCTGAGTATGGCTGTAGAGTTTTAGCAGAAACTGTTGGAATAATTTGACATTTAACTAAGTTTTTAATATTTTCATTCTACATTGCGTTTTGCAAAGTACAAGTGAAGTTATGGACTTTTTTATGTTTAATTTGTGATTAATATATATCTATATATATAGGAGGGAAAGGGTTAAAGCCAAATAGGCATGTGAAAACCAGATATCTCTGTTTGACTCAATTTGAGCAGCCTACTAGCGGCTAATGATTGAAATACTTACCTCAAGGCAAGAAGAAGAAGAAGCCATTAAATATCTAGAAACTGACATTTCTATAGTTTTTATGTTGGAAAATTAATTTTATCCTTTTGCGTTTCAATGTTTGCTAGTTTTCGAAGTTCCTAAATATGAACACATTGAGGACAGTACACTTTTAACGGTCATAAAACCTGCGAAATTTGTCATGAGTTTAGCGTTTTTTTTATGAAAAAGATAACCACTCTAGAAGCACAAAATTTTTAGAGTATATTTAGTAGCTACTGAACTACGTTTAATTTTTTTCATTTAGATATATTATAATTTTTAAAAATTCAAGGGGTCAATTTAAAAGTGCTATTTAAAATTTTACAGTGGATAACATTTCACTGCGCGCACGATATCTCATGCTAATTTCATTGTATTTGCATAAACTTTATTTTAAATTAAAGATAACGCTCTGGTCTATAATTTGAACCAGGATATTTGTAATCGGTTAATTAGATAAAGAGTAATTAACATTAAATTAGAAAAAATAGAAAAACCATGAATTTTTACATGCATTCAATCGCATAATTTTTTTCATACTGAACACAGCTTTATAATTCTAATTCGTTTTCATGGTAATATAAATATTTATGTAGGGCAAAAATTTCAAAGCTCTACTTCAAACAGTTTTGAAACAGTTTTTTTGATTAAACGCGCAAGAGTAAAAAATGTCATTTTGAGAAAAAGCCGTTTAAAGATTAATTTGTATTTTTGAAATATAAAATATATAATACAGGAAACAAAACTAGTAATCATATATCGTATTCTGTATTAAAAATTTAAATAGATGCTTGTTTAAAATGATAAATATAAAATTACTTGTAAAATGCTGCAGAATATAGGAACATGCTTAAAATTGAAATATATGTAATTTGTAAAAATGTAGCATTTACTATTCCAAAAAAATAATTTTAAACATATAACTTAATTTTTTTTTCAGCTTTGTTTGTAAAGTGAATTAAATGTGCACGTTTTATAAAACTAAATTATTTAATTTAAAATATAGGTAATTTTATAGGGATTCTCGTATTTCGATATCTGATTCACATACTTTGCTGCACAAAAATCCGAACAGTTTATTAAAAAAATATATTAATGTCAATAAATCCGTATTCTAAACTGTCAATTAAAACAAAATTCACTATCAAATTGACTACTTTTCAGTTTTCTATAAGATGAATTAGCACCTTAGAATATATTTATATCATCGTATTTCGTATAGCGATTACCATTAAACAGACTCCTTCTTTGATGCTGTTCTGAAGCACATTTTTCATATTTTTTTCGTTAAAAAGCTAATAAATATTAAGAAGTAGAATACTATTACTACTAGTCAGTGAAGTATTGCTCTAAGGAAAAAAAAATGTTTTGTTTCAAATTTAAGCAAATAAAGCTGTGAAAAACCATGAAAGTAAACGAATTTGGCGAAAGTGGAAGTTGAAGTTAATATTTTAAAGCTTTCTTATTATTGTTCAAAGTATTAAACCAATAACAATTGCCGCATTTTAACATATTTCCAAAGTGACGATAATGTGAAAACGCGAAAACAAAATGTAAACAGACCGCCATGACAGTTATCGTAAGGCTGTTAATTCGAAAATGAAGGGGTGATGTCTGCATTTTCCCTAAATATCTCAGTAAATAATTATCACACAGTTAAAAGATAGGTATCAACTTATTCAGAATACAATAAGCTTTCTAACGATGTAAAAAAAAAATCGATTCTTGAAAATTATAAAAGTGAACTGTCCCTTTAAAGTTATTAAAACTTTTGTATGATTGCGTGTAGCGTATCTGATAATACAATTTTACCCACAAAAAAATAGTTCCTGTCACTTATAGGGAAATTTTATGACTTGCTTCTCGACGATTATTATCTTGTGGTAAAACAGGATATATTGCATGGGATAAAAGAGGCTAATTGGAAGCAATAATTAACTCTTAACGGACGGTAGCTTTAAAAACATAATTCTATTTTTAAGCTCTATTCGCGCCACCATATTTTAAAAGTAAATTTTTTAGTATATTTCTCTTGCACATGTTTTGTCAATGTAGAAATGAAAGTGTTTCTTAAAAAAAGTGGTGCAAAGTGAATAAATTTGGCTAAGGGTTAAAAAGCCTGTAAACAGTCAAATGGGTAAGAGTGATTATAATTTTTATAAAGCAAATAGAAAAGGTGACCTTTTTCCCCACAATTTCTCAAATTCTAATTAAGATAATTATTCTTTTGCTTTTAAACATTAAATCATTAGACTTAAAATTGAAATATTACTAGCTTATTTCCTTAGTTAAAATAATAAAATCAAACATATTGTTCTTTTTTTTTAAAGAAAGTCTAAATCTTGCCAATTTCCTGTAAGATTGACGTATCCAGATAAATAGTTTTACCACACCAGTGGGGAACGATTTGATAATCGGGATTTTTATAAATAATGATTTATTTAAAAAAAAATATGAACTAATTACATAGTTAAAATGATTATATGGTACAAAGAGAAGTTCGTGGTATTACGTAAAGTTTCATTAAATTCTGCTGTAAATTCTGTCTTCAAGAAGCAATTAATAAGGTATGACATTTTACCCCACTTTTGCTATTTAATTTAATGACGTATAAATAGAGTTCGACCGGAAATTCAGTTTCTTATTCGTCTAAAATCCGAGTTTCGGAGGAAATTCGCTTTCGGAACAATTACTGTAGAAATTTCGACCGGAACAAACCTCGGCCGAAACTATCTGTATTTGAAAAATCTCGTTTTTTCTTTCGGAAATTTTCAACATTACTCATTGATTTGAGCTGTATTGGCACAAATGAGACATACTTTATACTGTTCAATGTTTATAATTATGAGTCATAACTGACTCAATTCGTGAGTGCAAATTATATAGCAAGTGACACATATATCGCTAAACTTTGAAGACACTTTTCACGTGCTCGTTAAAAGCTGCAGACTTAACAGTAACAGAAAACTTTTGGTTTGGAAACGCAGAAGTGTTTCGAATACTCTTTGAGAAAGTTATAGTATCATAGGTGATCATTTACAAAAATCATTATAAAAGATAAATCGATGTATCAATACATAAAATGTTTTTTAATTAGATGAAATTTGTATAATTAGAAAATCATTCTGTGTCATTGATGACCTAATTACATTTTATTTTGTATGAAAGTAAAAAGTTTTGATCAGGGGCACAGAGAGCCAAATTGGGCCACACGTATAATTGATTAATAATTATGTATGTTTAATAAACACGTATAATTAAATAATAATCATGTATGTGTATACATTAATTTAAAAAAAAAGTTGGACATTTCAGTTTTCGTTTTCGTCCGAAAATAAGAAGATTATCTAAATTCGGTTTCGGTCTCAAAAGACGGTCGATCCTTAATTTTAAATGCATAACACTATGTCAAGAACAAGAAGGGTGATATAATTTTTGATAGAAAATCTAATCTTTCATTTCCGTGCAAAGGAAAAGATTAAAAAATTTGAAACCATTACAAATCCAACAGACCATTTGATTTTTCTGTTAAACTTCTGATTACATCTCTTTCTATTTTATGCAATCGTGCTTTTTCTAGATGTTCCATTTTCTTCCCTTCATTATTCGGTAAACAACATATTCATTCATGTTAAATGTCATCCGCATATCACTGTCAAGACTGAATCAATAGCAGAAACAATTTATTGAAAGAACAGGAATAAAAATTCCTTGAAAAGTATAGATTCTTTTATATTTTTATCTAGACGCGAGAGAAAAAGTGCCGAGGTCTATTTAAGGTTCAGACTTAGAATCAATTCTAGAACAAAAATTTATTGGACTGATATTGTACAACAGAATATCGAGCAGAGTAGAATAACGGGACGCAGATTTTAGGTGCTTCTGAATTGCAGATAATAAAACTCAACTTTGGCTTTAAAAACTGTAATATTTTGACCATTACAGATCTAACATGCCATTTGTTTTTTCTGATAAATTTTTTATTACATTTCTTTCAACTTTATACAATCGTGCCTTTTCTAAATGTTCCATTTTCCTCCCTTCATTATTTTGGTAACCAACGTATTCATTCATGATAAATGTCATCCGCATATTACTGTCACGATTGAATGAATAGCAGAGACAATTTCGGGAAAGAACAGGAATAAAAATTCATTGAAAAGTATAGATTCTTTTATATTTTTATCTAGACAAGAGAGTAAAAGTGCCAAGGTCTATTTAAGGTTCATCATTTTGAATCAATTCTAGAACAAAAATTTATTGGGCCGATATTGTATAACAGAATATCGAACAGAGTTGAATAATGGGACGCAGATTTTAGGTGCTTCTGAATTGCAGATAATAAAACTCAACTTTGGCTTTAAAAACTGTAATATTTTGACCATTACAGATCTAACATGCCATTTGATTTTTCTGATAAATTTCTTATTACATTTCTTTCAACTTTATACAATCGTGCCTTTTCTAGATGTTCCATTTTCCTCCCTTCATTATTTCGGTAATTAACGTATTCATTCATGATAAATGTCATCGGCATATTACTGTCACGATTGAATCAATAGCGGAGACAATTTCTGTAAAGAACAGGAAAAAAATTCATTGAAAATTATAGATTCTTTTATATTTTTATCTAGGGCGAGAGGGAAAAAGTGCCGAGGTCTATTTAAGGTTCATCATTTTGAATCAATTCTAGAACAAAAATTTATTGGACTGATATTGTATAACAGAATATCGAACAGAGTAGAATAATGGGACGTAGATTTTAGGTGCTTCTGAATTGCAGATAATAAAACTCAACTTTGGCTTTAAAAACTGTAATATTTTGACCATTACAGATCTAACATGCCATTTGATTTTTCTGATAAATTTCTTATTACATTTTTTTCAACTTTATACAATCGTGCCTTTTCTAGATGTTCCATTTTCCTCCCTTCATTATTTCGGTAACCAACGTATCCATTCATAATAAATGTCATCCGCATATTACTGTCACGATTGAATCAAGAGCAGAGATAATTTCTGTAAAGAACAGGAAAAAAATTCATTGAAAATTATAGATTCTTTTATATTTTTATCTAGACGAGAGAGAAAAAGTACCGAGGTCTATTTAAGGTTCATCATTTTGAATCAATTCTAGAACAAAAATTTATTGGACTGATATTGTATAACAGAATATCGAACAGAGTAGAACAATGGTACGCAGATTTTAGGTGCTTCTGAATTGCAAATAATAAAACTCAACTTTGGCTTTAAAAACTGTAATATTTTGAATATTACAGATCTAACATGCCATTTGATTTTTCTGATAAATTTCTTATTAAATTTCTTCCAACTTTATACAATCGTGCCTTTTCTAGATGTTCCATTTTCCTCCCTTCATTAATTCGGTAACCAACGTATTCATTCATGATAAATGTCATCCGCATATTACTGTCACGATTGAATCAATAGCAGAGACAATTTCTGGAAAGAACAGGAATAAAAATTCATTGAAAATTATAGATTCTTTTATATTTTTATCTAGACGAGAGAGAAAAAGTGCCGAGGTCTATTTAAGTTTCATTATTTTGAATCAATTCTAGAACAAAAATTTATAGGGCTGATATCGTATAACTGAATTTCAAACAGCGCCGAATAATGGGAAGTAGATTTTAGGGGCTTGTGAACTGCAAGTATTTAAACTGAACTTTGAATTTAGAAATTGCAGTATTTTGTTCTATGATTTTACAGATATAAGTCAAAAATATTTACTGTTCTGGATTTTAACTATTCATATATTTTTTTCATATATTTATATGATTGAGTGCAGCATATTTAATAGCTATTTATTACCCACATAAAGTAGTTCAGGGTTCCTACACTTCAGAAATTTCCCTGACCATAAAACCATTATTTTCTTAGAGAAAAACTCGGCTTTTGCAATCGCTCGATTATATCACGTTATTATAAATCCAATTTTTCTACATAAATATTCCGGTATTTGCGCTGAAAGTGTAGGAACCTTGTGGTTGATGTCATTGATATTTTATGACTCGCCTTGCGACCATTATTTTCTTGTGGTAAAGTTAAATATACTAGGTGGGATAAAAGAGGTTAATAGGTAACAATAAGTAAAGACCTCGTAAAAAGTAACACATTAATGGAAAAGTGATTATAATTTTTATAAAGTTGATTCAAAGGTAAACTTTTTTCACCTTACAATTTCTAAAATAATATTGAAGTTAATTATCATTTTACCTTTAAATATTAAATAATATTACTAAATCATTACTGGTTTATTTCCTTAGTTAAAATAGTAAATTCAAATATATTGTTCCTTTTTAAAAGAAAGTCTAAACCTTTTTTCATTTCCTGTAAGATTAACACAACTAAATAAGCGGTTTTACACCACCAGTGGGACTAGAGTGGATGATTTGATATTATATAAATATTGATTTATTAATAAAAATGTGATGAACTAATCATATAGTTAAAATGAAATATTGTACAAAAACAAGTCAGAATATTAGGTAAGTTTGATTGAATTCCATTGTAAATTCTGCCATCAAGAGGCATTTAATAAGGTATGCGATTTTACCCCACTTTATCTGTTTAATGAATTTTAAATACACAATAACACTATTTCAAGAACAAGGGAAATGATATAATTTTTGGAAGAAAATCCAATCCTTCATTTGCGTCCAAAGGAAAAAAAAATATGAAACCATTACAAATCTAACATGCCATTTGATTTTTCTGTTAAACTTCTGATTACATTTCTTTCTATTTTATACATTCGTACTTTTGTTTGATGTTCCATTTTCCTCACTTCATTATTTCGGTAACCAACGAATTCATTCATGTTAAATGTCATCCGCATATCACCGTCAAGACTGAATCAATAGAAGAGATAACTTCTTGAAAGAACAGGAATAAAAATTCACTGAAAAGTATAGGTTCTTTTACATCTGTATGTAGACGAAAGGGGAAAAGTGCCAACGTCTATTTAAGGCTCATCTTTTTGAATCAATTCTAGAACAAAAATTTTTATAGGACTGATATTGTATAACTGAATTCCGAACAGCGCCGAATAATGGGACGCCTATTTTAGGGGCTTCTGAATTGCAGATATTTAAACCCATATTTGAATTAAAAAACTATAATATTTTGTTCTATGATTTTACTGATATAAATAAAAAATGTTTTAGATTTGAATTATTCCTATATATTTTTAGGGTTCAATACTTAAAAGTATAACTGTATAAAATTAAAAATTAATAACTGTAAAAACGGAACCATTATAAGGTCACTCCTGTGTCTGTCTGTCCGTCTGTCACGGCGTTTCTTCTCGTGAACTATGGAACGTGGAAACTTGAAATTGGCTGAATAAATAAAGGCTATATATATACTGACCTACATATTTATAGACTATTAACAATTCACAAATATATTTCGGTAAATAAGTTACTTAAAAAAAGCTTTACTTTATATATCGTGTGGGGTATCGTGTGAAGGATTTCGCAACGCTGAACTCAAAAATACATTTCTTTTAATTTTAGGTATTAAACTTTCGTAGATATAATCGAAAATGTAATGCAAAACATGACCTCTATCTATTTACGAATCTACTAAAACTAAAATATGAAAAAGGTAGGGGTAGTAGAAGTTAATTTAAACCGATTTTACCCCACTTTTCCTATTGAATGAGTTTTAAATACACAATAACACTATTTCAAGAACAAGAGTAATGATATAACTTTTGGAAAGAAAACCCAATCCTTCATTTCCGTGCAACGGAAAAATTAAAAAATTATGAAACCATTACAAATCTAACATGCCGTTAGGATTTTTCTGTTAAACTTCTGATTACATTTCTTTCAATTTTATACAATCGTGCTTTTTCTAGATGTTCCATTCCCCCCCCCCCCCCCCCCTTCATTATTTCGGTAACCAACGAATTCATTCATGTTAAATGTCATCCGCATATCACTGTAAAAACTGAATCAATAGCAGAGACAATTTCTTGAAAGAACAGGAATAAAAATTCATTGAAAATTATAGATTCTTTTACATCTGTACCTAGACGAAAGGGGTAAAGTGCCAACGTCTATTTAAGGCTCGTCATTTTGAATCAGTTCTAGAACAAAAATTAATAGGACTAAGATTGTATAACTAATTTCGAACAGAGCCGAATAATGGGACGCAGATTTTAGGGGTTTCTGAGTTGTAGATATTTAAACTCAACTTTGGCTATAAAAACTATAATATTTTGTTCTATGATTTTACTTATAACAGTAGCAAATATTTACGGTTCTAGGTTTGAGTTATTCATATACAGGATGTTTATAAAGTCCCGGACCCATTTTGTTGTTTAATAACTCATAAAATAATAAAGATAGATTAAAATTAATAACATAAATGGTTAGATAGACTCAAAAAGTTTCATGACCCTTGTCAATGAACTTCCACGTGCGCCCCCCTTCGTCGCACGGAGAATATCAAGTTGATAGTCAATTTCACGCCAGGTAGCGGCAAGCATGTCGTCATCCACAGAGGCTATTGCGGATCTAATTCTGGCTTTTAAGTCATCAATTAGACATGTTGGAAAACTTCGTATTTCCACAACTAGAAACGCTTCCGCCACATGTCATTTTGCAACAAGATGGTGCACCACCTCATTGGGGTACCATCGTTCGTACTTCTTTGAATGACCATTTTCCAGGAAGATGGATTGGGCGAGGAGGTCCAATTCCTTGGCCACCCAGATCACCCGATATAACGCCGCTGGACTTTTTCCTTTGGGGATTTGAAAAGGACAATGTTTACAGGAGGAGAGTGTCGAACATTGATGACTTAAAAGCCAGAATTACAACCTCAATAGCCTCTGTGGATGCCGACATGCTTGCCGCTACCTGGCGTGAAATTGACTATCGACTTGATATTCTCCGTACGACGAAGGGAGCACACGTGGAAGTTCATTGACAAGGGTCATGAAACTTTTTGAGTCTAACTAACCATTTATGTTATTAATTTTAATCTGTCTTTATTATTTTAAGAGTTATTAAACATCAAAATGGGTCCGGGACTTTATAAACACCCTGTATATACTTTTCTCTTTTTGTGATTCTATTAATCATTTTTATCATTTCTTCAATTGATTCTTCGTGTTTCATTATCCACAGATGATTGTAATTTGTTTTTCATTCAGAAAGTCTTTGAAAGTGATAATTTGCAGCTTTTTAATGACAAGGTGTCAAATGAAAATAAAAATAAAAAACGAAGTGACGCCTTATACAAAGTGCAATTTTGTCTACAATTTCAGCTGACATGCAATGGGTTAAAAAAAAAAAAAACAAATATTTCAAGAGTTGGCTATCAGGTAGTTAGTGATCATAAGCGGTCGTACAGTCATGGAAAAAAAAGTAAACATCCCTTATTAACTCTGAAAAATTGATTGTAGAAGAAAGTTACTGGTACCACACGATTAGTAATAAAGTCTACTTTTAAATGATGTATATTAAAATTTGCTTAGAGGGCCATCTACATATTAAAACGAATCATAATTTTAAAATGAGCGCATTTTAGGGGCTGTATCCAAATTGAAGTTCGGTACTCGATTGCGGGCAGAGAGGGCCCCCTTTCTTGATCAAGGCATCTTAAGCGCCACTCAAGCAGTCATTGAAGACTGCTGGATTACAGGATGGCATAAGAAATTTCAAAATATCTAGTCACTTCTATCATAGACGGCCCCTTAAACCATCATTTTTCCTTTGTTTAAGCACAACATTTCCCTTTTTTAAGCATGAAAACTACTTGGAAGAAAAATGTCAAATTTTGGATTTCCATAAAGCAGAACAATAAATCTAAATCCATCAAAAAAATTGTAGGTTGCAATTCATAGTTTTTTCGAATATTAATTTCATAATTCATATTTCATATCATAAAATTACAAAAAATTGCAAATTCAACGTATTTATGTTTGGGTATTTCAGTATTACGGCAACACAAAAAAGTAGCACATCGGGAGTGTAATTTCAGGAAATATTGATTAAAATATGAAAATGCAATTTAACATTGGAAGCACTAAATTTTGAATGTTTATAATTCAAAAACTCGTCATTCAAATGACGTGAAAATTGGTGTCAAGGCATATTTGGAACCGAAGATTTGAAATATCGTGTTAAAATTGGGTACTGCTATTGAAAAAAATTAAGTTTGGGTTCGTTTTCATGTGTAGATGGTCCCTAAGCTAATTATATATCACTTAAATGTAGACTTTATTTTCGGTACCAGTAACTTTCTTCGAAGATAATTTATTGAGGAGTTAGTAGTGGGTTTTACCTTTTTTTTCACGACTGTACATACTTTTGAAAAATATATAACACAGAAAATACGAAAGTAACACTCGTAGCCGGAGTTACAGATATCCAAATGATGTTAATTCACGTCAGTATTCGCACTGCAAATAGAGGCATCTTAAATTAAGACATATATGTGACTGAAAAGGAATTTAAGACACTTAAGTATCTGAATCTGAAAATTCACTCATGATAGATGTCTTAATTTAAAACATATAAGTGTCTTACTATGATCATGGTGTAAACGAACTGAGAAATGTGTCTAAAAAATCTGCAAGTGTCTAGTTTTAAGACACTTTGTAACTCCGCTCCGCATTCACCAGGGGACACTCTCAGTTGCGCATGCGTCTTCCTTTCGAACTCCATGTTCGTTTGTAATTCAAACTGAATGTTTGTTTTTATGTACGCGTACATTTTATCTAATAATTTATTTTGACTTGATTGTTTTTTGCGGAATGTGAAGTTCCGGGATTTAATTTCTATCGACATAGTGGTACTCCGTATTAATATTTATCTATAACACTACTATAGTGTTCTTCATCTCGTCAAATTTGTAAAGAGAACTGTTGTCTGGCGGGCTATGTTTTCAGGATGGAAATTTCCCATTCTTTTAACAGAGCTAGCCGGATGTGCAAGGGGATTTTATTTTTTAAATATCAAAGTCTGCCTATCTAACGGATACTAACGTAGCCTCCAATCTGGACGTCCTCTGGGCGAATGTGCGTTTGGAATAATCAGACCTTTTCCCAGGTAAGTGGGGTCTTAACTATGTATTTAAAACTCTCTGTAAATGTTTTATCTTTAAATGGAGACCTCACACGAGTCTATAGCTTTATTAGTTCCTGAGTTACGCCAAAATATGTTCAAAGCATTTTGCCTATGGTATTTCCATGTTAAAATTTTATTTTGCTAAAATTTAAATATCTACTATTCAAATCATCTGCAATCATGTTTCTGCATTATTTTCCATCCAATGTTATCCTTAAAATAAGTTTTGGCGTGTCTGCATGGTGCATTAGTGGTTACTGAATCTACTGAGATACACCATCCTAAGCCTTCTTTCTCTGTATACTCGCACGCCATTACTTTAAAAATAGCAGTGACAGCACCTGTTGATTGGCTCATAATTTCTTAACTACCATCAAGACTATTTTAACAGTGTTTTTTTTAGAGTAATTATTACACCGGAGTACCTTTTATATGGGTTTTATTTATGAATACAATATTTTTATAAGCATTTAATGCAACAGCATTTGTAACGTTCACATTGGTTTTACATTTCCCATAGGTTTAATATGTGATATGTACTGAAATTCCCAACTCTTTATAGTAAACATCCTTATTTAATTTTTATTTATTATGTCTGCTTTTATTTATTATGTATGCTTTTCATGTCTGATGACGTTTTCTTGCGTGTCATATTTTATACACCGCGATAAATTTTAAGTTATTTAAAAGAATATAGTTCGAAAATCCTTCCATTTACCCATATCATTAATTCCCGCATACATACAGCGAATTACTTGTGTTCATTTATTTATTTTAAACTGTTTTGACTGATAAAACTCATTAAATCCGGTCATGGAATCGGTTTTTTCCTTCTGCTATATACTTTTGTTGTTTCCGAGCATTTTAGAACTATTCTATTTGCTATACTGAAAGTAGTCAACTTCAGATGTTTTCATTTTCAAGACCGGTGATTCAAACCACAATTTGAAGACTCATCAGAAATCGTCTGAAATCTGTAGACGTAGAAGTGGAGAAAATTTTGTTGGCGTCGCCAATAAATCTTCTTATTTAACTATTTAGAAAATGTTCTCGCCTTATCTCTGTATTAGTCATGATTATTTGTAGATTCTTAAATTCATGTAATTATGTGCTGTTAACATAATTGTAAAAATACGGTAAATATATACAGCTATATTTCATTTGAAATCAATTATAATATTGATTTTTTGATTATTTTTAGTAAAAAAGAAATCTGAAATTTAAAATGAATATCAGTAAAAAGATAGAACTTTATATATACTATATTTACTTGAGCATAACTACTAGATTTTGCACTTAAAGCTGAATTATTCTATATTTACCGAATCACAATGCAGAGTTGGGATTTTTCTAGAAGGACTTGATTAAAGCACGGGTAAACTTTGGCATGTCCCCCGCCCCCACCACCATCACCATCACCTACGATTTTTGCTGCCCCAAATTCGATATGCAATTTTTTTAAAGCTTATACGTTAAATGTGTTTGGACATTGTATATTGGTTATAATCAGTATTTTGAACTTAAAAAGTAGAATAAGATTAAAAGTTAAGTACAAAAAATTTTAAATACAGTAAAAACTCTTAATCGCGGGCACCTTCAGAACTCTGAATCTGTCTGCTATTCGATTGTGTTAGCTTTTATGAGGTTGTCTACATACAGTGAAACCTCCCTGTGCGACCACCTCCCTGAACGACCATTTTTTTCATGGAACGAAATTTATTCCCATAGGCTCAATACTAATTTTACCTCTATTCAGAGACCACCCCAGTTGAACTCCTTCCATGAGCGACCCATTTCTTTGAAGAAAATGAAACAAATTCCGTTTTTTCCGGGTCGCATGAAAAAGGTTTTATTAGAATAATAATTCCGGAGAGCGCATTATTTATCAAACTTCTAAACTAAGTTTAGAATTTTTATTTATTCCGGTAACTTTTAAGTGTTTAAACCGCTTTGTTCCTTTTTAGGCAATGAATTTAACTCTGATGACAAATTAAGGATGACGGCCAATAAACTCCCCTGCCCTATTCTGTCAGGAAACGCTCAAAGTTACAGATAAAGTAATGAAATCGTCTTAATTTGTTCCAGACAAAAAAAAAAAAAAAAAAAAAAAAAAAATTATTTACTGAATTTTGAAAGGACTTGGAAATAAAATTTATAGTAGATAAAACCATAAAAGCAAAGCAAACGTCAATGTATTCATTTTTTAATCTCTGCAGTAATTAACTTATGTAATTAACTTTTGTTTTGATACTTAAATTTTCATATGTTTTCTTAATTTCAAAAATATAATTTTAGTAACATTAATTGTTACATTTTTTCAACAACCTCCATTAAGAGACCACCTTTCGGAGCGACCAATTTTTATTGGAACGGAAGTGGTCGCTTTAGGGAGGTTTTACTGTATATTGATAAAGGTGAGTGTTCGCTAAAGACAACTGTTCGTATGAAGGCTTTGCAGTAAAATCTCCATAACGGACACTCCTAAATAAAGGACGCCACTATTTAGGAAACACATTTTTTTATTGAAAATATGCAAAATTTTTATACACTTATACCTCAGAAAAGCAGACACCTCCGAACGTCGGACAAATTCCACGGTTCCGAGGTACCCGCTATTGACAGGTTTTACTGTATTAAGACAAATATATTTTGTTTTTAACCTTATTCTACTCTAGAAATTCATAATATTGGTTAATAATAAATATTGATTAATAAATATTACAATATAATACTCATATACTGTAAATTTGGGGGAATCCAGTGTTAGATTTTATTTAACACAGAAATAAAAATGCTTAAACTAATTTACTGGGAATATCTTATTTAAATGGGAAAAAATTGCACAACATAGCAGGGATGGGATTCTTTCTGAAGAAGTGAATCATTTTTTATAAATGGGAGTAATTTGTTACCATAAAGCAGAGCTGATTGCAGCATGGGCAAACTGGGCTGTTTCTATGGGCCTTTAGCTGTACGGGCCCCTAAATTTGGTACGAAATTTCCATAAAGCTGATATTTTAAATTTGGTTTGATCTTACACTTATTTTAATAAATATTTTGCTCTTTTAGAACATGATTAGGCTAAAGAAAATGATATATTTATCCAAATATGTATTTGACGGCATAGAATAGGCTTAATTTTTTTTTTTTTTGTAACAGTATATGTAGGCAATGGGGGGGAGGGGGTGAATGAATATTAGGTCTTTGGACTAGCAGCAATTTGAAGTTCTCACTAAAAGTAATAAACATTTTTGATGCCGTAGGGCATATATGATAACACATAAATACATATTTAGGTGAAAAAAAAAATATATATATTATCCTATTCTAAAACTACAAAATACTGATTACAATCCTCATAAGGTCAAAACTGATTTAAAATATCAGCTTTATGAAAATTTCTTACCCAATTTGGGGTACCCTAAAATCAGGGGGCAGAGAAGCATCCCAGTTTTCCCACGCTGCAATCAGCTCTGCTGTATGGTAACAAATTATTCCCATTTATAAAAAAGGATTCAATGTGGTCAAACATGGCTGCGTATATGGCTTAGAAAGAAAAGTGGTCAAAGATGGCTTCATATTGGATAGAAAAAAAAAAAAGGCTCAAAGATGGCCGCAATTAAGACATTTGAAATGTCTGAAATTCAGACGTAAGAAGTGTCTGAAAAATTTAAGACACTTTAAAA
Source organism: Maratus speciosus (assembly GCA_963932465.1). NCBI lineage: Eukaryota > Metazoa > Arthropoda > Arachnida > Araneae > Salticidae > Maratus > Maratus speciosus. Next base: position 169,712,459 of record OZ010790.1, on the reverse strand, counting down.
CGTCTTAAAATTGAACACTCTTGTTTCAGACACTTAAGTGTCTGAAATTCAGACGCAAGAAGTGTCTGAAAATTTTAAGACATTTTAAAACGTCTGAAAATTGAACACTGCGTTTCAGACACTTAAATGTCTGAATTTCAGACATTTTCATTTGCAGTGCGCGAATGTGTTTATTCATTCCGCCTATCTATACAGGGTGTCTGTAAACTGATGGTCAGAACTGTATAGGATACAGGATTACTAATAAACAAATGATGTTAATTTACGTCAGTAGTCGCGAATGTGTTAATCAGTTCCACCCATCTATACAGGGGCTCTGTAAACTGATGGTTAGAACTGTACAGGATACAACGTTATTGATATACAAGTGATGTTAATTCACGTGAGTAGTCGTGAATGTATTAATCAGTTCCGCCTATCTATACAGGGTGTCTATAAACTGATTGTCAGAACTGCACGGGATACATAGCTACCAACATTACGTTTATTTTGAAGACAGGTAAACATACCGGGTGTCCCAAAAAGGACTGACTGATTTTAAAATTCAATAACTTGCAAACGGTGACAGATATTTAAAAAATTCTTGCAGGAGGGTTATGCATAAGGTCAAAAGTTTTATTACAGTGATTTTCAATTTTAGTTCGATTTACAAACAATAGATGGCGCTGTAAGCAATAGTCGCTAAATACAGGCTCAATTTATGTCCTTTATCTTGTTCCATGCAGAAAAAGGAGATGGAAATGTATTATCCGGGCCACGAAGTACCAAAAATCGAGCCTGAATTTAGCGACTATTGCTTACAGCGCCATCTATTGTTTGTAAATCGAACTAAAATTGAAAATCACTGTAATAAAACTTTTGACCTTATGCATAACCCTCCTGTAAGAATTTTTTTAATATCTGTCACCGTTTGCAACTTATTGAATTTTAAAATCAGTCAGTCCTTTTTGGGACACCCGGTATTTTGAACCAAAGCATTTACCTAGAAATTAAATGAAATAAGTACAAGATAGAGCACATTTTATAAATAAATTTTTTGGTTTCAAACCTTGTTATTTGACTTGAAATGAGCGAAATTCGACCAATGGCACCGCATGCACTATACATGCACTATACTTTACTTAGAAGAGCTTATATATATATATATATATATATATATATATATATAATCTGAAAAAAGGAGAAATAAACACGGTATTAATTATTTGTACTGCTACAGAAACTGTAAACTGTTCCTAAGATTTTTTTGTTTCCTTTCATTTATTATTACCTTTTCATTCATTTTTTCGTTTTTTTTTTTATGTGAAATGTATTCCTTTTGAGTATTCTTTCTCTAATTCCTTCCCTGCCTTTTTTTTTCTCTTTTCTTAATCGATTTCTTGAACGATAGAGCCTTTCACAACCCATTCCAGCAGTTCGATCACCATCCTCCATAAAATACTAATAGAAAGTAGAGAAGTAGTAAAATATCAAAGAATTTTTGTGTCAGAATAAGAAGGCTATTGTGTTTTCAACTAGGATATGTATAGAAAAACAAAGGATTTCATGGGAATACGTTCCAGAGGATTTTGTACTTATAAAAGTAAATAAATTTGTGATGTTTTCTGAATTTGTTTTGAGAAATATCTTTTATCTGTTTGAAAGTTGAAATGTTTTTATATGAAAAACATAAGTTGTCAGTGCAAGTTGAGTGATCTTTTTAGTTATTTAGAAAGTATTTGAAACATTTGAAATATATAACTTATTTATCTACATTGAATCTTAAATATATCAGGCGTGTATAAGTGTGACTACAAGATTACACATCGCATACATATCTATTAATCAGTTACGTGTGTACAGGGTATGTTTAAACTGATCGTCGGAATTGTACGGGATAACAGTGCATGTCAAGACAAGAAATATTTGCATAGGAAGCAAATGTCGCAAATTTAAAGAAAAATACATGATTTATGGCAACCAATATCACTTTTTTTTCAAGACAGATAAACATATTTTGAATCAAAACATTTACTTAAAACATATATCAAATAAGTACGAGATAGACTTAGAACACATTTTATAAATAATTTATTTGGTTTCAAACTTGTTTATTTGACTTGAAATGATTGAAATTCGATCAATGTCCCGATCACCCGATCAATGTGCTCTATAGACTAGCTTACAAATTTTGAAGATTTTTTTTTATTTTACTAGGGGGCTCTGCCCCCTGCAAGCTTCGCTCGCCAACCCCCGTTCAGACACTGTAGAATCTAAAAGCACGCCAATCTGATCGGTTTTAAAAAGATTAGAGAAGATTGAATTATACTGAAAAAACATGTAGCGATCTCCCTGTAAACGGGTTTCCATTCAATTCCCTTTGATTGCAAAAATTTAAGGTAGAATCAGTTGCTGTTAATACATCCAATGGCTGTTTTCGTGTTTGGTTAAAGAAGATCAGTTAAATATTTGAAAAGAAGCTAAAATAAAATGAATTAAGTAAACAGAGTATTTGTCTCTCGGTATTTTTTAACAGCGTTATAAAACTATTGACATAATACAATTACTAAAATTTGCTGCTTTAACCCCTTCAAGGGCGGTGGTTCATTTTTGGACCACTTAATTTTAATTCTTAAATGCCACATTAGCATCAGAATATTGGGATGAAAATTTCCTTTTATTAAGTAAATGAACAAAAGCATTTTTGTATTTCGAAATTTGCTTGTAAATTCTGGTGCCATTCGCTGATTTCAAGAGTTTACGAATAGAAGTGCCTTGTCCGTGAAAGGGTTAAACGCATATTAATGTATTTATTATTTTAAAGTTTCCTTTCCCTTTTAATATTCACGTTTAAATACAATTTTCAGGATATAATTTTCAATATTTTCCTACCTTTAACACGTACTCATTTAATAGTAATTTTAAAGTTTTTTTTTCTGTTTTCAATAGTCACGTGAAAATTAATTTTTAATCGTTAGGAAATATTATTCTTTGCGCTGTTTTTAAAATTGAAAAAAATCTCTGTAATAATAGCCTAAGTCATGTGACTATCATCAACAGCTCCAGGTGGATCCCTTTGCTTTTTATATTCCAGGCGGCCATTTTGGTACTTTAATGTTGACAGCCACAGGTGTAATAAGTCGCCGAATATTATTCTATCCCCATTATTTCGTTTATATTATAATAGTCCAAGTCATGTAACTGCCAAAAAATAAAGGACTGATTCCTTCGCTTTTCATAAGAAAGGTTTCCATTTTGATTAAAGAATCAAAATTATTTTTTCGAATAAAACTACATAAAATTTGCCATGATCACAAAGAATTCCTAGTACTTTTATGTTAGCCGGGTGAAAATCTCGCCAATAGCTTTTTTTTTAACTCACCAGTTAGCATATTTTATTTTTCGAGTGGTAAATTAAAACGGTGCTACTTGGTTATCCCATCCATAGATTAACATCCAAGATCGGACCCTCCCATAGAGCGTAATGGTAATGCGATTGCGATCGTAGTGCCTTTAATGACGATAGGGAAGAAACTCCCCATCCTTGTAGTATGCTTATTATTGAGTATCTACCTTTATTGTAATCTTTCATTTTTTAATGTTGCGTATTTACGTTTTCAATAGAATCTGACAACGATACATGAACATAGAATAGATATTCTATATTATATATCTAATATCTATTCTATGTTCATGCACGGATATATGCTTTTTTTTTTACATGATTAGTGAACGATATAAATTATAAATTCAACGAAAAACAGGGTAAAAATTTCGTCTTGAATGCTATATATGAAGTAAATATGATATAATTAGATTTAAAGCTACATAAAGTAGTGGTGTATTATAAAAATATACAAAGTATTACACTCTACAAATCCCAGAAAATTTCATAAATATTCCCATTCGGTACGAAATTTTTTATAGCCGATGTTTTATTAATTTATCAAGTTTAACGTATTAAACAATCGTTACAATAATCTTTTAAAATTTACGCATTTTCACTTTCTTACAGATAAAATAAAAATATTGTTTTTAATGTAAATAACCTACAATCCATTCAATAATATTTATAATATTAACATATAAGAAATAATAAGAAAATTACAGATAGGGAAAAATTCATTTCGACAAATTTTTAGAATTATATAAATCTAACAGTTAAAAATAAATAGAGGTACTGACATGACACTCAATAAAGTTTTATTCGATATGAATAAATTAACACAATACCTGAATTTGATTTTTTACAATTTAATCTCATAAACTCACATATTTACGTTATTAACAGAATTTTCTAGGGTTTTTCTTTTATATCAATACTCTAATTATCATTTTGTAGGTTAAAGTTGACCAATACAAGTACGGTAAAAGAAAAAAAAAGCAGCTAAATAAATATGTCCAACATAAATAAAATATCGTCTGCCTCTCTTCGTTTAAGAAAGTACAGATATTCAAAATATAGAGCGTAAACATATTTCTTCAACATAGGCAAATTTCGGAGGCTTGTTAATTCTTCCCCCTTGTCGGTAGTGACGCTAGTACTGTTGCCATTACAGATTTTGCCGTAAATGTCCCATCTTGGTCCTTAATTTATGATCCCATCGACCAAAAATCTGTCGCCAAACTATAAGATTAAATGACAATAATGGTTGATCGTACATTCACTTGACTTTAAGGAAGTTACACATGTTCATGTTCACGCCATCAAGTGATTTTTATTTCGAGGCTTTATTTGTATTTTTATTAATGTTATACTAATTTATTTGTTCTTTTGTTATATAAAATAAAAAAATATGTCAATTTGTATAATTTGGCTATTTATATAATTTGACGAAATTGGTCGACGGGAGAAGTAATAACATTAAAACGTTGCTTTGAAGTGGAAATTAAATCTCATGATTTGTTGCATTGTCACATACGCACCGAGTTTGGCGTGATTTTTTTCTTTTACGACAATTTGGCGAAAACCTCGTTTTCAAATACCTGTTACATATGTATTTTAAATTATTTTCTGTTATTTTTAAAATAAAATAACAATAAATAAAAAAAATTAATTAATAACTATAGAACAAAACAATTTATAACATTTTTTGTAAATAAAAAAAAAATCAAATGAACATTTATTAATAAGTAAGCAACAATAGCCGGGTTACCATGTCAGGCAAAAAAACGCCATTTTGGCGCCAATTAGGTGCCCCGTTGCGTATATGACATCTGTGTCTAATACTTTTCTTTTCGTTTCGTTTAAAAAAAAAAACGAGTGAAGTAAAAGCCATTTATTTTAATGGTTTCAATTTTAAATGAAAGTTTTGTATTAAATAAAATGATAATGAAATACAAATTGAATTCTGAATAAAAGTAACATGATGCATTTCTTAGCATACATTTAAGGGAGGCCAAACTTGTCGCCAAATTAATTAAAAATAACCTTTTCTAAAACATGAAAAAAAAATCTGTTATGATTAAAATTTGAGTTGCCATCATTAGAAAAAAAGTATTTAAAATTAGAAAAAAAATTAATATTTCAAAAACTAATTCTAATTTTAAAATTCTAATACCAGTTTTGAGATCTGTGGATCAATACGGATTTTTGGTGTTAATTTCATCGCAAAGTATTCCGTATTTTAGGAGAAATCGCCGTGAAATGTAATCAGTTGTTTAATCAGTCGTTTCATAGAATTGTTACATAAATTCGTTTCAATTCGATTCATTAGGATTTTATATATATAGGTGAGATTTAAAAATCCTAAGAAAAGAAAATGAACACAGCAGGAATTATTCGTACTGCTACCGAAACTGTAAAGTATTCACAAGATTTTTTTATTTTTTATTTTCCTTTCTTTTTTTCTTCCTTTTTTTTTACGGGGAATGTATTCCTTTTGAGTATTCTTTCCCCAATTCCTTCTCTGCCATTTTCTTTTCTAAATCGATTCCTTAAACGATAGAGCCTTTTACACTCCATTCTGAGTGATCATATTTGTTATATAGAATGTTTATGTAACTTAAATTTTCTATGAAAAAAAAGTTTATTAGCAGAAAATTTATTGAATTAACTTATTTTCCTGCACTGAATCTTAAATATCATACCTGATATGTGTAAGTGTGACAGCTGGTATACGTAATACACATACTAGCCTATAATCAATCATTTACAGATGATTACATTATACAGGGTGTCTCTAAACTGATTTTCAGAACCGTAAGTGATGGCAATGCATGTCAACAGAGCACATTTTTTGTATTGCAGACGAATGTCGCCATCTACTTATTTAATGAAAAATACTAAATACATTCCGGTTTTTTATTCCAAGGCAGATAAAAAAAAATTTGAACCAGAATTTTTACTTCAGGAATTAATCAAGTAAGTACAAAATAGAATCAAGATACATTTTAATAAATAAAGTTTCTTGTTTAAAACATTATTATTCACATGAAAAGAGAGATGTGCTGGAATTGAACTGAAATTAGATCAATGACGCGCATGCACCTTAGAAATTTTGAAGCATCTGTCTCAGTATTGTTTAGATGCAGATAATAGCCATTTTTTTTAAACTATTTGTTATTTCATTACATTTCAGAGCAAGCAAATTAAGCCTCACGAAGGTTTTACTAAAATATCTTCATTATTGTAACAGTGGTTATGAACGATAACTTGGCTTTGTCTTGAAGTGATATATCTACTCACTACATGCGTTAATTAGGGTTTCGTTCATCTGACGAAACCATATTTGTCTCACTCCTTTGTCTGTCTGTCCGTCACAGAGCCCGTTCTCAGAAACTATACATGTTAGAGACTTGAAATTTTGGTACTTATAGCTGAACACCTCGCATCAAACAACAAATCATAAAATTTTGAAAAAGTCAGTAATTAACCGAATTACGGGCTAATTAACTTCTAAAATTATCCAATCAACCTTTTGAACGCAGCTACGAATGCACCTTCTCCAAATCAGCGGAATTTCTCCTAAGGGTTGCCAGTAAAATCAGCGGATGCATGGTTACCACGGAGGAAATTAAGCAATAAATGAAGTGGACATTTAAAAAGCGAAATCGCATCTCCCAAAATATTGATCCTGCAAATTCGTAAAAGGTATAGAATGACGCGGAAAAATGTCTACTTTATTTTGGTATAAAGTTCAAATTTCTGCGTTGGGTATAACGCAAAAAATCCACTAAAAATCGATCGATAAAAATTTAATTTCTGTATTTGAAAAGACAATGAAAAGAGATTTCATTTCAGCGGAAAGCAGATGTTGTCATCTTTCAGACACATCGGCGCTGGAGAAATTTAAGCAGAGGATATTTTAATACGAAATTTAAACTATTAAAATATCAAATTTTTAGATTAATTTTTTTTTTTACATCCCGACGTAAAAATTTTCGCTGATATATATTCATACATACCCAGTTCAAACACCTAGCTTAATTACAAGCTGAGGTATTAATTATTATTTCATTAATTTGGTCATTGCTTTAAAACTTTCCTTTCAACGGGTTTTTTATCTCAGACATGACGACGCACTTGCGGTTTTTATTTTAATACGAAATTTAAACTTTATAAATATTAAATTTTTTGATAAAATTTTTTGACATCCGGACGGGAAATCTCTCGCAGATTTCATACATACCCATTTCAAAGAGCTAGCTTAATTAGAAGCTGAGATATTAATTATTATTTAATTAATCTGTTTCATTTGTATATATAATGCATAGATTAAAATGGAGGCACGAGCTTTTTTAACCAAGAAATAATTTTAATTGCGAAATCTAACAATTTGCGTGGGGTTTTTAACAGCGCTATCAGATAAGTATAACTTTCGAGGGGAGACTAGCGTGCTTCGCCCGCTATCGTATAATTTTTATTTGTTAGGTTTGTGTAAATGGAAAGGGGGGAACTACTTTTTATTAAATATCCCAGTTAGTTCGCATTGCAGATATTATTAGGACAAAGACGATATATGTATGTACAAACGGGAATGAAATACATTCTTATAAATATTCTAATATAATAAATATAAATACATTCTAATAAAATAAGATGCGTGAAATAAATTGAAAAGCGTGCTTCGCCGGCTATCGCATAATTTTTATTTGTTAGGTTTGTGTCAATGGAAAGTGGGGGGGGGGGAGGGAAATACTTTTGATTAAATTTCCCAGTTAGTCCGCATTACAGATATTATTATGACAAAGACTAGCGTGCTTCGCTCGCTATCGGATAACTTCAGTGCGTGCGCAGCTGATGTAAAATGAGATGCATTCTTCCAGCGAAATTGAAAAGCGTGCTTCGCCGGCTATCGCATAATTTTTATTTGTTAGGTTTGTGTCAATGGAAAGGGAAGAAGGGAAATACTTTTGATTAAATATCCCAGTTAGTCCGCATTACAGATATTATTATGACAAAGACTAGCGTGCTTCGCCCGCTATCGGATAACTTCAGTGCGTGCGCAGCTGATGTAAAATGAGATGCATTCTTCCAGCGAAATTGAAAAGCGTGCTTCGCCAGCTATCGCATAATTTTTATTTGTTAGGTTTGTGTCAATGGAAAGTGGGGGGGAGGGAAATACTTTTGATTAAATTTCCCAGTTAGTCCGCATTACAGATATTATTATGACAAAGACTAGCGTGCTTCGCTCGCTATCGGATAACTTCAGTGCGTGCGCAGCTGATATAAAATGAGATGCATTCTTCCAGCGAAATTGAAAAGCGTGCTTCGCCCGCTATCGGATAACTTCAGTGCGTGCGCAGCTGATGTAAAATGAGATGCATTCTTCCAGCGAAACTGAAAATCGTGCTTCGCCGGCTATCGCATAATTTTTATTTCTTAGGTTTGTGTCAATGGAAAGGGGGGGAGGGAAATACTTTTGATTAAATATCCCAGTTAGTCCGCAGTACAGATATTATTATGACAAAGACTATATATGTATGTACAAACGGGAATGAAATACATTCTTATAAATATTCTAATATAATAAATATAAATACATTCTAATAAAATGAGATGCATTGTTCCAGCGAAATTGAAAAGCGTGCTTCGCCCGCTATCGCATAATTTTTATTTGTTAGGTTTGTGTCAATGGAAAGGGGGGGAGGGAAATACTTTTGATTAAATATCCCAGTTAGTCCGCATTACAGATATTATTATGACAAAGACTAGCGTGCTTCGCCCACTATCGGATAACTTCAGTGCGTGCGCAGCTGATGTAAAATGAGATGCATTCTTCCAGCGAAATTGGAAAGCGTGCTTCGCCGGATATCGCATAATTTTTATTTGTTAGGTTTGTGTCAATGGAAAGGGGGGGGAGGGAAATACTTTTGATTAAATATCCCAGTTAGTCCGCATTACAGATATTATTATGACAAAGACTAGCGTGCTTCGCCCCCTATCGGATAACTTCAGTGCGTGCGCAGCTGATGTAAAATGAGATGCATTCTTCCAGCGAAATTGAAAAGCGTGCTTCGCCGGCTATCGCATAATTTTTATTTGTTAGATTTGTGTCAATGGAAAGGGGGGGGGGAGGGAAATACTTTTGATTAAATATCCCAGTTAGTCCGCATTACAGATATTATTATGACAAAGACTAGCGTGCTTCGCCCGCTATCGGATAACTTCAGTGCGTGCGCAGCTGATGTAAAATGAGATGTATTCTTCCAGCGAAATTGAAAAGCGTGCTTCGCCGGCTATCGCATAATTTTTATTTGTTAGGTTTGTGTCAATGGAAAGGGGGGGGGGGAAATACTTTTGATTAAATATCCCAGTTAGTCCGCATTACAGATATTATTATTACAAAGACTAGCGTGCTTCGCCCGCTATCGGATAACTTCAGTGCGTGCGCAGCTGATGTAAAATGAGATGCATTCTTCCAGCGAAATTGAAAAGCGTGCTTCGCCGGCTATCGCATAATTTTTATTTGTTAGGTTTGTGTCAATGGAAAGGGGGGAGGGAAATACTTTTGATTAAATATTCCAGTTAGTCCGCATTACAGATATTATTATGACAAACACTAGCGTGCTTCGCCCGCTATCGGATAACTTCAGTGCGTGCGCAGCTGATGTAAAATGAGATGCATTCTTCCAGCAAAATTGAAAAGCGTGCTTCGCCGGCTATCGCATAATTTTTATTTGTTAGGTTTGTGCCAATGGAAAGGTGGGGAGGGAAATACTTTTGATTAAATATCCCAGTTAGTCCGCATTACAGATATTATTATGACAAAGACTAGCGTGCTTCGCCCGCTATCGGATAACTTCAGTGCGTGCGCAGCTGATGTAAAATGAGATGCATTCTTCCAGCGAAATTGAAAAGCGTGCTTCGCCAGCTATCGCATAATTTTTATTTGTTAGGTTTGTGTCAATGGAAAGGGGGGGAGGGATATACTTTTGATTAAATATTCCAGTTAGTCCGCATTACAGATATTATTACGACAAAGACTAGCGTGCTTCGCCCGCTATCGGATAACTTCAGTGCGTGCGCAGCTGATGTAAAATGAGATGCATTCTTCCAGCGAAAATGAAAAGCGTGCTTCGCCGGCTATCGCATAATTTTTATTTGTTAGGTTTGTGTCAATGGAAAGGGGGGGGGAGGGAAATACTTTTGATTAAATATCCCAGTTAGTCCGCATTACAGATATTATTATGACAAAGACTAGCGTGCTTCGCCCGCTATCGGATAACTTCAGTGCGTGCGCAGCTGATGTAAAATGAGATGCATTCTTCCAGCAAAATTGAAAAGCGTGCTTCGCCGGCTATCGCATAATTTTTATTTGTTAGGTTTGTGCCAATGGAAAGGTGGGGAGGGAAATACTTTTGATTAAATATCCCAGTTAGTCCGCATTACAGATATTATTATGACAAAGACTAGCGTGCTTCGCCCGCTATCGGATAACTTCAGTGCGTGCGCAGCTGATGTAAAATGAGATGCATTCTTCCAGCGAAATTGAAAAGCGTGCTTCGCCGGCTATCGCATAATTTTTATTTGTTAGGTTTGTGTCAATGGAAAGGTGGGGAGGGAAATACTTTTGATTAAATATCCCAGTTAGTCCGCATTACAGATATTATTATGACAAAGACTAGCGTGCTTCGCCCGCTATCGGATAATTTCAGTTCGTGCGCAGCTGATGTAAAATGAGATGCATTCTTTCAGCGAAATTGAAAAGCGTGCTTCGCCCGCTACCGCATAATTTGCATTTGTTAGATTTGTGTAATTGATAGGGGGGGGAGGGAACTACTTTTGATTAAATATCCCAGTTATGATGCGTGCAATTTCCTGTGAGGAGGTGGGGGGTGGGGCGCTGGATTTCTTTTTTAAAAATTAGCGTTTCAGACCTTTTTAGATGCCATTTTTTGAGGGAGTCCTCAGATATATGCTACGTATTAAATATAAAAATGTCAAATTTTTAGTTACTACTATTTCCGAGTAGTAATTTTAGCAAATTTCTTAATTTCTAGCTTAAGACCGCCACCAACTCGAGTAACATATCCACTGATAGGTTTTTTAACAGAGTTTCGTTCAGATACACTTTTGTTATGAATAGAGTGCGCTCCCTGGTAGTGGAATTAACATGCCGTGATTCCATTTAAAGTAGGAAGTCTAACAAAAAGCCCTGAAACTCTAAGATAGTTTATAACAGATAAGAACAAGTTCATAAAAGAATGGCGAGTGAAATTTCGGGCAGGTGGGAGGGAGGGGAGGGTCGAAAGATTTCTTTTTTTTTTACCTTTGCGTTTCTGACCGTTTCAGGTGCGGTTTTCTGACGGAGTCTACAGATAAATGCTACTTATTAAACATAAAAATGTCAAAAGTTAAGTTACCTCTATTTCCGAATGGCAATTTCAGCAAATGTATTAAATTCTTGCTTAAGACCGCCACCACTGCAAGTAACATATCTACTGATAGGTTAACAGATTTTCAGACAGATGCAGATTTGTTAAGAATAGAGTGTGCTCCCTGGTGGTGGAATGTGGAACTAACAAAACGCGATTTTGTTTAAATTAGGCAATCTAACAAGGCGATCTGTTTGGGACTTTAAGATAGTTCATAACACATAGTAAAAAGCTTATAAAAGAATGGTGCGTGCAATTTCCTGTGAGGGGGGAGGTAGTGGCGCTGGATTTTTTTCTTTTAATTAGCGTTTCTGACCTTTTTAGATGCCGTTTTTTGAAGGAGTCTTCAGATATATGCTACATATTAATTATAAAAATGTCAAAGTTTTAGTTACCACTATTTCCGAATAGTAATTTCAGCAAATTTCTTAATTTCTCGCTTCAGAGCGCCGCCAACTCGAGTAACATATCCACTGATAGGTTGTTTAACAGAGTTTCGTTCAGATAAACTTTTGTTAAGAATAGAGTGCGCTCCCTGGTGGTGGAATGTGGAACTAACAGACCGCGATTTCATTTAAAGTAGGAAATCTAACAATGCGATCTGTTTTAAACTTTAAGGTACTTTATAACAAATGATATTGAAGTATAAAGAAGAATGGCGTGTTGCATTTCGAGGGGGGGTGAGGGAGAGACGCGAACAAAATTAGGAAATATAGCTGGACGATCTGTTTGAAACTTTAATATAGCTTATAAAACATAACAAAAATTTTAAACATCAGGCCGCGTCAAAAATCATGGCGACCATTACCCCGATTCATCCTCCCTCCAAAGGGAGCACTTTTCTAAATTTGGCAGATACCCGTCATGTGATATATCGTAGCATTTCGGGGGGGGGGGGGGGGAACGAACAAAATTAGGAAATATAACAAGGCGAATCTGTTTGAAGCTTTACGATAGTTTAGGAAGGGTTTGCCAAAATTTAGAAGATGTTCCATGGCGATAAATGTACTGGACGTTTTGAAAGGAATATTAAACGAAACCCTTTGTGCGATCTATGATCACACTTACCCACTTGTTTTTAACTGCTGCGACAGAAATTGGCACATAACTACGGTGAAGCGGTCTGTTAGACCGTTCGACCGAAAGATTAATAAAAGGCGTGATTAACACCTTGCAGAAAGAAAGAGATATTCTGCTCTAAGTTCAAGGACCTTTCCCAACACGTGCATTGGAAGTCATCATTGCGTGGTAAGCTATTTCACTCCTGCTATGCAATAGTTATATTACGTCACTACTTTCTGTGGCATAAGCGCATCTCTACTAAAAGATCATTTCTTGTAAATAAATCCGTTACTGTTACAACAATCGACTCTCTTCTATCCCGGCCTTTGTGATTTATTTTTAAGTTTAAGTACGTAAGTAAAATATGGCATCCCGTTGCTGTGATGTGTCAATTATAACATATTCAAGGTTTGCCGATAGTTATTTTAAGTTTAACTGAACTATTTAAGTATTTTATTTTATTTTATAAGAAAATAAATAAATTTAAGCGAGATCAAAATGACAGATTTAGAAAATACGAAGCAGCAAAGGAGAGCTGCGAGGTCGTCTTTTACAAAGACGGTAAATAAATTACAAGATTTAATCACTTCTAACGATCCAGCTCCTGATTCAGATGACGTAGAATCATTATTAGACCAACTGCAAGAAAAATATAAAACAATAAGAAATATTGATGAAAAGTTTTTTGAGTTTCTACAAAAGAAAGGCTGCAATCAAGACGAATATGATAAAGAATATGAAGCAGCTGAAGAATATTATGAAAAATTAGCTAATTTAAAGGTGAAGTGTAACAGGCTGAAAACAAAAGTTAGTTCCAGTACAGCAAGTTCCAATTCGTCTTCGTCACTGGGAATGTCGTCACAGATTACTAAGCAAAAACTGCCCGAGATAGAACTGGTCAAGTTCGATGGAAATCCTAGAAATTGGCTGACCTTTTGGACCCAATTTAGTAAAATAAACGAAGACACAAGAATTGACGCAAGAGATAAATTCCAGTATTTACTTCAATCTACGAAGCCAGATTCTGTAGCAAGACAAATTGTGGAAAGTTTTCCAGCCACTGAAATAAATTATGAAAAAGCTTTGGACTACTTGAAGGAGCGATTTGGTAAAGAAAGTGTTCTTATACAAATCTACGTACGAGAACTGTTAAAACTGGTGATAACAGATAAAACACAAGTCAATGTGTTAAATTTATACGACAAGTTACAAACGCAATTATGGACTTTGGAATCCCTAGGAGTTACGCAGGACAAATTCGCACACATGTTGCTGCCATTGATTGAATCAGCCCTTCCTACGGATTTACTGAAAATTTATCAACGGCAATGAAACACATCAGCTGAACCAGGTAAGAGTGAGTTAGATCTATTGATGGACTTCGTTAAAAACGAAGTCGAAACAGAATTTAGACTAAAAATTACGCGCGATGCTTTGAATTCAGATAAATTAACAATTAAAAAAAATAAATATTCAGGACATAAAAGCAGTGTTCCAACTGCTCACGAATTACTTAATGCAAATAGTAATAATAATAGTAATTTTCAAACAACTACAACTAAGTTTAAGAAATTTGATTGCATTTTCTGTAATAAATTACATAATTCTGAAAATTGTAACGATGCTTTATCTATGAGTTTAGAGTCTAAAAGAGATATTGTTAAGAAAAAGAATGCTTGTTTTGTTTGTTTAAAAAGAAACCATATGGCCAATCAATGCAAATCAAAACATAGGTGCCCCATTTGTAAAAATCGTCACTTTGTAATATTATGCCCGGATTTAACTTCTAACAAAATTGATAATGTCTCGAATGGAGACGCAAATGAAAACAAAACAAGCACTCTAAATAATTATATTAATATTTCAGATGTACTTTTACAAACGTTAATTGTAAAAATTCATAATGGTTCAAAAGAATTATGTATTCGAGCTATTTATGACACTGGATCTATGAAAACTTATATTTCTGCAGATGTTGCACAAAGTATGCAATTTCAATGTATTGGTGAAACAAAAATTAAGCAATCTCTTTTTGGTGGTGTTGAAACACCTGAAAATGTGTATAAAAATTATATAATTGATTTGAGTGATATGGAAGATAAATATATGTCTAAAGTAGAAGTAGTTGCTCAGAACCGTATTTGTTCCGAAATTAAACAAATTCCGTCAGGTCCCTGGGTTCATGAATTAAAATTGCATGAAATTAAGGTAAATGATTTAGAAAATAAACATTTAAAAATCGATAAAGAAATAAAATTGTTAATTGGTGCAGACATTGCAGGAAAACTTTTAACGGGAAAGATTGTAAATTTTAAATGCGGGTTAACAGCGATAGGTACAAAATTAGGCTGGACACTCATGGGCAAACTCAATCCTGGCAGTAAGCCAAATTCTGAGAGTACGGCTTCTCTTGTTATTTCTTCTCTTTTGGTAAAAGATCGGTGTATAAGCGATCTGTGGAAATTGGATGTTTTGGGAATTACGGAACCTCCGATTAGTAAAACGAAAGCTGAACTGCAGGAGGATACGCATAGATATTTTGAAGAGACTCTAAGTATAAATAATGAGGGGCGATACGAAGTTGCGTTACCTTGGATTCTGGACAACACGCTTTTACCAGATAATAAAATAAATGCGGAAAAATCCATTTTTACCGCCAGGCGAAAATTAATTAATTCTGGAAAGTTTAATGATTATTGTGATGTTTTTGAAAGCTGGTTATCTCTCGGCATAATTGAAAGCACAACGGCTGAGAAGTTAAGGGGTGTTCATTATTTGCCTCATAGAGCAGTAATAAAATAAAATAGTTCTACGAATATAAGACCAGTGTTTAATGCTAGTTCTCATTTACCCGGTTTCCCATCATTAAATGATTGTTTATCTACAGGTCCAAATCTAATTGAAATGATCCCCTCGATTTTAAATCGTTTCCGTATGAATTATGTGGGGGTTACCGCTGATATAGAAAAGGCGTTCTTGCAGATAGCTATAAGAGAAAAAGATCGAGATTTTTTGCGTTTTTTATGGTTCGATAAAGAAAATCGGGAACAGGTGGAGGTGTATAGACATCAAAGGGTAGTGTTTGGCATTACGTGCAGCCCTTATTTATTAGCCGCAACTTTACTGTATCATTTGGATAGGGTTCCAGAAAATTTAAAGCAAACTGCAGATATTTTGAAAACAGCCTTTTACGTTGATAATTGTGTCACAAGTTTAAACTCTGAAATAGAAATGAAGAAGTTTTACTTAGAGTCAAAATTAATTATGTCTTTAGGTCATTTTAACTTAAGATGTTGGAAATCCAACTTAACAAATGAAATATTTGAGAAGAAATCCTCCAAAGAAGAGGGTATTTCCCTATTAGACCTCATATGGCATACAAATACTGATACACTATCGTGTAAAGTAGAACAGGTTGTAAATTCATTAGAACCAATATCAAAAAGAACAGTTTTAGCCGTAGCACACCAAGTCTTTGATATTGTGGGTTATACGGCCCCCGTAATGCTAATTCCGAAACTAATTTTGCAGGAAACATGGAATTTGAAACTTAAATGGGATGATGTACTCCCGGAAGATTTAACAAAAAAATTTAAATCGTGGCAACAAAACTTACATTTTCTTTCATTGATAAGTATACCTAGGTGGTTTGGACTTAAACCAATTGAGCAAGAAATAAGTTTCCAATTACTCTGCGACAGTAGTAAAAAGGCGTATGGTGCGTGCGTTTTCATACGAGTCGAAAACGACGATAGTGTCATAATTAATCTAGTACAAGCAAGATCTAGGGTAGCTCCTTTAAAACCCATTACAATTCCTCGCTTGGAACTTTTGGCTTGCAATATTGGCTCTAGGTTGTTATCTGGCATAATAAAGGATCTAAATTTGTCCAGGGTAATATTTATTGTTGGACGGATTCAACAACAGCCTTGTGTTGGATTCAACGAAAACGAAATTGGGGGACATTCATTCAAAATCGGGTTACAGAAATTCAATCACTGACCTCGCCTCAGTGGTGGCGCCATATATCGGGTTCTCTTAATCCCGCCGATTTGCTTACGAGAGGTTGTTCAGCAGAACAGTTAGTTGAGAGGAAATGGTGGGAGGGACCTGACTGGTTGCGCGAAAAAGAGAAAAATTGGCCTAAATCGAATGATGAGCCAAATGAAGATTTAGTCAATTCTGAAATGCGTAAAACAATTATAGCAACATTAGTGAAAAATGATGAAGATGTTAAGTGGTATTATAAATATTTTTCTTCATTTAAGAAAATTGTAAGGATGTTAGCTTCGATTTTTAGGTTTTATGACAATGTAAGAAAAGTTGACAAAAATCTTTCAAGGGACTTATCTGTACAAGAAATCGAAAAGGGAGAAAAGGTTTTAATGTTATTAATTCAAAAAGAATCTTTTAAGGGTGAAAATGATGAGAAATTGAGACAACTTAGACCAATTGTTGATTGTCACGGGCTCATAAGAGCTAAATCAAATGTCATTTATCGAGATGATAAATACGATTTTAAGTTTCCTATCATATTGCCATCTGATCACCCTGTTGTAAAATTGTTGATAATGAGTGTTCACAATGATTTATTACATGCTGGTACTTCACTGTTAATGTCAAATTTAAGAGAAAGATATTGGATTTTAAAATCTCGTAAGACTATATGAAATTGTATAAGAAAATGTGTAAAATGTCAAAAATTCAAAGCTAAAAAATGTGAGGCAATCCCAGGCATTTTACCAGAGGACAGAGTTCGCGATGCTTGTGTATTTGAAATTATAGGATGTGATCTGGCTGGACCATTGTATTTGAAAGATGGTCGAAAAGCATATATTGTACTTTTCACTTGTGCAGTCTATCGGGCCGTCCACTTAGAATTAATCACTTCCTTGTCAACTGAATGCTTTTTTCAATCATTAAGACGTTTTATCGCGCGTCGTGGACGACCTTCAACGATATACTCAGATAACGGAAAAAACTTCCAAGACGCAGATAAATTTTTGCAAACTGTAGACTGGGATGGCCTCCGTTTTAAGGCTGCTGAACAAAAAATTCAGTGGAAGTTTAATCCACCTTCCGCACCATGGTGGGGCGGATGGTGGGAGCGTTTGATTCGGATTGTAAAACAGATCCTAAGAAAAATTTTGGGTCATGCTTCTCTTGATTATGAAGAACTGTTAACTGTATTATGTGACTGTGAGAGAGTTGTTAATTCAAGACCACTTACTTATGTATCAGAGGACATTGATGAGGACTTTTCCATAACACCAGAGAAATTCTTACATGAAACTCCACAGTCAGGTGTACCAGATATTGATAATGTAGATAAAGTGAAATTAAGTAAAAGAACTAAATATCTACAGAGGATAAGAGAAACTTTAAGATTTAGGTTCCGTACGGAGTATTTAGGTCAGTTACGACAGCAGTCAATAAAATGCTATAAAAACGAATCACTTAAAGTAGGAGAAATTGTCCTACTTGAAGATACTAATAAAAAACGTTCCTATTGGAACCTAGCTCGTGTCTTAAAAGTTATACCGGGTCGAGATGGCCAAATAAGACTTGCCCTTATAAAAACAAACAATACTGTATTATTACGTCCAATTCAGCGATTATTCAGATTGGAATTGGAAATTCCAATACAAGAAACAAATGACGAGACTACACCCTTAACTACTAGTAGTGGCAGAATTGTCAAACCACCCGTAAGATAAATGTTACAAAAAAAAAAAATAAAAGAGGGATTTACTTAATTTCACTTCTTTTCTTTATATGTATTCAAGTGTTTATTATTATTTTGCATATGCTATATATATTGTTGTTGTAATTCATAAGTTGTATTTTCATTGTTTAACTAATTCTTTTGTTAAGTAATGTGTATTTTGTGCAGAATATAAGTAAGATTTTGAGTGTTTAACTTCACACTCAAAAGGTGGGAGTGTGTTGCAGAAAGAAAGAGATATTCTGCTCTAAGTTCAAGGACCTTTCCCAACACGTGCGTTGGAAGTCATCATTGCGTGGTAAGCTATTTCACTCCTGCTATGCAATAGTTATGTTACGTCACTACTTTCTGTGGCATAAGCGCATCTCTACTAAAAGATCATTTCTTGTAAATAAATCTGTTACTGTTACAACTATCGGCTCTCTTCTATCCCGGCCTTTGTGATTTATTTTTAAGTTTAAGTACGTAAGTAAAACATAGGATGGAGTTTGTACAGGGCTATTACAATTAAAATTCACCTATTAAAAAATCTCGAAAAAAATTTCAATAATGTTTCTAGTTAAACTGAAAGTTACAAGTTAAACTATGAGAATTGAAAAAGCAGTAGTCTGTGAAACAACTTTCATCACTTAACGGTTAATTCACATGGGGGGGGGGGGGGGGGGGGTTGAGATATATCGAAATGTTAAACTGAATATGTTCCCATTTTATTTATTGAAACGCATACAGCTGAAAGAATAATCATGAAAGGAAGAAGTTAAATTAGGGACTGTGCATATATAACGTTTTCACTTTAGGAGGAGGGTCTGGAATATGTTATCGTAAGATATCTCTAGGAGGAGAGGGAGCTGTCTTTTGATAGCATTATCAGTTATGATCCAACCAAAATTTTCTCTTCTTATTTGTAATTTGTTCTTTACATTGAAATGGTTTGTTATCTGTTTTATAAAAAGAAAAAAAATTACTAAAATCACTAAATGATTGTAAAATTATGAAACACATCAACGTTTGGGATTAATAGTCTACTGTCATATGTGTATGGCTATACAAACCGCTGCTCGAGAAATCTGTTGTGAAGTATGTTTGAAATAATATTTATTGTAATTACAATAAAGAAAAGAGAATGCATGTTGTCCGCAGGATTCTCACTGGCTGTTGACGAACATTAGTTACTTGGCTAATAAGAAATAAGAACAGTAGCCAAATGAAAACAAATGTTAGCAAATTAGATTCGGCGTGAAACACTAAAAAATGTATCATTAACATCTTATTATATCCTTTTTTTTCAAATGTTCTAAAATAACCTAATTTTTTGTAATTCTTTATAAAATAGAAAGTCGACTATCCGTTTACTGAAACTATTAAAAATGAGTACCATCTAAATGTCTCCTAAATGGGTAAATGTTTCAGACATTGTTTTAGCAGTCTGGATAAAATTTCAAAATACCGATCTTGTATTGACCGCTGTGAAAATATGCACTAAGAATTGCTATGAGATTTCGCCTCTTAACCAATAGAAAAATTTGACCGACCAATGATGCTTTGCATGCAACTAATAAATAGTAGTAAATGGCGAATTTCAACACCGCATTCGAGCAAAACTATTGCATAATCCTTTCTGTCTTTGGATGTTACTAAACTGAATTGGTGTTGAGTCACTGTTTCTATAAATAGAGCAATGTAAATGCAACGGTGCGACTGAACGTATAAAGCAACAAAAAAAAAAAAAAAAAAAAAAAAATCGTTCAGCAACGCGGATTAGGTATCTCGACTGTATGAAATTGAGCACTCAGAGTTTGGCGAGTCTGATCGTTCTTTTACTCGCCAAATGGAGCATTTTCTCGCTATTTGGCGCAATGGCGAGCGGCAGCGAAAACGCTGGTTGTCCGACACCTGTTTTGTTGCTAAGAAGTTCTGCCTGTCACCCCGCGCATGCTGGCAAGTGCAGGAAGACATTATTATTACTGAATGCATTATGAAACAAAAAGCTATGATTAAACTACTTCTAAATAGTAACTGTTTCTTTTAAATGCTATTTGATATAGAGTTATATCATATATATAGTCGTATTTTATTGACTACTCTCCATCTGCATCCATTACAAACTGCAAACTTTTCGTTTTAGTTTTTAGTTTCCTTTTATTTATTTCTTCTCTTTCTCTCTCTCTCTCTTTTTTTTTTTTTTTTGCTATCTTGTATTGAATGATTCTTCTTATATATTCTTTCTGCTATTTCTTTCTGACTTTTTTTTTCTTAATCGATTTCTTTATCGATAGAATCTTTCACACCCCATACCAGAAGTTCGATCTCTATCATCTAAAAAATACTAAAAAGAAAGTATCGAACTAATAAAATATCGAAGAATTTTGGTGTCATAATAAAAAGGTTATTGTGTTTTCAACTGGGGCAAACATAGAAAAGCAGAACATTCTATGGGAATAGGTTTTAGAGGATTTTGTACTTATGCGAAGTATGCGAATAAATATATAACCACATCTGTAAATCACTGCAATAAAAAGAAAAAAAAATTGCAAAATTTAAAAGAATTTTTAACCATTGATAATGATATCATCAGGAGGAAGGGTGGTGGGTTCTGAGGATGGTTACGTACGATATCATAAAGAGGAGAGGTATTGAAAATTGCCAAAAAGTTGATAACATTATATGTATACAGCGCCTTACATCTACATGAATATAAAGGCTTTTTATCTGGGTTGAAAGAATATAAATGCTATTGAATTTTAGACTAGAAGAAAGGGGATTTTAGATATTAGCCAACTTAAAAACCTTAACAGAAGAGCAAAGGCAACACAATTAATTTAAACAATTATATACTAATAAATATATGATTGCTTCATGAAATAAATGTATGATTACTTCGTTTACAATTTGGAACATCAGTTCATATACACTGTGCATATTGGTGTAATTATCACACAGGATGTTTGATTACTTAGCGTAAATGTTTTTTTACAAAAAAACAAAAGTGACTGCAATACGAAAATGCGAAATAACTAGCGATTCTATTATTAGCGGATAACACAGTGTAAGAAAACTGTTACACTGTAAAAAAAATCTGTAAATCTACATAACTAGTTTTTGTAAAACTACAGAAATCTGCATGTTTACTAGAATTTTATACGTAATCGGGGAAAATATTTACCACTCGCATAGTACAAATACATGAAATATCTTAGTTTGACCTGTCAGCCAATGAGAAAGGACTTCAATGGTGACGTAATGACTATTCACGCAGCCACAGAGGCGTTCAAGGCATCCATCTTGATTATGATTTCAAATTAGTAGGTAAGTAAATGTTTCTTCTTTATGAGTTAATTTTTTTTATATTTCCATTCTACTTGAATTCCTAATAAGTACAAATTAATAATATTCCTAATAATTCCAAATTAATAATTCCAAATTAATAATTCCAAATTAATAATATTCCTAATAAGTACAAATCTACTATACAGTAAGACTGTTTGATTTCGAATTATAATATAACATGATTTTAGCAGGTATTAATGCGTAATCTTCCTATTATTTTTTGTTAAATATTTATTATTCAGTCAAATGACTATTCTTTAAACCAGTGTTTATTAGATGCGTGCAATTTCTAATGTTTTATCTTTTAAATCAAATTTTATTGCAATATGGTTAGCAGATTAAATATTTTATTTTTAATTATTGATGCAATGAATAGTACTCCCCCCTTTGACTGATAATGAAGGCCAAATATTCCACTATTCTTCCGTAGAATACTTAAAATGTATACCAAAATTATCTGCCTTAATATTAGTCGTGCCGAGTAATCGGTATTTATTGTACTGGATTCCAGCACCGCGTCGGGTTTACTTTACTATTTTGGTTCGGATCGGGTCGGTTTGGGTTTCTTCGAATCTTGCGTGTCGGGTTCGGGTTGATTGATTTTTCAAAAGAATGTCCAAAATATTTTTTTCATGCTAAACATCTAGGTGTAGGGCAGATGTGCCAGTAATGGACAAACTTCTACATATTTTGTTCATAAAAAAAATTAAACAATAAAAATTTTACTTTAAAAAATTTTCATAACTCCACCCCCCCCCCCCTTACATGTTTTATAATCTGTATTATTGTTGATACTCTTAATCAAACCAATCAGGAAGCAAAAAGTGATCCTTCGAAGTTCCACTGTTTTTCATTTATGTTGGCGAACATGCAACGGTTTAACTTAATAAATTTATATATTCTTTTACTTTCCGGCAAAATTTATTAATGACTATTAATGTTAATAATGACTATTAATGACTATTAATATTAATGACGTGTTTATGCATAGATGTAATAGTTTCCCTATTTATGGAACATTATACTGTGTATTATCCATCATATAAACTAAGCCTTAAAGAATGGTTCTAAGCATGGATTAAACTAAGCATGGGACAAATTTTGAAACTTGCGATTTCTTTAATTATAAAATTGTTTCTTAAAACTATGTTTCTATATTGTTCAAGGACATTGGAAATTTTTTCATTTTGTATTCTATAAACTGAAATATTGTTTTCGTGTCAAACAAAGTTCATTTTCTTATTTTTGTAAAAGGTGTCCCATTCCTCCACACTCTCTCCTATGATTCTAACTCTGAATATTGGGCACTTCTCTATCTATACGCACGTATCATGGGTATATGTGTTAAAACTATCAGAAATGTTATATATATGAATGCGTGTATATGAAAAATGAAATGTTGTAATATTTTTACCTATTCCTAGAGAAGAATAAATGGTTCTTAACTGTGCCGTAAATAAAAAGGATTTATCACATTTCTTATATACTTTTGATTTCTTAACCTTTAATTGATGTTACCGGTCTCTCAGACCGCGGCTTTTTTTAATTTTTATAGTTTAACTTGCAATTTTCAATTTAACTACAAACACTATCGAAATTTTGTTCCGTTTGGAACTTCAGTTCTATCACCAGAGACTTTTGAATAGGTGAATTTTAATTATAACAGTGCTGTACAAAAAGTTTAGTACAAAAACACCACCCTATGAGTTCATCGTGCCTTTTATTCATCTTTCGATGAAACGGTCTCACAGACCACTTCACACTAGTTACGTGACAATTTCTGTGACATCAGTTAAAAGTTAAGCAGTATATTGAAATATGTATTTATTTTATCTGAAAATTGTTCTGCTCAAACTTTTTGTAAAAATCTTAACAAGACTTGGAAAAAACCTAAATATAAACATCTACATTTTAATTTTACGTGAAGTTCTGAGCAATAAAATGCTGAGTTTTTACTTTCTCATGCAAAGAGAGATATAGGGTAGGTAGGGGTAAAGATACGAACGGGGCAAAAATACGCACCGGCTGATTTCATATGAAGCAACATTTCGGCTATCATGACCAATAGGTGGCAGTTTGGTTTCAAGTGTACTAGTCATTTATTTAAACCTTTTGATAAAAGTAGCAATTTGTGGTAAGAAAATGAGGTAAGTTTAAATTTTCGAATTTTGATATAATATTTTGTATATTTCACTTTTTTCTTTACTTGACAATACCTGGAATTTTTACAAATCCAAAAATTCAGTGGAGATCGAAAGCTTTTTAGCTTCTAAATGCCGTAGTTTACCTCGATCACATTTGTTTATACTTATAGGTAGCCGGTTAAGCCAAATATTGTAGAATGGGGTAAAAGTACGCATACGCCTTGGGACAAAGATACGCACATGTTTATGATACGGGACTTTGCCTTATCGTTTTAGCTAGATGCAAAGCTTTCCACTTTTCTAAATTTGTATTATATAAAATATAATAGATACATAACTAATATAAGTTAGTAAACTACATTTTCCTTTTTCTAGTTAAGTTTTTTAAATATAGAACATATGTTCTACCTACCTACTTTTAAAAATCAATATTCTTGTTTCATGAATCGCTTTTGTTTTAAATCTTAATCCTTAACTCCTGTTAACGGTCTCACCGACAGCTGCAATATTCAGTTTTCACAATTTAACTTTTAATTTTCAATTTAAGTATTAATTTTTGTTTAATTTTGATTCGTTCGGTAAATTAGAAGTATAGCTGAAGACTTCTGAATGCGGGAAAGTTTACTATAATAGTCCTTTACATAAAGTTTAGCGCAGAAACCGCCTCTTATGAGTCAGTAAACCATTTTATTCAATCTACGATTAAGCGGTCTCGGAGACCGCTTACAGTATTTATGAAACAATATTTGTCACAATAGTTAGAGGTTAACTGCTATTCGCGATCTTGCAGACCGCTGTTTTTTCATTGTCTAGTTTACAATTTTCAGTTTAAATACTATAAAAATTTACTAATGCTTTTACATTACTCATTCATTTTAGTGGAAATGGGGCAAAAACCGGCCGTAATGGGCAAAAATACGCACTGCGTATCTTTGCCTCATCACTGCGTACTTTTACTCCAACCAATGGGGCAAGGAGGAGGATGGCCACCCAGGGAAACTCAGCAAATGCTTTTGAGTTTTAGTGCAGTCCTGGGGGAAGAAACCAATGGGGGAAAGATATGCAGAGCAAAAATTACAATGTCTTACGAAAATGTAATTTGACAGAATGTCGTATGATAGTGGAACGTGCCTAAGGTTTTAATACATTATTTTAATAAGTCGTCGCATATCAATGTTTTCGTTAAGAATCAAAATTAATGATACGTGCGTAATTTTACCCCCCACCTACCCTATATCACTTAGGTGTGTCATGTGATTGTGAGCCATGTTGAGGACAACTTGTCACCAAGCGCCATTGAGATCAACCATGATGGCGCTTTTTAACAAGCTGTCCTCACTTCAAATACTTGTGGGCATGATACCTACATATGTTTGAATATTAAAGTATATACATTTGTCCATTTTCCTACATAAAACATAAATTGTTATTGGAGATGTAATTGTAGATTACATTTCATAATATCAATAAAACATGATTTACTTTCCTTTTATTTCGGGTTCGGGTTGAGATAAGTCTGGGTTGAGTTGCAGGTTGCCGAAAATTATTTTAGCTGATTCTGGTCAGTTTGAGGATCGAGGAAATATTTTTGGCGTGTTCGGGTCGAGTTGCGGGTTGACTTAAGTATTATATTCTGTTTTGTGTCGGATGCAACTTGATCCATGCATGACTACTCTGTAGTCGGCTAATTTTCAATATATCAGGATTCGTACGGTCCTTAAAAGTACTTACATGTTTCAAAAGGATTTTTTTGTGCTTGAAAGTGCTTATTTTCATACAAATTTTTTTAAAGTCCTTAAAAGTGCTTTACTATCATTCTATTTCTTAATCGGCGGTGGAACTCTTCTGCATTTCTTTTCATTTCTGATTTAAAAAAAAAAAAAAACGCCATTGCTAACCTTTCTTCTGAAATTTGACCTCCCCTTTTTGCTCCCTTCTGCACAATACCAAAGTTTAAAATGTTTAAAACTTTTTTTAACCTTTAACTGATGTTAACGGTCTCTCACAGACCGGTGCTTTTTTCAATTTTCATAGTTTAACTTGCAAATTTCAGTTTATCTACAAACACTACTGAAATTTTGTTTCGTTTGAAACTTTAGTACTAACACCAGAGACTTTGAATAGGTGAATTTTAATTATAACACTCCTGTGCAAAAAGTTTAGTACAAAAACATCCTATGAGTTTATCGCGGCTTTTATTCATCTTTTAGTAGGAGAGCTGTTGAACATTTTTGAGTAGGTATTTGAGGCGCCCTGAAAATTTGTGCAACACTTCTTTTGTAATGCCTGAATACAAAATCGAATGTCTGGCTGAAGGATCGTGGCCCAAAAACTGTGCCAGACACGTGTCTGGCACAGTTTTTGTGCCGACTAAAGTGTGTCATTTTCAAAATTCTTTTTTCTAAGCATAAATATTATTCTGCCTCAATCTCAGCGTGCCTCAAATACCTTTTTTGTGTAGTCAAAAAATGGCACTTGACACGTGTCTGGCACAGTTTTTGAGCCGACTGAAGTAAATGTCGTTTTCAATATATTTTTTTCTAAGTATAAATATTATTCTGTCTCAGTCTCAGCGTGCCTCAAATACCTTTTTTTTGGGTAGTCAAAAAGTGGAACTTGACACGTGTCTGGCACAGTTTTTGGGCCACGATCCTTCAGCCAGACATTCGATTTTGTATTCAGCCATTACAAAAGAAGTGTTGCACAAATTTTCAGGGTGCCTCAAATACCTTCCCTAAAATGTTTAACAGCTCTTGGACTTTTTCGATGGAGCGATCTCGCAGACCGCTTCAGACTAGTTATGTGACAATTTCTGTGACATCAGTTAAAGGTTAAAAAAATGGCTCTACTCTATTTGTTACTTTATAGTGAATAAATAATCAGTCCTAAATTTCATTAACTATTCATTCCATCATATTCATTTCATTAAAATTTTAGTCTAGAATGAATGTACTAAGTTTTCCCCCTCTTACTAGGTGAGCGGTTGAAGATATGTACAGATTTATAGTCAAAAAACACATTTTTATTAATTATCATAACAATAACTAAAAAAAAACTAATTCTATCAAAAACATTGTCAATACAGATGTTGTAGAGGTTAAAATTCTGATTGAAATGTGCACATATACTTAACATTTTTGTTGAATTTTTACAATTATAATTTAAAGTTTTGCCTAATTCGTTAAGTTCTTGAAGCCAGAACAGACGAGGTTATCAATTTACCCTGTTTCTAATTTATATATATATTTTTAATTTATTGAGGTATTATTTGAGGATTTTGTAATTATTTTAGGCTTTATTTTGGATATTTTCAGAATTATGGCTTAACCTCTTGATTACGGATTATAGCCCAGTGGTAGGAAATGAAAAAAAAGGCCGAATTCGGAATTAAATACGGGAAAGCTGGAAATTGTTTTAATCCCTTCGACATAGGCCAGAAATAAACGTACTAAGTTTCCCCGTCCTACTAGCTGCAGTTTTGCCGCTACGAACAAATAGATAACTTAAAGTGTATTATTTCATGATTTTTAGCATATTTCAAAAATGATTTGTAAATGATGGGAAATATTGTTTAGGATCTCTGATATTGTATTTGAATTATGCGTCGTATTTAATTTGACATATATAGTGAATAACAGTGCGTATGCCTCACATTTAAGGAGGTCGAAAATAGTGGGGAGGAGCGAGGGAACAAATGAGCCTTGTCGCTACAGGAATTATAGGTCAACCAATAGCACGATTTTAAACTTCGATATTTTACTAAAAGAACTAAGATGGTTTTAATAAAAAATATTTTCGACTAGTATACGAGCATCTTAACACGGGAGAACTCGCTGCATGAGATTTTCTCTCACAGTCGTACTTTTTTAAGACTCGTATTTAAACCATTTTTCATTTTAATTAAAATTTCAAAATGTTATTTCAATTATTTTACCTCTTTTGTGAATAAAATTACTAAGCCAACCAAAAAAAGTTGATATTATATGAATGTAAAGTAAAAGAAAAGGAATTGGGCATTCTCACTAGCGAGTTCTCCCAGGTTAAGTTAAATTCATAGAATTTTAAAACCTTTGGAATATTGAAAAAAAGTATTATAATCTTTACGTATTTTTTTTTTTTAACTAAGGTTTAAGTTTGACGATATCAGTTGGGAAATGGTATGTAAAACGGCTGTCAATTATGTACCTCTTTCTCGATAACTACTAAATTATAATCCTCAAAATATACAAAATAAAGCATTAACATAATTACAGAAACATCGGGAGGTCCTCAATAACTTAAAGAAAATTCAATAACTTGCAAACGGTGACAGATATTTAAAAAATTCTTGCAGGAGGGTTATGCATAAGGTCAAAAGTTTTATTACAGTGATTTTCGATTTTAGTTCGAATTACAAACAATAGATGGCGCTGTAAGCAATAGTCGCTAAATACAGGCTCGATTTCTGGTCCTTTCTCTTGTTCCATGCTGAAAAAGGAGATGGAAATGTATTATCCGGGCCACGAAGTACCAAAAATCGAGCCTGAATTCAACGTCTATTGATCGCAGCGCCATCTATTGTTTGTAATTCGAACTAAAATTGAAAATCACTGTAAAAAAACTTTTGACCTTATGCATAACCCTCCTGCAAGAATTTTTTAAATATCTGTCACCGTTTGCAAGTTATTGAATTTTAAAATCAGTCAGTCCTTTTTGGGACACCCGGTATGTAGTAAACGGAGGCAGGGCGGATTGATAACTCTGTCTTTCTCTTGATTAGCGATTAACCCGGGAGAACTCGCTGCATGAGATTTTCTCTCACAGTCGTACTTTTTTAAGACTATTATTTAAATCATTTTTCATTTTAATTAAAATTTCAAAATGTTTTTCAATTATTTTACCTATTGTGTGAATAAAAGTATTAAGCTAACCAAAAAAAGTTGATATTATATGAATGTAAAGTAAAAGAAAAGCAACTGGGCATTCTCACTAACGAGTTCTCCCGAGTTAAGACAAAATTTTGAAATAGATTTGCGACCTTAATGTTCAGCAAAAATATTAATATGGGTACTCATTTTATTCAGAATTTCAAATTCTACGACATTTTTATTGACAGTGTTTTTGAAAGAATTAATTGTTCTGAGATATTAAGATAATTTAAAGGATTTTTCGACTATAAATATGTACATATTTTCTAATGTTCACGTAGTACGAGGGATAAAACTTAGTACTTGCATTTTAGTACGGAAGGGATTGAAACAATTTCCAGTTTCCCACCCACATAATTGTGAGTTACATCCGCCGATCACGGGACTTTGAAATAGAATTGTGACAATGTTCAACAAAAATATTAAACGTAGTTCTCATTTTACTCTGAATTTTAAGCTGACGACGAGCTGAACACGAAAATTGCAAAACCTGAATTTCATTTTAGATTTCAAAGTTCTGCCATTTGCAAAATGACGTCACCGTTACGCACAGATATATTTGTCCTTTATAATATAGATAAATATAGATTTTATTTTCATATCAAAATCTTAGTGGGTTTTTTTTTCTTTTCAAACATTTTCACTCTTAAATCCATTTATATCTGAACCAAATCAATACTCGATCATTTCAAAGCTACCGTATTAAATTAAGTGTGTATTTTTAAATAATATATACGTAATGTGGGTCATACAGCAAAATGCGCAGAAAAAATGAAAAGTGACTTCGGACAATGAATTTTTTTAAAAGATTAATTTTTGTATTTTTTGTTTAATGTTTTGCAGTATTTCAAAGAGAATTGAAAGTATATGCTTTTTGGTATTGTTATTATTATTTGGTATTAATATTCTGCATAATTTGATTTTTGGAGTCTTATATGTAATTTTGAAATATGCCTGGAAAGGGATGGGGAGGACACGGTTCTTCCAGAATTTTAAATTCTAAAAAGTTTGTCATTATCATCCAGACTCTTTGAAATTTTTAGACGTTAAAAACATAATGTTTTCGTAGCCCGAGTGAAAAAATATTAATATTTCGTGGAAAAAGGCTGGTAAGATTTTTACCACGATGTAACACTCAGGTTTTTACTAATTTTGTCGAAGTTTTTGCACATTTTATTTAGTAAAAAATATTTCTATTTGTCCGAATGTTTCGAAATTTTCGTAGGTAAATGTAAATCTGGCCTGTTGTGTAAACAGATTGTGTTAAAATGCGGACGTTTAGTTAGTTTTAGGGTAGAAAAAATATAGCCTTTGTGAGGCGCGAAATGACCTATTAGTCCCCGAGCCAGGTACAAATTTCGTCAGTTATTTCCTCTCGACCAATAATTTGTAAAATGCTTCAGAGAGTTGTATCATGAAGCTCCGTGAACGTTAGCTGCAGTTCCGTGGGTGGGTTGAGCAGCGGTAGCCTCCCACGCACGAAAAAAAAAAAAAAAAAAAAAAAAAAAAAAAAAAAAAAAAAAGTCACTTTCTCCTGATTGAAAAATTTTCAAATTATAGATAACCTAATATACTGAAGAAAAAAAAAGTCAGCTAATTATGAAGTGGTGGTTAATACGTCAGCTGGTCACACGAACATGAAAAAAATATACAAGGTGCAAAGGAAAGTCTCTTTAACCTGAAAATACTTGCGAAAGGAGAGAGATACATCTATGTATTGAAGTAACGGTATAGTAAAGCGAATACGCCCGACCTGATGCAAACGACAGAAGCGTCCCTAGTGTCGAAATTTGGAAGTTACCTATTGAAAACCGTAATCGAAAAGAGATAGAGCAAAATTTCCAGTTTAAAAGATTTGGAGCATCAATTAATTAGTACGAAACGACATTTGGTTCACACGGATAAGATAAATCGTTGCCTGTATACACAAAAATGTCCGAAATCAATGAGCGACGATTCTACTTTGCATATTCACATTCTGTAAATGTAGCAGTGCAAAATTTTAGATTGTGGCGTTGTACTGTGCTGTAATGGCTGTAAAAATTTAATTTCCAATGCATTTAAAATTTTAGATTAACCCTTTCAGGGGCAGAAGAATTCTGTTAGTAAACTTATGAAACAATTGACTGATACCAGAATATTCAAACGAATTTCACAAAAAATAAAAGCTCGTTAATTTTCACTTTCATTAGGAAAGCAAAATTTTGTTAAAATATTATTGCTGCCATTTGTCCATTTTGGAATTAAAATTAGGTGGCTAGACCATCTAGCTACCGCCCTTGAAAGGTTGAAATCTATGTCGTCGTATTCAAGAGTCTTGCAATAGACGTTCTATGCTGAGAAATGTGCATGTAGAATTACGCCACGAACACAATTGTGTATCGTGAGCAATGGCGAACTTTTCGAACAAACTGAATATTAACATTTTATCACTGTGAGAGTGTTTGTCTTTTTTGTTTTTTTATGGGATGTTATCAAAATACATTCAGGTAAGCACATATTTATACCAGAAATTGTACGTATTTCTTCATACTTCTGGCTATTCCATCCAAACGTTTACACAAAATAGAGTGCTTCAATTTTGGACCTTTTTGGGTATACAGGCAAAGATTTATCTTATTCATGTAAACCAAATGCCGTTTCGTACTAATTAATTGATGCTCTCAAACATTCTGATTGGAAAATTTGCTCTATCTCTTTTCGTTTTCGATTTGCAATGGCTATATTCCAAATTTCGCCACTAGGGAGCGCTGCCGTCGCTTGCATTAAATCGGGCGTAGTTACTTTACTATGCCGTTACCTCACTTTCATAGCTTTAGTTCTCTCCGTTCGCAAGTATTTTCAGGTTAAAGGGCCTTTCCTTTGCACCCTGTATATATTTTTCATGTTCGTGTGACCAGCTGACGTATTAACCACCACTTTATAATCAGCTGAATTTTTTTCCCTTCAAGATATTGGGTTAGCTATAATTTGACAAATTTTCAATCGGGAGGAAATGACTAATTTTTTTACGCGCGTGGGAGGTTACCGCTGCTACACTCACCCACGGAACCGTAGCTGATGTTCACAGAGCTTCATAATACAACCTTTTGAAGCATTTTACAAATTATCGGCCGAGAGGAACTTGGTCATCAAAATCTGTTGCTGGCTCGCGGACTATATGTTCACCAATGTATTTGAAAGAGTTAAAATTCATGTTTTTAAAAATGAATTGCATTATCAGTTAGAAGATTTTAACTTTTAGAGCATATATATATATATATATATTATTATTTTTTTTTTGCCGATACTTCTAAAATGTTATCCTGGAATAAATTGCTACAAGTTTTCGAAAAATCTTTTCTATTTATTTTTTTTTCAAAAGTTTAACTGCTGGGTGGGGAAAATATAGTAAATTTAATATCGGAATATATCAACGTGTTAATATTGGTGATATATCGCGATAACTACCGTAAAGTTTATGCGAATAGAAAAATTGCTTACTTTAAAAGATAAATAGCATGTGACCTAAAATTTTAGTATAAACAGATGTAGAAAGGAGTTAATAAATGTTTCATGCTATTTTCTCCTACAGCATCCTTTAAATATATATATATATATATAAAATATAGGGAAGGTGGGGCAAAATCGGGTACCATAACAGTTTGTTAGTCTCAAATGCTGTGAAATGGGAAAACAAATTTTGAACACTGTTTTTAATGTAAAATGAATCCTTGGTTTTAATAAAACATTCTTTTCAAAAATATATATATATAATTGTTTATATAAAAAATAGCTTTTTTCACACGTATGCAAAAATCCGGTTTTACTTCGCTGGTTGGGTTAAACCTGGTATCCATTTAAAACTATTGGAAAACTCATTTTGGTCAAAAATGTCTTTGTTTAATATAGTAAAAAATACATTTTTAATATTTTTAACAAAAAGAAATTGCACATGTGTTCGTCCATGTGTAAGAAAAAATAAATCGGTGGCAAATTTTCTACGTTGTATAGGCCTGCTTACTTTACTCTGTACGTTTTAAAGTTCTTTTAGCTTCAAAAATCACAGATGAATTTGTCATCATATTGTTTTGCATTATATGCTTCGTGGGCCTATCCGTGGCATTTCAAACATCGTATTTGGATTTAGAGTTTGAGTAAAGTTCATAGCAAAACATACAGGTTTAATTATCCTCTTCTTCTGATGATGTTTTCGCAATCTTTTTTTGCTTTCTTTTTTTCTTTTTAAAGAATCTTCTTCTTTCTTCGTCTTGCAGTTTGTTTGGCTTACTTCTGCTTAATATCTGTTTCGATCTGTAATTTATAGGGAGAAGAAATCAAAAGTTTTTCCCTTTCTTTTTCTCAATTCTGAAGCCTTCCTTAGAAGGGGATAATAACATTTTAGGCAAAATTGGAAATTCAGATTGCTGGACTACATAGTCTGAAGATGTCAAATAGATAATTTTACTAATATATTCTGTAGATGTAACATTTTGAATCAGTGATGGCGTCTGTGATTGGGATGTTAACTGCTGCATCTGGAAGCAGCTCGACGTGAAAGACGCTGGATAGTGTCAACTTGTTGATGTTCGGAAGGTTGAGCTCCAATATCCTGTGATGTATCAGAAATTTTTATTTCTGCCGCTATGCCAACCTGTGGCTGGATAGACCTAGGTGTGTTATCATGACTTTCATGGGTTTCTCTGTCCCTTCCGAAGGAGCAAAAAGATGGTCTGAAAAAATATCATTGTTGTAGGGGAAAATCCCTGTTTTCTCGAACCTTCTGATTGCAATATTTACAATTGCTGCTCTCGAAAATGTAGCTTTAAATAATTTTCCAATTTGCTGAGTTGTTACAGATCACGCAGTGTTGGAAAATACCAATTCCTCACCTCTTGACCTTAGTATGAGCTTAGAGGTGCATGAATGATGCATCAAGGGGCTGAAATCGATGCGTTGCGTAAAAAAAAAGAAGTTTAAATAAATACATTGCTTTCTCTTACTAGATTAACTGGATTCTTTTAGTGTGAGTTGAATACCTATTAAGGATTTAAAGAACAGGCTTTTCAGGACAAGGATTGGAAAAAATCTATACATTTTTTAACCAAATAAAATAAAGACCTCTTTCGTAATCCACACTGTAAAAAGAAATACTGCCAGTTTTCGGGTAGGAATCGGAAAAATAGTTGCCCTTATCGTATCGGAATAATTTCCGACCCATCTCGGAACAAAATCCGTAAAAATAAGGAAATAGTCAGTAAAAGGGTATTTTACGGATTTTATTCCGATTTTACGGATTTTATTCCGAGCTGGGTTGGAAACTATTCCGGTACGATGAGGGCAACTATTTTTCCAATTCCTACTGGAAAACTGGCATTATTATTTTTTTTTTACAGTGCATCCACTCCTATTATATACAGCAAAAGAGTCTGGGAAAGCATCATCCACCAAGAGAAGGTTTTTTTCCTGCCTGTTTAATATTTGAGAAAAAAATCTTGTTATATATTAGGTAGTCTAGTTATATAGGATTGAGATTTTAATGATTATTTGTCAATTTGGGCAGATTATTTTATTTAAAGAAACAAGTCACGAAATATATTTGCATTTTAAGTAGACCTATAACGCAAGTTATTACACCCCAGATTAGAAAGTTATTTATTAAAATGCAATAAGCATAATATAAAATTATGCCTTAATCAGTGCCATTATTTTGTTCAATAATAATTGCAAGTTATTTAATTTCATAAATGTAAGTTAAAAATTAGACCCACTTTTTAATATAAAACAAAATCAAAATTAAAGTTTTCATTATAACTAGAAAGATTTAGAATTATAACTTAACAGCATTAAGAATACAATTTAAAGTTCCATGCTAATTTATTAACTATACTAAAAAACCATTCTATGAGTGCCGGACAAAACCCCGGGTATACCCAGTTTTGACCCAATCTTAAGTACCTGGTTTTATCCCAACATGACACAGTTTAAAACATGG
Organism: Maratus speciosus; assembly: GCA_963932465.1. Taxonomy (NCBI): domain Eukaryota; kingdom Metazoa; phylum Arthropoda; class Arachnida; order Araneae; family Salticidae; genus Maratus; species Maratus speciosus. The sequence goes on along the minus strand of OZ010790.1, from coordinate 169,677,521 downwards.
CGTCACTACTCTTAATCCTATAGCAAAAGATCAGTAAAAATGTTTAAATATTATCAGGAAAGGAAAGAATTAGATATGTTCAGTAATATTTAATATGCTGAAAAAAGTGGTTATACGCGTAAAATCTAGAATCAAATAAAACAATTTTTTAAGAGTAATTGAAACTAAATCGTTCACACGAACGAGAACCGCACACAGTAACGTTCCAATCGGCTATACATGCCATAATGGTTACCGCCAAGTAATTTCTCGTGTTGGCTGATAGACAGAAGTACAAATGAAGGAGGGGTCTGCGCTACCCGGTTTTACTCGCCTACCCTGTTTTGTACAACTCATCCACACACACACACACACACACACATATATATATATATATATATATGTATATATATATATACATACACAAAATAAAAATATTTTTAAACAAGAAAGTAAAATAATCAAACTTCAACGATAGATTATAATTTTCCAACAGATTCAGAATTATGTAAAAAAAAAAATCAACGTTTAATAAGGTTAAATATGATGGCTAAGTAAGCAAATTACAAAACACGTAACACATTTCAAAATTAAAGTTCAGCAATTATTATCAGTCATCTGAAAAATATCAGAATTCCTTTTTTGCAACGCTATATATGATCTATAGATTTGAATATATACTGAATAGTATGCTAAACATTAGTTCAGTTAAGAAACGCATTTGCACAGTTTAAAATTCCCCTTCAACATATTTCGTCAATAAACGGAAATGAATACATCTTTTTTGCAGCCCTGTATATGATTTACAGATTTTATACATACAAAGTAACTAAATTAGTTAAAAAAAAAAAAAAAAAAACTCGTACCACAACAGTTAACGAACTACCAGCAATTGTTTATTTATACAGATAAGCGAATCCTTTTGTGTCCCCCCATAAATAAACGATGGATGCTATGCTCATCATGTTCTATAGTAAGCATCTTTTTGTACACCTCAGTGATGTGTATCAATTTCTATATGTTTGAAATAGTGTAATATCATTCCAATATACTACAAATGATTTTTCCCTATAGACCATTGAAATAGACCATAGAAAATTTGTGATTTTAATCAATGATTTTTTTCTTTAAATCAGTTGATTAAAATCACGATTTTAATCGTTGATAATAATTGTTAACACCCGTTTACAGTCAAATGGCAAGCATGAGTTTTTGTTAATCTCGATTGATTGATAATTTTTTTCCTTCAACCAACTGACGCTTTTTGCAATATTTTTCCACATTTGATTTAAGAATTTCACAATATTTTGATTCTACCCAACAATTGGAGAATTTTGCAGCTTTTTCTTACAAACTTCCTCGGCAGTTATCCAAAGTTTTCAGCATAATAAAATATAAAATTATAACTAAAAATTAAATAAACAGCACATAAAGAAAAACTATGAAATTATTAATTTAGATATTTTATTTCCAATATTTCGATTGACTGAGGTTTAATGCAGTTTTATTTATTTATTTTTTAAAATAAATAAAATTATGTGATTTGTGTTTGGTTGCGGTTTTCTCTGGGACGGGAAATTTTAAGTTTACCTGTGACCCCGTGAGAGAGGGTGGAAAAGTTACTGTTCCTGCTGACCACTAAAATTTTCAAATTAGTGGTCCAAATGAATTTTTGGTGTTCTCGGACCAGCGGACCACCAATGATTTCGAACACGGATTGATTTTTCAAATGCTGAAGATTTCCTTGTAAAAGATATTTAAATTGATATACTGTTTAATTTTTTTATTATTTTCCTTGTGTGAAATTTGATTATTGTTATGTCTGCACAAGAAACAATTTTATGTCTTAAAATATTTACTCTTCTATTTAAAACAGGTGGAGAAATTAACCTGATGCGTGGACCTATTCCATTTTACCTGACTTGAAATTCTGATTCAGAACATACTAAGCTTCAAGAATTCTTTATATTTGATGACCTGAATGGTCAGAGAGGGTGCAGCACCCTACTAAAACTGTGAGAGAAACTTTATGTAAAATGATATTATATTACAGTAAATATTAGTCTGACATACTATACATATAATTTAATGATTATATAATTTGTATTTTCAATAATTGGAGCGGCATACCGCAAACCAGCTTTGAATGTGTTGCTATTTAATTGTGTTTGTAATCATTTCTTTTTTCAGCTATTGCAAGGCTGCTGTTGGTGAATACTTTTCTTTTCTACGAGTATTGTTATAAAATAAATAAATCTTCGTCATAGATTACCATTTTGGAATACTGAAAAAATACATATATAAGTAACAATAATTAGTCGCTTGGTGGCGACACTGCTGTTGTTAAATTAACCCTTCAAAGTAAGTATTTAATATACTATAGAAATACATTGTGTATTTAAAAAAAGCTTTAAAGTTTAAAGTAATACTTTTGTATTAGCTGATATTAGAGGTTAAATGGATTCTGCTACTTATAGCTGCCTTTTTGATGCTGATTATTTCATTGTTGACGCATATACTTTGATTATGTATCAGTTATGTTTGTGCTTTATTTATTCAAAAGTGTTATATTTATTATTGAATGTTAAACAGAAACAAATGCTGAACTTTTTTTGTTGTTGTTTTATATTCAAATAAATTAATTTTGCATAATTGAGCTGTGTTGCAATATAAATTTTAATTTTTGTGTGTGTGTGTGTGTGAAAAGGTAAAAATTTGAAAACTGTACAATATAAAAATTTCAGCATCTATAGATTCACAACAATTAAAGAAAAAAAACAGATCATGGAAGTACGGTGCATAGGCACTAAGTGCATAATGGAAAAAACCTTTTCAAACTCGTGCAAAAATTAATATTGGTTGAAGATATTCATTCAGCCATTGTTTGAAATAAAATAATAATAAAAACAGGTATGTATTTAAATGTAAGAAAATTATTTTTTTTTAATATTTTCTTTGTGAATAAGCAAACACTAAATGGACTATAAGTGTAACCGAGTGTGGAGAAATATTCCAAAATGTACAAGGACAGAATGGTAATATTTGTGGGGGAAAAAAAAGCAATTATTTTGTGAAATAGATCAAACTGGTTTACATTTATTTTTTAAATATATTTCAAAGACAATAGAATCAATAATTAAAACTTTAATAATTTTCAGTTTAATGAAAAAAAAAGTTTTCTACTGCAAGATAATCTCGCAAAATCTGAAATTTTGTTTTTTATTACACCATAATGATAAATCGAAAACCAAAGTGAGGGGGAAAAAGAAAGCTACAATCCAGTGTAACCTTTCCCCATAAAGATGAGAGAAAATCCTGAATCGTGGTTCAAACTTTTAGCAAAAAATTGGAATGGAGAAAACCTTGAATTTTGATTTAACCTTTCACCAGAAAATTTTATTTAAAAAAACTCTGAATCATGGTTAAACCTTTTACCAGAAAATTGGATTTAAAAATAATACTGATTCGTGGTTCAACTTTTTCCCAGAAAATTGTATTAAAAAAAAACTAAATTATGGTTCAAACTTACACCAGAAAATTGGATTAAAAAAAAACTGATTTATTGTTCAACTTTTCACCAGAAAATTGTATTATAAAAAAACAAAATTATGGTTCAAACTTACACCAGAAAATTGGATTAAAAAAAAACTGATTCATGGTTCAACTTTTCACCAGAAAATTGGATTAAAAAAAATCCTGAATCATGGTTTAATATTTCACTAATATAATGGTATTTGTGAAAGCACCAATAAACTGGTGAAACTTATCACCAATATCTTGGTTGCAGCTAAATTTCAGCGACTTTTCACCATTTTCTTGGTGAAACATCACACTTTATTTTTTAGTGTATCGGTAATATATATATTTTTTTAATTTAGGCATGCTTTATAAACTCAGTAATGATACTTTACTTTTATTATTATTTCTATTCGCTTTTTTAATTTAACAAAAAACCGTAAGATCTGCTTCTACTTATCTGCTCATTTACTGCTGTTGTTATAATGTTCATTTAATATCGATATGATTTTGTACCTATTTGAACATCTACAGTAAAGCTTCATTCAGTTTTCTAATGCCATAACATATAAATATTTCTGTCAATTGCTGTGGTATTGCTCAAAAACACGTCAGGCGATATTACTTATTTTGCATCGAAGTATTTTGATTGAGGAAAATTCCACTCTAAATATCTAAAACTGTAAAAATTCAACTCCATATTGAAAGAATATCATAACAATAACTCTAAATAATATAAGTATTAGCATACAAAAACAATTACGTAAAATATTTTCGTATTACTGCTGAAAAACCGTTAGTGATCTACTGCAAAATTTTTTTACAGTTACAAATACCTTTTGATGAGTGTAATTTTAAACAGAACAGAAAGAAATCATTAGCAACTGTACTGCAATATCTCTTGCACGGTTACAAAAAACTTTATGGCGAGAATACAAAAACTCTTTTAGATACAATACTAAAAAATCATTGGTAATTTTCCTGAAGGTACTTTAATAAAGTTACCGAAAATTTTTTGCAAAAGTATATGCAAAGTTTTGGGTGGAATACTAAAAAAATTCATAGTAAATGTACTATGAAATCCTTCGCAAATTTAGAAAAAAATTCTTAGTCAATGTACTAAAAATTCCTTTGTAAGTGTACTAAAAAATCATTAGAAAATTCACAAAGTATTGTTTAGGAAACTACCTAAAAAATCGTTAGTACCTTTACTAAATAATCCTAAGTAAATTTACGAAAAATTCTTTATTAAATTCGCTAAAAAATAGTTAGTAAGTTTACTGAACAATATTTAGTAAACTTACAAGGAATTCTTTGGAAAACTCTCTAAAAAATCCTTAGTACGTTTACTAAACTATCCTTGGAAAATTTACCACAAATTCTTTAGTAAACTCCCTAAAAAATCGCTAGTAAGTTTACTAAGAAATATTTAGTAATTCACAAAAACTAATTAGAGAAACTCCCTTGAAAAACCGTTAGTAAATTTACAGAACAATATTTAGTAAATTTATATAAAAGTTTTTGGAAAACTCCCTAAAAAATTGGTAGTACGTTTACAACATATTCGTTGGTAAATTTACTAAAACTTATTTAGTAAACTCCCTAAATAAGCATTAGTAAGTTCACTAAACAATATTTAGTAAATTTACAAAAGTTTTATTGGGAAACTCCTTAAAAAATCACTAGTACGTTTACTAAACAATATTTAGTAACAGTTACTGTAGAAACTTTTGTAATTTTACATGATTATCTTTTGTTGTGGTTACATAAAATGTTCTAGGAATCCCAGTTTCCAACAAAATTATTAGTAACCTTACACTTTTTTTTTTTACAGTGTACTAGATGCTTATTTATTGTGTAAAAAAAAAATTAATAAAAAATTCGTCAAAACGCTTAAATGAAATTCTCAAGACGAGCTGGTAGAATATTGTTTTGTCTGTTATAAATTTTCCAAATATTTCAACATTTGTTATGTAAATAGAAACTGTTGTTTACACTGTTCACTTTTATTATAAACAGGTTGAAAAAAGAAATAATTAAACAAGTTGGAAATTGCTCGTCAAACGTGGCAAATGAGGTGCGTTCCTACTATAACTAGTTTTATAATTATTTTTTGCACCCCATATTGTACTGAATGTATACTTTTTTGCACTTCATAAAGCGCATAGTCTGATACATCATTAAAATGCACTTCCAATATTTTTTTCCCATTCCCCGTAATGTAACGGAACACTTTTGACTGTCCCTGTAATTAAACTATACATTCGATTTTCATAAAATTTGGAATAGCTCAACAAAACTTTGCAACAATTATATCTTTAAAATTTCAGACCATTCGGAAGGCTGTAATATCATTAAAATGCACTTGCAATAATTTTTCCCATTCCCCGTAATGTAACGGAACACTTTCGACTGTCCCTGTAATTAAACTATACATCCGATTTTCCTAAAATTTGAAATAGCTCAACAAAACTTTGCAACAATTATATCTTTAAAATTTCAGACCATTCGGAAGGCTGTAATATCATTAAAATGCACTTGCAATAATTTTTTCCATTGGCCGTAATGTAAAGAAAAACTTTTGACTGTCCCTGTAATTAAACTATACATCCGATTTTCCTAAAATTTCAAATGGCTCGACAAAATTTTGCAACAGTTATATCTTTAAAATTTCAGATCATTCGGAAGGCTCTAATATCATTAAAATGCACTTGCAATAATTTTTCCCATTGGCCGTAATGTAAAGAAAAACTTTTGACTGTCCCTGTAATTAAACTATACATCCGATTTTCCTAAAATTGGAAATGGCTCGACAAAATTTTGCAACAGTTATATCTTTAAAATTTCAGATCATTCGGAAGGCTCTAATATCATTAAAATGCACTTGCAATAATTTTTCCCATTGGCCGTAATGTAAAGAAAAACTTTTGACTGTCCCTGTAATTAAACTATACATCCGATTTTCATAAAATTTGAAATGGCTCGACAAAATTTTGCAACAATCATATATTTGAAATTTCAGACCATTCGGCTGGGTAGTTTTTGCTCTGTTACATGCGGACAGACAGACGGACGGACAGACGGACGGACAGACGGACAGACGGACGGACTGAACGACGACTATAGGTGCTACGTATTTATATAATTACGAACGCACCTAAAAAGAAACTAAATTCGAATGCAAGAATATACGTTTTATTTCAAAACATTAGAGCTAGAATATAAGTAACATAAAACTAGTAAATCAAAGACAGCTTTAATAAAACACTATATTGCAAAATAATTATACTACTAAATATTTTATATAAAAAGGACGAAGTAAACGAAACACAACAGGAATTATTTATGCTGCCCATTACAAACTGCAAACTTTTCGTTTTAGTTTTTAGTTTCCTTTTATTTATTTCTTCTCTTTCTCTCTCTCTCTCTCTTTTTTTTTTTTTTTTTTTTTTTTTTTTTTTTCTATCTTGTATTGAATGATTCTTCTTATATATTCTTTCTGCTATTTCTTTCTCACTTTTTTTCTTAATCGATTTCTTTATCGATAGAATCTTTCACACCCCATACCAGAAGTTCGATCTCTATCATCTAAAAAATACTAAAAAGAAAGTATCGAACTAATAAAATATCGAAGCATTTTGGTGTCATAATAAAAAGGTTATTGTGTTTTCAACTGGGGCAAACATAGAAAAGCAGAACATTCTATGGGAATAGGTTTTAGAGGATTTTGTACTTATAAAAGAAAATAAACTTGTCATGCGTTTTAGAAAATTCTAGATTCCTGAATTTGTTTTGAAGAATATCTTTTAGGATTTGAAACTTAAAATATTCTTTTTATTCTAAAAGAAAAATCCTATTTTCACAAGTAGAATAACAAAAGTAATCTTTTAATATGTAAGTGTACTTTTATATATTTTTAATTTTCTGAAAGCAAAATAAAACTAAACAAAATATATTAATATAAAATTTGCTGGAAATCATAACTTATATATCTGCACTGAAAAATACACTGGCCTCTAAAAGTTAAGGTACAGGTACTGGATGCTTTCGATTGTACACGGTTTGTCCAATGTCTACCAACATTATTGGCGAATTGTTCTTGAACTTCTGGGGTGTAAAGAACATGTTTGATTTCATATTTCTCAGTGAAGATTTATCTGGGGCACAATTAGGGGGCTAATAATTAATTTAATAATAAAATAATATTTGCGATCACCTATGTAACAGAAAAGGCTGGAAATGGTTTGTCACTGTGGTAAATGACTATTTGGGTCCTGTTCAACGTTTGTATGCATTTGTGTAAGCATAGCACTCATATTCGTGAAGATGTTAACGTTTTTGTGAAAAATTCAAGTTTTTTGTTTATAGCATACAGAGTTTTCAACCAAATTTAACACAACTTTCCAAAAACCTCACAAAGAACAGTAGCAATAGTATACTGATTATTACCTGATTATACAATTAAAACATGAATATATTGAATATTTGATGAGATATGGGCACTTGTATGAAATAATTTTTAACTGCGCATGCGTGTAAGATTTCAAATTTTTTATTTCACAATTTGGTAGCCAGCTATTTTGGGTAACTTCCAGTTGTAAAAAGTCCAGTCAAATATTGTGAAAACTCAGGAAGATATAGTGAGTTGATTGAAAGGTTGTGGAAAAACCCTTATAATAAATCTATTTTTAGAGAGCAACTCACTATATCGCCCCTATGTTTGTGAAATTTCTCGATATTTCACTGGACATTTTAGATAAGTTGCCCTAAATAGCTTACCGAATTATGAAATAAAAAATTTGAAATCTTCCAAGCGTGCGCAGTTAAAAATTATTTCATACAAGTTCCCATATCTCATCAAATATTCAATATATTCATGTTTTAAGTGAAGTGTACTGTTGCTACTGTTCCGTGTCAGGCTTTCGAAAAGTTGTGTTAAATTTGGTTGAAAACTCTGTATGCTATAAACAAAAACTTTTGAATTTTTCACAAAAACGTTAACATCTTTACGAATATGAGTGTTATGCTGATACAAATGAACACAAACGTTGAACAGGACCCAAATAGTCATTTAATCAGTGACAAACCATTTCCAGCATTTTCTGTTGCATAGCTGATCGCAAATATTATTTTATTATTAAATTCATTATTAGCCCCCAATTGTCGGCCCGACTAAATCTTCATCGAGAGATATGAAATCAAACATGTTCTTTACATCCCAGATGTTCAAGAACAATTCGTCAATAATGTTGGTAGATATTGGACAAACCGTGTGCATTCGAAAGCATCCAGTCCCTGTACCTCAACTTTTGGAGGCCAGTGTAAATATATCATCATTATGATAAAAAAAAAAAAATCCGGCATCATCAGGACTGAGACTATGCCAAATTTTTGAAAATTCCGGATTTTTGAAGGAATATCAAAAGTAGTACTATATTATTAATAGAGCCTTTAGCCATAGTTTAATTAATTTTATGTGATAATTATGTAAGGAAAAGAGAAAATTAATTTTAAGGAAAAACTTACTTTAATTGATATTTTCTATGCTACAGAGAAAAATATCTAATAAAGAGCAAAATTATTTCTTCTATTGTAATTTCGGAAACATCGGTGTGAATTTTGTTTGCTTCAATTTTTTTTTTTTTTTTTTTTTTTATTTTATACAAATGAAGAATGTCTATTTCGGAAATACACTGTTGTTTCTCTGAAACATACATTAATTCACCAGTCAAACTTATGCATTTTTCTAGTGACATTTTTTCTTCGGTCGGTTGTTCATCCTTGTCTTCTGAGCAGCTACTAGCATTATCGGCAGTTCTATTTAGCACAGCGACAGCGATCTCGCTGTCCGTTAAATTGTTCGTTGTTGATGCATTTTCGACAATGTTTAGCCAATTATCTATATATCTTTTTTCGACGCTTAATGCATTTTCGGATTTTGCATCTTCAATCAGCTTATAAATTGCGGCCTTTTCACGGGAAATGTGAAAGTCTGAAAATTATTCCTCATCAATGTTGTCGCCGTTGCCGGAAATTCGTTCCGGACATATCTTGCGTAATGAATTCGCCAAAGTTGTCCGTAAAGTTGTTCTTTTTGCTAAGCAACAGTGCAATTCCTAGAAAATTTCTTCAGAAAATAATCGCCACTGACAAATGAAAAAAAAGTCAAATATTCTTTTTTGCATTTTTACTTTAGATCTTGAAGTTTTTAATTCATAAAGAATTGCTATTTTTCTTCTCCCATAGCTTGAAAGTGTAAAATGGAAAAAGAAGGGAAAAAGAAGGTTTTGATGCCGAATTTTTGAAGTTGCCGGATTTCTGAATCCTTGATTTTTGAAGTCACACTATATACTATCAGGATGCAAGGATAGATTTAACTTTCATTTATAAGATTTGTATTTAATTTTAATTTAATATAAAATAATTTTACGATTTAATTCTTATTCATACATGGCAAACTATTATATAAAAATCCGACTATTCATACTGCTTTTATACATATTTAAGAACAGAGCATATATGTTTTGATTAGATGAAAACACCGTACCTAAAGAAAAACAAAACAATAATCACAATCTATTGGAAAGACTATGATTATACTTTTTTCTGGGTTACCAAAGGCGTCAGTCAGTTCTGCATTTTCTCACTGATTGAAATCTTCAAGGGGATTGGGGGGGGGGGGCTATTATCAAATACATCGCTAACTCAAACCCGAGGTTTAATGCAAGACAGAGTTCGGCTCTTTCTCTTGACACATTTCTGAATATGACACACCATCAAAACACATACACATACATGTTAATTTAAATGTGTGTGCGAAATGCAAATGTCATAAACATACGTAATCTTATGAACCACAGAGATGAAACTTTTTAGTGTCACCGGGAACAAGAAGGCATTTGATAGGTATCTATTATATAGAACGATTATTGTCCATAGATTTATAAAAAAAAAGTGTGGAAAAAATTAGGAAAATAAAATATTTATTTCCTTCATGTTTTGTCCAGGTTTAGCAAAACAAAGCAACTACTCAGTCTGCAGCAATTACAGAGCTGCTATAGCCGAATCTGGGTTTACAGTAAAATCCCACATCGGATAGTGTACCCAATTTTACCCACAAACAACACGAATTTTTAATTAGGCTACGGTCAGATTGGGGTTAATCTTTTCTTTGCGAGTTGTGTTCAAGCTGGTTTTGGGTTGAGTTTCGATTATTGTGGGCGAGGTTTTGGATTAAATATATTTTTTAAAAGACTGTCCACAATATTGTATCGGATTAAAAGCTATATATCGATGGTGTTTATTTAAAAGTGTCTTTACATGTTCATTTTTTAACATAAAAAATAAAATTGATTTAAAAAATATTATTGATAATAGATAAAAACTAAATATGATGTTGCTTATGAATGATGTAAAAAACTAAATATAATGTTGCTTATTTAAAAGTGTCTTTACATGTTCATTTTTTTTCACAGAAAAATAAAATGGATTTTAGAAATATTATTGACTAAATTTCAATAATTGCATTAAATTTGGTATCAATTTTCTTTAGTTTCGGGTTTCGAATCGGGTTGGGCGTCATGAAAGATTTTTTTTGTCTTATTCGTGTCGAGTTGCGGATCGGTAAAACTTTTATGTCTCGGTTTCGGGTCTGATTGAGGGTAGAATTTAAAGAGAATTTGTGGTTTGGATTCAGGCATTACACGACCCGTGCAGGACTCTAAGTTTTAGAATATTTCTGGATATGTAGGGAAAAGATCAAAACCTGCTTACGATAATAACATGGATGCAGAAGTGCTGTTGAATCCACATTGGACCCACACACAGTTTGTGCAATAGCGGCAAGGCGAATACGTACATTTTCTGGTTAAACGTGGAAAAGTCATGAAAAACAAAACTATTTATTTATAAAAATTGGTTAAGCGTGTTATAAACCTATGCTCTCTAATCGCACACAATTATACTATACATCTCTACCCCACACTTTCTTGTTGGGTCACCTTTATTTCATCTGCCCCTCGTATATGGAATTGAATGGTCATATCTGTGAATATTTATGAATAATTCCATGCGCAAAGAAAAACAAAATTTCTACCAGTGCTTCGATCACTGAAAAAAATGAATTGAAAATTCTCTTTGTCCATACGCAGCACATGAATTAGAGCCTTTTTAAATTTTTCAATATAATGTGGTTATATATTAACGTTTAAATATTCTAACTTTTTATTCCGTTCCCAAATTCAATATTTAACTTTAGCAGAAAAAGCCGTTTCAATCTAAATTCTTTTTTCTTTTACTTAATAAATTTAATGCAGCTGATAATTTTCTATGTCAGATTCAACCACAAGACTAAATAAAATATAAGACACGAAATAAAGTTCGATACGCATTTAAAATTCATTTTCAGAAGTACTTCTTTTTTGTTTGTTCGCAGTTTAGTTCTCGCAGATGTTCTGTCTAGAATTTAATGTAACGATTATGTCTTTATGATTATATGCTGTGATCTATTTCATTACTAACTATTACATTGGTAATCACAAAAAACAGATGCATTTTCCTGGATAATATAAACATTTTTTTCATTTTGCCGTCTGCCAGGAGGCAACCTTAATGGGGTTACGATTATTTAAGCGGCGGATTACTTTGGCAAAATGGCGGCCCTATGTTATGTAAATTTAAATTCTCTCATTGTCTTTTCATATAACGGACTTTTATCTTCATTTTATTTGGGCATTTTCTGGACTTGCCATGGCGAGGATATAGTATATTTGGCTTATAGAAGCACAACTGTTTTGTCGCCACTTTTGCTTCTGACGTCTGTGTGACAAGTTGTGTTAAATTTACGGGACCATCCCACACTAATAATCATTCTACATATTCCGCCACCTAATATATACGAGACTACCTGTTAAAAAAATATGTTACAAAGAAAAAACTGTCTTTTAAAATGTGAAATAATTATGTGTCAGTCCCTCAATTCGACGACGGATCATGTTTGGTTATACGGGATCAACTGCTTAATTCTACAATGTACGTCCGCGTACGATCCCTTTCTGCCCCTAACTACCTGATAGGCAACTCTTGAAATATTTGTTTAAACCCGTTGCATGTCAGTTGAAATTGTAGACAAAATTGCTACTTTGTATAAGGCGCTACTTCATTTTTGATATTTTTTTCATTTGACACCTTGTCATGAAAAAGCAACAAATTCAAAGACTTTCTGAATGAAAAAAAATTACAATCATCTGTGGGTAATGAGACACAAAGAATCAATTGAAAAAAATTATTAACAGAATCACAAAAAGAGAAAAATATATATAAATAACTCAAACCTAGAACAGTAAACATTTTTTACTTATATCAGTAAAATCATAGAACAAAATATTATAGTTTTTATAGCCTAAGCTGAGTTTAAAAATCTGCAATTCAGAAGCCCCAAAAACCTACGTCCCATTATTCGGCTCTGTTCGAAATCAGTTATACAATCTTAGTCCTATTAATTTTTGTTCTAGAATTGATTCAAAGTGATGAACTTTAAACAGACTTTGGCACTTTTCCCCTTTCGTCTAGATACAGATATAAAAGAATCTATACTTTTCAATGAATTTTTATTCCTGTTCTTTCAAGAAATTTTTTCTGCTATTCATTCAGGTTTGACAGTGATATGCGGATGACATTTAACATGAATGAATTCGTTGGTTAGCGAAATAATGAAGGAGGTGGTGGGGGTGGGGGGGGGGGGGAATGGAACATCTAGAAAAAGCACGATTGTATAAAATTGAAAGAAATGTAATCAGAAGTTTAGAAGAAAAATCAAATAGCATGTTAGATTTTTAATGTTTTTTTGCACGAAAATGAAGGATTGGATTTTCTTTCCAAAAGTTATTTCATTACTCTTGCTCTTGAAATAGTGTTGTGTATTTAAAATTCATTAAATAGGTAAAGTGGGGTAAAATCGCTTACCTTATTAAATGCCTCTTGATTCCAGAATTTACAATGAAATTTAATCAAACTTACCTAATATTCTGACTTGTCTTTGTACAATATTTTATTTTAACTATATGATTAATTAATCACATTTTTATTAATAAATCAATATTTATATAATATCAAATCATCCACTCTATTCCCACTGGTGGTGCAAAGCCGCTTATTTAAATATGTTAATCTTACAGGAAATGGAAAAGGTTTAGGCTTTCTTTTAAAAAGGAACAATATATTTGAATTTACTATTTTAACTAAGGAAATAAACCAGTAATGATTTAATAATATGATTTAATATTTAAAGGTAAAATGACAGTTATCTTCAATACAATTTTAGAAATTGAAAGGGGGAAAAAGTGTTCACCTTTGAATCAACTTTATAAAAATTATAATCACTTTTCCATGAATGTTTTACTTTTTACGACCTCTTAAATTATTGTTACCTATTAACCTCTTTTATCCCACCCGATATACAACAAAATATTGCAATTTCTAAATTCAAAGTTGAGTTTAAATACTTGCAATTCACAAGCCCCTATAACTGGTGTTGAACCATTTTTCAAGGATAGAATAATTTCACGAAAATTATGTCCTTCAAGGTCATGAGATTTTACCCCACCCGCGTATGGGGTCACCTAAAAGGAGCATTTTTACATAACTAAACGACGCACACTGTATGAGTTACTAGATAAAATACGGAGCGAGATCTAGGCGACGACAACAGCAGTTCTGGTGTCAACTGTCAGAAACATGCGTTATTGTGTTCGTGCAGCAAGTTTGGAAGTTAAGGGAGGACAATTACTGCCCTTATAGTGACAACACAATGTCTTAAAACTACTTGTATGGTATGTAATTGCTTTTTCTAATTTTCAACTGTACATTTTTTCTCAAACCAACGATTTCTGGGTGTATATTCAGGTGGTACATCTTCTGTAAATAGCCTGTAAATTTTATAAAGAATTTTTTTTCAATTTGCATTATTTCTGAATATGTAATGCCAATATGTATAGAAACAATATCGTACTATACTACATTCTTTTGACTACCTGTTAAAGTAATTTATGAATTTATATCATAAACAAGATTCACTCCTGTTTGAAATTCAGTTATGCAATTCAGTTATCAGTTAAAAGGCTCTATCGTTTAAGAAATCGATTTAGAAAAGAAAAAGGCAGAGAAGGAATTGGGAAAAGAATACTCAAAAGGAATATATTCCACATACAAAAAGAAAGAAAAAAAGAAAGGAAACTAATAAAAAAAAAACTTAAATGTTCTTGCTAATACTTTACAGTTTTGGTAGCAGTACAAATAATTCCTGCTGTCCGTTTCCTTTTCTTCAGATTTTTAAATAAATTATAAAAAAAAAAAAAAAAAAAAAAAAAAAAAAAAAAAAAAAACCTTCAAAATTTGTAAGGTAATTCACAGTGCTCGCTGTGACATTGATCGAATTTCACTCATTTAAAGGTCAAATAAACAGGTTTGAAACCAAAAAATTTATTCATAAAATGTGTTCTAAATCTCTATTGTACTTATTTATGTTTTAGGTAAATGTTTTGGTTCAAAATATGTTTATCTGTCTTAAAGAAAAGTTATGTCGGTAGCTAGAAATCCTGTATTTTTCTTTAAATTTGCGACATTTGTTTCCTATGCAAATATTTCTTGTCATAACATGCACTGTTATCCCGTACAATTTGGAAGATCAGTTTAACACGTTCACGCCGGCGCGGTGGGTCACACTCGACTGTCTCAGAGCTGATAAATCTCCGGCCTTTGTGATACCAGTATTTTAATACAGAAAATGTTGTTTTATCTAATTAGAACAATTGGACGATTTAAAGGAACAACATTTTCTCTAAAATAACAATGGTGTGCAAAAAGCCGGAGACTTGACAACTCTGAGACAGTCGAGTGTGACCCACCGCGCCGGCGTGAACGTGTTAAACATACCCTGTATGTTTTATTGTATTACACGGACACACCCTGTATCACACGGATTAATAGGTATGTATGCATTGCGTAATCTTGTAGTCACACTTATGCACGTCTGATATATTTAAGATTCAATGTAGATAAATAAATTATACATTTCAAAAGTTACAAATACATTCTAAATAACTAAAAAGATCTCTCAACTTGCACTGACAACTTATACTTTTCATATAAAAACATTTCAACTTTCAAACACATAAAAGACATTCCTCAAAACAAATTCAGAAAACATTACAAATTTATTTACTTTTATAAGTACAAAATCCTCTGGAACGTACTCCCATGAAATTCTTTGTTTTTCTATACATGTCCCAGTTGAAAATACAATAATAGCCTTCTTATTCTGATACCAAAATTCTTTGATATTTTATTATTTCTCTACTTTCTCTCAGTATTTTATGGAGGAGAGCGATCGAACTTCTGGAATGGGGTGTGAAAGGCTCTATCGTTCAAGAAATCGATTAAGAAAAGAAAAATAAAAAGGCAGGGAAGGAATTAGAGAAAGAATACTCAAATGGAATATATTTCACATAAAATAAACAAAATCAAAAATAGAATGAAAAGGTATGAAAAAAAAAGAAATGAAACTAAAAAATCTTGCGAACAGTTTACAGTTTCTGTAGAAGTACAAATAATTCCTGCTGTGTTCATTTCTTTTTTCTTCAGATTTTTAAATAAAATATTTAAAAAAAAAGCATTTTCAAATTTGTAAGGAATAGTGCATGTATAATGCATGCGGGGATATTGATCGAATTTCACTCATTTCAGGTCAAATAACAAGGTTTGAAATCAAAAAATATATTTATAAAATGTACTTTATCTTGTATTTACTTAGTTTAATTTTTAGGTAAATGCTTTGGTTCAAAATATGCTTACCTATCTTGAAAATAAACGTAATGTTAGTAGCTATGTATAGCTGTACAGTTCTGAACATCAGTTTACAGACATCCTGTATAGATAGGCGGAACTGATTAACACATTCGCGACTACTGATGTGAATTAACATCATTTGGATACCAGTAACTCGGCTTACGTGCGTTCCTTTTCTATTTTCTGTGTTATATTTTTCTCAGAAATATGTACACAACTCGCATTTGTACAATCAATATACTATGAATATCAATACATCGATGAGAAATAGTATGATTATTATATGCATCCATTAGTAATAGAAACACCAATGCATCAAAATATTTTTGTTAAATAAATCAATATTCAAGGGTAACACCCATAGGCGGGTCTTACTGTTAAAACGACGAAAACATGCGGTCATAGATGTTTTAATAGGTACGTATGTGTATGTGTACAGTTGTAGTTACAGAAACTGTGCAAATTGTATAAACTTACCAAATTATTATAAACACACAGCGAACTCAACACAATGCCTCACCTTTATGAATCAGATTAAATACAGGAATGACATTTCCAGTCCAGGCACTAGTGGCCTTGGTGGTGGTGGCTGGTTTTGATGGGACTAGTTATAACTACAAGGTGTATGAACTTATACATGAAGTTATATGAACACTCAACTTTAAAAAGTTGTGGGTAATCTATAAACCCTCGTTTGTACATAACAATATTTAGAATAGTTATAATTAATCTTAAAACTTATTTGTTTCCAAAGGGTTCCGCAGGTAGTAAAACTTTTCCCTACCCTGGGCTTGGGGGTTACACCCAACCATAAGCCAAAAGCGGGTTCCCAGGGTGGGTGCTTACTTACTTACTTACTTACTTACTTACTCACATCTGGTATATTTAAGATTCAATGCAGAGAAACAAGTTATATTTTTCTGTAATTTATCTATCAGTAAGATCTTTTGCTTGAAGAAAATTAAAGTTACAAACATTCTAAATAACAAATACATTAACTCAATCTGCTGTGATTTTTGCTTTTCATATAAAAAATATTCAACTTTGAAATAGATAAAAAATATTCTTCAAAACAAATTCAGGAAACATCACAAATTTATTTACCTTTATAAGTACAAAATCCGCTAGGACGTATTCCCATGAAATTCTTTGTTTTTCTATACTTGTCACAATTGAAAACACAATAGCCTTTTTATTCTAATACCAAAATTCTTTGATATTTTATTATTTCTCTACTTTTTCTTACTATTTTATGAATGATGACGATCGAACTGCTGGAATGGGGTGTGAAAGACTCTATCGTTCAAGAAATCGATTAAGAAGAGAAAAGGGCAGAGAAGGAATAGCGGAAAGAATACTAAAAAAGAATATACTCTATTCAAAATAACACACACACTCAGAAAAAAAAGGAAGAAAAGACACTGAAAAATCCAACTAACAGTTTTCAGTTTCTAAAGCATTATAAATAATTCCTGTAGTATTCATTTCTTTTTTTTCAGCATTTTAAATAAAATATTTAGAGTGATTGTTTCGCAGCATAAATGTTTTATTAAAGATGTATATGATTTTCAACTTTATCTTATTTATATATCTGAATCGTCAATAATTTAGAAGAAAATATATGTATGGCTTCATTCCGAAGTATTTTTCATTTTCATCTATCTATTTATTTATTTGTAAAATAGGGGTTTAGTTAATGTTCACAGTTAATATAATAAACTGTCGGAAATCTGTGTAACGTGGAAAGAAGTTAACGTCCGACAGAGCGATTTTCAACAGTGTTGTAACCTTATCTAACGACAGAGGGTTCCGAATTCGGTGAACGTTTAGGTACCAGCAGTGTTAATTTAATATATAAATATATCATAGCTGTAAAGCGCAATACCCACGGGGTCTTGAGTAAACTAGGCGCAAAGTTTACGCCCCAGTTTATAATCTGAAAATTTTCATTCTTTGGCAAGTGACTTAGTAACATGGTTGTTAGCATGCAGGATTTGTGGGGGTTTTTTTGTGATTTCGGTTAATTCAGTTGATTTTTGACGGCCGATTATCTACTATATGGGCCCGAGGAGGGAGAGCCCTCCGTGGGTGTCTTTCAAAGGGAACCTAACCCATATTTACGCATGGAAATCCAGTGTTCAAAGAAAACCACGAAAACTCCGAGCGATTAGGCCGACGGGCGCGATTAGATTCGAACCCAGCACCTGCTGTCTACCAGCTTCGAGAGCAGAACCTCCTGGCCACTAGTTGGGCATTTTGTGATTTCGAATCCAAGTCGGACTTGTTTTTCGGAACGAAAATTTTTATCAATGGTTTTCCAATCGCAATAAAAAAAAAATGTGTATAATAGTTGACATTTAGGAAAAATATAAATTAAAAATGGGCTTTGTAGCATTTAAGTACATTTTTAACTATGAAATTGTGCCTGTTTAAATGTCTAAAGAAAAGTAAAAGAAAAAAAATAGCAATTTTTTTTTTCTATAGGCAAGGAATTTTTGCTGTTATATAAAATTGTTTACAGTTATTTCAGTAAATAATCTACATACTTTCGCAGAGTAATAAATAAAAACATAATAATAATACGTGAATAAATATATTATTTTAATTTCGTAGAAATGCTATAGATATAAATACTAATATAGAAAATAAACTTTCCATTATTTATTTTTTTTTTTCTGTTAAGCTCAATGGAATTTAAGGAAAGTTCAACCAGCTATTATATACAGTTGGTATATCTTGTTTAAATGAAGGTATGTAGACGTATTGTTCAATTCATTGTATGATAGTGCGGTTTTCTTATGACAGTGCATTAGCATACAAAAAATTAGTATTATTACACTACCTATGCGTCAGGAATTTTTATTTTCACATGAAAAGAATTTATTTAAATTTCTCGAAATTCTGCAACAAATCTAGAATTTTCAAAAATATACCACAATTTATCTTACTTTATAATTCCAAAATCCTCTGGATCTATTCCCATGTTTTGTTTTACTAATTTTCTCCCACTTAAAAACGGCTCCAGAAGTGGCTGAGATGTTCTGCTTTCAAAACTTGTAGACGCGAGGTGCTTGTTTCTAACGCAATCGCGCTCGTCGGCCGGACTATTCCGTGATTTTCTTTAAACTTTGGGTTACCTTTCATTTAAACTTTGGGTAACATTTCATAAATACGAGTTAGGTTCCTTTCGAAAGACTACCACAGAGGGCTCACCGCCTTCGGCCTATATCTTTCGCAATGATAGTTGGCCATAATAAAAAACAACAAACACACCAATTAAAAACGCAATATCCTTCTTAATCTGAAAGTAAAATTATTCGATATATTAATAAGTTTTCTGCTTTTTCTTTAGTAATTTTTGAATGGATATAATGAAACTGCTGTAACAAGGTGTGAAAGGCTTCATCGTTCAAGAAATGGATTAGGAAAAGAAAAAGGTAAAGAAAGAATAGCAGAAAGAATACTTAAGAGGGATCCATTCGAGACAAAATAATAGCAACACGATCAAAAGAAAAAAAAAAAAAAAAAGGAAACTAAAAACTTGAACGAAAAGTTTACAGTTCGTAAAGAAGCATAAATAATTCCTATTATGTTTTATTTTATTAGCCCCGGTACGGCATGCTATTTCTTCCTCCCAGCTTATTCTGTGTCCAAAAAATAACGTTAGCTTACAGACGCTAGCAATAAACAAAGTAGATGTATCATTGTACAATTAAATGCTCTATAGCATTTTTTTAAATTTCTAGACATCGTACATTTTCAGTTTTTATACCATCGTATTGGGGAAAAAAGTACTTTTTAATGCAATTTGTTTGAAAACTGCATCTCTATTTTTTTTTTTGAAATATTAATTTTTTTGTAGTTTTTAGCGACATTTGTTTCATTTTGGCAACTCACGCACGCCATTTCTGTAGAAAGTAAAGAAAAAATTGCTGAAAAATAGCAATTATATCTTTTTGTTGCCCTTCTCTCATAAAATGGAAAAAAAATTAATTAAAAAAAATTAAATTGAAAAAAAATTAAATACGTGCTACTTTGAGAAAAATACAAATGAAGGATTTATGATAAAACAGGGAGCTATTATAAACTATATTTAATTTTAAGTTTCTATATTAAAGCAAATGACGTCATTTTACATAAAATAGAAGCGTGTGCTTTAAGTCTTAAAACTGAAATAAGTTTTGCAGTAGAGTCCCGATTATCCGAGTTACGCTTAACCGAGTTATTTTCTTCTGATGGACTGGTGACTTCTATTATTATGAAACAGCCATTATAAATGAAGCGTTAGGTGAAGATGAAAGAGCTGCCGTAAAATGTTAGAACTCTGATTTTCTAATCAGAATTGAAAAAAAAATGGCCATAATTTTTTTAACGCGTCATTTATAATGGCTGTTTCATAATAATAGAAGCCACCAGTCCACCAGAAGAAAATGAAGTAATGGAAATGCCGGGGCGACAATAAATTCTGAAAAAAGCAGAATTCCTGTTCTCTAGTTTTTCTTATTTTTTTCAACCTTTTAAATAAATATTTAGTATGATTGTTTTGCAATATAAGTGTTTTATTAAAGAAGTATAGAATTTCTACATTTTAGTTATTTATGTGTTTATAAACTTACGATGTTTTGAAGTAAAATATATATTGTTTTATTTCTATACAGATTCTTTTTCTGTTATTTCTTTTTTAGCTATTTATAATAAAAGCAGCCAGTGTAAACAGCCAATATTTATAAAACATTTCCAGTTTTTTTTACGTGTCATAAAAAATACCTGCTGCGCTTCTGTTTCTTCTCTTTCCCTTTTAAACAATTTCCAACATAGTTGAAAAGTGATTATGAATTCGGTTTGCTTGTGTGTGTGTCCGCCTGTCTGCCGTTTCTCCGTGCTCTAACTAGCATAAATATAGTCAGATTATATATGTTTGGGGGCATGTTCAGTATTGAAAATGAAGTGTGTATCCACGGTTCGTTTACAGAGACAATTCAAAAGAATTCCGTTACATTACGGTTTATGGGGGCGAAATCGTTTTCGGTGTATTTAAATGATGTCACACTACTTTAAGGGGTCTTGTACAGTCGTGGAAAAAAAAGTAAACACCCCTACTAACTCCTCAACCAATTATCGTAGAAGAACGTTAATGGTACCGAACGATTGGAAATAAAGTCTACTTTTAAATGATATAAATAAAATTTGCCTAGGGGCCCATCTACGTATTAAAACGAACCATAACTTTGTTTTTTTCAATAGCAGTACACAATTCTGACAGCATAAATGAACTCTACACCCTTCAATTAGCCTAAAAACAAATTTTTATGCAATTCGTACCATAAGTTTCTGAGAAATTAATTATTTTAAAACGATCGTATTTTAATGGCGGTATCCAAATTGAAGTTCGGAACTCGTTTGTTAACCGAGAGAGCCCTCATCTTGATCAAGGCACCTTAAGAAGTCAATGAAGCGTGCTTGATTACACGACAGCAAAAGAAATTTCAAAATATCTAGTCACTCCTATTATAGACGACCCCTTAAACCATCATTTTGCCGTTTTTTAAGCATAATTTGAAAACTACTTGGAAAAAAAATGTGAAATTTTGGATTTCCATAAAGTAGGACTTAATAAACCTAATTCCATCAAAAAAATTGTAGGTTGCAATTCATAATTTTTTCGAGTATTAATTTCATAAATCATAATTCATATCCTAAAGTTATAAAAATTGCAATTTCAGCGTAATTATGTTTGCGTATACAGTACAGCCCCGATTATCCGCGAAATTGGGTGGCAAGCGCACCGCAGATAACAAAAATCGCGGATAATCCGAAAAAGACTGAAAATGGGGTGCAAGCGCGAAAAAAAGACAGTTCAATATAAAAACTATGTTTTAGTGTACAGAAAACATAACAAAACGTTTAAAATACATATATATGCACAGTACAGCTAAAATATTTGCTTTTCGTCTAAATCACTAAAATAAAGAACAGTAAACAAGAAACAATGCCCTGCATACTATACGAAAAGGGTTGAGTTACACCTTTTAAAAAAATCAGTCACTGGTTTTTGCTTCTTGCTTTGGAAACACAATCTGTCTCAAAAATGAAGCTATTCTTGATATGCTCCTTTGGAATTTATCATGTGTCTTATTTAATTGTTATATATTTTAATTGCTGTGTTTACGTTTCGTTAATAAAATGAAGAAAGTATGATATTTTAAACATGGCAACCGAATCTAGAAATATTCTTCTATTACTTTCGAATACATGAATTTTTTATTTTATATTTATTAGTAGGGCTTATTGTATTTTCTTTGCTGTTGGCTTGAATTAAAAGAAAAAAATAAAAGAAAAATCGCTTCGCGGATAAACCGCACCGCGGATAATCGGGGCTTTACTGTATTAGTATTATTGCTACACAAAAAATTAGCCCATTAGGAGCATACTTTCTGGAGATATAAATAAAAATATGAAAATGTAATTTAACATTAGAAGCACTAAATTTTGAATGTTTATAATTCAAAAACTTATCATTCAAATGACTTGAATTTTGGTGTCTAGACATGGTTTGAACCGAAGATTTCAAATACCTCGTTAAAATTGGGTATTGTCTTTGAAAAAAATGAAGTTTGGATTCGTTTTAATATGTAGATGGCCCCCCTAAGCAAATTTTATATACATCATTTAAAAGTAGACTTTATTTCCAATCGTTCGGTACCAGTAACTTTCTTCTACGATAATTTGTTGTGGAGTTAGTAGGGGGTGTTTACTTTTTTTTTTCCACGACTGTACCTTTTAAACAGGTAGAAAATTAGCAAAAACTTTGAAAGTTTGAATTAATGCATCTTCAAAACCTTTTTATATATAAGCATGAAATTTTGACTATTGATTATACAGATTAGATTTTTCAATATTCTACCATTAGAAACTGACTAGCCTTTTACAGAATCTATGGATTATTGAAATTAAAATAACTCCTTTTGTTACTTTGTAAGTCATTGCGCGTATATCTTGAGAACGTATCTATGGATTGTTATAAAATTTGAAATAGATGATCAGCATATTTGTGCGTTTAAAATAACCTACTTATAAGTATTTACAATGGTAAGATTTTTAGTTATGACTATTTTTATTCATTAAAAAAAAAGATTTTTTTTTTCACAAATATATTTGCTTTACGGGGTTAAAAAATATAATTTTGACCTATGAGTAGATCATTTTAAAAATACATATGTTTTTATTAATTATTTCAAATTTCATAAAAATCCATACATACATTCTGAAGACATCATGCGCAATGACTTATAGAGTAAAACTAGTCGGATGTGCCAATCCCAAAACTTTCTTCTATTTCATACATGTCAATAGTTCCTGAAAATGCTGCCGGTTAGATGATTTACACCAAAATCTAATCAGCAACAACTTATGTAAACTTCTAACTGAATCTGAAGTTTCGTTAAAATCCGTTCATTACATTTTGAGTAGAGCTATGGCTAAAATCGTAAAAAATGCTGCATAGCAGCGGCACCTGTTGGGTGATATGTACCAAAACTAAATAAGCAACAACTTAAGTCAACTTGATAACTAAATCTGAAGTTTGATTAAAATCCGTGCATCCCTTCTTGAGATAACACTATTGCGGGACCCAGGAAAAATGCAGCATAGCAGCGCAACCTGTTCGGCGATTCACACCAAAACATAGTAAATATCAACTCATACCAAGGACTAACTGAATCTGAAGTTTGATGAAAATCCACGCATTAATTCTTGAGATAGAACCATTGCGGAAATCGTAAAAAATGCAGCATAGCAGCGCCACCCATTGAGCGATTTGCACTAAAAACTAATCAGCACCAATTTATATCAGGGACTTTCTGAATATAAATTTTTATTAAATTCCGTGCGTTAGTTCTTTAGACAGAGCGCCCGCAAAATTTGTGTGACACACAGACAGACAGACTCACAGACAGTCCCTGTAATTAAACTATACATCCGATTTTTATGAAATTTGAAATGACTCGACAAAATTTTGCAACAATTATATATTTAAAATTTCAGACCATTCGGTTAGGTAGTTTTTCTCTGTTATATGCGGACGGACGGACAGACAAACAAACGGACGGACTGACTGAAAGACGACTATAGGTGCTACGTATTTATATAATTACGAACGCACTTAAAAAGGTTTCGAAGATACACTAGTTCAAACTTTGAATGTTATTGTTGATTTTCAGAAAGTTTAAAAGGTACAAGACCTCTTAAGCAGATTGAAATTTATATGTATAACTGAGGTGTACTATAACTGTAGAATATGGTGGGCTTAGAATTTATCGTGCATTTACAGGGACACACAAAAGAATTTGACCTATGAACAATATTTAATGGATGGCGTTTGCAGATGTGGTACACGTCAATTTTTAAATATATTATTTGGTGTGTGTAAATTCTACAGATCATACACAGGGCTGCACAAAAGATCTCATGTACATTTACATTTACTGACGGAAATTTCTGAACGGAATTTTCATCTGTGCTATTCGTTTAACTGAACTAACTTTTGGCATACTATGTAGGATACAAATCTGTAGATCATATACAAGGGTGCTCAAAAAATTATATATTTTTCCTACTATTAATCGTAATTGCAGAAATTTATTTTCAAATGTATTATGCATTTGAAAACTTCTTTCGCAACATAAATGTTCTTTTCTACTTTTATTTTATTTATATTGCAAACCTTACTACTTTAATTCTTTGTAAATCCTTATTACTTTAAAAGGAAATAGGAATATGATTTAAATCACATTTTAAAAATCTACTAAATTATTTATTTACTGGGTTGACATAAATTTTAGGGCAAAATGATTGGTATACATGCATAGTCATATATGTAAACATGAGAGTGTAGATTGGAGTTCAGTCCGGTCTCTTATAAGCCTAATAAGGATCTATTTACGTGAAAGCGTAACAGAATATGAAGCTTTATTAAATTGCGTGCATCAGTATTTGAGATATAGTTATCGCGAAAATAGTAAAAACTGCATCATATCAGCGCCACCTGCAATATGATTTACACGAAAATATAAACAACACCAACTTAAAGTTAAATAGAATATAAGTTTGATGAAATTCCGTGCATTAGTTCTTAAGATATGACTATCGCTAAAATTGCGCACATGCTGAAAAATACAG
The DNA here is from genome assembly GCA_963932465.1 of Maratus speciosus. Taxonomy (NCBI): domain Eukaryota; kingdom Metazoa; phylum Arthropoda; class Arachnida; order Araneae; family Salticidae; genus Maratus; species Maratus speciosus. The sequence goes on along the minus strand of OZ010790.1, from coordinate 169,652,006 downwards.
CATAGCAGCGCCACCTACTGGGCATGAAAATCCGTGCACTAATTCTTGAGATAGGGCTATTGAAGAAACCGTAAAAATACAGCATAGCAACGCACTTGTTGGGCGATTTACACCAAAAACTAATAAGTACCAATTTATATCGAGGTCTAACTGAATCTAAAATTTTATTAAATTCCGTGCAGTAGTTCTTGAGACTGACCGCCCGCAAAATTTTTGTCACATGCAAACTCGTAGACAGACATTGTCCAAAAACAGTCAAATCTTGTTCAGGACCTTCTAAAACGTATAAATCTCTCGAAAAGCGGAAGTCGAACATTTTCATGAATTTAATACTTTCTTCTTGTAAAGATAGAAGAAAGTAAAAATGTACCATTATTTTAGTGTTGTTATTAAATTCAATAAAAATTCAATAGCAAAGGAGGAAATGGAAAGGAAATGAAAATAACCTGCTGTTATATCACGTTGGTATACCTTTCTTTAAATAAAGTTATATAAGTTTTTCTCTAAATTTTATGTTAAAATCATTTTTGATTGAAAGTGCATAAATACACTAAAAAAACGACTGCGATTACATTGTGTGACAAGACTTTTTATATTCCCATGGAAAATGATATTTTAAATCTCATCAAATCGCAAAAACTATTTTTCAAAACAGATTCAGAAATCATCTTCTAAAAACATCACAAATTTATCTTCTTTTATGACTTCAAAATTCCCTGGACCTATTCTTATGAAATGTTTTGTTTTTCTAAATTTACCCCATTTTCAAATATAATAATCTTCTTATTCTGACACCAAAATTCTTCGATATTTTATTAGTTCTCCTGCTTTTTGTTTAGTATTTTTTGGATGATAGCAATTGCACTGTTGGAATGGAGTGTGAAAGCCTCTATCGATAAAGAAATCGATTAAGACAAAAAGACGCAGAAAAGAAATAGCAGAAAGAACACTGAATAGAAATCCATTTGAGATCAGATAACAAAAAAATAAGAGAAATGAAGCTAAAAAATTCAGCAAACGGTTTGCAGTTACTTCGGCAGTATAAATAATCCCTGTTTCGTTCATGTCCTTTCTTCTTTTTTAAAATCTTTTAAAATAAAATATTAGTGCGATTGTTTTGAAAATAAATGTTTTATTAAAGATGTCTATGGTTTTCTGGATATATGTTATTCATATGCGTGTAAATCTTCACTACTTTAAAAGAAAATTCTATAATGGTGTTATTCACATAGTTTCTTTTTCGTTTCTTTTTGTGTTATAAAAAGAGATTTAGCGTAAAAAATTAATGCGTAAAACAATGCGTTAAATTGTTGCATAAACTGGTAACACACACACAAACAATCTAGCTTTATTGTGTAAGATTATTTTAAGAACAATTCTGTTTTAAACTGGAAATGCCAAGCATTCAACAGAAATTTCCTGATAATGTCATAATTATAATGGACATATAATAATGTTATTAATTTACATTAAAGTAATTTTTTACAAAATAAATGAAAACAACAAGCTCACTAAAGAACTTAAGAACTCCTGCTTAATATGTATGGCAATGTATATGTAGAGCTCTGAAAAAAAAATAGTATTTATCCATGCTATTTTATTACCAAACTTTCGCAGACAGAAGTGATAAGTGTCATTAAATTGGATATAATGTCTACTTTCCGAAAAGGAACGCAATTTTTTTATTTGGGGGTCTTCTACATATAAAACTGGTACAAAGTTTGAATTTTTAAATGGTAACATCCACATTCAACACTATATTTGCGTTCCTTAAATTAAGGTATAGCGGAAAAAGGATGATAAAACTTTTATGAGTTAGAAAAGGTCCGATATTTTTAAGCTAAGTTTAAATCCGAAAAAAATTATAAATTCCTAGAAAATTATCCCAATCAAATGTTTTTTCTTTTATATATATGTAATAGAATGAATACATCCATGCATATTCCAAGCAGTTATTCGATTTAAATGTAATACTAATGATGACAAACTGGCTGCTGAATAATAAATAATATATTCTGCAATATAACATGCAAAGTTAAATAATTCTAGAAATAAAGTCAAAAAAATTTTCACAACTAAAATATATCAATCTAAAAAAGTTTAATTGTATCTGCGCATTTACAGAAGCTTTCTACTCTAAAATTATTAAAACGATTCCGCATTAAACAGACCATGAAATTTTTTTTCTTTAGCATCTAAGTTTCTAGATAAAAAATATAAAAGCAGTTAGACTTTTCTAAATATGTTATTTGATTTCTTTCAAAAATTCTTCTCAGTTATTTATTCAGTCATGACAGTGATATTCGGATGACATTCAACATAATTGGATACGTTAAATACCAGAATAATGAAGAAAAGAAAAGGAGATATCTCAGAAGATGAGCAAATGCATAAAACTGAGTGGAAAAGAACCATGAGTTTAAAAGAAAAAAATAAATGATATGTTAGTACATTTACTAATAATTGCAGGAACTTTTGCGAGAAAACAAAAGGGAGTATTTCAGTTTTTAAAAATATTACTTTGTGCATGGTTTTGAAATGTATCATTGTTAGGTGATTAAAACGCTTAAAGAAAGATATTTTGCTTATTAATTCACGTAAAGATATTTACACAAAATTTTTAGTCTTAAATTATTATTATTAATTTGATTATCCCTTTAAAAGACCATGACATATCTAACTTTTAAACGAAGATGATTTCTCGAAAAACTTTTATTGGTAGTCTTTTTAATTATTTAAGTCATTCTGCTAAATTTCTCGTCTAAGAGGAAAACTATTGCACTACCATTTTGATCAATAAATAAGCCATTTTTAATTCAAAGGATGTCATCATTTATGAGCTTCATTAAAATTATTCCAAATCTATCGTAAGAACGAACTTTTCTACATAATTTCTTTTCTCGGCCTAAAATAATGAAAGGTTGGTTTACTGTAAATTTTCAGCACAAAAATTTTAAATATAGTATTCGATTAGAGTTTATTACCACGCCAACTATATAAAAAAAAAAGAACAAATGTGCAAAATTAAAAGAAATGTAACCAAAAATTAAAAAAAAAATAAATAAATAAAAGGACAAAAACTGTTTAATGGATTCAGGAGACCTTTTTTATATTACTAGGGGGCTACGCTCACCAACCCCCCGCGTAATCGCTTCGCGATTCCATTCGGTATCGCATATTTTCTAGCCAACCCCAGACGTAATTGTTTCGCGTTTCCATTCTGGATCGCTTTGCTATCCCTTATTTTCTATGCATTCAATTTTTAGATTCCACTTAGTAAAAACGCGCTCCTCCCCAACTCCTGACAATTTTATTTCCTTATCTCCAAGCACATAATCATTAGAGCTTACAGAGTTTCATATTTATAAGAATTATTAAATATATAATTATATATATAGTGTTACGAATATTGTAAATAGTTAGTGTTTGTACTTAAAAATAATGTAAATAGTTCAATTAAGCTCTATTCATAAACTAATATTAGTTTTTGTTGCATTGAAATATCTCAATTTGTCCATTTTCTGCAAGCAAGTAAACCCTATTGGATTTCAATAGGAGTCTATGGAAATTTAGCGAAATACTGTAAATAGCGCCAAGTTGACGTCACTTTTGACGACTAATTTTGGTCGCCAAATTTGGCGATATATCGCCAAGTTGGCGAAAAACTTGGCAAAAAGAGACATAGCTGGGTGCCCCCCTTATAGCGTCAGAAAGCTCTAACCAACCAGATGCGTTTCGCGGTATCTACGCAAATTTTCATCGGTCCATTTCCAAAGCGTTACTTGTTTTTATATATAGAAGGACTAGCCGCTCTTAGCGACCAGTTTCATCTCCCTTAAAATTTATGTTTGGGAAAACATGCTAAGCATTGTATCTTGTCCTAAAACGGAGTGACTGTTTTTAAAATTAAATAACTGGTAAATGTTGACAGCTATTAAACAGTTTCCTGTAAGGGGGGTTATGTGAGATATCAGGAGTTTTTTTATCGAGATTCCCGGTTTTAGTGCAAAATAGCAGTGATAGATGGCACTGGAAGCAATAGACGCTCAATTGCGATTAAAACCAAAATCACACAGCCTTAATGCAAACGAAGGAGGTTAAATGTATGGAGTGGATACCTAAGAGCAAGACTGTATTGCTGAATGAGACCCACTCCATGTATTTCCTTCGCATCAATGCAGGGTGATTTCAGTCTAGACTGAGCGCTTATTGCTTGCAACGCCATCTACCGCTGCTATTTGGAAAATAAAACCGGGAATCGTAGTAAAAAAAAAAAATACAGGCATCTTACGAAACCCTCTTGCAAGAATTTTTTTAATACCTGTCACCATTGAATTTTAAAAACACTCAGTCCATTTTAGGACACCTATATATGAAAATATAAAAGCACATGTAGTTGCCTAAGAATGTTATTTCCCTTCTTTCAAAAGTTTGGCTGTGTTATTGATTCAGTCGTGACAGTGATATATGGATGGCACTCAACATGAATGGGGTGCAGAATAATGAAAGGAAGAAAATGGAAGATCTCAGAAGGGGATTAAATGTATAAAGCTGAAAAAAAAAATGTATAATCTTGTGTTTAAAAGAAAATTGAATGTGATGTTAGTTCTGTTACTAATTATTACAATAATTTCATTTCTTTGTGCGAAAAGAAAGGGGTGAATTTCTGAATTCATTGTATCCAAACTACGTGAAATGTATGAAAAAGGATAGTTTGACGCAAATAAACCATTTACATAAATCTTACTCACAATTTTGAAAAGCGTGACACAAAAGATGAATCATTTTATTGAAATAAATACATTTCAATGCATAGTATAGATTCAATGAAAGTGATATATTTAACAGTGAATTGGAAAATTAAAAGTATTGTGTAGATGCAAAAATATATTTTAATCAAGTCAAAAATAATTAAATTGGATTTTAAAACAAACCTTAAGTCACATTAAGGCGTCACTTAAATTTTATATCATATCTTTTAAAACTCATATTTTGAATTTATGAGAGATGTAAATGATAAAGCAGCAGCGAATAAAATTTTATGCAGCTTTTCATGTTGAACATAACTTTTGCACATGCGATTATAAATAAAACAAAAATAAAATGATGAAATAAATACAAATATATTTTTTATGAAATAGCATAACGCCACTCAAAATTTGATATCAGTATTTTTAAGTTCCATATTTAAAATTCTTAGAGCATAAGATAAAGCGCTGCGTCAGAAACATTTAACCCGTCAAGGGTTTTTGCATTGATTAAGCATTTACACAAACCTTAACTTATGTTTTTTTTTTTTTTTTTTTTTTTTTTTTTTTTTTTTTTTTTTTAATCTCGATCTAGACCATGACAAACCTTTTCTTTTCTGGCGTCTCGAATTTTAGATAGAAATATAAAAGCAGTTAAAGCTTTCTAAGAATTTCCCCCCTTTTTTTAAAACTTCATCTCAGTTACTGAGCAATTGATAAGCTCGAGCTTCCGGCCAGTGAGGTGTTGGAACTTATTATTTTTAACTTTTAAACGAAGATGATTTCTAGAAAAAGTTTTATTAGTAGTCTTTTTAATTATTTAAGTTATTCTGCTAAGTTTGTCGGCCAAGAGGAGAACTATTGCCCTACCATTTTGATCAATAAATAAGCCATTTTTAATTCAAAGGATGTCATCATTTATGATCTTCATTAAAATTATTCCAAATCTATCGTGAGAACGAAATTTTCTACATAATCTCTTTTCTCGGTCTAAAATAATGAAAGGTTGGTTTACTGCAAATTTTCAGTAAAAATTTTTTTAATATAGTATTCGCTTAGAGTTCATTACCATTCTAAGCATTATATCATGTTTCTTTTATTCATAATTTAACTTACTTGGATTCCGTTAAATATAATTAATATAATCCCATAAACTAACATTAGTTTTTGTTGCATCAAAATATCTCAATTTGTTGATTTTCTGTAAGCAAGCAAACCCTATTGGTTTACAATGGAAGTCTATGGGAATTTCGCGAATGATTAGAGATATCGCTAAGCTCGCGTCACTTTTAATGACTAATTTTAATCACTAAATTTGGCGGTATATCGCTAAGTTGGCGACAAACTTTGCGTCATTTGGCGACTGAGCAGGTTGCCCCTATGATAACACCCCTTATAGGTATTAGAATGCATTAAATGCTGTTCAATAACCAATGAGATGCGTTTCATTCCGGCGTTGCCATTAAACAATTAACACATATTCGCGATTTCTGTGCCACGTACGATAGCATAATATATATATAAATTATGTCCTTATCATTAATTTAATTTGATTTAATTTTTACTTTATTTATTTTTTGCCAAAAACAGGATTTTTGTTGCTTATAATTATATTTTGTTGTTCTTGGGTCCTGTTCACTTTTACCAATGTAATTTTTGTTCTGCACTTCGGATATGGTCATAAATCTAAAATTCATATTGATATTATTCGACGTACAGTGCACATGGCTTCAGGGACTTTATAAAGTGATTTTTTTCGATGTTTGATGTTTTTCCTCTCATACAAAACTAGCTCTTACTTGTGATTTCCTTCAAGTAACAGTAAAAGAAAGAAAAAGGTATTAATTAAGAAAAACATTTCACTTCCGATAAAAAAAATGTATACAGTAGAACCTCGATTATCCGAAGTAATTGAGACCGACCATTTTTCGGAAAATCGAAATTTTCGGATGATCGAGAATGATTCAATTTTAAGATGAAAGACAAATATATGCGCTATTTCTTATCATGGTAACAAGTGCTTAATAAAAATAAAGCAATAGCAAAATAGAAACAATAATAAATTGCCTGAATTTTTATTTTGAAAATAAGTGCCTTTAACATATGTCACAAAGGTTTGAAACAAAGTTTATTTTGTCCTAGTTTCGATTGCCTTTGCTTTGCAGCTCAATCACGGAGTTTTTTAAATACCATTTGTTTACCAGTATTAGAGTATTAATTACTGTTGCTCCAGCCATGCCAAACCTTTTTCAAAACATTCAAAAGTTTCAGAATCGCTATTTTGCTCGTTTGTTTCGCCCACATCGTTGTCCTTTTCTTCGCTTTGATCAGCACATGTTCCTCGAATATCGTCAATGATTTCTTCATCGCTCAATATATGAAATCCGGTATCGTTTGAGTAACAATTTAGCCAATCGTTTATTCCTTCAATATCACAGCCATCACATCCATTTATTTTATAAAATACTGATTCCAAATCGACATCATCCTTCTTTTTTTATTCCATAAAGCTTTCGTTCGTTTCAGTAGCTAAAAGTGGAGCAAGTTTTCTCCAACTTCGAATGAACGTATGCTGCTGTAACAATTCCCAAGCTTCACTTATCATGTATATGTTGACAGCTATTGTGAAATATAATCTCCAAACAAGGACATTAAAATAATCAAGCTAAGTAAATTGTTTTTCGTGTGTCAAATGTGATTTATAAAAGCAATTATGAAAAGTGATTGTGATCTGAAGGAAGGAAGTGAAAGTGAAAAGTGATTGCACAATCGTAAACAAACATTCTATTATAAACATTTTATGATACTCAAGAACTAGAGACATTGATAAACTTTATTTTTAAATTACTATAAGTATAAATATTGATACAAATAATTTAATGTTTATGTCACTAATTTCCTGTTCTTTATTGCTAATAATATATTATAAATGTTTTTCTACTCTTGCTTGTAAACTAGACTCTCCAAAGGAGAGATAAGCTGAATTAAATGTTAATTTTCTTTCTATTTAAAAGTTTCCGGACACATTTAAGTTTTACAAGTCACAAAAAAAAACCATGTGTCTTTTAAATATCATGGAACACCACACGATCATTACATGTGGATAAGAAACAGAAATACAAGGAGAATATGTAGATAGATTTACCCTTCCGGATGCAGGATGGCAGATCATATATGGATATACATAAATACAAGGTAAGCCCAATTTATCTTACCTATGTTTCGTTTTATATTGGAAAATAAATAGTTTATTTTTGAGGATAACCGAACATCACGCAATTAATGTTAGCAAAGTTTAAATACTGCTAACAGTACATACAGTCTTTTATAGTAAAATAAAGCTATAAAAATGTATTTTGCGCACAAGGAATGTGATAGTAAAAAAAAAAAAAAAAAGCTTTAAAAATGCATTTCGGTTAACCGAGAGTTTCGGTTAAAAGTGTTTTGGATAAAAGAGGTTCTACGCTAATTAATCCACTTTTTGTCACATTTTATAGGATACAATACGGAAATTCTTATTTGTATATATTTGTATATTGTTTTCATAACTCAATCATAAAAAAATGAAATTTTGTGCGAAATACGATAAACATTGCGCAAATGAAATTCCAACCAATGAAAACAAGAGGGTCAATTAAAAACGTGGGTATCGACGAATCTTTCTTCTTAAAACGAAAGAACAAAGCTGGGAGAATTCTACTACAGAGATACATATTAGGTGGCATTAGTTGTGAAATTTGTATATGTATCCATTGCATCTTATAAGATACTACACTAATCCATTATATCAAAAATAATTTTAAAAGCTATTTTTAAAAATTACAAAATATTTTTAAAATATTAAAGCTAAAAGAAATTTGGAATTAAAATCCGGTTACCAAACTACGATTTACGAATGTGCAGTCGTGGGGGAAAAAAAGTAAACACCCCCTACTAACTCCTCAACAAATTATCGTAGACGAAAGTTACTGGTACCGGACGATTGGAAATAAAGTCTACTTTTAAATGGTGTGTATAAAATTTGCTTAGGGGGCCATATACATATTAAAACGAATCCAAACTTCATTTTTTTTTCAATGGCAGTACCCAAATGTAACGAGATATTTCAAATCTTCGTTTCAAAATATGCCTAGTAACCAAATTTCAAATCCTTTGAATGATAAGTTTTTGCATTATAGGCATTTAAAATTTAGTACTTCTAATGTTTAATTACATTTTCATATTTTTATTTATATCTCCTAAAATTATGTTCCTAATGAGCTATTTTTTTGTGTAACAATAATACTAATATACCCAAACATAAATACGTTGAATTTGCAATTTTTATAATTTTATGATATGAATTATGAAATTAATATTCGAAAAAATTATGAATTGCAACCTACAATTTTTTTGATGGATTTAGATTTATTAACTCCTGCTTTATGGAAATCCAAAATTTCACATTTTTCGTCCAAGTAGTTTTCAAATTACGCTTAAAAAACGGCAAAATGATGGTTTAAGGGGCCGTCTATGATAGAAGTGAGTAAATTTTTGAAATTTATTCTGCTATTCTGCAATCAAACAGATTTCATTGACGCTTAAACGTGCCTTGATCAAGAAGGCGGCTCTCTCGGTTAACAATCGCGTTCGGAACTTCAATTTGGATACAGCCTTTAAAATACACTCGTTTTAAAATAATTAATTTCTCGGAAACTTATGGCACGAATTGCATAAAAATTTGTTTATAGGCTAATTGAAAGGTGTAGAGTTCATTTATGCTGTCAGAATTGTGTACTGCTATTGAAAAAAAACAAAGTTATGGTTCGTTTTAATATGTAGATGGCCCCTTAAACAAATTTTATATACATCATTTAAAAGTAGACTTTATTTCCAATCGTTCGGTACCAGTAACTTTCTTCTACAATAATTTGTTGAGAAGCTAGTAGGGGGTGTTTACTTTTTTTTTCCACGACTGTACTTCCGATATACTGAGCTCCGGAGCCTTAATTTCGATACTGATCGAGAGAAAATTATTTTTCTTTGCCGCAATCACATTAAACCTTTATGTTTTTCGAACGAAAATGCAACTTTTAAAAGAAAAAATAAATAATTTTTATTCATATTTTCTGAAATAAACGATTATTAAAAAAAAAAAAAAAAGCACTCGTTAATTTTTTTTTTAGGCAGTCTAGTTAATTTTATAGATTTTAAAATGAAAGTAACTATTTCCCGCTAGTCATGAAGTCATTTTCGGCATGGATGATTTACTGATTTATGCATATTGTTGGCATTTACTATCCTTTTCCTTTAAAACTTTTTAGACTTATTTCATATTTAAATTTAAAATTAAGTCTTTATGTTAACTTTGCGCAGGCAATAAAAAGTCAAGTATTGATAGTGTCTCTTTATACAATAAGAATGGAGGATATTCCATTTTCGTTTTGAACACGTGGTCAAGGTAAAAACTTCTAGCGTAAAGAAGGGAATGCTCCGTAGACGTGTAATGTAAATCCCCGCTAGCCAATGAAACAGTTCATGAGACAAAGCAGTAGTATCTTCCCTTCTTATCAGTTAGAAGTTATTTGGGTAAATTACCGGTATCACGCGACTTTTTTCAGCCTGGAACCCATATTTGGAATATCCTCCATTGATACCATAACTCAAGGCCAATTTATTTCAACATCAACGCACATCAACCTCAAAACATGAAAAATATTTTTCATATACGAGTATGATGTCGTATTCGCATGGTTTCAGTAATTTAATGTCCATTATATTATAAATTATACTTGAAAATTTCCGTTTTATTTCCGATATGACGTTATATTCATATATATTTTTTTATTCTGCATTTTTTTGTTTCATTTTCCTTTTACACGTGAAAATCTTTCAATTGAAAAGGATCAGAAATTATTATTCCGGGTTTTCATCGTTTGGAAATGAGATAATAAAAATGTTTAAGTTTTATTGGTAAAATTTCAATTTAAAAACAAAGTAAATTTTGAAGTATTAAGAAAATATTTGAATAGTATTTTTTTTTTTATAATATGCAAATTTTAAAATAAAAGTTGTCTACATATTAAATATTTTGGAAGCTTTCCCTTTTTATATGAAAACATTCCCTGTTGACACTATAATCATAATTTAATTCCCTTTCCAAGCTGCTTTCATGAACTCAATAGTATTTTCAAAACCGGATTTTACCGTTATAAAAGGAAAATTCGTAATATTTTTAATATGTAGAACACCCCAATTACAAAAATTGTATTTATATTTTCAAGGTAGACGTTTCAATTACTCTTTTGTTGTGATTTTATTGTAGCCAATCCGTGAATGAAGACGGGTGTATATTTTATTTTATTATTATTTTTGCAACAGACTGTACTTTATAAACAAAAATCATTTCTTTGCAGTTATTTTTATAACAGATTTTCTAAAGTACCCGGAGTTGCCCGGAATTTTAAGAATGCTTGTTTTTAAAATTAATTTCAAAATTAAACATACAGTATTAAACAAACAAATAAAAAACAGCAGTAAAGCCATCGTTATTTCAGTTCTTCTCTAAGAATGAGTTCTAGGGACCTATACCTTTGTGGAAATTCTAATAGAAAAGCATACACAGACGTATATATATGGAATAGATTTATAAAGGGCAAAACCAATTTCAGAGAAATTCAAAACGTTAAAATATGCCAATATTTCCATAATCGAGTTTTTATCATGTTTCAATGCGCTTTTTCCAACTCATATCACGTTACACTGAAAAAAAAACCACTGTAGATTTGCCAGAACAAACTCGATCACAGTGAATGTGCTGTATCTTTCTTTGGTTTCCTGACTATATTAACATGGAAAATACAGTAGTTGCGTAAAATTAACAGCACAATGTACTGGCAATTTGGACGCAAAAACAGAACAGCATAAACTGCTGGCGTGCTCTTAATTTTACGTAACTACTGTATTTTCCATGTTAATATAGTCAGGAAACCAAAGAAAGATACAGCACATTCACTGTGATCAAGTTTGTGCGCGAGATGAACAGTACTTTGTACTGTAAAAATGTCGTTTTTTTTACAGTGTATATAATCCCCTGCTGACGTCCATTATATTTCCAGTATGACGGAATATTAACTATTGCTTTATTTTTAATTCGTCAAACTATTTATTTCATAATAATAATAAAGGACTTTACGTTGTAATATCGATACAAAACAAATAGGTGTTGCTATCCAACGTACAATTTATTCACAAGTTTAACATAAAACTCTACGTTTCGGTTTAATCTTTAAAACCTTCGTCAGGAGAAAAATTTTCTAAAATATAAATTGACAACAAACTCTTTACATGCTACATTTTGAAATCAATTCAAAATACAAATCAGTCTAACGGAAACCTCTTAATCCCAAATAAACAGTTCAGTGGCGCCATCTTTTAACCAAAGAAACTAACGATGAAAGAATTGCTGAAAAAAGTGGAATTTTCATTGACATTTCAAAATAGAAAGCCATATTTCAGGAATGTGAAAGGAAACATTAACTAATTGAACATTAAACATTAATACAACATTCAACTTGTTGCATCTAATTCCATGACATTGTTTAAACTTATGAGTAAAAAAATAGATCCAATTTCTTTTTCACCTTTTTCTGAGGTGTATGAAATCCCTTTAAATTTACAGATGGGACCACCTCTTCCTATTTAGATATGACTAAACGCCGATTTTTCGAAAGATTGAAAGAACATAAAAATGATTTGAAGTTTCGTAAATTTACTACAGCACTCTCAAGAAGTTACCATAAAGGTCTCATTTCATTTATAGACTTTGACCATGCTAAAGTTATTTTTAAGCAAGTTATTCCGCGCAATGCTATTATTCGTGAATCTTTAGAAATTCGTCTAAGAAATCATGAAGTGTGTAATGATAATGTTTCCTTTTACATTTCTGAAATATGGCTTTCTATTTTGAAATGTCAATGAAAATTCTACTTTTTTCAGCAATTCTTTCATCGTTAGTTTCTTTGGTTAAAAGATGGCACCACTGAATTGTTTATTTGGGATTAAGAGGTTTCCGTTAGACTGATTTGTATTTTGAATTGATTTCAAAATGTAGCATGTAAAGAGTTTGTTGTCGATTTATATTTTAGAAAATTTTTCTCCTGACGAAGTTTTTAAAGATTAAACCGAAACGTAGGGTTTTATGTTAAACTTGTGAATAAATTGTACGTTGGATACCAACACCTATTTGTTTTCTATTTATTTCATTTCCATTGTTCACGTGGAAATGTTTCTGTAGAAAAGTTATAACGCAATGTTCACTTTTTTTAAAAAAATTCGTCAAACCTTTTATTTCATTTTCATTGTTCACGTGGAATTCTTTCAATCGAAAAGTAATTGTTGTGGTGAGAATTAAATTGTAGATTTTGAATTATGGGCCACTGCTAGAACGGAAAATGTTTAAATTTGACAGGAATTTGCTGTTAAATTGATAGTTTTTTATTAATTAAAAATTAACTGTAAATTATTTCGATTCTGGGTCACTTTTGTTGCCTTGCCGTGTTTTAATATACATGCACGTAGCATTTCACAGTTCCGGCTCCCAAACTGTGCATCTGTATAGAATGACAGACAGACAAAATTTCATTTTTTTATATTGGATTGTTATTATACGTCTTAAAATTTTGAAATATTATTTTTCTGTTTAAACGCCTAAAAACCCTTTTCAGGAATGTTAATGATGAAATTTGGCTTTTGACTAACAAATTAACAAATTCTGTAATATGTATAGAGAAAATACTAAGATTAAATAGTTTTGGAAATAAATTAAAAAAAAAAAAATCATAACTCAAATATAACAATTTAGAATTAAAATTATATTTACGTTTAATTTAATCTCAACATTTATAAAAGCTTTCTAAATTCATTTTTTAAAATTCTGCCTTAAATAACGTTTTTCTTCATACCTTAGCATCTATATTTCAAGATAAAAATATAAAAGCAATTATACTTTTCTAAGAATGTTATTTACTTTCTTTCAAAAATTCGTCTCAGTTATTGATTCCGTCCTGACAGTGATATGTGGATGACAATCAACATAAATGAATACGTTAGAGACCAGAATAAAGCAGGAAAGAAAATGGTGTATCTTAGAAGGAGAACAAATGTATAAAATTGAAAAAAGGAACCGTGGGTTTAAAATAAAATCTAGAAATAGGAATTCTGCTTTTTCAGAATTTAGGGTTGCCCGATGAAAAAAAATATATGTATATATAAATAGTACAAAACGTATTTCAATTTTAAGACTTAAAGCACACACTTTTATTTTATGTAAAATGACGTCATTCGCATCTGCTTAAGAATTCCACATTTACGATCCACTCTTAAACATCTGCAGTAAAGCATGCATAGGATGTCACTATCGCAAAATAATACACAAATGCAGCAAAAAGATGCCGTCATTAAAGAAACTCGGCAGAAAAAACGGCTGTCTAATGATTCATATGAATTCATTTGCTTGTAACATTAATATAGGCGATTTCAGTCGTGACGTCAGTCCTGACGTTTTGGTTGGAAACTGACACCAAACAAACGATTGCTATGTTGTATTTTCTATTTTGTTTGTGTGTGACAGCTATATCTGATATCTATATCTCGCATCTAAGTGTTTTAATACTTGATATGTACTCGTAACATTTTCCAGGATTTATATTTAAAAAGAAATGACCCATAGCAACCGTTTCTTTGGAGTCTCTTTACAACCAAAATGTCATGAATGACGTCACACTGAAAGCGTCTATAGCTACTTCAAATTAAATATAGTTTATAATAGCTCCATGTTTTAACACATATTTTTCGTTTATATTTTTTTCAAAATATAATTTTAATTACATTTTCTTTTGGTTGTTATGAGAAAATGGCAACAAAAAGATATAATTTCTATTTTTCAGCTATTTTCCCTTTACTTTCTACATAAATGGAATACTTGAGTTGCCATAATTAGACAAATGGTGCTGAAAACTACAAAAAAATTAATATTTGAAAAATAAATGGAGATACAGTTTTCAAACAAATTGCATTTAAAAGTACTTTTTTTCCAATACGACGGTATAAAAGTAGAAAATGTGCGATGTTTAGAAATTTAAAAAATTGCTATAGCGTATTTAATCGTATTGCTTTGTTTTACGCCAAGCTTCTGTAAGGTAACGTTATTTTTTGAAGACGACACAAAATAAGCTGGTAGAAAGAAATAGCATACCGTAACCGGGGGGCTAATAAAATGAGATTTTAGTTCTGTTATTAATTATTACAAGATTTTTACCTCTTCGCGAGAAAAGAAAGCGGCGGATTTCTGTTCAAAAAGTTATCTCTTTGCTCATGCATAGGAAGTATATTGCTTTTAGATTTTTAAAACTCAGAAAAGATTTTTTGGTGCGTTAATTTATATCAAGACATTTACACAAACATTCTATTCTAAATTATTTTTTTAATTTTCCCTAAATAGACCATGACAGATTTTTAGCATTAGATTCCAAGATAAAAATATAAAATAAGTTATATTTCCTAATAATTTTATTTATTCCACAAATTTGTCTCTGTTATTGATGTAGTCTCCACAGCGATATACGGCTGATACTCAACATGAATGAATACGTTAGAGTGCAGAATAATGAAAGGTAATGAAATGGAATAGCTAAAGAAAGCGAGCAAATCTATGAAACTGAAAAAAAGTAGAATCGTGAGTTTAAAGAAAATGAAATGAGATATTAGTTCTGTTACTTATTATTACAAGAGTTTTACTTCTTTGCACAATAAGAAAGGATGGATTCCTGTCAAAAAAAATCGTTGCTCATGCTTTTGAAATGTTGTTAGATTTTTAACTCTTAAAACACTTTTTTCTGGCTAATTTATATCAAGGTATTTACACAAAATTTTCTAATCTAAATCAAAATTTTAATAATTCTGCCGTAAATAGACCATGACACAACTTTTCTGAGATGTAGAATTCTAGATAAAAAAACAGTTTTATAATTTCTTAAAAATGTTATTTCCCTTCTCTCAAAAATTTGTTTCTGTCATTGATTCATTCGTGACAGTGATATGTGGATTACATTTAACATGGAGGAACACGTTAGAGTGCAGAATAATGAAAGGAAGAAAATGGAACGTATAAGAAAGAGAACAAATGTATAAAACTGAAAAGAAGTAGAATCATGGGTTTAAAAGGAAATTAAATGAGATGTTACTAATTATTACGGGGATCTTATTTCACTGTTAAAAAAAGAAAGGGGTGATTTTCTGCTAAGAAATTATCTCTTCACTCCTGCTTTTGAAACATACTGTTGTTAGGAGTTTTAAATTCGTAAAAACAAATTTGTAGTTTAATTTATACCTAGGCATTAACACTAACTTTTTAATCAAAATTAAGTTTTAAGTAATTCTGCCGTAAATAGACCATGACGTACATTTTCAGGCATCTAGAATTCTTGATATAAATATAAAAGCAGTATAATACTTTCCTAAGAATGTTATTCCCCTTTTTTCAATGATTTGTCTCTGACATTGATCCATTCAGGACAGTGTTATGTGGATTACACTCATCATGAAAGAACACGTTAGGGTACAGAATAATTAAATAAAAAAAAATGGAAAGAACAAATGTATGAAACTAAAGAAAAGTAGAATCGTGGATTTAAAAGAAATTTAAATGAGATATTGGTTCTGCTACTAATTATCGCGGCAATTTTACTTCTTTGCAGAAAAAGAAAAGGGTGGATTCCTGTTAAAAAATTTTGCTCATTCTTTGAAATGTTTTTAGATTTGTAAAATTCACAAAAGACTTTTTGCTGTTTAATTTATATCAAAGCATTTACATATTTATTGCATATTTATTACATAAACTTTCTAATTTAAATTAATTTTTAAATATTTCAGCGGTAAATAGGCCACGACAAACCTTTTCTGGCATCTAAAATCGTACATAAAAATATAAAACCAGTTTTATACTTTCCTGAGAATGGCATTTTCCTTCTTTCACAAAATTTGTTTCTGTCATTGATTCATTCGTGACAGTGATATGTGGATTACACTCAACATGGAGGAACATGTTAGAGTACAGAATAATGAAAGGAAGAAAATGTCATATAAAAGAAAGAGAAAAATGTATAAAACTGAAAAGAAGTAGAATCATGGGTTTAAAAGAAAATTGAATGAGATGTTACTAATTATTACGGGGATCTTATTTCATTGTTCAAAAAGAAAGGGGTGATTTTCTGCTAAGAAATTATCTCTTCGCTGGTGCTTTTGAAAAATATTGTTGATAATAATTTAAAATCTCTCTATTCTAAAAAAAAGTAACTCCCGCTGTCACCGCCGCCGCCGCCGCCGCCGGTTTTGAATTTTTTGTGACCGGAGGTCTTTCTTCGTTAATATTAAGAAAAATAATGCATACAAAAATATGAAAATTAGTAGTATTATACAGAAATGTTTGATAAACACGCTGATGTAGACAGTTTTCAAATCGAAGAATTATTTTAAGAGATATTTAATGCTAAAGTTGGACAAAATCGTTCCATTAAAAAAGTTTTATAGGAGCAAAAACTATACATCGGAATTTAATACTTTTTAGATCATTTTATACGTTATAATTTCCCGGTGTGCAGAATTAATTTATTATTTTAATTTGACTCATTTTTCGAGGTTTCATTTCTATTTTAAATTCAAATTTTCAGCATTTCGAGAGATATTTTTTTACTTATTTCAGAAAATTGTACTAATTTAACCTGTTGCCAAACTGTATAAACAACGGAAACAATAATGTTTGCTTCAAATTAAAAATTTATTTACACGTGACTATTATAAACAGAAAAGAAAAACTTTCAAATTAGAATTAAATAATTACGTATAAAAAGCAGGTACTTATTGAAAATTACTTCATCTATAATTACACGTGAATTTTAACAGAGAAAGGATATTGTAAAGTAATAAATTCATTAACATGCGTTAGAAGTCTTAAATAGGAGAAATTACATCACATTTACGTCACATTACACTTATTACGTAAAATGAACAAAAAATAATATTGCAAAATAGTAGTTTAAATTTAAAAATAGCGCGAGACATTTACTTGATATTTTGAGATGAACTTTTCAACTATTTTTTTTTTTTTTTTTTTGGACAGCGCAAATAATATTTCATTTCTAATAAAAGCATTTTCACGTGAATATTAAAAAGGGAAAGAAAAGTTTGGTGAAAATTACGTCAGATTAAAACGATATATTTAAAATGTTCTATTTAAAAGGACTTTCTTTTCGCTTTGTTAAAAAATACCGGGAGACAAAGACTCTGTTTACTTAATTCCTTTTATATTAGATGATTTTGAAATGCCATTGTATCTTTTAACAGCAGCTGATTTTTCCGTAAAATTCTCCAATCAAAGAGAAATGAATAGAAACCCGTTTATAGGGAGATCGCCTTTGTTTTTTTTAATTATAATTCAATCTTCCAAAAAATTTCAATTAAAGCCGATCAAATTAGCGTGCTTTTAGAGACTGCAGTGTCTGATCGGGGGGTTGGCGAGCGTAGCTCGTAGGGGGCCGAGCCCCCTAGTTCGCTAAAAAAAAAAAAAAAAAAAAAAAAAATGTAGTTTAATTTATATTTAGGCAATTACCTAAACCTTCAATCCTACTTTTTTTTTTTTTTTATCTTCCATACCAAATTATAGACCATTTATAGATCATACTAAAACTTTTCTTTTGTGCCTTCTAGAATTCTAGATAACAATGTAAAAGCAGTTAGGCTTTTCTAGAAATTTTATTTAATTTTTTTTCAAAAATTCATCGCAGTTATTCATTCATTCACGACAGTGATATCTGAATGATAGTCAACCTGAATGAATTCGTCAGAGGCCAAAATAATGAAGGAAAGAAAATGGGATTCTGAGAAAATGAACAAATGTATACAACTGAAAAAATGTATTCATGATTTAACAGAAAAATTAAACGATATGTTAGTTCTGACATTAATTAAAATGACTGCACGTTTCTCTGATTAATCCCCTGTAGTTGGTCTGGTAATATTATATCCTATACAATAAAATTTTGTGCGTATAGTTTTTAATTGTTTCTTCTTAGTGATGATACCCTACTTGAAAATTATGAATAAGTTCTATATTATGCTTAATTAATTAATATCACTGTTTGATCAAATACTTGAGAAGCTTCATTTTATTCAACAGAATATCACGAATTAACGACGCTGCATAGACACGTGGGCTATGCGGGCTATGCACAGTTTTATTCAGAATAAAAAATCGAAGAACTCCTCACTTAAACATAACTTTACGGTAAACTCAGCAGACTAAAGAAATTCTAAAACACAAAATTATTCTTAATTAATCAACTAATGCTGCGTCCATCTTATTACAAGTATGTATATTTTTGCGAGGAAAAAAAACAGGTAAATTTCTGTTGAAAGAATTATCTCATGCTTTCAAAATGTATTGCTATTATGTGTTTAAAACTTATAAAAGATTTTTCGATTTAACTATACGTATTTAACTACAAATTATCAAAACTGTTAGTAATAACTAAATATTAATGATTACTCATCATGATAATGATACATGATTTTCGCCTATCTTAAGGCACTTATCGTATGGTACGACCAGTTTTGTATCCAATCCTCATAGAAATTTGCCGCCTGCTGTGCTAACCGTTGTTGTAGCGCTGACCGCCAAGGTGCTTTTTTATGCGCATGAACAATTTGGCGCTATGCCAAGGTTAATCCCAGGATTTCATCTCGCGATATGATTGTAAACAACTTTATCAATCTACCAGGTTTCTGACGCTAATCAAGAATCATAGTACAAAAACGCCTGACATTATACGTAACCCTCCTGCAAGAATTTTGTAAATATCTGTCGCCGTTTGGAAGTTATTGAATTTTAAAATCCATCAGGCATTTTTGGGACACCCGGTAAAATTACACAAATAATTTTAATGATTTTTAAAATATATTTTTTAATGCTTTATAGCGATTGACATATCAGCTTTGGTTTTAAATTCATTTCTAGTATTTAATTTTCAACCAATTTCCATAACTCATTTGAGCTTCTGAAATTCCTGGTAAAATAATTGTAATTGTAATCAGATTGAAACAAGAACAAAAAATCACACTTCAAGCATAGATTTTGAAACACGTTCCAACACATCCAGATTACTGTAACGAAACATCACCGTTAAATAAGGTGAAAGAAGATAAGCAAGTAAACATTTTAAAAAACATATAATGCATTTTTAAAATTGTGCAGACATGTATATGATCTATAAATTTATATACTGCACAGCATGCTAAGATTTTCTTCAATGAGTCAATTCAATTTGAGCAATTTTCACCAATAGATGGAAAGAACTCGAAATATTTTGTAAAACAGTATATTATCTTAAAAATATTTTATATACCACACATTAATCTAAAATGCAATTCAAGTTGACTAGACGTCCTTGGGACCAGTTCGAACTCCCTTAAAATTTATGCTTGGGAAAGCATGCTAAGCATTGTATTTTTGTTACTTTTATTCATGATTTAATTTACTTGGAGTCTCTGAAATATAAATAACACAATTCCTTAAGCTAATATTAGTTTTTTTTTCATTAAAATATCTCAATTTGTTTATTTTCTGTAAGCAAGTAAACCCTATTGGTTTACAATAGAAGTCTACGAGGATTTGGCGAAATATTAGAGATATCGTGAAGTTGGCGTCACTTTTTGTTATTAATTTTGTTTTTAATTATTAAGTTTTGTTATTAATTTGTCGATATATCGGCAAGTTCGCCACAGACTTGGCGGGGTTTGGTGACAGAACAGGGTCCCCCTATGGTAACCCCCTTATAGGTATGGAGATGCATTAAATGCTGTTCAATAACCAATGAGATGCGTTTCATTCGGCCGTTTCCATTAAGCATTTAACAAATAATCGTGATTTCTGTGCCACGTACGATAGCGTAATAGATATATAGATAACGTATAACGATTTAAAGCGCACTTCCAGCAATTACTAACAGTAAAGAACAATGTATCTTGTCATTTACGTAGCCCGGTATATGAATTTATTTATATTTCACAAAATTCTATTAGTACACTAAACATAGTTCACCAGAAACATTTATAAACCAGTTAAAACTACCCTTTAGCAATTCACTGCCCTAGTCAGTAATACTTACAAATTCCGTTGTGTAACCATGAATATGATCAACAGAATTTATACCACGCACTATGCAACAATTTAGTTACATTTAAAAACGCAAATCAAAGTTAAAAACCCACTTCCAGCAATTATCAGTCATAGATAATACTGTAACCGAATTATTTAGTATGTCCCTATAAATGAACAATAGACACGACGCACCATACATTTGAATAAGCTATTTATAATGAACTACAATAATGCATAAAAATTTCATTCTGTTTGAAATAGCTTAATATCATCATTAAAATACACAGCAAACAACGTTTCTTTGTAGACCATCATGTTACAGAATTCTTTAGTGTGGCCCTGTAAATGAACTGTAAAGGCTCTGTACCCCGTATTCTACAAAAAGCATGTTTTAATGCATATCAATAATATCAGGCAAATCAATTTCATTATGTTTCAAAATGAATAACAACATCAAAGTTCACTTGAAACGATTTTTTTCCATTGACTGTAGAACCGTAATATACTTTTGATTGTGCCTGTAAACAAACTATAAAAGTTAAAGCTTTTACTTTCGATAGCGATCGGATTATAGTAAACATCAATAACACATACAAATTACAGAATAATCCGACTATATTTACGCATGTTAGAGAATGGACTTACGAACAGACGGGCAGACAAACCAAAGTCAATAAGCACTTTGAAATATGTTGGAAAGTGTTAAAATTAAAGTTATAAAATACAGAAAAATTGCGCATATACATTTTTTCCATATATGACGTATTATCACAATCGTTTGACTTTTCAGAATAAAAATCTGGTGAAATTAAACTTACTAAAATAACATTTTAAACTTATAGACGAACGCCTTAATAATTCACAATAAAAAAAATGGTCAGCAGCGAATTTTTTTTATTTATTTAACTGAGGTTTAAGATATACTTGCGAGTTTAATTTTCCTTACCGTTTTACCACTACAACTTTTTATTTTCGTCTAAATTTTTACTTATAATGAATTTGCATAGTCCTACAGAATATTCAAGTAAGAAACAATAACAATGTAGTATTTTTAGTACAAAATTTTTGTATAACATTGTCTTAAAGCGATGTTAAGGAAGGGACGGTAAGGAAAATTACCACCTAATTTTAGGCAAATCATGTTGAAACTAAGTGATAGCCACAATGTTCATTGATTTTTAGCAACATTTATTTACATTGGATTAAATTACAAAAACAATTTAATTTACCTCGAAAAGTGCAGGAATAAACCTTGGGAACGCTAACAATAAAGCCACAATACTTGAAATTGATCTTTAAATGCTGATTTAAATTCTGCAGTAAATTTCCTGTCAAAGAATTTTAGCCATTCTTTCTCTAGAAAATTTCGGTATGAGAAAAAAGTTGAAAAACATTATGTGGCTGCATCTGAAGTGATTTTCTGAACAATTTTAGCAAGAGGAACGGGCGGTAAGGAATCTAAAACACATGGACAGAATTCAAAAATAATAACAACACTAAAAATGTGTGCAGGTTAATTTTATGCTAAATATTTATATAAAACAATAGTCCCAGTTTCGAAAATAAAAATTACATAATTTCAATTAAAATTACTTTTATTGAAACAATTTTATACAGACAGTTCCAAACTTAAAAATCAGCATCAGGGAGACGGGACAGTATAGGAATTTCGTGGTATATTTGGACCCCCAACATCGTCCAAAACTTATTTATCTCGTTAATATCCTTATGCACTGTCATAGAATGGGATGTTTTCCGGTATAGAAAATTTAAAAAACCCGAAGAATTTGTACTAAAATAAAAATTATTATTCAGGGACAGAAAAATATAAAAAGTCAATACATTGTGAGAATGCCTAATATTTTCCACAATAAAAAAATTGTGTAATTTTTTTTTTTTTTTTTTTTAACCTGTGACATGTGCTCATTGTTTACGTGAAAGCTATAAGGGAACCAGACAGGTTTGAAACTATGAAAACATGTATTTTTGTTTTTACTGTCTAAATATCTATTTATATTATAAAGGACAAACGTGTCCGTCCGAACCACTGACGTCATTTTGACTGTGGCAACACGAGAGGATTATATTTAAATTTTACTGCAATTTTTTTAACTTCTAAACATTTCACATTTTAAAACTTTTTACCGTCGAATAGGAAACTAAACTTACTTTCAAGTGAAATTTGTTTGAAAACTGCATTGCAATTTGTTTAAAAAATATTTCGCGATTTACTCAATTTTATTCTTTTTAAAATAGTTTTCAAACTTGATTTTTTTTTGTTAAATCTATCTGTGTCGCGTGTAGACGATTACGAAAGATACATCCATTTGCGCTTAAATCAATATAAATAGATCAGAATTTGTTTTCAGCTTAAATTCCATAACTAAATTAAAATTTTCATCAATAAATAAGTAAAACAATAAAATATAAATAAAACACAAATTTTCAACATGTAATCTAACTTTACACCGAAAAGATCAAAAGAATCAAAACCACTGATTGCAAACAGTGATCATTGGCAATTTCTTCGGCTGTTAACTCCTGGCGCGAGTCCAATACAAAACTATCGCTTTTAATAAATTACAAAACTCTATTTGGACGCATATTTGCTATTTTTCCTATAAATATGATTTTTGCTATTATTAGCGCGCATTCTAAAAAAATATATTAAATGTAAAAAAAAAATCTATCGTTGTTATTAATGGTAAAAATGGTTTTTACCTATATTCTGTAACATGGGAAGTCAGGGTATATCCACTTGTTTTTATAATTTTTGAAAATTTAATAATGTCGTAGAGTGGATGCGATAGAAAAAATTCCAAAAATTACGGTCATACGAGCATTAAACAGCGAGATGTGAAACGGCGAATACCTGCAATGGAAATACTGCAATGGAAATCATGTTTTAATACTATTATGAAAAATAATCCACAATTATATCTCTAATAGAGGTCTTCAGTGGACCGGCCCGCGGGCTGAGACGGGGCGGTAAAATTTCAAATTGGCCAGACCTCTTTATTTGGATAGTTTTTTCAACGGGCCGGGCCGGTCCGATAATTATATTTAGACAAAGCCGATAAAATTATTAACGGGCCGTGCCGGGCTGGGGCCGAACTTTTAAGTTTTAGTTAAGTTGATGTACAGTCGTGGAAAAAAAAACACCCCCTACTAACTTCTCAACAAATTATCGCAGAAGAAAGTTACTGGTACCGAACGATTGGAAATAAAGTCTACTTTTAAATGATGCATATAAAATTTTCTTAAGGGGGTCATCTACATATTAAAACGAATCCAAACTTCATTTTTTTCAATGGCAAAACCCAATTTTAACGAGATATTTCAAATTTTCGGTTCAAACTATGTCCAGACATCAAATTTCAAGTCATTTGAATGATAAGTTTTTGAATTATAAACATTCAAAATTTAGTGCTTCTAATGTTAAATTACATTTTCATATTTTTATTTGTATCTCCTGAAATTATGCTCCTGATGTGCTAGTTTTTTTTTTTTTTTTTTTTTGTAGCAATAATACTAATATATCCCCAAACATAAATACGCTGTATTTGCAATTTTTATAATTTTATAATATGAATCATGAATTATGAAATTAATATTCGAAAAAATTATGAATTGCAACCGACAATTTTTTTGATAGAATTAGATTTATTAAGATCTGCTTTATGGAAAACCAAAATTTCACATTTTTCTTCCAAGTAGTTTTAAAATTATGCTTAAAAAACGGCAAAATGAGGGTTTAAGGGACCGTCTATGATAGAAGTGATTAGATATTTTGAAATTTATTATGCTGTACTGTAATATAACAGGCTTCATTAACTCCTTGAGTGGCGCTTAAGGTGCCTTGATCAAGAAAGGGACTCTCTCGGTTAACAATCGAGTACGGGACTTCAATTTGGATACAGCCCTTAAAATAAGCTCCTTTTAAAATAATTAATTTTTCGGAAACTTATCGTACGAACTTAAAAATTCGTTTTTAGGCTAATTGAAGGGTGTGGACTTCATTTATGCTGTCAGAATTGTGTTCTGCTATTGAAAAAAACAAAGTTATGGTTCGTTTTAATATGTAGATGGCCCTCTAAGCAAATTTTATATACATCATTTAAAAGTAGACTTTATTTCCAATCGTTCGGTACCAATAACTTTCTTCTAAGATAATTTGTTGAGGAGCTAGTAGGTGTTTACTTTTTTTTCCACGACTGTATATACGTTTCAGAACGTGGAAAAGATCACTGTCTACTTTAAAAAATCATCAGACCCGTATTCATCCCTTTTTTCTACCATCTTCCATAATTTAACATTATAGATATACCTCTTTTATTTAATTTTATAATTCAACCATTTCTTTCCTGTTGCCACAACTTAAAAAACGGTGCAATAATTAAAAAAAGCAATTTAACAAATTACAACGACCATTTGGAAAACGATTTTTTCAAAAACTAAAATTTAAGAGATAAAAAATCGCACAGAGTTGATCATACATTACGTACGCCATGAATTAAACATTAATAGTGTTGTTACACGTATAAACTTCAAGCGACAAAAATTGCCTGAGACTCGTCAGATTTCCTGAAACTTATGGTGTTATTACACGAGGAGTCAAAGTCGCTTGAAATTCCAGGCGTCTCCATGTTATTCCTATTGCTCCAGGGGAGTCGCTTCAAAAGCAAGCAACTTTTTCCTGTCGGAGCGTCTTTGACGCCTGTAAGGAAGCGAATCGCCAGTAACAGCCAATCAAATGCTTGAAATTCTGACGATGGAAAAGCCTTTTCCCGAAAAGAAAATGAAACGTTTGGAAAACGTAAAAAGTGGCTTTCAAAAGCGGGAAATCAGAGGAATCGCAGGCGACAATTGTCGCTTGCAATTTTTACGTGTAATCACACTATTAAGTATTACCCACCTGAAACTTACAAATATTCCAAGCATTTTATTGGCTGTTCGGGAAAAGACTTTTCCATCGTCAGACGACCGATTTTAAATGAAATTTCATTCTTAAACTTCTAAACATCCACAATATTACTTTTTACACCGTCGTATAGAGAACAAAATGTTCTTTTAAATGCAATTTGTTTGAAAACTGTATCTCAATTTGTTTTAGAGTTATTAATTTTTTTTGTAGTTTTTATTACTTTTTTGTCGTAGTGGCAACAGAAGTATCCATCTCTGTTGAAAGTAAAGGGAAATACAGATTACTGTATAGACCAATGAGAAAATGAATAAACTGTTGATTCAACCAATAAAACGCCTCAGATATGTGTTTGATTTCCTACCCTGTCAGAGAACAATAACCATTTTTCCAAATGGTAAAAAAAGATTGATAACACGCGTACTTTCTTTTTATAAGCTAATAAAAATTCAGACTCAATCGCTATATTTTTGCATTTTCGAAATTGCTGCCATTCTAATCAGGAAATGCACATTTTTCACATATAAAATAAAAACTTTAACTAAATGTGTGTTCAAATGACGTAGTATATCTTCATTTGAATGTTTTTGAAGCTAAAAAATCTATTTTAATACAGGCGTTTCAATATCACGAAAATAATTTAGGGAAGAAATAATAATAATAAAAATCGTTTGCTAGATGTGACGTCAATTTCTGATTAACTGACACTGCTTTCTAATGATGTTTTATTCTGAAGTTTTTACATATATATATAAAAAATGTGCATTTTCTGTTTAGAATGACGTCGATTTCAAAAATGCAAAAATACAGCGAGAGAATCTGAATTATTTTATTGTGTTGCCACACCTTAAAGAACGGCACAAATAAGTTTAGAAAAAAAGGTAAACACGTGTAGTTTCTTTTCTTAAAACAATACAAATTCAGTCTCTCTCGATATATTGTTACATTTTTTAAATTGATGTCTCACTAAGCAGAAAATGCGCATTTCTCATATTTTAAATAAAAACTTCAAGGCTTTGAGAAAACTTAAAACCTCCATTTAATTTATTTGAAATTACAATTTCCCTAAAATATAGGCTTTTCTATTCCAAGAAACAGGATCAGAGACACAAATCACTAAATACGGCGCCACTTTCAATAAATTATGACTTCAATTTCGATAAATATGGCCTAAAACTGGCTCTAAAAACCGATTGCTGTGATTTATTTCCTATTTCGTTATAATGTTGTTTCTTTAATTCGACCATTTAGGTAAATGTTTCAATATTTTAAATGCAGTTATAATATTCTACGATTTACATCAAATACTGTAATTTAAAATATACTTTTATACGATTTTTATATTAAATTGAAATTAAAACATAACAACTATTTTTTTTTAGAGTTAGCTTTCTCATTTTAAGCAAAGCTTCATAGATTGACGTCATTTTCATGTTAATCGCTGTGGATTTGGATTTTAAGATTTGTGTGAATTTCCGTTTTAAAATTATAGGCGATGAATCTTAGGATACCCGTGTTTAAAGGTACAGTCGTGGAAAAAAAAAAGTAAGCACCCCCTACTAACTTTTCAACAAATTACCGTAGACGGAAGTTACTGGTACCGAACGGTTGGAAATAAAGTCTACTTTTAAATGATGTCTATAAAGTTTGCTTAGGGAGCCATCTACATATTAAAATGAACCCAAATCTAATTTTTTTCAATGGCAATACCCAATTTTAACGAAATATTTCAAATCTTCGGTTCAAACTATGCCTAGACACCAAATTTCAAGCCATTTGAATAATAAGTTTTTGAATTATAAACATTCAAAATTTAGTGCATATAATGTTAAATTACATTTTCATATTTTTATTTATATCTCCTGAAATTATGTTCCTAGTGTGCTAATTTTTTGTGTAGCAATAATGCTAATGTGCCCAAACATAAATATGCTGAATTTGTAATTTTTATAATTTTATGATATGAATTATGAATTATGAAATTAATATTCGAAAAAATTATGAATTGCAACCTACAATTTTTTTGATGAATTTGGATTTATTAAGTCCTGCTTTATGAAAATCCGAAATTTCACATTTTCCTTCCAAATAGTTTTCAAATTATGCTTAAAAAATGGCAAAGTGATGGTTTAAAGGGCCGTCTATGATAGAACTGATTAGATATTTTGAAATTTCTTCTGCTGTCCTGTTATCTAACAGGCTTCATAAGGTGCCTTGATCAAGAATGAGGCTCTCTCGGTTAACAATCGAGTAAGGAACTTCAATTTGGATACAGCCCTTAAAGTACGTTAGTTTTAAAATAATTAATTTCTCGGAAACTTATGGTAAGAATTGCATAAAAATTTGTTTTTAGGATAATTGAAGGGTGTAGAGTTCATTTATGCTGTCAGAATTGGGTATTGCCATTGAAAAAAATGAAGTTATGGTTCGTTTTAATATGTAGATGGCCCCCTAAGCAAATTTTACATACATCATTTAAAAGTAGACTTTATTTCCAATCGTTCGGTACCAGTAACTTTCTTCTACGATAATTTGTTGAGGAGTTAGTAGGGGGTGTTTACTTTCTTTTTCACCTGATATACTGCGCATTAACAGAACATAAATAAAAATAATTTTTAATTTGAAACACTAATATATTTAGTGCATTTTTTAGATTTCTTAAAAACTATATGAAAAAGCATTTTTGGTACTTTCGTATTATAGCGAGCAGTTAATCGTGAATATTTTCACTATAATTCCATTATAATCTGAGAACACATTTTGCTCGCTGTGCTGGTCGGTTTCTCCAAACGAATCTTGAATTAAATGAAAAATCTCGGTGAATTTGATCTGTCATTTTAAAGCAATATGGGCCTTTATCTGAAACGTCCTTCTGCGTAGATGATAATGTAGACATACGCCATACAAACGAGATTTTCATATGATCATCATTTATGATATGCCATTTGGTGGATTAGATTTTCGTATTGTCAGAAAATTACAAATTTTTATGTTACACCAGCCGAAGAAAACGGACATTGTGATAGTAAAGCTCAGACTTTTTATTATGGTGGCGAGACAATAACGTATGTTTTCTAATTGTCATTTTAATGATTTGTATGCGGGAATGCACAAATCTCAGTTATTGTGATTACTATAGTAGTTCATTTTAATTTATTATTTTACATGGAAGGTCTCTTATAATTGACACGGGCGAAGCCGGGTAGTTCTGCTAGTTCTTTAATATTCAACTGTAGTAAAATCTCTGACCCGACCCGATGCAGGACTCTAAATGGTGTAAATCTAAATATCTAATCTTTAAATATGCTTTAAAATTAGTTGCGGTTTCAAAAGTTTCACATATAACAATACACCTTGTTTTACACAATTGACCATGTGCCTTTAGTTTATCAGCAGTTATTGCTTTGAAAAATTTCCCATGTAACATAGTGCAGCGCGTATCACCAAAATTAAATTATTCACTTGATACAATAGAGAGGAAGGACCATTTAGCGTTTTGCTACGTATTGTGTTTTTAAAATATGGTAAAAATATAATTCAGTTTGTTGTTTCGAAGACTCGTGAAAGGATGACTAAAGACAAAACAGACAGGCACACATTTTGCTTTTGTGAAACTTTGATCTGCGGTTTATATAGGCTTTTAACAGGAAAAAATATTTTCCACAATTTTTTTAAAAAGCGGGTTAACCCGAACCCGACCCGCAAGGGTAAAAAAGCCAACCCGAAGTCGAAACAATAAAAGCCAACCCGACAGGCACCAAAAAAATTTAAAGTCAACCCGACCCGACCCGACTCGAACTGCGGGTCGGGTCGGGTTCGGGTAAAAGCGGGTAATCCGACCCGATGCAGGACTCTAATAACTGCTATTTTAGTACATGTTCTTGTTTTTTTTTTTTTTTTTTTTTATTGAAAAACATTCCATTGCATGACTGTATAACGATATTAACGAGATAAACAAGTTTTGGATGATGTGGGGGGTCCAATTAAAAGATAATGCCTGTTAACCTTGGGTACAAATATACTACAAAATCCCTTACCGTCCCGTGTCCCTGATGCTGATTTTTAAGTTTGGAGCTGTCTGTATAAAATTGTTTCAAAAAAAATAATTCGATGTCATTTTTTTCCGAAATGGGACTATCTTTTTATGCAGGGCTATTACGAATGATGGACCCGATTTGAAAAAAATCATATTCTTGAAACCACTGCATATATTACAATAAGTGACACATGAATTTAAATAGAAATATACTTACAAGGAAGGTCTCCATACTGGGCATATTCAGAATATTTTGAAAAAAATACCAATTAAACTACTTATATATGTAATAAAGGATCGGTAAAATTTAGCGGCGGAATTACAGTAGAAAGTCTGTAAAAAAATAAAATACTTTCGAGTATTTGGCGCGAAAAGACGAAAGCGTCACGCGATTTGGGCGAGCAGTACATTTCCTCGCCAAAAGCAAACGATTTTAAAGCATCTGAAAATTGTTTGTTAATTGATTTTTAGAATGCGTGTAAAAAGTTTTTAATGAATTCAAACATAAACAATGAGAGAGTTTAATAAATATATTTTTTCGTATTACATATTTATGTTGCTTGTGACTTAATTTTATTACTTTAAAAACAATTTCATCTATAAAAAAACTTTCATATATTTAGGCGTATTCCAAAATAAAGGCAAGATTCATTTAGCAGTTATTCATTTTAAACCAAGGAATTCGTCGTTTCCATAGCAACAAAATTGAACCGACAGCGCACAATTGGACTTAATTTTGAGGTATTGAAACAATTTTAATTTTGTTTTAATTCATAAAATTTGATATTTAACTTTCATTATAAATACATATATGACAAAACTATAGCTAAATCAAACTAAAACTGCCAAAACTACAGTTATTTAAGTTAAATTTATTTAAACAAGTTCAATATGAAATGTTTTTATCTTAAAGAGTATTCGACATGAAAAAATATTTTTCGAAATTTCATTTCATCGCCAACCGATGATAAATCGCCAAATAAACGAAAATTTCATTATTTTTTTAAGAACGTTTTATCGGGGTTCCTCCAAAAAATTTTTTATAAACATATATCTCCACATGAGACGAACACTCTGTAATTTTTTCAGATTTTTCTGAATATGCCCGTATGGAGACCTTCCTTGTAAGTTTTTTTCAGTTACAAATGTTCGATGTGTGACTCTCTTGTTACATGGCATAGGTCCATTTTGTAATCCAGTTCGTCCCAAACATTTTGTAGAATCACTCTGTCAATGGTTCTGAATTCTGCACAAATGCGTTCCTTAAGTTCTGACAGTGTCAAAGACATTGTTTATGTACCACCAATGCCGAAAACAAAGTGTTCAGAACTTAAAAACGCATTTGTGAAGCTTTCAGAATCATTGACAGAGTGATGCTACGAAATGCTTGGAACGAACTCGAATACAGATTGGACATATGCCGTGTAACAAGAAGGTCACACATCGAACATTTGTAACTGAACAAAACTTATATTTCTCTTTAAATTCATGTATCACTTATTGTAATAAGTGCGGTAGTTTCGAAAATATGATATTTTTTTTTAATCGGGTCCATCATTTGTGAAATTATGGTCATGCCTTGTATGCCATGCCTTGGTCCATGCCAAAGTCCATGCCTTGTATAAATATGTAGCGAAAAATTAACCTGCACACATTTTTACGTTTGTTATTATTTTTTTTAACTCTGCCCGTGAATTTTGGATTCTTCACCGTCCCTCTTGCTAAAATTATACAGAAAATCACTTCAGATGCAGCAATAGAATTTTTTTCAACTTTTTTCACATGCAGAGGTATGCTAGAGAAAGAATGGCTAAAATTCTTTGACAGAAAATTTACTGCAGAATTTAAATATCAATTTTAAGCATTGTGGCTTTACTGGTAGCCTTTATTTATACTAAAAACTTGTAAAAAATTTAAATAAGAGCTAAAATTTCAAAAGTATAACAGTTACGTTTAAAAGATGAAACGGTCAGGGAAAATTATTACACTTACTTTTAAAGAATGAAAAGGTCAGGGAAGTTCTTAAGGTTGAACCTAAATGGCATATCGGTATAAGATAGTGACTTGATATATGGGAAATTAAGATTTGTTAAATGCTAATGTGATGCATTTTATAAAACGGTTATTAAGCGATAGCTTATTCTGTGTTTGACGGCGTTCTCTATCCAATCTATTTCGATTTTCTCTTCTTAATTCGGCTTCTTCTTCACTTTCAAGCATTCGCCGAGATATTATACGGGCATTTCTAATGATATTTTGAAGTTCCATAATTCCAGACAAAGAGCGAAACGTAAACAAAACCGATTTACCTTGGCGTAATTACTACCAAAGGACTTTTACACAATAATCAATAAGATGCGTTTCATTCGATCGTTGCCATTAAACAATTAACAAATAATCGCGGTTTCTGTGCTACGTACGATAGCGTAATATATATACAGATTTGAAACCTTTTTGCCACCCTTAATGATCACTAATGGACAATAGGTATGAAGTTGATATGTCCTTTAGAGTTATATAGTCCATTAAATTCATGTTATGCTCCTTCCTCTAAAAAATAATTTGTACCTCGTCAAATAGCCAAGTGTTTTAGGTACTAGCTTTCATAGAAATAAGAACATCTACAAAATAAATAAGCTTTATTTCCTTGTATCAGGTTTATACACCTCAGGTGATTCGGGGAATTTTAGGAGTTTGAACATTAGAAATTTAGTAAAGTAATGATCGCAATATTTACGTACGGTAAAAATGACTTTAGAAAAAAAAACTGGTCTTCTTTCCTTAGGGCGTATGAAAACTTTATATTTAATTATTTTCATTCTATATTACTGCATGTTTAGAAAACTTGGTGCCCACATACATTTGTTTCACAGTTTCC
This sequence comes from Maratus speciosus, assembly GCA_963932465.1. Classification (NCBI taxonomy): domain Eukaryota; kingdom Metazoa; phylum Arthropoda; class Arachnida; order Araneae; family Salticidae; genus Maratus; species Maratus speciosus. The sequence continues at coordinate 169,619,231 of OZ010790.1, read as the reverse complement.
TTATTTCAAAAGAATTTTTATACGCGAGTATTAAACATTAAAACAGAGATCTTTTGTGATATTTGGAACCGAATTAACCGAAATTTAATTAAACATTTCTCTTTTTTTTTTCCTAAAATGAATAACTATTACGCATGAAATAAGCAGTTAAACGTTCCAGTTCCCAGTTTTTATTTCCCAACAAAAAATATTTATGAAAGATTTTCATATACGTCTACTTTTTAAAGGTCTCACCTAAAATAAAAGCCCCCCAACTTAATAAATTGACTGATATCAATGTCATTTAAAGCTCAGAAGAATTTCAACGCTTTTCAAATGTTATTCTTTCCTTATTCCGTTTACTGGCTTTTATTTCATTCTATATTCTTCCGTTTCTTTTCGCCTCTGCAAAATGCTGGAGAAGGACTAGAGAAACAATAACGATCCAACATGGGATGGTGTGGGTGGATTGTGGAATCCTCTTTTACTTGAATCGATCACGTTGTTGAATAAAAAAGAAATAAGAAAGAAAGTAAAAAAAAAAAAAAAAAAAAAAGAACAAGTATTTAACGGACCCTCTTAGAATAAAAGTAAGTGTAAAATTAGTTGCAATATAATTAAAAAACACATTTTGTTTCAATTATTAAAGTTAAATTTACCATACATTAACCTTCTTGCTGCGCTACCCGAGATTTCATCGGGGATGCATTTTTTCGTCTAATTAACCCTCCTTGATTATTCCCACCAGTTATTTTTTTTATTATAAATTTTGTCTTATTTAATCGGAGCTTTTTCCCATTTAAAATATACAAAAAAAAAATTGATTTGAAAAACCGGGGACAAAAGAATAAAAATTCTTAAAACACGCTCGTCGCGAGGCTATTTTGATAAAACAATTACGCAGCGAGAGGGTTAATGCTATAGCAACTTCTCAAATTCCCCTCGCTAAGGTTAAACCAGTAGGAGTGTGATGTTTTCGTACTTTTTAAATATCTCCCCAAGAAATTAATACGTTTAACTTACTTTTTCCGCGTTCTCTTCTTGGAGGATGTCTTCTTTTTTTAAGTGTCAAAATATTTCTAAAATACAGTGGGTGAACGGTTAAGGTTCTATACACCTTCGGAAATGATTTTTTGAAATTTTTGAAATTTTCTCTTGTTATCCATTTTTTATAATGACATTTACTTTAAAACTTTAATACACAAATGCAGCAAAAACATGCCGTCATTAAAGAAACTCGACAAAAAAACGGCTATCTAATGATTCATAGGCATTCATTTGTTTGTAACATTAATATAGACGATTTCAGTACGATTTTAGTACGACGATTTTAATATAGACGACGTCAGTCATAACGTTTAGGTTGGAAACTGACACCAAGCAAACGGTTGCTATGTTGTATTTTCTATTTTGTTTCTGTGTTACAGCTATATATTATATCTATATCGCATATCTAAGTGTTTTAATGCTTGATATGTACTGGTAACATTTTTCACGATTCATATTTAAAAAGAAATGACGCATAGCAACCGTTTGTTTGGAGTCAGTTTCCAAACAAAACGTCCTGAACTGAAAGCGTCTGTAGATAATTAAAAATAAATATAGTTATAATAGCTCCATGTTTTAACAGAAATTTTTCGTTTATATTTTTTCAAAATAGCACGTATTTTAATTACATTTTCTTTCGGTTGTTATGAGAGAATGGCCATAAAAAGATATAATTGCTATTTTTCAACTATGTTCTCTTTACTTTCTACATAAATGGAGTACTTGAGTTGTCAAAATTAGACAAATGGTGCTGAAAACTACAAAAATTAATATTTGAAAAATAAATGGAGATACAGTTTTTCAAACAAATTGCATTTAAAAGTACCTTTTTTTTTTTCAATACGACGGTATAAAAATTGAAAATGTGCGATGCTTAGAAATTTAAAAAAGTGCTATAGAGTAATTAATCGTACTGCTTTGTTTTACGGCAGGCTTCTGTAAGGTAATGTTATTTTTTTAAGACGACATAAAATAAGCTGGAATAAATAAATAGCATACCGTACCGGGGCTAAAAAAAAAAAAAAAATACAATTTAATAAATTACAACGACCATTTGAAAAATGATTTTTTCAAAGATTAATGGTGTTATTATACGAGGAGTCAAAGTCGCTTGAAATTCCAGACGTCTCCATGTTATTCCTATGGCTCCAGGGGAGTCGCTTCGAAAGCAAGCAACTTTTTTCTGTCGGCGAGTCTTTCACGCCTGAAACGAATCGAGTCGCCAGTAAAAGCCAATCAAATGCTTGGAAATCTGACGATGGAAAAGTTTTTTCCCGAACAGCCAATGAGATGCTTGGATAATACGTAAGTTTCAGGAAATCTGACGAATCGCAGGCGATTTTTGTCGATTGCAATTTTTACGTGTAATAACACTATAAAATTTAAGACATAAAAAATCGAACGGAGTTGATCATACATTACGTACGCCATGGATTACATTTTTCGTTACTGTAAATTTTTTAACTTCTACGGAGCTGGTCATACATTACGTAAGCCATGGATAAAACATTAATATTCCTGGACCAATTTTAAATTAAATTTCATTCTTCAACATCCACAATATTACTTTTTACACCGTCGTATAGAGAAAAAAATGTACTTTTAAATGCAATTTGTTTGAAAGCTGTATTTCAATTTGTTTCTGAGTTATTAAGTTTTTTTTTTTTTGTAGTTTTTATTACTTTTTTGTCATAGTGGCAACAGAAGTATCGATCTCTGTTGAAAGTAAAGGGAAAAGACGGGTTACTGTATAGACCACACAGAAAACGAATAAAATGCGGATTCAACTTATAAAAAGCTTCAGCTATGTTTTTGATTTCCTACCCTGAAGAGGACAAAAACCATTTTTCCAAATGGTTAAAAGAAAACAAAAAACGCAAAGGCCTCTTTACTGAAAAAGTACCAATAATTCTTGCATTTAAATCTTCATTTTCAAAAGTTTTCACATTTTTAAAAGCCAGAAAATAACTGTGCGAAATTATTTATTTTAGTGGAATTTGAAAAAAAAAAATTTTTTTTTTTTTTACAATTAATGTCAATAAAACAATATTTTTCATTTTTCACTATACATTTGTTTATGGAGTATTATCAGTAGTATGCGCCAGGTCGTGTAACTTTCGGGACTATCGGGACAAAGTCAGTTAAGAAGTTGGCAATTAACGGGGGCATTTTCACCCATAGACTTTCTCCGGATTGTCAAATCCGATATATGATAGGGGAGTCTTAAATTATATTATGATTTTTTTTTGCAAAGTGGCAACAAAAGAATTGTAAACAAATAAAATTAATTGCTAAATTCTATATATCATAAATAAAAAATTCCGAGGAAATTCTTAGTTATTTGTCTGAATTGACATTTCAAAAATTTAAATGTGCCAAAACATAAAATTTTTGCTTAATAAAGATGCAAAAATAGTATAAAAATATTGTTACTTTCAAATATTTATCTTATTAAATAATGCTTCGCGAATCCAAACAAAGCATGGCTTTTGCTAGTTTTATTTGAAGTGTTAATTTTAACATATAAAATTATAAATTAAGTATGTATTTTAGAAATATTTTGCAACTAGAAAAGAGGAAACATTTTTCAAGAGTACACACACAAAAAAAAGTTAAACATGAGGGTTGCCAGTTTGGCGTCCAATTGTAATTCCAAAATCGTACCGTAAATTTCGAAAGAAGAACTTTAAGTTGAAGTGATCACTAAATATCTCTCATTAAATAAAACATAAAATAATATTCTTTATTTCTGGTATGAACTCGAAATTACTGAATAAAGATGGATGCCAAACTAGCAACCCTGTTAAACATATTAATTTCCCAGGAAAATACTTTAAAAAACACAAACTGAGGGGTGAGTTCGCACATTTATAGTCTTTTCTTTACCCTATCTTGACCATACCCTACATTGATTCTATTGTTCTATACTGCCACCATACCTTCTTTCTCAGAAGAGAATGGTTGCCAGTATATATCCAATTAAATACATGTAATCACCTTATATATATATATATATACTACCAATTACTAAAATGCACAGCAATATAATTTTACCGGTGGACAAATACATTTTGATTTTCTTCGTAGCTTTATTCAATTAGCAACTTTAAATTTTTTGCATGTAGTTATTCAAACTGCTAATATACTATTTAATTATTGAAAGTATATCTGGCCTCAGGTGGTCTCTTTTAAAAGAGATTAAATCAAAGTTTGACCACCAATATTTTCTTATGAAAATTTTCGTTTTAGATTTATCTTATAAAGGTCGCATAAATCCACTTTGCATAGAGCTTTTTCTAGCAATTGTTGTAATGTTCTATCATGAAAATAGTTTAAAAAAATTAGTGGCGACAAAAAAAAAAAAAAAAAAAAAAAAAAAAAACAGAATGCTAAGATGACCATATAATATAAACATGCATTCATACGTAGATTAAATTTAATTATGTTAAGTGTTAGGTACCTTGAAATGTTAAAAATAGAAATAGTTTTACAGTTTGTCATCGTAGAAATTATTTGCACCACTTGTACCCAACTTATCTTATTTTAAATTTAAGATTTTTAAAATATGTTTTAAGTCTGCAACCGAAATTTAGTTTGACACATTTTTCTAAAAAGTTTTATGAAATGAACAATGACAACACAAAATAAACAGCTAACAGTTCATACTTTTTATTTCACGACAACAACAATTAAACATAATAGTATTTAGCTGCAATTTACTAAAGTCCTTCCGGCCAGTGCCGGGAGGAAGAGGTAGCTTTCATAATCCTTATTTAAAAAAAGCCAACTTATATCATGCAAACACACGAAGCTCAATTTAGTGGAAACCGAATATAGGAGGTTCAATACTAATTTTTATCAATATAATGAATGAGAATTTCGCGAAATTAGTCAACTTTATCCAAGCTGCTTTTATTTAAAGTTACTTATATTTGGCTGCCAAATTCGGCAATTTCTTAAAGTGCCTGTCATTTTAAGACAACATGGTGGATGAGGCTAAGCAGTGAACTTGGTCGAGACCTTAGTAATTGCTGTGCACATGCTCACTCACATCGGAATCGGTTAATATATAGGAATGCTGTCGCATACAAAAAATCAGATTTTTCAAAATGTCACCCACAATAGAAATTGAAACTGCTATATCTGAGCCATTTTTTAAGGTAAAGACAAACAAAAAATGCTCCTGAATCCGTATATCAAGATCAAATACTTAAAAAAGAAACCTTTTTCAATTTCTAATTTTTTTGCACCTCACTTTAAATATATATATATTTTTTTTAATTTAATGGCCGCCATTTTGAAACAAGATGGCTGATGAATCTGGCCAGCGAACTTGGTCGAGGTGTTGATGTATACTATCCACATGCCTTCTTTCATCGAAATAGGCGAATACGTGTGTTATCGCGTGACAAATACAAGATCGTTTCAAAATGTTAGCCATGCTAGAAATTAAAAGTGCTATAAATCAACCATTTTTTAAGATATCAACAAAAGAACAAATTTTCAGAAACAAAAACTGCTCCGGAATCTTTGTATCAAGGCCAAACACATAAAAAAAATCTTTTTCATTTTCCAATTTTTTAATACCTCATTTTGAATTTTAAATTTAATTTTTTTTAAATGGCAACCCTTTTGAAACAAGATGGCGAATGAAGCTGGCCAACGAACTCTGTCGAAACATTGGTATGTACTATGTACAGACCAAGTTACATCCAAATAGGTTCATAAATACGCCTGTTATCGCGTGACAAAAATCAGGTCGTTTTAAAATGTCAGCCACAAGAGAAATTCAAAATGCTATTACTCAGCCATTTTTTTAGATATAGACGAAAGAAAAACTGTTCCGGAATCTTTGTATTAAGGTCAAACACATACAAAAAAAAATCTTTTTCATTTTCCAATTTTTTGGTATCTCATTTAAATTTTTTTATTTTTTTATTTTTTTAAATGGCCGCCATTTTGAAACAAGATGTCGGATGAAGCTGGCCAACGAACTCGGTCGAGATATTTGTATGTACTATGTACACACCAAGGTACATCCAAGTCGGTTCATAAATACGCCTGTTATTACGTGAGAAAAATCAGGACGTTTCAAAATGTCAGCCACGCTAGAAATTCAAAATTCTATAACTCAGCCATTTCTTAAGATATAGACGAAACAAAAACTGCTCCCGAATCTTTTTATCAAGGTCAAACACATAAGAAGAAAATATATTTTCAATTTTCAATTTTTGGTACCACATTTCAAATTTAAATTTTTCTTAAAAATTTAAATGGTCGCCATTTTTAAACAAGATGGCGGGTGAAGCTGGCCAACGAACCCGGTCGAGACATTGGTATGTACTATGTATAAACGAAGTTACATCCAAATCGGTTCATAAATACGCCTTTTATCGCGTGACAAAATTCAGGACGTTTCAAAATGTCAGCCACGCTGGAAATTCAAAATGCTATAACTCAGCCATTTTTTAAGATATAGACGAAACAAAAACTGCTCCGGAATCTTTGTATAAAAGTCAAATACATAAAAAAAAAATATTTTTCCATTTTTAATTTTTTGGTACCACATTTCAAGTTTTAAATTTTTTTAAAAATTTTAAATGGCCGCCATTCTGAAACTAAACGGCGATGAAGCTGGCCAACGAACTCGGTCGAGACATTGGTATGTACTATGTACACACCGAATTACATCGAAATCGGTTCATAATTACGGGAGTTACAGTGTGACATAGGTCAGATATATATATATCAATTTTGAACGGAGGGTGGTTTCGGGGTCTGGGGGTCATGATCGATGAAAATATACCAAAATTTTTTGAAATCGCTTTCCTCCGAACGGCTGCAATAGGTAGCTTTTTTGTAAAGAAAGCTACCTAAAAATGGCCTCCAGTTTAATAAATCGACTTAGATTGGTGTCGTTTTGGAGCATTGTAGAACATGAACGCTTTTGCACTGTTATTCTTTCCTTCTTTCCTTTATTGGCATTTACTTTATTTAAAATTGTTTTCTTTCTATTTTGTTTCTTCGGAATGCATGGGAGAGTGTGAGGGAAACAAAAACCATGCAATACGCTATAGTGTAGGTTGATTGTGGCGACCTCTATTGTGGGAATGGATAACACTGTGAACTGGAGAAGGGGGAGGGTGGATATGCTGGGAGAATGTAAACGGACCATCTTAAAAGTTGTCCACCGTGAGAAAGAAAGCAGAATGATCAAATGCGGCCCAAAGTTTATGAAAATAGAAATATTAAATGTCAATAAAATAGGATAGGCTCGATTTATCCTATGTTCAATTAAAAATGTGGAATCAATAAAATAGGGAGAAAAAAAAGTTTTAGAGTAAGCAATGTAAATAAATGTAACAGAATTAAATATGAACATTAAGTTTATATCAATTTAAATATTGTATTTGAATTTTTAATTTTTTTATTCAAATAAATTACACCCAGAGGTAGAATGTATACTTTCTTTAATAAAGCACAATTGCAAATTTTATATAAAGGTTTTATCCTGTTTTTCACTCACAATTCGAAACAAAAAAAGTTGACATTTTAATGAAATATATAATTGAAACTGCATTTATATAACATGAAATTAATGCGTTCTTTATAATATATATTTCATACAATAATCTGCGCGCATGGATCATTCTACGGAATACTTTAACTTTTCAGTATAAAAAAATATAATAAATAAATTTATTAAACACAATAAGCCAAATACATTTTATGCTAATACCCATAAATTATCTTTGACCTCTTTCAAGATGTATACAGATAACCGTGTAGTCCTTAATTTATTTAATAAGGATTTAGGAGATATTTTCTGTAATAATAGTGTAACGAATGATACAACTACAGGTGATAGCAATATTTTTTTTTTTTTTTTTTTAGAAATGCTAGGATTATTTAGATTAGAAATTTATGTAGGGGACACTTGGGGGGGTTGACCGACTTTTTAAAAATGATTTTTTATTTTTTTAAATATTGAACGTTGAATAAAGTTTTACATATCATTTTTTTCGTTATACAATCAGTTATCAAAATAAAATTGCTACATAAGTATAATATATAAGAAATTTGAAAAATGATTGATTTTAATCATGAGAAATAACGGGTCAAGGCTCCCCGGGAGGGTTGACCCACTATATGGGAGGCTTGACCCACTTTGTTTTACATCGAAATATTTGTTAAGAGAAATAAAATCAGTTTTCAAAAAAGTAAAATAACTTTATGCAACATGCTTTAATTATGAAAAAATATTTTTGAAAATATGCGGATTAAACAAACCTATTTAGACGTAAACGCAAGTCACAGAAGAAAAGTTTTGTTTTAAACAGGATTTTGTCTGAGCAAATATAGGGAAAAAGCAATTTTAACGTTTAAGGCAGTATGTTGTTAGAGACAAGCTCTGTTTTCATACGGTTCCATGTATTATTATGTTCGGATTTAAGAGCCACTGTCCCGCTTCTTTTTGTCCCCTTGTCCTACTTTTTGTGACACCCGACCTGACAACTCTAGTTGTCACATATTTTGCCTTCATCTCACTGCATTCATCCTGATTCTTCCTAAAGTTTTTCGATCAATGCTATGTTCTTTTGTAGTTGCATGAGCAATTAACTTATCATTAGCATCTTTTAACCCTTACAGGGGTTAATTAGTACATTCAGTACTAAAATGTTGAAATAAATGACTGGCACCGGAATTTAAGAACAAATTTATTTGGAAATAAGCAAAAAGCTATATTTCACAAACATGTTAAATGGAAAAGATTTTAGCAAAATTCTGGTTCCAGTGTGGCGTTTGGGAAATAAAATTCAGCGATTTCATAAACATATCACTGTCTCTGAAAGGGTTAAGACTTCTGCTTTCATATTTTCTAGTCTTTTCCGCTGTTTCTATTTACCTAATGTAAGTAATATTTAAATGGAAAGAAGTTTCTATCGACTTTCCCATTTATATTTCATTAATTTTTTTCTTGCAATGGATACTATAGCAATTTATCACATTTTCCTTTAATCAGTTTTAAACATTTTCTTTTCCATCACCCCATTTTACTGTAGCTTTACAGAATAAATTTACATTCTTTTTTATATATAACCATAACCTTCCGTTATTCACAGTGCATAATAAAACGATATCCAAACCCACTTAATTAAGGGAGCCTTGAGCATCTGGTCAACCCTCCCTCACATTGGCTGGGTAAAGCCTCCCCCCAAAGCCCTTTTCTAAAGAATAGACCATTGTTATGTTAATCCTAACTTACTGTACAGTCTTTATGCTTGGAATGAAAGCTCTAAATGCCTGCATTACTTAAAACCTACTTAAATTTCTATGATATATTTTATCTGAAAAAAACTTACAAAATATTTCTAAATAACACAACTTTTAAGCTGAAAACGCCTCACAATTGATTTATTCCACACCCATTTCGATTATCTGTATGAAACAAAGACTGTTGTTTGAGCATTCCAGTAACTTTCGTTGACACTTATTGATAAAACTCTGAAATTCTTTTAAGTAGGAAAACTGATGGGTGGTTCAAGCCTCTCCTATGGTCAATCCTCCTTAGTCTCCCCTAAATGTCTTCAAAAAGCTTTACATATATAATTATAAACTTATTTTTATGATTAATGCTTACCTTTTAAATGAAGAACGGGATATATATATATATGAACTTCACCATCCTTGGTATTTCAGTGAGAATTCAGTGAGACTAACAACTAAAATTAAAACTAATTGTTTATCCCAATCCCAAAACGTACTTCTTTTTCATACATGTTAATATTTCAGAAAGTTGTTACACATGTTAATACATCCTTCAGTGTTATTATTTCAATACTGCACCAACTTTGATTTTCATCTTAAGTTTTTTCATTTAACTTATTGGAGTAAAAATGAGTTAATTTCGATCATAATGTTATATAAAATCAATCTCTTTCGTTATTCTGCCGAACATCAATTGCTTGAGAAACGCCGAGTTAGCTGGATGCGAATTGCGCGTCGTTGCATGAACAGCCGATGTACAACAGAACAGGGCTGACACAGGTCACTATTTTTTAATTCTCTTTCGCACCAATTATTTAAAACAATTTTTTTTTTACACATGCTTTGACAATTTTTTTACACATACATTTGTAAGAGAAACATACTACAAAATGTATTTTTGAAAAGTAGTGGTATGAACAGATAATCAATATAGTCGCCTGTGGCAGCCCTGATAGAACTATGAAAAATCGAGAAAATCGCTATTGCAGAGCTCTTTTCCGGCGGATTGTTCCCAAATTCACGTGGGGCCTGCTGGTTATAGCTAAAACACATCAAATTTGGTTAGATTCTATGCATAACTTCATACACTTTTCGATGATACAAGATTGAAAATGACACAAAAATCGTTATTACAGAGCCCCTTTCAGACGGAATATTTCCAACATACACAAAAAAAATTTGGTTCCATTCTATGCATAACTTCATACATTTCTCAATGGTACAATAATGAAACTGACACAAAAATCATTATTGCAGCACCACCTTCAGGTGCAATATTTCCAAATTTAAGGAGTATCTGCTGGCCGTAGCCAAAACACACACACACACAAAATTTCATTCATTTCCATGCGTAAGTTCATACACTTTTTGATGATATAAATCGAACATACATACGATACATACGGACACACGGGCATACTAACACACAGTCGGATAGACAGGCATTTTGTATTTACATGTTTTTCGGTATCTCTGCGACACCTAAAATATTTAAATCCGTTCAAAACATGAAGTCGAAAAAAACGACTCCTTCCGACGGAATACATTTTTCAATGCAACAATAATGAAACTGACACACAAATCACTATTACAGCATCACCTTCCTGTGAAATATTTCCAAATTAAAGGTGGATCTGCTGGCCATAGCGAAAAACACACAATTTTTTTTTCCTTCAATTCTATGCATAACGTCATACAGTTTCAGTCATTCCACGTAAAATGAGCAAAAATTTTTAAAAAGTCGTGGCCACATAGTAACCAATTTTAATAAATAATGGTACACAGTTTCAATTCATATTAAAATTGAGCTCTGCAAAATACCTTCACAAAAAATAAATTATTTTAGCAGTTTCGGACATATAAAAACTTGTGATAAAGAATCACATGTGTGCAATCGTCCAAAGTTGCAAGTTTGAAGTTATGTATCTTGAAAACTGTTTAACAGAAATGATTTTTTTTTTATAATATTATAACCTCTAAAAAATTATCTTCCTATTTATTGAGTATTAATAATCTGGTAACACCGTGATTAATCTTTAATTGTTTGTACAAATTGAAAATTTGTGAATTTTGAGAAAATTAGAAACATTATAAAAATCAAAGGAATTAAAAAAACATGTGTGAAATTGATGCCTGATGTAGTATTACATATGGAAGATCAAATTCACCAAGTTTGAAAGTTGCCACTCATTTCCTTCATCTTCACAAAAACTTAGAAACTTTAAAAAATAATACAAAATCATAATTTTTCCTCTTATGTATGTGCAAAAATATAAATAAAGGACAGGTTCGACATTAACAATATTGCACAGACATAAAGATCAATAAGTCCATGATATGCTCAAAACAAATTCAAGATTGCCTTTTGATTCCTAAAATAGCAAAAATAGGTTCAGAAAGGTAATATCTGTTACATTCCATGAACTATTCCTCTTTGAATTCGCGGTCGTTACTTAAAATATTGCACGATTTGAAGGTGAAAAAAATGAGTTATGCCATCTATTTTTTGTATCTGGATTTAGGATTAATATGTATTTTTTTGTTCAACTGAATCATTTTTTTTCTACTTTAATTAAAAATATTCTTGAGGCAAAAATAAACTGAAAGCAGGAATAAAAGTTTCTGTATTCAAAATACACAATATCAAATAATTCAAAAGTTTTAAAAAACTTCCCTTCACTTTCAAAGAAGTGATAGAAATATAGCATTTTACCGTCAACATTTTTTACTATTTATTTTTTTCTCATTAAGGAATAAAAAGGCAAGAGGCTTCTTTAAACGAGCAATAGAAATATTGCCATTTTCCCTAAAAAATTTTCAAAAATATTTTTTTCTCATTACGGAATAAAAATACAATTAACCAATCTATTACTTATTATTTATTAATAATTATAAATAATTTTAATATAATCTTTACATTCCTAAGGCTAATAATCAAAATTGAAATTTTAAGCATGTAGACAAAACTTCGATTTTGCATCCACTTTTAATGTAAATTTTAATACTTAAATAAACAATCCTGAAATCTATTATTTTAAATTTACTCATAAATAGATATGATCTACTTATATGCTCATTTTCATTAAAATCTGAAACATGTCTGCCACAGCTGATTAGCTCATTTTGGCCCCTGATGGCCCCTTTTCGATGATGCAAAACGGACGGACATACATACGGATACACGGACGGATAGGCAGACATTTTGTATAAACATGTTTTTCGGTATCTCTGACCCCTAAAATACGTTAATCCGCCCAAAACTTACAGTCGGAAAACATTTCGATTATAATACGTACTTTCTTCATTAGAAAGAAGAAAGTAAAAGAGTTTTGCTTCATCCTGCTACTGAATATTTTCATTAGTTGTCAAATGATACTACTTTTGTGAAATTATTGTACATGATATGCTGTAAGTGGGGGCGTACGAAAGGGTATTTTTATTATATTATGTATTTTTTTTAATATAATTTAATGTGTGTATAAAGAAATTTTCATAAAAGCAAAAATACATTATTGAAGTTATAATATATTTATCACATTTTTCTAATGCAATGATAATCATATATTTAACACATGTTAATAGAGAAAACTAAATACACTATATGGCCAAAGGTGACCGGTCACTTGCGATTGTAGACGTTTTGTTAAATATCTAGAAAAATACATGAGGAATTATCCTGAAACTGCAGGTGTGTAAACAGTATAGTATAGGTCATATATTTCCGCGAAGATTTTTTCCCGTCAGCAAATTTAAAAAGAACGAATATCTTTTGGATAACCCTGTAAAAACTAATGTAGCAAAAGCGTTCAAACTCGAGATTATTAATAAGTGGCTTATTGTAATGTACTGTGTTCATTTTCATGAGGATAGCATGTATCCTCGTAGAGAAATTAAGGTTTTATAAAAAAACAGTCACAAATTTCGCCAAGCTTTCAGCTTATAATTTGCAGAATCTTAATATAAAAAAAGTTCTTTTCAGAAAATATGACAAACATCATTGTACACAATACTCTGCAATCAGAATTAAAAAAAATTAATGAAAATTGGATGAAAAATGAGTAGGTTTACTAAAAAATGTTTCACTGCGCATGCGCGAATGCAATCAAAATATAATGTGCTTAATGTATTAGCTAAGTATATAGAGCACCTTTTGCGAAAGTCTCAAAATCATAGCTTGAAAATTGGGAAAATTATCGTCGATAGAATAAGCTCGAAATCCGTTGTTCCCCAAAAGAAGCAAGAAGATGAGGGGTTGTATCAAATATGTGTTGATTAGTGCCAAGATAGCGTATACAGTATTGCACGTACTACTATATTTGGATACAACCCCTCATTTTTTTGCTTCCTTTTGGGAACAACGGATTTCGTGCTTATTCTATCGACGATAATTTTCAGAATTTTCAAGCTATGATTTTGTGACTTTCACAAAGTTGCTCTATATACTTAGCTAATGCATTATGCACATTATATTGTGATTGCATTCACGCATGCGCAGTGAAACATTTTTTTGTAAATCTGCTTTTTTTTCATCCAATTTTTATTATTTTTTAATTCTGATTTTAGAGTATTGTGTACAATGTTGTTTGTCATATTTTCTGAAAAGAATTTTTTTTATATTAAGAACTCTGCAAATTATAAGCAAAAAACTTGGCGAAATTTGGGACTGTTTTCATTAAAACCCTAATTTCTCTACGAGGATACATGCTATCCTCATAAAAATGAACACAGTATATTACAATAAGCCACGTATTAATAATCTCGAGTTTGAACGCTTTTGCTACGTTAGTTTTTACAGGGTTATCCAAAAGATATTCGTTCTTTTTCAGTTTGTTGACTGTCCCGTATGGGGTTTCGGAAAAAATCTTCCCTTAAATATATGACCTATGCTACACTTTTTACACACCTGCAGTTTCAGGTTAATTCCTCATGTATTTTTCTAGATGTTTAACAAAACGTCTAAAATCGCAAGTGACCGGTCACCTTAGGCAATATAGTGTATAACACGTACCAGATGTATACATAATATCTCTGCTGATTAAAAAATAAAAATAAAAAATAATCAGTTTTCATCAAATACATTTTTCAAATGTGTTATATTATGTATAAATCCTAAAAGTTCTTTCAAACATTCTGTCAAAAATTAAGTACTACGTTCCAAAAAAGTAATGTTTTTTGCAGAATGACCCGCATAATTAAAACAATATATATAAATATATGTCCATGTTATTTATGAACTTCTATACGAATTAAGGGCAAAAAACTTCTTAATAAACGTCTTTATCCTGCATTCGAAGTAGTAGTCTTCTCTGCGCAAACTTTTTTCGAAAGATCTTGCACATCTCTTAACATTATAGTGTTATTTAGAAGCTTTTTCCTTTAACTGTGTATCACGCCAGTTTGTTCAACATTTTCTAAGAATGTATAAATTAAAATTTACTTTGACATTGATCTAAGATAAACTCTGTAATAGTAATGAAAATATACAAGTAAATATTCCGTTTCGCAGTTTTCATTTCACTATAAATAAATAAATATGTGAAACCCCCAGTAACTGACACTATAAAGATTCTATCTTGTTCAAATCACTATTACAAAAGTTTCAAATCTATTTAATTCTCGTTTTGATTTTTTAAAGTATAATGCAGATACATTAAAAAATTATTGATGACAAAACTTTGAAAAATTATATTTTTATTACTAATTTTTTTTTTTTCATAAATATGGTTAAAAACTCCAGTAACTGAAAACCTCCCTATTTTGAAAAACCAATAACTGAAACATAAGTTATTACAGTTAAGAGAAATATGTTAAATCTAGATAGCATTACTTTTCAGAATTTTACAAGAAAATGCTAATTTGAGTTAGAATTTTGTTAAAGTGCCAGTTACTGATTTGGTGCCAATAACGGAGGGGGGGGGGGGGGGGTCACCCTAAATAAATGCCATTCAACTGATTCGTTTTTTTAAGCATTTCGCCCAAAGTAAAATGCTCCCTGTCTAATAAATCGACTTATATCGATATCATTCGAAGCACAAAAGAATTTGAATGCTTTAGCAATGCTTATTCATCCCTTATTCCATTTGTTGGCTTTTACCTTATTCCATAATCATCTGATTCTTGGGAATATACTAGAGAAACAAAAACGATCCAATATGGAATGATGAGGGCTAATTGTAGAGACCTCTTTTGCTGGAATCTAGAATACTATGGATTTAAGAAGGGGATGGAAACCAGTGAGCAGAGAGAATATAAAAGAACTCCCTTAAAAGTTGTTCACGGAGGAGATAGAGAACAGAAATGCAAAATGCGGATCAAAAGTTTAAAATAGGAAATATTGAATGTCAGTTAAAAGTAAACGAACATGATTTAACATATGTACGTTTTAAATATGTGTTCTTTAAACATATATATTTTTTTAATATATAGTCGTTCTAAGTGTTCCTTTCATGCCCGACAGCCACATCAATAAATTCCTAAAGTTGCGCTGGCCGCCACGGTAGGCCAGTTAGAAAGCGTACACTTAAAACGTATATCGACAAGAAAATGAGCGGATTGTATACAGACACTATACGGAATTGCAGATATTCCAGATAACTTTACTTCTTAATACATGTAGAACCTTTTATTAATTTATAATTTCCTGCAAATTTTAAATTTACTTTCAGAAATCGTATATACAATAAGATTACTTAAAAATTAATCGTCGTTGCTCTATTTTTGTCCAAATTCACTTATCTTGAACCTTTTTTAGAAATTTTAATAGACTATCTCTATTTTCATTTTCATTTTACTGCAGAAACCAGAGAGGGAAGGGACTTTTGGCCTCAACGAATCAGAATTTCCCTGTCTCTCTCTGAGTTACTTTTTCTCTCAATCGCAGAGATTTCTCTAAGTTATATTATTTGCCTTCGTGCGTACTCATGCTTAGTGTAGCTTTAACAAATAGTTGTATCATGAGAATTGATCATGTCTTGTTTTATTTTAAGTTCTCTGACAAAAAAAAATTAATATTTAATAGAAAAACTTAAAAACTCAAGACGAGTTTAGAACGGAATGATACACTCACCTTGCGTTAAAATAACCAAAAATAAATATCTATTTACTAAAAAGGTGCTTAAAATTTATTAAATATTCTGTTACAATTGAGCTGGTCTTGAAAACTTAAAACCATTCATATTAAAAATCATATGTGAAGAACAGAAAGATGTTATATGAATCCCGATATCTTTCGATTGCAAACGCGATCATTTTCAAGGAATAGTTTCATTAGAATGTTGCTTTCACTGTGCTATTTATATACCAGTTTGGGAAAAAGGTCAAGTCTATTATTCGTTGGGGGTGTATATGAAATTCCAATATGAAACATTTCAGCATCCGAACGTACCAATTTCATTGACTGACCATTTTTTCCAAACTAGTATATAAATAGCCCTTGACAATGATCGCGTATGCGATCGAAAGATCTCAGGATTCGTGTAACATCTTTCTGCTCTTTACATGTGATTTTTAATATAAATGGTTATAAGTGTTTAAGACCAGTTCATTTGTAATGGAATGTTTAATAAATTTTTAAGCAACATTTTAGTAGCTAGATATTTATTATTGGTTAGACGAATATTTATACAAAAGAAGAATTTAATCCTCTGTACCAGCGCAATAATGCTGTGTAAATTTATTGCATTGCTCGTTCCAATTATGAATATTTTAGTACAATTCTAAAGTTTGATCTATTCGCGATCCAATTAAGTAATAAATTTAATATTGCGATATCAAGGAACTGAAATCACCATCCCTGCATATTGATGATTCTCTAGAAGGATTACGCAACCAACGTATGATGACCAGGTATTTTCTTTCAAAAATAGTATGTCAAAATGTTTATTTATTTAATACTATATTTAGAGAATTGGTGTGATTTTAACAACCAATTAGTAATTAACTTAAATATTAATTAATGGTAAAACATTTAAAATTCATTTCAAAATAACTAAAATTAATTATGTATGTTTTCGTAATTTAATATTATTTAGTAAATTATGTAATTCAGCCAATGTGCTGAACTTAGCTTTGTTTAAGCTTTATATAGATAAACGTTTATATTTTGAATTAGCTTTGATTATATCTTCAATCCACTCTATTATGTTTACTTTTATAGTAAATTCTATTTCAGGTATATTTATTCAGTTTCCAGGTAATTTTAATTATAATGAATTTTATGCATAATAGACTTGCAATAATACCTATTGGCCGGAGGATTCTTAGTCAAATGGATTACAACTAAGCAATCACAATGTTCGTTTAATCGATAATTCTTAATTAAAATTTTGTTTTATTTAACGTGAGAAAATATGAATTTCGCTATTCTTGCGTTACCATTGCCATACGATCACGCATATTTTATCTTTTTACTTTGAAATATATGTACCTTGGGTTGTCTTGATGTTGCCAGATTCTTATCAAATACTAAACACAATTCATAAGTACCAGAATCTGTCCGCCAATTACTTTAATTAAAATAAAGTTATGAAAGTACAGAAACTTCTTTACACACTTCGTTTGTCACCAGTAAGACATTCTTTTCTATTAACAAATTATCACTAACTTGCTTTTTAAGTAAAATTACTAAATTCAAGAAATAGTTGTTTACTTTAGCATTAGCTTGGTAACTTATTTCATTTCAGTTGAAAACTGAAATCAGTTTATTCAGTTAAAGAGATATTTTACACCATTTAATTTTTTGTATTGTTTAATGCGAACTTAGGTTACTGCGGACAAATATTGTCTCCCGTGGAGATACGCACCAGCGGTAGTTCCCTAGAATACACCAACTTAATGCATCGTTTGGCTCACACACACACACAAAAAGATGCTAGCAACACTGATTTTTCAAAGCATACATGTACACTATACAGCCATTAATCAAGGATCGCATTCAATTTTAGACAGTTTGTATAATATTTGTCTGAGCGAAGCGAAGGCTAATACTCAGCGAAATATTACTGTCCGGACACATTACAGCTACGATGGATATTAACGCCATGTCCTACTTAAAATAAAGCCTAAAAAAACCTTTCGTCAAGCATAACTCAAAAAATATTTGTCGGATTTCGTTTCTGATTGCACCAGAAGGTACCTATGAGGGCCGTCTACAGAATGCACCTACTATGAAAAATAAGTTCCAAACCGTTTACAAATTATATTAAAAAACTGATAAAAAAGCACAATTTATCTGAATACGTCACAGAAATTTGGTGTGCGTCACTTTCACCGGTTGATGTTTTCGTAGACAACTGGTTTGAACACATGGAGCAAATAAAAAACAAGTTGGAGCCCAAAGGGTTAAATATAAAACTTTTTTCAAAATTTTATGATTTGTCTTGTTGTCTCAGGTATTCAGCTATAAGTATGCGGGATTTCATGGCTCCAACCTTATTAGGGGCTGACTTAAAAAGAATTGTTTGAAATACACATGTGGGAGCCCGAAGGGTTAAATTTAAGACTTTTTCAAAATTTTAGGATTTGTCGTTTCATGTGAGGTGTTCAGCTATAAGTACTCAAAATTTCAAGTCTCCAACATGTATAGTTTCTGAGAACGGTCTCTGTGACGGACAGACAGACAAAGGAGTGAGACGAATAGGGTTTCGTCAGATGAACGAAACCCTAAAAATACGCACGCAGTAATATTGAATAGATCAGTTTCAACCACGTGATCACAAACCTTGCAACAACCGTGGCAACCAGTTTTGCTGGGCAAACAAATAATAATACAGTACTCCG
Source organism: Maratus speciosus (assembly GCA_963932465.1). NCBI lineage: Eukaryota > Metazoa > Arthropoda > Arachnida > Araneae > Salticidae > Maratus > Maratus speciosus. The sequence goes on along the minus strand of OZ010790.1, from coordinate 169,600,160 downwards.
TACCACGGTGACCGTTTTTAGCCTGTTGTATAAAATCTGGCCTGTTGTATGACATACAACAGGACAAATCCGGCTAAAATCTCAGGCTTAAAGATAGTTGTCAGTCTATCGACTGGAAATTAACAGATTTTTTTAATACTCGTATAACGAAATTTAGAAACGATTGTGGATGATTAAAACAAAAGACATGAGTGTTTATTGATCCGAGAGGTTATCTTTCTCTTGATGTCTGTCTGGATGTCTATCATACAGCATGCAATTTTCCTGTAAAGGATGATATTATTATGCAATAAAACCTCCATAACGGACACACCCGATTAGTGGACACCTCTATTTAGCTGGCATTTTTTCGATTACCAACCCTTAAATAACTGTACATTTTTTACTCTCAGTAGCAAACACCTCCAAATAGAGGACAAATTCTGCCCTCCCGAGGTGTTCGCTATTCAGAAGTTTTACTGGTAAAACCTCCATAACGGACACATCCGATTAGCGGATAACTCTATTTAGCGGACATTTTTTCGATTACCAACAGTTAAATAACTGTACATGTTTTACTCTCAGTAGCGGACACCTCCAAATAGACGACAAATTCTGCATTCTTCAGGTGTCCGCTATTCAGAGGTTTTACTGTATATATTATTGATAGTTATTTTACATGGCCGCACAAAAGAATAAGAATATATGAAACGAATATAAACTAAATTCGGGATTGGTAGATCGCTGATGGTAATGTAATTTTAGGATGTTGATACAGTCATCCGCAGCATGTTTTTAGAGTTTCGTTCATCTTATGAAACCCTACCTGTCTCACTCCTTTGTCTGTCTATCTGTCTGTCCGTCTGCCACAGAGCCCGTTCTCACAAACTATATATGTCGGAGACTTCAAAATTTTCATACTTATAGCTGAACACCACACATCAAACGACAAATAATAAAATTTTGAAAAAGGTCTAATATTTAACCCTCTGGGCTCTAACTTGTGTATTTTAAACAATTTTTCTAACTCATCCCCTAATTAAGTTGGAGACTTGAAAGTATGCATACTTATAGCTGAACACTTGCGATAACACGATAAATCATAAAATTTTGAAAAAGTCATATTTAACCCTCCAGTCTCTAACTTCTGTATTTTAAGAATTTTTTCTAACTCAGCCCCTAATTAAGTTGGAGACATGAAATTTTGCATACTTATAGCTGAACACCTCACATCAAACGATAAATAATAAAATTTTGAAAAAGTCTAATATTTAACCCTTTGGGCTCTAACTTTTGTATTTTAAGCAATTTTTCTAACTCAGCCCCTAATTAATTTGAACACATGTAATTTTGCATACTTATAGCTGAACACCTCACATCAAACGACAAATAATAAAATTTTGAAAAAGTCTATTATTTAACCCTCTGGGATCTAACTTGTATATTTTAAGCAGTTTTTCTAACTCACCCCCTAATTAAGTTGGAGACATGAAAGTTTGCATACTTATAGCTGAACACTTGCAATAACACGATAAATCATAAATTTTGAAAAAGTCATATTTAACCCTCCGGTCTCTAACTTATGTATTTTAAGCAATTTTTCTAACTCAGCCCCCAATTAAGATGGACACATGAAATTTTGATTACTTATAGCTGAACACCTCACATCAAACGACAAATAATAAGATTTTGAAAAAGTCTAATATTTAACCCTCTGGGCTCTAACTTGTGTATCTTAAACAATTTTTCTAACCCAGCCCCTAATTAAGTTGGAGACATGAAATTCTGCTTACTTATAGCTGAACACCTCACATCAAACGACAAATAATAAAATTTTGATAAAGGTCTAATATCTAACCCTCTGGACTCTAACTTGTGTATCTTAAACAATTTTTCTAACTCAGCCCCTAATTAAGTTGAAGACATGAAATTTTGCATGCTGATAGCTGAACACCTCACATCAAACTACAAATAAAATTTTGAAAAGTCGAATATTTAACCTCTAATATTTTGTCTCGTACAGTTTTTAAATTTAAACTGTTTTGCAACATTATTTTTTGTTCATTTTTGCATAATATGTGTAATGTGATGTAATTTCTTCTATTTAAGACTTCTAACGCAATGAATTTATTTTACAATATCCTTTTTCTTTTAAAATTCACATTTAAATATAGTTTTTATGGCGTAATTTCCAATAAGTACCTGCTTTTTATACCTAATTATTCAATACAAATTTGAAGGTTTTTTTCTGTTTATAATAGTAATGTGTAAATAGTTTTTTTTTATTTGAAGCAAACATTATTGTTTGCGCTGTTTATACAGTTGACAACATTTTAATTTCATGCCATTTTCTAAAATATGTAAAAATTATCTGTCGAAATGCTGAATATTTGAATTTAAAATAGAAATAAAACCTAAAAAAATGAGTCAAATTAAACAAATTAATTCACACCGGGATCTACTATTGAATAAAATGATCTAAATATGATTAAATTCCCATGTATAGTTTTTGCTCTTATAAAACTTTTTTAATGGAACGATTTTGTCCAACTTTAGCATTAAATATCGCTTTAAATAATTCTTCGATTTGAAAACTGTATGCATCAGCGTGTTGATCAAACATTTCTCAATAATACCACCGATTTTCATATTTTTGTATGCAATAGTTTTCTTAATATTAACGAAGAAAGACCCCCGGTCACAAAAAATTCAAAACCGGCGGCGGCGGCGGCGGCGGTGACAGCGTTAGTTACTTTTTTTAGAATAGAGAGATATATAAAAAGGAAAACTTGTCTATCTGTCTATTTGTAATTCTATAAAAATCCACAATTTGGAAGCCAAAATTGTGAAAAGATACGTACATGTGTATTAAAACATGGCCGAGACAACTGAAGTAATCCGTAATCGAAATAATTTATAGGTAATTTTTAATTAATAAAAAACCACCAATTTAAAAGCAATTTTTTATCAAATTTAAACATTATTCGTTATAGCAGATGCCAACAATTAAAATACACAATAAAATTATTACTACAACAATTAATTTTCTACTGCAAGATTTTCACGTGAAAAATGAAAATGTAATAAATAGTTTGACGAATTTAAATGAAAGTGAATATAACTTCATAACTTTTCTATTTCAAGGTTTCCACGTGAAAGAGGAAACTATTACGTCATATTGGAAATATAAAGAACGTGTTGGATATAGTATAAAGTCATATGAGTGTGAAAATGTATTGAAGCATGATAAAAACCCTATTAGGGAAATATTGGCGTATTTTAACATTATTGCTCCAATTATAAATTGAAATAAGTTCATTTACAGCTGTATTCTTTTGCGTCTGTTATATACATTTATACATTTTTATACAGCGTTTTCATATGATTCATTCATACAACATTTCGACTGCTTTTTTTAATGTTTGTTTTGTGTTGTATGTTAAATTTTGAAATTGATTTTTCAGAACAAACATCCTTCAAATTCTGGGCAACGCCGGGCACTTTTGTTTGTAACAGATAAATGGCTTTTGTATCTGTACATCTAATGCTAATATTATAAAGCGTTATAATATTATAAAGTGTATAATATTATTAATGCTTGTGCGTTTATGAGGTGTTATCTCTGAAACTACATAGCCAACTTAAAAAAATGTTGGTGGCCATCCTGCTCCGAAAAAACACTGTATTGTATGTCAGTGCGAGAACCTACATCGCTGCAGGAGCAAAAAAGTTCTAAAATTGCGATTTCTGCGATATTGATTGGGTTAGAAACTTTAAATTTGGTGAGGTAGTTATTTTTAAGACGTAAATACTCGTAATGAACGCTCTCTAAAAGGTTCAATTTGACGGATAAACGTAAAAATTTCTAGAAAGGTTCTAAACTATTATTTATTTGGAATACTGAAATATTTGGGATACTGTTGGGGTTAGAAACTAGAACTTTGGCATGGTAGTAATTTATAAGATGTAAATGCTCGTTTTAGAACGAATTCTAAAAAATCGAAAGACTAAACAAAGCGGAAAAATATCTAAAGATGATCTGAGTAACGAAGTACATGGCATTGTTAGGAATATAAACATGAAAATTGACATGGCTGTATTTATCATGACGTAAATTCTCGCAATAGAACAATTTCTAAAAATGTCGCTATATAAAACAGTGCAGAAACAAAAAACTTTCGAAAATTTTCTATTTCTGTGTTACTTCTGAGCCCAAAATCTTGAAATTTTGCTTCGGGTTAGTTTTAAAATATACAATTGTCTCTATGAATGGTTTCTAAAAACATTAAAATTTAAAAAGATGAAATTAACGGAAAGCGATCTCAGTTACCATTAAGTTGGAATTAATAGGTGTATAGCAACTTTAAATATTTCATAATGCTGCATTTCCTCCGCAAATCATGCAATTTAAATGCAACAAAACTGATAGATACCCACCTAGCATTAAATAAATTGTGTAAATATTGAATAAAGATTTGTATGAAACAGTGAGTAGGTTCCCCGAAAGTACTTGTTAAAGTGTTCCTTGTCTAGGATTTTCTCTCTCTCGCCAAGGTCAGTAACAGAGGGAAGTGCCGTTTTAAATGTGATATGAATTTTTTTTCTGGTTCATTTTTCTAGACATTTTATCATAAGGTCATATTCTCAATTGTCATTAGTAGATTTTTTATATATTAACTTATTCTGGTGAAATTTCGTAATCGGGTTCATATTGGCGTATGTTAGCTTGCATGATTTGCTGAATAAATATGTATGGATTTGTAAATTACTTCACATGACACTTTGACAGCTCAAAAGTTATGCAGACGATATATGTTGGCAAAAAAAGCCGCCTCTGCTCTGTACAGTAAGTTACGCGCGCTAATACTTAGATAAATAAATAAATATTATTTTGTTTTTGGCCATGAAAATATATTTAAATATAATAATAATATAGGTAATCTCTTACCTTTATGTTGTTGCTCAGCAATTCCTCATACTTCGGCTTCGCACGGGTGTATATCCATATTGGACTGAATCCTATATTGTAGAAAAGTGGAAAGAAAAGTGTATGTTTAATACTTTGTCTTATTTATAAATGATTCCACTCTTGACATCTTTTCTTTGGTTTAAGAATCTATATTATTAAAACTAACTTTACATTTTCAGTTAATAATTTTCATATTCATTTAAATTATGCTGCCTTTTTTGCAGCAGTAAATTTTACATTACATTATTAACGGGATCTACACAACAAGTAACTTAATAATAAGAAAAAAAAGTGTTTCGAGTCAGAGTTCTTTGATGACAATGATGTTGACGTCAGACAGCTGCAGCATGCGTGGGTTGATATATGAACAAATTTCACAAACATATTTCACTTGTTAATATCATTATTTATTTGTAATTATATAACTTGAGTAGGATAATTTAGCTAGAATTGAAAAGTTTGTTTATTGCAGAATGATTTATTATTACTTAACGTATTTATTTAAGTGTTCAAATGTTTGTATTCTTGAATGGTTTCCTGTTTTGAAATCAGTTAATGATATCTGAGATGATTACGAATTGATTTACTGCTACTAAATTAGTTCAAGTATCATAAAGTTTTTATGTCCTTGAAAGTTATTGCATGTTTAATGTTTCTAAAGTAGTTTACTGTTCATATCTGAGAGGATTATAAATCCATTACCCTTCCTTAACCATCTCAGATGCATCCGGTAATAGTTGCATCGATTCACGATGTTTCAGGAATTGAGGCTTGGCCAGTGGCTTGGTCAGCGCGTCTGCTGTCATGTCTTGTGTTGGGCAGTAACGAAGATCTAGTATTCCATCTTCTTTCATCTCTTTTATTGCGTGATAGCGAACACCTATATGTTTGGTTCGCTTTGAGAATTTTTCGTTCTCCACCATCTTGATGACGCTCTGTTTGTCTTCATACAGTATTACTGGTAAATTTTGTTTCAAGTCCAGGTCTGATAATAATTTTATTATCCAGGCAATTTCCTGTCCTGCACTAGCTGCAGCAACGAATTCAGCTTCCGCTGATGAATAGGCAATGCAATTTTGCCTTTTGGTAAACCATTGAATGGGACTATTTCCCAACATGAATAGGTTTCCAGTAGTCGATTTTCTCGTTCTTGTGTCCCCCGCCTAGTCGGAGTCAGAAAAACCGATTAACTTTTGTTCGTTATTTGTGTTTAATGTCAATTTTAAAGTTTTTGTAATGTTCAGGTAACTTATTACGCGTTTCACACCGTTCCAGTCTTTTAGGCGTGGAGTTTCACATCTTCTGCTGAGTATGTTAACAGCGGCTGATGTATCTGGACGCGTAGTGGTTCCTATATATAACAACGATCCTATCGCTTGTCTGAATTTCGTATTGTTAGGTAATAAATTTTCTTCGTCTTCTAATTTGTGAAAACCGGCATCCATGGGAGCGCTTACAGGTTTTGCGTTTTCTAAATTAAATTTTCTTGCGTGTTCTTCTATTTTTAATCTTTGATTCAGTTTATATCCGTTTTCTGATTTGTTTATTTCCATGCCTAAACAGTGAGATACTTCCCCAAGGTCCTTTAATTCAAATTCTTTCTTCAAAGATTTTATTATGTCTTCAATCGTTTCGTTTTCACCACCTATCAAAATGTCGTCAACATAGACTATTATGTAAGTTGAAATTTTGTTCTCTTTTAGTGTATATAGACATGAGTCCACGGTGCTTTGTTGAAAGTTTAAATTTTTCAAAGATTGTTCTATTCTTTTGTTCCAATTTGTGGCTGCCTGTTTGAGTCCGTATATGGATTTTTTCAGTTTACAGACTTTGTTTTCTGAGTTTTTCTGAATGTACCCCTCCGGTTGTTTCATATAAATTTCTTCTTCTAACTCACCGTAGAGAAACGCTGTGTCAATATCTACGTGTCGCACGTTCAATTTCTTATGTGCGGCTGCTGCCAAAAATGTTCTCACAGTTGTTTGTGACACTACTGGGGCGAAAGTCTCGTCATAGTTTTCCCCATATTTTTGACTAAACCCTTTGGCTACTAAACGTGCTTTGTACTTTTGAGTGTTCCCGTAACTGTCTAATTTCTTTTTGAATATCCATTTGCAACCTATAATTTTTTTGTTAGGTGGAGGATCCACTAATTCCCATGTGTTGTGTTTTCTCAGCGAATTGATTTCCGCTTGTGTGGCTTTAAGCCAATTTTCCTTTTCTTTGGGATTATTTATTTCCAGTATTTCATTCCAACTAGTCGGTTCTGTCATATTATCATTTTTTACATAACAGGCATATCTGTCTGGTGGTACCCCCCTGTTCGATCTTTCGGATCTTCTTGGTTCATTGGTCGGTTGTTTGGACGCGGTTTGTTCTTCGGTTGTGTTGTTTATCTCCGTTTCAATGTAATTTTTGTCGTCATATGAGTTTTCTGTCTCTTTACTTTCTTTTAGGTTAATTTTGCTATTTTCTATGAATTTCACTGTTCTGCCAATTACAATTTTATTTTCTTTAGTGTATACGCGATATCCTTTTGAGTTGTTATCGTATCCTACAAAAATCCCTTCCTGAGCCCTGTCGTCCAATTTTCCTCGATGTTGTTTATTCACGTATACGTAAGCTTTGCATCCGAATGTTTGCAAATAGTGTAAATTCGGTTTGCGATTAAACCATAGCTCAAATGGGGTTTTATTTGTCGATTTTGTTGGTAAGCGATTCTGTAAATGATTCGCGGTGTTAATTGCTTCTCCCCAAAATCTTTGTGGCGGATCTGCTTCTCTGAGTAGACTTCTAGTCGTGTCTAATAGCGACCTATTTTTTCTCTCCGCAATGCCATTTTGGCTCGTGCAATACGGCATGGTTAATTGATGTTTAATGCCCCTTTTCCTTAGGTAATCCTCTATCCCACTATTTATGTACTCTCCCCCGTTATCGGATCTTATTGCTTTCGGATATATCTCGAACTGGTTTCGAACCATAGTTATGTAGTCGATCAGTTTATCCTGTACTTCATCTTTATGTTTTAATAAGTATATTACAGTAAATCTACAGTAGTCGTCAATGAAAGTTACAAACATTGTTTTACCGCCTATTGTGGGTGTTCCTATCGCTGTGCATACGTCCGTGTGCACTAGATCGAGTACTCTACCTGTTTTGTTTCTATACACTGTTTTGAGATAGGGAGTATCGCTTGTTTTTGTTTGTATGCACGTTTCGCATGTTGTCCCATGATCGCAATTATTTAGTTTTATGCCATAGGCTAAGTCGTCTTTGACCATTTCCTTTATGGAATTATAATTTCTATGCCCTAGGCGATTGTGCCAAAGTTCCAGGCAGTCTTTACTTTTGCATTCATGTGCCATATTTACTATATTCCTATCTGCATTTTCTAATAATTCAACTTCGTATAGGTTATTTTTCATTTTTGCCTCCAAATAGATTTTCCCATTTCGGGACAGCGTGCATTGATCTTTATCAAATAATAATTTATACCCATTCTTTGTGGCTTTACTTACTGAAATTAAATTAGATTCTAGCTCCGGTGCATACAACACTTCTTTCAACGTAATTTTATTTATGCCTCCATCGGATGTTTTCGTCGTGAATGTAGTTTCTCCTGTACCTAGCGAGTTTAGAGTTTTTCCGTTGGCAATTATGACCGTTGTTTTTTCTGTGTCATTTAATTTAGTAAAGTCATCTTTATTGTTTAGGATATGTGAGGATGAACCAGAATCAATAATCCAGGTTTGTTTTCCTGTTTTGTCTATTAGAAAGGCTGCGTCGCTGCTTTGATCTGGTTTTGTTTCCGTTCTATAATTTCTCTTGTCTACTGATTCGCGGTCAGTGTTTCCTATCTCGTTATCAGATTGTTGATAACATAACGATGATGAGTAATGTTTATTTTTGTATGTTTGTTGTTGTTTTTGTGTATTTGGGTGATTGTTTCGATTTTTCCTATGCCAACATTCTCTGTACGTGTGATTTCTCAATTTGCAATACGTGCACTGTTTATCTTTTTTAAAGTTATCATTAGGAAATCTTTTCTGCGTTTTAAACGCTTTTGTTGAATTTTCACCCTGGTCTGTGTTTTCGACCCTTCTGTTGTACTCATCTGTTAATTTACTTCTAATAAATTGTGGTGTAAGCTCGTCCTCGTTTCGTGATTCAAGTGCAGTGATCAAAGTATTATAACTAGGGGGTAGCGAACACAGCAATAAAGCTGAAAGATGGGAGTCGCTAATTGTTTCCCCGATCGCTGAGAGTTTGTCTATTAGTTCTAGAATGTATGTTATATGTTTGATTAGGTTCCCGTTTCCTTGGAGCTTGGCTCCATAAAGCTTTCTTGACAAAAATAATTTACTAGAGAGGTTCGCCCTTTCGTGTATCGTTTTAAGTGCGTTTCATGTATCTCTGGCTGTGTTAAGCCCTTTTACATGGACGATTTGAAAATCTTCAATTGACAGGTTAATTATGACTCTGGCTATCCTGTCCTTTTTCTCCCAATCGGTTGTGACTGGCGTGGGCCTATCTTCTCTAATTACGTTGAACAAGTCTTCTCTAATCAGTAACATCTCAGTTTTAAATTTCCAATTGCTGTAGTTACTCGCGTTTAGTTTTTCTACCAACTGTATCTCGCGTGATGCGGCCATTTTTCTAGTTATTTTTGTTTACTTATGTGAGGAATTGCTGTTTTTATTTTATTCTATATAAAATTTCTTATATATTTAATTTTCTTCAATTCTTTAACATTTCATATATATCAACAAAAAAAACAATGTACAATAAGCAATAATTTTCATTTTCTTTTTAATGTGCATACTTTAATGGACAGTAGTTTTTTTTTCCACAAATATTATTTATCCACTAAAATAAAGACTCTTTCAGTCTCGGAATCAAATTGTTGGCAAAAAAAGCCGCCTCTGCTCTGTACAGTAAGTTACGCGCGCTAATGCTTAGATAAATAAATAAATATTATTTTGTTTTTGGCCATGAAAATATATTTAAATATAATAATAATATAGGTAATCTCTTACCTTTATGTTGTTGCTCAGCAATTCCTCATACTTCGACTTCGCACGGGTGTATATCCATATTAGACTGAATCCTATATTGTAGAAAAGTGGAAAGAAAAGTGTATGTTTAATACTTTTTCTTATTTATAAATGATTCCACTCTTGACATCTTTCTTTGGTTTAAGAAATTATATTATTAAAACTAACTTTACATTTTCAGTTAATAATTTACATATTCATTTAAATTATGCTGCCTTTTTTGCAGCAGTAAATTTTACATTACATTATTAACGGGATCTACACAACAACTAACTTAATAATAAGAAAAAAAAAGTTTTTTGAGTCAGAGTTCTTTGATGACGATGATGTTGACGTCAGACAGCTGCAGCATGCGTGGGTTGATATATGAACAAATTTCACAAACATATTTCACTTGTTAATATCATTATTTATTTGTAATTGTATAACTTGAGTAGGATAATTTAGCTAGAATTGAAAATTTTGTTTATTGCAGAATGATTTATTATTACTTAACGTATTTATTTAAGTGTTCAAATGTTTGTATTCTTGAATGGTTTCTGTTTTGAAATCAGTTAATGATATCTGAGATGATTACGAATTGATTTACTGCTACTAAATTAGTTCAAGTATCATAAAGTTTTTATGTCCTTGAAAGTTATTGCATGTTTAATGTTTCTAAAGTAGTTTACTGTTCATATCTGAGAGGGTTATAAATCCATCAATGTATTCAGATCTTGTGTCATACTTTATGTTGCAATCATTGCCGATTTCTTTTATTTAATACATGCTAAACACAGCTCAACTTGTACAGAATATTTTTGAAAACAAAACAATACAGCATATGTAGTGGTCAGCATACACTTATCATTTAAATCCGATCGAGCATATCTAAAACACACTCTAACGAAGCATTGCATGCCACTGTTGATGTATTCGGTACTTTGATACTATATCAGATTTTAAGAAGAGAATTCCTTAACTGTTATCGACAACCTCATTGCATCCGTGGAAAACAGATATTGTACAATATTAACTATTCCGAGGGAGCACACACCATATAAAGTATAGTCCATTCTTTTTAAACATCATACATTTCTCATTTAAAGTTACTCAAATTGGTGCGGAGCATCTGATTATGCTCTTGACATCATTTTATACAGTTAAAATTCCGATAGAAGATAATTTATTGATTCATTTTCTATTTTACTTTTAATATATTGCGTACTTTCAATTTTATATCCATGCATGGGTATCTTGCATGGTTTGATTTCCCATTTTTTTTAAACAGTGTATACGAATTTATATATAAGATTTTGACATTCTACGATTCGTTTATTTTCATCATTTCAATTTTTCGCAGTATATGGACAATTAAAGATAACATCTCACTTTATTTTCTTCCCCATGTTATTATTAAATCTATGTTCTCAGCAATATCGCTCAGACTAATCCCTCTGAGGGAAGTCCTAGTTAAAAATATACTTGTAGGATTCGTCTGGAACATCAGAATCATAAAGAATATGTTTGACCTGATATTTATCAATGTCGATTTGATAAGAAAAACGATTAGTGGGCCAACAAAAAAAAAATCAAAGAAAAATAATAATATTTGGGATTACCCTATAAATAAAAATGCGCGAAATAGGCTATCGCTGCAGAATACAAATATTTGGATACTGTACTTTTTGGATACTGTATGTTTACTGATTTGTGTAAAAAAAGCACGTATATTCATGGATATATAGCGATTTTTAAAAAAAGTCAAAAAAATTCTAACATGTTTTTAGCTTATATCATGCAGATTTTTCAACCACATTTCACGCCAGTTTCAGAAAAAATAGCAAAATGTAGTAGAAGCCGTACAGTGCAATTGGAATATAAATATATTAAATATTTTATGAAATATGAGCAGTTGTATGAAATAATTTTTATCTGCGCATGCTCGCACGATAACAAAGGTATTTTATATAATTTAAAAAGTCAACCCTATGGAGCGACTTTTAAAAAAAATTCAGTCAAATATCGTGAAAATTCAGAAAGATATCGAAGATAGAGTGAGCTAATTTTTAGTTGCTCTCCAAAAACAGGTGGTTTCCTCCAATTGTCAAGTTTAATTTAAACTTTTTTTAATTTAAATTTTTTATTGATGTTTCAGTTCTTCTTGGATAACCATCAGAACGAACCGATTCCATGATAAAAAGAAGTATCAAAATCGAAGCATTTGTTCCAAATCTCCTCGTTAATATTCACTGAATACTAACTTTTTTTCTGAAAGTCAGTTAATAAAAAATTATAATTTGCGGAAAATTCCTTATCATTCAGCTGATTTTAGAGAGCAACTAAAAGTCAGCTCACTCTATCACCCATATTTTTCTGAATTTTTACAATATTTGACTGATTTCTTTTATGAGTTGTTTTGAGTATTACATTATTTAAAAATAATCTGTGTTATCGTTCGCGCATGCGCAGCGCATATAAAAATTATTTCATACAACTGCTCATATTTCATAAAATATTTAATATATTTATATTCCAATTGTTCTATATTGTTGCTAATAGATTTTGTTAATTTTTCTGAAACTGGCGTTAAATTTGGTTGGAAACCTTGCATTTGATACACTAAAAACATGCAAAAATGTTTTTGAACTTTTTAAAAAATCACTATATCTCCATGAATATATTTACCCGAATCAGTAAACATGTTATACAGTATCCAGATATTTGTATTCTTCAGTGATAAATGATTCTGTGTATTTTAATTTACAGGGTGATCCTAAATATTATTATTTTTCTTTGTTTTCTTGCTGAACCAAATTTAACATTAAATATCTTTTAAAATAATTCTTCGATTTGAAAACTGTCTGCATCAAACATTTCTCTATAATACCACCAATTTTTATATTTTTGTATGCAGTATTTTTCTTAATATTAACGAAAAAAGACCTCCGGTCACAAAAAATTCAAAAACAACGGAGGTGACAGCGTTAGTTACTTGTTTTTAGAATAAAGAGATACCTCAAATGTCTTTTACTTAATAATTTTTACAACTCCAGAAGAACAGCTAAATTTTGCAGTACATGAAGTTTATTTCACGACCAAAAAGATATGTAAAAGTTATGTGAGTCAACTTTTCAAGGGCCTCGCACAAAATAAAAGACCTACAGTTTACTAAATCGTCTTATATTGATGTCCTTCGAACCACAGAAAACTTGAGACGCATATTTGGACGTTTTTCTTTCCTTATTCCATTGTCTTTTACTTTATTTTATACTTTTTTGCTTCTTTGGAATACAGAAGAGGGGCTCGAGAAACGATAACAATCCAATACGGGATGGTGTCGGTTGATTGCGGGGTCCTCTTTCGCTGGAATTGATCCTAGTGTGGATTGAAGAGAGTGACAAAGTTATGGGGGGGGGGGGGGGACAATGTAATTTATCCACATTAATAGTTGTTCTCTGTAAGATAGAAAGAAAAAATAGGATAAAATGCAGACCTATCACACCCCCCCCCCCCCCAAAAAAAAAGCAAATATTGAATGTGACTAAAAAAAATACAAAAGGGATTTGGATTTATCATGCGTTCTCTTTAAAGCACAGTAGTCTCTCGTTGGTCAGCTCGTTAGTCTCCTATCAATTCCCTCCTAGCTAAGTAACAGTATGCCAATTCATAGTTAACTTGCCATAGGATAACATAAAAATAATAATAATAATAAATAAATAAAATCCTGATTCTACTATTAGAAATGGTTAAAAATATAAATTCATTCTAAATAGCCAGGCAATATTTAAGTAATCTAAAGTAAATTACTCTAGTTAGTTTAATGTGACCTAGTGCTATAGGATAATAATAAAACAATATATATAATAAATGATAGTTAAGTAAATAGCTATACGTAAGTTTTAAATGTAATAACATGTACAAACTAACCCCTTTCCCTTTCAGGTTTTTTTTTTGGACATCCGCCTCTTTTGTAGCTGCACATAGGCTATAGCCTGCACAAGCTACCGGACGCTCTCCAGTGGGAAGTCTATGGAGCCAGTTTCTACGCGGTGGGGTACGGTAGATAGGCGGAGTCTCATCCCCCTGCATCGTTACGTTTGCCTAGCATTTCGGCCCAAAATTAACTTTCGGTACAACTTGTCTATCTGCGGCGCTCCATTTTTTTCTCTTTTTTGCTTCCCCCTCCCCCCCTCCAAAATCCATTTTCTTACGACAAGTCTGCACCAACAATTCGGCTTCAAAACTTCAGGTCAATCAGAAATAGTTCGGGCAGCGGTGGCCCAGTTGGCAGAGCATTGAATCCGCAGCTAAGGCCGCGGGATCGAGGCCTACTGCTGGCTATAATCCGCCATGTACGGTAATGCCACCTGGTGCATGTAAAATCCGTCGTGGGTGCAAAGTCCTCCAAGTTACCTGTGAATTATAACTCTGGAGGTGTCTTGCCAGGTGAAGGTCTCGTTATCTGACAAAGATTCCAAATTACGAGATCAACATAAGTAGCACTGTGCAGATTCCAAACAACAGGATATAAATGTTAAGCAACCGACATAACACCGTTCACAACTAAGCAAAAGGCACTGCCGATACGTTCTAGGCGCTCGTTAGGTTTATTGCCGCTACGTGGCGATTAGGTGGTCACCCGCCCCGATACCAGGAATCAAACCCGTTCAGCTGGGGCTTCCCGGCATGTAGGTGCCTGGTCATCGGTTAGATAGAAAGAAAAGACGTATCTAGGGTTAATGAGAGCGATTTCGTTTATAGACAAAACCAGAATCATTCCACGGTCTAAGTTATTCTATTCGTAAAATTCTGAAATTATTGATTGACAGCAGAATTTACAAACAAATTTATTTCAAAATATTTAAAAGCCTGTCTTGACAGTACTTAATAATGAGAAAATTTTCATTCCAAAATTCTGGTGTCACAATGTGGGTTACTAATTTGACCTTTTTATTAATTGCAAAATTTTGCATTCATACCAGAAATTCTCTATAATATTCTTTTCTTTATTTAATGACACACATTTTGTGATTCCTTAAACTAAAAACTTGGTTTTAGAATTTCCGGTATGAATTCGAAATTTTTGAACTAAAAAAAAAAAAAAAAAAAAAAAGGCGAAACTGGTATCCCTGTGGTGCTAGTGTGTCATTTAACAATTAAAATTAAGTCATCCAAAAATAAACCACCAACCTTCAAGGGGTTAATGTGCACAAAATTTTATTTAATTTAGTGAATTAACATTTATTCAATATTACTTCTTGATTCGCAAGCTTAGTATTAAAATATGTTTGTACCGCATTTTGCACATTTTATATACTCGTCTTAAACATAAATATATATATTTTATGAAAATAAGAATTTTTTTTTTTAATGTACCGATGATTTTTTTTTTTTTTTTTTTTGACATAACTCCCATTTGTTTGAATTAATAATTTTTACAATTCAATAAGAACAGTTGAATTTATCAGTTTATAGTATTATTTCAGTACAAAAAAGATATGTGAAAGTTTTTAATTTGAGTATAATTTTTAAAGACCTTTCATAAAATAAAAGACCCCTAGTTTAATAGATCAACTTATATCGATGGCCTTCGATATATAGCAGAATTTGAGATGTTCTTTAACGGTTTTCTTTCCTTATTCCATTTATTGGCTTTTACTTTATTCTATATTTTTCTTTTTTCCTTGGAATGTTGAAAAGGGACAGAGAAAACAATAACAATTCAATACAGGATGGTGTCAGTTGATTGTGGAGACCTCTTTCGCTGGATTTGTTCCTAATGTGTATTGGAGAGAGTGGAAAGAGTTGTGGGGAGGGTAAATATAATTGAACCATCTTAAAATTTGTTCTTTGTAATATAAAAAGAAAGGTACTTTTCTGTAAAAGCAACACCATTGTCGCCAAAGGTAATAGTTGGCACAAAATGAATTTCACCTGAAACAATAAATAAGAAAAAGTATAATAACATTGTTGGTACGGAGCATTTAAAAATATGACATTTGAAAATTACAGACTTTTACGAACGATTTTATTAAATAAACGGAAATATATATACTTAAAATGAAATAAAAAATAAATAATGTACAATAAAGTAATAAAGTAAAACTCATATTAACCTTACAGTATGAGATGCAAATTGTGAACTAAATGTTTATAATAAGTCTCAAGACAAAATTGCAAAAAGAACAAACTCACGTGTTAGCTGTGCTTGTTCTCTTTGTAGCAGATTTATTAAGTCCACCTTTAATTTACAACAAACCAGATCATCTGGAATTATATATACTGCATGCCATCTCTATGTTAAAGTTGTGAAGGCATGAAATTGTAAAAGTCTTTTAGCATTGAACTACTAAACATTTCATTTTTTGAATGAAGACGTCGCCACATGAATTCTATGAGTTAAGATTCTAAATGATGAAAAACAGTGCCCCGATGTCTTTTGTTACGCCATTTTCCAATGTCCCTTAATCACTCAACAGATTGATTATGGCATCCTGTGTTAAGGTTGAGAAAATTATACAGTCGAACCCCGAGTTAACGAATCGTTCGGGAGTAGCAACTTTGTTCGTTTAATCGAGATTATTTGTTAAATCGGGATAATCAAAGTAATATTTTTATACAACAGAACAAGTTAAAAAATCACAAAAAATAAGAAGAACGATGCTTGCTTATCTTAATAATGATGATAAATATATGTTGCTTTAAGAAAATACACTATATAAAAATTTATTCTTTTTCTGTGTACTACTATGAATCACAAGCATTGCAATTTAAAAAAAAAAAAAAATTATTTCTTCGAATTTTATGGATAAATTATAGGATATCTTTTATAGAAGTTTGTTTGCTTTGTTTCGATTTTATATTCCAAACTTCTTTATCAATTTTTTTCTGAAGTTGTAAAAACAGTGTCGCCAACATCATGAACCATCAAATACGGTTTCAAAGTATGCAAACTGCTAACTGTTTCTTTGGACATTATACTGTTAGAAAAAATACTGTTTGGATATTAACTGTTAACAATAATTGTTAACAATAACATTAACTGTTAACAATAACTGTTTGGACATTATAACTGTTACTTTTGGACTTCATTTCTATTTCATCTTCTTCATCCGATCCTCTATTACTGCTAATAACAACCTCGGTGTAACGTACATTTTCTCATGTAGGTCTTTATGTGTCACAAGATACATACTTAAAAAAATTAACAATTGGGGACATTGGAAATTTTTAATAAACAGTAGAAATTTTTTTCAATTTTTCCTTTTTAGTTTCTTCTATCTTGACAAGAAGAAAGTATTGGTTTCATGAAAATTTTCGAATTCCAGTTTTCGACGGATTTATACGTTTTATGGGTCAGAGATTCCAAAAAACATGTTTTTACAAAATGTCTGTCTGTGAGTCTGTCTGTCTGTCTGTCTGTCTGTCCGTCCGTCTGTCTGTCTGTATGTGACACAAATTTTGTGGGCGCTCTATATCAAGAACTAATGCACGGAATTTAATAAAAATTCATATTCAGGTAGTCTCTGATATAGATGGTGCTGATTAGTTTTTGGTGTAAATCGCCCAGCAGGTGGCGCTGCTATGTAGCATTTTTCAGGATTTCCGCAAAAGCTCTATCTCAAGAACTAATACACGGATTTTTATAAAACTCCAGATTCCGTTAATCCTTGATATGAATTGGTGCTGGTAACGTTTTGGTGCAAATCGCCCAACAGATGGCACTGCTATGCTGCATTTTGAAGCATTTACACGATTTTCATAATAGCTCAAGCTCAATACATAATGCACGGATTTTCATCAAACATCAGATTCAGTTAGTGCTTGACATGATTTGACGTTTTGCCCCTTGTGGTGTAAATTGCTCAACAGGTGGCGCTGCTATGCTGCATTTTTTTAGATTTCCGCAATAGCTCTATCTCAAGAACTAATACTAGGGTTTTCAACAAACTTCATATTCATGTATACCTGGTATGAATTAGTGCTGTTTATGTTTTGGTGTAAATCGCTCAACAGGTGGCGCTGCTATGCAGCATTTTTCACGATTTCCACAATAGCTCAATGTCCAGAACTAATGCACGGATTTTCATCAAACTTCAGATTCAGTTAGTCCTTGACATGAAATGATGTTTTGTACCTTTTCGTTTAAATCGCTCAACAGGTGGCGCTGCTGTGCTGCATTTTTTGTAATTTCCACAATAGCTCTAGATCCAGAAATAATGCACCGATTTTCATCAAACTTCAGATTCCGGTATACCTTAATATGAATTAGTGCTGTTTGTGTTTTGGTGCAAATAGCTCAACAGGTGGCGCTGCTATGCTGAATTATTCAGAATTTCCCCTACAGCTCTATCTCAATAACTAATGCACGAATCTTAATCAAACTTCGAATTCAGGTATACTTTGATACGAATTGGTTCTAAATTGATGTAATTTCTTATACTATTTTAATGATTTAATTGATGTGATTTATATAGAAGAAAGTTTTGTGATGGCCACAACATACTAGTTTTTACATGGAAAGTTATTCATTAAATCGGGATTATAAATTCGTTAAATCGCAGTATTTTTGTTCCATTTTCGTCGGGACAATAAAGAAATTCGTCAAATTGAAAAATTCGTTAAATTGCGATTTGTTAAATCGGGGCTCGACTGTATATGTGGTTTACTGTAAAATGATCGCCAACCGAACTCATATAATACTTCATTTCATGGTTTTTTGAACAAAACCTTTTGTTATGTGAGGGGCTCAGAACCATAGAAGACCAAGTCTATTTTGAAAAAAAAAAAATTAGATTGTCTATTTAGTGGTTCAGTGTGGGAGGGGATAAAACATATTTTATTCGCCTTCTAAATGGACAATATCATATTTTTTCTAAATGAACATGGTCTACTACGGCTGTGAGGCCCTCATGTAAAATTCCAAATTCTTGAAACAATTTTATTGACCCTTTTTTATCATCAGGTAACTGCCAAATGATAAAATACATCTCGTATCGGTTGTAAATGTAAGTTATAACTTGATAATAAAGATTTTCGATTCAAAAAGTAGCAAATGTAGATGTTTCGCGAGATTATGATTGAATAATCAACTTATATAAAATCCAAGTGTAGGTAACTATTCCGGGGCAAACTGTGCCATCTACCTATCTATTTAATAGACAAGGCAGTTTGTTTAGTCATCAACCCTGAGCTTTCACTGAACCAGTTTTGATAATTATTTTTTAATGAAAGCTGTTCATTTGTAGACGTGCCCGTACTAGCTATCTTTAATTTTTTTTTCTATTTTTCTATTTTAGTTTAATTTTAAAAAGGGTTTTTGAAGTTTCTTTAAAATGGTGGTAATTGGATTACTTCCATTGTTGCAGAGAAAAGAGAAAATGGAGTTTGCTTATATTTATTGCTTAAATACTTATTTATGACATTTTCTCATTACAATTAAAAATAACTTTACAAAATTTGAACAGAAATGACGTCATACTTTTAAAAAAACGCGCATTTACCTCATAAAAGTGTTACATTTCAATATTTTTTCGTTTTGTTGATACTGAGGAGACGGTACGCTAAGCGAAATACTTTATTGAAATGAGAGAAATAAGGGAGAAAATGACGTCATATTTAAAAGGAAACTGACATTTTCTTCGATGGAAGTATATATTTTATCACAAATGCGTCTAAAAAGGCATACATTTCTGTAATATTTATTCTTCGGTACTCAGATTAGAACCTCAAGTTAAAAGTGCGAATCTTCATATTCAAAGTTGTGCGTATATGACATTGGCGTCGGAAAAAAATCGCGCCAATATGGGGCGTATATGACATCTGTGCCAATATATTTAGTAATAACTTACTGCGAAGTAAAAATATTTTTAAAATGGTGAATACGGATAAGAGAGGTGCATATGTAAATTTTGAGATGGTGAAAATGATGTAAGGTTTAGGTTTCAAGCAGAAAAAAATTCTATGATTGGGTGAGAGTGAAATATTTTTTGCTGATTTTTCATTCCGTAATACGTAGTATAAGAGCTGCAGTTGATAATTTTATTATATCTACTTATCTTGATTATATTTTACTAATTACGTATACGAATAAAGTTCAAATTTTCAATAACTTGAAACAGTTTAAGTTTAAGGAAATAGTATTTTGGTAACTTTAGGTTGAAGTAATATTTGTATTAAGAATCAGACTAGCCAATACTCGATGGATTTTTTATTGCAAGTAAGTATCTAGGTTTATTATAAATCAATGTAAAAGTTCTTTTTTGCACATTTTCTTTAGTCGTAATTCGGCGGGTTCCACCTCGTCTATATATTTAACAAACAAGGCTGTTTTTAGTCATCTAGTCTGAGCTTTCTACTGAACAGATTTTGATAATAATTTTTTTAATGAAAGCACTTAACTTGTAGATGTGCCCACATCCGCTATTTTAAAAAATAATCCCATTTTTACTTTCTTCTATCTTTACAAGAAGAAAGTATTGGATTCGTGAAAATTTTCAGCTTCCGGTTTTTGCCGTATTTGCCCGTTTTAGGAGTCAGAGATCCCAAAGACATGTGTTTACAAAATGTCTGTCTGTGAGTCTGTGATTCTGTCTGTCTGTCTGTATGTGACACAAATTTTGTGGGCTCTCTATCTCAAGAACTAATGCAAGGAATTTAATAAAAAATTATATTCAGTTAGTCCCTGATATAAGTTGACGCTGATTAGATTTTAGCGTAAATCGCCCATCAGATGGCGCTGCTTAGCTGCATTTTTCACGATTTCCACAATAGCTCTATCTCAAGAACTAATGCACGGATTTTCATAAGATAATTCATTTTCATAATTTCAGATTCAGTTAGTCTTTGATATGAATTGGTTCTGTTTACGTTTTTGTGTCCATCGTCCAATAGGTGGCGCTGCTATCCTGCTGTGTGCAGGATTTACACGATTTCCGCAATAGCTCTAACCCAAGAACTAATGCACACATTTTCACCAAACTTCAGATTCAGGTAGTCCTTGATATGAATTTACTCTGACTACGTGTTGGTGTAAATTGCCCAATAGGTGGCGCTGCTGTGCTGCATTTTTCACGATTTCCTCAATAGCTCTATCTCAAGAACCAATGCACGAATTTTTACCAAATTTCAGATCCCAGTATACATTGATTAATATTGCTGCTGATTATGTATTGTTGTAAATAGCAGGTGGCGCTTCTAAGCTGCATTTATCATGATTTCCGCAATAGCTCTGTCGCAAGAACTAATGCACGAATTTTCATCTAACTTCAGATTAAATAAGACGTTGACACAAGTTTTTGCTAATTGGGTTTTGGTGTCAATCGCGCAATAGGGGGCGTTGCTAGTTTTTTAACGATTTTTGCAATAGCTCTATCTCAAAGCTAAAGCACGGATTTTCACCAAACTTCATATTGAGTTAGACGTTGACATAAGTTGATGATGAATAGGTTCTGGTGTAAATCACCCAACAGATTTCGCTACTATTCTGCATTTTACTGGATTTACACAATTACAGCGATAGTCATATCTCAAGAACTAATGCACGTAATTTCATCTTTTTAGAATCTTCATGATGAGCGCAGATTGCTATTTAATTTTGGTCCTGCGATAGCGAATTTTGAAATACTAACATACATGACATAGAAGAAAGTTTTGGGATTGGTACATCGACTAGTTATATTTTTATTTTTATTTTTAAATTTCTACATTAAATTTCTTTACATTGGTGGCAGTCGGATTACTTCTATTGTTGAAGAGGGAAGGGAAACAATAGAAATTACCACATCATTACGAATGCCATTTTCGTATTTCAATTAAAAACAACTTTTTAAGACTTTTGAACAGAAAATGATGTCACGATTTAAAATAACGCATTTTTACTCATAAAGCTGTTACATTGCCATATTCTTTTCATTCCGCTGATACTGAGACTGAAACGGATATCTCAGAGGGCGTCAGTGGGTGAAAATGATATCATAGTAAAAATGAAATGAGTATTTTCTTTGACAAATCTGAGTATTTTACTACGAGTGCGTCTAAAAGTAAATTTCTGACTTTCGCCGGAACTCAGATTAGAACCTCAATTAAAGAGTGCGAATATTTGTATGCAAAATTGTAACTGGCAACCGTGACATCAAGTTTGGGAATATGTTTATTAATAATCTACTGCACTTTAAAATATTTTAAAATTAGTGAATATGAGTATGAAAAGTATGCAACTAAATTTTGCGATGGTGAAAATGACGTTATTTTTAGATTTCCTTGAAAAATAAATATGATTATGTCATAGTGGTACAATTTTTATTGATTTTTTATTGCACAATACCAAAGATCAAAGCCTCAGTTAATAACTTCATAATTACATTATCTTAATTGCATATTACTGATTATGTATAGCAATGTAGTTTATTTTGCCAGTAATTTTAATAGTTTAAATTGAACTTATTTAAAAATAATATTTGTTTTAGAGACACGCTAGCCAATATAATATTGATTAATTATTGTAATTATTTTTGTTATTTTTTTATAAATTAATTTAATTAGTTCTTTTAAACATTGTCATTCGTCAATTTCGACAGGTTTTGACTCGTTATATATTTGAAACACAAGGCTGTTTTTTTATGTCATCTGCCCTGAGTTTGCTGCTGAACCGATTTTGTTACCTTTTTTTTTTTTTTTTTTTTTTTTTTTTTTTTTAATGAAAACTGCTTATTTGTATATGTGCCGGCACTAGCTATTCTTAAAAATAATCGCATTTTTTTTAGTTTTAATTTAATTTTAAAAGTTTTCTTTATGAAATGTCTTCAAAATAGTGGTAATAGGATTACTTCCAGATAAAAGGTTGATTATCACAAAATGCGAGATTTTGAAAACAAAAATTTTGAAAATTTAAATCATTTCAAAGCTTCTGATTTTTTTTAAATGTTTTTTGAACAGCTGAATAAAGGAATTTATGTGTAAAATTGTTAAAGTTTGAAGAGCTTAAGTTAATTTTTATGCAATTATAATTATATGTCATTTTCTTGGCATATGTGTGCTAGGATAATGACAATTTCATTCTAAAACAGTTTTTACATTCTTGTTTTATTTATTTTTATATCTAACATTTTTATCTTGTTTAAAGGAATATGTTTCCTCTATAGTACCTCAAATTTAGTGTAATGTTCATTTTTATTTGTAATTTATAGAACTAATAAAAGTCTATTCAATTTTTATAAAGTCTTTAAACACATTATTTTCAAAGAAATATCTAAAAGATCTTGCTGATAGCAATGATTTTACTACTTCTGACTTGAACTATGTCAAGAACAAGAAGAATTACTTTGCAGTGCCATCTTTATACTTCATAAAGAATTAAAATGAGCAAGCCAGGACAATGACATTCATTTTTAGTGACAATCATATTTTAATTATGGAAAATTATTTGTAAAATACAGAACTTGTTACCTTCCACATATATGTGTTATATAAGGTATAATTATTAATAATAAATTTAAAAAACTGGGAAAAGATATTTGTACATGATAGCAGAAAGCCTTTTACTTTGCACATATCACAGGTTGACACGCCAGGAAAATGACAATCTGAAATTTTAAGTCTTTTAATTGCTTTATTTTTGTGTTATTATGAATATAATATCTCTTGAAAATTCTTCTAAGAATATTTTTTATTAGAATGTAAAAAAGAATATTGCATTAGATAACATTAAATAGAAATTTTATTGTGGACTGCAATTTTCGTATTTTGTGGCATTGACCCAAAAGAGAAATAATGAAAAATATTCAGACACGTAACTTTTAGGACATATTTTTTCATTTCGAAGTTATTTTCGGTAAAAAAAAAAACTTATGAACGTGTAGTTTATTTCTTTAAGTGAATACAAATTCATATTTATTGCAATATCACAAGAATATTGTTTGTTGGGTTTATTTTATTTTTATGCATTATGACTTCATTACTTTTTTTCGTTACAATTAAATAGCAAACACATTTTTATTTGAATACACTGTGGTTAAGCATAAAAAGTACGTATATACAGTATGTTTGAAAAGTTTGAGCTGACGATGTTTGCTTATATTTAAATGTATTTTTACATTAACAAAACTAACGAGAAAAATTGATATGACTGTGTCAACTTAACGCAACTTTCACTGATGTTACATTTCTTAATTCTAAAGATTAGAATCGGAGACTTTACTGATCGTTGAACTATTTTTAGAAATTTTATATTGATTAAAATATATAGCTTCATCATCTGTATTTGTAGAAATTATTTGTTGTTTTTGAAATTAACTTTTCTACAATACAAACCTTTCAGTAATAAAATCCTTGCGCTTTTTATTTGTATTAAGTCTTATGAAAGTAAAACGAAGGTCAACATTCTGTCATTTTTGACGGGTGTAATATACTAGTAAGACTACTAAAAGGTTGATGTTCAAGAAATAGTAAACAAAATAGTAAATCACAATGTTTGGTACGGTTTGTAATAAAAATCCTTTGTACGTTCATGGTTTAAATAAATGGTGAAATAGCATACATTTTGTCATGGTGTTGGGATAACGGAAAAGTACCGAAAAAAATTATAAAATGCACGCTAAAAATTTAAA
The DNA here is from genome assembly GCA_963932465.1 of Maratus speciosus. Taxonomy (NCBI): domain Eukaryota; kingdom Metazoa; phylum Arthropoda; class Arachnida; order Araneae; family Salticidae; genus Maratus; species Maratus speciosus. The sequence goes on along the minus strand of OZ010790.1, from coordinate 169,575,570 downwards.
AAAAGCAAATATTTAATGTAACTAAAAAAAAACTACAAACAGGATTTCTCATACGTTCTCTTTAAAGTACAGTGCACTTTCATTAATGCGTCACCGCTTAAGACTTATCTCTGGTTAACGAGGACAATTTAGTTTTCCCCAACATTTTCTATATGCAATTAATGTTAAAGACATCGCCTAAAACGTACTACTCATCGGATAATGCAGATAATAATTTCACAAACGAATCCAGCAGGATCGAAACTGCTTCTGTATATTATTTTTTAAAAGCAACTCTTGATGTAACTTTCGTTATTGTGAGATCAAGAAATTGTCTGTGACTATTATTAAGGCTGTTCACAAGTTCACTGCTCAAAAGGAGCGAAGCTTTCTGGCACAATGACGTACACATTTTTAAACGTAGAGATATAAAATCGGCAGAACTGGCTATGGGAGCGATTTGGAATCGAAATGATTTTCCATTTTTTGATATATAAATTACTTATCGAATTATAAGCGTTTTCGATCACGTGACAAAGCGTCTTTTTCTTTTTGTTGACTGGTTTTTCTGCTTTCGTCGGGAAATTCTGTTCAAAACGACAACTTTGACTGTATTTTCTGAAAGATTGTGTTTACGAAAAAACGGAAAAAATCTTTCGATTACATAATTTCTGAAAAACAACACCTGCCTTTCGTGTTTTCCGAACAAAAATGAATTAAGACTGATTCCATAAAGTTGCCCCTTTGGATTTGAGAACAGCCTTAAGAGAATGAAAACTTTCTACCAGCAAAAGCGTGAGAGGTTAAAAAGTTATTAATTGTTGTTTGCTGTATCACCAATTGAAATGTAATAAAAAAAATTTAATTTTCGAGTCAGTCGTAAAACTGGAAAATGATGTATTTAAACCGTCACTTGTTAAAGGAACGCAAAGAAATGTGAAAGATTACTTCAATTCAAGTTATGTAAATGCGGCAGTTACTTTAGAATTTTCTTTGTTCTCAGTTATATGTTGCTTTGGAATAATGAACTAAAGACAAACTTGCTTTTTAACTAAAATTACTAAATTAAAGAAAAAATTATTTTAGCTTTAAGTTTGCAACCTACATAATTTCTATCAAACATTGAATTCAAATTCTTTCATGAAAGAAGCTATTTTACGCCATTCGAAATTTTAGAGCGTTTAATGCGGACTTCGCATATTGCGGACAGAATATGATCCCGCTTGGAAGTCCGCACTAACGGGAGTTCAAAGTGTATAATCGAATAAACGTCAAAAAAAGAACACAATTTTAAAAAATTTTGGATAAGGGATTCATCATGTTTTTCACTCACAAATTATAAAAATTTGAAACAAAACAAAGGTTGAAATCATAGTAAAATATATAATTTAAATGCTGTATGAAAATAGTGTTCGAACAAGTGTTTCATAGCATCGGGATGTCAAATCTTAGAAAGTGGTCAATGTTGAAAATAAAGTAAAATGACCTCGGCGGGCACGCGGAACCCCGCGCTATGCGAATTCTGCTGCGGTCTGTATTTTGTCAAGAATTTTGATGTTATTTTCATTCAAGAATCTTTAGGTGATAGAAAAGCCCATGTCTTACTTTCCCGGGCATTACTATCCTCTGAAAATGAGACAATTTGAAGTTCGTATAAAAAAGTAACAGTCTTAACTTTCAAGGATATTTTCCTTTCGTTCATTTTGATAAAATTATCAAGCATATACAACAATTTGGTAAATGTTGAATCAGTTTTGTTTTTACGCAAGTAAAAGCAACAGAATAAAAAAAAACTGGTGCGAACCGAATAAAATTCGTGTATCGTACGCTGTTCCCGAATTTCTTAATAAATCAACATGTCATACGAAGACCAGAATAATTTCAACACTTTTGCAATGTTTGTCTTCTCTTATTACATCTATTGCCTTTTTTCTGTATCATCTGTTTTTAAATCTCCAGTTTCTTTGGGAACGGAGGAAGGGACAGGAAAAGCAATGAGAGTCCAGAACGGGATGGTGTAGGTTGGTGAGTAGACTTCTTTCGCTGCAATATATCACACTGGAGATTAGAAAAATAAATGTAAGATAAAACAATAATGCATCCGATGTTGATAATGGCTCTATCCAAAAGAATATTGTTAAGAAATTTCTTTTTTTTTTTTTTTCTTACGATGATATGAAATATCTAAATCAACAATTTGAAAAACACCTAACGCACTGAGCCTGTTCCCTCCTACTACCTAGCGGTTTTTCTTTCCCTTTTCCTTTTTTTACTTTTAATCTTACCTTTGCTCTCAAAATGGCCGCGCATCTTTTACCACATGGATGAACAGCTTCAAAACGTATAGCATATTTGTAATTTCTATAGAGCATTTATAATTTTTTCCCAAGGTATTAATTTAAAATCATTATATTTCAGTCCTGCATTTTCTAGTGATAATTTGTCAGGTTAAATGACTAGAATAAAACATTATATTTATTTTTTCTTAAACTAAAAAACTGCATTTCGGAAAACATTCGTTAGAAAATAGCTTACATATTTAATAATTTTTCTGAATCTTTTTCTCATACCTTATCGATAATTCTTCACTAACGTTATATTCAACACATAAAACATCATTGTTATCAAGTCCTGATAAATCGAAATACCTAAGATAAGTTTAATTGATACAGTTTTAATTGAAGTAGGCGTAAAATAATAAGTATTTTATAATGTTATAAATATGATTTCAAACTACATATACAGAAATTTAGTTTTATATATAACATGTCAACTTTTAAATACGTCACACAATATAAAATTTTCCGAATTTAATAAATCGACTTATATCGATATCATTTGAAGCACAAAAGAATTTGAAACGGTTTTGCCATGTTATTCTTTCCTGATTCAATTTATTGACTTTCACGCATTTCTGTATTGTACTGCTTCTTCGAAATGCAGTGGAAGGACTGGAGAAACAATAACGATCCAATATGGTATGGGGTCGGTGGATCGTAGAGACCCCTTTCTCTGGAATCGATAACAGTGTAGATTTTAAAAAGAAGAACAAAAGAGAGGGGTGTAAACGAACCATCTAAGAATTTATTCTGCTTGAGGTGAAAAGGAGAAAACCATAAAATGCACACGAAAGATTTTTTAAATAAATAAACATTGAATGTCTGAAAAATACAGACAATTTTTGAAATAATATGAGGAATAAAAGAAAAGATCAGAATTTTTTTATCTTATGAACTGTGGAAAAATATGCAATATAACATTTTTTAATCATCGGGATAAAGTATTTGTCATGAATATAGTACATTAAAGCACCTTAATTATGTGAGGTTTTATCTATTTGTATGTTTCTGAGATTAAGTCAAAATTATAGTTATTTCTATATTGCCTAATGATAAATCGTTTATTAAAAAAATCGAAATTAAATCCAATCTCCTACCGATTGCTTAGCCAGCTTGCAAGATAAAATAAGGGTTTCTTTCAATTAAGTTTTTGATCAGATCACGAAACTCACAGTATTATATTAATTAGTTCATACTAGATGCAGAAAGAACTTAAATTTTTGAATGGTGATTTTTTTTATATTGATTTAATTTTGTCTCGGTTTAGTAAAAAAGTGATGATGTAGCTGGTTCTTATTGACCTCTAAATAGAATTTACAGATATTATAGTAAAATATCCCTAACAGACACTACCAAATAGCGGACACCTTTATTTAGTGGACCATTTTTTAACACCCAACACATAAGTTATTTAATGTGTTTTTAATTAGGAATAGCGCATACCTACAAATATCAGGTCACATGCCGAGAGGTTCTGATCTCGAAGCTGGTAGATGCGTGGTGCTGGTTTCGAACCCAATCGTGCCCGTCGGCCTAATCTTTTGGGGTTTTCATGGTTTTCTTCGAACCGTAAATTTCCATGCGTAAATACGGGTTGGGTTCCCTTAAAAATAACTCCACGGAGTGCACCCCCCCCCCCCCTTAGGGCCCATATCCCTCGTGTTGATAATTGGCCGTCATAAACTTAACCAACCAACTAACCTACAAATATCAGACAAATTACGCGCTCCTCAAATAGCAGTTATTTAAAAGTTTTGCTGTATTTATTCAGTAGGCGAGGCTCACACTTTTTTTCCTGGCGCGCAAGGCTTGATCCGGGAACTCCGTCTTCCAGGCGGAACTCTTTGCTATGAAGGAGGCGATTCGTTGGGCAAAAGAGGACTCTGACTCCCAATACTTAATTTCTTCAGACAGTTTATCAGGTCTAATGGCCCTTTCAAAATTTGATAATAATAATCACTTAGTTCTAGACATAAACTTACTCTTTCAGTCCTTAGAAAATCGTTCTTCTTTAATTGGGTTAAAGGGCATTCTGGTGTAACGGGCAACGGATTGGCCGATCGGCTGACGAGGTCGGCAGTCGATGATTTTACGTTACCACTAACATTCCTTCCATTTCCACAATCAAAATTGAAATCAGAACTAAAAAAACAAATGCTATACCAATGGGAACAACGTTGGTCCACAGTGCAGGTGGGTCAATACACACGTAACTTCATACCTGAGGTCTTACAAAACATTTTCATAAGTAACAGATACCTGTATCTCTTTCTCACTAATCATTGACCATTCCAACAACACTTATATACCATAAATAAACGAGACTCACCTCTTTGCATTTGTGGATCCTTATCAACATCCTTATACTATATTTTACATTGCACATTAACGTCCCACTATCACGTAAAAAAGCCACAACAGATGACACTGCCTGACTGGCTAACTTACCTGCTCGATCGTCCAGTTCACCTGCAACGTATAGCGGATTGTAAGAAATTTTTAGAAGGCAACGAATTTATATTTACAAATCCCCTACCTTTCTGATCTAGTTGAGCAATCTCATTGTTTTCAACTCCCATTTCAGACAGGAGCCCCTGTTTTGTACATAATGTAAATATTTGTCTTATTTCCTGTGGTTTGTGTTATTTAGTATTTTCATTATATTAATCAGCATATGCATTTCACTTAAAGTTTATCAGCTCTAATATTCAATATATATGCCTTGTAATTGTTTATGCATGCATACAACATAGTACAATTGCTGTCAATGTATGTACTAATGACACTTCTTGTGAGTTTCAAAGTCAAAAACAGCAAACTTAATTTATATTTATGTATGTTATTAACTGTTTTAAAATGTTGTAAAGACTACTCATTGTTAATGTATCTTACAATATACAGTGGATTTGAGCCCCCCCCCCCCCGGGGTTTGCACTTATACTCTAAAGCGAAAGCTAGGTTCCCGGGGCGGTCATCCCTGTATTTATTCAAAATTTTTGGTTTATTTAGGACTGAGCATTTGCATGTTTATAAAAAATTATTTTTCTTATAAGTTCTTTCCAAATCCGAGCAACCCCTGCTTAATGAAATTATTTCCTTAAGCAATAAATTGCTTTAATTCTATAATATTTTTAGGTAGCTTTCTTTACAAAAAAGCTACCTATTGCAGCCGTTCGGAGGAAAGCGATTTCAAAAAATTTTGGTATATTTTCATCGATCATGACCCCCAGACCCCGAAACTACTCTCCGTTCAAAATTGATATATATATATCTGACCTATGTCACACTGTAACTCCCGTAATTATGAACCGATTTCGACGTAATTCGGTGTGTACATAGTACATACTAATGTCTCGACCGAGTTCGTTGGCCAGCTTCATCCGCCATTTAAAAATTTTTAAAAACTTTTAAAACTTGAAATGTGATACCAAAAAATTAAAAATGGAAAAATATTTTTTTCTTATGTATTTGACCTTTATACAAAGATTCCGGAGCAGTTTTTGTTTCGTCTATATCTTAAAAAATGGCTGAGTTATAGCATTTTGAATTTCTAGCGTGGCTGACATTTTGAAACGTCCTGAAATTGTCACGCGATAAAAGGCGTATTTATGAACCGATTTGGATGTAATTCAGTGTGTACATAGTACATACCAATCTGTCGACCGAGTTCGTTGGCCAGCTTCATCCGTCGTTTTGTTTCAAAATGGCGGCCATTTAAATTTTTTTAAAAATTTTAAATCTTGAAATGTGGTACCAAAAAATTAAAAATGGAAAAATATTTTTTTCTTATGTATTTGACCTTTATACAAAGATTCCGGAGCAGTTTTTGTTTCGTCTATATCTTAAAAAATGGCTGAGTTATAGCATTTTGAATTTCTAGCGTGGCTGACATTTTGAAACGTCCTGAATTTTGTCACGCGATAAAAGGAGTATTTATGAACCGATTTGGATGTAACTTCGTTTATACATAGTACATACCAATGTCTCGACCGGGTTCGGTGGCCAGCTTCATCCGCCATCTTGTTTAAAAATGGTGGCCATTTAAATTTTTAAGAAAAATTTAAATTTGAAATGTGGTACCAAAAAATTAAAAATTGAAAAAATATTTTCTTATGTGTTTGACCTTGATAAAAAGATTCGGGAGCAGTTTTTGTTTCGTCTAAATCTTAAGAAATGGCTGAGTTATAGCATTTTGAATTTCTAGCTTGGCTGACATTTTGAAACTTCCTGATTTTTCTCACGTAATAACAGACGTATTTATGAACAGACTTCGATGTACCTTGGTGTGTACATAGTACATACAAATATCTCGACCTAGTTCGTTGGCGGGCTTCATCCGCCATCTTGTTTCAAAATGGCGGCCATTTAAAAAAAAAAAAAAATTAAATGAGATACCAAAAAATTAGAAAGTGAAAAAGATTTTTTTTTTGTATGTGTTTGACCTTAATAGAAAGATTCCGGAACAGTTTTTCTTTCGTCTATATCTAAAAAAATGGCTGAGTAATAGCATTTTGAATTTCTCTTGTGGCTGACATTTTAAAACGACCTGATTTTTGTCACGCGATAACAGGCGTAATTGTGAACCTATTTGGATGTAACTTGGTCTGTACATAGTACATACCAATGTCTCGACCGAGTTCGTTGGCCAGCTTCATTCGTCATCTTGTTTCAAAAGGGTTGCCATTTAAAAAAGAATTAAATTTAAAATTCAAAATGAGGTATTAAACAATTGGAAAATGAAAAAGATTTTTTTATGTGTATGGCCTTGATACAAGGATTCCGGAGCAGTTTTTGTTTCTGAAAATTTGTTCTTTTGTTTATATCTTAAAAAATGGTTGATTTATAGCACTTTGAATTTCTAGCATGGCTAACATTTTGAAACGATCTTGTATTTGTCACGCGATAACACACGTATTCGCCTATTTCGATGTAAGAAGGCATGTGGATAGTATACATCAACATCTCGACCAAGTTCGCTGGCCAGATTCATCAGCCATCTTGTTTCATAATGGCGACCATTAAATTAAAAAATATATATATATTTAAAGTGAGGTGCAAAAAAATTAGAAATTGAAAAAGGTTTCTTTCTTAAGTATTTGACCTTGATATAAGGATTCAGGAGCATTTTTTTTGTTTTTCTTTACCTTAAAACATGTCTCAGATATAGCAGTTTCAATTTGTATTGTGGGTGACATTTTGAAAAATCTGACTTTTTGCATGCGACAGCACTCCTATATATTAACCGATTCCGATGTGAGTGAGCATGTGCACAGCAATTACTAAGGTCTCGATGAAGTTCACTGCTTAGCCTCATCCACCATGTTATCTTAAAATGACAGGCACTTTAAGAAATTGCCGAATTTGGCAGCCAAATATATGTTACTTTAAAGAAAAGCAGCTTGGATAAAGCTGACTAATTTCGCGAAATTCTCATTCATTATATTGATAAAAAAATAGTATTGAATCTCCTGTATTCTGTTTCCACTAAATTGAGCTTCTTGTGTTTGAATGATATAATTTGGCTTTTTTTAAATAAGGATTATGAAAGCTACCTCTTCCTCCCGGCACTGGCCGGAAGGACTTTTGAATATTTCATACCTTTGACATAGCACATGATATTCAAACCGGTCGGTCCAAAGGGTTCGCTATAACTTACTCATTGTAAAGCACAGACTTCTGTTATATTTTGAAGCTTTCGAGAATATATTAAACAATATTGGTCTTAACATAGTTCTGTGTATTTTTGGAAACACAGCAACTCATATGACACAAAAAAAAAACAGCAAAGATTTCCATTAACAATTTTAGGTAGATTTCGTATGAAATACTACCTATTGGGATCGTTCCTATGCCTATTGGGATCGTTCCTATGTTGGAATTTCTGAAATTTTTTTGCAGATCTACACCGATCATGACTCCTAGAACCTAAAACCACCCTCAGTAAAAAACTTTATCTATCTATCTATCTATCTATCTATCTATGTATATATATATATATATATATATATATATATATATATATATATATATATCACTTTCTTCTGGACACGATAACTTTCGTAATTCTGCACCAATCTCTTCCAAACTGATACATAAAATCAAAGGGCATAAAATCTCGGTCAAGTTCATTAATGGGCAAAATCGGACCAAGGGGATGGAAATAGGGAGGGGTTTAGTGAAAACCGAAAACCCCCCATAACTTCTTAATTTTTGTACATATCAAATCAATTTAAAGTTTTTATTACTTCTAAAAATAGGGCCAAAAATTTATGTATCATAGATTTTTGATAAAGTTAAAAATGAGCTCAAGGGGCGCAAAAAATAGGGTTTTTGGGAGAAAAAAATTCATAACTTCGTCAATTCTCAAGCTATCAATTCCAATTAATTTTATTATAAATCTCCTTAATATTATCTACAATTTTTATATTCACATGTTTTTGATAGGACCAATTCGTACCGCAAAAAAAAAATTAAAAACGAAAACAAAAAGGGGGTTTGAAGAAGTAAAAAATCCATAACTCCTTCAATTCAAAAGATATAAAATCCCCATGAATTTATCATATATCTTCTTAATATTGTCTACAACATGTATATAGACAAGTTTTGGATAGGACCAATTCTTACAGCAAAAACAAATTAAAAATACATAGCGGTTGAAGAAAAAAATCATCTAAGTAAGGGTGTATTCAAATCCAAACTGCGTATTTTCTGACTCATTTTACAATTCATTTTTGCTCTCAAAGGCTTCCAATTGGTACGTTTTCTTACTCAGAAACTATATAATGTACCGTAATGGTCGATATTTTGATAGAGGCAGAATATATTTTTAAAAATGCTGTTAAAGTGGGCATTTTGAACCGAATTTCCCGAAGCGGATTGTGTTGGAAAAATCATTGCATTAAGGATGCACTCAAATCCAAACTGCTTATTTTCTGACTCATTTTTAAATTCATTTTTGCTCTCAAACGCATTTAATTGGTAAAGTCGCTTATTCAGAAACTATATAATGTACCGCAATGATCAATTTTTTTTATAGAGGCAGAATATATTTCAAAAAAATATGTCAAAGTGGGCATTTTGAACGGAATTTCCCGAAGCAATTGTGTTATCACTTTCTTCTGGACACAATAACTTCCGCAATTCCGCACAAATCTCTTCCAAACTGATACATAAAATCAAGGGGCATAAAATCTCGGTCAAGTTCGTTAATGGGCAAAATCGGACCGAGGGGATGGAAATAGGGAGGGGTTTTGTGAAAACCGAAAATCCCCCATAACTTCTTAATTTTTGTACCTATCAAATCAGTTTAAAATTTTTATTACTTCTAAGAATAGGGCTAAAATTTTATGTATCACAGATTTTTGATAAAGTTAAAAATGGGCTCAAGGGGCGCAAAAAATAGGGTTTTTGGGAGAAAAAAATTCATAACTTCGTCAATTCTCAAGATATCAATTCCAATTAATTTTATTATAAATCTCCTTAATATTATCTACAATTTTTATACTCACAAGTTTTTGATAGGCCCAATTCGTACCGCAAAAAAAAAATTAAAAACGAAAACAAAAAGGGGGTTTGAAGAAGTAAAAAATCCATAACTCCGTCAATTCAAAAGATTTCTCCATGAATTTATCATATATCTTCTTAATATTGTCTACAACATCTATATAGACAAGTTTTGTATAGGACCAATTCTTACAGCAAAAACAAATTAAAAATACATAGCGGTTGAAGAAAAAAATCATCTAAGTAAGGGTGTATTCAAATCCAAACTGACTTATTTTCTGACTCATTTTACAATTCATTTTTGCTCTCAAAGGCTTCCAATTGGTACGTTTTCTTACTCAGAAACTATATAATGTACTGTAATGGTCGATTTTTTGATAGAGACAGAATATATTTTAAAAAATGCTGTTAAAGTGGGCATTTTGAACCGAATTTCTCGAAGCGGATTGTGTTGGAAAAATCATTGCATTAAGGATGCACTCAAATCCAAACTGCTTATTTTCTGACTCATTTAAAAATTTATTTTTGCTCTCAAACGCATTTAATTGGTAGATTCGCTTATTCAGAAACTATATAATGTACCGCAATGATCGATTTTTTGATAGAGGCAGAATATATTTCAAGAAATTATGTCAAAGTGGGCATTTTGAACGGAATTTCCCGAAGCAATTATGTTATCACTTTCTTCTGGACACGATAACTTCCGCAATTCTGCACAAATCTATTCCAAACTGATACATAAAATCAAGGGACATAAAATCTCGGTCAAGTTCGTTAATGGCAAAATCAGACAAAGTGGATGGAAATAGGGAGGGGTTTTGTGAAAACCGAAAAACCCCCATAACTTCTTAATTTTTGTACATATCAAATCAGTTTAAAGTTTTTATTACTTCTAAAGATAGCGCCAAAAATTCATGCATCACAGATTTTTGATAAAATTTAAAATAGGCTCAAGGGGCGCAAAAAATAGGGTTTTTGGGAGAAAAAAATTCCTTACTTCGTCAATTCTCAAAATATCAAATCCAATAATTTTATTATACATCTCCTTAATATTATCTACAACTTTTATATTCACAAGTTTTTGATAGGACCAATTCGTACCGCAAAAAAATTAAAAACGAAAACAAAAAAGGTGGGTTGAAGTAGAAAAATTTTCATAACTGCGTCAATTCACAAGATATAAAATCTCCATGAATTTATCATATATCTTCTTAATATTGTCTTCAACATTTCTATAGACAAGTTTTTGATAGGGCCAATTCTTAAAGCAGAAACAAATTAAAAATACATAGCGGTTGAAGAAAAAAATCATCTTATTATGGGTGCATTCAAATTCAAACTGTCTATTTTCTTACTCATTTTTAAGTTCATTTTTGCTCTCAAACGCATTCAATTGCTAGATTGTCTTATTCATAAACTATATAATGTACAGTAATGATCGATTTTTTGATAGAGGCAGAAGATATTTCAAGAAATGATGTCAAAGTGGGCATTTTGAACAGAATTTCCCGAAACGATTGTGTTAGAAACGAAAAATATTGCCCTACTGAGAAAATAATTGTTTATTAATCAAGTTTTAATTAATTGAAAGAAAAATAAAAACACAGGTCGCTTATAAATCTTTTCAAAAATCATGTCAGGCATGTTTCATTTTTTTTTTTTTTAATTAAAAATTAATCTGAAAATGTGCCAGAAAATTTCGAGCTGTTGAGTATGGAAAAATATTTTTTTTAATATCGCCTTAACATGATTCTGATAAAACCAGCTATTTTATAAAAAGGAAATAAAAACTCGTCAAAAGCAGGCAGATAAAACTGTTAAAGTGGATTTATATCTAATAATGATTTAGTTTTTGTTGGTGAAATTAGTATACTTAACTTCGAAATCTACCTCTGCCTGTAGGCCGGGCCGGCAGGGATTTTTTATTTCGAGATCAAAAATGGTACAGAAATTTTATTCAGTTAAATCTACTTTTTAAGACTCGCGCAAAAAATAAAAGATCCATACTTAAAAAATTGGTTTATTTCTATGCCTTTTAAAGCACAAAAGTATTTGAAATGTTATTCTTCCCTTATTGCAGGCTTTTATGTCATTCTGTTTCGTTTATCTTCTTTCGAATGCAGAAGGCATAAACAATAAAAGTAAAATAGTTTACATTAATACTATATCGTTATAGTATTATTATTTAAAGTAAAAAAAAAAGCAGAATAAAAATTACGTTTTATAAAAGAAAATTCAAATCCGGAGTCAGATTCCAATATTAAAGCCGTATAGAGAAAGTTTAAAATTAATGGATTGTTATAAAAAAGTTTAAATTTTTGCTAAATTTATTTTTACATACAATTACTGGAGGAAAAAAGCATTTATGTGTTGCTGCAAGTATTGCTTTATATTATTGTAACAAACAAATACTTATTGTTGAGTCACATGGTAATAGATTTTTAAAAAAATCCATGGCCCAAAATGATTAAATTATCTGGGAATTCTAAAGGATTTTTCCAACGTTTAATGCAAATTCAACTAATATTATTCTATTAAGTATAATCAAATTCTGTAAATATTAAGATATTGTATTATCATCAAGAATATAGAAATGCGCATAATTTCTAGAATTCTAATACAAGGCTCACATTTTGTTTTTTTTATGAAAATCAGTTTTTTTAAAGAAAAAACCTTTCTTTTAGATTCATTTTGCAAACTTTTTAAAGGCTTCGAGAAGTTCATTTCTACTGAAAATGATGCAAATACCTACTACAAAAATATTTCTCAGAAAATACTGGTGTTAAAATGTTGTAAAGACTACTCATTGTTAATGTATCTTACCATATACAGTGGATTTGAGTCTCCCCCCCCCCCCCGGGATTGCACTTATACTCTAAAGCGAAAGCTAGGTTCCCGGGGCGGTCATCCCTGTATTTATTCAAAATTTTTGGTTTATTTAGGACTGAGCATTTGCATGTTTACAAAAAAAAAAAAAAAATTATAAGTTTTGTCCAAATCCAAGCAACTCCTGCTTAATGAAATTATTTCCTTAAGCAATAAATTGCTTTTATTCTATAATATTTTTGAATATTTCATACCTTTGACATAGCACATGATATTCAAACCGGTCGGTCCAAAGGGTTCACTATAACTTACTCATTGTAAAACACAGACTTCTGTTATATTTTGAAGCTTTCGAGAATATATTAAACAATATTGGTCTTAACATAGTTCTGTGTATTTTTGGAAACACAGCAACTCATATGACACAAAAAAAACAGCAAAGATTTCATTAACAATTTTTCTTTCGTGATCAAAAATGGTACAGAAATTTTATTCAGTTAAAGCTACTTTTTAAGACTCGCGCAAAAAATAAAAGACCCATATTTAAAAAATTGGCTTATTTCTATGTCTTTTAAAGCACAAAAGTATTTGAAATGTTATTCTTCCCTTATTGCAGGCTTTTATGTCATTCTGTTTTGCTTATCTTCTTTCGAATGCAGAAGACATAAACAATAAAAGTAAAATAGTTTACATTAATACTATATTGTTATAGTATTATTATTTAAAGTAAAAAAAAAGGCAGAATAAAAATTACGTTTTATAAAAGAAAATTCAAATCCGGAGTCACATTCCAATATTAAAGCCGTATAGAGAAAGTTTAAAATTAATGGATTGTTATATAAAAGTTGAAATTTTTGTTAAATTTATTTTTACATATAATTACTGGAAGGAAAAAAGCATTTATGTGTTGCTGCAAGTATTGCTTTATATTATTGTAACAAACAAATACTTATTGTTGAGTCACATGGCAATAGATTTAAAAAAAAAATCCATGGCCCAAAATGATTAAATTATCTGGGAATTTAACGTTTAATGAAAACTCAACTAATATTATTCTATTAAGTGGTAATCAAATTCTGTAAATATTAAGATATTGTATTATCATCAAGAATATAGAAATGTGCATAATTTCTAGAATTCTAGTGCAAGGTTACCATTGTGTTCGTTTTATGAAAATCAGTTTTTTTAAAGAAAACCTTACTTTTAGATTCATTTTTCAAACTTTTTAAAGGCTTCGAGAAGTTCATTTCTACTGAAAAGGATGCAAATACCTACTACAAAAATATTTCTCTGGAAATACTGGTGTTAAAAAAATGACCAGTGGTGTCTAGCAATGTGGTGTCTTAATCACTAGCACATCAAGAAGTGACAGAAAACTCGATTCAGAATTCAACTTTTATACATATTTAAGCAAAGTTAAGTTAAAGAAAAGCGTGTAAAAATTACTCAATATAAGATGATATTCCGGCAAATGCGGACATCGGCTTTACTGGAATCAATGTTAGTGTGTGTTATGGAGAATGTAAACAGATCATTTTAAAACATTTGAGCCGTGAGAAGAAAAAAATGCAAAACAAGGATTTAAACAGAAAATGAATACTGAATATCTGAAAAAGACCAGAAATAACTTATCGCTTATTTCCTTTAAAATATGTGATCTAATAGAGGCAAAAATCGCAGAATATTTTTGAGAAAGAAGTGTAAAATGGGGATGTAACACAACTAAATATGAATAATATTATTTTAAACTATCAATATAAATATTGCTTCTGAATTGTATATAAATTATACATTTATGTTCGAATGTGTATTATGATAGCTTATGAGGTATCTTTTATTTTTCGCCAGTATAATTACAAATTTTAAATTTTATTCTTCATTTGAAATGTAACTTCTCGTTACTATAGGTAATTAAAACTACATTTATAAATCGTCAACAAGATAAACAAGTAAGAAAAATCATGCGTTAAGCATAGATTATGAAACACTTTCCAACACATACTGAATGCTTAAACAAAACTTCGTTATTTAGGGAAATAAGGTATATAAGTGAACTAAGTAAACATTTTAGAAAACACATAAAACATTTGAAAAACTGATTTCAGCAGTTACCGTCCATAGCAAATATGTATTCCAATTCTTTTGAACAGCCCTGTATTTGATCTGTAGGTTGATATATATACTATATAATGGAGAAATTTAGTTTAGCAAGAAAACACATAACAGGTTGAAATTTCTCTTTCAGCAATTTATGCTAATAGATTTAAACATACTTGTATACTTTTGTAAAACTCTGCAGTTAACCTAATACCTTTATTACACGCCACTATTTAGCTAAAGTTTAATTCAAAGTAAAACACTCTTAAAACTACCGGAATCACATTTCCAGAAATTATCATTTATAGACGGCCATGTATCCAATTCTTTGCGTGACCCAATATGTCATTTTATATGTGTTTTACAAACATTTCTTAGTAAACCAAATGCGGTTCAGCATACAAATGCCTAACTCATTTAAAAATCACCTTTAAGCAATTTGCAATCATACCCAGTAACCACTACGAATTCTTTTGAGTAGCCCTGTATATCAATTGCAGCATTTATACACACCATATACAATGCATAAATATTGTGAAACATAAAAGCACATAACATAATTCATTTCCAGCAATCATCGCTACTTTAAAGTACTTCGGGTACAATATAGTATCTGAAATCTTTTGTGTGTCCCTGTAAATGCTCTGCATTTCGTATTATCCATGAAATAAGTTATAGTAAACCTTAGCGACATATATCTATTTCATCATACATGTAATAGTTTAACATAATTAAAATGCGCCGGAAAAAATTCCCTCCACTTCTATATCATTATGTAAAGGAATTCTTTTGTGCGGCCCTGTAAATGAATAATAACTAATGTTTGGGCCGCATATTGTACAGAAAATACATATTGTAGTCAACTTGATAAATGCATATAAATTTATTATGTTTGAAAGCATGTAACATCATTAAAAATCATTTTAAATGATTTTTTCCCATAGGCCGTAATGTAACGGAAAACTTTTGACTGTCCCTGTAAATGAACTAAACATGCTACAAACTTCTTTTGCAATAGGGTTCGTGCTATGGTAGAGGTCACTAACATCCAAAAATTTCAGAACGATCCGAGTATATTTACGGGAGTTAGAGCGCGTACAGACGGACAGACAAAGCGAAGTCATAAACACTTTTCAACTTTGTTGGAAAGTGTTAAAAAGACAGAAAAGAACAGAAAATGGGAGGTATGAAATAATTATCATGCTTAAATGTAAAAATAATGATGCCTTAAATTTTCTAAAACTCTTATAAATCAATACTGGCCATAAATTTTATTTTTATTATTTCCTAATTCACAGTTTTTATTTCACGATAAGGGAAAACGTGTTTAGTTGTACAGTCGTGGAAAAAAAAAATGTAAACACCCCTTACTAACTCTGCAAAAAATTATCGTAGAAGAAAGTTACCGGTACCACACGATTGATAATAAAGTCTACTTTTAAATGATGTATATGTCGTAGGCTAATTGGAGAATCCATCTCCCTTTTTCCAATTAGCCTGATATTTTTCAGGCTTATTGAAAAGAGCCTAGAAAGCGTTAGGCTAATTGAAAAATGACCACTTATTATCCGATCAGGGTGATATTTTTAGCTCACAGGCTATCAAATCCTGAGAGCTTATGTGCCCGCCGATTCTGTATGTACGTGTGTACGTACGTACGTACATACGTATGTACATAACGAGATAACTCTTGATAGAGATATCCGATTTGCTTCAAAAAAAAATTTCTAGGTTCATTCTGATAAGGTACTTTCCTGATTATTTTTGGGGGTTCATTGGTTAAGGATAAAGGGGGAGAAGGGGGGCTAGTCCCCCCCTTAATTTATATAAAAGGGTTTTTCATGCAGAAATATTCGATTTGCTCCAAATTTGGTATACCGGTTTATTGTGTTAAGGAGCTTCCCTGATTAGATTTGGAAGCTCATTATTTAAGTATAAAGGGGGGAAAGGGGGGCTACCCCTTAATGTAGATAAATCGGTTTTTCATGATGAATTATTCGATTTGCTCCAAGTTTGGTATACCGGTTTATTAAGTTAAGGAGCTGCCTTGATTAGATTTGGAGGTTCATTAGTTACATATAAAGGGAGGAAAGGGGGGGGGGCTATCCCCCCCACACGTAATTTAGATAAAAGGGTTTTTCATGCAGAAATATGCGATTTGCAATAAATTTGGTATACCGGTTAATTATGTTAAGCAGCTTCCCTGATTACATTTGAAAGATCATTATTATGTATAAAGGGGGAAAGGGGGGCAATCCCCTTAAGTTAGAGAAATGCGTTTTTCATGTAGAATTATTCGATTAGCTCAAATTTGGTATACTGGTTTATTATGTTAAGGAGATGGCTTGATTAGATTTGGAGGTTCATTAGTTAAATATAAAGGGAGGAAAGGGGGGGGCGGTAGCACCCCTTCCTTAATTTAGGTAAATGGGGTTTTAATGCAAAATTATTCGATTTGCTCGAAATTTGGTATACCGGTTTATTATGTTAAGGAGCTTCCCTGATTAGATTTGGATGTTCATTAGTTAAGTATAAGGGGAGGAAAGGGGGGCTAGACCCTCCCCCCCTTAATTTAGATAAATGGGTTTTTCATCAGAGTTATTCGATTTGCTCCAAATTTCCTATACCGGTTTATTATGTTAAGGAGCTTCCCTGATTAGATTTGGAGGTTCATTAGTTAAGTATAAAGGGAGGAAAGGGGGGGGCAGACCCTTCCCTCCTTAATTTACATAAATGGGTTTTTCATGCTGAGTTATTCGATCTGATTCAAATTTCGTATACCGGTTTATTATGTTAAGGAGCTTCCCTGATTAGATTTCGAGGTTCATTAGTTAAGTATAAAGGGAGGAAAGGGGGGCTAGACCCCCCCCCCTTAATTTAGATAAATGGGTTTTTCATGCACATTTATTCGATTTGCTCCAAATTTCGTATACCGGTTTATTATGTTAAGGAGTTGCCTTGATTAGATTTGGAGATTTATTGGTTAAGTATAAAGGAGGGACAGGGGCTAGTGTCCCCTTAATTTAGATAAATGGGTTTTTCATACATAATTGTTCGATTTGCTTCAAATTTGATATACCAGCTTATTACGATATGGCTTCCTTCATTTGATTTGGAGGTTCATTGGTTAAGTATAAAAGGGGGGAAAGGGGGCAGTTGCCCCTCTCCTTAATTTAGATAAATGAATTTTCGTGCAGAATTATCTGATTTAGTTTAATTTTTTTTCAACCGGATCCGAACCTGAAGGTTCCATTTGAAGTCAACCCGAAAACCGACCACAACCAGGTTTCGGATTGAGTTCAATTAGAACTTTCAGGTTCGGATCGGGTTGCCGGTGGACGGAGATTATTTTGTATGGCTTGCATCGGATTATAGTTCTTTGGAATATTTTTGTCGGTTAAGATTTGGTTCGGGACGGGTTTCAGGTTGACTTCGAATGGAATTTTTAGGTTTTGGTAGCGTTGCGTGTCCACGGAAACTAATTTGTCTTGTTCGAATCCGGTTATGAATCTTTGGAATATTTTTGTCGGTTATCAGATTTGGTTCAGGATTTCGGGTTTTTTCAAATGGAACTCTCAGGTTCGGGTCGGGTTGCATGTAGACTAAAATTATTTTATCTTGCTCGGATCGGGGTACGGTCTGTTGTAATTTATTTCTCGTGTTTGGGTAGGGTTATGCGTTGATAAACCTAATAAAAAGAAAATTGCCCAGTTAAACTGATGGCATTGAGCTCACAGGCTATTCACACTAACTGTATATTATACTCTTATTTCAAACAATAATGCCCCTCGAAAAATAAATGAAGGTATTAGTCCCCTTATTAAGGGGGGGGGGTATTAGCTCCCCCATTTCTCCCTTTATGCTGAACCAATGAACTTTCAAATCTAATCAGAAAAGCTCCTTATTAGAATGAACCTAGAAAAAAAATTTAACTAAATTAGATAATTCTGTATGAAAACACATTTATCTAAATTAAGGAGAGGGGCAATTGCCGCCCTTTCCCCCATTTTATACCAATGAACCTCCAAATCAAATGAAGGAAGCCATATTGTAATAAACTGGTATATCAAATTTGAAGCAAATCGAATAATTCTGTATGAAAAACCCATTTATCTAAATTAAGGGGACACTAGCCCCTGTCCCTCCTTTATACTTAACCAATAAATCTCCAAATCTAATCAAGGCAGCTCCTTAACATAATAAACCGGTATACGGAATTTGGAGCAAATCGAATAACTCTGCAGGAAAAGCCCATTTATCTAAATTAAGGGGGGGGGGGTCTAGCCTCCCCCCTTTCCTCCCTTTATACTTAAGTAATGAACCTCCAAATCTAATCAGTGAAGCTCCTTAACATAATACACCGGTATACGAAATTTGGAGCAAATCGAATAACTCTGCATGAAAAACCCATTTATCTTAATTAAAGGGGGTCTAGCCCCCACTTTCCTCCCTTTATACTTAACTAATGTACCTCCAAATCTAATCAGGGAAGCTCCTTAACATAATTAAACGGTATACCAAATTTGGAGCAAATCGAATAATTTTGCATTAAAAACCCTTTTACTTAAATTAAGGGGTGGTAGCCCCCCTTTCCTCCCTTTATACTTAACTAATGAACCTCCAAATCTAATCAAGCCATCTCCTTAAAATAATAAACCAGTATACCAAATTTGAGCTAATCGAATAATTTTACATGAAAAACGCATTTATCTAAATTAAAGGGAAAGGCAATTGCCCCCCTTTCCCCCCTTTATACATGATAATGATCTTCCAAATGTAATCAGGGAAGCTGTTTAACATAATTAACCGGTATACCAAATTTATAGCAAATCGCATATTTCTGCATGAAAAACAACCCATTTATCTAAATTACAGGGGGATACCTCCTTTCCTCCCTTTTTATGTAACTAATCAACCTCCAAATCTAATCAAGGCAGCTCCTTAACTTAATAAACCGGTATACCAAATTTGGAGCAAATTGAATAATTCATCATGAAAAACCGATTTATCTAAATTAAGGGGGGTAGCCCCCTTTCCCCCCTTTATACTTAAATAATGAGCTTCCAAATCTAATCAGGGAAGCTCCTTAACACAATAAACCGGTATACCAAATTTGGAGCAAATCGCATATTTCTGCATGAAAAACCCATTTATATAAATTAAGGGGGGAGGGGACTAGCCCCCCCTTTCCCCCTTTATCCTTAACCAATGAACCCCAAAAAATAATCAGGGAAGCACCTTATCAGAATGAATCTATACAAAAAATTTGAAGCAAATCGGATATTTCTATCAAGAGTTATCGCGTTACGTATATGCGTACCTACGTACACACGTACATACAGAATCGGCGGGCACATAAGCTCTCAGGCTTTGATAGCCTGTGAGCTAAAAATATCACCCTGATCGGATAATAACTGCTCATTTTTCAATTAGCCTAACGCTTTCTAGGCTCTTTGCAACAAGCCTGAAAAATATCAGGCTAATTGGAAAAGGGGAGATGTATTCTTCAATTAGCCCGGCTCTTTGCAAAGAGCCGGATTTCTCAATTAGCCTACGACATATATAATTTGATTAGGAGTCCATGTACATATTATAACAAACTATAATTTTGTTTTATGAATAGCAGTACGCAATTCTGACAGCATAAATGAACTGTACACCCTTCAATTACCCTAAAATCAAATCTTTATGCAAATCGTACAATAAGTTTATGAGAAATTAATTATTTTAAAATGATCATATTTTAGAGGCTGTATCCAAATTGAAGTCTGGTACTCGATTGTTGACCGAGAGAACTCGGTCAACCATGTCTCGGTCAACTCGGTGTTGACCGAGACCGATTCTTGATCAAGGCATCTTAAGTGCCATTCAAACAGTCCTTGACGACCTCTAGATTACAGGGTAGCATAAGAAATTTCAAAATATCTAGTCACTTATATGATAGACGGTCGCATAAACACTCATTTTACCAATTTTTAAGCATAATTTGAAACCTACTTGGAAGAAAAATGTGAAATTTTGGATTTCCTTAAATCAGGACTTAATAAATCTAAATCCATCAAAAAAATTGTAGGTTGCAATTCATATTTTTTTCGAATATTAATTTCATAATTCATAATTCATATCATAAAATTAAATGAATTGCACATTCAGCGTATTTACGTTTGGGTATTTTAGTATTATTGCTACACAAAAAAATAGCACATTAGGAGTATAATTTCAGGAGATATTGTTAAAAATATGAAAATGTAATTTAACAATAGAACCACTAAATTTTGAATGTTTATAATTCAAAAACTTATCATTCAAATAATTTGAAATTTGCTGTCTAGGCATAGTTTGAAATATTAAAGATTTGAACTATCTTGTTAAAATTGGGTATTGCCATTTAAAAAAATGAAGTTTAGGTTCTTTTTAATATCTAGATGCCCCTCTAAGCTAATTTCATATACACAATTTAAAATTAGACTTTATTTCCAATCATTCGGTACCAGTAACTTTCTTGTACGATAATTTATTCAGGAGGTAGTAGCGGTTGGTTTAAACCGTTTGAAGCCCTCATCGTAAAAGTATGATCATAAATGATTGAAAAGAGCTTTTTACAGAATTTGTTTGCAGAAAAAGTAGAGTATTACAATAATTCATTCAAAACAAACTGATTTTAAGAAGCATAATCCAATTACACGTTTCTTGTCATTTAGGTACACACTTTTGAAAAAATAGTCAAAATACTATAATATATATTTATATTTCTCGTATAAAATTTATTCAACTGAATTTATTTTTAAGTACCTGTCACAAAGTAATAGGCTTTCAGTTTAATACATTGAAACATCGGTGTCATTCGAAGCACTCAAGATCTTAAACGTTTTTGCACTGTTATTCTTTATTTATTTCATTATTGGCTTTTATTTTATTCCACATTCTCCTGTTTTTTTGGAAAGCAGTTTAGAGACTGCAGAAACAATAACGATCCAATACGAGATGGTGTGGGTTGATTGTGGAAACCACTTTCTCTGAAATTGATTGCACTGTGGATTAGCAAAGAAGAGTAAAAATAAATAATAACAATAAAGCTAACACAAACGAACCAAACATAAATGTTAGTCTTAATGAAATGGAAATAACAATAAAGTGCAGACTAAGGATTTAAAAAATAAAAGATACCACATGTCTTAATAAGGATTACCCATGGGATTTCTTTAAAGTATATGATCGAATGGAAGCAAAAAGAGATAAGAAATTTTTTTTGAAGGAAACATTGAAAAAGACGACACGCAACTTAATCTGAGAAATAATCGTTTTAAATGATTAAGAACTATACATAAATTGTTTAAGTTTTATTTAAGTTAAATGCGCCACAGTCACATTGAATCTTTTCTTTTAAAAACGTATATTAAAAATATTTCGATTAATGACGGCGTGCCTTTCATAATTTGAAACAAAAACGATCTTAGAAAGTTGACGACTCTAAACATTTAACAAATAAATCTTTGTTTATACACTGTAAAAATTAATATTAAAAAGTGCAATTAAATTATCGCAATACTTTTTGAGAAATCCAAAAAGAATTAAATACTCTTTTCAACTTTAAAAAATCACTATCATTAGATATTTAAAACACATGGAATTTTAAATTAATTTGACCTACATTATATACATTTTAAGCAGACTTTTTGTATAAATATTAAACGTTAAAACATAGATTGGTGATATTTGGTGAATGTTTAAATCGGAAAGTAAAATGTATATATACGTGTGTGTGTGTAACAGAATTAATCCATATTTGTTTTAGAATATTTTAAAAATCTATTTAAAATCAACAATTCCTTCAACGCAAAGAAAAAAACTGCTAAATGTTCTAGTTCATAGTCTTTTTTTTTTCACGAGAAAAAATAGGTAAAATATATTTAGCTGAATCAACTTTTTAAGTACCTTGAACAAAGTAGTATAGGTTTCCAGTTTAATAAATAGGCATCATTCGAAACACGGAAGAATTTGAAAGTTTTTGCAATGTTGTTCTTTCTTTATTCTGTTCATTGGCTTTTACGTTATTCGGTTTTCTCCTGTTTCTTTGAAAAGTAGGGGTGGGACTGGAGAAACAATAAACATCCAAAACGGGATGGTGTCAGTTGATTGTGGAGAGCTCTTTCGCTAGAAGTGGTCATAGATTTGAAAAAAAAAAAAAAAAAAAAAAAAAAAGATTTGTAGAAATGGACACTATTAAAGGTTTTCTTTTTAAGATGAAATGGTGAACAATATAAAGCATACCAAGAATTTAAGAAATGCATGTCTGAAAAACAACAAATAATTATTTTTTATGCCTTCTGTTGCAGCATATTATATATATAATAGCGTTAAGTGTATTACACTTCCGGAGTAAACTCATCCGGATCCCGGTAATCTTTTGTTAAAATTATTTTAATTTTCAGAGCTTTAATTTTTTCCATAAAACTGCATAAGATTAATCTTTTTAGAAAGATTGGGAAAAACAATAACAACTTGAGTGATGAGTTATATCGAAATATGCGTTTTTGCGATATATCTTGCGTTGAAAATCGTATCACCCAGCAATCAGCGATGGTAAATAATATGCGTTTTATTCCTTTCAGATTCATTAACATATATACCATGGATGCAAAAATTTCGCTCAACGGCAATATAAAACATACAAAACTAAAAACATTTTGCTGCTTTTGCAATCATTTCACGATTTCAAAAATAATGTTTAATCATGAAAGTTTCCGCTTAAAATATAGACCATTGAGCGCACTAGCACTATAGTGATCTGAACGAAATCCCTGCATTAAAACTTTCTTTAAAAATGCCAGTTTAAGGCATGAAAAGGTGTATATTAAATGCAATATTGTTAGAATTTTTATATTTGGACTGTTTTAATTATTTGTTCATAGCCGTGAATGACCCTTGAGAATGACACCATTATTATTCCTAAAAATATATTATTTCTAGTGGTATCACGAGTGAATTTTTACTGCTTCGATTTGATTTTTCTATCTTATAACGTATATTCTAAGCACCAGTCAGCTAATCGCTTGTGCGTAAGAGTTTGTGGGTTCGATTCCCACTTGTTCCATTGCACACACACTTTGTGTGGAACTCCCAGGGTGTATTTCTCTTGTGTTGTAATATTTCCTTGTGCTATCTTGTCACCGACTTATAAGCGCGCTCTCATGTCAAGCACACAACTCGTATGTTTGTTATTCAATAAATACATAAATAAACGTATGTTCTTTTTTACTATTAGCTAATATTATTTTTAGGAATTGAAGTCTTATAAACTTTTTTGTTTATGTTTAATTATTATCTTAATTACAAATATAGGAAGCTTTAACTGAGTAAACTCACTCATTTTACCCCAAACCTAAAATAGTTAATTGACAATATGTTTTAAAATAGCATCATTAGTACTTTAGAGACTGTGTGAAATGGCGCCACTAGGATACGGACCAGGGATCTCATGATCAGGAGACGAGAGTGTTAGCATCGAGCAAAAGTCCAAGCCAGTTACTCTAATGGCCGTATTCACCAACTAATTCGACACAGAGTTTTACCGATAACCTCGGTCGAACGCTCAAACGGTATACACCTTTAATCCTGATTGGACGTCTCCTTAATAATGTCCAATCAAATGTTATCGTGAATGCCATTTGAAAGTTCGACCGAGGTTTTCTAGGTCGAGGTAGATTGTGAATACGAGCATTAGCCAATAACTCGCTTTATACTGATCATGTGATCTGAGACCGTTACACGCTCCATCCCCAGTGAGAAAGACATCTTGTTGATGTCTAGCGAGGGATATGCATTCGTGAGTGATGCTGTCGTACGCATGTGTGATGCGCAGTACGACAGGCTTATGTGCTGTGAGCGTTTCACAGGCTTTGCTTGCTGGAAATGATTTATTTGGCGCTGTCATCTGTTGGTTATGAGACGAGATGATTGTTGTTGAAGGTTGCAGTTTTTGCATATTTGTCCTGGTCACCACTTTAGAGGTGAGTGAATTGGCGCCACTGGGATACGAACCAGGGATCTCATGATTGGGAGGCGAGAGCGTTAGTGTCGAGCAAAAGGCCAAGCGAGTTACTCTTAGCCAGTAACTCGCTTTATACTGATCATGTGAGATGAGATCGCTACAGTACTAATTTGCATGTTTTTGTGAAAAGTTTTTCAAATTGTGTGAGTGAAGTTAATTTGCATATTCTATGTCATTATTTTACCAAATCAATTAAGATTTTTCTTGCAAATTAAGTTTGAATGCAAAATTGGCGTTTTTATAATTATTTTATCCCATCTGACCCTATAAGTCATATAAGATAAAATGTATTGCTTCATAGTTCTTTTTATATTGCGATGCTATATCATCTATATACATATTACGCTATCGTAAGTGGCACAGAAATAGCGATTATTTGTTAATTGTTTAATGTCAACGCCGGAATGAAACGCATCTCATTGGTTATAGAACAGCATTTAATCATGGAGGAAAGAGATATATGGAGATGCAGTATGCTGTAAAAACGGTTTGCAATATGATGCGCGTTACCTCTCAATTTTAAATGCCCTCATTCACCACAAACAAAACAAGCACGTGGAAAAGGGACCAAATTCTTTGACATCACCCGTACATATTTTCTCTAAATGAAAATGATCTGCTTATATTTAAGCATTCTAAAGTAGCATTTCATTGTAATATGAATTAAAAACTGTATTACTAAAAGTTTTCTTTTTTGCGAAAGCATGTGGTGGTGTTTCGGCCGAATGTAGCGGATTTTAGGGTTACATTTTTAGCGTCACCCTCAGCCACCCCACTTCATCTCTATTCTTTCTCATTATTCTCAGGCATTTAATGCATCTCCATACCTATAAGGGGTGTTACCATAGGGGGACGCAGTTCTGTCGCCAAATGCCGCCAAGTTTGGGCCAACTTGACGATATATCACCAAATTTGACGACCAAAATTAGGCGCCAAAAGGGACACCAACTAGGCGATATCTCTAATATTTCGTCAAATTCCCAAAGACTTCTATTGTAAACCAATAGTGTTTATTTTTCACAGAAAATCACAAATTGAGATTTTTTAATGCAACAAAAAACAATATCAGCTAAAGGGATTCTATTAATTATACTTAAGGGGGTCCAAGTAAATTAAATTGTGAATTGCAATTTTAACATAATACAATGCTTAGCATGCTTTCCCAAACATAAATTTTAAGGTAGAACAAACTGGTCGCCAAGGGCGGCTAGTTCCTTCAAAAATGTAAACACGTCATTCTGATGGGCTATTTTCTAGTAATCTAATAAAAGCAGAAAAAGAGCGAAGTGTAAAAAGAGATTTAATATAGTACGATAATATACCGGGTGTCCTAAAAAGGACTGACTGATTTTAAAATTCAATAACTTGCAAACGGTGACAGATATTTAAAAAATTCTTGCAGGAGGTTTATGCATAAGGTCAAAAGTTTTATTACAGTGATTTTCGATTTTAGTTTGAATTACAAACGCTGATAGATGGCGCTGTAAGCAATAGTCGCTAAATACAGGCTCGATTTTTGGTCCTTTCTCTTGTTTCATGCGGAAAAAGGAGATGGAAATGTATTATCCGGGCCACGAAGTTCCAAAAATCGAGCCGGAATTTAGCGTCTATTGATCGCAGCGCCATCTATTGTTTGTAATTCGAACTAAAATTGAAAATCACTGTAAAAAAAATTTTGACCTTATGCATAAACCTCCTGCAAGAATTTTTTAAATATCTGTCACCGTTTACATGTTATTGAATTTTAAAATCAGTCAGTCCTTTTTGGGACACCCGTTATCTTTTACTATAATTATAAAAGTTTTGTTTTGTTTGTTAAGATTTCTTTTTACTTGGGTTAAGGACACCGTGGTTACAATATATGATTTCTTTTCGTTAATCTCTTCTTTTCTTTTTCGCCTCGCGATTAATTTAAATAAAAAAGTGTTTTCAGAACTATAGAATAAACCCTGATCGGCAAAATACTTTTATTTAACAAACAATTCAAATACTGCTTGTCAAAACTACCTCACTCAAAAGATATTCAAAGAATAATGTAATAAATGTCACTTATCATCATAAAATACCGGGTGTCCCAAAAATGACAAAAAATTCTATAACTTGCAAACGGTGACAGATATTAAACAAATTCTTGCCGGAGTGTTATGTAAGATGTCAGGCGTTTTTATGCTGCGATTCTCAGTTTTATATACAAATAGCATCGATAGATGACGCTGCAAGCAATAACCTCTAAATCCAGGATCGATTTTTCGGCCTCTTTTTTATTCCACGCGAAAAAAGGAGATTAAAATGTATTGAATGGATCTTGAAGTACCAAAAATCGGGTCTGGACTGAGCACATATTGCTCTCAGTGCGCCATCTATTGTTTGAAATTTGAACTAAAATCAAGAATCACAGTAAAAAAACTCCTGACATCATGCATAACCCTCCTGCAAGAATTTTTTTAATACCTGTCACTGTTTGCAAGTTATTGAATTTTAAAATCCATCAGTAATTTTTGGGACACAAGGTATATATATCCTAAAAGTGTTTACATTAAACAGAAAGATTTAAATAACTTTTTAATAAGCAGACTTACTAGTTTTGTACTCACAACGGTGACATTCTCGATGATAAAATAAGCTATTTTCGTAAAAAAAAAAAAAAAAAAAAAAAAAAAAAAATCAAAATAATTTATTTCACATCGCAACTTAGCAGTTTTTTTTTTTTTTTTTTTTTTTTTTTTTTTTTTTTGTGAAAATTGGTTATTTCAATATTACTGATTTTGAGAACGTCGCCAGTAATATGCACCAAACTAGTAAGTCTATTTAATAAATGTTTTTAAGACTTTGCGTATAGTATTATCACTTACAGCATATATATTATTTTTATTTTAGTAATAAAAAATACTTGCCAAAACGAGCTGTAATTTTGGATTGTTTTTTTTATGATTCTAGAAATTCATTTATGTGAAATATTTATTGAATAATATATATATATATATATATATATATATATATATATACATCGAATATTAAGTTCGAATTATATAAAACGTGAAATTTATATAAGAAAGATATATGTACTTAACCAATAAAAATGTAACTGAAATCAATTTACTGTCTTCAAATATGTGAATTCAAAATTTCAGTTTTTACGTTATGTTTAAAATACTACATGCAGTGCCATTTATTTTATAACTAGCAAAAATAAATTTAACATTAGGAATTCAAAACTAAATAATTATCGATATACTAGCAGAACTACCCGGCTTCGCCCATGTCAATTATAAGAGACCTTCCATGTAAAATAATAAATTAAAATGAACTACTATAGTAATCACAATAACTGAGATTTGTGCATTCCCGTCCACAAATCATTAAAATGACAATTAGAAAACATACGTTATATTCTCGTCAATATAATAAAATGTCTGAGCTTTAATATTACAATGCCCGTTTTCTTCGGCTGGTGTAACAGAAAAATTTGTAATTTTCTGACAATTCGAAAAACAAATCGACCAAATGGAATATCATATAGTCAAATTCTCGTTTGTATGGCATTTTTATAGATATTAAATAGATTTTAAAGTGATTCTCAAGCATGAATATTTTTTAAATGTGCGTGCAATTACAAAAGATTATTTAATTGCTCAAAAACGCTGCAAATAATTCAGTACTTGTTTGTTTTCGTGTAATATTTCATAACTAAATTGGTAAACGAAATTAATACGCCAAAATAAAATAAAATAAAACACGAATTTAACAGATATCAAATCGAACTACTTAAAATAATCTATTATGTATAGAAAATGCAAATGGGAATTTCGTTCCGGCTGCTTATAACTTGAGTTCTTCTGAATGGATTTCAATGCGACTATCAGTTTCTCAGGAAAGGTTTTAGTGTATCACATATTGTTTTATGTTGCTTAGTCATAGAATTATAGGGAAAAGTTTTATAATCATGTGAACCCGATTATGAAAGATTAGTATTTTAAAAAAGATTTTTATTAATGGACTTCCTTGGAACTTGCATCGTTTCTTGGACAATTTTACATGGATGGTTTTAGTATATTGCATTTACGTCAGGCAGTTATATATAAAATTATGGAAGAAAGTTCAATAATTAGATGAGGCAGATTATAAAAGGTTAGCCTTTTAAAAAAGTTCTACTGGACAGATTTTGATGGAATTTGTGCTGTTACTATGCACGCATTTTTTCTATAATGGTTTTAGTATATATCCAATTTTGCTCTACATGTTATAGAGTTAGCTGAAAAGTTACTAATCAGTTGAACCCCATTCGGAATGATTAGCCTTTTAAAATGTTAGATAATTTTTCAGGGATAGCTTTAGTATATTGCATATCGGTCTATCATTCTTAAACCAAGTTTTACTGTAAATCATCAACTAAAAAATTTGGCCCTTAAGAACCGAAGTTTTGTCTTAAACATTAGAAAGTATAATAGCGCAGTGGCGTTAGTAACGTTTTCATCTACGCGGAAGGACGTTTCAGATAAAGACCCATATTGCATTAAAATGACGGATAAAATTCACCGATATATTTCATTTAATCCAGGATTCGTTTGGAGAAACCGACCAGCACAGCGAGCGAAATGTGCTACTCAGATTATAAGGGAATTATAGTGAAAATATTCGCGATTAACTGCTACCTATAATACCAAAGTACCATAAATGCTTTTTCGTGTAGTTTTTGAGAAATCTAAAAAATACACAAAATATATTAGTGTTTCAAATTAAAAACGATTTTTATTTATGTTCTGTTAATGCGCAGTGTATCAGGTACCTTTAAGCACGGGTATCCTAAGATTCATTGCCTATAATTTTTAAACGGAAACTCACACTAATCAGAAAACCCAAATTATTAAGCGATTAACATGAAAATGACGTCAATCGATGAAGCTTTGTTTAAAATGAGAAAGCTAACTCTAAAAAAAAATAGTTGTTATGTTTTAATTTCAATTTAATATAAAACGTACAAAAGTAGATTTTACATCATGGTATTTGATGTAAATCTACACTGTAAAAAAAATTCCGCAACGTTCCTGGGAAAAAATGGGCAGCTGAGTTGCCCATTATTTCCAAGAAACATTTCTTGAAAATGACTGGTACTTTACTGTATATGTTAAAAACTTTCTACAGAAATGCCAGTAAGTTTCCTGCGAAATACCAGGAATATTTCTGTTGACAGCAAAACATTACTGACATATTCAAGGCTGGAGTAGCACAAGAGCGAAAAATGTCCAGACCAGGGATCGAACCTGGATACTTGTCGTGCCGTGCCAATGCCTTACCTGTTAGGCTATCCGGACCGATACTTGGCTGACATAATTCACTCTGGATGTTCGTTCCCTTCATTATGACATTACTGACATTTCACAATTTTTACATTTCCAGTTGACAATTTTCGCTTTATTATCATTATTTGTTAGAATGAAAAAATATTTTGAAATTGACATCAAAATTATTATTTATAATTTACACGAAAAAATAAATTTTCAGTTAAAATTCAATAAAGTAAATATATATGTGATATATTGTTTCTGAACTTTGCTTAAAATTTAAAAATATATAAATGTAAATAATAATTAGAAAAAAAATCTAGACATAAAATATTTTGGATTTTCGTCAGTGATTATGTTAGTTTACAAGTTAGATAAAATACATATAAATTTTCATGAAAAAAAAACCTAAACGTAATTGTATATTTTTTCCGAAAAAAAAAAAAAAAATTCAAATTTGCAGCAATTCAAAGTGTCAAATATATGTCAAATTTAAATCAAATTGTAATAAAGTGTTAAAATATAAAATTAATTAAAAAAGAAAAAAAAAAGTCAAGAGGTAGCATCGAACCCGGGCCGTACGGGTGGCGTGCAAGCTTTCTGCGTCCACAGCACGAAAGACACGTTGAGAGCTGCAAACTAATGGGTATTTGAAACGTATGCTAAAACTCGGCATCTAATTTCTGAAAATCTAAGGCCCATTTGAAGAAATCCTTTCACAAGAATAATTAGAGATAAGAACTCTAAAACATACTTTAAATTAATCAAAATAGGTGAGAATCATATTTGATTGTCCCCTGGTTAATGCAGATCCAAATAATAGGTGTATTTTTTTTTACACAGTCTGCTCGTTAAAGATTTCACAGACAAGTACGAGAGATAATCTCTTAGTGATGTCACAGAGGTATTGTATTTTCATCTGAATTATCTTGACAATAGAGACGTAAAGGATTATGTCGTCTATTGATTTATTTGCATTCCATATTGATTTTTTTACATTCATTTAAGGAATTCGTTTTCGACACTCGCGCGCGAGCAACGGATTATAGGAAAAAAAAAAAATAAATAAATGGCGGCCGCAGCGTTTTGCTGTTTCCAACTTTTGTTCAGGAACGTTTCAGATAAGAAAACCAGAATTTCACAGGAAAGAGCTAAATTATTCTGAAAACCTGATAAAAGGCGAAACGTTCCTGGATTTTAGATGGAAAGTTACCATTTTTTTTTACAGTGTAAGAATGTTATCACTGCATTCAAAATATTAAAACATTTACCTAAATGGTATAACTAAAGAAACAACATTATAACGAAAGAGGAAATAAATCATAGCAACTGGTTTTTAGAGCAAGTTTGACATCATATTTAACGAAATGGACGTCATAATTTATTGAAAGTGATTTGTGTCTCTGATCCTTTTTCTTGGAATAGAAAAGCCTGTATTTTAGTGAAATTCTAATTTCAAATATATTAAATGGAGGCTTTAAGTTTTCTCAAAGCCTTGAAGTTTTTATTTAAAATATGAGAAATGCGCATTTTCTGCTAGAGAGACATCAATTAAAAAAAATGTAACAATATATCGAGAGAGACTGAATTTGTATTGGTTTATGAAAAGAAACTACATGCGTTTGCCTTTTTTTTTAATTACTTGTGCCGTTTTTTAAGGTATGGCACACAATAAATTAATTCAGATTCTCTCGCAGTATTTTTGCATTTTTGAAATCGACGTCATTCTAAACAGAAAATGCACATTTTTCATATATATATGTATAAACTTCAGAATAAAACATCATTAGAAAGCAGTGTCAGTTAATCAGAAATTGACGTCATATTTAGCAAACGATTTTTATTATTATTATCTTTTTCCTAAATTCTTTTCTTGAAATTCAAACGCCTGTATTAAAATAGATTTTTTAACTGTAAAACATTCAAATGGAGATACTACGTCATTTTAACACACGTTTAGTTAACATTTTTACATATGTATACGGAAATTTTTCGTTTTCTGATCAGAAAGACATCAATTTCAAAAATACAAAAATATAGCGAGAAAACTCTGAATTTTTATTGCAAAAAAACAAACAAAATACACGCATTATCATTTTCTTTAAATTACTGTGCCGTTTTTAGTGTGAGGCAACAGGAAATAAACGGTTGAATTATAAAATTTAAAAGAGTTATTTCTATAATGTTAAACTATGGAAGGTGGTAGAAAAAAGGAATAAATAGTGGTCTGATGGTATTTTTAAAGTCGACAGTGATCTTTTCGACGTTCTAAAACGTATGTACATCGAGTTTCGTGCAAATCGGTCAAAAATTAAAGATTTGTATAAAGGACATACATACAGAGAACGGCTTATATATATATAGATCTTGCGTTAAAAATCATATCACCCAGCAATCAGCGATGGTAAATAATATGCGATTTATTCCTTTGACATTTATTAAAATATAGACCATGGATGCAAAAATTTGCCCAATGGCTCTATACAACATACAAATCTAAAAACATTTTACTGCTTTTAGCAATCATTTCGTTTTCAAAAACAATATTCAAACATGTATGTTTCCGCTTAAAATATAGACCATGGAGCCCATCGACAATATACCGATCTGAACGAAGTCCATGCATTAAAACTTTCTTTTAAATTGCCAATTTAAGACAAGCGAAGGTGTGTATTAAATACGATATTGTTAGAATCTTTATATTTGGACTGTGATT
The DNA here is from genome assembly GCA_963932465.1 of Maratus speciosus. Taxonomy (NCBI): domain Eukaryota; kingdom Metazoa; phylum Arthropoda; class Arachnida; order Araneae; family Salticidae; genus Maratus; species Maratus speciosus. The sequence continues at coordinate 169,542,777 of OZ010790.1, read as the reverse complement.
TTTTGCTCAAAGTGTTGAATGGCTCTGTAGCGATCTCATCTCACATGATCAGTATAAAGCGAGTTACTAGCTTAGAGTAACTGGCTTGGCTTTTTGCTCGACGCTAACGTTCTCGCCTCCCGATCATGAGATCTGTGGTTCAAATCCCATCAGCGCCACTCACTCCCTAAAGTGGTGACCCGGACAAACACGTAACAACAACCTTCAGCAACAATCATCTCCTCTCATAACCAACAGATGGGAGCACTAAATAAATCATCCCCGGCAATCAAAGCCTGTGAAATGTTCGCAGCACAAAGCCTGTCTTCACACGCATCACATATGCGTTCGACAGCATCATTCACGAGTGCATATCGCTTGTCAGACTGCAGCAATACGTCTTTCTCACTGGGGATGGAGCGTGTAGTGATCTCATCTCACATGATCAGAATAAAGCGAGTGGCTTAGATGCCGTATATTATCCTGGCCGCCATCTTGGATGTTTTGAGATTTCTTGGCTATTTTATGTTAGCGATCATTATCGATATGGAATCCGTGTGACGTGTGTTTTCTGGCATGGCGTGTCTTGGCAACTCTGTTTTTTATCGAGATTGTGTTGCGAGTACGCGAGAACGCCGTTTTTGCTTGTGATATCGTGTTGTGTTTCTGTCAATTATTTTTATGTTAAATTTATTTGACTGAATATGGATTTGATTGAATATGGATTCTGTAGTCCGTTTAAACGATCTTGCTGAAGTAATTAAGAAATATGAGGAAATTTTGACGAATAAAGGAGGTTTGTTTACAGAGCGTCAGTGCGTATTCATAAGCCTATTTTTGAAAATGACAGTGATGCTAGCAGGTATTTCATGCTTGAGCTTTCACGAAAGCAATTACTGATTGCCGCTTTAGCGAGTTTTGTTTATTATTAACCATTTGGAGAAATGGTTATTGTTCTCGTCAGGGTAGGAAATCAAAAGCATATCTGAAGGTTTTTATTGGTTTAATCCGTATTTTATTCGTTTTTTGATTGGTCTCTACAGTAATCTGTATTTCCCTTGACTTTCAACAGAGATGGATACCTTCTGTTACCACTATGACAAAAAAATAATAAAAACTACAAAAAAAAAATTAATAACTCAGAAATAAATTGAGATACAGCTTTCAAACAAATTGCATTTTAAAGTAAATTTTTTTCTCTATCCGACGGTGTAAAAAGTAATATTGTCGGATGTTTTGAAGTTTAAGAATGAAATTTCATTTAAAATTGGTAGACAGATTTCTTGGAAATCTGCCAATGGAAAAGCCTTTTCCCGAACAGCGAATGAAATGCTTGGATAAAACGTAAGTTTCAGGTGGAATGAAAATGAAAGAAAATTAATAACAATTTCTGCCAAAGAGTTAATTTTAATTTGTAAGATTTTCACGTGCAAAAGAAAAATGGTATAAGCCAATTAAAAATAAAAAATAAAGATAAATAGGACCGGAATGAATACATATAAATATTTCACACCAAATACGAGTCGCAGGCGATTTTTGTCGCTTGGAATTTTTACGTGTAATAACGCTATTAATGTTTAATTCATGGCGTACGTAATGTATGATCAACTCCGTGCGATTTTTTATGTCTTAAATTTTAGTCTTTGAAAAAATCATTTTCCAAATGGTCGTTGTAATTTGTTAAATTGCTTCTTTATTTATTTATTTTTTTTATTACTAGGGGGCTCGGCCCCCTACGAGCTACGCTCGCCAACCCCCGTCCAGACACCGCAGGCTCTAAATGCACGCTAATTTGATCGGCTTTAAAAAGATTTCGAAAGATTGAATTATAATTTAAAAAACAGTGGCGATCTCCCTATAAACGAATTTCTATTCATTTCTCTTTGATTGGGGAATATTAACGCCAAATTCGCTGCGGTACTACTTGATTATCCCGTCGACCAATTTCGCCAAATTATATAAATCGCCAAACCACTCGCCAAATTATACAAATTGACATAATTTTTATTTTAAATAACGAAAGAACAAATAAATTCGTACAACATTAATAAAAATACAAATAAAACGTCGAAATAATAATAACTTGATGACGTAGACACGTGTAACAACATTTCAAAATAAGCTAATATAAAAGGAATTAAGTAAACAGAGTCTTTGTCTCCTGGTATTTTTTAACAAAGCGAAAAGAAAGTTCTTTTAAATGAGACATTTTAAATTAATCGTTTTTAATCTGATGTAATTTTTACCAAGCTATTCTTTCTCTTTTAAATAATCGCGTGAAAGTACTTTTGTTAGCAATGAAATATTATTTGCTCTTTCCTAACAAAAATAGTTGAAAATATCCTCTCAAAATATTAAATAAATGTCTAGCGCAATTTCTAAATGTAAACTTTTTTGCAATATTATTTTGTGTTCATTGTATGTAATAACTATAATGTGACGTAAATATGACGTAATTTCTCCTAAGACTTCTAACGCATGTTAATGAATTTATTATTTTACAATATCATTTCTCTTTTAAAATTCACGTGTGTACTTTTTATGACGTAATTTTTAATAGGTTCCTGCTTTTTATACGCAATTATTTAATTTTAATTTGAAAGTATCTTTTCTGTTTATGATAGTCACGTGTAAATAATTTTTTAATTTGAAACAAACATTATTGCTTGCGCTTTTTATACAGTTGGCAACAGTTTAAATTAGTACAATTTTCTGAAATCTGTAAAAAATATCTCTAGAAATGCTGAAAATTTGAATTTAAAATAGAAATAAAACCTGAAAAAATGAGTCAAAATAAAAAAATTAATGCAATCTGCACTCCGGCAAATTCTAACGCATAAAATGATCTAAAAATGATTACTCTGTCATGTATAGTTTTTGCTGCTATAAAACTTTTTTAGTGGAACGATTTTGTCCAACTTTAGCATTAAATATCTCTTAAAATAATTCTTCGATTTGAAAACTATCTGCATCAGCGTGTTTATCAAACATTTCTGTATAAAACCACTGATTTTCATATTTTTGTATGCATTATTTTTCTCAATATTAACGAAGAAAGACCTCCGGTCACAAAAAATTCAAAACCGGCGGCGGCGGCGGCGGTGACAGCGGTAGTTACTTTTTTTTAGAATAGAGAGATTATTATTATTATTGCATTTTATTTTCGTTAAGCCTAACATGCTTATAAATCGGTGCTTGACGACATTTACTACTCGGCGGTAAAGGGGTTTTCACGCCAAGAAATATTCCAAGATGGCGGCCCTGGGAATTTATGACATCTGTTCCAAGCGAGTTTCTAACTTAGAATAACTTGATTGGTCTTTTGCTCGACGCTAACGTTCTCGCCTCCTGATTATGAGATCAGTGGTTTAAATCCCATCGGCGCCACTCACTCTCTAAAACTCCATTGTTATTCCTAAAAAATATGTTATTTCAAGTGGCATCACGAGTGAATGTTTACTTTTCGATTTGATTTTTCTGTCTTATAACATATGTTCTTTTTTACTATTAGCTAGCAAATTTATTAAGAATTGAAGTCTTACAAATTTTTTGTTTATGTTTAATTATTATCTTAATTACAGATATAGGAAGATTTAACTGAGTATACTTATTTTATCCCAAACCTAAAATAGTTAATGACAGTATGTTTTAAAATAGCATTTTTTAGTACCTACTAATTTGCATGTTTTTGTGAAATAGTTCTTCAAATTTTGTGAGTGTAGTTCATTTACATATTCTATGTCATTATTTTACCAATTTAATTAACAATTTTCTTGCAAATTATGTTTGAATGAAAAATGGGCTGTTTTTATAACTATTTTTCCCCCCACTGATCCTATTAGTCAGATAAGATCAAATTTATTGCTTCATAGTTCTTTTATGATGCAATGATGTATCATTCTTTTAAAAATGTATTCACGTCATTCAAATGGGCTATTTTCTAGTCTATACTAATATTATAAAGAAGTAAAGTTTGTTTCTTTGTTAGAGGTAATCTCTGGAGCTACCGAACCGATTTCAAAAGTAATGGTATCAAAATGATGGCGTTAGTCTAACTTAGAACATAGGCTATATTTTATGCCGGTGCCACTACCCCGAAGGGGGTGCAGGAGCAAAAAAGTTCTAAAAATGCGATTTTTGCGTTACTGAAGGGCCTAGAAATATGAAATTTGGAATATTAGTTACTTATAAGATATAAATGATGTCTAAGATCAGTTCTTAAACAATTCGAAATTTCAAAGGGGTGAAAATGCACAAAAAGCGTTCTAAAAAACGTTCTAAATGATAGTTTCTAAACAATCTCAAGAAATACCAAACCGATTAAAAAAATATTGGCGTCAAAATGATGGTGACAACGCTTGCTCCAAGATAGGCTTCATTTTATGTCGGTGCCACTACCCGAAAGGGGGTGCAGGAGCAAAAAACGTTCTAAAAATGCGATTTTTGCGTTACTGGAGGGCTTAGAAATATGAAATTTGAAATATTAGCTACTTATTAGATATAAAGAATTTCTAAAATCAGTTCTTAAACAATTCGAAATTTAAAAGGGGTGAAAATGCCCGAAAAGCGTTCCAAAAAACGTTGTACATGGTGGTTTCTACACAATTTCTGGAAATACGAAACCGATCTAAAAAATAATGGCGTCAAAATGATGGTGAGAACCCTTGCTCCAACATTGGCTATGTTTTATGTCGCTGCCACTACCCCAAAGAGGGTGCAGGAGAAAAACGTTCTAAATTGCGGATTTTGCGTTACGAAAGGGCTTAGAATCGTGGAATTTGGAATGGTAGTTAGTTATAAGATATCAATGATCTCTAAGGACATTTCCTAAAAAAAATCGAAATTTAAAAGGAGTCAAAATGCGCAAAAAGCGTTGTAAAAAACGTTCTAAATTGCGATTTCTATGCAGTCTCAGGAAGTACTGAACCTATTTCAAATATAATGGTGTAAAAATTATGGTGACAGATCTTGCTCCAAGATAGGCTATATTTTATATCTGTTCCCACTACCCCAGAGGAGATGCAGGAGCAAAATGCGCGAAAAGCGTTCTAAAAACGTTCTAAATGCCGATTTGTCAGCAATATCTCAGGAAAAATCAAACTGATTTCAAACATAATGGTAGGGAATTGATGCTGACAGCTTCTGCTCTAGCATAGACGGCTATTTTATGTCGGTATCATTATCACCTAGATGTTGCAGGAGCAAAACAGCGTTCTAAATTTCGATTTTTGTGATCGGTAGGGACCAGCAAATTAAAATTAGGCAAGGTACATATTTATTACATATAAATGATCTTTAAGAACAGTTTCGAAAAAAATTGGAAATTTAAAAAGGAGGTGAAAATGCGCGAAAAGCGTTATAAAATGTTCTAAATTACGATTTCTACTCAATATCAGGAAATACCAAAGCTATTTAAAAAGTAATGGTAGCAAATCAATGGGAACAGTCCCTGCTATAACATAGGTTATATTTTATATTGCTGTCACTATCATATGAGAGTTGCAAAGACAAAACATGTTCTAATTTGCGTTTTTAGCACAACTTAACACTTTGAGGTATGGCATGGTATTTACTTACAAGATGCAACTGCTTTCTAAGAACAGTCGAAAGAAAATTCCAAATTTAAAAAGATCAAGTGAGCGAAAAGCATTATAAAATTACAGTTTTTGAGCAAACTTATAAAATACCAAATCGATTAAAAAAATAATGATGACAAATTGTTGGTGATAGAACCTGCTCAAACATAAGCTATATTTTATGTCTGCGCCACTACCACCAGAGGGTTGCAAGAGCTAAAAACTTTCTAAATTGCGATTTCTGTGTTACTGAAAAAGCTAGAAACTTTAAATATGGCATGGTAGTTACTTATAAAATATAAATGCCCTCGAAGGACTGTCGAAAATAAATTCGAATTAAAAAGAGGTAAAGCGAAGGGGAGGTGCGAAAAGCATTCTAAAAAAGTCCTAAATTACGATTTCTATGCAATTTCAGGGAATAAAAACCGATTATAAAAGTAATAGTTGCGAATCAATGGTAACAGTCTCTGATCCTACACAGGCTATATTTTATGCCGATGATTCTACCACCTGGGGTTCACAGGAACAACAAACGTTCTAAAAAGGCCTTTAAAAGCTTTCTATATTACGTTTCTGTGGAATATTAGGAAATAACAAACCGATTTCAAAATTAATGTTGTCATATTGATGGTGACAGCTCCTATTTCAACATAGCCCTTTATGTTGAGAGAGGTGGTAGGACTTGGAATTAATTTTAAGATGTAAGAAGATGGTTTCTAAAAAATTCAAAACTTCAAATGAATACTGAAATGAGTGTATTAATTGAGTATAAAAGTTTCAAAATATTTTCTAAATTATCATTTATTTAGTTTTATTTCATTTTATTAATTTAAGTCTCATTTCTGCCTAATACAGTGTAATAATGATGTTTAGTCAAACTGTGTTTTAAATAGTAATTTTTCAATTATTTCTAAAAGTAATAAGTACCTTTTAATAAAATAAAATATTACCTTTTAATAAAATAAAAATTTAGTTAGTACCTTTTGATAAAAATTAGACATATAAATATCACTTAGCATATTTCAAATGTTATGCGAGCAATGCCGTGGGGTTTGCTAGTAATCTAATAAAAGCAGAAGAAGAAGTGAAATACATTGTAAAGGAAGTATAAAGGGAGGTTTAATTTAGTACGGTCTTATATAGTACTATTATAGTCTATCTAATATAGTACTATTTAATATAGTATCTTTTACTTTAATTATAAAAGTTTTATTTTGTTTGTTAAGATTTCTTTTTATTTAGGTTAAAGACTCCGCGGTTACAATATATGATTTCTTTTTGTTGATCTCTTCTTTACTTTTCAGCCATGTGATTAAAATTTAAATAAAATGTATTTTCAGAACTATAGCATAAACTCTGATCGGCAAAGACTTTTATTTATCAAAGGATACAAATACTACTTGTCGAAACTACTAACTCAAAAAGTATTTAAGGAATAATATAAGAAATATCACTTATCATCATTATATATATACATATATATATATATATATCTTAAAAGTGTTTAAATTAAACAGAAAGATTTAAATAACTGTTTAATAAACAAACTTACTAGTTTTGTACACACAACGTGCACATTCTCAAGATCAGTGATGATAAAATAAGCTATTTTCATTAAAAAAAAATCAAAATAATCTATTTCATATCGCTGGCAACTAAACAGTTTTTTGCGAAACTTGATTATTTTAACATTACTGACTTTGAGAATGTCGCCGATATGAGCACCAAACGAGTAAGTCTACATAAATGTTTTTTAAGACTTTGTATATAGTGCAATCACTTTCAGCATATATTTTTTTTTTATTTTAGTAATAAAAAATGCTTGTCAAAACGAGTTGTAATTTTGGATTGGTTTCTTAAAGATTCTAGAAATTGATTCGTGTGAAATATTTATTGAATAAAATATATTTTTTTTTTTTTCGAATAATAAGTTTAAATTATGTAAAACGTGAAATTAATATTCGAAAGATATATGTACTTAACCAATAAAAATGTAACTGAAATCAATTTATAGGGTCTTCAAGTATGTGAATTCAAAATTTCAGTTTTTACGTTATGTTTAAAATACTACATGTATTGTCAGTTGTTTTACAACTAGTAAACATAAATTTAACATTAGGAGTTCAAAATTTTAAAACTGCATAATTCCTAAACTACCAGATCGAATACATTTTCAGAGTAAAAATGTAAAATTTTCCGAGACGTTTAACAAAGAAACAACTTTTGATGCTGCTCACACCTAGCATTGAGACCTGGTGCATTTTAAAGCCCTATATTACGAAGCTTGAGAATCGATAAAAATTTTCTGTTTAAATAATATTTCTTGATTTTACAGCAACATAATTTTCTGAAAATGTAATTTTCAGAAAATTGTGTGCATTTTAAAGCCCTATATTACGAAGTTTGAGAATCGATAAAAATTTTCTGTTTAAATAATATTTCTTGATTTTACAGCAACATAATTTTCTGAAAATGTAATTTTCGAAACCACTTATCGGACTACTAACATTGGAGTTTTTTTTTTTTTAAAGAACAGCATTTAAAAATAAAAATTAGTTAATAATAAGTATAAAATATTAGAAAAAGTTAAAAAAATTCTTCATGAACCCATGAATTTGTTTTTGGAAAATTGCAACGTTATATTCACATTTTAGGCGATGAAAAAGTTAGCGATTATTTTCAAAAGTACAGCTTTCCGGAATCGCTAGCCAAATTTCATACATGTTTGTCTTGTGTGAGTGGACATCAGTAGAAATGGTAATGTCCGACCTGATTAACCACAGTAATTTTTCTAAACTGTGTAAAAATATTAATTTACTTTATGATTACTTTTACAATAGGACCATTTAATACAGCAACATTTCATTTTAAACATTCGAAACTTTACTCCATTCGATTTCAAAAGAAAATAGTTTGCTTATTTTGTATTTCACTAAAAAATAGTTTTCAATGATCTTGAAAGCTTTTATAGAAATATATTTACTATTTATATATTTATCGTCTGCATAGAAAAAAAAAGAAAAGGACTAATTCTTGTTTCTTATGCTATCAATTCACAAACAAATTGTAATCAGATATAATTTTAATATGTACTGTATTGTACATTTACTTTCCGGATAAAGCGGGTGGAGAAATTGTGGCGCCATGTTTGGCGACTTAACTCACTTTTGGTGTGAATTAAACAAATAAAAATGAAATAACAAAAAAATAAAAGCATAAAAAGTATATAAAATATGATTTTAACAGAGAAATTTTATCGATTCTCTAACTTTTATGTATAGGGCTACAAAATGCACCAGGTCTCGATGCTAGGTGCGGGCAGCACAAAAAGTGGTTCCCTTGTAAGTATGACGCCAATCTTAGGTATTCTTATTCAGAATTAAGTTTATTACAATTTGTATATCGATAAAAACCCATTAGGTTATTCTTGTAAAACATAAACTGTATTAAGACGAAACTTCCAATTGAATGATTACTTTCGTTTTTTCTCTGCGAAAATCGAGCTATTAAAATACAGGGTGTATCCAAAAGTCCGTGACACATTTCGAAATTCAATATAAAATCAAGTAATTGTCATACAGGAATCAGGTTTGGACTAAAATTCTTCTCACGATGCAAATTTTTTTCAGGGGATAAAAAAAATTAGTTCCTAACTTCTCCCATAGATGACTCTGTACCTTAAATTTTCAGGAAGAAGCATACAAATCTCAAGACAATCAGTTACAGATAATTTTATTTTATCAAAATTACTTAAAGACTAATAATTTGTGCAATCCATTAGCATAGATCATTGAGTGCACCCTTCGTAGCTCGTGCCACAATCAAACGCAACTCCAGTTCAATAGACGTGTTTACAAGCATTGATTGTAGAATTGACTGGATGCCATGCGTGATTCTCGTCTTCAGTACTTAAATTTCTTAGCCACAGCAGACGAATACTTTCTTTTTTTTCGCTGGGAGTTGTCTATTTCTGTATCACAGAGTCAGTTAGTCACCAGAGTCATCTTTAATCTGAAAATCAGAAAAAACGCATGTTTAAAAACATTAAAACCCACTCATAAGAACAAGTGGCGCAATCTATGATCGATGTTTGCAACTAATTATTTGTATTCGCTCCCAGAAACCTTTTTCTCTTGAGAGGTATTTTCGTCCAAACCACACTCCTGTACGACAATTACTTGATTTTATATTCAATTAAAATGCGTCAAGGGCTTTTGGGACACCCTGTATGTGTATTCCATTTTCTTTTCTGGACGTCTGTCCACATATCACACAATTTTATGTGCTCTCCTTAAACATAAAAACATAGATAAAAATCCAATGATACATCTTTTTTTTTAAAAATATATCAATGCCAGCGATTTTAAACATAATTAAGATTTTTTTAAAGGAGTAATTTTTACAACTCAAAAAGAGAGCAGTAAAAATTTCATGTTTATAGCTTTTATCCCAGTGATAAAATATATATATATAAGTTATTCATCTGAATCTACTTTTTAAAGACCTCGCACAAGGCCTCCAGTTTAATTAATCGACTTAATCGATTTCATTCGAAGAACAGAAGAATTTGAACGCTTTTCGAATGTTGTTATTTTCTTATTCCATTTATTAGACTTTACTTTAATCTATATTCTTCTGGGTTTTTTTCCTCTTAGGAATGTGGGGAGAGGAACCGGATAAAGAGTAATGATTCAGTACGGGGTGGTGTCAGTTGATTGTGGAAACTTTTTTTTACTGAAATACATCTTAGTGTGGATTAGGAGAAAAAGATACAAGAGCACGGAAAGGTAAACGTAACACCTCAAAAGTTGTTCTCCATGAAATGGCAAGAAGAACTATAAAACCCAGAACAAGGATTTTAAAATACTGAATGTCTCAAAAAGGATACATGGTTCATGTGTACAACACTTCGACTGATTTTTTTTATTGTTTGTTTTATGTTGTATGTTAAATTTTGAAATTGATTTTTCAGAACAAACATTCTTCAAATTCTGGGCAACGCCGGGCGCTTTAGCTAGTCTAATATATAAAAAAGAAAATTTGTCTGTCTGTCTGTAATGCTATACAAATCCACAGTTTGGAAGCCAGAATTGTGAATTTTTATGTACATGTGTATTAAAACACGGCCGAGGCAACTAAAGCAATCCGGAATTGAAATAATTTATAGTTAACTTTTAATTAATAAAAAAACACCAGTTTAACAGCGATTTCCTATCCAATTTAAACATTTTGCGTTATAACAGTTGCTAACAATTAAAAATTCACAATAAAATCCCTTTTTTATGTTCAACACGTAATCGCGCGAGTTCTTTAACCGAAGTGAGATATACATATTACGTACGCCACACTGCAATACTAAAACGCTGTAGCGGATATTACGATAATTCTTTTACCGCAGATGCAAATAATTAGAGATAAACATATTACGTACAACACGCTGAAATACTGAAAAACTCCAGCGGGTATTACGATGATTTTTTTTACCTCACATGCAAATAATTATTATTTAATTGTGCTTAATTATTACAATTTAAAAAGAAATAAAAACAAACATTTTATCACAAACATCAACAAAACTTTTTGTTCTATTTATTCTCTTATTCGAAAGATATCCGTTTTATCGTCTGCTGCCATAGTAACATGCTAAATTACATTTCATTAAAAAAACGCGCAGTAGTAGAAAAATATTTTACTAAATCGAATAGTTATTTTTAATTTTGGTTTCAGAATTAAATTCAGGAACTCTCGGGCGTAGAACGGATAAACAGCTAGTTATATATAAATGTATATAGATATAGTCAAAATATTTGTTGTTGTTGTTGAAGATGAATCTGCTTTATATTTTGCAAATAATGCAATATAAATATGTGAGTGCAGAATACAGTAAGGAATGTACAGTCGTCAAAAAGAAAAGTAAACACCCCTTACTAACTCTGCAAAAAATTATCGTACAAGAAAGTTACTGGTACCACACGATTGGTAATAAAGTCTACTTTTAAATGATGTATATAAAATTTGCTTAGGCGGCTATCTACATATTAAAACTAACCATAAATTTGTTTTTTTCCATAGCAGTATACAATTCTGACAGCATAAATAAACTGGACACCCTTGAATTGGCCTAAAAACAAATTTTTATGCATTTCGTACGATAACTTCCGAGAAAATAATTATTTTAAAACGGGCGTATCCAAATTGAAGTTCGGTATTCGATTGTTGACCCAGAGGCCCCCTTCTTGATCAAGCTATCTTAACAACCACTCAAGCAGTCATTGAAGACTGCTAGTGTGTCCCAACGAAATAAACCCACCGTAATTGTACGCCGTAACTAGACACGAAACAAACAAATAAGAACTAAACAACTATATTAAGAAAGTCTATATACAAATACATATTTACAAGGAGTAACGCACTCCCTGCCGCACCTGAGCAGGAGAAAAAGACGAATGTGTTAAAAAAAGAGGGGGAAAAGTGTCTCGCCGAAATAAAGTCACTGCCAATATTAATATTTATTGGTAACTACCGACATTCGAGCTGCTGCAATTCAAGAGGTTTATGACGTCAGGAAATTGTCAAATACTTATTCTGTTTTAGTCGAACTTTCTAAAGAATTTAGAAGATTGTATTTTATATTTCTCCTGCAGTGTTAGGAATGGGAAAGAAAACCCAGTTATCAAAGTTGGAGAAAGGACAGATAACAGTTTTTAAGGAACAAGGTCTTTCACATAGACAAATATTTAAGCACATCAAGCGATCTAAAACCATAATAGACAATTTTGTAAATCAGAGCAATGCGTACAGGTATAAAAAAGGGAGGAGTACATGTATAAAATTGATTTCAGGCAGGAAAGGGAAGCTTTGCATTGTCTTTCACGAGGTGATATTGCCCTAAAACAGTTGGCAAAGAGGATGACATCCCTGTAACAAAATCAATCATGTCACGAAATGAAAAACGTACAAGTAACTTCTGATATAAGAAAAGGAAACGGCCACACATGTTGAAAGTTATCCACATGCAAAGAAGAGTCGACTAGGCCGAATATAATCAAACCTAGAAGGACCAGTGTCATTGTGTTACAGTTTCTGATGAAGAAAAATAATTTTGATGAGACAGACGGCCTTGCTTATTATTAGTATGTCATGAGGAAAGTACAGGAAATTTCCTCCAAAAGACAGCAAGGTGGATGCTCATTAATAGTGTGGAAGGGCTTCGGCTATAGAGGTAGACATAACCTGGCTTTTCACTCAGGCCTCATGAAGGCTTCCGATTACCAAGAAATGATAGAAAACAATTTACTGCCATTTGCAAAGAGAATTCCTGATGATTTTCCAGAAGAACAAGACCTCCATTCAAAATCTTCCTGCAAAATCCTCCTGGGAATGATTTTGGATAATCGGGTGCATAGCATGAAACAACCTGTGATTTTTTCCTGATCTCAGTCCCCCCAAGAAAATGTGTGAGGTGTCCTTAGTAGGACTGTATATGCCGATGGCAGACAGTTTCAGTCTTTGAAGGTCGTCATCATTGAAGAGTGTGGAGAATATTGATGATACTGTCCTCCAAGGTTTGGTAAATGGTATGCCACATCGTATATTCGAAGTCATGTATAACCATGACATATATATTGTGTATTAACTGTAGTGACTTTATTTCAGCGGGTTACTCCCCCTCCCGCCCCACACACACACATCTTTTTTCTTTTGCAAAGTCATTTTTTTTCCTGCCCAGGTAAAGAGTGAGTGAGTTGCCCCACAGTGTCATTTCAAATACTTTAGAACGCCTAAATAATGGAGAATTCGGCAAAACGGAAATTGTCTACTATTAAAAAATAAAGCATAAAATTTATGTATGTGCTGGTTATTGAACCAATTATCGCTAAATAGAGTGTCCGCTGTTCGGGAGTGTCAGTAATGAGGGTTTTACTGCATTAAGAGATAAAAGTTTTCTATCCCCCCCCCCAAAAAAAAAAAAAATTAAAAAAAATCGAAATTTTTTAATATGGGAAATCCTTTCTTTAGATAAAAAATGACGAAGGCAGTAAGGGGTGCAATCCTCAGTACACTCTAAAAAATATATGTGTAAATTAGTCACTTTTAGTTAAGTACGAGGTGTGGCAATTAAATAACTAGACTAATACTGTAAAATATTTTATTCTAAATTTATACTACATATTTAGTTATTATCCCCTTCAATATGCACCTCTCCTTTATCCATACAACGCTCCATGTGAATTTTACATTGTTAGAAACAGTACTGGAAGTTTTCTTCTGTCAGCTCTTTCATGACGCCGGCCGCTTTTTGTTTCACAGCGTCTATGGTCTGAAATCTGATTCCTTTAAAGCAGATTTGACCTTGGGGAACAGATAAAAGTAACAATGTGCAAAGTCAAATGAATAATGCGGATGGATCCAACACTGCGATGTTATACTTGGCTAGAAACATCCTGACAGACAATGCAGTGTGAGCCGGTGCGTTGTCTTGATGACGCAACTATGACATAGACTTTCAAAATTCGGCTTTTTTTCGTATTTTTTCATGGCCTGAACAAGATCTCAAGGCAATAATTTTGATTAATAGTTTGAATTTCAGGAACCCAGTGAAAGTACAAAACCCCATACATATCGAAAATTTTCTACGTTGTTGACGTGGAAGGGATGCGGGCGAACATTATCTTCAATGCCTTCTCGCCCATCTTGGAAACGCTTAAACCAGTCAAAAATTCGCGCACGTTATAAACATTAATTGCCGTATAATTAACAAATGATGAGTTCCAGTAGCGGATTTTCCAAGTTTAAAAGGAATTTCGGATTAATTCATTGCTCTTTAAAACGCTCAACATTTTCTGGCAAAACACTAGAACAGGATCCAGAACAAATGAAGGTCAAAGCCAGACTAATTGGAATGCAGCCAATTTAGAGACGCTAATAGATATAAGAGTCTTTGCGCTATATAACTATTTGTCGCACGAATTTCGCGCATGCGCAGTTTTTCTGCGGAAGCATTAGTCTCATTATTAAATAGCCACACATCGTTTATGTGTAAATTTGTAAAATTACACTTTTGTCATAAAATGTACACATTTGTCGTAAAAAGTTACATGTCTTTATATTTGTTTATCTGCTTCATGGAAGTGGGCAATTTGTAATTCCTTCAAAAACTCAAACAAGTGTCTAAATGTAGAAAATTGAACTGATTAACCCGAATTGGCGTGTTATTATAAATTTACACGCACTGCATTTTACACAAATATCTGAATATTTTGCATATTACTCAGAAATGCATGTAAGAACAGAATATTAGACAGAAATATGTGTAAGAATATCACACATTAAACAGATATATGCGTAAGAATGGATTATTACACAGAAATATGTGCAAGAATTTTATACAGCTGTTTGTGTAAGAGCAATAATACACAGAATCATGCAGAAGAACATCATACAGAAATATGTGTACTTATGTGCAATCAATTAATATCGATACTGGAAAAACTTCGCTTTTCTAATCGTAGCTGAATGGTCAAGGCGGTTTGAAAGTTGCAGTCTTTCAGTTCGTATCCCGTTCCGGTACGTGTCATATCTCAATAATAGTTGAGATCTGTATTAATAGATGGCAGCACCATTCACGGACAGTCTGGAATTGTAAGGCTTTGCACGTAGCCAAGAATATTTCTGCGCAGTTGTAAGATGTGTTTTGTTCTGAGAGCTGCGCTTAGCAACTGCTGTAAATAATGTATATAATAAATTATAAGTAATATTATAGTTATGCTTTCTATCTTAGTTAAGAATAATTAGTTTATAATAAGAGTGCAGCGGCGTTATAAAAGTGGCAACGAAAATGGGATTTAACCCAGACTAAAAAGCAGTGAAAATTTTTTCGTGTGAAAAAAAAAAAAAAAATCTTTTTCCAAAGAGAAAAAGAAAAAGTGGCACGGAAAATGGCCGAGAAAGAAATAATTACTCTGGGACGCTTGGAAGAATATAATGCAAATGTTCCTTGGACTATTTACGTCGAGAAAATTGATTTTTATTTCTCAGCGAACGGCATCAAGAATGATGGAAAGAAAAAAAAAATATTTTATTAAGTTCGGTTGGAACAACAACTTTTGCTATTTTACGTGATGTTATCGTTTGGAATACGCTGAAAGAAATCAGTTACGAGGATCTTTTAAAGAAAGCTAAAGATCGTTTTTCACCACGCCCTAGTGAAATTGTGGAACGATTTAAGTTCCAGAAACGACTAAGGAAGCAAGGTGAGAATATAGCCGATTTTATAAGTGAGTTACGTCGTTTATCCGAACATTGTAACTTCGGGAATACGCTTAATGACCGCCTGCGTGATCAGTTGGTGTTTGGCATCCAGGATGAGAAAATACAGCAGAAATTACTGGATTCTAGAGACTTAACGTTCCAAACAGCGATGGAAATAGCTGAATCATTTGAGATAGCTGAGGCTGGAGTGAAATCCCTACACATCGAAGATAGCACAACTGTCAATCAAGTGCGTGTTCCGAAAAGAGAGAAATCGAAAGTAGAGAAGTATACTCATGCACCTATGCCTAAAGAAGATAGATTCGCTTTTACGAAACCGTGTCACAGGTGTTCTAAAAATCACAATCCAAAAGTATGCCCTTTTAAATCTGCAGAATGTCATTTCTGCCATCGATTGGGGCATTTAAAAATTTGTTGTCGTAACAGAAACTTTGGAATGAAAAGTGAGAAACCTTTTAAGAACAGAAAAATAAAAACTGTTCAGGAAGAATATTGTTTAAATTTTATGGACGACAACTCCAATAAGGTGTCATGGGTTAAATCGGTTAAAATAAATGGTGTAAAAATACAATTTGAAATCGATAGTGGTGCGGCTCATACGATTGTAAGTAAAAGTGTTGCTCATAAATTGTTCTCAGTTAAGCTGCCTTTAATTAAATCTAATATTAAGCTGCAAATTTATACTAAAGATTCTTTAACTGTTTTTGGGGAATTAAAAGTAAATGCTGTTGTTAATGAATATTGTATACCTGATTTAAGAATATTGGTAATTAAAGAGGAGGGTCTGAGTCTAATCGGAAAAACTTGGTTAAAAGCATCAAAATTATTTTCGCCTAATGTAAATATGATTAAAAGCATTTCGAAAGATGATTTAATTATAAATTTTCCTAATGTTTTTGCTGACAGGATCGGAACAATCAAGGGTCCTCCCGCGTCAATAAAATTGAAAAAAGATGCAAAACCAGTTTTTCTTAAGTCTCGACCTGTTCCTTTTGCTTTAAGGAAAGCTACTGATGTTGAATTGGAAAGATTAACTAATGAGGGTATTTTAAAACCTGTTGATCATTCAGAATGGGCTAGTCCTATAGTAATTGTTCCTAAGCCTAATGGTTCTGTTAGAATATGTGGTGATTATAGAGCAACAGTAAATGCAAATACTGAAAATGATAACTATCCTCTTCCTAGAATGGAAGAATTATTTTCTAAATTATCAGGTGGTAAATTTAAAAGATGCTTATTTACAACAACCTGTAGATAAAGAAAGTAGCAAAATTTTGACTATAAATACACATAAAGGTTTGTTTAATGTATTACGATTAGCATTTGGGGTAAAATGTGCTCCTGGAATGTTTCAAACGAAAATTGAACATATTTAAAAAAAATTTGAATATGATGGTGTATTTTTAGATGATGTTATTATTAGTGCTAGTAATGAATCTGAACATTCTGAAAGAGTTGAAAATGTTCTGAAATGCTTTTCTGAGCATGGTATAAGATTAAATAAGGAAAAATTAAAATTTATGGTTTCGGAAGTTTCTTATTTAGGTCATAAAATATATCAGGAAGGAATTAGACCTATTCCAGAAAAAGTTAATCCAATTTTGAATGCTCCTATTCCAAATAATGTGTCACAATTGCGTTCATTTTTAGGCTTAATTTCTTATTATAGAAACTTCCTGCCTAATATTTCAGATGTTTTAGAACCTTTACGTAGATTATTAGATAATAATGTAAACTGGACATGGTCAGAAAAGCATGAAAAAGCGTTTCAAAAAGTGAAACAATTATTAACTACATCTCCTGTTTTAGAATTATATGATGTAAACAAAGATATAGTTTTAAACTGTGATGCTTCTGAATATGGTATAGGGTCAGTTTTAAGCCACATTGTTGAGGGTAAAGAGAAACCTATTGCTTATGCTTCGAGAACTTTAAATAAAACTGAAAGAAATTATGCCATGATTGATAAAGAAGCTTTATCTGTAATGTTTGGTGTCACAAAATTTCACCAATATTTAGCTGGAAAAAAATTTAAAATTATAACAGATAATAAACCTTTAATTCGGTTATTTGATCCTGTTAAAAAGGTACCTGATACATTATCACATAGAATGCTGAGATGGTCATTAATGTTAGCTGAATATGATTATACAATTGAGTATCGCGAAGGTAAAAATAATAAAAATGCGGATGCATTAAGTAGATTACCTCTCCCAGAAACTGTAAATATGGTGAGTAACCCTGCGGAAATAATGTTCGTTTCAAATAATGATAATTGGCCTATTACTTCTAAAACTATTGCAAAGTAGACAACTGAAAATCCTGTAACTAAACAAATTTTAGAGTGGATATTACATGGGTGGCCGCGAAAGGTAAAACCAGAAGAATATCAACCATATTTTCGTAGAAGGGAAGAAATTTCCTGTCTAGAAAATTGTCTATTGTGGGGACATAGAGTGATCGTACCAGAGGAAGGCCGTGAATATATATTACAATAAGGAATTGAACAAATGGTAAATTCTTGTAATAGATGTCAGATGTTTGCGAGGGATTGTCCCAAAATGGAACCCTTGAAATGGAAATCTGAACTGCCCTGGGAAAGGATCCATATAGATCATGCCGGTCCTTTTGAAGGTAAAATGTTTTTAATAGTAGTCGATTCTTATACTAAATGGTTGGAAGTAGAAGTAGTACCCAGGTCTGATAGTAAAACTACAATTAAGGTATTAAGGAGAATTTTTGCTACATTTGGATTACCTGTTGAATTGGTCAGTGATAATGGTCCCGCGTTCACAAGTGATGAATTTGAGGAATTTCTTAAAAATAATGGAATTAAGCATACGCCTGTTCCACCTTATCATCCGTCTTCGAACGGACAAGCGGAAAGATACGTGCAAACTGTGAAAAATTGTCTTAAAAATCTATATAAAAGTGACATAACATTGCCAATTTCACGATTTTTGTTGGAAAATCATTCCACTCCTCATTCGGTGACTGGTAAAATTCCTGCTGAATTAATGTTTGGAAGGCCAGTTCGAACAGCCCTTCACTTGGTATTACCATCAAAACCTAAAATACAGCAACCCCTTCACAAATATAAGTTTCATGATTTAGTTTTTGTTAAAAATTTTGGAAAAGGGGAGAAATGGGTAAAAGGAAAAATTATGAAATTATTGGGGAGTAGATGGGTTTTAGTAAATAGATGTGATGGAGTAATGTGTAAACGTCACGTGGATCAGTTGAGACGTAATAAAGAGATAAGTGATGAAATACCAGAGAGAGTTGTAGAGATAAATCGAAATGATAAACTACTGTTAGACAAAGTTGAAAATATGGGACATAGTGGTAAAAATTACAGTAATTATGATAGGTATGAAAGGGTTAACAAAAACCGTTTTTCTGGAATTAATGGAAAAATAAAAGAACAGCTTAATAATGTTGATACTATAGAACCAAGCCAATCTCAGCCTTCGCATGATGTAGTAACAGATACAGTTGTAAGTAATAAAAATGATGTTACGACAGATAAAACTGTAAAAGGCAATTTGACTAAAAACAATGACGAGGACTGTCAGAAAAGTGCTCCAGTTCGAAGAAGTCATAGAACAAGATTGCCTGTAGTTCGTTTGAACTATGAGAGGAGGGGTGTCATATCTCAGTAATAGTTGAGATCTGTATTAATAGATGACAGCACCATACACGGACAGTCTGGAATTGTAAGGCTTTGCGCGTAGCCAAGAATATTTCTGCGCAGTTGTAAGATGTGTTTTGTTCTAAGAGCTGCGCTTAGCAGCTGCTGTAAATAATGTATATAATAAACTATAAGTAATACTATAGTTATGCTTTCTTCCTTAGTTAAGAGTAATTAGTTTATAATAAGAGTGCAGCGGCGTTTTAAACGTACGTGTTGCTTATTTACTGTATATTGAATTAAGTAGAAAAATTCTCATCTTTATGTAAATTTATCTTTGAAAAGTGATGACTGAAATTGATAGAAAAAAATCCCGACGAAATACTGAACTAGTGCTGTCGTCAAAATTTCTGTATTTTACAAAGTTTTATTTTACAAAGTATTTATTGAGGTTATACATGTTCTGTTTTTAAATTGTGACTATACGATTTTAGGGCTTCAAAACATGGAAATTTCATGCAATAAATGTAATTTCAGGCGATCCTGTTTCTTGTAAATTGAAGGTACAATAATTTATGATCTTGATATCTTGTGGTCTGATGTGCAGTTTACACATTAAACTGTGTATTTCAGAATTGTTGGATATCTTTTTTTACACACTTCAGCAGCTTAATGAGTTATCATCTAAATACACATTACAATGTGTATTTTGAAACTGACACACAAGATATGTATTTGGTAATTTGCACGCCACTTTACTCAGATAGACAAATCTTTTTGTATCATCAGTAGGGGAGACTAGGGAGGGTTGACCATACGGGAGGCTTAACGCACCCACCAGTTTTTATATTTAAAAGAATTTCAGAGTTTCATTAATAGGTGTCAACCAAAGCTACTGGAATGCTCAAACAATAGTCTCTGTTTCCTACAGATAATCAAAATAGGTGTGAAAAAAATCAATCGTGTGGCTTTTCAGCCTAAAAGTTGTGTTTTTAAAAATATTTTGTAAGCTTTTTTAGAAAAAATATATCGTAGAAATTTAAGTAAGTATGTTTTATGTAAGGAAGAAATATCGAGCTTTCATTCCAGGCATAAAGATTATACAGTAGATTAGGCCTAACATAACAATGTACTATTCTTTAGAAAAGGGCTAATTGGGGAGGCTTGACCCAGTCAATGTGGGAGAGGGTTAACCAGATGTTCAAGGCCGCCACAACCCCTTGAGGGCCGGTGGGATATATTTTATCCCACCTACGATTAACTGAGATTTGCACCGGAAAACTTTTATTAAATTTTACTTTTCTAACTTTGGTGGTAAAAAGTCGTAAAAATGCTTTTCCTTATTTTGCAATAAATGTTTTTGCAGATTCCGATGTGAATTCGACATTACAGAAACGCAATTACTTGTCCCTCAAGGGGTTAACACATTCACGACGGAAAACGAGAATTCTCGTTTTCATTCAAAATGCATCATTGACTAAGGGCGTGGCTTCTACCTTACAGAAATGCATTTATATCATGTTGTCCATATTTTTTTAGATTGTAAGACATTTTATATTAAATTTGTACATTGAAAGATATTTACCTATGCATAAACTTAAGAAACTTATCTAGAACACCAATTTACAAAAGAGTTTCAGAACAGGGAGGAGCTTCTACAGTTTTCAAATTAAGATTTGATAAAAATTTCCCGTCGGCAATGTGTTAATTAAGGAGTTTCGGAAATCTTTTTATTATACATTGTGCATAATGAAAGATTAATAGTTATATATAAAAATAAATATAAATTTATTCTGCAAACCTACAGGACAATGGGGTGATAGAAAAGAAAACGTTTAAAATTGACTAAAGAAAGATATGAAAAATTGCTATAGTATCCACTTTACGGAAAAAAATAATGATATATGTGAAATTTGATAGTAACTTTTTCCCATTTAAATATTATTTACAATAGGTATGTAGAAAAAGTGGAAAAGACTATAAAGGATTAGAAAGTGTGAAAACAGCAGTCTTTCCCGTTTCAGAGGTTGTGGTATGTTTATGAAACCACTTAGTTTTAATTCCCAACGCCACAATGGTAACAGAATTTTGTTAAAACCTTTTCCATTTAATATGTTTGTGAAATACAGACTTTATCATATTTCCAAATAAATTTGTTCGTATATTCCGGTGTGAGTTATTTATTTTAACATTTCAGTACTGAAAGTACTTTGCCCTTGAAAGGGATAAAATATGTTAATGATAAGCTAAGTACTCGCGGCTGCAAAAGAACATAGCATTGATAGAAAAACTTTAGGTAGGTATGTAGGCGAATTTCAACATGATGAACAGAGTGAGATGAAGCCAAACTATGTGACAACTAAAGTTGTCATTCGAATGTTACAAAAAGTAGGACAAGGAGACAAAAAAAGCGGGACAGTGGCTAACAATAATAATGTATGAAACCCTATGAAAATGGAACCAGTCTCTAGCGGAATACTGTATTAAATTTTAAAATTTCATTTTCCTAGCTTTACAATTATACCTGCTCAGACAACATTCTATTTAAAACAATTTCTTTTCTCTTCTGACTTGCGATTAAGCATCATATTTTCAAAAATATTTTTTTATAATAATTAGAGCATGTAGCATAAATTATTTTGCTTTTTTTAAACTGATTTTATCTCTCTTCACAAATATGTCAATATAAAACAAAGTGGGTCAAGCCTCCCATATAGTGGGTCAACCCTCTCACATGTGGGGAGCCTTGACCCATTATTTTCTCATAATTAATAGCAATCATTTTTCAAATTTCGTACATATTACACCTATGTAGCAATTTTATTTTGATAGTTAATTGTATAACGAATAAAATTATAGCTAAAACTTTATTCTACGTTCAGTATTTAAAAAATAAAAAATCATTTCGTAAAAGTGAGTCAACCCTCCTTTGTCTACCCTTACTCTTCTTAAACATAAAAACATTAAAAAAATCCATTGTTACATCTGTTTAGGTGCGTTCATAATTATATAAATACTAGCACCTACAGTCGTCGTCTGGTCCGTTCGTCTGTCTGTCCACATATAACAGCGCAAAAACTATCCGACCGAATGGCTTGAAATTTAATACATAGAATCGTTATAGAATTTTGTCGATTCATTTCAAATTTTATGAAAATCTAATCAAAACTTAAAAGATATTTATAAAAGCTTTCTTCGTTCTATAAAATTCTATCATACGTAATTAATTCAATTATATCTCATGATAAGTAATGATATTCTAGGTGGCCATGGTGATTATTCAATTAAATCCTATTACAAGCAATTAATTCAATGATATCCCATGATACGTAATGCTTCTAGGTTGCCACAGAAATTTCGTCACATTTAAGATGGAGACATATTATTTCCGTATTACTGAATTTAATATATATAATCGTAAAAAATTTTCTGTTCAGGCATTTTTGCATAAGAATGAAACAGCTATTGCACCAAGATCTGAATATTTATCAAACTAGTTATTGTACGAACGCACCTCATTTGCCACGTTTGACGTACAATTTCCGACTTGTTAAAAAATATATCAATGAAAACTAGTTCAAACATGATTGAGATTTTTTTTTAAATGAACAATTATTTGCAGCTCAAAAATAACAGAAAAAATATTCATGTTTACATATTTTATCTCAGAACATAAAAAATATATAAAAGTTATTCATCTGAATCTAATTTTCAAAGACCTTGCACAAAATAAAATGCCTCTAGTTCAATTAATAGACTTAATCGATTTCATTCGAAGCACAGAAGATTTTGAACGCTTTCCGAATGTTGTTATTTTCTTATTCCATTTATTAGCCTTTACTTTAATCTATATTCTTCTGATTTTCTTTTCCTCTTCGGAATGTTGAGGGGAGGAACCGGATAAAGAGTAACGATTCAATACGGGATGCTGTCAGTTGATTCTGGAGACCTTTTTTTTTTTTTTTTTGTTTTTTTTACTGAAATCCATCTTAGTGTGGATTAGGAGAAAAAGATACAAGAGCACGGAAATGTAAACGTAACGTCTCAAAAGTTGTTCTCCGTGAAATGGCAAGAAGAACTATAAAATGCAGAACAAGGACTTAAAAAAACGGAAATACTGAATGTTTCAAAAACGATATACAGGAGTTATTTTATGTTCTCTTTAAAGTATAAAATCGGGCAAAAAGTAGAAAAAGAAACCATATTAAAGCTTCTAATATTTATTGATTTGAATACATATTTTGTTTTCCAATATTAACTTCAAATTGTTATGAAATTTATATTCCAAAAAAACATGTACTGTAACGAATAAATTTTTTAACTGAAATCGATTTATAGAGGCTTCAACTCAAAAAGAACAGAAAAGAATACATGTTAATCTGTTTTATCTCACGACATAAAAAATATATAAAAAATATTCATCTGAATCTACTTTTTAAAGACCTCGCACAAAATTAAATGCCCCTAGTTTAATTAATAGGCTTAATCGATTTCATTCCAAGAACATAAGAATTTGAACGGTTATCGGATGTTGTTCTTTTCTTATTCCATTTATTAGCCTTTACTTTAATCTATATTCTTTTGTTTTTCTTTTTCTCTTCGGAATGTTGAGGGGATGAACCAGATAAAGAGTAACGATTCAATACGGGATGGTGTCAATTGATTGTTTTGACTTTTTTTTTGCTGAAATCCATCTTAGTGTAGATTAGGAGAAAAAGATACAAGAGCACGGAAATGTAAACGTAACATCTCAAAAGATGTTCTCCGTGAAATGGCAAGATGGACTATAAAACGCAAAACAAGGATTTTAAAAAACGGAAATTCTTTATGTCTGAAAAAGGACATACAGGGAAACAGCACCGAAAACTGGCGATATGAAGCAATTAAAATAATAAAACTTTGTAAAAAAACACCATAAAATTGAAACAAAACACAGGACGCGTTTCGAGCTAAAAACATAACAGCTCGTCATCAGCTAAGCATACACGTGTCCGTTTACGGACACGTGTATGCTTAGCTGATGACGAGCTGTTATGTTTTTAGCTCGAAACGCGTCCTGTGTTTTGTTTCAATTTTATGGTGTTTTTTTACAAAGGACATACAGGATTTATAATATATCCTCTTTTAAGTAAAAAATCGGACAAAAAGTAAAAAAATAAACCAAAGTTTTTGTAGAAGAAGTGAAAAAAGAGATGTTATGCAATTAAATACGAAAATTAAAGTTCTGAATCATCAATATGCAAATTATATTCTATTGTTAATGATTTATATGAAATGTATGTGTAAAATTCTTGCAGGTTTGGAATATTTGGTTAACGATATCTTTGTTAAAACATACCGCACAAAGGTATGTAATTTTTATGCAATCATATTAAACATAAATCCAGATCTTTTTTCATGACATATGGAACTTTTTCCAGCAGAAATACAGAAATACACATTACGAATGAATTAACAATTTCATTGTTCAATACGTCAAATTTTTATATCGATGTCATTTTAAGCACATATTATTTTGATTTTTTTTTGAAATATTAATATTTACTTATTTCAGTTATTGGCGTTTACTATACTTTTATATTCTTCTGGTTTTTCCCCTCTATGGAATTCTAGGGACGTAATGGAAAAACAAGAAATATCGAATATAGGATGGCGTCAGTTGGTTGTGGAGACACCCATAGATTGAATAGATCTTAGCGCAGTTTCGTGAAAAAAAGTAGAGAATGAATGTAAAAAATCCAACATAAGTCTCCTATAAAATGTAGGTCAAGCAATTAAAAAATAATTCCGTATGTCTGAAAGAAAGTGAGATTTTGTTTAGATATTTGTTTCAACAATTGTAAAATGAGATGAAGCACGGTTAAAATACGAGCATTTTTTAAATTGTCAATAAACTGTTAAAAATTTGGTACAACGTTGAACCAATTTTTGGTACTGCAGTAGCTGCCACCATAAGATGGTGAAACATTGTTTCAACATTTGGTTCTAAGGATGAACCATAAAATGGTGAAACGTTGAACCATAAATTGGTAAAACGTTTAACTGTAAATTGGTTAAATATTGAACCATAAATTGGTGAAATGTTAATGAAGCATGATTTTTATACATACCCCTCCCTCTCCGTTGGTAAAATATTTTTTTAAAGATGTCTTAACTGTTTTAATATAATTTAAGGTAATATATTTACGGTCTCTCCAATTAATTTTTGCTATAAGAAAATTTTCAGTATCAAAAACCTAAGTTTACTTACGAAATTTTAATATAATTTAATTATACGATAACACCACTGCTATTTTAAATCTCTTACACTAAAATTTATATATTAAAATACATAAGAAAAGTTATGATAATGTTATGGAGCTTTATATATATATCTATATATGAATTCTCAAATTGATGTAATTAAAATGCATTACAATTTTCTAAATAATCCTAAGTTTCTGATTTTGTATGACGCGTGGAAGCAGTAATCATGAAAACAAAAATCAATCAGAGAAAGAGTAAATATAAGTCCTAAATTGCATTAAAACAATGAAAGCCTCTTAAAACTAGTCTGATGTTGCAATCCCAAAACTTTCTTCTATCTCATACATGTTAATTCTTGAAAATTCGCTATCACACTGCCAAAATTAAACGGCAATCTATGCCCATCATGAGGATTCTAAAGATATGAAATTCCGTGCATAGGTTCTTGAGATATGGCTATCTTTGAAATCGTGTAAGTCCAGCATAATTCAGCCTAGCAGCGCCACCTATTGGGTGTTTTACACCAAAACCTATGTTACAACAAAACTACGAAACAACTACTTATGTCAAAGTCTAACTGAATCTGAAGTTTGCGGAAAATCCGTGCATTAGTTTTTGAGATAGAACTATTGCGAAAAACATGAAAATTCCAGCATAGCAGCGCCACCTATTAGACGATTAACACCAAAACCTAATCAGCAACAACTTGTGTTAACATCTAACTAAATATGAAGTTAGATGAAAATTCCTGCATTAGTTTTTGAGATAGAGCTATTGCGGGAATCGCGCAAAATGCAGCACAGTAGCGCCACCTGTTCAGAGATTTACACCAACACGTAATCAGCATCAAGTCATATCAAGGATAAAATAAATCTGAAATTTTATGAAAATCCGTGCATTAGTTCTTGAGATAGAGCCATTGCTGAAATCGTAAATAATGCAACATAGCAGCGCCACCTATTCAGCGATTTGCACCAAAAACTAATCAGCATCAACTTATATCAGGGACTAACTGAATATGAATTTTTATTATATTCCGTGCATTAGTTCTTGAGATAGAGCCCCCACATAATTTGTGTCACACATAGACAGACAGACTCACAGGCTCACAGACTCACAGACAGACATTTTGTAAAAACATGTTTTTCGGGTTCTCTGACCCCTAAAACGTGTAAATCCGTCAAAATCCGGAATTCGAACATTTTCATGAATCCAATACATTCTTCTTGTAAAGATAGAAGAAAGTAAAAAAAAAAAAAAAAAAAACCCTATATCGGACGGGGTGGGGGTTGTAAACATTGCTTATCAACTCACATCTTTTTTTTAATAAGTTCTAAGCATGATCTGAATATTAAGAATGTGTAACTTCTTTTTAGGTGCGTTCGTAATTATATAAATACGTAGCACCTATAGTCGTCGTTCAGTCCGTCCGTCCGTCTGTCCGCATGTAACAGAGCAAAAACTACCCAACCGAATGGTCTGAAATTCCAAATATATCATTGTTGCAAAATTTTGTCGAGCCATTTCAAATTT
The DNA here is from genome assembly GCA_963932465.1 of Maratus speciosus. Lineage (NCBI taxonomy): Eukaryota > Metazoa > Arthropoda > Arachnida > Araneae > Salticidae > Maratus > Maratus speciosus. The sequence continues at coordinate 169,515,540 of OZ010790.1, read as the reverse complement.
CATGAAAATCGGATGTATAGTTTACATACAGGGACAGTCAAAATTTTTTCTTTACATTACAGCCAATGGGAAAAATTATTGAAAGTGCATTTTAATGATATTAGAGCCTTCCGAATGATCTGAAATTTTAAAGATATAACTGTTGCAAAATTTTGTCGAGCCATTTCAAATTTTAGAAAAATCGGATGTATAGTTTAATTACAGGGACAGTCAAAAGTTTTTCTATACATTACGGCCAATGGGAAAAATTATTGCAAGTGCATTTTAATGATATTACAGCCTTCCGAATGATCTTAAATTTTAAAGATATAACTGTTGCAAAATTTTGTCGAGCCATTTCAAATTTTAGGAAAATCGGATGTATAGTTTAATTACAGGGACAGTCAAAAGTTTTTCTTTACATTACGGCCAATGGGAAAAATTATTGCAAGTGCATTTTAATGATATTAGAGCCTTCCGAATGATCTGAAATTTTAAAGATATAACTGTTGCAAAATTTTGTCGTGTCATTTCAAATTTTAGGAAAATCGGATGCATAGTTTAATTACAGGGACAGTCAAAAGTTTTTCTTTACATTACGGCCAATGGGAAAAATTATTGCAAGTGCATTTTAATGATATGAGAGCCTTCCGAATGGTCTGAAATTTTAAAGATATAATTGTTGCAAAATTTTGTTGAGCTATTTCAAATTTTAGGAAAATCGGATGTATAGTTTAATTACAGGGACAGTCGAAAGTGTTCCGTTACATTACGGGGAATGGGAAAAATTATTGCAAGTGCATTTTAATGATATTACAGCCTTCCGAATGGTCTGAAATTTTAAAGATATAATTGTTGCAAAGTTTTGTTGAGCTATTTCAAATTTTAGGAAAATCGGATGTATAGTTTAATTACAGGGACAGTCAAAAGTGTTCCGTTACATTACGGGGAATGGGAAAAAATTATTGGAAGTGCATTTTAATGATGTATCAGACTATGCGCTTTATGAAGTGCAAAAAAGTATACATTCAGTACAATATGGGGTGCAAAAAATAATTATAAAACTAGTTATAGTACGATCGCACCTCATTTGCCACGTTTGACGAGCAATTTCCAACTTGTTATATCTGTGGTGATTTGTCTCTTTTATTAAATGGGAACATCAACATAGAGTCTAAACTTTTATATTCTACGGAATATGTATATAATTCTTTTTAACACTTTCCAACAAAGTTGAAAAGTGTTTATGACTTCGGTTTGTCTGTCCGTCTGTCCGTCTGGCCGTCTGTCCGTCTGGCCGTCTGTACGCGCTCTAACTCCCGTAAATATACTCGGATCGTTCTGAAATTTTTAGATGTTAGTGACCTTTACCATAGCACGAACCCTATTGCAAATGAAGTTTGTAGCATGTTTAGTTCATTTACAGGGACAGTCAAAAGTTTTCCGTTACATTACGGCCTATGGGGAAAAATCGTTTAAAATGATTTTTAATGATATTACATGCTTTCAAACATAGTAAATTGATATGCATTTATCAAGTTGACTAAAATATGCATTTTCTGTACAATATGCGGCCCAAAAAATAGTTATTATTCATTTACAGGGCCGCACAAAAGAATTCCTTTACATAATGATATAGAAGTGGAGGGAATTTTTTCCGGCGTGTTTTAATTATGTTAAACTATTACATGTATAATGAAATAGATATACGTCGCTGAGGTTTACTATAACTTATTTCATGGATAATACGAAATGCAGAGCATTTACAGGGACACACAAAAGATTTCAGATACTATATTGTACCCGAAGTACTGTAAAGTAGCGATGATTGCTGGAAATGCATTTTTAATTATGTTATGTGCTTTTATGTTTCACTGTATTTATGCATTGTATATGGTGTGTATAAATGCTGTAATTGATATACAGGGCTACTCAAAAGAATTCGTAATGGTTACTGGCTATGATTGCATATTGCTTAAAGGTGATTTTTAAAAGAGTTAGGCATTTTTAGGCTGAACCGCATTTCGTTTACTAAGAAATGTTTGTAAAACATATATAAAATGACATACAGGGTCACGCAAAGAATTGGATACATGGCCGTCTATAAATGATAATTTCTGGAAATGTGATTCCGGTAGTTTTAAGAGTGTTTTACTTTGAATTAAACTTTAGCCAAATAGTGGCGTGTATTAAAGGTATTAGGTTAACTGCAGAGTTTTACAAAAGTATACAAGTATGTTTAAATCTATTAGTATAAATTGCTGAAAGAGAAATTTCAACCTGTTATGTGTTTTCTTGCTAAACTAAATTTCTCCATTATATAGTATATATATATCAACCTACAGGGCTGTTCAAAAGTATTGGAATACATATTTGCTATGGAAGGCAACTGCTGAAATCAGTTTTTCAAATGTTTTATGTGTTTTCTAAAATGCTTACTTAGTTCACTTATATACCTTATTTCCCTAACTAACGAAGTTTTATTAAAGCATTCAGGAAGTGTTGGAAAGTGTTTCATAATCTATGCTTAACGCATGATTTTTCTTACTTGTTTAAACATATTCCTTAAATATTCTTATTAATACTATGCTTATTTTGTGGAACGACACGACAAGCCATATTTAATTTTTATTTTTTATTCCCGTATATATTGTATTTTATAAATATAAGCTAAATACATTTTATATATTTTATAAGAAAAGATTGAAGTAGATTATAAGAAATAGGAAAAAAAAAGAAAATAGAAAAAGAAAATAAATGACTGCATATATACTGTTCTTCATTATTTGAAAAACATTTTGAATGTAAAAAGTAGTTATTAATCTCTTTCATAAATATTCGATCCTACATTATATAAGTAAAATGTAAATATAAACTTAAAATATGCTAAATAAGTTTTATCCATAAACTTTATATCGACATAAACAACATTTTATTTAAATGCTTAAATATCACGTTTCCTTTTGTAGTGCCGATTATTACTTGTATCATAAACGTAGAAAATGCGTTTGCAGTAGAAGAATATTTAATATCTAATACAAAATGTCGCTAATTACGTGTTTTGATAGTACTCAATCTTGAAAATTTAAAATAATAAACTGCAGAAAATTGTTTGCATACAATTTTTAAAAATGAATATAGCAATTTAAAAAACACTAAAAATAATAACTAGCATTTTATAGTTATACTATTAAATTACAATACGTTAATAAAATGCATTATTAGATTTAACAACGGTTCAAAATTCGTGCCATAGGATGTAAGAAATTCCTATTAATTTTAGGAAATTATGCTATATTTTTCAATGTGAAACCTTTTTGTATTATCATAATCATTGAATAACATATTTCACTCTCCAAAATATTAATAATTATGAATTCCAATTCCTTTAACTGTCTGTGCTTATATTCAGGAAACAGTAAAACCCCCAACAAATCGATTATGAATAAACAAAATTGCAAATCACTGCAAATTAATATTCACATGTACTATGAATATAGCAATGAATCTCTGTGCCAGCGCTTTTAACCCTTTCGTGACGGGAGCCTTTTACGAAATATTTAATCTTTTGTCACCGTTTTTTAAAAACAGAAATTTGTGTCTTCTTGAATCGAGAAAATGCGTTGATTTTTAAGGCAAATTTTACAGTAAAATTTTACTGGTGAGGAAAAACAAGGATTCTGAGCGCTACATGCGGCACGTATTCGTGTCGCTCGTCCCCAAGGGGTTAAGATACTTCACGTTTCTTTCGAGCTTCATAAATTCACATTCATGCTTGATATTTCACATCTCACAAGGAAGGTCTCCTTACTGGGCATACTCAGTATATTTTGAAAAAAAAAACCAATTAAACTGCTTATCTATGTAATAAAGGATCAGTCAAATTTAGCGGCGGAATTACAGTAGAAAGTCTGTAAAAAATAAAATACTTTCGAGTTGGCGCATAAAGATGAAAGTGTCACGCAATTTGGCGAGTAGTACTTTTCCTCGCCAAAAGCAAACGATTTTAATGCACCTGAAAATTGTTTGTTAATTGATTTATAGAATGCGTGTAAAAAGTATTTAATGAATTTAAACATAAACAATGAGACAGTTTAATAAATACATTTTTTCATATTACATATTTATGTTGCTTGTTATTTAATTTTATTAATTTAAAAGCAATTTCATATATTAAAAATATTTTTATATATTTAAGCGTATTCGAAAATAAAGCAAGATTCATTTAGCAGTTATTCATTTCAATAGCAAAGAATTCGTCGTTTCCATATCAACAAAAATGAATCAACAGCGCTCAAATGGACTTAATTTTGAGATATTGAAACAATTTAAATTATTTAAATTTTGTTTTAATTCATAAAATTTTATGTATAACTTTCATTATAAATAATTATATATATATGACAAGACTATAGTTAAATCAAACTAAAACTGACAAAACTAAAGTTATTTACATTAAATTTATTTAAACAAGTTCAATAAGAAACATTTTTATCTTAAAGAATATTCGACATAAAAAAGTATTTTTGAAAATTTCATTTCGTCGCCAACCGATGATAAATCGCCAAATAAACGAAATTTTCATTATTCTTTTACGAACGTTATATCGAGGTTCCGCCAAAAAAAATTTATAAACATAAATATCCACATGAGAGGAACACTCTGTATTTTTTTTAGGTTTTTCTGAATATGCCCGTATGGAGATCTTCCTTGTCAGTAGCGAAATCAGGAAAAGTAAATCAATCTTTCTCTATAAAACATGAGAACGACTTAACTCTTATTCGTAAGATATACAAAATCTACAGGAGTGAAAGGTTAAAATTAAATAAGACTGACCTTTATTTTCCATAAATAACCCTTTTAATACCTCTTTCGTTTAAACTTTAAATGGCGGAAGAAATGCAATAGTTTCTGTTATCTTATATTGGCGTCGTAGACAAAGACATGCTGTTCTGATTGGCTGATAAGTAGCTCGAAAACTTGGTTCAACTTATTACCAAAACGTCGTTCAATTCAGCGTACTTTCCAAGGTTACACTATAAAATGAAGTTTTTAGAAATTAAGAAGTACCATATTCTGGTAATTCTCATTATTTTACTCCATATATTGGTTTAATGATGAGAAGAAATTTTTTTAACAGTGTATAACACATCTTTCAATCTTTTCAATCTACACATACTTTGAGTCAGAATTTTTTTCGAGTAAAATTTTACTTCTTTTCTATGCGCTGTAGTACTAGGTACTATACAGGCTGATCTCGAATTCATAGTACAAACTTTGAAAGTTGGTACAAGATACTGCAACAATCATTTATTGTATAGGAATGTATCGTCTCAAGTGGCACGGTGAGGCACAAACACGGGAAATATGACATGAAAGGAAATACAAAGAGTGTATTGACAACATCGTTGACAAATGCAGTGTTTACAATAACTGTTCAAAACTGCGCCCACTTTTTTTCATCCAATTTTTTTTTTTAATTATGGCCATTTTTTTTTCACATTCTAACCAGAAAATGAGAGTTCTAACTTTTTACGACTGCTCTTTCATCTTCACCTAACGCTTCATTTATAATGGCTGTTTCTTAATAATAGAGTCATTAGTTCATCAGAAGAAAAGGATCCATTCCAAAGGTATAAGTTCGATTAACTCGGATAATCGGGACTCTACTGTACACTGTAAAAAAAAAAAAAAAATACGACCAGTTTTCCTGTAGGAATCGGAAAAATAGTTGCTCTTATCGTACCCGAAAATTTTCCGACCGAGCTCGGAATAAAATCCGCAAAATCGGAATAAAATACGTAAAATACCGTTTTATTGACTATTTCCTTTTTTTTTACGGATTTCATTCCGATCTGGGTCGGAAAATTTTCCGGTACGATCAGGCCAACTATTTTTCCAATTCCTACAGGAAAACTGGTCGGATTTTTTTTACAGTGTATCTATATTTATATACATTTTTTTTTTCATCGGGGGCGAAACTAAATTCTGAAAAGGCAGCGTTCCTGTTCTCTAGTATTTTATTTTTATTTTAATGTACTTTTATCATTATTTCTGTTTTTTTTTTTCCTTTATAAATTTAATTAGGCTTTACAAAAGTTCAAAAAACTAGCGACCTACACAATTGCGTAAAGACCGGCATTTATCATTTCAAAAATAGTGGCAATTCTTAATATTAATAAAATTTGTTACTTTTAAATAATTTTTTTAATTTTATGTTTTTAACAATTAATTTTTTATTAATTTCATTTTTAAAGAAAATTAATAGGTTTGTACTATTCGTGATTTCTATGTAAAATACATACTATTCGAATAACAATATGTGAACTCTATATTTCTGTTCTGAGTTATAGAAGTAAATGGAAAGATATTTCTCATACCAAAATGCGCATAAACATTGCATACAGCGAGCTGTATTATTTTTACATAAAATGTTTATTTCTTGTAAGGTATATACGAATTACGATTCTTGAAAAAGATTGTTTATATCAAAATTAAATTATTTAGAGCACTGTATTTTTTTTTTTTCATTCTAAACAGAAAACAGGATTTAAACTTTGAAAATTCTGTGGAATAAAGATACATTAAATACATTAGAGTTAAATACATTTTTCTTTTTTTTTTTATTTATGAGTCGTTGAATTCGACGAATGAAAATGTTTAAAAGAACTAACTGATTGAATTTATAAAAAAAAATCATGAAAATAACGACAAAAAATAATTATATATTGTCTGGCCTAACTCTTAAAACAAATATTATTATTAACTAATGTTTAATTTCAACTTTTCAAATTGTTGAAAAATTAAGCTTTATGCCTATACGTAATGAGTAACATGCATTTAAGATAAGAAATTATGAAGTTATTAATTGAGGCTTTTATCTTCGGTATTATGTTATAAAAAATCAACGAAAATTTCACCACTATGGCACAATCAATTTTTTTTAACGAAATCTAAAATTTACGTCCTTTTCACCATCGCAAAATTTACAAGATACTTTTTTTATTCATATTTTAAAAATATTTTAGCTTACAATTATTAACAAATATATCCCCAAACTTGATGTCGCGCTTGGCAGTAACAATTTTGCATGTGAACTTTCACACTGTTGACTTGAAGTTTTAATCTGAGTGCCGGCGAAATCCAGAAATTTGCTCCTTTAGAAAATATTTAGTTTTATTAAAGAAAATACTCATTTGATTTTTAGTATGACGTCATTTTTGTCAACTGAAGCACTCTGAGATTATTATCTTAATTAATAATTACATTGATTATTGTCTTAAATGAATTAACTACACTATATTTATGTTAGAATTTTTATTTTTGATTACAAATTAATTACTTCGTCTAGCCATTCTTTATGCAAAAAAAAAAAAAAAAAAAAAAAAAAAAATCAGACTTTTTAACAAATGACAATTTTTGTGTGGAGGTAGGGGGTCAATTTTGTCGGTCTGAACGATGCATATTAATTCATATTTTGAATATGTATCATTCATATAATGTTCTTGCAGTTATAGATCAGTTGAAGACGATTTTTGACTCATGAGCTGCCCGAGAAGTATTTTTCCAATTTAAGTAACATCTATGATAAAGACGGTGATACTGCTGAGACTGAAGTAATTAACAAATTCATTGATGATGAGAGTGGGCACGAGGAAAAAGATTATGACTGTAAAGAGTGTAGAGAAGAAATAATAGAGGTAAGTATTGATTCATTTCTCCTGCAAATAAATGAATTGGTTTTTCCCGCTTTTTCCATGTATGATTATTGAGTGATTCTTAAATACTGCTTTTCTTTTTTTTAGGCTACTGCAGAAAAATCTGGTGCAAGTAAAAAAAGCAGGAAAGTGATAACATGGAATAAGAAAAGATTTCAAGGAAATTCTTGTCTGAAAATATTCAACTGAGAACACATTCCCAACCCTCTAACAATAATAACAAAATTATAGTATTTTGGGGGCTATATCAAAATTGATTTCTACGAGAGTGCAGCACGGTACACAAATATGTACACCGTCTGAAAGAATAGAATTAGTTTAGACACCAATAGTGGTGAACTACAAAGATTTTTTCGCTATAAACCTAATCATATGCTGTATCCGATATCCCAGACTGAGATCGTATCGGAATAAAAATTACAGTTTTACTTAACATGTTCACGCCGGCGCGGTGAGTCACACTCGACTGTCTTAGAGTTGTTAAGTCTCCACCTTTTTGCGCACCACTATTATTTTAGAGAAAATGTTGTTCCTTTAAATCGCCCAATTGTTCTAATTAAATAAAACAATATTTTCTGTATCAAAATACTGGTATCCAAAAAGCCGGAGACTTTGCAGCTTTGAAACAGTAGAGTGTGACCCACCGCGTCGCGTGAACGTGTTAAACTGTGCAGTACATGACCCGAAATAGATTTTTAACTTTGAGAAATTCATTCAACCTTGTCGACTCAACCACCAGGAATTAATAATAAGTTATGGAAAGTTCAGATAATACCCGACACAGTCCGCTGTGTATGCTTGAATTTGCCAAGAGATCAGGAGAATTTTTCCATAGATGATCAAATGATTTCTTTCTTGTGACGTGCCCAGTAAAGCAGTATCTAAAAGAACACCACCCCCAGCGGGGTTGAAGAACTTTGTTATAACAGCATCATCTGGACTAGTTTAAGATTTTGTAGTATACCAAGGGGAAAATACAGATCTGGTCCACAAGGAGCTATTCTTATGTCCTGCTGTGTTCCTTATTCTTGTCCAGACTTTGTCAGTGCATAATTTTACGTACATAGATCGTTATTTCAACACAATACCGCTGTTGGAAAAACACAAAAAAGGAACTTTGAAGGAATAGGCAGAATCCAAACAAATAGAGGGAAGAACATTGAATTTGTCAAGCTAAGGGCATAAGGGAAGCTAAGGGAAGCTAAGGGAAGAGAACATTGAGAACATCTCAGACAATGGAATTGTAGTGGTTGATTGGAAAGACAATAAGAAAGATGTACTGTCGTCGATGTGTACAGAGCGTCACCCACTTCAGACCATCAAGAGATGGTCTAAGGATAAAAATTAAAAGTTTATATCTCTTTTCGCCATCGTAAAGAGCTACAACGCATCAATAGGAATTGTGGACATTTGCGATCACAAATGGAGGCCTGTCGAACCTGTTTTAAAGCAAGGGAGTTGACCTGGAAAACAACGGTTCACTTTCTTGACCTGGCTGTAGTAAATTTAATATGTATCACATTTGTCTCAAAACATACGCTTACGCACTCTCGTCCGCTGGAAGGTTAATCAACAAACAATTATCACCTTCAGATAACTGAGAAGGTAAGATACGGCATCTAGTGTCGATTTTGAGCTTGGTGTTATTGACAGGAGATACTGAGATTAGAGACGTATGTTATTTATGCAGTACACTTTTAAAAACTCATATTAAAATTATAAATTTTCGCTTTAAAAATTAATCATAAAAGTTATTTTATTGACATATCTTACAAAAGGGTTTTTTAAATATATATAGCATCCCTTTTTTCGAAAATTTCAGCATATATTAACATTTTTTTTTAGTATCTTTTATTTAAATCTTTTAAATAAGATCAACATTAAAAAAATCACCACTTGGTTATTAAGCTTTTTCTCCTGTAATTTCAATTTTATATCGAATGAATAATCATGTTTTGACATATTCCTTTTTTATTTCCTGTAGCTTTGGTTTCATTCATTACTGACATCTTTACATTTTACATATCATTATTCATTTACAAATCTCATACATCACTGTAAAACCGACGAGTTTTTTTTTTTTTTTTTAATCGAAAAAGACATACATAAAATAAAAATCAGTAAATAGGTAGCAAGATTAAATGGACATTTTTTTTTTTTAAATCTAAAGCGTCGTTACATAACTTTAATTTGCTTAAAAAAATATTTGAATGCTTTTATCATAATGGACATTTTCCTACGCTACCTTAATGAGACACTTAAATGAAAGGAGGATTTTCTTCAAAACGACTTTCTTTAAGAAAAATTCCGGTTTCATTAAATAAAATTGAAATAAATGTTCATTTAAAATTCATGTATATCAAAGCAGTTAATTTTGTTTTAATAGTCTCAGCAGACTTTAAAGCGTTCAAAGATTGCATTTTCCTGTTTTTATTTTTATTTCAATGGCTTTATATCTTTTATCTTAAAAAGGAAACATCTATGAAAATTAATATTTTTCGTTTTCAAATTCTGTCAAATAATGTAAGGCTGGCATCGTCAGCATTTCTACATAATGGTAAAGTAATAACCCCAAAATGACAAAGATCGATTGTCTAGTTTAAGGGATGTTTTAAAGCAGGGAAATGATAAATCTGACATATTCATTCTCAAAAGATAATATAGGATTTCGGTAATTTTTATCAATTTTTTATGTAAATAAACGTTTGGTAAAGAAAATATGCAAATCTTCTGCCACGAAAAATTTTTCAGTGTGCGAAAAACAATTATTGTAGAAATTTTTCACACTTTTTAAAACAGCAAATCATTATTGAATATATTGTTTAAATTGGGGCACTTATTTGGACCAATATTACAATGATCAGAAAGACTTTAATAAATATATATATACAGTAAATAACTCTCTGTGTAAGACGGACTCTGTGTAAGGCAGAAATCTGTCTAACTCGGAAAGATTTTGAAGTCCCTGCGAATCCATAGACATAGAGTAAAATTTATCTAAGGCGGAATATTGTCTACTGCGGAAAATTTTCTTTGTCCGGATCAATTCCACCTTAGACAGAGTTAACTGTATATGATTAAATATAGGCTTTAGATTGGAAATAGTTTCAGTTAAAATCAAATACCCCTGTATTAACTTTACAGTAGATCATTAGAACATCTCTTAATTATTCCGGTGTCTGGTTCAAAAGAAAAATGTTTCAACCAGAAATTTTATTTAATCAAAATTTTGAAAATAAAATCTAATAAGTACCGTAAAGAAAGAAGACACATTTCCTTATATACACTTTCCGGTTTTAAACAAGTTTGTCCTAGATCAAAATCCGGAATAATTAAGAGGTGTTGGCATTTATGTCTTTCCGTTCAAAATATTTACAATTAATCGCCAATATTGTCGAAATTTTGATCTTACATTAGAAGTATTGGCAGTGATAAAGTGAAATATTTCTAATAAATATTGAACATTGGAAAAATATAATCGTCCTAAGTTTGAGCCAATATTTCATGGCGATGTTACATATATTGGCCTAGCTATAGAGAGATATAGCCAATGTTGACCAATGAATAGCATGAAGTGAAGTGTTTGTGCAAGATATGTCATCTAAAACATTAAAAATGAACAAAGTGCTGAGAAATTATAAGGGAAAAAGAACTTCTTAATAACACCATAAAAAATAGAAAATGCGCTAGGCCTTTCCAAAGAATTTCTTCAGGTGCAATAAACACGTGCTACTACTTTGAAAGCAAGAACAAGATATTTTTCTTATTTAAACTTACTTTATTATATAATAAGTTACATTATGTGTAAAGTTAATAGATTTAATGAACTAATTTATGTCTTGCCCCTGCTTTCAAAGTGGTAACACGCGTTGTTTGTACCTAAGGAACAAAGACAATCAATCTACTTTCAGAAAGCATTACACATTTTCTATTTTTTATGGTGTTTTTAAGAAGTTATTTTACCCTTATTCATCTAAAAGAGTGAAAAAGGAAAAGATGTAAAGCTGTGTTTTCACTTATTAGACCTTCAATCTTCGTTTTTTTTTTTTTTTTTTTTTTTTTTTTTTTTTTTTTTTTCAGACTTAAATTCAACTTAATATTTAATAAGTTCAATTAAGTGTAAAGTGAATAGATTTAATGGACTAATTAATGAAAAGAAAAATAAAGAAATTGGTTTTGTTGGAGAGTTTACAGATTTTTTACAACTCATTTTTTCAGATTCGTAAGGTCGATGTCCTGTGTACCTATGAAAGACTTAGAATTTCTGAAAGTTTAATGAGTGATGAATAATTCTTGTTCAGAAAATTTAAAGTTTTATATATTAACCCTTTATGTACTGAATTATGAATTCATGAAAATTGTATCTTCTAAAGCATTTTTCGTGAATTATTTAAACTACATTAGAAGATTTACATAATCATTTAATAAATTTTAGAAGGATTTTTGAAGGATTGCAGAACTTAGAAGGATTAATTAAATTTGAATTTATAGGGATTTTGTGAAAAAATTTATAACCCCACTCAAATCTTTTATTTTAAATGTATATCTTAGTATTTTGTAGAATTAGGAAATGTACAAATATAATATTCTTACAATAGAAATATAAAAATATTTCCGAATTGAAAAATACCCCCCCCCCCCCCACACACACACACACTCAACGTCAAGAAAGCTGGAAAGATGCAAAAACAAAAGAAATCATCCTTTTAAAAATATTTTATGTAACCAATAATGCTTTTGGAACAAGATAAATAATGTATCGATAACTCATTCTAAACTGTATTACGATTAAATGATGTATTAAATGAATTTTATAACAAGTTATTTTAATGGTACTTATATGTACCGTCAGTATATAAAGGGTTAGTACACTCATGAAGACATTTTTGATCTCACAATAAACAGGGTTCGTACGGGTCCTTCATTTTCCAGACTATGAAATTCTACGGTACCAGCATTTTCTTATAAAAAATCTCTCCTTAAATAATGCGGAATTTCGCGCGTTTAAACTAGAATTATTTTTCTGTAAAAAAATACTGGTAATATTGTAAAAAAATACCCATACGAATCTTGATAAAGGAATTTTATCTTTTTGTGTGTGAGTGAAAATACTAATAACATTATGACATATCAGTTATCTTCATAAAATTTCGTATTGTGTATATATATATATAAATGCTTAATAATTTTTAAAAAAACGGTTGAAGTTTCTTCACATAGATAAGTGATTATGTATAATACTTATTAAAATGTTCCAAAAAATAATTTTATTACTTGTTATTTGCAAACGCATCGAGGGCTGAAAAAACATTGCTTGCAGGGCCATCTAACGCTGATATTTGGAACTGAAACAGAGAATCAATGTAAAATAAAACACTCACATCTTACATAAACCTCTGCAAGAATTTTTTTCAAACTGCTGTTCTCATTTGCAAGTTATTGAATTTTAAAAACAGTCAGCCAATCTGCCTCGGTACCCACATCCTGTATACATCATATAGCATAGCTATTTTTTTTTTTTTTTTTTACTTACCCGCCATACGTAATATATCATTTTAAAAATTAGTCTTGTAATCATTTTAAAAATCGAAAAAAAAAAATGACGGATTTACACGTTTCGGACACTGGAGATTCCGAAAAGCATATTTTTAGAAAAAAAAAAAACCATTGCCGTCCGTCTGGTCTGTGTGTATGTGTGTCTGCGTGTCTTTAAACGCTCTATCTCCTAAACAAATTGAGACAGAGACTTGAAATTAGGTGTGTACTTAGTTTGTAATAATGGAATGAAGCCTATTGAATATCAGTAACCTCGATTACCAGGAACTATTTTTTTTCGGACTCTCGAAATATTCGTTCTGATTGAAGTTATATAAAAATTTTCGAAATTGTTTTTTTAAGGAGTGAGTATAAAAACAATGAAAAATATATATTGTGCATAAAGAATGAAGTCGATCGGATGTTTAGTTGCCGAGATATTTGTAATCATTTTTCCACACTCTTCGATATTTCATGACCCCGTATTTCATTCCAATTCCAATCCAAAGATATATTTTAATTGGAAATGAGACGCTTAATACAATACAGTAAACTGTTAGTTAATATGATCATCAGTTTTGGAGTTATAAGGATGTTTCTTTTACGCAATTCGGTGCTACTTGATTATCCCGTCGACCAAAAAACTATCGACAAACTATAAGATTAAATGCCAATAATGGCTTATCCTAAATGTCACATTCACTTGACATTAAACGCGTTACACGTGTTCGTTACGTCATCAAGTAATTTTTAATTCGACGTTTTATTTGTATTTTTATTAATCTTTTACTAATTTATTTATTCTTTCGTTATTTAAAATAAAAATTATGCCAATTTGTATAATTTTGCAAGAACTTTGGTGATATATATAATTTGTCGAAATTGGTCGATGGCATATTCAAGTAGTACCCGCAATTCAGCAATATTCAGCAATAGAGCATTACTATGTATTAAAAATATTTAAATATACGTTTAAATTTTATTTTGGAATTGCAATGCATTTTATAATTAGTTTACACATGTTTTATTTTCATATTTTATATTATGAATATCATGATGTGTAAATATTACGGCGGCCCCTAACGACTAGTTTAAATTTTTTTGTGGCTTAAGGCTGTTCTCAAATCCAAATTGGTTGCTTTCTAAAACATTCCGAAATTTATTTTGTGTAAGCGCAAATAAATTGCAGATGCTCTTATTCAGAAACTATGATGCTGTTTTCAATTTTTCTATAAAGGCAATCGTCGTTTTAGAAAATACTGTTAAATGTTAACTTTGGACCAGAATTTTGGAATGCGATAGTCCAAGAAAGATCTTCATAAGAGAAAAATCTTTATAACTCAAGATGCATTTATCGAAATCTGAAAACCGCCATTCAACTCCAAATCTCTACAATCGTCGTGTCTGCAACTTTTACATCTAAAATGAGTCCATTAATGTGTCAAAAAGTTGCATGTTGCAGAGTGGGATTTTGTTTAGCCCCGATAGGCTATTACTTTCACGCAACAATTAAAATGTCACCCCTAAAAAATAACATTATGTTACATAAGCCAGTCTTCTAAGCATCTTGCAATTTCAATTTTTACACTTTCGTATAGGGAAAAAATACTTTTAACTGCAATTTGCTTGAAAACTGCATCTCTGTTTATTTTTGAGATTTTTGATGTTGTATTTCGGTAATGGTGGCAACTGAAGTACCCCATTTCTGTAGAAAATAAAGTGAAAGTAGTTGGAAAATAGTTAATTGCTATATCTTTTTGTTGCCATTTTCTCACAAAAACTGAAAAAATAATTGTAATTAGATTACGTGCTATTTTAAAAAAATATAATTTAATAATTCCTGATAATACAGGAAGTTATTATAAACTATATTTAATTTTAAGTATCCATATTAATGTTACAAACAAATGAAGGCATATGAATGATAAGGTGCACTATATTTTTTCCGAGTTTCTTGAATCACGGCATCGTTTTTTGCTGGGTTTGTGTATTATTTCACGATAGTGATGTCATATGCATACTTTTCTATAGATGTTGTTCATGACCGGATCGTAAATGTGGAATTCTTTAGCGGATGCAAATGACGTCATTTTATGTAAAATAAAAGCGCGTATTTTAAGTCTTAAAACTAAAATATATTTTGTACTTTCTATATTTACATATATATAATTTTTCATGGGAGGCGACACTAAATTCTAAAAAAACAGAATTCCTGTTTTGATATTTCATTCTTTCTTTCTTTTTTTTTCTTTTTTAACCATTTGGAAAAATGTTTATTGTCTTCGGTCAAGGTAGGAAATTAAAAACATATCTGAAACGTTTTATTGGTTGAATCGGCATTTTATTCGTTTTCTGATTGGCCTATACAGTAATATGTATTTTCCCTTTACTTTCAACAGAGATGGATACTTCTGTTGCCACTATGACAAAAAAGTAATAAAAACTACAAAAAAAAATTAATAACCCAGAAACAAATTGAGATACAGCTTTCAAACAAATTGCATTTAAAAGTACATTTTTTTCTCTATACGACGGTGCAAAAAGTAATATTGTGGGATGTTTAGAAGTTTAAGAATGAAAAAATCATTTAAAATTGGTCCAGAAATATTAATGTTTAATCCATGGCGTACGTAATGTATGACCAGCTTCGCAGAAGTTTAAAAATTTACAGTACCGAAAAATTTAATCCATGGCGTACGTAATGTATGATCAACTCCGTGCGATTTTTTATGTCTTAAATTTTAGTCTTTGAAAAAATAATTTTCCAAATGGTCGTTGTAATTTGTTAAATTGCATTTTTTTTTTTTTTTTTTTTTTTTTTTTGTGTGTGAATTGTCCTAACATTAAATAAATTTAAAATGCACGGTAGGAAAAACTATATATATTATATATAATTTACAAATATTATTTAAATTATTTTCCCGTCGAGAAAATTCTTTACTTATTCACTTTTGTTTAATATATCGTGATGCTGATTTGGAAATCACGGATGCCATTTAAATTTCCTTTCAAGCAATTTTATCTACGACATTTTAAAGAATGTAAATGTAATTTTTTTTCTCCAAATCATTTATCTGGAAAGATAGTGGAAATGTGTTGCTGCCAGTTTTACTTAATGAAATAATGACAAAGAAACGTCTAAAATATTGACAGGGATGCAGAGCAAATAAATTTATCAAACTTTAAACTTATCAAACTTTAAACATTAAACTTATACATTTATCAAAATTTATCAAACTTCATATTCTTCATTCTGTTTATAATAAATTATCATTTATATTTCAAAAAGTTTCATAAACAGGATTGATTTTATTTTTGTATGATGAGATTAATCAATTGAAACACAAATGTGAGTGATTTCTAGAAACGTTTTTTTTTTTTTTTTTAAATTTATTTAAGGTATTTTATAAACTTTGAGGTTAAAATTATGTTCACCACAATAGATCTTCCATAAAATTGGTGTAGTATTATCTTTAAATATAGACGCATTTTTTTTTCTTTTTTGCACAATGTTTACGAGAAAAGGTGGCGAAAGTTTGCTGCAGTCACATTTACTTGACATTAGAACGGCAAAATTGTGTGTAAAATATCGATATGGAAACGTAATTGTCGCATTGATAGTGAATCCTCATCTGTGTTTCAAAAACGTTTATAAACACACTCAGAAATACTTTCTTCAATTAAATTTTTTCTTCAGAAAGGTCGCAAATATAAATTTAATTGCGGGGAGATTTCGTTGTTAGGAGATAATGGTTGGAGTTTTATCGTTTATAGAAGAATTAGCTAATCCGACCGGCGGCGTTGCCAAAGCCCGTGATAATATTCTTAAATGAACCTTAAATTTGTACGATTTCATATCTTTAACTCGATTTTGTTTGAAATACTTACCCGTTCACTGTGTGAAAATGGGAGAGAAGCTGCTAATCGTTGAGATTTGTTATGTAATTTTTTTTTCATAACTTTTGGAAAATTGTATCGGGTAGTAATGGACAAATTAAAATTTTAAAAGGCGCTCTAGTGATGAAAAAATGAGTTAAGAAAGGGGGGAGCGGCTGCATAGTAACCTACAGATCAAAAGCTTTCAAACGATATGTCACATGAAAAAATCCATTTCCGCTTCTCACACAAGGAGGGGGGGATGCCTGGACTAAAAATAGACCCCACTGATTGAAGGTCTGAGAGGAGTTTCGTCTTCGGTCAAACCTTCAAATGAGGTCGAATCTCACTGTAGCTTAATTAAGAGCTGAGTTAGAAAATTGAATTCCTGGCGGGGGAGGGAGTCGTGAGGAGAAGAAAGGTTCATAATATGAAAGAGTTGTCCCACAATTTTCCGACGATATATCACATGAGGGTTTCTGAAAAAGTTTGAAAATTGCGGAAATATGGACAAACATTCTAAAGTTTTCGACCCCGAGGAGTTTCTAAAGTTGCTGAAACATGTATTCAATTATTTTTTAATGGATTTATTTTCTGGAATTTCATGCTTCTACCTAAAACGGCTGCTGAGATATGAACAAATGTTCTCAAAGTTTTGATCCCCCCCCCCTCGTTTTAAAACCCTTAGGGGAGGATTTCTAAAATCACAGAAATATGTGTTTAATTATTTTTTTGTAGACTTATTTTCTGGAATTTCATGCTTCTAACTAAAATGGCTGATGATATATGGCCACATGCTTCACAAATTTTCGACCCCCCCTTTTAGCACTCTTACGGGGGTGGGGGGGGGGATTTTCTAAAATCCTTCCTTAGTCCTTACTTATGTCATAAGTGGTACGTTTCCCCCAATTTTCATGCTTGTTGGTTCAGTAGTTTGGGCTGGGCAATGATGAGTCAGTGAGCGGGATATTGCCTTTTATATATGGAGATAGATGAAATAAAAAAGAAAAGTGCCCAGCTAAACTGATGGCATTGAGCTCACAGACTATTCACACTAATTGTATATTATACTCTTATTTTAAAGAATAATGCCACTCAAAAATATAACTGAAGGGGAATTAGCCCCCGTTTCCCCCTTTATACTTAACCAGTGAACCTCCAAATCTAATCAGGAAAGCTCCTTATCATAATAAACCGGTATACCAAATTTGGAGCAAATCGAATAATCTTGCAAAAAAAAAAAAAAAACATTTATCTAAATTAAGGTGGTGGACTAACCCTTTATCCTTAACCAATGAATCGCCAAAACGAATCAGGGAAGCTCCTTAACATAATAAACCGGTATACCAACTTCGGAGCAAATCGAATCATTCTGCATGAAAAACCCATTTATCTAAATTAAGAGGGGCGGGCTAACCTCCCTTTTCCCCCTTTACCCTTAACCAATGAACCCCAAAACTAATCAGGGAAGTTCCTTAACATAATAAACCGGTATACCAAATTCGGAGCAAATCGAATCATTCTGCATGAAAAACACATTTATCTGAATTAAGGCGGGTGGACTAACCCTGTTTTCCCCCCCTTTATCCTTAACCAATGAACCCCAAAACTAATCAGGGAAGTTCCTTAACATAATAAACCGGTACACCAAATTCGGAGCAAATCGAATCATTCTGCATGAAAAACACATTTATCTGAATTAAGGGGGGTGGACTAACCCCGTTTTTCCCCTTTTATCCTTAACCAATGAACCCCCAAAACTAATCAGGGAAGTTCCTTAACATAATAAACCGGTATACCAAATTCGGAGCAAATCGAATGATTCTGCATGAAAAACCCATTTATCTGAATTAAGGGGGTGGACTAACCCCCCTTTTCCTCCTTTATCCTTAACCAATGAACCCCCAAAACTAATCAGGGAAGTTTCTTAACATAATAAACCGGTATACCAAATTCAGAGCAAATTGAATGATTCTGCATGAAAACCCATTTATCTGAATTAAGGGGGGTGGACTAACCCCGTTTTTCCTCCTTTACCCTTAACCAATGAACCCCCAAAACTAATCAGGGAAGTTCCTTAACATAATAAACCGGTATACCAAATTCGGAGCAAATCGAATGATTCTGCATGAAAAACCCATTTAACTGATTTAAGGGGGTAGTGTGTGGACTAACCCCGTTTTTCCCTCTTTATCCTTAACCAATGAACTCCCAAAACTAATCAGGGAAGCGCCTTATCACAGTGAACCTAGGAAAAATTCTGAAGCAAATCGAATGTTTCTATCAACAGTTATCGTGTTACGTACATACGTACGTACGTACATACATACATACATACATACATACATACATACATACATACATACATACATACATACATACATACAGAACGGGCGGGCACATTAGCTCTCAGGCTTTGATAGCCTCTGAGCTAAAAATGTTATTCAGACACATTTTTAATAACATAGTTGTCTGAGCGAAGCGAAGGCTAATACTCAGCGAAATATTACTGTCCGGACACTTTACTACTACGATGGATATTAACGCCATGTCCTACTAAAAAAAAAAGCCTAATAAAAACCTTTCGTCAAGCATAACTCAAAAAATATTTGTCGGATTTCGTTTCTGATTGCACCAGAAGGTACCTATGAGGGTCACCTACTGAATGCACCTACTATGAAAAATAAGTTCCAAACCGTTTAAAAAGTATATAGAAAAAACTGATAAAAAAAGCACAATTTATCTGCATACGTCAGAGAAATTTGGTGTGCGTCACTTTCACCGGTTGATGTTTTCGTAGACAACTGGTTTGAACACATGGAGCAAATAAAAAAAAAATACGCACGCAGTAATATTGAATAGATCAGTTTCAACCACGTGATCACAAACCTTGCAACAACCCGTGGCAACCAGTTTTGGTGGGCAAACAAATAATAATACAGTATTCCGTACCACGGTGACCGTTTTTAGACTGTTGTATAAAATCTGACATGTTGTATGACATATAATTGTGGATGATTAAAACAAAAGACATGAGTGTTTATTCCTCCGGGAGGTTATCTTTCTCTGGATGTCTGTCTGTCTATCTTACAGCATGCAATTTTCTTGTAAAGGATGATATTATTATGCAGTAAAACATCCATAACGGACACACCCGATTAGTGGACACCTGTATTTAGCGGGCATTTTTTCGATTACCAACCCTTAAATAACTGTACATTTTTTACTCTCAGTAGCGAACACCTCCAAATAGAGGACAAATTCTGCCCTCCCGAGGTGTTCGCTATTCAGATGTTTTACTGGAAAAACCTCCATAGCGGACACACCCGATTAGCGGATACCTCTATTTAGCGGACATTTTCTCGATTACCAAGTCTTAAATAACTGTACATGTTTTACTCTCAGTAGCGGTCACCTCTAAATAGAGGACAAATTCTGCATTCTCGGGGTGTCCGCTATTCAGAGGTTTTACTGTATATAATATTGATAATTATTTTACGGGGCCGCACAAAAGAATAAGAATATATGAAACGAATATAAACTAAATTCGGGATTGGTGGATCGCTGATGGTAACGTAATTTTAGGATGTTGTTACAGTCATCCGCAGCATGTTTTTAGAGTTTCGTCCATCTAACGAAACCCTACCTGTCTCACTCCTTTGTCTGTCAGTTTGTCCGTCTGTCACAGAGCCCGTTCTCAGAAACTATATATGTCGGAGACTTGAAAATTTGCATACTTATAGCTGAACATCTCACATCAAACGGCAAATAATAAAATTTTGAAAAAGGAAATAATTAACTCTTTGGGCTCTAACTTGTGTATTTAAAACAATTTTCCTAACTCAGTCCCGTAAGTTGGAGACATGAAAGTTTGCATACTTATAGCTGAACACTTGCGATAACACGATTAATCATAAAATTTTGAAAAAGTCATATTTAATCCTCCGGTCTCTAACATTCGTATTTAAAGCAATTTTTCTAACTCAGCCCCTAATTAAGTTGGAGACATGACATTTTGCATACTTATAGCTGAACACCTCACATCAAACGACAAATAATAAAATTTTTAAAAAGTCTAATATTTAACCCTCTGGGCTCTAACTTATGTATTTTAAACAATTTTTCTAACTCAGCCCCTAATTAAGTTGGAGACATGAAATTTCGCATACTTATAGCTGAAATCCTCACATCAAACGACAAATAATAAAATTTTGAAAAATGTCTGATATTTAACCCTCTGGGCTCTAACTTTTGTATTTTAAGCAATTTTTCTAACTCATCCCCTAACTAAGTTGGAGAATTGAAAGTTTGCTTATTTATAGCTGAAAACTTGCGATAACACGATAAATCATAAAATTTTTAAAATGTCATATTTAACCCTCCAGTCTCTAACTTCTGTATTTTAAGCAATTTTTCTAACTCAGCCCCTAATTAAGTTGGAGACATGAAATTTTGCATACTTATAGCTGAACACCTCACATCAAACAGCAAATAATAAAATTTTGAAAAAGTCTAATATTTAACCCTCTGGGCTCTAACTTGTGTATTTAAAGCAATTTTTCTAACTCAGCCCCTAATTATGTTGAAACATAAAAATTTGCATACTTATAGCTGAACACCTCACATCAAACGACAAATAATAAAATTTTGAAAAAATCTAATATTTTGTCTCGCGCAATTTTTAAATTTAAACTGTTTTGCAATACTATTTTTTGTTCATTTTGCATAATAAGTGTAATGTGACGTAATTTGTTCTATTTCAGATTTCTAACGCATGTTAATGAATTTATTTTACAATATCCTTTCTCTTTTAAAATTCACATGTAATTATAGTTTTTTTGGCGTAATTTCCAATAAGTGCCTGCTTTTTATACCTAATTATTTAATTGTAATTTGAAGGGTTTTTCTGTTTATAATAGTAACGTGTAAATAATTTTTTTATTTGAAGCAAACATTATTGTTTGCGCTGTTTATACCGTTGGCAACAGTTTAAATTAATACCATTTTCTAAAATAGGTAAAAAATATCTGTCAAAATGCTGAATATTTGAATTTAAAATAGAAATAAAACCTCAAAAAATGAGTCAAATTAATAAAAATTAATGAAATCTGCAGACCGGGATCTTCTATTGAATAAAATGATCTAAAAATGATTAAATTCCCATGTATAGCGTTTGCTCTTATAATTTTTTTTTTAATGGAACGATTTTGTCCAACTTTATCATTAAATATCTCTTAAAATAATTCTTCGATTTGAAAACTGTATGCATTAGTGTGTTGATCAAACATTTCGCTATAATACCACCGATTTTCATATATTTGTATGCAATAGTTTTCTTAATATTAACGAAGAAAGACCTCCGGTAACATAAAATTCAAAACCGGCGGCGGCGGCGCGGTACCAGCGTTAGTTACTTTTCATAGAATTGAGAGATATATAAAAAATGAAAACTTGTCTAACTGTCTGTTTGTAATTCTATAAAAAATCCACAATTTGGAAGCCAAAATTGTGAAGAGATACGTACATGTGTATTAAAACATGGCCGTGACAACTAAAGTAATCCGGAATCGAAATAACTTATAGTTAATTTTTAATTAATAAAAAAACACCAATTTAACAGCAATTTCTTATCAAATTTAAACATTTTTCGTTATAGCAGTTCCCAACAATTAAAAAACACAATAAAATTATTAGTACAGCAATTAATTTTCTACTGCAAGATTTCCACGTGAAAAATGAAAATGAAATAAATAGTTTGCCGAATTTTAAAAAAAAAGGTGAATATTACGTCATAACTTTTCTATTGCAAGATATTTACGTGATATATGAAAATGAAATAAATGGTTTGACGAATTTAAATGAAAGTGAATATAACTTCATAACTTTTCTATTTCAAGGTTTCCACGTGAAAGAGGAAAATATTACGTCATATTGGAAATATAAAGGGCATGGTGGATATAGTATAACGTCATATGAGTGTGAAAAATGTATTGAAGCATAATAAAAACCCAATTAGGGAAATATTGGCGTATTTTAACATTATTGCTCCAATTATAAATTTAAATAAGTTCATTTATAGCTGTATTCTTTTGCGTCTGTTATATACATTTATACATTTTTATATAGCGTTTTCATATGATTCATTCAACAACATTTTGACGGCTTTTTTTAATGTTTGTTTTGTGTTGTATGTTAAATTTTGAAATTGATTTTTCAGAACAAACATCCTTCAAATTCTGGGCAACGCCGGCACTTTAGCTTGTAACAGATAAATGGCTTTTGTATCTGTACATCTAATGCTAATATTATAAAGCGTTATAATATTATAAAGTATATAATATTATTAATGCTTGTACGTTTGTGAGGTGTTATCTCTGAAACTACATAGCCAACTTAAAAAAATGTTGGTGGCCATCTCTGCTCCGAAAAAAAAACTATTTTATGTCAGTGCAAGAACTTACATCGCTGCAGGAGCAAAAAAGTTCTAAATTTGTGATTTCTGCGATGTTGATTGGGTTAGAAACTTTAAATTTGGTACTGTAGTTACTTTTAAGATGTAATTACTCGTAATGAACGCTCTCTAAAAGGTTTAATTTGACGGATAAACGTAAAAATTTCTAGAAAGGTTCTAAACTATGATTTATTTGGAATACTGAAATTTTTGGGATACTGTTGGGGTTAGAAACTAGAACTTTGGCATGGTAGTAATTAATAAGGTGTAAATGCTCGTTGTAGAACGAATTCTAAAAAATAGAAAGACTAAACAAAGCGGAAAAAGATCTAAAGATGATCTAAGTAACGAAGAACGCATGGAACTGTTAGGAATATAAACATGAAAATTGACATGGCTGTATTTATCATGACGTAAATTCTCGCAATAGAACAATTTCTAAAAATGTCGCTATAAAAAACAGTGCAGAAACAAAAAACTTTCAAAATTTTTCTATTTCTCTGTTACTGCTGAGCCCAAAATCTTGAAATTTTGCTTTGGGTTAGTTTTAAAATATACAATTGTCTCTATGAATGGTTTCTAAAAAAATTAAAATTTAAGAAGATGAAATTAACGGAAAGCGATCTCAATTACCATTAATTTGGAATTATTAGGTACAGCAACTTTAAATATTTCATAATGCTGCATTTCCTCCGCAAAACATGCGATTTAAATGCAACAAAACTGATAGATACCCACCTATCATTAAATAAATTGTGTAAATATTGAATAAAGACCTGTATGAAACAGTGAGTAGGTTGACCGAAAGTACTTGTTAAAATGTTCCTTCTCTGGGCTTTTCTCACTCTCACCAAGGCCACTAACAGAGGGAAGTGCCGTTTTAAATGTGATATGAATTTTTTATCCGATTCATTTTTCTAAACATTTTATCATAAGGTCACATTCCCAATTATCATTAGTAGATTTTTTATATATTAACTTATTCTGGTGAAATTTTGTAATCGGGTTCATATTGGCGTATGTTAGCTTGCATGATTTGCTGAATAAATATGTATGGATTTGTAAATTACTTCGAATGACACTTTGACAGCTCAAAAGTTATGCAAACGATATATTCAGATCTTGTGTCATACTTTATGTTGTAATCATTGCCGATTTCTTTTATTTAATACATGCTAAATACAGCTCAACTTGTGCAGAATATGTTTGAAAACAAAACAATACAGCGTATGTAGTGGCCAGCATACACTCATCATTTAAATCCGATCGAGCATATCTAAAACACACTCTAACGAAGCATTGCATGCCACTTTTGATGTATTCGGTACTTTGATACTATATTAGATTTTGAGAAGAGAATTCCTTAAATGTTATCGACAACCTCATTGCATCCGTGGAAAACAGATATTGTACAATATTAACTATTCCGGGGGAGCACACACCATATAAAGTATAGTCCATTCTTTTTAAACATCATATATTTGTCATTTAAAGTTACTCAAATTGGTGCGGAGCGTCTGATTATGTTCTTGACATCATTTTATACAGTTAAAATTCCGATATAAGTAAATTAGTGTTTCATTTTCTATTTTACTTTTAATATATTGCGTATTTTCAAATTTATATCCATGCATGGCTGTCTTGAATGGTTTGATTTCCCATTTTTTTAAACAGTGTATACGAATTTATATATAAGATTTTGTAATTCTACAATTCGTTTATTTTCATCATTTCAATTTTTCGCAGTATATGGACAATTAAAGATAACATCTCATTTTCTTTGCTTGCACATGTTATTATTAAATCTATGTTCTCAGTAATATCGCTCAGACTAATCCTTCTGAGAGAAGTCCTAGTTTTAGACATACTTTAGACATTTAGAAATACATTTAGCCATATTTTTATTTTTTTAGTATGAATATTATATTTTTAATTAATGAATTATGAATATTACAGTAGCGCTCAAAAGTATTTTGACAAAGATAATAATTCACTTAATTGGAAAGAATAATAAAATACAAAAATCAATCATTTATTTTATTTAAGCATATTCAATGTTTTAATTTTAATAAATTAACAATAAATATTAATAATATTAATAAAATTATATGTATATATATTATATATTTATATCAGACTTTTGTCATGCTGTAACTCTCGAATTTTTGAACCGATTTGGATGAAATTTTTCATATGTATGGTACATACTAATGCCTCGACCAAGTTCGTTGGCCAGCTTCATCCGCCATCTTGTTTCAAAATGGCGGCCATTTGAATTTTGTGAACACGTTTGGAAATTTTTAGGTTTCCTAACTTTCTCTTCAAAATGACCTATGTTGTTAAGTTACACTGTGTGACTCTTTAAAATATCTTTTAATGTTTCTAACATTCTGTTTAAAATGATACATAAGAGTTTGCATTTTGTGAAACGTAACATGTTCCATAAGTATACAATGCTATAAAACATAAAAAAAATTCAAAAATTCCAATGGCCGCCTTTTGAAACAAGATGGCGGATTAAGCTGGCCAACAAACTTGGTCGAGACATTAGTATGTACTATACATATGAAAAAAAAATCCAAAACGGTTCAAAAATTCGAGAGTTATAAAATGACAGCATTCAGATATAAATATATATATAGTATGTATATAATTTTATTAATATTATTAATATTTATTGTTAATTTATTAAAATTAAAACATTGAATATGGTTAAATAAAATAATTGATTGATTTTTGTATTTTATTATTCTTTTCAATTAAGTGAATTATTATCTTTGCCAAAATACTTTTGAGCGCTACTGTATATTTGTAATTTTTGAAGTGTATTTATCAGTTTCATCAAATTCTCAATTTAACATTTTCAGCTGTATATTTACAACTGAATTTATGCATATAAAGTAAAAATTAATATTAACTTTAATGTTAATGTTAATGCTGCTAATTTATCTTTCTTTTTATAATATGTTTGTTGAACGTAAAAATGTTTACTTGACAACTGATAGTATGCAAAAAACCTCTATTCTGGGTTGAGAAAACTGATTAATACACTATAAAAAACTACTCGAAAGCATTTCAAAATATCCGTGACAGCAAAAGAAACCTTGTTTTGATAAATATGTCTTTAAATCTCGAAAATATTTTCATTTCCGCAGTTTCTAAAGATAAAAACGCTTTTCGGAATTCTGGGTAACTCGAAAAGTTTATTGTTTATTTTAGTTCATGGTTTTATTATATTTTCTTATATTAATAAATATGTCTTTTTTTACAATTTACACTTCCTGTGATGTTGCTCATTTTGCGGAAAGCGAAATTTGTATATTGAAATTTTAGATAAAATATTTTCACTATTCTTATAAAGTTCTGAACAAAAATTTGATTTCAGCTTAGAATGGGGTATCCTGTATTTTTAATCCAAAAAAAGGGATTGCGGCTTGGTTTCCTGTACAAAAACTGCATTTTTTAAATGTTTTTTATCATTTCTAAATGTTTGTTCTGAGTCTTTTGAAAAACATTTATACCGCATAAGAATGTTTTAATAATTTGGGCACTTACACTCTAATAAATTGTAAACAATAATTTATGCAATTATCTTGGAAAATAATCGTTGAGGGTTTTACTTGACTTACAAGCGGAGGCTTCGAGGTCGGAAATGGAGAATATGGTGAATGTTTGAGTAGTAACAAAGTATAGTTAGCAGATAAATATAAGAAAGCTACAAAGTACGATAGCAAACAGGTCTTGAGAAAATAAGCCTTAAAATTCACGTTACAGTTTATAAGTTGATAAATAACCTACTTTGGCAAACGGCACAGCGGCATGGTTGGTAGCGCGCTAGATTTCTGAATACTGAATTGCTTGAGTACGATACCCAGTCAAACTTTTATTCTTCACAGCAAAACTATTCATCAATTATTTTTGAACCACAATCGAAAAATACGTAAAATCATCGTAATTTACGAAAATTATAAATAAAATATATCTTTTTGCGCATATACGTATACAGTTTTAACTCTGAAGTTTTGCATATTTAAATATTTATTTAAGACTAAAAGAAAAAAATAACAGATAATTTGTAAAAATGTTTACTCTTATTGAAAATTATTTACCGTTAGTTAGATGAATAAATTTCTATTTTATATCGAGAAATAAACTAAAATACGTGATATAAATCTGTTATATATTATTTTAATTTTGTTTCGTTGTCCAAATATTTCAAAAGTTTCATAATTTTTTATTTAAATATGCTTATAATTTTTTAATATGCTTTGAAAATCGCATATTCTTCATTTTGTAGTTAAAAACTATTGTTTATGACAAAAATATGTTTATTTTGAACAATGTCGTCACTATTTACATTAACAAAAGGATATTTTAAGCATTTAACACCTTTACACGAGAGCTTAAACAGCATTTGTCCGGCTTTAGCATGTATACTTTGACAGTTGCTGTCCTAGGCCCCGTGTAAAGGTTTAAAAAATATATTTGTATAATAAATGTTTTTTCAAATGGGTACCTGAACCTAGACCCACATGTGATTTAAATCTAGGATAAGATGCAGCTCTAGACCTTGAACATCCAAATATTTAATTTTCAAACTACAATTTATGGTATAAACATATTTTCTGCTATCGTGAAAACGTTTTTGCTCAAAATAGTTTCATAGTTTATTGTTCTAGGATTTTATATGTGACAGGATATCGTCAGAAATCCTGAGATGTAAAATATAAAAACACATTCACGTATTTGAATATATTTGAATAATGCCATTGCTTAAGAATACATTTTCTTTTACGTTTAAGTTTCATCATGTAGTTTTCTTGACTAAATATTATAAGGATAATCAGCCAAAATTTTAAGTAGAATGGAACTAGCTATGATTGTCTCTAAAAAGTCAAAAAGAGACGACAACAATGCTCAAAAGTCTACAAACGTTTCATCATTTCATTTCATTAGAGCATTTAGTGAAAATGTATTGCAATAAACATCTTTACAACTTTTACAATACTGCTATAACTGTAAAGAAATGCATTTGAAATTTGTCGGAAAAGTAGAATATGTAAGTGAGTAATGAATGGCGTTTGGATTGCTTCCAGATGCAAAAAAAAAACTAACAACTACCTTTTCATTCATTTCTAGTTTAAAGAGACTCGCAGAAAATACTTTGATGTGGATTTGAAGAATAGAATGCCATTGAGATTGTTTTCAATAAACTTGACGCCGAGATTTCAGAGGCTTAAAATATATTTCTAAGGGATTTTGAAATGTATTGATTAGAAAGAATTACAAGAATATATTTTTAATGCATTTAATTAATAACAAAAGCAAAGAATTGAAAATCGAAAATTCCAAAATTAGGAATATTTCCGATATATTACATTTATTTGTCTACCTTTATCATTCGGATTTTTAGCAAACTAGCAGGGAAGACCCTGCTAAGATCTGTTAAAAATTGATTTGTGTTCAACTCGATAAAAAATCGACGTTGATATGACAGTTGTACTTCTTCAGAAGGTATGCGCTGTACGTGACAACGTCACTGTCTTTCAAGAACGTTCTATGATCTCTGATAGATTGAATCATGTATATAGGCTCCTACTGAGAATTTCTGGAAAATTCCTTCAGACTCTGAAAGGCTACTTTTTCCCCAAATGTCATCCAAATTTGGCAAAAACTTGCAAGCTTGGCGACTTGTTTTCATTTGGCACCAAGTATGTAT
The DNA here is from genome assembly GCA_963932465.1 of Maratus speciosus. Taxonomy (NCBI): domain Eukaryota; kingdom Metazoa; phylum Arthropoda; class Arachnida; order Araneae; family Salticidae; genus Maratus; species Maratus speciosus. The sequence continues at coordinate 169,486,262 of OZ010790.1, read as the reverse complement.
TTTGACATTGGTAGAAGGTCGATTTTTTCGCCCAAACCTAATGTTGCTAAATTCGAGCTTTCGTTTAATGCCCACTGTTTAAAAATGTAATAATTGTGTCAACCTTTATTTCCATTGAAATGCGCTCACCCATAGTGACTCCGAAATGACTCACTAATCGAATTTTCTTCGATCATGTGACCTAGCCCAAACGGTCTTCTCATAATCCGAAGCTGTAGAACACAACATTAAGTCAAATTAGTTAGAGCCTTTTTTACATGATTGTTGTTACCTTGACCCGTAATGACCCAACAATGACCCACTTGTCAAATTTTCTCGAATATGTGACTTATCCAATGGTCTTCTCATAATCCAAAACTGTAGGTTACAAAATTTAGTCGAAATATCTTGAGTCGATTTTAAGATAAAATTAGCTTGACCCTAACCCTTAGTGACCCAAAATAACCCACTACTCAAATTTTCTCCAGCATGTGACTCACCCCAGTGGTCTTCTAGTAATCCAAATCGGTAGGATACAAAATTTAGTCAAAATAGTTAGAGCCGTTTTTTAGATAAAATTGGCTTGAACCGTAGTGACCCCAAAATGACCCACTAATCGAAATTTTTCGATTATGTGACCTAGCCTATTGGTCTTCTTGTAACCCATTATGGTAGAATACATAAGTTAGTAAAATCGTTTTGAGCTGCTTTTAAGGTAAAATTTACATAATACACACACACACACACACGCACCTAGATTTGCTCGTACTACAATATCTCATGTAAAACAACTCGTTGCAAATGATTCCACCAGGCCACAAATCTAAAACGTAAGTCATGAAAAGAAGTGATATCACATAAAAAGTAGCGATATAGATGTGCATACTCAGAGTGCCGTGAAAAAAATCTTTCACAATTCATAATGTTTCCAACTTGGAGTGAAGTATAGCACGTGGAAACTACTTGGCGACATACAGGATTTTATAATGTTTGTTTTTCCTGAACTTACATACGACTATATCGCTCACCCGCAAGAAAAGTGACACATCTCGACAAAAGTAAATTTCACAGGAGAGCCAAAAGAAAATGTGCAGTATTTTACTGTAGCATGAAATTATAGCAGTCAGCAGGAATAAAAAAGTGCATAAAATAATAAAACCCTTAAGCATGAAGACGTAGAATGAGGTTTGGAGGGTTGGATAATTTTACGGCCCCACACAATCCACCTCTTTTCTTTGGTCACAAATGGACATATAGCGCAATAAAGTGATTTTCCGTATAACTACGCTTATGAAACTTATTGCATAGCAAGACATACCTATGACAGACTTTTTAGTGGAATAAAACGCAAAATGAATTTTTGAAAGATGTGTCACTTTTCTTGCGAGTGAGCGATATGTTTAATGATTTTCTTCTTTTATTAGTACTCCCATGAAACTTTAAGAAGTTAAATCTTCTGTGTTTGCATGTTCATTCTTTTCTATCATAATGTAGGACCGATTTGTTGATTTTATTTACCATTATTTATATGAGAAATACCACTTTTACGAGAAGGATTTTTTAAGTAAACATGTAAACATTTTGAGTTGTAAAAGAATAAAAAAAATAATGATCATATGCACATTAATAACAAAGCACCTAATAACAGACGTTAATTAAACTGAGATATATTGCAGTAAAGCCTGAGCAAACGGAACTGCACATGACTGAATGAAAATCTATTCTCGTTAGGCTTATGTTTTAATAGTATTATATAATATTCCTTATGTTGCAAACGTGACATTTTTTTGTTTAAAAAATAATTCTGTCATAAACAGGATCTATTTTGTTAATTTTCCCTTTAATTTTAAAACAGTGTATTAAATGTATTTATGTAATTAAAGATTACGTTAAAAAATATTGAAGAGTATAATTGTAATAATAGATGATTACCACACTTACGTACATACAATTTTCTGCTCGTCTAACAACTCTTTCTGGTTTATTACAGATCTGTCTCTTTATAAAAGTTATAAAATATTTATAAAAGTGATGTGACAAAAATTTTTAATTTATTTTTTCGATTTTCAAAAATTTCCAATATTGATATACTGCATATATTTTATACGTCTGTAGGTCGCCAAGCAGTTTTCACATACTGTACCTCACTCCGAGTCCTTTGGAGAAATTAAGAGTATTGATAGAATTTTATACGGTACTCGGAGTATGCACATCTATATCGCTTCTTTTATGTCATATCACTTGTTTTTATGACTGACGTTTTAGGTTTTTGGCTTGGTGGGATCGCTATCAACAAGTTGTTTTTCATGAGATATCAGTACTTTTTGCAAGGCATTATTTGCATTATACATATTCCATTTTAATTCAGAAAAGAAAGATAAAAGAAAGATTACAGAAGTAAAAAAAGAATTTAATAGTGATGGTATAAACTTTTCAAATGTGTAATATGCCTAATAATTCATAATATTGGACTATTTTAAAATAATTAAAAACCATTTCATCGATTCTTACACATCTAAGAAGAATTCATTTATTTTTTGAAATAGTAAAATGTGACAAACAAAACAGCAATGTTTTATACTGTTGTACTATAAGCTAAATGGTGATTCATTAATTAACTCAGCAAGGATTTTATTCTAATAACTTTTGAAACAATGGTATTACATTTTCAAAGTTCATATCAATTTATAAAAAATATTTCAAGACTTACAAACAGACTGAATAATGAGTTTATTATGGTTTTATTAGAGGGCGTGTTTGAAATAAGTTTTAAATAAAATTAGGGTTTTTTTTTTTTTCGGAAAATCCAACGTCCCTCCGATAAGCCCGGCAAAATGCCGATTATCTAAATAAGACTCTTTTTTTAGGTGCGTTCGTATTACATAAATACGTAGCACATATAGTCGTCGTTCAGTCCGTCTGTCTGTCTGTCCGTCCGCATATAACAGAGCAAAAATTATCCAACCGAATTGTCAGAAATTTTAAATTTATAATTTTTGCAAAATTTTGTCGAGTCATTTCAAATTTTATGAGAAACGGATGTATAGTTTAATTACAGGGATAGTCAAAAGTTTTCCGTCACATTGCGGCGAATGGGAAAAAATTATTTCAAGTGCATTTGTGCATTTTAATCATGTTACAGCCTTTCGAAGAATATGAAATTGATATGCACTTATGAAGTGCACTAAAATATACATTCAGTTCAATATGCGCTGAAAAAAACATTTATAAAACTAGTTATAGTAAGAACGCATCTCATTTGCTACTTTCGAAGGGCATTTTCCAACTTGTTTTCTTTTTAAAAGTTTGTATAAGCTCTAACACTTTCAGAATTTTCAATGTAGGAGAGAGTTTTACAAAACCGAGTAGTGCAGTTTCCTCTTTGATTTGAACTTTTATCTATCGGCCAACACGAGGAATTGCTTGTCGAACATCATTACGCCATGTGTAGTTGAAAGAAACGCTATTGAGTGCGGTTATTTTTTGTGCAAAAAATTTCGTTTGAATTAATCTTGAAAATTGTTTTGTTTGATTCTAGGTTTTACATGTATATTAACTGTTTATCATCATATTCAATACAGGGTGGTCATAAAAAAATTTGCCGATATATTGAACTCTAGCGGCCGGTCCGTTCAGCCGATCGAGATGAGATTTCAGATATGGTTATTCACAGGTATGAGCTCGATATTCTGTGAACGTCAACAAATTGGTGCTCACGGTTACGGTTATCGCTACAGAAACTCGAAATTTTCGAATGACAACGCCCATTTTTTTTCATCGCAAATTGGTCAGTGCATGCAAAAACCCTAAACAGCGTTGGAACGGTACGTGTATCGCAATAAACGGACGCGTTATGCACGCACAAAAACAGCTCTGCGAACGCCCCCCCCCTCCCCCCCAAAAAAAATACGATCAGTGCGCACGAAGGAAATTTGCATATGACAGAGGCAAAATACCAATCACAGAATGCCGTTCGCCAGATAGCCAGCGTAGAAAACGGATAAAAAGTGGGGTGGGAATGTTAGTTCTTCAGTCGGGAGCTCGCACATGCTGACGAAATCACTCTGCCAGCGAAAGTTCGGGGTGAATTGGTCAAACTCTATTATCAAAAATGGGATGAATGCTGCGGAAACCTTGCGTGTTTATCATCAAAACCATCGCCAAATACGTGGCCCATGTAGCCCGCAAGCTCTTCGTGATTTAATAAAGAAATTCGAAGAAACTGGCTGCACCTGTGATAGACCACGATCCGGACGACCAAATGTTCCTGAGGATACTGTTGTGGAAGTGCATCACATAGTGACTACAGGACACATGCAAACTGCAACAGGTGCAGGTCGTGTATTAGGTATACCGAAATCAACGGTCCTAAAGCTACTGCGCTCTGTAATCCCCATGTTTTCTTACCGGTAACAGTGCGTCCAGATGTTGAAAGTGGAGACCATCAACAACGTATAGACTTTGCTAACGAATTTCTTATCTGATATGATGGCGATAACGACTGGCCTCTTCGCATATTATGGACGGACGAGGCACATTTTACCCTAACTGGCAACGTCAACAGCAAAAATTGTGTGCACTGGGCAGACATGAATCCGCACGCTGTGGCACCAGTGCCTCTATACGACGTCAAAGTTACTGTGTGGTGCGGCATTGCAGGTACAATTATTCTCGGTCCGTACTTCTTTGAGGAAGCGACACCAACGGGATTTGTAACTTGCTCTGTTACAGGCTCCCGCTATACAGCAATGATGCAAAATTACGTCATACCAGAATTGTTGCAGCGAAATGCACTGAATGACATCGTTTGGATGCAAGATGGTGCGCCTCCACATATAGCTAAGTCTGTTCGCAGGTCCTAGAACAGCATTTTGGTGACCGTGTCATCTCACGCCATTTTCCATTTCCGTGGCATCCGCGATTCCCCGACCTCACTCCTATAGATTTCTGGTTCTGGGGGATATCTCAAATCTAAAGTGTACATGTGCAATCCGCAAACTTTGCCGGATTTGAAAGATTCTATCAAACGTGAGATTGCTAACATCCCTCATGCGATGTTATGTTCGGCTGTATTGTCCACAGTCGCCCGCATGCAATCTGCAATTGCCTGTGATGTCACCCATGTAGAAAATGTGTAATCAAAATAAAATTTTTCGTTTCTCCGATCTGTGCTGTAATCAGTGATAAGTGTACTGACTCTCTGTCATATGAAAATTTCATCCGTGCGCCCCGATCGTGTTTTTTCCGTTCGCAGAGCTGTTTTTTGCGTGCATAACGCGTCCGTTTCTTGCGATACACGTACGGTTCCAACGATCTTTAGGGGTTTTGCATGCACTGAGCATTTTGCGATGAAAAAAAAATGGGCGTTGCCATTGGAAAATTCCGAGTTTCTGTACCTATAACCGTATCCGTGAGCAGAACTTTGTTGCCATTCACAGAATCCCGAGCTCATATCTCTCAATAACTATATCTGAAATCTCACTTCGATCGGTTGAACGGACCGGCCGCTAGAGCTCCATATATCGGCAAATTTATTTTATGACCACCCTGTGTTTGTAAGAATTGTATATAATTTTTTGCATTTTCTGCTTAGTAATTTAACAGTTTTACTAATCTTTTACTATAGGATTGAGAATAGTAATGCCATGTCTTTAAATCTCTGTCACGTTGGGGTAAAACCGGGTACTTAAGAGCGGGTCAAAACCGGGTATACTCGGTTTTATCGTACACTCATGGGATGATTTTTGAAGAATAGTTTATAATTTAGCATGGAGTTTAAAAATTGCAATTTAATGATGTTAAGTACTTTTAAACTCTTGATGTGTCATTCATAGCACCTCTAAACTCATACTACAAACAAGAGGAGAGAAACTGGTTGCTTTCCATTCCTAGGCAATCTGTAACAATTTACGAAATTGGAAGATTATTCAAAGCTGCATTTTTGAGAATAGCAGTTGAAAGTACTCCAAACAGACGGTTTTAGAAAACAGGGATTTCCCCTACAACAACAATGGTTTTCCAGACCAACTTTTTGCTCCTTCGGAACTGACAGAGAAACCCATAAAAGTCAGTCATAACACACCTAGGTTTACGCAGCCATAGGTTGGCATAGCTGCAGCAATAAATATTTCTGAAACATCACAGGATAATGAAGCTCATCATTCTACATCTAAACGTGTTGACATCATACACCCAGCAACTGACAACATTCAGCCTCTTCCATCGACATATCAGATTGTGTATCCTAGCAATCTGCATTTCCGATTTCGCCTAAAATGTTATTACCCCATCCCAGAAAAGCTTTAGGATTGAGAAAAAGGGAAGGAAAAACTGTTATTTTGACTTCTTCTCCCTATAAATTAGAGCTGGAAACAGATATTAAGGAGAAAGAAGCCAAACAGCCGGGAAAACGAAAAAGGAAGATTCTTAAAAAGAAAAAAGAAATTAAGAATCAATAGAAAAACAAACCAAAAACGGTTCAGGCAGAAGCTGAAGAAGATAATGAAACCTGCATGTTTTGAAATTAAGTTTACTCCAATTCTGATTTCAAAGAAGGTTGGATACAATGTTTGAAATACCAAAGATCTGTACACGAAGCATTTAGCATGAAGAAGAATATGAAAACAAATTCATTCATACGCACTTCTTTAACACCAAAAATGTTTACAATGAATGGAATGCGGAATCTTTACAATGATTTTCAAGCATTTTAGAATAAAAGCAGAGAATTTTGAAAGAGAACATTCTTTCACTTATTTCAGAATGATAAACAGTAATCCTAAAGTTCTGTCGGTTTGCTTTCCTGACTGTATGTACTCTGTGATTCATTAAGGTACATACATTAACTTTTTGAGCATGGTCTGTGGTTTTTTCTGTAGTCGGTGTTTACCTAGAATTTTTCCATAATCGAGGTTCAATGGAACGTTCCTATAATCTAGTTTCTTCTCGAATGTCAGCAGAACATTGTGCGATGATCACTGTCCGCAGTACCTCCGTCGAAAATCACTGCGATTCCACGAAAAATAAAATTTCATTTAATTGTTATCTTTATTTAGGTAACAATTAAATGAAATATTGTGTCCAAAATCTCCATAGTGTTGGATTTTTAATAGGGTGCGTGCTGAAATCTAGTAGCATCTTTAATAAAGTGGATAACAGAAACACCTTTTATAAAATGGAAACCTGGATAGACTAGCTTTTGGATGAACAAACTAAATTTATATTCAACTTTCAAGTAACATAATAAAATTTTACAGAGATTGAAATAGTATAAAGTCATTAAAATACATGTCACTCAGTAAATATCAATCGTTTGTAATGTAATCAAGATCTCTTAGGTGACCCTGTAAACGAACCTTAAATGCTTCAGTGCCGCCTTGCAATAGAGAGCTTAATTGGGTCGAATCCAGTAACATATCTGAATATAGTGTATATAAAACCACTTTCAGAAAAGTTGGGCTATTTAGTATTGTTCTTCCTCTATGTTAAATATAGGAACCCAGTAATTTAAACTGATGGAAATCAAAAATGAATCGATATTTTTATATGAAATTTTAAAGTTTTGAACTGCTTATAAAGCAAATAAAATAGACCAAACCGCTTAAAAATCCGATAACTACACATTTCTGTTGCGTTACCAAAAGATCTTTTGAATGACCCTATAACGAAACGTAAATGCTACAATTCTGTTTTCCAATAGGAAGCTTACTTGGCTAGACTGTCGTAACGCATCTAAATATTGTGTGTATACGACCATTTCAAAAAGTGTTAGGTCATTTGATATTTTTTTGCCCTATGTTAAGTATAGGAATCAATTACTGCAAACTGGTATAAATCAAAAACTAATATTTTTACATAAAACGTTCAAAGGTTTGAACTACTCATGAAAACAATTCAAATACAGTAAACCACATAAAAATCTGATGTATACACATTGCTGTATTCCTGTCAACAGTTTTTGTTCTGAACAAGAATTTAAAAAATGCAAAAAACAGCATTCTTAAAATCACACTTACTAAAACCTTATTCTTCGGTTTCCGCATTACTTTTGTTTTGTTAGTCTCTAGTTAGTCTTCTGTTAGTCACTACCCCATGCCATAGAAACAAGAATTTTGCTTCTATGATAAATAAAACGCGAGATGTAGAGGTTTTAAAATCCCGTTTTGCTCAGTCCGCATAATCTAAACTAGACAGAGTACTAAAAAAATTGTAAATCGTTTGGTATCAATTGGCGGAAATTCCTTTCATTTACGGTTTATTGCAGTGTTGTTTCTTTTGCTTGACGAGAAACTCTGTCGAGTTTGTATAAGAGGAATGTTTTTTAAAATTTGTAGGAAAAGTTGAATATGTGACTAACGAATGGCATTTGGCATCCTTCCAGACGCAAAGAATTGTAACTAGCTCTCATTCGTTTCTCTTTTAATGAGATTCGGATAAATTATTTTGAGAAGAATGTGAAAGAATACAATGCCATTGGTATTACTTTAAGAATGTGATAGTATATAATGCCATTCAAATTACTTATAATGAGTTTGATGTCTACTTTTAGAGGATTCGAATCTATTTTTAATGGATTTTGAAGAATATTGATTCGTTTATCGTTAATACGTTTATTTAATAAAAAATTAATAGAAAATCGAAATATTCCAAAATTAGGAATGTCTTCAAAATATTACATTTATTTGTCCACCTTTATGATTCAGATTTATTAGTAAATGAATGTATTTAGAATTTGTCAGAAAAGTAGAGCACATAAGAGAGTAACGACTGGTATTTGACATCCTTCCACATGCAAAGAATTGTAACTAGCTTTCATTCGTTTCTCTTTTAAAAAGACTCAGGAAAAGTATTTTGATAAGATTTTGAAAGAATACAACGCCACTGAAATTACTTTAACAATGTGAAAGAATATAATGCCGTAGAAATTACTTTTCAATAAGTTTGAAGCCTAGTTTTCAGAGGCTTCAAAACTATTCTTAAAGGGTTTTGAAGAATATTGATTAGAAAATACAGGCATATTGTTACAGCATTTAGTTAATAAAAGGGTCAAGGACTGATAAACGAAAATTCCCTACACTATCCCTAGTATTATGATTATTTACTTTATTTTTTCTTTATGATACTTATATCACATTAAACAAGTGCAATTTAAATTTGTTAGAAAAGCAAAATATATAAGTGAGTAATGAATGGCATTTGGATTTCTTCCAGATACAAAAAAACTAACAACTATGTTTTCATCATTTCTCGTTAAAATAGACTCGCAGAAGATACTTTGATGTGGATTTGAAGAATACAATGCCATTGAAATTGCTTTCAATAAGCATGACGTCGTAATTTCAGGGATTTCAAATAGGTTCTAAAGGATTTTGAAATATATCTTTTAGAAAGGATGTGAGGTATATGTTGTTATAGCATTTAGTTTATAAAAAGGCAAAGAATTGTAAAACGAAAACTTTCCTCATTAGGAATACTTCCGGAATATTACATTTATTTGCCCACCTTTATGATACTGAATTATTAGTAAAGGAATGTATTTTAAATTTGTCAGAAAAGTAGAAAATCTAAGTAAGTAATGAATGACATTTGTATTCCTTCCAGATGCAAGGATTTCTAACTACGTTCTCATTCATTTTTCTTTTAAAGAGACTCGGGAAAAATATTTTGATGAGAATTTAAAAGAATACAATGAAACTGAAATTACATTTCAATAAACTTGACGTCTAGTTTTTAGAAACTTCAAAATATTTTTTAAGTATTTTGAAGAATATCGATTAGAAAGTACGACAGGAATATATATTGTTACAGAATTTAGTTAATAAAAGTGTCAACCACTTTTAAACGAAAAATTCCTGATCTATCCCTAGTAATGATTATTTACTCCATTCTTCCTTTATGAAACGTATATGACATTAAACAAATGCAGTTCAAATTTATTAGAAAAGCAGAATATATAAGTGAGTAATGAATGACGTTTGAATTTCTTCCAGATACAAGAAAATCTAACAACTATGTTTTCATCATTTCTCGTTTAAATAGACTCGCAGAAGATACTTTGATATGGATTTGAAGAATACAATGCCATTGAAATTGCTTTCAATAAGCATGACATCGTGATTTCAGGGATTTCAAATGTGTTTCTAAAGTATTTTGAAATATATCTTTTAGAAAGGATGTGAGGGATATGTTGTTATAGCATTTAGTTTATAAAAAGGCAAAGAATTGGAAAACGAAAATTTTCCTCATTAGGAATACCTTCGAAATATTACATTTATTTGCCCTCCTTTATGATTCTGATTTATTCGTAAATGATTGTATTTTAAATTTGTTAGAAAAGTAGAATATCTAAGTAAGTAATGAATGGCATTTGTATTCCTTCCACATGCAAAGATTTCTAACGACGTTCTCATTCATTTTTCTTTTAAAGAGAGCGTGGAAAAGTATTTTGATGCGAATTTAAAAGAATTCAATGAAACTGAAATTACATTTCAATAAATTTGACGGCTAGTTTTTAGAAACTTCAAATTATTTTTAAAGTATTGTGAAAAATATCGATTAGAAAGTACAACAGGAATATATTGTTACAGAATTTAGTTAATAAAAGTGTCAATGACTGTTAAACGAAAAATTCCTAAACTATCCCAAGTAATGATTATTTACTCCATTCTCCCTTTATGAAACTTATATGACATTAAACAAATGCAGTTCAAATGTGACAGAAAAGTATAATATGTAAGTGAGTAATGAATGACGTTTAAATTTCTTCTAGATATAAAAAAACTAACAACTATGTTTTCATCATTTCTCGTTCACAGAGACTCGCAGAAAATATTTCGACGTGGACTTGAAGAATACAATGCAAATTGCTATCAATCAGCTTGATGTCATGCTTTCAAGGATTTCAAGTATATTTCCAAAGGATTTTGAAATATATTTTTTAGAAAGAATGACAGGAATATGTTGTTAAAACATTTAGTTTACAAAAAATCGAAGAATTGAAAAACGAAAAATTCCCAAATTAGGAATACTTCCGAAATATTATATTTATTTGCCCGCTTTTATGGTTCCGATTTATTAGTAAATGAATGTATTTTAAATTTCTGAGAAAAGTAGAATATTTAAGTAAGTAATGAATGACATTTGGATCCCTTTCAGATGCAAAGAGTTATAAGTAGGTTCTCATTCATTTTTCTTTTAACACTAAAAAGACCGTGAAGGGCCATTTTGACCCCTTCCATATGAATATATTTCGGTTCGAACCAGAAATTTCTTTGTAAAGTAACTTTAAAAAGACGCAAAGAAGAAAAAATTTAAATAAATATCATAAACAGATTTAAATAAAAATTCCCGTGTAAAATATTTTTATAAAACTTGAGTAACATTTCCTGTCGTTTTAGTGTTAAAGAGACTAGGGGAAAAGTACTTTGATGAGAATTTGAAGAAATACAATGCCATTGAAATAACTTTTCAAAAAGTTTGATGTCTAGATTTTAGACACTTCAAACATATTTCTAACGAATATTGAAGGATATTTATTAGAAAGTACGACAGGAATGTATTGTTACAGCCTTTAGTTAATAAAAGTGCGAACGACTAATAAAAGAAATTTGCATAAAGTATCCCAAATAATATGGTTATTTACTCCATCTTCCATTTATGGCACTTATATAAAATTAAACAAATGCAATGAACATTTGTCAGCAAAGTATAATATGTAAGTGAATAAAGAATGACACGTGCATTCCTTTCAGATACAGAAACCTAACTACGCTTTCATTTATTTCTAGTTCAAAGAGACTCCCAGAAAAGACTTTGATGTGAACTTGAAGAATATAAAACCATTGATATTGCTTTCAATAAGCTTGACGACGCGATTGCAGAGGTTTTCAATATATTTCTAAGGGATTTCGATACCTATGTTTTAGAAAGGATGACAGGTTGTTTTAGCATTTAGTTTATAAAAAAGCGAAGAATTCAAAAACAAATAATTCCCAAATTACGAATACCCCTGAAATGCTATATTTATTTGGTTGCTCTTATGGTTCTGATTTATTAGTTTATGAATGTAATTTTTTATTTCTCAGAAAAATATAATATTCAAGTAAGTAATGAATGATATTTGGATTCGTTCCAGACGCAAAGAATTATAACTACGTTCTCATTCATTTCTCTTTTAAAGAGAGTGGAGAAAAGTATTTTGATGAGAATTTGAAGGAATAAAATTTCCATTGAAATTACATTTCAAAAAGTTTGATGTCCGGATTTTAGATGCTTCAAATATATTCCGAAACGATGGTAAAAAATATTGATTAGAAAGTACGATAGTAATGTATTGTTACAACATTTAGTTATTGAAAGGGTCAACAACTGATAAAAGAAAATTCCATAAACTATCCGAAATATTATGATTATTTACTCCATCTTCCATTTATGACAATTATATAAAATTAAACAAATGCAATGCACATTTGTCAGCAAAGTATAATATGTAAATGATTAAAGATTGACGCGTGCATTCCTTCCAGATACAGAAAACGGACTACGTTTTCATCCATTTCTCGTTTAAAGAGACTCTCAGAGAGTACTTTGATGTGGACTTGAAGAATACAAAACCATTGATATTGCTTTCAATAAGTTTAAAGTCGCAATTAGTTTATAAAAAGGCGAAGAATGCATAAACAAATAATTCCCATATTACGAATACTTCTGAAATATTATATTTATTTGGTCGCTTTTATGGTTCTGATTTATTAGTTTATGAATGCAATTTAAATGTCTCAGAAAATTAGAATACTTAAGTAAGTAATGAATGATATTTGGATTCATTCCAGATGCAAAGAATTATAATTACGTTCTCATTCATTTCTCTTTTAAAGAGACTGAGGAAAAGTATTTTGATGAGAACTTAAAGGAATACGATTGCCAATGAAATTACATTTCAAAAAGTTTGATTTCTAGATTTTAGATGCTTCAAATATATGACTAAAGAATGGTAAAGAATATTGATTAGAAAGTAGTATATTGTTTAGTGTTAGACAGTAATATATTGCTACAGCATTTAGTTAATTAAATGGTTAACTACTGATAAACGAAATTTTCCTAAACTATCCCAAGTACAATGATTATTTACTCCACTCTTCCGTTATGACACTTATTTAAAGTTAAATAAATGCAATTTATATTTGTCAGGAAAGCTGAATACTTAAGTAAGTAATGAATGATATTTGGATTCATTCCAGATACAGAAAGATAACAACAATGTTTTCATTAGTTCTCGTTTAAACAGACTTGCAGAAAATACTTTGATGTGGACTTGAAAAATACAATGCCATTGAAATTGCTTTCAATAAGCTTGGCGTCGATATTTCAAAGTCTTCAAATACTTTTCCAAAGGATTTTGGAATATATTGATTAGAAAGGATGACAGTAATATATTTTTGTAGCATTTAATTTATAAAAAAATGCAAATAATTAAAAAATACCCAAAGGCAAAAAATACCCAAATTACGAATATTTCCGAAATATTATATTTATTTGCTCTTCTTTATGATTCTGATTTATAAGTAAATAAATGTATTTTAAATTTGTCAAAACAGAAGAATATGTAAAGGAGTAATGAATGGCATTTGGACTCTTTCCAGATGCGAAGAATACTAATAAAGAATGCAAACTACCTTTTTCCTCTATTTCTATCTTATAGAGACTAGGAACAAGTATTCTGATGAGGATCTGCAAGAATACAGTGTGAATGAAATTACTTCCCAATATGTTTGACGTCTTGACTTTATCATCTTCAAATCTATTTGTAAAGGATTTTCAAGAATATAGATTAGAAAGTACGACAGGTATATTTTGTTACACCATTTATTTAATAAACATGTGAACAACTGAAAACTGAAAATTTCCCAAAATATCCCAAGTACTAATAATAATTACTCTACTCTCCATTAACCCTCTGACTGCTTTTTTATTTTTATGCAAAATCCACTCGACCAATGTGTAATCGACCAGTATCTTATCCATTATTACACATTTGATATCATCATGTATTTAATTATATGTAGTGTATTTATCATTCGTATTTTTACCCTTTGACTATGGAATTTTTAAAACAAAATTTCTTCAGAAATTATTTATTATTTAAACTTTTTCTACAAATGTTTTGCCCGTGGAAATCGCGGGATAATCAGTCATAGGGTTAATGACAATTATTTAATATTACACAAATGCAATTTAAATTTATCAGAAAAGTACAATACAAAATTATTAATTACTAGCAGTTTGACTTCCTTGACTGGTGTAAATGGCATTTCATTAAAAAGAAGGGGAACAACTGATAAACGAAAAAATTTCCAAACCCGCCCATGATTACTTCTGTAGTATTGTAATTATTTATCCACTTTATTATTTTTATTTAATTGTAAATAAACGTAATTTAAATTTGACAGAAAACTAGTCTTATATAAAGGAGCAATGATATTTCGATTTTTTCCAGATGCTAAAATAAGAGCTGTTCTTCTTCATTTCTCTTTCAAAGGGACCCGAGGGGGAAATTTAATATAGACTTGAGGAATACAATGCCATAGAAATTGCTTTTCAATAAGCTTGACGTCGAGATTGCTCCAAATCTATTTTTAAAATCTTCTGAAAGATATTGATAACAAAGACTGACAGTAATGCGCTGCTATAGCATCTAGTTAATAAAATGGTTCATATTGCAAGGTTATTCAAAACTGGTAAGGTCACAAAATGCTATGTAAGTTAAAAGACATAGGAAAAATATTTTTAGCAATGAATATATTTTTTATAAAAATTAAGGAACATCAAAGCAGTTTGAGAAATTTAAATAACAATGCCATAAAGCTACACTCTCAAACAATTGCTCGTAAAAAAAAAAAAAAAAAAAAAAAAAACTACTGGCAGGACAGTTGCCGGAGCACACCTGTGATTTGAAGAATTTTTTCTGTTATTTCATGAAATTTCTTTCTTTTGATTACAGGAATTTAGGCTATTTTGAACTTAAATTCGCGAGGTTTCGGAGATTTGAGGAAAAAAGGTCATACATATAAATTCCGCCTCTAAAACGAAAAAGGTCTGGCAGTGCAGTTGTCAGAACACCCATGTAATTTGACGAAAATGTAGATTAAATTGGAGGATTTCACTTAAGTTTTACGTTAGATCGGGAAAATATCAGTATTTCGAGTGAAGATGGGCAAATCCATGTGGAAATTTTCGTATTTCAACAGAAAAAGAGCAACGGAAAACAATCTTCAATTCACGGGTTTTTTTAGTGTAGGTTCTTCGTCAAACCTATGAACATTTTGTCGTCTCTAGCTACGCTTTTAAATATTAATTGCTTGTAACAAACTAACCTATAAATGTAAAAATTTTGGTTACAGTTGCAATGGTACACTGTAAAACATTTATGTAACGTTACTCCATAAAGTTGGTGGCAACATGCTGCCTCCAATTTTATGGAGTAATTTAACTTATATAATGTTGTAATTTAAACTGATATAACAGGTGTAATATTACACAATAGTGTAACGTAACACCAGTCATATCGGTTAAATTACTCAATAAAATGGAGGTAGCAAGGTTGCCACCAATTTTATTGAGTAACATTACATAAATTTTACAGTGTATGCATGGTTTCATTTTAATATGTATTTTAAGTAGGTAAAAAAAGCTTTTAATAATAAAGTTTTGCCTGTTTGAACAAAAAAATTTAATTTTAATTACAATTCCTGGTAGAATTTGCCATATATATATATATATATATATATATATATATATATATATATATATTTTTTATCGTTAAAAATCACCACCCTTTCAGTATGACTAAATATTTTAGTTTTTTCTCATTTGCACGCTCCGGAATGACATTATGAGTCATGATGAGCACCAAAAATAATCTTTTTCACATTTCGAATTATATCAAAAAATAATAACATACAGCCTTTAAATATTAATTTTAAAAATAGTAAAATAATTTATCAATTAATATTTTATCCCCCATCCCTGATTCGTGAATCAATAGATATTTATATGCACAAAGAGAGTAGATGCCATGAACCAGTCGTCGGTGAGAGGCCTAGAAATTGGCGCGAGAAGCTTCATAAGTTTTAAAATAAAATAAATCCTGTTTACAGATGATCATTTTTATAAAAGCACCTATTTTTATGATACCTGATATCTCGCAATGTTGGTTTACCGAGTAAATATTTTGAAAATTTTTGAGAAAATAATTTATTTATCATAACGGACCTCGAGAATCTCACCTTTATTGTGCGTAGGAAACTACTCGGCTTGTTTATTAAAAGGTTTTTTAAATTTATATTTAATGTAATCACTTAGAGCATATGTATTTTTTTTTCACTTTTATTTCTTCAAATACATTCAAATATTACGATTATTTATGATTATCCCGATTTAAGGAATAATCCTGATTTAATGAACAAAGTTGCGATTCGCTAAATCGTGTTTCGATTTATTAATTTTGAATTGGAACTTTTTATTGGTGATATTAAACAATACTTTACGGCGTTTAAAAATTTTGTATTCAGTAATCATCATCGCACTCTCCTTCATATCTTGGGTAAATGTCAGACGAACGCCTATTTGCACGCTTTTTTTCCGTCCTACTGCCTTTCTAAAGTCTATGTTTTCCCTTAGAGGATTTTAAGTCAACAAAGCCACATAAGCTTTGAAGACATTTAAGTGGTTTACATTATTAGAATGCCTTAACCCCTTCGGGACGAGCGTCTTTTACAGAATTTCTAATATTTTATCACCGGTTTTTCAAAACAGAAATTTTTGCTTAATTGATTTGGGAAAATGCTCTAATTAAATAAGGCAAAATTCACAATAAAAATTTACTGGTGAGAATAATGACTGATTCTGAGCACTTACGCGGCACGTATACGGGTCGCTCGTCCCCAAGGGTTTAAAGATGAGTTCGGGCTCTGCTTCTCGTAGTCCAAGACCCGAGATCGACGATTTGAAATCTGACACCGATTGCAAAAACAAACAATGGAAAACTCTTAAGGAGTCTCAGGACTCTTAAAATTGGAAAAAATGACCATTTTTAACAATAAATATCTTAAAATGTATATAATTTAAAAACACAATTTTTATTGGGATGAAAGATAGTATGTTCTTTCATTTTATGTATAGTAGAACCCCTTTTATCCGAAACTCTTTTAACCGAAACTCTCGGTTAACCGAGATTCATTTTCTATTTTTCAAATCCAAAAGTTTTTTTTGTTTTTTTAACTATCATATCATTTATGTGCAAGTGGTCCTTTCGGAACCACGAGTACATATAAATATTTTCGATCCGATTTCGTAGAGTTTCTTTGAATTTAACTTGAGCTCCCGTAAACTGCGGAGTGGAACGAAGAAAACGAACAAATTAGCAATTTTAAAGCTTTTGAATGTTTTGCAAAAGGTTTGGCATGGCTGGAGCAGCAGAAAGACAGTGATACTGATGAGCTGATAACATTAAAAATCTCCGTGACAAAGCTTCAAAGCAAAGGCAATCGAAACTGCGACAAACAAAACATTTTTTCAAACCCTTGTGATATACTTAAAAAGTACTTAATTTGAAAATTAAACTTCAGGTAATTTATTCTTGTTTCTATTTTGCTATTTTTTTATTTTTAATGAGCACGTGTTACCATAATAAGAAATAGTTCATTTATTTCTCCTTAATTTTAAGCATGAAGTATTATCGATTATCCGAAAATTTGGATTTTCCGAAAGAGGGTCTGTCCCAATTAATTCGGATAATCAAGGTTCTACTTTATTTAAAAAGTTGCAAGATGCAGAATTACTATTTATAGGGCGCTCCAAACTGTGAGACATTTGTCGAGCAGGAAATTGGTATAACAGGATTACAAAAAAAATTTTTTTGCAACTAGAATGACATTTTTGTGCCTAATTATACTTCAAACTATAGTTATTAACCTGAACCTAAATAAATTTGTATTTAAAGAATTTTTATATTTTTAATACAAAGTTGTATTTAGTTAGTACAAAATTTAGAAAATTTCAACGGTATAATCAACTAAATATATATTTTTTTAACAATAAAATTTAAATTTTAGCTTCAGTTTATACAGACTAATATGAAATATCTGTTTTGAAAATTTTATGAAAAAATGTTCTGAAGTTTCTGAGATATCGTGCGCGTTACGTCCAAAAACGTTATTTAGTGAAAAATGATTTTCGGAAACGCCGCTTCAGCTATTGAGCGGGTATAATTCTAAAAGCCTAACTTCTGTTCTAACAGGAATTTCAAGGAAACAATTATATCAAAATGTTCAGAAAAGATAGGAATTTAACATCTAAAAAATTTTAAATTTCTAAAATTTTGAAGCTTTAAAAGTCCTGAGATCCCTTAATAACATTTAAAAATGTATTAAGATTAATTTTCTCATTTAAAAATTTATTCTTAAATAGAAGTAAGTATTAATCTTAAATATTGCCTCAAGACAAAATTTGTGATTTTCATGTCCCTAAAAATCTGTTTAAGATAGGAAATTTGTTATTTAATCCCAACCTCTTAGAGAAATCTAAACAAAAAATCACAATTCTTATTGTTTTAAAATACCAAATTACAACTTCAGCAGACAGGCATGAGTTCTATTTTCCAGTACTACAAACAGAGATCTAGGATAGACAAAGGATAGTCCATGACTTATTTATGTTACAAATACTGACCATGCAAAGGCTTCAGAATCAGATGGATTACAGGATTATTACAAACTAGCTAACTTGCCCGGCGTTGCCCGGATACGTAAAAAAACAGCACGAATTGCGAAAAACACCTCTGAAAATCACAATAAGATATCGCGAAAAAATTTTAAATCGCTGCGCAAATTTCGAAAAGAGAAAAAATATATATATATATTGCGTTCGAAGATTGAAAGTTGATTCAACTTCTACACTGCAAATAAAGGCGTGTTAAATTAAGATACATATGTGACTGAAAAAGAATTTCAGACACTTAAGTGTCTGAATCTGAAAATTCAGTCACAATAGATGTCTTAATTTAAAACACCTAAGTGTCTTACTATGATCATAGTGTACACGAACTGATAAAAGTGTCTAAGAAATCTGCAAGTGTCTAATTTTAAGACACTTTGTAACTCCGCTCCGCATTCACCAGGGGGCACTCTCAGTTGCGCATGCGTCTTCCTTTCGAACTCGATGTTCGTTTGTAATTCAAACTGAATGCTTGTTTTTATGTACGCGTACATTTTAACTAATAATTTATTTTGACTTGATTGTTTTTTGCGGAATGTGAAGTTCCGGGATTTAATTTCTATCGACATAGTGGTACTCCGTATTAATATTTATCTATAAAACTAATATAGTGTTCTTCATCTCGTCAAATTTGTAAAGAGAACTGTTGTCTGGCGGGCTATGTTTTCAGGATGGAAATTTTCCATTCTTTTAACAGAGCTAGCCGGATGTGCAAGGGGATTTTATTTTTTAAATATCAAAGTCTGCCTAACTAACGGATACTAACGTAGCCTCCAATCCGGACGTCCTCTGGGCGAATGTGCTTTTGGAATAATCAGACCTTTTCCCAGGTAAGTGGGGTCTTAACTATGTATTTAAAACTCTCTGTGGTTGTTTTCTCTTTAAATGGAGACCTCACACGAGTCTATAGCTTTAATAATTCCTGAGTTATGCCAAAATATGTTCAAAGCATTTTGCCTATGGTATTTCCATGTTAAAATTTTATTTTGCTAATATTTAAATTTCCACTCTTCAAATCATCTGCAATCATATTTCTATATTATTTTCTATCCAATGTTATCTTTAAAATAAATTTTGGTGTGTCTGCATGGTGTATATTAGCGGTTACTGAATTTATTAATTTTACACCTTCCTAAGCCTTTTCTTATGTAGCCATTACTTTAAAAATCGCAGTGACATAGCCTGTTGATTGGATCATACTTCTTAATTACCATCAAGACTACCTTAATAGTATTTTTTTTGGTGTAATTATTACTATGAAGTACCCTTTTTAATTATTTATTTATGTATACAATATTTTTATAAGCATTTAATGCGGCAGCATTTGTAATGTTTACATCGATTTTTACATTTCTGGTAGATTTATTATGTGTTATGTACTGGAATTCAAAAGCATTTATAGTAAACATTCCTGTTAATAGCTGCTTTTATGTATTATTTATGCTTTTCTTGTCTAATGAAGTTTTCTTCTGCCTCATAGTGTGTACATCATAAATTTTAAAAAAGAATATAGTTCGAATATCCTTCCATTCATTGATTCCCCCATATATTTAATACAGCGAATTACTTGTGTTCATTTATTTATTTTAAAATGTTTTGACTGATAAAACTCATTAAATCCGGTCATTTAATTAAAGGATTTCCCTTTGCTGTAATTTTAGTGTTTCCGAGTATTTTAGAAATATCCCATTTGCCATACTGAAAATAGTCAACATATAATCTTTTTTAATTTTCAACATCAAAACAACATCAAAAGTCAAAACCACAGCTTCACGATTTGATTGTTTGAACGGAAATTGACGTCACTAATGTAGACGTTGAAGCAGAAAAAAAATTGTTGATGTCAACAAATCTTACTTAAAGATTTGGAAAAAGGATCTCGCGTTATCTCTAGTCACTTTGTTAAATTTTAATGATTATTTTTAGATTCTTAAATTCCTGTAATCATGTACCGTTAACGTAACTATAAGAATGCGGTAAAAATATACAGATATATTTCATTTGAAATAATTATATATTTTGTATAATAATTATATAATATTATATTTTTTGATTATTTTTAGTAAAAAAGTAATTTGAAATTAAAAATGAATACAAAGTAAAGAGGTAGATTTTTATAAAATATTTATTTGCATATAGCTAGATTTTGCACTTAAAACTGACACGTACATTTATCGAATCATAATACAGGGTTGGACCTTTTCCAGAAGGAGGGCCTGATTAAAGCATGGGCAACCTCCCCCCTCTACGATTTTACTTGCTCCAAATTCGATATGGATTTTTTTTAAAAGCTTATATTTTAAATGTGTTTCAACATTGTATTGATTATAATCAGCATTTTGAACTTTAAAAGCAGAATTAGATTAAAAACTAAATAAAAAAATAAATACAGTAAAAACTCTCAATCGCGGCCACCTCGCGAATTGAACGCGTTTTGGAACGTTGAATTTGCCTGCTATTCGATTGTGTTCGCTTTTATGAGGTAAAAAAATGTATTTATCTTGAAAAAGGTCAGTGTTCGCTGAGGAAAACTGTCCTATGAAAGTTTTGTTGTAAAATCTCCATAACGGACACTCCTACATAGAGGACACAACTATTTAAGAAGCACATTTTTTATTAACAACATGCACATATTTTATATTTTTTTTTACCTCAGAAAAACAGACACTTCCGAATGGCGAACAAATTCCACGGTTCTAAGGTGCCTACTATTGAGAGGTTTTACTGTATTGTGACAAATATTTTAATTTTTAATCTTATTCTACTCTATAAATTCAAAATATTGATTATAATCAGTACAATGTCGAAAAAGATTTCAATTATCCGCTTTATGAAAATTGCATACCATATTTTGGAGCCCCTAAAATCAGGCTGTGTGTGTGTGGGGGGGGGGAGAGGGGGGCAGAATAATGGCCATATATTTTTCCAGGATCAACGTGGTCAAACATGGCTACGTATAATGCTTTAAAAAAATGGCTGCGATTCAGACGTTTGAAGTGTCTAAAATTCAGACGCAAAAAGTGTCTGAAAAAATTCAGACATTTTAAAATGTCTGAAAATTGAACACTCCGTTTCAGACACTTAAGTGTCTGAATTTAAGACATTTCGATTTAGAGTGTATCAACGTCTTTCACTAATGTGGAAAAATGGTAGAAAATCGCTAAACTACACTAAAAATCACATACAAAATACCTGAAAAATTTGAAAATTGTTATACGAAATCCGAATAAACTTTATTGAAATGAAGGTAGAAATTACTTTAGTATTGTAGGTCAAAAATGGAATGCCAAAAAATTGCAGCAGATCGCGAAGAAACATAAATATCGAATTAAAAATCACCTGATGACGTAACAAACACGTGTAAAGTGCTTAATGTTAAGTAAATTTGACATTTAAGATCACCCATTATTGGCATTTAATCTTATAGTTCGGCGATTTTTTTTTTTTTTTTTTTTTTTTTTTTTTGTCTATGGGATAAACAGATAGAAACACAAATTATACTGTTCGTATTTAAAAGTAGATAAACAGCTCTTCTTTATATAAATAAATAAAATAAATATTGAAAAAAAAATGCTTATATGTATATGAAAAGTAAATAGTTTGCCAGTAAATATACGTAAAATTCACTTCACTCACCAAGGCCGTTTTCTCTAACTCACCAAATCCCATATATTAAAAATATACCAAATACTCTTCAATCTGTTGCCTGATACTAAGTGATCACAATAATGTAAATAACTATTAGGCATAGATACGTACCGGGTTTTGCGCGATTTTTTTTCACGCTAATTTGGTGAAAACATCGTTTTCGAATACCAGTTACATATATATATTTAAATTATTTTCTATTGTTTTAAAAGGAAATAGCAATAAATAATAAAAAGTTTAATTAATATCAATAGAACAAAACAGTTTATATAACTGTAAAAAATAAAATAAAAGTAAATAAGCAATTTATTAATAAATAAACAACAATAGCCGAGTTACCATGTCAGGAAAAATAACGCCATTTTGGAGCCCATTATGTACCATGGAGCGTATATGACATCTGTGCCAACAAAACTTTCAATAATATAGTAAATATGTCATTTGATGGTGGCTTGATTATCGAAGATTATAAAATATGGGTGTATATGGCACATTTTTACACTAAAATTTAAATACATGACTACATAGTTATAATTTTAAATCCTTTTTATATAATTTGCATTTGAATATAAAGATTTACTTCAAAATGTTCTCCTATGCTTAAAAAAAAATATTGCGACCTTCGCCTGGCTTATTTCACGCTTCTGCCTTTGTGGCTTAAAATTGCATTGTTTGGCGACCAAGGTAATAATTAAATAGCATGTAACTCAAAAATAAAGCCTTTCTCCTGTAAGACATACGATGGGAAAATTACATAAAAATGATAATTAAATTGAATTTTAAAAAAAGAAGGACTAAAAGACTGTTACTTAAATTTTATTTCTTCAAGTTTTTTCAAGCAAATTTTTATTAACCTGGCGAAGCGAAAAATCGCCAAATAATGTATCAATTGCTTCTTTCATACTAATTTATTTTTTAAGTTTTATAAACATTCCTTTCATATTTAAATTAACTATTTTCATTTTATAAATTTTATCTCGCATTAAAAAGATTTTTGATTCTTTTTTTTTTTTAATTAAACAAATAACAGTTATTTTCTTTTAATTTGCGAGTTGTTTACATTATTTTAAAACGGATATAGCCATTTCAATTCATTTATCAACTATAACTTTCGGCAAAATGATCACTGGCAACCCTTTCGTTGAAAATATCAATAAAATACAATAATGTAAGCATTGTATCATGTTACTTTTATTCACAATTTAATTTACTTCGATTCCCTTAAATATAATTAACATAATCCCTGTTAATATTAGTTTTTGTTGCATTAAAATATTTCAATTTGTTGATTTTCTGTAAGCAAGTAATCCATATTGGCTTATAATGGAAGTCTATGGGAATTTGGCGAAATATTAGAGATATCGCCAAGTTGGCGTCACTTTTGGCGACTCATTTTGACTCATGGCGACAAACTTAGCTGCATTTGGCGACAGAACTATGTCCCTCTACGGCAACCTCCTTATAGGTATGGAAATGTATTAAATGCTGTTCAATAATTGCATAAAAAATTCGCTAAAAATTCAAAAATCGCTGCACGAATTCCAAATAAACTTTTTTGAAAAGAGAACAAAATTTACTATATTGGGATAAAAGAAAGAAACCATATTCTTCTCACTTATATGGAAAAATCGCCTCGAAACATAAAAAAGCGCTAAAAATCGCATAAAAATTAAATAAAAGAAAATCTAATCAAAAAATCGAAAATCGGGCTTTGAGGTGCAAAACTTCATATATAGACGTAACTTTTCCCCAAATTTTGTAGCTCTACGTGCAGTGGTCTCTTCAGAACGCCGTGGACACACTCACTCACTCACTCACTCACACACAAACTTCTTTCTTTATTATTATAGATGAAGCATCGTGTTTTGATACGTTACTAAGAGCGAACTAGGAAACGTATATGTTTCCATGACAACTCAAATGAGAGTTTGTACAGTTTTGTGCTGCGTATGTGTCATGCACGTGTGGTTGCCATCGTTGCTGCGCGAACGTCGTATTCAAATTGGAGACTGGACAGCAGAATTTTTCCACACAGTTGGCTGTGGAATGGAAAGTACGTTTTGTTGGAAAGTAAGATTGGAAGTAATGGAAAAATGATAATAGAAGGATGGAAGGAAAGGATAGGAAGTAATGGTAATGATTCTAGGACGGCATAGTGATGACGACCTATTTAAGATAGAACCCTATTATTCCCATATTATTAAATTTAATATATATAATCGTAATGAATTTTATATTCATGCATTTTTGCAAAAGAGTTCAATAACTATTGCACCAATATCTGAATGTTTATAAAATTAGTTATAGTACGAAGGCACCTCATTTGCCACGTTTTACGTACAGTTTCTGACTTCTTTTAATATACGAACAAATAAAATTTTCAGTTTAGGCTTGTGCCAGACGGCTGGTGTGAAAATCGATGCCGAACCCGTCATATGTCTAGAATTCTTTATTGTTTTCTGTTTGAGTATGTATTTATAAAAAAAAAAAAAAAAAAAAAAAACTTTGAAAAAGTAAAAAAAAAAAATTAATCTGTGGCTAAAAAATGATATCAAATTTCCAAGTTTATTATTATGGTGCTTATTTAACATGTTCCATTAAAAAATTAACCATTTTCTCTAAGTTGAGTTCCTAGGTATATGTTGATAGAAATCATTTTCCCCGGTACTAAATACTACGTGTTCCTGAAAATTCAATTTTTTTAAAAATTATGCATGATGGGCTTGGCGGCCATCTGTCCATATTTTACATAAATTTTTAAGCATCCAAAACCGTAGTTGAAATCCAAAGTTCGAAATCATAACTTAAGCAGACATTTCCTTTGACTTGTATTCCTCGGACTTGTATTTGGAGAAATTTTTGTCTTAAAATAATGGCGAGTTATCTAAAGGATTCGTCTTATGATTTATTTCTTAGAGTAATTAAGCATTTTAAAGCAGTTAAAATCAATTTCTTTTCTCGAAATATAAGTTTTTTTTTTTTTTTCAAATTATTTCAAGATTAATTTTCGCATTTTAAAATTTCTTCTTAAACAGAAATAAGTGTTAGTCTTATATAATCCCGCAAGACATGATTTTGTGATTTCCATGTCCCTAAAAATATGTTTAAAATAGAAAATTTGTTGGTTAAACCCAACATTTTACAGAAATCTACAAAAAAAAAAAAAAAAAAAAAAAAAAAAAAAATCACAATTCTTATTGTTTTAAAATACAACTGTACAGCTAAAGCAGAAAGGCAAGAGTTCTATTTTTCAGTAATTCTGTGAAAGTAATTCATAACTACAAAAATTATATATATATATATACATAGAAATCATTTTCCCGATGCTGAGTTTACTTTCATTTCATGTTTGCCAACTTCTAATCTTCTATACCAACTGTATCACATAAATCCCAATTTTAGAACAATTTTTTGCTCCCGCATCCTTTTAAATTTCAAACCTTTAAAAAAACTTTTCTGCGCGAGTATTTGAGTATCTGAAGTAACAGCTATGCCAAATTTTAAGTTTGTAAACACAGCTGTTCCAAATAAATCGTAATATAGAATGTTTTTACAAAGTTTTCCTCTCATTTCCCCCTTTTAAATTTCGAGTTTTTTAGAAACCATTCATAGTATGTATTTACATCTTTAAAGTAACGAACATAATAAATTTCACATTTCCAGCGTTAAAAATATCATAGAAGTCCCAATTTTAGAAATCTTTTTTGCTGCTGCACCCCTTTAGGAGCTGTTGTACTGACATAAAATATAGCTTGTGTTGGAAGCAATAGAGGAGCGGTGATCACCAGCATTTCACCACCATTATTTTTTAAATAGATTTGGTAGTTCCGGTGATTACCCCTACAAACAAACAATCAAACTTCTTTGTAATATTAGTACAGATAATATCATAACCAACTGACAACAGAAAAAATCCAAAATTGTTAGGAATATTTTCAAAGTTGCAAACATAACTGAATTCAAAGTTTTTTAGAGAAAATGAATGAATGATTAATGTCATTTGCGTTATTTCCAAATGCAGAGAATAATAGCTTTGAATAATCTTTTTCTCACTTATTTATCTTTCAAAGAGATCCGGAGAAAACTGTGTATGTACTTAAAGAATAAAATTGTAATGACATTTCACTTTTAAAAAATTTACTGTCAAGATTTTATGTCATAGCATCTGTTTTTAAAGAATTTTGATGATAAAGGAATTAGGGAAAAATGTTGTAGTCGAAATTATTTTACTAAAAAAAGGACAAAATAAATACTCTGAATATTGACAACATTTTCCCCTAATGAATATGCCGCAAATAAAATAAAATAAAATTGCTATTCAAAATTTTCTGGTGTGAATTCCAACAACAATGAGAAGTCTGGTCGATTAAATGACGTCACACTCGTGTCCTCTGCCCTTGAGTATTTCGATGACAGCGAATATACACGTATTTATTTGAATATGTTTGAAACATTGTAAAATTAAATAAGTACATTGCAAACGATTTTTTCCTATAGATCCTGGTGTAAAGGAATACTTTTGAGTATTGCTTTAAAAGATCCATGAATGCTACGCATTTCATTTTCAATATCGAACATGCCACAATAAATATGAACAACATATATCAATTATATCGCAATCTTACAATATTTACGCGAGTTAAATCCCGACAGACAAACCGAGTTCATAAGAATTTTCAACTACGTTGGAAAGTGTTAAAAGCCAATGTGTCACGTTTTTTTTTTTTTTTTTTCGAATTGTTCCACATAGCTATACGCCCCTACTTAGAAACATGGTTAAATTTTTCACAGAAGTGCGATAAATGATTAATGACATTTGGATATTGTCCAATTACAAAGAGTAAAAACTAGGAGCGTTTTATTTTCTCATTCATTTCCCTTCTTAAAAGATGTGGAAAAATCTTATTGAGTACATGAAGAATATAATGACATTGAAATTGCTATTGAATAAGTCTAATGTCCAGATTTTAGAGCATCCATGCCTATTATTAAAGAATATTGATGAATATTGATGAGAAATGAATTAGGGAGAAATGTTATTGCCACATTACTTGAAGTAATGACAGTTTCCTGAACATTAACATGGAAATATAGTTCTCAAAACCATCATAAATTATACTTTTCATCAATAAAAATTCTCCAAATATAATTGATTTTCTGTATGCATTATGATATTGTTTTATATACGCTAATGTGATAGCGTTAATGTAAAATCAAAATCAAAATCTGAAGCTATAATAAGTCGAACTAAACAAAAATGCTTTTGGCTTTAGGTCAATGGAACGTACTTCTATTGGACGCACTAAAAACATACATTGATGTTATTGTACAAATTGTTAATCTTGCGTATTTCGTATTTGGTATATCTTAAGCGAAGTGTATGCTAATTATTGTACTTTGTTATTTTTCGGTGGATATGATTTGTATTTTACTGCTCCTAAATCGTCAAAATGAAGCTTATTTACACGTACAGTTGGTTGGTTGATTTTGTGACGGCCGATTATGTCTTTCTAAGGGAACCTAACCCGTATTAACGCATGGAAATCCATGGTTCGAAGAAAACCACGAAAACTCCGAACGATTAGTCCGACGGGCGCGATTGGGATCGAACCCAGCACCTCCCGTCTACCAGTTTCGAGAGCAGAACCTCTCAGCCACTGGTGGGGCCTTTATACGTACATAGAGAGATTTAGATACAGAAATCTTTTATGAATATTTCTTGCAACAAGAAATGGATAGATATTTTACAAAATATATTCTTTGATATGTCTTAACCCATTTGTGCCTAGCGTCCCATTTTTGGGACGTATCAAATTTTCATGAATAAGTATATTTTTCTTCTCCTTTATAACATCAAAATAGTATGAAATAATTTTTTATAAATGTATTTATCTATTGCCGAGAGATGACAGCATAAGGTGGATATTTATTTGTTTAAATGAAGGCTTTTTTCGGTGTTTATAAATTTTTAATTTTTCAAGATGTCGAAATGTAAAAAGAAAGTTTATTTGTATTTTTTCTATGAAGGATCCAAAATCTCAAGTCATAATCTTAGCATGTAGACTTTTTTTAAATACGTATTTTTTTAAATTGCGAAATTAAATGTTCAAGCCTATTTTTTATGCATTTTTGTAACATGCAAAATATAGGGTTCTAGGCACAAATGGGAACATATTTTTGTTGGACATTTAGGAGACGTTTATTTATGTAATCTCTTTTTGAAGATATTTATGAAATAAATTGTTTTTAAGTGAGCAATACGATTATTCTTATTTTATTAATAATAATAGTTATAACGTATTAGTCTCTGTAAAGAAATAAATATATTTTTTTGTAGTTCATAAAAATACTAATTACAGTACATAATTTACAATTTAAAATCTTTTTAAATATAAACGTAGACAAAACATATAATTATGCATATTATTCTACTAGAAATACTCATATGTAGTTTTTTACATTTTATTAAATAAATACAAAAAAAAAAAACTTAAGTGTATTTTTTTAGTATTTTTCCAGTTCATTTTGCAATATTTTAAAGTGATTTTACCAAAACGTTTGAGAAAACCAAAATTCAGAAACAAATTGGTTAATACAGTAAAAGTCACTAAATATTTTTTTCTATTATTAGTTCAGAGTTCAAGTATTTTTTACATTTCCAGTTACTGCTACTAATCCTTACGTTCTGCTCGAATTTTTAAAAATTTGCTGCATTAATCTGATATTTAATACACCTAATTAATAAATTCTATTAAAAAAGAGTATATTGCCGATTCGTTTTGAAACTATCGAAATGCACAATAAAATGTGAACCAAAAGGAATTTAAAAAATGTATATTAAAAGATCTTACATTCCTGGTAATTATAATTAAAGTTCATCTATTAACAGCCTTCTAAAGAAATGCACCATATTTTCGTATTCATAATTTTTGGTATGTAACTGAGCTGTTAAAATTAATATTTTATGATGATATTGAAGAAAATACGTCACATCAATAAATACCATCAATAAATACATCAGCAAATTCTATGTCAATTTGTCTCAGCCGAAAAACTCATAATGTAATCGAAAAAGGATTAAAAAAGCACTCAAAAACAATATAAAATATCTATGTATTTCGATTACTAGATTCTATATTATGCTACGCAACCCAATAACACGTTATAAGTACTATGCTTTTTAATGGTTTAGTTCTAATTTGTATAATTTAAAATTGTATATAACTTATTTTAAATTCCTTCAAGAAAATTCCGATCATAAAGGATCAGGAAAGAAAATGTAATGTTTAGGACGGAATTTCTATAAGCTCCAAATTAGTAGGACTAAGTGACTCCTCCTCAAATATTGCGTTTTTTTTCCTTTTCTCTTTATGTATTCAAAATATATATTTATTTAAATATTTATGTGAATACTGATAGCTCAATTATGCGATATGTACCTCAAATTATGTTCACACGTTGAGTATTTGACCAATAACAAGATGATTGCTCTATGAATATGTCTTAATTTATTTTTTAAATACCATTAAAAGAAAATTATAGATAAATTGCAGATATATTTCTTTAATAGCTCTACAATATAAATTCATTTTAAGGAATTCAGCACAGTGTTTTTGCGAAAAATATATTTTTTAATTTTTAAAAATGTGTTTTTATTAGGTAATATTTGCAAACGATTTTTAAAAGGAACTTTTTTGTGATCTATGAAAAAACACCGGAGAAAAAAAAGGTGGAAAAGAAAAATTGCATCAGCAACATTTAATGGGACAGTGGACACTGAAAAACCTCAAATTCGATTGAAAAATCGATTTTTCAATTTTTACGAATAAAGTCAATTATATTTTATTTAAATATATATGCATACGTATAGTAAATTATGTTTGATTAGTATATTATAGTTTAACTTGCAAAATATAGTTTTAAATATGTATGCGTACTTTAAGAGCTGTTTTCTCAGAATTGAAAATTTCGGACAGTTGTGAAATTTGATAAGTTTCATGCGCCTTCCTAATAATCACATTATATTAAAATTTTTACTGTGCACCCTTCATATAATAATAAATAAAAGTTAGTATAAATAGTTCCATTTAAGGAACATTTTAATGATAAAGTTTGCTACATAATACAAAAACTGTCGTTATTTTACACGAAAATGTAGAGTATTCTTATAAAATATTTTTTTTTTTTTTTTTTTTTTTTGCTTTTTACACGTTCAGTGAACGTTTGCAATTTTTGCTAACTTTCTTTCTAATAACCGAAAAATATCTAATCCAAAAAAAAGTCACGTAATATTCAAAAGAAATGCGCATGGGGCATCTTAAAATACAACAATTATTCAGTATTTTAAAATTTTAAAACTTTAATAATTTAAAAACTTTTTATTATTTTAACATTAAATTTTGAATTTAACTGTTTGAACTTGCCATTAATAAGCCTACCAATTTTAAAATGAATCTGTTGAAAATTAAAAGATTTGGTTTTTAATGTCCCCTGTCCCTGCTTATCCCTTTACATCAGGGATTCTCATACGCGTACCAGTACTGGTACGTGAAGCTCTGTTTACTGGTACGCGAAAGTCCGATACTGGAAGAAGTTCCCCTCTGACATCTGTAAAAGCTTTAAAATGCCTGCTTGATTTTAGCACAACGTATCTTTGTGAATGTGCTTTCTCTTCACCTTTTTATATAAAAAAAAGTACAGGAATAAACTGAACATCGATTCTGACTTACATGTAAAACTAACTATGATTGAACCAGACACGAGGAAGCTGTGCTTGATAAAGTCAGCAGACCCTTCTCAATACCAATAAAAGGGAATTAATAGAGTTGCTCTACTGCATATGTGTCAATTTACGCCAATGTGTCATTAAGTATTGTTGCTTTTTTTCTATTAAAACAGTGTATTTTGATAATGTACATACGAGTATTTTTTAAATGTAATTATGATACTATCTTTTATTTGAACATGAATATAAAGCAATATAAGTACCAATTTATTAATGTAAGCATGCAATTAAAAATAGTATACTTTGCTCAAACAAAAGCATAGAAGACTGGAAAAATATTTCGTTTTAGATATATTCTGTTTACACAGGTTTTTCTGTATTCGCTTTGAGTTTGTCACCTGGTGGTAAGTGGAAGTACGAATCTCTATTTAATGGTACGTCTGTCTAAAAATTTGAGAACCCCTGCTTTAGATGATTACGTGCAACATACGGCTTTCAGTAAAGTGAAAGCTTGTTGTTATAAGTATGCACGATCTAAAGGTGAATCGGAAGATTAAAATTTTTTGGGAGCCAATTGAGTTATTTTGAGTCATTTGGTCTTGTGATAGACGATAAATAATAAAAGTGTAGAAAGTGAGGGTGTTTTCCGTTAGTTGATAAAACTTTTAAGTCATTATACATGATACTTTAAAAATATCTAGAAGTGGATTAAAAATGTTTTTTATTAAAATTTCAGAAAAATATTTGCATTTTAGAAAACATTTCCCAAGATTTAATGATCTGCTGCCTAAATCCCTTTTGTTTAAAAAAAAATCCCCTACATAAGAGAATGTTGAATGTGGATTAATAATATCAGATGGATGTCATTAATATTTCCAATGTCTTTCAGATCATTCAATTATTTCAAATCATTCGATTATCAGAATAACTCGATTATATTCATCACCTGAAAAAATAAGATAACATCGATTTTATATCAGTTTTGCAGTCACACTTTTCTATCAATAGAACAATAGAACAATGTAAAGTTTGTTATGGACTGCCTAGATGAGAACATCTGTACGTCCCGTCTAGAGGCGAATCGTCTAGTGAGGCTGATAGGGAGCCTAGAGGCTATTAAATAGATAAGTTAACACTTATAGTATAACAATATATAATAGAAAAAGAGAGAAAAGAGAAAAATTCCATATGATCCAAAAAAAAAAAGGAAAAGACGAAAAAGCTACCGGGACGTGCCCCAGAAAAATAAGACTCTTTACAGAGACCATACATAATAAAAAGGTTAGTAAAAGTTCAAATGCTAATAAATAGCAGTTTAACAAATAGATTTTTTTTTTTTAAGCAGACAGAACAAAACAAAAAGAGAGTTTAGGTAAAGTGAAGAGAGAGGAAAACTCAATCTTCATCATCTAACAAAAGAGAGAACTTGGGGCGTTTATGATTGGAGGGGTCGGAGACCTCGTAGTCTGGTAACTCAGCTACTATTTCATTGGGTAAATTATAGAGATTTGTATAGAATTTTTTGGCAAGTTTGCTGAAACGTACTTTAAGTGAAGTGGTTTTAAGATCCCTTCTAATAGTTGTGTTTCTGAGGTATCTGTTACCATTTCTTATAGTTCGTAGATTTTTGTTATGTGATTTACAGAGTTAATCCTTGCTTGTTTTACAAGCAAAACCCCATATAGGGCTTGCATATGTGAGAATAGGCCTAATACAAGCATTATACAGCAGGAGTTTATTTTGGATGGAAAGTGTTTTACCTTTTAGTAAAGGAGCGAGCGTTTTTGAGATACCAGCCGCTTGGCCTCTGATGTTGAGGAAGTGTTTCTTCCATGTAAGTCGTTTATCCAGAGTTACCCCCAGATACTTGGTGTGGTCAGACCAGGGTATTGAAGTATTATTGACAGTAATTCTAATAGGGTTAGTACGCTTCCTAGAGAAGAAAACAGCAGCAGTTTTTTGTTCGTTGAGTTTAATGCGCCATAAAGTGCACCAGGCAGTGAATTCGTCTATGTGTTTCTGTAGAATTTTGTATAAAGTGTAAACAAAAGGAGCTGAGGCGTAAATTTCCGTGTCGTCCGCATACAGGGCAAGAAAAGTCCTCAGAGTGCGCGGAATATCATTAAAGAAAATATTGAACAATGTAGGGCCGAGGACAGAGCCTTGAAGAATGCCAGCGAGTATACGATATAAAGTTGAGAGTATATTGTTAATGCGGACACAAAATCTGCGATTGCTAAGGTATGAATGTATTAGGTGTATAAGTCTAGCATGAATTTTGAGCTTAATTAACTTGTAAATGAGGCCTTCATGCTAGACTTTGTCAAAAGCCTTAGCAATGTCCAGAAAAACAGCAGCTGCTGGAATATTCGAGTTGAGCCTCTCACTGAGAAATTCTACAACTCGAAGAAGTTGGTGTACTGTGGAGTGTTTGGCTCTGAAGCCAAATTGTTCGGGTATTAGAATGTGTTTGTTATCAAAAATTTCTTGGAGCTGGGCCTTTATGACACGCTCAACTACTTTACTGATAGAGGGTAACAGGGATATTGGACGTAGGTTAGTAGGATCAGATAAGTTACAGTGGGGCTTGGGGATAGGAGCAACAACAGAAACTTTCCATGGGTTAGGAAAGTGATAAAGTTTAAAGATAGCGTTAGTAAGATCTGTAAGATAGTTAATACAATTTTGAGGAAGATTTTTCAGAGCATAGTTTGAAATTTTGTCGTATCCAGGGGACTTCCGGTTTTTGAGTTTTTTGATAATATTTGATATAGTTGCAGGTTGAACTTCAGGAAGTGGTTCTACAGGTGAAATGCTTAAGAAGTTGTTGACGGTTTCGTGTACATCAAAGTAATGACTAGATTGTTTTAATTAAGAATTTTGTCATATACGTTTTCCGGTATCAATAAGATTTATAGCTTTAGAAAATTATTTAGTAATTTGTTTTAGTATCGTCAATTAATTAGTTTCGCCTACAAATACAGTAAAACCTCCCTAAAGCGACCACGTTTCGTTCCAATAAAAATGGGTCGCTTCGAGAGGTGGTCTCTTAATGGAGGTCATGTTTAAATTGAGATTTTAATTGTTGAAAAAAGGTAACAATTAATGTTACTAAAATTTATTTTTCACATTAAGAAAAAATATGAAAATTTAAGTATCAAAACAAAAGTTAATTTCATAAGATAATTAATGCAGGGTTTGAAAATGAATACATTGACGTTTGCTTTGATTTTACGGTTTTATCTTTTATAACTTTTATTTCCAAGTCATTTCGAAGTTAAGTAAATAAATGCATTCGTTTGGACGAGAACAAATATTGACGATTTCATTAATTTATCTATTTCTTTGAGAGTTTCCTGGCAGATTAGGGCAAGGGAGTTTATTGTCCGTCATCCTTAATTTGCCATCAAAGTTAAATTCATAACCTAAAAAGGTACAGAGAGGTTTAAACACTTAACAGTTGCCGGAATAAAAAAAAATATCTAAACTTTGTTTAGAAGTTTCATGAATAATGCGCTCTCCGGAATTATTTTTCTAATAAAACCCTTTTCAGCGACCAGAAAAAAAACGCAATTTATTTCATCTTCTTCAAAGAAATTTGTGACACATGGAGGGAGTTCAGCTGGGATGGTTTTTGAATGGGGGTAATATTAGTATTGAGCCTATGGGAATAAATTTCGTTCCATGAAAAAATTGTCGTTCAGGAAGGTGACCGCTTAATGGAGGTGGTCGCATGGGGTGGTTTCACTGCATAACATTCTATATTCCAGGTAGAATCTTTATAAAGTTCTTTCGCAATTTAATAGAAACCTGTTAATCATTAAAGTTTGTTTTTACCGACACTATTTAATATGTTTTAGCAAAGGGCTGGGTCAAAAAGTGAGTATCAAAGATGCTGATTCAAATTGGCTCGATCCAGAGTATTATTATTAAGCAATATCGTATTTTAAAAGGAACAATATATTAAAACTAGAAAGGTAGCCCGTCATAAATAACGGAAATTTAGATATAAAGATATATACAACTCATGCGCAAGAATATGAGTTTTTCTCGCTTGTTCCGCAGTGAGAGATGAAAATAACACATTTTAAGAACGAAACACATTTATGAAAAACAGTGAACAGTAGAAGACCACTAATCTGCACAGTTTGGTTCCATGTGTTCTGCGGATTTTAGGCTTTTTGCAGTCATGTCTATTCAATCTTTGTTTACATTTTTTTTTAAATTCATATATTGGACAATTTAGATTGTTAATTCTTAAAAATAAATAAATTGCACACTTGAAGTAAGGTAAAAACTATTAAACTATCGTATACGATTTAATGAAATGGTATTATATGGTGTGCTTCACGATCTTGATTACGACGTTGGCGAAATTGGCTGAAACTTTTCATAATCATAATTGTGTGGGCCGCTATAACAAAGAAATAACCAGTTTTTAATAAAATTTCTGACACAAAGTAGTTTTCAAAAACTTGTGTAAAATTACCGGCCGTTCTGATGTTATGTCAGTCCTAGGAATAATATTTGTAACACTGAAGAATTTCCATGTATATGTGGAATTTAGAAAAGATTCTCCAAAAGAAAGGTCCTGAAATGACATAGTAATTCTTCTAACCTCAAAGTTTAATCGGGCCCTGATGTTGTTTACTGAAATCTAATAAATACAGTGATTTTGAATATTACAACAGAATTAAATAGTTAAACTTATTTAACATAAACCCGCTGTTACTTCAATACTATTTTTTAGTATTAAGAAAGAAAATTATTTAAATTTTTTAAATCATGGATTTATAAGTTTTTTCATTATTTAATAACTAAATAATGAAAAAATATGCTTTTGTTCTGAGCTCATAAATATGACAATAAAGTAATGTAAGTAAGAGGCATTGCAAAATAAAATCTTTGTGAATTCAAACCATAAACAAACGATACCGCCACGATTTTACCTACTATGACGTCATAATAATATTGTCCATTGATTGTTGGAGAACTCACTTTGTGTATGATTACCTCAATGGTTTAATATTTTTTAAGTTTCACGATGAATGAATCACTTGTGTTTGTTTAAGTTTATGGAATGCGATATTAAGCTGTCAACCTAATTTCAACTGAAGTTATTCTCGGATATATGCACTTTTTAATCGAAATTAAAAACAATGCTTTTATCTCGAAATAAAATGTTTTAGTTTATGTAATTGGCTATTTCTATTAATTATTTATTTAGGTACTTTTCCATTATATCACATTTTTTTTAAAAGCTTGCGCAATTCGGGCTTCAGAAAGTGGGATATATTGCCAAAATATATAAACAGCTATGAAAAAAACCTGATGAATGTTTATTTTTGTTTATACATGTATTTATTATTATTAATTATTTATTTATATACTTTTTCACTATAGGGGACTTTGCATTTTTAAAAAAAAGCTTGGTGCAATTCGCGCATCAGAAAGTGAGGGCACAGATGTCATACACGGCCCATATTGGCGAGAATTTTGGTACAGATGTCATATTCGCCCCATATTGGCGCGATTTTTTTCTGTCGCCAATATCATATAGGCAACAGGTACTTAACTTGCGCAAAGTGTCGTTATTTTGCTTGATGTGGTAACCCGGATTATGTTGTTTATGCTGTTGATGTTTTCGCCAAATTGGCAACCGAAAAAAATCGCGCCAATATGGGGCGAATATGACATCTGTTCCAGAATTTTTTCTGACGCCAATGGCATATGCACAACGTGTACTTAATTGGCGCCAAAGTGTCGTTATTTTGCTTGATATGGTAACCCGGTTGTTGTTTATGCTGTTGATGTTTTCACCAAATTGGCGTCGGAAAAAAATCGCGCCAATATGGAGCGTATATGACATCTGTGCCAAAGTGAGATATGTTGCCAAAATATATAAAGAGCTATGAAAACAAATCTAATGAACTTTTATTTTTGTTTATATATGTATTTATATACATAAAAAAATCATTTCTAAATATATCTCTCATCCGCAAGAAAACTGACACATCTCGCAAAAATTTATTTTGCGTTTTATTCCACCAATAGGTTTATCATAGGTGTGTCTTGCTTCACAAAAAGTTTCATAAGTATAGTTATGCGGGAAATCACTTTATTACGCTATATGTCCATTCGTGACCACAGAAGAGGGGTGGATTGTGTGGGGAGGTAAATTTATCCAACTCTCCAAACCTCCTCATGTGTCTTCATTCTTAAGGGTTTTACGCTTTTATGTGCATTTTTCAATTCCTACTATTAGCTCACACTCTCCCTATAGTTATTTATTTATTTATTTATATATTTATAGGAACAGATGTCATATTCGCCCCATATTGGCGCGATTTTTTTCTGACGCCAAATCATATAGGCAAAGGGTACTTAACTTGCGCCAAAGTGTCGTTATTTTGCTTGATGTGGTAACCCGGATTATGTTGTTTATGCTGTTGATGTTTTCGCCAAATTGGCAACCGAAAAAATTCGCGCCAATATGGGGCGAATATGACATCTGTTCCAGAATTTTTTCTGACGCCAATGTCATATGCACAACGTGTACTTAATTGGCGCCAAAGTGTCGTTATTTTGCTTGATATGGTAACCCGGTTGTTGTTTATGCTGTTGATGTTTTCACCAAATTGGCGTCGGAAAAAAATCGCGCCAATATGGAGCGTATATGTCATCTGTGCCAAAGTGAGATATGTTGCCAAAATATATAAAGAGCTATGAAAACAAATCTAATGAACTTTTATTTTTGTTTATATATGTATTTATATACATAAAAAAATCATTTCTAAATATATCTCTCATCCGCAAGAAAACTGACACATCTCGCAAAAATTTATTTTGCGTTTTATTCCACCAATAGGTTTATCATAGGTGTGTCTTGCTTCACAAAAATTTCATAAGTGTAGTTATACGGGAAATCACTTTATTACGCTATATGTCCATTCGTGACCACAGAAGAGGGGTGGATTGTGTGGGGAGGTAAATTTATCCAACTCTCCAAACCTCCTCATGTGTCTTCATTCTTAAGGGTTTTACGCTTTTATGTGCATTTTTCAATTCCTACTATTAGCTCACACTCTCCCTATATTTATTTATTTATTTATTTATATATTTATAGGAACAGATGTCATATTCGCCCCATATTGGCGCGATTTTTTTCTGACGCCAAATCATATAGGCAAAGGGTACTTAACTTGCGCCAAAGTGTCGTTATTTTGCTTGATGTGGTAACCCGGATTATGTTGTTTATGCTGTTGATGTTTTCGCCAAATTGGCAACCGAAAAAAATCGCGCCAATATGGGGCGAATATGACATCTGTACCATTTCAAGTTATAGGGAAATCATGCAAATTTTCCCCCTTTTGCCTCACCTGTGAGATTTACCTTTGTCGAGATGTGTCACTTTTCTTACGGGCGAGCGATATGTAATATTTTTTTATATACAAATTACGGCACAGATGTCATATATCCACCGGGGTACCTAACTGGCGCCAAAATGGTGTTATTTTGCCTGATGTGGTAACCCGGTTATTGCTTTTTATTTAATAATAAATCGTTTCTTTTCTTTTTTTTTTAATTATATAAACTGTTTTGTTCGATATTTATGAATTAAACTCTTATTTATATATTGTTATTTCCTTTTTCAAAATGATAGCAAATAATTAAAAAATATATTTGTAACTGGTATTAGAAAGCGAGATTTTCGTCAAATTGGCGTCAGAAAATAATCATGCCAAACCCGATGCATATATGACATCTGTGCAACGATTACTTCTGTTTCTTTATAAAAATGAGTAAATAGGTTTTTTTATACTAAATAAATTGTATACATATGGAAAAAATTGCGGAACAGATGTTATATATTCCCTCGGCCGCCATCTTGGATTTTTTCTTGGCGTGAAAATCCCTTTTCCGCCAAGTAAATGTTGCCAAGCAGATTTATGTTCATGTTAGGCTTAACGGGTTTGCCAGAACACGTGATTCGCCGGGGTTTCCTTATCAATAAACGCCAACAAATCATCGCTGAGAAATCCAAGATGGCAGTCGCGGGAATATATAACATCTTAGCCAAAATGGCTTGTGAGTATGAAACAGTAAATAGGTTGTCAGAAAATACGTTGGTAAACTTCTTTCTTGCCAAAAAACTTTTCTCCGAAGTACTGTAGATAAGCGATGATTGCTGGAAATTCATTTTTAATTATGTTTCACTATATTTACGCATACTAAACTGTGTGTATAAACACTATAGTTCATATACATGGCTACACAAAAGAATTCATAAGGGTTACTAAGTATGAGATTAAATTGGGTACTACTTAGTTATCGTGTCGACCAATTTCGCCAAATTATACAAATTGACATAATTTTTATTTTTAATAACAGAAAAACAAATAAATTAGTATAACATTAATAATAATACAAATAAAACGTCGAAATAAAAATCATTTGATGACGTAAACACGTATAACTTGCTTAAATTCAAGTGAATGTGACATTTACGATCAACCATTATTGGCATTTAATCTTGCAGTTTAGCGATAGATTTTTGGTCGACGGGATAACTAAGTAGTTCCGTAAAGAGCTTAAAGGTAGTTTTTAAAGGAATTATGCATTTTTACGCTGAACTGAATTTAGTTTACTAAGAAACGTTTGTAGAATATAGGTAAAATGATGTACAGGGTCACGCAAAGAATTCGATATATAACCGTCTATGGGTGATAATATCTGGAAATGTGATTTCACCAGTTTTAAGATCGTTTTACTTTAAATTAAGTTTTAGCTAAATAGTGGCGTGTAATAACAGTAATATTGGCTATGAACGGTAACTGTTGAAATCAATTTTTTAAATTTTTTATGCGTTTTCTAAAATGTTTTCTTAGTTATCTTATTTACCTCATTTCCCTAAATAACGAAGTTTTGTTAAAACATTCAGGAAGTGTTGGAAAGTGATTCATATTCAATGCTTAAAGCAGGATTTTTCTTTCTTGTTTAGTATTATTTTGCATTTATTTTATTCTTAATTTTTTAGGGTACTTTTCCGTTATACGGACAGCATGCCAAAATGCATGCTCATGCTCCAATTATTTCAACCCTGATCGTGAGAAGGATTTTTATTGTAAACCATGCGAAACATTGTGATTTGTTATTTAAGAAACGTGGGAACAGATGTCATATTCGCCCCATATTGGCGCGATTTTTTTCTGTCGCCAATATCATATAGGCAACAGGTACTTAACTTCCCTCAAAGTGTCGTTATTTTGTTTGATGTGGTAACCCGGATTATGTTGTTTATGCTGTTGATGTTTTCCCCCAAATTGGCAACCGAAAAAAATCGTGCCAATATGGAGCGAATATGACATCTGTACCGAAACGTGAATGATTATTATTTAACCTTAACCTTGGAAAGCTTTTTAATTTGATGTTATTCGAATTAAAAATGCTTTTATTTTTATAAAGTTATAATTTACTTTTACTGCTGACGCTGAGATGGATTTTACCAGAGAAAGTTGCGATAAAACTGTTTCAGGAATTTGGGATTCTTCATAATAAAAGGTTGTGTTCAAAAAACCATGAAATTAAATTATGGATGAGTTCTGGAAATCCGAAATGGAAATGTAGCTTACGATCATGAGAAGAAAGCGTAGGAATACGACAAAAAACATGGTTTGAAGGATCGCGGTTGTCTTTTCTTAATGATTTGAGGTTTATATATTTATGGTGCTAAGAGTTGACATCGACTGAGTTTGTGAGCTGCAACTTGATATGAACCACAACACAACAGTGGACTGGAATAGTTATTTGAGAGAAGTTTGTGCAAATGCTTTATGTTCACGACCAAATAGAAAAATCGGTGGACCTAATAAAATTATAGAAGTAGATGAAAGTCTTTTTACCAGAAGAAAAAGCAACGTAGGGCGTGTTCTTCCTCCTCAATGGGTGTTAGGTGGTTTATGCCGTGAAACACGGGGATTTTTCTTTACTCCTATTCCCGATCGTACAGCTGAAACTTTAATGGCGGCAGTAGAAAACAATGTAGCTGATGGAAGTATTATTTATACAGATTGCTGAAAAGGATGTAAAACAGATGAACTGCGAAGTGCTGGTTATGATCATTTCACAGTAAGTCACAAATACAATTTTGTCGGCCCTAATACTCGATGTCACACTCAAAATGTTGAGAGATTATGGGGCATCGCAAAATGGAGCAACAAAAGACATCGGGGAACAGTTCGTCATCATTTAGAGTCGTATCTCATAGAGTTTATGTGGCGACGTCTTCATTCAAAAAATGAAATGTTTACTGCAATGCTAAAAGATATTTGTAATTTTATGGCAGCAGTTTAATAGGATTTTTTATTTTATTACTTTATTGTATAACAGTTATTTGGTCACTTATTTTAAGTATATATTTGCTATTTAATAAAATAGTTCGTAAAAGTCTGTAATTTTCAAATGCCATATTTTTTAAATGCTCACTTTACTATCGACAATGTTTTTTTCTTTTATTTTTCAAATGTTTCAATTCACGTGATTTTCATTTTACGTCAGCTATTGCGCTTGGCGACAATGCTGTCCGTATAACAGAAAAGTACCTTTTTTAGCCATAGACTGCTTTATAGAAACTTTAATATTTAATGTTTAAACTTTTCGCTTCCTCCCTCCCCCTGGCATATAGTACTAAGTATAGCGCAAAATAATAGACAGTTTGGTACGTTTCCACTATAGAGGCTTTGGCGTTTTTTTTTAAAAAAAGCTTCGGACATCAGAAAAGAGATTTGTTGTCAGATCATATAAACAGCAATGAAAACAAACTTGATGAGCTTTTTTGTTTGTTTTATATGTATATTATTGTTGTTTTTTATGTAAAAATTACTTCTGTTTCTGTATAAAATTAGATAAATGGCTTTTTTATGTTAAATAAATCTATAAATATCGAAAGAAAATGCGTGTGTATATAAAATGAAACAGTGGATAGGTTCCTGGAAAATATGTTGCCAAATTTTCTTTTTCGCCAAAGTACTTATACTGGAAAAGTACCTAAAGCACATTAAAATCGCGCAGTTAGGATCTCAGCCAGTACAGCGTCGTCTATTGGCGGCTATTTTATTAGTAGGAGAAAGATGTAAATATGCACATTTTCATATATTACACTTTAAATTCGAACCCATAGATTTTGAAAAAATATCTTAAAAGAGCGGAGTTTAAATTAAATTGCGGTGGGCACAGATGTCATATTCGCCCCATATTGGCGCGATTTTTTCCTGACGCCAATGTCATATACGCAACGGGTACTTAACTGCGCCAAAGTGTCGTTATTTTGCTTGATGTGGTAACCCGGATTATGTTGTGGCACAGATGTCATATACGCCCCATATTGGTGCGATTTTTTTCCGATGCCAATTTGGCGAAAATATCAACAGCATAAACAGCAACATCCGGGTTACCATATCAAGCAAAATAACGACACTTTGGCGCCAGTTAAATACCCGTTGCGTATATGACATTGGCGTCAGAAAAAAATTGCGCCAATATGACATCTGTACCTTGCGGTGACCTCCTTTATGAAAGATTAATGGTTTTAAATGGGAATTTCGCCAAATTAGCCAGCTATCGCCAAGTTGGCTTCATATATGACAACTTATTTTTGACGCCGAATTTGGCGATATTTCGCCAAGTTGACCAACATTTGGCGTTACTTTGGTAACCCTGCATTAGTATTTTTCAACAATTACTCATTTCAATGAGGCGGTCCTACCGGAATTGTGAGGGACACACAGAGACTTGGATTTTATATA
Organism: Maratus speciosus; assembly: GCA_963932465.1. Lineage (NCBI taxonomy): Eukaryota > Metazoa > Arthropoda > Arachnida > Araneae > Salticidae > Maratus > Maratus speciosus. The sequence goes on along the minus strand of OZ010790.1, from coordinate 169,443,335 downwards.
AACGAGTTGGAACCCGTCGAAATTCGACAAATAAAATGTTAGAAAGGAACTGTCAGATCAAATATATTTAATAAACCTAAAAAAGTAATTACAATAAAAAATTCATCTGACATTGGTTGTCTAACTCTTAAAACAAATAATATTTTTAACCTAAAATTATTAAAATATTATTTCCACAAACTTCAACTGCTTAAATTATTGAAAAATTAAACAGTATTAGAATAGGTATTCAAGATAAGTAATTATGATGAAGTTATCGATTGAGGCTCTTATGTTTGTTTTTACGGGATGAAAAATCAGTAAAAAGGATTTCGCTTTGCTACATCAAAAAACTTTCCCCAATAAAATCTAAACTGTACGCAATTTTCACATTCTCATAATTTACATACGCACCACTCAAATTCACAATTTGAAAGTATTACAACACGCAATTATTATTAATGGATGTATTTCCAAACTTAAAATCATTTTTGTCCGATACAACTTTTAAGTTCTAATCTCAGAACCCTCGAAAGAAATAAATCAAAAATTTGCCTTTGGTTACCATAGTATTGGCCATTTAGTATTGGTCAAATATTTAGTTTTATCAAAAAAAATGATCGTTTTGTTTTAAATATGACATCATTTTTACTCACTGAATCATTTTGCTAGCATATCAAATTCGGTATCAGCTTAATGTAAAGATATTGAAATGTAACAGATTTATGAAGAAGAATGCGTGTTTTTTTTAAATGTCTGACGTCATTTTCTGTTCAAAAATTATTAAAAAGTTACTTTTATTTGTAATGTGAAAATGGCATCAATAAGGATATAATCAATAAAAATAATAAACAATGACTATTTTCTCTTTACTTTCAATATAAATGGGGTACTTTTGTTGCCACAATAAGAAAAATGGTATAAAAAACTACAAAAAAATTAATATCTCAAAAATAAATTGAGATACAGCTTTCAAACAAATTGCATTTAAAAGAGCATTTTTTTCCTTATACGAAGGTGTAAAAATTTAAAATGTGCGATGTTTAGAAGTTTAAAAATTTGCAGTAGAGAAAATTGCGAAACCAAAATTTTATTTCAAATTTCAAAGTGTTGCCATTCGCAAAATGACGTATGCGTTACGCACAGATATGTTTGTCCTTTATTTATAATATAGATAGATAGATAAGAAAAAGTTGATAATTGCAGCGGCGACGTCAACCATTCTCTATGATTCTGTCCTGCATGATTTCAGAAAAACTCGGTAATGCGCCTCGGTTTTTGTTATTAATATACCATGCCGACTCTAGGTTTAAACACACGAAACGTATGAAAATAGCAATTAAAGCCTTTATGCAGGAATATTAAAAAGCAGAAAACCAACGCTTAAAAATGCACAAATAATACGTGAAAAGCAGCAAACAGCTGTTTCGAATCTACTAGCGAGATTCTTCAACAGTGCAAGATAGAGCAAGACACAGCGTGGTAGAAAAAGCAAACCTTAGAGACAACAGCGTGCTAGAAGAAGCAAACCTAAGGTTTGATTTTTCTAGCACGCTGTTGTCTTGCTCTATTTTGCACTGAAGAAGAATCTCGCTAGTAGATTCGAAACAGCTGTTTGCTGCTTTTCACGTATTAAACGTTGGTTTTCTGATTTTTAACACGAAACATAATCTAGGGGCGTTTTTGTATTAAGAGTGGTTCTTTATCATTCTAAAAGAACACACATTTTTTTCAATTGTTTTTCTTGGAAAGTAAAAGGGGGCCAATCAAAGAATGTACCTAGGAGCTCTATATATACCGACCAAGGAATGTTAACACAATGTTGGTTGGTAATTTAATTTGTTATTTTGAAAAAAAGAAAAAAAAAGAATCCGCCCAACAAACACTCGACTTAAGGCCGAATGGCGTATATGTCGTGGCCAAAAGGAGTTAAGGCCATTTGTAACCAAACAATGTTGTACCGTAAATGACCCGCCGCTAGTTCCGGCAGCTATTGCCGGAACGGTAATGTTTCGGCGGTCAGAGAACTGTTGCATTTACTTTGCCCGGCAACTCTTAAGGGGCGGTTTCTGGCAAAAATGTAATGGATCGTCATCGTTTAGAAAGTAGAGGGCTAATATCACATAACCCGAATATTTAATTAAAGAGAGGAAATATATTTTTCTCTTCATTTCTTTCTAAGTAAGTTTAATTATTTGAAATCTGGGTTTTAGTAAAAATATAAATATGTCGTGAGATTTATATTTAAAGCAGTAAAATAGATTACATATTTTTATTTAGTTTGAAAATATTTTACAAAAATCAAAAATTGTCCCCAAAATGTACATAAATTCCCTGTTTATATTTTTAAAAAAAATATGGAAAAAAAACAACAACATAAAAGCGTTCAACGTTCTTGCCTTTAAAATATCTTTAAATAAATATATTTTGAACACACTGGAATAAAAAAGATTATATTTAATGGTTATTTTATATTGTTTTTGATTGCAAAGATAATCAGATAGCATAATATGAAATATACGCTGATTTGAACAATATATTAATAGCAAAATACTGCAATCTTCGGACATATATACTACTTAAACATGTTTAAAAATTTATTGATAAATGTCAATTTATTTATGCTCTTTTTTTTCAGCGTTCATGAAAAAATATTTGTTATAATGAAAAGGAAAAAATGTTTCAATAAGCAGTTATTCTTGAGCGAGGAGAGGGGGGGGGGGGAGAGAAAAGGTAACTTAAAAGCTGTTACTAAAACATGAATTTTTAATATCATTTGAAACATATTTCCATGTAAAAAAAAATACTGGAAAAGAAATTTTTGTTTCTGAATCCACTGTAACGGAAAATATAAATAAAATTTCTTGCCTGTATTAAATTCCTAACAATTTAAATATATTTAATGATTTTACTACCATTATTTTACTCTTTAGAAATACAGATAAAACTTGCATATGTATAAAAATAATTAAGTGAAAAATTGCACAATAAATCAAGAATTTTCGCAGAATTAAGTAAAGAATTGCAGAATAAATAAAGAATTTTTGTTCATTATTATTTGGTTTCGAGTCCCGACCTGGATACATTTTCACCCAGTTGGAAAAATTATTTCTGGCAAAATTTAGAATACGCATTAAAATCTGACATTATATGAAAGTATTAAATAAAATGCGATATGTATATTTTATGCCATAAAATAAACATGAAAAGGTTCTATTAATTTTTAGGCATTTCTTATAAATTACAAGTAAAATCGTCTTGAGTCAAAAATAAGCCTTGATATATATATAGATAAACAAGATATTTTTTATGAGCATATCAGAATAAAATGGAATGCATGTTATTTTTAAATCTTATAAATTTTAATTGCGAAGATAAATGGGTAAAAATTTACAGAAAATAGATAAAATGCCCATTTAAAGGATAAATCTGAGGGGAAAAAAAAGTGTTTTTGTGTTATCTGAAAACTGTATGGAGAGTTTAAAAATTCAAACAATGTATCTTAAATCTTTATTTCTCTAAAAAAAGAAAAAAAAAAGAACGAAAAAAAAGAAAGAAAAGCAATACAAAGCTCTTTTTCCAAATGACTAAAAATAATATTAACAGAAAAAATATATGATTTATGAAAAAATGACTTTTATTTATTATAATAAGGTATTGGCTCATAAAACTACTCTCCCTCCCTCTCCAGAAAAATCAAATAGATGATGGGACCTTCAAATGGCTCAAGGTTAAGCAGTTTTGAAAGTTCTGGTCCGGTACGATAAGAGGGGAGAGGGAGAAATTCTTTTCTTTAGCTTTGCGTTTTCATTTCTGCTTTGTCATTCGCGTTATTTACTTCGTCGGAATAAGTGGACATGGTTTCAAAATGTAGCAGGTATATCGGTAAGTTTGTTAGTTCATGTTGATTCATTACAAATTTATTAATTTCATTATATCTGTTTTTTGCATCATTTTATCTTAAAGAATATTTATATTTTAGTTTTTATAATTGCAAAAGAAAACGTAAAAGATATTTTCATTTTTAGTAAAATTCCCTTCAATAGTTTATTTTTAGTTTTTCGAAGTTATCGAATTTATTTTTAAACATTATAAATATCGGATGATATTGTTCTTTAAGGGTCTTGTACCTTTTAAACGCGTCAAAAATTAACGAAAAGCTTCAAAGTTTGAATTAGTCTATCTTCAAAACCTTTTTATGTATAAACATGAAATTTTGGATATTGATTAAACGGATTGTGCTTTGTAATATACTACAAACATAAATTTATTAACCCTTTACAGAATTTGTGTATTGTTTAAATCAAAATAGCTCTTTTTTTTACCCCATAAGTCATTGCGCGCATATCTTGAGAAAGTATGTATGGATTAGCATGAAATTCGGTAAAGGTACTAAACATATATATGTGTTTAAAATGATCTACTCTTAGTCTAAAATTATTTCATTAACTATATAAAAAAAAATATTTTCGTAAAAAAAAAAAATAAAAACATATATATTTTTAATGAATATAAATAGTCATAACTAAAAATATTACCATTGTAATTACTTAAAAGTAGATCGTTTTAAACACACATATTTGTTTAATATATTTACCAAATTTCATGACAATCCATACATCCTTTCTTAAGATATCATGCGCGCAATGACTTATGGGGTAAAAAAAGAGCTATTTTGATTTCAACAATACACAAATTCTGTAAAGGGTTAATAAATTTCTGTTGGTAGTATATTACAAAGCATAATCTGTTTAATCAATATCCAAAATTTCACGTATATACATAAAAAGGTTTTGAAGATAAACTAATTAAAACGTTGAAGTTTTTCGTTAATTTTCGACGCGTTTAAAAGGTACAAGACCCCTTAAAACAGTTTATTTTAGTTTAATTATAAAAATGTGACTTTAGACTCGAGAAAATTTGAGTGATTAAAACAATTGAATTTAAATGAAATTTAGAAGTATCAAGATTAATTTAATATATATTTTTAAATCGCTATTAAACTATTATTTACATAAAATATATAATGTGAAGATTAAATAGTCCACAATATTATTTAAAAGGCGACTAAAGTAATGAAAAAGATGTTACAAGTTTAAAATATACATTTTATTTAAAATTTCTTAGTACTTTCAAGCCTTCCTAGCTCATCATCAGAGAATATCTTAATAACTAAATGTTGTTTATTGTTTTTAAAATGTGAGAGCCAATAATTACTAGAGTTGAAAGTAGAAGTAGCAGTTTCTTGGATTGAATTTAATTAGAGGAAATATATATTATTATTATTAATTACAGTTCCATTTATTTATGACATCACTCTGTTTCTCATAGGTCACTTTCCATGGATATAATTAAATTATTATTTTATGATATAATTATTTTTGTGTAAATAAATGGAACTGCAATTAATAATAATAATATGTATTTTCTTTACTTAAATTAAATCCAAGAAACTGCTACTTTCTACTCAGTAATTATTGACCCTCTCATTTTCAAAACAAAGTGACGTATTTGTATAAATAAACAACATTTAGTTATTAAGATATTCTCTAATGATGAGCTTGGAAGGCTTGAAAGTACTAAGAAATTTTAAATAAAATGTATATTTTAAACTTGTAACATCTTCTTCATTACTTTAGTCGCCTTTTAAGTAAGATTGTGGACCTTTTTAATGTTCACATCATATATTTTATGTTGAATCAAGGTGAAAAAATTGCGTTTCGTCTTATGATTCTATTATTTACATTTCTAATAATTATAAATAATTTTCAAGAATTTTGAAAAAGTTGAAATAATATATTTTTTCAAATGTTTGGCTATTAAACTACAAGAGAAATAGTTAAATATTATCTGATAAAAGCAAAATTTTAAAATATATGAGAAATATTATACTGTCATTCGTTAACTACATAAAGATTAAACTTATTTTTATGTAATATTTTAATAAAATGATCAGAAATGATGCAAAAATTTAGATAATAATGATTTAATAAAGCTTTGATGAATAAGCATAATTTAACAGATTTACCAACGAAGCTGTGTAAAATATAGTGGAAATTTAAGTAAAAAGAATATCACAAACACACACATTTTTATATAAAATATATAATAAACTATATTAAAATCACGTATATTATTTAAGCATAAATTCGAAATTTATTCTTCAAAAGAAAATACTTTTTAGAAGGTTAATTGAATGGTAAAATGTTTTGGCAGGTTAAAAAAAAAAAAAAAAAAAAAAAAAAAAAAAAAAAAAAATCTTATAATTATTTAGACACACTTTTCAAGAAAATCAAGTTCATTTAACTTGAACTTTTTCAAAAATATTCAAAATACAATATTTGATAATGAATTGATTGATTAGTTTATTTTTTCAATTATACACTTTATAAATTTTTATGAAATGCAACTATTTAAAAATGCATTGCATATAAATTTTGTAAATATGTAAGTGAATAAATGAACAAATAAATTAATGCACTATGTGAAATATTGTGTTTTGGAAATTTTTTGAAAAAGTTCAAAGTGAAAGAATTTCATTTTCTACAAAAGTATATCTAAATAATTATAAGATTTTTTAAATCCTGCAAAAATATTTTATTATTTAATTAGGCTGATAAAAAGTATTTTTTTTTATAAAATAAATTTTGATTTATTCCTAAACAATCGTTATGGCACAACAGTGGCAAGTGATTACATTTTAAATAACCCTAATAGGCTTTTTTGTGGGCAGCTTTGGGATAAATTTAATTTATGACAACCACAAATGGTAGAACAAAGGCAAGCTTCTGGTTAGCTTTTATTTTTAGTGGCCATTAAAAGAATAATTGTGGGCAGTTTAAGGCTATCTAACATTTTCAGCGAAAAGTTAGTGGCATGATTGTGGGCAACTTCTTGTATTTACGGCCAATTATCTTGTGGCCTTATTCTGTCCGGCGTGACACTTTTTTTACGGAGCCGTAACTTTCACTGATAGCGTGCCACCATCGAACACTTTCGGCCAAGGCTAACGAACCCATCAGTGGCCCATAAGTTCGGTGTTTGTTGGGCGCCTTATTTGTGAAACATTTTGGTATAGTGATTGACTAAATAGGCTCCACGAATTTATACATTTTTTAGACATCAATAACTATGTTTATCAAAGGTATCTCTGAAGCAAAAATGGTTAACAAAATGTCGTTAATTGCTCTATTGTTTCGTTTTTCCTTTCCCCATTTGTATTTTGATAAGGGGCTATATAAAAGACCATTAGAAGCTGAATCATTTTTATCTGACAATACATTTGCCAGACGCCGAACGAATTTTGAATTCATCAGAGAAGTGAAATACGTAAATGAGTAATAAGTGTGATGAAATGTAACAAAGGTAAAATATATATAGATTTATACCGCTGTAGTCCTAAAATAAAATTACTTAGTCTTAAAGGTATGAAAAATAGGTTTAGTTTTCATAAGGAGATTATACGTGTAAGTACATGATTAACACATTAAATATTGATCGTACATGGTGTGTTCACAAAGTTTCAAGACTGGTCTGATAATTCAAAATTTATTAAACATTTTTGTACCGCGAACTAAAATTCTTCGAAATATGACCCTTGGGCATCAACACACCGCTGCCAGTGTTTTTATTTTCCATTGTTCATAGGCCCCATAGAAGTCTTCTCACGAAAAGTTGTTAAGGGACCTCGTCGAAGCTGCCTGGATCGCTGGAATCCTGACAAATCGCTTCCCTTTCAGGTCTTTTTTGATCCGGGGAAAGCAAAGTCCTGGGAGCGAGGTCTGGACTTTAGGTGGTTTGCGGCAGTATTGCCACGTTAAAGATAGCCAAAACTTTGGCGGCGGCGAGCGACGTGTGAGAGGGTGCATTGTCGTGGGGAACAATCCAATCGTTTCTGATGTCTGGGCGGACGCGACGGGTCAGATCAGTATTTCTCTGGAGTGCTCCATCAGTTTTGGCTATATTTAATGTGGCAATACTGCTGAAAGCACCTTACAGTCCCGACCTCGGTCCCAGCAACTTCTTTTTCTTCCCCCATGTTAAGAAAGACCTGAAAGGGAAGCGATTCGACACGATTCCAGCGATCCAGGCAGCTTCGACGAGATCCCTTGACAACCTTTCGTGCGAAGACTTCTATGGGGCATATGAACAATGGAAAAAAAACACTGGCAGCGGTGTGTTGATGCCCAAGGGTCATATTTCGAGGAATTTTAGCTCGTGGTACAAAAATGTTTAATAAATTTTAAATTATCAGACCAGTCTTGAAACTTTGTGAACACTAGGCTGGGTCGAAAAAACCGAAATATTTATAATCGAAACGTAATACCGCGGAAAAGTTGCCTTTTGTAAAAAAGATAAAATACGTAAAATATTACACCGATTGGTTAATATCTTTTACCGCCGCAAGGGGTCCAAATTTCGAAAAAATCGCAAAAAACATACTTTTAGCAATTTTTTTTTAATTATCCAAACATACTTATTCAATTTCTAATAGAACGCAATAGACACGCCAAGATATTAGTAATGTAACATTAACATTTCATTTTTGTGACATCGTTGCTTTTACCGCCACAACAGGGCCAAATTTTCTAAAAAATGTTAAAAATTAAAGTTTTTCATTTTTCAATTTTCATAACTTTTGTAATGTTTTCAGATTTTTTACATTTCTAATAGGCTGGAAAAGGCATTTTATGTTGTTAATTTCATGCACATTGTTAACCATGATCACTGAATTCTATACAAAAAAAAAAAAAAATGCTCAATGATAGAAACAGCTGCAGCTGCCTGCACGTAAAATTAATTTCTCGCTGCTAGAGGGCCACGTTTCACTTTGTTCGTTTTTTTTTTTTTTTTTTTTTTTTTTTTTTTTTTTTTTTTTTTGTAATGTACTCCTTTTACTCTATACTTTGATGGCCCTAAAGATAGAAATATCTGCCAGGTTAAAAAGGTGGCAAAGTTTCATCTTTGCGAAGTCAAGGAGGAACATATCTCTTTGTACTAGAACCAGGTCTGAATTATTTTCGTCATTTGACCCCATCGTCTGGCAAGGCGACTTCTATATGCAATGACATTATAGATTTTTTGAAGAAAAATGAAATCCCGACTGGAATAAAAATTGCAGTTGAATTTCGCAGAACTGTCTTCAAAACAGGATGCAAAGTGGTGTTATAGTATGATCAGTTGAGAACAACTTTTAAAAAACCACTTTATTGGCTTCCTTGACCTCACTTCAATGAGCTTCCACTGAGACAACTTTTCAAACATCTTGATGACAAAAAACAGGTTCTCTATCATATTGTGGCCCAATTGGTTGATCTCTTGCGATTTGCGAATTTTTGCCAATTGCAAAATTTAAGCCAATTTAATCTGATCACCTAGCTGTTGATAAAGATGATTTGTCAACTGACCAGAAGTATATGTCTGAAATATTGCAAGCTCTTTCAACACGCGTGTATACAATTGACCATTTTTGCTGAGTCCCCGGACAAATATTTCACGCAAGGTGGATCATTACTGTTATTTGAATTTTGAGACTCTACGTTGGAACAAAGAAACCCTCTTTTTAACTTGTCATACTCTTTGAGTACATCCTGAAAATGTACTGCATCAGTTGGTTCACAATTAAAATGAATCACTCATGTTTTCCAGAATCTGTGCACTATAGTTAGTAACTTACGTTAGTTGACAGATAATCTACGAAAGGTTATAGTTCCTGTATTTTCATGAAATGACTATTTCGCAAATCATACAAATAGCCTCTTTGGAATGATAGCATATGAGGAGGAGAACATCAGGGCCCAAGCCATGAAGAAAATTGCAAAAGCACGAAGTTCTGTGGACTAGAATAGTGTCACCCGTCACTTTATCATACCAGACTTCAACACTGAAGCTTAAAATTGTATGGCTTTAGTCTACTGACAAAACTGAAAACTAACGAAACCACCTGTTATGGTTTCTTTGTCGACTAAAAACGCTGGTGAGTTTAAAATGTTCGATTAAAGATACCAGCTATTATAACTTTCCTTGTCCCACTCAATCACTAGAAAGATGCGTGAAATTATTCATTGAAGCACTGATAAAGTTTGTTTACTAGAACAGAGGGAGGATCACATCTGATCAGTTTTGGCCTCTCGAGAAATAATGGCTTCATCTGAAAGCATGTTATATTATAAAATTTATTTACAATAAATTCTTCTTCATTTTAAGTTTATTTAACCCGTTTCGGTTAAACATCTCTACATTTTAATTAATAAAATACGAAAACATTTTGCTCATTTTATATAATTTTTGTGGCATGCATTGGCTGTTATGAAGTAAAACATCAGTAGATGAAGCTATCGTCAAGAAAAATGAATGATTAATTTTATTTTCAAGTCTATTACAAATAGTTATAAAAAATTATGATATATTAATAGATATAAAGTAAAATTATTTATTTCTAGACATATTATAGAAATTATAAAAATTTCGGAAAAAAAATTAAAAATTGAAATTTTTGAAATTTTTACAAAAAATATGGTCTTTTTGCGGCAAATAAAGATATGATTTCATCATAATGAACATTTACCGGGACATTTCTCATATCTTCATGTAGCTATTGCGTTCTTTTAAAAATTGTATTCGTATGTTTGGATAATTAAAAAAAAAAAATGATTTTTGCGATTTTTTGAAACTTTGGCCCCCTTGCGGCGGTAAAAGATATTAACCGATCGATGTATTATTTTAGAAACTTATTCTGTATTACAAAATGCAACTTTTCTGCGCTATTACATTTCGATTATAAAAATTTCGGTTTTTTCGACCCACCCAGTGCACACCATGTATATTAGCCATTTCAGCCGCCAGCCAACATTATTATATATACCAATAATGCACCAAATAAACTTACCAAACATTCGAATTAAGTATAAAAATATGCGTAAACGAATGTGATAACGTTGATCTACTATGATTTACATGATACAAAGACGACAGCCATCGAATAGCTAATTCCAGTTTAAATGACCAGCGACGACTAGCGCATTGTTCGACATCCTGTTAAAAAGTTGTAGCAAATGTTTTAGTCATGCGACCAGTTTTGTAGAAAAAGGTTATATAATCATAATTTAACTTTAATCTGACCATAATATGGTCAAAAATAGGGTCAGATACGATTAATCCTTAAATGCATGGTGTAACGCAGGAGTTATATTATCTTTTTTTGCCATTTAGCACTTTCTATTGGCATCTTGATGAACTATTATGTGTATATGTGATAACATATCATTTAAGGTCGTAAAGTTTGTTTTTGTTCTGATTTGTTATCACGGAGAAGTTATAATATCTTTAGTTCACACACTGCTTGCAATGTACTCGACTGACGTTTTTTCTCTATCTTTATAAGGTAGTAATTATTAATTCTGCAAACTATTAAAAGCATTATAAAAATTATTATATCATTGAATAGTTTGTTACTGTGCCGTGTAAATACTTTAAAGTAAGTATATAATTTAAAATCATCATTTTTTGAGCAATTTTTGTTATGTAACTCAGGAGTGACATTATGACTGTACTATAAATGTACATGAATGAATTTATTCACGATTTTTCAAGTGGATAGTTAATGAAATTGAATCAGATATTTTATTCCGAACAAAATGAAAAAAAATCATGCATTAAAGGGTTGATAATATGGTCAAATAATATCTTTAAAAACTTTCGACTGACTGGACAGTTTGCTGAAGCTTTTTAACAGTGTACAAACATCAATAAATGTTCTTACAAAATATATCTTACGAATAAAAATAATCTTGACAAAATTCCTTTACCTATTCTATCATTTTATCTTCATTTTACATATTTGGTGGTAAAATAGTGTATAAAAGGCTTTTATGGGCTTTATCATTTTTATATGGCAGTAAACAAATTTAAAACGTACCTTAAATTTATCATAAAACTGGAATACCGAAGTAAGTAATAACATTTGGATTTTTGCCAGAAAAACAGAATAATTATTATGAGCAATCTTTTCTTACTCATTTCTTTTTTTAAATAGATTCTGAAAAGAATGTCTTAATGTAGACTTGAAGCACACGATATCATTTAAATTACTGGTGTTAGGAATTTATAATTCTCAAACCTATTTTTAAAGATTTGTGAAGAATCTTAATGAGAAAAATGACAATAGCTGTGTTTCTGCATCATTTAGTTTTAAAAGACGGCAAAGTTGTATCCAATTACTACATCATTTCGTTTCCTCCTCACCTGTTTGATGATAGAATGCCATATAAAAAACCTTTTATAAGCTTTTTAAATCTTATCTCTCGGTAAACAAATTCAGGGCGTATCTTAAATGTATCAGGAAACTTCAATATGTCAGTACACGGCTCAACTCGATCTTTCGTTTTAACGCGCTGTATACGGCCCTAACAAACACCAGGTTTCGCTGAAATCATTAAAGGGCCAAAAAAATCGATAGATGGCGCTGATTGCCAACCTCATTCATACGATTTAAAGGGTTAAAATGCATCATACTCCGCTTATTTTTATCTGATTAAATGACAGAATTAAGTACAATTAAATAATCTCTTCACAAAATTTTATATGTTTTGAAGAATAATGTTCCATTTGTATACAGAGAGCATTTAAACATTAGAAATATTTACTTATTGTCAAATCCCATTTTTTTTAATCATCCTGTATGTAAGTAATATTAACAATTTGTTACTGCCATCTCATAGGGGAAAAAAGGTATTTAGTTTAAACCAACTTCCACGTCATTTTTTCCTTTCAATTTACAAATTTCTCGCTTTTAAAAATCTCAAGTTAATTTGTCCACGTAACTACAGATGCACTTTGAAATAGATTGTAATTAACATCATCTGTAACATAACCTCTCTTTTAATCTAATCAACAAATTTAGCAGTTGAATAAATGTGTTTTAATAAAAATCTTTATTTTTTAATTCTATGTAATTAATTTAACATTTTTTCTAGAAAAAAAAAAAAAGTTAAACCTTTTTTACTGTATTTCCATTTAATAGAATAACTTTACGAAAAAAAAAAAATCCTTCACAATATATCAATTATAGAAGGAATTTTTCTATTCAAATACAGAAAATAACCCTTTACAATGTATCAATTACAGAAAGAAAACAGACGCTTTTTCATTCAAATACTGAAAAAAAAAATCACTTTACAACATATCAATTACAAAAGGAAAAAAAAAAGTTAAACCTTTTTTACTGCATTTCCTTTTTAATAGAATAACTTTCCGAAAAAAACAATTCTTCACAATATATGAATTATAGAAGGAATTTTTTCTATTCAAATACAGAAAATAACCCTTTACAATGTATAAATTACAGAAAAAAAACAGACGGTTTTCCATTCAAATACTGAAGAAAAAAAAATCATTTTACAACATATCAATTACAAAAGGAAAACAAATGTTTGTGCATTCAAATACAGAAAAAGTAATGCATTTATTGATCACACGAGTACAAAATATTTTTTAAATATATTTTTTAATGAGCAGCTGTGTACAATAAGCAAATCTCTAAAATATATTACAGATAAAGCAGAAATACAAAAATAATGGTTATATGAAACACACTTATATATTTTATATAGAGATGAATATGAATATTAAAAAGTGAACAAAAACATAACATTTTTATATATTTATATTTATATTTACATTTACATATTTATATTTCAGTGAAGATTTCATACGTAAAATATTCTTATGTGAACTTTAAAAATTGTCTAGATAAAGAATGTTGCCAGAATTTTGAATTTGCTTTACCAGTTATATTTTTTGTTATATTTTTAAAAATTATGGGTATTATTTTGTTTCAAATCCATGAGCGCAAATTTTGATTGTGCTCATTCGAATGACATTCCTTTTTCGATATTGGGGATTTTAGAAGCTTTGGATAAATAAATTCATATAAAGAACTATCATAACTCCTATTGTTTTCAGAAATGGAATAGCTTCTTCCATAAAGCCCAGGAAATAAAATAAATAATCCAAATTTTAAAACTAAATCATGGGCAAAGTCTAAGTAAACGCAAACAAGATCGAATGAAGCCGCCCTTGACTGGGGTTAGAGATCCTGCATTAGAGAGAGATTGGACATTGACGAAATGTCCGCCATTTTCGTTACAAAGTAGATGGAACGCCGTACAATGCAATACATTTTCATCAGCATCTAACACTTTTATTCTATTAAAATTATGAAATTTTCATTTTATATACCTTTAAAGAATCTTTCAGAACATAAATATGAGCACCTTTCCATTTTAATGAGTAAGAATTCTTAGAAAATGCATTTTTTACACTTTTTTTTTTTTTTTTTAATTATTAAAATAGTGGGCAGAGGAAGATTCGGCATGTAAGAACTTTATTTTAATTTTGCAATATTTGCGAAAATAATTTTTAACGATTATGAGATAAAAAAATGAACTATAGAATTGAATTTTTTAAAACTATCTATAATTTATTACGCATTTTAGAACAACAGTAATTATTATAATTTTCACCATCTTCGCATTGATAATTTCCGAAACAATAAAATTTGAACATATCATAAACCACTCCTATTTAACTATGTATGTGATTCAAAGTTAATATGTGCGCTAAAAATATTTTATGATAAGTTACTACGTACTGCTTCTTCTCTTTGATATTCTTTTCAAATACGGAAGACTGGTTAATATATAGTATTAGAATGAGTATTGTTATCAAAATATTAAATGAAAGTTTAGAAAAAAAATTAAATAGGGGTACTGCTGTTAAAAGAAACAAATAAAAAATATGGAAAACAAATTCTTTAAATAAATCAAAATCTGAAAACTAAGTAAAATAGCACTGCTACGTAGCGTAAAACAGCTGAGTAAAAAAAAATGCATTTTCTGAGAATTCTTACTCATTAAAATAGAAATGTCCTTATATTTATGTTCCGAAAGACTCTTTGAAGGCATATAAAATGAAATTTTTATAATTTTAATAGAATGAAAAGTGTTAGACGCTGAAATGAAAAAATGCATTGCGTTGTACGGCGTTCCATCTACTTTGTAACGATAATGGCGGACATTTCTTCAAAGTCCAATCTCTCTCTAATGTAGGATATCTAACTGGGGTTAGCGAGCAGTGCCAAATTCTTGCAGCGGCCACAGCCGGAACTAGATTTTGATTTCAGCGCTCCTATTGTATTTCACGCTTTTGTTATAGCCTGTAAGATCGAGTGGAGCCTTGGTCAATAATTACATTTGGAATGCCTTCTCAAAGCAGGAGATAATTATTCTAATGGTATTCAAATTCATGTTTAAAATTTTCTGAAATCCAAAATGGCTACTTTCTTACACATTCCTTAACTCATTATTATTATTATTATTATTTAAAAAAAACCGTATGAAATTAGTAGGTACTCACATTCAGAAACTGTGAAATCGAATAGGTTTTCTCTTTTTGATAAAGTCGAAATATCCTCATGAAAATGATGACGAAGTTGTTGTTTTGAATTAAATTTCTAGGCACGACTGACTTTCACGCATACTTGAAACTAAATTCGGAAATCATAGTAAAAAGACTCCTGACATCATGCATTCTCCCCTGCAAGAATTTCTTCAGCTGTCACCGTTTTCAAGTGATTGAATTTTAAAATCAGTCAGTCCATTTTAGGACACCCGGGAGCTTAGTGGTATTTACAAACAAAATAATGTGTAGTTTGCATTACATGGTATATAGATAATCAGATTAGTAATACACAAATATCAATAACTGTTTTTAAGAAATATTTAACAAAATCTCTTTAAAAACGCCATCATTTTATTTTATCTTTCCCGTTTTTCCTTTTCTAGTGCTCAAGGCACTGAAAACTCGAGAATAAAGCGTCGGGTTTGAATCCCGACTCGGGCATGGATGTACAGTAGATCGGATTGCACTTTAAACGAAGGTTCTGGTCATATAGCCGTGTAAGCCACAAATCGCAACCAACCAACCGTCTTTTTCCCCGTTAGAAGATATAATTCCGTAAAAATCAAAAGAAAAAAAGACAAGATCTCTATGGTCCTTCCTTTTGAGTTTCACTATTTTCGGATTCTTTGACAATCAGGGTAATAATTTTCTAGGTTTAAATAAGACAAATATTAACATTGGTAAATTATTGTACTGAAATTTAGACCGCGGGAATGTTGTTTATAAGTTTTAATGCTCTTTTTTTAGAGTAACCAAATTCAAAAAATATATTCTAATCGACGAAAGTGGGAAAAGTGAGTAATAGCACTTGTACACAGAATAACTACTGTGTTCACATAATTTTTTTTTTCAAAATTATTTCTAAAAAATCGTGATGTGAATACTCTTGGTGGATTTTATATTACGGATAGTTTATATTATACAGTGTAGTTTATATTACGGATGTCGAGATTTTAAAATGCTTAAATCTATTTTAAAGATTTTTGAAGAATGCTCACAAAAAACGGATAGCTGTAGTTACGTTTTTACAACACTTAGTTTATAAATGATAACAACATTATGTTAAAAAACTTACATATTAGGAATATTTTGGAATTTATAAAAGTTATTATTTTTATTTTAAACATTTATACATATTTCACTCATTTCATTTCTTTATTTCCTCATTTGACGACAAAATCTCATATAAAAGACCTTTAAAGGCTTTATGCATTTTTTTTTTTTTTTACAGTAAAAAAATCTTAATGTATTTTAAATGCAGAAGAAAACTAAAATAGGTAAGTGAATAAAAACAATTGTATTCGTTCCAGATTTCAGAGAAAAATTACTTTGAGCCCCCTATTATCAGACTTTTCTTCCTTTTTTATGAGATCCGGTAAAGGAAATCTTGATATAGACTTGAAGGATACAATGTCATTGAAATTATTGATGCAGATACTTTATAATACTCAATTCAAGAATTTTGGAGAATATGAAAGAAACATGGATGACGGGAGTTATGTTGCTACAACATTTAATTTAATAAAAGATGTCAACTTTATGTCCAGAATATTGATACAAAAGAAGAAAACATTTACCAAAACTCCGTTAACTACTCAATCATTTTATTTTCTGTTAGCTTGTATGATGATAAAATGCTGCATAAAAGATCTTTACCGGCTTTATATGACAGTAAAAATATTTAGACTCCATTTTAATGTTTGAATGCTTTTCAGACACAAATAATACGCTTTATTACATCGTTTTTAAAAAAAATTTAAAAAGAAAAAAAGAAAAGAAAATAATATCTTGACATAGAGTTGAAGGACGTAATGTCATTAAAATTATGGATGTCCTGATTTTACAATTTTCAAATCTATTCTTAAATAAATTTGAAGAGTATTGTTGAGAAAGTATGACGGAAGTTACGTTGTTAAAGATGACAACGTTATGTCCAAAATGTTCACATAAAAGTAGAATTGTCGTGTGCGGAACAAATTATTATTTTTATTTTAAAAATTCAGGCAAATACCAATCACTCAATTTCTTCTACTTTGCGCGTTTTATAGTAAGCTGCTGAATTAAAGATCATTACATGCTTTATGCATTGTTATTTAATAGTAAACAAATTTAGGAAATGTTTTAAATTTGTCAAAAAATGGAACATGTGAGTAGAATAATTAGAAAAGCAGAATTACGGTGCCTTAACTTATTTCTTTTCTAAAAGAGAAGAAAATATTTTGATGTAGTTTTGATTCATACAATGCCATTAAAATTACGTCGAAGTTTGGAATAGTCAAAACTAATTTTTAAAAAATCTTTGAAGAGCATTAAAGAGAAAGTGTGACATGAGTTATCTAATTACTGAATTTAGTTTTTTAAAGACGACAATTTTAAGACTGAAATAATTTTATCAATCTAATATCAGCTCAGTGATAAATGTTCAAATAAATAAATAAAAATAATATAGTTTTCATGAAAGCGTATTATGCAGATATTTACATAAATACGAGTAAGATACAAATATCAATTACTGTGGTAAAAATTATTTATTAATTCCCTCAACTGTTCCATCGTTACATTTCGTCTTTCGTAGTTTGATGATGAAATTCCGTAGAAAATACCTTTGTATTCTTTATCATTTTTATTTGACTCTAAAAGGTTTAAGAACTTAGTTCAGCCCATCAAAAAGTGAGTAATAACACTTGGATTCACTCCAGAGACAGATAATAATAAGTCAGTCATTTTTCTTTTTAAATTATTTGAAAAAAACTTGATATGGGCTTGAAGGATACGATGCCATTGACGTGCGGATGTCAAAAATTTACAGTACTGAAATCAACTTTGAAAAAACTCGATATGAACTTGAAGGATACAATGTAATTGAAATTACGGATGTCAAAAATTTACAATACTCAAATCTATTTTTTTTTTTTTTTTTTTTTTTTTTTTTTACTTTCAAGAATATTAATGTGAATTTATTGCGGATCTTGCGTTATAACCTTTAATTAAGACAAGACAACAACATTATGCCCTGAATTTTGACAGTTGGCGAGACTTATCGTAATGATAAAAATTACTATAAATTTATTATTTATTATTTATTTATTACTTTATATAATTTCACTAGGGGGCCCTGCCTCTTACGAGCTATGCTCGCCAACTCCCAATCAGACATAGCAAGCTCAAAAAGCACGCTAATTTGATCGGCTTTAAAAAAAATTTAGGAAGGCTGAATTATAATTTTTAAAAAAACAGTGGCGAACTCCTTGTTAACGGGCTGTTTTCGCCTTTGATTAAATCAAATCAGCGAAAAAGTTGAAAGCAAGCTAATATAAAATTAATTAAGTAAACAGAGTCTCTGTCTCCCAGTATTTTTTAACAACGCTATAAGAAAGTTCTTTTAAATAAGACATTTTAAATGAATCGTTTTAAATCTGACTCAATTTTCACCAAAGTTTTTACATTCTTTTTAATATTCACGTGAAAATACTTTTATTGTTAGAAAGGAAATATTATTTGCGCTGTCTTGGAATTGACAACAATAGTTTAAAAGATTATCTCAAAATATGAGAAAAATGTATCGCGCAAATGTATTTTTAAATTTAAACTGTTTGGCAATATTATTGTTTGTCCATTTTAAATATGACGTAATTTTCTCCATTTACGACTTTTAACGCATATTAATGAATTTATTATTTTACAATTTTTTTCTCTTTTAAAATTCACATGTAAATATAGTTTTTATGACTTAATTTTCAATATTTTCCTGCTTTTAAAACATAATCATTTAATTCTAATTTGAAAGTTTTTTTCTGTTTATAATATTCACGTGTAAATAAATTTTTAATTTGAAGGGAATATTATTATTTGTGCTGTTTTAAAATTTGACAACAATTTAAAATAATATCCTTTTCTAAAAGATGTAAAAAAACATTTCTCGAAATGCTGAAATTTTTAATATAAAATGGAAATAAATCCTCAAAAAATGAACCAAATTAAAAAAAAATTAATGCAATCTGCACACCGCGAAATTCTAATGTATAAAATGATCTAAAAATGGTTATAAATTCCTATATATAGTTTTTGCTCCTATAAAACTTTTTTAATGGAACGATTTTGACCAACTTTAACATTAAATATCTCTTAAAATAAGTATTCCATTTGAAAACTGTCTGTATCAGCGTGTTTCTCAAACATTTCTCTATAATACAACTGATTTTCATATTTTTGTATCCAGTAGTTTTCTTAATATTAACGAAGAAATAACTCCGGTCACAAAAAATTCAAAAACAGCGGCTGTGACAGCGTTAGTTACTTTTATATATATACATATATATATATATATATATATAAGAGAGATTATTATTTATTTATTTATTTATTTATTTCTTCATTTTTATTCCTTTAAATATATATATATATATACAGTGGAGCACTGTTCATACGTTTCTCGTTTATACATTTTTATCATTTTAACTTCTTTTTAATGGTACCGGCAAAATCCAATGAATATTAATGTTAAATAATTTCATTTATACGTTTCCTGAAATCGCAAATTTCATACTTTTTTTTCCAATTAAAGACGAGATAAAATGCGAATTTCGACTACAAATTCGCACCTCCCGTTTGTCAAATCTTAGAAAAAGAACGTGAGCTTGACAAAAACCTGTCCAGTTGAACAAAAACATCTGACGAATATGAACATCCCACTTTCTATAGATAAGAGAAGTTTTAGTGCTCTCCACAGGCCCAGCAGGGGACAAATTCTTTTCCTGTCAACTTCAATGTCTGGATTCTATCGTTCACAAGCGGTTTACAGTGACTTCGCGCAATAGAAATCTGTGTTTTTGAAGAGGAAAAATGTTCATTTTAAAAAAGTGGATGAAAACCAACATTTAAAATGTGTGGATCTTGCCAAATAATTAGATTTACCCGTTTCAACTTTAAACATGCTAGTTTAAAAGCATAAGATCATCAAAAAAAGCCTTAATCAAAATGGATCTATAGCTTCAAAGAAAAAAAAAACTTCGAGTCCAATGAGAAAAATTGCTTATGCAATGGTTTAATCAGTGTCGTAGTGTAAAAATTCTGAACTGCTTATGCAGAAAGCACAAGAAATTTTAAAGGAGCTGAATGTAGAATACGATGCATAATTTTCCCCAGGATGGCTTCAGAAATTTAAATTAAGACACAGCAACACAGTTAAAACTGTAAGTGGAAAGTCTAGAGATGTTGATTGCGAAAGTGTGGATGATTTTTCAGATCTAATAAAAGATATGTACAAAAATACATCTTTAATGCAGATGAAACAGGTTTATTTTATAATCTTCTGTCATCTAAAACTCTTGCAATCCTATCGAATACCTGTCATGGTGGAAAAAAGAGTAAATTGCGATTGACAGCATTATTATGTGCCAATGAAGATGTATGTGAAAAATTACCTCCTTTGATTATTGGCAAATCAAAAAATTCCGCTGCTTCAAAAATATAAAACATTACCAAAAAAAGTGCCTGGTCAATTAGAAATCATGGATGGCCATGTCTTTCTTTACCCATTGGTTAAAAGGATTAGATGATAAAATGCGTAAACATAAACGGCGAATCATTTTGTTCATTGATCAATGTCCAGTTCATCCACATGATACGGACGTTCTAAAAAACATAAATGTCAAGTTCGTCATTGGCAGTTGTGCTAACAAATTGCAGCCACTGTAGTTAGGAGTTTTAAAATTTCCATAACAACATTATCTAAAACTTTTGATGAAAACAGCTATCGCCAGTTTAGACCACGGAGAAATGAAAAATATTCACAGTGACGTCTTGCAAGCTGTGAATTTCATAACGATGGCTTGGCAAAAGGCTTTACCGAAAAAAATTAAAAAGTGCTTCACCCTTTGTGGATTGTTAACTCCAGTGGATGTCAATCCTATGATAATACCGAACCTGATCATTTTGTTCCTCCGGGAAACTGGTCAAACTTAAGTGATGTTACTGCATTTGAAGAATTTGTGCAATGTGACTCAGAACTTGCAACATGTTTACTTCTAACAATCTATGAAATGATCACAAATGAGGAAACTAGAGGAGAAAAATTGCTCTGAAAAGCAATTGCCAACTTTTCAGCGAGCTTCGTGAGTTTTAACACTATGCAAAAAATATCTCATTAGCAGCGATTTAAATGATAACGTTAAGATGGCACTTTTAACTGTGCACAATGAACTTTTTTTCTGTGCATTCCATAAAATACCTACAACCGAAAATATCAAAATACTTTGTACATGCTGAATGAATATGAATCGTACTAGTTGTACGTTAAATTCGGAATAAAAAGTTTATTATTACATGCTTCTTTTATTTTCATTTTCATGTAATATTTTAATTTGCCTCTGATTTTTTATTGTTGGTTACAACGAAAATATTTGTACTTTTGTAAATTCTGTTTACACGTTTTTTCACTTATGCTTTTTTTTCTTAGTCCCATGAAAAACGTTTAAAAGCTGCTTCACTGTATACATAAATGTATATATATATCTACGTTACGTCTATCTTACGTCTGAGCAGTACAATTACAAAATAAAAACAAATAAAATTCTGACAATTTACTTTAAAAGATTTAAACACATATTAAAAAAAAGATGTTTCATGTTATTACACCCCTCATCAGTACAGATAACAAAATGACGGTAAAAGGTATCAATAGTAAGACTATTGTAACTACAGTTAAGAAATAAGCGTCCTATAAGTAAAAAATTAAATATCAGAACAATTCCGCGTATCCAGGTGGTACAGGGCTTGCTTCATTCAATACTGAATTTGCCAATATTCGTAATTGTTTATTATTATTTCTGTTTAAAAAATTTATGAAATATTAATAACATCGTATTCTCTGTTTGATAATAAAATATCGTAGAAAAGACCTTTATAGGTTTTAGAATTCTTATTTGACAGTATACAAATTCAGATCTTATTTTAAATTTGTTGAAAAAATAAGATATATAAGTGAGTAATACCATTTGGATTCTTTCCATGAGCAAGAGAATATGTCAAAAAGTTAGTAACAGCATTTGTATGCATACCAGAGATAGAGAATAATTAATGATTTCCCCTTTAAAATTACTTGGGGAAAAAATACTTGATGTTGACAAGAAGGAAACTATGAAATTGAAATTACGGTTGTGGAAATTTTACAATACTGAAATACATTTGTAAAAAAAAATTCAGTAGCCTATTTATTCTTAGCCTAAAATTTTATTAAGACTATTATTGAGAAAGCGTAGCAAAAGTTATGTTACAGTAATTAATTAACAAAAGACGAAAACATTACTTATATTACCAAAATGTTGGCATCTAAGGAGAATTGTCGTATTTATTAAAAAAAAATTGTGCATTTATTATTTATTTATTTAATTGTATTTATAAGCAATGTGAAACTTATTTTAATAAGAAAACCCATTTACGTACGCTGAATCTGTCTACCATCGGCCACAATACACATGCAGGCTATTTAACAGGCACAGCAATGAATGTTTTTTGAAAGGTTCCGCAAGCGCTTTTGACGTAGTATACTTATATATCGTTAAAACATATTGATGAGAGCACTCCTCCCAGGCCTATATCACCCGTATAGATAATCGGCCTGCATACATAACACTAACTGCACAATTTAAAAGGCACAGCAATGAATTTTTTTCGAAAGGTTCCGCAAGCGGCTTTTGACGAAGTATACTTATACTCGTATATCGTTAAAATACATTGTTTGATTTTTTAAAAAAAATGCAGTTAATCAAAAATTAATGAAAAAACTCAGCAAATAATCTCAAAGATTGCGGCGGGAAAACCTCACGTGTCTACTGTTTTTTTTTGTTGTTGTTGTTGTTGTTAATGGATAACGCTAGTAGATTTTTTACATTTAATATACTTTTTAGAATACCGCCTAACAATACCAAAAATCTTTTTTATATGAAAAATAGCAATAATGCGTTCAAATAAAGTTATAAAATGTATTAAAATCGATAATTTCATATTGGCTTCGCATCAAAAGTTAACAGCCGAAGAAACCACCAATGAACGCTATTTACAATCAGCATTTTTGATTCTGGTCATTTCATTGGATTAAGCGCAAAATTAGAGCACATGTCTTAAACTTGAGTTTTATTTATATTTTATTGTTTTATTTATTTATGGATGAATGTTTAATTTCCTTATGGAATATAAGCTGAAAGCAAACGCTGAGCTATTTATATTTATTTAAGTGCAAGCGGATATGTCTTTCGTAATCGTCCGCACCGGATAGAGATAGATTTGAAAAAAGTTCATGCATGAAAATTATTTAAAAAACACTGAAAATTGCGTAAATTTCGATACAGTTTTCCAACAAATTGTGATACTGTTTTCAAAGAAATTGCATTTGAAAGTACATTTTCCCCCTATTCGATGGTATAAAAATTGAAAATGTGCGGTATTTACAAGTTTTAAAAATTGCAATAAAAGTTAATAAGAGTTAAATTTAATCGTCCCCAGTTGTTACTGTCAAAATGAAGTTAGCGTTATGACCAGACTTGTTGTTCTTTATAATATAGATAGATATATAGATCTATATGTAAACGAGGTGATTGCAACAGGTCTGTTTCAACAGAAATCAACATGCCAAGTCACGGGTAGACAGTTGATATATAGCAATAAATGTTTAGAATATTTCATTTTTATCTTTGGCGAATTTCAGCTATAAATAGTGTTTGTGGAAGATAAATTAAGCAGAACTTGGCGCATTTTTTCTTTTTTGGGAGTATTAGATATTTTCAGGAACATTTAGTGGTTAAATTTAATTATGTGCTTTATTTTGTTTATTATAAAAATTATATTATTATATATATTATTTTATAATATATATAATAATTATAATTATACATTAATATAATGTAATATTTATATATTAATATAATATTTATATAATATATATATTAATTAAAATATAATAATTATATAATTATTTATATATTATATTATTATATGTAATCCGTCATTTTTATTATACAAATCTTTAAAAATAAACGCTCTTCCTGCAAAATGTCTTTATCTTCAAAGGGGCGAAGGGGCCTTTGGAAAGCGAAAAAAGTGGAATTCACTTGTCATTAAATGAGTGAGTTATGGCTACAGTTACTGCCATATTATCGTATAATGTAAACGTCCTCAATTATTACGCACTTAGTATTTATTTTTAAGAAATTAATAAACAAAAAATGTGAAGATAAAATGTTGCTTCAAATCTTAAATTTCTCAGATTCACCGAATTTCTCGCCGACTTCATTATTTTAAGGCAAAAATAAAATCAAGTAACTTTTAAAAGTAATGGCTTTTCTAAGAAATAAATCTTTGTAGTAAATATTAAATAGTGCGTCTTATCTAGCTAATGAATTTCTCCTTTATTAGGATTATAATTTTTGTTCATCGCAGATAACAAAAACTATTTAAGAGAAAATGTGATTTTTCTCAGCACATTTGTTGTGAAACTTTTCAAAATTTTTATTCGATTGTACCATTTATGTGTTTATCAGACTATCAATGAACATACGTATGTAATTAAGTGGCTTCAAAAGAGAAACTTGTTTTTGGTCGTAATTTTCATACAATATTAATGCAATAACTGAACGCATTTGAGTAGAACTTCTTTATAGTACCATTGAAGTATGTCATTGAAGGTTTTAAGCTAAATATCCCTATTGTGTTGCTTATAGTTTTTCACAAGAGGGTTTAAATTTTTTTTTTTTTTTATGTTTAATGTATAATTATCCGCTGGGTGCAAAACGTGAGCAATGATGGGAATTAGATTGATTTTATAAATGAAAGAGCTTAAAGCATAGACCATTTAGAAGTAGAGACGCATATGTTTGGGTATGCTCTTGTGTATTTCATGAACGTTGTTTCAGAACGTATGGAAGTCAGGGCCTCATTACTAAAGGGGAAATTTTCCTAGGTCCTGATTTAAGTTGATTGGTTGAGAGGATCTTGTCAATCTTGCAAGTCATTATCACCTTAGACTTTTCATCTGGTAAAGTGCGGTTGAGAAACACGATTGGTGTTCAGCCAGTTTCAAATGGTAAAAGTAAGAGAGTGGCGACCTACGGTCAATAAAATTTGATTAGTCGAGAGGACCTTGGATATAATCTTGGAGGGTTTGACATTATAGCCAAACGATTGTTTATTGACTTGATCCCCTCGTTAGAACTTATATAAGAGAGTATTGCCAGGCTCTAGTATGTGGATTGCCATAGTTTGGAGAAAAGCTTAGGACAAACTAAATCTGAGCGTGCGTTCTGTGCGTACGTTGCCTCATTTTTATCAATAAAACACACTCGACTGGAAATGACGTACATTAAGTTGAATGCGGATAAAAAAAAAAGTTCGACCAAAAGAATCCTTCTGCTATTCCAAACTACCCTAGTTAATATACACAAACTGGTGCGAAAAAAAGGTCAATGTTAACCCTTTGGGTGCACATTTGTCAATTTTTTTATTTATTTATTTTTTTTGTTTCTGTTTTTGCATTTGGAGCACAATTTAGTTTTGGGGCAGATAAAAGCAGTAGATTTTATACAATAATGCGTTTATTCATATTATTCATTATATACACTCCTTCATAACATTGAAATAATTTTAGGCAATTAGTATTATAAAATAATTAAAACAAATAAATTCAAACAAATGTATGACTTTCTGTTTCGTCAAATGTGCTCAAAGGATTAATAACACGAGTGTTTTTGCACAAGTACAAACAAGTTGTCGATTAAGCATTAGTGACTGGAAGTTGTTTAATTTTTTATTTAAAAGTTACTTGTTATGTAAGGATGGATTTTTTTCCTTTTCATAATGTTAGCTCAGTTGTAAACCGTTGAGTTTAATTTCGTTCACAGTGGTGAAAATTAATAGTTTTTGCTATCGATTATTTAATTTTCGATATGTTTTTATTGTTGAGAAAGCATTGCAGTAGAAATGTTGCAAAATATTAAGTGAATCTTATGTACATTTCAATTTTTTTTAAAAAAAGGAAATCATTCATGTTAAATACCAAGACTCATTTTCAAATAATATTTTTTTTTCACGCTTATTTAAAATGAGTAATTTTACATTTTTGTTTTACTCATGTTACGATTATAACACAGTAATGATTTTTAAATTAATTTCTAAAATTAAAGTAAAAATTTGTCTTTAAGCATAAACATTTAATATATATCTTAGATTATATATATTAATATATATCTTCGATTAATATAATATAAATCTTCGATTGCTTCTCACTGCTGGTCTTCCAGTCATTGTTTCATTTTCTCCATGGCCAAAATTATTTATTACCCTGCCTCTCCCTCTCACTTGGATTTTCATGAAGCATATTTTATTTCTAAAAATTCGGATAATCTTGTCAATGATCTCTCATCATCTCTTTTCCTCTCTCCAGCGTGGAAATTACTTTTGCAATTCTTTTCCCTCTTCTCTTGGTTCTTTTGTTTTTATTTTGCTATAAAAAAAAATGAATCCTTTGGTTTTTTGTTGTTTTATTCTTTTTTATTTCTTTATTTTTTATTATTATTTATATTTATATTTTTTAATTTACTTATTTTATTTTATTTTAATTTTGTTTATTTCTTTTATTTCCATTTTCCCCTATCAATTTGGCAACACTTTCGTCTTTTGCATGTGCTCCTTTCAGCTAGCACCATCTGTCGCATTCTTTGCAAGCTCTACGCTCTACCTTTCAGTTAATTTTTGACCTTGTCCCCTTACGGACACGTGTTTACTGTAGCTGATGACGAGCTGTTAATATTTTTTGGCTCGAAACGCGTCCTATGTATTGTTTTTATTTTATGGTACTATTTTACAAAGATTTATTATTTTAATTATTTTAATTATTTAATATTTGCGTTCGTTTTAGTAAAATTGAGTCTTTGATCGATTCTCTAACAGTAATGCATCGGAAAAAATCGTTTGACGAAAAATATTTTTAAAGTTTTCAATCACTTACTATTTCCTCAGAAATAAGAGAAATAGCTTCTAATATTTTTGAGCTCGTTTCCATTAATAAAAAAAAAAAAAAAAAAAAAAAATCTGAAAAATTCCCGAAACATAATTACTAAAATTACTTTCAGAATAGTTATAGTATACCTATTAGATAAAAATGCTTTTAAAACAACCGGCAATTTTTATTTAAAAACCGAATTATGTATTTACTTTTTTTCTGTTCTATTTTCACCCGATATTTTTAATTAGAAAAATGTATTAACATAAAATAACTTCCTACAAAATGTCTTTATCTTCAAAAAATGAATATTTGAAAAGAAAACCTTTAAGAAGTCAGATATACTTGATATTCAGTAAGCGAGTTTATAGCTACAATTAGCACCATACTCGTGCAATCACAGAATGACAAATGACGATAATTATTGTGCATGTTATACTTCAGACATTTATTTCTAAACCATCCATAAATATAAATGTGAAGATAATATCTCATTTAAATCTTTACTTGCTTAGAGCCACTAAAGAGTAAATTTCTCAACATCTGTATTATTTAAAGGCAAAACAAAATTGGGTAATTTTCAAGAGTAATGACTATTCTAAGAAAAACATTTTTGTAGTAAATTTTAAACATTTCGCCTTATCTAGCTAATAAATTTTCTACTTTATCACGGACATAATTTTTCATTATCTTTGGTAACAAAATTATTTAAGAGGAAATATTATTTACTTAGCACATTTGTCCCGATTATTTAGAGTAGTACTTTAACTCAATTGCAGTACTTATGGATTTATCATACTGTCCAAGCATGTAACGCGTGTCCGAAGAAAAGCACGTGAAATTTAATATTCGATAGTTAATTATATTTAATAAATAAAATATGAAATAAGTGACATAGTTAATAGGCAGCTCATGATTTTTAAATACAAGAATTTAAATATAGCTCGAATTTTCGTTAAAATGAGAGAGAAAACTGATGTAATTTAATTAAAATATTCAAATTTATATATAAATCTGTTTCAAAGAAACAAAGTTTTTACTCTTTATTATGTTTAGCCGAATAGTGACTTGAAATGTTCAAAATTAGCAAAGGAATGTTAAAATTCTAGTGCTAAATTCAACGTGAGTAAATAATTAAAATTCGTATGAAGCACAAAATCGTACTAAAATTACTAAATCGTACTAAAATTACTTTAAGGTGCTATAATTGAGGGGTTCGCAACCATAGAAGGCCAATTTCATTTTGAAAAAAAAATTAAATAGTCCATTTAAAAGGCGCATAAAATATGTTCAGTGGCGTAGGAACTTTGAACAAACAGGGGGAGCCGGGGTATATTGCGGAAAGCTAGAGGCGTGGATCATTTCGTTCATTTTGGAGGGTTCCTTCATAGTGTTGCACGTTTCACAAACAGAAGCATAAAATAGAAGCATATCAAAAGATCACCAACTCTTTAATCCGGTTAAAATAATTTTTAATAGATATACTTGATACATAGAAACTTAATTTATGTGCGATCCCGAATACAATATTCAAATTTAAGGCTTCTCCCACTTCCATTTACCAAAAATTAAAGTGTTTCCTGTTGTTTTGCTTATATCGGTGCAGGTAATTTGTAGTAGACCAATATAAGAACCCTTTTTTCTTGAAATCGAGAGAGTTGTAAACAATGAGGAAATGGGTGAAGTCACAAACAAGTGTGCTCACCACCCGCCTCTCTTTGTTGTTTATTGTGCGAATTTCCTAGAAAAAGTATACTTTATTTTTTAATTCAGCAATGTATCGTAAACAGATGTGGTGCGAGAATTTCTCCCAGGGGAGTTGAACCCGTATGAAATATTCCAGGGGGAGCCACAACTCCCCCAGCTCCCCCGGTTCTTACGCCCTTGTGTTTTATCCACTCCCACAGTAAACCAAGTATACAAACAGATGACATATATGATAAAGTATGTGAAAATAAGTTTACTGTGGGAGTGGATAGACCACATTTTATGCACCTTCTAAATGGACTATCTCATTTGTTTTTTCAAAATGAATTTAGTCTACTATGGTTGTGAGCCCCTCAATTCATATACAGGGCTACACAAAAGAATTCGTAATGGTTACTGGGTATGAGTTCCAATTTCTTAAAGGTAGTTTTTAAATGAGTTATATATTTTGACGCTGAAATGCATTTAGTTTTCTAAGAAATTTTTGTAGAACATAGATAAAATGATATACAGGCTCACGCAAAAAATTGGATACATGGCTGTCTATAAATGATAATTTCTGGAAATGTGATTTCAGTAGTTTTAAGAGCATTTTAGTTTGAATTAAAATTTAGCTAAATAGTGGCGTATAATAAAGGTACTTGGTTAACTACTGGGTTGTACAAAAGTATGCAAGTATGTTTCCATCTATTAGTATAAATTGCTGAAAGAGAAATTTCAATCTGTTATGCCTGTTCTTGCTTAACTAAATTTCCCAATTACATACTATATATATCAACCTACAAATCAAATACATGGCTGTTCAAAAGAATTCGAATACATATTTGCTATCGACGGTAACTGCTGAAACAATGTTTTGTGAGTTTTTTAAAATGTTTACTTAGTTATCTTATATATCTTATTTCCCTAAATAATGAAATTTTGTCAAAGCATTCAGGAAGTGTTGGAAAGTGTTTCATAATCTGTGCTTAACGCATGATTTTTCTTTCTTGTTTACTTTGTAGTTTGGATCAGCCAATCTAGTATAAAGGACTCAACCTATGGCTTTTATTGTTTTACCAGATGATGAGCATCAGTATGCTTGAAAGTACCAGGTTTTCAAATGTATCTTATTGTGAACAAAAACACCTTTGAGTAATTTAAATAGTATTTTATGAATGCAAATTTTTAACTAGATAATTTTAGTTTAACAAAAATCAACATCATCACTATTGCAGTTGACGCAGATCAAGTAAGTAGAGTCTCCTGTCCTGCATTATTCACGAGCCCGCTTCTTATATTTTGTGCATTTAACACTTTTTCTATTGGTTTAAAGTCACTACATTACTTAATTCAACATAATTGTGTTTAAAGGAAATAAGCCTATTTTAATAAAGATTTCAAAAATTCCCAATAAACATACTCTGTCCTAATTTTATAGCATATTAAACAGTTTTCTCAAATCGGAATGTCGTTTTTTAGGCTGTTATCAATTCTCAATTACACATTTTCTGTAGCGTCATTGAATTTATAGATAAAAGATTAACAAAATAACATTAATTTTAATATTCATGCTAATGCTGTTAATTTGCCTACCATGTTTGTTTGTAAAACATATTTTTTCAACATGAAAATGTTTATTTAAGAAAGGATAGCATTCGAGAAACCTAGATTCAAGTTTGAGAAATATGATTAATACCCTATGAAAAGAATTCTGAAATGTTTTCGAACATCCGTGGCAACAAAAGAAACCTTGTTTTTATAAATGCTTATTTAAATCTCGAAAATATAGTGGTTTCGGAAATTAACTGGTAAAGAATACTTCTCAGGATCATGGGTAACTCGGAAGAGATTATTTTATATTTTCGTTTGTGGTTATATCTGGTCGTCAAGGATAAAATTTGTAAAAAAAGGCAAAGTTAGTTGATAATTTATAAATACAGTGAAACTTCCATTTAACAAAGTCTCATCGCTACACTTAAACACTTCGTTATGAACAAAATTTGTTAAATAGAAATCAACTAAAATTCGTGAAATTTGTACAATAAAATACAAATGCATAAAAGGAAAAAAATACACATAAAATGAAAATGTAGGAGAAATGTATCTTAATTCGGGCAATAACTTTTTTACGCTATGTAGACATATAAGAAAAAATTAATTAGAATAATATCTAAAAAGCACGTAATAAAGAGAGGTAAACACAAACTGAAGCGTAGCGTACCTTTTCTTTTTTTTTCAATATTCCAAATCCTTAATGTTAAAAAAGTCTGTAATATTACTTTGTACAAGTTTCTTACAAAAAATATTCTGTTTATAAAAATTTTCGCACTTTTGTGAATATCCGAACAATTCATCTGTAACATTTTCGGTAAACTGGAATCCCCTTCTTATAGTATCGAAGGCTTTTAACATTTATTCATTTGACTGGAAATGGTTTAAGAAATAAATAATTTCATTAATTTCATTTAACTACAATCCGCTGAAATGAATTCATACATCCATCACAACAGCAACCTCTCTGTTTGAATGTTGTACACGCACGAAAGTGGAATAAACTTCGTTATACAAAATATATTTTTCGTAATATGGAGATTAATTTACATGTTAATGGTGTTTTAAGTCAAGGTTCAGCAGATAATTTCATTAAGTAGGAAACTTCGTTAAATAGGGACTACGTTAAAGGGAAGTTCGACTGTATAAGGAATTATTTTATTAAAACTTAAGGAATTATTTTATCAAACTTCAATAATAATTCATGGGCACTATGCGATGGGTCGGGCTCAACGGTGACATATAGTACGTCATTTTTGACGCTTGATTCTGAGCGACCGCGTGGCTCATTTGTTTGGTCAAAATTACCTGTACGAAATTTGGCGAAACAACTTGATACTATCTGCTGCGTAGTAACACTAGAGCCAAAAACACCATTAATGTTTCGCGCGGTCTGCGATGACGTAGTATCCACGTACGAACTCATGCTTCATAAGTGGTGCGAATTTCCGGCCGTTCCCTTTTCAACAAAATTAATTTTAAAAAAGTTTTTAATATTTTTTAGAGCTTATAATGATTTTTTAAAACAGGCGAGATGTGTAACATTCCAACAACAACAACAAAAAAAAAACCTGGGTGTTAAAATAATAAGCCAATGTCAAATAATAATCTGTTAAATTTGGCATTAATTTTAACTACAAATTTCATCCTTGACGACCTAATATTATATTTTCCAAGATTAAGAAACATTTTTTTTTCAGTGTATGAAATACTGTTGTTGCTAAAAGTATATGAAGCATTCTCACAATCTTTTGACTTGTCCCTGAATAATATTTTTTTTTATTTTATTTTAGTACATATTCTTGGGAGTTTTTTATTTCTTATACTGGAAAACACCCCGTTGCATGACTGCATATTAATATCAACGAGATAAATAAGTTTTGGACGATATTGGGAGACCGAATATACCACGAAATTCCTATACCGTGCCGTGTCCCTGATGCATGCTGATTTTTAATTTTGGATCTGTCTGTATAAATGTGTTTCAATAAAAGCAATTCGATATAATTTTCCGATACTGGGACTGTTGTTTTATATAAATATGTATCAAAAAATTAACCTGCACACATTTTTAGGGTTGTTATTATTTTTTGAACTGTGTCCCTGGGTTTTAGATACCTTACCATCACTCTTGCTAAAATATACAGAAAATCGCTTCAGATGCAGCCTCAGAATTTTTTTAAACTTTTTTCTCGTGCAGAAGTATGCTAGAGAAAGAATGGCTAAACTCTTTTGACAGGAAATTTACTGCAGAATTTAAATCAGCATTTAAATATCAATTTCGTCAATCAATCAATTTCCATTGTGGCTTTATTGGTAGTCTTACCGTCTCCAAGGTTTATTCCTGCACTTTTCGAGGAAACTTAATTTTTTTTTAAATCCAATATAAATAACTGTTTCTAAAAATCAATGAACATTGTGGCTATCATTTAGTCTTAATATGATTGGCCTAAAAATAGGTGGTAATTTTCCTAATCGTCCCTTCCTTACCATTCCTTTTTTCCTTACCGTCCCTTTTTCAATTCCTACTATTAGTTCACACTCTCACTATATTTATTTATTTGTTTATTTATTTATCTTGTTCAAATTTTCAATCGTTAATAAAATACTTATTATTCATCCTATCAAGTTGAAATAAATTTTTTAAAACTTGTACTGGATGACAATTGATGTTAATACAGTTTTTTTCAAATTTTAATTCATTAATTAAATTTTAATTAGTTAAATTTAGTTTTACGTGGGAGACAAAGTGGCGGCCATTGGCTATTGAAGAAATTAATGCATCTTCATATCTATAAGGGGTGTTACCATAGGGGGGACCCTGTTTTTTCGACAAATACCGCCAAGTTTGTCGCCAACCTGGTGATATATCGCAAATTTGGCGATCAAAATTAGTTGACAAAGGTGACGCCAACTTGGAGATATCTCTACTATTTCGCCAAATTCTCATAGACTCCCATTGTAAACCTACTTGCTTATAGAAAATCAACTAATTGAGATATTTTAATGCAACAAAAACTAATATTAGTTTAAGGGATTATATTAAATTTTTATTTGATGACCTAAGTAGGAATTGACTTTAAAAACAAAATTATATTACTTGTTTCCTATACCGTCCCCTTTTTTTCGTATAGTCCCTTCTTTAACATCTCTTTAAGACAATGTTATACCAAAATTTTCTACTAAAAATATTACATTGTTAATATTTCTTATTTGAATGTCCTGTGAGTACTATACAAATTCATTATAAGTAAAAATTTAGAAGAAAATAAAAAGTTATAGCGGTAAAATGGTAAGTAAAATTAAACTCGCAAGTTTAACTTAAACCTCAGTTAAATAAATAAAAATAGCTGTTGACCATTTTTTTTTATTTTGAATCATTAAGGAATTCATCTATAAGTTTAAAATGTTATTTTAGTAAGTTTAATTTCACCAGATTTTTATTCCTGAAAAGTCAAAAGATTGTGAGAATGCCCCATATAACAAATTATGTCTGTGATAAAGGAGAAAATTCATTAACTTGATAGTAGGCAATATTTAAAATGTACAACAAAAATTTAATTCTCTGAAAAACCGTTACTCTTGAAAATTACCAATTTTTTTTTTTTTTTTTTTTTTTTTTTTTTTTTTTTTTTAGCCCAGTAATAATGATGAAGTCGAAAAAATTACTGTTTAGTTACTTTAAGCACATAAAGATTTAAGGGAGAACCTTTTCTTGACATTTATGTCTATTAATAGTTTAAAAATAAACAACTAGCACACAACATGGGTAATAATTAACATCGTTTGTCATTCTACAATGATATGCTGCTAATTGTAGCCATAATGCCCTTATCGAATAACAAGTATCTCGCACTTTAGTTTTCCGTTGCTCAAAACATTTATTTTTAAAAATAAATACATGCGCTTATTTTAACAGATTTTTCTAATTAAAAATATTCTTTGAATATTAAAAACAAAAATTGGGCACTGGCAACTAATTGTTTCCGAGAATAATTAACGATTGTTTTGAAATGAGTTTTATCTACAGAAATTGGGGATATGTGATGCACGTATCTCAAAATAGATTCGTTAAATTTAAATGCCATAATTAGGTTTCAGGAATCTTTACGAATTGTTTTTATAATTAATGGAAATTAGTTCCGAAATATTGATAGCTGTTTCTTTTATATATGAGAAATTAAAAAATGGCGCAGCACATTTAAATTTTTAAAGGGAGTGAGAAAAATGTTTTATCGTTTGAAGAATTTTTTGTCAGATTCTTGACTCCTAAAAGTAAATCGATCACAGATTTAGTTTTATAATTTTATTAATGTGAACGCAAATAATAAATATATATATATATAAATTAATATAAAATTAATTACAGCACTTTATTTATTACATTTTTAATCTAAAAAAGGAAATTTATTAATTTTAAACGAGCACGGGAAAATATATTTTTTAAAGGAATCCTGATATTTATCCTTCTATGCCCATGGTAAGATGCATGTATGCTACCATAATTTAAATGCTATTTGTTTTATGCACAAACATTAAGAAATGAAGTTTTTAAGCCCTTGTATCAAATTGATTCAAACATACTAACGTCTGGATTCTTTTTAATTAAAAAAAATCATAAATCGAACCAGAAATTTATTTTATTTAATGAATGAAATCAAGTATTGAGTTATCCAGAAAGTTTTGCATGATTTTTTTATACTCTTTTAGGCCATAAATGCCACATTTCCACCGGAATTTTAGAATAAACTTTGCTTTTATAATGTATGTGAAGAAAAGCTTTTATTTCTCTACCTTATGTATATAAAAATACTAATGAAACGAATTTATCTACCATATATACACCGAAGAGCCATTACATTATGATTACCTGCACTGTAAAAAAATCTGTCAAATTGACAGGAAAAAACTGTGAATTTTGGCGCCAGTAAAAAACCGTTTAATTTACAGAAAAAAGCTGTAAATTTTCATTAAAACAATTTTTTTCTGTAAAAAATACAGATTTGTTCTGCAAAAATTACAAAATTCAGTTTCTTTTATAGAAAAAAAACTGTTTTCTTCAAAATAGTTTTTTCTGTAAAAAATACAATTCCTTTCTGAATTACAGAATCAAATCCTTTCTGAATCAAATTACAGGTTTTTTTACAGTGATGTTTAATACAACACAGACCATCTTTCGCCATCAAAACCGCCAATACTCGGCATGGCATGGACTCCACAAAGTTCTGATAGGTAGTCTGAGGTATTCTGTACCAGGCGCCATCAACTGGTCCGGCAATTCCTGCACATTGCGAGGTGGTAGCGTGGCAACACGTATTCGGTTTTCCTGGCGGAACCACAAATGTTCTATTCGATTCATTTCAGGTGAATTTGGAGGCCAAGACATGACTTGAAAGACACTAGAATATTCCTCGAACCACTCCCTGACGATTCGACTTGTATGACATGGAACACCATACTGCTGGTAAACGCTATCACACGCCGTAAATGCTGTTATTATGAAGGCCTAGTCTGCAACGATATTCAGGTAGCGCGCAGACATCAGTTATTCTTCTATGGGGATTATGGATCCTTGTGTTCTCCATGAAAACATCGCCTACACCATAATACCGCAGCCACCAGCTTGTGTTCGGTCAACAGTGCATCCGGGAGCCAGGGTTTTCGTTAGAAATCGGCGAATTCTCACGCGCCCGTCGATATGATGGACAAGAAAACGTGATTCGTCCGACCATGCAACTTTCTTTCATTCTCCTATGGTCCAATTCCGATGTTCCTGGTCCCATTCCAAGGGCTGCTGGTAATGACGTGCCGCCAGCGTAGGGATGTGATTCGGAAGTCGGCTGTCTAGGCCCATAAACAGCACCACAGGCTGCACTGTATGTTGAGAAACACTGTCTGGATTGCCACTGTTGTAGCTACTGGTGATTTCGGCTGTTGTAGCTTTTCAGTCACGGCGAATAATGTGTTACAATCTCCGCTCTACTCTGGAATCTATGAATCGCTGGCCGGTGACTTGCCGTTTCACCATCCATATACCACTTTCGATACGTGCTCACAACGACTGTACCTGAAGACCACTAAACTCGCCGTTTCCGATATCGACGTTCCCAGTCGCCGAGCCAAAACAGTTTGACCTAGACCAAAGTCTGATATATCTGCTACTTTTCCCGCCCTGCCAGTGGCCGAGAGGTTCTTCTCTCGAAGCTGGTAGACGGGAGGTGCTGGGTTCGAACCCATTCGCGCCCGTCGGCCTAATTGTTCGGAGTTTTCGTGGTTTTCTTCAAACCGTGGATTTCCATGCGTAAATACGGGTTAGGTTCCCTTAGAAAGACCCCCACGGAGGGCACTCCCCCTTAGGGCCTATATCCCTCGTGTAGATAACTGGCCGTCATAAAACACAACAACACAACAACTGCTGCTTTTCCCATTGTGTCACCAATCACTCTATGTTTTGAAATGCAACGCATGGGTGCTTTAAATGCTCCAACATCAGCCTCGTACGTGCCGTGGTTTTGTTTCTGGTTGAGCTCATTTCTATAGATGGATGGTGGTCATAATGTAATCACTCTTCGGTGTACATAAAATCCTAATGAAACAAAGTTATGAAACGATTTCATGAAACGACTGATTCTGTTTTACAGATATTTCTTCTAAAATATGGAACGTTTGGCGGTGAAATTTACGCCAATTATCCATATTGATCCAGAGGTGTCAAAAATGGTATTAGTATTTAAAATTTGAACTAGTTTTCGAGATATTATTTATTTTTTTCTAATTTTAATGACATTTTTGTAATGGTGGCAACTAAAGCACCTCATTTTTGTGGAAAAATGGGAGTAAACGGAAAACCATAGGGATTAATAGGTTTCTTCTCTTTCGTCATTTTCAAATTGAAATTGAAATTATCTTTTATTTTAATCGATAGTGAGGGAAATATTGTAATTAAATTATGTTTTAACAGGAAAATTTCAAAGAATAAAAACTTTTTTTCGCATTTCGATCTTCAGGAATCAGTTTATTTTAGTGCTAAAAATCGTCTTCAAATCGTTTTCAAATTAAAATTGAAAAGTGTAAATTATTAAAAACAGAAAGAAAATTTAAAAATAAGAATTAAATGATCACGTATTAAAAGCAGAAAATAGGGAATAATACGTCGAAATATTTACACGTGAATAATAGAGAAGTTCGAAAACTTGAAAATAATTAAATTATTACAAGCGAAACAAATTTAAAGGTGATAATTACGTCATATGCAAAATGACCAAATATTAAATATCTACACATTTAAGGTGCCTAAGATAATTAAATTATACGTGCGAAAAAACGTGTGAAAAAACTTTTAATGGTGAATATTAGGTCATTATTTAAAAAAGCTCAAACAATAATATTAGCAAACACTTGCCCAAGAATCTTAAAAGAGAAGAAAACTTTGAAACAAATGAATTTTTACATGAGAAAAACATTTAAAAGGGAAAAATACGTCATATAATAAAACGATACATTTAAAAGGATTTTCATTCCAGAGAATTTTATTCTGTCGTCACATGGTATAAAAGTAGTGCGGCTAGCAAATTTATTTATAAATTTCATCACTTGATGTAGCATAAATACGGGTAAATACATGCGCAAAATAATTTCGATTTACTTTGTACGAATTACTATTCGATAAATACATATTTGAAAACTCGGATTATCTTATTAATTTATATGAATAACGCACATTGTAAAAATAACATGACAGCATGCATGATGGTGCATTAAAATAGAGAGAAGGATTCATGAATAAGCTATACCTGTTCCTGCAAATATCTATAACTCGATCAAAACTTAAAACATAAGCGTAAAATTTCAAAACACAATGCATTTCAGTACCATGGTTCTAAAAGCTATTCCCAAGCAGACGGAGTTTTAATTTCGAACCTAAAAGGAGAACATATTGTCCATAGCATCGTTAAAAAATCAGAAAGATAGCGACATTTTTAACCTAACCATTTTATACAAGCTGATTTTGAAATGTTTAATTTATCTTAGTTATCAATACCGAAAACAGCCGTCAGTTGGTACGACGGTGATGGATGATGCTTTGGCAACCAGTAAAAATGCCCCATTCAAACGGAAAATCATGGCAAACCGATTACAGAAGATAGCTGCCGTTGTAGTGATAACATCATTCAATCTTTTGTAACCTGGCAATATTTTTAAAGCAGAGCACATTACTTTTAGAGGCTGCGAAGCTTAAACGGGGATTGGCGAGCGTAGTTCGTAGGGCGATTAGCCTCTAGTTTTCAAATAAATTTGCTCACAATTTCCGGCGTCATTTGATCATTTCAACGTTATCTCAACATTATACATTTTAAATGACTAATGCAAAACATATTTAATTAAACAAATTATCTGGCTCAAAGCATATTTATTATTATTATTATTATTATTATTTTACTTAAGATATTTACCGACATTAAAATAGCCGTTTCGGTGAATTTTTTCGAAATTGATTTTATTTGGTTTATTTGAAGGAACAAACTTTTACGATTCCAAATCTATTTTAATATTATTTCTACGATTTCTAGAGGCGGAGTTATGGCCAATTTAATAAATAGTATGAGGATGTAATGAGTCAAATACCGTTAAGTGAGCAGGAAGGCTAGAAGATATGTAAACAATGTGTCTATGCATGATTTTCTTCATAATGCTTTCGATAATACTCACTATTTTCTGAATTGCAGTCTAAGCTCTATGTGATAATGTAGTTATTTTACAGGTATTCGATTATAAAAAAAATGATATTTTTTAATAAAAAATATGTATTGTTTGACATATTTTGAAATATTTCATTTAATTTTGAAGATATTGTAAAACTTCTAGTTCAGTGCACAGGAAAGTGTAATAGTAGTATGTAGTGCAAATGAAATTGAAATAGATTTAATTGAATTGAGTGTACACTGTCTGGGGAAAGCATAAAATTTAGCTAAAAAATGGCAAAAAATCAAAATCTCTAAAAATGTTATGAATATTTTGCGACCATTTCATTTTTTTTCACCATTCTGCATTACAATTCAACTAAAAAAATGTGTATTAATTCAACATTGTACATTTTTTTTAAATTTCCAAATATTTAGATACCTTTAAAAAAATCCGGAGTTTGGAAAGTATGTTTCGTTAACTGTACCTTCGGCTTATACTAGCATCAAATTTGGGGCACAGGTAGCAGAACTAGTGAATGAAAATTACTTTAGAAGAAACGCGAATAATGCAAACAACAAAAGCATGTTTCCAATGGTGACTTTTCGCTTCATTTTACAAAGATTTTGTTCCAAAAATATTACTAATTCCAGTATATATGCAAAAAAAAAAAAAAAAAAGAAGATTTGGTTTTTGACTAAGTACAAAACACTTTAAACAACAGTTTCGTTTATGATGCTTTAATTGTGTGTTTAAAATGATGGTTGCAGATATGCTACCACGTGTATTCGTGTAACAAAGCATAGCAATTCTGTAAGATGAAATGTACAGTCGTGGAAAAAAATGCAAACATCCCCTTCCAACTCTGCAACAAATTATCTTACAAGAAAGTTCCAGGTACCAAACGATTTTAAATAAAGTCTACTTTTAAATGATGTATATAAAATTTACATAAGGGGCCATTCTACATATCTGAACGAACCCAAACTTCATTTTTTTCCCAATAGTAATACCCAAGTTTGACACAATAATTAAATTCTGCGTCCTTCAATTAGCTTAAATCCAAATTTGCATGAAATTCGTATGACTGGTTTCCGAGATATTATTTATTTAAAAATTAGCCTATTTTAAGGGTTGTATCGAAATTGAAGTTCGGTACTCGTTTGTTGAAATGCTACAGAATGACTATGTTAATATGACCATTTCACACACTTAATATTTTCGACTATTGACAGCCCAAATATTTCAATAAAATGAGTAGAATATATATTTTTTTAAGTTATAATTTTCTGCATATCATAGACGTACAGTCGTGGAAAAAAAAGTAAACACCCCCTACTAACTCTTCAACAAAGAATCATCGTATAAGGAAGTTACTGGGACCGAACGATTGGAAATAAAGTCTGCTTTTAAATAATGTATATAAATTTTGCTTAGGGGGCCATCTACATATTAAAGCGAACCCAAACTTTGTTTTTTTCAATGGCAGTACACAATTCTGACAGCATAAATGAACTCTACACCCTTCAATTAGCCTAAAAACGAATTTTTATGCAATTCGTACTATAAGTTTCCGAAAAATTAATTATTATAAAACGAGCGCATTTTAAGGGCAGCTTCCAAACTGAAGTTCCGTACACGATTGTTAACCGAGAGAGCCCCTTTCTTGATCAAGGCACCTTAAGCGCCCCTCAAGGAGTCAATGAAGCCTGTTAGATTACAGTACAGCAGAATAAATTTCAAAATGTTTATACGCTTCCATCATAGACGGCCCCTTAAATCATCATTTTGCCGTTTTTTTAAGCATAATTTGAAAACTACTTGGAAGAAGAATGTGAAATATTGATTTTCCATAAATTAGGACTTAATAAATCTAAATCCATCAAAAAAATTGTACGTTGCAATTCATAATTTTTTTGAATATTAATTTCATAATTCATAATTCATATCATAAAATTATAAAAATTGCAAATTCAACGTATTTATGTTTGGGTATATTAGTATTATTGCTAAAAAAAATGAGCACATTAGGAGCATAATTTCAGGAGATATAAATAAAAATATGAAAATGTAATTTAACATTAGAAGCACTAAATTTTGAATGATTCAAATATTGGATAATTTTGAA
This sequence comes from Maratus speciosus, assembly GCA_963932465.1. NCBI lineage: Eukaryota > Metazoa > Arthropoda > Arachnida > Araneae > Salticidae > Maratus > Maratus speciosus. The sequence continues at coordinate 169,401,855 of OZ010790.1, read as the reverse complement.
TAATTCAAAAACTTATCATTCAAATGATTTGAAATTTGGTGTCTAGGCATAGTTTGAACCGAAGATTTGAAATATCTCGTTAAAATTGGATATTGCCATTGAAAAAATGAAGTTTGGATTCATTTTAATATGTAGATGACCACTAAGAAAATTTTATATACATCATTTAAAAGTAGACTTTATTTCCAATCGTTCGGCGCCAGTAACTTTTGTCTACGATGATTTGTTGAGGAGTTAGTAGGAGGTGTTTGCTTTTTTTTCGCATGACTGTACATCATAGACACTTAAACCAACATTCTGAGGTTTTTTAATGATAATTCGAAAACTACTTAAAAGAAAAATTTGAAATTGAGAATTCTATAAAGCAAGTCATAACAAATATAAATATATCAAAAAAATTGTAGGTTGCAATTCATATTTTTTTAGAATATTAATTTCATAATTCATATTACAAAATTTTAAAAATTACAAATTCAATTTATTTATGTTTGTGTTTTTACTATTATAACCACACACAAAATTATTACATTTGGATTATAATTTCAGGAGACATTAATAAAAATTGGAAAATATAATTTAACATTAGAAGTCTAAATTTTGAATATTTATAATTCGAAAACTTAACATTCAAATGACTAGAAACTTCGTTTCTAGGTATAGTTTGAACCGAAGATTTAAAATATATTGCTTAAATTGGGTGTTGTCATTGAAAAAAAACAAAGTTTGGTCCGGTTATGATTTGTAGATGGCCCCATAATCAAGTTTTATATACATCATTTAAAAGTAGACTTTATTTCCAATTGATTGGTACCAGTAAATGTCTATTATAATTAGTTGCAGAGTTAGTAGGGTGTGTTTACTTTTTTTCCACGACTGTAGTTTCTTTCATTGGGAGAGTAGTTCGTTCTGTACCTACATTTTTATACATCGTTTATTAATATGACCTTAAATAGAATTTATTGATTTAAATTTTGTAAGATTAAGATTTTGAGATTTCACAATTACTTTTTTAAAAAAATCTCTTTTATTTTCTCTGAAAAAAGGGAAAATCTGGAAAAGTAGCTTTACGATGAAACTTTTAAAAAGCTTTAACCTCAATTATTTCACGTAATTTTTTTTAAATAAATGCTTTGTCTGATAATGGAAGAAAACATGTCACATATGTCTTAGAGCAGCAGTTCCAAACCATTGCACCGAGGATGCAATGGGATGCAAGTAGGGGGAAAAGGACAGTTCAGCGTCATAAGGCGGTGGCGGTGGGTGGATGTGGGTGGAATCCACCTTGTGGGTGGAATCCACCTTGTGGATGGAGGAGGAGGGTGGAATCCACCTGTTGGGAGACTTATCCTATAGTAGGAGGGGTTAAATGTTGGAGGGGGCTTAATTTTTGAGGGGGCTTAATTTTTGAGAGGGGCTTATTTTTTTTTAAAGTAGAGAATCGTTCCCTTGAGAATAAAAATCAGGAAAACGGTTAGAGGGTCTACCCCCCACCCCCCACCTCCGCTCCTACCAAGAAAATGTTTGGTGCTGCCATCTGTAGGATGTCGTTTCAATGTATTTTAGAAAATGAAGTTTTCAAGAGTTTTGAGGAAGGTTCGAACCTGCAAAATAGTATCTTGACTTGATAATTTGGAGTAGGTTTAACCGATCAAGCCAAGAAACTATGCCTGTGAGTCGATATTTTAAATATTTAAAGGGAGTTGTCTTGTGTGAGATACGTCATTTTTCAGAATGACTTCGCGAGAGGAAGTGATGAGTGTGGTGTGTCTCTATGTAACGATGTGTATTATTTTTTCGTTGATATATGTATTTACCGGAAGTGAAAAGTTTAAGATTGATTTTATACTCAATTTAAATGAAACCGGAAATTTATCTTTTTCAGTATGATGCGATTGAATATTAACATATCGCGCAATAAAATTACATGCTGCAATGAAGGAGATTTATCAGAATCCAAGTCGCGTGGGAAGTTACGGTGGTGTCAATGTTTTACATTCGGCTGTCAAAGGAAAAGTATCCAAGAAGACTGTTCAGAAATGGTTAAGCGGTGTCGATTCGTACACGCTTCACAAACCTGTTCGAAGAAAGTTTCCGACCAACCGTGTGATTGTGCATTCTATCGATCAACAATGGCAAACCGATTTAGTAGATATGATCAGTCTGCAAAAGCACAATCGGGGATATCGCTACATTTTAACCTGCATCGACATTCTGTCTAAATATGCGTGGGCGATACCACTCAAAACGAAACGCGGTGAGGAAATCGTGAAAGCCTTTCAGACTATTTTTGCGACGCGAAAACCCAAGTCTTTGCAATCGGATTCTGGAAGAGAATATAAAAACAAACACTTCCAGAGATTTTTAAAACAGCAAGGTGTGCGATTTTTTACTACTTTTAATAACACGAAAGCATCGGTGATTGAACGTTTTAATCGCACTTTGAAAACTAAAATGTGGAAATATTTTACGCATAATCACACATATAATTTTATCGATGTGTTAGACTCACTATTACAAAGTTATAACCATACCCGCCATTCCAGCATTAAGAGAGCGCCCGTGGAAGTGACGCCCGAGAACGAAAGCGATGTTGTGATTACTTTATTCGGGAAAATGCAGGATGTGGAAAGAAAACCGTGTGTGTTTAAAGCGGGGGAAATAGTGCGCGTTTCAAGACAAAAATTAACTTTTGAAAAAGGTTATGAAACGAATTGGACCGAAGAACTGTTTGTGATAACGGAATGCATACCGAGAGACCCTCCGGTATATCGAATTAAAGATTTGATGAACGAACCCATACAAGGAACCTTCTATGCGCAAGAACTTCAAAGAGTTCAACCGAAAGAAGACTATACTATCGAAAAGGTTTTAGAAAAACGCACACGAAAAGGTCATGTGGAATACAAAGTGAAATTTAAAGGCTACCCTGACAAGTTTAATCAATGGATACCCTCCTCTGATTTATTTTCACTATAAAATCTATGTTTTAGAGATTGCATTGTCATTTCGAATCATGTCTTTCTACGTGACGCTGCCTTCAGACAGTTCGTTGAATTATTTTCCCGAGAATAAAATTTCTCATTTTGTGACGAGATTACCTTCTGCTTTGGACTTGAAAGGCGAGTGGGAAGTAGGCTTAACAGAACTTATTTACCCGCACACGTGGAATAATATAACAGAATATACTAACGGATATGAATATGTAATAGGGGAGAATATCGAATGGACGAATGGAAGACCTAGAAATGAAGCCGAATTTGAAGTCGGTGAATTTGAAGTGAAAAAAGTTAGAATCCCCCCTGGGTTTTATGAATCCCCTAACGATATTATTAAAGTAATCAACTATCAAAAATTTCATGATAGAATTTCACTCAACTATAATAAAAATTCAAAAAAAGTGAGAGTGACTTTGAGAAAAAATGCACAAATCAACTTTGATGCAGGATTAGCGGAAAGTTTAGGATTTCCACCTGGTAATGTAGGTGAACCTTTTGCTGGTTATTCAATGTCTTTTGATAGCCATTTCGCAGCCGATCCTCATGCTGATTTTAAATTGTTATACATTTACAGTGATCTCGTAGAACCGCAGATTGTGGGGGATACGGTAGCCCCACTTCTACGTGTGCTCCCCGTGAAAGGGCAAGACGGTGATACGATTCATGAAGTGTTTGATAGACCTCACTACATCCCACTCACTCGAAAGAATTTTCAAACGATTGAAACCGTTATAAGGACGCATACTGGTCGATTAATGTCATTCGAGCGTGGGAAGTTGATCGTGAAACTTCATTTTCGTCAAAAGTACCTCTCATAATGTTAGTTCCTTACCAGTGCTGTGCTAAATCTTTTGAAGATTATTATACCCATCAATCGGGTAGTGGTTTAAACTATTATCACGGTACTACTTTTCAAAAAGGTTATGGTTTCGGTGGATTGTTTCGTTCGTTGTTTAGGGCTGCAGTGCCTCTTTTTAAATCAGGAGCTAAAGCCGTGGGCAAACAACTGTTTTCAACGGGAGTCGATTTGTTGAATGACGTGTCACGTGGTCAAAATGTCAAAGTGGCTGCCAAGCGGAGATTGAAAGAAGCTGGACATACTTTAACAGATAAAGCCGCAACAAAGGTTAAATCCATGCTAGGTTCCGGGCGAAGACATAAAAAGAGGAAGCTCCCAAAAAAAACCGTCAGTCGACGCAAAGTCAAGAAAGTGAAAACAAGTGATATTTTCGCTTAAAGATGTCCGGACTTATTCATAAAGACTCTGCCGCTTGCGCTAAAACGGAATTGGACCTTTTTTTAATTCCTCCTACTCAAACGGCTATTGAAAAAGGGTATTTTGTAGAATACCACCCCCTCGCTAATATCCGTGATGGAGTCCCTGTGGAATTTAACATTTCTGGAAACGGAGAAGACTATATTGATTTATCCTCATCATACCTGTATACGAAAGTGAAAATCACCAATCCGGATGGATCAGCCTTAACGGAGGAGAACCATGTCGCTCCCGTGAATTTATTTTCCCAGGCCTTGTTTTCTCAAGTCGACATAAGTCTAAACGAAAGAGTAATTTCCTCTTCCAGTAACACCTACCCCTATCGAGCATATATCGAAACCCTTTTGAATTTCGGTGAAGACGCTAAGAAAAGTTTATTACAATGCCAATGTTTCTACAAAGATCAGAAATTAGGCACTGCCGATCCTACATCAGATGATAACCCTGGATTGAAAAAACGATTTGAACTCACTAAAAATAGTAATACTTTGGATATGATATCTCCCTTGCATTGTGATATTTTTCAACAAAATAGATTGTTACTGAACATGGTCGATTTGAAAATTAAATTGGTTCGCAGTAAACCCGACTTTTGTTTGATGGCTGCAAAACCCTCTGATACAACAAAACCTGATCCTGATTATAAAGTAATATTAGAACATGCCTCTTTGTTTATTCGTAAAGTAAAGGTTAGTGCCGGTGTCTTACTGGGGCACGCAAAAGCCCTTGAAAAAACTTCTGCGAAATATCCTATTGATCGCGTACTGTGCAAGACCTATTCCATTTCCACTGGAAGTCGTTCTTTTATGCAAGATAATGTGTTTTTGGGGTCAATGCCAAAACGCATTATTATTGGATTGTTGGAAAATGCCTCCATTAATGGACAGTATGATTTAAATCCCTTTCACTTTCATCATCACAAGGTCAACTTCTTAAGTGTTTATGTGAATGGACAACCTATACCTTCAAAAGGTTTAGAATTAAATTTTTCGAATAATAATTATATACGAGCCTATCATCGCTTGTTCGCCGGATTTCATCATGACACAGGTATTTATTTAACACGTGAAGAATTTGCAGACGGACATACCCTGTATGCCTTCGATATTAGCCCAGACTTGTGTGATGGACCTCACCTCAACCTACAACAGCAAGGAAATTTACGAATTGAAATTAAATTTGCTGAAGATTTAAGAACAACCCTTTCCGTGTTGGTGTATGCGGAATTTGAAAACATTATAGAAATTAGTAAATCAAGACACGTTTTGTGTGACTTTGCAAACTAGATGAATTCTTTACAAATTGAGAAGATTTTATCACGAGACCCAAGAACCCGAAAATATTTTCTAGGTGTTTTTGCCAGCGATCAACTACCTAGGAGAATCCTGCAGTATCCTACCTGTTTTGTATGCAATTTGGATAAGTCATCGGAACCTGGAAGCCATTGGCTCGCATTCTTTCTACCTTCGCCTGATGAAGTGGAATTCTTCGATTCGTATGGAAACGACCCTACCTTTTTTCAAGGACCTGTTTCAAACTTTACATCTCATTTTTCTCGAGTGATGTTTAATCCGCTCACCTTACAAAGTAATAAGACCGCCGTTTGCGGCCAATATTGTATATTTTATCTGTATTCTCGATGTCGCGGTAAAACTTTAAAACATATTTTATCACATTTTGTAAACGAAAATTTGTGTAACGACCAACGAGTCTATAACTTTGTAGCGAAACGATTTCGCATCTTTGTGAATTTTTTTCAATAAATCGATATTTAAACTGTATTTCTTAGTGTCTGTGTTTATTTCGATTTTAACCTTCCTTGTGTTTGTTTGATGGAGTTTCCTCGCTTTCAACACCCGTGTACGATGCTTCTCGCAGGCCCTACGAGAGTAGGTAAAAGCTGGTTCCTGCGTGATTTATTGAAGGATAGAAACGAGATGTTTAATCCTCCTCCTGATAAAGTGGTTTGGTTTTACGGGATCTATCAAAAATTATATGACGAAATTCCTGATGTTACTTTTGTGGAGGGATTTCCTCCGAATTATACTGAATATTTAGGAACAAATACTTTAATTATCTTAGACGACCTCATGATTGAGGTCGGAGCAGATGAACGTATGACGTTTCTCTTTACAAAAGGAAGTCATCATTTAAACATTAGTGTGATTTTTATTACACAAAATTTATTTCATAAAGGAAAAGAAATGAGGGGTGTTTCTCTAAACAGTCAATATTTGATTTTATTTAAAAATCGTCGCGATATGAGTCAAATTATTTATTTGGGTCGTCAATTATATCCCACTAAAACTAAATTTTTTCAAGAAGTGTTTGAAGACGCGACTCAAAAGCCTTTCTCTTATTTACTCGTGGATTTAAGAAATGAAACGGTAGAACGCTTACGTTTGAGAACACAGATTTTACCAGGGCAAACACAATTTGTCTATGTCCCGAAACAAGGTTTAAAAAGAAAGTCACCTGGTTTTTAACTCATTTGTGACTATGGCACTGACGAAGAAACAGCTTCGTGATTTAGAATTGATTAAAACGTGTCCTAAAGCATTGCGTAAACAATTATTAAAAAAATTACCCTCTCGTTCTGTGAAAGCCATCTGCGAATGTAGTTTGAACTTGTTAAAAGGAAATATTCCCATATCTTCACGACAGAAAAAGTCTTTAAGTAAATATAAGACGATTTTGCGAAAAATCGGTACAAAAAAGGGTGCCCTTTTTCAAAAGAAAAGACTTATTATTCAACGTGGGGGATTTTTAAATATTTTAATTCCAGCCGCTTTGAGTGTGTTAACAGGTTTAATTCATGGAACACGCTAAAAAATATGCGTTGGTACCGGAAGAGAGTCTCTCCAAACACATACCAACAAAACAACAAATGAGTGAATTTGATACTGCTATGTCAAAAATATTAAATAGCACTATTCCTGATCATGAAAAAGTAATGCAATATTTCGAATTACTCAAACGAAAAATGGACTTGCAAGAATTCAACATGCCCTGGATGTCGAAACCACCTGAACAAGCACCTGTGAAAAAGGAAATGATTAAACCAAAAACTGAACCTGAACCCAAACCTGAACAAGATTCCTCTTTGATTTTATCATCGGTTCCATCTACTATGAAAAGACAAGCTAAGACCCTGCTGGAGTTTTTAAAAAATAATCCAAGAAATTTCGAATGGGACGACAATTTAACTGTTCATTTTGAAGGAAAACCCATACCAGATTCAAACATAGCTGATTTGTTTCATCTTCTGTTTTCTGTGAATAAAAGAACTCCTATTAAGGCTCAGAACGAACTGTTAAAGACTCTTCGTGAAATACATGTACCCGAAAGCTTCATCAAGAATCGACACCTGTCATTGAACAAGAATCATGAATCTTCTGTAGAACACCCCGCTAAAAAATTAAAAGCGGATTCTCATGTAATAAAATGGGAAAATTATAAATAAAATTTATTTTGTTTTTTAAAAAAATCTGTGTCTTTCATATCTACACTTCACAACACCCAACAATTTAAACACTACATAACAAATTTAAATGAAATATTACTTACCACTTCGCACGTCTGTTTTCAACAAGTGGGTATCGAGAAATGAGGAGGGTTCGCGTAGAGGGCGCTACCGATAATCAGATTGTGACGACACACATTTGATATATGATAAGAATTCACTATATAAGAGCCACACAAATCCTTCACTTGTTAACGTTTTTGCCTTGCTGCCTAGCTGTGTGCTGATACTTCTTATCTGTTGTTGTCTTGGAGATTTTTCTCTCGAACATTCTGTAACCTTCTCGTGACTTGGTGATCACGCTTTGACTGACTGATTTCCATGAATCTTGCTGACGTGTAGTGCTGACTCATCAACTCGTGCTTTGGTGACCTAAATCTTGCTGACTCATCAACTTCTGTCTTTCTGATCACATTCTGCTAGATTGACCTCTACGTGCCTTGCTGACGTATCGTGGTGACTCATCGACTCGTGTGTTTACGACCTTTTGTGCTGACTGTTCTACCCCAAGAGATGACTGCTGTACATTTCACTGAAAACGGCTTAAATGTCGAATACATTTCGGACTTTTTACAGAAAGATGTGGCCGATCGTTACTTTGAGAATCTAAAAACCTTACCATTTTTTACACCCACGTTGAAAATACGAGGGAGAGATGTAAGACCTAAAAGACAAGCCCTAGCCTTTAGTGATCCAGGTCTGAGTTATAGCTTCAGCGGAACCACCATTCATGGAAACCCGTGGACTCCACTAATCCTTGAGCTTCGAGATCTTGTGGAAAAGCAATGCGGGTGTACGTATAATTATGTTTTATTAAACTTATATCGTGATGGTAGCAGTTACATTTCACACCACAAAGACGATGAGTGTGAATTAGATAGCACTTTCCCAATTTCGGTTTTAAGCTTTGGGGCTAAACGAAAAATTGAGTTTAAAAACGCAGTCGCACCGATGACTTGCATAAATTTGAACCACGGTTCATTCTACTCAATGCATGCACCATCAAATCAATTGTTTACACATGGAATTCCTCCCGACCCGAGCATTACACAGATGAGAATTAGTTTAACATTCCGTCATATTATCCCTAAATCTACCCATTTGAAAAAACAAAAAATGAATTTAGATCATTTTTTAGTTTCACCTGATCAACCCAACACAAATGTTGAATCTAATTTAGTTATTCCCGAAAATGATTGGTTTAATAGTCATTTGCAAAATTTTTCTGCATGCGATCCTTTAGTAATGGAATTCGATCTAAACTGGTTAACATATTTTCAAGTTAGATTGGAAAATCAGATTTACTTGAGACTCCACATTAGAAATTTTAAGGAATCGAACATGCTACAAAAATATCCTTCAAAAGAAGGAGTCGTTTTAAATTTACCTACATGGCAAAAATTTAGCGAAAAAATTTATCATTTCAATTTTTATTCAAACGACGAGTCGTTTGTAGGAAATAATCAAATTCTAGTTTGTTTCATCGATTCTGATTATTGTTACTTGCAGCAATTATTTAATCTCGAGAAATCAGGATTCTACTTAAAAAATTCCGGTATTAGAATGTCAAAAGATCAGATTTTGAAATTGATTGAATTAATTCCACAAATTAATGAATCATTAGTAGAAATAATATTAACCCGTGTTATTCCAAGTGTGATAATGAATAGAATCCCTATATGTAGCTCACATTTAAATCAGGATTCAGCGAAAGATAATTTTTTAACCTGTTTTGAAAAAGCAGTTGAATCTTCTGTGAATAAAATTTTTAAGTGTGAGGGATGTCGCTATAAAAAAAACTCTGCTTTCCGACATGAATGCATTAATACACCAATGAAAGAGAAATTTGAACTTTTGAAACAATCTGCATTATTGAATTTAAACACATTTCAGCTAGCGAAAAATGTGACTCTTTTATGTTCTTGTTTTTATACAAAAGACTTTTTCGAAAAATTTAATATTGATTTTTATAATGATTTATTCGAGAAACTGTTTCAGTAAATTGTTGTGTACATATTTTAGTAATGAATAAACTCTTTGTTATTTTAATTTGTGTGTTTTTATTTCCATTTTGTGTCGAATTATTTGAAATCTATTAAATTAGAATTCTTTTTTATCTAAGGGGGAAAAAAAGCAATTTCTTATTATTTCAAGAAGAAAACTGTAGAAATCAATTATTTCATCCATTTTTATTTTTCAGCTGGATTGATAAAAATATCTTTAGAAATTTAACATAGTAAAATTCTTGTATCAGTAGCTGATAATCACACAAGTCATGTTTAAACTAGGGGTGAATATCTAGTTTATTTTATCTAATTGTTGTTAGGATAGTCAAAGGTTTTCCCATAGACACTTATCATACGAACTTCTGGAATCAGCAATTTGTTTAACAAACAAGTTATTTAGTTTTAGCCAGAAGTAAACTATACTGATTAACGAATAAACACAATACGAAAAAGGTTTCTTGAAAGTCATTATATACTTAATCAGTATACATTTTGTTACACGATAAAGAACCGAAGAATTGTACTAGAATCAATATCAAATAGCTTCCTTTCTCTTATTCAATACAAGATAAATACGTGATATCACAGGAAGAATATAACCACTATCTGTTGTATGAATAATTATCCGTGTGTATAAGAGAAAGGAAGGAGTATAATGAAAACAAAGAAATTTTTTATCTTGTTGTTTTAATCAACACTTGGTTATACATGTGGATATCACCTAAAACGGGAAATGAACGAATTAGAATAATGAAATGTTTGCGAGCAGGGGTGTTTTGGTGACTCTTTAATTTTTATCAACAAACGGTTTTCCACGATACCAAAAAAAAAAAAAACCATGCCCATATATGGATGTTTTCAGAATACGAGTGATGTAATCACACTGAAGTGACCCTTGAATTTTTATTGGCTAACAACATTTCGTGGTACCAAAAATTTTGACCATATATGAACGGAGGTGAATTAGAATGATGCAATCGGTGTTGATTACAACTAGTATAAATTGACCATCTCATTAACTTAGGATCATTATTTCAAAATTTTGTGTTAGTGAAAGTATCCCCAAGGATTTTTATTTTGTGATTGTGCACGTTTCGAGAAATTTGTGTGCCATTGATCAACATGCGAAGAAATTCGGTAAGTCAATTTTTTTGATTATGTATTGTTATTTCTCTTTATGATTGTGAAACTGCTTTTAAGTAAAAATATAAAAATATTATTTGTTTACTTTTAAAGAAGCATTTAAAAAAGTATTTTGAAATGATATTGTCCAACTATTCAGGTTCGATTCCTGAGCTGAATATTTTTCGCTATGTTTGGAACAAATTTCAACTATGCTACTCTAGTTTTTAATATGATGTAATCCTTCCCATCATTTTGATATTATTAAATGTTTCTCTTCTTAAATATTATTTATATTTTCTTTTTCAAAAACATTATACTAGTAATATTTTCATAACTTTGTGTTTTTGAATTTTCTAAACATACTAATCTAATGTTTTAACAGTAACGATTAAAAGATTTTCTTTTAACTAGTTTAAAAATAAAAAACTAACAGACACAATAGTTTTTAAATAATGTTAAAATGAAAAGGTATATCAAACTTTTTAAAATATTAAGGTGGGAAAATAATAATAATAGTAATAATGTGATATACTTGTAAAATTTTTAAATGAATCATGAAACAGCCCATTTATTTGTTTATTTTATTTCGTTTCTATTTTTTGTAAATATTAAAGTATCTAGTTTACTGATTTTAAGTAAAAATATTTTCTAACGTAGGCAATATTAAAAAATGTTTTTTTTTTTTTTTTTTTTTTTTTTTTTTGTAAATATTATTAAAGTATTTAGTTTACTGCTTTTAAAGGAATCTCTATACAATAAAATTATTTGATGACGTAGGAAATATTTAGAAATGTTATTTGTTTATTTTTATTTTTCGTTTCTATTTTTGTAAATATTATTAAAGTATTTAGTTTACTGCTTTTAAATGAAAATATTTTAGAACATAGGAAATATTTATTTATTTTTTTTTTTTCGTTTCTATTTTTTGTAAATATTATTAAAGTATTTAGTTTACTGCTTTTAAATGAATCTCTATACAAAAAAATTATTTGATAACGTAGGAAATATTTAGAAATGTTATTTGTTTATTTTTATTTTTCGTTTCTATTTTTGTAAATATTATTAAAGTATTTAGTTTACTGCTTTTAAATGAAAATATTTTAGAACATAGGAAATATTTATTTATTTTTTTTTTCGTTTCTATTTTTTGTAAAAATGATTAAAGTATTTAGTTTACTGCTTTTAAATGAATCTCTATACAAAAAAATTATTTGATAACGTAGGAAATATTTAGAAATGTTATTTATTTATTTATTTTTTTTTTTTCGTTTCTATTTTTTGTAAATATTATTAAAGTATTTAGTTTACTGCTTTTAAATGAATCTCTATACAATAAAATTATTTGATGACGTAGGAAATATTTAGAAATGTTATTTGTTTATTTTTTTTTTTTTTCGTTTCTATTTTTGTAAATATTATTAAAGTATTTAGTTTACTGCTTTTAAATGAATCTCTATACAATAAAATTATTTGATGACGTAGGAAATATTTAGAAATGTTATTTGTTCATTTTTTTAATGGAATTTCTTTTATAAAATTTAATTTGATATAGTTTCAAATTTTTTAAATAAATCTCTATACAATAAAATTATTTGTTTATTTCGTTTCTATTTTTGTAAATATTATTAAAGTATCTAGTTTACTGCTTTTAAATAAAAATATTTTAGAACATAGGAAATATTTAAAAATGTTTTTTTTTTCTAAGTATTATTTAAACATTTAGTTTGTTTACTTTTTTAGAAGTATTAGAAAAAATATGCTTAGAAACACATTGCTTTTTAGCAAAAATATTTTTTAGAAGTTGTATTTAATGATATTGTGTAAGTATTCAGGTTCGAATCCTGGACTGAACATTTTTCACTATGTTTGCAATAAATTTAAACTATGCTACTCCATTCTTTAATATGATTTAATCCTTCCCATCATTTTGATATTATTAAATGTTTCTCTTCTAAAATATTATTTGCTTATTTTCTTTTTCAAAAACATTATACTAGTAATATTTACAGGACTTTATGTTTTAGAATTTTCTAAACATACTAATCTAAGGTTTTAACAATAACGATTTAAAGAATTTCTTTTAACTAGTTTAAAAATAAAAGACTAACAAACACAATAGTTTTTGAATAATGTTAAAATGAAAAGGTATATCAAACTTTTTAAAATATTAAGGTAGAAAAAAAAAAGGTTAAATTATTTATTTTTTAGAATCTTCGGTGTGGGATATGCTTCAAACAATTTTCCAGGAGTGATAGTTTAAAGAGACATCTCAAAAACCAACATATTTCAGAATCTTTAGAAACTCAAATCATGGTACGTAGAAAAAAAAAAATCATGTTATTTCACAGAATTTGTAGAAAAACTGAATTTGTATTAAAAAGTAAAAAAATTTCATTATTAGATTAATCAGGATGTGTTAGAGGAAATGGATAATTCCAACCCAGAATGGGACCTCTCCCAAAATGAGAATAATACCCCAATGGAAAACACAAGTGTTCAGGTAAAAAAAAAAAAAAAAAATCATGTTATTTCACAGAATTTGTAGAAAAACTGAATTTGTATTAAAAAGTAAAAAAATTTCATTATTAGATTAATCAGGATGTGTTAGAGGAAATGGATAATTCCAACCCAGAATGGGACCTCTCCCAAAATGAGAATAATACCCCAATGGAAAACACAAGTGTTCAGGTAAAAAAAAAAAAGTTTTGTTTTTTAAATCGTATAAGCTAAAAACAGCGCAAAAAATTTATGTGGGATATTTTTATTTAATAATTTTTTAGGATTTAATCTGCAAGACGTGTAGCAAAGAATTCTCAAGAAAAGACGCCTTAAAACGACACCAAAAAACCCATATAAAAAACATTCCTAAAATAAATGAAGACGTCTTGAATCAGTCTACAGCAAATCAGGTATGAAAATTTTATTTATTATTATTGCTCGTTTGTTTGTTTTTTAGGTTGTTGCGAATTTTTAATAAAATTTTATACTAAATTCTGTACTAAATTTTAAAAACTTAAGAAGACTTTTTTTCTTCTCATTTAAGTCTGTACTAAAGTAACATTTAAGCAGGAAAATTGTGTTAAAAATATATTTATAAATTTAAAACTTGAGAAGACCTTTTTCTTTTCATTTTAATCTGTTCTAAAGTAACATTTAAGCAGGAAAATTATTTCAAAAATATATTTAATGGTTTAAAAAAAAAAAACTTAAGAAGACCTTTTTTTTTTAGGGTATTCACTCGTGTAAAACTTGTGATAAAAGCTTTTCGAGGATTGACATTTTAAAGCGTCACATACTGATTCATGAAGAGAGTAGTCGAATATACATTTGTAATTTATGCAGTAAAGAATTTAGTCGCAAAGATAATTTGAAACAACATTTGAAATTGCATGAACAACCACAGTATAGATGTCATTTTTGTGAACAAAAATTTAGCACAAAACAAAATTTGAATCAACATATGCGAACCATTCATGAAAACCAACCTGAAAACCTCGCGTCTGTCAAAAACAAAAAACAAAAAACAGAAGAAAATAGGAAACCGAGAAAGCAAATTCAAGCCCTGGATGTATTTGAATCCATTTTCTTAAATCCAGAAGAGGATTTCAAATTTGATATCTCGGTTTTTTTTTATTCGATGCGATCGGAACTTTTGGAGATTTTGGGGGAAGCCGTTGAGGAAAAACAAGCCATCAAGTGGCGATTACTAATCAAACTTCTCCTAGAGAAAACATCACCAGAAGGGGAAGTCGAAGTGTTATCAACCTATTTTTGGTCAGACACGTATACAGAATATACGAATGATTTTATCGAGGATAATCTCGCACTAGCTCACAAAAAAATTGTGAATAGTTTTGAAAAATTTGTACAGAAGGGATCTGGGTGGGTGCTTCGTGAAATCCACCACTTCGAACTCCAAATTGCGAGACACGCACCTTTAAAGGGCAGTAGTTTCATTCGTCTACCCAAGGAGTTAAGAGGGAAAAGTGCCATTCTAAATATACAGAACTTTGAAGATAACAAATGTTATCTCTGGTGCCTCTTAGCACATCGAATGAAACTTGACAGAGAAGAAAACCCACATCGAGTTATTAAATATATCCCCTTTGAAAAGGAAGTGAATATGAAAGGGATCACCTACCCAGTCCCATATCACAAAACCCGTCAAATAGAATCGCAAAATAATTTGCGAATCAACATATATGGCTACGAAGAAGGGGAACTCTATGTCTTATATGTGTCCGAAAAAACAAATCAAGATGTGATCAACTTATTAGTCATTAGTAATGGTGAGAATTCACACTACTGCTTAATAAGGGATTTCTCGAGATTTTTAGCACATAGAACCAAACATGACGGCGCAAAATTTTTTTGTTATAGGTGCTTGCACGGATTTTATCGCCAAGATTTGTTAGATAAACACACGTCTTATTGTAACAAACAAACGCCACAAGTTATAAACATGCCGCAGGAAGGCAAAAACATACTCCAGTTTAAGGGAACTCATTTGCAAGCACCTGTACCATTTGTGATTTATGCCGATTTTGAATCAATCATTGTCCCACTCGACTCAACCGAAACCTCCACAGATTTTGATCAAATCATTGCTCCCCTCCACCCTACTGAAGCTTCCACAGATTTTGAAACTATTACTACACCACTCGACTCCTCCGAAACCGCTGAAATAAAACCATATCAAATAGATATTGCACATCATGTGCCGTGTGGATATGCATTAATGATTATAGGCCCTGATAACCATACATATCGTCTCCATCCTGATGATGATGGTGTCAGAGTTTATCGTGGAGAAGATGCTGTAGATCATTTTCTTAATACTTTGATTCACATAAAAGATGAACTTTCGAAAAAACTTATAACTGTTGCACCCATGCAATTAAGCAAAGAACAGCAGCGCAAACATGATGCAGCAACAATTTGTTATATTTGCGGGAAAGCATTGGGAGAAAAAAAAATTCGTGATCACGATCACATAACCTCAGAATACAGAGGGGCTGCTCACCCATTTTGTAACCTCCAATATCAGCAATCCAAAACAATCCCAGTGGTTTTTCATAATCTCAAAAGATATGATGCCCACCTTTTGATGAGTAGGCTAGGCCGTTACAAAGATTATAAGATTGATGTAATTGCGAGTACCCTCGAGCAGTATATAAGTTTCAAATTAAAGAAACAGTCATCATCAGTTAGTCTATCTTTCATTGACTCGTACCAATTTCTCACGGCTTCCCTCGAAAAACTGACTTCAAATCTCCATTCACACCAGTTCGTGATTTTAAAAGAGAACTTTCCGGAGAACACGGATTTAGAAATGTTAAGAAAAAAAGGGACGTACCCTTACGAATACCTCTCAAGTTTCGAAAAGTTTAATGAGACCAAGCTGCCCGAAAAAACTGCTTTTTTCAGCACGTTAACAAATAAACATATTAGTGATGAAGAATTTGATCATGCTCTACACGTTTGGCAAACATTTAACATTCGATCGCTCGGTGAATATCATGATTTTTATGTAAAAACTGACGTAATTTTGCTTGCTGACGTCTTCGAAAATTTTCGAAAATTGTGTAAGCAATTCTATGATTTAGATCCTGCCCATCTAACAACATTACCCAGTCTGTCATGGCAAGCTTGCCTAAAAATGACTGATGTTAAATTAGAACTTTTAACGGACAACAACATGTTAGTTTTTATCGAACAGGGTGTACGTGGAGGTGTGTCCCAAATATCCCACAGGTTGGCAACTGCGAACAATGAGTTTTGTCCAAACTATGATTCATCTCAAGACAAATCGCATATCATGTATTGGGACGCAAACAACCTGTATGGATGGTGTATGTCTCAGCATCTACCGCATGGGGGGTTTCGGTGGGTCGATCCAAGACATTTCAACACAGAAAAAGTTTTAAATTTAAAGGATGATGACCCAATTGGTTTTATATTCGAGGTGGATTTGAAGTATCCTCAAAAATTACACAATCTTCATAATGAATTCCCTTTGGCTCCTGAAAAACTTTCGGTGACACATGACATGTTATCATCATATGCAAAAAGTTTTATACAGAAGGGATACAAGGGTGTTCCAAAACTGATTCCAAATTTGTTCGACAAAAGTAAATATATATGTCATTATAGAAACTTAAAATTGTATATACAACTTGGCCTAGAAATAACTGGATTTCATAAAGTTTTGCAATTTGATCAATCCCCTTGGCTCAAGAATTATATTTCTTTCAACACGGAAAAAAGGAAGCAAGCCACGAACGAATTTGAAAAGGATTTCTTCAAGCTCCTGAACAATTCAATATATGGAAAATGCATTGAGAATTTAAGGAAAAGGAGAAATATTGAATTAACCAACCAAACGAGGAGAGGTGAAAAGTTAGTGGCATCTCCAAACTATAAAGGCCACAAGATATTTGACGAGGGTCTCGTTGCTGTGGAAAGAAAGAAAAACAGTATCCTCATGAACCGACCCGTTTATGTCGGATTTGCGATACTCGAGTTATCCAAAGAACTCATGTATGATTTTCATTATAATTTTGTGAAAACAATTTATCCTGGAAATCATTCAACCCTTCTTTTCACAGATACGGACTCTCTGACGTATCACATTCGGACAAAGGACCTACAAAAGGATATGGAAACCAACAGCTCTCGGTTTGATTTTTCTGGTTATCCCAAAGACCATAAACTCTATTCTACTAAGAATAAGAAAGTTTTGGGAAAATTTAAGGATGAATTAAATGGAGCAGCTGCCTATCAATTTGTAGGTCTAAAATCAAAAATGTATAGTATAAAGTCCTCTATAGAAGAAAAAAAACGTGCCAAGGGGATATTGAAAAGGGTTGTTGAAAAGAAAATTGAACATAAAGATTACCTAAAATGTCTGATGGAACAAAAGACAACATATGAAGTGCAGACGAAAATTGGCCAGCGTTTACATCAGTTATACACCGTGCAATACAACAAAAAATGTTTGTCGGTGTTTGATGATAAACGATATTTGTTGCAAGATGGAATAACGAGCCTAGCCTACGGTCATCATGATATTTCTGAAATTCATAAAAATGTAAAATAATTTCAGAAAATAGAAAATGAAATGTAAAAAGAAAAAATTTAAATTGTAAATAGAAAATGAAAATTGTATATATATATCTAGAAAATGTGTGTAAATAGAAAATGAAATTTATAGAGAAAAAAAAAACAGAATTTTCAAAAAAGTGTGTGTGAATGTGTGTGTGTGGGCTTAAAGTGGTCAACCTCCTCGCGGTTAAGCCTGGGCAATGAGAGCTATGTATTTCACCAATTTGACTTTCGTCACTCAGACTAAATTCATTTTGATAAAATACAAAGTTCTTAGCTAATGACCACAAGTATTGATACTTTTTTAATTGTTATTTTATTATTTCAGATTCCTTGAATCCAGTCCTTGAAAATCCAGAATGGTAAGAAACTTTAAAAAAAAATCGGGGGGGGGGGGGGGGGTAGACCCTCTAACCGTTTTCCTGATTTTTATTCTCAAGGGAACGATTCTCTACTTTAAAAAAAAATAAGCCCCTCTCAAAAATTAAGCCCCCTCAAAAATTAAGCCCCCTCCAACATTTAACCCCTCCTACTATAGGATAAGTCTCCCAACAGGTGGATTCCACCCTCCTCCTCCATCCACAAGGTGGATTCCACCCACAAGGTGGATTCCACCCACATCCACCCACCGCCACCGCCTTATGACGCTGAACTGTCCTTTTTCCCCTACTGATGCACCTAATGTCTCCTTTTGCAATTTGCCGGGGCTCCGAAGCAGTTCAGGGAAATAAATAAAATTTTAATTGTATCAACATATTGCAAACAACTGATTTTTCTAAAAGCGTGTAGTATTTTATTCCTGCAAACATCACGAAAAATTAAAACCTTTTACAACTAAAGCAATGGAAAAATGTATGCATCTTATGGATTCTCTAGCACATCCAGTTTTTTACAAGGCTCCCAAATGGTCCGCCAACTGAATACCAATAAATTTTAACAGAAAATTTTATAGTAGGTTTGCGCTAGAATTAACTTTCAAAGGTGATTCCGAGGCGGTTTGTCAGAAAAATCTAAAAAGAAAAATTTTCTAAAAAAAATATTGGTATTCAGTTGGCGGACCATTTGGGAGCCCCGAGTTAAGAGGCAAATTGATTTCAAAGAAAATGGGAGCCATAAAAAGAAAGATTGTTTAGACGTGGTTAGTAGCCACATGAGAAAATTAAGTTTAATAAGATAAAATAAGAAAATAAAAATAAATTAGTTTATAAAAGTTTAAGAATATAAAAAAGTAAAGAGTATAAAAAAATCCATTAGATCCAAACAGTCAAAAAAGAACAAGTCGAAAATGCTACCGTGGGGAAACCCCATAAAAAAAAGACTCCTTTCATAGACCTGTCCTGGATTTTTCCTGTCATTATAGTAGTTTAAAAAGATATAAAGTGCTGAAAAAACAGAATAACAGAAATAAAAAAATTAAATTTTTAAAAGAATTAAAAAAATACATTTAAAACATACAAAAATAGACAAAGAAATATCAAGGATAGATGAAAATGAGGAGAATTCAAACTAACAAGACATTTAAAAACAGTATAAATATGATAAAATTAAAAGAACGGTCGTCGGCTGAACAGTGCTGAACAGTGGGACAGCGTTGATGGGGTTTCCTAGTTGTCAGGCAACTTAACACCCAGGCTGTAGATATGATGTCTTACAAATTAATGAGCCATTGGGAAAAAGAGAAGGTGTAGTTGTTTAAAACTACATTATAAATGAAAAAAATATTAAAGATAAGTACTAGCATAAGTGCTTCAATTTTAGACATAAAAAAGTTAAAGTTAAGTTTAAGAACTTGAAAAGGAAGTTAAAGTTATATTTAAATATAGGTATAGCTTTAGTTGCAAGAACTACGATAAGAAAGAATAAAAATGTGAAAAAGAAATAAGAATTATCACTAGTTCAAAGTTTACACTCGCCAAGCTTGGGCAGGAAAAGCGGTAAAGCAAGGCAGCAAGGCCACTACTTTAACTAAAAAAGGCACTAATCAGGGCAATATATATATAAAAAAAATTCTTTTTTTCCTATATATATACAATATATATATATAGATAAGGTGTTTTAAGTTTTTTTAAAAAATATAATATATAAGAAGAAAAAGGATGAGAAAAATATGAAAAATAGACAGAAGCAATCTGGTGCGGTGAACACAAAGCTCACGGGGATTCCATAACAGTGGAATATTTAGGGCGCTTTCGATGGTGGGGCTCGAAGGCATCATAGTCATGAAGCTCTGCCACGATATCATTGGGAAGATCATACAATGTTGAATAGAATTTTTTAGCTAGATCTCTTATTCTTTTCCTTAAGGTGGTTGTTTTAAGGTTTCTACGGACGGTGGTATTGCGCGGGTATTTGGAGGCGCCACGAACGATACGAAGATTCTTGTTATGCAATCTACTAAGGTTATCCATGGTGGACTTTCAGGTAAAGCCCCAAACCGGACTGGCATAGGTAATGATAGGAAGGATACATGAATTATATAGAAGGAGTTTATTATAGATAGAGAGGGTTTTACTATTGATAAGAGCTTTAAGAGAGATAGAAGCTCCAGAGACTTTCCCTGTGATGGAAAGAATATACTTGCTTCATTGAGCCTATGGTCAAGGATGACCTCCAGGTACTTCGCTTCATCAGACCATGAAATAGTAGTATTATTCATTGTTAGTTTAGGAGGATAGATAAATTTACGAGAAAAATAAACAGCAGAAGTTTTATTTTCGTTTATAAGGACGCACCATAGGGTAGGCTGCACCAGTGCAGGAAGTCTTACCACCGCATAACTTAAGACTTTGATTACACATCTACATAAAAAATCTGGTGGAAATATTAATTTCTACTAACGAGTCTTTTTCTTTCGTTTCTTGGTTGCAGTATATGAAAAATTTAGTAATAAAGAGTCGATCAAAATAAGCGAACAATTATAGTTTTAATGGCAATTTGCCATGTTAAATTTCGCCTCACTACATGATTTGCGGCTAAGTGTTAACAAACAACTCCACGTTTCCTGCTGGACAAAGTATTCCGACTTAAAAAAAGAAACTGTTTCATTTTTTCAAGAGGACGCAAAATGAAAGTTTAACTTCAAAGAAAATAATGACATAACTTGACAAAACAAATAATAAAAAAGTACTAAAACGTTCTTGGTAAGGTACCGAGTAGTTCATACTATTGCTTCAAAGTAGTTAACAAAAAAATATTAATTTATTCTGCAATATTCCTTTGTCAAATAAAACCCATCACTCACAAAGCTATAAGGGCACTGTAATATGTAGGCCACAACAATTCAACACGCCAGGGGATAAAATACTTATTCTTCAGGATGAATTCTTCTCATCAAATGAAATACCAGGGGAAAATTGAACTAATTTATGAACTAGTGATTGACAGCCATAAAGGATCACAATGCCACGTATTAAGGATTAAACAAAGAACTATAAATGCAGAAATAGCATTTTTCATGGACATTTGCTAGCCTCGAGAAAAATATCTGCTGAACTGATAATAGTGTAAAATGAAGCTATCAAAATGATAAACTATATAAAATTATTATAATCTCTTCGAAAGTAGACATTTGAAACTAGTGAAGGTATGTTCTCCATCAGTTCTTTCTGCTGCATACATGCAACATGTTTTATGGATCATGATGAAAGGTGGGTTCACAAATTTTCATATTTTGCTACTATACTACGAAAAATGAACGAAACAAATCGATAATTGATTGAAACAAAGAGAAATTGCTGCATTTTTTAAAGCAACAGAGAAGTGTCTATTTTTAAGAGAAAAGTTATGCATTGGTTGGAACGTATAACAAAGGAAGATATTGATTACCTTTCTTTTGCAGAAACGTTTTTGAATGTAAACAACATGCACTTTCAAGATGAAATACAGAAAACTATTCATGCGCATCTTGGAACTCTGAAAAGCTGTTTTATCAGTATTTTCTAACAGATAAGTAGAAGACACCGGAGAACTTTAAATGGGTGGTTCAATGTGTTCAGTGACAATAAAAATAATTAAACCATTATAAATTCAAAGAAATTCAAAATCCACATAGATATGACCTAACGTAGTTTCGCATCAATAAAAAATGCATTTGAAAACATAAGTCTACCAGAATTTTGGTACAGTTTGACAAATGATATTTAGAATGAAATTGTAAATATTTGCATATGTAAATGAAAAATGCAATACTGTAATAAAATAATACAGTAATAAAATTGTTCTGATGAAATAAGAAATTTAAAAGTTTAACTTACACATAATGTGCTTTATTATTTAACAGATGATAAAAACGTTAAAAGATGCTAAACTACATTATACAATTCCTAGCAATTTTAACTATATACATAGCCATCCTGAGGGCCAAAATACAAAACTGATTATACTAACGTCTTGTTTAAAAAATTCCCTCTCTTGGTAAGGGAAACAGGAAATGCTTATTTCTTCATCCGGGTTATTTGGGGGATGCCACTTACTGTTGGTGTAGTAGACGCGCAATTTTACGAACTCCTATTTGTGAATTCTTCATTTTTACGAAAGGGTGTACTGGTCCCGATCAGCATCATATTGAACTAATGTTAAAATACGCTAACTTTTATGAACAAAAAAGACACAAACTCTCTTTTAAACAAACTTAATCTTTTGGCAGATTTTCAAATTCTCTCCAATTTCTTTCTCTTTTATTCATCAGGAAATATAAAACACCCAGCTGTTTCAAGAACGTTAAAAAGCTCCCAATCAGCGTACTTTGCTAACAAGAAAGCCTGGATGACTGGCGAAATATATCAGAAGTGGTTGAAAGATTTCGATTAGCATTTTGAAAAAAAGAACCGCAAAATTCTCCTGATAGTAGACAACTGCAACGCACACATTGAAGTTCCTATGCTCCAGGCGGATGCGGGTGGTGTTCCTTCTATCGAATGTCACGTCAGTTTTACAGCTGATGGATCAAGGATTGGTTAATTTGTTCAAAATGAATTACAGGAGACTGCTTTTGAAAAGAATCACACTCAATTTAGAACTTGAAAAACATTACGACGTTGATGTACCCAGTGCAATGCATTTAACCGTCACCGCACTGAATGATGTTTCACAAAATACAATTTCAAACTCATTTCGACATGCAGGTTTCATGAAAGAAGAAGCAATCGAAGAAATCAGAAGCTATAGTGATGCCCCCTAAATGAATCATTGATGCAAGATTTCGAACGAGGGATCCCCACCATCCTGTAGACCTAACTTTCAGAGATTTTCTCGCTGTAGACGAAAACGTATCCTGTATTGAAGAAGTTTCAGACGATAGAATCTTCGGGGAAATATTGGACAATCACACGGGAGAACAATCGGATGCGGAAGGTGTGCAAATCATTCCCTGTCCTACTCTTAAAGAAGCTACTGAACGCTTCTTAGGACTTCGTCGTTATTTCAAATAAAATGACAATATTGAGATTCTTTCCCAGTTTGATAGCCTTGAATCATATATTTATATCAATGTTTCAATGAAACAAACAAAGGTAACTGAATTTTTTAAGACAAATGATTAAAGGTGAGTTATTTCACGTTTCTTCTTTTTTTTTTCTTGCATCCTCCCATTTACGAATTTTCGATTTTACGAACACATTATAGGGATCCGCTCGTGTTCCTAAAATCGAACGCCTACGGTATATGAGTGAGAGGGGAGAGGAGAGAAAAAAATGGATGGGGTGGGGAGTAGAATATTATTCGTTTTAAAATTCCTTAAGCAAGTCCAACCATGTACTGCGTACGTTATATGATCAAATGTCATTATAAACTGTATTTTGTTTATTGATAATTTCAATTAAGTCACGGATGATTAAACAATGATAATTTTTAAGGGGCATATAAATTATTTTTAAGATGATATTTAGCATTCTACTTGTTTATTTGCTTAAGGCTGTTCCGACGTTCACTGCTCAACCAGCCCGAAACTTTCTGACAAAATGACGGACTTATATTTAAAAGGTATAAAATTGAGAGGCCTGACTCTGGAAGTGATTTCGAATCAAGATGGTTATTCCATTTTTTCATATATATAGTAAAGCGAGGAGAGTCTGCGCACATTTCAAAATAATAATAATAATAAATCTAAATATTAATATTTAGCTAAACTATGCATGAATAATTTTGACTTCATTTGTTTTTTATGCATTTCCATTGTTACTTTGTTGTTATACTGTAATTTAATAGTACAGCAGTAATAAAACCAAGAAAACTATTTTGCGCAATCTCTCCTTACAGGGTAGGAGAGAACGCGCACATGGGTAGGAGAGATTGCGCACATAGGTAGAAGAGATTGTTATTAATAACAACTAAAATTAAATTGTTAACAGTAATAATTACACTTAATCGACATTGTTGAAAGGTTTTTGTGAGTAAATATTATTGTATTAGGAGTGAATATTTCAACCAAATGTTTAAATAATAAATAAAAGAAAGAATTATTTTAACAACAGTTAAAAATTTTATTTTAAGAAGATTAAAATATCAGAAAAAGCAAGCCCTACTAAGATTGCAAAATAACATTAATCTAGTTGAACATGTTTAACTTGAAAATTACTTCATTTCCATTTCCACAGTTTCATTGCGAAGTTTGTTTGCGAACCGAAGTTGTCGTCCTCCACAATCGATGCACTTATTGTTGTAAATAGTGCATCTTTCGTGCAACCACTTGCAACAAGCAACACATTGAATCCAGTCAGTTGTCGAAGTTGTCTCCTGGTACGGTTACAGACATTCAGTGCACTCATCCTCATTGACCTTCGGTTCTTTTCCTTGAGTTTTTTTATTTTTTGTGGAAGCACCTTATCTTCAGCAGTTTTTTTTTTTTTTTTTTTTTTTTTTTTTTTTTTTTTTTGTAGCGGCATCCTTCTTAAGTCTTTTTTCATGTATATTTTGTTGATCAGTAACATTAGTTACGCTCTGTTTCCTTTTGATTTCGATGACATTACACTACTTGGAATGGGTGAAAGCTTTTCTAAAACATTGTATTAGAAAATTTATTTTAGTTAACAAAATTAATTTATTAGCAAATTAATTGCTCATAAATTAAAAAATATACATAAATATTTAATTAAATTATTAACAAATATATTATTAATTTATTAACAAAAATAATTACATAAAATTCATTTAATAACAACTGTATTATTAATTTATTAATAAAATTTTTATCTGCAAAAGTATTTTTTTGCAAATTAATTTGTTGCCAAATTTAGTTTTGATAATTATGTGTTTTTCCGAAATTATTTCAAAATTGATTCATTCATATGTTTTACACGTAATTTGCAATTCATGCAAATATATCAATAAGCTTAAACTAGCACTTAAACTTATGGGGAAATGCGCCATCTCTCCTAAGTAGCAGATGCGCAAACTCTCATATTTTGGTAGGAGAGATTGCGCGGCCTGTTATTTAAATATGGCCACTTCTAAAATGAATTTTTGGTGTTTGCATACTTAGTCCAGGTTAGTAGTTTATAAGAAATCGTTTAAGTTCAAAATGTTTTGCATTATTGACGCTCTATAAAAATTCTGACGAACAGTTATGAAAATTCAAGCACTTACTTTGGGGAAAAAAATAGCACTGCTTTATCCAAGACGCTTGGAACAATCAATATGCACATTCATGTAGACACTGCAATAATGCTGCTGTACAACTACCTGGAGTCGCTGGGCGCGCACTCTACTCCTTCCCGTCGAATCTCTTTGCGCGCAATCTCTCCTACCGCGCGAACACTCCTCGCTTTACTATAAATTACCTATTGAGTTAAAAGCAAGTTTGATCACGTGACAAGACGTTTTTCTCCCTTCTCTGACTGGTTTTTTAACTTTCATCCGGAAATTCTTTTCAAAACGCCAACTTTGACAGTATTTTCTGAAAGATCTATTGCGTTTACGAAAAAAAACGGAAAACGTCTTTCGATGACATAGATTCTGAACAACAATACCTGCCAATTTCATGCGCTTCCGAACAAAAATGAATTAAAACTTATGCTATTAAGTTACCCTTTTGGATTTGCAATCAGTCTTAAGTGAGAATTTTTTCAAAGTGTTTCACATGGGAAAAAAAAAAAAAAAAACGCAAAATGTTTTTATTTGGTTTTTTTTTTTTTTTTTTTTTTTTGTGAAAACCACCCCATGTGTACCCCTAACATCCCATTATAGTATATATGCTGCCGTTGAAAAACGCTTTTTATTTTAAGCATATTTATTTTATTTGACATAAAATAAAACTGCTTCAAATATTTATATATATATATTTTTTTGGAACTTCTTACAGTAAGCATTAGACATCAATAATCAACTACTATTTATCAAAAACTATTCAATAAAATTCATTAATTAGCTAACATGCAATAGTTGAAATTTACTAAGAAAAATTATTCTTAGAAAAGCCGTTATTCTTAAAAATTACTCGACATTATTTTTAAGCTGAAATAATAAAGAATTTCCTGTTTAGTCACTAACTCTAAGCAATTAAATATTTATCTTCACATTTATGTTTATTAATGGCTTAGAAATAAATAACTACATGCATAATAATTGGCGTCGTCTGTCATTCTATAATTATATGGCGCTAATTGTCGCCATAACTCAATTGTTGAATATCAAGCGTTTCTTACTTCTTGAAGATTTACATTTCCCAACATATTTACGTGAGAAGATAAAGACATTTTGTAGAACTTGTGTTTGCATAAAAAAAATATAATTAAAAACAGAGGATGAAAATTATAAACGAAAATTACGTACACAAGAAAATTAACAACTAATCGTTTGCGAGAAAAACTAATGGTTGTTTTGAATGTTGTTCTTATCAACTGAAATTGCAAATATACGATTACATGTTTCTCAAAATAGATTTATCAAATTTAATTTCAGTAATTGCGTTTCAGGGGTCTTTCCGATTATTACTGTTATTTTTAATTAAAAGAAGTTATCTTAGAAATATTCATAGATTTTCCTCTAAGAGCTGAAAAAGTAATTTAAACTCATTTTTTAAAAAGTGGAAAAAAGATTTTTATCTAAGGATCTGGATTGCGGTCTCAGAAGAAATAAGATATTATTGCACTCAAATGAAAGTAAATAAAATAATTTTACACGAAGACACTTAATTTTTTTATTTTGGAAATTAATATCAAAATAATTATTGCTCATACATTGTTACATGAGTAAACTAACAAATGGGTAAAAAATAATTACTCAAAAAGGAATCATGTCATCAAGAATAATTGTCTTCTTTGTTGTTTAACCCCTTAACGGTCACATTAAATTACGATTTAAAAATTAATATTGCTTATTGGCACCACTTTTTTGAAAAAGAAATATTCACCTTATTTAATGTAAGGTAAAATGATACAATAATAATGCCTAATACACAATTTTATAAAACTGGTGGGAATCAAACAATCTGAATAAAATACACAGCCCATGAATATAACGGGAGCGAATTAAAGGGTTAAAACCATTGTTCAGTAGTGGATAAAAAAGAATAACCTACAACTAATTCGGCCAAAAATAGCCCTATAAAAATATTACTGGTACCAGCCGATTAATAATAATGTCTACTATAAAATGTGGTGCGTGTATTAGGACATGTTGGCCGTTTACATATTAGAATTGTACCAAGTTTGATTTTTCGAATGCTAACATCCACTTTTGGCACCATATTTAATTTCCATGGATCTAGATAGCATAGAAAAAGGTATAGTTTATATACTTTTCTTAAATTTTCAAAGAGTTATATAAGAAAATATATTAGGATTTTATCCATAAATTTCGAAAAATAAAATTAATATCTTACAATGAAAAGATCACAGATAAAATTCAGAGGAACACTCAAATGTTTACCAGAAGAACTATTTGGAAACTTTAAACATAAGTTACGCTAAATTTTTTATATGTAAAAAATTCCCAGTGGCAGCGTAAGATTTTTCTTTTCTGTGCTTACTAATGTTAATGGGAGACGGTCACCTTAGACCGGGATGTCAAGCTGTTTCCCATCCGATACCAATAAAATTTTATAATTTTCATTGCATTATCTAATCACCAAATCTCTGAGATTCAGGAAGTCGACTATTTCTGTGAGATAACTGTGGTATCCGGCGGACCACAGCTTGACAGCCTCACACGGTTGGAAAAAAAAATATATTTTTTTACATCTCGAAATCTTATCATTAGAATGACTTTTGTTTTGAAGATTGCGGTTCGTTTTTTGAAAAACGTGAAGTAAGTCATAATTTAAAAAAAGATGTAATACGAATTTATTAATAATTTTGGCAATGAAAAAGATGTTTTTGAATTGAAAAAAACACCTGAATAGGGGAGAGTAGCCATATTAATTTGGCTTTAATTGGACCAAATTAATCGCCGCTTTAATTGGACCGTTGCCATTCTGCCGTTAATTACAGGAAGAGACCCCCATCTACCACTGAAATACTACTCATCAGAATGACATCACTCATGATTAGAAGAAGCAGCCGCCTACCACGTGCTGTTTTCAGACAATTTAAAAAAACCTAAAGTTAGCTGTTTTGATCTAAATTTTTCCTACTAAACGTAAGTGAATATCTTAAAACTAAGGTAAGTTCTTATGTTTTCATATGCACATATGAATTCATCTGTTTATTGCACATATTTTTCACGCGGATTTGTTTGATTTCGTTTTTGTTCTTAGTCTTGAAATTAACTAACTAAAAATAAACTGTTTACTAAAAAGGTGCATAAAAATTTATTAAAATATACCGTTACAAAATGAACTGGTCTTTAAAAACTTAAAAACCATCGATGTTAAAATCATAATGAAACAGAAAAGATGATTCCTGAGATCTTTCGATCGCTAACGCGATCATTTTCAAAGGATACTTTCACTGGAATGTCGCATTCACTGAGCTATTTATACACCAGTCTGGGAAAAAAGGGGTCAGTCTATTATTTGTTGGGGGTGTCTATGAAATTGTTTCGTTCCAATGCTGAAGTGTTAGATATTTTCAAAATGTTAAACCAAATTTGAGGTATATCATAAGATAAAACATCGTTACATACATTATTTTCTTTACTTAAAATTTCCAATGATTCCCTAATTCTCAAAGTATAATGATCATCTTTTTCTGTTTCATTATGATTTTAACATCGATGGTTTTTAAGTTTTTAAAGACCAGTTCATTTTGTAACGGTATATTTTAATAAATTTTTATGCACTTTTTTAGTAAACAGTTTATTTTTAGTTATTTTAACGCAAGGTGAATTTGTCATTCCACTCTGAGCTCATTTGAGTTCTATGTTTTTCAATTTGAAATTAACTGTTTTAAAAAAGGGCGCAGTTGCCGTAATTGGGCCTATTTAAGTTGCTTAAATTGGACCAGATATGCGATCATAAATTTGAAAAATAAGTAATGAATTTCGAGGGTGGTACGCTTTGTACACTATTTTTTTATATTTTATAATGGATTACTATCTCATGCAAGTTTTTTTTGCATATCTGGATTAAATTTTTATGCAGTTTAGGCCTATATAAACATAAAAATATTTTTACATGTCTATGCAATAAATTTTATTTGCAATGTCTTTTATCGTGTATGTAATTGTATTTATTTTCTTTGAATTCTTTATTCCTATAGCATATTTGATTTACAAAGTTAAATTCAAGCATTTTCCTGGTGCAGGATATTTGTGATGGAAGACTTTTTACAATTCTGGAGGATGGATTTATACTCTTTTGCCATGAAAACGCATAAAATCTCAAACCTTGACAAAAATGTTGAAAAAGACATAGACAAACTGTCTGGAAGAAAAACACCCGTGACAGCAAAAGCTGTTAAAGATATAGGATGCAAAAAGCAGATAGTAAGTTGCGAAGAAATTGACCTGCAACAAGGTTGCAGATACAAATCCTGACCAAAAGGAAAAAAAAATCATTAGAAATGTTATTTGCCTTGCTAAATTCAGTTAAATCAAAGTACAGGGGAGCCAAAAAACAGTTGTGTTAACATCATCGCCATATAAACTAAACCTTGAAATAAAAAAAAGGACAAAAAGGAAGCTTTCACAGTACAAAAGCAATTGGAAGATCGAGTTTTAAAAAATAGGCGTAATGCAATTAGCAAGAAAATGATGGAAGAGAAGAACTACAAACATAATGTAAAGAAAACTTCTGGTTCGAAAAACAGTCTGATAATTCAGAATCTAAAAAGAAAAATCTAGACAGTGATGATTGGTTTTGCCTAATTTTTAAGAAAAATAAAATACCAGAAATGATTCAGTGTTCAGATTGCCATATACGGTTCCATGTTGTGTGCGCTGGAAAACAAAAACAATAAACAAAATTCATGTATAAGCTTTGCATCACCCCTTACATGATATTCAAGTAACTAACAATTTAGTTCCATAATTTCTATTCTTAATTACTGACAACTTTGATTTATATTTTGAATACATTTTGATTTAAAACAATTACTCTTATTTTCAGATATTTGATTTCATTATATTTCATTGATGTTATTTTGTTTGATTGTTATATTAATCGCAAACTTTGCTTTTAATAAAATTAGTTATATTCCCTAGTCATTAAAGCAACCTGATATTATTTGGTCCAATTTAAGAGACAACTTAGGCGACCACTTGCTGAATTTGTACCACTTTTGACAAATTTTTCAAATTAAAATAAAATTTAAGATTTTAAAAAAGAAATTGTTCTAAAGATTTATTTAGTTAGTAGATGAATAGATTGACCTCGTGTAGACCCGTTTTGCAGATATTTCAAAAATTAAGTGAGTTACACCTGAAAATAAGTGAAGTGGTCCAAATTCGGCTACTCTCCCCTATATTTGGAACTATTCATTAAAAAAAAGAAAGAGAGAAATTTCAACTGGCTGCTGCTTTGGGAAGATAAACTTTCTGACGTACAATTAATGTTAGCATCGTCAAATTTTGACCTCTTGTAGCTCTATAATGATTTAAGGAAAATGTATAAACTATACCTTTTTCTGGGCTTCTTTGTACCAAAGAGCTCAAATATAGTTTCAAAAGTTAATGTTACCAATGGGAAAAAAACAAAGCTAGTACAATTTTTATATGTAGACTCCCCCAAACCCTAATTCGTATGCATCATTTAAGGTAGAAGTTATTATCAATCGGCTGGTATCAGTAACATTTTTTTATTATAATTTTTGCCCAAATAACTGCGCATGCAGTTGAGAGGATTCTTCTTTTTCAACTACTGTGCATGTTTCACTTATTGTATTGTTTCAACTAAAATACTTACTCATCAATAAAAAATATGTCGAATATATAATTTAAGTTGTAGATAACAAAGTTCAGTATCTTCAAAAATTATGTTAACGGAAGTAAACTCACTCACAATTAAGTTCACATTATGCGAAAATCCACCCGCAGTACATACACGTGAATGGCCTGATAAACACATAAATACCATAATCAAGTAAAATACCGGAAAGTTTCACAATTAATGTGCTAATAAAATAATGATTCATCTAAAACACCTTTGTTGCTGAAGATAAAGGAAAATTATATCTATGATACATGAGAATATCCATTAGCTAGAAAAGACTCAATATTTAAAAGTTAGTACAAAATTTACTTTTAAAAAAAGCTTTTTTACTTCAAAATTGACTTATTTTTGCTTTGAGATAATGAAGCGATCGAGAGATTTACTCTTTAGTGACACTGAGCAATTAAAGATTTAAGGGAACATTATATCTTCACATTTATGTTTATTAATGTCTTAAAAAATTATTGCATGCGTAATAATTGGCATTGTTAGTCATTCTAAGATAATATGGCGCTAATTATAGCTTTTATTAAATAACAAGTATCTCTCATTTCTTGAATTTTTTCGTTGCCTATTATAATCATCTTTCAAGATAAAGACACATTGCAGAATGTGCGTTTGTTGTAATAGATATTTCTAATTAAAGATAGCGGATGAAAAAAAAGATAAATAAATATCAAGCACAGAAAAAGATTGACAACTAATAGTTTCCAAGAAAATTTGATAGTTGTTTTGAAATTGTTTTCATCTACTGAACCTGCAAACATGTGATATGTGTTTTTCAAAAGAGATTCATCAAATTTAATTCCGTTTATAGCATTTAAGCAATCTTTCCTGAATTATTTTATTATTATCGGGAATACAAATTAGTTCGGTCCGTTTCTTTGTGTTCAAATATGCTTTTATTTCAAAACAAAATGAATGAACAGATTAATCAAAGTATTGTCCATCGCTGGTTACTAGTTTTTTTCACCTCTCAAGCGGTTTTCGATTTCTATCTCGAAAAAAATAATTCATCTTTTGATGCGATCCAAGTTTGGAGACAATTTTCGATTTCTGCGAAAGAAGTGAACCGTTGACCTGCTAAATCGTGCTGCATCCGTCGGAACAACCAGTAATCAGAAGGAACAATGTCCGGAGAATACGGCGGGTGCTGTAAAACATACCACTTGAGCGTTTTCAAATATTTGTTTACGACTTATACAAAACATCGCCTTTCAACGTCACTTTGTTTCTATTCATAAGGCACCCAATTCCCTTGTTTTTGAATAAATCCGATGGATTTCAATCGTGTGGAAATGGTTTGTTGACTCACTCTCAATGATTCTGCAAGATCCTGTTGCGTTTGACTCGGATCTTCATACAGTAATGCCTCTACATCTTTGTCTTCGAATTTTTTTTTTTTTTTTTTTTGGCTGTCCAGAGCGTGGCTTATCTTCAACGCTGAAATCATCCTTTTTTAACCCTAGAATGCTACCCCTTGAAAAACATACGGGAATGATAACCATTCGTCTCCGAGACGAAATGTGGGTAGGTGTGCTTAAAATCCGTTTTAGAAGCTAATTGGAATAAAATTATGCTGATGACTTTATCATTCTCAACCTTCAATAAGGCAAAAACATGATTTATTTATTTTTAAAGCAATCTTTGCACATATTAGCGTGATGGTCACCACACATTGATTTGGAACACATTAGACAAAAGTTGCGCGATACTCTGTGCAAATTGAATGGCAAAAATTATACTTTTTTTTTTACATTCAGATTTTCCGGGTTATTGAATGTTCACATCCTACTTCAAAAGTTCATTTATAAGTGTCCTTGATGATTTGGGAAAAGTTGATACGCTGAGACGTTTTTTCATCTGTGGAGCAAGAAGATCTTCACTTAGCTTTATGGCTAATTTTTTTCGGGATAATTTTTCGGATTTTTGAGCTATGCTATGCACTTATATAACATGTGCATTCACTAAACGTATATTTATCATACCATAAAACCCACAAAGATGTCATCGGCGTGTTTTCTTATCACATGACATGTAGACACATCTTATCAGATGTGCCTACAGCTTCTTTTGTGGAATTATAAAATTCTATCGTTTCCGTTTTTCTATTTTCTTGATTAACGTTTGTATTTTCGTGGAACATAGACAGAAGAATAACATGCTTTTTTAGTTTTCTGTAATGAAATAATAATAAACTTGTCTTTGTCACATGACTCAAAAATTTTCCGAATATTTCCAACTAATTTACTTTTATTTGATACACTGCGACTTTAAGTTTAAGCTTCAAAATTTGACTTTGCATTTTCATCTTTCTTGGTTTATTGTTCAAGCATTGTCTTTTCTTAATCTTATTCGTCAAGGAATAATTCATCATTTTCACCCCTATCACTATCTGCGAATTCGCCATTTTCAACTTCAAAGTGATCTTCATTTTCTGATTTATCCCCAGAAATAAAATTTTCTTAATTCCTTAGTCTTTATAATAGTTCGCTCCCGGATAGCCTAAGGTCTGCCTCAAAAAAATTCTCCAAAAGTTTTTTTTTTTTTTTTTACACGTCGCGGAATCACAGGAAAAAAATACTAAGACAGATTCTCAAATGCAGACATTACTGCTAACCATTCGTCTTTGAGACGAATATTGTTCTCAAAATGTCGCGTGCACAAATATTTCGGGACGAAGGAATATCCTTAAGAGTAGTAGCCGAGGTCAAATGAAGGTACTGACTTGCACCACCCATTTCCTGTTTTGGGGGAGGCAGGTCAAGACTATTTGTTATGAGCTTCGTCCAGGAGACGAAGGGGTAGCATTCTAGGGTGAAACGTCGAAACCATTCCCTACATGATTTATCATTTGGAGAAGCGTCACCATGAACTTCAACAAGCATTTGATGGGCTTCAGCTTGTAGCGGACCGCTAATACAAGCCAGCAATAAGTAACCAATAAACTTTCATCGCCACTTGGCGAGTTAGGACTTTTGTGGCAACCTCAAATGTTAACGAACGTTTTGGGAGGATCACAGTCAGTCTGCACTCGTGCTGTCGTCTGTGGATGTCGTTAGCTATGGCTACAGTTTTGATACGCGTTTCTAATATTTAATCTCTTAATCTATTCTTAATCCAACTTTAATTTGCTTTTTTTTATTAAGATTGTTACTGTTTTTACTTTCCAGGCTTGCATTATTTATTATTTCTTATGTATTATTCTTTATTATTACATAACGTAATTAAGCTAACTTCATGGCACGCTTGAAACCGCGTGCAAAAGCTGCACTTTTCTTCCAATTAACCCTCTCGCTGTGTAATTTTTTAACACTTTCCATCAAAGTTGAAAAGTACTTATGACTTCGGTTTGTCTAGCCGTCTGTCCATCTGTCCTTCTGTTCGCGCTCTAATTCTCGTAAATATACTCAGATTGCCCTGAAATTTTTAGATGTTATTGACGTTTACCTTAAACGAACCCTATTTCAAATGAAGTTTTTAGCATGTTTAGTTTATTTACATTAGTCAAAAGTATTCCGGTACATTACGGCCAATGGGAAAAATCCTTTCAAATGAATTTTAAAGATGTTACACCCTTGCAAACATAATAAAATTGATATGCATCTACGAAGTGCACTAAAATATGCATTCTGTAGAATATGCTGTGCAACGAATAGTTACTGTTCATTTACACGGCCACAAAAACAAATTCCATTACATAATGGTGTGGGGGGAAATTATTTGCGGCGTATTTTAGTTATGTTAAACTATTTCACATAAAATGAAATTGATATACGTCGATGAGGATTACTGTAAGCTATTTAATGTATAATACGGAGTGCATAGCATTTACAGGGATACACAAAAGATTTCAGCTCGTATATTCTATCCGAAGTACTGTATATTAGCGATGGCAGGAAATGCATTTTTAATTATGATATGCGCTTTTAAGTTTCACTGTATTTATGCATACTATATGGTGTGCATAAATGCTATAGTTGATATACAGGGCGACACAAAAGAATTCGTAAAGGTTATTAACTTTGAGCGTAAATTGCTTATAGGTTGTTTTAAATGTGTTATGCATTTTTACGTTGAACTGCATTTCGTATACTAAGAAATGTTTGTAAAATATAGATAAAATGATATACATGGTCACGCAAAGAATTGAATTCGGGGGTCATTGCTGACTTCAAGGACCGCGGTAGCCACATTTTCGATGCGAGAACACTGGATTTACTTTCTTCCTCTACCTTGAAGCAGCAGCGTGCGAAGTGAAAAGTGCGCCCGGGGCAAAGTTTCAATTTGGCGCCCCCCCCCCTTCCCAATTTTTCTTTGTGACAGGCGTGACAAAATTGAAAAGTACAGAAACAGAAACAAAGTCTATTGAATACATATTTCGCGTTTATTTTGAAACTTTGGGTTTAATTTTAATTCAGAAATTTCAAAAAACTAAGTAACATAAAAGAAAATTGCACTTATATTTTGGAAAAGGAAATCTGGAAAATGAGTGTAGAAAAAATTTGTATAACGGTACAGTATAACAGTTTGGAACCCTTTTATATTCCAAGAAAGAAACCCCATGCTATTTTGATAGAATATGTTTTCGTCACAAGTACAGGCTTGGAACAAAGAAAGTTAACAAAAGAGCCAAAGACAAAAACCTGAAACAAGTTCTGAAAAGAAAGAAATCCTTATTTATAAATTTGTATTTCGGTGTGAGGTAAAGGAGAGTGCACTAACTTTGAAATGAAAAATGTTCGTACTTTCACTGAGAAAAAAAAAACCAATATTTAAGTATACATTTTTTTTTTTTTACAAAAAAAGAAGAAAAAGACGAGGTTTGTACTATAAATTTGTCGCCCCCTCAAGTTCCGCGCCCGGGGCGACTGCCTCATTCGCCGCCCGCTTCGCATGGGCCTTGAAGACTACTAAGTTGTACAGTTATTTCAAATTTCTTTATCATATCTTGCGTAAGGCGAATGGAGACACCTGACATCCAACTCTTTGTATCTGCTTCATACGGCTAAATTCTTTTATAGCTACAACGGAGTTCTGCTGGTCTGTTAGAACGATTGTACCAGTAGCTCTTTTTTTTCGCAATGTAAGTATGATGTGCAGAGAAATAACTATAATGCTCGTTCAGAATCCGCTTTCTTTTTAACTAAAGAATAATGCTAATAGACATGCGTTGCAACTCAAATGATGTTTCACGTTTTCAATGTATGCAAATAAATACCATATGTGTTACAGCTCCATCTATTGGTGAATTTTCATAATAAAGTTTTTTATTTGATAAATGTGAAGCACGTTATTTGAATTATCTGCATTTCAAACTTGATTTCATTTGGACCAATAGAACATATTCTAGAGCTGTCTGAAGTGGGAAATTTATTTCTTGCAGTCTCCGCATGGTAGAGTGAGTGTGCCAGTTGTTTTCTGAGTATTGGATATGCCGTTTTCTACTGTACGAAATATCCTACGGCGGATTTTGGATTTTTATTGGCCAGCTTCACTTTATTAATATTATTCATTATTTATAGAGCGAATTAAATGTTTTATGTGTATTACAGCACCCAAGGGTAAATCCGACTAAGCTCGACCTAGATTGGAACATGGAATCATCTGGAAGTCCAATAAATGAGTCAGGAAATAAATCAGATTCATTGGAAACGAGTACGAGATCTTCAGCAATTTCGGACACATCATGCATACACTCCTTTCAATATTTATCACCATTCAGAGCAATTACCATGATAGCATGCGAAAAACTGATTGGTCTCGACGATTCAAATGATATGATGAAAAATATCTTGGAAAAAGAACAAAACACAGCTAAAGAGGAGGAGAAAAGAACAATAGAGGCAAGGAAGAAAGGGATAGTGACCGAAGCAACTCAATTTACACCATTGCCTCTGAAACAAACACTGCAAATAATGAATTCCAATAAACATTCACAGAAAAATAATATAAATCCTAACCAAAGATTACAGAAAGAAATTCTAACAAACAACCCAAAAGTTAGTTTGGTCAGATTAGACCAAACACCAAAACAATTAAACTACAATACAACACCGAACTCAACAATGAATTCCTTGTTGAACTCAACAGTGGACTCTCCGGAAAGCATAAACATACATAAGTCATATACGGAACAATATCCAAGACTTCCAGAAAGACCTATTGAAAAACAGGACCCACTGCAAAGCCTACCGATAAGCCAATTGATTTCGGAATATGAAAGGATAGAAAGGAAAAGGGTGAGAGGAACTACAGAGGAAGCACAGAAACATCTTGAAGAACAGAAATATCTTAATGCAATATTTACAAGAGCAAAAAATGATGAATCTAGAATAATAAGATATCATAAAAATACAACAACGATATAAAGAGACAGAAGAAAAATAAGCGAATTGGAAGAGGAAATTGATAAAATTACAGCTCAGTTGGAAGAAAGCTTTAAGATGGAACAAAGACTAGAAGGAAAACTGATAGAAAAAGAAAAAGAAAATACCATTTTCAAACACAAAGAAGAGGAAATGAGAGAAGAAATAAAAAAAATTAAAGAACTTAATCAAACAACAGCATCGGAAACAAAAGAAAAGGCAACACAAATACAAACAAAAACACAACAAAAGTATACTCAGACAATCTTGACAGGTACAAAAATGGATAAGCAACAACAACAAACAACAGAATCAACCAAAGAAATAATAGCCAAATTGGAGCAAGAAATAGCTACAAGAGAAGAACAATTAAAAGCACAAGACAAAATAATAGAAGAGTACTTGAACAAACTTAGAGATATAGAAAATAATATAGATACAGACATATCACAATTATCAAGAACGATACACAAAATTGAAAAACTAATAATAGAAAATCTTATAGACAAAAATACAAAGAATTATGAAAGATCTCAAGATAATGAAGAACAAAAACAATTTAACTCTCAAGGAAAGTATTCAAACTCGGCAATAATTATAAAAAATATCTCAAAGAAAATATCAACAAATAAATTGAAAGAACTGTTAAATACCGAATTGATTAAAGAAAATGATCTACCAATATTCTGTAAACAAACAAGACAAATCAATACTCTGACAATTCAGTCAGATACAGATAACAACACAGAGAAGTTATTGAAAAGAATTGAAAAAATCCCAAACATTTCAGGAATTGTAGAACTAACTTACAACCTACAAAAACACTCAAGGATAATAATTACAGGAATACCCTCGATGATACCTACTGATGACATAATTAACTACTTAAAGGATCGTTCAACAGACAAGAATTTAACAATATTAAAAATAATACAAAGAGAAAAAACCACAAGTTATCATATGGTACTGAATTTAAAAGTAAATGTAGCTGAAAAACTTCTGGCTCAGA
This sequence comes from Maratus speciosus, assembly GCA_963932465.1. Classification (NCBI taxonomy): domain Eukaryota; kingdom Metazoa; phylum Arthropoda; class Arachnida; order Araneae; family Salticidae; genus Maratus; species Maratus speciosus. Next base: position 169,363,145 of record OZ010790.1, on the reverse strand, counting down.
AAAGTATCTCAATTGGCCTCAATAATTGCAGTATAAGAATATATCGCCCCATACTTAGATGTGAGAACTGTCAACTTTACGGGCATACAAAGACTAACTGTAGAAGGAACTCCATATGTGCCAAATGTGCCATGGGTCATCAAACTCTCAGCTGTCCTTATATCACCGATCCATCACAGCATCGCTGTACTAATTGCTATTATCAAGAAAACTATAGGAAGCATACAGCAGACTCTAGTTTGTGTCCTATATTTCAGTCTCAATTGGTGCACAGGAGGTACAGATAAAGTATCTACATAAAAAAATATATATATATATTCATTCATCTTGAAAATAGCTACAGTAATATCTCTTACAAAATACTTTCATTAACTCATCAGCGAAAGATTTTAATATGAGTACCAAAGGCTAATATCTTCAAAAATGGTGTCCTGCTTTTGTAAACTTGTATGTCTCTGTGATAACCAGTTGAACTTTTCGTGATATATAGCAACTTCAGATAAGCTCTTAAAAACTTTAATCTTGCTCTAGTACGTTGTGGGTAACCGATAAACCCTCCCTATATGTTATTGTACTTATATATAGCTCACAGTAATTATTCTCAAATCTAGCTTAAAACTATATTTATATCGTTCAGAAGGTTTAATATGAACGTGGATCTTATAGATCAATATATCAGTTCAACGGCCCTCCTCCGAGTTATGGGCAGTGAGCAGGAGTGCTGGACATATAAATTCATTACTACAGCTATTGTTTTGGCCTTTAAGTTATATATTATTGTAATTTTATCTTTAAATTTAGATTATTTTACCTTTAAATATTTTTAGTAATTTTTACCTCATATTTCTAGAGGGGCCAGCAGCTGACTGCAAAAAAAAAAAACTCATTTAATTTAATTTAATTTTATTTAGTTATTTATTTTTATTTTTTTAATTGTATTGTATTCTATTAAGTGTCTTAAATACTAGAGGGTTTTACAGGTAATAGTACTTTTCCCTGCCCTGGGCTCGGGGTCCAAACCTAACCATAAGCCAAAAGCGGGTTCCCAGGGTGGGTGCTTACTTACTTACTTACCCCCTGCCGGCTAATTTTCGTATTTTTGTAATTTATTTAATAAATGTAAAGCGCATCATTTGAATTAACTGTAGTTCAAATTTTATCTCATTTGAACAAATAGAACATATACTTGAGCCCTCTTAAGTTGGAAAATTATTTCTTGCCATCGCCATAATAATTTTGTTATTAAACTTACAATAGTATACAATGTACTTAATTTATAATAAAAATTAGGAGGTATTTGAAAAAAAGCAAGTTGACAAGCAAAAGCTTCATACATGTTATGATCATTTTAGTTATATATACACTTATTCTTTAAATGAAAAATTGGTGAAAATTAAGAACGTGTACTATATGAAGACATTTTTGGGTAGGTAGGCGATTAGGAGTACGATATCCCTAATCCTGGGGATCTTATTTACTGTTTACTGTAACAGAATCCATAAGATATTCAAATGTTATTAAATAGAACGTAAATAGTAAATCGTTACGCTTGAAAACGCTTTATGTTTCATATTTGAAAATTGATATAAAAATAATTAACGATCTTTGCTGATTCCATTTGTAATCACAAAATATACAAAACAAATAATCTTAAAGTGAATAAAGAAACAAATAAAAATGCAATGCTTATTTTTTAAAGAATCCAGATATTCAACACAAAGAATTATCTTCGTTTAAATTGATAAACATTTTATATGAACCGACTTTCATTTCTCTAAATATTTTAGCTTAAAATATTGTAACTTATTTGATTATTGAAGAGCACATCAACTAAATATACATGACAATGAATTTCACATTCGCAGTGGATTTACGCTCGATTTCGCACTTATACTGGATTCCCTCTGTATTTTTCCGTCTACTAATATTCATCCTTATACTATTGTATACACAAATAGCCTGATAAACACATAAGCTTTCATAAAATATCATTGTTAAATAATAGCACTGAATCAGAATAAATGTGCTAAAACAATAATATATCCTCTTAAATAATTCATAATACTAAAGGTAAAGGAAAATTATGTTCATGATAAGGAAAAAATCCTCTAGCTAAAGCACAACACCATTCTGCAATATTTAAAAAGTATTGAAAACATTTACTTCTCACGAAAGACGCCGCTCTTGAATAACACTCTCCTTTATTTTTAAAGTGAAATAACACTTCGGCACATGAACACTTCGACAAATCTACTTTTTATCGACCCTTAAGCAAGTAAATGTTAAGAGGAATATTTTATCTTCATATTTATGTTTATTAATGGCTTAAGATTAAATGACCAGAGTATATAACACTCAAAGATTGGCGTCGTGTGTCATGTTACGATTGTGTGGCACTAATTATACCCACAATTTCTTTGTCGAATAACAAGTATCGCTTATTCCTTGAAATTTTTCTTTTCTAATCATATCCATTTTTTGTAATAAGGACATGCCACAGAATGTGAGTCTATTTTAATACATTTTTCTAATTATAAATTACGTACGAAAATGATAAGCAAACATACAAACATTAAATACTGAAGGAAATTAGTAACTAGTGATTTCTAAGAAGCAGATATATGATACGTATTTTTCAAGATAGAATTCGCAAATTTAATTTAATTTAATATGTTTCAGGGATCATTATTATTTAGGATTTTTTTTTTACGTAATAGAAATTACCTCGGCAATATTAATAGCTACGTTAGGTGAAACAAAAGTTGACGAAGCAAACTCATTTAAATGATAATTAATAAGAAATTTTATCTTTTAAAGAAAATTCTCTGAGTTTCATGATTTTCGTTACACAATCGGTCAGAGACTTAATTTTACTAAAATGGAAATAAATCGTACTTGTATATGCGCAAAGGTTTTTTTCTCTCTAATTTCCGAAATTAATATAAAATTTAACACAGCTGTTTATTTCATGAAAAGTTTAAAATAATGTAAAATTTCTCCTTTTAAGCAAAACGTCACCATTATTCAGACAGTAATCAATGTATTTAAGGTGGATATTATTTTCTTTTTTTATTCAAAATTATTGTATATAATTAGCACTTGTAACATTTTTATTAACCCTTTATGTACTGAATTATGAATTAACGAAAATTTTATCTTCTAAAGCATTTATCGTGAATTGTTTAAATTACATTAGAAGATTTACATAATCATTTAATAAATTTTAAAAGAATTTTAGAAGGATTGAAGGATTTGGAAAGATTAATTCAATTTGAATTTATAGGGATTTTGGGTAATATTTATAACCCCACTCAAATCTTTTCTTTTTTTAATATTTTTCTTAGTATTTTGTAGAATTTGGAAATGTAAAAATATAATGTTCTTACAATAGAAATATGGAAATGTTTCCGAATCCAAAGAAAGCTGAAAAGATGCAAAGGCAAAAGGAATTATCCATTTAAACATATTTTTGTTTTGTGCAACCCATAATGCTTTTGGAACAAGATAAAGTAACGCATCTATAACTCATTCGAAACTGTATTACAACTAATCGATGTATTAAATGAATTTCATAATAAGTTATTTTAATGTTACTGAGTCAATCCATTTCAAGTGGTCCAGAAAATCATTTATTCGTTGCTTGACCATTTTTAAAAAATCTGAAATTTTTTGTACAACAACCCTAACATGATGGAAGTTCAAAAGGACTATTATTTTAATTTTATTAATTATTTGTATGTGCATGGCGGCCATCTTTGTTTCATCGTCTGCAGCAATTTTCTCACAAGAAGGGTTTACGGAATTGTAAATAATTCATCGTTTATTTATCCAATTCAACTGCGGATTAAAGCAATTTGTACAGAATACGTTGTGCTAAATTTTGGCAATGGAGTAGTTTCCGAAACTAACTGCTTATTGATCAAATTTAAGCATAAAGTTTCAGTTTTTTTCCAAAATTTGTCCGTTTACAAGAGGAATTTATTCTAGCAAGGAAAACTGTCAACATGACATAATTTTTTTTACAAATAGGCCGAAAGTACTTCTACTCACACGCCGAGTTTCAGATGTGAGACTTGCTTTCTCTTCGCTAAAACAAATCCCAAATTTTTCAAAAATGAAAAAAATCGCACTTTTCAAGCTTTGATATCTCTGGTGGGGCACGAGATAAAAATCTGATTTTTTTTTTTTATAAGAGTATTGTATGGTAGTGTTATGCACAAGAAATTTCAGGATGGAGATTTGACTAAAAGCTGAGATATGGCAAGGGCAACATTTCAAAACAATACTGCCAAACTATTGTTTTGTTGTAGTCACAGCTAAGTATTTATCTCAGAGTGTCATTTAAATTTATGTTTTTGATTATCTTTAAATAATAGAAACAGAAAATAAAGCCCTTTGTAAAGGTAAGCAATTAATTAAAAAAATAATTATGCCTAAGGCCATACATTTTGTACGGTTTCAGTAATTTTTGTTGTAAGTAATTTTAGTAACTAAAAGAAACCTCAGCATTTTTACATAAAGAAAAAAAATATTTTTATACAAGACCTGAGACAAAAACAACATAGGAAAAAAGAAAAGCTGTTAATGTTGTCATACTTGTTGAGATATGATCAAACGTGTCAAAACATATTCTTGCTTGTTGGTTCAAAAACCACAATTTTGATCCTTCTCAAAATTTTATTTTTAGGAACCAAGTCTTGTCATCTCTTGATAACTTGATTGAAGATCTTGGCCCTGCTGGCTCATAGATATATACTTTGATATCACTATGTGCAAGTCTCAATTCATTAATAATTCCTAACTTACTTCTTATGCAAAAATGTGATTTTTCTGCAGTATAAATTTTAAAAAGGCTTTGGATAAATTTACTTTCTAAAATTAATTGAGGCTGATGCATGGTAACATCGCATAATGTTTCATTTACAGGAACATACTTATGGTAGGAACAAGTTTCAGGGGCTGGCAAGCAGCATTAAAATTGTGGTTTTTAAACCAACAAGCAGGAATGTGTTTTGACACGTTTGATCATGTCTCAACAAGTATGGACACATTAACAGCTTTTCTCCTTCCCTATTCTGTTTTTGTCTCAGGTCTTGTACATATATATATATATTTATTTAAGTAAAAGGGCTGAGGTTTCTTTTAGTTACTAAAATTACAACAAAAATTACTGAAACCATACAAAATGTAGGCCTTAGGTATAATTATTTTTTTAATTAATTGCAGAAGACTTTATTTTCTGTTACTATTATTCAAAGATAATCTAAAAAATAAATTTAAATGATACTCTGAGAGAAATACTTAGCTGAGACTACAACAAAACAATAGTTTGGCAGTATTGTTTTTACATGTTGCCTTTGCCATATCTCAGCTTGTAGTCAAATCTCCATCCTGAAATTTCTTGTGCATAACACTAACATACAATACTCTTATTAAAAAAAAAATCAGTTTTTTATCTCGTGCCCCACCAGAGATATCAAAGCCTGAAAAGTGCAATTTTTGTCATTTTTGAAAAATTTGGGATTTTTTTTTTAGCGAAGACAAAGCAAGTCTCAGATCTGGAACTCGTCGTGTGAGTACAAGTACTTTCGGCCTATTTGTAAAAAAATTATGTCATGTTGACTGTTTTCCTTGCTAGAAAAATTTTCTCTTGTAAACAGACAAGTTTCTGAAAAAAAAAATGAAACTTTATGCTTAAATTTTACCAATAAGCAGTTAGTTTCGGAAACAGTTCCATTATCAAAATTTAGCCCAATGTATTCTGTACAAATTGCTTTAATCCGCAGTTGAATTGGATAAATAAACGATGAATTATTTACAATTCCGTAAACCCTTCTTGTGAGAAAATTGCTGCAGACGATTAAACAAAGATGGCCGCCATGCACAAACAAAAATTAATAAAATTAAAATAATAGTCATTTTGAACTTCCATCATGTTAGGGTTGTTGTACAAAAAATTTCAGATTTTTGAAAAATGGTCGAGCAACCAGTGCTGGACCACTTGAAATGGATTGACCCTACTTATAAGTACTGTCAGTAGATAAAGGGTTAAAATACTTTCTAAATGATATAGAATGCTAAATTAATTATAGCGAAAACCAATATCGTTCAAAATTACATTAGCGAAAATAAGCATAATCATTTATAATGAAGCTTGCATTTTTCAAAAATAAATTCTTATGATACTTATATACACAGGTGCAAGGTTAAAATTTATAATCAGGTGAAAACTAGTTATTTCATTTTGACTCTAATAGCTTTCTAGGGGATAATAATTGAAATATTTAGCCTTATGCCTGAAAAAGCAGAATAAACCTTTACGGTATCCCCATACAGACATATGAGTTCTTTTTGTGATCGATAGTTTATTTTATCAGTTTTTGTTTTAACGTTTACTAGTTTTCAAATTTCTTAAATATGAACACATTAAAAGTTTTGGAAAATTTTTATATTATTGTGGATAGCATAGGTGATAATGATTTATTTCCTAGAATGAAACTGTTGTTAACATTTATAGGTGCAATTTTATGATTTTCTTTGCGATCCTCCTTCACATGGGGGGAATACAAGATATCCTACACGTGGGATAAAATAGGATACGGAAAACAATAACCGAAAAATTCGTAAATTATTATTCCTTTTAAATACTTCTATAGCCATTTATAGAGGAAAATAATGCGCGTGATAAAATAGGAAAATCATTAAGTAGAAAGTATGAAGTATTTAAAATTTTCTACAAAAATAGTTATCTTGGAAAAGCCATTAATCTTGAAAATTACTCAATTTTATTTTTCCCTTAAACAATGAAGACGTCAAGAAATTTACTTTTCTGTTACTCTGAGTAATTAAAAAATTAAAAGAGTATTTTATCTTTACATTTATGCTTGTTAATGGTTTAAAAATTAATGACTGCATCCATAATAATTAGCCTATTTTGTCATTTAACGGTTATATGTCGCTAATTCAGGCCATAAGGCAATATTGAATCACAAATATCTCTTATTTCTTGAAGTTTTTCGTTTCTCAACGCATTTATCTTTGAAGATGTAAGCATTTTGTAGAAAATTTGTTTTATGTAACAGACTTTTCTAATTGAAAATAGCGAATGAAAAATTTTGAAAATTGGCGACTAATTGTTTCCAAGAAAACTAATGGTTGTTTTAAAATGATTTGTATATACTGAAATTCCAGACGTACGATAAATATTTCTCAAAATCGATGTATGAAATTTAATTCCAGTAATAACGTTTCAAGGATTTTTTTTTCTGTTAGTCTTTTTCTTTTTAAACTAATTTCCGATTTAATTTTATAATTAATTCCGAAATATTACTATTTTCTTCCTTTTATTTCTGAGAAAAAGGTAAAAGCTGAAGCTTATTCATTCAAAATATAATGAAAAAAGTTCAATTGTTTAAAGATTTTGTCATACGACTCCCGCTCACTGTAATGAAATCCATCAGAGATTCCATTTTATGCAATCGGTTGTGAATATTAAACCACCCGCTTAAAGAAATATCATTTTTTTATTTTTGGAAATTAATATAAAAATAATTACCGCCTCTTTATTTTACATGAGTATTAAAAAAAGGATAGAAAGCGAATAATTTTATGTGAGTATGAAGATTTTGCAATATATAATGCAATCAAGGTAACTCAGATGAAGAATTATCTTCTTTTCTTACATGGTATATGAATAAACTTGTATTTTTATAAATATTTATTTAAGGGGACCAAAATTTAAAATGACGAAAATTGACTAAAATTTGATCGTGTATTAGTAACTCTGGCATTAATTTAAACTATCATTTCTTTCTTTATTTCTTGTCTGATAGAAATAAAAAATGCTTCTTAAATTACAAAAAAAAAAAAAAAAAAAAAGTTTTACTGCTCTACGACAAACTAAATCTTCCAAAACGAATTATATAATGATTTTGAAGTTGGCGCTTGCTGTCTCAAAGTGATAAAATGCTCAAATTAGCTTCAAAATTTCAAAATGCAAACATTTTTTTTTTCATTTCAACCGCTATATAGAATTCAAAGAATACTGGAATACCTTTCAGGTAATTTTGCACGTTAGTTGGTGTATTCTTACAATTACTGTACGAGGGGTTATCAATAATTTTTTGCCCTCATATAGAAATAACTGAGTAAAATTTACGAAATCGCTACATTATTTTAGTCCTTTTGTATATAGTCACCGTGCACAGTAACACATTCTGCAAACGGTATATCAAAAAGTGGGGGGAGGGTGTATTCAGGAGGCTCGATAGTAAACCCAAAGAGGGGCATTTTTCTAACTTTTCCCGACTCCCACATGTGACATATTGTTGGAAAGGTCTGTGACCACTTATTCATGTTATGCTCCCCACGATCCCCCCACCCAAATTTGCCCCCGGGGGCATGAATAATGCCCGCAAAATTTAGAAAGAGCCCACCTCGGAGGGCAAATAGGGGGAGGGGCTCAGGATGTGCATAACATGAATAATTGGTCACAGACCTTTCAAACAATATGTCACATGTGGGGGTTGATAAAAGTTTGAAAAATGCCCCCATTTGGGTCTACTATCACGCTTCCTGGATTACATCACCCCCCTCTTTTTGAAATACCGTTTGCATAAATGTATTACTGTGCACGGTGACTATATAGAAAAGGACTAATACAATGTAGCAATTTCATAAATTTTACTGAATTATTTCTATGTGAGGGGGAAAAACTTATTGATAACCTCTCGTATAGAAATTTATTATCTACTATTTACAAACATTTCTGTTATTTCTTCGTTATATTTATTACAGAAAATGAATCGCTGAATTTTAACTGTAGGGTGTCCCTTGTAACACATACTGTATATAAATAATATGATAAACGCATAACATTTCTTGGTGCATCGAGTAAGCATACAGATAATTTCCGAATCAATGTACTAATAAAATTATGTTTCCTTTAAAATTATTCTTGTTACCAAAGATAAAAAGTAATTTATGTTCGCGAAACAGAAAAAAAAAATTCCTTAGCTAGATGAAACGAAATATTTTTTTTAATTTTACAGAAATTACTTCTTAAAAAAGACCTCACTCCGGAAAATTACGCTATTTTATCTTTGTTCTGAAATAATGAATAGTGAACAAATTTACTCTTTGGTGATTATAAGCAATTGAATATTTAGAGCAGCATGTTATCTTCAAATTTATATTTATTAACGGCTTAGGAGTAAATTGCTAGAGTATAGATTGCGTAATAATCGGTACCGTTCATTATGCTACGATTATGTAGCATTAATTGTACTCATAACTCACATATCGAATAACAAGTATCGCTTATTCCTTGAAATGTTTCGTTTCAGCACGCATTTATCTTAGGCTATAAAGACATGTTGTAAGATGTTCTTTTATTTTAATAGATTTTTCTAAGTAAAAAGTAACATATGAAAATTATAAACAAACGGACGCAGAATATAATGAATAATAAATTTTTTCATGATAATAAATACGCCGAATAAATATTTTTCAAGAATTATTCATCAAATGTAATTTCAATAATCGTGTTTCAGAGGTCTTTCCGATTTAGTTTCTTTTTCTTTCTTTATTTTTTTGTAATTAATGGAAATTTGTCCGGAAATGTTATAATAGTTCATTTTTTTAAAGGAAACGAAATATGACGAAGCGGACTCGTTTCAAAAGTAATTAAAAGATGTTTTATCCTTCTAGTCTTTACTTTGAGTTGCTTGATTTTTTTCAGTAAATAAATAAATAGAAATGCTTAATTCATCTTTAAAAGTTAAAGTTAAACTTACACTATGTGCAAAATTACTTAAAAGATGACACAGTATTTAAAAAAATGTTAAATTATTTTAATACCCTAGACCTTTCAACTATAAAAAACGTAGTCTTTTTCAGAGGAATATAAGAAAAACAACAGTTATTGACGCCTAATTTTCAAAATCCACGTAGATGGTGAAGAAAGGAGTGAAAGTGGAAGTTAATTTATAGATCTGTAGGTAAGTGTTTCTCAGAAGGTTGTGAGCTCTTTAAATGCTATTTCAAATCTATTAATTTAAATAATATCTAACACTTTTAAACTACTACTACATTTCACTAATTTAAATAACATTTAATAACATTTACTAATTTAATATCAAAAAGCTTTTATTGACATTTTGCGTCGAACAATAAAAATATCTTTTTACCACTTCTTTTTTGTTGCCAGATGCATGACACTATGTTTGTTGCTGATAATATTTTGATTATTTACACTTACAGATCCGGAAACATTACGAAAATAAAATATGGATATAGGGAAGTGGAAAATTGCATGTTTTATCATTCTTTAAGTAAACTGAGCCAAATTCTGGGTATGTTGTAGGATAAAACGTCATTACAAACAGTGTTTTCTTTAGTAATAATTTCTATTGATTCGCGGATAATTAAATCATGATAATTCTTTGAGGGATATATAATGTTTGCGTCTTCGAAATTAACTTGTATAATCTGCTTCTGGTTAAGTCTTGATAGGGCTGTTGTAGGTCGGTTATACTTTAAATCTCTCAAATGTTCTTTAATACGAACTTTAAGTTTACGCGAAGTCATGCCTACGATTTCGAGATAAATATCTTCTGTTTTCAGTGGAATTACATATACCACAGAAACTTCATCCCTTGGGATCGGGTCCACTTTGGCACTAATCAGATCTTTCTCTTTTGCAGGAGGAGTGGCGACTAAGTTTACGCCAAAGCGAAAAAGTGCATGTCTGAGTTTTTCGAAAAGTCCTGGCATGTACTTCATTTTGCAATATCTCATATTACTCCATGGAGTTTTTTGTATTTTCATATGGTTCTTCTGTGAGTTGATTAGCTTATCAATAATGCGTATTGGGAAACCATTCTCAACTGCAATGTTTCTAATGGTATTTAATTCATTTTCAAGATATTTATCTCGAATACATAGGTATGACTTCGCGTAAACTTAAAGTTCGTATTAAAGAACATTTGAGAGATTTAAAGTATAACCGACCTACAACAGCCCTATCAAGACTTAACCAGAAGCAGATTATACAAGTTAATTTCGAAGACGCAAAAATTATATATCCCTCAAAGAATTATCAGGATTTAATTATCCGCGAATCAATAGAAATTATTACTAAAGACAATACTGTTTGTAATGACGTTTTATCCTACAACATACCCAGAATTTGGCTCAGTTTACTTAAAGAATGATAAAACATGTAATTTTCCACTTCCCTATATCCATATTTTAGTTTCGCAATGTTTCCGGATCTATAAATTAACTTCCACTTTCACTCCTTTCTTTACCATCTACGTGGATTTTCAAAATTAGGCGCCAATAACTGTTGTATTTCTTATATTCATCTGAAGAAGACTATGTTTTTTATAGTTGAAAGTTCTAAGGTATTAAAATAATTTAACATTTTTTAAATACTGTGTCATCATTTAAGTAATTTTGCACATAGTGTAAGTTTAACTTTGATTTTTTTCGTTACATAATCGATTAGAGATTCTGTTTTTTTCATATTACTGCTTTATATTATTACATAAACATCTAAAACGATGTAAAATTATTCATATTCAAAAAGCACGAAAAATATGATTATTATAAGGGAATCGTGGTACTAATCATTAGAAATTATCTTCTTTTTAACACTTTCCAACAAAGTCGAAAAGTGTTTATGCATTCGGTTTGTCTGCCCGTCTGGCCACGCTCTAACTCCCGTAAACATATTCGGATTTTAATGCAATTGATAAACGTGTTTTAGGATCACCAAGGCATGTTTGGTATTGTATATAAAGTATGTGGAATTGATTGTTCATTTACAGGGCACTCAAAAGAATTCCGTCATATTGTAATCAATGAAGAAAAATCGTTTGCAGTGTATTTTAATGACATTATGCTATTTCAAATGTACTGAAATTGATATAAATCACTGAATTCACTACAAAATGATTACTATACAATACGGCAATATTATATATACAGGGCTGAACAAGAATTAGGATAATTTTCCGATTGTAGATGGGAATAGCTAAAATTTGGGTTTTCAAATGTGTTATGCGTTTCCATATTGTTGAATTAGACATAATATTTTAACTTATTAAACGGTGCAGTTTTGTATAATTATTCTGACGGTGTTGGAAAATGTTTCATAATCTATGCTTGACGCATTATTTTTTCTTTCATGTTTTATTGATAAATATTGCACATGATTAACTTAAGATTTCCAACATTTCTATAAAAAAAATTCGTCGATAGAGATATATGAAAAGTTAAGTTATTGACAGCAAAGTCCTTTATCTTCCAATATAATGTTAACGAAAGTAAATTAACCCATTACATTAGAGTTCCCCTTATGAATAATAAACTACTTGGATCTGCCAATCCCAAAACTTTCTTATTATCTCATACAGCTTAATATTTGAAAAAATAGTTACAGAGGTTAATACTGCAATATTATTAGTTCAATACTATACCAACTTTGATTTTCATCTTAAATTTCTGCTTTAGTCAATTAATTGGAGTAAAAGCGAGTTAATCTCGATAATGATATTTATTAAAGTCAATAATTTTCCGTTATTCTGTTGTACATCAGCTGTTTGAGAATAGCTGGCTTAGCAGGATGCGAGTTTCCGTCGCTGCACAAGCCGCCGATGGGCAACACAACTACGAAAAACCTAGAAAATTGTAAAAAATCGCTATCAAAGTGCCCCTTTCCTGTGGAATATTTCCAAATGTGAGGAAGACATGCTGACATAGCTAAAAACGTACAGAAAATATTTGGTTTAATTCTATTCATAACTTCATGCACTTTTCGATGGTAAAATAAGGAAAATGACACAAAAATCGCTATTTCAGCAACCCCTTCCAGCAGAATATTTTCAAATTCAAGGAAAAACTGCTGTCCACAGCCAAATACATACACAAATAATTTGATTCAGTTCTATGCATAACTTCATGCACTTATTGATGGTACGATAATGAAAATCGCACAGATGCCGGTGTTACAGCGCCCCCTTCCTGCGGAATATTACCAAATCGAAGGAGGACCTGCTGACCATAGCGAAACACATACACAAAAAATTTGGATCAATTTTATGCATAACTTTATACACTTTTCGAGGGTACAATAATGAAAATGGCACAGACATTGCTATTACATCGCTCCCTTCTGGCGGAATATTTCCAAATCGAAGGAGGAACTGTTGGCATTAGCCAAACACATACACACAAAAAGATTGATTCAATTCTATGCATAACTTTATACAATTTTCGATGGTACAATAATGAAAATGACAAGACATCGCTATTACGTGCCCCTATCCGGCGAATTTTTTTTTTAATTCAGGGAGGACCTGCCGGCCCTAGTCAAAAACATACACGAAAAATGTGGTTCAATTCTATGCACAATTTCATACACTTTTTCGATGGTACAATAATGAAAATGGCACAAAAATTGCTATTAAAGAGCAGTATTCCGGCAGAATATTTCTAAATTGAAGGATGACTTACTTGCCATAGCCAAATACATACACAAAATATTAAATTCAATTCTATGCATAGTTTCATGCACTTTTCGATGGTACAATGACGACATACGGACACGCGGATACACGGACAAACAGACATTTTGTATAAACATATTTTTGGGGATCTCTGACCCCTAAAACGTGTAAATCCGTCGAAAACCAGAAGCCGAATAAAATTTTCGATTACAATACTTTCTTCTATTGAAGACAGAAGAAAGTAAAAGAAAAAAAAACATGATTTCATTTAAATTTCCAAAACAATAGAAAAAAATATTTTTTTTAATGCACTAAATAGTAGAAAATAGCTTTTGGTCTAGAATAAGAAATTATTTTATTTTTCTAGACCACAAAAAAAGATACCCCTCCCCACTCCCAGAAAAAAAAAAGAAATGGAATCTTGGCCGACAATACAAGTTAGCTTCTGTTTAATTTAAGTTTTTTTATGATACTATATCATATATGTATGTATGTATATATATATATATATACTAGGGGGCTCTGCACTCTGCAAGCTACGCTTGCCAACCAACCTTCAAACACTGCAGAATCTAAAAGCACGCTAGTCTGATCGGTTTTAAAAAGATTAGAGAAGATTGAATTATACTGAAAAAACATGTAGCGATCTCCCTGTAAACGGGATTTCATTCAATTCCCTTTGATTGCAAAAATTTAAGGTAGAATCAGTTGCTGTTAAGACATCCAATGGTTGTTTTCGTGTGTTTGGTTAAAGAAGATCAGTTAAACATTTGAAAAGAAGGTAAAATAAAAAGGATTTAAGTAAACAGAGTCTTTGTGTCTCGGTATTTTTTAACAGCGTTATAAAACGATTTGCATAATACAATTTACAACAATTACTAAAATTTGCTGCTTTAACCCCTTCAAGGTCGGTGGTTCATTTTTGGTCCACTTAATTTTAATTCTTAAATGCCACATTAGCACCAGAATATAAGGAAGAAAATTTCCCTTTTATTAGGTAAGTGAACAAAAGCATTTTTGTATTTCGAAATTTGTTGGCCGAAATTCTAGTGCCATTCACTGATTTTAAGATTTTACGAATAGAAGTGCCTTGTCCGTGAAAGGGTTAAACGCATATTAATGTATTTATTATTTTAAAGTTTCCTTTCCCTTTTAATATTCACGTGTAAATACAATTTTCATGACATAATTTTCAATATTTTCCTGCTTTTAACACGTACTCATTTAATAGTAATTTTAAAGTTTTTTTTTTTCTGTTTTTAATAGTCACGTGAAAATAAATTTTTAATCGTTAGGAAATCTTATTCTTTGCGCTGTTTTTAGAATTGAAAACAATCTCTATAATAATAGCCTAAGCCATGTGACTATCATCAACAGCTCCAGGCGGATCCCTTCGCTTTTTATATTCCAAGCGGCCATTTTGTTACTTTAATGTTGACAGCCACAGGTGTTATAAGTCGCCGAATATTATTCTATCGCCATTATTTCGTTTATATTATAATAGTCCAAGTCATGTAACCGTCATAAACAATGGGCTGATTCCTTCGCTTTTCATAAGAAAGGTTTCCATTTTGATTAAAGAATCAAAATTATTTTTTCGAATAAAATAAAAGTTGCCATGATCGCAAAGAATTCCTGGTACTTTTATGTTAGCCGGGTGAAAATCTCGCCAATAGCTTTTTTTTTAACTCGCCAGTTAGCATTTTTTTATTTTTCGAGTGGTAAATTAAAACGGTGCTACTTGGTTATCCCATCGACCAAAAATCTGTCGCCAAACTATAAGATTAAATGCCAATAATGGTTGATCGTAAATGTCACATTCACTTGACTTTAAGGAAGTTACACATGTTCAAGCCATCAAGTGATTTTTATTTCGACGTTTTATTTGTATTTTTATTAATGTTATACTAATTTTTTTTTGTTCTTTTGTTATTTAAAATAAAAAAAAAATATGTCAATTTGTATAATTTGGCGAAATTGGTCGACGGGAGAAGTAATAACATTAAAACGTTGCTTTGAAGTGGAAATTAAATCTCATGATTTGTTGCATTGTCACATACGCACCGGGTTTGGCGTGATATTTTTTTACGACAATTTGGCGAAAACCTCGTTTTCAAATACCTGTTACATATGTATTTTAAATTATTTTCTGTTATTTTTAAAATGAAATAATAAATAAAAAAATAATTAATAACTATAGAACAAAACAATTTATAACATTTTGTGTAAATAAAAAGAAAATAAATTCAAATAAAGATTTATTAATAAATAAACAACAATAGCCGGGTTACCATGTCAGACAAAATAACTCCATTTCGACGCCAATTAGGTACCCCCTTGCGTATATGACATCTGTGTCTAATATTTTTCTTTTCGTTTCGTTTAAAAAAAAAGAAAGAAGTGAAAGTCATTTATTTTAAAGCTTTCAATTTTAAATGAAAGTGTTGTATTAAATAAAATGATAATGAAATACAAATTGAATTATGAATCTATTGAATTTATGTAACATGGTGCATTTCTTAGCATATATTTAAGGGAGACCAAAGTCGTCGCCAAATTAATTTAAAATAACCCTTTCTAAAATATGAAAAAAATATCTTTTATGATTAAAATTTGAGTTGCCATCATTAGAAAAAAGTATTTAAAATTAGAAAAAAAATAATATTTCAAAAACTAATTCTAATTTTAAAATTCTAATACCAGTTTTGAGATCTGTGGATCAATACGGATTTTTGGTGTTAATTTCATCGCAAATTATTCCATATTTTAGGAGAAATCGCCGTGAAACGTAATCAGTTGTTTAATCAGTCATTTCATAGAATCGTTACATAAATTCGTTTCAATTCAGTCGTTTCATTAGGATTTTATATATATAGGGTAGATATACATAAAGTTAGTGCCCCCGCTTTCTTTTTTTTCTGGGTGGGGGTGGGAGGAGGGGAGACGTGAGAAAATAAAGTAATTTCTTTTTCTAGCCCAAAAGCTATTTTCTACTTTTTAGTGCATTTAAAAAACATTTTATTTTCAACATTTATGTGAATTTTAATGAAAGCATGTGTTTTTTTTATTCTTTTTTTTTTAGTCTTATAGATATTTTTTTAATCTTATTTTACATTTATTTTATTCTTAATTTTTTTATGGTGCTGTATAAAAAATTTAAAATTTGAAATTTTCGACCTCTCTCCCTCCCCTTTCCGGCATATAGTACAAACTGTAGTGCAAAATAATAGAGAATTTAACTTCTGTACCCGACTATGTAATGCACATTAATATCGGGCTGTTGGGTGATCAGATAGAACAGCGCCACCTACTGCCAGTTATGTGATTATTAGCATCATTAGTTTAGCATGATTAGCAGTAGGATGGAGTTGTAAAGACGCACATTTTTTGTATATTACATTTTTAATTCTGACTTATAGGTCCTGAAAAAAACCTTAAACGTACGGAGTTTAAATTAAATTACAGTGAGCTCGATTATGGAAGATTAATTGATTTCAATGGGAATTTCGCCAATTTAGCAAACTATCGCCAAGTGCAAGAAAAAAGAGAAAAATATTTTACGGTATTCCCATACAGGCATTTAAGTAGTTTTTGTGTTGGAATTTTTATTTTATCCCTTTTTTTAAAGCTTACTCGTTTTCAAAAATTTTAAATATGTGTATATTTAAAGTTCTGTAAACTTTTTATATTATTGTGTATAACGTATTTAATATGGATTTTTTCCCCAGGATGAAACTGTTGCTGGCTATATTTTACTATGTTTATACTGTCGCTGGACCCTCCTTTACTCGGGGTAAAGGATATCCTAATTGGGATGAAAAGTGATATGGAAAACAATAATTGAAGAACTCATAAATTATACTTCTTCTTAAATACTTGTATTACCAAATATGGAGTAATATTATGTCCGTGATAAAAGAGAAAATTCATTAACTAGAAAATACGAAGTATTTAAAATTTTCTACAAAAATAGTTATCAAAGCCATTAATCTTGAAAATTACGCAATTTTATTTTTTCCCTGAAATAATCAAGGCGTAGGGAGAATTTATTTTCTGTTATTCTGGGTAATAATAAAATTAAGAGAGTATTTTATCTGCACATTTATGTTTATTAATGCCTTTAAAATAAATGACTTAGTTACTTTAAACACTTAAAGATTTAACGGAGAAACTTTTTTTGACATTTATGTCTAATAATAGTTTAGAAATAAACGACAAGCACATAACATGGGTAATAATTGACATGGTTTGCTATTTTACAATGATATGCTGCTAATTGTAGCCATAACGCATTTATCGGATAACATAGTATCTTGCACTTATTGCAGTTTTGCGTTGCTCAAAATATTTATTTTTGAAAATAAAGAAATGCCCTTATTTTAACAGATTTTTCTAATTAAAAATAGTCTTTGAATATTAAAAACACAAAATTGGGCACATGCAACTAATTGTTTCTGAGATTAATTAACGATTGCTTTAAAATGTTTATCTACAGAAATCGCTGTTATGTGATGCATGTTTCTCAAAATACTAGATTCATTAAATTTAAGTGCCATAATTATATTTCCGGGATCTTTACGAATTGTTTTTATATTTAATGGAAATTAGTTCAGAAAAAAATAATAGCAGCTCCTTTTATATATGATGAAAAAAAAATGACGCAGTATATTCATTTAAAAGAGAGTGAAAAAAATGTTTTATCTTTTGAAGAATTTTTTATTAGATTCTTGACTACTAAAAAGAATTAGTATCAATCAAAGATTCAATTTTCTAATTTTACTCAAGTGAACGCGAATGATTATTTTTTTTTCTTTTATGTTAATAGAAAAATAATTACCGCACTTTAATTATTACATGATTATTCTAAAAAATGGAAATTACTAATTTCAAATGAGATCCGTAAAATAATGATTTAAAAAGGAATCCTGATATTTAACCTTCTATTACCCATGGTATCATGTATGCTACCATAATTTAAACGCAAATTTTTTAAGCATAAGCATTGAGAAATGTAATTAAGTATTATATCAAATTGATTCGTACATGCTAACATCCGGCTTTTTTTTAAATAAAAAAACATACTTCGAACTAGAAATTTATTTTATTTGATAAATGGAATTAGATATATTTCAAAATTTAATTAAACAAATATTCTGGTTTTAAGCATTATTTTGAACTTTTAAAAAATGTCAGACGTTGATAATTATATATCATTAATTATAACTTCGACTTATACTAGCATGAGATTTAGGGCACACATAGCAGCACTAGTAAATGAGAAATATTGTAGAAGAAATCTGAATAACGCAAACAAAAAAGTACGTTTCCATGTCGATTTTTCGCTTTATTTTACAAAATTTTTGTTCCAAAAATGTTAATAATTGCATTATTATGTATAACAAGAGGTGCTTTTACACTAAGTACAAAACACTTTAAGCAAAAGTTTCGTTTATAATGCTTTAATTTAGTGTTTAAAATCATGGTTTCAAATTACTACCACGAGCGTACGTGTAACTAAGCTTAGCAATTCTATAATGAAAAATGTACTTTCCCATTGGAAGTTTTGTTTGTTCTGTAACTAAATTTTTATATATCGGTTGTTAATATAGTTTTGTGATTTTAAAATTAATTTTTCTAAAAGAAAAAGGAAAAAACTGGAAAAGTAGCTTTGAGATGAAATTTTTAAGTAACTTTAATCCTCAATTATTGCACATAAATTATTTAAATAAATTGCTTTGTTTGATAACAAACGACAAAGATATCACATAGTCTTTGGAGCAGCTGTTCAAAACCAGTACACCGTGGAACTTTAAGATTTCCAAGGGCTCTGAAGCAGTCCAGGAAAATATATAAAATTTAAAGGATATTCCAAACCCTTTTGCAAGCACCGGATTTTTCTAAAAGTGTGTATAAGTCTTATGCTGCAAACATCATTATAAATTGAAAACCTTTTACAGCTAACTTAACGGTTGGATTACATCTGTTGTTATTTTCTACATAAAATATCTGATGCAAATATTAACTTCTACTACCAGTCTTTTTTAGGTGCGTTCGTAATTATATAAATACGTAGCACCTATAGTCGTCGTTCAGTCCGTCCGTCCGTCTGTCCGTCCGTCTGTCCGTCCGTCTGTCTGTCCGCATATAACAGAGCAAAAACTGCCCAACCGAATGGTCTGAAATTTTTAATGCATGATTGTTGCAAAATTTTGTCGAGCCATTTCAAATTTTATGAAAATCGGATGCATAGTTTAATTACAGGGACAGTCAAAAGTTTTTCTTTACATTACGGCCAATGGGAAAAATTATTGCAAATGCATTTTAATGATGTTACAGTCTTCCGAATGGTCTGAAATTTTAAATATATAATTGTTTCAAAATTTTGTCGAGCCATTTGAAATTTTAGGAAAATCGGATGTATAGTATAATGACAGGGACAGTCAAAAGTTTTCCGTTACATTACGGCCAATGGGAAAAAAATATTGCAAGTGCGTTTTAATGATGTTACTGCCTTCCGAATGGTCTGAAAATTTAAATATATAATTGCTGCAAAATTTTGTCGAGCCATTTCAAATTTTATGAAAATCGGATGTATAGTTTAATTACAGGGACAGTCAAAAGTTTTCCGTTACCTTACGGGGAATGGGAAAAAAATTATTGCAAGTGCATTTTAATGATGTTATAGACTATGCACTTATGAAATTAAAAAATATATACATTGAGTACAATATGGGGTACAAAAAATAATTATAAAACTAGTTATAGTACGAACGCACCTCAGTTGCCACGTTTGACGAGCAATTTCCGACTTGTTTTTTCTTCTCTCGATTGCTATATGTGGCAAATTGAGTAACAAAGAATAGATCAATATAAGAAAGCGAAAATTTGTAGTTTTAATGGAAATTTGCCAGTTTAATTTCGCAACATGTCTACCATTGACCTCACAGCGTGATTTTTGGTAAAGTGTTAAAAAACAGCTCCACGCGTCTTGCTAAACACCAGAGTGAAACTATTCCGACTTGAGAAATAAACGACATCATTCTTTCAAGAGGACGTGAAATGAAAGTTTAACCTCAAAGAAAATAACGACAGCATTTGGCGAAACAAATAATAAAAAAGTTGGAAATTGCTCGTTCAAACGTGGCAAATGAGGTGCGTTCGTACTATAACTAGTTTTATAAATATTTTTTGCACTGCATATTGTATTGAACGTATATTTTAGTGCACTTCATAAGTGCATATCTATTTCATTCTGTTTGAAAGGCTGTAATATCATTAAAATGCACTTGAAATAACTGTTTCCCATTGGCCGTAATATAACGGCAATTTTTGACTGTCCCTGTAATTAAACTATACATCCGATTTTCATAAAATTTGAAATGATTCGACAAAGTTTTGCAACAATATTTAAAATTTCTGACCATTCGGAAGGCTGTAACATCATTAAAATGCACTTTCAATACTTTTTTCCCATTGGCCGTAATGTAACTTAAAACTTTTGACTGTCCCTGTTATTAAACTATACACCCAATTTTCATAAAATTTGAAATAACTCGACAAAATTTTGGAACAATTATCTATTTAAAATTTCAGGCCATTTGGTTGGGTAGTTTTTACTCTGTTATATGCGGACAGACAGACAGACGGGCAGACAGACAGACGGACGAACTGAACGACGACTATATGTGTTACGTATTTATATAATTACGAACGCACCTAAAAAGTACTAAAATGTTGCCATCTCATAAAGTAGTCAGTCGTTCATACCACTGCGATAAAATTGCATAAAAAATGCTGTTAATTTAGTCTGAAATATCACTTTGTCAAATAACACCCTGACTTACAAAGCTATGACGATAATTCTTTATTTGCAGGCCACTACAGTTCATCACGCAGTGGTTACCAACGTAGGGCGCACGCCCCACCGGAGGGCAATTTGACATTTTAGGGGGGCAATTCCGAATTTGTCACTCTCGCATTCACTGTCCATTTTTATTTTATTACTAGCAGAACTACCCGGCTTCGCCCGTGTCAATTATAAGAAGTCTTCCAGGTAAAATAAATTAAAACGAAATAATACGGCAATCACAATAACTGAAATTTGTGCATTCCCATCCACAAATCGTTATAAAGACACTCAAAAAACATGGCGTTATTGTCTTGCAACCATAGTAAAATCCCTGAGCTTTAATAACAGAATGCATGTTTTCTTTGCCGGGTATAAGAGAAAAATATGTGATTTTCCTGACAATACGAAAAAAAGAAATTCCTCCAACTCGCGCAGCACTTAGTGAAATTCTCGTTTGTATGGTATTATCTACATTATAAAGTAAAAACACTATGTCAGTGCCCATAAATTGTGCTCCATAAATTGTAACCCATAAAATGTGCCTTTACTGCAATTTTTCTAACTTTTAAACATCACACAATTTCATTTTTTACAATATCGAATAGAAAAAAGTTCTCTCAAATGAAATTTGTTTGAAAATTGTACCTCAGTTTTCTGATTTTAATGGATTTTAAAGTAATTTTTAAGCATGGATATTTTTAAAGTTAAGTGCAACCCGATTACGAAAGATGAACCTGTTTACACTTAATGCAATAGTATAAAGAAAAGACATGTCTATGAGTAATGCTGGTATCATATTTTTGATGGCAACAACCTAACACCACAAATTTCCCTTTTATTGCAGTTTAACGTCTAAACATTGTATATTCAATTGTTCCAACGTATTATGGAAAACAAAAGTACTTTCAGTGATATTTGTTTGTAATGTTTATCTCAATTTACGAATTTGTTATGGGTTTTAAAATAATTTTTAAGCATGCATATTTTTAAATATGCTTGCAACCCAAATACAAAAGATTAAATCAATTGTTCAAAAACATTGTAAATAATTCAGAATTTGTTTGCTTTCGCGTAATATTCAATAACTAGCAAACACCGCGGCTTTGCTCGCGTAATAGTTGAAATATAACAAGTGATATTTGCATGACTATTTTTTATTAGAAGAAAACTTTTTGGAATAATTCAAAAATTACAAATTAAGCCACAGTTTGACTAAACTTCATTATAAATGTGCAATAGACAGAAAGGAGATTTTAATTAATAAGAACTAAAACTAATTCCAAATAAATGATAATTTAGAAAGTGTTTTGAGACTTTTATGTTCATTTCATACGCTCATTTCAGTATTCATTTGAAATTTTGAATTTTTTAGAAACCATCTTAACTCATTTACATCTTAAAATTACATCAATTACATCTTAAAATCGGTTGGGTATTTTCTGAGATTGCGTAGAAATCGCCATTTAGAACGCTTTTCGCGCATTTTCACCCCTTTTAAATTACGAATTTATTAGGAAATGTTCTTAGAGATCATTTATATTTTATAAGTAACTACCATGCCAAACTGCTTGTATCTGAGCCCTTCAGTAACACAAAAATCGCAATTTCGAACGTTTTTATGCTCCTGCACTCCCTTTAGGGGTAGTGGCACCGACATAAATTGTAGCCTATGTCGGAGCAAGGGTTGTCACCATCATTTTGACACAATTATTTTTTAAATCAGTTTGGTATTTCCTGAAATAGCGTAAAAATCGCTTTTTAGAACGTTTTTTAGAACGCTTTTCGCGCATTTTCACCCCTTTTTAAATTCGATATTTTTAAGAAATGTCCTTGGAGATCATTAGTATCTTATAAGTAACTACCATGCCAAATTCCATGTATCTGGGCACTTTAGTAACCACAAATTCACAATTTCGAACGTTTTTTTGCTCCTGCACCACCTTTAGGGGTAGTGGCATCGACATAAAATGCAGCCTATGTTGGAGCAAGGGTTGTCACCATCATTTTGACACCCTAATTTTTTTAATCAGTTTTATACTTCTTGAAATTGCGTAAAAATCACCATTTAGAACGTGTTTCCGAACACTTTTCTCGCATTTTCAACCCTTTTTTATTTCGATTTTTTAAAGAAATGTCCTTAGAGATCATTAGTATCTTATAAGTAACTACCATACCAAATTCCATGTTTCTAGGCCCTTCAGTATCACAAAAATTGCATTTTTAGAACGTTTTTTGCTCCTGCACCCACTTTTGGCCATTGGCACGGACATAAGATGTAGCCTATGTTCTAAGTTGGAGTAATACCATCATTTTGATACCATTAATTTTGGAATCGGTTCGGTAGTTCCGGAGCTTACCTTCTACAAATAAACAATTTTTACCTCTTTATAATATTAGTATAGACTAAATTGGCAAACGAAATTAAAACGCCAAAAAATCTCTCTATTCTAAAAAAAAGTAACTACCGCTGTCACCGCCGCCGCCGCTGCCGGTTTTGAATTTTTTGTACCCGGAGGTCTTTCTTCGTTAATATTGAGAAAAATAATGCATACAAAAATATGAAAATCAGTGGTTTTATACAGAAATGTTTGATAAACACGCTGATGCAGTCAGTTTTCAAATCGAAGAAATATTTTAAGAGATATTTAATGCTAAAGTTGGACAAAATCGTTCCACTAAAAAAGTTTTATAGCAGCAAAAACTATGCATGGCAGTGTAATCATTTTTAGATCATTTTATGCGTTAGAATTTGCCGGAGTGCAGATTGCATTAATTTTTTTATTTTGACTCATTTTTTCAGGTTTTATTTCTATTTTAAATTCAAATTTTCAGCATTTCTAGAGATATTTTTTACAGATTTCAGAAAATTGTACTAATTTAAACTGTTGCCAACTGTATAAAAAGCGCAAGCAATAATGTTTGCTTCAAATTAAAAATTTATTTACACGTGACTATTATAAACAGGAAAAAAACTTTCAAATTAGAATTAAATAATTATGTATAAAAAGCAGGAACTTATTAAAAATTACGTCATAAAAAGTATACACGTGAATTTTAAAAGAGAAAGGATATTGTAAAATAATAAATTCATTAACATGCGTTAGAAGTCTTACGAGAAATTACGTCATATTTACGTCACATTATAGTTATTACATAAAATGAACACAAAATAATATTGCAAAAAAGTTTAAATTTAGAAATTGCGCTAGACATTTATTTAATATTTTGAGAGGATATTTTCAACTATTTTTGTTAGGAAAGCGCAAATAATATTTCATTGCTAGCAAAAGTACTTTCACGCGATTATTTAAAAGAGAAAGAATAGCTTGGTAAAAATTACGTCAGATTAAAAACGATTAATTTAAAATGTCTCATTTAAAAGAACTTTCTTTTCGCTTTGTTAAAAAATACCAGGAGACAAAGACTCTGTTTACTTAATTCCTTTTATATTAGCTTATTTTTAAATGTTGTTACACGTGTCTACGTCATCAAGTTATTTTTATTTCGACGTTTTATTTGTATTTTTATTAATGTTGTACGAATTTATTTGTTTTTTCGTTATTTAAAATAAAAATTATGTCAATTTGTATAATTTGGCGAGGGGTTTGGCGATTTATATAATTTGGCGAAATGGGTCGACGGGATAATCAAGTGGTACCGCAGCGGATTTGGCGTTAAAATTCCCCAATCAAAGAGAAATGAATAGAAATTCGTTTATAGGGAGATCGCCACTGTTTTTTAAATTATAATTCAATCTTTCGAAATCTTTTTAAACCCGATCAAATTAGCGTGCATTTAGAGCCTGCGGTGTCTGGACGGGGGTTGGCGAGCGTAGCTCGTAGGGGGCCGAGCCCCCTAGTAAAATAAAATAAAACACGAATTTAAGAGATATCAAATCAAACTACTCAAAATAACCATATAAGAATATAAAATTCAAATGGGAATTTCGTTCCGGGTGCATATAACTTGAATTCTTCAGAACGGATTTCCATGTGATTTGCAATATTAAATTTTTAGGGAAGATTTTAGTGCGTAACATATTGTTTTCCGTTGCTTAGTCATATAATTATAGGGGAATGTTATATAATCATGTGAATCCAATTATGAAGGATTAGTCTTATTAGCTGAATGAAAAATGCAGAACAATTTTTATCTCTAAGTATATTGACGGGTTTATCTTCGGTAATGGGGCTGTGCGCTAGGGTATTCTTATTTTAATGAGTGTACCTGACACCTACTATGGCATGCACCTTTGTTTAAAACAATATAAAATGACTTATGTTTTAAGCGACTATCTGGCATGCAACTTGATTACAAAATACTAACCTGCAAATGCTTAAGGTGCTTCTTCAGTTCCCTGCTCAACAACGCGAAACTTTCTGACACATTTTCTGACTCATTAAACGTAAAAGCCTAGAATTTGTAAGCCTGACTATTAAAGCGATTTGGAATTGAAATGAGTTTTTCCTTTTTTCATAAATAAATTTCTTATCGAGTTATGAGCAATTGTGGTTGCGTGACGGCCGGTTTTTATCCTTTATTGCACTGTTGCGTCCGAAATTCAGTTCAAAACACAAACTGAAAGATCTTATACCTTTACCAACAAATGGAAACTATCTTTCGTTTATATAGTTTCTAAATAAGAACTCCTGCCAATTTCATGCGTTTCCGAACAAAAATTAATTAAAAAATATGTCAGAAAATAGCTCCTTTGGATTTGAGAACAGCCTTAACTTTATGAACAGCTTTAACTTGAAGTTTATGAAAAAACTCACATTTTTAGTTTTAATTTTGGAACTCGCGAAATTTAAATTCAGAAAAAGGATGTTCTTTTGACACATTGTGGTAATTTTTTTAACTTTTAAAATTAAAATACATGTTTTCTTTGGCGCGCGTAACAGAAGTATACAATATCTTCACAATACGAGGGAAAATGCAAAAAAATACATCCAAATGAGGTAGTAGTTACTAAAATTTTATTTGGAAAATTTGAAATTTTATTGAAATTAAATCTACAATGATTAGATGAAATGATGTCATTTTCCATAAATTTTAAATCAAGACATCTGTCAAGATTTTTTTTGAAAATGTAAATAATCGCTCTCTTTTTGCTATAAATCACAGAAATTGTTAGCACTGAATCTAAACCAATACAACATTTAGCGATAAAGTATAGGTATAACATTTTGGCTGTAGTATACAATCGAAGTAGTAATCAAAATATAGGAGCCATATTTTTACAATGAGTTTGATTACGCGTTGAAAAGATTTGATAGAATGTGACGTCATAACTAGCCTTTTTTTTTATTTTTGTTAAATTGTTTTCATGAAATTTGACTGTTTGTATTAAAATAGATGTTTTAATTTTTAAAAAAAAACATTTAAATTGAGGTGCTACGTTATTTTCCCGCTCTTATAGTTAAAGTTTTTATTTTATATACAAAAAAAAAGTAAATTTTCTGTTTAGAATGACGTCAATATCAAACACGCAAAAATATAAGAAGAAAATCTGAATTTTTTTGGCAAATAGAAACAAAATACACTTATCCTTATTTTTTTCACATTATTGTGTCATTTTTTAGGGTTTGGCAACAGGAAAGAAACGTTTGAATTAAAAAAAGATTTAAAAAGAGATATTTCTATAAAGTTAAATTATGGAAGTGGTAGAAAAAAGGGATAAATAGTGGTCTGATAATTTTTTAAAGTAGATAGTGATCTTTTCCACGTTCTAAAACGTATGTACATCAAGTTTCGTGCAAATCGGTCAAAAATTAAAGATTTGTATAAAGGACACACATACAGGGAACGGCTTTTATATATATATAGATCTATAAAGTTAAATTATGGAAGTGGTAGAAAAAAGGGATAAACAGTGGTCTGATAATTTTTTTAAGTAGACAGTGATCTTTTCCACCTTCTAAAACGTATGTACATCGAGTTTCGTGCAAATCGGTCAAAATTTAAAGATTTGTATAAAGGACATACATACAGAGAACGGCTTTTATATATATAGATTATTTTCTATTTTTGGAAAAAGCAGTATTGTGCACTAAAAATAAAAAGAATACAAATTAAATTTAAAGAAATAAGTTTTATTTTGTTGAATTTTAAAAAAAGTTCTCAATCAAAAGTTTAAAATAGAAGTAACCAGAATAATTATATGAGCAATGTTTAATATAATTTAAAAATCTATATTTACTGCATCTGTATTATTTTAATGCTGTAAATCAAGAGGCTTAACCTCAGCACTGCAACTCATTGTTTTTAACACACATTGCATAAAATTAATCTTTTTACAAACAGCAATTTAAACTTTTTAAATTACATAATCTTTATTAAAGTAAAAAATACTTCAAAGGTTTCAGACACTAGAAGCGTTAATTTAAACACGCTGTTATGTAATGATATTCTGAAATTCTCATGAGCTACTTATTCTGGTAATTTTTAGATAATAAAGTAAATTTATTGAGGCGGGCTCTTCCTCCCTGTAGTGGGTTTTAAATTACATTTGTAATTTTATAATGATTGTGATAATGGTTACCATATATCTTAAATGTCTTTTTACGCTGTGATTTGTAAGGATAAACAAAACAGTTTAGACAAGCATTTTACGTTATACCAATATCCATATAGCAGTATTTACTAGCCTGCCAACCACAAACACCTGCATCTGATGGATAAAGAGCTTTTGAAAATGCAAACTGAGTCATCTATCTTAGAAATCTAATGTTTTTACAACTTTTATTTTCGAAAAATAGTTTTGATCGCCGTTCTATAATATTTATATCAATGATCATATTTAATACATAATAATCTACTAAATAACATTAACTTACTTAAGTCACCCACAAATAGGCATGTTTGGAGACTTTAAAACCTGATGGGTAATCATTCATCCCCGTGTCCACTGCCAATTGACTAAATAGCAAACGTGATTTAGCACTATAAAGTATATTTAGATAGGCTTTTAATCGTATCCACATTCAATTTAAAATCGTAATGTTACTTACAGTGGCGGTCAAAAGTTTCCGGCCAGTTAGTTTTTTTGATTTGTTTGACAGAAAGTTTGAGCGAAGAAGAAGTTTAATTGCTCCAAAAGTTAGGAATAAGCAAATTACCTCTGACGACGTGATCATTTTGATTGGTTACTTAAGATACTTGATGCAAAGGGGAGGAAATCAAAATTCGCGCGTGCAAAAGTTTCGGCCATTCGTCATTCATTAGTTTTTGCTGTCACTAAAGTATATTTTTGGCCATATTTGTTAATTAATCAAGGTGAATAATGTATTTGAAATTCAAAAACGAAAAGTTTAACAATTTATTGTTCCTAAATGAGTGATTTGTTCGTCGCTAAATGGACAATCCTCTCGTGAGATTGCGGCAAAGTTGTCGATCGGAAAATTTGCTGTAAACGATATTTAAAAAATATATATAAAGATCGTCATGGCCTTCGGAACTTGCCGCGATCCGGGGGACCCCGGAAAACGACTATTCTTGTGGACAGAATTATCAGAAGAAAAGCAGTTGATGACCCGCGTAAAAATGCCGCTGCAATTCCACGCCATTTGTGGTGTTTAAAGCGATTTATGGTATTATGGTTATTGCTGAAACAAATCTATCTACAGTGTCAAGACGCTTATGTGACGTAAAACTTCATGGAACAGTCGGCGTTAAAAAACCTTTCATAAGTAAAAAAATTCAGAGGGCCCGACTGGCATTTGCCAAGGAATACAAAGACTGGTCAAGTGAAAACTGGAAAAAAATACTATTTTCAGATGAATCTACGTTCAATCTCTTCGTGAGTGATAAAAAACATTACAACCGACGACCTGAAAACAAAAGATAAGATGTGAGACATATTATTCCTACAGTGAAGCACGACGGAGGACACGTTATGCTGTGGGGAGCATTTTCTGGAAAATGCGCCTGTCCGTTATTTGAAATCCGCGGCAAGATGAGTAGTGCAATGGATAAGGATATCTTGCAAGATCATTTGCTGCCTTATTGGAGGTAAAATTGTGGTCGCAACTATTCGTTTCATCATGATAACGTCCAAAAGCATACATGCATGCTCGTCAAGCAGTGGCTTTCGCACAAAAAACTTCGCTTTTGAAATGGATAGCCCAATCATCCGATCTGAATATAATAAAAAATCTTTGAAACTAACTTGAAAACGTGTGTGGAATTATAAATATTCCAATTTAGCAGCATTTTCACAAAAATTGCAAGAACCGTGGACAAAACTTAACATTGATGATCAACAACTGTTCATTGAATCGTTGCCACGTCGCTGCGCCGCAGTACTTATTGCTAAATATATCAATACAAAATACTAATTGTAAATGATGTTGATCACTGTTATTTTCTGTTATAACACCATTTTTTTCCAAACTTGCCAAGGTGGCCGGAAACTTTTGAGAACATGCGTTTTCTTCTGCAATTAATTTTGTCAATTAAATTCATTAATATTTAATTTTTATTCCATAAATAAGTTCTTAACTGCTATGTCAATAAAGTGTGTAAGTATCACTTTGAGATTCCTCTTCATATGTTTATACTAACAAATTAACCAAAAATTTTATGCTGGCCGGAAACTTTTGACCGCCACTATACATCGTTCATATTTAACTCAAAGCTATGTTTCAGATGAAATTACGTACGATTAACTAACCTTTTTTCCCTTAGCAGGGCTTTCAGCTTAATCTTTCGTAATAGGGATTATTTGAATTTCTTAATACTCTACAAGCTGTTACCCGTGACTTCATTCACGTCGAATTAAAAGAAAGATGACGCGAAACATTTCACTCCCCATCAGAGATGCCAAGTCTCCGTCTTTTTGCACACTATTATTATCTTAAAGAAAATGTTGTTCTTTTAATTGTCCAAATGTTCCAATTAAATAAAAATAACATTTTCTTTTTTAAAATACTACTATTAGTCCAGGCAATAGAGACCGTATAGGGGCTCTACCTAGCAAAATTCATGGTAGCTCTGGAAAAAGCTTAACATATGTTTTTTTGTGTCGCTGAATCCGAATTTTTAACTTCTCACCAAAATTTCCCCCCGCAACATCCCCAAACTTTGGTAAAATGCCCCCCCAAAAAAGGTTTATATTAAAGAAATCAATTTTTTTATTATTTTAGAGAAAATGTATCTAGAAATTCAGAAAGTAGAAAAATTTGCAACAAATTAGATATAAGTCATTGTGACTTAGGATGAAGGGGAAGGGGGGATCTGCCTCGGAACATGCGTGCGGTGCTACGTGGACTAAGTTGCGCAATTCCACTTAACCACTCACACGTTTACATTCGCCCTCCCATCTCCCCTACGAACTTTCCTTATAAGGTTTTCTTCAAGTTTTGTGGGTCGCTGAATCCGAATTTTTAACTTACCCCCAAAATTCCCCCCCCCCGAAACCCCCCAAAATTTCCCCACCCCCGAAAAAACCCCAAAGTAGTTTGTTATTGGGTCATTTTCAAAATATGCATACATATGCTGTCCCACAATAAAAAAAAATTGTACTCATAATATATTATTTAAAACTGACTATAAATATTATATTTATTTAATTACACTACACAACATATTTCTAAAACATAAAAATAATCACTTTCATATTTTTTTTCCTAAAGATGCAGATTTTTGCATCTAGTAGAAGAAAAAAATAGCTGTCCCTCTTCTGCATTTTATAATTCTGTAATACTTTTTCACTTCATTTTTCACTTTAAAAAGAACGTAATTGGGACATTTAATGAGATAAATCATCATTATTTTAAATTTCTGACATTATTCCAGCAAAAAAAAAAAAAAAATAAAATAAAATAAAATAAAATAAAAAAATAAAATAAAATAAAATAAAAAAAAAAAAAAATAAGAAAATCTACAAAACATTTTGTCCTTCATATTTTGTCAAGTCTGTTACCAAGCTACAATTTCATGAAATAAAGGTTGACAATTTCACCAAGAGATAGCAGCACATTTGCAATAAAAACACTTATACTAGTTAAATATTTACTTGTAGCCATTTTCTTTTGCAGTTGAAAAACAACAGTGTAGTGGAGTAAAGAATTTTTTATAAAGGTGAGTATTTTTATTCAATGTCAAGTCTGTTACCTAATTTTTTATGTTAAAAATATAAGTTTAGTACTTTCTTTTGCTTGAATATTATTATCTAGTTAATATATAAAAGATTTTGTTTTGTTTCTTAGTGTTAATAATTAGCACGTAGGTTTTGGAAGATATTTTGCTGTTAATGTCAAGTCTGTTACCAGTCAAGTCTGTTACCAGTCAAGTCTGTTACCATGTTACTGGTAAATAGTGTATAAAATATAGTAAAATAGTGTATAAAAATTATACCAAAAGCTAAAGTGCTTAATTAATTATATTTACAGACACATCTACCTTATACATTATCACTTATTTCATTTTTAATGTGAAATTTAAAAGTAATTTTTTTAAATGTTTTTCTGAATTGTATGCATTTATTGAAATTGACCCTATTAACTTAAATTTCTTAATTTTTTAGGGGAAATGCATTACGAAATTCAGAAACTAGACAAAATTTGCAACAAATAGGATATATGACATTATGACGTAGGATGAATGGGGAGGGGGAATGCTGCCTCCGAACATGCACTGCGGCGCTACGTGCACTAAGTTATGAAGTCCAGCCAATAGGGGATTTTACCTGGAAAAATTAATACTAGTTCTGGATTTCGACTCACTTTATGTTTTTTGGGTCGCTGAATCCGAATTTGTAACTTCCCACCAAAATTTCACCCGGCAACTCCCCAAAAAATTGATTTTTTGAAAAAATTTGGTTTTTGAGAAAAGCGCGCGGGGAATGTTCCGAGGCAGCCCCCTCTCTCCCCGTTTATCCTACGTCATAATGTCATACATCCTATTTGTTGCAAATTGTGTCTAGTTTCAGAATTTCGCAATGCTTTCCCCCTAAAACAATAAGAAATTCAAGTTGATAACAACTATTTTGGGAGGTTTTCGGGGGGGGGGGGGGAATTTTGGGGGTAAGTTAAAAATTCGGATTCAGCGATCCAAAAAACTTAAAGTAAACATTATAAGGAAAGTTCGGAGGGGAGATGGGTGGGCGAATGTAAACGTGTGAGTGGTTAAGTGGGATTGCCCAACTTAGTCCCAACTTAGTGGGATTGCCCAACTAAAACAATAAAAAAATTGATTTTTTTTAATAAAAACCTTTTTGGGGGGCTTTTTACCAAAATTTGGGGGAGGTTGCCGGGGGAAAATTTTGGTGGGAAGTTACAAATTCGGATTCAGCTACCCAAAAAACATAAAGTAAGCTGATTTCCGGAACTACCATTAATTTTGCTAAATAAAATTCCCCATTGCCTGGACTATACCCAGAACTCTGGAGACTAGCAGCTCTGCTCCACATAATTAAAAACAAATATAAAATTAACCGACTCTTTATCACATTTAAAGGTTTGACAAGTACATTTGACAATACGGCATTTCTTATTTGTATGGCCTTGACAGATTCCTTAGTCAGAGAATTGTGAAACTTTGTGCCAACTAATATAAACAATTGCGAAAATGAAATTACAACCAATGAAAAAAGCAGGCACAAGTAAAATCGTGGAAATCGACGAATCTTTCTTCGTAAAACTAAAAAGCAATGCTGGGAGAATTCTACTACAACAAATATTTTAGATGGTATTTTGAGTGAAATTTGTATATGTATTCATTCCGTCCTAGAAAACCTTACAAAAATCCATTATAAAAAATATTTTAAAAAGTTATTTTTTAAAATGAAAATATTTTACAATTTTAAATCTGAAGGAAATGTGGAATCAAACTCCAGTTACGAGACTACGATTTACAAACGTGCCTCCAATATATTTGGATTTTTCGAGCCTTTATTTCGGTACTGGTGGAAGAAAAAGATTTTACTTTGACGCAATCATATTAAAAGTTTAGGTTTTATGAACGAAAATGTTATTTTATTTTTAAAAATAAATTAATTTTTATTTATATTTTCTGAAATGGGGAAGCTTTAAGAATTAGCATTAATAAAAAAAATATATTTTTTCAGGCAATCTAGTTATTTTTTTAGTCATGCTATAATGGCGTCATTTTCGACATTAATAATTTTGCGGTGTATAATTTGTTTTCAAAAGTCATTTTTTTATTTAAATTTTAAGTTAAAAATTAAATCTTTATGTTAACCGTGCGCAGACGATAAACCGTAAAGTATTGATAACATTAAAAAAAAAAAGAATAATTAATATCATAATACAAGGCGCTTTTATTTTAGCATCAAAGCGTATTAGTTTTATTTTCGATATATGACGTCATATTCGCTGCTTTCCGTACTTACTGAAATTCACCCGCCTTTTATTGTATTAGTGAGAAATACTTGAGAATTTCCGTTTTATTTTCAATATGATGTCATATTTATCTTTTTTGTTGTTGTTGTTGTTGTTTGTTTGTTTGTTTGTTTACTTCATTTTCCTTTTTCATGTGAAAATTTTACAAATTAAAATTAACTCTTTAGGAGAAATTATTATTCCGGTTTTTCTTCTCTTTTTTGCAATTATAAAGAAAGATTGGGAAATTTTACAGAAAAATGTCAATTTATTCTGTATGAAAATAAAGTACTTTTGAATTTATAAGCAAAATAGTTGAATAAAATAATTAAAATATAGACTATCTTCATTTCTGGGTTAAAATCCATCGATATGCAACGATACAAATGCTAATACATGCTAATAGATGCGATACAATCATTCCTTTTGACGTTGATTTGACTTCAAACAACCTTACACACTTTCACATTTATGGTATTTTTAGATGAAATACAGTTGCTAGGTAACGAATAAAAGGAAAAGGAAAAAATGAAATATGTACATTTAAAATAAGTAAATTTATAAAACAAAATGTTTTATATTATTGGAGCATATATATAAAATTCCGTCGTAAGTTATACACCTAATTTAAAAACACTGACAAATGTATTGACAAAATTTCAAACTAATAGGAATAATTTAATATGTTTATTTTAACATTTCAGCATCCATAATTTACCATTTAAATCCGTTAATCATATGACCCATTTCTTTCAACAAATGCAAATTTGAAAATTGTCTGAATTGCCAGAGAAAAGCATTATGGTGCAAAATAAAATATTCTATATTTTCCGAACAAATTAACCAAATCTAACAAAAAACTACATACAGCTTAATTCGGATACCTCCCCAACATGTCCACTTAATTTCAAGCTAATCGGGTGCTTTTATCGGCAGTTATCGCGGAACAGACTGACTAATAGACAGGCAGTCGGAAACCAAAAACTTTTCGTGCCTCCACAGTAAGCATTCACTGATGTTTCTGCAATTGATATATTTTACATATTATTTTCACAACTTGAATGAGCCTTTTATTTATTTTCCCTCTGCTGTATGTCACATGAAGAAACTTTTACATTCGAAACTGACTAAATTTGACTGTCTTGAACCTTTTTAATCTAAAAAATATTTAAATATCTAAATGAGGTACTACCAACATTACAAATTGTAAGTAACCCAACGCGGCCTTTCCAGGTTACAGAAGTAGTTGAAAGCCACTTTTTAAAATTGAAAAGTGTTATAGTGTTTTTGCAGTTAATACACATTTAATATATATATTTTTTAGCCGCACTAGTAACATCAAAAAGTGTTTTTTATAGGAAAAGAATCAATAATGTATACAAATAAAGTTTTGAAATTTATTCAAAGCGATACGTTTGTATTGGCCGCATACCAGGATTTAATAGCCGAAACAATCGCCAAAGATTTCGCTATATACACTAGCCTTTTTGTTTCTGATAATTTCAGTGGTTCAAGTGCATAGATAAATTACATGCCTGTTAAATTGGTGTTTTATTTATATCATTTTATTTATACATTGAGGAAGTTTTAATTTCTTTTTATAAAATATTATCTGAAAAGAAATGCTTAACTATTTATATTGTTTAAAGAACAAACGGTTTAAAATTTCATAATCGTCAGCACGCGATAGAGATATTAATTTTTTTTTAATCCTGCTTGAAAATTATTTTGAAAACGATAAAAAAAATCAGTAAATTGTAACAGATTTTTCAAACAAATTGCATTTGAAAGAATTTTTTTTTCCTATTCGACCATGTGAAAGTGAAAATGCGCGATCTTTAGAAATTTAAAAATTGCGGTAAAAGCGAAAGTTTTAGGTGTTTCCAACGTCAAAAAGACGCCAGCGTTACTTACGGACAGTTTTGTCCCTTATAATATAGATGGATTATAAATCTTAAATAGCATTAGAAAAGGAAATTGGTAAATATTAAATATACTAGCTGCCCTTGACGACCAGTTTGGTCTCCCTTAAATGTATGCTAAGCATTGTATAGTGTTACATTTATTCATAGTTTAATTTACTTACTCAATCCATCGCCAAATCGAGAAATCAAGAACTCTGTATTTTTATGTTAGCCGGGCACAGGTGATAAATAGCAAACCATTGTTCCCTTCAATCTTTTCACAAATTTTATTTTAAAAACAAAACTTTCATTTAAAACTGAAACATTTAAAATTCGTGGCTTTCAGTTATTTCTTTTAATTTTCAAAAAAAGAAAAGAAAAATAAATGTATAATACCATAAACCATGACATTTAATTTCAACATCAAAGCATTGTTTTAACTTACTACGGGAAAAATAAAAAATGCTAACTGGTGTATTAAGAAAATGCTATTAGCGAGATTTGCGCCTGGCTAACATAAAAGTACCAAAGATTCATTGCGATCGTGGTAACTTTTATGTAGTTTTATTCGAATTTTATTTTAAATTAACCCTCTAAGTGTTTGGGGCGTAATATTCCGTTCACTAAGCTCCAGGTTTCACAGCAATATAAGGAATATTTAAGATAATATAATTCTAAGATTTAATGAATTTTAAATACATTGAAGAATGATTAATAATTTCAAGGATTACATTCATATTTGCAATTGAGTTTTTTAATAATGTTGAAAGAATCATATTTTCTTAGCACTTAAAACAAAATGCAAAGAAAACAAAATTACAATTTTACCCTTTTGCAAGACGCTTGGAGGGTTAATATAGAAGCCTTGCATATGCAAAGGAAAGGTGTCGGCCCGTAATTGCTTATGACAGTCACATGACTTCGACTATTATATTATAGATTAAAACGATGACTTTGGAACAATATTTGGCGATTTATCACTTGCGCCTGGCTAACATTAAAGTACCAAAATGGTCGCTTGACACATTAAAAGTGAAGCGGTCAGCCCGGAAATGTTGATGACAGTCACTTGAATTAGGCTTTTATTATATAGATATTACTCTAGTAAAGACTTCTTATACACTAAATATATAACATGTATATTTTAACTTTTAAAATCAGATATTGCATCGTGGTCAATTAACGATAATTGGAAAGGGAAGAGAGATAAATCTGATTTGAGAGGGAAGAATGGATATTTCAAGTTTATAAAGATGAGAATCTTGAAATGATTCTTATGCACTGTGTTACTATTAAAGAAAATTTAGTGTACAAAGCTTCTCATTAACTCTTCATAAGTAACTAAAATAAATTATTAATTGTGTGAATATTATCAATTTTAATGCTAAATGTGAGAGTCTCTTCAAACATTTGGTGAAGTTAAAAGTGCAGGTCATATAACAGTTTAGTTTTGACACTGAAGCAAGTTGGGAAGGAACAACCAAACTCTTTTTGGCATAAAAGCCGAGACGTGTAACCTCATTGTATTTATAGAATTGGGTTAAAAACACTTTTGGAACGAAAAATTTACATCTTTGATAAGTTAAAATTTGTGAAATGAACAGATAATGTTAAGGCTATGCTAGGCTTCCTCCATGTGAATACAGTTCACTTTTTAACTCTTATGTGTCACAGAAGTGGGAGGGAGGAGGGTTTGTGATTTTACGGATGCTTCGGTGGGGCGTGGCCAATAAAAGGTTGGGAACTACTGCACTGGGTCATAAAATACTTTTTCATGAATTTTTCTCATCAAATGAAATTGAATGGAAAAATTGTACTAATTGTACTATTTTCCAACTATTTTCCCCCTACTTTCTACAGAAATGGAGTACTGGAGTTGCTAAAATTAAACAAATGGTTCTAAAAGCTACAAAAAATTAATGTTTCAAAAATAAATTCAGATGCAGTTTTCAATCAAATTGCATTTAAAAGTACCTTTTCTCCCTAATACGACGGTATAAAAATTAAAAATGTGCGATGTTTAGATTTAAAAATCTTAAAATAGTAGAATAGAGAAGATTAAGTTAAATTGCAGTACAGTATTTGGCACTACATAGTTATCCCGTCGACCAAAAATCTATCTCCAAACTATAAGATTCAATGCCAATAATGGTTGATCGTAAATGTCGCATTCTATATACCTTATTACCATGCATTTAATGCTTTTCATAGTACTTTGCTGTTATATGGACATTGGCATTTTTGTAAAAAAGCACGGCATTCGGTGTTAAGAAAGTGAGATTTTTTGTCAAATCATATAAATGACTATGAAAATAAAACAGAATAAGTATTATACTGGTTTATATATATATACTAGCCGCCTTCGCCCGCTACGCTGGTCGGTTTTTCTAAAGAAATCTTGAATGAAATAAAATATATCTGTGAATTTGATCGTGCGTTTTAAAGCAATATGGACATTTACTTGGTGTATCCAACCGAATTGCTGAATATGAATGTCATTACGCTACTATATCTTTTATTGAGTCATTCAAAATTTAGACTGTTAAGGACCAATTTCTTTAGTTGATCTGTTAGTGTAGGATTCGGTAAAGAACAATAGAACAATATGTAATATACTAAAAGCGTTCATGAAAATTTATCAATGCAAGTTTCATCAGAATCTGTTAATTGGACTTATTGAAAAGGCTGATCGTTCATAATAATTGGGTTCGCCTGATTCTAGAACTTCCATCTATAATTCTACAATCAAGCAACCTAACAACCAAGAAACAGCAAATGATATGTGCTTTATACTAAAACAATCCCTGAAAAATGAACTAACCGATCAAGTTGCATCGAAATCTACTTAGCAGAATCTTTTAAACTGGAAAATATACCGAAACCTTTCCTAAAAATGATCTAATTAACAGTTTAAATCCCATAAAAATTCATTCAGTGGAACCTTTAAAAAAAGCAAATCTTTCAAAATTGGGTTCATCTGATTTAGAACTTTCCCCATAATTTTTTAACTAAGCAACGTAGAACGTTATGTTTTATAGTTACCTGTTTCCTGAAAAATTATCTAACTAACAATGTAAGTCCCATCAAAATCTATTCAGCAGAACTCAAGATAATCCGCCGGAATGAAATTTCTCTTTGTATTATATATATATATTGAGATAGTTAAATATAACTTTCATAATTGCGTTAACCTGATTATAGAACTCTCTGGGAGGTAGGGGTAGGTATATACTGCATCACTTCTGAATTTTTTAAGGAACTCAGCTCAACTTCCATAACTATAGCATATATACTCTCTAGTATACCCTATCTCTGTAGCGTATATCTTCCAATTTTCTTTACTGTACCACTGAGAACTTTTTCCGCATAGCTCCGTAACTAAACAACACAGAATGAATGATATGATAAATATAGGAAAAATCCCTGAAATATTATCCAACTTACTGTGCATTTAATTAGTTGACTTGAAATCTTTCATAATCGAGTTCACCTAATTTTAGAACTCCCGTAGCAACTTAGAATGATGGTTTTTACATTAAACCATTTATATACCAAATTTACTATTTAACAGTGTAAGTTCTACAAAATTCTGTTCAGTAGAATCTGAGCTATAGTCATATTTGCAATATTTATTGCTCATTAAACATTTTTTCTTTACATTTGAAATAAAATCAGTAACTGTTTTGGTATTTTCCTGTTATGTCATCACCATTGTAACCAAGCGTAATGGTTGGCACAAAAATAAAATGATACATGTGAAGAAAAAAAATGTTGATAGAGAAAATGAGCATTTAAAAAATATAATTTTTGAAAATTACAGACTTTGACCTACCATTTTCTTAAATCAATAAAAATAATGGTACTACTTGGTTATCCCGCCGACCAAAAATCTATTGCCAAACTATAAGATTAAATGCCAATAATGGTTGGTCGTAAATGTCACATTCACTTGACTTTAAGCAAGTTACACGTATTTACGTCATCAGGTGATTTTTATTTCGACGTTTTAAATGTTTTTTTATTAATGTTATACTAATTTATTTGTTCTTTCGTTATTTAAAATAAAAATTATGTCAATTTGTATAATTTAGCGAGTGGTTTGGCGATTTATATAATTTGGCGAAATTGGTCGAGGGGTACCAGAATAAATACTAAAAATATAAGAATAAATAAATATTTTGCAAGTAATAAAATATAGTCAATTTAAACTGCAGTCTTGAAATTGTAAATGTCTTTTACTACTGAAGCATGGCGTACGTAATACTTATGTCTCTCATTGCAGAAAACATTTCATTCTTTCAATGAAGACATTCATGGTTTTTTGAAAAAAACATTTTTATATGTAAATTCCTAACTTCTGAAATAATTTTATTGTAGCTTCCTCATCATCAGATAACTGCGAAATGGTAAAATATATATCAGTATCAGTAATAAATATTTTCTTTCAAAAAATAACAAATTAAAAAGATTTGCGAGATTATGATGGAATAAAATAAATTCCATCATTAAAAATTCCTGCATAAAAATATTCACGTTCAATAATTAGCAAATCTTAATGTGTGGCACGGTTTGCAATAAAAATCGTTTGCACGATTAGGGTTGAAATAAATGGCGCGGTACCATACATTTTGGCATGGTATCGCGACAAAATTAGAAAGAAAAAGTACCACAGGTTTTTTTTTTTTATTTAATTTTAGTTTTTGAGGCGTTTGAATTATTTTTTTCTAATTGACGAAGTTGTTTTTATTTATCCAAAAGGATTGGTTAAAAAATTATTCAATTAGAATTTTTTCCCTTGCTATAGTAACAGAATGAAAAGAATGAGTTTTCAGAAATTATCACTTGAAAAATTCAGGTTTTGGCGCCAAAGATAGTGCCAAATTAGAAAAATATGAAATATCTCACGAACTATTGGGCTTAAAAGAATTTAGTTAGTACCATTCGATTCAGCATTCAAAAATACATAAAAATATGTTATCAGTTGAAAAATAACTATAAAATCAGATTTTTGAGGAATTTTTTTTAAGTTCGTTCTCCTTTTTACCCCCCTTAGGGGTGGAATTTTGGAAAATCCTTTCTTAGCGGCACTCTATATCATAAGAAGTATTTTTACCCCGATTTTCAAGATTTTAGGTTCAGTAGTTTTGGCTGCGCGTTGATTAATACAAAATTCAGACTTTCTTTTATATATATAGATATATATATTTAAAAATGCATCTGCTAACACGCATTAGATAAGTTATTTATGTTTGTATATAATCTAATATATAAAAATGAAAATTTGTTTATCTATCTGTTTGAAATTCTATACAAATCCACAGTTTGGAAGCCAGAATTGTGAAAAGATACGTACATGTGTAAACACGGCCGAGGCAACTAAAGTAATCCGGAATCGAAATAATTTTTAGTTAATTTTTAATTAATAAAAAACCACATTTTTAACAGCAATTACTTATCAAATGTAAACATTTTTCGTTACAGCAGTTGCCAAAAATTAAAATACACAATACAATTCTTACTACAACAATTAATTTTCTACTGCAAGATTTCCACGTGAAAAATGAAAATGAAATAAATAGTTTGCCGAATTTAAAAAAAGGTGAATATTAAAGTCATAGCTTTTCTATTGCAAGATATTCGTGTGAAAAATGAAAATGAAATAAATAGTTTGACGAATTTAAATGAAAGTGAATATAACTTCATAACTTTCCTATTTCAAGGTTTCCAAGTGAAAAAGGAAAATATTACTTCGTATTCGAAATATAAAG
This sequence comes from Maratus speciosus, assembly GCA_963932465.1. Taxonomy (NCBI): domain Eukaryota; kingdom Metazoa; phylum Arthropoda; class Arachnida; order Araneae; family Salticidae; genus Maratus; species Maratus speciosus. The sequence goes on along the minus strand of OZ010790.1, from coordinate 169,321,772 downwards.
GACGTGTTGGATATAGTATAACGTCATATGAGTGTGAAGAAACGTATTGAAGCACGATAAAAACCCGATTATGGAAATATTGGCGTATTTTAACACTATTGCTCCAATGATATATTGAAATAAGTTCATTTATAGCTGTATTATTTTGCGTCTGTTGCATTTATAAATTTTTATATTGTGTTTCCATTTGATTCATGTGTACTTCGACTGCTTTTTTTATGTTTGTTTTATGTTGTATGTTAAAGTTTAAAATTGATTTATCAGAACAAACATTCTTCAAATTCTAGGCAACGTCGGGCACTTTAGTTTGTAACAGATAAATGGCTTCTGTATCTGTACATCTATGCTAATAATATAAAGCGTTACGATATTATAAAATATATAATATTATTAATGTTTGTGCGTTTGTGAGGTGTTATCTCTCAAACTACATAGCCAACTTAAAAAAATGTTCGTGGCCATATCTGCTCCGAAAAAGACTATATTTTATGTCAGTGCAACAACCTACATCGCTGCAGGAGCAAAAAAGTTCTAAAATTGCGATTTCTGTGATATTTATTGGGGTTAGAAATTTAAATTCGGTGTGGTGGTTACTTTTAAGATGTAAATATTCGTTGCGAAAAGGTTCGAAAATTCAATTTGACAGATAAACGTAAAAATTTCTAGAAGGGTTCTAAATTATGACTTATTTGGAATACTGAAAATTCCGGTATACTGTTTGGATTAGAAACTAGAACTTTGGCATGACAGTAATTTCTAAGATGTAAATGCTCGTTGCAGAACGAATTCTAAAAAATTGAAAGACTAAACAAAACAGAAAAAGATCTAAAGATGATCTAAGTAACGAAGTACATGGAATTGTTAGGAATATAAACATGAAAATTGACATGGCTGTATTTATCATGACGTAAATTCTCGCAATGGAACAATTTCTAAAAATGTCGCTACATAAAACATTGCAGAAACAAAAAAGTTTCGAATTTTTTCCATTCCTGTGTGACTGCTGAGCCCAAAAACGTGAAATTTTTTTTTTATAAATGGTTTCTAAAAAATTTTAAATTTAAAAACATAAAATGAATGGAAAGCGTTCTCAATTACCATTAATTTGAATTATTAGGTATAGAAACTTTAAATATTTCATAATGCTGCCGTTTTATATTTGATATGAATTTTTTTTTCTGATTCATTTTTTAGGCATTTTATCATAAGGTCATATTCTCAATTGTCATTAGTAGATTTTTTATATATTAACTTATTCTGGTAAAATTTCATAATCGGATTCATATTGGCGTATTTTAGCTTGCATGATTTGCTGAAAAAATATGTATGGATTTATAAATTTCTTCAAATGACACTTTGACAGCTCAAAGGTTATGCAGACGGTATATTCAGATCTTGTGTCATACTTTATGCTGCAATCATTTCCGATTTCTTTTATTTAATACGTGCTAAATACAGCTCAACTTGTGCAGAATAAGTTTGAAAACAAAACAATACTGCTTATGTAGTGGAAAGCATACACTCATCATTTAAATCCAATTGAGCATATCTAAAACACACTCTATCGACGTACTGCATGCCACTGCTGATGTGTTCGGTACTTAGATACTATATTAGATTTTGAAGAGAGAATTCCTTAATTCTTATCGACAACCTCATTGCATCCGTGGAAAACAGATATTGTAAAATATTAATTATGCCGGGGGAGAACACACCATATAAAGTATAGTCCATTCTTTTCAAATTTCATATATTTGTCATTTAAAGTTGCTCAAATTTGTGCGAAGCGTCCGATTATGTTCTTGACAGCATTTTATACAGTTAAAATTTCGATATAAGATAATTCAGTGTTTCATTTTCAATTTTACTTTTAATATATTGCGTACTTTCAATTGTATATCCATGCATGGCTATCTTGCATGGTTTGCTTTCCCACTTTTTAAACAGTGTATACGAATTTATATACAGGGTGATTCAGCTCGTCGGTGACAAACTTTAAGGATCGATAGAGCACACCTAGACGAACATTTTTGAATAGGGAATGTAGGGTCCCTGACGCGATGGTAAGGCGCTAGGCGCTTTCGAAAATTTGGGTGCCGAAATTCGAAACGTCATAAAAACTAGGGAAATGGTTAGATTTTCTTGCTTGTTGCGTCGAAATGATTCTGTTTGTTTAGACTTTCTTCAGTACCAATTTGATAAGCGTATCTCTTAAAACATGGATAGGGGGAGCTGCAGACTTTGGAGAGCTAGACAACAACTTTAAGCCCGTTATTTTGATAATTTAACACATGCTCGCCAAAGTTTATACTCTAACTTAAAGTTTGAACCCAAAAGTAGAGCCCTGCAAAAAGCGTAAGAGCCGGAATAAAATGTCAAAGTACAGGGTGGTCGAAACTCGAAGGCTCCTAGGAGATAAACAAACAGATTTCTTGACTTATGGCATGCATTTTCATGATTCTGTTTGCTGGGGCTCTCTGAAACTCAGTTGAACGGTACAAAAAGAAACATCGATAGGGGGCGCTTTGGGCAAAAAACATAATTCGTTGACATTTCGGACGCTAACTGGAAACGGGGCGCTACGATCAGTTAGTAATAATGAAAACACATTTTCTACCTCTGCTCAACACTTCTGAATAAATTTAGACCAAAAACATCAATGATACTGGAAATTTATTTACAAAAAATAACACTACAGAAGATGCTCGAAATTTCGGCCTTGGGCCATGATGCAGGCTTCGCACCTCCGTCGCATTGAGGAGTGTGTGTTTCCAACAATGCCAGGAGTATCTCTGATCTGCCCTGCAGCTGCCACAATGCGCGCCACAAGTTCTTCAGCACTGCTGACAGGTGTATGGTATACCTCGGCCTTCAGGTAACCCCAAAGGAAGAAATCCAAGCAGGTGAGGTCTGGTGATCGGGCAGGCCAGTGAACTGGACCCCCACGCCCGATCCACCGCTGGCCATACCTTGCGTTTAGATGGAGACGCACGTCGTTCGTGTAATGGGCCGGAGCTCCATCGTGCTGGAACCACATCTGGCGACGCGAACCTTCGGGTACGTGCGCCTCATCCAGAAGCTGCGGCAGCACTTGATCCAGGAAAATCAGGTAATTTCCACCTGTCAGCCGTTCAGGTAACAAATAAGGGCCAATGAGGCAATCCCCCAGAATGCCGGCCCACACATTTACTGAGAAACGCTCCTGGGCTGCTCGGCTTCTGGTTTCATGTGGATTTTCATCACACCACACATGACTGTTGTGGGCGTTCCACATTCCCTCCCGGCTGAAGGTGGACTCGTCCGTAAACAAAATGCTGTTTACAAAACGGGGATCCCTGGATCTCATCGCCAAGTACCATCTTGAGAATTCCACTCGAGGGCCAAAATCCTGCTCTCTGAGCAACTGCACCCGCTGGATGTGGTAGGGGTGCAGATTCCGGGAACGTAAGATGCGCCACGCAGTTGCTTGCGAAATGCCAACATGTCTGGCGATATCTCTCGTGCTAAGACCTGGGTTGTCCTCAACCAGGTTAAGCACAGCCTCTTCGTTGTCGGGGGTGCTCACTGATCGCTCCCGTTCAGGCCTGCCTCCGTCGAAAGATCCCGTTGTGGACAACCTCTGGTGTACTCGAGCGAAGAAGGCATGGCAGGGGATTTGCCTGTTGGGGTAACGCTCGGCGTACAACCGCTGAGCGGCTCGTCCATTACAACCAGCAGCGCCATACGCCAAATGCATGTCAGCCAATTCAGAGTTTGTGTACCGTTCCATCCTACTACCGATCTGCAGACAAGTAACCCGAAGCTTAAGTAGGTACCGCACGTTCAAAAGACGTGTCTGCGCATACAACTACGTCATCTCGCGTTGTCGTCTACGCATTACGTATCTTTTGCATATCGATATGGTACGATATCTTTTGCATAAATCAGCAAAAAGCACCTTATGTAAATTTTATTGCGCGCATTGTGCATGATTGAAACCAGCTATGTTTGTTAAAAAAAACAAACAAACTGCAGTTTTAATAGCTTCTTATGATAAGTAAATTACTCTCTTGTTTTGTTTCTAACTGATCGTAGCGCCCCGTTTCCAGTTAGCGTCCGAAATGTCAACGAATTATGTTTTCTGCCCAAAGCGCCCCCTATCGATGTTTCTTTTTGTACCGTTCAACTGAGTTTCAGAGAGCCCCAGCAAACAGAATCATGAAAATGCATGCCATAAGTCAAGAAATCTGTTTGTTTATCTCCTAGGAGCCTTCGAGTTTCGACCACCCTGTACTTTGACATTTTATTCCGGCTCTTACGCTTTTTGCAGGGCTCTACTTTTGGGTTCAAACTTTAAGTTAGAGTATAAACTTTGGCGAGCATGTGTTAAATTATCAAAATAACGGGCTTAAAGTTGTTGTCTAGCTCTCCAAAGTCTGCAGCGCCCCCTATCCATGTTTTAAGAGATACGCTTATCAAATTGGTACTGAAGAAAGTCTAAACAAACAGAATCATTTCGACGCAACAAGCAAGAAAATCTAACCATTTCCCTAGTTTTTATGACGTTTCGAATTTCGGCACCCAAATTTTCGAAAGCGCCTAGCGCCTTACCATCGCGTCAGGGACCCTACATTCCCTATTCAAAAATGTTCGTCTAGGTGTGCTCTATCGATCCTTAAAGTTTGTCACCGACGAGCTGAATCACCCTGTATAAGATTTTGTTATCCTACGATTTGATTATTTTCATCATTTCAATTTGTCGCAGTATATGGACAATTAAAGATAACATCTCATTTTCTTTGCTTCCACACGTTATTATTAAATCTATGTTCTTTGCAATATCGCTCAGACTAATCCCTCTGAGGGAAGTCCTAGTTTATATAGATTATACATTAAAATTCATTAATTAGATAACATGTAATTGTTGAAATTTAGTAAAAATATATTTATTTTTAGAAAAGCCGTTATTCTTAAATATTACTCGACTTTATAAGAATTTCCTCTTTAGTAAATCTGATCAATTAAATATTTATCTTCACATTTATGTTTATTAATGGCTTAAAAATAAATAATTGCATGCATAATAATTGACATCGTTTGTTATTCTATAATTATATGACGCTAATTGTAGACATAACTCAATCGTTGAATATTAAGTATTTCTTACTTCTTGAAGGTTTACATTTCCCAAAACATTTACGTCAGAAGATAAAGACATTTTGTAAAACTTCCGTTTGCATTAAAATAAAATGGAAGATGAAAATTACAAACGAAAATTAGGGACAGAAGAAAATTAACGACTAATCGCTTGCGAGAAAAACTAATGGTTGTTTTGAACGTTGTTCTTATCAACAGAAATTGCAAATATACGATACATGTATCTCAAAATTGATTATCAAATGTAATTTCAGTAATTGCGTTTCAGGGATCTTTCCGATTCATTATTGCTATTTTTAATTAAGAAAAGTTATCTTAGAAATATTAATAGATCTTCTTCTTTTAGTACTGAAAAAAATAAAAAATGACAATGTAAAGTCATTTTAAAAAATGGGCAAAAAAGTTTTATCTTTAAAAAAATAATAATAATTCTAAGTGTCTGGTTTGCGGTCTCAGAATAAATCAAATATCACTTTACTAAAGTGAAAGTAAATAAAATGGTTTTACAAGAAAATAAAATAAATAAAATGGTTTTACAAGAAAATAAAATAAATAAAATGGTTTTACATGCAGACACTTAATTTTTTATTTTGGAAATTAATATCAAAATAATTATTACTCTTATATTGTTACATGAGTAATATAACAAATACGTAAAAAATAATTACTTGAAAAGGAATTATGTCATCGAGAATAATTGTCTTCTTTGTTGTTTACAACGACTGTTCAGTCGTGGAAAAAAGGATATCCTCACACTAATTCGGCCGAAAATAGTCGTAAAAAATTTGGTGGTAACAGCAGATTAATAATAGCGTCTACTATAAAATGTAGTGCATGTTTTAATATGTGGTGGCCGTTCGCATATTAAAATTGTACCAATTTTGATTTTTCAAATAGTAACATCCGCAAATGTTTAGCTGATAAACTATTTAGAAATCTTAAATATGTATTAAACTTAATTATATTAGAAGATGTTCATAACGCAATTCTATACAATGCAATTCTATATAATGCAATTCAATATAATGCAATTCCCTGTATAATTCAGAACTTCTTAGATGTAAACAATGAATTTTACAGTTACAAAGCCCCAGCATTCTAAATTGTAAGCAAATTGCTGCTCTCTAGGAGATTAAAATTTGGATACATTAGCTCATCTTTATCACCTGAATTCAGAGCTTTTTAATGAATAAATTGCTGTTATTACAACAAAAACTTTTCAAAATGAGTAATATAATGAATGATTTTATCCAGGCATATTTGGACCTAGTTTGTAAAGGAAATTTAAAAATGTGTGAAATGATCATCTGTATTATGCAAGAATTTATAATCTGCACAACTCCTTGACCAAAATAAAAATATAAAGATGTTCTACAGTATTTTGATATGTTTCAAACATACTTGGCCATGTTTAAAAATAAGTTTAATGATGTGTAAAATGGGATATACATAATGCCAAATTCTATAAAACGTACAACATCGCGTTATTAGGTTTGCGTTATAAAGATCTTCTACAGTATGTAAAATTAAAATCACAGTGACAGCCTAAGATTTTCTTTTCTGTTCAAGCTAATAATAATACTAGGTTGAGCCAAAAGTTCTGGGAAATTTGTGAAAGTTGCGTTATTATGCGCAAATTAACAACAAAAGCAACAAGGACTATTCTTCAAAGTAGAGGCCATCATAGTCCACGACTTTCTATGACATCGTTCTGCCAGACTCCGGATTTGCTCGAAATACGAAGTTTGTCGCCTTACCAGCATCGTCACGCTCATTAATCTCACCCACGGCTTTTTAGAATCGTTAGACCTTTTCTCCAATAATGCCGGATCACATACGCATATCATATTGTTCAATAGGCATTTTGGAGCTGAAATTCTTGATCTTCTATAGATATACCACTACTGCTCCTATATATGGTACAAATTCTGGTAACTATTAGATTCAAAAATTCCCAGAACTTTTTGCTCACCCTAATAAAAGACTTAATAAAAGACCGTTAAGGTGGTTGGAAAATAATTTTTTTCTATATCTCGAAAACTAATCATTGGAATGAAGGTAAACTAACACACCTATGTTTTTGAAGTATGTGGATCGTTTTTTGAAAAATCTAATGTAGGTCATAATTCAAGGTTTTTTCAATACGAATTTATTAATGATTTTCATAATAAAAAATACGTTTTAGAATTGAAAAAAAAAATACCCAAATATAATTGTAACTATTCGTTGTATCTCATTAAAAGAAGGAGCGATTTCAACCAGATGATGTTTCGGGAAGATATAGACTAAAGTTTTTCAAGTGCAATTATTATTAGCATATTCGAACTTTGACCTCTTCTAACCTCTATGAAAATGTAAGAAAAATGCATAACCTATACATTTTCCGGGTTTCTTTGAACCAATGAACTCACATATTGTATCAAAACTAGATGTTACCATAAGGAAAAAACACAAAGTTCGTACAATTTTTATATGTAGACGCCCCAAACCCAAATTCGTATGTATCATTTAGTGGTAGAGGTTATTATAAATCGAATGTTACCAGTAACGTTTATATACTATTAATCTTGCCCAAATTAGTGTGCGTGTGGGTAGGGGGTGGTGAGTATTTCTTTTTCAACGACTGAACATGATTAACTTAACTATTGCATTCTTTCAACTAAAACACTTTCTCAACAATAAAATTATATCGAATATATAAGTTAAATTACCAATAACAAAGTTAAATATCTCCCGAAATTATCTTAACAGAAGTAAACTCACTCAAAATGAAGTTCGTATGCGAAAATCTACCCGCAATACATAAACATATGAATAGCCTGATAAACACATAAATAACGCGATCCAGTAAAATACCGAAAAGTTTCACTATCAATGTGCTAAGAAAATTATGTTTCCTCTAACATACATTTGTTGCTAAAGATAAAGAGAAATTATATCCATTCTACACGAAAATATCCATTAGCTAGGACTCAAATTAAAAAATTTAAAAATTAACTTCTTAAAAAAGCCTTTGTACTTGAAAATTACTTGATTTATTTTTCCTTTGAAATAATGAAGCTATCGAGAAATTTACTGACTTTGAACAATTGAAGATTTAAGGAAACATTATATCTTCACATTTATGTTTATTAATGTCTTAAAAAATGAATACATGCGTAAATTACTGGCGTTGTTAGTCGTTCTAAGATTATATGGTGCTAATTATGGCTTTATTAAATACCAAGTATCTCTCATTTCTTGAACTTTTTCGTTTCCTATTATAATCATCTTTCAAGATAAAGACACTTTTCAGAATGTGCACTTATTGTAATAGATTTTTCTAATTAATAAAAATAGCGGATGAAAAAAAGATAAACAAATATTAAGCACAGAAAAGGGACGACAACTAATGGTTTCCGGGGACATTTTATGGTTGTTTTGAAATTATTTTTATCTACTGAACTTGCAGACATGCGATATGTGTTTTTCAAAAGCGATTCATTAAATTCAATTCCAATAGTAACATTTCAGGGACCTTTCCTAAATTATTTTATTAATAATTTACGGCTAGTTTTGTTTTATTCTGATATAGTAACAGCTGTTTCTTTACTTCTGTGACAAAGGAAAATGGCGAAGATCATGCATACAAAAGAAAATATAAAAGATAAGTTTTTTTTATTTTTTTTAAGTAACTTCAGAACTAAAAAAGGAAAACCTTTTTTTCTCTTTTTAAAGCTTATCCCAGGTGGGTTTCATTGCGCATTTCGGAGATTTTTGTAAGTTTTTCTGATTTAAGTGTTTTTTGTTCTCTCTCTCTCTCTTTTTTTTTTTTTTTGCTTTCTTCTATCTCTAGTGAAGAAAGCATTGTAATCGAAATTTTTTTCGACTTCCAGTTTTCGACGGATTTACACTTCTTAGGAGTCCGAGATCCCCAAAACATGCTTATAGAAATTGTCCGTGTGTCCGTATGTCGCCATTGTACTATCAAAAAGTACATTAAGTTATGCATAGAACTGAACATACACTGGCCTCCAAAAGTTAAGGTACACGGACTAGATGCTTTCGATTGCACACGTTTTGTCGAATATCTTCCAACATTATTCGCGAATTGCTGTTGAACTTCTAGGATATAAAGAACATGTTTGATTTTATATTTCTCGGTGCAGATTTATCGGGGGGTACAATTAGGGGGCTAATAATAAAATTAATAATAAAATAATATTTGCGATCACCTATGTAACAGAAAAGGCTGGAAATGGTTTGTCACTGTGATAAATGACTATTTGGGTCCTGTTTAACGTTTTTATGCATTTGTGTAAGCATAGCACTTGTCTTCGTGAAGATGTTAACGTTTTTGTGAAAAATTCAAAAGTTTTTTGCTTATAGCATACAGAGTTTTCAATCAAATTTAACACAACTTTCCAAAAACTTGCCAAAGATTAATAGCAACAGTATACTGCAATAAAAACGAATATATTGAATGTTTGATGAGATATGGGCATTTTTATGAGATAATTTTTAACTGCGCATGCGCGGAAGATTTCAAAATTTTTATTTCATAATTTGGTAGTCAATATTTTGGGGCAACTTCTATAAAAAGTTCATTCAACTGTTGTGAAAACTTTGAAGGATATAGTGAGTTGATTGAAAAGTTGTGGAAAATCCCTTAGAATAAAGGTACTTTTAGGAAGCAACTCACTCCCTATCTTTGTGAATTTTCGAGACATTTGACTGGACTTTTTATATAAGTTGCCCTAAATAGCTGGCTACCAAATTATATAATAAAAATTTTAGGATCTTCCACGCATGCGCAGTTAAAAATTATTTCATACAAATGCCCATATCTCATCAAATTTTAATTGCTACTGTTCTTTGTCAGGTTTTTGAAAAGTTGTGTTGAATTTGGTTGAAAACTCTGTATCTATAAACAAAAAACTTTTGAATTTTTCACAAAAGCGTTAACATCTTCACGAATATGAGTGCTATACTTACACAAATGCATACAAACTTTCAACAGAGCCCAAATAGCCATTTAACACAGTGACAATCCATTGCCAGCCTTTTCTGTTACATAGGTGATCGCAAATATTATTTTATTTTTACTAGGGGGCTCTGCCCCCTACGAGCTACGCTCGCCAACCCCCATTCAGGGACACCAAAATCCAAAAAGCACGCTAATTTGATCGGCTTTAAAAATATTGAATTAAAATTTAAAAAAAACAGTAGCGATCTCTCTGTAAACGGGTTTCCATTCGTCTTTCTTGGATTGGGGATTTTTAAGACCATATCTGCTGCTGTTAAAAGATACAATGGCTGTTTTTGTATTTAATTAAAAAAATTAGCTAAACATTCGAAAATAAGCTAATGTAAAATGAATTAAGTAAACAGTGTCATTATCTCCCGGTATTTTTTAACAGCGCTATTAGATAGTTCTTTTAAATAATTCATTTTAAATGTATCGTTTTAAATCTGACGTAATTTACACCAAAGTTTTATTTCTCTTATTAATATTCACGTGAAAATACTTTTGTTGTTAGAAGGAAATATTATTTGCGCTATCTTCGAATTCACGATAATAGTTGAAAATATTATCTCAAAATATCAAGTAAATGTCTCGCGCAGATATATTTTTAAATTTAAATTGTTTTGCCATATTTTTTGGCCATTTTAAATATGACATAATTTCCTCCATTTACAAGTTTTAACGCATAGTAATGATTATTTTATTTTAACATTTTGTTTCTCTTTTAAAATTCCAGTGTAAATATGGTTCTTATGACGCAATTTTCCTGCTTTTAACATGTAATCATTTAATTCTAATTTTAATTTTTTTTCTGTTTACAATAGTCCCGTGTAAATAAGTTTTTAATTTGAAGTAAACGTTATTGTTTGCGCTGTTTATACAGTTGGTAACAGTTTAAATTAATAACATTTTTTTAAATTTGTAAAAAATATCTCTCGAAATACTGAAAATTTGAATTTAAAATAGAAATAAAACCTCAAAAAATAGTCAAATAAAAAAAAATAAATGCAATCTGCTCACCGGGAACTTATAACCTATAAAATGATCTAAAAATGATTAAATTCTCATGTATAGTTTTTGCTCCAATAAAACCTTTTTAATGGAACGATTTTGTCCAACTTTAGCATTAAATATCTCTGAAAGTAATTCTTCGATTTGAAAACTGTCTGCATCAGCGTGTTTATCAAATATTTCTTTATAATACCACCGATTTCCATATTTTTGTATACGACAGTTTTTTTAATATTAACGAAGAAAGGCCATGCTCAAGGCATACTTAGATACTACTACAGGCAGACTGAGTTGCGTTTAATGTATGAAGTCGCTTGCCAGAGGAGTCTGATACCCTGCCCAAAACTGAAATTTGACTGTGACCGTAACTGAAACAACCTGGGAAGGGTAGATATGTAAACAAACACCAAAATTACGTCATGTCGCCATGGTTACGTTTACAATTCTGCTGACATTCCAATCAAGCTTAGAAATGACAGCTAATTCGAATACAGCTGTTAAGGGTTATTATAAACTGTCCATATCAATGTAAATGTAAAGTTCTATTTATTTAAGTGACTAATATATTGTGTTTCTCTTTAAAACTGTTAAGCCAACACACATAAAAATATATAAATAAAAAAACACACGCTTAGTCTAAAGCATCAATGTCACAAATTTATTTGGTACCACTTAGTTATCCCGTCGACCAATTTCGCCAAATTATATAAATCGCTAAACACTCGCCAAATTATAGAAATTGACATAATTTTTATTTTAAATAACGAAAAAACAAATAAATTAGTATAACATTAATAAATATACAAATAAAACGTCGAAATAAAAATCACTTGATGACATAAACACGTGTAACTTGCTTACAGTCAAGTGAATGTGACATTTACGATCAAGCATTATTGGCATTTAATCTTATAGTTTGGCGATAGATTTTTGGTCGACGGGATAACTAAGTACCATTTATTTACTATTTTCACTGCTGAAACAATAAAACTGATGGAAATTTTTTTTAATCTATTAAAATACTCATAAAATTCCTTGTAATAATTAATAAATGTAATTTATTAAGTAACAAATACCTTTACATGATTTAATCACAATTGCTTGGATAACATAGAATATTGCAACGATATTTAAATCCGTGATCACCATTTCTTTCTCTGATTAAAAATAAGAATATTTAATGTTTAAGGAAGATCGGCTTTTTTCTTCTTCTTCTTCTTCTTGGTTCGGGCGATATTAAAAACAAATATTTTACCGGTAACAGTAGATTAATCAAAAATAGCTGCTTCAAGTCAGTTATGAGAACTGTAGTTTGAAAAAAAATCAAATTTCAATTTTAAAACGTGTATATGAAGCCAAGCTGTTTTTATATAAATACGGGACATTCAAAAAAGAATAACAGAACCGGCATTTTTCATGAATGAACCAAACGATCAAGGTAAACAATAAATAATTTAGCTAATCTTAAAAGTATGTGTAACACTAAAGTGCTACAATTTGTGTAAAATAGCCTTTTAAATCAAAGGAAATTGAAGAATATAAATATTTAATTTATTACATGAAAATACGATCAATGATTCTGAAACCTCGACGATGAGAAACAAGCTTTTATCTGGGCAGGGTATAAATGTAAACAAAGAGCACGTTGTGAAGTTTTGGTTCAGGGTTTGAAGTTGGATCAGACTTCACTTTTTCGGCGAAATGCGCGGGCCGTTATATATCATAGTAGGCTATGTCCATGCTTAAGCCAAGACTCCCTTATCATAAAACAGACTTGACGATTCGGAGAAAGTCTATGGATGAAAATGTCCCCGATAATTGCCAACTTATTAGCTGACTTTGTCCGGTAAGTTACGCCACCTGGTGTATACTCCTGGTAATACTTCATAAACAAATGCATAGTAAAAAATTGAAAATGTTGTGCTATTGGCAAAATTGTATAAAATATTTTTCGAATTTCAGTAAAATAAAGGCGTAAAAAAAATATTTCGCACAATTATGTTCTGGCTTTAAAAAATGAAACATATCAAAAATGAAGATTTAAATATAAGATTTATAGATATTTTTTCAGGGTACTTGTTAGTTATCCCGTCGACCAATTTCGCCAAATTATATAAATCGCCAAACTACTCGCCAAGTTCTACAAATTGACATAAATTTTTATTTTAAATAACGAAAAAACAAATAAATTAGTATAACATTACTAAAAATACAAATAAAACGTCGAAATATTGGTTTTATTGGCCATTATTGGCATTTAATCTTAAAATTAATTAATTTATGGCAAACCATTATTGGCATTTAATCTTACAATTTTACGACAGCAATTTGGTCGACGGGATAACTAACAAGTACCATTTTCAGTATATAGGACTTTGCGGGTTATTTTTTCTTTTTAATCTTGGCACAATTTGGGCTTCGGAAAGAGCGATTTGTTGCCAATTTATATAAACAGTTATGAAAACAAAACTTATGAACTGTCAGCTTGTTTTATAAGAATTTACTGCACAGATGCCATATTGGCGCGATTTTTTTCCGACGCCAATTTCGCGAAAACCTCGTTACCATATCATCTATATCCGTATAACCATATCAAGCAAAATAACGACACGGTACAGATGTCATATTCGCCCCATATTGGCGCGATTTTTTTCTGTCACCAATATCATATAGGCAACAGGTACTTAACTTGCGCCAAAGTGTCGTTATTTTGCTTGATGTGGTAACCCGGATTATGTTGTTTATGCTGTTGATGTTTTCGCCAAATTGGCAACCGAAAAAAATCGCGCCAATATGGGGCGAATATGACATCTCTGCCAACGACACTTTGGTGCCAGTTAAGTATCCGGTGCGTATATGACATTTACGCCAGAAAAAAATCGCGCCAATATGACATCTGTGCCGAATTTACATGTATAAATTTAGTTTCTAGATATTATTATTGTTTTTTATATACGATTGGTTTATATTTGTATATAAAATAAATAAATGCCTTTTTTATATTAAATAAATTGTACAAATTGGAAAATATTGCTTCTTTATGTAAAACAGTGAACATGCTTCCAGAAATTACGTTACCACATTTTCTTCTCTCTCCAAGGCGTGAAAATACCGATTTATTATTATATAATGTAGTATTAGCTAATGTTCTGTAATCTGTTCCACAGTCAAAGTTGACTGCAAAAACGCGATGCTGGAATAATGTGGTATCAAGTATACGGTTTAAAAAATAAAATTAATTTTGCGCGAAACTACACTTACGCCAATTGGCTCTAGGTCTGATTAAGGAAGAATACTCAAATTAAGATTTACAAACACCAAAATCGTAGCATGACAAGAATACGGTATTTGCGGAAAGTTGAGGGACATGTATAAATTTAAGTGATTATTAAACTTTATTTTTCCAATTTTTTAAGTGCTTATGACTTCAGTCTGTTTTTTTGTGTATCTATGCGTGTTTTAACTTTCCTAAAATACTTTGATACATTTTAGTAAAACTTACATAACATATGTGAGTTAAAACAAGGAAATTAATTACGCACCAAACTATGCCTGCCAAGATATGCCAATTGGCTGTGGAAAAAAACAGTGAAGCTTTCATCTAAAGTATGTTAAACTGAAATGACCCCCCATACCTTCAAAAATATGATAGGCCAATAAATAAATAAATGAGACTGTGCATAGAAACAAATTGAAAGAGCGATGTTAAATTAATACTGTAAGGGGAAATTAATTGTGAAAAGAAAAGAAATAGCAGAAATAAAATAAATCACATATTTGAAAATATAAAAGAGAAAATGAAATATTTTACATTTTCCGGATCTAGATATTTTCTTTCCTGATTATTATTATTATTATTATTATCATCATTTATTTACATAACGGAATACAGCAGTAAACATTTTTTGTTTAACAGTAAAATAAGTTCATTTTTTAAATAAAATGTCTAGAACATATGAAAATTTTAAGATTAACAACCATCATTTGCAAACTACAAAGCACATCATCATAAAGAAAATGGTAAAAGACAAATGGAAAACAAATTAAAAAATATTTCTGTTTCTCACGTTAGATGGCGCTAGTCACGGGAAACCATGTGGTTTCTAACCACGTGTACAGCGGACAAAGGAAACTTAGCGATTGCGAGGCCTGTTATTTCGATAAGGAGGCCTTGGCTTAAGCATTTAAATTGGATGAGTTCTACCCGGAATATCTACGCAGATTTTCATTGGTCCATTTCCAAATCAAAACTTTTTTTTATATATATAGAAGGAAATTTACTATTAGCCCCCTAATTGAACGCCTTGATAAATCGTCACCGAGAAATATAAAATCAAACATGTTCTTTACATCCTAGAAGTTCAAGAGCAATTTGCCAATAATGTTCATATATATTCGACAAAACGTGTGCAATCGGAAACATCTAGTCCCTGTACCTTAACTCTTGGAGGCCGGTGTAAATTTTCTGTGTTTTTGGCTGTGGCAAGAAGGTCCCCCTTAATTTGGAAATATTCCGACGGAAGGGCGCGCTGTAAAAGCTATTTTGTGCCATTTTTATAATTGTACCATTGAAAAGTGTATGAAGTTATGTATAGAATTGAACGAAAATTTTTGTGTATGTTTTTGTCTAAGTTTGTCAGGTCCTCCTTGAATTTTGAAATATTCCGCCGAAAGGGGGCACTGTAATCGCGATTTTTTATAATTTTCTTGATTTTTCGTAGTTCTATTGTCACACCGGCGCACAGTGGAGTATTTGACCCGAAATCCTGGTCAAAAATATTTTTCGATGTAAATATAGTCCGATTAGCTTGAAATTCTTAGATGTTATTGGGTATCACTATGTCAAGTTTGGTATTGTGAATGAAGTCTATAGCCTTTACGGTTCATTTACAGAGACAACCAAAAGAATTCCATTACATTATAGTCGATGGGGGGGGGGGGAATTGTTTGCTCTGTATTTTAATGATATCACACTTTTAAACGTGCTGAAATTTATATACATCACTAAGGTGTACTAAGGCACTTATTGTAGAATACGGTGTACATAGAATATATCGTTCATTTACAGGGACACACAAAAGAATATTGCTGAAGAATAAATTTAACTATCGAAGTCTATGACCAATAATTGCTGGAAGTGCGTTTGTAGTTGTGATAGGCGTTTTAAAATTGAACAATTTTCTTTTAACATTACTTGGTGTGGATACATTCTATAGATCATATACAGGGCTGCACAAAAGTTCTAAAGTACATTTCCGTTTATTCACGGAAGTGGCTGAATGGGCATTTTTAACTGTGCTATGCGCTTCACCGAACTAAATTTTAGCATACTATGAAGTATACATACAAATCCATAGATTAGTTTAATATATTATATCGTAAACGCTGACGAAGTATAAGTAAGATTTAACACTTCACATAATAATAAATATACATTTTATAAATATTTTGACAATTAAGAAAAAAAGAGTCATCATTTAAGAAGAGCACAAGGAAAAAAAGAAGTTAAAATATTAATTTACTAAATAGATATTTTAAAAATACGAATAAATCACATGTCCATTAACTTAACATTACCGAAGGGAGTTTGGAATTTGAGCGACTTGTAACCGTAACTATTTACAGTTTTTAAGAAGAAAGTAATTGTTGATAGGTTTGTCTTACTCACTATTAATGTTTAAATGTATTTAATTTTACTATATATAAAACTTATTATTTACATTTAATAATGCTTATTACATTTAAATTACATTTAATAATAATTATTGCATTTAATTTATGTTTAATAGTGTTATATTTAATAGTAGGTTCAGTAAAGTGGAGTCTATATAGTATATATTGCTAGTTTTTGAATATATTTAATATAGTACCAGTTTCAAAATGATTCTTCAGAACTGTTCTTCATCTTCTTCATCACTCTCTTCTTGGCTTTTATCGGGACTACCATCAGACCTTGCTGGAAGAAGAAGTTGTAGGGTCTCGCTACTGTATAGCTTGCTCTTTTTAGTTGATAAACGGAGTTATTAGAAAATATGAAATTGCTTATTTTCACGTACATTATAAAAGGAAAATTTTAATTAAATTTTGTTGGTGCCGTTTGTCAGTTTTGGAATTAAAATTAGATGTCCCTTTTTAAGGACATCGCCCTCGAAAGGGTTAATTCTCTACTTTCTCTCCTTATGTTACACATATGAGCCCCAAAAACTAATTAGGGAACCCTTTTTCAATAAATAAGTATATGCAATTTGAAGGCGATCGGATATTTCTATAAAAAGATATCGAGTTGCGTGCGTATGTACGTACCTACATGCGTACATATGTACGTACGTACATACATACAGACAGAATATGTAGGTGCAAAAGCTCTCCTATAATATCCTGTCAGCTAAAAACCTGCAATACTACAGTAAATATATAGTTCTTATCTCTTCAATTCGGTGGCCGCAAAACAGAGCATTTAAATAGTCATACCGAAAAAAAATTTATAAAAAAATGGCAACAATATGCGGAAGATTTTTTTGCAGAAATTGACTCTCAAGACTATAAATAATACGATTATAATTCAAACATGGCTGGGCAAAGCGCGGCACATATTTAAAAAGCTTTCGATATGTATAAATTAGAGCCAAAAACGATTTAAAAATAACCCTTTTACACATTTAATGTTTTTTTTATTACATTAAAAACAAAACTATTTAAATTAACACATAATTTAACATTAAGCTCTGACTTTTGTTAAACACGTAAGCCTTGTTTAGATTGAATTCAAGAATTCATTGAGCCACAAAAAAATTATATTTAAACATAACAACAATGCCAAAAAACAACAAAAATCCACATTTTCTCAGAAAGAAACTTCCTCTTCAGCTGAGGCCAGGAACCACCGGATATAACTCAGGTTCCTAAAATAGACATAGATCGATCCACCAATTATTTAGCTATTAAAAAATATGATTTTTACAATTGTTGACGAAATTTTAATTTTTGGATTTTTGGCCAGGTTTTTGGTGTCAAATACTCCACTGTGTGGCGGCTCGTAAAGTGACAGGAACTTCGCATCATGATAAGCCGGCTTTTCGCGAACAGCTGATGAGAAAAATAATAAAAGAAAACTATTGATTTTAATAAATGTCCCGATCCAGATTAACTCGTTTTTACTCTGATTAATTGACTGAAGCAAAAACTTGAGATGAAAGTGAATGTTGGTACAGTATTAAACTAATAAAATTAGAGTATTGACATTTCTAACAAAATTTTGAAATATTAAGATGTATTAGATAGAAGGAAATTTTGGAATTGGTGCATCCAACTCGTTTTACATTAACATTATAATTATGTCACCAAAGTCACCATGTAGCATACAGCGATAATACTTAATATACAGCGTGTCCGAGAAAAATCTTTATCATGCTAAACATTAATAACAAAAATACTAACATGTGAAATGGAATGTAATTTTCTGCAAAAGAATGAAGAAATCCGAGAGTTTATTTATTAAATTATTAATTATTCAATAAAAAGAGTTAATTTTGAAAATAAAAGGATGCATTTTGCTGTCCTCACTGTTACACCGCAAATGTTAAAAAACACTTGGAGGGAGATCGAGCACAAGCTCGATATTCTTCGTACTACTAGCGGAGCTAAAGTGCAGCTACATTGGAGGTACTGTTAAAAAACTGTTTGATTTCTTCATTCTTTTGTAGCAAACTGCATTTCCTTTACCAGCTAGTATTTTTGTTATTAGCTATGGGGCTCTGCCCCCCTACGAGCTACGTTCGCCAAACTCCGTTCAGACACCGCAGACTCTAAAAGCACGCTAATTTGATAGGCTTTAAAAAGATTTCGGAAGATTGATTTATAATTTAAAAAATAGTGGCGATCTACCTAACGGGTTTCTATTTACTTCTCTTTGATTGCGGAATTTTAAAGCCAAATCAGCTGCTGTTAAAAGAAACAATGGCTGTTTTCGTCTTTGATTAAATAAAATCAGCTAATCATTTCAAAACAAGCTAATATAAAATTAATTAGGTAAACAGAGTCTTTGTCTCCCGGTATTTTTTAACAAAGCGAAAAGAAAGTTCCTTTAAATAAGACATTTTAAATGTATCGCTTTTAATCTGGCGTAATTTTCACCAAACTTTTCTTTCTCTTTTTAATATTCACGTGAAAATACTTTTGTTAGAAATGAAATATCATTTGCGGTGAAATAGTTGAAAAGATCATCTCAAAATATCCAATAAATGTCTTGCGCAATTTTTAAATTTAAACTGTTTTGCAATATTATTTTTTGTTCCTTTTACGTAATAAGTGTAATGTGAAGTAAATGTGACGTAATTTCTCCTATTTAAGACTTCTAACGCATTTTAAGGAATTTATTATTTTACAATATCCTTTATCTTTTAAAATTCATGTGTAAATATAGTTTTTATGACGTAATTTTCAATAAGTTCCTGCTTTTTATATCTAATTATTTAATTCTAATTTGAAAGTTTTTTTCTATTTATAATAGTCATGTGTAAATAATTTTTTTATTTGAAGCAAACATTATTGTTTGCGCTGTTTATACAGTTGGCAACAGTTTAAATTAATACCATTTTTTTTTTTAAATATGTAAAAAATATCTCTGAAATGCTGAAAATTTGGTTTTAAAATAGAAATAAAACTATAAAAAATTAGTCAAATTAAAAATATAAATGCAGCCTGCAGAACTTCTTCTAATGAATAAAATTATCTGAAAATGATTAAATTAACCATGTACAGTTTTTGCTCTTATAAAACTTTTTCAATGGAACGATTTTGTCCAACTTTAGCATTAAATATCTCTTAAAATAATCCTTTGATTTGAAAACTGTCTGCATAAACGTGTTTATCAAACATTTCTCTATAATACCACCGATTTTTATTTTTATTTTTTTTTTTTTATGCAATAGTTTTCTTAATATTAACGAAGAAAGACTTCCGGTCACAAAAAATTCAAAACCGGCGGCGGCGGTGACAGTGCTAGTTACTTTTTTAAGAATAGAGATTTGTTTAGAATAGTAAAGATCTTTCTCGTACACGCTGTAGGGGAGACCGGGTCTAGTTGGCTACAGGGGTAAGTAGGCGCAGTCCTCATAAATCGCCTGTTTGTGGATAGATTGCGCAACCAGTCACAGAGTACCTTTCTTCTTGCTTTTTACAAGCCTTATTGTAGTTTTGCCGCGTTATCTATGAGCAGTGGATATTTATTACGATTTTTCTGTTTTTTGCACTCATAAGTAATTTTTTGCTGCTTCATTCTTTTTCTAATTTCCAATACTTATCTTAATAATTGCGATTTAATTTGAGCAGTATTTCTTATAGTATGATTAATTGTTCCTATCCCATATGTGATTTACTTGTATTATTTATGCTTAGATGATTACATGTCCCTTTTGTGAAGAAATTTATTATGGGGCTAGTAGGCGCATTGAACACGGTGCAAGTTGGCTCGGTGTTTGGTGTGTGCTGTTAGCTTGAAAAACAGCAAACAACGAGAAAAATGGTTGCAATGCAAGATTTTGGGCACACGAGGCTTGCCCAAACGGGGACACTCGATTTTTTATTTGTGACAACTGTAACTCTGGGGATGATATAGAGTAGGATAGAAGTTACTCAATGTTAATGTTTTATTCATTATTTTTATGTTTGTATAATTTAGAATTTACAATGTACAGCTATAACACCTTTGTTTAAACTTACTGGTAATAATGAAATTGATTTCGCTTAACTGTGTGTCTTATTTGAGCTTCATTTAAATTTTTATAAAGTGTGTGCCAACTTACCCCATAGGTATAGGCAACTTGCCCCGTGACGGGGTAGGTTGGCGCAGAATTTTCCTTTCACTTTAGGCTTCCGCTAAACATAAACTACAAAAGCTACAAACTCAAAACTCCCGGTAATTATAGCCCAATGCCTGTTGTTTAAAAGTACAGTTAAAGTTTCTTAAAAACTTAAACAAAAAATTAATAAAAATCAATAACTAAAAAGTGCGCCTACTTTCCCCGGTCTCCCCTATAATAAAAAATAGGAGATATTTTAAAAAGCAAGTTCACAAGCACAATCTTCATAAATCTTATGATAATTTTATTTTTATATACACTTTTTTTTAGGTGAAAAAACGGTTTATGTGAAGAATATATATATATAAAAAATTTTTTGGGTAGGCAGGCGAATGGGAGAAGGATAGTCCTAATCCTGGAGATCTTATTTACTGTAATAGAACCCGTAAGAGATTCAAATTTTATTTAAATTGAACTTAAATAATAAATCGTTACGCTTGAAAACTCTTTATATTTAATTTTTGGTAATTTATGTGAAAATAATTAACGGTCTTTAATTGTTCCATTAGTAATCACAAAAGATACAAAACAAATAAACTTAAAGTGAATAAATATATTCAAAACAAAGAATTGACATCTTTTAAATTGATAAACCTTTTATATGAACCGACTTTCATTTCTCTAAATATTTTATTTTAGCTTGAAAAAATAATGTAACTTATATTATTATTGAAAAGCATATCATATAAATATACATGACAATGAATTTTGCATTCGCAGTGGATTTACACTCGATTTTGTACTTACACTGTATTCCCACTGAATTTTCCGTCTACTAATATTCATCCTCACAATATTAACATAAATAGCTTGATAAATATATAAAAGCTTTTAAAAAATATGGGAAATTGTTCCAAAATGACATACTTAGGTAAAATGGCATACCTTATGTTTCTTAATATCGTCACTAGAGGCCAGCACTTAACAATACACAGTTACCCAGGTAGCACAAAGATATCGAGCAATATCAAAATGAGATATTGGCCGATATCAAAATGTAATATTGGCCAACATTAAACGACCCCCCCCCCCCTAAAAAGATATTCCACGAATATTATTTTTTGATGTGTGGCAATGTTGGCCAATATTTCCCAACATCTCTTGTGACATTAAGCGATATCTTTTTCTGTCATAGCTGAATATCATTATTTGACATTGAGTGAGATATTTTTCCAATATTACAGAATAACATTTTTAAATATTAAATTAAAACTTTTTAGACATTAAACTTCTTTTTTAAACCCCAACAACTGCGATTTGCAAATGTGGTGAACGTATACTTCTCACTGAGCTAGAAGTTGATGCTCAAAGAAATTTTTAGTCTTATTAACCCCTTGGGGACGAGCGACACGTATACGAGTGACACGCCGCATGAAGCGCTCAGAATCCTTGTTTTTTCTCACCAGTAAAATTTGCCTTATTTAATCGGCGCATTTTCTCGATTCAAGAAGACACAAATTTCTGATTTAAAAAAACGGTGACAAAAGATTAAAAATTTCGTAAAAGGCTCCCGTCCCGAAGGGGTTAAAGGTTAAAGAAGAAAAATCTACTAAAATTGTAATAATAAGATACTTTCAATAGAAAGTGGTGGGAGTAGATTTTACTGTTAGTGACGAAAAAAAAAACATTTGACAAAATTATAATTTAATTATCTCATACTTTTTCGATCACAACCGATTTTTTTTAATTTTTTTTTTTTTTTTTTACATTCTTTTAACATATATTTATTTAAATGTCACTTTTTATTATTAAGTTTGTTAGAAATTTAAAAAGAATTTATGTTGAAAACTAATGACCTACTTCTGAAACTAAACTTGTATTCTTTCTATAATAAAAAATAAAATTATTTTAAAAGTCTGAAATTCGAGAGCATTTTAAAAAGATAAACATAGTATCCATTAAAAATACATAAATTGATCTTTTTTTCATTGAAAAACTTCATGTAATAAAAAAAGCATCTTTTGTTTTTTATAAAACTAACAATTGTTATATTTTAACATCGATATATGGACTACATTATTATTTTAAATACAAATAATTCTAGAGCAATAATTACAGATTTCCTTATTAAGTTTTTATTAGTACTATCAATAGATTTTAATATGAAATGCTTTTCTTGATAAATTTTTCTATTTTGCAATCTCTATAAATTTCTATATAAATTGTATTACAGAAAATTTTCCATACTAATCTCAATAGATTTCTATGTATTTTTTTTTTCAAATATATACATCTATATAAATAACTATAGATTTCTAAAGAAAATTTTTATATAAAGAAAATTTCATGGCCAACGAAAACTATAAAAACGGGCGGTCCTTCAGAGCTTTTCATTCACTTTGGTCAAGATTACAAACTTCGTCAAATATGCTAAATGTCGGCAGATATCTTGAAATGTCTGAAAAATGATATTGTTTTTACGAATGTCGACAGACATCTCTGAATGTTGGAATACTAATATCATTTTTACGACATTGGCCAATGTAAATAAAATATCAAAAGTAAGGCATTAAAAATACATGTTTTCTAAAAATAGTAAAATTGTTAAATTTTATTGTTTAAAATACTATTTACGTATTATAATGTTATAAGTAATGCAAAAAATTCAATTGGATGCTTTCTTTTAAAAACTAATTTTAAGTTACATCTGTGAATATCGGCAGATATTGTAAATTTGACGTCTGACATTCAGTGACTTACAAGATATCGGCCAATATTGATCGGGACATTGGCCGATATCTCTGTGCTACCTGGATAGTAGTCCTAATATTGCCGAAGTGAAGGAAAATGCTTCTGAGAAACATAATTTAAAATCAAGGCGTGCAACTCTACAGGCTCAGACGAAAACTCGCTTTGTTAGATCCAATGATGACAACAATGACATGGATCTTTCCGCAGATGATGATGATGAAGCATGTCTTTATTGCAATGATTTATTCAGTCACTCAAACCCGAAGGAAACGTGGATAAAATGTGTTAAATGTTCAAAGTAATCACATAGGAAATGTGCCGGTGTTTCTTGGCTGCATAAATGTATTTCTGATGTAGGCAAGCACAATTAATAGCAACTTATGGGGGTGGTATTTTAGGACACTACTGTAGATAAATGACATAGTGCAGCATTTTATATAAATCGTTATTATGACGTTGTGGCTTTATTTGTTACTGTTTAAAAGGCACAATTGCATTTTGTATACTTTTCAAAGTTAGTTTGTAAAAAGTAAAGGTCATGAGAAAATATTTGTAGTATGAATAGCCGCATTTTTTCCTTAGGGTATGTCATTTTAGGACAGTTTTTCTATCACTGTAAACTAATAGTACTGAACACTTTCAAAATAAATGCGCAAAGAAAATAATCTCTCCCCTGAAATAATTCATAATACTAAATGTAAAGGAAAATTATGTTAACGATAAGGAGAAAATTCTTTAGCTAAGACACAACACTATTCTACAATATTTAAAAAGTATTTCAAACATTTACTTCTTACGAAAGACTAAAGACGACACTCTTGAATAAAACTCTATTTTATTTTTAATCTGAAATAATGAATACTTCAAGAAATCTAATTTTTATCGACTCTTAAGGAATTAAATATTTAGAGGAATTCCTTATCTTCCTATATGTGTTTATAAATGCCTTAGGAATAAACAACCAGAGCATAAAACGTGTAAAAATTGACTTCATGTGTCATGTTACGATTGTGTGGCGCTAATTATAGTCATTTTTTACTTGTCGAAAAACAAGTATTGCTCATTTCTTTAATTTTTCGTTTCTAATCATATTCATCTTCTTTAATAAGGACATTCCGCAGAATGTAAGTCTATTTTAATACAGTTTTTTAATTAAAAATAACGTACGAAAATGATAAACGAACATAGAAACACTAAGCACAAATGAAAATTAGTAAGTAATTGTTTCCAAGAAGCAGATATGTGATACGCGATTTTCAAGATAGATTTCGCAAATCTGATTTAATTAGATATGTTTCAGGAATCCTGACAATTTAAAGGGGTTTTTTTTGTAAGTAATGGAAATAATCTCGACAATAATAATTGCTTCGTTTAGAGGAAACAAAAAATGACTAATAAGACTCATTCAAAAGAAAATTGCAACACATACATTTTATCTTTTAAAGAAATTTCTTTGAGTTTCTTGATTTTCATTATGCAATCGGTCAGAGATTTAATTTTACTAAAATGAAGATAGACCGTACATATTTATGAGTAAAGGCTTCTTCTTTTTTTCTTTTGAAAATTAATATAGAATTTAACTGGCCTTTGTTTCATGAATAATTTTAAATAATGTAAAATTACTTCTTTTAAACGATCATAAAAATATTATTATTTAAACAGGAATCACAGTATTAAAAATGGATATTATCTTCATTTTTATTGAAAATTATTGTATATAATTAACTTGGCATTTGTAACATTTCTACTAAAATATTTTCTAAATGAAGGGCAGCGGTGGCCCAGTTGGCAGAGCATCGAGCTCGTAGCCGAAAGTTCGAGCGTCCGAGGCTCGCCGCCAATCTAAATATCCGCCGTGTATGCTAATAGCATCTGGTGCATGTAAGGCTCCGTTTGCAAAGTAAAAGTGCTCGTTGACATGCTAAAGCAATAAAACCTTTCTTTTCTATGTGCATTTTTGGTTTTAAGGAAAGGACTGGAGAATCAACAATCGGTCAAGAGAAAAGATTAGATCGAACTTCGAGGAAGATCTCCCCTTTTGCAGGATATCCAATACTTTACTTGTAAAGTCATAAAAGGCGAAAAACGCAGCGTAATCACAAAAGATATCACAAAATCAGATATGTCTATCTGAAGCTTAAAATGCGTTGTGGGTACAAATTTTTCCAGGCTCCTTATGAATTATACCTCTGGATGTGACAAGTCATGTAAAGATCTCGTCACCTGATCAAGGTTCTAAATTACTAGATGAACTCGAGTAGCAATGGCCGCCCTTCGGGTGCTCCTAAACAAATAGCCATCACTTCCGATCATGATGTGGTAAACAACCTAGTCATCAAGTGCTCGCCGTAAGGAAAACAAACTTTCTAAATGATGTTGAAAGCTAAATTAATGATAACGAAGTCTAATATCTTCCAAATTTATATTAGCGAAAGCAAACACAATTATTTATAATGAAGTTTGCTTTTTGAAAAACACATTCTTAAGATGCTTGTAAGATAAAAACGTATAACCAGGTTAAAACCAATTCTTATTTTGACTCAATTTGAGCAGTTTTTTAGCGACTAATGATGGAAATATTTAGCCCTATGCAACAAAAAAGAAGAGGGATTTACGGTATCCCTAAACAGCCGTTTGAGTGGTTTCTATGTTAAAAAGTTTATTTTATCACTTTTTGTTTTGACATTTTCTCCTTTTAAAAAGTTTTAAATATGAACATATTCAAAGTTTTAGAAGCTTTTTATATTATTGTGTATACATATTAAATCTGGGAGCACGGCAGTGCGTCCGCCAAGTTCGCACAAGCCGTAAGCTATCTTTTCCTGAACCATTTCGGCATACTTTTCACCCCCTCATAACGTCGTTTTAGGGAGAGATATAGTAATTTTTCTTTTATACACATGTTTGTATGGTCAAACTGAACTAAGGTTTCACGATTTCATGTTTCTGTATTTAGTAGTTTTCGAAATATGAAATTCCGAAAAAGCGCTTTTTTGTCACTGACTCACTTCGCATCATCAAATAACTAAGGTACTTCTAAAAGTCGTAGAATCATGAAATTTCAGAAGTAACTCGGGTTTGTGGCACAATTAACCAGAAAAATCTGAAAACACAGAACTTTCGCCTCTAAACCCTTCAAACAGGGGGTGTTCATTTGGCCGTAAACAGTTCCTTAACACATTCAATTGTGCCAATGTTGGTCGCCAAAACTCGATTACATACAGAGTTTTGAAGAGAGTCACGTGATTTTAAGCAGAATAACATTTTATATATATGTTTTTTCCAAAGATGTTTGTTAAGTAGAAAAAATGAATATACCTAAAAATTTTAATCAGTATAGGTTATGATATATTTACGATATTAAAACAATAAAACATTTAACAAAATATAAACCGCAATTCGGTACGTTTCCGATATAGTAGTCTTGGCGAAATACAGAAAATAGCCTTGACGAGAAAAGAAATTTGATAATAACGCATTTTCTGGCAACCTATTTACTGTGTCATATACACAAGCAATTTTTTCCATGTGTATACAATTTATTTAATGTAAGGAACCCGTTTATTTATTTTTATATACCAACATAAATAATTTGTATATAAAAAATAATATTTTATACATGTATAAATCAAGTGGGTACTTGTTAGTTATCCCGTCGACCATTTTCGCCAAATTATATAAATCGCCAAATTATACAAATTGACATAATTTTTGAAGTGAAAACTTCTTTAGGCGCTTTGAGCTTTTTTTGAGATGGGGAAAAACCACTGATTTCGAGACACTGTAACGTAACCGACATGCTAGCATTTTGACACATAGACACTAGCGCACCAAGCGGTGAATGACAGGAACTTTTCCTTCTTCAGCTCAATCTGCAAAAGAAGAAGGAAGCTAAAACTCACTTTTTCTCCCGGCGTATTGCTAAAACAAATTATTATTTTGTTTTTCGTCAGTTAAAATGAATTATACCGTATTCGTGACCTACCTATTTCGTGTAACTAAAAACCGATAACGCTATATTTTATCGTGTTGATGGTCTGGTCAATGACCAACAGTATTGGCGGGAATTTCGATTACGGAAGATAAAATACGGGGCACAGATGTCAGATACGCACTTGGGTACCTAATTGACAGCAAAATGGCGTTACTTTATTTTACAAGGTAACCCGGCTACTGTTGCTTATTTATTAATAAATTGTTCATTTACTTTTATTTTTTTAAATTGTACAATTGTTTTGTTCTATAGTTATTAATGAAATTACCGTTTATTTATTGTTGTTTACTTTTTAAAACAATAAAAAATAATTTAAAAATATATATTGTAACTGGTATTGGAAAACGGGCTTTCGCCAAATTGACGTTAAAAAATCGCGCCAAACCTGGTTCGTATATCACATCTTTGCCAAATTCTCGGTTTTTTGATTTTTCGACTTTTTATTCAAATTTTCCGGATTTTTTAAATTTTCCCTTTCATTGTATCCCAAACAGTACCTTCATACCAAATTTCAAGATTCTAGGGATACAGGACGTACCTCTGAGTTTTGATGATCGGTGAATCAGTGTCGAAAAGGCGAAAGTTTAAGTTCATATATCTTCTGAAATAAAAAAGATAGAAACGTGAAATTTCAGCATTTAGTTCCATTTCCACATTACTTTAGATTTACGAAGTTTCAAGTTTTTGGGAATCACCAACACAAAGATATTGGGGGGTCAAATGTACCCTGAGTTGCTTCCAGAAAAAGATGCTTACTGCTGTGCTTTCAAGACTTGGCAGGGGCACTGCCGTGTCCCCAGATGCTTTCATTAGTGCTGCTACACAATTCAACACATAAAACATTTCCTGACGATTAAAAAAACACACACGTAATTGTTGAAGTTTTCACTTCTATTGGCACTCCCGGAGTGCCACTGTTTTTTTATTTTTTTTTTGTTCTAAATAACGAAAAAACAAATAAATTAGTATAACATTAATAAAAATACAAATAGAACGTCGAAATAAAAATCATTTGATGACGTAAACACGTGTTGTCAAGTGAATGTGACATTTACGATCTATTATTATTGGCATTTAATCTTACAATTTGGCGACAGTAATTTGGTCGACGGAATAACTAACAAGTACCATAAAGTGTTTATATGTATATAAATGCATATATAAATAACATAAAAGGTCCAACAGGTTTGTTTTCTATAGTTGTTTATATCATTTGGCAACATATCTCAGTTTCTGAAGCCCGATTTGTGCCAAGATTTTTAAAAAATGCCAAGCTCCCTATACTGGAAAAATATCCTAATTCCATATGAAAATTTAAAAATCTCCTTTTAATTAAATGAAATGTGTAACTAATAAACTGTCTTTAACGATGTGCGACAGATGCGGCGTCCGAAGTCCGCTTCTAATGTTATTATATTGTATTATTAGCCTACTTACTGTTAATTTAAGTATTGCGCGGCAGCGCAATACTTATTTATTTCCAGTGTCACTTCTCAATGTTAATTTAACATAGAAAAGCCTATGGGGATAACTTTTTCATTTTTTCTTCCCACCTTTTTGTCCCTGATGCCACTCATTTTTAATTCTTTACTAATTCTAATAATATTATAAATTCAAAGTGTGAAAACATTTGCCTGACATCAGGGTCAAAACGGATCATAAAATGCCTTTGCATATAGGTGGATTATAATCTAGAGTGTAACATGGGCTAATTTTTATTTACATTATTCAAATATTTTTCTTAATAATTCCAAATTTCGCTTTTTTCATTGAGAATCAACGGACATTTTCTAATAAAATTTAACTTTTTTTAATTTCATTGTTGTAAATAATTCAAAAGCCGTAATAATAATTTGCCTATATTTAGTTGAATGATTTTCACGTGAAACATGAAACTGAAGAAACTGAAATAGTTTTTTTTTTTTTTTTTTTAAGAATTAAAATGAAGATGAATATGGCGTCATAGTGGAAATAAAAATGACATTTTCAAGCAGATTTTTTTAAGTTCAAATTGTAATTTTTTGACCAAACTACAGCAACCTTCATTACTGCACTGGGGAAACATTTTAAATTATACATAGGTAAATTGCATCACAAATTGTGATGCGATATCGCACAAATCAAAGCCTGATGATGATATACCCTCCATTAATTTTGAAATGTGTTCGTCTGAATTCAGTAGTTATTAAAAAACTTGACATATTAAACAAAAACCTAATTTGCAGAACAAATTTAAAAAAAAATTATTTCCTAAATTGTTTAAGCCCGAGAAGGGACAGATATTAAGTTATATCATTCAATTAGTTCTACATTTAATGTTAAATTTTTGTAACAAATAAGTTAAACCAATTGAACATTAAAAAATAAAAATGAAACTCATACAATATAATACTTTAAACACCTATATACTTAGATTCCGTTCAAATGAAATCGAAATAAATCTTAGACTTTTTCCATTTTTAAGTTGTAAATATTTGTACTGCAGATTTTGCATTATGTTTATGACGATTGTACATAATATGGTAAGATACATGCAAAATACAAAACTTTAAAAAAGTCTAAGATTTATTTCGATTTCATTTGAACGGAATCTAAGTATATGGGTGTTTAAAGTATTATATTGTATGAATTTCATTTTTATTTTTTAATGTTCAATTGGTTTAACTTATTTGTTACAAAAATTTAACATTAAATGTAGAACGAATTGAATGAAATATCTTAATATCTGCCCCTTCTCGGGCTTAAACAATTTAGGAAATAAATTTAGTTTTTTTTTAATTTGTTCTGCAAATTAGGTTTTTGTTTAATTTATTGTTAATTTTAAATCTGTAAAAGAAAGATTATAGTTACAGATAAGATATGATGGTCGCCAAAACCCGATTACAGAAAATTAGCCTCAGTTATAAAGGTGTTACATGATTTCAAGTTGAATGAATTTTTATATGCTTTTACAAAAATCTTAATAAGGCAAATCTTTCAGTTTATCTGTCCATCTTTCTGTCTTTTACTTCCTTAAAACAAATTTGGTACTTGTTAGTTATCTCGTAGACCAAATTACTGTCGCCGAATTGTAAGATTAAATGCCAATAATGATTGATCGTAAATGCCACATTCACTTGACTAACACATGTTTACGTCATCAAGTGATTTTTATTTCGACGTTTTATTAGTATTTTTATTAATGTTGTACTAATTTAATTGTTCTTTCATTATTTAAAATAAAAAATTATGTTAATTTGTACAATTTGGCGAGTGGTTTGGCAATTTATATAATTTGGCGAAATTGGTCGAAGGGATAACTAACAACTACCACAAATTTTATTAAAGACCGGGAGGCGTCTGCACAGATCATTACCTCATCGAGTTGACGGCTGAAATTTTAGGATTAGTTAAATATCGATTAGCGTATTGAAATGTAACTGGTCTGCCAAGTCATATCTTTGTGGAAACCACCTACAGACCCGATTTTCGGGGTTAATTGGTGGATATTCCATTGTGTTTTCCTGCACCCATTCCTCCATGTTTCCAAACTTTTGGATGCAGGAAGATCCAATAGTAAACCTATCAGTTAACCGCTAAAATTAGGTCTTCAGGTGGTTTCTACAAAGATATGACTTAACAGACTAGTTGCATATAAATATGCTAATGTAGTTTTAACTAATCCTAAAATTTCAGCGGTAAACTCGTGATGGTGTGTGCAGATGCCTCCCGGTCTATTATAAATATTGGAATTCTAATCTCAATAGCTCTCTGGTCAATCTGGCAATTATCCCTACTATTTATGGAACACTATTCCTTAAAGTGCGTTTTAGTGATGTTAATGAACTTGTGCATATGCATCATACATATTATACATATGCATATAATATATAATATATAATACATTTCATTCATACATATTACAGGTATGTGTATAATACATAATACATATGCATCATTATGACGTCAGAATAAACATAACATTTTTCGTCGCCAGATTTGAGAATTGACATGGTATATTACGACCTTTGGCGACACTTCGCTAAATGTCGCCAAGCTTGGCGAATATTTGACGCTAGTGGCGATTTTTCAATGAATTAATTATTAATGAGAGCCATCTATTTTTTTCCGCATATCATCTGAATAGTTAAATGATATAATGTACTAATATTTCCAAAGTGCTAATAGTTTCGTCACTGCCCAAAACCTCTGCTATTGATATTATATTGTACTGTTATTATACTTACTGTGACTATGTTGTTAATCTTTACACCGCTAAAACTTCTGTATTACATAAAGAGAATTTACGGAGACTATTAAAGCATTGAAACTGCCAGTTCTCCTTATGATTATTATAATTCTATAATATGTAACCTGTTAATCTATATGTGCGTTAGAATGAATCGTCTGTAATCCGGTTTCTCGCATTTTAGTTTTCAGGTTTCGAATAAAATTAGCTAAAATCTTAAAACCATGGCACATTGACTAATTCTTCAACACGATCAGATGAGAAGAATGATAGATTTTCAAATGGATCATGGCAGTGAGCCGGTAGACCTTCTATTCATCCGTAATCGAGTCTATTGAAAAGGTTAACGAGAAACAAAATGATATTAGCATCAGTATGGTTTAATGCAAATGCAGATATTGTCAAAGGATTTCATAAGAACCAATTCACTTGTACCCAGTCGTATCAGTTAAAATACAACAATTGACAGTGAGCCCAATTAGAAAAGATTACTTAATAGGATTAAAAATTTCCGCATTAGAGAGCGAATCGTAACTGCTAAGGAAACATGCATAAGTGAGTTAAGAGATATTTGTCACGAAAGATGAAATACATAACAACACAAAATATATGATGTGCTTCCATGATCTTAAAGAGTTCTTGATTTCTCTATCAAAAGCTTCCGACTTGGCGAACGAATGGGCAAGTAAATTAAATTATGAATAACAGTAACATGATGCAACGTTTAACATGGAATTAATACGGTAAATATTGCTTGCTAGAGGCGGCTAGTACTTTAATATAAAAAGAAATGAAGTATAAATTTGTAAAGCTCAATAAAATAAATTTAGGTATTTTTATGTTAGCCGGGTGCAAGTGGCAAATCGCCAAATACTGTTCCCAACTCCATTGTTTATATTGCATTCATTTCATTTAAAGATATATACTTTTCAGTCATCTCATTTAAAATAGATGCATTTCCCTCATTTTATTTAATAGAATATTTAACATAGAAATAAATAAATAAATAAATTAGAAATAATAACATAAACCAAAATATTTTATTTGAAAATAAAAGCAATGTTTCTAATTTACACATGTGAAAAATGAAAACTGCTATTGGCGAAAAAACAAAAGGCTAATGAGGAGATTTGCTCCCGGCTAACATAAAAGTACCGAAATTTAAGTTTTTTCATATTAATATAGTTTAGAGTAACAAACTTGAAAAAACATACAAAAAGTAGTGATATCCCAACAAAAAATTTTCGGTAAAAAAAAAAGCGCCAAGTTCTCCCTAATGTTTCGGCCAGAAAAAGTAGTGATATCTGAAGTTCGCACAAGTTAAAAGCCAAACATCCCAAATCTTTCATCGAAAATGGCTTTCTGTGACTTGGCCGTTAATGTCTTCGAGAGAATTTTTCAAAATTTAAAATATGTACAAATGAGCTACATGCCAACTACTACTTTTGATTATTTTAGGCATTTCGTGGCACAGAGTACAGAAATAAAATACACATTTGAAAAAAGCATTTAAACAACTTCAGTCTATTTAAATGCTTAGAAGTTAAAAATAACAAAATACTTGTATTCAGGAGATAATATCCCTAATTGCTAAAACATAATTAGTATTAGCTTTTAACAGTTTATAAATCGAATACCTCTTAATGTATGCAAACAAACTATAATTTCACTATTATACAATAAAATATAATGTAACATATTGTGAGAATTGAAGTAAGTAAATTTTGTTTTATTTCTTGGGTTTTACGTTAATGACTTTAGCTTTAGACCGTACAAAATGGCAATTAAACCACAAGTGGACTAAATGATCAGTAATCAAAACTAATGTTTGTTGAAACTGAATGGTAGTTATCAGAAATCTTTTATTTATAATGTCTTTATGAGAATTTGCCTCTTTGCATTCTAATATTACATTTAATATTTAAATAATTCATAAATGCGTAATTTCCAATCATTAATTTTGAAATGCTATAGAAGGCATTAACGGCCAAGTCGCAGGAAGCCATTTTCAATGAAAGATTTGGGATGTTTGGCTTTTAACTTGTGCGAACTTCAGATATCACTACTTTTTCTGGCCGAAACATTAAGGAGAACTTGGCGCTTTTTTTTTTTTTTTTTTTTACCGAAAACTTTTTGTTGGGATAATGATTTATTTCCCAAAAGGAAACTATTGCTGGCATTTATATGTGCATTTGTAGATGTTTGCGATCATCCTTCACTTGGGGTAAAACCAGATATCCTACGTGGGATAAAAAAAAATGGATATAGAAAACAATAATTAAAGAATACGTAAATTATCATTCTTCTTAAATAATTTTTAATAGAAAACATAGAGAAAAAATATGTCCGCGATAAAAGAGAAAATTCATTAACTAGAAAATAGGAAGTATTTTAAAAAGAATGAATTATTTACCAAAACGAAACAGTTGCTATTATTTATAGGTCCAATCCTATGAATGCCTTTGCGACCCTCCTTCTTTAAGACAAAACTCGATATCCTATGTGGGATAAAAAAGGATATGGAAAACAATAATTGAAGAACCCGTAAATTATCATTCTTCTTAAATACTTTTATAGTCCCACATAGAAAAAAATTATATCCGTGATAAAAGATAAAATTCATTAACTAGAAAATAGGAAGTATATAAAATGAATCATTTATTTTCCAGAATGAAACTGTTGCTGACATTTATAGGTACTATTACTTTCTTATATACATACTATTACTTTCTTTGCGACCCTACTTCAATTGGGGTAAAACAAGATATCCTACGTGGGATAAAAACGGATATGAAAAACGATAATTGAAGAGCACTAAAACTGCCATTGTTCTTAAAGATTTTTATGACTAAATATAGAACAAAATTATGTCCGCCATGAAAGAGAAAATTCATTAATTAGAAATTATGAAGTATTTAAAATTTTCTACAAAAATGATTTTTCCCCAAAATGAAACTGTTGCTGGCATTTATATGTGCATTTGTAGATGTTTGCGATCATCTTTCACTTGGGGTAAAACCAGATATCCTACGCAGGATAAAAAAGGATATGGGAAACAATCGAACAATCCGTAAATTATCATTCTTCTTAAATACTTCTATAACCAATTATAGAGGAAAATTATGCGTTTGATAAAAGTGGAAATTCATTAACTAGAAAGTATGAAGTATTTAAAATTTCCTACAAAAATAGTTATCTTGGAAAAACCATTCATCTTGAAAATTTCTCTACTTTATTTTTCCTTTAAACGTTAAGAAATTTCTGTTACTCTGAGTAATTAAAAAATTAAAAGAGTATTTTATCTTCACATTTATGCTTATTAATGGCTTAAAAATAAATGACTGCATTCATAATAATTGGCCCCGTTTATCGTTTTATGATTATACGGCGTAAATTGAGGCCGTGACACAACATTGAATCACAAATACCTCTCAGTTCGCAAAGTTTTTCGTTTCTTACACATTTATCTTTGAAGATACAGATATTTTGTAAAAATTTTGTTTTATGTAACAAATTTTTCTAATTGAAACCAGTAAATGAAAAATTTAAGAAAATTGGCAACTAATTTTTTTCCGAGAAAACTAATGGTTGTTTTAAAAGTATTTTTATCTACTGAAATTGCAGATGAACGATACATCTTTCTCAAAATAGGTACTATATCAAATTTAATTCCAGTGATAACGTTTCAAGGATTTTTTAGGAGCTCTTTTTTTTTTTTTTTTTTTTTTTTGCTAATTTCCGATTTAATTTTATAATTAATTTCTTAATATTAATGTCGCTTCCTTTTATTTCCGAGGGGGAAAAAAGGGCGAAGATTATTCATTCAAAATAAAATGAAAAAAGTTCAATTGTTTAAAGATTTTGCCATAAGACTCTCCTTCACTGTAATGGAAACCATAAGAGATTTCATTTTATCCAATCGGATGTGGAAAATAAATCATTCCGCTTAAAGGAATTTCATTTTTATTTTTGGAAATTAATATAAAAATAATTACCGATTCTTTATTTTACATGAGTCATAAAAAAAAGATAGAAAACAACTGTTTTTAAGACAGTATGAAGATGTCGCAATATATAATGCTATCAAGGTAACTCAAATTAAGTATTATCTTCTTTTCTTCAATGGTACATGAACAATATTTTATTGCTATAAATATTTTCTAAAGAGAACCAATGTTTGAAAGAACGAAAACTGACTGAACTTTGTTCGTGTAGTAGAAACTCGGGAATTGATCTCAGGACTAAAGCTTCAAAATTTTCGAAATTTTAATTTGTTTAGATTTTAAACTATTATCTTTTCTGAACATTTTGATGTAATTGTTTCCTTGAAATTTCCATTAGAACAGCAGTTATAGCTTTTAGAATCATACCCGCTCAATAGCGCAAACAGCTTTTCCGAAACTTTGAAGTCATTTTTCTCCGAGTGACGTTTTTGGGCATAACGCGCACGATATCTCAAAAACTTCTGAATTTTTTCATGCATTTTCAAAACATACGTTTCATGTTAGTTTGTATAAACTGAACATAAAATTTTGCATTTATCGTTCAAAAAAATATTTTTTTAAGTGATTATACTGTTGAAAATTTTAAAATTTTGCATTAGATAAATACAACTTTGTATTAAAAATATAAAAATGCTTTCAATACAAATTTATTTAGGTTCAGATTAATTATTATAATCTGAAGTATAAGCAGGCATCAAAAGTTTCATTCTAGTTGCAAAATTTACTTTGCAATTCTGCGCGTAATCTGTTATACCAATTTTCTGATCATCAAATGTCCGACAGTTTAGAGCCTCCTGTAAATGTTAATTCTGCATCTTGTAAACTTTTAAATACGTGAAATGAAGGAATATATTTATATCTTTTATCCCAATAAAAATTTTGTTTTAAAATCATTAACATTTTAAGATTATTAAATGTTTAAAATAGTCTTTTTCCTGAGGGAGTCCTGAGACCCCCTTAATCTTAGACTATTAATTATTTTTATTTTTGAACGGATTTATTTTTTGTCTTATACAAATAAAAAATAATTCTTAAATTCTAAAAAACAATTTTAAAAAGTTTTTTGATTCTACGACTAACTAAATCTTCTAAAAGTAATTATGCAATTATTTTGAAGATGGCGCTGGCTGTTTCAAACTGATAAAAATGCTCGCATTAACTTCAAAATTTGAAAATGCAAACTTTTTTTTTGTTCAACAGCTAAAGTAAACACTGAGATAAATTTTATGTAATTTTACACGTTAGTATTCTTGCATTTTTTACAAATTGCAGTGCCATCTATTGACGAAACTTTGAACTATTGTTTAGATTACTATATAGAAATATATGATCTATTTAACCCTAGAACTACCGGAAATTTTACTCAAGTTTTATAAAAACATTCTACACCAGAATTTTTACTTAAAACTATTTAATTTGTTTATTTAACTTATTATTGTCTGATTTATACATTTAGTTTGTTTTGAAGAAATTTCTGGTTTGAATAAATATTTTGAATGTACATGTCGGGTCCAATGGACCCGTCTGGTAGACGGAAGGTTAAAAAAAATTATTTGATCGTTATATATGTCACAGTTAATGAATCGGTGAATTTTAACTACAGGGTGTCCTTTGTGACACATCCTGTACATAATCTGATAAACACATAACCTTTCATGGAGTACACTGGAATCGCGTAAACGTACCGATAATTTCCGAATCAATGTACTAATAAAATTATATTTCCTTTCAAATAATTCTTGTTACTAAAGATAAAATTAATTTATGTTCGTAATAGAGGAAAAATTCATTAATTAGAAAAAAAAAGGAATACTTTTTTTAATATTACTCAAAATTAATTCTTAAAAAAGACACCAATCTTGAAATTACTCTATTTTATCTTTGTTCTGAAATAGTGAAGACGGGAACATATTTACTCTTTGGTGATTATAAGCAATTGGATATTTAGAGCAGCATCTTACCTACAGATTTATATTTATTAATGGCTTACGAGTAAATTACTAGAACATAGCATGCGTAATAATCGGTACCGTTCGTTATAGCGCTAATTATGCTCATAACTCACATATCGAATAACAGGTATCGCTTACCACTTGAAATGTTTCGTTTCTCGACGCATTTATCTTAGAATATAAAGAGATTTTGTAAGATGCGCATTTGATTTTTCTAATTAAAAATAACGTATGAAAATAATAAACATACATTAGGCGCAGAATATGATGAATTATTACTTTTCTCTGAATAGTAAATACGCCATAAATGTTTTTCAAAAAAAGATTAATCAAATGTAATTTCAGTAAGCTTGTTTCAGAGGTTTTAAAATTTACTTTTTTATTTATTTATTTATTTATTTTTTTTTTTTACTAATGGAAATTAGTTCGGAATATTTTAGGAAAGGAAGTGTGACGAACCGGACTCATTTAGAAGGTAATTAAAAGATGTTTTATCCCTCCAATCTTTACTCTGAGTCTCTTGATTTTTTAGTTACATAATCGATCAGAGATTCATTTTTTTTTAAGTGAATGTAAATATTAAATATTTATGCATGAAGGCACTATTTTTTTTAATTTTTAACTAATAGAAAAATAATTACTTCATTTTTATTGTTACGTAAATCACCTAAAATGATATAGAATTATTCATATTTAACAATCACGAAAAACATAATTATTAAAAGGGAATCGTGGTATTAACCATATGAAATTATCTTCTTTTTTAATTGTTAGATATTGCACATGATTAACTTAACATTTCCATGAAAATATTTTTCGACGATAGAGATACATGAAAAAAATTTAATTGTTTATAGTAAAGTCCATTATCTTCCAAATATAATATTTACGAAAGTAAATTCATCCACATTTGAATTACATTAGAGTTCCCCTAATGAAAAAAAAGCTCCCTTATAATACGCACCTATACAAATGAATAGTCTGGTATACACAAAATACTGGAATTGAATAAAAATACTGAAAAGTTTCAGAAACAATATGCCAGGAAAAATATCTTTCCTCTTAACAGTTTTGCCCGAACGCCACTCGGACAAGAAGAGTTTGCTTACTTTGTTACTAAACGTTTTTGTACAGCACTATTTTTTAATTATAATTTTTGCTTTAATAATTGGCGGGCATTTTTCGATTATGCAGAGCAAACAAATTTAGTACGAATAAAGCGGTATTTGGTCCCTATTTTTAGATTAGTATGTCAAAAATATCAAACTGGTAAGGGGTTAAATCAGTGGTTCTCAACCTGTGTGCCGCGGCACAGTAGTGCGCCGTGAAAAGATCTCAGGTGTGCCGTGAAACTTTTAAGCAAAGTTGCATCTAATAAAAAAAAAAAATCGAATTTGTAATGCCCGAAATTTCATTTTACGATCTACTTTGAAATAAAGTTTAGTGTCATAAATTTGTTTTATTTGGGAGATTTTTCTTCTATTGCTCATTATAAGAGTATACGGGGGAACCCTAAAAGTGGTCTTACGTCTTTTGAGATAAATTCTTTCGGAAAAAAAAAATCATGGCTCCTGAAGGAAAAAGATTACAATTTAAAATGCAGTATAAAAGATTGTTGAACAATGATTTAAGAGTATGCCTATATCTAGATTTTTCTTATAATGGAATGTATTCTAACTTTTTTTTAAGTCATACTCGGATATCTCATGCAATTTGCTGACAAATTAAGATACTTTTCCACATTTTCCTCATTACCAGTACCTTTCTCTATACTATTTTCTACTGTCTGTTTCCTGTAATTTCCTGCACTCTTATTCATCGATAAACCTATACCTCCTATCCGATTTACCTCCGTATACATGGGAAAATTTCACGATTCTTTTCACTGATGACGGTATGCTGAATGATACCGAAACTAGTGTTTTTCATCTGCTTATATATGTTAATGTATATTAAATTGACGTATATAAAAAAAAGTTACAAAAATTTTATTTCAAATATTTTTCTTTATTCGCTTCGGATGGCCTATTTTGTTTGTGATAGTAAATAAATTAAAAATATGTAATTATTTCTTATGTAATGATACGTAATCAATTTTTTAAGACATCTTAATTTTGGTGTGCCGCACAAATTTGATTTTAGGTTTAAGTGAGCCGTGAAGTAAAAAAGTTTGAGAAACACTGGGTTAAATACTTTTATTTCCAAAGAGAGGTAAAATCTTCTGTGATCGGTGCAGTACATCAGTTTTTGTTCAAATCAGTATATTTGCATATATTACAGTGAAAATGTTATATCTATGAAGAGTGTAAGTCAAGTAAAAGTTATAAGTATAAGTCAAGGTGAACACTGTCAGAAAAAGTCGTCTTTATACACTACGTTATTCCTCATTTTTTAACAAATAATTTCCGAACATTAGAAAACATGTTTTATTGGTGAATTATTCCCGAAAATCAGAAAAAAGAGAGAGGAATTCCGCCCATGATCTGTACACAGGCTTATTGGCTCAATTAACACTAAAATTCGAATTTGTTTAAAAAATTTAAAACCAAATATTCTATAAATTAAGATTTTTAATTTACTTAAAAATGAAGAACAGAGAAATAAAAAAACTGTTTCCGAATTTAAAATACATAACAATTAATTTCCTCATTTATTTAAACGGGTCAATCCATTTCAAGTGGTCCTGCACTTAAAAATGGCGGCCATTTAAATTTTTAAGAAAAATTTAAATTTGAAATGTGGTACCAAAAAATTGAAAATTGAAAAAATATTTTCTTCTAATGTGTTTGACCTTGATAAAAAGATTCGGGAGCAGATTTTGTTTCGTCTATATCTTCAGAAATGGCTGAGTTATAGCATTTTGAATTTCTAGCGTGGCTGACATTTTAAAACGTCCTGATTTTTGTCACGTAGTAACACGCGTATTTATATTTGGATGTACCTTGGTGTGTACATAGTACATGCAAATACCTCGACGGAGTTCGTTGGCCAGCTTCATCCGCCATCTTGTTTCAAAATGGCGTCCATTTAAAAAAATTAAAATGAGATACCAAAAAATTGGAAAATGAAAAAGATTTTTTTTGTATGTGTTTGACCTTAATACAAAGATTCCGGAACAGTTTTTGTTTCGTCTATATCTAAAATAATGGCCGAGTAATAGCATTTTGAATTTCTATTGTATCTGACATTTTAAAATGACCTGATTTTTGTCTCGCGATAACAGGCGTATTTATGAACCGATTTGGATGTAACTTGGTCTGTACATAGTACATACCAATGTCTCGACCGAGTTCGTTGGCCAGCTTCATTCGCCATCTTGTTTCAAAAGGGTTGCCATTTAAAAATAAATTTAATTTAAAATTTAAAAGTATTAAAAATTGGAAAATGAAAAAGATTTTTTTTATGTATTTGGCCTTGATACAAAGATTCTGGAGCAGTTTTTGTTTCTGAATTTTTTTTTTATATATATATCTTTAAAAATGTTTGAATTATAGCACTTTGAATTTCTAGCATGGCTAACATTTTGAAACGGTCTTGTATTTGTCACGCGATAAGACACGTATTCGCCTATTTCGATGTAAGAAGGCATGTGGATAGTATACATCAATACCTCGACCAAGTTCGCTGGCCAGATTCATCAGCCATCTTGTTTCAAAATGGCGGCCATTAAATTAAAAAAAAAAACATATATTTAAAGTGAGGTGCAAAAAAATTAGAAATTGAAAAAGGTTTCTTTCCTAAGTATTTGACCTTGATATAAGGATTCAGGAGCACTTTTTGTTTGTCATTACCTTAAAAAATGGCTCAGATATAGCAGTTTCAATTTCTATTGTGGGTGACATTTTGAAAAATCTGATTTTTTGCATGCGACAGCACTCGTATATATCAACCGATTCCGATGTGAGTGAGCATGTGCACAGCAATTACTAAGGTCTCGACCAAGTTCACTTGTTAGCCTCATCCATCATGTTGTCTTAAAATGGAAGGCACTTTAAGAAATCGCCGAATTTGGCAGCCAAATATAAGTTACTTTAAAGAAAAGCAGATTGGATAAAGCTGACTAATTTCGAAAAATTCTCATTCATTATATTGATAAAAATTAGATTGAATCTCCTATATTCGGTTTCCACTAAATTGAGCTTCGTGTGTTTGAATGATATAAGTTGGCTTTTTTAAAATAAGGAATATGAAAGCTACCTCTTCCTCCCGGCACTGGCCGGAAGGATTTTTTCAAAATAGCACGTATTTTGATTACATTTTCTTTCGGTTGTTATGAGAAAATAGTAACAAAACTATTTTAGAACTATTTTTTCTTTACTTTCTACAGAAATGGAGTAACTCCGTTGCCAATATTAAACAAATGTCTCTAAAAACTACAAAAAAAATTAATATTCCAAAAATAAATGGAGATACAGTTTTCAAACAAATTGCATTTAAAAGTACTTTTTTCTTCAATACGACGGTATAAAAACTAAAAATGTGCGATTCTTAGAAGTTTGAAACGTTTCTATAGAGTATTTAATCGTACAACGATACATCTGCTTTGTTTTACCGCTGGCATATACAAAGTAACGTTATTTTTTGGAGACGACACAAAATAAGCTGTGAGAAAGAAATAGCATACCGGGGGCTAAAATAACCGAATAGAGCTAAAATGAGACCGCAATACAGATGTTTAAAAAAAAGAAGGAATGAAACTCTTATTCCATTTTCACTCTTAAATGAAAATTAGGATCATAATAGGTTAGATTTTCCAGTAATTATATATGTTTTATTAATTAGTGAAAAATAAAATTATGTAAATAAATATATAGGATTCCTCATCACACATGGCATTTCGCATCAATAATTAGTACCTTTTTCATTGAAAATTATTTTACATGTTTAACTTTTAAAAGCATTATTTCTACTAAAATATTATCTGCCATAAATAAACAATTAAATTTAAAAAATCAAAAAACCCGACTGCGTAAAAAGCTAACTAATTAATTATTTCTCATCAATGTGAAACTATTCTTTTTTTCAATTCCTACTATTAGCTCACACTCTCGCTATATATATCTTGTTCAAATTTTCAATCGTTAATAAAATACTTATTATTCATCCAATCAAGCTCAAATAATTTTTTTTAACTTGTAGTGGATGACACTTGATGTTAATCCAGTTTTTTTCAAATATTAATTCATCAATTAAATTAAATTAATTAATTTTCAATAATCGAGAGAGCCTTCTTCTTGGTCAAGGTATTTTAAGCGCTATTCAGAAAGAAGAATGGGAGAAAGAAAAAATTGTCTTATTGACCTAAGTAGGAATTGACTTAAAATATTTTTTTTTATATTACGTGTTTATACCTATTTTTTTATTTACTTGTATTGATGACTTTTAAGTTGTGTTTAATTGTTAGTTCCTATCTATAAACACTGTTTTGATGTGGTCTATAGATGTCTATGATGGTTAGAATTGCAGTAAAGCTAGAGATCCTACCTACACAACTTCCAGGTTGTATAATATTTTAACGGAGCTTCTGACTGTAAAATATTCAATGAAACATCATCTTCATTTTGAAAGACCTATTCAATGATATGCCACTCAATAGGGTGCGTAATTTTTTTTCCGTCTCTACCACCCTTTTGTATTTTACGGCCGCCATTTTGAATTTATAAAAACAAAACCTAGCCTATAACCATCGGGCTGTTAAGACGAATCGATAGAGACCTTATTCATTAAAATCCATCCAGCCGTTGGGATGTTTCGAGGGTATAAAGAAATGCACATACACAGATACGCGTGAAGTACATAACCCTTCTTTTCAGTCGGGTAACAAATATAGAAAGTTTAATAGCTCACTCTTTTATAATGAACTTTCCGCTTTATAATATATTTATATATGTACATTAAATGTTTGATAAAAACACAAGTGCTGCAACAGAATAAAAATACTGCAAAGTTGCAAAAGCAATATGCTAAGTAATGTTTATTAATCTATGTTTCCTTTTAATTGCTAAAGATAGAGGACAATTTTGCCTGTAATAAAAGAGGAAATTCATTTTCTAGATAAAACACAGTACTTAAAATTTAAGACAAAATTTTATTTCTGGAAAAGGCTTTAATCTTGAAAATTACTCGAGTTTATTTTTGCTCCGAAATGACGAAGACGTTGAAAAATTTACTCTTTAATGATTCTGAGCAATTACAGATTAAATGGAATATTCTATCTTCACAGTTTTGTGTATTAATGGCTGAAAGATAAATTACTATGGTTGAAGAATCGGCGTCGTTTGTCATTCTACTATTATATGACGCTAATCGCAGGCATAACTCAATTATTGAATAACAAATATCTCTCTTTTCTCAAAGTTTTCGTTTCCCAACATATTTATCTTAGAAGATAAAGACATTTTGTAGAACTTGCGTTTGTTTTAATAGATTTTTCTAATTAAAAAAAAAAAGAAAACAGATGAAAATTATGACCAAATGTTTGGCGCAGAAATCAAAATGGCAAATAATTGTTTTCGAGAAAAATTAATGTTTCTTTTGAAAGGATTTTTAACTGCTTAAACGCACACATACATCTCCTTCAAAACAGATACATTAAACTTAATTTCGGTAATTGAGTTTCAGCTATTTTTGCTCTTCATTTTATTTTAATTATTAGAATTTGGCTTTAGAATATTAATAACTGTTCCTTTTATTTCTAAAGAAAAAAATGGTAACGGTGATTCTTTCAAATAGAAATTAAAGAAAGATTTAATTTCTAAAACCGTGTAGTTTTTTTTTTTTTTTTTTTTTTTTTTTTTTTTTTTGTAGAATGATCGATCAGAGATTCCGTTTT
This sequence comes from Maratus speciosus, assembly GCA_963932465.1. Classification (NCBI taxonomy): domain Eukaryota; kingdom Metazoa; phylum Arthropoda; class Arachnida; order Araneae; family Salticidae; genus Maratus; species Maratus speciosus. Next base: position 169,277,059 of record OZ010790.1, on the reverse strand, counting down.
ATTCAGTCGAATACTTAAAACGTTACGCTTGAAGACTTTTTTTTATATACATAAAAATAAATTCCAATACTTTAGTTTTACATGAATAATTAAAAAAGATACAAAATAACTAAGTGTTTTTAAATGAGTATAAAAATATAACCATTTATAAAGGAATCAACGCATTTCACATGGGGAATTATCTTCTTTATATTATATATATTGTAAAAGGACCGTCTTTTATTTTTTATAAATATTTCAGTTTAAAAAAAAATATTTAATTAGAATAAAACAAACTACATGATGATGCTAAAAGTCATCTTAATAATTTAATATAAAATTACACGAATCATTCATTACTTAATAGATGATTAAACAATTGATATGTTCCAAATCAAGTACTTTCGCTAATATTTAGCCATCATCAGGATTTAAAATTTAAACAGTTGTTATGAACGCTACTTGTCCATATCGCACTCATAAAACCCTCGTTTCAAACCGTACTGCCCGATTCCAAAAACAGAAGAGAGGCGAGGGGCGGATTTTTTTTTTATTACAAATCGCTGCTGTCTGATCAAACCCACCCATCCTTCAGCGTTCGAAATATATGGATGGGTTTGATCGAAGATCAGTGATTTCTAATAAAAAAACTCCCCCCCCCCCCCCAAACTCTCGTCTGTTTTTCGCTGTGTTAGTGAAAGCAATCATGGATTCGGATTTACGGTTTGAAGCGAGCGTTTTATGAATAAGATATTGGCAAGTAGCGTTCATAACAACTGTTTAAATTTTAAATCATGATGAGGGCTAAGTATTATCCGAAAATATCTGATTTGTAACATCATTTAATTGTTTACTGTTAACTTTTAAATGATGAGACATTTATGTAATTAGATTACTGAAAACATATCATCCGATTTTAAATCACATTGACCCTTTTTCATTCATACTGGATTTACACTGGATTTCCGCTGGATTTTTCAGTCTTCTAATATTCATCCTTACAATGTATCAATAAGTAGTGAAACTGTTGGCTGGAATGCCAACCAGATAGCTCAATTGGAAGAACATTTAGAATTAAAGCCAATGATTCTCAGTTCGAGACGTTGAATGGTCACATTTTTACTCAGTTGAAAAAATTACTAGTCGTAAGATACTCTGTGCTAATTTTTTTTTAAATCCGGAATAATGCATTTTTGTAACGATGCAAAAAGAGCTCATCAACTCCATTGAAAAGTTTCAGAATCAATACACTGTAAGAAAATGATACACCTTTATTATTTCATCAACCACTTTCCATTAAAAAAAACTATCGCCAAACTGTAGGAATTAAACCAAAATTGCATGATCGTGGCGTCAAATCGACTTGGCTTCAGATGCGTTACGCGTGATTGTAATGTCATCAAGTGGTTTGTAGGTAGCTTTCATTACAAAAAGCTACCTATTGCAGCCATTCGGAGGAAAGCGATTCCGAAAAATTTTGGTATATTTTCACCGACCATGACCCCCAGACTCCAAAACAACCCTCCGTTAACAACCCTCCATACAAATGTTGATATATATATATATATATATATATATATATATATATATATATATATATATATATATATAATAAAAATTTTCACCCTTTTATCTAAATTGAACTATTTCAAATTATTATAATATCTTCCTTTTTTACCTAGCTTTAATAATATCTTAAATACCTTTTATCTTTTTTCCATACTTTAAATGCGTATTCTTTTATTATTCAAAAGACCTTAATTCCATTCGTAGCTTACTTCTTAAAAACCCACTAAATTACTTTATTTCATTTTATTCTGAGGCTAAATTTTTTTTTCGAATGTATTGAATATCATTTATTCTTTTCGTTCGATATCCCATAAAGACTTCCAAGCATCTTGTTTATCCAATAAAACTGACGTGTCAATTATTAACTCTCTGTGAAAACGTTGTGCTTTCCCCACCCTTCGCTCCGCAGTTAGCCTGTCCCTTCGTTTCGGCCCTTTCCATTTAACTGGATTGGCCTTCTTTTGGATCAGTATACGTGAGCGTGTTTTTTTCGCAAGTATTTAACCTGTTGCACTGGCTGGGAGAGACAGAAATTTACGATTATTGTTTTGCTTCAAAAATCGCTGTCGCCTGAAGAGCTTTGTTTCTTGTATTTTCGTCAAGTTGTTCTAATATTTAATATCTAGCGGTCAATAGTTACGATTTAGTGACGATCTGACTATGGGTAACATCATTTTTAGTGGAGTTGGTATATTTTATGATCACTTAATAAATAATTGATGCATCTATTAGCTTCAGTTGTTATTTTCGGGAAAACTACCAATGGACGTCGGTCTGATCTTCCACTCTGACCATGATTTCACGACTGCAAAACTTTGATTTCTCGGCTGAGTTAGATAATGAGTGCATGGCTGCTGCTTAAGATCGATATGTTTATATCATACTAGTGAATTCATATCAATTAGCAGTGCATGATCTTTACGTCTGTGGAAATATAATAATAATAGGAGCCGATGGCGTTCCCAAGGTTAGAATAAAACCAGTGAAATTCTGTCTGAATGGAATTACGCTGCGTAATTTCGTCCACTATCTACATCTACAATCCCATATACGGAAGTGTCGTCGGAAGTATGTTGAGTCTCATATCCAATATCGCCTCCCGGTGGCAAATTAGAACTCTCGACGAATACATCTACAAAATTGCACCTATCATAAGTGAAAAATGTGCAAGTGTGTGCTCGAAAAAAAAATCTTTATTTTTTATTTGGAACAAATAAAGACTTATATCATCATGTCAACATTGCTGGGATTTTCATCTCTGTAAGTTAAAATTTGTTCTATTATTTTTGTTACAATATGTAAATCAAATTTATATACTGTTTTATTACTGTGACAAGCTTAAGTTCATACTTTACAATATTGTTATTATTATAAATTGATAGCAAGAAATTATTTTATAGTTTATTTTATATTATTACTATCATAGAAAGTATATTTACATTTGTTTAAGAGTTATTTTATCTGTGTTTATCTGTGTTATTTTTGGCTTTATCTGTGTTTATTTTACCTGTGTTTTATACAATTAAAGTTTGTTTAATTGAAATTCGCAAATAAATGAGTTCTCACTCTTTTATATTGTTAAGAAATAGATCTGTAAAACGCTCTAGTGTAAAAATGAGTGAAAGTGAAGTAAATATCATCTTCTTTGACCCAGAGTCAGGGATGCATATACAATCCTGGATGACCCATTTTGATAAAGCATGCATTTCTGATAAAAAAGATGAAAAATGGAAAATGCAAAATATATCTAGATTTTTGAGGGAGAAGCTTTAAAAGTTTTCATAGTGTCTAGAATGTACTAATTTTAGTAAGATTGTTAAATCCTTTCTGAAAAGTTTATTAATGTAAATGTTCCCCGATTTTCTGATTTTGCTTCTATGAATCTAAATGATCGTAATGAATTAGAGAGTTATTTCAGAAAAAAAAAATTGAGATTGATAGACAACTTCATTTATGTAATACCATCATTGTCCAAGGTTTGACGGATGGTTTGAAACCAGAGTACCAGAATTATATGATTATTAATCGTCCAGAGAGCACCATACACTGATACATAATGGCTAAACCTAGGAGTCATTCGCACGTCTCATGTAAACAATCGTAACGTTAGAAATAATTCTCAAAGTCATGGATCTTTCCAGCAGTATAAACAGGCTCCTAGATATTGGATTCGCCAAACCAGAATTTTTAAATAACAAATTCTAATTTTCAGCCACAAAACACTGTTAATGCTCAAAATCTAGATTTGTTAGCCCTAGATTGCTTACTGCTCATTTTCAGTATAAATATCCCAGTCGACCATGTCGAATACGTATGTATAGGGGTACACATGATGCTTTCCACTGGGAGAAAACTTGTATTTTTAATGTTGAACGTATACAATCTTATGTTCTTCCTCCTCGTCAACCCCAACAACCCAGTCATAATATTTGACATTTAATTGTCCATGAATATGCAAATTACAATGATTTACCTTGTGTAATTTACTCTGGCTCTACAATATCAATTTTACTTTTAAGTTTGTTAAGTTGTTAAATGCTAATGTTATAAATATTCCACCTATTATTATTGGCCAAGCCAAAGGAACTGTTGAAATAAATCAATCTTGTAATTTGTCGTTTAAAATAGGCAATGTGTAAAAATGTATTAAATTTCTGCTATGTAAATCTGATTTAAATTATGCCATACTAGGATTGCCATAGTGTTCTAAGTTTAACTTGATTATAGATTGTAGTAAATGTGAAGTATTACAAGGAAATTGTATTAAATCGATCTCAAAGCATATCCAATGATAAATTAAGGTTACTTCATTTTAATGTCAATGAAAAGTACCAGAGAGTGCAACCCGATTATGGAAATGTCATGGCTCCTCAATCATTTGATCAAATTAATTCTAATGATTCTAAATTACTTGGGGAGATAAATGCAATAAAAAATAAAACTTTAAAGTATAATATAAGGAATTATTTACACATTTTTCTCCAAAAATAAATATGATGTTGGAAAAATTGATATTGACCGCAGCGCGTTTTTCTTAATTCTGACCTACCCATATCTATGAGGCTTTATCGCACTTCTGCAGTGGATGAAAAAGAAATTTCAGATCAAGTTCAATCTTTATTAGCTGCTGGTTTAATTAAAGAGAGTTATAATTCTTATTCTGCCCCTATTACTTTAGTTTTGAAACGCGATGAGGGTAAAAAACTAGAATGTGTGTAGATTACCGTAAATTAAATGCTATAAGGAAAAATGATGCGGAACCTCTACCACGTATAGATGGAATTCTTGATAAATTAAGTCGTGCTCAGTATTTTTCCACTTTGGACTTAGCCTCTGGCTACAGGCACATCCCCATTCACCTAGCAGATATTGAAAAAATGGCTGTTGCAACCAATTTTGGACTTTTTGATTGGAATGTTCTTCCATTCGGTGTCAAAGTTGGTCCCCCAATTTTCAATAGAACTCTTAGAAGAATTCTCACTAAACACAAAATTAATTTTGCTTGTTATTATTTTGATGACATAATTGTTTTTCCATCCTCCTTAGATGAACACCTGCAACATCTAAACCAAATATTTGAATTACGTAGGCTTGAAAATATTAAACTTAATTTATCTAAATGCAATTTTGTTCAAAATAAAAGAAACTTCTTAGGATATGAATCCAAAAATGGTACCTCAACTCCTGCTAATGCTAATATTAATGTCATAAAAAATTAAAATCCTTTTTCTAATGTAAAAGAACTTCAAAGATTTTTGGGATCCATTAATGTTTGCCATAAATTTATGGATAATTATGCAAAAATCAGATACCCCTAAATAAATTGCATAAGAAAAATACTATATGGGAATGGAATTCAAATTGCCAAGATTCTTTTCGGAAATTAAAGGATGCGTTAATTATTAAACCTGTCTTAAGAATTTATGACCCTGCATTACCCCTGCATGTGTTTGTTGATGCCTCACATGTTGCAGTAGGTGCAGTGCTTAAACAACCAGATACTAATGGATTTTTACATCCAATTGCTTACTACTCTAGAGGATTGAGAAGTTAAGAGCAGAATTATTTTATAACTGAATTAGAGTGTTTAGACATCATTGACACATTAGACAAATTTTATCACTACTTCCATGGGGTAAAATTCACCATTCACACTGATCAAGCATAGCTTGTTTGGTTAAAAAATGTCAAGCATTTGAGAGGTAGATTATTTAGGTGCTCGTTGAAGTTAAGCATGTTTGATTACAATGTTGTGTATGAAAAGGGATCCACAAATGTCGAAGCTGACATGCTGTCAAGAAACCTTGTTTCACACTTTTTTTTCAACCATTAACATTTCTTCTGTATGTAAAGGAAATTATAGTTATGCAGGAGAAAGATAACGTCTGTGACAAAAACTATCTAAATGAAAATGTAATTATAATTGTTAGAAAGAAAGAATTTAGGAAAATAGTAGTCCCCATGTCCTTAAGAAGGAAATTGCTTGGTATTGCTCATGAGAAATAAAGCCACCCTGGTATCCAAAAAATGTTAAATTTAATCTCCCCTAATTATTATTGGCTTGATATGACCAAGATATAACTAACTTCGAAAGAATTGCGATACTTGCCAGGAAAACAAAAAGCCTAGACAGAAAAAAATTGGCTTATTACAAGCTATGCCTACCACAGATCAACCTATTGAATGTCTTTCTGTTGATACTGTGTGAGGATTCAACTACTATAATTCAACTAAATATATATTCATATTGTCCTCGATCATGCAACCCGATATGTGTGGGTATTTCCCTCAAAGAGCGTCACTACTGAAACCTATACGAATTGTTTAAAATAAATTTTTAACATTCAAACCCCACAACAATTATTCTGTTTTAATCAAATTTCTAATGTTCGGACTCCTCGAAAAATCATAAGCAAGAGGGATGCCGCCTTTACTTCTTCCATGTTCAAAAAATTTTTGAGGGACCATAATATTTGGCAGCGTTTAACCTCATCTCACCACCCACAAATGAATGGTAAATGCGTGCGAGCCAATCAAACGATAGTAACTAGACTAAAATGTAAGTTTAACTCTACTACCTCTAAAATTCCTTGTACTAAACTTCTTGCTGAAGTCATAAGTGAATACAATAATACCCCCATTCAATAACTAAATTTCCTCCTGTTTATTTACTGTTTGTCCAATTACCCTATGATTCCCTCCTTCACCTTCAACAAACTTATTAGCCCCCTGTTAAGGAAGCCGTTAAAATTGCAAAAGCGCGAACTGATTAATTCCATTTAAAAAGTAAGAAATATTATGTTCAAAATTATATTGAGCCAAAATTTGAAGTAGGTGATCTTGTTATTTATGAAGAGTTTCAATATCCAAATACTAGAAAGCTTTCCAAAGTATTCTCAGGACCTTACCAAATCCTTAAAATAATATCAGATGTAAACTTTGAAACTGATAGGATAACCCAATTTAAAGATACCGAAATTAACCCAAAATCATGTTTCAAAATTGCGTTTATATCGCCCTTCTAATAATTTAAAATTGTATCATGAGCAATTATCACAACAACAGCAGCAGACTCAGGTTACAACACTAGCTTAATCTTAACTTCCTATAATTTAAATTTCTACAATTAATTCTTCAATTAAAGTTAAAGTAAAATTATTTATTTTAAACCTTACGGATGAGTTTTTGGGAGACGTCTCAAGAATTTATTTGTTTGGGATTCCTGATGGATTAATTCATTTATATGGCATAAATTAGTTATTTTTATTAAGAGTTTCTAGTTAGTGTTGAATCTAAACTTAATCTGTAAACTTAAAACTATAATTGTAGATAGAAAATCCTTTTAATACTATGAAAAAAATAAATAAATAAATAAATCCATGAATAAATGAATAAAAAAACAATTAATATTCCTAAAAAGAGCTAGCTTAAATTATCTGAAATAAAATGATTTCACAAGAGTTTCCTTTTTCATTCAGTAACTATGTGTTTCTTGTTCGATCGAAAGCAAGAAATTGCGTAACACGTTGATTTCATGATAGCTCTTTCACAAACATTTTGTATTTTTTATTTATTTTATTACCTTCGTTCCTATTTAGTATTTCAGCATAACTTCATTCCTCATTCGCTCATATGGATGAGGTAGTAAGTAAATGCTTGAAGAATTATGTTAAGATGATTTGTTTGTTATTTTTTTAATTTATAGATCCTTGATTTTGAATTTATTGTTGATAATTATTATTACTTGTAATATTATTATGCGATATTTAGTAGAAATTTAGAATGAAAAATATTATTGATTACTGTGATAAATGCAATAAGATTAGCTATCTAAACTGTCAAAAATTGACCTAGAACTCATAGCATAAAGCTGTGATATAGCATAGAGTTTTCTAGACCCATTTAAGGTGATATGAGTATAACTATGATTAGCTAATCTGTAGTTAAATCCTGCAAACATGACATGACAAAAAGAAAAAAAAAGGAAAGGGAAGAAATGGAAATGTAGATTATAGAGATTGGTTTTAAGAATTTTATTAAATGATGTGTTACTAGTTACAATTCTCAGTTAAGAGTTACTGTGATAAATGCAGTACATCAAAAATTGACCTTGAACATTACATGAGTTAAAGAACTCATAGCATAAAGTGCATGCAGCATAGAGTTTTCTAGACCCACTTAGGGTGATATGAGTATGATTATGATTAGGTAATTGAAAGATAAATACAGTTTAGCTAGGTTAATCCTACAAACATAACATGACAAAACGAAAAGAAGAAAAAAAAGAAAATGAAAAAAAAAAGAGAGAAAGATAGATAGAAGAAAAGGAAATGTAGATTATAGAGATTAGTTTTAAGAATTTTATTAAATGATTAGTTACTAGTTTAAGAGTTACAACTCTCAGAGTTTTGAAATTTCAGTATTTTTCACAGTTTAGAGCTTTAGAAATCTTATGATAGTAAATAATACCATACCAACAGTACTGTATGACTATGTATCATATCAAAGATTTTTCTGGCATTTCAGACAGAGATGTCATAGAATTAGAGGTCTTACAATAAAGTATGCTGTAAATAGGTTTGTTTAAATATTTGTTTTGCATTTTTATTGTTATTATTATTGTTAAATATGATATTATTAATATTTTAATATTATTCTGATATACTTAATTTATTTATATAAACTGAAAGGTAAAGCAAACTTAAAGATTGAGTTGCTAGTACAGGGATAAGTTTTCAGACGAACATTATATTTTTGAATCCCAATTTGAACTTTAATTATGCGGACATTTGTCTGACGTAATTTCACTAGCCAACTCCTATTGTAATAGCTCGATTCAACTCCTTTCTCATAGTGAGGTAGACAGTAAAACTTTATTACTGAACTATTATGTACGAACTACAGTCAATGATATAATGCTTGCTTTTGAATATGAGCCATGAATGTTCCATAAAAACATTCCTCTGTAATAACCTAACGATTGTTAAATGATTACTCTTAAATTTCATATTTAATTTATTTTATATTCATATTACTAAAACTAACTTTGTAAATTGTAAACAAGATTAACCTCATATTCTTGTATTTTCAATACAATTCCACTAGTTTGCGTTATAACTTCAAATTTTAAATTTAATTGACATTTATAATATTTTAGAAAGTTTATTTTAAGCCTACTCCAAGTGACAAAATTGTGATCCAAGTTCATGTAACATTTCACTTCTATGAACTTGCAGGTCGTAGAACCTACCAGTTCATCTAGTCTTTTTGAGTAGTGGGATATGTAATAATAAAAATTTTCGCCCTTTTATCTTAATTAAACTATTCCAAATTATTATAATATCTACATTTTTTGCCTAGCTTTAATAATACCTTAAACATCTTTTATCATTTTTCCATGCTTTAAATGCGTATTCTTTTATTATTCTAAAAACCTTAATTCCATTCGTAGTTTACTTCTTAAAAACCCACTAAAATACTTTATTTCATTTTATTCTGAGACTAAATTCTTTTTTTTCGAATGTATTGAATATCATTTATTCTTTTCGTTCGATATCCCATAAAGCCTTGCAGGTATCTTGTTTTCACAATAAAACTGACGCGTCAATTATTAAGTCCCTGTAAAACCGTCACGCTTTCCCTACCCTTTGCTCCAGAGTTAGCCAATCGCTGACATGGCTTCCACTCACTTCAGCCTTTTCTACTTAACTGTATTGGCCTTCTTTTGGATCAGTATACGTGCGCGTGTCTTTTTCGCAAGTATTTAACCTGTTGCATTGGCTGGAAGAGACAGAATTTTGCGATTATTGTTTTGCTTCAAAAACCGCTGCCGCCTGGATAGTTTTCTTTCTTGCATTTTCGTCAAAGTGTTCTAATATTTAACATCTAGCGGTCTATAGTTACGATTTAGCAACGATCTGACTATGGGTAACATCATTTCTAGTGGAGTTGGTGCATTTTATGATCACTTAATAAATAATTGATGCATCTATTGGCTTCAGTTGTTATTTTCTGGGAAACTACCAAAGGACGTCGGCCTGATCTTCCACTCTAACCATGATTTCACGACTGCAAAACTTTAATTTCTCGGTTCAGTTAGATAACGAGTGTATGGCTGCAGCTTAAGACCGATCGTTTTATATCATACTAGTGAATTCATATCATATATATCTGATTTTTGTCACACTGTAACTATCATATTTATGAACCGATTTTGATGTAACTTGGTATGTACATAGTGCTTACCAATATCTCGACAGAATTCGTTGGCCAGATTCATCCGCCATCTTGTTTTAAAATGGTTGCCATTTGAAAAATTTTAAAAAGTTTTAATTTAAAATTAGGTACCGAAAAATAAGAAATTGAAAAAGGGTTTTTTCTTATGTGTTTCACATTGATCCAAAGATTCCGATGCATTTTTTGTTTCTTCTATATCTTAATGAATGGCTGAGTTATAGTACTTTGAATTTCTATTGTGGCTGACATTTTGAATGTATCTCAAATTTGTCACGCGATAACACTCGTATTCATGAACCGATTTAGATGTAACTTGGTGTGTCCAGAGTCATACCAATGCCTCGAACGAGTTCATTGGCCAACTTCATCCGCCATCTTGTTTCAAAATGGCGGCCATTTAACATTTTAAAAATAATTTAAAATTTAAAATGAGGTAATATGAAATTAGAAATTGAAAAATACTTTTTTCTTATGTGTTTGAACTTGATACAAAGATTTCGAGGCATTTTTTGTTTCGTCTATATCTTAAAAAATGGCTGAGTGATAGCACTTTGAATGCAATTAGGCACGTGCATAGTATACAACAATATCTCAACCAAGTTTGTTGGCCAGCTTCATTCGACATTTTGTTTCAATATGGCGGCTATTTAAAAAATTTTAAATTTAGAATGAGGTACAAAAAATTAGAAATTGAAAAAGTTTTTTTGCTGAAGTGTTTGACCTTGATACAAGGATTCCGGAGCATTTTTTCGTTTTGTCTTTATTTTAAAAAATGGCTGATATATAGCAATTTGAATTTCTAATGTGGATGACATTTTGAAAAATCATATTATTCACTCGTGACAGCACTCGTATATATCAACCGATTAGGATGTGAGTGAGCATGTGCACATGCATTACTAAGCTCTCAACCAAGTTCATTGGTTAGCTTTGTTGCAACCATCATGTTGTTTTAAAATGGCGGGCACTTCAAGATATCGCCGAATTTGGCGACCAAATATAAATCACTTTAAATAAAACCAGCTTGGATAACGCTGAATAATTTCGCAAAATTCTCATTCATATTCAGTATTGCCAAAAACTAGAATTGAATCTTCCATAATCGGTTTCTACTAGTTTGAGCTTCGTGTGTTTTAATAATATAAGCTGGCTTTTTAAAAATAAGGAATACGAAAGTTACCTCTTTCTCTCGGCAATGTCCGGAAGGGCTTTTAATTCGACATTTGTCTGTATTTTCACTGATGTTTTACTCATTTATTAGTTATTTCGTTAATTAGCATTATGATTGCATTCTTAAACGTCGACGCCTATATATTATAATACAAAAAGCATTGAAAAAAATCTGGCGATGCACGTTTACGTACGATAGATCAGTTTCAACTGACGTCACAAATATTCACCAGCCGAGAGGGATAGTTAAAAAAATAACGTAAATAAATATCCAAGATTTTTTTTTATGTATTATAAAATTTATTGTTTTATATTATTGATGCTTCATAGTTTAGTGAGCAGGACTTTTTCTAATTTCTCCGATTTTTTTGTGGCAACATTCTTTCATTTGTTTATTGGGCGATAGAGGTTAACAAATAGTTTTGGATAGTTTTGGCGAATAGTTGTTTTATGGAAACTGCTGGACGAGTTAATAGAGATGTACCAAAAAAGACAAATCTTTCTTAATATTGAAAATGTAATGTAACTATGAACGAAAATATATTTAAAAAAAAGTAATTTAACAAATTACAACGACTATTTGGGAAATGATTTTTTCAAAGACTAAAATTTAAGACAAAAAATTGCATGGAGTTGATCATACATTACGTACGCCATTAATTAAACATTAATAGTGTTATTACACGTAAAAATTGCAAGCGACAAAAATCTCCTACGACTCCTCAGATTTCCTGAAACTTACGTATTATCCACCTGAAATTTACGTACTATCCAAGCATTTCATTGGCTGTTCGGGAAAAGGCTTTTCCATCCTCAGATTTCCAAGAAATCTGACGACCAATTTTAAATAAAATTTCATTCTTAAACTTCTAAACATCCCACAATATAACTTTTTACACCATCGTATAGAAAAAAAACTGTACTTTTAAATGCAATTTGTATGAAAGCTATACCTCAATTTGTTTCTGAGTTATTATTTTTTTTTTTTGTAGTTTTTATTTCTTTTTTGTCATAGTGGCAACAGAAGTATCCATCTCTGTTGAAAGTAAAGGGAAATACAGATTACTATATAGATCAATCAGAAAAGGAATAAAATGCGGATTCAACCAATAAAAAGGTCTCAGATATGTTTTTGGTTTCCTACCCTGACAGAGAACAATAACCATTTTTCCAAATGGTTAATAACCTCTTCCGAGTCGCCTTTGATTCCGAAAAGCATTCTTTGTCTTTAAACACCTCAAAAGCTAAAATATATCCGAGATTTAATAAAACATTTTAAACCAAATAAAAATTTATTTTGCTGCCACGAATTTTCGAAAACATTTCCGAGTGTTTTTACTGTGTATTTACTAGTATTTTCAACCCAGAATGTAATTTTTTCAAATACTAACAATTCTCAAGTAAATATTTTCTGCTTTGTAGTAGAATTTATTCCAGCAAGAGTAACAAAATAATGTTAAATTTTTTGTTAATCATATTACCATTAATTTATCAAGTTTGTCTGCAAAACCTGTTTGTTGAACATAAAATGCTTACTCAGAAAATCATAAGCATCTGAAAACAAAATATTCGAGTTTTGAAAACGTGGAAACTTTTCTGAAAATCAGTGGCAGCAAAAAAAGTTTTCTTTATCTAAATGATTATTTAAATCTCGAAAATACATTAATTTATAAGGTTTCTAACGAAAAAGAATACGTTTCAGAATCGTGTGTAATTCGCATTATTGTATATCATCGAGGTTATTGTATATTTTCGTTCGTGCTATATTATATTTTCCTAGATTAAGAAATATTTCTCTTCTTTTGCAGTGTATGCAAGGAAATTAAATCTCTTCATAAATTATTCATATTACTAAAAATAACGAAGAATTACGTTCATGAAAAAGGAAAAAATTCTTTAGCTAAAGCACAACATTATGGCTACAACGCAATATTTATAAAATGTTCGAAAAATGCATCACTCGCGAAAATTTTATTCCTGATCAGAAATAATAAAGACTTCAAGAAATTAATTACTTAGTGACTCTTCGCAATTAATAATTAGAGGAGCCTTTTATCATCGCATTGGTTTATTAATGGCTTAGGAATAAATGACAAGAGCATAGCATGTATAATAATTGGTGTCGTTTATCCCTCTACGATTGTATGGCGCTAATTATACCCATAACTTACATACTGAATATCAAGTATCGCTTACTTTTTTTAAATTTTTCGTACATATTCATATTTGAAGGTAAAGAAATTTCGTAGAACGTGGGTTTATTTTAATTTTTTTTTTCTAATTAAAAATAGCGGATGGAATTAATAAACAAGCAAAGAGCGCAAAACAAAATTATTGCTTAATTTTTTCGGCGAAGCAGATATGTGATACATGTTTTTTAAAATAGATCCATCAACTGTAATTTCTATAAATATTTTTCAGATATTTTCCCTATTCATTTATTTTTTAATTAATGGAAATTAGCGCGGAAATATTAATAGTAGTTCCTTTTATTTCTGAGGAAATTAAATATGACGAAGTACATTCATTTAAAAGGGAATATATATATATATATATATATATATATATATATATTCAATCCTTTAAATAATTTTCTCTGAGTATATTTTTGTTAGATAAATGATCCAAGATTCCTTTTTTGTAAAGTGAACGTGAATTTTAACCCTTAAATGCCGTGTGTTGCTTTTCGGCAACATACCCAATTTAGGCTATAAAATACTATTAGAATAATATTGAAGCTATAATTCCTAATGTTGCCAGTAACATACATTCTGAAAACATTATTAAATCGATTTTCAGCATGTAGATGGCAACACTTGTGCTGTTTAAGAATAAAGATAGATTTACTGTTTTTTAATTAATGGAAATTAGCTCGGAAATATTAATAGTAGCTCCTTTTATTTCTGAGGAAATTAAATATTACGAAGTGCATTCATTTAAAAAGGAAAAAATATATATATATTTATTTAATCCTTTAAATAGTTTTCTCTGAGTATCTTTTTGTTACATAAATCATCCAAGATTCAATTTTTATAAAGTGAACGTGAATTCTAACACTTGGATGCCGGGTGTTGCTTTTCGGCAACATACCCAATTTAGGCTCTAAAATACTATTAGAATAATATTGAAGCTATAATACCTAATGTTGCCAATAAAAGGCATTCTGAAAATATTATTAAATAGATTTTCAACATCTAGATGGCAACACTTGTGCTGTTTAAGAATAAAAATAGATTTACTTTTTTCAATTGTTGCTACTTCTTCTTTTTGTTTTGTTTGGAAGCTTGCGAAATAACATATTTTGTTCTGCAGTGAGAAAGTAAAATTTATTTCTTATTATAGTTCCTAAAATTCATGTGTGTTTAATATTATAGAATTTTGTCAAGGAAAATTATTTTTTAAATTAAAGACCAGTATTGCCGATTAGTAACAAACTGTTTTTTAGCGGTAAACCATACTTAAAGCAAAATATGATTTTTTAAAGTATTTTTCCCATGATTTATTTAATAAATGACAGTCGAAAAACATTATTACAATGATTTTTGAAAAATCAGGCATTTAAGGGTTAAATGTTTATGCGTTTCGGTCCTTTTTTTATTTTGAAAGTTAAAATAAAAGTATTTATTTGCCTTTATTATTGCATAAGTAATTAAAAAGTTTGAAAACAGCAATTTTAAATGAATATGAATAAGTAATTATATTAAAAATACCAAATGGTCTTTAGCATGAATAATAAACTTTTATCCTATTCGTATTTATTGTATATGAGTGCACTTTCCTTTATGCAATTACAATAGTTTCAAAAATTAATGCAAAGAATGTGATTGCTGATGAGCATATTACTGAACTCATAACGTTCCCGAAAAATTTTGTATTTTCAGAGCCCCAAACTTCCGAGCCCTATACCGAATGCGCGCAGTTGAAAATTATTAATACATTTTTTTATTGTTTCAAGATTAAGTTTCTCACTTATAAAATAAATTATTAATCTTAAATTCACTCTCATTACAACGTTTCGGGTTTCATGTCCCTGAAAATCTGTTCAAAAAAATTACTTATACCTAAACACTGGCAGAAATTTGCAAAAGCCACATTCTTATTCTTTTGAAATGTTTTTTCACAACTATGGCAGAATGGCATGAGTTCTGTTTTCCATTAATTCTAAAAAGAACTACAATCCGAAAGCGAAGCTAGACAAGTAACGCAGTATTTAAAATTTAGGACAAAAATGTATTTCTTGAAAATCCTTTAATCTTTAAAATTATTCGAGTTTATTTTTGCACTGAAATGACGAAGATGTCGAGAAATTTACTCTTTAATGATTGTGAGCAAGTAAAGATTAAAGGGAATATTTTATCTTTACAGCTATGATAACACTGTTATGATATGTATTAATGGCTGAAAAAAATGGCTATGTTTGAAGAATCGGCGTAGTTTGTCATTGTACGATTATATGACGCTAATCGCATTCATAACTCACTTATTGAATAACAAATATTTCTCAGTTCTCGAAGTTTTTGTTTCTCAACATATTTATCTTAGTAGATAAAGGCATTTGTAGAACTTAGGCTTATTTTAATAGATTTTTCTAATTAAAAAAAAAAAAAAAAAAAAAAGGATGAAAATTATGAACAAATGCTCGGCACAGAAATCAAAATGGCAAATAATTGTTTCCGAGAAAAATTATTGTTTGTTTTGAAAGGATTTTTAACTATTTAAATGTAGATATATGATACAACCCCTTCAAAACACATACATTATACTTAATTTCAGTAATTACGTTTCAGGGATTTTTAATTTTCATTTTATTTTAATCAATAGAATCTGGCTTTAGAATATTAATAGCTGTTCCTTTTATTTCTAAATAAAAAAATGGTAACGGTGATTCTTTCAAATAGAAATTAAAGAAAGATTTAATTTCTAAAGGCTTGTAGTTTATTTTTTTTTAACCAATTGGAAAAATGGTTATTGTCCTCGTTAGGGTAGGAAATCAAAAGCATATCTGAAGGTTTATTTGGTTTAATCATTATTTTATTCGTTTTCTGATTAGTCTATACAGTAATCTGTATTTCCCTTTACTTTCAACAGAGATGGACAACAGAGTGTTGCCACTATGACAGAAAAGTAATAAAAACTACAAAAAAATTAATAACTCAGAAACAAATTGAGATACAGCTTTCAAACAAATTGCATTTAAAATTACATTTTTTTCTCTATCCGACGATATAAAAAGTAATATTGTGGGATGTTTAGAAGTTTAATAAATAAATTTCATTTAAAATTGGCCGTCAGATTTCTTGGAAATGTGGCGATTGAAAAGCCTTTTTTCCGAACAGCCAATGAAATGCTTGGATAATACGTAAGTTTCAGGTGGATAATACGTACGAGTCGCAGGCGATTTCTGTCGCTTGCAATTTTTACATGAAATAACACTATTAATGTTTAATTCATGGCGTACGTAATGTAGGATCAACTCCGTGCTATTTTTTATGTCTTAAAATTTTAGTCTGAAAAAATCATTTTCCAAATGGTCGTTGTAATTTGTTAAATTGCATTTTTTCTTTTTTTTTTTTTTTTTTTTTTTTGTGTACAATGATCAGAGGTTTTATTCACGGGAACACTTAAAACACTTGAAGACTCTTTTTCTTTTTACTTAATATAAATATAAATTTCAACGTATTATTAATTTTATTACTATTGGTATTATAGTTATTACAAATAGTGTTTTTGTTACTAATATTTTGTATTTATTATAAATCGTCGTGTTTAGAACTAGGCAGCTATATTGAGAATCGTACAGTTTTTTGTTGTTGTTTTTTTTTTTTTTTTCGTTTTTTCTTTTTGAGTTACTAAAGCATAAATATAAAGAATGGCCAATTTTTTTAAAAACTGCTGTCAAAAGGATGGATTAAAAATGGGTTTGGGTCTTCCGTAGGAAAACACTCTATTAGGCGTTACAGCTTGAAGCTGCGGTTCGGATTTCCCTTTCCCTTCCTCCCCTCTTCATTTTTACATGAGTGATCACAAAAGATACAAAATAACTATTTTAAATTAATAGAAAAATACAACTATTTATAAAGGAATCTATATATTTCACATGGGGAATGGTGTCCTTTTTTATATACATTGTATAAGAACCGACTTTTCTTTTTATAATTATTTCAGTTAAAGAAATAGCAATTTATGTATTTAGATAGCTGAAACATAATATCATTCTATTTTGAATCAAACTGATTTTTTCATTCACAGTGGATTTATACACACAATTTTGTTTTTAAACTGTATTCCCGTTACATTTTTCATTCTTCTAATCTAAATCCTTACCATAAATACTTAAATAGTCTCATAAGCACATCAACTCCCGTGAAATACTGCAATATAATAAAAACACTTAAATGTTTCAGATAAAATACACTGTAAGAAAAAGATACTTCGTTATTATATAGTCGGCCACTTTCCATAAAAAAAAATATCGCCGAATTGTACGATTAAGTCAGAATTTCGTTATCGTGGCGTCACATTCATTTGGCAGCAAATGCATCGTGTCTGTTATGTCATCCAATAATTTTTAATTCGACGGTGTCACAAAATGTGACAAATCTACAATAGCTAAACATTGATGGAATTCCAATCCCCAGTTTAATTATCCATAGGCTAAAATTATTCACAGGCGAATCGTGCTCTTAGATTGAGGTTGAAAGGACACCAGAATTATGTTAGAAGGCAAGAATGTGACAAATCTACAATAGCTAAACATTGTTGGAATTCCAACCACCATGTTAATTATCCAGATGCTAAAATTATTAAAAAATGTAATTCAGATTTGGGTTGGGTTGATTTTTGACGGCCAATTATCTACACGAGGGATATAGGTCCGGAAGGAGTGCCCTCCGTGGGGGTCTTTCTAAGGGAACCTAATCCGTATTAACGCATGGAAGATCCACGGCTCGAAGAAAACCACGAAAACTCCGAACGATTAGGCCGACGGGCGCGATTGGGATCGAACCCAGCACCTCCCGTCTATCAGCTTCGAGAGCAGAACCTCTCGGCCACTGGTGGGGCTAATTCAGATTTGGATCTAGACTTTTACAAAACTTATTATATACATAAACATACTTCTTCCTTTGTGAATGATATGACCAGCACCCCACTTCTCTCGCTAGTGTGGAAAGAATATGCGCAATGACTCCTATTTTTTCAATGTTTCTCTGTCAATTACGTCATTTCTTTGGGATATATAAACTCTTGCTTTCGCCCCTTCAATCAGTTTGTTACCGGCCAAACACGATTTCGGGCCAAACTAGTTTATCCTAACGCGCATAGGATAAACTAGTTTTTCCTAGGACAAACTAGTTTGTCCTAACGCCCCTAGGATAAACTAGTTTTTACTAGGCCAAACTAGTTTATCCTAACGCCCATAGGATAAACTAGTTTTTCCTAGGCCTAACTAGTTTGACCTAACGCTGATAGGATAAACTAGTTTAGCCCGCTAATCATTGGTCCGAACTAGTTTATCCTAGGCCGATCTAGTTTATCCTAGGCCAATTCAATTTAACGTGATTTTATTGATCCCAAAGACCGCCCCGGCGCCAAACGTCTAGTTTATCCTAGCGTAGTGCAGTTTGACGTGCTTTTATTGATCCCAACTACCGCTCGGCGCAAACCTTGTGCACAGTAGTATTGCCGTCATCCCTGTATAATATATTTTATTCGATGAGGAGTGGGATAAGGCTCCCCCATCTTTCCCATTTCACCGCCGTCGGTAGTTACAAAATATACTCCATACCACAAATTGTGTTCTGGAGGACCAAAGAAAGGGATGAGAGGTTATCATAAAATTTAGCAGAGAAAGAATTTAGAGATATTTATTTTTTTCCTCATATAAATATCACTTGGCTTTGAATTATTTATGAATAAATGCACTATTAAGAATATCAGAAGTACATCTGATAGTCTTTCAGAAATCTGGAATTTTCAAAAATCCGGCGAAGTTCCGGTCCCAATTTGGCCCAAAATACATATATTTTTAAGGTACCATTATTCCACAATTAAAATTCTCATTAAAAAATAGTACATATACATTTATACGGATGGGGATAGAGTACTGTAAAACCTGTTAAAAAAATCTGTGTATGACGAAATTCCGTTTTAAACGATTTTTTTTTAATCGGTGCAAATAGGATATAACAATCCCTTTGAAAACTAGTATGTTGTGGCCATCACAAAGCTTTCTTCAATATAAATCACGTCAATTAAATCATTTAAATAGTACAAGAAATTACATCAATTTAGTACCAATTCATATTAAAATGCATCTGAATTTGAAGTTTGATAAAAATTCGTACGTTAGTTCTTGAGATAGAGCTATAGCGGAAATTCTGAAAAAAGTAGCATAGCAGCGCACCTGTTGAGTGATTTACACCAATACATAAACAGCAATAATTGATATCCAGGTACATGGATCTCAAGTTCGTTGAAAATCCAAGCACTAGTTCTTGAGATAGAGCTATTGCTTAAATCACAAAAGACAGCATAGCAGCGCCACCTATTGAGCGATTTACACCAAACTGTATAAAATGTCAATTCATGTCAAGGACAAACCGATTATAAGTTTGATGAAAATTCGTTCATTAGTTCTTTAGATACACCTATAGTGGAAATTCTGAAAAATACAGCATAACAGCGCCACCTGTTGAGCGATTTACACTAAAATGTGCAAAATGCAAGTCATGTCAAGGATTAACTGATTCTGAAGTTTGATGAAAATTATTGCATTAGTTCTTGAGATACAGCTATAATGGAAATTCCGAAAAGTACAGCATAGCAGCACCACCTGTTGAGCGATTTGTACCAAAACACAAACAGCACAAATTCTTATCAAAGTATACTCGAATCTGAAGTTTGATGAAAATCCAAGCATTAGTTGTTGAGATATAGCTATTGCGGAAATCGTGAAAAAGGCTGCATAGCAGCGCCACCTGCTGAGCGATTTACACCAAAAACTAATCAGCACCAATTTATATCGGGGACTAACTGAATATAATTTTTTATTAAATTCCGTGTATTAGTTCTTGAGATAGAGCGCCCACAAACTTTGTGTCACATACAGACAGACAGACTCACAGACAGACATTTTCTAAAAACATGTTTTTCGGAATCTCTGACCCCGTAATACGTGTAAATGCGTCGAAAACCGAAAGTCGAAAATTTTCACGAATCCAATACTTTCTTCTTGTAAAGATAGAAGAAAGTAAAAACATAATACTTTTTCTAGAGACGACGTACCTGCTAAAAAGGGAACTTAACTACAATGAAGTTTTTTTCTCTCCTATATGATCCCTTCTTAGAAGGTTTTTCTATAGAAAAATTTTCAAATTTTCAAGTCTCAAAGCCGTATAAAAAAATTAATTGTATTAGTAATTATTCAGATATTTACATACAATTAGAGATTCATTAAAAAATCAATATAGTTTATAATAGAATCATTAATATGGTTAATCCAATTCTATGGCTTGGAGATTTAAAACATTTAAAAATTTTATACAATAAAATCTTCTAGGACGGAATTGCAAACAAGATAAATCCGTTATAGGCAGGTTCCTTTATTAGAAGATTCATCGTCTGTTGTAAATGCATATATTTTTTTTACTTTCTTCTCTCTTTACAAGAAGAAAGTATTGGCTTCGTAAAATTTTTCGACTTTCGGTTTTCGACGGATTTACACGTTTTAAGGGTCAGAGATTCCGAAAAACATGTTTTCACAAAATGTCTGTTTGTGTCTGTGATTCTGTTAGTCTGTTAGTCTGTCTGTCTGTATGTATGTATGTGACACAGATTTTGTGGGCGCTCTATCTCAAGAACTAATGCACAGAATTTAATAAAAATGTATATTCAGTTATTCCCTGATATAAATTGGTGCTGATTAGTTTTTGGTGTAAATCGCTCAAGAGGTGGCGCTACTATGCAACATTTTTCACGATTTTCACAATAGCTCAATCTCCAGAACTAATGCACGGATTTTCATCAAACTTCAGATTCAGTTAGTCCTTGACATCGATTGGTGTTTTAAACATTTTGGTGTAACTCACTCAACAGGTGGCGCTACTATGCTGCATTTTTTAAAATTTCTGAAATAGCTCTATCTCAAGAACTAATGCTTGGATTTTCAGCAAACTTTAGATTCAGGTATACCTGGATATGAATTAGTGCTGCTTAGTTTTTGGTGTAAATCGCTCAACAGGTAGCGCTGCTATGCAGTATTTTTCAGAATTTCCACCATAGCTCTACCTCAATAACTAATGCACGAATTTTCATCAAACTTCAGATTCAGGTATACCTTGACATGAATTGACGTTTTATAGATTTTTGTGTAAATCGCTCGACAGGTGGCGCTGCTATGCTGCATTTTTCAGAATTTTCACCATAGCTCTATTGCAATAACTAATGCACGAATTTTGATCAAACTTCAGATTCAGATATACCTTGATATCAATTAGTGTTATTTTTGTTTTGGTGTAAATCGCTCAACAGGTGGCGCTGCTATGCTACATTTTCAGTATTTCCGCTATAGCTCTATCTCTAGAACTAATGCACGAATTTTCCTCAAACTTCAAATTCAGATATACTTTGATATGAATTGGTTCTAAATTCATATAATTTCTTGTACTATTTAAATGATTCAATGGACGTGATTTATAGAGAAGAAAGTTTTGTGATGGCCACAGCATACTAGTTTTAAAAGTACTAATGTCCGCACTTTACATAGATCAACATATATATATATATATATATATATATATATATATATATATTGTTGTTGTTGTTGTTAAAGACGGGATTTCGTCATAGGCAGGTAATTTTTCTCAGGTTTTACCGTACTTTAATTTGATTACCTAAAAATGCATCTACTCACTTTAAAAAATAAAATAAAATAAATAATATATGAATTTTAATTGTGGAATAATACCGATATTAAAAATACGTGCATAAAAAATAAGTTGGGCCGGGCCAAATGTTACTGATATTTTTACTGAACAGACCAGAGATCCTGACGGTTCAAATGATTTTTATATGAGCTGGGTTGGAAATTGGACTAAAAATTTCTGGTTTTGTAGACCTCAAAAAGAATGCAGTCCGGTTCCGACTTAAGCCCGAAAAAATTTGAGTCCCGGTCCAACTCGGTCTAAACCTCTCGAAAAAGGTAATCCCCAAACAAAGCCCGGGCCGAGTGTCGGGAAGGAAAATTGAGCGGGCCTGTAAAGACCCTTACATCGAATACCCAAAAGACTAGCTCCCAAAATTTTGTAAATTTGGACGATAAACTTCTATTATATTTAAAAAAAAAAAAAAAAAGTGAACTTCGCTCACTTCCATAGACGTGTTTGAGTTGAGCGGATTTATTTGAAATTTTTTTAATTTGAGCGTGAATTTGACTCATTTTAAAAAAAATTGAATTTGAGTTTGAGTTAGTTCTTTTTTTTTCTGTGAGTGTGCTCAAACTGGTTAGCATCAATTAAAGCACGTCAAATTGAATTGGCCTAGGATAAACTAGAACGTTGGATCCGAAGCTGTCTTGGGATCAATAAAAGCACGCCAAATAGAATTTCTCTAGGATAAATTAGATCGGCCTAAGATAAACTAGTTCAGACTAATGAATAGAAGGCTGAACTAGTTTATCCTATGAGCGTTAGGCCAAACTAGTTTGGCCTAGGAAAAACTAGTTTATCCTATGGACGTTAGGATAAACTAGTTTGGCCTAGGAAAAACTATTTTATCCTATGCGCGTTAGGATAAACTAGTTTGACCTAGGCCAATCTAGTTTGGCCTAAAATCGGGTTTGGCCGGTATCAAATTCATTAGCCAGTACTCGAGACTATAAACGAGGGGTTCGCTGAACGCATTTTAATCTTTTTTTCTTTTTTTCCGCACTCAAGAAGTTGAACAAAGAATACTCGAAACGGCCGTATGTGAATTTGTGTGTCCTGGTATTGATGGTATTGTACGTATTTGTGCGTTTAAACGTTCTTAAAGGTTTTAGCTTTTGTAGTAAAATTAGTACAAAGTGATTGCTTTATGTCAGAATATAATGTTTTGAATGTTATCAATTCTCAAGTAAATGTTTTCAGCTACAACGGAATTTATTCATACAAGAGTAACAATATAATATTAATGATAATGGTAATACCATCAATTTACCCTGTTTGTTTGCAAAATATGTTTGTTCAAAATGAAAATGTTCATTTAAAAATTAATAGCATCTGAAAACCTATCTTTTGTTTTGAAAACTGAATAATAATCTACTCAGAAACGTTTCCGAAAATAAGTGGCAGAAAATAAACTCTTTTTTATTCTTCTTTAAATCTAGAAATTATATTAATTTCTAATGTTTCTTAAAATAAAGAGTGTGTGTAACTCGCGTTATTGTATATTTTCAAGATTACCACTTATTTTCGTTCGTGCTATCGTATATTTTCCTAGATTAAAAATCATTTATCTTTTATTTATAGTGTATAGGAAATTATGTCTCATCTTAAATTATTCATATTGCCAAAAATAATTTTGAATAATCAGTAAAAGGGAAAAAATTATCTAGCTGAAACACGAAATCACGACTATAACACTATATTTATAACATGTTCCAAAAATGCATCACTCTCGAAAATTTTATTCTTGATTTGAAAGAATAAAGACGTCATGAAATTAATTATTTAGTGTGAATAATTAGAGGAGCATTTTATCTTCACATTTTGGTTTATTAATCGCTTAAGAATAAATGCATGTAATGAGTAAATGACTAGAGCATAACATGTACAATAATTGGTGTCGTTTATCCCTCTACGATTGTATGACGCTAATTATACCCATAACTTACTTACTGAGTATTAAGTATCGCTTACTTCTTAAATTTTTGGTACGTATTCATGTTTGAAGGTAAATAAATTTCTTAGAACGTGGGATTGCTTTATTTTTTTTTCCCTAATTAAAACTAGCGGATGGAATTAATAAAAATTACGCTTAGAATAAAATTATTACCTAATTTTTTCAGAGAAGCAGATATGTGATACATGTTTTTCAAAATATATCCATCAAATGATTTTTCTATAGATAAGTTTCAGGGATTTTCCCTATTCACTAAGTTTTTAATTAATGGAAATTAGTTATAAAATATTAATAGTAGTTCCTTTTATTTCTGAGAAAATTAAATATGACGAAGTACGTTCATTTAAAGGAAAATATATGTATTTTTTTATTCCTTTAAATAATTTCCTCTGAGTATCTTTTTGTTACATGAAGGATCAAAGATTCGTTTTTAAAAAGTTAACGTGAATATTCAATGTTTATGCGTGTCGGTCCTTTTTTTTTTAATTTTCAAAATTAAAGTAAAAGCAATAATTTGCCTTTATTGTTGCATAAGTAATAAAAAAGTTTGAAAAAAGCAATTTTAAATGAATAAGTAATGATATTAAAAATGCTTATTGGTCTTTAGCTTGTATAATAATCTTTTGTTCTATTGGTATTTATTTTGTAACTATAATAGTTTCGAAAATTAATGCAAAGAATATGATTGCTGATGAGCATATTACTGAACTCAAAACGATCCCGAAATTTTTTTGATTTCAGATCCCAGCCTTCCGAGCCCTATACCGAAAGCGCGCAGTTGAACATAAGGAGGTTGTATAATATGTTTTGCCCTCACATAGAAATAATTGAGTGAAATTTATGAAACTGCTACATTTTATGAGTCCTATTCTATATAGTCAGTGTGCACAGTAACACATTTATGCAACCGGTATTTTAAAGAGAGGGGGGAGGAGGTATTCCAGGGTACACGATAGTAGACACAAAGGAGGGCATTTGTCTAACTTTTACCGACCGCCACAAGTGGCATATTGTTGGAAAGGCTTGTGACCACTTATTCATACTATGCAGCTCCCGAGCGCCTCTCCCAAATTTGTCAACCGGGGGGCACTTTTATAAATTTTGCGGACATCATTCATGCCCCTCGTGGGAAATTTTGTGGGGAGGGGCTCGGGGGGTGCATAGCATGAATAAGTGGTCACATGCCTTTCCAATAATATGTCACATGTAGGGCTCAGCAAAAGTTAGAAAAATGACCCCCTTTCGGTCTACTACCGCCTTCTGGAATATATATATATCCTCACCCCTTTCTTTGAAAAACCGTTTCCAGAAATGTGTTACTGTGCACGATCACTATATAGGAAAGGACTAATACAATGTAGAAATTTAATAAATTTCACTCAATTATTTCTCTGTGAGAGCAAAAACTTATTGATACACCCTCGTATTAATAAATTTTTTTATTGTTTCAAAATTAAGTTTCTCACTTATAAAATAAAGTAGTAATCTTAAATGCACTCTCAATACAATTTTTCGGGTTTCATGTTCCTGAAAATCTTTTTCTAAAAAAACATTTATACCTAAACACTGGCAGAAATTTCTAAAAATCACATTTCATATTCTTTTAAAATGTTGTTGCACAAATATGGCAGAAACACATGAGTTCTCTTTTCCATTAATTCTAATAAGAACTGCAATCAGAACTAAAGAACTGCAATCAGAACTAAAGAACTACAATCGGAAAGCGAAATAGACAAGTAGCGCAGTATTTAAAATTTAGGACAAAAATTTATTTCTTGAAAAGCCTTTAATCTTGAACGTTATTCGAATTTATTTTTGCATTGAAATGACGAAGACGTCGAGAAATTTACTCTTTAGTGATTCTGATCAATTAAAGATTAAAGGGAATATGTTATCTTCACAGTTATGTGTATTAATGGCTGAAAAATAAATTTTTATGTTTGAAGAGCCGGCGTCGTTTGCATTTTACGATTATATGGCGCTAACCGCAGTGTTAACTCACTTACTGAATAGCAAATATCTCTCGTTTCTCGAAATTTTTGTTTCCCAACATATTTATCTTAGAAGATAAAGACACTTTGTAGAAATTGCGCTTAATTTAATAGATTTTTCTAATTAAAAAAACAGATGAAAATTATGAACTAATGCTCGGCACGGAAAACAAAATGGCAAATAATTGTTTCCGAGAAAAATTAATGTTTGTTTTGAAATGATTTTTAATTATTTATTTGCAGATATATGAGACATCCCCTTCAAAACAGATACATTACACTTAATTTCGGTAATTACGTTTCAGCGATTTTTACTTTTCGTTTTATTTTAATCAATAGAATTCGGCTTTAGAATATTAACAGTTGCCCCTTTTATTTTTAAGAAAAAAATGGTAACGGTGATTCTTTCAAATAGAAATTTAAAAAAGATTTAATTTCTAAAAGCTTGTAGTTTTTTATTTTTAATACAATGATCGATCAGAAATACCGTTTTATTCAGACGAATGCTTAAAACTTTAGGCTTGAAGACTTTTTTTTTTTTTGTAAAAATTAATTCTGTTTTATTTTTACATGAGTAATAAAAAAAGATACAAAATAACTATTTTTAAATAAGTATAAAAGTATAACCATTTATAAAAGAATCAATATATTTTACATGGGGAATTATCTTCTAATTTTTACGTATATGTTGTATAAGAACCGACTTTTTGTTTAATAAAAATTTAACTTTAAAAAAAAACTAAAAATGTATGTAATTAGATTACTGAAAAATATGCCATCCGATTATGAATAAAATTAACTTTTTCATTCACAGTGGATTTACACACACAATTTTCCATTTACACCGTATTCCAACTGAATTTTTTATTCTTCTAATATTAATCCTTACAATGTATACATTAATAGTCTCATAAGCACATCAACGCCCGTGAAATTCTGCGATAGAATAAAAGTACCGAAATGTTTCACAATCAATACACTGTAAAAAAAAAAGTACTTCTTTATTATCTCGTCAACCACTTTCCATAAAAAAAAACTATCGCCAAACTGTAGAAGGTAGGTAAAAATTGAATGATGGTTGTGTCACATTTACTTGGCGTCAAATGCGTTATCCGTGTTGGTTATGTCATCAAGCGATTTTTAATTCCACGTTTATCTGTAGTGTTGTTTTTCTGATTTATTTGTTATTTCGTTAATTAAAATAACAATTATATTCTTAAACAGCGACGACAAGATATTAAAAGAGACAATAAAGCATTGAAAAAATGTTGTGGTGCATTGTTGCATACGATTGATCACTTTCAACTGATATCACACACATTCACCAGCCAAGATTTAAAAGAATGTAATAATAACGTAAATAAATATACAAGATTTTTTACTGTTTTCTTTAATGTATTCTAAAATTTATTGTTTTAAATTATTGATAGTTGACACTTTAGTGAGTGGGCTTTGCTTTTTCCATTTTTTTTTTTTTTTTTTTTTTTTTTTAAAGATTTTAATTGCAACATACTTCATTTGTTTATTGGGCGTTAGTGTCTGGTGAATAGTTTGGCGACAATTTATTTTATGGAAAGTGGTCGACGGGATAATGGAGAAGTACCAAAAAAGGATAACATACAAAATATGGAAATGTACTTAATATAGAAAATATAATATAACTACGAACGAAAATATACAATAACCTCTTCTAAGTTACCCACTATTCCAAGAAATATTCTTTATCTTTCGACACCTCAGAAGCCAATATATATTCGAGATTTAAAGAAACATTTATATATAAAAAAAATGTCTTTTGCTGCCCCTAATTTTCGAAACGTTTCCGAGTAGTTTTTAGTGTGTATTACACAGTATTCTCAACCCGGAATAAAGATGTTCCGATTGCTATCAATTTTAAAGTAAATATTTTCAGTTGGGTAACGGAATTTATTCATGCAAGACTAACAAAAAAAAAAAAAAAAAAAAAAAAAAAACCATTAAATTTTATGCTAATGAAAATACCGTTAATTTATCACGTTTGTTTGCAAAATACGTTTATTGAACATGGAAATGCTTATTTCAAAACTGATAGTATTTGAAAAACTACGAGGGTAAGTCAAAAATTATTCGCAATGTAGTTATAAATTTTATTTCAATGCAAATAGGAAGCTAGCGTTAACATCATTTTTAATATGGCTCCCTTGCTTTTCAACGTACCTGGTTCATCATTTCACAAGCTTCCTGATGCCCTCAGAAAAGAAGGTTTTCGGCTGAGCAGCGAGCCACGCATCCTTCGACTTTATGAAACCCGAGTCTGGTGAGGATGATTTCGTAGGCAGAACCATGACTAATTTGCAGACGATGTGCCACATCGTCAATAGTCACTCGTCTGTCTAACAGAACCATGTCACGTGTGGGTCATTCTTCAAAAAGTGTAACATTTCCGTCACATGCATTTTACAGTAAAATTTTTAAAGAATTATTCATTTAACTATATTTTTTAATTGCAAAAAAAATATGTCTATTTATATCAGTAAACACTTTTTTATAATCTTTATTTATTTTTATTTTTTTGGTGGGGGGGGGGGGTCACAGTATGTGATTTCTCACGTTTGTGGCATGTCACACACCTTATGTGGCAATTAATGTTGTTTAATAACTTGTTTATATTAAAAAATATATTTACATATTTATTATTCCTTCCACAAATGTCTCAAATACTAAATATTTAAGCATATTTAAAATTTTTATAGTGTGATTTAGTTTGTTTTAGTAGATCAATTAATTCTGTCACACAGTAAGTTCTCACCTCCATTACTCAAACATAAAATGCCATTTTTCACTGATAGATGGCAGTACTGGCATCACATTTTATTTCCCATGATACAAGTCATTCATCTTGTTTACTTACAGCTATAAAGAGGTTCTGAGTTATTAGTTGAGAAACAAGAAGACAGATTTTGTTTTTAACAGTCAAGTGTGATTACTGAGAACTCTCACCTCCGTGAATTTGAAGTTCAGGTTTGTAAAACAATGTAAAAATACAGTTTACCTGTTTTAATATGCTTAACATGTGCAAATTGTAATACCAAAAAAATAAATTTCTTTTCTTGATAAAAAGCATGCATTAAACCTATTTTTATAGAAGATCCCTCACCTCCGTGAGTCTCACCTCCGTGAATTAAAGCTCATCTCCGTGAATAAGGTTACATATATATTTTTATTTATGAGTAAACTAATTAAAATTAAGTAGGACCATTGTTCATGGTTACTTCTAGTAAGTGAAAGTTTGATATAAAAATGAAAAAAAAGGAAACGCAAGGTTTTGAAATTGAAAAGTATTTTTGTTGAAAAGGTACACTTTCTGGAGAATGACCTGTGTACGCTCAATGTTGTCATCATTTATGGCCGTATACGGTCGTCCGGCTTCTATCTCATGCATAACACTTGAGCGACCATTTTTTAATTTTTCAGTCCATTCTTAGACTCTCCGCTATGGCAAGACAGAGTTCCTGTATTGTACCGAAAGTCCCCGAAGGATTGCGACACCAGCAACAACTTCCGACCACTAAAACCGCATCACTGCTAGTTGCTCCTCTTTCATCCAAACCTCTAATGGAGCATCCATGATCTAGCTGACACAAAAGGAAGATAAATGGAGGAATTACGATCAAACTTTCAAAGCATGACCAAAACAACATAACAATAAAATATACGAGGACAGACGTGAGTATGAAAAATGTATGAAGAGTTATGTCAGAATTGGATTAGTTTTTGACTTACCCTCGTATATTTCGGGCTTTGAAAACTGATTAACCCATTAGTGCCTGAATTTTTTTTTCAACTCAATATTGTGCTTAATTATAGTAAATGGTGTAAAATGAACGTACAAAATAATAAAAAAATTCTCTTTGAAAAAATATTTATTTAACATATAAAAATCTAAACGTCCCAATTTTGGGACACTAGGCACGAAAGGGTAGGGGTTTTCTCCGTTACTGTCTAAGCATTATAGCTATGGTTTATGCCATTTAATATGTTTCAAAAAGGTTATATATCATTCGGGTTATTATTTGACTATAAAATTTTCTTTATTAATACTATAAGTGGGGGGGGGTGGGGGTCGGCTCAAGAACAAGACCCCCTTCCTCCTCACCATTAGCCATTGTCATAGTAAAAATTTATAATAATCAATAATTACTAATAGAGTATATATACCGTATATACTCGCATATACGCCGAACCATTAACTTTTGAATGCAAAAACTCGCGTATGTCGACCCCCTAACTTTTTTCTTCAATTTCGCCCAAAATCAATCCAAAGATTTCACTTACTAATGCGAAAAATTAGTAAGAAAACAAAAACAAATCATTGAAAATTTTTTTATAATAAATTATTATTATTTGTATATTTTATATATTATTTTATTATTTATATACATAAAAAATCAGACTTTTGCACTATTCGAATGTTTTTTTTTTTTGGCTTATGTAATTGACTCGCGTATAAGTTTACCCCCCAAATTACTTGCAGAAAATTGTTAAAAATTCTTCGTTTTACACACGAGTATATTCGATTAACCGACCCTCGTGTAACCGGAACTCTCTGTAAACCGATGTCGATATCCTGAATTTTTTCCAACCTTTATTTTATTTATTTTTTTTTTTTTTACTTTCACATTCCTTGTGTATGCAAGTGTTCCCTTCCAAACCACGAGTAGAGATAAGCATTTCGGTTCCCTTTTCTTCGAATTCCATTGAAATTAGCTTGAGCTCCCCCAAGATCCGATCCCGTGAAGATTATAACCCCCCCCCCCCCCCCCCGTATATACGTCCCTGTTCTAAAGAAATAAAATTATTTTCATGTATAATTTAAATTTAGATGTTTATTAAGCAATTTAAATATTCCTAATAGCAGTTCGATGACGATGTTGCTTATTAAACTAGATGATTATGATAAATTCTCGATTATCTGGAAATTTGATTATCCGCTGTCGGTTCGGACCCAATTACGTCGGATAATCGAGGTTCTGCTGTATATATTTTAGTAACCTCAGCATGTCAAATACTAAACTAAGTACAAAACATAACGGCATGATATAAATTTTTACTAAAACAATAGCTAAGGGTAGGAAGGGGTGGGTGTCTTGTTCTTGAACTGAGCCCAGCCCCTGTTCCCCCTATAGTAATAACAAAGAATAGCCAAATAATAATCCGAATAATAATTTTACAACCAAATAATAATCCGAGTGGTATGTAACCATTTTGTAACAAAATAAATGGTATAAAACATACATTTAATGCATAGACAGTAACGGAGAAAACCCCTACCCATTCGTGCCTAGCGTCCCAAAATTGGGACGATATATAAAGGTTCAAATTCGAGCAAAAAAAATGAAATCTAAAAAAATGCAAAAATACGTATTCTAAAATAATGTTTCATCTTATAAATAATACCACTTATAAAATGATTGATAAAAAAATAAAAGAAATATCTGACCTTTTCTTACGCGCCATTTTATTTCAAGAAAATCCAACTTTGCGCTACAACAAACATTTATTTCACCTTTTTATTCTTAAAAATGCACTGCCATTTATGGATAAATATTGAAAACAAATACTAAGGATATATTTTACTAAGTTTTGAAAGGATATCATAATTCAATTTGTAATGGGAATTTTTTTAAGAAAGCGTCCCAAAATTAGTACGCCAATCACAAATGGGTTAATATATACTACTCGGAAAGTTTACGAAAATCAGTGGCAGCAAAAGAAATTTTGTTTTTATGAATGGTTCTTTAAATTTCGGAAATATATTAATTTCTATGGTTTCTTAAGGTAAATAATACATTTCGGAATCTGGATAACTCGGAATAGGTTATTGCATATTTTCGTTCGTTTCAGTGTTATATTTTCCTCGAATAAGAATCATTTCTCTTTTTAACACTTTTCAACAGATTTGAAAAGTGTTTATGACTTCGGTTTGTCTGTCCGTTGTTCTGTAGGCTGTCGTCTGTCCATGCTCTAACTCGCGCAAACATAGTCACATTATCATGAAATTGATGCATGTTGTTTGGCTTTACTACGGCGTATTGGCTATTCAAAATGAGGCGTGTAGGATTTTCGGTTCATTTGCAGGGATACACAAAATAATTCCCTTACATTACGGCCTATGGTGAAACATCGTGTGCGGTGTATTTTAATTATATTACATTATTTTAAACATATTGAAATATTATATATATATATATATATATATATATATACCGGGTGTCCCAAAAAGGACTGACTGATTTTAAAATTCAATAACTTGTAAACGGTGACAGATATTTTAAAAATTCTTGCAGGAGGGTTATGCATAAGGTCAAAAGTTTTTTTTACAGTGATTTTCAATTTTAGTTCGAATTACAAACAATAGATGGCGCTGCGATCAATAGACGCTAAATTCAGGCTAGATTTTTGGTACTTCGTGGCCCGGATAATACATTTCCATCTCCTTTTTCTGCATGGAAGAAGATAAAGGACCAAAAATCGAGCCTGCATTGAGCGACTATTGCTTACAGCGCCATCTATTGTTTGTAAATCGAACTAAAATTGAAAATCCCTGTAATAAAACTTTTGACCTTATGCATAACCCTCCTGCAAGAATTTTTTTAATATCTGTCACCGTTTGCAAGTTATTGAATTTTAAAATCAGTCAGTCCTTTTTGGGACACCCGGTATATATCCCTGATGTTTACTACAAGACGCTTGCTGTAGAATTTGGTGTGCACATATTTTATTGTTCATTTACAACACACAAAATAATTTGGCTACAGATGGAATTGAACAATAATTGAACTACTGAAGCCTATGAACAATAATTGCTGGAAGTGCATTTTCAGTTTTGGTACGCGTTTTTAAACTGAACTATTTTTTAAGCATTACTTTGTGCGTATAAATTCTATAGATCATATACAGGGCGGTACAAAAAATCTCCAGTACATTTCCGTTTATTGGCGGAAATTGATGAAGCGAAAGTTTCCGTTGTGCTATTCGTGCAACTGAAGTAACATTTAGCATACTATATGGCATATATACAAATCTACAGATTATATACAAGGCTGCACACACAAAAAAACTGTATATTTTTCCGAATTTTTATGGTAATAGCAGAATTTGGATTTTCAAAGGCGTTATACGTTTTTCAAATTGTTGATTTACACACCATCTTTCACCTTAATAAACTGTGAAGTTTTGTTACAGTATGCTAAATGTGTTGGAAAATGTTACACTAGTAAAAGCCACGCTTTGTTTGGATTTGCGAAGCATTATTTAATAAGATAAATATTTGAAAGTAACAATATTTTTTTTTTTTTCGCATCTTTTATAGGCAGAAACGTTATTTTATGTTTTGGCGCATTTTACTTTTAGAAATGTAAATTCAGCCAAATAACTAATAATTTCCTCAGAATTTTTTATTTTTGATAAAGCAAATTTAACAATTAATTTTATTTGTTTACAATTCTTTTGTTGCCTTTTTTACAAAAAAAAAAAAAAAAAAAAATCATAATATAATTCTTTTAAAATGCGTAAGTATCGTCTGCGTAATTGATTTCACATAACAAAAATAAATTGTGTATTTGAATTCTTAACACTGAAAAATACTTTTATAATTGAATTTTAATTGAATTTTCATAAATTCACAAATTTCAATTCATTAAAAATAGTCTATAATTTTCACAAAACAGGTATTTTAAAAATTTCATAAAAGAAATCGTGAAACTGTGTAATTAATCAGGATTCTACCTATAGTAACTAACTACATGATTTATTTTTTCTTCTGAAAATATTCGTGTTTCATTTTTTATTTGTAAAAATGCGTCCGTAATGGAAAAAACATGTAAAATAAATTAATTAAAATAATAATTTTTTGAAGGTTATTTTGTAAAAAAAAATATATCGTGCAAATCTACAGATCATAATTTATTTTTATGTTTAATTTCAAGTCAAAAAACTGAATAGTTTTTTTGTAAAGTGTACGACAATATGTAATGTGTGTAGCCTAATAGAGGATTCGGTTCGCTCATCCTAATAATCTATGCTGAACGCATTATTTTTCGTTCTTGTTTTTTACAATGTATGCTAAGAATATTATGTCTCTTCTTAAATTATTCATATTACCAAAAATAATGGAGAATTGTGTTCATGATAAATTAGAAAATTCTCTAGCTAAAACACAACATCTTGCCTAAAACGCAATATTTTTAAAACGTTCCGAAAATACATCGCTCTGGCATGTTTTATTTTTAATTTGAAATAATAAAGACGCCCAGGAGTTTATTCGTTAGTGACTCTTCGCAATTAATTTTTAGAGGTCAATATTATCTTCGCATTTAGGTTTATTAATGGCTTGTGAATAAATGACTAGAGCATAGCATGTATAATAATTGGTGTCGTTTATCCCTCTACGACTGTATGGCGCTAATTATACCATAACTTACTTACTGAATATCAAGTATCGCACACTTTTTAAAAATTTTCGTACGTATTCATATTTGAAGATAAAGACATTTTGTAGAATGTGGGTTTATTTTAATAATCTTCTAATTAAAAATAGCGAGTGTAAATAATAAACATTAATCTCAGAAGAAAATAATTATGTAATTTTTTCCGAGAAACAGATATGTAATACATATTTTTCAAAATAAATCCATCAAATATAATTTCGATGTATATGTTTTAAGGACTTTCCCTATTCATTTATTTTTTAATTAATGGAAATTAGCTCGGAAATATTAATAGCATTTTATTTAATTCTCAGAAAATAAAAAAATGACGAAGTACGTTCATTTAAAAGAGAATGTATATGTATATTTTTTTATCTTTTAAATATTTTCTTTTAGTATCTTTTTGTTACATAAATTATCAAAGATTCATTTTTTTAAGTGAACGTAGATATTAAATGTTTATGCGTGACGTTTCTTTGTTTATTTTTTTATTATTAAAATAAAAGTAAATATTTGCCGGTACTATTATATAAGTAATAGAAAAGTTTGGAAACAGTAATTTTAAATGAATATGAATAAGTTAAGTAATTCTATTAAAAATACATAATGGTCTTTAAAATGAATAATAACCTTTTTACCTATTGATTTTTATTGTATATGAATCAACTTACCTTTTTTCCTATTGATTTTTATTGTATATGAATCAACTTACCTTTTTTCCTATTGATTTTTATTGTATATGAATCAACTTACCTTTTTTTCCTATTGATTTTTATTGTATATGAATCAACTTACCTTTTTTCCTATTGATTTTTATTGTATATGAATCAACTTACCTTGTTACAAGTGTCACAGATTTTTAAATTAATGCAATTAATATGATTTCTGTTGAGCATATTGCCAAATTCATACCGATCCCGAAACATTTTGTGACATCAGAGCCCCAGCCTCCCAAGCCCTATGCCAAAAGCTCGCTGCTGTTGGGAATTACTAATACATTTTTTTCATTCTTTCAAGATTAATTTCTCATTTATAATTCTCTTCTGATAAGAAATAAAGCATTAATCTTAAATTCACTCTTACTACAACGCTTCGGGGTTTCATATCCCTGACAACCTGTTTATAATAACATTTTTAGGGTTTCGTTCATCTAACGAAACCCTATTCGTCTCGCTCCTCTGTCTGTCTGTCCGTCACAGAGCCCGTTCTCAGAAACTATACATGTTGAAGACTTGAAATTTTGCATACTTATAGCTGAACACCACACATCATATGACAAATCATAAAATTTTGAAAAAGTCATACATTTAACCCTTTGGGCTTTCAAATGTGTATTTTAAACAAATCTTTCTAAGTGAGCCCCTAATTAGGTTGAAGGCGTGAAATTTTGCATACATAAGCTGGACACCTCATACCAAACGACAAATCATAAAATTTTGAAAAAGTCGTACATTTAACCCTTTGGGCTCCCCATATGTATTTTAAACAATTCTTTCTAAGTGAGCCTCTAATTAGGTTGGAGGAATGAAATTTCGCATACTTATAGCTGAGCACCTCACATCAAACGACAAATCATAAAATTTTGAAAAAGTCGTACATTTAACCTTTTGGGCCCCCACATGCGTATTTTAAGCAATTCTTTCTAACTGAGCCCCTTATTAAACTGGAGATTTGAAATTTTGCATACTTATAGCAGAACACCTGAGGTCAGGCGACAAATCGTAAAATCTTGAAAAAGTCTTACGTTTAACTCTTCTCTCACTTATGTATTTTAAGGAATTCTTTCTAAGAGAGCCCTTAATTAAGTTGGAGACATGAATTTTTGCATACGACCTCAGACTTCTCGGCTGAATACCTCAGACTACACGACAAATCATAAAATTTTCAAAAAGTCTGATATTATTTACTCCTCCGGGATCTAACTTGTGTATTTTAAGCAATTTTTCTAACCTCCGCCCTTTTCACCCGGGGAGCACTTTTCCAACTTTTGCCGACACCTCTTTGACCATTCTTTCATATTATGCACCATAGCCTTACATATTTTAGTTCCATTTTTTACCACCAGGGGCGCCTACTTATCTCGGATGCTATGGGCCCAATCCCCTCGACTAATATATCTACAGATAGTATGTAAAACGGAGTTTCGTTCGTATACAGGTTTGTTTAGAATAGAGTACGCTCCTGGTTGCAAAATGTGGAACTAACAGATTTTTCAAAAGGATAAAGTGTTTTGAAAGGAATATTAAACGAAACCCTCTGTGTGATCTGTGATCACACTTACCCACTTGTTTTTATTTATACTCAACCACTGGCAGAAATTTGCAAAAGACACATTTCTGATTTTTTAAAAAGTCATTGCACAGCTATAGCAAAAAGACAAGAGTTCTATTTTCCATCAAATCCGAAAATAACTGCAATCAGAATGCGAAGATATACCAGAAATACCCAACTTTTTTTTTTTCCTTTTTTCCATTTGACAATTATTATTATTATTTTTTTTTTTTTTTTTTTACTTTGAACCTCAGAACCCGAGTCCGTTTCATGCCTGTGCTCGGTCTCGGACTCGAGTTGACCCCGTCTCATCTCTAGTGTGTGAGTACACGTGTGAAGGATGGGCTACGAAATGCATGCATATCTAACTCTATTCTACTCCATTATAGTACAAGGTATCCAATTCACGTTTAATGAAATTGAGATCCTACATCAGAGAAGAAAAAATATAAAATTTCTATCTGTCTATAAAACATATTACGGAGGTTTTTGGCGTCACATTTAAAGATAAACACTATGAGATGTGCCTACGTAAGAAAAAGGTATTCTCATGTTTTTTACATGGTATTTTATATAAACAGTAATGTAGAAGTGCTGTAACTTTAATGCCTTTTGATGCGTTCTTCGGGAACACATATAGCTATAACTGTATTTTATTCTTGTACGTGAATGTTTCCACAACCTTTCCATAAGAAACCCTTTTCCACTCCTAAAGTAATCTATTTGCGTCTACAATTTTACAAAATATCAAGTTTGCCACAACTGAAATATCTTTGTGAATCAGTATTTAGCAATAGCATTTTGAAGGACGCATTTGCATTCATTCAATGTAAAAAAAGATTCATTCGATTTTGCAAATATTTATTACCTTTTTACTTCCTTCTATCTTTACACGAAGAAAGTATTGGATTCGTGAAAATTTTTGAATTTCTATTTTCGACGGATTTACAAGTTTTAGGGGTCAAAGATCCCGAAGAATATGTTTTTACAAAACGTCTGCCTGTGAATCTGTCTGTGTGTCACACAAATTCAACTAATGGATGGAATTTAATAAAACTTTAGATTCAGTTATTCCCCAATATAAATTGGTTCAGATTACTTTTTGGTGTAACTCGTCCAACAGGTGGCGCTGCTAGCGTGCTCTTTTTCACGATTTCCGCAATAGCTCAATCTCTAGAACTAACGCACGGATTTTTATCAAATTTCAGATTCAGTTAGTGGTTGATATGATTTGGTGCTGATTACTTTTTGGTGTAAATCGCCAAACAGGTGGCGCTGCTAGGCTGCATTATTCATAATTATTGCAATAGGTAGATCTCAAGAACTAATGCTCGCATTTTCATATCCAGTTAGCCCCTGATATAAATTAGTGCTGTTTAATTTTTGGTGTAGGTAGCCCAAAAGGTGGCGCTGCTATGCTGCATTTTTCACGATTTCTGCAATAGCTGTATCTCAAGAACTAATTCATGAAATTTCATCAAACTTAAGATTCAGTTTGTCTCTGATATAAATTTGTTCTAATTCGTTTTTTGTGCAAATCGCACAACAGGTCCCGCTACTATGCGCATTATTCATGATTATTGCAATAGCTCTATCTCAAAAACTAATGTGCGGATTTCCATCAAACTTCAAATTCAGTTAGAAGTTGACATATGTTTTTGGTGATTAGATTTTGTTGTAAATCATCTAACCGGTGGTGCTGCTATGCTGCTTTTTTCAGGAAGTATTCACATTTATGAGAAAGAACAAAAGTTTTGGGATTGCCACATACAACTAGTTTTATTTGTAATAGTATTTGTAAAAAACTTTTATGTTATATATACCCGTTTTTGTCAGTTACAAAGTGTAGCAATATTTTCTATAAAACACAACAGCAAGATTTTTTCGTAGCGTTTCGATTAAATTATGTACAGCTAAAATAAGAAAATAAAATTGTGTGGCAACAGAATATAAAGGGGAGGGGACATATAAAAAAATAAAAAACGCTGATTTATGAACCCGAAATATAATCACTTCAAATACAATTACATTTTGAGTTCATTGCAAAACACTGTCATAATCATTGATAGTTTGAAATATTTATGAACGAGCATACTTCGAAGATTATTTAAAATTGAAGATTTTTAGAAATAAACTTAATACAATAATTCCTAATTCTAAGTATAATTTCGTAATGTTTTTACCTTATTATTATATTTATTATCTATTCTAATATAATAACGGAGAACTCCTGACTGACTAACTGACTGACTGACTGACTCATCAACACAGAGCTGAACCGACTAAAGTCAAGATTACGAAATTTCAACAGAAGATCGCTGTTTTGACCTAGGCAAGCAATGAGAAAGTATTTAGGAAAATTCAGTCGAAAGTTTTAGGACATTTCACTATATAATCCAGGCAATAGGGAATTTTACCTAGCAAAATTAATGGTAGTACTGGAAATCGGCTTTCTAGTTGTTTTTTGGGTCGCTGAATCCGAATTTGTAACTTCCTATCAAAATTTCCCCCGGCAACCTCCCCAAATTTTGGTAAAAAGCCCCCCAAAAGGTTTTAATTAAAAAAATCAATTTTTTTATTGTTTTAGAGAAAACGTATCTAGAAATTCAGAAAGTAGACAAAATTTCCAACAAATTAGATATATGACATTATGACTTAGGATGAAGGGGAAGGGGGGATCTGCCTCGGAACAGGCGCGCGGTGCTGTGTAAACTAAGTTGCGCAATTCCACTTAACCACTCACACGTTTACATTCGCCCTCCCATCTCTCCTCCGAACTTTCTCTATAACGATTACTTTAAGATTTTTAGGTCGCTGAATCCGAATTTTTAACTTTCCCCCCAAAATAGTTGTTTTTAACCTAAATTTCTTATTGTTTTAGGGGAAAAGCATTACAAAATTCAGAAACTAGACAAAATTTGCAATAAATGGGATATATGACATTATGAATTAGGATGAACGGGGAGGGTGAGGTCTGCCTCTGAACATGCACTGCGGCGCTACGTGGACTAAATTATGAAGTCGAAGCAATAGGGTATTTTATCTGGCAAAATTAATAATAGTTCTGGATTTCGACTCACTTTGTGTTTTTTGGGTCGCTGAATCCGAATTTGTAACTTCCCACCAAAATTTCACCCGGCAACCCCCCCCAAAAATTGATTTTTTGAAAAAATTTGGTTTTTGAGAAAAGCGCGCGGGGAATGTTCCGAGGCAGCCCCTTCTCTCCCCGTTTATCCTACGTCATAATGTCATGCATCCTATTTGTTGCAAATTGTGTCTAGTTTCAGCATTTCGTAATGCTTTTCCCCTAAAACAATAAGAAATTTAAGTTAAAAACAACTATTTGGGGGGGGGGGGGAATTTTGGGGGTAAGTTAAAAATTCGGATTCAGCGACCCAAAAAACTTAAAGTAAACCTTATAGAGAAAATTCGGAGGGAAGATGGGAGGGCTAATGTAAACGTGTGAGTGGTTAAGTGGAATTGCGCAACTTAGTCCACGCAGCACTGCGGCGCATGTTCCGAGGCAGATCCTCCCTTCCCCTTCATCCTAAGTCATAATGTCATATATCTAATTTGTTGGAAATTCTGTCTACTTTCTGAATTTCTAGATACTTTTTCTCTAAAACAATAAAAAAATTGATTTTTTAATTAAAACCTTTTTTGGGGGCTTTTTACCAAAGTTTGG
Organism: Maratus speciosus; assembly: GCA_963932465.1. NCBI lineage: Eukaryota > Metazoa > Arthropoda > Arachnida > Araneae > Salticidae > Maratus > Maratus speciosus. The sequence continues at coordinate 169,236,311 of OZ010790.1, read as the reverse complement.
GGAGGTTGCCGGGGGAAATTTTGGTTTGAAGTTAGAAATTCGGATTCAGCGACCCAAAAAACATCTAGAAAGCCGATTTCCACTACTACCATTAATTTTGCTAGGTAGAGTCCCTATACGGTCTCTATTGCCTGGACTAATATCTCAGTAGTAGTTTTAGACAGGAGCAGCTAAATTAATCTGCTAAAAAATAGTTAAACACGTATTTCATCGATTTCATCGTCAACATCATTTTGAATCCGATAATGGAAAATTAAAAAAAAAGACAACCATGGAGATTTTTGTTTAGATATTTTGCGCAAGACATTTTTCCCAGAATAAAGCTTTTTTTCCATAATATATATATATATATATGCCATACGAAAGAGATTTTTGCTAGATGCTACGCCATTTCTTTGATTTTGTTGGCATATTGTCTGGGAAATAGTATATTTTTCTGTTACATGCAAGAAAGAAAATGCACCTTCCCATTTATAAAGACGTGGATTTTTCCTATGATTAGTAACTTCATTTTTAACTGATTGTCTTTTAATGATATATATGCGGGAAGAGCCACTTTACTGTGATCGCCATGTTATTGCATTTTTATTTATTTTACCTGTAAGGCCTTGATGGTTAACAAGGGCAAAGCCAGGTGGTTCTGCTATAGTCCGTCTCAAAAGTTTATGCACTCTTCAAATATGGTTAAGAATAATAGAAGGTAATATATAAAGCCAATTTATAATATATACTGGATATTTAATCAAAATCAAATAAATTAAGCAGTTTTTGTTGGTTAAAATAAAAACTACATTCATTTTCATGTAATTTACTTTTTTTCTTGAAGAAATACTGTCTCAAAAGTGTTAGTATTCATAGTGTAAGTGGTCATTGCTAAAGCATGACCGCTTTATGCAATGTTTTTATAGAAACATGGGATTGGATGGGTTTAATAAGGTTGTATGACGTCATTTTCCAATTGTATAAAAATATAAAAGTGTAAAAATCATTTCCACTCGCTTTAAAAACGCAAAAGGATAAAGAATTAACAAAAAGTGAGATTTTAAAAGTTTTTAAATGAAATCAGAAAATAAAACTGTTTCTTAAATTTCAAAATTTTTAAATTAATCAAAGCAATGTATCTATATCAAGTACCCACTAGAAATGATAATTTCAACCGGAAACCAAGATGTGGATGACCACGTATGACGTTTATTGACACGGATAGGAGAATACGGAGATTCCTGTTTAGATAAAATATGCCCATACAGCAAGTTAAAAATAATCTCGGTGCACAGGGGTCCAACGATACTGTACGTACATAGACGTATTAAAGAATATGATTACATCATACTAAAGAAAAGGGTTTGCAAACCATGTCTCAAACTATACCACTAACAAGCAAGAATAAACTGAGCTAAAAAACACATGTCCTGAGGAGTACAATTGCTTACTGTTTTATTCAGTGATGATGATAAATAGAACTTAGATGGCCCTGATGGGCGTAACATGTATTGGCATGTTCTTCGAAAGAAGCCAAGGAATTTTTTCAGCAGTCAATAAGGCTTTAAGCCTGTTATGGTTTGGGGGGGGGGGAGTCTTTTCGGCTTCAACAGCCTAACCCCCGTGCATTTTCTAAAAGGAAGACAAAATTCCCAAAAATATCAAGAGACGCTTAACTAACATTTCCTTCCTTTCGATGACATTTTGGGGGTCCTGAATTGACCTATGAACAAGGTAATGCTTCAATGTGCATATCACGTACTGTATGACCGTGGATTTTTCAGAAAAAATTTACAATTCATGACTCGCCAGCTTTATGTCCTGGCATAAATCCGATTGAGAATGTCTATGACATTTTAACCCGTCAGGTTTACAGCAATTGAAAAGAATATGGCTCTTGAAGAAATCAAAGAGGCCATAGAGAAAGCATGGTACTCTTTGCCAACAGTAACTCTACAAAAACTAATAATTTCGATGTACGTGCGTTTACTTGAAGTAATCCGAAATCACGGAAAAGTAACAGTTTTGTATGTAACAGTTTTGTAAAAATGATAAATGTAGTTGTTTTTGCCATTGTGCATAAACTTTTGAGACAGTTTTGTTTAAACAAATTTTAAATTATATATTTTTTATAAATATGTAATTTAAATTTTTCTACTTTTGAAATCATTTATTTAAATGAAGTTGCGAAATATACAAATAAAAAAAATGCTATTTATTTTAACTTTTTATTATTCATTAAAAATCAGCATTTTATGCTTGTTCTTAAACTTTGACACGGACGATAGTACAGTATTGATCGGTTATAACGAAACTGAAGAGAGCGGGAAAATCATTTGCTCTGCACGGAATTTGTTATAACTTATTTCCATACACTATTTTAAAAAGAGATTTGGATACGTGTATTTAACCATTAAATGTATAGTGTAACTCAGGAGTTACATGACCTTCTTTTTACCGTTTGACGCTTACTATTGGGCTTTTGGTGAATTATTATGCGTTGCTAAAATGTGATAACATGCATTTAAGATCGTGAAGTCTGTTTTTAATCTGATTTCTTATCACGGGGAGGTTATAACATCTTTTGTTGATACTTCCTGGAATGTGCTGAACTGTCGTTTTTTTCTATATCTTTATAACGTAGTAATTATGTATTCTGAAAACTATTAAGAGCATTACAAAAATTATTAAATCGTTGAATAGATGTTATTGTGCAGTGTAAACACTTTAAAGTACATATATAATTTAAAATTATCATTTTTTGAGCCATTTTTGTTACGAAATTCAAGAGTGATATTATGACATTATGTCCAACGCAAACATAAATAATTTTTTTCGCTATTTTTCTTGGATAACTGACAAAAATCGACTCAAATATAATCTTTTCCGAACAAAATTAAAAATCATGCATAAATCAATACTGAAATCGTTAAATGTGCTAAATAAAAGGTAATTTTATTTCAGTATTGATTCTTCATTTTTTAAAACTCTCTTTTCTGGTACACAGTGCCACATAATCCCCTAGCGGCGACTTTTGGAACAATTTTTTTCGCGTAATGCTTCGTCCCCCGTTTTGTCTAATCTTCTTACAAAATTTGGCGTAATTCTCTCAATTAGATCGCGCTACAGAACACTCTGAGTACTGCCAGTTTAATTATGGCGACCTTGTACATGCTATATTCATAACCATGTACCAACAGACCTGATGATTATTATTTATAATACATTAAAATTAAACTGGATTGAATGATGCTGCTGATTTATGTTTAATGCAATTTATATTATATTTTATTTTTTACCACTCTATTTTATAATCTTTTCCAGCTTTTATCTTGATCACGGAACTGGTTGTGGGATCTTTATGCTAAGGAGTTTTCACAGTTATTTAAAGACATTTTGTTATGTGAAGTCGGATTCGTATAATTGATAGTCGATGGCCATAATCATATGATTTATTTAAATGCTAATTCGCAGCTTCTTTTAACTGTTCTTCAAACAAAGTTCCGAATTCAAAGTGGTCGATATGCGGTAAAAAAAAAAATGGGAAGAGATGCTCAAACTACTTTCATGCTTCACCATCAATTGGTATCCAAATAATGGGAGAGGCTCCAGTTACACGCATCTTGCCCAGTTGTTCACTTTTAAAGGCTGGAGTTGATTAAAGTAAAAGTATTAAAGTAAAGTGGAGTTGTGTAAAGTTAAAAATCATAGAAAAAACAAATTGTTTGAGTTACATCACTATTTTTATTAGCTTTTAGACTCTTCTTTAACTTTAGCCAATTATTCTTGAATTGGTTTCGGATTTTTCAACGTTTATGGCTACCCTGTAAACGTTTGTTGCCCATATCGGTTAACTAGCTGAATTAGTTAATGATTGTTATACAAAGATGCAAGTAACTAATACCGCCAGTTATTCAATTAATGGGAGAGGCTCCAGCTACACGCATTTCACCCAGTCGTTCATTTTTAAAGGCTGGAGTTGATTAAGCCGATGTGTGTAAAGTTAAAGATCATAGAAAAAACAAATTGTTTGAGTTACATGACTATTTTTCTTATTTTTTAAGACTCTTCTTTAACTTTAGCCAATTACTCTTGAATTGGTTTCGGATTTGTCAACGTTTATGGCCTCTTTTATAAAGAGTTGTTGCCCATACAGGCTAACTAGCTGAATTAATCTGTAATTGTGATACAAAGGTGCAAGTAACTAACTGCGCAAGTAATACAAATCCATTTCTTGTATCAATAAGAATACGTCTGTACAAATTTATGTGGCTAATGAAGCCATCAATTGGAAATTCAATCTTCCTTCTTCTCCACTGGCCGGGCTGTTAGAGGCCAGCATGAAATCTGTGAAATATCACCTTTGTAGAGCAACAAGAAATTCACTAGTTACGATTAAGGAATTATCTACATTATTGTAAAAAATTGAAGCTTGTTTGAACTCAAGAGCTTTACTTCCGCTGTCAAAGGATCCAACTGATCCAACTAATCTACAAGTACACAGCAGGTCATATTTTGATTGCTGCTTTACTCATAATTATTCCAGAACATGATAATTCTGAAATTCCACCTTCTATATTTCGTCCTTCGCAAGTAACATAGAGAATAATCCAGAATTTTTTTAATAGATGGTAGGGGAGATGGGGGCACATGTGAACAGTTCGCATAAATATAGCTTTTTCTGATAACTGGATTAATTTCGATAAACAAAAACTACTTAATATAGTAAACAGAACTTTCTTTTGCACATGGTATTTTTTTCAAAATCACCTGTATAGTTCTTCTTACATTTTTTAATAGTTATATAAAATCAAAAAATTGTTCACATGTGCCCCATCAGCGGGGTAGTTGTGAACACACGTGGGGCACATGTGAACACAAGGAAAAAATATCCTTTAATGTGCTTTTTATTCCTTTATTCATTTGTCATAGTAATCATTAGTTATATTACCTTTTAAATTCACCATAAAGAAAAATATATATGTATATTTCTCTAGTTTCTGCGTGATATGTTTAAGCAAAAGATTATAAAATGAAAATAAGTAGATTTGGTGGGGAGAGTCTTAGATGATTCATTAAGTATTGTTGCAATAAAATAAAAAAATGAAGCAATTTAAAACAAGTGGGTAAGTGTGATCATACATCGCACAAAGGGTTTCGTTTAATATTCCTTTCAAAACACTTTCTTTCAAAACGTCCAGTACATTTATCGCCATGGAATACCTTCTAAATTTTGGCAAACACATCCTAAACTATGTTAAAGTTTCAAACATATTCGCCTTGTTATATTTCCTAATTTTGTTCGCCCCCCCCCCAAATGCTACGATATATCAAATGACAGGTATCTGCCAAATTTAGAAAAGTGCCCCCCTTGGGGGGGAGTGAGCAGATGGTCACCATGATTTTTGACGCGGCCTGATTTTAAAAATTTACGTTATGTTTTATAAGCCATATTAAAGTTTCAAACAGATCGTCCAGTTATATTTCCTAATTTTGTTCGCGCACCTCCCTCAACCCCCCCCCCCTCCTCGAAATGCGACGCGCCCTTCTTCTTTATAATTTATTATCGTGTGTTATAAAGTATCTTAAAGTTTAAAACAGATTGAATTGTTAGATTTCCTACTTTAAATGAAATCGCGGTCTGTTAGTTCCACATTCCACCACCAGGGAGCGCACTGTATTCTTAACAAAAGCGTATCTGAACGAAACTCCTTTACACAACCCATTAGTAGATATGTTTCTCGAGGGGGTGGCGGTCTTCAGCAAGAATTTAAGATAATTGTTGAAATTACTATTCGGAAATAGTGGTAATTTAACATTTGACATATTTATATTTAATAAGTAGCATGTATCTGAGGACTCCATCAAAAAACGCACCTGAAACGGTATGAAACAAAAAAGAAATATTTTGCCCCTCCCCCTCTCCCCACCTTCCCGAAATTTCACGGGCCATTTTTTATAAACTTTTTCTAATGTGTTATAAACTATCGTAAAATTTCAAACAGATCGCCTTGTTATATTTCCTAATTTTAACAAAAATTTTAGTTCCACATTCCACCACCAGGGAGCGCACTCTATTCTTAACAAAACTGTATCGGAAGGAAACTCCGTTAAACAACCTATAAGTAGATATGTTACTCGAGGTGGTGGCGGTCTTAATAAGAAATTAAGATATTTGCTGAAATTACTATTAGGAAATAGTATGGTAACTAAACTTTCGACAATTTTATATTAAATAAGTAGCATATATCTCAGGACTCCCTCAAAAAGTCACCTAAAGCGGTCAGAAACGCTAATTTTTTTAAATAGAAATCTAGCCCCCCCCCCCCCCCCTCCCAGGAATTTCGCGTGTCATTCTTTCTTACACTTTATCTTATGTGTTATAAAATATCTTAAAGTTTCAAACAGATCAATTTGTTAGACTTCCTAATTTTAACAAAATCGCGTTATGTTAGTTCCACATTCCACCGCCAGGGAATGCATTCTATTCTTAACAAAAGCATATCTGAACGAAACTCCTTTACGCAATCTTTCCGTAGATAGATGGGTCGGGATGGTGGCGGTCTTAAACAAGAATTTAAAATATTTGCTGCGGTAACAAACGCTAAGATTTTAAAAATAATTCTAGCCCCCCCCCCCCTTCCTCGAAATATCACACTCCATTCTTTTTTACACTTTTTTCTATGTGTTATAAAGTATCTTAAAGTTTCAAACAGACTGAGTGGCGGTCTTAACCAATAATTCAAAATATTTCCTGAAATTACTATTAGAAAATAGTGGTATGAAGAATGAGTTGAATTCTGATGATGAATGAGTTATACTTATCTCATATCGCTGTTCAAAAAGCCCAGGCAAATTATTAGATTTCCTAATTTAAGTTAATTCGTGGTTAAATAAGCGCGTCTCTTCATTTTAATCGATGCATTTGATAGCAATAAACCGATTAATTAAATAATAATTAATATTTCAGCTTGTAATTATGATAGGACTTAGATATGGGTATCAATGAAATCAGCGAGAAATTTGACATCGGGATGCCAAAAAATTTAATCAAAAAATTTAATATTTAAAAAGTTAAAATTTCGTATTAAAATATGCTATTATGAAAACCGCAGCGTAGTCATGTCTACCTGCTTTCCCGCCGAATTGAAATCTTTTTATTTCCTTGTCTTTCCAATTAAAGAAATTAAATTTTTATCGATCGATTTTTAGTGGATATTTTAACTTATACAGATCGCAGAAATGTGAACTTTATACCAAATGAAAGTAGATTTTTTTCTGCGTCTGTCTATTCCATTTACAAATTTCTCGCACCAATATTTTTTGATATACGATTTCGCTTTAAAATCTCCACTTCATTTTTCGGCTTAATTTCCTCCGTGATAACCGTGCATTCGGCTGATTTTACTGGCAACCCTTAGGAGAAACACGGATGATTTCGAGAAAGTCCGTTTGAATTTGCGTTAAAAAGGTGGATTGGTTAATTTTAGAAGTTAATTAGCCCGTAATTCGGTTAATTACCAACTTTTTTAAAATTTTATGATTTGTTGTTTGATGTGAGGTGTTCAGCTATAAGCACCCAAAATTTCAAGTCTCTAACATTTATAGTTTCTGAGAACGGGCTCTGTGACGGACAGACGGACAGACAGACAGACAGACAGACAGACAGAGGAGAGAGACGAATAGGGTTTCGTGAGATGAACGAAACCCTAAAAAGAAATTAAAACTTTTAAATTTTGTTTAAGGGTTTTTGTTTGGGGGAAATTATAGGAAGGAGGCATTTACATACTATTTATCGGAAATCTGCCGAAATACGAAATATTCTCACTCCTGTATTTGCCTTATTTTCTTGTAAATTATAGATAAAGAAGGGTTTTTTAATGATTAAAAAAAATCTCCCCCCCCCCAACTTCTTTTGTTTTTGAAAGAGGGGGGGGGGGCTACAATCGGGATTTTACGGTAGTTATCAGTTTAAAAATTGTACTTTCTTAAAATATTACTGGTATCTATCTCCATTCAAAGCATCATATACATAAATGTTTTAGAGATGGAAGTAAGCCATCATTGCAAGGTTAGAACAAATGTAAAAGAAAAATTTGCAAAGTTGTTCAAAGTAATACTTTTGTATTAACAATGCATAAAAAATATTGTTGTAAACCGTTTAGTAAAATAATATATAACACTTATTGCATTTTAGAAAACATTAAATTTATTTAAAGTACAATTGAACGTAGACGAGCCTGTTGTTCTTTATGTATTTGCTGAAAGATGTGTTTATGGAAGTTTATATACAAAATCAACTTTGTGAGAGGAAAATATCTTCAATTTCAGGAAAATTGTAGATAATGGAACTGAAATTATCTCTCATTAAGTTAACTGAAAGAAACAGAATCACAGAATGATTATTGGGGTACTTATGAACTGTTCATATCTGCCCCAACTAGCCTGTTCACAAGTGCCCCACATTGCTGCTTCTGTTAAATTGATGAATAATTAACATTTCTCAATTTTAGAAAAAAAAGAATTTTATCAAAAATGTTTATTAGTATTCATAGTATATGGTAAAACACTCAAATTCAAATAAATGAATAAATAAATAAAATTATTCGCTTATGAACTTGGAGCAATGATTTTACTTTTGAGATCTAAAAACAGTGTTTTGGCTACAGAGGACAAACAAAATGTCATAGAGCTTCAAAAAATTTTTACCATATGTCTACAGATGCTATCATCTTTAGTAATTTTTTTTCAAATAAAAAAGCTTATAGTAACTATCGAAAAACTGCGATGTTCACATGTGCCCCGTGTTCACATGTGCCCCCATCTCCCCTATACAGATTATTAGTCTCAACTCCAAAAAAGTCCAAAGTCGCTTCGTTTGACAGCGAATTTAATAATCGGAGATTTGGTACTTATTAAAAATAAATTTGTGCATACATTTCAATGAAACTGATAACAATTATTCAACTATTTTCATCTAGTGATGTTTATGTGAGAGTTACCCTAGTAAAGACTGTTACCGGAGAATTTAACACTCAGACTGCAAAAGCAAAACAGCATACAAAAATTACAATAACCAACCAACCGCAGTTAACCCATTAAGGAAGGTTTCTTTTATATTTATTTTAATACCTCGACACCAGTTTTTCCATAAGGGTAGTTTTAACACATTTAATCTCGAAAAGTTTGAGATTAGGTAATATGAAAATTTCCTTACTAAAATACTAGCTTTCACATTTAAAATTTTCGTAATACTTAAAAGGCAAGTTTTCTTGCCAACCGGCTTTAATAAGTTAAAATTTATTAGTCTTTAATTGATATTATTTTTAATGTTTCTAGATTTTTATGAATTTAGATATAAAAATAAGAGTTTACAAACTAATTTCTTGATTTTATCACATTCAGCTGTATTTTATTATATGTGAACTAATTCTGTTTTTTTTACTCCAGTCCACTGGTCTCGTCTGGTAAACAAAGGGTTAAATGTTCAATGCATAAACTTTGTCCTGTGCCATTTGAATAACAGTAGTTGAGAACTAATTACATAGACCTTTTTCCGTTTGAAGGCTTCAAGGCTGGGGTGCATGTTAGAAAATAATTGGAACGAGAGCAATACCTCATTGCTACTATGGGTAATCTTGGGTCAAAACTAAACTCCTTCAACTTTGTGTGTAAAGTTATTTCTGGAAAGGCAATGGTTTTGTTTTTCTGACCAGTGCTTTTGATGAAAGATATTTTTTCAAAGTTTATAAAGCAAGAGCGTTTAATTAAAATTTTATACAATGCATTGTTTTAAGTGTTCGTGTAATTTACGAGTGTAAATTTAAGGTGAAAAAAAATATTCTTACAATTTCTAATTCCTACATAAAGGAAATTTGTTATGTGCATTTATAATGCACGAATTAGACCAATAAAATTTTCTAAGAATGCTTTCTTTTTTTCACATTTTAGGTTTACTTATTTACTTATTTCTAGTTTCATAACTTTACATTTTTTCAAAAAAATATTCCTGTTTAATTAATACTTATTTTTAACAACTATTTCATGATATTAATGTCTTCAGTATTTCTTAAATGAACTTCAGCAACCCGAAAATTAACGAAACTAAATACTTCCAAAAAATCTTTTACTGAAATCTCATTTTATTTTTGATATAAGGAGATAAAAGTTTAATTATATTTTACTGATAAGCCGAGAATTAAACTGAAATAAGTCTTTTTATTAACTTGTTGAAAATTATCAGCTTAATGAGGCTGTAAGTTTCTCATTAAATATTTACAGATTAATGAATTTTACTCGGAGATTTTTATTTAAGAAAATGAACTTAAAAAATAGTATATATATATATTAAGATTTTGTTTAGTGCTACGATAAAACATTGTAAGATAAGACATGTAATAAAAAAACGAATGAAAATAGAAAGCAGAATCTAGATAACTGAAATATACAGCATCAGTTGAAATTAATTAAGTTATATGGAGCGAGTTTATGAAAAAATCGTCGCCTATGAATTATAAAGGGGGGGGGGGTGGAAACGAACAGGTTCTTTTTAACCCATATAAGACACATGAATTGGAATTTTGTTTTGTTGTTTTTGCATTATTTTATTTGGGTTGTCTGATGATGTCTGTCGTTTAAAGGCATTTTCAGAAAAATGTCTGCAACTGATTTTACTACAGCACTCATGTACGTAAATGCAACCAATAAAAGTTTTATCGGATTTAAATAATGATTTTCAAAAATTAAAATATATATTTGTTTAAATAGCATGGTATCGAGCTTTAATGTTCCCAATTCGACAGTAGTTATCTAAAAGTGCAGAAATATATAGATCGGTTGAATACAAGGGTCAGAATTTCAGGGAACTAGTAAATAAATAGAGTAGGTGGGGGTAAAGATACGCACGGGGTAAAGATACGCACTGGCTGATTTAACATGAAGAAACATTTCTACAATCATGACCGCTAGGTAGCAGTTTGGTCTCAAGTGTAGTAGTTGTGTGCAAACCTTGTGAAAAAAGTAGCACTCCGTGCCAAGAAAATGAGGTATGTTTAAATTTTCGAAATTTGATCTAATATTTTTAAATTTTCACTTTATTGTTTAGGTGACAATACTTCGAATTTTTACAAATCCTAAAATTCAGTGGAGAACGGAAGCTCTTTAGCTTCTAAATGCCGTGTGGTTTACCTCGATCGCATTTGTTTAAACTTGTAAGTAGCCGCGTAAGCAAAGTACTGCAGAATGGGGTAAAAGTATGCATCCGTCTAGGGCGCAAGTTTAAGATGCGGGGCTTCGCCCTATCGTTTTAGCTAGATGCAAAGCTTTCCACAATTACGTTGTGGAAAGTTTTATTTTTTTATAAATTAGTATTGTATAAAATACAATAGCTACTTAACTAATATGAGCTACCTTTTCCTTTTCTAGTTAATGTTTTTTTTTTAAATATAGAACGTAGGTGTCTACCTATCTACTTTTAAAATCAACATTCTTGTTTAATAAAACTCTTTTTTTTAAGTATTAACCCTTAACTCCTGTTAATGGTCTTACAGACCGCAGCTATATTCAGTTTTGACTGTTTAACTTGTAATTTTCAGTTTAACTATTGGTGTTAATTTAGATTCGTTTGGAAACTTAGTAGTATCGCTAAAGACTTCTAAAAGAGGGGAATATTTTTTATAATATGCCTTTACATAAAGTTTAGTGCAGAAACGGTATCTTATGGGTCAGTCAACCCTTTTATTCATTCTACGATCAAGAGGTCTTGAAGACCGCTCGCAGTATTTATGGAAAAATTTATGTCACAGCAGTTAAGGGTTAACTTCTGTTTGCGATTATACAAACTGCTGAATTTTTCTTTTTTCGCGGTTTAAATTTTAATTTTCAGTTTAACTATAGATACTAGTGGCATTTACTATAGATTCTAGTTTAACTATACATATTAATTTCTCCAGGTCTCTAGCACTAATGCTAGAGACTTCTGAATAGATACGTTTTAATTATAGTAATCCTGTACATGAAGTTTAGTACAGAAACAGTATCTTATAAGACAGTTGAGACTTTTACCCATTCTACGATCAAGGGTCTCTGAGACCGCTCACAATATTTATGCAACAATTTTTGTCACAGCAGTTAGAGGTCAACTGCTTTTTGCGATCTCATAGGCCGATGCTGTTTTTCTTTTTATCATGGTTTAGATTATAATTTTCCATTTAACTATAAACACTAGTGAACTTTACTAATGCTTTTAGATAACTCATTCGTTTTATTGGAAATGGGGCAAAAACCCGCAGTAATGGGGCAAAGATACGCAGAGCAATGTTTTTATTAATTTGCAATTTCTCACGGAATTATAATTTGAGAGAATGTCGGTTGATGGTGGCAGGTGTCTAAGGTTCTAATCTAACATTTTAATCACTCGTTACATAAGTTTAGACAAAGATTGCGTTAAAAATTAAAATTTATGGAAAGTGCGTATCTTTAACCACCACCTACTCTATATGGGGTCGTACACGCCCTATGTTGCAATCTCTATTGCACAGTTTTAATATTGACTACAAATCCAAAAATCTTGAATGCGCAGATAAATATTTGTCAAATAAAAAGCAACTAAGAAAAAAAATTGAGTTTTTAATTTTTTCTGAACTTGGCATAAAATTGGTTAAATATAAAAGTTTTATCTTCGAGAGTATTAGTATGTTTAAGAATGAACGATACTACTAACCTGTCAAAAGTATGTTTCCTAAGTTGCGATTGAGGTCGGCTGAATGTGGGTTTTTAAAGCATATTACATATGATTCGAATGCTCTCATGCAGTAGTCGGACGTATGGGGTTGTTTAGTTACTATGTAAGATGAAATTTTCAATAATTAAGGCTCATTGGGATTAGGGCCGGAAACCGCCATACTTTATTACCACCACTGACTTACAATTACCTCACATTCAACGGTGACAGAAGCAACGAGAGTAACAGAGCTGTCTCCAAATGAAGTTTTAAGCATGCCGCACAATGAGGCGAAACTAGTTGGATGTGCCAATCCCAAAATTTCTTCTATCTCATATATTTTAATATTTCAAAATGTTGTTACAAATGTCAGTATTTCATTTATTAGTTCAATGCTATATAAACTTTCACTTTCATCTTAAATTTCTGCTTCAGTCAATTATTTGGAGTAAAAACGAGTTAATCTCCACCATGATATTTATTAAAATCAATAGTTTTCCGTTATTCTGCTGTATATCAGCTGTTTGCGAATAACCAGCTTATCAGGATGGGAAGTTCCCGTCACTTCACAAGCCGCCGGTGTTTAATAGAACTACGAAAAATGAAGAAAATTACACAAAAATTGCTATTATAGTGCCCCCTTTTGGCGGGATATTTCTTAATTCAGGGAGGACCTAAAAATTTAGTTCAATTCTATGCATAATTTCATGCACGTTCCGATGGTACAATATTGAAAATGGCACCAAAATAGCTATTACAGCGCCCACTTTCGGCGGAATTTTTTTAAACGCAGGAAGGGCCTTCTTGCCTTGGCCAGAAACATACACAAAAAATTAGGTGCAATTCTATGCATAACTTCATACCCCTTCCGGCGGAAGTTTTCCAAATTCAGGGAGGACCTTCTTGCCATGGCCAAAGAAATACACAAAAAGTTTGGTTCAATTCTATGCATAACTTCATACACTTTCAATGGTTCAATATTCAAAAGCGCGCAAAAATCGGTATTACAGCGTCCCCTTCCAGCGTTTTTTTTTTTTTTCAAAATTAAGGGAGGACCTGCTTGACATAGCCAAAAGCTTTAAAAAAAAATTGGTTCAATTCTAGGCCTAACTTCATACACTTTATGATGGCACAATAGCGACAGACAGACGGACACACGGAGAGAATGACTGACAGACGGACACACGGACAGACAGACATTTTCTATAAACATGTTTTTGGGGATCTCTGACCCATGAAATGTGTAAATCTTTCGAAAATCGGAAGTAGAAATTTTTTTCGATTGCAATACTTTCTTCTATTGCAGATAGAAGAAAGTAAAAAGCAAGTTGTCGCAAATCTTAGAAAAAACTAGTTGGATGTGCCAATCCCAAAACTTTCTTCTATCTTATACATCTTAATATTTCAAAACCTAGTTACACATGTTAATACTTCAATATTATTAGTTCAATACTATACCAACTTTTATTTGCATCTTAGATTTCTGCTTCAGTCAATTAAACGGATTAAAAACGAGTTAATCTATATCATGATATTTGTTAAAATTATTAGTTTTTCCTTATCCTGTTGTTATCAGCTGTTTGCGAATAGCCGGCTTAGCAGGAAGCGAGTTCCCGCCGCTGCACAAGCCATCGATGCACAATAGAACTATGAAAAATCAAGTATACAAAAATCGCTATCACAGAGCCCCTTTACCGCACAATGTTTCCAAATTCAAGGAGGACCTGTTGGCCAAAGCCAAAAACATGCACAAACGTTTTGGTTCAATTCTATGCATAATTTTATATACTTTTTGATGGTAGAATAAAAAAAATTGCTCAAACATCGCTATTACAGCGCTCCCCTTCCGGCAGATTTTTTTTCAAATTCTGGGATTACTTGCTTGTCGTAGCCAGAAACATACACAAAAAATTTGGTTCCATTCTATGCATAACTTCATACACTTTTCGATGGTACAATAATGAAAATGGCATAGAGATCGCAATACATCGCCCCCTTCTGGCGGAATTTTTTCAAGTTCAGGGAGGACTTGCTCGCCATAGCCAGCAACATACACAAAAAATTTGATTCAATTATATGCATAACTTCATACACTTTTCGATGGTACAATATTCAAACGCACAAAAATCGCACAAAAATCATTATTACAGCGCCCCCTACCGTCGCAATTTTTACAAATTAAGGAGGGGCCTACTTGCCATAGCCAAGAACTTAAAAAAAAATTCGTTCAATTCTATTCAAGACTTCATACACTTTTTGATGGTACAATATTCAAAATCGTACAAAAATCGCTATTACAGTGCCCCCTACCGGCGAATTTTTTCCAAATTCTGGGACGACCTGCTTTCTATAGCCAAAAACTTAAAATAAATATTTGGTTCAATTCTATGTATAACTTCATACACCTTTTGATGGTACAATGGCAACAGACACACGGTCAGACAGACATTTTCTATAAACATGTTTTTGGGTATCTCTGACCCCTAAAACGTGTAAATCCGTCGAAAACCGGAAGTCGAAAAAAAATTCGATTACAATACTTTCTTCTATTGAAGATAGAAGAAAGTAAAAACCGGGTTGAAACAGGTTTCTTCTTTGTTTCAACTTGTTTTTTTCACCTAATACGTACTTCGTGTTGCTTCTGTCGCTTTAGTGTGCGGCCTGTGGTAGGTGGGTACTTTGCGAGGAGCCTCAGTTAAAAATTGAATCATGTTAGCTGTTTTGGCAGAAATAGATAAAATGTTATTCTTTAGCCTATTCAAAGGTGATGAGAAGTATCCCAACTCTACGCCCTGTGATTTAGTACGAATTTACAGTGGCAGTTTCGTCACTACCAAGCTGTTCACCTAATAAGGCTTAGTTGTACATGAGGATCTATGCTCAGGATGTCCCTCTTCCTTTCAAATTTCACCAGAAATGTTTAAATAATTTTTTGCTTTTATAATGCACGTTGTTTGAGCTTTGCTTATTAAACACAAATATTTTTTTGTCTGTATCTCTATTTATTTATATCACAATACGATGAGCGAACACTCTGATCGAAATCTTACATCACAACTTTTTCTCTGCTCCGTTCATTTGACATTTTCAGTTGAGGGGAATTCGCGACGCCCTCTTACGGGACTTATAAATTCTCAGTTTTTAACAATAAACACACATGAAAACAAGCATTTATTTTATTTTTAAATACATTTCTTTGTAAATTCTGGTGGCAATCAATCATTTTAATATTTAAGCAACTGAAATATTTTGTCTTTGAAAGGGCTTATACTCTAGAAAAATATGTTCACTAATGTTCGCGAAACATGATCATTTTAGAGTTTGAGAGTTTAGTGTTTGACGTGTTGAGATTTAAAAGGTTACACCTACTTGTAAGGGAGGAAAAAGTGCATTCTTTGAAATTATTTCAGGAAAATAAAATAAGATATATAAAAATTCGTTTTGTATTTTATTTATTATATAAAAAAGAAAATAAGTGGAATTTTTGTAATGACGAAAAACAGTTGGAAGTCCCCAGCAGAAACTCTCCCTGGAGATGGTGTCGTTCTGTTAGCCATCCACGTTGATTACCGTCACTCTGTCAAATGTTATCCGAAATTACAAAAACGTTATGTCTTTACTCCGAACAATTAAATCTAGGATGTGTTTAAAGAAAAATTGATTTTAAACAGAGTCTTGGACGCTCAAAGTTAATATATCGATTTGCACAAAAAAAAGGACTTTGTTAAATTGAAATAGAAAAAAACGGCAGATCGCCAATTTTTTCAGACTGGTAACTCTACTGGAATACCTCAAGTAAATGAAGGCACACATATTCCCTAATCCCCAAACTTCCATATAATCTCTTAGCTTTCTCCCCTCCCACATCAGCTTTCCTCTCTGGTCATGGTACATTTAGGACGTACCTAAAATATTTTAAAAGCTCTGGCATAGACCTCTGCGAGTGTGGGGTTTTTGGGTTCCCAGACATTACTATTTCTTCTACACACTCACAGAGGCCTGGCATCTTAGGTACCCAAACCCCCACCCAGACACTTGGCTGAAATGTGTATTATCTCGCCCAAAACTACTCGCCATTTGGCAAAAATATTTCGCTTCCTGATGGGCCTGACCAATCTTATTTCCTAGCTGTCCTGCATCTGCGCTCCTGAAACTCGCCAATTGTCGCGTTGGGTCCTTCTCCGAACTCTGGCAGTCCTAGCGTCTGGTAGTCCTAGTTGTTGCGAATTATCAGGCCTCCGACGCGCATACCATCGTGGCGATGTGGTCCTGAATCATAATTATCAAGTTTCTTTTCTTTTATCAGTGGACTTCTCCAGCATCAACTCACCGCTGTCTGTAGCGAAGGCGTTTTTTTGCTCTAGAGGCTTGTGTATTATATGTTTTATGCATTTTATGTGTTAATATAATTTTTTTTGTGCATTTTCTGTCTGAGGATTGGAAGTTTTTGTAACGAATCCCCACATTACGAGGAACTTACCGGGTGGAGTAATTAGGATCTACACCGGATCCTAGCGATCTGGTGGTCTTGCTTCACTTAGGCATAAATAAATAAATAAATGGTATTAAATTCTAGATAATATAATTGTTAAAAATTGGTCCAAATTTGAAGAAAGTTGGTTGATATTTGTTCAAGTTATCGTGATCTCTGACTTTACAAACATAATTTTGAGATGATCTCGTTTGAAGGTTCACGTTATGACTTATATATTATAGAACAAAATAAATGAAAGGGGTTCTTTCTTAATTATCATCAGATTAACTAGAAAATGTGAGCGAATGTTATTTATTAACTGTATTTTCTGAAAATGCAACAAAATAATGCATTGTTTGAAAATTTGTGAGTAGGCATAAGTATAACTAATTAAATAAGTAATTTTTGTTCTATATATTAGCCAGCGTGGAAAGTAGGACAACATTTATTTAAAGTTAATTGGATGATAATTTTCTTGTGCAAATACATATCAGTGAGATTCTGAGTTTCAATAAGTTAGAATCTCTGTCATTTGTACCGATAAATCTTTTTATAAACTGCTGTTTTTGTCATTGTTAAAGAGATTCAATTATTTATTTTAGTCTTAACATCACGAGTAACCTAGAAGTTATCACAATTAAAAATATAACCAATTCCTCTTTCCGATTAAGAAATGTTTGTGTGTACAGTTTTTCTTCCAACCTTGTGTAATTTTTTGTAGCATTTGACCTAATAATGTAAGCATTTTCTTTTAATTGTGTTTTATGCTCATTACTGAAATCCCTTTAAAAATCACTCGCAGTTAAACATTTGGTGCAACGTTTATTATTATTATTATTATTATTATTATTATTACTATTGTTTTTTACTTTTTTTAACCGACTTCAAACAAGGGCTGATGTTATCAATTCGACCCGTATGTATGTATTTTCTAGTCCTGTTCACCCACAACTTTTGCAAATGTGCACCGATTTTGATTTTTTTTTTTTTTTTTTACTTTGAAAATGTAAGGCACCCTGGTGGTCCCATGTGAATTTCATCAAAATCTGATAATTAGAACAAATCTTCTTTTTTCATAAAAACTTTAAAATCCAAAGCTTTAACTCAAAATAAGATTGGCATAATGCCCGTAATAATATACCAATTTTTTATATATCTATTTTCTTTGAAAAAGTAAAAGGACCTAGTTGTCCCATGCAAATTTCACTACATGTTTAGTACAAATTTATTTTTTTATATATGTTCACCGATTACTTCGAAACTACACGGCCGATTCATGTAATTTTTGTCTAATTGAAAAAGAATACTTTCAAATATGTCGCTTTTAAATGCCCCCGAAATTGCTTCAGTACTGTTTTTTTTTTTTATATCTTTAAAATACTTCATTTTCAATTATTTTCATCAAATGACGCAGCGCTATCAGTTTGATGAGAAAGTCACTAACCGGCAATTTTCCTCCTTCTTTATACGGTTTTGTTTCTAGAATTGTTATAGGAAAAATCCTCAAGTAATTGAAGTCGGGGGGGAGGGGGTTGAAGGGGGGAGGGGGGTAAAATTTTATTATTATTATTTTGTTTTGTTCTAATTAATAACATAATAAGAAAAAATAAAATTAAAATCGTTACAAGTTAAAATCTGGTTTTCAAAATCGGAGATGGGAATAAGTTCCTCGCAACTTCAACTAAGAAGACCTAAACAACTTAACCCCTTAATTCTCGCTCTCGTGATATTCACGGGCTGTGTTTTTTATTCCGATTATTCCGATTTGTTTGATTCCAACCAGTTTTATAAAATAGTGTAATTGGCTTTATTATGGTATTATTTTATGTGTCATTAAAAAGGTGAACATTTCTTTTTCAAAAAAGTTGTGCCAATAATCAGTTTGAATTTTTAAACCGTAATTTAATGCGACCGTCAAAGGGTTAAACCGCCAGTCCCATCACGGACATGACGAGGTAAACGAGACACATTCAAGTTTAACCTATAAAAATTGTTCATTGAAAAAACAATTAAGTGGAGAAACTGAATTTTAACTATGGTACTCTAAACTAAATTTAGATTCAAATACTTAAATACAAACCACTAATTGTAAAACCCAATTTACATGCGGAAAAACTGGCTACTCAAGCAAAATCCAAGCGAACTTCAGATATCGAAGAAATAATGGCTTCCTAAAAACACTGTCACAATGTCACTTAACCCTCTATCTACTGACGATACTTATAAGTACCATTAAAATAACATGTTATAAAATTCCTTTAATACATCGATCACTTGTAATACAGTTTAGAATGAGTTATAGATTCATTAATTTATCTTGTTTCAAAAGCATTATTGGCTACACAAAACAAAAATATTTTTAAAAGCATGATTTCTTTTGCCTTTGCATCTTTTTAGCTTTCTTGGCGTTGGGGGGAGGGGATTTTTTAATTCGGAAATATTTCTATATTTCTATTGTAAGAACATTATTTTTGTACATTTCCTAACTCTGCAAAATACTACGAAAAATATGTAAAATAAAAGATTTGAGTGGGGTTATAAATATTGCACAAAATCCCTATAAATTCAAATTTAATTCATCCTACTATATCCTTCCATCCTTCTAAAATCCTTCGACATTTTATTAAATTATTATGTAAGTCTTCTGATGTAGTTTAAATAATTCACTAAAACTGCTTTAGAAGATAAAATTTTCATAAATTCATAATTCAGTACATAAACGGTTAAATATTAGAGGCCCTTAACCTTAATACTTTATCCAAAATATGTTGAATGATCTCTTTTTTCAATGTCGAAATATTTGCTTCAAACGGTACTTCAATCTAGAAGGGCACATAGCACAAGAAACTAATACAAAACTCAATGTAGTCTTCAATTGTCAGAGATGAGCTGCGAGTCTAATTCATTTTCACGATTCAGAATCAGATTCTCAAATCTACAATGGAAAATTCACAATCTCACTTCTATGTTCCGCAGATTTACCAACACAGTCTAATTAACATAAAACTACAAGTAAGAAGCGCAAACTGCAGATTCCTAGAGGCCAAAACTCACTTGAAAAAATTAGAGAAAATAAAGGATGATTTCGCTTTCACGCACACGTATTAACATCGTGCAAAACGTTAGCAATTAAAAATATAGACTACTAGAAAGATAGCCCGTCAAAGATGACGAAAATGATATATAAAGATATGTACAACACATATGCAAGAATATGAGTAGTTTTTCTCACTTGTTCCGCAGTGATAGATGTTTTCATCTAACACATTTTAAAATGTGGAAATATGTTGTCAAAAAATGTGTTGCCAAATTTACTTCTTAACAGTTTTCTCTATTTCGCCAAGACCCCTATCTCGAAAAATACCAAGAATTTAATTTCTGTATCCGACTATGTACAGCACATTAAAATTGGCAGTTAGGATCTCAGATAGCACAGCGCCATCTAGTGGTGGTTATTGTATTAGTAGCATAGGGATGAAGATGTGAAGACGTACATTTTCGTGCATTACAGTTTAAATTTTGACCAGTAGATTTTGAAGAAAAGAAAAACCTTCAATGTGCGGAGTTTAAATTAAATAGCGGTGAGCTCGCTTATGAAAGGTTAATGGGTTTTCAATGGGAATTTCGCTAAATTAGCCAGCTATTGCCAAATTGGTTTCATATATGGTAACTTATTTTTGTCACCAAATTTGGTGATATTTTGCCAAGTTGATCAATATTTGGCGTTATTGTGGCAACCCTGCAAATTAGTACTTTTCAGCAATTACTCATTGTTGAAGCTGGTACCGATTTCTCCCTAGGACGCCTAACCCTCACATGGCCGCGATCAATGAGGCGGTCCAACCGAAATTGTGAGGGACACACAGAGACTTGGATTTTATGTAGATTTTTCTAATGGGCAGTTAGCTCCTGTCACAATCTATCATTAAAAGCACTTTTAAAAATCTTTTTAAATGAAGGAATAAGAATAGTTTTACAGTAGAGTCTCGATTATCCGAGTCCCGCTTAACCGAGTTTCCGCTTTAACAGAGTTATTTTCTTCTGATGGACATGAAACAGCCATTATAAATGAAGTGTTAGGAGAAGATGAAAGAGCAGCTGTAAAAAATTAGAACTCTGATTTCTGGTCAAAATGGAAAAAAAAAAAAGAAAAAAAAAGAAAAAAAGAAAAAAAAAATTCTTTAAATCTAAATCTATCTAGCAGAACTCCCGTTATAAGCAGCCGGAAGGAAGGGAACGAAATTGTTATTTGTATTTTATGCATACCATGAAAATCAATTCAGTGGAAATTTTCAAAAAAAAAGTTAATTGCTCATAATCATATTCATCTGATTATAGAACTTTCCCTCTCAATTCTACAAATAATCAGCGTAGAACGATATATTGCATACTAAAACCTTCTCTGAAAAATTATCTAACTAACAATAAAAGCCGCATCAAAATCCGTTCAGCAGAACTCAAGTTAAAGCAAACGGAACGAAATTATCATTTGCAATTTATATATACGAGTTGGAACCCGTCGAAATTCGACGATCTAAAATATTTAGAAAGAAACTGTTAGATCAAATTTATTATAAACCTACAAAAATAATTACAATAAAAAATTCATCTTACATTGGTTGTCTAACTGTTAAAACCAATAATATTTTTAATTAAAATTACCAAAATCTTATTTCCACAAACTTCAACTGCTTAAATTATTGAAAAATTAAACTGTATTAGAATGCGTAATCCAGATGAATAATTATGACGAAGTTATCGATTGAGTCTCTTACGTTTGTTTTTACAGGATGAAAAATCAGTAAAAAGGATTTTGCTTTGTCACATCATAAAATTCCCCCCCATAAAATCTAAACTGTACGTTATTTTCATATTCTCAAAATTTACGCACGCACCACCCAAGTTCACAATTTAAAAGTATTTTAACGCGCAATTATTACTGAATGTATTTCCAAACTTAAAGTCATGTTTTGTCCGATACAACTTTGCATGTGAAAATTATCAAAAACTTTAAGTTCTAATCTCAGTAACCGCGAATAAAAAATTCAGAAATTTACCTTTAGTTGTCATACTATTGGCCATTTAATATTGGTCAAATATTTAGTTTTATCAAAGAAAATGATCGTTTTGTTTTAAATATGACATCATTTTTACTCACTGAATTATTTTGCCTAGCGTCTCAAACTCAGTGTGAGCGTAATGTAAAAATATTAAATGTAACTAATTTATGAAGAAGAATGCGTGCTTTTTTTTAATGGCTAACGTCATTTTCTGTTCAAAAATTATTAAAAAAATGTTACTTTTATTTGTAATGTGAAAATGGCATCAATAAGGATATAATCAATAAAAAAAAAATAAACTATGACTATTTAATTTTAATAGAAATGGTGTACTCCAGTTGCCACAATTACAAAATTGGTACTAAAAACTTTAAAAAAATTAACATCTCAAAAATAAATTGAGATAGAGCTTTCAAACAAATTGCATTTAAAAGTAGATTTTTTCCCCTATATTACGGTGTAAAAATTGAAACTGTGCGATGTTTAGAAGAGCGAAAATTGCAAAACCGTAATTTCATTTCAAATTTCATAGTGTTGCCATTCGCAGAATGACGTACGCGTTACGCACAGATATGTTTGTCCTTTATAATATAGATAGTAGATTATATGATATCATAGTAAATTATTCTACATTATAGTTATTTACTAATGTATTTTAGGATTATAATAACTTGCTATATTATTTTCCCAACACTTCTAAACGACTACTGTATTTCATTTCTTCTCTTCATACAAAAATTTCTGTGCAATAAATTTTCTCAATATAAATTCTATTTTTGGTAACAGGGCACAATTCTTTCTTCATGCATTCTAAAAAAAAAAAAAAAAAAAAGACTAATATTATCATGCCTAATGTCAACGCTTATGCAACAATCTATCTACAATCCACCAAAAAAAAAAAATCTATCTACTACTTTTCTGAACTAAAATTATGAACCTCGCAAGAAAAGTGAAATAAGAAAAAAATGTATATAATCTAAGTTACTATTTTTTACATCTGGAAAAATTCCAAAAGCTATTATTCTGTAACACGTTTCGTGCCACGAAAAACTTTTGGAATACATTTTGAAAATCACATGCTACTCAGTTGAAAATATCGATCGAGCTCTCCTGTCGGTAGCTATTATTATGCCATTAGGGGCAAACGCATCGAGTTAGACGCTTGAAATCTTTGGCACCTACGCAGACAAGAGAAACATTTTATTTGGCAACCCTTTTCACGTGAGCTTCAAAGCGATATCTGGAAAAGTGTCGGCGATAATGTTTATTGCATTAAAATTTTTAAAGTACATTATATAGCTTATTTTATGCTCGGCAGAAAATATTTTGATAATAATTTCAACAATAATTTGCGCTTATAATGCAGATATCCTTTCAGCTATACTTCAGAACGATATCGGGAAAAGTGTCGTCGATAATTTTTATACATCAAATATATATTATACATATTTAAACTGAACTATTTAGATAAATTTCGATCAATAATAGATTCTGAACATAGTAGATGAGTTTAGTGAAATATATATATATTAAAAAAAGAACAATAATTTATTTTTTTAGTACTTTTACGAGAGTGATACATTAATACTTTGTTTACGGGTGAAGAATACGCACGTCTCCTGTCAATAATATGCGCTTTTTATTCAAAACATCTACCAGAGTTTTCGAATAGTAATTTTTGTTTAATTTGATAAAGGAATGTCTGTAAAAGAATAAATTAAAAAACACTATTAAAAAATTCTGGTAGGTATTTTGAACAAAAAAATGCTTTAAATTGGCAACACTGACAGTTGTTAAAAATTTTAAAAATCATACTGATTATATCATTGATTCTTAAATTTTTGTGCTTCGCGTTACCCTTTGAGGAATTACATATGCCTGCTGTACGCCCACCTTCCCCTTTTTTTCCATCTTAGTAAAAGTCATTAATGTAAAAATGGAAACAAAGGAAACAAGTCTGAAATTGTACATAAAACGTGGCAAATGAGGTTCGTTCGTATTATAATCAGTTTTATAAATATTCAGATCTTGGTGCAATATCTGTTGCACTCTTATGCAAAAATGCATGAATGCAAAATTTATTAAGATTATATATAGTATTAAATTCAGTAATATGGAAATAATATGACGTCATCTTAAATAGGTCGTCATCAAGCATGGCAACCTATAATCATGACTTTTCATGGGATATCATTGAATTAATCCCGTATGATAGGATTTAATAGAATGAAGAAGACTTTCATTAATATCTTTTTAAGTTTAAATTCGATTTTCATAAAATTTGAAATGACTCTACAAAATTCTGAAACGATTATTTATATTAAATTTCAAACCATTCGGTTGGGTAGTTTTGTGCTGTTATATATGCGGACAGACGGATGGATAGACCAGATGGCGACTATAGGTAAAGGTGCTACGTATTTATACAATTACGAACGCATTTTATATATGTGTACAAAAAAAATAACTTTTATTTTTTATTTTAAGTAAAAATTAAAACTAGCAAATTTCTTAATATGATGGGTACACTTTTTTATCCTTGCGTATATATTGCATGTATGATGTTAGTTTTCTTAGGTAGAATCGAAAATCCTCTTCAACAGCTGGTATGCTTTTATCTTCTATTTTTAAAACAGTCAATTATGAAAAGCCCTTTTCACTAAGTCATTTAGTTTTGCCTCGCCATATTTTAGCAGTCGATTAAACTTTTTCCATAATCCATAGAAATTCTTGACGTATCCGCAAGGGGTATGCGTGCTCCAACTTTGAGAAGTACCTATATATGCAAAATATTGATTAGTCCCTGAAAATAATTCAGTTTGCTAAATATTTTTTATGCAAATAATAATATACAGGGTAGTTCAAAAGTCCTTGAAATATTTAAGACTTAAATTACAAATCAAATAATTGAGTTACAAAAGTGCGGTTTGGTTGAAAATGCTTCTGATTATCGAAAGCTTTGTTTAAGAAAATAAAAAAATAGTTCCAATAACTGCCCATAGATGGCGCTACACCTGCAAATCTAACCAAAAATTCACAACCAAAAATCATTAGCTTAAGATAAGCAAGCAATTAACCGTTATTAACTCTTTTAAAGTATTTTTTTTTATTTTACTTTTGACACTCTGACCTGGAAGGAAGGGCTTCTAAGACAAAAATTTAAACTAAAAAATCACAGCTTAAAAACAAAGTTAGAAGAATCATACACAAACAAATCTTAGCAATGATGAATGGGAATTAATATTTATGACGATGATTAATTTTTATTCAAAGTAGTTAAAACAGATTAAAAAGGTAACTGAAAGGTTAATTATATAATTAATGATAAATATACATACGGGTGCTCGTTAAAAATGAGCGTGTTAGTTTTTGGTTGATGTAATGGTCATGTTTTAATTAATTAATTACGTAAATTATCTCTTAATATATGCTTAAATATTTTACTAGTTTTAGTAAAAATTAATTATTGCTTTACTCCGATTTCTTTCTGCGGGGTCCAAACAATCTCTGCGTTAATTTAAGTTGTGGTGACTTACAAGGAGAGGGCCAACTCTGTTAATCACAGATTTTGATTATTGTAATATATGTCAGGGTAGAGACCCCTTAGTGTCAGGTTCAACGGATTTTATCCAACGCTCCTTAGTTCTTGAGAAACCGAGGGGGGGGGGGGTCTAATAATAGTACACAACTTAAATACTAACATTGCAAGCACCATGATAGGTTAATCGTAGCTCAGTTGGTACGGCGTTCGCTGGCTGATCTGCGGGCCCGGCTTCTGTATCCGAACGCACTACATTTGTTTTTCTCATTTTATGTTTTATAAATATAATTGTAATTATAATTTAATAATTTCAATTACAAATTTTAATACCATACATTAATTATAATGTTAACAAACTTAAATTTATCATTTTTTTTAATTTTAAACTATTGTTTCTCATCCTTTAAAGAGGTTTAAAAAGAAATTGGATCTATTATTAAATGATAAAAATTCCAAAATCGTGACAAAACCTGTTGTGGTGCCATCTAGTTATGACAAAATAAAAGAATATTCAAATAAAATAAAAATAAAAGCAGAAAGAAGATAAAGGTGAAAGCAAAATAATTGAAAGCGCAAGCAAGCGATTGAAAGCAATTGAAAGCGAACATATTTCAAATTTAAAAATCTTTAATATGCAAGAAATCGGTTATAATTTAATTCTGATGCTAATTTTTAATATAATTATGCTTGTTACTTCAAAAACAGTATAATAGTATTATCGCATTGACGTCCTTTGTTAAAGCAATGCGTAAATGATGTTTCTTTAAAATCACGAATTGACACAATTGCTCAATATCATTGCATCGATAAAGACTATATGAAGTACATTTTAAAAGTGATTTTTAAAAAATTAACAGTTTTACGATGTTTTAAACAACTATTTAGTTAAAAGTGAAAAATTAAATAGGTTAAAATTATAATTGATATACAATATTATAAATTTTAATTGACAATGAGATTATTAATTATACTTACAAGTATATTTATAAAACAAAAAATTAGAAAAAACAAATGTAGCGCATTCAGGTATCGTACCCGGGCTCTCGGATCAGCCGGCTAACGCCATATCAACTGAGCTACGACCAACCTATCATTGCGGTTGCAAAGTATTTAAGTTGTGTACTATTATTAGACCCCCCGGTTTCTCAAGAACTAAGGAGCGTTGTATAATGCTGCGTTTACACTATGGCTTATCAGGTCTACAAGGTCTGCGAGGTCTGCCAGGCGTGGGTTTAGCCTGGTTTAGGAGGGTCTGCGTGGTCTGCGAGGCTTGGTCTCTGTGGTCTAGGCCTTGGCTTTAAAATACTAGACCCAACCAATCAGCGTGCTTCATTTTTCTGTATTCCGCCATTTTAAAAGATTGAAGAAGCAGACGACAGCTTATGATTTTAAAGATTATTTGAAATTAATAAGGGATTTACAAATTAAAGGTACGTAATGGTTTTTCAGATGTTTTTTAACATTTCTTTACATTGTTTCATAACTGTAGAAGTTTCTTTTATAAAGCTATACAATCGTAAGTTACTATTTTCATGTATTTACATACTACGCTACTAAAATTAATTTGTTAACTATGTTACTTTTTAATATTACCAAACTCTATAAAACTATGTATTCGTAAATTCTTTAATTTGCATCTTCCTGTATTTACATACAACACTGCCTATGCATTTGTTAATAGATAATTATGTTCCTCATTTCCAAATTCTTTAAAATTAACCTGGTTTCATATGCATGAATTTAAAACAAATTTGATAGTATATGAATACAAATTAATATAATACGGTTGTCATTCTATTATAATGTACGGTAATCCCTTTTTTGTGAATAAATAGTTTCATTTCCTTCAGGAATCTATTTGATATTCTATTTCAATACATTTTTAGTACTGACAATTTTTTAATTTATCCTAAAACTAGCAACAAATTTTTAACCATAGAATTAATTTTGAATTAACTCCAAAGTTTTCTCTATTATTTTTATATAATTGACTGATCATAGCAAACTCTTCATACATGATTTACCAGGGTTCATACTCATCAGGGGATTATGGGATTCCTGGGATAATCAGGGGATAAATTTTGGCCCTAAAAAATCAGGGAAATCTCAGGGGATAGTGCAAAAAATTCCCCAAACCTGGGAAAATCTGGCAAAATGATTGGTTACTCTGGGAAATTGAGGGCAATCGCTGCTGTTTGCGTGTTTTGTGTGGTCTTAATGAAATCAAACTAAGACCTTTCTTCTACCATCGTGATACATAGAATTGGAAATTAACCACTCCCTGTTACAGATTAGAAAACATATGTTATATTTCATCTGTACTACTTCTAACGTCTGGTGACATCCATTCAGTCACTAGACATTACTTCTAACATCATGAGGTTTGAAAACTGTTAAAGAAGAACTTAAGAAAAATAAAGGACATTTTAAAATTTATATTGACACTTGAGCCTTCATATTATTCATAATGCTTTTCAAAGAGGTAATAAAATCCCTAAGTGAAAATTAAATTCTTACAGCAATCACCAAGTTTTTTAAGGAGAGCCCCACAAGGCTTGCAGACTTCATCTCTGTTGGTACACAAATTAATGTTTTTCCTTTAAAGTTCTCTTCATATTGTTTATATAGGTGATATATAAACTGTATTTTTGAGATTATCTAGTTTGTATTTTTTTAAAGGAGTGGGGAGGGGGGGCAAGGGGGTCATGATACTGGTTTAAAAAATGTCATTAATTGTTGACATGGAAAAATTATGCACCCCTGAAAATACATCAGGGGATTCTCAGGGGATTTTTTCTTGGAAAATGAGTATGAACCCTGTTTACATTATTATTAATCAGTTTTAAATGTGTTAATTTTTACAATGATACGGTACTATCTAAAAAGTAATATGAAGACTTTGAATTGTATTTAGCTTCTTATCCTCCCCCTAAAAAAATTCTAATGACATATAAAATTTAACTTTTTTTAAATTGAACAAACTTGTTTTTAAATAAAGTTTTTACTTGTAATTATTATTAATAATTTATAAACCATCCCTTATTCTTTTTAAAATTTTATCTTATATGTTTATCTTTCTGTAGTTTTCTTTAATAATTAATCAGTAGTAGTATATTAAAACTGTAAAATCTAGAACATGAATTTTTTCTCTCCACTTCCCCACAAGAGATGATTTACGATTGAAAAGTTCGTAAATTATTTTTTTTTCAGAAAGAGTTTGAAAAACTTTCAAACCTATAAAAGTTATACTTGAAGTAGAGATTAGAATCTGCTGGTGCCAAGATAAATACATATTTTACCAAGTTTGCTCTCAGGATATCGCAGGTGTGTAGTCTTCTATAATAAGTGACTACCATTTGTGATCTTCTGCAAGAAAGTGGATTGTCTGATGCTCTTGGACTATGTGCTGTTTTGTTGTTTTCTACTTAAAATTCATCAATCAGGAACTCTCGTATAAATAAAGTATTACTAACTTGTATGACTGACTGTAAGTATGTAGTTTTTTTATATATTTATTTTCTGTTGCTTAGAACGAGAGATTTTGAAATGCATTCTACATTGTTTTTGTTGTTTTTATTAGTTTATTATACTCTTTTTTTTTCTATTCATTTACATTGCAGGATGTTTTCAATGGGACATTTTCAACAGTTATGTGAATGTTTGCCAATTGCCTGTTGACCCGACTTTTACATGAGATTTGCATGCTTTTTTTGAAGATATGAATCTTCAATAATATTCGTGTATGATGATTGTAAGTAAGTCATTTTTCTCAAAAGTACATGTTCTGTATTTTATTTATCATTGTTTTATCTTTTATATATAACGTCATTTTTCTCACAAAATCAATCTGTATCTAAGAAAACTTTATTCTCAATACAATATTTATTATTTAATTCCTTTTATTCTTTAATCAATGTTTTCTTCGCATTAGTTTTTTTAATTTATAAAATGGCGTTAAATGATCAATTTAAAAAATGTAGTTTATGTAAATATGTAAACTATGTTTTATATAAACATCGAGTATATGAGTATTCTGTTAGTGGGAAGCAGTTAACCTCTACCTCCCTCCCTATACACACTTTTCAAGGATTTGATATTGCAAAAAATGTGTCGCTCAGACTTAAAAAAATTCTGAAATTACACGAAAGCTAGAATAACTTATCAGATTTGTCTAAAATAAGATCACAGTGTTAAATAAGCAATTTAAGCACAGTAATTAGTAATAATGTATATATTTGAGAATATGGTTATGTATATTGCTTCGTAGCTGTGAACTATGATCAAATGATATCTCTTCCATTTCTAATTCCTTTTTCTTCCATTTGGTACACCTGGATAATTTTAATTTAATATCAGCTTAATAATTATTAATATATTTTATTTAATATTAAAATAATATAAAATGTATTATCTGTGATAGTATCATGGTTTTTATTTGTTTAATAATTATTAAGCTGCATATGTAATAATCTAATGTATTTGATTTAATATTTGTTAATGTTGAACTAATCTAAAATGTATTATTATTAATGTTGTTGTTTGTTTTGTTTGTTTTGTTGTTGTGATTTGGGTTGTTTATTTACAATTCTTTGAAGTGATATGAATTATTTATTTCATTAGTAAAAGTTATTGAAATTATCAGGAGCATATGGTGTATTTTAGAATTTAATTAAAATGTGTCAACATTGTAATTAATTTTTATAAAGCTCTGAGCTTCAAAATAAAATAAGTGATATTGTTTGTTTCGCTCAATCAATGTTTATAATTCACTGGGTCATTCGATGGTAACTTACGTTACATTTAGAACAGTTTACTTCAGTAATTTTAGTAATAAAAGACAAAAGAAAAAAAAAATATTAACAATGCAAAGTTGACATGATTTGTTAATTAAACCTATTCAAAGATAAATTTAGATGATAATGGCCTAATTTTAGTGTTTTTTCTTGAACTCTGCCAGTTATATTTATTATGGTAACTGACATTACTGAAAAAGTAACGTAAGTTGCCATAAAAAATGTAATTTTCATTTTCTAGGTAATTTTTATCCAAATTAGCCTTTGGATAGGTTTAATTGACAAATCATGTCAACTTAACATTTGAAAATTTTTTGGTGTTATATTACTGAAATTACTGCTGTAAATTGTTTTAAATTATAACGTAAGTTACCATGGAATGACCTTAGTATTCAACGACAATCAAAATTGGAATTAATACGTATCCGGTGTCATAAAATGCTATAATTTGAAATAAGTCTTCTAAATTTTTGGGTCAAAATTCATTAAAAAATATATATATATATATATATATATATATATATATATATATATATATATATATATATATATATATATATATTTTTGCTTTTATGATTTTTACGCTTTTAGATTTCGCTCACAAAATTTACATTTTTCCTATAATATATTTTGTAAGTAAGCTGCAGCTTCATACTTTATTTTAAATATGAATTAACTAAGAAATTGTGAGCATAGCAAGTAAAAGTTTTTTAAATGTTTTTTTTTTTAGCTCAAAAGATTAGTTTTGAGATGTTAATGATAATATTCATAGCTGCTGAATCAGAATTTAGTTCAAAAGCGTTTTGAGAAATTTAAATGATCATAGGTATAAAATTTATCACTTGTATGGTTTGGTTATTTTATTTAGTTGTAATTAATGCAGTTTATAAATATAACATATGGAAAGTAATGATGTTTATTAGTAAAACATATTGCGCATTAGTTGCGTTTGGTTGTCCCCCCCTGCTTTTTTTGGAAAAATAACCTTTATGTATAGTGCATAATATAAATAAGTGTTTTATTGAATTCTTCTACGTGTAAAAAGCATATTCTCTTATTTTTTCTAATTATTCTACACTGACTATTACTCATGCTGGTTAAGCTATTTAATACTTATATTTAACTTCTGAGTATTTTTGGTACTTTTATGTCACTCGTGTACAAATCTTTTCAATAACACTTTTTTTTTTTACACACATGAAAATTAGAAACAATATTTTGATATATTTTTTTTCTGCAATTGAATCAAAATGAGTGAAAGGCATGTATTTAAATGCGACATATGTATTAGAAGGAAATGAGTGAATGGTTTATATTTAAAATTAAGTGAATGCAATGCAAATGATGACAAAGGAAAAATATTTGTTGATTTATCGCCTGTGCCGACTAACAGAAAAATACCATATTTTTAAATTATTTTTTATATTACTATGCAAATCGTGAAATGAAGAGTTTTAATGTTATTAATAATTAATGTTATTTTGATTCTGGGTTCGAAATTTTAAGTTTATTTATTAATTATACTATGTTAACTCTCATGGAAAGATGCTTGCAAACTACTAATATTAAACCAATGGTAACTTTACAAATTTATCATTTGCTTTTGAATATTTTTAAATTTTTTCTGTTTTGCGTGGGACATGTCTAATTGGGTATCTTTTTGCCCTTGATTTCAGGTGCAGTTTTTCAGAGGAAAATTTCAGTTTCAGAACTTGTTTCAAAATTAAAAGTGCCCTCAGAAGAAAAAAAAACTGCAACCAAAGAAATAAAAAGTAAACATATTTGGTTAGACATCAGGTTCAGGTTGCCCAGGCCAAAAAGAAAAAAAAAAAAAGTATTGAAATGCAAATAAGAATTTTGAAAAGAACATTGCCGTTGGTTTAACATTTAGTTTCAGTGTTCTTGTGTTACTACTAGAGATGAGAGATATGGCTTTGGGCTCGATTTTTGTACCATTCTTCGAGCTCGGGTGGGCCCGAACTCATTCATTCTGAAATTAACAATTTTATTTATTCTCATACAGAAAAAAATAAAACAACTTTTTTCCCTTAAAAATTACTTATTCCATTTCAAGTCATTTTAATGTTATTTTTATCAGAATGAAAGGGAAACAGAAATAGTGTTTTTTAAGCTCTTTTTAGATGTGTTTGTAACTATATAAATACGAAGCACCTATAGTCTTCATCAGGTTTGTCCATCTGTCTGCATATAACAGCGCAAAAAATACCCAATACCTTGGTTTGAAATTTAATATATATATATAATCGTTGCAGAATTTTGTCAAGTCATTTCAAATTTTAAGAAAATCAAATCAAAACTTAAAAAGATATTAATAAAAGTTTTCTTCATTCTATTAAATCCTATCGTACATAATTAATTCAGTGATATCCCATGACATGTAATGATTCTAGGTTGCCATGTTGATTACGTCATATTTAAGATGGAATCCTATTATTTCCATATTACCTTCTTTTTTTTAGGTATGTCAAGAACATGCTTTTTGGTTTTGATGCACTATTTATTACTTCTTAGTTATTATACCAACTGAAAGTTATTAAATGATTATCTCGCTTCTTTCCAAAAAACTGTCTTAATAGTTCACAATTTAGCTAGTTACACAGTTTATTTTTACTCAATTTTTACTAATGCATTATCTTCCTTTCAGATTGAAATATAAATACCTTTTTCTTCAGATCAATAAAGTTTTCTGCAAAACATTGTCATCATCATAGACCATTATGATACATATTAATATTGTTTCATTTATTATACGTAGTAATCATTATATTCAATAATATTTATAATATAAAGAAATTTTATTTTGTTTCTGTAACTTGTACTTTCAAATAAAAGAAATTTATTAAAGATTTGTTGTCTTTTATTTGACTATATATTTTTATTATAAATGGTATTTCAGGTATTTGCTTGTTTTGTCTATCATGTAAACCTTGATTTAAGAATTGTTTTTAATTATCTATTTATTTTTTATAAAAAAAAAATGGCTAAGATATAAAATGAGAAAAACACTTTCAACATGGTTGAAAAGTATTTATGAATTCAGCTTGTCACACTTGTAAATATACTGTGATTGCATTGTAATTATTAAATGCTAATGATGTTCGCTATAGAGGGTGCTATTTAAATGTGAAATTCAATAAATATAATGCATCAAAAAGTGTTATGGGGACAACAAGTGCTGAAAATGCATTTTTACTGAGTTACGTGTTTTTAAATGGCACATTTAGATATTTCATTTCATTGTATGAAAATATTAAATTTCTTAATAGCTACTGTTGGAGAGTATTTCATAATCTATGCCTAATTTTTCATAATTTGTGTATATTCCTTATACCAGTGGTGCAGCCAGTATCCTTATTTGTAAGGGGTTTTGGAGAATTATTACTCCTTGTGGATACAATATGTGACAAATAAAAACCAATGTAATGAAAAGCAAACATAATAAGTTTAGCATTTATGTGTTTAAAGGTTTCATAGAAAAGCTTCTTTATAATATAAGGTATTTTCAATACAACTTATTAGTTTTTTAAATACTGTGGGAGGAATTTTGAAATGTCACCTTCTTTTGCTGCTGCAGTGTTTATACAAATTAAGGGCTGTGCATATATAAAATTATCATTTTAATGTGTGTGGGAGGGGGGGGGGACCTGACGTTTGATTGTCATAAGATATTTTTGGGGAAAGTTTTTTTTTTTTTTAATCCAAACGATATTTTTTGTTTTAGTGCTTTAATTTTTTTCTTTACATCAAAATAGTCTTATACCTTTTTAAATAGTAAGTGTAGTTAGATGTTAATTGATATACAGTTGTTTAAATGTAAAATCATATCTTTATGCAAACGCAAACATATAAAAATAAAAAGGATTTTTAAACATTGATGATGATTTCATTAAGGTGTGTGTGTGTGTATGGGGGGGGGGGTGTCGAGGAATGATAACGTATGATATTGTAAGTGATGGGGTGGGGACTAAAATTACCTAAATGTTGATAACATTATGTATGTACAACACCATACAATAGTTTTAGAACGGGAGTAAAATTATTGCAAATTTAAAACAATTATCAGATTTCTCAGCCCTATTTTCAACCATCTGCTATAGTTTATAATTTTAAAAAAATGTTATTTAATTTTCTAATGCAACTTTTTCTTTTATATTGCCACAAAAAGAAAATGGGTATGAGTATTATTTTTATAAATCAATTAAAAATCAGACTCACTGTATTTTCACATGCAAAAATGGCATCATTTTGAACAGATAATGCATATTTTTCATATATAAATTTTTAAGCCTTTACTATAAGTGTTACCATAGTACCTTTATTTAAATGTAACATCACGACTAAAAGTATATAGAAAATGGCGTCATTTTCATGTAATCATTGTAGATTTAATTTTCACAAGCGATAATGTAAGTTTCCATTTAAAAATATTGTTTTATCATCAGGTGAGGACAATAATTTCTCTTCTGAAATTAATGTCTATTATCTATAAAGTAAAAGCTTTATTTTCAAATTGTCCAAAAGTAAAATTTCACGAAATGTTACATTTAGTTCCTTTTTTTTCCAGTTACATGTGCCAAATAAATTCTGTATTCTCCCTTATAAAACAGCGGGAATTTATTATTATTGTGTCAAAGTAATTAATTTTTTCCTCATTGTTGTTTTAAAGATTTATTGCTCAGAAGGTAGTGTCACAGATGATAATAATATAAATAATGAGACAGGCAGTTAACTGTTGCACCAGAGAGTGGTGTTGCCGTAGCAACATCATACGCTCTGCTGCAATGTGAAATGAGTGGCAACCTGATTACTGGTGATGTCTTCGATTAGGTTTTCCATCAGTGTTGGTATTCATTTCACATTGTAGCAACATAATGTCAACATTAAAGCCAAACCATACATATAACAATTAAGAAAACAAAAGTAAGCTCCTACGGTCATTTTTTAAATGAAGAATTGAAGCAGTTATCTCTTTTGTCAGGGGGTCGTCCCTGCCCTCCTGGACCCCTGTTTAAGGTAATTTCTGAACACTTAAGGGACAGTTTCCCTTTTCAACAATTTTCTTTATTTTAAATATGATTCAAATGGTGAACTCACTGAATTTCAATGTTCAACTAAAAGTACATTTTGAAAAATTTTTATAAAAATTTGAATTTTTTAAATCTCTACTACTTTTTAAAAAAATTGATATTTTTGCCCTTTTTTAGATTTTCAAATGTGTACTACACAAACTTGCACATGGATTTTTAGACATATCTAATATTACATTTATTATGATTTTTTTTACTGATATATATATAGTGCAAAACGATGAAATCTAACATATCTTCATATACTTTTTTTTTTTTTTAATAACAAAAAACCTAAATGCTAATTCCATGCGCAGATTTATCACATATGTAATAAAGAACATGCACCAAAAAAAAAGCTTAAAAATCTCTATCTCAAATACAGAAAAAGCCTTAAAACATGAAAGTGAAGAAAATATGAAAATGGAGAAAAAGCATTTAAAGTTTTAATTTGTGTGGTAATTGCGCTGAGTGTTTTAACAAAATTTACAATACCTCGCGATATATTTACGGTATGGATAAAAATGAGGTATCAAAATATTCACAATTAAACAGGCTTTCATTTAATATTAAAAAAGAAAAATCAATTTTTTGACCAATTTTAAGGTAAACTGCCCCCTTAAATCAAAGGGAAAAATAAATGTAATTTTTATTTTGTGGAAAGGAGGGATCGTACCCCTTTCCCAGACATTAACAA
Organism: Maratus speciosus; assembly: GCA_963932465.1. Classification (NCBI taxonomy): domain Eukaryota; kingdom Metazoa; phylum Arthropoda; class Arachnida; order Araneae; family Salticidae; genus Maratus; species Maratus speciosus. The sequence goes on along the minus strand of OZ010790.1, from coordinate 169,199,956 downwards.
AAAAAAAGATTCATTTTCTCTCTGTGTTTCATTATTTTAAACTGTTTGAAAAGAATAAATTTTATTTTTTTCAGAGTCAGAGAAAAAGAAAATTAGGGGGCAATTGCATTTTCTTGCTTTCCTTGTGGGCAATGAGCTTAGAAAAACACGTAATTTTTGTTAATTTACACGTAATTAATGTCTGTGCAAAAGAAATTACGGCGCAAACAATTCTGACACGTTCATTTCGATACGAATACGAACGTAAACAAACAAACACGACTGTCCCTCCCTTCCCCCAACCTGCAAATATACGCATGCGCAAGCCAAGTTCTTATGCCGTAGTGTGGACGCAATTTTTTCGATTCTTGGACCTGAAAGACCCAACAGACCTGACAGGCCACATAGTGTAAACGCAGCATAAAATCCGTTGAACCTGACACTAAGGGGTCTCTACCCTACAACATATATTAAAATAATCAAAACCTGTGATTAACAAGGTTGGCCCTCTCCTTGTTAGTTTAAATGTTTATCTAGAACCGGAAGCCCATCTAGGCGCGTCTTGTGTGCTAAAATGGTTGTTTATTTTATAATATGATCTCTTTGATGCATGTTTGCTTAATTTTCTAGGTCTAGTGCTATCTATACACAGTTATTGAAATGAATTATTATAGTTGCTTAAATCAAAATAGATTACGAGAATTATTTTTGTCCAAATCGCACTCTCGGGCGCCAATTATTTATTTTTTAATTAAATTGAAAATGAATCCTTTGATTTAGTCTACGCTTTATATATATGTATTACTTTTAAAGGTGTAGGGGATTATCTTTTTAAGCATGCTGTTTATGCTCATACAACACCACAATTGTCTCTAAAGGTATACTTATATATATTACAAAATATAAAATTTGTTTCACCAATGTTAACATTATTCTATACAAATTTTCCTTTTAATAATGTTCCATATATTATACCGGCTTATTAACCACTTCACCGTCTGCCCCAAGATAACTCGGTGATAAAAGCACTGTTTCCCCATACCTGTCGCCGGTGAAGTGGTTAAAGTAAACCTATTCTTAAACTAATCTATCAATCTCCATATGTAAAGTATAAAATCTTAATCTACCTAATAATATTCATTCCAAATTGCTTAAATGTGAAAATGTCGCTAACTACTTCTATTCCTTAAATAAAAAACCCTTTTATTATTTAAATCCCTATTAAATTTCACTATTATTTCCCGTGTATATCAAACCCCACTAAATTCTTTGTTTAATTGCTAAAATGTCACTAGTCCGAAATTATTCTGTTCTAAAAAACCTATTTATTTAAAATGATTCTTTTATTAAAATATCAATGTGTCTATTATCATATTTCAATGCTTTAATATCCTAGTTTTATTCCACATGAATAAATTCATTTTTTCTGTTCTGTTAAAATTATCGTCTGGCAATCTAAAATCTATTTTCAGCCAGTACTTTCTTGCTCAGAGTTTATTTTTTATTTACGCATTGTGTACCTGATTTCGAGGCTACGGAGTGTTCTAAAAAGAAGTTTTGGTGCTACGGAAATTGAATCACCTCAACATTATTCCACCGGAACTGTTTCCCCATACCCCAACATTATTTCACCGGAACTGTTAATAAGTCCCTCTTAAAGAGGTTACGATTGCAGAAGGGAAATCAAGTGACTTGATTTGTCACTTTACGCTAGATTAACAATATATGCACGAGCAACCAGATCAGAGAGACGAGAGACGGAGGATTTTTTGGGTTTAAAGAGTTCTGTTCGAAACTTTTTCCGAAACGTCTGGTACCCACTACGACTGTCAGGTTCCAACCCATCGATATTTATACAGTACCTAATAAGATTTGTGGTACCTGAATAACATCTTTTCTTCGGTAATATCATGTTAATAAGGCTAAGAGCTTATCATGTAAAGACGATTTGAAACTCCGAATGCCACATAGAAATTATTAAATATTCATTTTAATAACGAGTGCTTGAACAATTCTCCGGCTTATTTGTTCCTGATTACTAATAGAGCTTAGAAATACAAATTTCGACTGCTTTTTTATGGAATACACCTATTTTGTTAGTAATATAACTATCCGACCTATGCCTGGTGTCAATATATGGAAACCCAAATTGAAAGAGATTTCCCCAATTGTCTTTTTTAGCTCCAATGTGTCACTTTATCACATACTAGCAAACTCCGTGGCTTTGCTTGCGTAATATTTGAAATATGCCAAGTGATATTTATATGTCTATTATTTATTAAAGAAATTATACTTTTAGGAATAATTAAAAAATTACTATTTAAAACACAGGTTGACTAAACTTCATTATTACACTGCAATAGGCACAAATTAGTTTTAAATTAATAAAAAGAACTAAAACTAAATAAATGGTAATTTAGAAGATATTTTGAAACTTTTATGCTCAATTAATACGCTCATTTCAATATTCATATGAAGTTTTGAATTTTTTAGAAACCATCTTTCTTACATCTTAAAATTAACCATCATGCCAAAGTCCAAGCTTCTTGTTTAACGGTCTACCCTTTCTCTCAACATAAAATGCTATGTTGAAATAGGGACTGTCACCATTAATTTGCCAACAATAATTTTGAAATCGGTTTAATATTTCCTAATATTCCACAGAAACGTACTTTAGAAAGCTTTTAACGGCCTTTTTTAGAACGTTTGTTGTTACTGCCAATCCCAAGGGGTTGAGTCACCGGCATAAAATATAGCCTGTGTAGGATTAGAGACTGTCACCATTCTCATTCGCAACTATTACTTTTATAATCGGTTTATATTTCTTGAGATTGCACAGAAATCCTAATTCAGGACTTTTTTAGAACGCTTTTCGTTTCTCCCCTTCGCTTTCCCCCTTTTTAATTCGAATTTACTTTCGACTGTTCTTAGAGGGCATTTATATGTTATAAGTAACTACCATGCCATATTTAATGTATCTAGACTCTTTAGTATCACAGAAATCGCAATTTAGAATGTTTTATGCTCCTGAAACCCTCTAGTGGTAGTGGTACCAAAATAAAATATAGCTTATGTTTGAGCAGGTTCTATCACCAGCAATTTCCAACCATTATTTTTTAAATCATTTTAGTATTTGATAAGATTGTAATTTAGAACACTTTTAGAACGCTTTTTGCTCGCTTCATCCTCTTAAATTTGGAATTTTCTTTCCACGGTTCCTAGAAAGCATTTGCATCTTGTAAGTAATTACCATGCCAAATTTCAAAATGTTAGACCAAATTTCTAAACTATCGCACTTCCAAGTGAGTAATTTATAATAACTCACGTTCTGGTGGCGAAATTTTGATTTTTTTTTTCTGCTTAAACAAAATTTCACAACTTTATGAACAATAGTTTTGTCTGCAGACAACCTCAAAGTAGGGTCGTTTAATTATGGACACCTTGATGTGCGTTCGCCTCTATGGAGAATGCCAATTTCTAGGCAGGTTTTTAAATTTTTTGACCGTTTGTTAATTGATATAAAATGTGTTTAAAACATTTGTTGTTTTGCTTCTATCTTAAAAAATGGCTGAAATATGGCAGTTTGAAACTCTAAGGTAGCTGACAGTTTGAAAAAAGACATGCTTAGTTACATCCAAATCGGTTTATAAATAACAGTGCTATCACATGACAAAAATCAGGTATATATTTTACATAAAAATTTTTATTTCGCGAAAATCCTTTAAATCCTGATTTTCAGGCATATTCACTATTTCCCTATTTCTTAATAATATCTATTAGATATTCCTGTTTAATTTCCCTTTAATTTTAAAACGCGTATATTAATAATTATCTTATTCAAAATCTTATTCTAAAGTTTTTAGTCCTTTGATATTTTTTTCAGCTATTCCATCTATAATATTCTGAGAGAAGTTAATTTTAATTTTCGAATGTTTTAAAAAGCCCTTTTGTTATTTTTATTTCCAATCTTTATTCCACAAATCTAGTTTCCCGCGCATCTCGACACTTGATATTTTACTTCAAAAACATTACTCTACTAGGTAAGGGATTCTTTCGCCTCGGGTCACTCCCCTCTCGCGTGATTAGCTGAGCTAATGACGTGAGTGCGCCTTTCACTGATTGGTTCATTTGCATACTACGTCGGTATTTCTTTCCCTCCGAAGGTTAACGAAAAGCCGATGCACTGAACTCGGTTCAGAGATTCTGTTTGCTTTTCAAGTGCTAAAGAAGATGTTATCTGACATCTCTGCAATCTTGTAGCTTTAAAATTTACCCCATATCTTACACGACAATTTACCTTCACATATATACATATATATATGCATATACAGGGTGTTGCCGAATTTGAGTGATAAATTTAGAAGGTTGATAGTAAGAACAATATGGAAAGTTACCACAGAACATGGGGTCGCAAACCCGCAAATCACTTATTTAGTCACAAATACAAGTTTCATCCTAAGTAAACTTGGATTGACGGTAATATTTTTCAGAAAAATAAAAACATTGTATTGAAAATGAAGAAATATGTACTGTGTTTGGTGTGAAATATTATAATAACAGAAAAAGTTCTAAAAAAAACAGGGTGAACAAGCAACCGATGATACCGTATAAACTGGTAATCCCATTCCAAAATGTGAAGCGTTAAAAGCATACTTCTGGCGCGTATAATGAAAACATCTTCAACATTTTATTATTATTATTATTATTATCACATTTACAGCAAAAGTAAGAATGTTTGTTAACAGTTTTATAATAATATACTTCAAAAGTTTTCTGAAAGTTATTACCTTCAATCAAAATTGAGTTAGACACCCTGTATTTTTGATTAAATACTTGGTATGCGACCCCATGTTCTATGGTAATTTTTCATCCACTTCATGCATAGTATCACCTCTTTGGATATGTCGGTCGAATTCGTCAACACACTGTATATATATATATATATATATGTATATATATATAATACAGTATGTCCACATATAATCTGACCGACGTTTATTTTCGCAACCGTTGGTCCTAGATGCTTACTTCTAATCACAAAAATGGTTTAAATAAGGTAAAGAATTATTTTTAAAGCGATTTAGGTCAAAAAAAACATTTCTTAAAAAAAATACGAAATTTAAATTTTTATACGGTCCCCCGGCCCTATAAGTTATGTTTAGTAAAATTTTACTATTACACTCAAGTGAGACAAAAAAAAGTCCCGCTCATATAACACTAAAATCGACCGAGCTATGAAACCTTAAAAATGCACCACTTTACTGCATCTGAACACAGATGAGTTCCGCCATGCTTTGAGGGGTCATATACAAAGTGCTTAAAGTATTCGAAGAACTTATTCCACGTGTATCTGCGCTTTCAAAAAAATTGTACAAGCATTACGATAGAGTTAACTTTTATTAAGTTTCAGATCGACTAAAATAATTGTATTTTAACATATGTTTTATTTTGTAAGGATATGAGACTGTTTCTTTTCATGATTTCTTTTAACAAAAATTATGTTATTTTTATAAGTTTTTATTTAACTTCAACGATCGTATGTATGTTTTTCCAGTTCAAAATTTGTACTCGAAATTTAACTCACTTTCAAATATCCGATCGAGATTAAATTTTACATACTGACATAAATCCGGTGACTATCTAATATTATGATTTTCGGTGGTTACCATTTATACTGATTTTACAGGATAACACAAACAATTTCGGATAAATTACCGCCAAGAAATTTAAGAAAATGTTTTAGATTAGATAACACAAGGTTGATTGTATTATCTCTGATGCTTGTTTTTTTTTTTTTTACTTTTATGTAATTTTTAGCACTGATTCTGAGAATTTCTTTAATTTTTAATTTATCATGTCAGGATGTTTTCGCAAATCATAAATTGTCAAATTTAAAAAATAACAAAAATCGGATACTATAAAATAGAGGCTGTATTTTTTAACTTTTTATAATGATTGTTTATGCACTATTTAGCACTGAATCTAAAAATGACCTTCATTTACGGCCATCACGTTAGAAATTTTTGCAAATAGTAAATGTCAAAGTTAAAATATAGCGAAAATCTGATACTATAAAACAAATATAAAACGTTTTTTATTTAATTTTATTTTATTTATTGCAACAATTTATTTAATTTTTTGGCTTATACTGGGATTCTTACAGCTTAACAGCTGAGGGGTCCGATGAGGTGGGGGAGGGGTTCAATTTTAATTTTGAAATTTATAATTTGCGAAAAATCCTGACGTGATGTTTAAAAATGAATGTCATTTACGGATTCAGCGATAAAAATACATAAAAATAAATTATCAAAAGTTAAAAACACAACAATGTCATCTATTTTATAGTACCAAATTTTCGCTATGCTTTCTTTTTTTAACTTTAAAATTTACGATTTGCAAAAAATCTTTACGTGATGGTAAAAAATGAATGTAAATTTCGGATTCAGCTGTACAGACATAAGAATCAATTATCAAAAGATAAAACTGTTAATTTTCATCATTTTATTTAACAAAAATTCGGGTTTTTTTCTTCTTATATGTTTATTACAAATTGTATATTTTGCATTAATATGTCAGAATGATTAAAGATTTCAAATTTATATCACAATGTTAATTTTACTCTCAACCATTTTTTAATATATCTGACGTAATTATATTGCTACTAAATTTGTGAATGACCCCTAATTTGCTGCAAAAAATATGCTCCAACTTTAACCCTTTGAGCTCCGGGTTATTAAAATTTAAAAAAATATGCTAGAAAAACACTTAAAATGTGATTAGGGGACTGTCTGAAATTGAACCATGTGATTAAAAAATTTTTTTAAATACCCCCTTTAGGTTGGGGGACGTGGGAAGTTTTTCCACCATCAGAGCTCTAGAGCATTCATTTCAATACGCTAATACAAGAAATGACACCGCAAAGTTATTCTAAAATTACTATAATTGCTGAAATTTTAACATATTTTAAGCAGTTACATTGTTTAAACAAATTCTAAGACTATTAAAATATTTTAAAAATTTATTAAATGAGAAAATTCAAAATTTAAAATTTTTTAAATCATAATATAAAAATATTAACTAATCAAATTTTAAGATGAAACAGATGTTTAAAATATTTAATTTTTGTTTAGAAATATTTAAAACATAATAAGCTCGTCAATCTGCTGAATTAAACACAAATTTAAATTCCTTGGAATTAAATTATAAGCATCTAAATTTTGGTTCTGAAACACTGCCTGGTATGTAATTTTAGTGCTGCCATCTAGTGACAAAGCACATTTTTGTAGTCCTTAGAACTCTGCTGGTAGAAAATTCTACCATTACTCATTTCTATCCCCTGTAATTATTTAAATTTTCAGTTTAGTGATTTGCATGTAATTATTATTAAATGTTTGATGTGTCCAAGAGAAAAAAATGTTATCTCCTTTGAAAAATATTTCTTTATAATGCTTGAAAAATACAAAATTTCTAAACCTTCAAAATTGGAGTGTTTTTAAGGTCGCATTAAAAACCTACTAGATATTTGCAGAGAATAGTGCTGCCATCTAGATTTTAAGAAGACAAGTAAAATCTACAAAACCCAGTTTTTGCTTTTAAAATGGAGAGTTTTTGCAGGAAATTAAAAGATTTTGATTTTATGTGGGTGAAAATTCCCCCGGCAGAGCTCAAAGGGTTAAGCAGTTATTACTCGGTCAATTTTAATCGTAGAGTAATGGAACATTTTTGTCTTACTTGTCAGTGTAACAGGAAAATTTCACTAAATATAACTTATAGGAACGAGAAACCGTACAAAAATTTAAAATTAGTAATTTTTTTAATAAATGTTTTTCTTGATCCAAATCACTTAAAATATAATTCTTTACCTTATTTAAACCATTTTTGTAATTAGAAGTATGCATCTACGACCAACGGTTGCGAAAATAAACGTCGGTCAGATTACACATGGACACACTGTATACAGTGTATATATACAGTATATGTACTTTAATTATGTTTATACAGGATTTAAAATATACTTACAAATCAGTGGAATTGATATGGGTACTAGCTACTCATCTACAGCTACTAACTTATTTTTATATGAGTTTCAGTACAGTATTAAAATACGGTAATAAAGCTGATGTCCCTCGCTTATAGATACATTGACGACTTGATCATTTTAAACTACAACAGTGACGTTAATGAAATTTCTCAAGAAATTTCTCCTGATTCCCTGACATTAAAGAAAACAAATGATCATGGATTGGAGCCTGATTACATTGATTTAAAAATTATTTTAATAGGTAACAAAGTTCAGATTTCTGTCTACTATAAACATAATAGTTTTCAATTTAATGTTAATCAGCTCTTTCACTGGTCCTCCAACATTTACAAACGTACATACATTAATATCATTATCAGTCAAATATTTCGATTTTTTAGAATTTGTATAGTTAAACACCTGTTTCAAAAAGAATTATTGCATTTAAAAAGTAATCTATAGTATTGCAAAAACAACATTCCTTTAAACTTTATAAAAAATATTCAGATTTTGCAGATTTTCTTCATTATTGAACGTTTGCTTTTCGACGTCAGTGAATGACTCATATTGCCTAAAACCTGTTTAAAGGCGGTTTTATGATCATGTGCAGTGTCGATTGGCAATAGACCTGGATCGAATTTGGATTGGTAGTTTGGAAGATGGGTTCTGACTTGTTTAGTTTGTTTTATGTTTTATATTTTTGGTGTGGCAACGTGGCTGAGTTGGTGAAGTGTAGTTTTTTTCGACGACCATAATTTTGCATCTTTTACTATATTCCAGGTGAGGCATTGTAGCCATGGAGTGTTTAACATTTGATTTTGCTACTCAATGTTCTAGCCGAAACCCACTGCCACTAATGCATATTTTATATACATTTTTGAATGATCGGCTGCTTTTGAAATATAGCCCACTGCCGATAAGGCCGCAGCCTGTTTTTTTCCTAGTTCTTTCTGTATTTTCTGTTAAAATTTTAAAAACAGTCATATTTTTTTTTCTTGTTCTGTGAGGGGTACGCTAGTTCAAGCTAAATATATTCTTTTACTAGTTTATATATATATACAGGTGATTCAAAAGGTCATGTCCAAACGGCACGTGTGGGTGTGTCAGGTCATGAGGAGTGAGAATTACATAGGAACTGGGGGTCGGAAATTCGATCGTGACGGTGCAATTGCATCATGACCGTGACGCAAAGAAAAAATAAATTGTGTAAAAAGGCCTTTATTTTACGAAAACTTATTCGAAATACAAATGAAAAATGTTACAACTCTTGACAGGTGCTCTTAATGTGCACCATTAGCTGTGATGCATGCTTCACATCGGAGATTCCTGGCCAATTAGAACATGTTTGCGATTCCATGAGGCGACGATGTGATTAATGCATTACAGATAATTGGCGCACACTTTGAGCACTTGTTATGAGTTGTAACTTTTTTCATTTGTATTTTGTTCTTCGATTATGTTTTTTTATAAAATAAAGGGATTTTTAGACCGTTTGTTATCTTTTGTTTGCGTTACGGTCACGATGTAATTGCACCGTCATGATCGCGTTTCCGACCCCACCCCCCTCCCCCAAATCCTATGTAATTCGTACTCTTCATGACCTGACATGACCACACGTGCCGTTTGGACATGAGCTTTTGAACCAACTTGTATATATATATATATATATATATATATATGTATACAGTGTGTCCACGTATAACCTGACCTACCTTTATTTTCGCAACCGTTGGTCCTAGATGCATACTTCCAATTACAAAAATGGTTTAAATAAGGTGAAGAATTATTTTTAAAGCGGTTTGGGCCAAGAAAAACATTTACTAAAAAATTACGAAATTTAAATTTTTATACGGTCTCCCGGTCCTATAAGTGATATTTATTAAAAATTTACTGTGACACTAACATGTAAGACAAAAAGAGTCCCATTCAGCTAACATTAAAATTGACCGAGTTATGAAACTTTGAAATGCATGACTTATGCCACTTTTTTTCATATCAAAACAGATGATTTCGACCATGCTTTCAGGGGTCGTGTATAAAGTACATAAACTTATTTCAAGGTATCTGCGCTTTCAAAGAAATCGTACAAATATTACGATTAACTTTTATTAGTTAAGTTTCAGACTAGTTAAAATAATTGTATCTTAGCATATGTTTTATTTTGTAAGGATTTGAGGCTATGATTTCTTTTAACTAAAATTATGTTATTTTCATAAGGTTTTATTTTACTTGCAATGACCGTCTTTCCAGTTTAAAATATGTACTTGAACTTTAACTTACTTTCAAATGTCCGATCGAAGTCAAATTTCACATACTGAGTTAAATCAGATGACAATGCAATATTATTATGATTTTCTACTCTTACCATCTTATACATACTTATATTAGAGGATAACAGAAAAAAATTCGGATAGATTACCGTCAAGAAGTTTAAGAAAGAGTTTTAGATTATATAACATAAACCTGCGATGGTTGTGTTTTTTAACTTTTATAATTACATTTTATGTATTTTTTAACGCTGAATTAAAAAATTACCTTTACTTTTAACCATCATGTCAAGATTTTTCGCAAATCGTAAATTTCAAGGTTAAAAAATAGCGAAAAATCTGATACTATAAAATATATGTAGGACTTTTTTATTCCGTTTAATTTTATTTAATTCAATAATTTATCATATTTTTTGGCTTATGTTAGGTTTCTTACAGCTAAACATCTCGTGGGGTCCAGTAACGTTGGGAGAGGAGGGGCGATCAATTTTAACTTTTAGCTTTTTAACTTTGAAATTTGCGATTTGAGAAAATTCCTGACTGATGGTTTAAAATGAATGCCATTTTCGGATTCAGTGCTAAAAAATACATAAGATTAAAAGCTAAAAACATGCCACAACCCAAAATTTGAAAGACAGTGTAATCTAACAGCATTTCAAAATATGTATCATTTTGTAAAGAATTGAGGCTGTTGTTTTTCATCCTTTTATTTAACAAAAATCTGCTATTTTTATCCTCTTATAATGTTCAGTACAAATTGTACATTTTGCAGTAATTTGCCAGAATGATTTAAGATATAAAATTTTTATTGCAATGCTAATTTTACTCTCAACCATTTCTTTAATATATTTGACGAAATTATATTTCTGCTAAATTTGTGAATGACCCCTAATATGCAGTACAAAATATACTCCAACTTTAAACAGCTATTACTCGGTCAATTTTAATCGTAGAATAACGGGACATTTTTTGCCTTACTTGCCAGTGTAACAGGGAAATTTTACTAAATATAACTTATCGGACCGAGGGACCGTATAAAAATTTATATTTTGTAATTCTTCACTAAATTGTTTTTTAGCTTCAAACTTTTTTTTTATCTTAACCCTACACCTAATTTTGACCCTTTTTGTAATTGGACGTATGCATCTAGGACCAACGGTTGCGAAAATAAAGGTCGGTGAGGTTATACGTGGACTCACTGTATATATACATCAACATTTGTATTGTAAGTGGTTTTGGGGTCTTGGTCCATGATCGGTGAAAATATGCAGAAATGTTCCCGAATTGTTTTCCTCTGGACGGCTGCAAAAGATAGCTTTTTATTTTTTGGAAAGAAAGCTTTCTAAAACAAAAGAAAGAAAAACAATGAAAAACATTCTGCTGAAAGTTAATTTTTTTAAGCAGAAAACCTTTTGTTATTTTCATTTTTACTATTTTTTCTTCTGTTGTCTTTTCTTATCTACTATTTGTTTTTCTTATTTAGTGCGTCGTCTTTTGATCGATTTCACTATGAAAAAAGGTGAAACAACGAAAAGTGTGGAACCACTTCGTTGCATTTTTGCTGCTGAGATTTTTTTCAAATTGAAAGAAAGTAATAAAAAAATTTAAAAGAAATAAAAATATCACATAAAATGACTGGAAGAAATTTTTTGAAAAAACATTCCGGAACGAAATCAAAGTAAGTCCAACAATATTTTTTCGAGCACTAATAAAGCATAAATGTAATAATATTACATCGGCTGCTATACCTTATCTTTCGCTAATAATATCACAATAATTTTAATAACAATTATAATAATATGAATTACTGATAGGAATGTTTAAATCACTTTTAGACCAAGTTAAAGTAAATCTGGATAATTCACTGTAAAATATTGTGTTCAAACTAGTAGTATTTTAGTTCTGGTGACATTTTTCAAAACTAATATTTTGTCTTTTTTGTTCATTTTGCAGGGCAGTTTATTCTTTAATATTACTTATTTAAAATTTTTGCAGATTTGAAAATTCATTAATTTCTTATATCTCTGATACATCAAAATTGTTTGATAAAAACTACCAGTTTCAACAGAATTTACCTTATAAAGCAGATAATTTATAGGGGGTATACATAATTAAACAATCCTACTTTAAAGTTGCCTACAGACAAAACAACTGTTCATAAAGTTGTGAAATTTTGTGAAAGATATAGTAAAGGGATGGGAATTTGATTAAGCAAAAAATATATATATATATATATATTAAATAAATAGTTTAAAATTTCGCCACCAGAGGTCGATTTTTAATAAATTACACATTTAACATTACGATAGTTTAGAAAGTTTATTTATTAACTTAACATTATTCTAAAGACAGCAACTCACGACATGTTCCTAGCATGAGCTTTCCCAGGACGCACCGCGGTCAACTGTGGAACATGCTATCTTACGATACCAGGTGGTGCCTGAAAATCATGACCATCATGCGGAACATGTTTGGTTATAACAAAATTTGTTAAGCTATCGTAAATGTATGCTAAATGTGTAATTCGTTTAAAAACGGCCTCCTTTTTTTTTTTTTTTTTTTTTTTTTTTTGCTCAAACAAATTCCCATATCTTTATTATGTCCTCCAGAAAATTTCACAACATTTTGAACAGTAGACTGTAGTCTGTAGACAACTTTAAAGTAGGGTCGTTTAATTATGGATATCATGTATGTGCGTTCGCTTCTAAGTAGAATATGCCAATTCCTGGGCAAGCTTTTAAATTTTTTGACCACTTATTAATTGATATAAAATTTGTGCAAAACATTTGTTATTTTGTTTCTATCTTAAAAAATGTCTGAGGTATAGCAGTTTGAAAATCTAAGGCTGACATTTTGAAAAAAACATGCTTAGTGACATCGAAATCGGTTTATAAATAACAGTGCTACACATGACAAAATCATATATATATATACACATATATATATGTATATACAGGGTGTTTCCGAATTCGACCTATAAATTTAGAAGGTTGATAGTAAGCAACAACAGCATGGAAAATTGCCATAGAACATGCGGTCGCAAACCACTTATTTAGACATAAATACTAGCTTCATTCCAACTAAGCTTGGGTTAATAATTTTGGGTAAAAAAAGCATTGCATCAAAAAAGGAATGATAGGTACCGTGTTTTGTGTGAAATGTTATAACATCACGAAAAGTTCTGGAAAAACAGGGTGAAGAAGTAATGGATGATATCGTATGAACTGGTAATCGCAGTCAAAAATGTGAAGCGTCAAGAGCATACTGCTGCCGCATATAATGGAAACTTCTTCCACTTTTTTATATTATCACATTTACAACAAAAGTGAGAATGTCTTTTAAAAGATTTATTATAATGTACTTTAAAAGGTATACTTCAAAATTTTTCTGAAAGTTGTTACCTTCAATCGAAATTGAGTTAGCGTAAAACACCCTGTATTTTTGATAAAATACGTGGTTTGCGACCCCATGTTCTATGGTAATTTTTCAGCCCCTTGATCGTTACTATCCTCCCCTCTGAATTTCTCTTGCATTTTATTCATGATTTCACAGTTTTTGTTGGTGGTTGGCAGTGTTGCCAGATTGGGGACTTTTTTGTATCCAGATTCTTGTCTGTCACCGCTTTTTTGAAATGGGAATATTCGGTCTATTTAAAAATAGATTAAAAATTCCAAAAAATAAGGCGAATTATACTATTTTAAAAAATTGGTTACAGCCGAATAATCTGAATTTAAAAAGTCCCCAATCTGGCAACACTGGTAGTCGGTAATGTTTATTTAATGGTTATATATATATATAAATCAACATTTGTATGATAGGTGGTTTGAGTGTCTGGGGTCACGATTGATGAAAATATACGGAGATTTCTGGAATCACTTTCCTCAGGATGGTTCTACATTCTTAATTTTTGTGATGTAAGCAACCTAAAAGAAAGGGTATATCAATAGTTAACAGGGAATATAAGTTAGAAAATGTTTAAAATATAATAATTGTATGAAAATAAAATGGATTTCACGGTAAAAGATTTTAGCCTAATGTAAAAATATATAAACTTAACAAAAATGAAGGAGTAGATTCTTAAAAATTCTATTTTTCATCCTGAGAATCTTCTCTTTTAAAGAAGAAAATCCTTTGGTATTGTCTTTTTTTTTGTGGTCTTTAGTTTTCACGTAATGTTTGTATTCTTTTTCTTTAGAGTTATTGTTAACTTTTGATAGATTGCTTTGTGGAAGAGGGACGAACTGGACATTGTGAAATGATTTCACTGCACATTTATGCTGCTCAGATTGTTTTTGTTGTTGTTGCTAGACTGAAAATAAAGAAAAATATAAAATACTAGTAAACCCCGCGACTTTGCTTCCGTAATATTTGAAATATGTCAAGTGATATTTATATGTCTAATTTTTATTAAAAGAAATTATACTTTTAGGAATAATTCGAAAATTACTATTTAAAACACAGTTTGACTAAACTCATTATTACACTGCATTAGGCAGAAATGAGGCTTAAATTAATAAAAAGAAATTAAACTAAATAAATGATTATTTAGAAAACATTTTGAAACTTTTATGCTCAATTAATACGCACATTTCAGTATTCATTTGAAGCTTTGAGTTTTTAGAAACCATCTTCTTACATCTTAAAATTAACCATCATGTCATATTCCAAGTCCTACCACATCTCTCAATATAAAGGGCTATGTTGAAACAGGAACTGTCACCATTAATGTGCCAACATTATTTTGAAATCGGTTTGTTATTTCCTGATATTCCACAAAATTGTAATTTAGAAAGCTTTTAAAGGCCTTTTTTAGAACGTTTGTTGTTCCTGTGAATACCAGGTGGAAGAATCTTCGGCACAAAATGTGGCCTATGTAGGCTCAGAGTCTGTTACCATTGATTCGCAGCTATTAGTTTTATAATCGGTTTATATTCCCTGAAACAGCATAGAAATCGTAATTTAGGACTCTTTTAGAACGTTCTTCGCACCTCCTCTTCACTTCACCCCTTTTTAATTCGAATTTATTTTTGACAGTCCTTCGAGGGCATTTATATTTTATAAGTAACTACTATGCCATATTTGAAGTTTCTATCCTCTTCAGTGTCACAGAAATCGCAATTTAGAAAGTTTTTTGTTCCTGCAACCCTTTGGTGGTAGTGGCACATGCTTAAAATATAGCTTATGTTTGAGCAGGTTCTATCACCAACAATTTGTCACCATTATTTTTTTAATCGATTTGGTATTCGATAAGATTGCATAAAAAATGTAATTTAGCACGTTTTTAGAACGCTTCTCGCTCACTTCATCCTTTTAAATTTCGAATTTTCTTTCGACTGTTCAGCAGCTGCATCTTGTAAGTAAATACCATGCCATATTTCAAAATGTTAGACCCCTCAGTTGTGCAAAAAGCGCAAATGAGAACATGTTTTGGTCTTGCAACCCCCAGATGGTAGTGACAGCAACATAAAATATAGCCTATGTTGGAGCAGGGATAGTCACCATCAATTTCCAACCATAACTTTTGAAATAGGTTTTGTATTTCCTGAGATTGTGTAGGAATCGAAATTTAGAACGTTTTTAGAGCGCTTTTCGCGCATTTTCACGCCTTTTAAATTATCAATTTTTTCAAAACTGTTCTTAAAGGTCGTTTATACCTAATAAATATGTACCTTGCCTAATTTCAAGTTGCTAGCCCCTACCGATCACAAAAATCGAAATTTAGAACGTTTTTTGCTCCTGCAACCTCCAGGTGATAGCAACACCGACATGAAATAGTGTCTATGTTAGAGCAGAGACTGTCAGCATCAATTTCCTACCATTAATTTTGAAATCAGTTTGATTCTTCCTAAGATTGCTCACAAATCGGCATTTAGAACGTTTTTAGAACGCTTTTCTCGCATTTTCACCCCTTTTAAATTTCAAATTTTTAAAGAAATGTTCTTAGAGCTAATTTATATCGAATAAATATATACCATGCAAAATTTCATGAATCTAGGTCCTTCCATAATTCAAAAATCGCATTTTTAGAACGTTTTTTGCTCCTGCATCTCCTCTAGGGTAGTGGTAACAGACATAAAATATAGCCTATCTTGGAGCAAGAGCTGTCACCATCATTTTTACACCTCGGTTCAGTACTTCCTGAGATTGCATAGAAATCGCAATTTAGAACGTTTTTTACATCGCTTTTCGCGCATTTTCTCCCCTTTTTAACTTCAATTTTTTTAGGAAATGTTCTTAAAGATCACTGTTATCTTATAAGTAACTACCATTCCAAATTTTATGATTCGAGGTCCTTCCATAACACAAAAAAACGCAATTTAGAACTATTTTCTCCTGCAACCCCCAGGTGGTAGTGATACAAACATAAAACAGAGCCTATGTTAGAGCAAGGTCTGTCACCATCAATTTACAACCATTACTTTTGCAATCGATTTGATACTTCCCAAAATTGAGTAGAAATCGCCATTTAGAACGTTTTTTAGAACCCTCTTTGCGCATTATCACCCCTTTTAAATTTCGAATTTTTTAAGAACTGTTCTTGGAAATCCTTTATATCTAATAAGTAACTAATATTTCAAATTTCATATTTCTAGGTCCTCGGTAATGCAAAAATCGCATTTTTAGAAAGTTTTTTGCTCCTGCACCCCCTTTAGGGTAGTGGCAGCGACATTAAACATAACCTATGTTAGAGCAAGGGTTGTCACCATCATTTTGACACCGTTATTTTTTTAATCGGTTTGGTATTTTTTGAGATTGTGTAGAAACCACCATTTAGAACTTTTTTAGAATGCTTTTCCCGCATTTTCACCCCTTTTAAATTTCGATTTTTTTTAGAACTGTTCTTAGTCATCATTTATATCTTTTAAGTAACTAATATTCCAAATTTCATATTTCTAGGCTCTTCAGTAACACAAAAATTTCATTTTTAGAACTTTTTGCTTTTTCACCCCTTTTGCGGTAGTGGCACCGACATAAAATATAGCCTATGTTCTACGTTGGACTAAAACCATCATTTTGATACCATTACCTTTGAAATCGGTTCGGTAGCTCCAGAGATTACCTCTGACAAACACACAAGCAATTTTTACTTCTTTATAATATTAGTATAGATGCGAGTACAATGAAATAATTGGAATATAATTTTAGTCATTTTAGATAATTTGGATTGTAATTAAACACAACTTCGAAATAGTGAATAAAATCCATAGGTTAATTTATAATTCCATAATTTCGGTATTGCTTTGACTCATTCCCTGCATTTCCAGAATCGATACTTTCTTTAAATGCTACATTTTATCTCAATAATTAAGTAACTCTTACTGTAATTTAAGAGATATATCTTTATCAGAAATACAGTTTAATTATGTATTGAAAATACTCTTAACCCTCTATCAGTTTTGCCCTAACGTCACATGGGCAAGTTTCCTGGCTTCGTAAGTAAAAGCTTTTGGACACAAATAATTTTTAATTGTAATTTTTATGTTATTAATTGGCGGACATTTTTCGATTGTACAAGACAAATATTTTAGTACTGAAAAAATAGTGTTTAGTCCCTATTTTTAATGTATTGAGTCAAAAAAAAATTAGACTCATAAGGGGTTAAGTTTAAAATATTAGATAAAACAAAATAATTTTCATTTACGAAATCTATATACGAAATCTTTTTACAATTTATCAAATCTATATACAAAATCTTTTTACAATTTATCAACTATGCTTTTTCTAAGCTGATGTATATTTCCAAGTCTTTGTTTGCCACAAATCCACTATAAACATCAGCGACAGTTCAAGGAATATTTGGGATCTGGAGAAACTGTCTTTGTAATTCATAGTTACTAAGACACGCAACCCGGCTTCCCGAGTTACAGAATATAGGAGAAAACCAATTTTTTAAAAATATTATTGAAAAATATAACAAATTTTTTACATTTAATATATCTTTTTAGATTTCCCACTAACATCAGAATGCATTTCTGAATGGCAGTGCCAACCATTTATGCATGCAACCATTTATACATTCAAATAAAATTCTGATATTTATTAACCCTTTATCTATGTTGGTACTTATAAGAACCACTCACTTTAAACTGTCATCCCATAGTGAATATATATAATATTCCAATGGTACTTTGCAAAAATACTCTTTTAACTCAACTTTTGCGGAACACATGGCAGCAGTAGTTCTAGGTTTGTTATTTTAGCGAGGAAGGAAGCTGTCTTTGAAACAGTCGATGTGTTTTGTGCCGACATTTTGTATAGATTGCCACATTCGACTTTCCATTGCTGCAAACACATTAAAGGATATAAGATAAGTGTTTGATTTTTTTCACGTGTTCATACGATCTTAGAGAACAATTTGACTAGCTATTTTAGGTGAACGGTGTATGTATTTGATTTAACAGTTGAATTACTCGGTGGTACTTGTAAGTACCGCCAGTACACTGGATGTTGGAGAAAAACTTCTTGTTTACTTTTCGTCCGTGTAGTTACCCATCGTTTTTATCTGCCTTATAATGTAATTACTATATTTAAGTGTAGCAATGATTTTCCTGGTATTTCTTTTCCGTTTCATTATTATTTTTTATAGGAAATAAGGAAAGTTGTGGCACCGGTTCTTTTTTTTTTTGCCATTCTAGAAATGGTATATGCAAATTCATATATTGCATATGCGGAGATGCAGGAGAACATGCTGTAACTGGAATATAGGCGTCGCATAAGTAAAGGACTGCTAACAAGATTACCTTAATAACCTTAAAAAAATAGTTTTTGTTAATGTCATCAAATTTGAATTTTTACTCATTATTCGTATGTAAAACAAAACTATGTCAATTTAATATTTTCTCATTGTTAACTTGCGAGTGTCTTCTTGTTATGTAGCATTTTTACTTTAGCAGTTTAAACTTTATTTTAAATACCATGTGGATTTTCTGTTACGAGAATATTTTAGGCATAGTGTACAGACGGTACGTTAAAGTGCCACTTTAATTACCTCTAACGAATTAAATGTCTCACGGGTGATTATTTTTTTTATGTAATCCTTAATTTTCATTATAATAACTGAAAAAAAAATTGCAGTAGATCATAATGCAGTAGATAAAGGATTAAAAGCGATCCTTTCGTATTAGCCGCATACCAGGTAGTTAATGGCGGTAGAAATCGCCAAAAATCACTATTTGATTCCGGTAATTTCAGTGGTTTAAG
The DNA here is from genome assembly GCA_963932465.1 of Maratus speciosus. Lineage (NCBI taxonomy): Eukaryota > Metazoa > Arthropoda > Arachnida > Araneae > Salticidae > Maratus > Maratus speciosus. Next base: position 169,180,489 of record OZ010790.1, on the reverse strand, counting down.
CGCGTAGTTCAATTACATATAGGTTACATTCGGAGTTTATTGGTATAATTTTATTATTTTATCTCATTATTGTTGATTTTTTAATATGGAATATTTTCCAGAAACCAAAACCAGAACTGTTTAAATTGAGTTAAGTGGAATGAGTTAATCTTTCGTAATCTAAATGCAGGCAATGGCGATCAATTTTTAAAAATCATGCTTGAAAATTATCAAAATCTACAAAAAAAATCAGTAAATTATGATACAGTTTTCAAACAAATTGACTTTAAAAGAAAGAAAAAATCCTTTTTTGACGGTGTAAAAATTGAAATTGTGCGATATTTAGAAGTTAAAAAGATTGCAGCAAAAGCGAAAATTACTAGTCTGATATCGCCACCGTCGATCTGACGTCCGCATTACTCATGGACATGTTTTTGCTGTATAATATAGGTATCGGAAAGAACACCCACTTCAAAAAGAAAAGAAAACGACGCGTATTTTTCCGTTGATTATAGTTCTTAAAACACGAATATTTTATCTTTATTTGCCCATTTCCCTCAGAACATAAAAATGTCTCCAAAATAATGTAAAAATTACATGAAATCATCTAATCTAAGCTGCATTTTCATGAAATCATATAGGTATTCCGGCAACTCTGCTACAAGCATTTTTTCGTATTAGAAACGAAGCACATGTGCTTTTCCATCAAAACTCATAAAATTCGCGATTCAAATCTGAAATGTCCCTAAATGCTCCAATTAAAAAAAAACAGAAATTTCTTCAAATAAAAGAAAAAACATCTTTAAATCATCAGGCTGTTTCAGCAACTTTCTGCCAGTGTTTCTTACGTTTTTCGAGAGCGTAAGTTCAGATGTTATAGATAAATTCTGGTGATTGGTCCGTTTCAATACTTTGGTGTTTCTAACTGTGACAATTGCATATTAAAACTGATTTTGAAACCAGATGATTTAGTATCAGTCCAATTTTTACATTTGTGTTTTATATATTAAATTTATGTTACTTTCAATTTTTTTCGGTATGTATTTTAAGTGTATTTTTGAAAACAAAACAATATTAAACAATGTTCTTCATTTATCGTACAACTATTTTCAGTTTTTCGAGTAAGGAACCGACTTAGTATTCCCAATTATAGGTACTAAACAGACAGTGTAAGGCATGTCTAATTCATTACTGTCTTTAGATTGATTTTTATCTTTTACTGTCAGGGTTTAGGATGTTGAAAAGATTTGCACATATCAACATCCGTATTTCTATGCACTTTCAAAACGTACTATTGACATAGTATACACTCAGTTCGTTAAAAAACGTTGTTCGATAAAAATTGCAATTAATTAAAAAATGATCAGAAACATATCGCCAAATAATCGTAAAGATAGCACAGCACAATGGTACGCCGCTCTTGGAAAATTGGAGTAATAGAATATTGTATTCATATTTGATTATTTCTAATTACTAATAATTATTTCTAATTACTATTATTTATTTATAAGAAATATTAATGAAGATGAATGAAATGTGAAGACATTTACTGAAAATGATGTTGCTTATGATTCAGATTTCTTTCTTATTTTTCTAAGCATTCTGCATTAATCCTTCCATATCTTTTAAAACAATGCAATGTAAATTATTCATAATATTGGATACTAATGTTTATATATTTGAGCGACATAAACACTCTTTTATAATGCAATTTTAATGAAACAGGAAGGTTGGTGTTCCCATTATTGCTGTTAATTTTGTATCAATCTCAAAGCAAATATATAAACAAGTACAAAATATTATGGATAATTTATATTGTATTGTTTTAAAATATATAAAAAGGGAAGGATTAATGCAGGATATACAAAAATACTGAAAAAATCTGAATCATAAGCAACATCATTTTCAGTAGAGTTTTTCACATTATATTCGCCTTCATTAACATTTCTTATAAATAAATGGTCCTAAAGAATTCTTGTTTTCAGACTAATGATAGCTCAAAAAATAACAAAAAAAGACATTTTTTACAAACTTCCATAGGAAGTCAGGTGATTTCTCATCCTTGAAAAATTGTCAGATCACTGCTACGGAGACTTTTTTCCTAATTTTTCTTCAGACTATATCTTTTTTCTTCGTATGAAAGTGAATAGTTGCAGTGTCAAGGGAAAAGAACAGAAAAATGTTTCGAACAATTGACCCTCTATCTCTTTTTCTCTAAAAATGATCAGACTACAAAATAAAACACAAAGAAGACAAGAAAGAAAAGTTATGCGTCAAGCATAGGTAATTAAACACCTTCCAACACTTCGATAATATTACGGTGGTAACAAAACTTCACTGTTAATTAAGGGAAGAAATATATCTACTGTAAATAAACGATGTCTATACCAATATTATAAAGAAGTAACGTCTTTGTGTTTGTTTGTTTGTTTATTTGTAGGGGCAATCTCTGGAACTACCGATATATTATGTCGGTGGCACAACTCCCAAGCGGGTGCAGGAGCAAAAAAGTCCTAAAAATGCGAATTATTGTGTTACTGAAGGGCTCAGAAACTTAAAATTTGGCATGGTAGTTACTTATAAGATTACTTATTGTTAATTTTGTATCACTCTCAAAACAAATATATAAACAGAAATATAAGATATTATGGATAATTTATATTGTTTTGTTTTAAAGGTATGAAAGTGAAAGGATTAATGCAGGATGCTGAGAAAATACTGAAAGAAATCTGAGACATACGTAACATCATTTCCAGTACAGTTTTCCACATTTCATTCACCTTCATTAAAAATTTTTATTTATAAATAGTCGCAAAGAATTCTTGTTTTCCGACTAATGATAACTAAAAAACAATAGCTGAAAAAATACTAAAAGAAATCTGAATCATACGTAATATCAAATAAATAGCCCAAAAGAATTCTTGTTTTAGACTAATGATAGCTCAAAAAATTGCAAAAAGAGACATTTTTTTTACAAACTTTCAGAGAAAGTCAGGTGATTTCTCATCCTTGAAAAATTGTCAGATCACTGCTACAGTGACTTTTTTCCTAACTTTCTCAGTTCTGTAGTTCTTCTTCAGACTATATCTTTTTTCTTCATAAGAAAGTGAATTGGTGCAGCGTCAAGGGAAAAGAACAGAAAAATGTTTCCAACAATCAACCCTCTCTCTCTTTTTCTCTAAAAAGGATCAGACTACAAAATAAAGCACTAAGAAGACAAGAAAGAAAAGTCATGCGTCAAACATAGGTAATTAAACACCTTCCAACACTTCGAGAATATTGCAACGAAACTTCACTGTTAATTATGTAAAAAAATACATCTAAATAAACGGTTGAAAAAAAAAACGCATAAACACGTTTGGAAATACGCTTAGCGTCGGGAAGGAGGTAGATTTCTTTTGTGTTGTCTATGCTAATATTATAAAGACGTTTGTATGTTTGTTTGTTTATTTGAAGGGGGGGGGGGGTAATCTTTGGAACTCTAAAAAATTCAAAATTTAAAAACGCTAAAAATTCACGAAAAGCGTTGTAAAAACATACCAAATTACAATTTCTATGCAATATGAAGAAATACCGTAACGATCTCAAAATTAATGGTTGCAAATTGATGGTGACAGTCTCTGTTCTAACATGGGCTATATTGTATGTCGGTGGCACAACCCCCAAGTGGGTGCAAGAGCAAAACGCATTCTAAAAATGCGATTTTTGTGTTACTGAAGGGCTTAGAAACTGGACATTTGTCATGGTAGTTACTTATACGATTACTTGTTGTGAATTTTTTATCACTCTCAAAAGAAATATATAAAGAGAAATATAAAATATTATACATAATTTATATTGTGTAGTTTAAAAAGTGTTAAAATGGAAAGTTTAATGCAGGGTGCTGAAAAAATACTAAAAGAAATCTGAATCATACGTAATATCAAATAAATAGCCCAAAAGAATTCTTGTTTTAGACTAATGATAGCTAAAAAAATTGCAAAAAGAGACATTTTTTTACAAACTTACAGAGAAAGTCAAGTGATTTCTCATCCTTGAAAAATTGTCAGATCACTGCTACAGAGATTTTTTTTCCTAACTTTCTCAGATCTGCAGTTCTTCTTCAGACTATATCTTTTTTCTTCATAAGAAAGTGAATTGGTGCAGTGTCAAGGGAAAAGAACAGAAAAATGTTTCAAACAATCGACCCTCTATCTTTTTTTCTCTAAAAATGATCAGACTACAAAATAAAATACAAAAAAGGCAAGAGATAAAAGTCATATGTCAAGCATAGATAATTAAACACCTTCCAACACTACCAGAATAGTGCAACGAAACTTTGCAGTTTAATTGAATGAAAAAACATAAGTAAAAAATATCAAAAATGTATTAACACATTTGAAAATACGATTTAAGCACTTAGCGTCCATAGTCTGGAAGGTAGTCAAATTCTTTTGTGCTGTATATGATCTGTAAATAACCAATAGACTTGTATATATGTTTTACTACACAGAAATATTAAAATTTAGGTAGAAAAACAGAAGTTATAAACACTTTTCAACTATGTTAAAAAATATTAAAAAGGAAAAAAACGATAAACACAAAGAAATTTGCTTATTAAAAATAAAAGGTAAAATGGTTTTAAATGTTTTTGTGTATTATTGATATCAAATATATTCATTTTTAAATGCGTTCGTAATTATATAAATACGTAGCACCTACAGTCGTCGTCTGGTCCGTCCGTCTGTCCGCATACAGCAGCGGAAAATCTAACCAACCGAATGGTTTGCAGTTTAATATATATTACCGTTCCAGAATTTTGTCGAGTGATTTCAAATTTCATGAAAATCGAATCAAAACTTAAAACGAAGTTAATAAAAAATTTCTTCATTCTATTAAATGCTATCATACGTAATTAATTCAATGATATTCCATGATAGGTACTAATTCTAGGTTGCCATGGCGATGACGTCCTATTTAAGATGGAGTCCTATTATTTCTGTATTACTGAAATTAATATATAGAATCGTAATAAATTTTGTATTCATGCATTTTTGCATAAGAGTGCAACAACTATTGCACCAAGATCAGAATACTTATAAAACTAGTTATAGTGTGAATGTTGTCATTTGCTATGTTTTACGCACAATTTCCGACTGTTTCATTCAATTTATAATTAATGCGTATGTGCTGTATCATTTCGATTATTTATCTTCATTTTAAAAACACGAACATGCATTTTTTTTATTATATACTTCGCTTCTATAACTTTGCTTTTAAAAATACGTTCATGTTAAATAACTGGGCCACAAAATGTAATTAAAAGGTGCTAAATATTAATAGTGATTTACAAATTTGATGCATATTCATAAATTAGAGTTTATTCAGTTTGAAGTAAGCAATTCTTTCTTCAAAATAACACATATTTCTGTTTTTTACGTTAGCTACTTTCTGAAATCGGACTGTCAAAAAATACATTGTATCTATTAATAAAAAAATGTATTGATTCCAGACCTAAAATAACACAATAAATCATCTGAAAGTTTGTATTATAAACTTATCTTTTTCAATGTATTACTGCTACTAGCAGGGATGACCGAGCCTAGCTCGGACAAAATTAGCCTTGTGTTCAATTCGATATTTTATTTTCACTGTATCATTCTTGCCGTTTAGATACAATTGGCATGATCCTGAGACATACGGACCTAAAATGACCCATTAACCGAATGTTTTCGAACATGCTATCTAACCAATGCTCTTCTCGAACCCAAAAACGATAGAAAACAAAATTTAGTCAAAATCGTTAAAGTCGTTTTATAGATAAAATTAGCTTGACCCACGGTAACCCAAAAGGGACCCGCTAATCTAAATTTATCGAACATGTGGCCTATCCCAATGGTCTTCTCGTGCTGGGAAACTATTTAATAAAAAATTTTATCAAAATCGTTTGAGCCCTTTTTTTTTTAGATACAATTAGCCTGACGCACATTGACCCCAAAATGACCCACTAATCGAATTTTCTCGAACATGTGACTTAGCTCAATGGTTTTTTCATGCTCAGAAACGATATAATACAAAATATTGTCAAAATGTTTTGAACTGTTTTTAGATACAATTATCTTGACCCACAGTGACCCAAAAATCACCCACTAATCGAATTTTCTCGAACATGCGACTTAGCCCAATGGTCTTCTCATGCCCAGAACGGTATAATACAAAATTTTGAGAAAATCATTTGACTCGTTTTTTAGATACAGTTATCTTGACCCACAGTGACCCAAATACGACCTACTAATAGAATTTTCTCGAACATGTGACTTAGCCTAATGATCTTCTCATGCTCAGAAACGCTATAATACAAAATTTGTCAAAATTATGTGAGCCCTTTTTTAGATACAATTAGCTTGAGCCACATGACCCAAAAATGAGCCAGTAATCGAATTTTCTCGAACATGTGACTTATTCCAATCGTCTTCTCATGCCCCGAAACGGTATAACACAAAAATTTGTCAAAATTATTTGAGTCGTTTTATAGATACAATTAGCTTGATCCACAGTGGCCCAAAAAGACCCACAAATCTAATTTTCTCCAACATGTGACTTAGCCCACACGTTTTCTCATGCCCAGAAACGGTATAATACAAAATTTTGTCAAAATTGTTTGATTGGTTTTTGAGATACAATTAGCTTGACCCACAGTGACCCAAAATAACTCACTAATCGATTTTTATCGAATATGTGACTTATCCCAATGACCATCTCATGCCCAGAAGCGGTATATTACAAAATTTTGTCAAAAAGTTTTGAGCCTTTTTTAGATTCAATTAGCTTGACACCTGGCCCATTGTGACCCAAAATGACTCACTAATCGAATTTTCTTGACATGCAACCTAGCCCAATGGTATTCTCGTGCCCGAAAACTATAGAATACAAAATTTCGTCAAAATCGTTAGAGCCGTTTTCTAGATAAACTTAGCTTGACCCAAAGTGACCCAAAAATGACCCAGTCATAGAATTTTATCTAACATGTGACTTAGCCCCTTTGGTCTTCTCGTAATCTGAAAGAGTAGATTACAAAATTTATTCAAAATCGTTAAAGCCGCTTTTTAGATAAAATTAGCTTGACCCGAAGGGACCCAAAAATGACCCACTAATCGAAATTTCTCGAACATGTGACCTGGCCCAATAGTTTTCCCGTGCCCCAAAACGGTTGGATGTAAAATTTAATCAAAATCGATGGAACCGTTTTTTAGGTATAATTAGCTTGACCCTGACCCATTACGACCAAAAACCCACTATTCGAATTTTCTCGAACACGTGACCTAGCACAATAGTCTTCTCGTGCCCGAAAATAGTAAAATACAAAATTTAGTGAAAATCGTTAGAGCCGTTTTCAAGATAAAATTTACACACACACACACACAATTTTTGCTCGCATTATAGTATAAGATTACTTGAAATATTAAGGGGGGGATTTCGTGACCAAAATTAACAGTAGTCTCCTATGGGATTGATGTTTAAGTTGTTTTTATTAATTAATTCAGTTAATAACCGTTACATTCCGTGAATAGTTCAGTTTTATTATGAATCCATGAGGTATTTCAAATCACCTTGAATTTTTATAAATAGTAGCTCCTCATTAAAATGATAATTTAAACAAGTAAAAATTAAATTAAAAAAATTAAAAAAACCCGACTGCGTAAAAAGCGAACTAATTAATTATTTCTCATCAATGTGAAACTATTTTTTTATATTACTTATCTATTTCTTTTATTTGCTTGTATTGATGACATAAGTTGTGTTTAATTGTTAGTACGTATCTATAAACACTGTTTTGATTAGGCCTATTATAGATGTCTATGAAGGTTAGAGTTGCAGTAAACTAGAGATCCTACCTACACAACTTCCAGGCTGTGTAATATTTAAACGGAGCTTCTGATTCCAAAATAGTCAATGAAACATCATCTTCATTTTGAAAGACCTATCCAAAGATATGCCACGCAATAAGGTGCGTAAAAAAATTATTTCATCTCTACCGCCATTTTGTATTTTACGACCGCCATTTTGAATTTATAAAAGCAATAACTAGCCTATAACCATCGGACGGTTCAGACGAATCGATAGAGACATCATTCATTAAAATCCATCCAGCCCTTGGTATGTTTCGAGGGTATAAAGAAATCCACATACCCAGATACGCGTGAAACACATAATCCTTCTTGGTAGTCGGGTAAAAAAGGATTGACCGAATATATCGATTTTTGTTTTCAAAATTCATAGCTTGTTACGTATTTTTTCGAAAATCAATTTCAAAGTACATATTTTTTCCATTAATTTTCGAAAAAAATATTAATTGTAACCTGTGATTTTTTTTTAACAGAAATGGACTTCTAAAAGTTTCAAATATTCGAATCCAAAATTACAGCTCATTTCTCCAAGTAGGTTTTCAGTAAAACCTAAAAACACAAATGCATTGCTATTTGTTTTGCAATGATTAAAAAAGACAAACGCATAATTCCTAAACTACTTGACTGAATGATTTCCCATCTGCTATCCGAAGGTAACTTTTTCTGAAGAATTTAAATATGATGTCAAAATTAGTATTAAAAACTTTAAAGTATGGTACAGTTTAGATGTGTAAACGTTTACCTAAGCAAAATTTATGTAAAGCACTAATTATACGAGTTGTAATTTTCGAACAGAGTGAAAAAATGCCCAGACCAGAATTGGAACCAACAACATTTGGTTTAAGCTGCCAACGCTTTATAAACTGAGCTATCTTGGACAAATCTGGCAGACACAGTTCACACAGACAACTTTTTGTGATAATGACATCGGGTCTGTTATATCTGACACAGGTTATCAGAATAAATCTCAGGTAATAGAGCTCCGAGAACATTTTAGATATGTGATTACGCTGCATTAATTTAACACAATTATTGTAATTTGTAAATAATTCATACGAGTTGTAATTTTCCAAATGATGGAAAAAGAATCCAGGCCAGGATTTGAACCAGGGATCTTTGGCTTAATCTGTCAACGATCTACAAACAGAGCTATAATGGAGAAATCGAGGAAAGGATTTCGAATACAATCAGCGTGTTTATTGGCTGTTTATGTCACCTCTAACTGGTTGGGTCTTATTATTTAACGCCTGAGACGCCACTGCCTAAGATGATAACACCATAGAGTAAATGGGCTTTAATTCTCGTAAATATACTTGGAACTTTAACTCTCGTAAATATACTTGGATTACCATTTAATTTAAACATGTAATACTAAATGCATATAGATATGTATATAGAGAGAGACATTTACTTTCGCATGTTATCTAGTGAAAAAGATTAGCATTTATAGTTCATTTATAAGGCCGCACAAATTAATTTTGTTACAGGATTGACAATGAGCGCTAATTTCCGGAAGTGGGTTTTTAGCTATGATATTAATATTAAAGTATAACACTGCATTAACACACTATTACGTGGTCTGTATAAATTCGAACTATCTTAAAAAGGGCTAAACGACAGATTTGGGCGTGAATAGCCTAAAATGTGTTTATAATTGAGTTGTGCGTTTTCCAGCTCATGGTGTAGGAAAGTGTTTCGTAATCAATGTTTGATGTATGATTTTTTGTTCTTGTTTCTTTATAAGAGAGTGAAATCTAACAGTGTCGAGTGAAAAAAGCAGAGAAGTATTTCCAACATTCAACACTCTTTTTCTTTTTACCTTGAAAGAAATCTTAAAGCAGAATAAAACAAACAAGGAGAAATAAATATTAAAATAAAAGTTTTAATTAAAAAAAGACATAAATAGAATTAAATGATATGTTGACTAAAGAAAGGAAGACTGATTGAGGTTGATTTTTTTTTTTTAATTCCCCACGTCAGTTAATGCAGCTTTATTTTTCTCTTGCACAAATAGGAAAACAGCACTACAAATTGGTACTTAAAAATAAGAAAAGTATACTCATTTCTCAGTTCGATGTAGGCTAGTAATACTTCCCAATATTAAAGTCTCAATTTTGGAAAATATTTGATCTCACTTTCTTAAATATATATTTTAATTCTCTGTATACTAGGGAATTCAACAGGGCTTCCCGGGTTACAGAAAATACATGAAAACCGTATTTTTAGGTAGATTCTAAGAAATCCTACCTATTACATTCTCCCCTATGTTGGAATTTCTTAAACATTTTTGCAGATCTACGCCGATCATGACCCCTAGAACCCCAAACCACTCCCAGTTCAGGGCTATATAGCCATTAATCACAGAACACTTTTAATTTTAGACATTTTGTCAAAAATTTAAAAATATACTTGTCGGATTCTTCTGGAACTTCAGGATTTTAAAGAATATGTCTAGTCTCATATTTATCAACATCGATATCATAAGGAGGACACTTAGGGGGTCAACAAAAAATCAAAGAATAATAATCATATTTGGGATCACCGTGTAAATTAAAATGCACGAAATGATCAATCGCTGCAGAATACAAATATGTGGATGCACTGTATAAAATGCCTACGGATTTTTGTGAGAATAGCACATGTATTCATGGAAATATAGCGATTTTTATTTTAAGTTCAAAAAATTCTTGCATGTTTTTAGCTTATATCAGGGTTTCCAACCAAATTTAACCTCAGTTTCAGATAAATTAGCAATATGTAGTAGAAACAATAAAGTGCAATTGGAATATAAATAGGGGAGACTGGGGATGGAAGGGACGCTCAAAATTTGAGGACGAAAATAAAATGCAGAAATTTTCAATTTTGGCTCAATCGATGGCGATACTGGTTCTCTCTTAATAATCCTTAAAACTGACGTCAGCAATTGTAGCGTTGTAAGTGGTGAAAGTAAAACCTCGTTTTTGATATAAAAAAGTAAATTTTGATCTTGCTTTTCTTTTGGTCTCTAAAAAATTAATATTGTGTTTAGCATTATAATATTTATGTTATTTAGCACTATAAAGTATGCACTTTATATGAATACCGGTATATTTTGTTAGCTAAAATACTGTCATGCATGAATACATTTTTTATTTAGCTAGGTGGGTATTGGGTTGCAAGGGACAGTAACTGAGGGGTTGAAAGGGACCCATCGTGTTTTATTAATATTTAAACAAAATATTATTTATGTTTTGTAAAATTTAAGTTATGGTTTTAGTTTTTTATGTAGAAAGAATGAATGCATTACTATGTAGAACAAAAATATACAAATATTACAATAACATATACCTACAATTTTGGTATTTTTTCCTTTTCCAAAAATCATCAAACAGTCAATATGCTTCGAAAATATAAAAGGAAATTTTCGAAAAATCCAATTTGCTCAAGAAGCAATGATGTATGAAGAAGAGGACAAAGGAGTGTCTATTAGATCAGCAGCTAAAGCCTACGACATTGAAATGTCCCGTTTAGAAAGAATTGTTCTAAAATTTAAGAATGCACAAGAAGATGAATTTCAATACACCCATTTGGCAATAAAAAAGTTTTTAGTGAGGGTCAATAAAAAGAGTTAGCTTCAAATTTGCTCTAAGCATCTAATATGAACTATGGTTTAACAATTGTGCATAAGAGCATTCAATTTCTTTGAATTTTCGAAATAAGCCCCTATCTTGGGAAACAAACAAGCAATCTGGAAATGATTGGTTCCAAGATTTTAATCAACAAAATTCATTACTTTCTCTTACGAAAACCTAAAGCCATTAGTTTAATAAGAAGTACAAGTTTCAACAAAACTAATGTTAATATTTTTAAACACCTTTAGTCAGTTATAAATCGCTAAAAATTCACACGGAATATAATACATAACTGTGATGAAACAAGTTTAATGACAGAGCTCAAGCCACCAAATATAGTAGCAAAACGTGGTGAAAGTAATTTTATGACGTAACATCAGCTGAACGTGGTAAACTGGTCAAACTTTTGTTTCTGCATCAGGTAACTCTGTTCAACAGTATTCGTTTTCCCAAGGAAGAATTACAAAGATTTCATGCTCGAAGCCGCCCCATCCCAGAGGCTTGGTCTTGCTCATCAAAGTTGGTGGATGACCGCAGAATTTTTTTAAAGCAATTGTGCATTAGCTTAATATTCTAGTTGTTCCAAAACTGATCCTATTCTTCTCTTATTTGATAATCATGAAAGCAATACAAGTATAAAGGGAATAAAATTTGGAAAAGGTAATAGAATAATTATAGTAACATTCTTATCGCACTTTATCCACAAACTCCTGAAAAGCACTCGGAATGAATTCGAAGTACATTTTTTCAGAAAAAAAGGATTAAAACCACATTGTATTTACTGATACTATTGACATGAATGGCGCGAATATCGACGATATTGTGATGAAGTTACCTAAATCCGTAACGGGTGGTGAAACAGGTAAAACTAAATCTTTCTTAAAATTTTTGATTTAAAGATGTTTTTTGTCAAGTAGACCTAAACAAGTTATTTTTCTTGCTTTTGTTTTATCATATGTTGCAATATATTTTACTTTTATTTGTGTATTATTATCTTTTATTTTTGAATAATGTAATCGCAAATAAAAAGAAAAAATTTTCATAAAATTGTTTTATTTATGTATGTCCCTTTCAACCCCGCACAGTGTCCCTTTCATCCTCCACAATGGGGTTAAAAGGGACAGTTCTCCCAATTTATAAAAATGTGTACAAATTTTAAATTACTGTACTTGGGGATAAGAGGTTTTACTAGTATTAAAGCAAAGGTTTTAGACAAGAATTAGGTGCAATTATGATAATGATATCTTTTAATGTCATTATTTTATGAGCTTATAAAGACAAAATGTCCTTTCATCCCCACTCTCCCCTATATTAAATAGTTTATGAAATATGAACATTTGCATGAAATAATTTTTATCTGCGCATGCGCGAACGGTACCATAATTTTTTTTAGACAATTTAATACTCAACTCTATGGAGCAAGACATGAAAAAATCTAGTCAAATATCGTGAAAATTCAGAAAGATATCGGTGATAGAGTGAGCTGATTTCTAGTTGTTTTCTAAAAGCAGCTGAATGAGAAGGGATTTTTCACAAATTTGCCATTTTTTTATTAACTGACTTTCAGAAAAAAGATGGTATTTAATGAATATCAACGAGTAGTTCTTGAACAAATGCTTCGATTTTTATACTCCTTTTTATCATGGAATAGGCTCATTCTGGTGGTTATCGAAGAAGAACTAAAGCATCAATAAAAAATTTAAATTAAAATTGACAGTTTGTGGAAAGTTCTTTATCATTCAGCTGCTTTTAGAAATCAACTAAAAATTAGCTCACTCTATCGCCGATATCTTTCTGAATTTTTGCGATATTTGACTGGATTTTTTTATGAGTTGCTCCATAGAGTTGACTATTAAACTATTTTAAGAAAATCTTTGTTATCGTTTGCGCATGCGCAGATAAAAATTATTTCATACAATTGCTCATATTTCATAACATTTTTAATATATTTATATTCCAATTGCACTATACTATTTCTACTATATTTTGCTAATATTTCTGAAACTGGCATTAAATTTGGTTGACAATCATGCATGATATTAGCTAAAACATGCAAGAATGTTTTGAACTTTAAAAAAAATCGCTATATCTCCATGAATAGACTTCTATCCTTACACAAATCAGTAAACATGTTGCAAAGTATCCACATATTTGTATTCTACAGCAGAAGATCATTTCATGCATTTTAATTTACAGGGTGATCCCAATTATTATTTTCTTTTATTTTTAGTTGGCCCCCTAATTGTCCTCCTTATCAAATCTACTTTGATAAATATGTATCAAACATATTCTTTATAATCCTGAAGTTCCAGAAGTATACGAAAAGTATATTTTTAAATATTCGACAAAAAATCAAAAATTGAAATTGTCCGGTGATTAATGGCTATATAGTGTCATATGTACTCATGTTTGTGAAAATTGCAACGCCATGAAGGAACCATCAGAATTAAATGAAATTTAATAGATAAATGACAAGTATTGGTACAAACGAATTATTACGTTTTCAAAGCAAAGTATTTATATATATATAAAGTGTCCGTAATCATTATTTGGTGTAGCCACCATGCGCTGCAATAAGTGCTAATATACGATGTGGCATGGAGTCAAACAGATTTTGAATGTCTGCTGGGGAAGAGCATTCCATATTCTTTGAATACGTACCCAAAATTCATCTGTAGAAGCTATAGGAGGAGGATAACGAGCGAGACGCCGATCAACGAAATCCCCCACATTTTCAATGGCGACATATCCGGCGAATACACAGGCCACGGAAGAAGCTGTATGAGTTCTGCTAACAAGAAGGCTTAAACATTCCTTGCAACATGTGAGCGGGCAATATCCTGTTGAAAGCTAGCTTCAGCCTTGGAGGAAAGGAACGACTTCGGGTTCCAGCACTTCACTGATATACCTGTTGCTGTTCAGATCACCCACAATTCGTAGTAGCTGCATTCGTCCATGATGCGAAATCACATCTCAGGCCATAACTCCCAGTGCTCGTCCACTATGGCGCTCGATAAATTATTCCGGAATGTAGCTTTCACCGGCATAGCGTTTAACACGAATACGGCGATGATGGTACCACAAATTAAAGCGGGATTCGTCAGATAAAACAACTTGTTGCCAATCTGCATGCCAGTCTCTATGTTCATGAGCACATTGCAGACGCAGGCGTAGATGGTTTTGCGGGAGAGGGATCCTGTATAAAGGAGGTTTTGCACACAGTCCACGGTGCAGCAGACGAATTCACCATGGAGATACTGATACACCTGTAGCAGTTGACCAATGTTCTACCAACTGTCCAGATGAAGTTGTACGGTCCGACAGCGCCATGCGGACCATGTGTCTATCATCGCACGTTGGCGTTACCGTTAGGGGTCCACTGTCAGATTTCCGAGTTGTCCGTTACTAGTCGGTCCATTGCTTCTAAACTCGCATCACTTTGCTGCTGTTACGTTGCACATGAGCTGCTATTACAGGATAGGAAAATCCTTCTTCACGAGGCCTATGATTCTGCCTCATTCAAACTCCGTCAGTTGTTGAAATGCCGCCCTCTTTCGTTGAAGAGGCATAGTTACGTCTCACCTAAAGTTTACCATTAGAAAATAACAATAGACAATTCTCAACGTCTCGCTACAGCTCTCTTTTTGTACGGTTTCAGCAACAGTCCAGAAGTTGCTGCTCAGCCCCCGCATGCGTGGTGACTCTGAAATTGGAATCATTTGCACAACACACTAGCATTCTCTGAAATTTTCAGCACAATCGCGCCATTCCTCCATGGTGTTGCAATTTTTACAAACATGAGTGTATATATCTTTATATATCACTTTTCTATGGACACGATAACTTCCATAATTCTGCTCAAATCTCTTCCAAATTGATACATAAAATCAAGGGGCAGAAAATCTCGGTCAAGTTCATTAATGGGCAAAATCAGAACAAGGGTTGGAAATAGGGAGAGGTTTTGTGAAATCTGAAAAGAAAATACCATAAATACGTAATTATAATGCATATCAAATCAGTTTAAAGTTATTATTACTTCTAGGGAAAATGCCAAAAATTTATGTATCACAGATGTTTGATAAAATGAAAAATGGGCTCAAGGGGCGAAGAAAATACGGTTTTAGGGAGAAAAAAAAGTCATAACTTCGTCAGTTATCTAGATATTATATTCACTTAAACTTATTTAATATCTTCTTGATACTCTCTACAACTTTTATATTGACAAGTTTTGATAGGACCAACTCTTACAGCAAAAAAAAATAAATAATAAATAAATAAAATAAAATAAAATAAAAACGAAAAAAAGGGGTTGTTTGAAGAAAAAAAATTCATAACTTCGTCAATTTACAAGATATCAAATCCGCTTAAATTTATTAGAAATCTTCTTAATATTATCAACAACTTTTATATTCACAAGGTTTTGGTACGACTAACACTTATAGGAAAAAGAAATTAAGCAAAAATAGGGGTTGAAAAAAAAAATTACCGTATTAACATGATTCTGATAAAACCAGATGTTGCAGAAAAAAGAAATTAAAAACTCGTCAGAGGCCGGTTAAAATTGTTAAACTGGGTTTATCTCTAATCTTGATTTAGTTTTTTGCTGGTGAAATTAGTTCTTAACTTCTTAACTTTGAAATCTACCTCCGCCTGTAGGCCGAGCCGGCAGGGATTTTTTAAAACTCAAACCTATAATTGATTTTAACATTCAATTTATATTTTAGATTGCCCACTAACAACACTAAAAAACGTGTCTTTACTATCCATTAATGATCAGGATCTACAGCCCCCAACCTTGTTTTCTTGTTCCTCGGCCTATATAGCATATGTTCCGGTCAGGCGCTCAGCTTAACGGGGACGCTCAGTGTTTAGTTCCCAAACGAGCTTGGTACTCCTTTTATCGAATTTGAAAGGATGAAAGGTTGATTTAACCTCGTCCAGCCGGGAGTGGAACTCTCGACCTGTAACATGTCAGGCAGGCGAGCTGACCACTACGCTACTAGGCTGCTAACAACACTAAAAAACATTTTTATATGAAATTTAGCAATAATATATTCATGAAAAGTTTAGAAATTTATTAAAACCTATACTTTCGTATTACCCGCATACCAGGAATTAATAACTGAAGAAATAGCCTTTCGGTACTTACAGCAGCCTTTCGAATTTCGATTTTTTCATTGATTTAAACACATATTTCTATTACAATTTCGTTAAATTTGTGTTTTATTT
The DNA here is from genome assembly GCA_963932465.1 of Maratus speciosus. NCBI lineage: Eukaryota > Metazoa > Arthropoda > Arachnida > Araneae > Salticidae > Maratus > Maratus speciosus. Next base: position 169,163,784 of record OZ010790.1, on the reverse strand, counting down.
ATGTTATTTTATTTACTTATTTATTATTGGAGTTTTAATTTCATTATGAAATGTTAGCCAGAAACAATGATGAACTATTTATGTTGTTCTAAGTGCGAACTGGGACATCTTTTGCAAACTAGCTGCAGATTTTTCTTTTTAAACGATGCTTTACAAATTATTTTTTAAGCAACGCAGAATCAGTAAATTGAGATACTGTTTTCAAACAAATAGCATTTTAAATTGAAATTCCTATTCGACGGTGTCAAATTTGAAAACGTGCTGTCTATCTGATCTTGAGGAAAAGGTATTTTTAAAGAAAACAAAATTACGTATTTTTGATAAATTACACAGCATATTTTTAAAGGATTAAAATAAAAGATTTTATACATGTTTAAAATAAAATAAGGAGAAAATTTTACAAAATTCGTATTTTGAATAGAATCTTACATATTCCCTGCAACATTATTAGCAATTAACTTCAAACTAATAGTAAGAAAGACATTTTTCTTTCAAACTTCCAGTGAAGGTCAAGTAATTTCTCATTATTTGAAAATTGTCAGATCATTGCTACAGCTAAACAGTTTTTTTTAAAGACTTTTCTCAGTTTTTTGCAGTTCTTTTACTAGTCTGTTTCTTCTCTTTTTTTTTCTTTATAGGACAGTGCCGTGCTACAGCGTGTTGCGAAGAAAGCAGAAAAGTCTTTCCAACATCCGATCTTCCATATTTCTTTCTCTTAAAAATATCTGAAGACAAAGTAAAGCACAAGGAAAAAATGAATGAAAAAGAAAAAAAGGTAAAATAGTTTAAATTAAAATAATAATAATAAAAGATATCAAAATGATTTTTTCTATAACTGAAAGAAGGAACAGCATTTTTTGTAACTGTTATTCATTTAGTTAATTTTGTACTGATATAACTAGCAAATTCACTGAAAAAATGTATTCATAAAAAATAGGAAAAATGGGTTTATTATTAAGAATTTTCTCAGCTCCGAGTAATCGAGTCTCAATTTTAAGACTTACGCATATTATTTATCTAAAGTACATTTGTTCAAATGTACTTTAGAAAACATGCATACTAGTGTACAGTGTACATAATATATATATAATATAATGTACATAATATATATATATACGAGGGTGTATCAATAAGTTTTTGCCCTCGCATAGAAACAATTGAGTGAAATTTATGAAATTGCTATATGGTGTTAGTCCTTTTCTATATAGTCACGGTGCACAGTAACACATTTCTGAAAACGTATTTCAAAGAGAGTGGAAAGGATGTATTTTAGGAGGCGCGATATTAGACACAAAGGGGATCATTTTTCTAACTTTTAGCGACCACCACATGTGACATATTGTTGGAAAGTCCTGTGACCACTTATTCATGCTATGCACCTCCCCTCCCCCCAAATTTGCCTCCCAGGGGGCATGAATGATGCCTGCGAAATTTAGAAAAGTGCACCTCGGAGGGCAAATTTGGGGGGTGGGGGGAGGGAGGTGCATAGCAGGAATAAGTAATCACAATTCCAACAATATGTCGCATGTATGGAACGGTAAAAGTTAGAAAAATGCCCTCCTTTGGGTCTACTTTCGCACCTCCTGGAATACACCCTCCCCCCTCACTTTGAAATACCGGTTGCAAAAATGTGTTAATGTGCGCAGTGACTATATAGAAAAGGACTCATAAAATGTAGCAATTTCATAAATTTCACTCAATTATTTCTATGTGAGGGTAAAAACTTATTGATACACCCTCGTATATATATATATATATATATTATGCACCTCAATCTATTTTAAAAGCAAATAAACTAAAAGAGAAACAGAAATAGCTATTCGATGCTATTCAATTGGGATTATGTCTCCTTTAAATATATATTAAAAAATAAGCTTAGGCGACCGTCTTTCTAGTGTAATTATATCAGACTTTGAAATTTCCAATACGAACTCATCTAATTTTGACATCATATGTGGATTCTTTGTTAAAAACTTTATCGTATGATACCAATCGGAAAGTCGATGGGTCAAGTAGTTCAGATATTAGGCAGATGTAAATTTTTAACGACTAATGTTAAATTAATTTTTTTTGCAGCAAAACAAACTGTAATGTGGTAAGTTTTTCCGCCTAACTGAAAAACTACAGTGTGGAATGAACTGAAATTTTGCATTCACATACTTAAAGCTTCTAAAAATCGATTTTTGCTAAAAGTTTTATAAGTTGCATTACATATTTTTGTAGAATATCAATTTCATTATTTATATATTATGAAAATATAATGGATGCTTTATATAATATGCCGTTTAAAATATAAATACATTTACTTTTTAAAAATAAGTAACTGTTTTCACGTAAATGGATCTTCATATGGTGAAGAACAGCATTTGAAACATTTTTACATCTTGAACTATGCTTCTAAAATTAATGGTCAAAGAATTAACTCTTCATCAATGATGAGAAAGGGCACCCTGTATATACATTCACTACTCTTTGTTATCTTTTTAACACTTTCCAATACAGTTGAAAAGTTTAGATTTCGATTTGTCTGTCTTATTCTCTCTGATCGTGCTCTAACTCACAGACAAACAGATAGCCATGTCATATATGTATGCGATGTTTACCATAGCATGTTCTATATTGAAAATTAAGTCTGTAGCGCTTATTTTCGGTTTTCACACTGTAAAAAAAAAATAAAAATAAATAAAATAAAAATAAAATAAAATAAAAGACGCAAGTCTACAGATGTAAAGTGACAAAAATCTGTCTACTTACTAAAATTTTATCTGTACACTGTACCAAAAAAGATGCAACTCTACAAATCTAGTTTTTGTTGAGCTACAGAAACCTGTAGCTTTACAAAATAAAACATACTAAAATACTGCAATCTTACTAAACTTTTACCTGTAACGAGGGTTGAAGTTACATAAAAAGATCTAGGCATCCCAGTTTCCTAAAAAAGTTTCAGTAAGCTTACATTTTTTTTTTTTTTTTTTTTTTTAGAGTGCAAATGTGTATCTTACATGAAATTTTGTTGTTGCCGTTACATAAAAAGTTCTAGGAATCCCAGTTTCCTAGAAAAGTCTTAGTAGCTTAACAGATTTTTTTTAGAGTGCAGAGGCACACAAAATAATTCCGTCACATTATGATCTATGGGAAAAATCGTTTGCATTTTAATGATGTTACGATACTTCAACCATAATAAAATTTATATGGCCACTGAGGTGAAGTACAGCCTGTTTTCTATGTGGTTTAGAATAAATAGCATTTATAGATCGTTTACAGGGACTCACAAAAGAATCTCATTAGATTATTATCTACGGCGGTAATTTGTACTGAGTATTTTGATGTTATTACATTACTTTAAACATAATAAAATTCATATGCATCACCAATGTGTACTACAGCTTTTTTTATTTTATTTTTTTCTTTAGATTTTGGTGTGCGTAACTTTTATCATTCTCTGATAAAGAAAGAATTTTACTTTTAATTGTGGGATAATTAATAATATGTGTTGATTAGATAATGCCATCATCATATGCTTAGTAGTTATACTTCATTTACAGGGACACGCAATAAAAAATCCCTTACAAAACTGAGTAGGTGCTCATAAGTAGGTAACATCATTGCTGTAAATGTGTTATCAGCTACGGAATGCATTTTTTAAGTTAACTCATTTGTAGTGTATTACGTGATGTGTATAAAGCCTGTAGATCATATACAGGCATTATGATAGAATTCTCAAAGATTACTGGTTATGGCTAGCAATTGCAGAAAATAGATTTTTACTGTGTGATATGTTCTTTTATTTGTATATTTAGATATCTCATTTCATTGTATAAAAATTAAATTTCTTAGTAATATTCTGATGGGGATGGAAAGTGTTATATAAGTTTAAAATTTGTAAATACAAACGTTATTCAAATTACTTAAAGGTGTTTCTTATTTACAATACGATACACTTAAATACCTTGTATTTTCGAGCATATCATGCTCTTCATCAGGGTTAAAAGCAAAAGTCATAAGTCAGAGCCTGAGTCATGCAGTTGGGCTGATCCAAAACTTCAAAATGAATTATTAGGTTATTACAAGGTTATAAGGTTATTACAAGCATACTACACCAAATAAAGTCATAAGTCAGAGGCTGAGTCATGCAGTTGGGCTGATCCAAAACTTCAAAATGAAAAGGGATAAGGAAAATAAGTCAGATTGTTCCAAAATCTACAGAAAGGGGGGTGTTCAGGTTATTACAAGCATACTACACCAAATTTTCGGAATAAAGTAGGATAACGAATCGTTGCAATTAGCACGACGTAGAATTTTTATTAATTCCATAATTATTAATTTATGGTAAATTGATAATTTCTTTATTAATTTAGCTTTTTAAAAATCAGTCATAACTTCTTGCTCCTGGTTTAGTTTAGAAATAGCTGTTCGACATCGGTTAAGATTGATATCACTGAAATGTTCTGTTTAATGTCTGTTAAATGTCTAAATGCTCTTTAAATTTACGTGTTTTCATACCAATATAATCTGTGCTTCTTTTTTCTTCAATTATAGTAGCTGAGATTATGTATATACCTACTGAATCTTTCATATTGAAATTGATATGTTATATCATTTTAACTTCACTGTTTTATAATACATATGTGCCACATGCATGTTTTTTCGTTTTGTTTTAGAATGCACAATGATAAACCGATGCGACAAAAAAATTTGCAGACAGATATATTACACTGGGCAACAATTTTTAACAAAGTTCATGTATCAAAATTGAAAACACCCAATTCTTAGAGATTTCTATGTGCTGAACACGAATATCACCATGAAAACTGTGTTTTGGCTCTTGTTTCTGAGATTAAGGGGTACAAAGATATAATGTACTTAATGCTTAAATGTCACTTTTGTTAAAACATTTTAAAGAATAAACTGATTTATTGCGCGTTATAATATTAATTATTTCATTTTTAGATGTTCACGTGCATATATGAATTAATAAAACGTGTAATAAAATAAACATTTTGGAAAAAAAAATCAAAAAATAAAATAAATGAACAAATATCATAGGTAAAATGCAAGAATTTGTTCTCTATATTTCATTTGTCGATTTGCCATTGTAATACCGCACAGAAAGTATTGCACAATTCTTTGCAATCCGTTAAATTAACGTGTGGCGTATTACGTAACAGCCTGTGTCTTTTCTGATAAAAAGAGTGCAGGTGTTCGCTCAGTTCCGTATTTGATTTCGTTGAAGACCGAACTTTTATATATACGTGTAGTCATTTTATAATTTCATTTGCAGCAATGTCGCGAAAGTGCATTAAAGATGCCAATAAATTTTGTTACATTTGCGGTAACGTAACATTTGAATTACGCAAAAGTGCATTACTAATGCAATCAGAAAAACATATTTCCTCTATTTCGGTTGTAAAATAGGCGACCAAGATAAAAAAAAGGGGGGGGGGGGCGCCTCACGTATGCTGTATCACCTGTGCAACAACACTTTCACTTTGGGTGACTTATAAAAGCAAAAGTATGCCATTTGTTGTTTTCAGGATTTGGAGAGAGCAGAGAAATCACGTAAATGATTGTTAGTTTTGTATTATTGAACGAATTCGTGGAGGACTTACGAAGAAAAAGAAGAATTCTGTTCATTATCCACAAATATGTTCTGCCTTGCTACCAGTTCCGCATTGGGAGGAATTTCCAATTCCTAAGCCGCCGACTGATTTTGTAATTAATTCTGACGACGACGAGGAAAGCATTGAACCTGTAGATGCAGTACCTAGCAGGTCACTATTCCATGGACATAGTGCTGAAGAATATATAAATCTCCCTGATTCTGCAGTACATAAAATCACATCGAATGATCTCAATGATCTTGTTCGTGATTTAGATCTGTCAAAAGCCAAAGCAGAACTACTCACATCAAGACTACAGTGGAATCTTTTGGAAGAACATGTCAGAGGGTCTTCATTTCGTAACCGTCATATAAAATTTCTACATTATTTTCAGAAAAATGATAGTATTGTGTTCTGATAGGATATTAAAGGCTTGATGAATGAATTTGGATTAACACTTGATGTAAAAGAGTGGCGTCTATTTATAGATGCGTCCGAAATAAGCTTAAAGATGATTTTGCTTCAGAATGGTAGTGAACTGCCATCCATTCCTATTGAATATTCTGTGCACATGAAAGAGACTTATGAAAGCCTGCAGCAGCTCTTACACCTAATTAAATACACTGAAAAGGAATGGTGTGTCTGTGCTCACTTGAAAGTAGTTGCGTATTTGATGGGTTTTTAACTGAGATTTACAAAATTTTGTTGCTTCCTGTGTGAAAGGAGTAGTCGTGCCACATATTTACAATATACCCAGTCACTTTTATTATGTACACTTTTATTATGTACTGTATGTATTTGTAAGACTGTACTTTATGTTGCCACTTTTATTTCTTTATAAATTAAATTCGAAACAAGGCATACAATGCAATATTATTTATGTGTTCTTTTATCCCTGTCATACGAAGTAAAATCTCAACATAACAAAATAGCTAGAGCCAAATTCCATTTTTTATTGCCATATTCATGATTAGCAAGTTAAATTAATAAATATTTCGACACTTTCATTCAAGATACATTTTCATTGTTGTCCAGTGTTATTACACACACTCCATACATTCGTCATACGTTTTTTTCTTAAGTTTGAAGTACTCAATATTTATTTTTGAAAATATTAGCTCAAAAAACTTCCCTTTTGTATATTCACATTTATTAAACAATTTCTCTTTAAATCTCGTAAAATGGAGATATAAGAGATTTTTACTTATATTTGTGTACAGGATTATGTTTTGTTACTTATATTTGAATGGGCCAATACAATCGTTTATGATTAAATAATAACTAAAACAAGATTTTTTACTTTCTAAATCTCATTTTACACATTATAATCCCTTTAAAAGATTTATTTAAAAAACAAATAGAAATTCCACATATATTTGGAATAATTTAAATCACATACTTTTATAAGAGATGAAAATGGCATGACTAATGCACGATGTTCAACAAAATATGGAAAGAAATCTGCATCATAAAGAAACGCATCATGAATACAAGTTTCTATATTTCCTTCACCTTTATTAACATTTCTTATAAATAAATGGCTCCAAAAAAATCTTCTTGTTAGACAAATGATAGCCTGAAAATAATAGTAAACAGAGACATTTTTTCAAAATTCCAGAAGAAGATCAGGGGATTTTTTAACCTTGAAAAATTATTACATCTCTGTTACAGAAACATTTCTTTTCTCTAAGACCTACCTGAGATGTGCAGTTCTCCACATTGTTTCTTTTTTTCTTTTTAAGAAAATGAAATGTTGCAATGTCAAGTAAAAAAAGGAGATATATGTTTCCACCACTAGACCCTTTATATCTTTTTCTGAAAAAAGCCCAGAATAAAACATCAAAAAAGAAATAAATGATAAAAACACGAAGATAGTTTGCAACTAAAAAAAAAAAAAAAGAAATAGAGCTAAATGATTTATTTTTCTTTTTGTCTAAATGAAGAATGACTGATTTCTTTTCCTTTGTATTCTTTTTTTTTTTTTTTTTTTACATTTCTTGGTACACTTTAATTTATTAAGGACTTAATTTTAATTGTTATAAACAGAAAATAAATTGGTAAAATTATATACTTAATAACAAGAAAAATACACTCAACTCATTTTTAGGATGTCGTTCATCTGACGAAATACTTTTCGTCTCATTCCTCTGTCTGTATGTCTTTCCGCCACACAGCCCGTTCTCTGAAACTGTGTAAGTTGGAGGCCTGATATTTTGCATACTTATAGCCGAACACCTGAGATCACACGACAAATCGTAAAATTTTGTAATAGTCTTACATTATTAGGATTTTTTATATATTCGACAATTTTAGCGACATTACATAATCTTAATTTCAGCTTTGCTTTCATAGAAGTTATATCCCAGTTGGTATGGTCGTTGGTTTTGTATACAGAAGGTTGTAAGTTCAAATCACGCCGGTTAAAATTGAAAATTTTCAAAACTTAAATTTTTAATTTTTTGCGAAATTTCTTTTCTAAAATAAATTTGTGAAGTATTATATGTCTGCCCCCCACCCCGACACAAAAATACTAAAAAAAGAATTAACCTTTTAAAACTTATTATAATTCTGACATGTGACATCTGCGTAGATCTTTTTAAGGTTTTTTTTATGCTATCATCTACATGCATTTTTATGAATTAACGAAAAACAAAGGATTTGTAATGGCACATTATTTAAATCTAATCGTTTGGCCCACTAATTATCATTATTTTACGTCCGATTTTTTTGATCGATTTTAAAATTCCGGATATTTGATTAAATTAAAAATTGTTAAAAAAAGAGGGGGAGTTGAATTTCAGGGTGGAGGCGGCAACAGATTTTTAAGATTGTAGCGATAAATATAATTTTAGATGTGTATTTTGAGGGCTCAACTAATAAAAATTATTATCATTTATTAAATATAAACATTTCAAAGACGGGGGGGGGTGAATTTCGAGTGTATTCCGGGCATGGAACGAGAGTGGAATCCTCTAGGGGGGAATTTTCTTAAATTTTTCCGAACCCCTCGTGTTATATATCATTGGAAAGCCCTTTGACTATGTTATTTTATGTGCCTGTTTGAAATTCTTGATGAAGTGTGAGCTTGCTGTTGATCCTGGAGTTCCAAGCTCCAAGGATTTGTCAATGGCTCACATTTTGAGGTCTCTGTTATGAACGGTGTCTTTGGCGCCTGGCTATGATAATACAAAATTTACCGGCAATAGAAATAATAAAAAAAAATACTCAAAATTTCGATGTGAAAAAATGGCTACACGTAAGTCAGAGATTTCAACAGTTAATTACCAATATACGTTTCCCTCATATTGCATCTGAGCAGCTTATCATTAGTCTCTAAATGAATGATCGCGTTCTGCTGGTGAAGCTCTTTTACAAGAACTGCGACTGTGCGCTTGCAGCGTTAAAGAAATTCCGGTCACAAAAGGGTATGAAAAAAGGCTGTGGTCTGGTGTCTGCCAAGGGTTTAAAGAATGTGATTCAGAAATTCGAAGACACGGGTTGTTTTGAAGTGAAATCTTAAAGAAGGATGAATTCAATTTCTTCGACGCAGTAGATGTGACCAGAGCATTAGAGGAAGGGACGAGCAATGGTGTGCAAACGTGTGCAGTGCACGGGGAATTGTCTGATCTTTAGGTCTGTGGCACGGTGCATAAAATTATACGCAATATCCTGCATTGCTATCCTTACAAAATTACCCATGTTCAGGAGTTGCTTCCTGCAGACCTGCCACGAAGACAGACGTTTTCTCTGGAATTTCTCGCTCGCATGGAAGTGGACAATGAATGGCCATGGAACGTTTTGTGGACAGACGAAACCCATTTCCATCTCCAGATGTTTTTCGATTTGGAAGTCATTTTTTTTTGTCAAACAAACGAAACACTCATGCACATTGAATAGTACAATTGGCTTACTGTGCAACTCGTCCCGAAGCCGTCGTATTTCGATTAAAAATGTCACTTGTAGCCGAAACCACTTTCGTTTTCGTTATGCTGCTTACAGTGCCATTTATTATTACACCTTGGAACTTTTTCTTTCTCATGCCATACCGTTTCCCCCTTCTTCCAGTGTATTCAGTTTAAATTTGAAATCATTCTGACGAGTGGTTCCTTTTTTACAGCATTTTGAAAGTCGGACTTTAATTATAATCACCCTGCATAACTTAGGATCGGCTAACATAAAAGTAACTTAAAAATAATTTACTAATTTATAATTAAGTTCTAAAAATATTCTCAAATGATGTGGTGTCATGGAAAACATGCCTGTGTACATATTTCTTTTTTTAGTTTTAGCATATCAGAAAGTGATAAAAATCGATTAGAAAATTCCCTCTTTACATACATGAACAAAATTAATTTAAATACAACAGTGTAAAAAAGGGAACAAAGAAAGTCGAGTTTTAAATCTTCAGTAGATTTCTTGTCTATCTTCAGCTTAAGGCTCTACTTCGGTCATGCGAAAAGACCCGTTCGCTAATGCTATTCCTATGGAAGAAATTTATAAAGATATCTCGGTCGCATTTCAATATTTTTAGATGATTTTTTTGAAGTGGCTAGATGAGGTGGACCTGTAAAAAGGCCGTTTTTTACTTTTTCGATTTTCATTGGAGATTTTTTTCAAGAGGATGCTTTTATTTTAAGAATCGGTTCTGCAAATGAAAGTGTCCTGATTAAAAATACTTGTAAACGAAATTGAAAAAGTAGAAACCGTCCTGCATACAGATCGACCTCAGGTAGCCACTGCAAAAAAAAATCATCTAAAATATTGTAAAGCGACCGAGATATCTTTATAAATTTCTTCCATAGGAATAGCATTAGCAAACGGGTCTTTTCGCGTGACTGAAGTAGGTCCTTAAAGCAAATATATTTAAAAACCAAATAAAAAATCATGCATTATGAATTAATTACATCGAATATGTTTTAAATGCATAAACATGAAAGGATTAATGCGCGATGTTTATAAATGTAACGCGAGAAAGGTAGCACATTCATGAAAAACCTTACAGATTTTTTTCTCCTTCACTAACAATACTTATAAATAAATTATCCTAAAATAATTTCGATGTTCAACTAATGATAATTCAAAAATAGCAAAAACATGAAGAACATTTTTTTCCAAGCTTCCGAAAATGTCTGGTAATTTCTCATCTTTGAAAAATCGCTAGATCATTGTTACAGATTTTTTAAGGCTATTCGCGGTTGTGCAATTTTTCAGTTCTCCTCCAGTCTATTTCTTTCTCCTTTCTTTTTTAAGAGAGTGAAATGTTGCAGCGTCCAGCGAAAAGTGCAGAGAAGCGTTACATCCAATCCTATATTTCTTTTTAGTCTTGAAAAAGATCAGAAGACAGAATACAACACAAAAAAAAGAAGATAAAACTGATAAAAGCAAAAAAATTTTTTTATTATTATAAAAGAATAAAAGCAGGATTTTTCTTATGTAAAAAGCAAAATAACCTCAGATGCTCCCTATTGTGTCTTTTTTTCTCTTCTTCCCTTTTTTTTACAATTTACTCAATATCTAAGCTCAGTTTGGATAATTGGAAACAGAATTTCATATTTCTTTCTGTGTCTTTCCTCCTACCAGAGCTGCATTTATCATCCATGCTTTTTTCTGACAGCAGATAGATGTTCCTTGATATACGTTCTTTTCATTGCCTATTGTCAAAATTTCACCACGGTTTTTGGAGGGAGGTTTTTTCTTTCTATTTAACTAAGTCTTTATGTTCCTAATTACCCCGCAAAACTTCGGCAATTGAAGCATGATATTCGGTAGTACATTTTCTTCATCTTCTGCCCCACTGCCCCACTGTTAATTTTCTCCGCTACTTTTATTCGCTTTTTGTAGTTAACAAAGCTTATCCCCTCCCTTCTTCTTAAACCTCTCTGTGTTTTCCTCTGTGTTGTGTGTTACGATAAGTCCTTCGACTTCCTGATTGGCAACTTGTTCTCTTGTTATCCTTTACTTCTCCTACCAGTACATGTTCATTCTCTTTCATTCTGTCTGTCTTCGCAGTTATAATTTTTAAGGACTTCCACGCTTATTGTTTTGATTCACCTACCTCATTGTCTTTTGCATCCTCAGCTTCTTTGAATTTCTTCAAGAACTTCTCTGAATGTCAAATTTTGATTTCGATTCATTAGAGACAGAATCATGCAAGTCCTCGAGTGAATAGCCGGAATAACTTCGTTTCCTCACATGGGTTTGTGTCACCCCTTCAACGCAAAAAAGGAGGTAGTAGAATTTTGAACCGCTGTAGCACTCTGAAACTATGAAAAATGCACGCAATTTTATCTTCAGAAATACAAAACTCTAATATTAAATACTCGTTTTCTAATTACCTCGCATAAGGAGGCTGTTGGGGTAGTTGTAAACAAAGAAAAAAAGATAAACAAAACGTCATAAAGTGCGCAGAAAGAAGTTATTATAATATTGATATTCTAAAAATAAAAGTTGTGTAACACTATTACCACTTACCTTCACTCTGTGCGCTCAGAAGAGAAAAATAAGACAAGACGAAACTTCGTTTTACAGACTTCTGTGAAGAACTTTTATCTGACGTCTTTAAAGCAAATCAGGTAATACTGGACAAAGCGGGAACAGCTGAGACTAATTCTTCTGTCCTCTAAGTTTACTAGAATCTTAGACCAATACGTTTCGGTTAGGCTGCACTGTAGCACCTGTTCTCAATTACCAGCTGTTTTCTAATACCCCGATTGACCCCAATGCATTTTATTTATTATTTAGCTACTAAAAAGACAAAAAAAGTAAAGGATAAAAAAGAATTAATAGTTTAGATTAAGATAAAACTAAATGATTTTTTGTCTGAGGAAAGGAAGATGGATTGCATTTTCTTCTTCTTCTTTTTGTCATTTTTTGCATTGCTTAGTGAATTTTATTTATTATTTAGTTAATTTTTCTATTGGTATGAATTGTAAATTCATTGTAAAACTTGATACTTAAAAATGAACAATGTGCATTCTTCTTTGAACGTTTTCTCAGCTTATAATAGTTTCGTGCAACTCCAAATTTTAAAAAACAAATACTATTTTTTAAGTACATCCTCCACTTTTATATCACTTCGCTATGATATAACTTACCTTTTACGAATGCTTCCATATAAAACAGTGCATACTATAATGCTGAGTTTGTGAATAATTATTATTATGCATATGAAAGTGGAAACGTTAAAAAATTTCATACCTATAACGCTTACATTAAATGAAAAATAAAGTACGTTATCTATTTATTGTTTACCCTATTTCCTTGTTTGAAAAGTTGATTCTTACAAGTAAAAAGGAAAAAATTAGAAATGATGCCCGGTACACGTAATTCTTCAGTACTTTCGCGAGGCTTAACAGGTTGAGACTAACTGATCTATATGAAAGAAAACTAAGCGCTTCAAAAAACAAATCACAATACATTTTATTATTTAGATGATTTTCTTTATTTATCTAATTTTACCTTTATAATAAGTAATCATGAACACAGTTCTGCTTTTCTTGGAAATTTAATTAAAAATCGAAGAAAAATTTCATGTTTTATGACAGTACCGTCTCTAGCGAAAACGAGACCACATGCAAAAACTTTTACGAGGCTCTTTCAAATAGTTAACAAAGCCCCTCCCCTTCCCTTACCAGAATTTTTAAAAGACTAGCATGGCATGCGTATGCATGTGGACAGAAACATGTGATATTCGGAAAATAAAAAGAAAAAAACTTGATTAAAATTTGAAACTTCAAATGAAAAAGTTAATCATATGCTTGGAGTTTTGAATAAAATAAGTAGTATCAGTACAGTATCAGTAGTTCAGTTTGTCTGCCACAATAACTTATCTTGATTGTTTCGAGAATAATGGCATCAACTAGTTCGATTTGATATGCCATACTCCCACATTTATAAATAAACAATTTGAAGTGCATAAATTTGTCATAAAATGGTTCCAAATCAGACGAATTTTAAACATTTAAATATGTTTCTGTTAATCTTTTTTTTATTATTTTTACCGGGCTCAAGGTCTTTCTAGGCGCGAAACCCTGTGCAGCCGCACACCCCTATGAATGGCTCTGCGTTGTGAATAGATTAAGCACCATGAAAATGAAAGAATAAAAACACGATCAGTAAAGTAAGATATTTTTTTTTAAGTAAAATCACGATATCTATAATTTTAAGGAGGGAGAGGTAATGCGTAAGTTAAGCATTTTGAATGCAATCTTATACAGGGTGTCCACTCTGAATGGCGTCCAATCGCTAATTCCTAAAACGTTAGCCATAGACATATAGTTCCAATTGCAAAAATGTTTTAAATAAGTAAAGAAATATTTTTAAAGCGATTTCGGTCAATAAAAACATTTCTTAAAAAATTACGAAATTTAATTTTTTATGCGGTCCACTAATTTATATTTAATTAAAATATCCTATAATACTAAGAAGTAAGACAAAAAAAAAGTCCCATTCTTCTACGATTGAAACTAACCAAGTAATAGCTGTTTAAAGATGAAGCATATTTTTTGGCTGCGAAATAGAGGTTATTCACAAATTCACTAAAAATTGAAACAATCGTCATATATAAAAAAAAATAATGGTTGAGAGTTAAATTAACATGACAACATAATTTTGAAATCTATTTTCCTTCTGACATATTAAAGCAAAATATACAAATTGTACTGATAATATAATGGAAATAATAATATAATTTTTGTTAAATGAAATGATGAAAAACAACAGTCTTAATTCTTTACAAAATAAAACATACTTTAAAATACAATTATTTTAACCAATCTGAAACTAAATTAATAAAAATAACGCTATCGTAATACTTGTACGATGTGACTACTTTCAATTAAAGTGCATATACACGTGAAATAAATTCTTCTAATACTTTAAGCACTTTGTGTACGATCCCTCGAAATAAAACTAAATGGCGCACATCTATGTTCGTAAGCAGAAAAATGGTGTATGTCATGCAATTCAAACTTTCATAACTCGGTGAATTTTAGTATTAGATGAATGGAACTTTTTTGCCTTACTTGTTGTTACAATAGGAATTTTTTACAAAATATCACTTATAAGACTGGGTACCGTATAAAAAATTAAATTTCGTAACCCAACACATCGGTGTTTGGATGTAGAAAAATGATGTAAGCCATGCAATTCAAAGCTTCATAACTCGGTCAATTTTAGTGCTAAATACCACTTATAGGACCAAGGGACCGTACAAAAAATTAAATTTCATAACTTTTTAAGAAACGTTTTTACTGATTCAAACGATTTTTAAAATAATTTTTTACCTTATTTAAGACTTTTTGTAATGTATGACTGACTGTTAGGAATTAGCCACTAGACACCGTTGAATGTTGACACCTTGTACATTCCCTTCATTTTATTAACATAACTCATAAAATAACAGAAAAAGGGACTTCCAAATTTGCGAGGACAGAAAAATTTTGAGATCACTGCTACAGATAAACACTTTTTTTTTTCTAAAGCCAGTTTTTTTTCCCTTTATAAGAAAGTGAAATGTTACAGTGTCAGTCGAAAAGAGCAGAGAAGTGTTTCCAACATCCGACTCTTTATTCCTCCGAAAAGATCAGAAGACAAAATAAAACACAAAGAAAAAGGGGAAGAAATAAATGATAAAAACATAAAAAATAGGTTGGATTAAAAAAAGGGGATAAAAGAGAGCTAAATGATTTTTTGTTTAAGGGAAGGAAGGTCGATTGTGTTTTCCTTTTCTCTTTTTTCTTCGTTTTTATAATATTTAAAACACATTTTTTATTATTTAATCAATTTATACAAATTGTTATTTAATTATATTTGAAAATTAATTTTGAAATGCACTACTTTTATTCCCCAAATCATGGCTACCTCGAAAGAAGCCTTAGGCACTTTCTTTTGTTTGTACTCTTTAAAAAAGACTTTAAAAAGATAATCTAATAACCATGACAATTAATGAAATCTTAGGAAAAGTATGGACTTTTCGTGTAATCTTTCAAATGAGATCTTCCTGTAAAGCAAAAATCCCTATTTTTTATGAGCAGTTTAATTACTTGTCAAATAATTCAATTAATTTTTTGCGTTTATTCAGGCCTGGTAGCAGGATTAACAAGCACCTGTGTAAACAAACAAACAAAATGAATCGGTCCCTTTTTTTGCCTTTCTTTTTCAAGATTAAATATTCGACAATAAATTGTATTTTTCAGCGTAAGTTTAAAATAGCCAACAGTCACCGGTTTCATTTATTTTTTGTTTGAAAACGTGATTCATATAAAAAGAATGTTAATGTAGATTAATTCAGCTAGAAGTAATCTGCTGGAACGATTGCTGTTTTAGGTAGCTTTCTTTACAAAAAGTTACCTATTGCAGCCGTTCGGAGGAAAGCGATTTCAAAAAATTTTGGTATATTTTCATCGATCATGACCCCCAGACCCCGAAACCACCCTCCGTTCAAAATTGATATATATATATATATCTGACCTATGTCACACTGCAACTCTCGTATTTATCAACCGATTTGGATGTAATTCGGTGTGTACATTGTACATACCAATGTCTCGACCGAGTTCGTTGGCCAGCTTCATCCGCCATTTTGTTTCAAAATGGCGGCCATTTAAAAATTTAAAAAAAAAATAAAATTTGAAATGTGGTACCAAAAAATTAAAAATGGAAAAATATTTTTTTCTTATGTATTTGTCCTTTATACAAAGTCTCCGTAGCAGTTTTTGTTTTGTCTATATCTTAAAAAATGGCTGAGTTATAGCATTTTGAATTTCTAGCGAAGCTGACATTTTGAAACGTCCAGAATTTTGTCACGTGATAAAAGGCGTATTTATGAACCGATTTGGATCTAACTTCGTTTATACATAGTACAGACCAATGTCTCGACCGAGTTCGTTGGCCAGCTTCATCCGCCATTTTGTTTCAAAATGGCGGCCATTTAAAAATTAAAAAAAAATTAAAATTTGAAATGTGGTACCAAAAAATTAAAAATGGAAAAATATTTTTTTCTTATGTGTTTGACCTTGATAAACAGATTCAGGAGCAGTTTTTGTTTCGTCTATATCTTAAAAAATGGCTGAGTTATAGCATTTTGAATTTCTAGCGTGGCTGACATTTTGAAACGCCCTGATTTTTGCCACGTGATAACAGACGTATTTATGAACCGATTTAGATGTACCTTGGTGTGTATATAGTACATACAAATAACTCAACCGAGTTCATTGGCCAGCTTCATCCGCCATCTTGTTTCAAATTGGCGACCATTTCAGAAATTTAAATCTAAAATGAGATACCAAAAAAATCGAAAATGAAAAAGATTTTTTCGTATGTGTTTGACCTTAATACAAAGATTCCGGAACAGGTTTTGTTTCGTCTATATCTAAAAAAATGGTTGAGTTATAACATTTTGAATTTCTATTGTGGCTGACATTTTAAAACGACCTGATTTTTGTCATGCGATAACAGGCGTATTTATAAACCGATTTGAATGTAACTTGGTCTGTACTAGTACATACCAATGTCTCGACCGAGTTCGTTGGCCAGCTTCATTCGCCATCTTGTTTCAAAAGGGTTGCCATTTAAAAAAAATGTAATTTAAAATTTAAAATGAGGTATCAAAAAATTAGAAAATGAAAAAGATTTTTTTTTATGTGTTTGGCCTTGATACAAAGATTCTGGAGCAGTTTTCGTTTCTGAAAATTTGTTCTTTTGTTTATATCTTAAAAAGTGGTTGAATTATAGCACTTTGAATTTCTATCATGGCTAACACTTTGAAATGATCTTGTATTTGTCACGCGATACCACACGTATTCGCCTATTTCGATGGAAGAAGGCATGTGGATAGTATACATCAATATTTCGACCAAGTTCGCTGGCCAGCTTCATCAGCCATCTTGTTTCAAAATGGCGGCCATTAAATTAAAAAAAATTATATTTAAAGTGAGGTGCAATAAAATTAGAAATTGAAAAAGGTTTCTTTCTTAAGTATTTGACCTTGATATAAGGATTCAGGAGCATTTTTTGTTTGTCTTTATCTTAAAAAATGGCTCAGATATAGCAGTTTCAATTTCTAACGTGGGTGACATTTTGAAAAATCTGATTTTTTGCCTGCGACAGCACTCGTATATATCAACCGATTCCGATGTGAGTGAGCATGTGCACAGCAATTACTAAGGTCTGGACCAAGTTCACTGGTTAGCCTCATCCACCATGTTGTCTTAAAATGGCAGGCACTTTAAGAAATCGCCGAATTTGGCAGCCAAATATAAGTTACTTTAAATAAAAGCAGCTTGGATAAAGCTGACTAATTTCGCGAAATTCTCATTCACAATGATTTAGTATTGATAAAAATTAGTATTGAATCTCCTACATTCGGTTTCCACTTAATTGAGCTTCGTGTGTTTGAATAATATAAGTTGGCTTTTTTAAAATAAGGAATATGAAAGCTACCTCTTCCTCCCGGCAATGGCCGGAAGGACTTTTTACACCATTCTACTCTAATCTAACCTCCGATCAAGCCCTTAACCAGTTTGCGGGAGGATGGCTGAGCTCCCCTAGCAGTGACTTGAGTATTCTCTAGACTTGATAATATTTTAATATTATTATCTATATCACACTTTAAAAATTTATAATCAAAAGTTTTATCTACTCTCTATTTCTGTGTATAGTTATTTTTCATTAAAATGAAGAAGAAAAAATATCAAATATTTACTAACCCCACCAAAAGATTCCAAAGCCCCGTCTCACTTTTTGTATTTGTAACGGCTTTGCCTCCAATCAGGATGGACCAACTTTAAATGCAATTTCTCAGATCTCATTGCTCTTCGGGATAAGTAAATTCTGACAATATATTTTTCTATGGAGATATAGAATAGGTAAACTTTCGTCGGAAAGGTAAAAGGCAGCATCGAGATGAATGAAATCAACGAGCCAATCACATATATTCCTAAATGACGATAAAACAGAAACAAGAAAGGAGTGATTCGAGCCGAAGTACATCGTGATTACAGAATATAACCTAATTTTATGATCGTTGCAATCCTTTCCGAGTTCCCATTACGTTTTACTACGCGTTGTACATTTTTAGAATGGTAAAGCTGTTTCCGCCATAAAAAGCGGTTCCGGCGAAGTAGTGTAAGCTGTAAAGATATTAATGATACGAAACATGTTAAAGATAATAATAATATGAAACATGTTAAAGATATTAAGCTATTAAAAACTTCCGATAGCAGGAATCATTTCCTATTGTGTATTCAAGAGTTTTTTCTCTTATCGTTGACCAATAGATAGATCGAGAAATGCTAAGCTTTAGAGATATAATTCTAATTGCAAAAGTTGTTCTTCAAAACATTAATTTCAAATGTTCACTTCAAAAACATTATTTTCAATGTTAATCCTGCACTAAAAATGCTTTTTTCCATTTTGAGCTCAGAGAAACTCTGAAAATTCATAAAATTCAAAGTATCATAACTCAATAAGTTTTGGTCCATGGAGAAAGTTTTTCTGAATATAAGTTATAGGATCCTAAGACCGTATAAAATCTTAAATTTTGTAACTAAAAAAAAAATAACTAGTTTGCTGTAAATAGATTTTCATATGACATAAAACAACGTTTGAAACTTTATTCGATTGTAATTGTATCTCTAAAACTAATGGTTTAGGAATGGGCCATTGTAGTCCAGGGTAAATGTATGTGCATGTTACCTTGCAGACTTTTCAACTTGTATATACTGAAGTCAGCATAGAAAAAAGAATTTAACAAAATTTCCAAGAGAGAATTTTCTATGGGCAAAAAACATCAAAATTTTGGGATTTTTTTTACTTTTTTTAAATATCTCGAGACTCGTTCCTATAGCGTATTATTTGCTAATTACAGTCTTAAAAAAGACAAAACGCTCTATAACTTCCATATTTACAACTTTTTTATTCACTCAATAGCAAGCGCAGTACGGCATTTGAAAAATAAGACATTTTTTTTTACATTTCCTTAAAAACCAAGCGCAGTACGGCATTTGAAAAATAAGACATTTTTCCCCATTTCCTTAAAAACCGCGGAAAACGTAGCTTTGTCCCGATTATTCAAATGTTCCCCACATACATAGTCATATATGCCATCTTCTACATAGTGGTAGCAGTAAACTATCTATTATTTGTAAACCCTCTTCTTCCTTTTCATCACAATAGACATATGTTATATCCAATACGTCTATATAATTTAACAAGTAGGGGAGAGTGTGGATGAATAAGATAATTTTCATATTTAGACAGTAGCTTTAAGTGTATAAAATTGTTAAATTAAAAGAATTGTTTAAAAGAATACTTCAATATTTAGTAACTTATTGTCACGATAGCTTTACTAATGAAAATTGTTCTTGTCTAATTTCAATAATTATTTTTCTAATGCATACATAATGTTCATGGGATCAATGAGATAAGTATGAATATTTGCGAAAAACATATTTTATTGCATAGTATAATGATATATTTTATTTAAAGCAAACACTGGGCTATAGCTCCATATGAAAGAGGGGACTCAAAAAAATAAGTAGCTTTTAAGTAACAAATACTTTTACCTTTTAAAATATCTACAATAAAAATGACAACAGGTTATTTCATTAACTAATAATATTATGTATTTATATCTCTTGTAAAATTTAAAAATTCTATCAATAAAAAATCTGAGAACACTATTTTTATAAAAATGTTCAAATGCTTAGTTTTAGTAAATATTTTCACATATTTTCCCATTTATATCATATAATAAGCTGACCCGAATTTTCGTTCATAAATTTAACAATGATGAAGATATTTTTGCGAATTTTTCATCATATTAACATTGCTTTGTATGAAATATGATAAAAACATTGGAAGTGACTGATTGTTTGTCAGTAATACAATATATGTAGCGCCGCCATCAGCCGATTTCCATCACTTCTCGACCTGTACCAGGATGTTTATCATAAATACATCCCCCACCCTTTATTTAAATGTTTACAAAAATTCAGAAATATTACTTTTAAATGTATATAGATGAAATACTTTCATGTATTGAAAACAGTTTAAAATTTAAATAAAATTTACGTTCATTGATTGAGTAATTTCATCCCGTCCAAGATAGTTAATAAACCGGGCCGAAGGCAGCAAATTTGTTTTAACCTGGACAAGATATTGAAACCAAAGAAACAGGTTCCTTCCAGATCGGGTAAAAAATTATTTGTATTTCACCAACTAAGACATGGGCTGATTTGGTACCTGAATTAGTATTGTTTATGAATTGAAAATCTACTTTCCAATGAAAGATTCTATGACAATTGAACTCGGTCTGTTTCTCTGAACCTCTCGGTCTGAAACTCTTTTCGCAAATATAACTACTACAGCAATATAAATCTGATACATTATTTAATAATTTATACTAATGTTATACAGAAGTAAAAATTGTCTGTTTGTGTGTTTGTTCGAGGTAATCTCTGGAGCTACCGAACCGATTTCAAAAGTATTGGTATCAAAATGATTGTGTTAGTCCCACTTAGAACATACGCTATATTTTATGCCCATGCCACTAACCCAAAGAGGTGCAGGAGCAAAAAACGTTCTAAAAATGCGATTTTTGTGTTCTTGAAGGGCCTAGAAATATGAAATTTGGAATAGTGGTTACTTATAAGATATAAATTATCTCTAAAACATTTCTTCGAACATTCGAAATTTAAAGAGGGTGAAAATGCGCGAAAAGAGTTCTAAATAACGTTCTAAATGGTGATTTCTACGTAATCTCAGGAAGTAACAAACCAATTTAAAACATAATGGTTTGAAAATGATGGTGACAGCCATTTCTCCAACATAGGCTATTTTTTTTTGTCGGTGCTACTACCCCAAAGGGGTGTAGGATCAATAAACATTATAAAAATCCGATTTTTCTGTTTCTAAAAGGCCTAGAAACATGAAATTTGGAATGGTAGTTACTTATAAGATATAAATGATCTCTAAGAACATTTCTTAAAACATTCGACATTTAAAGGGGTGAAAATGCGCAAAAAACGTTCTAAAAAATGTTTTAAATGGTGATTTCTACACAATCTCAGGAAGTAACAAACCGATTTAAAAAATAATGGGTGTTAAAATGATGGTGACAGCCCTTTCTCCAACATAGGCTATATTTTTTGTCGGCGCCACTACCCCAAAGGGTTGCAGGAGCAAAAAACATCCTAAAATGCGATTTTAGTGTTACTGAAGAGCCTAGAAACATGAAATTTGGAATGATAGTTACTTATAATATATAAATGATCTCTAAGAATATTTCTTAAAACATTTGAAATTTAAAGGGGGTGAAAATGCGCAAAAAGTGTTCTAAAAAAGTTGTAAATGGCGATTTCTACGCAATCTCAAGAAGTAACAAACCGATTTAAAAAATAATGGTGTCAAAATGATGGTGACAGCTCTTGCTCCAATATAGGCTATATATTAGGGTGGGTCGAAAAAACCGAAATTTTTATAATCGAAGTGTAATAGCGCGGAAAAGTTGCCCTTTGTAATACAGAATAAATTCCTAAAATATTACATCGATCGGTTAATATCTTTTACCGCCGCAAGGGGGCCAAAGTTTCAAAAAATCGCAAAAAACATGTTTTTTTATAATTTTTTTTTAAATTATCCAAACATACCAATACAATTTCTAATAGAACACAATAGCTACATAAAGATATGAGAAATGTCCCGGTAAATGTTCATTATGATGAAATCATATCTTTATTTGCCGCAAAAAGACCATATTTTTTGTAAAAATTTCAAAATTTTCAATTTTTCATTTTTTATCTAAATTTTTAGAATTTCTATAATAAGTCTAGAAATAAATAATTTTACTTTATATCTATTAATAAATCATAATTTTTTATAACTATTTGTAATAGACTTGAAAATAAAGTTAACCATTCATTTTTCTTGACGATCACTTCATGTACTTATGTTTTACTTCATAACAGCCAATTCATGCCACAAAAATTATATAAAATGAGCAAAATGTTTTAGTATTTTATTAATTAAAATATAGAGATGTTTAACCGAAACGGGTTAAATAAACTTAAAATGAAGAAGTATTTAATGTAAATGAATTTTATAATATAACTTGCTTTCAAATGAAGCCATTATTTCTAGAGAGGCCAAAATTGATCAGATGTGATCCTCCCTCTGTTCTAGTAAACAAACTGTTTCAGCGCTTCAATGAATAATTTCACGCTTCTTTCTAGTGATTGAGTGGGACAAGGAAGGTTATAATAGCTGGTATCTTTAATCGAACATTTTAAACTCACCAGCGTTGTTAGTCATAGAGAAACCATAACAGGTGGTTCCGTTAGTTTTCAGTTTTGCCAGTAGACTAAAGCCATACAATTTTAAGCCTCAGTGTTGAAGTCTGCTATGATAAAGTGACAGATGGCACTATTCTAGTCCACAGAACTTCGTGCTTTTGCAATTTACTTCATGGCTGGGGCCCTGATGCTCTCCTCTTCATATGCTATCATTCCAAAGAGGTTATTTGTATGATTTGCGAAATAGCCATTTCGTGAAAATACAAGAACTATAATCTTTTGTAGATTATCTGTCAAGTAACGTAAGTTACTAACTATAGTGCACAGGTTCTGGAAAACATGAGCGATTCATTTTAATTCTGAACCAACTGATGCAGTACACTTTCAGGATGTACTCAAAGAGTATGACAAGTTAAGAAGATGGTTTCTTTCGAATAGCAATAATGATCCACGTTGCGTGAAATATTTGTCCAGAGACTCAGCAAAAAAGGCCAATTGTATACACGCGTGTTGAAAGAGCTTGCAATATTTCAGACGTATACTTCTGGTCAGTTGACAAATCATCTTTATCAACAGCTAGGTGATCAGATTAAATTGGCTTAAATTTTGCAATTGGTAATAATTCGCAAATCACAAGAGATCAACCAATTGCGCCACAATATGATAGAGAACCTGATTTTCGTCATCAAGATGTTTCAAAAGATGTCTCAGTGGAAGCTAATTGAAGTGAGGTCAAGGAAGCCAATAAAGTGGTTTTTTAAAAGTTGTTCTCAAGTAATCCTACTATAACACCACCTTTGCATCCTGTTTTGAAGACACGTCCGCGAAATTCGACTGCAATTATTATTACAGTTTGGATTTCATTTTTCTTCAAAAAATCTATATTGTCATTGCATATCGAAGTCACTTGCCAAACGATGGGGTCAAATGACGAAAATAATTGAGACCTGGTTCTAGTATCAAAGAGATAATGTTCCTCCTTGACTTCGCAAAGATGAAACTTTGCCCCCTCTTTAACTTGGCAGATATTTCTATCTTTAGGGCCATTAAAGTATAGAGTAAAATGAGTACATTACAAAAAAAAAACGAACAAAGTGAAACTTGGCCCTCTAGCAGCGATAAATTAATTTTACGTGCCGGCAGCTGTAGGTGTTTATATCATTGAGCAATTTTTTAAAATAGAATTACAGTGATCATGTTTAACAATGTGCATGAAATTAACAACATAAAATGCCTTTTCCAGCCTGTTAGAAATGTAAAAAATCTGAAAACATTACAAAAGTTATGAAAACTGAAAAAATGAAAAACTTTAATTTTTAACATTTTTTAGAAATTTTGGCCCAGTTCCGGCGGTAAAAGCAACGATGTCACAAAAATGAAATGCTAATGTTACATTACTAATATCTTGGCGTGGCTATTGCGTTCTATTGGAAATTGAATAGGTATGTTTGGATAATTTATAAAAAAAATTGCAAAAAGTATGTTTTTTGCGATTTTTTCGAAATTTGGACCCCTTGCGGCGGTAAAAGATATTAACCAATCGGTGTAATATTTTACTTATTTTATCTTCTTTCCAAAAGGCAACTTTTCCGCGCTATTACGTTTCGATTATAAATATTTCGGTTTTTTCGACCCACCTTACTATATATTGTCGGTGCCATTACTCCAAAGGCGGTGCAAGAGCGAAAAACGTTCTAAAAATGCGACTTTTGTGCTACTGAAGGTCCTAGAAAATGAAATTTGGAATGGTAGTTATAATACACAAATTATCTTTAAGAGCATTTCTTTAAAAAAAATCTAAATTTTGAAGGGTGCTAATGCACGAAAATCGCTCTAAAAACGTTCTATATGGCGATTTCTACGCAAACTCAGAAAGTAGCAGGGATGACAGCCCCGGGAACCCAGTTTTCGCTTTAGAGTATAAGTGCAATCCCGGAGGGAGAATCAGAAAGTAGCAAACCGATTTCAAAGTAGTGGTTGGAAATTGATCATGACAGCCTTTACTTCAACATAGGATCTATTGCGCATTGGTATCAGTACCACCTGGGCGATTGCAGGAGCTAAAGACGTAATAAATTGCGATTTCTGTGATATTGAAGAGGCTAGTAACTTTAAATATGACATGGTTATTACTTAGAATATATAAATGCCTTCTAAGAACCGTCGAAAATAAATTCGAAATTTAAAAGAGGTGAAGCGAAGGGAATGGGCGAAAAGCGTAATAAAATAAATCATAAATTACAATTTCTGTGCAATCTCAGGAAATAGTAAACCGATTACAAAAGTAATGGTTGCGAATCAATGGTGACAGTCTCTGATTCCACAGAGGTTATAATTTATGCCAGTGCCACTACCACATCGGGTTGGCAGGAGGAACAACAAATGTTCTAAAAAAAGCCTTTAAAAACTTTCTGAATTACCATTTCTATGGAATATTAGGAAATACCAAACCGATTTCAAAATTAATGTTGCCAAATTAATGGTAACAGTTTGTGTTTCAACATAGGCATTTCATGTTAGTGCCACTGCCACTAGATAGGTGGTACAACGATAGACAAGAAGCTTGGAATTTGAGATGATGGTTATTTTTTAGATGTAAATGCGTACTAAGAACGGTTCATTCAAAACTTCAAAGGAATACTGGAATGAGCGTATGAAATGAGCATAAAAGCTTCAAAATATTTTTTAAATTATCATTTATTTAGTTTTAGTTCTTTTTATTAATTTAAGTCTCATTTTTGCCTAATGCAGTGTAATAATGAGGTTTAGTTAAACTGGGTTTTAAATAGTAATTTTGAATTATTCCTAAAAGTATAATTTTTTAAAAATAAATCTTAGACATATGAATATCACTTGGCATATTTCCACTATTACGCGAGCAAAGCCGCGGGGTTTGCTAGTATTTAATATTTTAATATCGAATAATTTAAATATTACTAGCTGACCCGCCAGACCCGTGATAATAAACTTAAATATACCTAAGATCAATGTTAAATGTTTTTTTTTTTATATTTAACCGGAAAACTTTCTAAAAGGTCATAATGTAAAGGATCCCACGCTTTCAGTAGTGTACGCCTTCGTGTCTGTAAGATTTTTTAATTTCAAATGAAAATCTATCCAAACGAAATAAGAGTTGGGATCCCAATATTTATAATGCATCATTATCTAAATGGTTAAAATATTACTTTAAAATTTCAGAGCGATTGTATAAAGTGTTTTTTAAACAAAATGTGCGTAATACAAATCTTACGGGAAAAAGCGAAAACAAAAACGAAATTCGGCAAAAGTGGCTTTCGGAAATGAACTCTTTTCAAAGAGTTAATAATCATATTTTTTAAACCGAAGACGTCTTTCAAAAGTTAAACTATCGTGCCAATAACTTACTAAATAATGAAATATTCATTTAAACAATGCTTTAAAATTAACAACCGTACGCACTTAAAGTTACTGTCTAAATATGAAAATTATCTGTTCATCCACACTCTCGCCTTTTTGTTAAATGACATAGATTTATTTGATATGAAATATGTCTGTTGTGATTAAAATGAAGATGATGGTGTGGAAATAATAGATAATTTACTGCTATCAATTTGTAGAAGTATAGGGGAGAGTATCCATATTTGGACCGTCGCTTTAATTGGACCGTTGCCATTCTGCTGTTAATTACAGGTAGAGACGCCATCTACCGATGAAATACTACTCATCAGAATGACGGCATTTATGATTAGAAGAAGCACCCGCCTACCACGCGCTGTTTTCAGACAATTTAAAAAAAACTAAAGTTAGCTGTTTTGATCTAATTTTTTCCTACTAAACGTAAGTGAATACTTTAAAACTAAGGTAGGTTGTTGTGTTTTCATATACATATCTAAATTCATCTGTTTATTGCGCCTATTTTTCACGGGAATTTGTTTGATTTCGATTTTGTTCTTAGTCTTGAGATTATCTGTTTTAAAAAATGGCGCAGTTGCCTTCAATGGCCCGTTTTAAGTTGCTTAAATTAGACCTGATATACGATCATAAATTTGAAAAGTAAGTAATGAATTTCGAGGGAGGAATGCTTTGTACACTATTTTTTTTTTAATTTTTTTAATATTTTGTAATGGATTACTGACTCCATGCATATTTTTTTATATCTGGATTAATTTCTTTATACTATTTAGGCCTATATAAACATAAAACTATTTTTACATGTTTATGCAATAAATTTTGTTTGAAATTCCTTTTATCTTGTATGTATTTGTATTTATTTACTATGAATTCTTTATTCCTACGGCGTTTTTGGTTTACAGAGTTAAACTCAAACATTTTCCCCCAGAAGAATATTTGCGATTTCGTGAGGTGGGCAGGACCAGACTTTTTACAGTTCTGAAGGTTGGTTGGTTGATTTTTAACGACCAATTATCTGCTCGAGGGATATAGGCCCCACAGTTCTGAAGGATATAATTACACTTTTTTGCCACTAAAACGCATAAAATCTCGAACCTTCTGTGGGGAGTGGTTATTTCGAGGCTCCGGGAGAGAGGGGGTACGGAGGGGGCGTGTATTCAACACTGTTTGAATATATGAAGTTTGCGTTTGATTAATCATGGCGCATTTTTTAAACACTTTTTTAATATATTGTTGAAACTGGCACAGACAAACAGTGTGGAAGAAAAGCACACGCGACAGCAAAAGATGTTGAAGATATAGGAAACAAAAAGGAGAGAGTAAGATATGAAAAAATTGACCTGCAAGAAGGCTGCAGCTACAAATCAACCCCCCCCCCCCCAAAAAAAAAAATAAATAAATAAATAAATAAATAAATAAATAAAAATAAAAATAAAAATAAAAAAGCCAAAGAATCATTAGAAATGTTGACTCCCTTGCTAAACTCAGTTAAATCAAAGTACAGAGGGAGCCAAAAAACAGTTGTGTTAACATCTTCGACCTATAAATTGCACCTTGGGATGAAAAAAAACGACAAAAATTAAGCTCTTACAGCACACAAGCAATTTGAACATCAAGTTTAAAAATAAAGGTGTAAAG
The DNA here is from genome assembly GCA_963932465.1 of Maratus speciosus. Classification (NCBI taxonomy): domain Eukaryota; kingdom Metazoa; phylum Arthropoda; class Arachnida; order Araneae; family Salticidae; genus Maratus; species Maratus speciosus. Next base: position 169,135,865 of record OZ010790.1, on the reverse strand, counting down.
CAATTGGAAGGAAAATTATGGAAGGGAAGAACTACAAACATAATGTAAAGAAAACTTCTGTTGTAAAAAAATGTCTAACAATTAGGAAACTAAAAAGAAAAATCTAATCAGCGATGATTGGTTTTGCATAGTTTGTAAGAAAAATAAAATAGCAGAAATGATTCAGTGTTCAGATTGCCAAATGTTGTGTCCATGTTGTGTGCGCTGGAAAAAAAATCAATAAACGAAATTTATGTTTAATATATCATGTTAAAAAGCAGAAAAACCAACGTTTAAAATGCACAAATAATATATGAAAAGCAGCAAACAGCTGTTTCGAATCTACTAGCGAGATTCTTCTTCAGTGCAAAAGGAACAGCGTGCTAGAAAAAGCAAGGCTGAGCCAAAGCTTTTCTAGCACGCTGTTCCTTTTGCACTGAAGAAGAATCTCGCTAGTAGATTCGAAACAGCTGTTTGCTGCTTTTCATATATTATTTGTGCATTTTAAACGTTGGTTTTTCTGCTTTTTAATATTGTTGTACAAAGGCTTTATTTGCTATTTTTATAATATATCATGTGTTTTTTTAAAACACGTTACGTGATATTCAAGTAACTGGCAATCAGTTCCATAATTTCTATTTTCAATTAATGATAACTTTGATTTATATTTTGAATACATTTTGATTTAAAACAATTACTCTTATTTTTAGATGTTTGACTTCGTTATATTTCATTGCTGTTACTTTGTTTGATTGTTTCATTAATAGCAAACTTTGCTTTTAATAAAATTAGTTATATTCCCTAGTCATTAAAACAACCTGATATTGTTTGGTCCAATTTAAGAGACTGGGGGTCCAACTTAGGCGACCAGTTGCTAAATTTGGACCACTTTTGACAAATTTTTCAAATTTAAATAAAATTTAAGATTTTCAAAAAGCAATGGATCTAAAAATTTATTTAGTTAATAGGTGAATATGTTGACCCCGTGTAATGATGTTTTGCCGATATTCCAAAAATTAAGTGAGTTACACCTGAAAATAATTGAAGTGGTCCAAATTCGGCTACTCTCCCCTATGTATGAGTATATGTGGGGAACATTTGAATAATCGAGACAAAACTACGTTTTACAGGTTTATAAGGCAATTGAGGAAATTGTCTTATTTTTGAAATGCCGTACTGCGCTTGCTATTGAGAGTATAAAAAAGTAATAAATATGGAAGTTGTAGTGAAAATTGTCTGTATCTAAGACTGTAATTAACAAATAATACGCTATAGCAACGGATCTCGAGATGTTTTTAGAAAATCAAAAATAGTCCTAAAATGTTGTTGTTTTTTGCTCTTTCTCACTTGAGAAATTTTGTTGGTTGCATGCTGGCTTCAGTATATACAAGTTGGGGAAAAAATATTCCACCCGATCTTTTGAAAGGTAACGCCTTTTTCTGGTACATTTCCCCTGGACTATTGGTCAGCGTTAAGAAAGGTCACAATGCAAACTTTTTAGTATAAAATGAGAAAACTATTTAGAATTTAAAAAAATTGGAAAAAGCACTTATTCCTTTTACCACCACCCTTATAAAGAGACATAAAAATTTCAAATTTCTTTGTATGGAAAACAAAATTAGCAATTCACAATATTTTGCTGCAGATAATAAACGTAGCATTTAACCCTTTCGAGACCGGCCTCTCTTACAGAAATTTTATTCGATTGACGCCACTTATTTTTTAAAAGTTACAAGTACTTATATAATCACGAAAGGGCTTAAATTAAATGCAGCAAATATTAAATTTCCTTATTACTGGTACCAAAAAGAAATTACAAATGTACTTTTTGATGGTGCATGTATGCACCCATGGTCCTCAACGGGTTAAATAGTAACTGCTACCATTCAAATGTTCTGTCCAACCCGAACAAAACATTCTCTAATCAATGGGTTTGTGGGGGTGGGCGGGGGGGGGATTAGCCTCCGGTACGGTATGCTATTTCTTTCTCCCAGCTTATTTTGTGTCCAAAAAATAACGTTACCTTACAGAAGCTAGCCGTAAAACAAAGAATTATGATTAGATACTCTTTAGCAATTTTTTAAACTTCTAAGCATCGCACATTTTCAATTTTTATACCGTCGTATTGAAAAAAAAACGTTCTTTTAAATGCATTTTGTTTGAAAACTGTATCTCCATTTATTTTTTAAATATTAATTTTTTTGTAGTTTTTGGAACCATTTGCTTAATATTGGCAACGGAAGTACTCCATTTCTGTAGAAAGTAATGGAAAAATAGTTTTAAAATAGTAATTATATATTTTTGTTGCCATTTTCTCGTAACAACCGAAAGGAAATGTAATTAAAATACGTGCTATTTTGAAAAAAATATAAACGAATGATTTCTGTTAAAACAATGGAGCTATATTTAATTGTAAGTATCTATGAATCATTAGATAGCCGTTTTTTTTTTTTTTTTTTTTCGATTTTCTTGAATGACGGAATCTTTTTGGTGTATTTGTGCATTATTTCGCGATAGTGATGTGCTATGCATGCTTCATTGTAGATGTTTAAGAGTAGATCGTAAATGTGGAATTTTTAAGCGGACGCGAATGACGTCATTTTACATAAAATAAAACGTGAGCTTTAAGTCTTAAAATTGAAATATGTTTTGTACGGCAGTAGAGTCGCGCTTAACTGAGTTATTTTCTTCTGATAGACTGGTGGCTTCTATTATTATGAAACAGCCATTATAAATGAAGTGTTAAGTGAAGATGAAAGAGCAGCCTAAAATAAAATTACGGCCATCCCCCCCCCCCCCCACCACCACCATTCTGACCAGAAAATGAGAGTTCTAACTTTTTACGGCTGCTCTTTCATCTTCACCTAACACTTCACTTATAATGTCTGTTTCATAATAATAGAAGCTATCAGTCCATCAGAAGAAAATGAATTAATGGAAATGCCGGGGGCGACACTAAATTCTGAAAAAGCAGAATTTCTGTTCCTAGTTTATTTATTTATTTATTTATTTTACCAAATGTATTAAAAGCAGCAAAAATGGTAATATGACAATTATTTATTTTAAATAATTTTTATTTGTTTAAGATTACGTTGGCAATGAGGTATATGCAGCAGATAATGCTATATATTTGTCCTATGCTTAAAAGCAATTCAATAAAATGCAGTTAATCAAATCAAATTTTAAGGGAAATTGACATTTTCATATTGCATCAAATCAGATTCTTGTTACAGGAAAGCATATTTCTTCCTGTCTAACTTTATTTTGATGTGTTTACTTTATATGTTTATTTCTTTAATATTTCATTCCATTTCTTGATTTTAACAGCAATATCTATCATTTGTTTTGATAGATTTCACTAAGAATTATGATAAATGTGGCATATGACTTCAATCAAAACTTAAACTCAGAAAAAATTTTAAGAAAATGTAGGAAAGAGAAATAATAAATAAGTTGAACAAAAGTTAACTATAATTTTATTATATTTCTCCTACATAAAATTTATTCATCGTAATGTCTAGCATTAAACGGATAACCAAAAATCCTATCATTAAGTTTTGTATTGTATTGATCATGACTTTCGATCGCATTAAACTGGAAATTTTTAGTATGCCTTGAAGACTTACTCAGGTCTTTTCTAAGCATATTGCCACACAAAAAGCAACTAGTGTCCTGAATCGGTTCGGATAATCCGTTTTTACCCGAACCCGACGCAACCAGCGGTTCGGGTCGTGTCGGGATGTGCCATTTTTTTTTTATTGCGTGTCAGGTTCAGGTCAAGTGTTTATTCTTTCTAATCGGGGTCGGGTTCATCCGATTTTTTCCAAAAAAAAAAAAAAACTCCTCAATTTTTTTCAACTGAAAAAAACTATACATATTTAAAAATATTATTGAGTGTATATATGTTCAATATGTTCATTTTTGTACAAGCAAAGATAAAATTGGTATTAGAGATACAATTATAGACTACTTTACCAAAATTGTATTAAAATCTTAATTAATTTTCTTTCACTTCGGGTACAGTTTACAATATTTCGGTTTCGGATTGAGGTGTTGGATTTGGATTGAGTTTCGTGGTGATAATTTTTTTTCGGGTTTAAAGTGAACTTTAAGCAGACTTTTCGGTCTTGGGTCGCGTACAACCGACACGTGCATGACTCTAGATGGAACCAATGTTTGCATGTTTAATTAATGCGCGGTCTGAGATAGATGACTGTGCAAGGTTTTGTGACTTTTCTTATATGACAACGATAATTCAAGACACTTTAGCTACATTTTAATTTAACACACTAAAGTAAGAATTTCTAACACATCATTCTAACTACCCAAATACAAGGCTTAAGAGCGAAATTTTTCTCTTTAGATAACATGAAAGGAAACGCACACGTAAGCATGTTGCCTAGCGCTTCCTTTGCAGAGAAAGTGTTATAACTTCATATTGCAGATAATCTGAAACATTGTCGGTAATTTAGCTCGAATAGGTAACAGACTTGATTTCTGTAATTTTCTAATTAAGAGTATGGTGCCAAATTTTATCATCAACAATTCACCAAATATGTCGTTAATGAATGAAACTTTGTCGCCTTAATCTTCAATAATAATAATATAAATTTCCGGCTATTATATTATAAAGGTTAAAAAGTTCTAAAAATTCTAAATTACAAATCACTTATAGGTTATAATATACTTCTAAATTTCAACAAGATTCAAACTATTCAATCAATGCTATAAAACTCTTTTGTGTGCCACTGTAAACGAACTATAAGAGCTACATATTTAATTAACGAACTCATTCAAGATTTTAAAAATATATATATAATGAATGGCCTAGTTAAATCCTAATCGGATTAGTATTTCGGACGTTATCTTGATGGCAAGTTTTGCATATTTTCCTTTTTTGTGTCCCCTTAAACGAAAAGGAAGAGCTACATACTTGATTAATAACTCATGCAGCATACTTGCAAGATCAATACACTGTCAGAATTAAACTCCATTCGGCCCAGTATTTCGGACATTGTTGTGATGACAAATTTTAATGTTTTGCTTTGGTGTGTTTCTATGAAAACGAACTATAAGAGCTACATACTTGATCAATGAATACAATGATGATACTTGCAAGAGTCACACTGTCCAAATTAGGTTCTAGTCGATTCAGTATTTTGGACGATATCGTGACGACGAATTTTGCATATTTTGTGTAAGAGATACACACATGATCAACGAACTCATTGAAGATGCTTGTAAGATCAATATGTTGTTCCAATTAGATTCGAATTGGTTCAATATTTCGGACGTTATCGTGCTGACAAATTCTCCTTCTTTTTCTTTTTTTTTTTTTTTGTGTGTGTGTGTGTGTGTTTGTGCTACGGTAAATGAACTAGAAATGCTACACGCTTAGTTAACGAACTCATTCAAGATATTTTCAAAATCAATACATTGTCCACATGAAATCCGAAATCGTTAAGTATTTTGGACGTTATCGTGATTTGTATTACAGATAGATAACCGAAGTAATTGCAATAGATCAATTTCCCCAAAACAATCTACCTAAAAAGTGTTTAATACTCTCAACCACTTTGGCGTGTAGATAAAATCTACCAAAAAAGCATTATTTTCATTCTATTCTATTCTATTCTATTTATTTTTTATTCTCTTTATTTATTATCTTTTGCAATTATTTAAACAATCTTTCAGGTCAAAAAAGACACTAGTAAATTTAATGAATTATTATTTTCAAGATTGGAACAAAATGTTACTTGAACTGTTTCACATCAAACAGCTTATTTAAAAAGAAGAAAAAAATTAAAGAAAAATCGATAAATCAGATTAAACTTCATTTATTTTAATTTGATATAGAATACGCATCAAATTAAAAGAAATATTTTAAGTAATGGTAGAACTACCAGTGCCTATTTCTTCACGTTTGGAAAAAGCTTTCCGTTTTTTATTTATTTAAAATCGATTTTTTACGGTATTTTATTCTGTTTCCTGGCTTTCAATTCAGCGGCGTAGTCTTTCTCTTGATTGATTTAGTTAGGGGGTCGTGGCACACACCCCATACCATCTTTAGATTGAAAATTTATCTTTTCTTTTTTCTTTCTTCCTTTTTAAGGCGAACTTTAAAGGGAAAAAAAGAACGGAAAACTGAACTAAATCAAGTGTTCTAGCTTACTCAGAATATTTTTTTTTCTCTTAGATTTTCTTTAAAATAGAGTTTCAGTTTTGAAAAGAAAACACATAGTACTTGAAAAGCTTAAATATTTCTCTTTTTTCTGCATTGCTTTGTTGACACTCTATCTTGGGAAAAAAAAACTTTTAATCTCATAGTAGACTGAAAAATTCAAAGTACAAAAAATTTGAAACAAAAAACTGTTTTAATTAAGGATCGCCTGGTATTCATTACTAAAATAACTTTACTTTGCATGATGAAAACATTTCTAAAATGTAATTATTTTCTTATCCAACGGCTAAAAAAATATACAAAAACAATTACATTTTAAAAATTTTATATGAGTACATTCAACCTGTAATATAAGTACTCTCAACCCTTAATATAAATATTTTCAACCGAACACAGAGCTTCTCAATGTGGATGACGTAGAAGTTTCTAACCATATTATATTTCGCTGAAAGATGGGGTGCAATGTACTTCATTAACTGCTAAGAGGTGTTAAATAACAACTAAAGTAAGTATAAAAGTAAAATTAGTTTTTAAAACAAAGAAAAAATCATGCCTCAATAATTGATTATGAAATAATTTCTAGCACATTCAGAATAATGTAACAAAAATTCATCGTTTAATAATTGAAATATGGTTCCTAATTGAACCATTTGGAAACGCGTAAAACATTTGAAAACCGAATTTCAACAATGCCAATCTGCAGTTGGAAAATTAACCGAATTCATTGTACGATATAATTATTATATGTAAGACATATAGATATGCATCTATGAACTACATTCATGTAAAAATTTAGTTAGGAAATACATAGCACAGTCAAAAATCCCCTTTCAACAATTTCCGCCATAAGGAGAATGAAAAGTGAATTATTCTGCGCAGCCCTGTATACGAGGTATAGAATTTATACACAACGAGTAAAATGAAAAAAAATGAGTTATTAAATTTAAAAGCGCATACCGAGATTGAAAGCTCAATTCCAGCAATTTTTGCTCAAAGACAGTACTGTAACCAATTTCTTTTACGTGTCTCTATAAATGAACGATAAATGCTATGAATGTCCTATTCAAATTCGTAAATATCTCGTCGTAAAATTCAGCGAATATATAAATTTTAATACATTTTAAATAGCGTAATATCATTAAAATACAGTGCAAACGATTTTTTCCCATTGAGCATAATGTGACAGAATTCTTTTGAGTGCCCCTGTAAATGAACTATTAACTCTATAGACTTCATTTTCAATAACGAACATGCCATAGTATAAACATCAGCAACATATATCAATTGCATGATCAATTGCATTGCATCTGAGTATATTTAAGCGAGTTAGAGCGTGGACAGACAGATGGCCGGACAAACCAAATTCATAAACACTTGTCAACTATTTTAGAAAGTGTTAATAACAATTAGTAACATGAATCAGTTACATGAAAATCCGAGTATATTTACGCGTGTTAGAGCGTGACAGACAGACTACCGAACAAACCGAATTCATAAACACTTTTCAACTATGTTAGAAATTATTAATAAACATCAGCAACATATATCAATTGCATGAAAATCCGCGTAGGGGAGAATGAAAGGGATGAAAGGAACACTCAAAATTTCAGGAAGAAAATAAAATGTACAATGTTTCAACTTTGGCTCAATCGATGACGATACATGTTCTGTCTTAATAATCCTTATAACTAACATCAGCAATTGTAACGTTGTAGGTGATGAAAGCAAAACCTGTTTTTGATATAAAAAAGTAAATTTTGATGTTGCTTTTCTTTTTACTCTAAAAACGTAATATTCTGTTTAGCATTATAATATTTATGTTATTTATCACTGAAAAGTATGCACTTTATGTGAATATCAGTATATTTTGTTAGCTAAAATATTATCATGCATGAATACATTTTTAATTTCGCTAGGTGGGTATAAGGTTGAAAGGGACAGAAACTGAGGGGTTGAAAGGGACATCCCTCAGGTTGACCCTCAGGCTGTTTCTATCAGACATCCTTTAGTGAAGCTCAGTAAAAAGAGTTAGCTTCATATTTCTTCCAAGCATCTAATATCAACTATGGTTTGACAACTGTGCGTATGATTATTCAATTGCTTTGAACTCTCCAAATAGGTCCCTATCTTGCAAAAAAAAAGAAGCAAGCTGGAATTGATTGTTTCCAAGATTTTATGCAACGAAATTCATTACTTTCTCTTAAGAAACTTATAGTGATTAGTTTAAAAAGAAGTACAAGTTTCAACAAAGCTAACGTTGATATTTTTTAAAAACCTGCAGTTAGTTATGGATCGTTATAAATTTACACAGAACATAATATAAATAACTGTGATAAAACAGTCTTAATGACAGAGCACCAATCACCTAATATAGTAGCAAAACAGGGTGAAAAACAATTCTCTCACGTAACATCAGCTGAACATGGTACACTTGTCACACTTTTGTGTTTTGTTTCTGCATCAGGTAACTATGTTCAACAGTATTCGTTTTCCCAAGCAAGAATTTCAAGGAGTTCATGCTCGAAGGTGCTCCATCCCCAAAACATGGACTTGCTCATTAAATTTGGTCAATGACCACAGAAGTTTTTTTAAGCAATTGTGCATTAGCTAAATATTTTAGTTTTTCCAAAACTGATCCTGCGCTTCTCTTATTTGATAATTATGAAAGCAATATAAATATTAAGACAATAAAATTTGCGAAAGGTAATGGAATAATTATAGTGATATTCCTTTCGCATTGTAGCCACAAACTCCAGAAAAGCACTCGTAAAGTACATTTTTTTCAGAAAAAGAAACCCAGAATAAAACCATTTTCTATTTACTGATACTTTTGACATGAATGAGGTGAATATTAATGATATTGTGCTGAAGTTACCTAAACCCATAACTGGTGGTGAGACAGAGCATAATCTTTCTTAAAAGTTTTGGCTGATTTAAAGTTGTTTTATATCAAGTAGGCCTGAACACGTTACTTTTATTGTTTTTATTTTATCATATGTTGCAATATATTTTATTTTACTTGTGTATAATTATCTTTTATTTTTGAATAATGCAATCGTAAATAAAAAGAAAAAAAATTCATAAACGTGTTTTATTTATGTGTGTCTCTTGCAACCCCACACAGTGTCACTTTCACCCCCTACAATGGGGTTAAAAAGGACATTTTTCCCAATTTATAAAAATGCGTATATATTTTAAATTGCTGTACTTGAAGATAAGAGGTTTTAGTAGTATCAAAGCAAAGTCTTTAGAGGAGAATTACGCGCAAATTTGAAAGTGATATATTTTAATGTCATTATTTTATAAGCTTATAAAGACAAAATGTCCCTTTCATCCCCCATCTCCCCTATATTTACACGAGTTAGAGCGTGACAGACAAAGAACCGAACAATCCGAATTCATAAATACTTTTCAACTATGTTAGAAAGTATTAATAAACATTAGCAACATATATCAATTGCATGAAAATCCGAGTATATTTACGCAAGTTAGAGCGTGGACAGATAGACGGCCGGACAAACCGAATTCAAAAACACTTGTCAACTATGTTAGAAACTGTTAATAAACATCAGCAACTTATATAAAGTGCATGAAAATCCGAGTAAATTTACGTGAGTTAGAGCGTGGACAGATAGACGACCGGACAAACCGAATTCATAAACGCTTGTCAACCATGTTAGAAAGTGTTAATAAACATCAGTAACTTATATAAATTGCATGAAAATCCGAGTATATTTACGCGAATTAGAGCGTGGACAGACAGACCGCCGGACAAACCGAATTCATAAAAACTTGTCAGCTATGTTAGAAAGTGTTAATAAACATCAGCAACTTATATAAATTGCAGAAAAATCCGAGTATATTTATGCGAGTTAGAGCGTGGACAGACAGACGGCCGGACAAACCGAATTCAAAAACACTTGTCAACTATGTTAGAAACTGTTAATAAACATCAGCAACTTATATAAAGTGCATGAAAATCCGAGTAAATTTACGTGAGTTAGAGCGTGGACAGATAGACGGCCGGACAAACCGAATTCATAAACGCTTGTCAACCATGTTAGAAAGTGTTAATAAACATCAGTAACTTATATAAATTGCATGAAAATCCGAGTATATTTACGCGAGTTAGAGCGTGGACAGACAGACCGCCGGACAAACCGAATTCATAAAAACTTGTCAGCTATGTTAGAAAGTGTTAATAAACATCAGCAACTTATATAAATTGCAGAAAAATCCGAGTATATTTACGCGAGTTAGAGCATGGACAGACAGACGGTCGGACAAACCGAATTCAAAAACACTTGTCAACTATGTTAGAAACTGTTAATAAACATCAGCAACTTATATAAAGTGCATGAAAATCCGAGTAAATTTACGTGAGTTAGAGCGTGGACAGATAGACGGCCGGACAAACCGAATTCATAAACGCTTGTCAACCATGTTAGAAAGTGTTAATAAACATCAGTAACTTATATAAATTGCATGAAAATCCGAGTATATTTACGCGAGTTAGAGCGTGGACAGACAGACGGCCGGACAAACCGAATTCAAAAACACTTGTCAACTATGTTAGAAACTGTTAATAAACATCAGCAACTTATATAAAGTGCATGAAAATCCGAGTAAATTTACGTGAGTTAGAGCGTGGACAGATAGACGGCCGGACAAACCGAATTCATAAACGCTTGTCAACCATGTTAGAAAGTGTTAATAAACATCAGTAACTTATATAAATTGCATGAAAATCCGAGTATATTTACGCGAGTTAGAGCGTGGACAGACAGACCGCCGGACAAACCGAATTCATAAAAACTTGTCAGCTATGTTAGAAAGTGTTAATAAACATCAGCAACTTATATAAATTGCAGAAAAATCCGAGTATATTTACGCGAGTTAGAGCGTGGACAGACAGACGGCCGGACAAACCGAATTCAAAAACACTTGTCAACTATGTTAGAAACTGTTAATAAACATCAGCAACTTATATAAAGTGCATGAAAATCCGAGTAAATTTACGTGAGTTAGAGCGTGGACAGATAGACGGCCGGACAAACCGAATTCATAAACGCTTGTCAACCATGTTAGAAAGTGTTAATAAACATCAGTAACTTATATAAATTGCATGAAAATCCGAGTATATTTACGCGAGTTAGAGCGTGGACAGACAGACCGCCGGACAAACCGAATTCATAAAAACTTGTCAGCTATGTTAGAAAGTGTTAATAAACATCAGCAACTTATATAAATTGCAGAAAAATCCGAGTATATTTACGCGAGTTAGAGCGTGGACAGACAGACGGCCGGACAAACCGAATTCAAAAACACTTGTCAACTATGTTAGAAACTGTTAATAAACATCAGCAACTTATATAAAGTGCATGAAAATCCGAGTAAATTTACGTGAGTTACAGCGTGGACAGATAGACGGCCGGACAAACCGAATTCATAAACGCTTGTCAACCATGTTAGAAAGTGTTAATAAACATCAGTAACTTATATAAATTGCATGAAAATCCGAGTATATTTACGCGAGTTAGAGCGTGGACAGACAGACCGCCGGACAAACCGAATTCATAAAAACTTGTCAGCTATGTTAGAAAGTGTTAATAAACATCAGCAACTTATATAAATTGCAGAAAAATCCGAGTATATTTACGCGAGTTAGAGCGTGGACAGACAGATGGCCGGACAAACCGAATTCAAAAACACTTGTCAACTATGTTAGAAACTGTTAATAAACATCAGCAACTTATATAAAGTGCATGAAAATCCGAGTAAATTTACGTGAGTTAGAGCGTGGACAGATAGACGGCCGGACAAACCGAATTCATAAACGCTTGTCAACCATGTTAGAAAGTGTTAATAAACATCAGTAACTTATATAAATTGCATGAAAATCCGAGTATATTTACGCGAGTTAGAGCGTGGACAGACAGACCGCCGGACAATCCGAATTCATAAAAACTTGTCAGCTATGTTAGAAAGTGTTAATAAACATCAGCAACTTATATAAATTGCAGAAAAATCCGAGTATATTTACGCGAGTTAGAGCGTGGACAGACAGACGGCCGGACAAACCGAATTCAAAAACACTTGTCAACTATGTTAGAAACTGTTAATATACATCAGCAACTTATATAAAGTGCATGAAAATCCGAGTAAATTTACGTGAGTTAGAGCGTGAACAGATAGACGGCCGGACAAACCGAATTCATAAACGCTTGTCAACCATGTTAGAAAGTGTTAATAAACATCAGTAACTTATATAAATTGCATGAAAATCCGAGTATATTTACGCGAGTTAGAGCGTGGACAGACAGACCGCCGGACAAACCGAATTCATAAAAACTTGTCAGCTATGTTAGAAAGTGTTAATAAACATCAGCAACTTATATAAATTGCAGAAAAATCCGAGTATATTTACGCGAGTTAGAGCGTGGACAGACAGATGGCCGGACAAACCGAATTCAAAAACACTTGTCAACTATGTTAGAAACTGTTAATAAACATCAGCAACTTATATAAAGTGCATGAAAATCCGAGTAAATTTACGTGAGTTAGAGCGTGGACAGATAGACGGCCGGACAAACCGAATTCATAAACGCTTGTCAACCATGTTAGAAAGTGTTAATAAACATCAGTAACTTATATAAATTGCATGAAAATCCGAGTATATTTACGCGAGTTAGAGCGTGGACAGACAGACCGCCGGACAAACCGAATTCATAAAAACTTGTCAGCTATGTTAGAAAGTGTTAATAAACATCAGCAACTTATATAAATTGCAGAAAAATCCGAGTATATTTACGCGAGTTAGAGCGTGGACAGACAGACGGCCGGACAAACCGAATTCAAAAACACTTGTCAACTATGTTAGAAACTGTTAATAAACATCAGCAACTTATATAAAGTGCATGAAAATCCGAGTAAATTTACGTGAGTTAGAGCGTGGACAGATAGACGGCCGGACAAACCGAATTCATAAACGCTTGTCAACCATGTTAGAAAGTGTTAATAAACATCAGTAACTTATATAAATTGCATGAAAATCCGAGTATATTTACGCGAGTTAGAGCGTGGACAGACAGACCGCCGGACAAACCGAATTCATAAAAACTTGTCAGCTATGTTAGAAAGTGTTAATAAACATCAGCAACTTATATAAATTGCAGAAAAATCCGAGTATATTTACGCGAGTTAGAGCGTGGACAGACAGACGGCCGGACAAACCGAATTCAAAAACACTTGTCAACTATGTTAGAAACTGTTAATATACATCAGCAACTTATATAAAGTGCATGAAAATCCGAGTAAATTTACGTGAGTTAGAGCGTGGACAGATAGACGGCCGGACAAACCGAATTCATAAACGCTTGTCAACCATGTTAGAAAGTGTTAATAAACATCAGTAACTTATATAAATTGCATGAAAATCCGAGTATATTTACGCGAGTTAGAGCGTGGACAGACAGACCGCCGGACAAACCGAATTCATAAAAACTTGTCAGCTATGTTAGAAAGTGTTAATAAACATCAGCAACTTATATAAATTGCAGAAAAATCCGAGTATATTTACGCGAGTTAGAGCGTGGACAGACAGACGGCCGGACAAACCGAATTCAAAAACACTTGTCAACTATGTTAGAAACTGTTAATAAACATCAGCAACTTATATAAAGTGCATGAAAATCCGAGTAAATTTACGTGAGTTAGAGCGTGGACAGAGAGACGGCCGGACAAACCGAATTCATAAACGCTTGTCAACCATGTTAGAAAGTGTTAATAAACATCAGTAACTTATATAAATTGCATGAAAATCCGAGTATATTTACGCGAGTTAGAGCGTGGACAGACAGACCGCCGGACAAACCGAATTCATAAAAACTTGTCAGCTATGTTAGAAAGTGTTAATAAACATCAGCAACTTATATAAATTGCAGAAAAATCCGAGTATATTTACGCGAGTTAGAGCGTGGACAGACAGACGGCCGGACAAACCGAATTCAAAAACACTTGTCAACTATGTTAGAAACTGTTAATAAACATCAGCAACTTATATAAAGTGCATGAAAATCCGAGTAAATTTACGTGAGTTAGAGCGTGGACAGATAGACGGCCGGACAAACCGAATTCATAAACGCTTGTCAACCATGTTAGAAAGTGTTAATAAACATCAGTAACTTATATAAATTGCATGAAAATCCGAGTATATTTACGCGAGTTAGAGCGTGGACAGACAGACCGCCGGACAAACCGAATTCATAAAAACTTGTCAGCTATGTTAGAAAGTGTTAATAAACATCAGCAACTTATATAAATTGCAGAAAAATCCGAGTATATTTACGCGAGTTAGAGCGTGGACAGACAGACGGCCGGACAAACCGAATTCAAAAACACTTGTCAACTATGTTAGAAACTGTTAATAAACATCAGCAACTTATATAAAGTGCATGAAAATCCGAGTAAATTTACGTGAGTTAGAGCGTGGACAGATAGACGGCCGGACAAACCGAATTCATAAACGCTTGTCAACCATGTTAGAAAGTGTTAATAAACATCAGTAACTTATATAAATTGCATGAAAATCCGAGTATATTTACGCGATTTAGAGCGTGGACAGACAGACCGCCGGACAAACCGAAATCATAAAAACTTGTCAGCTATGTTAGAAAGTGTTAATAAACATCAGCAACTTATATAAATTGCAGAAAAATCCGAGTATATTTACGCGAGTTAGAGCGTGGACAGACAGACGGCCGGACAAACCGAATTCAAAAACACTTGTCAACTATGTTAGAAACTGTTAATAAACATCAGCAACTTATATAAAGTGCATGAAAATCCGAGTAAATTTACGTGAGTTAGAGCGTGGACAGATAGACGGCCGGACAAACCGAATTCATAAACGCTTGTCAACCATGTTAGAAAGTGTTAATAAACATCAGTAACTTATATAAATTGCATGAAAATCCGAGTATATTTACGCGATTTAGAGCGTGGACAGACAGACCGCCGGACAAACCGAAATCATAAAAACTTGTCAGCTATGTTAGAAAGTGTTAATAAACATCAGCAACTTATATAAATTGCAGAAAAATCCGAGTATATTTACGCGAGTTAGAGCGTGGACAGACAGACGGCCGGACAAACCGAATTCAAAAACACTTGTCAACTATGTTAGAAACTGTTAATAAACATCAGCAACTTATATAAAGTGCATGAAAATCCGAGTAAATTTACGTGAGTTAGAGCGTGGACAGATAGACGGCCGGACAAACCGAATTCATAAACGCTTGTCAACCATGTTAGAAAGTGTTAATAAACATCAGTAACTTATATAAATTGCATGAAAATCCGAGTATATTTACGCGAGTTAGAGCGTGGACAGACAGACCGCCGGACAAACCGAATTCATAAAAACTTGTCAGCTATGTTAGAAAGTGTTAATAAACATCAGCAACTTATATAAATTGCAGAAAAATCCGAGTATATTTACGCGAGTTAGAGCATGGACAGACAGACGGCCGGACAAACCGAATTCAAAAACACTTGTCAACTATGTTAGAAACTGTTAATATACATCAGCAACTTATATAAAGTGCATGAAAATCCGAGTAAATTTACGTGAGTTAGAGCGTGGACAGATAGACGGCCGGACAAACCGAATTCATAAACGCTTGTCAACCATGTTAGAAAGTGTTAATAAACATCAGTAACTTATATAAATTGCATGAAAATCCGAGTATATTTACGCGAGTTAGAGCGTGGACAGACAGACGGCCGGACAAACCGAATTCATAAAAACTTGTCAGCTATGTTAGAAAGTGTTAATAAACATCAGCAACATATATCAATTGTATGAAAATCCGAGGTGCTGGGTTCGAACCCAATCGCGCCCGTCGGCCTAATCGTCCGGAGTTTTCGTGCTTTTCTTCGAGCCATGGGTTTCCATGCGTAAATACGGTTAGGTTCCCTTAGAAAGACCACCACGAAGGGCACTCCCCACTCGGGCCTATATCCCTAGAGTCCCGATGAATATCGGACGTCAACAATCAACCAACCGAGTATATTTACGCGAGTTAGAGCGTAGACAGACAGACGGCCAGACAAACCGAATTCATAAACACTTTTCAACTATTTTCGAAAGTGTTAAAAACACTCTTTTATAAGCATTTAATGGTCATCTTAAAAACATCGCCTAATTTTTTGAATTGAAAACAAAGTGCGCAGCAGTTGTATTTCTTTTACAGGGACACATAAAAAATTCGAATACCTTATGTCTATATGGAGAAATTTTATTTCAAATTGAATACAATTTATACAGGTTATTTATTCACACATCAGCATTTTTTCAACCGAAAATTATTTTGGTAGCATTTATATGTTTTACAGGGTACCACAAAACATTAAACTGTTTTTAATATGATTTTATTTTAAAAATTTTATTTTTCAGTATGATTACACAAATTTATCGAGAAATTCTGAGTAGACAAAAATACAAAAATGAAATGAATGTTAACTTACATGTGTGCATTAAATTGTTTTTACTTAATTGTAAAATAAATATGTTTAACGCATTATTTGTAATGCATTCTACAGAGTGTCCACTAAAGTCCTTCCAACGCGCTTAACTGCCGAACGATTGTAGCTATACTCATAAAAGTGGTGTCTAAGTATAGCAAAGTGGCTATGCTTAATCTGATGACACCTCTTCCAGCCCCACCTGGTTCAAAACAGTTGAATTAGTATTACTATCTCCAAAACTAGATTCATGTCCAGAACGAGATTCATTTAGCATTTATGTTCACAGGGTGTTTTTTCGAACTAAATCAATGATGCTCTACAAATTTGTCATTACTTTTATCCCATATTTCGAACCGTTTTCGCGATAGAAACGCTAATGCCGCTATTTTACACCGAATGGCGCTGTAAGCGGTCTCATCTAGTAGTGCATAGCCTCTTTACTAGACCTAGACACCACGTTTATGAACATAGATGCAGTCGTTCGGAATATAAGAGGGTGGAAACGCACTTTAATGGGCACCCTGTATTTTTATTTTGACATTGTAATTAAATAACCAAATATGTATCATTGTTTGAGTATTGTATTAGTATTGTATTAGTGATGCATTAAAAAAAACAGCAAAAGTAATTAAAGTTTAACGAATAATTTTGTCCACCTAGATTGCCAAAAAGTCCCACTGTGTGTCTTAAAGAAAAACAGCTGATATAGATTAGATTGGCACATTATATTTACAAACAGTAATAAGATGAATAGTTTCAATTCTTAAATAGATAAAGAAATAGATTTTTCCTATAGCAAACCAACATTAATTTATACTCGTAAATTAGAGCTTAATATTACCTCAATACTGCATTCGTGTCAAAAATTCTTCAAAAGAACTTCACTATCTATTAAATATGGACATTAAATTGGAGATATTCGCAATAAAGTACGTATAACGACTATCTCGTTATATATGTTTGCATTTTATTCCCCCCCCCCAGACAGTTTCAATTAAAATTCTGTTTAATAACTTATTTATTTTGTGCACTATAGTCAAACAGTG
Source organism: Maratus speciosus (assembly GCA_963932465.1). NCBI lineage: Eukaryota > Metazoa > Arthropoda > Arachnida > Araneae > Salticidae > Maratus > Maratus speciosus. Next base: position 169,118,132 of record OZ010790.1, on the reverse strand, counting down.
CAGCCCCTAAATTAAATGCAACATTTAAAAACTAAATCGATTGTATTAACAGCCCTTCACACTTAAATTAAATTATTCTAAGTACTCATCTCTTTAATAAAATAAAATCAGTGAATCACTCTCCATTTTCACTTTCCAATTCTTTCACACATACGCTTTAACCTTGTACAAAATTCGTTACGGCTGACTGTTAGTTTCAAAAGCATTTTAACTTCGGTCATTTCCTTATTTGGGCATGAATATAACTCATCATTTAAAATCACTTTACATGCAATCTACTTATTAGAATTATTTTCGCTTCACACCCTTTTGTTCAGATGTATGGCGATTCTGCATTTTTGTGGTAAAGCGGTGCATCTTTGATCTAACATCTGGTCTAGAAAAATACAGTCTCATGCTTTTTAGCCTAACGAATTCGGTCTGTTACTATGCCCTTTCCAGATAACACTTTTTATTTTTTACATTTAACCGCAGCTGTATCAATGTACTGATGAGTCTCCATCTATCATGACTCAGGAATGTATACAGCCCACAATCTGCCCCCCCCTACACAATTAATATGGTAGAAGCCTACCGTACATTTTTGGCGAACATACCAGCCAATGTTTCTCTTACCCCCTGTGCATGGCGAAAAATACTTTTAGATTGGCGATATTGTAGTCCGCCAAGCAAGAAAGTTGTAACTGTATATTCTTGTCATTCCTTCTTTCGCTCTAGCCTCGTGATGACGTCTTAAAAGAGGCTCCTTATTGCTTTTCCCTTGTACCTCTCCCTTCGACTTTCATCATGAAAATAAAATAAGTCTTCGTTTACCGAATTGGAGTTTTTTTTAATAGGACCTGGTGTTTTTTTAATTCTCGCAATCTTATAAACGCAAACGGCCATCTCTTCTAGCAAAAAAAGTCTTCATATAAATTGGTCTCTGTGACCAGCTTTTTTTTCTCCATTAACAAAAAAAATGTAAGGGAGAGATACTTGCTTCTAATCCTTTTTTCTGCATGGACTTCTGGCAGCGATGGATTCCTCCCGGCTGTCGCACCGTGCCCGCTACGTGGATTTCATCATGGAGTGAACCTTTCGCCCTGGACGACTGCTCTTCGCCGTAAAGTATCTGTGCCTGCCTGCTCGTCTGCTTTTCCTCTTTTCCAACCCCCGGAGTTGTGGAATCAGCTGCTCGCTTCCCGTCGCCTAAGAAATCTGCCTGCCTTACATCCTCCCGTGCCGAAGAATTCTGCCCGCGTGCATACTTATCTCTCGGACCATTCCCCCGGGCCATCATCGCATCATTCTTGTGAAAGAGTCTACAAAAATTACAAATCAACGGCAAATGTTTCCGCATAATAGGAATATTAGTTATGTCACAACTTCAACAAGTTCCGCGTTGAGAAACCTTTCGAATCTGTGTGAAAAAATGCTACAAATTTCGTACCAATTCATCAGTTAAGAGCAGTGAAACACTGATTTCAAAGCAAAACAAAAAAAAAAAAAAAAAAAAAAAACCCTGAAAATACATGTGTTCGTTGAAAGAACGTCCGAGCGAGTCGGCGATTGAATAATGACTCTCGCTCATATTTCTATTTACACAGCCAGCCTCCTCAATAGTCTGAAAAGTGCGTTGGGTTACTTTTTTTACCATAGGACACCACTGTTTGTGAAAGAAATGCCTCATCGTTTTTGTTTTCTTTCGTGATCACTCTTGATCAAAATATCCACCCCAATTTGTCCTGCGATCTGCTCAAGTGTGCCATGTGTGTTGTTTCAACTTCTCTGATGCTACAGTCAAAATGTGCTTGTTTGTGAATATGCTAGTGTGTGCGTTCGTTCAGTCATTCTAATCAAAGGAGTCAATCAAAAAATCATTCAAATGACTCCTGAAGTTGTGCTCCATAAATTCTCCGTTGTACACAAATATAAAAAAAAAGGAAATCGTCGAGAGTCAGATATATATGCTCTATTGAAAACTAAAGTTCTCAATCAAAAAAAAATGAAAGTGCTTTAGTAAAAAAAAAAAGAAAAAAAAAGTTTCAATAGTGCTAAATTTACTTAAAATGGCACATTTTTAGAGTACGAAAGCATATTTTAATTCCCCCATTTAATTGCTTTCCTTTCGCTTAATTTTCTTTTCAGTTAATTCTGGAAACCTTGTTTTAAAATTTTTTAAGTTGTTTCATTCCATTTGTATGCTTTCTTACTCCATAAGTACTCACAAGTACTTCTTAATTGATTTTATTAATATTATTGTGTTTTTGTACAGGATACGAAAACACAGTGATATTGCTATTTTTGATTATTTGTGTTGTCTATTATAATATTTATAAATATAATATAAGTAGTTTTTTTTCCCATTGCATTGAATGTTCCAATATCTTTAGTTATTAAGATACACATTCACCTTTGCTTAACTTTTAATGCATATTAAAATACATTAAATTTTTTTTCTCTCTCAAAAAGAGTTAACGAAGATTATATTTTGTCCCATATATTTTTCTGGTTCGCCTTTCGGCTTGAAAATATTTTAATTTGAGAAATATTTTTTAATTTCTGTCCTTTTAGAGAAACAAGGACAGATAGCAAGTTTTTTTTTTCTCTGTTAAAAAGGATAAAATAAGTTTTTATTTCAGTTGCTTGCTCCTACCAGTCTTCTTTTGAAAGACTTACATGTTTCAGCCATTTAAAAAAAAAAATAAAATAGGAGCTATTGCGCAATATTTTTGTTTCTTTTGCTTAAAATAAGCAACGGTATTATTTTTACTTTGGGAAGCACAATTTTGTCCCTGGATAACTTTTCTTTTTCTCTATTTTTTTTAAAAATAAGATTTAAAAAAAAATAAGACCTTTTGTTTATATTTGAGTTGTGTATTAGTTTTTTTTAATGTGATTATTTATGTGATTATTTTATTTCATTATTTTATTTGCTTTGCATTTTTATCTGTTATATGTGTGTTATATTTAGATATGTATGCAGAATTTCAGTAACAATTTTTTTGATTAGAGAATTTGTGTTAGGTAAACCGTTGACCATGTCCGCTAAACAAGTTCAAATCAACATTAACCAATTTGACGGAGATCCGGATTTGCTTAAATTCTTTTTTAACCAAATTAGGTCAGTCGCTGAAATTAACAAATACAGCCCTCAGACTACCATTGCTGGGCTTGTAGGCAAGTTAATTGGTCCCGCTCAAAAATTTTATGCTCAGAATCCGGAAATTCAAAAAATTAAGGATCTAGATACGCTTGAAAAAGAATTTGCCGCATTTTTCTCACCCCCCAGCAAGTGCGTGGCTGGCGTTGAACTTTCGAGCTTATCTCTTCTGCCAGCGGAGTCAATTAAAAACTTGGCACATCGGTTAAACGTGTTAGCCGCAACTGTCTATTCAGATATTAAAGACGAAAATGCCCGTAACACGATTAAACTTATGAAATTTATGGAGGCTGTGCCAGCTAACATACGAATAAAGTTACAAGAAGAAGGCGTGAATGAATATCGTGCTGCTGTTGAAAGAGCACAGATATTACACGAAATTCTGCATAACGAAAAGATTCTACATTCCTTACCCTCTGTCAGTAAATCTCAAAATAACATTGAAGAGCAATTGAAGGAACTCTCGGAAAAATAAATGCATTAACACTCGCACCGCCTGGACCCAAAACTGAAACTAAAAAAAATGACATGCAAGGTAGCCCAAAGTATAACGCAAATGCGATGCGCTATAGGAAAAATTTCAAAACGCGAAATTTCCCAAAATGTTTTTCCCCTCACAAACTTCCACAAAGAAAAGTTGTAACTTGTCAACTCTGTTTCCGCAATGGCCACCAGGCCCATCAGTGTTTTAAATGGAAAAGAGTTAATACACAGAGAAGGGAAATTTTAACAGACGCAACAATTACCAGGTTCAGGAAAACTAGAACAGAGACACAATTTTTATGCTGATGATTTTGTGTCTCAACCATGTGGCTTAACATCAGCAACATTTCCTATTGACCCTACATTACCAAAGATCTCTAAAGAAAGATTAGTCAATTCAACAACCGGGTCACAAACTTCAGATCACATTAAAATTGCAAGAAATATCACTACTCAAACAGAAAATGAAGGCGATAAAATTGTTCACATCATTTGTAGTGTTAATACGCATTCTCCATCACTCCCTCTTGTAAAGGCCACTATTGCAAACCATAAAATCACCCTATTGGCTGACTCTGGAAGTAGCATTTCGTTACTTTCACAAAATTTATTTAATGAACTTAAACCTGTATTAAAATACAAGAGACTATCAACAGCCATAAATATTAAAACCGTCAATTCGGATGTTTCTTTTTCTTCATGTATTAGAGCATCCATTAAATTAGAAAAAAAATCCTTCTCGCACCACTTTTATATAGTGGATATTCCTGAATCCTCCAGTTTTGAAGGCATTCTTGGTTTTGATTTCATTAGTAAATTTAACATTATCATTGATACTTTCAATAAATGCATTCACATTAACAACAACTTGACTATTCCACTAGAAACATCACACACTAAGTCTAAAGTCAGTGAAAGTAATCAATGTAACACCTTATGTGATGTAGTGACAAATCAAAAAGTTTTCTTAACCCGTAAAGTCATTCTAGAACCCCAAGAGCAAACATGGTGCTCAGTTTACACAAACAATAATATCAAACATGACATAAACTATCTATTTGAATATTTGGCAGATAAAAAAAGAATTAGTAGGTCATGATGCCATTATTCAAATGGATAATAAAACTAAACGCAAAAAGAAGCCTGTACAATTAAATCATTTCTTTTCTATTTCACTTACAAATAATTCTGACACTACCATTCATCTCCCTAAACACACAAAAATTGGACATTTATCTGAAGTTGAGGAAATTCTTGACTACCCCTCGGATAATTTGGACAAGCATCATAACTCAGAACAACACTTCCTAAATTTTATTCAGGCATCTAATGAAACATTAAAAAAGAGGAAAGAGGATTTGGCAGCTACCGATTTTGATCTTACACATTTAAGTTCTAATGAAGCAAATACAATGACTAAATTATTACTTAATTACTACCCGGCCTTTTCAAAATCATTAAATACACTTGGACATACTGATAAGATTGTACCTGAGTTGAAATTTATTAATGATTACCCTATAAAAACTCTTCCATTTCCCCTTCCTCAATCTTTGCAAAAAGGTACTTTAGAACAAATTAAAGATCTGTTTGATGCCAAAATTATTGAACGCCACTGTTCAGAATGGGCTTGCCCCATGCTTTTAGTCAAAAAGAAACCAGACGGAACTGGTAAACAAAAATTTCGTCTCGCCTTAGATCTTTGAATGGTAAATACTGTAATTCAAGGATCATCTTACCCTTTACCTAAAATTCAAACCATCATTTCAAATCTTTCTCAGTATCGATATTTTTCTTCTCTTGACTTTCATCAGGCATATCATCAAATTGATTTGCCAGAAAAATTCCAAAATCAGTTGACATTTACTACTATGTTTGGTTCTTTTAGATACAAGAGATTAGTGTTCGGATTAAAAAACAGTGCTTCTATTTTCCAAGCTTTAATGGACTCTTTGCTTGATGAGTTACAATTAGATGGTGTATATACATATCAGGATGATTTCATTGTAGGTGCAAACTCTTTTGATGAAATGTGTAATAAATTAAAAAAAATTCTCTCTATCCTAACCAAATACAACTTAACCCTGTCTCCTAGCAAGTGTACTTTTCATAAATCTAGTATTGACTATTTGGGATTTCATGTAGAAAATCAGTCCGTTTCCCCGATTCAGTCAAATATCATAAAAATAACATATTTTCCCACACCTACAACTAAACGTCAACTAAAAAGACTCATTGGTGTCATTGCATTTTATAAGAGTCTAATTCCATCCTTTTCTGAGTTAGTACAACCACTGATAAACCTAACTACTCCAAAAGTTAAATTTAAATGGACAGTTAAACATCAAGAAATCATGGACACAATACAGAAAATTTTCTTTAATTCTCCCATGGTTAGATTACCTGATTGGAACAAGACATTTTATTTAAATACAGATGCGTCAAATGTTGCTATTTCTGGTGTTTTATTACAAGAGCATGATCAACAACTTTTACCAGTTGCATATTTTTCTAAATCTCTTAAGCCATCAGAAAAAAAATACCCTGCACTTAAATTAGAACTCATGGCAATTTATAAATCTGTAACCGCTTTCAAATATTATTTATATAACAGACAATTTGTAATTCTTTCTGACAGTAAACCCTTAGAAAAATATAACAAGACTACTAATCCAGCTGATATTATCTCTCGTTGGCTCATGGAGCTTTCAGAGTACTCATACACTTTTAAACATATCCCTGGTAAGAAAAATGTTCTTGCTGACTATTTATCTCGCTGTACTTTTGAAAACAATCAACAAACTCTGGATACTAACCCTGAACTTATCCATGACCCTCAACCATTACCTATTGTTGACTATGATACACCAGACAGTAATAATTCATGTTCAAGCGCCACTAGGAAATATGTAAACTATCTTGTATCTGGTAAACAAACAAATCCAGATCCTTTATTAGAAATTTCAAATGAAACTTTCTGCACTGAACAAAAAAATGACACCACCTTGTCCACTGTTTACAAAGATATTCTAAAGAAAGGACCTTCTCAAAAATATCCTAATTACTTCATACACCCTGATTCGAAAGTTTTAATGTTAAAAAAAGAAAATAATCTTAACAACACTTTTTCATATCACATTGTTGTTCCTAACTCTCTTAAAAGCAAAGTTTTAACAATCTCTCATTTATCTCACTTTGGTTTTAATAAAACCTATGAGTTCCTATCATCAAGATACTTTTGGAAAGGCATGTATGTTGACACCCTAAACTTTGTAGCTTCATGTGTCAAATGTCTTCAATGTAAACATCATCAAACCCCTCCTGCACCCTTACAACCCGCCTACACGCCCAGATATCCTGGCCATACTATTAGTACAGATCTCGTTGGACCTTTTTCTAATGGTAAACATATTTTAACTATTACAGATCACTTTTCAAGACATGTTGAACTTTTTCCACTTAATGATACATCTGCAGCTAAAGCCGTTAAATGTTTATTCTCTTACATAACCACCTTTGGGAGACCTTCTGTTGTCTTATCAGACTTAGGACCCCAATATACATCTCAAATATACAACATTTTTAATGATACTCTAGGTATTTAGGTACTTCACAGCTCTGTTTCGAGGCCACAAAGCAATGCTCTTTCGGAGAGAATAAATAAATCTATCAAATACTCTGTTAATATACTTTTACAAGAAGGTCACTCATTTGAAAATGCAATATTTATACACAAGTCGCTCTATAATGGTTCAAAACATTCAACTACATTATTCACTCCTAATCTTCTCCACTTTGGACGTGAACTTTCATTAATTTTTGACACTTTTGATCAGAATAGCAATCAACCTTTTCTAGATAAACATACTGAAATATATAAACTACTTGAAAATTTACACAAAATATATGACAAGGCTTACAATAACATTAAAACAGCACAGGATAAAAGATATAAACATTACGGTCAGAAAACTAAATTAAGAACCATTTGTCTCAAAGATATTGTGTACTTAAAATCTGTTGATAAATTCAAACCTAAATACACTGGACCATACATTGTAACTTTCAAACATTCACCTGTGTCATTCTCGATCAAGAGATTGTATGCTGCTGATAATACAGCATTTCGGGTGCACATTGATAGGTTACTTCTTGCACCACCTCGATATGGACATTTATTCGATACTACAAGTCACTTAAACAATCACAACTTCCCTAATGTTTATCAACCACATACATATAATTTAAGAAACAGAAAATAATATACTTCTGTTTACATTTTTTTCTTATGACATGTATTGTGAAGCTAAGTGTACAACCAGAGGCCTAGGTTGTATGTATGTTGCTTACAACAGATCTTTGACAACATTATGGCTGGCCCATGACTGTTTTCTTCGAAGATCTCTTGTGAACAATATTTTGAATCACTTTACACTCTTTTCATTTTACTGTACACTTTTAGGTTATTTACATACACTTAACTATTATTTACAGTTTAACATTTATTTTACATTTCATTCTTTTACGATTACATTTTAGTTAAAAGTGATAACTAACACATATAATAATTGCAGTTATTTAAAAAAAAATTTTTTTTTTCCACATGTAATTTGATAACATTTTCTGTAAGGCAACCAGTTAGTTACTTTCTAATTATACGACTTGTGCATTATTTAACCTGATTATGACTTTTTCATTTTTTTATGTCTCTCTTCACTCTAGGATTGTCTACCCCTTTTTGATTTGATATATATGTGAAATATATATCTATTTTTTTTTTTAATTCTCCCTTTCGAATGTTTCGTTCCCGTTCAAAATTATTGCCCTTAGGGTCCAAAACTTCATTGTGTTGAGAGACAACCCCTTGGAATTGGTGTTCCAATTCACATAAATCAATTTTTGCTTGTAAACCGACGTGTGCTCCTTTAGAGGACCGCTAGTGTCTTCGGAGGAGCAGGGACTCATATAAGCGGGCGCTGTATGAGTCTCAAAACTCCCTCCTCACATAAGGCTGAAGCCCTAAGCTGACGCCATAATACTTGTGGTCTACACAAGATTCAGGGTGACACCTTTTTCATGGGCGTGCTTCAGGCACCTCTTTTTTTTGTCATCCTATGCTGCATGCATGAACATTACATTTTTTTTAAATCATGTCCAATTTCTTTTAAAATCATATTACAATTGATTATTAGTTTACAATTACACATTTCACTTATTATTATTTACTCTTTACTTCTAATGTTGCATTTGTGTTTATATATTATATTTTTATTGTTACTACTTGTTTTTTTTTTCATAAAAATGATCCGAATCAGGATCAATATTTTGATGATGTGCAGCCAAGGGTCTAGTTACATGCTGCTTAAATATTTGCTGTCAGAGTCGACTCAGTTAAAAAAAAATATACCATGGTATGCAATTTTGAAGAAAATTTTACTGAAGGTGGAGATCCATAAACTTAATTTAGAAAATATTAATTCATAAAATCCCTTAGGACTGTTGAACTATTGATGAAAGAGATTTTTTTTTGTTTTCATGACAGCAACTTGTTTAAAAAAAAAAAAAACTTTTATGTTTTGAAGATATATTTATATGTGTAACTATTTTTCTTGCTGTTTTGCCCATTCACACGGGTCAACAAAAGTTTTTTTTTTTTTGCGGTGTCCCAGGTGATATATATAACGACTATCTCGTTATATATGTTTGCATTTTATTCCCCCCCCCCAGACAGTTTCAATTAAAATTCTGTTTAATAACTTATTTATTTTGTGCACTATAGTCAAACAGTGCAGCCCCTAAATTAAATGCAACATTTAAAAACTAAATCGATTGTATTAACAGCCCTTCACACTTAAATTAAATTATTCTAAGTACTCATCTCTTTAATAAAATAAAATCAGTGAATCACTCTCCATTTTCACTTTCCAATTCTTTCACACATACGCTTTAACCTTGTACAAAATTCGTTACGGCTGACTGTTAGTTTCAAAAGCATTTTAACTTCGGTCATTTCCTTATTTGGGCATGAATATAACTCATCATTTAAAATCACTTTACATGCAATCTACTTATTAGAATTATTTTCGCTTCACACCCTTTTGTTCAGATGTATGGCGATTCTGCATTTTTGTGGTAAAGCGGTGCATCTTTGATCTAACATCTGGTCTAGAAAAATACAGTCTCATGCTTTTTAGCCTAACGAATTCGGTCTGTTACTATGCCCTTTCCAGATAACACTTTTTATTTTTTACATTTAACCGCAGCTGTATCAATGTACTGATGAGTCTCCATCTATCATGACTCAGGAATGTATGCAGCCCACAATCTGCCCCCCCCCCTACACAATTAATATGGTAGAAGCCTACCGTACATTTTTGGCGAACATACCAGCCAATGTTTCTCTTACCCCCTGTGCATGGCGCAAAAATACTTTTAGATTGGCGATATTGTAGTCCGCCAAGCAAGAAAGTTGTAACTGTATATTCTTGTCATTCCTGCTTTCGCTCTAGCCTCGTGATGACGTCTTAAAAGAGGCTACTTTTTGCTTTTCCCTTGTACCTCTCCCTTCGACTTTCATCATGAAAATAAAATAAGTCTTCGTTTACCGAATTGGAGTTTTTTTTAATAGGATCTGGTGTTTTTTTAATTCTCGCAATCTTATAAACGCAAACGGCCATCTCTTCTAGCAAAAAAAGTCTTCATAGTACGAATGTTGCAGAAATAAATATTTCATCACTATTTCGTCTTCCACTGAAAATATGACGAATAATTTCAGGCGAATACTGATGCAATAGTGACAAAATATAAACACCTCAATATTGGAGAAGTAATATCTGTTGACAATATTGGCCATTTTATCGCTGTGATATAGCAAATGCAAAAAATATTGATCCAATATTGTTTTGCTGCTAGACCTTTTTTTTTTCCTGACAGAAATAAAAAAAAAATACGAAAATATAAATCTAATGAAAATTTCGGAAATTTTTTTCTAACAATCATATTTATATCGTATGTAAAATTCATTTCAGTAATTAGGTTAATAATTTTTTAAACATAGCCAACGCAAAAAATATTGATCCAATATTGTTTTGCTACTAGGTTTTTTTCCCGGCAGAAAGCAAAAAATACGAAATTATAAATGTAATGGAAATTTCAGAAATTATATTCCTAACAATCATATATATACAATATGTAAAAGTCATTTCAGTAATTAAAGATTTTTAAAAATAGCCAATGCAAAAAATATTGATTCAATATTGTTTTGCTACCAAGATTTTTACCGCCAGAAAACAAAAAGTACGGAATTATAAAAAAAAAGAGAAAATTTCATAAATTTTATTTCTCACAAAAATATATCATATGTAAAAATCATTTCAGTAATTAATATTTTTTTTAAATATAGCTTATGCAAAAAATATTGATCAAATATTGTTTTCCTGCTAGGTATTTTTTTCCCGACCGAAAGCAAAAAATACGAAATTACAAATGAAATGAACATATCGCCATATGTAAAAATCATTTCAGTAATTCATAATTCTTCAACATCATTTAAATTCGTTGTCTTTATAGAAAAGAATAAATATTAAGAGGTTTTACAATTTCATAAACGTCAAAATAAAGGAAGGAATAATGATTACAATGCTTTATTTAGATTTCCATACTTTATACAAAAATTATCTCGATGAGTTATAAGATTTACACATCATTTTAATTGCTTGCCATTATTGCAAAGCGTAAAATTGAAGGCCTTCTACTGTAGAATTTGTTAAAAGTCAAAATAAAGAAAGAATGAAAAATCATTAATATACCTTATTTAGATTTTCATACTTTATCCCTTTAAGCCCTGACCCGCACAATTGTGCGGGTGTTACTAAAGTAAAAGAGAATGACTATTTCCTATTTTTGTGAGATTTAAAACCAAATTTGCACATTTATATGAGTTAATTGGCTTCAAATGTTTTGATAAGACACAATTAGGAGGCACCAACTACAATACAGGGTGAGATTTTCTGTTTTTAAAAAGACTATATCATCTGACCGCAATAGACAAGTATGTACTATCGTAATTTCTTTTAAATATGATTTTTAGTGTTTGCTTAGATTTAATTTTTCTTTTCATATACTTTATTCATGATTTTAATTGATTTTGTCTTTGATAAATTTAATTAGGCATTACAAAAGTTCAAAAACAAATGACATAACAATTGTGCGGGTCCGGCATTTACCATTTCCAAAAAAAAAAAAAATACAATTCCTAATATATAAAATTTTTATTTTTAAGTTAAATTTTTAACTAATGTTTTTAGCAATTTATTTTTTATTAATTACATTTTTAAAGCGGATTAATTTTAAATTAATAGGTTTGTAATATTCATGATTTCTATTTAAAATTGATAGTATTAGATATATAATATGCACATGTAACGAACTGTATGCTTCTTCTCTGAGTTATGGATGCCATATATGATTTATAAGTTTTATATGAGTTATATGCATACCACGAGATAGTTTTTAAGTTTGATAAATTCATTCCATTTTGTCGACACAGCTAGTAAACCACTAGGAATAAATAATAAATTATGGAAAGTTCTGCAAATGCTCGACAGATTCCGTAGTGTCTGCTTGAATTTAGCAGGAGATCGGGGAAAATTTTCCATAGACGAGCAGACGAATCCTTTTTTTAGGACATGCCTCAGTAAAGCAATATATAAAAAACAAACCATACTCTGTTGTAACAGCATTATCTGGGATAGTTTTAAATTTTGTAGTATACCAGTGAGAAAGTACAGACCTGGTTCACAAAGATCCAGGCTTAGGGCCTGCTGTAGTCTTTACTCTGGTTCATACCTAATTTTAAGTAGTTCGATCGGTATTTCAACAAAATACTGCTGCTGGAAAAACTAAAAAGAAGAAATTTGAAGGATCAGGCACAATCCAAACGGAGTGAAGGGCATACCATTTGTCAGCGGCTTTTAAGAAGGGTGCGAGCATTGAGCACGTCTCAGAAAATGAAATTGTAGTGTAGTCTGTACAAAAACAAAAATTGTTTCAAACATTTTCATTGTGGCTGATGAAAATTATCTCAATAAACAACAACCTTTTTTTTTGCTTAAACTTTTATTTTTAGATATTTGCACACATAATCCCAAACTACACAATTGTGTAGATTTACCTCAAAAACGGCTGCATTAAGGCCGAACCCACACAATTGTGTGGGTCCTCCCTTGGCATAACCTGACATGGGGTATATTTTTAAATATTTTTTTTTCAATCAAATAGGATCCTATCGATAAGGGGAAACCACCAAACTTTCAATTTCTACCAAAACAACTCCCGGTCTTAAAGGGTTATAGAAAAATAATCTCGATAATTAATAATTTTTTTAAAAATCATTTAAATTGTTAGCCTTCAGTGCAAGGTACAAATCTCGAGGATTTTTATCGTTCGATAAAAGTCAACATAAAAGAAGGGAAACTCATTAAAATATTTAATTTAGATTTTTGTACTTTAAATAAAAATCACCTCAATAATAATCATATATAAAAAATCAGTAAAACAATCTTTATTGAAAGGTGTAAACCTGAAGGCCTTTTATGTTCGATAAAATCATTACAATATTTGATTTAGATTAAGCTTATCTGTTTTTGCTGTTTTCTCAATAATCTTCTTTTGGAAGAACGATAAATTTTTGATCGAATGTTAGTGTGGAATGTTCTGGAATCTCTACCTGAATCAATACAGAGAAAGAATACACTGTTCAATAAAAAAGTAGAGAGAAGAAAACGTCGTAACAAGATTGATTCTAAAAAAAAGGAAAAGACCTGCAATGAATATGTCGATGCAGAAATGAATAATGCTAAAGAAAAGGCGCTAGATTTTTCTTTTTTACATCATTTCGGATTTTTTAATACAATTTCAGGTATTTCATAAAACAGAAATTCAATTTCAATAAATTGATCTTTGAATGTATGCAACGTCTAATAAATTCGATATTTCAAAATAATTTTATTATAAAATTTCTTTAAATTGTAGCGATGACATGGAAACCCCCCTCCCCTACATACTCAATTATTGTGGAAAGGAAACCCTTTTTAAGGTAATACGAAATTTCATAGATTCCATTGTCAAAACTCTAGGGGTAATATTTTAAATTTGTTGTCAGTTGTTCTTTATAATCAGAAGTTTTAACTTTATATTCTGAGATGTGTTTAAAGAAATTCACAACAAAAGTTACATAAAGAATTAGATAACCACATGTTGAAGCAACTGTACAAATGACTCAGCATTTTGAAGATTAATCATTTTTAGTACCTTTTGATTTAGTTTTATTTATCTATTTGCATTTATTTAAATACAATTAAATACAACCGTAAAAAATATAATAGCTTACAAAACTTTTTAAATACACGCCTACTATCGAATAAGGGACATCTTTGGGACTAGGCGATTTGTTCCTTACGTAGATGTGTCATTTATTCAGAGGTTATCGTGCTAGAGAACAACATAAAATTGTAATCTTATTACTATCTCTTTCCATACATATTACTTTGCACAAAAAAGTGTATTTTATATTATATAATATATTACTAATTCAAAATTATTAGTAAAATCCCAATGTATTATACAGGGTGTCCACTCTCAACGGTGTCCAATGGTTAATTTCTAAACCGTTACTCATAGACATATAGTTCCACATACAAAAATGTTTTAATTGTACAAAATTAGTTTGGAACAATTAAAATATTTCTTAAGAAGATACGAAATTTAATTTTTTATACGGTCCCCCGGTCCTATAAGTGATATTTAGTAAAAATTCCATATTACTTTAACAAGTAAGACAAAAAAGTCCCATACCTCTAACACTAAAATTGACCTAATTATGAAACTTTGAACTGCATGACTTGCACCATTTTTCTGCATCTGAACACAGATGAATTGGGTGTGCTTCGAGGGATCACATACAAAGTTTTTAAGGTATTAGAAGAATTTATTTCGCTTGTACATTTCAGCATTTCAGAAGGAGAAAGTCACTTCGAGTAAGTTTTAACGATAACTGTAATTTTTATTAAGTAAGTTTTAGATTAGATAATATAATTAGTAATAAAAAGCTAAAATCTTAAACAACGATTTTTGCGCACAAATAACGTACAAAACGATAAAAATACTCATACGATCGTTTCAAGGATACTTCGATCCCCTTCCTCAGTGAGATAAAAAAAAAGTCAATGGATTCGAAGAACCCCCCGGCTATACCCCGGGAACTGGCTTATGGATTGATTGAAAAACGCAGATGTAAGAGTTTATATATTCCAAAGAAATGACGTAAATAAACAGAACTAACTGAAAAAGAGTGACTGCGCAGGATCTCTCCACACTGGTGAAAGAAAAGGGGTGCTGGTCATATCATTTACTAAGATGGAAGTATGTTTATGAATATAGTGAGCTTCGTAAAAGTCTAGATCAAAAAATGAGTTACATTTTTTAATAATTTTTGCCTCTGGATAATTGAACTGGTGGTTGGCATTCCAACAATGTTTTGCTATTGTAGATTTCTCAAATTCCTGCTTTAATTAATCCTGCTAAAATATACATTCAGTAAAATATGTGGTGCAAAAAATATTTATAAAACTAGTTATGATGCGAATGCACCTCATTTGCCATGTTTGACGTGCAATTTCCAACTCGTTATAACAAAAGAGAACATAACCTTTCCAATCGTTCATTACATAGAGTATTTTTTATTCAAAGGTAAATACAATAAAAATACATTAATTACACATGACACAGAAAGGCATTATGAATCCTATACTGGGAACTGAGATTAAAAGATTTGCCTTTTAAATATAGTTGTCTTTTATATACAGGGTGACCGTGAACTCATGGGTCTGTGGAAAACAAACTGCGCAGCGATTGGTGCACATATTCAAAGATGCCAGGGATTTCAGGCATACCTGGAGTAGCAATGGATATTCCAATCAGGAGATTTTCCTGGAGTCTCATAAATGCGTACCCCCAATCCAACGCTCCTCAAAAGTGGCATATTACGCTCAACAGTGCTTAACACTAAAACTACAGGGAGGGGTCAAAAGACCCTTTTTGAATGTTTTTTTTTTTTCAAATTTCTTAAACTAAAGCATTGCGAAATTTCTTTATATTTCACGACTTTTATTAAAATATATGATCATATTATTCCTTAAAATGCCTCATCTCCAAACTACTTTTTTTGCCTAGAAAAAAATATTTTAGGCTTAACTACCGCAAGGAGTCTTTTGACCCCAGAATAAATTTACGCTAAATCATACAAATATAAATTTTTTATTTTCTAAAAACATTAGTAAATTGCATATTTTTACTATTACATCATTTATTCTACTGTATTACATCATATTTTTTAATGTCTGAAGATATAATTAGAAATTGACTTTACTCCGAGTGAGATTCTAGTTTGAACATTTCAGGTTATATCGAGAACGAAATATTCTTAAAAATATGTGGTGAACATAAAACAAATTTGCACAATACTTGTTTATTAAATTTTTGAATTTCTTGAAATAATTAATTTTTCTTAAAATTTTTATTTTTTTTTTTTACTTTAACCCTTTATGTACTGAATTATGAATTCATGAAAATTTCGTGAATTGTTTAAACTACATTAAAAGGTTTACGTAATCATTTAATAAATTTTAGAAGCATTTTAGAAGGATTGAAGGATTTAGAAGAATTAATTAAATTTGAATTTATAGGAATTTTGCGCAATATTTACAACCCCACTCAAATCTTTTATTTTAAATATTTTTCTTTGTATTTTGTAGAATTGTGAAATGTACAATTATAATGTTCTTACAATAGAAATATAGAAATATTTCCGAATTAAAAAAAATCTCTCTCCCCCCACCCCCACCCCTTCAACTCCAAGAAAGCTGAAAAGATGCAAAGGCAAAAGAAATCATCCTTTTAAAAATATTTTTGTTTTGTGTAACCTGTAATGTTTTTGGAACAAGATAAAGTAATGTATAACTCATTCTAAACTGTACTACAACTAATCGGTGTATTAAATGAATTTTATAACAAGTTATTTTAATGGAACTTAGGGGCTGTGCATATATAACGTTATCATTTTAGGGGGGAGGGGGAGTCTGGCAAATGATATCGTTAGATATCTCTAGGGGGAGGGGGCTTCGTTTTTTGATATCGTTATCATTTTTTATCCAACGAAAATTTTCTCTTATTATATATAACTTGGCCTTTACATCAAAATAGAATGTTATCATTTTTTAGTCTGTTATCTATTTTTATGAAAATACAAAGTTATTATTAAAATCATTAAATGATTATAAAATTATTTAATTCCAAATTTCCTATTTCTTCTGTCATATGTGTATGCATACATAATTCGCTGTTCGAGAAACCATATGCGAAGTATGTTTCAAATGATGCCTGTGCTTACTAGTAAATAAAAGAGAAAGAATGTTGTCTACCTGTTTTGGTGATAAGAAGCTCTGTCTCCCCCCCCCCCCCACCCCGTCCGTGCGGGAGCAAGTGCAAGAAAACATTACTACTGTTGAATGTATTATGTAACAAAAAGCTATTATAAAATACTTTTAAATAGTAACTTATTCTTTTAAGTGTTATTTGATAAAAAGTTATTTCATATATAAAGTGATATTTAGAGTTATCTTCATTTGTATCAATGAAGTATGCGAAATATACATGTATCCATATATTTGTATATCGCTCCAAGCAAAAGAAAACAAATTCAAAAATGAAAAGAATTTTTAGACAATGATAACGATATCATTACGGGGGGGGGAGGGGTCGAGGGATGATAACGCATGATATCGTAAGGGGGGGAGGGTGTCCAAAATTGCCAAGAAAGTGATAACGTTATATATGCACACTCCCTTATAAGTACCGTCAGTAGATAAAGGATAAATAAATGAGCAATTTGCAATCATTATTTGAAAAAAAAATATGTTTTATTTATACACCAAAGTGTATCAATTGGTATGTTTTTCTCAAAACATCCTAAAATGGATAACTTTTTATACAGGGGTCATTTTATCCCTTCCGGTAGGAATAGGTATAAAAAAAATATATCGGTACGTTTAGTGTTAAATGGACTGTCACCCCATCATGCTGAAACGAGAATCCCTTACGAAAGGTGATCGGAACATCTTGACTTAGTAGTTCTTGTACATCTTTTTCCAGAAAAATACGATAACAGCTGCCTGTATTGGCGTTATGGACCAGCCCATGACTACCCGATCTATGGATTTTTCAACCCTTGATTACTTCTTATGTGGACATCTGAAGAGTCTTGTTCTACGACTCCAGTTGACTTCGAAGACGATCTCGTCTCTTGAATATATTTCGCTGCTGCACGTGTGCCTGAAATACCTGGCATCTCTGAATCTGCATTCCAATTGCTTTGACTGGCATGCATTATTATATGTTGACGCAATTTTAAACATTTATTGTAAACACAGCACTTGCCAATGACGCTGTCAATAAACATTCCTTTCATGACTCTTTCTTGTGATTGTGCTTCAATGTGCCCCTTGCGCCCATACATCCCTATACAATAAACGATTATTACATAATGCATTTGAAAACACAATTTCTGCTATTACCGTGAATAGTCGGGTAAATATACAATTTTTTTGTTCAGCACTGTATATGATCTATTGATATGTATGTATACTACATAGTATGATAAAAGTTAGTTCATTTAAACGGATAACACAGTTGAAAATTTCCATTCAGCAATTTCCGCCAATAAACGGATGTTGTAGTAAACTTGTGTGCAGCCCTGTATAGGATCTACAGAATTTATGCACGCCAAGTAACATTTAAAAAATAATTAAATACACAAACTGAAAATACACTTCCAGCAATTATTATTCGTAGGCTTCAATTGTTCAATTATTCTTCATTTTCTTCTGTAGCTAAATTCTTTTGGGCATACATGTAAATGAATGATAAATTTTATGCATACCATGCTCTATAGTACCTTGTAGTACGCTTCAGTGATAAATATCAACTTAAATATGTTTAAATACTGTAATATCATTAAAATACACCGCAAACAATTTTTCCTCATAGATTCCGTAATGTAAAGAAATTCTTTTTAGTGTCCCTGTAAATGAACAGTGCATAAAACACACTTCATTTTCAATATCGAAAATACCATAGTGCGATACCCAATAACATATATCCATTTCATGGCAATCGGACTATATTTATGTAGCTGGTTAGAGCACGTCATCTCTATCACCCCTTACAGTTTGGCACATGAGTTTAGGGACACCCTGCAGAGGTGTTCTTTAGAGAAGTCAAGAGTATATAACGTAGAATGCATAATTTAAGAAAGATTTTTAATTATTTGTAAATTTGAGAAAACTGTAGAAAGAACACAAATTTACAGAAGTATATTCTGCAACACTACTTCGCCAACAGGCACAGCATAATACACTAGAAATTCTAAGAAAAATCATTACAAAAAATAATGCACCTACAACGCCTCAGATAAATACACACCTCGATTTTATTCGTCCAGGATAGCTGAACGGAACTATTAAAATTGGATTGCTGCAAATGTATATTCTGCAACACTACTTCGCCAACAGGCACAGCATAATACACTAGAAATTCTAAGAAAAATCATTACAAAAAATAATGCACCTACAACGCCTCAGATAAATACACACCTCGATTTTATTCGTCCAGGATAGCTGAACGGAACTATTAAAATTGGATTGCTGCAAATGCAATGAACTGTGTGATCTATTGACAGGGGCTTACATAATTTTGGCGCAACTGTGATGTCATATCCAGCAATTTCCGGAAATATTAGTATCTAAAAATTTCTACCGGAACCCCGCCTCTGTTGGTTATAATTATTTTTGGTCACAACCCCTTACACATAACCACATATGCTTAGTCACAGACATAGGCGAAGACATAATTTTGACGCCGCTTTGATGTCACATCCAACAACTTCGGGAAATTTCAGTATCTGAAACTTTCCACCAAAATTTGCCTCTTATGGGCATAATTATTTTTGAACATGACCACATATACTTAGTCATAGCCATAGGCGCCGACTTTACGGGGGCTACGGTGGAAATTTGAAAAACTTCCACCACTAATTTCAAAATATTATTTTGTCTTAATTAATCATAGAATTAAAAGAAAATCACAGGCAAAAGTAAACTTTAAATTGTAGTGGTGGATTCTCTCCTTCGCCCCCCCCCCCATGAAGTCTGAGCCTATGGTCGAAAACGCTTTGAGTTACTACAGCCTATATTGAGGCATTTTGGTCGAACAATTTCTAAGATCTGTACTGCGCTGTACTCAGGCCTGGATTTTTTTTCTATACCCATAAGTCCAATCAAATCTGCTGTCTCCCTGTTGTTTCTGGAAAGGCAGTATAGAATGCTAATAAAGATTCTGTAAGTCTTTTAACATCGAAGGATTGATACCTTTCAATCCATTTAAAAAAAAAGAAAGAAAAAAAGAATAAAAAGCAGGCAGATCAATAGCTTTAACCCGTAATCTCCTGCATTGAGAAACACTAATTCCTATTTTCTATACTTTACAAGAAACAAAAAAATACTACCCCATCTACAAGTTAACGCCACCATTACCCTTTCAGCCCTGTAGGAGTTGTAATCCACGTCCCTTAGCAACATTCGTTGTTTTTTACAATAACTTTTAAACTTGTAAATAATTCAGAATAGAATTGAAGAGGAGAATCCCATTCAGACGTGTAAGACGATAATTTTTTACATGTTTTATCCGTTTTCATATTTAGGTCTTCTATGTCTTACCTATCTTACCTCTAAAGTTTCATGCCTATGTATCTTGTCAAGTTTTGCATGGGATTTTATGTCGATATAGAACATCCAACCAACAAATAAAAGTTTCAGTTCCGAATGCTCATTTCAAGAATCACGAACCTACGTCACGTATAATTTCATTGGCACTTACAAAAATTAAATTTGAGAATTATCATATAGATAAGTTTTTTTTTCCTTTTGTTATCATAAATAAATTTTTGATTAGCATGTATAGACTAACGAAATTAATACAATTATTTTCACATGAATTAGCACATTATTTTTTCTTGAACGCTAGTAAAAGTTTTCGACAAAAATTATTTTGACTTTCTGCATGAATTTAGAAGGTTTTATTTCTTCACGGTATCTGCCTACGTTGAAATGAGTACTTTTGCGAAAATTATCGATTTTGTTTTTATTATTTCATTTGATTAACATTCATTTACGATTCTAAAACGGCTTTGTTTTTGTTCCTAGTATGCTTAGAACAAAAGTAAATCCATTATTTATTGTAAAAATATTCTATTTTAACGTTTAAATGCATTTTTCTCAAAATTGATTTTTGCACAAAAAACCCACTTCAAAAAGGATAACTAAAAGTATTATTATCATTCTTCCATAAAACTTTGTGAGCTTTGTCTGTATATTATTGTCTAGTGCATCTACTAAAAGAATTTTGATTGTAAGAATATTTTCAAAATTATAGCCTATTATTTGAGCAAATCATGGTTAAACTAATGAAAGTCTTATAATTGACTCTTCCATTATCTCTAAAATTTTTATTTACTGAAATATAATTTAACTTGTACTATGTGCACTAGATAAAACCTAATAATTTAGTAGTAATTTTTATTTTAATAATTAATTTGTTTGCCATGTGGCATTTTTCAATTTTTTGAAAAATTTCTTCAAATTTCCATACATATTTAGCGTTTTTGTTAATTCATAGGGATATATATATATATATAATTTTAAATGTAAATTATTAATTTTTATTAAAACAAAAAAATGTGAATACAATGTTACTTTACAGAGGTTTTCGAAAAAAGGACTTTTAACGTAGGCAGATACCTCAAATGAATTTCGTAAGACAGCCGATACAATAAAAATAACGAGTGGACCCAATTGTTCTATTTATCCTATTACAATAATAAACGTAAACCAGGTACAAAGAATTCTCTATCAAACATACAATAGTAAAAACCTCATTAGCAAATGATTAATACGTTTTTAAATGTAACTTGGAATATTATAAGTTACATTTTACACTAATTATTAATTAAAAATTACTAAAAGAAAAATTCCTACAATTTCATTTTAGGACATGAATATTTCCAGTTTAATATTTGTTCTTAGTTATTTAAAGCAAGAACGCGACTGATTTTGTTAACGAATGTTTCGTATAAGCAGATTTATAGTGTGCGTCAGGTATTTGAGAACACATAGGTGAAATATCACTCACAGTATATCATAGCTACGAATCTTTTACTGTTACATGTAAACATTTCAGAACCTAGACTAACTGAGAAAATCAAGAGGTATGCTGTCATTGGCTCATTGGCTGAAGAACACTTCGAATTAGAAATGAGCACATATTTTAAACTCGCCCGGTCATTCGTCTTTAATGTTAGGAGAGAACTGAAGACTATCAGGTTTCAAGTGGCATATTTTTCATGCAGGAAACTACATTGTCAGCAATATGAAAGCATCAAGACACCGGAATTCGACAGTCAAGTCGATGAAAATCCTACGACGTCGAGGAGGGGAGTCGCTAGGGAGATGTAGGTTGATGAAGTCACAATCTGATGTGGGATTCATGCGGATCTTCGTTAGAGGTCGTACGTGATAAGGAGAATACAGTTCTTACCCGAGCGAACCAGGAATAACCGCCTGACCAGAGACAAGTGCCGCCTTAACAGCTGAAACGGCAAGAGGAGCCAGGAAGCTTCTGTTTCCTTCCGATGAGAAAACATTGCCTAGGTCAAGAAGTTAACCGCAAAAAGATCGCTGATGGTGTAAAATTCCCGAACAGGTTCCGACAGACATGTGCAGAAAATTTTCAGCCTCACTGATGATTCTGGGGGATCCTCAGAAGCGAAGGCGATCTGATGCCTCCACATTTCTTTCTTCAAGAAGCCAGGGTCAACGCTGTTCCTTATATAGAGGTGGTGTTAAAGCACTAAATTACTTCTGTAACACGTGGGAGGCCGTACGATTTTTAAAAAGACTCTGCACTTCTTCGTTTTACACACGAGTATATATGGTACAGCAGAACTTCGATTATCCGACCCTCGTGTAACCGGAATTCTCTGTAAACAGATGTCGATATCCTAAATTTTTTCCAACTTTTTTTTTTCTTTTTGCTTTCACATTCCTTGCGTATGCAAGTGTTCCCTTCCAAACCACGAGTAGAGATGAGCATTTTGGTTCCCCTTTCTTCGAATTCCATTGAAATTAGCTTGAGCTCCCGCAAGATCCGATCCCCTGAAGATTATACTCCCCCATCCCCGTATACACGTCCCTGTTCTAAACAAATAAAATTATTTTAATTTAGATGTTTAATAATAGAAGAATAATTTAAATTTAGATGTTTATTAAGCAGTTTAAATAGTCCTAATAGCAGTTCGATGACGATGTTGCATATTAAACTAGATGATTATTGATAAATTCTCGATTATCTGGAAATTTGATTATCCGCTGTCGGTTCGGACCCAATTACGTCGGATAATAGAGATTCTGCTGAATATATTTTAGTAACCTCAGGATCTCAAATACTAAACTAAGTACAAACATAACCGTATGATATAAATTTTTGCTAAGCCAATAGCTAAGGGTAGGAAGGGGTGGGTGTCTTGTTCTTGAACAGAGCCCAGCCCCTGTTCCCCCTA
This sequence comes from Maratus speciosus, assembly GCA_963932465.1. Taxonomy (NCBI): domain Eukaryota; kingdom Metazoa; phylum Arthropoda; class Arachnida; order Araneae; family Salticidae; genus Maratus; species Maratus speciosus. The sequence continues at coordinate 169,094,781 of OZ010790.1, read as the reverse complement.
TAGTAATAACAAAGAATAGCCAAATAATAATCCGAATAATAATTTTATAACCAAATAATAATCCGAGTGGTATGTAACCATTTTGTAACAAAACAAATGGCATAAAACATATTATATCGCCACGCTCTTATTATTATTCTTAACTAATTACTCTTAACTAAGGAAGAAGGCATAACTATAATATTACTTATAGTCTATTATACATATTTACAACGACTGCTAAACGTAGCTCTCAGAACAAGTCATTTCTTACAACTCTCCCTGGTATTTCATAACTTATCTCTCTATTTCGTCTCAACTGATCAACGTGACGTTTACACATTATTCCGTCACATCTATTTACTAAATCCCATCCACTTCCCAATAATTTCATAATTTTTCCTTTTACCCATTTCTCCCCTTTCCCAAAATTTTTAACGAAAACTAAATCATGAAGCTTATATTTGTGAAGGGGTTGCTGTATTTTAGGTTTTGATGGTAATACCAAGTGAAGGGTTGTTCGAACTGGCCTTCCAAACATTAATTCAGCAGGAGTTTTACCAGTCACCAAATGAGGAGTGGAATGATTTTCTAACAAAAATCGTGAAATTGACAATGTTATGTCAATTTATCTAGTTTTTTAAGACAATTTTTCACAGTTTGTACATATCTTTCCGCTTGTCCGTTCGAAGACGGATGATAAGGTGGAACAGGCGTATGATTAATTCCATTATTTTTAAGAAATTCCTTAAATTCATCACTTGTGAACGCGGGACCATTATCACTGACCAATTCAACAGGTAATCCAAATGTAGCAAAAATTCTCCTTAATACCTTAATTGTAGTTTTACTATCAGACCTGGGTACTACCTCTACCTCCAACCATTTAGTATAAGAATCGACTACTATTAAAAATATTTTACCTTCAAAAGGACCGGCATGATCTATATGGATCCTTTCCCATGGCAGTTCAGATTTCCATTTCAAGGGTTCCATTTTGGGACAATCCCTCGCAATCATCTGACATCTATTACAAGAATTTACCATTTGTTCAATTTCTTTATCCATATTTGGCCACCAAACTACCCCCTAGCTTTCGCTTTCATGCTCGATATACCTTGATAAACAGAATGCAGTAATTTTAATATATATTCACGGCCTTCTTCTGGTACGATCACTCTATGTCCCCACAATAGACAATTTTCTAGACAGGAAATTTCCTCCCTTCTACGAAAATATGGTTGATATTCTTCTTGTTTAAACTTTCGCGGCCACCCATGTAACACCCACTCTAAAATTTGTTTAGTTACAGGATTTTCAGTTGTCCACTTTGCAATAGTTTTAGAAGTAACAGGCCAATTATCATTATTTGAAACAAACATTATTTCCGCAGGATTACTTACTACATTTACAGTTTCTGGGAGAGGTAATCTACTTAATGCGTCAGCATTTTTATTATTTTTACCTTCGCGATACTCAATTGTATAATCATACCCAGCTAGCATTAACGACCATCTCAGCATTCTATGTGATAATGTATCAGGTACCTTTTTAACAGGATCAAACAATCTAATTAAAGGTTTATGATCTCTTATGATTTTTAAATGTTTTCCAGCTAAATACTGGTGAAATTTAGTGACACCAAACATTACAGATAAAGCTTCTTTACCAATCATAGTATAATTTCTTTCAGTTTTATTTAAAGTTCTCGAAGCATAAGCAATAGGTTTCTCTTTACCCTCAACAATGTGGCTTAAAACTGACCCTATACCATATTCAGAAGCATCACAGTTTAAAACTATATCTTTGTTAACATCATATAATTCTAAAACAGGAGATGCACATAATAATTGTTTAACTTTTTGAAACGCTTTTTCATGCTTTTCTGACCATGTCCAGTTTACATTATTATCTAATAATCTATGTAAAGGTTCTAAAACATCTGAAATATTAGGCAGGAAGTTTCTATAATAAGAAATTAAGCCACGCAATTGTGACACATTATTTGGAATAGGAGCATTCAAAATAGCATTAACTTTTAACATTAACTTTTTCTGGAATAGTTCTAATTCCTTCCTGAGATATTTTATGACCTAAATAAGAAACTTCCGAAACCATAAATTTCAATTTTTCCTTACTTAATCTTATACCATGCTCTGAAAAGCATTTCAGAACACTTTCAACTCTTTCAGAATGTTCTGATTCATTACTAGCACTAATGATAACATCATCTAAAAATACACCAACATATTCAAATTTTTTTAAAGATATGTTCAATTTTTTTGGGAACATTCCAGGAGCACATTTTACCCCAAATGCTAATCGTAACACATTAAACAAACCTTTATGTGTATTTATAGTCAGTATTTTGCTACTTTCGTTATCTACAGGTTGTTGTAAATATGCATCTTTTAAATCAAAAACAGTAAAAAATTTACCACCTGATAATTTAGAAAATAATTCTTCCATTCTAGGAAGAGGATAATTATCATTTTCAGTATTAGCATTAACTGTTGCTCTGTAATCACCACATATTCTAACAGAACCGTTAGGCTTAGGAACAATTACTATAGGACTAGCCCATTCTGAATGATCAACAGGTTTCAAAATACCCTCATTAGTTAATCGTTCCAATTCTACATCAGTAGCTTTTCTTAAAGCAAAAGGAACAGGTCGAGACTTAAGAAAAACTGGTTTTGCATCTTTTTCCAATTTTATTGACACGGCAGGATACTTGATTGTCCCTATCTCGTCAGCAAAAACATTAGGAAAATCAATTACAGAGATGACAGACATAGAAAAGAAACAACAGCATAAATAGTGTAAGAAAAATACTGCCCAACTCAGATCATGTTCAAAACCAATAGATTTTTCAAGTTCTAAAGTAATTGAAAACCCCTGATACCATTAACCCTTTAAGGTCCTAACCGTGTTTTTCCATCATGTAATTTTTGAATTCAAAGGCTGATTTAAGGAAATTTTGATAACAACGTAATTTTTATCAGTCCTTAAGATAAATATAAACATGTAAGATAATAAAATACAAATCCTCATACCAATGGTGCTTATTGCTATCATTTTGTGAATCTTTAAACATACATGAATATTTCTGGCAGATGCTTAAAGGATTAAAAATTTACCCTCGAACTTAGCAGTCGATAAAAGACAATCTTCAGGTAGTAAAAAAGAGAGAAGAGACAGAGCACAAGCTTAAAGAGATTAAAGAAAATATCATGTAAATTTTAGAACATAATTTCATTATTATTTTTTAATATTCCTAAATATTCATCTATTTTTCGTAATAACTTGAAAAATGTAGCTAGATTTCAAATATTATACAATTATTACAAAACTTATTTTACATTATTTTACATATTTTTTATCTGTATGTCTCATCGCGTAATTACTGTATTGCTGAAAGATTTTCTGCCCAATTATTCAAACAGTTCATTGAAAACCATTTAAATTTTTATTATTATTTTACAAATTAGTGTACAATTTGATTAAAAAACATATTCTTTCGAGTTTTCAATTAGAAATTTCTGTTAATATTTGTTTATCTCCTTTTAAACAATGTAAAACGTTATATAACAAATTTGTAAAAATATTTACTATGTCTAAATAAACGATAATAAATTACCTGAAGATGATTTGTTAAAATCATAATTTTTTTAACACTTTAATAAAATTTGTGACTGTCCTGGCACACATGTCATTATCCTGGCATCAAATATTTGATCTTTTTTTTAGGAAATTATTTCTATATCTAAACGTTCTTAAACGTCTCTGCCGTTGAAAAATATCAACTACAAGCTGTTCAACTAACATTTAAAAAAAAATCAGAAGCATTGAAACAATTTAAATTTTCAAAATCTCACATTTTGTGATATTCCCCCATATATATAAATGTGGCACGTTAAAATGTTGATATGTAGATACAATCTACTAAAAAACAACTTTTCAAAAGTAAAAAAAAAGCCAAGCAAAAAAAAAAAGAAAAGAAAAAAGGGAAAAGTTGTGGCTAAAAAATAGTGTGATATCAAATTTCCAAGCTAATATTATGGTACTTATTTAACATTTTTTATTAAAAATTTACCATATGTAAGTCGAGTACCTAAGTATGCGTTGATAGAAAGCCTTTTCTCCTTTACTAAATACATCATAACGTGTTTCTGAAAATTAATTTTTTTTTAATTATGCATGATGGGCTTGGCGGCCATCTTTCCATATTTTACACAATTTTCTAAGCACACAAGTACATTTTTAAGATCGGAAATTCGAAATTGTTGCTAAAGCAAACATTTTATGCTTTTAATTTATGGAAATGAGTGCCTAGAAATTTGTGTCTTAAAATAAAGTTGAAGTAACTTCAGGTTTCATCTTATCATTCTCTTTTTTCGGAGGGGGTTAATTAATTAGTTAAAGCAGTAAAAATCAATTTGTTTTTTTTTCTTCAAAATAAAAGACTTTCTTAATTTATCTGTCTGTAGCCAAAACTAGAAGTTCAAAATTCTTAATAATGCAAACATATTACGAGCTTGTCTGCTTAGAAATTTGTGTAAAATATGGAAAGATGGCCGCCAAGCCCATCATGCACAATTAAAAAAAAATTAATTTTCAGAAACACGTTATGATGTATTTAGTAAAGGAGAAAAGGCTTTCTATCAACGCATACTTAGGTACTCGACTTACATATGGTAAATTTTTAATAAAAAATGTTAAATAAGTACCATAATATTAGCTTGGAAATTTGATATCACACTATTTTTTAGCCACAACTTTTCCCTTTTTTCTTTTCTTTTTTTTTTTTGCTTGGCTTTTTTTTTACTTTTGAAAAGTTGTTTTTTAGTAGATATCAGTTCTTTTTTTTAAACAGATTATATATAATTGAAATAATTCTGCTCGCTAAAATTAGTCCTTGTATAGCCTTTATAAGCAGGGAACAAACACAATAGTATACACTTTGTTTACCTATCATTCATTTTTTAGAGTAATTAATAATTTAAAAGTAACGAAAGTCAATTTCTTCTTTCAAAGTATCAGTCTTTCTCAATTTATATCGCCTTAAAATTTTCTATGAAGGATGAAAATTTAGTAAAAATCAAATAGAGTCAAAATAAAATATATATTTACAGTTAGTCTGTCAGTTAATTGTTTGTTCTAACTTTTTTTTGCTGACGGTTTTGCAAAATAAATTTATCTTTACAAATACCTACGGAGAATCCGAGAATGAAGCCCCGCAGGCATCTAAAGAATCGAAGATCTGTCTAAAGAAGTAAATCTAGCAATTCTAGACATGATGACGAAACATTTTTCATAAAAAAAAAATCTAAAAAATTAAAGATATAAACTGTACATATAACTTCATCTTCATTTAGATCGTGTTATAGAGAAGAAAGAATAAATATGTAATTTGACTCAAGTCTGTTTATCCATACTTATTTGCATAAATGTGAGAATATAATTTCGTATAAAAATTCCCGTAAATTGATTATATTTAATAGTCTATTATTAAAGCCGCATAAACATTAGAATAAAAATTTTTTGCAGTTAAAAATTGCCTGAAATCTATAGTCTTATCGTTCGTCAAATTTGTTATATGTTTTTTTAATACCGAGACACCTTTTCTAAACTCTGACAAAAGATCACAGAAATACTGAAATTATCCAAATACTTATACCTTTCTATCCTATTTCTTTTTTTGAGTGGGGTGAGGGGTGAGGAAGGGCGCTTAAGAACTTCGTTTTGTTCTTAGAATTCTGAATTAATCATTGAAAAGATCTACCTACATAAGTCTTGTTGCAGAATTTTCATTAGGTAAGAGTTGCATCAACTTATACATCATGTGAATATATTAAATTACTTTTGTAAAATACTAGATGGGAGCCATTGATATTTTCAGAGCATTTGCCTACATTTTAAACTTAAATCATTTACAACTATTCATTAATTTTCTATACGAATTAAAGAAGTCGTTGTTTCCATGGCAACTGTATCTTTCACTATTGCTTGTTTGTTTTATTGAACACATATATATCAGATCACGTGGGGATCACGGAAGGATTCGAACCCGCCCCCACCTACGTTCTCAAGCGATTAGCGGCGTGGTGTCTTATCCACTCAGCCACGGTGGGCCACTATTGCTTTATCTAATACCCAGATACTCATATTTAACCAGCTGCGCTTAGAATCATGCTCATAACAGACTACATTTATATGTAAGAGTGGTGACACATATGCACAAGTCGTGTACTCATATTCAAGTTTTTGTCCAAAGTACAGTAACTCAGTTTTCATTAATAGACGTGGAAGATTTCGATTAAGCTAGCCAAAAAAGTTTAAAAACATTGGCTTTCTGATTTGATTTTATTCAAAATCGTCTTAACCAACCAAAGTTAATGTCCGGGATCCAGAGTGTTTACTGGAAACATAAAAAAGTTTCCAAAAATGCAGGCTTCTGATTGACCAATCTCATCGCGCTAATAGCGTAAAATCTATCTTGATCCCGGCCTATTCAACATCCTTTAAATATTCGAGAAAGCCTTCACAAGTCAGGAAAATATCACACAAAGCAGGCAAAACAAAGAAGAAAAATCATTCATTGGCTCGTTCATATCCATGAGCCAATGAATGATTTTGTTCCTTTGCTTTGCCTGCTTTGTGTGATGTTTTTGTGACGCGTGTCAAGACTTTCTCAAATATTTCGGGGGCGTTTGTTTATTTCACCACCATGAAGCTATGAAAGGAGAGGAGCAGACATGTCAATCTTCCCGTGTGAAAAACTACATAAAAAAACGAGTTCTTTTCCCCTCTTCTGCCCTTTTCTCTCTTGATTTTGACCGATAGCAGCCCATTTAGCAGTCTCCAGTGCAAGATGCAGCTATATATGGCGGACGCAAGGGGGAGGGTGTTAGCGTGACCAATGACATAATAAGCCAGTTCATGACGTTTAAAAGTCACACGGAGTTGGATCATCTTTACACGATGATTAGTACAAAGCGGTGCGCCGATTTTTTTTTGTGTCCATTGCCGTGTACAGATAATCAACTCCGTGTGACGTGATGAGCTGGCCACACTTAGGAACAGCTTCAAATAACGTCATCTACTTCGAGGTAAACGAAAAAGGACAGGCTACCGCGGCGCTACAGCGTCTAGAATATATAGTGTGGAAATCCAATCAGTCGATCACAGCGATATCTGCAGGATATTTCCCAAAACTTCAAGACAATTTGGTCTATACGCTGTAACATTTTTTTTAAAAACGTTTTATTAACTTACATTTGACCTGTGTGCTTGGCGTCAAACCCGCTGTAATAATACGATGTTTACTTTGAAATTTGAAAATATATAGCAGATGTCGCTGCGATAATCTCCCTGGATTTCAGCGTCAGTGCACATTTAAGGGATACACTTTTTAGCGGTTCTTGGATAGCAAATTTCCACATTATGTATTCTAGACGCTGTAGCGGTGCATTACACATGTCTCTTTCTTCTTTAAAAAATATCCTGCAGATGTCGATGCAAATGACTGTTTCAAATTCGACATCGTTGTACATTTAAGGGATTCAATATTTCCGTGCTTTTTTAAGTATTGCTGGGATAGTCGATTTCTACAACATATAATCTAGACGCTATAACGGAGCTATAGTTTCTAGAAGATAGAGTTTAAAAATCGGCTTATTAAAAAAGTGCTAAAAATTGTATCCCATAAATGTTGAACGAGGCTGAACGACGAATGTCGATTATAGCGACATATGGTAATTCCAACATAACTATTTCAAAAGAAAACATTTCGCTCTGAGAAGATCTAGAAAATGTTGCTGCTATCGACATTTGTCATTCAGTATTTTTCAATATTTATGGGATTCAATTTTTAGCACTTTTTAAAGAATTGCTGGAATAGCCGGTTTCCACACTATGACCGTGATCTAGGTAGATTTTTCTGTGTTATCGTAACGAGATTGACCAATCAGAAGGCAGAATTTTTGCTAACTTTTCACTGTTTGCAAAATTGTACCTGGATCCCGACCTATATTTCTAGACGCTATAACTGAGCTCAGGAATAGTACAGAAAGCAAACTCCGTATTTTGATACATTAAGGCCGGGATCTAATTCGGAACAAGTGTGTCTCTATAACGAAGTAGCGACATACGGCCAATAAATGTTTATTGGTAAAAGTGATAAAAACAAATCGTTAAAGTTCTTTGCGAGCATGCCATTATTGTCAGGTTAATGCATGCTGAATTATTTCCCCAGTCTAATAGAGATCGTCCATGCGCGTATCTTCTAATGGAGGATATTCCAAATATGGGTTCGAGGCTGAAAAAGTCACGTGGTACCGATAATTTACCCAAAGAATTTCTAACTGATAAGAAGGGAAACAGGAAACTACACTGTTAAAAATATCGTGAAAAATTACCTCGGTTCTTACAGGTTCTCTATTTTCTGACCAATGAGAACGCTACATAAACGCCTATGAAGCGTTCTCATTGGTCAGAATACAGATAGCCTTTAAAAACAGAGGTAATTTTTCACGATATTTTTAACAGTGTACTACTGCTTTCTCCCATGAACTGTTTCATTGGCTAGCGGGGATTTACATTACGTAGACGGAGCCTTCCCTTCTTTACGCTAGACGTTCTTGCCTTGACCATGTGATCATAACGTAGATTGAATATCCTCTATTCAAGAAAGCGGGTTGCCGTACTTTCGACAAAAGCTTGAAATGAGCATGCCTCCTGTGCATATATCAACACTCTTATGTATAAAGGCTCTCTGTTATGGTGTTGTTTCTGATACAGCGCCTAGAATACCTAGTGTGGAAATATGCTATCCAAACAGTTCTAAAAATTTGTATCCCTTAAATGTGCGACGATACTGCTAAAATTTCAAGTGTCGATCGCAGCAACATCTGTGGGATTTTCGTATTACTATTATTACATTGTATAGACTAGCAATTTCTTGCAGTTGTAGAAAATATCCTGCAGATGTCGCTGCGATCTGCATATTACAGCAGTATCATTGCAGATTTAAGGGATACAATATTTTAGCGCTTTTTTATGTATTACAGGGTTAGCCGATTTCAACACTGTATATTCTAGGCGCTATAGTTTCTGAACGCTTTTGGTTAAATTTCGATATTCGTGTTTTAGAGTGAGCAATAGAGAAAAGTACTAAAACTATTGAAACAACAACTTCTTTAATATTGAAATGTATAGCAAAGGAGTTCAGAATCAATGCCTTAAATAGTTGCGAATACGCACTGTTGTTATGACATCAATACCCTTCCTGGATTTGGAAATGCAAAATTGTGTTCAACATAATTGGCCGCAATCTAGATAGATTTTTCGCTGTTAGCGAAACGAGATTCATTAATCAGAAGCTTGCACTTTTGCGAACTTTTCGCTGTTTGCAGCAATGCAGGCTATTGATTGGTGAATCTCGTTTCGCTAACAGCGAAAAATCCATCTAGAATCGGCCTAAATTTCTGTAAACATTGCACTTCATCCATGGCGCTAAGAAAATGACTCAAAACTTTTATGACATAGGCCGGGATCCAGAAGCAGCAAAAATTCTCAAACATTCTGGCTTCTGATTGGTCAAACTCATTTCGCTAACAGCGAAAAATCTATCTGGATCTCGGTCATAGTTTTCTTCGATGAAATCAATGCAAAAGGATAATATAAAAGATTTTAAAAGCCTTCTAAAATGATTTGGCGGGTTTATCGCTGTTTGGCATAATTTATAAACTTTAGAATTAATTAACAGTTTTTCGCTAATTAAGAATAGAAAATTTGTGTTTTTAAAGCTGAATTTTACAAAAGCACGTAGATTGAGTAAATATCTGTCCAAAAATGCAATCCTTACTTTTTTATGTCCATTATTTAAGTCTCTACCTTGATTGAACCATAGATTGTGACGAAGAAAATAAATCGGTCATTTTCAGTATCTCGACGTTATTTTAAAAAATCTATATCTCTGTTTATAATTAATTTATGAGGATGCATTTGGTCTCAAATTGAAGATCTTTTCCATTAGGTCCTTCTGGTTTTGGTTTTATTTTTCTGCGATGATTGGTTCTTTTGATATGGGAAATTTTACGCTGGCACGTTTGGTTGATTTAACATGGAGAAGTTGTCATCAGTATAATAAGCAGTTACGGTGTCTTGCGTTTTATTCTTGGCGTTTGTTTGTTTGGCGAGGTTAGCATTTTTTTTCAGCTTGGCTTGGCAGAACGACCGTCCTGCTTGATTTTTGAACTTTTGGAACGCGAACGTAAAGGTTCTCTCTCTTTGATCTAGTTAACTCTTAAGAAAAAAAATTGTCTCGTAGATACTATGAGCGGTCTCTGACACCGCTTGTCCAAAAAATGAATAAAAGATCTTATTAACTCACCGGATACTGTTTCTGTACTAAACTTTATATTGCTATTATAATTAAAATTCACCTATTCAAAAGTCTCTAGCTATAATACTAACGCTCCAAATGATAGCACAATTTCACTAATATTATAGTTAAATTCAAAATTACAACATAAATTGGAAAATTGAAAAAAAGCATTAATCTGTGGGACCCCTAATATCAGTTAAATGTTACTATGTTCAACGAAGTTCATAAAAGAATCAACTAACTCCCGCTAGTGTATGTGTATTTTTACAAATTCTAAATATCCTCTTTCAGGATTAACTTTTCTTTAGATATCTTAAATTAAAAATAATCTTTTTTTTATTATTTGGTATACAAAATGATATTTCACAATCACTGAACAGTAATTTGAATATTTCACTTATTAGAAAACTTCCCTTTTAATTCTTCTCAAACCGTAGTAGTAAATAAAACTTCTTATCTAGTCCATTCTTTCTGCTCCATTAAGGACAGCTGGAAGTCATATTTGAGAAAAAGGTCTTTTAACACTTTCCAACAAAGTGGAAAAGTTAAAGGTAAATATATATATTATACAGACATACATACAATAAATACAATAAACCCAACTGGAGTGAAAAATTAGCCAGAGCCAGAAATCGAACCCGGGACCACAGTATACAAGACGGCTGCTCTAGCCACTGAGCTAATCCGGCTGATACCTGGGTCTGCATTTTCTCACTAATAAACCATGTTGGGGAAGTCACCAGCTATCTATACGACAGCCTTGGATGATCCGACAACGATGAATAGATTTTACTATGCAGGCGTTATTTATGTGTGTATGTGTGTTTTAATATATATTGTAGTATGTGTGTTTTATTATAAAGTTGAAAAGTGTTTATGACTTCGGTTGTCTGTCCGTCTGACTCTCCTAAATATACTCGGATTACCCTGAAATTTTTGGATGTTATTGACGTTTATCATGGCACGTTCCCTATTTCAAATGAAGTTTGTAGCACGTTTAGTTCATTTAGAGAGACATTCAAAAGTATTCCGTTACACTACGGCCAATGGGAAAAAATCGTTTCAAATGATTTTTAATGATGTTACACGCTTTCAAACACAATAAAACTCATATGCATTTATAAACTGCACTAAAATATGCATTCTGTAGAATATGTGGTGTAAAGAATAGTTGTTATTCATTTACAGGGCCACACAAAAGAATTCCTTTTCATAATGATATAGGGGTGGAGGGAATTGTTTGCGGCGTATTTTAATTATGTTAAACTATTTCATATATAATGAAATTGATACAGTCGCTGAGGTTTGCGATAAATTATTTCATGTATAATACGGAGTGCGTAGCATTAACAGAGACACACAAAAGATTTCAGATACTATATTGTATCCGAAGTACTGTACATTAGCGATGATTGCTGGAAATGCATTTTTAATTATGCTATGCACTTTTATGTTTCACTATATTTATGCATACTATATGGTGTGCATAAATGCTATAATTCATATACAGGGCTACACAAAGGAACTCGTAAGGGTTACTGGGTATGAGCGCAAATTGCTTAAAGGTGGTTTTTACATGAGTTATTATTTTTTACGCTGAACTGCATTTAGTTTACTAAGAAAAGATTTTAGAATATAGATAAAATGATATACAAGGTCACGCAAAGAATTGGTTACGTGGCCGTCTATAAATGATAATTTCTGGAAATGTGATTTCAGTAGTTTTAAGAGTGTTTTAGTTTGAATTAAATTTTAGCTAAATAGTAACGTGTAATAAAGATACCAGGTAAATTACAGGGCTGTACAAAAGTATTCAAGTATATTTTCATCTATTGGTATAAATTGCTGAAAGAGAAATTTGAACCTGTTATGCCTTTTCTTGCTAAACTAAAGTTTTGCATTATATAGTATATATATCAATCTACAAATCAAATACAGGGCTGTTCAAAAGAATTGGAATGCATATTTGTCTATGGACGGTAACTGCTGAAATCCCTTTTTCAAATGTTTTATCACTTTTCTAAGATGTTTATTTATTATCTTATTTAACTTATTTCTCTGAATAACGAAGTTTTGTTAAACATTTCAAGAAGTGTTGGAAAGTGTTTCATAATCTATGCTTGACGCATGATTTTTCTATCTTGTTTTAATATACATTTTTAATCCTTTTTCTTCTCCCTTTCGAATGTGATATATTACTTTTGTTTCTACGACAACAAGAAGAAGAAGTTAAAAAAAAATTAAGAAATTCCGTTTGTTTACATCACACATAAACATTACATGCATAAACATTAAACTCACTCTAAACTGAAATGTCTGAAATTCAGACACTTAAGTGTCTGAAACGTAGTGTTCAATTTTCAGACGTTTTAAAATGTCTGAAAATTTTCAGACACTTCTTGCGTCTGAATTTCAAACACATAAGTGACTGAAACTGGAGTGTTCGATTTTCAGACGTTTTAAAGTGTCTTAAAATTTTTAGACACTTCTTTGCGTCTGAATTTCAGACATTTCAAGTGTCTTAATTGCGGCCATCTTTGAGCCCTTTTTTTTGCCAATATGAAGCCATCTTTGACCACTTTTCTTTCTAAGTCATATACGCAGCCATATTTGACCACATTGAATCATTTTTTATAAATGAGAATGTTACCATAAAGCAGAGCTAATTGCAGCGTGGTAAAACTAGGATGCTTCTCTGCCCCCTGATTTTAGGGTACCCCAAATTGGGTACAAAATTTTTATAAAGCTGATATTTTATATCAGTTTTGACTTTATTATGATCGTAATCAGTATTTTGTAGTTTTAGAATAGGATAATATATATAAATATATTCACCTAAATATGTATTTATGCGATTTCATATATGCCCTACGGTATCAAAAATGTTTATTAAATTAATTCCAGTCTAAAGACCTAGTATTTATTCGCCCCCCCCCCCCCACCACCACCACCGCCACCTTCATATATTGCTAAAAAAAAAAAAAAAAGACTGCTCGATGCCATCAAATACATATTTGGATAAATATATCCTTTTCTTTAACCTAATCATATTCTAAAAGTACAAAATATTTATTAAAATAAGTATAAGATCAAAACAAATTTAAAATATCAGCTTTATGGAAATTTCATACCAAATTTGTGGGCCCGTAAAGCTAACGTCCCATAGAAAAAGCCCAGTTTGTCCATGCTGCAATCAGCTCTGCTTTATGGTAACAAATTATTCCCATTTATAAAAAATGATTCACTTCTTCGGAAAGAATTCCATCCCTGCTTTGTTGCACAATTTTTTTCTATTTAAATTAGATATTCCCAGTCAATTAGTTTAAGCATTTTTTGGATTTTTATTTCTGTGTTAAATAAAATCTAGCACTAGATTTCACAAAATTATCAGCATATGAGATCCGAACATTAAAAAAAATTTGAGCATGAAACACTTACTTTTCTTTATCCCCCTTCGTTTTTATTATTATACTATTTATCATTACCAAGAAATGCTTAAACATTTGACAACCACACATCGGCGCCTGAGACGAGCAGTAGTTATAAGATTCTGGATGGACTTCATGTTTATTTGGCTCTTTTCAAACGATAAATAATATAGTAAATATCAATGGACACAGAAATCCTTCATTATGATTTGAGTACCCTTCATTTCTGCTCCCCACGTTGCTTGCGATCACACAAGCAGTATCAGTCGCAAAAGTGATTTCTTATCCACATGATTGGAACAGTCGTCGAAAAAAAAAAAATAAACACCTCCTACTAACTCTGCAACTAGAAGACAACAATAATAGAAGAAAGTTACTGGTACCAATCGTCTGGAAATAAAGTTTACTTTTAAATGATGTATTTAAAATTTGCATAGGGGCCATCTACATATCAAAATTAGACCAAACTTTGTTTTTTTTTCCAATGGATGCACCCAATTTTGACACTATATTTTAAATCTTCGGTTCAAACTATGCCTAGAAACGAAATTTCTAGTCATTTGAATGATAAGTTTTTGAATTATAAGCATTCAAAATTTAGAGCTTCTAATGTAAAATTGTATTTTCATATTTTTATTAATATCTCCTGGAATTATAATCCTAATATGATAATTTTGTATGTGGTTATAATACTAAAAAACCTAAACATATATAAAAACATTGAATTCGTAAAATTGCATACCAAATTTGGGGGCACAAAAATCGATGGGAAGGTGAGGGGGCAGGGCCGCGGATTAGTTTCCATGTTTTAATCAGGTCCTGCTTCTAGAAGAAACACTACCCCGCTTTATATTTTTCTAAATAGAGCTGTCCGCTATTCGGGAGTGACCGGTTATAGAAGTTTTACTGTATGCTTCAGTAATAACGGACATTCTTGAATAGCAGACACCTATATAGCGAAAACTTTTTTCAATCCACAACATTTGTGGATTGAAAAGCAGATTAATAATATATTGAAGCATATTTTGTGTAATTTGTACTCGGTATGCTGGGTATTTGTACACTCTGGACTTTTTTTACATATGAAAATAAAACCTCTAAATAGCGGGCAAATTCTATGGTCCTAGGGTGTCTGCTATTGAGAGGTTTTATTTAATATATACAGTTATAAATATATTCTAAAAAAGTTAGAAAATGTTTTTTTTTTTTTTTTTTTTTTTTTTTTTTTGACAGTATAGGAAATGTGGTTCTAATAACTTCCAGTACCAGCGGCTTACATTCATTACCCCCCCCCCTTCCCCCTACTACATATACAGCAACAAAAATTTAAACACATTGATGACTTAATATATATATATATATATATATATGAACATGTAAATATATGTTTGGATAAATATATCCTTTGTCATTAACTTCATCCTAATCTAAAAGTATGCAATATGATATATAAGTACAATAAATTGCTTTGCGCAAATGGATGCATTCTCCGATGATAATAAAAAATAATCCTATAAAAAATCAGAATAATTTTGACGTTGAAAGTTGTCAGAAAATTTCTGTCTTAAAATTTAAATATGTTATACAGATGAAACACAGGAAATACATATAAATGTAGTTATTTTACTTTGAACAAGTTTCCATAGTCTAAAAAAAATTCTTTCATCGTGCAATCAAATACTGTAGAAATTTCGAACTTTTTAATAAAGCGTTACAAAGGAACAATTTAAAATGTATTTATAAAACATTAAAAATTTCACGATAACTCCGATTCTGATGCTTTTATAATTATTTTTCAAGTTTTATGCCCACCACTTGAAGCAAAAATGTTCATAGCATTTCCTATACATAAATTTAATTTTGTTACATGAAAACATTAATTTCGAAAATGTAAAAGAATTAAATGATCTGTCATTAAACATAAAAATTCATATACGAAATCATGTTAATATTATCTGTAACTAGAAATTACAACGGAAGGGTTTATTAATAACAATATCATTTAATAACTTGATCTTTTTAATTATATTTTGCCATGTAGGCAATTTCTTTTACATATAGCATATGGTAATCACCAGAGCTACTAAGCTATCTTTAAAAAGTTAAACATATATATATATTTAATAACATGCAAGAGAAATAACATCTAATTTCAAAACTTATTTTGCATTAAAAATATATATTTAATTGTTATTTCTGTATCTTTTATAAAAATGAACAAACGTTGAAAAAAAATCCCCCCAATTTTATGTGAAAAATGCAGTAAAATATGAAAATAAAGTCTTTTTTCCGTTCTAAATCTGTAATTTCTTTTTAACAATCAATAAATCAATATTAATAAATTTTCAATATCTGAAGTTGTACAAAACTTAAATATAATTTTAAGCAATTAAACAAAGTAAATAATGATTTATTTCCTTACGTATTTTATTGTAAATCATTATATAGCTATTATAGAAAAATATTTTTAATAAAATTAACTATTAAAAAAATGGCATTATATTAAATGGCTAATATTTACTGACATTTTTATAGTCAGATTAATAGCTTGTATCCACAACAAAAACTATATAGTGCTGCAACAGCTTTTTTTTTTCTTTTTTTGGACAAAAATATAATACTAAAAATGTTGACAAATTTGGGTGTCAATGTACACAAGCAATAACTTTTAATGCTTAAGCAATGATTTAAGCAATGATGATATTATTTTATATGAAAAACATTTATTTATAAATCGAATACTTTAAGAATTATCAAGCAAGTTAGTTAATTAATCCTGAAAATGAAATAAATTTAGTCGGAAATAATAAAAAACACTGTCATACTGAAAAATATTTATTCTATATAGAAAGATACAAATATGATAAACACATGTATTCTTTAAAAAGTGATTTAAATAATTAATATTGTTCAAGGAAAATTTCTATTTCCAAATAAAAATTATATTTTTGTAAATAATCACATTCTTACCTTTTTAGTATTTCCTTAAATGTAATAGAGTAAATCCATGTAATATAAACAGAAACACAAAAATATAGACACTTTCTTCTTACATATTTCACTAAATATTCAGATGAATGCTGATAATTGAAAAACATAACGAAGACATTTTTTTTTTCATTATTCAACATATTTTTTTTCATAATGATATAATTTAATATAATGCAGAATTTAATTCAATTCGCTTTTTCGAATCACATTTCACTCGCACTTTCTTATTCACCAATCTCTCAAGTACAATTATTGAAATTCCAAAAATGCACTTTATAAGCTCTGTATTAGTAAGCTGCATGTACATCTATGTGGATGGCACAATTGCATTACTCAACGTATCATTTTTATAATAATCGCATATATTATTCCATAAATGAATTATTCCAAAAAACTGTTCCAGCTATGTATATATCACAGTCACAGAATATAAATAATGTTACACATAAAAAAATTGCGGCCAACTTTGTTAAACAGGGAACTACCTCATTGAAAGCATTGAAAGAACCGTTTTAACGCGCCAGTTGCCAACGGACATTTTTGAACAAAGAGAAATAGGCGAAATCAGCAATTTAATTATTACTGCAGTCGCTGATCTCAGCCTACTGTTTATAAACCGTTATAAAGTGCTTGATGAGCTCATTTGAACTTTTTATCAGCGAGAAATAAATCATTGAATAAGAAGAAATAAGATAAGCTTTATTTTCTTTATTAGGTGTTTTTCTTAATGTGTTACATTTATTTGAGTATAGTTTTTGCAGTTTTTTTTATTTTTAGACATATAGAAAACATACTTTAAATAAAGATTTTATTGTAAAACTAGAAAATAACATATCGAATTTTCGGTGGTCATGAAGAGAGCAATTGTCCATCCCTGAAATTTAATTAATTATATTTTCTATACGTTTGATTATTTAAAAAATACTTTTTTCTCTTCCAAATAGCAATATATTAATTAAACGCTAAGAGAAAATGCTGCTAAGATTTTTTCTCCAGAGGAGCCCCCCCCCCCCTTAACTTCTCGTAGAAGACGATTTTAATTCTGTTCTTCTGTTAGTGTTCATATATATCAAATTTATCTTAAATGAGGAGGGGCAGTTCAAAAAAAAAAAAAAAAAAAAAAAAAAAAAAGACAGAGAGAGGAGAGAGAAAAAGAAATCAGTTCTCCATTGTGAAAAATATCGTTAGAAACTTATTTTTAAACGATTAATATTTCTTAATTTTTAAATTTCTTAAAAATTGTCTTACACGAGGAGCTCTGGCATAAATTCTTAGTTTAGCCTACTTCATGTTTATATTCTGCATTTTACAAAAGCGGACTGGGCTGTGGACCCCAGGCATATACAGTGAAATCTCTCTGTGCGACCACCTCCATTAAGCGACCACCTCTCTGAACGACCATATTTTTCATGGAACGAAATTTATTCCCACAGGCTCAATACTAATTTTACCTCCATTCAGAGATTATCCCAGTTGAACTCCCTCCATGAGCGACCCATTTCTTTGAAGAAAATGAAACAAATCCCGTTTTTTCCTGGTCGCTTGAAGAAGATTTTATTAGAAAAATAGTTCCGGAGTGCGCATTATTCATCAAACTTCTAAACTAAGTTTAGATTTTTTTTTTATTATTATTCCGGTAACTTTTAAATATTTAAATCCCTTTGTGCCTTTTTAGGTAATAAATTGAACTCTGATGACAAATTAAGAATGACGGTCGATAAACTCCCCTGCCCTATTTTCTCGGGAAACTCTCAAAGAAATACATAATTTAATCAAATCGTCTTTATTTGTTCCCGTCAAAAAAGAAAAAAAAAAAACGCATTTATTGACTGGACTTTGAAAAGACTTGGAAACAAAAGTTATAAAATATAAAACCGTAAAATCAAAGCAAACGTCAATGTATTCATTTTTTAAACTCTGCAGTAATTAATTTATATAATTAACTTTTGTTTTGATACTTAAATTTTTATAGTTTCTTTTACTAACGTGAAAAATAAATTTTAGTAACATTAATTGTAACCTTTTTTCAAAAATTAAAATCTAGATTTAAACATGACCTCCATTAAGAGACCACCTCTCGGAGCGATCACTTTTCATTGGAACGAACGTGGTCGCTTTAGGGAGGTTTTACTGTATGTTCTAAAATCTTGCTCCTCAGTACGTTTCTTTCTCCATCTACTCATAACTCTTAGTATTTAGGTGAGCGATTCTCCCTGTATACGATCATGATAACAAGTAATTTTTGGAAAACTTTATATTTTGTGAAAAGAAATTATTTAATTATTTATTGCGCCAAAAATAACTTAGCTCCAAACCTTAGTAAGCGAACTTTTCTAATTTTCTCAGATGTCCCATGATTTCTTCATTTATAAATAAATACTAAATTAAATGGATGAAAGAGTATTTTAAATATTTTTCATCCATTCGGAAATATTTTCTGATAGCGCTGATATACATATTGCAATACAATTATACGTACAGTCATCACTCATATGATACAATTGTATCGCATTCAGACACTTAAGTGTCTGAATTTCTAAATGTCTTAATTTCAGACATGTCACTATTATTCAGACATTTTTCTCCGTTCATTTATAACATGATCATAGTAAGACACTTATGTGTCTTAAATTTAGACATCTATGATGTCTGAAATTTCACATTTAGACACTTAAATGGCTGAATTACTTTTTCAGTCACATATGTGTCTGAATTTAAGACGCCTCCATTTGCAGTGCTCATTTTTTTCAAAAGGTTGTTTTTTGAACTTCCATGTACCTTTTATAGAAACTATTACATATTATTGTCTGCAACCTAGCCAGAATATTTTGCACATACCCTCTGATCAATCTGAAGAGAATTTTCGTTACAAACATTTGTACAAAATTTTTATAAAAAAGTTTCTCTTTTAACAAATACAAGTTTTTAATTATTTAAAAATTGTTCTTTACCAGATTTAAAAAAAATATAAGTAAAGAATATCTAGATTAATTTTAACACAATTATTCTAATTGGTAAGATAAATCATATTAGATGTAAATTTCCAACTGGGCGAAAAATGTCCGGACCAGGATTCGAACCAGGGATCTCCTGGCTGAAGCCGCCAGATTAATAATTGTGTTAAAATTAATCTAGTGTAATTTCGTATCCAGCGATTTCTGGAGTTCCATCACCTGAGATTTATTCTGTTGAGCTGAACCAGGTTTCAGACCAGATGCTATAATCATTAAGGTTAGCTGGGTGAAAAAGTTCCATTAGATTCGTCCGGGATAGCTCAGATGGCAGAGCACTGGCGGCTTCAGACAGGAGATCCCTGGTTCGAATCCTGGTCCGGACATTTTTCGCCCAGTTGGAAATTTACATCTAATATAAAGAATATCTGTTTGTAAAGTTGGTTTCACTTTATTAGGAATTATTCATATTATGTATATAAAAACTTTCAAGTGAATATCTTTGGTAGTTTCTGAGAAAAGGTAGAGTCGTGGTAAAAAAAAACACCCCCTACTAACTGTGCAACTAATTATAATAGAAGAAAGTAATTGATACCAATCGATTGGAAATAAAGTCTGCTTTTAAATGATGTATATAAAACTTGCTTAAGGGGGCCAACTACAAATAAAAAGCAGACCAAACTTTGTTTTTTTCCAATGGCAACACCCAATTTTGACAATATATTTTTAATCTTCGGTTCAAACTATGCTTAGAAACGAAATTTTTAGTCATTTGAATGATAAGTTTTAGAATTCTAAACATTCAAAATTTAGAGCTTTTAATGTTAAATTACATTTTCATATTTTTATTAATAAGTCTTGAAATTATAATCCTAGTATGATAATTTTGTGTGTGGTTATAACACTAAAAAACCCAAACCCAAATACATTGAATATGTAATTTTAAACCTTTTATAATATGAATTATGAAATTAATATTCGAAAAAAATATGAATTGCAACCTACAATTTTCTTGATAGATTTATATTTATTATGTCCTGCTTTTTGCGAATTCTCAATTTAAATTTTTTCTTTCAAATAGTTTTCGAATTATGCTTAAAAAGAGTCAAAATGATGGTTTAAGGGGCCGTCTATGATGCACAGAAAAGCATAATTGGAAAAAATTGTACTCATTTTATTGAAATAATTGTGCTGACGATAGTTGAAACATATTAAGCGTGTGAAATAGACATATTGGCAGGAAATAATACATTAAAAGAAATTACATAGTCATTCTGTAGCATTTCAACAAACGAGTACCGAATTTCAATTTGGATACAGCCCCAGAAGCAGGCTCATTTTAAAATAAGTAATTTTACAGAAACTAATCGTACGAATTTCATGAAAATTTGGATTTAGGCTAATTTAAGGGTGTAGAATTTATTTATGGTGTCATACTTGGATATTGCTTTTGAAAAAAAACAAAGTTTGGGTTCGTTTTGATATGTGATATGGCTTCCTAAGCAAATTTTACATACATCATTTAAAAGTAGATTTCCAATCGTTTGGTACCTGTAACTTTCGTCTGCGATAATTCTTTGCAAGGTTAGCAGGGGTGTTTACTTTTTTTTCACGACTGTACATCAATTTAACACGGTAGGTATAGGGACTTCCATTTGCACTTAAAGAAAGTTATCAAAATCTTAAACAACAATTGTTTAATAAAACAACTCATAAAACAAAAATCGCGACAATGTTAAAACAACAATTGAGGCAACCCATGTGGCTTCAACTGCGGGCATATAAAAGTAAACACCAATAGTTGTAAAGAATATTTCAGTACTGCTACCCTGTCGTCCAATAAACAGTCTTTTTTCCTTGAGGATATACCCGCAGAGGCGTGGCTCTTGCCACTCGTGTACAATCGGGGCCGTCGCGAAACAACTTTCTTCTCTCTCTTTCTTCAACTTTCTAAGAGAAGAAAGTTGTTTCGCGACGGCCCCGGTATAATGTGGGTACATTGCATTTCAAAATTCGACAACTTTTAAAAATAAGAAATCAATACCTTCAAAACTTTCCAGATATGGTTTCGATTCATTCCATTGAGAAAATAACTTCCAAAAACGATATTCATATTTTATAAATTAGCTAAACAATTTATTATGAATGTAAGACGTTTTCATTACTGTTGTTACTTAGAAATTCCATACAGAACAAATTTCCATAATTTCAATACCGTTTATAAATGTGCAATTAATTTTGATCATTTCTTGTCTTCTTTATGTTTTTGTTTTCATTCCGAAAAAAATTAAAATAACAAAAGAATATTAATTGTTAGGAAAAATAACGAAAGAAAAACTAAAAAAGTGAAGATAGAAGACATATTTTCTATGAGATGAAAATTATTTGTCATTTCTATTTCTTTTTCTAATTCATTTTACGCACTGTCTAGTCGTCTTTTTTTGTTTTGTTTTGTTTTGTTTTTTTTGTTTGTTTTTTTTGGGGGGAGGGGGGGTTGTTTGCTTGTCTGTTTACTGAAGTGGTCCGTTTACTGATAAATATTCGGTTACAAAGTTGGGAGAGTCAAATCTAACAATCTCTTCATTACTCATTTAGGGCCACAATGGCATGTTTTACTTCATTGAAAAGGAAAAACAATAGGAAGAAAATAATGACGAAAAAATAAAAGAGAAATTAAAATGTACTACAGAGTAGTAAGCGAGTGTTTGAAAACGCAATTTTCATTAATTAAGAAAAATGTTAGCAAATGTACGTACCGTAAAAAAAAGACTTTTTTTAACGGGTTAGCGCAAATTTAATTCCTTTTTCAGTTTAATTAATGTAAATAAATGATTTCTAATTTTTTAAGTACCTGCATTCTGAACACATCATTTATAATAGAGGGTCGGTTTTATAAGACGCAATCATGAGTATAAACGTGCTTTACACACAAAAATCTAAAAGAGAGGATTTTTAAGTACTATGCGAGTAGCACTGGCCCTAGTGCCGTCGCATCCATCGGTCAAACAGGCCCATGGCCAAGACTTTTTCTATGTAATTCGAAATGTCGTTTCCTCTGTTTAAAATAATATTCTTTTTGCTCTAGATATGTTTTTAAAGGTTCCTTCTTGAGAAACAATTGAGTTATTAACTTTATTTCTTACATGTAATGTTCATATAATTGTCAGTGACCGTATAGATTTTATGATCTTGAAAATAACCATGAACTCAATATACATATATATATATATATATATATAATTAAAATATCGAAAAGATTAGAAAATTTTTAGTAATTTAAAAAATGCATGCACATTAAATGTGAAATTAATGGTAGTTTTCATACATCTATATCTATATTTCTATCACGTGGCGCTGAAATAAGGCTGAATTTATAGCTTGGCGTTTACAACAACCACATCGACGATTCTCAGTGTTTATCAAAGCTGACTTTACAATGGCTTGGAAGCGAAAAAGTCACGTGATCCAGATAGACGGTTGAACGCGCGCAATCCGACTGTAGTTGCTAGTATCTCGCTATGCTGTTGTGTGCTATAGCCGGCTGTCTCTGTTTATACATCTGTGTGTAGATGTGATAAAATTTTGAAAATTTTTATTTTAAAAGCTATTGAGACGTGCTCTTAAACCGCTGATCACGGATTACATCGTGTACGGTGAAATTTTTAACGCAGTAATTATTTTACTGCCAAAAAGAGTTCATCAGTTTAGGCCTAACTGTTGTTGCATTATCCGAGGAAGTAATGTGAGTTCATATATAATTATATTTCTCTTTTTATTTTATATGTATGTTTAAAATGTGTTTTTATAAGCACTTATAATTGAAGTGTGATGTATATATATTTTTCATTAATACAGTACTGCGATATCTAGAAATAGGTGCTCAAAAAAAAGTTTAGTATTGTTCTCAGTGTATAATCAGTAAGTGTAACTCTTCTTTATGTATTATGGAGAATAGTACTCATTTTGTAAGATATAATAACAGTGAATCAAAGATCAATATCTTCTCTCCCCCCCCCCCCTCTTTAAAAATTTAAGTACTCTTTTTCAAGTATCTCATTTTTTGAAAATACTCTCTCTTTCCAGCTCTAGGTTTTGAAGTGGTCTTTCTGTGAGAGTAGCTCTCTATTTTTATATAAACAAAAGTATTTATTTTTAAACAGCAAAATTATTCAGTTTAATGTATGTACATTTGTTTTAAACAATGAAAATGATAATACTAAGTACTGGTTATTTAATTGTAGTACACATTTGATTAACTTCATTTTAATTTAGCAATTATAGATTGCTCTGATTAATTTTATAATTTCTTGTATAAACACTTTCAGATACTGGTATAAATGAAAATATTTATTGAAAAACAGAACATTTTAATATTGTTATTATCCAAAAATGTACAATTAAAATAACTTTCCAAATCCCAAATGAATTTCAAATATTAACTTAATGTATAAACCAATGCAATTATTGAAGATGTCATCTTTCTGCGGTCAAGGGACTGAGTCAAGAAGGATCATTTTGAATTTTTATGACAGCTGGGTGCACTTGCGAGGCAGGATTTTTTTTAATTTTCTGTCTGTGAGTGCAACTTGCTAGTCAGTTTATACTGGATGTTCCCACAAGAATATATTTCGAACTTGTTGTCAAAGTCGTACTTGTTTACCACACTACGCTAGCTGATGATCTGGTTTCAATTACAGTTTGTTAATATTATGTTCATTTGGGGTTTGGAAGTTACTTTACCTGTGCTCTTTTGGATAACAGTTCTATTAAAAAGTTCTTTATTTTTATTTAGTGTATTTTTATTACAAATGCAATAAGAATTCTAAAATTTGTAGCAACTAAATTAAAATGAAGTGATTCATATGAGTTAAATATTTTCAATGTTTAATAAAGAAACAAAGCACATGTTGTGAATACCATAAGAAAGCTTTTTTTTTTTTTAATCTTTTCTAACTAATGCTAAATAGCAAATTTTCTGTATGAAGTTAGTCTCCCTACATTAAAAGTTTTATTGATTCGCCTCCCCCCCTTTTTTTAAATCCTAATTCATGTTTTATTATAGCAAGTGAAAACATCAATTTTAGTATTGTTGCTGTTTTTAACCCCTTGAAGGGCGGTAAAGCAGTGATGGCATCAACCCAATGAAAATTTCACTTTAATGAAGTATGCGAAAATATACTTGTTTACAAATAAATTTTCTTGTGAATACTGGTGTCATTCAACTATTTCAACATTTTATGAATACAAATACCTTGCCCCTGAAAGGGTTAAGTTATGTATTTTTATTATTAGGTATCCTACTTTTTAAAATCTAGGTATGCTTTAGAAAAAGAATTGCTTCTTTGGAAAGTTTTACTCAATAACACAATATCTAGATTGAATTATTTTAAATATTTTCCACTTTAACAATACCGGTTAATAATTAAATACCTACTTCAATATTTATTGATAATACAATTCTAATAGATTTTTTTTATGTGCATATAACTATATTGAAATATGTTCAATATTTTTCCATATGATATTTCATGTTTGTTATTTTTAATTGGAAGATGATTTATTGAATTTTATATTTTTAAAATCAAAGTAAACGTATAAAGCATGGAAAATTCATTTAAATATTGACAAAGTTTTAATTTTTTACTTCTAAATATATACTTAAAAAGATATTAGCTGAAAGACCAACTTTCAGTTAATATTTTCATGTAAAAGAAATTAATTTTTTCCTATAAACTGTTTCAATTCATAGATTAATAGCTCCCAGTTTAGCACATATTTAGTTTATTTTTACAATCATTATCAAGAGTCCACGTTTTATTAACCCTTTTCTTCAAACAACTATTGCTGAAAATAGTCTGAATTCTTTTGAATAATTTTAAATTAAAAAAAATGCCTTGTTTGTTTTTATCTGCTAATTTTTATGTTAAAAAATATTTAAGTAATTCTTTATTGCTTTTCATGTTTTGAAATGAAATGTATTTTCATAATGAATTACTTTTCACAACTTAATTGATAGTTACAAGTTGTTTATATATTTATAAGAAAAAAAAATATTTATGGATTTTCATTGAATTTTGACTTAAAGAAAATATTCTTATTTTTATTTTTCTTCCTTGCCACCGCCCCCCTCCCTTCATTTCCCAAGTTTGTAGGTACAAGAGTGGATGCTGCAAATGAGATGAAATGTCCAATCCTATCTAAGGCTGTTTAAACATTTTTTTTATATTATATCATATAAAATTGAAATTAAGAGGATTTTAAATAATTATTTAAATAATTCAGATCATTTAAATGTTTTATGAATACTCAAAATTTGCTATTGTTCAAATATTCAAAACATATTGTAATTTCAAAATGTATAAGGTGTATTACTATTTTCTGAAAGATATATTTCAAAATAATATTTATTATACATGTCATAGGCTGATTGAGAAATTCGACTTTTGCAAAGAGCCTAGTTTGTTTGCGAAGAAACAGGTTAATTGTGAATGGGAAATCATACTTGATTACACTGGTTGGCAACAAAATCCTCTCTGTAAAAATAATAGTTGATTCTTACTAGATTTCACTCTGGTAAATAAAAATATAGTAACGAAACTACTGTATCACAAACAATTTTTTTGGTAGGAGGGTTTGCTTTTAAAATTAAGGTATTTTATATCTTGCAAAAATGTAAGTGGAAATTTTAAACCTTAAAATGTAGATAATAATATGTAAATTACCTGTAAATAAATGTATAAATATGATTACCCAAGTTACAGCGGCATAAGGAATGAAAATATATTAGTGGATAGCAAATAGTAAATTCAGACACAAAAGGGGGGGGGGACATAAAAAGAAAAATACACTATACAAATATCAACAAATTAAATTTCCATGATATATTTTATCAATTTCATATCTAAGACAGTGAAAACACTTCTTCCATGATTTCAATGATATCTGCTTCATAATAAATACGTATATAAAAACTATATTTCAAGTTGAACGACAGATTCACCTTAATAAAATAAATGAGAAACATGAACATCAAATTCACAATATATATTTTTACTTAATAGGTGCTAAAATACAAATGTTAAAAAAATTCTAAAAACAATCAAGATGTTAAAACATTGGAGTCATGACTCCAATGTTCCTCATTTATCTTCTTCATGTTAGAAGAAACTGCAATTCTATGTTAGGTAAATAGTCTAAATATTTATTTTGTTAAAAATACTCCAAATATTGATCATATTATTGAATCAATACCTCTGTCAATAAACATATGGGAACTATAATTTGCAGGTCTAAGCAACAAAACATAAAACAAACTTCTGAATTCTTTAGGAGAAGTAACTCTCCACTGAAAAATCTATTTGATTTAATACAATTGATTTTAATAAAACAACCCTGGATAGACATTTTAGCTTTTGTGCAACCAAGTTCTGAAAAGTTTTTTTTTTTTCCCTTTGTGGCTGATTTGTGATGAGATGTATTTTGAAATACCAGATTCCTTAGAGGAGAACTCCCCCCCCCCCCAACTGTAACTTCTCCCAAATGGAACCTTTGGGGGAAAAAAAGTAAATTGCCTCTCCCTAAATTAAAAAAAATAATAATAAACTTTTTTTTTTTCTCTGGGGATTTAAAAAGAGAAATTAAAACTTATTATTTCTGAGTGATTTAAAATTATTAAAAACTAACAGAAAATATAATTAAGAAGTTTTCGTCGAAAAGGAGTGACTGCCCCCCCCCCCCCCAGCGGAAGTTACTTTAATTATGTTTATGAAAGTATTTATATTGTAATAAATATCGCATGCGGCGCCGAGCTAATTTTCAACGCAAGCAATGCTTCGACCATCGACTTTTTCGTCTATCTGGGTCACGTGACCTTCTAGTTTCGATTTCGCTTCCGGGCCATAGTAACGTCGGCTATGGTGTTTATTTTGCGGTCACATGACCCAACCCATTCAGTAAGTCAAAATACAGAGAGAATATCGCTCTAAAGACAAATCTTTTGATCGATGCCATTGGTTCATTTTACGATGACGTGCGCATTCAGCGAGTCAGCTTTCTCATAAGATTGTTTTTTAGACACAGCAGAAAACGTTTTGTTTACATTTCGTTAGTCTCGGCGTAGTATTTTCAAAGAGTTCTAAATGAGTTAAGCCGTGTTGTGTAATATTATAGGCCAAAAAATACATTTTTATTTGCATTTGCAACGATTTTTTTCACTGTTTTTTAGACACTAAAAATATTTGCAAATTTCCTATGATAAAACGATTTATGGTTATATTCATTCTCGAGTTGATGCAAATAGTGGCGAGCGAGAGAAGCGTTTTGTGATCGCGTAGCGATGTGAATCGCGTTGCAATTCATGTGAGTTGACGAGCGTTAGCGAGCAAGAGGCTGAGCCTCCTAGTATTATTATGTTTATTATATATTATTATACAATATACACTATTTAAAAATAAATTTTATTAGACTAATATTGCAGTATGCGTTGGATCCCACTAACAGCTTTGCCAGGGACCACGTGACGTTGCGCCGTGATACACATCTGATGAGCGTGTTCTCGGCTCTAGTTCTAAGACTAATGTAGCATGTTGATGTTGTTGTTAGTTTAGTAGCCATCGTTTTTGAACGCGTACACTTTCTTGTTAAACGTTACTTTGCATGTCACTCATACCGAAACATGCAAAACAAGTTTTCTGACGCATTTCCAGATATACAGGTACCGAATACGAGTAATATTAAAATAACTGTTGTACGTTTACGTGTGCATGGCGACATGCTGAACCTATTGAGTGAAACTGTTAGAAAAATGCACGTAAAAATTTATTGGATGTTTTCTTTCTTCCGGATTACATTTAAGAAAATTCAGCCTGTGCAGTTTCTACATACTGAAATACATTTTTACCTTACTTAAAGACTTACACGTAAACATCTTACATACAACAGCTTTCAATGCATGCGTTCTATGCAGGAACTCTATTCAAAAATTGAAAGTAATACTGCTAACGGGGAATCGTTCCTAATCCTGACCAAACTAAAACTAATTTTATTAGATAAATGCTAAATTTGGTGACATTTAACTGTTATTTGCGATAAACAGCATACATAAATGAAACAGTAATAGATTTCATTCCACATTACAGCAATAGTACAAAAATGGATTTTATATATTATCTGGTTGCTGTTTTCTCAAACTAGCAAGATTCGTCTGTTACGCTGCTTGGTTCGTCCAAACTAACCTTGAATCAAACAAAATATATTGATGAATTTGACCTTGTATTTTAAAGCAATATGGACCTTTACCTGGAATGTCTTTCCCCATTTCTGAAAACGATACGAAAGACATTTTGCTATATTAAATTTCCTAATATATCAGACAAAATTTAGGATAGTTGGGATAGTTGGGGTCGTCTCTTTCAATTGTTCATTTACAGTAGAATTTGGTAAAAAACGATTGAACGATATGCAATATCTAAAACTATCTCTAAAACATTATCTATATAACGATATGTTTCATCAAAATCCGCACAGTAGAATTTTTTTTAAAAGCTCATCTTTCATAATCGGATTCACCTGATTATAGAACTTTCCTCCATAATTCCATAACTAAGTTGCTTAAAACTATATGTTTTGTACTAAAACCTACGCTAAAAAATTACCTAACTAACAATAAGGTTCATGAAAATCCCTTGAGTATAACTTTTTAAAAAGGATAATCTTTCACAATCGGGTTCACCTGTTCACCTGATTATAGACCTTCCACCATACTTCTATAATTAAGCAACGTATACTGATATCTACTAAAAAACAACTTTTCAAAAGTAAAAAAAAAAGCCAAGCAAAAAAAAAAGAAAAGAAAAAAGGGAAAAGTTGTGGCTAAAAAATAGTGTGATATCAAATTTCCAAGCTAATATTATGGTACTTATTTAACATTTTTTATTAAAAATTTACCATATGTAAGTCGAGTACCTAAGTATGCGTTGATAGAAAGCCTTTTCTCCTTTACTAAATACATCATAACGTGTTTCTGAAAATTAATTTTTTTTTAATTATGCATGATGGGCTTGGCGGCCATCTTTCCATATTTTACACAATTTTCTAAGCACACAAGTACATTTTTAAGATCGGAAATTCGAAATTGTTGCTAAAGCAAACATTTTATGCTTTTAATTTATGGAAATGAGTGCCTAGAAATTTGTGTCTTAAAATAAAGTTGAAGTAACTTCAGGTTTCATCTTATCATTCTCTTTTTTCGGAGGGGGTTAATTAATTAGTTAAAGCAGTAAAAATCAATTTGTTTTTTTTTTCTTCAAAATAAAAGACTTTCTTAATTTATCTGTCTGTAGCCAAAACTAGAAGTTCAAAATTCTTAATAATGCAAACATATTACGAGCTTGTCTGCTTAGAAATTTGTGTAAAATATGGAAAGATGGCCGCCAAGCCCATCATGCACAATTAAAAAAAAATTAATTTTCAGAAACACGTTATGATGTATTTAGTAAAGGAGAAAAGGCTTTCTATCAACGCATACTTAGGTACTCGACTTACATATGGTAAATTTTTAATAAAAAATGTTAAATAAGTACCATAATATTAGCTTGGAAATTTGATATCACACTATTTTTTAGCCACAACTTTTCCCTTTTTTCTTTTCTTTTTTTTTTTGCTTGGCTTTTTTTTTACTTTTGAAAAGTTGTTTTTTAGTAGATATCAGTTCTTTTTTTTAAACAGATTATATATAATTGAAATAATTCTGCTCGCTAAAATTAGTCCTTGTATAGCCTTTATAAGCAGGGAACAAACACAATAGTATACACTTTGTTTACCTATCATTCATTTTTTAGAGTAATTAATAATTTAAAAGTAACGAAAGTCAATTTCTTCTTTCAAAGTATCAGTCTTTCTCAATTTATATCGCCTTAAAATTTTCTATGAAGGATGAAAATTTAGTAAAAATCAAATAGAGTCAAAATAAAATATATATTTACAGTTAGTCTGTCAGTTAATTGTTTGTTCTAACTTTTTTTTGCTGACGGTTTTGCAAAATAAATTTATCTTTACAAATACCTACGGAGAATCCGAGAATGAAGCCCCGCAGGCATCTAAAGAATCGAAGATCTGTCTAAAGAAGTAAATCTAGCAATTCTAGACATGATGACGAAACATTTTTCATAAAAAAAAAATCTAAAAAATTAAAGATATAAACTGTACATATAACTTCATCTTCATTTAGATCGTGTTATAGAGAAGAAAGAATAAATATGTAATTTGACTCAAGTCTGTTTATCCATACTTATTTGCATAAATGTGAGAATATAATTTCGTATAAAAATTCCCGTAAATTGATTATATTTAATAGTCTATTATTAAAGCCGCATAAACATTAGAATAAAAATTTTTTGCAGTTAAAAATTGCCTGAAATCTATAGTCTTATCGTTCGTCAAATTTGTTATATGTTTTTTTAATACCGAGACACCTTTTCTAAACTCTGACAAAAGATCACAGAAATACTGAAATTATCCAAATACTTATACCTTTCTATCCTATTTCTTTTTTTGAGTGGGGTGAGGGGTGAGGAAGGGCGCTTAAGAACTTCGTTTTGTTCTTAGAATTCTGAATTAATCATTGAAAAGATCTACCTACATAAGTCTTGTTGCAGAATTTTCATTAGGTAAGAGTTGCATCAACTTATACATCATGTGAATATATTAAATTACTTTTGTAAAATACTAGATGGGAGCCATTGATATTTTCAGAGCATTTGCCTACATTTTAAACTTAAATCATTTACAACTATTCATTAATTTTCTATACGAATTAAAGAAGTCGTTGTTTCCATGGCAACTGTATCTTTCACTATTGCTTGTTTGTTTTATTGAACACATATATATCAGATCACGTGGGGATCACGGAAGGATTCGAACCCGCCCCCACCTACGTTCTCAAGCGATTAGCGGCGTGGTGTCTTATCCACTCAGCCACGGTGGGCCACTATTGCTTTATCTAATACCCAGATACTCATATTTAACCAGCTGCGCTTAGAATCATGCTCATAACAGACTACATTTATATGTAAGAGTGGTGACACGTATGCACAAGTCGTGTACTCATATTCAAGTTTTTGTCCAAAGTACAGTAACTCAGTTTTCATTAATAGACGTGGAAGATTTCGATTAAGCTAGCCAAAAAAGTTTAAAAACATTGGCTTTCTGATTTGATTTTATTCAAAATCGTCTTAACCAACCAAAGTTAATGTCCGGGATCCAGAGTGTTTACTGGAAACATAAAAAAGTTTCCAAAAATGCAGGCTTCTGATTGACCAATCTCATCGCGCTAATAGCGTAAAATCTATCTTGATCCCGGCCTATTCAACATCCTTTAAATATTCGAGAAAGCCTTCACAAGTCAGGAAAATATCACACAAAGCAGGCAAAACAAAGAAGAAAAATCATTCATTGGCTCGTTCATATCCATGAGCCAATGAATGATTTTGTTCCTTTGCTTTGCCTGCTTTGTGTGATGTTTTTGTGACGCGTGTCAAGACTTTCTCAAATATTTCGGGGGCGTTTGTTTATTTCACCACCATGAAGCTATGAAAGGAGAGGAGCAGACATGTCAATCTTCCCGTGTGAAAAACTACATAAAAAAACGAGTTCTTTTCCCCTCTTCTGCCCTTTTCTCTCTTGATTTTGACCGATAGCAGCCCATTTAGCAGTCTCCAGTGCAAGATGCAGCTATATATGGCGGACGCAAGGGGGAGGGTGTTAGCGTGACCAATGACATAATAAGCCAGTTCATGACGTTTAAAAGTCACACGGAGTTGGATCATCTTTACACGATGATTAGTACAAAGCGGTGCGCCGATTTTTTTTTGTGTCCATTGCCGTGTACAGATAATCAACTCCGTGTGACGTGATGAGCTGGCCACACTTAGGAACAGCTTCAAATAACGTCATCTACTTCGAGGTAAACGAAAAAGGACAGGCTACCGCGGCGCTACAGCGTCTAGAATATATAGTGTGGAAATCCAATCAGTCGATCACAGCGATATCTGCAGGATATTTCCCAAAACTTCAAGACAATTTGGTCTATACGCTGTAACATTTTTTTTAAAAACGTTTTATTAACTTACATTTGACCTGTGTGCTTGGCGTCAAACCCGCTGTAATAATACGATGTTTACTTTGAAATTTGAAAATATATAGCAGATGTCGCTGCGATAATCTCCCTGGATTTCAGCGTCAGTGCACATTTAAGGGATACACTTTTTAGCGGTTCTTGGATAGCAAATTTCCACATTATGTATTCTAGACGCTGTAGCGGTGCATTACACATGTCTCTTTCTTCTTTAAAAAATATCCTGCAGATGTCGATGCAAATGACTGTTTCAAATTCGACATCGTTGTACATTTAAGGGATTCAATATTTCCGTGCTTTTTTAAGTATTGCTGGGATAGTCGATTTCTACAACATATAATCTAGACGCTATAACGGAGCTATAGTTTCTAGAAGATAGAGTTTAAAAATCGGCTTATTAAAAAAGTGCTAAAAATTGTATCCCATAAATGTTGAACGAGGCTGAACGACGAATGTCGATTATAGCGACACATGGTAATTCCAACATAACTATTTCAAAAGAAAACATTTCGCTCTGAGAAGATCTAGAAAATGTTGCTGCTATCGACATTTGTCATTCAGTATTTTTCAATATTTATGGGATTCAATTTTTAGCACTTTTTAAAGAATTGCTGGAATAGCCGGTTTCCACACTATGACCGTGATCTAGGTAGATTTTTCTGTGTTATCGTAACGAGATTGACCAATCAGAAGGCAGAATTTTTGCTAACTTTTCACTGTTTGCAAAATTGTACCTGGATCCCGACCTATATTTCTAGACGCTATAACTGAGCTCAGGAATAGTACAGAAAGCAAACTCCGTATTTTGATACATTAAGGCCGGGATCTAATTCGGAACAAGTGTGTCTCTATAACGAAGTAGCGACATACGGCCAATAAATGTTTATTGGTAAAAGTGATAAAAACAAATCGTTAAAGTTCTTTGCGAGCATGCCATTATTGTCAGGTTAATGCATGCTGAATTATTTCCCCAGTCTAATAGAGATCGTCCATGCGCGTATCTTCTAATGGAGGATATTCCAAATATGGGTTCGAGGCTGAAAAAGTCACGTGGTACCGATAATTTACCCAAAGAATTTCTAACTGATAAGAAGGGAAACAGGAAACTACACTGTTAAAAATATCGTGAAAAATTACCTCGGTTCTTACAGGTTCTCTATTTTCTGACCAATGAGAACGCTACATAAACGCCTATGAAGCGTTCTCATTGGTCAGAATACAGATAGCCTTTAAAAACAGAGGTAATTTTTCACGATATTTTTAACAGTGTACTACTGCTTTCTCCCATGAACTGTTTCATTGGCTAGCGGGGATTTACATTACGTAGACGGAGCCTTCCCTTCTTTACGCTAGACGTTCTTGCCTTGACCATGTGATCATAACGTAGATTGAATATCCTCTATTCAAGAAAGCGGGTTGCCGTACTTTCGACAAAAGCTTGAAATGAGCATGCCTCCTGTGCATATATCAACACTCTTATGTATAAAGGCTCTCTGTTATGGTGTTGTTTCTGATACAGCGCCTAGAATACCTAGTGTGGAAATATGCTATCCAAACAGTTCTAAAAATTTGTATCCCTTAAATGTGCGACGATACTGCTAAAATTTCAAGTGTCGATCGCAGCAACATCTGTGGGATTTTCGTATTACTATTATTACATTGTATAGACTAGCAATTTCTTGCAGTTGTAGAAAATATCCTGCAGATGTCGCTGCGATCTGCATATTACAGCAGTATCATTGCAGATTTAAGGGATACAATATTTTAGCGCTTTTTTATGTATTACAGGGTTAGCCGATTTCAACACTGTATATTCTAGGCGCTATAGTTTCTGAACGCTTTTGGTTAAATTTCGATATTCGTGTTTTAGAGTGAGCAATAGAGAAAAGTACTAAAACTATTGAAACAACAACTTCTTTAATATTGAAATGTATAGCAAAGGAGTTCAGAATCAATGCCTTAAATAGTTGCGAATACGCACTGTTGTTATGACATCAATACCCTTCCTGGATTTGGAAATGCAAAATTGTGTTCAACATAATTGGCCGCAATCTAGATAGATTTTTCGCTGTTAGCGAAACGAGATTCATTAATCAGAAGCTTGCACTTTTGCGAACTTTTCGCTGTTTGCAGCAATGCAGGCTATTGATTGGTGAATCTCGTTTCGCTAACAGCGAAAAATCCATCTAGAATCGGCCTAAATTTCTGTAAACATTGCACTTCATCCATGGCGCTAAGAAAATGACTCAAAACTTTTATGACATAGGCCGGGATCCAGAAGCAGCAAAAATTCTCAAACATTCTGGCTTCTGATTGGTCAAACTCATTTCGCTAACAGCGAAAAATCTATCTGGATCTCGGTCATAGTTTTCTTCGATGAAATCAATGCAAAAGGATAATATAAAAGATTTTAAAAGCCTTCTAAAATGATTTGGCGGGTTTATCGCTGTTTGGCATAATTTATAAACTTTAGAATTAATTAACAGTTTTTCGCTAATTAAGAATAGAAAATTTGTGTTTTTAAAGCTGAATTTTACAAAAGCACGTAGATTGAGTAAATATCTGTCCAAAAATGCAATCCTTACTTTTTTATGTCCATTATTTAAGTCTCTACCTTGATTGAACCATAGATTGTGACGAAGAAAATAAATCGGTCATTTTCAGTATCTCGACGTTATTTTAAAAAATCTATATCTCTGTTTATAATTAATTTATGAGGATGCATTTGGTCTCAAATTGAAGATCTTTTCCATTAGGTCCTTCTGGTTTTGGTTTTATTTTTCTGCGATGATTGGTTCTTTTGATATGGGAAATTTTACGCTGGCACGTTTGGTTGATTTAACATGGAGAAGTTGTCATCAGTATAATAAGCAGTTACGGTGTCTTGCGTTTTATTCTTGGCGTTTGTTTGTTTGGCGAGGTTAGCATTTTTTTTCAGCTTGGCTTGGCAGAACGACCGTCCTGCTTGATGTGATATACTAAAATGTTTCCTGAAAAATTATCTACCTAACCGTGCAAGTCTCATCCAAATCTATTCAGCAGTTCTCAAGTTATAAGCAGACGGAGCGAAATTCCCATTTGCATTTTATATATACTAGTTGTGTGGCAACCCGATGGGTTGCTTTTTAATTGCATGTGATCATTCGATTCTTCTGTGGAAAATGAAATCTAATTTTTTCGTAAATTTAGAGGGCAATTATAGTATTAATTTTACTAAACACAATATAAATAATAAATTATATTTACAATTTAAGTCAAAAGATTTCCCAATAAAAATTCACATATTCTATAATTTTATTTGTTAAAACCTTTTCGTTTTACCAAAATTTGACTTCTAATTTCAGAGCTGGTAGCAATGACGTCATTTAAGTGAACTTGTACAAAAATCACTTTGTTTTGGCAAATATATTCAAAAGCATTTTATATTTATAGGTTAAAATAAATGCTTAGAGAAATGTAATTTTTCTAGCTAAAACATTTTGTTTTATCGTCCTCGTGAAAAATTTTCAATCGCCATCTTAAGGAAATATTTGAAAACCTGTTATTCTACTTTAAGTTAAATTAAAAAAGCTACGATAAATTTATTTTCTTTTTAAGTCAATGGAATCTATCTCAATGTGACAGTCGAAGAGACGATTTTTTGTTTTCTAAAATAAAATGATTCCTGAAACTTGAACATGTTTAAATCAGTTTGTATTTCTTGAAATTTTCTTGAAAAATACAATTCAATCAAAATATTATTTTCACTATCTATTCAAATAAAAGTTAATTTCAATTTGAAAATGATGTCAAACACACAAACCTGGTAACCCCTATCATTTTCCCTTTTATCCACAGTATTGGAGCAATTTAGTTAGGGGAGACCGGGGGTAGTTGGCTACAGGGGTAAGTAGGCGCAGTCCTCAGAAATTGCCTGTTTGTGGATAGATTACGTAACCACTCACAGAGTACCTTTCTTATTACTTTTTACAATGTCCATTGTAGTTTTGCAGCGTTACCTACGTGTAGTGGACATTTATTACGATTTTTCTGTTTTTTGCACTCATAAGTAATTTTTTGTTGCTTCATTTTCTTTTTCTAATTTCCAATACTTATCCTATTAATTGCGATTTAAATTGTGCAGTTTTTCTTAGTGTATGATTAACTGTACCCATCCCATATGTGATTTGCATGGATTATTTATACTTAGAGGATTACGTGTCCCTTTTGTGAAGAAATTTATTATGAGGCTAGTAGGCGCATTGAACACGGGGAAAGTTGGCTCGGTGTTTGGTGTATGCTGTTAGCTTGAAAAACAGCAAACAACGAGAAAAGTGGTTGCAATGCAAGATTTGGGGCACACGAGGCTTGCCCAAACGGAAACAGTCGATTTTTTATTTGTGAGAACTGTAACTCTGATGATGATATCTAGTAGGACAGAAGTTACTCAATGTTAATGTTTTATTCATTATTTTTATGTCTGTATAATTTAGATTTTACATTGTGCGGCTACAACACCTTTTTTAAACTTACTGGTAATAATGAAATTGATTTCGCTTAACTGCATGTCTTATTTGAGCTTCATTTAAATTTTTATAAAGTGCGTGCCATCTTACCCCATAGGTATAGGCAACTTGCCCCGTGAAGGGGTAGGTTGGCGCACAATTTTCTTTTTACTTTATGCTTCCGCTAAACATAAACTACAAAAGCTAGAAACTCACAACTCCAAGTATTTATAGCCCAATGCCTGTTCTTTAAAAGTACAGTTAAAGTTTCATAAAAAACTTAAACAAAAAATAAATAAAAATCAATAACTAAAAACTGCGCCTACTAGTCCCGGTCTCCCCTACTATCATTACAGACGCTTCATTAAAAATTGCGAAAACATTAATATCTCGAAAACTAATTCAAATTTTAAAATTGTAAGGCCACTTTGGCATCCTCGGTTCCATGCGGATAACTGGCGTTAATTCAATCGCACAAAGTTCAATGTTCTGTCGATTCTGGAATAGCTGTATAATGCAATCGAATAGTGGCTTTTTAATATAATAGATTCATGATGTTTTTATTTAGTTATGAAAATTTAGCCAGAGACAAATGCTGAACTATTTATATTGATTTAAGTGCAAATGGGTTGTTTCGTAATTGCACCTATAAGCACAGGAGATGGATTAAAAAAATTCATGCATGAAAACTATTTTAAAGCCATGATAAATCAGTCAATTAAGATAGAGTTTTAAAGAAAACTGAATTTGAAAGTAGATTTTTTCCTATATGACGGTGTAAAAAATTGAAACTGTCCGATGTTTAGAAATTTTAAAAATTTTAAAAATTGCAATAGCAAAAATTACAAAACTGAAATTCCATCGTCAAGTGTTGCCATTCGCAAAATGACGTCAGCGTTACATATGGAGAAGTTTGTCCTTTACAATATAGATAGTAGATGACAAGTTATTTCTTTCAACGATTGAAAATAATTATCAATTCTCTAGCTCAAAAGCAAAACAGAAAATTAAACTTAATTAAAGCGTATGTTTTATCAGTTAATTGACATAACATTTTTAGACAAACATAGTCGTTTATTTAAAAATCTCTTTCGAACAGTATCCAAAGAATATTAACTAACTAGAGAACAGGAATTCTGCTTTTTTCATAATTTAGTGTCGCCCCCGATGAAATATATATATATATATATAGATAGATAGATAGATAGATACAGTAGAATCCCGATTGTCCGTGTTAATCGAACTTATACCTTTGGAATGTATCATATTCTTCCGATTGATTTATGACTTCCATTATTATGAAACAACTATTATAAATGAAGTGTTGGGTGAAGATGAAAGAGCAGTCGTAAAAAGTTAGAACCCTGCTTTTCTGTTATAAAAACATGTATAATGATCACTTATAAACAGATTAAGTAAAATAATGCTATAAAAAGTGATAAAATATCTTTATTAAGATTGACGATCGTTTCGTCGCACCAACGGCGACATTTTCAAAATCATTCACGCTAGAAAATATTTTCACATAATTTAACAAACAATAAACATAGTAAACAATGTCACGAGACATGATGCACAATGAAAAACATTGCAAACATAAAATAAATTAAAATTAAATTAGATATTTGTGAGCTTCTTTGATTCTGGTTTTAAGTTTTCTACTTGTCATACCTATATAAAACTGCTTTGTTCCATCTTCTTTGGTGAAAGGTATTTCGTATATTCCTGGTAACTGGTTTGATTCTATTGGATCTATTATCATGCATACTATATTTTTTAATTATAGCTTGAAGAATAAAAAGAAAAGAAATTTCAATCCACAAAATTCCATGTTATCCACTTTACAATATTTTCCTGATTTCTTCGAACGTTTGAAATATAAACTCAATAAATTCAATATCTCCCTAGTCGCAAAACCTTCTATGAAATTAAAAAATAGTACCAAGAAAATAGATCCAATAGAGTCAAACCAGTTATCAGGAGTATGCAAAATACCTTTCACAAAAGAAGATTGAAAAAGCAGTTTTATATACTAGGTATGACAAGTAGAAAACTTAAAACCAGAATCAAAGAACATATAGCAGACATCAAACACAACAGAAGAACCACAGCTTTGGCCAGATTATGCAGCGAAGAACCTGTACGGATCGATTTTAAAAATAGCAAGTTAATTTATACATCAAGATTTTATTTACAATCTATAATCCGAGAATCAATAGAGATATTTTTACGCAAGAAAAATATTGCGAAAGAAAAATATTTGCAATGATTCAGTGTCCCTAGATTTACTTAAAATTTGGAAAGAGATGATATGTAATTTTAGTAACAATAGTAAAAATTAATCCACGCTCGCAAATAGCCAAGATAATTTTAATTTTAATTTTATGTTTTGCAATATTTTTCATTATGCTTGTTATCTCGTGGCATTATTTACCATGTTATTGTTTTGTTAAATTATATGAAAATTAATCCACGCTCACAAATAACTAATTTAATTTTAATTTATTTTATGTTTGCAATGTTTTTCATTGTGCATCATGTCTCGTGACATTATTTACTATGTTTATTGCTTTTAAAATTATTTGAAAATATTTCCTATCGTGAATGATTTTGAAAATGTCACCGTTGGTGCGACGAAACGATCGTCAATCTTAATAAAGATATTTTATCACTTTTTATAGCATTATTTTACTTAACCTGCTTTCTGGTCAGAATGGGGAAAAAAATGGCCATAATTTAAATAAAAAAAGAGAAAATTATGGTTATTTTTTTCATCATTCTGACCAGAAAAGCAGAGTTCTAACTTATTACGGCTGCTCTTTCATCTTCACCTCACACTTCATTTATAATACCTGTTTCATAATAATGGAAGCCACCAATCCATCAGAAGAAAATAACTCGGATAATCGGGACTCTATTGTAGTACAAAACATATTTCAGCATTAAGACTTAAAACACACGCTTTTATTCATGTGACTCGTTCATGTAACGAAACCCTATTCGTCTCGCTCCTATGTCTGTCTGTCTATCCGTCACAGAGCCCATTCTTAGAAACTATATATGTTGGAGACTTGAAATTTTACATACTTAAGTACTTCGTCGTTTGATCTGAGGTGTTCAGCTATAATTATAGCTGAACACCTCACGTCAAACGACGAATCATAAAATTTTGAAAAAGTCTTATATTTAACGCTCTGGGCTCTAACTTGTATATTTTAAGCTTTTTTTTTTCTAACTGAGCCCCTAATTAAGTTGAAGACTGGAAATTTTGTATAATTTTAGCTGAACACTTGCGATCCCACGACAAATCATAAAAATTTCAAAAAGTCTTATATTTACCCCTCCGGTCTCTAATTTGTGTATTTTAAGCAATTTTTCTAACCTCCCCCCATTGCACCCGGTGGGTACTTTTCTAACTTTTGCCGACACCCCTTTGACCACTCTTTCATATTATGCACATAGCCTTGCATCTTTCAGTTCCAGTTTTTACCGCCAGGGGCGCCTATCTATCTTGGGTGCTATGGGCTCGATCCCCTCGACTAATATATCTACGGATAGGTTGTAAAACGGAGTTTCGTTCGGATAGAGGTTTGTGTAGAATAGAGTGCGCCCCTGGTTGCGAAATGTGGAACTAACAGATTTTGCAAAAGGATAAAGTGTTTTGAAAGGAATATTATACGAAACCCTCTGTGCGATCTGTGATCACACTTACCCACTTGTTTTATATAAAATGGCGTCATCCGCATCCGCTGAAGAATTCCTCATTTGTGATCCAGTATTAAACAACATCTACAGTAAAGTACGCATATGACGTCACGGTCGCTGAATAATACACAAATCCAAAAAAAAAAAAAAAGATTTCGTCATTCAAAAACTCAAAAAAAAAATCGCCTATTTCATGATTCCTATACCTTCATTTGTTTATAATATTAATATAGATACTTAAAATTAAATTTAGTATATAATAGCTCCATGTTTTATCAGAAATCGTTCCTTTATACTATTTTTTCAAAATAGCACGTATTCTAAGTACATTTTTTTCAGTTTTTATGGGAAAATGGCAAGAAAAAGATATAATTGCTATTTTTCGATTATTTTCTACAGAAATGGAGTTATTCCGTTGCCAATATTAATATTTCAAAAATAAATGGAGATGCGGTTTTCAAACAAATAACATTTAAACGTACTTCTTTTTCACAATACGACGGTATAAAAATTGAAAATGTG
Source organism: Maratus speciosus (assembly GCA_963932465.1). Classification (NCBI taxonomy): domain Eukaryota; kingdom Metazoa; phylum Arthropoda; class Arachnida; order Araneae; family Salticidae; genus Maratus; species Maratus speciosus. Next base: position 169,053,199 of record OZ010790.1, on the reverse strand, counting down.
CGATGCTTAGAAGTTTAAAAAGTTGTTATAGAATATTTAATAATACAATGATAAATCTTCTTTGTTTTACAGCTGACTTATACAACGTAACGTTATTTTTTGGAGACGACACAAAATAAGCTGGGAGAAAGAAATAGCATACCGGGGGCTAACAACAAAGAAAATAAACAAAATAAATAAATATGAAAAGGAAAGACATATTTTTTATAAGCTGAAATTCATTTGACATTTCTATTCCCTTTCCTAATTTATTTTGCGAACTATCAATTCATTTTCGTATTTACTCTTTTTTGTGTGACGTGGTCCGCTTACTGATAAATACTGGGTAGCAAAGTTGAGGGAGTCAGACCTAAGAATCACTTCATTACTCATTTCGAACCACAATGACATGTTTAACTTCTTTGAAGAAGGGAAAACAGTAGAAAGAAAAACAATGGCGATAAAATAAAAGAGAAATTAAATCGTATTATAGAGTAAGCGACAGCTTGAAAATCTTATTTCAACTATTGAAGAGAAATGTTAAAAGATGTATGCCCTGAAAGAAATAAAATAAATGAATAAAAATAATAATCTATATCTACCCTATCTATATTATAAAGGACAAACATATCTGTGCGTAACGCATACGTCATTTTGCGAATGGCAACAATTTGAAATTTGAAATGAAATTTCGGTTTTGCAATTTTCTTTACTGCAAAATTTTAAACTTCTAAACATCGCACATTTTAAATTTTTACACCGTCGTATAAGGAAAAAAAATGTACTTTTTAATGCAATTTGTTTGAAAGCTGTATCTCAATTTAATTTTGAGATATTAATTTTTTTGTAGTTTTTAATACATTTTTTGTAATTGTGGCAACTGAAGTACTCCATTTCTGTTGAAAGACATGGAGGATTAAAAGTAGAGGGAAAATAATCACGGAGGAAAGAAAATAATATATTACTGTACATTTTTGTTGCTATTTTCTCAAAAAATTGAAAAAAAAATTAAAATTATAATGCGTGCTATGTCAGCGATTTTTTAAGTTTCCAAATATCGCACATTTTCAATTTTTACGCCGTCAAATAGAGAAAAAAATCTACTTTCAAATGCAATTTGTTTGAAAATTGTATTTTAATTGACTGAGTTATTACGGTTTTTAAAATAACTAGCTGCCCGTGGCGACCAGTTTGGTGTCCCTTAAATGTATGCTAGGCATTGTATCATGTTACATTTTTTCCAAATTTAATTTACTTGCTCAATCTTTTGCCAAATCGGAAGATTCTGATAGAGAAATCAAGAATTCGATATTTTTTATGTTAGTCGGGCACAGGTGATAAATCGCCAAACATTGTACCCATCGCATTTTTTCATATTTCATTAATTTAGATTAAAATATAATCCTTTCACTCATTTTAAAATGGATAACTTTAATTAAAACTGAAACACTTCCAATTCATGAATTTCACTTTAAAAAAGAAAAGGAAAAGAAAAGAATATAAATACCATAAACCATTTAATTTCAACATCAAAGTATTGTTTTGATTTACCCCTCGAAAAATAAAAAATGCTGCTGGCGAGTTAAAAATTGCTATTGGCGAGAATTGCGCCCAGCTAACATAAAAGTACGAACTTTTTGCGGTCATAGCAACTTTTATGTAGTTTTATTCGAAAAAAATATTTTGATGAAATAGGTTGCCAGAAAATACGTTGCCAAATTTCTTTTCTCGCCATGGACCTTTTCTCTATTTCGCCAAGTTCCTATACTGGAAAAATACCTTTATTTATTTATTTATTGTATTTTAAATGAGATGAATAAAAGACGACACAGATGTCATATATGCACCACGTTGGCGCGATTTTTTTCTGACGCCAATGTCATATACGCACCGGGGTACTTAACTGGCGCCAAAGTGTCGTTATTTTGCTTGATATGGTAACCCGGATATTGTAGTTTATTTATTAATAAATTGTTTATTTACTTTTATTTTTTTTAATTATATAAATTGTTTTGTTCTATAATTATTGATTAAACTTTTTTTTATTTATTATTATTCCCTTTTTAAAAATATTACACAATAACAATTGAGATTCGTTTCATTCAGGTGTTGCCATTAAACAATTAACAAATAATCGCGATTTCTGTGCCACGTACGATAGCATATTATATATAGATTTTCAAGCATGAATTATTTTTTTAATTTATCTATCACGTGTAGCTCGATTACGAAAGATTAATACGCTTGCCCTTAAAACAATGTAAAAAGTTCAGCATTTGTTTCCGTTTAATGTTCTATAACAAAATTAAAACTTCCTCTATAGAAAAATATATAAATTAATGTAAATAAGAAACAAATTTAACAGACATGTGATTGAACCACGCGATTAAAGCACTGAAATGATCGGAAAGACTGTGGCAAGTTCCAAAATCTTTGGCTAATAACTCCTGGCATGCGGTGACATGTGAAAGTATCGCTTTTAATAAATTTTAAACCTTTATTTGATTGCATAATTGATATTTTTCAGATAAAAATTCTTTTTGATGTTATTGGGCAATCTAAAATATACATTACATGTAAAAAAGTAATTACAGGAAAAAAAAAAAAAAAAGAATGATTTTTACCTATACCCTGTAACCCGAGAAGCTCGGGTTCGATCCCCTAGTATACATAAAATACTAATGAAACGGATATTACGAAACGAATTTATGTAACGATTCTATGAAACGACTGATTAAACAACTGATTATGTTTCACGGCGATTTCTCCTAAAATACGGAGAACTTTGCGATGAAATTAACACCAAAAATTCATATTGTTCTGCAGATCTCAAAACTGATATTAGAATTTTTAAATTCGAATTAGTTTTCGAAATATTAATTTCTTTCTAATTTTATATACTTTTCTATAATGATGGCAATTCAAATTTTAATCATAACAGATATTTTTTTTTTTTCAGATTTTAGAAAAGGTTGCAATTTTAAACTAATTTGGCGAGAAGTTTGGCCTCCCTTAAACGTATGCTAAGAAATGTATCATGTTACTTTTATTCATAATTCAATTTTTACTTCATTATCATTTTATTAAATACAAACTGAAACATTTAAAATAAATGGCTTTCACTTTTTTTTTTTTTTTTTTTTTTTTTTTTTTTTTTTAACGAAATGAAAAGAAAAATATTAGGCACAGATGTCATATACGCACCGGGGTACCTAATTGGCGCCAAAATTGTATTATTTTGGTTGACATGGTAACCCGGCTATTGTTGTTTATTTAATAATAAATGTCTTATTTACGGTACTTGTATATATATATTACGCTATCGAATGCGGCACAGAAATCGCGATTATTTGTTAATTGTTTAATGGCAACGTCCGAATTAATTCATTAATATTCGACTAACATATTCGAATAATCTCATTGGTTATTGAACAGCATTTAATGCATCACCATACCTATAAGGGGATTACCGTAAGGGAAACCCTGTTCTGTCGCCAAATGCCGCCAAGTTTGTCGCCAACTTGGCGATACCTCTAATATTTCGCCAAATTCCCATACACTTCCATTGTAAACCAATAGAGTTTACTTGCTTACAGAAAGTCAACAAATTGAGATATTTTAATGCAACAAAAACTAATATTAGCTTAAGGGATTATATTAATTTTATTTAAGGGAATCCAAATAAATTAAATTATACATGATACAATGCCTAACATGCTTTCCTAAACATACATTAAAAGGGAGACCAAACAAGACGACAAGGGCAGCTAGTAAAAAAAGAAAACGCGTCATTGTCAAATTGCACATCAAGCATGGCAAATGAGTTGCGTTCGTATTATAACTAGTTTTATAAATATTTTTAGCACCGCATATTGTACTGAATGTGTATTTTAGTACACTTCATAAGTGCATATAAATTTCATTCTCTTCGAAAGACTGTAACATCATTAAAATTCACTTGAAATAATTTTTTCCCTTTGGCCGTAATGTAACGGAAAACTTTTGACTGTCCCTGTAATTAAACTATACATCCAATTTTCATAAAATTTGAAATGACTCGACAAAATTTTGCAACAATTATATATTTAAAGTTTCAGACCATTTGGAAGGCTGTAACATCATTAAAATGCACTCGCTATAATTTTTTCCCATTGGTCGTAATGTAACCGGAAAGTTTTGACTGTCCTTGTAATTAAACTATACATCCGAATTTCATAAAATTTGACATGACTCGACAAAGTTTTGCAACAAGTATATATTTAAAATTTCAGACCATTCAGAAGGCTGTAACATCATTAAATTGCACTTGCAATAAATTTTTCCCATTGGCCGTAATGTAACGGAAAACTTTTGGCTGTCCCTGTAATTAAACTATACATCCGATGTTCATAAAATTTGAAAAGACTCGACAAAATTTTGCAATGATTATACATTTAAAATTTCAGATCATTCGGTTGGGCAGTTTTTGCTCTGCTATATGTGGACGGACAGACAGACAGACGGACGGATTTAACGACGACTGTAGGTGCTACTTATTTATATAATTACGAACGCACCTAATAAAACTAGTATGTTGTGGACATCGCAAAACTTTCTTCTATATAAATCGCGTCAATTAAGTCGTTTAAATAGTACAAGAAATTACATCAATTTAGCACCAATTCATATCAAAGTATATCTGAATTTGAAGTTTAATGAAAATTCGCGCATTAGTTCTTGAGATAGTACTATAGAGGAAATTCTGAAAAATGTACCAAAGCAGCGCCACCTGTTGAGCGATTTACACCAAAACGTAAAGAGCACTAATTGATATTAAGGTATACCTGAATCTGAAGTTTAATCAAAATTCGTGCATTAGTTCTTGAGATAGAGCTATAATCTAAATTCTGAAAAATTCAGCATAGCAGCGCCACCTGTTGAGCGATTTGCACCAAAACTGAAACCGCACTAATTCATATCAAGGTATACCAGAATATGAAGTTTGTCGAAAATCCAAGCAATAGTTCTTGAGATAGAGCTATTGCAGAAATCGCAAAAAGATGCAGAATAGCAGCGCCACCTGTTGAGCGATTTAAACCAAAATGTATAATACGTCAATTCATGTCAAGGACTAACTGAATCTGAAGTTTGATGGATGCATTAGTTCTGGAGATTGAGCTATTGTGGAAATCATGAAAAATGCTGCATAGCAGCGCCACCTGTTGAGCTATTTACACCAAAAACCAATCAGAAACAATTTATATCAGGAACTAACTGAATATAAATTTATATTAAATTCTGTGCATTAGTTCTTGAGATAGAGCGCCTACAAAATTTGTGTCACTGACAGACATTTTGTAAAAACATGTTTTTCATAATCTCTGCCTCCTAAAACGTGTAAATCCGTCGAGAACCGGAAGCCCAAAATTTTCACGAATCCAATACTTTCTTCTTACAAAGATAGAAGAAAGTAAAAAGAAAAAGCATCATTGTCAGATTTTATGTACACTGTGAAAAAATGGCAAATGATTCGTAATCTAGGGAAATTTAATATAAAGGGGAACGATAATATACAATACTAAATATATCATAACTCTTTCGAGTTACACATGGTTACGAAAAGTGTTCTTATCTTTAGTAACCTCAGAAACTAATATTTTTTCGAGATTTAAAGAAGCATTTATCAAAAGAAAGTTTCTTTTGCTTCCTCTGATTTTCGGCTTCGTTTCCGAATAGTTTTTTTCTTGCGTATTGATATTTTCTCAACCTGGTATATGGTTTTTCGGATGGTATCAGTTCTGAAGTAAACATTTATTTTCATGTTCAAACAAACATCTTTTATAGGTAAACATGATAAATTAGCAGCATTAATGTTAAAATTAAAATTAATATGATTTTGTTACTCTGTCATGTTTCAATTCAGTTAAACAGCTGAAAATATTTAATTGAGAATTAGTAGTATCTGAAAAACCAATATTCCGGTTTTAGAAAATTTATTAATGCACTATAAGAACCGCTCGGAAAGTTTCCGAAAATCGTTGTAAGCAAAAGAAACTTTGTTTTCTTAAATGTGTGTTCAAATCTCGAAAATATATTGGTTTCTGGTGTTTCTAAAGGTAACTCGGAATATGTTACTGTATATTTTCGTATATTAAAAAACATGTCTTTTGTTACAGTGTACGCGTCAGAGTGGTTAAGATAATTAAATACTTTTTCATTTTAAATTACCTTCATGCTGCATATTTCATGATTAATACATTATCACCATATTTACATGTATCCTCCCTTGTTTATATCTTTACATGCATGCACTTTTCTTATATATGGAGCATTCAGAACGAAATTCGATCCAGCTCATTTTTTCAAACATCATGAAAAGGCGCACCAAGCATTGACTCCTGAACAGACGATTACAGTTCAAGCCCAGTTCTATTCGAGTGCCGACGTTTACCTCGTATCTGTTTTGAAATATCCAGCAGAAATTGCAATAAAATGGTTAGTAGTAGAAAGTCGATTTTAACGCTTGAAAAGCCAGACAGTAGTGGACCTGGCAACGTTTACCACGTATGTGCTCTGAAATGTACAGCAGAAATTGCAATAAATTGGTTAGTAGTAGAAAGTCGATTTTACTGCTTGAAAAGCCAGACAGTAGTGGACCTGGCAACGTTTACCTTGTATGTGTTCTGAAATGTACAGCAGAAATTGCAATAAATTTGTTAGTAGTAGAAAGTCGATTTTACTGCTTGAAAAGCCAGACAGTGGTGGATCTGGCAACGTTTACCTCGTATGTGTTCTGAAATGTACAGCAGAAATTATAATACGTTGGCTAGTAGTAGAAATACTGTTTCACTGCTTGTCAAGCCAGACAGCGTTTACATCGTATGTATTCTGAAATGGCTAGAAGAAATTGTAAATTGTAATAAGTTTATCATTAATAGAAAGGATATTTCACTGCTTGATAAGACAGACAGTAGTAGACCTGCCAATGTTTACCTCGTACCTCTTCTGAAATGTCTAGTAGAAATTGGAAAAAATTGGTTAGTAATAGAAAGTACATTTTAGTGGTTGACAAGCCAGACAGTGGTATACCTGCCAAAGTTTACCTCGTATCTGTTCTGAAATGTTTAGCAGAAATCGTAAAAAGTTAGTACTAGAAAGTCTATTTCACTGCTTGACAAGCCACACAGTGGTATACCTGCCAACGGTTACATCGTATCCGTTCAGAAATGTTTAGCAGAAATTGTAATAAGTTGGTTAGTATTAGAAATTGCATTTCATTGCTTGACAAGTCAGATAGTGATGGAACAACTCTGTCGTTCACAGGTGGTCTATTAGTAGTATAAGCTCTCCAGGTGCTTTGACAGAGATACTAAAAATGAATGAGATGATACCCAACGCAGTAAGGGCTGTGGTAAGGCCCATAGCAAAGGCATACATTTTTATTTATTTTTTTATAGATTAGCTACAATACATACGAACTAAAATTGAAAATCAAAATTTTGCTAGAACCGAAATTCGTTAATAAATGAATAAATATACATATTTTTTTTTTTATACTCTTCAGCTGCGACACAGGGGCTAATATATACTTTTTTTCGCATAATATATTTTAAAAAATTTAATAATAAATAACATATTAGGCAAGTGAGCAGTAACCGTTGTCTAATGAATAGACTAGAAGACGTCAGAAAAAGATAGGTACGAAAAAATATGCCAGACAGGAATTAAATAAAAAATTAATTTAGAATTTGGAAGACCGTTTGAGATACGTTTAAAATTCGATAAGACAGTATTTTGCCACAGCAGTTACTTTGATACAGTGAATCGGATTTTTTGGTGTGATCAGTCTTCTGCAGTCGAGAGGTGTGTTCCGAGCAGGAGACCCCTGACATGTTGGTTAACGCCCTTTTTTTTGTTCATGATCGCAAAACCTTTGAAAAAGAACGACCAGAGAAATAAATTTTGACTTTTTGAAGCTTATTTTTGAAATTGTACTAGGTGCAGTCAATAAATAACGAGGCGGTGGCTATTTCATACAATTTATTTAATGAAGCTGAAAAGTATTGCTCACAGTTTTTTTAGACATTTATCCCATTGTGACATTAGTCGCACAATACCGTGCTCGTAAAAAAAACTTTGGCTGCTGTTTAAACCAGTTGCACACGCACTTTTTGACTTCATCGTACGTTTAAAACCGTTGAATCCGCAGAGCTTTATTGAGTTCAAAGAAGATGTGGAAGTCACATGAGGACAGGTTTGATGAGCTCTTAGACTTTCACAACACGCTGGCCTGGAACATGCTTCGGGGCTCCACTCCGCGCGTCATCCTCAACTGACATGCACAAGCACATTCATGAAATCGCTTGCTATGCTCCTTAACCATTGACAAGCTCATATGAATATGTGCTCCCCATGAATCTTTTTCATTCGCCAATAGATTTCACGACCTCCTACACCTTCCGTTGTCAAAAAGCGCACAATGTCCCCCTGTTCCTCTTTGGATGCTTCCATTAAGCGTCGCTTTTAGAGCGACATTTCTAATTCCACTAGACTTCTGTTCTAGCGTCCTTCAGAGCCGTTCTGATTGGCTGGCCAGCTCAAGATGAAGTGGCCACTCGCCCGAGCATCGTTTGCACATATTCGGATATTTGTTTTCAGCTATTTCGTTTCTGATGCTACATAAGTTTGATTTGAATAAATTACTTTTCATTTTTAGATGATGAAACTGCTGTTTTCTATTTGAAAGTATTCAAAAATACCTGTATGAAACAAACCTCCGTCATTTCCATACTAAAACCATTTTTTTCCAAACCTTTTAAGATAGAGTCATAAAGACTGTTTCATAATTTTAAATTTTATTTATATTAAAAATTATTTAAAAAATTATAATTTATAATAAAAACGCATTTTTACTTATAAAACGTTGCAGTGGCAGGGAGAATTTGCATATCTAAATCATGAAAAAATATAAAATCAGAAACTTTTTTCTTTTTTTGGGAGGGGGGGAGGTACCTTCTAACTGTCCCCTAAATTTGCAACTGAATCCTCCTATACCTCCATGAAACATATGTAAAAGTTCCATATTCAGTGCTAAAAAAAGAATACTTTTCAGGGTTCTTTTTATTATCAGGGTTACAAAAATATATAAATCAAAAATTGTGGTTTTATATTTTTTTCATGGTTTTGATATGCAAACTGCAGCGTTTTGTAAGTGACAATGCGTTTTTAATATAAATTATATATATATTTTTTTATAATTTTTAATATAAATAACATTTAAAAATTATGAAACAGTCTTTATCTTAAAAAGTTTGAAAAAAAAAACCATTTTAGTATGGAAATGATGGAGGTTTGTTTTATACAGGTATTTTTGAATACTTTCAAGTAGAAAATAGCAGTTTCATCATCTAAAAATGGAAAATAATTTATTCAAATCAAACTTATGTAGCATCAGAAACAAAATAGCTGAAAACAAACATCCGAATATGTGCAAAATGGTGCTCGGACGTCTAGCCACTTCAACTGAATCGGGCCAGCCAATCAGAACGGCTCTAAGGACGCTAGAACATGTTCTGAAGAACGCTAGAACAGAAGTCTAGTGGAAACAGAAATGTCGCGCTTTGCGATACGAGATGAATGGACTTGTCAGCTGCTCGGTTACCATCTTTTAATCATTGGTTGCATGACACGTACCGCCATCTATCGAGTGAAGAGCGCGAGATTCCTTTTCATCAAACCAGCAACTACATTTCAAGCCCATCTCAATTTTTCTAAATACCATACTTTTGTTTAATGATATTTTGCCTCGTTATATACTGTCTGTACCTAATAGTCTGAACGCTGCCTTAGAGTGGTTCTCTGCTCCTTCTTTTAGAAGTTAGAGCATAACCGTCACATCTGCTTAAGATGACGATCAATCTTTTCTTTTGACTCAGTAAGGTTTGGTTTTAGACGCAACGGAATTCTTATGCATGTTCCTATAAAAGAAATGTAAATATTATATTCAGTTATTTTTTGGGAACAGGCTGTCGAGTGGTAGCGTATATCAATTTCGTTACATTTGAGCTGCTATAAAATGTTACATTTTGCATTTATTCAAAATACAAACAATGGAAATACAAAAAAAAAAAAAAAAAAAAAAAAAAAAAAAAAAAAAAAAAAAAAGAGAGATATTCCAATGAAATTTTTAATCATGCAAATGAAGTATATTAAAAAAATTTGTATAATTTGAGAAGCACTAGAGCGTTCTGGGAGAAAAAAATCTCGTGCTCCTTTTTTTGTTTAAAATCAATTTCTGTGGTATTTCTCCCTCATCCTTGTTTTTCAATTCTTCTGTTGATTGATTTAGTTAGGGGGTCGTGGCACATTCCCCATGCAGTCTTTAGATTGAAAATATATCTTTTTTCTCCCCTACTTCTACAATCGAACTTTTAAAAAATGAAAAACAAAAAGCAGAACTAAATCAAGTATGCCACTTCACTTTAAATATTTCTTCAGATCTCTTAAAAATTGAGTTTCGAAGGAAATAAAAAGTATCTGTGAATACTTATGTAACTTCACTAAAGTGAAAAATTCGAAGTAAATTAATAATAAAAAGAACGTCAAAGCTTATCCACAAATTTTATCCTTTATTGTAATTTTCATTCACGATAGTGGAAAGTTGTCAAAAATTGTTGTTTTCATAACAATTTACTGCTACCGTAGCATATAAAAACAAATTCCACAGCCTCAACTTGATTATAAAGCTAGTCGGATGTGCCAATCCCAAAACTTTCTTCTTTCTCATACATTTTGATATGTTAATACGTTAATATTATTTCTCCAACTAGGGGGCTCTGCCCCCTACGACCTACGCTCGTCAACCCCCGTTTAGACACCGCAGACTCTAAAAGTACGCTAATTTGATCGGCTTTAAAAAGATTTCAGAAGATTGAATTATAATTTAAAAAACAGTGGCGATCTCCCTATAAACGGATTTCTATTCATTTCTCTTTGACTGGGGAATTTTAAGGCCAAATCCGCTGCGGTACTACTTGATTAACCCGTCGACCAATTTCGCTAAATTATATAAATCGCCAAAGCACTCGCCAAATTATACAAATTGACATCATTTTTGTTTTAAATAACGAAAGAACAAATAAATTAGTGCAACATTAATAAAAATAGAAATAAAACGTTGAAATAAAAGTAACTTGATGACATAGACACGTGTAACTTGCTTAAAGTCAAGTTAATGTGACATTTACGATCAACCATTATTGGCATTTAATCTTATAGTTTGGCGAATGATAGATTTTTGGTCGACGGGATAACAAAGTAGTACCAAAAATACATATGTCAATCGCTGTTTTCGTCTTTGATTAAGTAAAATAAGTTAAACATTTCAAAATAAGCTAATATAAAAGGAATTAAGTAAACAGAACCTTTGTCACCCGGTATTTTTTAACAAAGCGAAAAGAAAGTTCTTTTAAATAAGACATTTTAAATTAATCGTTTTTAATCTGACGTAATTTTGATCAAACTATTCTTTCTCTTTTTAATATTCACGTGAAAATACTTGTGTTAGAAATGAAATATTATTTGCGCTTTCCTAACAAAAATAGTTGAAAAGTATCCTCTCAAAATATCAAATAAATGTCTAGCGCAATTTCTAAATTTAAACCGTTTTGCAATATTATTTTGTGTTCATTTTATTTAATAACTGTAATGTGACGTAAATATGATGTAATTTCTCCTATTTAAGACTTCTAACGCATGTTAATAAATTTATTATTTTACAAAATCCTTTCTCTCTTAAAATTCACGTGTAATTATAGTTTTTATGACGTAATTTTTAATAAGTTCCTGCTTTTTGCACATAATTATTTAATCGTAATTCTAAATGTTTTTTTTTCTGTTTATAATAGTCACGTGTAAATAAATTTTTAATTTATTTACACGTATAAATATATTTAATTTTTTTTTAAGCAAACATTATTGTTTCCGCTTTTTACACAGTTGGCAACAGTTTAAATTAATATTACTTTCTAAAATCTGTCAAAAATATCTCTAGGAATGCTGAAAATTTGAATTTAAAATAGAAATAAAACCTGAAAAAATTAGTCAAATTTAAAAAAGAAATACAGTCTGCACACCGGGAACTTCAAACGTATAAAATGATCTAAAAATGATTAAATTCCCATAAATAGTTTTTGCTCCTATAAAACTTTTTTAGTGGAACGATTTTGGCCAAATTTAGCATTAAATATCTCTTTAAATAATTCTTCGATTTGAAAACTGTCTTCATCAGCGTGTTTATCAAACATTTCTGTATAATACTACCGATTTTCATATTTTTGTATGCATTATTTTTCTTAATATTAACGAAGAAAGACCTCCGGTCACAAAAAATTCAAAACCGGCGGCGGCGGCGGTGACAGCGGTAGTTACTTTTTTTTAGAATAGAGAGATACAACACCAACTTCGTTTTTCATCTTAAATTTCTGTTTCATCTTATTAATCGGAGTAAATATGGATCAAGATGTTTAAGAAAGTAAATATATTTTTATGTCGAGTGACCCCCGAATCTTGTAAATCGGCCGAAATCGGCTACGAAAAAAATTTCGATTTAATACTTTCTTCTGTAGAAAGTAAAAAGTAAAAAAAGTCAATTTCACTACTAGTTGTTTCTAAAACCAAATTGAATAAAAAAATAAGCAAAAAAACCTTTAATTTGTCTCAATCGTTAAATTTCATCTTTAAAGCGAATATTAACATTATACAGGGTGCAATATCTTATCTATCGCCGACCTTTAATTCTCAACCGTTGGTCGTAGACATATGGTTCCAATTACAAAAACGTTTCAAATGAGGTAAATATTCATGTTGTGGCATTATTTAAAGTAAAAAATCAATTTTATAAAAATTATGAAATCTAACTTTTTATACGGTCCCCCGGTCCCTATAGTTATATTTAGTAAAATGTTACACATATCATAATAGATATAACACAAAAAGTTTGACATCTGTACTACAAAAATTACCACAGTTATTAAATTTCAAAGTTTGAGATTTTTGCACATGATTTTGTCTTTCGTTGAGGGATCAGTTAAAAGATAAATTAAAGTAATTCGAGATCAAAATCAAGGTGCAATATCCTTTTTACGGCGAAACCACCTTTAGCCGGTATCGCCAAATCGGTGTATCATCAAAAAGGGTTATTTCATCTAAAAATTTGAGCTGACTTTTAGGGGTCGTATACAAAGCGAAGAATGAAATATGAAGATTAAACAGAAAAATAAATATCAATTTATTATAATATCAGAAAACGGTCTACTATAAAAATAAATACATCAAACGCCGGAATATACAAGATCACCAAAGAGGGTTATTTCATCAAAAAATTTGAGCTAAATTTTATGGGTCGAACAACATTCAAACGTTAAAGTAGCTGAAATCGACAACCAGCAAATAAAACATGCTCACTAAGGTCTAGATATATGGTAGCGGAAAGCAAACGACCAGCCGAGCTATAACGATTTTTTTTCGTGACCGACCAACGAAATTTCAGATTTTTCGGAGAGTTCGATCGACAAACTCTCGATTTTTCCATTCCCGATCGGTGAAGTTTACGATTTTTCCGCCTCTGAATTTGCAATTTTTTTCTGCGTCCGATCAAAGAAATTCGCGATTCTTAACTGACTCTGACAATATCTACAATTTTTTCCAGCGGCAAATTGACGAAATTTGGGATTTTTTTCGCACGATAAATTGACGAAACTCACAATCTTTCCGCAATTGATCAAGGAAATTTTATATTTTTTTCGCGTATCACCGACAAAATTCGTGATTTTTCGTGCCCGATCTGCGATTTTTCCGCACCTGTTCAACAAAATTCGCGATTCTTTCGTGCCCGACGACCGAAATTCGCGATTTTTTTAGACGTGAGTTTTACTCGCGATTTTTCCGTTACCGATCGACGCAATTTGCGCTTTTTCCGCGACTGATTGCCGAAAGCTGCGATTTTTTCACGCCCGATCAACTAAATTCGCAATTCTAAACTGACTCTGACGAAATTTTCAATTTTTTCCGCGGGAAATTGACGAAATTCGCGATATTTTCTCTCATTATAAACAAATGAAACACGCGATTTTTCCGCAAACGATCAACGAAATTTGAGATTTTTCCACTGCTAATCGACAAAATTTGCAATTTTTCCGCACCCGATTGACGAAATTCACGATTCTTAATTGACTGACGAAATTTGCAATTTTTTCTCGCGTTAATTTGAGAACTTCACGATTTTTTCTCACGACTGACGAATCTCGCGATTTTTCCGCAGCCGATCAACAAAATTTGGAATTTTTCTGAGCCTGATCAACGAAATTTGTGATTTTTCTGCACCTGATGGGCAAAATTCGCTATTTTCTCGCACCCGATCAACGAAATTTACGTTTTTTCTGCGCCTGATCGACAAAATTTGCTATTTTCCGCACCCGATCAACAAAATTCGCGATTTTTCTGCGCCTGATCAAAGAAATTTATGATGAAAATCGACGAAATTTACGATTTTTTCCTGTGACCTATGGGCAAAAATTGCTTATAAATTGATGAAATTCGCAGGCCACACGTTAACCTATCGCAGGCCACAGGTTGTGCATCCCTAATATAAGGCAACTCCTGTAAAAAGGCCAGTTGAATATCGTGAAAATCCTAAAAGAAATCATCTATACAGGAAGCCGAATTTCAGTTTCTTTTGAAAGTATTTGGATGATATGAGAATTTCGACAAATTGTACAGGGTGATTCAAAATGAATGAGACAAAAACGCAAGCAACGTTAAATCGCTGTAATGTAATTAATTAGAAAATAAAAATATAACGAGGAAATACAGATTTCAAGTTTTATCTGGCAACAGCTAAAAGTGCGTTCTTATCGAAATCGTCACTAGAGGCGCTGTTATTCAAAATGGCAACTTTCCATGCAAGCGAAAGCATACTGTGTGTTAGAATGCGAAAAAACTTCGGTTTGCGTTATTCAGAGACATTTCCGGACCAGATTTTTAAAAGAACCACCTCATCATCACAACATCATAAATTGGATGAAACAGTTTGAGGAGACAGGCTGCGTATGCAATAGAAAAAGCAAGGGGCGACCCTTGTCAAAAATGAAGTGGTGAAAACATTCGTGAAAGGTTTGTACGATGTCCCACAAAATCAATTATTTTTTTCCTTTGTGGGTACGTGAAGGACAGTGTTCGTGTTCCTACTTCCTCAGGACTTACAACAATTAATACAGCCGATAAGTGACGTATTGGACTCAATAACACCGGATATTCTAGCAAAAGTATGGCAGGAATTGGATTACCTCATACAGTCCAGGCATTACGTACTCAAAAACAATAAGTAAAAGAAGGTTTTAGTGGAGTTTTAATATTTAGTACCATTATATTTTGGGGGTCGCTGAACCGAGATTTGAGGTTTGCTAACGAAAATTTTCTCGGGAAATACAATATTTTTTGCAAAAAAACGGACTTTTCTCTGCTTTTTTAAAGTAACTCCAAAACTATGTATACATTTTACGTGGAACTCGGTATTACATAAACTAAAGAGCATAAAATTTCCTGCATTTTATATAATAAAAGTTTTTTCTCTCTGATCAATAGTTTAGCCGTAAGAATGCCGAAAAATGTGTTGAAATCAAAAAACTCTAAAAAGGCAAGCATTATGGCATTGCACGACGATGTAATATGCAAACTAATCATTTTATGCAAACGCTGACCATTAGAGATACTAAATAATGTATGATTGATTATATTTTATGCATCTGAGGTTCATTTTTTTCCTTCATAGTTAGAAAATAAATACGAATGAGCATACTGTTATCAAAATCTTCAATTGCTATCACAAAAGAAATATTAATAAAGCATTTTTTAATTTGTCAAATATTAAATAACACAATTTGTCATCGATGTATTTTTTTTTTGTTGTTGTTTTTGCATAGAGTTGTTTGGTCTAAGAACAAGTTTTTTTCTTCAACAAGCGAGAATTATATTGAGTACGCGCAATCAAAATACCAACCACAGACGATAGTTGTCTTTTATGGCTATTCTGATGACGTACAAAAGGTGGTACAAAAAATGCGGAGCGTATGAGACGAGTATGAAAACATGCTTCAACGGACATATTGTCTGAAGACACAATGATACCTACCATGTACTAAGAAAACTTTCTTGTTAAAATTTTCCTACATTTCATGTATTAAAAGTATTTTTTTCTCTTATCAATGATTTAGCTGAGAGGGTGCTAGAAAGATGGGTGCTAGAAAGATGGGTGCTAAAAGCAAAAAACTCTGAGAAAACGTGAATTATATCACTGTACATCAATGTAACACGAAAACTAACCATTTTACGAAAACCTTGATCATTAATGATACTAAAGATTATATGATTGGGTACATTTTAGAATAAAGTTTCCTGATAATAAATACGGCGATCCATAATGAATCACTATTTAAGCATAAATAATAATATAAGTAAATTTACTTAAAGTAAAAAAGTAAAAACTTTATTTCTGCAATTTTTTTACTTGCATTGGTCTATGAGTTCACTGGGAGGGTAATCCATTACCAGTTCTGTTTCAAGGTGCAGCTCGTCTTCCTCATCTTGATACTCTTTACTTGGGATGTTGTTGCATGTCCCCCTTACATTTGAGGTACATATTGAAGCAAGAAAGTCCTGCTTTTATGCACCACCATTTCGTTGACAATTCTTTGTGCACTATCAAGATATAATCTTCAGCAAAGCAGGGGGTGAAGGGTCCTGTAAGCATATGATCAAGGGCAGTGTTTGTTTTCTTCCATCCCCCACTCTTCAGCATTTTTTTAAACCTTCAACCGTTTCTAGATTTGGTCATAGACTCTTAAAGAGTGCTGTCGTACTGAAGCTGCAGATGTTGGTAAGGCAGCAATATTAGAACTGTACCTAAAGCCTGTTTTCTTCTACGATGTATCCTTTAGGTGGTTCATTGAAGGCACGTTTTTCGCCCTATTGCCGTACAGTGAGACACGGAAACGTTTCCCAGTAGCTGCAAAAATCTCCTGGGTATCTTTCGAGTGTTTGAGTACTTTAACAATTTCAGCAACATGTACATTCCTCGCAAGAGTTTTAAAGAACTTCATTTTCTCATTCATAAACAGTGCTGACATTGTATTGCAACCGCATGTAGAAAGAGGATGTTTTCCGCAATTGGTGAACACGCAGCAATAGTTGGATAAAATCTCACCGGAGAAACGGTGTCCTTTCCGTGTTTAATAAGAAAACGTTTTCAACCTTGCAGAGACCTATCAAAATGACAACGAGGTCTACATCTTCCTCAAATACAGTCATCGTCCATTTGATGTAAACAAGAACAAAACAGTGTTTACAATCACGGTGTCTGCTTCTTGTTTTGAATGCTTGAATGTAATATCTACTAATGAAAACTTTCCAATCATCATAAATATCAACCAACCCTTGGTTTTGGATTTACCAGACACTTTTCTTTGGGCGTGGTAGGTATCATTATGTCGGCAAACAATGTGTCAGTTGAAGCACGTCTTCTTGGCCGTTTCATACGCTTAGCATATTTTGTACCATCTAGTACTCCATCAGGGTAGCCATCAAAGATAATTATTTCCTGAGGTTCATACTTTAACTGCAGGTACTCAAAATATTTATCGCATATTGAAGAAAAAGACTGATTCTTAGGAAAAATAATTCTATGCAATAAAAAAACTACATCAATGACGAATTATGTTATTTAAAAGATAAATTAAAACATTCTTTATTTATTTATTTATTTTTGTAATAGCAAATGGAGATTTTGAAAACAGATACATTCATTTTTGTTTCTTTTTTAGTTATGAAGGAAACAACGAACCTCAGATGCATAATTGTAGTCCATCATATAACCTTCAGTATAATTAATGTGCATTTTTTGCGTAAAATGGTTAGTTTTAATGTTACATCGGCGTACTACATCGTAATTCCTGCTTTTTTAAAGTTTTGTGCTTTTAACACACATTTTTGCGGCACGCTCATGGGTACACTATTGATCAGAAGAAAAACTTTCGTTAGATAAAATGTAGAAAATTTTATCTTCTTTAATTTATGTATTGCCGACTTTCACATAAAATGTATAGTTTTGGAGTTACAGTAGCCTTCCTCTTAACCGGCCTCCTCTTAACCGGAACTCCGCTTTAACCGGCCGACTTTTTTCCCAACATCAGGCAAAATTCAGAAAGGAAAATTTCGGTTCTGGTTTCTTTAGGGTTAATTAACCCAAATTTTCATAATGTAGAATAATTTCAACTTCTTATAAAGGTATGTGACACGATTTTCAACAATTTAATTTGTATTAAATATTGTTCATTTTTGTTATTAGTGATAATTTTATTTCAATTCAGTTAATTACAACTACTATTCATTTCACAAAATATAGAAAATATGTACTTTTTAAAGGCTATTCAAATTAAAAAAACTAAATGCATCCTACGCATTTAATTAATTAAATAGGCAGTTACTTATTTAATTTTTTTTTTTTTACTTCTCCGGTTTAACCGGTTTTTCGCTTAACCGGCGAACCCTCGGTCCCGTTTAGGCCGTTTAAGAGGGAGGCTACTGTATTTTTAAAAAACAGAGAGAAGTCCGTTTTTACACATTTTTTTGCACAAAAAAGTTTTTTCCCGGAAAAAATGTTGTTGGCAAACTTCAGATTCGTTTTCAGCGATACAAAAAAACATAAAAGCTCCAAATATTAAAACTCCGTAAAACTCTCTTTGCATCGAACACCTTTAGAAACTTGCATAGTTATAGATTCACGTTAAATTTTTATTTAAAAACTAAACCCATTGCAGCAGTCAGAGATATAGTTTCTTTCTGCCCCATTTATTTTGAATCACTCTGCATTTTTCTGTTAACTGACTTCCAAAAACAAGTACGTTCTTTCCATGCACACCTTTTGAACAAAACGTCCATCTTAATAATTATTTTTTCCTATATAGAATGGGCTTGTTTTTATGGTTTTTCATGCACATTAAACCAGGAAGTAAAGGGTTTATGTTTGTTTGTCAAAAATGACAATTATTGAAACACGACTAGAATTATACAATGCTAACACTTATCATCATATTTATTTATTTTTTATTTTTTTTACTTTATTAATAATTTTCGACAAATAATATTTTTCTGTTAATCGACTTCCAAAAAGAAGTATGTTGTGTTCATGCATAACTTTTGAATAAAACTTTCATCTTGATAATTTTTTTTCCTATGAAATGAGCTTGTTTTTATGTTTTTTCCATGTACATCAAATCAGTAGGTAAAGGGTTTATGTTTGTTTTTCAAAATGACAATTATTGAAACACAGGTAGAATTATACAATGCTAACACTTATCATCATATTATTTATTTTCTATTTTTTTTACTTTATTAATAATTTTCGACAACTAATATTTTTCTATTAATCGACTTCCAAAAAGAAGTATGTTGTGTCCATGCGTAACTTTTGAATAAAACTTTCTATGATAATTTTTTTTCTATGAAATGAGCTTGTTTGTATGTTTTTTCCATGTACATTAAATCAGGAAGTAAAGCGTTTATGTTTGTTTGTCAAAAATGACAATTATTGAAACACGACTAAAATTTCCTGAAGCTTAGAAAATTAACACTTATCATCCTATTAAAAAATATACATTATTTATAAAAGTTTCACTTAATAAAGTTTTTAAAGTTTTAAAACTACATTTTATCAGCTTAATTCCAGTGTTTTATTTTCCACTATATTAATAATTCTGACGTAGAAGAATCACAACTCAATATCTTGTGTCATGCTCTTGTAGCGAGATTAATGATAATTTTGAAACCAGAGAAGGAAGAGAAAATTTACCCCACTGTCAGAAGTGGTCATGTATTCCATCATTCTTGAAAAATTATCAGATTACTGTTACAGATTTTTTTTTCTTTTCAAAGGTCGTTCCTGGATGTCCAGTTTTGTTCCCTTTTTTTATCCACCTTTAGTCAGTCTTTTTTCTCCTTTTTGATGTACATGAAAGTAGAATGTCACAAAGGCGACTGAAAGAGCAAAAAAGTGTTCTATTTCCGATCCTCTATCTGGTTTTCTCAAAAGAAAAAAAAAAGGTAAAACGACAGACTGAAATACGGAAAAGAAAAATATTAATTATAAAAGTGTAAAAATAATTTGAACTGAAAAGAAGGAGGGGGAGCTAAACGACTTTTTCTTGTCAAAGTAAAGAACGATAGTTTTTTTTTTTTTTTCATTTAACTTTAACTTTATACTTTTGTATTTTTTTTCAATAAATATTGTTGCCTTTACTTATCTATTTATTTTTTGTATAATGTTGCTGGTACACCATTATTTGACACACTTTTTTTTTCAGATATCTTTCATTTCTAAAATATAACGATTATGGCAAATGTATAGTCTTATTCGTTTATCAATATTTAGCATAAAGCGCTGTTACATAAAACATTTCTAATATTAACTTATACTAGAAATTGTTTGTAGTAAAGTTTATGCATACTGATTCATATTTTTTAGTACTATCATTTATATTACACACTTTTCTTTCCTTTCCACTTTATTCTTTTGTATTTTATCCATAGACATTGTGTATGTAGTGTATGTAGATTGATTATGGACTGTAACTAGTTCAAATAAATGGAAAATAGTCAAATAATACGAAGAGAGTTAAACAACAAAACAGGTCTTTTATGTATACATATATACAGAAAATTGTATGGACTGACACCATAGTCAGTTACGGAACATTGCAATGTTGTTTTCGTGGACAATACCACTTGAATCAAAAACATAATCTGTATAATTATGCTACATCTATACTATAATAGTCGTTATTATAAACATTAAAGACCCCATGGTAATTTTTGCTAAAGAAATAGCTCAGTAAAATGCGGGTTTTTCTCCATAAAAACATTCGACGTGCGAACAACACAACAAAAACGATAAAGAGTGCCGTTGCCAAACGGCAAAAACAAAAGTCTGGTGGAACGCACAAGGGTGCGTTCAAAACAGTGTCAAGGCAAGCCGTAACAGACATTGATGCTTTTATTTAATTCAGTTTTGTATAATGATGATGGTAAATTTAATATATTAGACAGAATTTTTTTTTTCAGATATCGTCATATTGCTAACTTAATAATCAAAGAAAATAAATACATATATACGAGGTAAGTGGTGTGTAAGTAACGGTAGTGGAAGATGTACGATTATAAAATTTATTTTTTACATACAATTTTTCTGTCAATAATTTCTGGTAGTTTCTATTATATATATTAATTATATAGATTTGTATTTAATTATATACAATATTTTTTGAAAGAAATATAAATTGTAACCTATGATATTTTTAAAACAGAAATAGCTTTCTGGGAGCTTGAAAAATGCGAGTCAAAAATTACAACTCTTTCCGCTAAGAAGATTTTGTGCTATGCATTAAAATTTACACGTATTTCAATATATTTTGCAACTTATAAATAAATAAAATATTTTGCAACTTATAAACGAATATGTTTTGCAACTTTTAAATGAATATAATATTTTGCAACTTATAAATGAATATAATGTTTTGCAACTTTTAAATGAATATAATATTTTGCAACTTATAAATGAATATAATATTGGCAGTTCCAAACTTTAAATTTCAAAACTACTTGACAGAATGACTTGCTGTATGATATTTAAAAAAAAATTACCGTAGAATTCTATTATGATGTCAATATTAGGCGTTCATCTTGAAAGTTTTTAAGTTTGATACAATTTCCATTTGTAGATGACCCACCAAGCAAAATTTATGCATAGCATCAATTAGTAGACGTTATTATGCTAATTGATTGGTACCAGTCATATTTTTATACAATGATTTGCGGAAGAGTTAGTAAGAGTGATTCATTTTATTCAGAGTTGTACCATGCATATAGTATTAGCATGAAGGAGATTTAAAAATTAGAAGTGATTAGTGGGGGTTGCAACATATTTCAAATCATTTTTTTATTGAATTTTATTTTCTTTATTTCGAGGCAAACTTTGAAAAAATAAAAAATAGATAAGAAAGAATTATCAAATTAATAAAGAATTATCATATTTTTTATTAGCATACTTTATTGCACACAAACTTACTTTTGTATTCCATTGTTAGCTTAATGTGTAATGAATATAAGTTTTTTTTTATCTCATTTTTAACCACACTATCAGAAAAAACTGTAAATTTATGAGCGTTTGCCCTTCAATTTTCACTCGAAACAGCCTTATTTGACGGAAAACGGTCTGATCCATTAAATAAGTGGCCTTATGCATTAGATACTTAAAAAATTAAGGACAAATCCACATATTCTTACAGTTCAAGACCATCTGTTAGCAAAAATACGGTACGACTCCATACCATTTCCTCCGCTAGGGTGTAACCCTTCATTTTAGTCGTGTTCCGAAAAATAATGTCACTTAACCGAGACCGTAACATATTTTTTAACCCGACAAAAAAGCCAGTCTGTGAGGATTATCTAACGTGCTACGTGCCACGGAACAGTAAGTAAAGTGTTATTGTGTTTTAAAGTGCATTATATCTTAACCCCGTAAAATTACGGGCTGCACAAAATGATGGGCATGGATTTTTTTTACGGGGTATGACTGGAATCTCTGCTGCCGGTATCTGCCCGTAACTTTACAGGGGTATTTTTAACAGTGCAGTAGTACGTCAGCGGCAGCGATGAAAATTCAGATACTTTCAGTATCGCCTACGGAAATGATAGAGGCAACACGCAATGAGCAGTAAGGTAAGCTGGGGTAACTGGACCCACGAGGTAACTTCTCCATAAGCTACTTTATAAGAAACCGTTGATGTTTTTTAAGTTTTAGCTTTTGTCACCATTGCACCCCCATCAATACTTCTTGAAACAACGTGCCTCAACTCAATCATAACTCTGTCTTTGCTGTGATAGCCTGCCGAAAATTTAGGTTTCTTTTTTAAAAACTACGTCCATTTGGTTGAACTTCCTCGGCCTTTTATTAAAATATGCTAAGTACTTTTATTAAACAATCTTTTTATTTAAAGATTAAACACATAAATACACTAATATTATTAGGTATCTATACATATTAACTTCATGTTTCAAATGTAAGGCCGGTGTCCCAGTTACTCCATAAATTTTTCACGAATGGGGTAACTGGGACATGTATCAGGGGTAACTGGACCATATGGGATCCAGTTACCCCCAACAGTTATAAATATCTTTTTCGGTTTCTCTTTCTACGGGAAATTAATTTCTCCATTGTTTTTTTGCTTGCAATAAATAAAATTAGAAAATACCTTATTAAAATTACATAATAAAATTTTTCAAAATCATGTTGGGGGTAACCAACCAAATTTCTTAAATGTAACAGCTATAGCTCAAAATTTTACGATATAGATGAAGAGGCGTGCATAAGGCAAAGTGAGATTATTAGAAAATTATCGAAACGAATAAAAAATAGCTCTGTTCGATATAAAAATATGGTTGCATTCTCCGCAGGTTTATTGGAGATATCAAACTTCCATTGTGGTAAATAAAAAGCGAATAATATACTTAAGTACTTTCATAGCCGTTTGTTCATAGATTTATCTTGTTATTTTTTTCCTTAAAATACCCCTGTAACTTTTATACTTATTATATATACTAAAGTGCATAAGTATTTACTTACTTTTTATGTTTTTTGTATAAATAAATCTAATATTCTCACTTTTAGTGTTTTTTTTAGACACATTGACAGTAAAGTTTTCCCTTACAACGCCCTTTAGTTGATATATAATGTACATGATTTGCCTGGTTTAATTTTTTTTTGTTGTTGTTGTTGCTGTTGATACTTTTTCAAAAAGGACCTGATACCCAATATTTAAAAAAACAAACACGTGCGGAACATAGACCATCTTGGTCCACTTGCCCCATTTTTATGGGGCAACTGGACCCATGAGGAAAGAAAGATGAAATAAATATTTTCTTTTATTTCTAGATATTAAAATGTAATTTTGAACATTTCTGTCTGATAAAGGGAACCTAACTGAACACATTTGCAAAAGTTCTGATTTTAATTCAAATGAATATCTGCCTTTTGAAGCTGAATTGCCAGAATCTCCAGAGTCACATTGTAAAATCATGGTCCTGTTGCCCGACGTAACCTTATGCTCTTGCTTGCTAGAATTTTTTTTTCACCTTAAGAAACCGTCAGTCGAAGTGTGTGTTATAGGAGACTTTTGGAGAGTCTGTTCTTCTCTGTAACACAATTAGAGAAGATGTTTATGGAAAAGAAAAGCAATCATCTTCAAAGGAAGATGTACCGGAATTCCTGTAACAGCGTTTACAGACGTAAACATGAACAACATCGCTATTATTGTTACAGAAGATTGTTATATATGAGAATATTGTAGTTATAATTACATGCCACCCACATGTTGGTAACAGAAAAGTGAAGATGAGACGTGTTTGTACGCTGTGAGTTCCGAGACTCCTCATACCCGAGCAACAGGACGTTCGCGTAGAAGTTTGTTTAAAATTGAAAAAGATGTTACAGGAAGATGACACGAATTCTCAAATGCAAAGAAACATCTTCGTGGAAACTATTTTTCATCATTATAAGCACTGGTGAAGATAGCGGTGATGGTTTTGAGACACCTATTTAAAAGAGTTGTTTCCAGCATGTCTTTGAATTGTGAAAAAATGTGGAACAGGTGCATTGCATTGAATATGAACTACTTTGAGCAGCACTATTAGGATTTAGGTGACGCGACGAGTGATGATATCTTGATGTAAAAAAATATTACTGTTCTTTATTAAAACAGCCCTCGTAAATGAGGCCATAATTTTTTAAATAGATTCCATTGTTTTCAACAAATATTGACACTGAAAATGTTTAATTAGCTTTGGTACTGATATTATATAATGGAAAAATAAAGTGTCTTTTAATAAGACTAGGCACTATACAGCCTGGCTTTATTAGTAGATTTATTATTTTCACGTATGTTACTTTCAAACACAAACAATATTAAAATACAGACTACTTCAATAAACATTTTCAAAGATCGCTAAATTATCTCGAACATTATGTAATAATTGAAAATTCAAACAATAATTTACGCTGATTTCATATGAAAGTTAACTTACTGTTTTTAACAAAGATGTGTCGAAAGATTCAGTATTCCGAAAGTGACGAGGAAACCATTATCGATTGTCGTTGAGACTATTCTCATGTGTCAAAGACAGATAAACTTTCAGGTGTATACTGCCATTTGTCGGTCCGAGACAGTTCGCAACAAGAGGCAAATGGCCTTATTAGGTAGCTTTCATTACAAAAAGCTACCTATTGCAGCCGTTCGGAGGAAAGCGATTTCAAAAAATTTTGGTTATATTTTCATCGATCATGACCCCCAGACCCCGAAACCACCCTCCGTTCAAAATTGACATATATAGTATATCTATACTCCTATTATAAAGAGGAAAAAATTGTTTATTTGTCGGAGGTAAGCTCTGGAACTACCGAACCGATTCCAAAAGTAATGTTATCAAAATGATGGTGTTAGTCCAACTTAGAACATAGGCTATATCTTATGTCGGTGCAACTACCCCAAAGGGGGTGTAGGAGCAAAAAACGTTCTAAAAATGCGTTTTTAGCGTTACTGAAGAGCCTAGAAATGTGAAATTTTGAATATTAGTTACTTATAAGATATAAATGATGCCTAAGTACAGTTCTTAAACAATTCGAAATTTAAAAGGGGTGAAACTACACAAAAAGCGTTCTAAAAAACGTTCTAAATGGTAGTTTCTATACAATCTCAGGAAATACCAAACCGATTTAAAAAATATTGGTGTCAAAATGATGGTGACAACGTTTGCTCCAAGATAGGTTATGTTTCATGTCTGTGCCACTACCCCAAAGGGGGTGTAGGAGCAAAAAACGTTCTAAAAATGCGATTTTAGCGTTACTGAAGGGCCTAGAAATATGAAATTTTGAATATTAGTTACTTATAAGATATAAATGATGTCTAAGAAGAGTTCTTAAACAATTCGAAATTTAAAAGGGGTGAAAATGCACAAAAAGCGTTCTAAAAAACGTTCTAAATGGTAGTTTCTACACAATCTCAGGGAATACCAAACCGATTTAAAAAATATTGGTGTCAAAATGATGGTGACAACGCTTGCTCCAAGATAGGCTATGTTTTATGTCGGTGTCACTACCCCAAAGATGGTGCAGGAGCAAAAAACGTTCTAAAAATACGATTTACGTGTTACTGAAGGGCCTAAAAATATGAAATTTGAAATATTAGCTACTTATTAGATATAAAGGATTTCTAAGAACAGTTCTTAAACAATTCGAAATTTGAAAGGGGTGAAAATGCGCGAAAATCGTTCTAAAAAACGTTCTAAATGGTGGTTTCTGCACAATCTAAGGAAATACCAAACCAATTAAAAAAAAAAAATGGTGTCAAAATAAGGATGTCAAAATGACGGTGACAACCCTTGCTCCAACATATGCTATGTTTTATGTCGGTGCCACTACCCGAAAGGGGGTGCAGGAGCAAAAAACGTTCTAAAATGCGATTTTTGCGTTACCGAAGGGCCTAGAAATATGAAATTTGAAATATTAGCTACTTATTAGATATAAAGGATTTCTAAAAACAGTTCTTAAACAATTCGAAATTTAAAAGGGGTGAAAATGAGCGAAAAGCGTTCTAAAAAACGATCTAATTGTGGTTTCTACATAATCTCAGGAAATACCAAACCGATCTAAAAAATAATGGCGTCAAAATGATGGTGACAGCCCTTGCTCCAACACAGGCAATGTTTTATGTCGGTGGCACTACCCCAAAGGTGGTGCAGAAGAAAAACGTTCTAAATTGCGGCTTTTACGTTACGGAAGGGCCTAGAATCGTGAAATTTGGAATGGTAGTTAGTTATAAGATATCAATGATCTCTAAGGACATTTCCTAAGAAAATCGAAATTTAAAAGGTAGTCAAAATGCGCAAAAAGTGTTGTAAAAAATTTTCTAAATTGCGATTTCTATGCAATCTCAGACAGTACTGAACCGATTTCAAATATAATGGTGTAAAAATGATGGTGACTAATCTTGCTCCAAGATAGGCTATATTTTATGTGTTTGCACTACCCCAGAGGAGATGCAAGAACAAAATTCTCAAAAAGCGCTCTAAAAACGTTCTAAATGCCGATTTGCTGGCAATATCTCTGGAAGAATGAATCTGATTTCAAACGGATAGGAACGGTAGGAAATTGGTGGTGACAGCCCCTGCTCTAACATAGACGCTATTTTATGTCGGTATCACTATCAACAAGACGTTGCAGGAGCAAAAAAGCGTTCTAAATTTCGATTTTTGTGATCGGTTGGGGCTAGCAACTTAAAATCAGTCAAGGTACATATTTATTAAATATAAATGATATTTAAAAAAAGTTTTAAAAAAATTGGAAATTTAAAAAGGGGTGAAAATGCGCGAAAAGCGTCCTAAAAACATTCTAAATTGCGATTTCTACTCAATCTAAGGAAATACCAAAGCTATTTCAAAAGTAATGGTTGCAATTTAATGGTGACAGTCCCTGTTGTAACATAGGTTATATTTTATATTGCTGTCACTTCTATTTGAGGGTTGCAAAAGCAAAACATGTTCTAATTTGCGTTTTTTGCACAGCTGAGGGGTCTAACACTTTGAAGTATGGCATGGTATTTACTTACAAGATGCAACTTCTTTCTAAGAACAGTTGAAAGAAATTCCAAATTTAAAAAAAATGAATTGAGTGAAAAGCGTTATAAATTACAATTTTTAAGCAAACTTATAAATTACCAAATCGATTAAAAAAATAATGATGACAAATTTTGGTGATCGAACCTGCTCAAACATAAGCTATATTTTATGTCTGTTCCACTACCACCAGAGGGTTGCAGGAGCTAAAAACTTTCTAATTGCGAATTCTGTGATACAGAAAAGGCTAGAAACTTTAAATATGACATGGTAGTTACTTATAAAATATAAATGCCCTCGAAGGAAGATCGAAAATAAATTTGAATTAAAAAGGGGTGAAGCGAAGGGGAGGTGCGAAAAGCATTCTAAAAAAGTTCTAAATTACGATTCTATGCAATTTCAGGGAATATAAACCGATTATAAAAGTAATAGTTGCGAATCAATGGTAACAGTCTCTGATCCTACACAGGCTATATTTTATGCCGGTGATTCTACCACCTGGGGTTCACAGGAACAACAAACGTTCTAAAAAGGGGCTTTAAAAGCTTTTTAAATTACGTTTCTGTGGAATATTAGGAAATAACAAACCGATTTCAAAATTAATGTTGGCAAATTAATGGTGACAGTTCCTGTTTCAACATAGCCCTTTATGTTGAGAGAAGTGGTAGGACTTGGAATTTGACATGATGGTTAATTTTAAGATGTAAGAAGATGGTATCTAAAAAATTCAAAACTTCAAATGAATACTGAAATGAGCGTATTAATTGAGCATAAAAGTTTCAAAATATTTTGTAAATTATCATTTATTTATTTTTATTTCATTTAATTAATTTAAGTCTCATTTCTGCCTAATGCAGTGTAGTAAGGATGTTTAATGAAACTGTGTTTTAAATAGTAATTTTTGAATTATTCCTAAAAGTAATAAGTACATTTTATAAAATAAAATATTACCATTTAATAAAATAAAAATTTAGTTAGTAACTTTTAATAAAAATTAGACATTTAAATATCACTTGGCATATTTCAAATATTACGCGAGTAAAGCCGCGGGGTTTGCTAGTAATAATATTATAAAGAGGCAAAAATTGTTTATTTGTAGAAGGTAAGCCCCGGAACTACCGAACCGATTCCAAAATTAATGGTATCAAAATGATGGTATTACTCCAACTTAGAACATAGGCTACATCTTATGTCCGTGCCAATGGCCAAAAGCGGGTGCAGGAGCAAAAAACGTTCTAAAAATGCAATTTTTGTGGCACTGAAGGGCCTAGAAACATGGAATTTTGTATGGTAGTTACTTATAAGATACTAATGATCTCTAAGGACATTTCTTTAAAAAATTGAAATAAAAAAGGGTTGAAAATGCGAGAAAAGCGTTCTAAAAAACGTTCTAAATGACGATTTTTACGCAATTTCAAGAAGTATAAAACTGATTAAAAAAATAATGGTGTCAAAATGATGGTGACAACTCTTGCTCCAACATAGGCTGCATTGTATGTCGATGCCACTACCCCTAAAGGTGGTGCAGGAGCAAATAAACGTTCGAATTTGTGAATTTGGCGTTACTAAAGTGCCCAGATACATGGAATTTGGCATGGTAGTTACTTATACGATACTAATGATCTCCAAGACCATTTCTTAAAAATATCGAATTTAAAAAGGGGTGAAAATGCGCGAAAAACGTTCTAAAAAACGTTCTAAATAGCGATTTTTACGCTATTGCAGGAAATATCAAACTGATTAAAAAAAATAATGGTGTCAAAATGATGGTGACAACCCTTGCTCCGACATAGGTCACAATTTATGTCGGTGCCACTACCCCTAAAGGGAGTGCATGAGCATAAAAACGTCCGAAATTGCGATTTTTATGTTACTGAAGGGCTCAGATACAAGCAATTTGGCATGGTAGTTACTTATAAAATATAAATGATCTCTAAGAACATTTCCTAATAAATTCGTAATTTAAAAGGGGTGAAAATGCGCGAAAAGCGTTCTAAATGGCGATTTTTACGCAATCTCAGAAAATACCAAACCGATTTTAAAAGTAATGGTTGGAAAATTATGATAACAGCACTTGCTCCAATATAGGATCTACTTCATATTGGCGTCACTACCATCTTGCGGTTGCATTTTAAAAAACGTTCTAAATTGTGATTTTTGTGGTAGTGAAGGTGCTAGCAACTTGAAAGTTGGCATGGTAATTACTTATGAAATGTAAATGGTCTCTGAGAAGAGTTCCTTAAAAATTTAAAATTTAAGTGGGGTGAAAATAAACGAAAAGCGTTCTAAAAACGTTCTAAATAGCGATTTCTACGCAGACTCAGGAAATATAAACCGATTTCAGAAGTAATGGTTTCAAATTGATGGCGACAGTCCCCGCTCCAACATAGCCTATATTTTACATTGTTGTCACTACCACCTGAGGTTTACAGGAGCAAAAAATGCGTTTTTTGTGTTAAAGAGGGTGTCTAACATTTTAATTTTGGAATGGTAATTACTTCAAAGATGCAAATTCTTTCTAAGAATTGTCGAAAGAAAATTCCAAATTTAAAAGGATGAAGTGAGCGAAAAGCGTTCTATAAGAGTTCTAAATTACGATTTTTATGCAATCGTATGAAATACGAATCCGATTTCAAACATAATGGTTGCAAATTGATGGTGATAGAACCTGCTCAAACATAAGCTATATTTTATGTCGGTGCCATAATCCCTGGAGGGTTGCAGGTGCAGAAAACTTTCTAAATTGCGATTTCTGCGGTACTGAAGAGGATAGAAACTTTAAATATAGCACGGTAGTTACTTATAAAATATAAATGTCCTCCAAGAGCAGTCGAAAATAAATTCCAAATTAAAAAGGGTTGAAGCGAAGGGAAGGAGCGAAAAACATTCTAAAAGAGTCCTAAATTACGATTTCCATGGAATCTCAGGAAATAATAAACCGATTACAGTTGTTATTGGTTGCGAATCAAGAGTGATAGTCCCTCATCCTATACGGGCTATATTTTATGCCGGTGTCACTAGCACCTGGTTAGCAGGAACAACAAGAAATCATTTAAAAACATCTAAATTCCGTTTTCTATAGAATATAGGGAAATACCAACTGATTTCAAGGTTAATGTTGGCAAATTAATGGTGACAGTCTTTGTTTCAACATTTTTCGAGACATTCTATTTCAACTCTGTTTCGGCATTTTATGTTGGTGCCACTAACACCAGAGAGGTGGTAGACTGTTAGACATGAAGCTTGGAATTTGACATGATGGTTAATTTTAAGATGTAAATGAGTTAAGATTTTTCTAAAAAATTCAAAATTTCAAATGAATACTGAAATGAGCGTATAAAATGAACATAAAAGTCTCAAAACACTTTCTAAATTATCATTTATTTGGAATTAGTTTTAGTTCTTATTAATTAAAATCTCCTTTCTGTCTATTGCACATTTATAATGAAGTTTAGTCAAACTGTGGCTTAATTTGTAATTTTTGAGTTATTCCAAGAAGTGTTCTTCTAATAAAAAATAGTTATGCAAATATCACTTGGCATATTTTAACTATTACGCGAGCAAAGCCGCGGGGTTTGCTAGTATATATATATATATATATATATATGACCTTTGTCACACTGTAACTCTCGTATTTATGAACGGATTTGGATGTAATTCGGTGTGTATATAGTACATATCAATGTCTCGACCGAGTTCGTTGGCCAGCTTCATCCGCCATTTTGTTTCAAATGGCGGCCATTTAAAAAATTTTTAAAAATTTAAATTTTGAAATGTGGTACCAAAAAATTGAAAATAAAAAAATATTTTTTTTACGTATTTGACCTCTATACAAAGATTCCGGAGCAGTTTTTGTTTCGTTTATATCTTAAAAAATGGCTGAGTTATAGCATTTTGAATTTCTAGCGTGGCTGACATTTTGAAACGTCCTGAATTTTGTCACGCGATAAAAAGCGTATTTATGAAACGATTTGGATGTAACTTCGTTTATACATAGTACATACCAATGTCTCGACCGAGTTCGTTGGCCAGCTCCATCTGCCATCTTGTTTAAAAATGGCGGCCATTTAAATTTTTAAGAAAACTTTAAATTTGAAATGTGGTACCAAAAAATTGAAAATTGAAAAAATATTTTTTTCTTATGTGTTTGACCTTGATAAAAAGATTCGGGAGCAGTTTTTGTTTCGTCTATATCTTAACAAATGGCTGAGTTATAGTATTTTGAATTTCTAGCCTGGCTGACATTTTGAAACGTCCTGAATTTTCTCACGTGATAACGGGCGTATTTATGAACCGATTTGGATGTACCTTGGTGTGTACATAGTACATACAAATATCTCGACCGAGTTTGTTGTCCAGCTTCATTCGCCATATTGTTTCAAAATGGCGACCATTTAAAAAATTTTAAAAAAAATTAAAATTTAAAATGAGATACCAAAAAATTGAAAAATGAAAAAGATTTTTTTCGTATGTGTTTGACCTTAATACAAAGATTCTGGAACAGTTTTTGTTTCGTCTATATCTAGAAAAATGGCTGAGTTATAGCATTTTTTTCGTATGTGTTTGACCTTAATACAAAGATTCTGGAACAGTTTTTGTTTCGTCTATATCTAGAAAAATGGCTGAGTTATAGCATTTTGAATTTCTATTGTGGCTGACATTTTAAAACGACCTGATTTTTGTCACGTGATAACAGGCGCATTTATGAACCGATTTGGATGTAACTTGATCTGTACATAGTACATACCACCGTCTCGACCGAGTTCGTTGGCCAGCTTCATTCGCCATCTTGTTTCAAAAGGGTTGCCATTTAAAAAAAAAATTAATTTAAAATGAGGTATTAAAAAAGTGGAAAATGAAAAAGATTTTTTTATGTGTTTGGCCTTGATACAAAGATTCCGGAGCAATTTTGTGTCTGAAAATTTGTTATTTTGTTTATATCTTAAAAAATGGTTGAATTATAGCACTTTGAATTTCTAGCATGGCTAACATTTTGAAACGATCTTGTATTTGTCATGCGATAACACACGTATTCGCCTATTTTGATGTAAGAAGGCATGTGGATAGTATACATCAATATCTCGATCAAGTTCGCTGGCCAGCTTCATCAGCCATCTTGTTTCAAAATGGCGGCCATTAAATTAAAAAATATATATATTTAAAGTGAGGTGCAAAAAAATTAGAAATTGAAAAAGGCTTCTTTCTTAAGTATTTGACCTTGATATAAGGATTCAAGAGCATTTTCTGTTTGCCTTTATCTTAAAAAATGGCTCAGATATAGCAATTTCAATATCTAATGTGGGTGACATTTTGAAAAATCTGATTTTTTGTCTGCGACAGCACTCGTATATATCAATTGATTCCGATGTGAGTGAGCATGTGCACAGCAATTACTAAGGTCTCGACCAAGTTCACTGGTTAGCCTCATCCACCCTGTTGTCTTAAAATGGCAGGCACTTTAAGAAATCGCCGAATTTGGCAGCCAAATATAAGTTCCTTTAAATAAAAGCAGCTTGGATAAAGCTAACTAATTTCGCGATATTCTCATTCATAATGATTTAGTAATGATAAAAATTAGTATTGAATCTCCTATATTCGGTTTCCACTAAATTGAGCTTCGTGTGTTTGAATAATATAAGTTGGCTTTTTTAAAATAAGGAATATGAAAGCTACCTCTTCCTCCCGGCACTGGCCGGAAGGACTTTTTGCTATAAGTATTTATCCCACTTTCATAAAATATTTTCATTTGAATACTTTTGAAGATACTTTAAATATAATTTATTTATATTTATGTTTTTTTTTCAAATAATTAAATATTAATGATAAAATTTATAAATTTGAAAATCATACTAGAAAGAATTATTATTATTTGATATTGCAACTAAATTTTTCATCTTATAACGAAAGAAATGACTGTACATAATATTAGAAAATACAAATGTTTCTTTTTTCTCTAGTTTCTTTTCTTTCTTCTTTAACATCTCTAATAAAGTTATACTTAATTAATTTTATCAAACATATACCTTTTTTTATACTTTGTAGAAATTCACAAATCAGACTATTGATTTAAAACATAAATGCGCTGTAAAAAAAAAACGACATTTTTACAGTACAAAGTACTGTTCATCTCGCGCACAAACTCGATCACAGTTGAATGTACTGTATCTTTCTTTGTGTTCCTGACTATTTAAACATGGAAAATACAGTAGTTGCGTAAAATTAACAGCACAATGTACTGGCAATTTGGACGCCAATAGTTTGTGCTGTCGTCCAAATGTGTCCAAATTGCCAGTACATTGTACTGTTAATTTTACGCAAATACTGTATTTTTCATGTTTAAATAGTCAGGAACGCAAAGAAGATACAGTACATTCAACTGTGATCGAGTTTGTGCTGGCAAATTTACAGTGGTTTTTTTACAGTGTGGAAATTACTCAAATCACTTAAAATTACTTTTAAAACAGGGGTAAAATTGATCTCATCAGTAGACAATACTAGCTTATAATTGTTCCCTTGAATCATTGTTTCAGAAGCTATTACAGCTAAAATTGTAATCTCATTAGTAAAAAAACATTCTAGATCTTATATAATATCGGAAAAATTCAAACATTTCTGTTTTATTTAAGTCACTTTCTCCAGTAAAAAGTTTACATAATCAAATTTATTAAAAATATCAAATATACCATACAATGTACTGATTCCAAAATCAGGTTATTGAATCAGAACATCAAGGAAATATATATTTCGTGAAATATATTGTTTTCTGAAGTACTTTTCAGCTTACAAAAATACTAAAGTAATAAATAAAATTGTTGAGTAATTTTTTTCCGGAATTCTCCATCCTCCCATCGTCATATTCATTGCAGTTGTTTTTCTTGTTTCAAAATCAATCCAGTTACGATGTTTTATTTTATTTATCTATTTATTTTGGTTCTTTGTTTGTTTTTTATTTTTTCATTTTTATCAAATAAGGCGCTCTTTCGCTCTTTTGATTACTTTAGAGATTCTAGAACATTCCACTCTATTTTCTCGATCAGATATTTATCGCTCCACCGAAAAAAACAACTTTGAGCAAACAACAAAAATAGGCCATCCTAATATAAATCAGGTATTGTGATGATTTTTCGTTATCCGTTTTTATCATTTTACCTTTTTTTTTCGAATAATTTCAAAGCAATGACAAGTTTTAACCTTCCATTCCATGTATTTAGTACAATTTATCCACAAATATTTTCTAATCTACACGACCAAGCCGTTTGTTTCAATTATAAATATTTATCACAGCTTCAATTTTGTCAAATAATAATTATTTCTTGATTTTATGAAATTAGACTATCTTATTATACAATTAAAATAAATACAAAAAAATTTGACAACTTTTTAGAACCCAAAATTACTTATAATTAAATTTATCCAATAGAAAGTTTAAATTTTAGTGCAAAATTCACCTTGATTAATGATTCACATACATAAGATACAAATAAATGTAAATACATTGCTTACAGGTGTCAAGTATAATAAAATCCTTTAAAAACACATTAAAGTCATTTAAAATCCAAAACGAAATTTTTTTTTTTGACCGGGAATTATGTAATATATTTTTCTTAAAGAAATGTAAACAATTAAAAGTTATTCCAAGATTCATTGCATGTCAGAATAGTTTTGCTATTAGTCGTTTTCCTGCTCTTAACCATAAATTTGAAATGGAATGCTTAAAACTCTGTATTAGAGATAAATATAAACTTGTTGATTCAATTTCTGTAAGGGTTTATCGTTTATATAATTTACTAAAAAAGACTTCATCTGATTCTGATTTCGATCGTAAATTAATTGTTATTGAGCATTACAGAGCGTTTCAGCATCGGATTAAATTAGCAACCGTTAAAAAGAAAATTGCCAGTTTGAAACCTACTAAGGCTAACCACAAAGAACCGAAACCTGATACATTTATTAATATTTCAAACAAGCATTTATATAAAAAAAAAGAAAAATCAGTCCTCAATCTAGGTCCGAAATTTATGTTTGACTCTCAAAGGAATAACAAAATGATTATTACTGATTGTGAAAAAGCTGTGCAGGCTGCTAATCCAACGCAGAGGGAGGTAGTTAGGAGTATTTTACATAATAAATTGAGATCATTGGATTACAGACCGAACCCTCAACATGAAGTCTTTAAGAAAATAGCAGGAAAACTGAAAAATGATAAGAACATTGTTGTTATCCAGACCGATAAAACTAACCGCGTTGCTATTTTAAACAGACAGGATTATCTCATGAAGATGAAGGTTTGCATTGATGACATGGAGTGTGCCGTTAAATAAAGACCCCAATTTGAAAACAGAAAACAAAGTTAAAGAACTAATTGGAAAAGGAGTTTGGCCAACATTTATGAAATATAAGCTAAAACTTAACAAGACTGCAACAACTCCCCCCCCCCCCTCATAGGTAGACTAAAGGATCATAAAATAGACTTACCAATCCGTCCAATCGTTGCAAAATGTTCCTCCCCTACATATTTCATGGAAAAAACCTACACTCACCTTTTGAAGCCGTATTTACCGCCATCTGATTTTGTTATTGAATCAACTTCGAATTTTATTGAGAAAATTAAAAATAAAAAGCTTGAAGATTCCAGTATTATGGCTAGTTTAGACGTGGTATCTTTATACCCATCTATCGATATAAAAGAAGTTACTAACACCATAGAGACTTTGATCAATTCTGATCCTTCCTTTACAGAAAATATTAAATATACAGTTAAATCGGGTTTGAATTTAATCATCAACAACAACGTTTTCGTTTTCAACAACCAAGTTTACAAACAAGTCAATGGGATCCCAATGGGTTCCCCCATTTCAGGTTTACTTGCAGAATTTAAACTACGTCCTCTTGAAAATATAATCATGGGAACCATAAAACCGGGTCCAGATTGCTGGTTCAGATATGTGGATGATTTTTACACAATATGGAATCACGGAAAAGAAGAATTATACTCATTTCTAGATAAAATCAATAGCCTAGACAACAAAATAAAATTCACATTAGAAATAGAACAGGATCAAAAGCTGGCTTTTTTGGATGTCCAACTAATCATAAATATGGCTAAATAGAGTCTCGATTGCACAGTTTTTAGGAAAGTTAACAGGTCTAATTCCACTATCCCTTTTAATTGCAGTTCACCTATAAATTACAAGTTAGCATCTTTCAATTTTTATATAAAAAGAGCATTTGAAGCTTGTTCAAGCCATTTCCTTAATGAAGAAATAGATGTAATTAGAAAAATAGCAGCCGAGAATTCGGTTCCATCTCATTTCATTGAAAAAAAATCATAAACAGATTTAAAGTGAAAAATAAAGAAAAACAAAGTACAGCTCCAATTAAAAGTTTGAAATTTTATAAAATTCACTACATCCCAAGGTTTTTTGAGAGTATGAGGCATTCCCTCCTCAAGTTTGGTGTTACATTAATCGCAGTCCCTCCCGCAAATTTAAAGGATTTGTTAAATGCGAAAATTGACCCTATCCAAGCCATCAATAGATCAGGAATATATATTATACCCTTCAAGAAAGAAAATAAAGATTTTATGTACATAGGTATGACACTACGAAAATTTCGTGACAGAATAAAGGAACATGAAGCAGATCTAAGATTAAATATACCCCACACTGCGTTAGCAAGATTAACACAAAATCAGCCTATAAAAGTAGATTTCAATAGAGCCAAAATTATTTTCCATACAAGTAATCACCAAGAAGCTATCATAAGAGAGTCTCTGGAAATAATATCTAATAAATAAATGCTCTGTAACGATATATTATCATATGATATCCACGCAGTCTGGAAAGAATTAATACATAGTTAATAAACCTGTACTTTTGGGGAAAAAAACACTTCCGTTCCCCCTTATACTCCATACCACCCTTGAAGTAAAATGGTCTGTTCCGGACAAGGCTAAAGACGCAGAGAGAAAACAGCTATTAGTTTTTCACTGAAGATGACCGAGTAAGTGTCGGTTGAAAACGTTTTGGATTTTAAATGACTTTAATGTGTTTTTAAAGGATTTCATTATGCTTGACACCTGTAAGCAATGTATTTACATTTATTTGTATCTTATGTATGCTAAATTTATCCAGTACGTAGAAGAAGGATTAAAGCTAAAACTTCCGAAAACAATGCTAGAGTAAACTTTAATTGTTATTGTTAAAGCTGCCACAGATAAATTACTGGTATCATTATTACACTGCTAAAAATCCTCAGCAAATTGTTCAGTCATTCAACCGTTTCTAGAGAAAACGGTTACCTAACTGTAATTTTTCTCTATTTTGACCAATGAGAACACTCTATTATCTGGTCAAATTAAACCGTTATGTAAAAAAACGGTTGAAATGACCGGACAGGTTCCTGCAGATTTTTGGCAGAATATGGAAACCGTTTTCATTAAATCTAAAACTTCTGATTTGGACAACAATGTTAGAGTAAAATTTAATTGTTATTGTTAAAGCTGCTGCAGATAAATTACTGGTTTCATTATTAAACTCGTAAAATTCTGCAGCAAACAGCCCACTAATTCAAGCATTCCTATCGGGGCTATACATATATAACGTTATCAACATTTTTGTAATTTTAGACCCTCTCCTCCCCTTACGATATCATACGTTATCATTCCTCGAATACCTCAAACTAATCAGCACCAATTTATATAAGGGACTAACTGAATATAAATTTTTATTAAATTTCGTGCATTAGTTCTTGAGATAGAGCACCCACAAAATTTGTGTCACATACAGACAGACAGACTTACATACAGACAGTTTGTAAAAACATGTTTTTCGGAATCTCTGACCTCAAAAACGTGCAAATCCGGCGAAAACCGAAAGTCGAAAATTTTCACGAATCCAATACTTTCTTCTTGTAAAGAAAGAAAAAAGTAAAAACGGTTGAAATGACTGGACAGTTTGTTGCAAATTTTTAACAGAGTACAAAAAGCCGTTTTAATCTTATACTATATCAGAAAATGGAAATGTTTCTCTTTTATCTACGTGATGTTCTTTAAAGAGAGCATTTAATCAGATTTATCAAAACTATCAAATGTACCATACGTTGTAGAAATGCTACAACCAGGTTATTGAATCAGTAGATCAAGGAAATACATTTCTTGAACTATATTATTTTATGAAACGCTTTTCAGTTATATATTAAAGTGAAAAATAAAACTGTTATGTAATTTCTTTCCTGCATTTTCTATCCTCGCATCGGCATATTTAAAGAATATCTTTTTCTTGTTTCAAAATCAATCCTGTTACGATATTTTATTTTGTTATCTTTCCATTTTATCAAATAAGACGCTCTTTCGTTCTATTGATTAAGTTAGATATTCTGGAACATTCCACACTATTTTTTCGATCGGAAATTTATCTTTCCACATAAAAGAAGATCTAGAACAAACAATAAAAACAGATTAAACTAATTTAAATCTTGTATTGTGATGGATTTTCCTTTATCCATATTTTTGTTTTGATTTTGTAAATAAATAAAATCCCACAGACTTGTTTTTCATGATAATGGCAGCCAATTTAAATGATTTTTAACATTTCCTATTTCATAAAAGTATTTAATTTCTAGTGCTTTTCTTGTAACTATTTTGAGATAATTAATTACTTAATAATGGCAACATCCTACCTTCCATTCCATGGGTTGAGTAAAATTTACCAAAAAACGTTTTCTACTCTAAACGATGAGCCATCTATTTTAATTAAATCTGTTTGTAATAGTGCCCTTTTTTTTCGATACATAAATATTTTTTGATTTATTGAAATTTATTTTATTAAACAATTTAAAACTAAAATAACAATTATAAAATCATGCGTCAAGCATGGATTATGAAACAGTGTCCAACAAATTCAGAAAACTGTAACAAAACCTCACGTTTAATAAAGTAAAAGATTATTATGCTTAAGAAAACATGGAAAGGGCGTGTGAAAAACAAATTTCAACAATTAGCATCTATAGTCGAAAAAATGACCAAATTCTTTTATGCAGCCATGTATATGATCTATAGATTTACATACATGCTACATATTATGCAAAAATTTAGTTCAGTTTGGAAACGAATAGCACAGTTGAAAATCCCCCTTCAGTAGTTCCGTTAATAAACGGAAATGTACTCCAATACTTTTGTGCAGCCCTGTATATGATCTATAGAATTTATACCCAAGAAATATTAAAAAATTTGGCTAAATTCGAAAACGCATACTACAAATAAAAACGAATTTATAGCAATTTATTTTCATAGACATTACGTAATTGAATCCTTTTGTGTGCCCCTGTAAATGAACGATAATTGTTATGCACACATTATTCTACAGTAAGCACCTTATATTGCACCTCAGTGATGTGTATCAATCTCAATATGTTTGAAAAAGTGTGACTAAAAAATACACTGCAAACGATCCCCCCCGCCCCCCCCATAGACCATAATATAATGGAATTATTTTGATAGCCTCTGTAAATAAACTATAAACACTACACACTTCATTTTTAACATCTAACATGCATTGATAAACCCCAATAGCATATATCAATTGCGCGGAAATTCGAGTATATTTACGAGACGCCAGACCAAACCGCAATCATAAAAAAATTTCAACAATGTTGGAAGGTATGTAAAATTGTTTACTATTTATCTAGAACTCAAGATTACTTTTAAAACATAGACTAAATTTATACAGCCTTTCGAATGGACTACGGTTAAATTTAAATCTTCCAATTTTGAAAATCAGGGCAGAGTAAAATGCAATTATTGCTGTTTAAAGTTATAGCCGCTAAAGCTGTCGTCTCATTACTAAAGAAACTATTTTCGTCTTATGTGTTTTCAAAAAAAGAAAATGTTTCTACTTACATTATTAATAAACTGATTATTTAATCAAGTTTTTTATATCTTGCAGGGATCGAAATTTGGGTTATTGAATTTGAACATCAAGAAAATGTATTTATGAAACACCTTTCCGTTAAAAAAATACTGTAGAGTACCGATTTCCTGAAATCCCATTAACAAAACATTTAATTTTTAAAACTTCTATCAACTCTTATTTTTTAATCGTGCGACTTAATATAAAAAGATTGGAGTAAAATTTAAAAATTATAATAAAAAATAACATCACAACTAAAACTTTGTAGAAAAAAATATACAGGTTCTCGTGCTTATAGTGTTAAATTGTTAATCCAAACAAATTAATTGAAAAAAAATTAAGTTAAGAAATAGCACTAGTTAGGGGAATACGAATTCCTAAAAATTCTATAAAATGGTCTAATCCTTTCCGCATACCAACATTACAAAAATAACCCTTTATTAAGTAAAAAAAGCTTCCCTCTTTAATGGCCTTGGAACAGATCATATCCTACACTGTAAAAAAAAAAAACATTGTTGATTTGCCAGAACCAACTGCTGGCGTCCGAATTGCCAGCACGCTGTGCTGTTAATTTTACGCAACTACTGTATTTTTCATGTTTATATAGTCAAAAAAGCTACAGCACATTCGACTGTGATCGAGTTTGAGCGCAAGATGAATAGTACTTTGTACTGTAAAAATGTCGTTTTTTTTCCAGTGTGCACAAATGATATCCCATTTTTCAATTTTCAGAGTGGTAAACAGGGGAGGTCACTTTCACAAGAAGAAATCACTCAATACGACCCTCTTTTTAATCTGTCAATGATAACCGTAAACTGCAAATTGGCTTCACGGACATAAACTGATTCGACTGGTCCGATGATTTTGGTGATGACCAAAAGAAAGAAATGACTGGAAATGCCGTTTCAATATAAATGAATATCAAAATAAAAAGAGCACTTTTTTATGTCACAACAGCAAAACTTTTATCGTCTTATGAAGTGTTTATAACTTAAGGAATATATTGATAGCGTATACAATTGAAACTCCTGTTGTAACTTAAATATTTCACAGCTGGGATACAAATACTCTTACTTTAATGTTACTACCAGTGTTCAATATGCTTCATTTATACAGTAATCCGAACTTCTGAACATCTGAAATGTGCCCTGGTTCCGACAGTTTATAATAGGCGCTCAACTATGCTACAATAAAAAAATAAAACTGTTATGGGGAAAAAATGTCGCCATTTTCTATTCGCCGCATTCACGTAATCATTAAAGTTTTGTTATTGTCGTTGTTATTCAAAATCAATCCTATTACAATGTATTATTTTTACCTATCCACTTTACCAAATAATGTGCTCCTTCTCTCTATTGATTACGTTACAGTTTCTGGAACATTCCTCGCATTTTTTAAATGGAAATTCATCGTTTCACAGAAAAAGATCTATAAGCAACCAACAATAACAGATCAACTTAATTTAAATCAGGTATTGTGATGATTTTTCCGTTATCCATTATTCTGTTTCGATTTTGTAGATACATATCACCTCTTTGAACTTCTTCCTTCTGATAACGACTTAAATGATTTTTAATAAATCATCAGTTTTTGGTACCATAACTTTTTTTTATATTTGAAACAAACAAAAAAGGCGATAAAATAAACGAGATAATATCGAATTTCTCATTGAATTCAAATGCATTATTTGTTTTTAAACGTATATGTCTTCTTTGTAAGTAAAGTCTTAAGTGACCAATTTTTTTGACCAAATTTTTTA
Source organism: Maratus speciosus (assembly GCA_963932465.1). NCBI lineage: Eukaryota > Metazoa > Arthropoda > Arachnida > Araneae > Salticidae > Maratus > Maratus speciosus. The sequence continues at coordinate 169,010,800 of OZ010790.1, read as the reverse complement.
AGGTTAATATTTTGCATCTATAATATAATAGTACAAGTCAAATGACTGTCATACAGTTACGGGCTGATAGCCTCGATTTTCATATGCCAGGCGGCTATTTTTACTAAGAAATTTTTTTAGAATAAAATTGGATGAAAGTTAAATTTTTAGAAAGATCGTTCAAAAAACATAATGTTTGAAAGATGAGTTCCATTCAAATATGTATATATTCTGAGATAACTACAGTTGAATTTAATACTAACATCCCAATATCTCATTTCATTAAAGTAAACAAAGACAAAAGATTCGTTCGTCGTGAATGATAAAAATATTAAACCATGAAGGTAATCATTTACAGAGCAAATTCACCAGCGATGAATTGTGAAGCTGAAAAATCATTCGCTCCTGTAAGCCAATCAAAGTTTAGTATCATAATTACTAATGTCAATGACCAAAAACATTCAAAACAGTAATTAATTATACATTTATAAAATATTGTAAATAAAATAAAAACAATCTAAGTAATACAAATCAATAATTTAGTTTCCATTTCTTAAACATATAACAAAAATGAATTATCGTGAACATTATTTTGACGTCAGATTCGTATCGTGATTGTTACGTCAAAAAGTTATTTTAACAGACGTAAGATAATAAGTAAGTGATTTGGCGCAAATAACAATGCATCATTAAATGGTTACGTCGTGATATTAACAGAGAACAATCATTGAAAAAATATGATGATGCATTAGTACAATAGACCAGTTTCAACCTTTTCAACTGACGACGTCGTTTTTTTATTAGGCGTTAAAATTTGGTGAATAGTTTGGCGATAGTATTTTTTACGGAAAGTGGTCGACAGGATAACAGAGAAGTACCCCAAAAAGGTACTTATAAAAACCCAATAATATTGGGTTAATATAATGTAGATATCATTAAAGGCTTTTCACACAAAAAATTCATTTACCAAATCCTATTAGCAAAAATACGCCAATTGGCAGTGGAAGACTACGTAATAAGTTTAAAAATCTCCGCGTTAGTGAACCTATTTGAACTGATAAGCAAACGGACGTGGAAGTTGAAGTACATAGCAACAAAAAAATATCAAAATGCTGCCATGATCGTAAAGGGTTCTTGATTACTCAATCAGAATCTCAGATTTGGCGAAAGATTAAGCAAGTAAGTTAAATCGTGAATGAAAATAACATGTTGTAATGCTTAGCATACATTTAAGGGAGACCTAACTGATCGCCAGAGGCTGTTGATTATTGTAAGATTTGTGAACATATACATAAAAAGAGTCATTGAGACGACCTTTTCCTTAACACTTAAATGAAAAGTGCAACTCAGGAGATACATGATCTTTTTTTGCCATTTGGTGCTTTCTATTGGTCTTTAGGTGAACTATTATGTGTTACTTAGGGCTATACATATATAATATTAACTTCTCAGTAATTTTGGACACCTCCTCTCTTTACGATATCATATGTTAATCTCACGAACAATCCGCCCCTAATGATATCGTTATCAATGTCTAAAAATTATTTTGATTTTTGAAATTTTTTTCTTTTGTATGGAGTGGTTTATAGATATGTTTATACCTGTATTATTCGCATACTGTATTGATTCAAATGAAGAGAAGTGAACACAATATCACAATTAAATATTAAATAACTTTATATCAAATAACGCTACAATAAAAAGCTACTATTAAAAAATATTTAATAATAGCTTTTTTTACACAATGCATTCAACAATAAAATCTCTTCTTGCACTTTCCCCCGCATGGAAGGGCAGAGGGACAACACTTCTTATCAACAAAACAGGTGGACAACATTCTTTGACGATAATAAAACACACATGTGACATTATATATTAAAACACACATACACACATAAATAACACCTGCATTCAACAGTTAAAGGTATATATAAATGTTATACAGACATACATGTCTGTATAACATTTATATATACCTTTCACATTCTTTCACTTTTCTTTACTAGTAAACACAACTAGTATCATTTCAAACATACTTCAGGAATAGATCCTTGAATAGCGGATTATATATGTATACACATATAACAGAAGAATTAGAATGCCAAACGTTGGAATATTCTACAAAAAAAAAAAATGGAATTAAATAATTTTATAATCATTTAATGATTTTAATAATAACTTTGTATTTTCGTAAAAATAGATAACAGACTATTTTGATGAAAAGAACAAGTTAAAAATGAAAAGAGAAAATTTTACTTGGATAAAAAATGATAACGGTATTAAAAGACAAATCCCCCCTCTCCCTAGAGATATCTTACGATATCATGTGCCAGATCCCTCCCTCCCCCTTAAAGTGATAACATTATATCTGCATAGCCCCTTACGTGTGATAACATGCATTTCAGGTCGTGAAGTCTGTTTTTGTTCTATTTATTACCACTGGGAGGTTATAAAATCTTTTGTTAACACTGTTTGCAATGTGCTCGACTGGCCTTTTCTTCTATTTTTATAAGGTATTCATTATTAATTCTGCAAACTAGTAAAGTAAATAAAAATTATTATATCATTGAATAGTTATTGTGCAGTATAAACAATTTAAAGTAATCATATAATTTAAAATTATCATTTTTTGAGCAATATTTGTTATGTAACTCAGGAGTGACGTTATGACATTATGTCCAACAGAAACATAGATAAATTTTTCACTGTTTTTCTAGTGGAAAATATGTTTTTCAAACAAGATAAAAATCATGAGTTAAAGGGTTAATCCATTATTCTGTTTTGATTGTGTACGTACATGCATAAAAAGCTTTTTGAACGTCTCTCATTTTATGATAACGATAATCTATCTAACAAGGAAGGTCACCTTACAGGGCATACTCAGAATATGTTGCAACAATGCTAGTGAAACTACTCATGTATGTAATAAAGGATCAGTTAAATATAGCGGCAGCATTCCTGTAGAAAGTCTGTAAAAAAATCAGATACTTTCGAATATTTGGGGCGAAAAGACGAACGCAATATACGATTTGGCGAGCAGCACTTTTCTTCGCCAAAAGCAAACTATTTTAATGCATCTGAAAAATTCTTGTTAATTGTCTTTTAGAATGAGTGGCATTTAATGAATTTAAACCTAGTGAAAAAGTTTCTTATATGTATCTTTTTTTTACTTACATATACGAGTACATGTTGCTTGTTGCTGCAGTTTATTTGATTTTATCACTGGAAAGTATTTTCTGTGCTTTGCAAGTTGGAAATATCTATTTTAACCTTTTGTCACAGAAATTGTCACATAGCTAGTGTGAAGGGTCTGTGAGACCGCTCCATTGAAAGATGAATAAAAGGCACAATTAACTCATATGATGGTGTTTTGTACTAAGCTTTCTGTACAGGACTGTTATAATTAAAATTCACCTATTCAAAAGTCTCTGGTGATAGTACTAAAGTTCCAACCGGAACAAAATTTCGGTAGTGTTTGTAGTTAAACTGCAAATTGCAAGTTAAACTGTAAAAATTGAAAAAAGCCGCGGTCTGAGAGACCTGTGACATCAGTTAAATGTTAAGTTCCAGCTAGCTGACATTTGATTTTTAATTATTTAATTTGTTTCTTTAATATTTTTCAAGTTACAGATATTTACTTATGAGTATATATATCATTACATTTGCAGCAATATTAATTTAAAATTATCTATAAAGTAATAAATAATTCACCTTTTTTTCCCTTTTTATTACCGATTTTAATGACATTTTGCCATTGCTTTTTCCTCCAATAAAAGATTTTTTAATTTAAACGGCTATTCAAAGATAAAGTCAACCATGAAGAATTCTATCGTTATACATTTCCATACCAAAGAAGTCGTTGTTCCCATAGCAACAAAATCAAATCGACAGTGCTCAATCGGACTTATTTTGAGCTTGAAATAATTTAAAACAATTTAAATTTTGTTTTAAATCGTAAATATGATAGTTAAATTTCATTATAAATATATATAAATATATATGACAAAACTATGTTTAAAACAAAGCAAAACTGACAAAACTATAGACAGAACAAACAAAAAATGACAAAACTAAACTTTTTAAATTAAACATATTTAAATAACTTCAACATCAAAAGCTTTTTCCTTAAAAAGTATTCGACATCTCATTTTTTGAAATTTTATTTCATCGCCAACCGGTGATGCATCGCCAAATAAACAAAATTTTCATTATTTTTTTATGGACGCGAGAGGTTCCGCCGAAATTTTTTTTATAGACATATATATCTACATAAGAAGAAAATTCTGCAATTTGTTTTCAGATTTTTCTGAGTATGCCCGTATGGAGACCTTCCTTGTAAGTGATTTTTAAGGAATCATCCTTTTTCACCATATTTTATTCATTAATTAAAAAAATTAATAATCCCATACTAAATAAGTAAAAGTGGTGATATCGAAGTTTTCAATTAATTCCAATGTTTTATTTGTTAACCATATTTCTTCTATTTTTGAAATCAATTCTCTCAAGATTAATATATAAATGAATTAATTATATATACGTCAATCATTAAAGTACACATCACTACAATATATATTAATCATATATACTAATTCATTATAAACTATCATATGTCATCATAATGTGAAAAAAAGTTTAAAAAACCGAAGTTACATACCGTCAACCGGGGGGGGGGGGGGGGGGGGGGCGGCTACTTTGGTCCTTGCGGCGTTACTTTGGTCCATCCCACAAAAAAAGTTTTTATTCTTTGTATTGAACTAACAATACAAGATAATTTGGAGTTTTTGCCCTTGAAAAATATTTTATACCCTATTATAGGGTATTTGAGTTGTTTTGGGATAATTTAATTTTTTAGTGGCAACACCAGATGCGTTTGTAAACAACTGTTTTCTTGTGTAAATTTTAACTCTCCAACCTTTCTATAGTGAAAAAATCTGGATAAGAGCTACAAATACGGCAAGTGTCAAAATATTACTTTTAGTAATATGCAACCCATGTGTGATCATAGTTTTTCCTTTAACTTTTTATTTTGACAGTTACGTTTTCATAAAGCTAACAGGAAAATTACTATTTCGGGGCTACTTTGTGCCAAGCCTTTTTTGGTCCGAAAATAGCCCCAATTACTTAGAAATGCCTTTTATACAACCAAATCTCTTAAAACATGTTTTAAGTAAAATTTTTTTTCAAATGTTATTGTAGCAAAATGTCATATTAATTGTTTTTGTTCCAGTTGCTGAGTATAACATGACGAAAACTGTTTCTCGTTTCTTTAATATTAACAATTTGTTTATTGTGTTTAAATGTTAAAAAAAAAGGAATATAACAAATTACAACGACCATTTAGAAAATGAGTTTTTCGAAGACTAAAATTTAAGACATAAAATATCGCACGGAGATTGATATAAATTGATCATACATTACGTACGCCATGAATTAAACATTAATAGTGTTATTACACGTAAAAATTGCAAGCGACAAAAATCGCCTGCTTCACATTTCCTGAAACTTACGTATTATCCACCTGAAACTTACGTATTATCTAAGCATTTCATTGGCTGTTCGGGAAAAGGCTTTTCCATCGTAGAAATCTGACGACCAATTTTAAATGAAATTTCATTCTTAAACTTCTAAACATCCCACAATATTACTTTTTACACCGTCGTATAGAGAAAAAAATGTACTTTTAAATACAATTTGTTTGAAAACTGTATCTCGATTTGTTTCTAAGTTATTATTTTTTTTTTTTAGTTTTTATTACTTTTTTGTCATAGTGGCAACAGAAGTATCCATCTCTGTTGAAAGTAAAGGGAAATACAGATTACTGTAGAGACCAATCAGAAAACGAATAAAATGCGGATTCAACCAATAAAAAGCGTCAGATATGCTTTTGATTTCCTACCCTGACGAGGACAATAACCATTTTTCCAAATGGTTAAAAGAAAAAAAACATTTGTTTATAGAGTTTGTACCGTTAATTTATTAGCAAATGCTATTGCAAGGGGATTTCACTAAAAATGTATTCATTTTATATGAAACTAAGTGAATGGACCAAAGAAGCCCCCAGCAGTGATTACTTTCTTCCAAAACTTTAAAAATAGTTTAAAAAAAAAAAAACTATTTAAAACCGTACAGTTTCCTTCATTGTTTCAAGTTGATTGTTTACAACTCCATTTCGATGTTGAAAAATCATATATAATATTTTTTAATAATGGAAATGTGAGTGGAACCAGGAAAAAGTGGCACAAAGTACCCCGGTTGACGGTAATTTAATCATGCTTTCTCTATCAATGGTGTTATGGAGCACATTAGGACAAAATGATATAAGGTACCCTTTATACTCAGTATGTATCAAAACAATGAATTTGCATTTTTTGTATGAACTTATATAGTGTTAATTAACAGCTATCCATTTATGATGTGATCGGTCAGCGTCACAATTCTGTTTTTGATTTTATAGATGCATAAAAGCCCTTCAGAGTGGCTTTTCATGATAACGACAGTCATTTTCAATGTTATTTAATAAATCATGAGGATTTGACATAACCTTTAAAACAAAATAAACGATCCATAGGGAAATATTTGTAAAACAGTTTATATCTAAAAAAGTTACGTTTATTATTGTAAGTAGATTTCATCTATGACGATTGTTTTTTTAAAGGATTATTTTTCACAAGACTAATATTTAACATTTTTGGTAGAATTATAGAAACAAAAGGCATCATTCAATATTAATAGTAACTGATGCTTGTAAGATGAAAAAAACTAACATACAAAATAATTTTATGTAGATCTAATCATGTAATTCTTGTCATTGAAATTATGAAACCTTTTCAAGACTAAACAAAGGACAAAACAAAGGATGCTAACACAAATTAACCCGCAACTACACTAATGTGCGCTGCCGATTTTAACTCTTTTTATTCAAAATATTAACTGGCATTTTCAAATAATAATGTGTATTTAATGACTAATGTCCAGGAGTAAATAAAGAGAAGATTATTATTCAGAAATTCTGGTAGATATTTTGAATTAAATTAGCACGCTAAATTGATGTCACTGGACGCTGTCGAGCCTATTTTCGTTACTTTAACTTTGTGCTGCACTTATATTATCCGCTGGAATCAGTGCTAGGTCTGTTATTACCTGGACTTGCTTTGTTGCAGAGCCACACTAGTCGCACGACGACACTCCCAAGCTAATGTTAATTCTATGGGAGCGTTTTTTTTTTTAATTTTTTTTTCTAAGTTTCAATCTTTTTTATGTTTTATCTTTTTTACTGGATAGCTGAGATCGATCTGTAGCCGGATCATATTGGCCACGATATAAGATACCGGGCACGATATAAGAATTCTGGATCAGTCGCAAGGATACTTCAAATAATATTAAATGGAAGATTTATTTACGATATTATACTTAAATATTTATATTAAAACACAATATTTTCAGTTATAGGCCCAGATATAGCAGATCCTACCCTAAGTTAAATTACACTTTCGAATATTATCAACGCACTAGGTTATATCACTATAAATATATTATATCCGTATCTTCTGACCTCACTCAGTTAGGCTTGTCCAACGCTACTAGCGTTGCCCGAATTCTCGGCGCATACGTACGTTTCTCAGGAAAACACTCCGTGCCCACAGAACGGCCAATTACCTTCATTCTCCACTTCAAACTGATTCTCTTCTACGCTATCTCTTTTCTTCCTTTCAAACTCTGCAGATTTTACCTGTATTTTCAAGGGTAGACCACGTGTTCTCCTGTACCGATCGCCTACAGACAGGTCATCACAAGAGATTATTTTTTGTTCACATCCACATACCTGGCTATTGTACTTACTTCATTCCACTAGATAAAAGTAATTACTCTTTTGGAATCTCCTTTCATACAATTCACTCTCCTTAATCTGATAGATAAGAAAATATATCTATTACTCAAGTACGTAGATAATGATATACAAATAAATACAATACATAAAGATAATAAAATCAATTAAACAATACTTACATTAAGCATGTTTCAAGAATTCATAAGTATTTACATTAAACATACGTCTCATTAACTTCAGAGACCTGTCAAATTCATTTAGGCATTTTTAATGAAAATTTTTTTTATCAAAAGACGTCCTATTTTAATGCTTTATATTTACAAAAGATATATCATTTTCTCATATAAAAAGTCGCAAGCAAATATATTTTTTTAATTTTTTTTAAATGAATATAAGATATTATAAAATTTATAATTTTGTAAAATGTATGTAAAAATATTATAAATTACAATGAATAATTAAAGCTTTTTTTTTCATTATTTTATACCAGTTCACTTTAAATTTTTCTTTCTCTGTACTTCATCCTATAAAAGTAATGTTGCCAGCATCACCATTTTTAAAATCTAAAGTAACAAAAAGAAATAAAAAGAAAAGCCGTACAGCCAGAAATAAAATTGATTTCAAAAGTTAAATTTAATTAAAAACTCCAGGTTCTGATGAAAATTTTGATCCAACTTTATTGTTCCTCTTAGAATATCCATCATTACCTTTCCTTTTCCTTTTCAGAACGTGTTTTATTCTATCTAAAACTATTACTATATTTCATGAAGTCTTTTAGCGTAGCCAATTCAAACGTGCGTTCTTTATTCTATTTGATACCGTTAGAAATTCTGAATTGTTCCCTTTTCCCCAGTTCAATTGAATATTTAATTATTTTTCGGAAGAAAACTTTTGGCTAAAAAAGCAGCAGGAAATGTTCCAGATCGGGGTTTTCAACATTCTTTAAAGGTTATTCTAAATCATTTATATTAATGTACTCTAAGTACTATTACGGCAAATTTTTAATTCACATATAAATAAGTACATTTAAGAAGTAGTTATTTGCTTAAGATAGCAAAATGTAGCCATAAAACATTTTTCGATATATAAGCCTGTAGCGGGGAAACAGAACGCCATTTGGAATTCATCTATTTTAAGGCACGGGCTCGAAAATAAGGCGCAGGGAAACAATAGAATTTCATAATTATGGATACAGCGTCAAAGTTTCGAAATTTTTAACCAGCAACATCCACTTTTTTTTCATTCCAAAATTACTTTCGTGATGTAAATGATACATGCAGCACTAGAAATTGTGATTTAAAACAAATGCAAAAAAAAAAAAAAAAAAATCCTTGCCGGCTCGGCCTACAGGCGCAGGTAGATTTCACAGTTAAGTACTAATTTCACCAACAAAAACTAAATCATGATTAGAGATAAACCCACTTTAACAATTTTATCTGGCCTCTTTTGACGAGTTTTTAATTTCATTTTTATATAAGAGCTGGTTTTATCAGAATCAATGTTAAGGCAGTATTCAAAAAATACTTTTCCATGCTCAACAACTCGAAATTTTCTGACACAATTTCAAATGTAATATGTAATGGAAAAACATGAAACTTGCTGAGGTGATTTATTAAGAGATGTACAAGTGACCTATGTTTTTATTTTTCGTTCAATTAATTAGATCTTGATTTATAAATAATTATTTTCTAAGTAAGACAATATTTTTAGTTTCCAACACAATCTCTTCGAGAAATTCGGTTCAAAATGAAATTTATTCTGCCTTTATCAAAAACTCGCCCTTTACTCCACATTATATAGTTTCTGAATAAGAGAACCTACCAATTGAATGTGTTTGAAAGAAAAAAAATGAATTTAAAAATGAGTCAGAAAATAAGCAGTTTGGATTCGAGTAATACGATATTTTTTTCTTCAACCTCTATGTATTTTTTATTTGTTTTTGCAGTAATAATTGGTCCTATCAAAAACTTGTCAATATAAAAATTGTAGATAATATTCAGAAAATTTTTAATAAATTTAAGCGGATTTGATATCTTGTGACTGGACGAAGTTATGATTATTTTCCTCTGCACCTACCCCCGCATTTTTTTTTTTTTTTTTTTTTTTTTTTTTTTTTTTTGCTGTAACAGTTGGTCCTATCAAAAACTTGTTGATATAAAAGTTGTAGATAAGATTAAGAAGATTTATAATAAATTTAAGTGGATTTTATATCTTCTGAATTGACGAATTAACGATTTTTTTTAACTCTATTTTTTTCGCACCTTGAGCCCATTTTTAATGATATCAAAAATCTCTTCTACATAAATTTTTGGCCTTTTTTTTAGAAGTAATAAAAACTTTAAACTGAGTCGATACATATTATAATTAACAAGCTATGGGGGGTTTTCGTTTTTCACAAAACCCCTCTCTCTTTCCACCCCCTTGGTCCGATTTTGCCCATTAACGATCTTGACCTAGATTTTATGCCCCTTGATTTTATGTATCAGTTTGTAAAAGATTACGTGTGCTGCAGTAACTTCGGTGCTACTTTCTTTTACAACCATTTCGCATTTCTGAGGTCGCCTTAGTTACCCAAACACACAGAATGAGTTTCTATCTTTTTAAGTATTCGAAAGTTTAAAATACGTATGATGTGAAAAACACCATTAAATATGAGATTCTGAATTGCTTTCATGTCATGATTTACTTTTGCCCACAATTTCTCGCACGCGATACGTCATCGTCTGTGAAAAGCAACAGTTAAAAATTTTGCAAGACGATTAAAATATTTTGTCTTTATCATCAGCAAAGGCTCGTTTGTCGTTCCCACAGTTCTTCTTTGCATTTGTTTTAGTCGTCGCTTCACGGAAAAAAAACTGTTTTGTTAAAACAACTATATGACCAAATTTTGGTTGGACTAACCAAATGATTTGTTGAATTAACAAAATTATTTGGTTAATCTAACCAAAATTTGATCATTCTAACCAAAATATTTGGTTGGAGTTATATTAACCAAAAGTAAGTTGTTTCAACAAAGCTGTTTTTTCCGTGTAGCAACAAGCCCCGTTTTAACATTATTTATAATTTTCATTGTAGCGATCCTTTTGTGTGTAGGTGTTGCCATTTGAAGCGTTCTATATTTTGTCAACGTAAATATAACAGATCGATTGCTGTTCTGCACCATATTCTCAAGCCCATACCTTAAAATATTTGCATCCCAAATGGCATCACGGTTCTTTCGACGATACGGCATCTGAAGGCTCATATATCGACAAATTTCTTTTAAGACTTCCCTGTATGGCTAGGCTACATTAGACCTAGCCTTTCTCACATACTATTTAAGGGTGTATTCGAAAAAATATTTTTCCACCCTCAACAGCTCGAAATTTTCTGAGACATTTTCAGACTCATTTTTAAAAGATAAAACATAAAACTTGCTGGGGTGATTTTTGAAGAGATGTATCAGAGGCCGTGTGATTTCATTTTTCACTCAATAAATTAGAATTTGATTTTTAAACAATTATTTTCTCAGTATGACACTTTTTTCATTCCCAGATCTCCCACTTCGGAAAGTTCGGTTCAAAACGCCAACTTTGACAGCATTTTTAAAAATATTTTCTGCATTTATCAATATATCGACAAGTACGCCACATTATGTAGTTTCTGAATAAGAGAATTTGTCAGTTTGATGCGTTTGAGAGCAAAAATGAATTTAAAAATAAATCAGAAAATAAGCAGTTTGGATTGGAATACACCCTTAAAAATGTCAATTTGTGAGAGAAATGGTAAAGAAAACGAAAATGAATTGAAAAGAAAGTGTTCCAAAACGCATAAGGGAGACTTTGAGTGTTCCAAATGTATACAAAATAGCTTACTCCATAATGACCTTTCGGAAAATTTGACTCTGGGACAAATTTTATCTGTGACAAATGTTAACATCGTTGAAAGGAAAAAAACATCTACGCTCAATCTTATTAAAACCTGCGAAGCTAAAAATATTTTTTATACAAACGAAATAGGCCTTTCGGTAGATTTTCTATAAAATACTACCTACTACCTTCTCCCCTATGTTGGAATTTGGGAAAATTTTTTGCAGATCTACAACGATCATAACCCCTAGAACATAAAACCACCCCCAGTAAAAAACTTTATATATCTATCTGTCTATCTATATGGACTATTATCTATGGACACGGTAACTTCCATAAATCTGCACAAATCTTTTCCAAATTGATACATAAAACCAATGTGCATAAAATCTCGGTCAAGTTCGTCAACGGACAAAAACGGACTAAGGGGATGGAAGTAGGGAGGAGTTTTGTGAAAAATGGAAAAAAACCCCATAACTTCTTAATTATAATACATATCGACTCAGTTTAAAGTTTTTATTACTTCTAAAAAAGGGGCCAAAAATTTATGCATAACAGATTTTTGATAAAATAAACAATGGGCTCAAGGGGCAAAAAAAAATAGTGTTCTGGGGAGAAAAAAATTCATAAACTTCGTCAACTCTCAAGATATCAAATCCAGTTAAATTTATTATAAATTATCTTAATATTATCTACAACTTTTATATTAACAAGTTTTTGATAGGACCAATTTTTACCAAAAAATAAGTAAATAAATAAAACTAAAACAAAAAGGGGGCCTTGAAGAAGAAAAAATCCATAATTTCGCCAATTCACAAGATATTCAATCCGATTAAATTTATTATACATCTTCTAAATATTATCTACAACTTTTATATTGACAGGTTTTTGATAGGACCTATTCTTACAACAAAAACAAATTAAAAATTCATAGTGGTAGAAAAAAAAATATCGTGTTACTCAAATCCAAACTGCTTATTTTCTGACTCATTTTTAAATTCATTTTTGCTTTCAAACGCATCCAACTGGTAGGTTCACTTATTCAGAAACTATTATAATGGTCGATTTTTTGATAGAGGCAGAATATATTTAAAAAAGTGGTGTCAAAGTGAGCATTTTGAACCGAATTTCTCGAAGCGATTTTGTTGGAAACGAAAAATATTGTCCTACTGAGAAAATAATTGCTCATAAATCAAGTTCTAATTAATTGAACGGAAAATAAAAACATAGGTCGCTTATAAATCTCTTAAAAAATCACGTCAACAAGTTTCATGTTTTTCTTTTTAAAAATGAATCTGAAAATGGGTCAGAAAATTTCGAGTTGTTGAGCGTGGAAAATATTTTTTGAATACTGACTTGACATGGTCCTAATAAAACCAGCTCCTATATAAAAATTCAATTAAACACTCGTCAAAAGAGGCCAGATAAAATTGTTAAAGTGGGTTTATCTCTAATCATAATTTAGTTTTTGTTGATGAAATTAGTACTTAACTTCGAAATTTACCTGAGCCCGTAGGCCGAGTCGGAAGGGATTTTTTTATATAACGCAACCTTCCAAAAGACTACACCTTTAGATAAGAAAAATGTACGAATGAAAAGAATTCTAAAGTTAAAATCTCTGTACTGGTTAGAGCTAACTGTTATAGTTTATGAAAAAACACCTCTACTTGTTATTGACAAATCGAGAGAGCCAATGTGATTTCAAGGTGTCAAAATTGAAATATGAAGCAAACACCAAGGTGTTTGCTTCATATTTCATGTGATCCTTCACGTGATTCCTTCATGGGATTTACAGGTGATCCTTCAAGAAACATCTTTTAAAAATATGTTTCTGAGCTAGATGAACGATTCATCAAAATGCAAAACGCCAAATTGTTTTGTTTTCTAACAAAGGTGCTGCTCACCCCACTAGATTCTTGAATTGAAAACCGTAAAACTTATTTTCCCCACTTAACTGCACATCGGTATTTTCACCTATGACCAAGGAATCATGAGGTTTTTTAAATACATTTTAGGAAGACGCTTCTCGTTTAGTTAATCCAAATGAAGAGCGCAGAGCTCTCGGCAGTAAAGCATTTCGCAAACATTGTAATGGATTCAAGGAGCTAGGGCGGAAGTGTCTTTCCAAACCATTTCAAATTGCTACCGTAATTCTGGGTTTGAAGAATAGGACAACGTATTTTGAAACGAACATTTCGGTTACTGGTTATTGTTTGAGAGAGATAGCTTTGGTATAGGGTGAAGCCCCTTTTAGGTAGATTTCGTATGAAATACTACCTATTACATACTCCCCTATGTTGGAATTTCGGAAAATTTTTTTCAGACCTACACCGATTATGACACTTAGAACCCCAAACCACCCCCAGTAAGAAGCTTTATATATCTATCTATATCTCTTTTTTATGGACACGATAACTTCCATAATTCTGCACAAATCTTTTCCAAACTGATACATAAAATCAAGGGACATACATTCTCGTTCAAGATCGTTAATGGGTAAAATCGGACTGGGGGGGGGGTGGAAATAGGGAGAGGTTTTGTGAAAAACGAAAAAAAAAAAACATAACTTCTTAATTATAATACATATCGACTTAGTTTAAAGTTTTTATTACTTCTAAAAAAAAGGTCAAAAATTTATGTGTAACAGATTTTTGATAAAATTAAAAATGGGCTCAAGGGGTGGAAAAAATAGGGTTTGGGGAAAAAATTCATAACTTCGTCAATTCTTAAGCTATCAAATCCAATTAAATTTATTATAAATCTCCTTAATATTATGTACAAATTTTATATTTACAAGTTTTTGATAGGACCAATTATTTGCTTAAAAAAAATTTAAAAACGAAAACAAAAAGAGGTAGGGATGAAGAAGAAAAAAATCCATATTTTCTTCAATTCATAAAATATCCAATCCACTTAAATTTATTATACATCTTCTGGATATTATCTTCAACTTTTATACTGACAAGTTTTCGATAGGACCAATTCTTACAGCAAAAAATTAAAATATATAGAGGTTGAAGAAAAAAGTATCGTATTACTATCATAAACTGCTTACTTTCTAACTCATTTTTCATTTCATTTTTGCTTTCAAACGCATCCAATTGATAGGTTCTACTATTCGGAAACCATATAATGTGCCGTAATGGTTGATTTTGATAGAGGAAGAATATATTACAAAAAATGATGTCAAAGTGGGCATTTTGAACCGAATTTCTCGAAGCGATTGTGATGGAAACGAAAAATATTGTCGTTTCCATCATGTCGTTTTTTTATGGACACGATAACTTCTATAATTCTGCACAAATCTTTTCTAAACTGATACGTAAAATCAAGGGACATAAAATCTCGTTCAAGATCGTTAATGGGTAAAATCGGACCAGGGGGGGGGGGGGGGGAGTGGAAATAGGGAGGGGTTTTGTGAAAAACGAAAAAACCCCATAACTTCTTAATTATAATACATATCGACTTAGTTTAAAGTTTTGGTACTTTTCGGTTAGCCGGGCGCCAGCGTTATATATAGACATAAATATAGATACATATATGTATATATACACATCTATATACATACGTATATTGTGTATATACACAAATATATATATATATATGTATATATATAAGTATATATACATACATGTATATATACACATATAAGTACATATAACACTGGCGCCCGGCTAACCGAAAAGTACCAACGTTTTTTATTACTTCTAAAAAAAAGGTAAAAAATTTATGTGTAACAGATTTTTGATAAAATTAAAAATGGGCTCAAGAGGCGGAAAAAATAGGGTTTTGGGGGAAAAAATTCATGTCAATTCTTAAGATATCAAATCCAATTAAATTTATTATAAATCTCCTTAATATAATGTACAAATTTTATATTTACAAATTTTTGATAGGACCAATTCTTTGCTTAAAAAAATTTAAAAACGAAAACAAAAAGGGGTAGGGGGTGAAGCAGAAAAAAATCCACATTTTCTTCAATTCATAAAATATCCAATCCACTTAAATTTATTATACATCTTCTGAATATTATCTTTAACTTTTATACTGACAAGTTTTCGATAGGACCAATTCTTACAGCAAAAACAAATTAAAATATATAGAGGTTGAAGAAAAAAGTATCGTATTACCCTTTAGGGGGGAAGAGAGGGGGTCAGGCACTTGATATCGTAAGATATCTCTGGGGGAAGGGGGTTTGCTGTTTGATATCGTTATCGGTTTTGATCCCACCAAACTTTCTTTTTTCAGTAAACTTTTTTTTACATCCAATTAATCTGTTACCTTTTTATTTAATATTATTTTTATATGTTTTCATGAAAATACAAAGCTATTATTAAAGCCATAATAATAGCTAATAATGGGTTCGAAGTAGCTAGGAGTCGTTCGGTAGCTTCATCTAAACTGCTCATACTGCTCATATCTAAACTTGCATAATAAACTGCTTACTTTCTAACTCATTTTTCATTTCATTTTTGCTTTCAAACGCATACAATTGATAGGTTCTACTATTCGGAAACCATATAATGTGCCGAAATGGTCGATTTTGATAGAGGCAGAATGTATTACAAAAAATGATGTCAAAGTGGGCATTTTGAACCGAATTTCGCGAAGCGATTGTGATGGAAACGAAAAATATTGTCCTATTGAGAAAATAATTGTTTATAAATCAACTTCTAAATAATTGAACGAAATATAAAAACATAACCACTTATAAATCTCTTAAAAAATCACGTTAGCAAGTTTCATGTTTTTCCTTTTAAAAATGGATCTGAAAATGTGTCAGAAAATTTCAAGTTGTTGAGCATGAAAAAATATTTTTTGAATACTGCCTTAACATGGTTCTGATAAAACCAGCTCTTATATAAAATAAAATTAAAAACTCGTCAAAAGCGGCCAGATAAAACGTTTGAAGTGGGTTTATCTTTAATCATGATTTAGTTTTTGTTCGTGAAATTAGTACTTAACTTCGAAATCTACCTGTGACTAGGGATTTTTTTTTTTTTTTTTTTTTTTTTGCATTTGTTTTAAATCACAATTTCTAGTGCTGCATGTATCATTTACACCACGAAAGTAATTTTGGAATGAAAAAAAGTCGATGTTGCTGTAGGATGAACTGGCAGGGATTTTTTTTGTTCATGCTTTGTCCCTCAAGATGAATCAGTCATAGTGTGCGGTAGTTATAGTGAAAACGGAAGGATTTCACCAGGAAAAATGCCATATTTTTTTCAGCGAATGACATTTGCTGAATTCTCTAGAAACTTTGGTATTAACTAATTAAAGAAAAAAAATCAATAAAACACTAGTATTTGCGTCTAGCTGCGCACCTTGTCGCAGAACTGCCGAAGACGTCAGATTTGACCGGAATTTTATCGGAAACTGATTACCGGATTTATGTGTTCAAAGGGAAACATATGATAACAAAAGGGAGATTTTATCTGAGTGGATTGTCTTAAAAAATAGACAGCCTCATACTTACTGAAGGAGAGCGATCTTCAGGTTGAAGCCTTTGGTATTAACAGTACTGCCAACAGGATGATGCTCCTATCATCAGCAGGCATGTAATATGTCTTCCTAAAATGGAGAGAACTATATGAAATCCCGAGTACCAGTTCCTAGATGATTATGATTGCTGATTTTGTTTAAAAAAGTAGCTAAGAATAAATTTACTTACGTTCATAGTAGACTGAACTATCTTGTCAGGTGATAACACTGGGGAACACACATTTTGTTGACTTAGATCTGGCACTTGTTTTTGGCTAAATATTGGCATCTAAATCCAAAAATGACCCCAGTTTTTTTCTATCACGTCAATTTGTTAAGCTAAAGGATACCCCAAAAATCATACTTAATGCGGATACAAAAGAAACTAAAGAAAAAAATTACCAAATATATTATTCATACAACGGCTGTACATACTTACTATAAGCTGCATTATGTTCATACAAATAGTAAAATGCTTTTACAAAACGAAAAAGTACATATTAAGATAAAAAATTTTCGCTTGTAGCTTTTCCTAAAGTGTTCAATTTGTGGACAATCTTGCTTAATGCTCCAACAATAGTCAGCCATCATATGTTCATCCTATCTGCCTTGATACCGTTCTGCCATGAATTTCAAATCTTGGTGAAATCGCATCACTGGCTGTACCAAGTTTTTCCGGGAAATCATCAAGATGGCTATGCAGAAAATGAAGTTTGATGCTCATGTTGCAACCATGGCAACCAAGCATTTTGAAGCTCTCTGAAAGTTGCTGGGAAATTTCGATGTAATTTTCTACTCGCGTATTTCCAAGAAAGTTTTTGACAAGGTTTTTGAATGCCAAACAAGCACTCTTTTGGAGTTCTATCATTGTTCCAATGAAATGTTCATCTCCAATGAGCTGCCGAATCTGTGGACCATCAAATATACCTGCCTTTATCTTTTCAAAAGACAGGTTTGGAAAAATGTCAAAATGAGGTACTTGAAACAGTCTCTTCAGTTGACAAAGCTTTCACGAACTGCTTCATTAGACCCAGTTTTATATGCAGAGGTGAAAATATGATGTTCTTTCTGTCGACAAGTGGCTAATGCAAAATGTTTCGATCACCACGTTTCAGGTCATATCTTGGAGGGCAATTTGACTGGAACTAATGCTTCTCAAGAGCTCTGCTGTCCCACATGCACAAAAAACAGGGATACTTGATATATGCACATTGCTGGCTAAGAAGGAAGTTGTCCGTTTTATGGTCAACACAGAAGACCCATTCGTGCATGTGATATTGCAATAAACCAATGGCTCTCTGTATGTCCTCATATTCTTCGCACAAATAAACTGAATCACCTATTGGGACTGCTCCAAATAAATTTTCGTTGTGAAGGAGCACGCACTTCAAGCTCCTCCTTGAGCTATCGATGAAAATTCGCCATTCAGTTGAGGTATAGGATGGAATTCCCAACTCCTCCATTAAACCATGTACGCTACGGCAATAAAGAAATCCACCGTCACTTCGAAAATACTGAAGAAATCACTTTCTCTTGATCGAAAGTAGGATCCTTAGCTCCCTTTTCAAGCAAATTTTTCTCGTGCAGTCTTGATGCTAAGAGTTCTGAAACTTTTTTCTTCCTATGACACACGGTCGATTCAGTGTAGAGTACTCACATTAATATAAGCTGTAGAGACAAAACTTAACGTGATAGAATAAAACTAATTGCAATTTTGAAATCAACACGCTTTTTTGACTTAAAGTCAGCTGAAAATCGAAGTCAACAGAACTTGTGTTAAAAATTGTTCCCCAGTGTAATAGATCATATAACAAATATATATATATATATATATATATATATTATATATATATATATATATATATATAGGCGTGAAAATTTTCGGTGGTCATCGCAATTATTTAAGTTTGTGGTGAAAAATTATTAACTCTAAAATTCAATGGTTGAATGTTCAAAAAAGAAACTTTAAATCTTACCTTCACTTATACATGAACTCCAAATGTTCTGCTAAAACTGGATCGTAGAGTTTTAAAAGCTTATTAAGAGTTTTAAAATATTGCTTGGTCATCGCCGCATCCAGCGATGACCGGACGCCACGCCACTGATATATATATATATATATATATATATATTATATATATTTTTTTTATTAAGATTTTTAGTGCTCAGAAATGACTATGCAGACAGGGAAAACTCAACTCATTTTTGCATCGTACCTTTATATAAGAATATACTTGTATAGGATTTAATTTTTTTTTATTTTTAATGGCGAATTAATACAGTTCTAGTTTCTTATTTTAAATTCTAATGAGTTTTCTCACTGGTTAAAAGGGTGCTAGGGGCCCTATTACATAGGAATACTAACGCATTTTTAGATTAATTAATTAAATGGTTGTCTAGTATTTTGGTAATGACACTATATGATTTCCTCGACCATTATAAATAATTTGGTATCTCTAGCTATAGATGGGTAATTAGGTGGGATTGCACACCCCTTTTCTTGTTTTTGTATTTGTTTGGCCTGGATCTCGGGGTAATTTTAACTTAGATATATATGATTGTCTTTTTTTAACCCTTGCTATACACCTAGATGTAGCATCTCCAGACTACCAGATCTGTGCACTGGAATCTTTGCGGGAAGGGTGTTTTATACTACGACTCTTTCGTTTACTCTCTCAATTCCTTTTTTCTGGTAATGTATCATGTTAAATAATCCAATTTAGACATATTTGCAATTTATTCATTGATTGTGATCTCTTACGATTAGATTGCACTGAGTAATTTTATTGGCACAATTGCCCCTAAATTTTTAAATGAGTGTAAACCCATTAACAGTATATGGGTGCCAGGTAGCACTTTCCACAAAAGATACTCAATAGCCGCGCCGTTAGCCAGCAAGCCATTTGTAAAAAAAGGCCCAACAGCGATCCAATCGATTGGTGCTCAGAATACTGTCTAGATATGCTCTTAATTAGAGGTACCTGTGCACCTACCATTGCCCAACTATTTGCCAACCCTATTATTTCCAATCTTAACATTTCCCAACAGTTTCAGCGAACTGCTAACAATAAGTCAACAAATTGTGCTACTTGAGTTACTTAAAAATGTCCTCTCTCGGAAATCCCAACTAGCCCTAGTTCACTGTATTTGTATTTAATATTTTTGTGTCTGAATTGACAATGAAGTTTTAGAAACTCTCAAACAACTCTCTCTATCAGCAATTTTAAATAATTTATTCTTTTCGTTGTTTATTTGTAATTTAAAATATTCCTGTATATATTATTTCTGCCTTGTGTAACAGCAACAAAAGGTGTTTTACCTAACTTTTTCATATTTTCTATGGTATGATCTCTACTGTAGAACTGAATTAAAACATACAAGAAGCATCCACAAACATTTATTAATTAAAATTCCTTTATAAATATGCTATTTTTAAATTAACACATGCTTTAAAAATGAACCTTTTAAATTAAAAAAAAATAATAATAACTGCGACTTTTACGCTATCCACATCGGCATAAAAAATCATTCTTTTAACCATAGCAGTGATTTCTTTAGCAGGCTTTGATACAGGGAAATGTAATAGAACGATATCATAATTATATATAATAGATTTAGAAAGTTAAATCAGCTTAGAAAAACAACCTTTAAACGACACAAATGTTTCCACCTACTAACTCAAAATTAACTTGACCCTTATTTTTTACATATTAAGCATGTCCTGTATTAGTCCTTCCATAAAATATATCTTAAAGAGACGCAGGTCATGGAGATCGTTTCAACTATTTTATGGCGAAAGAAAACATGAAAAGATAAGAATGATATATTACATATATATTCATTAGAAAATGTTGCTTTTAGGTTTATAAGACTTAGTTTCTATTTTGTTGAAGATTTTCTCTATTTAGCCTAGTAATAAATTTTCTTTCTATTTAAAGGACTGCTGTTAATACCATAAAGAAGATATTTACAAAAGCGAATTTTCATACAACTATTAAGACGTGCAATAATATTTTTTTTGCTACTACAAAAATGATTATGATATATTATGACTACGAATTTTACCAACGATTAACAACATAAAACTTTTTACTGTAAAAAAAAAAAAATAGATACTTTCATTAATTTATATGTATTGTTGTCAAAATTTTAATAAGTCGAATTGCGACAAAACAAATAATATTATCATAGCTAAACATAACATGGAATTACAGTTCATGGACGCATAAAAGCTGTTGAAATAACAACTGAAATTAACTGTAAACGGGATAAAATAATACGTAAACATGTATAAACTAATTGACGTAATCCATTTTCACGGCTTTGTTCATTTTGAAACGTATAAGAAATATATATTATATACAGTGAATTTTCACTTATAGAATAAGAAAAAAAAGTACAACCTGTTCAGTGTTGCAGAAAAGAATGAAAACATTCAAGAAGCTGCTACAACTGCTTGTTAGTTAAAATCACTTTCCATAAATGGTACTTCATATTAAAGTAAGCATGTTTCAAAAATGAAGGAAAATGTTAACTGAAACACTTTCTATCGATTAGAGAAAATAATCACTTATGCAACCCTGATTGTGATTTCTTGACAAGCTCTGATACAAAAGATAAAAACATACTTGTAATTCTGTACCTTGGAACAAAATGGGCCAATATCCATTTTTCTCAAATGGCAGGAAACCCAATTTAAGTTTGACACATTACATTAACAGTAAGTAACATTGGTCTCCGACAAAATATTTTGTATTCAATGATCTAATATTGGGAGGACTTTGGCCATTTTAACAATTACTTTACATCGCATCCTGAATTCATTCGTGCATTGAACTCAAATTTCTCAATTTTTGACATTGGCCCTTTTTGTTCCAAGGTACAGAATTATGTCTGACATATTTAACTGGTTTAGTCTAGACAAACAATCAACAAACAAAATGAGTGTTACGTTTGAGTAATATAATCAATTCCACAGATTAAAATCAAAAGTTTCAAGGAGCAGCCACAACCATTTATTATTTAAAAATTTCTTGTACGATCTTCTTTGAATCCTGTTTTTAAATTAATGCTTCTATTAACCAGAACGAAAAATCATGCGTACAGTATAGATTATGAAACACTTTGCAACATATTCAGAATACTATAACAAAAATCCACAGTTTACCAAGGTGAAAGACGCCGCCTAAATGAACAATTAGGAAAACGCATAACGCATATGAAACCCGATATCTGCTATTACCATAAATAGGTGTTAACATATACGATTTTCTTTTGCAGCCCTGTATATGATCTACAAATATGTATGCATATTACATAGTGTGCTAAAAGTTAGTTCAGTTAACACAGTTGAAAATTTCCACTCAGCAATTTCCGCCAATAAATGAATGTTGTTAAGAATTTTTGTGAGACACTGTTTGTGATCTATAGAATTTGTTCACACGAAGTAATATTTAAAAAAAATAGTTAAATTTAAAAACGCATATTACAACTGAAAACACACTTCCAGCAGATATTGTTCGTAGACTTCAACAGTTCAATTATTGCTCATTTTCTTCTATAGCCAAATTTTTTGTGTGCCCCTGTAAATAAACGATAAGTTCTATGAACAGCATATTCTAAAGTAAGAACCTTCTAGTACACCTTAGTGATGTATATAAATTTCAATATGTTTTAAATACTGTAATATGATTTTAAAACACGGCAAACGATTTTCCCCCATAGA
The DNA here is from genome assembly GCA_963932465.1 of Maratus speciosus. Taxonomy (NCBI): domain Eukaryota; kingdom Metazoa; phylum Arthropoda; class Arachnida; order Araneae; family Salticidae; genus Maratus; species Maratus speciosus. Next base: position 168,987,939 of record OZ010790.1, on the reverse strand, counting down.
CCGTACTGAAACGGAATTCTTTTGAGTAAATGAACTGAAAATGCTATACACTTCCTTTTCAATACCGAATATGCCATAGTAAATCCCAATAACATATATCAATTTCATGGCCATCGGACTATATTTACGCGAGTTACAGCACGGACAGACGAATCGCATTCATAAACACTTTTCAAGTATCTTGTAAAGTGTTAAGAATGAAAGCAAATTTTAACTAAAACTTTTACTTTATAGACATGGGATAGAGAAATCTTTAATTTAACCGTAAACTGTGACTTCTTGACATGGTTTGATACAGGAGAAAGCTGAAAAAAAATTCATAACGATATATGATATATTTGGTAGGTTTGAATCCGTCTAGACCTATACAAACAACCATTAAACCTTATAACAAATGTTTCACTTTAGTAATTAAAATTTAACAATGTCTCTTTTTGTTACAGAGTATGTATATCTGTCCTTCTTCTCCCATTAAAATATATCTTAACATGAAGAAGGTCATATAAACGAAAATTAACTTTGTTTCTACTCATTTATGGCGAAAAATGCAAATAAGAATGATACATTACACTCTATTCATTAGAAAATATCAGTTTTAGGTTTTTACAACTAAGTTTCTATTTTGTTTAAAATTTTCTGTAGTTTAAAAAGCATAGCGATAAATTTTCTTTCGATTTAAAGATTGAATAATGACTGTTGTTAGTTTCATGGGGAAATTATTTAGAAAATAGGAAAACTTACTCAAAAGTTATTGGACTTAAAATTATGAGTTTTTTTCGTTCCGTGAAAATGTTTATGATGTGAATTACGAACTGCACTAAAAATTAAGTTCAGAAAACTTTTTTTTTCTGAAAAACCGTAGATTCTTTCTTTGATTTATTTTCAAAATATGGTAGGCATCATTTTTATTTCCGTACAAACTGTAGCTTAAAAAAAAAAAAATGGGAACATAGATGAAACAACAAGGAATTCACGAATTCGTGAAAATTGTTTAAAGAACAATTGAAATTAACTGTAAAGGTGAAAATTACACTAAACTTCCATAAACTAATTAATTTAGTCCGTTTTTTCGTTTATCTTTCTGTATTGCATGAATAAGAAATATCTAAGGGTGTGAGAAACATTAAGGTTGTGAGAACTATACCACAATCAATAATACTATATTATTTTAACACGTTCGTGGTCTGGCGTATTATTAATAGTGCATGTTTTTTAACCCCTTGAAGGGCGGCGATCTCGCTATGGCTTCACATAATTTTAATCCCTAATTGCCACATTGGCACCCGAATTTTTTAATGAAAAATTTTCTTTTATTATGCACTCGAAAATATGTTTTTACTTGTTTATAAATAAATTTTCTTGTAAATACTGGGGCCATTCAATTATTTCAACCTTTTACGAATACAAGTACCTTGCCCCTGAAAGGGTTAAACATATATTTCATTCTTTAAATTTAAAATACAGTTTATTTTTCCGAACGTATCATGTGTGATAAAACTTAAAAATTATTAGAAAATTTTAATATCTATCAAATACCGTTGTAATACGATATTTTCTAAAACCACCGACTGAGATATCCTGTTATACGGGGCATTCTCACAATCTTTTGACTTTTCAGGAATAAAAATCTGGTAAAATTAACTTACTAAAATAACATTTTAAACTTATAGACGAATGCCTTAATGATTCAAAACAAAGAAAACATGGTCAGCAGCGAAAAATGTTTTATTTAACTGACGTTTAAATTAAACTTGCGAGTTTAATTTTACTTACCATTTTACAGCTAAAACTTTTTATTTTCTTCTAAATGTTTACTTATAATGAATTTGCGAAGTATCCACAGGATATTCAAATGAGAGATAATAACAATGTAGTATTTTTAGTACAAAATTTTGGTACAACATTGTCTTAAAGGGGTGTTAAAGAAGGAACGGTAAGAAAAAAAGGGGACGGTATAGGAAAAAGGGACGGTAAGGAAAAAAAAGGGATGGTAAGGATGGGACGGTAAGGAAAATTACCACCTATTTTTAGGCAAATCATGTTAAGACTAAATGATAGCCACAATGTTCATTGGTTTTTAGAAACAGTTATTTACATTGGATTAAATTTAAAAAAGAATTAATTTACCTCGAAAAGAGCAGAAATAAACCTTGGGGACGGTAAGACTACCAATAAAGTCATGATGCTTGAAATGGATATTTAAATGCTGATTTAAATTCTGCAGTACATTACATTTACTGTTAAAAAAATACAGCCATTATTTCTCTAGCATACTTTTGCAGAGATAAAAGTAGAAAAAATTTCTATGGCTGCATCTGATGTGATTTTTTATATAAGTTTAGCAAGAGGTATGGTAAGGAATCTAAAATCCAGGGACAGAGTTCAAAAAATAATAACAACCGTAAAAATGTGTGCAGGTTAACTTTTTGATACATATTTATTTAAAATATATAGTCCCAGTTTAGGAAAAAAAATACATCGAAACTTTTATTGAAATAATTTTATACAGACAGCTCCAAACTTAAAAATCAGCATCAGGGACACGGGACGGTAGAGGAATTTCGTGGTATATTTGGATCCCCAACAACTTATTTATCTCGTTAATATTGTTATGCAGTCATGCAATAGGATATTTTCTAGTATAAGAAACAAAAAAAAATAACCCAAGAATATGTACTAAAATAAAAATTATTATTCAGAGACAAAAAAAGTATAAAAAAGCAAAAGATTGTGAGAATGCCCCATATATGCAGATCAGTGTATGGATATGAATCGAATAGTACGAAAAATAACTACATTCATTAGATTTCAGACAAGGACAGATTCGTTAAACTTTAGTAAATCTATTTGGATAGCTAGTATTGACATAACTGACGTTAAAGTAATCTTTCAAATGAAAATCAAAATTCAAAGTACAAAGTAAATTGCTTAAAAGGCGTAAAGGCCAACATAGTGAAAAAGATTCCAAGCCGGGACTCGAACCCGGGCTATCAGTATAGCGCACTGACGTTCTACCGACTAAACCACTTAGAACGATACCCAGCACGGAAAATTTCTCCCTTTTATATGTTGGCAAGGCTACAAACACAGCACAAGATGGAATATTCAACGTGAGCCACCGAACTCGGGCATCACGGAACATAATTAAATCCAGCATCGATAGAAACTATATTAATACATGGAAATTATTCCAGAGGGAAACATTCGCCTTGCATACAGTATTTCAAATGAAAAATAAAATTTCAAAGTACAAAGTAAATTGCTTAAAAGGCGTAAAGGCCAACATAGTGAAAAAGATTTCATAGTGAAATATTGTATGCAAGGCGAATGTTTCCCTCTGGAATAATTTCCATGTATTAATAGTTTCTAGCGATGCTGGATTTAATTATGTTCCGTGTTTGCCCCGGTTCGGTGGCTCACGTTGAATATTCCATCTTGTGCTGCGTTTGTAGCCTTGCCAACATATAAAAGTGAGAAATTTTCCGTGCTGGGTATCGTTCGAAGTGGTTTAGCCGGTAGAACGTCAGTGTGCTATACTGATAGCCCGAGTTCGAGTCCCGGCTTGGAATCTTTTTCACTATGTTGGCCTTTACGCCTTTTAAGCAATTTACTTTGTACTTTGAAATTTGATTTTCATTTGAAATATTATATGCAAGGCGAATGTTTCCCTCTGGAATAATTTCCATGTATTAATATAGTTTCTATCGATGCTGGATTTAATTATGTTCCGTGTTTGCCCCAGTTCAGTGGCTCACGTTGAATACTCCATCTTGTGCTGCGTTTGTAGCCTTGCCAACATATAAAAGTGAGAAATTTTCCGTGCTGGGTATCGTTCCAAGTGGTTTAGTCGGTAGAACGTCAGTGCGCTATACTGATAGCCCGGGTTCGAGTCCCGGCTTGGAATCTTTTTCACTATATTGGCCTTTACGCCTTTTAAGAAATTTACTTTGTACTTTGAAATTTGATTTTCATTTGAAATATTGTATGCAAGGCGAATGTTTCCCTCTGGAATAATTTCCATGTATTAATATGTTAAGAGGCTACTTCAGTCAGGCGAAAACACCCGCTCGCTAATGCTAATCCTATGGAAGAAATTTATAAAGATATCTCGGTTGCATTTCTATATTTTTAAATGATTTCTTTTGCATTGGATAGCTGAGATCGATCTGTATGCAGGCCGTTTTTTTTACTTTTTCGATTTTCATTACAGATTTTTTTTATGAAGATGTTTTCACTCTTGAAACCGGTTCCGAAAATGAAAGTGTCCCCATAAAAAATATCTGTAAACAAAATCGAAAAAGTAAAAAACAGCCTTTGTACAGGTCGATATCAGCTGTCAAATGCAAAAAAAATCATTTAAAAATATTAAAATGCAACCCAGATATCTTTATAAATTTCTTCCATAGGATTAGCATTAGCGAACGGGTCTTTTCGCCTGACTGAAGTAGCCTCTTAAAGTAATCTTTTTCGCAAAACTGAAAAAAAATCGAATTCAAAAGGGTGAAACTCAGTCATGCCGATGGGTAAAGTTCTGATATGAATTCAATTTTTTCAACAGAGCGAAAGTATGCCCAAGCCAGGACTCCAATCCAGAAACTTTAACTCACATTGTCAATGCTCCCTGCTTGGTCATTTTTTCGCTCATTTGGAAAAATTGTATTCATACAATCAATAACGTTTAGAAAAAAATCAAAACATTCAAAAAGCAGCCACAACCATTTATTATTTGAAATTCACTTCAATACATCCTATTTTCAAATTAACGTACATGTGTTTTAAAAGTAAAACGAAATTTAAGAATTTCTATTTTATCAAAAGGGAAAAAATTAATTTATTTAATCTTAACTGTGTCTTTTTTTCCACGCTCTAATACAGGAATAAAATATAAAAGAACATTTTTGCCGAAACGTCAGTGAAGGCTTACTGTGGAGACACGAAAAGTTTTGATTTCCGTTTGTCTGTCTGTCTGTCTGTCTGTTCCGCGATAACTGCCGCAAAAAGCATCCGATCGGCTTGAAATTAATTGGGCATGTTGATGAGGTACTCGAACTTAGCTGTATAGTTTTTGGTTAAATTTGGTTCATTCGTTCGAGAAATATGGAACATTTTATTTTGCTCTGTAATGCTTTTCTATGGCAAGTCAGACGATTTTCAAATTTTCATTTGTTGAAAGAAATGGCTCATATAAAAAATGGATTTAAATGGTAAATTTTGGATGCTGAAATTTTTAAATAAGATTATTAAATTATTCTATTTATTTTCCAATTATGTCAATATATTTGCGAGATTTTTAAAATTAGGTTTATAATTTTTGGGGGAACTTTATGCATGTTTTCCAATAATATAAAGCATTTTGTTTTATCAATTTGACATAATACATATTTCATTTTTTACCTTTTCTTTCATCAGTTGCTTAGCAACGTATTTGGTCTTAATAATATTAGTATAAATGCGTCTATAATGTTTCAGTAAAGCCAATGTCAAAACGGATGAATTAATGCATTTGTATTTTTGCATATAGATGGATTTTAGTCCCAGAAATAAAAATAGGCAATATTTTATTTATTTTATTCAAATATTTTGCTTAAAAATACAAAAGTTCATTATTTTCATAGATAATAATGTGACATTTTTTCATAAAATTTATCAATGTTTCTTTAATCGTTGCCAAGAAAATCAAAACCCTGAATAATATTTTCTCTTAAACAATTTTCAATTGAAAGATTTTGACGTGAAACAGGAAAATGAAAAAAAAATTAAGAGTAAAAAAATTAATATGGCGACATATTGGGAATAAAAAGAAAACTCTCAAGTATTTCTTAATATAACAAGATGAAAGGTTTTGAGTAAGTACGAATAGCAGGTGAATTAGACGTCATTTATAAAAAAAAAAAAGATGTTTGAATAAAAAGATCTTGGCTAAAATAAAATTAACTATTATTCACGGAGGAAAGAGATAGATGGAGATGCAGTATGCCATAAAAACAGTTTGCAATATGATGTGAGTTATCGCTCAGATTTAAATGCCCTCATTCGGCCAAAACAAAACAAGCACGTGGAACAGGGACCGAATTCTTTGACTTCATCCGTGCATTTTTTCTGTAAAATGAAAATGATCTGCTTATATTTAAGCATTCTAAAGTAGCATTTTATCGTATTATGAATTAAAAACTGTATTACTAAAAATATTTTTCTTTTCTTTCTTTCTTTTTTTAAGCACGCCATTGTGTTTGGGTCAAATGTAGCGAATTTTAAGGTTACATTTTTGGCGTCACTTCAAGATTTATTGTTTACGTACGGTTAACATGAGGATTTTACTTTAAATTTATTAATTTATAAAAATCTTATGCTTATCCTTATAAATCACAGCGTAAAAAAAAAATTTATGATATACTATAACCATCCGCACAATCAATAAAAAATTACGAATATAAATTTAAATAGACTATGGGGGGTTCAGGGGGGGTAGAGCCCCCCTGAAGAAATGCAATTTTTGATTTAAAAAGTTAGCAGAATAAGCAGCTCATCAGAATTTCAGAACATCAGTGTATAACCACTTGTTTAACACATTTAATTTCTGAAACTTTACGACGTATTTTGTATTCTTATAAATATTTATGTAATTTGAAAACTTTAAAAATCGATTTGTAGGAAGATGAATATTACGCAATGAGTGTTAAAAAACAATGACTTGCAAAGATGACGTTGGGGCTCCTGATCTGCAGATTTACTAGTTGCCGAAACGTCAGTGAAGGCTTACTGTGGAGACACGAAATGTTTTGGTTTCCGTTTGTCTGTCTGTCTGTCTGTCCGTCTGTTCCGCGATAACTGCCGTAAAAAGCATCCGATTAGCTTAAAATTAAGTATGCATGTTGGTAAAATCCCCGGATTTAGCTGTATAGTTTTTGGTTAAATTTGGTTCATGCGTTCGGAATATATAGAACATTTTATTTTGCGACTTAATGCTTTCCTATAGCAATTCAGACGATTTTTCCATTTTTATTTGTTGAAAGGAAATGGCTCATATGATTGAAGGATTTAAATAGTAAATTATGGATGATGTAATTTCTAATTAGAACCATACATTATTCATATTAGTTTGAAATTTTGTGTATACATTTGTCAGAGTTTTTAAATTCGGTGTTTAACTTATGGAGGTATTTTATATATGTGTTCCAATAATATATCTTTTTATAAATTTACTTTTTTTCAAAGCACATATTTCATTGTTTTATTTTCTTTTAACTGTTGCCTAGCGACGGAACTACACCTAAAAATATCGTAAATGTGAAAGTATTTGTAATTGTTTGAAGTCAATCAAAGTCAAAAGGGACGAATTAATGCCTTTGTGACTTTACATATAGATGAAATTTACCCCAGAAATAAAGAAAGACTATGTTCTGCTTATTTTGCTCAAATATTTTTTCTTTTAAATGAAGAAGTTCATTATTTTCATAAGGAATAAATTGGCATTTTGCTATAAATTTAACAATCTTTTTTTTTTTTTTTTTTTTTTTTTTTTTTTTTTTTACTGTTGCCAAGAAAATCCTATCCCAGAATAATAATTTATCCTAAACAGTTAATTTTGATTTGAAAGATTTTCATGTGCAAGAGGAAAATGAAATAAAAAATAGACATGAATACGTCTTCATATTGGAAATAAAACTAAAATACGAAAAGAAGGTGAATTTGATCTCATATATCAAAAATAAAACTAATATGCTTTGAGGTTGAAATAAAAAGGGCTTGTGTTATGATATTAATTCTTATTATTAAAAGAAATGTTACTAATATCTCATGGTTTATCGTCTGCACACAGCTAACAGAAATGTTAATTTTTAATCGAAAATTTCAATGAGAAAAAAAAAAAAAACTTTTGAAAATCAAATATATAGTAAATGTCAAAATTTTACACCGCAAAATTATCGCTGTCGAAAATGACGTCATTGTATTGGGAAATAAATATTCTCATTCTTAAAAACCAAGCATTAACTAGATTACCTAAAAAAATATTTTATGACGAGTGTTACTTCTTAATGCCGTCTCATTTCAGAAAATATGAATGAAAATTATTTTATTTTTAAATTATATTTTCATTCATAAAACCTAAACTTTTAATATAATTGCGTCAATGTGAATCATTTTCTGTCCACCAGTATTGAAAATTAAGGCTCGGAAGTATAAAAAGAAATTTAAGATTTGCGATAACCATTAGTGCAATAAATAAAAAGTTACATATGTAAATTAATGAAACCACGGGGAGTTCAGGAGGCGGAGCCCCCCCCCCCCCCGCCCCTGAAGAAATCTGTTTTATTATTTAAAAAAATATCAGAATTAGTAGCTCATGAAAATTATTTCAAAATATCCTTCCATAACAACGTTTTTAATTTAATGCTTCTAATGTCTGAAAACTTCGTATTTTTTATTCTTATAAATAATTACATAATTTGAAAACTTTAAATTGCGGTTTGCATGAAATTGAATATTACCAAAGTGTGTCTAAAAACAGTGACTTGCAGAGCTGACGTTGAGGCTCCTGATCTGCAGATTTACTAGTTGCCGAAACGTCAGTGAAGGCTTACTGTGGAGACACGAAAAGTTTTGATTTCCGTTTGTCTGTCTGTCTGTCTGTCTGTCTGTTCCGCGATAACTGCCGCAAAAAGCACTCGATCAGCTTGAAATTAATTGGGCATATTCGTGAGATACCCGGACGTAGCTGTATAGTTTTTGGTTAAATTTGGTTCATTCGTTCGGAAAATATGGAAGATTTTATTTTTCTTTATAATGCTTTTCTACGGCAAGTCAGACGATTTCCAAATTTCGATTTGTTGAAAGAAAATGGCACGTTTGATTAATGGATTTAAATGTCAAATTATGGATACTAAAATTCCAAATAAGGGTTTTAAATTATTCCTATTATATCGAAGTTTTATCAATATATCTATCAGATTTTTTTATTTACGTGTATAATGTTTTGAGGACATTTATACATGTATTCCAATAATATAAAGAATTTTTAAATTAATTTTCTTGTTTTACATGATACATATTTCTTTTTTTTTTTCCTTTTCTTCGTTGCCTAGCGACTGTTATTCGTAGCCTATCATTGCGTCAAATATGAATGAAGTTAGTAAATTACGTTAATTTTGTTGCAGGTACTATTAAAAGGCTATCACAAAAAATATTTTATCGCGCCAAATCGATGCAATTTATGCAATTAACAGTGGGCACGATAATGAATTATTTTCCAGTAGATTTATAGATCTCTAGATATGCATATTTTGGGGGGCTTTTAATATGTTATTGCTATCGCATGGATTAGGATGTTTAAACTAATGTTTAACCATGCTATAAGTGAAAAAAAAGTACAGTTAAAGGCATGTAAATCCTTTTTAACACTTTCCAACATGGATGAAAAGTATTTATGACTTCAGTTTTTCTATCTGTCGCCTGCCGTGTTTCTCTACGTGCTCTAACTCGCGTAAATATAGTCGGGATTACATGTAATTGATATACGTTATTGAGGTTTGCCAAAGTATGTTTGGTATTAAAAATGAAGAGTGTAGCATTCATAGCTTAATTACAGGGGTACTCAAAACTATTCCGTTACATTATAGTCTTTGGGAAAAATCGTCTGCGGTGTATTTTAATAATGTTACACAATTTTAAACGTAATGAAATTTATATACTTTATTAAGGTGCACTAGAACCTGATTACTATAAAATATGTTATGTGTAGCACTTACAGCATGCGTACAGGGAACTCAAAAGTATTCATAATATTACAATCTTTGAAGAAAATCCTTTTGTGGCGTTTTTTAATGATGTTACTCTGTTACAAAATAATAAAATTGATATGTATTTTTGAAACATTTTTGTAGTATATGGGGTGCAAAGCATATGTTTTTTTCAGGGTCACACAAAAGTGGTCGATTAAAATGTAGTCTACGGGGGAAAAAAAAACTCTTCACAGCTTATTTTAACACATTAGCGACGGGAAACGAGAATTCTCGTTTTTATTCAGAATACATCATTGGCTAAGGGAGAGACTTCTACCTTACAGAAAAGACATTTATATTGTGTTGTCCATATTTTTTATAGATTGTAAGACATTATATATTACATCCGTACATTGAAAGATATTTACTGCTGCATAAACATGAAAAACATATCTCAGAAACCAATTTCCGTGACACTTTCAGAAGAGGGAGGAGCTTCTACTGTTTTTAAACCCAGATTTAATTAAATTGCCTGTCATCAGTGTGTTAATTGTGTTGCACTAATTCAAACATTATGAAATTAAATTACATTACTGTGGTTGACTACAAGAAGCTTGAATATGATTTGTATCGTATTTATCGTTCATTTATAGGGTCACATAAAAAATTTCGGATACAGTTCTGGTCTATTAGGGATGATTGCTGAAGAGCATTTTCGATTATGGTGTGCGTTTCAACGTTAAGTAAATTTGTGCTTAATAAGTAGTGCTTAATATTGTATAGACCATGTACAGGGATACACAAATGAATTCGTAAGTATAAATGAAAATGAGCGCGAATTGCTTCAGTATTTTTTTTTTTTTTTTTTTTTTTTTTTTTTTTTTGAGTTATGTATTTCCCAGCCCAATTACATTTAGTATACTAACAAATGTTTGCAGAATTTAAATAGAACCATATACAGGACTCCGCAGAAACTGGATATATGGTGCACACTATGCATACTTTTGCTCTATAATGCTTTTCTATGGCAAGTCAGACGATTTTCAGATTTTCATTTGTTGAAAGAAATGGCTCATATGAAAAATGGATTTAAATGGTAAATTTTTCATGCTGAAATTTTTAAATAAGATTATTAAATTATTCCAATTAGTTTGAAATTTTGTCAATATATTTGCGAGATTTTTTTAAATTAGGTTTATAATATTAAGGGGAATTTTATGCATGTTTCCAATAATATAAAGGATTTTGTTTTATCAATTTGACATAAAGCATATTTCATTTTTTTTCCTTTTCTTTCATCTGTTGCCTAGCAACGTATTTGGTCTTAATAATATTAGTATAATTGCGTGTATAATGTTTGAGTAAAGCCAACGTCAAAACGGATGAATTAATGCATTTTGTATCTTTGCATATAGATGGATTTTAGCCCAGAAATAAAAATAGGCAATATTTTATTTATTTTATTTATTTTATTCAAATATTTTGCTTAAAAATACAAAAGTTCATTATGTTCATAGAGAATAACGTAACATTTTTCCATAACATTTACCATTATTTCTTTAATTGTTGCCAAGAAAATCAAAACCCGGAATAATATTTTCTTTTAAACAATTTTCAATTGAAATATTTTGTCGTGAAACAGGAAAATGAAAAATAAAATTAAGAATAGAAAAATTAATATGGCGGCACATTGGAAATAAAAAGAAAACTTTCGAGTATTTCTTAATATAACAAGATGAAAAGTTTTGAGTAAGTACGCATAGCAGGTGAATTAGACGTCATTTATCGAAAACAAAGATATCTGGAATAAAAAGATCTTGGGTAAAATAAAATGAACTAGTATTCACGGAGGAAAGAGATAAATGGAGATGCAGTATGCCGTAAAAACAGTTTGCAATACGATGTGCGTTACCGCTCAGATTTAAATGCCCTCATTCGGAAAACAAGCACGTGGAACAGGGACCGAATTCTTTGACTTCATCTGTGCATTTTTTCTGCAAAATGAAAATGATCTGCTTATATTTAAGCAATAAGCATTCTAAGGTAGTATTTCATTGTATTATGAATTAAAAACTGTATTACTAAAAATATTATTCTGTTTATTTAAACACGTCGTTGTGTTGTGCCGAATGTAGCGGATTTTAGGGTTACATTTTTGGCGTCACTTCAAGATTTATTGTCTGTGTACGGTTAACACGAATATTTTATTTTAAATTTAAATTTTATTAATTTATATAAAAAAAACTTATGCTTATCCTTATAAATCACAGCGTAAAAAAAGCTAAGATATACTATAACCATCCGCACAATCAATAAAAAATTACGAATGTAAATTTAAATAGACTATGGGGGGTTCAGGGGGGCAGGGACCCCCTGAAGAAATGCAATTTTTGATTTAAAAAGTTACCAGAATAAATAGCTCATCAGAATTTCAGAACATCAATGTATAACCACTTGTTTAACACTTTTAATTTCTGAAACTTTACAAACTATCTTGTATGCTTATAACATGGTTCTTACGGGTGCTTGAATTTCATGACTAAGAAATTCTTCGGTACCAGTATTTTCATATGGAAAATCTCTCTTGAAATAAGGCGAAGTTTCGTCCGTTTAAACTAGATTTATTTTTCTATAAAAAATTTTGATATTGAGCCTTGAAAATAACGGTACGCGTACGAACCCTGTTATAAATATTTATGTAATTTGAAAACTTTAAAAAGCGATTTGTAGGAAGTTGAATATTACGCAATGAGTGTTAAAAAACAATGACTTGCAAAGATGACGTTGAGGCTCCTGATCTGCAGATTTACTAGTTATAATATAATTATAATGTGATATATTTGACAGGCTTAATTCACTCTATATACCAGTGGTTCCCAACGTAGGATGTACAGGGCAGTTTGATTTTTTATAGATAATTCCAGATTTTTTATATTAACCATTCTCTTTCCGTTTATGGCTGTACTTTTTTTCTGAAAAAGTAATGTCATAGACTAAAAATAAAAGCAAAACCTATTTTATAAAATAAAATGAAAAAATAAGGTTTTTATTCAATTTTGAAGAATTCGAAGTACATAAATAGAATAACTGATAGGAGAAAAAAAAATTTGGAACTGTTTGGACAGATTTTATTTACAGTTATTTAATTATTTTTCTGGCTACAGTTGTATTTTACAATTCTTGTACAACTTTTTAGGCTAATATTTATTGAATGAGACCTGTATTTTCTAGTATTTGCCCTGCAATGTGTCAAACGGAGAAACTCCCTCACATAAAATTACTTAAGTATCAGTCTAAAATTGAGTTTTTTTAATGTTTTTAACAAAAAAAAAAACTGAAATATCTAAACGACGTGCTACTAGCCTCACAAAATTAATAAATTCCCAAACGGGCAACACAGAATGAAATGGGTGTATAGTAAAATTATTATGGCTCTGAAGCAGACCTCATAAGCATTATATAAATATGGAATTACATACAGTATATAATATGCATTTTAAAATTTAAAATCAGTTTATACAAAAAATAAAATAAAATCAGATTTACACAATGGTCAACTAGGAGTAACGGAGAAGATAGAGCACGTTAAGGCTAATAGTCACTCAGCTTCCGAATTCCCCTCTCTAATGCTAAGTCTATGGGCGTATGATGCATTCATATATTTAAAATATCTCCTCGGAAATTAATATTTTTAAGTTATTTCTTCTGTGTAGTCATCTTCAAGGATGTCTCTCTCTCTCTCTCTTTTTTTTTTTTTTTTTTTTTAGTTGTCAAAATGTTTCTAAAATTTATATCTAATTTTATGTGAGGTATTAAAATCTTACTCACAATTCGTTAGCTTTTAATGCATAAAATATTAAATTAAGCCCATATTTTAGAAATATTTTCAAAACTACGAAAAATTCTCTCTATAAAACAAAAACAATCTCCATAGCTTCACATAAAAGAGCATTATACATATTTTCGTAGTTCGCAATTTTTGTTTTGCGTGAAGCTATAGAGATTTATACTTATAAAGCAAAACCTTGTAACGCATACATCGACTGTCGGTAGATGAAAATACTTGAAAAGGTAAAAAGAAGAAAGGATAAAGAGCAAAGAAGGGAATCGGTTGATCTCGAAACAAAATAAACAGGGAAGCTAAAGACTTTCAGCCAACCAACTGAGGATGTTTCGGATAGGAACGAAAACGTTATTGTAATGATTTTTTTTTTTTTATAACTCCTGAATATGTGTTTTAAATGTTGCATCTAATATATATATTTTTAATGTTTACGTCTAATATATTTTATAGAAATAGACCTGCGTGTATCACAGTGGGGGAAATTGTCATTAATATGTGAAATAATTTCTGAAATTCGTATATAAACAGAAAATTGTAAATACAGGCATTACAATCTCAATATGTGGATAACTACATTTCTATAGAGATCTCATAGTTACAAAGGCAATGATGTATGACATCGTTCCATTTATAAAGTTATGTTAAGAATATGTTTGTAGTGAGGGGCGATATCGATACTTTTATCGATTTTATCGATACTATAGCCAACTCGATTTTATCAATACTATAAAAAATTTTATCGATGTCTCTACAGTGAGTATCGTTCATTTTCATTTTCCTCCAATCGTCATTGCGTCGATACTTCGATACGGGGAGTATCTTAATTTTTATTTTCCTTTAAATCGTCATTGCTGTCGATACTGCAATACTGGTAGTACCGTTCAATTTTATCTATCCCCGCCAGAGGCTAACGGGGATAGATCAAAATTTCCGATACTAATATCATAATAATATATATTTATTCTTTCGATTTTCTATTTTAGAGGTCGAACTGCTGTCAAATTTCCTATAAGGGCCTTTTTCTTTCTAGGTTAAATTATTATATTTTTAGTTTAGAAGCCTAGTCATTTGGGTTACTACTTTATTAAACTGTATTTTTAAAGTTTGTCCCTTCTCCCCAGCCCCTCCTCCCAAATCATAACTTTCTTAATTTGTTAATAATAACTTTCTTCACTGTTATATTGCCCGATTTGAATGGGGACTTTTTGGACGTTCTTCCCTGGTCATTTGGTTACCAATTAAAAGGCTACTTCAGTCAGGCGAAAACACCCGTTCGCTAATGCTAATCCAATGGGGGAAATTGTTTAAGATATCTCGTTTGCATTTTAATATTTTTAAATGATTCATTTTGCATTAGATAGCTGAGGTTGATCTATATGAAGGCCATTTTACCCTTTTTTTTATTTTGTTTAGAGGTATTTTTAATTAGGGCACTTTTACTTTCGGAACTGGTTTTGAAAGTGAAAGCGTCCTCATAAAAAAAACCTGCAAACAAAATCGAAAAAGTAAAAAACGGCCTTTGTACAGATTTACCTCAGCCATCCAATGCAAAAAAATCATTTAAAAATACCAAAATGCAAACGAGATATCTTTTAAAAATTATCCCATTGGATTAGCATTAGTAAACGGGTGTTTTCGCTGACTGAAGTAGCCCCTTAAATATTGATATTATATATGCGACTCTTGATGAGCACTTTCATGAACAATAATCAAAATTTTCGGGTTTTTTCCAGTTTAAATATTCTATCCTTAATTTAGAGTCACATTACTCAGGACATAATTTTTCCTGATTGGTAAGCTAACAAATGTGAAATGACGTAATTTTTTATGCTATTTTAGGCTTCCTTCGTATGAATAAGAACTTACTTATTAAATAATAAGAATTATTTATTACAGGCATAGAAGAGGTGAAGGGGATCATGATTTCAGAGATGCCTAGGTAGGGCGTGGCCAGAAAAATGTTGTGTACCACTGCTCCAGATAAAAAACCATTACAAGCCACAAATGTTTCTGCCAGGTAACAAAAATTAATTAGGAACACCCCCTTCCCCCTCCCCCCTCCCCCGTCTTTTGTTACATCGTATGTATGTTTTGTATTAGTTCTACGATTAAAATGTACCTCATCTAGAAGCAGGTCATATGAACGAAAATGAAGTTTGTTTCAACTTTTTTATGGCAAAATAAAGCATGAAAATAAGAATGATATATTTTAGCTGTATTCCTAAGAAAGTGTTGCTTTTAGGTTTTAAAACTAAGTTTCTAATTTGCTGAAAATTTTCTCTAGTTAAAATGTCATAGGAATAATTTTTTTTTCTATTTAAATGATAAGTAATGATTGACATTAATTGCATGTAGAAATTATTTGGAAAATAATAAAACTTATGCAAAAGTCATTGGATTTGAAATTCTGATTCTTTTTTTTTTTTTAATACTAGTGGGCTCTGCACCCAACGAGCTACGCTCGTCAACCCCCGTTCCGACACCCCAAATTCTAAAGCAGGCTAATTTCATCAACTTTTAAAAGATTGAATTATAATTTTAAAAAACAGTGGCGATCTTCCTGTAAACGGGTTTTCATCGCATTCCTTTGATTGGAGATTTTTAAGGCAAAATCAGCGTTTGTAAAAAAAAAAAAAAAAAATAGTTAAAAATTTGAAAATAAGCTAATGTAAAATGAATTAAGTAAACAGAGTCTTTACCTCTCGGTTTTTTAACAGCTCTATAAGAAAGTTCTTTTAAACAACCCATTTGAAATGTATAGTTTTATATCTGACGTAATTTTCACCAAAGTTTTCTTTCTCTTTTTAATATTCGCATGAAAATACTTTTGTTGTTAGAAAGGAAATATTATTTGCGCTGTCTTAGAATACACGATAATAGTTGAAAAGATTATCTCAAAATATGAAATAAATGTCTCCCGCAAATATATTTTTTAATTTAAACTGTTTAGCCAACTGTCTGTTATTTGGCCTTTTTAAATATGACGTAAATTTCCCCCATTTGCGACTTTTAACGCATAATAATGAATTTAGTATTTAAAAATTTTCTCTCTCATTTAAAATTCATGTGTAACTATACTTTTTATGACGTAATTTTTGATATTTTCCTGATTTTTAACACGCAATCACTTAATTCTCATTTGAAAGTTTTTTTCTGTTTATAATAGTCACGAGTAAATAAATTTTTTATTTGAAGGAAATATTATTTTTTGCTCTGTTTTAAAAATTGGCAACAGTTTAAAATAATATCCTTTTCTAAAATATGTAAAAAATATCTCCCGAAGTGCTGAAAATTTGAATTTAAAATGGAGATAAACCCTCAAAAAATGAGACAAATTAAAAAAAAATAAATGCAGACTGCAGACCCGGAACTTCTAGATTATTAAATGATGCAAAAATGTTTAAATTTCTATGTATAGTTTTTGCTCAAATAAATTTTTTTAATTAAACTATTTTGGCCAAATTTAACATTAAATATCTCTTAAAATAATTATTCGATTTAAAAACTATCTGCATCAGCGTGTTTATCAAACATTTCTCTATAATAGCACCAATTTTTATATTTTTGCATGAAACAGTTTTCTTAATATTAACGAAGAAACACCACCGCTCACAAGAAATATGGATGCCGATCTAGGAGTGTACCGGGAAGATCTATGCAGATTTTTATTGGTCTATTTCCAAATCGTTACTTTTTTTATATATATAGAAGGATTATGAATTGAATTTCACTGAAGATAAAGGTTCATAAAAAAGTTTTTTTTCCGTGAAATATTATATACTTTCACTGGTTTATTTGTAAAATATAGTCGCCGTAATTTTTATTTACAGACAAATTGTAGCAAAATAAAAAATATTAGCATAACTGAGCATAACAAGGAATTGATGAATGTATGAAAATGGTTGAAAGAGCAACTGAAATTAGCTATGAAACCGAAAAATAAAACCTAAACGGGCATAAATTATTTTAATCTATCATCTCGGCATTTATCATTATAATATGAACAAGTAACATGTACTATTATAAGAGTGTGTTTTTATTTACAGAAGAAGCAAAAGAACTATAACACAATGAATAACGTAGGAAAAAAAACATTCAAAAAGCTGTCACAACCATTTATTAATTCAAATTCCTTTAACTCATTTATGTCCCAAATCATGATCTAATAAAATTTCCACTTTTCAACGTATTTTTCCAAAATTATAGAAAATTTATCAAATGATTTGTAAAATCATAAAGTAATTTTTCGTAAGATTTCGTCTGTTAAAATTAATAAACTTAGTTCGGTGTTTCTCAAATCATTTTTTTAACCCTTTATGACCAAAAATGGTTCATTAAAGTAAAATTAAAATAACTTGTTATAAAATACATTTAATACATCTATTAGTAATAATACAGTTTAGAATGAGTTATAGATACTTTACTTTATGTTGTTCCAAAAGTATTATTGGTTGCACAAAACAGAAATATTTTAAAAAAGACTTTTGCATTTAGATCTTTTCAGCTTTCTTGACGTTGAAAGATTAGGGGGGAGGGGGGGGGGCAGTTTCAGTTCAGAAATATTTCTATAGTTCTATGGTAAGAACATTATATTTGTACATTTCCAAATTATCCAAAATACTAAAAAAAAGATTTTAAATAAAGTCTTTCAGTGGAGTTATAAATATTGCACAAAATCCTTATAAATTCAAATTTAACTAATTAATTTTATTGGCAAAATCCTTCTAAAATTTATTAAACGATTGTGTAAATCTTCTAATGTAGTTTAAAAAATTTACGAGAAATGCTTTAGAAGATGAAATTTTCATGAATCATAATTTGGGACATAAAGGGTTAAAATGTGGTTTTCAGTAGACTGAAAAAAAAAAGAGACAAATGTTTCTTAATCTAGGAAAATATAATACAACAACAAACGAAAATATACAATAACAACTTCCGAATTACCCACGATTCCGAAAAGTGTTCTTTATCTTTAAAAACTTCAAAAACCAATATCTTTTCGAGATTTAAAGAAGAATTTATAAGAAAAAAGTTGTATTTTTTTTTTTTTTTTTTTGCTGCCACTGATTTTCAGAAACGTTATTGAGTAAATTTTATAATGTATTAATCCGATTTGAATACAGGTTTTCAGTTTCTTAAAATAAAGAACGCTTTCAGGAATCGTGGGTAAGTCGGAAGTTGTTATTGTATCATTTCGCTCGTGGTTATATTGTATTTTTTTAGATTAAGAAGCATTTGTCTTTGCTTTACAGGGGTGACCGCCCCGGGAACCCAGCTTTTGCTTTAGAGTATAAGTGCAAACCTGGGGTGGGGGAGACTCTAATCCACTGCATATGGTAAGATACATTAACAATGACTGGTCTTTAAATTGTTTTAAAACAATTAATAACATACAGAAAAATAAATTCAGTTTGCTGTTTTTGACTCTGAAACTCACAAGAATCAGTACATACTTTGACAGGAATTGTACTATGTTCTATACATGCATAAACAATTACAAGACATATTTTTTGAATATTAGAGCTGGAAAACATTAAGTGAAATGCATATGCTGATAAATATAATGAAAGCACTAAATTACTAAATGAAACAAATCAAAGAAAATAAGTCAAATATTTACATTACGTACAAAACAGGGACTTCTGTCTGAAATGGGAGCTGAGAACAATGAGTCACTCTACTAGCTCAGAAAGGGAAAGGATTGGTAAATATAAATTCGTTCTCTTCTAAAAAAAATTCATACAATCAGCTATACGTTGCAGGAGAACTGGACGGTCAAGCAGGTAAGTTAGCCAGTCAGGCAGTGTTATCTGTTGTGGCTTTTTGACGTGATAGTGGCTCATTAGTGTGCAATGTAAAATATAGTGTAATGATGTTGATAAGGATCCACAGATGCAAAGAGGTGAGTCTCGTTTATTTATGGTATATAAGTGTTGTTGCAAGGGTCCATGATTAGTGAGAAAGAGATACTGGTATCTGTTACCTATGAAAACGTTTTGTGAGACCTCAGGTATGAAGTCACGCGTGTATTGATCCACCTGCACTGTGGACCAACGTTGTTGCCAGCAGTGTAGCATTTGTTTTTTGAGTTCTGATTTCAATGTTGATTGTGGGAATGGAAGAAATGTTAGTGGTAAAGTAAAATCATCGACTGCCCAACTCGCCAGCCGATTGGACAGTTCATTGCCCGTTATAGCAGAATGCGCTTTAGCCTAATTAAAGAAGAACGAATTTTCTTATGACTGAAGGAGTAAGGTTATGTCTAGAACTAAGTGATTATCATTATCAAATTTTGAAAGGGCCATTAGACCTAATAAACTGTCTGATGACAGCGATGACAGCGATGACCACCTCGGGAACTCAGCTTTCGCTTTAGAGTGTTAGTGCAATCCTGAGGGGTAGACCACATCCACTTTTCCCGACTCTCAACCAGAGTCTGAGAGGAAGCGTCAGGTCCCTGATCAAGCTGCTGAGATTTATTTCGGTTACTGTGAGATTTACAATTACAATCACAATTGGTTACACAAATTTTCTGGGCGAACCGAAGATTACACATCGAGATATAATTATACTACTTTTTTAACAGTACATGATTGTATGTAGTGATTACATGAGGATAATTTTACCTAAAGTGATTGCATAATTGTTTACAATTTTCTTGGATAAATATAGGTCACAGTACATTTAACACACAATATTTAACATGACAATTAGAAACACATTACAACACAATATCAAGCACCTACTATTTACATGACTGTATGTGGTGATTACATGAGGATCATTTTAGTGTGATTGCATAATTATTTACATTTTTTATGGATTTATATACGTCATAGTACATTAAACACACAATATTGAACATCATAATTAGAAACACATTACAACACAATATCAAACACCTACTATTTACAATTTGCACATACTGGAGTTTGGAGAGATGCACAAGATAAAAATTCAAAAGTGATAGAAGTTTCAGGCACCCGCTAATAACCCATTTCTCCCTCCATGCTACACCCAAGTGATGGAGTCGGACTAGAATGGCTCTGGATTTGAAAAGATGTACTCGTTTGTTTCTATAAACCTCATGCATTGTATTATCTTGTTGAGTAGTTGCAGTTTCTCTTTTACATCCCGCCACCAACTTGCTAGCTTCATACGTGTGTGTTTTTTGAGATGATAATGCGATGTTAATGTACAGTATAATACATAGTGTAACGATGTTGACGGCGAGCCACAAATGCATAGTGGGGAGTCTCTTTTGTTAATTTTGTATAAGTGTTCCTGAAAGGGGCCGTGATTTGTTAAAAATATGTGTAAGTATCTATTGTTTACGAAATATTTGTGGTCAACCAATGGCAAGAATTCCTTCGTATATCGGCCTGTGTCTGAATCCGTCCAGCGTTTTTGCCAATTTTTTGACAGATTCGGCTTTGTCTGACTGTCTGATGAAATTAAGTATAGGGAGTCAGAGTCCTCTTCTGCCCAACGAATCGCCTCTTTCATAGCAAAGAGCTCCGCCTGGAAGACTGAGTTCCCCGGATCAAGCCTTGCGCGCCATGAAAAAAAAGTGTGAGCCTTGCCTATAGAAACAAAAAGCTGCCGCAGTTCCTACTCCTGCTTTAGACCCGTCTGTAAAGATATGTGTTGAACCGTTAAAGTCTTTTGTTGGACAAATACTAATACCGTTTGAAAGTGGCGAGATCTGATACTTTGAACATTTTGTTGAATACATTGGGGCAAAATGGGAAATATTAGAAGCACCCAGGCGAGTGATCCGAGCGAACTCAGCCTCCGCTTCTAATTGAATATCCAATGGAGGAGGCCCGTGAGGACCTGAAGGGCTGCGGTAGAAGTGTTCCTATAGGCACTGGAGATCAGGAGAAGTGTCCTTCACTGTGCCGCTAGAATATGGCGAACTCCATGCGACTTTCGCATACGCGGAAACCAGACTGCACATGCGTACGCCAGTTGCTGCTGTAGGATGGATGAGTACCAGACTTTAAAGAAATATGATGGAAGACGACCTGAAACTGAGGAGAATTTGTATAAATTTTGTGTGATTTTTATTATTTCGTGACGTTTTGATGCCAAGTGGGGTAAGAATGAGAGGCGTTGATCAATTTTGATTCCAAGATAATTAATTGTTTTTTCTGACTTTATTTTTTTACCATGTAGTTTAAAAAGTGGGCCCCGTTGGAGAATTTTCGGTTTACCAAATGTTATAGAGTGCGACTTGTCGAAAGAAATTGTTATTTTGTGAGTTTTCGCCCAATTTTGAATAAAGTCTTGTATTCTGTTCCCTCATTGTTCAAGTAACGCTCTTGTCGGGCCCCAGACTATAAGTAAAACATCGTCCGCATATGCGACTATCGCACAGAACTCAAACAGGAAGGTTCGCAGTAGAGTCCCGAGGAGAGCCAACCATAAAAATGGTCCCAGACAGGAGCCCTGGGGACAACCCTTTGAGAAAAAATACAAAAGATCTGGCAGCTGCCAATCCATCAGAGTCCACCTGCCCAACAGGAAGGAGGCAATTACATGAATTAGCTGAGGTGATAATTTTAAATGGTGTAGTGCTTGTAGTGCTAGGTCCCATGGGATATTATCAAAAGCCCCATAAAATCCAGCGAAATAAAAGATGTATAACTTTTATTAGATTTGTTAATATCTATGTAAGATAATGCCTGTTCTAGTGCTGTATCTGTTGATTATAATTTAGTAAAACTGTGTTCTAGGCCTGTTAATGCGTTACTTTGAGTTAGTAAATGATTAATTCGTCTTAAGAAAATTTTTTCATAGATTTTACCAAATATCGGAAGTAGCGTAATTGGTCTATAAGATGTGTGTTCATTTGCTGGTCTACCTTCCTTCCTGAAGTAGACGAGCTTGCCCACCTTCCAGACCTCCGGGAAATAGTTTAAACGAAGTGCACTGTTATACATGTCAAGAAGAGTTAGGGGATTTTTGAAAAGAGATATCTGATCATCCGATGGTCTATTCCATCGGGACCTGGAGCTTTGTTATGGTTAAAGCTATATATTGCATTTCGCAGTTCTTTGATTGTAAGGTTAGATTGATCTGCGTGAGTGTGTTGTGAGGTTGCTATATTTGGCTGAGCTGGTGATCCCGGTGATGCACCAACAATTTTTTCTGTCAGTGTAAATAAAGAAGATGACCTGGAAGCTGGGAATGACGAATCCGGAAGACAGCTAATCTGACTGTCTTGAAAGTCCTGAAAAGCCAGTTTTTTAGATTTGCCAAATGGGTAAGTTTGTATTTTACAAAAATTTACCCAGGCGTCTTTCTTCACTCTTTGAATTAATTTCTGATATTTAGCACGCTCTCTTTTGTAATTTTGATATTCTACCGAGTCTAAGTTCGTCTTCTTA
Organism: Maratus speciosus; assembly: GCA_963932465.1. NCBI lineage: Eukaryota > Metazoa > Arthropoda > Arachnida > Araneae > Salticidae > Maratus > Maratus speciosus. Next base: position 168,964,984 of record OZ010790.1, on the reverse strand, counting down.
GCTCATATATAAAGTGCTTTTACTTTATTTCTTTGGGAACAAACTTCCGATGACCACCAGGAGAACTTAACCTGTATGAATGGAGGTTTTAATTTAAAGTATGCATTTGCACTATTTTGAATAATATTTTGAAAAGACTTTTAGGTAAGGTCAAAGGCCTGAGGTGAGCCTACAGAAGAAAAAATTACGGAATTTAAGCAGCATGAGATTTCAACTATGCCTATGAATTTGTTGAATGGGACATTTTTTTTGTTCTGAAGCGACGCTTCGGAAAATTCGGGATTGGAAGCAAAAGATCTGTTATGATAGGCCGATGTTCACCGAAAAGCTCAGGGAAGACATCCCATCCTCGAAAGTAGCTGAATAGTGGTTGCGTACAAATTGAGAAGTCAGGACGCCCTTCCATTTTGCTGGACTCGTAGGTTGGTGTACAGGATGGTGAGTTTAAGACAATCAAGTTATTAACTAATAAGGAATCTACGAGAAGCCGTCCTCTGTCATCGTCACGAGTACAGTCCCAGAGCCCCAGAGCTGGTCGTGTGCATTGAAGTCGCCCTGTTCTAGCTGGTAGTTACTCTGGCGTACTGAGCCCAACCAGTCTTGTACGTCCACCTCAAAATCTGAACGGGGAGGGCTATACAGGCTGCCTATGCTCAGAATAAAATTTTTTAGTTCTAAGTTTAGAAAAATTGAATGATCTTTTTTTGCCGAGATGCAGTGCTTTCAATTTTGATCCAGTATTATTATGTGGCTGTTGTTGTAGCTAGAGCTATAACAGGGGACATAAATATGGTGAGAAGATGGGCGTTTGTTAAAGAGATAGGCATGTCTTTGTTTTACAGAACAATTTATGAAATTAGAAAATACATAATTATAATGGCCTGACAATATAAATATAGAAATACTAGCTGACCCGCCCGACATTGCCCGGGCAGACTATCATTGAAACATATAACAGTGGAGTGTATTTCATAAAAAAAGACTGAATAATATTTATTTATACTAAAAACTTGTAAAAAAATTAAATAAGAGATAAAATTTCTGCTTCCATTGAGGCAAAAGATAAAGCAGCGTTATTCTGCCGGATATGCTCTCTAAGTAGTACTTGATTATCCCGTCGACCAATTTCGCCAAACTATGAACCGAATTACACAAATAGACATAATTTTCATTTTAAATAACGAAGGAACAAATAAATTAGTAAAACATTAATAGAAATACAAATAAAAAGTCGATTAAAAAAACCCTTGATGACGTAACAAACACGTGTATCGTGTTTAATGACAAGTGGATGTGATATTTACGATCATCCATTATTGGCATTTAATCTTAGTTTGGCGATAGTTTTTTGGTCGACGGGATTATCAAATAATACCGCTCTCTATAGTTTTTGGCTTCAAGTGAACTTTGACACAGCAAATCTTTTTTGAAATCGTTGAGTGTCTGATTAAGGGAGAAGAAATTACTTTACCATCATGACAACATTTTGTAAACTTCTTGCTGCTGTTTAATTCGCATTTCCAATACAGTACTTGGAAGAAATTCCACGTTTCACTCAAACTCCCACGGTTATGCTCCGGAACGTTTAAATCAGTAATTTGGATTTCAGAAGCAACGCGCTCGTGCATGCGACGGTTATTAAGCCTATTTTGTCGATCGCTTATAATCTCTATTTGACGGCGTTCTCGATTCAATCTATTTCGATTTTCTCTTCTTAATTCGGCTTCTTCTTCACTTTCAAGCATTCGCTGAGATCTTTTACGAGTATTTCTAATGATATTTTAAAGCTCCATAATTGCAGCGAAAGAGCGAAGCGTAAATAACCCGATTTACCTCGGCCTAAATCCTGTCAAAGGACTTTTGAACAATAACGAATGGGATGTGTTTCATTTGGGAGTTGCCATTAAACAATTAATAAATAATCACGATTTCTGGGCGACGCACGATAGCATAATATATATATATATATATATACTAGCAAACCGGCGGATTTGCTCGCGTAAAAGTTGAAATGTGCCAAATGGTATTTGTATGTCTAAGTTTTATTACAATAAATTATAGTTTTAGTAATAATTCAAAATTACTAATTGAGCAACAGTTTGACTAAACTTTACTATTGCACTGCATTAGGCAGAAATGAGACTTAAATTAATAAGAAGAACTAAACTTAATTCTAAGTTTGATAAGTAATGATAAGTTTGAATGTATTTTGAAGATTTTATGCTCATTCCATACGAACATTTCAGTATTAATTTGAAGTTTTTAATTTTTTAGAAACCGTTCTTAGCAGGCAGTTACATCTTTAACAATCATGTCAAATTTCAAGCTTCTTGTCTAACGCTCTTTTCGCTCATTTGACCCTTTGAAATTTTGAAATTTTTAGTAACTGTTCTTGCAGATCATTTATATCTAATAAGTAATTTCAAGTTTCTATCTTTAACAATTGCATAGAAATCATAACTTACAACGTTTTAAGAACCTTTTTCGTGCATTTCTAACCCTTTTAAATTTTTTTCGACTGCTGTTACAGAGCATTTCTATGTTATAAGTAATACCCGTGGCTTCAACGTAAATAGCAACCTTTGTTGGAGCAGGGACTGTTACCATAAATTTGCAACCATTATTTTTTTCATTAGGTTGTTTCTTCTGAGATTTCATAGCAATCGCAAATTAGGACATTTTTAAAACGCCTTTCGCTCATTTCGCACTTTTAAATCAGGTATTTATTGAAACTGATTTTAGAGAGCATTTGTATCTTAAAAATATCTGCCATGCAAATTTCAAGTTTTTGTCTCTAACAATCTCCTAGATATCATAATTTAGAACGTTTTTAGAATGCTTTTCACCACTTTTAAAATTTGACTTTTTTTCAACCGCCCTTATAGAAGAATATTTCAATCTTATAAGTAACTATCATGCCACATTTCAAATTACCCTTCAGTATCAGCAAAATATGCAATTTAGAACGTTTGTTGCGCTTGCAAACCCTAGGTGGTAGTGGCACAGACATAAAATATAACCTGTGTAGGAGTAGATACTGTCACCATCGATTCGCAACCATTACTTTTGTAATCGGTTTATTATTTCCTGGGGTTGCATAGAAATCGTAATTTAGAACGTTTTTAGAACGCTTTTTGCGCATCTTCATCCCTTTTAGATTCCGAATTTATTTTCCGCTGTTCTTATCCATTTCAATCTCATAAGTAACTACCATGTCATATTTCAAGTTTCTAGCCTCTTCAGTATCACAGGAATCGCAATTTAGAAAGTTTTCTGCTCCTGCAACCCTCTGGTGGCAGTGACACCGATATAAAATATAGCTTATGTTTGAGCAGGTTTTATCACCACCAATTTGCAACCATCATTCTTGAAATCGGTTTGGTATTTCGTGAGATTTCATAAAAGTCGTAATTTAGAACGGTTTTTTAGCTAAATATGCAGTTTAGAACGTTTGTTGCTCCTGCAAACCCTCAATGGTAGTGGCATAGACTTAAAAAAGTCCTTCCGGCCAGTGCCGGGAGGAAGAGGTAGCTTTCACATTCCTTATTTTTAAAAAGCCAGCTTATATTATTCAAACACACGAAGCTCAGTTAAGTGGAAACTGAATGTAGGAGATTCAATAATAATTTTTATCAATAATAAATCATTATGAATGAGAATTTCGCGAAATTAGTCAGCTTTATCCAAGCTGCTTTTATTTACAGTCACTTATATTTGGCTGCCAAATTCGGTGATTTCTTAAAGTGCCTGCCATTTTAAGACAACATGGTAGATGAGGCTAACCAGCGAACTTGGTCGAGACCTTAGTAATTGCTGTGCACATGCTCACTCATATCGGAATCGGTTGATATATACGAGTGCTGTCGCAGGCAAAAAATCAGATTTTTCAAAATGTCACCCAATTTAGAAATTGAAACTGCTATATCTAAGCCATTTTTTAAGATAAAGACAAACAAAAAATGCTCCTGAATCCTTATATCAAGGTCAAATACTTAAGAAAGAAACCTTTTTCAATTTCTAATTTTTTTGCACCTCACTTTAAATATAATTTTTTTTAATTTAATGGCCGCCATTTTGAAACAAGATGGCTGATGAAGCTGGCCAGCGAACTTGGTCGAGATATTGATGTATACTATCCACATGCCTTCTTCCATCGAAATAGGCGAATACGTGTGGTATCGCGTGACAAATACAAGATCGTTTCAAAGTGTTATACTATGTTCACACTACGATACTTAAGATATCTTCGGCCGCCGAACTCTCTTAATTTTGAGGTGGTACCCTCCCGGAATTGGAAACCTGTTCACATGGAAAAACTCACTTAAGATAACTCAGTGAACGTCACTGTGTTGTTTGCGCATGCGCTTAAGATAAAACCGCCCGCAACACCCAATCAGATAATGCGAAGCTTTACAGCCAGCGAGAGTGAATGGTCCTGACTGTCTCTAGCCCGAAGAAAGTTGAAACTCACTGAGAGAGTTTGTGGAACTCCCTCAGAGAGTTCGGAGGTTTAAGAGAGTTCCGATAACGCAGTGTGAACAGGGTATTAGCCATGATAGAAATTCAAAGTGCTATAATTCAACCACTTTTTAAGATATAAACAAAAAAACATATTTTCAGAAACAAAAACTGCTCCAGAATCTTTGTATCAGGGCCAAACACATAAAAAAATCTTTTTCATTTTCCAATTTTTTAATACCTCATTTTAAATTTTAAATTACATTTTTTTTTAAAATGGCAACCCTTTTGAAACAAGATGGCGAATGAAGCTGGCCAACGAACTCGGTCGAGACATTGGTATGTACTATTTACAGACCAAGTTACATTCAAATCGGTTCATAAATACGCCTGTTATCGCGTGACAAATATCAGGTCGTTTTAAAATGTCAGCCACAATAGAAATTCAAAATGTTATAACTCAGCCATTTTTTTAGATGTAGACGAAACAAAACCTGTTCCGGAATCTTTGTATTAAGGTCAAACACATACAAAAAAAATCTTTTTCATTTTTCAATTTTTTGGTATCTCATTTTAAATTTAATTTTTTTTTAAATTTTTTTAAATTGCCACCATTTTCAAACAAGATGGCGAATGAAACTGGTCAACGAACTCGGTTGAGTTATTTGTATGTACTATGTACACACCAAGGTACATCCAAATCGGTTCATAAATACGTCTGTTATCACGTGGCAAATATCAGGACGTTTCAAAATGTCAGCCACGCTAGAAATTCAAAATGCTATAACTCAGCCATTTTTTAAGATATAGACAAAACAAAAACTGCTCCCGAATCTTTTTTACAAGGTCAAACACATAAGAAAAAAATATTTTTTCAATTTTCAATTTTTGGTACCACATTTCAAATTTAAATTTTTCTTAAAATTTTAAATGGCCGCCATTTTTAAACAAGATGGCGGATGAAGCTGGCCAACGAACTCGTTCGAGACATTGGTCTGTACTATGTATAAACGAAGTTACATCCAAATCGGTTCATAAATACGCCTTTTATCACGTGACAAAATTCAGGACGTTTCAAAATGTCAGCTTCGCTAGAAATTCAAAATGCTATAACTCAGCCATTTTTTAAGATATAGACGAAACAAAAACTGCTACGGAGTCTTTGTATAAAGGTCAAATACATAAGAAAGAAATATTTTTCCATTTTCAATTTTTTGGTACCACATTTTAAATTTTAAATTTTTTTAAAATTTTTAAATGGCCGCCATTTTGAAACAAAATGGCGGATGAAGCTGGCCGACGAACTCGGTCGAGACATTGGTATGTACTATGTACACACCGAATTATATCCAAATCGGTTCATAAATACGAGAGTTACAGTGTGACATAGGTCAGATATATATATATATATATATATATATATATATATATATGTATATATATATATATATATATATATATATATATATATATATATATATATATATATCAATTTTGAACGGAGGGTGGTTTCGGGGTCTGGGGGTCATGATCGATGAAAATATACCAAAATTTTTTGAAATCGCTTTCCTCCGAACGGCTGCAATAGGTAGCTTTTTGTAAAGAAAGCTACCTAATATAGCTTGTGTAGGAGCAGATGCTGTCACCATCGATTGGCAACCATTACTTTTTAATCAGTTTTGTAATCATTACTAAAGAATAGCTGCGAAATGAGCAAAAAACGTCTTAAAAGGGTTCTAATTTACGATTTCTGTGAAATCTCAGAAAAAATAAACCTATTTAAAAAAATAATGGTTGCAAATAGATGGTGACAGTCCCTGCTCCAACATAGGTTGCTATTTATGTTGAAGACATGGGTATTACTTATAACATAAACGGTTTAGAACGTTTTTAACTTTTTGGTCACTTCATCCGTTTAGATTTGGAATTCCTTTTCGACGGTTCTTAGACAGTATTAATATCTTTAAGTAATTACCATGCCAAATTTCTCTCTCAGTATAACAAAAATCGCAATTTAGAACATGTTTTTGCTTTTACAACTCCCATGTGGTAGGGCAACAACATAAAATATGGCCTATGTTGGAGCAGGGACTGTCATCATCAATTTGCAACCATTACTTTTGAAATCGGTTTGGTGCTTTCTGAGATTCTGTAGAAATCACAATTTAGAACGTTTTTAGAACTATTTTTGCGCATTTTCACACCTTTAAAATTTCGCTTTTGTTAGAAACTGTTCTTAGAGAGCATTTACATAATATATGTAATTACCATGCCAAATGTCAAGTTGTTAGCCCATGCAGTATCACAAAAATTTCAATATAGAACGTTTTTTGCTCCAGCAATCCTCAGGTGGTAGTGACAGCGACATACAATAGAGTTTATGTTAGTGCAAGGGACGTCACTATCAACTTCCAGCCATTACTTTTGATTTCGTTTTGGTACTTCCTGAGACTGTGAAGAAATCTCAATTTAGAACGTTTTTAAAACATTTTTCGCGCGTTTTCAATCCTTTTAAATTTTGAGATTTTTAGGAAATGTACTTAGAGATTTTATAACTTAACATCTCATAAGTAACTACCAAGCCAAATTTCATGTTTATAGGCCTTTCAGTAACACGAAAATCGCATTTTTAGAACCTTTTTAGCTCCTGTACCCCCTTTGGGGTAGTGGCACCGACATGAATATAGCCTATGTGGTAACAAGGACTAGCATTATTTTAACACCATTACTTTTGAAATCGGTTTGGTAGTTCCAGAGATTACCGCCTACAAATAAACAAACACACAAACTTTACTTCTTTATAATATTAGTATAGATAGATTTCAGATCTAAAACTTTCCACTCCTTATCTTTCAACATCAAGAAAACTGAATAGTTATAATTAGAAGAAAAATAATGCATTTAAAAATATTTTTGTTTTATACAATGATTAATTCTTTTGGAACATGATAAAGTAAGACAACTTTAACTCATCCTCAATTGCATTACTGCCAATCTATGTTTTAAATGAATTTTACAAAGCTCTTTTTAATGGTAATCTAAACTACCGTCTGGGCATAAACAGTTAAATAAGTCTTACTTTCAAATTAATATACATGTTTTACAAGTGAAAATAAAATTTTAACTGTAACGTCTACTCTATCAGGCGGGAGAAAAATCACTTACGAAACCGTAACTGTGATTACTTAGCACTAAAGGTTTTGCAAGAAATCTGAAAGAACATTCTAATAAATATACACGATATATTTGCCTATTTTCGTGCATAGGAGGAACAATTAAATGAGACATATTTTTCTGTTTATTAACAAAATCAATAAAGAACTAAATAAAAATATTAATAAACAGCCACAGAGCCTTTATTAATTAAAATTTCTTTCCCTGAATCCATTTTTAAAATTAGGGTATGTTTTAAAAATGAAAGTAAAATTTAACTATAATTTTTACTCCATCGGTCAAAAAAAGGTAAAAAAAAATCACTTTCACAATCATATACTGAGACTTCTCGTCACTCTGTAAAACAGGAGGAAATTTAAAAAAAAAAAAAGAAAGAAAGAAAAAAACATTCTCCTGACTACGTTCTACTTCTGATATATTTGGCATGTTTAAATCAGCTCAGACAAACAACCATTAAACCAGACAAATGTTTCGGTTGAGTAACTCAAAATTAAATAGGTTCCCTTTTGTTACAAAATATGCATATTCTGTATTAGTTTTTCTATACAAAAAATTTTTCAACAGTAAAAGAGGTCATATGGACAAAAAGGAAGTTTGTTTAAACTCGTTTATGTCGAAAGAAAATATAATAATAATAACGATACATTATAGCTCTCTATTCATCAGAAAATGTTGCTTTTAGGATTTAACAAATAAATTTTTATTTTGTTGGAAATTTTCCTCAATTTAAATACCAAAAGAATATTTTTTTTTTTTTTTTTTAAATGAGTAATGATTGTAGTTAGCTCCATAGGGAAGGTGTTTAAAAAGTAAGAAAACTTGCGCAAATGTTATAGGGCGTCGAATCAACTTTTTCTCTTCTATAAAAATGCTTGTAATGTTATGAACTTCGATTTTCATTAAAACGTGTTCATTTAATATAAAAATCAACATTCATTTTTTAGGGATGTAGGGGGATAAAAATTTTTATACTTTCTCTAATCTATTTTTTAAATATGTTTGCTATAATTTTAATTCACAGATGAATTGTGACATAAAGAAGTAAAACAAAATCCTAACATACCTGAATACAACTAGAAATCATAACTTCGGGATGCATAAAGTATATTGAAAGAGATACGGAAATTAGCTGCAAATCAAAAACATGAGATTTAAACATGCATAATCTAATCCATCTTCCCAGCTTTATTCACTCAAATACGAATAAGAAGTATATATCATAAGCGTGAGCTTCCATACATAGAAAAAGAAAAACAATTTCTATAGAATAAATACTGAATAAGAAAGATCAAAACTTTGGCAAACAAAAAGCATCCATAACCATTTATTAATTAAAATTACTTTACATCAATCTTACTTTTAAATTAACATGCGTATGTTAATAAAGAAAGAAAAAACTCACAATTTTTACCGCATCGACCTTGAAAAAAATCACTTATTCAAACGATACAGTGCCTTCTTGATATACTCTTATACAGAAGAAAGCTAAAAGAACATTCTTATAACCAGTGTTCAACGCATGGTGTTGACAGATCTCCATTGCTAACCGAAATCTTTTAACTGGCGCACAGTAGGACGTTTTGATGATCTAGGTGGACAAAATCCATTTTTCCGATTATCTCGGAATTTGACAAAACTACGTGTACTGATAGCTGAATGTCTGTATTTTCGAGATCCATACGAGTTTTGTCGAAAAAAATCAGAGATGTCGATTAATTGACATTTGCGCAGTTGGTTTGAGGGAGTTTTAAAAGTTGCACTAGCTTCCTCTAAGTTTGAAAGCATGTCATGACTATTCTGTTTTATTTGAAAGCACGAGTTTGCCGATCTAATGTTGCAGGTTTGTCAAGGTCAGATTTAACCCATTTTTGTTTGAAAATAAGCGATATTAAACCCACTTTACCGCTTTTTTCAAAGGTTCAAAATCTGAATGATCCTTGATGTTGTTTACAAATTACATCATGACTTTTAACATATTATTCAGCATTATTCAGCAATAAGCATTTTTTTAAATCAAAGTGCTTTTTCTGAAGTATTGAACAATTTAAAAAATTCCTGCAGACGGCTGCAGACCATTAAGTTTTTATTAATAAATAAGCATCATATTAACCTGCTGTGCATGTATGTATGTTTAGTTCAAATCTTGCAAGTCAAATTTAAACCACATTTATTAACCTATTGAGCCGAAACAATGAATACATATGAAATTTGGATAACAATACAATATCGTTATAATTTAAAGAACGTAGAAATTTTAATAAAACACTCATACTACAATATATAATAAAACACACATACACACATAAATAACGCCTGCATTCAACAGTTAAATGTATATATAAATATTATACAGACATACCAACAATAAATACAATAAACCCAACTGGAGTGAAAAATTAGCCAGAGCCAGGAATCGAACCCGGGACCACAGTATACAAGACTGCTGCTCTAACCACTGAGCTACTCCGGCCGATGCCTGAGTCTGCAATTTCTCACTAATAAACCATGTTGGGGAAGTCACCAGCCATCTATACGATAGCCTTGGATGACCGGACAACGATGAATAGATTTTACTATTACATCGATCTACGATAATTATAATAAAACACTCATACTACAATATATAATAAAACACACATACACACATAAATAACGCCTGCATTCAACAGTTAAAGGTATATATAAATATTATACAGACATACAAACAATAAATACAATAAACCCAGTTTTTCACTCCAGTTGGGTTGAAACCCACTCCAGTTGGGGTCCCAAAGAGTTAGAACTCTGATTTTCTGGTCAAAATGGGAAAAAAATATTCGCCATTTTTTTTCCAATTCTGATTTTACCTAACACTTTATTTATAATGGATGTTTCATAATAATATTAGACATAAGTCCATCAGAAAAAAATAACTTAAGCAGAAACTCGGTTAAGCGGGACTCGGATAATCGGTGCTCTACTGTACTATTCAGAATTATGTCTATATATAGATAAAAGAATCAATCGAAAGACTTAACCCTTTATATCGCAACATCTTCGATTGGAAAAATATGTTGTACAAAGCTGCGAGAATACATTTTTTGAAGCATTTAACAAATAATTTTTGAAAATTTATAACATAAAAATAAGAAAATATTGACAAACTTTCTTGTTTTATATCTGCAACAGGGTAAAAATACACATTTCTTATAAACATGATAAATTTTCTAATACAAAATTGGAAAGTATACGAACTTTTATGAACGTTCCATCTGTTCTACTTTTTCTAAATTCACAAAGTTAATTTTAGCAGTAACCGTGTGAAATTGCTATAATAATTATATACATATTAATATATATTATAATTAAATTTTGGTATGACAAATTATTTCAGTACGTCCGTCTGTTAGAGATTCTACGAAGAATTTTTATTAACTGGAAGGTATTAGTTAGTTGGAAGATAACTGCAATGAATAAAATCGTCTTTTAAAGCTTTCTGTGGAAATATTATTTTGGGTACGTTGCAAATATGCCACACGGTGATACAAAGAACTATATCAGCCTTTACAAACAACCATGAAACAAGTCAAATATTTGAGTCTAGTAACTCAAAATTAACTAGGTCTCCTCTTGTTACAGAGTATACATGTTCTGTGTCAGTTTTCCCATTCAAATATATCTCAACGTGAATGAAGTTGAATAGAATGGTATCAACAAAAATAATGTTTCTTTGAACTCATTTATGGCGAAACAAAAAATGCAAATAAAAATGATTCATTAGCTCTATTTATTATAAAAGGTTATTTTTAGGTTTTTACAACTAAGTTTCTAATTTGTTGAAAATTTCTAAATAGAAGAGAATAAATTTTCTTTGTGTTTAAAGTATGAGTTATAACTTTTGTTAGTTCAGGATAAACATTTTTAGGTAATAAACAGTCTTATGGAAAGTTATTCTTAAGAGTCATGTACTTTCGTGAATGTATATTTGTAATATAGATTCACAATAACTTATCATAGATGAATTTCAAACAAAAAAATAAAAATAAAATGAAATTGATTTATTACTTTTTGAGGCTTTTACAACTATCTATTTTGTTGATTTTTTTTTTGTTTTTGAGTAGTAGAGAATAATTTTTTTTCTATTTAAAAGATGAGTGGTAGCTGTTGTTAGTTAAAAATAAACGGTCTAGTGCAAGTACGACTCGAATACAGAAGGTTCCATGCAATAAATATACTAATTAGTAACTGCATTAACACAAAAAAATTGTTGCTAAAACAATAATAAGACTTTGTAAAAAACTGTACAACGTACGGTTTTGTATAGCTGTATATTACCAGAAATACACGAATGGGTATACTATAAAAGCTCAAAGAGATATCAAGCATAAATAATACCAAATATTTTTAGTCTGTATAACTCTTTTTTAATGTTAATATGTTTATGATGAAATGAATTCGGTACTGACAATAAAAGTAGTGCATATTTAAACTTCATTTGGTATTTCATAATACTAAATTCAGCGTAGTAATAATCTTTTCTTTTTACACTGTACCTAAAACAAAACTTTTGTTCAAAGTTTAAACTTTGCATTGTGCTAAGCGCGCTTCGAAAGGAGGTCTCAATGTTGCGGCGCCACCTTGGTTCGTGCCATATTTTCCCAGATATGTTTTTAATCAACCTTTTTAAAGACACGGGTGGCTTAGTGAGAGAGCCATTCAATGCAAACAGTAATTATGTGATTAATTCTAATTAAATTAGTCTGTTTTTAACAGTTTGACATTTATTGCTTTCATACTACTACTGGGCATTTCATTACACAAACATATGATTAAAAGTTGTTACCTAGGCTTTAAAAGCCGATGGCGCATGCAGTTATAGTTGTCTTTATGTATGTCGAAATCGTCCGTGTCTTTAAAGGTTAATATCTCGGCTAATTACAGACAATTTTATTTTTATTTTATTTTATTTATTTATTTATTTATTTATTTTTTTAAAAATCATTAGCAACAATCCTTTTATACTTCTGAGACGATAGGTAGATCCAGCGCTCCTCAATTCTTTTGCTGAACTCCCGCAAATCGAAATTTGTGTGTAACGGAAAAATGCGATTTTCTCAAAAACTATGTGATTCACACAATTTACAAAGAATTTTTTTTTTTCAAGTAACTTAAGGCTGTTCTCAACTCCTCTGCTCAACAAGCGCAAAACGTTTTAAGACATTTACAAATTCATTTTTTAACGGAAAGCTATAAAATGGAAAAGCCTGACCATGGAAGCGATTTTGAATCTAGCTGTTTTTTCCATTTTTGATCAATCAATTACCTATTGAGTTATAAGCGATTTTGATCACGTGACACGGCATTTTTCTCCCCTTACTGGCTGAATTTTCTTCTTTCGTTCGGAAGTTCGGTTCAAAATGCCAACTTTGACAGTATTTTCTGAAAGATCTATTGCGTTTACAAGAAAACGGAAAAAACAGTTCGATGACATAGTTTCTGAATAACAACACCTTCTAGTTTCAGGCGTTTCCAAATAAAAAAGAATTAAGACTTATGTCAGAAAGTCGACCCTTTGGATTTTAGAACAGCCTTAATTATCCCCTATACATTTTTCCTTAATACAGTGAAACTTCTCTGAAAGACCACCTCTAATAAAGACCGTTTATTTATGGGCTATAATTTGTGGCTATAGGCTTAATGTTAATTTTCCTCCATTAAAGGACCACTGTTTCCCGACTCCCTCTCTGAAAGCCCACTTTTCAACTTTCTGCCGAAGTGTAGGATTACTTTCCTTTGCATGGGGAAAACTCTAAATTCCACTTCTCTTCGGAAAACACGCCCAGCTAGGTGAGCTTCCTCAGACCTGGCGAATCAAAGTCATCTCTTTCCTCCCCGTTTAGGAGGGAAAAGCTGGTTATCATGCATTACCGCGTTTAATGTCACTATGGTTACGGAGGGATTGTTGGTGTTGGTAGGGGAAGGGCTATTGTCCCCTTCCTGGAATTGTCCAAGTAATAGACACTTGTAAAGTGCAGGAATCTTTTTCAAGACGGAGAGGGGGAGGATCCAGATTCCAGTAATGTCGAAATGCAAACGAGATATTAGAAAATAACCTCCCCATAGGTTTAGCATTAGCTCGAATGTGTCTTCGGCTGCAGGGACAGCAGCCTTAATGTGTGCAAAGTCGGAAAATTATTTAATGTGTTTTCTTGTTTTAGTTCCAAATATATCCCGTAGATGACGCTGTATTATCTTAAACTAACATGTTCAAACTAACAAATAAAAATGGATGAAATTTTACACAGATTTTAACCTTCATTTTCTTTAGCTGTTGAAAAGTCAGAAAAGGGTTTGCGTTCTTAAAGTTTAAAATCATTCTAAATCCTATTAGGGTTTGAGAAAGTGTAACGTCATCTATCATTCATATTTAGAACTAAAACAAGAAATCGTAATAAAGAAATTCCCGACTTCGCACACATTAATCTCTAGAAAGAATAACTTTTAAAAATGTCACTTTTTACTTGTTATCGAATTTTTTAAATGTTCAGTCCAACTGATGACACCCTGTATATATGGTATGTCTCGTAAGTTTAAAGCAGTCTGCACAAACAACTACTAAACGAGACGAACGTTTCTGCTTAGTAAATCAAAATTAACTAGGTCCACTTTTATTACAGAGCATGTATTTTCTGATGTCAGTACTCCCATTAAAATATCTCTCAACGTGCTGAAGATAAAGCGGACGAAAACAAAGTATGTTTATGACAAAAAAAAAAAAAAAAAAAAAAAAAAAAAAAACTAAGAATGATGTATTATAGCTCTATTCATTAGAAAAGTTTTCTTTTATGTTTTTTGTAACTGAGTTTCTATTTTCTAAAAGTTTTCCTCTAAGTTTATATAGAGTTTTCATTTTGTTTAAAGAATGATGTATCATGATTTATTATTTCTGTAGGAATGTTTGAGGGGAAAAAAGCAGACTTCGTGAAATTATATGCTGCACACGGAAAATATTTATAATGAATTACGATTTTTTCTAAAATTGAGGTTCATAAAACTTTATTTTTAATCGACAGAGTATATTTAAGTGCATTTAGGTATCAAAATCTTTTACACTGCATACCTTTCTTTCAATTTCGCCACGAGCGATGTAAGACGTCTGTGTCACCCAGTTCGTTTAGAAAGGGGAAAAAAATTACAGGATATTTTTTCTTATAAATTAATCTTTTGCTTAGTGCAAAATCTCTTTGTTTTATTTTTAATTGTAGAAATATATAATGTAAATTTAATTCATTTAGAATAACGCATGACTGGTGAATGTATGACTGTGTCATTTTATGAAGTGAGACTGTGTACACAATTGTAGCAGAAATAGGACAAAAGAACGTTTGACTAAGAAAACTGCATTTAAGATATTTTAAGGGGGTCCGGGAAACACAAATCTTAAAATTTTCCTAAACTTTATTATTACATTCAAAATTCCTCAGTTTTTTTCTTCTTAAAATGTATTTTAAATCATGTTTCTATCTTAATTGGAACAGGAAGTATTCATTTTTAGGTTTTGGTTTGTTTTCAAAATCTAGCTTTCAAGCAATGGTTATCATGAAAACGACCTTTTTCGAAAATGCGTTTTTCTTCATGATGCGTTTTTTCACCATTTCTCGTATTTAAATTGTTATAAGCCAAGAACCATTAAAGATAAATGGTTCAAATTTAGAACATATATTTTTCTGTTGTTTTTCTTTAATTTTGATTCAACAAATTTGAAAAACATATTTACTTTTGAAAATATGATTTTTTTTTAAAGTTGGGTCATTTTTTTTTTTCAAATTTTTACTTTAAATATTTTTAATTTTTATTTAATTTAATATTTTTTAAACTGCTGAATCTAAATTAAAACTTATACATTTCTGTTTATTTAAGTGTAAAAAAATTGAAATTCTACAAATAATATTTCGAGTTATAGCGATTTTAAACTACCCCATTTTTTAATAAAATTTAAATTTGAAAATAATTTGAAAAAATTATGAGAAGTTTTATCAGCGGATTTTATTTACAAATGTCATGGGTAACCATCACACAAAATTTCAAAATTTTAACTCACTAAATATAAATTAATCGAAAATGTGTCCCAGACCCCTTTAACATAATTTTAAATTAATCACAAATTACAGGATAGAATTTGCCTTTCCATGAAAATATGTAAAACAACAATGAGTGCCTTTAAAAAGATTATCTGTCTCGGACCACACATAAAAGGTTGCCTGACGCCTGCAGACCGTAGGTTGAGTACGGTTGCTTTAAAACTAGGAAATTCTGCATTGTTATATTATTACATTTTATACTTATGATATAGCTAACAAATTCAATAAATTTCACATAAAAATAAAAAGTCAGAACTATACAACACGATAACAAAATACATTCACAATATTCCAAGCTAAAATGAGCTTCTCAAGGGTTGCCAGAATGACACATCAAAACACATACGTCACACGGGATTCCACATATCGAGGTTGCAATATCCATAAACACCGCCAACACGCCAACAAAAAATCGCCAAACAATTCAAAACAACGGCTGAGGGAATATAAAGCATCTAAGCCAATTTTATCAAGGAAATTTTTTTTCAATTAAAGACCGGTATTGCCGATTAGTAACAAACTGTTTTTTAGCCATACACCATACTTAAAACAAAATATGATTTTTTAAAGTATTTTTCCCGTGATTTATTTAAAAAATGCAAGCTGAAAAACATTATTACAATGATTTTTGAAAAATCAGACATTTAAGGGTTAATATTCCATTTTTGTATCATTAGATAGGTTGGAATCATATGCTATGACTCAATAATTGCACACAAAGAAGCAATAAAAAATATTTGACTTTTATCCGTAAAAGTGATAAATGATTTAACTAGTACAAAATATCTGATTTAGTGAAAAAAATGTAGCAGTATTCTTAGATAACGTTTATGTGTTACATATTTCATCGTGGAGTTAATTTTTTTTTATATCTCTTCTTTTCGAAAGAATATTTGTAATTCGAATTTTTGAATATTTCGAACTTTTCTTTGGTCCATTCAACTTCGAATTATCCAAGTTTAACTACTGCTTTTTAAGGTTGAACGTTTGTCGTGGGGGGAAAAAATGGCACCAAAACAATTTACACCACCATTTCTAAACAACAAAACTTCGCGGCCTACTTCTACAAAATTTGCAAGAGAAATCTAGCTTGGAGATTATTATTTGGAAATAGAGCTGCTATTTTATATATATATATAAAATTCCTTCCGCGACAAACATTTAATCACACAGGTGATATTAACTTTGTTATATTGCTTTGTTGTATTATTTATGTTATCTTATTATTTTAGTTTCTACTTTTTTTTTACATACTTTTATAAGTGCAGTGCGGCCGCTCAACTGCGTAAACCTATGTTTGTGGCCCGCGAGAAAAAAAAAAGATTGAGCATGGCTGTGTGATATCGTACCTTCGCCACAAATTTTCGACGGGGAAAGCAACAGGCATTTCCGTGGAGGACAATAGTCTTTTGTGTAAAGGCATGCAAGGGAAATACCAGGCATACTTCTGGCCTTGGGATCTGCTCAACAGGGTATTTCCACTTTTCCAAGAAATAGGAAGGGCTGGACAATGTGTGGGAACTCGTCCCCAAAGTGAAAGAAAAAAGAGGCTCAGACAGGAGCTGTTGTGGAGGCTGAATGGTAGACGGGGAGATACTGATGAAGTCAGGTTGTTTTTTACCAACGGAAGAGATGCGAGTAAAAATCGTTTACTCAGGTTGGTTATGAGAAGTATAGGACTGTTAATAAAAAGTGAGAGTGTCTACCTATGAATGGTAAAGTTTGTTATTCCATTTTTCAAATCTATTTTAGTTGTTCTAATAAAGGACTTTGGTAAGAAATATGTATTATTTTTTAACGATCATCTCACAAGAGCTTAGTGAACCAAAAAGCTCTGGCCCACTACATCACAGCTATAGTATTATAAATGGTGGCAGCTTACGGATTAATTAGGTCTAGCATAAATTACACTGGACCCACGTGAACTTGATGTACAGAAGGAAACTGTGTTAGAAACAAGGACAGTCGGTGATGAAATCTTGTGTTAGACGAGAAAGATTTTCAAGTGTATCCGGTGAGGAACTGTGAAATCTGTAGTGTCGAATATGTTAGCTGGTATGTAACAAGGACTAAGGATTCGACGATATAGAAAATTTCTTCAGTAAACGTCCAGTGCAGTGGATAGAAGACTATTCATCGATCGCCCTTAGGAATCCATGGAGACAGCTTGTGTGTAAATTTCTCGGCGGAAATCAAGTTAGATCCGGAGATACGACAGTACTTGAAAAAAAAAAAAAAGTTGCAGGAAAGCCTTGGAGCAGTGTGGAGAAATGCCTACATTTGAAGGTAAGCCCTTTTATGAAATTTTCCAGAGAGGTCTGTTAGGATTTAATATTGTATATGTCTGTTCTTGGTAATTTGTATATGTTTAATAGATAAAAAGTCTAGGGTAGCTATTAATTTGGGATCGAAATTTTTAGTTAGAATTTTTATATTAAACGGGTTTCTTATGATCTGTACGGTAATTCATTTGGTTTTGAAAATTTAATATTTATGTATTTCATAATTTACTTGGGGCTAGTAAATTGCGGTTGATTAATAAAAGAATATTAATCATTAAAATTAATCATAGTTGTGGATGTAACTTTTAGTTATAAAGTTGGGGCATATACAGCTTTTGTTTATTACAGCAATAAAGTTATTTGAAATTTTATGGGTATGCTGTAGGAAAAAGCGGGATTAATTTTTTATATATAAATTGTATTTATATAGTACTGTGAGTATCAAAATAATTTTGAGGATTTACTCAGTTTTAAAGGATATAACAAGTGCATGAAAATTTTCGGTAGGAAAATTGTATTATTGTTTTATTCATTGAAATATATCTAAAGGTTAAAATCCTATTCCTTATTGTGTTATATATATATATATATATATATATATATATATATATTTGGTTTTTGGTGTTTTACATTGTATATATTTGTGTATTTTCGTGATTAGTATATTTTGGGGGGAAAATCATGGAAGAATTTCTAGGGAAATATACTAAAAATATCTTGCTTTTGCTGGCAGAGGAATTTGAGACCAACGTGTCGGCAACTGATAAGAAAAAAACTATAATTCAGGCTATTTTAGAAGCATCGGATTATAATGAGAGTTTTGCTAAATCGAATTTGGAATGTATTCTTAAAGAGGATGCAGAATGTAAAGAAAACGAAGGACGTGAAAAAACAAGACAATTTGAGTTAGAAAAATTAAGAATTCAAAATTCTTTGGAAACTGTTAGTCTTTCGTCTAGTGATATGAATGTAGGTTCGCATAGGAATCCAAAAATTAATTTGAAAGAATTAGTTCCACGCTTTGATTCTAAATTAATTGACATCACTCTTTTCTTTATGATCTTTGAAAAACAGGCGGAAAAAGCTAAAATTTTGCAAGAGGATATGGTTAGCCAATTAATTCCCTTATTGCCATCAGATATCGCGGAAATTATAGTGAAACAACCAGCAGAATTAGGAGATGATTTTCAACATGTAAAAAAAGTTTTATTAAATCGTTTTAGATTGGGAACAGGTGCTTTAAAACAGAAGTTTGAAAATCATCAAAGGAAACCTGGAGCGTTATGGGTAGACTTGGTATATGAATTAAGGGGTTATTTGGATAATTGGTTGGAATAATTAGAAATAAAGGATTTCGAGTCTTTAAAAAAACGCGTTCCTTTTGAAGTAAAAGAAAAATTTATGGATGAATGGGGGGAAATGAAAGAGGCTTCGAAGCTCGCTGATAAATGTGACAAATATGAGAGTATTAGAAGTAGTTTCAGGAAATCAGAAAAAAAATCTTGGGAAAAAAAACCTTATTCAGAGATGCAAAGAAGCAATTTAAATCCGAAAATTAAGGGTGAAGTAAAAGCTAAATCGGAGTTAGAGAATAAAACGGAAAATTTTAAAAACGATAAAATTAAACAAGACCAGGCTTTTGAGAGGAAAAGGCAGATTAGGTGTTTTTTTTTTTTTTTTTTTTTTTTTGTAATCAACCAGGGCACATAAAACCAGATTGTGCGGAATGGTTAAAAAAGAAAAATCAGTTCAATACAGTTAATCATTTAGGTAATGATGTTGATTTAGGGGATTGTTTTAAACCTTATCTAAAAGAAGCTCTAATAAATGGGGTTGAAAGACACTATTTGAGGGACACGGGAGCAGGGATTGATCTATGCGATAGAAATTGGGTTAAAACAGAGGATTTTACTGGAGATATAACTTGGGTACGTCAACCTCTTGATAATGAATGTAAATGTTTACCATTAGCATGGGTGACTATAAAAGGGGATTTTGGTTGCATCACCACTAAGGCGGCGATTAAACCATCGGAGTCGGAGAAAGGTTACTATCTCTTAGGTAATAAAACTGCGGAGCTTATTGAGCAAAATAAAGGAAATGGTGTTCCTATAAATATGGTAGTTACCCGTAGTAGGACGGATTCTTTAAAAAAAAGAATGGAGCAACGGGATGCTGATAATGAAATGTCGTTTATCGAGCATGCAAAGTTAGAAGAGCAATAAGGTAAGGTAGATAAAATTGGGGATTGCTCACAGAACAAAGCAACGCAGGTAGTTCAAATGGATGAGAATAGACAGGATGAAAGTCAAATCGAAGATCTTATGTTATTACCGAAATGGGAGGTGAAAGATAATGTGGGATTGAATAAAATTACAGCGAAAGATTTCAGCTTAGCTCAGAAACAGTGCATATCTTTAAAAACATTATGGGAAAAGGCGAATAATGTAGAAGAAAAGGAATTTAAAATAATGGGAAATAAATTAGTAAGAGTTTCACATTCAAATAGTGGGGATGAGAAATTACAATTATGTTTGCCATTAGAATTTAGACGAGAAAATAATGAAAATGTGTCATGAGGAAGTTGTGGGACATTTAGGGGCGACTAAAACAAAAGATAGGGTAATTAAATGCTATTTTTGGCCAAATTGTTACAAGGAAATTGAGGCATTTGTAAGAACTTGCGATCTATGCCAAAAGGTTGGTAAAAATAGAGATAAAAGAAAGTTCCCTTGAAGCTCGTGCCAATAATTTCAGAAGTTTTCTCCAGGATAAATATTGATGGTGTAGGCCCTTTGAGTTTAAGCGAGAAAAATAATAGATACTTTATTACTTCAATTTGTGTTGCGTCAAAATATCCAGATGCGATTCCAGTAGAAGATTTAACTTCTCCGTCAGTGATTGAGGGGCTAATACAAATATTTTCTAGGGCTGGTTATCCAAAAGAGGTACAATGTGATTTGGGTAGGTCATTTACAAGTGAGTTGGCATCGGAATTTTTTGATAGGTTTGGTATTAAAGTTGTACATAGTTCAGTTTGCCACCCAGAATCGAATAATGTTGAACGGATGCATGGTAGTTTAAAGAAGGTTATAAAGACATTATGTTTGGAGGCAGGAAAAGATTGGGAAGCAGTCTTGCCAATGGCTTTATTTGCTTTGAGGACTGTAAGTCATGAAAGCACGGGATTTAGCCCTGCTGAGCTTGTACATGGTAAGAATTTACGAATGCCACATACTCTTGTATATGAAAATTGGATGGAAAAGGAAACGGTAAATCAGAATGTAGTGGACTATATTTTGAACTTAAGTAATAGATTGAAACATTGTCAAGAATTAGCGTGTAAAAGAATGAAAGAGTATCAGGAGAAACGAAAACAATGGTATGATAAGAATGCGGTGTATAGAAAATTTAATGTTGGATATAAAGTGTTAGTTCTGGCTACTTCGAAACCAAATAAAATGGCGATTAATTGGATAGGACCGGGAACTATTACTAGTGTAATATCTCAAACTAATTATATTATCGATATTTCGGAAAAGAGAAATAAGTCTACTATTTATCATGTTAATTTAATTAAACCATATTATAGTAGACCTGAATTTGTAAATTTGTTGATTGATGAGGAGTGTGAGGAAATTGAGGATCAAACGGAAATTCCTTATCCCATTGCGGATCCCACTCAATTAGACTTTTGGGAATTAGTAAAAGAAAGTAATTTGGAAAAACGTGTTTCTACAGAGCAAATAGGAGATTTCAGGACAATGATTGAGCGTCATATGAAAGTTTTTTCTACGGAACCTGGGAGTACCCCGTTAGTCAAAATGGACATTGTTTTAACGTTGATGTGCCGGTAAGATCAAAACCATATCGTATGTCGCCGAGGCAATTAGAGATTATGCGTGAAGAGATTCGGAGGCTTTTACATTTGGGTGTGATTGAAGTCGGGCAATCAGATTATGCTTCGCCTATGATTTTGGTTGAAAGTGCGGGTAAAGACGCTCGCCCTTGTGTGGATTATAGAAAATTAAATGCAAAGACCAGAGCTGAATTTTTCCCTTTGCCAAACATTGAAGAGGTCGTTGAGAAACTGAGTACAGTGCCTTTTATTACTGTTATAGATCTGACGAAAAGTTATTTTCAGATTCCTCTCGCGGAAGAAGCTCAGAGATATGCGGCTTTTGTAACACCATTTGGGGCTTTTTTACCTAAAGTCATGATATTTGGACTTTTAAATTCAGCATATTATTTTTGTAAATTGATTGCCATAGTTTTATATGGGTTAGAGTCATTTGCGGTTCCATATATCGATGATATAGCTATATTTTCTTTGACCTGGGAACAGCATTTAAAAGATGTGGAGGCGGTTCTTAAGCGGTTAAAAGAAGCAAATCTAACGGTGAAACCATCCAAATGCCAATTCGCGCAAGATCACGTAAAATTTCTGGGATACGAAGTTGGGTCAGGAAAAAGGTCTCCTAGTGAAGCTAAATTGCAGGCTATTAAAGATTTTCCAATTCCGACGACGAAAACACAGCTAAGAGCATATCTGGGAATGGTAGGGTATTACGCGAGGTACATAAAGAATTATGCTACCATAGCAGTGCCGTTAACAGATGCTTTAAAAGGGAAAATAAAAAAAGAAAAAATCATATGGGACGAGAAGTGTAATAATGCATTTGAAGAATTAAAGTTAAAATTAATGAAAAGTCCTGTGTTATATGCGCCTGATTTTAAGCAGAAATTCATTGTGCAAACAAATGCGAGTTTGTATGGGGCAGGAATTGTTTTATCTCAAATTATTGCAGGTGAAGAGCATCCAATTTTGTATCTTAGCAAAATATTTTCTCGTGCGGAGCGAAATTATAGCACGATAGAAAGAGAATTAGCGGCTATAGTATATGGATTAAAAAAAGTTAAATTATTATTTGGATGGGCAAAAATTTGAAATACAAACGGATCATAATCCATTAATGTACTTAAAGAAAATGGTTGGTACAAACTCTCGTTTGACACGTTGGGCTCTATTTTTGCAGCTATTAAATTTTGAAATTACACATAAGCCAGGAAAATTACATGGAAATGCAGATGGTCTAAGTAGGAAGATTTAGAATCAGAGTTAGATTTTCTGTTTGGAATTTAGTGTTCAAAATTTTAACACTTGTAATTAGGGCGTTTTATTAAGATATTGCGCTGTATGTAAAAATTTAGTTACCTAGATTGTGTTATAGTGTTTTTTTTTCTTTTTTGAGTTAGTATTATATTCAAATATTTTAAATTTAAATTAATTGTTCTAGCATCAAAAATGTAACTTATTTTTATTCTTTTGATTAATTATGTGTAAGGAAAATTCTAAAAATTTCATATTTTTGGTATGTCCTTTGAAACTGAGAGTGGGTATTCTTGAATTTAAGTAGAACTTTCATAATTGGGTCAAAAGTGATATTTTATTGCTGATTTAATGGTGTGCTTGGCCTCTCGGGAAATCCATTAAAAGGTCTTATTACGTGATTTCATGCCAAATATTTCCTGTGGAAATCTCTTTTGGGGGGAGGTGTTGTGATATCGTACCTTCGCCACAAATTTTCGACGGGGAAAGCAACAGGCATTTCCGTGGAGGACAATAATCTTTTGTGTAAAGGCATGCAAGGGAAATACCAGGCATACTTCTACCCTTGGGATCTGCTCAACAGGGTATTTCCACTTTTCCAAGAAATAGGGAGGGCTGGACAATGTGTGGGAACTCTTCCCCAAAGTGAAAGAAAAAAGAGGCTCAGACAGGAGCTATTGTGGAGGCTGAATGGTAGACGGGGAGATACTGATGAAGTCAGGTTGTTTTTTACCAACGGAAGAGATGCGAGCAAAAATCGTTTACTCAGGTTGGCTATGAGAAGTATAGGACTGTTAATAAAAAGTGAGAGTGTCTACCTATGAATGGTAAAGTTTGTTATTCCATTTTTCAAATCTATTTTAGTTGTTCTAATAAAGGATTTTGGTAAAAAATATGTATTATTTTTCAACGATCATCTCACAAGAGCTTAGTGAACCAAAAAGCTCTGGCCCACTACATCACAGCTGGTTTAGACACTCTGGATTATTACAATGTTTCAGCTGATCGCTTTACACAAAGGAAGTGCGTTGAAGTAATTCTTTCAACAATAAATTTATGCTGTCTGCGCCATTAATTTGATTAAATAGATCAAAGGACCCACAAAGAAACAACTACATTAGATGTTCAATATTTTAAGGAAATCTGCGACAGTATGCCGGACTACATATTGAACAGCCTATGACTAAAAGTTTTTCAAAAAATAAAATTTCACGTTAAAGACTGGAAAACATTTAATAACACTTAGTTGAAATGGTTCTTTCTTTTTAATACTATTTTTTTTTTTATTCATTCCTAACATAAATATGGAATAAGTAAATTTATTTTAATGATGAGTTTTCCTTTTTCAGTTCTAAAAAATACTTTTTTTTAAAATAATTTCTTTAACATTTTTAAAGATCTCTTACTTAATACTGAAATTATAAAAGAAATGTAAACTTAGGATTTTACATTTCATAATTAAATTATTACGAAAAATGAAAAAGGTATGTAATTATAGAATTTTATCCTTAAATTTGATTTATTTTTATTATTTACATTTTATTTGTAGTAATTGTTATTTAATTTTCTTTATGTTAGCACATGTTTATTTAATTAGTAATAATTTGAATACCAACTTTACTTTTGTTTAATTATAAAAACTTCTGATATTGATAACATCCTCCCTATTATTCAATGGTTTTTATTTTCCAACATACCCCTGTTCCAATCAGCGTCGGAAAATTGAATGTCTAGTGAAGGGCCCGGCAACCTACGACTCGCGGGTCACCGAGTGGCTCATTCATTAATTTCAAGTAACCCATTTGAGTTCCGAAAAAAAGAGAATAATATATTAAAAGATCACCATTAAATAAAAACAATACATAGGACGCGTTTCGAGCTAAAAATATTAACAGCTCGTCATCAGCTACAGTAAACACATGTCCGTAAGGGGACAAGGTCAAAAATTAACTCAAAGGTGAAGAGTAGAGCTTGCAAAGAATGCGACAGATGGCGCTAGCTGAAAGGAGCACATGCAAAAGAAGAAAGTGTTGATAAAATGATAGAAGAGAAATTGATAGGGGGGAAATGGAAATAAAAGAAATAAACAAAATTAAAATAAAATAAAATAAGTAAATTAAAAAATATAATATAAATAATAATAAAAAATAAAGAAATATAAAAGAATAAAAGAAGAAAAAACCAAAAGATCCATTTTTTTATGACAAAATAAAAAGAAAAGAAGCAAGAGAAGAGGGAAGAGAATTACAAAAGTAATTTCCACGCTGGAGAGAGGAAAGGAGATGGTGAGAGATCATTAACAAGCTTATCAGAATTTTTAGAAATAAAATATGCTTCATGAAAATCCAAGTGAGAGGAAGAGGCAAGAGAAGGAATAATTTGGGCCATGGAGAAATTGAAACAATGACTGGAAGACCAACAGTGAGAGGGAATCGAAGATTTAGAGATTTCTTGATTTGCAATATAGCTCTGATGCTCGATCAGATTTACAAAGATGATCGATCGATTTTACAAAGATTTATTATTTTAATTGTTTCATATTGCCAGTTTTCGGTGCTGTTTCGCAATATATAAAAAGAAATTTTAAAAAATAAATATGAAACGAACATTTAAAGAAATGAAATGACACATTCCTTAAATTTCTAATAAAGTATTTAAAAATGAATATTCCAATTTTATTTAAAATAAATCCATGAGAAAAAGTGACCCCCAATTTGATATAAATTCTATATTAATAAAATCATTCAAAAATTGTGAGGCAATATTAAATCTTAATTATACATTAAATTCGTTTTGAGTGACGTAGTGTTAAATCTTAATTATGTGTTCATAAATTAAATTCGTTATTAGTGACACAATGTTAAATTTTAATTATGCGTTCATAAATTAAATTCGTTATGAGAGAGGTAATAAAAAATCTTAAATTAATTATTTGAAAATCTTAATTATACATTCATTTATTCGTTATGAGTTAGGCAATATAAAATTAATGTTGACATAAGTAAATCATTAATAGTGTTTCTATTTGAAATATATCTTTGAAAAAAAAAAGATCCAATTACGCTATACATAAATTTATGATTCGCATTAGCTAATCTTAATTTGTGATCCCCATTAGTCAATCGTAATTAAAATCTAATATCAAAATCACTGTGTTGAGGAAAAACCCTTATCTAGATTAAGTGAATCACTCAAAAGATGTGTGCAAGATAACGCATTTCAGTATAGTGAAAATTTTTATGCATAATTCAATATCCAAAATTTTTTCACTTAAAATCGAAAATTTACAAACAAATTTATGTGATAAAACAACGGACCCACATGGTCCAGTGGTTAGCGCAATGAGTTAAAAATGATAAGTCATTGCAAATGTTTGTGGGTTCGAAACCTAGAAAAAATTCAAAAGACATTTCTAACATTATTAAATAGGTTTACCACGCAATTGAAGGGTTGGAAAAAATTGAAAGTTGTCTAAAAACACGAGCTGAATTGGATAATCGGGTTTTTTAAGCCTATACGTGATATAGTTTCCCATAGAAGAAGCAATCACATCATTTTGATGATCTTTAAATTTGCATATCTTACTCATTATATGATGAGAATCATAGTTTTTCAAGTTGTGAAAAACCACAGGAATTATTTTTCATTGCTAAAAATCCGAGTTGCACTCTACGTGTGAGCTCCCCAAAAGGGACCCAATAGGTAATTATGGTCACGTGTGCGTTTATAACCTAAGGGTTGTTAACAAATATTAAACCGAAAATTCAAGCGCAAACTTCGCTAAATTTAATCATGAAAAGCCCTCTCATTAATAGTTTTAATTAATGTTAAAAACTCCAAAAATACTCACATGTACCCTCATTCCTATTTTAGATTCAAATTTTTTATTACTATTTTCCCCAAAAAATTTTGTCGCAGACGTCACTAAATTCAATTAAGTCACGAAAAGTCCTCTTATTAAATTTTTAATTAATGTTTAAAATTCCATTATCATCTAAAAATTCGCTTCGGCCGATTATCTGCACTAGGGATATAGGCCCGAGGGGGGAGTGCCCTTCGTGGGTATCTTTCTAAGGGAACCTAACGCATATTTACACATAGAAATCCATGGCTCGAAGAAAACCACGAAAACTCCGAACGATTAGGCCGACGGGCGCGATTGGGATCGAACCCAACACTTCACGTCTACCAGCTTCGTGAGCAGAACCTCTCAGCCACTGGTGGGGCAGTACTATTTAAAAATTCGCAGAAATAAATTCTAACACTAAATGACAAAAATTCACATGTGGCCTCATTCATAATTTTAATTAATACTAAATATTCCAGTGCATACGTCACTAAATTGAATCGCGTAAAGTCCTCTCATCAAATTTATGTTTAAAATTCCATTTTTATCTAAAATTTTGCGCTAAAAAATATTTAAAAGTCTCCCAATTAAAATTATTAATTAACGTTAAAAATTCGATTGCTAAGGGAAAATCGCGTAAAAGAAAAAATATTTTTAAGTTCTCAAATTAATATTAAAAATCGCCACTAGTAATAACTCTAGCACAAAAATTGCGCCCCTAAAAATAACACCGAAAACTCAAGTGCGCTAAAAAATAAATGTCCGAAAAAAAAAATCCATCGCAAAAATTATTCCCTAAAATTAAAGTCTCCTAATTAAAATATCTTAATTATCATTAATTTATTTTTTTTACAAGTTAAAATATCACCAAAAACTGTAGTGCGCTAAAAAACTTAATGTCCGCGAAAAAAAAAAAAAAAAAAAAAAATCTATCTCCTAAAATTATTTTCAGAAAATTTTAAGTTTCGCCATTAAAATTTCTTAATTAATTATCATTAATGAATTTTTCAAATGCAAAAATATCCCTTCGTACTGTAGTGCGACGAAAAGAAAAATCATTATCCCCCAAAAATTCTATCTCAAAAATTACCCCCAAAAGTTAAAGTTCCCAATTAAAATTTCTTAATTATCATTAATGAAAAAATCAAACTCAAAATAACCCCTCACACTAAAGAACGGTGAGAAAAAAAAAAAATCTATCTCCTAAAATTTTAATCTTTCAAAATTACCTCCAAAAAAAGTTAAAGTCCTACAATTAAAATTTCTTAATTATCATTAGTAAAAAAAATATCCAACTCAAAATATCCCCTCGTACAATAGAACGGCGAAAGAAAAAAAAAATCAATGTCCCCGAAAATTTCAATCTTCAAAAATTACCCCGAAAAAAGTTAAAGTCCCCCAATTAAAATTTCTTAATTAATTATCATTAGTAAAAAAAAAAAAAAAAAAAAAAAATCAAACTCAAAATAACCCCTCGCACTGTAAACGTTGAGAGAAAAAAAAATCTATCTCCTAAAATTTTAATCTTCAAAAATAACCCCAAAAAAGTTAAAGTCCCCCAATTAAAATTTCTTAATTATCATTAATGAAAGAATCCAACTGAAAATAACACCTTGTACTATAGTACGACGAAAAAAATCAATCTTCAAAAATTTCTATTTTCAAAAATTATCCCGAAAAAAGTTAAAGTCTCCCAATTAAAATTTATTAATTAATTATCATTAGAAAAAAATTAAACTCAAAATAACCCCTCGTACTAGAAGATGACGCATAACCTTGACCCCGCCTCCAAGAGTACGCCGCATGACCTTCATACCAAATGCAGAGGTCGTGCTGCACACGCAGAGGTCATTCAAGATCGTGCCACCGTGCCACTTATGTAGAACGCCCATTTTATATATACTAACGAAGTTATATTGTGTCGCCCTGTAAATGAATAATAACTATTCTTTGCACCGTATATTCTACAGCATGCATACTTTAAAGCACTTGATAAATGCATATGAATTTTATTATGTTTGAAAGCATGTGACATCTTTAAAAACCATTTTAAACGATTTTTTCTCATAGGCCGTAATGTAACGGAAAACTTTAGACTGTCCCTGTAAATGAACTAAACATCGTAGAAACTTTATTTGAAATAGGGATCGTGCTATGGTAGAGGTCACTAACATCCAAAAATTTCAGAACGATCCGACTATATTTATGAGAGTTAGAGCGCGGACAGACGGACAGACGACCAAACG
Source organism: Maratus speciosus (assembly GCA_963932465.1). Taxonomy (NCBI): domain Eukaryota; kingdom Metazoa; phylum Arthropoda; class Arachnida; order Araneae; family Salticidae; genus Maratus; species Maratus speciosus. The sequence goes on along the minus strand of OZ010790.1, from coordinate 168,935,747 downwards.
GCCAGACAAACCGAAGTCATAAACACTTTTCAACTTTGTTGGAAAATGTTAAAAAAAGAAATGCCCTAGACAGCGGAATACAAGCACGTGTTCCACATCTTGCTCCTCCCTGGAGGTTTTTTTTTTTTTTTTTTTTTTTTTTTTTTTTCCGTAGTCGCCTATTCTGTATCTAACATATTCAATATTTAGTAACACATGCGTGGTAATCATTGCATCATTCCGATGGCTAGAAAACCCATTAGAAAAAAAAAATAGAACATTTTTTAGGAAATATTTTGATAATATTTCGTATAAATGTTTTAATATTAAGTGTAACCTGTTTATGCTTTTTAAAAGAACGGCATATTGAAAGAAAGGTTATAGAAGAATGTTTAAGTCAATGTGTAAATATTTATCCATATATTTAAATAGTTTTACTTACTTTAATCACAGAAAACACTACAAAATATTTTTAAATTTTTGCACTTACGACAATCCTCTTTTATGTATAATGCGTAAAGCACTTAAAGTTAAAGATATAAATGCTATACCTTAAAATGAAGAAATGTGAAGTAAAAAGCACTTGATCAGAAAAAAATAAAATAAATAAATCGAAATAAAAAACTGTACACACCTATTTTTGTACTTTTATTTACAATGAATATAAATATATTTGCATAATAAAGAAATACATATCACTTCTCTCTCTCTTTCTGTTATTTTTTGTTTTATTTTATTTATTTATATTATTATTATTTTTTTTTTTAAGCTATCGGAGTGTTTGGATTTCATCATTCTTAAGTTAAAATAGCAATTGAACACTTTCCGAAAATTTTAAAGAGAGATACTATTTAAAAATTACAAAAAACGATTTTAAAGATATAAAAGGGATGATCAAAGGAGTCAAGTTATCTTACTTTGGTTATGTGCATTTTATAACAATTAACAGATATTTAATCGCGTATGTGTTTCTTATTACAAAAGAAAATTTTTCTGGAATAAAAGATATCCTCTATGTTTTAAAAAATAGCATTATCAAAACTATTATATAAACTATTATATTATATAAACTATTATATCTTCATTCCTAAATCTGAAAAATACAGTAGCATATAGAACGATGCTGTTTTAATTATTCGATCACTGCTGTAAATGTTCACACCCAAAGCACTATCACATTTATCTTATGTATCTTAGTAGCTAGGCTTCTTCAGTTGGAAATCAATATATGCCTCACCCTTCTTGCAACAGATGGCGCTACAATATCGGCCGTCTCCTTTGTCGTTCGATATTGCCACTACAATACAAGTAATTCTGAGATCGGTAACAGCAGTTGCTAGAACTTGCTGATGGCTATGGCTGCGTTCGTAAGAACTCGCAATTTCGCCATACGGAGGGGTTAAAAATTATCCATAATAAATAAAAAAAAGTGATTAAATTGCAGAGGATATTTTTAAAAAATTTTTCAAAGCAGATGAAGAATTTGGATTGCGGTCGCAGTTTGCTTTACGGTAAGATTCTTTGTAAAGTGTACTGTGGCTCTGTTGCTAGTGCTTAATGTAAAAACTGCGCTTTTAAATAAGCATTGTTTTACTAAGTGTTAATTTAACGCCTCATTAAAAGTGGATTTATTTTAATATTTACTCTACAAAAAAAAAAAAAAAGTGACACTTAAAAATGAAATAATTAATGAGGCATGGAATAGTTACGTTTCACGGAGAATTTACGCCTATAAGATAATGTGGAGAAATTGAAGGATAAAATAAAGAAGAAATGCGTAAATTTTGATCTTAAAAAAAAAAAAAAAATCCTTCTATTAAATTACTTCATGGATTTTATATGTTTTGGGATACAAGATACTTATAAAGTATCTATAGAGACAATTTAATTTTGCACTGACGTAGTTGCATGAAAACCAGCATTTATGACTGAATATATTTTGTTTTTATTTTGAATGTTTAAAACTTTTTTAATGCATTTGCATGTTCTGCTTCAGTTTTATGACATTTTTATCATGCTTTGAAAAAAAAAAAAAAAAATGAATAATATTTTGCTATACATTATTCTTCTTCCACTTCTTATTATTAAAAGTGGATTCAAATAACAATGTAAAACTGACTCATTATGTAGTGAAAATATGCGCTAAAGCCGGAAACCATCTTGTATAAAACTCCATAATACAATGAAGCACTTTTTATAAGTTTCACAATGGGCTGTCATTTTAAAATGTATCACTTGAAGAAAAAAAAGTATGAATGAAAATCGTTTTCTCAACCATAATGCATAATAAAAATTCATATCAATTAATAATTCTACTAATATATTTTTAGAAAGGTAATATTATTACCACAATATATTACTCGTATTCCATTTCTAGTAAATGTAGATTAAATGGTGGCATAAAACTGAAAAGTTAATTACATGTTATCGATTGAACGTATTTATAACACTATAAAAATGTGTGATAAAGGCGGAAAATCATCTGATATAAATTGTCACAATATAGTAACACCCCATTTATATGTTTCATATTTGACCGATTCTAATTGCACAGTGTAAAAAATTTATAAACTAAAATAATTTCGACTCACTGATACATAATGAAACGTTATATCAATTCAATAAAATTCTTATACTTTAAAAAAATTTACTAATATAGGGATACTAGGAATTAATTGTCTTCGTTTTCGAGTAATGATACATGAAATAATGTTGCAAAGCTGGCGCGTTAATTGCATGGTTTTAATTAAACATATTACTAACGCTACAAAAAATAAGTGTTGAAGCCAAAAAACCATCTCGTATAAAATTTTTCAACAAAAAGAAAAAAAATCTATAACGAAAAGAATGTATAAATGAAAATTCACACTTATTCATAATAAAAACTCATATCAATTAATAAAATAATAATAATATATTTTGAAAAAAGCTGAATAATACTTCATATTGTTGGCAATAGATAAATGGATTATATAAATCTGACAAGTCAGTTATATATTATTGATTAAACGCACGTTAATGCTATTAAAAAGTGTAAGTAACTTTTTTAATTGAACACGCGTAAATGCATTTTTTAATTGAAAAGAAATGTTATTCTTTGAGCTGTTTTTAGAATTTGAAAAACAATTTAAAACTAATACCTTTTCTAAATATGAACCCTCTTGAAATGACAAAAGTTTGAATGAAAAATTGAAAAAAAAAAATAAAAAATTGGACAAATTAAAAAAATATGTAGTCTGTACACAATAAGCTCGTGAAGTATGTCCATAGAAAAGATTAAATTCCTATCGATAGTCTTTGTTCCTATAGAGCTTTTTTAATGAAACTATTTCGACCTACTTCAACATTAAATAGTTTTTTAAATAGATCTTAGATTTAAAAACTGTCTGCTTTAACATGTATATCAAACACTTATCTATAATGCCACCATTTTACATATTTTTGTATGCAATAGTTTTCTTAATATTATCATAGAAAGACCTCCGGTCACAAAGAATTCATTTACGGCAGTGACAGCATTAGTTACTTTTTTTAGAATAGGGAGGTACAGTGATTTCAGAATGACCATAACTTCACTGTAACAATGATCGGAAAGGACACTTTAAACACGATACAGAAGAAATCTCAAAATTTTGTTTACGCATTTCCTAATTGTTCTAAGTGACTCCTATTAGTCACACAGAAAACACCCAAGTGATAGTGCACTTTTGAGTCCTGAACGGATCGGATTGTAACCAGACGCGAACCCAAAAATCTTGCTTAAAATCAACCCGAAACCCGATCAGAACCTGACAAAAGAAAATATCGTCGACCCTAAAACCCGAATCCTGAAATATTCGAACCCTAACGCGACGTGAAGAAAAAATAATCCATATTTTAATACAATCAGGGAAAAGTAGTTTACAATTATATCCCTAATATCAATTTTTTTTCGATAAAAATAAACATACAGTCACTCAATAATATTCAAATGTATAGTTTTTTCAATTGAAAAGGACTTTCTTTTGAAAAAACGGGTCAACCATACCCACACTCAAAGAGAATCAAAACTCAACCCGAAATGGACCGGAACCCGAAACATTTAAACTCAACCTGACTCGAACCATTCTCCAAATGAAAAAAATAGGTGTCAAAAGCAAAATGAACCAAACCGCAGGTCGGGTTGGTTTCGAATAAAATCGGGTTTCCCTACCCGATGCAGGACGCTAGTTCATTTCGTTCCAGATATTGTGACCGCTTTGTGCATGACTCTTTGTGACTGTTTTTATCGCGAATTTTTTTTTTTTTTCCGCTAACAACAGTATAGGAACTGAAAATATGCATACAGAATACGCTGACCTCAATGCTATACGAATGTGCTTCTGTCTGGCGTAAAATGAACTATTTTATAGATTTTTTCTATGCGTTTTAAAGGAGCCATTTAGAAATATTATCTAGCACGCAAACAAAACTTTGGGTGTTCTTCTATATTGTGTTTAAACCTTTTCTTCCTATGATTGTTTACAACGAAGTTATTGTCATTTGTAATAGGGACAAATGACAAATGACAAACGACATTCTTTTTTAAACACCTTATATAGTTTAATAATATAAGGTACCCTTACGTGTGCGATTAAGATAATTTAAATTATTGTGATATTAATTGTGATGTTATTTAAATTAGTGTGGTATTAACTACATATTTATAAAATTCGATCAATTTCGGAGGAAAAAAATTCTCATTTTTTTCGGTGAAAGATTTTTTATGTTGAGTAAAATATGTGTATGAAAAGAACAAAGATAATTTGAAAAAAAAAATGACATTAATTTTTTTTTTAATCGTATAACGTTTCTTAATATGCATATAAACGACTACAAAATCTATTATTATATTTAATTGATTTAATTAAACAAAACTGTTGTGATATTAACTTATTTTTTTATCCTTTGATCCTCTTCACAAAATTAATGTCCTTCTTTCTCATGAAGTAGTTTTCCGTAGATTAAAAAGTTACACAGGAAAGGCACCTAGAAAATTTGAGGGACGTTCAAAATATATTTTAATCATCCGTATCTTTATATAAAAGAGTAATACGTTTTTTTAATGAAATTTAAATAGATTTAATTGAGCAAAATTATAATTATATTAATTGCGTTTTTGTAACATTTGATTCTTTTCAGAAAATTCTTCTTCTTTCTCATGAAGTAATTTTCCCGTAGAATAAAAAGATACATAAGAAAGGCACATAGATAATTTTAAGAACAGTAAACATTTATTTTAATCATCCGTATCTTTATATAAACGTGTAATATATTTTTTTTTATGAAATTTAAATAGATTTAATTGAGCAAAATTTTAATTATATTAATGACATTTTTATAACATTTGTTTCTCTTCAGAAAATTATTCTCATTCTTTCCCATGAAGTAATTTTCCGTAGAATAAAAATATGCATAAGAAAGGCACATAGAGAATTTTTGGAACATTACAAATTTATTTTATTCATCCGTATCTTTATATAAACATGTAATATATTTTTTATAAAATTTAAATAGATTTAATTGAACAAAATTATAGTGATATTAATGACATTTTTATAACATTTTATTCTCTTCAAAAAATTATTCTTATTCTTTCACATTAAGTAATTTTCCTTAGAATAAAAAAATACATAAGAAAGGCAGATAGAGAATTTTTGGAACATTGCATATTTATTTTATTCATCCGTATATTTATATAAACGTGTAATATATTTCTTATGAAATTTAAATAGATTTAATTGAGCAAAAATTAAATTATTTTAATTATATCTTTATAACATTTGGTTCTCTTCAGAAAATTATTCTCATTCTTTCCCATGAAGTAATTTTCCGTAGAATAGAAATATACATAAAAACGGTAGAATTTTGAGAACAATAAAAATTTATTTCAATCATCCGTATCTTTAAATAAACAGGTAATATATTTTTTTATGAAAATAAAACAGATTTAATTGAACAGAATTATAGTGATAGTAATGACATTTTTATAACTTTTTATTTTTTTCAGAAAATTATTCTCATTCTTTACCATGCAGTAATTTTTCCGCAGAATAAAAATATACATAAGAAAAGCACATAGAGAATTTTTGCAACGGTAAAAAGTTATTTGAATCATACGTACCTTTATATAAACATGTAATATATTTTTTATGAAATGTAAATAGATTTAATTGAGAAAAATTATAGTGATATTAATGACATTTCTATAATATTTGATTATCTTCATAAAATTATTCTCATACCTTTCCATGAAGTTCGCTTTCCATAGACTACGAGACAGACAACAAAGGAACCAAGAGAATCTGAAGGAAAATAATATATATATATATATTTTTACAAAAATATTAGTCTATGGATTTTCGAGTTAAAAAGACATATACTAAAAATTTTAAATTTACTTGTGTTAGCATAAATTTAAGATTTTTATCAGAAAACTTGGAAATAAATTTGAATTAAGATTTTTTAAAAATATAATTGTAATAAAGAATTTAGAAATGTTTTTATGTATAATTGGAGTTGGAATTTAAAAAATACTTGCATTGCAGAAATGAATATTTTTGTCATTAAAGATACAGACGTTAATTAGGAATTTGGATCAAAAGCGTATGATTGAATTTTAAAATACAGGGATATTACTTAATTTAAGTATTCTGTCGTTAGAAACGGACAAATAAATTGAAATTAAGATAAAAACGTATAACTGGAATCAAAATTTACGTATATCATATAAAATGAACCATTTTTATTAGTAAAAAATTAAGAAATAAAAGTTTTGAAAAGTATAACTGAAATTATAAAAATACTTGCATCGCAAACCTAAAACTTTTTGTCGTTAAATAAAGAAATGAATTACAAATTATTATCGAAATCATATAATTGGAATTACAAATTTACGTGAGTGACATAAATGGACAAATTGTATTATTAGTAAGTCGGGAATTAATATTTTTTAAATGTATTACTGGAATTATAAAAGTATTTGCACCGCAAAATCTAAACTTCTTGTATTGCGTATTAAATGGGTAAATTTTGTAATTAGTAACTAAAGAATTGGAATTTTTAAATTTCCGCAAAATTTAAACTTCTTGTCCTTAGAAATAAAGAAATTAATTACAAATTAATGTCAAAATCGCATAACTGGAACTGAAAATTTACATGTATGGCATAAATGGACACATTTTATCACTAGTAACTTAGGAATTGATATTTTTAAAATGTATATTTGAAATTATAAAAATATTTGTACCGCAAAATTTAAACTTTTTTTCGTTAGAAATAAAAACATTAATTACAGATTAATGTCAAAATTGCATAACTGGAATGGAAAATTTGTGTGTGTAGCATAAATGGACAATTTTTTTCATTGGTAACTTAGAAAATAATATTTTGTAAATGTACAACTGAAATTATAAAAATATTTGCATCGCAAAATTTAAACTTTTTGTTTTTAGATATAAAAAAATTAATTACAAATTAATGTCAAAATCCTATAACTGGAATTAAAAATTTGTGTGTGCGGCATAAATAGACATATTTTATCATTAGTAACTTAGCAATTAATATTTTTTAAATGTACAATTAAAATTATAAAAATATTTTCATCGCAAGATTTAAAACTTTTGTCGTTAGAAATAAAGAGGTTAAGTACAAGATAATGTCAAAATCGTATAACTTGAATGAGAAATTTACGTGTGTGGCATAAATGGACAAATTTTATCATTAGTAACTTATAAATTAATATTTTTTTAAATGTACAATGGAAATCATAAAAATATTTGCACTGCAAAATTTAGACCTTTTTGTCGTTAGAAATAAAGAAATTAATTACGAATGAATTTCAAAATCGTATAATTTGAATTGAAAATTTACGTGTGTGACATAAAGATACAAATTTTATCATTAGTAACTTAAAAATTAATATTTTTGAAATGTGCAATGGAAATTATTAAAATATTTGCACCGCAAAATTTAAACGTTTTGTCTTTAGAAATAAAGAAATGAATTACAAATTAATATCAAAATCGTATAACTGGAATTAAAAATTTCGCATGCATAAATGAAACATATATAAAAAAAAAAGCACAGAAGCAAATTAGTATTAAGTTCAAAAACATAAGTTTGAATTACAATTCACTTACGTCGTGGATGAGAAATATATTTTTTATTGATTTATATGGGATTGAATTGGAAATTAAGATATAAGAGGAAAAAAATCTGAAATGATCCCACTCGACTTCCTGAATTCGTTCCAGACTACTATGCATTCAAATAAATAGTAATATAAGAATAAAAAAAAAAAAATAAAAAAACAAAGATTCTAGTTTTACACAGTTGAAATGTTTCCACTTTTTAAAATGGTATCATATTAAAATGAAACTATCACTGCCATTCATAAATCTCAAACTGTTTTACAAAATTATGACGTAATGTATTATATGAACTTTTAAAAAAAGTTCACTGTTTTACTTTAAAGGTGACTAAAATAATAAAAGAGATGTAGAAGTTAAAAATATACATTTTTTAAAAACTTCTTAGTACTTTCAAGCTTTTCCAAACTCTTCATCAGAGAATATTTTAATAACTACTTCGTTTTGAAAATGAGAGAGCGAATAATTATTAGAGTTGAACATAGAAGTAGAAGTTTCTTGTATTGAATTTTATTACAGAAAATATATATTATTATTAACTGCAGTTACATACTACTGCTACTTCCACTTTCAACTCTAATAATTATTGGCTCACTCATTTTCAAAACAAAGTCACTTATTCGTATAAATAAACAGAAATTAGTTATTAAAATATTCTCTGATGAAGAGCTTGGAAAAGCTTGAAAGTACTAAAAAGTTTGAAATAAAATGTATATTTTTTAACTTGTAACATATCTTTTATTATTTTAGTCACATTTTAAGTAAAAAGTGAACTTTTTAAAGTTCATATTGTATATTTTATGTTTGAATCAAGGTAAAATATTGCGTTTCGCCTTATGATAATATTATGACTTAATTTTCAATGAATTTTCGTTTTGTAGGTGCTGAAATTATGACATGCTATTTAAAATTAATTGAAATTGAATTTACAAATAAATAAATAAAATGAAATAAAATAACCTCACTGTAATCTATTTTTCTTTGCTTTGTAAGGAAATTTTTTTTTTCTTTTTTTGCTAAATTAAGTCAGGTTCTAGTGAAACATGATTCTTGTATCAACATCAGATGAGCGTGAAAAATAAAAATATTTAATTGAATAACTAAGTTAAAAAAGAAAATTCTTATCGGTTTTCTTTGGTCACAAAATGGTTGAAAAATAGTTTAAAATTGTTGAGTTACAAAACCCGTCGTCAGATTTGTACAAAAATAAATAAGAGATCTTGTGACTGTGACCTGTAGCATATTCACCAAATTTGTGCTAAATCGAAAGCATTCATAGTTTGGGCGCTATCGTGTTCACCCACACACACACATACGTACATACCTACACCATTGAAAAAACACCAAAACACGGACTCTGGAAACCAGAAAACGTAATAAAATACCAACATACACGCATAAATACACACACACAAATAGAATCATTGTAAAAAATGGGGAAACGGAGTCAGGAAACCTTAAATTAGAAAAATATACCAACATAACCATAAATCGGTCTATAATCATGATTAAAATAGTTTCTTACGCTATTACACTGTAAAAAAGAAGATGCAAATCTGCAAAACAAGTTTTTGTAAAGCTACAGCTACCGTGTATGATTACTAAAATTTTATGTGTACATTGTACAAAAAGAAAAAAAAAAAAAAAAAAAAGATGTAAATCTACAGAAATCTGTAACTAAAATTTTATCGGTAACCTGGGATAATTACATGAATTTTTTTTTTATTGTTGTTGCAGTTACATAAAAAATTCTAAGCATCCCAGTTTTCTAGAAAATTTTTAGAAACCTCCTAGATTTTTTTTTTACAGTGTAAATTTCTCAAAAATAAAAAATACCAGTCACGTCATCAAAAAAGCGTATTTATTACGAACTTTCTGTTATTTCATCAGATTTTTCCCATAAAATAAACCGTTCATAGATATTTTTCGGAGAACAATAAATTATCAGTTTTCTTTGGTCACAAAACGGATTAAATTAGTTTACAAATGGTTTATATAACAAATTTGTATTTCGATTTGTACGAAAATGAATACAGCTCTTGTGACAGTTGTCTGTAACATATTTGCTAATTGAAAGCTTTATCGAAAGCACAGTTTTGACTCTATCGTGTTCATTGCCACACATACATACATACCAACATCAACATATGCAATCGTTATAAAAGTAGCAAAAATATATTCAAAGAAACCCGAATGTAAAAGTATACCAATATTTCCATGATCGGGTTTTTTATCATTTTTACAATACTTTCCTAACACTATATGTCGCTCAAAAGTAAAAAATGTAAAAATTAGCCTTTAACATATTCGCCAAATTCAAGCTCAATCGAAAGCACAGTTTCTACGCTAAAAACACCAAAAACGGTTCCTAGGGATCTGAAAAAAAAACAAAAAAAACACCAACATTCAAGCACGCATAATACATGTATATGGAATCATTATAAAAGTAGCAAGAATTGATTCAAGGAAACCCAAATGTAAAAATTTACCAATTTTTCCATAATCGGTTTTTTTTATCATTGATTACAATACTTTGCACTATTTTTTACAATACTTAACACTACATGTTGCCCAAAAGTAAAAAATGTAATAAATAGTTCAACATGCTCGAAAATTGAAGTTCAATCGAAATCACAGTCTCGACACTATAAACACCAAAAACGATTCCTAGGGTTCTGAAAACATAAAATATTTTTTAAAAAGTTCATATACACATATGCATATGGAATCATTGTAAAAATAGCATAAACGAATTCAAAGAACAATAAAATCTATACTAAAATTTGTATAATCGGGTTTTTATCAAAATTACAATATTTTTCTTACACTATATCTCTGTAAAGTAAAATAAATAAATAAATAATTTTTTTTTTAAATCTCATAAATGAAAACTATATTAAGTGGTGTTTGAATGCTCGTAGTATTTTGCATACTGATGCAAAAAATACATACTGAATATATTTTTAAAAATGTAAAACCAAGTGTTCGACAAAAAAGAAATATAATTCTTTGTGAGGGAAGGGGAGAATTAAGATGAGATTGTATGAACGAAAGGGGAAAAAAACTGAAGAAAAGAGGAAACAAAAAGAAGAAATGCCGTGAGTTTGAAAACAAGAAAAAGGTGGAGTCTTTAACAGCATAAAGTCGTTGTACAGTTTTACGTTTCCTTTCTAGCTGATCTGCGTTTGGTACTGAAGTAAGCTAATTAAAAAAACAGAGCTTTATGCGTCTAAATGTCACTGCTCTGATATTACATGATTTTCTGATGATAAATAAGCAAAAGAGAGAAAATAATTAATCAAAAGAAAAGTATTAAAAAACTCCTAAGCAAAGTATTCTTATATACGTAGAAATTGTGACCTTAAATCAAGTAAGAATCTCTAGTAAATGGCAAAGTGGTATCCTTTTTTTATTTTTGGTTTTCAAAGAATGTATCGTATTGATGTAACAGTAAAGGATTATAAAGCTATAAAACATACGAAGACCCCACCCAAAATTTTCTATGCCTTTCATCGTGCTTATGTAGTAAGGGTGTGAGTAAAAACTCTAAAAATAGGCAACAACATTTTATTTATTTCATTAGAGATTGTGGTTTAAAAAAGATTTAATTTCTATAACATAAAATCTTTTTTTAGTTGCTAAAAGATGTAAATTAAAACTTAAGAACAGTAAAAATAGGTTTATTCGACTGTTTACATGTTTCGACTTTACCCGAGTCATTTTCAAAACAAATAAATAAAAATATTCGAAAATTGCACGGTCTATGAATCGTCATCATTCAATTTTCCTAGTTCTTTCATTACATGCACGTCATTTTTTTATTGTTTATTGTTATTAACACACACATCTGACTTGTGTGCTTGACATCTAGGTCCGCTTATAAGTCATCGTCAATATACAGGGACGAGATAGCACAATGAAATTTACAACACAGGGAAATTACATCCGGGAGCTCCACAGGGAGTGTGCAATGGAGCCAGCGAGAATCGAACTCGCAGACCTCTGCCGCTCTCAATGCTTGGCGGCTGGCAGCGCGGTGTCCTAACCGCTCGGCCACCGAGCCCCCCGCCGTCATTTTTGACTTGGATGTTTATTTTATTCTTGTAACCATTGAGTGGCTCGAGCCATAATTTTGGTAAGTTAAATGAAGCTGCATCGTTACATATTGAAATTTTGTATGTTACAATCTCTATGGTTTATCTTATAATGGGTAGATAGTATAGTACAGGGCTTCCACAGGCGGCTATTTTTATATTCTGAAAATATTTTTGTTTTGAAAAAGTTGTGCGAAATACTATTAAAAAATAGTCGCCTGTGGCAGCCCAGTATAGACTGGAGGTAAAAATTATCTTACTGTCATTGAAATTTACATACCACATACGCTGCATAGACCGTGCAATTTTAGAATATTTTTATTTATTTGTTTAGAAAATGACTCGGGTAGGGTCGAAACTTGTAAACAGTTAAATAAACCTGTTTTTACTGTATTTTTCAGTTTTAATTTACACTTTATAGCAACTAAAATTAGTATAAAATCTCTCTTCAATAATAAAATCAAAATTAGTACTTAAGGGGTCCGGGACACATTTTAAAATAATTTTTATTTATTGAGTTAAAATTATGAATTTTTTTGCGATGGTTAACCTTATCATTTGTAAACAAAATCACAAAATCACATAATAAAACTTCTCAGATTTTTTTTTTTTTTTTTTTTTTTTTTTTTTTTTTTTTTTTTTAATTTATTCAAAAAGTGGGGTAATTTAAAATCGTTATAACTCGAAATATTATTTATAGAATTTCATTTTTTTTTTCATTTAAATAAACAGAAATATATAAGTTTTAATTTTGATTGAACGGCATTTTTAAAAATATTAATTTATAAAAAAAATTAAAAATATTTAACGAAAAAATTTCAAAAAAAGTGGCGCAACTTTTTTTTTAAAATCATATTTTCAAAAGTAAATATATTTTTTTTTTAAATATGCTGAATCAAAATTAAAGAAAATAATAGAAAAAGTTATGTTCCAAGTTTGAACCCTGTATCTTTAACGGTTCTCGAGTTAGAAGAATCTAAATATGAGAAATGGTGAAAAAACCTATCATGAAGAAAAACGCATTTTTACAAGAAATCGTTTCCATGACAGCCATTGCTTGAAAGCAAGATTTTGAAAACAAACCAAAACAAAAATATTAATATTTTTTGTTCTAATTCAGATAGAAACATGATTTAAATGTCATTTTAAGCAGGAAAACAAAGAGAATTTTTTATGAAATAAAATGTTTTTACAAAATTTGAAGATTTTTGTGTCCCCCCTTAAATTTAAAAAAAGAAAGAAAAAATTCTCTACAAATTTAAATCTCAAAAAAAAAAAATGTAATATTTTTTTCGCTAATATACAGGATGTTGCCAAATTTGACCGCCAATATCAGGGGGATGATAGTAGGCATTTGGAGAATGAAAAATTGCCATTAATTTATGTATGCATCTTGCCGAACGAAACTTTCAATACTGACCCCTTTAACCTTCCGTCCTCTGTGCCTTGCGTCATAAGCTTCGCCACTTACGCATAAGCGGAGAAGTTAAGGGGGACGAAATTAGAAAAAGGGGACGAAATGTGGGCACTTTGCCCTAAAGGAAGCTACAAAAAATTTAAGACACCCAAAAGCCTTAATGAAATTTTTAGACGTGTTTAATCGCCCTTGTGTACTCAATGTGTGAGTAAAAATTATGCAACAATCGAAAAAAAAAAGAAAAGAAAAGTTGAAAATTTCATCCGAGAATGTAACCTGACAACGAGTAAATGCCTACAATGTAAAACCTACTTTAAAACTGAGTAAAATAAATCGATCGAGAGCATTTCCATAAATCACAAAGCACTAAATATGTGAAGAAACAAATTATAATACTGTAAAATATTCGAACATTGTGGTGGACATAAAAAATACATTTTATTACGTTTATGTAGCAATGGTAAGAGTTCTACATGCAAAACTAAAATCAGAACGATTATTGATTTTCTTCATTTTTTTCCTGTAGACTGTGATTAAAAAGAGTAAATTCCAACAATGTAAAAACCCATATATGAATTTAAGAACAAAGTTTTTATATTAAAAAAGTATTAACATTTTCATATTTTTATGAAAATATTATATGCATAAAGAAAGCAAACTTAAAGAATTAAAAAAACCGACATTTTCTGTCATGGTATTGTGCTTGAGCAATAAATGAGTTCATGAAAACTTTTAATTATGTTTATTTCTTTTGAGATTGTAACCTGAAAACAAATGGAAATCTGTAACGTAAAATATGTTTTAAAAAAATACGAATCCTACAAGGTTTCTATAAATCACAATCAGAAAATACTATATATTTAATAGAACGTGCATTTTTAATTAATGTATTTTTTATATAAAGGAACGCATTGTAAAATTCTAAAACATCCGACGGCTATGCTAGAGGTCTGCACGTGCCCGGACTTGGCCCGAGGCCCCCGTACCCGGCCAGGTCCGGTCCGCGGGCCAGCGAAATGAAGGCTAACTTTCAAACGGGCCGGGCCGGCAAAAAAAAAAATTCAACGGGCCTGCATGGCCGGGTCGAACTGGTAAAAAAAATTAAGCGGGCCTACCGTCCCGATATAAAATTTGAATGAAGCCGATAAAATATGAGCCATTTTCAATGAATATGACTGTCGTGAGAAGAAGTATAAATGTGCGTTACGAGTCGATGCGAGTTTGACAACATCAATACAGAAATATATTCTACATAGTTGTGCCGGCACAGAGCTGGTCTTAATCTTTCTCAGGATGTGTAGAACAGGCAATATGTTTGTAGAAGTATTAATAGCGATCATGAACTTGTGTTAACAGTGTCTTTGGAAATATGCCCTAAGGTGGTTCTCAAATTCACGGCTCAACAATGCGAAACTCTCCGAAATATTTTTAACTGTAAAGGGATAAAATTGAAAGGCCTGAATATTGAAGGGATTTGGAATCCAATAGCGTTTTCCATTTTGATAAATTACTTACAGATATATAAAAGATTCTTGTCACGTGACTGTAGGTTTTTCTCCTTTCGCGTGCTGTTGCTTCCAGAAATTCGATTCAAAACACTAACTTTGGCAGCATTTTCTCAAATTCTCAGCCATTTACATAGTTTCTGAATAAAAATACCTGATAATATTACACATTTCCGAAAAGAAATGAATTAAGAATTGTGTCAGAATGTAGCTCCTTTGGATTTGAGAAACGCCTTAAAAAATGAAACCGAAATATTTTCGAAAAATCTACTTTTTATTATACAGCTTCAAAAGTTATCACGTTTTTAACCCTATAATCTAAAGTATACATTAATTTTTTAATCACACCTTATTTGAATTTTGAAAGGTCTAAAATTAAGTAATCCTTAATGTTACTATTGTGTGTTTTCTGTTTTGCGAGCACATAGTAATCTAAAATATACTGTAAAATGTACCCATAAATATGTATATAGTATTCATTAAAAGAATTTTAATTGTATGTCGATAAAAAACGTAATTTTTTGTAGAAATTGAGTCGGGCCGAGCCGGGTCTGGAAATTCTGACCCGTGCAAACCTCTAGGCTATGCTGGGCATTCACATACATTATATTGTTTAATGTAGCAAAGGTAAGATTAAAAACTAAAATCAGGAAGATAATTTTTTTTCTTTTCTTTTTCCCTGGAGACTGTAATTAAAAAGGATGAATTCCAGCAACGTAAAAACTCACTAAAAAATATATGAATTCAAGGAGAAAGTTTATATAAAACACAAAAAGTTTTAAAAAATTCATAAATATTATAAGCATAAAGAAAGCAAAGAGAAAGAATTAAGAAAACAAAATTTTTCTCAATCGAGACGCCAGTACTATTTCCGTATTTTAACGGAAAATTTTCCCCGTAAATTCCAGATAAACGAAAATTTTATTGTAATTTATGGGGAAAATAGTACTGGAGTCTCGATTGCCAGTAGAATGTCCGTTTTTTTTTGTTTTTTTTAGTGTTGTGCTTGAACAATAAGTGCGTTCATAAAAACTTTCTATTATGCTTATTTCATTAGAGATTGCAACCTCATTGTAATTTTCGGCAAATTTTACCGTAGCATAAGCGAAATCATTCGATCAACTATAATTTAGTAATTATGAAGGTCAAAAGCTTCGTACTCCTAATATTAATCTTTAATGCATGATGTTTTATTTTGTTTTATTATAACATTATATTTGATTCTATTTTTATTAATTATCCACTAGAAAAATACTGAAAAAAATTATTTATGTTTCTGTTGGACATGATGTCATAATGTCACTCCTGAGTTACACAAAAAAATTGCTCAAAAATGGTAATTTTAAATTATATACTTACTTTAACGTGTTTACACTGCACAATAACAAACTATTCAAAGATATAATAATTTTTATAATGCTTTTAATAGTTTGCAGAATTACTAATGACTGCCTTATAAAAATAGAGAAAAAACCCCAGTCGAGCACATTGGAAGCAGTATCAACAAAAAGGGTTATAAACTCCCCGTGATAACAAATCAAAACAAAAACACACCTCATGATCTTAAATGCATGTTATCACACGTAAATAACACATAATGGTTCATCAGAAGACCAACAGAAAGCACCAAATGGCAAAAAAGGATCATGTAACTCAGGAGTTAAGCTGTGCATTTAAAGTTTAAATACATTTATAATCGCTGCAAAATATATTTCAAAGCGGGTAATTTTTTAAACATAATTCAAAAACTACCTGACGGAATAAGTTACACTTTTGGATTCGCATATCTGAAGATTCTAAGAGCTTCGGTTTCTGCTAAAAAATCCATTGGTTACTACTATTATTTTTTGTTCAAAAATTAAGTTCGAAACTATATAGTATATTTTGAAATTAATTTTCGAGAAAAAAAAATATGAATTGTATTCTGTAATTTTTTTAAAACTAAAATTGATTCTTAAAAGCTTCCGATACGCTAGTGCAAAGTTAGAGCATTTTCCGGCAAGCAGTTTTTGAGTTATGCCTAAAAAACTCGACGCATTGCAATCTGTTTTGCAACGATTACTAGAGAATTCTCTTAGGCAATCAAAAATTTTAAACCTTCATAATTCTTAAAGTGCTTGATCGAATGACTTCCCATTTGGTATCCAGCAGTAAAATTTACGGAAAAATCCAAATTCGACGCCAATATTGACTGTTCGTATTTCAAATTTCAGTGTTTGGTGCAATTTCAGTATGAACATGTACATGATCACCTAATCTCATTTCTGTAACATAGATTGAAAGAAAACATAATTTCCACTCAAATGTCTATTCCTGGGTGGTGGAGGGGGGGGGGGGGGTTCTATGAAAACTTTAGTGGTTAAAATGTATGTTGTTCCTTTTTTATTACTCTCCCTTTTTGGGGGACTGTGCAACCATATCTAAAAAAAGTATAAGAATTGTGACTTTTGTAGGCTTATTCTACAAAATCTACTTATCTCAATTATCTTAAATTATCTTAGTAAAATCTTATTAAAATAAATATAGCAGTGGTTGTGTATAAATAACGAATTTACTGTTTTAAATAGATATTCAGGAACATGAAAATTACGAAAGTTATCATGGGAGAATATTTAGGATTAACAGTTACTTCTATGTAATAAAAGATTTTCTGATTAGAAAAATGAGCTTAAAACATTGTTTTAATGTCATTATCAATTTTCTACATCGTACTTCGGCATGAGGATCATGGTGGGTCGGATGAGGTCCAGCTAAAAAAAATTGCCCGAACCCATCTCCGCATCTGTGAGATGATGTCACTAAATTTAATATTTAAGATCTTATTAAAAAAACTGTTCATATTCAATTCAATTTGAGTTTTGAACGCTCGGAAAGGCTATGTTGTACTTTTTCTGGTGAACATTATAGCTGAATCTCAATTTCTATTGTAGGAAAATTCACGAAACTCAACATTTTAGAATATGAATTAAAATATATATGTATAGCTCCAATTTTAGGTTTGAATGCCCAACAGAGAGGAGCTGTTGTATTACGTTAATTTTTATTATGATTATTTCTTCGATCATTATTACTGTGTGTTACATTCATAGAATTTCACAATACTCCATATGCAAAATTTTTGAAGTATGATTTCGATATTTGAATTAATATTTTAGAATGATAATAAGAAAATGTTTTTTGACGGCCATTAGCATAAAGTTTACTAAGTGGCTATTAATTTTTCAAAAGTTATCAACAAAAATAGTTTTTGTACTTCAATATTACGTCCCATCGTAATATTGAAGTACAAAATTAATACCCATCATACGTAGTATTGGGTAAGTCTTGTAAGCGTTTTAAAAATCGAAAAAAAAAATGTTTGACGGATTTACACGTTTCTGACACTGGAGATTCCGAAAAATATATTTTTAGAAAAAAAAATTTTGCCGTCTGTCTCGGTGTGTGCGTGTGTAAACCCTCTATCTGTCGAACAAATTGAGATAGAGACTTGAAATTCGGTGTGTACTTAGGAAGTAACAATGGGAAGAAGCCTATTAAATATCAGTAACCTCGATTATCCGGACTTATTTTTTTCGGACTCTCGAAATATTCGTTCAGATAAAAGGTATACAAAAATTTTCGAAATTGTTTATTTGAAGGAGTGAGTATAAAAGACAATAAAAAAAACATAAATTTTGCATCATGAATTAACTCGATCGGATACTTAGTTGCCGAGATATTTGTAATCTATTTTTCACAATATTCGATTTTTCATGACCCTGTATTTCATTCGAATTTTAACTCAAAGATATATTTTAATTGGAAATGAGACGCTTAATCCGACGCAGTAAACAGTTTATATGTATATATAAATATTATACAGACATACAAGCAATAAATACAATAAACCCAACTGGAGTGAAAAATTAGCCAGAGCCTGGAATCAAACCCGGGACCACAGTATACAAGACTGCTGCTCTAACCACTGAGCTACTCCGGCCGATGCCTGAGTCTGCAATTTCTCACTAATAAACCATGTTGGGGAAGTCATCAGCCATCTATACTGTTAAATGCAGGCGTTATTTATGTGTGTATGTGTGTTTTAATATATATTGTAGTATGAGTGTTTTATCATGTTAGTTTATATGATTATAATTTTTCGAGTTACAAGGATGTTTCTTTTACGCAACTCGGTACTACTCGATTATCCCGCCGACCAAAAAACTATCGCCAAACTATAAGGTTAAATGCCAATAATGGCTTATCGTAAATGTCAAGCATTTAATACATCTCCATACCTATAAGGGGGGTTCCCATAGAAGGGACACTGTTCTGTCGCCAAGTTTGTTGCCAACTTGGCGATATATCGCCAAATTTGGCGACTAAAACGAGTCGCCAAAAGTGACGCGAAATTGGCGGTATCTCTAATATTTCGCCAAAT
Organism: Maratus speciosus; assembly: GCA_963932465.1. NCBI lineage: Eukaryota > Metazoa > Arthropoda > Arachnida > Araneae > Salticidae > Maratus > Maratus speciosus. Next base: position 168,916,164 of record OZ010790.1, on the reverse strand, counting down.
TCCCATAGATTTCCATTGTAAACCAATAATGTTTATTTGCTTACAGAAAATCAACAAATTGAGATATTTTAATGCAACAAAAAGTAATTATTAGCTTAAGGGATTATATTAATTACATTTAAGGAAATCCAAGTAAATTAAATTATGAATAAAAGTAACATGATACGATGCTTAGCATATATCACATGTTTTATTTTCATATTTTATATTATGTATATCCATGATGGGTAGGTGATTACAGTGGCCCCCAACGACTAGTTTTTTAGTAAAATTGTATATACAAAACAAAAAAAATTCTAAAAGCAAAGCTTGATATTAGCTTCAGCTATGGTGGGAGTTATTTTAGCCATATTTTATGTGAAATATATCCTCACTATATAATTTTTGAAAACAAATGTATCTGAAAATCTTACTAAAATCGCAAATCTCCTTTAATGTAAAGAAATATATATTTTTCTCTAATGAAACAGTACAGTTGACATTAACTATTACTTCAAACCTATTCTATAAAGAAATCTTACAGTGTAACTGCTTATATTCACGCGATTCTGAAATAGCTGCGCTTTAATATTATATGAGACTTTGAAGTCATAAAGAATAGACGTACTCAAGTTTGTCTTAATATCTAAACTACGTTCTTCTCTACAACATATAATAGATCTTCTACCGGATATTTTAAATAAAAATGCGTGCATTTTGTATTTGTGCATTTATTTTTGTTTTATTTTTGTTTTTTGTTTTCTACGGTAACAGAATGTGTTAAATAAAGATATATACTAAATTTGTTAGTATTTATTTGAATCCTGCGTCGGGTCTCAACTCTATTTTATACAAACCACGAACCGATCTTTAGCTCTTCTTTTTAACGTTTTCGGAAGTAGTTGAAAAGTGTTTATGAAATCATATAGTCTGCCCGTTTGTCCGTCCGTCCGAGCTCTAACTCGCGTAAATATGCAGTTGGCTCTCTGTTTAACGACTTTCAAGAAACCTCGAAAAATCGTCCTTAAATAAAGTTCGTACTAAAACAGAATTTGTGGAAAAATAATACTTTGAAAAACATTTCCCTTCACACTTTACAGGCTTAGTACTGTCAATACATTTCTCAATATATTAGTGTGTTTAGAAATGTTTTATATATTTATTTTAATTTATTTTATGCTTTCTTTCTTTCTTTTTTTTATTGATACAGGTATAATCTATATATTTTTATTGCACAAATACGAATTGCATTAATTATACTGCATACAAGAATAATATACATTGTTACTTACAGTACAATAAAAATATTTATAATACATTTAATTAAACAAATTAAGTTTTAAAAAAATCAAAAACTGTAGATTGTTTCAATGGTGGTCTATTTTTTATTACCATTGCTTCAAACTTCTCAAGAAGGTTGAATGAGTCATCTTTCATATTTGTGAAACAATGTACTGGCGAAGAACATCCAGGGCAGAATTCGCATCCGAGTAAGAGGGCGATGGTGTCTCACGTTCTGTATCATCAGCTTCAACACCATCCTCTGCATCTGAAGTTGCATTTCTGTTTGTGATGTCTTCATAAATTTGGTCTAAATTTATGAAGTCGATTGTTAAAACATCTTTGTCAAAATCAATAAAAATTTTTTAGGGGCGGAGAGAGAAAATTAATTATGGCATTCTAACAATTGCACCCTTCTCCTTTATCTGTACTAATCTGAATTACAACAAACCTCGTTTTTCTATCAGAGGAAGTTCCTTTGTTTAATATGTTTAAAAAGATCGGGAAAAAAAAACTATGTGAAAATCGTCTTTAAATAGAGATTTTTTTTATTTAACGGAACCGGGACCTCAAAATATAGTCCTTAAATAGAGATTGTCGTTAAGTAGTGTGACGTTAAACAGAGAGACGACTGTACTTGGATTGCCATGTAATTTTACATTTTAATGAGGTAGCATGTTCGGTATTGGAAATTATGTCTCTAGCATTTATAGTTTGTTTAAAAAAGAATTTCACTTCATTTTAGTCTATGGAGGAAAATCGTTTGCAGTATAATTCAATAATATTACGCTATTTCAAACATATTGAAATTGATATGCATCACTTAGCTGCACTAAAAGAAGCTTCGTATAGAATATGGTGTCCATAACGTTTGTTGTTCATTTAACTGGGACACACAAAAAAATTCAGTTACCGTACAGTCTATGAACGATAACTGTTGGAAATGTGGTTTCACTTGAGATATGCGTTTTTAAATTTCACATTTTTTAAATATTACTTAGTGTGTATAAATTCTATAGATCACACACAGGACTCCAAAAAAATCGAGTACATTTACGCTTATTGATGGAAATTACTCAATGTGAATTTTCAACTGTGTTATGCGTTTCCTAACCAAACAAACCTACAGATCGCACACAAGGCAACACAAAATATTTTGGGTTTTTTTTCGGACTACAGATGGAAACTATTGAAATTGCTTTTTCAAATGTGTTATGGGTCATTCTCCAAAAAGTGTACTATTCTAGTCACAAAGCCTTTTTCAGTATTTGACGTGAACATTTTTGAATTAATTTATGTTTTTTATTGAAAGTGAAAGACGACTAAAGTGTTGTGTGCATACATTTTTTATAATTACTTTATATTTTTTATTTCTTAGTACACGGTATGTGAGATGTCACGTCATGTCACACACCCAATGTTACTAAGGAAAATGATTGGTTACTTATTTAATTGAAAATAAAATAGTTAAATAATTATTATTCTAGATACTACTATCTCAAGAGCAAAGTAATTTAGCATAGTTAATTTCTTTCTTTGTATGTTTGTTTGTTTTCTGAGTATTAAAACGAATGTCACACAATAAATTCTCACCTCCATGAACCAAACATTAAGTTGCATTTTCGTGTTAAAAAATGGCGAAATTATCATCCGATTGTGTTTCCCTTGATTCTAAAGTGAGCCAGTATGTTTTCTGTTGTTAAATTATAAGTCAGAAATTTGTTTTTATACTCAGGTATTAGAATTTGTTATAGAAAAAGCAACGATGGTTATTGGAGATTCTCACCTGCGTGAACTGTAATTCAAGGTGATTAAATCATCACTAATCAATACTATATTTGCTTATATATTGCTTATGTAATTATATCAACAGACGTGGATTTAAAGAACAAAAAAATATTCTTAAAAAAAATAAATATGTAGGTTAATATTTAGAGAAGATTCCTCACCTCCGTGAATCTCTTAATTTTGAAAATGTATATTTCAGAGAAAAATGCTCAACAAGAATTTACAATGATTGTAAATCAAAAAAGATTGATTTAAAAGTTTAAAAGAGAAGAATTGAATAACATATAAAAAATGGGTGATGAAAAGAAGCTTCAGATAGGAAATGAATTTTTTGTGTGTGTTTTTTTTTTTTTATATTCGTTCCAAATAAATTCATTATGCATTCTTATATAGAATTGCTCCTTATTTATATATATAATATAATAAATAGTTTTTATGCTTTGTTGCACTACACAAATATAACTGTAGCATAAAGTTCACCTCCGTGAATGATGTTAACCCTTTATCGGGCAATAATAATATACTTACCACTTAACTTTTATTGAAAATTGGTCGATTTGCACCGGAAGTTTTAGTAAAATATTTTGTTTTTATAATTCCGCTGATAAAAAAGCCGCATTTTATTTTAAAATAAATTTGTATGCAGATTCTAGTGGCAGTGAATCGTTTCAACATTTCAGCCACAGAATTGACTTGCCCGATAAAGGGTTAATAAAAAAAATGTGTTTCTGAGAAAAATAATTATAATGTAGCTAGGCCATTGCTGATTTTTACTTACAGTAAATGATAAGTTTCTAAGAATGATAACATTTGTCTTGAAAAACGAAAGAAATTTTTTACGGGAAAAATTTTTATTGAAAATGTACACTTTTGGAAGAATAACCCTTATGCGTTTTCTAAATTAATTACTTAGACATAATCTTTCAAATGTTGAAAGTGTTTCATAATCTTCGCTTGACGCATGATTTTTCTTTTTTTTCTGTTGGTCGAGTTCCAGTCGGATCGACTTAATTTCTCACAATTTCCGGAGAGTTTCGAGTTCTTCTAAAATAAATCTCAAAGCCAAGAAAAATGCGATTTACAAACGAAAAATACAGTTTATTTGTCTACATGATTCATTGAATGTGTATTAGTTACAATGCTGTAGATGATTTTACACATGAATAACATGTGTTACATATGCAAGCAAGTTACCTTTGTTCCAGATAAGCAGCTCATTTTTAGGTGCGTTCGTATTTACGTAAATACGTAGCACCTATAGTCGTCGTTCGGTCCGTCTGTACGCATTTAACAGAGCAAAAACTACCCTACCGAATGGTCTGAAATTTTACATATATATTTGTTTCAAAATTTTGTGCAGTCATTTCAAATTTTATGAAAATCGGATGTATAGTTTAATTACAGGGACAGTCAAAAGTTTCCCTTTGCTTTCCCCCAGCTAATGGGAAAAAATATTTCAAGTGCATTTTAATTATGTTACAGCCTTTCGAACAGAGTGAAATTGATATGCACTTATGAAGTGCCGTAAAATATTCATCCAGTACAACATGCGGTGCAAAAAATATTTATAAAGTTAGTTATAGTACGAACGCATCTTATTTGCCACGTTTGACGTGCAATTTCCAACTTGTTTTGATGGTGTTTGTATTTTTTTTTCTCATGAGCGTATGAGGCTTTGAAATAATAAATAACAGTCGTAGTTTAGTTAAGGTTTTTGTATCTTAACTACATGCGTTATTTAATAGATCCAAATTTTAATATATATTTTACTAAGTCCTTAAAATCAAAAGTGTGAATTTAAAAAAAAAAATCAAAATATAACTGATTTCGAAAGAAGCATACTGTGGTCGGTCCCATCTTACTGCATTCTGTCAATTTTAGTGTAGAATCTATCCGATCGCATAACCAAATTTAATATAAACCCGACCCCATCCGTTTTTCTTCTCGGTCCGGTTGATTCTATTTTTTTTTTTCGATTAGGAGTTGTATTTTGACTCTTTCTTATTTGTTTTGAGTCCACTAATGGATTTTTCGAAATTTTCACGATTTTTCAATTTTTCTGAAGTTTATGGTCTTTAAAAAGTGCTACGGTACTTCTAAATTTCTCTATGTAAATGAAGCATGAATAAAATATGAAATATTTTGGGAGATAAAATGCTTTCTATTTAGTACATTATACAAAGGTACATCAAAAGTTTCTATGCTAGCTCTTTAGCGAGCCAACGGATGGCAGCATCAGGTTGCTTGCGCTCGCAACTATAGTGAATTTCAATCTTTATGTGTCATAAGACATTCTTGTGTAAGCATCAGGAATTCAGATTGTGATATTTTTATCAGCTAGTCTGTGATTACATCATGGACACAAAGTTGTAAACAAATGACGAACGTGATGTTTTTCGCAAAGCAGGGAAAAATGGTCACTCAGAGATAATCGACATGTGGTTAAATCTGTAATGAGAAAAGAGTTACATTCTCGACCATCACAATGAACCATCTCACCGAGCATTCTTCTTACTTGAGTTTCTTTTTAACGATAACAAGTTATTGTTTCCTGTACATCAGATTTAGCTCATGTCAACTTCTTTTCTTTTGCGTAGATGAAGATGCAGTTGAGAAATCACCGTTTTCATGTAGCATCTGAAATCAAGAACAAATCGCTCAAACTTATGCTGCAGTAGCACAAAAGTGTTGGGCCGTTGTTGGCCAATATCAAAGTCCCTCGTTCGCCAACAGCGAGAAGTATCTGTCTTGCTGTCCCATTAACCAACGAAACACGTTCCATCAACAGCCCAACTGTAGCCCCAAATGTTAACTGCTCAAATATCCGTTAAATTCAATATAGCTTTTCGAAATTATTATTGGTTGGCCGAACAACGCTCTAAATCAGAAATGTCTCCATTGGCTTATTGCTAGCATATCAACATTGTCATTCCTTAACCGTTTACACAAATTGTCCACAATGGCTCAACTATATGTGCTTCTCAGAAAGATTTGCTTACGCAAAATGATTTTCAGTATGTATTGTATCAGTGACAAAAACGTTGGAACTGGTGTATCCTTCGCAAGTAAATTGTAAATATTTCGAAAGAAATGTTGTTCAAACCTGTGTACGTAATGTACTTTTAAGTCGACAAAGCTAGTTCAGAAACTTTTTGATATACCCTTATGCTTCGCATATTTTGGAATTACAAATTTATTCGTTAGATTTTTCTTCGTGAGGCACTTTGTTGTCTTAACTTATAAACAAATATGCATTTAAAAAAATACACAGAAAATTTTGAGAGAGAAAATCTCTTGTGAATACACAATATGTATTTCGCTCTTAGAATTTTACTTGCGAGATCTTATTAAAATCTTTTAACCTTTAAAAAGTTACAATAGCTCTCAGCTATTTCGTCATTCTTGCTACACAAGACATATAGGGTTTTTTAATATAAAATCTCTACAATTATTGTGTGATAGAATTTTTTTTTCTGAATTTTATTTTAATTTTTCAGTGGAGCAGTTTAAAATGTAGACATAAATATACGTTACTGCATGTTTTTCAGGAATAGAATTATTTGAATTAAAAAATATATAAATTCATAAATGTTTAAGGAAAATACATTCAAAATGTTTATGTCAAACAACCCAAAATGTAACATCATGCTATGTTAAACATCGTTTCGTTGTTAAAAGAAAAAAAAAATGTAACATTTTATTTCAGCTCGAGTATTTGGGAATATCATGTTTAAACTAATTCCCTTCTGAGCTCGCTTTTATGCTTACAAATATTTAAATCTGCATCAAAATTATCATGTGGCAAAGATATGTTAAAAACATGTTTTATCATTAATAATATGAAAATTTCCTCCAATTTCTGTAATTTTTTACAGCCAGAATCGTATATATATATATATATATATATATACATTTTAATGAGATTGAGAAAATAAAAGAATTTAGTACGTTAACGAACTTTTTAAAATCAAAGGAAATTTTATGTTGTTAAATGTAGCTTTGATCGAAGAACTGTAAAGATCGTTTCACAATTGAATAATTGTGACTGCTGAACAACTGTCAGTTCAATTGAATAATTGTACGGATTATGTCACGACTGAATAATTGCGACTTCGGCTAAATAACTATTACGATTGAATAACTGCCTGTATGATTGAATAACTGTGACCACTGAACAACCGTGATGTTGTATATTTTACTAAATAAGTATAACGATTGTAAAGTGTATATTTTATCGAATAACTGTGACGAAATTGAAACATTATGTTATTTTTCCATTAATCACATGTGCACCATACATTTTGACTCATTTACCTTTGAAATATCATAGGTGCACTTGAATTTTTTAATCATTTTTGTGTGCTCAAGATTCCTTCCTACAACAAACACACATTTGTTTTTACGTATTTATACAGTGCTCAGCAAAAGTTTACACAATGATCTAATATGCTTCTGTGCTGAGAAGTATGTAACGAATTGTTGTAATTCAACTGTCATATATTACTGGGGACTTATCCTTCATACACAAACAATAAATTTTAATTTATACACTTTACATAATATATAATGACAAAAAAACGAATTTAACATTGTTGCAAAAGTATAGACAATCTGTCTGTTAACAGAAAAATATCCATAAATTAAAATCGAACTGCACCTCCAATGTCTGCTATCAATGCAAAAATATGACTTTCCATCGAAGAAACTAAATCCTGCATCACTTGGGGTCTATTTCGTGCCAAACACGTTCAACATCTGATCGAAGTTCATTTACAGAGGAGTATTGTTAAAAAATTGCATAAACCGTATGAGATATGATGCCACAAAAGTTTTCGATTGGGTTCAGATCAGGGTTACACGCGGGCCAGTCGAAAACAGTAATATTTTGAGAGTTAAACCAATTTTTTGATTTGTATGCAACATGAATAGACGCATTATCTTGCTCAAATACATACTTTGGAAGAGATAAAAGTTCACCAAATGGCTGTAAATTGTTTTCCAATGTATGTATGTAGTCTTACGCAGCTTGGCGACAACTGAGAAACTCCAGAGATACTTGAGAATTAAAACAAAGTGAGGCCCAAGTCATCAACCCTTTCGAAGGCAAAGGACACATAATTTTAATTCCGAAAATGGCAAGAATATTTAATTAAAATTTTCCTTTTATAATATACATGAAAATAAGCAATTTCATATTTTCTAATAACTTCGTTTATAAATTCTGGTATCAGTCCATTATTTCATCCGTTTATAAAAAGAATTACTCCGCGACAGGAAAGGGTTCAATTTGTTGTGAGATTTCAAGGCTGGTGGTTTTATCATTTTCATGTAAACTAATGTACATCTTTCTTTAATGCATCTACGAAATTATCCGTTGGCACAGAAAGCTCTAACTCAATTTTAATGCGATTAGCAGTCATCATTTGTCTAGATGCCAGTTTATGGATCCTTCTATAATCTCGTTTTCTGGCCACACGAGTCCTTCCAAATCTATGTTTTGCTTTGAAAGAGTCACCCTTAGACAGTACTTAATAGACTGACTTCTTTGGCCGATTGAAAGTAGCTGAAATTTCCGCAACAGTCTTCCCTTTCGATTTCAGCTTCCGTGCTTTAATTATTTCATCTGACTGAAAATTTCTTGCTCGCGCATCTTCACTAACCGATGCTATCGCGAGGTGCACTTAAATACTTCATGCATGTGACGTCATAAGTTTGAAATATGCGGTTTTCGGTGAACAATATCCAAAAAATCACAAAAGTGTCTAAACTTTTGCAATATGCAAATTTCACTTTTTTCAGTTAAATGAAATAATATCCTACATTAAAACCGTTATTTTTGTCCTAAAACGTTTAAAATATATTTAAAAATAAGTACAGTCATTTGTATAACCCAAGTGTTCGTATTTTTTATTTAAAGGTTAAAAATCACCAGTGTCTAAACTTTTGCTGGGGAGTGTATATGTACAATACACATTGCATAAACTTACACAATGCCACATACATAGAATTTAGATGAAAATAAATACAAACTTACAAAATTCAGTTACAAAGAAATGACAAAACTGCGAATGCAAAATATGAATTTATTCCTTCAAATTTATAAAGCTTTTATGGTCCGCAGGAAACGACTCCTCCTGCCATGCATGATGAAAAGTATCGGAACGCCAGTAATGCTTCGCAAAGAGCTTTATACAGTAAACATCCTCTAATCCGGTATCCTAATATCCGGCATGCTGTCTAATCCGGCGCGACTTTCGGAAAAAACAGTAGCCTTTGTTTAATCACGCCTGATTTTTATAATAATCTGATGTAACTTCAGAATGAGGAATGAAACAGGAAACTTTGAGAAGGTCATGGCGTAGACATTGGCTGAAGTAATTACTTCAGGCCAATGTCAACATTTTCGTCCATTAATGGACGAAAATGTTGAAGTTTTTAAAAGCAATATAGTTGAAGATGAACTAGAAGATATTTTAGGTTGTTTGCCTTTAGAGAACCCCATGTCACAAGTGAATAGAGAAGAAATGAAAGAAATAGTTGAAGTAGATTTTGATTAGCCGACAGAGGGAATTGTGACAGATGAGGCCATCATTCAGAATGTTATGAACCCAACATACCCCAAAGACATTGACCCTGATGAAGATGATGTGGAAGAGACAAACAACACCAAATGAATCAAGCAGCTGGTGCCTTGATTATATTTATCAAGTTTTCAGAGCACAGCAGTTCGTTCAAAGATGCGGAATTTATGAAACTTCACATCATACAAAATGACTTCCTAAACAAAAGAAGAGAGAAGACTGCTACTAAACAAACTGATATTCGAGATTTGTTTAAGATGGCTTCCAGGGGTAGGCCTATTATATGGGCCTACAGTGCAAGTTTTCATTTTATATCATTTACATATGTTGTACTTTACATTATTGGGGGTTTTTTTATTCTGTTCAAGCTGTTTAGAGACTGAAAAGCATGCTTTACTGTCATTTTTTGTTTATTTTTAACGTCTACACGTTTTTCCTGACATTCACCCTGTAATCCGGAAATTTTCGTAATCCGGCATGCTTCAAGTCCCGAACGTGCCAGATTAGAGAATGTTTACGTACTTATAATCTCTTTCTTTCGAATCGATATTTACTATAATCAACGAAATCAAATCAATTTCAATACAGTAAATATCCTCTAATCCGGCACACTAAGGTCCGGCATGCTGGATAATTCGGCACGACTTTCGGAAAAAATAAAAATTTATATCGATCGCAAAACATCGAAGGAGCGAGGGATAGACGTCGTGCCGGGCATCGTGTATCGGCATGCGTGTAGGAGCACCATTCGGTCAAAGGCCGTCACAACGTCTTTGTTTCGTTTCATGTTAAGTTTCTGCTCTTCGCTCTTACTCTGCGTCTTAGTTTACGTTTCACTGTTCAGTGACTCTCATACTGATAGTCACATGCATCAACGTCGAATTCAAGTGTTATGATTTGGTGTTTTTAAACCTTGCGAGTAATTTTATAGTGAGTGACAAGTGACATAGGTCCTAAAGTTAATGTTGCGTCTTCAAAAAAAAGAAAAAAATCTGACTCTTAGTTCGGCGTTTGGTTCAAAAGCTAGAAATCGTGATGAAGTTTGAAAATGGAGTAAGTAGAACATCATTATGAAAGACTGTGACATAGTGTCGTCTACAATTTAAGATATAAAACAAAGACAAGTTGAAACAGTTTTGATCGAATCGGAAACTATAAAAAATCTAAGTAAAAGGCAAACTTTAAAAATTCCGAACTAGAGCAACTAGATTCGGTCTTGTGTAATTGGTTTTCAGCAAAAAGATGATCAGAGGGTAAACCTATAACTGACCCTAAGGTTGTTGAAGAAGCTAAATAGTTCCAACGAGATTTGAACATTGATACTGATTGCAAATTTTCTGAAGACTGGCGGAGGAGATTTAAGACTCGTCATGGTATCAAAAAATTGGATATTTCTGGCGAGCTGAAATTTGCCGATGTTGTAGGTGGTGAAGAGTTCAATGTTAAATTCAAGTCTACTGTTTCAGAAAATGAACTTATAGCTTGTCGAATCTATTATGCAGACGAGAGCGGCCTTCTGTGGCGTTGTCTACCAAATTCTAATACTGCTGATCGGGATCAGAAAAGTATAAAGTTTTTAAGTAAAATAAAGATCAGTTAACAGTACTGATGTGCTCCAATTCATCCGGTGATCGCAAATTAAAAGCTTTTGTGATAGGAAAGTCAAAAAATCCTAGGACTTAAAAAGCGTGAAACGGTTGCCTGTGACTTATGGAGCACAATCAAGTGCCTGGATCAATGAAGAGTTGTTAAAAAACTGGTTCTTCAAAGACTTTGTGCTAACTGTTAAACAATTTTTTTAAATGTCTGAAGACACTAAAGTTATTTTGTTTTTAGACAACTGTAGAAACTGTAAAGCTCATACAGATAAGGAAACATTAGAGTCTAGTAAAATTTCAGTAGCCTATCTTCATCCCAATGTCACATCCTTGCTTCAATTCATGGATCAAGAGGTGATCCAGAACTTCAAGTCACACTACAGACGTTACATTTTACAGAATTTACTGGCATCGGATTGCAATTTGAAAGATTTTTAAGGATAGTTTTCTATTAAAGATGCTATATTTGCTACTACTTTGACTTGGTCAGGTAAAACAGGAAACTTTGAAAGAGTCATGACAGAAACTTTGGCCTGAAGTAATGGACAAAAATGTTAAGTTACGTAAAGCGATACAGTTGATGATGAACTAGAAGATGACTTAGAGGTTGTTTGCATTTAGAGGGCCTCGTGTCACAACTGAATCGAAAAGAAATAAAAGAGTGGGTTGAAGAAGATTTTGATAAGCCGAGAGTTTTCACAGATGAGGTTGATGCTGATGAAGATGATATAGACGAGCTAAATAACATCAGGTGGAATCAAGCATCTTATCCCTTGAATAGATTTATCAAGTTTTCTGAGCGCATCAGTTCGTTCAACGATGCGGAAATTATGAAACTCCACATCATACGAAATGACTTCTTAAAAAAAGAATAGAGAATACTACTACAAAACAAACTGATATTCGAGATTTGTTCAAGATGGCTTCTATGAGTAGATCTAACTGAATGGGCCTACAGTGCCCGTTTTCATTTTTTAGTCATGTACATATGTTCTACTTTACATTATGTAGTCTTTTTTTTATTCTATTCAAGCTGTTTAAAGACGAAAAGACATGCTTTACTGCATTTTTTGTTTAATTCTAACTTCTACACTTTTTTTTCGACATGCATCCTGTAATCCAGAAAATTTCGTGATCTGGCACGCTTCAAGTCCCGAGCGTGCCGGATTAGAGAATGTTTACTGTAACAGTTATTCCTTCCATTTTTGGAAGACAAAGTAACCTGCAGTTTGCATGCTGCATTCAAAATTACTTCTACATAAAAACTAGGAGAACAAATAATCTTTTTTTTTTTTTTTTTTTTTTTTTTTTTTTTTTGCTAGAGGACAGGAGTGTTAAGTTTCCAATAGAAACTGAACTGAAGGATAACATTAAAAAACTTTATTCGCTTTCATTCAGCAAGAAATAGCTGCAAAACGGAACAGATTGTCTATTGCCGATAAGGCCAGCATTATCGAAAAACCGAAGCATTTTTCAGGGACTGAAGCGGAATTGGCGAAATCCCCTGGAGATGCAACATATACACTTAAAACAATTTTAAGCCAACAAGATGCCGTTGAAGCAAAATCAGTTCAATAGGAAATGCTGCAAAAAGATTAAAACCTTAAAAGGTTCTTCATATGCTAAACTGGAAAAAATCTTAATTGAATGGCTCCACCAAGCACCCTCTGCTAATATTCCTATTAATGAAACAATATTAAGAGAGAAAACTATGGAAATTTCTCTTAAATTAGACACAACAGGATTTTCCGCATCAATTGGGCGGATCGACGGATTCAAAAAGAGACATAAAGTGGCATAAAGTTCAGTGTGTGGTGAAACTGCAACAGTAGATCAAACCACTGTTGATGACTAGAAAAGGGATGACCAACCATATCTGGTAGAAAATAATACTCCGCAAAATATTTTTAACGCTCTGCAGAATATTTTTAATAAGGCAGGCTTATTTTTAAATCTCCTTAAAGATAAGAGTACACAGTAAAAGGAGAATCATGCAACGGAGGAAAGATGACAAAAGAACCTCTAACTGTTTTACTGTGCTGTAATTTTGATGTTAGCGAAATACTAACTCCGCTTGTTAATGAACATGCTAAAAAACCTCGTTTTTTTAGAAAACATTAAAACTTTTCCCACAATTTACAAAGCTAATAGAAAATCCTGAATCACGGAAGTTATTTTTAAAGATTATTTGCGGCAACTTGATAAGAAAATGCAATTGAAGAACCGTTAAATAATATTATTTGTAGATCAGTGCACAGCTCACAAGAATGTAACAGTGAAAAATGTGCGCCTAGAATTTTTTCCACTAAATTGTTCCAGTATGTTAGCCCCTGTGACATAGGGATAATTCATTCCTTCAAAGTGGCTTACAGATAACATCTTCTACGAAAGGCATTGTTTCAGTTGGAATCTTGTGTCAATTCCAGTGATCAACACGAATCCAAGAAGAAGATAAATGTGTTGGAAGCCCAACATTTGATATCGTCGGCATGGAAAAAGGTTACAAGAGACTGCATCGCCCACAGCTTCAAGAATCAGAACCGTCTGCCTATGATCACATACGCAATGACGATTCCACTGAGTTTGATTCAGAGGGGCTAGATTGGGATTTCATTGACTGAATAGAATGTGTTACCGAAGTACTGACTTGCGAAACAAAAACGTTGTCGATTGCCAAATTTATGTAACCGTCTTCGGATGAAAGCGTTGATGAAAAAGACCGTGAAGTTGTTGAATCGATGCCGTCTTTCAATGAAGCCCAAACTATTTTGCAAAATTGAGTGTTTTTTTCAAGGACATTAAGCTCGAGAAAAAGAATTGGATGCAAATTTAATGCTTGAGACTTCCTTGAGCATTTTGAAATCTAAAACAAACATTCAAACAAAAATCTCGGTTTTTTTACGGCAAAATAATGTAAGTTTTGATTTCTTATTAAAGTAACAAAATGTGTTAGTTACATACAAATGCTTTATTTTATATTTTATGTTTCATTAAATTAATTTTAATTTAATTTTATCATTTCGGCTATGTTTTAAATAACATACATAGTGTTTTTCTTATGATCCCGATTTAACGTTTTCCCGCTTTTAGCGACGTTTTTGAGCAGTCCCAAGAACGTCGTTAAATCGGGGTTGAACTGTATTTGCTTTTCTAAAATGATATAGCCAGAAATAAAAATTTACTTTGACTGTGTTTCAATGATTATATTGTAAATTGAATATTTTAGCAACTAGAATAGCAAACATTTTTAGAAGACATCAGTGATTATTTTAATTACTATTTATTTATTTATAAACTTAGCTTTCTTACCATAATATTTGTATTCTAATTATCGCAACCACACATTCAACAGAAATTATATATTTTATCTGAGCAATATTATTTTCAAAACATTTTAACTGTAAAAATTTACTAGCTGTTTTAAAATTCACCAGAATACGATCAAACGGAAACACTAAAGGCTTCCTGTGTGCATTTGCTTATAAATTTCTTATACACTTATAATGATTTAAAATATTGATATAGATTCTCGGGTTTATTTTTCATCGACAATAACCGAAATTCAATCCTGAAAGCTAAAACAGAATATATAAATAAAAAAATATTTTATCAAAATATTAAAGATATCCGGATAATTTTCATTATAAATCTTACCGAGAAAAAAATACTAATTTCACTTTCAAAATAAATGATTTTTAGTAACTTTAATATGTTATGTAACACATGAGAAAAATGGAACAATAGATTACTGTACACATAATTACACCATATTTATTTCTACAGGAAAGAATAATTTTTCGCCATAGAAGCCATATAAATATATATATATTAAAGCCATAGAAATTTTCAAAAGTGATGATTGAGATAATAAATGACAAAATTAAATAATGCATATTGATTTCGCAATAGTTTCAATTTCTGCAATAAAGATCATTTAAAATGCAGCGATTACGGTGGGTAATTACTTAAAGTGTAGGGTTCAGGATAATCGAGGTAAGATTTAATGGGAATGGCGCTCTAATTGGAGACGTCATTAAGTTCAGAAGCAATTTTGAGAACTGACTCTCCATCAAATGTTCTATATTCTCGCTGTATAAAATTAAAAATGGGTACGTAGCTGGAAAATAAAATAGAGGGTAATGGTGTATGCTTTGCTGAAATAATAAAACACACATAAAGTATTCTGTTCAAAATAATTGTTGTTCTTTCTACAAATGCTATACCTTTATATTGACTTTTTTTCATATTAGACTTAAATTTCTGCAAGTGAAATAATTAAAAAGGATTTCTGTTTCTTAAAGTCAAGTAAAAAGAATAGCGTAGATATCTCTTTAAAAATACCGGTATTTTTAAAAGCAAAAAACATAAGCAAACATAAAAAAATCTCCAAAATACAGAATTTTCTGAAAAAAAAAACACATGGTAGGAGTTAGATTTTGTTACTAGATATTCGATAAAATTCGATGTGTGTCAAGTTCGGAAATCAAACGCAAGTTGGTAAGAAGGTCATTTATTTTTTTCGAAACATACAGCTGGAAATTTGTGGAGAAAGGATTGGTGCTAGCAGTAGCAACAGAAGTAGAAATTTAGCAGATGGTTAACGTTTCTGACGAAGGTAAGATCTACTGCGGTGTTGTTCAGAGTGGTATGACTATTGGGGAAGCGACTGAGTCCGTATTCCTCTCGAATGTTCTTTAGAATTTCGGGATTCTTGTTGGCCTTTCTGTTGAAGTCACCCATTAGCTCTATGAGAGACTTGAGACCTGGTTCCATCTTTTCTTTCATTTTGTTTATCGATTTGTCGTACCTGCCGTGTCAGCGGTGTATGAGATAGAATGTATCAATACATCTTTCACTGTCTTTCGTAATTTGGAGATCCAGGGTGAACGTCGACACCGCCGGGGCGGCTAGAATGACTTAGGGAATCTGCCAACGGAGGCCTCTTTCACCATGATGTCTCTATATATGTCCTTAGATTTTCTAGGAGATCCGACTCATAGCAGATGCTGGGACTATTGATGTTTCTGTAGATGGCCACGCACGGTGCCTCTCTTCTCTTCCTCGTTACAAGCACACGGTTACTCTCATGGTTACTTCCGAATCCCTCCATTGCTGCCGGATCGCGCTCGGGCATCTAGGTGCTGACGAAGTAAATTCCTGTCCTCTTCGAAGATTCGATAATGAGCAACCAGACTCTGCACGTTGATTCTGCGCCTTATTGATGCCCACAAACTCTAACGGCACATGTGTCACTGTAGAACGTTGGGAACTAGCTGAGTTATAGACGTAGCCGTGGAATATGTTTTTGTCCCAGGAATTTCGGAGCGAAAACATCTAACCTAGTGACCGACTGCCTTTAAAGAGGAAAATGTAAATATTAATAATTTTTAAACAAAGCATTTTTTAAGTTGAATTATTAACATGAAACGTTCGAAGGAGCGCCAAAAGAATCTTCAAAGGGCCGGACGGCTTTGGTGTAAGGAATAATCTGTAAAAGTATATGTTTGTTGAACTCTTAAAAGAAAGAAATATCGTAGACTGCTATGAAAACAAGGAACTTAATAATAGGCATTAGATATACTGGAATTTTTCCTGCTGGCAAATCACAAAATTTTCAGAAACAAAATTGAATTTATTTTTTTAATTTTAAATAATTTAAATTAATTAATTAATTAATTAATTAAATTTGTAAGTGATTTAGAACAATGCCAAAGAGAAAATTAGCTTCTACAACATCATTAGTTTATCAAAAGAACTTATGCCATAAACAAAAATGTCAATTTATGAAGTGATGCATGTTTAATTCTATTCTTTTCAGATTTTTATGACTTTTTATAGAGAAAATAAACTGTCGTCGAAATTACCTTGTTATAGGCTGGAATTAACCCAATTTTTATAATTTTACCTTTTAGTGGGGCAAGTTATGGAACCGTCTTAAGGCAGTTCTCAAAAAATATTTTTCCCCACTCAATCATGTGAAACTTTTTGACACATAAATAATTCATATTTAAACGCATAACCATGAAATTAGCAAGCATAACAAGCGAAGTGATTTGGAATTGCATAGTGTACTTCATTTTTGGATAAGTGTATTATATCTTAACAGTTATTAGCGATTAATGTCTAATGACGATCTTTTCCGGACTGTGACGTCAAAAAATTCGGTGCAAAACGTCAACTTTGTCAGCGAAAGGAATTTGCGTACATAAAAAAAATTGTAAAATTCCATTAGATTTCATAGTTTCTTAATATGAGCAACTTCCAATTTTTGCGTCAAACTTTGAAAGTCATTTCACAAATGAGTCAGACACTAGCCTCTTTTGATTTTAATGCTCACAATGCCGCAAAACCGTTTGTCTGAAAAAAGAAATCTATGTGGTTATGAAGTGAAAAGTTTTGGTTGTACCAAAAAAATAAATTTTTGCTAGAACCTTTTTTCCCTCTTTATAAAACCATTCTCAGACGTTAAACTACTTATAAATCTTTTTATTCAGAATAAATGAAAAGAAAGTTGGGATTTAGAATACAATAATAAACCAACAAGTTATTCGAGTTATCTAAGGAAAATTGATACTCTCCTGACTCGTCTAAGAATTGGACATTCAAGAATCACACACCAACATCTTTTACTCCGCCAGGATGCTCCCATGTGTCCTCACTGACACTTTGATATATCTGACTATTTGCCATCTTTTACCAGACTGTCCAGGCCTACGACACTTGTATAGAATCTATTTTAATTATTCTTCACCCACATTGACAAACCTCATTGGGGAAACATCTCATGGACACTCTTTACTTTTTAAAAAGCATGCAGGATTTTATTATACTTCATTGGTTTAACAATTTACAACATCTCTTTTACACTTTTATGACATCTATATGGAATACCCCATCCAGATAGCTTTTCTCATTGATTTTTCTATTTTATTTTTATCGTATTTACCTATATTTTATCTACGATGTTTTAGTTCTACTTTATGAGTCTTTGGTTCTCTTTTTTTTATTTCTTATGGCGCAGCATGTCCCTAAATGGATTTTGTGCTGTAAAAAGATATACAACCAACCCTCTTTATAAAAATTCTAAACTCAAGACAAAATTTCTATTTTTGTTGATAATCTTTTATAGCGTTGCAGTGTATGATCATTTATTACTACAGCTGAAATTCTTAATAATGCAGACAGAAAATAAATTGGGAAACAAATCTTTAAAACCTATGCATAAAAGCGAAAAATGATAATCTTTTATTCAACAGAGTAGGAATAATTAACGCCCCCCCCCCCCCCCACACACACACACACACCTCTTCTCCAAAGATTTTAGAAATGTTCAGAAACATTTACTAAAATCATTGAAATTCAGACATTCATTTTATTAATCTTATGAGTTAAGAATTTTTATTACGCACAATCTCACATTTAAATTTTGGCGTGGTTACAAATTTTGTTTTTGAATCTCCAATTTATTATTGTGTGAGTTTGCATAATTTCGAGATTTCCTGCTAAATTTCAAGTCACCATGTCAAAACAGAAAAGAAATGAAAAAATATTATAAAAGTTCTAACTCCAGCCTTTTTCCGGTATTCCTCTCACATGTAAAACTCATTTAGAAGTTAAGCTTTGCTCAGTTAAGTAAGGGTACAGCTCACTTCTTTATCTGGCAGAGCTCCAGTGACTGAATCTACAAGAACCGCATATAATATATATTCCTGTGATGAGAAAAGTTTTATTACAAAAGAATTACATCAACGAAGAGCCATTACCATGACAATTAGCATAAAAGAAATAACGTGCTTCCTACAACATATTAGTAAGAGAAATAACTTTTAAAAAATGAGAACGAAAAGGTTTTATACTTTGGTAATGTTGTAGTTATAGAACTATGCCTAAGATTAAAAATAAATTAAAAATGGTTGAATATAATATATAATAAATGACAGATAACTAGTTTTTTTGATTTAGTACCCATATTTAATTTTTTAGTTATTGCCTGAAAATATTAAAGATTAACTATATTATATTTTTTATAAATAGTGTTTAAGTACTTAACTTGTATCGCGTATTTAAAAAAAAAATGTAATTGGACTTATTTTATTCATTTATTATGTTACATGAAATTTGTACTGAAAAATATATTTTTTAAACGAATATGAAATTGGCTAAAAAGATTCTGAGAATGATTTAAAATTTTACATGTGTATGATTTTTTTCTTTCATTTCTACTCTCATTTATTGTATGACTTCAATTATTATAATTATTATGACTTTTGTATTGAAATATGGTGTTGGGGAGCTTGTTCGCCCCAAACATAAAAATACCTCTTTTATATGATCAATTAATATTTGTATAGTGAAGCAAATAATGCTACTATTAAAAAAATATCTTTATTTTTTAAAATGATGTTTGCTTTTTAAATAAAATCATTTATTATTGAATAATTTCTTTTTTATGTACTAAAAAAGAACTGACACTCTACACGACAATCCAGTCGAGCATATGCCTGCAAAAAAGTGGAAAATTTTATGTGTATAGTTTTGATGCTATAAAACTTATAGAACCAAATTATATTGACCGATTTTAATATTAAATAGCGCTTAAAATATATCTTTGATTGAAAAACCGTTTACTTCAGCATGTTTATTATGATTTTTTGCATAAAACTACAAGTTTTTTTTATGTTTTTATATGCAATAGTTTTTGCAGCATAAGCTGAAAAGTGAAAAAAGATGCGGTCTTACAAAAACCGCAGCAGCAGGGTTAGTAACTTTCCTTTTAACCCTTTAGCGAGCGGTGTCCACAAAAAAGGACACCTAACTTTAATTCCAAAACTCACAAACGGAACCAAGAATATTTAATTAAAATTATCCTTTTTATAAAGTACGGGAAAATAAGCAAGTTTTTATTTTCTAATAAATTAGTTTGTGATGTCTTATGTCAGTCCATAATTTAATCATTTTACTAACAAACTTACTCCGCGCCTGAAAGGGTTAAAATATACAGATTTCCTAGTTTATCCGAACTTAGAACGAGATATTATCCGATTTTATATATATATTTTTTTTCCTTTGAGTAGTCGTACAGTAATTAAAACGATAAATTCATTGTAAAAATAACGAAAAAAAAAAGGGGAAAAATCTTTAAGAGAAAATCGACGTAATTTTTGTTTCTAGGGAAGGGGTGGAATAACATGTATAAAATCCCAGGATATTATGAGATTATAACATTTAATCACGTATGAGACTATTTGTTATACAATCAACAATAGTAGGCATGACAATATAAAGTTAACAATCAAATTTACCTAGATGACATTCTGGCTTAGAAGAATACAGCTGTATTCATGTAATCTCAATAAGTTATATATATTTTAACAGTATGTACCTTAACAGCATCACCTACCGGCGAACTTTTAATTACATTTTTTACTTTCTTCTACCTTCAATAGAATAAAGTATTATTTTTTTTCGACTTCCTGTTTTCGACGATTTACACTTTTTAGGGGTTTCCCCAAAAACATGTTCATACGAAATCTCTGTCTGTCCATGTGTGTGTCTTTGTGTCCGTGCGTCGCCATTGTACCATTCAAAAGTGTATGAAGTTATGCATAGAATTAAACCAAATTTTGTGTGGGTGTTTTTGGTTACAGCAAGCAGGTTCTCCTTGAATTTCGAAATATTTCGCCTAAAGGGGGCGCTGCAATGGCAAATTTTGTATAATTACCGCGATTTTTCATTGTTCTATTGTACATCGGCGGCTCGTGCAGCGACGGGAACTTCGCATCCTGCTAACCAAGCTATTCGCAAACTGCTTATGTACAACAGAATAACGAAATACTGTTGATTTTAATACATTTCATGAACGAGATTAACTCGTTTTACTCCGATCAATTGACTGAAGCAGAAATTTAAGAGAAAGTGAAAGTTAGTAAAGCATTAAACTAATAATACTAAAGTATTAACATTTGTAACTACTTTTTAAAATATTGTACAAGATAGAAGAAAATTTTGAAATTGGCATATCCAACTAGTTTTCCTTTATCACTGAAAATGCAATCTTTTCGTAAGTCTAACGCCCAAATTGCACTCCGAGCTGACAAAATTTTATGATTTTTAGCTCACAGGCTGTCAAAGCGTAAGAGCTAATGTGCCCGCAAATTCTGTATGTACAGTCGTAGGAAAAAAAAAGTAAACACCCCCCACTAACTCTTCAACAAATTATAGTAGAAGAAAGTTACTGGTACCGAACAATTGGAAATAAAGTCTACTTTTAAATGATATAGATAAAATTTGCTTAGGGGTCCATCTACATATTAAAACGAACCATAACTTTGTTTTTTTTCAATACCAGTACACAATTCTGACATCATAAAAGAACTCTACATCCTCCAATTAGCCTAGTAAACAAATTTTTATGCAATTCGTACCATAAGTTTCCGAGAAACTAATTATTTTAAAAAGAGCGTATTTTAAGGGCTGTATCCAAATTGAAGTTCGGAAATCGATTATTAACGGAGAGAGCCCCCATCTTTATCAAGGCACCTTAAGAAGCCAATGAAGCCTGCTAGATTACAATACAGCAGAACGAAATTTCAAAATATCTAGTCACTTCTATTATAGACGGCCCCTTAAACCATTTTGCCGTTTTTTAAGCATAATTTGAAAACTACTTGGAAGAAAAATGTGAAATTTCGGATTTACATAAAGCAGGACATAATAAATCCAAATCCATCAAAAAAATTGTAGGTTGCAATTCATAATTTTTTCGAATATTAATTTCATAATTCATAATTCATATCATAAAATTATAAAAATTGCAAATTCAGCGTATTTATGTTTGGGTATATTAGCATTATTGCTACAAAAAAATTAGCACATTAGGAGCATAATTTTTGGAGATATTAATAAAAATATGAAAATGTAAGTTAACATTAGAAGCACTAAATTTTGAATGTTTATAATTCAAAAACTCATCATTCTAATGACTTGAAATTCGGTGTCTAGGCATAATTTGAACCGAAGATTTGAAATATCTTGTTAAAATTGGGTATTGTCATTGAAAAAAATGAAGTTTGGATTTGTTTTAATATGTAGATGGCCCCCTAAGAAAATTTTATATACATCATTTAAAACTAGACTTTATTTCCAATCGTTCGGTACTAGTAACTTTTTTCTACGATAATTTGTTGAGGAGTTAGTAGGGGGTGTTTACTTTTTTTTTCCACGATTGTACGTAACGCGATAACTCTTGATAGAAATATCCGAATTGCTTCAAATTTTTCTAGGTTCATTCTGATGAGGCGCTTCCGTGATTAGTTTTGGGGGTTCATTGGTTAAATATAAAAAAGGGGGAACGGGGGCTAACATCCCCCTTAATTTAGATAAATGGGTTTTTCAGGCAGAATTTTCTGATTGGCATCAAATTTGGTAAATAGGTTCATTCTGATAAGGTGCTTCTCCGATTAATTTTGGGGGTTCATTGGTTAAGTATAAAGGGGGGGAACGGGCACTAACCCCCCTCCTCCCTCCCCCGCCGTTAATTTAGATAAGTTGGTTTTTCAGGCAGAATTTTCCGATTTGCATCAAATTTTGTAAATAGGTTCATTCTTATAAGGCGCTTTTCCGATTATATTTGGGCGCTCATTGGTTAAGTATAAAGGGGGGCAACGGAGGCATCCCCCCTTAATTTTGATAGGCCGATGTTTCAGGCAGAATTTTCCGATTTGAATCAAATTTTGTAAATAGGTTCATTCTTATAAGGTGCTGCTCCGATTACTTTTGGGGATACATTTGTTAAGTATAAAAGGGGGGGGGGGGGAACGGGGACTAAGTTGGTTTTTCAGGCAGAATTTTCCGATTTGCATCAAATTTTGTAAATAGGTTCATTCTTATAAGGTGCTTTTCTGATTATATTTGGGCGCTCATTGGTTAAGTATAAAGGGGGGCAACGGAGGCATCCCCCCTTAATTTAGATAAGTTGGTTTTTCAGTCAGAATTTTCCGGTTTGTATCAAATTTTGTAAATAGGTTCATTCTGATAAGGCTCTTCTTTGAATACTTTTTGGGGGGGTTCATTGGTTAAGTATAAAGAGGAAACGGGGGCTAAGCCCCACCCCCTTAATTTAGATAAATGGGCTTTTGAGGCAGAATTATTCGATTTGCATCAAAATTTGTAATTAAGTTAATTCTGATAAGACTGTTCCCTTATTACTTATGGGTGTTCATTGGTTAAGCATAAAGGGGGGTTCGGGGGCTAATCCCCTCTTAATTTAGATAAATGAGTTTTTTCGGCAGAATTATCCAATTTGCCTCAAATTTTGCAAATAGGTTCATTCTGATAAGGCACTTTTACTAGTTTTGGGGGTTCATTGGTTAAATATAAAGGGGAAACGGAGGCTAATACCATCTCACCTAATTTAGATAAATGGGTTTTTCTGTCCGATTTGCTTGAAATTTAGTATCCCGGTTTATTCTGATAAGGTGCTTCCCCGATGAGATTTGGAGATTCATTTGTTAAGTATAAAGATGGGAAATATTGAGGTGGGGGTTAATCCCCCTTTAATTTATTTTTCGAGGGCATTGTTCTTTGAAATAATAGTATAATATACAATTAGTGTGAATAGCCTGTGATCACAATGCCATCAGTTTAACTGGACACTTTTCAATTTATTTTAGATGTGAACGATCTTATGGGACCCACATTATATGCAACTTTTCAGGTAGATGCTACTATAAGGCACATAAGGCACATTATTATTATTATTTGTAATATTTAAAAAAATCCTCCGGTGGTAATCAGAATCTTTAACATTGTTCCTTTTATAAATAAACGAAAATATTCTTAAGAAAATAATAGAACTTCGCTGTTCCCCCTACGGCTTATGAATCTATCAATATGCACAGCAGAATGAACCTGTATTGTTTACATATTTTGAGATGAAAATGAGTCGCAGCTTGTATGAATTTAAACAATGACATATTAACAAATCCTCTCGACATATTTTTCTGCATATGTAGTTTTTAGTACTCAATTCCTTTGTAATTAGAGTATCTTAAACAGTGCATTAGAGCTATTTAAAAGAGGACTAAAAGTCAAATATGAAGAAAAAAAACCAGAAAATCTCATTAAAAACAAACATACCGTAAATAATATACGTTCTCATAGAAATAAATTCATATTTTTATTTGACTTTTGAGTACGTATTTATGAACTAGTCGGATGTGTCAATACAAAAGCTTCCTTCTTTCTCGTAGATGTTAATATTTCAACATGTTATTACACATGTTTATACTTCAGTGTTATTACTTCAATATTACGCCAACTTTGATTTTTATCTTAAATTTCTACTTCATTGTACAAATCGGATTAAAAACGAGTTAATCTCAATCATAATATTTAATGAAATTAAGATTCAGGATAACTAATGAAATCTGAAGTGTAAGTAGGCACAAAAATTTTCATTCCAGTTGCAAAATTTATTTTGTAATCCTGTGCGTAATCTGTTATACCGATTTTCTACTTGTCAAATATCTGAGAGTTTGAAGTCCCCTATAAAAGCAAATTCTGCACCATGCAATTTTTAAATACATGAAATGAAAGAACATATTTACATCTTTCATACAAATAAAAATTGTGTTTTTAAATTATATGCATTTTAAGATATTAAATGTCGAATGTGGTCTTTTGTTTTTTCATTTTTTCCAATTTTAAGAGTCCTGAGACCCCTTAAATACATCATTAATTGCATGCAGAAGTGTGACATTATATGGCAGAAGAACGTTTATTAATAAAACCAACACATGCATGCTATGTACAGTTCATTTTAATATGCTAAATGTGCCCACCATCGCACAGTGGGGTATTTCTCCAATTTAGCTGGCCAAAAGTCAATTTTTCGAAACGCAGTTGAGGAGAGGAAAATGTAGCTAATTATGAAGATAAATAGATGGGGATTCACCGTACATTTATAATTTTTTTCTCTTGTGCGAGAAAATTGGTACCAGAGAAGGTCAAACTTGTTTGTAGCAGTAAGTTTTTTACTTGTACTTTAAAGTTCCATTTTGTGCCTGTTTATTTCACTGTGATTTTTTACCCATAAACTTTTGCTTATACCATATAGTTCTGGATTCTGAAAGCCCATGTATATATGTTTACGTTTTGCATTAATATATTTATATTTGTTAATTTAACACATATGATAAAACGACATAAAATGTGCCGTATATTTTTGAAATTTCTGTTGTTAATTTCAATATTCTATAAAGCATTTGTTATACATCAGGGTCGATCCGGATGATCTTTTTTAATCTAAATGACAGTTCAAGATATGTAGTTAATAATTTTGAAATCTGTAGCTGCGAAAAACTGCGATCTTAGAAGAATTCCATTCAAACACACAACTGTATGTTCCTGTAAATGACAATTTTTGCATTTCCCTTTCGATTTGAAAAGTATTCTACGATAGATAATTTTAAATTACTGTCAGAATGTAGCGTCTGCGGACATAAAAAAGTACCAATTTACATATTTGACCCATAATTTTTTTAAATATTGTCTGCGCCTGTTTCTGAAGTTCTATGTTACTTTTTTATGTTCTAAATTTAAAAATGATATAATGAAAATGTTGCGCTGTTTTAGTTTACATCTTATAAATGCTGCTTCGTAAATACATCTGGTATTTAATTATGGATTGTGAAAGTCCAGGTAAATATATTTATATATTCCACATGAATATGTTTATATTTATTTATTTAGAAGATTTTATAAAGAGGCAAAAAATCTATCGAACATGTTTGAAATTTGTGTTTTTAATTTCAATATTCTATAAAATATTCGTTACACTTCCCGATGAGTCCGAATGATTTTTTTATACTTTAAATGGCATATAGATATTTAATTAATAACGTTGAAAATAATATCTACGAATAATCGGTAATTTGGAATACTTTATTTCAAGCACGTTGTGTTTCCTTAAATGATAAATGTTTCATTTTCATTAAAATAAATTAAAAAAAAATATTTTAAGAAAGATAAATTGCAAATATTGTCAGAAAGTATCGTCTATGACATAAAATAATTAAAATTTATATTTATGATCAATATTTTGTTCAACTTCGATTTTATGATTCGACAGTTAATATTTACTTGTAGAAATAGTTTGATCTGCCGTACTTTCAACTTCGATTATGCGACTACTTATTTAAGTCAGTTTTTTGTTTTAAACTCTTACTTATATCAATCATTTCTAGATCTAAAAAGAGCCAAGTAAATATGTTTATATTTCATATCATATGTTTATATATGCTTTTTAAAATGTAAGATCAAGCATCAAATTTTTATTTTTTAAATTTGTATAGTGTATAAGGAATTTTTTATGCTTTCCGATGATTCTAGTTATGTTTTTCAGTTTAAATGCATCAGCTGCGTAGTTAATAACTTTAAAAAAAACTGTCAGGATCTCAGGATGGATTTGTTACACAAACTTGTGTGTTTCTATATATGAGTAATTTTTAATAAAATTCTAAAAGCTAAATATCTTTAAAATTAATTACTCTTATTATTTTCTGTACAAAATTATTTCAGGTCCATCTGGAGTTAAAATTATGTCAAGACTAGAGCTCTTCATCCTTACGGATAACCAGAATTGCCTGATTTCAATAAAAAACTAGAATTTCTCGAGGATTATCTTGTTAACAAAAAAAATATATATTCAGAAAACCAAAAGCTATAAATAAAAAATGATTTTAAAAAATATATCAAGCCTGAATTTCAGAAAAGATATGGCATGAATCAAGTAGGAATAAGCATTCTTTCTTGAAAAAAAATCCTATTGATTACAAGGAACATAAAAAGGCCAAAGGGGATTAAATACTTAATAGTTACAGGTATTAAAAAAAATTCTAAACTTAGTTTAGAAGTTTGATGAACAATGCGCTCTCAGGAATTATTTTTCTAATAAAACCTTTTAACCCTTTGAGCTCTGGAATGAATTCTTTAAAATGTCCAAATGTCACATTGGCACCAGTATTTTGTAAACAAAAGTTTCAGCTTATAATATACACGAAAAAATGCATTGAACTATTTTCAAATAAATTTGGTTGAATATTCCGGTGCCAATGTGACATTTGAAGATTAAAATTAAGTGGGAAGAAATGCACCCATCAGAGCTCAAAGGGTTAAAAGTGACCAGGAAAAAACGAAATTTGTTTCATTATCTTCAAAGAAATTGGTCGCTCATGGAGGGAGTTCAATTGAGGTGGTCTCCGAATGGAGATAACATTAGTATTGAGCCTAAAAGGAATACATTTCGTTCCATGAAAAAGGGTCGTTCAGGTGGTCGCTTAATAGAGGTGGTCGCACAGGGAGGTTTCACTGTATATGAAAAAATACATTTAGGTTGACAGATAGAATACAATATATTTACTAATATTCTGTTTCATTAAAGTTATTTTTACATATTACAATGTTTTCCATATACCCTGTATATATATATATATATATATATATATATATATAACCAATAATTAAACATAACCTACCACCATCAAAAACCGTAATATTATGAATTAAAGCTGTAAGTATATATAAAAAAAAAGATTAAATTATTTATAAGAATTATTATGGAAGAAAAATAAGAAAGTGGACACCGACAAATAATGGAAATGCTTATATATTGAATTACGTTTTCAAGGGCACAGAATTCAATGATATAAGCAAAATGGTTGTTTTCTGTGGGAAAAATAAGCTAAAGCTAAACGTTATTTTCCCCTGTGCCCTAACAACCATTAAAATCAAGTGAATTGATTAAAAATGAAAACAGAATAGAAACAAATAATATGAATTGGAAAAAACAATAAGCCATAATATAATTACAAATCATCATCAAATCCTATAAAATAAATAATTTATGTATTTTTCAAAGAAAACTACTAAAAAGTGACAATAATAAGATAAACTAATCAATAATAAACTTTAGTCCAATTTTTCAGTAAGAAATATTTTTGGCCGGCTAAATCCACCAAATACTCCACTGTGCATCGGCAGAAATGCATCGTGAATCCTGAATGTGTTCCGATGCACTGTAAAAAGAATTTGTGATTTTTCCTGAACTTTATGTTGTAATTTTTCAAGCATGGATGCTGTGAAAGCGAATTCAAGCAACAAGTGAAGTAAAAATAGAATTCTTTCTGTCACGTGCATCACTCAGCCAATAATAACGCGACTTTCCCCAGACTTGAGAAATTTTACAGTACTCTTAAAGACAGCATCTTGTAAATTTTACAGCAACTGTGTTGGTAGTCTGAGTGCCAGCAACTTTTTGCTGTAAAATACAGTGATTTTTCCTGTACTTTATTTTGTAATTTTTCAAACACCTATGCTGTGAAATCGAATTCAAGCAAGAAGTGCAGTATAAAAATCGAATCCTTTCTGTCACGTGCACCACACAGACAATAGCAAC
The DNA here is from genome assembly GCA_963932465.1 of Maratus speciosus. Classification (NCBI taxonomy): domain Eukaryota; kingdom Metazoa; phylum Arthropoda; class Arachnida; order Araneae; family Salticidae; genus Maratus; species Maratus speciosus. The sequence goes on along the minus strand of OZ010790.1, from coordinate 168,887,482 downwards.
ACGACTTTCCCAGACTTGAAAAATTTTACAGCACAAGGGGGCTCAGCCCCCTATGAGCTACGCTCGCCAACCCCCGTCCAGATACCGCAGACTCTAAATGCACGCTAATTTGATCGGCTTTAAAAAGATTTCGAAAGATTGAATTATAATTTAAAAAACAGTGGCGATCTCCCTATAAACGAATTTCTATTCATTTCTCTTTGATTGGGGAATTTTAACGCGGTACTACTTGATTATCCTGTCGACCAATTTCGCCAAATTATATAAATCGCCAAACCACTCTCCAAATTATACAAATTGATATAATTTTTATTTTAAATAACGAAAGAACAAATAAATTCGTACAACATTAATAAAAACACAAATAAAACGTCGAAATAAAAATAACTTGATGACGTATACACGTGTAACAACATTTCAAAATAAGCTAATATAAAAGGAATTAAGTAAAGAGAGTCTTTGCCTCCTGGTATTTTTTAACAAAGCGAAAAGAAAGTTCTTTTAAATGAGACATTTTAAATTAATTCTCAAAATATCAAATAAATGTCTAGCGCAATTTCTAAATTTAAACTTTTTTGCAATATTATTTTGTGTTCATTTTATGTAATAACTATAATGTGACGTAAATATGACGTAATTTCTCCTAAGACTTCTAACGCATGTTAATGAATTTATTATTTTACAATATCCTTTCTCTTTTAAAATTCACGTGTATACTTTTTATGACGTAATTTTTAATAAGTTCCTGCTTTTTATACGTAATTATTTAATTCTAATTTGAAAGTTTTTTTTCCTGTTTATACGTGTCACGTGTAAATAAATTTTTAATTTGAAGCAAACATTATTGCTTGCGCTTTTTATACAGTTGGCAACAGTTTAAATTAGTACAATTTTCTGAAATCTGTAAAAAATATCTCTAGAAATGCTGAAAATTTGAATTTAAAATAGAAATAAAACCTGAAAAAATGAGTCAAAATAAAAAAATTAATGCAATCTACACTCCGGCAAATTCTAACGCATAAAATGATCTAAAAATTATTACACTGCCATGTATAGTTTTTGCTGCTATAAAACTTTTTTAGTGGAACGATTTTGTCCAACTTTAGCATTAAATAACTCTTAAAATAATTCTTCGATTTGAAAACTGTCTGCATCAGCGTATTTATCAAACATTTCTGTATAAAACCACCGATTTTCATATTTTTGTATGCATTATTTTTGTTAATATTAACGAAGAAAGACCCCCGGTCACAAAAAAATCAAAACCGGCGGCGGCGGTGACAGCGGTAGTTTTTTTTTTTTTTTTTTAGAATAGAGAGATTCTAAAAGACAGCAGCTTGTAAATTTTACAGCAACGTTTTTGGCAGTTGGAAGGGGGGGGGGGGGGCAGCACATTTTGTTGTAAAATGCAGAATTATTTTTACAGTGTGATGTACATATTTAGCCTATTTCGCTTGAATTTCTTATTAAAATCTTATTAAAATCTTATTAAAATTTCTTATTAAATAAAAAAAATTTCGCTGCTGACCATTTTTTCTTTATTTTGAATCATTAAGGCATTCGTCTATCAGATTAAAATTTTATTTTAGCAAGATTAATTTCGACAGTTTTTTTTTTTTTTTTCCCAAAAGTCAAAAGATTGTGAGAATACCCCATATTCCAAGTTGGAAAATGTGCATAATAATCGGTATACAGTATATAAAATGTGCATAATAATCGGTATACAATATGTAAAATGTGCATGATAATCGGTATAAAGTATGTAAAATTTGAATAATATATAGAATAGCAACGGCATATTAATATTTTTCTTTAAAAAATATTTAATTAAATTGTTAAACAGTTGGCTAAATGCGTGTAATTTCTTTAAAAACCTGATTTTTTATTTTTATTTTTAACCATTTGGAAAAATGATTATTGTTCTCGTCAGAATGGGAAATCAAAAGTATATCGGAAGGTTTTCATTGATTTAATCCGCAATTTATTCGTTTTCTGATTGGTCTATGCAGTAATCTGTATTTCCCTTTAATTTCAACAACTATGGATACTTTCTGTTGCCACTATGACAAAAAAGTAATAAAAACTACAAAAAAAAATTAATAACTCAGAAACAAATTGAGATACAGCTTTCAAACAAATTGCATTTAAAAGTAGATTTTTTTTCTCTATCCAACGGTGTAAAAAGTAATATTGTCGGATGTTTAGAAGTTTAAGAATGAAATTTCCTTTAAAATGGGCCGTCAGATTTCTTGGAAATCTGAGGATGGAAAAGCCTTTTCCCGAACAGCCAATGAAATGCTTGGATATTTACGTAAGTTTCAGGTGGATAATACTTAAGTTTCAAGAAATCTGACGGGTCGCAGGCGATATTTTTGGCTTGCAATTTTTACGTGTAATAACACTATTAATGTTTAATTCATGGCGTACATAAGGTATGATCAACTCCGTGTGATTTTTTAAGTCTTAAATTTTAGTCTTGAAAAAAATCGTTTTTCAAATGGTCGTTGTAATTTGATAAATTGCTTTTTTTATTTTTATTTATTTATTTTTTTATCTAATGATTAGCGTAAGATCCCTTCCTTAAGTCTGCTAGGCCCTCAGCTTCCAAATCCTTCTCGCTAATGCTAAGTCTATGGGTGTAGAAAGCATTCGTATATTTAAAATATCTCCTCGGGAAATTAATATTTTCAACTCCTTTTTTCTGGGTATTTTCAAGGATGTCTTTTTTCTTAGTTTTCAAAATATTTCTGAAATATATACTTAATTTAATATTATATGTGTTAAAAGCTGACGAACTGTGAGTAAGGTTTTAACACAAGGTTTTAAAATTAAGTTTATAGTTTAGAAATATTTTGAGAACTAAGGAAAAAAATAGAGACATATTTTAAGAAGAGTACAAAAAAAGAGTTACAAATATTAATTTCCCGAGGAGATATTTAAATATACGAATGCATCAAACAACCATATATTTAAGGGGTCTCAGGACTCTTAAAGCTTCAAACTTTTCGAATATTTATTTTTTTTTAGATGTTAAACTTCTATCTTTTCTGAATATTTTAATATAATTGTTTCCTTCAAATTCTCATTAGAACAGAAGTTACAGTTTTTAGAATTATATCCGCTCAATAGCTGAGCAGTTTCTGAAACTTTGAAGTTATTTTTCTCCAAATGACGTTTTTGGGCATAATGCGCACGATATCTCAAAAACTTCTGAATATTTTTTCATAAAATTTTCCAAACATACGTTTTATGTTAATCTGTATAAACTTAACCTAAAATTTCCTGTTTATTGTCCATAAAAATATATTTTTTAGGCGACTATGTTGTTGAAATTTTCAGAATTTTGTATTAGCTAAATACAACTTTGTATTAAAAATGTATAAATGCTTTAAATACAAATTTATTTAAGTTCAGGGTAATTATTATAATCTGATGTATAAGTAGGCATCAAAACTTTCATTCTAGTTGCAATATTTATTTTGAAATCGTGCATGTAAGCTGGTATACCAATTTTCTGCTCGTTAAATATCTGACTGTTTGGAGCCCCCTGTAAATGCTAATTCTGCATCTTGCAATTTTTTAAATATATAAAATGAAACTAGGTACTCATGTCTTTCATCTCAATAAAAATATTGTTTTAAAATCATATACATTTAAGATATTAAATGTTGAAAATGGTCACTTTTTTTTTCATTTTTGCCAATTTTAAGAGTCCTGAGACCCCTTAATATTAGTGAGGGGAATTCGGAAGCTGGGTGACTAGTAGCCTTAATGGAAAGTATCAAATGAAAATCTACAACGTCAAGCATTTTATAGCATTGTTTAATTTTTGAAAAAGTGAAAATCTTTATAAAAGAAACATTTTCAACTATTCTCCCAGCGGCTCCTAAAGCAATCAATATTCATAGCAAAATAAAACCATTGTTCTTTACATAATTCGAAAAGCTAAGGAGCCGTCTCACAGGATATGAATTTAAACAACGACAAATTAAACAAATCCCCTCGACATATTTACAGAATATGCAGATTTTTTAAGTCTTATGATTCTGTAATTAGAATGTCTCGAAAAATGCATTAGAGCTTAAAAAAAGGGTAAGTAAAAATCAGGCTGATATAGAAAGAAACTGAAAATCTCATTAAAAATGCAAATGTAGTAAAAAATCTACGTTTTCATAGAAATAAAATGACATTTTTATTTAAAAAAAATTCTAAGTAATGTATTAGTGAAAAATAAATTTTAATCTATGAAGTTGCGTTATATTATACACTTGTGCATTATATTATACACATATCCTCCATTTTTTTATTCTCGCTGGAGGGGGGGCTTCTTAAGGTATTCACGTATTTCGCGCTCCCGGGCAATCTTTTTCATCTTACTAATTCCTATGATCTTTTAAACTATTTCTTCATTTATCTCGTGTTTATTCTTTTCTCTTTATTTCTCTTCCATTGTGGTTTCCTCTGCAGTAGTGAGGACGGTCCTCCATAAGCCGATATCAAGCTCTCGATAGCGACGAAATAGAGTAATTGTAAACTTCCCACATGTTTTCTGAGCGCCGTTACCTGTGTCCCTGGAAAGGGGGATCCCTGCAATTGAGGGAAAACAACGCACTGCTTTGGCTACTGCTTCATGTAGACGTGAAGTGTCTATTGGTCCCGTACGCATCAATCGGCTTGTCAGTTGACTTTCACTGGCTAACTATCAAGTGAATGGTCAGAACGAGATGTTAAGGGTGGTCTTCATCCTTAATATATCGTTAAGTTGGACACTAACATAGGAATGGCTTGTGATCATAAGGGTCCTGATCAGCAATGGTGCACGGTAGGCACCATTGCCTTGTTAGGCTCAGTAGTGAGCAGTGCGGTCAGAATCTGAAATATTATTTTTTTGCTTGTGTGAAAGTACTTTTCTTTATTCTACTTCTCTTCCTTGTGGAGAGGGACAAACTGTATATACCTGTTGTTTCACACGATCTTTTGTTATTAAACGCATTAACAGTATTTCTAAAAGTGATAATTTTCTCATAGAAAAAACTTTTAATTATGTTCTTGGCGATGTTTTTTCTGTCAGAAAACTTCGCTGTGGTGATCTACTAATGGAGCCTTCATCAACCAATCAGTCACGGCTTCTGACAAACTGTAAAGAAATGGGTTCTTCCTCTGCATCTTCCCATGTCGACTCAACTCTGAATTACGTGTGTGGTGTAATTTCTGAACTTTATCTCTTTACAAAAAACTACTAGAAAACCTGAAAGATCAAACTGTCAATGATATCAGCTTAACCCCTTAATTCTCGCTCCCGTGATATTCACGGGCTATGTATTTTATTCAGATTGTTTGATTCCCACCAATTTTATGATATAGTGTAATTGGCTTTATTATAGTATCATTTTACCTGACATTAAATAAGGTGAATATTTCTCTTTCAAAAACGTGGTGCCAATAAGCAATTTCAATTTTTAAACCGTAATTTAATGCGACCGTTAAGGGGTTAATAACTATACGTCGGAAGGATAAGATGCTTTCTACAAAGTACCTCGTCCTGACTTTTGACAGCTCAATTCTACCTACAAGAATCAAAACAGTATATCTTAGTTTTGCTTAAATTTTAGCTTTGCCTTACATCCTTAATCCTTTGCGATTTTTCACTAATGACATTAAGGCCATGCTAAAACTATGTGTCGTGATTCTTTTACTGCGCACTATGTACAAAAGCAGACCACAACAGTAAATCTTGCGAAAAAAGTTGAACTATAAAGGTTACCACGCAGCATACTCCCATTCTTGTTCAAAATGGATAATTAGAAAAGAGATTCTTGCTATTAAAATTATTCAAAAACTTTTTTACCCTGAAACTGGCAAACTTATGGAATACAGAATTCCATCTGTAGGGGTTTTATACACTAGTTTACTAAAACAGTCTGCAAAATCCGTAAGGCACATAAGTACCCAAACTCATACCGCTTTACCCCCAAATGATCCACCTATGAGGTTGTAATTCAGAGCTATAAAGAAAAACAAAAAATATGGTAGCTTAAAACTTTTGCCGCTATCGTCAGCATATGTTAGCATCGAATACTGTGAGTCTTGCTTTACATTATCATCCTGTGGTAGGTGAAACGCAAAAATATTTTCAGCTTAATCTTCCAATGCCGATCAAACATGAGTCAAAGCAAACTTTTGTACTATCTGCAAACAAATTGCAGAAACCTGATGATTAGTCAACACAAGTAGAAAGACAAAAATCATATGCATAGGAAGAAAAAAAAAACCTCACCCAAATTTTAGGCTTTGGGCTGTATTTTGTGTTTTAGTTGAACTTATTTTTATGACAGGGATTTGAGATAACATTTTAATATAGTTTGATCCTTTGTTTTTACATTTTTTTTTTTATTTTTTTTTTTTTATTTTTATTTTTTTTTTTTGCGCAGCATGTTTTTAAAGGGATATCGTTTCATTAAACGCTAATAAACGAACCAACCAACTAATGATCTTATTTTTTAATACAAGAGCAATCATTCCATGCATTTCAGCGTCTTTTATATTTAAACTAGTGTAAATGCCCGTCCTAGGACGGTGGGTAAAAATTGTGTTTTTCACTTAAAATTTGAAAAACTGATAAAAAAATAATTGACAATATGGAAGCGTTTAGATGAGCAAAGTTCGGCTAGTTTATGTTCTAATAAACACACAATTAGTATTTACAATATTTCTGGGTACACCAGGTTTTCCGGCTAATATACTATAACAAAATTAAGATTTCTTAATAAAACAAAAATTTAACAAATATGCAATAAAAGTGCGTAATTAAAACAGTCTGCTGCAACTATTGAAATAATACTTTTTTTAATAACACTTTGAAATTGTACTTTTATCGTTTACCCCCTTCCTCCCCTCCTCCCTACAAATTTTTTTATATGTATATTGATTAATAAATAGGTATCTCGGGTTGAACCCCATCCGAAAGAACGAAGGGGAAGCATTGTTAAAGTATTCTTCACGCCTATTGGTGTTTTTCTTCTGTTTACCCGCGGCTGACGTCACGCAGCAGGGGTGGGACAGCTTCAAGTGATGTCATTTATGTCGTCTCCTTTAATCTTCATAGCTCCATGCTTTAAATTTTTTTTTCAATGAATCACAAAAGGAATGACTCTCTACCGTAGCTTCTTATTTACGTTTTACGCACGAAGTGCGTTACATTTGTTTTCTGAAATGGCTGCGTAAATCATTGAATTTTTTAATCTTTTATAGAAAATTATTTTGTACAGAAAGGATTTCAGGTAAAAAAGATTTGTATTTAGGCAGATAAGTTTTCTCATATACATTTGAAATCAAAATTAAGCCTTACGTGGCTCCATCTTATCGGAGACTGGTAAGATTGATGGGTTAGCCCCGGATGCGTTACACTGCCTTTTATTATGTAGAGATTGTTATGTGATACTTAGAAAATCCGTTTATTTATGTAATATATACGATATTTGTAAATTAAGTAGTGGCAACATGCATAGAACACAATTTTTAATGAACTTACAAGTAAATTTGCATTACGTTCCTACAGTATAATCCCCATCAAAATTTAGCACCTTTTGTCAAATGTCGGGAAGCTGTAGGATATCGTTTACAAGGTTATTGTTGTTGGTGACTGCGATGGAGCGCTCTACTGCTCGACTAAAACTAACTTCTACGGATAATTCCCGGACAGTCCATTAACGGTCAATGGAAAAGAGACCACTCACGGTGTCAGTCTGATCTTGCGGAGTGGATGGTCGACCTTTTCGGTGCAAATCCACAGTCTCATTCCGAGCTGCACGAAACACTTACAAGGAAGATCTTCATACGGGCATACTCAGAAAAATCTGAAAAAAAAATATAGAATGTTCTTCTCATGAGGATAGATGTGTTTATAAAAAAAAATTCGACGGAAACTGGATAGAGTGTCCGAAAAAAAAAATAATGAAAATTTCGTTATTTGGTGATTTATCACCGGTTGGCGATGGAATAAAATTTCAAAAAAATACTTTTTATGTCAAACTCGCTTTAAGGTAAAAATGTTTCATATTGAACTTGTTTAAATAAATTTACTTTAAATAACTTTAGTTTTGTCAGTTTTAGTTTGTTTTAACTATAGTTTTGTCATATATATATTTATATTGAAAGTTGACTGTGAAATTTTATGAATTAAAACAAAATTTTAATTAATTAAAATTATTTCAATCTCAAAATTAAGTCCAATTGAGCACTGTCGATTCAATTTTGTTGTTTTGGAAACAAAAACTTGTCCGATATTGAAATGTATAACTACAGCATTCTTCATCTGATCTTTATTTTCGAATACGCTTAAATATATGAAAATATCTTTTATATATGAAATGATTTTTACAGTGATAAAATTAAATAACTGCAGCAACTAGCAAAATAAATATATAATACAAAAAAATGTGTTTATTAAATTATCTCATTAAGTTTAAATTCATTAAATACTATTTATACGCATTCTAAAAATAAATTAACAAGTAATTTTCAGATGCATTAAATTCGTTTGCTTTTGGCGATAACAGGTGCTGCTCGCCAAATCGAGTGTCACTTTTGTCTTTTCGCGCCAAATACTCGAAAGTATTTTATTTTTTTTTACAGACTTTCTACTGTAACTCCAACACTAAATTTGACTGATCCTTTATTACATACATAATTAGTTTAATTAGTATTTATTTCAAAATATTCTGTGTATGCACAGTAAGGAGACCTTCCTTGTTAGACCCATCATGCAACCGTCCTATACCGGGGCTTTCTTAATAATACCAAGGAGTTATATCAAGATGGCCTTACCTATACGGTAACGCATTCTCGTCACAGGCCTCATATAATCCTCGATAACATTCAGATGCATTTTTGACACGGGCAACCTCGATTTTAATCCACGACTGCTGATCACCTTTTGTAAACATGCTTTATAGCGGCAAAAACGACATCGTCCACTTCAGTGCCACACAGCAACCACCCCTTCTAATTGGATCGACTGTTTTATGCACTCTACACATCGACAACAGCGCTACATCACTGCTACTATATTCTGTTTGCGCATACTCGATCTTCTGCGACTTTCTATGCTACGTTGCCACTACTTTATTTACAACCTTTGTAGCTGAGCATCTTTTGACTAGGTATGTTTGTAAAATAACAAATAAATTTGCATATGGGAATATTTAGATGAAATTTAATCCTTAATAATTCGAAATCATGATGCAATAAACTTATATTTTACTCATTATTCCTTAAAAAGATTCTTGTGTTCAACCAATAGCTAAGAAAGAAAAAGTACGCAACACTTCTGCTGAAAGTTTTAGTTTTTGACTTTCTTGCCGCTGTATGCCGATTATTGCGTAACATGGAGTATAAGATATGTATAAAATAAATATATATATAATACAATAGCAACGGTTTATCGATATTTATACTTTTTAAAATTTTTGAATTAATGACATACTTTAAATAAATTTTGACATTTAAATAAAACATTTTAATATTATATTTCACTTAATATATACGTTAACGTTCAAACAAATACCAAAATGCGTTTATTGGTTTTCTAATATCTGTTTTTTTTTTTTTTATGTTGATTTTTTACCCGATGCTTAAGATTAGCGCCTTCTCTTAATTGAAAATATCCAAAGAAAATCAACAGCGTAAACAAGTTTACACTATCCCACTAAAGAAAAAAAAAAAAATTACATGAATATCTTCTTAAAGAGTCAATAGATTTTTACCACTTGAAGCAATCGATATTCATAGCAGAATTCTATTGTCGTCTGCATATTTAAACAAAAAAAAGTCGCAGAGAGTATGAATTTTAATAATGATATATTAACAAATCCCCTCGACATATTTATAATGATATGTAATTTTTAAAAAACTGTGATTCTGTAATTAAAATGTCACAATCAATGCATTAAAACTATAAAAAAAAAGATGTCTTATTGGAATAAAAATAAATACCGTATATCTACGTTTTCCTAAACACAAATTGACATTAAAAATACTTGAGTATTATAAGTAAAAAATTAATTTTAATTTATGAAGCAACATCATTTTATATCGTAGTAACGCATGACTTTGCCTTTAATTTAACAAAAAGGCAATCTTTAGGCAATCACAATGTATTTTATATTCTTAATTTTAACACAATGTAATCCCTAAGGGATTCCTTATTTGGTATGTTGCTCAGTAGTTTTTGACTTTGTAAATTATAAAATAACCAATAAAAAAGTGTGAAAAATCGTTTGTTTGATATTTAAGTCTTGAGATGATGACGTAGTCAAATTTAAATCTTACTCATTATATAATTTACGCAAATTTATACTTTACGCATAACATTTAAATACTATAAATTATCTTTTTCGCAAATTAGCTAGAGTTGTTAAAAACGTCTTAGAACTTTCTGTATGTACTGGTAAAAGTATTATGTATGTTTTACTCATTATGTAATTTATGCAAATTTATACTTTATGCATAGCACTTAAATACTATAAATTATCTTTTCACAAATTAGCTAGAATTGTTAAAAACTGTTCTAGAATTTCTATATCAATTGAGAATAGCATGCATTAGTTGATACCTCATTATTATGTAAAACATATCATTAGCATTAGCTATGTGTTAAAGGTCACAAAAGAAGAAGAAAAACTGTTTATAGTATGATAATACAATAAATAATCCATTTTTAACACTTTCCAACAAAGTTGAAAAGGGTTTTTGCATTCGGTTTGTCTGTCCGTCTGTCCAGGCTCCCGTAAATATACTAGGATTCTCATGCAATTTATAAACGTTATTTAGCGTCACCAAAGCATGTTTTTGATTGTATATGAAGTATGTGGGATTAATAGACCATTTACAGTGGCAAACAAAACAATTCCATTACATTATGGTATATGGGGAAAATCGTTCGTAGTGTATTTTAATGAGTTTACGCGCTTAGTTACTAACGCTATTTCAAATGTATTGAAACTGATATAAATAAACTGAATTTGACGTTCACTTACAGGGACACGCAAAAGAAATCGGTTACACTACTATCTTTGAATAATAATGGCTATAAGTGAGTTTTAAAATTCGGTATGAGCTTTAAAATATTTTTTATAGTTGTTTAATTGCAGGTTTCTGCAATTTGTTTGCAGATAGTACAAAAGTTGGCTTTGACTCGTGTTTGGTCGGCATTGGAAGATTAAGCTGAAAATATTTTTGCGTTTCACCTACACTGTAAAAAAAAAATCTGTAGTTCTACAGATGTAAAGTTACATGCTTACTAAACTTTCACCTGTAACTGTACGAAAAAAGCTGCAAATCTACAAAACTAGTTTTCGTAAAGCTACAAAAATCTGTACACTTGCAAGTGAATCTGCTAAAATTTCAGTAATCTTACTAAACTTTTATTTGTAACCCTGGCTGCAGTTACATGAAAAGTTCTCAGAATCCCAGTTTCCAAAAAAATTCTTAGTAACCTTACAGATTTTTTGATTTTCGGCGCAAAAGTGTGTCTGTTACATGAAATTTTGTTGTTGCCGTTACATGAAAAGTTCTAGGAATCCCAGTTTCCTAGAAAAACTTTAGTAACTTCACAGATTTTTTTTTACAGTGTACCACAGGATGATAATGTAAAGCAAGGCTCACAGTATTCGATGCTAACATATGCTGACGATAGCGGCAAAAGTTTTAAGCTACCATATTTTTTTGTTTTTCTTTATAGCTCTGAATTACAGCCTCATAGGTGGATCATTTGGGGGTAAAGCGGTCTGAGTTTGGGTACTTATGTGCCTTACGGATTTTGCAGACTGTTTTAGTAAACTAGTGTATAAAACCCCTACAGATGGAATTCTGTATTACAGAAGTTTGCCAGTTTCAGGGTAAAAAAGTTTTTGAATAATTTTAATAGCAAGAATCTCTTTTCTAATTATCCATTTTGGACAAGAATGGGAGTATGCTGCGTGGTCACCTTTATAGTTCAGCTTTTTTCGCAAGATTTACTGTCGTGGTCTGCTTTTGTACATAGTGCGCAGGTAAAAGAATCACGACAGATAGTTTTAGCATGGCCTTAATGTCATTTTTTAAATATTTTTTTTGCACGTCACTCGTTGTACATAAATTCAATGCCTCATATACAGGACTGCACAAAAGAATTCATGTACCATTCTCTTTATTAACGGAAAATGCTGAAGGGGAATTTTCAACTGAGGTGCATGTATTTCTTAACTGAACTATGGCATGCATGTAGTTAATAGATACAGATCTATCTATTATATACAGAAATGCTCAAAGAATTCGGATAATTTTCCGATTGTAGATGGGGACAGCTGAAATTGGGTTTTCAAATGGGTTATGTGTTTCCATATGGTTCAGTTAAACATAATATTTTAACTTATTAAACGGTTCAGTTTTGTTACATTGTTCTGAATGTGTTGAAAAGTATTTCATAATCTATGCTTGACGCATGATTTTTTTTCTTGTTTTTTAAAGTGACCTTTTTTATCTTGCTTTTTATTGTAATACTTTCAAAAACATACTACAAGAGAGTATTTAACACCTTTTTCATCCACCTCTGGTGGGAATCGATATCTCAACAAGAACAAACTATTTTTGTTTATATATTTCAGCCTAAAAGCGAGTCAGTAAGAGGGATTTAAACAATGAAATATTTTTAAACCTTTCTCAGCATCACTATATGGGAAAGATTTTTTTTTTCTGTGTCATAAGTGGCTATATTTGGAGTACCTCGGGACAATGGAGCATGGCTTCTAGCGTTTTGTTTACCAAAGAGAGACTCAATGGCAATAAAAGCTATTTAACCCTTAAATGCCGGGTGTTGCTTTTAGGCAGCATATTAAATTTAGGCTCTAAAATACTATTAGAATAATATTGAAGCTATAACGCCCAATGTTGCCAATGAAATACAATCTGAAAATATTATTAAATCGATTTTCAACATGTAGATGGCAACACTTGTGCTGTTTACGAATAAAGATAGGTTTATTTTTTCAATTGTTGCTACTTGTTCTTTTTGTTTTGTTTGGAAGCTTGCGAAATACCCTATTTTGTTCTGCAGTGAGAGAGTAAAATTTATTACTTATTATAATTCCTAAAATTCTTGTGTGTTTAATATTATAGAATTTTATCAAGGAAAATTATTTTTTCAATTAAAGACCAGTATTGCCGATTAGTAACAAACTGTTTTTTAGTCGTAAACCATACTTAAAACAAAATATGATTTTTTAAAGTATTTTTCCCATGATTTATTTAAAAAATGAAAGCCGAAAAACATTATTACAATGATTTTTGAAAAATCAGGCATTTAAGAGTTAAGGCGGCTCTCGAATACCCTGCTCAATAACGTGAAACTTTTTGACACATTTCCTTTCTAATTATTAAATGTAAAGGCAATGGCAGTTTTAAACGTAAATTGTCAGGCCTCTAACTTTTGAAGCGATAAAAAAAAAAAAAAAAAAAAAAAAAAAAAGAGTTTTCCATTTTTTTTTTTTTTAAATAAATTACTTATTGAGTTATAAGCAATTTTGGTCACGTAACGATAGGTTTTTCTTCTGTCTCGCCGTGTCGCGTGCGGAAATTCGGTTCAAAATGCCCACTTTGACAGTATTTTCTGAAAGATCTTTTGCGTTTACAAAAATTGGAAAAAATATTTCGATTACATAGTTCCTGAATAACAACACCTGCCAATTTCATGCATTTCCGAACAAAAATGTGTCAGAAACTAGCCCCTTTGGATTTGAGAACAGCCTTAAGAACACTCCCTTCTGCTCTTGTAGAGGAAGCGTATGCCTTTACCTAATCCTAATGAATAAAAATTGTGTTTTGATAAATATTTCTATATTTTTATGGTGATTTATTTAATAAAATACTTAAGAAATTTGTACATTAGGTTTAAGAAATTTGTTCTGTTGCATTAAATTACACTTAAATGCTGCTGCTATTGTTTTTTTTTTTTTTTTTTTTTAAGTCCCGAAACTTTCAATATGTAGTGGGCGTATCATGCATTAATCGATTACTCATTACAGATTAATACATATCAATAACAGGCAACTATATAGTAAAGCTCAATAAAGGAGAAAGAAAAACTTCTCATATTTTGGTAATGCAATAATCCCCTCTTTTTTTAAATATAAAGAGACCTTTTTAATCTTTGTTTTCTCCCTATTATAATACTTTCAAAAACATACTACAAGAGAATATTTAATACTTTTCAGTCACCTCTGGTGGGAATCGATATTTCAACAAGAACAAACTACTCCTGTTTACATATTTCAGCCTAAAAGCGAGTCATAAAGGGAGATTTAAACAATGAAATATTTTCAAACCCCCCTCGGCGTCACTGTATGATAGAGAGGGTCTGTCTATGTCACATGCGGCTGTATTTGGAGCGCCTCCGGACAATGGAGCAAGGCCTCCGTCTTTTGTTTACCATAGAAAGACTCAATGGGGAGATATTTACGAACGCTTAGGGGTGTAAAAATTAAAATATTCATAACAATAAAAGGCATCTTTTATTAAAAATTCAATTCAGATTGTGTTTAGAATATTTATTAGTGAATAATGAAATTTTATTTCTTCGGTAACGTTCTTTAATTCTTTCTGGATCAATATATCAGCTTTCGCGGGATACATTGAATGTTTTTAATCAAAAATTTATTACATTATTTATTTATTTTATACTGAGAGGCGAAAGATTTATTTAAAACTGTGAACCAAGAGAAATATTTTCCACATTGATGTTTGACCAATACAAAAGAAACAAATGTGATTTGGAAGAGCATATAAATTACTTTTCCAATTCAGTAAAATGCACATGAAAATTTTCTAGGCAGTGTTTTTAATTTAAACTTTTTAATAAAAATACACATAATATTTTTAAATAAATGAAATGGCTTTTTAAAAAATATGAATAAACATAATTAACTAACGTATGTATCTAAATGTTGAATTTTAAATAAATATTTTCTCTTATTATAAATTAAATAAGAAGCAAATTTTAAAGTATTTTCTACTTAATAAATTAAAGAACCGTATAATTTGTATACGGGCAATCTTAAAAGTGTGAGAAAGTCAAATTAATATTTAGGTGTGCATGAAAAGTAATTTTATCGGAAAAGCTTCGAAATGAACGCTTTTTCATTTTCAAGAGAAATTCTAATTTAAATCTGAATTATTTCCGTATTGATTTTAAAATGCAGTATGCGTTTTTTTTTTACTCTATGACTTTACATGTCCAATAGTATTTTAAATGGTACGATAAATTCCCATGCAACTTTTATAATTGCTTTTCTTGCAATGGGCAAAGACAAACTATAATTTAATAATGCACTATAATTATTGATGATTGAGATTTTTTTTTTTTATTATGATTATTGAAAAATAATAAAAAGGGGTCCTCCACTGTATTAACCAACAACAACCTATTAAAGCAAAACCATACATTAAGTTTCAGTGTAGATGAAAAATAACATATAAATAAGCTATCAGTTTTTTTATTTTTTATAACACTAAATTTTGTGTACTGTTTGTTTTCGGATAGCAAAATTCTCCGCGCTATTGCGCATGCGTCAAGACTGCTTTGATTTTTATCAAAGTAGGGGTGAGTGGAATTTATTTAGCTGCATTTTTAAGAATGCGCTTTTGGGGAAATAATATCGTTTTATTGAAAAACGTGTTTGTAGTTAATATTTATAAAAAACGAAAACGTTTAAAAAATTTTTTAAGTTATACAGCATTTTTGCTTTTCGTGAAACAAAATAATTGTTATTTTTTAAATTGATCTTTTCTTTTAAAACAGGAATCAATTTATTCAAAGACGGCATTGTTTTCTCCGTGACATAAAAATCGTGTACAGTTTGTCTAATAACGCTGCAATCGAATTAATCTATACCTGTTTTCCCAAAGACATTCTTTTTAACTCTTTTTTTTTAGGCGAAAAAAAACAGAATTAAGTTCATCTTCTGCTTCTCGGCAAATCTTTTTATCAGTATTACTAGAAAGTCCGGCAATTTGACTCGCTCGTTTTGTAGAATGAACTATCGGAACAAATAATTCTCCTTTTTCTGCTTCTTGATCACATAATTGAATGATATTATATATAATTTTCTTACTACCATTCATGAATGATATATTTCTACACGAACTAGCCATTTGAAAACTAAATATAGAAGTTTTAATTTAAATTAAAACAAGATATTAATAGAATTTCAAACTTTGATCGGGATTAAAAAATAACAAACAAGTAAGCACCAATCTTAATGACAACGCAGACGAGAACGCCGAAGCAGAACTTCGAAAAATGCCCATCTCAGTGTAACACCCCTTTGGATAATAGAATCGTCCCGGAGTGCTTGGCGTAGCTTTCGAAAACGAACAGTACTTGAAGACAAAGCCAATGTTTACCTTTTCATTCAAAAATAATAACAGACTCGGTACCTCTGTTGGTAGGTGAGAACCTACCAACTTGTCAGCTAGAGGACACTACATACCGATTTTATGTGGAGATCAGTAGCTCTGTAAGTAGGAAGAAACGTGGTTGCAACCTATAAACTAACGCATTATTTGATAGCTGTTTCAACAACATTCACTAAATATTTCACGAAAAGTCTCTAATAAATACATTATACGAAGGCAAGCCAGTAAGTAGGTCGCAAAAGCCAATAAAAAAGGGGGAAACCAAGATACATACTTAAAAGACATGTTTATTTCTCTATATAATCGCCATTTACATTGATGCATATGTCCTATCTCTTTAAGACTTTTCTTATACCTGCTGCATAAAAGTCTTTGGACTGCACTCTCAGCCATTTGTGCACCTCACAATCAATATCTACACCAGTTGGTAGTAAGCTAAATCATGTGAACACCCTGTTGCAGTTGCTAATGCTGTCTATTGTTGTTCGCCTGACAGCTCTAACCATTTCCTCAACCTTCCGCACTATTTCTTCTGTCGCAATCTCAACACAACTACCACTTCGTTCTTCGTCAACACCTTTTGAACGCCCCTGCTCATCTTGTACAGCTGTTGTCTCATAAATTCGAAGTTGACATTTTACAGCTGGACAGTGTTGCCACCTATTGGCATATTTGAAAACAATTTACTACTTATTTCCGACCTCTCATATCGGTTTGAGACCTACTTACTGACTTTCCCTCGTATTTCATCTGCTACTATCTCTATCTTATAAGAACATACAGAAAAGCCAAGCTTGCTTTTTTTGATGAATATAACTTTTATGTCACTAGCTCCGTCACATGTCCAATAGCTGAAGTACTGTGACTGGGGCAACTAACACGGATTTACACTATAGGTATATTTTTATGGCATGCTTTACAATCCGTAATCTCAAAATCTGCTACTGGAAAACAATACTTGAAGAGCAGGTAAGCAATGCTTAGAAAAAGGCAGTCAAAACTACATGGACAAGAGTGATTATGATTTTTCTCAAACTGAAAAATAAGCGAACTTATTTTCTGCAAGTTCCTCAAACTGTAATAAAAATATTTATCCTATTGTCTTTTAATACAAAATCACTAGATTTATAATCGAAATATTGTTAAAGTTCCTTAGTAAATGTTGTAAAATAACATATTTTGTACATTTTCAAAAGAAAGTCTACACTCTTTCATTTCTAGTAAGATTAACATCCATGCGTCGTCATCCCCATTGCTGGGGTAAGACCGGATGATTTGACTTTTCATAGAAAAGCTTTTATTAATAAAAATGTCATAAGCAAGCCATATAGTTATAACCATATTATTGCATAAGGATACATTCAGAGTGCTTACGCACACTCTCATTAAATTGTGTTTTAAATTTTTGCTTCAAGAAGTAACTAATGATAAGGTATCCAATTTTACTGTACTTTCTCACATACGAAAAATTGGAGCAAAAATATTAAGTTTTAAAAAGCATTAGAATTTTTTCTGTGTGATTGCTACTCTGAATCAATCAAGTGAATTAAAAAAGATAATAATAACAGATTTTCCAGTCAACAAAATTCTTGTAGCTATTATCTCGGTCATTTGCGAAGTCATTTCTACTGTCTAAAAAAAAATTAAGTCAAGGAAGCTGATAAAGGGTTGGCTTAATAAAAGTAAATAAATAAATAATCGACTAAAAAACTTTCTGAATTAAAATAAGGTTTAAAATCTGTAAATATTTTTCTTTTCTTTTTTTAAATATAAACAGATTAATATAATTAATATAATTCACATATAATTATATCATTAATACAATTAACAGAATAATATGAATAACAGTTTAATCTATACTAATATTATAAAGAAGTAAAGTTTGTTTGTTTGTTAGAGGTAATCTCTGGAGCTACTGAACAGATTTTAAAAGTAATGGTATCAAAATGATGGTGTTAGTCCAACTTAGAACATAGGCTATATTTTATGTCGAGGCCACTACCCCCAAGGGGGTGCAGGAGCAACAAACGTTCTAAAAATGCGATTTCTGTGTTACTGAAGGACCTAGAAATATGAAATTTGGAATATTAGTTACTTATACGATATAAATGAAATCTAAGAACAGTTCTTAAACAATTCGAAATTTAAAAGGGGTGAAAATGCACAAAAAGCGTCTTAGAAAACGTTCTAAATGGCAGTTTCTACATAATCTCAGGAAATACCAAACCGATTTAAAAAATATTGGTGTCAAAATGATGGTGACGACGCTTGCTCCAAGACAGGCTATATTTTATGTCCGTGCCACTACCCTAGAGGGGGTGCAGGAGCAAAAAACGTTCTAAAAATGCGATTTTTGCGTTACTGAAGGGCCTAGATATATTAAATTTGGAATATTAGTTACTTATAAGATATAAATGATGTCTAAGAACAGTTCTTAAACAATTCGAAATTTAAAAGGGGTGAAAATGCACAAAAAGCATTCTCAAAAACGTTCTAAAAATGGTAGTTTCTACATAATCTCAGGAAATACCAAACCGATATAAAAAATATTGGTGTCAAAATGATGGTGACGATGTTTGCTCCAAGATAGGCTATATTTTATGTCGGTGCCACTACCCCAAAGGGGGTGCAGGAGCAAAAAACGTTCTAAAAATGCGATTTATGTGTTACTGAAGGGCCTAGAAATATGAAATTTGAAATATTAGCTACTTATTAGACATAAAGGATTTCTAAGAACAGTTGTTAAACAATTCGAAATTTAAAAGGAGTGAAAATGCGCGTAAAGTGTTCTAAAAAACGGTCTAAATGGTGGTTTCTATGCAATCTCAAGAAATACCAAACCGATTTAAAAAATAATGGCGTTAAAATGACGGTGAGAACCCTTGCTCCAACATAGGCTATGTTTTATGTCGGTGCCACTACCCGAAAGGGGGTGCAGGAGCAAAAAACGTTCTAAAAATGCGATTTTTGCGTTTCTGAAGGGCCTAGAAATATGAAATTTGAAATATTAGCTACTTATTAGATATAAAGGATTTCTAAGAACAGTTCTTAAACAATTCGAAATTTAAATGGGGTGAAAATGCGCGAAAAGCGTTCTAAAAAACATTCTACATGGTGGTTTCCACACAATCTCAGGAAATACCAAACGATTTAAAAAATAAAGGCGTCAAAATCATGGTGACAACCCTTGCTCCAACATAGGCTATGTTTTATGTCGGTACCACTACCCCAAAGGGGGTACAGGAGAAAAACGTTATAAATTGCGGTTTTTGCGTAACGGAAGGGCCTAAAATCGTGAAATTTGGAATGGTAGTTGGTTATAAGATATCAATGATCTCTAAGGACATTTCCTAAAAAAATCGAAATTTAAAAGGGGGTCAAAATGCGGAAAAAGCGTTGTAAAAAACGTTCTAAATTGCGATTTCTATGCAATCTCAGGAAGTACTGAACTGATTACAAATATAATGGTGTAAAAATGATGGTGACAGATCTTGCTCCAAGATAGGCTATATTTTATATCTGTTTCCACTAATCCTAGAGAAGATGCAGGAGCAAAAGACGCTAAAAGCGTTCTAAAAACATTCTAAATGCCGATTTGCCAGTAATATCTCAGGAAGAATGAAACTGATTTCAAAAGTAATGGTAGGAAATTAATGCTGACAGACTCTGCTCTAACATAGACGCTATTTTATGTCGGTATCACTATCACCTAGACGTTGCAGGAGCAAAAAAGTGTTCTAAATTTCGATTTTTGTGATCGGTAGGGGCTAGCAACTTAAAATTAGGCAAGATACATATTTATTAGATATAAATTATCTTTAAGAACAATTTCGAAATAAATAGAAAATTAAAAAGGGGTGAAAATTTACGAAAAGCGTTCTAAATTGCGATTTCTACTCAATCTCAGGAAATACCAAAGCTATTTCAAAAGTAATGGTTGCAAATCAATGGTGACAGTCCCTGCTATAACGTAGGTTATATTTTATGTTGCTGTCACTACCATCTGAGTGTTGCAAAAGTAAAACATGTTCTAATTTGCGTTTTTCGCACAACTGAGGGGTCTAACACTTTGAAGTATGGCATGGTATTTACTTACAAAATTCAACTGCTTTCTAAGAACAGTCGTAAGAATATTTCATGAAGTGAGCGAAAAGCGTTATAAATTACAATTTTTATGCAATCTTATCAAATACCAAACCGATTAAAAAGATAATGCTGACAAATTGCTGGTGATAGAACCTGCTCAAACATAAGCTATATTTTGTGTCTGTGCCACTACCACCAGAGTGTTGCAGGAGCTAAAAACGTTCTAAATTGCGATTTCTCTGATACTGAAAAGGCTAGAAACTTTAAATATGGCATGGTAGTTACTTATAAAATATAAATGCCCTCGAAGGACTGTCAAAAATATATTCGGATTAAAATGGGGTGAAGCGAAGGGGAGTGCGAGAAGCATTCTAAAAAAGTCCTAAATTACGATTTCTATGCAATTTTAGGGAATATAAACCGATTATAAAAGTAATAGTTGCGAATCAATGGTAACAGTCTCTGATCCTACACAGGCTATATTTTATTCTACCACCTGGGATTCACAGGAACAACAAACGTTCTAAAACAGGCCTTTAAAAGCTTTCTAAATTACGTTTCTGGGGAATATTAGGAAATAACAAACCGATTTCAAAATTAATGTTGGGAAATTAATGGTGACAGTTCCTATTTCAACATAGCCTTTTTGTTGAGAGAGGTGGTAGGACTTAGAATTTGACATGATAGTTAATTTTAAGATGTAAGAAGATGGTTTCTAAAAAATTCAAAACTTCAAATGAATACTGAAATGAGCGTATTAATTGAGCATAAAAGTTTCAAAATATTTTCTAAATTATCATTTATTTAGTTTTATTTCGTTTTATTAATTTAAGTCTCATTTCTGCCTAATGCAGTGTAATAATAATGTTTAATCAAACTGTGTTTTAAATAGTAATTTTTGAATTATTTTAAAAGTAATAAGTACCTTTTAATAAAAATTAGACATATAAATATCACTTGGCATATTTCAACTATTACTCGAGCAAAGCCGCAAGGTTTGCTAGTATAATTATAAAGAGATTAATTGTATATTTCTGAGAAATTTCAAAATATCAAAAGATTTCAAATATTTTCATGTTTTCTTGTTCAACAAAGTCACAGAAAAGATAAGATTAAATCCATTGTCGAGAATATCTATCGGCCTGTTCATGTACGTCAACATGTGTAATCTATCTATATTATAAAGGACAAACATATCTCTGCGTAACGCATACGTCATTTTGCGAATGGCAACACTTTGAAATTTGAAATGAAATTTTGGTTTTGCAATTTTATCTACTGCAAATTTTTAAACTTCTAACTATCGCACATTTTAAATTTTTACACCGTCGTATAACGAAAAAAATGCTCTTTTAAATGCAATTTGTTTGAAAGCTGTATCTCAATTTATTTTCGAGATATTAATTTTTTTGTAGTTTCTAATACCATTTTTCTAATCGTGGCAACAAAAGTACCCCATTTTTTTTTAAAGTAAACGGAAAATTGTCGAAAATAGGAGATATGTATCTTTTAATAACTATATCTTTTGTTGCCATTTTCTCATACAACCAGAAAAAAAAAAAAAAAGTTGAAATTAAAATATGGTCTATGTCAAAAATATTGTCTGTTAGTCCGTGATAATGACGCCATTGCTTTAGCGGATGCAGATGACGTCACTTTATAAAAAATCATGTATTTTAATTCTTAAACCTGAATTATGTTTTGCAGAAGTGCGTCATTTTCACAGCTCAGCTGCTTTGAAATTCTTCACAGGAGAAAATGCTTCACTTTTGAAAAAAATGTAATCGAAATCACACACTGATAAAACGCAATGTTTTACAAAAATTTAGAGTGTCTTTATAAAAGAGGGGTAACATGCAAATAATAGCGATTTATATTACAGAAATTGATGATTCTCGCCTGGATGGATTTGTTCCTGAAATTTTTGTTCAAAACTCTATCGAATAATACAATTTTCATGCTATTTTTCAGGACATTCTACTATAATTTTATCAAAATAACATAATTTACTCAATTTAATTTTTCCTAATTTTATATAATCTATATATTCAAAACACAAGTGTGTTTTTTAGTCATCTGCCCTGACTTCTGCTGAACCAATTTTACTAATATTTTCTTTAAACTGAAAACTGTTCATTTGTAGATGTAATCGCACTATCTGTTTTTTTTTTTTTTTTTTTTTTTTTTTTAATATTTCCACTTTTATATTTTAATTTTAAAAGCATTTTATGAAATTTCTTCAAAATGGTGAAAATTAGGTAGCTTTCATTATTGCAGACAAAAGAGAAATAAAGAGGTATTTTTATCTTTATTCATGCTATTTTCTGATAAAAATTTAAAATTGTTGATAAAAATTGTTGTATAGGGTTTAGTGGCGCAAAATCCCATTAGGAGTATAATATTATATTAGGGACATAATAACGGAAAATGACATACTGCTTTTGAAAACACGCATTTTTCCTCTTACAATTTCTATATTGTTTTTCCTTCTGTACGTGTACTGATACTAGTTTCAGACACTAGGCGAAATGCTTATTTAAATGAAAATGAAGTCATATTTAAAAAAAAACGATCACTTTCTTAGATAAAACTAAACATTTTAACACAAATGCGTCTAAAAAACATAAATTATGGAAATTTTTACTCTCAGGAATTGAGATTAAATTCTCAAGTAAATAGTGCGTCTGTTTACATAAAAGATATTGCTGACAATCGTGACTTTAAGTTTTGAGTTAAAATGATTTTTAAATGATTAAACAAAATACAATTTTTTTAAAAATGATGAATATTGATATGAGAAGTGAGTATGCAAATTTTGAGAAAGGGAAAATTGCTATTTTTCATTCCGGAATACCAAGCATAAGAGCCTCAATTGATAATCACACCTTAATAACTGATTTTTATTACATTTTACAGATTAAGTATCTATATTATAAAGAACAAAAGTATCTGTGCGTAACGCTGACGTCATTTTGCGAATGGCAACATTTCACGATCAAATTTCGGTCTTGAAATTTTCGCTACTGCAATTTTTTATCCTTCTGACCATCATATATTTTCAATTTTCGTCGCATAGGGAAAAAATTTACTTTCAAATGCAATTTGTTTCAAAACTGTACCTTAATTGACTGATGTATTATACTTTCTAAAATAATTTTTAAGCATGATTTTTTTAAGTTTATCTCATCACGTGCCGATTTCAATACATAATAATAATAAAATTTTTGCACATAAAGCAACAAGCATTGTTCAGCATTTGTTTCTGACTATTTTTGCATAACGAAATTAATACCTCCTTTATAAACAAATTAAAGAATAATATTAAAAAACCCCACCAATCTAACATATTTGTGAAAGACAAATTAACGAAATTAATACTTTTTTTATAAAAAAATAGAATAATAACATTGAAAAAACACAAATCTAACATATTTGTAATCGTACAATTTAAATTTTTAGATCACCAAATAGGATTTTTTTTTTCAAATGGAATTGTTTGCATAGTTCATCTCAGTTTACTGATTACATATGTTTTTAAAAACAATTTTAAAGCATGAAATATTTCTTAATTTATCTATATCGCGCGAAGCTCGATTACGAAAGATTAATCCATTTGCCCTGAAAAAAAATATAAAGAGTTCATCATTTTTTTATGGCTAATATCCATTAAAAAAGCTTCCCTATGAATAAATAAATAAATAAGATAAATAAAACACAAATTTAACAGTCATGTATAAGCTCTGAAATTATCAGAATATAAAAGGATGCCGTAAGTAGCAAAATCTTGGTCAAATAACTCCTAGCATGCGGTAGAGGTCTGCACGGGCCGGAATTTCCAGGCCCGGGCCCGGCCCGGCCCGAACGAAAGCTATCTTGGCCCGGCCCGGCCCGGTGTAAAAATTGGAAGTTCGGCCCGAGCCCGGCCCGGCCCGTTTGCTTTTTTACAGTTCTCGGCCCGGCCCGGCCCGTACAAAAATCAGTAAAAGCAGGCCCGGCCCGGCCCGACACAATTTCTACAAAAAAAAAATCCGTTTTTTCTCAATATACAATTAAAATTCTTTTAATGAATACTACATACATATTTATGGGAATATTTTACAGTATATTTTACATTACTATGATGTTCTCAAAACAGAAAACACACAATAGTAAACATTAACGATTACTTACAGTGTTTTAGTCATCGTGTCTACAGACATTTCAAAATGGAAATAAGGATTCATTAAAAGATTAATGTAGTTCAGAATAAAGGATTAAAAACATGATAACTTTTGAAGCTGTATAATAAAAAGTATATTTGTGAAAATATTTCTCTCATTTTTAAGGCTTTTCTCAAATCCAAAGGAGCTACATTTCGACACATTTATGAATTCTTTTCTTTTCGAAACACGTAAGATTGGCAGGTATTCTTATTCAGAAGCTACGTAAATGTCGTTTTTTTCATAGATAAAAGCAATATATCTTTGTGAAAATACTGTCAAAGTTAGCGTTTTGAATCGAATTTCCGGAAGCGATAGCACAGGAAAGGAGAAAAACGTACAGTCACGTGACAGGAATCTCTGTTATCTCTGTAAGTAATTTATCAAATATGGAAAAAGCTATTCGTTTCCAAATGCCTTCAATAGGCAGGCCTGTCAATTTTATGCCTTTATAGTTAAAAATTTTGTCAGAAAATGTGTCTGAAAGCTTCGCATTGTTGAGCAGTGAATATGAGAACCACCTTAAGGTATATTTCCAAAGATACTGTTAAGAGAAGTTCATTATCACTATTAATACTGCAAAACACAATGACTGTTCCACACATCCTGAGATCGATTAAGACCAGTTCCGTCCCGGCACGAGTCTGCTGAAAAAAAAATTAAACTCGGAATCAGACATCTTGTAACTGTACGATGCCGATCTCTACGATGGACATGTTACATTTCTGTATTGATGTTGTTAAACTCGCATCGGCTTGTGACGCACATTTATACTTCTCGAGAAAATCATATTCATTGAAAATGGCTCGTATTTTATCTGCTTCCCTTAAATTCTTATATCGGGCCGACAGGCCCGATTAATTTTTTTGCCGGCCCGGCCCGGCCCGTTTATTTTGTCTGTCGGCCCGGCCCGGCCCGTTGAAAAAATTGTCCTAATTCTGCCGGCCCGGCCCGTTTTGAAATTCTCCTTCATTCCGCCGGCCCGGCCCGCGGGCCGGGCCGGGTACGGGCCTCGGGCCAAGCCCGGGCCCGTGCAGACCTCTAGCATGCGGCTAATAAGAAAATATCACTTTTGATAAATTTCAAAAATTTATTTGATTGTATAATTCGTATGTTTCATGTGAAAAATGCTTTTTTAATGTAAGTGGGCAATCTAAAAAATGTATTGCATATAAAAAAATTATTAGTTTTCAATTGAAAAAAATGTTTTCACCTATATTCTTTAACCCGGGATGCCCGGGTACGATCTCCTAGTATATATAAAAGCCGTTCTTTGTGTGTATTTTCTTTATACAAATCTTAAATTTTTGACCGATTTGCACGAAACTTGCTGTACATACGCTTTAGAACGTGGAAAAGATCACTGTCTACTTTAAAAACTCATCAGAACATTATTTATCCTTTTTTTCTGCCAACTTCCATAATTTAACATTACAGAAATATCTCTTTTTACATTTCTAATTAAATCTTTTCTTTCCGGTTGCCACAACCTAAAAAACGGTGCAATAATAAAAGAAATTGATAACACGTGTACTTTCTTTTTATAAGATAATAAAAATTCAGGCTCAATCGTTATAATTTTGCATTTCCGAAATTGTTGTCATTCAATCAAAAAATGCACATTATTCATAAATAAAATAAAAACTTTACCTGAACGTGTGTTCAAATGAGTAGTATCTTCATTTAAATTTTTTTAAGTTAAAAAATCTATTTTAATACATGCGTTTAAATTTCAAGAAAACAATTTAGGGAAAAAATCGTTTGGTAGATATGACGTCAATATCTAATATAAACTGACATCACTCTCTAATGATATTTTATTCTGAGGGGGAACTCTTGATCTTCTGAGATTAATCCATATTATTATCATCCATTCAAGCCACGCGAAATAAAATGTCAGTAAATGTTAGGTCATTTGCATGGATTTATTGCTTTATTCCGCGTATTGTCATGGAGATCGTAATATTTTGTTACACTCGCTAAGAAAACAAGCATTCTGATTTTAGAAGCCGAAACATTTTACTACATTACGTCAAAATGACGTT
Source organism: Maratus speciosus (assembly GCA_963932465.1). NCBI lineage: Eukaryota > Metazoa > Arthropoda > Arachnida > Araneae > Salticidae > Maratus > Maratus speciosus. The sequence goes on along the minus strand of OZ010790.1, from coordinate 168,860,703 downwards.
TTTTATCCAGAAACTCGAATTTTGCGAGTCTTAAATTAAAACAAGTTGAGGCTTTTCACAAAAGTCAGGTAAAGCATTATTGCATTTTAATATTCCGTAATCGAATCATATGTCAAGTATTCGCTGAAAGCATGAACGATGCTGTACATTTTTAAGCAATAGTTCATACCATAAAAGGTTTAAGTCACATTAGTTAAAGTACGCCAAAAACGTACAGCCTGATTATCGAAAATTAACCTATTCGCACTTACAAAGATAAAAATAGTTCAGCATTTTTTAATTTTGTTTATTATTCAATAGCGAAATTAGAAATTAAAAAAAAAAAAAAAACCAAGATTAATAGGTATTTAATTGAACTACTGAATTTTTCATATTTAAAATAAAACTTTAACGATAAATACTTTGAATAGACACGTACAGACTTAATTTAAATATATTTTGAAGATAAAACGTTTAATATAATTTTGAATAGTTTAATTTCAAATCTGTTAAATTCGTATTATACTTTTTTATAGGTTTTCATTTCGTTTGCTGATTTAGTTATGGAATATTGCACGAAAAAAATCCCAAAAGATGTATTATTTACATTGTTTTAAGAGCAATCGGATTCATCTTTTGTAATTGGTTTGCACAAATATTTAAAAAATATTCTTGCTTTAAAAATTACTATAAAACACACAGTAAAATGAAAATCACTTTTCAAACAAATAGCATTGAACGTACTTTTTGCTTTCCATTCGACGTTGAAAAAATCGAATGTGTGATGTTTAGAGGTTAAAAAAATTGCAGTAAAAGCAAAATTTACGAGTTAGGTCATTTCCACCAAAAATATGATGCCAGCGTTACTCATGGGCATGGGAATCATTAATATTGCATTCAGACCAAATGAGTTCTTTTTTCGTAATTTTGGGTTGCAAATTTAAGAAGATCCCTGCTTGAAAATTAATTTAAAATCGATTAAATTCAGAAAATTGTATCTCATTTTTATGATTTTTAATGATCAGTATTGAAATCAGAACCAATTAAAAGCTGAAAATTGAGATACAATTTTCAAATAAATTTCATTTGAAAGTATGTTTTTCTATTTAGTGTAAGAAATGAAATTGTGCGTGTTTAGAAGTTAAGAAAAATCACAATAAAGCACAATTTATGGGTTAGGTCGTTGATAACATCAGTACGATTTAAAAAATTTACGTTTCTCACTACCATAAATTTTACATTATAATGTATATATATGCTATACCAACGATAATTTTACTAAATACTACGCCAATTGGTTGATGTTTTTTCTACGTCTTATCGGGAAAATAATATATTTTTCTGTTATATCAGCCAAGAAAACGAGCATTCTGATATTTAAAGCTGAGGGATTTTACAGTCGTTGCGATACAAACGTCGCGATTTCTGATCATTTTTATAATGATTTGTGGACGAAAATGCACAAATATCGGTTATTATTGCTGTATTATTTCATTTTAATTTATTATACCCGGAAGGCCCCTCATAATTGACACGGGCAACGCCTGGTAATTCTGCTAGTTGATAGATAAAATCTGTTTAAATGAGTTGCGGTTTTCGATGGATTGTTTTTTTTTGTTGTTGTTGTTGTTGTTTTGTTTTTTTTCACTAAAAGCCCTTTGTAATAAAATTTAGACAAAGTTTTGAAGAATTAAACATTTCGGTTTTCTTTGGAACTGTTAAATAACTAGAAGATGCATACACTATGACGCAAAAGTTTAGACAATGAAGAAATTCTTACATACTTTGAAAAATATTTATTCAATTTTCAAATCACTGCTTGAAATTAATGTGCTGTACATATAAACAATATTTATAACAAAGAAAAGTGTAATTGTGCATATTGCAATAAATTAAATGGTAACAAAAATAAACTGCTGTTTCAAAAGTTTAGACACAAATTAAATAAAATCGAAAAAAACAATTTTTAAAACCTGGTTGCGCATCCATGCTTATTTATTACGTCATATACACGAGATTGCATGGAAGAAACTAAATCTTGCATAGTTTGTGGATCGATATCGTACCATGCATTCTCAATAGATGTCTTAAGTTCCTTTTCAGAAGAGTATTGTCTAGCGTTGCTATAAACTTTGCGACACATGATGCTCCAAAGGTTTTCTATAGGGTTAAGATCTGGGCTACATGCTGGCCAGTCGAGAACTCTTATATTATGGGAATTAAACCAAGATTTTGAATGTTTTGCAGTGTGAATTGAAGCATTGTCTTGCTGAAATTCCCACTGAGGACCCCCTAGAAGCTCAGCAAATGGCAGTAGGTTTTCTTCTAATGTCTGTGTATAATGCTGTGAAGTTTGACGACCACTGGTGAAGGTCAGAGATACTTGTCCATTATAGCAAAAGGCTGCCCAAACCATCACCGAGCCCCCTCCTTGTCTGCGACTAAAAAAACGTCGAGGTTCCTTCCGCAAGTCATGCCAATACGATAAACAACCATCTGGACCATCCTGATTCCCATTTTTTTTCATCGCTAAGTATGACTGACTGCCATTTCTCCCCATATGACATATGCTTTCGAGCACCACATAAGTCTTTGTAACTTATGATGTGGTTTCAGAGCTGGTTTCTTCTGCATTTTGCTATAAACGATTGTTTCTTTTTCCAAAATTCGTCTACGAATCGTATCCTTTGATACAGAGAGTCCCGATGAGCTTTGAACTCCACGTACGCTCATTTGTTGAGTACTCGCTAGTCTTTGTATCAGGCGATCCTCTCGTACATTTGTCACACGTGGCCTCCCAGAGTCGACATTTTGCTTTATATTCGGAACCACTCGATAAAACTCGATAAATAGATTTTTTTGACCTATTAATAATAGCAGAAATTTCAGAAACGCTCTTCCCTTCACCTTTCAACTGCCAAATCCTTGAAACCTCATTCACTTGAATTTCTTTAGCTCTCGGCATGTCGACTATGAAGCGCAATCGTTTGCAGAACTTAAGTACTCCAAATTTGTGACATCATCGATTCTAAATTTGCATATGCCAGCGAATATTCAAAGAAATTTAGATTAGTGTCTAAACTTTTGCGACAAGCACATTTGAATTTTTATGAAAAAAATTAGTATTATAGCAAATAAAACGACTGTCTTTTGTACATAGCATTTTAAATCAGTTTTTGAATATATTTACAGGTTTTTGTAATTCTGACGTCATAATTCTACATTTTAAAGCTGAATGACGTCATTGTCTAAACTTTTACATCATAGTGTATAATGTTAAAAATGAAAAGATTCTTTGACATTGTAGAATAATTTTTAACTAGTTCTTATTTTAAGTTTTGTGACGAAAAAATGCAAACTAATCCTTTAGAGTAAAAATGCCAATATTTTAAGAGATTTTTAGGAATCTTTTAACCACTTGATAATGTAATATTAGGGGTTTTTTGTGACTAAGCTGTCACTCTTTTATTAGAAGTTTTAATTTTACAATGTTTTCTGAATTTGGCAGTGTAATTTGTATAACAATATTTTGTATCGTTTAGGAGAGGTAGAATATTATTTTTTAAAGCTTGTGCATGCACAAACGCCATGGGTGAACTTCATTTTGCAAACAAATACTCGAGCTCATGCCTGACGTCGTAGACTGGTAAAATGTTAAACAACTTTTTTAAAATAAATTTTGTAAAAAAAGAATTTCAATCAAATTTATTCTAGATTTTGTTTTGATCTGTACTGAAATTCTGTACAAGAATGCCCTGAAGTTTAATTCTTATAACTTTGTTAAAACTGTAATAAATCTTTTTAATAAAAAAGAAGGCATTTCTTTAAACTGTAAGCTTTCTTTATATCCTGTCTAAAAGAAGATAACAGATTTTCCAGTCATCCAGGTTTTTGTAACTATTATCTCAGTAATTTACGGAGACATTTTTATTGCCCGAAGAAGGTTTAAGTCAAGTAGACTGATGAATGGTTGACTAAATTTTATAGGTAACCTGTTATAAAGAATTCCCTTTAAGAGTAAAACTTCTCAGTGCGTGGGAACTAATCCTGACAAAGTATAGCATCGTGAGAATAAGCCTGACCAAGAACATTACTCGAATATGTTACCACGTCGGTACCTTTTTAAGATGTTCTTTACACAGATGTTCTTATACAGTTGTTTTTTTCTTCTGCTAAAAAGGGCTTCGGGCAAAGAGTTCTGATATTGCACCTTAAGAGTTAAAAAAGTTTCTGTTACAGATGACCTCTGCTGTCAAAATATCACCTTGATGAAATTAGGAGTACAATTTCATATTTATCCCTTTTAGATCCAGTCCGGTTACAGGTGGTATCACTTTTCTTCAACGTAAGTGGTTGAGATAAATTCCTCTCAAATTCTGCGGTGTTAAAAAAAGGAATCTAAAAAAGTTCAGTTGTGCTAAAAAGAGCTTCGAACAAAGAGTTCCGATGTTGCACCTTAAGAGGTAAAAAAGTATCGGTTACAGAAGACCGCTCTGATCAAAATATCACCTTGGTGAAATTACCGGTACAATGTTACGGTTCCCCCCCCCCCTTTTAGATCCAATAATGAATCCGGTTATAGGTGATATCACTTTTCTACAACCTAAGTGGTTGAGGTAAACTCCTCTCAATTATGTGGTGTCGGAAAAAAAAGGGAAGCTAGAAAAAATCAGTTGAGTTAAAAAGAGCTTCGAACAAAGAGTTCCGATATTGCACCTTAAGGGGTAAAAAAGTTTCGGTTACAGATGACCGCTCTGTTCAAAATATCACCTTGGTGAAATTACCGGTACAATTTCACGGTTCCCCCTTTTAGATCCAATAATGAATCCGGTTGCATGCGACATCACTTTTCTACAAACTAAGTGGTTGAGGTAAACTCCTCTCAATTATGTGGTGTCGGAAAAAAGGGAAGCTAAAAAAAATCAGCTGAGCTAAAAAGAGCTTCGAACAAAGAGTTCCGATATTGCACCTTAAGGGGTAAAAAAGTTTCGGTTACAGATGACCGCTCTGTTCAAAATATCACCTTGGTGAAATTACCGGTACAATTTTACGGTTCCCCCTTTTAGATCCAATAATGAATCCGATTACATGTGACATCACTTTTCTACAACCTAAGTGGTTGAGATAAACTCCTCTCAATTATGTGGTGTCGGAAAAAAGAGAAGCTAAAAAAAATCAGTTGAGCTAAAAAGAGCTTCGAACAAAGAGTTCCGATATTGCACCTTAAGGGGTAAAAAAGTTTCGGTTACAGATGACCGCTCTGTTCAAAATATCACCTTGGTGAAATTACCGGTACAATTTCACGGTTCCCCCTTTTAGATCCAACAATGAATCCGGTTACATGTGACATCACTTTTCTACAACCTAAGTGGTTGAGGTAAACTCCTCTCAATTATGTGGTGTCGGAAAAAAGGAAAGCTAAAAAAAATCAGTTGAGCTAAAAAGATCTTCGAACAAAGAGTTCCGATATTGCACCTTAAGTGGTAAAAAAGTTTCGGTTACAGATGACCGCTCTGTTCAAAATATCACCTTGGTGAAATTACCGGTACAATTTCACGGTTCCCCGTTTTAGATCCAATAATGAATCCGGTTACATGTGACATCACGTTTTCTACAACCTAAGTGGTTGAGGTAAACTCCTCTCAATTGTGTGGTGTCGGAAAAAAGGGAAGCTAAAAAAAATCAGTTGAGCTAAAAAGAGCTTCGAACAAAGAGTTCCGATATTGCACCTTAAGTGGTAAAAAAGTTTCGGTTACAGATGACCGCTCTGTTCAAAATATCACCTTGGTGAAATTACCGGTACAATTTCACGGTTCCCCCTTTTAGATCCAATAATGAATCCGGTTGCATGTGACATCACTTTTCCACAACCTAAGTGGTTGAGGTAAACTCCTCTCAAATTATGTGGTGTTGGAAAAAAGGAAGCTAAAAAATGTTTAGTTCCTTATGCCTATCTCTATGAGTGTAACATCTTCCTGTTTTGGAGAAGTGGTGGATGCAGGGAAAAGAACCCTACTAGATGGAGAAGTGTCGCTATTTCAGTGAAATTTGGTTTGGTTTGATTTTTGACGGCCAATTATCTGCACGAGGGATATAGGCCCAGGAGGGAGTGCCCTTCGTGGGGGTCTTTCTAAGGGAACCTAACCCGTATTTACGCATGGAAATCCATGGCTCGAAGAAAACCACGAAAACTCCGAACGATTAGGCCGACGGGCGCGATTGGGTTCGAGCCCAGCACATCCCGTCTACCAGCTTCGAGAGCAGAACCTCTCGGCCGCTGGTGGGGCATTTCAGTGAAATAGAAACTAAGGAGCTATCATCACGAGCATCAACATAAGGCTGTTCTCAACTGCTCTGCTCAACAAGCGCAAAACGTTTTGACACATTTACAAATTCATTTTTTAACAGAAAAATATAAAAGTGGAAGACCTAACTATGGTAGCGATTTGGAATCGAACTGTGTTTTCCCTTTTTTTTAAATAAATAAATTATCCATTGAGTTGTAAGCGATTTTGATCACGTGACAAAGACGTTTTTCTCTCTTCGCTGACTGGTTTTATGCTTTCTTCGGGAACTTCGGTTCAAACCATCCACTTTGACACTATTTTCTGAAAGATCTATTGCGTTTTCAAGCAAACAGAAAAAAAAAGCTCGATTACATAGTTTCTGAACAACAACAACTGCTAGTTTCATGCATTTTCTAGCAAAAATAAATTTAAACTTATGTCATAGTTGCCTTTTGGATTTGAGAACAACCTTAACAGTGAAATAATATTTTAAGTATAGCACACTGTCCTATGCTGAGTTGTCATTTTTCCAGAAAAAAAAAAAGAGATAGCTTTCGTGAAACTGTTCTACTATTGAAAGCATTTCGTAGTTATTAGTGAACAACAGGTGCAAGTGCGATTGGACACTTACCTGGACAGCTGACCTCTAGAGACAATTATCTTTTCTTTTTTTAACCAAGAACATTCGTTAAAATCCTGGCGATGAAATTTTATCAAACCTCTGTAAATATTTATATGTGAAAGTGTTTTCTTATTGACCAAGAGTTTCTTTATAAATAAAAAGTTGAACTTTTGTTTAACAAAAAAAGTTCTGGTGGGCTATCACGCTACCATCACATGAGTTTTTGATTGACATACCGGAAGCTTTTACACTGTTTCTTTTCATTTATGTAAAATGTTTGTAATAAAAATATCAATAATTTAAAAAGCAGTAATAATTTTTAAGATATTTTTTCAATATATTCTATCAAAATTCATTCTGCATATTATACTCAAATCTCTATTGATATTTTATAGAACAGCATCTCATTAAGTTAAAAAATATATAACTTTATTAAAAAAAATCCTCTTCATAAAAAAAGGAACATTTTATTAAATTATAAGCTAGTTTTATGCCAATCAGTTAGTTGCCATGTTAGTTGCCAATCAATCAAATGATTTTTTTTTAAAGGTAACAGATTTCCTAGTCAGCAAAGTTCTTGCAACTACAATCTCAATGATTTTTTGGAGACATTTTTAACACTTTCCAACATCTGTCTGTCCCTCTGTCGGTGCTCTACTCAAGTAAATATAGTCAGATGGCCATGAAATTGATATGCGTTACTGGGGTTTACTATGGAATGTTTGGCATAGAAAATGAATTGTGTATGATTTACGGTTCATTTACAGGAACGCTCGAAAGAATTCTGTTACATTACGGTCTATGGGAAAAAATAGCTTGCGGTTTATTTTAATGATATTGCACTGCTTTAAATCTATTGAAATAGATATATATCACTGAGATGTACAATAAAGCGCTTACTATAGAATAGGGGTGCACAACCTGTGGCCCGCGGGCCAGAAGTGGCCCGCCATGGGTTAACGTGTGGCCCGCGAATATCATCAATTTATAACTGGAAAAAAATTAAATTTTTTGAGTACAAGTCGCAGGAAGAATTTGTGAATTTCGTCAGTTTGCCGTGGGAAAAATTGAAAATTTCGTCAGTCAGTTAAGAGTCGTGAATTTCGTTGATCGGATGCTGAAAAATCGCAAATTTTGTTGAACAGCAGCGGAAAAATCGCGAATTTTGTCGATCAAGAGCGGAAAAAACGCAAATTTCGTCATCGGGCACCGAAAAATCACGAGTGTTATCGATAAGGCTCCGAAAAATCGAGAATTGGTTGGGCATGAAAAAAGCGCAAATTTTGTCAATCAGGTGCGAAAAAAGCGCAAATTTCGTGGATCAGGCACGGAGAAATTGCGAATTTTCTCAATGATGCGTGGAAAAATTAAAAATTTCGTTGATCGGCCGCGAAAAAATCGCGAGTTTCGTCGGTTTACTACGAGACAAAAATCGCGAATTTCGTCAATTTGCCGCGGGAAAAAATGGCAAATTTAGTCAGAATCAGTTAAGAATCGCGAATTTCGTAGATTGGATGCGGAAAAATCGCAAATGTCGTCGTTCAAGGGAGAAAATTTGCAAATTTCGTCGATCGAGCACGAAAAAATTGCAAATTTCGTTGGTTAGGTACGAAAAAATCGCAGATTTTGTTCCTCAAGAGCTAAAATATCGCAAATTTCCTCTGCGGGGTGTGAAAAGATAGTGAATTTCGTCGATCAGGTGCGGAAAAATCGCGAATTTTGTCGATTAGACGCGGAAAAATCGCGAATTTTTTCGACCGTCTTCGGAAAAATATCGAATTTTGCCAATCAGGCGCGGAAAATTGCAAATTCTGTTGATCAGGTTAGGAAATATCGCGAATTTTCCTGATGATACTTGGAAGAAGTGAAAATTCCGTTGATCGGCTGTGGAAAAATCGAGAGTTTCATCATTTTATTGCCAGAAAAAATCGCGAATTTCGTTAATTTGCCGTGGGCAAAGATTGGAAATTTCGCCAGAGTCAGTTAAGAATCACGAATTTCGTTGATCGTACACGGAAAAGTCGCGAATTTCGTTTTAGGGTCGAAAAGATAGCGAATTTCGTCGATCAGGTGCGGAAAGACAACGAATTTCGTCGATCAGGTACGGAAAAGTCACAAATTTTGTCGATCAGGCACCGAAAAAACCGCAAATTTCGTCGATCAGGTGTGGAAAATGGGAAATTTCGTCGATCGATCGCGGAAAAATAGCAAATTTTTCGATCACGCGCGGAAAAATCGCGAATTTTGTCAACCGTCTTCGGAAAAATTTCGAATTTTGTCAATCAGGCGCGGAAAAATCGCAAATTTCGTTGATCGTCTACTCCCTTCCTCCTCCTCTGTTCGCAAAGTTTATATTTTTTTCGGCACTAAGCCACTTTCATGTTTATGTTTGTGTTTGTTTTTTAGCACTTTTTATAAAACAAAATTTACTCCCCCGAATAAAGCTCAAAGAATATTATCACTCCTTCAAAATAATCCTTGCTATATGTCTGTTATATATACAAATGAAAACTGCTGATATATCCTTGCCAACTAAATTGGATATATTGACTGGATAGGGGAACCTAGAGGGGTAAAACTCCCCACCCCCTCTGAAACCATATTTTTTTTATCTGATTATATGCCACATATCACTCCCCCAAAATAGAATTGTCTCCGTGTTACTGATGTGGCCCTCGACTACTCAGAAATTTTTGTAAGTGGCCCTTCTCTTAAAAAGGTTGTGCATCCCTACTGTAGAATATAGTACAAATTGACATTATCGTTCATTTACAGAGGCACACAAAAGAATTTTACTAAAGTACTGTCTATGAACAATAATTGCTTAAGTGCTTTTAAATTGTGGTATGCGTTTTTAAATTGAACTATATTTTGCCTATTACTTGGTGTGTATAAATTCTATAGATGATATAAAGGGCTTCAGAAAAATTCTCAAGTACATTTCAGTTTATTGATGGAAATTTCTGGATGGAAATTTTCAACTGTGCTACGCATTTAAATGAATCAACATATAGCATACTACTATATACTATACATACAAATTTATATATCATATACAGGGCTGGCTTAAAAAATTCTGAATGTATTGGAAAGTGTTTCATAATCTATGTTGGATGCATGATTTTGTGTTCTTGTTACTGTCTCAAATATTTAAGTCAAGAAGACTGATGGTTGGTTGACAATAATAACAAAAAAAGTAAATAAGTAAAAATCTTTTGCAAAAATATATTTAACCCCTTAATTCTCTCGTGATATTCACGGATTGTGCCTTTTATTCAAATTGTTTGTTTCCCACCAGTTTTATGAAATAGTGTAACTGGCTTTAATATGGTGCCATTTTACTTGTCATTAAATGGTGCCAATATGCAATTTGAATTTTTAAACCGTAATTTAATGTTTAAGGGGGTTAAGGTGTTAAAACAATGTCAACTAGTTGGATGTGCCAATCCCAAAACTTTCTTCTATCTCATATATTTTAATATTTCAAAATGTTGTTGCAAATGTCAGTATTTCATTTTTATTAGTTCAATACTATATCAACTTTGAAAGAAAATTACACAAAAATTGCTATTATAGTGCCCCTTTTCGGCGGAATATTTCCAAATTCAGGGAGGACTTTCTTGCTATGGCCAAAAACATACGCAAAAAAAATTGGTTCAGTTATATGCATAACTTCATACACTTTTTGATGGTACTATATTCAAAATGCCACAGAGACGCACAAAGATCGCTATTGCAGCGCCCCTACAAGCGGATTTTTTTCCAAATTAAGGGAGAACCTGCTTACCATAGCTAAAATCTTATAAAAAAAAATTGGTTCAATACTATGCATAACTTCATACACTTTTCGATGGTACAATATTCAAAATGGCACAAAAATTGCTATTACAGCGCCCCCTACCGGCGGAATTTTTCCAAATTAATGGAGGACCTACTTGCCATAGCCACAAACTTAAAAAGAATTGGTTCAATTCTATACATAACTTCATACACTTTTCGATAGTACAATATTCAAAATGCCACAAAAATCGCTATTACAGCGCCCCCTGCCGGCGGATTTTTTTCAAAATTAATGGAGGACCTGCTTGCCATAGCCACAAACTTAAAAAAATATTGGTTCAATTCTATGTATAACTTCATACACTTTTCGATGGTACAATATTCAAAATGCCACAAAAATCGCACAAAAATTGCTATTACAGTGCCCCCTACCGGCAGAATTTTTCCAAATTAATGGAGGACCTACTTGCCATACCCACAAACTTTAAATAAAAATTTGGTTCAATTCTATGCACAACTTCATACACTTTTCGATGGTACAATATTCAAAATGCCACAAAAATCGCTATTACAGCGCCCCCTGCAGGCGGATTTTTTTCAAAATTAATGGAGGATATGCTTGCCATAGCCGCAAACTTAAAAAAAAATTTGGTTCAATTCTATGCATAACTTCATATACTTTTCGATGGTACAATCGCGACATACGGACAAACGGGCATACGGACATACAGACATACGGACACACAGACAGACAGACATTTTCTATAAACATGTTTTTTGGGATTTCTGACCCCTAAAACGTGTAAATCCGTCAATCCGTCGAAAACCGGAAGTCGAAAAAAAATTTCGATTGCAATACTTTCTTCTATTGAAGATAGAAGAAAGTAAAAATTACTTAAAGATTTCGAGTTTTCGATGTTTCTTTTAATTTATATACAATTTTGTAATAATAATAAAAATACTTTTAAAAGCAATATATTTTAACAAATTTCTTAAAATATATTTTATCGAAATTCATTCGGGATATTATTCTCAAATTGCTATTGAAATTTCATAGAACAGCATCATAAAATTGGAAAAATATTATAACTCTATTAAAAAAGAAACTAAATCTTCTTATAAAAGGAGACATTTCATTAAATTGTAAGCTTGTGTTACGTCCTAACTAATCAATCAGGTGAATTAAAAAAAATAACAGATTTTCTAGTCAGCGAAGCTCTTGTAACGATTATCGTGGTGATTTAAGGGGACATTTTTACTGCCTCAAAAAGGTTCAAGTCAAGAAGACTGATGAATGGTTGACAATAAAAAGAAAATCATTAAATAATCGAGTGAAATCTTTTCTAATAGCGCTTTAAAAACAACGTTAAAAAATACTTTAAGATTTCAAGTTTTCGGTGTTTCTTTTAATTTATATACGAAACGTTGTAATAAAAATAGCTATATTTTAAGAAGCAGTAAAAATTTGTAAAACATCTTTTTTAAATATATTTTATCAAAATTCGCTTTGGCTATTATTCTTAGATTTGAACGGAAGTTTAACAGAACAGCATCATAAAATATATATATATATATAACATTGTTAAAATGGTACTATATCCTCTCTTAAAAACGGGACATTTCATTGAAATGTAAGATTGTGAAGTATCGTAACTATTGGGTGAGTGCAAAGTTCTACTCGTCTGGAGCATATGTAAATGTCAAATGGAGTACGGGCGTTACAAATGACGTTTAGAGGACAGGAAAAGGGGCAATAACGCGTGGAGCAGTAGAGTATTTATAGGCACAATGTTTGTCAGAATAACTGAGGCGGAAGAGGATACAAAATGGCAAGCAAGAAAGACCACTTCAAACATTGTTCACTATACGAGTATGATAAAGACGTTACAGCAGTCGCAGCTTGCCGCAGTATTTGTCAAGAGTATGGGGAGGATGCCGTGGACGATAGCACCTGCTGCCGTTGGTTTAGGAAATTTCGGGACGGAGACAGGAGCTGTAAAGTTCATGCACGTACTGGACACCCATCAGTGGTTTCTGACGAAGATCTGGACAAAACCATAACGAATCCCCCACATCCAACAGTAGAAGAATTAGCGGAAACTTTCTCGGTATACAGAACAACCGTCGAAAGACGGATGCATGCTCTTGGCGTCACCACAAAGTTCGATCAGTTGGTACCACGCTAGCTTACAGTAAGGCAACGAGAAGAGAGGATCAGCACCTGCGTTTCTTTGCTTTCCTATAACAGTAAGGAACCATTTTTAAACCGAATTGTAATGGATGATGAAAAGAAGGTACTGTACGGAAATATAAAATGCCGAAGGACTATGTGCCAATGTTGCAGAGGGTACTCCATCAACCTAAACGGGAGGACGCCATCCCGAAAATGTTTTGGTAAGTGTATGGTGCGATACCATGGGAATAACCAACTAGAAAGTCCTCAAACCTAACCAAACGAACAATGCAGACTTCTACTAGCAACAGTTGGACAGACGGCGAGCAAAACTCACGTCTAAGTAGCCAGCACTCATCAATCGCAAAGAAGGTCTTTTTCATCACGATGAAACCAGGCCTCATGTTTCTTTAAGGACTCGGCAAAAATTACTTGGTTGTGAAGTTTTACCTCACCCAGCATATAACTCCGATCTTGAAAATTGGATTTATCACTTTTTTTATAGTTCCACAACGCCTTCGCTCGCCGAACTTTCAATGAAGTGGAGACTGTAGAAAAGGCGTTACAACAATATTTTGATTCTAAAACAGTTTTAGTGGATTTATCGGCGTGGGATTCACTTACTGCAAGACAGATGGCAAGAGGTCATACATAATGATGGTGCTTGCGTGAATACATATGTGCTTAACTTTTTGTGTTCTCCCCAATTTTGTTGTTACAAAAACGGGTAGAATTTGTACTCTCTAATATTAAGTCAGTGGTTTACACAGGCATTTGTTCTAATTCAAGAAGATTTTAAAGTCAAGAAGACCAATAAAAAAAAGTAAAAAAATCGAGTGAAAATCTCTCCCAATAAAGTTTTAAACAAGGTTGAAAAAGAATCAAAGTTTTTCAGTTTCCTCTGGAATTGTTAAATTATTGACAATAGGATGGAATTCCACGAAGTTTTGAGATATGAAGTTTTTTTTATTTAAGATAATGCAGAATCTTTTAAACATTTTATATATACATATACTTTAAGCTTTAATTGAAATTTCTGACACGCTATATTCCAAGCATAGCATTGAAAATAGAATTTCAGGAGGAAAAATGTCATTAAACTATACTTTTTCTTCAACATTTATTTAAAAGAACAACTTTTTAAATTTTTCTGCTTCCGAATCAAATTATTATAATCAAATTGGCTAAAATATTATTCTGCTGAGTGTCCGCTAGTTCTGCTCGCAATGTTAGAAACCATTTTAATTTTATTCCATGTAAAAGAAGTGTTAATGTGACATATATACAACTGTTTCATAAAAGACTCTCTTTATTTTAAGTCTTTGCACTCGAGAGGTGACTCTCACTAATCACCAGTGTTCCCAGGTTTCCCTTGTAAATTGGGGCTCCAAATGATCTAAACACCAGTGTTTTAAAGTATTTTTCTTCGCCTTACCTAATGACAGAATTATCTGCTACTGGAGATGGAGAAATAAACTGTTAGAAATTAATGGTGTAACTTTCAAATAAAGGTTGTGCTTGCCTAAAAATATACAAACAAAAAGGATTTAGTCTTTGAAGTCAGAAACACGGTCCATCGCTAATTTGGGAGTCATCTCTTAGAATGCCCGCCAGATGCGGTATGTCCACGTCAAAGTCCTAGCAGCTATTATCTTAAAATCTCCACGGCGAAGAAGGGGGAAACCCAAAGGGGACAACACGCTCACGACTGCACAAAATTTGGGAAAAAAGTATTTAAATCTAACATGAATAGCAGCAATAAAATCTTTCCTAGATGACAACGAGGAACCACCACTAAATGTGCATTTATATACTTTACCCGACGAAACTTTGTAAATCTTTCAAATGACATTTCTTTTCCAAGCGCTCTGTGGTCATCAACAAAGGAAAGGAGAGTCTCAATAAAAGAAAAAGTCAGAGATGAACGTGTCAACGACGTCCAGTGGTGACCTTTGACCTCTAGCCATCCTACGAAAGTCATAAAACATGAAAAGTAAAGCAATCTATTCGAAGCTTACTAATCCAGGTGTTAAAGAAGACGCAAGCCCCTAGTCTCGTTTTTCACTCTTCTATAATTCAACAAAGGATGAATCTTTCTCAAGTAGGTTGGTGAGAAAAGAGCCGTCAGTCAGTCAAATGCGGTGTTACCATAGTTACTGAAGTAAGATAAGACCGGGGAAACTGACCATGAGAAGTCAATTAAAATTACATATAGCATAGTAGAGGCATCAGAGGTGTCTGAATTTTTACTTTTTATTCTCTTTATCTACTAAAAAGTGCGAAAAAGAATTGTATTTTTTAATTGTGAAGCTAATTGACGTTTCATTTAATTTTTCATTTACTTATGTGGCTTTGGATCTAATCCTAATCAAACCTGTTAAAAAAACATATTTTATGTAGAATGAAACAGGAAAAAAAATACATTATAACTGAAACAAAAATTTTCAAAATGCCCTGATTAACCTCTTGCGATAAAATGGTAAACTAAATTCCTCATCCAACTGACGTTACATAAAATGCTACTACTACCACAAAATTTGTACAGTTTTTAATTTAAAATAAAGATTAATTTATTACCATGGTTCAGTTCCTGTTATTACTTCCATAGTATTACTGCCGGGGATATGGGGCATTTGGCCCCAGGCTCCTCGAAAAACTGTCAGAAGCCTCTCATTCAAGTTTGTAACATGTTTTTATCTAACAAACTGAATGATTCATGAAACGAAACATTTTTTTAATTAAAAAAAGCATCTTCTTAAGCAAATTTTTCATGATTTAACTTCACCAAATATGATGCGTTTATTAAATAACATAATTTTTCCTAACTAATACACTTTATGAATTTTATAAAACACTACAGAAATTAAAAAATTATTTTCTAAAGTAATTTTTAGTAGCAATAAAATTTGAAACTCAATGTTGTCATTGAACCAAGGATTTTCAAGGTGACACTGATTTAGCAGTTTTTCCACTGCCCTTAATTTCACTATAATTTCTAAAAGGAAAGCGTTTTAGACCCATGAAGCAACTAATTTTCTTGTAGTCAAAAGGCGAAATTAAAATTCATGGAAAGAAATTGTGTTGAATAAACTGTTTGGATAGAAATGAATAATTACTGCTGTCAGAAAGTAGTTTTCAAGGAAATTCTTATGTAATCATATCTTTTAAAATGGAAAGTTTTATTTGGAGATTTTAATGGAGCTAAATGCATCTTTTAATCTTGCTTCTTTTACATGTAATCGTTTAAATAAATTAAGGTTTCATGTGAAATTTTCGTCTCTTAAGTATGTTTGCTTTTTAATTAGAGATATTAGAAAGATACACTAAAACATTATTTAATTTGCATTAATAATTAATCGTATTGTAACTCTATAGAATATTTCTGTTATAGAATTTTCTTTATTAAGGAATTTTTTATAAGCAATAATGTATGAGACATTATTATCACAGAACCAAGAATTTTCGAGATGACATTGATCCAGCAATTTTCACTCTAGCGCTATGAAGTAGGCTAATTTGCTTGCAGCCAAGCGCTGAAATTAAAATTCATATAACGGGAATAAACTGTTTGGATTGAGATGAATAATTTCTGCATGCCAAGAGGCAGTTTTCGTGAAAATTCTTATGTAATCATATCCTTTTGAATGGAAAGTCAGGAAAGTCTCATTTGCAGATTTTAATGGAACTAGATGCATCTTTTATTTTTCTGTATGCAATCGCTTAAACAAATTAAGGTTTCATATGAAAGGCTTGTTTGTTAACTCTGTTTGCATATTAATTAGTGATACAGTAGACTCTCTCGAATCCGCAAAATTTGGGACCAGAGGTTGTGCGGATTTTAGAATTTTGCAGATTTCTATAGTCATAGTTTTGCTTACATTTCTAAAAGAGTAATTTGCATATAATAATGCACTCGAATTTATAATGGATGCTTACAATAAAGTAAAGTAATAAAATAATTAAGTAAATTAATAAAGTAAACTAATTAATATTAAGAAAATTAAAAAAAAATGATTAAATTTTTAAAAGTAAAAGTCAAGTAAATATTTAATAATGTATAACTAATGGTGAGATACATTTTTCTTGAATTATTAATTGATACTCACCTCATAAAGGTGCACTAATAAATTACATCAAAATTTTTAAATAATGCAGTTTTATTTCATGTTTAGCCAGACTTAATAACCAAAAAAGCTCGATTAATACCTAAATGTATTTGGCAAAAGAATCGCGATTTCCAGTTATATCAGCACTATTTTTTGGATTTTTTTTTTTTTTTTTTTTAAATAAATTTATATTTTCTTCATGAGAAAGCACGAATTCAGTCATATTAACCAGAATTACAGTTTAATGTATATAGAATGATATAAAAATTTTAAAATATCTGAAAATTTTCACCTACATCGTAACTGTAAGTTTCATTGTTTATATTTCCAAAGATGTGCGGATTTTAGGCGCTGGAGGATTTTAGAGTTGCGGATTTGAGAGAGTCTACTGATATTAGACAAATATATTAAAGCAATACCATAGGATCGCGATTGCCACTGATATCGGCGCTATTTTGATTTTTTTTTTTTTTTTTTTTTTTTTATAAATTTATACTTTCTTTATGAGAAAGCATGAAATCAGTCATATTAACCAGAATTACAGGTTAAAATGTATATAAAATGACACAAAAATTAAAAAATATCTGAAAATTTTCACCTACATCTTAACTATAAATTGCATTGTTTATATCTCCAAAGATGTGCGGATTTTGGGCCTTTGAGGATTTTATAGTTGCGGATTTGAGAGAGTCTACTGATATTAGACAAATATATTAACGCAATATCATAGGATCGCGATTTCCACTGATATCAGCGCTATTTTTTTTCAATAATAAATTTATACTTTCTTCATCAGAAAGCATGAATTCAGTCATATTAACCAGAATTACAGATTAAAATGTATATAGAATGACATAAAAATTGAAAAATATCTGAAAATTTTTACTTACATCTTAATTATAAATTTCATTGTTTATATCTCCAAAGATGTGCGGATTTTGGTGTTTGAGGATTTTATAGTTGCGGATTTGAGAGAGTTTACTGATATTAGACAAATATATTAAAACAATATCATAGGATCACGATTGTTACTGATATCAGCTCTATTTTGATTTTTTTTTTTTTTTAACCATTTGGAAAAATGGTTATTGTCCTCGTCAGGGTAGGAAATCAAAAGCATATCTGAAGGTTTTTATTGGTTTAATCATCCTTTTATTCGTCTTCTGATTGGTCTATACAGTAATATGTATTTCCCATTACTTTTGACAGAGATGGACAGCAGAGTGTTGCCACTATGACAAAAAAGTAATAAAAACTACAAATAAATTAATAACTCTGAAACAAATTGAGATACAGCTTTCAAACAAATTGCATTTAAATGTACATTTTTTTTTCTCTATACGACGATATAAAAAGTAATATTGTGGGATGTTTAGAAGTTTAAGAAATAAATTTCATTTAAAATTGGCCGTCAGATTTCTTGGAAATCTGACGATGGAAAAGCCTTTTCCCGAACAGCCAATGAAAAACTTCGATAATACGTAAGTTTCAGGTGGATAATACGTACGAGTCGCAAGCGATTTCTGTCGGTTGCAATTTTTACGTGTAATAACACTATTAATGTTTAATTCATGGCGTACGTAATGTATGATCAACTCCGTGCTATTTTTATGTCTTAAATTTTAGTCTTTGAAAAAATCATTTTCCAAATGGTCGTTGTAATTTGTTAAATTGCATTTTTTTTTAATTTTTTTTAAATAAATTTATACTTTCTTCATGAGAAAGCATGAGTTCAGTCATATTAACCAGAATTACAGATTAAACTGTATATAGAATGATATAAAAATTTAAAAATATCTGAAAATTTTCTCCTACATCTTAACTGTAAATTTCATTGTTTACATCTCCAAAACTTTGTGGATTTTAGAGTTGCGGATTTGAGAGAGTCTACTGATATTAGACAAATATATTAAAGGAATACCATAGGATCGCGATTGCCACTGATATCAGCGCTATTTTGATTTTTTTTTTTTTTTTTTTTAATAAATTTATATTTTCTTCATGAGAAAGCATGAAATCAGTCATATTAACCAGAATTACAGATTAAAATGTATATAGAATGACATAAAAATGTAAAAATATCTGAAAATTTTCACCTACATCTTAACTATAAATTTCATTGTTTATATCTCCAAAAATGTGCGGATTTTAGGCGCTGGAGGATTTTAGAGTTGCATATTTCAGAGAGTCTACTGATATTAGACAAATATATTAACGCAATATCATAGGATCGCGATTGCCACTGATATCAGCTCTCTTTTGTTTTGTTTTTTGTTTTTTTTAAATAAATTTATACTTTCTTCATGAGAAAGCATGAATTCAGTCATATTAACCAGAATTACAAGAATTACAAATTAAAATGTATATAGAATGACATAAAAATTAAAAAATATCTGAAAATTTTTACTTACATCTTAATTATAAGTTTCATTGTTTATATCTCGAAAGATGGGCGGATTTTAGGCGTTTGAGGATTTTAGAGTTGCGGATTTGAGAGACTCTACTGATATTAGACAAATATATTAAAACAATATCATAGGATCGCGATTGCCACTAATATCAGCGCTATTTCGATTTTTTTTTTTAGAGGGGGGGGGGGGGGGGATTTATATTTTCTTCGTGAGAAAGCATGAATTCAGTCATATTAACCAGAATTACAAATTAAAATGTATATAGAATAACAAAAATTTAAAAATAGCTGAAAATTTTCACCTACATCTTAACTATAAATTGCATTGTTTATATCTCCAAAGATGTGCGGATTTTGGGCCTTTGAGGATTTTATAGTTGCGGATTTGAGAGAGTCTACTGATATTAGACAAATATATTAACGCAATATCATAGGATCGCGATTTCCACTGATATCAGCGCTATTTTTTTTCAATAATAAATTTATACTTTCTTCATCAGAAAGCATGAATTCAGTCATATTAACCAGAATTACAGATTAAAATGTATATAGAATGACATAAAAATTGAAAAATATCTGAAAATTTTTACTTACATCTTAATTATAAATTTCATTGTTTATATCTCCAAAGATGTGCGGATTTTGGTGTTTGAGGATTTTATAGTTGCGGATTTGAGAGAGTTTACTGATATTAGACAAATATATTAAAACAATATCATAGGATCACGATTGTTACTGATATCAGCTCTATTTTGATTTTTTTTTTTTTTTTTAACCATTTGGAAAAATGGTTATTGTCCTCGTCAGGGTAGGAAATCAAAAGCATATCTGAAGGTTTTTATTGGTTTAATCATCCTTTTATTCGTCTTCTGATTGGTCTATACAGTAATATGTATTTCCCATTACTTTTGACAGAGATGGACAGCAGAGTGTTGCCACTATGACAAAAAAGTAATAAAAACTACAAATAAATTAATAACTCTGAAACAAATTGAGATACAACTTTCAAACAAATTGCATTTAAATGTACATTTTTTTTTTCTCTATACGACGATATAAAAAGTAATATTGTGGGATGTTTAGAAGTTTAAGAAATAAATTTCATTTAAAATTGGCCGTCAGATTTCTTGGAAATCTGACGATGGAAAAGCCTTTTCCCGAACAGCCAATGAAAGACTTCGATAATACGTAAGTTTCAGGTGGATAATACGTACGAGTCGCAAGCGATTTCTGTCGGTTGCAATTTTTACGTGTAATAACACTATTAATGTTTAATTCATGGCGTACGTAATGTATGATCAACTCCGTGCTATTTTTATGTCTTAAATTTTAGTCTTTGAAAAAATCATTTTCCAAATGGTCGTTGTAATTTGTTAAATTGCATTTTTTTTAAATTTTTTTTAAATAAATTTATACTTTCTTCATGAGAAAGCATGAGTTCAGTCATATTAACCAGAATTACAGATTAAACTGTATATAGAATGATATAAAAATTTAAAAATATCTGAAAATTTTCTCCTACATCTTAACTGTAAATTTCATTGTTTACATCTCCAAAACTTTGTGGATTTTAGAGTTGCGGATTTGAGAGAGTCTACTGATATTAGACAAATATATTAAAGCAATACCATAGGATCGCGATTGCCACTGATATCAGCGCTATTTTGATTTTTTTTTTTTTAATAAATTTATATTTTCTTCATGAGAAAGCATGAAATCAGTCATATTAACCAGAATTACAGATTAAAATGTATATAGAATGACATAAAAATGTAAAAATATCTGAAAATTTTCACCTACATCTTAACTATAAATTTCATTGTTTATATCTCCAAAAATGTGCGGATTTTAGGCGTTTGAGGATTTTAGAGTTGCGGATTTGAGAGACTCTACTGATATTAGACAAATATATTAAAACAATATCATAGGATCGCGATTGCCACTAATATCAGCGCTATTTCGATTTTTTTTTTGGGGGGGGGGATTTATATTTTCTTCATGAGAAAGCATGAATTCAGTCATATTAACCAGAATTACAAATTAAAATGTATATAGAATAACAAAAATTTAAAAATAGCTGAAAATTTTCACCTACACTGAACTATAATTTTCATTGTTTAATCTCCAAAGATGTTTGGATTTTAGGCGTTTGGGAATTTTACGGTTGCAGATTTCCGAGAGTCTATTGATATTAGAAATACATACTAAAGCAATATCATAGAAACTTGACAGAGTTTCTCCCCAAGCCGAAGAAACCACAATGCAATGAACCGTAAATGAAAGGAATTTCCGCCGAATGATGCCAAACGATTTTGCAAAAAATATCTAGTCTTTTGGTACTCTGCCTAATTTATATTTTGCGGACTGACCAAAACGGGATTTTGACATCTCTATAGCTCGAGTTCTATTTATCATAGAAACAAAATTCTTGTTTCTATGGAATGGGGGGGGGGGGGCACATGACTCAGGAAACAGATGAAAGTGGAATCCGACAAATAGGTTTTCAGTAAATGCGATTTTAAAAGCGCTATTTTTTGCACTTTTTAGATTCTTATTTTGACCAAAAACTCTTCACAGGGCTACAGCGATGTGTAATTATCGGATTTTTACACGGTATGGCGCATTTAAATTGTGTTTATGAGTAATTTAAACACTTGAAAATTTTCGCGTAAAAATATTGATTAGTTTTGATTTATATGAGTTTGAAATAATTAATTCCGATATTTAACATGGAGCAAAGAAATATTAAATGACCTAACTCTTGTCGAAATGGTCGTATACACATGATATTGAAATATGTTAGTACAGGCGACCCAAGTAAGCTTCCCATTGTAAAACAGAATTGTAGGGTCACTCAAAAGAACTTTAGATCGGGCTAAAGCGTTGTGTAATTATCCGATTTTTATTCTATTTGCTGCATTTGAATTGTTTTTATAAGTAGTTCAAATCTTCAAAGTTTTGTGTAAAAATATTAATTAGTTTTTGATTTATATGATTTTGAAGTAATTGGTTCCTATACTTAATGTAGAACAAAAATATATTAAATGACATAACTCTTGTGAAAATGGTCGCATACACATGATTTTAAGATATGTTACTACAGTCGACCAAAATAAGCTTCCTATTGTAAAACAGAATTGTAGTATTTACGTTTCGTTTACTCTAAAGATTTTTGATAGTGCTACAGTGATCTGTAATTATCGGATATTTACACCTTTGGCTATATTTTATTTATTTTTATAAGCAGTTGAAATCTTGAGAGTTTCATATAACAATGTCGATTAGTTTTTGATTTACATCACTTTAAAGAACTCGATTCCTGTACTTAACATAAAGGAAAAACAATAGTACATAGACTAACTTTTGTCAAAGTGGTTATATACACATGATATTTGCGTATGGTACTGCATTCGACCCAATTAAGCTCTCTGTTGTAAGGCGACATTAAAGCATTTAAGGTTCGATTGCAGAGTCACTTGAAAGATCTTGATTTTACTACAAGCGGTAGATATTTAGAGGGTAACATGTATTTTAATGAATTTATACTATCCCAAATCTCTATAAAGTTTTATTATGCTACTTGGAAAATGAATATGAATTCAGCTTGTCCACCGACCCAAGCTCAACGATCCAAGTTTCCACTTTATGAAAGATATTTCTATCATCCACTTTATTAAAGATGCTTCTAGCTTTCAGTACGCACCCTTTTAAAATTCCAATACTATGAGGATTTTTGGACACAAAATTTAGATAACAATTAAATGAAATTTTATTTTGCATGAAATCGCAAAGGTTTTTCACGGAGGCACAATAACCATCTAGAATAACCACAATGAATTCATAATAACCACAATGTCCTGCTAATATTCGAGGAGAAACTATATTATAGAAACTTGCCAGTGGACCTCGATTATTGAAAAATTGCAGGTAAACACCGACTAAAGAGAAACCACAGAACATGTAAGCATTTTAGTGAATCACAGAGAACATATAGTCAGGAAAACAATTCAACAGAAATTTAGGATTACTGTTATCATCCTGAAATTAGTTTGAAAATGCTCTCTTCCCTATTGCTTTTATATTTAAATGCTTGAAAGTTATAGTAAAGATGCGGCCTTCCACTTATTATAAACTTTTTGGTGTTAAAAAAATGCATGAAATCACACAGGTTCTACATTATTTTATTCTGTCTGTCTTTCTATATGTATACTGCACATATACTCAAATATTTTTTTCAACATTCCAAACTTTGCAATTTATTCAATTTAGACTATATTACAAAAGTAATATAGACAGACGGGTTTTTTATTACAAAACTTCTGATTCATTGCATAGAACCCTTTTATATCAAATATATTTTTGACAGTTTTATTGAATTTTTTTCCTTAATTATTCATTTAAAAAGTTTAATAAGGAGATTTATAAAACTAATCGACTCTGTTATTTTGGGCTGGTTAATTAAAGAGTGCTAGCAATATGCCATAAATAGCGTTTAGTTCATTTTTAATCAGATTATAATGCTACTTAAAAATTTACAAATTTGACCGAAATTTAGGAAAATCATTTCATAACGATGCTAACGACTCACGCACGATGCTAACGCTCTAACGATGCTAACGATAGTCATGACGACTATCGAAATCCGAACATTTATTGAAATCAATTATAATTTATCGGATGAATTATCCGAAATATATGAGGAAATATTTGGAAAGCATACGACTCAGTATGTCCTGTCAGTCACGTTAAACACAATTAGGAATTTAGAAAGTGCATACATTGAAAATTCAGAAGTGTAGAGTTTATGAAAACATTAAGAGAAAAAAAAAAGCTTAATCAGATAATCAGCGCTTTTGCAGTGCTTAGCGGAGGGACTTTGGATTTTCTGACATTAAAAAACTAATTTTATTTCAAAATTACTTCAAGCACGCCTGCTAATGAAACAAATACTCATTATTCAATTTGTTTTTAAATCTTTACATATTTTGTATAAATTGATATAAATTTTGAAAATGTAAAAGCATTTTTTCAAACGTTATTGGATAAAAATCCTTGCTGAGTTAATTACTGAATCACCCTTTAGCTTATAGAACTACATCAAAAAAATATAGCTGTTTTGTCCGTCACATTTTATCGTTTCTAAAAAATAAATGTTTTTTTTTTTGTGAAATTTGTAAGAATCGATAAAATTATTTTGAATTATTTTAAAATAGTCCAATATTATATTGTATTAGACATATTACACATTTGAAAAGTTTATAGTATCACTATTAAAGTATTTTTTTACCTCTATCATCTTTCGTTTATCTTTTCTTTTCTGGATTAAAATGTAATATGTATAAAGCAAATTGAATACCTTACAAAGAAAAGTGATATCTCATCAAAAACAACTCATTGTAAATGATCCCGACAAGCAACATATCTAAAGATACAGTCATAAAAAGAAATGATATCACATAAAATGAAGCGATATAGAAGTTTTGCATATCTCGAATGTCGCACAGTGGGGCAAAATCCCGAAAAGCTGGTCAAAATATAAAAATGTTATTTAAATGCCACGAAATTTCGTACACAGGTGTTTTTCCGGTTTCTGATCTCGATTCTAAAATTAAAATTCCAAAAAACAAAATGGCGGATCCAATATGGCGGACATAAAGTTAAAATGCTTTGAAAGTTATTGAAATACTATGAAATTTCGTATACAGATGCTTTTAAAGGATGCTAAGTCCGATTCAAAAATTAAATTTATAAAAATGGCGGATTAAAAATAAAAATAATTAGATTTAAATAAAATATTTCGAGTTTCGAAATTAAGAAGTTTCGAAGCTAAACCAGTGTTGCCAGATTGGGGACTTTTTTAATTCACATTATTTGACTGTCACCACTTTTTTTAAATAGTATAATTCGCCTTATTTTCAGAATTTTTAATCTATTTTAAATAGGCCAAATATTTTTGTTTCAAAAAAGCGGTGACAGTCAACAATTTGGGGACAAAAAGTCCCCAATATGGCAACACTGGGCTAAAAGTTACAAGATATTTTGAAGGAACTAAGATATTTTTTATCGAAATTAAACGATGAATTTTTATTTATGAAATACAATTGAGTACATTAATGGAAAATAAAACAAGGGGTTATGAGTAAAGGTTTAATTTTTATATTAATAAAATAAAACGAAAGAATATTCTAAAATTTATCTCCTGAATCATCTGTAGTATACTAAGTAGACTCTTCAGAAGGGGATGTGTAGAAGTATATTACAAAAATTCCTGTGCCTCTAGGGGCAAGAATATTAATTTCTTCAATGGTAATTTACGTAAGCTTGAAATGCAGGGATCTGATAACATTAAAAGCCTCAAAAAAATCTTCCATTGTTTACGTCCTGCTGCATTTTAAGGAAAAATCATATCGATACCTTTTGATCAATTTGTTGCACGATTCTTGAGTCTCTCCCAACATTTGCCCAAAAGGCAATATTGAGGAAGCTATTATTTCTGTGCCATGACTAATTAGTTTGTGCACTGAAGTTGGCATATAGAATTCGACGAATTTATAAGCTGTTTGTGAGCAATAATCCACGAAATTGATTAAATGAATGTTAAGAAATTACTTGTAATATGGCGTGTAATCGTTTGATCAAATCTTCGTCTACGCCTGTTATGAAAGCAGAAATATTTGCGTTTTCAAATAATCGACGAGCTGTATTGTAATCATTTGTGCTTCCAAATACGAGCGTTGGTTTATCGACGAGAAGTTCTAATTGTAAACGAAATCCTTTTTGTAAATTTTGTTTTGGAATTTAAATCTTTTTTCTTCTTTCAGGAATCTTTTTTCAGGAGTGCACGCTTGTCATTCATTTATATCCCATTTGTATGCCAAATGCAAGCTACACTCAAAACATCTTATACAGGCATGTAACGTGGACATCCCGAATTGTAAATGATTTTCATCCACTTTTAGTTTGAAAATGTCATTAAGGTTATTAAACTGTTTTGAAGTTGCCTGACATAGGTACCAACGTTGAGTTGACAAATTACTAGTAATAGCATTAAAAATTTTACAATCAATCGTCGTTAAACTAGTTACTATTTAACGACTACTTATTTCCTGTAAATAATTGTTTTAAAAGGTATACGTTTACTCTCGGAATCTGTAATATAATCCATTTCACTGACAGTAACTTCCATATTTTCGTGCAAAAATTGGATTCTGATGCGCCTAAAAAATCGAGGAGATGAAGATCTCGAATTTTTCGAGATAACGATGTTTGAATTATTCGCAACACTTACGAGTTCTAGTGGCACTAGAGAAGCGAAAAATCTATTTGAACCTAATTTCTTCCATCATCAACGCTCAATTTTTATTTAAAAATACTTTAACCAGATGTACTATCACATTTCCACTTTCAAATCCAATTCAGATTGCTAATGTTCTCGGAAGTCAGATTCTTGTTAATTTCCGTTTGCATTAACAAAATACGTTCAGCAGTGTGATCTAGCAAAGATTGCAATTGAGAAGATAATGCTCCTAATTACAATAGAATAAAAAAAAATTATTAGCTATAAAGATAAGAAAATGTATTTTTATTGTATCGATGATAGAGAATTCTTTTCATTTTTTGTTACTAATTTTGCTTATCAAATTCATTTATTCTTATGAATATAATACTTATTTGTAATATAATACATAATAATCTATCACAAAACTAAATAATCTAAAAATTTCAAAAATGTTTGCCAGCTAAATTAATGTGTAAATGTCATAGCTTTTGAAGAGACAAAAAAGTGACATTTTTACTTGTTGTTGCAAAAACCTGTACCAAATGCAGAATGGAAGTTTTTGGAAGCTTGTTTTTTCATTATTCATTAGATAATAGTTCAGGTTATTATTCCTATTATATGTGGTTGCGGAATACTGTGGAACTTATAAACTTTTTTATGTTTAAAAGCAAAAAAAAAAAATTTTTTAATTTAAATATAAAAAAAATTTAAATTTTTTTATCAAAAATAATCATCAAATTATTAATTTTTATGCACTTAATGTAATTTTTGTAACACGCACAAAAAAAGTACACACAATCATCGTGTGAATCCAGTTTAAAGCATTAAAATCGGATGATATGGGAAAATGTAGCACGTGTTTAGATGAACTATTGTTTTGCTCTTTTTGTTCGCCTCAGATGATAATCCTTCAAGCGTCACTTTTGAAATGATACAGATTGCCAAAGCCAAACGGAAACCTTTTTATAAATATACATTCTGGCCCTCCAAACATTATTCTAGCCATCTGTATAGTCAAAATTTCCTAACTAGCAACTTTATTTTTCGACTTTTGGCTAGCTTTTTTGAATTTTGCCCCACTGTGTGTCATGTAAGAATCCATCACTACTCAAAATGTTTACAAAGGACTCGGAGTGGGGTACAGTATGTGAAAATTGTTTGGCGACCAGCAGGCGTATATATATACAGGGTGCAATATGTTATCTATCGCCGATCTTTAATTTCTCAACCGTTGGCCGTAGACATATAGTTCCAATTACAAAAACGTTTCAAATGAGCTAAATATTCATGTTGTGGCATTATTTAAAGTAAAAAATCAATTTTATAAAAATTACGAAATCTAACTTTTTATACGGTCCCCCAGTCCCTAAAGTTATATTTAGTGAAAGTTTACACATATCATAACAGATATAACACAAAAAGTTTGACATGTGTATTGCAAAAATTGACACAGTTATTAAATTTCAAAGTTTAAGAATTTCGCACATGAGTTTGTCTTTCATTGGGGGATCAGTTAAAAGATGAATTAAAGTAGTTCGAGATCAAAGTCAGGGTGCAATGTCCTTTTTACGGCGAAACCAACTTTAGCCAGTATCGCCAAATCGAGGAGTCACCAAAGAGGGTTATTTCATCTAAAAATTTGAGTTAACATTTATGAGTCGAACAACTTTCAAATGTCACAGTAGGTAGAATCGATAACCGGAAAATAAAACATACTCACTAAGGACTAGATAAATGGCAGCGGAATTGCACCCTGATTTTGATCTCAAATTACTTTAAATCATCTTTTAACTGGTCCCTCAATGAAAGACAAAATCATGTGCAGAAATCTCAAACTTTGAAATTTAATAACTGTGTCAATTTTTGTAGTACAGATGTCAAACTTTTTGTGTTATATCTGTTAAGATATGTGTAAACTTTTACAAAATATAACTATAGGGACTGGGGGGCCGTATAAAAAGTTGATTTCGTAATTTTTATAAAATTGATTTTTTTTTACTTTAAATAATAACAAAACATGAACATTTACCTCATTTAAAATGTTTTTGTAATTGGAACTATATGTCTACGACCAACAGTTGAGAAATTAAAGGTCGGCGATAGATAACATATTGCACCCTGTATAATATATGCAGTATATCAATTTTGAACATTTGTAAAAATCGAAAAAAGAAATTTTTAATTCTCATTATATCCCTTTTATAAATATTTGTGGGAAGAAGTTCTTTAATAAATCAGAAATAATTATGAGTCAAGCAGGAAATGGTATGTAATTGTGGTAATCATCTATTATTACAATTATACATTTCAATATTTTTTAACATAATCTTTAATTACATAAATACGCTGAAAAATACACTTCCAAAATTAAAGGGTCCTGTTTATGATGGAATTATTTCTAGAAACGAAAAATGTCGAGTTTCCAACATAACGAAAATTATATAATACTATTGAAACAAAGCCTAATAGAATATAGTTTTCTCCAGCCATGTGCAATTCCGTTTACACAGGCTTTTACTGCAATGTATCTTAGTTTAGGTAACATCTATTATTAGGTGCATTGTTATTAATATGCATACGATCATTATTTTTTATTATTATTTTACAAACTCAAAATGTTTACATGTTTACTTAGAAAATCCTCCTCGTAAAAGTGGTATTTCTCGTTCAAATAATGTTAATAAAATCAACAAATTGATCCCACATGATGATAAATAAGAATGTGCATGCAAACACCAGAAGCTTAAACTTTTTACAGTTTAATGGGAGCAATAATACAAGAAGAAAATTGTTAAACATATGGTCATATCTAAGTGCACGAAGAATAAACATTATGAAAGGCTGCAGGTCGCCAAGCAGTTTTCACATACTGTACCTCACTCCGAGTCCTTTGGAAACATTATGAGTAGTGATAGATTTTTACACGATACTTGGAGTATGCATTTCTATGTCGCTTCATTTTATGTGATATCCCATTTTTATGACTGTTGTTTTAGATATGTTGCTTGGCGGGATCATTTACAACGAGTTGTTTTTCATGAGATGCAATTTCTGTTAATAATACATATATTGTAAGTCCATAGAATTGTTATATAATAACAACTACTTTCTAAAGTAATTTTTCATATACAATAAAATATGAAACATTACACTATAAGCAAACCAACGTTTTTCAAGGTGACATTGATTTAGCAATTTTCACAGAACCTTTTATTCAATTACAATTTCTAAAGGAAAAGCTTTTTAGCACCATAAAGCAATTAATTTGTTAGTAATCAAGTGGTGAAATTAAAATTCATGGAAAGAGATTGAATAAACTGTTTGTATAGGAATGAATAATTACTGCCTGCCAGAAAGTAGTTTTCAAGGAAATTATTATGTAATCATATCCTTTTAAATAGAAAGTCTTGAAAGTCTCATTTGCAGAATTTAATGGAATTAGACGCATGTTTTAGTATTTTCTTCTTCTGCATGTAATGGCGTAAATAAATTAAGGTTTCATTTAAAATGTTTGCTTGTTAATTCTATTTGCTTATTAATTAGTAATGTTAGAAACGTATAATAAACTATATTTTCAATTTCGATAATTGACGTGTATGTTTCGTTAAATAATTAAGACATTTTCTTAAGAGGACTAGGCATTCTTCATTTAGGAAAATTAACGAAAATATAGATTTTCAATTCTAAGTTCGCAATTTACAATTTGTGCTTTTTCAATGTATTTGTGTTTTCAATATACTAAAGTTTCAATATGCCGGGTGATTCAAAATCGAGTTTATCGCGATTATCTCTTACACCGCTGATGATATAAACATACTTCCTACAGAAAATTGTACTCAAATGATGTACAGTTTTTAAATATGAACATTTTAAATGTGAAGTACACGAAGAAATGATTGTACGGTTGAAAAATTACAAATTTTATCAAAGAATGTCAAATCGAACGTAAGACAATAAATACAATAAATGTAATTGCTCTGTAATATGCGACATTTTTCACAATTTTTTCTTTTCCAATGTATCGGTGTTTTGAAAATATTAAAATTTCAATATGCAGGGTGATTCAAAATCGAGTTAATGGCGATTATCTCTTAAACCGCTGATGACAGAAACATACTTCCGATTGAAAATTGTACTCAAATGATGTACATCTTTTTAATATGCGATAAACTGTATACGTAGAAAAGATTGTACAGTTGTAAAAATGTTACAAATTTTATCATAGAATGTCAAATTGAATGTGAGACAGTATGTGCTATCAAATGTAATTGTACTGTAATATGCGACACTTTTCGCAATTTGTCATTTTTCAATGCATCAGTGTCTTAAAAACGTTAAAACTTCAATACGCAGAGTGATTCAAAATCGAGATTATGGAAATTATTTCTTATACCGCTAATGATAGAAACATACTTCAGTTACAAAGTGTACTCAAATGAAATACAGTTTTTAGATGTGGCATAAATTGTACACGTACAAAGGATTCTACAGTTCTTAAAATGCTACATATTTCATCAAAGAATGTCAAATAAAATGTGAGACAGTATATAAAATTAAATTCAAATGTATTTTAATATGTCTCCTCCCACCCTCCCCGGTCTTATACTAAAGCTGTAAATTTATAAAACTTATCTTCCCGAGTTGGTTATCCAATTGCGGTTGATAGAAACGTACTTCCAATTACAAAATGTACTCAAATGATGTACAATTATACAATTTTTAGATGTGGCATAAATTGCACATATAGAAGGGATTCTACAATTCTTAAAACGTTGCAAATTTCATCAAAGAATGTCAAATCAAATGTAAGACAGTATATACAATTAAATTTAATTGCATTTTAATGTGTCCCCCTCCTCCCTGGTCTTACACTAAAGCTGTAAAGTTATAAAACTTTTCTTCCCGGGATGGTTATCTATTGCTGATGATAGAAACGTACTTCCAATTACAAAATATACTCAAATGAAATAAAATTTTTAGACTTGGCATAAATTGTACATATAGAAAGGATTGTACAGTTCTTAAAATGTTGCAAATTTCCTCAAAAAATGTCAAATTAAATTCAAGACAGTATATACATATAACAGCAAAGTTTCTCTATGTGTAATAACTTACACAAATTAATAAATAACTTACACTTTTAAATTCCAAGTGTTTCTATGTAGAAGTTGTACGTTTTAAATTGTAAGTAAGAACGAATAATTTGTATCAAGTTCTATGTTGTGTTTATATTTTATGTTGTATGTAAATATGTATGTACGAGTATATTCTCAATTGTGCGTGTGGTTTATGTTGTATGTAAGTATGTATGTATATTTTAATTTGTATGTAAGTATATAGCTGAGTATAAGTAAGTAAGATGGATGCATGGATTCATATAAGTCGGGAAAATATGAATTTTAGTATGAAGATAACATATTAAGTATGGAGTATTCACCATATTGGTAGAATTTACTCAAAAGAATTTATTTAAAAATTAAAAAAAAATCATTACAACACACCAGGCAATTTCACTTGATAATCGATATGCATGTTACTTATCAGGATGCAATAGTTTTCTCTCCTTTTGTCCCATTTTAAAATCAGAGACAATTGTAATTACAATGGTAGTTAATGAAACTTTTTAAGATTACCCAACTTTCTATATCTTTGATTCTATTCATTTCTCGTGAACACGAAATCTCAAGAGCCTTGAATTCCCTTATCCTTTTAAAGAAATCACTTAAATAAAGTGTATTTCTTATTAACAAAGACTTAAATTAAGTGTGCTTCTTCTCACAATAAAGACTTAAATAACATGTCCTTGAAATATCCATTAGGGAAAATGTAACATCGGAATCAAGCAATTACCCAAAAAGCAATGGAAAAGTAAGAGAAAGATGGGGTGGTGGGGGGGGGATGTATTTGGAATTAAAAATCTTTTTAAACAGTCTAAGATTCTTAATAGTAAATAACCTTTTCCATTAGAATTTATTTCGTACAAAATTTTTGTTCTTGTACACTGACTCGCCAAATAAATCTCTGATCTTAAAACATCCATTTTGTTTAATTTAAAGAAACACGTAAAATTAGAGACGGGCTGTTTCTCTTTTGATCATATTACCTGAGAATTGAAAATGATTAAGCGAGCTTAAAATAAAATGGCTTCAGTAATTTTTGAACCTGTTAAGGGATATAACAGAAAAAAATGACTGTATAGACATATATGTTTAGATAAATAGTAAATTGCTTGGGGAAAAATTAGGTAAGTAATGCTTGTTTTTTTTTTTTTGTTTTTTTTTGTTTTTTTAATGTATGACTGTATATCTATATTACAAAGGACAAACGTGTCAGTGCGTAACGCTGACGTCATTTTGCAAATGACAACATCTGACGATCAAATTTCGCTTTTACAGCAATTTTTAAACTTCTAAACATCACACATTTTCAATTTTTACACTGTCGAATAGGGGGGAAAATGTACTTTGAAATGGCATTTTTCTTGAAAACTATATCGCAATTTGTTTGAAAACTGTATTGCAATTTACGCAAATTTTATTGCTTTTAAGTAATTTTCTAGCACGATTTTCTTTCAAATCTATATCGCTTGCAGATGATTGCGAAAGCTAAATCCATTTGCACTTAAATTAATATAAATAGCTCAGCATTTTTTCCAGGATATATTCTGTAATGAAATTAAAACATCTATTAATCAACAGGTAAAACGATAAAATATAAATAAAACACAAATTTAAGACATGCAATTTAATTTCACGCTTAAACCACTGAAATGAACAGAATCAAAAAGGCTGAGTATAAATAGCAAACTTTGGCGATTTCTTCGGCTGTTAAATTTTGACGCGAGACTAATATAAAAATATCGCTTCTAATACATTTCAAACTTTATTTGAACTCATTATTACTGATGTAAGTATTCGTAAGAGTAATAAGTCTTAACTACGTCCACTAATAACGATATCACAATATATATTCCAAACGGAAAAGTTAAAACATATATTAAAATATTTATATGCTTAAAAGACGTTGCTAAAAACACATT
The DNA here is from genome assembly GCA_963932465.1 of Maratus speciosus. Taxonomy (NCBI): domain Eukaryota; kingdom Metazoa; phylum Arthropoda; class Arachnida; order Araneae; family Salticidae; genus Maratus; species Maratus speciosus. The sequence continues at coordinate 168,827,028 of OZ010790.1, read as the reverse complement.
AAAGGTTTTTAATATACTTTTAATGTGTTTATAGTAACTTCTTTTAAGCAAATAAATATTTTAGTATGTTTTAGCTTTTCCGTTTGGAATATATATTGTGATATCATTATTATTGTTTTTCATACACTGTAAAAAAAAAAAAAACGACATTTTTACAGTACAAATGCTGTTCATCTCGCGCACAAACTGGATCACAGTAAATGTGCTGTATCTTTCTTTGGTAACAGCACATTGTGCTGTTAATCTTACGCAACTACTGTATTTTCCATTTTAATACAGTCAGGAAACCAAAGAAAGATACAGCACATTCACTGCGCTGTTAATTTTACGCAACTACTGTATTTTCCATGTTAATATAGTCAGGAAACCAAAGAAAGATACATGTTCTGGCAAATCTACAGTGGTTTTTTTTTACAGTGGATAAATAGGATTTCTAGTATTGTGAATGGGCATTCTAAAAAATATATTCAATGTAAAATACCTATTAGAATTATCAATTAAAAAAACAATAGATCCGTTAGAGGCTTTCTCACTGCAATCTTATAGATTATTTGTTGATACTTATTTTATTTACTGCATTTTTTTTTTTAAACAACGCGTTTTAACGGTATAATAAGCAGATTACATCAAAAGCCGTTTGCAGAATCTTTCGAAACGTATCTGATTCATCGCTATGCATTTACTATTTGGGGAGTAAAACGGATTTTGACATCATAAATAATATATAAGGATTGTTTTCACCTATATTCTGTAATAGGAGAATACCGGATTTATCCCTTAATATTCTTGAAGACTTCATTATACACATAAATGATATTAAATATAAAGAAGTTTTTTTTTTCATAAATTAACTGCTTTAAAGAAGTCTTTTAATTTTTGCTTTTAAAACGGAGAAATCTATGGCAGGGGGAAGAAAGTCTTAAGTAAAAAATATTTGTAGCGGCATAGTAGTAAACATATAAGTACTTTCGGCAGCGAACATTCACGCTGTCTACTACGCCAATTCTGCTTTTCAATCAATCAAGAAGACTTGAAATATTCGGCCTTTTATTTCGATCTAGATTAAATTGAGAATTATCAGCATCGTCAAACACGATGTTATAGGAACCAATTTGACATTCTTCCAGCTTGAATTAGATCACGGCAGTTGCAAAATTTCCAGGAGAGATCTTTCGTTTCAGAAAAGAATTGTCAAAAAATCGCGGTGAAACGCTAAAAAAGGTTAAAAATTGCATATATTTTTTTAATGAAAAAAAATCATACGAACAAAATGTGCTATATTGGGCTAAAAGATTGAAACTGGATTCCTTGTACGAATGTCGAAAAATTGCCCTCGAAACGCGAAAAAACACTAAATATTACATAAAAAATTCGCGAAAAATTAAAAAACTACTGTTGTACTAATTCCAAATAAATTTTATCGGAAAAAAAAAAACGCTAAAAGCAGGAAAATTGCTAGAAATTACATAAAAATTAAAGAAAAGAAGATATAATCAAAAATTCCAAAAGCAAGAGGCATAACGTCAGATATACAGATTACTTTCCTACAAAATCTTGTTATGTGTTTTCATCCCTTTCTGAGGCATCTTCAGCTCCGTCATTTAAAAAAAATTGCTTGTGTCCTTTGAAATTACTAAAAATTCATAAAAATCATTTCCTACCTTGGTTCTTTAACACATCAGACAGGATTCTGCTTCGCCATTTCTTGAAAAAACTTTTCACCTCAAGATGCTTCAGAAAAAGGTTTAAGTCTTGTTACAGTATTCTGAATGCGCTGAAAAGTGTTTCATAATCTTTGCTAAATGCATGATTTTTCTTTCTTGTTAAATTTCAATAACAAGTTAACGGTCACAACTATTGAAGTTTTTTTTACAGGAGATCAATGTGCAATGTCGGGAATCCCTTTGTTACATTTCTTTGTTTTAGTTCCAAATATTACCGATAGATTGCGATGCGCTCTCTCAAACTTTCAGAATGCTCGAACTAACGTAAAAAATGGATCAAAGCTCATTCAGCTTTTAATTTTCATCTTGTTTAGCTGCTGAAACGCCAAAACATAATTTGCGTTTCAAAATTGCAAGGTTATTTTGATCAGCGTTACAGTTTGAGACACTGTAGCGCCATCTGTCGATAATATTTGGAACTGAAACAAAAGCAAAAAAATTCTTGACTTCACAAATTACTCTCCTGATGGAATAAATTCCAAATTCCATAAATAGCATCGTTTCTTTGTTATTAAATTTTTTAAACGTTAATCTAGTTTAAAAAATCCTATATTTAATTTAGTAATCGCAGCAATAATATCTTCTTCACATTAATCAATACAGTTTTAGAATAAAATTCTCTTTTTACATCTTTTTCCACTAGGGCTCAGAATAGAGATCTGCACAGGCCGGCCTGAGGTCCGAAGCCGGGCCGAGCCCGGTCCATACTTTATCTGAAGGCTCGGACCGGGCAGGGTTCGTGCCTTACTTTTTGCCGGAAGAATCGGCCCGGGCCGGGCCTAACTTATTGTTTCTGTACAGAGCAGAGACTGGTTTCTTTTCTAGTTTCACGGCCCAAAATTTTCAGTCCTAGTTTTGAGCCAGATCGTATGAAAATCATTATCTCGGCGTGACCTGTCCATTCAAAGGTCAGTAAAATTAAGCCTGGCCCAAAGATTTTTGCAAAATATGCATACATTTTTGAATCGCCATTATTTTACAATTAAACATTAACATTTATTCTTTTTAAAGAATAGTAAATTTCTACGCTAATTAAAATATAGCTAAATTAAAATACAGTAAAACGTGTGAAAAGGAACCTACCTATGACGGAATCCTGTTTTAAACTGAAAAACGTGTTGATACATGCAAATTTAATATACTAATCCATTAAAAAAGAATATATAATACATTTACATTTGCTAAGAAGGGAACTTGTATATAACGCATTTTTTTTTTTCTTTTCTATGTATGAGTCTTAGAAAATTTTACTGTATAGCATTTTTCAGATTTTTAACAATCAATGTATGGAATATGGATTAACAATATTAATGATAACTGAAACATTTACATAGAAGAAATAGCGATTCATTAAAAAAATAAATATCGCAGCCTGAGGCACTTATATAAAAAATAAATTGAACCATGAAAAAAAAGTTAAGATAAATATTTTTGGCCAGGACTCCTCGTAAGAGTCAAGCTTTTAACCAAATCGACGTAAAAATTAATGTTTTGTAGCAATTCACTCGGGCCGAGATTTTAACTTTTTCCTGGGCCGGGCCGGTCTCGGGCCGAACTTTTAGCTATTATACTAGGCCGGGCGAGTCCAATAATTTTTTTTCTACGGGCCGGGCCGAAATTTTATCTTTTTTACCGGACCGGGCCAAAAAAATTTTCTATGTGTCGGGCTGGGCCCGAGCCTGGAAATTTTGGCCCGTACAGACCTCTAGCTCAGAATACTTTAAATGTTGTTTTCTTATCATAAATGCCGTATTTAGTCGAAACGAGAAACAGATAAAGTAAAATTTATATTTATTACCATATTTTTTTTAATCACGTTGTTCAAGAACGATTTTGGAAAAAAAAACTGGTTGATCCCTAATTGGAAAGAATCTGTATAAAAAAATTTTTGCTTCGCGCTCTTCAATCAATTATCCCTTTAAATTATTGCTCTCAACATCGTAAGGTTGTACTTCTTACAGGCGAAAAAATTCTGCTGTTGTCAACAATCTATTTAAAATAGATTAAGGTGTCTTCTAATCAGGGTTCTCACTGACTTTTGACTAATTTGAGCAATTTTGCTAATCACCAAAGAAAAACTCTAGCCAATTGAAAATTATATTAGCAACAGGCTCGTCACGAAACACGAGTTTTAAAATCGTTTTTAAAACATCTTTACGTGCCTTTTTAACACTTTCCAACGTAGTTGAAAACTGTTTATAAATTCAATATGTCTGTCTGTCTGTCTGCGGCCTATCTGTGTTCTAACTCGCGTAAATATAGTCGGATTTCCATGTTATTGATGTGTACTATGGTATGTTCGGTATTGAAAATGAAGTGTGTAGGGTTTATAGTTCATTTACAGTTGCACTCAAAAGAATTCCGTTACATTACGATGTATAGGGGAAAATCGTTTGCGGTGTATTTTAATAATGTTACGCTATTTCAAAATTGTGTGTAACGATACAAGAGCTTACTGTGGAATATGGTGTGTATAGCATTTATCGTGCATTTTCTGGGACATACAAAATAATTTGGTTCCATTACTGTCTATTAACAATAATTGCTGGAAGTGCGTTTTCGGACCCGAGGTCGGTTAACTTTTATTGCGCGTGCGGAGATTGGACGAGGGGTGCCAAAAAGGCACCGCCTTCGGCCCTGGTCATGTGTATTTTTATAGATGTAAATTTACAGAGTCTACTGTAAATTTACCGAATAATTTCTCGTTTATTTAACAAAATCTCTGTTTTTTTTTTGTTTTTTTTTTTCTAATCTGTTTAATTTTACATAAGATGATAATGAATTACCAGCAAATTCTTCGTAATTTCACAGAAAAAAAATTTAACTGTGATAAAGATATCTAAATTCATTCTAAATAAAAATAATTTAAAAGTTGGTATTATCGTCATTATTCGCAAAATGAAGAGTACAGGGTCCTTTTATTTAAAATGAAAAAAAGTTCAGAAAAAAGTTGTTATAAAAACTCGTCATCAAGATTAAAATATAGTATTAAAACTTCAACAACTTTCTGCTAATTTGATGAAATTGAAAAACGAAAACAAGATTATTTAAATAATCAAAAAGTAGCGTTAACAATCAAGGGTCCCATTTTACTAACAATAACAGTCAAAGAGATTTTAAGGTTAAACTATCATTTCTTACACTTTTTCTAACAAATGACTACGAATATTTTAAATACTATTTACTTCCTTAAATGTATAAAATGCAAAAAATTAAATAGCTCAAATAAAATTTATATTTATTGCCACTTTTCTTTTTCTTATGCATTGTTTGTTAACAATAACTTTTGAGGGAAAAAACCTTTGATGGAAAAAATGCTTTTCCCTAATTGGAATGAAATTTTATGAAGCTTATTTATTTCGCACATCCTCAGCCACTTATCCCTTTAAAATATTGCACAGAAAATAATAATGTTTTTCTTTCAGAAAAAAAAAATGTTGTTATTAACAAATTATTTTTTAAAATTTTATTTTTATAGATAAAGCGAAATTAAAAATTTTCTTTAATGTTGATAGAAAATTGGAATTGCTTCCCGAACTATTATTTTTACTAAATAAGAAGCGATAACATTTTTTTTTTCTCATTTTTGATTACAGATTTGGGCATAGGGTAATTTTTACACATTTGCATATAAGATAATTTGGAGTTAAGGAAAAGATTTTTTTTTTCTTTTCTTAGCATGAAAGTTGACGTTAAAGAGTTTGTTGGACAGTTTTCTTTATGGGCATCGTTTTTATCACGAAGACATCGTTTTTATTATGAAGATTGCATTTTTAAAGGGGAATAATGTATTATTATTGATTTAAAAAGGGGGATTATTTTCTTCGCTGTTTAATATTTTAATATTAGCACTATTTCATGTAGGAGCAAGAGGTTTTTTTCGAGTACACAATGCAATGAAAGTATTGTAATTATGATTTGAGCATATGGTATGATTTGTGTTTGTTTTTAAAGGAGAATAATACATTATATTGTTTTATTATTTTCTTTGTTACTTAATAATTCAGCATTAGGAATATTTAATGTAGGATCGATTTTTTTTTAACGCTGCAATTTATATGCTAATAACAATCTTGAATTGAAATAAAAAAAATATTTATCACACAAAAGACACGCACACAAACTTTAAACGTGTCTTTGTTCTCAGGTTAAGCAGTGACTAAATGAACATTTTAAAGTGATCTATTTCAAAATGTTAAAATTATGCTTTTTAGGGTTGCTTTCTTAAAAAGTAAAAACGGAACCATTATGCGTCTGTCTGTCCGTCAGTCACAGCCATTTTACTCGTAAAATATGGAACGTGGAAAGTTCAAATTGGCTGAAGTAATCAAGTCTATTCACCCACCCACATATTTATAGATTACTAACCATTCAGAAATATATTTTTGAAAAATGTAGAGGGCCTAATTAAGTTACTTGAAAAAAATCTTTACTTTGTATATAGCGTGGAGTATCATGTAAAAACATTCGTAACGCCAAATGCAAAAATACATTTCTTTTAATTTTAGGCGTTATATTTTTAGAGATATCGTCGAAAATGTAATCCAAAAATAAGCTTCCCTTCCCGCCTCTACACTATAAAACAAATTCCGTAAATTCCAGAAAAAATTCCGTTTTTTCACAAAATGTTTTCGTTATTTTATTTATTTACTTTTTTCATATTTCCGAATTTAAAAATGTTTGTTTCAACGACAAAAAAATATATATATATAACTCTTTTCAACGAGAAACTTACATCTTTATGAATTTCAATTTTTACGGGCACCAAGATCAGAATATCTCTATTTTATTCAAATGAGAGTAATGAAAGAACACTTACCTATGACGGGGTTTGAACTAGGGAACTGTCCTCTGCCAGCTTAGCGCTCTTAACCATTATGCCACGGGAACACGAGTTACATTTTCAGATGCTTTTTATGAAGTAAGGTGAAGATGTTAAGCAAGGAACATACTTTCGTAGAGACAATATTTTTTAATTGAGTATACAATTCTGAATGTTTCCATAATTTTGAATATTTAGCTTTTTAATTTCATGCTTTATTTAAAAAAAGTCTTTAAAATATTACATGCATGAAAGAATGTATTATAAGTAATAATTACTTCTTTTTTGCAAGATTTTGTAATATTATTGTTATTTATTTAATTATATCTTCATTTATTTTTGCAAAAATACCACTATATTTTTTTCAAACATGTACTTTAAGAAATTATTTGAGTGATGATCTACTGTGAACTCAGATAAAGGAAATTTCTACATAGTATTAAAACAAATTTTCTTTATTGCTTATTGCAACTTAGATGAACTTCAATCTATATTATTAAAATCCGTGCGCGTATCTTTGTAACCACAAAAACTCGGAAACCAAAGGTCGCATGGCTACGAAATTTGGCACACGGGTTGCTTGTAAAAGGCTCATGAACGATTAGGGCAAAATATTCGAAAATTTGAAATATATTTATTTTATTTTATTATATGTATTTGACGAATTTTTGCCTTTTTTATGTTCAATCCGAAATCGCGCGAGTTCTAACCAGTTCTAAATGTTTACTGCAATGTGAGATTACGCACGCCACGCTGCAATAGTAAGACGATGTAGCGGGTATTACGATAATTCTTTTACCACGCATACAAATAATTAGAGATTATTTAATTGCACTTGATTATTACCTTTTTTAAAAAATAAAGAAAACATCCACAAAACTTTTAATTCTAGCTATTCTCTTATTCCAAAGATGTAGTTTTATCGTCTGCTGCCATAGCAACATTAATAAATTAAATCTCGTTAAAAAAATGCACAGCAGTAGAAAAATATTTTTCGAGATATAGGGTAACTCTAGGATAGATGGCCATAGTTTTTAAAGATTGAAATAAAAATTCTTAGAATGCAAATACGAGTAATATATATATGCATATTTGAAATTCTATTATACATATACTCATCATATTTTGGACAAAAAATAATTAAATATCTAGAACAAAAAGTGGGAAACAAAATTGAAATTAAAATGGCCGGATGGCCATCTCTCCTTCAAACCGAGGAGAGATGACCACTCAATACAAGAAAGAAAAAATTAAGTTAAAATAGAAAAAAATAACGCATTTCATGTAGTTAATCATGAAAAATACATAGAAATTTATAAAGATGCAATTATATCACGGAAAATCAGTGAATAAAATTAGAATAAAGAAAATTTAAAGTATAATTTCAATCCTTCTCTTTTCGTAAATTTTTTCCACATTTTAGGCAAAGAACTTGATGGTTTGTACACGTTTCATGGAACCACTTCTGGCACCTTATGCACCGTAGCCATAAGAAAAGAAATTCCTCAATATTCCTTAAAATTTAAATAAAAATATTTTTCAAGTGCAATTTCAGTACTCTGATTAAAAATAGATGTGCGCTGAATTTAAAAATTCAGTTTTTCTAAATGATAATGATTTAATGTAGCATTCCCATGTGAAAACCATATATTAAAGGTTTAAAATTAATGGATCGTTATAAAAAAATATTTTTTTACTCAGTTTTTTTTAGATGTGGCAACAGGTGAGAAACATATTTATATTGCTTGTTGGGAACGTTTTTACATAAACAAATATTATTTGTGGAGTCATGTGGTAATGCATATAAAAAAAAATAACGCCTGAAAATTATTTAAACTATCTGGGATTTCTAATTTTTTTCTCGACATGTAGTCTCAAAAATTAATTAAATGAAAATATTGTTTTGTCACCAGGAAGACAGAACTGTGCATAAGTTCTAGCACATCAGGAAATCAAAGCGTGTTTTTTAATCATTAGAGATTTTATTTATTTTTTATTTATATTTTATTTACTACTTTGTATGTACTTAAAACATTTCATTGTTAAATGTGATCATTTTTCACAGATAGTTGACTTATTTTAGTGAGCGTGGTGTGGCGCATAACTAACAGCATTGTTGTTGTATACAATTATAACCAGAAAGAATACTTGGTGATTTTTCACTAGCACTCACATAACGGGAAAATGCCTTAAAATTAATTTATTAATTAATAATTAAGCTCTAAAAATATTAAAATCTTACATTGTTATCGAAAACGCACTTGCGCACATGTTTTTTTTTTTTTTTTTTTTTTTTTTTTTATGTATAATTCTGGCACATTGGTTAGTGGGTGAAAATTCTATTACAAAATTCCATCTTTACATGAATGAACCAAATTAATTTAAACAACACTGTAAAAAAAACGACATTTTTACAGTACAAAGTACTGTTCATCTCGCGCACAAACTCGATCACAGTTGAATGTACTGTATCTTTCTTTGGTTTCCTGACTATTTAAACATGGAAAATACAGTAGTTGCATAAAATTAACAGCACAATGTACTGGCAATTTGGACGCCAGTAATTTGTGCTGTGGTCCAAATGCATCCAAAATTGTCAGTACATTGTACTGTTAATTTTACGCAACTACTGTATTTTTCATGTTTAAATAGTCAGGAAACCAAAGAAAGATACAGTACATTCAACTGTGATCGAGTTGTGCTGGCAAATTTACAGTGGTTTTTTTACAGTGAAGTCGGAAATTGTACGTCAAACGTGGCAAATGAAGTACGTTGCTACTATAACTATTTTTATAAATATTCAGATCTTGGTACAATAGCTGTTGCACTCCTATGCAACAATGCATGAATACAAAATTTATTACGATTCTATATATTAAATTCAGTAATACGGAAATAATAGGACTCTATCTTAAATAGGACGTCATCACCATGACGGCCTAGAATCATTACCTATCATGGGATATCATTGAATTAATTACATAGGATAGGATGTAATAGAACGAAGAAAACTTTTATTAATACCTTTTTAAGTTTTGTTTCGATTTTCATAAAATATAAAATGACGCGACAAAATTATGTAACGATTATATATATTAAATTACAAACCATTCGGTTGAGTATTTTTTGAGCTGTTATATGCTGACAGACGGTCGAACCAGACGACGACTGTAGATGCTACGTATTTATATAATTACGGACGCACCTAATAAAAACGGGTAAAATTACAAGCTATTTAACTGTTATATTTAATTAGTCTTCTATCATGTCTCTTATTACAATTATTTACACTTGTACTTTGCACTTGTATTAAAATAACTACAGTACGACAAAAGTAGGTTACAAGCCCGCTTTCGCAAATAATTTAAGTGCGCTCCCTGAATGGTCAAGAGCCTAAACTAGTCACACGAAGATATCCCCAAGCTAAGATTAAACCAATGACAGCGTTCTTTTCAAATATCTCCTTTACACTCTTTTTCAGTTTTCCTTTTTTTTTTTTTTTTTCCCATAGGATTTCTGAGATTGATCTCTAACCGGGTACTTTTTACTTTTTTAATTTTAATTGCAGCTTTTTTGACGAGGTCTTTTCAAATATCTGCTTTACACTTTTTTTCCGTTTTCTTCCCCCCCCCCCATAGGATTTCTGAGATTGATCTTTAACCGGGTACTTTTTTACTTTTTTAATTTTGGTTGCAGCTTTTTTGACGAGGTTCTTTTCAAATATCTCCTTTACACTTTTTTTCCGTTTTCTTTTCTTTTTTTTCCCCCATAGGATTTCTGAGATTGATCTTTAACCGGGTACTTTTTTACTTTTTTAATTTTGGTTGCAGCTTTTTTGACGAGGTCTTTTCAAATATCTGCTTTACACTTTTTTTCCGTTTTCTTCCCCCCCCCCCCCCATAGGATTTCTGAGATTGATCTTTAACCGGGTACTTTTTTACTTTTTTAATTTTGGTTGAAGCTTTTTTGACGAGGTTCTTTTCAAATATCTCCTTTACACTTTTTCCGTTTTCTTTTTTCTTTCTTTTTTTTTTTCCTCATAGGATTTCTGAGATTGATCTTTAACCGGGTACTTTTTTAATTTTTTAATTTTGGTTGCAGCTTTTTTGACGAGGTTCTTTCCAAATATCTCCTTTACACCTTTTTTCCGTTTTCTTTTTTTTTCCCATAGGATTTCTGAGATTGATCTCTAACCGGGTACTTTTTTACTTTTTTAATTTTGGTTGCAGCTTTTTTGACGAGGTTCTTTTCAAATATCTCCTTTACACTTTTTTTTCCCCTTCTCATAGGATTTCTGAGATTGATCTCTAACCGGGTACTTTTTTAATTTTGATTGCAGCTTTTTTGACGAGGTCCTTTTCAAATATCTCCTTTACACTTTTTTCCCGTTTCCTTTTTTTTTTTTTTTTTTTTTTTCCATAGGATTTCTGGGATTGATCTTTAACCGGGTACTTTTTTACTTTTTTACTTTTGGTTGCAGCTTTTTTGACGAGGTTCTTTTCTCTTTAGGAACTGGTTGCTTATTATAAAATAATAATATTAATAATAAATATGGCAACCAAAGTCGATATTCGGGTAAGCATGAAAAAAATCATTGAAATACAAACGAGAAATTTTAAAAGAACGCTGACATTGGTTTAACATTATCTTCTTCACGTGAGAAGCGAAGGCTCTTAACGTAGCTAAGAAATGAAATTCTTGTGATTATGCACGTTTGATCACATTATTTTCTGGATATGTCCAATGCTGTTTAATTTTTTTTTTTTTTTTTTTTTTTTTTTTTTTCTTAGTTTAGTTTAGATGAAAAAAATGTAGATAAAATCTGTGATTGATATTAAAAACTTGAGAATAAAACAGTATTTAAAACTGAAGGATATAATCAGTTAATTTATTAGAATTGAAAACACATTTAATTGTCAACTTAACTTCGTTCATGTATGTAAAAATGGAATTTCATAATCGAATTTCAGCTACTTCCTGGAGTGCTAGAACTATGAAAAGATATGTACACAGGTGCGTTTTCGATGACCATGCAATTTTTTAATCTATTTGAATCTGATTATAAATTAATGCATTTAATTTAAGGGGGTTTTCCATTAGCCAGGCGCAGGTGATAAATCAAGAAATATTCTTTCTGGTTACGACTGTATACGCGTTACATTAATTATACGCCAAGCCACACTCGCTAAAATAAACCAACTGGCTGTAAAACTGAAATAATGAAACATTTTAAAGACTAAAAAAATAAAAAATAAAATACAATGAATAGAAAATAAAAATGTGCTTTTATCATTCAATATTTTTTACAGTTTATTATTAATTAAATTATTATACGTGGAGGTAATAATTCAGAAATTCTGAATAGATAATTTAGATCATTCTTTTCTTTTCTTTCTTGTTGTCATATCTTAAACAAGAAACAAGGCAAAAATTATACATATTTATTAATAAATTCACTAGTTCGCACTTTCTACACAACAAAAATCAAAAGGGTGAATTTTTCATAGCTAGGCGCAACGCCAAATTAATGTGTTCGAAAGACAATTTTTTGGAACAACCTGAATTGCAGTCATGGTAATTAGGCGTGATTTTTAAGATGAGCATTGAATGATTATAAGAAAAATGTATTGTATGTTTTTTTTTTCTTTTTTACTACATTTATTCATGCATCCGATTTAATAATAATCTTAATAAAGAAAAATCTGAAAGTTTAATGCTAGACTATTATTCCTTCCATTTTTTTTTTTTTTTTATAGCAGAAAGCTTATAAAAATTTTAATGTTACTTATTTTCTCTATTCCATAACTAAAATTTAAAAAATATGTAAAGTTGTAAGAAAATGGTCAGAATTTAAAATAAAATAAATATATTTTTTAAAATGCGCTAATTTCATAAACTTAAAATTCAAAAGAAAAATTATTTAAATAATCAACAAGTAACATCTATTTTCTAGGTGTCTAATTTAATAAAAATAATAAAAAAAATACATATATTTTCGTGTTTTTAATGTTACCATTCCTTATAAAATTACCATTCCTTACACACTTTTCCAGCAAATGACTACGAATATTTCAAATGCCGTTTACTTTCTTATATGTCTAATTACGATATAAAAAAGTAAATAGCTGAAATAAAATATGTATTTATTACCATTTTTTTTTCCTTCTGCATTGTTTCAGAACGCGTTTAGAAAGAATATATATGTATCTCTTCACAGAAAAATGCATTTTTCCTTAATTGGAAAGAATTTTTATAAAGCATTATTATTTTGCTTATCCTCGGCAACTTATCCCTTTAAAATATTGCTCAAAACATCATGTTGTTTTACTACCAGAAATAAAAGTATGTTATTATTAACAAACTATATTTAAAAGTGTTTTTTGATAGATAAAAAAAATTGAAAACTTTCTTTAGTGTTGATAAAAAAAATTGAATTGCTTCTCGAACTATTGTTTTTATTAAATAAGAAACGATAATATTTTTCATTTTCATTTTTGATTACAGATTTGCGCATCGCATATTGGTAATTTTTATATACTTATGTATACGATAATTTGGAATTAATTGAAGAAAGAATTGCTTTTTTGTTAGATAAAAATTAGAATTAAGCTGCTGCTGGACTTTTTTTTTTCCAGAGAAAGTATTAAATTAGGCATTATTTTTAGGATAAACATTGAATACTTGTAAAAGAGTGATTTTTTAAAAGCTTTTTTTACTTTTATGCTTCCGATTTAACAATAATTTTAAGAAAGAAAACTCTGAGACTTTAATTCTAGACTACTATTCTTTTATAGCAAATGTATCATAAAACTTTAATGCGGTTTGCTTTCTTAAATCTCTAACTAAAATTTAAAACATACTTAAAATGTTGTAGTTAAAAAAAAAGTGATCAAAATTTTAAATATAATTGCCTTTAAAAATCACCGCTAATTTCACAAAATCAAATACTGATAATTCATGATACTGATAATGCACGATAATTTAATTAGTCAACAAGAAATATTTATTTCCTAGATGTCTGTTTTAAAAATACTCTAAAAAACACTGCATGACTTTAATGCTAGACTAACATTTCCTATTCTTTTCCATCAAATCATTACGAATATTTCAAATGCTATTTACTTTCCTTACATGTATAATTATGATGTAAAAAAGTAAATAGTTCAAATGAAATGCTTATTTATTACCATTATTTTTCCCTTTTGTATTTTTTTCGGAACACTTAAAAGAAAATGAATTCTTCCAGGAAGAATATTTATTTCGCATATCCTCGGCCACTTATCCTTTTAAAATACTGCTCACAACATCATGAGGTTTTTCTTCCAGAGAAAAAAGTATGTTGTTATTAAAAAACTATTTTTAAGAGCGTTTTTTATTAGATAAAACAAAATTAAAAATTTTCTTTTGTGTTGATATAAAATTCAAATTGGTTCCCGAACTATTATTTTTACTAAATTAGAAGTGTAACATTTTTCTTTTTCATTTTTGATTACAGATTTGTGCATGTGGTAATTTTTTTATATTTATGTATCATATAATTTGGATTTAATAGGAAAAAGAATAGTTTTCTTAGCATAAAAATCGGAATTAAGGTGCTGTTGGACTTCTTTTCTTTTCTCAGCAGACAGCGCAGTCTCGAAATTAGACGTTATTTTTAAGATAAACATTGAATACTTATAAAAGAGTGTTTTTAAAAAGCTATTTTTACTTTTATGCATAAATTTTAAGAAAAATATTAAGAAAAAAAGCTCTGAGAGTTTAATGCTTGGCTACTATTGTTTGCATTATTTTCTAGCAATAATGTATCATAGAACATTAATGCCGTTTGCTTTCTTAAAACTCTAACTAAAATTTAAAAACGTTCTTAGAATGTTGTAGTCAAAAAACGTTATCAGACTTTAAAATATGATTACCTGTAAAAAATTCCGCTAATTTCACAAAATTCAAATACAAGAGCATCAGTATTTTAACAATCAAGAAGAAACGTCTGTTTTTTGTATTTATGATTTAATAACACTTTTAAAAAACTGCATGACTTTAATGATAAACCATCATTTCTTACCCTTTTCTATTAAAGGATTACGAATATTTCAAAAGCTATTTTCTTTCTTAAATGTCTAATTATGGCGTAAAAAAGTAAATGGCTCAATTAAATTACATACTTATTATCACATTTTTCCCCTTCCGCATTGTTTCCGAACAATTTTTAAAAATAAAAATAAAAGTATTATTTCAGCGAAGAATGCATTTTTCCTTAATTAGAAAGAATTTTTATAAAGCTTATTTATTTTGCATATCCTCGGCCACTTATCCCTTTAAAATATTGCTTACAACAACATCATGATGTTTTTTCCAGAAAAAAGGGATGTTGTTATTAACATAGTGTTTTTCAAAGTTTTTTTTTAATAGATAAAACAAAATAAAAAAATTTGCGAAGACATTTTTAATTTTAATTTTTGATTACAGATCTGCGGATATGGTAATTTTTATATATTTATGTATAAGATAAATTGAAATTAATTTGTAAATTTTTTTTCTTAATATAAAATTGAAATTAAGGTGCCTGTTGACCTTTATTCTTTTCCTTTTCCTTTATTTTATTTATTTATTTATTTTTGGCAGATAGCGCAGTCATGAAATTAGGCGTTATTTTTAAGATAAACATTGAATACTTGCAAAAAAATTTAAAAAAAAATTACTTTTGCGTTTATGCATCTCATTTAATAATAATCTTAAGAAAGAAAACTCTGAGAGCTTAATTCTTTTCATTCATTTCTAACAAATGTATCATAAAATTTTAATACGGGTTCTTCCTTAAATCTCTAATTAAAAATTAAAACTTACTTCAAATGTTGCAGTCAAAAAACGTGATAAGAACGTAAAGTATGATTTAAAAAAAAACCACTAATTTCCCAAAAATCAAATACAAGAGCATGATTATGTAAATAATCAACAAGAAACATCTATTTTCAAGATGTCTGATAATACTCTAAAAAACACTGCATAACTTTAATGTTAGACTACCATTTCTTATTCTTTTCTATCAAATATTTCAAATTATATTTACTTTCTTAAATGCCTAATTATGATATAAAAAAGTAAGTAGCTCAAATAAAATATATATTTATTACCCTATTTTTCCCTTCTGCATTGTTTAGGAACACTTAGAAAATATAAATATTGTTTCAGAGAAAAAGGCATTTTCTCTTAATTGGGAAAGATTTTTATTTCGCATGTCCTCGTCCACTTATCCCATTAAAATATTGTTCACAACATCCTGATGTTTTTCTTCCAGAAAAAAACATGATGTTATTTAACAAACTATTTTTGAAAGTGTTTTTTAATAGATTAAAAAAAAAATAAATTTTCTTTAGTGTTTATAGAAAATTCGAATTGTTTCCCGAGCTACTCTTTTTACTAAATAAGAAGCGATTACATTTTTCATTTTCATTTTTGGTTACAGATTTTTGCATCTGGTAGTTCTTATATATTTATGTATAAGATAATTTGGAATTAATTGAAGAAAGAATAATTTTCTCTTAGTAGAAAAATTGGAATTAAAAGTGCTGGTGAACATTGTTTTCCTGGAAGGGGAGGGGGGGGGGGGTAGATAGCGCAGTCATCAAATTAGGCACTATTTTTAAGATAAGCATTGAATAATTGTTTTGTTTTGTTTAGTTTACCATTTTTACTTTTATGCATCCGATTTAATAATAATCTTAAGAAAGACAACTATGAGAGTTTGAAGCTAAACTACTATTCTTTGCATTCTTTTCTAGTAAATGTATCATAAAACTTTAATGCGATTCGCTTTCTCAAATCTCTGATTAAGAATTAAAACTTACTAAAAATGTTGTAGTCAAAAAACGTGATAAGAATTTAAAATATGATTACCTTTAAAAAAAATCTGCTAATTTCCCAAAAATCAAATGCCAGAGCATGATTATTTAAATAATCAACCAGAAACATCTATTTCTATATCTCTGATAATACTCTAAAAAACACTGCATAACTTTAATGTTAGACTACCATTTCTTGATCTGTTCTATGAAATATTTCAAATGATATTTACTTTCTTAAATGTCTAATTATGATATAAAAAAGTAAATAGCTTAAATAATATATATATATGTATATTTATTACCCTATTTTTTCTCTTCTGCATTTTTTCGGAGTTCTTAGAAAACAAAAATTATTTTATAAGAGAAATATGCAATTTCCCTTAATTGGAAAGAATTTTTATAAAGCATATTTATTTCGTATGTCCTTGTCCACTTATCCCTTTAAAATATTGTTCACAACATCCTGATGTTTTTCTTCAAGAGAAAAAAAACATGATGTTATTAACAATCTATTTTTAAAAGTGTTTTTAATAGATTAAAAAAATTAAAAATTTTCATTAGTGTTTATAGAAAATGCAAATTGTTTCCCGAGCTATTATTTGTACTAAATAAGAAGCGAAAACATTTTTCATTTTCATTTTTGATTACAGATTTGGTCATATGGTGATGTTTATATATTTATGTATAAGATAATTTAGAACTAATTGAAGAAAGAATAATTTTCTCTTAGTATAAAAATTGGAATTAAGAGTGCAGTTGGCCTTTTTTGGGGAGGGGAGGGGGGGGAGATAGCGCAGTCATCAAATTAGGTGTTATTTTTAAAATAAACATTGATTTTTTTTTTATATATTATTTTTGTTTTTATGCATCCGATTTAATAATAATCTTAATAAAGAGAACTCTGAGAGTTTAATGCTAGACTACTATACTTTGCATTCTTTTCTAGTAAATGTATCATAAAACTTTAATGCAGTTTGCGTTCTTAAATCTGTAACTGAAATTTAAAGCATACTTAATATGTTGTAGTAAAAAAACGTGATAAGATTTAAAAATATGATTACCTTTAAAAAAAAACCACTAATTTCACTAAATTCAAATACAAGAGCATGAGTATTTAAACAATCAAGAAGAAACATGTCTGCTTTCTATATTTCTGATTTAATAATACTCTAAAGAAACTGCATTACTTTAATGTTAAACTGCCATTTCGTATTCTTTTCTATCAAATGACGGTGAATATTTCAAATGCTATTTAATTTCTTAAATGTCTAATTATGATGTTAAAAAAAATTTAAATATATATTTATTCCCCTTACGCATTGCTTTCAAACACTTTTGGAAAAAATAAATAAATGAAAATATTCTTTCAGATAAAAAAATGCATTTTTCCTTTATTAGAAAGAATTTTTGTAAACATATTTATTTCGCATATCCTCGGCCACTTATCCTTTTTAAAATATTGCTCACAACATCAGAAAAAAGTATGTTGTTATTAACAAACTCTTTTTAAAAGTGTTTTTTAACAGATAAAACGAAATTAAAAATTTTCTTTGGTATTGATAGAAAATTCGAATTGCTTCTCGAACTATTGTTTTTACTAAGTAATCTGCGAAAACTTTTCTTTTTCCTTTTTGATTACAGATTTGCACATAAGATGATTTTTATATATTTATGATTAAGATAATTTGGAGTTTAAGGGAAATAATATTTTCTTCTTATAAAAATTGGAACGAAATTGTTTGTTGGGTTTTTTTCAGATAGTTTCTATTATGAAGATTGCGTTTTTAAAAGGGAATAATGTATTATTATTGATTAAGAAAAGGAAATTATTTTCTTTGCACCTTAATAATTCAGCATTAGCAATATTTGATGTAGCATCGAGGTTTAATCCTTTTTTCAACGTTGCAATTTATATGATAATCAGAATCTTCGAGTAAAGTAAAAACTTTTTCATCACACATAATATACGCGCACACAAACTAAAAATATGCCTTTTTTCTTAATTTAACCACTTCAAGGACGATTTTTTTATGGTGAGAATAAAAAAGACTTTTTTTTACGATTTATTCATTTTATATTAATAGGAATTCAAAAAGAAAAAAAGAAAAAAAATGGGGAAAAAATGAAAATTTATACAAAACAAAATAACGCCCACGTTTGTGGCTACTGATTGTTAATGGTAATTTATGAGTGAAATGATTTCTTTTAAAGTAAAAAATTAACAGTAAATTTCTTTCTTACATTTCTACGAAGTATTAAAACTTAATATATTTAATATATCTGATATTATTTTTATCAAATATTAATGATTTGTTCAAATAATCCAACAACACTGACTGCCGAAAAAATTCGTCACGCTATTTTTATTACTCTAACACCGGAAATAACATTATCAGATCAACATAACCATAAAATTTTTGCTTCCCTTTTTGAGGGACTCTGTAGTGAATAAGTTATTATCAAAATTTTGTTCTTTTTATTAATGACAGTAATTTATAAAAATAAAACTAAACCTCCACATATATTAAACGCCCAAGGATGGGAAGAGGTTAAGATATGGTTAAAGAGAAAATGGAAAGTGATTTATTTCAAAATGTTGAAAATGTTTTTTTTTTTTTTGTTGTTGTTGTTTTTTTTTTTTGTTTTTTTTTTAATTGCGCGCTAGATTTCTCTGGAACTACTTAATATTTTTGCATGCCAACTTTATTGATTTATATATTATATCTTAAGGCTGAACTTAACATGATTAATTATTCCAGTCCCAAAAAGAGTTGAGCACAGAAACACTTTGAAAAAAAAAATCCAATACTTTCAACTTTATATTAAAATATAAATTTTATTAAAATATACACATATTTAGGTTCAATCTTAAGATATACACGGTGTTCACGTAAAGAAGCAAGTTTGGTATAGCAATGTGGGATCGGAAATGAAAATTTATCCAATAATATTCCAAAAATCTGGCATAATATCATAAAGTCATAATGCTACATCTAATTACAATATTTCAGCTCAAACTTGTATTATGTTGCCAAAACTTAAATGAAAACTTAGTTGAACATGGTTTTGCCTCTCATGTGTAGATGGAGGCACTCATGATTTCTTAAATCGACCTTTTTGATTCATTTGATTTCAGTTCATTAATAATTATTTATTTTCACTAGGTGGCAACACTACATTTTTGTATTCAAATCATTGGTCAAGTTTCGATTAATTATCTCTTGCACAGGAAGCTTTCGTCTCTGAACTTAGAGCCTTTTTACCATCATATTTTCCTGAAGACGGCTGTAGAAACAACTCGAAACGTAGAAGTTAACTTTTAGCTTATTAAAGTTCGTGTTTTGTGTACCATTAAGCAAGATTGTGTCTTTATTTATTATATTTTATGGCGCAATCGTCCAGTATATGTTATGGAAATTAAAAATTTTGACGAAAAGCAGGAAATACGGAGGAAATGAAAACAAGAGTTTTATTGAATTAACAATTACAGTAAGTGCTCAAATGTCTCATCAACAACATCTATACATAGCTGGCAATGTCTATTTTGGCGTACCCTTTCGAAGGTACCAGATGTCTCATCTATGAGACACCAGTTGACTCTGATGAGATCTCATTTCAAGACTTGCAGTCATTGCTGCAAATGTTCGGGAAACACTTGGAATCTTCGAAAATTTATGCCAATCACTTTCTGAACGCTGCTAGTGGCATATTTGAGCACTTACTGTAATTGTTATGTCAATAAAATGCTTATCATTTTTTCATTTCCTCGCTTATTTTTCGCCAAAACTTTTTATTTCGGACCTTACATTGCTATATTAAAATTGCTCTTTTATATGTACTTTAACTTCCGTTACACTTTGGCTCATTAATTCGGGGGCACCTTGAATATTATATCTTAACCCCTTGAGTACGTCCACGAACGTGGTTGAAAGAACGTGCATAACGACGACAAAGTACGCTGCGTACATGATTTCCAGTGTTGCCGCATCTGTCTGATTTATTATTTAGGCATTCCGAAATCTTACCAGTAAGTTTTACTTTATAAGATGGTAGATCATCCATAAATAAACTGAAACGAAATTGCTATTCAAAAATTTCTGGGGTAAATTCAGTATTTCTTAATAAAAAATCCACCAGATGCGACAACACTGGTGGTAGCTAGAATCGCTGTTTTCGACGGCGTACTCAAAAGGTAAAGGCTGAACTTAAATTGATTAAATGTTCCAGTCCCAAAAAGGGTTGTACACAGAAAAACTCTGAAAAAAAAATCCAATATTTTCATCTTTATTTAAAAATATAAATTTTGTTAAAATATACACATATTTAGATTCAATCTTAAGATATAGATATATTCTATAAATACATGAAGATTAAAAATGTTAAGTCGTTCGAGAGAAAACAGAGTATAGCAGCGACACCTGTTGGGCGGTATACACCCAAATCTAATAAAAATCTATTTATCTCAAGATCTAATCTAATTTGAAGTTTGATTAAATTTTGTGCATTACAAGCTATAAATGAATCTCAAGTTGGATAATATTCCATGCATTTGTTCTTGGGATATATTTAGGTATCGCGAAAATCATGAAAAATGCAGTATAGCAGGACCACCTGTTGGGCGATATATACCGAAACCTAATCAGCAGCAATTTATATCAAGTTCTACATGAATCTGAAGTTTGATTAAATTCCGTGCACTAGTTCTTGAGATGGAACCCTCACAAAATTACAGACAGTCTTCACTCTTTCTAATCACTTACAGACAGCCTTCTAAAATGTATAAAGCCGTCGAAAACCGGAATTCGAAATTTTTCACGAATCCAATTCTTTTTTCTTGTATACACAAATAGAAGAAAGTAAAAAAACACTTTTTTAACGTTTTGTGATAAACCTGTTTAAAGTATCCTTTTAACTATTGCTTACATTGAGAACATCCACATATTATTAGTCACAACTAATGTAACTATAGAAATTTTTAATGCGGTTTTTTTTTTCAAATGCTCAGATTAGATTACACTTTCACATAGTATATTTTCTCAAAAAATTGAATTTTTTAAAGATTTTATAGTGAGGTATGATCTGTTAACTCTTCAATTTATTTCATAAACAAAATCTTGGATTAAAATTAAAATTTCTTCGTCTCATAGAAGACACGCATACACAAACTTAATTACATTAGAATTAGTTTATAAAGTATTGTTTTTTTTTTTAATTTCTTACATACACATGTTATCAAGAGAAGCACTTTAATACATTTCGGGTAGTTTTGTATGTGGTCATGTAAATGGCAGATCAAAAATGCAAGAGTATTATCAAACAATTCAGAAAACATAGTTTACATATTTTTTAGATCTAATTTAAAAATTATATATTTTTAAAATATGTGATTTTAACTTCAAAAAATAAAATTCAATTCATTTAAATTAAACTATAAAATACAAAAAACATTAAACAATTAACTCCGAAGACCGGTTTCCACGTGTTTGTGTTTCAACATATTCAAGAAATAACATTCACATGATATTAATGCTAGACTACATTAGCTTACATTATTTTCTGGTAAATGTCTGCTAGTATGTTCATTGCCATTTATATTCTAAAATGTTTAATTAATTATGATGGAAAAGGCGTAGTTAAAAAAAAAAGTTGTAATCAAAATCGTGATCACTGTTAAAAGCATATGATTAACCCTTACAGGAGCAAAATATACTTATGTTGCTAAAATGTTGAAATTATTGAATAACACCAGCGTTTACAAACAAATTTATTTGAAAATAAGTAACAGCTTTTCTTCACGTAAATTATAAAAACAAATTTTATTCCGAAATTCCGGCGCCATTCTGAGATTAAAATTATGTGGGATATAATAATATTCCATCGTCCTTCAAGGTGATACAACTTGAGATGATAACAGTTAGTTTGATAGCATTGCTAAAAAAATATTATTAACGTTTAAATTTAAAAAGCATGCAGAAGCAAGATTATTTAAACAAGCAACCATAATCACCTGCTTTTAATGCATGCAATTTAATAATAATCTTAAGGAAAAAAAATTATGTGACTTAATATGTGCTAGACAATTATTCTTTCTATTTTTTCTTCTAGTATATGGCTCCGAAAAAAATAAATGCTATTTGCTTTCTTAAATGTCTAACTGCAAAAATAAAGTAAGGAAAAATGCTGTAATCTAAAACCGTGCCAAGATGAAAATTATACAGGGTTTCAATATGTTATCTATCGCCGACCTTTAATCTCTCAACCGTTGGTCGTAGACATATAGTTCCAATTACAAAAACGTTTTAAATGAGGTAAATATTCATGTTTTGGCATTATTTAAAGTAAAAAATCAATTTTATAAAAATTACGAAATCTAACTTTTTATACGGTCCTCCAGTCCCTATAGTTATATTTAGTAAAAGTTTACACATATCTTAACAGATATAACACAAAAAGTATGACATCTGTACTACAAAAATTGACACAGTTATTAAATTTCAAAGTTTGAGATTTCTGCACATGATTTTGTCGTTCATTGAGGGATCAGTTAAAAGATGATTTAAAGTAATTTGAGATCAAAATCAGAGTGCAATTCCACTGCCATTTATCTAGTCCTTAGTGAGTATGTTTTATTTTCCGTTTGTCGATTCTACCTACTTTGACATTTGAACGTTGTTCAACACATAAACGTTAACTCAAATTTTTAGATGAAATAACTCTCTTTGGTGATTCCCCGATTTGGCGATACTGGCTAAAGTTGGTTTCGCCGTAAAAAAGACAGCGCACCCTGACTTTGATCTCGAACTACTTTAATTCATCTTTTAACTAATCCCCCAATGAAAGACAAAATCCTGTTGGAAATTCTTAAACTTTGAAATTTAATAACTGTGTTTTGCAGTACTAATTTTTGCAGTACAGATGTCAAACTTTTTGTGATATCTGTGTAAACTTTCACTAAATATAACTTTAGGGACTGGGGGACCGTATAAAAAGTTAGATTTCGTAATTTTTATAAAATTGATGTTTTACTTTAAATAATGCCACAACATGAATATTTAGCTCATTTGAAACGTTTTTGTAATTGGAACTATATGTCTACGGCCAACGGTTGAGAAATTAAAGGTCGGCGATAGATAACATATTGCACCCTGTATACATAAATCTTCAACAAGTATAAGGTAAATCTCAATTTAATTAGGTGAATTTTTATTCACATTGCTAACAATGCGTAATACTTAACGTAAACGGACGTTACAACGTAATCGTGGCACTTTTTGCGGTTTTTATATGTTCCTGTAAATGGCAGATCAAAAATGCAAGTGTAATACCAGATAATTCAGTAAACAAAGGTTATATTGTTTTAGGTCTGATTTAATAATTATATATTTCTTAAATATGGTTTTAACTTAAAAAAATATATACTAATTTGATAAAATTTAAATTTAAAGCACAAGAAAATTGTGTTTTACCATATTCAAGAAATAAAATGTACATGCTTTTAATGTTGGACTAAATTAGCTTACATTATTTTCTGGTAAATGTCTGCAAATATGTCCATTGCTAAATAAAGACACAATCTTGCTTAATGGTACACAAAACATGAAATTTAATAAGCTAAAAGTAAAATTCTACGTTTCGAGCTGTTTCTACAGTCGTCGTCAGGAAAAATACTATGGTTAAACCGCTAAAAAGTTGAGAGGTGAAGGTTTCCTGATTCCGACAAATTATCTCTCGCACAGGAAACCTTCATCTCTCAGCTTTTTAGCGATTTAACCATCATATTTTTCCTGACGACGCCTGTAGAAACAGCTCGAAACGTAGAATTTTACTTTTAGCTTATTAAATTTCATGTTTTGTGTACCATTAAGCAAGTTTGTGTCTTTATTTATTATATTTTATGGTGCAGTTGTCCAGTATGTGTTATGTCCATTACTATTTATATTTTTAAATGTTTAATTATGATGGAAAAGGCGTAGTTAATAAAAAAAAATTATCAACATATTGATCGATATTAAAAGTATATGATTAACCCTTTCAGGGGAAAAGTACTTATGTTGCTAATTTGTTGAAATTATTGAATAACACCAGTGTTATTAACACACAGTTATATAACACCAGTCACAAACAAATTTATGTAAAAATAAGTAACATCTTTTCTTCACGTAGATTATAAAAACAAAATTTTATTTTAAAATTCCGGTGGGATTACGGGATTTGGGGCTAAAAATTAAGTGGGATGCATAATTTGCCACCTTTTTTCAAGGGGTTAAAAGTTCAGACAATAGCAGTTAATTTAACAGAATCGATAAAAAAATATCTATTTATTAACGTTTAAAATTTTGATAACATGCAAAAGCAAGATTAGTTAAACAAGTAACAATAATCACTTTTTTTAATGCACGCAATTTAATAATATTCTCAAGAAAAAAACCTCCATGACTTTAAATATTAGACAATTATTCTTTGCATTCTTTCCTAGCAAAAACGGCTCCTAAAAATTAAATGCTATTATCTTTTTTAAATGTTCAACACAAATTTTAAAAAGTAAAGAAAAATGCTCTAATCTGAAATCGTGCCAAGATCAAAATTAAATAATTAAAACTTCAACAAGTTTAAGCTAGTTTAATAAAAATTTAAATGCAAGAGCAGGATTAATTAAATAATCCTTAAAAAACGCCTATTTTTCAGTCGCCTAAGAATAATCACAAAAAAGAAAAACTACTTTAATGCTAGATTATCAATCCTTCCATTCTCTTTTGGCAAATCGCAACGAATATTCAAAACGCTATTTACTTTCTAAAATGTCTAATTAAGATGCAAAAAGAAAACAGCTCAAATAAAATTTATATTTATTACCATATTTTTTCTTTATGCATTGATAACAGAAGTTTTTGGGAAAAAATAATTTTTTCCCTAATTGGGTTGAATTTTCATAAATAATATTTTACTTCGCAAATCTCCAGCCTCTTATGCTTTTAAAATATTTCTACCGATATCGTGTTTTTCTTAGAGAAAAAAAGTGGCATTGAGATATTGTTATTAACAAACTTTTTTAAGAGGTGTTTCCAAATAAATAAAGAGAAATTAAAATTTTGTTTCGTATTGATAGAAAATTTGAATTGCTTCTCGAACCACTTATTCTTCCTAAACAAATTGCGATTGTCTTTCTTTTTTTCAGTTTTAACTACTGTTTTGGTAATATGGAAACTTTCACACTCTTATATAAGATTCTTAAATTTAAAGGGAATTTTTTTTTTGTTTGTTTAAATTTTGATTACAGTTTTGCTCATATGAAAATCTTTGCACACACACATATATATAAGATTTTTTGAAGTTAAGTAGAAGATTTTTTTTTTTTCAATTTTTGATTGCAGTTTTACTCACACGGAAACTTTTACACACGCATATATATATAATATATAAAGATTATTTGGGTTAAGGGAAACATTTTTTTCCTGAATTTGGTTACAGTTTTGCTCATATGGAAACTTTTACACACACACACACATACATATATGTAAGATTATTTAGAGTTAAAGTCGTTAATTTTGATTACAGTTTTGGTCATCTGAAAATCTTTGCGCACACGTATTATATAAGATTATTTGAAGCTAAGAGGAAGATTCTTTCTCAATTTTGATTGCAGTTTCGCTCACATGAAAACTGCAACACATACATATATATACAGTGAAACCCGCTTAAGAAGTTTCCCAAGGGAATGGAAGACGGAAACTTCTTAAACAGAAAAATTAGCATTTTTTTTAAAGATATTCAGAAGAGGGTTTATTTTATCTTAGTACAATAATACAAAGAGTAGGTACTTTCTATAAAATTGAGTTTTCTTAAGAAATTTAAATTAGTTTGCACACTTAAAAAATTAGCTAATAAAGTAAAAATACATAATTACCTTAGAAACTCTTTATTTATTCCAAGACAAGAAATTTCTTATAATTTGAAAATGTTAAAATTTTAATAAAACACTAAAGCGAAATTATTTAAAAAAGGAACAAAAATCGTTTGTTCTTCATCGTGCATCGGATTTAATAATAATCACCAAAAAAGGCATAGATATTTTTTAATTACTACACTCTTTATTTGTTATTCATATTTTATTGTCTACTTTTTAGTGTTTAAAATATTTCATTTTTGCAGTTTCACAGCCAGCTGGCATATTTTAGCGAGTTTGACTTGGCGCATAATTAACTCCATTATTGCTGTAACTGTTATACAGTTGTATCCATAAAAAATAACATTTGGCGATTTCTCCCCTGCACCTCGGTAATAGAAAAATGCTTTAAGAAAAATGCTCAAATCCAAAGGGGTACTCTCCGACATATTTTTAAATTCATTTTTGTTTGGAAACGCATGACATTCGCAGGTGTTGTTATTCAAAAACTATATAATCGAAAAAATTTTCAATTTTTGGTAATCGCAAAAGATCTTTCAGAAAATACTGTCAAAGTTGGCATTTTGAACCGAATTTCCGCATGAGACACAGCGAGAAAGACGAAAAACTGGTTTTCACGGGGCCAAAATTGCATATAGCTCGATAAGTAATTTGTTTATCAAAACAAGAAAGAAAAATCATGTTTTAAGCATAGATTATGAAACACTTTCCAACGCTTCTTGAATGATTTAACAAAACTTTGTTATTTAGCGAAATAAGGTATATAAGATAACTAAGTAAACATTTTAGAAAACGCATAAAACTTTTGAAAAACTAATTTCAGCAGTTACCGTCCATAGCAAATATGTATTCCAATTCTTTTGAACAGCCCTGTATTTGATCTGTAGGTTGGTATATATACTATAAAATGGGTAAATTTAGTTTAGCAAGAAAACGCATAACAGGCTGAAATTTCTCTTTCAGCAATTTATACTAATAGATGGAAACATACTTGTATACTTTTGTACAACCGTGTAGTTCACATAGTACTTTTATTACACGCCACTATTTAGCTAAAATTTAATTCAAACTGAAACACTCTTAAAACTTCTGAAATCACATTTCCAGAAATTATCATTTATAGACGGCCATGTATCCAAATCTTTGAGTCACCCTGTATATCATTTTATCTATATTCTACAAACATTTTTTAGTAAACTAAATGCAGTTCAGAGTAAAAAAAGCCTAACTTTTATAAAAACCACTTTTAAGCAATTTGCCCTCATACCCAGTAACCATTACGAATTCTTTTCTACAGCCCTGTATATAAATTATAGCATTTATACACATCATATACCATGCATAAATAAAGTGAAACATAAAAACGCATATCATAATTATAAATGCATTTCCAGCAGTCATCGCTAATGTGCAGTACTTTGGATACAATATAGCATCTGAAATCTTTTGTGTATCCCTGTAAATGCTATGTATTTCGTATTATACATGAAATAAGTTAAAATAAACCTCAGCGACGTATATCAATTTAACATAATTAAAATACGCCGCAAACAATTCCCTCCACCACTATATCATTATGTAACGGAATTCTTTTGTATGGCCCTGTAAATGAATAATAAATATTCTTTGCATTTGCATATTCTACAGAGTGCATATATTAGTGCACTTCATAAATGCATATGAATTTATTGTGTTTGTAAGTGTGTAACATCGTTAAAAATCATTTTAAACGATTTTTTCTCATAGGCCGTATTCTAACGGAAACTTTTGACTGCCCCTGTAAATGAACTAAACATGCTACAAACTTCATCTGAAATAGGAAACGTGCCATGGTGAACGTCAATAACATCCAAAAATTTCAGGGCAATCCGAGTACATTTACAGGAGTTAGAGCGCGGACAGACGGACAGACAAACCGAAGTCATAAACACTTTTCAACTTTGTCGGAAAGTGTTAAAAAGAAAAACTCATTTCCATTCCAAATAGCTTTAATACTCAGGCCTGCCAATTTTATGCCTTTACGTTTAAAAATGAGTCAGAAATTGTGTCGGAAGATTTCGCGAAGTTCAGCAGGGGATTTGAGAACCGCTTTAAAATTAATTTATAATTAAGTTCTGAAAAAAAAAAAAAAAAAAAAAAAAAAAAATGGCTGCGTTCCCTGATTTTTATAGCATATAGATGGTGCTGTTGACACTTTCGGCAAAATATCATGAGATATTTTGCCAAACATGAAGTGAATTTAAGTAATTATGATTGCGCGGGTTTGTAGATTTTCGGTGTGTGTTTGGAATGTATCTCGTCTAGAGATGATGGAATGTTGGGGCCTCCGTGGCCGAGTGGTTAAGGCACCACGCCACTAAACGCTTGAGAACGTAGAAGGTCTGCGGATTCGACTCCTGCTGGCTCCGTTGCACACTCTTTGTGGAGCTTCCGGTTGTATTTATCTGGTGTTGTAAATGGACGACAAGCATTTCCGACGTCATACAACGTCACGATGGATCATAGCTAATCAGCTTCTCGATTTTCCCCACAAGCGTTCACCAAAAGCCAATCAAATCCCACAATGCTTGTGGAAAACATTGCGAGCTCCGCCCTGT
Source organism: Maratus speciosus (assembly GCA_963932465.1). NCBI lineage: Eukaryota > Metazoa > Arthropoda > Arachnida > Araneae > Salticidae > Maratus > Maratus speciosus. The sequence goes on along the minus strand of OZ010790.1, from coordinate 168,798,139 downwards.
ACTTGTGGTCAATTTCCTTGTGACTATCTCGTCCTTGTATGTAATGGAAAAAAGGAAATAAAAAAAAATTGTGGTTAGTGCTTGTGTATAATAAGGATCATTCGAGGCGAATAGCCATAGTTGCTATAGTCCCCAAAGCAATCGCCACTACGGTGGGCTTCAATGTCAATGATGGAATGTTTGTATTTCCAGAAATTATGACTGTTCAATTGTGTATGTGTAATGTAGTGTTTTGTGCTGTGGAAATTAAAAAACGTGCTTGTCTAACTGCTATCCCGTCTTTGGGATGACCAACACCAACACCCTTATACTTCTAAAAATATTAAAATATTGTATTGTCATTGGAAATGCTGTGTACGTAACCTCTGTAATTTCTAGCATATTTGGAAGTGCATGAAAAATCGATATCAAAATTCCACCTTTACCCAAGTAAAGTTGAATAAAAGAGTTTAAAAAGAAAACTAAGTGGCTTTAATGCAAGACCCCCTTTTCATTTGTTTCTAGCACTAGGTTGCAATTTTTTTTTTTTTTTTTTTTTTTTTTTTTTTTGGTGGAATACAACTATTAAATCTTCAAACTCGTTAAAAAATATAAGCGAAAGAGTAATATTGTCTGAACGTTTTAAAGCAAACTGCATAAAATTATTCCTATAGTTACGCTAGTTATGGCTAAATATATCGTTATTGTCAATTTAAACAATGATTAATTTGACAATTTAATGTAATTTATTTCAAAATCACTAGATTCATTTGCTCTACCTATTTATCCAAACATAGTACTACTTTTAAATACACCAAAATACAGTGCAGGTATCCAAAAGTTTAAAAAATACATACTTTGTAAAGCATATTGTGCAAATATACAAAGGTTTAAATATATTTTCAATGTTTTTTCAAAATGTTAAAAATGTGCTACTTTAAATTTTTCTCTGGAACCACTTAATATATTTATGTATAATTTTCATGGATTATATATTATATATTTTAAGGCTCAACCTACATTTATTAATTATTCCTGCCACACAAAACATTATGCCTGGAAAAATTTAATACTTTCAACTTAGTTAAAGATATAAATTTTACTAAAGTATACATAAAGTTAGGTTCAGTTTCAAGATATAAATGCAATCTATAAATACGTGAAGATTGCATATAAAAAAAATTAAAAAGTTCAAGAGATATTTTGTACGCACTTTAAAATACATATGTATTGGAAACACATAGTATACAGGGTGTCCGCTCTCAACAATGTCCAATGGCTAATTCCTAAACCGTTAGTCATAGACATATAGTTCTAATTACAAAAATGTTTTAAATCAGGCAAAAAAATATTTTAAAAGCGATTTGGGTCAATAAAAACATGTCTTAAAAAATTACGAAATTTAAATTTGCATACGGTCTCTCGGTCCTATAAATTATATTTAGTTTTTTTTTTTTTTTTTTTTTTTTTTTTTTTTTTTTTTTTTTTTTTTCACTGACAAGTAATACAAAAAAAAAGTCCCATTATTCTACAATTAAAATTGACTGAGTAATAGCTGTTTTAGTTGGAGCATAATTTTTGCTGAAAATTGGGGGTCATTCACAAATTTAGTCGAAATATAATTTCGTCAGATATATTTAAAAAATGGTTGAGAGTAAAATTAACATTTCAATATGAATTTGAAATCTTTAATCATTCTGACATATTAATGCAAAATATTCATTGTGTAATAAACATTTAAAAAGAAAGAAAAAACAGAATATTTGTTAAATAAAATGATGCTAAATTAATAGCCTCAATTCTTTGCCAAATGATACGTATTTTAAAATATTATTAGATTGCACTAGACTGCAAAAGTTGGGTTATGTCACATTTTTAGTTTTTGATAACTGATTATAACTTGTATTATGTACCACTGAATCCGAAATTGACCTTCATTTTTAACCATCACATCAGGATTTTTCGCAAATTGCAAATTTCAAAGTTAAAAAGTTCAAAGTTAAAATTGAACCTCCTCCCCCATCTCATCGGAACACTCAGCTATTTTGTTGTAAGAATCCCAGGATAAGCAAAAATATTGAATAAACTATAACTTACACATTTACGATTTGCAAAAAAAATTCTAACGTGATGGTTAAAAATGAAGGTCATTTTCAGATTCAGTACTAAAAAGCACATAAAAACCAATTATCAAAAGTTAAAAAGCACACTCTACTTCATAGTATCTGATTTTTGTTATTCTTTAACTTTGACAATTTATGATTTGCAAAATATCCTGACATGATGGTTAAAAATTAAGGTAATTTTCGAATTCAGTGCTAAAAAATACATAAAAGTTAAAAAAACTCAACAATCGCAGTCTTGTATTATTTAATCTAAAACTTTTTCTTAAACTTCTTGGCGGTAATCTATCCGAAAATTTTTGTGTTATCCTGTAAAAGAACTATAAATGGTAACCTCCGAAAATCCTAATAATATTATATTGTTATCGGATTTGCGCCAGGATGTAAAATGTAATCTCGATCGGATATTTGAAAGTGAGTTAAAGTTCGAGTACAAATTTTGAAGTGAAATAAAAATTTATAAAAATAACATAATTTTTGTTAAAAAAAATCATAAAAGAAACAGTCTCAAATCCTGACGAAATAAAACATATGTTATTTTAGCCAATCTGAAACTTAATGAATGTTAACTTAATCGTAATACTTGTACGATTTTTTTCAAAGCACGGATACGCATGAAATAAGATCTTCGAATACTTTAAGCACTTGGTATGTGACCCCTCAAAGCCGTACCGAACTCATTTGTTTTCAGAGCAGAAAAGTGGCATATGTCATGCATTTTTAAAGTTTCATAACTCATTCAATTTTGGTGTTATATGAATGGGATTTTTTTTTTTACTTACTTGTCAGTGTAATAGGAAAATTTTACTAAATATAACTTATAGGACCGGGGAGCCGTATAAAAATTTAAATTTCTTAATTTTTTAAGAAATGTTTTTATTTACCCAAATCGCTTTTAAAATATTTCTTTACCTGATATAAAACATTTTTGTAATTAGAACTATATGTCTATGACTAACGGTTTAGGAATTAGCCGTTGGACACCGTTGAGACCGGACACACTGTATGTAGTCACAACCAGGATAACCATACAGGATATTTTTCACTGTCGTTTATTTTTAAATGTTCAGAATATATTGCACTTTCACATATATTTTTATAAAAAATTGACATTTTTTTAATATTACATAATAGCATGCCCCCTTCCTGTGTAACTAAAAGTAAATAATTAACGAAGAGTGTTGTTGCACGAAAATCGTGATCCAGATCAAAAATATATGTTTAAAACTTCAAAAAACATCTGCTAATCCGATAAAATTGCAATTATTTACGCAATGTTAATAAGATGCCTGATTTAATAATAATCCCCTCCCTTCTCCCCTCCCTTTAAAAAAAACCCCTGCCGGCGCAGGTAGATTTCAAAGTTAAGTACTAATTTCACCAACAAAAACTAAATCATGATTTGAGATAAACCCACTTTAACAATTTTATCTGTCCACTTTTACCAAGTTTTTAATTTAATTTTTATATAAAAGCTGGTTTTATCAGAATCAATGTTAAGGCAGTATTCAAAAAATATTTTTTCATTCTCAACAACTCTAAATTTTCTGGCACATTTTCAGGTTCATTTTTAAAAAGAAAAACATGAAACTTGATGAAGTAATTTTTTAAAGAGGTTTATAATCGACCTGGGTTTTTATTTTTCGTTCAATTAGAACTTAATTTATAAACAATTATTTTCTCAGTACGACCATATTTTTCGTTTCCAACACAATCGCTTCGAGAAATTCGGTTCGAAATGTTCACTTTTACATCATTTTTTGAAATATATTCTGCGTCTATCAAAAAATCGACCATTACGGCACATTATATAGTTTCTGAATAAGAGAATCTACCAATTGGAAGCATTTGAAAGCAAAAACGAATTTAAAAATGAGTCGGAAAAAAAGCTGTTTTGATTTGGGTACATCCTTAATACGATATTTTTTCTTCAACCTCTAAGTATTTTTAATTTGTTTTTGCTGTAAGAATTGGTCCTATCAAAAACTTGTGAATATAAAAGTTGTAGATAATATTAAGAAGGTATATAATAAATTTATGCGAATTTGATATCTTGTGAATTGACGAAGTTGTGGATTTTCTCTTCTTCACTCCCCCCTTTTTTTCGGGGGGAACATTTATGATGAATTTAATTGAATTTGATATCCTGAGAATTGACGAAGTTAGGAATTTTTTCCCCCCAAAACCTTATTTTTTCGCGCTTTGAGCCCATTTTTAATTTTATCAAAAATCTGTCATACATAAATTTTTGTCCCTTTTTTTAGAAGTAATAATAACTTTAAACTGAGTCAATATGTATTATAATTAAGACCCTCCGAGCGTCTTGCAAAAGGTTAAAATTGTAATGTTGCTTTCTTTGCATTTTGTTTTAAATGCTAAGAAAATATGATTCTTTCAACATTATAAAAAATACTCAATTACAAATATCAATATAATCCTTGAGAGTATTAATCATTCTTCAATGTATTTAAAATTCATTAAATCTATAGAATTACATTATCTTAAATATTGCTTGTATTGCTGTGAAACCTGGAGCTTAGTGAACGGAATATTAAGCCCCAAACACTTAGAGGGTTAAGAAATTATGGGTTTTTTTTTTCGTTTTTCACAAAACCCCTCCCTATTTCTACCCCCTTGGCCCGATTTTGCCCATTAACGAACTTGACCGAGATTTTAACCCCTTGATTTTATGTATCAGTTTGGAAAACTATGCAGAATTATGAAAGTTATCTCCGTAAAAAAGTGATATATAGATAGATAGATAGATTAGATAGATAAAGATTTTTACTGCATGTGGTTTTGGGTTCTAGGGTCTTTTGCAGATCAGTGTAGATCTGCAAAAAATTTTCCAAAGTTCCAACATAGGGGAGAATGTAATAGGTAGTATTTCATATGAAATCTACCTATAAAACTTCGTGACTTTAATATTAAATTATCCTTACATGCTTTTTCTAGCAAATGGTTAGGAATATTTAAAATGCTATACACTTTCTTAAATCTCTAATTAAGATTTAAATAAAATAAATAGCTCAAATAAAATTAATATTTATTATCAAATATTTCTTTCCTTTTTTTCATCTTTTTTCATCTTTTTTCCGCTAGTCCTTGTTTGCGAAAGCTTTCGGGGTAAATACTTTGAGATGAAACAAAAGTGCATTTTTCCCTAATCGGAATGAATTTTTATAAAGCTTTATATATTTCACACTCTTCAGCCACTTATCCCTTTAAAATATTTTCCACACCATTATAATGTTTTTCTCTTATAGGAATAAAAATATCTTGCTATTAACAAACTATTTTTAAAAATGTCTTCAAATAGATAAAGCAAAATTAAAATCTTTCTTTTGTGTTGATAAAAAATTTGAATTGCTTCTTGAATTATTATTTTTCTTAATTAAGCTATTTTTTTTTTCATTTTTGATTACAGATTTCGGCATATGAAAAATTTTAAACATTTATGTATAAAGTAGTTTTGCGTTAAGTGATAGTATCCCCCCCCCCCCCCCCCCACACACACACACAACTTGAAAGTTGAAGCTAAAGAGCATGGTGTGCATTTTGACGGCATTGTTATCAAGGAGATTACATTTTTAAAAAGGAATAAAATATTTTTTTTTTTTTAATTGAGATTAATTTTTTCGAGGCTTAAAAATTCAGAATTAGTAATACTTCACGCAAGAACTAAATAAAACTTTTCTTTCTTTAATGCTACAATTTACATAGGAATTACCAATTTTGGATAAAAATTGAAAATTATTTATTACAAAAGAGACATGCACAAACATTTTCAGATTACCATAAGTTTATAAACTAGTAATTTATTTTTCAATTTCTTGCATGCAAATTTCAACAGAAAACTAGTCGGATGTATCAATCCCAAAACATTCTTCTATCTCATACATGTCAATACTTCAAAATTCGTTATCACTTTGCCAAAATTAAATGGCAATCTCTGATCATCATAAGGATTCTAAAAAGATGAAAATCCGTGCATTAGTTCTTGACATATGACTATCGCTGAAATTGTGTAAATCCAGCAAAATGCAGCATAGCAGCGCCACTTATAAGGTGATTTACACCAGAACCTAATCATCATCAACTTATGTCAACGTCTAACTGAATATGAAATTTTGAGAAAATTCGTGCATTTGTTCTTGAGATAGAGCTATTGTGCAAATCATGACAACTGCAGCATAGCAGCGCCACCTGTTGAGAGATTTGCATCAACACATAATCAGCAACAATATTAATCAAGGTATACTTGAATCTGAAGTTTGATGAAAATTCGTGCATTAGTTCTTGAGATAGAGCTATTGAGGAAAACGTTTTAAATGCAGCACAGCAGCGCCACTTATTAGGCGAGTTACACCAATACGTAGTCAGCATAATTTCATATCAAGGAATAACTAAATCCGAAGTTTGGTAAAAATGTGCGTGTTAGTCCTTGAGATAGAGCTACTGAGAAAATAGTGTAAATCAAGCAAAATGCAGCATAGCAGCGCCACCTGTTGGGCGATTTACACCAAAACGTAAACAGTACCAACTCATATCAAGGAGTAACTGAATCTGAAGTTTTATAAAAATCCGTGCAGTAGTTCTTGAGATAGAGCTATTGCGGAAATCCTGCAAAATGCAGCATAGCAGCGCCACCAACTGGGAGATTTATACCAAAATCTAATCAGCACCAATCTATATCAGGGACTACCAGAATATAAATTTTTATTAAATTTCGTGCAATAGATCTTGAGATAGAGCGCCCACAAAATTTGTGTCACATACAGACAGACTCAGACTCACAGACAGACATTTTGTAAAAACATGTTTTTTGGAATCTCTGACTCCTAAAACGTGTAAATCCGTCAAAAACCAGACGTCGAAAATTTTTATGAACCAATACTTTCTTCTTGTAAAGATAGAAGAAAGTAAAAAGTTGTTCTATTATTCAGCCAGTTTTGTTTGTGATAACATAGAAATGAATGGATAAAAATTCCAGATTATGATAGGATAATTTAGAAAGCGTATGAAGTGCTCTGGTGTTAAACATAATAACTGACATTTTTAAATTTTTGATCATTTTCGTAGAAAATTGTTTAACTGTATTCTGATATTCTTTTTTAAAGTACAAGATTTTTTATATGCCATTTATTTTCTCAAATGTCACATTAAAATAAAAATATGTCAAGTACCGTTTATCGATCAGAATTATATGATTAAAATTTCAACAAATATTAATTAATTTGATAAAATGTAAATGTAAAAGCAACATTAATTAAAGAAGACCTTACTCGGGTTGCAGAACATACCACCCTGCGTACAGAACAGAAGAGAAATAATATTTCATTGAAGGCTCTAATGAATTTTTTTTTTATTTAATAGATATTTTTTACATTATCCGCCAGTTATATGACAAAGTAATTATATATATAAAAAATATCAATTATGCATTCAGACAAGATTTTTAATTTACTAAAAACGGCATTACTTTCGTGTTAGCTGAATGCCATAGGTTAATAGCCAAAAATTCGTAAAAAAATTCTTAATCTATAGCAACTTTTTTTATTCTGAATATTTCCGTTTTTAAACGTATAGTTCTATTACACATCTGTTAAACTTATGTTTTATTTTTTTTGTGATATTTTAATTTTGTTATGGAATCCGAAAACCAATGGTTAAACTATTTACATTATTTCTAGTGTAAACGTGTTAATCGTCAGCAATCAAGTTAATTCAATCCGGTGGAATTTAAAAATCATGCTTCAAAGTTATTTAAAAAATAAAAAATAAACCTAATAAATTGGCATACAGTTTTCAAACAAATTGCATGTGAAAGTACGTTTTCTTTACTATTCGATGTTGTAAATACTGAAATTGTCGATGTTTATAAGTTAACCCTTTGTATCACCGTGTTGCAGATCTGCAACATACCCAAAACGTCATTGTTATTTCAACAGTAAATTTCAAAAGACGATTTTGTTGATTGTTGTTTTTCTATTACACTACTATTAACATAATTATTTCATTAAATCCGCAACAAATGTCGATACTGATTTTTTTTTTCGCGCCAAAGTTGGATTTATCGCTTGATCAGCTACACGTGATTTTTGCTGAATTAAGGTTTGAAATACAGGAGTTAAAAAAGTCTCCAGATGTCTACAAGTATATTGTTTTCAAAGTTCAATTTAAATTCTTTATTTAAAGACCATTTTCGATCTAGGAAATTTATAATACGTATAAGATAAACGTAAACTTTTATTTGTTGCAGATCTGCAACAACGCGGCATAACTTCCCTTGTAATGGATTTTTAAAAAATAGCGAAAGAGCATCGAAAATATCTTCTAATGGTTATTTAAGTTGCACTTCTTTCAGAAGAGCATAATTATTGAAAAGGGGAAACATTAGTCTGTTTTTATATTATTTAATTGCTATAGGGTAAGTTACGGATTCCCCCCTCTGTAAAATTAACTTTAAGTCCAAAGCTAGCAAAAAAGGGAAAGGTCTCGTAGAAAACAGAATTCAACAGAAAAAGCATAGAGCGCCTACTCAACATATTCCACAAAAACAAGTGAGCCTAGACGAAATTGGGCACTGGCCATATTGGGAAGAAAAAAGAATACGTTGTAAATACCCTTATTGTAAAAACTTTAATCAAACTGTTTGCGAGAAATGTGGTGTGGGACTTTGCTACAACAAAACTGACAACGGTTTCAAAAATTTTCGTGCAAATTAAAATTTTAAATATTTTCCGTTTTTGTGCCATTTGGGCAAGATGTTGCAGATATGCAACAAACCCATTTTTCCAAATAAAATTTTATTTTTCTGTTCGGATTTTTTTTCTTGTTTTCCATGCTTAAAATGATGTATTTTAATATCTGTGTAAGAATTTTTCAAATCGGGGTTCTTGAGTTACAAAGGGTTAATTATTTTGAGATAAAAACGAAATTGATTGTCCAGGTTGTTGAAACCGTCGTAGGAACCGTAGATGTCAACGTTACTCACGGAGAAGTTTTTGTATAACACAGATCAGTAAGTAGTTCTCAACTATATCTTATGGCACAGTGGTGAGCCGTGAGAGTTTGACTGTATCTAGCTACTCGCTTATAAAGAGAGTCTATTTTTGTTGTGATCCTGTTGCCGACACCTCACACTACGCATAAAGTGACATCTGCAGTTTTCGCACTTTTACAAACATGTTTCTTCTTCCTTGAATCCGAGCTTCACGGCTATTTTTTTTTTCGGTTATATATTATTTAGCTTACTGTGGTCGGCTGTCAAAGTATAAATATGCTGGGTTGGAGTTGATATGAACGGACTTGGTTCGAGACCTGCTTTCCGAGGAAAAAAAGACTGGAGCTTCTCGCTTTTGAGATTTGGAGTTGGCAGTTGTGTCACGTGTTGGGAGGTATCGGTGTCTGGTATTATCTGAAGATTTAACCTTTTAGTATTAAATTAAATCTACGAGCTCGAATAAAGTGAATTTCAGAGTCCACGGGATTCCACTTAGAGACATTTAGTATAGCTCTGAATCGTCATTGCTTAATGCGTTTTCAGCAATAGCCATTCTTCAACATAGAAGTCGTCTGGGGATACGATTTTGATCAGCCATTCTCTTTACGTAAGTTCAGTTTAAATTAATAAATGTGTATTTACTTATTTTGAGAGTTAATTGAATCTCAATTTGAGCACCGTAGTTAAGTATCGCCCGCTCCACTTGAAACTTCATTTCTTATTGATTTTATTGGATGATTTTTTTATGATATTTTTTAAATAAACTTGTTTGCTTTATCTTAAATCTTATCTCAATGGCTACTCCTTTAGTCAGTTTTGAATTCAGGGGGTGGCCCTGGAGGAGACATCCCCCGGAGCAATGAGATGTCCCCTCCCGGAAGGTTTGAGATTTTGTATTTTCAACAGTCAAAAAGTGTAATTCCAGCTCCGGAACTCTATAATGTGCCCCCCCCCCCCCCGGAGTCACAGAAATCCCTTCTAAAGAAAAATGTCTGAATTCAACACTGCCTTTAGTGGTCGACCAACCAGAGGGTTCCGTCCCAAAAGGACCCCTATTGTGCCTCAAATATTTTTAGTCAAGCTGCAACACGTTTTTAAGATTTAACATAAGTATCGATCCTTTAACATTCAAACTTTCATATTATACGATTTACGTTGAAATGAAGTACAACATAAAGTTGCATTATTTGTAGTTTATTTCTCCAAATGCTCTATAAGAGTATGCTAAGAAATCGTGAAAATGGTTTCTCATCTTTAGATAAATTTAATCCTTTCAGAGAAAAAGTACGTCTCCTTAAGAAAAAGGATTACAATATAAAATGCAGTAAAAATGCTCGTTTGAAAAGGATATAAGAGTACATCTTATCAGAAAATTACAAGGAAATCTTAGAAGCAAAATATTTTAATTAAAAAATAGTCAATCAGGTATCGCTTTAAATTTCATTATTCACCTTGTTTTCTGAAACAAAGAAACAAACCTACGGAAGCTTGTGGCGAGGTTCATCTGCCTGGTCAAAATATCAGTATCAAAACATTAGAGAAGAGATCAGTTCCGGTTCTACCAGAAGGTTCTACTCTACGCACCACATTGCGTCTGCTGGAGAAAATAAGCTCTGCCCCCAGAAAAATGTAAATATATTAAATTGAAATGCAAAGGGTAAAATATTAATAATTTCGGTAATCTTTTATTACAATTTATACTGAATTATTTTGCCCCTTTTTTGAAGCTCTGGTGGAGTATTTTGTTTATGTTAATAAATATATTAAAAATTACAAATATTATTTTCAAAAAAACATTCTTCGTCATGAATGTTAGTGTGCGTTGGAAGTTTAACCTTGGGTTAAAGGGTGCCATAAAAGTAAAAATGGTTGAAAAACACTGATATCAAAGCAAACGCCTATTTTCTGGGCGCTCATTTGCGGTAGAGTGCCTAGCTACTCTTTTATAAGGGGATTCTTGTGGACGGGTGAGCTTTGAGTCCATTAGGTGTCCTAAATTCTCCAATTTGTACGTGAATGAAACCTATTTTGTCATTTCTTTTAAGTTTCGCAATGTACATATCTATCTCCAGGAATCTGGTTGTCATGATTATATTTGCTATGATACTACGTTAGGTAACTGTGGTTGTGTAGTAGCGGTATATTGTGCGGTAGAAGATGGAATCATTCGATTAGGAACGCTACTCGCCATCGGGTTGTGAGTTCTCTCTTGAAATTCGAGCCTCGTGCTGACTGCAAGTGGAGTTTTGTATTATTTCTTTCGATAAAGTCTTCGGCTGTGAGTTTTCACCAATTATTAAGAAGCTGGGGTTTCTGTTACTAAGAGTCATCGTAATCTGAGGAATTCCATTCATAGTGATATTAGCTGTTAAAGTGAATTTCTCATTTTCCTGCTGAACGAAAACGTGGTCGTTTGAAGCCGAGTCACGTAAGTTAAATTTGATAAGTTTTGGAAAAGATTTTTTCTCTTCTCAGAGTTTAGTGAGTTTATTTCCGATTGCCTGCAGTAAATTCAACCGCTTCACAGCTAATTCCCTGCTTATTATTAACCCTTAAATGCCTGGTGTTGCTTTTCGGCAACATTCCCAATTTAGGCTCTAAAATACCATTAGAATAATATTGAAGCTATAATGCCCAATGTTGCCAATAAAATACATTCTGAAGATATTATTAAATCGATTTTCAACATGTAGAAGGCAACACTTGTACTGTTTAAGAATAAAGATAAATTTATTTTTTCAATTGTTGCTACTTATTGTTTTTGTTTTGTTTGGAAGCTTGCGAAATACCCTATTTTGACCTGCAGTGAGCAAGTAAAATTTATTTCTTATTATAGCTCCTAACATTCTTGTGTGTTTAATATTATAGAAATTTATGAAGGGAAATTATTTTTTCAATTAAACACCGGTATTGCCGATTAGTAACAAACTGTTTTTTAGCCGTAAACTATACTTAAAACAAAATATGATTTTTTAAAGTATTTTTCCCATGATTTATTTAAAAAATGAAAGTCGAAAAACATTATTACAATTATTTTTAAAAAATCAGGCATTTAAGGGTTAAAAGAAGTTTTTACGCTTTTAGTAAAATCTGTAGATGGTCTCTTTTCCAGGAAACAGCCTGGAATGGTTTGGCACACATTTTAATAATAATCTCAAGAAAGAAAAACTGCATGACTTTTATATGTGTTAGACCACCATGTCTTACATTCTTTCATAGTAATCGGCTGGAAATTTTTAAAATGCTGTAATTAAAATAAACAAGTTGGAAATTGCACGTCAAACGTGGGAAATGAGGTGCGTTCGTACTATAACTAGTTTAATAAATATTTTTTGCACCGCATATTGTACTGAATGTATATTTTAGTGATCTTCATAAGTGAATATAAATTTCATTCTGTTCGAAAGACTGTAACATTATTAAAATGCACTTGGAATATCTTTTTCCCATTGGCCGTAATGTAAAGGAAAACTTTTGATTGTCCCTGTCATTAAAGATTAAACTATACATCCGATTTTCATAAAATTTGAAATGACACGATAAAATTTTGCAACAATTATATATTTAAATTTCAGACCATTCGGTTGGGTACACTGTCAGAAAAATTTGTCAATATACACTAAATTATTCCTCAATTTTTAACAAATAATTTCCGTACTCTAGAAAACATGTTTTATCCGTGAATTCTCCCCGAACGTCTAAAAAAGAGGGAAAAATCCCGTTCATTCCTAGCACGCATGCGTATTAGGTCTATTAATAATAAATCGGAATTTATTTTAAAAATGAAAAACCAAAAATTCTATAAATTAAGATTTCTAATTTAATTAAAAAATACAAACTTTTCGAATTTCAAAATAAATAACAATTACTTTTCTCATCCATTCAAAAGTACTCACAGTTTATTTTTTTATAGTTGAATAAAGTTAAATAAAGTTGAATTTATAAAGTTGTTTATAAATAAATATTCGCATTTAAAATATACTTTAAATGTACACATTTAAAAGATATTTTAAATAAAAGAATAAAAAAAATCGATATTACCCCCCAAAAAATCTTATCGAATAAAAATATAATATTCATATTTTACCTTTAGTAATCTACGTAAAAATATTTATAGTTGATATTTTATCTTATATTAATACTAAAGTATTAAAATCCCAGCCACGATCTCATTAAAGACGACATCTTCCCGAAATTAACATCAAAATTAGCTTTTTAAAGAAATTGATCAAGCTATATCCATCTGAAGCGAACATATTTACTTCAAAGCGTTTCGCTGTTGTACAGCTATGGCTCTGTACTAGCGTGCTCGTCTCGTAAGGCTAAGAGGGCTGGTTCGAATCCAACATCTACCGCTTTTACTTATTCCCAACTTTCTTCAATTGACGGATATATTACCTCCTGTAACGGAGGAAAAAAACGAATATTCGGAAATTCACAGAAATATGCCGGCAACACTGCTGCCAGTAGAATTTCCGTGAATTGAAGAAAGTTTTTTTGAGAGTGTAGTTTTCGTTCTGTTACATGCGGACGGACAGACAGACGGATAGAACGACAACTATAAGTGCTGCGTATTTATATAATTACAAACGCACCCAAATTGAGGTGAAAGTTCAAATAAAGTTTGTATTTATTTATTTCTTTATTTTGCTTGCATTATAAAAAGAAAGAAACAAAGAGCAGTACAAGCCAAGATAACTACTAAAAATACGCTATTAAAAGTTCAGAAAAGTAAACTAATTTGCGGTCAAATTAAAAAAAAAAGAACTCGTTTACTAAGATTTACATTTTAATAGAAAGTGAGATTATTTCACTAATCAACATGGATTGCTCATTTTGCATGTGTCTGATTCCGCAATATTCCATAATAATGCATCCATAATATAAAGAAAGAAAAATTCAGTGGCTTTAATGTTAGACTGCCGTTCTTTAAATTATTTTATAAACTATAGATCCGAATATAATATTCGTTACTCGCTTTCTTATATGTGTAGTTAAGATTTTAAAAAATAAATACAAAGGAAAATGTTGGTATCAGAAACAGTGATCGAAATTAAAAATACATGATTAAATTTTCAGCATAATTATCTAAAATGGTAAAACTGAAATCCAAGAGTAAGTTTATTTAAAAAAGAAACGTGTATTTTATGTGTGCCCGATTTAATAATAATTTAAAAAAGGACAAACTACTTGACTTTAATGTTAGACAGCTAATCCCCAAATTCTTTTCTCGGAAATAATTCGGAATTTTTAAAATGCTATTTACTTTCTTAAATGTCTGATTGAGATTTAAATAAAGTAAATAGCTCAAATAGAATTTATTAGTGTATTGTCATTTTCCCCCTTAAATATTGTTTGCGAATGATTTTGAAGAAAGAAAATTTTTTGAGGGGGAAAAAAAAGCATTTCTTCATACTTCGATTTTTTTTTTTTTTTTTTAAATATAAAACTCATTTACTTCGCAAATTTTCAGCCACTTATCCTTTTCAAATAATGCTTGCAACATCCTAAAGTTTCTTTCTGAAAAAAAAAAAAAATGTTATTAGCAAACTATTTTTTTTTTATTTTCTTCTAATAGATAAAACGAAATTAAAAATTCTTTTAACGTTGATAAAAAAAATTTAATTGCTTTCCGAACTCTTATTTTTCTTATATAAGCTGCAATAGCTTTTTTAAGGTTTGATTACAGATTTACGCATCTATTAATTTTTTTACATATTTATGAAAAAGATAATTTAAAATTAAAGGAAAGAATCTATCTCTATAGCCATAAATGTTGTGACAAAAGAACACCATTTGCAATTTTTTTTTCAGTTTTTATCATGGAGTTTGCCTTTTTAAGAGAAGTAGATATTATTATTGTTAAAAATTGGAGATTATATTTTTTACAGATTAATGCTTTAGCTTTAGCAATACTTAATATATGAATTATATAAAACTTTCTTTCTTTAAGACTTTTATTTAAACGACATTCACAATTTTCATATACACTTACTAGGTACAGTCGTAAAAAAAAGAGTGATAAACAGAGTACAAACTTCATACATTTTTATCTCCAAATTGTCACGAAAAGAAACAGAAATAGCAATTCGACTGGTAATTCGGGGGTAACAAAATCATAGTTTTAAAAAAAAAAATCGGGTTTTTTATTTATTTAATAAGGTATTAAATGGCTGCAAGGAACTGCAAGTTTCTAGCACAATTAAACTTCTAATTAGATTAGATTATGATTCATAATATAAAATTTTATGCTTTAACTAATGAAATTGCTACTAGTAATTGTAAAAATAACAAACATTTAAACTAAATAATTTCATTAGTTAATATTACAAATGACAAATAAAATATCATAACTGCTCTTCTTGCACTTGTATTTTGAAAAAATACTGTAATCGCATAAATCTAAACTTACACAAATGCATTAATATACTAATAAAAAGAATAATGAAAATTAATTACTAGATGTGTTAATTCATGCATATAAGCAGAAAATTTAATTATAAGAATAAGTAGTTATATCTACAATCCACATTAACTTTTCAAAATATTGATCAACTCATTCAGTGAGCATTATTGGCATTTAATGCTTTGAATTATTAAGAAACGTTTGCTGCCTTTTTCATCTCTAAATGTTTTTGTTTATTTGCCGTGTATCGGTCCAAAAATATAAAATATTCTCCCAACTTCTATTGCAGTAGCTATTGCTCTGCTTAACATTTTTATATTCATTAGTAGTCTTTTACATATTCTTTTAGAATGGCTAATCAGCAGATGTTATTTTTTCATTCTTCTTCAGCTCCAGTTTTTTGTTATTGTAAAAGAAAAATGAGGGAATAATAAATTTCTCTAGTTATGAGTACACCGGGAAACAGTGATTTTGCGGTGAGGGGTTCGAAAACGGATTTCGGGTAATTTTGGTCAGCGTAAAACGAAAATAATAGCAAACTTTCTGGATTAGCTCTCGTTTTTTAAATAAAGCCAACAATCCGATAATGTCACAAGTACAAAAAAGTAACATTAAATATGTAAAGATTTATTTTTTTTAATTTTTCATATTTTGTAACATTGTATTTTGGTTAAGATATGCGCAAGAGAAATATAGATTTAACATTACTATTAAAAACATTACCTGTATGATTTTCGAGAATTTTTTCTTCGGGACAGTCCAACAATAGTCAGCCATCATGTGGCGATCCCAACTTCCTAGGTTCCTTTGCTTCATTATTGTGATATCCTGGTGGAACCATTCACCTTGCTCTTCACTATAATCACCCAAGTTTCGAGGAAACTGTCTAAATGACTGTGTAAAAATTACTCCGTTCATATTAACTCCTAATCTTTCAAAATTTTGCAAGAACCATGATCCATTCCAAATAAATACTTTATAACCTATAATTATAAACTTATGTGTGTATCAAAATCGCCAAAAAGATGTAATGCCGCAGATTTTTCCCCCTATGTTATCTTATGTTTGCTGTGCTTATTTTATAGAAATTTCATTACTCAAGTGAAGTTATTTTGGGCAATGTATATTATAGCAAATTTAATGAAATATCAATTTTAAATCAAATAATTTTTATGTTTGGTAAAAACTGACAATTTACAAGTTTGCTGCACTTTATTGTTCGCAAGTTTAAAGAATTTTTTAAAGTTTGTCTTATTTATTTAATAGACAGAATATCTTGAAAGGCATTGCAAATTTTGTTCATTATAGATTTTAATATTTTTCACATCATTTTAAAGTTTAAAAAAATTATTATTATAATCAAGGATTTTTTTTTTAACAATCTTATTCAATCGTTGACACCGCACGGGAAATTATACCTTCTTTTTTATATATGTTGAAAAAAATAGTTTGGGGATCGTCTTCACACTAAAATTGTTCCAATCTCTGAAATTTCAAATGCGAAAATCTAATTCTAACTTCATGTTTGGCTTTTCAGATAAATTTTAACTTACCAAATGGGAAGTCATTAGATCAAGTGGTTAGGAATTATGAAGATTTAA
Source organism: Maratus speciosus (assembly GCA_963932465.1). NCBI lineage: Eukaryota > Metazoa > Arthropoda > Arachnida > Araneae > Salticidae > Maratus > Maratus speciosus. The sequence goes on along the minus strand of OZ010790.1, from coordinate 168,781,024 downwards.
AAAGTGGAATTCCTTATGCTCCTATTCATTTGTAATCGGTGCAAATATGCGAGATTGAAATGCGGTGTAACGTGAAAAAAAATCAAACTATCGAGGACTAGACTTAGACATCGAACTCATAAGAACTGGATTTCATTTTTAAACTTTTTTTATTCACATCAGGACAACACAACACGGCACATATAAAAATCACAGGACATATAAAAACTTAAACTTTAAATTCTGTCGGAGCTTGCTCGCCCCTCGGGCCCTCGCTGGTTCAAACGACCGTCCTCGGTCGCTTCAAAAACGCATCTCACTCCACGGACCCCTCTTAGAGTTTTTTTCAGTCCACCTAAATTGGCGACCACGTGGTAGTCTGATTAATCTTATTAAACAGTTTAGTTCTCCAAGTGCCAGGCAGCACTTCTCACCGAGAATTTATTTACATCATTAAAATCAGTTTACAACTTCACATCTAGAGAACGTGGATGCATTGACATGCGAATTTATAGTTAGGAATCTGCAGGGCCCAATTAAACAAGTTTATTACATCAAGTAGCCACCTGGTTTTTTGCATGAGCTCAGATGAAACGTCACAGCGGGTATATTTTAAGCATAACTCAAAAAGTACTTAACGGAATAAGCTGTAATTTTGGATTCGGATACTTAAAGCCTTTAGAAATCGATTTTTATTTTAAAAAGGGTATAGTTCATATTTTTTAATCGAAAATTAATTTTAAAGAATGTGTATTTTCAAAATAATTTTTGGAAAAAAAATTATGAATTTTGCGAAAATGCATTTCGAAGTTTAATAAAACTTTTAAAACAAATTTTACTTTAATGAATAAAAATATAGACATTAAAAATTTGTGACTAAAGCATTATAAGATAAACTTCACCGATCAAGTCAAATATGATGTCAACATTAGGTGTTCATATTGAAAAGTTCGGAGTTTGATATAATTTCAGAATGAAAACGAAGCTCTAATACTATTTATTTATTTAACATAAATTGAAGAAGATGTAATATCCATAAGAATGACTACTATCGTTTTTGTTTGTTTTTTTTGAGGGGGCGGGGGTGCAATTTGAAGATTTAAATTTTGTTTTTGTTTTCTTTAACTGTATGTTATATTATTTTAATGGTCCTTTTATAAGCATATATTTAAAATATTTCATTAAAATTACAAAAAATTTCAATCAGTTGTGTAAAATTCCTTTAGAATTGCTAAGCTTATTTGAATAATCGACAAATAACGCCTGTTTTAAAGAAGTTTCTCTGATTTAATAATCTCCAAACAGAAATTCCATATTCCTATAATGCAAGACTATCATAGCTTGTATTCTTTACTAAGAAGTAGCTCCGGACATTTTAATTGTAATTTGCTTTTTTAAATGCCCAAGTAAAATGACAAATACGAAGCTAAAGTATAAATTATAGTCGACAACAGTGATCAATAACGAATATATATTATTAAAATTTTAATAAATGTCAACTAATTTGATAAAAATGGAAATATAAGAGCAAGATTATTTAAATAATCTCCTATTTTCTATGTCCTCGATCTAATAAAGAAAAACTTGCGTTCTTTTAATATTAGACTATTATTGCTCAAGTTATTTTCTAACAGATGGATGTTATTATTTTAAATGCTATTTACTTTCTTAAATGTCCAATTAGGATGGAAAAAGAAAACAGCTCAAATAAAATTTATATTTATTACCACTTCTTTTTTTCCTTACATATTGTTTGCGAACGCTTTTGGGAGAAAAGTCCTTTGAGATGAAAAAGAAAAAAATGCATGTATTTCCAAATTGGAAAGAATTTTTATAAATTATTTACTTCGCACATCTTCATCCACTTATCACTTTAAAATATTGCTCACAACACCATAATGTTTTCTTCCATGAAAAAATTTATGTTGTTATTTACAAACTATTTTTTAAAAATGTCTTCTAATAGATAAAACGATATTAAAAATTTTTCTTTAGCGTTGGTAGAAAATTGAAAATGCTTCCCGAATTATCACTTTTTATAAATAAGCTAAGTTTCTCTTTTGCCCCTTTTTTTTCGCATATACTAATTTTTACAAATTTATATGCAAGATAATTTGTACTTAAAGAACAGCATTTTTTTTTTACCCCGTAACTTAAAAAATTGGAGCTAAATATGCATTTTCTTCTTTTTGACAAGTAGCGTTTTTATCACGGAGATTGAATTTTTAAAGGGAAATAATTTATTATTATTATTGTTTATAAATGAAGATTAATTTTCTTCACAGCGTTATATTTACTGGTTAGCTTTACTTTAAGAACTAGTTTTTTTTTCTTTCATTATTCAATTTACGCAGTAATCACAGTCTTTGTTTCTACCTGAAAATATCTAATAACAAACATAAACCCTACATAGATTAATAACATAGATTTATGAGCTAGGTTTCTTTTTTTCAAATTTTATATTCAGATTAAGAAAAAGAAACGATTTTGTAAGATTTAGACAGTTTAAGTGATATTATCGTAGGAGTAATAGGTCAATAATGTAAGAAAAACGTTATAGAACTCACTACGCATGCGTTATATCGGGTGTACATAACTTAATACGCTGACGGACACTTGTATACACTATATGGCCAAAGGTGACCGGTCACTTTCGATTTTTGACGTTTTGTTGACTATCTAGAAAAATACATGAGGCATTAACCTGAAACTGCAGATGTGTAAACAGTATAGTATATGTCATATATTTTTGCGAAGATTTTTTCTCGAAACACTATAGGAGACCGTCAAAAAATTGAAAAAGAACGAATATCTTTTGGATAACCCTGTAACAACTAATGTACCAAAAGTGTTCAAACTCGAAATTATTAATAAGTGGCTTATTGTAATATACTGTGTTCATTTTCATGAGAATAGCATGTATACTTGTAGAGAAATTATGGTTTATATAAAAACAGTCCCAAATTTCGCCAAGTTTTTTGCTTATAATTTCCAGAGTTCTTAATATAAAAAAAAGTTTTTTTTCAGACAATATGACGAACAACATCGTACACAATAATCTGCAATCAGATATAAAAAATAATAAAAATTGGAGGAAAAATGAGCAGGTATACTAAAAAATGTTTCACTGCGCATGCGCGAACGCAATCAAAATAAAATGTGCATAGTGTGTTAGCTAAATGCATACAGCAACTTTTGTAAAAGTCTCAAAAACATAGTTTGAAAAGTCGGATAATAATCGTTTATAGAATAAGCTCAAAATCCTTTGTTCCCAAAATGAAGCAAAAAGATGAGGGGTTATATCATATAACCATTTATTAGTGCCAATACAGCATACACAATATTGCAATTTCTACTGTATTTGGATACAGCCCCTCATCTTTTTGCTTTCTTTTAGGAATAACGGATTTTGAGCTTATTCTACAAACGATTATTATCAGACTTTTCAAACTATGTTTTTGAGACTTTCAGAAAAGTTGCTCTATACATTTAGCTAACACATTATGCAAATTATATTTTGATTACGTTCGAGCATGCGCGGTGAATCATTATTTAGTAAACCTGCTCATTTTTCATACAATTTTAATTATTTTTTTCATTCTGATTGCAGGATATTGTGTACAATGTTGTTTGCCATATTTCCTGAAAAGAACTTTTTTTTATATTAAGAACTTTGAAAATTATAAGCAAAAACCTTGGCGAAATTTGGGAATGTTTTTGTATAAACCTTAATTTCTCTACGAGTATACATGCTATCCTCATAAAAATGAACACGGTATATTACAATAAGCCACTTATTAATAATCTCGTGTTTGAACGTTTTTGGTACATTAGTTTTCACAGGGATATCCTAAAGATATTCTTTCTTTTGCAATATGTTGACGGTCCCCTATGGGGTTTCGGGAAAAAAAATCTTCGCTAAACAATATGACTTATACCATACTGTTTACGCACCTGCAGTTTCAGGTTGATTCCTCATGCATTTTTCTAGATATTTGACAAAACGTCTAAAATTGCAAGTGACCGGTCACCTTTGGCCATATAGTGTATTATAGGTACCACTTAATTTTAATTCCTAAATTGGCACCAATATTTTAAAACTAAATTTTGCATTATTTAATGTACATGAAGTTAAGCTAGTTGCAACGCAACTAGGTAATCCATTCAGCTGCTCACATTGTTCCATTGTTGCTTTTACTTATTTTCATATATTTCTTCATGTAAATCCTGGTGTCAATCAATCATTATGCCACATAGTGAACTTCGCTTTGATGGCTATAGACGCAAGTGTCCGTCAACGTGTTAATATTCCAATTCTACAAGGCTATTAAAAGAAAAAAAAAAGTGCAACCTTGTTGTTCATTAGAAATCAAAAATAATAGTTGAAAGTTTACAAAGATACGCACCGGTGGATTGGTCACCAAGCACCCTAGGACATTTCTCTTCATCAGTGGCCTCCTCGCAGACCTGACATCACTACACTGTTAAAAAAAAAACCATGGACTTCTTTTTGGTAATGAAAGATGTAACTTTCATTGCAGATGTGAAACTAATCGTGTTGTAAATTAAAACTTTTCATTCTCAAAAGGAATCTATTCCGTTTCAGAAAAGGCAACTGGTTGCCTTTTCCAAAACGGAACGTGCCTGAATTTTTTTTACAGTGTACATGTGATTTTTTTTTTTTTTTTGAGGGGTAGTATGATCAAAAGTCAAGTGTTTGTTCTACCGCTACCAACTGATGTTCACGAACATAGGCCATACATTTCTGCAGCCATTCAAAGAGTCGCACCACACATGCTGAGAAAAGTATGGGATGGGTATCATACCATCTCGATATCGTTCGTGTTTCTAGAGGAGTTCACATTAAACACTTATAACTGTGTTGAATTTAAATTTTCAAGTGTTACTTTTGATTTCCGATGAACAACAAGGCTGTACTTTTTTTGTTTTCTTTTAATAGACCTGTAAATTTTGTATAATCATTTATGTACACCCTGTATAATTGTAATTTTACTTTAATAAAACAAATATTTAAAATGTGTGATTAAATAAAATATTGATGCGGCACTCAAAAACATAATCTGTTGCTTTTTACAGCGAAAATGTGTCTTTAAAGATGCCAGTATTTAAAATCTAACTAAATCTTAAACGTTGTGAAATATATTTAGGTGAAATCTTTAATAATGTTCCGGCTTCTACATTTATTTTTTTAAACATTATCTACTAATTCTTTCACAGGATAAAGAAAAGTAAGTAAAATTGTCTGTAGAGATACGATGCACAAAAATGTTTGATTTTACATGGAAAAAATCTTAATTTACCCCTCCCCACTCCACTTTTCGAACACTCAAGAGATTTTCATTACTCTTTTATCATTTTTTTTAACTAGGGGGCTCGGCCCCTACGAGCTACACTCGTCAACCCCCGTTCAGACAGTTTCTAAAAGCACGCTAATTTGATCGGCTTTAAAAAGATTTCGAAAGATTGAATTATAATTTGAAAAACAGTGGCGATCTCCCTATAAACGGATTTCTATTAATTTCTCTTTGAATCGGGAATTTTAAGGAAAAATCCGCTGCTGTTAAAAGATACTATGGCTGTTTTCCTCTTTGATTAAATAAAACCTGTTAAACATTTCAGAAAAAGCTAATATAAAATGAATTAAGTAAACAGAGTCTTTGTCTCCCGGTATTTTTTAACAAAACGAAAAGAAAGTTCTTTTAAATAAGACATTTTAAGCGGTCTCTCATGTCAAGCACACAAGTCGTATGTTTGTTGTTCAATAACTAAATAAATAAATGAAAGACATTTTAAATGTATCGTTTTTAATGTCACGCAATTTTCACCAAACTTTAATTTCTCTTTTTAATATTCACGTGAAAATACTTTTGTTAGAAATGAAATATTATTTGCGCTGTCCCAAAAAAATAGTTGAAAAGTTCATCTCGAAATATCAAATAAATGTCTCGCGCAATTTTTAAATTTAAACTGTTTTGCAATATTATTTTTTGTTCATTTTACGTAATAAGTGCAATGTGACGTAAATGTGACGTGATTTCTCCTATTTAAGACTTCTAACGCATGTTAATGAATTTATTATGTGACAATATCCTTTCTCTGTTAAAATTCCCGTGTAAATATAGTTTTTATGAAGGAATTTTCAATAAGTTCCTGCTTTTTATACGTAATTATTTAATTCTAATTTGAAAGTTTTTTTTCTGTTTATAACAGTCACGTGTAAATAAATTTTTAATTTGAAGCAAACATTATTGTTTGCGCTGTTCATACAGTTGGCAACAGGTTAAATTAGTACAATTTTCTAAAATAAATAAAAAATATCTCTCGAAATGCTGAACATTTGAATTTAAAATAGAAATAAAAGCTGAAAAAATGAGTCAAATTAAAAAAATAAATGCATTCTGCACACCGGAAAATTATAACGTATAAAATGACCTAAAATGATTAAATTCCGATGTATAGTTTTTGCCCCTATAAAACTTTTTTAATGGAACGACTTTGTCCAACTTTAGCATTAAATATCTCTTTAAATAATTCTTCGATTTGAAAACTGTCTGCATCAGCGTGTTTATCAAACATTTCTCTATAATACCGCCGATTTTCATATTTTTGTATAAAATATTTTTCTTAATATTAACGGAGAAAGACCTCCGGTCACAAAAAATTCAAAACCGGCGGCGGCGGCGGCGGCGGCGGCGGCGGTGACAGCGTAGGTTACTTTTTTTTAGAATAGAGAGAAACTATGTATTCAAATAAATAGAAATTACTTAGATTCTAATTTTACAAAGGTGAAATATTTCCACTTCTGAAGACGTCCTCATGTTAGAAAATAAACGTCACTTTCATTTACAAAGCTCAACCTTTTTTAAAAATGTATGACGTAATTTTCAATAAATTTTCATTTCTCACATGCTGAAATTAAGACCTGTTATTTAAAATAAATATTGAAACTGAATTTACAGTCATACTAATGAGAGATTTAGGTTAAGATGTTTCACCATTTTTCCTAGACAACCTGCAATTCTTAAATTTCCCTATTGTTTTATCTCATTAAAAAAAAAACTCACTGTAATTTATTTTTTTACTTTTTAAGGAAGGAGGGAAGGTTTATTTAATTAAGTCACGTTCTAGTGAAACATGATTCTTGTATCAACATCAGATGAGCGTGAAAAATAAAAATATTTAATTGAATAATTGAGTTAAAAGAGAAAATTCTCCTCGGTTTTCTTTGCTCAGAAAATGGTTGAAAAATGATTTAAAATTGTTCAGATACCAAACCCGTTGACAGATTTGTACGAAAATGAACAGAGATCTTGCGACAGTGGCCTGTAACAAATTCACCATATTGGAGCTAAACCGAAAACAAAGTTTGAGCGCTGTCGTGTTTATTCACACACATACATACATGGCTGCATCATTAAAAAAAAAAACACCGAAAACCGGACTCTGGAGGCCAGAAAACGTATGAAAATACCAACATACACACATACATACGAGTAAATATAGAGTTATTGTAAAAGTAACGAAAATGGAGTCAGGCAACATCAAACCTTAAAAATATGCAAAATGTAGTTCCTTACACTATATGTTTCGTAAAAGTAAAAAATGTCAGGAAGGACATCAAAAATGTGTATTTATTATGAACTTTATGTTACTTTAACAGGTTTTCAAAAACTGTAAACAACACTGTAAAAAAAATGTCCGTTTATTGTGGTATTATTACGGAATTTTTTTTCTTCGATGTAATGATTTCGTAAATTTATCAAAAATTAGCGAATATGAATTTAGGAATATCTTCGACAGATAATAGTGCTAAAAGTTTATTTAATTTGTCCTTTTCGCTAAGGCTTCGGTTTTTGTTTTGTTTTTTACTCTAAAATTAATTTCCATATTTTGCTAGCAAAATTTTGTATTTTTACTGATTTTTTTTTCTTTTACACTGTAATAATAAAAATAAATCTAACAGCTTTAGAGTAAATAAAAATTTAGAATTACCTGTCAAAGATATTCTCAAGTCCATACTTTTTGACGCTTTCAACAAATCAATTTCATCGAAAAATGTGATTACGTAAATATACGGAAATTGTATTGAAAATGAACGATAATTTTATATGTTTTTACACTGGATATTTAAAATATATGGCTAAAACATCATATATATGGCTAAAACATCAAGAGATATCAGATTAATTTATAAAAAATGAAATACCAGGGGAAAACTATTTAAATAATCTACAAATAACGCCTATTTTGTATACACACGATTTAATAATAATGTCGAAAAGCAAAACCTACGGGACTTTAATGTTAGAATAATATTCCTTCCATTCAAAAGGCTATTTTAAAGGCTATATCCTTTCTTAAACCTATAATTAAGATAGGAAAAAAATATCTCAAATAAATTTTAAATATATTACCTTTTATTGTGCACCGTTTGCGGACTCTTTTACAATTACTTTTTTACGTAATTGGAAATTATTTTTATAAGGCATAATATTTATTTCACACTTTTCAGCCACTTATTCCTTTAAATTATTGCTGACACCATTATATTGTTTTCCCTGCAGAAAAAAAATGTATTAAGAAACATTTTTTTAAAATTGTTTTCTAATAGATAAGTGAAATTAAAAAAAAATCTTTTGCGTTGATAGAAAATTTGAATTGCTTCCCCAGCTATTACTTTCCATAAATAAGCTGTAACAATTTTCTTTTTTTAGTTTTGATTACAGATTGACGTAAATTGTAATTTTTCCATATTTATCTATAAGATAATTTGGTGTTAAGGAAAAGCACTTTTTATTTATTTATTATGTAACGTAAGTCGAATCCAAAGAGCATAATGTGCAATTTTCTTTTTGGCAGACAGCGTTTTTATCATGGAGATTGCGTTTTTAAAGGAGAAAATGTATTATTACTGGGGAAAAAAAACGGAAGAAACAGGAAGAAATGGAAAAAACCAACAGAAAACAAAACATATGTTCAAAATTAAAATATATTACTATATAAAAGTATAATTATATGAAAGCATAATTATATGAAATCTAAATTGAAAATTTAATTACTATTTAAAATATTATTTTTAAAAAAATAAATATTTTTTAATAACAACTTTAAGTTTGGCAGGTATCTACTGATGATGTTTTTTACAATTTTAGGGGTAGGGAGAATGGTTTTTTCATCGTTTATGACATTTCTGTAAATATATATATATCTACCAATCCTTTATTTTTCGTATAAAAATTCTTTATCGTTTAAGGAATATTATGCTACACTTTAAATAAAGAAATTTGTCTTTGAATCTGATTCCCGTTTTTATTTATACTAGCATGTATATCTCATATCTCAATACTGAATTTAAAAGACTAGTTAAAAGACTTTTTTGCATAGGTACTATCTCAGATTATTTATTATTATCATAGTATTTCTTATCGCCTCTTTCATTTGCACCTGACCTTACACACCTTTAATGTATTATTGTCTCCTCATATAGTTTACACAGTAAAACAGATGTAAACACTTGTATTTAAATAATCTGTAAAATAAGTTTCATCCTATGATAGGTAAAGGATTCATATACCTACTTAGTACCACTTACTACTACTTACTGGTACTTATTATTATTAGTTAAATAAATGTAACTAATAATAATAAAAATATGCTTGTTAAATTAAAATAAATTTAACTTTTAATGCGTTTTGTGTGTTTTGGATAAAATTTCTTTTCTTCGGATGTCCATTGATTCAAAAGCTTTAGTCAGGTGTGCTATCCTGCTAAAAAACTGATCTAATTGTTGATTTAGCATATAATTAAATTTTTGTTGTTCTAATTAAATTTTCTTAGGGTTATCTATAAGAAAAATACATTTATTGTATCTCACAAAGTTGCAACTTATACTCTAAATTCGGTAAAAAAGAACAGTTTCTTCCATTCTGCCGCTTAGAAGAAACCTATTTCTTTTTTTCCATGGTTTTTTCCGCGTTTTTTTCCACTTTGGAAGAAACTTGCCAACCCTGATTTCAGGTAAGATTTAAGTATATAACATATCGTTCTACATTGCTTATTTAAATAGAATTATGGGGGAAAGTTTTATAATCAGGTGAACCCGACTGTGAAAGATTAGCCTTTAAAGCTTCTTCTGAATAGATTTTAATAGAACTTGCACCCTTAGCTAGATAATTTTTCAGGGAAGGTTTCGGTACATTGCGTACATTGCATATCATTCTACGTTGCTTACTTATATATAATTAGAAGGGAAAGTTTTATAATCAGGTCATTACGATTAGGAAAGATTGGGCTTTTTAAAAGATTCTGCTGAATGGATTTTAAGTGAACTTGCATCCTAGCTAGATAACTTTTCAGAGAAGGTTTCAGTACATCACACATCGTTCTACTTTGCTTAATTAAAGATGAAAGTTTATGAAAAAATAGCCTTTTAAAAAAGTTCTACTTGAAGGATTTTGATGATGCTTGCATATTTAGTTAGACATTTTTTCAGGGAGGTTTTAGTATATTGTATATTGTTCTATCATTCTTTACCAAATCCTACTTCAACTATTGAACTAAAAGGGTTGTCCCTTAATAGCCCAAATTTTTGTTTGCTACATTACAAAATATAATAGCACAATGGCATTCATATAGTTTTGAGCAATGGTGGAAGGACATTGCAGGTAAATGTTCATAATGCTTTAAAACACGATGTCAAATTCACCGATATATTTTGTTTCATTCAAGGTTCGTTTGAAGAAACCGACCCCTTTAGCGGGTGATGTTAATATAAAAATTAATAAATTTATTTTCAATTTATACGTTTACGTCTCGAAATCTCGAGATTTAAAGGAGCATTTCTGAAACAAAAGTTTCATTTGCTGCCCGTAATTTTCGGAAACGTTTTTGTGTAGATTTTTATAATCAGTTTTCTTAACCTTGTATCAACATGAAACATCGGTTTTTCGAATGCTATCAATTCTCAGGTAAACATTTTCATCTTCAACCAACAAGCATGCTATATTAGTTAAATTAATATTAATATTAAAATTAGCATCATTTTGTTACACTTACAAGTATCATTTCTGCAGAAAATTTTGAGAATTACTAGCATCCAAAAGTCAACTATTCTAAGTTAAAAAAACGGATTAAGTTTTTCTGGTTATTAAGTCTGGCTAAACCTGAAATAAAACTTTCTTATTTTATGAGAATTAGTAGGGTACCTTTATGAGGCAAGTTTCATTGAATAATTTAGGAAAAATTTATCTCATATTTATTATGCATATTTAATTATACATTATTATTTACTTGACCATTACTTTTATTATTTTAATCATTTTTAAATGGTATCTAAACTATAAAAACTACTCGAAAACTTTTCCAAAAATTACGGCGGCAAAAGAAATCTGTTTCAAAAGTATTTCTTAAAATCTTGGAAAACTATTGTTTTCTGTGTTTCTGAACATAATTAAATGCTTGCTGGAATCTCCGGTAACTCAAAAGTAGTTACATTCTATTTGCATAAACCTTCTTCCTAGATCAAGAAATCAATCAATCAATCTCTCTCTCTCTCTCTCTCTCTCTCTCTCTCTCTCTCTCTCTCTCTCTCTCTCTCTCTCTGTGTCTATCTGTCTTTCTTTCTTTCATTGCACTCTACTATCATGACAATGATAAATCAAAAATGCAAGAATAATGTCGGGTAATTCAGCAAACCTACATTATATTTCTTAAATTCTATTTTATTAGTCACATATTAAATATATGCGACTATAACTTGAATAAATATCAATCGATTCCGTATAATTGAAACACAAAAGGTTTCCTTTTGTGCTATTTAATGAATAAACAACGAAAATATTTTTCTCTGCGTGTTTTTTTATTTAAAAAACTGAAGAAAATAAATTCTTATGAGTTTAATGTCAAAGTACGGTTGCTTCCAATATTTTCTAGTAAATGAATACGAATATTTCCAGCGCCATTTACATTGCAAAATGTTTAATTGAGGTGGAAAAGGTGTTTTTAAAAAATGTTGTAATTAAAAATCGTGATCGATATTTAAAACATGCGACTAAAACTTCGGAAAATACTGACCTAATTTGGTAATATAGCAACATATATATTCATACATATATATACATATATGTATGAATACATATGCATACATATATGTATGCATATATATTTAACAACAATTTAAAGTTTTAATAAAATTGTTATAAAATGAAAATCAATATTATTTTAATAATCAGAAGCAATCGCCTGCTTTCATTGCATCCTGTAAGGTTTTCACTATCTCCTGATTAATCTGGTAGCGGAAGAGATAGGAAAACTTTTTTGTCTAACCTTTGAATTATTTTATTCTTGGATAATTAAGAATATATACATTTTTCATATACATTATATATACAGGGTTTTCAGGTTCGTGTTCAAATTATAATAAAAAATGGCTTTTTTCCACAAAGTCTATTTGTGAATAAAAGTCTCTAGACATATGAGACTGATGTCTCTGTAAGAAAGTTTTTATCGATGCTCTAAGTTCAACAGAGACTGATGTCACTCGAAGGATACTCGCTAACCTAGGCTATCTACGAGTCTCTTCGACCAAGTCCATTCACTCTAAGTCCAGTCGCTCCTCTCGAGCGACTCCAAGTCCTCCGGCTGGGAATTATTCCCGACCTCTCCGTATGCGATCCAGAACAAGACTCCTCTCCACTCTCAAAATCCGTCCCTCTCATCTTCATCTTCTCTCAGCCCTCCAACCGCACGAGATCTTCCTCCTCCAATCGGATAAATCCCTGCTTCTAATAGGAGCCTCTTTGTTTCTCCGTTGGCGCCGTTGCCATCTTGTGTCTCCGAGATGCTGAAACTTTCTTCCCTGGAAGGTCGCTTGTAGGAGAAAACGATCTGTAAGGGATGGACCGTGAATAATTTTTAACGTCAGTAGACACTGGACCTAAGTCACCTCGAAATATTCTCTTTTTGTACCTTCAAGATGAATGGGTTTCTACCCGTGGGAACCTAGTCAGGTTGTGAAGTCTTGATACAGGCAAAGTTCTGTTAATCAATTTTTTTTAATTAAGCCAAGACTTTACAATCCGATTTAATTATACTTTGATAGATTTTATAAATTTCTGAAACAATGGAATCGGCTGGATTCGAACACTGGATCATCCGTTTTGAAACTGGAGACATTACTGTAGCACCAGTAATGCTTTATTATGTGGACGCTGTATTTTTCTGTAACGTTTCCTTAGTGATCTTCATTATAAAATCGGTTGCAAAATGTTTTGAAAATGGTTTAAATGTGTAATCCGTCGACGAATGTTTCCGAAAATCCACCCAGTTCTTGAGAAGATGCTCTATAATAAATTCGTGAAATGAGATCTCAATCGGAATTAACATTCATACAAATCATGATTACAAGACTTTTTTACATCATGCAAGGTATCGTAAACTATAGACTATATAATCACGATAAACTAGTCGAATGTGCTAATTCCAGAACTTTCATATTTCTCATACATGTTAATATTTCAGAAGTTGTTACACATGTTAATCCTTCAGTGTTATCACTTCAATATTACACCATCTTTAATTTTCATTTTAAGTTTCTGCTTCCTTTTAATTCTCGGAGAAAAAATGAGTTAATCTCAATCATAATATGTAATAAAATCAATATTTTTCGTTATTCTGTTGTACACCAGCTGCTTGAGAATCACCGGGTTAGTTGGATGCGAATTGCTTACGACTGCATGAACAGTCGATGTACAACATAACTATGAGAAATCAAGAAAAATCGCTATTACAGCACCTCCTTCTGTGGATTGTTCCCAAATTCACCTGGGACCTGCTGGCCATAACCAAAAACATGCTACACACTGTTCAAAAAAATTAAGGAAGCAAGCAAAAAAGTGAAGAGAACAGTGCAAGACAGCCATGCATGGGCATAAAATTGAGAGTAACATGTGTATCAATGAACAATACAGAAAAAAAGACGAAAAAAATTGCAAGAGAGCTTTAATTCTTTGAAGAACGCGATGTAATAGAATAGAACGTGAAAACGTGGTTTAGGGCAACAATTTGGTTAGATGAAAATGACAAAAAACGTACTGTTTAAAAATAATGCAAGGTATTTAATATGGCGTTCGGTCCCTTCGAATAGATATAACTGTCGCATAGCTGTTTCCCATGGATTCGACAACATTATCGATAAGTTTTTGGAGAGTATTGTTCCACTTCTCAAGAATTGCAATATCCAAGTCCAGGACAATAAAAGGAAGCCTCAGTCTCGTTGCAATGCATCGTACGAGTGTGTCTGAAACATGCTCGACCGGATTCAGGTCAGGAGAGCGCGTTCGCTATCCCATATGCCGTATTATTTCAACTTTAAGCATGTTCTCAACAAGACGGGCTGAATACAGTCTGCCATGATCATGTATGAAAAAGGATGAATCATCAATTGCTACGACTTTAAATACGAAATGACGTCTCTGAATCACGTCTGTTTAACTTCCGGCCGTTAAAGTACCATTCCGAATGATATGCAGGACCGTATTTCCACTTATGCTGATTCTAGCCCATAGCATCAACCCACCTCGTCTGTAAATGTGATCTTTCCCGAACGAATGTGGGATTATTTTGAGTGCCCCTTTCTCTCCATGCCAAAACGCATTAGATGCCACATCCAGAATAAATCGGGACTCGTGTGTAAACAGAATTTGACTCCGACAATGTTGCCTCCGAACTCGATGTTCAGTTGGCAACCTTCTTTTTGCCGCAGAGTTGCTTGAGGTCAACTGAATACAGACCATTGGCTTACGTGCATAGAGACCATCCTGATGAAGCCTATTTCGGACTGTTTGGCTGGACACACTTCGTCCTGTAACCAAGAACAACTGTGTTTTCAGCTGAGTAGCATAGCTCGTTCCGTCTCGACAAGCTGTTAACAGGATATATCGGTCATCAATTTCTGTGTTAACACATGGCCGTCCTTGCCCTTGTCGATCTCTACCATTCCATGTGTTTTGGAATCGATTCCACAGCCTTGCATTGACGCTTCTTGCGCTTCCAACACCGTCCGCTACACTTCGTTGTGTTTTTTCCCAGTTTCAACTGTCCCGATAATACGCCAAGCCATGGATTCAGGTAAATAACATTGTTCTGACATCTACAAGTCACCTTTTCTCAAAATACAAGCTGAACAATTGAATTTTGCAACTGAGACAGTGAAACAGACGTTTCTGCAAAATCCCGATTTCTACACTTATCTCCTTTTTCTACTTTTTGATGTCATAAATTTTAATTTGCATGCGAAGTTTTTTTTGTCTGTTTTCCACTACGCTTTAAAGTATGGATGTTTTATTTTACGTTACTTATCGGTGTAAATATTTGCGTAATTTTGTTAAAACCATGTGCTCCCCTAATTGTTTTGATCAGTGTTTGAAATTTAGTTCAATTTTACGCATAACTTCATAAGCTTTTCGATGATACAAAGCAGACATACGGACAGACAGACATTTTGTATAAACATGTTTTACGGGATCTCTGACCTCTAAAACGCACTGTAAAAAAATCTCTAATTTTTAGAGAAAGAAAATTGCCTTTTTTACAGAAAAAACTGTTTTAAAGAAAAACAGTTTTTTCTGTAAAAAAGTGGGTTTCGTAATTTTTACAGAGTTGCAGAAAAAAAGCTGTTTTAATGGAAAATTACACGTATTTCCTGTAAATTAAACGGTCTTCCACTCAGCCAAAATTTGCAGTTTTTTCTGCCAGTTTCACGGATTTTTTTTTTTTTTTTTTTTTTTTTTTTTTACAGTGCGTGTAAATCCTTCGGATACCGGAAGTCGAAAAAAATTTCGATTTCAATTGCTTCTTTAGAAAGAAAAAAGTAAAAATATATGATTGCTATTTCAGTAAGTATCATCTAACTTGACATAATTTAAATGCGAGAGAATGATTATTTAAATTTAGATATTTAACAAGAAATGCCTTTATACGGGTGAGGAGGGCGGGTTCAATTTAATAGTAATAACAAAAAATTGCGAAGGACGAAAAATTCCGTCCATTAATGTTCCATTCTTTACATTCTACGAATGTTTAAAATGTTATTTACTTTCTTAAACATCTAATTAATATAATAAAAGTAATAAACTCAAATAAATTTTATATTTATCATTTTATCCTTGAGATATCTTTTGGGAAAAAAATACTTTCAGGGGGAAAAGTGCATTTCTCCCTAATTGGAATGAATTTTTATAAATAATGATTTACTTTGCACATCTTCAGTCACTTGTCTTTTTAAAATATTGTTCACAATACCATAAGGTTTTTCTTCCGGAAAAAGTTTATGTTGTTACTAATAAATTATTTTAAAAAGATTTTCTTATAGATAAAGCGAAATTAAAAATTATTCTTTTACTGAAAATTTGAATTGTTTCCCAAACTATTATATATTTTCTAAATAAGCTGCTATATTTTTTTTCATTTTTCATTATAGATTAATGCTACGATAATTTTAATACATTTATGTGTTAGATAATTTGGAGCTAAAAGAAAGCATCTATCCCTTTTTTTTTTTCTTTTTTTTTTTTTGTAGCTTTAAGTTCTGAGCTAAAGTGATTTGCAATTTTTTCGTTTTGGCAGACAGCATTTTTATCAAAGAGATTGCATTTTTAAAGGCGGTTAATGCATTATTTCTGTTGAAGACATGTAGATTTTTTATATTTTTTTCATAGTGTTATATTTTATCGTTACCAATACTTTAGAAAGTGGGTATGTTTTTTTTTGTTGTTGTTTTGTTTTTTTTAACGTTGCAATTTATTTAATATTTACAATATTGTATTACAAATGAAAATTACCTATCACAATGAATAATTGCATCTATTAGCATAGTTTTACGAACTAATTTTTCTTCTTAACTTAATTATAATCACAGTATTAAGCAGGGAAACGTGTTTTATAAGGTTCCGTGTTCTTAGAAGACATGTTTGTCTCTCGGTCTGTTTTCTTCTTCCTCCGGCTCTAAATTTCTTAAAAATAGACCGATCGCTTTTACAACTTTTGTTAATATACTAAAATTTAGTTCAGCTGAAAAACACTTAAAATGATTAAAAACAGTATTATTATCTGTAGAAGTTTATGTAAAAGAAGTATGAATATGTCAAATATCGTTTTCTATAATATAAACCTTCTGTGGTGAACCTCGATAATATACCGGGTGTTTCTAAGTCAGTTTCGCCTCGAAAAACTGTTGAACCAAGTAAGAGCTACAGACATAAATATTGTGCCTAGGTTTAGAAAAACAGGAATTCTGTAGGCAATTACATCTCTCAACAACCCTAATAGTAAATTCTGAGTATAAAGATCGTATCTCTAAAACTACAAGAAACAATATACAGTAAAACACCTTAAAGCGACCACGTTCTGTTCCAATAAAAACTGGTCGCTCTGAGAGGTGGTCTTTTAACGGAGGTCATGTTTAAGTCTAGATTATAATTGTTGAAAAAAGGTAAAAGTAAATGTTACTCAAATTTATTTTTCACATAAGGAAAAAATATGAAAATGTAAATATCAAAAGAAAAGTTAATTACATAAGTTAATTAGTGCAGAGTTTAAAAAATGAATACATTGATGTTTGCTTTGATTTTACGGTTTTATCTTCTATAACTTTTATTTCAAAGTCCAGTAAATAAATGCAATTTTTTTTTTTGGGGGGGGGGGGGGGGACGAGAACAAATTATGACGATTTCATTAATTTATCTATTTCTTTGAGAGTTTCCTAACATAATAGGGCAGGGGAGTTTATTGACCGTCCTCCTTACTTTGTCATCAGAGTTAAAATAATTGCCTAAAAAGGCACAAAGGTGTTTAAACGCTTAAAAGTTACCGGAATAAATAAAAATTCTAAACTTAGTTTAGAAGTTTGATGAATAATGCGCTCTCCGGAATAATTATTCTAATAAAACCTTCTTCAAGCGACCAGGAAAAAACGGAATTTGTTTCATTTTCCTCAAAGAAATTGGTCGCTCATGGAGGGAGTTCAACTGGGTGGTCTCTGAATAGAGGAAAAATTAGTATTTTGACTTTGGGAATAAATTTCGTTCCATGAAAAAAATGGTCATTCAAGGTGGTGATCGCTTAATGGAGGTGGCCACATAGGGAGGTTTCACTGCATAAAGCTCAATGACTAAGCTGTAGATCATCATCAATTAAGTAAGAAAAAACATATTGTCCAAGCATATACAAAGAGTCGCCATCACGGATAAAAATATCCAAGACCGATGCGAGATATTTTGTTTGAAAAAAATAAGTAATAAAAATCAATCAATTAATTTTACAATTTTAAATACTCGCATTTACAGAAAAAAAATGCCTGAGCATTAAAAAATAACTTTTAATTAAAAAACAAAATTAACATACAATATCTTTTTTTTTTTTTTTGTCGTCTGTTTTATTTATTTGTACTACGCCACAGAGTTTGCTTCATATTTGCATGCGGTTACGTTCTGGTTCGATAAAATTGCGTTTGTATACATTTAGGGTATCTGCCTGAACTAAAATGGTGGTTTTGGTGAAATTTTTCGAAATTTTCTCTATTGTATTACTTGAAAGAGAAATATTAATTGACATTTCTAGATTAATTTTATAGATAAGAAACAATATAGATAAGAAATCTTTAAATGGGATATCTGGAAAATCAATTTTTCCGTTATTTCCATGTTCGATAAATTCCATTACATAAAATGTTTTAAAAATATTTCAGTGAAATTTTATCAGAATGCTTTCCATATTGCTCACTATATTCTGAACTGCAATATAAGCTGTATGTGACAATGTAATTATTTTATAGATACTCGAATCTAAAAAAATGGTAATTTTTTCCAAATAATATGCATTTTCTGACATATTTTGAAGTTAATTTTGAAGATATTGTAAAACTCCTAGTTCAGTGCACAGGTAAGTGTAATAGTAGTATGTAGTACAGAGGCAATTGAAATATATTTAGCTGAATTGAGAGTACGCTGTCTGGCGTAAGCATGAAATTTAGCCAAAAAAATGGCAAAAAAATTTTTTTTTAATGTTATGAAGATATAGTAGAACCTCTTTTATCCGAAACTCTTTTAACCGAAATCCATTTTTAAAGCTTTTTTATTTTTTTTTTTTTTTACTATCATATTCCTTGTTTGCAAAATCCATTTTGAGACCTTTTTTTTTTTTTTTTTTTTTTTTTTTTTTTACTATCGCATTCCTTGTGTGCAAAATCCATTTTGAAACCTTTTTTTGTTTTAAGTATCATATTCCTTCTGTGCAAGCGGTCCTTTCCGAACTACGAGTACATATAAATATTTTCGATCCGTTTTCTTAGAGTTCTTTTGAATTTTACTTGAGTTCCCGTACTCTGCGGAGTGGAACGAAGAAAGCGAATAAATTAGTAATTCTGAAGCTTTTGAATTTTGCAAAATGTTTAGCAGAAAGACTGTGATGCTGTGAACTACTAATATTTTTAAAAAACTCCATGATAGAGCTTCAAAGCAAAAGCAAACAAAACATTGTTTCAAACCCTTGTGATAAAATTAAAAGGTACATAATTTCAAAATAAAAATTCAGGTAATTTATTCTTGTTTCGATTTTGCTATTGCTTAATTTTTATTAAGCACTTGTTACCATAATAAGAAATGCTGCATATATTTCTCCCCAATCTTAAAATTGAAGCATTCTCGATTATCCGAAAATTTCGATTTTCCGAAAGAGGGTCGGTCCCAATTACTTCGGAAAATCGAGGTTCTATTGTATTTGTAAGATTTTATGTTTTTCCATCCTTATGTATTACGATCCAACTAAAAATATGTGCATTTATTCAATGTTGTACATTTTATTTTTTTTTTTTTTAATCGCTTCGAACGTAGGCAGATGGATACCTTAAAAATTCTCAATTCGCTTTCGATGAAAATTAGTGTTTTTCATAAACAAATGTCTCGAATCGATTGCAGATATTTTAATCTGTACAGGCAACTATTTAACCCTTTATATACTGAATTATGAATTTATGAAAATTTTACCTTCTAAAGCATTTTTCGTGAATTGTTTAAACTACATTAGAAGATTTACATAATCGTTTAATAAATTTTAGAAGGATTTTTGAAGGATTGAAGGATTTAGAAAGATTAATTAAATTTAAATTTATAGGGATTTTGTGCTATATTTAGAACCCCACTCAAATCTTTTATTTTAAATATTTTTCTTAGTATTTTGTAGAACTAGGAAATGTACAATTATACTGTTATTACAATAGGAATACAAAAATATTTCCGAATGGAAAAATCCCCTCCTCCCCAACGCCAAGAAAGCTGAAAAGATGCAAAGGCAAAAGAAATCATCCTTTTAAAAATACATTTTGTTTTGTGTAATCAATCATGCTTTTGAAACAAGATGAAGTAGTACATCTATAACTCATTCTAAACTGTATTACTACTAATCGATGTATTAAGTGAATTTTATAACAAGTTATTTTAATGATAGTTACCGGGTGTCCCAAAAAGGACTGGCTGATTTTAAAATTCAATAACTTCCAAACGGTGACAGATATTAAAAAAAATCTTGCAGGAGGGTTATGCATAAAGTTTTTTTACAGTGATTTTTGATTTTAGTTCGAATTACAAACAATAGATGGCGCTGCGATCAATAAAGGCTAAATTCAGGCTTGATTTTTGGTACTTCGTGGCCCGGATAATACATTTCCATCTCCTTTTTCTGCATGGAACAACAGAAAGGACCAAACATCGAGCCTGTATTGAGCGACTATTGCTTACAGCGCCATCTATTGTTTGTAATTCGAACTAAAATCGAAAATCACTGTAATAAAACTTTTGACTTTATGCATAACCCTCCTGCAAGAATTTTTTTAATATCTGTCACCGTTTGGAAGTTATTGAATTTTAAAATCAGTCAGTCCTTTTTGGGACACCCGGTATAAGTACCGTCAGTAGATAAAGGGTCAACGTATCCGTGAGTACAGTATGTTTTTTCTTGCTAAATTGATGATGTTCCACAACTTTGTTATTGAACTTATGATCGCATCTTCTATAGTTTTTGAGATGAGATCTCTTACTCCGGAATTTACTGCTCAGGATTACCGTAAAGTACTTTATCGTGTAGCACATACCTGTTTTATTATATTTTGACACGTCATTTGTGGCTGTATCTAACACGTTTCACCAGTTTTTTTTTTTTTTTTTTTTTTTTTTTTACGTGAAACGGATTTAAGGTGTCATCTCCTGCATATCAGTTTCGTTCGGTTTGAAGTAAAAATAGCCAATAGACTGTAATGCATCGATTGTATTTTGTGCGCTCCTGTGCGCGAACGATAAATGCCACACTCACCATTTTCAATAAAGAACGCACTGCAACTAATCTCGATAACATACGTCAATTTTATGACAATCTAAGAATAACTACAAAAGTTAGATCACGGAACAGGCAACATCAAGCGGAAGTCACAAGCACATTTCAATAATTTTGAAAAGCATTAAGAAATTCTAACCATTTGATTCCATGAAAAATGTCTTTATAGCTGGTGTTTAGTATGTTAAAACAAGCCTGTAATTGTACGTCATGCGTGAAAAATGAGGCGCGTTCGTACTATAACTAGTTTTATAAAGATTCAGATCTAGGGGCAATAGCTGTTGCACTCTCATAAAAAAATGCATGAATTACAAACTTTATTACGATTATATATATTAAATTCAGCAATATGAAAATTATATGGCTCCACCTTTTTGGCAACCTAGAATTATTACCTATTATGGGAAACGACTGAATTAATTGCGTATGATAGGAATTAATAGAATGAAGAAAACTTTTATTAATATCTTTTTAAGTTTTGATTCGATTTTCATAAAATTTGAAATGACAAAATTCTGTAACGATTATATATATTAAATTTCAAACCATTCGGCTGGATAGTTTTTGCGTTGTTATATGCGGACAGACGGACAGATAGATGGACGGAACTGTCGACGACTATAGGTGCTGTGTATTTATATAAATACGAACGCACTTAAAATAAATTACACAAACTGCATGATTTAGAATATAAATTCTGTTTGCATATTATTTTTTTAACGCAATGTGCATCAGGCTTTTAGCTAAGAGCTATATCTTACCATATAAAACTTTACAATCTATATCGGTTACATTTATACACCATTAGACGAAAATAACTAAATATTCGACTGTATTTCAGTTAATTTTCAGTTGACTGAAAACAAATCTTGTCAGAATATCTTAAAAGCAAATTTTCTTCGGTATTTAGCAGTTCTATGAACTATATTTAATAGAATTGTGCCCCATTAACTTCATTAATGTGGAATTTTACTATACTCAGAATAGTTGAATACGAAATTGAATGTGCAGTTGTTAGTCTCTTAAGTCATATTAATCGGAAGTAATAGGCGAACAACTGTGCATTCAAATTCATTTCCAATTATACTAAGCGAATGAAAAGAAAAGCTCTTGAACTGAAAAGATTTCGATTCATTATTTGTTAGAAATAAACATTGTAAATTTTGTGTGAACTTTATATAACAGATTTTATGGAACATTAATTAGATCATTTAAAGTCACTTATTCTGTCACTAATATTATAAAACTAATTGACAACGAGAAAGAAATGTAACTAGTGTTGTCAAGTGTCCCGATTTTAAGGGGCTCCGAAACCTGTCTCGCGTAATCACTACGCGGGGCGCCAAAAGTCTGTATTTTTCATGATGTACAAATTCTTTTTAAATTTTTTTAGTACCACATTATTCGCTAGCCTCTATCGAATGCAACCTAACATAGTAACATCTGTGAAGATGGAAAAGAACCTGTATGTAACGGAAAATGTTTTTAGTCCCTTCCAAAGGAACAGTTTACAAATTTACCTGCGTAGACAGAAACCTGTCAAAAACTTATTTATTGTGGTTCCTGCCGATTCGGTTTACAGGAGTTTTACCGTACTTTGTTCAATAAATTTTGTAATTTATTATGGTTCCTGGCGATTCGGTTTACAGGAGTTTTTCTGTACTTAGTTCAGTAAATTTTGTAATTTATTGTGGTTCCTAGCGATTCTGTTTACAGGAGTTTTTCTGTACTTTGTTCAGTAAATTTTGGAATTTATTGTGGTTCCTGGCAATTCTCTTTACAGAGCTTTTACTGTACTTTGTTCAGTAAATTTTCTACTTTACGACTATTCTGTTTACAGGAGTTTTGCTGCATTTTGTTCAGTAATTTTTTTAATTTATTGTGGTTCCTGGCGATTCTGTTTACAGGAGTTTTACCGTACTTTGTTCAATAAATTTTGTAATTTATTATGGTTCCTGGCGATTCGGTTTACAGGAGTTTTTCTGTACTTTGTTCAGTAAATTTTGGAATTTATTGTGGTTCCTGGCAATTCTCTTTACAGAGCTTTTACTGTACTTTGTTCAGTAAATTTTCTACTTTACGACTATTCTGTTTACAGGAGTTTTGCTGCATTTTGTTCAGTAATTTTTTTAATTTATTGTGGTTCCTGGCGATTCTGTTTACAGGGCTTTTACTGTACTTTGTTCAGTAAATTTTTTAGTTTATTGTGGTTCCTAGAGATTCTATTTTCACATGAGTTTTTCTGTACTTTGTCCAGTAAATTTTGTAATTTATTGTGGTTCCTGGCGATTTTGTTTTCGAGAGTTTTACTGTACTTTGTTCAATAAATTTTGTAATTTATTGTGGTTCCCTCCAAGTCTGTTCTCACAAGTTTTACTGTACTTTGTTGAGTAAATTTTGTGTAAACGGAGCCTGTTTATAACAGAATTCTGTTTTAAAATTATAAATTACGCTGCCTCTACGGCCAAAAAAAAAATTGAATTTTGTTCCTAATTGGACTAAATTACTATATTGGAATTTAACCCTTTTCTTCCTAAAGATTCCGCTTTCAGAGGTTTTACTGTATAAGAGTGTTGGGTTTATTTAGTATAATAAAACCTATTAGGACGGCCTCGCAAGGAACGGAAAAAATATTATTTCAAACAGGATTTTGTCTTAGCAGATTTCATGTTACCGTACATACAATGAAGTCTTTACGTTTAGGACAGGATTCCGTTAAAGACAGGCTCAGTTTCCATAGGGTTTTCTGTATTTTATGTCCCGATTTAGAAGCTCTTGTCCCTTATTTTTATCTCCCTGTCCCGCTTTTTGTGACACTGGACCTCGCAACATTAAGGCTTCGCTGCACTGAAACTCCCCGATTGCGAAATATTTTGAAGCGCGATCACTCATTACCTAATATAATTATTAAAATACCGTTTTCACCATCAGCAAGTAGACGTCAAATGCCGATGATGTACTTTTTTAAAAATCATCTCCATAAATTTTAAGCATTTTTAAGAAGATGATAAAGTTTAATCAAAATGGAAAAGTTTATAGGGATTTTTTATGTACTTAAAATTTACGGAGATAATTTTTAAAAACGCACATCATCTGCATCTGACGTCTACTTTGGTGAAAACGGTATTTTAATAATTATATTAGGTAATGAGTGATCGCGCTTCAAAATTTTCCCATAGGCTAACATGGGATTTCACGATCGGGAAGTTTCAGTGCAGCGGAGCGTTAAATGCAGCACCCTTTGGTATGTCACTAAGTTTTTACAAGGATAAAGATGAGTTTTAAAGAATGTTTTTTTTAAGCAAATAATGTTTGCATATATATTTTTTAATTATTATTAAATTGTTTCTGGCCCCTTCTCCTATAAAATCTTTTACATGGCTCCCTTAATCTGCCACTCGCTTTCCAAAAAAAATGTCATTATAAATTTACTACTTTATATTATTTCTTCAAATTATTTTTACATAGAATTTATGAATCGATCTTATGTGGGCAATTCCATCGTAACTGACGTAACATTTTATCATCGAATTTTGTTTTCAAATCTATGTAGAAAATTTACTAATAAAGCTAGAACAAATTTTTACAATTTAAAATATTTCTTACTAAGGTCTTAATACCCAAATACCTGCAGATTATTTCAATCTCTCTTTGAGTCCCAAAAATTGCAATTCAAAATTCTGTAACTGACGTAACATAAAATAGACAAACATTTTTTCTGCCTTCATTGAAGTGTAAAAATTATCAAAACTATCCCGTTAAAAAAGGTGATTTAATGTTCTCAACAACACTAAGTAATGCCAAATTATAAAAGTGAAAAAAAATTGCATTTACACATGTAACTGACGTAACTTTTATTGTGTAACTGACGTAACATTATGACTTTACAAAGACAATAATGGTACTTAACTTAGTTTGTAAACAGTAATTAGCAATGCCTTTTTATTAGGATTTTTCTATAGAATAAAAAAATATCAAGTTTTCTAGTCATACCGTTAAATTAAACATATTATAAATTTGATTCCCCCCTCAAAATGATGATTTTCTGTGGAATTGCCCATGTCAGCCACAATGAAATATATATTCAACGTATAATGTGTGATACAACGTGTGACAACGTGTGACATATTAGACAACCAATACTCAGGGGTGGTTACCAAAGGAGCAAACTTCCAGCAGTATTTCCAATTAGTAAATGTTCATCATATTTATCACAGAAATTCTTCATTTAATTAGAGCGACGATTACTATACTAAAATACTGGTGGAAGTTAGCTTCTGCGACAATCAGATTCTGATGACTACAACCGTGAGATAATACGAGTATTGTTGCATGATTTAGTTACGAGAATAATGACGTCCTTCATTGTCTGTAACTGGGTGTAGGCGCCCCTGTTTACTGAAAGGTTGGACAATCCTGTTGTAGATCATAGCATCTTTCCAAATTGGAATCGATATTTTTTATATGAGTCTATCATCTTTTTTCCGTTCTCAATAAAGCGAAACTTTTTGTACATTCACGAATTCTATTCTGCACATTTAAGCTCATGAAATTTGAAGAATAATTATCAAAGTACCCAGAATGTATCAGCGTTTTTCGTTTTCAGGTAAAAAACATATATCTTTAAAAAGTATAAAGGTGAAAATATTTTTTTTTTTTTTTTTTTTTTTTTTTTTTTTTTTTTTTTAACGCTCTGTTATAAGCTTCCAATGTTAATCTTGAAAATCACTTCTAATTTTTTGACTGCAATTCGTGTTTTTTCCCAAACATTTCTGCAAAAATACATTAATTTCGCACCGAACTCAATTAGGAAAAATTCACTGCTTTTTTTTATGTAAGGTAGAAAGCATAAGCAAGTCAATTTGAGATAGCCCAACAGGAAATAAAAAATGAAACATCATTTTTTTTAAAAAAAATTTAAATTTCTAACTTGATTTCTCAACGCATAATTTTAAATTATTTAATATCAAACTATTAATTGATAAAAGCGTATTTTGGTTAAATATTACACTTTTCCTTTTTTCATTTATATTTTTTGTCCTATTTTTTAGCCCTTAAAATGTCTTA
The DNA here is from genome assembly GCA_963932465.1 of Maratus speciosus. Taxonomy (NCBI): domain Eukaryota; kingdom Metazoa; phylum Arthropoda; class Arachnida; order Araneae; family Salticidae; genus Maratus; species Maratus speciosus. The sequence continues at coordinate 168,754,576 of OZ010790.1, read as the reverse complement.
TTGTTGCAATTTTACTGGCTTTTGGCATGTTTTCGTAAGCGTTTATTGGCATATAATAAAATACATTTTTGTCTCGACTCGCATACAATTGTACCGAGTTACAAAAAATATTTGTGGATTACTCACCTGCAAAAAAAAAATGCCTTAAAATTAACATATTACTTTTTAATTAAGTTCTATCAATCTTAACATGTTGTCTTTGGAAACTCACCTGTGAACGTAATTTTTATAATTCTACCATATCAGGAAGTCGGTGAAAAATCGATTTCAAAAACTCAATTTTACATGCAAAAACACGGTAGAGTGAAACAAAATAGTGTAATTATAGTCAATTGCTGCTTGATGACAACACTTTGCCGATCCTTGCGTTCCATAAATCGACGTGGACGCGAATTTTGACAATTTTTATTTTGAAAAAGGGTCAGTTTTTATAGAAAATTAAAAACGCTATTCGGGTTCTAGTATAACGGCAAATGCAAATTTTATACATTTAAGAATAACATATTTTTCGTGAATAAATTAGAAAACAACCGCCGTTCCTATTTCAAAACAGAGCCTTAAAAATTTGAATCCTACGGGAAATTTTGAACACAAGGAATATTGACTTTTACCTACGCCATGTAAAATTTATTTATATTTGTACAATGTCAAGCGTAAATAACTGAATATTCAAATAGATTTCTGGGAGTTTTTCTTTTTTTTTTCTTTCAATACTGAAAACAAGTTTTGTCATAATACCTTAAATGCAAATTTGGCATCTAGAAGTACTGTGAACTTATATTTAAAAGATTTGTACTCCATTAACTTCATTAGTGTGGAATATTATTACACAGAATAGTTGAATACGAAATTGAATGTTCAGTTGTTAGTCTTTTAAGTCATAATAGTCGGAAGTAACAGGCGAACAATTGCACATACAATCTCATTTCTGACTATTTTAAACGAATGAAAAGATACTCTTGAGCTCAAATGATTTCGATTCAATGTTTGTTACATACAAACATTATAAACGTCGTTTAAACTTTAAATAACAGATTTCACGGGACAGTAGTAAGATATTTAAAAGCGGCTTATTCTACCATCGCTATTTTAAAAGGACAATTAACGGCAAGAAAGAAATGTGATTAATTATGACTATAAAACAGCAACTTTCCAAATTCACATAGATATCTTCCTTTAGAAATACGGCACTGCTTTGCTAATGGCTACATTTTGTTTAACAAATCCATAATTAAACTAAAGTTATAGATGCCAAAAATGAAAACAGTACTTCTAAAGGCTCATAAATACCTTTGAATAAGCAGATCAACATGTTACGTACACGCAATCGGTGACATTATCAAGATCAATACTGATAAAAAAAACTATTTTCGCAAAATTTAAAAAGACTTTAAAAAACTTTAGTTTAACAACAATAAGTAATTTCTAAGATCAATACTGATAAATAAACTATTTTTGTAAAAAAATTTAAAAAGTTTTAAAAACTAATTTATAATAATTAGTGATTTTCAAGATCAATACTGATAAATAAACTATTTTCGTAAAAAAATTTTAAAAAAAAGTCTTAAAAACTTTAGTTCAATAATAATAAGTAATTTCCAAGATCAATACTGATAAATAAACTATTTTCGTAAAAAAAATGTTTTAAAAACTTTAGTTTCATAATAATAAGTGATTTTCTTTCATAATTATGAAACCATAATTAATGGTAATCAAGTGCTTGAGATAAGATTTCCTTACTGTTTTTATTTATAAATTATCAAAAGCAAAAACTTTAAAAACAAGTGTATGTTAGCACGTAGTCTTTATTAATTAAACTTTGTTCTATAAACTGATGTGAATAGATAAACTGCATTTTGTTTTTATTATGTCAAAAGCGATAACATTAAAATTTTTTACTTAAAATTTGAAGTAATAATTTAAAAAATGATTTTTCTTTGTTCTCGCGCATTTGGAAGAAAATTTTTCCCCTACTCGAAGGTTTAAAAATTGAAATTGTGTCATGTTTAGAAGTAAAAAAAAAAATTGCAATAAAAGCGAAGTCGGCTGTTACCACCGTCAATATGACGTTAGCAATTCTCACGGACATGCTTTTGCTTTAAGGTTGCCACAGGCGACTATTTTTTAATTCTAACTCGCACCACTTTCACGAAACAGAAATTCTTAACACACACTTGGATAACGTTTCAAAGAGAAATATACTTGAAAATTTATATTAGAAGAACACTGGTGCGAACATAATATAAAAATAGTCACCTGTAGCAGCCCTGTAACATAGATTTAACTGAAAACAAGTCTTAACACACTATCTCTAATAAACATTTTCTTCGGTATTTAGCAGTTCTATGAAATGTATGTAATAGATTTGTACTTCATTAACTTCGTTACTGTTGAATTTTACTACTCAAAACATTCGAATATGGAATTTGAATGCGTAACTCTTAACCTCTTAAAGCATATTAATAGGGATTAATAGGCGAACAACTGCGCATTCAAAATCATTTCCGACTATTTAATGCAAATGAAAAGATAGATGCTCCAGAGCTGAAATGATTTCAATTCAATGTTTGTTAAAAATACACGTTACAAATGTTGTGTGAACTTTAAATAACAGATTTTACGGGAGATTAGATAAATAGTTAAAAATCGCTCTTTCCATCACCGCTATATGAAGACTCATTAATTAAGAATGAAATATAATTAATTATGCATAAATTATAGATTTTTCCAAATTCATATTAGGTGTGTTGCTTCAATTAGGGGTCATTCTCACAATCTTTTGACTTTTAAGTCCCTGAATAATAATTTTTATTTTAATACATATTCTTGTGGGTTTTTTTTTTTTTTTTTTTTTTTTTTTTTTTTTTTTTTTTTTTTTTTTCATGTGCTGGGGAACATCTCATTGCATGACTGCATAACAATATTAACGAGATAAATAAGTTTTGGACGATGTTGGAGGTCCAAATATCCAGGAAACTCCTATACCGTCCCGTGTCCCTGATGTTGATTTTGAAGTTTGGAGCTGTCTGTATAAAATTCTTTCAATAAAAGTAATTCGATGTAATTTTTTCCGAAACTGGGAAAATTGTTTTATATAAATATTTAGCAAAAAATAAGTCTACACACATTTTTACTGTTGATATTATTTTCTTAAACTCTGTCCCTGGGTTTTAGATTCCTTACCTTCCCTCTTGTTAAATTATACCGAAAGTCTCTTCAGATGTCACAGAATTTTTTTCAACTTTTTTCTCATGCAGAAGTATGATAGAGAAAGAATGGCTAAAATTCTTTGACAGGACATTTACTGCAGAATTTAAATCAGCATTTAAATATCAATTTGACTTTATTGGTAGTCCTACCTTCCCCAAGGTTTATTCCTGCTTGTAAAATAATTTTTTTATTTGTTTAATCCATTGTAAATAACTTTCTAAAAATCAATTAACATTGTGGCTGTCACACTGAGTCTTAACATGATTTGCTGAAAAATAGGTGGTAATTTTCCTTACCGTCCCATCCTTACCACTCCTTTTTTTCCCTTACCATCCCTTTTTTCCTATGCCGTCCTCTTTTTTTACCTTACCGTCCCTTCTTTAAGGCTGTTCTTAACTGCTCTGCTGAACAAGCGCAAAACGTTTTGACATAATTTACAAATTTATTTTCTAACGGAAAGATATAAAATTGGAAAGCCTGGCCATGGAAGCGATTTGAAATCGAACTGTTTTTTCCATTTTTTGATCAATCAATTACCTATTGAGTTATAAGCGAATTCGATCACGTGACAAACACGTTTTTCGCCCGCTCTTGAGTGCTATTGCTCCCTTCGCGCGGAAACTCGGTTCAAAACGTACACTTTGACGCTATTTTCTGAAAGATCTATTGCGTTTGCAAAGAAATGGAAAAAACAACTCAATGACATAGTTTCTGAAGAACAACACCAGCTAGTTTCATGCATTTTCGAACAAAAATAAATTAAAACTTATGTCAGAAATTTGCCCTTTTGGATTTAAGAACACCCTTAACATCCGTTTAAGGCAATGTTATGCCAAAATTTTGTAATAAAAATACTACATTGTTATCATTTCTTATTTGAATGTCCTGTGGGAACTATACAAATTCATTATAAGTAAAAATTTAGAAGAAAATAGAAAGTTATAGTGATAAAATGGTAAGGAAAATTAAACTCGCAAGTTTAACTTAAACCTCAGTTAAATAAAAAAAAAATTCGCTTCTGACCATTTTTTCTTTATTTTGAATCATTAAGGCATTCATTTATCAGATTAAAATGTTATTTTAGCAAGTTTAATTTCACCAGATTTTTATTCCTGAAAGTCAAAAAGATTGTGAGAATGTCTTATATACCTCATTAATTTGTTACTTCCTTCTTTCTAAAGAAGAAAGTATTGTAATCAAAAAAATGTTTCGACTTCCGATTTTCGACGGATTTACATGTTTTAGGGCTCAGAGATCCCGAAAAACATGTTTATACTAAATTTCTGTCTGTCCGTCCGTATGTCCACGCGTCCTCATTGTATCATCAAAAAGTGTATGAAGTTGTACATAGAATTGAACATTTTTTTAGCTCACAGGCTATCAAAGCTTGAGAGCTAATGTGCCCGCCCGTTCTGTATGTATGTATGTATGTATGTATGTTTGTATGTACGCACGTAACGCGATAACTCTTAATAAAAACATCCGATTTGCTTCAAGTTTTTTTTCTAACTTCATTCTGATAAGGCGCTTCCCTGATTAGTTTTGAGGGTTCATTGGTAAAGGATAAAGGGGGGAAGGAGGCTAGTCTCACCCCCCCCCCCTTAATTTAGATAAATGTGTTTTTCATGCAAAATTATTCGATTTGCTTCAAACTTGGTATACCGGTTTATTATGTGAAGAAGCTTCCTTTATTAGATTTGGAGATTCATTAGTTAAGTATAAAGGGGGCAAAGGGGGGTTAGACACCCCCCCCCCCTTAATTTAGATAAATGGGTTTTTCATGCAAAGTTATTCCATTTGCTCCAAATTTGGTATACCGGTTTATCATGTTAAGGAGCTTCCCTGATTAGATTTGGAGGTTCATTAGTTCAGTATCAAGGGGGGAGAGAGGGCCTGTCCCTCCCTAATTTAGAAAAATGGGTTTTTCATGCAGAATTATTCTATTTGCTCCAAATTTGGTATACCAGTTTATTATGTTAAGAATCTAATTTGATTAGATTTGGAGGTTCATTATTTAAGTATAAAGGGGAGAAAGGGGGCTAGACCACCCCCCTCCCCCCCTCTCTTAATTTAGATAAATGGGTTTTTCATGCAGAGTTTGCGTTAAATTTGGTATGCCGGTTTATTATGTTAAGGAGCTGAATTGATTAAATTTGGAGGTTTATTGGTTAAGTATAAAGGGGGGAGCTAGTCCCCCCCCCCCTTAATTTAGATAAATGGTTTTTTTATGCAGAATTATTAGATTTGTTTCATATTTGATATACCGGTTTATTCCGATATGGCGCTTCCTTAATTAGATTTGAAAGTTCATTGGTTAGGTATAAAAGGGTAAAAGGGGGGGCAAGTCCCCTCCCTTAATTTAGATAAATGGATTTTCATGCAGAATTATCCAATTTACTTTAATTTTTTTTCTATCTTCATTCTGGTAAGGAGCTTTCCTGATTAGATTTGGATGTTCGTTAGTTAAGTATAAAGGGGGAAAAGAGTGGTTAGATCCCCCTTAATTAACTAAATGGCTTTTTCATGCAGAATTATCTGATTTGCTTCAAGTTTGGTATACCGGTTTATTATGTTAAGGAGCTTCCCTGATTAGATTTGGAGGTTCACTGCTTAAGTATAAAGGGGGAAAACAGGGGCTAATTCCCCTTCATTTATTTTTTGAGGGACATTATTCTTTGAAATAAAGATATAATATACAATTAGTGTGAACAGCCTGTGAGCTCAATGCCATCAGTTTAACTGGGCACTTTTCTTTATATTTATGTATGTTTTTGGCTATTGCCAGCAGATCCTCTTTGAATTTGTATATATTCCGACGAAAGGGGACGCTGTAATAGTGATTTTTGTTCATTACTATGCCATCATATTTCATTACTATGCCATCGGGAAATGTATGAAGTTATGCATAGAACTGAATCAAAGATTTTGTACGTGTTTTTGGCTATGGCCAGGAGGTCCCACGTGAATTTGCAATACACCCGTAACAATCCACCGAAAGGGGTAGCTGTATAAGCGATTTTTCATAGTTCTATTGTACATCAGCTGTTCATGCAACCAAAACTAAAACCGCATTCCGATACAACAATTTCATTTCAATTTTATTGCTTAAAAAGTAATTTTAATTTCATATTAATCATGCAGGGATCGCATCGCATTATATAGGTAAAATTTTATTGTTCCTACCAAAACCCTTAATCAGTAATCTTCATGATCATTTTATTTAAAATGTGCTATAGAAAGGTATGATGAAAATATTTTTAAAATCGTGGTAGGAACAATAAAAATTTCCCTATAGACTGCGACCCCTGACATATAAAAGTCAATTAATGAAACGTTAAGCATTTCTTAGCGATTTTGTAAATCTCTGGGGGGGGGGGGGGGGGGGCGGGGTTCCAACAGCGGACAATTTCCATTCTCCCGAGGTGCCCGTTATTTAGACGTTTTACTCTCTTATAATTCACGGCATAAGATATGCATCGGATAATAACTCATATTTATCCAATTTTTAGTTTTATCTTTCAAGACTAGATGGCGCTACACGGATTAATTGTGATTTGTTTTCCTCCTCATCAAAAAGATGCTAGTGCTAAAAAGTGTTTTACAGGCGTAAAAAAAGAAAAATGAAGCATAAGTGAACTTCATCATTAAAGATCTTTTAATATAAATTCTGTGATATATATTAATTATTTTTCTTTATAACTCATGCAAAAATTAGTGCATTTTATCAAAATTTAAATTAATATGCGAGAATTATATCAACCCGTTTGCATCCGAAACGTCAGGAATTTCTTTTTTTACTCACAAATTCCGAATTCATATCAGAAATTCTGAATAGTAATTTTTGATTTATTTAATGACAGACGTTTCGTGATTACATAAATGGAAAAAATTTTTCTTTCGAAATATCCGCCATGGTATGGATACGGAATTTATGAATAAAAAAAATTCATGAAATGGACTCATATATACGCTTATGTTGCAAATGGATTAAACAACTTCTTAAAAGCTATATATATATGTATATATATATATATATATATATATATATATATATATATATATATACATTATTTTACTTTATTTAAGAAGAGTATTTTATAATGTGTTAAATTTTTCTACTAAAAAATCAAGCTTAACCATGTGATTTATTAACATCGTGAATAATATTATGGGAACATTTTGTTTACTAATGATGCTTAAGAAGTACGTATTTTTAAATATCATGCATAATTAAATATCATGCATATTTAATACATGCACATCGTGCATAAAATGCGCTGATTTGTTTTTTCTTTTTAATAATTACTTTATATGTAAGAAATGAACAACATTTCACAATAGTTTGAGAAACAACAGAGAAAAAACAATTAAGAATAACATTATGTACCAGCTCTCCGAAGAATCTTCTTGCAGGAATTTTTTTCGGTTTGTGAAAAAAATTATTTCTCTCTTTCATTGTTTTACCATTATAATGGTAAAACTATAAAAGAAAGAAAATTACCATGCCGAAACTGCTAAACAAAAATTAATCGTCTGCTACAAAATTAAGAATCTTTATGCACGAATTTATTGGCTTTGCGAAATGTTAAAATTATTTCTTTTATTGCCTTATCATGGTCATACGTTTAAGCAAAAATTAGCTGTCTGCTATAAAATTAAGAGTCTTCTTGTACGAATTTAACCTCTTTGCAAAATATAAAAATTCTTTCTTTCGATGTTTTACCATGTTCATAGTTTTAAGCAAAAATTAGTAGTCTGCTATAAAAGAAAGAGTCTTTTGTACGAATTTATCTCTTTCCGAAATGTTAAAATTCTTTCTTTCGTTATTTTACCATGCTGGCATACTCAAACTTTTAAGAATAAATTAGTAGTCTGCTCGAAAAATAACAGTCTTCTTCCACGAATTTATTCGCTTTGCGAAACGTTAAATTTCTTTTTAGGTGCGTTCGTAATTATATAAATACGTAGCACCTATAGTCGTCGTTCAGTCCGTCTGTCTGTCCGTCTGTCTGTCCGTCCGCATATAACAGAGCAAAAACTACCCGACCGAATGATCTGAAATTTTTAATATATAATTGCTGCAAAATTTTGTCGAGCCATTTCCAATTTTATGAAAATCGGATGTATAGTTTAATTACAGGGACAGTCAAAAGTTTTTCTTTACATTACGGCCAATGGGAAAAATTATTGCAAGTGAATTTTAATGATGTTACAGACTTCCGAATGGTCTGAAATTTTTAATATATAATTACTGCAAAATTTTGTCGAGCCATTTCCAATTTTATGAAAATCGGATGTATAGTTTAATTACAGGGACACCCAAAAGTTTTCCGTTACATTACGGCCAATGGGAAAAAATTATAGCAAATGCATTTTAATGATTTTACAGCCTTCCGAATGGTCTGAAATTTTTAATATATAATTGCTGCAAAATTTTGTCGAGCCATTTCCAATTTTATGAAAATCGGATGTATAGTTTAATTACAGGGACACCCAAAAGTTTTCCGTTACATTACGGCTAATGGGAAAAAATTATTGCAAATGCATTTTAATGATTTTACAGCCTTCCGAATGGTCTGAAATTTTAAATATATAATTGCTGCAAAATTTTGTCGACCCATTTCAAATTTTATGAAAATCGAATGTATAGTTTAATTACAGGGACAGTCAAAAGTTTTCCGTTACATTACGGGGAATGGGGAAAAAAATATTGTAAGTGCATTTTAATGATGTTACAGACTATGCACTTATTAGGTGCGTTCGTAATTATATAAACACGTAGCACCTATAGCCGTCGTTCAGTCCGTCTGTCTGTCCGTCTGTCTGTCCGTCTGTCCGTCCGTCTGTCTGTCCGTCCGTCCGCATATAACAGAGCACAAACTACCCGACCGAATAATCTGAAATTTTTAATATATAATTGCTGCAAAATTTTGTCGACCCATTTCCAATCTTATGAAAATCGGATGTATAGTTTAATTACAGGGACAGTCAAAAGTTTTTCTTTACATTACGGCCAATGGGAAAAATTATTGCAAGTGAATTTTAATGATGTTACAGACTTCCGAATGGTCTGAAATTTTTAATGTATAATTGCTGCAAAATTTTGTCGAGCCATTTCCAATTTTATGAAAATCGGATGTATTGTTTAATTACAGGGACACCCAAAATTTTTCCGTTACATTACGGCCAATGGGAAAAAATTATAGCAAATGCATTTTAATGATTTTACAGCCTTCCGAATGGTCTGAAATTTTTAATATATAATTGCTGCAAAATTTTGTTGAGCCATTTCCGATTTTATGAATATCGGACGTATAGTTTAATTACAGGGACACCCAAAAGTTTTCCGTTACATTATGGCCAATCGGAAAAAATTATTGCAAATGCATTTTAATGATTTTACAGCCTTCCGAATGGTCTGAAATTTTAAATATATAATTGCTGCAAAATTTTGTCGAGCCATTTCAAATTTTATGAAAATCGAATGTATAGTTTAATTACAGGGACAGTCAAAAGTTTTCCGTTACATTACAGGGAATGGGGAAAAATTATTGTAAGTGCATTTTAATGATGTTACAGACTATGCACTTATGAAGCGCAAACAAATATACATTCAGTACAATATGGGGTGCAAAAAATAATTATAAAACTAGTTATAGTACGAACGCACCTCATTTGCCACGTTTGACGAGCAATTTCCAACTTGTTTTCATTGTTTTACCATGCTCAAATTGCTGAGCGAAAATAAGTCGTCTGCTATAAAAGTCGGCGTCTTCTTGCACGAATTTATTCTCTTTGCAAAATATTAAAATTATTTCTTTCATTGTTTTACCATGTTCATATTGTTAAGCATAAATTAGATCCGTGAGGTTCTTTCTAAGGGAACCAAACCCGTATTTACGTAAGGTTACCCAAGGTTTGAAAAAAAACATGAAAAGTCCGAACGGCAAAATATTAAAATTCTTCCTTTCATTTTTTTACCATGTTCATATTGTTAAGCATAAATTAGTCGTCTGCTAGAAAAATTAAGTCTTCTTGCTCTAATTTATTCCCTTTACGAAACGTTAAATTTCTTTCTTTTATTGTTTTACGATGCTCAAACTGCTCAGCAAAAATAAGTCGTCTGCTATAAAAGTCGGAGTCTTCTTCCACGAATTTATTCTCTTTGCAAAATATCAAAATTGTTTCTATTATTGTTTTACCATGTTTATACTTTTAAGCAAAAATTAGTTGTCTGTTATCAAAGTAAAAATTTGCTTTCACGAATTTATTCTCTTTGCAAAAATATTAAGGTGTTGGTGTTGTTTATCACGGCCGATGATCTACACGAGGGATCCGTGAGGTTCTTTCTAATGGTGTTATTACACGAGGGGTCAAAGTCGCTTCAGATTCCAGGCGTCTCCATGTTATCGTATGGCTGCAGGGGAGTCGCTTGGAGTGCGAGCAACTTTTTTCTGTCGGAGCGTCTTTGACGCCCGAAACGAGGCGAGTCGCCAGTAACAGCCAATCAAATGCTTGGAAATCTGATAATAGAAAAGCCTTTTCTGGAACAGCCAATGAAATGCTTGGAAAAGACGGGCCGTGAGGCGGCTGTTGTCGCTAGACGCCTGGGATTTCAAGCGTCTTTGACTCCTCGTGTAATAACACCTTAAGGCAACCTAACCCGTATTTACGTAAGGTTACCCAAGGTTCGAAGAAAACCACAAAAACTCCGAACGGCAAAATATTAAAATTCTTCCTTTCATTGTTTTACCATGTTCATGTTCATATTGTTAAGCATAAATTAGTAGTCTGCTAGAAAAGTAAAGGTGTTATTACACGAGGACTCAAAGACGCTTGGAATCCCAGGCGTCTAGCGACAACGGCCGCCTCACGGTCCGTCTTTTCCAAGCATTTCATTGGCTGTTCCGGAAAAGGCTTTTCTATTATCAGATTTCCAAACATTTGATTGGCTGTTACTGGCGACTCGCCTCGTTTCGGGCGTCAAGGACGCTCCGACAGAAAAAAGACGCTCGCTCTCCAAGCGACTCCCCTGCAGCCATAGAATAACATGGAGACGCCTGGAATCTGAAGCGACTTTGACCCCTCCTGTAATAACACCATAAGTTTTCTTGAACGAATTTATTCGCTTTACGAAACGTTATATTTCTTTCTTTCATTGTTTTACCATGCTCAAACTGCTCAGCGAAAATAAGTCGTCTGCTATAAAAGTCGAAGTCTTCTTGCACGAATTTATTCTCTTTGCAAAATATTAAAATTGTTTCTTTCATTGTTTTACCATGTTCATATTTTTAAGCAAAAATTAGTTGCCTGTTAGAAAAGTAAAAGTCTGCTTTCACGAATTTATTCTCTTTGCAAAAATATTACGGTATTGGTGTTGTTTATCACGGCCTATTATCTACATGAGGGATCCGTGGGGTTCTTTACCCATATTTATGTAAAGTTACCCAAGGTTTGAAGAATGTGATAACTGTATTCATAACTGTATCATACTTAAATGAATCGTAATCGTTTGCATTATTCTTAAGTTTGTTTATGTCAATAAATGTCGTATGTGTTCTAAGCTTCGGCTATTATTAATTACTTAGATTACAAGTTATGACATGCTGTCAGAATTACTATTTTAACTTGTTTTAATTTCAAATACGAATCTGTTTGCATTCGATAATGTCTGAAGGAGGATTACGTCCACCTAAGCCGTTGCAAATTACTGCGGATACACAAGAACAATGGGAAGATTGGCTCCAAAGCTTTGAATGGTACGCGGATGCAGTTTCGCTTAGTTCCAAAAGTAAAACAGTTCAAGTGGCTACTTTCATGTCATGTATAGGCCGTGATGCACAACAAATTTTCAAAACATTTGCCTTAGGAGCTGATGAAAAAGAAAATTTACAGGTTATCAAAGACAAATTCCAGGGATACTTCACCCCTAAGGTAAATTATACTTTTGAGAGGTATAAATTCAACCAAATACATCAAAAGTCAGGTGAGTGCTTTAAAGATTATTTAACTCGTCTTAAAATACAAGCATCTCGCTGTAAGCTAGGGGTTATGGAAGAAGAGTTGATTTGTGATAGAATTGTTGTCGGAATTGAAAACAACGATGTTCGTGAGAAGCTTTTAAGCGATGCTGATTTAAACTTAGATAAAGCTGTACAAATTTGTCTTGCTTCTGAAAATGCTTCAAAGCAATTAAAAAATATTGTCGATGATAATAAATCGCAACCTATCATTTCTGCAATATCGAAAAAATTCACTCAGTCGCATAAGCTTGGTTCACAAATAGATAAACCTAATTCTAATACTAAATTCTTTAAACTGATAAATGATTGTAGAAATTGTGGTAGTACCCATAAAATTAATGAATGCCCAGCATTTGGCAAGAAATGTAATGTTTGTCAAAAACAAAATCATTTTGCAAAGAAATGTAGGTCAAAATTCCGGAAAAAGTACAAAGTGCAAGAAATTGAAAATGTTGACACGATTACGGAAGATGAAAATTTCCTGATCGCAAGCGTCAATGCTAATAAATCAGATTGGTGTGAGACCGTCATAATTAACAATAAGGCTATTCCTATGAAACTTGATACCGGTGCCCAGTGTAATGTTATACCATTTCGCTTAGCAAAAGAATTACAGTTAAAAATAAAACCTTCAAATATCCGCAAACTCCTGTCATATTCGGGTCATGCTATTGATGTAGCAGGGGAATTGTTAGTTCCATGCAAAATTAAAGATAAGCGTGTGCAACTTAAGTTAATAATAGCACATGGAGGAATCAGTCCAGTCCTAGGTCGAATTACCTGTATCGAGGCAGGATTAATTAAGAGAATTGAACTAGTTAACGCGGTGGAGGAAGAATTTCAGGATTTGTTTCAAGGAATAGGGTGTATAAAAAATTTTGAATACACAGCTGAATTTTCAGAAGAATGCGCTCAAAAAGAGATCAAACCACCTAGAAGAGTTCCGTTTAAGATATGAAAAATTGTGAAACAAGAGCTTGATAGAATGGTTAAGGATGGGATTATTAAGAAAGTAGATGAAGCTACACCAATATGTAACCACATGGTTATTGTGAAACAGAACGGAAAAATAAGAATTTGCATAGATCCATCCGATTTGAATAAAATACTTTTGCGAAGACAATTTCCATTAAAAACTTTAGAAGTTACAGCTAATGTAGGCGGATCGAAATATTTCACGAAATTAGATTTGAAAAAGGGCTTTTGGCAGTTAAGAGTTTCGCCTCATACCCAGCCATTCTTAACATTTAGTACCCCATGGGGAAGATATTCCTTTCTTCGAGTTCCATTCGGTATTAAATCTGCTCCGGAAATTTTTCAGAGTGAAATAGCAAAAATTCTACAAGGCATACCAGGAGTTGAAAACTCAATGGATGACATCTTGATTTATGCGCCTGACATTAATACCCTCCGTTCAAACACTCGATTCGTCCTACAAGCACTAAGAAATGCAGGAGCAAAACTTAATAAAGACAAATGTGAATTTGAAGTTCAGAAAGTAAAATATTTAGGTCATATCCTCACTAGTGATGGTATTATGATTGACCCAGAGAAAGTTGAAACCATAGACAGAATTAAACCACCATCTAGCAAAAAAGAGTTACAAAGATTACTTGGCATGATTCAGTATCTGCATAAGTTTATTCCTAATCTTTCGGAAAAGACACATAATATGAGGTTGTTATTGAAGAAAAATACAGTATGGAATTGGAATAATGAATTAGATAGAAATTTAGCAGAGATAAAGGAATTATTGAAGAAAGCGCCTTCACTTAAATACTACAATCCAAACAAAAGTACTACAATTTCAGTCGATGCTAGTTCTTTCGCATTAGGTGCTGTGTTACTCCAAGATGGAAGACCCATAGCTTTCTCATCCACAGCTTTGAATGAAGCTCAGCAATCTTATCCTCAGATTGAAAAGGAAGCCCTGGCAATGAAATTCGGATGCCAGAAATTTCATCAATATATCTATGGAAATGATGTGATCATTGAGACTGATCACAAGCCTCTGGAATCTATTTTTAACAAATCTATAGATCGAATTCCACCACGACTTCGAAAAATATTCCTAGAAGTTCAACAGTATGCACCAAAAGTTGGTTACAAACGAGGGAAAGAAATGTATATAGCTGATTTACTTAGCAGAGATTGTAATAATGAAGATTCGCTTCAGGAGAGCAACTACCAAATTCTATTTTCAATTCCAACTACAGCAGCAGGCTTAAAAATCTTACAAGATCTCACAAATACAGATACAGAACTCATATTGTTGAAACACTTCATATCTACTGGTTGGCCTAAAGACAAAAATGCAGTTCCAGATCTATGTAAGAAGTACCTACCATTTTTGGATGAACTCTCAGTTCAAAATGATTTAGTTTTGAAAGGCCTTAATTTGATTATCCCCGAGAAATACAGAGCAAAGGCATTAGAAAATCTTCATAAAGGACATTTAGGCATAACAAGTTGTCTTCGAAGAGCTCGAGAATCCATGTTTTGGCACGGCATGTCGCAAGACATAATTTCCATGATAGAAAGCTGTGAAACCTGTCAAAGAACTCAGAGAGCTCAACCAACCGAACCTATGATTCCAAAAGAAATTCCAAAGCTGCCCTGGGAAATTCTCGCGTCCGATGTCTTCACATTTCAAGGTACAGACTATCTACTTATTACTGACAGCTACTCAGGCTATATAGACTTTAAACCTCTGAAGGACTTGACAAGTAAATCCACCATCGAGATTCTGAAGGATTGGTTTAGTGTACATGGTATACCAAGAATTCTAGAGACTGACAACTGTAAAAATTACGCATCTTGGGAGTTTGAAACATTTTCTAAACAGTGGATGTTTCACCATCAAACATCTAGCCCCTTATATCCTAAAGGAAATGGTTTAGCTGAACGTGCAGTCCAGACAGCAAAGAACCTCCTCAAAAAATGCAAACTATCTGGTCAAGATGTCCACATGGCTCTCTTGAACTTTCGAAACACACCTAGAGGTAATCTTGGCTCGCCTGTCCAAAGATTGTTTAGCAGAAGAACTAGAAGTACAATTCCTATAAGCGAAGATCTCCTGAAACCAATGCTCTTAAAAAATACAACAGAATATCTTGCTGAAGCTCGTTTAAAGCAAAGGTATTATCATGACGCTCGTGCAAAACCATCAGAACGTGCCCCACTCCAGCCAAATCAAAACGTAATGCTGCGAAAAGCACACAGGAATTGGATTCCTGCTAAGGTAGATTCTCAAGCTGCACCTAGATCCTATAACGTGGTTACTCCATCTGGCACATTCAGACGCAACACTAGTCACTTAAAGCCAACTCAGATCAAAGTCAACATAGAGAGGAAGAGGAGTCTACCACCGAATGCAGATCCACCACTGAATGCAGATCCACCACTGAATGCAAATCCACCACCGAATGCAGAACGAGCCATCCTAGACGAACCACCCAAACCTCCCCCCACACCTGAATCGTCCAGTTCTATCGCACACGATGCTAAATACCATCCCGTCACAGTCACCACAAGATCTGGCAGAGTCGTCAAACCTGTAAAGAGACTTGACCTTTAAAATGGATACAAAATGATGGATACGAACTTAACTTTCTAAAGAAGGGAGATGTGATAACTGTATTCATAACTGTATCATACTTAAATGAATCGTAATCGTTTGCATTATTCTTAAGTTTGTTTATGTCAATAAATGTCGTATGTGTTCTAAGCTTCGGCTATTATTAATTACTTAGATTACAAGTTATGACAAAGAAAACCACGAAAAGTCCGAACTGGAAAATATTAAAATTCTTCCTTTCATTGTTTTACCATGTTCATATTGTTATGCATAAATTAGTCTTCTGCTAGAAAAGTAAGTCTTCTTGGACAAATTTATTCGCTTTACGAAACGTTAAATTTCTTTCTTTCATTGTTTTACTTTGCTCAAACTGCTCAGTGAAAATAAGTTGTCTACTATAAAAGTTTTCGTTGCAACAGGATCTACTTCACTCACGCGAAAACACCCGCTACCTAATGTTAGTCCTATTGGATATCTATATATTTAAACATTTCGTTTGCATTTCAGTATTTTTAAATTATTTTTTTTATAAACCAAATCGGCAAAGTAAAAAACTGCCTTTGTAGAGATAAACCTCAGCTATCCAATGCAAAAATAAATAAATAAATAAATATTTAAAAATACTGGAATGCAAACAAAATATTAAAAAAAAATTCTCTCATGGGATTAACATCAGCGAGCGGGTGTGTGTCACAAGCGGGTGCTTGTGAATGAAGTAGTCTCTTAACTAGGTGAGATGTAAAGAATTTTCTCTTTTAAGAAAATTACTTTATATGTAGAATATACTTAACATTTATAAGAAATGAACATCATTTGACATTTTTTTATAACAAATAAACAGTACCAGAGATCAAAGAGCCTTCTTGTACAAATTCATTTGTTTTGGGTAAAACGTTAAATTACTTTCTAAGGGTTTTTTTTTTTCTTCTTTGTTTCTCAAACTGTTTTGGTCTCAAAAATTAAACAGCACAAAAGTATGATTTCTAAAACATTCTGCCATCTTTCCTTTACCTCTAAAAGTTGCGAAATAAAGAAAAAAATGTTTCAGCAGTTTGCTTTCTTTCAAATGAAACTTTGAAAACAATGCACTTGCTATTGCGGATCGATAAGAAGAATTAATGTTGATTTTTTCTATCTTTTGTTTCAAAGTTCTAAGAAAAGAGTTTTTAAGAGTCTTAGGAGAAAAGTCAAAATGCTAAAAAATTAAGTGTATTTTCAAATGATTGTTTCTTATATTTTCAAAAGCAATTATTCGTTTGAAACATATGTAATGATTTCATGCTTTTTAAATATTTTATCTGCACTGTAAAAAAAAAAAAAAAAAAATGTTTTTTAATCTAGGAGATATACAGGCTGTTTGTAAAAGAATGTCTCAGCTTCAATGTTATATTATAACAGTTTTTAGACTATTTACTACAAATCATACATCAAATTGAAAGTAAACTAAGTTTTTCTCACATTGAGAAAAAAAAAAATACCGCCTTCATCTAGAATAAATAGGTAATCAATTTCTGAATGCCTAAACTAGAAATATAGATTTCCGAACTATGCGATTAGGGTAAGCAACAAAGCTGAATAGACGAAATGATTTAGAATTTCTAGGTTCTTGTTGACGAAACGATAATGAATCGTTTCAGTAGCGAGAAATCATCGCTTGATTTTAGGTAGATTTCGTATGAAATACTACCTATTGGGATCGTTCCTATGTTGAAATTTCTGAAAACATTTTGCAGAACTACACCGATCATGACCCCTAGAACCCCAAACCACCCTCAGTAAAAAACTTATATATATATATATATATATATATATATATAATCTGTCTATCTATATATATATATCACTTTCTTCTGGACACGATAACTTTCGTAATTCTGAACCAATCTCTTCCAAACTTATACATAAAATCAATGGGCATAAAATCTCGGTCAAGTTCGTTAATGGGCAAAATCGGACCAGGGGATGGAAATAGGGAGGGGTTTTGGGAAAACCGAAAACCACACATAACTTCTTAATTTTTGTACATATCAAATCAGTTCAAAAAATTTTTTTTACTTCTAAAAATAGGGCTAAAATTTTATGTATCACAGATTTTTGATAAAGTTAAAAATGGGCTCAAGGGGCGCAAAAAAAAGGGTTTTTGGGAGAAAAAAAATCATAACTTCGTCAATTCTCATGATATCAATTCCAATTAATTTTATTATAAATCTCCTTAATATTATCTACAACTTTTATATTCACAAGTTTTTGATAGGACCAATTCGTACCGCAAAAAAAATTAAAAACGAAAACAAAAAGGGTGTTTGAAGAAGTAAAAAATCCTTAACTCCGTCAATTCAAAAGATATAAAATCCCCATGAATTTATCTTATATCTTCTTAATATTGCCTACAACATCTATATAGACAAGTTTTGGACAGGACCAATTCTTACAGCAAAAACAAATTAAAAATACATATCGGTTGAAGAAAAAAATCATCTTATTAAGGGTGTATTCAAATCCAAACTGCTTATTTTCTGAATCATTTTACAATTCATTTTTACTCTCAAAGGCTTCCAATTGGTACGTTTTCTTACTCAGAAACTATATAATGTACCGTAATGGTCGATTTCTTGATAAAGGCAGGATATATTTTTAAAAAATGCTGTTAAAATGGGCATTTTGAACCGAATTTCACGATGCGGATTGTGTTGGAAAAATCATTGAATTAAGGATGCACTCAAATCCAAACTGCTTATTTTCTGACTCATTTTTAAATTAATTTTTGCTCTCAAACGCATTTAATTGGTAGATTCGCTTAATCAGAAACTATATAATGTACCTCAATGATCGATTTTTTGGTAGAGGCAGAATATATTTCAAAAAATGTTGTCAAAGTGGGCATTTTGAACGAAATTTCCCGAAGCAATTGTGTTATCACTTTCTTCTGAACACGATAACTTCCGCGATTCTGCACAAATCTCTTCCAAACTGATACATAAAATCAAGGGACATAAAATCTCGGTTAAGTTCGTTAATGGGCAAAAGCGGACAAAGGGGATGGAAATAGGGAGGGGTTTTGTGAAAAAAAAAACCCATAACTTCTTCATTTTTGTACATATCAAATCAGTTTAAAGTTTTTATTACTTCTAAAAATAGTGCCAAAAATTCATGCATCACAGATTTTTGATAAAATTTAAAATAGGCTCAAGGGGCGCAAAAAATAGGATTTTGGGGAGAAAAAAATTCCTTACTCCGTCAATTCTCAAGATATCAAATCCAATTAATAAGTTTTTGATAGGACCAATTCGTACCGCAAAAAAAAAAAAAAAAAAAAAAAAAAAAAAAAAATTAAAAACGAAAACAAAAACAAAAAAGGGGGGTTGAAGAAGAAAAATTTTCATAACTCCGTCAATTCACAAGATATAAAATCTCCATGAATTTATCATATATCTTCTTAATATTGTCTTCAACATTTATATAGACAAGTTTTTGATAGGGCCAATCTTTACAGCAAAAACAAATTAAAAATACATAGCGGTTGAAGAAAAAGATCATCTTATTAAAAGTGCATTCAAATCCAAACTGCTTATTTTCTTGCTAATTTTTAAATTCATTTTTGCTCTCAAATGCATCCAATTGCTAGATTCTCTTATTCAGAAACTATATAATGTACAGTAATGATCGATTTTTTGATAGAGGCAGAATATATTTCAAAAAATGATGTCATAGTGGACATTTTGAATGGAATTTCCCAAAGCAATTGTGTTATCACTTTCTTCTGGACACGATAACTTCCGCAATTCTGCATAAATCTCTTCCAAACTGATACATAAAATCAAGGGACATAAAATCTTGGTCAAGTTCGTTAATGGGCAAAAGCGGACAAAGGGGATGGAAATAGGGAGGGGTTGTGTGAAAACCGAAAAAAAACCCATAACTTCTTAATTTTTGTACATATCAAATCAGTTTAAAGTTTTTACTTCTAAAAATATGCCAAAAATTCATGCATTACAGATTTTTGATAAAATTAAAAATAGGCTCAAAGGGCGCAAAAATAGGGTTTTTGGGAGAAAAAAATTACTTCGTCAATTCTCAAGATATCAAATCCAATTAATTTTATTATACATCTCTTTAATATTATTTACAACTTTTATATTCACAAGTTTTTGATAGGACTAATTCGTACCGCAAAAAAAAAATTAAAAACGAAAACAAAAAGGGGGGTTGAAGAAGAAAAATTTTCATAACTCCGTCAATTCCCAAGCTATAAAATCTTTCATTTATCTAAAATCTATCATTTATATAGACAGGTTTTTGATAGGGAAAATTCTTACAGCAAAAACAAATTAAAAATACATAGCGGTTGAAGAGAAAAATCATCTTATTAAGAGTGCATTCAAATCCAAACTGTCTGTTTTCTTACTCATTTTTAAATTCATTTTTCCTCTCAAACGCATCCAATTGCTAGATTCTCTTATTCAGAAACTATATAATGTACAATAATGATCGATTTTCTGATAGAGGCAGAATATATTTCTAAAAATGATGTCAAAGTGGGCATTTTGAACAGAATTTCCCGAAGCGATTGTGATAGAAACGAAAAATATTGCCGTACTGAGAAAATAATTGTTTACTAATCAAGTTTTAATTAATTGAAAGAAAAATAAAAACACAGGTCGCTTTTAAATCTTTTCAAAAATCACGTCAGCATGTTTGATATTTTTTTTAATTAAAAATGAATATGAAAATGTGCCAGAAAATTTCGAGTTGTTGAGCATGGAAAAATATTTTTTTTAATATCGCCTTAACATGATTCTGATAAAACCAGCTATTTTATAAAAAGGAAATAAAAACTCGTCAAAAGCAGACAGATAAAACTGTTAAAGTGGATTTATATCTAATAATGACATAGTTTTTGTTGGTGAAATTAGTATACTTAACTTCGAAATCTACCTCTGCCTGTAGGCCGGGCCGGCAGGGATTTTTTTTTAATGGTTTCTTATGGTTAAACTAGAATTATAGTTACTAAAACTAACATCTTGTGTTCGCATCTATTTGCAGAGATTTTCAAATAAATTTGACAACGAGAATATAGGAAAAAGCTCATAAATTCTAGTAGGAGACTCTAGAGCTCTGTAGCAAAGAGAACTAGAACTTATAAGGATGAAATGAAACTATTTTTTCTAGAGCCACAATTTAGATTCTAGATGTCAGAACCATATTTTTTTTCTCGGTGTACACATGTTCAATATGTGCACCTTTAGTTATACAGCACACATCCAACGTAAAGTCCAATTCTTCCCACACTTCGGTTAATAAGTCCGGAGTAATGGAAGCAATAACTTCATCAATGCCGTGTCTCAATTCTAGTAAATCATTAGGTAGCGGGGGGGGGAGGGGGGGGGACGTAGACACGATCGTTTATAAAGCCCTAAAGGAAAAAATCGCATGGCTCTAACGCAGTGGTTCCCAACGTGGGGCGTACGCCCCACTGATGGGCAATTTGACATTTTAGGGGCCATTCCAAATTTGTCACTCACCCGTTCACTGTCTGGTTGTTTTGGAAAAGTTATGTTGTAGAGTAAGAATAAAAAAATTACATGCAAATTAAAAATAATAATAATAATAAGTATAATTTTTCTTTTAAATTAATAAAAGTTTCAAAATGGGTCAAAACCAGAATAATTTTATGAAAAACCATTAATGAAATCTTGAGAATTTCCTCCCTTCTCACATTTCTTTCTTTCATTATTAAAAATGCCTGTAGTTTTTTTCCAGTTATTAAGGTTGTTTTAAAAATTTTCGCAACACTTTTAATTATTTATTAAATTAGTCTTGTTTTTGTTCGCTCTGTTATATATCACAGAAGGAACTTTTACATCCAAGGCTAGTTAAGAGTATATCTAAATCTAATCTGACTGCTTTGAACATATTTAACCTAAAAAATATTTTAACTATCTAAATCAGGTGCAACAAACTTTATAAAATTTATAGATTTTAGCATTAGAAAAGCAAATAGATAAATAGTAAATATATATGGCTCTAGTGTAGGTTTCTTACATAGTAAATAAATATAGATCATCACATATACACTGTAAATTTTATAATCATATAATTCACTTTTTAGTTAATAAATATTACAGAGTGCGGAGGAGAGGGGGGGGGGCATCGTGATTTTACAGATACTTCGGTGGGGCGAGGCCAATAAAAGGTTGGAAAACACTGCTCTAACGGCTTTTAAATCCCTGCGCAGCAATAAAGCTTTACGCTCAGGAGTCGCGATTTTGCGTATATTGGCACTGCATAGGAGTCAATGATAAAGCAGTGCTCGCGTATGCGCTTATTAACCATTTGGAAAAATGGTTATTGTCCTCGGTCAGGGTGGGAAATCAAAAACATATCTGAAGCGTTTTATTAGTTGAATCCCGCATTTTATTCGTTTTCTGATTGGTCTATACAGTAATCTGTATTTTCCCTTTACTTTCAACAGAGATGGATACTTCTGTTGCCACTGTGACAAAAAAATAATAAAAACTACAAAAAAAATTAATAACTCAGAAACAAATTGAGATACAGCTTTCAAACAAATTACATTTAAAAGTACTTTTTTTTCTCTATACGACGGTGTAAAAAGTAATATTGTGGGACGTTTAGAAATTTAAGAATGAAATTTCATTTAAAATTGGTCCAGGAATTTTAATGTTTAATCCATGGCGTACGTAATGTATGATCAACTCCGTGCGATTTTTTTATGTCTTAAATTTTAGTCTTTGAAAAAATCATTTTCCAAATGGTCCTTGTAATTTGTTAAATTGCATTTTTTTTTCTTTTCTAAAACTGTTTGAGTTACTCTTTATTCGTGACCTTGAACCAGCACTCTGCATCGCTTACAGTGTGTACTATTAAAATTTATAACCGGGCATTCTTTTATGCACATAACCACGAACAGAAATATACAATAACCTCTTCCCAGTTACCCATGACACCCAGAAGCGTTCTTTATCTTTAGAATCTCAATAGAGAGGGGAAAAAATTATATTTTTGAGATTTAAACAAGTTGGAAATTGCACGTCAAACGTGGCAAATGAGGCGTGTTCGTACTATAGCTAGTTTTATAAATATTTTTTGCACCGCATATCGTACTGAATGTATATTTTAGTTCACTTGAATAACTGCATATAAATTTCATTCTGTTCGAAAGGCTGTAACATCATTAAAATGCACTTGAAATAATTTTTTTCTATTGGCCGTAACGTAACGGAAAAATTTTGACTGTCCCTGTAATTAAACTTTTCATCCGATTTTCATAAAATTTGAAATGGCCCGACAAAATATTGCAACAATTATATATTTAAAATTTCAGACCATTCCGTTGGGTAGTTTTTGCTCTGTTATATGCGGACGGACGGACAGACAGACAGACTGAACGACGACTATAGGTGCTACGTATTTATATAATTACGAACGCACCTAAAAAGTGTTTACAAAGTTTCTTTTACTGCTACTGATTTTCGGGAATGTTTCAGAGTAGTTTTCATAGTGCATTAATCGGTTTTCGCCACTCAGAATATAAGTTTTTCAAATACGATCCATTATCAAGCAAATATTTTTACGTTTAACAAACACGTTTTAGAGACATACTTGATAAATTAACAGTATTAACCCTTTATCTACTGACGGGTACTTATAAGTACCATTAAAATATTTTGTTATAAAATCCATTTAATACATCAATTAGTTGTAATAAAGTTCAGAATGAGTTATAGATACTTTACTTTATCTTGTTCCAAAAGCCTTATTGGTTACACAAAACAAAAATATTTTTAAAAGGATGATTTCTTTTGCCCTTGCATCTTTTAAGCTGTCTTGGCGTTCACGGGGGGGGGGGGGGGGCTATTTTTTCAATTCGGAAATATTTCTACATTTCTATTGTAAGAACATTATATTTGTACATTTCCTTATTCTACAAAATACTAAGAAAAAGATTTAAAATAAAAGATTTGATTGGTGTTATATATATTACACAAAATCCCTATAAATTGAAATTTAATGAATCCTTCTAAATCATTCAATCCTTCTAAAATCCTTCCAAAATTTATTAAATGATTATGTAAATCTTCTAATGTAGTTTAAACAATTCACGAAAATTGGTTTAGAAGTTAAAATTTTCGTGAATTTTTAATTCAGTAAGTAAAGGGTTAATATTAACATTAAAAATAATATTATTTTTTCGTCTTACATGTATAAATTCAATTACGGAGTTAAAAATGTTTAATTGAGAATTCACTGCATAAAATCGATATCCCGGTTAGAGATTGATACTATACCATAATAATTACACTATATAATTGATACACTATAAAAACTACTGGGGAACATTTCTGAAATTTAATAGCTGCAAAATAAACTTTTTTTTATATATAAATGTTTCTTTAAATTTTGAAAATATACTGGCTGATATTTTTTAAAGAAAAGAACGCTTTAAAGGGCGAGTAACTCGGAAGAGGTTATTGTATAGTTACGTGTCATTATATATTATATTTTCGTAAATTAGGATATATATTTTTTTACAGTGTAAGTTACATAGTTTAACTCAATACAGTATAACTTCAAAAATCCGGTATCATCGGGAGCGAGACTATGCCGGATTTTGAAAATTCCGGATTTTTAAAGGAATATCAAAAGTAATACCATATTGTTATTGGTGCCTTTAGCCATAATTTAATACATTAATAAGTGATAATTATGTAAGAGAAAGAGAAAATTAAATATAAAATAAACTTACTTTAATTGATATTTTCTATGTTACAGAAAAAAAAAACTCTAATAAAGAGTGAAATTATTTCTTCTTTTGTAATTTCGCAAACATCGATGTCAACTTTGTTTTCTACAATTTTATGGCCGTTCTGTAACAAGTTTTTTCTTTTGTATTTTATACAAATGAAGAATGTCTATTTCGGAAATACAGTCTTGTTTCTCTAAAACATGTATTAAATCTTCAGTCAAATTTAAGCATTTTTCTAGTGACATATTCTCTTCTGCCGGTTGTTCTTCCTCGTCTTCTGGGCTACTACTAGCATTATCTATGGTTCTATTTAGCACAGCGTCAGCGATCTCACTGTTCGTTAAATTGTTAGTTGTTGATGCATTTTCGTCAATGCTTAGCCAGTCATCTATATCCCTTTTTTCAACACTTAATGCATTTTCAGATTTTGCGTGTTCAATTAGCTCATAAATTGAGGTCATTTCACAGAAAATGTGAAAGCCTGAAAATTCTTCCTCATCATTGATGTCGCCGTTGCCGAAAATTCGTGCCGGCCATATATTATGCCATACATTTGCCAAAGGTGTCCCCAAAGTTGTTCCTTTGCTAAGCAACAGTGTAGCTCCCCGAAAATTTGTTCAGAAAATAATCGCCTCTGACAAATGAAAAAAAATAGCCAAATAATCTTTTTTTGTATTTTTATTTTCGATCTTGAAGTTTTTAATTCACAAAGAATTGCTATTTTTCTTCTCCCATAACTTGGAAATGTAAAAGAAAAAGGAAGGGAAAGATGGTTTTGATGCCGGATTTTTGAAGTGGCCGGATTTCTGAATGCCGGAATTTTTAAGTCATACTGTATAAGTTTTTTCTTTGTCATATAGTAGTAGAATTTTCATCTTTTTGTATTTCAACACAATGTAAGTAAAAGAGTAAAGTTTACAGCATAACTCACAAAATAACTTTTTTCGAAAAAGTGTAGATTTTTATAAACTTTCAAAACTTTAAAGTCATTTGAGGCTTTTCCTTTCTTTTCTTTATTTTTAGACCTGCATGTTTTTAGCTATAAACAGTTATAAACATTGCAAAGTAAATGTTGCCTTGAAATGTTTATTACCCATTTTATATCTTGAAAGTACGTTGATTTACAGCGACGGTAAGACATTTATATACTTTTGCATGTATTAGTAAACATTTGAGGAAGTTATGGATATTTCGTAATTTTATTTATATCTTTAATTGCGGAGCTTTGTATTGATTTATTTTTCAGCGTTGTTAAAAATGAACAGCATTTGATATTTTTATAACAGTTCGTTGAGCAATAATATAAAACAATAATCGATCAAGTTACACAAATTTATCATTAAAAGTTGTTATCTAAGGTACAGAGTGTACGCCGTCCGTGTCTTTATGTATGTCCAAAACGTCCGTGTCTTTAAGAGTTTATATATCTGCTAATTAACGACAATTTATTTCGAAAATCATTAACAACAATCCTTTTATACTTCCGAGATGATAGGTACGTCGAATACCCCCAACTCCCTCGCTGAGCGCCCGCAAAATGAAATTTGTGTGCAACAAAAAAAATGTGATTTTCTCAAAAACTATGCGACCTAGGGTATAATCGCTATAGTTTTCCTGTAAGATTTTAATAAACTTCTAGTACCCCTAATTTTTTCATAATTTTAATTTCAGTAGATTCTGAAATAGAAGAGGGAAGTACGTATTTTTGCATTACATTTTTCGACGGTATCTCTGAAAATATAACACCTAAAATTAAAACTAATGTATGTTTGAGTTTCTCCATTAAGAGCTTTCACACGATATACATTTTTTTTCAAGTAACTTAATTATCCCTACATTTTTCCTAAATATAATTGTGACTGGTTAATAATCTATAAATATGTGGGTCGATAGCTTTTATTACTTCTGCCAAATTTGAACTTTCCACGTGTACGAGAAGAATGGGTGTGATACACGGATAGATACACGAGTGATCTGATAACGGTTCCGTTTTTACTTTTTATGTACGGAACACTTTAAAATAAAACAGATAAATAGTGACAAAGATCAAAATGTCTTTGCATACGAATTCATTCGCTTTGCGAAACATTAATTTTTTTTTTTTTTTTTTTTTTTTTTACAATGCTCAAACTGCGCTGACCTCGACAAAGAACCGAAGGAAGGCAGGATTTCTAAAACAATCTCCTACCTTTCCTTTTTCAAGAAAAGATAAAACAATTGTAACAATTCACTTTTTTTCTGGTGCTTTGAAAGGATGCATTTGCTGTTGTACTTCGATAAAAAAAGATTTAATGTTGATTTTTCCAATCTCTTGTTTCAAAAGTCTTCGAAAGAAAAAAATATTTCTTTCATATTTTCTCTAAAATTAAGAGAATATAAGAATATGTTACATATGTATTCTATGAGTTTCCTCATAAATTTTTCCTAAAAAATTCATTCTAGCTCACATGTCGTTCCATTTATTAAGGTGTTGGCTGTGCTGGCGAAAGAGAGCTGTGTTCGAAGCCCGACTCAGGAATGTATGATTTTCTTTGGGTCGGATTCCATGTTAAATGGAGCTCCTAGTCTGTTCAGCCCTAGCGTAGAGGTCAGTACAGGCCGGAATTTCCAGGCCCGGGCCCGACCCATTTGTATTTTCGAGACTCACGACCAGACCCGTGTTAAAATTAGTGAAAACAGGCCTGGCCCGACCCAACCCGTGCAAAACTGAATGAATTCATACCCGGCTCAATCTCTACAAAACAAGCCTATTTTTCGTAATATGCTATTAGAATATTTTTCTAGAATTCCGAACATAAATAACATATAGGAAAAGTTAACGTTATAGATTACTATATATTTTAGATAACTTTATATTGGCAAACCATAAAATGCAGAATAGCATCAGTACCGTCCTGTCGTGTAGGCCCAGCATGTAGAAGGAAAACGTAAGCCTGATCCTTGCCCGGACCAAGTCTGCTTAAATAATTAAGCCCTGGTTCAGACATGATCCAACCATGCCAGTGCCGATCTCCCCACAGAACATGGTATATTCCTGTACTGATGTTGTCGATCTAGTATCGGTTCATATTTCTACTTATCCTCGCCTTTGTCACACGTCCATTGAAAACGTTTTATGTTTTACTGGCTTAGTTCGATCTTTTTAAATTTATATATTGGACCATTTTCTATTATCCGCGATAAATTTATATAGGTCATAAATTTATATTATCCGCTCGACCCGGTACGACCCTTTATAAAATTTCCTTTCATCTGCCAGCCCAGCCCTATAAAAATGTTTCCTTCATTTTGCCGGGCCGGGTACGGGCCTCGGCCCGTGCAGAGCTCTACTCTAGTGTAGAAAACAGGATCGTAGCTCCGCAAATGAACCAAAACAAACCTCAAAAATATTGCCATGACTCGATAAACAAACATGATGAACATACTAAAGCTTTCCTCGCAAAATTGTCTAACTTACAGTGCAAATGTTTTTTATATACTTTTTTCAGTATATTTTAAATTATAAATTATGTCCTATTTCTACATCCAATTTCCGCACATGCAATAAACATAAAAACTTAATGAAATTTAAAGAAAATAATGAATAATTAGGAATCTTGGACAATTCTCATTCAAAATACAAAATTACTACTACAGGGGTTTATTTCCCTGATCGGGGTGCTTTTATAGTATATGACATGACGTTTTCCGGGCGATTGAAATCATCAAACAACTTATATCCTTTAAAAGTTTTCGGTGCATGTTTAACGCTCCATTTTTTTCACGCCTGAGAAGCAATTGTACGGACAAACAAACCCTGCCTCAACTAAAAATTAAATTTACAAAGTATTTTTATGCACTCTTAATTCTCGGTCGAATATTGGTACGTAAAATCGTCTTCTGCTTTAAAAGGTTTTGTTTCAACCTTGCTCTTAAGGTGGTCAGCAACTCTGATTTCTTCAGACAGTTATTAGTTAATACTAGATAAGAAAAAAAAATAGGATTGATTTTTAGGACGGTTAATGAAGTAAAAGAATACAACAAAAATAAAACAAATAAATTGCACCAGTTGTCAAAGGGTCTTTGTGTACGAACCCATTCGCTTTGCGAAACGTTAAATTTCTTTTTCGATTTCTTTTTTATTCAATTCCTACTATTAGTTCACACTCTCCCTATATTTATTTATTTATATATCTTGTTCAAATTTTCAATCGTTAATAAAATACTTATTATTCATCCTATCAAGTTCAAATAATTTTTTTAAACTTGTACTGAATGACAATTGATGTTAATACAGTTTTTTTTCAAATATTAACTCATTAATTAAATTTTAATTAATTAATTTTAGTTTTATATGGGAGACAAAATGGCGGCCATTGGTTATTGAACAGCATTTAATGCATCTTCATATCGATAAGGGGGGGACCCTGTTCTGTCGCTAAATACCGCCAAGTTCATCGTCAACTTGGCGATATATCGCCAAATTTGGCGACCAAAATGAGTCGTTAAAAGTGACCCCAACATGGCGATATCTCTAATATTTCGCCAAATTCCCATAGACTTAATGGCCATAGAAAAAATGGCCATAATTTTTTTTGAAAAAAAAAATTATGGGCATTTTTTTTTCTTCCCATTCTGACCAGAAAATCAGAGTTCTAACTTTTTACGGCTGCTCTTTCATCTTCACCTAACACTTCATTTATAATGGCTGTTTCATAATAATAGAAGACATCCGTCCATCAGAAGAAAATAACTCGGTGAAAGCGAAAACTCGGTTAAGCAGGACTCAGATAATCGGGACTCTTCATTTTAAAAAATCCCTGCCGGCCCGGCCTACAGGCGGAGGTAGATTTCGAAGTTAAGTATATTAATTGCACCAAAAAAAAACTAAATGATGATAAGATATAAATCCACTTTAACAGTTTTATCTGGCCGGTTTTGACGAGTTTTTATTTCATTTTTATATAATAGCTGGTTTTATCAGAATCATGTTAAGGCGGTATTAAAAAAAATACTTTTCCATGTTCAACAACTCGAAATTTTCTGGCACATTTTCAGATTAATTTTTAATAGAAAAAATACGAAACATGCTGACGAGATTTTTGAAAAGATTTATAAGCGACATGTGTTTTTATTTTTTTTTTCAATTAATTGAAACTTGATTAATAAACAATTATTTTCTCAGTACGGCAATATTTTTCGTTTCTAACAATGTAGCTTCGGGAAATTCTGTTCAAAATGCCCATTTTGACATCATTTTTTGAAATATATTCTGCCTCTATCAAAAAATCGATCATTACGGTACATTATATAGTTTCCGAAGAATAGAATCTATTAATTGAACACGTTTGAGAGCAAAAATTAATTTAAAAATGAGTAAGAAAATAAGCAGTTTGGATTTGAATGCATTCTGAATAAGATGATTTTTTTCTTCAACCGCTATGTATTTTTAATTTGTTTTTGCTGTAAGAATTGGTCCTATCAAAAACTTGTCTATATAAATGTTGAAGACAATATTAAGTGAAGACAATATAAATTTTTTTCTTCTTCACCCCCCTTTTTTTGTTTTCGTTTTTAATTTTTTTCTGCGGTACGAATTGGTCCTATCAAAAACTTGTGAATACAAAAGTTGTAGATAATATTAAGGAGATGTATAATAAAATTAATTGGATTTCATATCTTGAGAATTGACGAAGTTATGAATTTTTTTCTCCCAAAAACCCTATTTTTGCGCCCCTTGAGCCCATTTTTAAATTTATCCGAAATTTGTGGTACATAATTTTTTGGTCCTATTTTTAGAAGTAATAAAAACTTTAAACTGATTTGATATGTACAAAAATTAAGAAGTTATGGGGTTTATTCTGTTTTCACAAAACCCCTCCCTATTTCCATCCCCTTGGTCCGATTTTGCCCATTCACGAACTTGACCGAGATTTTATGCCCCTTGATTTTATGTATCAGTTTGGAAGAGATTTGTGAAAATTGTGGAAGTTATCGTGTCCAGAAGAAAGTGATATATATATATAGAGAGAGATAGATAGATACATATATATATATATATATAAAGTTTTTTACTGATGGTGGTTTTGGGTTCTAGGGGTCATGATCGGTGTAGATCTGCAAAAATTTTCAGAAATTCCAACATAGGAACGATGCCAATAGGTAGTATTTCATACGAAATCTACCTAAAATGATCTTTAGATTATTTTTGTTGGTGTTCAGAGGGGAGTCATGACCACCGTGACTTCCCCCTTGGATCCACCATTGTAGATTACGTAGTTCAGTATTACATATTTTATGATTACACCTTTTAAATTTTAAAATAGGTCGGATATTAGAAAATTAGTAAAATTCTCTTTGTAAATATACTTTGCGGAACAGGGGGGGGGGGCGCCAAAATCCATGCTTGCCCCGGGTGCAAAAAAGGTAGTTTCGGCCCTGTTAAGCATATTGAAATGGATATACATCACTGAAATGTACTACAAGGTTCTTAATATAGAATATGGTGTGCCTAGAATTTATCTTTCATTTATAGGGATGCACGAAAAAATTTGGCTACAGGAGAAAATCACAATAAGTGAACTGTGCAAACATACGAATAATAATTGTTGGAAATGCGTTTTCAGTTGTGGTATGCATTTTTAAATTTAACTATTATTTAAATATTACTTATTAGCCCCCGGAATGTTATTTCTTTCTCCCAGCTTATTTTGTCTCTCCAATAAATAACGTTACCTTGTGTACGCTAGCCGTAAAACAAAAGCCGATTTTTTTTTATTTCTAAGCATTGCACATTTTCAATGTTTTGACCGTCGTATTGGGAAAAAAAAGTACTTTTTAATGCAATTTGTTTGAAAACGGCATCTTTATTTGTTTTTGAAATATTCATTTTTTTTTTTTTGTAGTTTTTAGCGACATTTGTTTCATTTTGGCAACTCAAGTTCTCCATTTCTGTAGAAAGTAAAGACAAAAATGATGAAAAATAGCAATTATATCTTTTTGTTGCCATTTTCTCATAAAAATTGAAAAAAAAAATAATTAAAATACGTGCTATTTTGAGAAAAATATAAATGGAGGATTTATAATAAAACATGGAGCTATTAAAAACTATATTTAATTTTAAGTATGTATATTAATGCAAATGACGTCATTTTGCATAAAATAAAAGCGTGTGCTTTAAGTCATAAAATTGAAATATGTCTTGCAGTAGAGTCCCGATTATCCGAGTCTCGCTTAACCGAGTTATTTTCTTCTAGTGGACTGGTGGTTTCTATTATTATGAAACAGCCATTACAAATGAAGCGTTAGGTGAAGATGAAAGAGCAGCCGTAAAAAGTTAGAACTCTGATTTTCTGGTCAGAATGGAAAAAAATGGCTGTTTCATAATAATAGAAACCACCAGTTCACCAGAAGAAAATGAAGTAATGGAAATGCCGGGGACGACACTAAATTCTGAAAAAGCAGAATTTCTGTTTTCTAGTGTTTATGAATTTTATAGATCCTATACAGGGCCGCACAAGATTTCTCAACAAAAGCCGTTTATTGGCGGAAATTCCTGAATGGAAACTTTCAGCTGTGCTATGCGTTTAATTGGACAAACTTATAGCATACTATTAGTATGCATGCATATCGATAGATCGTATACAGGGATGCACAAAAATTCCTATATTTTCTCAAATATTCATGATAATACCTGACATATGGTTTTCAAATACATTATGGTTATGCGTTTTCCAAATTTTTCATTTAAACATCATCTTTCACCTTTTTAAACTGTGAAGTTTTGTTATAGTATTGAGAATGTGTTCGAATTTGTTTCATAATCTGTGCTGTACGCGTGATTTTTCGTTCTTGTTTATCATTCTCAAACTACGCTAGCTCCTAACATAAGCAGAACAAATGCATGATTTCTAAATCAATCTGCCATTTATCTCTTCTTTTTTTTTTTCTGGGAAAGGTGCGTGAGATAAAAATTGTTTTAACAATTCGTATTCTTTCAAATGAAACTTCGATGCTCGGAAATGTATTTGCATTGCACGTCGGTGAGAAAGAATTAATGTTGATTTTCGTATCTTTTGTTTGAAAAGTCTGTGAAGGGAAAAAAAATATTTTTATTTTCAACGGAATAAGGTGATTTTAAGAGTCTTGAGGGAAATAAATCAAAACGCTATGGGAAAAAGCGTGTGTCTTCTTTATTTTTATTTTTTTTTTAATGTTTTGAAAAGTATTAAACTTGATATTTCATTTCTTTGTGGTTCTTGGTTAAAATATTATATAGTATATGTCAGTAAATCATTGAATACTGAATTTTAATACATAAAATGTATATATTGTTATTTCCTTTAACCGTTTAATAATACAGATCAATTTTTTATTTCTGCAAGCTTTACTGTCTAAAAATTTTACAATATTTATCTTCCGTTCAAACAATAATAATTGAATTTCCGGAAATGAATGGAGTTGTTTATGTACATTTTAGGTAAAGCATTTTAAGGAGATAAATTATTTCTTTTATTTCTGTATGATTAAGATACGAAAAATCAACATTAATTCTTTCTTGCCGAATATTGCCCCACCAGTGGCCGAGAGGTTCCACTCTCGAAGCTGGTATGGGTTAGGTTCCCTTAGAAAGCCCCCACGAAGGGCACTCCTCCCCTGGGCCTATATCCCTCGAGTAGATAATTGGCCGTCAAAAATCAACCCAACACTTGCATGTGACCTCGTCGTCTCTCATAAAAGTTTTCGTTTCAACCTTGCACTAAAGTTGGTGAGTTGCAGTGATTTCTTTTTCAGACAATAATTCTTAGAAAAGAAAATAGTATTGATGTTTTTTACTACAGCTCATGGAGTAATAGAATATAACAAAAGCAAAACAAATTCATTGTACCAAAGATCAAAGAGACAACGAATTCATTCGCTTTGCGAAACGTTAAATTTCTTTTTAGATTTCTTTTATTATGCTCAAACTGTGACGGCCTCGAAACTAAACAGAACAAAGCCATGATTACTAAAACAATCTGCCATCTCCTGTTTTCAGTAAAAGGTGCAAAATAAAAATTGTTTTAACAGTTCGCACTCTTTCAAATGGAACTTCGATGCTCAGAACAGATGCATTTGCGTACGTCGGTGAGAAAAATTAATGTCGATTTTTCATATCTTTTGTTTCAAAGGTCCATGAAAGAGAAAATGCATATCCTTTTTAATTTCAACGGAATAAAGAAATTTTAAGTCTTAAAGGAAAAACTTCAAAACGCTACGGGAATAAGCATTTGCTTTTTCATTTTTTTCCTTTTTTTATGTTTTGAAAAATATTTAACTTGATATTTCGTTTCTTTGTGATTCTTGGTTAAAATATTATATATTTAATTCTAATAATGCATTGAATATTGAAATTTAATATATAAGGGACGTACAAAAAGAAACGAGCTGGGGTCTGAAATGTGCAAAACAATGACATAATGGTAATATTGTTGCATCAGTAACAAAGAGGGTTTCCGACAAGAGCAAGGTTGGTTGATTTTGTGACGGCCGATTATCTACACTAGGGATATAGGCCCGAGGGGGAGTGCCCTTCGTGGGGGTCTTTCTAAGGGAACCTAACCCGTATTAACGCATGGAAATCCATGGTTCGAAGAAAACCACGAAAACTCCGAACGATTAGGCCGACGGGCGCGATTGGGATCGAACCCAGCACTTCCCGTCTACCAGTTTCGAGAGCAGAACCTCTCAGCCACTGGTAGGGACAAGAGCAAGGAAGTCCACATGCCCGCCGCTAGAGGGTCACGGGTGCAAGTCACGTGACTACAAAGCTAGTAGAAGCATGCATCAGTCGTCCAACGCTCAATTCGAGTTGTAAGCGACTGGAGATAGTCTTCGTGTCATCACTTCGAACCAGAATCGAAACAACAAAGTCTCCAAGGGAAACATCGAGGCTCACCACCACCAAGAAAATCCAAGTCCATCCACACAAGTGCAGGAAAGGTTATGCTCGCGTTCTTCTTTGACCAAGACGGTCCCATTCTGATAGACTTCCTGCAGCACGAGACATCAGTGAATGCCCAGCATTACTCGCAAACCTTGACAACCCTTCGCCAAGCGATCAAATCAAAACGACCAGGCAAGTTCACCCGTGAGTTCATTCTGCTCCACGACAATTAAAAGGCCTCATACGGCCAACACGATTACGGCACTCGTGCAGAAATTCAGGTGAGGGGTTCTCGGTCACCCTCCATACAGTCCACAACTCTCTCTCTGCGATTACGCCATTTTTGACCCCTAAAAAGGCTCTGAGGGGCAAATGATTCACCTCGGACGACGACGTCAAGCAGTACGTGCGGAACTGGTTCACATCGAGGGCCCCAGGAATTTTACGAGACAGCCATTCACAGCCTTGTGTCTTAGTGGAACAAGTACTTCAACAGCCAGGGCCAATACTTCTGAAAATACATGTACTAGTTTCTGTTCCTAGGTCTTCGGCTCGTTGCTTTTTGAACGCTCCTAATATAAAATGTATAGATCAGTTTCAACTGACGTCACACCCTAGCAACGACCTTAACAACCAGGCGTGTTTTTTGTTTGCCTCCCCCCCCCCCCCAAATTTGGCCGATTGTGATTGGTTGACTCATAATACAGTCTACAAATAGTTGATTATGATTGGTTCGATGAACTTGGTGGGCTAGTGATCACGTGGTTGAAATTGATCTATAGATTGTAGCTTGATTTATTTAAATCGAACGCTTAGTAATATAGAATAATTTTTATTTCTGCAAGCTTTATCGCCTGAAAACGTATAATATTTATCTTCCATTAAAATAATAATTATTGAACTTAAATCCGTAAAGAAACGGAGTTGTTATTGTACATTTTAGATGAAACATTTTAAAGAGAAAAATTAGTTATTTTATTTCTATGCAGTTAAGATACGAAAAATCATTCATTCTTTCTCACCGAATGTTGGTACGCAACATCGTCGTATACTATAAAAGTTTTCGTTTCAACTTTGCGCTAAAGTTAGTGAGTAACACTGATTTCTTTTTCAGACAATTATTATTTAACTAGTTGACCCGCTCGGCATTGCCCGGACCCGTGATGAATGATCCTTAAATGAACCTCAAATTTGTAGGATTTTATATATTTAACTCCATTTTGTCTCAATTTATATTTTTAAATGAAAAAATCGCGAAAAAAATATTGAATTCAAAGTTGACATTTTTTATTACAGTTCATGGAGTAACACAATAGAACAAAAATAAAACAGATACATTGTACCAAAGATCAAAGAGACTACGATTTCATTCGCTTTGCGAAATGTTAAATTTCTTTCTACATTTTTTTTTCCTTATCATACTCAAATTGTGATGGCCTCAAAATTAAACAGAACAAAGGCATGATTTCTAAAACAATCTGCCATCTCCTTTTTTCAGGAAAAGGTGCGAAATAAAAATTGTTTTAACAGTTCACACTCTTTCAAATGGAACTTCGATGCTCGGAACCGATGCATTTGCTATTGTAGGTCGGTGAGAAAGAACTAATGTTAATTTTTTTGTATCTTTTGTTTCAAAGGTCTGCAAAACACAAAGAATAAATATTATTTTTATTTTCAACGAAATAAACAGATTTTAAGAGAGTTGGGGCGGAGTCAAAACGCAACGGGAAAAGTGTTTGCCTCCTTATTTTCAACTTTTCAAAAATGTTTTCAAACATATTAAACTTGATGTTTCGTTTCTTTATTGTTATTGATTACATTGGCACGTGGGTGAGAAAGAATAAATATTGATTTTTCATATCTTTTGTTTCAAAGGTCCGTGAAAGAGAAAATGCATATTCTTTTTATTTTCAACAGAATAAAGAAATTTTAAAAGTCTTTGAGGAAAACTTCAAAACGCTACGGGAATAAGCATTTCCTTTTTCATTTAAAATTTTTTTAACCATTTGGAAAAATGGTTATTGTCCTCGGTCAGGGTAGGAAATCAAACACATATCTGAAGCGTTTTATTGGTTGAATCCGCATTTTATTCGTTTTCTGATTGGTCTATACAGTAATCTGTATTTCCCCTTTACTTTCAACAGAGATGGATGCTTCTGTTGCCACTATGACAAAAAAGTAATAAAAACTACAAAAAAAAATTAATAACTCAGAAACAAATTGAGATACAGCTTTCAAACAAATTGCATTTAAAAGTACATTTTTTTCTCTATACGATGGTGTAAAAAGTAATAATATGGGATGTTTAGAAGTTTAAAAATGAAATTTCATTTAAAATTGGTCCAGGAATATTAATGTTTAATCCATGGCGTACGTAATGTATGATCAACTCCGTGCGATTTTTTATGTCTTAGATTTTAGTCTTTGAAAAAATCATTTTCCAAATGGTCTTAATTTGTTAAATTGCATTTTCTTTTTTTTTTACTTGATATTTCGTTTCTTTGTGGTTCTTGGTTAAAATGGTATATATTATACGCCATTAATGCATTGAATATTGAATTTTAATATATAAAATGTATAGATTGTTGCTTGATATATTTAAATCGAATGTTTAGTAATTGTCGGAGCACAGCTCCGGCTTCCCTGCAAAAATTACACTTTTGTTAACACGATAGCGTCCAAAATATTTGTCACAGCGACACAAAATATAAGTTGCTCGTCGACAGTGCTAAACAATCGGAGCGTATTGAAAATCAAAAATATTCGTCTATCCTAATAGCCTGAAATGTCGGCTCAAAATTTTCCCGTAGAGATAACATTGTGAGTTTAAATCTATACATTTGAAAGACAAGGTTGGTTTTTTTTAGTCATCTATCTTGAACTTTTTTTGAACCAATTTTAATAGTTCTTTTTTAAAAAAATAAAATCTGTTTCTACGTAGATTTACCCGCTCTAGCTATTTTCTAAAATATTCCAATATTTATATTTAAATTTGAAATTTAAAAAAATTCTATGAATTTTTTTCAAAATGGCATCCATTGGATTACTTATTTATTTATTTATTGAACAACAAACATACGACTTGTGTGCTTGACATGAGAGCCCGCTTATAAGTCGGAGACAAGATAG
The DNA here is from genome assembly GCA_963932465.1 of Maratus speciosus. Classification (NCBI taxonomy): domain Eukaryota; kingdom Metazoa; phylum Arthropoda; class Arachnida; order Araneae; family Salticidae; genus Maratus; species Maratus speciosus. The sequence continues at coordinate 168,716,966 of OZ010790.1, read as the reverse complement.
CACAAGGAAATATTACAACACAAGAAAAATCCACCCTGGGAGTTCCACACAAAGAGTGTGTGCAATATGGAACCAGCGGGAATCGAACCCACAACCTCTTACGCTCGCAACCGATTAGCAGAGTGGTGCTTTGACCATTCAGCCACAGAGACCCCATTGGATTACTTCCATCGTTGTAAAGAAAGGAAAAATAATAAGGTTTGTTTATCTGTATTGATGCCATTTTCTCATAAAAATTCAAAATAAACTTTCTAAAAAACGTGAACAGAAAATGGCGTCACGCTTTAAAAAACACGCCTTTTTTCCTCAAAGGCTCTTACAAATCAATACTTTTTCATTGCGCTGATGCTAAGTTTCAGACAAAATGCAACAATGATGAAATACAAACCGACATATTTAAATTAAAACGACAATTTTATATGATAAAACTAAATATTTTAGTACGAATGCCTCTAAAAGATATAAATTTCTGGAATTTTACTCTCAGGTTACACAGATTATAACCTCAAGAAAAGAGTAAGAACTTTAACGTGCAAAATCATAGCTGACAAACTTGATTTCAAGTTTGGAAATGTATGTATTAATAATCTATTACGTATTGCAATATTATTACCTTCCAAATCGATGCAATTTATTTCGAATTTTAAATTAAGAGAAATGAAAAGATATCGAGTGCGGTGAATACGATTTTGGGTCAATTACAAGAATTTTAGAAGACCACAATAATTAAATATCAAGGTGAATTGTAGATAATCATGCGTCTGGACTTCAGGTTGGACTTACTTCAGCAGCTGGATGCAGAGTTATGTTACATACCAATATCTAGAAGGAGTGAGGATTGGTAGACGGTGCACTGAGAACAGTAAAACATATCGTCTAGGGCCGAAGATTTCAGCCACGAGATTTGCCACATGATATAATGGTTCATTTTGATGATTATCATTGGCCATTTCTAACTGGAAGATTTTTCCTTATCAAACCTATTTGTAAATATTGGAAAGAAGGAAAAGCCTTATGCTCACGAAGTCAGTTACCTTTAACTGTTGCATACCTTGCCACCATACATAAATCCCAGGGTTTAAGTTGATCAAAAACTGCTGTGAACATTGGTCTAAAGGATTTGTCACATAAAACGACTTATGTCACTTTTAGTATAGTTTGTTGTTTAGAGAAAGTTCTCATTCAAACGCTTTTCGCTAAGGACAGGCTTGATCAAATTAATAGTGTGGGAGCACTTGCTGACAGATAAGCATTTGAGCATTACCTGATGCAACTGACGACTGAATTAAACATTTTAAAATGAAGATTCGACGATTGTTACTTCAAACTTACTTTTATACTGTTAAACAGTAATCATGAAAATAATTATTTTTAATATATTATCTTTTAAGTTAATGCTTCTCTAATCTCCGACATTTCGGCCTGACGGATGCTAATATAGAATGATTCTTATTTTTTCAAGCTTTATCGTCTAAAAACTGTATAATATTTATCTTCCATTAAAATAATTATTATTGAACTTAAATCCGAAAAAAATGGAGTTGCTATTGCACATTTTAGGTGAAATATTTTAATGTGAAAAATTAGTTTTTTTATTTCTGTATGATTAAGATACGAAAAATCCTTCATTCTTTCTCACCGGATGTTGGTATGTGACACTATAAAGGTTTTCGTTTCAACTTTGCGCTAAAGTTAATGGGTAACACTGATTTCTTTTCAGACAATTATTATTTAACTTGCTGAACCGCCCGGCGTTGCCCGGATCCGTGCTGAATGACCTTTAAATGAACCTCAAATTCGTATGATTTTATATCTTTAACTCCATTTTTGTCTGAATTTATACTTTTAAATGAAAAAATAAAAATATATTAAATTCAAAGTTGACATTTTTTATTACAGTTCATGCAGTAACAGAATATAACAAAAATAAATCAGGTACATAGTACCAAAGATCAAAGAGACTACGATTTCATTCGTTTTGCGAAACGTTAAATTTTTTTCTAGATTTTATCATGCTCAAACTGTGATGGCCTCGAAACTAAACAGAACAAAGGCATGATTTCTAAAACAATCTGCCATCTCCTTTTTTCGCGAAAAGGTGCGAAACAAAAATTGTTTTAACAGTTTGCATTCTTTCAAATGGAACTTCGATGCTCGGAACCGATGCATTTGCTATTGTACATCGGTGAGAAAGAATTAATGTTGATTTTTTGTATCTTTTGTTTCAAAAGTTTGAGAAAGGAAAAGAATATTATTTTTATTTTCAACGGAATAAAGAGATTTTAAGAGTCTTGGGGCGGAGACAAAACGCAACGGGAAAAAAATGTTTGCCTTCTTATTTTCAACGTTTCAAAATGTTTTAAAACATATTAAACTTGATATTTCGTTTCTTTATTGTTATTGGCTAAGATATTTTATATTATATGTCATTAAGGCGATTCTCAAATAAAACATTTTTCCCCGCTCAACAACGAGAAACTTTCTAACACATTTTCTGACTCATTTTTAAACGTAAAAACATAATACTTGCAGGCATGATTTTTTAAATCATTTGTAACTGAACTTTTGTTTTTCGATAAAGGAATTAGAACTTTAGTTATAAGCAATTTCTAACTCAGGAAATCAGTTTTCTTTCCTTTCCAGCGGTGTCGCTTCCTGAAATTCGGTTCAAACACCAACTTTCACAACCTTTTCTGAAAAAACCCTTTTACCAAAAATGGAAAAAAACTGATTACGTAGCCTCTGAATTAGAGCAATTTCATGTATTTGCGAACAAGAATGAATTTTAAAATGTCTCAGAAAATAGGTAATTTCGATTTGAGAACAGCTTTAATTCATTGAAAATTAAACTTAAAATGTATGGATTGTTATCCCCCCCCCCTTCCCTAAATTAAGCGTTTATTGGTACAGATTAATTTTTCTTTCTGAAAACTTTATTGCCTAAAAATTTTATAATATTTATCTGCCGTTAAAATACAGGGTGTTTCTAAATGAACATCGGGGTTTTAACGCTTTGTAGTATCTATTATATAAAACTTAAAGTTATACTTAATATATGAAATAAAAGAGCAACTCAAACAGTTTGATGGTACCTGTGCATGCGCATGCGCACGCAATTTTTCTTCCGTCATCCGTTAGAAAGCGCTAGTTGCAAAAATGGCGAATAGTGAACTGAAAGCATTTTGTGTTCCGCAGTTTGCAAACCCCGAATATGTAGTTACTGTGCAACGTGCTTTCCGGATTAAGTTCAGATGTGATCCCCCAAGTGATAATAACATCCGTAGATGGTATCGAATCACCCTATATTATTTATTGAATTTTAATCCGGAAAAAATGGAGTTGCTACTATACATTTTAATGAGAAAAATTAGTTATATTTGCTCTGTATGGTTTATTGTTGAATTATAATGTAAGAATTATCTGTCATAAACAAAATTAATACTGAATTTCAATTCACAGATAAATATGGATGATTATTGCTTTTTTTCAAATGAAATCTTTTAACTATATGAATGAATGTTTGTGATTTTTTTATGGTTAAAACAATATATATGGTTTGTAATACGTAAATACATTAAATATTGATTTTTTATTTACAAAACAAAAAAAAATGACTATTGTGTACTTTAAATGAAATCTTTTAATTCTAAAACGTAATATTTTTTTATATTTTTATTATTAAAATATTATGTAAAGTTTATATGCCATAAAGATATTGAATATTCTATCACAATTCACACAATATAAATATAACTATCTATGGTTTTAAATAAAACCTTTCAATGATTAAAAAAAATGTATTTTTATTTATGTATAGCAATATATTAAGAATAATTACAATAAAGACATTTTTAATGTTTTTTAGTGGAAAAGTCAAAATGCTATGGAAAAAAAAGTGCATAGCTTTTTACTTAGTCTCTAAAAAGTATGTTTTGGAAAATATTTAACTTGATATTTCATTTCTTTATTGTTCATTGTTAAAATACTATACATTGTCTGTAATCAATGCATAAAATATCGAATTTTAATTCACAAATCACAAAAAATGGTTATTGTTTATTTTAAATAAAAGCGTTTAGTGATAAAAACAAAAAAACTTTTTTTCTGTATCATATATGGTTAAAACAATTTATATTGCATGCTGTTTACCTTACTTTAACAAACTAAATATTGGATTTTTATTCGAAAGATATGCATTTGATAATTGTTAATTTTACATAAAATATTTTAATTCTAAAAAGTAATATTTTTTATATTTTTATTATTAAACCATTGTGTAAAGTTTATATAATATAAAGATATTCAATATTCTATTACGATTCTCAAAATATAAATATGACTAACTCCGATTTTAAAAACAACATTTCAATGGTTAAATAAAAAATGATTTTTATTTATATATAGCGATATATTAAGAATAAGTGGAATAAAGGCATTTTAACCCATTAACGACCAGCCTCCTTTACACTTCTTTTAATTCTTCGATACCGGTTTTTCCCACTTTGTAATTTGGATTTATTTAATCGCTCAAAATCTGAGATTACATAATATGAAAATTTCCAAACTAATATACTGGTATTCAAATTTTAAAATTTTGTTCGCTTTACCTGGCACGTTTTCTTGCCAACCGGCTTTAATGAGTTAAATGTCATCGGAAAAAGTGAACACGGTATGTTAAAAAGAGTATAGCTTTTTATTTATAGTCGTTAAAAAGAATGTTTTGAAAATATTAAACTTTATATTTCATTTCTTTATGATTAATTGCTAAAATATTATACATTGTCTGTCATCAAGGCATAAAATATTGATTTCTAATTCATAAATAGCAAAAATGGTTTATGTTTATTTTAAATAAAAGCGTTTAGTGATAAAACAAAAACATTTATTTCTGTATCATATATGGTTAAAACAATTTATACTGCATATTTTTACCTTACTTTAGCAAAATAAATATTGAATTTTTATTCGAAAGATATGTATTTTACTATTGTTAATTTTAAATGAAACATTTAAATTCTAAAAGTAATATTTTTTACATTTTTATTATTAAAATAATATGTTAAGTTTATATTGCATAAAGATATTCAATATTCAATTACGATTCACAAAATACAAATATGACTGCCTTTAATTTTAAACTAGCTAACCCTTCCTTCTTCTACCTTCTCAAAAATTTTCAGCCTCGTATGTGCCGCAGATTTCGCTAGCCATCGCAGACACACACACACAGAGATAGATCAGACACAGAGAGCAAAACTTTATTTTTAGTATAGATAAAACCTTCCAATGTGTTTTTATTTATGTATAACGATATACGAGTATTAAGAATAAGTAGAATAAAGACATTTTAAATGACTTCGGAAAAAGTCAAAACGCTATGGGGGAAAAGTGTATAGCTTTTTATTTACAGTCTTTAAAAAGAATGTTTTGGAAAATATTTAACTTAATATTTCAATTCTTTATGGTTCACTGTTAAAATATCATACATTTTCTGTCATCAATGGATAAAATATCGAATTTTAATTCATAAATTACAAAAAAATGGTTACTGTTTATTTTAAATAAAAGCGTTTAGTGATAAAAACAAAAACTTTTATTTCTATATCATATATGGCTAAGACAATTTATATTGCACACTGTTTTTCTTGCTTTAGCAAAATAAATATTGAATTTTTATTCGAAAGAAATGTATTTGATTACTGTTAACTTTAAATAAAGTATTTTAATGAGAAATATTCTTTTTATATATGAACGCTTTATGGTTAAAGCATTATACAGTTTTGCATGACTTGAACACAATTAATATTAAATATAGATCAACAAAACATAGATATGATTATTGTTGATTTTAAATAAACATTGATAAAAATTGATTTTTACACAGATTTCCTGGAACTTTTTATTTAAAGTCGTTATCAAAAAAAGATACCTACATTTTCAAAGCAGCGGAATCGTGTAGAGAAATTTTTTATTATTGAATTTATTTCAACAACAAATTATATTACACACATATTACTATATAAAACTTTTATATAGATACATTGACCACTTCTTTGCGTTGATTTTGTTGCAGAATTATTAATGGCCGAGCATAATCAGTTTTCTAGACAGTAAGAATTATTTCATTTTAGTCTAATCATATTAAACCCTAATTATAATACTATACAGATACTTGAATGGGGGAAGTAGCCCTTTTATAACACCAGCAGGGAAGACCGCGCTATGCTTGGTTAAAATTAAAACCGTTCTATGGACTCTGTTTGGTTGAATCATGTATCTCGGCTCCTACTGGGAATTTCAAAAAAATTCCTTGAAATTCTGAAAGTAAATGTTTTCGCCAAATTTGGCGACATTCATTCATTTGGCACCAAGTATGTGTTTTGGCATTGGTAATCTTTAAAGTCGATTTCTCGCACAAATTTCGTCAGTGTCGCCAATGTTTCGGCAAATATCGCTAAAATTGGCGAAATGTTGCAAACTTTGCGGCTTCGCTTACTGCCAACTGTTCATAAATTTAATAACTGTTTCAACCGTAACTGGTTTAAATGCATTGGTTTGTAGTAACCCCAAAATGACCCACTAATCGAGCTTTCTCGAACGTGTGACCTAGCCCAATTATCTTCTCGTACGCCAAAACGATAGGATACAAAATTTAGTCAAAATCGTTAGAGCCGTTTTTTGGATAAAATTTACATACACACATAGACACACAGACACACGTAAGATTTGCTCGTATTATAATATGATTTAAAAGAATTAGGATTTATTTACATTATTTTATTTTTGTTAACATCATTTGCATGATTTTGTTGCGAATCTAAAATCAAACTGTTCATTTGCGTTTGCTAAATATATAATACTAGCAAATCCCTCAGCTTTGCTTGCGTAATAGTTGAAATATGCCCCGTGATGTTTGTATGTCTAATTTTTATTAAAAGAAATTATACTTTCAGGAATAATTCAAAAATTACTAATTAAGATACAGTTTAACTAAACTTCATTATTACACTGCATTAGGCAGAAATGAGACTTAAATTAATAAGAAGAACTAAAACTAATTCTAAATAAATAATAATTTAAAAAGTATTTTCAGTCTTTTATGCTCATTTCATACGCTCATTTCAATATTCATTTGAAGTTTTGAAGTTTTTAGAAACAGTTCTTAATACGCATTAACAGGCCTTAACAGGCTACATTACACATAGATTACATTACTAATTAACACTAATCTCTGAATCATTTACTATTTCTGACTATTATATAAACAGTTGTAACAATATAAAGGAAACAAATTAATATCTTCTAAACATTTGAAAATGACTAATTATCTGCAGTAAAATTAAAACTCGTTTTTTTAAGTGATTAAATATTTATTATGCAATCAAAAGCAACAATTCGTTTAAAGCGGTAGAGCAAAAGATTCAAGAGTAAAAAATAAAATAATAATGTTCTTATAAATAACATTGTAACTGTCGTTACGTACTTTAACTAAATATTAGCTGTTTCTAGAAAAGAAAAATCTTTAAATGCAAAAGGTGATACAGTACCAGAATTTTTATTCCTTTATCTTTTAGCAGATTATAAGCGAAAAAAGTAAAACTTACACTACAACTCACAAAATAACTTTCTTGAAAAGAGTAAAGATTTTTAGAAACTTTTAAAACTTTAAAATCTTTTTAAACTTTTCCCCATATTTTTACGCCTGCGTAGTTTTAGCAGAGTCATACTTGTCTTCAACCTTCACGTTCGAGGGCCACATTTATAAAATCTTTAAGTTCCGCGGGCCATCCAGTGCATACAAGCCTAGGTTACAATAACAGGGTCTGGTTGCAATGGGTGCTGTGAAATTACAGAGCTCTCGTTTTCTTATTAATTACAAATATAAATATAAATAAATAAATAAATATATATATATATATATATATATATATATATATATATATATGTATTACATCCAGCTGAATGATTACTAAAATCTAGTCAGGCATCGGTGAGGTGGCATAAATTTCGTACCACTTAGTGAAAACATTGCTGCTGGAAGTAGTAACAGTGCGGCGCAAAAGTTTATGCACATGCTAAATATTTTTATAAAATGAAAAATATACATCGGAATGCTTTGAAATTTTTACTGTATCTAAACAATTTGACTACAAATTCATATTTCGAATTTGGAAACAATTCATTGTAAGGAAAATAATAAATTATAAAAAATTGAAAATTGTGATGTTACAAAAGTTTATGCACAAAAAGGAAATATATACATTTCACAAAGCACAAAAGTCCTTTAGTAGTCTATGGTGTTTCCATTGCACCTGATGAGATCGAATACTAAATTTTCCATTGGTAACAGGAGAGTATGGAAGGTTTTGGGAGCGAGTTTGTACCAGATTTCCTCGATAGCTGATTTGGGCTTTTGCACTGGGTAATACCGCTTCCCATTCTTCTAGCCGTCACGTGAGAGGATTCCCCAGATGTTTTCTATCGGATGGAGATCTGTGCTGAGTGCTGGCCAGCTCATCACACTGATATTCTGAGATCTAAGCCATACTTTTGTGCAACGGGAAGTGAGTATTGATGCATTGTCTTGCTGAAAGGTCCTGTTGGGATCACCTAGGAGTTCTTCTAACGGTCACTAATCCTCCATCAGAGTTTCCTAATACTTTTGATAATTTTGTCTGCCATTTAGGAAGCAAAGAGACGTTTGTACATTACAGCCAAAAGCGCCCCATACCATGAGCGAATCACCACGTTGTTGCCTGCTGAATATGCTCTTCGGAACTTTCCACAAGGCACGCCAATAGAATGAGAAGACATTTGGACCATCCAAATTCGATTTTTTTTCATCAGAAAAAATAACACTAATCCATTCGTCAAAATAATACGTGTGCTGTTTCACCCATCAAGTCTTGCTTGTTTGTGACACTGTTTCAGAAAAAGCTTACGAGATAAGTTTTGTTTTTCAACGAATTCTGATTATGTTATTCGTCTGCATATGATGTCATGTGATATTTTTGATCCAAGTCGATTTTTTATCTCATTAAGAGACAAATAGCTAGTTACAGTCAATATTTTAATTCTTTTATCCTCACAAAATGTGGTTTTACTCGACGTTTCTGAGAAATATGCATTTTTTTAATTATTTTCCACGTTACAAAACACTATAAACACTAGATTTAGACCGATTTAAAATAAGTGAAATTTGCAAAAAGATTTACGTTCAGCTTTCAGCTTCCAAACTTCTACAACTTCTTCAGGCAAGAACTGCAGAAATTTCAGCATTTTGATATAACTCGTACAGCGATCTCTACGCTTTATACTCTAGGAAAAAAGTCTCCCCGATCCTCCACCTATCATGCTTAAGGAGATATTTGCATAAAATCTCATTTGTGCATAAACTTTTGCGACATCACAAAAACTGTTTTCTTGTAATTTCTGATTTTCGTAACGATGAATTTTTTAGAAACGTGAGATGTATATTTAGGATCATAGTATTCACCTACAGTGGATATTTGAAAGCATTCCGTTGTATAATTTTATTTTTATTAAAATATTTGCGTTGTGCTTAAACTTTTGCGCCGCACTGTATGATGGGATATTAGTAGCTGTGGATAGGCATAATACTTTTCAGTTGACCAATTTAATCACTCTATCGATTAGTTTATAGCAATGAGATTGGTTTAGTTTAATCGAAACACCAGCAATTCATGATGCAGTTTAATGCAGGGCAGACCGCATGTGTGATAAGTAAATGGATTAAGAAATTTGTATAGTTTTCCCAATAAAACAAATGCTAAATTCACTTGAAACTGTTTATACAACCGCACATATAAACGTCAACAATTCCCACATTGCGAGAATTTGTCAGAGCTTTCAAGCTAGAGCACGAATTAATTATTCCATGTTAAAAAGATGTTAGTGACAATTTAGGTACTCTACAAGACGATAAGACACCTGGTAACAGCTTTCAAGACAATCGAACAGCACAAAAAATCTCTCTCTGACCTCATGCTCGACAGTTTTGTCAAGGTTCGCGTAGGAATACAGATTGAAATATAAACTTTAGACAAACCAAACAGATTCAGAAACTAGATATGGAATGAAATGCGATCCGTCACTCAGCCAATGGAGAGCGAGAGAGGTGAGTAATAGAAAATGAGTCCCGGATCGGCTTACGCAGGAATTTCGATGTATACGACTGACGCTAGAAATGTTGGCGGGAAGTTGATATGGAATAAAATAAAAATTGGAAAAATGGCTTTTATAAACATTCGATAAATAAAAGTAGCTGCTCTACAGTTTTTGGTAGCTGATAAAATTTAATGAAATGATTAAAAATTATTAAGGTTTTGAATATGATAATTATTAAGATACGCGTTTAATTTTATAGGAATGTAATTAGAAATAAATAATAGAGAGTATTAAGATATAGGGAACTAATCAATATGCCGGAAATTTAGAATAATTTAAATGAAGGTTGCAAGTAAAATTTTTATATAACACACACACATATATACAAGGTGCGTTCACAAAGTTTCAAGACTGGTCTGAGAATACAAAATTTATTAAACATTTTTTTACAGTGAACTAAAATTCCTCGAAATATGACCCTTGGGCATCAACACACCGCTGCCAGCGTTTTCCCCATTATTCAAAGGCTCCCTGGAAGTCTTCGCGCGCAAGGCTGTTAAGGGACCTCGTCGAAGCTGCTTGGATCGCTGGAATTGTGTCGAATCGCTTCTCTTTCAGGTCTTTCTTGATCGAGTGGAACAAAAACAATCGCTGGGAGTAAGTTCGGGGCTGTAGGGGGATTGCGGCAGTATTGCCACGTTAAACTTAGCCAAAACTTTGGAAGCGGTGAGCGGCGTGTGAGAGGTCGTATTGTTGTTGTGAATAATACAATCGTCTCTGATGTCTGGTCAGCCGCGCTGGACTCTATCCTTCAAATGGTGGTGTGTTCCTGCGTAAAACCGACCTGTCCCGGCACGTCCGCCCAGACACCAGAGACGGTTGGTTTGTTCACCACAACAATGTGCCCTCTCACACGTCGCTCGCAGCCGCCAAAGTGTTGGCTAAGTTTGACGTGGCAATACTGCCACAAGCCTCCCTACAGCCCCGACCTCACTCCCAGAGACTTTTTGTTATTCCTCCGGATCAAGAGAGATCTAAAAGGGAAGCGATACGACACGATTCTAGCGGTCCCCGATACCAGCTCAACGAGGTCACTTAACAGCCTTGCGCGCGAAGACGTCCTGGGTGCCTATGAACAATGGAGAAAACGCTGGCAGGGGTGTGTTGATGCCCAAGGGTCATATTTCGAAGAATTTGCGTTCGCTGTACAAAAATGTTTAATAACTTTTGTATTCTAGGACCAGTCTTGAAACTTTGTGAACACACCATGTATATATATATATATAATACCTTTGAAATTAGAAAAAAGTCTCACGAATTTGAATAATAAAAAAGGATGAATCTCTGATTTAAAATGGCATGTAATAATATTATACATCAAATGTTCTAGCAATATAAATATATGTGTATGTGTATTTGAGAAGGGGGGGGGGGATATCTTAATAACTGTAATCTACCAGGAAATCGAAATATATTAAAAATAGAACAATTTGAATATAGATAATGCCAAAAAAAATCTAAATTAAAAGTAGTTAAGCATAAAATTAGCATAAACAGAATAAAGAAATATGATGATGGAAAAGGAAATTCAAAGCGACTCGCGAGTGTTTAATCGTCAGTCGGCAAGAACATCCACGTTTCTCAAAAATTGCGTTAAGTCATATAACTGACTAGCAAAATAGCCAAGAAGGCCATAACTTGCTGTTGCAACGGATTGACTAAAGTAAATAAATGAAGTCACAAGAGAAAAAACATCGAATAGGAAAATCCATTAATATTTATGTTTTATGTTGTATATAATATTTAATTTTAACAGCGAAAATTCTGTGCAATTATTTGAGTTAGTAAAAACAGTAACAGTATAAAAATATTTTCTGTTCTGTTACGCAATTTCCTAATAAACATGCCTGCTATTTACTTACTCTTTGATGAGAAAACGAAAAATTCCTCCAAAACTTACAGTAAGTTGAGCATTGATTCGGAGTAAATTAAGTTCATATTAATATAGATTGACTCAACTCTGCTCTATTATAAATTTCATAATTAACGTCCTACGAAAGCTAATGAATCTGAAAGAAAGATTCAAACTTTCTGTTTTATAATGAATCAAATCACTTCGTGTATTTAGATCTCTTTCTTATACAAGCTTTTGTATTGGATTAGTTTCGCAAATACACGAATATATTGTCTGTATTTAGTAAAAGAAAGGATTTCTTTTTTTCTCCTCTTTTAAAAAAACCAGTAAAATCTAAATAAAAATAAAGTGTATGTAAAATATTTAAGTTTTTCAAATCTCAGTATCTGAACATCATATTCAGTTTAAATACAACAGTTAAAAAAAAAATAATAAAATAAAAAATATTCGCTCTTCTCTTGGGCAATTTCTTAATAAACACACTTGCTATTTATTTACTCTTGTACGAGAAAACGGAGATTTCCTCCTGAAATCATCGTAAATTAAACATTGATTCGGAGTAAATTAAATTAGTAATGCTATAGAGTGTCTCAACTCTACTTGCTTATGCGTTTCGCAACTATCATCCAATGAAAACTAACGAATCTGAAAATAAAGAAACTTTCTCGTTTGTAAGCAAATTAAAGCCCCGAGTCTCATTAAATCTCTGTTCTTTCTAATCCAAGCTTTTGTATCTAAATCAATTTCTCAAATACACAAATATTTTGTTGTATTTAGTATTGAAAATTATTTATTTTGTACCATGTTAGAATTTAACAAGTCGGAAATTGTACGTCAAACGTTGCAAATGAGGTGCGTTCGTACTATAACTAGTTTTATAAACATTAAGATCTTGGTGCAATAGCTGTTGCACTCTTATCCAAAAAGGCATGAATACAAAATTTATCACGATTATATACATTAAATTCAGTGATACGGAAATAATATAACTCCATATTAACTAGAACTTAATCACCATGGTAACCTAGAATCATTACCTATCGTGGGATATCATTGAATTAATTATGTATTATACGATTTAATAGAATGAAGAAAACTTTTATTAATATCTTTCTAAATCATAGTTCGATTTTCATAACATTTAAAATGACTCGACAAAATTCTGCAATGATTATATATATTAAATTTCAAACCATTCGGTTGGGAAGATTTTGCACTGTTATATGCGGCCAGACGGACGGACCAGATGACGACTATAGGTGCTACATATTTATATAATTACAAACGCACCTAACAATGTATAAAATTACTATAATAAAATAAATATATTAAGATAAAAAAAATATGAATAAAATATTCAAATATTCAATTAAATTAAAATATTTAATTTATATTACAACAGTTGAAAGAAAACATCTAAACATATTTGTTCTCCTACGCAATTTCCTAACAAACACGACTTCTATTTACTCACTCTTGTAAGGGAAAACGGAGATTTTCCCTTAAACTTATCGCAAGTTGAAAATTGATTCGAAGTAAATTAAGTTTGTATTGCTATAGTTTGGTTCAACTCTGCTAGATTACCCATTTCTGAACTAACTTCTAACGAAATCTAACAAATGTGAAAAGAAAGATTCAAACTTTCTGATTTATAAACATTGCGTCTAAATAAATTCCAATTCATTCTAGAACAACCTTTTGTATTAAATTAGCTCCTCAAATATATTAATATGTTCCTATTGAATTTGTTGTTGAATTTAGTTCATAAAATTATTTTTTGTGCTGTATTTCAATTTAAAAATTTGAAAAATAAGTAAGATGAAGAGACAAAATAAAATAACAGATTTAATGAAGGCATTTTAAATCACAGTATTTTAAACATAGCTTTCAGTTTAAATACAATAGTTTAAATCGATATGTAAAAATATTAACTTTCCTGTTATGCAATATCCTAATAAACATGACTTCTATTTACCCAGTCTTGTAACGGAAAACGGAGATTTTCTACTAAATTTATCGCAAGTTGAAAATTGATTCGGAGTAAATTAAGTTTGTATTGCTATAGTTTGGTTGAACTCTACTAGATTACCCATTTCTTAACTAACTTCCAACGAAATCTAACGAATCTGAAAAGAAAGATTCAAACTTTCTGATTTATAAGCATCGCGTCTAATTAAATCCCTATTCTTTCTAATACAAGCTCTTTTGTATTAAGTTAGTTTCTCAAATATAGGGGAAGTTGTCCAAAATGGGGACGCTAACGTATTTTGGACCAACGAAAAAAATGTATATAACTGAAAAAAATCGTTCAAGCTATTTTACTTTTAGAGTAAGTCTTAAACCATTTGAATTCAATGCTGTTTGTTAGAAAAAATAATTAGGGTAAACATGAAAAATGCTTTTGTGGGAAATGACCAAAGTCCCGTTTTGGACGATCGGTTGGGTAAATTGGTGTACTCATATAAAATACCATAAATTTGTAGCCTAATGTGAAATTTTATTGCATAAGTTAATTTGGACAGCAAAAGAGGAAGTTATGAATACAGAAAAAGAATACAAACCCAATTATCATGGTTATTATTGTCTTCAATATAAACTAACTTGCCACCTCCCTCCTCCTTTCCTAAAAAAATCAATGAGACACACATGAGCTTATCATTCCCTTCTTCAGCACTTGAACAGGCTTCATGTGCTCAACTCTACAGCTACAATATTCCACCCTTCTTTGTCCTCGTCAAATGTTCCCGTTTTAACAGACAATGACGTATGCTAAAAACATGGCATCACCTGTATAGATGCAAGATTAAATTTAACAAGTAGTATGTCAAAATATAACTTAAATATACAGTCAATCAGGGTAACTTTGATCCCCATTTTCTCTATTTTCATATGCCACACTCTTATTTGAAGAATATTGTCGCAACTAGGGGCATAAAACAGAAGAAATGATCCTAAATTATTGTTTGACTATAAAAAATTAAGGAATAATAAGGATAAAAGCAATAAAAGATGGATTGTTAGCCTGGTTCAAAGTTACCCAGCCATTTAGGGTAACCTTTGCACCATATGATAAATTTTTATATAAAATAATTAATTATAAAAAAGGTATTGTAGTCAGGACAACTTTAAACACCAAAAAATATTTTCAGATATGTAAAGATTGCGAATTTACATTTCCCAACATCACAAGATTTGTATAATTTATGATATTACAACAAATATCAGGCATAAGAAAAGTGGAAGAAGAGAACCATGAATATTTAGAAATAAAAAGACCTGTTTATTGTTCATATAAAACATAAAAATACAGTGAAAAACAATTTGCAATGTTTTAACTCTATAATATATCCATAATTACAGTAATACATACAAGTACTAGTATTATTCAAACAAGAACAAAAAACGTCGAACGTATGAAATGTCAAATTTGAGTAGCTCCGCCCCTAATCACGCCTCTAAATGAATTTTATAACTTTAGTACTTTTTATAACTTTAGTATAACTTTGAGCCGGCTCAAAGTTACCCTGAAAATACGGTAAAATGCTAGTGCCTTCTTATTTTACATTTTATTGACTATTAATAAATAAATAATCAAGAAATATTAGCACATTTACAACATTTAGATAATAATATATCTGATAAATGAATATATTGTTACTTACTATGAAAATTTAATTGGATTACAACAACTTCAAAACAGCATTCAATATTAACTTGAAAACAGTACTTCACAAAAATAGTTAGATGATGCAATTAATTGCGCATAATGTTGCTAATTTATTTTCTAAAATAAAGAGTAGAAATTCCAGTTTAGAATCTTGCCAACAGAGCACAGTTCTGAAGCTTATTTAGTCTTTTAGAGTCAAAAATATTGAAAAATAGGAGGTGGTGCAAAGTTACACCCCGTGGTTCAAAGTTACCCTGATTGACTGCATAAGTTGCTGTAGGGGAGAGTAAGGTAATGCCACTCACTTAAGGGAAAACATGAATAGCTAGTCAAATTTACACAAAAAATCAATATTTTATTAACGCATTATAAGTCCAAAGCATAAGGAACAGTTTGCAATCAACTAATTTGCATAAAAGTTTTAGGAAAATTTTTTATCTTTTTATTTAACCATCGATTGCGCGGTAATGCCCGACATGGTAGGGTAATGGCACTCAAAATTTGAATACAACATTTAAGTACGAGAAAAGTCACATATGTAGTTGTGTGGACTATTCACATCACAGCAGACTTTATGCAAGAGCTAAGCACTTGTCCGTGGTTTTCGTTCTGTAGCACTTCTAAGCAGTGATGCCAGTGGGCTACTCTTTTTAAAATTCAAGTTTTTTTTTTATTGTCACCACATTTTTTAAATCGTAAAATTTGCCTTGTTTACTGGCATATTTGGGCGAAAACAAGGGGAATTTTCCCATTTTAAAAAAGTGGTATCAATCAAGAAATTTGAATTTTAAAAAAGTAGCACACTGGAAAAACTGCTTCTGGAATTCCACGTAAGCGCCATTACCCTTCACAGCTATGTTGGATTTTAATGCATTATATTTGGTGTAACAGCGCACTACAAAAATAAATAAAAGCAGGAACCTACAGCTAAATGTATATAATTTGTAGACATAATGAGTGAATTAACATTTGAAAATAAGAATGTACACTTACCTTCAAGTTAGATGTTGTAGATTTTATAATACAACAACTGCAAACTAATAACGTGAGGACACAAAAATACTTTCCTTCCAACGGTTACTATACCCTTACTGGGAGCTTAGGATGAAGTTCGCTAGGTGCCGGTACCAATCGCACGTTTTCAATTCTATTCTATTTAGAGATATTTGAGTGAGCGGGATCACCCGCTGAGCGGCATTAACCTATTTTCCCCTACTTATCAAAATCGAATGTTCAAAGATGACTTGATCAGTTTCAATACAGTCCACAATGAAAATCGAAAAGAAAACCGCCAAACTTTGAAACTTTTGTGGGAAATAAATGATTTGTAAAAATGTCAATAGCACAATTCAATAGGATATAGGCAACATGTTGGATCTTAAGATGGCAGCATTTATCAGTGAGAATTGTAACTTCCCCATTTGACCAACATTCCCCGTTTTAGACGACTTTCTTATACTAATATGTTATTGCATTTAACTTAGAAAATTATTTTTTTGCTGTATTACAATTAAAAAATTTGTAACTTTGTAAGGTCTATAGACAAATAAAATAACAGATTTAATGAAGGCATTTTAAATCACAGTGTTTTAAACATCACGTTTAGTTTAAATAAAACAGTTTAAATATATACAAGGTGATTATAATTAAAGTTTCTCTTTTAAAAGACTGTAAAAAAAAAAAAAAATACTGATCAGAATGACCTTATATTTCATGTTTTATACAGCATACATGAATATACGTAGTGGATACTTGAAGCAATGGGAATTTGTTTTGCGAAAGAAAAAAGTTCAAAAGACGGATAGATGGCACTGTACTCGTCATAAGATGCTTAAAAGACGTGACATGCTGTTGTGGCACTCTTTGTTCAAAACATATCCACCACGACAGGGTGGTGCCACAGCCCATAGTAAAAAATCGGTTTTTAATTGTCCCCAAGCTAAAACCCGTGAAAATAGCAGAAACGAAAATGAACCCGTCTCTTCCAATCTATCAATGGTCTAACTTTTTCAGACCGAATACAGTCATCGGATCAGAGACGCTTTTTAATTCCTTTAATGTTCGGAATTTCTCCAATTTAACTGCCACACAGTCACTGTTCTTGTAAAAAAAGCTTCACAAAAAGAGCCCGATCGTTCAATGATAGAGTCATGACTAACTTCTCAGAAGCAGAATAAAAGTAACTGCGTCTTCCCGCCTTTTTATCATAAGTGTAATGTGAGTTAGCTTGTCCCGTCTTTTTATTAGGGTCTTATGACGAGTACGACGCCATCTATTGGCCAACGTTTATACTTTTTTCTTTCGCAAAACAAATTCGCATTGCTTCACGTATATTTACATGAAATATCAGGTCGTTCAGACCAGTGGTTCTTTTTTTTACTGCCTTTTGAAAGTGAAACTTTAATTATAATCAGCCTGTATATAAAAATATTAACTGTTCTGTTACGCAATTTCCTAATAAACAATCATAGTATTTATTCATTCTTGTACTAGAAAACGGAGATTATCTCCTAAACTTATAATACTAGGTAGAACATCGATTCGGTGTAAAAAGTGTAAATTAAATTTGTATTTCTATATATTGGCACAACTATACTGTAATATCCGTTTTTAGTTAATGCTGGCGAAAACTAGCAAACGCGAAAAGAAAGAATCAAACTTTCTCGTTTATAAGTGAATCAAAGCACTACCTCTAATTAGATCGCTCTTCTTCGTAATGCAAATTTTTGTATTAACAAGTATTTTAAACATACGAATAGATTAGTTTATTTATTGTTGAAAAATATTTCTTTTGTGCTCCATTGCAAAATTATTTAAAGTTTAAATTAAAGATTTATGAAGCAAATAAGATCTAAAGACGATAAATTAAATGATAGAATATGTAATGATGTATTTAAAAATATAGTATTTGAACCATCAATTTCAAAAACATTTTTTAGAGCTAGGATAATAATAGCCCGGTTAAGTGGAAACATCGAAATATTCAGCGAAAATTGCCGTACTTTATCTTTAAAACCTACATGCAAGAAATACTGCAAAAACTGAATATCGCGTAAAACAAAGTTTTTGTACCAAGTATATGTAACAGCAAAAACAACAAAAAATAAATATCTATTTACCCATCGGAAATTTATTTTCAGACTGTTTAATTATTAAGGGGCCGCTGCGCTGAAACTCCTCCATCGCGAAAACCCATGTTAACGTATGGGAAAATTTTGAAGCGCGATTACTCATTACCTAATATAATTATTAAAATACCGTTTTCACCATCAGAAAGTAGACGTCAGATGCCGATAGTGTGCGTTTTTAAAAATTGTCTGCGTATATTCTAAATATTTTTAAGAAGATGCAAAATTTAATCAAATGGAAATTTCAAAGTTTATAGGGATTTTTTATGTACTTAAAATTTACGGAGATAATTTTTAAAAACGCACATCATCGGCATCTGATGTGTACTTTCTGATTGTGAAAGCAGTATTTTAATGATTATATTAGGTAATGAGTCATCGCGCTTCAAAGTTTCCCCATAGGTTAACATGAGTTTTCGCGATCGGGGAGTTTCAGTTAAGCGGAGCCTTAAATGGAGGGGGGGATTGTACTTTGTGCCAATATATTAAAAAGTGAGAACCAACGTTACAAAACACAAATATAAGTAAGTTTAAAACGCATATAGCTGTTTCGAAGCCTCTAAGGTTTCATCATCAGTGCTTAAAAATTAAGGAGGAGGGAGACAGAGCCAGAGAGGCGTACCCCATATTTCGACCCTCAACGGCGAAATGAATTTCACTGTTGACAAACAACCACGGTATCGGTCTCACGCGCACACAAGGAGACCAATCAAAATTGCCCAGATGTTCCGGGAGAGTTCAAACAAAGAGGAGAAAAGGGGGGGGGGGGGTGAATTAAAGAAACGGCAACCATGTCTTTGAAAAATTGGGCGTGCTGGACAAATCGTTTACTAAGCTATTTTATTTTTTCCATATGTGATAGGCTTCCCAAAAGTCAAGATCGTAAATCGATCATTTCTGTATTATTGAGGCTTCGGAAAATTTAAAATTATGATTTTTGGACCAGCAGTGATTAGAAATAGCGGAACGTTTGATGTCACAAATTTTAACATAAGTTTTACGCTCCCCATAACGGACCTTAAAGGGTCGTTTCGTTTGACCAATCATTTTTTGTTTAATCCTTTTCAAGTGATCCATATACTAGTATAAAAACAAGGATCTGTTTTATAAGACTTTGGATCCTTTAAAAAAATCTTCATAATTTTACTCGTCTTAAAAAATTACTCTTTATAATTTGTTTTGCCTTTGACTCTTCACAAAATTATTTCTTTTAAAATTATACTATTCCTAAAACTGTTACATCTCAGAAAGGAAACTTTAACACGTTTAATAAGCTTTAAATAAGGTCGAACGTGTAACAAAACAACTAAAGTCATGAAAGAACCTATTGTTTAGCTATACATGTGTATACAGGGTGAATCGAAACTCTTGGGCAAAACTTTAAGGGGTGATAATATATATCAAGACAAACAATATTAAATGGGAAACTAAGGGTCTCAAACCTCTTCCGAAGGAGATAGGCGCCATTAAAGTTTATGGTCCGAAATTTCAAATGATTATAAAAAACGGAAAAATTGATCGATATTTTTTTTTTCGCTAAAATTATTCTTTATCTGTTTTTTCTTGAAAATAAATTTTAAAGATAAAGTTCAAAAAATGTCGATAGAGGGCGCTTTAGACTTTGGAATAACGAACAACTATTTTTTACCGTTATTTTTTTGCATCTTATTAAATGCTTTCAAAAGCTTAGACTTAAACTTAAATTTTGAGCTGAAAATCTGAATCGTTGGGAGTTGTTAAGTAGCACAAACTGAACTGGGGTCAGGAGTCGAAATTTGAACACCCCCCCCCCCCCACACACACACACACCTCCTCCTGAACACAGTTCACAAGTGCGGCGTCAAACCCTAAATGTACGGATGAGGGGCCGCAATGTAATGTTTTAGAAAAAAAAAAATATGTTAAAAAATATTAATTATTTTTTTTTATTTTTTGATCGCGGTACACATGTTGTATATTTAACATTAAATAGCACAGCATGATTTATTTTTTATTTTATGTGCACCATGGGACTTTCTACACAAATTCAAAAAAATATGCGGCATGTCACCCCGAATTACTCCATATTTTTTTTAAGTGTTCGTTTATAATATATTTTACATACGAATATTTTTTTATTGCTCTAAAAACTAAGTTACGAATAAGGTGTGTCCCACCGAAATAAAGCCACCGTGATTATGTGATATAATTGGACACGAAAAAAAACCAATAAGAACGAAACAAATATATTAAGAAAGTATATATACAAATACATATTTACAAGGAGTAACTCACTCCCTGCCTTACCTGAGCAAGAAAAAAACGAATTTGTAAAAAAAGAGGGGGAAAAGTGTCCCGCCGAAATAAAGCCACTACTGTTAATAGACAATATATCCGCCATGGTTATATATGATGTGGAATATACGATATGGCATACCATTTAACAATCGTTGGAATACAGTAGCATCAATATTCTCCCACACTTCAATGATGACGACCTTCAATTTTGCCACAGACTGAAACTGTACGCTATTAGCATATAATGGTAAATGGTTTTCTAGCATTTCTTGGTAATTGGTAGCCTTCATGCGGCCTGAGAGAAAAGCCAGGTTATGTTTACCTCCATAGCCGAAGCCTCCCCACACCATTAATAAGCCTCCGCCTTGCTTCTTTTGGAGAAAATTTCCTGTTCTTTCCTGATGTCATACGAACAGAAAGAAAGGCCGTCTGGCCCATACAAATTATTTTTTTTCTCATAATTTTTCTTTTTCTCAAAAGCTATAGGATATATTTTTATTATTGCACTGCAAAAGAAAAAAATCCAGAAATTACACTAGCAAAACACGGATATTTTCAAGGTGTAAAAATGTCAATTTTTAGCTAAAAAGATAAATTAACTAGACTTTAGCATTTTTATCTGTAAAAAATATTCTTAAATACATATTCTCTACTTTTTGGCATGAAATCATTTCACCAGAGAAAAATAATTGCGTAAAAATACGGCAAATGTACTGGCAATCAATGGAATTTTTTTTACAGTGTATAACCGTATTACCAGGCCCGTACAGAGGAGGGAGAGGAGCGGTAGAACATGTACAAATTAACCAGGGATTGGCTTCGGTCCTGCCCTCGGTTTTTTTGAAAAAGAGTACCAGAAAAAGTAGACTCATACTTTTTTACGTAAAAATTTAAATTAAAATAACTAACAAATAATAAAATTTAAAATTCAGAATTTGCTAGAATATCTTTACGGAACGGGCTAAGGCGCGTACTCTTGTATACAGTAAAACCTCACTAAAGCGACCACGTACGGTTCCAATAAATATTGGTCGCTTACTTTCTTCTGGTGGAGTGATGGCTTCCATTATTATGAAAGAGCCATTATAAATTAAGTGTTAAGTGAAGATAAAAGAGCCGTCGTAAAAAGTTAGAACTCTGATTTTCGGGTCAGAATGGGGAAAAAATGGCCATAATTTTTTTATTATTATTATGGCCATTTTTTCCCCATTCTGACCAGAAAATCAGAGTTCTTAACTTTTTACGGCTGCTCTTTCATCTTCACCTATCACTTCATTTATAATGGCTGTTTCATAGTAATGGAATCCATCAGCCTATCAGAAGAAAATTGTCCATTCCAAAGGTATAAGTTCGATTGAAAAAAAAAGAACTATTTCATATTTTGAACATGTGGTGTCAGTATAACCGAGGATGGCACCAGAAGTTTAATATTAAAAGCTTATTAAATACAAAATCCTATTTACAAAATATTTACACTTGCCTAAAAATATATACACTTTGACTACAATTTATCAACCACAAAACTACACAACTTATTTCTCAAATCCAAACTAATATTACCTCGGATGCCTTCCCGCATCCTACACATCCGACAAAACCCAACACTACTGCCGGCTTCCCCTCTTCACTTCAATTCACTTACTGCGTCTCTTCACTTCACTTTACGAAAGAAGGTTGGTTGCATGACCCCCCCCCCCCCCGATAAGATTGTTGCTACGCAGAGCGAAGCTAAAATATGACATATGGCAACCATACTACAATACAGCATAAGGAATATATAATAAACAATTCAAAACAGATGTACAGATGCCTTGTTATAATAGTTATAGTGATGAAACATATATATAATAAATAATAGCCTTGTTATAATAGTTATAGCATTATTTAATGCAGATATATATAACAATAAAAAATACTAAATTAAACACAGAAATGTTTCACAACAGACGAAAAGATGCTTGATATAATACTGGATACAAAAAAAAAAAAAAAAAAAAAAAAAAATAACAGAAAGTGTCACTTAAATAATCTTTATACAGTTAACTAGTCTCGATAGACCATCTGCATTTTTTAACTGCGCACCTGGGCAATGTGAAATATTTATGTTATATCTTTGTAAAGATAATGCCCATCTCTGTAATTTTGCAGACTGAGGTGCAGATTTTTGTAAATATACCAAGGAGTTACAATTTTTCCGCTCTGTAACTGTAGTCGATAAAAAATCGGTTACAAATTCTTTATCGTTTGCATACTCTTTAAATTTCAATAACAAATCTTTTAATTCAGCTACTTTCAAACCCGAATCAGCTTTTTCGCCGATTTCTTGCAGAACAATAAGTAAATCTGCTTTGGTTACGTTCTTAAAAAATTTAGAACAAAATTAACAGTATCTAACCACACAATTAAAAGTAAAATAAATCGCTCACCTCTATTTAGTAATCCAACATTGGGATCGAATGCACATTTTATTTAATATGTAGAAAGATCTCTGGTTGTCGGAAGATGATCGTGCTGTGATGTCAGTATAAGCGAGGATCGCACCAGAAGTTTAATATTAAAAGTTTATTAAATACAAAATCCTATTTACAAAATATTTACACTTGCCTAAAAATATATTACACTTTGACTACAAGTTATCAACCACAATACTCCACCAAAACTACACAACTTATTTCTCAAAACCAAACTAATATTACCTCGGATGCCTTCCCGCATCCTACACATCAGGCAAAACCCAACACTACTGCCGGTTTCCCCTCTTCACTTCAATTCACTTACCACGTCTCTTCACTTCACTTTACTTTAGAGGCTAGAAAGAAGGTTGGTTGCATGACAGAGCAGAAAGAAGAGGCTACACCTGCAATTTTCATGACACTAATAGAATCAAATAGCTGCCTATGCGTACGGTTTTGTTACATTTAAAATTTAGTACAAATTTTTGCCATATTTAATCGTTGACAATTGTTAGATTTCGGCGATTGGATTAGGCAAAATTTAGTGGTAAATTTTAGTGATAAGAAAAAATCTTAGAAATTGGTAGCTATGCAATAGCATAATACTGCAGCAAAATTGACATTCAACAAACAAAAACTATTAAGTGCTTATTCAAATAAACTATTTCATTCCCCATTTAAAAAAAAAAAAAAAAAAAAAAGGAAATGTGCATCAAAGAAATGTTACTGGTACCATAAAAATTAATGACTTATGTGAAAATTTATATTTCATCTCCTTAGTTGGTAGCGTTTTGTGTACATCCGGATTATGCGAATTTTTTCCTTATCCGAGGTGAGCTTGGTCCATAGTGATTCGGATAATCGGCACTCTACTGTACACACAAAAGGATTTTGAGGAATTTTATAAATAGAGATAATTTAAAAATTAAAAGTGTTTCTTTGTTAAAATCCTTCTGGAGCATAAATAAAATCTGCAAGTTTAATCAACTTTTTCCATTCTTGTTTCGATTTTATTCTTATTCAGTTCTTAACACAATGGCTAAAACTAGTATCCCCTAAATTCATCTAAAAAGCTAATTCCCATCACTAAACTCTACACTTACGACAAAACTACCTATTAACTGTGTTATACAAACACCGCTTTGTGCCTTTAAATTAATACATTGGACTATTGATTAGTTGCTATAGAAGGGAGTAAATTTACACTATAAAACTGAGCGAAGTTCAGCTGTGATTCGGAATAAATTAAGTCCATACAGCAGTAAATCTGCTCCATTCTGCTCGATCATTCGTTAACAGAATTAAGGCCCAATGAAAACTAACGAATCGTTATTGGAAGCTTTAAACTTCACTTTTCTTGAACGCTTGAAAGCATTGTCTCTGGTTTCACTATTTCCTTCAGAATAAAACTCTTGAGTTAATTAAAAGGATGTCATTTTCCATTCTCAATAGTTAACTGATATGATAACAATACAATTTCTCTGAAACAATATAAGAACAATTTTACTCTCGAAAATATTGCATGCGTTACGGCATGGAAATACTGCTAGCATTTGTTCATATTATAATATGTATAATAATAATAATTTTATTAATTAAGAGAAAACAATTTTTCTCTTAACCCTTTCAGGGGCGAAGCAATTCCATTACTAAAGTGTTGAAGTTAATGAATGACACCGGAATTTGAAAACGAATTTATTTCTAAATAATAAATGGCTATATTTCACACACTGAATAAACCGATTATTTTTAACCAAAATTCTGGTGCCAATGTGGCATTTGGGAATTAAAATTAAGTGGTTTTATAGACATACTACCGATCCTCAATGGGTTAAAACTCTTGCATATGATAGGAAATACTGTTAGCATTTGTTCATTTTCGAATATACATATATTATGTTATATATTTTTTAAATCATTTATTTTCTCAAAAGTCTTATATGTGGTAGGAAATATTGCTAGCACTTGATAATCTTGAATATTATATATTTAATGGCGCAAAGTCTATAACGCTTCCAGAGTGAACTCATTCGGATCTTGATAATCTTTCGTTAAAATCAGCCATTTTATTTCGGCCATGTTGGGCGTAAGCATTCCGATGCCGTATTATAATTAGAACAACTGCCTTATTTAATCTACGTTGTATAACATATATCAACTTCAGTTTTTTAAAACCTTCAAAAACTATAAAATCATCATAGGGTGCATAGGAAAGTCCTTTTAACCTGAAAATACTTGCGAACGGAGGGAGCTACAGCGATGCAAGTTAGGTAACGGTATAGTAAAGTGACTACGCCTGACCTAATGCAAACGACTGCAGCGCCCCTCGTGGCGAAATTTGGAAGATAGCCATTGCAAATCGGAAACGAAAAGAGATAGAGAAAAATTTCCAATTAAAAAGTTTTAGAGCATCAATTAATTAATACGAAACGACATTTGATTCACACGGATAAGATAAATCGTCGACTATATACCCAAAAATGTCTGAAATTGATGAGCGACGATTGTACTTTCCATATTCAAA
Source organism: Maratus speciosus (assembly GCA_963932465.1). NCBI lineage: Eukaryota > Metazoa > Arthropoda > Arachnida > Araneae > Salticidae > Maratus > Maratus speciosus. Next base: position 168,690,874 of record OZ010790.1, on the reverse strand, counting down.
TTTCGGAAATGTAGCTGTGCCCAATTGCAGATTGTGACGTTGTACTGTACTGTAATATCTGTAAAATCTTAATTTCCAATGCATTTAAAATTTTAATTTAACCCTTTCAGGGGGAAAAGAATTCTGTTCGTAAAATGATGAGATAATTGACTAACACCAGAATATTCAAACGAATTTCTTACAAAATAAAAACCCGCTAATTTACACTTTCATTGCAAAAGCAAAATTTTATTAAAATATTCTTGGTGCCATTTGTCAGTTTTGGAATTAACATTAGGTGGCTAGACCGTCTAGCCACCGCCCTTGAAAGGGTATTAGGGTATTAGGTGAAAGGTTTAGGTTGTAAATTATAAAGTTAAAATTCTGTGACTTCATTAAATAGGTTTGGCTGACTGTACCTTCTATCGCTTTAAAGAAATAGGAATCACTTATGCAATATAGAGAATCTATGTCGTCGTATTGAAGAGGATTGCAATAGACGTTCGATGCTGAGAAATGTGCATGCAGAATTACACTCACGAATACAAACGTGTATCATGAGCAATGGTGAACTTTTCGAACATACTGAATATTAAACTTTTTATCACTGTGAAAAAGTTTGCCTTTTTTGTGTGATTTTATCAAAATGTATTCAGGAAAGTACGTATTTATACAATGAATTGTGCGTATTTCTTCATACTTCTGACTATTCCATTAAAACGTTTACACAAAATGGAGTGCGTCGATTTCGGACATTTTGGGGTATACAGGCGAAGATTTTTCTTATCCATGTAAATCAAATATCGTTTCATACTATTTAATTGGTGCTCTAAAACTTTCTAATTGGAAATTTTGTTCTATATCTTTTCGTTTTCTATTTGCAATGGCTATCTTCCAAATTTCGCCTCTAGGGGCGCTACTGTCGTTTCCATTAAATCGGGCGTAGTCGCTTTACTATACTGTTACCTCACTTGCATAGCTGTAGCTCTCTCCGTTCGCAAGTATTTCCCGGTTAAAGGGACTTTCCTATGCACCCTGTATATATTAAAACGCAAAGGTAAAATTTTAAGTAGCACTATTTCGGGACATCTACACATGCATCAACCCTGTTCAATTTAGAGGGATTGAGAACGAGTTCTCGGTGGCTGAGTGGTCTAAAACAGCAGTTTAAAGCGCCAATATTTTGTAGTGGATTGAACCCAACGCCCAGCAAAATTATTTCTGTAATATTTTTCGCGATTAGTTATTTCAATAATGACATATTTAAAGAAATAGGAATCACTTATGCAATATAGAAATTTGTCACAATTTCAATAATTAATTTAAAAGCAATTCATTAAAAATTCAAGAATTTTTCTAGTGAAACATTCAAGTTATTTACCGTCAAATCTTGACGGGTACCATCTAGTACATTAATAATGTTGAATATATATTAATAATAGTTTTCTTAATTAACAGTCATATAATTTCTTTAATTTTTTTTTTAACTCTCTCAAAACTCTTGTATGTAGTAGAAAATACTGCTAGCATTTGTTCATTTTTGAATATATATCTATACTATAAAGGACAAACGTATCCCTGCATAATGCTGACGTCATTTTAACGGTGGCAACAGCAAACAATTAAATTTAACTCTTACTGCAATTATTTTAAACTTCTAAACATCACACGTTTTAGATTTTTATACCGCCGAATAGAGGAAAAATGTACTTTCAAATAAAAATTGTTTGAAAACTGTATTGCAATTTGTTTGAAAAATGTATCGCCATTTACTAAATTTTTATTGTTTTTAAAATAATTTTTAGACAGGATTTTGTTTTAACTCAAATGTCTAATGCATAGATTACGAAAGTAAATCCATTTGTACTTAATATTAATAGCTGAACATTTATTTCCAGCCTATATTATATAAGGAAATTAAAACATTCATCTATCAATAAATAAAATAAAAATTTAAGACATGTGATCAAACTGTGCCCTTAAACTACTAAAATGATCGGAATAAAAAAAGACTAATTTTAAATAGGGATCTTCAGCCGTTAACTGAAGGTGCGAGGCCGATAGAAAACTATCCCTTTTAATAAATTTCAAAACATTATTTAAACTAATTACTATTTTTCAAATAAATGTGATTTTTGGTATAGTTAGTGCGTATTCTACAAAAAATAAATGAAATGTAAAAATTCTAATATAGTTATCAATTAAATAAATGTTTTTTATCTGTATTCTTTAACCCGGTAAGCCAGGTTATAATCCCCTTGAATTGATAATAGTTATATTAATAAACAGCAATGTAATTTTCTCCAATTTATTTTTTTTCTCGCAAAACTCTTCCATGTGGTAGGAAATAGTGCAAGTATTTGTTCCTTTTTTTAAATATATATTAATAAAAGTATTAGTGATTAACTGAATAGCACATTCCATTAATAATAATTAACTCATATAACAATAACATAAGACCAGTTTCTTTAAGTTAATACACAAATTATTATTTAACTAAAATCATTACATGCATGAAATTTTATATTAACCCATTTGTGCCTGAATTTTTGTTTTATCAAATTTACTGGAAAAATCACTGTAAAATATTGCAAAATGAACTGGAAAAACACTGAAAAAATTACGCTAAAAAATTTGTATTTATTGTATAAAATGTAAATGTATTAAATATGGGAATGTGCGTAATTATATGTTTTGTCTAAATTTATGTAAAATAAGCTTTTAAATTGTATATTAGATACTATAATTAGTATTTTTATGAATTGCTAAAAAATATATTTATTTCTTTACAGAGACTAGTAGCATTATAAGTATTAATAATACTAAATTAAGAATAGCCGTATTTGAGGCTTAAAAACAACTTTTTCATAATCATCTTGAAATAGACTTCACATAAATAACAATCCACTAAATGGCTAATAAATATATGTACCCATTCGTGCCTAGCGCCCTATATTTCATAAGTTACAAAACTGCATAAAAAATAGACTTCAACATATAATTTCACAATTTAAAAAAAATACATATTTAAAAGAAGTCAACAAGTTAAGATTATGACTTATTTATTTGGATCCTAGGTAGAAAAAACACAAATAAACTTACTTTTTACGTTTCGTCATCTTGAAAAATTAAAAATACATAAACTCCGAAAAAAAACCTACTAAATAAATATTTATCTAATGTTATCATTTTTCTGTAACAGATAAAGATATTTATAGATAATTATTTCATACAATTTGCTTGTTATAAAGAAACAGAAAATTATACAAATTTATTAAAATTTGAAACGTCCCAAAAATGGGACTGTAGGCATAAATGGGTTAACAAACGTTTAATTAATTAAGTGAATGCCATTTCCTACTGACAACTCAGTATAATTCCCATTGCTCTGAGTTTCCCAAAAAATCATTACATGTGTTACAGCAGAAGAAAATATTCTAGAATTTGTTCCTTTTGAATATGTGTATTAATGAAAGCTTTCTTAATAAAATCAATGTCATTTTTCACTAAATATATTTAAATAATATAACAACGGATCAATTTTCCGGAATTTGTGAAATCAATTTTTTCCCTAAACCAGTGAATGAATTATAGCTTAGGAAATACTTCTAGAAACTACCTACTTACGACTATGCATATAGACCGAGATGCGGCAGCACAGACAATCACCTCATAGAGTTCACGGCTGAAATTGCAGAATTAGTTAAAACTCGATTCGTATATTAAAACGCAATCGGTCTGCCAAGTCATATCTTGGTGGAAAACACCTGAAAACCCGCTTTTAGCGGTTGACTCGTAGGTTTACCATTGTATTTTCCTGCACCCGAGGTGTGAAAACATGGTGTACTGGGTTTTATAAGCATAACTCAGCAGAATAAGCTGTAATTTTGGATTCGCATATCTGAAACTTTTAAATATCGGTTTCTATTTTTTTTTTAAATATTGGTTAAAATTCATATTTTCGAAAATTTAAAAAAATTTAATTGTAACCTTTAATTTTTTTTAACATAAATCTATTTCTAGAAGCTTCAAATACATGAATCCAAAATTAGAGTTCATTCTGCCAAGTAATTTTTGAATTATACTCAAAAAAACATTAGCATTACTATTTCTTTTGCAACGATTACAAATTAATTTAATAGTGGCCGTTCCAAATCTTAAAACTTGATGATTCCTAAATTACTTGACCGAATGACTTCCAGTTTGGTGTTCTAAGGTAAATTTTACGGTGAAAAAAAAGCGAAATGCGATGCCTTAATTAATTGTTCGTATTGAAATGTGAGAGTTTGGTACAATTTCAGTATGAATACGACCCCCTAAGCTTATTCTTTTAACATAAGTTTAAAAAAGACATAATTTATGTTCCAATGGCTATTTCAGTTTTTTTCTATGACAGTTTGGAGATTAAAATGTATGGGATGTTCTATCTCTCTCTTATTTATTTATTTTTTTTTATTTTCCGACGGTAACTTGGAGTAACATTCGTGCACTTTTAATTACATCTTAAAGCTTTGAAAAAAATGTTTCATGCCAATATCATTGTAAAATTATTTACCAATATTAGGGGAGACGGGGAGAATGGCGACACCTTAAGGGAATTTAAATTTTTTTCACCTCAAAAGAAAAATAAAAAGTTTATTTTTCAATAATAAAAATTCTAAAGCTGAATCGTGATCTTTAGTATCAGTATAAATTTAACGGTAATCATAACTGTAAAGTAAGCAGACATAAAAAAAAAAATCTTTCAACCTCTGTACAGTGGCGGCATTACCCGGGATACTGGGGTAATTCCACCATTGAATCGGGTTAGTGAAGCCAATCTTTAATGACCTAGTAAATACATAAAATGAATGCTAGGAAACACATAATCTACTGAAACTATTTAGAAAACAATAATTAAGCAGAATAACGAATAATTATAATATTCTTTAAGCTAGATTTATTAATGTGCTAAGGTTACAATTTAATTCAAACTGGAAAAGTCACCCTTCGCCATGGTGGCGGCATTACCCCGAGAGGACAATATAGTGGGAATCCCAAAGCAAAAGCGAAAGAAGAACAGAACTTTCAACAAATTGCATCAAAATGTCGGCGAGTGCATGTAGATTACGTGTAATATTATCTTAAATACCTAATGATACAATAAAAGGTGTTTACCTCTACTCATTTGAAGCTCCAAAATAAGAAGACACTGGATGAAAACTAAATTTTTCACTAGAACAAACGAACGACGTACAACAAAATCACTCTTACTCTAGCCCTTTAAGCGTCCTAACCGGGTTTCCCCGTCAAGTAACTTTTGGAATCAAAGGCTGATTTAATACAAAATCGAAATTAAAGCTAATTTTTTGAAGTGAATAAGATAAATAAATATGCAAGGTTATCAAACAAAAATTCTCATACCAATACTTTGCAGAACTACTATTTTATGAATCGTTAAACATGGAAAGGAAATTCTCCAGGACGCTTAAAGGGCTAGGTACTGTTTCTATTGTTGGCCGCTATAGTGCAAGCGCATTCACTATCTCAAACTGTCGTTAGTTTTTAAACTAGGCGAGGTGGCGGCATAACCCCGAGTGGCGCCATTCGTCCGGTCTCTCCTAACGTTATCCTGTCAAAATGTAAATATATTCGGTAGTGGGGACAATATTTCATGCCAATATGCACCAATATTTCGACAAGCTATATCACATCTATTACTGTTTTTCAACAGGAATAATAAACTGGTATAACAACAATATAATATTAGTAGCTCTGAGTGTTAAAAAAAAATTATTTTCCCCTCACAATCCTTACATGTGTTATGGTGAAGGAAATTCTGCTATCATCTGTTCATTTTCGAAGATGTGTATTACTAAAAGTTTTATTTACAAAATATCCAGTTTCTCATGACATTTGTAACAATACTTACCATCTTGTAATGCTTGTTTCTAGAAATAACATTCATGTACACTCTGGGTTTTACATGTTAAAGGAATGTTTCGCAATGCAAGCATCTGTCGTAAGAAAGTAAATAATTGTAAATGTAACGGAATCTAATATCTTTTAACTGAGCTGAAATTTGTTTTCAAATAATCATACATTTCATTCTTGTTGTTAACGCTTTATTTACACATGGACGCTGAATAGTGCAAATTAAGGCGGATCCAAGGTGGCAAAACTCCGTGATATCTAAGTTTCAAAAGTGGTAGTGGTGAAGCTGAATCTCAAAAATTGAACTGTATTAGGAAAAGGTTGAAATTTTATGAATTCAGAGACAAAATGATCGAAAATTCAATGTGTAATTGCAGGAACTTTCCAGTAAAATAATAATGTGGACATAAAAGAAAAAACCTTAGTTTAACTGTGTTTTCTTTGAACATTGCTGTGTTGCTGATTTATTTTTATTTTCTATGTATATTTTTCCAATGTATTAACCGCATAAAACCGTACAAAAAAGTACAAAATTAATCGGTACAACATGTTAAGGGTTTCAAACTATTTCAGAGATAATCCAAAGTTAAAATCAATCATACGAAATCCCCCCCCCCCACCCCGCTTGAAATGTGGTTTTTATCTAATTGGTGCAAACACTAATTATTTGTAGGCAGTGGTGGGATTCAGCCGTTTCGCACCGGTTCAGTGGAACCGGTTGTTAATTTGTGTTGAGTTCGGCGAACCGGTTGTTAAAATGATACTTAAAATTCGAAAATCGCATTTACATTAATTTGCTTTCTTTAAATGTTTATCTGCTTAACATTGTTTTGTAGGCATAACTCTAAGATAAGTCCTGATCAATTTCATTTAATAAAATAATATTTGATTTGGAACAATAATATATTTTTTCTTCATCAATCCTGTAAGAGAAAATTCAACTTAAAAAAACCCGAAATTTTGAAGAATTTTGGTAATTAAATTGACAGTCCTAGGCTAATCCCAGTTATATGGTAAGGTTATTAAAAATTACACTAACTACATATCTATATTAATAAAAGAAAGCTTTACTCTGTCTGTGTGTCTGTGTGTGTGCGATGGCTAGCAAAATCTACGGCACGTACGAGACTGAAAATTTTTCTGAGAATTTTGAAGAATTTTGGTAATTAAATTGACAGTCCTAGGCTAATCCCAGTTATATGGTAAGGTTATTAAAAATTACACTAACTACATATCTATATTAATAAAAGAAAGCTTTACTCTGTCTGTGTGTCTGTGTGTGTGCGATGGCTAGCAAAATCTACGGCACGTACGAGACTGAAAATTTTTGTGAGACTAGCTCAAAATGTCTCCTGATGCACCTGAGACACAGAATTTTAAAATTCTAATAATTAGTTGAGTTATTAATTAAAGATCGCAACTCACTCTCATTAAAAACTGAACTCGGTCCTTGCGAGAAAGAAAAAACTCTGGCGTACGCACAAAAGCCTTATTTACGCATCAGTTGAAAATGAAGAAAGAAAATAAGAAATTTGGGGGGTATTTTGTCATTATTTATTAACTTACATCGGCCAAACCGCTTAGTAAAGTTAAAAATGAAAGACATATGTTGAAAGATCTACGTCTCAAATGCCGCAGTCAATTAAAAAAATATATTTCAGTTAACCGCTTGAAAAACAATTTTCAAAAAGGCTCGTTTTTCCGAAAAACTTTTTCTTTCTTATTGCAACGCCTCTCCAGGACGCTATTTTGGAGGTACTGATAAACCAAAAATATGTTCTTAAAGTGAAACCCTCTTCTAATCGGTGGTGCAATTGGTTTAAAACAAATATGAATTTTAATCCTTTCAAATACACCGGTAAACGCAGGTCACTTCGCGCCTCACGAAGACGATATTTTTTCTACACTAAAAATAACTAAACGACCGTATTCTTTTTAGAGCATCCCAATAAATAGACCAGATTTACATCACCTACAAAAATTTTTAAACGTTTGAACGGGTAGAAATATTTCTTACAAAATAAAATGTGTGAAAATTTCGACGAAATCAGCAAAAATCTGAGTGTTGCCTCGTGGTTTCGCTCCTTCAGGGCGAAATTTTAGAGGTACTGAAAAACCAGTAATATGTTCATAAATACGAAACCATCCTCTTATCGATGGGACAATCAGTTTTAAAAAATAGGAATTTTAACCCTTACAAATACACCGGCAAATGCAGGTCATTTCGCGCCGCAAGGAGACGATATTTTTCTACGCTAAAAGTAATTAAACGATCGCATTTGAACACTATTTTTAAGAGTATCACAAATTCAGATGGTATAGAGATTCTCAATAGATCAGATTTACATCATCTACAAAAATTTTGAAACATTCGGACGGGTAGAAATATTTTTTACAAAATAAAATATGTGAAATTTCGGCGAAATCAATAAAAACCTGAGTGTTTCTTCGCGGTTTCGCTCGCTTTCGTTGCGCATAGACTCCACAAATCAAATTGCGCAGAAAGTAAAGTACCAAATAGCATATACTTTCAATTGAATATTTTTTCATTTAAAAATATAAATTCAGATAAAATAGATTTAAAGATATAAAATCATACAAATTTCAGGTTAATTTAAGGGTCATTCATCACAGGGCCAGGCAGCGCTATTATTCGAATAAACGGTACTTTGCTTTGGCACGGAATGTTCCCTGTTATCGCTGATCTATAGCTAATACTTAAACCGTCAGATTTAGATATTACTTCTAACTGCATATTTTTTTTTCTATTATTCTTCATATCTTAGAAGTTTTTTAAATAAAAGTAGTTATTTTCGTAAATGTAACAAATCCAAAATTTTGATAAGTTCCTTTAGTCTTATAATTTATATTTAGAAAAATATTTTTCCAGCTCTAACAAATGAAAAGACATTGTATGATCTAAACTTGCCGAATCATGATACTTCGTATTTCACGAATTTCCAGCGTTGTCTGGCCTGTTTTTACTAAGAAATGGTAAAAATTCCTAAAATTTCTAAATGTCATAACTCTAGAAATTTTGGTCGTGCAAAAATTAGTCTCTCTAGCTATAGCATGCATAATATTTTTCTAAATATGTTACATACAACATTAGGTCATGAACAAGGGTTAATTCTTAAACTTACATTTCTGCTATTTTTATATTATATTGTTTATTGTTTTGGTGCATTTTCTGATAGAAATTATGATCACGGTTTCATGATTGCCGAATATTTATTAACGGCCTTTTATAGGGTAGCATGTTTCGGGATTTATTTCACTGTACCAAAGGATCAAAGTTTTTTTTAACAATATTCTTATAATATTGGAAAGTGTTTCATAAATCATTCGAGCAGCGAACCGGTTGTTAGATTATTCGAATCCCACCACCGTTTGTAGAACTCGGGTGTAAAATAAGATAACTAATAGAATGTAAATTTCAACATATTCATTATTTAGATTTTTTTAAAAATCACAGCTGATTTCTTAGACTAATTTCTGGGAGTAATTGAATATTTGTAACGAAAACTCATTGCACTTACTAAAATTTATCTTCGATTTCTTATGGCATCAATTGAGTAATAAATAAAAATTGCCTTACATGAAAATCACAAAAAATTCAAAAATGTCAATAAATGAAAGTTTAAATTCTAGTACTATATTCATCTTGAGTTAGATAATTAAAATACATATAAAAGCACAAATAATTGTACAAAAATTACTTTCATGTGCATACATATAATATAAAGATATCCTTCTATATATAAAAAAGTAACGATTTGGAATTGGACCTATGAAAATCTGAGTAGATACTGTGAAACGCATCCGATTGGTCAGGGCTTTCTGACGCTATAAGGGGGGAGTGATATCAAAGGGAGGGGGCACCCGGCTCTGTCGCCAAGTTTGTCGCCAACTTGTGATATATCACCAAATTTAGCGACCAAAATTAACTGAAAAAAATGAAGCCAACTTGGCTCTATTTCCAGTATTTCGCCAAATTTCCATATATTCCCATTGAAATCCAATAGGGTTTACTTGCTTGCAGAAAATCAACATACTGAGATATTTCAATGCAACAAAAACTAATATTAGCTTATGAATAGAGCTTAATGGACCTATTTACATTATTTTTAAGCACAAACACTAACTATTTACAATGTTCGTAACACTATAGATATATAATTTTATGTTTAATAATTCTTATAATTAAGAAACTCTGTAAGCTCTAAGGAAATAAAATTGTCAAGAGTTGGGGAGGAGCGTGTTTTTATCAAGTGGAATCTAAAAATTAGATGCATAGAAAATGAGGGATCGTGAAGCGATCCAGAATAGAAACGCGAAACAATTACGTATGGGGTTAGTTAGAAAATAGGGATTGCTTCGCGATACCGAAAGGAATCGCGAATCGCGAAGCCATTTCGCGGGGGAGAGGGGTGTTGGTGAGCGTAGCGAGCAGCGATGTCAGCGATGACCACCTCGGGAACTCAGCTTTCGCTTTAGAGTGTTAGTGCAATCCCGAGGGGTAGACCACATCCACTCCTCCCGACTCTCAACCAGAGTCTGAGAGGGAGCGTCGGGTCCCTGATCAAGCTGCTGAGATTTATTTCGGTTACTATGAGATTTACAGTTACAATCACAATTGGTTACCCAATTTTTCTGGGCGAACCGAAGATTTCACATCGAGATATATGACTGTATGTAATGATTACATGAGGATCATTTCACCTAATAGGGTGCGGAGCCTCCCTAGTTTAAAATACAAATTAAAAATATCTTAAAATACATTAGAAAAAACCAGAACGTTTTCAATCATTACAAGGCCGTCATCAGTAGGATTTAAATGTTATCATTTTCTTTATTTGCGCTTATTCGAGAATTGTCCAGAAGAAAACATTATAATTTAACCCTTTAAGCCCTGACCTACACAATTGTGTAGGTGATACTAAAGTTAAAGAAAAAGACTATTTCCTGTTTTTATGAGATTTAAAACCAGATCTGTACATTTATATGAGTTAATTGGCTTGAGATGTTTTTATAAGACACAACTATGGGGCACCAACTGCAAGACAGGGCTAGATTTTCTGCTTTTAAAAAGACTATATCATCTAACAGCAATAAACAAAAAGTATGTACTGTCGTAATTTCTTTTAAATATGATTTTTAGTATTTGCTTGGATTTAATTTTTCTTTTCATATACTTTATTCATAATTTTAATTGGTTTTGTCCTCAATAAATTTAATTAGGCTTTACAAAAGTTGAAAAACTAATGACCTACACAATTGTGTAAGACCGGCATTTACCATTTCCAAAACAGTGTCAATTCCTAATATTTAAAATTTTTAAGTTATTTTTTTAAAGTTATGTTTTTTGCAATTTAATTTTTATTAATTACATTTTTAAAGCGGATTAATTTTAAATTAATAGGTTTGTACTATTCATGATTTCTATTTAAAATAGATACTATTCGATAAATAATATGCACGTGTAACGAACTGTATGTTTCTGTTCTGAGTTATGGGTGCAATGTAAGAGTAAAGTTTTATATGCGTTATATGAGTGCCTCGAGATAGATTTTTAAATTTGATAAATTGATTCCATTTTGTCGACACAGCAAATCACCAGGAATGAATAATAAATTATGGAAAGTTCAGCAAATGCTCGACAGATTCGTTAATGTCTGCTTGAATTTAGCAAAAGACCAGGAAAATTTTTCCATAGATCAGCAGACGATTCCTTTTTTAGGACGTGCTTCACTAAAGCAGTATGTAAAAAAACAAACCATACCTGTGGTAACAGCATCATCTGGGATAGTTCTAAATTTTGTAGTACACCAATGGGAAAGTACAGGACTGTCCACAAATATCTAGGCTTAGAACCTGCTGTAGTCCTTACTCTGATTCAGACCTAGTTTTATGTACTTTGATCAGTTTTTCAACACCACACCGCTGCCAGAATTAAAAAAAAAAAAAGAAATTTGAAGGAATAGGCACAATCCAAACGGAGTGAAGGGCAGCCAATTTGTCAACGGCTCTTCAGAGGGTTGAGAACATTGAGCACATCTGAGAAAATGGAATTGCAGTAGTTGAGTGGAAAGACAAGAAGAAAGTTTTACTGGCGTCTACGTGTACAGGATGTAACTCGCTGCAGACCGTCAAGCGCCAAGCTGTGGTCGAAGGAAGAAAAGTTGAAAGTCGATGTCTCTTGTCCAGCCAGCGTTATGAGCTACAACACATCAATGGGAGGTGTGAAGATTTGCAATCAGCAAATGGAGGCATATCGAATCTAGTTTAAAACAAGAAAATAGATCTTGAAAACAACGCCTCATCTCCTTCACCTGGCTGTAGTAAATTCGTGGTTTCTCTCAAACGAGATCAAGTTACCTCGTAAAAAAACACTTGATTTACTATCGTTTCAATTAAGTTCGGGTGAGAACTTGTTTGATGTACCATTACCAAGAAAGAAAAAATCAAGGGCTGTCCTCAGCGACAGCGAAAAAGAAGAGATTGAATATGATGTTGCTGACTGACTCATGTAGATCCAAATTGTACAATCCGCCAATAAAGCTACCATTTGAAAGTAAGAGGTTAAATGCACCTAGTCACTGGCCTTGTTCCGACGTTTTAAAAACTGCAGGAGTTACAGGTTTCAAAACTGTTCAGCCGTACAAGAGTGAGATGCGAGAAATGTGATGTTTATTTATGATTTATCTGTACAAAAAAAAAAAAAAAAAATTGTTTCAAACATTTTTATTGTGGCTGATGAAAATGATCTTAATAAACAACTTTTTATGCTTAAACTATATTTTTAGATATTTGCCCACATAATCCTAAACTACCCAATTGTGTAGATTTAGTCAAAAAACGGCTGCATTACGGCCGAACCTACACAATTGTGTGGGTCCTCCCTTGGCATAACCTGACATCGGATATTTTTTTAAATATTTTTTTTTAATCAAATGCGATCCTATCGATTAGGGGAAACCACCCAAACCTTCAATTTCCACCAAAAAAAGAAAGAAAACTCCCGGTCTTACAGGGCTATCGGTTATAAAGTTTTAATGTAGTCTGGCACTTCATATTATCCAGCATCGATCTTATTTCAATAAACGAAAGTTGAAATTCTAGTGTTAAATCTACCTTAAGTTAAATAATTAAAATACATATAAAAGCACAAATAATTGTACAAAAATTACTTTCAGGTACACACATATAATATAAAGATATTTAAAACATAAATTAAAAATATCTTAAAATACATTAGAAACATACGTTATTACATACCTTTAAATAATAATGTTTTCTTCTTAAGGGTGTATTCCAATCCAAACTGCTTATTAGCTTTCGGTACGGTATGCTATTTCTTTCTCCCAGCTTATTTTGTGTCCAAAAAATAACGTTACCTTACAGAAGCTAGCCGTAAAACAAAGCATTACGATTAAATACTCTTTAGCAATTTTTTTAACTTCTAAGCATCGCACATTTTTAATTTTAATACCGTCGTATTGGAAAAAAAATGTTCTTTTCAATGCATTTTGTTTGAAAACTGTATCCCCATTTGTTTTTGAAATATTAATTTTTTTGTTGTTTTTAGAGCCATTTGCTTAATATTGGCAACGGAAGTACTCCATCTCTATAGAAAGAAAAGGAAAAATAGTTTTAAAATAGTAATTATATATTTGTGTTGCCATTTTCTCATAACAACGAAAGAAAATGTAATTAAAATACGTGCTATTTTGAAAAAAATATAAATGAATGATTTCTGTTAAAACAATGGAACTATTATATACTATACTAGGGGGCTCTGTCCCCTACGACCTCCGATCGCCAACCCCCGTTCAGGCACACCAAAATCCAAAAAGCACGCTAACTTGACCGGCTTTAGAAATATTGAATTAAAATTAAAAAAAAAAAAAAAAAGCAATTTATCAAATTACAATGACCTTTTGGAAAACGATTTTTTTTTAAGACTAAAATTTAAGACTTAAAAAATCGCACGGAGTTCATCATACATTACGTACGCGATGAATTAAACATTAATAGTGTTATTACACGTAAAAATTGCAAGCCAAAAATATTGCCTGCCACCCGTCAGTTTTAATGAAACTTAAGTATTATCCACCTGAAACTTACGTAAATATCCAAGCATTTCATTGGCTGTTCGGGAAAAGGCTTTTCCATCGTGAGATTTCCAAGAAATCTGACGGCACATTTTAAATGAAATTTCATTCTTAAACTTCTAAACATCCGACAATATTACTTTTTACACCATCGGATAGAGAAAAAAATGTACTTTTAAATGCAATTTGTTTGAAAGCTGTATCTCAATTTATTTCTCAAGTTATTAATTACTCAAGTTATTAATTTTTTTTTTGTAGCTTTTATTACTTTTTTGTCATAGTGGACACAGAAAGTATCCATCGTTGTTGAAATTAAAGGGAAATACAGATTACTGTATAGACCAATCAGAAAACGAATAAATTGCAGATTAAACCAACGAAAACCTTCAGATGTGCTTTTGATTTCCGATCCTGACGAGAACAATAACCATTTTTCCAAATGGTTAAAAAAAACAGCGATTTCTCTGTAAACGGGTTTCCATTCATTTTCCTTGGATTGGGGATTTTTAAGGCCAAATCTGCTGCTGTTAAGAAATACAATGGCTGTTTTCGTATTTAATTAAAAACATTAGGTAAACATTTGAAAATAAGCTAATGTAAAATGAATTAAGTAAACAGTGTCATTGTCTCCCGGTATTTTTTAACAGAGCTATAAGATAGTTCTTTTAAATAATTCATTTTAAATGTATCGTTTCAAATCTGACGTAATTTACACCAAAGTTTTATTTATCTTATTAATATTCACGTGAAAATACTTTTGTTGTTAGAAGGAAATATTATTTGCGCTGCCTTCGAATTCACGATAATAGTTGAAAAGATTATCTCAAAATATTTCGCGCAAATATATTTTTCAATTTAAATTGTTTTGCTATATTTTTTGCCATTTTAAATATAACGTAATTTCCTCAAATTACAAGCTTTAACGCATAATAATGATTTTTTTTGTTTTAAGATTTTGTTTCTCTTTTAAAATTCAAGTGTAAATATAGTTCGGTACAGATGTCATTTGCGCAGTTTTTTTCTGACGCCAATTTCATATACGCAACGGGTACTTAACTGGTGCTAAAGTGTCGTTATTTTGCTTGATATGGTAACCCGGATGTTGTTGTTTATGCTATTGATGTTTTCGCCAAATTGGCGTCGGAAAAAAATTGCGCCAATATGACATCTGTGCCTATGGTTCTTACGACATAATTTTTCTGCTTTTAACATGTAATTATTTAATTCTAATTTTAAAGTGTTTTTTCTGTTTGTAATAGTCACGTGTAAATAAATTTTTAATTTGAAATAAACATTATTGTTTGCGCTGTTTATACAACTGGCAACAGTTTAAACTAATAACATTTTCTAAAATTTGCAAAAATTATCTCTCGAAATGCTGAAAATTTGAATTTAAAATTGAAATAAAACCTCAAAGAATGAGTTAAATAAGAAAAATAAATGCAATCTGCACACCGGGAACTTATAACGTATCAAATGATCTAAAAATGATTAAATTCTCATGTATAGTTTTTGCTCCAATAAAACTTTTTTAATGGAACGATTTTGTCCAACTTTAGCATTAAATATCTCTTAAAATAATTCTTCGATTTGAAAACTGTCTACATCAGCGTGTTTATCAAACATTTCTCTATAATACCACCGATTTTCATATTTTTGTATGCAACAGTTTTTTTAATATTAACGATGAAAGGCCATGCTTAAGCATTCAAATTGGATGTGGATCTACCCGGAATATCTACGCAGATTTTCAGTGGTCCATTTCCAAATCAAAAATTTTTTTCATATATAGAAGGATTTAATTGTAAGTATCTATGAATCATTAGATAGCCGGGTTTTTTTTTTTTTTTTCGATTTTCTTGAATGATGGAATCTTTTTGCTGCATTTGTGCATTATTTCGCGATAGTGATGTGCTATGCATGCTTTACAGTAGATGTTTAAGAGTAGATCATAAATGTGGAATTCTTAAGCGGGTGGGAATGACGTCATTTTACGTAAAATAAAACGTGTGCTTTAAGTCTTAAAATTCAAATATGTTTTGTACTGCAGTAGAGTCCCGCTTAACTGAGTTATTTTCTTCTGATGGACTGGTGGCTTCTATTATTATGAAACAGCCATTATAAATGAAGTGTTAGGTGAAGATGGAAGAGCAGCCGTAAAAAAAAATGGCCATTTTTTCCCCCATTCTGACCAGAAAATCAGAGTTCTAACTTTTTACGGCTGCTCTTTCATCTTCACGTAGCACTTTATAATGGCTGTTTCATAATAATAGAGGCCATCAGTCCATCAGAAGAAAATGAAGTAATGGAAATGCCGGGGGCGACACTAAATTTTGAAAAAGCAGAATTCCTGTTCTCTAGTTATTTTATTTCCTGACTTATTTTTAAATTCATTTTTGCTCTCAAACGCATCAAACTGGCAAATTATCTTATTTAGAAACTACATAATGTGCCGTGCTTGTCGATTTTTTGATAAATGCAGCAAATATTTTTAAAAATGCTGCCAAAATTTAACGTTTTGAACCGAATTTTCCGAAGCGGGAGATCTGGGAATGAAAAAAGGGTCATACTGAGAAAATAATTGTTTAAAAATCAAATTCTAATTTAGTGAGTGAAAAATGAAATCACACGGCCTCTTATACATCTCTTCAAAAATCACCGCAGCAAGTTTTATGTTTTTACTTTTAAAAATGAGTCTGAAAATGTCTCAGAAAATTTCGAGCTGTTGAGGGTGGAAAAATATTTTTTGGAATACATTCTTAACAATTCTCGAATAAACGCAAAGAAAATAATAACAACATTTAAATGCTACTGATAACGAAATTGTAATGGTTGAATAAGTTCTGGGTTTTTCTAATGAATTTTAAGATATTGTTAATTTGTATTTTGAATATCTTTATATTATATGTATGCGCCTGAAAATAATTTTTGTACAATTATTTGTTCTTTTATATGTATTTTAATAAAAAATGTCAGTTACCATGTGCACAAGCCCTTCATTTGTATAGAGGTCGAATTAGAAATTGTGATTTGATTGAGTTTGGAGGTGTAAAAATTTAATCTTCTCCCAGTGGATTCAATATTCTTGTGTTACGGTTGTCTGAATTTAATTCCGCAAATTCCTAAAATGAATTTGCAGTGGCATGGACATATTGCTTCTTGTATTATAAATTTTGCTTCCAATAAATGGGAACGCAAAAGTTTGTTATTAGTATTGTGTAATTATTATCGACAAAAATTAACTTATAAACCAACTTCAAAAAGTAAATGGAAAATCGTAACATTTTTAACTGGATTTCGCAATCAATAAAGAATGAAACTTATGGAGATAAACTTGAAATCAGGAAAAGATTTCATGCGAGTTTTCACTGTATTCGTGGGTATGTCCTTAAATTTTATGGCGTTGGTTATGAAATCTTTAAAATTTTCTCTAAATGTACGTAAAATATGTTTCACCCACTTCTTCACCCGTGATGAGATCAACAAGAATAATTTTAACAGTGTGAATATAGTCCCTAGAAGAAAAAGTCCTTCCGGCCCCTTATTTTAAAAAAGCCAACTTATATCATTCAAACACACGAAGCTCAATTTAGTGGAAACCGAATATAGGAGATTCAATACATCTTTTTATCAATATAATGAATGAGAATTTCGGGAAATTAGTCAGCTTTATCCAAGCTGCTTTTCTTTAAAGTAACTTATATTTCACTGCCAAATTCGGCGATTTCTTAAAGTGCCTGCCATTTTAAGACAACATGGTGGATGAGGCTAACCAGTGAACTTGGTCGAGACCTTAGTAATTGCTGTGCACATGCTCACTCACATCGGAATCGGTTGATATATACGAGTGTTGTCGATTGCAAAAAATCAGATTTTTCAAAATGTCACCCACAATAGAAATTGAAACTGCTATATCTGAGCCATTTTTTAAGATAAAGACAAACAAAAAATGCTCCTGAATCCTTATATCAAGGTCAAATACTTAATAAAGAAACCTTTTTCAATTTCTAATTTTTTTGCACCTCACTTTAAATATATATATATTTTTTTATTTAATGGCCGCCATTTTGAAACAAGATGGCTGATGAATCTGGCCAGCGAACTTGGTCGAGGTATTGATGTATACTATCCACATGCCTTCTTACATCAAAATAGGCGAATACGTGTGTTATCGCGTGACAAATACAAGATCGTTTCAAAATGTTAGCCATGCTAGAAATTCAAAGTGCTATAATTCAACCATTTTTTAAGATATAAACAAAAGAACAAATTTTCAGAAACAAAAACTGCTCCGGAATCTTTGTATCAAGGCCAAACACATAAAAAAAATCTTTTTCATTTTCCAATTTTTTAATACCTCATTTTAAATTTTAAATTTAATTTTTTTTTAAATAGCAACCCTTTTGAAAAAAGATGGCGAATGAAGCTGGCCAACGAACTCGGTCGAGACATTGGTATGTACTATGTACAGACCAAGTTACATCCAAATCGGTTAATAAATACGCCTGTTATCGCGTGACAAAAATCAGGTCGTTTTAAAATGTCAGCCACAATATAAATTCAAAATGCTGTAACTAAGCCATTTTTTAGATATAGACGAAACAAAAACTATTCCAGAATCTTTGTATTAAGGTCAAACACATACGAAAAAACTCTTTTTCATTTTCAAATTTTTTGGTATCTCATTTTAATTTTTTTATTTTTTAAATTTTTTTAAATGGCCGCCATATTGAAACAAGATGGTGGATGAAGCTGGCCAACGAACTCGGTCGAGATATTTGTATGTACTATGTACACACCTAGGTACATCCAAATCGGTTCATAAATACGCCTGTTATTACGTGACAAAAATCAGGACGTTTCAAAATGTCAGCCACGCTAGAAATTCAATATGCTATAACTCAGCCATTTCTTAAGATATAGACGAAACAAAAACTGCTCCCGAATCTTTTTATCAAAGTCAAACACATAAGAAGAAAATATTTTTTCAATTTTCAATTTTTTGGTACCACATTTCAAATTTAAATTTTTCTTAAAAATTTAAATGGCCGCCATTTTTAAACAAGATGGCGGATGAAGCTGGCCAACGAACCCGGTCGAGACATTGGTATGCACCATGTATAAACGAAGTTACATCCAAATCGGTTCATAAATACGCCTTTTATCGCGTAACAAAATTCAGGACGTTTCAAAATGTCAGCTACGCTAGAAATTCAAAATGCTGCAACTCAACCATTTTTTAAGATATAGACGAAACAAAAACTGCTCCGAAATCTTTGTATAAAGGTCAAATACATAAGAAAAAAAATATTTTTCCATTTTCAATTTTTTGGTACCACATTTCAAATTTTAAACTTTTAAAAAATATTTAAATGGCCGCCATTTTGAAACAAAATGGCGGATGAAGCTGGCCAACGAACTCGGTCGAGACATTGGTATGTACTATGTACACACCGAATTACATCGAAATCGGTTCATAAATACGCCTTTTATCGCATCACAAAATTCAGGACGTTTCAAAATGTCAGCCACGCTTGAAATTCAAAATGCTATAACTCAGCCATTTTTTAAGATATAGACGAAACAAAAACTGCTCCGGAATCTTTGTATAAAGGTGAAATACATAAGAAAAAAATATTTTCCATTTTTAATTTTTTGGTACCACATTTCAAATTTTAATTTTTTTTTTAATTTAAATGGCCGCCATTCTGAAACAAAACGGCGGATGAAGCTGGCCAACGAACTCGGTCGAGACATTGGTATGTACTATGTACACACCGAATTACATCGAAATCGGCTGATAATTACGATAGTTACAGTGTGACATAGGTCAGATATATATATATATATATATCAATTTTGAACGGAGGGTGGTTTCGGGGTCTGGGGGTCATGATCGATGAAAATATACCAAACTTTTTTGAAATCGCTTTCCTCCGAACGGCTGCAATAGGTAGCTTTTTGTAATGAAAGCTACCTAAAAGTGTGGCAATCAACCAATAAAAAAATACTAAAAAATTGAATCCCATAAATGTTGAATGATGCTACACGACAAACGGCGATCGCAGCGACATCTGGTATTTCAAACGTAAATATTGTATAATGATTCAATTGAGAAAGGGTTTCGGCTGGTGAAGATCTAGCAGATGTCGCTGTGATCGATATTTGTCGTTCAGCATCGTTCAGCGTCTATGGGATTAATTTTTTTCGCAATTTTTAAAGCATTACTGGAATATCCGATTACCACACTATATCTTCTTGACGCTATAGTGTGAATTAAATACACAGTGCCCGATATTGGCCTGATGGTAATATAAAGGCAAGTGTAGAATTTTTGAAGTGAAATTTTTAATCACACAAGATAGGAATGTGATTTTCAAAAACAATGCAAGGGAAAAAATAATAATATTTAGAATAAATGTAGAAATAAGGTTCGAACAAGAAAAACAGTTACTACAGTTTCAACTTTATTATTGCAAATTTCTCGTTCTTATTACTCTCTAACAGGTAATTCAATTATTATTAATTCGTAAAACAAATATTTGTTTTAAAACATAGCCGAAAAGATACTGAAGTATTTAAAAAACGTGTTGTCCAATACCAAGGAAATATTGCTGGAAGAGATAAAGCAACAACCGTTAATCATTTTCAAAATGAACAAAAAAAAATGTTGTATTACAAAAAATAATCTATGAATTGTCTGCAAAATATAGTAATAATGTTACCTTTTTAATACACATTAAAGATGACTGCGTTAAGGTCAAACTTTTACCAGCTGCACGGGCGGCAAAATTGAAGTATTTTTCTTGAAGAGATTATCTATTTTGCAAATGATTTCTGGTGTAGATTTCGATAGTGTACGGCCTTCAGACATATGAATTCTGCTTATTTTTAATCCTTTAAATTTGCAAAAAATTATTACTCTTCTTTTTCTTTCATTTTCAAAATGGTTAATGGGCGTTGTTTTATCACTTCAGCATTGTTTTAACAGTATTAGACAATACGTTTTGCAAATGTTACATTCTTTTTTCGTCATTTGATTTTAAACAAAGAACACGCAAAAAAAAAATGTTGCATTATGAATTAAGAATAATTGAATTGCCTGTAAAAGATAGTAATAAATATTAGATTTAATTAATGTGGCAATAATAAAATTAAAATTTTAGTAACCCTACTTATTGTTCAAACTTTAGCATGTTTCGCGGTTTTCAGGAGGAATCTCTTTCCCGAAGAAAAATAAAGAAAAAAAATAATAATTAAAAATACAGAGAAATAAAAGCAATAGCAGATTACTATAGATGTTTATTGACTAATAAGCACACAAAGAGAGTTTTCATCGTCTGTACTAACGTCAACTGGGATAACTTTGGACCATTAAGGGTAACTTTGACCCAGAAGAGAAAAAAAAATTAAATCTGCTACATCTCTTGAGTTATCGACAAATTTTTGGTTTCAAAATATAAATAGCATCACTAGCGTGACACTGGCAGCTCATTGTAAATAATTCGACAAGATTCCACCGTGGCAGCATGGGTCAAAGTTTCCTAAATTTGGGCCAAAGTTACCCCGGTTGACGGTACTCATGTTTTTTTTTTTTTTGGTTTGTTTGTTCTTTTTTTTTTTCGTTTTTTTCTCTTTTAAATTATTATTATTATAAATTCTGCATATGAGATTCTGCATAACACAATTGATTCTAAAAGGAATAATATTCATCATCAGTAAAATATTTTATCAGTAAACAGTGAAACAGTGTAAGAACAACACTTAGCTCTTTCAAGGGTGGTGGTTCATTTTTGGACTATTTAATTTTAACCACTTTTTAAATACGTGAAAAAAAGATTTTACTTATTTTCAAATGTATATATATATATATATATGCAATAATAAAAATTTTCGCCCTTTTATCTAGGTAAAACTATTCCAAATTCTTTTTACTTAGCTTTAATAATATCTTAAATATCTTTTTTTTCATGCTTTAAATGCGTATTCTTTTATTATTCTAAAAACCTTAATCCATTCATCTAATCTTATAAAACCCATTAAATTACTTTTTTCATTTTATTCTAAAACTAAATTCTTTTTGTTTCGAATGTTTTTAATAGCATTTGTTCTCTGATGTTCTATTTCCCATAATTCCACGGACAGCTTCTCGCCAACATTTGTTTGCGTAATGATTCTGATGCCGAGGATAAAGAGTTCACATCGTCGTCATGCGTGCTTTCCCCCTTCCCCCGGAGCTAAGTCCTATCGTATTCTGCATCTTATCGCGTCCTTCCAGCTACTTTTACGGGATTTGTTCTTTCACTAGTAATGTATCCGTCCGCGCTCTGTTTCTTTGAATATTTATGCTGTTGCATCGACGAGGAGCGAGAGATTTTTACGTTTTTCAGTTGTTTAATAAATCCACGTCACTTGAGGTGAATGACTTTTAATGTGTAGATTCTAATACTTTTAACATCTTAAGTTTATTATGAAGTGGATCAACGATTATTCGGGAGTTGATGGATAAGCTACTGGAAATGTTACGATATCTGTCTGCCAAATAAACAACGTTTAAATTACTATGCTTCTCTGTTAATTATTCCATGGGAAATTCTTTCAATGTTTATGGAGCCTGTCTTCTAATTCGCCACCTCGACTGCACTCCGGTTGTCTCATGATAACGAAAGGTTGGCATTCATTACTATACTACATTTACTTCGATATATACGAGTATCTCCGGAATGTCACAAAAGTCAACAGCAACATGCAACATATATATATATATATATATATATTTGTAAATTCTGGTGTCATTCAATCCTTTCAGCATTTTACGAATAGAAGTAATTTGTCTCCCAAAGGGTTAAATTAATTGATAAAATTCATTATATGGTGACTGAAGTTTTGTAAACGAAGTCAACAGTTTTCAAATTAGATTAGTAACATCATAAATGAACGCCAATAAAACAGAAAGAGATGCGTTAATTAAAGAAAATCCCCATTTCTGTAGGTGTAACGGAAGTTGTAACTTAAAAAGAAAGAAAAGATAATTAAATTAAAAGAAAATCTATTGCGCTGGACTGTTAACAGTTTGGTTTGTGAGGCAAAGAAGTGAACACACAGATATATACAAGATTGATTTTCATGGTTCAGTTTCGGTTTATTAGTTCATAAGTTCAGTTTTGAATACGAACTGCTACTATATTATTATGGATTATACTATACTGTGAAAAACAAATGGATATTTATGTCCGTCTTTTTTTTAAGAAAAAATCTGGAAGGATTAGGCTATTTCACAATCACTGAGATAACGCTTTTTTCACAAAACAAATTTCTTGTATATTCCAAACTCACCAACTTAAAGGCACAAGTCTGACTACAAAAATTTTTCAATCAGATTTTTTTTTAAAACTTTGGAAGAAATTGAGTAATACTGATGTCAGTTTTAAATAGCACAAATGTTTTAGCTGCTTCTTAACTTGTATTTCTATTCGTATATGTAAATATTTTTATAAGTTTTTACATAGTAATATATTTAAATATTAAAGACTATTAAGTTTAAGCAGAGAAAATAATCCTTACACCTTCAAAACATCTCTACAAAGCTTGTCATTATAACCCGTAATTTTTTTTCTATAATATTGGTTAAATTTAGCAACTGACTTTATTTTGAAAGTTATTGATTTATTGATTTAAATCGGTTTTCATTAATCAAATTAGATGGCTGAACAGAATCTAGGCGATTTACTGCATTTCAAAATTAATTCACTAAATTATTGATATGTAAGCATAAAACTTTCAATTCGGCTTTAACGAACCGTATATTTTTAATCCAACGTGCCCTTGAACGAAAGGCGATTTCTTTCCCCTCTTCTAATTACTAAAATTGTTACGAGATTGAAAGAAGAGGGGAAAGAACTGAAAATTATGTGAAATTTCTGACATTGAGAACAAACGACTTTAAGTCATTTTATAATCATAGTGTCTTTATCTTTTCATTTTTCTTTCGTTTCCTTTCATTTTTATATTAACCCCTTAATCTATAACTACGTGTGAGACAAGTGGTCTTGTATTCGGACCAAAACTGATTATCACGGGCCTGGCCCGTTGCACATCGGTCGGGCCAAATGTAAACATTACGGGCATAGTCCCTGGTACAATGGTCCAATGTGCTAACGGAATTACTAATAAACCTTTTGTAGTATATCTACTACAATTACTATTACATCAAGCTGTAATTACTTATCAAATATTCCGCAAAATCAAACCAGTTGTATCTTACTTAAGTATTTACATTCCGTAAGTCTTGCGCGTTTGATACAACTTAGGACCAATTTGCTGAACCGTGGAATGGCTCGGAGGTTGGGCGATCTTGTTTACGTTTTGGACCCAGTCTGTTGAAACGTAAATCGTAGGTTAAGGGGTTAACCCTTAACTGTTGTTAGCGATTTTACAGACAGTTTCTTTTTCAATTCTCACAATTTAACTTATAATTTTAAATTTCTGTAGTTAACAGTGATTTTGTGTTTCGTTTGAAGCTCTTGTATTATCGCTAGGGATTTCTGAAATGGGGAATTTTAATTATAATAGTCTTGTATACAAAGTTTAGTAGAGGAACAGCATCCTAGCGTAAATCTGGGTTAGATACCCCATCGCGTTAGTTGCCCCAGTCACTGCATTTAAGCTAATTGGACATGTAGCGGTGCTAGTGACGCTCTTCTAATCTCAATCGTTGTAAAAACGCATAATAGACGAAGTTACAGCAATTTATTTCTTCAAATAAAAGTTAAAGTTTCTACAAAAAATAAAATAATTTTTATTTATATAGATTTTTTGTTTAATTTTTTATTGATGATAGTTCTTCTTGATATAGTTCCTCTTCTTGATAGTCTCCTATTATTTCTCCTATCTCTATATATTCTCCTATCCTTGATAGTCTTCCTTGATAGTCTCCTTGATATAGTGATGATAGATCTCCTTGAAAACCACCAGAACGAGCCTATTCCAAGAAAAAAAGAAGTATCAACATCGAAGCATTTGTTCCAAATCTACTCGTAGACATTCATTAAATACTAACTCCTTTGCTGACAGTCAGTTAATAAAAAATGACAATTTTTGGGAAGTCCCTTATCATTCAGCGGCTTTTAGAGAGTAACTAAAAATCAGCTCACTTGATCGCCGATATCTTTCGGAATTCTTACAATATTTGACTGACTTTTTTATATGAATTGCTCCATAGAGTTGATTATTAAATCATGAAAAAAAATCTTTGTTATCGTTCGCAGATAAAAAAATATTTCATACAACTGCTCGTATGCTCATACACTATATGGCTGAAGGTGACCGTCCACTTGCGATTTTAAACGTTTTGTTAAATATCTACAAATATACATAAGGAATTAACCTGAAACTGCAGGTGTATAAACAGCATAGTATAGGTCATATATTTCCGCGGAGATTTTCCCCCCGAAACCCCATAGGGGGCCGTCAACAAATTAAAAAAAATATCTTTTGGATAACCCTGTCAAAACTAATGTAGCAAAAGCTTCAAACTGTAGATTATGATTAAGTGGCTTGGTGTAATAATTTGTGTTCATTTTTATGAGGAGAGCATGTATACTCGAAGAGAAATTCAGGTTTTCAAATAAACAGTCTCAAATTTTGCCAAGTTTTTTGCTTATAACTTGCAGAGTTCTTAATATAAAAAAAAGTTCTTTTCAAAAAATATGACAAACAACATTGTACACAATACCCTGTGACCAGAATTAAAATATAGTTAAAATTGTATGAAAATGAGTATATTTACTAAATAATGTTTCACTGCGCATGCCCAAATGGAATCAAAATATAATGTGCATAATGTGTTAGCTAAATGTATAGAGTAACTTTTGTAAAAGTCTCAAAACATAGCTTGGAAATTCTGAAAATTATCTTCGATAGAATAAGCTTAAAATCCGTTGTTCCCAAAATGAAGCAAAAAGATGAGGGGGCTGTATCCATATATCCATTGATTAGTGCCAATATAGCATACACAATATTGCACGCACTACTGTATTTGGGTATAGCCCCTCATCTTTTTGCTTCCTTTTGGGAAAAATGGATTTTGAGCTTATTCTATCAACGATAATTTTCAGACTTTTCAAACTATATTTTTAAGACTTTCACAAAAGTTGCTCTATACACTTAGGTAACACATTATGCAAATTATATTTTGATTACATTCGGGCATGCGCAATGAATCATTATTTAGTAAAGATGCTCATTTTTCATACAATTTTTATTATTTTTTAATTTTTATTGCGGGATATTGTGTACAATATTGTTTGTCATATTTTCTGAAAATAACTTCTTTTATATTAAGAACTCTATAAATTATAAGCAAAAAAACTTGTCAAAATTTGCGACTCTTTTTATAAAAACTTTAATTTCTCTACGAGTACACATGCTATCCTCATAAAAATGAACACAGTTTATTATAATAAGGCACTTAATCATAATCTACAGTTTGAACGTTTTTGCTGCGTTAGTTTTTACAGGGTTATCCAAAAGATATTCGTTCTTTTTCAATTTATTGACGGTTCCCTATGGGGTTTCGAGAAAAAATCTTCATGGAAATGTATGACCTGTACTATTGTGCTTACACACCTGGAGTTTCAGGATAATTCCTCATGTAGTTTTCTAGATATTGAACAAAACGTCTAAAATCGCAAGTGGCCGGTCACCTTTGCCATATGGTGTATTTCGTCAAATGTTTAATATATTTATACTCCAATTGCACTATACTGTTTCTTCTACTGTTCGTCAAGTTTTCTGAAACTGGCGTTAAATATGGTTGAAAACCTGAATGATGTAAGCAAAAAACATGAAAGAATTTTTTTTTAATTTTTAAAAAATAGCTATATCTCCATGAATACGTGTTATTCTTACACAAATGAATGCACAAATTTTATAATAACTGCATATTTGTATTCTGTAGCGATAGATCATTTCGTGCATTTTACTTTACTGGGTGATCCCAAATATTACTATTTTTCTTTGATATTTTATTTCCCCCCTCATTGTCCTTCTTATCAAATCGTCGTTGATAAATATGAGGTCAAACATATTCTTTATAATCCTGAAGTCTCAGAAGAATCCGACTATATCTTTAAATTAAAGGTACATGTATTAAAACAGACTTGAATATATTTAACAGAATAACCCAACAGGAGTGAAAAATTAGCCAGGTACAGGACTCGAACCTGGGTCCACAGCGTACCGTCCTGTTGCTTTAACCACTAAGCTAACCTGGCCGATATTCTAACCCGGCAACTTCTCACTAATAAACCACGTTGAGTACCATGTTCACTCCTGTTGGGTTATTGTATTAAATGTGTTCAAGTCTGTCTTAAATATGTACAGTCGTGGAAAAAAAAAAGTAAACACCCCCTACTAACTCCTCAACAAATCATCGTAGACTAAAGTTTCTAGTACTGAACGAATGGAAATA
Source organism: Maratus speciosus (assembly GCA_963932465.1). Taxonomy (NCBI): domain Eukaryota; kingdom Metazoa; phylum Arthropoda; class Arachnida; order Araneae; family Salticidae; genus Maratus; species Maratus speciosus. The sequence goes on along the minus strand of OZ010790.1, from coordinate 168,663,397 downwards.
AAGTCTACTTTTAAATGATGTATATAAAATTTGCTTAGGGGGTCATCTGCATATTAAAACGAATCCAAACTTCATTTTTTTTCAATGGCAATACCCAATTTTAACGAGATATTTCAAATCTTCGGTTCAAACTATGCCTAGACACCAAATTTCAAGTCATTTGGATCATAAATTTTTGAATTATAAACATCCAAAATTTAGTGCTTCTAATGTTAAATTACATTTTCATATTTTTACTTATATCTCCTGAAACTATGTTCCTAATGTGCTAATCCTTTTTGTAGCAATAACTCTAATACACCCAAACATAAATACGCTGAATTTGCAATTTTTATAATTTTATGATGTGAATTTTGAATTATGAAATTAATAATCGAAAAAATTATGAATTGCAACCTACTTTTTTTTATGGATTTAGATTTATTAAGTCCTGCTTCATGGAAAACCAAAAATTTCACATTTTTCAAATTATGCTTAAAAAACGGCAAAATGATGGTTTAAGGGGCCGTCTATGATGGAAGTGAGTAGATATTTTGAAATTTATTCTACTGTACTGTAATCTAACAGGTTTCATTGACTCCTTGAGTGGCGCTAAAGGTGCCTTGATCAAGAAAGGGGCTCTCCGGGTTAACAACCGATTTCGGAACTTCAATTTGGATACAGTCCGTAAAATGCGCTCGTTTTAAAATAATTAATTTCTCGAAAACTTATGGTACGAATTGCATAAAAATTCTTTTTTAGGCTAATTGAAGGGTGTAGAGTTCATTTATGCTGTCAGAATTGTGTACTGCTATTGAAAAAAAACAAAGTTATGGTTCGTTTTAATATGTAGATGGCCCCCTAAGTAAATTTTATATACATCATTTAAAAGTTGACTTTATTTCCATTCGTACGGTACCAGTAACTTTCTTCTACGATAATTTGTTGAGGAGTTAGTGGGGGGTGTTTACTTTTTTCTTTCCACGACTGTACCTTTAATAAAAAATGAATTTAGACGTTAATTTATATGTACTTTAATATATCTTTAAATATTCGACAAATGTCTAAAATAGAAAGTGTTTTGTGGTTAATGGCCACATTACTACTCTATAACTATACTACTCTATACCACTACTACTCTATAATTATATTATACGAAAAAAATGTCAATAATCCACGAGCAAAGATAAATCATGCAAAAAAACTGAGACACATATAACAAAATTTTATTTACTCTTATATCTTGTGCTTGTATTTCTTATTTTCACGGGCACTCATTTCATTTCTTTTGTACAATTATATATTAGTTACCCATCATACGTAGGATAGGGCAAGTCTTGCAATCGTTTTAAAAATCGAAAAAAAAAAAAATTGACGGATTTTCACGTTTCAGACACTGGAGATTCCGAAAAACATATTTTTAGGGGGAGGTGGGGGAGGGAGGGGGATTGCCGCTCGTCTGTCTGTGTGTACACCTAAGTGTGTGTCTATAAACGCTCTATCTCCCGAACAAATTGAGGTAGAGACTTGAAATTTGGTGTGTACTTGGTATGTTATAATGAAAAGAAGCCTATTGAATTTCGGTAATCTCGATTATCCGTAATTAGTTTTTCTGACTCTCGAAATATTTGTTCTCATAAAAGGTATATAGAAATTTCCTAAATTGTTTATTTTAAGGAGTGAATGTAAAAGAGAATAAAAAAACATAGAGTATGCGGGGGTAAAGATACGGGGTATAGGTGCGCACGGGGCAAAGATACGCACTGACTGATTTAATATGAAGAAACATTTCTACAATCATGACCACTAGGTGGTAGTTTGGTCTCAAGTGTAGTAGTTGTGTGTTCAAACCTTGTGAGAAAAGTGGCACTCCGTGCCAAGAAAATGAGGTAAGTTTAAATTTTCGCATTTTGATCTAACATTTTTTAATTTTCACTTTATGGTTTAGCTGATAATACTTCGAGTTTTTACAATTCCAAAAATTCAGTGGAGAACGGAATCTCTATAGCTTTTAAATGCCATATAGCTTACCTCGATCGCATTTGTTTAAACTTGTCAGTAGCCGGTTAAGTGAAATACTGCAGAATAGGATAAAAGTACGCATCCGTCTCGGGCAAAGATACGCACAAGTTTAAGATTCAGGGCTTTGTCCTATCGTTCTAGCTAGAAGCAAAGCTTTCCACAATTACGTTGGGGAAAGTTTTATTTTTTATATAGTATAAAATATAATAGCTACTTAACTAATATAAGCTAGTTAACTACCTTTTCCTTTTCTAGTTAAGTTTTTTTTTAAATTTAGAACGTAGGTATCTACCTATCTATTTTTAAAAATCAATATTCTTGTTTCATAAAACGATTTTGTTTTAAGTCTTAGCCCTTAACTCCTGTTATCTGTCTCACAGACCGCTGCTATATTCAGCTTTCATAGCTTAACTTGTAATTTTCAATTTAACTATTGATGATAGTTTAATTTTTGATTCGTTTGGAAAATGATTAGTATCGCTAAAGACTTCTAAATGAAGATACATTTTATTATAATAGGCCTTTACATAAAGTTTAGCGCAAAAATTGTATCTTATGAGTCAGCCAACCGTTTTATTCATTCTACGATCAAGGGGTCTTTGGGACCGCTCACAGTATTTATGCAACAATTTTTGTCACAGTAGTTAGAGGTTAACTGCTATTTGCGATCTCACAGACCGCTGTTTTTTTTTCTTTTTTTCATGGTTTAACTGACAATTTTCAGTTTAACTATAAATACTAGTGAAATTTACTAATGATTTTGCATAACTCATTCGTTTTATTGGAAATGCGGCAAAATCCCACAGTAACTGGGCAAAAATACGCACTGCGAATCTTTGCCCCACGACTGCGTACTTTTACCCCAACCGATGGAGCAACGATACGCAGAGCAATGTTTTTTAACAATTGTAATTTCTCACAGAATTATAATTTGACAGACTATCAGTTGATGGCGTCACTTGCCTAAGGTTCTAATCTAACATTTTAATCACTCATTACATAAGTTTAGACCAATGTGTGCGTTAAAAATTAAAATGTATGGAAAGTGCGTATCTTTACCCCACCTACTCTATATATTGCATTTGTAATCATATTTTTCACACTTTTCGATTTTCCATGACACTGTATTTCATTCAAATTTCAATTCAAAGATATATTTTAATTGGAAATGAGACGCTTAATCCGACGTTATGTTAGTTAATATGATTAACGAAAACATGTCAGTTAATATGATTATCATTGTAGGAGTTATAAGGATGTTTCTTTTACGCAATTCAGTAATAGAGCATTTAAAGTTTATGGCGTTATCAAACCACGATTTTAAACACTCTGACTACCGAAAAAATTGACAACAAATACGTTTAAATTTTATTTTGGAATTGCAATGCATTTTATAACTAGTTTACACATGTTTTATTTTCATATTTTATATTTTGCATATCCATGATGGGTAAGTATTACGGTGGCCCCCAACGACTAGTTTCATTCTGTAGACATATAGAGAGTAAATGAATTACAAACGTACAAACCACGGATTTGAGCTTCGTTTTAATCCTTAACCCTGGAATGGTAAAATAATTATGGAATGGAAATAATGGAATTAAATAATGGAATTAAAATTTCGTTAATAAGTCATTTTGACATCTTCTTCTACTGAAGAAGATAAGAGATAAGAGAGATTTTTCCGTTCGAAGGGTTAACTGCTGTTAGCTGTCTCGCAGAACGACGCTTTATTCAATCTTCACAATTTAATTGGTAATCTTCTGTTTAACTGTAGATACTAGTGAAATTTTGTTTCTTTTGGAGCCCTAGTGCAATCTCTAGAGACTTAATAAGTGAAAGAAAATAAGATAATAAGTTAATTTTAATTATAAAAATCATGAAGGTACAGTTCAATACAGAAACAATATCCTATGAGTTACTAGGTTGAGCAAAAAGTTCTGGGAAATTTGTGAAAGTTGCGTTGTTATGCGCAAATTAACAACAAAAGCAACAAGGACTATTCTTCAAAGTAGAGATCGTCATAGTCCACGACTTTCTGCCAGATTCCGGATTTGCTGGAAGTACCATGGCGGCTCCTTGGAATCGAAAAACTCTTGACATGCTTCTTCAACTTCATTAAAAGATTCAAATCGACGACCCTTGAATAAGTGTTGCATTGAGCGAAAGAGGCCATAATCGGATGGCGCCACGTCTGGACTGTAGGCGGGGTGTGAAAGAAATTCAACGTCCAGCTGTGCAAACTTGTCCTTGGACCTCTGGGACAAGTGCGTTTTGACATTGTCCTGCTGAAACAAAGCGCGCTTTCGGCGGACCAATCTTGGATACTTCTACAGTAATTTGTCATAGACGCGATCCAACTGCTGGCAATAGAGCTCGTCATTGATGGCACGAGCATCGTATGCGATACAAATTTTGGTAACTATTAGATTAAAAATTTCCCAGAACTTTTGGCTCAACCTAATAATAGAATGAGAAAATATATTAGTTTCTGAGATTTCTAAAGATAAAGAAAGTTTTTCGGAATCGTGGGTAACTCGGAAGAGGTTGTTATAGATTTTCGTATGCGGTTACATTATGTTTTCGTAGATTATGAAATATTTGTCTTTTCAGATATTTCTTGTCGAAGTCTTTTATTTACATAAATAAAAACTACAATCTAGTAAAATAAAGTAAACCAACTAAATTCTAAGACTCTACAATCCCTAAAACCATGACCGACAGCTCCCAACAGTTCCCAACACTATTTTCTTGGCTATGATGAATGGGTGCTATGCAGCATATTTCCCGGTCATGTGATTAACCTATCGCGGAACCCCTAGTGTTTAGTTCCCAAACAATTTTTATACTCTTTTTACCGACCACAAAGGGATGAAAGCTTAAGTGAACCTTACAAACCTTGAAACGCAGTCGAACTCTAGGCTTGTAGTGTGGTAGTGCGACGCGTAAATAGATTTCTTAGCCCCGATATGCTATTTCTATCGGGCAACAGTTAAAGTGTCGTTCCTAAAAAGTAACCTTCCGTTACACAAGCCAGCCGTAAAACGAATCAATCAGGTGTATCATTATACTGTTAAATACTGATATCTACTGTAATTTTTTTAACTTCTAAACATCGCACATTTTCACTTTTTACACCGTCGGATAGGGGGAAAAAAGTACTATTAAATGCAATTTGTTTGAAAACTGAATCCGAATTTATTTTTTAAATAAATTTTTTTGTAGTTTAAAAAAAAAATATTTAGTGGTGACAACTGATGTGCTCCATTTCTGTAGAAAGTAAAGGGAAAATAGTCGATTACTATATGTTTTTGTTGCCATTTTCTCATAAAAACTGAAAAAAAAATTGTAATTAAAATACCTGCTATGCCAAGAATATCGATTGCTATAAAAATGCATTTTAAAGTTTATATGCGAGACATTTTTTTCTCCGCATTTACTTGAATCCTATCAAAAGGCTGAAATAATGCAATTTTATTTATCCGTGTTTAATAACATTTCCCGAATTAAAATATATATATATATATAAATGAATGATTTCTGATAAAACATGGCGCTATTACAAACGATATTTATTTTCAGTATCCATATTAATGTTACAAACAAATGAAGGCTGGTGAATCATTAGATACCAGATTCTTTTGTCGAGTTTCATGAATGACTACATCGCTTTTTGCTGAGTTTGTGTATCATTCCGAGATAGTGACGTCCTATACATACTTTTCTATCTATGTTGTTTAAGATTGGATCGTAAATGTGGAATCCTTCAGTAGATGCAAATGACGTCATTTTATACAAAATAAAAGCGTGTGTTTTAAGCCTTAAAACTGAAGTATGTTCTGTACTATCTATATTTATATATTTTTTTTTTCATTGGGGCGACACTAGATTCTGAAAAAGCAGAATTCCTGTTTTCTAGTTAATTTTTTTCAATGCGGAGAAGGATTAGGTGAGAAGAATAGTTCAATGATAGAATATTGCAAATCAAGAAATATTGTTAAATATAACCGTATATATCATAAAATAATACACACACAATGGTGTCTTACTTAATGATGTACTCGGCAGGGTATTAAATTTTTATTCTTAAGGTTGATAAATTTTAATTATAATAGGTTCTTACAAAACTAAACTCAATCAAACTTGGAGTTGAGGAACGAAATTTTTCATATGCAAATAAGAAACGAAAGATGTCTTCAATTTTTAGAATAATTACTAAGTTAATAATTGCTGAAATTCCTCCATACATCATATTAAAGCAACTATCGAAATAATAGGAATGAGGATGTTAACTAATTATACCAATGCTTATAAATTAACTAATTATTTCCAGATAAAAATTTAACAAAATCGCATGCAATATGCATTGCTTGAAAACTTTTGTTCTGGAGAAATAATAGGTTTACAAAGAACAGGAACAAAAAAGAACAAAATAAATTGCTAACTGAAAGATATACTGTCTGATAATTACATATACACCAAATAGGGATGTAATTAATGATCCGTTAAATCTCTTTTTTTTTTCTTCTTTGGCATTAAATTTCACTAGAATTATTTTTCGTTCCTAATTAATGTTTTTCGTCCGAAACAACATTCTAAATATATTTAAATAACATTTTAGTTAATAATGTACTTGGTTTAATTACTTATTGTTAAATATGATGAGCAATTGTTTTCACAAATAAAAGAAAAAAGTGTTAAAGCTAATTGAAATCAATCAGATTAGTTTGCTGCTTTACTTGAAATTAAATTGCTTGAATATGTGAATACACGATTTGTAAAAACCAATATAAATAAATTCAAAGTTTTTCGATATAAATTTAGCATTTAAGTATTTAAAGGCTTCACAAAGGTAATCCCTTGTTCAATGAGATATGAATGAAAATAAGCGAAATATGGGGCATTCTCACAATCTTTTGACTTTCGAGAATAAAAATCTGGTGAAATTAAACTTGCTAAAATAACATTTTAATCTAATATAAATGCCTTAATGATTCAAAATAAAGAAAAAATGGTCAGCAGCGAAATTTTTTTTTATTTAACTGCGGTTTAAGTTAAACTTGCTAATTTAATTTTCTTTACCATTATAATTTATATTTTCTTCTAAATTTTTACTTATAATGAATTTGCATAGTACACACAAGACATTCAAATAAGAAATAATAACAATGTAGTATTTTTAGTACAAAATTTTGGTATAACATTGTCTTAAAGGGGTGTTAAAGAAGGGACGGAAGGAAAAAAAGGGGGATGGTATCTCTCTATTCTAAAAAAAGGTAACTACCGCTGTCACCGCCGCCGCCGGTTTTGAATTTTTTGTGACCGTAGGTCTTTCTTCATTAATATTAAGAAAAATAACGCATACAAAAACATAAAAATCGATAGCATTATACAGAAATGTTTGATAAACACGCTGAAGCAGACAGTTTTCAAATCGAAGAATTATTTTAAGAGATATTTAATGCTAAAGTTGGACAAAATAGTTCCGCTAAAAAGGTTTTATAGGAGCAAAAACAATACATCGGAATTTAATAATTTTTAGATCATTTTATATGTTATAATTTCCCGGTGTGCAGAATTTATTTATTTTTTTAATTTGACTCATTTTTCGAGGTTTTATTTCTATTTTAAATTCAAATTTTCAGCATTTTGAGAGATATTTTTTACTTATTTTAGAAAATTGTACTAATTTAACCTGTTGCCAACTGTATAAACAACGGAAACAATAATGTTTGCTTCAAATTAAAAATTTATTAACACGTGACTATTATAAATAGAAAAGATACTTTCAAATTAAAATTAAATAATTGCGTATAAAAAGCAGGAACTTATTGAAAATTACGTCATAAAAAGTATACACGTGAATTTTAAAAGAGAAAGGATATTGTAAAATAATAAATTCATTAACATGCGTTAGAAGTCTTAAATAGGAGAAATTACGTCATATTTACGTCAAATTACAGTTATTACATAAAATGAACACAAAATAATATTGCAAAACAGTTTAAATTTAGAAATTGTGCTAGACATTTATTTAATATTTTGAGAGGATCTTTTCAACTATTTTTGTTAGGAAAGCGCAAATAATATTTCATTTCTAACAAAAGCATTTTCACGTAAATATTTAAAAGAGAAAGAATAGCTTGGTCAAAATTATGTCAGATTAAAAACGATTAATTTAAAATGTCTCATTTAAAAGAACTTTCTTTTCGCTTTGTTAAAAAATACCAGGAGACAAACACTCTGTTTACTTAATTCCTTTTATATTAGCTTATTTTGAAATGTTGTACACGTGTCTACGTCATCAAGTTATTTTGATTTCGACGTTTTATTTTTATTTTTATTAATGTTGTACTAATTTATTTGTTCTGTCCTTATTTAAAATAAAAATTATGTCAATTTGTATAATTTGGCGAAATTGGTCGACTGGATAATCAAGTAGTATCGCAGCGGATTTGGCATTAAAATTCCCCAATCAAAGAGAAATGAATAGAAATCCGTTTTTAGGGAGATCGCCACTGTTTTTTAAATTATAATTCAATCTTTCGAAATCTTTTTAAAGCCGATCAAATTAGCGTGCATTTAGAGTCTGCGGTGTCTGGACGGGGGTTGGCGAGCGTAGCTCGTAGGGAGCCGAGCCCCCTAGTAGAAAAAGGAGACGGTAATGAAAAAAATAAAGGGGGATGGGACGGTAAGGAAAATTACCACTATATTTATGCAAATAATATTAAGACTAAGTGATAGCCACAATGTTAATTGATTTTTAGAAACAGTTATTTACATTGGATTAAATAAAAAAAATTAATTTACCTCGAAAAGTGCAGGAATAAACCTTGGGGGCGATAAGACTGCCAATAAAGCCACGATGCTTAAAATTGATATTTAAATGCTGATTTAAATTCTACAGTAAATTTCCTGTCAAAGAATTTTATACATTCTTTCTCTAGCATACTTCTGCATGAGAAAAATCTCGAAAAAAATTATGTGGCTGCATCTGAAGTGATTTTCTGTATAAGTTTAGCAAGAGGGATGGTAAGGAATCTAAAACCAAGGGACAGAGTTCAAAAAATAATATCAAACGTAAAAATGTGTGCAGGTTAATTTTTTGCTACATATTTACATAAAAAAAATTGTCCTAGTTTCGGAAAAAAATTACATCGAATTACTTTTATTGAAACAATTTTATACAGACAGATCCAAACTTAAAAATCAGCATCAGGAACACGAGATGGTATAGGAGTTTTCCTGGTATTTGGACCCCCAACATCGTCCAAAAACTTATTTATCTCGTTAATACTGTTATGATATCATGCAATGGGATGTTTCCCAGTACATGAAATTAAAAAAAACACAAGGATATGTACTCAAATAATAATGATTATTCAGGCACTTAAAAGTCAAAAGATTGTGAAGATGTAAACGTCGTGTCGTTGCTGTCTGCTAAATGCCTTGTCGGCTAATCGTCTGCGACCGTAATTTTTTTACTAAAAACTTCGTAGTCATGAAGAAAACCAGGGCTGAACTTGTAAACTCGTTTAGATAATAGATCACATTTAATTTGACAAGAAATCAACGAAGATTTTAGAAATGTTTTTAGACGTAATGTGTTCCGTGTTAATAAGGCTAAGTAATAAAGTAAAATTTCGAATTCAATGACAGAAAGCTATTGGCTTAAAGAATAAATATTTTTAAGAGCGTCGCATACTACACGCTAAAGATGTTTGTTTTTTAAACCTCATTCGGATGTTTGACGACGGTGACTGGTAAATGGTAAAAAAAAAAAAACTAAATAAATTATTAACTTAACCTCTCTGGCGCTTCAATAAATTCGGCCATCAAGTCTGTTTATATTTTTATTTACTAAACCCTTTGAAACAAACGTTCTGTGGAGGACTTTTTATTTCTCTAGTACCATTATTTCCGAATAGTAATAATCTTCGCCTTAGTTAATCTCAGAATGTCTAAGAGAAAACTACAGTTCGGAAACAGTGGTATTTCAAAATAAAGAATTGATGCACTCTGTACGGCTTGCATGTGCAAAACAGAATTTTCAAAGCTTACTGAAAATGCCTCTTCTTCAATGGGGAAGGAAAAATAGAGCTCTAAATATTGTATATTGAGTTGTTAAAAATATATAGTAAAACCTCCATAACGGATACTCCTGAATAGCGGACACCTCTATTTATCGGACACTTTCTCAATCCCCAATGCATATACAATCTGTATGTTTTTAGCTCTGAAAAGCGCATATTTCCGAATAGCGAACAAATTCCGCTGTTACGGTTCACTGTTAAAAATTTATAGCAAATGTCCAGTCATTCGACCATTTTTATTGAATTACATAACCGTAATTTAACTTTATTCTGACCATATTACTGCCCATATTATGATCAGAATAGAGTTAAATTACGATTAAGTGTTGAATGAGTGTTAATATTTTTAACTGAATTTCTTAATAGTTTATTGCAGATTTTTAATAGTGTTGGCCCGAATAGAGATAAATTAATGACTTGACAGTTTCCTACGAATTTTTAACAGTGTTAAATTGACTGTTAATAGTTTTTAACTATATTTTTGTAATAGTTTATTGCAGATTTTCAACAGTGTTGGCCCGAATAGAGATAAATTAAAAAATTGACAGTTTGCTGCGAATTTTTAACAGTGTTAAATGACTTAATAGTTTTTAACTGAATTTGTTAATGGTTTATTGTAGATTTTTAACGGTGTTGGCCCGAATAGAGATATATTAATTGCATTCTTTTAACAGTGTTAAATGACTGTTAATAGTTTTTATCTGAATTTGTTAATAGTTTATTGCAGATTTTTAACAGTGGTCAGCCCAATTGTTTAGAATAGCAATAAATTACAATTATGTAACCGTTTTCTTTAAAAACGGTTGAACGACTGGACAGTTGACTGCAGATCTTTAACAATGTAGGATTTTATTTACTGGAAGTTTAGTGAGCAGCGGAAGTTAAACACTGGATTCAAATCCAGGGTTTAACTTCCGAAACTTGAGAAACAAAGAACTACAAGATGTTCCAAAAAGATTAAACCGCGCTTTAATTTTTTTTTACTTATTGTGTATAAGTAAGATATGTAAAGAGCGAAAGTGTTCAAAATTAGGTAGGAAATAAGATTATGTTAATGGGATTGTCCTCTCATTAATTTTTAAACAATTACGTTTTTGAAATTTTTATACCACCCCTCTAGATGAAATTGGTGAGTGTTTTCTTTTGCTGCAACAAAATAATTACAAAAAACTTCATATATGTATCTTTAAAGTGTAAACATTTATATTTAAACAAATATTGGTTATTGTGAATGGGGGACATCTATCAAATTATAAATGTAAATCTATGAGGTAATGCAAGAAAAACGAAACACAGACAAAATACGTACGCAATTGATCTTAAACAAAAGGTAAACGATAATTTGCGACAATATTCTTGGCGAAAAACTCCAAGATATTTAAGGAAGCATTTCTAGAAGTCTCAGTAATGTATTGTGGATTTAAAAAGAAAACCTTTCAAATTGTTTTGTAAATTACTTTTTTGTTATTATATTACCCAAATTTAAAACTACATTTGCTTCTTTACATGATTTCTGCCTCTGTAATGCTAAGAAGAAAAAAATTATATGAAAGTCGATGAAAATGATTAACCGATTTTATTTTTCTTTCCTCTTTGTTTCATTCCTAATTTTACACAGAAATTATCATTTCAAAACATTTGTCTCTTTAAAAAGTATACGTCATTTTAAAAAACTGAGTTCGACAATTAATAGAAAGTACTTATTAACTAATTAAAATTAGTTAATTTTAGGGCAACTGTATCTTCTCATGAAATTATTTTTGATAATTGTATGTTCCTTTTTTAACGTTTAAACTTTTTTTCTCTTTTTCTTGCAGGTGAGTGTTGCAATATTTATATTTATACTTAAAGTATTTTGTCACAGGTATGTTCATTTTTTATGCTTTTGTCTCTAAGTTTACCACATATTTTAACTATATAATTGGTGTGAGTATATGTACTGTCCTGGAAAAAATTTATCACTCTTTACAAATTCAATTGCCAGTAATTGTTTAAAAAAGATGTAGCTAGCAATCGACTGTGAATAATATCCATTAATTAATGGTATGCTTAAATTGCACTCAGGAGAGCATCTACCTATTCAAAATTGCTTCAACTTTCATTTTTTAAATGTTAATAACCACTTTTGATGTTCTGAGTTTCTTCTATCTAGTCAGCAGGAAAAGTATGCCGAATGTCCGAAAAGGTTAAAACACACTTTAATTTTTCTTACGTGTTAGATAAATTGCCCATTGTGAATGGGGACCCCATATCAAATTAGAAATGCAAATCTGCGAGCTATTGCAAGAGGACGATCATACATTTGTAGTCGGACTTAAACAACAGAATACTGATTCTTGCAGCAATATTCCTCGGGAAGAACTCCAAAATATTTACAAAGCATTATAAGAAGAACTGTTATATTTTAGAAATGAAAAAAAAAAAAACATACTAAGAATGCTTTGTGGATTGCATTTTTTTAATTATATTTCTAGGATTTGAAACTATATTTATCTTTTTAGATAATCTCTGTTTGAATATTGCTTTACTTAGATGTTTTTATGATAGAATTTGTTCACACATTTTAACATATTTTTGATCTAAAAAACACAATACTCAACTTCTGAATGATCTTTTTTATTGATGAAATTGACTTTTAAATGTTACGAAAAAGTGGTTGTCAGCTTTTTTCCTTCTCAATTTAGTTAAATTGCACAAATTAAATGTTACATGTACAACTTTTGAAAATTAATGGGGTAACTATTTCAGTAGCATAATATTATTTCCTACTTTAATTTGAATACTTTAGAATTTAGATTGCCTACTTGTCTCAAACAGGTAAAAAAATAAAAAGTTTTTGGCGATAAAGAAAATGAGAATGGAAAATAAACAGCCTTATTGGGAGATTTGATTTTCGCGTCAAAAAAGATAAGATTAATGCATATTTTCTAATTATTCAATAATCTTTGTTTAACTATACTTCAAAATCCTTCATCTGTCGTACTTGTATTACAAAAATTATCAATATTCTAAATTTCATGATTGAGAATGGTTAAATCTAGACTCTAGAACCAACGGTTGAGTCTAGACTTTAGTATGACTGTAATTGTCAGTTGCATTTTTTTCCAATGACTGCCGCATAGATATAGCCTTAACTCTAAAATAACCAAACAGTATATAAAGATGTTCATACTAATAAAGCCTTCCTCATACAGTTACCTAATTAACAGTTTGCGTTTCTTTGAAATCCGTACAGTTGAAGTTAAATTATACAAATATGTCCCTTTTTTCATGATTGACGCTCAATACGTACTATAGGTATAAGAAAAGATGTTCATAAAGATGCGCAATATATCAAAACCTTCCTTCCAAATTTATTTAACTAACAGTTGTTGTTTCAACTACCATAAAATTGTGAGCGTTACTGAGAATGTTTGGCGATGTATCACCTGTGGCCGGCTAACGGGAAAATGCCTTGATATTAATGTAATTATTTATAAGTTAATTATAAAAATATTAAAATGCTGTATTGTCATAAAACACTCCTGTGAACGTAATTTTTATAATTCTAGCATATCAAGAAGTGTGTTAAAAATCGATTAAAATTTTTCCTCTTTACATAAAAAAAACCAGGTTGAGTTAAATAAAAGTGGGTAAAAACACTGTCGGTTTTTATCTTAAGATATCATAAGATATCCTGCTTATGTAATTAAAGATTTCAATGTAAGATATCTGGATGTGCCTTTGATTTCTTTCAAAATAAGATACTGTGTTTTAATTCACTCTCCAAAAGTTGTTCTAGTGTTTTTCATGAATATGCAGCTGTCGATGAATTACTTTATACATAAATTCACAGATAATTTTGCACACGTCATAAATGATATCATAAAATTTAAAGGCATTATTGAGATTACATGACTTCGAAAACAGCTAAAATCGTTAAAATATTTCACAGATTTTAAACTTCTCTCCATGAGTTGTGTGCTTTATTGATTGAAAAATATAGTTGAAAATGTTACATTTTGTTTCATAATTTTCCGAAGTTAGTTTATAATTTATCATATTTCGATGCTAATTTCTCTGGTCTTGTAGCATATTTTTGTGCTTGTTGAAACGAAATAAAACTAAAATAACTAATACAAGAAATAATACGTCAACTCTTCGGCAAATTCTTTTGGCTTTCAAAAAACTATGGCAATAGCATTTTGAAAGGGACACTTTTCAATAGTGAAAATATATTTCTATATAAAATTTTTGTATTATCTACCCTATATATATAAAATCCTAATGAAACGAATTTACGAAACGATTGATTAAATGCCTGCGATTATGTTTTACAGCTTTTCTTTAAGTACTCTCTTGGTAAACGCAAAATTTGCATACGCAAAATTTACGAAAGAAGGTCTGGTAGAAAAAGAGAAGAAAACATTTTAGAAGTAATGAATAACGCTGCATTCTCTAGATTTAGATGTAATATTCTGATTCACTTCCAGTCTTGTATTCTATACTTGTCTACCCTATATATATAAAATCCTAATAAAACAAATTTATGAAACAATTTTATGAAACGATTGATTAAATGGCTGATTATGTTTTACAGCTATTTCACCTAAAGTATGGAACGTTTGACAATGAAATTAACTCCAATTATTCGTATTGATCCACAGGTTTCGAAAATGGTATTAGAATTTAAAAATTTGAATTAGTTTTTGAGAATTAATTTTTTTCTCAATTTTTAGACATTTCTATAATGATGGCAACTAGATTACTCCAATTTTGTAGAAAAAAGGGGGAAAATACAGGGATTATTAAATATCTTTTTCGTCATTTTCGAATTGAATTGAAATTATCTTTTACTTCAATCGTTAGTAATAACAATATTGTGATTAAATTATGCTTTTTAAGAAAAAAAAAACATTTTTTCACATTTCGATCATTTAGAATCAGTTTATTTTAGAAACCAAAAATTACATATTATTATTCAAATTCCATATATTATAATTCAAATTTCATAGACGTAAAAAAAAAGGTTTTCTTTTCAATTTTAAGGAGAAAATGACATCAATAATCTTAAAAAGAGAAAACAAATTTTAAAATAAGAATTAAAGGATCGCGTGCTAAAAGCAGAAAATAAGGAAATCTTTACACATAAATAATAAAAAAGTAAGAAAGCGTTAAAATAAAATTATCACTAGCAAAAAGCACTGAAAAGTGATATTTAAGTCATGTGTAAAAGACCAAAACATTAAATATCATGATATTTAAAAGGCCTAAGATAATTAAATTATTGCCAAAGAAAAACTTAATGGTGAATATTAGGCTATATTTAAAAAGCTCAAATAATATTTCCAAATACTTTTAAGTTAAATAATATATGTACCCGTGAATCTTAACCCTTAAATGCCTGACTTTTCAAAAATCATTGTAATAATGTTTTTCAGCTTTCATTTTTTAAATAAATCAATACTTTAAAAAATCATTTGTTTTAAATATGGTTTACAGTTAAAAAAAACAGTTTGTTAGTAATCGGCAATACTGGTCTTTAATTGAAAAAATAATTTTCTTTGATAACATTCTATAATATTAAACACATAAGAATTTTAGGAACTATAATAAGAAATAAATTTTACTTGCTTAATGCAGAACAAAATAGAGTATTTCGCAAGATTCCAAACAAAACAAAAAGAACGAGTAGCAACAATTGAAAAAATAAATCTATCTTTATTCTTAAAGAGTACAAGTGTTTCCATCTACATGTTGAAAATCGATTTAATAATATTTTCAGAATGTATTTTATTGGCAACATTAGACATTATAGCTTCAATATTATTCTAATAGTATTTAGAAGCCTAAATTGAGTATGTTGCCGAAAAGAGCAACACCCGGCATTTAAGGGTTAAAAGAGAAAACAAATTAAAACAAATAGATTATTACATTAGAAATGCATTTAATAGGGAAAATTACGTCATATATTAAAACGATTCACTCAAAACGATATTCATTCCGGAAACTTAATCTGACGGACATGATATAAAAGTAGTTGGGACAAGCAAATTTATTTATATATTGTATCACCTGATACAGCATAAATACAGGTAAATGTATACGGAAAATACTTTCGATTTATTTTGTACAAATTACTATTAAATAAATGCATATTAGAAAATTCCGATATTCTTATTATTGAATGCAAAATCATATCTAAAATTTTCTCCCGTTGGGCAAATTTTTGTCTATCCATCAACTACTACCCGCTCATTCTGAGGCAAGGGGAAGTATTATGTTTCCAGAAGCCAGGGAAGGATCCCTCTGAACCAACCTCATACAGACCGATCTTCCTGCTTCCTACTCTAGGCAAATTATTAGAAAATCTTATTGTCATTAGACTTGTACACTTCTTGGAATCAAATAGCATACTACATAATAGGCAATATGGGTTCAGAGAGGGCAGATCCTGCGAAAAAGCTTTGTACGATATTTTATCCTCCTGCACCTTCAGCATAGCCACAGGAAACTACGCTTCCCTTGTCTCACTCAACAACAAAGCCGCATTTGACAACGTCGAGTGGCGGGATATCCTCCTACAACTAATAGAAATTGGCTGCCCGAGAAACCTCGCTGGGACCATCAGCTCCTATCTCTCTGAACGCAGCATATTAATTAACTGGTGTTCCGGCTTCTCGAGCCATAACTTCCAGAAGGGCTGCCCACAGGGCTCCTGTTTAGGCCCAATCCTATGGCTCCTAATCGCAAATGTAATCCTGAAGGAACTCGAAAAACTCGGGTTCCTTCTGTACGCCTTCGCTGATGATTTCGGCTTCGTCTTCTTGGGTCGCCGGCGCGTTGACATCGAAGATCAGGCAGCTCAAGCCTTTCCCCTCTTTCTCCAGCTGCTGACTCGCCTACACCTCCAGCTCTCCACAGGCAAATCTAAAGAGGTAACCTTCGTCAAACCTCACGACCCAAAACGCATCCCCACGATGAGAATCGATGGGCAGGTGGTGAAACACGAAGGAAAATTAACTCTCCTAGATCTTACAATTGACAAAAACATGAGCTGGATGGCTCACATCAAAAGAGCTAGAAAAAAGTTAGCTAAATTATAGAATACAATAAAATAAGAATACAATAAAAATGAGTGGTGACAGTCGCTCAACTGCTTCGCCAGTGTCCCATCACTGTAATAAGTAACAAGCGAGAAACATTAATATATATATATATATATATGACCTGTGGCAACAGTCTGTAAGAGACGACGGCAGCGCCACGAGTCGGCGTAGAAGAATAACCTTTTAGAACATTCGACAGACGCGGGAAAAGAAGGTAAAAGAGGTGGTGGCAAAAACACCGAGCTCTCAACGACGTTTCATTAAGACGCATTAAGACGAATGAGTGTTTAATTTCATTAATGTTCTACTTAATTGTAATTGTATATAGTGTAAATAGTTCATTTAATATATTTAATTCTTAAAGTTAGCAAGTGTTATTATTCGAGTGTGAGTCTCCTTTTCCCCGTCACATATATATATGTTTCTGCATTACTACAATTCTTTAGCTTATTTATCTTAGCGTATTTACTATTAGGTTACTTTTTAAAAATTTACATAATTTGAATTAAACTATATTGTAATAAAATATGATTACTTTAAACTTAACGCATTTTAATTTATTTAAGCGAAGACTTCTCAAATGACAATTGCAGAAGTTTTTTTTTTTTTTCATTCTTTTTTAAATACTTTTACCGTAACGGAAAATTTTATTTTCTAATCCACGGTGCCCTTGTATAATTGCAAATATTTATCAAATGCTAACTGATGAATTCTAATTTTTAAAAAGTTTCTTTCGTTTCTTTAATGTTATTTCTTTTTTCGGCATTTTCTGTAAATTTCATTTTCAAAACTTCGACGCCATCTTACAGGGAAGAAAGCGCATCTCCCATTTCGTGTTTTGCACACTGAACGAAATTTTGTCCTCACTAATCGAGCAAGAATAAAAAAAGGATATCGCACTAAACGAAAAATCATACTAACCGAAACCGCACTAAGTGAGGTATACCTGTATAAACATTTTCGTGATTAAACTTGAACAAAATTTTGACATTTTTTTCACACAATTATTTAAATGAAATAAAAGAAAGAAAATTGTCATGCCAGATAAAATAGTAGAAATGAACCAAATTCAAAAAATTTATTAAAAAAAATATTAAATAATTAAAATTTAACTTAATTCTGATTGCAAATTATACTTATCAATCTCCAACTCTATTTTAATAGCTGGCCAGAAAACAAAATACGATATTACATGTGAAAATTCTATAAATATTTACTGTGTCCTATATACGTGTCAATATCTGAAAACTGGACAAAATTTCATTCCAGAATTTTTATTTTTTTAAATTAATGTACCAACTACCAAATACAGTTATATACTATGATACATGTTTTGTCATTTATATGCTGCAGTGTTTTGAGATCAAGGATGTATATTTTATGCGTAGGGTAATCTTTTATGGAAGAAAGTGTCTGTTCATAATCAATGTCTAATAATTGGGACTGAGATGATGGGGACTGAGGTGATGTTTTGTTTTATACATATAGGTATAAATATATAATAGCAAAAGTTAATAATATTTCTAGAAATTTTTACAGCATCCATTTAATATTGGATATTTGTGCCTGGGGACAGGGACTGAAAAGATGACTTCGTTTGTTTAAAGCTTAAAATTAATTATTTATACATCATTATATGTCCATTTATCATTGGTAATTGTTATAACAAATGTTATAATGTATTACATTTTTCCTTTTTACTTTCTTCTATCTTTACAAGAAGAAAGTATTGGATTCATGAAAATTTTCGAATTCCGGTTTTCGACGGATTTACACGTTTTAGGGGTCAGAGATTCCAAAAAACATGTTTTTACAAAATGTCTGTCTGTGACTCTGTGAGTCTGTCTGTCTGTGTGTATGTGACACAAATTTTGTGGGCGCTCTATCTCAAGAACTAATGCGCGGAATTTAATAAAAATTCGTATTCAGTGAGTCCCTAATACAAATTGATGCTGATTAGTTTTTGGTGTAAATCGCTCAACAGGTGGCGCTGCTATGCTGCATTTTTCACGATTTTCGCAATAGCTCTATCTCACGAACTAATGCACGGATTTTGATGAAACTTCAGATTTAGTTAGTCCTTGATATGAATTGATGCTTATTACGTTTTGGTGTAAATCGCCCAACAGGTGGCGCTGTTATGATGAATCTTGCGGAATTTACACGATTTCCCCAATAGCTCTATCTTTCTTTCTTTCTAACCGATGACCAGGCCCCTACCTGCCGGGATGCCCCAGCTTAACGGGTTTAATACCTGGCATCGGAGCGAAAGACCGCCTAACCGCCGCGAAGCGGCAATAAACCTGACATCATTGCCTCGATCGTCATCCTATTTGCAGTGCCTACTGCTCGTTTGTTTATACTATGTTTTGGCGGTTACTTAACGTTATAACCTGTTGTTCGGCACCTCCAATAACGGACGGATTTTCATCAAACTTCAGATTCAGTTAGTCCTTGATATGACTTGCTACTGATTATATATTGGTGTAAATCGCCCAACAGGTGGCGCCTCTGTGCTGCCTTTTTCACGATTGCCTCAATAGCTCTATCTATAGAACTAGTGGACGAATTTTCATCTAACTTCAGATTTAGTTGTATGTTGACACATGTTGTTGTTAATTAGGTTTTGGTGTTAATCACGCAATAGGTGCCGCTGCTATACAGGAATTTTCACGATTTTCGCTATAGCTCTATCTCAAAAACTAATGCACGGATTTTCTCCAAACTTCAGATTCAGTCAGACGTTGACATAAATTGTTGCTGATTAGGATTTGGTATAAATCACCCAATAGGTGGCGCTGCTAGGCAGCATTTTGCTGGATTTAGACGATTTCAGCGATAGTCATATCTCAAGAACTAATGCACGGAATTTCATATCTTTAGAATACTCATGAGATGCATAGATTGCCATTTAATTTTGGCAGTGTGATAGCGAATTTTGAAGTATTAACATGTATGAGATAGAAGAAAGTTTTGGGATTGGTACATCCGACTAGTTTGGTTTTAGTATAATTAATGAAATGTTATTGGCAGTGGACGCAAATTGTCCAGTTTTCAGATAATGATCCATACAGGGTGGGCAAAATAAAACTGGCCCGGTTTGTCCATAATATGTTTAATCTATTCGTGGATCAACTCACAGAAGATGAACGACTGTATGCATATTTTTAACAAGATGGAGCAACTTCACACACTGCCTTGACATCCTTGTAAAGCGTGCAGGAGGTGTTTGATGAGGAGAGGACAATCAACAGAGGCAGTGCAATCTTCTGGCTCCCTCGATCGCCTGATCTCTCTCCCTGTAATTTTTACCTATGGAGCAAATTGAAATTCCACTCAAATAATCCTTCCACACTGGAAGAGCTGCAGCAGAACATTGAAAAATCTATTGTTGCTATCAACTCAGGCAGATATGCTACACGTGTCTCACAGTTTGATAAATCGAGCATAGCGCTTCATCGACATCGACGATGGCCATTTCCAGCATTCTCTGTGATGGGCAGTTCTCCGGTTCGTTAATAAGGGTGAACTTATAAATATTAGGTCTTATAAATATTTTCCTGGCTAGTTTTATTTTTCTTACTCTGTATATAGGATGTTGGCAAAATGTGGGCTTAACTTTGTACTTAAC
Organism: Maratus speciosus; assembly: GCA_963932465.1. NCBI lineage: Eukaryota > Metazoa > Arthropoda > Arachnida > Araneae > Salticidae > Maratus > Maratus speciosus. The sequence continues at coordinate 168,642,584 of OZ010790.1, read as the reverse complement.
TTATTATTATTGTGTTAACTTAACGTATTGTGTTAACTTAACTTTGTAATAATTCTTAATGTCCCCTTTATTTCTAACCTAAAACCATTAACATAGCATTATGTTGTAAACCTTCGTTTTTATAAAAACGTATCCAGAAGATATGTATATGTGTACATATATACAGGGTGTCTCAAAAGGTCGTTTACAAACTTAACATGCTGATATGTCATATCATGAGGAACAAGATTTACATAGGAACTTGTGTTCGAAAATGCAAACTGCGACCACTAGAGGACAATGAGCGCAGGTGTGGAGGGGGAGAAAAAAAGGATATCGAAAGAGGTATTAATATGACTTTAACCCTAGATCTACCGGGAATTTTATTCAAGTTTTAATAAAACGTTCTACACCAGAATTTTTATTTAAAACTATTTAACTTATTTATTTACCTTATTGTTGTCTGGTTTATATACTTAGTTTATTTTAAAGAAATTTCTGGTTTGAATGAATATTTTGTATGTACCTGTCGGGTCCAATGGACCCGTCTGGTAGACGGAGGGTTAATTAAAGAACGTGGTTTAATTTACAGAAGGTGTTCAAAATTCCTTTCATTCGCCGCAATGTATGCTCCACAACGTCGATGCATAGATTCCTGGAGCCTTTCAAAATGGGCAGGTGTGTCACGGACACGTGCCGCCGCTTCCATGATCCGTTTTTGCAAATACCAGCATACGAATGCGATGCGTTGAGAATAATCGTCATCCCACAATGCCTGTACTCTTTGGACGTGGTAGGGTGTAGTCTGTCATCGTGCAGTATGCGCGTGATGCTGGAAAGACGTATACATCCAGGACGCGTTCCCTTTCTCGGAGACTTCTTTGTGGATTCCTCTCAAATTCCCGTAGCACAGCTTCCTCTACGACAGGTGTACGTGTAGTGTGTTCTCGTCCGGTGTGGCTACTTAATTGGAAAACTCCTTCATCACGCAATCTGTGACGCAATTGCCCAAAAAAAGCACGATTTGGCTGACGTCTGCTTGGGAAGCGCTCAAGGTACATCCGTACTGCGGCTCGTGCATTTCCATCCGCGGCGCCATATGCGTAATGCATATCGGTCAATTGCGCGTTACTAAACCGATTCATCCTTCTCCTGCAACGTCCTCACCTGATATGATTACGTTCCCCACTCTCCCTTAAGCTTGCACTCATCGCCCTCTAGCGGTCGCAGTTTGCATTTTCGAACACAAGTTCCTATGTAAATATTGTTTATGATGATATGACAGACCAGCATGTTAAGTTTGTAAACGACCTTTTGAGACACCCTGTATATATATATATATGAGGACATGAATTTCGAAACTCGCCTTATCCAGAAAATAAAATTTTGGGAAATCGCGAAAAACCCATGACTGCGTTCATTGGTTTTTATGGTAAACCAAGATTTTACAATGTCAGAAATACACGTTAAAAGTAGTTAAAAAAACTAAAGATTGTAGTGTTTTTCCGATGCAGCTTCACCAATAGAATAGATTCATAGAGAAAACTCGATAATTAAATTTTGGATAAGGCGAGTTTTTAAACTCACGTCTCATATATGTTATATTTGAGGACGTGAGTTTCAAAACTCGCCTTATCCAAAAAATCAAATGGGAAAGCACGAAACACTTCTAACTGTGCCTATTGGTTTTCATTGTAAACCAAGATATGATAGAGAAAACACGATTTTTTAAATTTAGGATAAGGCGAGTTTTGAAACTCTCGTCCTCATATATATAATTGATTCTTCCAAAACATAGAACAAAATTTAAGAGGAAGTAGAGCATACTACAACAAACAATTTTGTGTAGAAAATCACGGTCACAATCCATTTATTTCGTCACAAATGCATGGTGCCTTACTCTAATCCGAACCAGAAATGTTTTCAAACACCTTAGCTGTTGTGTAAAATTCGATAATGGCAGGAAAAGAGCTAGAAGCGCACAGTAACTTATCATGTATCATTCATTGTTTTTATAACATTATAAACAAATTATTAATAACCAAATTGCAATTAATATATACTTATAAGAAATTTTTATGTTAATACTTATTGGACGCAAAATATTTAATCAGAAAGGCCATCTGTCCACAACATCGCAAATTCATTTGACTTTCCAATTCCTGAAATTAAATTTAGGCAGCACTAATGCAAGTCTAGGAAATTCATTCAAACAAGATTAAAATTTTCGTCCTCTAAATTGAATCAAAGCACCATCTTTAATTAGATCTCCACACGAATAATAAATGCTTTTATGCAAATTAGATGAAAGATATTTCTAGCAAAGCAAGGTTGCATTGCACAAGTATGCAAGGTCATTTTGTATAAAGGCTTTTAGCTTCTTGAAATTTCTCTTTATTTAGGAATTGAAACCAATCACATAACATTGTATCAGTAAATGTCCTATTTAAATAAACACATATGGAAAATAAAATTAAATGTATGTTCCGCACCACCTGAGTATTTTTTTAATAATCTGTTAAGCGACTACTTCAGTCACCCGAAAAAACTCGCTCGCTAATGCTAATACCATGGAAGAAATTTTTAAAAATATCTCGTTTGCATTTCAATATTTTTAAATGATTTTGCTTCATTGTACAGCTGAGATCTATCTCTACATAGGCCGTTGTTTACTTTTTCGATTTTATTTTCAGGTTTTTTTTATGGGGATGCTTTCACTTGCGAAACCGGTTCCGATAATGAAATTGTCCTAATTAAAAATAACTTTAAACAAAATCGAAAAATTTAAAAAAGGCCTTTGTAGAGATCGATCTTAGCTATACAGTGCAACAAAAATCATTTTAAAATATTTAAATGCAAACGAGATATCTTTAAGAATTTCTTCCACAGGATTAGCATTAGCGAGTGGGTCTTTTCACATAACTGAAGTAGCCTCTTAAAAACTTATCACAAATCGTTCATTATTTTTTATAGTAAATAATAAACAACAAATTTAAAATTACCAAATTAAAGTTCCTATTATTCTTATAACAAAATTTTACGTTCATACTTATTACACACAAAAGTTTTAATCTGAAAATTAACCCTTTATCTACTGACGGTATTTATAAGTACCATTAAAATAACTCGTTATAAAATTCATGTACTACATTGATTAGAAGTAACACGGTTTAAAATGAGTTATAGATGCATTACTTTATTTTGTTCCAAAAGTATTATTGGTTACACAAAACAAAAGTATTTTTAAAAGGATGATTTCTTTTGCCTTTGCATCTTTTCAACTTTCTTGGCGTTGGTTGGGGGGGAGGGGGTAAGATTTTCAATTAGAGCATTGTATTTGTACATTTCCTAATTCTACAAAATACTAAAAAAAATATTTAAAATAAAAGATTTGAGTGGGGTTATAAATGTTGCACAAAATCCCTATATATTCAAATTTAATTAATCCTTCTAAATCCTTCAATCCTTATGATTATGTAAGTCTTCTAATGTAGTTTAAAAAATTCACGAAAAATGCTTTAGAAGATAAAATTTTCATGAATTCGTAATACAGCACTTGAGGGTTAATATATGTTTACAACACTGCAAATTCATTTGATTTTCCAATTTCTGAAATTAAGTTTATACAACGCTAACACAATATTAGGAAATCTATTGAGAGAGGATTAAAATTTTTGTCCTCCAAATTGAATCAAGGCTCCATCTCTAATTTGACTGGCATAGGAATAACAAAGGTTTTTCTGCCAATTAAATAAAAATTATTTGTCGTGAAGCAAAGAAATTTTGTACCAACGCTTTTTACTTTGGATTATTTCTTAAAATTTAATTCAGAATTAAAACCATTAGCATACCACTGTATACCACTAAATCCCCTATTTAGAAAACACACATAGGAAATAAAAATAAGTTTTTGTACTGAACAAACTAAATATATTTTCAATACATGGTTAATAATTTATCATATAACGTTAATATTCTTATCAGCAAGTCACAAAAAAAAAAAAAAAAATTCTACGAAATTACAAATTATTATGTTCTTATAACAATTTAATTTTTTCCGTTAAATATTGTTATATTGCTTCTAACACATATAAAAAACTAGGGTTCGTTAAGCGTATAACTAAAGATTTCTCCAATCAACATGCATTAAAAGTTTTATATTTTACTTTGGTACGTCCTAATCTTGAATATTGCAGTCTCATTTGAGATCCTTACTATAATAATAAAATTAAAATTCTCGAGCAAGTACAGTCTAAATTCACGCGTTATTTATTGTTCAAGAGTAATCATATATATTCTTATGATATTTCTTATTCCTACCTATATAATATTTTTGACATTCCTAGTTTGAAATCTAGACGGGATCTTTTTGTGTTTTATTTTTTGTACAAGGTTATTAATAACATGATTGTTTGTAGTGATATACTTAATTCTATTAATTTTAATGTTCCGAACACATGCCTCAGGTGTACACAATGTTTTATATTACCATTTCTTAAATATAATTATGTTAGTAATTTTTCTTTATACAAATTTTACAAAATATTCAATGAATTTTTTGTGCATCTTCATATTTTTTATATCTCCCTTAATGCTTTTAAATATGAATATTCTGATCTTTTAATCTCTTAATTTGTATTTGTATTCATGTTGTATGCGATTTATATATATGTGAGTTATACGTATGTATGTTTTTCATTATTTTTTATGATGTTCTTGCAACACTGTAAATGGATTCGTCTGTAGTGTGCATTTCAATAAATAAATAAATACTTATTGGACGCAAAATATTTAATCCAAAAACTAATATGTCCCCAACACTGCAAATTCATTTGATTTTTCAATTTCTAGATTTAAGTTTAGACAACACTTATACAATACTAGGATATTCAATGACAGAAGATTAAAATTCTCGTCCTCCAAATTGAATCAAGGCACCATCTTTAATTAGATCTCCCACGAATAATAAATGCTTTTCTACCAATTAGATGAAAGGGCGTTGTAGTATTGCAAGGACATTTTGTATAAAGGCTTTTAGCTTCTTCAAATTTCTCTTTATTTCATAATTAAAACCATTAACACAACATTCTATCAGTAAATCTCCTATATAAATAAACACACATGAGAAATAAAATTAAATGTATATACCGCACAAACTACTTTTTTTAATAGTCGGTTAATAACTTATCACAATCGTTCAGTTTGTTATTTTTTATAATAAGTAACAAACAACAAATTTAAAATTACCAAATTAAATTTGCTGTTATTCTTATAACAAATTTTAGGTTCATTGGACATAAAATTTTACGTTTTTTGGACATAGAATTTCTAACCCTAAAAGTAATATGCCCACAGCTCTCAAAATTGATTTGATCTTTCCAATTTCTGAAATTAAATTTATACAACGCTGAGAGAAGATTAAAATTTTTGTCGTCCAAATTGAATCGAGACACCATCTCTAATTAGATCTCCATATAAATAATAGATGCTTTTCTACTAATTAGATGGAAGTCGTTTGAAGTAAAGGAAGAACATTATGTACAAAGACTTTTAATTTTGAATTACTTCTCAAATTATTTCAAAATCCTTAGCACATCATTTTATCAGTAAATTTGATATTTATAAAAATAGAAACTAAAAATACACGGTGTTTCAAAATTACTAACATAAATATTTAGGAATAAAAATGCACATGAAGACAAATAATTTTTTTGTATAAGAAACCAGAATCGTAATCCACTTTTTCAGTCGAAAATTCAGGGTTTCATACTATAAAACTACATCCTGATTTTCAATCATAATTTTATAAATATTAAGGATTAACGATATTCTAACAGATTGTCCTTCCTTTCTGAGAAATGTTATGACATCACTAAAAGTACTAGAAAAAGCCAATATTCATGTCAAAAAACACTGACCTAAACGCTCCCCGATTCGGAATGTAGCGGACCGTACATAAAGTGTCACTATTGTATTATAGTGCAATTCCCTTCTTCAGTCCAGTGGTTAGCACGTTGGCAACAAAATGAGGAGATTAAGCTGGGGACGGGGTGACTATGCAATGTTTCAGTGTAGTCTTTGTACCAGAATGATAATTCGGGTCACTTTACCTTAGAAAATCCTCCTTGAAAACATTTCTCCTATAGTAATAGGTTCAAAACTAGCCAATACAACCCATCCCGTATTAAAGTGCTTTGAGACATTTCCCGTAACATCAAGTTTCACACAAAGCAATGTTAGTATGGGGCAAATTTCGATTCAAAGCGTGTCTGAAAACTGGGTTTTGTTTGGTTTGGTTTATTCCATGCGGTCCGGTTATCTTTTGCACTCGATGGCTAAACAGGCCGGGACCTCCTTTTAAAGTATAAGGCATGTTCAAATGAAACCTTTTCTATAGTTCTAGTAAGCGGAACATGAATAATAAAAACACAAAACTGAATGAAATAGAAATAATAGTACATATTTAAACTTAGAGTATGCACATTTGTCTAGAAAAAGTCACCCATGGCGTTGAGAGACGCATCCCATTGTTTGGGAAGTCGTTGAATAACGTCGGTGAAGAAAGATTTCGGTTGTTGCTTAAACACACGGAAACGTTAAATTCACCTGACAAGTCACGAATACTTCGTCGACGGTACATCTTGACCACTAGTGTCCATATCCGAAATCAATGTCTCGGTAACAACATTATACGCCTGACCAGGAAGCAGCAAATCCGTTGTTTCCTAACGGCCGTCGCGGAACACTTGCAACCAATCCGTAACAGCTGTCTTTGATAAGCACTTTTCTCCATACACTGCAATCATTCTCCGGTGAATCTCAACAGACTTGCAACCCTCTGCTGATAAAAACTATATTACTGCACGTTGGTCTTGTTTGGACAGGACCGTAATCACTTCAGCCATCTTTAACGTACTGTCACTTTCAAACAACAAAAGCATAATGACTGTTTCGCAACGCAATACATACTCCATACATACGACGCTACTTCTTCGTGCGCATTTCCCACCTTAAGCACTAGCACGTCAATTTGCACGCTTCGAACGGGTTTCATTTGAAAACGCCTAGAACCCGATCCCGTACAAACATCCATGCCTGAGTCGGAATTCCAACTCGATACCTTTTGTCTAGTAATCAGCCCTATCGTCTTGACAGGCAGGTGGGATCTGAGTACTGGGTAATAGCAGTTAATTGCATCAATGTTGAAGGTTTGTGACTGAAAGTTGTTATTCGTAAATATACTTTTGAAAGCGGATCTTGATAAAATTTTATATTTTCTTTTACAAATGAAGTTGTAATACACTGGTTTCCAAAAATTAAGGAAAAACAACAAAAATAGCGATTGCTGAAAATGTTACATGTAGATTTTAATAAAACTGAACCACAATATACAACGCATAGTAAGGTATAAAATAACATTAAAAGAAATTAGCAGACGATTGTGGTGTTTCAGAAATTAACACAATTATAAAATAAAGAAAATAAATGTGTCAGTTTGGTATAGGAAAAGTACCTTTAATATGGAGTATGATCACCCCTAGAAGCAATACAGCATATACAGCGTTGTCTGATACTGTCAATTATGCGATAGATAAGTTCGCTAGGAAGTGCGAGCCATTGCTCTTGTAAAATAGTTGCAAGCCTGCCAATAGTCTTAGGAGGAGGATTGAGAGCAGCGACACATCTTCCTAAAGCATAACAAACATGCTCGATGGGATTCAAGTCAGATGATCGAGCTGACCGTTCCATGCGCTGAATTGTTAGGTGCTGAAGATAATCTTCCACGATGCGAACACTGCTGTCTAGAGTTATCGTCCTGTAATAGGAAATCATTACCTATTGTGCTAGCATAAGGGCACGTATAAGCATCCAGAATGTCATCTCTATAGACGTGAGCAATCGCAGTTCCTCGAGGAAAGACATGGAGGTCTGTGCGTCCACTCAAAGAGATATCACCCCAAACACAGAAACTTCCTCCTCCGTATGAATCTTTTTCACGAATGTTTGATGGATGATAGCGTATTCCCTGTTATGTCCAAATCAAACAACGTCTACTATCGCTTTGGAGGCTAAACCAGGACTCATTCGTGAAGAGAACACGCCTCTACTGATTAGCTGTCCAGTGGACATGTTAACGTACCCACCTTAAGCGTTCCCTCCGGTGACGTGAGGTAAGAGGCACACAAATGGCTGGTCGCCTCGCGTCAAGAACACTTTCATGAGGCCTTCTACGCAAAATATACGTTGATACCAAACTTCCAGTGGCTACAGCAAGGCAAGCTCCAAGATGAGAAGGGGTTGCTGTTTTATCCGTTCGTACACAAAACCGAAAATATCGTTCATCGGTGCTTGACGTAGCTCTCGACCGTCCTTGATTGTACCTTCTGGAGGCCGAACTAGTGGTTTGAAATTGTTGCCAAAGCCTATGAACAACAGAAGGACTCACATTCAGCCATCTGGCCACCTCTGTCTGACTTTGACCTGCTTCCAATCTTCCAATAGCTCTATATCGCAGTTGCGCGGACAAATGATACCTCGAAGTCATGCTAAGGAATTAGCTATCTCAGTTTTCTTATCTCATAATCACAGCGACACCTGCAGTCGTATTCTCTAGCGTGCATTTTAAAGCTCCTCACAGATGACGCAATCCGATTGCAGCGCCACTAATTTGCATTTTGTAATTTTATTCAGCATCTTTTAGTTAGTAATATATCCAAATTTCATACGATAGGTTTATTTTTGAACGAGTTATCCTTATTTTTGTGATTTTTCCTTAATTTTTGGAAACCATTGTAGAAAGAAAATAAAGGTACTTTGCTTAAGTATGAAAATATGCGTTGCTGATGCGCGCACAAGCAACATAATTTCGCAATCTTATTTGTTTCAAATTTTATTGAGTGTCAACGCTTTAAAGCTAATTTTCATTCACCATGTATATTTGTTTATTGATATGAATAACTAGTCGGATGAACCAATCCCAAAACTTCCTTCTTTCTCATACATGTTAATATTTCAAAAAGTTGTTATGCATGTTAATACTTCAGTGTTATTACTTCAGTATTACATGAACTTTGATTTTCATCTTAAGTTTCTGCTTCATTTTACTAATCGGAGTAAAAAGGAGTTAATCTCAATCATAATATATAATAGATCAATATTTTTCGTTATTCTGTTGTACAGCAGCTGCTTGAGAATCACCGGCTTAGCTGGATGTGAATTGCTCGTCGCTGCATGAACAGCCAATGCACAATAGAAATATGAAAAGTCTAGAAAAATCACTATTACAATGCCGCCCTAAGGTGGATTGTTAACCAAATTTACGTGGGACCTTCTGGCAATAGCTAAAAACATACACATGAAATTTGGTTCAAATCTATGAATAACTTTATACACTTTTCGATGATACAATAATGAAAATGATAAAGCTATAACAGCGCCCTCTACCGGCGGATTATTTCCAAATTCAAGGAGTACCTGCTGGCCATAGCAAAAGCATACATAAAAAAAATCGTTCAATTCTATGCATAATTTCATACTCTTTTCGATGACCCAATAAGGGAAATGGCACAAAAATCGCTATTCCAGCACCCCCTTCTTGCGGAATATTTCCAAATTCAATGAGGATCTGCTCACTATTGCCAAAAATATACACAAAATATTTAGTTGAACTCTATGCAAAATTTTATAAACTTTTCAATGATACAAACAGGACAAACGGACATACGGACGGACAAAAAAACACTTTGTATAGACATGTTTTTCGGGATCTCTGACCGCTAAAACATGTAAATTCGTCGAAAACCGGAAGTTGAAAAACATTTCGATTAGAATACTTTCTTCTTTAAAAAGAAGAAAGTAAAAATGAAATGGGTAGACAAAGTTCCTTTTTGGCGCCTCGATACTTTTTTCGAAAAAAATTATATAATTGTTTAGAACTCTAATTTATTAAATTGTTTTAATATAATTTGTGATCTACATTTAATGTCTTTCTATTAAATTTTCATTTGAAGATAGTTTAAATGTGTTATATGTATTTCGACCTCTCCCTTTCTCTCTCTCTCTTTAATACCAGTTTTATTTTTTTCGATGGCTACACCTTGATTTTTAATGTACTTTACTTGATTATTCAAGTATTAACAAGGATTATTCAAGTATATGAATAATCTGTGACTATAATGGTATTATGAATAAGGATTTAGTGGAGGTTAAACGGCGACAAACGCCGCATTAAGAAGCTCTTTATATACTCTTTTTCTCAAGTAAAACTATAGTGAATACTCGCTAGACTACGGGTGCACAGCCTTCTTAAAAGAAGGGTCATTCACAAAAATGTCTGGGTTGTCGAGGGCCACGGCAGTAACATGGAGACAATTCTATTTCGGTGAGATGATCTGGGACCTATAATCAGATAAAAAATATGGTGGTTTCAGAGGAATGAGAGTTTATCCCTCTAGTTTCGACTACCCAGTCAACATATCCAATTCAGTTGGCAAGAGTATATCAACGGTTTAGATTTGTATATATAACAGGAATATAGAAAGGATTATTTTCAAGGAGTGATAATATTCTTTGACTTTATTCGGGGAATTAAATTTTGTTTTATTAAAAGTGCTAAAATACAAACACAGCCCCAAAAGTGGCTACTGCCGAAAAGAAATGTGAACTTTATGAACGAAGTGGGGTAGGAGGAGCCGATCAACGAAATTTGATATTTTTCCGGGCCCGGTCAACGCAATTTGAGATTTTTTCTGCGCTCGATTTACGAAATTTAAGATTTATCTGCTCCTGATCGACAAAACGCCTGATCGATTCGCAAATTTTCCGAAGCCGATTGACAAAATTTAGGATTTTCCCGCGCCGAACCTGGTTGATGAAATTCGCTATTTTTCAGCGTCCGGTCGATGAAATTTGCTATTTTTTTTCTCGCCTGATCGACAAAATTCGCTATTATTCTTTTGTGGCCGACCGATGAAAACCGAGCCCGATGGGCAAAACTCACGATTATCCAATAACCGACCGACGAAATTTTCGATTTTTCCCTCTTGTTCGACGAAATTCGCGATTTTTCTGACCCCGACCAACGAAATTCACAATTCTTAACCGACTATGGCTAATTTTGTAATTTTTTCCGCCGCAAATTGACGAAATTCGCGATTTTTTCTTGCAACAAACAGGCCAAAGTCACGATTTTTCCACAGCCGATCAAAGAATTTTTCAATTTTTCCACGCATCATCGACAAAATTCGCGATTTTTTCGTGCTCGACCAATGAAATTCACAATTTTTCATAGCATGATCGACAAAACTCGCGATTTTTCCGTGCCCGATCGACAAAATTTGCGATTATTACGCGCCTGATCGGCAAAATTCGCTATTATTATTTCCTGTCCGATCGGCAAAACTTACGATTTTTCAATGACCGATCAACGAAATTTGAGATTTTTTCCGCTCTTAATCGACAAAATTCGTGATTTTTCCAGCCCCGGTCGACGAAATTCGCGATTCAAACTAACTAACGAAATTTACAATTTTTTCCCTCGGTAAATTGATGAAATGCGCGATTTTTTCTCGCAACTGACGAAACTCACGATTTTTTCGCAACCCATCAACAAAATTTGTAACTTTTCCGCGCATCATCAACAAAGTTGACCGATTTTGCCTTTCTCGATCAACGAAATTTGCGATTTTTACGCGCCTGATTGACAAAATTTGCGATTTTTCCGTGCCCGACCAATACAATTCGCGATTTTTTTGTACCCGACCAATGAAATTCACAATTTTTCAGAGCCCGACCGTTAAAACTCGCTATTTTTGTGACAAAAAAAACTAAATACGCGATTTTTTCGCGCCGATCAACGAAATTCGCGATTCCGAACTGACTGACAAAATTTTCAATTTTTTCGTGGTAAATTAACGAAATTCATGATTTTTTTCCTGCTACCATATGGACAAAAATTGCAATTTTTTCCAGTTATAAATTTACGAAATTTGACTAACCACACGTTAACCCATCCTGTACAACCTGTGGCCGCGGGTCACAGGTTGTGCATCCCTACTCAAGACTATCTAGTTTTTTACGACTGCAGCACTGGTTATGACTACCTCTTTTTTTAAATCTTATTTGATCTCTTACTTGAAAACTAGTTGAATGTGCCAATCCCAAAACTTTCTTCTGTCTCGTATATTTTAATATTTCTAAATGTTGTTACAAATGTTAATATTTTATTTTTATTAGTTCAATACTATATCAACTTAGACTTTCATCTTAAATTTCTGCTTCAGTCAATTGATTGGAGTAGAAACGAGTTAATCTCGATCATATTTATTAAAATCAATAGTTTTTCGTATTCTGTTGTATATCAGCCATTCGCGAATAGTCGGCTTATCAGGATGGGAAGTTTCCGTCGATTTACGAGCCGCTGATGTACAATATAACTACATAAAATTAAGAAGATTACGCAAAAATTGCTATTACAGCGCTCCCTTCCGGCGGAAGTTTTCCAAATTCAGGGATGACATTCTTTCCATATAGCCAAAAACATACAAAAAAAAATTGGTTCAATTCTGTGCATAACTTAATACACTTTTCGATGGTACAATATTGAAAATGGCACAAAAATCGTATTACAGCGCCCTCTTTCAGTGGAATTTTTCCAAATTCAGGAAGGACCTTCTTGCCATGACAAACTGGAAAAAAAAATTTGGTTCAATTCTATGCATAACTTAATACACTTTTCGATGGTACAATATCGAAAATAGCACAAAAATCGCTATTACAGTGCCCCCTACCGGCGGATTTTTTCAAAATTAAGAAAGGACCTGCTTGCCATAGCCAAGAATTAAAAAAAAAATTAGTTCAATTCTATGCATAACTTCATACACTTTTCGATGGTGCAATATTCAAATAAACATGTTTTATAAACATGTTCTATAAACATGTTTTTGGGGATCTCTGACCCCTAAAACGTGTAAATCCGTCGAAAAAAAAATTCGATTACAACACTTTCTTCTATTGAAGATAGGAAAAAGTAAAAATCAAAGTGATTTTTTTTTTTAAAGTCAAAGTACATTAAATTTGTTAACCGTTTCAGATCCTGCATAATATATTTAAAGAATCTATCAGATAAAAGTCAGAGCAGCAGTAAATATAGTTCATAAATTTTATCAAAACAACCAAAAACTTTTAGAAAAGAAAGAAAAAGAGAATTCTTCCTGCCGAACACTGCCCGGTACAAAAATCAGTGTTTCTTCTGATTCACTTTCTTTGGATTCAGTTTGGAGTGGATAAAATTGTACATTTGACTAAATAAATAAATGTAGTGCGGCCTTGGTGACCTATACGAAAATTTGTCGGTCTTGACGTGTTAGCCCTGAAAGTTTTTATTGGGTTGGGGAATAATTCATGAGACAATAAATTTTGCGATCTAATATTTTAACACAATCAAACTGACTGGTAAAGTTATCATACGAATTGAATATTTTCAACTGAGTGAAAAAATGCCCAGGCTGGGAATCGAACACAGATCCTTGGCTTACAAGGCAAATGCTTACACTGACCTTGTAAGACAAGGATTTGGGTTTCATTTCTAGCCTGCGCATTTTTTCGCTCAGTTGGAAATATTCAATTCGTATAAATTTTGTGATGTTTCGTTGATAAAATCTGCAGGATTTGACTCAAAGAATTCGTCCATTTAAGCCCTAAATTCTACGCAAGTAATTCCTAAATTAAGCCCTAAATGCTGACGCCGTGCAAAGCATTCGAAAGCGAACGAAACAAATAAAAATCTGACGGCGCTACGTCTGGAGAGTATGGAGAGAGGAAAATCAAATGGTGTCGAAAATGCTCTGTTTTTGCCCAATTGACATTCTGTTTTAATGCTCTGCAAATACACACTAATCAATTAAATTAAAAAGGAAAATACACTCATTTCTAGAGCAAAAAATGGTCTTTCAGTTTATATAAAACATTTTTCTAATGCGTTTTATATCTGCGTGCACTTTTAAATTAATAAAAAAAAAAAAACACTCATGATTTCTTCCTCAACCCCAGTACTAAATTTTTGTGACATCATGTATATTACACAAGTAAATTTCCTGGAATTTTACAAAAATTTTTTAATACCACATTTCATGATTTTTTTTTAATATCACATCACATGTTCTTCATAAATTTGTTATTATTCTAATAAAATTTTCCGTGCATATTCATTAGATACCAAATATTTAATCCGAAAAGTAATATGTACACAACGCTTCAAATTCATTTGACTTTCCAATTTCCGAAATTAAATTTAGACAACACTAACACAATACTAGGAAATCCATTGAGAGAAGATTAAAATTTTCCTCCTTCAAATTGAATCAAAGCAACCATTTCTAATTCGACCGCAATACGAATAATAAATGCTTTCGGACCAATTAGATAAAAGCCGCTTTGTAGTAAAAGCAAGGTCATTTTGTATAAAAGCATTTAGATTTCTGTTATCTCTTAAATTCCTATTTATTTTAGATATTAAAATCCTCGTCTCGTCATGTTTATGAATATTATTAATAGTAATGTTATATTTATTAAATGGTACTGTAACTCTTCTCCGCACAGTAAAAAATTAAAAATTCATATATAAGAACTACATTATTATGTCACAGAGCTGCTTGTTGCTTTCATTTGCCGAAAAAATGTCCTTTTATTTATGATAAAAGAAGCTCGATTATGGGTGGGTGGGGGAACAATGCTATAGCGATCGCGCAGGTTATCCGGATTTGGGGAAATATGTCATTAGTCACTATTACTTTCGTTTGTAGGAAAAAAAAGGTAAAATATAATGTATAGATTAAAAGTTGTTATGCATAAGTATGAATGTAGATTATAAGATGCATGCAAGCATTAAGATGTATGACGTATGGAGATATGTATTAAGTATAGCCAGTAATGCATTTGTAATTGTTGCAGTACCGGAACGGGTTTTTCTTTATAATATGTTAGGCCGAATGAATATAATCCACATCTATTGATTTCTGCATTTAGTTTCAGGATAAGACTGACGAGAAACAAAAAATATCTTTTCTGTAGCAAATGGTTTCTATATTTATATGACGAAAGTATTGGAATCGCGAAAATTTTTGACTTCTGTTCTTAAGGACGTACACATTTTTGAATATTCTGAACACGATTTCACTTTTTGTTTGTTTGTTTGTTTATCTCTGTCTGTTAATCTGCGTGTGACACAATTTTTGTGGCCGCTCTATCTCAAAAATTAATGCACGGATTTTCATAAAACTTGATATTTTGTTAGACATTACCACACAATTTGTGCCTGAAGCTGATTAGGATTTCGTGTGTATCGCCCTACAAGTAGTGCTACTATGCTGATATTTTCATTATTTTTCGTAATATTCGTATATCAAGAACTAATGCACGGAATTTAATTGCACATTCTCTTATTGCCATTAATAGATGGTGATTATGTTTTGGTATACATCGCCAAACAAGTGGTGATGCTATGTTGTGTTTTGCACGATTTTCGACATAGCCATATGGCGGCATCTGTGGTATGGTTTATCAACAAACTTCATATTCAGTTAAACATTGAAATAAGCAGATACTGATTAGGTTTCAGTGTATATAGGTGGCGCTGCTGTACTTGTTTTTAACAATTTTCCTGAGAGCTATATCTCAGATTTTATGGGATGGAATTTAACCATATTTAATATGTAAGACATTTATTGACCATTTGGAAATGGTTGTTGTTATCGGTCGAAGATGGGGCCAAATGATGCTCGCATTTTATTTTTTTTAACGAAATTCAACGATGTTCTTTACTTTTGAAAGAATTTTTATTTGAATAGGTAATAGAAAGGCATAAAATCGTTAAAAATTGTTTGAATAGCTAATAGAAAGGCATAAAATTGTTAAAAATTGAAAAAGTTACAAAATGGGTAGGCACAAATTATCAGATATGGAAAAATCCAAAGCCAAAGAGCGACGCCGAAATGAAAATCGTCTTGCAAAGCAAAAGTCGAGGTCTTCAACTCATTATGTAAGTCATGAAAATCGAGATCTTCAACTGATTATGTAGCCCATGAAAATCGATTACAGAATAAAAGACGAACGCGAAAAAGGAAACAATCTAATGTTTAATCGATTGATAGTAAAATGCCATGTCTCGAGGGGCTCCAATCCACTAGCCACGGCGTTTTACAATTGGTCGATTCTAACCGGGAAAAATTGAGCTCAACGTAGGTAATTTGTCGCAATCTGTGGATGATTCGGTGGAACTGCTTTCGATTTGTGAACTGTTTTTCTTCTCGAAACGGAACTTTGAGAGTTTAATCGATGAAGGTTTTGGTCGTCTGAAGTTTGATCTTTGCGATCTGTTGTTGAAGAGGATGCGACGGAATCTGATGGACGAAATAAATTCCAACTGGTCGTTGTAATCTATTAAATTACATTTTTTTTTTTTTTTTTATTTATTTATTTTTTTTTTTTTTGCTGGTCAAGGTTGTTGTTTGTCATATTTCAACTAAGCTAAGTATATCCAAAATCAAATTAATATTCAAGATACGGATTAATGGGAAAACAAAATGGAATTTCAGAGTGGAAAAACTTAGCGAACATGTATTTTTATAACTGTTAATTTTTTTTTAATTTTATGATCCAGTCATTAAAGTTCTACGAAAAATAGAATATGCAATCAATCATCTAATAAAGTAGATTCCAGTAATGAAAGACATTCATTTTCATTATGGACAAAGTTTTTCTTAAAATAAAATTACAAATGGCTATTTAATCGAAATGTTTGATAAAATATGTGTTTTGGATTATTGAAAATTGTGTTGTTTCAGTTTTGGCTTTGTTCATTTTAGAAGGGGCGCAACTATGATGTTCTTGTCACTATCTCCGTGATATCTAAACTTTGTCATCTGTCGTACTGAATTTCATCAAATTTAGTATATAAAAATACTTATTAAAAATTAAGGTGATTCAATTTTGACTTTGTTCAATCAACAGATGGCGCTGCTATGATATGTTTTTAATGAACATTAGAACGATATCTCAGTTTTTATCGGCCATAAATGCCCCAAATGTTATTTTTTTGAAGTCATTAATTAAATACATATACATTGCTCTAATTTTGTATTTGAATGTCCAACATGGAGCGCTGTTGAACTATGTCATATTTTTATTCACTTATCAAACTCCAAAGTTAAATTCAAAGAAATGCACTCTTCTTCGTAATTGCTGGTGTGTAACAACAGCATTTAAATTAACATATCTCTATTATAAAGTAAAAACATGAAGAATGCTGACGTAATATTGACGACCTGACCAATAAATTTTGTTTTTATTGCAATTTTTTGAACTTCTAAATATCGCTCAATTTCAGTTTTTTTAATGCCGAATAAAAAAAAAAAGCTTTCAAATGTAATGTGTTAACGATTGGACCACTGTTGGGCCTTTGTTGGCAAATGGTTTGTTGGTCAATGGTACGGCAAGACGGACATTTCTTACTGTGGACCAACATGAGACATCAATTAGCCGACAATTAGCTATCGTTGGTCCAAACATTTTATGCTACTTGGGATAGCTTCCAGTTTCTTTTATATGCATTCCTAATCTCCATCTCCCAATGTTTAAAATCTAATAAATCTACTTACTATTTACTAGCAGGGATGTAGTGGAGGGTATACGGGGTATTCGCCGTATACCTTTTGGATTTTTTTAAGGAACACCGTATACCCTCTGTTTCTCAAGAAAGTTTAAACACTCTAGGGTATACCCTCTACCTTAAGCGTATACTCTCTGCTTAAAGCGTATACCCTCTGTTTATTTTACGACTGCACCACTGTTTATTAGTTCCGCAGTTTTTTGTTGTACAGGCTCGGTTTTCAGATTTTTAAGGAATGTGTTACGTAAATTTCAGATATGCGTAAAAACTCCACAGTGATTTGAAATCCTCATACTGATAAAACCACTGATTTTTTGGTACCCAGTATTCAATTTCGGTTCTAAATTATTTAAAACAATGTTTTTTTTTTCTTCTAATACTATTATTGGATCAAAAACAAAATCTAAATCATCATAAATAACACATTATCTCGAACGAATGAAAAAAAAATTGGCCTAATATCTGGCCAAATCAAAACTAACTCAGCATCTTTCTTTCTTATTTCTTCTCATATTTTTACAAACCATGGCAGAATTAATCCATTTTATTCTCCACTGTCATCTACTTCCGGAATTAAAGTTAGGTGCGCACGAATTGAGAGGATTAATACTTTCATGTTATCAAATTTCTTCCAATTCTAAAGTAACTGAATCAAAACCTCATCTTCAAATAGTTCGCTATTCTAATGAAAATTGTAGAATCAATTGAACAGAAACAGTAACAATAGTGATGGTAGAATTATGTCTCGAAAAATGTAATCAACTTTACAATTTACTAATTCATTAACTATAATAAATAAGTGTGAAGATATCTCTGTGACGATATATGTGATCACTTATTTTTTGTATACCGGGTGAGCCAAAAGTTCGTTAAAACTTTAGAAACTCATAAAAAAAGGAAAAAATTACGATAAAGGAATGCGGTTTGCAAGAAAGGGCTCACAAGGTAGTCGGATTTTTTTTTAGCAGCAAAAAACATTTTAGTTAAAAAATCACATGTAGAGGCTGCTGACGACACAATGAACAGGACAACAGTTGTATCGTAGAATGTCCTCGAGGTCATGTTGAACATTTGTTGTTGGAAGAGCAAGTTAATGGAGCGTATTGTTGTCCTGTTCATTGTGTTTCAGGTCGTCAGCGCCCTCTACATGTGATTTTTTAACTTTTTTTTTTCTTTTGCTGCTAAACAAAATCCAATTATCTTATGAGCCCTTACTTGCAAACCGCACTCCTTTATCGTAACGAGTTGGAACCCGTCGAAATTCGACGAACTAAAATGTTAGAAAGGAACTGTCAGATCGAATTTATATAAACCTACAAAAATAATTACAATAAAAAATTCATCTTACATTGGTTGTCTAACTCTTAAAACAAATAATATTTTTAACCTAAAATTACCAAAATTTATTTCCACAAACTTCAATTGCTTAAATTATTGAAAAATGAAACTGTATTAGAATACGTAATCAAAATGAGTAATTATGAAGAAGTTATCTATTGAAGCTCTTATGTTTGTTTTTACGGGATGAAAAATCAGCAAAAAGGATTTCGCTTTGTCGCATCATAAAATTTGCCCCCATGAAATCTAAACTGTGCGTTATTTTCACATTCTCATAATTTACATACGCACCACTCTAATTCCCAATTTGAAAGTATTTTAACGCTCAATAGATTATTAATGAATGTATTTCCAAACTTAAAGTCGCGTTTGTCCGATGAAACTTTTTATGTGAACATTCGCACAAACTTTAAGTTCTAATCTCAGTACCCGTGAAAAAAAATTCAGATATTTGCCTTTAGTTGTCATAGTATTGGCCAAATATTTAGTTTTATCAAATATGACATCATTTTTACTCACTGAATCATTTTGCCTAGCGTCTCAAACTCAGTATCAGCCTAATGTAAAAATATTGAAATGTAACGGATTTATGAAGAAGAATGCGTATTTTTTTAAAATGTCTGACGTCATTTTCTGTTCAAAAATTATAAAAAAGTTACTTTTATTTGTAATGTGAAAATGGCATCAATAAAGATATAATCAATAAAATTAATAAACCATGACTATATTTTCCCTTTACTTTAAATATAAATGGAGTACTACAGTTGCCACGATTACAAAATTTGTATTAAAAACTACAAAAAAATTAATATCTCAATAACAAATGGAGATACAGCTTTCAAACAAATTGCATTTAAAAGCCAATTTTTTACCCTGTACGAAGGTGTAAAAACTGAAAATGTGCGATGTTTAGAAGTTTAAAAATTTGCAGTAGCAAAAATTATAAAACCAAAATTTCATTTCAAAGTGTTGCCATTCGCAAAATGACGTATGCGTTAGCACAGATATGTTTGTCCTTTATAATATAGATTTCTTCCTTTTTTATGAGTTTTTAAAGTTTTAACGAACTTTTGGCCCAACCTGTACTTTAGAAGCATATCCATGCCTATGGAATAGTTAGTCAAATTTGTATACAGTAATTTTAAAAGTAGTATAAATTTTAATCAATAGATGTTTCAGTAATATTTCAACCTGCAAACCTGTTCAAACTACAGTAAAACCTCCCTAAAGCGACCGCGTTCCATTTCAATAAAAATTGGTCGCTCTGAGAGGCGGTCCCTTAATGGTGGTTATCTTTAAATCTAGATTTTAGTTGTTGAAAAAAGGTAATAATTAATGTTACTAATTTTTTTTTTCTTTACATTAGGAAAAAATATAAAAAATTAAGTATCAAAACAAAAGTCATTTACATAAGTTAATTACTGCAGAGTTTAAAAAATGAATACATTGACGTTTGCTCTGATTTTACGGTTTTATATTTTATAACTTATGTTTCCAAGTCCTTTCGAATTTCAGTAAATAAATGCAATTCTTTTTTTCGACGGAAACAAAGAATGACGATTTCATTAATTTATCTATTTCTTTGAGAGTTTCCTGACAGAATAGGGCAAGGGAGGCTATTGACCGTCATTCTTAGTTTGTCATCAGAGTTAAATTCATTGCCTAAAAAAGGTACAAAGATGTTTAAACGCTTAAAAGTTACCAGAATTAAAAAAAAAAATCTAAACTTAGTTTAGAAGTTTGATAATGCGCTCTCCGGAATTATTTTTCTAATAAAACCTTCTTCAAGCGACAAGGAAAAAACGGAATTTGTTTCGTTTTCTTTAAAGAAATTGGTCGCTCATGGAGGGAGTTCAACTGGGATGGTCTCTGAATGAGGTAAAATTAGTATTGAGCCTATGGGAATAAATTTCATTCCATGAAAAATTGTTGTTCAGGGAGGTGGCCGCACAGGTAGGTTTCACTGTAACTTCAAAGCTTCAGAAAGCCAAACTTTCTTTTCGCATTTCAATAGCTGAATATAATGAAGAGTAAAATCTGGAGAACGGTTGAATCTAGCTTTCCGCGCGAGCTTGAACATTCTTACAGGGTGATGGTATGCAGTGCCATCAGTTACCGGAAATTTGAGCTTTTTTTTAATTTGCTGTATACAAAATGCGTCGTCTATGTTATGAGTCTAACCCGTATTTCAGCTTTATACTCATTATAGTTAATGGCGTCCTTTTCGGGCAACCTTTTTGTAGGTATATTCTGGCTTGCACTTTATAACACTTTGCCGTATTATATGTACTTTATAACACACTATGATGTGGATGCTCTTTATAATATTTAGCGGTATCGTACTGACTAACAGTTCAGTGAAACAGTCTTTCTTTCAATTTACTATTTGTATTTTTCTCGTGTTTTAAAGTTTATTTCCTTTTTGTAAGCTTTATCATGAATTTTCATGAAATTTTATTCTAAATTCATGGTTTTTATTTTTATTGATAAGTTAATTTTAGTATGTTATTTATATTACTATAAGTTTTTCCACAACTTATATTAAAACACACAGAATTTTTCACTGATAAAATGTAACTGAAATATGCTTGTTTTACTTTAATGCACCGTCAAAAGCACTTTCTACATATCAAATAGCTATCAGTTATTTCTTGTTTGTGTATTCCTAATCTCCATCTCCCAAGTGTTTAAAAATCTAATACATCCTCTCTCTATTTATTTCTAAAAGACAAAAAGTAAAATTTCCAACCATTACTTGGCCGGATAAGTACAAATTCGTTCCTGTTTTCTTCAAACGATGATAAAGTTAATCGGCTCTATTCCCTTCTGTAATCTATTTGTGGAATTAAAGTTAGATGAGAAAGAATTATTTGGAGGATTAAAATTTTCTTGTTTTTTAAATCTATTGCATGTCTTAAATAATTGAATCGAAGCTTTATCTTCAAATCATCTCCAATTCTAAATAATGTAAGAAGCTCTAGAATGAAGTAAATGAAAACTGTAACAATAGTGATTGTGTGTTACAGGTAAGGCTCTACAAATTGGTAACCAACAAGAATTTTTAGTCACCAGTAAAAAGCATTTACGCCTGTCGTCGTCGGATTTTTCCGCATTTTTTTAAAGTTAATTATCTACTTTCAAAAAGTACTAGAGTTTTTATGAATTGATTGAAAATGAATACTCATGCTCATAGTAGTAGTATATCTTGAATCACCTTAAATGTTTAACTCGGTTAATTTAGAACTGTAATATAAAATTTTCCAAAGAAACTATATAAGGCTCAGTATCTGAAAACTGAACAATTTCACTCCAGAATTTTTATTTTTTTGACTTAATGTAACAATTTCAAATACAATTATATACTACTATGATACATGTTTTGTCATTTGGTTGTTGTTGTATTTTGAGATCAAGGATGTATATTTTATGCGTAGGATAAACTTTTATGGAAAAAAGTGTCTATTAATACCATAATCAGTGTCTAATAATTGGGACTGAGATGATGTTTTTGTCTTAACACCTCCATTTTATTTAATCATTTCGAACACATATAAATGATTAAATATTCCATGTGACATTTGTATTTTACAGAAATAAAGTTGCAATAAGCTTTATTTTTATAGATAAAAAGTTAAATATGGGGACATGAATGATGCTATAAAAAAATACCCATTCCTTTTCAGAAAAAAACTAAATACTTCTAAAAATGAAACAATGAGAAAAACAACTTACCTTCATCCGTGGTGGATAGTTGAACTGTAGTTGCTGTTGCAATGGAAATAATTCTGCCAACGCCAACTAGTATCTGTTAACCTAAATGTGTGGTTAGAGGGACTGACATGATGGTCAACCTCAGGGACAAATAAATTTACTACAGTATTTTACTATGCAATCTATACGAGTAAAGGAGCATTATATTTTCCCATACTGTATAATATATAGGTATAAATGTATAATAGCAAAAGTTAAAAATATTTATAAAATTTTTTACAGCATACATTTAATATTAGATATTTGTACCTGGAGACAGGGACTGAAATGATGATTTCATTTGTTTAAAATTTAAAATTAATTATTTATACATCATCATA
Source organism: Maratus speciosus (assembly GCA_963932465.1). Taxonomy (NCBI): domain Eukaryota; kingdom Metazoa; phylum Arthropoda; class Arachnida; order Araneae; family Salticidae; genus Maratus; species Maratus speciosus. The sequence goes on along the minus strand of OZ010790.1, from coordinate 168,619,511 downwards.
TGTCCATTTATCATTGGTTGTTATAACACATGTTACAATATATTACATTTTTCAGTTTTTGGTTTTAGTATAACTAATGGAATATTACTGGCAGGGGACGCAAATTGTCCAATTTTCAGATATTGATCCATAACTCGAGGAAAAGGGAATATATACTACAAAGTTTGGCTGAATAAAGTATGAAATACCAGAGGAAAAACATTTGTTCTTTACTATCATTATTATTTTTTAGGAAAATTGTTTAGAAAGAAATTACTTCGACAAAACTTTGACCAGTAACCTTAAAGAGTGAGCTTTAGTTAGTGTTGCAGGCAGTGGCGCCAACTTTTCAAAAACATTGGGTGGGCTCAAAATTTTTTGAGTAAAATAACACACATATATTTTTTTCCCTTAGTGTGCATGTGTGTGGGGAGAGAGAGGGTAGATGCGAATGACTAAAGATGATAATTCAAAATTAAATTATATTTTCTCTAAGCAAGTTTTTAAATTCTTATAATTTAATACATAATTTTATTAAATTATATTCTTATAAGTTCTTCCTTATAAATACTTTAATATTTATTTTAAATAACATTGGAATTGCTGACTATTGAAAATGAAAAAAACTAAATGTCAAGAAAAGCATAACATTTTACTCACCTAAGTGCTTCATCAATTCAAGTCATCAAAACAGATGGCAAAATATGCAGGAAATTTGTTTTTGTGAGAAATTTAACCATACAATACATCCTCTGATGGGGTTTTCAGTAGCCTAATTTATGTCCTTACAGTTTTTCAAACAAAACTATTTTGAGAACGTTATTAAAACCAAATTTCATTTCAGCGATTAAATAAAAAATATATATAAATAAATAACGAATTAAATCAATTGAAATTGGGTGGGCGGAGAGATCAAATTATTGGGTGGGCTCGCGCCCCATGGGGCCATATAAGTTGGCGCCACTGGTTGCAGGTGTCCTTTGTAAATCTGGGCTTCAAATGCTCTGAATACTAGTATTTAATTGTAAATTTCTTTGTCTTATCTAATGGAAGAATTATCCGCTATTAACACGTGAATGCCAAGTCTATTTTGACTGTCTTTCCATTTGGGCCATGAAATAAGATTCTCGTTACACAATTTTTAAATGTCAGTCACCGATGACTGACGCGATCTAAACGGAAAGTTCGGTGTCAGTCACCGGTAACTGATGTGGTACTCAACGTGTTAAAGATTGCGAAATAAATTGTAAGAAATTAATGGTGTCCAGAGCAATTGGTGTCCTGATTTACGCGAGACATTAGCTTTATTTACAATTGTGAAGGCAATAAACTAATATAAAAGAGATATAAATTTTTCATGAGTAATAGCATATCTTATCTGTTTACACGACATTTTTTTTTTAATTCATAGTTGTCATTCCACGAAAACAGCTATAAAACAAAATGTACTTATTCTGAAATTAAATGTTTAGTTCACTGCCTAATTGCTTTCACAACAGTATCAATAATTCGCAGTTCGAATTTCATAGTAATGTTTCAATAACGTTTTGAGAAATCATGTTTTGCGTATAGAATTTTCACTGAAAAGTGCATTTTCTATAAAACACGTTTAAAGTTTACATTTACGTTTTACTAAAATTATCTACAGTTAGGTGCATCTGAAATTTACTGCATTTATAAATCAAGGCCCTTTCTTTAGTTCTGAACCTTCTTTTATTTCTAGAAGGCAATTTCTGGCAGTTTTTATATGAAGTGAAAAAAACGTTTGGCACTTCCGATTTCATTCACAGCTGTCAGTTAATTTTTAAATCTCTATAACTCAGATTTTATTTATAGTACAATAAATATAACCACAGATTTGGAAAGATAAAGTATCGGGCTTTAATAAAGTGTAATAAAAAGAAAATGCAAATTTTGGTCGAAGATCGCATTTTAAACGTACTCAGATACCTTAAGGAGAAAAAAAGTTTTCGTTTAATAAATAACTTCTAATTGAAATGCACTAATTTTATCTAAATTCAATGTCAAAAAATATCTACTACGTATCGCGTAGCTATAAATTATTCAATCTATGTGTTCCTAATCTTCATCTCCCAAGTGTTTAAAAATCTAATAAATCTTTTTCTAAAAAGGAAAAAATCCAAGGCATTACTTGACCAGATAAGAACTAATTCAGCATTTATTTTTATTTTCCCTTTTCAAACCAATGATAGACTTAATCGGCTATATTCTCTTCTATCACCCATTTCCGGAATTAAAATAAGCTGAGAAAGAATCGATTATAGGATTAAAACTTTGTTTTTAAATTTATTCAATTTCTTAAATAATTGAATCAAAATCCTTATCTTCCAGGATTGCTTTTCTAACTAATGAAAGCTCTAGAATCAATTAAACAGAAGCTACACCAATAATGTTGGTATGTAGGTATTATGAAACAGATATTACAGTCGGTAGCTATTGTGACTTTAAATACATTTGTTTAATAATGCACAAATTCAATTTAGTAAAGAATGTGTTCTAGTAAGTTTATTGAAGTGGTTTTGAAGTATACTGGAAATAGATGTGGACGATGGTGTAGGTTATTATATTCAATGCCAAATTCCTTCTATAATTAAGTAATAGTTTCAAGAATATCAGGATTAATATTTCAATAATTTGGCTTCAGTTATTTTGGATATTTAAATAAAAATTAAATTTTAAAAATCAAAAAAGCCGACTGCGTAAAAAGTGGACTAATTAATTATTTCTCATCAATGTGAAACTATTTTTTTATACTACTTACCTATTTTTTTTACTTACTTGTATTAAATGGCTTTTAAGTTGTGTTTAATTGTTAGTTCCTATCTATAAACACTGTTTTGATGAGGCCTATAGATGTCTATGATGGTCAAAGTTTCAGTAAAGCTAGAGATCCTACCTTCACAACTTCCAGGTTGTGTAATATTTAAACGGAGCTTCTGATTGTAAAATAGTCAATGAAGCATCATCTTCATTTTGAAAGACCTATCCAATGATATGTCACTCAGTATAAAGCGCAAAATTTTTTTTTTCGTCTCTAGCGCCATTTTGTATTTTACGGCCGCCATTTTGAATTTATAAAAACAAAACCGAGCCTATAACCATTTGACTGTTAAGACGAATCGATAGAGACCTCATTCATTAAAATCCATCCAGTCGTTCGGAAGTTTCGAGGGTATAAAAAAAATCTACACATCCAGATACGCGTGAAACACATAACCCTTCTTGGCAGTTGGGTAAATACATATATAACACATTTTAAAACATTTTTATTGTGTTTTTAAATAATGTAACGATGTTTTCGTTAACAGCGATGATGCACTTACAAATAACAATGTTCGATCCTTTCATTGCTGCTAAATTTCACAATCAATACTACATGTCATCAATACACATGTCATCAATGTCATGTCATCACACATGTCATTAATACTACATGTCTAAATTTCACAATCAGTACTAATTTACTACATGGTGTTCTTGTGATGCTGTATTCAAAATCACTATCGAATTTCGGAAAAATATGTTTCCACTGGGAAACTCGCTTCGAAAAGCATAATCTGCCTGATCTTGCGTTCTTCAAGCCCTAGGCCTAGGTCTCTGTTAAATCATTTGTTTGAACGTCAGGATCTGGAGTAAATGCTGGCGACTTGCGTCCATAAAAAGTTAAGGGGTCTTGTATCTTTTTAAACGCGTCGAAAATTAACGAAAAATTTCAAATTTCGAATTAGTCTATCTTCAAAAGCTTTTTATGTATAAACATGAAATTTTGGATATTGATTAAACAGATTGTCCTTTGTAATATGCCACCATTAGAAATTTATTAGTCTTTTACAGAATTTGTGTATTGTTGAAATCAAAATAGCTCTTTTTTTGACTCCAGAAGTCATTGCGCGCATGATATCTTGAGAAAGTATGTATGGATTGTCATGAAATTTGGTAAAGATACTAAACAAATATGTGTGTTTAAAATGAACTACTTTTAAGTATTTACAATGGTAATATTTTTAGTTATGATAATTTTTATTCATTAAAACTATAAAATGTTGAGGGGTTTTTATACATTTTTTTTATATAATTAATGAAATAATTTTGGCCTAAGAGTAGTTCACTTTAAGCACTCATATATGTCTAGTATCTATACCAAATTTCATGACAATCCATACAGAAATTTCTCAAGATATCACGCGCGCAATGACTCACGGAGTCAAAAAAAGGAGCTATTTTGATTTCAAAAATACACAAATTCTGTAAAAGGCTAATAAATTTCTAATGACAGCATAATACAAAGTACAATCTGTTTAATCAATATTCAAAATTTCATGTTTATACATAAAAAGGTTTTGAACGTAGACTAATTCAAACTTTTAATTTTTTCGTTATATTTCGTCGTTTTTAAAAGGTACAATCGTGTAAAAAATAAGTAAACACCCCCTACTAACTCCTCAACAAATTCTCGTAAACGAAAGTTACTGGTACCGAACGATTGGAAATAAAGTCTACTTTTAAATGATGTATATAAAATTTTGTTAGGGGACCATCTCCATATTAAAACGAATCCAAACTTCATTTTTTTCAATGGCAATACCCAATTTTAACGACATATTTCAAATCTTCGGTTCAAACTATGCCTAGATACCAAATTTCAAGTCATTTGAATGATAAGTTTTTGAATTATAAACATTCAAAATTTAGTGCTTCTAATGTTAAATTACATTTTCATATTTTTATTTATATCTCCCGAAATTATGCTCCTAATGTGCTATTTTTTTTTTCTTGTAGCAATAATACTAATATACCCAAATATAAATACGCCGAATTTGCAATTTTTATAATTTTATGTTATGAATTATGAATATAATATTCAAAAAATTATGAATTGCAACCTACAATTTTTTTGATGGATTTAGATTTATTAAGTCCTACTTTATGGAAATCCAAAATTTCACATTTTTCTTCCAAGTAGTTTTCGAATTATGCTTAAAAGACGGCTAAATGGTGGTTTAAGAGGCCGTCTATGATAGAAGTGAGTAGATATTTTGAAATTTATTCTGCTGTCCTGTAATCAAACAGGCTTCATTGACTCCTTGAGTGGCGCTTCAGGTGCCTTGATCAAGTACGAGGCTCTCTCGGTTAACAATCGAGTACGAAACTTCAATATGGATACAGCCCTTAAAGTACGCTCGTTTTAAAATAATTAATTTCTCGGAAACTTATGGTACGAATTGCATAAAAATTTGCTTTTAGGCTAATTGGAGGTTGTAGAGTTCATTTATGCTGTCAGAATTGTGTACTGCTATTGAAAAAAACAAAGTTATGGTTCGTTTTAATATGTAGATGGCCCCCTAAACAAATTTTATATACATCATTTAAAAGTAGACTTTGTTTCCAATCGTTCGGTACCAGTAACTTTCTTCTACGATAATTATTTGAGGAGTTAGTAGGGGGTGTTTACTTTTTTTTTTCCACGGCTGTACAATGCCCCTTAAAGTGTGAAGCCGGTTTCACCCACCCTCATAAAATATTATAATAATATTAATATTATAATATTAAATATAATTCACTCATGCAAGATTTTACATCTTAGATTTCTTCATTGTGAATTTCATCCATTTGCATTTTTCAGTCATTTTCGCAAAGTCAGACTTCTTTCAAATTTTCATTTCTAAATTTTCTAAAACACAACAGGCTTCTATGACGTTTAAGTATACTGCTCAAAATGGTTACGGGAGCACATGGTTTTAACGAAATTATGCATATATTTACACCGATAAGTAACGTAAAATAAAGCATCCATAATTTAAAGAGTATCAGAAAACAGAAGGAGAATAGTTCATATGCAAATCAAAGTTTATGACATCTAAAACCAGAAAAAGGAGATAAGTTCAGAAATCGGCATTTCTCAGAAACGTCTGTTTCACTGTCTCAGTTGTGAAATTCAATTGCTCAACTTTTGTTTTGAGAAAAGGTGTCTTAAAAATGTCATAACAACGTGATTGCAGATTTTCTTTAACCTTTGCACAGGTAAATGCTCTTTGCTTTACCTTAAGAATGAAAGATAATTATTCGCTTCGGAAAGTACGTTTTGTTATTTTTTATGCATTTCCCAACATAAATAAAACATTTTCGGCTCATCTGATTGTCTGCCAAAATAGGAATATTTCGGAAATTAATCCTCTAAGATCTACGGAGCTGAACCATCGATAATGATCCAGGTAAACTGAAATGATGTCAGCAGATTTTCCCTCCAAACCAACGATGTAAGTCATTGCTTGGCACTGACTCTAGTATTCAACATCTTCCTCAGCAGCTGGTTACGCGGGAGAAGTTCGATCGAATTCTCAAATAATATTCACCATTAACCAGATTAAGCCTAATCATAGCCGAAGTCCAATCAGGTTAATGATGAATACCATTTGAGTGTTCGATTGATGTTTTCGCTCTTAACTGACAGTTTAGGTGAATGATGAATATGAGCGTAAGCGGTTTAGTGAACTGCCAAACCGCTGCTTTCATTATCAGAGATTTTAGCAATACTTGCAGTCTTTTTGCTAGCAGTTTGATTGCAAGTATAGATATAAAGATTTGAATCACTTCGAGTCATTGTGCTCTGTTTAATATGTAAAACTGTTTTCAGAAAATTTTAATACTATTTGCAATCAATGTGTCATGGATATCCAATATTGGTTGAGTAACGTACACTCTATGAGCGGCTACCAACTTATTTATATACAAATCTCCTTTCGCAGTACTAAAATAAAGCGAAAATTTTGTATAAATATTTTCATAAAATATTTCATAATTTAATCATGATGCATAATTTTTCTTTCTTCTTACCAATTTTCTGAAAGAAAATTAAGTCCATCTGCTACAAAGTAACATTATATGAATGACATAAATAATATTAATCTTTTACTTTTTAACCAATATATATATATATATATATATATATATATATATTTAATCTTCCAATCACAAATTTACAGTTGCAACAGAGTAAACCTAAATCAGCGGCGTTTCAAAAATTGTGAAGTTCTAAGATAAACGAATAACAAATATAACACGTCTATCATTTCAAAAAAAGAATCATTCAAGCAGAACACCGAAGGGAGAATCTATAAGTTTTCAAATATATGATGAGAACTCGAGAACAAAAATAATAAATAAAGAAAAATACAAAAGGCGAAATTATCTTTAACATTCTGTAGCATCTTTCATAAGGAATAGTAGAAGAATTAGTTCGGTTATCTCCACGCTATGAAACGGAACTTCAAAACTTTGAGGAAATACCACCGATACTGATTTTCTATAAAAGAAAAATTAACTTTTCTTTCGCCATTTTGATACTGAGTTTCGGCTGAAAAAGAGAAAAAAAAATCCATCTTATTTTTATTTCTCATTCTATTTTTTTCTAATACCTAAAATTTCAAAACGAGATTAATTTTTGTATTTTGTTATTTTATTTTTTTACAGATTATTATTTAGGAGCTATGATTTTTAAATTTTGGATTATATTTGAAAAAAAAATGTTTTAAATGAAAACACTTCACACATGTGCATTGTATAAATACATAGGGAAAATAAGGGTAAACTGGCCACTCTAAGGTTTGATGAATTTTTATTATACATTTTTAAACAGTAAAGTTCTAGAAACAAATATCAATAGTAATTTTAATAACTTTAGTTTCAATCGCTGTTTAACTTTTTTCTTATATTTTAAATTGTACACGTTATTTTAAAATAAAAACTACAAAATGATTATCTTGCCCGCCTAGGCAGGGTAAAGTGGCCAACATAGGTAAATGAACAAATCACATTGGTTTAGGATGTATATATTTTATCAACACAAGCTAAAGTAACACTCTTTAAGAATAACTATTATGTTTTGTAACATTTTAAGTATTAAATCGTTACAAGATAAAGTAAACAGTAATGAGTATCAGTATAACAAATGGGGAGAATATAAGTACCCCCCGCAGACATGCAGACTGTAAATGTCGAGAGTAAGGGGCATCCCACACTAAGGCGACAAGCGACATGTAGCAGAAACATGTAGCGCAAAAACCGGTCGAAACAAAGAACTAAGTTGTTTCAAACCTGTTTTAAACCAGTTTTTCCAGCGAATTCAAGCGACATGTCTTATGTGTCGCCTTAGTGTGGGATGCCCCTAAGGCTGCGAACGCACCATCCTTCTAACCGTTATCAGTGTCGGCGTCGCTCTTGTGACCACGCGGTGTTTTTTATTTTTAATGACTTTAGCAGGAAAGGGACTGATATCCTGCAAAAGAGGGACCTTTCCTTCAAGTAGGGTTGAGCTCTTTATCTCCTGACCCATTGTTGATTCCCCTCATTCTTTTGTGAATAAACCGCAGAATAGTTCTGAAGAAAAGATTTCCATGAAAACTGGAGAAGGACGGCAAAACACGCATCTGTGTGTAGCCTAAGACTTTCACTGGAAAGTTATTGCCCCGACCTGTCTTCATACTTTCAATACTTTTGAGTAGAATTTTGGTATGAATAATGAATAAAAAACTGTTTCCGACTAGCCAACAAAACTGCATATGTATTAAGCGTACAATGTCAATACTGGAATCTGGAGTATATTGACACAGCTGCGCCAAATGGTGGGCGGGGTGAATAATGCAAATACGCAGGTTTTCAGTATGACATCATATATGACAGAATATCTACTATCTGCGCATCTCTTGCGCATATTTTCTGAATCTTTACTCACCTATGGAAGATGAATCTTGTTTACCAGATTTATTGCAAAATATTTTTATTACAGTTTATTCTGATAAAATTATGTACATTTAAAAAAATAATACTAGTCGCAATATCATTTTAATTTCGGGAGAAAAGCACTAATGCTACGAAAGCATTACTGCCTTTTGCCCTTAAACTAAAATGGCATTGCGACTATTTTTTTAAATACACATATTTTTATCAAAACGAGCTGTAACAAAAATATTTTGCAATAAATCTGGCAAACAAGATTCATCTTCTGTGAGTAAGTAACAATCTGAAATTCGTAATTGAATTTTTAACAGGGATTCTCTAAATGTCTTTGTCTGTTTCAAAAAAAAAAAAAAAAAAAAAATCTAATCTGGCGATTTTAGGGAAATTATTGAAGTTATTGCCTAGAATCGAAAAATATTTAAACAAATAAACGAACAACACTTGTTCGTTTAATAGGACAACATTTCATGCAAGCGTTTTATTTTAAAGTGATTCGAAATATAAAATGAAATGAGTTTTAAATTAAATGAATGAAATATTTGTTAGTTAAATAAGATGATTGCAATGCGATTAACAGAATATTGGAAATTTCTCGTTTGCGCTGGATAAGCGAATAAAAGGACTTAAAATTGAATATTTTATTTATAATTAAATTCTATAGATATTCTAAACAGTCATAAACTTTGTATTCTCATCGGGAATATACAACCGTATAAATCATTTTTTATAACTTTAGCACATCAAGAAATGAGTAAAAAATAAGACTACAAAATTCAATCTTTACACATTAACTACTCACTAATTTTTATGCGTCATTTTTCATTTTATTAAAAGAAAATAATTAAAATCGAGCGTATTTAAATCAACAACGTTTGATAATATATATTAAATAATATTTTATCTCTTTTAATAAATTTAAGTTAAAATATGTAACTAACTTGTTTTACTCTTTGGAAAAGGAGAGATATGAATTCTATAAGAATTTTCTTACAATTTCGAAAACTACGGCTATTCGATGGCCAAAATTTTGCCATTTTAACAAATAATATTAGTCCTAAGAAGAACTGCTTTTGTTTAAATAATTAACTATAATAAATAAGTCAAAAAACGCGAATAAAAATTAATAGAATATTCTATTACTGTCAGAATATAAATGCTACAAACAAATGAAAACACGACATTTGCGCTTGCGCAGTTATTTCATAGATGTGCAATTAATAGATTATCCATAAAGAAGAAAACAGTTAGGCATCTTTCTGTAGTTCACCCCGTCCTCTACGTGGCGTGCGACCTTGATTGATGTGACCTCGCCTTTAATCTTGTGGTTACCTCTCCCATTTAAGATAGGATGCTTACTTATATCGCTTTGCCAGCCAATCTATCGCCATCTTTCCATTTTGCCCGATCTCTTTCTGGCCACTTTGCCCGGAATGACGCTATTACAAAAACTGTGGCCTAGCATACAATCTACATGACTTAGCTTTTTCAAACACACATCAGTTAAAACACTGAGGAAAAAAAAAATATCGCCTTCACCTAGAATGAATAGGTAGTCATATTCTGAATCCCTAAACTAGAAATATGGATTTCCGAGCTATGCGAATAGGGTAAACAATTAAGCTGAATAGACGAAATGATCTAGAATTTTTAGTCTGTTGTTTTCTATGTGACAAAACGATAATGAATCGTTTCAGAAGTCAGAAATTATCGCTTGATTTCTGGAATGGTTTTATAAACTAGAATTATAGTTACTAACACTAACCTCTTGTGTTCGCATCTATTTGCTGAGATTTTTAAATAAGTTTGACCACGAGAATATAGGAAAACGCTCTTGAATTCTAGCAGGAGACTCTAGAACTCTCTAGCTTAGGGAACTAGGATTTATAGGGATGACATGGAACTATTTTTTCTAGAGCCACAATTTAGATTCTAGATGCCAGAACCAATTTTTTTTCTCGGTGAAGGTTATTTCACACTGATCAAACAACATAATAGCAAATAATTATAACACTGCATATTATTCAGCTATAATCAAGAAATTGTACCATTTGCTTAATATCAAAAATGCGAAATGAGTTCAGAACTAAGAAAAATGTAACTTCCGCTGCAAAGTCGCAGAGAATACTACTATAGCATCTGTGACGATTGTTTCGCTCAGTTTCAGGGCCGAAACTAGCCTTTTTTGCACCTGGGCAAACTTTGATTTAGACGCCCCCTCCCCCCTCTTCCGCAAAGTATATTTACGAAGAGAATTTTACTAATTTTCTAATAGCCGACTTATTTTAAAATTTAAAATATGTAATCAAAAAATATGTATTATTGAACTACGTAATCTACAATGGAGGATCCAAGGGAGAGATCACGGTGTCATGAACCCCCTCTGAACACCAACAAAAATATTCTAAAGATCGTTTAAAAAATGAAATATACAGTACATTCCCGATTATCCGAGTCCCGCTTAACCGAGTTTCCACTTTAAACGAGTTATTTTCTTCTGATAGACTGATGGCTTCCATTATTATGAAACAACCATTATAAATGAAGTGTAATGTGAAGATGAAAGAGCAGTCGCAAAAAGTTAGAATTCTGATTTTCTGGTCAGAATGAGGAAAAAAATGGCCATAAATTTTTTCCCATTCTGACTATCTATTTATATATTTTCCCATTCTCACTATCTACGATATAGTCTGCAAACTTCTATCAAACTCTTTACAACTTCTATAAACATCTGGTAGGAATGTATTTCACTTTATTGTCTGAAATAAATTTGTTTTTAAGGAGAAAAGAAATTTCCTTCTGTTGATTTTCCGAAATGGCGAATGTAACTGAGTGAAGAACATGCATTAAATTTTGTTTTCGCAATAAAATGTTTACTACGAAAGTATTTTAAATGCTGCAGAAATCTTTTAAAGACGGCTGTTTATATTTAAAAAAAAAACGGTATTTGATTGGTATAGAAAATTTAAAGATGGTAGAGAATCCATCGTCGATTGTCCGCAATCTGGTAGACCATCCACTTCGATTAATGATCAAGATATCGATAAAGTCAAAGAATTGGTGCTTGGGGATAGTTGTTTGACAATAAGAGACATTGAATAAGTTGCTACAGCAATTGGTTCTTTCTTGTCAAGAAATTTTCAAACATCATTTAGTTTTGCGACGCGTCACTTTTCGAATCCTTCCAAGAACTTTGAATTTGTTCCAAAAACAACAAATTTGCATTAATATTCGTAAAAATATAAAATTTACCGATTTTGTTCAGATACCAAGAAATTAAAGAGTTTCCCATTTTCTTATAAAGACAAAGATTCATTCACAAAATGTTGTCAAAGTTAGCATTTTTAGCCAAGTTTTACGAGTTGACAGCCACAGAAATGTCGTCGCAAGGGAACTATTGGCTGTCACTTCCGGAAATTGAGCTTAAAAAGTCTAACAATATTCAACGAATAAATATGGCAAAAATTTGTATTAAATTTTAGAGGTAACTAAACCGTACATATTGGCAGCTATGTGATTCTATTAGTGTCATGAAAAGTGCAGGTGTAGCCTCTTCTTTCTGCTCAAAGTATTAAATAGTTTTTTCAATCGAACTTATATCTTTGGAAGGGATCATTTTCTTCTGGTGGGCTGATGGCTTCTATTATTATAAAACAGCCATTACAAATGAAGCGTTAGGTGATTTTTGAAAAAAAATTATGGCCAATTTTTTTTCCCCATTCTGACCAGAAAATTAGAGTTCTAACTTTTTACGACTGCTCTTTCATCTTTATCTTACACTTTATTTATAATGGCTGTTTTATAATAATAGAAGTCCATCGAAAGAAAATAACTCGATTAACATTCTCTTTGTAAATATACTTTGCGGAAGAGGGGTGAGGGGGAAGCCGGGGCCGTCGCGAAACAACTCTTCTCTACGGGCCTGCTTCAAGAATAAGATGAGTCGAGAGATGAGGAGAGATCTGAGTTAGAAAACGAACCAACTCAAATAGTTGTATGTCTGCAGAAGAACCAGTGCTAGAAATTTCCGTTTTGTATTATTTTGTAATGGCTGTTTGAATTATACACTCAACAATTAAACATCGAATGGTCACTAAACAGGTACTTACTTTTCTTTTCTTTTTTTTTTTTTTTTACTTATTTTTGCCCCTTGATTTAAAATATATTCAAAAACATTTGATTGCGGTTTTATCGAAGATTTTAACTTGAAATATATATTTATGGCAGAAAAAATCATACCTTAAAATAACAACTTTACCAGCAAAAAATACAAAAATAGTTAAAGAATTAGGATTCATATTTTTCGGAGAGTTTAACTTGAAATATACATTTATGGCATGAGAAATCATGTCTTAAAATTGCACAATTTTAGCAAAGAATAATTAAAGTTCCCTTTAAAAATTTCTTACATTAAAATGCCTTAATTTAAAATTATAAATATCAGGACTGATATTACATAAACTCATAAATATTAATATTAATTCTTTTAATCAATAAAAATAAAAATTCTATTTATCAATAAAAATTTTAATGTTCATAATGTATGCATAACTTAAAATGCACATTCTGTTGCTAGGTATTACAACTAAAATAGCATTTTTCACTAACAGTAAATACATACTTGCAATAATTTAAAAAATATATTGTACTAAATATTGCATAAAAAATAATCTCACTTAAACAGACAATATTAAGGAAGTTGAAATATCTGGAAACTTATCAATGACTGTTACATGTGATTTTCTTTTATCAGAAGTAAGTTTTTTGTTGTCATTCTTGACTTTTGTATAGTTATTTATTTTACTATTATATTTGCAATTCCTGACAAACACATAACTTAAGGGAACAGTTAACCTGAAAAATGACCCAAAAAATCGATTTTCTTTTTTAAATATTAAATGGAAGCCTATTTAATTCTGAATATTGTGATACCTCATTTTTACCCATACGGCGATTATTATGACAAATATTGTAAATTTTATTAATACACCCAGCGCAATTACCCAGAAACAGCCAACTTTTTTTTATTTTTATTTATTTATTTATTTATTTATTTATTTTATTTTTTATTTTTTTTTTTTTTTTTTTTTTTTTTTTGACCATATTCACATTTTCTTCACTTTCATGTTTTAAAAATGCTAAGGCCTTTTTTTTGTATTTCAGATATAGATTTAAATTTTTTTGTACATGTTCTTCATTATATATGTGAAAAATCTGAGCATGGAATTATCCTTTATGGTTTTATTTTATTCATTTATTTTTTAATAAAAGTATATGAAGATGTGTTAGATTTCACTGTTTTGCACTATAAATATCAGTAAAAAAATGATATTAAATGTAATATTTGATATAGCTAAAACTTCATGCGCAGTCTTGTGTAATACACATTTCAAAATCTTTAAAAGAATGGGAAAAAATATTAATATTTTAAAAAAGTAGCATTTTAAAAAAATCAAAAATTTTTAAACTCTTTTAAATTTAAAACTAAATATGCAGTTAAAAAACATTTTTTTTTACGTACTTTTAGTTGAACATTGAAATGTAGTGAGTTATTGTACCATTTGAACCATTTTTAAAAATTTTTAAAAATGTTGAAAAGGTAAACTGCGTCCTTAAATATATAGCAACGTTAGCTTCCACACTTGCATTTACTTATGAAATCCAGACCAAAATTGCAGTCTTTTCAATAGTTGGGTTGTAAATTAAGTTTTTTAGGCTCTGGAAATTTTAGGAAAGTACTTTTACAATTCTGATTAATTAGTTTTTAAAAATTTGAAAAGCATTTGCAATTAGAATTAATAACATTTCCTGGAGCCATTTTATTTTACCACTATCTGCCTATATCACGCACTTATACATTTTATTCGCTCAATCTCATTCTAAAATAAAAATTTTAATTGATAAATAGAATTTTTGTTTTAACTGCTTTAAAAAAATAATATCTTTATTTATGATTTTATGTAATATCAATCCTGAAATTTATAATTTTAAATTAAGACATATTTATTTGTAAAGTGGAATTTAATTATTATCAGCTAAAATTGTATTATTTTAATACATGATTTCCCCTGCCGTAAATTTATATTTCAGGTTAAACTCTGCGAAAAATACCATGAGTCCCAATTCTTTAACTATTTTTGTATTTTTATTTTTTCATGATAAAGTTGATAATTTTAATGTACGATTTTTCTACTATAAATGTATATTTCAAGTTAAAATCTCTGATAAAAACCACGAATCAAATGTATTTGAATATATTTTAAATCAAAGGGGGAGGGGAGCACTTGTTTAATGACACTTCTCTGTTTAATTATTGAATTTTACTGTCTTTTAATTATACTGTCAAACAGATCTAAAATAAACCACAAAGTGCTCAACGGAATATTCTAAAACGGAAATTTCTAGCACTGTTTTTTATAAAGACATACAACTATCCCACCTATTTCGTTTGCTACTCAGATCCCTTGCGCCGCCATCTTGCACGACATTTTCGTCTTGAAGCAGGCTCGTAAGAGAAGGAAGTTTTTCCGTGGTAGCCCCGGGAGAGCGCGCCAAAATCCATGTTTGCCCCGTGTGCAAAAATGGCTAGTTTCGGCGCTGATGATACAGAAATAGCTCCACAATCAAGTAAATGGCGCTTGAAAGGTGAAGCAAAACCGAAAAGACCGCCTCAAAGTCGCTCAAAAATCATGGTAATGTTGACCGTTTTCTTTGATTGCCATGATGTTGTGCATTATAAGTTTCCATCAACTGTCAAGACAGACAATAAAAATTATTATTTGAGTGTTTTGCTCCGTTTGCGTGAAACAATTTATAGAAAACAGCCTGGAATGTGGCAAGAAAACTCCCAAGTTTTGCACCACAATAAAGCGCCTTCTCACAGTTCATTTATTATTCGTAAGTTTTAAATGCGACATTCAACAAATACGGTTCCACAAGCTCCATATTCACAAGATATGTTATTTCCACGGTTGAAATTGCCTCTTCGGTGTCACCATTTTAAGTTCGTTAACTGTAATTCGATAAAAGAAAATTCTCTACGAGCTCTGTAGGGGTTTCACAAAATCGACTTTAAGGTATTTTGATGATTGGAAAAAACGTTTGCAGAGGTGCATTGCAACAACACATCTTACAACTTGAAGGACGTGTTGATTGCACGAGGTAAATTACTTTGAAGGAGATGCAACAAATTTTGACTTTTAAATTGATTCCTTTTGTTTTATACCATCCATTCCGGTTATTTTTTAATCACAGTGCTATTATACTGCTCTAACTATCTTAAAATCTGTAAGAACAGAATTTTTCGCAACAGGTGAAAAAAATCCGTTTTGGTAAATTTCCGTCTTATCTGATGTAATTGTATGGCATTTCAAACCATGAAAATTTCCCGTTTAATGCAAGATTCCGTTATATACCGACTCCATTTGCACAAGTTTTACTCTCTTTCTCCCCCTCTCTCTTTTTTTTCATAGCAGATCGGACAGTATTTTTAATTTCTTTTGAAACTTTTATTTTCTTAAATGTTTAGTTTTTAGAATATAAACGATACAATCAAATGTTAACAAATCTATCTGAAATTGTTTAATTTTCAACAAACAAGTTACACGACTGATAATTTCACTTTCATCGTAATATTCCATTTGCCACAAAAAAAAAAAAAAAAAAAAAAAAAAAAAAAAAAAAAAAAAGATTACCTTTCCTTTATAGGAGCATTCTTAACACCAAACATAAATGTTAGTTTAAAATCTACATAGAGAAAGGAAATACCGAGAATTCAACTTTTTCGACTGTTAAACAAATACTACAGGAATTATAAGAAAAACTGTAATTTATTTCACTATTTTTCATACGTGTTTGATAGTTTTGTTATTTTTTTACAGTATAATAAAAAATAGGAGAAAAAAATAATCATCATGTTTGTTGTTTGCATGAGGTTATAATAAACAATTACTTATCTTCTTTTTATGTTAGCAAAAACATAAACAAAACTGTGTTTCATTTCTTTGCTAGATTTTTTATTATTACATATGCGTAAAAAATATCCAAATCTTTCACGCATGAAAAATAACACATTTGTTCATATGCATATCATTTAGTTACATTAATTGACTTATTCTTTGATCCAATATAAAACAACACGGTTGTTAATTATTTAATCAGGTAACCAAGGCACACAAAAAAGCATCACTAACTCAATTTTCTTCTATACTTTTAAACCATACTCTCTTTACTTCTATACTTTTATACGCATATACTGCAAAGATTTAATACCTTAAAGGTAAAACATTTTTTTTTTTTTATGCAAAATTTTTTAATGCTGCTACAAATTATACTAATTATTAAAATGTTCAGTAATTTAGCAATTATTTATATAACAGTATTTGTAAAATGCTTTCATATTTTAGTAAATACGTTTATAAAACTTAACAAATTCCGTTTATA
The DNA here is from genome assembly GCA_963932465.1 of Maratus speciosus. Lineage (NCBI taxonomy): Eukaryota > Metazoa > Arthropoda > Arachnida > Araneae > Salticidae > Maratus > Maratus speciosus. The sequence goes on along the minus strand of OZ010790.1, from coordinate 168,602,336 downwards.
AAACTATTTAAAAGAATAATTATATACGAAGAAATAATATCTTTATTATTTGGAACGTTTTTAAAACAAAATTAAAAACTTAAAACAAATTTAATCGCTTAACTATACACATCTGTGAGCAAATTTAGAGTTAAATAAAATATTAAAAAGAATGAAAATAGCAGAAAGTTCTTTAGAAATTACATTAAATTCTTTATGAATATCAAATTACATAAAACATTATTAAAAGATAATTGCAGTAGATTACGAAAAAAAGCAAAGTAATATAATTAATGTTTATCGCGTATATTTAAACAAATAATTACGGTTGCTTTATTTATTAAAAAAAAAAAAAATGTGCGTATATTAAAGTTTTTTTTTAGAACGGATAGAAACCAAACGGATGCGTAAATTAAAATTTGCGTTAAATGGCATTTTTTATTTTATAAGCTATTAAAATGTAATAACTATCATCTATTTATGATATTTCCATAAAAAAAAATATTTTTGTACAACATTTTTTAGATGAATTTTTTTAGATATAATATACAAAGTGAGGAACACAATTTTACATTTTTTCTGTCTATATAATAAAGTTAAAAAGCAGTGGAATAGCTATATTGTAACTAAAGTAACAAATGCCACAGGCGCAAAAGCCCTTGGTATAAAAAAATTAAACTTCTAAGACACACGTGTACACCTAAAAACACAGTCAAATATGAATATCAAATTTCAGAGAAACATTATTAACTGATAACTCTGGAGTACAGGAAAAAAAAAAAAAAAAAAAAAAAAAAAAAAACGAATAATATAATTAGTTGCAGAAAATCTCCTGCATGTTTAAACAAACAAGGATTTTTTTTTAAGTGATAAGGAGAAAAACACTGTTTGTCGAGTTACAGCTTGAATATTAAGAGGTTTTTTTTTTTTTTTAAATATCATTAAATACTAAATTGTTTTGTAAATTAAAATTTGCGTTAAATGGTTTTTCTTTATAAACTTCTAACTATTACATTTATCATCTATTTTCTTGAGAAAGATATTTTTATTGCTTATTTGTCATGAGAAATGTTTATTTTCGAAGTATTCCTAATGTTATTGCAGTTCCATTTTTATGTTGAATTCTGACATAGTGGAAATTAAAATGCAACATAATGTGGCTTGTGTGACAAATACCACGGACCCTTAAAATCCAGGAGGCTGTGACATAGAAAACTCCGTCATCGCGGAATTGAAACATTTTTATGTAAATCGATAGTAAAAAGTCATACGAACAAAATTAGCTAGGTATGAGTAGGTTTGACAAGCCGAAAATAAGTTTTATTAAATTAATTATTATTAAAAAGCTGTAATGATTTACCGTTTTCGCGGAATGCCGACACTTGGCTAGAATCTAGACGCGAAATAAAGCAGCTACCCGTAAAAATTCGGCTTAGATGCTGTATATTCCCGCGGATCGTCATCTTGGTTTTCTTGGCGATTTTTTGTTGGCGTTTATCGATAAGGCAACCCCGTTAAGCCTAGCATGCACATAAATTACTGCTTAGCGACATTTACTACTTGGCGGAAAAGGGGTTTTCACGCCAAGAAAAAATCCAATATGGCGGCTGCGGGAATATACAGCATCTGTTCCAAAAATTCAGTGTAAAATAAATATGAAATTTTATCATCGGCCGTTACTTTAAAATAGGTATGACAGACTTTTCCTGCAGAGCAAAGTTTGTCATACCCGAGTTTTCTGAAAGAGCACAAAATTTTCTATAAAATGCTGTAAAATTTATCAATATCCGCGGTGACGGTAAAACATTATAGCTTTTTAATAATAATTAATTTAATTAAGCATATTTTCTACTTGTCAAACCTAGTCATGCTTAGCTCATTTTCTTGGTATGACTTTTTACTTATCCCAATAACATTTTTTCTAACATTTTTCTTTTTATATGCATTTATTTATTTTTCCTTTACATTTATAAGATTTTTAGCTACACCTTTTTAAGGCGACATATATTACCGAGACTTTAAAGCACGATAAATACAAAGAATCTACTTATAATAAAATCCGAGTGCAGGAAAGTCTAGGTAACTATGCCAGTGCGAACCACTCTGTTCTGCGAATCGACCGTAGCTAAACGCCATGTTAGGCTTAATGAAAAACATATGCTAACATATGAGAGCTAAATGATAATTTCTTCTACTTGAAATCATGTCTGTTCAGCATATTTTCACATAAAACATGTGTATCATATCCATTTATAATGCATTAAGTTCTAAATTAAAATTAAGCTATTATAAACATAGAAATCAGATCTAAACAAACGATACTGTTGCCATTCACAATCGAATTCCAGCAAATCTTCAAACAAATGAATGACTCTTTGAATGCTTCATTTAAAAAAAAAATACAGGTTAACGTCGGTGCTGCTCTTAAAATATTTGTAAAAGTACATTAAAACCTTTAAATATTTTAACTTTGTTTAAAACCTTCAAAAACTATCCATAAGTTCTAAATTTAAGGGACAAATCAACAACAATAACAACAATAAGTTCTAAATTAAAAATAACGGATAACTATCGCCACTGGTGGAGAAAAGATATAACTTTCGCTTCAGGAAAGTGCCGTGCAAGCACATTGCATTACATGTATTTTTAATTTGTTCAGAATGATTATTCTTTAGTACAATTTTAGATTTCCTGTAACATTTGTGTTCTGTCTTATATGACAAAATAAAAATTATCCGAATTTGAATATCTAAAACTTTCAAATGCATTTACAGTAAAGAATTATTTCAACGGCACTTTAGCATTAGTTAAAGGGAAATTAAAGGGAACAATATTTCTGTACCGAAGGCTGCGAGCAGCGCCTCTGTATAGGCCGTTTTAATTCCCAATAAATCAGGAGCTTATGATTCTTGCTAATTATTTTGGCATCATCAATCAGCTATTAATATAAACAAAGAAAGTTTCTGTCGTAATTGTTTTTTTATTTTTAATACATTTTATCAGATTTGAAGACATTGCAAATAAAATGAATATTTCTTATCGGTACAACATATTTTAATTATCTTGCAGGTAAAATTATGAATTTTGACATAGTTTGTAGCGAAAAAAAAGTCACGCTAAACCGCAAATTTTTAATGTAGAGGGAACCTAAACAAGCATTTTCGTCACATAGAATGTGTAGCTGGAAATGGCGCAGTTAAGCGCTGGTGACTAAACTGTAGATTACATAATTCCTTTGTTCTAATCATCAAGAATCAAAGAATAATACTTTTTGATTAACAAAATGCATGAGGCATCATTTTTTTTTTTTTTTTTTTTTTTTCTTAAGTCAGGAAAATATTTTTTAAAATATTGTTTTGAAGATTCATCATTCACATTCCGTCATTTTTGACTGAAGTTATATACTAGTTTAAATATAGTTTGGGCCATGGACAGCGGATAAAACATATATGGAAACAACTGATAGGGATCTCGTCCAGGTCCCATTTCATATGCGAATATGGATGGATGAATGAGATGGTATAAATTTGTGTGATATACATTACTTCTGCCTCACAGATTTGAAAATTTCCTCTACGGAAACCAAAACGACGGACTGACGTCACTATGAAGTAGGTTATGCACAAAAGAAGAAACAGAATATTATTCATTTTATACCGCCTTTTACCCAATACTCTGGCCCATAATATTTGAAGCTGTGACAATTATTTAAAAGAAAACAGAACAAGGAACAAAATTGTGTTTGCATTTTTCCGTTATTCATATATTTTTAACAATGGATTTCGATAAAATCAGCGCATTTAAGTTGAAATTTCCTGCATTAATTTAAAACGGAAAACTTGTTTTCAGTGCCAGAAAACGCACCAAAAATTCATTAAATTCAAAGTACCATAATTCAATAAGTTTTGGCCGTAAAACAGTGAAAATTTTATTGTTTTGCTTGTTACAAAGAGGTGGAGAAAGGTTTTCTAAATATAATTTAAAGTCCAAGGACTGTATAAAGATTTAACTTTCTAATCTTCTTAAGAAATGACTATTTTCACGAAAATTGTTATTATGATGAAAAACATTTTTGAAGAATTTTTTGCAATTGGAACTATGTACCTCAAAAACTAACTGGTTAGAAGTTATCTATTGGTGGTAGATAAATAAACATATGATAATGGATATTAAAAATGACTTAATATAAATTGATACTAGAGTAAAATAATTTACAGTAGAAACTCTTATAACAGAGCAAATGTGGATTGGAATAATCCGTATATGAGAACAATCCGGATAAGAGAGAGGGATATATATTTTACTAACAAAAGAATCATAAATGTACCTAATCGACACATAAAAAAGTTTATTTTCCCTTTTTAGGTGCGTTCGTAATTATGTAAATACGTAGCATCTATAGTCGTCGTTCGGTCCATCTGTCTGTCTGTCCGCATATAACAGAGCAAAAACTACCCAACCGAACGGTCTGAAATTTTAAATATATAATGGTTGCAAAATTTTGTCGAGTCATTTCAAATTTTATGAATAAGGAATGCATGGTTTAATTACAGGGACAGTCAAAAGTTTTCTGTTATATTACGGCCAATGGTAAAAAATTATTTCAAGTCCATTTTAATGATGTTACAGCCTTTCGAACATAATGAAATAGATATGAACTTATGAAGTGTGCTAAAATATACATTCAGTACAATATGCGGTACAAAAAATAGTTATAAAACTAGTTACAGTACGAATGCACCTCACTTGCCACGTTTGACGTGCAATTTCCAACTTGTTATTATATCTGCACATTATTTTTGCCATTTTGAAGCCAGTTGAAAATTTGAATGCCAATGCCAATTTGGAGTACATAAATTTACTTTTTACTTACCCATCATACATAGTATAGGGTAAGTCTTGTAATCGTTTTAAAAATCGAAAAAAAAATTTCGACGGATTTACACGTTTCAGACACTGGAGATTCCGAGAAACGTATTTTTAGAAGAAAAAAAAATTGTCCGTCCGTCTGTGTGTGTGTGTGTGTCTGTAAACGATCTATCTCCCGAACAAATTGAGATAGAGACTTGAAATTCGGTGTGTACTTCGGGAGTAATAATGGGAAGAAGCTATGAATATCAGTAACCTCGATTAACCGGAACTATTTTTTTCAGACTCTTGAAATATTCGTTCTGATAAAAGGTATACAAAAATTTTCGAAATTGTTTATTTGAAGGAATGAATATAAAAGACAATAAAAAAACATAAATTTTGCATTATGAATAAACTCGATCGGATAATTAGCTGCCGAGATATTTGTAATTCTATTTTTCACACTCTTCGATTTTTCATGAACCTGTATTTCATTCAAATTTCAATTCAAAGATATATTTTAATTGGAAATGAGACGCTTAATCTGACGCAGTAAACTGTTAGTTAATAGGATTATAATTTTTCAAGTTATAAGGATGTTTCTTTTACGCAATTCGGTACTACTCGATTATCCCGCCGACCCAAAAACTATTGCCAAACTATAAGATTAAATGCCAATAATGGCTTATCGTAAATGTCAAGCATTTAATGCCTCTTCATGCCTATAAGGGGGTTTACCATAGGGGAGACCCTGTTCTGTCGCCAAATACCGACAAGTTTGTCGCCAACTTGGCGGTATATCGCCAAATTTGGCGGCCAAATGAGTCGCCAAATTGGCGGTATCTCTAACATTTCGCCAAATTCCCATAGACTTCCATTGTAAACCAATAGCATTTACTTGCTTACAGAAAATCAACAAATTGAGATATTTTAATGCAACAAAAAGTAATATTAGCTCAAGGGGTTATATTAATTATATTTAAGGAAGTCCAAATAAATCAAATTATGAATAAAAGTAACATGGTACAATGCTTAGCAAATATCACGTTTTATTTTCATATTTTATATTATCTATATCCATGACGGGTAAGTATTACGGTGGCCCCCAACGACTAGTTTAAGTATTGCAATAATTTTTTTCGTTTTGTTCTTCGCTCGACACGCTGACGATCTGCTGTCGTATGCCTCATAATTACGTCAGAGGGAGTTGATTCGGTGTTGCTGTGCTGTTCTATGAATCACAAGGCAACCTTTATAAAAAAGAATTTAAAATGTTTAAAAATCAGTGTAAACTTTAAAAAGTAAAAAAATAAAAAATAATGGTTGATAATATAATTTAATAATTATTCGTATAACTTATAAAAAATGGAGGAAAATTGAGTTAGGACTGAATACATGGGCAGTGGGGCATCAAACATACAAAGGAAGTTGAGTAAACATCTTTAGTGGATATGTCGAACAAGTAGGCAGAATTTTAAGAACATTAAAAAATAAAATAAAATAAAAGCGTCCGATAAATTTTTAGTTTTGTCAGTCCGGATATGGGAGAGTCCGGAAGTGAGGGAGCTGTATGTGAAATTTCGCAAACCTCTTCTTTTCTCAGCCAGACTGATTAGGCGCCAGTGATCCCAGGTCACGTGGTCTGACTAGAGAATTAATATTAAAAAACATTTTTTCTTTCTTGTTCCTTTTTAGTTTAGTTGGTATTGTGAATGTGAATCTTGAACGCAGCAGGTAATAAGCTGCGTATAGGTTTTTTATCGTGGTCTTCTATTAGAAGAAATGATGTTTAATTTTAAAAAAAAGGGAAATTTATTTCCGAATATGAAATCATGCTTGACTTCTTGTTAGAAGAAATAGTTTCTGAAGTATTAATTGTTTTAAAAGCATTTCTCTTGTTTATAGTTCAGTTTTAATGTGAATCTCGAAAGCAGCATGCTGGCTGTGTATTTCTTGATCTTCCGAAAAGGGAGAAATAAATATTCTTGAACATATAAAAGAAATTATCTGGAATTCCTAGTGAGGAATAACAAATATTATTCATATGTTTTCGCTGTATATACTGTATATATTTAAAAGTGTAAATATAGAATTTTCAAGTTTTTAATCATCCTGTGCTTGACTTGGACTTATACTAAACAACACCAGCGCCATTTTCAGTTGTGAAATATGTTTTATTATTTTAATGTGATTTTACATGAATCGTGAAGTCTATAATTAAGCTCTCCCAACCGTGGATTTAAATCGTGATAACGTGAAATTTCGTGGAAGATATGAAGATTATTCTTCACTGTATGCATGGGAGTGTCTACTGTATTTATTAACGCTATAGAAATATTGTTTATTTGTTTATATTACATAAGTATAGTTTTCCATAAAAACATATAAATCTATAACATAAATATATAAAATACAATAAACATTATCTTGAAAACAAAAAAGTTTTTTTTTTCTAAATTTGAGAAAATTGGGGTACCAGTTTTATTTTATTGTTTTATAAATCCTTATATCACTAATCTATTTCCTACTAGCAGGCTACGCCCGCTTCGCTGGTCCATTTTCCAAATGAACCTTGATCAAACAAAACTATGAATTCGACCTTGTATTTTAAATTAATATGGACCTTCAGCTGGAAAGTCTTTCCGCATTTGCTGAATACGATGCAAACGCCATTTAGCTATTATATTATCTTATGCTTTAGGCAAAATTCGGGCTATTCAGAAGAAACTCTTTTATAGTAGTTCTTCAAAGTAGAGGTTGGGAAGGAATTAGTGTCGTTATGATCATCAGAAATTAAAATGTTCTCTTGTCACCACACTACGAAAATGAGAGATAATTACAACGATTGCAGAGAGTAACTACTGAACAATATTCATGTTCGGATTATTCACTATCGTTTGTTAGTTTCTGAACTCCGGGCCTCTCAGCTTGGTGCTATGTATGCTTCTAAGCTATGTATAGCTTAAATACAATCTCTCTTTACGCTACATTATATTTCGTAATATACGTCTTCTTCTGGCAGGTCTACTGCAGTTTTCTATCTTCGGATTACAGCAGAGTAAATACAGTCAAAAAATGTAATAAATTATTTGTACAAAAAGAACTGATTAAGTTTCATATGCAAATGTTTAAAAGAATTGTGAATCATATAAAAGTGGATTTTTAAAACTGAACTGTTTAAATAAAATTAAAATAATATCACTTTCACTGCCATTTTTTTAAAACCAATTGCAATCATGTAACTGTTAATCTGAAAAAATAACTAATTATGATAGAAAGATAAACCTCTTGTTTTCATCCAATCAAAATCTTCCCAATTTTCCATAATCGGGTACTCACGTATGTTTGACGTCAAACATTAGAAGTATTTGCAACTACATGGTTACAAATGTGCCAGAGTTAGATATAAAACAAAGGTAAATTATGAACCAAACTACATTCCATTAAATAAAGTCAATTTACTTTTGACTGAATTGTATTAGACCCTTAACAAAAAATACTATTCGAGGATGATAAATAAAGTCAGTTATACAAAACTTAATAACCTAGTACGCATTAATCTTTTTGATGCACCAAAGATTTTTTTTTTCATTTCTCTAATGAGCATAATAGCACGGAGAAATAAATAGGCTTTTTAATTTCAAAATTACATTATTCTTCAGTCAGTTGCCTAAGTAAACCTAAAATCATTAATTTTTCACTAAGTTTAGTGGCTACGGCAGCGCGTCGGATTTTTTTCCCGAGTATTGTCATTCCAAGTATTGCTTATTTAGTGATAATAAAATAACTGCAGATGAAAAATATATAATACTAAATCTTCTTTTGTCCGTTTGCTTCATAATGAAAAACCATAAATTTATTAATCGCTAAGTACAAATTTCATGTAATCTTCTGCAATCGGGATCACTGTCGATAGAGTCTCTTTCAAATATAAAAGAAACATCCAACAGTTCAGTAAATACGCTAATTAACGGGTAACCTGATTGCGGAAAATAAATCTTATATCATTCAAAAACCTTCAAAAAACACTGAAAAAGGGATGTCGAATTAAAATGATCATCGGTAATTTATTTCAGTAAGCAATTTTTATCGTAAAATGTTTTCTTGTGTGGTATTAATAACGCGTAATTGCATGAATTTTCTTAAGAATAATCTTTAGTACTTAAAATCTAAAACAGTAGACATTTCTAAGAGGGAAATTGGTGATATGTGTTTAAAAAAAGAGTGTACAATATTCGCTGATCTGAGTTTCGAGGTTATAAAAGGCACAAGTGTGGGGAAAACAAACCAGCATGTTTCCGTAGTAAAGTATGAGAAAAATATTTTAAATGTCTGAAATTAAATTATTTAGAACATATGTGTATGGGGGGGGGGGCATTTTCACTAAAATTTAAATCCACTTTTATAATATTAACTGCTAGTTATATAATTTAAATTTCAATATAAAAAATTGCTCCAAAAATGCTGTCTTACATTTGAAAAATCACCTATATAATATGAACATCGATGGGGCTGATATCACGTTTATGCCTTATCAAATTATTTGACGACAAATGTAAAATCAAAATAAACAAACATGTAACTCATAAGTATCGTCATTTTTATAATTACATCTGTTCGTTTTTTCTGTAAGGGTTAGATAATTAAAAAAAAATTACTCACAAGAAAGGTCTTCTTAAAGCGCGTACTCAAAATATTCTTAAAAAGGAAATGCTAATAAAATTACTAATGTATGTAAAAAAGTTCAATCAAATGCAGCGGCAGAATCCCAGTATAAAATCTGTAAAAAAAAAAAATTTTTTTCGAGTATTTGGCGCGAAAAGACGAACGCTCCACGCTATTTGGCGAACCTATACATTTCCTTGCCAAATGCAAGACATTGAAATGCATTTATAAATTTCTTGTTAACCCGTTAATAATCGCGTGTTGGTCTTTTCCCCGCCCGAAATTCGTTATCTTCCTGTAACTCATTTCTCGTTAAAGTTACGACAGCCAAATTCCGTTTAGCTGACCTTTAGAATGTAACTTAAAATTGTTTTATTATATTAGTTGTGAAGTAAGTTCGCACAAAAAACTGATGGATGGTCACTTACATTTTTTTTTCATTGTCAAACATTGCGGGAATAAATTCTCAAATTGATAATCGTTTAAATATGGAAAAAAAATGAAATTCATCATCATTATTTGAAAGAAGTTGCTTTCCATTTATTACCGGAACATATAAATGAAAGAAAACAGACAATAACACTGCCAAACCATTAAAAAAGAGAGAAGATAATTTTGCGGGAATCAGTAAAAAATTGCCGTACCTCCAAAATCTGAAAAGTATCGTTTTTGTACAATAAAACAAATTTGAAAGATAAAACAATTTTCTCAGAAATGTAGTATGTATATCTGCGAAGAACATACATATAATTTATTTGTACAATAAGAAAAATAATGAGAATTTTATAATGTAACTTAGAAATTACGCAAATAAAAATCTCTTGTGGATAATTCTGTTAATGTTTATACTATGATTTTAAAAAATATAAGTATTTTTTTAAAATTTATCTATCTTTAAATTTTCATACTGTAAGTAAAAACACATTTTTTTTAGCAATGCTGCAGAATTTTTTTATTATTATTATTATTATTATTGAAATCCAATAGAGGCTTTGGGGCGGTATCTAACAAATTTAAATTTGTTGTCCTTCATCAATTGTTCAAACTATTTTTCAGAATAATGTTTTCCAGAATAGGAGAGAAAATTCATTTAAAACTATTAATGCATATTTATAATTTCGGAGAAAATTTTCTTATTGTTTTTATTATTTTAATGAATGTTATTATAAAACAATAAATTATAGCAGTAATACCTTATTATGAAATGTACAATTGAATATTTATTTTAATTAAATAGTTGCTGTAAAATACATCCCTATTAAGATGAAACTTTCAGTGATTCTATTAATTAAAATAATTTATATATCTTAGGATTTAAATCTACAATTGCAAATATATTTAAGTTAAATATATATTTTCAATAACTTATTTATTATTTACTTTATATAAGCGAAGTTCGTATCCAGAGTTTTTATTCAAGGGAACTGCTCCCACCCTGAAATAAGTAGAAAAACTAAAAATCGTGCATTTTCATTTGAAAAATGGATTTCATCATAAAATCTCGAGAGCCACCCCCCCCCCCTCTTCTCCCCCCTCATACACACACAGACACCCCACAAAATAAATAAATAAAACGTAATTACAACATTTACATTTATAATTTCTAACTTAAGTATTTATTACCTTTTTCTTTATTATACCGGGTGTCCCAAAAAGAACTGACTGATTTTAAAATTCAATAACTTGCAAACGGTGACAGATATTAAAAAAATTCTTGCAGGAGGGTTATGCATAAGGTCAAGAGTTTTATTACAGTGATTTTCAATTTTAGTTCGATTTACAAACAATAGATGGCGCTGTAAGCAATAGTAGCTAAATTCAGGCTCGATTTTTGGCACTTCGTGGCCCGGATAATACATTTCCATCTCCTTTTTCTGCATGGAACAAGATAAAGGACCAAAAATCGAGCCTGTATTTAGCGACTATTGCTCACAGCGCCATCTATTGTTTGTAAATCGAACTAAAATTGAAAATCACTGTAATAAAACTTTTGACCTTATGCATAACCCTCCTGCAAGAATTTTTTTAATATCTGTCACAGTTTGCAAGTTATTGAATTTTAAAATCAGTCAGTCCTTTTTGGGACACCCGGTATATATATATATATATATATATATAATATGCTGGTGAATTAGTGGTATTGTATTTGATTTTCTGTTGCATGTCATAGGTTCCATTTTTATTTTCAGTTTAATTGTTCAATTTAATGTCAGTGTAATATATTGATGCTAAATTTATTAATTTTATTTTATTAAATGGATATAGAGTGCCGGAATATCATAAAAATCTACCTGACTCTGATTCTGTCCTTCAAAGAAAAAAAAAATACCCCTATCACGAATTTAGATTCATATTCGTAAATGTTTTCCTACTAATTATTGATTCATAGTAACATCAGAAATTCAATCAAATCATTTACTATTTACTTTTAAGTATTTATGCAAAACGAAGAAAGAGTTATTAAAAACATTTATCTAGATGCCAACGGAATATATACTTAAGCGAAATAAATAATTTGCTGTAAAAGGTTGTAAAATGAACAATTGCTGTAATCTTTTAAAGTTCAGTCAATATTTTCACCGTACGTTATCCGTTTTCGATCATGTGATAACACCGCCAAGTTTCCCCTTCGTTTTCGGCCTGCTGGTAACGGCGGCAAATGGACCGAACGCGACTACTAACGTTCTAAAAAATGTTGCGACTACTCTCGGGTTAAATAAGTATTTAAGTGCCTAATACACTATCAATTTAAACTTAAACTGGGGATTAGTTTATTATGTTTTCTGTAAGCTTATATAATATATACAAATTGTATGTTGCTCTAATTATTTAATTTTATACGGTGTCACCGGCGGGATAAGTTTAAAGTTTATCTTGATTAAGAATACTATCATTAAACATTTCGATATTAAGTCGTTGTTCCCATGGAAACAATACTTTTCTCTTGTTGTCTCTGACACTAATAATATCAAAGTCAAATTGCCAATGCTCAGAATCGGAACTTAATTTTGAGTTTGAAACAATTTTAATCCATTTAAATTTTGTTCTAAACAGCATAATTACGATCGTTAAATTTCATTATATACACATATAAATATACATGACAAAACTGCAGTTAAAAAATGTATTTATTTAAGTTAAACTTAAACTGTGTATGGAGAGTTGAAAAAGTTTTTCTTAAAGAAAATTTATCATAGTATTATTCAAAATTTTAATGTGTCACCAACCAGCGTTAAATCACTAAAAAATGAAATTTTCCTTATTATTTTACGAACACTAAATCGAGGTTCTGCCGATTTTATATATATATATATATATATATATATATATATATATATAAACATATATATCCTCACGAGAAGATTATTCTATAATTTTTTTCAAATATTTCTCAGCTTGCGCTTATGGAGAACTTCCTTGATGTCATCTTATCAATTTTTCAGTTGCATTTTTCTTAACCTGACGCAAAAGATAAATCGCCAAATCTTATTTCGATTGCAATATTTCAACTGAGTAATTTTTTAAGCATTACAAACATTTCCTTTCATGTTTAAATTAAATATTTTCGTTTTTTAATATGATCACTCATTAAAACTGATTTATTTTTTTCTTTTTCTCCTTTTTTTAAATTTTAAATAAAATTAGTAACAATTTTTTCTTTTATTTTTCGATCCGTTTCAATTTTTTCATCAACGATAAAATTCGCCAAGGAATAAAATGGTAACCTTATCGTCAAAATAACAGAACTTCCTGTCATAATTATGTAACTAATCTACGTAGAACGATGTGTTATAGCTTAAAACATTCCCTGAAACGATATCTATCTAATAGCGTAAGTCCCGTCAAAATCCATGCAGTAGAACTCGAAATATAGGCGTTCGGAACGAAATTTCCGTTTGGATTTTATATATATAATAGATAGATAAGAGGGTTTGTCATGACTGATTGGCTAATTCATAAACCGCACAGATCAAAATATTGAAACTAAAAACTTGAACTCTTGGGTATACATTCGTAAAACATTATAGGGGTCCACCAAGAAAGGATTTCTCGAAGTTCAATCCCTAAGCGGGTTGTAAAATGAGATAAACTAAAAATATGACACTCGTTGTAACTGACCCTGTGCATTTCGCCCCACTAAATTGTTATTACGAGACCTTGTGTCTTTCGCGCCTCATAAAGCATTAAAACGATAAAAACTATAACAAAGCCCTGTTAATTTTATGTACATAAACTGTTAAAACGACAGTTATTTTAACTCAACCCAGTGAGCTTCATGCTATGCACCATTAGTACGGCGATCACTATAACGGTTCCCTGTACGCCGCAAACCCACAAATCGTAAATATGGCGATAAGTATTTAAATCGTAAACATTACTGCCAAAAAAAGGTCTTGGAGAATAGAATGAAATGTACAATAGTCTGTATAAAGATTGAAATCCGACAGCTAAAAAGCGAACAGGGTCCCTTTATAGTGGTTATCGTTTTAATGATTTATGAGGAGCTAATCACTCAGTACCCTGTTATAGTGATCGCCATATTAACGATTTATGGCTGCGAAGCGCACAGGACCCCGTTATTGTAATCACCGTAATAACAATTTAGGGGCGCGAAACATGCAAGGCTGCAATGTTCACCATACTTTTTAGGTTATCCCATTTTTTTTTTTTTTTTGTTTTTTTTTTTTTTTTTTTTTTACCCAGAATACATTCCCCGACGCACACGCACACCACACTGTAAAAAAATGTTATTTTTCCTTGCACTTTAGGTTGTAATTTTTTCAAGCACCGACGCTGTGAAATCGAATTCAAGCAACAAATGAAGTAAAAATCGAATTATTTCTGTCAAGTAATTTATGGTCGTAAGTGCAGGCAGCCAATAGCAGTACGACTTTCCCCAGATTCTAGAAATTTTACAGCACTCTTAAAGGCAGCAGCTTGTAAATTTTACAGCAACAGTGTTGCCAGACGGGGACCCAGCACCTTTTGTTGTAAAACACAATGATTTTTCATGCACTCTATTTTGTAATTTTTCAAGCAACGATACTGTGAAATCGAATTCAAGCATCCATCCGGTGAAAGTGAATTCAAACAACAAGCGAAGTAAAAATCGAATTCTTCCTGTCACGTGCACCACGCAGCCAATAGCAACACGACTTTCCCCAGACTTGAGAAAATTTTCAGCATTCTTAAAGCCCACAGTTTAGTTAATTTTACAGCAACTGTTTTGGCCAGCACCTTTTGTTGTAAAATACAGATTTTTTTTTTTTTTTTTAATTATTTTACAGTACACCTAGATTATCACGGACGGCACCGAACGGGTCTGCTAGGGGAATTTCACAAATACATGAAAGTAAATTAATAATGTTAATAGATATTTTGATTAATGCAAAAGAATTTGAGATTTTTTAACGTCTTCACCATTTTTTATTTTTATAAGAATTGGGTCTTGACTCGAAGAGGCTATTGAACGAACCGCGATTACGACTTTTGTGCGATTAGCGGCAGTCGGTCGTAATCCATCATCCTTATACCTCTAATGCAGTGGTTCCCAAACATTTACTGGCCACGCCCCACCAAAGCATCTGTAAAATCGCTATGCCCCCCCCCCCCCCTCACTCTGTAAATTAGGTCTCTCTTTCTTTAAACACTGAACTCTATTCTCACGGTGGAAGTGTAACACAGTCTTAACAATAACTATTCATTTGACATTTTTTAATTTATCAAAGAGGTGAATCCTATGTCAGAAATGTGTTTTAAGCATAATTCTATAAATGCAATAAGCCTATATATTTTCACTTTTGTGTTAAAAAGATTTTTATTCTACTTTTCCAACTTATCGCAATATTAAAGAAATGTGTTTTAAGGTCTATATTTTTACCGTCACAAAATATTTTGAAGAGAGATTTACATTTTCCATTAAAACTAATCACATTCACACACTTTATAGAACATTTTTATAACATATTAATAGTTTTTGGAAAAGCTTTTTACATTGCATTTTTTTTTTTTTTTGTAAGGATAACACACTACGCAAGAAGCTTTTAACACTGTCATCTTTATCCGTTCAAAGTAGTCATTATTCCTTATCACAAAACATTTTTTCAGTTTTCTCTTTCCCAATATTGTTAATTCTTCCATCTGTTATCAGATTTTATAATTTAAAATGTATACGTCATTATGTAAATTTATTTACTGTGTAGAATACCTACACTAAAGCCATAGATATTTACTATGTATCCATTTCCTTTTCTAATACTATGTAAGACTTATAAATTTTATAAAATTGGTAGTGCCTCATTTAGATATTTTTGAGGTTAAATATGTTGAAGACAGTCAGATTTATATGTACTCATAAATAGTTTCATGTGTAAAAGATTCGTGTGACATATAGCAGAGCGAATAGAAATATAAAGCTCATTCAATAAATAATCGAAAGTGTTACAAAAAATTGCTTTTTTAATTTTTTTTTTAATTTTGCTTCTGTTCCATTTATGTTTATGTCTGCAACATTACTTAAAAAAAAAAAAAAAAAAAAAAAAAAGAACAAAGAAACTGATAGCAAATCGGTGATTAACAAACATGAAAATTGCACCCCTCACTCCTAAAATGGCAAATTGCCCCCAGTAGGGCGTACGCCTCACATTGGGAACCACTGCTCTAATGTATCGAATTCAAAATTATACCCTCATTTCCTTTATATAAAATAAATACGAGGGTGTACCAATAAGTTTTTGTCCTCACATAGAAATAATTGAGTGAAATTTATGAAATTGCTACATTGTATTAGTTCTTTTCTATATAGTCACCGTTCACAGTAACACACATCTGCAAACGGTATTTCAAAGAGAGGGGGGGGGGATGTATTCCAGGAGGCGCGATAGGAGACCCAAAGGGGGACATTCTTTTAACTTTTTCCGACCCCCACATATGACATATTGTTGGAAAGGCCTGTGTTTACTTATTCATGTTATGCACTACCGACCCCTCCCCCAAATTGGCCTCCGGGGGGCATTAATGATGACCGCAAAATATATTTAGAAAAGTGTCCCCCGGGAGGGCAAATTTGATAGGAGGGCCTAGGGAGGTGCATAGCATGAATATGTGGTCACAGGCCCTTCCAACAATATGTC
Source organism: Maratus speciosus (assembly GCA_963932465.1). Lineage (NCBI taxonomy): Eukaryota > Metazoa > Arthropoda > Arachnida > Araneae > Salticidae > Maratus > Maratus speciosus. Next base: position 168,585,708 of record OZ010790.1, on the reverse strand, counting down.
ACATCTGGGGGTCGGTAAAAGTTAGAAAAATGCCCCCTTTGGGTCTACTATCGCGCCTCCTGGAATACATCCTCCCCCCTCTCTTTGAAATACCGTTTGCAGAAATGTGTTACCGTGCACGGTGACTATATAGAAAAGGACTAATACAATGTAGTAATTTCATAAATTTCTCTCAATTATTTCTAAGTGAGGGCAAACTTTATTGATACACCCTCGTAGATGAAATACGCAAATCGATTATTTTTTTTAAGTTTTTTTAAAGTAGGATCGATTTGAGATGACAAATATATTTTAATATTTTATAACTCCTTATGCTCCTAAAATGAGCATATATCAAAATCAAACTTGTAACGTGGTTCGATCGGGGTAGGAAAAATATATTAATAAAAATAGTGAAAATGTGAAATATAGCTAAGTTTGACCTCCAAAAAATATTTGTTTAACAATAGCAGTTTATCTAAATATTATATAATATTGAATAATATAATAATTAATTTAGAAAATAGCAAAAAAAATATTTTAAAAGAAACTTTTATATTCACTATATTCAAAGACATTTCATTCACATTTCATTTATAGACCCCACTCCATTATTGAAATTTTAATAAACTGATAGAAATCATTTTCTATTCGAAAGGAAATTTCCTTTTGATTCAAAAGCTTTCATTAGTAGGCCTATCAAATTAGGGACGGAGTTTTGATTCAACTAAGACCGAAAGTTTTAATAACTCTCTCCCCAGTCCATTCGCCGGTTCTATGAAGTATGTTACCGGACTTTAATTCCGGGAATGGAGGCACATCGAGCCGATTTACTGCAGCATAGACTTAATAGTCTCTAATTGAAAGCTTAGCTTCCGATTAAGTTTGCAAGGAAAACTTGTTTTCACTTACATCAGTGAATATAAATAGCAGGTGTATTTTATTTCTAAAATACCAAGAGCTGATTGAATATTTGGAGTTCCGCACTTCTAGGAAATGGCTTACACAGTAGACTTTTGCATTAAGTGTGAAGATATTTAAAATGTTCGTGTACACTTTTCAAAGTTAGTACTTCCTAAAGTGGTACTAAAATTTTTTTAGTGATTATGAAATTGGTTCTGAGGTTTTTTTCATTAGAATCAGTGACATTGTTTCCAACATTGAAATTATTTAAAAAAAAAAAAAAAAAAAAGAAAAAGAAAAAAAGAAAGAAAGAAAAAAGGAAAAAGAAGAAAAAAAAATCATTCCTATAACATTAGAATTATGGAACTTTTTTTAAGCATTACTACACTGTACACTATTATTACGAAATGCTTTTCTTGTACCACGCTGAAAGATTTGTAACTATACTGGCTGGTTCCTTCTAAGAGAATGCGCTTACAGTCAGCAAAAATTGCATAAGTGGACCATAGGCACCGACTCCACGCGAGCGAAATAAGCAAACATGCATACTTAAACAAATAATTTTGAAAAGTTTTTTTGCCCTAATTAATTACTCGAATTTATTGAGACAAAAATAACATTTTTAAATTAGTGGTGGGAATTCGCTAGCTTGCTTCCATCGCCTCAGTTAAGTCGGTGCCTATGAAGTGTACGCACTTTCGAAAATTTATATCACAAAATGAAAGAGTTCAATCTCTAAAACTTGAAAGAAATTAGCTAAAAAATTATCTAATTTTATGAAGAATTGGGGATGTGTACTGAAGACTGCAAATTCTATAATGAAGTCTTCTCGTGATCATAAATTCGTAAGACGCTAAGAGAGTGTTTGGTTGTGGTAGAGGTCTGCACGGGCCGGAATTTCGAGGCCCGGGCCCGGCCCGGCCCGAACGAAAGCTATCTTGGCCCGGCCCGTACAAAAATCAGGGAAAACAGGCCCGGCCCGGCCCAACAGAATTTCTACAAAAAAAAAAAAAAAAAAAATCCGTTTTTTCTCAACATACAATTACGATTCTTTTAATGAATACTACATACATATTTATGGGAACATTTCATTTTACAGTATATTTTACATTACTATGATGTTCGCAAAACAGAAAAACACAATAGTAAACATTACCGATTACTTACAGTGTTTTAGTCATCGTGTCTACAGACATTTCAAAATGGAAATAAGGATTCATTAAAAGATTAATGTAGTTCATCAGAATAAAGGATTAAAAACATAACTTTTGAAGCTGTATAATAAAAAGTTGATTTGTGAAAATATTTCTCTCATTTTTATGGCTTTTCTCAAATCCAAAGGAGCTACATTTCGACACATTTATGAATTCTTTTCTTTTCGGAAACGCGTAAGATTGGCAAGCATTCTTATTCAGAAGCTATGTAAATGTCGTTTTTTTTTTCAAAGATAAAAGCAATATATCTTTCTGAAAATACTGTCAAAGTTAGCGTTTTGAATCGAACTTCAGGAAGCGATGGCACAGGAAAGGAGAAAAACGTACAGTCACGTGACAGGAATCTCTTTTATCTCTGTAAGTAATTTATCAAATATGGAAAAAGCTGTTCGTTTCCAAATGCCTTCAATAGGCAGGCCTCTCAATTTTATGCCTTTATAGTTAAATATTTTGTCAGAAAATGTGTCTGAAAGCTTCGCATTGTTGAGCAGTGAATATGAGAACCACCTTAAGGTATATTTCCAAAGATACTGTTAAGAGAATTTCATTATCACTATTAAAACTACAAAACACAATGACTGTTCTACACATCCTGAGATCGATAAGACCAGTTCCGTCCTGGCACGCGTCTGCTGAAAAAAAATTAAACTCGGAATCAGACATCTTGCAACTGTACGATGCCGATCTCTATGATGGACATGTTACATTTCTGTATTGATGTTGTTAAACTTGCATCGGCTTGTGACGCACATTTATACTTCTCGAGAAAATCATATTCATTGAAAATGGCTTGTATTTTATCTGCTTCGCTTAAATTCTTATATCGGACCGATAGGCCTGATTAATTTTTTTGCCGGCCCGGCCCGTTTATTTTGTCTGTCAGCCCGGCCCGGCCCGTTGAAAAAATTGTCCTAATTTTGCCGGCCCGTTTGAAAATTCGCCTTCATTCCGCCGGCCCGGCCCGTGCAGACCTCTAGGTTGTGGTTTAGCATTGGAGGTAAATATTTATACTAATCCAGGTTTCGACAAATCTTTGATAAATTTTAAATAGATGGGAAGAAATCACATGCAGACATTTCAGTATAGTTGGCTTTTATTTTCAGCAAACCCAGTTTAACAATTTTATTTGGCCGCTTTTGACGAATTTTTCATTTCATTTTTCCGTAAGAGCTCTGTAAGCCGGTATTAAAAAAAAAATATTTTTTCCCGCTCAACAACATGAAATTTTCTGACACACTTTCAAATTCATTTCTAAAAGTAAAATCATAAAACTTGCTGGCGTGATTTTTTGGAATAGATTTATAAGAGACTGTGTTTTTACTTTTCGTTCTGTTAATTAGAACTTGATTTACAATTATTTTCTCAGTATGACTTTTTTTTTTTTTACAGCACTATCGCTTTGGGGAATTTGGTTCAAAATGCCCACTTTGGCAGCATTTTTTGAAAAATATTCTGCTTTTATCAAAAAATCGACCCATACAGCACATTATATAGTGTCTGAATAAGAGAACCTGCCAGTTGGATGCGTTTAAGAGCGAAAATTAATTTAAAAATGAGTCAGAAAATAAGCCGTGATTTGATTTGAGAGTGGATTTGAGTACACCCTTAATAAGATAATTTTTTCGTCAACCCACACTTTTGTTTAATTTTTTTTTCTGCAAGAGCTGATCATATCAAAAACTTGTCAATATGAAAGTTGTAGATAATATTGATAAGATTTATAATAAATTTAAGCGGATTGGCTATCTTATGAATTTACGAAGTTATGAATTTTTTTCTTTTTCAACCCCTCCCCCTATTTTTTTCGTTTTTATTTTATTTATTTTACTTATTTATTTAATTATTTATATTTGCAGTAAGAATTGGTCCTATCAAAAACTTGTCAATATAAAAGTTGTAGATAATATTAAGAAGATTTATAATAAGGTTAAGTGAATTTGACATCTTAAGAATTGACGAAGTTGTGAATTTTTTCCACCCTAAAACCCTATTTTTGCGCTCCTTAAGCCCATTTTTAATTTTATCAAACATCTGTGATACATAAATTTTTTACCCTTTTCCTAGAAGTAATAATAACTTTTAACTGATTTGATATGTATATAAATTAAGAAGTTACCGGGGTTATCCCGTTTTCACAAAACCCCTCCCGATTTCCACCCCCTTGGTCCGATTATGCCCATTAACGAGCTTGACCAAGATTTTCTACCCCTTGATTTTACGCATCAGTTTGGAAGAGATTTGTGTAGAATTACGGAAGTTATATACGCAAGTGTCTGTAAAAAAAGTGGTGTATATATATATGTAGGATTTAAATTTAAACATACTTTATTTTCTTTATGACGTACATGATAAACAAATTAACTGATGCTCTGGTATTTTTATTATCCATAATTTGAAAGCACGAGTAATGAAAATTCACAATCACGAGATCAAGGTTTGGACATATTCAAAAATTAGAAAAGAGTCAGTCTAAAAAATAATGTTGTGCATGAAGCAGCGGCTCATTAGATGCCAAGGAAGGTATTGTTAAGCCTAATCAAATTATTCGTAAGAAATATGTTGTAAGTTTTAAGTAAGAAAGGTGCTGTATTTAGAAAAGTATCAACGAAGTGATGTAAAGTTACCCTTATAGAATTGTATTAAAGTGTACGTATTGTGATTCAAACGTCTACTTATTTAAATTATCTATATATTAACATTTTACAAACAATAACTTCTACAAATTTGGGGGCTCGATGCCGGGATTTTAAGCGACTATTACTGGAATAAATAGTAAAATATTAATCGAAGAGAAATTGTTGTCAATCGCCAGTGTCAAAAAATGGATTGTGAATGAACAAGGCAAGTGTGTAAAAACCGTAGTCATATTTATCCAAGTACAACTTTGAAAAACATGGTATCCTTAAATAAAGCTAAAAGAATTGATCTAATAGATCTCTGTGAGGAATGCGGAATTCAACCACCAGAAAAACCGACAATCCATGTCCTAATAAAGCTAATTAAAAACTGGGAAGATTACGATGAAGATTTTATAAAGGACCGCCTAGAAGTAATTGTGGCAGCTAGAAAAGCGGAATCAGAACTTGAAGAAAAGAAATTAAGAGCAGAGACTGAAGAAAAGAAACTAAAAGCGCAATCGGAACTTGAAGAAAAGAAACTGAAAATGGAAATGGAAGAGAGAAAATGGAGAATAGAATTGGAAGAAAAAGATCGCGAAAGAGAATTTGAGATTAAGAAAATACAACTACGAGAAAATTCAAGACAGCACATCGATGTGGACACAAGGACAAATTCAGGTAAGCAATATGAATTGCTTAGATTATTAACAAAATACGATAGTACAAATGATATTAGTTTATACTTGGCTATGTATGAAAGGCAAATGGCGCAAACGGGCATTGATAAAAAAGAATGGGTCAACTATTTAATTAACCTAATGCCATTAGATGTGATTAATATAATAACCAGGGAGAGTGAACCCGAAATGCAGGATTATGACTATATAAAAAGTATTCTTTTAAAACGGTACAAACTATCGCCAGAAGAGTTTAGGCTGAAATTTTTCTCACTCAAAAAAGAGCCATCGGCTAATTGGCGCGATTTCGCTTATGAGATCAAGGTATATTTTAAACAATGGATCGACGGCCTTGAAATAGATAGCTTTGAGGAATTATCGGAATTAATTGTAGTTAATCAAATTAGGCATAATTTACCTGCGGAAACAAAGACACATTTTGCAGAGGAATTGTTAATAATAAAAAAGATAGACGAATTAGTAAACAAATTAGATATTTACGAAACGGCACAAAGGGTTTGCAATAAACAAGCTATAAGGAATACAAGTGGGAGTTTTGAGGATAAACGATCGAGAGTGGCTGACTACGCCAATTCGAAAAGGCGCCAAGTTGACAATAGGCACAATGTGAACCATGGAAGAAACGAGGCACATATAATATGTTATAATTGTGGCAGACCTGATCACGTGAGTAAGAATTGTACCATGGGAAGTAAAACACAACAAAATTATTCAAATTATAACCCGCAACGTAACCAAAATTGGCGAGAAACGAAATACCAAGATTGGAGCCAAAACACGCAAAGAAAAGTAGTTAATACGGGCACGTTAAATGGAAAGAAAGGAAGAATCCTGAATATTCAAGGAATAAAAACAAACATAATAATCAATACAGGGAGTGATATTTCAATCGCCAATTCAAGATATCATACGGCAATAAACGCGCCAAAGTTAACCAGCGACAATATAACTATATCGGGCATAGGTGGAAAAGAAATTAAACCATTGGGGTATTTCTTGCATAAAGTTTATGTCGATGGTATAGAAATACAAGATAAATTTTACGTAGTACAAGAAACTGACTATGATTTAATAATAGGTAGAAAAGCAGTCGAAGGCTTGACGTTAAAAGTAATGGAAGATGTTGTTAGAATAATAAACGACAATAAAGTACGAGTAGGTTACATTAAAATTAATAAAGTCCCTTCCAAAACAGATGAAGTAGCCACACCAAATATAAGCAACGATAACCGAGGTTACGAAGATACAGTTAACATTGACTGCGAAAATGGCGGAATGGATTTAACTCGTATTACAAATTCAGCTAACAGAGAAGAAATACGAGGATTAATAAAATCCTGCAAAACGAGCAAAACGAAAGATAATGGATTAAACATGAAAATACTAACGGAAGATAAAAAACCTATCTGCGAGCGTCCAAAAAGTTTCTCTTATGTTGAGCAGGAAATCATCAATAAACAAGTACGACAGTATTTAGATAATGACATTATCAAATGGAGCACCTCAGATTTTACGGCTCCTGTGATCCCGAGTAAGGAAAAAGAAACCGATAAGAAATTCATCATCACTAGACAGGAGAGAGCCGAAAGTAAAGACACTGAGAAGGAAACAGAAAATAAACACAAAAAGAGTAGAAAAAGACTTAAAAGAAAAACGGTTAGAAAGAAAAAGTCCAAAAACAATTATGATCAGAAAATAAAAGATAATCCTATTGGAAATAATACAAAAAATGTTAAAGAAAAGAAAAATAATAACGCAAGAAGATCTACAGGCAAAACTTTAGTTCAACCTGAAACATATAATGATGAATCCAAGTGGTATAAGTATGTACCAAAATTACAAAGAATTATCAATAGCACAGTAACACGAAGCACCAAGTATAATCCTTTTGAATTAATGACAGGAGTTAAAATGAAGGACAGTAACATGCAGAACATCAAGAAAATTTTGGAAGAAGAATTTACCGAATGTATGATGGAAGAACGCGAAGACATGAGAGAAGAAGCAAAGAAAAATATACTCAAAATACAAGAAGAAAACAAGGTGCAGTTTGATAAGAAAAGAAAACAGCCACGAAAATACAAAATAGGAGATATCGTCGCCATAAAGAGGACGCAATTTGGCAATACTATCAAACTTAAAGAAAAATATTTGGGGCCATATGAGATAACTGCAGCCAAGAATCATGATCGGTATGAAGTAAAGAAAGTAGGAGATCATGAAGGTCCAGGGAAGACGTCAACCGGGGCCGAATACATGAAGCCGTGGTCTATGGGTTAAACTCCTGGACGAGTCGGATAGATTAAATATACGTGTATGTGTATTGAACCTATAATCAAAATTTTATGTGAAAGAAAAATGTATAAAAGTCTCAAGAGTGTAGCTGTTTAAACATAAAAAAGAAATAATAAGCCAAGATGATGATGTCGGGACGCCATCATGTCAGGATGACCGATTTGTAGGATTTAAATTTAAACATACTTTATTTTCTTTATGACGTACATGATAAACAAATTAACTGATGCTCTGGTATTTTTATTATCCATAATTTGAAAGCACGAGTAATGAAAATTCACAATCACGAGATCAAGGTTTGGACATATTCAAAAATTAGAAAAGAGTCAGTCTAAAAAATAATGTTGTGCATGAAGCAGCGGCTCATTAGATGCCAAGGAAGGTATTGTTAAGCCTAATCAAATTATTCGTAAGAAATATGTTGTAAGTTTTAAGTAAGAAAAGTGCTGTATTTAGAAAAGTATCAACGAAGTGATGTAAAGTTACCCTTATAGAATTGTATTAAAGTGTACGTATTGTGATTCAAACGTCTACTTATTTAAATTATCTATATATTAACATTTTACAAACAATAACTTCTACATATATATATATATATATATATATATATAATAAATTTGAAATCACAAATATATGAACAAAGTGGTAAAGTTCTAAAGATGAATTAAAAATTAACATAGGAAACCAGTATGTAAAATAAGAAACTATGAATAACCCACAGAATCTTCAGAAGAGCTTGTGGGTTCATTCATAGAAGATGCGTTATTTCATACAATTTTGTCGGCATTAAGCCTAAAATGACAAAATTTAGGTCCTTATAACGCAAACATAACAGAAAATAAATAATAAAAATCCAAGAGATTTAAAGAAAGATACACCTCACACAGGATATTAAAAATTGGTAGAGCACAATACTTAAATTACATACTAGGAATCAAAACATGCAGAATGTCAGGATGGAAAACAGAGTTAGGACTATTTTAACATATGGACCACAGTTGAGTATCTGACTGAAACCCATAACTTTGCTGCCATCTGGTGTGAGAAAGGAAAAAATGTAAATTGGAACTGGATTATTAACAATAATGTTTAGTGCTGCCATCTTTACCCCCCCCCCCCCCAAAAAAAAAAAGAAAAGGAATGAAATTGATTGAAGAAATCAAGAAATGACTTAGATTAACATTTAGTTAAAGTAGAATGAAAAAGCAGGAATAAACTTAATAAGTACTGAGTAAATACAAAATAAAATAAAGAATAGGAATAAATTAATACAAAATAAAATAAAGAATAGGAATAAATTAATACAAAATAAAATAAAGAATCTCTCTATTCTAAAAAAAAGTAACTACCGCTGTCAACGCCGCCGCCGCCGGTTTTGAATTTTTTGTGACCGGAGACCTTTCTTCGTTAATATTAAGAAAAATAATGCATACAAAAATATGAAAATCGGTAGTATTATACAGAAATGTTTGATAAACACGCTGATGCAGACAGTTTTCAGATCGAAGAATTATTTTAAGAGATATTTAATGCTAAAATTGGACAAAATCGTTCCACTAAAAAAGTTTTATAGGAGCAATAACTGTTCATAGGAATTTAATCATTTTTAGTTCATTTTATGCGTTAGAATTTGCCGGAGTGCAGATTGCATTAATTTTTTTATTTTGACTAATTTTTTGAGGTTTTATTTCTATTTTAAATTCAGATTTTCAGCATTTCTAGAGATATTTTTAACAGATTTTAGAAAGTGATATTAATTTAAACTGTTGCCAACTGTATAAACAGCGGAAACAATAATGTTTGCTTCAAATTAAAAATATTTATACGTGTAAATAAATTAAAAATTTATTTACACGTGACTATTATAAACAGAAAAAAACATTTGGAATTAGAATTAAATAATTATGTACAAAAAGTAGGAACTTATTAAAAATTACGTCATAAAAACTATAATTACACGTGAATTTTAAGAGAGAAAGGAATTTGTAAAACAATAAATTTATTAACATGCGTTAGATGTCTTAAATAGGAGAAATTACGTCATATTTACGTCACATTACAGTTATTGCATAAAATGAACACAAAATAATATTGCAAAACGATTTAAATTTAGAAATTGCGCTACACATTTATTTAATATTTTAAGAGGATACTTTTCAACTATTTTTGTTAGGAAAGCGCAAATAATATTTCATTTCTAACACAAGAATTTTCACGTGAATATTAAAAAGAGAAAGAATAGTTTGGTCAAAATTACGTCAGATTAAAAACGATTAATTTAAAATGTCTCATTTAAAAGAACTTTCTTTTCACTTTGTAAAAAAATACCAGGAGACAAAGACTCTGTTTACTTAATTCCTTTTATATTAGCTTATTTTGAAATGTTGTTACACGTGTCTACGTCATCAAGTTATTTTTATTTCGACGTTTTATTTGTATTTTTATTAATGTTGTACTAATTTATTGGTTTTTTCGTTATTTAAAATAAAAATTATGTCAATTTGTATAATTTGGCGAGTGGTTTGGCGATTTATGTAATTTTGCGAAATGGGTCGACGGGATAATCAAGTAGTACCGCAACGGATTTGGCGTTAAAATTCCCCCAATCAAAGAGAAATGAATAGAAATCCGTTTATAGAGAGATCGTCACTGTTTTTTAAATTATAATTCAATCTTTCGAAATCTTTTTAAAGCCGATCAAATTAGCGTGTATTTAGAGTCTACGGTGTCTGGACGGGGGTTGGCGAGCGTAGCTCGTAGGGGGCCGAGCCCCCTAGTTATAAAAAAAATAGAAGGGCAATTGATTAAATTAACTATTTTAAAGACAAAATATTATAATATAAAAAATGAGAATATAAATAACATTTAAAAAACAATGAGGAATATTTTGAGATAGTAAAATATAGCCTTGTATCATGTAACTAAATGTGAAAATTTAATAAACAATAAGGAATATTGAGATAGCAAAATATATCCTTGTATTATGAAGCAATATGTGAAAATTTATGAGAAATTAATGATATTAAAAGCATGATACCCCGTATTTTTTTAAATGTATCCATACAATATATAAGCATTATACATACACATATACATGCTCACATACACACATATATATAGATAGATAGATAGATATATAAAGTTCTTTACTGAGGGTGGTTTTGGGTTCTAAGGGTCATGATCGGTGCAGATCTGCAAAAAATTTTCAGAAATTCTAAGATAGGGGAGATCGCAATAGGTATTATTTCATACGAAATCTACCTAAGTGGGGGATAAATAATGATATGTTGATTTGTTAATTTCATCATCACAGAATGGATGTTATTTAACATAATAGGATAAATAACATTGTTATTGTATTAGAACCCGTCACCAGATTAATATGTTGCTGGAAAGTCCCTATTAATTAAATAATTATTGACAGAGAAGAGCCTGCAGAGTCTCGGGTTCTCGTGCCGGAAATTCGTTTTAAACACCAACTTTGGCATAATTTTAAAAAATATATTTTGCCTTTATCAAAAAAGGCAAATCCATATTCGATTTCATAATTTCTGAATAAGAACATCTGGAAAGTTTTTATGTTTATGAATAAAAATGACTTCAGGAATGTATCAGAAAGTACTCTCTTTGGACCAAGTATCAATAAGAAGAAAGTAAAAATCTTCCTGTCTTCTTCATACATTCCTCGCAATGAGAAAAATTCCAAAAGTTACGTTTCAAGGAACCAAAATAAATGTTTAGTCTTCGATGGCTCTTCCCTAATAAATATGATTTCTGAAATCGCTTGGTTTCTGTTCGAACAATCAGACTCGTTTAATTTAAAAGACAAATAATGTGCTTTGGGATTTCTTTTTGCAATCCAGTTATGAATGTACGGAAGAGCTACTTTTTTGCATGAAATCTTTTGGGAATAAAAGAATAAAATATTCATTTTGCACAGTTAATAATCAAATGATAAGTAAATTTTAAAAAATCGTATAGAAAGTTGCCGTTGCTTTTAGCAGCTTAGCCCCAATCTCCCATGTTAAAACAGTAATTGTTGAGAATATGTTATCTTTTAATGTTAATTCGATTTTTATCACAGTAAAATATTCCTATCAAATTTCATTTTCTTACAAATCATATTGTTAACCAAGAAAGAAATATCATGCTTCAAGCATAGATTATGAAACACTTTCCAATACATTCAAAATAATGTTACAAAACTTAACGTTTAATAAGTTGAAATAGAATGTCTAATTGAACCATTTGGAAAAATAACACATTTGAAATCGAAATTTCAGCAATTCCCATCTACAGTCTGAAATATGTTCGAATTCTTTGAGCAGCCCTGTATATCATATATAGATTTGTATCTATAAACTGCATGCATACAAAAATTTAATTCAGTTAGGAAATACATGCCACTGTTGAAAATTCCACTTTAGCAATTTCCGCTAATAAGAAGAATGGTTCGTGAATTCTTTTGTGCAGCCCTATTTACGAGGCATAAAATTTATACAAAACGAGTAAAATTCAAGGAATTAGAGTTAAATTTAAATGTGCATACCGAAATTGAAAACACACTTCCAGCAATTATTCCACAAAGATAGTACTGTAACCGATTTATTTTGAGTGTCTCTGTAAATAAACGATTAATGCTATGAATGCCCTATTCTAGAATAATCATCTTGTAGAGAAATTCAGTGATTTATATCAGTTTCAATACATATGGAATAGCGTAATGTCATTAACCCGTTCAGGACCGGTATCTTTTACACGAATTTTATTCGTTTGGCACAACTTTTTGTTAATTGTTCGAATTAACTTTGTAAATCACAAAAATGTCGTCATTAAACAAAATAAATTTTACTTTTCTTTTTTACTGGTATCAAACTCAAGCGTTTTAAGCACTTTTTGAGGGTGCATATATGCACCCATTGTCCCGAACGGGTTAAAATACACTGCAAACAATTTTTCCCCATTGACCATAATGCTATGGAATTTTTTTGAGTGCCCCTTTAAATGAACTATTAATGCTGCACACTTCCTATTCAATACCGAATATGTCATGGTAAACATCATTAACATATATCAATTGCATGAAAATCCGAGTATATTTACGTGAGTTAGAGCGTGGACAGACAGACGGGCAGAGGAAACCGAATTCATAAACACTTTTCAACTATGTTGGAAAGTGTTATAAAGTGTTTTAATTTTACACAAGATGTTCTTTCCTATCGTTTGACGGATAGCTGATTTCTAAACCGTTAATTTTAGAGGCATACAGTAAGCTTCCGATTGTCTTTCACTCACGAAACTAATGATGTGGCGGATAATTGAAATAAACACATAATCGGAAGGCAGTACAAGACCGTTAAAAAAATTAAATTTAATATAAAAATAATACAGAATAATAATTTTTTTAATCATCTGTGTCGTTAATAAAAAGCCGAATTGATAAAAAGAAATCAATTAGGACACAAATTTAGAATTTGACAGAATAAATAGGTAGTAACCTGTTTTCGTCCAAAATAATCCATTATACATTTTTGTTTGCGTTTCGATTGCCCTTTTTCTTTCAGCTAGATTAGGAATTCTACGTAATAAAAGTACTTGAGTTGTATCAGCTTCATCTTATATCTCAAACCAATTAATGCACTTACAGAGCATAATCTTCACTTCTAGATGATTGACTCCAGGATCATCATCAGGGATTCGTCATATTCATCTTCTTAAGGTTTCTCTGGATTCAAAACATTTTGAATAATTTCGTCAGCCGTTAATTCTTCTTAACCAATATTTGTCACTATCAAGTTAGTCTGACTTCATTCGCAGAAATATTTTTTAAACATGCTACGTTTGACACCAACGTCAATATCTCCAAATCATCACTAGATGCGTCCTGTGCGCTCTTCATAATGTTACGCCAATGTTTCTTTCTGAATAAAAAAAAAGGAAATTGTTGAGAGGGGATATCGGTTAACCGATGGTGGTGGTTGATAGAGTGACGGATAATCGGAACTGTAGTTCGATTGCAAAAATGGTCTCAAATAATGTTCTTCATCATATGCAAATGGATTTTCATCCAACTAATTTTAAATAGTTACGAAATTAAATTTATTTTATGGTCTCTGGTCCTTTAAGTTGTATTTAGCAAAACTTTCTCCTTTCTTTCGTTCTCTTCATAAAAAAGTAAAACAGTAAAAATCCATTGTTCTACAACATAACTTACTGAATTATAACGTTTAAATTTTTTTTAATTCGACATTTTCTGCCACTACAGACGGAACAACGTGTTTTTAAGTGCCAGAAAAGGGCTGAAAATTCTTGAAATTCAAAGTATCATAACTAGGTAAATTTTTGTCGAACAAAAATGGAATTATTACTGTGTAAAGAAAATTTAATAGTGGATTCATCTTTTCAAAAAAGAACGTCTATACTTCCCAAAATTATTTCAAACATCCTGTTTAAACTCCACTCAATTAAAACTTCAGTTGTTGCCGTATTTAGCATTTGTTTATAGTTTACAAAAATAACAGGTTATTGGAACTTATTACCAATGCTTCTGTGGAAGAATTTAATCTATTAACCAAAAGCTACTCTATTTTAGGTCTCTATGAAAAATGCAAGAGTATGACTGAAGCCTCTGAATGTTAAAACACAGTAGGTTTTCGGTAATCGGTTTCGTTTATGTAAGTGATACGCTCCCTTTCAAGTTTTATGACTTCTGTAGCATGACTATACATCCGACGGGGGGATCCATTTCAAGTCGTCCAGAAAATATTTTATTGGTTGCTTGACCATTTAAAAAAAATCTGAAATTTTTTGTACAACAACCCTAACATGATGGGAGTTCAAAATGACTATTATTTTAATTTTATTAATTTTTTTGTGAATGGAAGCCATCTTTGTTACATCGTGTGCAGCAATTTTCTCACATCCTAGGGTTTACGGAATTGTAAATATCTCATCTTTTGTTTTTCCAATTAAAGTGGGGTTTGACACAATTTGTTCAGATTAAAATGAGCTAAAAGTCTGGTGATGAAATAGTTTCCTAAAATAAATCGTTACTGGTGAAATTTTAGCTTAGAGTTTGAGATTTTTTCCAAAACCTGTCAGTTTAGAACAGGAAGTTTTTTTAGATGCTGTCAACATGACACAATTTTTTTATAAATAGGCAAAAAGTACTTGTCACACACTTTGTTCACACGCAAAGTTCCAGATCTGGGACTTGCTTTCTCTTCGCTAAAAAAAAATTCCAAATTTTTCAAAAATTTCAAAAATTGCACTTCTAGGCTTTGATATCTCTGATGGGGCTCGAGATAAAAATCTGAAATACTGCCTCAGATAGTATTTTATGGTAGTATTATGCACAAAAATTTAAAGATTTAAGTTTAACTGGTTTAACTGCAAGCTGAGATATGGCGAGGACAAGATATCAACAAATGCAAGAGTACCTTAGAATGAATTATATTTCTCTCTTTTATTACAATATTTACACACTAAATATGCTTTGTTGAAAACAGTGTAATAACAAGTATTTGATTTACTAAGAGACTATATATGTTCAACAAAGATCTTTGAAATGTCTTCACACAATTTTGGAGGGATGTTATGAGTTCGACCTGTTACTGTTGTCAGTTCCATAGTAGTGATCTTTCGCAAAATTTTATTTGAAGGAACAAAGTCTTGTCATCTCTTGATAACTTGAATGAAGTTCTTGGTCCTGCTGGCCCATAGAAATGAACTTTGAAATCGCTATGTTAAAGGCTCACTTCATTAATAATTCCAAGATATCACCTCTTACCATACACATATGCAACGTCATTTTTCTGCAGTATAAACTTTGAAAGGGCTTTGGATATCTTTACTTTCTGCAAAATTACTTGAGACTGATGCATGGTAACATTGTATAAATGTTTCATTTATAGGAACATACTTATGGTAGGAGCACGTTTGAGGGACTGGCAAGCAGCATTGAAATTGTGGTTTTTAAACCAAAAAGCAGGAATGTGTTTTGACACATTTGATCATTTCTCAACAACTATGTCAACATTAACAGCTTTTCTCTTTCCCTATTCCTTTTCTGTTTCTGCCCCATGTCTTGTATAAAGATATTCTTTTTTGCGTAAAATTATTAAGATTTCATTTTGTTACTAAAATTACTTAAAACAAAAATTACTGAAACCATACAAAATGTAGAGGTGTATTTTGGGTATAGGATATTTTGGGCAATTTGGGTATTGGCATTGAAAAAAATGATGTTTGGGTTCGTTTTAATATGTAGATGGCCCCCTAAGCAAATTTTATAAACATCATTTAAAAGGAGACTTTATTTCCAATCGTTCGGTATCAGTAACCTTCTTCTACGATAATTTATTGATGAGTTAGTAGGGGGTGTTTACTTTTTTTTCCACGACTGTACTTTCGGCCTATTTGTAAAAAAAAAAAATTGTGCCATGTTGACAGTTTTCCTTGCTAGAAAAACTTCCTCTTGTAAACGTATAGATTTTGGGGAAAAAATCTTAAACTTTATGCTGAAATTTCGCAAATAAGGATTTATTTTAGGAAACTACTCTATTACCAAACTTTTAGCCCATTTTATTCTGAACAGATTGCTTTAAACCACACTTGAATTGGAGGAATAAAAGATGAGATAATTACAATTCCTTTAATGTGAGAAAACTGCTCCACACGATGAGACAAAGATGGTCGCCATGCACAAACAAAATAACAAAATTAAAACAATAGTCATTTTGAACTTCCATCATGTTAGGGTTATTATAGGAAAATTTTCAATTTTTTAAAAAATTGTCAAGGAACCAGTGCGGGACCAATTGAAATGGATTGACCCAGAGGTCACCAGTGGACGCCGTTCACATGTTCATCTCCGCCTCTTTCTTTTGTTGAAACTCTCTTTTCTTTTGTTGATTGCCACAGAACGCTTGAAAAAGAAAGGCCAGCTGATCGATTTACAACTTTTCAACGGGTAAAGCATATCAATGCACCTTAATACCACAGACAAACACTTGACACTTTCCTAATTCATCCGCCACTGAGCAATAATATTTATACTTTTACTTATGGGAGAAAATCTTGGTGATATATTTTGTCGTAAATGTCGTTTTTTTTTTTACCAACCAATGCATTACGCAATTTATCTAAAAGACTTAATTTATTAGATTTACTTCTAATAAATAACTCAAAAAATTTCCTTTTCAAGCTTTCATTACACAACAGGCTGATCGAATTAAGGACGGCATTTTGATTCAACTAAGGTCTAGAAAGTTTTAATAACGCTCCCTGCAGACCATTCGGCGGTTCTTTGTCGGTATGTTGTCGGACTTCAATTCGAAAAATGGAGGCATAACGAACCTAATTACTGCAGTATAAACTTAAAAGGCTGTAATTGAAAATCTTAGCTTCCGATTAAGTTTGTAGAGAAAACTTGTTTTCGCTTACATCAGTGAATAAACAGCAGGTGTATTTTATTTCTAAATTATCAAGGGCTGATTGAATATTTGAAGTTCCAGACTTGTAGGAAACGACTTTCCCTCTGGATTTGCTCTTTTGTATTACTTTTTAAAAGATGTTAAAATACCAGTATACACTTTGTAAAGTCAGTTCTATTAGTTCTTCAGTTAGTTCTTCCATGTAAAAGTCAGTGGTGTAACTTTTGTAAGAACTAAGGAGTACCAGTAGATATTAAACAGAATGAAGTGTTTCAGAAAGTAGCTTCAAATAAAGTTTATATAAATAGGCAAGCAGCGTATTTACAAATTAAAATACGCTTTATTAAATTTCGAATTATTTCTTATTACCCCACATTGGGTAATAAGAAAGAAAACGTTCCGTAAAATTGAAAACAAAATTTAACCACCGAGCATTGGCTTTAAAATTTTGAAAATAATTGTCAAATCTTCATGAAAGTTCTAGAATGTAATATATTTTTTGAAGACCATTTTCTCATTTTTCCCTTCTTATTACTCCAGCGTACCCTATAAATGTATGCGATATACTGTGTAAAAATATCAATGTATTACACAAAATTTTGAGGGATTTTCATCGAGAATCACCTGAAATTCGTCATTTGTTCATTCGAATAATAGACTTTATAATAAACAATTTCGTTTTCATTCGAACTCGAAAATGTTTTTTTAACTGTTTATCTCTATTCTGGATTTCCCATCATTCTTAAAACAACAGCAGTTTCGTATCTTCAGTTGTTTACACAAAATTCATTCTGTGTAAATGTTAAACGAAATAAATTCGAAGAACATACATTTTGAAGAATATACATTTTTCTGTGCATTTTCGCTATAAAAAAAAAAGTTAAATGTCACATTTTCAGAAAGTTCATATTGTATTTTTAAATATTGGGTCATTCCGCATTCCACACAAAACGGACTTTTTTTGTGATTCATAGTGCTTCTGTTTTCGCTTTTTTTACTGTACTTCGTACAGTAAACCCTGTTAAAGCAGACCTGTTCATAGTAAAATTCTCTTTTTAATCTAAAAATTTCATTGTCCCAGCAATTCTGCTTTCACAGGATTTACTGTACAAGATTGTTGGGTTTATTTAGTGTAGTAAAATCTACCAAGACGAAATCGCAAAGGACAAGAGAAAAATTCCGTTTTAAACAGGTTTTTGTCTTATCAGGAATAATTGTATGGTATTCTTACGTAGGGAAAATGATATTTTAAAGTTTCAAAGTTGATTTCGTTATAGAAAGATTCCGTTTTAATAGGGTTTACTGTATTTTTATGTACCGATTTAGAAGCCGTTGTCCCGCATTTTTTGTATCCTTGTCCCATTTGTGTGCCCTCATCTCGCTTTTTGTGTCACTGAATCTGGCAACTCTATCCCCAACACACTACATTTATATAATAATGTAAAGAAAGAAGCTAATTAAAATAGTAAGGTAACAAAAGTAGTATAACAAAAGTAGTATAACCAAAGTCATATAATAACGTTAATAAAACAGTATTAGCTATATAATAATTTGAATTACCAACCTCTAAAGATAAAATATTAAGACGTTTTCGTTAAGAAATTTTTATGTAAAAACTTTAATTTTTTTTTAACGGAAAAATTTAATGTGTAAATTTGATTAATTTTAAACAGTGTTTTATTACAGAGGACAATTAAAAAATATATATGCCGCTGTAACATACTTAGGACTACATATAAAAAAAATCCTTGACTAAATAAATAACATTTAGAATGTTTTAGTGTCATGTTAAATTGATTATAAATAACAGGGCAAATTTTGTCTTCCCATAAAAAAAATATACACGGTGTCCGAAAGGTCTTTCCTGATTAAAATATCTATTCATTACTGCTATATATTTTAAAAGGGTTTTAGACATCCTTTAACAGTTAGTTATCAAACTCGCCGCCCTCCTGTTCTTCCGGACCGTTGGCTGAAATATTTTTGCCCTCCGATTTGCTCTCAAAGCATAAAAACATCTTTAACTTTCTATATGACCTTACTATCTTAACCCTCTCACTGTCTTGAAAAAGGGCAAAATTGTAATGTTGTTTTCTCTGCATTTTGATTTAAATGCTAAAAAAGATGATACTTTCAACATTTTATAAAAAAACTTAATAACGAATATGAATGCAATCCTTGGAAGTATTAATCATTGTTCAATAAATTAAAAATACATTAAATCAATAGAATTATATTACTTTAAATATTGCTTGTATTGCAGTGAAACCTGGAGCTTAGTGAACGTATTAACACGGGGTTGTCTTAATCCATTACTGACCCAGGAACTGGGGTTCCCCTTAATTCATTGGCAATTGGCGGTCGGAGTTTTGTCTTCTCTGACAGTAATATTTTATCTTGCATTTTCACAAATACTGTTTTCGTTATATACATTTAATATCTACTGATCACCACCCAGCTTTTTTCCGCGCTCACCTTTGGACTCAGATTCGGCTGAATTTTGTAACTATTTTTTTTCTTTTAAAGACTTCAATAAAGGGGATAGGGAGTTACATATGTGCTCTATAGACTTGGTTTTCTAGTCTGAACAATACTTCTGTGGCAGTCAACATAGATATGTGAAACTGGTTCCAAAATGTTGGAAAACTAAACAGGTGTTTTTGTTGCAGGTTTCCGTAACGTAGCTGTATGAAACACTTGGTAGCACGTAGCACATCTAATCGGTAGTCAATTTCTGTCTATACATTAGATAACATCACAGTAGGGATCGATGTAATGCCTGTGATTATCCGTTGTCTCAGAGTTGCCAGATCTGATGCACTGATTCTTCTGCATTATTTTCGATGACCGGCTCTCATGATACCTGAGGACATAGTAAACTTTTCCTGATTTGTGAACATTTCCGGTTTCCTGGAGACTGACATTGTTGCATTACAGCCACGTTACGAAAACCT
The DNA here is from genome assembly GCA_963932465.1 of Maratus speciosus. Classification (NCBI taxonomy): domain Eukaryota; kingdom Metazoa; phylum Arthropoda; class Arachnida; order Araneae; family Salticidae; genus Maratus; species Maratus speciosus. The sequence goes on along the minus strand of OZ010790.1, from coordinate 168,565,613 downwards.
GCAGCAAAAAAACTTGTTTAGTTTTCCAACATTTTGGCACCAGTTTTACATGTCTATCTTATACCGGATAACCAAAAGTTCGTCAAAACATTAAAAATTCATAAAAAGGGAAGAAATTATGATAAGAAGTACGACTTGCAAGAAAAAGCTCAGAATGTAGTTGGATGTTTTAGTTTAAAAAACTTTTTAGTTAAAAAAGTCACTTGTAAAGGGCACTGATGACTCGAAACACAATGAACAGGAAAACAGTTAGCTCCATTCGTTTATTCTTGCAATAACAAATGTTCAACAATGCCACCAGAATATTCTACGACACAACTAAGATGACTCACAACACCCGTTACAGCTGAATGCAACATGTTGGAATGAATTGCTGAAAACTCACGACAGATGGAATCTTTGAATTCGGTCAATGTTGAAGGGGATAAACGGTATACAAGTGATTTCAAATAGTCCTACAACCACAAGTCGACCGGAGTCAGGCCGAGGATCGTAGAGGTCATGCGATCTTGCAACCTCGGTTGATCAGTCTGTCTTCATCAAAGGTACTCATTAGAACTCGTTTTACTGGATTGCCATAGTGTGGCGGTGCACCATCTTGCATAAAGCTTATTACAGGTAACACACCTCTTTGATTTCATGCGGGAACGACTTTGCCATGAAAAAGAGTGCGATAACGCTCAGCGGTTATTGTGCACGTTTTTCAGCCCGATATGGGACACGGTTCATCAAAGAAGAATGGTCCGACAGTGAAAGATGTGGTGAAGCCACACCAGACTATCAACTTTGCTGGATGAAGTGACGTCGTCTTATATTCACGAGGATTCGATGTCGCCCATATATGAGTGTTCTGGGTGTTGACATCCCCGTGTAGTGTGAAGTGCGCTTCATCCGTCCAGAAAACGTTGAACAACCACTGAGGGTCGCTTTCAATTCTTGCCATAGCCCACTCGGCAAATGATTCCCTCCCAGCTGTATCTCCTAGTTGTAACTTCTGCAGTGACTGCAATTTGTAGGGATTAAGATAGAATATCCCATAGAGGATGCGTCGAATCGATGAGTGAGACACATACAACATCCTTCCAGCTTTGCGAGCAATGCTAACCCCCCGGTGGACGATTTTGCCGCTAAATCATTCATAGTGGTTTCCCCCGCAATAATTCGGCATTCCGCCAATGAGGGTCTTCCACTTCGTGGCCGATCCTCCAAAGGGCCAGTTTATTCGAACCGTTTGACAAACTTCACTAGTCCAGGACACGATTTGGGGCCATTCTTCGTCTTCAGTCCTTTCGCCGCGCGAAATTTACGCAACGCAATAGTCGCTGATTCCCCGTTCAACCTCCCTCAACTTCAACAACAGAGCTTGATCGGGTAATGATAACATTCTGAAAGCGAATGAGAAATCATCGTGTATCACGATCTTTTATTGCAAGATTAATTTACATAATTCTGCTGTATCTCTCGCACGTCAGCGCCACCTACAGGTGACTTTTTTAATAAAAAAAATTTTTGCTGCTAAAAAATTTTCGACTACCTTGTGAGCCCTTTCTTGCAAATCGCACTTTTTATGAAAATTTTTTTCCTGTTTTATGAATTTTTCAAATTTTAACGAACTTTTGGCTCACCCGGTATATAGCGGATATGAATAAATTTTGCATTCGGGGAAAGATTTTTCGGGCTTTCTGTATATAAAACAAAGGTAAATGTCTTAAATACCTTTTATACGGATTTTAAATTTTTATAAATATAGACTAATGATTTGTCTCGAGGTGTACAAAAAAAGTTGATGCGCCGTACGTGAAGTATGTTTTCTTTTACCGATAAAAATGATTTCGTGAATGTGTCAGAATGTTACGAGTTTTGATTTGAGAACATTTATAAAACTACAACGTAGATTAACGACTTCCTGTAGTTACCGCTATTCTTTAGATTTTATAAAAATCGTGGCAAATCAACATATAGATGTGAAACGAAAGTTTTCGTTATCTTTACATAAACAAGGAAGTGGATTTAAAATTTCCCTTCGATCGGAAGTCTGTTACCTGTCATATGTTGCCACTCACTTTCAAACTTTTGATTAAACCTGCTGCCAGATAAATTCATTTCAAGAAAACAAGGCAGACGATAAACAAAGAAGAAATTTTCCACTTAATTCAAACTCCCCGAGTAAATGCATTTGACATATTTTGGAAATTTTAACATCTTTGTATCAACAACATTTAACGCCTTTCACAAGCTTCCGAATCAAAATAGATGTTTGCATTTACAGTATTTTGCACGAGATGAAAATTGTGAAAGCTCAAAAGAAAGAATCTTAAATAAAATTGTTTTAAATTTTGAAAATAATAATAATTGTAAAATAATGGAATTATTGACTTCATATTTGATGCAGAATAAATTTGTATTACAAGGATTTTCTGGAAAATTTTGTTTCAACTTAATGTCAATAAAATAAATAATTTTAATTAAATGCACAGCACTATATTCCTTATTCAAGCCAGTGTGTTCCAACGGTAAAATATTTCGTTTATATGACTCAATTTAATCCTGATTATTTTTTTAATATAAAGGACTATTCAAAAGTATCTTTATTTATATTAATTAAAGAAAGTTGTTTTTTCGCTTGTCTGTCTGTTTGTTTGTTCGCGCCGATGGCTCGGGAAATCTATCATACGTAGAAGTCTGAAAATTTGGATAAGGACCGACAAAGACAGGACCGAATGCACCTGAAGCACAGTTTTTTCCTTTTTTGATAATTAGCCGAGATATTAATTAAAAATTCTGATTAAACGTTAATGAACGAGTTTCAGTTTTAAGCAGTTCGCCGGCGTTATTATCTCTTCCACGCATATCCAGAGAAAACGCAGTTCTTCAAGCGCAGAGATAGTATACATTTTAGTATACGTTTCATTTTTTCTGCAGTTTAAAATCGCAATCACCGGAGCCCTAATAGAGTTACAAAATAAAAAATTCCATGTTCACGGTAACTTTCTAGCACGGGTGGCATTTCATTAAAAAATATGAATATTTACAATTTTTAAAAAAAATATTTACTGAAGTTTGTTTTCACATTTCCCGTCTTTTATGCATTCTCAATTAGCAATCCCTGGATCACAGAAAAAGCTGTAAAATATCCACAAATGCCAACTTTATGCGGTGCCTTCTCGTTTGCAGTGGTATCTTTTGCTTAAAAATACATTAATATTTACTACTTAAAAAAAAAAATGTTCTGGAAGTCGATTTCATGTTTTTTGTTTTCGCTGCTCTTTTAAATTACCATCCCTGTGATTTAGATGGAAATACAAAAAGCACCCACGTATAGAAGAGTTTTTTCTTCTCTCAACGGTGCCTTTTATTAAAAAAAGAGAAAGAAAAATCATGCGTTAAGCATATATTATGAAACACTTTCCAACACGTCCAAAATGCCTTAAAAAATGTTGCCTTTTAATGAGGTAAAGAAGATACCCAAGTAAACATTTTAGAAAACGTATAACACATTTAAAAACCAGACTTCAAGAATTACTGCCCATAGCCGCAAAAGTACGCTAATTCTTTTGTGAAGCTTTGTATATAATCTATAAATTTGTACAGATTCTACATAGTATACTAAAATTTAGTTTAGTAAGTAAACGCGTAACAAAGTTGAAAATTCCTCTTCAACAATTTCTACCAATAGACGGAAACGACTTTATTTCTTTTTTACAGCCCTGTATATTGCATACTGATTTTTACACACGTCACATATTACGCTGAAATTTAATTCAGGCAAAAACATGCTTAAAACTACTGAAACCACACTTCTGGGAATTACTATCCATAGGCGGCCATGTATCTACTCCTTTGCATAGTTCTGTATATGATTTTACGTATGTGCTACAATCATGTCTTAGTATTTACTAAATGAAGTTGATTTTGAAAATTACCTTGAAGTTTCATAACACAAATTAAAAAACATCTTCAATCACTTTACGCTCATTCTCGAAATGTTTTCGAATTCTATTGTGTAGCCTTGTATATGTCGTGTAGAATTTATGCACACCATTTAGTATGCAAATTTTAGCTAAACTTAAAAACGCATACCATAACTGAAGACGTACTTTCAGCAATCCTCCCTAATCGACAACACTTCGGATATAGTATTGTTTCCGAAATCTTTTATGTGTCTCTGTAACAGTTTTTCCCCCTAGACCGTTATATAATCGAATTCTTTTGCGTGATCCTGTAGATGAATGATGAATGCTTTGTACCCCATATTCTACAGAAAACATGTTTTAGTGCACCGCAGAAATTCATATCAATTTCATTATGCTTGTAACAGAATAACATTATTAAAGTATGTTGCAAACGATTTTTTTATAGCCATAATATAACAGAAATAATTTTTAGTTCCCCTGTATGCGTAGTGTAAATGCTGCACATAACATATCCTATAGTGACCATCTTCTAGTGCACCGCAATAATGTATATAAATTTCATTATGTTTAAAATATTGTAACTCTATTAAAATACATAGGAAATGATTTTTCTCCATCGACCATAATCTAACAGAATACTTCTGAGTGCCCTTGTAAATGAACTATGATTGGTACACACTTCATTTTCCATACCGAACATGCTATAAAGAACATCAATAACGTACATTAATTACATGCCAATCCGAGTGTATTTACGCGAGTTAGAGCACAGAAAGTCGGACAGATAAATCCAAATCATAAACACTTTTCAATTATGTTGGAAAGTGTTCAAAAAAAAAGTCATTAAAACCAGTTTTTTTTTAATATATGTATCGAGATGTTTTTGAACATTTTACTATTCATATTTTCCATTAAATTTACTCTAAAAAATTAAAAATAATCAATAGCCCCCAAAACAATTCCCTCGAACAATTTGGAAAGGGTAGCTTTGTATGACAAAGAAAGCCTACAACAGTAAAAGTTCCTTTCTATTGAACAACTTGCGTGAAATTAATTTCACACTCGACAGGTACTATTGTTCGATGAAAATGTTGACAGTGGTGCAGAAATGTATGCAAACGGGAGGATACTGTGATCGTAGAATGAGAAACCAATTGAAGCGCAACGGGTATTAAGGAGGAACTCGACAAAGATCGATTTTTTTATTTATTTATTATTAAACATAACATGGAAGGCTATAATAATTGGTGCTACACTATATGGCCAAAGATGACCGGTCACTTGCGATTTTAGACGTTTTGTTAAATATCTAGAAAAATACATGAGTAATAAGAAAAACTTGGACTTATGCTGTCAAAATTTAATAATTAAAAATCTTACGATACTCATCAGCGTACATGTAAATAAAAACTATATTAAAAATACATTACAAATTATTCCCAACGTTTCGTGCTCTTTCTAACGAGCCATCTTCAGGGGAAAGAGTCCTTGACCTCCTCGGAACGAAGTTTCCAACAGCACATTCACTTTCACGACATCACAACTGAAAACAATACGGTAACTGTTTGTACCGTGATGATGTTTGTACCGTTGGAAAATGATTTTTTCAAAGACTAAAATTTAAGACATAAAAAATCGCACGGAGTTGATCATACATTACGTACGCCATGAATTTAACATTAATAGTGTTATTACACGTAAAAATTGCAAGCGACAAAAATCGCCTGCGACTCGTCAGATTTCCTGAAACTTACGTATTATCCAAGCATTTCATTCGCTGTTCCATCGTCAGATTTCCAAGAAATCAGACGACCAATTTTAAATTAAATTTCATTCTTAAACTTCAAAACATCCTACAATATTACTTTTTACACCGTCGTATAGAGAAAAAAATGTACTTTTAAATGCAATTTGTTTGAAAGCTGTATCTCAATTTAATTCTGAGTTATTAATTTTTTTGTAGTTTTTATTACTTTTTTGTCATAGTGGCAACAAAAGTATCCATCTCTGTTGAAAGTAAATACAGATTACTGTATAGACCAATCACAAAACGAATAAAATGCGGATTCAACCAATAAAACGCCTCAGATATGTTCTTGATTTTCTACCCTGACAGAGAACAATAACCATTTTTCTAAATGGTTAAAAAACGAATATATATTGGTTAATCCTGTAAAAACTAATGTAGCAAAAGCGTTCAAACTCGAGATTATTAATAAGTGGCTTATTGTAATTTACTGTGTTCATTTTTATGAGGATAGCATGTATACTCGTAGAGAAATTAAGGTTTTTATAAAAACAGTCCCAAATTTCGCCAAGTTTTTTGCTTATTATTTGCAGAGTTCTTAATATTAAAAAAAAGTTCTTTTCAGAAAATATGACAAACAACATTGTACACAATACTTTGCGATCAGAACTAAAAAATAATAAAAATTAGATGAAAAATGAGCAGGTTTACTAAAAAATGTGTCACTGCGCATTAGGGTGGAACTAAAAAACGAAGTTTCGAATTTTATATTCTAATAGTGATTATTTTTTTCCTTTTTAACTCCATAAAAAGAAAATATTTTTCTTTTAATTTTAAAATGATATTTTCCGGTTCCTCAAAGCGCTTGATTTTCCATAAAAAACGAAAAAAAGCCAATAGTTGCATGAAACGTTTTTTAAGCTTATTGTTAAATTTATATTTTGCAAAATTAAATTAATTAAGTGTTAATGTCCTGTAATAAAGAGAATAATTTAGTTTGAGTGCCTTAGAAAAGTTAGCCCCACTTTATTTGACTTTTGTAGAAGCCAGCGTCGTGGGCGTCGGCTTTCATTGTCTCTGATTTATTTGGCTGCGACACATAACAAGTTAGTCCGATTTAACGCGTGTTAACAGTTTCTTTAATTATTTTTCGATAAACATTCGGTGTCAAAAGTGACAAAGTCTGTTAACGTACCTAAATCTAGGTAATTGTTGAAGTGTCCTGTATTTCGTGAACCAAAACAATTAACATTAGACTGTCATCTTTGACGAACATATGAAGAAGTTATGAAGCATTATTTTTGGGTTCAATTTAACTTAAAATCTGACATCTGGAATCTGGAACACACTATTTCTAAAATATCTAAAGCTGTTGATGATACAATTAAAAGTGTATTGCTGAGACCTTCAATTCCAACGGTTTCTGATACACAAATCATAAAAAATGATTAGAGACTAGTGCGAGGAATGTCAAAATTTGAAGAAAAATATTAAGATTAGAAAGAATAATCCCACATCCAATATAAAATTGCAAAATGTTAGGTAATCCTGTAAAAAACATTTCTTTGTGTAAAAGCACTAAATATTATCGTGTATCATAAAAAGAACGTCACTTTCTCAAAGACCAAAGAGAGATGGGGTGATGACAATAGGATCAATAGATATAAAAACTACAAAAAATGTGTAGCAAGACTGGAAATGGAAATATCAAGGAAAAAAGTTATTTTAAAACAAAAAAATGATGTTTTGATTAAATGATCGTCAAGTGTAAAAAACAGTTCGGAAGGAAATAGTTCAATCGGTTGTTTTTCTAAACCTGAATTTGATAATCAACACGGTGAAAGAACCGGAGTATTAGACAGAACTGCAAATATTATTGCAAATGACACCTTAGAAGATATGGGTATTTCTGATGATAATAAAGAAAAGGTAACTGAAAGAAGGACTTGAAGATGACAAAGAGAAAAGAAAAGGAAGAATTTGAAAGAACAGGAAAGACGAAATTAGTTAATTTTAAAAGGTTAGTATTTTTGTGGCAGAAAGGATAACGCTATGATAACTGAAGCAGAGGGAAAAAAGTATAAAGAATCATTAAACACGAACATCTGGTCTCAGTTCAAAAACCAGGATAAAAATATATTGGTCATATTTCATTGACATCTTCTTCTTATATTAATATAGCCACTGCAATTTTGGTGTATTTTCAAAATAATAATACAGACATTTCAAGTTTGAGAGTTATTAGGTGAAACATAAACGCCTTCAATGCAGGATGCAAATCTGGAGTTGTTAAAACATCGGAAGCAATACCCTAAAAACTTTATAATGGATAATTTGATTATTACATGCAAATGAACTTTTTTCTTAGATACTTATTTCAACATCTTGCTGAAAAACTATGGGTACAAAAGGATTTTCTGGACCAGTAGGAAAGCGACTTGAAAAAATGCGAACATATTGAAATTAATGACTATAAAAACATTGATCCTATCTTGACGGTCTGATCGGATGAAGAACTTAAAAAAAGTACAAACTGGGGATACACCTGAATTTTAGATTTTGCTTATCATACTCAAACAGTGGAAACGTGTGTCAAAATTGTCCCGCGACCCTGCGTCAACCGTCTTTAAATATTAAGCAAAAGACGGCTTAATCTTTGGAAAGTTGAATTCCCACAATGTAATGAGAAAGTTTGCCTAAAAAGACAGTAGGTTGAATATCCAATTTAATTAATTCATAACAAAGGGAGGTAAGGAGGGTGGAAGTCGATATTTAACCACCTCCTTGTGGTGACTTATGGATAGTATTTGCTAAATAAAAGTAGATATGAGCTAACAGCTACGTTGTTTACTTTCAGTTACTTTATACTGAAATTTCAAAACTTTGACCTCCTTGAGGAACCGGAAAACAACTTAATTTAAAAAAACTTTTTTAGCCAAAAGTTTAGACATCCGAAAAGGAAAAAAGTTTTCACTATTACACATTAAAATAAAAAAGTTTTTTTTTACCCTATACTTAAGTTCCACCCTACTGCGCATGCGCGAGTGCAATAAAAATATAATATGCATAATGTATTAGCTAAGTATATAGAGCAACTTTTGCGAAAGTCTTAAAATCATAGCTTAAAAATTCTGAAAATTATCGTCGATAGAATAAGCTCGAAATCCGTTGTTCCCAAAAGGAAGCAAAAAGATGAGGGGTTGTATCCAAATATAGTAGTAGTACGTGCAATATTGTGTACGCTATCTTGGCACTAATCAACGGATATTTGATACAACCCCTCTCATGAATAATGATTTATGAACTCTGATTTTCTGGTCAGAATGGGGGAAAAAATGGCCAAAAAAAAATTATGGGAAAATATATTGGGAGAAATTATTGGGGGAAAAAATGGCCATTTTTTTTTTTTTTCAAAAAAAAATTATGGCCATTTTTTTCCCCATTCTGACCAGAAAATCAGAGTTCTCACTTTTTACGGCTGCTCTTTCATCTTCACCTAACACTTCATTTATAATGACTGTTTCATAATAACGGAAGCCATCACTCCATCAGAAGAAAATGATCCATTCCAAAGGTATAAGTTCGATTAACTCGGATAATCGGTACTCTACTGTATCTATATTTATATACATATATTTTTTTGCCATCGGGGGCGACACTATATTCTGAAAAAGCAGAATTCCTGTTTTCTAGTTTTTCTTTCTTGTTATAGGTTTGTCATGCTTTCAACATTTTTAACACTTTCCAACATAATTTTAAAGCGTTTATGAATTCGGTTTGCCTGTCTGTCCGTCCGTGCTCTAACTCGCGTAAATATACTCGGATTGCCATGAAATTGATACATGTTATTGATGCTTACTGTGGCATGTTCGATATTTAAAATGAAGTGTGTAACATTAACGGTTCGTTTACAGGAACAGTGTCAAAAGAATTCCGTTACATTACGGCCAATGGGTCAAAATCGCTTGCGGCGTATTTTAATGATATTACACTATTTTAAATATATTGAAACTTGTATATGTCGTAGGCTAATTGAGAAATCCGGCTCTTTGCAAAGAGCCGGGCTAATTGGAGAATCCTTCTCCCTTTTTCCAATTAGCCTGATATTTTTCAGGCTTATTGCAAAGAGCCTAGAAAGCGTTAGGCTAATTGAAAAATGACCACTTATTATCCGATCAGGGTGATATTTTTAGCTCACAGGCTATTCAGGGCCTGAGAGCTTATGTGCCCGCCGATTCTGTATGTACGTGTGTACGTACGTACGTATGTACGTAACACGATAACTCTTGATAGGAAAATCCGATTTGCTTCAATTTTTTTTTCTAGGTTCATTCTGATAAGGTGCTTCCCTGATTAGTTTTTGGGGTTCATTGGTTAAAGATAAAGGGGAAATGGGTTTTTCATGCAGAAATATTCGATTTGCTCCAAATTTGGTATACCGGTTTATTGTGTTAAGGAGCTTCTCTGGTTAGATTTGGAAGCTCATTATTTAAGTATAAAGGGGGGAAAGGGGGGCTACACCCCTTAATTTAGATAAATCGGTTTTTCATGATGAGTTATTCGATTTACTCCAAATTTGGTATACCAGTTTATTAAGTTAAGGAGCTGCCTTGATTAGATTTGGAGGTTCATTAGTTACATATAAAGGGAGGAAAGGGGGGCTATCCCCCCCCACCGTAATTTAGATAAATGGGTTTTTCATGCAGAAATATGCGATTTGCTATAAATTTGGTATACCGGTTAATTATGTTAAGCAGCTTCCTTGATTACATTTGGAAGATCATTATTATGTATAAAGGGGTGAAAGGGGGGCAGTTGCCTCTACCCTTAATTTAGGTAAATGCGTTTTTAATGCAAAATTATTCGATTTGCTCCAAATTTCGTATACCGGTTTATTATATTAAGGAGCTTCCCTGATTAGATTTGGAGGTTCATTAGTTAAGTACAAAGGGAGGAAAGGGGGGCTAGAACCCCCCCCCCTTAATTTAGATAAATGGGTTTTTCATGCAGAGTTATTCGATTTGCTCCAAATTTCGTATACCGGTTTATTATGTTAAGGAACTACCTTGATTAGATTTGGAGATTTATAGGTTAAGTATAAAGGAGGGACAGGGGATAGTGTCCCCTTAATTTAGATAAATGGGTTTTTCATACAGAATTATTCGATTTGCTTCAAATTTGATATACCAGTTTATTACGATATGGCTTCCTTCATTTGATTTGGAGGTTCATTGGTTAAGTATAAAAGGGGGAAAGGGGGGCAATTGCACCTCCCCTTAATTTAAATAAATGGGTTTTCATGCAGAATTATCTAATTTAGTTTAATTTTTTTTCTAGGTTCATTCTAATAAGGAGCTTTTCTGATTAGATTTGAACGTTCATTGGTTCAGCATAAAGTGAGAAATGGGAGAGCTAATACTCCCCCTTAATTTAGTGAAATGGTTTTTTCATGCAGAATTATCTGATTTGCTTCAAATTTGGTATACCAGTTTATTATGTTAAGTAGCTTCCCTGATTAGATTTGGAGGTTCTTTGGTTAAGTAGAAAGGGGGGCAATGGGTACTAATTCCTTCATTTATTTTTCGAGGTGCATTATTCTTTGAAATAAGAGTAAAATATACAATTAGTGTGAATAGCCTGTGAGCTCAATGCCATCAGTTTAACTGGGCAATTTTCTTTTTATTAGGTTTATTAACTCATAACCCTACCCAAACCCGAAAAATAAATTACAACAGACCGTACCCCGATCCGAGCAAGACAAAATAATTTCAGTCTACATGCAACCCGACCCGAACCTGAGAGTTCCATTTAAAAAAACCCGAAATCCCGAACCAAATTTGATAACCAACAAAAATATTCCAAAGATCCATAAGCGGATCCGAACAAGACAAATTAGTTTCTGTGGACACGCAACGCTACCAGAACCTAAAAATTCCATTCGAAGTCAACCTGAAACCCGTCCCGAACCAAATCTTAACCGACAAAAATATTCCAAAGAACTATAACCCGATGCAAGCCAGACAGACAAAATAATCTCCGTCCACCGGCAACCCGATCCGAACCTGAAAGTTCTAATTCAACTCAATCCGAAACATGGTTGTGGTCGGTTTTCGGGTTGACTTCAAATGGAACCTTCAAGTTCGGATCCGGTAGAAAAAAAAATAAACTAAATTAGATAATTCTGTATGAAAACCCATTTATCTAAATTAAGGGGAAGGGCAATTGCCCCCCTTTCCCCCCCCCCTTTTATACTTAACCAATGAACGTCCAAATCAAATGAAGGAAGCCATATCGTAATAAACGAGTATATCAAATTTGAAGCAAATCGAATAATTCTGTATGAAAAACCCATTTATCTAAATTAAGGGGACACTAGCCCCTGTCCCTCCTTTATACTTAACCAATAAATCTCCAAATCTAATCAAGGCAGCTCCTTAACATAATAAACCGGTATACGAAATTTGGAGCAAATCGAATAACTCTGCATGAAAAACTCATTTATCTAAATTAAGGGGGGGTGTCTAGCCCCCCTTTTCTCCCTTTATACTTAACTAATGAACCTCCAAATCTAATCAGGGAAGCTCCTTAACATAATAAACCGGTATACGAAATTTGAAGCAAATCGAATAACTCTGCATGAAAAACCCATTTATCTAAATTAAGGGGGGGGGGTCTAGCCCCCTTTCCTCCCTTTATATGTAACTAATGAACCTCCAAATCTAATCAAGGCAGCTCCTTAACTTAATAAACCGGTATACCTAATTTGGAGCAAATCGAATAATTCATCATGAAAAACCTATTTATCTAAATTAAGGGGGTAGTCCCCCTTTATTCTTAAATAATGAGCTTCCAAATCTAATCAGGGAAGCCCCTTAACACAATAAACCGGTATACCAAATTTGGAGCAAATCGAATATTTCTGCATGAAAAACCCATTCATACAAATTAAGAGGGGGGACTAGCCCCCTTTTCCCCCCTTTATCCTTAACCAATGAACCCCAAAAACTAATGAGGGAAGCACCTCATCAGAATGAACCTAGAAGAAAAAATTTGAAGCAAATCGGATTTTTCTATCAAGAGTTATCGCGTTACGTACATACGTACGTGCGTACACACGTACATACAGAATCGACGGGAACAGCCTGTGAGCTAAAAATATCAGCCTGATCGGATAATAAGTGGTCATTTTTCAATTAGCCTAACGCTTTCTAGGCTCTTTGCAATAAGCCTGAACAATATCAGGCTAATTGGAAAAAGGGAGATGGATTCTCCAATTAGCCCGGCTCTTTGCAAACAGCCTAGGCTGTTTGCAAAGAGCTGGATTTCTCAATTAGCCTACGACATATATATTACTGAGGTGTACTACTAAACGCTTATTGTAGAAACTCGTGTGCATAACCCTTGTCGTTCATTTACAGGGACACACTAAAGTATTTGGCTACAGCACTGCCCATGAAGAATTGTTGCTGAAAATGTGTTTTCCGTTGTAATACGCCTTTTTAAATTTAACTAAGTTTTTGCATATTACTTGGTGGTGTGTATAAATTCTATAGATCATATACAGGGCTATACAAAAGATCCCAAGTGCATTTCCGTTTAATGACAGAAATTGCTGAATGGGAGATTTCAACTGTGCTGGGTTTTAATTGAATTAACTCTTAGAATACTATGTAATATACATGTGAATCTATAGATCATATATAGGGCTGCACAAAAAAAACTTAGGATATTTTTCGTACTATTCATGGTAATTGCAGAATTTGGGTTTACAAATGCGACATGCATTTTCTAAAATCTTTATTTAAACATCTGACACGTTAGTAAATTATAAAGTTTTCTTTACAGTATTTTGAATGTGTTTGAAAGTGTTTCATAATCTATGCTGGACGCATAATTTTTCGTTTTTTTTTTTTTTTATTATTATTATTTCCAATTCTATAAAATAATATTGCAGCGCTGAGCCACACATCCTTACATATATTTATTCAGAAATCTTTCAATTATATCTAACCATTATATTTCGTCGGCTTTCCATTTTCTATCTCTCTTACGGTGTTACATTTCTGATGTAAGGTCATATTTTCAACATCACAAAAGCACAAAGGGAAATCGAGCTGGACTTCATTTCCATCTCTGTTTGACATGTATAACTGTTCAACATCCTTATTTGAATAACATTCATATAAAACAATAAAAGCCGTTTCCCTTCGCATTGTGTGTTCCCGCTCTTCCAGTAGTTATCAGAATCTCATTTGCGGTGTTATTAACCCTCCCGTTGTTTGCTCCTAACCAACATTGGGCATCCGTTTATATTTGGTGTCTGCCGCAGCTACTACCTATGATTACCGTTTCGCAATTATTTGTTCTTCCGCTTTTGGCAGCGGTATAATAATAAGCCGAAACGCTCTGATTGGTTACGCAAGTCATATAGAGGTTCAGTTGCAAGGTCGAGGCTGAAAAGGATGCATTGAATTGAAAATGGTTTCATACTAAAATTAGAATTAAATTTTCCTCATAACCCGCTGTTCTTTTTTTCCCATGCACTTCCACGCAGCTTTGTTAAAGTATTAGCGTGGTGAAAAGGTTTCACTTCAATTTTGTGTAATAATAATAGTATATATAAAAAAGAAAAATGTAGTACAGGTATGTTATTGCATTCGGATAAGCAAAAATGCCTTTATTTTGACACATTCACAAAATAATATTTTTTCAGAAGAGCATGAAAAATCCAGGTATTGTTATTCATATATGATATATTAATAAATCGAATAGCTGTTTTCTTTTTTATATAAAATGAAAGATTTTTCCAGAAAATGATATCACTCTTGGCCTTTTTCATGGAACTATTAACCCCTTAACAGTGACATTTGTTTCCTTACAAAAAAATTAAAAATGGGACTGTATACCACTTTTTCCATACTAAAATATTTACCTTACTTAATCGAAAAATATCTGACAATCAATAAAGATAAATTTACAGTTACAAATTAGTGGTATCAAAATGCTTTTAATAACGAAGCAAGCAAAGTGTTCTTGCCCGAATCCAGTTCAGGCCACACTGTTAAGGTCTAATAAAGAGGAACTGACATATCAGTAAAATAGTGAAGCTTCAACTGTAACCGCTATCACAGGTGTTGTTTACCGCCGGTGGAAACTTCCACCGGTAGATTTATATAGAACTTTCTCCCTTATTTAAACGCCTTATTATTGCAAAATTTCAGTCATAAATAATGGTGGAAACAGATTTTCATTTTTACTGGTAGGAGTCTACTTTGGCGGTAGTCAGGCCTTGCGTTTCCAGCATATTGTGAGAACCAGCGAAACAAACTGACAGTTTTACAAAGCAAACTGACACCAGTAAAAACAAATAAAAAATTTTACGACATTTTTGAGAAAAAATTTCCATGAATAAGACTATAGTAATGTTTTAATTTTGGGATAGGGTGATGATAACTCTTATGATTTTTAGATATTGCGATGGCAGTAAAAGGAATAAATATGACATTACAACAAGTGGCCGTTAATAACTACTACCAGGTTCATTTTAAAGCAATTAAAAATTTATTGAAACTCCGTTGGAGATGGGAGGCCCCTCAGATGGGACTTGTACAAGAAGGAAGCTAGAGAGAGTCTGCTAAATAACATATGCATATGAACAACGTTAATTATCGCCAATATATTCGCCACAATGGTTATAATACTGCAATTTGGCGTATTTCTCTGAAAAGTTTGTTTTATATGACCTGTGCTATTTTGGCATACTTAACTCGCACTTTTTGTATTCAAGCTGTATGGTGACGTATTTTAAGTCAAGACAATAGCAGGGGCTCATGAAGGGATATCGGAATTTTGTGACCGCGGTTTAAAAACCAAATAAGGAAAGGTTTATAAATTTTTGATTAGCGAGCAGAACTAAGAACTGATAGCGGCTTTCATCGAATACCAAATATGGTCATGAAAAGATCTGGTTCACAATCGAAACTAAAATCATGGCATATGGCTTTTAACGGTTAATTTAGGATGGGGTCATATATATATTACGAAAATAAGAATAGGGAATATGTATGTATGAAAAGGGATAATTTATCGTATCTTGAAATGTAATTACGCTTATATTAAATAAGAGAACATATTACATAAATGAAAAGGGGGGGTTTCTTTAAGTTATTATAAGATAGGACAGGTGAATAAAATTATGATAAGGGGAAAAGATTAATATATATGGTTTGATATCATAAAGACGTTTATATAAGACTAAATTTTCTATTCAATTTTATTGGCGGGATGTCTTCCCTGACAGTAATCCCAAACTGTTGATCCGACGTTAGCCGCCATCTTGTGACAACCTCCTCAGTTACTTCACTCGGAACTGGTAAACATTACACTATATGTCTCCTCCTCTTTATTCATAACTCCATTGCATTTTTAGCCGATTTTCGGGATAGAATATTAG
Source organism: Maratus speciosus (assembly GCA_963932465.1). Classification (NCBI taxonomy): domain Eukaryota; kingdom Metazoa; phylum Arthropoda; class Arachnida; order Araneae; family Salticidae; genus Maratus; species Maratus speciosus. Next base: position 168,549,499 of record OZ010790.1, on the reverse strand, counting down.
TCGTCAGGTGATAATAATTAAATATAACTCAAAATACGTAGAATTTATGAAAAAAAAATATTTGGATCTCTATTTTATTCTTAGGCACTCAGATGACAATATCTAAAGTTTGTTGGTAAATGGGAAGAAAATTGAGATAGTAAACTTTTATGAAAGATTATTTTATTATTGAGTGGAGAAAAATATTTTTTCCGAAGGCACTTAAAATGACACAATGGGAGTTAAGAATATTTAAATTTAGTTTGGCCAGGCCTAATATATTTTTCTATTTTCTTTTCTTCTTTTATTAAAGCTTTTGGTTAGTTAAGGGTGTATTCGAAAAAATATTTTCCCACCCTCAAGAACTCGAAATTTTCTGAGACATTTTCAGACACATTTTTAAAAGTAAAACCACGAAACTTGCTGAGGTGATATTTGAAGAGATGTATAAGAGGCCGTGTCATTTCAGTTTTAGCTCAATTAATTACAATTTGATTTTTAAGCAATTATTTTCTCAGTATGACCATTTTTTTCATCCCCAGATCTCCCGCTTCGGAAAATTCGGTTCAAAATGTCAACTTAGACAGCATTTTTTGCAATATTTTCTGCATTCATCAAAAAATCGACAAGCATGGCACATTATGTAGTTTCTAAATAAAAGAATTTGCCAGTTTGATGCGTTTGAGAGCAAAAATGAATTTAAAAATAAATCGAAAAATAAGCAGTTTGGATTGGAATACACCCTTAAGTTTTCACATTCATTTAATATTCATCAGTAACAAGAATTTTTTTTTTCGAGTTATATCAATCGATATGCTTGAAATGGTCACAAAAATTAGTTTAAATATCCACAACGACATGCCTAAAAACTGAGCTACTAAATCACAAAAAGGAGTGCTACTTAATAAAGTCAGATAATTTTAGGTAATGAAAATCAAACTCATTAAATTTCGATGCCAAGTTATTGTTTTCTACATACTTATTTAATACAATGGCACCTCACTTACGAGAGATTTATTTTAAGAACTTTTTGAGATACGAACATTTTAATATCGTATTTTGGTCTCTAGCTATGAACTTATTTTCCACTTATATAGAAAATTACTGTGAGATAAATACGGAAGAATAATTTTCACTTTCTTTGTGAGAACACTATAATAAGGCTTGAAAATGCTATGACGCGACTGTGACTGCGCAGAAAGAAATGCTCTGAATAGACTTAAAAAAGGGGGAAGTTAACGATGTAAACAATGCTGACTCCCGTGGCAAGATAATGCATCAGAAACTTAAGACGGTTAAGAGTATGGAAGTTCTTCATATACAAAAGGCCATACTAAATTTCATTCTTTTCGTGTAGAAAATATTCATTAAATCATAAAAAGTACCCCAGAAATGGGTGATGGTTAATAAATGACATAATAAAAAATATTTGTTTTGTCACAATAAAAAAAAAAAGAAAGAAAAAACTCATAATGTACATTTTGGACCGATACAGTAGTTTCAATAGCAGAAGTGGTTGGTTGGTTTATTGAGGTTTAATGGCATAAAGTCCATTTAGGGACATTCTGCGTCAAGACAAACTTAAACTTAAAACATAGAATGATATTTTAAAAAGTTAAAAAAGTAAAAAATGGTCATAATAATAATAAGGTAAGACAGACAATGTACTTAAATTAATAATGATATAAATATAATTAAATACATTTAATGAAGTCAGGATCACAGTTAAAGGGCACAAAGAAAGTTATTACAATTAAAATGTGTAAAAGTTGTAAAGTAATTAGTGTTTAAAACAAGGCATAAAATGTTGTACAAATACTTTATAAAAACAAGTTTAAAATCCACAGATTATTAAATTACAATGTAAAATCATTTTGGCACAAAATCTTCAAAAACAGTATTCTCGTCATCTGCAATTGAGTCATAGGATTGTGATTCCATAGCCTCTTCCACATGTGTTTGAAACTGTTTGGGATCTTTTATATTACTAAATGATGTGTTAAGGTATGATTTTTTTCTATTGTTTCCTCACAGTTTTCCACTGTGAAGAGGTTTCATTAGAGGTCTTATTTCTTTCTTTCTGTTCACAGGAGTTTTGTTTTACATTCTCAGTTGGAAAAGTATCAAGTTTCTGCAATGTGTTTGTAGATGAAACAGAAGCTTTATCAGTTTTATGTTCAGTTGACCTTTTGAACTGGGTAGAAGATTTTTATGGTTGACTAGTTAAGTATCCTATTTTGACAGGTTCGGAGGATGGTGGCAAAAGTTCTAATTTTGGGTTAGCATATCCACTAGTTGTACAACAAACATCACGGGTTTTTCTCTCTGAAATGCTGGATGATAGTATTGTTGGTGAATTACTTGGTGGAAAAGAGAAGTCAGTCTGGATACTTATGTGCCTTACAGGTTTTGATTGTTTCCTGAGTAAAGTGGAATAAGAGGCACCAATAGATGGGGTTCTGGATTGAACAAGTTTGTGAGTTTCGGGATAAGAAAGTTTTTGACTTATTTTAACAGCGAGTATTCATTTTTCATGGATCCAATTTGGACAAGAGCGAGAGTAGGCTGCATAGTCACATTTACAATCTGCACAGCACCCAGCTTTTTCACAGGGTTTACTATCAAGTCCGGATTCTGCACAACGTGCGCAGGTAACAGAACCAAGACAAGTTGTCATACTATGGCCATAATGCTGACATTTAAAACAACGGGGAGGGTTAGGGATTTAAGGCCGGACTAGACAGCGTAGCTTTAATTCTAGTTGGAAGAGTAGGACTATTGAAAGTGAGAATAATGTGCTTCGTCGGAAGCACTTGCACATTTCTACGGATAGTATTACGCCGAGCATCTATGACATTTTGATCTTTTAAATTCTGTAAGAACTCTCCTTTTGTACATAATAAAAGTTCTGGTTCAGATAGAAAACCACGGCTTCTATTCAGAGTTTGATGTAGCTGAGCAGAAACAGAAAAAGAACCTATTGTTGTACAATTTGACAAAAGTTGCAACTGGCTGGATGAAGAAACCTCAACTAGCAAAATCTCCCAGATGGCAATTTTTTCAGTGAATGACCAGACCATCCCCCAAAACAGATTGCAATATTTTTGCAATCAGGAATGGTGAAGTTCTCTTAAATGACCTATCACACAGACTATCGGTGCCTTTGATAACAAAGAAACGAATGAATAAATTAATCTGAACAGTCTGTTGCTTTCCACTTGGGAGGGAGTTAGAAGGAAATGAAGTTTTTTCATCCATATTAGAAAAAAAAATAATTCAGACACCGGCCGCACCACGCACTACCGAGTCCAACAATGGGATGCATATTCGTGCACCAGTGCTAACGAGAGCCTATACGGTCACAAGACACTCCTATGCCAGTCTCCACCCTTAACAAGATGGCTATTAAGTACTCGCGCACTTGATCCTCAGGCAGTGACAAGTCAGCTGACCAGCCGATTGATGTATATGGGACCAATATGCACCTCCCGTCTACCTGAAGCAGAGGCCAAAGCAGTGTGTTGGTTTCCCTTAACTGCCAGGATCCCCTTTCCAGGGACACGGGTAGCCACGCACGGCAAACACGTCAGTGGTTTGCAATTCTCGCTAAATTGATATAGACAGGATGACATCGGCTCGTGCAGAATTGCCCTCACTTCCGTAGAGAAACCACAATGAGATTGAAACAAAGAGGAAAGAAAGGCAAGAGAAATAAGAGAAAAGGGGAAAAGAGAAAGCACGCTCAGGTGCCCGGGGTTGCGAAGCCCGCGAATACCTAAAGAAGGTATCCCTATCGGGGATTCATTAGGAGAAGAAAAACGCATCGTATCTCGCAGGATTAAGTATCTTTTAGCTTGAACCTCATATGCAACCGTCAATTTAGAAGTGTCTAGTAATGTTACCAAACCTAAATTACCATACTATAATAACAAAAGGAAAGCCTTATAAATTTATTTTGAGACATCGAAAATGCAAAATCAACTATTGAAACTTACCAAAATCTCATTTACTTATTTGATCTCATTTATTCTTCATTTAATCTCATTTATTATATTCATTTTAATAATTAATTCTCATTCATTATTTAAATCATATTTATTGTCCCTTCCTTCCGAGCTCTTAAAAGAGTCACTTGAAAAATGACTTTAAAACATATAGGGACTGTATTGCATCATAATCTTTCATTTTTCTGTATTTCTTCACTACTCTTCCTAGAATATCGAACGCTTGGCGATGAAATTAACACCAGTTAAACGCATGGATCTGAGGTACGGTGTTACATAAGGTCTCAGAATTGTAAAATTTGGATTAGTTTCCGATATATTATTATTTTTTAATTTTCAATGACATTTTCATAAAAGTGGCAACTAAATGACTCCATTTTTGCAGATAAAAGAGAGAAGAAAGAAAACTCTTGGGAATTTTAGATTATTGACATTTTCTCATTGAAATTGATGAGAGAAATTGTTTTCTATTTAAAAAGATAGAGAAAAAATCTTGGTTAAATTAAATTTTCCAAGAAAAATTCATAGAATTAAAACGTATTTTTACATATTCAAGCTTCATAAATCAATTTATTCTACAGAAACAACAATTGCCTGCCGACATATTGATTTCAGCTTTGCATTCATCCAAGGAGGAAGGTTTAAACTCGTTACATTATTATTGACCCCTGTTCACAAGAACTGAATTTAGAGTAAAAGCATATACTATTTTCAATTAATTATTTTTGAAAGATGGCTGTTAAAACGCTTCACAAAGATGTAAAAGTAAAATGGTTTATCGGGTAAAAGTGACATTTTTTTTCTCCTTGTAAATAATTTATTTTAATTCAAAAAGCTAAAATAATTGTTTATACGTTTATCAAAGTGACATCATTTTCATTCCACCAGCTCTGACATTACAGACCAAATCTTTATAAACAATATATACTTTTGACAAATAAAATTTTACCTAAAAAATCATGTAATCTGCAAAATGTCCTTTTCACAATTTCTTTTTGACCTATAAATACTACTTTGTAAATACCTTGTAAATACTACTTTTATTTGTAATTTATCATTCTTTAAAATTTATATTAAGAGTTTCTTCTAAATGTAGAACAATATTGCATTTCTTTTTTCCTGAAAAAAATGGCAGAACTCATGCAATGTAAATTTTAAATACAGCACATCAGGTGGCGACGCAACTCTTATTGTTTAAAATTTCCAATTTTCAGAAATAGGGAGAATCGTTTATGGAATAGCATTGTTTCTATGAAGCAAATAAAACATTCTTACACCACAGTGTGCAACGAAATATTTACTATGCATTATAATTATAAAGCTCCTCTGAAAAATCCATAACACATTTCTAGTTTCTTATTTTTTCATTTTTAATTTCCTGTGTTCAGTTTTATATTTTCTTTTCTATTTACTTTTACGTACATGATTTCATTTTAATCATACATATATATGAGTTAAGCGATTTTATAGCGTTATGAGTACCAATGAGAACAATATTGTGCGGTGTTATTTTTGCACAAGTGTTGTTTTGGTTACGAACTCTTCAAACCATACAGATATCACTTAAATTTTTATATGGTTGCAAAGATTTACCTTTTTACTAGCAAATTTCTAACGTACGCAAATCATTAATGACTTTTTTAGTTTTGTAAAATATGCTGAAGCTTGCTCAAATACACATTTCTGGTTCCTATATGCTTTAATGGGCATTCCTTTGTAGTACTGTCAACCAGTTACAAAACTTACTCCTTATGCATTTCAAAGAAAAATTATAAAAATTGAGAAAATTTTCTACTACTTTAAACTTTTCTTCGTGAAGCTTTTGTATTATCAATGTATTGGACGTAATTATGCGGATAATTAGTTTTCCTTTCCAAAATCGCAATGCTCCCGTCTACATACATTTCTGCACCACTGTCATCATTTTCATCGAACAATAGTACCCACCAAATGCGAAATTGATTTCATGCACGTTCTAGAATAGAAAGGAACTTTATCACTTGTAGGCTTTCCCTACCATATAAAGCTATATTTCCATTAAGATATTATTTTGCCGCCAATGAAGAATATTGTTTGGCTAAGTACTGATAATTTTTAATTTTTCAGAATAAATTTTATTGAAAATATAGATACTAGAAATGTTTAACAAAATTATTGATAACTATAAAAACGATAATCACTTTAATGAATAAATAAATTTCAGATGATGTTACTTTTCGTTATTTTTTTAACTATTCAATGGCAATTTAAGATACACAAACATGATACGTCTGATTAATTACTTAAACAGAAAAACCTAATTTTTTCAGACACTTAAAAACATTTAAAACACATACAAAAATTGCTAAAAAATAGACGTTTCGCGATCAGCTTCAAAGCTGTAGCTTTAAGTACACACATAACGTACATTAAAAACGATGATAAACGATTTTACAAAAGAACCTGTAATCCACCAGTTAAAGTCAAAGATCAAGTCAAAACTGTATACTCTGATGGAATGAGGTTTTCTTCGTTCAAAAGGTCGTATTTTAACTCTGTTAAGTGTCTGAAATAATTTGTTTTTTAATTTAGTGATAAGGCTGATTTTATAATTTTTATGTTTATTTGCTCTATTATCGTTTCATTATTATTCTTTCTTTCCTTTTTAGATAGAAATCCATTGTTGAAGACAACTGCATAAATACTACATCATGTCAGCTGGTGAGTAAATAAAAATGATTATACATGTCATACATTTAAGCATGATAACTTACTAGGTAATGTTAATTAGAAAATATTACTATGTTGCAAAAATCTATGTTGGAATTATTAAACTAAAGTAATATGCATTGCATTAATCAGTAATTGGGGGTAATACGGTCTGTGTGATAGCACCGTGTCTATTGGTCGACTACTGAGATTTTTTTTTTTTTTTTTTTTTTATGAAGAAAAGACCATATTTTAGAAACGTCTTTTGCTCAAATATTCTCTTGAAAACGGATTTTTTTGTCGTAAGTTGGATGTTCAAAGTACATATCTGTACAATTTCATACTAATACTTAAATAAAGAAGCTTTACTGGGTTCATTAAATAAATTCAGTATCTGAGATAGGAGGTCTTCGGTTAGGTATTGCTTTTTTACTTCCCCAGTTATTAGTTAAGAACAATATTCTTTGTATGCAAAATTTATATACATATATATAATTTACATATATATACATATATATAATATACATATAATAATGTATATATACATATATATACATTATATAATTAATACATATTCTTTAATTCATCGTTTTATATTTCTTTTAATAGCATTTTTTTACCGATTTTTTTTCTGTTAAATCTTTTCAAAATGTAATAAAAGTTTACAAAAGAAAAAAAATCTTCTAGAATAATTTAATGATGAATTTAACAAAAAGCTTATCTCGATTTTTTTTTTTTTCGCAATTTGGCTTTAAATATGGATATTGCCGATACTAAGCGAGAAAATTTCATATCTTCTTTATATCAGGAGGAAAACGTGTATATCAGAGGATTTTCTTGGAAGTTCAACATTTCGAAACGCCGTTTTATCCATTCCCTTGAAATAGGAATTTTCAGAATTAAACCCTTTCCGAAATTCACCCTGTAGCTAATAATATAAAGCTTACTCAAAATCTGTCAAAACACAAAATCAACACCAAAAACAAGCTGAAACCTAAACCTTTCAATATGGTCGCCTTTCTCATTTATTCGGATAAAATAATGAACATTAAAAAAGCTGTAAGAATTTCAATAATACAAAATATAAATTTAGATGTGATGAGTATTTAAAACTATTTTATCTATCTCAAATTAGTTACACTGCACAAGAATCCGAATAAATTATCCGGAAGAAGAAAAGCTGCTATTACAGCTTATACAAGCTAGGCTAAATAATGATGATCCAAAAAACATTAAAATAATGTTTACCTACATTTTGAAATTGAAAACACTTCCTACATTAAAAAGCACAAGCATTCAAAATATAGACCTAAGCTAAATTTTCTAGGAATAAAAAAGTTATTTCGCTGCATTGAAAATAGTTTCTGTTTGTCTAAGAAAATACTTTTTTAGCAAAGGAGCGTTGATTGCAGAAAATGTGTAGGATTCCGATAGTTTTTATACCGCTTTCCAGTTTATAAATTTTCTTTCCAAAACAAAAATCGAGGCGCATTTTATCAGTTTCTTATTTTATTTGTTTAAAACTCTTCTCATTTCATTATCAATTGCGGTTATAATAATAATTCAATAGTCATCGAAATAGAATAAACAGTAAACGAATCGCATAATTAAGAATACTCACTCATTATCCAATCGTAGAAAGAATTTTATTATCGTACAAATCAGGGCAAATAATGATAATTCAAGCAATAAAAAGAATATTGACCCTCCACCAATTTGTAAACACTTCCTTCCGTAAAATGTGCAAGCATTCAAAATATTCTCTTCAAGGCTGGGACTAAAAAAATGTTTCTCTTTTGACTGTGTAGAAGTAGATAATATCTGTTCACCTGAGAAACTACTTTTTCAGCAAGGGTTCGTTGGTTGCAGAAAAAGTAGGATTATCCTTTGCATTTTTGTTATCTGAAATCTTTAGTTATTTTCTCTTTTCTATTTGCAGCTAAAGCAAATATAGTAAATGAAGCAAAAAAAATTTCAATGATACAAATTTCTGTTTATGTATGCCGGTTCTTTAGAAGCATTTGATGTATCTCGGTCGAATTACTGACACTGCACGTGAATTCGAATCATTATCCAATTGCAGAAAAAAAGCTTTTAAAGGCTGCATAACCTAGACCAAATAATAAGGATCGGGGAAAAAAAAGAAAGTTCCATTCTTTGGATTTGTAATAACATTCTACCGTAAAAGGTATAAATATTCAAAATATATTTCCACTTTTAAATTTTCGATTCATATTAAGATGATCCAGCTGACCGTTGTGATAATTTCTGTTCGCCTGAGAAACTACTTTTTCAGCAAGGGTTCACTGGTTGCTAAAAAAGTAGCATTATGCTTTGTATTTTTGTAATCTGAAATCTTTAGTTATTTTCTCTTTTCTGTTTGCAGGTAAATCAAATATAGTAAATGAAGCAGTAAAAATTTCAATAATACAAAATTCTGTTTGTATATGCCGGTTATTTAGAAGCATTTGATGTATCTCGGTCGAATTATTGACACTGCACGAGAATCCGAATCATTGTCCAATTGGAGGAAAAAAACTTTTAATGACTGCATAACCTAGACCAAATAATAATGATCGGAAAAAAACTAAAGTTCTATTCTTTCTATTTGTAAACACATTCTTTCGTAAAAGGCATAAATATTAAAAATATATTCCAAAGTTTAAATTTTCGATTTATATTAAGATGGTCCGCTGACCGTAGTGATAATGGTTGTTCGCCTTAGAAACTACTTTTTCAGCAAGAGTTGAAGAAAAAGTATAATTCTGATGCATTTTATATTTTCTAATATATAAAGTTTCGTTATTAATACATATATGACGAAGCATTAGGGTTATTAGTCCTATTTTTTCGTAATATTATTTATTTAAAATTCCATTTCTTATACCATTATGAATTTAGCTCAATTATCATAGCAATGATCGGAAAGCGTTACAAAAAGCACAAACAATGAAGGTTATATATACACAGAAGCATGAATAAAGTGACTCAGATTATTTTTTTACTTTCTCTGAATGATAATAACACAGAAACAGTTAAGCAACATTTTCTGGGATTTTCTTTATTTGAAGCTGTGACAACAACGTTTGGTTTGAAAGAGAGCGTAAAACAATATGTACAAATTACTTTTTTTTATATACTTAGCAGCTACTAGCGTCAGCCAGCAATGAAATTGTATGTGGAATGGATAATGGTAGACTAGAGTCCTGCGCTGAATTGGGTAATCTGTTATACTCATGGCCGGTAGTATTGGATTCGTATCGAATTGGCTATATTTTTTACTGATGATTGAGTTTCAGCACTACCCTCTAGACTTCAATGCTTTTTCGCTGGGGTTCATGACAAACGGCAATCATAACTTTTTTAACCCAAGAGTGAAAGTTACATTACCAGCTAACTACATTATTCCATTTGTTTGTGATGTCTAATTAATATTAACATGTAAATTAACATTGAATCGTGAAATCTGGATGATAAAAATTATAAATTTTTAAGTTGTGTCCTTCTTCTATAAACGTAGCGATATAAGCTACAAAAAACTTGTACAAACAATGGCGCATCTTGGATCTGCCTGAATGATAAAGCGTATTTTATTTATAAACTATACCTGTGACGTAAAACACTTAAAATATGCATTTAACACCAATCGAATTAATGAACAACGCTATCCTTTCAGTTAGTGCTGAAGTAATACTTCAGTAAAGCAGTCTAAGTCAACATATGAAATTATACTGAAAATCCCGTTTATACTTAATATTTATAACCCCAAATAAAACCGAGGAACATAACGGCTTACTTCCTATCTCATATTTCAACGGATTCCGTCCATACATGTAATGAATTTTCTGTTCTCGAGATCTGCGAAACGTAGACGAATACTTGAGTATTATATGGCAAATGCTTAGGTACTTCCTGTGGCGGTTACAGTACACACCATTTAAATTCAGCAATCGTGACTGTAACCTTTAAATCTTAAGGCATTAGCATACATCTGCCCTTGTTTCCATGGCGCCCACAATCGTAAAAGTTACATCTGGCTAACTCTAAACAGGCGAAAATGCAAAATTGGTCAGTAAATCGAAGTGAATTCTCCAAAGTTGAGATGGACTATATTCTTATATTGTTTGTACATTTTAATAACTCTGCAAAATACTCGGAAGTTATAAAATTTTATAAACTTGGGTCGAGAAGGAAGATATTTGTGATCTGTAAACTAATGTACTAGTATATATGGTAAGACAAAATCTGATTTGAAAAGAAGAGATTAAATTCAAATTAAGGTGCCGACAGTACCCTTTGAATAAAAGTTTTAAATTTATTTTTCCGGGAAAATTATTAAATTATAATGGTCTATAAAACTAATTCAGTGGGGGTAAAAAAGTTATTTTAATTAGATGGTTAAAATATTTACGTTGAAATCTGCAATAACAATCTGCATGTTTGTCTATAAACAGATATTTTTTTAAACAGGAAGTCAACTTTTGTGCCTCAGCGTAAGACTTTTTTAGGCAGGGTAAATAATTTAAATATAAAAATAATAGAATACTGTATAAATAAAATTCTAAGTTATTTTAGTGTATTTTCCTGTTTCATTTCAACGATTTTGAGTCGTATTGGAGTATAAGGACGTTTATCAGTAGACATTAATGAAGAAAAATTATTTAAAAAGATAAAAGGTCTTGTAACAGGTGTATATCTGCGAAATACGTCTGTTTTCAAACCGTATTAGTTACAATAATGATTTTTGTAAGTATTCGTGCAGATCTCCACCAATAACAGAAAAATGATGAAAATAGCAGGTAGTAAGTGACATTAAAAAAGCTAAGTTATCCATCACATTAAACTTCCAAATATTATGCACACCTCGTATTGAAATAAACGACGCGTCTACCTTTATTCGCAGATCGTTTACAATAAAAATAAAACTAAAGAACAGGAATTCTGCTTTTTCAGAATTTAGTGTCGCCCCCGGCATTCCCATTACTTCATTTTCTTCTGATGGGCTGATGGCTTCCATTATTATAAAACAGTCGTTATAAATGAAGTGTTAGGTGAAGAATAAATACGCTGCAAAATAAAATTTTGTAAAATACGGAAATCGTGACGCCAATACTATTTACGCATTTTTGCGGGGTCTTTAAATATATATATATCTATATCAATTTCAGTTATCACTTTTCAAAGGTACATTTACATCAAGAGGAGATATTCTCGATTTATTTCAATCTACAGTAAACCAGTAGTACTTACCGGAACGGGATACGAACTAAGGAACTGTATCTTAATCAGTATATCAAGGCCCCTTGCTTTTTTTTTAAATACTTTAATTTAAAAATGTAAATTCACACAAAATCGGCTTAATAATATAAAATCATACAAATTTAAGGTTCGGTTGAAAAAAGAAATTAGAGCATTCATAGCATAACCAGTGTAAGCTGCTGAAGGCACCGAGGCCTCCAACTCTAGGTTCGTTTGGATAAATTGTCATTTAAGAGTAAAAAAATATCATGCAAATTCTAGGGAGTGCGCTTCCGAAGGCAGTAGTGTCTTCAACTTTAGGTTCGTTTGGAAAGATTTTCTTAAAAAATATAAAGTCATTCAACACTGATTGCAAATATATATTTAAGGTATCATGTGCCAGAGCAGGAGGTTTAGTTAGTAGCTTTATAAATACATGTGGATTATAATAAGGTCAATTTTCTAACGTTAGTTTTATTAAGAAGATTATAAAGCATATAAACTATCATGGAAAATAATTAAACATTCATATGTAAATTATCCGATCTCTCAAGGGTCATTCCATGTCAGTTCAGGCAGGCATGTAACCCACCATCACAGATTTTGATGAAACTGCGTGTGTTTGTTCCTTTTATTAAGATATGATTCCCAGTATTTTTTTTTTACTCCTTGGTCAAATAATTTCTGAGAAAAAAATTGTCAAAATTTTGAAAACTGCCATCAGTTGGCATTCTTGACTGCTCGATTTTCAAATGTAGCATGACATAAATATGATCATATTTCAATATCTATTCCACAAATCATCTTCAAATAATTTATGCATAATATATAGGGTACGTATTTTATGAAAAAAAATACTGTTACGCTTATATAACATTTTAAGTGTGTCTAAAAAAATGTTTAATCTTTGAAGTCGTGATTTTTTTATGAAAAATAATGCATTACCTAAAATAGCATTATTAACAAAAGGCGGTATTTTTATTAAATTTATTTTTTGTGGGGGATATACTTAAAGGTGTCCTTTACCTGATTCTGAAATAAAAGTAGTGGGATTTTGGGTGTTTTTAGTAGTATTTCATTATTAAAAATATTTTTAGGCGTATTTCAAATCAAATCAAGCAGAGTCATTCCATGTCAGTTCGCCTAAGATATTTAATTCACTGTCACAAATTTCAATGAAACTGGGTATGTTTATAGCTCATTTTAAGACAGGATCAAGGAAATTAAAGGTGATTACAAGTAAAATATTTTTTAAGATAAAAAAAATATCTAAATTTTGAAATTTTTTTAAAAATGTTTTTAATGGCAGATCTATATTCAAAGACTGCATAAAAAAAAAGTCATTTCAATATAAAATCACTAAATAAGTTTCAAATAATGTATATGTGACAAATAATGTAGGCAGATTATTATTTATTGTTGTTTGTCATGTTTAAATGCTAAGAGTGTGTTTAATCTTGTGAATTCTTAAAATCAAGAATTTTGTGAAAAATAATGTGTTAATCAAAAATTTATTATTAACCGAAGGCAGGCTGTTATTACTTTTTTTAATTGTACGTAAAAATATCTTTTCAATAGTTATAAAATAAAAATAGTGAAAATATGAGCAATTTTAACAAAATTTTCATAAAATGTGAATGTTTAATGATAAATATTGAAGCTTTTCATGCTAAGATGTACTAAAATGACTACGATATCGTGTATTTCTACTCTTGCTTAAATATAATACATACAATAATAAAATAACAAATATTATTTACAGCAATAAAAATTAAATTAAATAGTACCAGTTCCTTTACTAACACTACATTGCTCAACAGCCGACTTAAAATCAACAGCCCGCACTCTTATTGAAAAATACTTTCAACTGTTCAAATAATAAATAAACTGCATTTAAAAATTTTAATATCAACTTATTATCGTAAAACGATAATAATAACTAAACAACATGATGAATTTATAAATCAGCTTTTAATTGAAAAGTCATGAAATGGTCCCTTTAAATATTGTTGTTCATCGAGTCAATCAAAACAAATTATATAAAAAAAATAGTGAGCCTAATATGCTGACTGCAATGACACTTCTAACAAAACTAATTAATTCATTACCATCTGAAATCAAACCCGAAAGATCAAAAGAAAAAAAAAATCATCTGTAGTGTGAATGTGACATACTCAGTGGTTGTTGAGGTATGTCTTTGTGACATTTTCACCTGTACTTCAATAAAATATAAACGTGTAAGCTTTTTTCATTCATCCAAATTAACACTAGAACGGCGGCGAGGGGTCATTTTGACCCTTTCTGAATGAATACATGTCGATTCGAACCAGAAATTTCTTTGTAATATAAGATTAATATATGCTGGACAAAAATAACTTAAATAAATAAGTTAAATAGTTTTAAGGAAAAGTTCTGATGTGAAATATTTTTTTTTTTTTTAAACTTGAGTGAAAATTCCCTCCGTTCTAGTGTTAAGTAAAACAATTATAAAATTTTGTTGTCAGATGTTAAATTTTTCGTTACATACTATTAGATAAGTTCTTTACTTTTAGACATTATTGACATAATATCATAAAATTTGCTATATGTATTTTCTGTAAGTGTATAAACAATATATATATGCTTTATTAAACATAAATGAATAATTTTTAAATAATTTGTTTGAGAACAGGGATATATATACACACATATATATGTTGAAAATCCATCTTTCAGTAATATTGTGATGAAATAAATAAAATTACCGTAATTTCCGGTGTATAGCCCGCGGATCATACAATCGTGTTTCGACCCAGAAATTTTTAAAAATAAAATGTAACTTTTTAGATCACAGTAAATATTGGTCTTCAAATACTGAATAAAATTTCTGGGTCCAAACTGAATTGTTTGATCTGCGGGCTATACACCCGAAATTACGGTACATATCATTAGAAACTGAATAAAGTTACAAAAGTGCAACTCATTAAGTTTTAAATATTTTTTTAGATATAGTTATTTGAAAGATATAAATATAATGGATTATGCATTTTTTGCATATATTTAAAGCACAATACGTCAAAATTTTCTTCAACAGAGTGAAATTTGGTTTTTTTTTCAATATTAGCAGCTCAATGCTAAATTTTCAATATTAACAGCCAAATATGAGTTTAAAGATTAGGACTGTCATTTTGAAAATTTCTATTGGGCGGTGAGGAGCTAGTGATTTTTCTCTTTTTTGGAAAGGGATAATTGCTCTTCGCCCTAGAAGTTTTACTAAAAAACAATATTGTTTATTTTTTTCCTTAAGAAATGAACATAAAAGATAATTTGAAAAATAAAATAAATGTATAAATAAAAATATTTCCAGGGATGATACATTGGATAGGTTTTACATTTGAAAATATTGATAATTTTAAATATGATTTAAATACTACTAAAACCAACCAAAATCCCACTATTTTTATTTCAGATCCAGTTATAATGTAGTATTATGTACAATTTAAAATTAAAAAATTAGTCATAGAAACTTCGCCTCTGATTGATAAAGATTTTTTAATAATTTCATTATTTTTTGTAAAATATTTTTGATTTCAAAGATTATACAATTTTTTAGACACATTTAAATACTTTTTAACATTACAGCAATATTTTTTTCATAATCTACATACTTTATTTACCTTGCTTAAATTATTCGAAGAAGTTTTCTTTATTAGTTTTTGAAATATGATTTTATATATAAAATGAGGCCTTTGAAAATTGAACAATCATTAATGGCAACTCGTGGCATTTTTCCAAAATTTTGATAATTTTTTCTCATATGTTCACTATTTTTATTTTATAACCATTTAAAAGATATTTTTACGTACAATTAAAAAAAAAGCAATAACACCCTGCCTTCGGTTAATAATAAATTTTTGATTAACACATTATTTTTGACAAAATTCTTGATTTTAAAAATTCATAAGATAAAAGACACTCTTAGTGTTTAAACATGATAAAAAACAAGAAATAATAATCAGCCTACATTATTTGTCACATATACATTATTTGAAACCTATTTAGTGATTTTATATTGAAATGACTTTTTTTTTTTTATGTAGTCTTTGAATATCGAATTGTCATTAAAAAAAATTGAAACAATTTTTCAAAATTTTGATATTTTTTATCTTAAAAAATATTTTACTTAGGATCAAGAAAATTAAAGGTGATTGCGTCTTAAAATAAGCTATAAACAAACCCAATTTCATTGAAATTTGTGACAGTGATTAAATGGCTTAGGGGAACTGACATGGAATGACTCTGCTTGATTTGATATGAAATGCACCTCAAAATATTTTTAAATAGGGAATACTACCAAAAACACCCAAAATCCCACTATTTTTATTTCAGAATCAGGTAAAGGACACCTTTAAGTATATCTCCCATAAAAAATAAATTTAATAAAAATACCGCCTTTTGTTGATAATGCTTTTTTTGTTAATGCATTATTTTTCATAAAAAATTCACGACTTCAAAGTTTAAATATTTTTTTAGACACACTTAAAATGTTATAAGCGTAACAATATATTTTTTTCATAAGCTGCGTACCCTAAATATTGTGCATAAATTATTTGATGATGATTTGTAGAGTAGATATTGAAATATGATTATATATATGACATGCTACATTTGAAAACCGAGCTATCAAGAATGCCAACTGACGGCAGTTTTTCAAAATTTTGACAATTTTTTCCCCAGAAACTATTTCACCAAGGAGCAAAAAAAAATTACTGGTGATCATATCTTAATAGTAAGAACAAACACACGCAGTTTCATTAAAATCTGTGATGGTGGGTTACATATTGATATTTTACTGCCTGATTTGGCGTGGAATGCCCCTCAATTTTTTAAAGACCTTGGTTATATCGCGCTCTTTTCTTGTCTCCTGTTACGGGCGATATAACAAGGGTTCGCTGTAATGGTTTGCATATGAAGGTATAATAATCAAATCATTCAAGAAAAATAAAAAATGCTTTACTAGAAGATGTTTAAAAAATATACGTTAGTTTATTGAAAAATAAAATTAGCGTTTAACTGGATAAAAAAACTCAGCTATGCATTTAAAAATGTGGGAATTTTTATTTGTTGCTTATTTTTTTCCAATTCAAATACTATTTTAAGGGTATTTTCTACATTCTCGGGCGAACATTGACGAACGCCTTTTTATACGAACAGGAAGAGGATCCTTATGACCTCGGAATCGCTAATTAATAAAAAAAAAATAATGTAGTGTTTTCTATTTAAAAAAAATATATATATATAAAGTTTAAACACTTTTTTCTTGCGACAACATTTTTTTTTTTTTTTTTACTTTCTCACGGTTTCCAAATAAACTACTCGATACATCCAAATAAATTTTTTAGATATTGTCCTTATGACCTCGGAATCGCTAATTAATAAAAAAAAAATTAATGCAGTATTTTCTATTTAAAAAAAAATATATAAAAACTTTAAACACGTTTTTCTTGAGACAACATTTTTTTTTACTTTCTCACGGTTTCCAAAAAAACTACTCGGTACATCCAAATAAATTTTTTAGATATTGTCCTGTATATATGTATGGCTATGGTTCAAATCGACAATATATAATACGTTTTGGTATAATCTATTTTTTTGCTCCGTTAAATAAATATATCTGTTTTTGCTACCTTTTTTAAAAAAGATAAGCTCAATTTTGACAAAAAATGACAAAATTGTTATTTTTGTCGGTTCCAACCCCGACTAACAGGTAATGAAACTACGGATAATAAAGCTGGTTAAATCTTCCATAAAATACATTTCTGATTTATAGCTGAGCTGGAAAGCGGAGCGAAAGCTCAACTTGATGATAAGTTCGATATCTATGAAATAACTATGCGCACGCGCAGCCATGATTTTATTCGTTTGTCGTCTGCAGTACTTAATTGTTGGAAGTTAGATATAATTCGATTTATTTATTCTCCATTATTTAATTTATTAATTGAAGTTAGTTATTTAAACAAAATCAGTTCTTTAAGAACTTATATTATTTGGGAAAATGCCACGTTGGCATTCTAATTATTGCAGTTTTCAAAACTGCAAAAATAACTCTCTATCTGAGAGAACTTATTTTTTTCGCTTCCCAAAAGAGAAAAACAGGTTAGTTTTGTGTTTTATTACAATTTATAAAAAAGTTAAAATATTATTTAATATATATTATTAAATGTCAGTGATTTTAATACGTTCTATTTTAATTATGTTTTTGTAATGCAATGAACAAGGGCATATAAAAATTAGTTAATGTATGCTAAGATAGAATTTTACAGCAGCGTTTTTAATTCAATTCCTGATAAGATAAAGTTATAAAAATTACATAAACATGTGTATTTCCAATGAGAATTAAATGTTTTATTACGCTTAGAGTTTAAGTATAAATTATATAATTAATTTTAAGGCATATTTTTTATTTACCGGGCGCAGGCGATAAATTGCCAAATATTCTCTTGATCGAATTGTATTTATAATATTTAAAATAGAAGCATTTCATTCATTCCATTTAAAACTCATTTAATTTTACATTAGGATCCACTTTAATTTAAAATGCAAGCAGTAATTCTTGTACTATTAAACCAGCAATAATTGATTATGTATAGTTTTAAATATTTTGAGAATTTTAGACAACAGCTTTAAAAAAATTCCTAAAATCGACAAATTACTTTTTTTTTTAAATCTAGAAATATGTCGGTCATTGTGTCATATCCGGGAAAAATAGTTTTCATGGGATACCTGCACTTCGCACAGGTGAATAACATTGCAGAAAGCATACAAAGTATAGAAAAAACTTCAAAAATTGGAATAAAATATAAAATATTTACATGTAGTACGTGATATGCTCAATTAAACACCGGTTCTTCGCAGGTGTAAAATGGATAACTTTCCGTAATCGGGCCGATAGCCATGATTGGCGTCAAATGAGAAAACAGTATACAATTGTAACTGTATAAAAGTTAAATAATGGTTAGAAAATGAAAGTAACTTTTATCGAAATAACCCAATTGCGGAACATTCTCGAAATTTGAAAAAGGCTTATGAAACATACAACAATTGCCAATAACTGAAAACTATTGACTAATAAGCTCGACGTAGCAGTTGTTGGTCGGTAGCCAAAAATTTCAAATTTCCCTTTTTATTTTTTCCGGTTTCAATTTTTGAATTTTTTTTTCCGCAAAAGAGTCGGAATAAGTAGTAGAAAAAAGGGCTGCGGACGGAGATGGGCCAATTGAACGTATTAAAATCACTGACATTTAATAATATATAATTAAATAATATTTTAACTTTTTTATAAAAAATTATAGGGCTGAAAATCACGTTTAAGATGCTTAAAGGTTTTAAATATTTCTCTTTTGCAATTTCCTAACCAGCTGGTATATTTTAGAAATCGTAGTTTGTTACATAACTTACTCAATTGTTGTACTTGTATATACAGTTGTAACAACCATAAAGAATGCTTAAGGATTTATCAGCTACGTTTAGATAACGTAAAATTAATTTGCTAATTTATAATCAAGTTGTAAAAATACTAAAATGTTGTATTGTTACTAGAAACAAATCCATGTACATAATATTTATTTTTCTAGCATATCTGGGAGGGAAAAATCGATTAAAATTTTTTATCTTTTCATATATATGAACAGGGTTAGATTAAATAAACAGTGTAGAAAGTACTTTTATGTTAGCCGGCCGCAGTTCATAAACCGTCAAATATTTTCCCCATCACCAGCGTTTATGTTGCATTCATTTCATTCAAAATATAAAATCATCATTTTAAAAATATACTCGTCATTTGAAAAACATAACTTTATTTAAAATACATACATACTGGTATATTACATCAATTTAAACACATGCTTTTCGCTCATTATATTTAAAATACATTTTTTTCCTAATAAATAATAACATAAACCCAAGGTGGGCAAGTTTCTTCCAATGTGGAAAAAAACGAGGAATTAAAAGTTACGCCTATAACTTTTATTAACAAAAATAGTTTTTTTTTTTTTAGCCTGAATAGCTTGCATAAAATTCAGGTCTATTTGAAGATATTTACAATTTAAGAGTTATAGGCGGAAAAGCAGACAAAGCCATTTTAGAGAATACCTGTTAAAATTTTAATCGTGAATTTCAAATATTTACTCACTCGTGGAAGATGAACCTTGTTTACCAGATTAATTGCAAAATATTTTTGTTACAGCTTGTTTTGATAAAAATATATGTATTTAAAAAATAGTTGCAATGTCAGTTTAGTTTCGGGGCAAAAGGCAATACTGTTTACGTAGCATTAGTGCTTTTTCTCCCGAAATTAAAATGACATTGCGATTTTTTTTTTTTTTAAATACACATATTTTCATCAAAACAAACTGTAACAAAAATATTTGCTATAAATCTGGTAAACAAGGTTTATCTTCCATGAGTGAGTAAATATTTGAAATTCATGATTAAAATTTTAACAGGTATTCTCTAAAATAGCTTTGTCTGCTTTTCTGCCTATAACTCTTAAATTGTAAATATCTTCAAATAGACCTGCGCACGAGATGCGCAGATGGTAGATATCCTGTCATATATGACGTCATACAAAAAACCCGCGTATTTGCGTTATTCACTCCATCCACAAGATGGCGCAGCTGTGTCAATTTACGGCAGATTCCAGCATTAACTTTGTACGCTTACTTATAGCGCTTTGCTTATTCCCCGTCCCCAAATTATCAGAAAGTACCATCATCTAAAATATTTCTTTATCATTTTCAAAGAAGCAAATTATCAAATCCACGTTTTCTTATATTTATTCGGTGAGAACTAACAAATGAAGGTGCGAAGTTAAAAGATCTATTTATTTGGATGTATACCATTTCTTTACAAAAAGTAGTTGCCAAATTCGGAAAAAAAAGGTATTCTAGTTCATTTTATTCCAAAGCAACGAAAATATTCTCGGAAAAAATCTTTTAAACCCTTTGTTATAGTTTTAAATCATTCAGATGATATTTTGATTTCTTCATGAACACTTTTAAGAACGTTGATGTGAAAGGAATGAAGAATTTCACTGTTTTGTTTTCTGAAAAATAAATAAAATTATTTTCTATGGTAAAATAATGCAAAGCAATTTCTTTTTTCTTCCTATTGTATACTTTTCTTATTTCCTTCCATTTTCTCTATCATTCTTATAGTAATTTAGTACTAACAATATTCTTCATTTTTATGATTACAATTTCTTCTTTCACCTGTTTTACTATTCTCGATATGTTTATCTCTTTTTCTTCTTTCATCTGTTTTACTATTCTCGATGTTTATCTCTTTCTCATGTTGTCCGTCTCCTCTATTTCATATCAGTTATGATTCAATTCATACAGTAGATGCATATGTTTTAACATGTGGACGAAGATTCAGTGCTTAAAAATGCGCTGCATCTTTTTACGAAGTGTTTAAGGTGTCTGTTTTTTTTTTAGTTTCTTTCTTTCTTAAGAGCTATCATCGAGCAATCATCAAAATTGTCTTCTCTTCATAATCAAGTAGTAAGAAACAAGAAAGAATAAGTCATGTGCCAAGCATAGATTATAAAACGCTTTCTAACACATTTAGAATACTGTAGCAAATCTTCACATTTAAAAGAAAAAATCACACAGAAGTAAACAATTTGAAAACGCATAATACATTAGAATACCGAATTTCAGCAATTATCCTCTATAGAGGGAAAAGCATCCGAATTCTTTTATGCAGCCCTGTATATGATCCATAGGTTGGTATCTATACCATAGTATGCTAAAACGTAGTTCAGTTGGGAAACGCATAACACAGTTAAAAATTCCCCTTCCGCAATTTCCGTCAATAAAATGAAATATATTCTATTTCTTTTATGCATGTGTATGATCTATACTCAACCCGTAATATGCAAAAATTAGTTAGATTTAATAACGCATCCCACAACTGAAAAGGTATTTCCAGAAATTATTGCTGAGCGAATTGTTTTGTGTGTCCCTGTAATGTAAATGAACGACAATTGCTTACATGGCACATTCTAATGAAAGCATCTTGTAGTACGCATGGATGGTGTATATCAATTTCAATATATTTTAAATAGCATTGAAACATATTATAACATCATTAAAATCATTGCAAAGAATTTTTCCCCATAAACTATAATGTAATAATTTTCTTTTGAGTTTCCATGTAAACGAACTGCAAATGCTACACACTTCATTTTCAATGATGAACAGGCCACAATAAACCTGAATATCATAAATCAAATACATGACAATCCGAGTATACTTACGTGAGTTAGAGCACAGTCAGACAAATCAAAGTCATAAACACTTTTCAACTGTATAGAGAATTAGAGATCGACCAGACAAACTTCAACTACATTGAGAATTAGAACACGGCCAGACAAAGCAAAGTTATAAACACTTTTCGACTATATAGATAATTGAAGCACGGCCAGGCAAACCAAAATCAAACACTTTTCAACTATATTTAGAGTTAGATCATTGTCAGGCAAATTAAACTCATAAACACTTTTCAACTGTATTGAAAAGTGTTAAAAGGGGGGAGGGAAGGGGAAATAGATCGTCATTTTTTTTCCATAAAAATCAAAATGACTTATTTTCTTATTAATATTTTTTTTTTTTTTTAAGAATCACATGCGCATTATCAGAAAAGAAATCAAACTTTTTCATCATAAATTTTCACAGATAGGAGAAAATGCAAACGGAGTAATCAGGCAGATACAAAGCAATGCAGTAATTAGAAAAATTTTATTATCTCTAACAAATTATTCTTAGATTTAAAAGAGGGGAGGTGTCTCATTAACTGGAGCAGATAAGAAACTCGATATGACAAAAGAAAAAAAAGAAATCTTATCGAAGCTTAAACTAAGTTTCTGTTTAAATCGGCATAAAAACTACAACTATAAATAAATTTATGAACCTCTCATTTTTTTCATTTCACTTCAATTTAACCTTCCAGAATGATTTGAATTTAAATTTACCCTCTTTCCATAAATTTATTTATATTGCCGATTATTCCCCGCCCTCAAATTATCAGAAACTAATATTCTCTAAAATAATTTTTCCTCACTTTTAAGGAAGCACAGTATTAAAGATTCTTCATTTTTACTCACTGTTTCTTTTCGGAGAATCAAGAAAGAAATAGAAAAAAAAAAAAAAAAAAGATCTCAACTAGCAAACAACGGTGAAAAGTTAAAGCTTCTCAATCTTTGGGTTCATTCGATCTCTTAACAAAACAAGTTGTCAAGCTTGGAAGAGAAAAATATTTTGGGTACTTTTATGTTAGCTAGGCGCAGGTGATAAATCGCCAAATATTGTTCCCATCTCCATTGTTCATATTGCATTCATTTCATTTAGAAATATAAACTTTTCACTCATTTCATTTAAAATGACACCAGCGAGTTAAGACCAAGATAAGCTCGATTAAAATTAGCCTTGTATTCAGCTCGATGTAACAATATGTTCTCGCTGTATTATTGGTCAATTCCTTTATTTGGCACCAAAAATGTGTTGAGAAAGTTCGATTCGTTGAATTCTGTTTTCAAGGACGTTCTATAGCCTCTGATTGGTTGAATCCTGTAGCTGGGCTCCTATTGGGAATTTCTAAAAACATTCCTTCTGAAAGCCAATTTTTTCGCCAAATATGGCAAAATTTGGCGACATTCTTTCATTTGGAGCCAAGCATCTGTCCTGCCATTGTAATTTCTAAAGCCAATTTCCCGCCAAATCTCACCAATGTCTTCAATATTTCCCCAAATATCACCAAATTTTCCAAAATGTTGCCAACTTTGCGAGTTTGTTTACTGCTAACTGTTCAACAAATTAATAACTGTCTCAAGCTTTATTCCCATTGAAATGCATTAACCCGTAGTGACCCCAAAATGACCCACTAAGCGAATTTTCTTGAACATGTGACCTAGCCCAAAGGTCTTCTTGTACACCAAAATAGTAAGATAGAAAATTTAGTCAAAATCGTTAGATTCTTTTTTTTATTATTTATTTATTTTGGCGCACACACACACACAAGATTTGCTCGTATATTGTTCCCATCTACATGATATATGATATTTCATGCAAATAAAATACATGTTTTTCACTAATTTCATTTAAAATCATAAATAAATACGAAATAATACCATAAACCAAAATATTTTACTTAAAATCGGAAGCATTGTTTCAAATTTACTCATGTAAAAAACAAAAGGTACTACTGACGAGAAATCAAACTGCTATTGGCGAGATTTACGCCCAGCTAACATAAAAGTACCAAATTTCGGTTAATTCATTTTAAAATATTAAATATTTTCTGAAAAATCTTTTACACCATTTGTGGTAGTTTTAAATCAAATAGAGAAGTTTTTGATTGCTCCACGCACGTCTTTAAAAATTTAGATGTGAAAGATATGATGGAATTCATAAATTTCTCTTCTTCTGAAAAACAAATGAAATCAGTTTGTAGAATATGATTATGTAAAGAATTTTTTTATTCAATAGTTTAATAGTTTTCAATAATAGCAATTTTTTTCATCTTTTACAATTTATTTTCCTATTCCTCTATCAATTTTATAGTGTTTTTCTGCGAATGGTACTTCTTACTACGCAACACTCATTTTTACACTCTTCCATTTAACCTCAACCTGTTTTTGTATGTAAAAAGGGATTTTTGCAATGGATTTTTTTACCCAGTTCATGATTTGCTAGAATTATTCAAATTATGTACAAAAATGTGTTTCCGATGGCAATAATACATTTTAATATTTTTTACAACTTAATTATAAATTAATTCTTAACTAGCTAACTTCACCTGCTAGCGGGCCCCTAATTTATACACAATCTTGTAATATGAAATGTCGAACTGAACGAACCTCGGCCCGCTGCCTACGGCACCGTATAGCAGGCGTGCTTCGCACGCGCTGCAAGATCTTGTAATATGAAAATTTTCCAAATAACCAATCTCGAATAAAAAGAATCTCGAACCAGGACCCCGCTTGCTACGGTACCCTATTGCATGCGTGCTACGCACGGACAGCAAAATCATATATTATGAAAATTTTCCAAACAACCAATCTTGAACTGCAACAATAACATTTTAAAAACTAAAAAATTGAAAATAAATTATAAATGAAAAATGAAGAACATAATATATTTTTTAATGCTTTTTATCAGTTAATCTTTCAGTTAATTTACTATTATAAGTTGAAAAATCTATACAGAAATCCTAAAAATATGGTTTAAAGATTGTTTCATTTTTTTCTGTTGCCCTATCTTAAAAAAAAAAAACTAAAAAGGTATATATATTTTAATAAATTCACTACCTAGCGCTTTCTACAAAGCTTAAAAAAAGTAGTACATTTTTCATAATCGAGTTCGGTGCCCGCCCACGCCAAATGAATTATTATAAAGGAAATGTTTGGGAAAAAGCATGAAATGCAGTTTAAAAAAAAAAATACACCTGATTTTCAAAAGGATCAATGAATGCTTACAAAAAAGTGTTTTCTAAAAAAATAGTTTTACTTTTATACTTATAATATGATTAAACCCTCCTCTTATCCAAATTTTCCTATTCTCAAATTTTTATTTTTTTTATGCTGTATGTATCCTCTATTTCATATTACTTCTAGCACATTACACTTATGTAGTAGTAGAATATATCTTAACCGGAGGATGAAGAATCATTACTTCGAACACGCTGGGTCTGTTATACTTTTACGATGTGTTTAATGTGCTTTTGTAATTTTAATTTTGTCTCCACATATTTCTTTGAGTATTAACCTTTTGCAC
This sequence comes from Maratus speciosus, assembly GCA_963932465.1. Taxonomy (NCBI): domain Eukaryota; kingdom Metazoa; phylum Arthropoda; class Arachnida; order Araneae; family Salticidae; genus Maratus; species Maratus speciosus. Next base: position 168,523,779 of record OZ010790.1, on the reverse strand, counting down.
TCCACGCCAAAATTTCATCACCTACCAGCAACTCAACGCCATTCTTACGTATTTGAAATAATATGTGGGGAACTCCCTAAAAGTATGTATATTTGTTGTGTGTTCATTTATTATTTACCGTATGGGACAGTATGAGATTTGTAGTTAAACTTACAATGTCATCGTATAGGTGTCAGTGGAGTGCAAAAGATTAAAACTTAAAAAGACCATTTAATAAAGCATAAATACTTAATCAGAAGATTTTCAAAAAGTTTAATTCGGTATATTGCAAAGAAGTACCATCTGACTACATAAAATATCCTGATATGTAGCAAACCCATTGAAGTGCGATCGGTATACAGCATTGGCCAAAAGTATTAGGCACCCCCTAAAAAACACTTGAATCGTAAAAAATATTAGAAACAATAACAAACGCTTTATACATAGGCGTTATCGCTGTTGTCAAAAGTCAATCTAAAGGAAATGCAATTTTTTGAAGAAAAAAACTTCCAATGTTTTGCCAGTCTTTATTTGACATTTGCAGCGCAAAATAACTTCGTGTGTGATCCAGTGGCAAATTTTACATCATTAAATTCTAAAATGCCAAAATAAAAAGTGAGCTGTCTATTGAAAAAAGAGTGAGAATTCAGGTCTTGCATGAACAAGGCAAATCTCAAGTAGAGATGAACAAGTTGGTGAAATGCTCTCGAAGTGCAGTTGCAGTCTGCTATTAAAAGGTTCACGGAGACTGTCTCGCATAAACAAGACAAGAACGGGCAGAAAACGCGTGGCAATGAAATGCTAGGAAAGAAAACTAATATGAGAATCTCTTAGAGATCTCAAAAAAAACTCCTTCAGAGCTCGCTGCAACTTTGCTAGAAGACATTGAGTAGATTATAAGTTCTCGAACGGCAAGAAGATTGTCAGAAGCTGGGTTAAAAGGGTGCAAAGCCAGGAAGAAACACTGTCTTTCAGAAAATAGCAGGAAGAACCGCTCAGAGTGGACTCTCGTCAACATCAACATTTTACGGAAGAGGATTGGTCAAATGTACTGTGATCCGAAGAATCTAACCTTGAGATAAGCATTTTAACCCTTTATTATAATGAAAAATAACAATCATCCAGTCACAGTTGACTTTTGTAGTAAAAATGAGAATACTTTAAAATGTGTCATTTTTATTGTATTTTCAGGTATTTGGAACACCCTGTGCGTCCTTCGTGGGGCGACGTATGGGCGAATAATATCATCTAGATTGCGTGGTGCCTACTGAAAAACACAGACACGGCAGTGTTATGATCTAGGGTCTCATGGTTTCTAATGGGGTTGGTGAAATTTTCGTTTGCGAAGGCCGCATGAACAGCCAGAAATACATAAGTATGATGAAAACTGTGCTAATGCCTTCGTTAATGCGTTTTTTTTTTTTTTTTTTTTTTTTTTTTGTGACACCAATTTACGTGGCGTCAAATTTCGACAAGACAATGCTCTTTGTCATAAATCAGCCACTACGATGCGCTGATTATAGACAGTAACATTGCCTTGCTGGACAGACCAGCGCAGTCCCCAGATCTTAATCGAATCGAGCACCTTTGGGGCATATTAAAACGTAAAATCAGGAAACACAGCATAACATTTTTTAAAAAAAACTTTGAAAAATTCTCTTATTCAAGAGTGGGATGACATAAATGCAGAAAAATGTTCAAGCCTTGTACGCAGCATGCCCCAAAGGGTTGCTGCTCTTATTAAAGCCACAGGTGGGCTCACTAAATATTGATATTTTTTGTAATTTTACGTTAATATAATGATTTATAACGCAATCAGAAATTTATTATTTTAACATTAAAAATCAAAAATGTATTAATAGTCTGGGTGCCTAATACTTTTGGCTAAGAATGTATTTTATTCCACTTAAATTTAATGAAGATTTGTACCAGAATTTTTCATAAAATTTTCGTTTGGTGTGAAAAAGCTTCAACATTGCATTTCCTTATTTTCATCTAAAATTTTTCGAAAATTCTGGTGTGAATTCAACTTTACAGAAAAACAATTACTGGTCCTTGAAAAGTTTGAGGTATTAAAAAAAAGTAACATTTTAACTTTCTTTTCGTTTCTTTTTAACACTTTCCAGAAAAGTGTTAAAAAATCTGGCCCTCTGGTCACCTCTCTGTCCGAGCTCTAATTCGCGTAAATGTACCATGTGATACTGAAATTGAATATGGCATGTTCAGTATTGAAAATGAAGTGTTTCTTTTACAGAGACATTCAAAAGTATTCTGTTACATTATGGGGTATAGAGAAAAATCGCTCGCGGTGTATTTTAATGGCTTTGCAATGTTTGAAGCATAATGAAATTTAATTTTGAAGGTGTACTAAAACATGCTTTTTGTAAAATATAGAATGCAAGCATTTATCCTTTATATACAGGATCATACAAAGGAATTCCGTTATGAAATGGTCTACGAGGGAAAATGTTTGCAGCGTATCTTAGTACTATTTCAAACTTGATGAAATTCATATACATTACTGAGGTTGCTGTATAATATGATGTGCATAGAATTTATCGTTCATTTACATGGACACACAAAAGATTTCGGATACAATACTGCATCCGAAGCATTGTCGATTATAATTGCTGGAAGTTAAGTTATTTAAAGTATCCTGGAAGGTTTGGAAAGTGTTTCCTGATCTATGGTTGACGCATGATTTTTCTTTCTTGTTCAGTTTGAAATGCTATATTCCAGCAATCACGAAAAAGTTTACAGATATATATATACACAATACCTTAAAATATATATATATATATACTCGTATAATGAATTTATGGAATACATAAATGTATGTATATAAAATGAGGCAGTAAAAATAATAAATCCTTTCTAAATTTCTATATTTAAAAAAAAATGTCTGAAATCGAATATGCATTGCCAAAAGCAGGGAACCAAAAAAGATATCGAAATCATATTTTAAAGCAATTTAAAAATTTGCCTGGTTTTTCAGAAGAAAGTTAAGAAAATGAATAATTTTTTACTAAAATTTCATGTGCATAAAAAGCAGAAACTAATTCGTTTTGATTTCAATATTTAAATTATTTTTTCAAAGAATCGCATACTCATTATAAGCCACTGAGAACCAGGGAACAGAAAAAGAAATCAAATTTTTTCATTATAAATTTTCAGTGATATGGAAAATGCAAACGGCCGGATAAATCAGACAGATAAAATACGATGCGGAAATTAAGTACAGTAATTAGAAAACTTATATTACGCTCTAATAAATGATTCTTAAATTTAAAAAGGGGAAAAAGACTCATTAAATCGCCAAGATAAGAAACTCGATTGGACAAAAGAACAAAAGAATTCTTATCGGTGCTGAAAGCAAGTTTCTATTTAAATTGGCATAAAACTAACTGAAAAATGTAAGAATTTTCGTTCCTTATTTATTTATTTTTCATTTCTTTTCACTCTAGTTCAACAATCTACCTATTTCCAGGTTCGAATTTAGTCTTTTTTCCATAAATCTCTCCTTGTTGCTGTTTATTCTCCGACCTCAAATTATCAGAAATTAATATCGTGTAAGATAAATGTTCTGATTTTTTTAAGGAAGCAAACTATCAAGAAGCACATTCTCCATATTCTCTAACTGACTGTTCACTGTGAGCTAAGGAGGTAAAAAAATTAGAAAAAGAACTGAACGGAAAGATAAAGGTTCTAAGCCAAATAATCTATTTATTTAGATGGATTCGATCCCTCTACAAAATCAGTTGCCAAACTCGGAAAAGAATTTAGCTAAATTGGTTTTCAAAACAATGGAAATATTTTCTGAAAATGTTTTACGGCTTTACATTTGAAAATATCTGTTGTTTTACCAAATATTCTACCACATTTTAAACAAAATATCTCCCTTTAATGAATAGTACAGATTTTCCCTATTTTTCGGCATAGATATCGCTTTTGTTCTCTTGCGTGAAAATTTATAGACGTAAAATTCGTCACTTTTGACTGACAAGCAAATTATGAAATTATAGAAATTATGTAAAGGAATTGTGTAAAGTTATTTCGTGCAGGAATCTCTGCTATGTTTAACAATATACTTCTTAAGTACTCCAAAATAATTTTTTTCCTGTTGAACAGGATTACTCTTTTTTAAGCCTTATCGGTCGTATATCACTTTCTAATTGACATCGGGTCCAGTATCTCTTACATGAATTTTATTCGGGTACCACTATTTTTATAAGAGCACTTTTACTTGTACTTTGACAACATGTGCATGAGAAATGTACTACTTTATATATATATATATATATATATAGTGCTGCGAATAGAATACAAAAATAAAATCAGTTATAAAAAGCTAGCATCTCATAAGGTTAAAATCAACGACTGAGAAAATAGTTCCTTGCGAATGATTTTTTATTTCAGTTTTATAGAATTAGTCTGTCTGAAACACGGAGAAGTTCTTTTCATACAGAGAAAATCTGTACAATTTAAACAGGATTTCTCTATACAAATAACGGGGAAAAAATGGTAGCATTGCTGACCAAATTTTCCCGTAAAATCTAGGGAATTCTTTTAGAGTGTTTGTAATACAGTTTTAAATCTATAGAGATGATTTTTCGATTTCTTAGCGAACATTTTTTACACATTATTTACCAGTCATCGAGTCTATTCATGTAGTCATATCTGTTAAATTTCATGCATTTTTTATCATGTTTTTTTAATAATAATTGTCGCTTTATTTAATCGCAGTTCTAATTCTGCTATCATATAAAGTGAAGGTTATTATTCAAAAATAGTGGTTAAAAAAGGGTAAAATTTAACTATACAAACATGGGTATAGTCGTGAGTGCTCAACAATGTGTTAAGAATGATTATAAGAAGTAATGATGAATTTCCCTATTTCTTTTCTTCTTTAAAACAAATTAAGTTAGTTTATGAAAGATACTTATGCAAAACAATTTCTTACTTTTTTATAGTATATTTTTCTGGGTTTTTTTTAATCCTTTTATCGTCTTTTTTCTGCTAACTTACAAAACATTTTTTATGATTAAGGTTTTCTATTTTCCCTATATTCTTATTCTTAGGGGGGAGCGGAGGGGATATTCTGGTTCATCATCTTACAAAGCAATGAATGTAATTTCTTAAAAATCTTTTACCCCTCTGTAGTATTTTTAAATCAAACACATGATTTTGCCATTTATTTGCTACCGCTTTTAAGAACGTTGATGAGAAAAGAATGATGAATTTAACATTTTTTTCCCTTCTAAAAAAACGAATGCAATAAGTTTATGCAGTATTTTTATGCAAAGCAAGTTTTTACATTGTTCTGGTTTTTCTTCCCTTTCGTCTGCCATTTTTATCGTAGTTTTCCGCTAACAGTACTTCTTACAACTCTACTTCTTTATGATTAAACTTTCCACTTTCTCGTATTGTTCTATTCTTGGTTTTTATCCCGCTTTTTGCTGTATGTCTCTCCTACTTCCCTTTAGTTCTGTGCTACTTTTGTAGGAATAATTTTTATAGGATAAGTCTGAACCACGGGAAGGAGATTCATTGCTTCGAAACGCTGCGAATTTTAAATATTTAACGATGCATTTAAGGGACCTTGTAATTATTTTTATGTCTGTATATTCGCTTTTATATGAATACTACAAAAAAGCCATTTAAAAATCTATAAATATTTAATGAAGAGATATTCAAACACCTTCAATCTGTTTATTGCAAAATAATAATAATAATAATAATAATAATAATAACATCTATCAACATAAAAAAAAAATCCTGTACGTATTGTCAAAGGTATGTAGAGTTTTTTTAATTTCTCTTTTGAAATTTCAGATGCAAAACAATCAGAAAAATTGCCAATTTTTTATAGTAATACAATAAAAGACAAAAATATTCACTAAATATTTATTTTGAAAAAAAAAAAGATGAAGAAGAAACTGCTTCTCGTTTAAACATTAAAATTATTTTTTTAAATCAAAGATGAAAAAGAAATCAAACTCTTACAATTTAAACAATTTAACTCTTACAACTCTTAAAATTTCACTTATTTGATAAATGCAAATGGCCGAAGAAATAAGGCAGATAAAAAGCGATACGAAATTTAAGTATAGTAATTAGAAAACTTTTATTACACTGTAATAAATAATTCTAAGATTTAAAAAACAGGGGGGGTATCTTATTAAACCACTGACAGAATCTCGATTGGACAAAAGAACAAAAACTTCTTATCGTAGCTAAAACCAAGTTTATGTTTAAAACAGCATAAAATTAATTACAAATAAATTTAAGATACTCCTTCTTTGTTTCTTTATTTCAGTTCAATTAAACAGCCTACCTATTTCCAAACTCGAATTTAAATTCGTCTTCTTTTCGTAAATCATTCTTCGTTGCTGTTTATTCTCCGCCCTCACATTATCGGAATCCAATAACGTCTGAGATAAATTTTTCAAATTTTTAAAGAAGCAAACTATCAAGGCTTCTCCACCTTCTCTAACTGTTTCCTCAGTGAGAGCTAAAGAAAGAAAAAAAGAAACAAGAAATGAACTTTTACAAACAAAGGTGTGGGGTTGAAGCATCTATTTATTTAAATGCATTCGTTCTCTTTAGAGAAGCAGTTGCCAAATTCTAAAAAGAAAAAAAAACGTATTATGGCTAATTGGTTTTCGAATAAACGAAAATACTTTCTGAAAAATCTTTTACCGTTTTGTAGTGATTTTAAATCTAAGCATATGATTTTCGATTTCTTTGCGGACGTTTTTAACATACACTTGACTGGTCACTAGTGTTTGCATAGCTCCTAAATTTTATGGGGTGTTTTATTATCACTATTTTTTAATAATAATATTCGCTATATTTAATCTCAATTTTTATTTATGTGATTATATAAAGTGAAGATTATTATTGCGAAATGGTGAAAGCTGAAAGTACAAAATTTGGCAACTATGGAAACACGAATATAGTCGTGACCCATGAATAATGTGTGAAGAATGATTAAAAGAAAGCAATGATGAATTTCGCTATTTTTTTCCTTCTGTAGAAAAGAAAAATTAATTTAGTTTATGAAGTATACTTATGCAAAAAGATGCCTTAATTTTTAAATTATATATTTTTTTTTATCTTTCTTTCCTGTCCTGTAGCTTTTTATCGTCTTTTTCTGCTAACAGTACATCTTACAATATATATATATTTTTTAATTAAGCTTTTCTCTTTCCCCAATTTTCTTATACCTGAAAAAAATTTAGAATGTTGAGGAAAAAAAGTTAAATTTACCTATTTTTTCTTCTAAAAAAGAATTGAAATCGATTTATGAAATATTTTTATGTAAAACAAGTTCTTATACTTTTTTAGTAAAATTTTCTCATTTTTTAGCCCCCGGTACGGTATGCTATTTCTTTCTCCCAGCCTATTTTGTTTCGTCTTCAAAAAATAACGTTACCTTACAGAAGGCAGCCGTAAAACAAAGCAGTACGATTAAATACTCTATAGCAATTTTTTAAACTTCTAAGCATCGCACATTTGCGATTTTTATGCCGTCGTATAGGAAAAAAAATTCTTTTAAATGTACTTTGTTTGAAATCTGTAGCTCCATTTATTTTTGAAATATTAATTTTTTTTTTTTTTTTGTAGTTTTTAGAGCCATTTGCTTAATATTGGCAACAGAAGTACTCAATTTCTGTAGAAAGTAAAGGAAAAATAGTTCTAAAATAGTAATTATATATTTTTGTTGCCATTTTCTCATAACAACCGAAAGAAAATGTAATTGAAATACGTGCTATTTTTAAAAAAGTATAAACGAATGATTTCTGTTAAAACAATGGATCTATTATAAACTATATTTAATTTTAAGTATCTATTAATCATTAGATAGCCGTTTTTTTTTCTGTCGATGTTCTTGAATGACGGCATCTTTTTGCTGTATTTGTGCATTATTTCGCGATAGTGATGTGCTATGCATGCTTTACTGTAGATGTTTAAGAGTAGATCGTAAATGTGGAATTCTTAAGCGGATGCGAATGACGTCATTTTACATAAAATAAAACGTGTGCTTTAGGTCTTAAAATTGAAATATGTTTTGTACTGCAGTAGAGTCACTCTTAACCGAGTTATTTTCTTCTGATGGACTGGTGGCTACTATTATTGAGAAACAGCTATTATAAATGAAGTGTTAGGTGAAGATGAAAGAGCAGTCGTAAAAAGTTAGAACTCTGATTTTCTGGTCAGAATGGAGGGGGGGGTGGGGGGTGATGGCCATAATTTTTTTTTTTTTTATTATGGCCATAATTTTTTTTTAAATTATGGCCATTTTTTTTTTCAAAAAAGATTACGGGTTTTTTTTCCCTATTCTGACCAGAAAATCAGAGTTCTAACGTTTTACGACTGCTCTTTCATCTTCACCTAAAACTTCATTTGTAATGGCTGCTTCATAATAATAGAAGTCATCAGTCCATCAGAAGAACATGAAGTAACGGAAATGCCGGGGGCGACACTAAATTCTGAAAAAGCAGAATTCCTGTTCTCTAGTTTATCTTTTCTTTTCTCTCTCTTATTTACCTTTAGTTCTGCTGCTACTCTCGTAGGAGAGTTGCCAGGTCGCCTGTCACAAAAAGCGGGACAAGGAGACAAAAAAAAATCGGGACACGGCCTCCTAAATCCGGACATAAAAATACAGTCAATCCTATGAATAAGGTGCCTGCCTATAACAGAATTCTACATCTATAACGGAATCCTGTCTTAAACGTAAGACATTCCTGTTCACTACGGAAAAATACCATAAAATTACACCTGCTAAGACGAAAACCTGTCTAAAACGGATCTATCTCTGGTCAATTTAAATTCCGTGTCAGTAGGTTTTACTATATTAAATTTAAAAAAATAATTAATCTTATATAGTAGAATTTGTGAAAGCGGTATCACAAAATCCAGAACTAATTCCGTTTTGGAGAGGGTTCTGATTATACAGTTATAGTTAAGTGGTATTCCTTTCGCAGGGAATAATAAAAGTTTTACGTTTAAGACAGGATTACTTTATAATCTTTATATGTTCCTTTTACATCCTTAAGTTCCGTTTTCACAGGACTTTTTCGCCAAACAAAGTACAGTAAATCGAGTTCTGTCTTATCCTGGAATTTCAGCCATCAATTTGATGAAGTGGTGGTCTGTGCCAGTGAAGTGGTGGTCAGGTCCGAAACTGGGGGGGGGGGGGGGGCAGAAGGAGCATGTGCTCCGGGCGCCAGAACGAGGGGGCGCTAAATGAAAGATTTTGTTTGTCGATTTTTCTCACGTCTGTGTTTAGCACGACTTTCGTATTGTTAAATTCATCCTGTCTGGGGTATGCCAAAACATAGCAGAATCTGAGGATGATATAGCATAAGGATCCTGTATAAAGTGGAATGTTTTTCGATTCTGTTTTCAAGATTTCAATGAATCAATATTTGAGAAAGCAGATGGCATAATTCAGTATTACATATTTTTATGATTACATATTTTAAATTTTAAAATAAGTCGGCTATTAGAAAATTATTCTCTTTGTAAATATATGTTGCGGAGCAAAGGGGAGGGGGGGGGGAGCGCTAAAATCCATGTTTGCCCCGAGTGCAAAAAAGGCTAGTTTCGGCCTTGGTCTGTACAGCCGCCTGGCAGTCTATATGGTAAAGGAATTTAAAAGAAATTGTGCGTCCCGAAAAATCAGGACTTTTGGTGTCCCGTTCAGTGGTTACGTGGGACGGGTCTTGGAACTCCTGAAAATCGGAGCAACACAAGTCTTAACCATAGGACGAAGATTCATTATTCAGAAACGCAGCTCATTTTAAACACTTAACGACGTTTTTAAGAAATTTTCTAATAATTTTTATGCCTTTGTATTCGCTTGCATATGAATAATTAAAAAAAAAAACATTTAAAAATCTATAAATATGTAGTAAAAATATATTCAAACAACTTAAATCTGTTTATTTCAAAAATACTACTACTACTACTACTTCTAATAATAATAATTATAATAATAACACCTATCTACAGAAAAAAAATTACGTATAGTACATAAATTTACCTACATGCACATGTACCTACACATATTTTCTTAGTTTCTCTTTTGCAATTTAAAATGCTATCTTCGAACAATCAGAAAATTGCCTATTTTTTATAATATCACAATAAAAGACAAAGAAATATCTTTATTAAATACTTATTTTAAAAACAAAGCAAATGCTTTTCATTCAAACATTAAAGTTATTTCTTTAAATCAAAGATGACTTATTAGAAACAGGGAACAACAAAAAAAAAATCAAACTTTTTCCATATAAAATTTCAGTTATTTGATAAATGCAAATGGTGGGAGAAATCAGGCAGATAAAAAGCGATGCGGAATTTAAATATAGTAATTAGAAAACTTTTATTACACTCTAATAAATGATTCGAAGATTTAAAAAGGGGGAATAGTTTCGTTAAATCTCTGAGATAAGAAACTCAATTGGACAATGTAAAAAAAAAAAAAAAAAAAAAAAAAAATTGTTATCGGAGCTAAGACCAAGTTTCTGTTTAAAACAGCATAAAATTAAATACAAATAAATTAAAGAAAGTCTTTTTTTTTTTTTTTTTCTTATTTCACTTTGATTGAACAATCTACCAGTTCCCAAGCTCGAATTTATATTCGTCTTCTTTCCTTAAATTTTTCTACTTTGCTGTTTATTCTCAGCCCTCAAATTATCGGAAACTAATAACGTCTAATTGTAAGATAAGATTTTCCCCCATTTTTAAAGAAGCAAACTATGAAAGATTCTCCACCTTCTCTAACAGTTTGCTCAATGGGAGCTAAAGAAGAGAAAAAAAGAAACAACAACTGTACTTTTACAAATAAAGATGTAAAGTTGACGCATCTATTTATTTAAATGCATCCTCTTTGCAAAAGCAGTTGCCAAACTCGAAAAAGAAAAAAAAAAAGTATTCTGATTGGTTTCCAAAGAAACAAAAATATTTCCGGATAAATCTTTTACCGCTTTGCAGTGATTTTAAATCTAAGCATATATAATTTTCGATTTCTTTGCGGACGTTTTTAATATACTCTTGACTGGTCACTAGTGTTTGCATATAGCTCCTAAATTTTGTGATTTTTTTTTATATCACTATTTTTCAATAATAATTTTTGGTTTATTTAATATCGGTTTTTATTTATAAAAAAGCCATTTAAAAATGTATAAATACTTTTAAAAAAAGATATTCAAACAACTTAAATCTGTTTATTGCAAAAAAATAATAATAATATCTAGTTACATAAAAAAAAATTGTTATACGCATAGTCAAAGTATGTAAAGTTTTTTTAGTTTCTCTTTTGCGATTTAAAATGCTATCGTCAAACAATCAGGAAAATTGCCCATTTTGTATAATAACACAATGAAAGAAAACGAAAGGTCTTCACTAAATATTTATTTTGTACAAAGAAAAAAAAAAGCTTTTTATTTCAACATTAAAATTATTTCTTTAAATCAAAGATGCATTATCAGAAACAGAGAATAAATAAAGAAATCAAACTTTTTACTTATACAATTTCGGTTATTTAACAAATACAAATGGCGGGAAAAATCAGGCAGATAAAAAGCTATGCGGAATTTAAATGTAGTGAAAACTTTTATTACGCTCTAATAAATGATTCGAAGATTTAAAAATGGGGGATGGTCTCATTAAATCTCTGATATCAGAAACTCGATTGGACAAAAGAACAAAAAAATGTTATCGCAGCTAAGACCTAGTTTCTGATTAAAACTACTTAAAAATAAATACAAATGAATTAAAGAAAGTCCTTTTTTATTTATTTCACTTCGATTCAACAATCTACCAATTCCCAAGCTGGAATTTAAATTCGTCTTCTTTCCTTAAATTTTTCTACTTTGCTGTTTATGCTCCGCCCTCAAATTATCGGAAACTAATAACGTCTAACTGTAAGATAAGATTTCCTCCATTTTTAAAGAAGCAAACCATCTTTGGCTTCTCCACATTCTCTAACAGTTCACTCAAAGGGTGCTAAAAGAAGAGAAAAAAAGAAATAAGAACTGAACTTTCACAAATAAAAGTGTGCAGTTGAAGCATCTATTAATTTAAATGCATTCGGTCTCTTTGCAAAAGCAGTTGCCAAACTTGAAAAAGAGAAGAAAAAAAAGTATTGTGGCTAATTAGTTTTCAAGGAAACGAAAATATTTCTTGAAAATCTTTTAACCTTTTGTAGCGATTTTAAATCTAAACATATATGATTTTCGATTTCTTTGCGGGCGTTTTTAATATACTCTTGATTGGCCATTACTCATTCCATATATAGCTCCTAAATTTTATGTTTTTGGTTATCGCTATTTTTTAATAATAATTTTGGGTTTATTTAATCTCAGTTTTTATTCATAAAAAAGCCATTTAAAAATGTATAATTTTTTTTAAACAATTTAAATCTGTTTATTTCAAAAAATATATTAATAATAACATCGATCTACACAAAAAAAAAAAAAAAAAAAAAAATCCTCTAAGTATAGTCGAAGTATGTAAAGTTTTCTTAATTTATCTTTTGCAATTTAAAATGTTATCTTCAAACAATCAGGGAAATTGCCCATGTTTTGTAACACAATAAATAAAAGAAATATCTTCACTAAATATTCATTTTGGGAAAAAAAAAAAAAAAAAAAAAAAAAAAAAAAGCAACTGCTTTTCATTTAAACATTACAATTATTTCTTTAAATCAAAGATGCATTATCAGAAACAGGGAATTAAAAAAAAAATCAAACATTTTACTTATTTAATAAATGCAAATGACGGAAGAAATCGGACAGATAAAAAGCAATTCTGAATTTAAATATAGTAATTAGAAAACTTTTATTACGCTCTAATAAATAATTCTAAGATTTTAAAAGGAGGGAGGGAGGGGGATGGTCTCATTAAATCTCTAAGATTGGACAAAAGAACAAAAAATTGTTATCGGAGCTAAGACCAAGTTTTTGTTTAAAAACAGCATAAAATGAAATACAAATAAATTAAAGAAACTCTCCTTTCTCTTATTTAACTTCGATGCAACAATCTACCGATTTCCAGGCTGGAATTTAAATTTGTCTTCTTTTCGTCTATCTACGTTACTGTTTATTCAGCGCCCTCAATTTATCGGAAACTAATGTATGACATATAAGATAAAATTTTCCCATTTTTAATGAAGCAAACTATCAAGGCTTCTCCACCTTCTCTGTTTCCTCAAGATAGCTAAAGAAGGGGAAAAAAGAACAAGAACTGAACTTTTACAAATAAGGTTTTGAAGTTGAAGCATCTATTTTTCTAAATGCATTCGATCTCTTTGCCAAAAGCAGTTGCCAAACTCGAAAAAAAAAGTATTCTGGCTAATTGGTTTTCAAAGAAACGAAAATATTTCCTGAAAAATCTTTTACCGCTTCGGAGTGATTTTAAATCAAAGCATATGATTTTCGATTTCTTTGCAGACGTTTTTAACATACTCTTGACTGGTCACTAGTGTTTGCATAGCTACTAAATTTTATGGGGTGTTTTATTATCACTATTTTTTAATAATAATATTCGCTTTATTTAATCTCAGTTTTTATTTATGTGATTATATAAAGTGAAGATTATTATTATTGCGAAATGGTGAAAGCTGAAAGTACAAAATTTGGCAACTATGGAAACACGAATATAGTCGTGACCCATGAATATGTTAAGAATTATTATAAAAAAGCAATGCTGATTTTCTCTTTTTTTCTTCATTAAAACAAAGGAATTTAGTTTATGAAGTATATATGTATGCATCACGATGTCTTTTTTTTAAAAAAAAATAAATATTTCTCATTTGTCTTTCCTTTCCCCTATCTTTTTTATTTTCTTTTTCGGCTAATAGGTTTTTTTATATGTATATAATTAAACTTTCCTCTTTTCCTTATTTTCTTATTCTTGGAAAACAATACCCTGTTTCATTACTTTTCTAAGCAACGATGTATATTCTCTAAAATATTTTACTTCGCTGTAGTAGTTTTAAATCAAACATGCAACTTTACGATTTCTTCGTGAGCGTTTTTAAGAATGTTGATGAGAAAATGATAAATTTAAGTATTTTTTTCTTGTAAAAAAAGTAAATGAATTTTTTTTTTCATGAAAAGCAAGTTTTTATATTTTTTTTAGTATATTGTTCGTCTTGTAACATATCGAACTGATTTCCCAGAAAAAACCCTTAAATATTCAAATAAAAGTTTACATAAGCACGATAATGTATTAAAGAGACAGCTGAAGATTTTGGCTAAGTCCAGCGTCCTGCGGGAATGGATGAAAAGAAATAGATTGGTCTTAACTCATATTGTGAGATGGCACTATAGTGACAAGGAAAAGAATAGTAGAGAGGACAGTGAAACAACCTACGAGTAATAGAAGTGAGACCTTTCCCACGCTCCAAGTAGAAAGCGAAACTCGTCCCCTGAAAGAGAGGCGGACCGTAGGGAATCTATAATATTAGTGCTTGAAAATGACTTCATCGGCCCAAGGTTCTAAGTGGCTAAGAACTAAAAAGAAACCACTGTCTTAATCAGAGGATAGAGAGAAGATGAGCATCCTTGATTAAGGAGATATTCATTCAGAGTTTAGGTCTCTTAGTGAGAGGTGCAGGTTTGTGTACCTGGAAGAGAGGTTTTCTCTCAAAGTTGTCTTAATAAATCGCTCGGGTCTTGATCCGAAGCGAGGCGAATCTACCTCCGGAATCGGGAACGAAGGGATTTAGGCCGACTCGTTAGTCGTGCGGTTTTTGTAAATATTATAGGGAAGGAAATTGTCTGTTCGTCTATACACTTACTTTATTAATAGACAGTGAACTTCGAATCAATTTGCTTGAACTCAGACTTGACTATCAATCTGTCGAAAATTGTAAAACGATCCCACCTATTACCTTATTTTCAATTGTTGTGAATAATGGCATTATTAACCAAGAAGAACCACTTTATATTTATTTTCTTTATTGAATAATAAAATCATCTTTTTAATTTAACTTTGTCATCGCCTCTGAAGACCGTTCACGCTACCCGCTTCACGATAGAACCAGGGGTCTCACTAAGGGCCCCCCCCCCCAAAAAAAAACGCTGTTACACTTGGCAAATTTACAAACTTAGTTGGCAAATTCGCTTAAATCTTTAATAAAAACTATAATACGCTTTCTATTTCTTACAGACTTGGCAAAAGTTACAAATCTAATTGGGAATATTATTAAACGTTTTACAAATAATAACTATATTATTTTTTTTTAATTGTGGTAACTTGGCAAAATTATGAAACTAGTTGACAAATACTGAAATTTGACTTGGCAATTTAAGGTCCTCTCCCACCCCCACCCCCGAAGGAAAAGTCTTAGCGATGGCCCTGGATAGAACAAGCCATCACAGTCTCTGTTGTTCACCATTTTTATCATATTTTTCTGCTAAAAGTACTTCTTACTACTGTACATCTTTATTATTAAACTTTTCACTGTCCCTTACTTTTCTATTCTTTGTTTCAATTCTTCCCCATGATGTGTGTATCTCCTATTTCCTTCCTGTCTCGTTGCTAATGTTGCATAAATAGCAGTAGTTGCATGTGTCTTTCAACCATAGGATTCCTTATTTCAAAGGGTGCACCTTTTATGCTTTTGACGATATATTTTAAAGAGTTTTGTAATCATTTTCATGTCTCTACATATATGCACTTGCATATGGTTACTTCAAAAAAGCTATATAAGAACCCATAAATACTTACTGAAATGATATTCAAAGAACTTAAGTCTGCTTATTCAAAAAATAATATAGCATCTATAAAAAAAATTGCTATACGTATAGTCAAAGTATGTGACATTTTCTTAGCTCCTTAACCTCTTCGGTCCTTGGGACCCCAAACGGGAACCTCTGTTCTTTTCCTTATAAAAACTAAAATGTCCGATTTTTTTACATTTTCATACCTTTTCTTAATAGCTGAATGTTTTTTGCGTTCAAAGCAATCGAATAAATGGCAGCATCTAACGGCAGCACCACATTTAAAATACGAGTTATTTTTATCTGAGTTTGCAAAATGCCAAAAAATGCCCAAAAGACAGTATGACCAAGAAAGTGAGAAATTTTCATAAGTATTTAACTTAAATATTTTTCAATAAAAAATTTTAAGGATTTGTAGGTTATTTACTTGTGTAAAGATCTTATATTTGTGATTGCGTTAATTTAGGTTAATGGTTATTAAATTGATGTTTTAAGGGGGTTTCTAGTTTTAGATCCATATTTTTGAACCTAAACTACTAAGAGCCTAAAGGATCAATTTCAGAAAAGATATTTTTTGTGTCATTTACGATGTCATTTTGTTTGGAAAAAAACCCAATGAATTATCATTTGTATTATTATTTTAGCTTCGGAACTGAAGAGGTTATTTCCCATTTAAAATGTTATCTTCGAACAAACAAAACTTTTTTATATATATAATAAGGCAATAGAGTAAAAAAAAACACTTTTCTAAATGTTTATGTACATAAAAATCATAGCTACTGGTTCTCATTCAAGCATTAAAATTATTTTCCAAAAAAATCTTTTTCTTTAAAAAAATTTTGCGATATGAAAAATGCAAACAACGGAAGAAACAGGCAAATAAAAAGCGATGCGAAAATTAAGTATAGTAATTAAAAAACTTTTGTTACGCTCTAATAAATAATTCTTGGATTTAAAAAGGGAGGGGTGGCAGTCTCATTAAATCACAGCGAGACGAAACTCGATTGGACAAAACAACAAAAAATTCTTATCGGAGAAAAAACCAAGTTTCTGTTTAAAACAACATAAAATTAAATACAAATAAATTCAAGAAACTCCCTATTTTAGGTGCGCTCGTAATTATACAAAAGGTGATTAATTCCTATTTAAGGTGGAGTCGTATTATTTCCGTATTACTGAATTTAATGTATGTAATCATAATAAATTTTGTATTCATGCATTTTTGCATAAACGTGCAACAGCTATTGCTCCAAAAAACTAGTTATAGTACGAAGGCATCTCATTTGCCACGTTTGTCGTACAATTTCAGACTTGTTTTAATATCACTTCAATTCCAAAATCTATCATTTTCCGGGCTAGAATTTAAATTTTTCTTCTTTTCGTAAATTTATCTACGTTACCGTTTTTTCTACACCCTCAAATTATCGGAAACTAATAACGTCTGAGATAATTTTTTCCCATCTTGAAAGTGCAAATTATCTTGAATTCTCTGCCTCCTCTAACTGTGTGTTCAATGAGATCTGAGGAAGGGAAAAAAGAACTAAAATTATAACAAATAAAAGTGCGAAGTTGAAATATCACTGCAAATTCTCAAACACAAAAATAAACACATTTTACAACACTTTTTGTCACCAAATTAACAACACATTAATGTGTTGTGAATAAGAAAACTTCATATACAAACTTTTTTTTGTGTTGTGATTGTGTTCTTAATATGTTTCAAAAGTGTTGCTATCTAGAAATGTGTCCTTAATATGTTGCAAAAGTGTTGCTATCTAGAAATGTGTTCTTAATATGTTGCAAAAGTGTTGCTCTAAAAATGGTTTCTAAAAATAGTGTTGTTAATTGTGTTGAAAACGTGTTGTAAATAGTGTTGATGAAATATATTTTCTTACAATAGTGTTGTGCTGCGCAACACTTTGCTACCAAATTAACAACACATTGTAAACACCACACAATTTAGAACACTGTAAAACAACACATGTAAAACCCTTTCAAAACACTTTCTACATGGTGCCTTTAAAATTACACAATTTTAAAAATGAATGTTTAGAAAACACATTTTCTCCTCTTGTAATTTTTAACAACACTTTTTGCACAATCTTTTTATTTGGCACAACTCATTCACAACAGAATCGAAAATTATTTTAGTTAGAAGTGTTAATTATTATGTTGAGTTAGTGTTACAAAAGTGTTTCACGAATTTGCAGTGATCTATTCATTTGGATTTGGATGCATTCGGTCTCTTTACAAAAGCAGATACCATACTCGAATAAAAGAAGAAAAAAAAATATTCTGGCTAATTGGTTTAAAAAGTAACGAAATTATTTTGTGAAAAATCTTTTGCCGCTTTGTAATATTTTAAATCTAAGTAGATGATTTTTCCATTTCTTCGCCAAAGTATTTTGACCGATCACGACTATAAACGTTAAAACATGCTGGAAAATTTCAACATAAAATATAATAAATAGGAATATATTCGTTAAAAACACATAAACAAGAACTTTTATTTGAACTTGTACAATTAAAATTAATGATAACAACATAAAAAATTCGTTTCGAGCTTCCTCTGCAGTCGTCCTCAGATAAAATATGATGGCTCGAAAAGTAAATTTTATGTTTTTATAAAGTTCATATAAAAGTTCTTGTTTATGTGTACCACTGTACAAGTTTATGTGTTTTTAACGAATACATTTTTATTTATTGACTATACTCGTGTTGGCATAGTTGTTGAATTTCGTGCTTTTCTTTACAACCATATTTTAATAATATTATTAACTTTCTGTAATCGAAGTTTTAATTCTGCGATTATAAAATGAAGATTACTATTCAAAAATAGTGGTAACGAAAAAGTGTAAAATTTGGCAACTATGCAAATACTAGTACACGCATGACCGATCAACAATGTGTTAAGAATGGTTTTAATAAAGAAAGGAATTTCACCATTCCTTTTATTTTGCGAAACAAATAAAATTAGTTTATGAAGTGTGCTTATATTTTTATAGTATATTTTTCTTTCCTTACCTCTATCCTTTTTATGGAATTTTTCAGCTAATAGTACATCTTAGAAATCTTTTTTTATGATTAGATTTTCCTATTTCTTTACTCTTGAAAAAAAAAAATTCTGTCTCATTCGTTTTAAAAGCAACGAATATATTGCATTTTGAAAATCTTTAATCCCTCTGTAATAATTTTAAATCAAACAGACGACTTTCGATTTCTTCGCAAACGTTTTTAAGAAAGTTGATGAGAAAAGGAAAATGTTAACAATTCTCTCCTTTTGAAAAACAAATGGAAATAGTTTATGGAGTATTTTTATGCAAAGCAAGTTCTCATATTTTTAAGTACATTTTCTCATGTTTCTTCCCTTTCCTGTACCATTTTCATCGGGGTTTTTTTTTGTTTGCTTTTTTTTTTTTTTTTTTTTTTTTTTTTTTTTTTTTTGCTGACAGAACTTCTTAAAACTCTACTTCTTTATAATTAAACTTTTCAGTTTCCTGTATTATTCTATTCTTTGTTTTTATTCTTCTTCACTCTGTTTGTCTCTCCTATTTCCTTTTAGTTCTGATGATACTTTTGTAGGAGTAGCTAGTAGCATGAGTCTGAACCACAGAATAAAGATTTATTATTTTGAAACGCTGCTACTTTTATACTTTTAACGATGTATTTAACGGCTTTTGTAAATATGTCTCTACGTAAGTCACTTGCATATGAATACTTTCAAAAATCCATTCAAAAATCAATAAATACCTAATGAAAAGATATTCAAATAACTTGAATCTGTTTATTGAAAAAAAATAATATCTAGCTATATGAAAAAATTCACGCGTATATTCAAATTATGAAAAATTTTCTTATTTTCTCTTTTGTAATTTAAAATGCTACATTCGAACAAATAGGGAAAATGTCCTTTTTTGTACAATAAGCAATAAAAAAAATAAACTCTTTACTAAATGTTGATGTACATAAAAATCACAGCGACTGCTTTTCGTTTAAATATATAATTTAAAAAAATCCTTAGAAATCTTATGTGCAATATCAGAAACAGGGAATAGAAAAAGCAATCGAATTCTTTCGTTATGAAATTACAGTGATCTGAAAAGTGCTAGTGGCGGGAGAAATCAGGCAGATAAAAAGCGGGTAAATTAGTAAGTATAGTAATTAGCAGACTTTTTTTGCGCTCCAGTAAATGATTCTTAGATCAAAAAAAGGAGAGGGAGGGGTCTCATTAAATCCCCGAGATAAGAAACTCGATTGGGCAAAAGAACAAAAAATTCTTATCAGAGCTAAAACCAAGTTTCTGTTTAAAATACTATAAAATTAACTACAAATAAATTCAAGAAACTCCTTTTTTGTTTTTTCATTTCACTTCAATTAAACAATATACCAGTTTTCAAGCTCGAATTAAAATTCGTCTTCTTTCCGTAAATTTAACTACGTTTCTGTTTATTCTCCACCCTCAAGTTATCGGAAACTAATAACGTCTAAGATAAATTTTTCCCATTTTTAAAGAAGCAAAGTATTATAGGTCTTCTCCACCTTCTCTAACTGTTCATTCCGGGAGAGCTGAGGAAGAGAAAAAGGAATTGAAGTTTTAATAAATAGAGGTGCGAAGTTGAAACATCTAATAATTTGGATGCATTTGGTCTCTTTAAAAGAGCAGATGCCTAACTCGCATAAAAGGAAAGAAAAAAAGTGTTATGGCTAATTGGTTTACAAGGCTGCGAAAATATTTTCTGAAAAATCTTGTATTGCTTTGTAATATTTTAAATCTAAACAGATGATTTTTCCATTTCTTCGCCAATGTTTTTTGCGCATTGTTGACCGGTCACGATTATACTCGTGTTGGCATAGCTGCTAAATTTTATGGGGGGTTTCTACAACTATTTTTGTAACAATGATCTTAGCTCTATTTAATAGCTGTTTTAATTCTGCTACTGTGTAAAGTAAAGATTATTATTCAAAAATAGTGGTAACAAAAAAATGTAAAATTTGGCAATTATGCGAACACGGGTATAGTCGTGACCGGTGAGCAATTTGTTAAGAATGATTTTAATAAAGAAATGCTAAATTTCACCATTAATTTTCTTTTGTAAAAAAATAAAATACATTTTTGTTTCCTTAGATTTATCACTTTATCGTCTTTTTCTGCTAATATATAGTACATCTTACAAATCTGTATTCATGATTAAGCTTTCCTCTTTTTCTATTTTCTTACTCTTGAAAAACAAAATGTACTGCTTCATTAGTTTTAAAAGCAACGAATACATACATATATATATATATATATGTGTGTATGTATGTATGTATTTTACCCTCTATAGTAAATCAAACACGACTTCACGATTTATTCGCGAACACTTTTAAGAATGTTGATGAGAGAATGAAAAATGTAACTTTTTTTTTCTTCTGAAAAGCAAATGAAATTAGGTTATGGAGTATTTTTATGCAAAGCAAGTTCTGATATATTTAAGTACATTTTTCTGATTTTTCTTCCCTTTCCTGTATCATTTTTATCATATTTTTTTTGCTAACAGTACTTCTTACAACTCTGCTTCGTTATAATTAAACTTTTCATTTTCCTGTATTGTTCTATTCTTTGTTTTTATTCCTCTCCATGCTATATTTCTCTCCCATTTCCTTTTAGTTCTGATGATACTTTTGCAGGAGTATCTAGTAGCATGTGTCTGAGGCACAGAACATTGTAAAAAAAAACAAGTTGGAAATTGCTCGTCAAACGTGGCAAATGAGGTGCGTTCGTACTATAACTAGTTTTAGAATTATTTTTTGCACCCCATATTGTACTGAATGGATATTTTTTTGCACTTCATTAGTGCATAGTCTGTAACATCATTAAAATTCACTTGCAATATTTTTTTCCCATTCCCCGTAATGAAACGCAAAACTTTTGACTGTCCCTGTCATTAAACTATACACCGATTTTCATAAAATTTAAAATAGATCGACAAAATTTTACAACAATTATATATATATATAATTTCAGACCATTCGGAAGGCTGTAACATCATTAAAATGCACTTGCAATATTTTTTCCCCGTTGGCCGTAATGTAACGGAAAACTTTTGAATGTCCCTGTAATTAAACTATGCATCCGATTTTCATAAAATTTTAAATGGCTCGATAAAATTTTGCAACAATTATATATTTAAAATCTCAGACCATTCGAAAGGCTGTAACATCATTAAAATGCACTTGCAATAATTTTTCCCATTGGCCGTAATGTAAAGAAAAACTTTTGACTGTCCCTGTAATTAAACTATATATCCGATTTTCATAAAATTTTAAATGGCCCGACAAAATTATGCAACAATCATATATTTAAAATTTCAGACCATTCGGTTGGGTAGTTTTTGCTCTGTTATATGCGGACAGACAGACGGACTGAACGACGACTATAGGTGCTACGTATTTATATAATTACGAACGCACCTAAAAAACGGACTAAAAAACGGAAATACTACTGGCAATCTAGACGCCAGTACTATTTCCGTTTTTTTACGGGAATTTTTACCCATAAATTACAGAAAAATTTCCGTTTTTAATCAGAAAAACGGAAAATTTTCTGTAATTTATGGGTAAAAATTCCCGTAAAAAAACGGAAATAGTACTTTCGTCTAGACTGCCAGTAGTATTTCCGTTTTTTAACCCCTTTTTTTTTTACAATGAATAACCAAAATTCATTATTTCGAAACGCTACTACTTTTGTACGTTTAACGATGTATTTAACGGCTTTTGTAAATATTTTTATGTCTCTACGTAGTCTCTAGCATATGAATACTTTCAAAAAGCCATTTAAAAATTCATAAATACTTAATGAAAAGATATTCAAACAACTTGAATCTGATTATTGATTTTTAAAAAATAACACCTAGCTACATAAAAAAATCTTGTAAGTATAATCAAATTGTGAAAATTTTTCTTAAAATCTCTTTTGTAAATTAAATGCTACCTTCGAACAGTCAGGAAAATTGTCCTTTTTTTTTACAATAAGGCAATAAAACAAAATAAACTCTGCACTAAATGTTGATGTACATAAAAATCAAAACGGCTGCTTTTCTTTTAAAAACAAAAGAAAATTTCTAAAAGATCACATATGGATTATCAGAAACGGGGAATAGAAAAACAAATCAAACTTTTTCGTTATAAAATTTCAGTGATATGAAAATTGCAAGCTGTGAAAGAAATCAGGCAGATAAAAATCGACGCGTAAATTGAGTATAGTAATTAGCAGACTTTTATTACGCTCCAAGAAATGATTCTTCGATTAAAAAAGGCGAGGGGGTGTTCATTAAATCCCTAAGTTAAGTAACTCGATTGGAAAAAAGAACAAAAAATTCTTATCGGTACTAAAGCCAAGTTTCTGTTTAAAACAGCATAAAATTAATTACAAATAAATTCAAGAAATTCCTTCTTTTTTTTTTTTTTTTTTTTTTTTTTTTTTTACTTCAATTTAACAATTTACCGATTTCTAGGCTAGAATTTAAATTTGTCTTCTTTCCGTAGATCTATCTACGTTGCCGTTTATTCTCTGCCCTCAAATTATCGGAAACTAATAACGTCTAAGATAAAATTTCCACATTTTTAAAGAAGCGAACTATCAAGGCTTCTCCGCCTTCTCTAACTGTTTGTTCAGTGACAGCAAAGGAAAGGGAAAAAACTGAACTTTTAACAAATAAAAGGTGCAAAGTTTAAGCATCTATTCATTTGGATGAATTCAATCTCTTTACAAAAGCAGTTTCCAAGCTCGGAAAAGAAAAAAAAGAGTATTCTGGCTAATTGGTTTTCTAAGCAACGAAAATATTTTCTCAAAAATCTGTTAGCGCTTTCTAGTAGTTTTAAATCTAAGCATATGATTTTTCAATTTCTTCGTAGAATGTTTTGAAGAATATTGGGAAAATCAATGACAAATTATATAAAATACCGTAAAATAGATTTACATTATATATATTTATGGGATTCATTATATATATATTCATATATATATTCATTCCATGAAAAACGGGCAAAATGTCCAGAAACGTGATACTCTCATAAATACCTATTTCTATTAACGTATAAGTTGTTAAAGTATAAACTATGCAATAAATCCCTAGATTTTCATAGTTGTTTTAATTTCAGGGTACAAACAAGGACGGATATAGCTCATCATTTAGAGGAGAGTGGGTGTCATGGATTTCCTTTTTTTGGGGGGGGGGGAGCCCCTGCATAAGTCGGGCCCTGTTGATGGCTTCAGCCAAGAGATCCCTGGTTCGAACCCTGATTTTTTGCCCAGTTGGAAATTTACATCTGTTATGATACATAGTTTTTTCATCTGAAAATTATTCTAGACTATTTTGAAAAAGTCGGTATGAAGACGTTTTCGTTAATGCAGAGATGGCCGTTTTTGTTGACAACGCACTGAAATTTAGAACACCAGGTCTTATTAAAAAAAACTCCAATCACGGATAAAGCACATCTAGAAGACTCCAGGAGAGATTGAGCACAGCACTGAGTAGTAAGCAGTCTTGAATTTAAAAAAAAAAAACACAGCGTCGCGCATCACAGGCACGTCAAACAGGCAACCATGGCTTGTCGCTTAAGTGGAGAGGTGGTGACATACTCTTGATTCCAACATCACTAGACACAGAGACAGGAACTGGCAGGGAACTTTAAGAAGACAACTGTCCTTTTAATATCTAACTGGAATTCGTCGAAAGCGGAGCATACATCCATTTTAAAAGTGGGGGGGGGATTTCTCTCTCTCTCTCAACTATATATATATATATATATATATATATATATTAGGTTGGAGAAAATACCGGCCGATGGGCCAAATTTATGTAATAGTGTTCGGTGGGATGGTTCACTTAAATACAAATACTCCAACCATATTACAGGAACTATTCTTTATTTAAAAGCATCTTTTAAAAGGTGGTTCAGTTAGATAAAAATGGGAGAGAGAGACCCCCATAATACATGGGACGCCGAAGCGCCTTTTCTTTTTAGACAACTTTACATCTCGAAAGCTGAAACAGAAGTGAAGTTTTTGCACGAAGTCAAGAAATCTTGGCGTTGAACAGAATCGCCAATTTACAAACTTTTGATGACTGCGCGAAAGTGAACAAAGGCTTTTGGCGATAAACATTACCGCAAAAATGTGGTGACACTACCGGACGGGTGAGGCCGAGATTGCAAGTAAGCTTCTAATTAGGAGGAGAAAAGTAACAGACAAACCGAAATTGTTTACATTAGAGATAGGCCTTTGCCCAACTAACTGTTACATGAAATTGCAGACTGCAGATTGCTCGATGAGAAAAATGCTGAAAATCCAGGACATCTGGCTTTTAGCTCGACCACAAAACACGAAAAAATACATGCTTCCCATAAGATTTGTTCATTTTTACTTTTTTTATTGTTAATACATATTCAACGTTCACGTATAAGTAGAGATAAAAATTTCTTATCAATGTGGCGCGCAAAAATCCGATGCAATTAAATGCAGACCTTGATACCAGCAGCTGCGAATCTAATTTTTATTTTTATTTTTATTATTTTTTTTTTTTGCACAAGCAGCGGTAACGGGTAGCTACTGATTAAAATAAGAAAGGGAAAAAAGGAAATGAATATTTGAGCGCTGTGAATTAAAGATGTTTTTAGAAAGAAGAAAGAAAACACTTTAATAAAATCTGGATGGTTTTGAGAAATGAATTTAATTACATATTTCATTATAGGAAAGAGGGGGGGGAGGATAATATGATCTAAAAGTAAGAAAGTTATGTTTTAAATTAATTTTGAATAAAAATGATAGCTATGGGACAGAAACGCTGTCACATAACTGTCGACCCAAACCCGACAAGCAAGATTCAAAATCCAATCCGAAACGAATGCTAACACAAAACGTTTAAAATGAACTTGACACATACTCAACCCTGAAAAAAAAAATGGTGTCAGATTCAGGTAAAATCGAGCTACCCAACCCAATGATGGATGCCACACTACGTATACGTAGAAAATGCTTGTTTCATGTCAGTCATAATTTATAGACCTTTTTGTATTATATAACAAATAATCTTAATTTGAACGTCCACCAAACCCTTACGCAACAAAAATTTTAAAACTCAAACCCAAACCGTCAAAACCCAATCCAAACCCAACCCGAACACGAAACAATTAAAATCGACTTGACCCAAACCCAACCCTCAACGAAAAAAATCTATGTCAAATTCAGGTAAAATTGGGTTACCTGAGACGATGTATAGGACTCTACTATGTATAAGTAGAAAATGCTTGTTTCATGTCAGTCATAATTTATAAAGCTTTTTAATTTATATAAAAAAAAAAGAAAGAAAAATTTTAATTCGAACGTCCAATATACCTTTGCATAACAGAAATTTAAAATATTCCATCGCAAATAAGTGACAGTACATTTACTTTATTTCATTCACTTAACATCTGCATTTCATTTGTGCATCATACTTATTCTAGATGAAATTACTTTGAAAATATGACAACTTATCCGTATTTCATAATTCACAATCAATGTTCTCAGAAAATTACTTTTTTTAACCCATTGAAATTACCACAAACGGAAATCTATTCATCGGTATTCATTATTCAAATTATAAAAATATTGAATTAGTTACTATGTTTCTAAGCGAAAAATATTAGAAATTTGAATAAATCTTTGACAGATTTCCATAGCAGTTAATTAAATAACATAAAGATAAAATGTCATAACGCAAATAAATGACTCTACATGTACTTCGTTTTATTCACTTATCATCTACATTTCATTTATGCATCGGATCTATTCTGGATAAAATTACAGAGAAAATATGACAGCTTAACTGCATGTAATATCTCATGCTTCCCAATCGATGTTCACAGAAAATTACTCTTTGTTTTAACCCACAGAAATTACCAAAACTAGAAATCAATTCAAAAAATTATCTGGGCAGCATAAGAAAAAAAATAAAAAAGATAATGATTATCCGAACAGCCATAAAGTTCTTTTTCCGTTCAGTTACCAAGCAAAAAAATTACTCATTCTGTTGCCAGATTTCCTGCGAAAAATCTGTGAGAGTATTTTGAGGTTCAGCCTCAGTTGTCAAGGAATCGATATAAATTGATTCGAGAAGAATCAGTTTGAAATTTTGCCTTTTTACGGAATGAGATTAAAGAGATTTCGACTCATTCCGGAGCTCCAGGTCAGGGAAAAGTTAAGAGCAAAAGAAAAAAAAGATTTAAAAAAATGTTCTTCTTAACGTGTATTAAATAAAATCTTTCATTTTGGAGAAGCCAGTAATTACAAACAGAAAAGGAGGGAAGATTGGAATTTTTTCATGCAGAATAATATCTTCAAGAGTTTTTGGGATTTGAGAAAAACCGCAGTTTCCGCAAAATGATAAAATGGAAAAGAAAGAATGAAATAGAAATAAGTTACCTTTCTTGTACTGTGCTTTATGAAAAACCTATTTCTTCCCCTTTTTGGAAAAAAATACAATGCTTCTTTTTTTTTTTTTTTTTTTTTTTTGCGTCAGGTGTATTTAAGTTCCATTTAATATAAATGATGAGTTTTTGGAATAGTCAATTAAAATGAAAATATCTTTAAAAAAATTATTTTTTGATTTTGCTTTAGGTTAATTACGTAAATAACTTTGGCATTTATTATTACTTTGTCTGATTAGAATTTTTCAACGATAATTGCAACTGCTTAGCTTAACTGTTGACTCTAATTCGAAAAAAAATGTTTTTGTCTTTTATAACATAAAAAGGAGCTTCTTCAGATAGATAGTTTAAAAATGTATAAATTATGAATATTTTTTAAGCTATAAATTTTAAACGGTACTTTATAGATAATTTTTTTTAATCAAAATGTATTTCATATTTTATATCTAATCGATCGATATCAAGAATAAAGAATTTCTTTTCTTTTTTTACCTTTAACATTTAAAGAAAAAAATGACTAATAAACAATTAGAGACTCATACAAGAACAAGATCGGCCATAACTATTTAGAAAATGTTTGGCTAAGACATGGTTTCTAAAGATGCGGTCCAGGAAGTTTGCCCTTGTAGTTCTCTTAGATTTCCAAAAAAAGTCATTCAAAATTTTAAACAGTACTTTATAGATAATATTTTTTTTAATCAAAATGTCTTTCATATTTTATATCTAATCGATCGATATCAAGAATAATGAATTTCTTGTTTTTTAACCTTTCACATTTAAAGAAAGAATGACTAATAAGCAATTAGAAACTCACACAAGAAATTGATCGGTCATAGCTGTTTAGAAAATATTAGGGTAAGACATCATTTCTAAAACTGTGGTCCATGAAGTTTTGCTCTTGTGGTTATCTTAGATTTCCAAAAAAAGTCATAAAAAATGCTTTGCCAAGGAAAGAGAAGTAAACTACAAAACAGGACTTCTGCTTTTTCAGAATTTAGTGTCGCCGCCGATGAAAAAAAAATACATATGTATATAAATATAGAAAGACAGTACTAACATATTTCAGTTTTAAGACTTTTTTATTTTATATAAAATGCCGTCATTCGCATCGGCCGAAGAGTTCCACATTTACGATCCAGTCTTAAACAACATCTTCAGAAAAGTATGCATAGGACGTCACTATTGCAGAATACTACACAAATCAAGCAAAAGTAGATGTCGCCATTTAAGAAACTTGACAAAAAAATCAGCTATCTAATAATTCATATGCCTTCATTTGTTTGTAACATTAATATCGATACTTAAAATTAAATATAATTTACAATAACCCCATGTTTTATCAGAAATCATTTATTTATATTTGTTCAGAATGACACGTATTTTAATTACTTTTTTTCAGTTGTTATGGGAAACGGGCAACAAAAATATAGAATAATCTACTATTTTTCCTTTACTTTCTACAGAAATGAAGTACTTCAGTTGCCAACATTTAAAAATGGCGTTAAAAACTACAAAAAAATAACATCTCAAAAATAAATTGAGATGCAGTTTTCAAACCAATTGCATTTAAAAGTACTTTTCTTCCCTATACGACGGTATAAAAATTTTAAAATGTGCGAGGCTTAGAAATTAAAAAATTGCAGTAGAGATTATTCGTATTTAACCGTACAATGATATATCTACTTTGTTTTACGGCTGGCTTAAGTAAAGGAACGTTATTTTTTAGAGATGACATTTTAAGTGCTGCCCGAAAGAAATAGCATACCGGGGGGTTAATAAATATCACCGTAATATATTGTTGATCCTTGGTCCACCATCATATAAAAAACATTTTTGGCAGCATATGCTGGTGATCTCTAATGATTTTATTTGTTATGCCTAATTCTAAGACAGTATGGATTTTAATTTGGTAATTTGTTTTTTATTTTTCTTCTATCCTTTTTAATCTTGTTTTATTTTGAACTCAATTGGTGTTCAATCGTTTATTTCTCTGTTTTATGTGTGTGGTTGTCCCATATTCATATTCTTTAGCTAATTTATGGCTAATATGAAAATGAAACCACACATTTTATTTGTGGAACTTTAGGCATTTGGAACCCGACGATTCTGTCTAAGTTCTACAAATTTCCGTTATTCCATTTCTGTTATTCGATTTCTGCTGTTTTTTAATATGTTTTTGAAATCTGTGTTAAGTGTGTTGGGGGGGGGGGGGGGACTGTATTTTTGTCAATTTGTTAATGTCATTTTATTCATAATTTCACAGTTTTTGTTGGTGGTCGGTAATGTTTATTTAATGGTTATATATATACACATATATATATTGCCTTTCGCCAATTTTAAATGTTATAATGTTTAATACTTCATTTATAAGTGATCGGATCTAGTTTTAAAAAAAATCGTTAGTGATTAGTTAAATTAATAATTGTTGATCCAAATTTAATATGTATAATGTTTATCATGCCATGATACTCAATTTATAAGTTTTATTTGATATTGATGATGAATTGTAATATTCTATAATGGTTATAATGAAATCGCAAATATCTGAACAAATTAGTAAAATTCTAAAGATGAACAAGATATGAACATTGGAAATCAGCATGTAAAATAAGAAACTATGAATAACCCACAGAATCATCAGAGGAGCTTGCAGGTTTAATTCATAGGAAGATGAGTTATTTCATTCAATTTTGTCGGCATTAAGCCTAAAATGACAAAATTTAGCTCCTAATAGCGTATCAAAAAACAAATAAATGATAAAAAACCAAGAGATCTAAATATATATATATATATAACACTCATAAGCATTCAATGTTTATCTTTAAAATAACGGCTAACTTCTTGATTGCAATTCATGTTGTTCCAAAATATTTCTGTTAGAATACATTAATTTGGTATGGCCTCAATTATGGAAAACTCATCGCTTTGTTTTATGCTTGGTAGAAAGGGCGAACTAGTGAATTTATTAAAAAATATATAGTTTTTGCTCTGCTTCTTTTTTAAGATATGGCAAATAGAAAAGAGAGAAAGCGTGATTTAAACTATCTATTGAGAGTTCCTACTTTTTTTCCAGCGAAGTATATTAATAAATTAATTAACATTTAACTAATGATGAAAAAATATTTTTATTAATACACCTTTTATTTTTTATTTTTTATTCTCTACTTTTTATTTTCCATTTGTATCTACTTTAAAATGTTTCACTGCTGCAATTACACAGCCATTTGACCTATTTGTCTTGTCATCTGAAGTACACCTGTGTACATAAATTTTATAAATCTAGCTTATTAGGAAATGAGTGAAAAATCTATTACGAAATTTCATCTTTACATAGTTGAACCAAGCTAACAAGAATAAGCGCATTAGCGCATGCCCTACATAAGCGCATTAGCGCATACTCAGAAAAATTTGAAAAAAAAATTACAGAATGTTCTGTTCATGAGGTATATGTTATATATATATATGTTTATAAAAAAATTCCGCCGAAACCCCGATAGAGCGTCCGTAAAAAAAGTAATAAAAATTTCGTTATCTTGGCGATTTATCGCTAGTTAGCGACGAAATGAAAATTTAAAAAAAAAATACCCTATTATAATAAATAATCTTTAAGAAAAAACTTTCTCTACTCGTGATGCTAAACTAGTTTAACTACGTTTAACTTAAATAAATACACTTTCATAATTACAGTTTTAGCATATGCATTGATATTTAACGACGCTTTAACGACGTTTCACGACGCTTTAGAACAAAGTTTAAATGGATTAAAATTGCTTCAAACTCAAAGTTAAGGTCCGATTCTGAGCACTGTTCATTTGAATTCTATATTTTCAGACCTGCCAACTGCTACGAAAAAATCGTAGTTGCTACGATTTGGACCTATAAACTGCGATGCTACGAAATCGATCTCAAACTGTGATTTTTTGGGAGAAAAAAACACAAACGCATCCCCCCCCCCTCCAGTTGCGATTTTTAGCCCGCGTAGCATATTTTTAGGAGTGATTCTGTTCCGAAATTTCTTAAATTTTAAATTATTCGGTTCCGAAAGTTTTAAAAAATTGGTCATTAGTCCGAAAATTCGGACATTAAAAAAGGCTGAAGGGAAAAAGAAAATCTGGGTAGCAAAACAAACTTCTTAACATAAAACCCTCTTAATGGATATTAACAACTAGTGGATCGTGAGCCTGTGAATATTTACACAGCAATTCCCTTCCTTAGAAACAGGGGCGCCACTTTAAGAGTTTCTCGATTAGCAGAGTTTGAAATATTGTGCGGAATCGCGTGATTTGCACACAGAAAAGGAAGTTCCTGCATAATAAAAAATACTGCGTAGATTTTCTCCCTGCAAATTCTTTCACACACCTACGATTCTTCTGCGAGTAAATTTTAAAATTTCTTGGAAGTGCACGAATTTTTTTCTTTATGGAATTTCCCTAAATCATTTCGTGAATCGGCCAAGGAAAATATTGAGAATTTCTCCAAACGATCCTGGAAAAATATCGGGTTATTCGTCAAAGATCTCAGAAACAAATAGTTCTTCAATTGTTCGCTGAATAAAATCTCTAATTTCGTTAAGAGTTCAGAAAGAAATTACAAATTTCATCAAAAGATTGTGCAAAAAATCACGAATTTCGATAAACTACACAGAGGAAAATATTGCAAATTTCGTCAAAAAGTCGCAGAAACGAGTAGTAAATTTTGTTAAGTGGTCGTGAAAAGATATCAAAACTTTTACCGATCGGTCGCGCAAAACTGTTGCGAATTTTGTCGATCGGCTGCGCAAAACTGTTGCAAAATTTGACGATCTGTCGCAATAAACAATCGCGAATTTCGACAAATGACTGCGTAAAAAATATCAATTTCATCAAAGGGTCGCGGTGAAAACGTGAATTTCGACAAAATATCGCGGAATAAAAACGTGAATTTCGTCAAAAGATCGTGGAAATAAAACGCAAATTTCATAGAAGATCAGTAAGAAAACGCAAATTTTATCAAAAGATCAACGTAATCATAAGTTATCATAAGAAAACGTTCATCGAAAGATCGAGGAAAGAAAACACCAATTTCGCCAAAGGATCGTGTAAAAAACGCAAAATTTGTCAATGGGTCGTGTAAAAAAACGCAAAATTCGTCAAAGGATCGCGGTAAAAAATGCGAATTTCGTCAAAAGTTTGAGGTAAAAAGTGAGGATTTCAACAAAGAATCGTCATGGAAAAAAGTGAATTATGATTGTGGAAAAAATTGTGAATATCGTGAAATGATCGCGGAAAACAAAATCACGAATTTCGTCAAAATTTACTGCACCGGGCTAAAAAATTGGAACCGAGCTTCTTTTATAAATGTCAAAAATAAATAAATAAATAAATAAATAAATAAATAATAAAATAAAACGCTATAAAACGAGCAAAAGCTCTACAAATCGTATAATAATTTTCAGAGGAAAAAATGTACTATGTTGAGTTGAAAGCCTGAAACCTTATTCCTTTTACGAATGTCAAAAAATAGTAGCGAAACACGAAAAACCAACCAACCAACCTCCAGATTAATTTGAATTTTGTGTGCTACGATTTCTCATTTTCAAAAGTTGGCAAGTCTGCATTTTTAATGTCGGAGACAACAAGAGAAAAGCGCTGTTGCCATGGAAACAACGAATTATTCAGTGCCGAAATATATAACGAGACGGTTCATAATCGGGCAGTCACTTTTAAAACACACTTATTCAATCAGTGAAACCGTGTAAAATTAAATAACTTGAGCAGCTGGCAACTTATATATAGTATATAAGCCTATAGAAAAAATCATAAATTATTTCATTGTTTAAATTCATTAAGTACCATCATTCGGATAATCATTCAACAAGCAATTTTCAGATGCCTTAAAATAGTTTGCGTTTGGCGAGGAAAAATGTTGCACGCCAAATCGCTTGGCGCATTCAACTTTTTGCGCCAAATATTCGAAAGTATTTTACTTTTTTTACAGACTTTTTACTAGAATTCGCTGCAAAATTTCACTGATCCTTTATTACACACATAAATAGTTTCTTTAGCACATTTTTCAAAATATTCTGAGTATGCGCTTTAAGGAGATCTTCCTGGTAAGTTAAATAAAGAGTGTAAAAATAAAATTCAAGTGAAATGCGTATAGTTTTGCCAGTTGTCCAGCGTAAATCGGGCCGCCAAATGCTCTGGACACAACCAATTCCATACAGCTTTTTTCGTCATCTTTAATCGCAAATAATTCTCCCATTAGATAACAAAAAGGACCACTCCAAGGCTATTTGGGAGACTAAAGGACCATAAAAATAATTTTCCTTTAAGGCCGATAGTTGGAAAATGTGCAGGCCCAACATATTTCCTTGAAAAAGCATTTGTTCCTTTTCTGAACCCTTTTCTACCACCGTCTAATCATAGTTTAACGTCGACCACTGATTTCATTAACCGGATTAAAGATTTGAAGCTCAATAAAGAGAGTGTTTTAGCAAGTTTTGACATCATTTCACTTTTCCCATCAATCGACGTTGACGAAGTAAAATTACTCATTAATAACTTTATTGATAACGAGCCATCATTAAACTCAGAAATGAAGACCACCATAAAATCTGGACTTGACCTAGTAACTGGAAATAATATCTTCATTTTTAATAAGAGGATTTATAAGCAGACTAAAGGAGCACCAATGAGTTCTTCCATCTCAAGTATTTTAGCCGAATTCAAATTACGTCCATTTGAAGAAAGAATTTTGACAGACAGCGTTTTAACTCCGTCAGTATGGTATCGTTATGTGGACGACATTTTCACAGTATGGGATCATGGCTTATCTGAATTGTACGCATTTCTTAAAAGAATAAATAATATGGACCCCAACAATTAATTTACCATCGAAATAGAAAATAATAACGAGTTATCATTTCTTGACGTAATGCTAATTAAAAATTTATCAAACTTAACAATTGAGCGCACAGTCTACAGAAAAGTAAATAAGTCTAACAGCACCATTCCTTTTGAAAGTACATCACCTTTTAACTACAAATTTGCTCCGTTCAACTTTTATGTAAGACGAGCGTTTAGTGTTTGCTCTATTAATCACCTTGAAAATGAATTAAATACCAGTAGAAACATTGCAGTTGAGAATGGTTTCCCAATACCCATTATTGATAAGCTAATCAACTCACAGAAGAACCATATGAAAATACAAAAAACTCCATGGAGGAATATGAGATATTGCAAGATGAACTACATACCAGGACTTTTCGGAAAACTCAGACATGCACCTTTTCGCTTTGACGTAAACTTAATCGCCACTCCTCCAGCAAAACTGAAAAATCTAATTAGTGTCAAAATAGACCCCATCCCGGAAGATGAAGATTCTGTAGTATATATGTTGTAGGCTAATTGAGAAATCAGGCTCTTTGCAATGAGCCTAGGCTGTTTGCAAAGAGACGGGCTAATTGGAGAATCGCCTTTCTTTTTCCAATTAGCCTGATATTTTTCAGGCTTATTGCAAAGAGCCTATACACCGTTAGGCTTATTGAAAAATGACCACTTATATCTCAGTCCCGATGATTTTTTACGCTTATTAACCCATAACCCGACCCGAACCCGAAAAATAAATTACAACAGACCGTATCTCGATCTGAGCAAGACAAAATAATTTCAGTCTGCACGCAACCCGACCCGAACCTAAAAATTCTATTTAAAAAAAAACCCGGAATCTGAACCGAACCAAATCTGAACCCGATAACAATATTCCAATGAACCGTAACCGATCCGAGCAAGACAAATTGATTTCTGAGGACATGCAACCCGATCCGAACCTAAAAATTCTATTTGAAAAAAAAACCGGAATCTGAACCCGACAAAAATATACCAATGAACCATAACCGATCCGAGCAAGACAAAATAATTTCTGAGGGCATGCAACACAACCAGAACCTAAAAATTCAGTTTGAAAAAAAACCGAAATCTGTCGCGAACCAAATCTGAACCCGACAAAATTATTCCAAAGAACCATTACCGGATCCGAGCAAGGCAGAATTATTTTCGTGGACACGCACCCGACTCGAACCTAAAAATTCAATTTAAAAAAAAACCGAAATCTGACGCGAACCAAATTTGAACCCAACAAAATTATTCCAAAGAACCATAAACAGATCCGAGTAAGGCAAAATAATTTCCGTGGTCATGCAACCCGACTCGAACCTAAAAATTCTATTTGAAAAAAAACCCGAAATCTGACGCAAATCAAATCTGAACCCGACAAAAATAATCCAAAGAACCATAACCCGATCGGAGAAAGACAAAATAACTTCCATGGACACGCAACCCGATCTGAACCTAAAAATTTTGTTTAAAAAAGCGCAAAATATTACCCGAACCAAATATGATAACAGACAAAAATATTCTAATGAACCATAACCCGATCCGAGCAAGACAGTAATTTCCGTGGACATGCAACCGGACCCGAACCTAAAAATTCCATTTGAAAAAACCCTGAAATCTGACCCGAACCAAATCTGAATCCGACAAAAATATCCCCCAAAACCATAAGCAGATCCGAGAAAGAAAAAATAATTTTCGTGGACACGCAACCCGACCCGAACCTAAAAATCCCATTAGAAAACCCCCGAAATCTGAACCGAACCAAATCTGAATCCGTCAAAAATATTCCAAAAACCATAACCGGATCCGAGCAAGACAAAATAATTTCAGTCGGCATGAAACTCGATCCGAACCTGAAAGTTCTACTTGAAGTTAACCCGAAACCTGACCAGAATCCGAAATTAAAATACATCAGGCCGTATACCCCGATCCGAGCAATGTAAATTATTTTTCGCGTACACGCAGTACGACCAGAATCTAAAAATTCCATTGGAAGTCAACCTGAAACCTGACATGAACCCGATCGGAACACGACAAACATATTTCAAAGAACCCTAACCCGATCCGAGAAAGACAATATAATTTCCTTCGACATACAACCGGATTCGAACCTAAAAGTTTCATTTGAAGTCAACCCGAAAACCTTCCATAACCTGCGTTCGGGTCAAATTTCGGATTGAGTTTAACTAGAACGTTCAGGTTCGAATCGGGTTGCCTGTCGACAGAAATTATTTTGTATTGCTCGGATCGAGTTATGGTTCTTTGGAATATTTTTGACGGATTCAGATTTGGCTCGGTTCAGATTTCGGGGTTTTTCTAATGGGATTTTCAGTTCGGGTCGGGTTGCGTGTCCACGAAAATTATTTTTTCTTTCTCGGATCTCGTTATGGTTTTGGGGGATATTTTTGTCGGATTTAGATTTGGTTCTTCTCTCTATTTTCAGGGTTTTTTCAAATGGAATTTTTAGGTTCGGGTCCGGTTGCGTGTCCACTGAAATTACTGTCTTGCTCGTATAGGATTATTGATCTTTGGAATATTTTTGACGGGTTCAAATGTCGGGTTTTTTTTTCAAATGAAATTTTAGGTCCCGGTTGGGGTGCGTGTCCATGGACATAGTTTTGTCTTGCTCGGTTTGCGTTGTCTGTTGACAGAAATTATTTTGTCTTGCTCGGATCGGGTTATGGTTCATTGGAAAATTTTTGGCGGGTCCAGATCTGGTTCGGGTCAGATTTCGATTTATTTTCAAATGGAATTTTTAGGTTCACGTCGGGTAACATGTCCATGGAAATTATTTTGTTTTGCTCGGATCCGTTTATGTTTCTTTGGAATAATTTATCGGGTTCAGATTTGGTTCAAGTCAGATTTAGAGGTTTTTCAAATTGAATTTTTAGGTTCTGGTTTGGTTGTATGTCCTCAGAAATTATTTTTTCTTCCTCGGATCGGTTATGGTTCATTGGAATATTTTTGTCAGGTTCAGATTCCGGGTTTTTTTCAATTAGAATTTTTAGGTTCGGGTCGGGTTGCATGTCCTCAGAAATTAATTTCTCTTGCTCGGATCGGTTATGGTTCATTGGAATATTTTTATCGGGTTCAGATTTGGTTCGGTTCAGATTCTGAGTTTTTTTTTCAAATGGAAATTTTAGGTTCGTGTCGGGTAACATGTCCACAGAAATTAATTTGTGTTGCTCGTATCCGTTTATGTTTCTTTGGAATAATTTTTTCGGGTTCAGATTTGGTTCAAGTCAGATTTAGGGGTTTTTCAAATAGAAATTTTAGGTTCTGGTTTGGTTGTATGTCCTAAGAAATTAATTTGTCTTGCTCGAATCGGTTATGGTTCATTGGAATATTTTTGTCGGGTTCAGATTCTGGGTTTTTTTCAATTATAATTTTCAGGTTCGGGTCGGGTTGCATGTCCTCAGAAATTATTTTGTCTTGCTGGGATCGATTATAATTTATTAGAATATTTTTGTCGGGTTCAGATTTGGTTCGGTTCAGATTCCGAGTTTTCTTCAAATGGAATTTTTAGGTTCGTGTTGGGTAACATGTCCACGGAAATTATTTTGCGTTGCTCGGATCCGTTTATGGTTCTTTGGAATAATTTTTTCGGGTTCAGATTTGGTTCGCGTCAGATTTTGGAGTTTTTCTCAAATTGAATTTTTAGGTTCTGGTTGGTCGCATGTCTTCAGAAATGATTTTGTTTTGGTTATGGTTCATTGGAATATTTTTGTCGGGTTCAGATTCCGGCTTTTTTTCAAATAGAATTTTTAGGTTTGGGTCGGCTTGTATATACTCAGAAATTATTTTGACTTGCTCGGATCGGTTATGGTTCATTGGAATATTTTTATCGGGTTCAGATTTGGTTCGGTTCAGATTCCGGTTTTTTTAAATGGAATTTTTAGGTTCGGGTCGGGTTGCGTGTAGACTGAAATTATTTTGTCTTGCTCGGATCGGAGTACGGTCTGATGTAATTTATTTTTCGGGTTCGGGTCGGGTTATCGGTAATTAAGCCTAAAAAAAGCATTCTGATTGGGAAATAAGTGGTCATTTTTCAATTAGCCTAACTGTGTCTAGGCTGTTTGCAATAAGCCTGAAAAATATCAGGCTAATTGGAAAAAGAGAGATGTTTCTCCAATTAGCCCGGCTCTTTGCAAATAGCCTAGGCTGTTTGCAAAGAGCCGGATTTCTCAATTAGCCTACGACATATATACTGAAAACAGAAAATATTTATTTCGAATACATAGGAATGACTTCACATAAACTTAAAGTCCGTATTAAAGAACATTTGAGAGATTTAAAGTATAACCGCCCTACAACAGCCCTGTCAAGACTTAACCAGAAGCAGAATATACAAGTTAATTTCGAAAACGCAAAAATTATATATCCCTCAAAGAATTATCATGATTTAATCATCCGGGAATCAATAGAAATTATTACTAAAGAAAATACTGTTTGCAATGACGTTTTATCCTACAACATACCCAGAATTTGGCTCAGTTTGCTTAAATAATCATAAAACGAGTAATATTCCACTTCCCTATATCCATGTTTTATTTTCCCAATGTTTTCCGGATCTAAAAATTAATTTCCACTTTCACTTCTTTCGTCACCATCTACGTGATTTTTGAAAATTAGACGCCAATAACAATTGTATTTCTTATATTTCTCTGACGAAGACTATGTTTTTTTTATAGTTGAAAGTACTAAGGTATTAAAATAATTTAACATCTTTTTAATATTGCCTTATCTTTTAAGTAGTTTTGCGCATATTGTAAGTTTAAGTTTAACGAAAAGAAAATTACTTTAAAATACTGGTTTCCAGAGCGTTTGTAGCCTCGATTTTTGCGGGACACCTAACTGGCAACACTAATTGCTAGACCAGGAATCGACTGCACAAACCATCAACTCATCGAGTTGACGGTTGAAATTAAAGGATTAGACAGAATTCGATTAGCATATTAAAATTCATCTGGTCTGCCAAGTCATATCTTGGAGGAAAACACCTGCAAGCCCAACTTTAGTGGTTGACTTGTAGGTTTACCATTGTGTTTTCCTGCTCCAAATCCTCCATAATTTCATACCTTTGTGTGCAGTAAAACACAATGATAAACCTACCGATCAACCATTAAAATCGGGTTTGCAGGTGTTTTCCACTAAGATGGGACTTGGCAGACAAGGTGAATTTTAATATGCCAATCCAGTTCTGTTTAATCCTGGAATTTCATACGTCAACTCGATGAGGTGACAATCAGTGCAACATCGGTCTGTGCGTATTACAAATAATGGCTGAAATTCTCAGAATTTGGGAATTGCACTTAGCAATCCCTAAGTGGACCGCAGAATTTTATGACTTGTAAAAGTGGTCATGAAAAAAGTGGGATAAAAAATTTATGAACTTTGCTTCATCTATAATTCTTGCATGTTCTCTTCTAAAACAATCAATTTCTTGTTTGACTGGAAACACAATAGTCTGGTTATAACGAACCAGATGCAGTCGTGGAAAAAAAAAGTAAACACCCGCTGCTAACTCCTCAACAAATTATCGTAGAAGAAAGTTACTGCAACCGAACGATTGGAAATAAAGTCTACTTTTAAATGATGTATATAAAATTTGCTTAGGGGTCCATCTACATAGTAAAACGAACCATAACTTTGTTTCTTTCAATACAAACACAGTTTTCAATACACACACAGTTTTTTTCAGTACACAATTCTGACAGCATAAATGAAATCTACACCCTTCAATTAGTCCAAAAACAAATTTTTATGCAATTCATACCATAAATTTCCGAGAAATTAATTATTTAAAGATGAGCGTATTTTAAGGGCTGTATCCAAATTGAAGTTCGGTACTCGATTGTTAACCATCAAGGCACCTTAAGCAGTCAATTAAGCCTGTTAGATTGCAGGATAGCATAAGAAATTTCAAAATATTTAGTCACTTCTATCATAGACGGCCCCTTAAACCATCATTTTGCCGTTTTTTAACATAATTTGAAAACTACTTGGAAGAAAAATGTGAAATTTTGGATTTCCATAAAGCAGGACGACTTAAATCTGAATCCATCAAAAAAATTGTAGGTTGCAATTCATAATTTTTTCGGATATTAATTTCATAATTCATATCATAAAATTATAAAAATTGCAAATTCAACGTATTTATGTTTGGGTATATTAGTATTATTGCTACACAAAAAATTAGAACATTAGGATCATAATTTCAGAAGTTATAAATAAAAATATGAAAATGTAATTTAACATTAGAAGCACTAAATTTTGAATGTTTATAATCAAAAACTTATCATTCAAATGTCTTGAAATTTGGTGTCTATGCATAGTATGAACCAAAGATTTGAAAAATCTCGTTAAAATTGGGTATTGCTATTGAAAAAAATGAAGTTTGGATTTGTTTTAGTATGTAGATGGCCCCGTAAGCAAATTTTATCTACGTCATTGAAAAGTAGACTTTATTTCCAATCGTTCGGTACCAGTAACTTTCGTCAACGATAATTTGTTGAGGAGTTAGTAGGGGGTGTTTACTTTTTTTTTCACGACTGTACATAGCGAATCCTCGGTTAAAGCAATATTGGGTGTCACGGTTTTCCCTACATCGAAAGACATTTTAGCCCAGTGGTTAGGGGGTTGAATTCGGAATTAATTAGGGGAAAGCTAGAAATTGTTTTAATCCCTTCAATTTAGGTCTAGAATGAATATGCTATGTTTTCCCCCTCGTACTAGGTGAGCGTTAGGAAATATGTACAGATTTATAGTCTAAAAACACGTTTTTTTACATACCATAACAGTATCTCAAACCAGCTAACTCTGTCAACCAGCTAACATTCTCAATACAAATGTTGTACAGCTTAAAATTCTGAGTAAAATGAGTACCTACACTTAATATATATTTTTTTTAACATTAAGGTCGCAATTCTACTTTAAAGTTTTAGACCCGTGGTCAAAGGATTGAACTCAGAATTAATTAGGAGAAAACTGTAAACTGTTTTAATCCCTTCAATTTAGGTCTAAAATGAACGTACTATGTTTTCTCCCTCGTATTTGAGTGAATGTTAGAAAATATGTACATATTTATTTTTGAAAAACACGTTTTTTTTTAATTACCTTAACAATATCTCAAAATAGCTAACTCTATAAAAAAAACATTGTTAATACAAATGTTGTAGAGCTTAAAATTCTGAATAAAATGAGTACCATCATTAATATTTTTGTTCAACCATTAAGGTCGCAATTCTATTTCAAAATTTTGCCGTAATCGCTAATCAAGAACTTGAAACCAGGAGAGACCAAGTTAACTTAACAATATCTCAGAACAGCTAACTCTATTAAAAACATTGTCAATACAAAAGTTGAAGAGCTTAAAATTTTGAGTAAAATGAGTACCTATACTAAATATTTTTGCTCAATATTAAGGCCGCAATTTTGAGATATTGTTAAGTCAACTTGGTCTCTCCTAGCTTCAAGCTCTTGATTTAAAACATTTTGAAATAGAATTGCGGCCGTAACGTTGAACAAAAATATTAATGATGGTACTCATTTTAATCAGAATTTTAAGCTCTACAACATTTGTATTGACAATGTTTTGTATAGAGTTAGCTGTTTTGAGATATTGTTAAGGTAATTTAAAAAAACGTGTTTTTCAAAAATAAATATGCACATATTTTCTAACATTCACTCAAATAAGAGGAAGAAAACGTAGTACGTTAATTTTAGACCTACACTGAAGGGATTAAAGCAATTTCCAGTTTTCTCCTAATTAATTCTGTGTTCAACCCCTGACCACGAATCTAAAACTTTAAAGTAGAATTGTGACCTTAATGTTCAACAAAAATATTAAGTGTAGGTACTCATTTTACTCAGAATTTTAAGCTCTTCAACATTTGTATTGACAATGTTTTTGAAAGAGTTAGCTGTTTTGAGATACTGTTATAGTATCTAAAAAACGTGTTTTTTGACTATAAATCTGTACATATTTTCTAACGCTCACCAACTACGAGGGTGGAAACTTAGCATATTCATTCTAGACCTAAACTAAATGGATTAGAACAATTTCCAGCTTTCCCTAATTAATTCCGAATTCGGTCTTTTTTCCCTCCCCTACCACTGGGCTATTTCTCAGGTTGAGTGTTACGTTTCTCTCGTGTTAACTATCAGTGTAACTGTTTTTGCAGTTTTATGCAATAAAAGTATTTATCAACTTAAATTTTTTATTATCGTTACAAGCATTAAAGGGTTGATATAAAATTGCGTTTATACAGGCTTTGTGTAAAAAAGATCGTAGCCAACCACAGATTTTAAAATGCAGGATGCTGTCAGAGTTGTTTTATTAATAATGGAATTTTTTTCGCAACGTTTCTGCGGACTTGTTACGATTTGTATTGGATAATTAATTTTAATTTTGAACTTGGTTTCGCTGGCACCAACTCCAAAAAATCAAATTAATGTAAATAAATACAATAATACACATTGTAAATACAATGTTCTTAATTTCATTTTTTATTAACTATTATGTAAAAAAGAATATTTTTTACTTTGCAGTGGTTTTTGAAG
This sequence comes from Maratus speciosus, assembly GCA_963932465.1. Lineage (NCBI taxonomy): Eukaryota > Metazoa > Arthropoda > Arachnida > Araneae > Salticidae > Maratus > Maratus speciosus. The sequence goes on along the minus strand of OZ010790.1, from coordinate 168,481,178 downwards.
TCTGTTTTATTTTTCGTAAAAAAGTTTATTTGTTGTTTGTTTGTCAGTTTTATGCATATTCAAGAGATGAGATAATAAGCAGTATAATGGGAAAGCACATGGGTACAATTCAAAAATATAGAACCTTTACTTAAAAAAAAATTAACTTTGTCGTACAATTCTTTTTATATAAAACATGAATAAATAGATGCAAAAAAAAAAGCAATAAAAATCTATCAGTTACAGACTTCCTGATCCACGTTCAATCTTCAGTCAATTTTCTTGATTCAAACCTTTCTGATTCCCTTCCTGCATACAACCTAATAGCGTAGCCTACATGTCTTTTTTTCTTTTTTTTTGGGGGGGGGGGGGGATGGGTCAAAACCCCTTCATTTGAATGAAATCTCTTTCATTAAATTTTACCCTTTTAACCTGTAAAAACTTTTAATAGTTCTACGGTGTATTTAAAATTGCAAGTAAAATGGTTAATAAATACAAAGAAATTTAAGCCTTATGATACCATAGTGACAACACACACGGTTTAATTTATATATTCTGATTCTCTTTATGTCGATATGTGCAGTGCATATGTTCTCAGGTTCTAATTAATATTTGTAAAAATTTGGAATCATAAAATTTATAGTTTTTTAAGTATTTGAATGTTAGTTTGATTTGCTTGATTTAAAAACAATTTAGATATATCGAGAGATTTTAAAAACAAGAAAAATTTTTAAAAAAGCCAAAAAACGTAATTTTTTTTTTAGTTTGGTTTCGATTAGGGATCTGGACTCCATGAACTCTCCCCTTGAGTTCGTCACTGCCAACTTCATCCTGAAATTTTGAAGCATCGGAATTCCTCATGGGGGAAAGAAAATATTTAAATCTCATTGCAAGAAACGTCGTCGCTATGGAGATATAAAGTTTTAAAGAAGGTCTTTAAAAGAATATTCAAAGATACATAATGACGCCAGTAATTTTATGTCCTGAACACTTTTTGGGGAAATTTAGTGCAGTCTGTATGAAACTATCGAAAAAAGTAATTTTTTAGCCCCCGGTACGGGTATGCTATTTCTTTCTCCCAGCTTATTTTGTGTCGTCTTCAAAAAATAACGTTACCTTACAGAAGCCTGACGTAAAATAAAGCAATACGATTAAATACGCTATACCAATTTTTTTAAATTTCTAAACATCGCACATTTTCAATTTTTATACCGTCGTATTAGGAAGAAAAAGTACTTTTAAATGCAATTTGTTTGAAAACTGTATCTCCATATATTTTTCAAATATTAATTTTTTTGTAGTTTTCAGCACCATTTGTCTAATTTTGGCAACTCAAGTACTCCATTTATGTGGAAAGTAAAGGGAAAATAGCTGAAAAATAGCAATTATATCTTTTTGTTGCCATTTTCTCATAACAACGGAAAAAAAATGTAATTAAAATACGAACTATTTTGAAAAAAATATAAACGAAAAATTTGTGTTAAAACATGGAGTTATCATAAACTATATTTAATTTGAAGTATCTATAGACGCTTTCAGTTTGACGTCATTCATGACGTTTTGTTTGGAAAGTAACTCTAAACAAACGGTTGCTATGCGTCATTTCTTTTTAAATATAAATCGTGGAAAATGTTACTAGTACATATCAAGTATTAAAACACTTAGATGTGAGATATAGATATAAGATATAGCTGCAACACACAAACAAAATAGAAAATACAACATAGCAACCGTTTGTTTGGTGTCAGTTTCCAACCAAAACGTCAGGACTGACGTCACGACTGAAATCGTCTATATTAATGTTACAAACAAATGAATGCCTTTGAATCATTAGATAGCCGTTTTTTCTGCCGAATTTCTTTAATGACGACATGTTTTTGCTGCATTTGTGTATTATTTTGCGATAGTGAAATCCTATGCATGCTTTACGAATTACATAAAATAAAAGTATGTACTTTAAGTCTTAAAATTGAAATACGTTTTCTACTATTTATATATACATATATTTTTTTTCATCGGGGGCAACACTAAATTCTGAAAAAGCAGAATTCCTATTTTCTAGTTTTTTATTTTACGGTTGTTATTAGGGATGTCAATAATTATAAACGTTCCACAATCGTTAAGTTTTTTTACTTTCTTCAATAGAATAAAGTAGTGATAGGCGATTTTGGAAAATTTGAGAATCGATTAAAATCGACATCGTATAAAACAGATTCGATCGCAATAAGAATTGATTCCCAAATTCTGGAATCGATATTTCAATGTTCACAGATTCTCACAGATAAGCTGAAAAATAGTTATTCCAAAACGTAGCGAATCAACAGGGCCGTACGTAATGACTATCTCTCACCCTCACCTTCATTTATGGGGGCCCTAGACAATGTTAGCGGCCCAGAAGTAAGCTATTACAGACCTTTGAGTTAAATAATAAGGTTTTTTTTTTAACTTTTAAAATTATTATTTTTAAGATATTATTTTGATAATAATTTATATTATATTTAAATTTATCTTTAAAAAAGATCTCGGTCAGATAAAAAAAAAAAAAAAAAAAAAAGAAAGAAATGATTTTTTTTTTTCATCCGGAAAAAATGTACTTTCTACTCTAACTCTTATTTCCTTCAACCAAACAGATGGGGACTTACTTCCTATAAACGTCATTCTTCTTAAAAATGCGCAGATGAGCGAAATTTTGAAGGCTCTAAATTTATTTAAAAAGTTAAATGGTTTTTCAGTCTTTTTAGGGTCTCCTATAAGCGTGGGGGAAATGCAAATATTGCAAATCTTCTTTTAAAATAGCTGTGATGTATGTAATTAACCAATCATCACATACTAATTATCCCCCAATTAATAATCAAAATTCTCCTTTTAATAATATATTTAACTAAAATTTCTAAAACTATTTCTAAAATAACTAAAATTCATTTACAGTTTATAAATATCTTTCTTTTTAATGTTTACCAAATTTTCAGCTGCTAAGAAAAAAAAAAATGTTCTCATCCTAGAGCCATTAACAATGAAATAACATACTTTTCTCTGGTTAACAAATAAATAAAAGTATTTTCCTTGATTATATGTTTGTTTTTTTTCTTTCCCCAGCAGTAATCTAAAAACTATAAACAGCTATTGACTCATTCGCTGACATGCAGAGTGCACTCACTGAAACAATAATAAATAAAAAAGAAAAGAATCGAGTTAAACTGATGACATTGAGCTCACAGTCTATTCATACTAATTGTATTTTATACTCTTACTTCAAAGAATGTCTTTCGAAAAATAAATTAAGGGGAAATCAGCCCCACCCTCCCGTCACATCTCTATACTTAAGCAATAGGCCTCCAAATCACATCAGGGAAGCGCTTTATCAGAATAAACTGGTTACCAAATTTGAAGCAAATCAGACAGAAAAACCCATCTATCTAAATTAAGGGGGGTTAGCCCCTGTTCCTCCCTTTATACTTAAACAATGAACCTCCAAATTTAATCAAGGAAGCGTCTTATCAGAATTAACCGGTATACCAAAATTGAAGCAAATCTGATAATTCTGCATGAAAAACCCATTTATCTAAGTGTGTGTGTAGGGGGGGGGGGAGTAATAGCCCCCGAACCCAATTAATCGAATAACCAATGAACCCCCAAAACTAATCAGGGAAGCGCCTTATGAGAATGAACCTAGAAAAAAAATTTGAAGCAAATCGGATATTTCTATCGAGAGTTATAGCGTTACGTATGTACGTACATACACACATACAGAAACTGCGAGTACATTAGCTCTCAGGCTTTGATAACCTGTGAGCTAAAAGGAAAAGTGCCCAGTTAAACTGGTGGCATTGAGCTCACAGGCTATTCACACTAACTGTATATTATGCTCTTATTTCAAATAATAATGCCCCTCGAAAAATAAACTAAGGGGCGGGGGGAAATTGCCCCTCCCCGTTTCCCCTCTTTATACTTAACCAATGACCCTCCAAATGTCATCAGGGAAACGCCTTAGCAAAATAAATCGGTATACCAAATTTGAAGCAAATCTGATAGAAAAACCCATTTATCTAAATTAAGGGGTATTAGCCCCTTGTTCCCTGATTTATATTTAACCAATGAACTTCCAAATCTAATTAGCGAAGCGCATTATCAGAATAAACTGGGATGCCAAATTTGAAGTAAATCGGATTGCAAAACCCATCTATCTAAATTAGGGAGGGTAATATCCCCTCGTACCTCCTCCCCCCCTTTAGACTATAACAATGAACCTTCAAATATAATCAGAGAAACTCATTATCAAAATTAACCGGTATACCAAAATTTGAAGAAAATCCGATAATTCTGCATGAAAAACCCATTTATCTAAGCTAAGGGGGGGGGGGGGGATTAGCCCCCGTTTCCCCTTTATACTTAACCAATGAACCCCCAAAATTAATCAGGGAAGCGCCTTAGCAGAATGAACATAGAAAAAAATTGAAGCAAATCGGATATTTCTATCAAGAGTTATCGGGTTACGTACGTACATACATACATACAAAACCGACGGGCACATTAGATCTCAGGCTTTGATAGCCTGTGAGCTAAAAAGTGCCAAGAGCGTGTAACTGGTGGGGGGGTGTGCAGTCAAAAAATCAACCCGCCATTCAACACTGAATCTAGAAAGAAAAAAAAAGGCTCTTATACAAAATTTTACAGCAATTCTGCCACTAAAACAGTAAAATTGGAGGAATCTAACCAACCCGAATCGTGGATCATGCGCGATGCGATTTGAATTGAAGTAAATCAAAAAATAACAATTTCACCCGCATCTAAAAATCGGCATCGAATCTGAACTGAATCAATTCGCCCGAATCTAAAGGACTGAAGTAAATCAAAACATAGCGATTCTGCCCGCATCTAAAGATCGCTAAAGATCGACATCGGCATCGAATCTAAACTGAATCGATTCGCCATTTCTGATCTTAATTTACGGGCAGAATCGATGCGTTAATTTTTTTCTTGCTTTCTTTTGTTTATAGAAAAAGAAAGCGTTGGATTCGTGAAAAATTTCGATTTCCGGTTTTCGAAGGATTTATAGTTTTAGAAGATCTTGTCTGGAATACGATTTGACTATTTTTATACATTGTCTGTCTGTCAGTCTGTCTGTTTGTCTCTGACAAAAAAATTGTGGGCGGGTTATTTCAAGAACTAATGCATGGAATCTGTTGAAACTTTAGATTCAATTGGACTTTCATATAAGTTGGTGCTGAATACTTTTTGATGTAAATCTACCAGCAGGTGGCGCTGCTATGCTGCATTTTCCCCAATTTTCGCAATAACTATCTCAAGAACTAATGCACGGATTTTCATCAAACTTCACATTCAGTTAGACGTTGGCATAAATTGTTGCATATTAGATTTCGGTGTAAATCACCCAACAGGAGGCGTTGTTATGCAGATTTTATCAGCAGTGTTAAATTCAGACAATTTTCTGCGGAGGGATTTCTGCGGATCCAGAGAGGGGCAGTTCAGAGGGGAAGGGGATTGGACTTTTGTACATTAAGCATAAAATCTCAAACCTTCTGGGGGTACATTTGAATGTTGCACGGGGGGGGGGGACATGTCTCTCCGGGCTACCCTCGGAATTCAACACGTTTTTCTGGATTTAAACGATTTTAGGGATCATATCTCAAGAACTAATGAACGGAATTTCATCAAACTTAATGTTCTGTTATAAGTTGTTCATGATTAGATTTTCGTGTAAATGATATAACAGGTTGTGCTGCTATGCTGCTTTTTTTTTTTTTTTTTTTTTTTTTTTTTTTTTTTGCAGTGTTGAAGTCAGACATTTTTCTCCGGGAGGGATTTCTATGGTTCTGGAGAGGGACATTCTAGAGTTTCGGGGGGGGGGGGTGGAATTGGACTTTTGTCCATTAAGCATAAAATCTCAAATCTTCATGAGAGACATTTCAATGTTCCGAGGGGGAGGGGGTTGTCCACCCGTACCAGCCCCTGAATTTAACATGGTTTTTCAGAATATACACAATATTAGCGATAATATCTCAAGAAGTAATGACCGGAATTTCATCAAACTTAATATTATGTGTCATTGACATAAGTTGTTCCTGAGTTTTCGTGTTAGTCATGAAACAGGCTATACTGGTTTTTTTTGCATGATATTCGTGATAGCTATATCTCAAAACTAATGCACGGAATTTAATCAAACTTCATATTATGTTACACTTTCAGATAAATAGATCCTTATTAGGCTTGGGTGTATATTGCCCAACAGCTGTCGCTTTTATGGTCTTTGAATTGGGATTTTCCGTTGCGGACATCTAGGCTAATGTCAGACGAACGTCTTTTTGCACACTTTTTTTTCTCTCTTACACCGTCCCTACACATGCTAGTGAAGGTGTAGGGATGGCGTAAGATCGAAAAAAGCGTGCAAAAAGACGTTCGTCTGACATTAGCCTAAGAGGGTGTGGGCCGAAATTCAATGATTTGTTAGGAAAATGCAATGCTTATATTTTCTTTTAAAATGCACATACTTCAACGAACCTATCCTTTTTTAATCCTCATGATGCGCATAGGTTATCATTTAAATTTGACACTGTGATAGCGAGTGTTGAAGTTTTAACATTTATGAGGCAGATGAAAGTTTTGGGATTTCCACATCCAACTACTTTATCTTCAATTTTTGAAGGAAAATGAAAATGATATTACCTTATTTTGTCTTAGAGACATTGATTAAAAAATTCATCGTATCGATTAAATCGAGTTGACCATAGTATCGATTAAATCGATTAAACAAATCGAAATCGCCCATCACTAGAATAAAGTATTGTAATCGAAATTTTTTTCGACTTCCGGTTTTTGATGGATTTACACGTTTTAGGGGTCAGAGATCTCAAAAAACATGTTTATAAAAAATGTCTGTCTGACCGTGTGTCCGTATGTCGCCATTGTACCATCGAAAAGTATATGAAGTTATGCATAGAATTGAACCAATTTTTTTTTTAAGTTTGTGTTTATGGCAAGTAGGTCCTCCATTAATTTGGAAAAAATCCGCCGGTAGGGGGCGCTGTAATAGCGATATTTGTGGCCTTTTTTGAATATTGTACCATCGAAAAGTGTATGAAGTTATGCATAGAATTGAACTAAAATTTTGCGTATGTTTTTGGCCATAACAAGAAAGTCCTCCCTGAATTTGGAAATATTCCGCCGAAAGGGGGCACTATAATAACAATTTTTGTGTAATTTTCTTTCGAAGTTGATATAGTATTTAACTAATAAAAATGAAATATTTACATTTGTTTTAACATTTTGAAATATTAAAATATATGAGGTAGAAGAAAATTTTGGGATTGGCACATCCAACGAGTTTTTTTTTTTTTTTTTTTTTCGCTTAAAAGTAGAAACATGATCCCATTTGACACCCAAATCCTAATATTCTTTTTCTGCCTTACTGACGAAATTACTGAAAAATCTAATTGCTATTGCTCAAAATTAATGTTCTTTTTTAAAGAAAACGTTCAGAGGTTGGCATCTCGGTGCAGTACAAAACTGACATCAAGATTTTTTATTTTATTTATTTATTTATTTATAGCCTAAAAGTTCATGGAAATTTAATTTCCGAATACCCTAATGCTCCGAAAAGACTTAAATAAAATATCGTTTGTGTGGTCATATTTCATTTTTCACCTGTATAATTCATTAAGAATTTATTAGGAAGCCTATAAAAAGTCTAATGCTTTTGTGTCAAAATGTTCCATAACAATTTATAGATTCTATGAAAAATTGTCGGGCAGTGCCTTTGGTAACTATGTCGACGCCAAGCGGGTCGTTACACCATCACTTCAAACAATTAATACATTTCATATAATTATCTTTTGGCCCATTCGCCATGACAGTATAGCAATATCTTTTTCCTTCCATGCATAAAAACTTCTGAATAGTTTGTTAATTTTTAGCTTATTTCTGTAATTAAAACGTCGTTTTGTTTCTTAGAAATTACAAGTTCCTAAGTGTTGTGCATAGTAATAATTTATGCATTATTCATCAGCTGAACTGATTAATAGAACTGAAATTAAATTTACTAATAATGAAAAACTTTCATACGTTAATTGAAAGACATTGAATCCCACGCGCAACTAATATCAAGGTGGGGCTGCTTGTAAAGCATTTTTATATAAGGTGAGTTCAGTGCGAATTGGAACTAAGTAATAATCTTAATTCTATACAATTATTATCTATTTCAAAAATTCTTTAATGCTGAGTCGGTATAAGCACTTTTATAGTGATGGGCGATGTCGATACTTTTTATCGATGCTATTGAGTTTTTTTTTTTATCGATGTCTCTACGAATAGTATCGTTTATTTTTATTTTCCTTCAAATCGTCATTGTGGTCGATATTTCTATACGTGTGGTATCGATCATTTTTGTCTATCCCTGACAAGGGCTAACGGGGATAGATCGATATATCTGATACTAATTTCATAGCAATATATATTTATTCTTTCGATTTTACTATTTTAGCGGCAGAGTTACTGTCATATTTCGTATAAGAGCCTTTTCCTTTCCAAGTTAAATTGTTATACAGGGTGTTTCAAAATTATATTTCAGAAATGTAAAGGCAGGCACATGGAACCTAAATCAGCAGATTTGATATAGGAATGTGGGTGCGAAAATTCAGCGTTGAGGGAGTAGAGGGCGCTGTTGAGATAGGCGAATGAAAGCACTTTGCTGACGTGTATCGTCATTCTCCGCACGGATTTCGAACAATATGCATCGTTACACCAATGTGGAACTTGCCGGACATGCATTTTATGTATGGAGCTGCGCAAGTAAATGGCTTCCACCCAATGCACCTCCAACAGCTCTCGAGCTTGTCGAAGGACTGTACCCTACAGTGCATAAAGCTGCTTCTTCCTCTGCAGGAATTCTGCGATATCTTCCAGTGCCCGTATCACGCCTCGAAGCATAAAGCGATCCACTCGCGCACAACATCCGATGAAGACGCTCAAATGTTCGGCGATCTGGCAGATTCCTACCCGAGAATCGTTCCATGTATATTCTTTGAGCAGACGTTCCATTTTCTTATGCAGCCCCATACATTGAAACGTATGTCGGCAAGCTCAACATTGGTGTAACGACGTATGTTGCTCGAAATCCGTGCGGAGAATGGCGAATCAAGCCAGCAAAGTGCTTTTATCCACCAAACTCAACAGCGCCATCTACTACCTAAACGCTGCATTTCTGCACCCACATACGTGAAATCTGCTTACTTAGGTACCCACTATCTGCCTTTACATTTTTGACATGTAATTTTGAAACACCTTGCATATTTAGTTTAGTACCTAAGTTATTTGGATTACTAGTTTTAGTCGAGGCAATAGAGAACGTATAGGGGCTCTACCTAGCAAAATTCATGGTAGTTCTGGAAAAAGGCTTACTATATGTTTTTTGGGTCGCTGAATCCGAATTTTTAACTTCCCACCAATCATAAACATCATAAACAGATTAGGATAAGATTAAAAAAAGAGTTATACAGAATAGTAATATTTGATATTATTTAGGCTTCATCCTATGTTGTGTAGTTTTTTTATAAAGTCTTATTATTCTTTTAGTTTAATAATACAGTTAATAATTCATATATTTATTGTACGGAACCCTTTGAGTGCGAGTAATGCTCGCACTTAACTGTTCATTTTTAATAAAATCCTGAAAGTCTTTCATACAGGAGTATAAAATATACGATTGGGTTTATAAAATATCGAATAGTTATTGATTGATAAAAAACAAACTTCTCATTTTCGGCGAAATAAATATTTAAAAAAAAAATCGCGAAATATTCAAAAATCGCTGTACGAAAGAGAACAAAATTTACTATATCGGGCTAAAAGATTAAATTTGGATTGCTTTTAGTAGTGCTCCAAAATCATTAGCCAACTTGGAAAAGCAGGGAATACACGATTTTTTCCTTTTAATAAAAAGTCCCAAAAAATCTAATAAAAAAAAAAATCCAAAATCTGAGGCCATGGTACACTCGGGACTGGGTTTGTCTATCCTTATTTAAATTTGCAGACCTTTACGTGCGATAGATTTCCCTAGCCATCGCGCACAGACAGACACACAAGCATCTTTCTTTTATTAATACAGATTTTAAAACTATGAAGTCGATAATTTTTCAAGCATCGATGTGTCTTTAATTCTATAAAAAATCCGGTAGATTTTTTTTCATTACTTTTTTTCGTTAAAATTTGTTAAGTAAATGCCTCAAAATTAATACGCAATGTATAATGTTCCTTTAATTACTTTTTCTTATTTCATACTAGTCTTCCTACCATAATCAATAATATTTTGAGTGCGGATATTGCAATCATATTCTTCTACTTCTCACCGTAAAATTATCAATTGTTTAAATGCAATGAGTATTTTTGTTGGATAAAAACAGTTTCAATCTCAGGCTAATAAAACTGAAGTGCTATGCCATTGAATTTGAAGTTTTCCTGCATTTTATTGTATGTAATATTTTTTATGTTTAAATAAAATACATTCAACAATAAAGAATTTCGTTTCATATCAAACAAAGCTTTTATTTTGCATTCCACAATAAAAATGAAGATATCACAAGCATACTTTCTTTTTTCTCGTACTTACTTTTGATTCTCGAACAAATAATACTTAGTTGAGAATTTTTCATATATATATTACAACTTCAAAATGTTCCTAAAACCATTTTGGTATGTCTCTAAAATACATAACAATAAAATGAATAAATTCTTGACTCAGAAGGCATTTGCATGAAATCTTTAGGAAAGAAAATTTGTTTAAAATTGCCTTGTAAGAAATAGACGCATTCAAATTTTCTTTTCTGATAACGTAAAAAATTATCCTGGCATTCCAAAAATATTTTCAACTTCAGCCATACTTGTCAAGGAATCGGCGGAAATCGATTTAAACGCAAATTTTGTTTGAAATTTTGTCTTTTATTTGTGAAATAAGATTAAAGAGCCTGGAAGTCATTCCGGAAAGCCTCGGGTCAAGAAAAACGTAAACCACAAGAAAAGTCTTTTGCACTGCGTGCATGAAATAAAAGCTTTATTTTTTCCGAAATTCAATAAATACAAACAGAAATTGTCGGAAGGTCAGGTTTTTTCTTTTTTCTTGCAAGCAAATATTTTTAAAGCATTGAAAAGAAAGCCGTAACTTCTGTACACAAATTTAGAATTTTGAAAAGGTAAAGAGAGAAATAAAGATCAAACTTTTATTATTTTCATATTAAAAACCTTCTAAAATATTCGACAGACGAATCGCATTTATTATGCATGTAAGGGTTCTAGAGTTAAAATTCTGTGCATTTGTTTTAAGGATAAACTCTTTCATTTCTAAAAGTTAAGTATGCCATCTTGAACTAAAACAGTTATTCTAAACAAATTATTCATATTGTGTTGTCTTTATTTTGCGAAATACGATTAAGAACCTTAGAATCATTCCGAAAGCCTCGGGTCAAGGAAAAACGTAAGCCACAAGAAAAATCGTCTGCTCTACGTGCATGACATTTTTTTTTTTTTTTCTTTTTTTTTCCCCCGAAATTCAATAAATACAAATAGAGAGTCGGAAAGAAAGATTTTTTTCCTCCTAAAGTGAATAATATTTTCAAGAATTGAAAAAGAAAGTTGTTTCTTGTGTACACCAATTTAAAAATATGGTAAGTTAAAGAACGATAATAAAAGTCAGGCTTTTCTTAGTTTCACATTAAAAGCAGTCTAGAAAATTCAGGACGAGAATTCTATTTATGCATGTTAAAATTCTGTAGATCTGTTTAAGGATTCACTCTTTGATTTCTAAAAGTTAAGTATGTAATCTTGAACTTATTCTAAGAAAATTCCTGCATTATTCATATTGTGTCGTTTAAACATTTGTATAATTTGTGTTCTATTCTAGACCCTCAAAAGATTCTGAATGGAAAATTTCTGGATGGAGATATGCAAAAAGATACTAACACACTTAAACCTAACAATGTTCAAATTTATACATAGAGAGAAAAAAGAATATTTGGCGTATTTTTTGAATTAAGAATGTGAGAACTTGTTCAAGTGGGATTTTATATTACCAATAAATTTTAACATTTGTATTATAATCAAGCTTAAGTCACTTTAATCGAAAAGTTTTTCTTTTCGCTTCTTCTTCTCCACTTGCATTTAAAAGTGAGCCGATTTTTTTTATATTATTGGTTGTGCATTTTCTTTTTTGAAAGTTAACCAAGTTAAGTAGCCTTGTACAAGTTGAACGAATATATTATAGACATTAAAATTGTTTAAAACGCATATTACTTAACTTAAAAAATAAAAATAAAATGCTTTAGCTTTTGCTATCTGTTACTATTTTTCCCTTCAATTCTTATAATTTTACATTAAAATTTCTATGTAAAATGAATTTCACATAAAAGTTCTGATGTAAAATTGTAAGAATTGAAAGAAAAACAATAACAGATAGCAAAAGCTAAAGTATTTGTATTATTATTATTACTTTAAGTTTGTAAAATAATAGTAGTTTTGAGTACACTAATTTGTCTATAGATAAAGTTTAAAGCATTTACTACGTTCATATACATTGACAAATCTATTAATATTTTGTTACTAACATGAGTTCTCACTATGCACCATTTGGGGAGACCGGGGGAATGGCGCCACTCGGGATTATGACGCCACCCCGCCTAGTTTTAAAACTAACAGCAGTTTGAGATAGTGAATGCGCCTGCACTATAGCGGCCAACAATAGAAACATTGCCTAGAGTGAGAGTGATTTTGTTGTACGTCGTTCGTTTCTTCTAGAGAAAAATTTAGTTTTCATCTAGTTGCTTCTTATTTTGGAGTTTCAAACGAGTACAGGTAAACACCTTTTATTGTAACATTAGGTGCTTAAGATAATATTACCCGTAATATACATGCATTCACCGCCATTTTGATGCAATTTGTGGAACAAGATCGGTTCTTCTTTCGGCTTTGCTTGGAGATTTCCGCTATATTGTCCTCTCGGGGTAATGCCGCCACTATTTGCAGTTTGAGTTAAATTGTAAACTTAGTACATAAATAAATCTAGCTTAAGGAACATTGTAATTATTCATTATTCTGCTCATTACATTGCTTTCTAAATATTTTCAATAGGTTATGTGTTTCCTAGTATCAATTTTATGTATTTACTAGGTCATTAAAGAGTGGCATCATTACCCCGATACAGTGGCCGAATTATCCAGTATCCAGGGTAATCCTGCCACTGTACAGATGTTGAAAGAAATTTTTTTTTTATGTGTGCTTACTTTACAGTTATGATTACGGTTAAATTTATACAGATACTAAAGATCATTATTCAGCTTTAGAATTTTTACTATTAAAAAATAAACATTTTTTTGAGGTGAAAAAATTTAAATTCCCTTAAGGTGTCGCCATTCCCCCGGTTCTCCTTTACTTCTGAATTAGTATATAAAAAAATAGTGCTTTAAACGGACAGATTACTTTAAAAAGGCTTAGATTACTTTAACCTTTAACTGATGTGACAGAAATTATCACATAACTACTCTGAAGTGGTCTATGAGACCGTTCCATCGAAAGATGAATAAAAGGCGCGATTAAAAAGGGCGTTTATAATTAAAATTTACCTATTCAAAAGTCTCTGTCGATAGAACTAAAGTTCCAAATGAAACAAAATTTCGATAGTGTTTCTAGTTAACCTTTAACTGATGTCACAGAAATTGTCACATAACTAGTGTGAAGCGGTCTGTGAGACCGCTCCATCGAAAGATGAATAAAAGCCGTGATTAACTCATAGGATGTTGTTTTTGTACTTAACTTATTGAACAGGAGTGTTATAATTAAAATTCACTTATTCAAAAGTCTCTGGTGTTAGGGGAGACCGGGGGAATGGCGCCACTCGGGGTTATGCCACCACAACGTCTAGTTTAAAAACTAACGGCAGTTTGAGATAGTGATTGCGCCTGCATTATAGCCGCCAGCAATAGAAACAGTGCCGAGAGTGAGAATGGTTTTATTGTACGTCGTTCGTCTGTTCTAGTGAAAAATTTAATTTTCATCTACTTGCTTCTTATTTTGGAGCTTCAAATGAGTAGAGGTAAACACCTTTTATTGAAACATTAGGTACTTAAGATAATACTACCCGTAATCTACATGCATTCGTCGACATTTTGATGCAATTTGTTGAACATGCTCGGTTCTTCTTTCAGCTTTGCTGGGGGTTTTTCACTATATTGTCCTCTCGGGGTAATGCCACCACCATGGCAAAGGGTGACTTTTCCAATTTGAGTTAAATTGTAAGCTTAGTACATTAATAAATCTAGCTTAAGGAACATTGTAATTATTTATTATTTTGATAAATTATTACTTTCGAAACATTTTTAGTAGGTTATGTGTTTCCTAGTATCCATTTTATGTATTTACTAGGTCATTAAAGCGTGGCATCATTACCTGGATACAGTGGCGGAATTACCCCAGTATCCTGGGTAATCAGTCTTGTACAGAGGTCGAAGGAATTATTTTTTTTATGTGTGCTTACTTTACAGTTATGATTACGGTTAAATGTATGCAGATACTAAAGATAATGATTCAATTAAGAATTTTTACTATTAGAAAATAAACATTTTTTTTTGAGGTGAAAAAAATTAAATTCCCTTAAGGTATCGCCATTCCCCCGGTCTCCACTAGTACTAAAGTTCCAAACGAAACAAAATTTCAGTAGTGTTTGTAGATAAACTGAAATTCAGGGGCGGACTGGCCCACCCCGCTACCCCGCGATCGCGGGGTGGGCCAAACGGGTGTAGTGGGCCAGAAAAAAAAAATACATTTTTTTTTTACTTTTCTTTCTTTTCAATAAAACTAAAAAAAAATAATTATGAAACTCAATTTTTCTTGGTAGTGAGGTGGGCCAGACGGGTGTAGCGGGGCAAAAAAGAAAAAAAAATACTTTTTTAAGTTTTTTCTTTTCAATAAAGCTAAAAATACCCTAAAAATATATGAAATTTAATTTTTCTTGGTAGCAGGGTGGGCCAAACGGTTGTAGTGGACCAAAAAAAAAAAAAAAAAAATTCTTTTTAATAAAACAAAACAACAAATTATGAAACTTAATTTTTCTTTTTCTTTTTTTCCGTGAAGCATCCCCCCCCCCTTTTTTTTGATCGGGTGTAAGTCTTAATTTCTACCTTCCCTCTCCCATCAGGAATTTTTGCCAGATCTGTGCAAATTATTCATTTTGTATAGAAACCGAGAGATAGGGGATAAAGTAAAAAGCACATATGGTCAGTGAAGGTTGGGAAGTTGTTCGGTGGGATCAGTCTACCTGTGGACACTTGCGTAGTAACAATAGATAGGCAAGGATTAGCTTACCTATCTAGGAATAATCTACAGATCAAGGATCTCGGAAGGCACGGATTAGCTTAAAGAGAAAAACGAGAGGAGGCAGCGGCAGACTTGAATAATAGAGACGTTAAACACGGCAATTTTCTACAATTGGTAAAGCTGTTTTGTAAATACAATAAAATTTTGCTCGGTTATGTAACACAGACTATGGAGATAAAGTCCAGAAATAGGATCTTTAGAAAGTATGATAAAGGCTAGAATAGATTTGAAAGAACAAAATGGAAATCCCAAACGGTATGGAAGAGGTTCGTTGATCACATTCCTGTCCAAGTAATTTATAAATCAGTTAAGTGCTTATCTCTCCACTCAGATCCAAATAAACATTGCCGATGATGCAAGACAGTCAGGTCCATTCAGTATGGAAGCAAATTTCTCAAAAGATATATCGGTGATGGAGCAGTTGGCTCTTTGTGTTCGTTATGAGCAGCGTGGTAAAGTGAATTTAGTTTTTAAAATTGTTTGATGCCCCCAAAACAACAGGGAAAGCCTTCTAGCTCCAAGTAAAAGAAGAACTTAAACTCCCTTCATCACAAATAGTTGGGACTTTTTTTGATGGTGTAGCAAATATGACTGGTAGATATAAAGGTCTGCAGACACAACTGAAAAAGACAATCCAAATATACAGCATGTTCATTGATATGCACATGTGCTTAATTTGTTCCTGGCAGATGCAACAGAATGTTGCAAATTGACAAAGGACTTCTTGGTCTTAATATAAGCTACAACTGAGGCTAACGAAAAAGACAGGCTACCGGGGTGCATTCCAAGTATCTTTTTTTACAGACCGCAAGAGTCACGTGATGCTCGAATGCACCAATGCAGGTGCACGAAAAGCGAGGCTAACGAGAAAGACAGGTTACCGCGGTGGGTCCGATTCTTCTTTTTTTACAGACCGCCGGAGTCACGTGATGCTCTTTTCGCACACCTTCATTGGTGCATTCGAGCATCACGTGACTCCAGCGGTCTGTAAAAAAAGAAGAATCGGACCCACCGCGGTAGCCTGTCTTTTTCGTTAACCTCGCACGAAAAGAGCATCACGTCACTCTAGTGGTCTGTAAAAAAAGACATGTGGGATGCACCGCGGTAGCCTGTCTTTTCCTTTAGCCTCGAGCTACAACCATGTTTAGCTCAGAGTGATATGAGCGTATGAAAGCATGGACTTCACTGAATAAGGGGCCTGTATGTGGAAATAAACTTCTTCGCGATTACAAAAAGTAAGCGCTGATGAGTGGTGGATTAAGGATCGAGCACTTAATAGCATGTTTGGCGAGTCTTCGAAATCTTTTAAAGATCAATATAAATTTTTAACATTGCTTAAGTGTCTACAAGGTATCACTGAAATGGACGATTTTCCGTCACATGTATCTTTTTCGGCAAGATCACCGATTGATAATTAGTGCAAGCTTCAGCATGCATTAATAGCAACCATTTTAAGCGACCTATTCAATATATCTATGCCGACATCGAAGTATCTACATAAATAAGCGGCCTGGGATACTTAACTCCTGCTAACTAAATCGAAACCCTGAAATCCAGTGTCTTACAGAAACGACATAATTTTGATATGGCTATGAAAAATACTTCTGAATTTGCGGAACATCTTCGGAAACAACTAATAGAAAAGGAGTAAACCATTGAAATTGAGAGTTTCCTACCAAAAAAAAAAAAAAAAGAATATATAGCGAAACGTCGATGTGGTGAATATTCTCACGATGAGGCAAGAAATATTATCGGATCCCCATCTGACTTATTTACGTTTATAAAGTCATTTTATACACAGCTATTCAATAGTTGAATACAGGATTTACTGGAAATGACTTGCTCATGAAAGACATTGCGTGGTTCGATCCTCGCTGCTTCAAAGAGGTTAAATTTTTAAATGAACTTGCTGAAGAAGCTTCTGCATATTGCAGCAACAATCTCGACGTAGCGAGCTCTACGCCGCTTACAGAAAAAAAACGAGCGATTCAGAAGAACTCATTACAGATGATGAGGATCGCTGTAAAGTTAATAAGAAATGTAAAAAATGCCTAGCTTGTGCATTAGAATTATTGTGCGAGTGGAATGCCTATGGTTGTATTTATCCAAAACAAAGACGTGTCGAACATTTATTTATTGAACATTTATTCAATGTCGAACACGTAAGCGTACATGTGTGTATGGGTGGAGCGAGTTGCGAGTAGAACAGGATTTGTAAGTGAGCGTGGCAATTTTCACGTTTTGTTCGCTGTCACACCTCGCCGAATATCTTAGTGTTTTTTGCTACATACGGTAAAATTAAAAAGCAAACAGTAAAAATTAGTAACAACCAACGTTTGAATGCTGTAATGAGGTGGAGAATAGCAGGGAGACTGGAAAGAAGGCAGTCTCAAGTGCAGATACCTGGAGACTTCAATGTAACGCCCAACGTCGAACTTATGGAAACAGTTTAAGGATATCCATAGAGAGAAAGCCTGGACAAAGTCGTCCAAGAGCCACGACGGCCAGTGAAGATGATCGCTATTTATCTATTACAGCGAGGGGTAACAGGAGTGCAGCATCTTCCCAGGTCTCTCGTGACTTTTATGCAACTACAGGAAGTCGAGTTTCAAGGGTTACTGTTTGCAGACTTCTGCGCACGAGAAAACCCGTTTATCATGATACAGAGATAATCGACTTTGGACGAGGGGTCATTAAGGTACTGTTCTATTCACTGATGAGTCTCGGTTCAGCCTAAACTCTAATTCTCGACGTACTTTCATCTGGAGAAAACCAGGGATCCAATATATGCCTCCCAACGTCCGAGAAAGAGACCACTGTGGGGGTTTGATGGTCTGGGCAGCCATTATGTTGGATGAGCGCACACCCCTCCCTATGTTTGGCAAAGGCTCTGTCACTGGTCTGAAGTGTAATGATGATATCTTTGTACATTATGTTTGCCTTTTTAGGGATGCAGTTGGCCCTGATTTCATTTTAAGGGACTACAACACGCGCCCAGATAGAACTCATCGGGTTGACGAATTTCTGCAAAGTGAGGATATTCACTTGATGGGTCGGTCCGTCAGATCTCCAGACCTAAACCCTATAGAGCATGCCTAGGACGCTCTAAGGAGGACAATTGGAACTCACTTTCCACCTTCCAGAACCACTGAGTGCTTGAAAACAGCGTTGCTGGAGGAGTGAGGCTAACTGCCACAGGGACTCATAAACTGCCTGAATTCCATTATGAACCCACGTTGTGGGAGCTGTATAACTGTAAGAGGGGAACATACCCCTATTAACCCATTTTTTACTTCAATATTGTAAGCTCTGTTTTATACCTTCTGACGCTGATGAGTTTTATGCGAGAACTGTTGAATGGTTATTTTTTTGCATTTCATCAACCTACTTACATACCTAATTTCATTAAAATCTACCCAGTAGTTCTGGAGATAATCAACCAAATTACGATTATTATAAGATAATAGATGGAGTTGCCTCAAGTTCAAAAGAATTGTCCAAATATCTGACATTCTAATTAGTTAGTAGTGAGGATATAAAACAAACTAATCAATTTTAAGGTACTATATTCATATTATAAACAAACATTATTCAATGTACAAAGGGAGGGAAGTCAGTATTCAAACATTTTAACAATGGGGTTGTCGATTGGTGGGCCAACGCTTAAATATAGCGGGGTGGGCCAAACTGTGCCAGTCCGCCCCTGCTGAAATTTGCAAGTTAAACTATGATAATTGAAAAAAGCACCGGTCTGTGAGACCGGTAACATCAGTTAAAGGTTAAATAAACCAATTAAAATCATTCAAATTTTAATTTATTTGCTTTTTAAAATATTATATTCCATTTAAATATCATCATTTCTTTCTTTTCACTACTTTTCAATCACAATAATTTAAGATCCATTAATATTCTTCAAAAAAAAGGGGGGGGGGGTTATCGCATTCTATAGTTTTGCTAATAAAAAAATTACCAAAAATGTACGATTAAATACGGTAATCAACACAGTGTTATCGTTAAACCTTGACGTTAAAAATCAGAATAAAAATAAAGAAAACGATGTTAATATAAATTGTTACACTAATTTTAAGCAAAAGTAGTTTCATAAACATGCAATATTTTTCCTAAGTTCTTTAAAAATCAATAATAGAAAACAAAAAGAAAAAATATTTGTCGAAAAATTAATTTTCTAACCAAAAATTTTAATAGTTTACACTTTTCAAAATAATTTACGTTTTAACTATCTTATCTACATCAGAAAGTCATGTATCCTAAATATGATCGTTAAAACACGTATAGAAACGTGAGAAATGGCTCTTATCTGACATAATAATTTAGATATTTGAAATATCGAAAGTATCTTTAAAAGCTACATAATTTTAAAAAAAAAGTCTCAATAACTACCATAAGAGAAGTTATTGCACTGTCATATAAGAGCCAATTGCAGTGCTTGATATAAAAATGAAAACAAGAGCACCCCTACTTACTGAAATTGGATGAGTGCCAGCACTCTTTTCCAACCATCGCCTCCCCCCCTCTCCCTAAACCCTCATATTTTTGCAGAGTTTTGGGTTCAGAAACCATTACTGTTACATTGACCGTGTCTGTTACTGCCGATAAACCATAAATTTATTGGTTCTATTACATGGATGGTTTTCGAAGACATGGTCACGATCGAAAAAACAGAAAAAAATGAAAAGCAAAATAAAAAATATATATAACCATACTTTGAAAAATTCAGAAAATACATACTGTTTTATTTTTCTTTCTTTTTCTTTTTTGCGTTTTTTAAGCATCATTACTTTTCAAATTGTTAGACATTCCGCAACAAAAGTTATATTTTTTAGCATGTAATCGAGAAAAAAAAAATTGAAATTTCATTGACTTTTAAGAACGTCATCTAAATGGACTTCGAAAAATGACCTGTCATGAGTTGCGGATTTGAATTCAAACATTAGCTTCTTATATCCAGAAAAAATGTACTCTATTTTTATTGTATTTTATTTATTTATTTTGTTTGTGCAATCCTATAGAAAAGAACTAACAAATATTTCAAAGACGCTTTTCAATACGCCGAACCCTTTAAGGCAGGACCTACACAATTGTGTAGGTGATCCTGAAGTAAAAGAAAAAACAATTTCCTCTTTTTATTCGATTTAAAGCCGAGCCTGCACCCACACATTTGTGTGGGTCCTCTTTCGGCATAACCTGACATCGGATATATTTTTTAAATATTTCAATAAAACATGATCCTATTATTTAAGGGAAGCCACCAAAACTTTTAAGAGGCTACTTCAGTCAAACGAAAAAACCCATTCGCGAATGCTAATCCTACGGAAGAAATTTATAAAGATATCTCGGTCGCATTTCAATATTTTTAAATGATTTCTTTTGCATTGGATAGTTGAGATCGATCTGTACAAAGGCCGTTGTTTACATTTTCGATTTTGTTTACAGGTATTTTTATGAAGACACTTTCATTTTCGGAACCGGTTTCGAAAGTAAAAGCATCCTCATAAAAAATATCTGCAATCAAAATCGAAAAAGCAAAAAAACGGCCTACATACAGATCAATCTCAACTATTCAATGCAAAAGAAATCATTTAAAAATATTTAAATGCGACCGAGATATCTTTATAAATTTCTTCCATAGGATTAGCATTGGCGAATGGGGTCTTTTCATTTGAGTGAAGTAGCCTCTTCATTTCTACTAAAAATCTTCAGGTCTTAAAGGGTTAACGTCCTGTGCCCGTTTTCTTTTTTATTGTTGTTGACGTGATGCAGCAGTGATGGGAAATATGTACCCTGGTTACTACTTGGGAGAGTAACCTCCTAGGAACATCCATGCTGTTAGCATTTTCGGATTCGCAATACCTGAATGGACACATTATGAAAGTTGAGTCACTTAACTATTTTTTTAACCTTATAATCTATATAATAAAAGCAGAAGTCACGTGACTATCATCAACAGTTCCGGGCTTCCCGCTTCACTTTTTTTATGCCAGGCGACCAATTTGATACTTTAATGTTAGCCAGGCGCAGGTGATAAGTCGCCAAATATTGTTCCATCGCCATCATGTCATCAGTATTATAATAGTCCATTTCACGTGACTGTCATAAACAGTTTTTCGAGTGGTAAATTAAAACAAAGCATTGATGTTGAAATTAAATATCGTGGTTTATGGTATTATTTATTACTTTTCTTTTTTTTAAAGAAATAATTGAGAGTAATAAATTTAAAAAATTTCAGTTTTAAATTAAATTTATGTATTTTAAATAAAATGAGTGAAAGTATTATATTTTAAATGAAATACGAAAAAATACGACGGGAACAATGTTTGACGATTTATCACCTGCGTCCGGCTAACATAAAAATACCGAGTTCATGATTTCTGTATCAGAATATCCCGATTTGGCGAAGGATTGAGCAAGTAAATTAAATTATGAATAAAAGTAAAATTATACAATGCTTAGTATACATTTAAGGGAGACCACACTGGTCGCCAAGGGCGGCTAGCCCGGAATAAGCTTCTCCTGTTCACATTACCAAGCATTTTCAGAGACTTAACATACTAGACAGGGAGGCGCCAGCATAGACAATCACCTCATCGAGTTCACGGCTGAAATTCCAGAATTAGTTAAAACTCGATTCGCATATTAAAACGCAATCGATCTGCCAAGCCATATCTTGGTGGAAAACAACTGAAAATCCGATTTTAGCGGTTGACTCGTACGTTCACCATTGTGTTTTCCTGCACGCAAAAGTATGAAAACATAGAGGACTGAGAGCAGGAAAACACAATGGTAAACCTACGAGTCAACCGCTAAAATCGTTTTTTCAGGTGCTTTCCACGAAGATATGACTTGGCAGACCGATTGCGTTTTAATATGCAAATCGAGTTTTAACTAATTCTGGAATTTCGGCCGTGAACTCGATGAGGTGATTGTCTGTGCTGGCGCCTTCCTGTCTAATTTGAAACTACAACAACTTCTGACCATACGTAGTTTATTATTGTTTTTATTCTTTGCGGCACATTAAATAAATAAACGATTCAAAGGATCATTCGAAAAAGCGTATTAACCTTTAACTGATGTGACTAAAATTTGTCACACAACTGATGTGATCCGGTTTCTCAGACCCCTCGAATAAAATGAATAAAAAAAAAATAACTCAAATGGTTGAATTTACTTAAATTTTGTCCTAACAATATCGTTGTACTTCTCTTAGGAGCATGTGAATTAAATTGCATGAAAAAAGTATTTTATTCATATTATTTAACTTCAGTACAGAAAAGTAAAAAGCTGTAAAAGTGTTTACAGCTGGGAGTCGTGGGGTCTGGGAGACCGCGTGACATCAGTTAAAGGTTAATTATTTCTAGAACTCAACTTGAAATTTAAGAACAATTTCAAATAAGAAGAAAAGTTTAGAGTTCCACTCAACTCATAGTTAAGAGACTATCGAAAGTTAAGTGAGTTTCAGAAACTTTCTCAAGTCGAAAATCTCGATTCCGAGTCGTCCGCTTCAAAAAACTTCAAGTTAAGTGACTTATACTATTATAATCTGAACGCGATATTAGCGTACCAAGCTCGTAGCCTGAGCTTAGTGTTGCCAGGCTCACTGTCACAAAAAGCGGGACAGGAATACAAACAATTCAGACAGAAGTTTCTCAACCGGGACATAAAAATGCAGTAAACTCTATGAAACGGAACCTGCCTGTAATGGAATTCTGTCTTAAACGCAAACATTTCATTTTTCCTATGCTAGGAATAAAATACAATTGCAACTTCTAAGATGGTAGCCTGTTTGGGGCAGCGCATATATAACGTTATCATTTTAGGGAGGAGGGGTGGGGGGTCTGGCACATGATATCGATAGATATCTCTAGGGAGAGGGGGTGTCTTTTGATATCGTTATCATTTTTGATCCAACCAAAATTTTCTCTTTTTATTTTTAACTTGGTTTATTACATCAAAATGGTAAGTTATCTATTTTTATGAAAATACAACGTTATTATTAAAATCATTAATTGACTATCAAATTATTTAATTCCAAAATGTGGAATACCTCGACGTTTGATATTTCTATTTCTTGTGTCATATGTTTATGTCTATATAATCCACTGTTCGAGAAACCATATATAAAGTTTGTTTGAAATGATATACTGGTGTTTACTAGTAAATAAAAGATAACAAATGTTGCCCACCTGTTTTGTTTATAAGAACGTATGTCTGCTCCCGTGCGAAAGCAAGTGCAAGAAGACATTATTACTGTTGAATACATTATGTAACAAAAAGTTATTATTAAATATTTTTAAATAGTAACTATTTTTTAAAAGTATTGTTTGTTATAAAGTTATTTCATATATAAAGTGATATTTTATTGACTTCTCTTCATTTGAATCAATGAAGTGTGTAAAAAATAAATATAACCATACTTCTATATCACTCCAAACAAAAGAAAAAAAATCCAAAAATGAAAAGAATTTTTAGGCATTGATAACGATATCATTAGGAGGCGAGAGGGTTCGAGGGATGATAACGTATGATATCGTGAGAGGGGGGAGGGGTTCAAAATTACCAAAAAGCTGATAACGTTATAAAGTACAGCCCCTTTCAAACAAAAATTTTCTCCTGTACCTTGCTATTCGGTCTTAGTAGGTTTTATTATACTAAATAAATACAACCATCTTACACAGTAAAGCCTGTGAAAGCGGAATTGCTATAATGTGAAACAAAATTCCAATTTAGTAGCTTAAATTGTATAGTATTACTATTGTAGAGACAATAAAATTTTTGGTTTTCAATCAGGATTTCAATCAGGCTTCATTTATTCTGGATTTACAGAACAAAGTGCAGTCGTGGAAAAAAAGTAAACACCAGTTACTAACTCTGCAAAAAATTATCGTAGAAGAAAGTTACTGTTACCACATGATTGGTAATAAAGTCTACTTTTAAATGATGTATGTAAAATTTGCTTAGGGAGCCATGTACATATTAAAACGAACCATAACTTTGGTTATTTTATCAATAGCAGTACGCAATTCTGACAGCGCAAATGATCTATACACCCTTCAATTAGCCTAAAAACAAATTTTTATGCAATTCGTACGATAAGTTTCCAAAAAATTAATTATTTTAAAACGAGCTTATTTTAGGAGCTGTATCCAAATTGAAGTTCGGTACTCGATTGCTGACAGAGAGAGCTCCCTTCTTGATAAAGGCACCTTAAGCAGTCAATTAAGCCTGTTAGATTGCAGGATAGCATAAGAAATTTCAAAATATTTAGTCACTTCTATCATAGACGGCCCTTAAACCATCATTTTGCCGTTTTTTAAGCATAATTTGAAAACTACTTGGAAGAAAAATGTGAAATTTTGGATTTCCATAAAGCAGGACTTAATAAATCTGAATCCATCAAAAAAATTGTAGGTTGCAATTCATAGTTTTTTCGAATATTGATTTCATAATTCATATTATAAAATTATAAAATTGCAAATTCAACGTATTTATGTTCCGGCATTTTAGCATTATTGCTGCACAAAAAATTAGCGCATTAGGATTATAATTTCAGGAGATATTAATAAAAATATGAAAATGTAATTTAACATTAAAAGCACTAAATTTTGAATGTTTATAATTCAAAAACTCATCATTCAAATGAAATTTGGTGTCTAGGCATAGTTTGAACCGAAGATTTGAAATATCTTGTTAAAATTGGTTACTGATATTTTTAAAAAAAAGTTTGGGTTCGTTTTAATATGTAGATGGCCCCCTAAGCAAATCTTATATACAACATTTAAAAGTAGACTTTATTTCCAATCGTTCGGTACCAATAACTTTCTTCTACGATAATTTGTTGAGGAGTTAGTAAGGGGTGTTTACTTTTTTTTTTTCCACAACTGTACAGCAAAACTTGTGAAAAGAGAAACGCTAGGATACGCGAAATATTTTGTTTTATCAGGAAGTTTTGTAAGGTATTCCTTTGGAAAAGACTTTAAAAATTTTCCGTTATAGACATGTTCTGTCTTCGCAGGTTTTACTGTATTAAGGTTAGTGGTGCCAGGTGTCCCGGTTTACGCGAGATGTCCCAAGGCTTTCAAGATCTTTCAAGGCTTTTCAAGGCTTTCAAGATTAGTCCCGCGGAATCTGTAAGCGGGACACCAAAAGTGGCAATTATTCATGATGTGCAAATTCTTTTAACACTTGCGGGTCTGACTTTTTTTCAATTTTGAGAACAAAATTACTTTTACTTTAATAATGTTAATCATAGATATCCAAATAAAATTACTGAAGTTTAAAAATTATCTCATTGTCTGAAACTTAACAGATGTACTTATTTTGTGTAGTATCCAATTCATATTCATATGATAATAAGTTAAGGAACAATTTTCGGAGACGTTTGGAAAATATCGTATTACAACTTTCTAATGTTTTTTGCGTTTTATCACACATGATTCGTTCACAAAAGTAACGCATATTTTAAATTTAAAGAGTGAAATATATGTATAAAATAAAGGAATCGCCAACGGTGCAGAGAAGTAAGCAAACTTTTATTATTATTGTTATTACTAAATGCCAAAACATAAATCAAGTCATTATAAGAAATGCATAGCCATTACTATCATTACTATAATGTAGATAGTAACAAATAGTAATTGTTAAGACAAAATAATACTCGATGAAAATACATGTAGTATTAATAGTACACCATACCCGAAAGGGTTAAATTCCTTTTATTATCGTATTGCTCTTTAGTCTACATCGAAAGGAAATTTACGCAATAAACTTTTTAAAACAGAACATATCTATAAAGGAAAATGTTTACAGTCTCTCCAGATAGAATCTACCTGTAAAGGCGGAAACCTATCTAAAACGGATTTTTTTCTTTCCCTGATGGTGATTCTGTTTTTACAGGTTTTACTGTACTTACTTCAGTAAATCCTATAAAAAAACGGAAACGGCCTATAACAAATCTCGTATTACACATAAAGTACGGTAAAATAACCCGTCTTACGTTCATGGTCCTTAAGGAAATAATACCGTACAATTATAACTGCTGAATCAAAAACCTCTCGAATAAGGAACTTTGTTCCGATCACTAATGATTTCGCTTTCACGGATTTTAATCTATAATATTATTGTGTTTATTTAGTACATTAAAACCTAATAGGACGAAAGCTCAAGGAATGAGAGAAAGATTCCGTTTACATATGATTTACTATATTTTTAAGTCCCGGTTAAGAACCCGTTGTCCCGCTTTCTTTGTCTCCCTGCCCCGCTTTTTGGGACAGTAGACCTGGCAGCACTAATTACGGTCCACTTGATACAGACTAATGAATAGCGTGGTACTAAAAGAAATGTAAAAGAATTTGCGCATCATGAAAAATCGGGACTTTTGGGCGTCCCGCGCAGTGGTTACGCGCGACAGGTCTTGCAGTCCACATAAAAATCGGGACATCCTGCTTTAATCGGGCCTCCTGACAACAAACACTACCTGAGGACTACAGTAGTAAATATTTGAAATACAGTCGTGTGAGTACTATATACGCGTACATACAATCCGTGGTATTAAAAGGCGTCACCTTACATAATTACCAAAACAAAACTCTTTTCTGAGAACACTGATATTTTTGCAGAGTTTTGGGGTTCGGAAACCATTAGTGTTACATTGACCCTGTCTGTCATTGCCTATAAATCCTAAATTTGTTGATTCTGTCACAGAATGGTTTCGGAAGACATGGTCATAGTCGAAGTGACAAAAAAATACGTATTAGCATTTGAAAAATTCTGAAAATGCATACTTTTTGCGGGTTTTTTTTTTACGTTTTTTAAGTATTATTATTTTTTTGTTTGTTAGATATTTCCATAAAAAGCTCAAACCTAATAAGTATATTCAAAGAGAAATAGTTTTTTAATCGTTTAAAATGCTTTCATATTTCAAATAAATAAATTCTGGAAAAGAAATATGTATATAGCGGGTGTTCTAAAATGAACTGACTGATTTTTAAATTCAATAACTTGCAAATGGTGACAGCTATTTAAAAAAATCTTGCAAGAGGCTTATGTTATGTAAGATGTCAGGAGTTTTTTGTTGCAATTCTCATTTTTAGTTTAAATAGCAGCTATAGACGTCGCTGCAAGCAATAGGCGCTAAATTGGGGCCCAATTTTTTGCCTCTCTCTTCTCCGTTTACTGATGCAAGAAAAGAAGGTTAAATACATAGAGTGGACCCCTAAAAACAACATTGCAACATTGCGTTGGTGACTGAGAATCACTCTGTATATTTAAACTCCTTCATTCGCTTCAATACCGAGAGAAGACAGGGACAAAAAAAAAATAGCCCCGATTTAGCGCCTATTGCTTGGAGAAGTCGCTGCTATTTTAAACTAAAATCTAGAATCACAGTAAAAAAAAACTCCTGACATCTTACATGATCCTCCTGCAAGAATGTTTTAATAGTTGTTACCATTTGCAAGTTATTGAATTTTAAAATCAGCCAGTCCATTTTAAGACACCCGGTATATATACCACACATTTTCGTATTAACATCATCAGCAGATAATTCGAGGTAGTAATTTTGATCAAAATGTTGTGGTTATTGCCAGAGATATTTTTAACTCCTCTAAAAGCGTACTCAAGCATTAAAAAAATACGCCTTAAAAAATTTAATTATACATATTTTCACGAATTGCACTTTTCAACAACATTTAACATATTTTACTGCTTAAACCATACCATGCCAACATATTTTTTAAACTCAGATTTTGTCATTTTGTCTTTTTAATCTTAAACAACACTGGCGGCATGTCAAGTACACATCATAATACATGATGTTGTGTAGTGCAGTTACAGCATATATCTGCCCCATAAGAGGACCTCCAAGTTATCAACTGTCTATAGAATTGTTTGATTTGTAAGAGCCACCCAGAAAATAATATATTATGTATGTTTTATGTTTGGATACATCTAACCTAATTCTAGCGTGGCATTAGACTTAAAAATCTCAAATCAAATATCAGTAAAATGAAGAGTAAAATTTTAATAGTTTAGAAAATGGATTTTCAAATTTTAATCAATTTTAGATATGTATAAAAAAATCTGTCTACGACTTCTTTACAATATCATAACAGCAATCATTTAGCAACTTTTACTGTACCTACTTCTGCTATTAAAGAATACTAGCGGGCATGACCGAGCTAAGCGCTCGGTCAAAATTAGCCTTGTGTTCAATTCGATATTTCATTCTCGCTGTATAATTCTTGCTGTTTAAATAAAATTGGTATGATCCTAAGCCATGTGACTAGGGACCCACTAATCGAAATTTTTCGAACACACGACCTAACCAATGCTCATCTGGAACCCGAAAACGATAGAATACAAAATTTAATCAAAATCGCTTAAGTCATTTTACCGATAGAATTAGCTTGACCCACGGTGACCCAAAAAGGACCTACTAATCTAAATTTATCGAACATCTGACATATCCCAATGGTCTACTAGTGCTAGGAAACGGTGTAATAAAAACTTTTGTCAAAATCGTTTGAGCCATTTTTTAGATAAAGTTAGCTAAACCTTGACCCATAGTGACCCATCCAGCTTGACCCACAGTGACGCAAAAATGACCCACTAATTGAATTTTCTCGAACATGTGACATAGCCCAGTGGTCTTCTCATGCCCAGAAACTGTATAATACAAAATTTTGACATAATCGTTTGAGTCGTTTTATTAGATACAAATAGCTAGTTCATCTCATTCTCGAAAACGGTATATTACAGAATTTTGTCAAAAGGTTTTGGGCATTTTTTAGATTCAATTAGCTTGACCCTGACCCATTGCGACCCAAATTGACTCACTAATCAAATTTTCTTGAACATGCTGTGACCAAGTCCAATGGTATTCTCGCGCCCAAAAATGGTAAAATGCAAAATTTCGTCAAAATCGTTAGAGCCGTTTTCTAGATAAACTTTGCTTGACCCACAGTGACCCAAAAATGGTCGCCCCACTAATCGAATTTTCTCTAATATATGACTTAGTCCATTGGTCTTCTCGTAATCCAAAAAGACAGAATACAAAATTTAGTCAAAATCGTTAGAGCCGTTTTTTATCACATGCCGTCATCCCGGAAACGGTATATTACAAAATTTTGTCGAAATGTTTTAGGTCTTTTTTGGATTCAATTAGCTTGACCCTGACCCATTGTGACCCAAAATGACCCACTAATCGAATTTCCTTGAACATGCGATCAAGCCCATAATGGTATTATCATGCCCGAAAACGATAGAATAGAAGATTTAGTCAACATTGCTTGAGCCGTTTTCTAGATAAACTTTGCTTGACCTACAGTGACCCAAAAATGACCCACTAATCGAATTTTCTCTAATATGTTACTTATCCCATTGGTCTTCTCGTAATCGAAAACGACAAAATGCAAAATTAATTGGCTTAACCCATAGTGACCCAAAAAGGACCCACTAATCGAAATTTCTCGAACATATGACCTAGCCCAATAGTTTTCTCGTGCTGAAAAACGGTTGGATATAAAATTTAGTCAAAATCAATTGAGCCGTTTTTTAGATATAATTACCTTGACCTTGACCCATTATGACCCAAAATGACACACTAATCGAATTTTCTCAAACATGTGACCTAGCCCAATGGTATTCTCGTGCCCGAAAATGGTAAAATACAAAATTTCGTCAAAATCGTTAGAGCTATTTTCCAGATAAACTTTGCTTGACCCACAGTGACCCAAAAATGACCCACTAATAGAATTTTCACTAATATGTGACTTCGCTCATTGGTCTTCTCGTAATCCAAAATGACAGAATACAAAATTTAGTCAAAATCGTTAGAGCCGTTTTTTAGATAAAATTGGCTTGACCCAAAGTAGCCCAAAAAATGACCCACTAATCGAAAGTTCTCGAAAATGTGACCTACCCCAGTAGTTTTCTCGTGCCGAAAACCGGTTGAATATAAAATTTAGTCAAAATCGAATGAGCCGTTTTTTAGATATAATTAGCTTGACCTTGACCCAAAATGACCCACTAATCGATTTTTCTCGTACATGTGACTCAGTCCAATGGTCATCTCATGCCTGGAAACGGTATATTACAAAATTTTGTCGAAATGTTTTAGGCCTTTTTTGGATTCAATGAGCTTGCCCCTGACCCATTGTGACCCAAAATGACCCACTAATCGAATTTTCTTGAACATGCGATCAAGCCCAATGATATTCTCATGCCCGAAAACGACATAATACAATAATTCGTCAAAATCGTTTGAGCCGTTTTCTAGATAAACATTGCTTGACCCACAGTGATCCAAAAATGACCCACTAATCGAATTTTCTCTAATATGTGACTAATCCCATTAGTCTTCTCGTAATCGAAAACGACAAAATACAAAATTTAGTCAAAATCGTTAGAGCCGTTTTTTAGGTAAAATTGGCTTGACCCATAGTGACCCAAAAATGACCCACTAATTGAAATTTTTCGAACATGTGACCTAGCCCAATAGGTTTCTCGTGCCGAAAAACGGTCGGATGCAAAATTTAGTCAAAATCGATTGAGCCGTTTTTTAGATATAATTAGCATGACCTTGACCCATTATGACCCAAAATGACCCACTAATCGAATTTTCTCGAACACGTGACCTAGCCCAATGATATTCTCGTGCCCGAAAATGGTATAATACAAAATTTTGTCAAAATCGTTAAAGCCATTTTCTAGATAAACTTTGCTTGACCCACAGTGACCCAAAAATGACCCACTAATCGAATTTTCTCTAATATGTGACTTAGCCCATTGGTCTTCTCGTAAGCCAAAACGACAGAATATAAAATTTAGTCAAAATCATTAGAGCCGTTTTTTAGATAAAATTGGCTTGACCCATAGTGACCCAAAAAATGACCCACTAATCGACGTTTCTCGAACATGTGACCTAGCCCAATAGTTTTCTCGTGCCTAAAAACGGTTGGATATAAAATTTGGTCAAAATCGATTGAGCCGTTTTTTAAATATAATTAGCTTGACCTTGACCCATTATGACCCAAAATGAATTATATGTAATGCAAACTTCATATTTTAACGAAGAAAAATATTTCTTCATTGAAATCATATTTCGAATATAGATCCTCTGAAATATACAACTTGTTTTTCGAAAATAAGGCAAAAACAGCTTCGAGAAAGCGAACAGAAACAAAACTCTTTAGAATCTACCTACTCCTAAACCTGCTGAATTCAGGCTTTTGGTATTTGTTAGAAAATTGTATCATTTCGAAAATAAATAGTCAATGAACTATAAAACTTTCGATAATCAATAAAACGTACGCTTGGGAGAGTAGTTTAGTTTAGTCACGAAGTATTTTCCGATTCGCTAAATTAGAAATAGCTCTAAGTTAGTGAACTCAATCTATTTCTGTATGACGAAATCGTAAAAAATCTCTTACTTTCATAATTAGAGATTTTAGTTTAATCTAATACATTTGAGGTTGAAGTACAATGTTTCATCAGCAGTATTTTCTAAGAGATTATGACTCATGTTTACAAAAGAAATTAAATTACTAATATGTTTAATTATTAAAGAACTCGGTGATCATTTAACAAATAAAACATTTTTTACTGTACTTCTGTTAAGGCATAGTAAGTGTCGAACAATCCGAGCATTTTTACATAAGTTCAGTGCAGATGAACAGAGAAATAGAGAAATTAAAATATGTAGGGGAGACCGGGAGAATGGCGACGCCTTAAGGGAATTTAAATTTTTTTCACCTCAAAAAAATGTTTATTTTTTAATAGTAAAAATTCTAAAGCTGAATCATGATATTTAGTATCTGTATAAATTTAACCGTAATCATTACTGTAAAGTAAACACAGATAAAAAAAAACTTCTTTTAACCTCTGTACAGTGGCGGGATTACCGAGGATACTGTGGTAATTCCGCCACTGTATCGGGGTAATGACGCTACTCTTTAATGACCTAGTAAATACATAAAATGGATACTAGGAAACACATAACCTATTGAAAATATTTAGAAAACAATGTAATTTAGCAGAATAATGAATAATTACAATGTTCCATTGCAAAAGTCAACCTTTGCTATGGTGGCGGCATTACTCCGAGAGGGCAATATACCAAAAATCCCACAGCAAAGTCGAAAGAAGAACGGAACTTGTTCAACAAATTGCATCAAAATGTCGGCGAATGCATGTAGATTACGGGTAATATTATCTTAAGTACCTAATGTTACAATAAAAGGTGTTTACCTCTATTCATTTGAAACTCCAAAATAAGAAGCAACTAGATGGAAACTAAATTTTTCACTAGAACAAAAGAACAAAGTACAACAAAATCACTCCCACTTTAGGCACTGTTTCAATTGTTCACCGCTATAGTGCAGGCGCATTCACTATCTCAAACTGCCGTTAGTTCTAAAACTAGGCGGTGTGGCAGCATAACCCGGAGTGGCGCCATTCCCCCGATCTCCCCTATTCAAAACAATTTTCATGTGAAGGATACTAAAGTTTCGTTATATTTGAAAATTATAACATCGATAATCACTTTATAATATACTATTGTGAAATATAATTGAAACAGACAAAATATAAGTCATCCAAAAAAATTAAAACGAAAAATCTACCATACAAAAATAGAATTTTTGTAATAAAATACAGACTTAATTTTTTATCGAGAAAACCCTTTCTTCCTTCAAAGCATATTTCGAATATAGGTTCTTGAAATATACAATTTGTTTTTAGAAAATAAGGCTAAAACAGTTTCGGGAAATCGTACAAAAAGAAAATTCTTCAGAATCTGCCTATTCCTAAACCAGCTAAATTCAGCCTTTTGGTATCTGTTAAAAAATTGTATCGTTTGGAAAATAAATAGTCAATGAACTAAAAAGCTTTCGATAATCAATAAAACGTACGCTTGGGAGAGAAGTTTAGTTTAGTCACGAAGTATTTTCAGATTAGCTAAATTAGAAATAACTCTAAGTTAGTGAACTCAATCTATTTCTGTATCATAACTACAGAAAATCGTAAAAAAGAAAACAATAAAAGCCCTTACCTCATAATTACGGCCGAACAATCCGAACATTTTTACGTTAGTTCAGTGCAAATGTAGAGAAAAATGGCCAAACTAAAATATGTATATTTTCATGTTAAAGATACTAAAGTTTCGTTAAGTTTGAAAATAATGTAACAACGTTGATTACTTTATAATGTTATTGTGACATATAGGGGAGACCGGGGGAATGCCGCCAACCCGGGTTATGCCGCCACCCCACCTAGTTTAAAAACTAAGGGCAGTTTGAGATAGTGAATGTGCCTGCACTATAGCGGCCAGCAATATAAACAGTGCCTAAAGTGAGAGTGACTTTGCTGTACGTCGTTCGTTTGTTCTAGTAAAAAATGTAGTTTTCATCTAGTTGCTCTTTATTTTGGAGCTTCAAATGAGTAGAGATAAGCACCTTTTATTGTAACATTGGGTATTTAAGATAATATGACCCGTAATCTACATGCATTCGCCGACATTTTGATGCAATGTGTTGAACAAGTTCGTTTCTTCTTTCGGCTTTGCTTGGGGATTTTCGCCATATTGTCCTCTCGGGGTAATGCCGCCGCCATGCAAATCGGGTGAGAAACGGCCTCATTTTAATGTAGTGGAGCCGGTTCAGCAGAGTGACTTTTCCAATATGAAGTAAATTGTAAGCATAACCATTATTCTGCTCCACTACACTGCTTTCTAATTATTTTCAGTAGGTTGTGTGTTTCCTAGTATCCATTTGATGCATGTACTAGGTCATTAAAGAGTGGCGGCATTACCCCGGTACAGTGGCGGAATAACCCCAGTGTCCTGGGTAATCCCGCCACTGTGCAGAGGTTTAAAAAATATTTTTTTATGTATGCTTACTTTACATTTATGATTACGGTTGAATTTATACAAATACTAAAGATCATGATTCAGCTTTAGAATTTTTACTATTAAAAAATAAACATTTTTTCGAGGTGAAAAAATTTAAATTCCCTTAAGGTGTCGCCATTCCCCCGGTCTCCCCTAATTTAAACAG
Organism: Maratus speciosus; assembly: GCA_963932465.1. Classification (NCBI taxonomy): domain Eukaryota; kingdom Metazoa; phylum Arthropoda; class Arachnida; order Araneae; family Salticidae; genus Maratus; species Maratus speciosus. The sequence goes on along the minus strand of OZ010790.1, from coordinate 168,446,760 downwards.
ACAAAATATAAGTCATACAAAAAAATAGAGGAAAGTAGGGTAATGACGCTCAGAAGGGTAATCCCGCTCACCCAATATCTCTAAACAGAATGGAATTAAAAACTTGCGATCGGTACCGGCACTTACCGAACTCCATCGTAAGTTCCCAGTAAGGATATATTGACCGTCGGAAGGAAAGTATTTTTGTGTCCTTATGTTATTAGTTTTCAGTTGTTTTATTATAAAATTCTACAACATCTAACTCGAATGTAAGTGTGTACACTCTTATTTTCAAATATCAATTAATATTTTACAAAATATATACATTTAGCTGTACTTTCATGATTTTATTTATTTTTGTAATGCGTTGTTACGCCAATTATAATGCATTAAAACCCAAAATGGCGATACCAGGTAATGGCGCTCGCGTGGAATTCCAGAAGAAGGGTTGTCAGTGTGCAACTTTTTCTAAATTAAAATTTATTGATTATAACCACTTTTTTTGAAATGGTAAAATTCACCTGTTTTCGCCTTAATTAATATGTCATTAAACAAGGGGAATTTTACGATTTCAAAAAAGTGGTGAAAATCAAAAAACCTAAATTTAAAAAAAGTAGCCCACTATATGTGTAACACAATATATATGCACAATATGTGTAAAGTGGTCGCAAAAAATCTGCAGTGGAGTGAACAATCCACACAACTACATATGTGACTTTTGTTTTACTTAAATGTTGTATTCAAACTCTGAGCGCAATTATCCTACTATGTCGGGAATTACCGCTCAATCGATGGTTATTTAAATAAAACGATAAAAAAAATTCCTTAAACTTTTATGCAAATTAGTTGATTGCAAACTGTTTCTTATGCTTTGGAGTTGTACTTCGTTAATAAAATATTGATTTTTTTTTGTCGAAATTTGATTAGCTATTCATGTTTTACCTTAAGTGAGCGCCATTCCCGTACTTTCCCCTAAATACGAAAAATCTACCATATACAAATAGAATTTTTATTATAAAATGCAGACTTCATTATTTTATTGAGAAAAAGTATTTCTTTTTTCAAATCACATTTCGTTGAAATATACAACTTGTTTTTAGAAAATAAGGCAAAAACTGCTTCGAAAAAGCGAACAGAAACTAAACTCTTCAGAATCAGCCTACTTCTAAACCAGCTCAATTCAGGGTTTTGTTATTTGTTGGAAAACTATTATTTCGAAAATAAATAGTCAATGAAATAAAAAGCTTTCGATAATCAATAAAACGTACGCGTGGGTGTAGTTTCGATTAGTCACGAAGTATTTTCCGATTAGCTAAATTAGAAATAGCTATAAGTTAGTGAACTCAATCTATTTTTGTATCATATCTACACGAAATCATGAAAAAAGTAAAAAAAGGAAAAGAAATTCCTTACCTTCATTATTAGGCATTTGTTTTAGTTTGATCTAAAACATTTGAGGCTGAAGTACAACGTTTCATTACCAGTATTTTCTTACAGATTATGACGAGTGTTTACAAAAGAAATTCAGTTACCGATATGTTTAATTATTAAAGCACTCAGTGATTATTTAGCAAATAGAACATCTTTTACTGTACTTCTATTATGGCATATGTAACTTTCGAATAATCCGAGTCTTCAGGGAGAAACTAAAATATGTATTAAAAAATAATTTTCATGTTAAGGATACTAAAGTTTCGTTCAGTTTGAAAATAATATAACATACAGTAAAACCTCCCTAAAGCGACCACGTTCTGTTCCAATAAAAATTACCCGCTCCGAGAGGTTGTCTCTTAATGGAGGTCATGTTTAAATCTAGATTTTAATTGTTGAAAAAAAAGGTAACAATTAATGATACTAAAATTTATTTTTTCACATTAGAAAAAATATAAAAATTTAAGTATCAAAACAAAAGTTAATTACATAAGTTAATTACTGCAGAGTTTAAAAAATGAATGCATTGACTTTGCTTTAATTTTACGGTTTTATCTTTTAAAAGTTTTATTTCCCAGTCCTTTCGAAGTTCAGTAAATAAATGCAATTTTTTTTCTTTTGGGCGGTAATAAATAATGACGATTTTATCAATTTAGCTATTTTTTTAGAGTTTCCCGACAGAATAGTTTATTGACCGTCATTCTTAATTTGTCATCAGGGTTAAATTCATTGCCTAAAAAGGTACAAAGGGGTTTAAAAACTTCAAAGTTACCGGGATAAAAAAAAAAAAAATCTAAACTTAGCTTAGAAGTTTGATGAATAAAGCGCTCTTCGGAATTATTTTTCTAATAAAACTTTCTGCAAGCGACCACGAAAAAAAAGGAAGTTTCTACAAAGAAATTGGTCGCTCTTGGAGGGAGTTCATTTAGGATGGTCTTTGAATGGGGGTAAAATTAGTATTGAGACTATGGGATTAAATTCCGTTCCATGAAAAAATGGTCGTTCAGAGAGGTCGTCACTTAATGGAGATGGTCTCACAGGGAGGTTTCACTGTAGTTAAATACTTTATAATATTATTGAGAAATATAACTGAAAGAGTCAAAATATAAATCATAGAACAAAATAAATACGAAAATCTACCATACACAAATAGAATTTTAGACTTCTTGTCGAAGAAAACTATTTCTTCTTTCGAACCATATATAGAATACAGACTTGTTAAAATATACAACTTGTTTTCAGAAAATAAGACAAAAAACAGATTCGAGAAAACGAACAAAATAAGACTCTTCAGAATGGCCCTATTCCTAAACCAGCTGAATTCGGAATTTTGGTATTTGTTGGAAAGTTGTAATAAACAATGAACTAAAAAGTTTTCGATAATCAATAAAATGTATGCTTGTGCGAATAGTTTAGTTTAGTCAGGAAGTGTTTCCAATTTTTAAATTAAAAATAGCTCTAAGTTAGCGGATTCAATCTATTTCTGTATCATAACTACACAAAATCCTAAAAAAGAAAGAAAAAAAAAAGAAATTCCTTACCTTCATAATTATAGATTTGTTTTAGTTTGGACTAAATCCAATCTAAAACATTGGAGGTTGAAATAGAGTTTTGCCAGCAATATTTTCATGGAGATTATGACGCATGCTTACAAAATAAATTAAATAACTAATATAATTATTAAAGCACTCAGTGATCATTTAGCAAATGAAACATCTTTTACTGTAGTAAGGGAAAGTAGGGTAATGACGCTCAGAAGGGCAATTCCGCTCACCCAATATCTCTAAACAGAATAGAATTGAAAACGTGCAATCAGTACCGGCACCTAGCGAACTTCATCGTAAGTTCCCAGTAAGGATATAGTGACCGTCGGGAGGAAAGTATTTTTGAGTCCTCACGTTATTAGTTTACAGTTGTTTTATTATAAAATTCTACAAAATCTTAACTTGAAGGCAAGTGTACACTCTTATTTTCAAATATTAATTTACTCATTATATCTACAAAATATATACATTTAGCTGTACTTTCATACTTTTATTTATTTTTGTAGTGCGCTGTTACGCCAATTATAATGCATTAAAACCCAACATGGCGATAAGGGAACCTGGGGAATGGCGACACCTTAAGGGAATTTAATTTTTTTCACCTCAAAAAAAAATAATTTATTAATAAATAATAAATATATAATAATAAAATATTTTTTAATAGCAAAAATTCTAAAGTTGAATCATGATCTTTAGTATCTCTATCGACCGTAATCATAATTGAAAAGTAAACTCACATAAAAAAAAATCTTTCAACCTCTGTACAATGGCGGAATTACCCAGGACACTGGGGTGATTCCGTCACTGATGTATCGGGGGTAATGACGCCACTCTTTAATCCCCTAGTAAATACATAAAATGGGTACTACGAAACACATAACCTACTGAAAATATTTAGAAAGCAATAATTAAGCAGAATAATGAATAATTACAATGTTCCTTAAGCTAGATTTTTTCATGTGCTAAGCTTACAATTTAACTCAAATTAGAAAAGTCACTCTTTGCATGGTAGCGGCATTATCCCGAGAGGACAACGTAGGGGAAATCCCCCCAGCAAAGCCGAAAGAAGAAACGAACGTGTTCGAAAAATTGCATCAAAATGTCGGCGAATGCATGTAGATTACGGGTAATATTATCTTAAGTACCTAATGTTAAAATAAAAGTTGTTTACATCTACTCATTTGAAGCTCCAAAATAAGCAGCAACTAGATGAAAACTAAATTTTTCACTAGAACAAACGAAAGACGTACAACAAAATCACTCTCACTCTAGGCACTGTTTCTATTGTTGGCAGCTATAGTGCAAAAGCATTCATTATCTCAAACTGCCGTTAGTTTTTAAACAAGGCGGGGTGGCGGCATAACCCCGACCGGCGAAATTCCCCCGGTCTCCCCTAATGCCGCTCGCGTGGAATTCCATACGAAGTGTTGCCAGTGGGCAATTTTTTTAAAATTGAAATTTATTGATTAACACCACTTTTTTGAAATGGTAAAATTCCCCTGTTTTCGCCTTAATTAATATGTCATTAATCAAGGAGAATTTTACAATTTCAAAAAAGTGGTGAAAATCAAAAAATCTAAATTAAAAAAAGGTAGCCCACGATATATGTAACACAATATGTGTAAAGTGGTCGCAAAAAGTCTGCAGTGGTATGAACAGCCCACACAACTACATATGTGACTTTTGTCTTACTTAAATGTTGTATTCAAACTCTGGGCGCAATTGCCCTACCATGTAGGTATTACCACTCAATCGATGGTTATTTAAATAAAACGACAAAATAAATTTTTTAAACTTTTATGCAAATTAGTTGTTGGCAAACTGTTCCTTATGCTTTGGAGTTATACTTCGTTGATAAAATATTGATTTTTTTTTTTTTTTGTCTAAATTTGACTAGCCATTCAATTTTTTCCCTTAAGTGAGCGCCATTCTCCTACTTTCCCCTACTTCTATTATGGCATATGTAACTCTCGAACAATCCGAGTATTTTTAAGTAAGCTCAGTGCAAATGAAGAGAAATATAGAGAAACTAAAATATGTATTCAAAAACAATTTTCATGTTAGGTTACTAAAGTAAAACAATATAACACCGTTAATCACTTTATAATATTATTGTGAAATACAATTGAAACAGACAAAATATTAGTCATAGAACAAAATAAATACGAAAATCTGCCATGCACAAATAAATTTTTTCATAAAATGCAGACTTCGTTTTTCGTTAAAAAAAAAAGACGTTTATTTTTTCTAACCATATTTAGAATATAGATTCGTAGAAATATATAACATGTTTTCAGAAAATAAGACAAAAACAGCTTCCAGGAAAGAAACATAAACAAGACTCTTCAGATTCACCCTATTCCTAAACCAGCTGAAATCAGGATTTTGGTATTTGTTAGAAAATTGCATCGTTTCGAAAAAATAAATAGTCAATCTCTTTCGATAATCAATAAAACGTACGCTTGGGAGAAAAGTTTAGTCACGAAGGGTTGGTTAACGTTTCGCTAAATTAGAAAGAGCTCTAAATTAGTGAACCCAATCTATTTCTGTATCATAACTACAGAAAATCAGAAGAAAAAAAAGCACCTTCATAATTAGATTTTTTTTCTTTTTTTAGTTTGATCAAAGGGATTGAGGATGAAGTAGGGGAGACCGGGGGAATGGCGACACCGTAAGGGAATTTAATTTTTTTTCACCTCGAAAAAATGTTTATTTTTTAATAGTAAAAAATCTAAAGCTGAATCATGATCATTAGTAGGGGAGACCGGGGGAATGCCGCCAACCCGGGTTATGCCGCCACCCCACCTAGTTTAAAAACTAAGGGCAGTTTGAGATAGTGAATGTGCCTGCACTATAGCGGCCAACAATATAAACAGTGCCTAAAGTGAGAGTGACTTTGCTGTACGTCGTTCTTTTGTTCTAGTGAAAAATGCAGTTTTCATCTAGTTACTTGTTATTTTGGAGCTTCAAATGAGTAGAGATAAGAACCTTTTATTGTAACATTAAGTATTTAAGATAATATGACCCGTAAACTATATGCATTCGCCGACATTTTGATGCAATGTGTTGAACAAGTTCGGTTCTTGTTTCGGCTTTGCTTGGGGATTTCCACCATATTGTCCTCTCGGGGTAATACCGCCGCCATGCAAATCGGGTGAGAAATGGCCTCATTTTAATGTTGTGGAGCCGATTCAGCAGAGTGACTTTTGCAATATGAAGTAAATTGTAAGCTTAACCATTATTCTGCTCAATTACATTGCTTTCTAACTATTTTCAGTAGGTTGTGTGTTTCCTAGTATCAATTTGATGCATGTACTAGGTCATTAAACAGTGGCGGCATTACCCCGGTACAGTGGCGGAATTACCCCAGTGTCCTGGGTAATCCCGCCACTGTGCAAAGGTTTAAAAAATATTTTTTTATGTATGCTTACTTTACAGTTATGATTACGGTTAAATTTATACAGATACTAAAGATCATGATTCAGCTTTAGAATTTTTACTATTAAAAAATAAACATTTTTTCAGGGTGAAAAAATTTAAATTCCCTTAAGGTATCGCCATTCCCCCGATCTCCCCTATCTGTATAAATTTAACCGTAATCATAACTGTAAAGTAAGCACACATAAAAAAATTTTTCAACCTCTGTAGTGGCGGGATTACCCAGGATACTGGGGTAATGACGCCACTCTTTAATGACCTAGTACATATATAAAATGGATACTAGAAAACACATAATCTACTGAAAATATTTAGAAAGCAATAATTTAGCAGAATATTGAATAATTAGAATTTTCCATTGCAAAAGTCACCCGTGGCTATGGTGGCGGCATTACCCCGAGAGGACAATATAGCGAAAATCCCACAGCAAAGCCGAAAGAAGAACCGAACTTGTTCAACAAATTGCATCAAAATATCGGCGAATGCATGTAGATTACAGGTAATATTATCTTAAGTGCCTAATGTTACAATAAAAGGTATTTACCTCTACTCATTTGAAGCTCCAAAATAAGAAGCAACTAGATGAAAACTAAATTTTTCACTAGAACAAACGAACGACATACAACAAAATCACTCTCATTCTGGACACTGTTTCTATTGTTTGCCGCTATAGTGCAGGCGCATTCACTATCTCAAACTACCGTTAGTTTTTAAACTAGGCGGGGTGGCGGTATAACCCCGAGTAGCGCCATTCCCCCGGTATCCCCTATAATGTTTTGTGAGCTGTATTTTCTTAAAGATTATGACGTAGCTTTACAAAATAAATTAAATTACTAATATGTTTAATTATTAAAGCATTCTGCGATCATTTAGTAAAAGAAGATATTTTACTGTACTTTTATTAACCCTTAACTGGTGTGGCAAAAATTGTCGCATAACTACCGTGAGCGGTCTCTGGGACCGCTTGATCGAATCATGAATATATGGTTCGATTCACTCATTGGCTCCTGTACTAAACTTTATGTGCAGGGTTATGATGTTTAAAACTCATCTATTCAGATGCCTCTATCGATAGTACTAGAACTCCAAACGAAAGAAATTTCATTAGTATCTAGAGTTAAACTGGAAATTAGGAGAAAGTAGGGTAATGACGCTCAGAAGGGCAATCCCGCTCACGCAATATCTCTAAACAGGATAGAATTGAAAACGTGCGATCGATACCGGCACCTAGCGAACTTCATCGTAAGTTCCCAGTAAGGATATAGTGACCGTCGGAAGGAAAGTATTTTTGTGTCCTCACGTTATTAGTTTGGAATTGTTTTATTATAAAATTCTACAACATCTAACTTGAAGGTAAGTGTACACTCTTATTTTCAAATATTAATTTACTCATTATGTCTACAAAATATATACATTTAGCTGTACTTTTATGCTTGTATTTATTTTTGTAGTGCGTTGTTACGACAGTTATAATGCATTAAAACCCAACATGGCGATAACGGGTAATGAGGCTCGCGTGGAATTCTAGAAAAAATGTTGCCAGTGGGCAACGTTTTTTTAAATTCAAACTTATTGATTAACACCACTTTTTTGAAATGGTAAAATTCCCCTGTTTTCGCCTTAATTAATATGTCGTTAAACAAGGAGAATTTTACGATTTCAACAAAGTGGTGAAAATCAAAAAACCTAAATTTAAAAAAAGTAGCCCACTATATGTGTAACGCAACATGTGTGCACAATATGTGTAAAGTGGTCGCAAAAAGTCTGCAGTGGTGTGAAAATCCCAAAGAACTACATGACTTTTGTCTTACTTAAATGTTGTATTCAAACTCTGAGCACAATTACCCTACTATGTAGGTATTACCACTCAATCGATGGTTATTTAAATAAAACGACAAAATAAATTTTTTAAACTTTTATGCAAATTAGTTGTTGACAAACTGTTCCTTATGCTTTGGAGTTATACTTCGTTGATAAAATATTGATTTTTTTTTGTCGAAATTTGATTAGCTATTCATGTTTTACCTTAAGTGAGCGCCATTCCCGTACTTTCCCCTAAATACGAAAAAACTACCATATACCAATAGAATTTTTATTATAAAATGCAGCCTTCATTATTTTATGGAGAAAAAGTATTTCTTTTTTCAAATCACATTTCGTTGAAATATACAACTTGTTTTTAGAAAATAAGGCAAAAACTGCTTCGAAAAAGCGAACAGAAACTAAACTCTTCAGAGTCAGCCTACTTCTAAACCAGCTCAATTCAGGGTTTTGTTATTTGTTGGAAAACTATTATTTCGAAAATTTCGGTTAATCGATGGTTATTTAAATAAAACGATAAAAAAAAATTCCTTAAACTTTTATGCAAATTAGTTGATTGCAAAATGTTTCTTATGCTTTGGAGTTATACTTCGTTAATAAAATATTGATTTTTTTGTCTAAATTTGACTAGCTATTCATGTTTTCCCTTAAGTGAGCGCCATTCCCCTACTTTCCCCTACAAGTTGAACTATGAAAACTGAATAAAGCTGCGGTCTGTGCGAGACTACAAGCACCAGTTAAGGGTTAAGGCGTAATGTGTATCTTTCAAACAATCCGAGCATTTTTACGTAAGTTCCACGCAGGTGAAGACAAAAGTAGAGAAACTAAAAAAAAAAAAAAATCATGTTAAGTATACTAAAGTTTCGTTAAGTTTTAAAATAATATATCATTCTTAATAACTTTATAATATTATTGTGAAATATGATTGAAAGAGAGAAAAAATATGAGTTATAGAGCAAAATATGACTCACAGCAAAATAAATACAAACTAGTATGTTGTGGCCATCACAAAACTTTCTTCTATATAAATCACGTCAATTAAATCATTTAAATAGTACAAGAAATAACAACGATTTAGCACCAATTCATATCAAAGTATATCTGAATTTGAAGTTGGATGAAAATTCGTGCATTAGTTCTTGAGATAGAGCTATAGCGGAAATTCTGAAAAAAATGTAGCATAGCAGCGCCACCTGTTGAGCGATTTACACCAAAAGTAAACAGCACTAAACGATATCAAGGTATACCTGAATCTGAAGTTTGTTGAAAATCCAAGCATTAGTTCTTGTAATAAAGCTATTGCGGAAATCGCAAAAAATACAGCATAGCAGCGCCACCTGTTGAGCGATTTACACCAAAAATTAAACAGCACTAATTTATACATCAATTCATGTCAAGGACTAACTAAATCTGAAGTTTGATGAAAATCCGTGCAATAGTTCTTGAGATACATCTCTTGTGGAAATCGTGAAAAATGCAGCACAACAGCGCCACCTGTTAGGCGATTTGCACCAAAAATTAAGCAGCAATAATTTATATCAGGGACTAACTGAATCTGAAGTTTGATGAAATTTCGTGCATTTTTTCTTGAGTTAGAGCTATTGCGATAATCATGAACAATGCAGCATACCAGCGCCACCAGTTGGGCGATTTTCACAAAAAAGTAATCAGCACCAAACTATATCCTGGACTAACTGAATCTGAAGTTTTATGAAAATCCGTGCAGTAGTTCTTGAGATACAGCTATTGCAGAAATCGTTAAAAATGCCGCATAGCAGCGCACCTGTTAGGCGATTTTCACCAAAAACTAATCAGTTCCAGTTTATATCAAGGTCTAACTAAATATGAAGTTTTGTGAAATTTCGTGCATTAGTTCTTGAGATAGAGCGCCCACAAAATTTGTGTCACATACAGACAGACAGACGGACAGACAGACAGACAGACAGACTCACAGACAGATATTTTGTAAAAACATGTTTTTTGGAATCTCTGACTCATAAAACGTGTAAATCCGTCGAAAACTGGAATTCGAAAATTTTCATGAAACCAATACTTTCTTCTTGTAAAGATAGAAGAAAGTAAAAATATAACAACACACAAATGGAATTTTTTCATAAATGCGGACTTCATTTTTTATCGAAGGAAAATATTTCTTCTTTCAAATAATGTTTCGAATATAGGTTCATTGAAAATGTACAACTTGTTTTCAGAAAATAAGACAGCTTCCAGAAATCGAACGGGAGCAAAACTCTTAAGAATCGCCCTACTACTAAACCAGCCAAAATCGGGCTTTTAGTATTTTTTAGAAAATTGCATAGTTTTGAAAAAAAAAATAGTCAATGAACCTAAAAGCTTTTGATAATCAATAAAACATACGTTTCGGAGAATAGTTTAGTTTAGTCACGAAGGGTTTCCGATTCTTTAAATTAGAAATAGCTCTAAGTTAGTGAACCCAATCTATTTCTGTATCAAAACTACACGAAACAAACAAAAAAAAACCTTCAAAATTAGAATTTTTTAATTTTAGTTTGATCTAAAGTGATTGAGGACGAAATACAATGTTTTACGGGCAACATTTTCTTATAGATCATAATACAGCTTTGCAAAATAAATTAAATTGGTAATATGTTAAATTATTAAAGCACTCAGTAATACAGTACAGTCATACTTATAGTAAAAGAAGATCTTTCACTGTGCTTTTATTATGGCGTAGGGGAGACCGGGGGGATGGCGACACCTTAAGGGAATTTGAAATTTTTTTACCTAAAAAAATGTTTATTTTTTAATAGTAAAAATTGTAAAGCTGAATAATGACCATCAGTATCTGTATAAATTTAACCGTAATCATAACTGTAAAGTAAGCACACATAAAAAAGAAATTCTTTCAACCTCTGTACAATGGCGGGATTGCCCAGGATACTAGGGTAATACCGCCAATGTATCGGGGTAATGACGCCACTCTTTAATGACCTAGTAAATATATGAAATGGATACTAGGAAACACATAACTTACTGAAAATATTTGGAAAACTATAATTTAACAGAATAGTGAATAATTACATTGTTCCTTAAGCTAAATTTCTTAATGTCTTAAGCTTACAATTTAACTCAAATTGGAAAAGTCACCCTTTGCCATGGTGACGGCATTAACCCGAGAGGGCACTATAGCGGAAATGCCCCAGCAAAGCCAAAAGGAGAACCGAACTTGTTCAAGACATTGCATCAAAATGTCGGGGAATGCATGTAGATTACGGGTAATATTATCTTAAGTACCTAATATTACAATAAAAGGTGTTTACCTCTACTGATTTGAAGCTCCAAAATAAGAAGCAACTAGATGAAAACTAAATATTTCACTAGAACAAGCGAAAGATGTCCAGCAAAATCACTCTCACTCTAGGCACTGTTTCGATTGTTGGCCGCTATAGTGCAGGCACATTTACTATCTCAAACTGCCCTTAGTTTTAAAACTAGGTGGGGTGGCGGCATAACACCGGGTTGCGCCATTCCCCCGGTCTCCCCTAATACGTATCTTTCAAACAATCCGAGCATTTTTGCGTAAATTCAATGCAGATAAAGAGAAAAATAGAGAAACTAAATTATGCACTCAAAAAATTTTTCAAGTTAAGTATACTAAAGTTTCGTAAAATTTTAAAATAACATTGGATTGTTAATCACTTTATAATATTATTGTGAAATATTTTTGAAATAGACAAAATAAAAGTCAATGCAAAATAAATACGAAAAATGTAACCATACACAAATAGAATTTTTTCATAAATGCAGACTTCATTTTTATCAAAGGAAAATATTTCTTCTTTGAAATCATATTTCGAATATAGATTAGTTGAAATATACAACTCGTTTCAGAAAATAAGATAAAAAGAGCTTCGAGAAAGCAAGCAGGAACAAAACTTTTCAGAATGACCCTACTACTAAACCAGCCAAATTCAGGCTTTGGGTATTTGTTAGAAAATTGCATCGTTTCGAAAAAAAAATAGTCAATGAGCTGAAAAGATTTTGATAATCAATAAAAAACGTACGCTTGGAAGAATAGTTTAGTTCAGTCACGAAGTGTTTCTTGTTCGCTACATTAGAAATAGCTCTAAGTTAGTGAACTCAGACTATTTTCGTTGATAACTACGAAAGGAAAAAAAAAAAAAAAAAACTTAGCTTCATCTTTGGAGATTTATTTTAGTTTGATATAAAACAATTAAGGAAAAGTACAATTTTTTACTAGCAGTATTTTCTTAGAGATTATGACGCAACTTTATAAAAGAAATAAAATTACCTATTTATATTGTAAAGCAAAAACATATATCCGTGAGTAACACTGACGTCATATTAACGGTGGTAATACCTTACTGATAAATTTTGCCTTTACTGCCAATTTTTAACTTTTAAAAATCGCAAACCTTCAATTTTTACACAGTCGAATAAGAAAAAAATTGCAATTTGCTTGAAGACTGTGCCTCAATTTACTGACTTTTTGTGATTTTAAGATAATTTTCAAGCATGATTTTTTTTAATCCATATAGCGTGCAGCCCAATTACGAAGGATTTAACCCATTTGCACTTAAAGCAATGTAAATAGTTCAGGATTTTTTTCTGGCTAGCATTCCATAACGAAATTAAAACTTCAAAAATAAATAAATAAATATAAATAAAACACACATTTAACAGACATGTAATCCAATTACGCGCTTAAGGCTCCTGTCCTGTCAGGTAAAGACACTTGGGAGCTAATGCCAAACCTATGGCGTGGTTATTTGCTAATATCTAGTTTGCATTTTGACATTTAAATTTTTTTTCCATTGGATAGCTGAGGTTGATCTCTACATCACTCCTTTTTTACTTTTTCGATTTTGGTTTCAGATATTTTTTATGATGACACTTTTCGAAAGTGAAACTAACTTTATAAAAATATCTGTAACCAAAATCGAAAAAGTAAAAAAAGGGCCGGTGTAGAGATCGATCTCAGCTATTCAATGCAAAAAAACAGAAAAATATTTAAAAATGTCGAAATGCAAACGAGATATTAGCAAATAACCTCCACATAGGTTTAGCATTCGTTCGCGAGTGTCTTCGCCTGACGGGACAGGTGCCTTAAACCACTGAAATTATCAGAATCAAAGAGGCTAATGTAAGGAGCGAAATTTTTGGTGATTTATTCTGCTGCCATATGCAGCTGATACGAAAATATCGCTTTTAATAAATTTTAAAATGTTTTTTGATACATTATTGAAATTTTCATATAGAAAGATTTTTTTAGTGTTGTTAGAGGGCAATCTAAAAAGCATATTAACTGTAAAATATCTTAAGAATTGAATATTTCTAACTGAGGGAAAAAATGACCAGGACGGGAATCCATCCCAGATCATTGGCTTACAGAGACAATGCTCTACCATTTAAGCTAACTGGGCCGACAACTGGTAAGCATATTTCGCTCAGAAAAACTTGTTTGGAAATAACATCTGGTCTGTCATGCAGATAGCTCAACAGTGTAAACCGCAGGTAAAGGAACACCATATAAACGGTGGGTACGTAGATAAACTATTATTTAAGCACAATCAAACTGATTGGTAAAGTTATCATACGAATTTAATATTTCCAACCGAGCGAAAAAATGTTCATGCCGGGAATCGAACTCAGATCCTTGGCTTACAGGGTCAATACTCTACCGTTTGACAGACCAGATGTTATTTCCAATTAGTTTTTCTGAGCAAATATGCTCACCGATTGTCGGTTTAGTTAGCTTAAACGGTAGAGTATTGACCCTGTAAGGCAATGATCTGGGTTCGATTCCTGGCCTGGACAGTTTTTCGCTCATTTGTAAACATTCAATTCGTATGATAATTTAACCAATCAGTTTGATTCTGTTTAAATAATAGTTTGTAAAATATCTATTATAGTTTTCTATTTAAAAAAAAAAAAAAATGGTTTTCTTATATATTCTATAACCCAGGATGCCTTGGTTATGTTCCCTAGTATGTTTAATTATAATAATAAATAATATAAATATCAATAAATTCATATTTAATACACGTATTTACAATATTTTATCAAGGATATTTAAATTTCTAAAAACAAGATTTTTTTGGTTTACAGCTAAGTGTGGCTATTTATAGAAGATTGCAAAATTTAATACAGAAACATAAACCACATGTTTTAATACTGCCCACAGCAAAAGTTTAGACACTAGGGATATTTCACCTTTAAATAAAAAATAAGAACTCTTTGGTTATACAAATGGCTATACTTATTTTTAAATATAGTATTTTAAACATTTTAGGACGGAAATAATGTTTTTAATGCAGCATAATATTTAATTTAACTGAAAAAATTAAACTTGCATATTGCAAAAGTTTAGACACTTTCTTGATTTTTGGCAAATATTCACGGAAAAATGCAAATTTCAAACTTATGACGTCGCTTGCATGGAGTATTTAAGTGCACCTCGCGATAGCAACGGTTAGTGAAGTTGCCGCGAGCTACAAATATTTAGTCAGATGAAGTAATTGAAGTATGGAAGCTGAAATCGAAAGGGAAGACCTTTGCAGAAATTTCGTCTACTTTTAAATCGTCTAAAGAAGTCTGTATATCAAGTATTGTCTAAGAGTTACTTCTTCAAAGCAAAACATAGATCTTGAAGGCCTCGTGTGAGCAGAAAATGAGATAATAGAAGGATCCATAAACTGGCATCTGCACGAATGATGACTGCTAGTTACATTAAAAGTGAGTCGGGTGATTCGTAGATGAATCAAAGAAAAAGGTAAATTAGTTTACATGAAAATTATAAAACAGCCAGCTTTGAAATATCACTACATATTGACAAGAATGCAGTGGGCTTGCAACATATGTCATATGGACCCTAATGGTGTACTGTGATATTCAGGGACGAAAAAATGCGGAACTTGGATGGTCCAAATGAGTGGACATGCTAATGGCACGACTTGGATAAAAATCCTTGGACTTTCTTTAGTCGACAACAAGGAAGTGACTTTTTAATGATTTGAGTACACGTTTGCTTTAATGCTTAAGTTCCTCAATGGTCGCCAAACTGCGCATGACTGCATATATACATTGGAGAACAATTTACAGCCATTTGGTGGACTTTTAACTGGTCCAAAGTATTATTTGAGGAATATAATGTGTCCATTCATGTTGCATACAAAACAAAAACTTGGTTTAACTCTCAAAATGTTACTGTTCTCGAAAGGCCGGCGTGTAGCCCTGATCTGAACCCAATCGAAAACTTTTGTGGCATCAAATATCGTAAGGTTTACGCAAATTTTTGACAATACTCCTTTGTTAATGAACTTCGAGCAGCCTTTGAACATGTTTGGTAGGAAATAGACCATCAGGTGATGCCAGGATTTAGTTTCTTCAGTGAAAAGTCACATTTTTGCACTAATTGAAGACAATGTAGGTGCAGTTCGATTTTAATTTATGGTTATTTTTCTGTAAATATACAAATTGTCTATACTTTTGCCACAATGTTAATTTTGTTTTTGTTTTTTGTCATTAAATATTATGTAAAGTGTATAACTTAAAATTTATTGTTTGGCAATAAAGGATAAGTCACAAATAATATATGACAGTTGAGTTACAACAATTCGTTACATACTTCTCAGTACAGAAGCGTAATCGACCATTGTCTAAACTTTTGCTGCGCACTGTACAAACAATTATTGATGATATATTTAAAAATTTTAAAAAGCAATAAATTATTTTTCAAATAATCCTTACTTAATTCATGTGTTTAAGTGTGTAATTTCTTTATTTTAGGCTATAACAATGTAAATTTGCCCAAAATATGAATAAAATAAGCAAAAACAAATATCACACATCACCTGTAATCTGCAAAACGCTTGGAATCAAGCTGTGTGGATTGGTGGTCTTCTACCATAATAATTTAAAATTATTTTTTTCCATTAAATTATTTGCTTTTAACATTCATTTAATACTAACCCAAAATAAAAGTTAGTAGTTCGTATTATTATTATTATTTTAATGTACTGAGTCCCCTTAAATAAACAGACTGACTTTATGACGACTCAGAGCTTGAACCATAATCTTAAATGAACCATTTACAGATGTCTGTTGTAAGCAGTAAATAGCGCAGCTGAACTATCTAAGACGCTCTAATCACGTTCCCATAATTGTATAATTAATTTATTAAGAATTAACATGCACCTCGGTGGCAGCGGGAACAGAACGAGAGCGGGTAACAAAGGGGTTCATTTATATTCATGTATTCAAAGTGAAAGAATAACACTTGCTAAGTTTTGTGTAGAATTATTCCTAAAGTTGTTTTGAATATTAAGTAAGGGGATCTTCCCATGTTACTCATATCTTGTTTCCCTAGGTAGCTGTCATTTGCTCGCCGAACTAAGGTGTTCTGTGCAGAGATGTCACACAATTTTGTCATAAGCCGACAAATATTAGTTCTGTTCGAAAAGCCTCTAGCTGCACGAAGAAAACGAGAGTTTAATTAGCGCGAACAAAATTATTCTGTTCCAGCTGAGTTAATATAAGCAAGATTACAAAAAAAAAAATCGTCTTGTTCGTGTTTTTTAAGAATGGTTATATCAGTGCCACGTGTGGTTAGAGTGTTATATAATGAGGGTATTCTGAGTTAAAATCTGAAATTTAATTTGCTAAAGCGAGTAATTATTTTAAGAAAATATGGGAGTAATTTCCATTAGTACTATGTCGTCGTCTTAATCCTCCTAGGTCCGAATTTTATTTTTATTTTTTAAATTTTGGGGAAAATCAGTTTTAGGCTTAAAATAAAATAAAAGTAGCTATCCAAGTGGCAAAAGTTAAAGTTTACTGAAATTTACTGTTTACTGATTGATTACTGACTACTTGAGTGACTGATTATGTGACTTACTTAATCTAACGAATATTCTTATTTTGCATACTAATAAAATGACAATAGGCTACGGAAGAAATTTTTAAAATGTGATGTTACAACAGGATAAACCCTTTCAGGGGCAAAGCACTTCCATTGCAAAAATGTTGAAATGAATGAATGACACCAGAATTTACGAACAAAATTTTTTGGAAATAAGAGAAAGCTATATTTCACTTACATAATAAACCGAAAAATTTTTTACCAAAATTCTAAAGCCACTGTGGTATTTGGGAATTAGGGGAGACCGGGGGAATGGCGCCACTCGGGGCCACCCCACCTAGTTTAAAAACTAACTGCAGTTTGAGATAGTGAATGCGCCTGCACTATAGCGGTCAACAATAGAAACAGTGCCTAGAGTACGAGTGATTTTGTTGTACGTCGTTCATTTGTTCTAGTGAAGAATTTAGTTTTCATCTAGTTCAGGGTCGGCGAACCTTTTCGCATCCGCGTGTATATTTTTTCCCAAAAATATTTTAAATGATCACGGCGTGCCAACAAATTTAGTGGATCGACGCTGCAAAATTAATTAAAATACTCATTTTAGGATTTAAAATATATAAGTAACATTTTGTAACATACTTAAGTATTTTACAAAATCCTACTTCTCTTTTTACGTCTTAGATACCAAATAATTCAGGTCAGCTTCGTTTTCCAGTTTTTCCTTATGAGAATATCAGCTGGATTGGAGACACGTGGCAACGGGTTTCTACATGAGTTTTTAATACTTTTCATGCTTATTTCCCCCCTCGACCCCTCCCCCCCCCAAAAAAATTAAAAAATGAATAAATATATAAAATAAAAATAATAAAAATAAATATCAGAAAAAAATATATCAAAATGTTAAAAAGCAGAAAAACCAAAGTTTAAAATGCACAAAAAATACATGAAAAGCAGCAAACAGCTGTTTCGAATATACTAACGAGATTCTTCTTCAGTGCAAGATAGGGCGCGTCTCTGTCTATCATTTTGCTCAGTCTTGCTTTTTCTAGCAGGCTGTTCTTTTTCTCTATCTTGCACTGAAGAAGAATCTCGCTAGTAGATTCGAAACAGCTGTTTGCTGCTTTTCATGTATTTTTGTGCATTTTTAAACGTTTCTTTTTCTGCTTTTTAATATAAAAATGGTTTCTTTAAAAAAAAAACCCTTCTTACTATGGAATTGAATTCGAAGTTCTAACTTCCATTTCACCATCGGAATTTTCGCTTATGGTCGTTATTTACCGACAATCTCCTAATTCTCTCAATATAATTTTTTGACTCAATATTGAGATAGCTTGGGATTTATAAAGTTGCATTTCAGTTTATTCAATCTGTATGACAACGACAAGCAAGATAATCTAGAAAAACTCGACAAGTCTAAATTTAAAATAGTACATTTTCATTATATGAAACGCTGGGGTGTAAAGCGTGGCAACTGACATTTAAAAAAAAAATTCTGATTGATTTTTTTTTTTTTTTTTTTTTTTTTTTTTTTTGTAAAATTATTTAACTGCATCGTAACAACTTTCTAGAAGTACAGAAATTTTACACAATATATATTAATTTAATAATTTTTACATCTGAATTTACAAAATGAAAACTATTTGCACATAAGTCCAAAAATAAAGTCTATCAGGGAAAAATATTGCACATAAGTTAATAGAAGTTCCATTCTTAACAAATCAGCTGTTTAGCAGAAAATAATTATAATAGTTTTGTGTGTATTTTCTTCACAAAATTTGAAAATTGACTGTATCAAAAGTTCCATTTTGTTAATTATCTTGCTTTACACGGGAGCTCTGAAATATCTTAATTTAAAACATGAGTCTATGCCGTGCCGAAAATAATCTCCCGCGTGCCACCTATGGCACGCGTGCCATAGGTTCGCCGTCCCTGATCTAGTTGCGTCTTATTTTGAAGCTTCAAATGAGTAGAATAAACACTTTTATTGTAACATTAGGTACTTAAGATATTATTACCCGTAATCTACATGCATTCTCCGACCTTTTGATGCAATTTGTTGAACAAGTTCGGTTCTTCTTTCGACTTTTCCGTGGGGTTTCCTGTATATTGTCCTCTCCGGGTAATGCCGCCACCATGACAAAAGGTTACTTTTCCAATTTCAGTTAAATTGTAAGCTTACCACATTAATAAGTCTAGCTTAAAGAACATTGTAATTATTCATTATTCTGATAAATTATTGCTTTCTAAATATTTTCAGTACATTATGTGTTTCCTAGTATCCATTTTATGTATTTACTAAGTCATTAAAGAGTGGCGTCATTACCACGATACAGTGGCGAAATTACCCCAGTATCCTGGGTAATCCCGCCACTGTACAGAGGTTGAAATATTTTTTTTTTTTTATGTGTGCTAACTTTACAGTTATGATTACGATTAAATTTATACATATACTAAAGATCATGATTCAGCTTTAGAATTTTTACTATTAAAAAGTAAATATTATTTCGAGGTGAGAAAAATTAAATTCCCTTAAGGTGTCGCCATTCCGCCGGTCTCCCTAAAATTAAGTGGTCTCATAAACGTTCCACCGCCTCTGAAAGAGTTAAACAGACATTTAAAAATAATAAAAATACTGTAAAGTTGTTTTAAATTATTGGTTCGGACAAGTGGGCTTTTTTTTATCATTTATTTAAGGAATTTTACACGTTTGAAATGATAAAATCATCAGCGTTGTAAAAAGAGATTTGAGTAAATTTGATTGCAGCAAGGGTCTTACTGCTTCTTTCATAGTAGAAGCACGTCTTCTTTGCGCCTGACGAAGAAAGACTAAGATCTTTCGAAAGGCCTAGCGCATGTAAAAGTTTTGATGGTGTTTTAAGAAGTTCTTTTAATACTAATTGATTCACACCAGTTTCAATTTATTGTAATTTTGTTATAGTTTCTCATTTACTTCTTTTTTTTTTATCATTACTGTTATTATCATAGACCTTTCTTTCTATTAATCGTGTCTGTATGGTAGGAAAATTTCCAAATCACGATCTATATTGAAACGTTCATAATCATTCTCGTTTTGTTTAGACAAGTGTTCAATTCCACATCATCAATTATATCTGTATTTTAGACATCTGTGGTTGAAATTCAATTTTAATAACAGACTTTCAATCAGAAATAATAAACTTTACCTTTATAGTCTTACCAGTGCCAGTTTTATTTGAATTATAAAGTAATTTTATTTGTATTATTATGTCTATATCATCGTTTTTGTGGACGGCCGTTGTTCGGAATTCGTTTTTCGATTATCAGTATTATGAAAACGATTTGGTTCCACAAAAACACGACCTGTCTTCAATGGTTTCCGTTGTTCAGGGCGACCGCTAAAGAAAGCTTCACTGTATTTTCAAATGAAAAAAAAATCGTGAATGTATCTTAAAGTAACATGTTTCGATTACAAGATAGTCTAAGATAAACAAGTTTTATAAAATTTTACTTATGGGAGACCGAGGGAATGGAGACACCTTAAGGGAATTTAAATTTTTTCACCTCAAAAGAATATATTTTTTAGTAGTAAAAATTCTAAAGATGAATCATGATCTTTAGTATTTGTATAAATTTAAACATAATCCTAACCGTAAAGTTAGCACGCATAAAAAAAAATTTATTTCAACCTCTGTACAATGGCGGGATTACACAGGATACTGGGGTAGTTGCGCCACTGTATCGGGGTAATGACGCCACTCTTTAATGACCTAGTAAATACATAAAATGGATACTAGGAAACACATAACCTACTGAAAATATTTAGAAAGCAATAATTTAGCAGAATAATGAATAATTACAATGTTCTTTAAGCTAGATTTATTAATGTGGTAAGCTTACAATTTAACTGAAATTGGAAAAGTCACCCTTTGTCATGGTGGCGGCATTACCCCGAGAGGACAATATAAAGGAAATCCCCCAGCAAAGCCGAAAGAAGAACCGAACTTGTTCAACAAATTGCATCAAAAGGTCGGCGAATGCATGTAGATTACGGGTAATAATATCTTAAGTACCTAATCTACTTATTATAAAAGCTGAGTGCACGTGACCGACGGAACGATGCCGGTGCGAACCACTCTGGTCTTCGAAACGACCGTAGCTAAACGCCATGTTAGGCTTAATGAAAAACATATCTATGACAGCTAAATGATAATTTTTTCCACTTAAAATCATGTCTGTTCAGCATATTTTCATATAAAACGTGTGTATCATATCCATTTATAATGTATTAAGTTCTAA
This sequence comes from Maratus speciosus, assembly GCA_963932465.1. NCBI lineage: Eukaryota > Metazoa > Arthropoda > Arachnida > Araneae > Salticidae > Maratus > Maratus speciosus. The sequence goes on along the minus strand of OZ010790.1, from coordinate 168,425,412 downwards.
ATTAAAATTAAGCTATTAGACATCAAATATGCCATTCAGATTCAAATTCCAGCAAATTAAGAAACAAATGAATGACTCTTTGACGATTCATCAAAAAAAAATACGGCTAACATCTGATTCTGCTTTAAATATATTTTTTAAAGCATATTAAAGCCTTTAAGTTTTTTGAAATGCATTTTTCATTTTTTGAAATGCGTTTTTCAATGCGTTTACATTTATAAGCAGCAATTTTATTTACGACTGTTTACATTTACAAGCAGTCAGTTTACGACATACATATGAAATATTACGTAATATATTGAATAAATATTTTAAAAAACATTATTTAATGATTATTCATCATTATTCATATGAATCATTCATATGAATATTGATTCATATCAATGATTCATATATTTCACTCTTCTGTAGTGCCAACAGTGAAACGCTGTTTCTTAAGGAAAAACAACAGAGGGATAAACGTGCTGATTTTTCGCCACTACTCGCTTTCATCTGTCAATAGTTATTTTTGAATGTTTTAAAAGTTTTTTTAATTTTTATTATGGGCTTTCGGAAAGAAGGCGCCAATTGACCAGGAAAAGAATTGCGCGATCGCGGCAATCAACGGATTTCTCAGTTTGCCTGATAAACTCAGCTGAGTTTACACCGAACAGAATTAAACACCCATATACACAATTTTTTGTTTATTTTTTATCTAAACTATGCATATTTTAAGTTCATGTTCATAAAGTGTTTATCACTCACAGGAACGTTTCATTATAATAAAGATTTAAAAATCAAAATTACATTTTTTTTTTAATTTTACTAAATTTTTGTACCGTTAAAAAACATAGCTTTTTGTATGTGTATTACTTTCAATGATGCACATAATGGTGTTTTAGTTTTGGCCAAATATATGAATCAAATTTTAAAGTTTCATCTAAAATTAAAAAATAAACATCTGATTTTTTAAAGAAATGCCATATGTTTTTTGTTTTATTTTTAAGTTTCTTATTTCACCTATGCTGGATTTTTTAAGCTGAATTTAATATATTTCTGTGAATTATTTTTTGCTGTTTGAAATATGCAACAGCTTTTTTTTTTCAACTATGCATATATTTTTAAAAGCATTTACAGACATGCCACTTTCCAGCGAAAACAGGGAATTCCATTTTTTCGGCACAATTTATCATCCCTGGGATTGATGCAAATCAGTATTAAAATTTGTTGACATTTTTAGGACGAGAAGGGGGGGGGGGGGGTAGCAGAATTTGACAAAATAAAAATGCGAGTACAAGCAACTGCAATTTGAGTTTATTTCTAATCCTTTCCCATGACCTGTGCATTTAATCCATGTATAGAAACAAACAGGATGAAAAAAACATATAGCCAGGAGCTTGCAAAAATCATCAAAATATCGTAGAAAAAGGGTGGTGTCATCAAACGAATATGAATTCCATCAAAGGATCGCAGAAAAAAGCACAATTTTCTTTAGTATGCATGTTTCGTCTAAGGATCATGGAATATGTGAATGTCGCCAAATAATCGTGGAAAAAACATGAATTTCATCAGATGACTGCAGAAAAAATGCATTATTTGATCAAAGTATCGCGAAAAACGTGAATTTCGTCAAATAATCACAGAAAAAATATGTTTTGATTAGAGGATCACAGAGAAAACGAGATTTTCATCGAAAGGTTGCAAAAGTGTAAGTTTCAACATAAGAACCTAAAAAAAAATGTAAATTTTGAAATCGGGGGATCTTGAAGCTTATTGGTTCATCAGTATCAGGTGAACCGTTAGTCAGCTAAATTTTCTGTTACGTAACTAATTTGCTACATACATTCGGATGCACCTGTGCTTCTGTCAACGTATTTTGATTGTAAGGTAAGTCTCGCTTGCTCTGCTGTTTATTTCTTTTTTTTTTTTTTTTTTTTTAGGATTTTTGCATTAGCTGTTTAAAATGCACCCTTTATTGGTGAATATATCGATTTTTACATTGTTTACTGTTTTAGAGACAGACGATTCAGCCAACGGCTGCCGAAAAAATTCAGAGTCTGAAAACATCGAGGATGTATTACCAAACATCCATCAAAATTTAAATTTAATTCAGTTAGAAGAGAAGTACCATACCTTGACGATGTTTCAGACCCTGACTAGGATCCCTTTTTCTAAACATTAAATTATTGATTTTTTTTTAAATTTTAACTGATTGTTTTTTATGTAAATATTTGAAATTTTTTTTGTATGAAACTCCCCCTTTTTTTTATGAATCGCCGTCTCATTTATTGGTATTTCTTTATATTTATCCTTTTACTTTTATTTTATGTTTCATAAATTTTTTGGCAGTTGTGAGCGAGATTTTACCTGCATTCGTAACAAATTTTTCAAGATGGCAGTAAAACTTCGTTTTTAAATCTTTATGTTACTTATAAATCCATGTTTTTACATCATTTTCTATTTTTTGTGCAAATCATTGATTTATAAATAACATAAAGATTTAAAAATTCAGTTTTTCCGTCACCTTGAAAAGATTTTTGGCACAATTTTTTTCGTCAAGCGGCACAGGATGCGAAACTCTTCCCTGAATTTTGTCAAAGAAACGTGAGAGGTGTAATTCATCAAAAAGGCGCAGGAAAAACGTGAATTTTGCAACAAATCCCGATAAAAACACTCATTTCGTGAAAGGATTGTGGTAAAAACAGTCATTTTTTTAAAAGGCTGCGAAAAAAACATGAATTTCATCAGAGATGTGCAGAAAAAAACGAGAATTTCACCACAAACATTAAATTATTGATTTTTTTTGTTTGTAAATTTTGTTTGTTTTTTGTGTAAGTATTTTTAGTTTTTTTTATATATTTTTTTCTGTGTGAAACTCCCTTTTTCCTGAATCGCCGTCTCATTTATTGGTATTTATTTATATTTATCTTTTTATTTTATATTAGTAAGTTTTTTGGTAGTTGTGAGCAAGATTTTACCGGCATTCGTAACAAATTTTTCAAGATGGCGGAAAAACTTCAGTTTTAAATCTTTGTTATTTATAAATCCATGTTTTTACATCATTTTCTATTTTTTGGGCAAAATCATTGATTTATAAATAACAAAGATTTAAAAATGATGTTTTTCTGCCATCTTGAAAAGATTTTTGGCAAGATTTTGAACAAATTTTTTTTGCCAAGTGGCACTCTTCCCTGAATTTTGTCAAAGAAACGCGAGAGGTGTAATTCGTCAAAAGGGCGCAGAAAAAAAGCAAAATTTTCAACAAATCCCGATAAAAACACTCATTTTGTCAAAAGGCTGCGAAAAAAACACGAATTTCATCAAAGATGTGCAGAAAAAATGAGAATTTTGCCATAGTGTTGTTGGAAAAAGCTCTTCCCCCCCCCCCCCTCGCATGAGGTGGTTCATATTTTCTTCATTTGAAGGTCAACTTTTACTAACACTATTTTTTTTAATGCTTTTGAGGACTTACCACTATCTGAATAATCATGCATATCAATCACCTGTTTAATTGAGTCTGACTTAATGTTGTAAACTTACAATAACACTTTCCCGTCATTTTTGACGGGGCCATATGCTAGTGTTACAATAAAAGGTGTTTATCTCTACTCATTTGACGCTCCAAAATAAGAAGCAACTAGATGAAAACTAAGTTCTTCACAAGAAAAAATGAACGACGTACAACAAAATCACGCTCATATTTTTTGAGAACCTCCGTAAACTTTATTTTATGTGTTGATAAATCAATAAACAAAAAAATAGCACTATTAATCGTAGATATATATTTGGTAAACTAAACTAAACTAAAGATAATAAATTAAATAAATAAATAAATAATATCCATATTATGTCAAAAAATAAGTGGGATGGAAAAATTCCAAGAACGATAGGAAAAATAGCTTCCATTTATATATAAACACACCATTTTCTTAAAACGCAGAATGCATTTCCAACTTAGAAAAATATTTCTCCTCCAAATCGTTCATGATACGTATGTTTTCTGACATATTCTATTTTATTCCCCACAAATAAGATAAAGCAAGGTAAAGCAAACAGAAATAAAATTTCTTAAAATCGGTCTGTTCATAAAACAGCTGAATTAGGGCTTCTGACATTTTCTAGAAAATTGTATTGTTTCGTTAAAGATAGTCAATGAACTAAAACGCTTTCGATAATCAATGAAACATACGCTAGGGGAATAGTTCAGTTTAGTCGCAAATTGTTTCCGATTCGTTAAATTAGAGATAGTTCTAAGACAGTCAATTCAACAAATTCCTGGAGCATAACGACGCTAAAATGTAAAAATTTTATTTGAATACAAGTTATTTGGTTAAATTTGAACTCTGTGATTTAAGAATACAATTGAATTTCGGTCCTGAAAGCATTAGGAAAGTAACAGTATAAATCACGTTTAAGATGTTTATTGTACTATAGTTAAACATTTGTTGGATGTGCACATCCCATTCTTGGATTTTTAAATTAGTATGGGGTAACTTTTGTAATTTACTTTTCGAACTTGTCTCACACCACTAATTCTAAAAGAGGATTTGCCTGTTATTTATTGAGATATTTTAATTTCGAACTGTTTTTGGCAAAAACTTTTGGATGAATAAATTAGTTGTCAAAAAACAGCTAAATTTGGCTGTCAGATTTCTGACGTTAACCCCTTGGATAACTCTAGCGACTGAGACTCGTCATGCATTTGGCCACTGCTGGGCAACATATAACTATGATATGTTCCCGCACCATGTTGGTTAAATCAAAGTAAAATTGCGTAATTTGTTATTTCTGTTTGTATAAATATTTTTTATAAAATATAATTATGAGTGTAAAATTATAATGTTTATATATTTAAGTAAAATAGGAGTGTAAGTTCATACAAAAATTATTAAGTTGATTTTAAATATTAAATACATATTTTTAAAAAATTGTTGTATTGTAAAATGAATGTATAATGTTGAATAGAGTTCGGATCTCAGACAACAACAATAGCCAGACGCCATGGTGTCGTTTTATGACAAGCCAATGGAAAGTGGTGTATAATTAGATATCGTAAAATAATAAAAACGTTGGAATAAATTTATGGCCTTAATAAAAGTGTTGGGATAAATTTATGGCTGTTCAGACCACCCAAACTTTAAGGCAGATAATAATATTTAAGTATATGTAAGGGGCCATTTGCAGACTGTTAGCTAATAGGCCTATCGAAGAATAATGAAAAATCTTCTCACATCCAATAACAGTGGACTAGACAAAAATAGTTCCACCCACTACAGGAGTTGGTGTGCAAGAAGAATAAAGTTTTGAAAAAGAGAGTCTGAAAAAAGATGTAGAGGACGCAGGAGCTCTCCTGAAAGCCCGTGCAATGAAACCTGAAAGCCCTAGTAATGCCCAGGCGAGATGTACATATCGGAGTGAGCCTAATCAAGCCTAACTGAGGATGTCTTCCTGATGTACATATCGGAGTGAGCCTAAGCAAGCCAAATTGAGAATGTCTTCCTGATGTTAAAATAAAGAAGATTGTTCTACAGAGGTCCGTAGCTATGCTTCCTGCCATCCCGATGTTGCCGCTCTGATACGAAGCGAATTCCGGATGACATACGAATATGATCCTAAGCAACGCGACAACTCTGAATTTGATGAATAAAGGCCACCATCCCGTATATTAAAAAAAGGTACGACTTTAAACTTTTTCCTTTACCACTTAAGATCATATGAAAAATCATAAAAATACTTTTCTGATATTTTATGGTAGAGAGTAATCTGAGATCCGACAAAACCAATAATTAAATAAAATTATGGTAATTTAAAAATGAAAGAGAATTGTTCTTTTAGCAAAAAGAAAAAATATAATAATTAGTGTAAAATGAAAATATTGTCTTTTTTTTAAAGATTAAATATACTTAAAATAATGAGAAGCAAACAAAAGTATTGCTTTCTTTTTTTTGAATTAATATTATGTATTTCTGTATATAGTTGTGTTCAATGTAAATAAAAATATTTAATCAAGTTATAATAAGTTTCTGTAATTATTTAATTGATAATGTTTAAGGTGTATCAATTTATTTTTACAGCTTAAATTTTAGTTTAATTCATAAGTGGAAGAGTTCGTCTAAATAATTCACAACGCAAACTCTTAATTTTATTCGTAATTATTTAAATTTAATAATTACATTTTGACGCGAATTTTAATTTAATTTTATTAATGCTTCGCGTTGCTCTTCTACTAGAATTATGTATTTACGATCACTTATATTATTTGAATTTATCTAAGGTATATAAAATTATATACCAATTTGCTATGAGGTTGCTTGGATGATTTGGACCAATTAACAATTTTGGATATAAATTAAACAGAAAATAAACAGGTGTAATTATCTGTCCAGCAGCCACAGGCGTCTATTTTTATATTCTATTCATACCACTATTTAAAGAAACAAAATTTTATCGTATATTTCTCTTGCACATGTGTCAAAGTTTTATTACGTAGTATTTATACTACAACTAGACTTTTCGCTCCTAATAGCTCATTTATTACAAAATAACCATCAATACACTGGGGGTAAAATTGACGTTAGCCCGGAAGCCCCTCAAAGTGACAACGCTGTTAAATACTGTTTTGTCAAAATGTATATAAAAAAATTTTGTTTTGAGAAAGTGGTGCAAAATGGAATTAAAAAAAAAACGCCAGTGGCAGCCCTGAAACAAATGTGTACACAAGAGGTTAATAAGATGTAGGGAAGGAAGGATAAAGAGGTCAATGAGGGCAAAGTGGCCATTTGAGTTTTTTCCGCTGTACAGTGCCCCCCACCACGCAGGAACTGGGTGAAACAGTCGTCACAAATGCTGGTAGTAGTATTTATTGACTGTGATTTTGCAGCGGAAGGCTACATTTTTTCTAGCTCTGAACTCATTTTATTTATTTATTTATTTATTTATTTATTTATTTATTTTTTTGTATTTTTGATTTTAGGCAAGAGTTACAATTTCTTTGTTATAGCTAAATAATATGTTGTGTTATAATTATTTGCTCTTATGCTGTTTGATCAGTGTGAAGCAACCTTTTAAATGATGTGTGTTTGAAAACGCTCAGTTTTGTAGATTAGATACTAGGCCATAATTTTTGTAACGGTGTCATTCTGGGCAAAGTGGCTACAAGAGATCGGGCAAAATGGCCAGATGGCTACTTTACAAGGAAACAATATTTTATTCATTGTTCATAACAAAATGCAAATCCAAAAGTATTTTCTTTGAAAGAAAGAAGATAGGTCGGGGCAGTAACTTTTATAGAGTAAGGCTTACTCTCGACATTTGTAGTCTGCATGTCTGCGGGGGGCACTTTCATTTGTCCATTCGTCATATTGATATTCATTACTGATTATTTTATCGTACAAAACATAATACTTATTCTTAATGTGTGTTACTTTAGCTTATGTTGATAAAAAAAAAAAAAAAATACATCCTGAATCAATATGATTTGTTCCTTTACCTGTGCTTGCCACTTTATCCAACCTAGGCGGACAAAGTGTCCATTTTGTAATTTTTCTTTTAAAGAAACGTGTACATTTTAACATAAATAAAAAATAAATGAAATAGCAATTGCAACTAAAGTCATTATAGTTTCTATTGGTACTTGTTTCTAGAACTTTACTGATTAAAAATGTATAAAAACTTATGAAACCTTAGAGTGGTCACTTTATCCTTCCTTCCTATGTTTAATGTAAATTATACTGTTTCGTTAATTTTACTTTCTTTATTTATTGTATTTATCTGTGCATTATTTTCTACGTACTTGCGTTATAGACGTGAATGGTATGAAAGAAAATTCCAGAAAAGGGGTTATTGTCTACTGGAATGTGGGTGATACAACAGGAATGTATGTAGAAGTAGAAGAAAGGTTTTATGAGCAGGTAGTCTTGTTTGATGACCTCTCACGAGACAAGTGGTCAACAGCGACACGTGCGATTTTCCGTGAAAATAGAGGGGAGACCCCAGAAATTGGAAGAGAAAGGCGGAGTAAGTGAGGTAGAAGAGAGAGAGCAGGAGAATCCGATTAGAAAGAACGATGTTAGTCGTGCTGTGAGCACGGTGTGTTTTCTTTGAGAAGCAAAACCTACGTCTGTGCTGATATTTCGGATAGACCTGTGTGGGCGTAGTAATGGATAAGCCTTGTTGTGTACGTTCAGGAGAGACGGGGATAGTGTGTTAAAATGTTACAGCCTAGCGTGTAGATAGTATCCCAATGTTAAAATGTACGCTATAAAAAGCGATTTATTAACAGAAATTGAAAACATAAACTTTGAGAAATGCACATTTGGAAAATCATGGAAATATAACTGCCGATAATGTATATTATGTAATAAAGAACTACTATCTGAAAATAATTTATATTCATGATGATATAATACCATTTGCTTTCCCTTCGCGATTGAAAATATTCAATGCTGCGTTTTCTTAACCCTGGGATACATGAGTGCATCGATCGCACACGATCATTATGGGAAGAGACATCACAGTAGAAATATCACTCGATTGAATATGAAGAGATACATTTATTTACATAATAGGACGAGGATAGGACGTAAAACACGAATTGATTACACTTATTATCTTCGTTGCTAACTTTAACATAATCAAATCACATTTTACTTGACAACATATTATAATCACAATTCTCACGTCGTTATAAATAATCGAAAGGTTCAGCTTCATTCGTCGAAAAGATATTATGTTTCTCTTAGCACTGCGTTCTTCCAACCACGTTCCACGCCGTTCTACAGCGGAATTCAAAATGATAGGAACTACACACACACGCACAAAAAAAAAAAAAAAAAAAAAAAAAAAAAATTAAAAATTAGATTGCATTTGCTATTCAAATGCGCAAAACCTTATGTTAAAATTAAATACACGATATTCCATTTAATATTAAAGCAATAGTTTTGAAAAACTGTATGTATATTTTTTAATATATTTTAAGATATGTATTTTTCTAAATTTACGCTGGAGCAAGATGATAGGAACGCGGTAAATATTTCGAAACTGCGGCTCGTGATTGGTGGATATTTTCGCATATCATTTAGCAAAGAGATACTGAGCACATTCCTTTATTTCGCAAAACTTTTTGTCGATGGGAAGAGGAAAAATGGTTTCTGACTTCGAAAGAAGCCTGTAGTTTATAACAACATCGGAACGTCACTTCAAGGAATTGCTGGTATAGTTAAATGTGCAAAGGCTGTCATTTTTAATTTCTTACAGAAGCTAAGTGTTGTTCTGCAAAAGCAACAGGAAGATCGAGAATTCTTTTGAAACGATCCATAAATTTGATTGTTCGCACTGTCGTAAGCAAAAGAATGAGAGTAAGGAAAATTGTGAACCAGATATATATGGCAGTATCAAAATGAACAATAAGATGAACAATAATAAGGTCAGAAATCATTAAATATGTTACACCACGTCGGTGTCCGCGTTTCACAAAAGTCCGTATTCACTTTGCAGAGAAATAGCTGAAGCAACAAACGATAGGTCTAAAATTATTTTCAGTGATGAAAAAAAGTTTAATTTTGATTTGTCGGATAGTATTCATTCACGTTAGCATGATCTTCGAAAGAAAAAGGACATATTTCGCAAGCATCAACTAGATGGAGGCACCCTAACGGTTTGGGCTGCGTTTTTCTCAGCAGCTAAGCTTAGAATTGCTTTTCCAGATACCTATATTCAATGTTAGAACTTCATTTATTGAAACAGGGTGCAAAAAAATTCAGGGTTGCCTGATTTTAGTCAGGTCAAAAAAACCTGGCTGGTTTTTTTTTTTTGTTTTTTTGTTTGTTTGTTTGTTTTAATCACTTAAAAAAGCCGGTTTTTATTTTTAAAGAGTATTTTTACAGCTAAATTATTAAATTTGGATTAATTTATTTTTAATACACGTATAAATATTTTCTACTAAAAAAAATTATAAATTTCTATTAAATTTTGTCAAATAAATAAGTCTTTAAAACCACTAGAAGGCAACTGTGAAGGCATTATGTCTGAAAAAAATTATATATGTATAAAAGAATATAAAGTAGACTCCAAATTGATGTTTTGAAATTCTATATATTACATAGCTCCAAATATACTATGCATTTTAAAGATTACATTTAATTAACCAATGATAAAATGTAGCACATCAAAATGGAAACATTCTTACATGTCCATATGGAGAGATTAAGTCATAGAATGAACAATGTTGAAACAGAAATTAAGAGGATGTAATATTTGAGGAGATTTTAGTACATAAGTGTATAAAATAAAGAGAGCAATTAAACAAAAAAATTGTTCTCCAAATAAAATTCGTTGCATTAAAATTTTGAAAAGCTTGTTGCTATTTAAAAGAGCATATTCATGCACAAATTCATGCATTCTGTTTTTAATCGTGAGAAATGATGTTTTTATTAAATGACTTTATGTATGATTTTAAATATTTATGAGAAACAAAATAAGACTTGTATATTAATAGCTCTTAAAATTAGTTAAGTAATAAAACATGTAACTAAGTAACCATTGTCTTCTTTAATTATATAAAGCAGTAAAAATGAAAAAAAGGGGGGTGGGTTAAAGGTCAGTATAAATCAGATAAAGCAATTGGTAATGGCCCTTTTAAAATTTAGCTGACATATTTGCAATTGTGACTAGAAATCACTATCAGCTCCATCTATGAGTTATTCCAGTATTAATGTCTTCATTATCGAGAAATAGGGTTTTTTATTGAATTCTGAATCAATTAAAAATGTCATTAAAACTAATTTAAACAACATTTAAAATTGTTTCATTGTATAAAAGCTAATTATGACTAAAAAAGGCAGTTAAAACCAATAAAAGTCACCGGCGTAGCTTTTTTTTTATATTTTTATCCGTATCTTTTGCAACCCTGAAAAAATGCCGATCTTAATTATATATTTCAACAAGACAGTGCCTCAATTCACTCTGAAAAAGGCACAAAGAAGTGGTTTGAAGATAATACATTACCACACTTGATTGGCCGGCAAATAGTCTGGAGCTAAACCCCATGGAGAAAGTTTGGGGTATTATAGAGTGCAATATGCACTGAATAAATGGTCAAATGACCCAGTATAATTCCAAAATAGAATTAAAATCATTCATTTTTGAAGCATGGCGAGTTTTGTCACCTCGTCAAGTTCGAAAGCGTGCCAACTTTATGCCGCAACGTTGCACTGAAATTATTAAACACAAAGGAAGCACAATTAATATGCAATATTTCAATAATTTAGGGAAAATCTGTAATCACTCATATTTTGCTCCTATTGCCCTATATAGTCCTGATAAAAGTCAAGAAGAGAGTAATGAAGAATCCGATTGAAACTGGTAATATATTAAATGCACTGAAAAACCAGCATCTCTATACTGTATGATAAATTTTATATATAGTAAAATTAAATACATTTAATTAAACATTACTAGTAAAGAAACAATCTATGAATAAATACTTTTCTCTTGTAAACAGTAAACATTTAAGGCTGCTAGTCACTCAAATTCCAAATTCCCTTCGCTAATGTCTATGGGCATGTGATATATTCGTATTTTTAAAATATCTACTTACAAGGAAGGTCTCCATACTGGGCATACTCAGAATATGTTGAAAAAAATGCTAATGAAAGTACTCATGTATGTAATAAAGGATGAGTTAAAATTAGCGGCGGAATTACAGTAGAAAATCTGTAAAAAAATAAAATACTTTCGAATAATTGGCGTGAAAAGACGAAAGCGGCACGCAGTTTGGCGAGCAGCACTTTTCCTCGCCAAAAGCAAACGATTTGAATGAATCTGAAAATTGTTTGTTAAGTGGTTTTGAGAATATGCGGTATTTAATGAATTTAAACGTAAACCATGAAAGAATTTATTATTATTATTATTATTATTATTATTATTATTATTATTATTACATTTTGTATTATACATGTTGCTTGTTGACGATTTGAATGAAATTTTGCCATTGTTTTATTCTCCAATCCACATTTTTTTTTAAACTTAAACCGCTTTATCGGTTATAAAAATAACTTTTAACGCCAGATGAATAATGCTGCCGTAATACATTTCCATACCGAAGAAGTTGTTTCCATAGCAACAAAGTTGAATCCACAGTGCCCAATGGGGCATATTTTTGAGTTTGGGACAATTTTATTCAATTTAGATTTTGTTTTAAATCGTAAAATATGATAGTTAAAATTCGTTATAAGTACATATAAATATATTTGATAAAACTATAGTTAAAACAAACTAAAAATGACAAAGCTAAAGTTATTTAAATTAAACTTATTTAAACAAATTCAACATAAAAAGTCTTTTACTTAAAGAGTATTCGACAAGCGTATTTTTTGAAATTTTATTTCTTCACCAAACGGTGATAAGTCGCCAAATAAACGAAATTTTCATTATTTTTTACAGACGTTCTACCGAGGTTCCGCCGAAAATTTTTTTATAAGCATATATACCCATGGGAGAAGAACATTCTGTATTTTTTTTCAGATTTTTCTGAGTATGCCCGTATGGAGACCTTCCTTGTTAGTAAATTAATATTTTAACTTTTTTTTTTTTCTTCCTACTCTTCTTAAAGGATGTCTCTTTTTTTCTCTTAGTTGTCAAAATATTTATAAAATGTATACTTACTTTTATGTAAAGTGTTAAAATCTAACTTACACTTCGTCAGCTTTTAAGATATAAAATATTAAATTGAGCTATGGATTTGTATGTATACTACATAGTATGCTAAAAGTTAGTTCAGTGAAACGCAAACGCATAGCACAGTTAAAAAATTTCATTCCAACGGAAATGTACTTGAGAACTTTAGTGTAGCCCTGTATATGACCTTTAGAATTTATCCACACTAAGTAATATTTAAAAAAATAGTTCAGTTTAAAAACGCATATCACAACTGCAAACGCACTTCCAGCAATTGTTGTTCATAGACTTCAATAGTTAAATTTATTTGTCAGCAAAATTTTTTTGTATGCCCCTGTAAATGAAACAATATATTCAATGTAGACTACATTCTACAGTAAGTGCCGTAGTACACCTCAGTGATGTATATAAATTTCAGTACGTTTAAAATAGTTTGATATCATTAAAATACAGAGCAAACGATTTTTTCCCATATAGACCGTAATGTAACGGAATTCCTTTGAGTGTCTCTGTAAATGAACCGTAAATTCTATAGACTTCATTTACAATACCAAACATGCCATAGTGATACCTAATAATATCTAAGAATTTGAAGGCAATCAGACTATATTTACGCGAGTTAGAGCACGAACGGACAGACAGACTCATAGACAAACCGAATTCATAAACATTTTTCAACTTTGTTGGAAAGTGTTAAAAAAACAGGAGTTAAAACTATTAATTTAGCGAGGAGATATTTTAAATATACAAATGCATCACATGCCCATAGACTTAACATTAGCGAAAGGACTTAGGAAGTTGAGTGACTAGCAGCCTTAAGTAAACTTTGTATAATATATTTATTTTTAAAATAAATGCATACGTTTATGAGAATATAACATTAATTAAGAGTAGTATTTATTAATAGTAAATCAACAGCAATAGTTTTAACTTTATAACACTTGAATAATATTTTTGGCCAGGATTTCGGGTCAAATACTCCACTGTGCGTCATACGGTTAAACAAAACTAAAAGTAGAACATACAAAAACTAAACAAAATTGAAGTTATACTATTCAAAATTTTCATTGCGAGTAGCATCTTAGAGAACTCCGTTTAATTTTCTATACTCTTTAAATAAATAATTATGAAACATACATTCAAAAGTCAAGTTAATGAATGTGATTAAATAATATTTTAGAAACAAAATTTAAAAATTTCCTATATCATAATTTTTAAAGCTACCTGAATTAATAATACTACACCATAACAAAACATTTTGAATTCTTATTCATTTGAAATTCTATTTCAGAACAAAATTAAATTATTTAAGGTTTTATATATTATATCACAAATATTACATGAATTTTTCATGTATTTTCGTGAAGCATAAACAATGTCAGAAAGTAATACTATATTTACAAAGCTCTTAAAACCTTTTATGTAATGCATGTATTATTTATTAAAAATTTACAAAACGTTTATTTGGTTTGGACTAATTTAATATGCTAAATTGAATTATTGAATTATTTATTTCACAGTTTGTTTATCTTTCAGTTAGAAATATAATCCTGTTTATCTCGAATGTCTCATTTAAAATTGATGGGCTTACATTTAATATTAGTTATGCCATACAAAGTAAACAATAAAAAGTAACCATCACTACTATTTAAATTTTTTTTACATAGCATATGAGGTGCCTGTGTTAAAACTGAGATTAGCAGAATTTATATTTGCATAATATCAAGCTTGGCGCTTGTTGAAATTGCTCCATGAACCACGTGAACTAAAACAGAATAAACATCAAACAAACACAAAGTTTCGTTGGTCATTGTAAAAAATATCGATGAAGGAATGTTTCCCTAGAGCGCATTCTCAAAAACATATTTAAAAAATATATTAAAGAAACTATGGAGGTAGGTATACAATAACAGATCAATCAAATATAGTGGCGGAATCTCGATAGATTTTTCAGAACAAAATTAAAAACTCATTTTTTTCCCCTCCGAAGTCAGAACTCCGTACAATTTGTCGAGCATTACAATGTGAAATTCGAGGAAAGTTTGTGCATGTAATGATTTTGCCACTGATTTTTAAAGAAATAAATTTTGCAATTTCTTTTAATTAAAACATAACTAATAAAATAGTTTATCTATATTTAAATAATAAAGCACGGTTTAAGATTACTTACAAACACTTAACTTTTGATCAGAATTATTATGATGTTATTATATTTTTCTTTTTAAGAGAGATCATAGCTTTTCATGACGAATAAACATTCACTTGTTATTCGGAGAATATACAGGAGAGCCTAAAAAGATTGAAACGCGCTTTGATTTTTTTACTTGTTGGCAATACGTCGGCAAAGTAAATTGCAAGTGTTTCAAATAAAGTAAAAATTAAGATCCTGCTGACCATTAATTTTCAAAAAGTTACCTTTCTAAAAATTTCATAGGTTCACCAGGTCTTTTAAGTTAAACTTAGAAAACTATTTCCCTGTGCTTTAATGAGTAAAAAACCCGTTCTTCCACGACCAAAATTCACCGAGTTGTGATACGTCAAATTTCCTGAAATTTCGGAGCTTTCGAGCACTAAAATTCGTAGGTCATTTTTCTGCAACCTTGTAAAAAAGAAACAAAAATGGGGACTGACAATGCCTATTTGTGTATGAGAAAATTTAAAAGCGGTTGTACACACTGAAAAATCGGGATGTTTGTCGTCCCGCGAAGTGATTCAGCAAGTCGTGTAATTTTTGCGCGGGACATCCTCCATAAATCGAGACACCTGCCCCAACATTAGTCGCCATATTAC
Organism: Maratus speciosus; assembly: GCA_963932465.1. Classification (NCBI taxonomy): domain Eukaryota; kingdom Metazoa; phylum Arthropoda; class Arachnida; order Araneae; family Salticidae; genus Maratus; species Maratus speciosus. The sequence goes on along the minus strand of OZ010790.1, from coordinate 168,409,968 downwards.
GTTAACTCTCATTTCTTGACGATGTTAATATTTTCCTCCGTTTCTCGAATTACAATTCATTTGAATTTGATAATGTATTCTCAAATTTATGACATTTTTGAAAGATTATTATTATGTTTTGTAATAATAATGTCAATAACATCTTTTAACTGTATTAATTTGCTGTAATTGAACTCGAGTATTAATATAAATAGTTTTCAAAAGAATTTTACCGTAAATTCTTAAGCATTGTACTGTACTTTTCAAACATTTTATAGTTTGAATATGGTATTTTTTACTTTTTTTCTGTTATAATTTGCAACTGAAAATGTTAAATGACCTTGATAATATCAATAAAGTCCTTTAACCCCTTAAGGATAGCTTAATATTTGGAAAAAACATAAAAAACATACCTATTTTTTCATTACAGAAATTGAATACTTATAAGTTTCTAAATAAAATATGCAATTTTTTTTTTTTTTAATGCGAAAAAAAATATGTTATAGAATAAATTCACAGTTGTAGAAAAGCCATCATGCGACAATTCTATGTCTTAATGCTTGTTTTACACCATACAAATTAATGTGAATAAGATCTTTCTTTTTCACATCTTAGATATTTAATTATCATCATGACACACATTTTTACAAACAATATTTGAAATAATATATATACACATTAAATTTTGATTATTAATATATATATATATATTTATTTATTTTTTTTGAGTGTGATATATTTTGAAACATCCCAATCAGCGCCAAAAACCAAACCGAAACTGTAATATTCAAAGACTTCACACGGAAATGCCAGTTAAATTTTTCTGGTTTCAGAAGTTTTTCAGAAATTAAATCTCCAGCCCGGAAGTATGACGGGCGCGAGAAATAACGAACAGCACCTCAGCCTGTGATATTGACGGGAGCGAGAATTAAGAGTTTCATTTAATAAAATACATTTACTAAATATAAACAATACGAATTCTCGTTACTTATAAAGAAACAAATCTTTAAAAAGTTAGAAGACCAATGTATAGTATATGATACGTTGACTTTATCTCCAGTATTATACTAATAGAATTTGCATTCATTTATGTAATTGCTTCTTTTCGTAATAATAATAACTTATATAGAAAAAATGAACTTTGAAGAACAATATTATATTATGCTATTGCAATATATTTCAGTCATTTCTACACTTAACTCGGAACAGAAATCAACATTCATTATTTTAAAAGTTTTATTAATCTGAAATATATATTGGCAACTGATGATTACCTACTCACGTTATTTTAATTATGCACACAAGATGAAAATAAATAAATAAAAATCAGCGTAATAAGCTTTCGTACCAGAAATTAGTAATTTACAGAGCAAATAATTGTTGAAAAGCAACATTATCTTATTTTATTGTATCATGTTTCACTTCGCATGAAAAAAAATCTGTATAGCGTCATTATTTTAAAAGCCTTATTAACCTGGAATTTATATTAGAAACTGATGACTACCTTCTCACTTTGTGTTACTTATTCATTCCCAAAATTAAAATTAAACAAGTTGGAAATTGCTCGTCAAACGTGGCAAATGAGGTGCGTTCGTACTATAACTAGTTTTATAATTATTTTTTGCACCCCATATTGTACTGAATGTATAATTTTTTGCACTTCATAAAGCGCATAGTCTGATACATCATTAAAATGCACTTCCAATATTTTTTTCCCATTCCCCGTAATGTAACGGAACACTTTTGACTGTCCCTGTAATTAAACTATACATCCGATTTTCCTAAAATTTGAAATAGCTCAACAAAATTTTGCAACAATTATATCTTTAAAATTTCAGACCATTCGGAAGGCTGTAATATCATTAAAATGCACTTGCAATAATTTTTCCCATTGGCCGTAATGTAAAGAAAAGCTTTTGACTGTCCCTGTAATTAAACTATGCATCCGATTTTCCTAAAATTTGAAAGGGCTCGACAACATTTTGCAACAGTTATATCTTTAAAATTTCAGATCATTCGGAAGGCTCTAATATCATTAAAATCCACTTGCAATAATTTTTCCCATTGGCCGTAATGTAAAGAAAAACTTTTGACTGTCCCTGTAATTAAACTATACATCCGATTTTTCTAAAATTTGAAAGGGCTCGACAAAATTTTGCAACAGTTATATCTTTAAAATTTCAGATCATTCGGAAGGCTCTCATATCATTAAAATGCACTTGCAATAATTTTTCCCATTGGCCGTAATGTAAAGAAAAACTTTTGACTGTCCCTGTAATTAAACTATTCATCCGATTTTCCTAAAATTTGAAAGGGCTCGACAAAATTTTGCAACAGTTATATCTTTAAAATTTCAGATCATTCGGAAGGCTGTAATATCATTAAAATGCACTTGCAATAATTTTTCCCATTGGCCGTCATGTAAAGAAAAACTTTTGACTGTCCCTGTAATTAAACTATACATCCGATTTTCATAAAATTTGAAATGGCTCGACAAAATTTTGCAACAATCATATATTTGAAATTTCAGACCATTCGGTTGGGTAGTTTTTGCTCTGTTACATGCGGACAGACAGACGGACGGACAGACGGACAGACGGACGGACAGACGGACAGACGGACGGACTGAACGACGACTATAGGTGCTACGTATTTATATAATTACGAACGCACCTAAAAAGAGAGAGAGATAGTTTTAGTGCAGTAATTCCAGATTTAAGATAAGAATTTATGGAGCAAATAAACTAAATGTTAAAGTGCAATATTATCATATATATTATTGCACTATATTTCAGTTATTTCTTCATTTACCAAGATACTTCACAGAAAAAAATCTGCGTGGTCCGTATGTAATTCATAATTTTAAAAGTTTTAAAACCCAAAATATACAGGATGATTCGAACACATTGGTAAAAATTTTAAAGCTCTCAAATCAAATGAGCTACATTCTGACACATTTGTGAATTCACTTTTGTTCAGAAATGCATGAAATTGGCAGGTGTTATTATTCAGAAACTATGTAATAAAATGGGGTTTTCCATTTTTTGGATTTTTCATAAAATACTGCCAAATTTAGCGATTTTCCTGACTTGTCAACACGGGAAATGTAAAGAACTTGTCATCTCGTGACAACGATCGCTTATGACTCGATAAGTCATTCATTTATCAAAAAATGGTAAAACACAATTCGATTCCAAATCACTTCAATAGTGTGGCCTGCAACTGCCATGCTTCTGCGTTTAAAAATGAGTTCGTTAATGTATCAGAAAATCTCGGGTTTTTGAACATGGAAAATATTTTTTTAAGAACCTTCTTTAAAATAAAAGCACAGTACAACAGAATTTTTTTGCATAGGAAACCAGGGTCACAATTCTTTTACTCATTGATTCATTTCATTCATCATTATTGGGTCAACAATATAAGGTATCTCACACCGATAGGGGTGAGGATTTTTGTACATTATGTTTAAATTAAAGAAGATGCAGTTAAACGTGGATAATTCGAAGTTGAAGGGACCAGAGAAAAGCTCAAAATATCCAAAAATTCGAATTACAGATATTCTTAAATATATATATAGAAAACTATATGTAAGAAAAACGACACATTCACCTTAATACTTTAAGTTAAAACATGAATACATTAAAATGATTCTCAGTTTTTATTACTAAAATAGGTGCTAAAAATACAATTAACAGGTTTTAAAACATTAAAACCAATAATCAGATGGTAAAAACTTCCCGAGTGCTTTCGACCAAGCACTGGTCATCATCAATGGGGTGAAAAGTCTGGGGAGAGAGTCTATTGAAATTTTAACCAGAGGTAGAAACACTTGTAATGATACATTGTCCTGTCATATACCAAGCATTTGGTTTGGTTTGCTTGGAGTCAATGGAATCTTTGGATTGGAATGATCAATGTAGCTGTATGGACTCATCCGTCCCCCCCTCCCCCCTACCCCTTTTTTACAGTTTTTGGAATCGCCCTGCGCTATTTATACCAGTATGCATTCTGAAGGTCTTCTTCTCATTTTTCACCCCATTGATGATGACCAGGGCTTGGTCGAAAGCGCTCGGGAAGTTTTTATCATCTGATTATTGGTTTTAATATTTTAAAACCTGTTAATTGTATTTTTAGCACCTATTTTAGTAATAAAAACTGAGAATCATTTTAATGTATTCATGTTTTAACTTACAGATATACTCTCAAAAAGACGAGATAAATAAAAATGATTAGCTCCACGGTGAAATTAACACATAAACTTTACTATTATTTTAACACAATCATGCGAATTGAATATTTACAACTGAGTGGGAAAATGCCCAAGCTGGGAATCGAACCCAGATCCTTGGCTTACATTGCTAATACTTTACCGTTTAAGCTATCTGGGCTGACAACCGGCGACCATATTTAGCTCAGATAATCTTATTGGTAATAACATCTGGTGTGTCATGTAGAAAGCTCAACATAATAAACCGCATGTAAAGGAACACCATACAAACAATGGGCACGAAATATACTTTTATTTTAACACAATCATACTCATTGGTAAATTTATTATACGAATCGATTTTTCTTTTCAACTGAGCTTCGATTCCCAGGTTGGGCATTTTTTAGCTCAGTTGGAAATATTCAGTCCATTGCATTCTGACATTCTTTTCCTTAAAAAGACCATTAAAATAAACTGTTTAACATTTCGCATCTCAGCAGAAAAAAGTCTCAGGAACATTTTTTACCGCAAAATTTTAAGGATAATAGTACGAAAAATTCGAATTATCCAAAATAAAATTCGAAATATCCACGATTTTTTTTACATTATTTTAATACAGAATTCTAAGGACCGAGCAAAAAATTCGAATTACCCAGAATTTCGAATTAAACAAGTTCGAATTATTCAAGTTTCACTGTATTTAAATGAAATGTTCAGTAGGCTTCTCTTGCTTTGCGTGAAATGAATGAAGAAAAGTTTTACAAGAACACACTAATTCGGAAAGTGACGCTGTATGTATTGTGAAATGCATTCCGAAACATGATCAGTCTAGTTGAACTCTGTTCGGATGCGGACAGTGTCTACTTCCACTACTGCCCCTGATATCGTTACAGTTAAGTATGTCAGCAGCAAATTTCAATGAAATATCTTCATTATCGTTAAAGTTATCAGCAAAAGGTGAATTTCAAATTGAAGTAATACACCCTGTACTTTTTACTATAACTAGGTTGTAGCCCTGGTGTCCTTTGAAAAACAAAATGTGTGTTGTAATGTGCTCTATCACCCTTTAAAGTTTGTACCATGAATTCTGAAGCACCCTGTATATTGGAAACTGTTGAGTACTTACTCACTTTATGTTACTTAATGACCCACAAGATTAAAAACAAGATCGAAAAGTCATGCACGAGGCATAGATTACGGAACACTTTCTAACACTAACAGAATATTGTTAAGAAATTTCATTTTTTCATACAATGAAATCGATCATAGTCCGCCCTGTAATCCAATTCTTTAGTGCGTCATTATAAATTAAGATAAATGCCATGCACTCCTTAATCCATATAAAAAATGTTATAGAGCACCTCATTGATCTTTTTTAATTACATCATGTTTGAAGTATCGTAACATCAGAGATCTTTTTTAATTGCATAATTTTTGAAGTATCCTAACATCATTGAAATGTATTGGAAAAGATTTTGTCCCCTTGATCATAATGTAATGGAATTATTTTATGCGTTCTTGTAAGATTTCTATCTATAAGTGCTACTTACTCGTTACGGTTGAGAAAGCCTGTTTTAATCCACCTCAGTGATGCATATCAATTTCATTATGTTTGAAATATTATAACATCATTAGAATGCATTGGAAAATATTTTTCCCCCATTGACAATAATGTAACTGAACTCTTTTGTGTGTTTTTATACACTGAAAAAAAAATGGGTTCTCAAAATTGAGTAAAAAGTGCTCAATTTTAAATACGTCACGTACTAAAATAGCTCCGATGCAAATGTAATCAAAACTGAGAAACATGTGTACTTATTTTTAAACTTATGGGTGTATTTGAGTACGAACTGTGTATGCAGTCATTTTTTATCCCATGTAGGTATTCAAATATGAACTTTGAAAGTAAGTATTCTCTGTTAATTCTTTTTCTTATTTTATGTAATCAGCTGTACCTTCTGTAAGTATTAAATTAATGCAAATATTAAATTATGCACAAGTAAGCTAAAGTAATTTAAAAGTGCTTGAAAACAATGCCGTTATCATAAAAATATGAAGTAAAAGAAGATGGCGTCCAAAATGGTCGATTAGTATCACGAGCGAAACCAGAATAAAGTAAAAATGAATTTACGAAGCACTTGTAACAACAATCCAATGTATCCTTACGCATTATAAAGTACACATAGTTCCTTCCGAGGAATAAAAATGTAATATTATTTCTCTGATTTACAGGGTATAAAATAACATAGTACAGAAACAGGGTATATATTACAACTATGTTGTAAAGTATTAAAAAATAGCACAATAATCTAATATTTATATCTGAAGTAATAATAATTTATAGAGCAAATACACCTTGAAAAGTAACATTATTTTATATTACTACATCACATTTCTCTTATTTCATCACTTACCGTGATACTTTGCATGGGAAAACCTGCATAGCGTAAATCATTACCTTAAAAAAATTTATTAACCTAAAATTTACATTGGAAACTACGCACTATCGACTTTCTTTATGTTACTTGCTCACCCACAAGATAAAAAAGGAAATTTAGCGCAGTAATCTAGTTTATATAAAGTTAAGATAATAATTTATAGAGCAAATAAACGTTGAAGAGGAATATCATCTTCTATTATTGCATCATATTTCAGTTGTTTCTTCACTTATCATGATACTAATACATGAAAAAAATCTTCCATAGTGTAATTCATTACTTTAAAAGCTTTATTAACCTAAAATATATATTGGAAACTGCAGACTATGTACTCACTTTATGCTACTTGTTCAGCAACAAGATAAAAAATAATTTTAGGGCCGCAATCTAGACTTTATAGCTGAAGTTAAGAGACTAATTTATATAAACATTGAAGAGCAATATTATCTTACATTATTGCATCATATTTCAGTTATTTCTTCACTTATGAAACTAACACATGAAAAAAGAATCTGCACAGCGTAATTCATTACTTTAAAAGCTTTATTAACCTGGAATATATATTGGAAACGGGTGACTATCTACTCACTTTATGCTATTTATTCACCCACAAATTGAAAAAAAAAAAAAAAAAAAAAAAAAAAAAAAAAAAGAGTTTTAGTGCAGTAATCTAGTTTTTACACCTGAAGTTTTCGAAAGATTTTTAATTTAGAGGAGTGGATGCCCTTTTATGAACTAAATTTAACTATCTCCTGCTTTCATTTATTGATTATAGAAAGCTTTTAGATTCATTGGCCGGATTCTCCGCAAAAAGCCGCAATTTTCTACCAAATGTCAGGAGCGCACATTCTGAAGGTTCACTTTGTCAAAATTTAAATCATGTGCTTTACGATACTCTGGTTCGCTCTTCTGAAATTGCATTGTCTGGTTTGAAGGTAGTTATGCTTATATTTCATTTTGATACGTGATTGCAGTTCATATTGAAAATATGTCAAACCGAGATTGGAAATAAAGTTTGAAAATAAAACTGATTTATCATTCGCAAGTAATGCTAACATAACTTCTTTCCAGTTAGTAAGTATTTATTAATAGAACATTTTAGTAAGAATTGGTAAAATTTGATAGAATTTTAATTTTAGTAAGTTTTTCTTTTTATTGATTTTGTTATAGAAAGTTTTTGGATTAATTGGCCAGATTCAACAAAAATACTCAATGTTCTACCAAATATCAATAAATAATAGAACATTGTAAAGAATTAGTAAAATTTGTAAGAATATTAATTTTACTAAGTTTTTCATTTCCTTGTTGTTTTTATACAAAGTTTCAAGATTAATTGGCCAGAATCTTCGAAAATAATCAATGTTGTGCCAAATATCATTAACTAAAAGAACATTTTAGTAAAAATTATTAGTAAAATTTGTAAGAATTTTAGTTTTAGTAAGTTTTTCGTTTTCTTGTTGTTATAGAAAGTTTTAAGGTTAAATGGCCAGATTCTCCGAAAACACTGAATGTTCTACCAAATAACAATAAATAATAGAACATTTTTGTAACCTTCAGTAAGAGTAAGATTTATAGATTTAATATTTGATTATAGAAAGTTTTTAATTCATTGGACTGATTTTTCGAAAAATCTGTAATATTCTAAACCAAATGTCAGGAAAAACACATTTTAGCAAGTAAGACTAGATTTACAAATTTAGTAAGTATTTGTTATTATGAAAAGTTTCCAGACACATTGCCCGGATTCTCCACAAAAAAAGCTGCAATTTTCTACCAAATGTCAGAAGCGCATCAATCTGAAAGTTCACCTTGTCAAAATTTAAATAATGTACTTCACCATATTCCGTTCGCTTTACCTAAATTGCGTTGTCTAGTTTTAAACATTATGAAGATAAGTATGCTCTGGTTCATTTTGGTACGTGATTGCAAATGAAATTGGAAATATGTCAAACCGATATTGGAAATATGTTTTGCCGAAGGTTGTAAAGAAAACTGATTTCTTACTCACAAGTGTTTTCCAATTACGCTTAATAAGTATTTATTATCGAATAGTTTAGTAAAAATTGTTAAAAGTAATAAAGTTTATAGTTTTAGTAAATATTATTGTTGATTATAGAACGCTTCCAAAGGCTTTGAATAGATTCTACGTCAAAACTTAATTTCCCCCCAAATGTCAGTAAGTATTAGAATATTTTAGTTCTTAGAAAGTGTAAAAAGATGTATCTAGCAGTTTAATAAATATTTAGTATTGATTTTAGAATGCTTTTAATTCAATGCGTAGACTCTTCAAAAAAGCTTTGATATTTTATAAAATGTCTATGGAATAGAATATTTGGTACTTGCGTATTGTCCGGGCCAGGAGATCACCAAAAATGGTTGCCAATTGTCAATCTTGTTTACCATTGCCGATCATGTTCAAAACAGTACTTTTCCGCATATTTCGTTCAGACATTCGCAATCGTTTCCGGATATTTCGGTCAGGTATTAGAAAACGTTTCTGCATATTTCGGAAATATTTCTGCATATATTGGATATGTTAAGTGTACATTTCGGATATATCTGTGTGTGTTTTGTAAGCGTTTATGTGCATTTCTGAAACCTTCCTGAATATGTTATAGTTTTTTTTAAGAAAGTAAGGCGCTTTTTAAAAAGAATTACTATTATCCAATTGAATTTTATTGCATAATAATATTAGAGCTACTATTAATCGTTTGTTGCACATACAAAGTTAAATAACTCGTTCGAAACATGTACTCTTGTCCATGAATCTATGATAGATATTAGATATTTGATTCGTGAATAATAATGCATTTGTAAAAAGGTATTATATTAAACATTTTATTTATAGATCTATAAAAAATTCTATTTTAAAATGCGGTCTCGTGAGCTGAATCCTGTAAATAAATACATTATGAAAATTTTTAATTTCCGTAATTATAAAATATTTGTACTGCGATGGTTGATGTGGAATATTGAAGCCTAATGTCTTAGATGCCTATATGCTCAATTTCAGAACTGTAGCTGCTATATTAACATTTTTTTTTTTTTCGTTTTTGGTGGGAGAGTCGCGCCTAGCTTGGAAAGGGGGGTTGGGGGGTTGACAGGGAATGAGACGTGGCTACTGTCGTTTGGACTCGGGATCATAGTGATCTAACCCGTGACCTTCGACAATACCGGGTATTGTCGGTATTGTCAAAGGTCACGTCTAACCACGTCTCATCCACGCTGTCACAAATCTACAGCAGAACTATGGAAAAGTCATTCGATTGCATAGTTTCTGAATAAGAGCACCTTCTAATTTAATGTGTTCTCGAGCAAAAATAAATTCAAAAATCTGTCGGGAAGTAACTTCTTTGAATTTGAGAGCAGCCTTAAAACTGTTTTCATATCCAAACTGATTACTTTCCAGAATTCATATTTGTTTATACCTACTTGCATGAGAGTGACAAATGCTGATTTAGAAACTATGAAATCGAACGGTTTTTTAAATTTTCATTAAAGGCAATTTTTCACAAAATGCTGTTAAAAGCATCCAGCATTTGAACTGAATTTCCAGACGTGACTGTTCGATAAAATTTTCATGAAACAACAATCGCTTATAATTCAACGTGTAATTCAGTTATCAAAAAATAAAAAGATTACTAGATTCTAAATTAATTCAATAGTCATGTCTGCAAGTGACATGCTTTTACATTTAAAAATGAATTTGTAAGTGAAACAAATTTTGAGGGAAATTCTTACAACATCTTTAAATCTTTACAAAAAAAAAAAAAAAAAAAAAACTTTCATCAACATAACATTATGATATTCTCATTTTGTGTTAAATCAACACATCTTCTCCAAATATAGTTTTAAGGTTTTATTTATCTATAAAGATAAAGTATCCTTTTTAATAATAGATGTCTTCTTATAAAAGAAAAATACACTTTAAATAACAGATTAGAGTTGACTTTATGATTTTGATCCTCAAAATATTTTAATTAAATTTTTGCTGACTTTTAAAAGCCAAATTTTTAAGTAGAACTGATGGATTAGTTATTTGGTATCTGAAAGAGAATATAAATACATGAATGATGGATGAAAATTATGCTGTGATAGAAAAATTTAACACATTAAAGATTTTTTAAATAATCCTAAATTAGACTCTTCTCTATTCTGCTTCATTTAAAAAATAAATGCTACTAATAATAGTAATACCACAACTTATAGTAATAATCTTGTTAATTTAAACATGAATTGTGATAGATTTGGTAAGTAAGTATTTGAGGAAAACATTTGTGAAAATCAGTGAACTTTTGGCCTCAACAATGGCCGAGAGGTTGTGCTCTGAAAGCTGGTAGACGGGAAGTGCTGAGTTCGATCCCAATTGCGCCCGTCGGCCTAATCGTTCGGAGTTTTCGTGGTTTTCTTCGAGCCTTGGCTTTCCAAGCGCACATACCGGTTAGGTTCCCTTAGAAAGACCCCCGCGGAGGGCAATCCACCCCCCCCCTTTGCGCCTATATCCCTCGTGTTGATAATTGGCCGTCATAAACACAACTAGTGAACTTTTAATTATAAAATATTAAAAATCGTGACAAATAGTATATAAGAGTGTCAGCTCTAATTGTTGTCCAATGACCAATTTCCTAAACCATTAGCTTTTGAAGTATAGTTTCAATAGCAAACATTTTTTAAAGTTGTTCGTCCTCCTATTAAATCCGTTTACATAAAAAAGTGTTATTTTTAAAAGTTACAGAAATTGCATTTTTTACGGGATTCAAGTACTATATACTTAGTAAAATTTTCTTTATGTACTAATAAGTAAAACAATTAAAGTTTCATTTGTAAAAATAAAACTTACTAAGTTAGGATTACTTGAATTTTATGAGTTTTCAGCATTTTTTGTCATTAAAAACAGAAAAACGCTTTTTACCCAAATGTTACAAGTCAAAATAATATTTTTTAAACAATGCTGTGTTTTTTTAATTAACATTAGATATTTCTTGGAATACTATGAAAGAGCTAACAAAATTTGGGGCGGCAGTTTGCACTGGGCACATTTAAATCGGGTCCCCCTTTTTTCGTAGTAAATATTGGTAATGTCTTCTACTTGAGGAATTTAGTTCATTTTAATATTTTATTTGTATTTATTACATTGAATATATTATAAGATGCAGTGCAATGCTAGATGAATTATTGTCGCCAAGATTTACCACGGCTGGATTTGCATCCAAAAGACTTTTTGGGAAAAAAAGCTCTTTAAGGCAACCCTCAATACAATGATGGATTGCTTATCTCACCCCCTTCCAGCGCAGTTCATACAGAAGGGGCCGAAGCTGTAGGCGCAATTTATGATCTCCTCCTACCGTAAGCGCAATTGATGTACACCCGGCCCCATAAGCTCCAAACCATCCTTTCCCTCCAACCCCCCCCCCCCTTTCAAGCTTGGTGCCACCTCTCACACCTAAAAAGAAAAAAAATGTTAATATAGCAGCTACTGTTCTGAAGTTGAGCATATAGGCATCTAAGACATTAGGCTTCGATATTCCACATCAGCCATCGCAGTACTAATATTTTATACACACTCGAGACAATAATTATTGAACCACCCTCGTATATTAAAACAATTTACAAATAGATAAAATATTTTCAAAAATATACTTATTTATAAGTATTACAAGTCCTAAAAATGAATTAATTACTCACACATATGAAATATTTTGAAATAGTGTGAATATAGAATGAATATAGTTTGAAATAGAATACTATACTTATAAGATAAAAAAAATAAATATTAAATAGTATAAAAAAATTCCAACTATTTACGTAGGGAAATTAAATATTTCCAAAATAATATATTTATTTGTAGGATGGAACTCAGTAGATCGCATTTTTAAAAAAGAATTTTTTATAGATCTATACATCAAATTTTCAATAAGATCTTTTTACAAATACGTGATTCATGAACGATGAGGATAAAACGCATAGTACTAAAACTAAAATTAAAAATTCCTTCGCTCATATAAACGATACATTGCATCATTACAAAAGTTGGCAATCGGAACATAAATCCAAAACGAAAAGAAGAGAAAAACATATAAACAGTGCTATCTGTCCTTTACTAATATTAGTATTACATTATTATTCATTAATCAAATATCTAGTATCTTATATCTATGATGGATTCATGGTTAAAAGTATATATTTTGAACGAGTTAATTACTTTGTATCTGCAACAAACGATTAACACTAACTCTTTTATTTTTATGTAATAAAATTCAATCGGATAAAATTAATTCTTTTAATAAAGCGTATTACTTTCTTAAACTAAAAATATATATATATTTCACGTAAATGCTTATTTTCCTCAAAATATACATTACATCTCTTCGTTAATTTCAATCCCTGAACACTAAAAATCACATGATCTTGACGTTTCTAGAACGTATTTGGCATGAGCAGATAACCCGAATATTCGCTTCAAATACTTTACACGGAAATGAGTGTAACGTTTCCGACTTAAGGGGGTACTTCAGTCTAGTGATGGGCGATTTCGATTTTTTTAATCGATTTAATCGATACTATGGCCAACTCGATTTAATCGATACTATACAATTTTTAATCGATGTCTCTAAAGGTCATATCATTTTCATTTTCCTTTCAAAAATTTAAGGTCAAGTAGTTGCATGTCCTATCCCAAAACTTTCTTCTGTCTCATAAATGTTAAAACTTCAAAATTCGCTATCACAGTGTCAAATTTAAATAACCTATACCCATCATGAGGATCCAAAAGTATAGATTCGTTGAAATATGTGTATTTAAAAAATATATATAAGAATTCCATTTTCCTAACAAATCATTGAATTTCGGCCCACACCCTCTTAGATGTCCGCAACGGAAAATCCCAGTTCAAAGGGCATAAAAGCGACACCTGCTGGGTAGTATACACCCAAGCCTAATAAGGATCTATTTATACGACAGTGTAACAGAATATGAAGTTTGATTAAATTCCGTGCATTAGTTTTGAGATATGGCTATCATGAATATCATGAAAAAAGCAGTATAGCAACGCAGCCTATTACATGATTAACACGAAAGACTCAGAAAAAACAACTTACGTCAATGACTAATAGAATATTAAGTTTGATGAAATTCCGTTCATTACTTCTTGAGATGTTATCGCAAACATTGTGTAAACCCTGAAAAACAGTGTTGAATTCAGGGGCAGGTACGGGTGGACCCCCCCCCCCCTCCCCCGGAACATTGAAATGTCCCCTAGGGAGATTTGAGATTTTATGCTTAATGGACGAAAGTCCAATCCTTCCCCCCTCGTAACTCTAGAATATTCCTCGCCAGAACCATGGAAATCCCCCCCCCCCCGGAGAAAAATGTCTGAATTCAACACTGTTGATAAAAGCAGCATGGCAGCACAATTTGTTATATCATTTACACAAAAACCTAATCATGGATAACTTATGGCATTGTCTAACAGAATATTAAGTTTGATGAAATTTCGTTCATTAGTTCTTGAGATATTATCCCTAAAATTGTTTAAATCCTGAAAAACGTGTTGAATTCAGGGGGTTTGCCCGGGGGGATGACATTCTCCCCCCGCAACAAAGCATAAAATCTCAAACTTTCTGGGGGGCATTTGAGTGTTTCGGGGGAGGAGAATGTCACCCCCTGATTTCAATACGTTTTTGTACATTAAAAATTGATGAAATTTCGTTCATTAGTTCTTGAGATATTATCCCTAAAATTATTTAAATCCTGAAAAATGTGTTTAATTCAGGGGATGGCCCGTTAGGGTAGCATTCCCCCCCCCCCCCCCCCGCAACATTCAAATGCCCCCCAGAAAGTTTGAGATTTTATGCTTTTTGTACATTAAAATGTACAAAAGTCCAATCCCCTCCCCCTCTGAACTGTCCCTCCCGGAGAAAAATGTCTGAATTCAACTCTGCTGATAAAATCAGCATAGCAACGCCCCCTGTTGGGCGATTTATACCGAAACCTAATAAGCAGCAATTTATGCCAATGTCTAACTGAATGTGGTTTTATGAAAATCCGTGTATTAGTTCTTGAGATAGAGCTATTGCGAAACTCGGGAAAAATGCAGCATAGCAGCGCCACCTGCCGGTAGATTTACATCAAAACCTAATCCTCAACAACTTATGCCAACGTCAAACTGAATCTGAAGTTTGGTGAATATTCGTGCATTAGTTCTTGCGATAGCAATCTTGCGGAAATCATGAAAAATGCAGCATAGCAGCGCCACCTGTTGAGCTATTTTCACCAAAAAGTAATCAGCACCAATTTATATGAAGGTCTAACTGAATCTAAAGTTTCAACAGATTTTATGCATTAGTTCTTGAAATAGACCGCTCACAATTTTTTTGTCAGAGACAAACAAATAGACAGACTGACAGACAAAAAATTTATAAAAATAGTCAAATCGTATTCCAGACAAGAAGTTCTAACACTATAAATCCTTAGAAACCGGAAGTCGAAAATTTTCACGAAAACAACACTTTATTTTTCTAAAGACAAAAGAAAGCAAGGAAAGATGAACGCATCGATTCTGCCCTTGGATCAGAAACGGTGAATCGATTCAGTTCAAATTCGATGCCGATGTCGATCTTCAGATGCGATCTTCAGAATCGTTACTTTTTTGATTTACTTCAATTCTTTAGATGCAATGTCGAATCGTTATATTTTGATTTACTTTCAATTCTTTAGATGCAATGTCGAATCGTTATGCTTTGATTTACTTCAATTCAAATCGCATCGCGGTCGATCCACGATTCGGGTTGGATCAATTCTTCCAATTTTGCTGTTTTAGTGCCAGAATTGCTGTAAAATTTTGTATAAGAGCCTTTTTTTACTTTCTAGGTTAAATCAGTGTTGGATGCAGGTATTTTTCTCAGGGAGGGATTTATGCGACTCCGGTCGGGATTGGGGGGGGGGGGGGGGGTATTTCAGAGTTCCGTAATGGGGGGGGGGTGCACATTTGTCCATTAAAAAGCATAAAATCTCAAAACTTACGGGAGGGACATTTCAATGTCCCGGGAGGGATGTCCTCCCGGGCTACCCCCTGAATTCAACACTAGGTTAAATCGTTATACTTTTGTTTAGAAGCCTAGTTATTCAGGTTACTAGTTTATTATATTGTATTTTTCAAGTTCGTCCCTTCTAATCTCTCCACCCCCCCCCTCTCCCCTTTTCCTCGCTAATCTTAATTTACAGGGCCGTTCAAAATTTGCATGCAATTTTTAAAATGTCCAATTCTTGTTCTATTTTATTATAAAGCCACATTTTGAAACCTTGACCAAAGATACTTTTGAGGTCGCCCCTCCGACCGTTTGGGGCTTACCTGCTCCCTCGGGGGGGGGGGGATATTTTTTGTTTCTTCCAAACCATATCGCATAACATATCGTTGGAAAGCTTTTAATGTGATCTTTTATTTTCTGTCTCTAGCCTTCCTTCTTTTTGGTAAGGGTCAATCGTGCTCCAACTTTTGTATTGATATTTTTGACAGTAATTTCAAAGGAATATATATTTATTCTTTCGGATTTACTGTTTTAAAGGCAGAACTGCTGTCAAATTTCGCATAAGAGCCTTTTTCTTTCTAGGTTAAATTGTAATATTTTTAGTTTAGGAGCCAAGTTATTTGGGTTACTAGTTTATTAAGCTGTACTTTTTCAGTTCGTCACCTATACACCCCCCCCCCCCCGATCCGAATTTTCTTAATTATGGTCCAATTTCAATGGGACCTTTTTTGACATTCTTCCCGAATCATTTGTTTACCAACTAAACACTGATATTATATCTGCAGCTCTTGGTGAGCACTGTTTATGAATGGTAATAACAAATTTCGTCTCTTTTCCATTTTAAACTTATCATTCTTGGTTTAAAGCCACGTGACTCAAGGTTCTCGTTAGTTAAGCCGTATTTTCACCCGTAAGTTTGTCAAAGTGTTTGTGTAAGTTGTATTATAAAAAATTCAGTCGCTTACAACCAAACTTACTGATTTATGATACTCTGAATTTTATGAAATTTCGGAGCTTTCCGAAACTAAAGGATCCCCTGTATGTTATTAATTTTTTTCAAGGGTGTAGGTATGAAAATACGTGTTAAAATGCTTTAAAACCTTTTTTTTTCAAATAATATATTTAACAATTTAAACAAAGTGATTCCCGAGAATTTTGTACTGTTGTAAAAGGGGACCACATCTTAGAATGTAAGGGGCGTAAGAATTCGAAACTTGGACAGGGCGATGCAAAAAAAAAAAAAAAAAAAAAAAAAAATTCTCCTTTCAGAAATTCGAAAAAATATTATCTTAATTACAAGCTGAGATATTAATTATTATTTCACTAATTGGTTTATTTCTATGAAATGCTTTTTTTTTAAAGGCAGTCACGTGATTTTTTATAGCAGCATTAACGTGTTCTACCGTTTAGTTTCTACCGGTTCTTTGACGGCAGGCTGAGATAATTACTACTTTTTCAATATCAAAAATTTTATAAGTGTTCATACCACTATTTTCGAATAGTAATTTCACAAATATCTTGAATTCTTGCTTAAGACTACCACCCCCTAGACTAATGTATCTTCGGATAGGTTGTATAAAGGAGTTTCGTTTAGATACACTTTTGTTTTGAATAGACTGCGCTCCCTGGTGGTGGAATATAGAACTAACAGACCGCGATTTCATTTAAAGTAGAAAATCTAACAAGGCGATCTGTTCGAAACTTTAAAGATAGTTTATAACACATAAGAAAAAGTTTAAAAAAGAATGGTGCGAAAATTTCGGGAGGAAGGGGGGGGGGGGTAAGGCCGCTAGAATTTTTTTTAAACCTTAGCGTTCCTTACCGTTTTAGGTGGGGTTTTTTGACGGAGTCCTGAGATAAATGCTACTTATTAAATATAAAAAAGTCAAAAGTTTAGTTACCACTATTTCCGAATAGTAATTTCGGCAAATAGCTTAAATTTTTTATCAAGATTGCCACACTCTTGAGTAATATATCTACTGATAGGTTGTTTAACGGAGTTTCGTTCACAGTTTTGTTAGGAATAGAGTGCGCACCTTGGTGGTGGAATCTGGAACCAACATAACGCGATTTTGTTAAAATTAGGAAATCTGACAATGCGATCTGTTTTAAGCTTTAAGATTGTTTATAATACATGATAAAAAATTATAAAAAAGAATGACGCGTCACATTTCGGGGGGGGGGGATAGAGGGAAGGGGCAGAACAAAATTAGAAAATATAACAGGGCGATTTGTTTGAAATTTTAAGATAGTTTATAACACATAATAAAAAAAAATGTAAATGATGAATGTCAAAAATTGGTGGTGGTGGTGGGGAAGGGGAGGTGAGCGCGTTTTTCCGACCCGGTAGGCAAAGTGGGGGGGGGGGGGTACACCTATACGATGCTGTAGGCAGCGGGAAGACGGTTCGCGGTTCGTTCGCTTCGAGATTTCATATTAGGTGAACCCGCTAGTTACTAGCTATAATGTTAAAGATTTCCAAGCAATATACATGCGCGTCCACTATCCTTCTAAGACAGTAAATTTAATTGATTTTTATTTCTTCTGAGAAAACTAAATTTTCACGTCTTGCAGCGACCATTTGTTTTTTTTTTTTTTTTTTTTTTTTTTTTTTTTTAAATAAAAGAACTTTAATAAACTTTGCTAGTTACATTATTAAACTCAAATTGTAAGAATACTAAATCGGTTCTTATGGTAACGTGAATTATGTCCCTGAAAATTTAAATTTTAATTCAGGCTGGAAGAAAATGATTTAATTACAGGGACAGTCAAAAGTTTTCCGTTACATTACGGCCAATGGAAAAAATTATTTCAAGTGCATTTTAAGGATGTTACAGACTTTCGAACAGAATGAAATTGATATCCACTTATGAAGTGCACTGTTATAGTACGAGCGCACCACATTTGCCACGTTTGACGCGCAATTTCCATCTTGTATTTAACCGAGACCTTTCTTAAAAAATAAATTTAAATAAAATCTAAATTACAATATTAGTAAAATTACATCTTAAAACTAATAATTTAAAAGTTAAAAACTTTATTATTTGACTCAAAGGTCTGTAATAGCTTACGACTGGGCCCCTGACTTTGTCTACCCTCTAAATGTGAGGTATGGGAGGTGGTCGCTACGGCTCTGCTGATTCGCTAAGTTTTGAAATTAATATTTTTGAGCTTATCTGTGCGAATCTGTGACTATCGAAATATCGATTCAAGTATCGATTCTAGAATTTGGGAATCGATTCTTATTGTGATCGATTCAGTTTTATACGATGTCGATTTTAATCGATTCCTGAATTTTCCAGAATCGCCCATCACTACTTCAGTCGCCTGGAAAGACTCGCTTGCGAATGCTAATCCTATGGAAGAAATTTCTAAAAATATTTCGCTTGCATTTTTATATTTTTAAATGATTTTTTTTCTTTTTTGCATTGGATAGCTAAGATTGACCTCTACATCTGCCTTTTTTTACTTTTACGATTTTGTTTGCAGATTTTTTTCAAGGGGATGCTTTCACTATCGAAATCGGTTACGAAAATGAAAGTGGCTTCATTAAAAACATCTGTAAACAAAAGGGAAAAAGTAAAAAACGCCCCTTGTACAGATCGATCTCAGCTAGCCAATGCAAAAAGAATTGTTCAAAAATACTGAAATGCAAACGAGATATCTTTAAAATTTTCTTCCATGGGATTAGCATTAGTGAGCAGGTCTTTTCAGGTGACTGAAGTAGCCCCTTAAGTTTTCAGTTATTTAATCAGCAACTGAAGAAAATGCATACTTTACACTACATTTTCGGAAACGTTTCCGTTGCGGACTGTAACATTTCTGATTATTTTTTTACGGTGTCGGCGCAGTTGTACCTGACCAGTCCCGCGTAATACGTAGGTACCGAATATTTTAGTACTAGCAGTAATATCAGATTTATTGATCTGGTAAGTACCTGTACCTTTTAGAGTCATTGTGACTATATCCTCCGAAAGAAGCTGAGATTTTGTACCAAATGTCAGTAATAGAATATTTTAGAAAGATTATGAAAAAGTGGGAAGATTTATAAATTTAATAAGTATGTATTATTTATTATAGAAATCTTTTAAATTCATTGGCCGGCTTCTTCGGAAAAAGCCGCAATTTTCTACCGAATGTCACAGAGCACATTATGAAGGTGTATTTTGTCAAAATTTATATCGTTATTCGTTACAATATTCCGTTTGCTCTCCTGAAATTGCATTGTCTGAATTGAAGAATTAAAATTGTCCTGCTATGTTTCTTTTTGATACATGATTGCAATTGAAGTTCAAATCATGGTAAACCGAGATTGGAAACTGCCAAATGCTGTAAATAAAACTGATTTCTCACTCACGCATATTGCTAACGTAACTGCTTTCTAAACTAGAGTTACTTAGTACGAATTTACTGTAGAATATTTTAATAAGAATTAACAAAAGAGTAAGATTTATAGTTTTGGTAAGTATTGAATGTTGGTTAATAGATAGATAGCCAGATTCTCTAAAAAATATTAAAAAAGCTCAATATTTTGCCAAATATCAGCAAGTATTGGAATACTTTATATGCTTTAGCAAGTTTAGTAATATGTATTTTATTACTTTATTAGCAAATTTATTATTGATTATAGAATCCCAAAGCTCATTTTTTAAAGTAAATTTAAATAAGGCATAATTTCCGATTCAAAGGCTATTTTCAATTTTCTCAGCGACAATTTAGTGATTAAAATGTATGAGGTGTTATTAATCCAGGCAAAAAACATATAACACAACTAAAAACCCCACTTTCAGCAATTCCCATCCATAGATGGAAATATGTCCAGTTCTTTGCGTAGAATTCATATGATTTTTTTATATTCAACAAACATCTTTTAGTATAATATACTAAATATATTTCCGCTAGAAAATGCATAACACAGTTGAAAGCCACCCTTAAGCAATCCACGCCCATAACAGTAAAAGTTTTTTTTTTTTTTTTTTTTTTTTTTTTTTTTTTTTTCGCGCAACTTTGTATATGACCTATAGAATTTATCCACACCACGTAATATGTAATACAGGGTGATCAAAAAGTCGCGCAACCCTTGAAAAATATTTTGTTTACTAAAATACAAACATGATTCAAATTATAAACCTAAACTAAATTGAAAGAGTAACAATACTGAGACACAAAACTGTGCGAAAATTAACATTGTTACAGAATATATTGAAAATGTGACCCTTTTCCTCGGATATGAAGACATGTGCGTTATTTCCAATTTGAGGCAACTCTTCTTAATGTTGGAACTCAATGTTGTATTTTTTTTTTTAATCTCATGTTCACAGTTTGTTTTCAGGTCAACGATGGTGAGTGGAATCTTATTCAAACTCTTCTGAAGTGACTGCAACATCTTATTCTTGATTTCCACCATTTTGTCAGAATTAAGAACAGATGGGCGGCCACTTCGTTCTTTCTTATGAACACTTCGTGTTTCTTAAAATCGGATTAAAAAATGGTAACTCGTTGTCTTATTCGGCGCACGAACATTTGGATATGTCTCTCTAAACACTTCAATAACTCAAAGAAAGACGTTGTTGCGAAATAATGTTTAACCATAAAAATTATTTGTGCTTTGGAAAATTTCCCTTCCATCATAGTCATCTTTCATGAAAAAAATGGCTCGTCGCTCGTACAGGTTTCAACATCACCTGCAACTGAAATTTCTAATGGCAAAGGAATTTCATACGTATAATGCTGCCATCTATCGAAAAATATTCCCATTATTATTTATTTCGGATTTTGTACATTTTTTGAAAATCTGGATTGCGCTACTTTTCGATCACCCTATGCAAATAAAAGTAGTTTTAAACTTGTAAACACACCACAACTGAAAATGCAATTCCAGAAAATATCGCTTATATACATACTTGCCAACCTCCCGCTTTTTTTTAAATGAAAAAGCAGACTTTCAACCAGAAAATTTATTAAATTAATATTACTTGCTTCTAGGTGGAAGTCATTTGTAACATAACTGATTGAAATTTTTAAATAAAATTTCTGGTTTAAAATATTTTTTGTTGATTTTAAAAAAGCGGGAGGTTGGCAAGTATGCTTATATAACTGATTATTATTAACCGAAATTCTTGTAACCGAATTTATATGTGAGTCCCTGTAAATGAATGAAAAGTGCTAAGCACCCCATATTCTAGAGTAAGAGTTTTGTAGAGCACATCAGTAATGGATATCAAGTTCATTATGTTGGGTATAGGGTAAATCTTTAAAATACACTGCGAACGGTTTTCTCCCGTAGGCCCTCATCTAACGGAATTTTTTTGTGTGACCCTGTCGATGAGTAATAAATGCTTTGCACTCCATATTCTACAGATAGCATGTTTCACTGTACCTAAGAAATCCATGTTTTAATGTACCCCAGAAATCCATGTTTTAAATAGTGTAACATGATTAAAACGTCCACTTCAAAAGATTTTTCCCCACGGACGGAATTCTTTTGGGTGTTCCTATAAAAAAAACTATAAATGCAACTAACTTCATATTCAATTTTAATAATTTTCTCCCAGAGAGAATTTTGCAGTTAAATCGCACAAAATTATACAAAATCGCCGTTTTTTTTTTTTTTTTTTTTTTTTTGGTGGTGGGGGGGGGGGGGGCATTTTTATGCTCCAGGAGGAAAATTTCCCCAATCCCAGGTCACCTCGAATTCATCCCAGAAACTTGGAATTTGCATTCGACAGCAACTTTAGGGCAGTTCTAAAATAAAATAAATTAAAATAAAAGGAATAAAAATCATATTAATCGGCGATTTCATTCATATTGATTCACAGAACCAAGTTAAAAATTGATTTACAAACCAGATTTTAGGATGGAAATTCATAACCCATATTTTTATACGCTCCTTGTGTACTATAAGGAAAAATTTTTTCCGTGATCTAGCAAGTAAAATAATAAGAATTCTTTTTTCTACGACTAAAACATACTGTAGTGCCGTTTTCTGACGGCACTTCAAAGTATCACAACTCAGAAGCTATCAGAACTAAAAACGCGTTTTTAGTTCCAGAAAGCCCTGAAAACGCATAAAATTAAAATATTCGAAATCGATAATTTTCGTCGTACAAATATGAATTTTTTACTGTTTTGCTTGCTATACGAAATAGAACGTTTTTTTTTTTTGTTTTTTTTTCCAATATAATTTATAAGACTCAGAAGCAGCATAAAAATATAAGTTTCGTAACTTTTTAAGAATTAGCTAATCTAAAGAGGTTGTACATATATAATGTTATAAACTTTTTAATAATTTTGGACCTTCTCCCCTCCCCCCCCCTTACGATATCATTCCTCGAACTTTACACCCCTTCCTAATGATATCGTTATCAGTGTGTAAAAATTCATTTTATTTTTATAATAGCTTTCTTTCTTTTTCTTTTGTACGTTTGCAATGGTATAGAGATATGGTTATACATTTATTATTCGCATATTTTGCTGATTTAAATGAAGAAAAGAAGACAATAAAATATACCTATTATATATGAAATAACTTTATATCAAATAACAATTTAAAAAAACAGTTACTATTTAAAAGTATTTATTAATAGCTTTTTGTTGCATAATGCATTCAACAGTAATACTGTCTTCTTACACTTATCCCCTGCGTGTAGGAGGGGCTAAGAAAAACAGGTGGATAACATTCCTCCTCATTTTTTTTCATAAAAAGTTATAATGCACAAAATATGTATCTTTTCGAATCTGGTTTTCTCCAACAACGCATTATATGCTCATATGGTACAAGAATAGGAATGTCGAACGTTGAGATATTCCATATTTTGGAATTAGATGATTTTATAATAATTTAATAGTTTTATAACTTAGCATTTTCATAAAAATAGATAAAACTAAAAAAAAAGATAACAGACTAATTTGTTGTAAAGAAAATGTTAGCATAAAAAAGAAAATTTTGGTTGGATCAAAAGTGAAAACGATATCAAAAAGCATACCCCCCCCCCCGTCCCCTAAAGATATCTTACGATATCAATACATCTCCCCGCTAAAGTGATAGCGTTATACACGTACATCCACAAAATGGATTTTCCTGTGATGCAAAATCAACTTTTGAAACATTTTGACAATTGGAACTATGCCTATAAATCTCACGGTTCCGGAATTAACTATTGTTCAACGAGAAAAAGGGACAGACTATGTATCCGTTTAAATATTACATCATTTATGTGTTGTTTTAGTATACCAAATTCTATGTCTCTACTCACTCTCTGTTTTACTTGTTACTTAATGATTCTGTAACACTGAAGTAATCTCAAACTATCTGTAATATTCTTCTTACATTTCAATTTATGCTCTTCTGATGTCATATTGCAGAGACTCCGCGTTGATTTAGATGAATGAATTTTAGAACTTCCGAGAGTAACATCGATATTGTTATTCTTGAAATTCAAATATGCCCTGTCGTTAATCTAAATTGTTATACTTTCAAAATATTAAAATCAGATATATCTATCAAATGAAAATTTATAAATATTTCTCCTATTTATCAAAAGTTGGATGAAGTATGGCAAGGTATCAAAATATTTAAAAGAGCAAATGTCTTCCACTGATATGTTTGATTAAATTGTTTAGCTTTAATGTTCCGAGATTTGTTTCTGGAAAAGATATTTTGACGGCTTTTTTTTTTTTTTTTTTTTTCTATCGCTGAACAAGAAAATTTAACTTAAGTTTTGGAAAAAGCTAATTCTATATGCCCAACAATAGGTTTCACAATTAAAAATAAAACTTGGATGACGTGTGGCAAAATATCAAAACATATAAAAGAGAAACTGTCTTCCACTGATATGTTTCAATAAACTGTTTAGCTTTAAAAATCTAAAATTTGTTTCTGGAAAAAACATTTTGACGAAATTTTTCTTTTCGCCAAACAAGAATATTTAACTAAACTTTGGATAAAGCTATAATTCTATATGCCTAGCAAAACAGATCCCAATTGAAAATGAAACTGACTGTAAACTCTCTTCTTAGATATTTTGATTGAAAGAAAAGAAAAGTTTACCGGACAAGAAATTTTAACATTAGTGTGTCGTAAGGCAACATTTTCTTGCCAGTACTTAAATTTTAATGCTGCAAATCTCTGTTGTTAGAACTTTAGCTCAAAGCACAAAAAAATATATATATATAGCAATAACGAAGTCATTCAATTAAAAGAAAAAAATCTTTATCGATTTGAAATGCAATGGTTGTCATATACGATGGCTAAAAGGAATTTTTTTAGATCAATCTCATCTGTATCAACCTACATAAATCCACAGAAGTCCCACAAAGTATGTCTCCAAATTACTTAAATCTAACAGCAATAATTTTAAAAGTAGAACTTTTCTAGAAGGTTGGTTTACAAGATTACAGAAATCTTCCCTAAACGAAGCATGTACAATTCTAGTATAATATGTGGTCTAACTATAACGAATACTAGAGGTCTGCACGGGTCCGGGCTTGGTCCGACGCCCATACCCGGTCGGGCCGGTGGAATGAAGGCGAATTTTCAAACGGGATGGCAGAATTAGGACAAGTTTTTCAACGGGCCGGGCCGGCAAAAATATTGAACGGGCCTGCAGCGCCGGGCCGATATAAAAATCAATCGGGCCTGTCGGCCCGATGTAAGAATTCAAGCGAAGCAGATAAAATACGAGCCATTTTCGATGAATATGATTTTCTCGAGAAGTATAAATGTGCATCACGAGCCGATGCGAGTTTAACAACATCAATACAGAAATGTAACATGTCCATCGTAGAGATCGGCATCGTACAGTTACAAGATGTCTGATTCCGAATTTAATTTTTTTCAGCAGACTCGTGGCGGGACGGAACTGGTCTTAATCGATCTCAGGATGTGTAGGACAGTCTTTGTGTTTTGTAGTATTAATAGTGATAATGAACTTCTGTTAACAGTATCTTTGAAAATATACTTTAAGGTGTTTCTCATATTCACTGCTCAACAATGCGAAACTTTCAGACACATTTTCTGACTTATTTTTAACTATAAAGGCATAAAATTGACAGGTCTGACTGTTGAAGGCATTTCGAAACGAATAGCTTTCTCCATATTTGATAAATTACTTACAGAGATAACAGATATTCTTGTCACGTGACTGTACGTTTTTCTCCTTTCCTGTGCTATCGCTTCCGGAAATTCGATTCAAAACGCTAACTTTGGCAGTAATTTCAGAAAGATATATTGCGTTTATCTGTGATAAAAAACGACATTTACATAGGTTCTGAATAAGAATGCCTGCCAATCTTACGCGTTTCCGAAAAGAAATGAATTCATAAATGTAGCTCATTTGGATTTGAGAAAAGACTTAAAAATGAGAGAAATATTTTCACAAATCTACTTTTTATTATACAGCTTCAAAAATTATCATGTTTTTAATCCTTTATTCTGAACTACATTAATGAATGCTTTGAATGAACTAACTTGATGAATCCTTATTTGAATTTTGAAATGTCTGTAGACACGATGACTAAAACACTGTAAGTAATCGTTAATGTTTACTATTGTGTGTTTTCTGTTTTGCGAACATCATAGTAATCTAAAATATACTGTAAAATGTTCCCATAAATATGTATGTAGTATTCATTAAAAGAATCTTAATTGTATGTCGAGAAAAAACGGATTTTTTTTTTTTTTTTTTTTTTTTTGTAGAAATTGTGTCGGGCCGAACTTCCAATTTTTACACGAGCTGGGCCAAGATAGCTTTCGTGCGGGCCGAGCCTGGAAATTCCGGCCCGTGCAGACCTGTAATGTATACATCCTGGTGATTTATTGTTTTAAACTAGAAGATGAATAGTCAGAATGACGTATTTTGCTGACAAATTTGATCATGGACTTTGAAAATATAATGTCCTCTACTATTACAATTAACAACTTTTGCTTCCATTGATGCAAATGAAACCGCACTGTTGTATGAACGAATATTCTCGCGAAAGTTCTTGTAATCAGGATTGCTCGGATCCATAAGCAAGTTCAACAAAAAATCAGGGTATGACAAAATATTTCCATCAGCATTTACAGGCTTCTCTAGTTTCACTCTTCTTTTACGGTAGCAACTTGTAAATTTTCCGCAGGCGTTCAGCTATGAAATTTTTGGAACCACAGAACTGGCAAATAATGTTTATCGATCCGCAATAGTGTTCATCGACTTCAACATTTACACGGCTTTGAAGCTTTCTAAAACGACGGGCTCTACATCTCTTTCTCGTTGTACTCGTTTTGAGTTGCAGCATTACGCCCGAATTCTATCACACAACTCCTGGCTTCGCCTAGCTAGCCATCTTGCTGGCCACTCAT
This sequence comes from Maratus speciosus, assembly GCA_963932465.1. Classification (NCBI taxonomy): domain Eukaryota; kingdom Metazoa; phylum Arthropoda; class Arachnida; order Araneae; family Salticidae; genus Maratus; species Maratus speciosus. The sequence goes on along the minus strand of OZ010790.1, from coordinate 168,382,977 downwards.
TATTCCTTCGCCGTCTTCCTGCAATGCGAGCTTCATTTTCGTTCATTGCGTTAAAAATCTAAAACCACCAATTTCTTATAAATAAAAAAAATTGTAAGACTTCAACTCCTAATAAATTTGTTAGCTAATAGTAAATAAGAACACACGTTATAAGATTGAAAAATCAAATCTAAAGAGTAAAACTCGTAATGCCACTTGAAATAATATATTTTTTTAGGAATAAGAATGGAGTCATTCTCAAGAGTCATTCACGGGTGTGAAAACAAAAAATTAAAACAGCCGAATATGAAAATTCTAACAATATTGGCATTTTTTTAAGAAAGTTTTAATGCATGGAGTTCGTTCAGATCGCTATATTGCCAATGAGCTCCATGGTCTATATTTTAATGAATCTCAAAGGAATGAATCGGGAACATTCATAATTAAATATTGTTTTTCAAATCGTGAAATGATTGCAAAAAACAGTAGTTTTGTATGTTTTATATTGCCATTGAGCAAAATTATTGCATCCATGGTCTATATTTTAATTATTCTCAAAGGAATGAATCGTATATTGTTTATCATTGCTTATTGCTGAGTGATACGATTTTCAACGCAAGATAGTTCTAAAAACATGCATATTTCGATGTAGCTCATCACTCAAATTGTTTTTTTTCGTTGTTGTTGTTGTTGTTTTTTACAATATTTCTAAAAAGATTAATTTTATGCAGCTTTATTGAAAAAATTAAATTTCTGAAAATTAAAATAAAATGGCTGATTTTAACGAAAGATTATAGGGGTCCAGATAAGTTCACTCCGGAAGTATTATACACTTAGCGCTATTATACATATAATGACATTTTTGAACATAAACAACAGCTTTGGTTTTCGATTGACATTTGTATTGATGGGGAGTTTGTATAGAACTTACAACTTCTACATTAACTGATTTTATTATGCGATATTAATGTGTTGTTTTTTAACTTTATTAAATGTCTGATGTTAAATGTCTTTTTTAATTTTTAAATTCTGATCCAGGCGTAATATGTTTAGCTATTTGTCATTGTTTATAGCTCGTTCGAATTGATAATTTTCTTTATTGGCTCGTAAATTTTAGGGCTGAAACAAAAATTTAAAAAATAAATAAGTAGGATGGATGAAATAATGTACTTTCACAGTAGCATTAGCATTCACATTTAAAACCTTTTCTGTGAAATAATAGAGGATCTTTTATATTCATTTATCTTAACTCTTGTGTAAATTTACAAAGAACTGATAGCCGAGATTCCATTAAAATACAGGTAAGTTATTCGGTAAATTTGACATACATTCTATATACCATACCCTAATTAAGGCACTTTGCGCCCCAGGCACAGCATTCTGCCTGGGGCCCTAGGTGCAGTATTTCTTACTCTCCCTTGGTATTATTATTAAAATCTATACAGGTCGCACACATCGGGGTTTTTGTGGTATTTGAATTCGATTCCAAATTTTACACATTAGACTTAAAAATAAAGACACGTATTAAATTTATGATATATATATGAAAAAATGAAATGAAATAAGTAAATTAATAAATTGAAATAGTTAAAATGAAATCCCATGTGTAAAAATCAAAGGAAAAGATAACACAAACATTAAACACAGTAAATTGAAAATGCAAATATGGGAAACTATGAATATCTTATGGATTCGTCGTGGTGCTTCATAATAATAATTCATAGTAAATATATGTTATTTAGTCAAATATTATCAACATTAAGCCTAATAAACGGTCAAGTGCGAGTATTACTCGCCAACAGAGGGTTCCGTACAATAAATATATTAATTACTAATTGTATTATTAAAAAAAAAACCTTGCTAAAAGAATACTAAGACTTTGTAAAAAAACTACACAACGTAGGGTTGGGTATAGCTGTATATACTAGAAAAGTATAAATGGATATACCATGAAACAGGGCCGAAACTAAGGGGGGGGCAGAGGGGGCATGTGCTCCGGGCACCAAAACGAAGGGGCGCCAAATGAAGGATTATACCTTTGGAATGGATCTTTTTTTTCTGATGGACTGATGACTTCTATTATTATGAAACAGCCATTATAAATGAAGTGTTAGTTAAAGATGAAAGAGCAGCCGTAAAAAGTTAGAACTCTGATTTTCTGGTCAGAATGGAAAGAAAAAAAATGGCCTTAACTTTTTTTTGCAAAATCTTCACCTAACACTTCATTTATAATGGCTTTTTCATAATAATAGAAGCCATCAGTCCATCAGAAGAAAATAACTCGGTGAAAGCGAAAACTCGGTTAAACAGGGCTCGGATAATCGGGACTCTAACTGTATATTTCATTTTAAAAATGATCTTTAGACTATTTTTGTTGGTGTTCAGAGGGGAGTCATGATCCCCGTGACCTCACCCTAGGATCCGCCATTGTAGATTACGTAGTTCAGTATTACATATTTTATGATTACATAGTTTAAATTTTAAAATAAGCCGGCTATTAGAAAATTAGTAAAATTCTCTTTGTAAGTATACTTTGCGGAAGAGGGGGAGGGCCGCCAAAATCCATGCTTGCCCCGGGTGCAAAAAAGTCTAGTTTCGGCCCTGCCATGAAAGTTCAAAGTGGTTTGGAACCAAAATAATATCAAATATAGCTATTCTGTATAACTCATTTCTTAATATTACCCTAATCTGTTTATCATGAACTTTTTCGGTACTGACAATTAAAGTAGCGCATATTTAAAATCTCATTTGGCATTTCATAAAGCTAAATTCAGCGTAGTAATACACTATATGGCCAAAGGTGACGGTCACTTGCGATTTTTGACGTTTTGTTAAATATCTAGAAAAATACATGAAGAATTAACCTGAAACTCCAGATGTGTAAACAATATAGTATAGGTCATATACTTCCACGAAGATTTTTTCCTGAAACCCCATAGGGAACCGTCAACAAATTGAAAAAGAACGAATATCTTATGGATAACCCTGTAAAAACTAATGTAGCAAAAGAGTTCAAACACGAGATTATTAATAAGTGGCTTATTGTAATATACTGTGTTCATTTTTATGAGGATAGCATGTATACTCGTAGGGAAATTAAGTTTTTTATAAAGCAGCCCCAAATTTCGCCAAGTTTTTTGCTTATAATTTGCAGAGTTCTTAATATAAAAAAAGTTCTTTTCAGAAAATATGACAAACAATATTGTACACAATACTTTGCAATCAGAATTAAAAAACAATAAAGATTGGATGAAAAATGAGCAGGTTTACTAAAAAATGTTTCACTACGCATGCGCGAATGCAATCAAAATATAATGTACATAATGTATTAGCTAAGTATATAGAGCAACTTTTGTGAAAGTCTCAAAATCATAGCTTGAAAATTCTGAAAATTATCGTCGATAGAATAAGATCGAAATCCGTTGTTACCAAAAACAAGCAAAAAGATCAGGGATTGTATCCAAATATAGTACGTGCAATAATGTGTGCGCTCTCTTGGCACTAATCAACAGATATTTGATACAACCCCTGATCTTTTTGCTTGTTTTTGGGAACGACGAATTTCAAGCTTATTCTATCGATGATTATTTTCAGAATTTTCAAGCTATGATATGAGACTTTCACAAACGTTGCTCTATATACTTAGCTAATACATTATGCACATTATATTTTGATTGCATTCGCGCATGCGCAGTGAAATAGTTTTTAGTAAACCTGCTCATTTTTCATCCAATTTTTATTATTTTTTAATTCTTATTGCAAAGTATTGTATACAATAATGTTTGTCATATTTTCTGAAAAGAACTTTTTTTTATATTAAGAACTCTGCAAATTATAAGCCAAAAACATGGTGAAATTTGGGGCCGTTTTTATAAAAACCTTAATTTCTCTACGAGTATACATGCTATCCTCATAAAAATGAATACAGTATATTATAATAAGCCACTTATTAATAATCTCGTGTTTGAACGCCTTTGCTACATTAGTTTTTACAGGGTTATCCAAAAGATATTCGGTCTTTTTTAATTTGTTGACGGTCCCCTTTGGGGTTCAGGGACAAAATCTTCGCGGAAATATATGACCTATACTATATTGTTTACACACGAGCAGTTTCAGGTTAATTCCTCGTGCACTTTTCTAGATATTTAACAAAACGTCTAAAATCGCAAGTGACCGGTCACCTTTGTCCATATAGTGTAATCTTTTCAGTTTACAGTGTACCTAAAGCAAAACCCTTGTTCAAAATCTAAACTTGGCATTGTGCTAAGTGCGCTTTGAAAGCAGGCCGCAAAGATGCAACGCCGCTTTGGTCCATGCCGCAAAGATGCAACGCCGCTTTGGTCCATGCCGCGTTTTTTTCCGGATAGGTTTTTAGTTAACCCTTAAAAACACGGGAGGTGTATTGAGAGAGCCACTCAATGGAAACTAGTCGTGAATACCATAGTATTTATGTGATTAATTCTAATTAAATTAGTCTGTTTTTTAACAATTTGACTTTTATTGTTTTTATAATGCTACTGTACTGGGTATTGCATTACAGAAATATGTCCTTAAAAGTTGTTATCTAGGCTTTAAAAGGCGATGGAGCATAGAGTATGGCGCCCCTGACACTATGTCCAAACCTCCGGTGTATCTAAGGGTTAATATCTCGGCTAATTACCAACGATTTTTTATTTCGAAAATAATTATCAACAACGTTTTTATACTTCTACTACGATAGGTACCTCCACTCCAGCGCTGCTCAACATTTTTGCTGTATGCCCGTAAATCGAAATTTGTGTGTAACGGAAAAATGCAATTTTCTCAAAAACTATGTGGCCTAGGGTAATCGCTGTAATTTTCCTGCAAGGTTTACATTAACGTCTACTACCTCTCATTTTTTCATAATTTTAGTTTCAGTAGATTCGGAATTAGATGGGGGGGGGGGGGACATATTTTTGCGCTACATTTTCGACGATATCTTTGAAAATATAATACCTAAAATTAAACGAAATGTATTTTTGTGTTCAGTGTTATGAAAGCTTTCACACGATACCCCACACGATATACAAAGAAAAGAGGTTTTTTTTTTTTCAAGTAATTTAATTAGCCCTCTACATGTTTCCTAAATAGATTTCTGAAGGGGGTCAATACTCTTTATTACTTCCCCCAATTTGAACTTTCCGCGGTCCATAGTTTACGAGTAAAATAGCTGTGACAGACAGACACAAGAGCGACCTTATAATAGCACCTTTTTTACTATTTAAGTACGGAACCCTAAAAATAACAATATTATGCTCCTTATAACATATCGAAAAAAAACAATGATTGAATGAAAATATGATAACGAAGAAATAAATGAAAAATCAACAAAAGGAGATAATAAACTTAAAAATATATAGAACAACTCACCAAGTAAAAAAACTTTTCAAAGATGCAACCGGAATCATCTACTTTATGTGCCATGCACAAGCAAATTTGCATGCGCCATATTAGATAAAGAATATATATACATATATACAAATACAGCAGGCACTCGTTAAAGCTTCTCCCACTTAAGACGTATCTCCAATTTATGAAGACAGAATATAATTATTACATTAATTATTATATATAGAATACAGAATATAATAGAACAATTATTCGCTTTCCCCATCATTTTCTATTACAATGAATGTTGATTACATTGCGTAACGGGAACGACTCATTGGATAATGCGGGAAAAAATTTCACAAATTGACCTGATAGAAGAAAACTGGTTTTGTACCTTATTTAGCAAAAAGAAACTTTGGCCCAACTTTGGTTATTGGGATATCAAAAAATTTTAAGTGACAATGGTGAACAGAAAGGAAGCATTTCACCACCAAAAATGTGAGAGGTTCAAAAATTGCTAACGGTTGTTCGTCAATATTACTAATCAAAATTTGACATGACAAATCAAATTTTCGATTGCGTAGAAAAACAATGATGTGGTAAAATGATCATTTGTTGAACTATCGCAAATAAAAGTGAGAGATTATTTGAAGTTAAATTATGTAAGTACGGCAATTTATTTGCGTATTTTGTTCGTCCTCAGTAATTCACTCTTTTGTATTAACAAATTGCCAAAAATATGAGAGGTTCAAAAATTGATAAATATTGTTCTCCAATATTAGTAATCAAAATTTGACATGACAAATCAAATTTTCGATTGCGTGGAAAAACAATGATATGGTAAAAAGATCATTTGTTTAACTATCGCAAATAAAAGTGAGAGATTATTTGATGTTAAATTATGTAAGTACGGCAATTTATTTGCGTATTTTGTTCGTCCTCAGTAATTCACTCTTTTGTATTAACAAATTGTCAGAAATATGAGAGGTTCAAAAATTGATAAATATTGTTCTCCAATATTAGTAATCAAAATTTGACATGACAAATCAAATTTTCGATTGCGTGGAAAAACAATGATGTAGTAAAAAGATCATTTGTTTAACTATCGCAAATACAAGCGAGAGATTATTTGAAGTTAAATTACACTGTAAAAAAACGACATTTTTACAGTACAAAGTACTGTTCATCTCGCGCACAAACTCGATCACAGTGAATGTGCTGTATCTTTCTTTGGTTTCCTGACTATATTAACATGGAAAATACAGTAGTTGCGTAAAATTAACAGCACAATGTGCTGGCAATTTGGATGCCAGCAGTTTGCGCTGTAAAAAAATGCGTTCAAATTGCCAGCACATTGTGCTGTTAATTTTACGCAACTACTGTATTTTCCATGTTAATATAGTCAGGAAACCAAAGAAAGATACAGCACATTCACTGTGATCGAGTTTCTTCTGGCAAATCTACAGTGGGTTTTTTACAGTGTATGTAAGTACGGCAATTTCTTTGAGTATTTTGTTCATCCTCAGTAATTTACTCTTTTGTATTAGCAAAATTGTTATTAAATTGCCAAAATGTGAGAGATTCAAAATTTGCTAACGGTTATTGGCCAATATTACTAATCAAAATTTGACATGACAAATCAAATTTTCGATTGCGTGGAAAAACAATGATGTGGTAAGAAGATCATTTGTTGTACTAACGAAAATAAAAGTGAGAGATTATTTGAAGTTAGATTATGTAAGTACGGCAATTTCTTTGCTTATTTTGTTCTTCCTCAATAATTTACTCTTTTGTATTAACAAATTGCCATTAACTTGATTTTTTGATAAAATATCAAATTAAAGATTTTTTTTTTATATATATAAAATTGGTAAATTACTTATTTCTGAAAAAACAGTATTAAATTTATTCAACGTATGATAATTTCATCTAAATTTTAATATCGTTTAATGCGGATTTAGATACTACGGAAAAAAGATGACTTTCCTTAGAAGTCTCAACTAAGAGGAGTTCACCGTATTCAGGGCTTAATTTGCGCCGGAGCCCGGCTCCGGTACTTCTCTATTTTTAGTAAATATTTAAATATTGGTCAGAATTCACCGGAGCTCATAAATATAGGGCTCCGGAGCCTAGTGCATTAGCGCTTCCGAAAAACCGAAGCCAAAATTATCCTTTATTTTCCCTTTCTTCTCTACGTTTATGTATTCTTTTCTATTAAAACATTTATATGTGACGTAATGTGTCTCACATGTAAGAGATGGAGATGAAACGAGTTCTATTTATCTATCAGTCTTCGGGGCTCTAGTTCAATCTGTCTTAAATTTAAAAAAAATTATGTATTTATGTATAGGAAAAAAAAAGAGCTTTCCCTCCTTTTTAGTACTATTTTGAACAGAATGAAAGGGAAACAAAAATCTTGTTTTTCTATTCTAATGATATTTACAGAGTTATGTCTGGCATTGACCAACGCTATCTAGACATTGACTGGCGCGATGAGTTGATATGGCGCCACTCAAGAAAGCGAACAAAGAATATGCTTTAGTTCGATTTTCTTTTGTGACGTTATAGGATATTTTTTAATTGGATCGTTTATTTATTATTATTATTATTATTATTATTATTATTTAGAAATCTAACCCGAAAAGAATACTTTCTTCTGTTTTTAGTCAACAAGCGTTAGCTTAAGAGTTTTTTTTTTTTTTTTTGGTTGAGGTTTTCGATCTTCTATTGTGTACTATTTTTTGTGAGGAACGCTGCCCATGCTAAGGCTCTGCTTTGCACATATACGAAATCACTTTCATTTGTAAGCAGATAAAATTGCAATATATTGTAATTCAGATAGAAATTAATCGAGCAGTTTTTTTCCCTTTTTCTATAAAAGCATCGAATCTTTCCGATAACTATGTCAAATTTTTAATTTCATCTGATTTTCAGGGACTCACCACAAAAGATTCTTATGCGGAAGGAATCAATTAAGGTCTAAGATATGCACCTTTTGTAGAAAATTGAAAAACATTATTCCATTCTTCAGCATATAAATATTAATTTCTGTAAATTTCATTCATTATTTCATAAAAATGCATATCTGCGAATTATTCCTTTTTTGCGTTAACACTATTTCCGAATCGTAATCCTTACCATATTTAATCGCAGAATTTTGCAATTAATTAACATTAAAATTAGGCAAAGATTACTATTCGGAAGAAGTGATAACTAAAATGTGGAATAGTTGACAGCTAAGTATATGCTGATAGGTATATATGTCGTAGGCTAATTGAGAAATCCGGCTCTTTGCAAACAGCCTAGGCTCTTTGCAAAGAGCCGGGCTAATTGGAGAACCCATCTCCCTTTTTCCAATTAGCCTGATATTTTTCAGGCTTATTGCAAAGAGCCTAGAAAGCGTTAGGCTAATTGAAAAATGACCACTTATTATTCGATCAGGGTGATATTTTTAGCTCACAGGTTATCAAAGCCTGAGAGCTTATGTGCCCGCCGATTCTGTATGTACGTGTGTACGTACGTACGTACGTATGTACGTAACACGATAACTCTTGATAGAAATATCCGATTTGATTCAATTTTTTTTTCTAGGTTTATTTTGATAAGGTGCTTCCCTGATTAGTTTTTGGGGTTCATTGGTTAAGGATAAAGGGGGAAAAGGGGGGCTAATCCCCCACCCCTTAATTTATATAAATGGGTTTTTCATGCAGAAATATTCGATTGCTCCAAATTTGGTATACCGGTTTATTGTGTTAAGGAGCTTCCCTGATTAGATTTGGAAGCTCATTATTTAAGTATAAAGGGGGGAAAGGGAGCTACCCCCCTTAATTTAGATAAATCGGTTTTTCATGATGAATTATTCGATTTGCTACAAATTTGATATACCGGTTTATTAAGTTAAGAAGCTGCCTTGATTAGATTTGGAGGTTTATTAGTTACATATAAAGGGAAGAAAGGGGGGGGCTATCCCCCCTCCCGTAATTTAGATAAATGGGTTTTTCATGCAGATATATGCGATTTGCAATAAATTTGGTATGCCGGTTAATTATGTTAAGCAGCTTCCCTGATTATATTTGGAAGATCATTATTATGTATAAAGAGGGGAAAGGGGGGCAATTGCCTCTCCCCTTAATTTAGAAAAATGCGTTTTTCATGCAGAATTATTCGATTAGCTCAAATTTGGTATACTGGTTTATTATGTTAAGGAGATGGCTTGATTAGATTTGGAGGTTCATTAGTTAAATATAAAGGAAGGAAAAAGGGGGAGGGGCTAGCCCCCCCCCCTTAATTTAAGTAAATGTGTTTTTAATGCTAAATTATTCGATTTGCTCCAAATTTGGTATACCGGTTTATTATGTTAAGGAGCTTCCCTGATTAGATTTGGAAGTTCATCAGTTAAGTATAAAGGGAGGAAAGGGGGGGGGGCTAGATCGCCCCCTTAATTTAGATAAATGGGTTTTTCATGCATAGTTATTCGATTTGCTCCAAATTTCGTATACCGGTTTATTATGTTAAGGAGCTTCCCTGATTAGATTTGGAAGTTCATCAGTTAAGTATAAAGGGAGAAAAGGGGGGGGGGGGGGCTAGATCGCCCCCTTAATTTAGATAAATGGGTTTTTAATGCAGAGTTATTCGATCTGCTCGAAATTTCGTATACCGGTTTATTATGTTAAGGAGCTTCCCTGATTAGATTTGGGGGTTCATTAGTTAAGTATAAAGGGAGACAAGGGGGCTAACCCCCCCCCCATATTGAGATAAATGGGTTTTTCATGCAGAGTTATTCGATTTGCTCCAAATTTCGTATACCGGTTTATTATGTTAAGGAGCTGCCTTGATTAGATTTGGAGATTTATTGGTTAAGTATAAAGGAGGGACAGTGGCTAGTGTCCCCTTAATTTAGATAAATGGGTTTTTCATACAGAATTATTCGATTTGCTTCAAATTTGATATACCAGTTTATTACGATATGGCTTCCTTCATTTGATTTGGAGGTTCATTGGTTATGTATAAAAGGGGGGAAAGGGGGGCAATTGCCCCTCCCCTTAATTTAGATAAATGGGTTTTCATGCAGAATTATCAATTTTAGTTTAATTTTTTTTCTAGGTTCATTCTAATAAGGAGCTTTTCTGATTAGATTTGAAAGTTCATTGGTTCAGTATAAAGGGAGAAATGGGGGAGCTAATATCACCCCTTAATTTAGTGAAATGGTTTTTTCATGCAGATTTATCTGATTTGCTTCAAATTTGGTATACCAGTTTATTATGTTAAGTAGCTTTCCTGATTAGATTTGGAGGTTCTTTGGTTAAGTAGAAAGGGGGGCAACGGGGACTAATACCTTCATTTATTTTTCGAGGGGCATTATTCTTTGAAATAAGAGTATAATATACAATTAGTGTGAATAGCCTGTGAGCTCAATGCCATCAGTTTAACTGGGCAATTTTCTTTTTATTAGGTTTATTAACGCATAACCCTACCCAAACCCGAAAAATAAATTACTATAGACCGTACCCCGATCCGAGCAGGACAAAATAATGTCAGTCTACATGCAACCCGACCCGAACCTGAGAGTTCCATTTGAAAAAACCCGAAATCCCGAACCAAATCTAATAACCGACAAAAATATTCCAAAGATCCATAACCGGATCCGAACAAGACAAATTAGTTTCCGTGGACACGCAACGCTACCAGAACCTAAAAATTCCATTCAAAGTCAACCTGAAACCCGTCCCGAACCAAATCTTAACCGACAAAAATATTCCAAAGAACTATAACCCCATGCAAGCCAGGCAAAATAATCTCCGTCCACCGGCAATCCGATCCGAACCTGAAAGTTCTAGTTGAACTCAATCCGAAACTTGGTTGTGGTCGGTTTTTGGGTTGACTTCAAATGGAACCTTCAAGTTCGGATCCGGTTGAAAAAAATTAAACTAAATCAGATAATTCTGCATGAAAACCCATTTATCTAAATTAAGGGAGGGTCAATTGCCCCCTTTCCCCCCTTTTATACTTAACCAATGAACCTCCAAATCATATGAAGGAAGCCATATCGTAATAAACTGGTATATCAAATTTGAAGCAAATCGAATAATTCTGTATGAAAAACCCATTTATCTAAATTAAGGGGACACTAGCCCCTGTCCCTCCTTTATACTTAACCAATAAATCTCCAAATCTAATCAAGGCAGCTTCTTAACATAATAAACCGGTATACGAAATTTGGAGCAAATCGAATAAATCTGCATGAAAAACCCATTTATCTAAATTAAGGATCTAAATTAAGGGGGGGGGGTCTAGCCCTCCTTTCCTCCCTTTATACTTAACTAATGAACCTCCAAATCTAATCAGGGAAGCTCCTTAACATAATAAACCGGTATACGAAATTTGGAGCAGATCGAATAACTCTGCATGAAAAACCCATTTATCTAAATTAAGGGGGGAGGGGGTTCTAGCCCCCCTTTCCTCCCTTTATACTTAACTAATGAACTTCCAAATCTAATCAGGGAAGCTCCTTAACATAATAAACCGGTATACCAAATTTGGAGCAAATCGAATAATTTTGCATTAAAAACCCATTTACTTAAATTAAGGGCGAGGGGCTAGCCCCCCCTTTCCTCCCTTTATATTTAACTAATGAACCTCCAAATCTAATCAAGCAATCTCCTTAACATAATAAACCTACCCAATTTGAGCTAATCGAATAATTCTACATGAAAAACGCATTTATCTAAATTAAGGGGAGACGAAATTGCCCCCCTTTACCCCCTAATTCCCTTTTCCCCCTGATCTTCCAAATGTAATCAGGGAAGCTGCTTAACATAATTAAGCGGCATACCAAAATTATTGCAAATCGCATATATCTGCATGAAAAACCCATTTATCTAAATTAGGGGGGGGGATAGCCCCCCCTTTCCTCCCTTTATATGTAACTAATGAACCTCCAAATCTAATCAAGGCAGCTTCTTAACTTAATAAACCGGTATACCAAATTTGGAGCAAATCGAATAATCCATCATGAAAAACCGATTTATCTAAATTAAGGGGGTTAGCCCCCTTTCCCCCCTTTATACTTAAATAATGAGCTTCCAAATCTAATCAGGGAAGCTCCTTAACACAATAAACCGGTATACCAAATTTGGAGCAAATCGAATATTTCTGCATGAAAAACTCATTTATATAAATTAAGGGGGGCGGACTAGCCCCCCTTTTACCCCTTCATCCTTAACCAATGAACCCCAAAAACTAATCAGGGAAGCACCTTATCAGAATAAACCCAGAAAAAAAAAATTTGAAGCAAATCGGATATTTCTATCAAGAGTTATCGTGTTACGTACATACGTACGTACGTACGTACACACGTACATACAGAATCGGCGGGCACATAAGCTCTCAGGCTTTGATAGCCTGTGAGCTAAAAATATCACCCTGATCTGATAATAAGTGGTCATTTTTCAATTAGCCTAACGCTTTCTAGGCTCTTTGCAATAAGCCTGAAAAATATCAGGCTAATTGGAAAAAGGGAGATGGATTCTCCAATTAGCCCGGCTCTTTGCAAAGAGCCTAGGCTGTTTGCAAAGAGCCGGATTTCTCAATTAGCCTACGACATATATATATCTACCCTATATATATAAAATCCTAATGAAACGAATTTATGAAACGGAAGTATGAATCGACTGATTAAACAACTGATTATGTTTCACGGCGATTTCTCCTAAAATATGGAATACTTTGCGATGAAATTAACACCAAAAATCAATATTGATCCGCAGATCTCAAAACTGGTATTAGAATTTTTTAATTCGAATTAGTTTTCGAAATATTAATTTTTTTCTAATTTTATATACATTTTTCTAATGATGGCAACTCAAATTTTAATCATAACAGATATTTTGTTTTCAGATTTTAGAAAAGGTTACTATTTTAAATTAATTTGGAGAGAAGTTTGGCCTCCCTTAAATGTATGCTAAGAAATGTATCATGTTACTTTTCTTCATAATTCATTTTGTATTTCATTATCATGTTATTTAATACAAACATATATACATATAATCTATACATTTAAAATAAATGGCTTTCATTTCTTTATTTTTTTTAACGAATAGAAAAGAAAAATATTAGGCACCGATGTCATATACGCACCGGGGTACCTAATTGGCGCCAAAATGGCATTATTTTGGTTGACATGGTAACCCGGCCATTGTTGTTTATTTAATAATAAATGTTTATTTACTTTACTTTCTTTTTTTTTTAATTACATAAATTAATTTGTTCTATAGTTAATTATTTTTTTGGTTATTTTCCTTTACAAATAATATAAAATAATTAAAAAATACGGTACTACTTAGTTATTCCGTCGACCCATTTCGCCAAATTATATAAATTGCCAAACCACTCGCCAAATTACACAAATTGATATAATTTTTATTTTAAATAACGAAAGAACAAAGAAAATAGTATAACATTAATAAATATACAAATAAAACGTCGAAATAAAAATCATTTGATGATGTAAAGACGTGTAACTTGCTTAAAGTCAAGTGAATGTGACATTTACGATCAACCATTATTGGCATTTAATCTTATAGTTTAGTGATAGATTTTTGGTCGACGGGATAACTAAGTAGTACCAAAATACATACGTAACTGGTATTCGAAAACGAGGTTTTCGCCAAATTTTCGTTAAAAAAATCACGCCAAACCCGGTGCGCATATGACATCTGGCCAAATATCAAATGATGTAACAAACGATGACATTTAATTTCAACTTCAAAGCAATGTTTTAATTTACCACTCGAAAAATACAAAAAAATGCTAACTTGCAAGTTGAAAAATACCTATTGGCGAGATTTGCACCCGGCTAGCGTAACAGTACCAAGAATTCTTTGCGACCATTGAAACTTTTATGTAGTTTTATTCGAAAAAGAAATTTGATTTTTTAATCAAAAGGGAAAACTTTCGGCACTGATGTCATATACGGACCCATATTGGCGCGATTTTTTTCTGACGTCAATGTCATATACGCAACGGGTACTTAACTGGCGCCATAGTATCGTTATTTTGCTTGATTTGGTAAGCCGGATATTGTTGTTTATGCTGTTGATGTTTTCCCCAAATTAGCGTCGGAAAAAATCACGCCAATATGGGGTCGTATATGATATCTGGGCCAAACTTTCATATGAAAAGCGAAGGGATCAGAGTGTATTTATTTATGGCAGTTACATGACTTGGACTATTATAATATAGATGAAATGATCGCGATAGAATAACATTTGGCGACTTATCACCTGTACCTGGCTAACATTAAAGTACCAAAATGGCACCAGGAATATAAAAAGCGAAGTGGTTCGTCCGGAACTGTTGATGATAGTCACATGACTTAGGCTATTGTTATAGAAATTGTTTTAAAATACCGGAAGACAAAGACTCTGTACACTTAATTCATTTTTTTAGCTTCTTTTCAAATATTTAACTGATCCTCTTTAATCAAACACGTACATCTTAACAGCAACTGATTCGGCCTTAAATTTTTTAAATCAAAGGAATTTGAATGGAAACCCGTTTACAGGGAGATCTGCACATCTTTTTTCAGTATAAGTCAGTATTTTATAATGTTTTTAAAACCGATTAGATTAGCGTGTTTTTAGATTCTGCGGTGTCTGAACGGGGGTTGGCGAGCGTAGCTTGCAGGGGGCAGAGCTCCCTAGTATATATATATATATATATATATATATATTTTTCTAAAAAAAAATGCTTTAAATTTTGAAAATAGCGTATGAAATATAAATATGCAGATTGAAGTGACGCGGGGAGGAGATATAGTCGTTAGTACCGATACCGCAGAATATTAGGGCTCCGGTAATTTTTTTTGTTAGAAATTAGGCCCTTCTGTATATACATATACACAGGGTGTCCCAAAATTTCCCGGACCAATCCTATAAACAAAAAATTAAGAACTAAAATGAAAATTTTTACCTATGTTTATTCGAAATAATCCCCGCTGGCTGGACTCAACACACTTTTCACAATGAATGTAATAGTCATCAAAACACTTCTGGAGGCCTGTTTTTACAGTCTGCATGAAATAGTCGGTTGCAGTCGCTTGAATGTCCGGAATGCCGTTAAAGGTGTTCCTCTTTAGATATAATTTCAACTTGGGGAACAAGAAATAGCCACAGGGATATAAATCTCGGGAGTAAGGAGGATGATTGTTCACCACGACCACTTTGGACCACAGTCTTCTAATATAAGTAGACTGCAAATCGGCAACCTTTTCTTGAATCCTACATCTCTGCCCTCCATCACGTGATGGAAGGCAGATTTAGCGCGCCAAGCCGGTTTTTCTCCTCGTAATCTCTCTCCAGATTCCCGCCGAAACATCGTCTGTCTGCGTTTGTGTTGAGTTGACCGTACTTTTACTTTGCCAATAAAGATTACCGCCAAAATACGGCACCCTTTTGACGATGAAAGCAAAAGATGTTGGATTCAAAACCTTCCCGTAAGAACAATGGAATTGGGAGTCTACTTATATTAGAAGTCTGTGCTTTGAACGCCAGAAACTCCCGCACAATGATCGAAGTGTGTGCTGGTGCGTTGTCGTGTAAGAAATGCCAACTGCCTTGCTGTCGGACATGAAAGGCTTTAAAACTTCCAAATAGCAACGTCCAGTAGGAGTAGTACTTAGTACCTTTATAATATACATATAACTACTTAAAAGGTGGCACAAACATATAAAATTATTATTTAATGCAACCCTGAGATCTTCCGTGAATCCATTGAAATGTTACTTAGAAGTGATAATGTTTGTAAAGATGTCCTTTCCTATAATATTCCCGCAATTTGGTATAATATCCTAAATATTTCCAGACCTACTGATAATATGAACTGATCTTTTAACCCCTCTGCAGAGAAATGGACTGAACTCCGCATGCGCATGCGTACTATTTTTGTTTTTGTTTTTAAAATGTATTTCTATTCAATCAGTCATCTTTTTTCCCTTTGAAAATGAACGCGTGTGTTTTCGAAAAATCTCAGGGTTACATTAAATAATATTTTTATATGTTTGTGTCATCTTTTAAGTAGTTATAATTATATTATAAAGTTTATTAATAACAAGGTGAAAATTTCCTTCACGACACTAGTGTTTAAAACAGTGTTTTGACTCTATTGTACTTACAAGGAAGGTCTCCATACGGACATATTCAGAAAAATCTGAAAAAAATACAGAGTGTTCTTCTCATGTGGATATGTATGTTTATAAAAAAAATTTTGGCGGAACCTCGATAGAACGTTCGTAAAAAAATAATAAAAATTTCGTTTATTTGGTGATTTATCATCGGTTGGCGATGAAATGAAATTACGAAAATTACTTTTTTATGTCGAATACTCTTTAAGGTAAAAATGTTTCATATTGAACTTGTTTAAATAAGTTTAATGCAAACAACTTTCGTTTTGTCAGTTTTAGTTTAATTTAACTATAGTTTTGTCATATATATATATATCTATATATATATTTATAATGAAAGTTAAATATCAAATTTTAGGAATTAAAACAAAATAAAAATAAATTAAAATTGTTTCAATATCTCAAAATTAAGTCCAATCGAGCACTGTCGATTCAATTGTGTTGCTATGGAAACGACGAATTCTTTTATATCGAAATGAATAACTGGTAAATAAATCTTGCCTTTATTTTGGAATATGCTTAAATATATGAAAGCACTTTTTATGTATGAAATTATTTTTGAAGTAATAAAATTAAATAACAAGCAACATAAATATGTAATACGAAAAATTGTATTTATTAAACTCTCTCATTGTTTATGTTTCAATTCATTAAATACTTTTTACAGGCATTCTAAAAATCAATTAACAAACAATTTTCAGGTGCATTAAAATCGTTTGCTTTTGGCGGGGAAAAGTACTGCTCGCCAAATCGCGTGACGCTTTCGTCTTTTCACGCCAAATACTCGAAAGTATTTTATTTTTTTTTACAGACTTTCTACTGTAATACCGCCGCTAAATTTGACGGATCCTTTATTACATACATAAGTAGTTTAATTGGTATTTTTTTTCAAAATATTCTGAGTATGCCCAGTAAGGAGACCTTCCATGTTAGTACCTTCAGAATGAACTCCTCGTTGAATGATGCCTTCGCGAGCTCCGACCTGAGCACATTACACTGTTGTTACAACAAACCGTATGCACTTTGCAACACACAACAGATAGCAACGTGAAATAGTATCGCTTTACAAGAAGAAATATAGTCGTGCTTTCGACATCACCTCCGAGCACGCAACGCCATCTATCGGCAGGTAATTTAACCAGTCCGGGAAATTTTGGGACGGACTGTGTACATATAGTATATACATATTGCTTTAAGTATTTCTCCTAGATTCCTTAAATATTCGCCTTATAAATTATAATTATATATAAAACAATATATTTCCAATCTTACAAAGGAATATTTCAAAAAAATCTTTCGTTTTCACCATTGGGCATTTCTCGTTGTCAACAAGATTTTGCACGGCATATGTTGCTTTGTTTTATCAAATCTCTTGCATAACAAGATGCTTATGCAAAAGAAATTTATGTCTAATTTTATAGTATTTTTTAAAGGAATAATTGAATAAATAATAAATATTTTTATTTGAAATAGTCTCAAAACAACTTTAGCTATTTTGTCTTATATGTATAGAAAAAATTAATATTTTTAGATTAAAATTCACGAATTCCATTGTAGTTTCCCCAAAATCTTTGAATCCGAGGTACGCATGCATGAATACTAGTGTATGCATGAATAAAAACTATAATTGACATTTTGCATACAAAGTGAATTGTGGAACACATAAATGTCTTTGTTGTAAGGGGGCGTACTTGGAAAGTCTATGAATTTCCACATAATTTATGCACAAATATTACATGCTTAAATATTACATAAGCTTCTATTAGAACAAGCGCAAGGGATAAAATTATTTGATAGAAGTGCTGTGAATTGAAAAAGTTAAAAAACTAATTTATAATTCCATAAAAAATTACTTTGTTTAATTGCTTAGTGAAGTTAATTAATCAAAGTACTTAAATGAATACAGATACTGTGCTAAATTTGCTCAAGGCTAGCAAAAGTTGTAAATAAATACGTAAAGAAATGAAACATTAAATATTATTTAATTATTAATAGCTATTATTATTATTAGTTAAATATTGTTAATAAATCAATTTACTTATTAAAACTATTTAATTTAATTGCTTGAATAAATGCAGATACATTGCTAAATTGACTCAAGGCTAGACAAATTTGTGAATAAAATACCTAAAGAAGTCAACCAATTCAAATAAAATAAGCGTTTTAGGAATTTATTATTCTATGTTTACCGTTGAAAGAATAGATATTCTTAATACTTTATCAATGTTAAACATTTTCTTAATGTGGAAATACATTGTCTTCAAACATTTTCATTCTAATGATTGTTATTGTTATTATTATCGGTTAATTCATAAAGTTGTCTCTGAAACTTTTTTCGTGGCTTTGACGTGATAAATGTAATCAACTTTATAATAAAAGAGAACCTTAATTGAAAAAAAAAGCCACTATGATTCATATGATTCAACTTTATTAAATTTTATGCTCCAAGAGAAGACCTTTCTATAAAAAAATATATAATTTAAATGTTTTAGGGCACAAAGTTCTAATAGAAATTCTTTTCATAGTATAAACTCCATATAATATATTCTATCTACCATAAAAGCCTTATTCTTCTGAACATTTAAACCGCTTTCTCAATTAAAAGCCTAAAGTCTTTCTATTTATTATTTTTATCTTTTCTCCTCTAGAAAGTGCAAAACTCATCAACCAAAAGAGGAATAAAGCGAGAAGGAGAAATTTCAACATTTCTGTTTTTCTCTTTTGGCATCAGCTTGAAAAATGCTCCAGAAAAATCGTCTGCTAAATTAACCGAGAGCTGAGAGTGTGTGCTTTCACAAATTTATTTTTTCCTTAATTTTATCTCTGCTTCGTATAACTAGAAGAAAAAAAATTACCAAATTTGATTAATGACATTAAGCGAGTGGGATTTACAGTAATTAGCGAAGATGTGTAGTCGTTAATTTTAACCAGGAGTTACAAATACCCATAAAAAAAAGTGCAGTTGTTAATTATTGGAGAAATAAACATCTAACGGGAGGGGGGATTTTTTCTTTTTTTTGTGTGTGTGTGTGTGTGTGGAATCTAATGAACGTAAAAAAAAAAAACATATTTATTTTCTGAAATAACCTTTTGCTTTTTCATCACCAATAATCTACAAAACTTAATGGTTACGTGAAAAAAATCATAATTGATATTACCTTATCAATTCTAATTTGAATATATGAGGTATGATTTTAAAATCATTGTACAGGATTTAGAAAATTAAAAGAAGACTTTGTTTATTTTTAGAAAATTATGATTTTAATGTAAGTCCATAAAAAATACATGAATGGAGAAATAAATGCACTTGTATTTTTAGAATGTTTTAGGTTTTTTGCTTATCTACTATTTAGAATGATTTTTTATAAAAATATTTTATTTTGAATTGATGCAAATAAATTTCTTATGGGTTTTTATGTGTTATAGACATTGTTATTTCACATTAAAATAAATTTTTGCTGTTAAAAAAGAAAAAAAAAGAAACTGCGAAAGATTTTTTTAAAAACTTTTGTAAGGTTGGTGGCAGCCTGATGTGTTGTATTTGTACTACATGAGATCTTTCGATTTTGTTGGGAGGGAGAAGAAATCTATCTGCATTTAGAAAAAACTTAAAGTTAACTTTATTAAATATCATTTTATTTAAAAATTATAATTTTAATTATTATAAATTTAATTTTATTATATATATATATTTTTTTACAGTAAGTAAGAATTCATATTTACAAAATAGGCTAACTGAAAACTGAGTGTTTTTCTTAAAGCTGTTGTTTTTTGTCTTTTTGCTGCTGAAAAAAATAAAAACCTGTGAGGGAACCAGATGCGTTGCATATTTGTATTACATGAGATCTTTCGATTTTGTGAGGGGGGAAAATAAATCTATCTGCATTTAGGAAAAATCTTAAAGTTAACTTTATTAAATATTATTTTATTTTAAAATTATATTTTTAATTATTATAAATTTAATTTTATTATTTTTTTATAGTAAGTAGGAATTCATATTTACAAAATGGGGTAACTGAAAACTGTGCGCTTTTCTTAATGCTTTATGCTCTTTTTGCTGTTGAAAGAAAAAAAAAAAAAAACCTGCGAAAGATTTTTTTTTTTTTTCTGTAAGTTTGGTGGAAACCAAATACGTTGCATATTTATACTGCATGAGATCTTTCGATTTTGTGAGGAGTAAGAAGAAATCTATCTGCATTTAGAAAAAACTTAAACTTAATTTTATTAAATTTTATTTAATTTTTAAATTTAAATTTTAATTATTGTAAATTTTACTTTATTAATTTTTAGTAATAAGTAGGATTTTATATTTGCAAAATAGGTTAATAGAAAGCTGGGAAAATTGTGTTTTTCTTAATGCTGTTATTTTTGGCTCTTTTTTTGTTGTTGAAAAAGAAAAAAAAAACTACGATTTTTTTTTAATTATTTTTATTGTAGAGTTGATGGCAACCGGATGTGTTGCATATTTGTATTGCATGAGATTTTTCGATTTTGTGAGGAGGGAGAAGAAATCTATCTGCATTTAGAAAAAACAAACTTATTTTTATTAAATTTTGTTTTATTTTTAAATTTATTTTTAATTATTGTAAATTTTACTTTATTAAATTTTAGTAATAAGTAAGATTTTATATTTGCAAAATAGGCTAATTGAAAGCTGTGAAAATTGTGTTTTTCTTAATACTGTTATTTTCGGCTTTTTTTTTTTTTTTTTTTTTTTTTTTTTTTTTTTTTTGTTGTTGAAAAAGAAAAAAAAACTACGATTTTTTTTTAAATTATTTTTATTCTAGGGTTGGTGGCAACCGGATGCGTTGCATAGTTGTATTGCATGAGATTTTTCGATTTTGTGAGGAGGGAGAAAAAATCTATCTGCATTTAGAAAAAACTTAAACTTAATTTTATTAAATTTTATTTTATTTTTAAATTTAAATTTTAATTATTGTAAATTTTATTTTATTAATTTTTAGTAATAAGTAGGATTTTATATTTGCAAAATAGGCTAATTGAAAGCTGTGAAAATTGTGTTGTTCTTAATGCTGTTATTTTTTGCTCTTTTTCTTGTTGAAAAAGAAAAAAAAACTTCGAAATTTTTTTTTAATTATTTTTATTGTAGGATTGGTGGCAACCGGATGCGTTGCATATTTGTATTGCATGAGACTTTTCGATTTTGTGGGGAGGGAGAAGAAATCTGTCTGCATTTAGAAAAACCTTAGTTAATTTTATTAAATTTTATTTTATCTAAAAATTATTTTAAATATTATTTTTTTAATAGTAAGTAGGAATTTATATTTACAAAATAAGATAGTTGAAAATTGTTAAAATTGTGTTTTTTCTTAATGCTGCTTTTTGCCCTTAATGCTGTTAAAACAGAAAAAAAAACCTGCGAAAGATTTTTTTTTTTTTTTTTTTTTTTAATTTTGTTAAGTTGGTGACAGCCGGGTGCGTTGCATATCAGTATTGCACGAGATCTTTCGATTTTGTGGGGAGGGAGAAGAAATCTATCTCCATAGGCCATTTAGAAAAAAAACTTAATCTTAATTTTATTAAATTTTATTTTATTTTTAAATTATAATTTTAATTATAATAAATTTGTATGATTATTATTTTTGTTTTAATAAATAGGAATTCATACAAAATAGGCTAATTGAAAACTGTGAAATTTGTGTTTTTCTTAATGCTGTTACTTTTCGCTGTTGAAAAAGAAAAAAAAACTGATAAAGAATTTTTATTTTAAATTTTGTAAGGTTGATGGCAACCGGTCCGTTGCATTGTATTGCGTTGCGTTTGTTTTGCATGAGTTGCATTTGGTGGTGCAACTCATGCATGGTCCGTTGCATTTGTATTGCATGAGATCTTTCAATTTTGTGGTGAGGGAGAAGAAATCTATCTCCATTTTAAAAGAACCCCTTAAATTTAATTTTATTAAATTTTATTTTATTTAAAAATAAAAATTATAATTATTATAAATTTAATTTTATTAATTTTTCATAGTAAGTAGGAAATTATATTTACAAAATAGGCTAATTAAAAACTGTGAAAATTATGTTTTTTTAAATGCACGTTTTCAATTACATCACTTTTGTAGGTAAATTTCTTTTGTTTTTTAAACATTTTGGCCCTGACTTTAATTTGAGAACTGGTGGAATGAAAATATTTGAAAATGACGCCATTCTAGCCCAATTGTAGAAAAATCTATTAACCTTTATGAATTAAAATGCATGATTTCTTTTTAAAATGATGTATTGTTTTCCTCTTTATCATTTATTACTATTATGGCTTTTGGGAATGGGATTAAACGCCATCTAGTCATTAAAAATATGATTAAAAATATACTTAAATTTTAATTTGAAAATGGCATTAATAAAGGTCTAATTAATTGTCATTATTTACTTTTTACTTTTGTACTCATAAAAAGGAAATAAACCTACTACTATCTATTGAATTTATAACAGAAATTTCCTTAACTTTTTAAAAAACGTGTAATTTTAAAGAAAAAATAAAGTGATTATTCTTCAGCTTATAGCATTGATATATACTTATTGCATGCCTATTCGCGCATTTTTTCTCAATATTACTCATTTTCACACGTAATTGACTATCGTGTATTCAAATTTTGACGTCTTTGGAGAAAAACAAAACTCTTTATTACTATTATGGCTTTTGGGAATAGTACTAAACGCCATTTAGTCATTAAAAATATGATTAAAAATATATTTAAATTTTAATTTGAAAATGGCATTAATAAAGGTCTAATTAATTGTCATTATTTACTTTTTTACTTTTTTATTCATAAAAATGAAATAAACCTACTGCTATCTATTAAATTTATAACAGAAATTTCCTTAACTTTTAGGTAGCTTTCACTACAAAAAGCTACCTATTGCAGCCGTTCGGAGGAAAGCGATTTCAAAAAATTTTGGTATATTTTCATCGATCATCACCCCCAGACCTCGAAACCACCCTCCGTTCAAAAGTTGATATATATATATATATATATATATATATATCCATATATAACCATTAATTAAACATTACCGACCATCATCGAAAACCGCAATATTGTGAATGAAATGACAATAAAAATGGATACCACAAACCTATAATATACAACTGTATGTATAAAATATAGTGCCTTATACTTAATTACAACAATTAATATGGAAGAAAAAAAGAAGAATATGGATACCGAAAAAAATAATTGAAAAACTTATATATTGAATTACGTTTTCAAGAGTACAGAAATATATATAAATATCTGATCTTTGTCACAGTGTAACTCTCGTATTTATGAACCGATTTTGATGTAACTTCGTGTTACATAGTGCATACCAATGCCTGGACCGAGTTCGTTGGCCAGCTTCATCCGCCATCTTGTTTCAAAATGGCGGCCATTTAATTTTTTTTTAATTTAAAATTTGAAATGTGGTACCAAAAAATTAAAAATTGAAAAATGTTTTTTCTTATGTGTTTGACCTTGATACAAAGATTCCAGAGCATTTTCTGTTTCGTCTATATCTTAAAAAATGGCTGAGTTATAGCACTTTGAATTTCTAGCTTGGCTGATATTTTAAAACGACCTAATTTTATTCACGCGATAACAGGCGCATTTATGAATCGATTTGGATATACCTCGGCGTGTACATAATACGTACCAATGTTTCGACCGAGTTCGTTCGCCAGCTTCATCCGCCATCTTGTTTCAAAATGACGGCCATTTAAAAATTATTTAAAAATTTTAAATTTAAAAAGATTTTTCTTGTATGTGTTTGACCTTAATACAAAGATTCCGGAACAGTTTTTGTTTCGTCTATATCTAAAAAAATGGCTGAGTTATAGCATTTTGAATTTCTATTGTGGCTGACATTTTGAATCGACCTAATTTTTGTCACGCGATAACAGGCGTATTTATGAACCGATTTCGATGTAACTTGGTGTGTACATAGTACATACCAAGGTCTCGACCGAGTTCGTTGGGCAGCTCCATTCGTCATCTTGTTTCAACAGGGCTGCCATTTAAAAAAAATTAAATTTTAAATTTAAAATGAGTTATCAAAAAATTGAAAAATGAAAAAGATTTTTTTATGTGTTTGACTTTGATACAAAGATTCCGGAGCAGTTTTTGTTTCGTATATATCTTAAAAAATGGTTGAATTATAGCACTTTGAATTTCTAGCATGGCTGACATTTTGAAACGATCTGATATTTGTCACGTGATAACACGCGTATTTATTAACCTATTTCGATGTAAGAAGGCATGTGGATAGTATATCGTAATGTCTCAACTAAGTTCGCTGGTCAGCTTCATCAGCCATCTTGTTTCAAAATTAAGGCCATTAAATTAAATAAAAAATTATATTTAAAGTGAGGTGCAAAAAAATTACAAATTGAGAAAGGTTTCTTTCTTAAATATTTGACCATGATATAAGGATTCCGGAGCATTTTTTGTTTTGTCTTTATCTTAAAAAATGACTCAGATATAACAGTTTCAATTTCTAATGTGGGTGGCATTTTGAGAAATCTGATTTTTTGCCTGCGACCGCACTTGTATATATCAACCGATTCCGATGTGAGTGAGCATGTGCACAGGAATTACTAAGGTCTCGACCAAGTTTACTCGTTAGCCTCATTCACCATGTTGTCTTAAAATGGCAGGACCTTCAAGATATCGCCGAATTTCGCAACCAAATATAAGTTACTTTAAATAAAAGCAGCTTGGATAAAGCTGACTAATTTCGCGAAATTCTCATTCATAATGATTTAGTATTGAATCTCCTATAATCGATTTCCACTAAATTGAGCTTCGTGTGTTTGAATAATATAAGCTTGCTTTTTAAAAATAAGGAATATGAAAGCTACCTCTTCCTCCCGACATCGGCCGGAGGGACTTTTTAAAAAATGTGTAATTAAAAATAAATAAATAAATAAAGTGATTATTCTTCAACTTGTAACATTGATATATACTTATTGCATGCCTATTGGCGCATTTTTTCTCAATATTACTCATTTTTACACGTAATTGACTATCATGTATTCAAATTTTGACGTCTCTGGAGAAAAACAAAACGCGATAAGATGACAATTTACAAAATATATAGTTTTACTATGTTACTTTAAAAACTTATTTAAATTTCTCGTAGATTGGCCTATTCTACCCACCACTAAAACGAGGTTGGTTCAACAAAAATTATTCATGAAAATCAGAGCATTCGTTCAAAAGTTATGCGTAGAAATGCTTTAAAAACATATGCATGGTGATACTGTGACGCAAATAAAAAACTATAACTTTTAATGGAAGGAACAAAATACTCGTTTTATTCACCATTAGAAAAAAGAAAATTCTAAAGAAAAGTACAAGAAACAATCAAGATCATTCATAATAACTTCTTCCCGTGGCGATGCAGTGGTCTAGCTGCTAGCTAGGCGCTTCTGAAAATTCTTCAAGATGGCCTCTACAGACTGTTTCCGGCGTGATTTCGGTCCAGGCTTTTTCCAGAGCGTGTTTCAAGGAATCCAGGGACTTGTGCTTGATTGTACGGACTTTTTGCTCCAGGATCCCCCAAACAGCGAAGTTTGTTTGGGGGGGGGGGGGGGCTGTTGGAGGAATGCAGAGTTAACCTTTGCACACCATTTCTTTTTGCAAGGCAGTGAATTAATATCAGCGGAAATAGCAATTGGACAACAAAAAAGCACGAGGAACATGAATAAAACAATCGCATAGTCAAAAAAGCGAAAAACATTAAACTAAATTGACATTTTCACCACGTCATAGTATTTATGTGTCACCCTGTATACAAAATAATTGTATGAACCTCATTTGTTGGAAGCCGGTAAATTAATAATAATATCTCGTGAATAAATTTTAATTTCAATATGTCGAGAGTTATTACGACACTTTAGAATCCTTACGAATGATTAGTGTTTTTTTTCCATCCATAATTCACTTGTATTCTTGAAGGAATTTCGTGAAATTTAAACACATAGTCATATTTTAGTATAATAAATTCAAACGCTAACTTCTTGTTTACATGCAAATTTTGTATTTTTTCTATTTTCAGAAGACGATATGAATTATTACATTTGTAAGTGAATTTTGTTACTGAGCCAACTAAAATTTCATTTTAGTTCACTCGGAGAAATAAAAGGCAATTTTTCATTTTATCATCGTCTCAAAACACAGCAGCTGTGTCCCAGATTATATTGAATGGCAGCCATGACTGAAATTGGATGTAGGATTTTTATCGTTCTCTTGATCCCCCTCTCCCTCACTCTCACACACATTTTAGCTATCTATCTGTCTCTTTATCTAATTTTGAGTGCTTTCATCTGTGTCTACGTATGATCATATAACAATAAGTCAACGCCGTTTTAATTTATTCTACCCAGCACAAAAATGTGAAACTTTCTGATGCATTCGCGAAATCATATTTATCTGCAAGAAATTTGCAGACATTAGGCTCAGTTTAGACGGAAAAGTGCTCCCTCTTCTTCAAGTACGATTATCCTCTATTCTTATCTAACCATTTGTGGTTAATAACAGAAGGATGCGGAGATTCAAAAATGTAAATAGGCGGAGATGAGGAGATAAATTTGAATTTCTCCTGCAAAATGATATTTCAGTATACTTGAAGCGCAGTTAATAATGAAAGGCTCTGCCTCCTCACAACAAACACACCGGCAGTTGAAGTCTATGTCTGCTTGGACCTTCTATCCCAAAGGATTGAACAGTGTTTGTCAGTTTCCTGTAAATGGCGTATCCATCTTGAGTTCTACACTGTAAAAAAAACGACATTTTTACAGTACAAAGTACTGTTCATCTCGCGCACAAACTCGATCACAGTGAATGTGCTGTATCTTTCTTTGATTTCCTGACTATATTAACATGGAAAATACAGTAGTTGCGTAAAATTAACAGCACAATGTACTGGCAATTTGGACGTCAGCAGTTTGTGCTGTAAAAAAATGCGTCCAAATTGCCAGCACATCGTGCTGTTAATTTTACGCAACTACTGTATTTTCCATGTTAATATAGTCAGGAAACCAAAAAAAGATACAACGTGATCGAGTTTGTTCTGGCAAATTTACAGTGGTTTTTTTTACAGTGTATTTAATTGTTCCCCTATAAAACCTTTTTCCTCATTGCCGCGTCCCGAAAATTTGCTTAAAACGCCAACTTTGGCAACATTTTCTGAAAGACCTAAGACCTTTGCAATAAAATTGAAAATTTCGTTCTTTTTCTTGGTATCCGAATAAGAATACCCGCATATTTTTTTGTTCATGAATAAATATAATTACAAGAATGTATCAGAAAGTAGCCAGTTTGGATTTCAGGGCAACCTTAAAGTGTGCTTGAGGTTTAACATAGCTGGCCCATATGAAAGTCATCTCACCCCACCCCAACTTCGAAAATAACCACCTGAAATTCGAGTTAGTACTTGGTTTCGTTTTCGGCAAGTTTCGGTCCAAAATATGAGCTTCGCTGAAAAGAGTGTCGAATTTTCGGCTCAAACAGAAACTACAGGTCACGGGTCTCGGGTCTTGTAAAGGTATACATCTCTAGAATATAGAAGAACCCTAACACTTGCCCGTGGTTATTTTGTGTATTTTCTGTTTACAAAATGTGAGCATAAAATTTATATATGTGCTTTCTGTGTGAAAAGTACCAGGAATTGTTAAATAAAACACAAAAAAATTAATTTATTCTCAAAATTTATTTTGTAACCTTGAAAGTAGACCCTATAGAGTCCAATATAACTATACAGTGCTTGACACAATCCTCCATACATTTTTAGTATACTTATTGGGGTATGGCCTCCAGCTTCCTCAACGAATTTTCTTTAATGGCCTCAATTGACTCAAAACGCCTTCCTCGAAGTGGTAATTTTAGCTTCGAGAACAGGGAAAAGTCACACAGAGCCATATCACGCGCTTACGATTGTCGGTCGGTGATATTCGTTCCGTTTTTGGCCAAAAATTCTTGCACAAACAGCAACATTGTGCAATGGTGCATTATCGTGGTGCAATATCCACAAGAAATTTCGTTGATTTTTAAGATGTTCGGCACATGAAATTTCATTTGAAACACAAAATTTAAACAAATTCTTTGTTCAACTAATTTTTTCATTGTCAAAAATCCTAGAGCACTCAAAACTAATGACTAAAAAAATAGCTGCTGTAAACACACGTCAAAAATGACGCTTAAAATCCGTTTTAAAACTCGGCATAGCTGTACTCGCTTACAGAAAAAAAACTGTCATGATATCTTTTAAATGATAAATTTCGGGTACTTTTTACAGAGAATGCATATCTTCATAAGTATGTGCAAAAGTAACTTTGTAGACCGGTATGTTCGTTTGTGAATAATTGATAATATATTTGCATGTATGCAAATGCATACATTAATAACTTAAATTGTTAATCTGTGGAGTTTCATTTTCGGCCGAAGCTTGGCTAAAGATAAATTCGGTTTCTGTTCGGCTGAAAAACACGCGCGAGTCAGTCACTATATAAAATGTTGAATGTTAAAATGTAAAAATTATAAAAAGATAATTGCTTTTTATTGAAAGTTTAGTTTTCAAAATTCAAAATTTTTGTAATTTTTCTTTTTCAGGGCTATTTTCGGATTTTATCATGTTAGTTTGCGCGAGGATAAATTTATGCAAATTCTATAGAATTTATTTCGTTTACGAAAACCTTTTTATCTATACCTTTTAATCTAGAAATATGTGGAACATACATCATAAATAAGTGCCTTAATTGGAAATTTTCTAAGTGTGATACACCTACCTAATTCTACGCAACATTAAAAATGTTTGCAAAGCATCCAAAGTATCGTTTATCCTGTCCAAATATATAATACTAGAGTAAAAACAATAGCTTGGAGTTATTTTTTTAATTAAAAAAGATACTGAACATGTCGTAAGCATTATCTCTATAAAAATCGAATCGGAAAATATTTTCAGATAATTGCTGTTTCTCAGGAAGCATTAGAAAGTATTCGCAAGGGAAATTACTATATTTATAATATTTTCTTGGCCGAAAAGATCTGTAAATAAGAAATAACCCATATCAATTTTATAACATTTAGCTATGCTTATATTTTTGTGGCTTCCGAGGATGCATTTTTTATATAATTAGAAACGTGTTCATAGAGGTTTGCACGGGCCGGAATTTCCAGCCCCGGTCCGTGCAAAAATTAATGAAAACAGACCCGAATCAATTTCACCAGGAAATTCCGATTTTTCTTAATGTACAATTAAAATTTTTTCTAGAATATTACATGCATATTTATAGGGAAATTTAACATTAAAGATTACTATACGAGGGTGCATCAATAAGTTTTTGCCCTCACATAGAAATAATTGAGTGAAATTTATGAAATTGCTACATTGTATTAGTCCTATGCTATATCGTCACCGTGCACGATATCAACACATTTCTACAAACAGTATTTCAAAGAGAGGGGGGGAGGATGTATTCCAGGAAGCGCGATAGTAGACCCAAAAGGGGGGTATTTTCTAACTCTTGCCGACCCCCACATGTGACATATTTTTGGAACGGCATGACCACTTATTCATGTTATGCACTACCGATCTCCTAACCCCAAATTTTCCACCGGCATGAATGATGTCCACAAAATTTGGAAAAGTGCCCCCCTAGAGGAAAATTTGGGGGGACGGGCTCGGTAGGTGCATAGCAACAATAAGTTGTCACAGGCCTTTCGAACAATATGTCGCATGCGGGGGTCGGCAAAGGTTAGAAAAATGTCCCCTTTTTGGGTCTACTATCGCGCCTCCTAGAATACATTCTCCTCTTCTCTTTGAAATACCGTTTGTTGAAATGTGTTACTGTGCGAGGTGACTACATAGAAAAGGACTAATACAATGTAGCAATTTCATAAATTTTACTTAATTATTTCTATGTGAATGCAAAAACGGATTGGTACACCCTTGTATCTTTTAGATTACTATATGTTCACAAGCCATAGAATGCAGAATAGCATCAGTATCGGCCCGCCATGTAGACCCAGTATGTAGAAAGAAAATGTAAGCCTGATCCTGGCCCGGACCGGGTCTGCTGAAATAATTAATTCATGATTCAGACACGATGCAACTGCTGCTCTACGCACATGTTACATTTCTGTACTAACGTCAATCTAGCATTGGTTCGTGCAGCACTTATTTACACCTTTCCTCCTCCCAGTCACGTCCATTGAAAATTGTTCACATTTTGTTGGCTTAGTTTGATCCTTTTAAATTTTATATAGGGCCTAACTTTTTCATCGACTCGAGCCGGCCCGTTAAAAGAAAAAAAAAAAAAAAAAAAAAGTCTTCAACGGCCCGGCCGTTGGAAATTTTTCCTTTCATTTTGCCGGGCCTCGTTCAGACTTATAAGTGTTCATACACTGTAAAACAGAAAAATGTTTCATAATCTGTCAAAATATAATGTAACCACGGACGAAAATATGCAGTTGCTTTTTTCGAGTTGCCTATGAATCCAAAAAGCGTCCTTTATCTTTTGAAACCTCAAAAGCCAACATAATTTCGCGATTTAACCCCTTCGGGACGGGAGCCTTTTACGAAATTTTTAATCTTTTGTCACCGTTTTTTGAAAACAGAAATTTGTATCTTGTTGAATCGAGAAAATACGCTGATTAAATAAGGCAAATTTTGCAGTAAAATTTTACTGGTGAGGAAAAACAAGGATTATGAGTGCTTCATGCGACACGTATACGTGTCGCTCGTCCCCAAGGGGTTAAAGAAGCATTTCTAAAAGCAAAGTTTCTTTTGCTGCCACTAATTTTCGGAAACGTTTACGGGTACTTTTTACAGTGTATTAATCAGCTTTCTCAAACCCGAATATCGGTTTTTAGGTTGCTATAATTTCTCAAGTGAATATTCTCAGCTGCGTAACCGAATTTATACATGTAAAGGAAACAAAACAGTATTAGTTTTAATGCTAATGTTAATTATGTTAATTTATTATGTTTATCTGTAAATACGATTGTTGAACATGGAAATGTTTACTTGAGAATTGATATTATCCAGAAATTTCTTATATTCCGGGTTAACCCTTTCAAGAGAGGTGATCACACGGCGAACCACCTAATTTTAATCCAAAATTGACAAACGTCCCCAAGAATATTTTAATAAAATTTTACTTTTGTAATGAAAGTTTAGCAAAACAAGTTTTTATTTTCTAAGAAATCCATCTGTAAATTCTGATGTCAGTCAATCATTTCATCATTTTACGAACAGAGTTTTTTTTGCGTCTGAAAGTGTTCGGAAAACTGATTAATACACTGTAAAAACTGATCGGAAACGTCTCCAAAAATCAGTGGCAAAAAAAAAACTTTGTTTTTATAAATACTTCTATGTAATGGTTCTTTGCCGATAGGATGATAATTATCACTCAAATTTTAGTCCACCAGACATAAAAATTGCAAATAACCGCTCTTAGTTGATATGCTGCCACCACCAGTATAAGTACGTGATACCGGACTCAGTGAGAGAAGGTTGATAACTAATTCTTCAAATTACATTATGATAATAGTTTATTTACAACATATTTACATTAAAAGACATCACTATATACATTTATACGTTGGGATATAGCAGATCCTGCTCGACATTATGTTACACATTAAGATATTACCTTCATACTGTGTAATATTATTAAATTACCCTCTTCCCTTTTCAATTTACCGTACTCAGCTAGACTTACCGGATAACCACACAGGTATCCCCCGCATTCTTGTACACAGGAGTCAATACTTTCCTAAAGAACACCTTTCACCTCCAACGCACGACTCAAGACACTCCACACAAAACTGACTGCTCTCACTTCAACTTATACCTTCCTAAAAACATGGGGTCTTCCCTGTAAAATTAAGGGCGATTTACCCCTGTGAAATCCCAGACAATCCAAGTTTCCTTTCACGCTTGCTCAGTGACCAGGTATCACAAGAGATTTTCTTTGTTCCTCCTTCTTTCTTCTCCTTGTTATTCATCCTGCGACATAAAAAGAAACATTTTCTGGTATTGCCTTATTTACAATCGAACTTTTTATTCAGTAGAGATAGGAATATAATAGCACTCATTACAATCCCAAAGATAAGAAAAATGTTTCCCTAACCCAAGTACAGTAAACTCCTGATTATCCGCGAAATTGAGTGGCGCGATTGTCGAGGATAAGTCTATTTCGTGGATAATCCACAAAAATTTGAAAAAGAGAACAAATCAACACAAATATGCACTTGAACAATTTATACGCACAATGGGTAACGCAAACATACTTATTACTTGAGGAATAATAAAATTATTCACTACTTATAAACTTGTAGATTTACTTCTTCAGAAAAACAGTCAAAAGTTTTTTTTTTTTTTTTTTTTTTTTTTTTTTGTATTGAAACACTCTTTATTTGGGAATGAAGTTTTTTAGCACTATTTTATCACAAAGTGACGCGTCATCTTCTTCCTCTAGATACTGAATAAGGCCTTCAACGTGAGCTAAAGCTGCGTCGTGACTCTTCTTCTTTTGTACCTTGCCATCCTCTACATTACTCTCTTCCAAATTCATACCTAACACTTCTTTTGCAATTTGTTCATCAGTTACACGCTCGAAACCTGAATCGTTAGTGTCACAATTAATCCATTCAATGATATTATCTTCATCGACATTTTCTCCACCAGCAACAGATTTTGCTAAATTCGCTAAATCATGAACGGAACTTCTTCTTCTTCTTCTTTTTCAGATTCTAGTAGAGATTTTTCTATACTTGGCAAAATCTTCCGCCAGGACTTCACTAATGTTGATTTCTGAACCGATTCCCAAGCACTGTTTACATCGTAAATGCTATCGAGAATCGTGTAATCTTTGAGGAAGCTTTTAAGATCATCTCCCTCTTTTCTGCTAGTATCTTTTCTTTTTTTCTTCCAATTCTTTCTGCCAGTAATTTCGATCTGTATTAATTGAAGCGATTATGCCCTGGTTCATAGGCTGGATAAAAGCTGTGACATTGGGAGGCAAAAATTTTGCAAAAATATTTCCATCTTCCGATTTCAATTGTAATTCTCCAAGGTGAGATGGGGCGTTGTCAATTAGCAATACAGCTTTCTGGGGTAAATTTTGAGGCGCCATTTGTTCTGCTTTGTGCACGTGACTGTTCCACATTTTCAAGTGGAATTTATGTTTAGTAAAAAGGGTCGAAAACTCATCTTACATCGTAGAAATAAGTTCCATCTCATGGTTGGGAAAGAAAAAAGAAAGAAAGAAAGAAATTTAGACTCGCGGATAATCGGTAGTTTACTGTATATAGAAAGTAATACATATAAATACAATAAAGAAAGAAAATACAATTTACAATAATTTTCATTAGAAATACGTTCATTAAAGCCATATACCTGACAGCTTCTTTAAATCTCGAAAACATACTCTATTATGATGTTTTATAGAGAGAAAAAAAGGCTTTTCGGAATCATGCGTAACTCGGTAAAGATTATTTTATATTTTCGTTCGTGGTTATAGTATATTTTCCCACGTTAATTTTTTTTTTTTTTTTTTTTTTTTTTTTTTTACAGTGAAATAGCACCAAAACAGCATTTGAAATTATTTGTTTCCCATTAAACTTGGGAAGGAGATAATTTTATTTGATTATTTTCTATGAGACAATCTGAATTTAAGGTAATTAAACATTAAAATAGAGATTTTGTGGATTTTCGAATCGCAGGAAAAAACGATTTCAAAACACTATCCATTAAAAACATGGTACATCCTTATAGGAAACTAGAAGAGAGCCCGTCAGAATGACGTGTTTGCATTTTTAAAAGAATGATATAGCATTGCATTATAAAAAGAATTATTGGAGTAATAAATTTTATCTTATCTGCCTAATAAGGTCAGGTGGGGCAAAATAGTTATAAAAACATTATTCCTTCACCATCTTCTTGCAATGGGCTTTCGTCTTCGTTCATTACATTTTTAAAAAATCTATAACCTTCAATTTCTCATAAATAAAAAAAAAAAAACTGTAAGACTTCAATTTCTAATAAATTTGTTAGATAATAGTAAAAATAAACAGACGTTATAAGCTTGAAAAATCAAATCAAAATAGTAAACATTCACTCGTAATGCCACTTGAAAGAATATATTTTTTAGCAATAACAATGGAGTCCTCAAGAGTCATTCACGGTTGTGAACAAAAAATTAAAACAGGCCGAATATAAAAATTCTAACAATATTGCATTTAATACACACCTTCGCTTGCCTTACATTTACATTTTTTAAGAAAGTTTTAATGCATGGAGTTCGTTCAGATCGCTATAATACCAATGAGCTCCATAGTCTACATTTTATTCGGAAATATTGATAATTAAACATTGTTTTTGAAATCGTGAAATGATTGCAAAAAGCACAGTAAAATGTTTTTAGTTTTGGATGTTCTATATTGCCATTGAGCAAAATTATTGAATCCATGGTTCATATTTTAATGAATCTCAAAGGAATGAATCACATACTTTTTACCATCGCTGATTGCTTAGGTGTTGCTATTTTCAGCACAAGATATATCGAAAGACATGCATATTTCGATGTAGCTCATCACTCAGGTTGTTTTTGTTTTTCACAATCTTTCTAAAAAGAATCTTATGCAGCTTTATTGAAAAAAATAAATCTCTAAAAATTAAAATAAAAGGCCTGATTTTAACGAAAGGTTATCTGGATCCTGATGAGTTCACTCCGGAAGTGTTATAGACTTAGCGCTATTATATATATAATATACGTCTATAAATATGTACAACAAACTACTCTTTTCAACATGTATAATCAAACTATTATGAAAATACGACAAAATGTCTACTAAGCAGGTATTTTGGTTATAATTCAGCATGCAAATGCAATTTATCATGGAAATATGTTAGGTTCATGATAGTGAGAGAAGCTTCTAACTTATTTATGCAAAGAACATTTTTCACACATTGTAATTACATGGTGTCTAAATTAAAAATTCTAATTAAATTTTCTGTGCCATAATGAATTTTGTGTTCGTAAATAAGAGGAACATTATTTAACAAGGGAAATTTGTGTGAAACCTTATGCAAACAGCTTAAATTTATGGTTACTTAGTAACAGTAATTATCGATCCTGAAATGCGGGTTTGCTATATGAACACTAATTATTATGTTATATTTTACAAACCAATCTACACAGAAATTCCCTCTGTTGCTTGACAATAGTCATTGAAATTTTTCAGATATTTATTCTGCATTTTCTACTTGAAAATAAATAAAATATTTTTGTTTCTTCTAAAAAAAGAGAAAATATTGTAATGTTACTTGTTATATGCATACTATTCGACATTTATTTTGTATTTTGTCTATAATTTAGTCAGCACTTTATCTTGAAAATATATTTTTAAGTTCATGAAAGCGAGAGAAGCTAACTCCTTATTTATGTGAAAAACATTTCTCACAAATTCTAATTACAAGGAGTCTAAATTAAAAATTCTAGTTAAATTCTGTGCCATACGCTGTTAAAAAAATTTCTGTGAAATTACAGAGAATCTACTAGTAATCCATTATCTTAAGTCTTATGTAAAATTACAGAAATTAGAAAAACAGAAATTCTGTTAAATAACAGTGAAATTATTGGTAAATTTACAGTAGACTCTATAAATTTACATCGATAAAAATATACAAGACTCTGGCAATAAATTTATTTAATTTATTGGTAATGATAATAATTTATTTTCGATACTAGTGAATTTTTGAACTTCGAAGAATTAGAATTTTTCGAGATGAATTTGAACTGCTGTACCATGTAAATTTTACAGCATTTATTTTTAGACGGACCGGGATTTGAGACGAACACCTTACTGCCTGTTCTATAGGAGCTGTTAGGCTAATGTCAGACGAACGTCTTTTTGCACGCTTTTTTCCGTACTTATCTTTCGTACACATGTTCGCTAGCATGTGTAGGGAAGAAAGCGTGCAAAAAGACGCTCGTCTGACATAAGCCTTACTACTATATGCAAAGGACGTCTTTTATGATTCAGCAGGGAAATACGTTTAATTAACTTTTAATAACCAAGCTTTATACACAAAGTGAATGAAACAATTGCAAAGTGATTGTCAATAAAAATCCCCGCTTTCGTTAACAATTCCAATAAAAGGCTGGGGAGGCTGGGGAGGGTTGACCCATTTTTTACAAAATGATTTTTTTTTTTTTTTAAATATTGAACTTAGAATAAAGTTTTATATATCATTTTATTCGTTATTTAATCAGTTATGAAAATAAAATTGTGACATAAGTGGAATATATAAGAAACTTTAAAAATGATTGATTTTAATCAGGAGAAAATAATGAATTAAGGCTTCTTACATGTAGGAGGCTTGGCCCAATTTATTTTATATTGAAATATTTGTTAATGGAAATAATTTCAGTTAAAAAAAATGGCAGAATAACTTTATGCTAGAGCGTTTAATTACTATTAAAAATTATTTGGGAAAATGTGATGCATAAACAAACTTAGAGGAAATTCAAGGCACTGGAAAAAAAAAAAATCCGTTTTAAACACCCACTTTTTGTGAGACTCGATCTGGCAACACTAGTAGCTACATAGTTTCGATTTATCTCCATGTGTTCATGTTGGTTAAATTTGTCTACATGCCTTATTAAAGTTTTTTGGTCAATGCTATGTTCTTTTATAACAGCATGAACACTTAACATTTCTTTCTTTCTTTCTTACTCACATCCTTTCGAATCTTTTCATTTCTTTCTATTTACCTACAGTAGGTAATATTTAAATGAAATAAAAGTTCCTATCATCTTTCCCATTTATATTTCATTAATTTTTTTCTTTCTTCAATAACAATTTTTCGCATCTATCTTTAATCAATTTCAAATTTTTTTCTTTCTATCACCTCATTTTACTGTCGCATTATGAAATGAATTTACAATCTTTTAAAAATATAACCCTTGACCCTTCATTATGTTGAGTGTATAATAAAAAGATTTCCAAAAACATCTAATTAAGGAAGCTTTGACCATCTGGTCAACCCCTCATATTATGGTGGGTCAAGCCTACCCACATTGCCACTTTTTAACGAATAACACATGGTGATGTTAAGCCTAATTTACTGTACAATCTTTCTACCTGGAATGAAAGCTCAATATTTCTGCATTACTTAAAACCTACTTACTTAAATTTCTATGATATATTTTATCTGAAAAAAATCTTACAAAATACTTCTAAAAAATACACCTTAAGTTGAAAACTCTTCGCAATTGATTTTTCCCCACCTGTTTCAATTATCTGCATGAAACAAAGACTATTGTTTGAGCATCCCAGTAGCTTTGATTGCCACCTATTGGTAAAACTCTGAAATTCTTTTAGATATGAAAACTGAAGGGTGGGTATGAAAACTGAAGGGTGGGTCCCACTCTCTCCTCCAGTCTCCCTACCCTCCCCAGTCTCCCTACATGAATTTCGTCTTTGTAAAGAACAAGAACACTATTAAAAGATTACACAATTTGTATCAAACCATATGCAAACTGCTTAAATTTATGATTGCATAGTTATCTACCGTCATTATCGATCTTGAAAGTATGAGACTTCTATATAAACCTAAATTCTCATATATACACTGTTGTCCAAAACTTAAGGGACGGTGGCCGGAAATTTCGATTGTACACGGTTTGTATAATATCTACTGAAATTCTTGACGAATTGTCCTTGAATTTCGAGGATGTAAAGAAAATGTTTGATTTCATATTTTCAGTGAAGATTTAATCGCTGGAACAATTAGGTGACCAACAATAAATTTATTAATAAAATAATATTTGCAATCATCCATGAAACAGAAAAAGCTCACAATGGTCTGTCACTGTAGGAAATTACTATGTGCGTCCTGTTAAACGTTTGTGTGCATTTGTGTAAGCATAGCACGCTTATTCCTGAAGGTGCTGATGTTTCTGTGAAAAATTTAAATGTTTTTTGTTTATAGCATACAGAGTTTACAACGAAATTCAACACCACTTTCCGAAAATATGAATCGAACAGTAGAAACAATATATTGCAATTAAAGCGTGAATATATTGAATACAGTCGAATTCAGTTAAGACGCGTTTCAAGGGAGAGGACGAAAGTCGCGTATTAAGCGGGATCGCGTATTAAGCGGGATTTGTATAATGTTGCAGGAACTGGGCTTAGTTACACATTGAATCATATAAATGAACTTTCGAGCTTCCATTTATATGTTTACGGTCGAAAATTGTGTCTTTTACGTATATTTAGAGGACCAAATGGAATAATAACGGAAAATAAATACGAATTTCAACATGGTTTTATTGTCGATTAATGCGCAGCAACCAAAACTAAAACAACAAAAATAATTTTCCTTACTAGACTAATTTTTTCTTCTATATATATATAACAAGTTGGAAATATGCGGTGCAAAAAATATTTATAAAACTAGTTATAGTACGAATCCACCTCATTTGCCACGTTTGACGGCCAATTTCCAACTTGTTCATTAAGTAATACCAGGCATAAAAGCCTCAATGGATAACCTCATCATAGTCACTTTACGTATAACTAATACAGATTAATTTTTTTGAAATTTTGAAGTTTTTGGAAATAGTACTTTGATAAATTTAGTTTTAAAATAATATTTGTTTTAAGACTAATCCTTTAGATTAATCCATGTAAGATGGATTTTTTATTGTAATTATTTTTCTAGTTTATTATTATAAGTCCAATGTAACAGTTCTATTTAAACATTTTCATTCGTTGAAATCCAACGGATTTCACCTCGTTTTTTTTTTGTTTTTTTTTTTTTTTTTAAGTGTAAAGATACATTTCGGACGCCCTGTAAATTAATTTCCGAGATTAAGAAACGTTTGTTTTGTCTTTTTACACAGTGGTCATAAACAGCTTAGAAAAACTCGTACTAAATTAAATTATGCATGCAGTATTTTTTGTATTGCATATAAAGTAAAAAAAAAAGTGTATTTTAAATGACAAAATAATTTGATGCGTATATTTGTACATAAAAACAATTACAGGATTTTAAACATTGTGCTAAATCTGCTTAATTTTTATAGCCGAGATGTATTTATACCCTTAAAAAAATACTTCATTCTCACTGTTATGTAACATAATCATTATTTTTTAATAAAAGTACATAATCATTATTTTTAAATAAAAGTAAAAGAAAAAGGAAACAAAGAACACCATTTTTTCCTTTTCTGCAGAAACAATTTTAAATTTACAAATTATGAGTCTAATCTGGCTAATATACTATCTATAATGCTCTTTAGTATAACAGATTTTTTTGCATTGCATAGAAACTAAAACATGGGTATTTTAAATGACAAAATAATTTAATACGAATATCTGTAGATTAAAAAAATTGTATGGTTTTAAGCATCATGCTTAGTTTTTACAGCCGAGATGTCGTTTGTGCCCTTAAAGAAAACTTCATCCTCTCTGTTATGTAACATCATCGTTATTTTTGAATAAAAGTGAAAGAAAAAAGAATAAAAAAACATCATTTTCCCCTTTTCTGCAGAAACAATTTTAAATTTACAAATTATGATTCTAACGTGGATAATATACTATCTATAATGCTCCTTATATAAAATACAAATGAACTCAACTTTTTCAATTTTCTTATATTATACATGTGCATTTTTTAAAGTCTCGTTCAAAAGAAAATCATTGAATACCTTCCAATTTTCCATCTACACAATCCTTTTCTAAAATTCCTATTGAAGAACATAAAATACGGAATAAAATACCTAATCTAATATCATAATATAGACGTCTAGAAATTTTGAAACAATTTACTTTTTCGACTTTCATTTCTACGAGAAAATAAAATTTTGGAATGTAAAACTTGCATTTAAGAATGGGAAAAAGAAACAATATTCCAATATTTTTCATTTTGTTTAGAAGAAAGAAAACTATTTTATATATTTTTCTGCAAGCAATTGTACATAAAATATCTGAAATATTTCAGCGATTCTTCAGCAGCAGAAAATTTATGTGGAAATTTGTTTGTAAAATATAACTAAATTGTGTTTATATAGCAGTCCCACATTCTCAAAATCGATAATTGCGGTAACTAAGCAACCATAAATTTAAGCAGTTTTGCATATGGTTTGACGCAAATTGCGTATGTTTTAATAGTGTTCCTGTTATTTGCAAATACGAAATTCATTATATAGCACAGAAAATTTAATTAGAATTTTTAATTTAGGCGTCGTGTAATTAGAATTTGTGAAAAATGTTCTTCGCGTAAATAACTTGTAAAGATTCTCTCGCTTTCACAAACTATAATAAACCACAAATTCTTTGCTATATTGGTGCTAAAACTGTAGAATATTTTAATGTTTTTTTTATGTCTAAGTAATCGTTTAAAATTATTATATATATACAGGGTATTTCTAAATGAATATCGGGGTTTTAACGCTTGGTAGCATTTATTACATAAAACTTAAAATTATAATTAATACATAAAATGAAAGAGCAACTCAAACAGTTTTACCTACAAGCTTACAAGCATTCAATGTGAGCAACTTTCGTCACACGGCACACATCAAGTCGGTAGCTCAGTTTTTCCTAAACGTTGATTAGTGTTTGCGGGGTAATTGTTGCAAAGACAGCCGGTATTTTCAAACTGATGATACCATCTACGGATGTTATTATCACTTGGGGGATCACATCTGAACTTAATCCGGAATGCACGTTGCACAGTAACTACAGATTCGGTCTTTGCAAACTGCAGAACACAAACTGTTCACTAGTCGCCATTTTTGCTACTAGTGCTTTCTAACGGATGACGGAAAAAACATCGCGTGCGCATGCGCATACACAGGTACCAATAAACTGTTTGAGTTGCTCCTTCATTTTATCTATTAAGTATAATTTTAAGTTTTATA
Organism: Maratus speciosus; assembly: GCA_963932465.1. Taxonomy (NCBI): domain Eukaryota; kingdom Metazoa; phylum Arthropoda; class Arachnida; order Araneae; family Salticidae; genus Maratus; species Maratus speciosus. The sequence continues at coordinate 168,341,534 of OZ010790.1, read as the reverse complement.
TAAGAGATACTACAAAGCGTTAAAACCCCGAAATTCATTTAGATTATTGTATTATACATGCTGGATTAATTGCTTTGCAAAGCTTTTCTCGCTTTCACAAACTATAATAAACCATAAATTCTTTGCTTTATTGGAGCTAAAACTGTAGAATATTTTAATGTTTTTAATGCCTAAGTAATCGTTTAAAATTATTATATCTATATTATAGATTCTGGATTAATTTGGACTCATGTTTGCCGAAGGTTTGCGATTCATGAAGTTATCCCATCTTGTGCTGCGGTTGCAGTCTTATACCAGCATTTAAGAGTGAAGAGTGACAGGCTATACTCCGAGTAGGAAAAATCGGCTTTTCAAAGACAAACGTCCTCTTTTCATTTTTTCTTCGTTACCATAGTTACTAACCTAAGATAACGGCCGAGGAGTGAACACCGAAGGGATAATGAAAAGAGGACGTTTGTTCTTGAAAAGCAAATTTTTCCTACAGGGAGTATAGGTGTGTCGTTCCAAGTGCCTCAGATGGAAGAGCGTTGGTGCGCTGAACCAAAGTCCCAGGTTCGAACCCTGTCCTGGATACTTTTTCACTCTGTTGGTTTTAATGACTTGTTAGCAATGTGAATGAAAATTCACGTAATTAAATTTAGATTTTTCGGGCGTCAGTCATCGTTTAAAATTATTATAGAATTTTTACATTTAATATATTTTTTCAGATGATCTACTAAGGAAACCAAAAACCATTTTATATGAAAAATATCAATTATATATTCATTTTTTTTTTTCAAACTAACTTAATACAGTACAAAGTCTAAAACCCGGAATCGTCGGGACCCTAGGCCGAACTTCGGATTTTTCCGAATTTTGTGTCATCAAAAATATTGCTTTTCCAATAAAAAGAAAAATAAATTTAACTACTTAAAAATGCAAAATATGACGTTCATATATTAAAAATTGCATATGACAGTTATTAATACTAAATTAAAGGACCATTTCCATTAAATAAATCGTAACCAAATAAAAAGTAAAACAAAAACTTATATATAAGGGAACATAATTTAAAAACAAATTCTAACTTACTTATCTATTGAAAATTTCAGTTAATGTGCGTTGCTTTATTAACTTGGAGTTCTTTCTCATTGAGAAGTTTTTTCTTCATAGACATGAGTTCTGATTCACTAATAATCTTTGCTCCAGAACTTTTTGTTTGTTTGTTTGTTTCAACAGTTTTGTTTTCCCTCCTTTCTTCAATATTGCTGCTGGAAAGTCCGAACTTTAGACTTCGTAGTGATAAAAATATATTTACAAGGCCAATAAATACCTTTATTTATTCAGATCGACATTTTTCATCGCTCAGACATCGACATTCTCAAGATCTATAATGATACAAATAATTTCACAAAAAAAATAACATATTGTTTTATGTTGCTTAGTCATAGAATTATAGGGAAAAGTTTTATAATCATGTGAACCCGATTATGAAAAATTAGTATTAAAAAAAAAAAAAAAAGCAATTTAACAAATTACAACGACCATTTGGAAAATGATTTTTTCAAAGACTATAATTTAAGACATAAAAAATCGCACGGAGTTGATCATACATTACGTACGCCATGAATTAAACATTAACATTCCTGGACCCATCATGAAGAAATTTTAAAAGAAATTTCAGTTTTACAATTTTCGGTACTGTAAATTTTTAAACTTCTACGGAGCTGGTCATACAATACGTACGCCATGGATTAAACATTAATATTCCTGGACCAATTTTAAATGAAATTTCATTTTTAAACTTCTAAACATCTCACAATATTACTTTTTACACCGTCGTATAGAAAAAAAATGTACTTTTAAATGCAATTTGTTTGAGAGCTGTATCTCAATTTGTTTCTGAGTTATTATTATTTTTTTTTTGTAGTTTTTATTACTTTTTTGTCATAGTGGCAACAGAAGTATCCATCTCTGTTGAAAGTAAAGGGAAAATACAGATTACTGTACAGACCAATCAGAAAACGAATAAAATGCGCGATTCAACTGATAAAACGCTTCAGATATGTTTTTGATTTCCTACCCTGACCGAGGACAATAACCATTTTTCCGAATGGTTAAAAATTTAAATTGAAAACTGGTAAAACCAAAATCACGCAATCTCATGCATAATGAAATCAACTGCAATATTAACAAGAAAGAAAAATCATGCGTCAAGCATAGATTATGAAACACTTCCCAACACATTCAGAATAATGTAACAAAACTTCATAGTTAAACAAGTTAAAATATTATGTCTAATTCAACCATACGGAAACGCATAACACATTTCAAAACCCAATTTCAGCTGTCTCCATCTACAATCGGAAAATATCCGCATATGTATATGATTAAAGCATTAAATTTAAAAGCCAAGCCGAAATTGAAAACGCTCTTCAGCAATTATTACTCAAAGACACTATTGTAACCGATTTCTTTTGTGTGTCCCTGTAAATGAACGATAAATGCTCCGAATACCTTATTCTGTCGTAATCATCTTGTAGTGAAATTCAGTTATTTATATCAGTTTAAATACATTTGAAACAGCGTAATGTCATTAAAATACTCTGCAAACGATTTTTCCCCATATACCATAATGTAATGGAATTATTTTGGATAGCCCTGTAAATGAATTATTAATTCCATATAAATCATATGCAATACCAAACATGGGTAGGTGACCCTAAATAAGAATTATCAATTGCATGAAAATCCTAGTATATGTACGGGAGTTAGAGCGTGGACAGACGGACAAACAAACCGAATGCATAAACACTTTTCAATTTTGTTGTAAAGTGTTAAAAATGGATATTTGTGCACGTGAATTATTTTATACTATTATTTCATTATTCTGCAGAGCATCTCTTTCCAATTTTTAGAAAGCTATATGGAGGCTGAATCATTGCATATATTCTCACCGTGTAAAAATATCTGTATTGAATCTCGGATAATGGGTGACAAATAAAATCTTGATGGACAAAATCAGCATCAAATTAATCAATTAATATCAAATTAATTATTAATATCAAATATCCATTTTTAGGTGCGTTCGTAATTATATAAATACGTAGCACCTATAGTCGTCGTTCAGTCCGTCCGTCTGTCTGTCCGCATGTAACAGAGCAAAAACTACCCAACCGGATGTTCTGAAATTTTAAATATATAATTGCTGCAAAATTTTGTCGAGTCACTTCAAATTTTATGAAAATCGGATGTATAGTTTAATTACAGGGACAGTCAAAAGTTTTCCGTTACATTACGGCCAATTGGGAATAAATTATTGCAAGTGCATTTTAATGATGTTACAGCCTTACGAATGGTCCGAAATTTTAAATATATAATTGTTGCAAAATTTTGTCGAGCCATTTAAACTTTTATGAAAATCGAATGTATCGTTTAATTATAGGGACAGTCAAAAGTTTTCCGTTACATTACGGCCAATGGGAATAAATTATTGCAAGTGCATTTTAATGATGTTACAGCCTTCCGAATGGTCTGAAATTTTAAATATATAATTGTTGCAAAATTTTGTCGAGTCATTTCAAGTTTTATGAAAATCGGATGTAATTACAGGGACAGTTAAAAGTTTTCCGTTACATGACGGCCAATGCGGGGAAAAAAATTATTTCAAGTGCATTTTAATAATGTTACAGCCTTTCGAATAGAATGAAATGGATATGCACTTATTGAAGTGCATTAAAATATACATTCGGTACAATATACGGTGCAAAAAAATATTTATGAAACTAGTTATAGTATGAACGCACCTCATTTGCCACGTTTGACAAGCAATTTCCAACTTGTTAATATTTAATTTGATTTCATTATGCATGAGATCGCGTGATTTTTGTTTTACCAGTTTTCAATATAAAAAAAAAGGCGAAAATATCTGTATCATTATAGATCTTGAGAATCTCGCCGTCTGAGCGATGAAACATGTCGATCTGAATAAATAAAGGTGTTTATTTGCTTTGTAAATGTATTTTTATCACTTTTAGAAAATATTAAGTTAGTTTGGTGTTCTCAAGTGATTTCTATACATAATTAAAAAAAAACAATAATTATAAGTTATTAACAGCAATACTTTCGAGTTAAGCACGCCATAGCTAAATAGCCGAGGCAATTCAACAAATGTTTTACTACGTACTACAACCTTTTTGATTCTGATTATTTCAGTATTAAAGCACGTAGATCGATTACTATCTATTAAATTTGTGCCTTATTTATATTATTTAGTTAATTTATTTATTGCTGAAGTGTTAATTTCGTTATGGAATATTAGCCATAAACAAAATATGAACCATTTATATTGTTTTGAGTGCCAACAAGTTAATCTTCCGTAATCAAGCTGCACGGAATATAAATAGATTTTTTTTTTATCATGTTCGAAAATTATTTTAAGAACCGTAAAAATAGGGAAATTTAAATACAATTCTCATTCGATTTGCAGTACGCTTTTTTTTTTCCTTTATTCTATAGTGTAAAAACTAAAATAATGTGATGTTTAAAACTAATTAAATTAGCGAAAAAGGGAGAAATAAATTACTTAGGTTATTGCCACCTTTTATTGATGACGTCAGTGTTACTCAGGGACATGTTGTTGCTTTATAATATTGCAACGAAATTAGCATTCTGTGCTCTGGGGAGCCTCCTAGTTCATCAAGGCTGACCGCAGTAAATATAGAGAAACTGGCCAACACCCCCTATAGACTATAGGGGGTGTTGAACTGGCATTCCTGGCTGCGTGAATCTGTGGCCCCGAGATAAAGTGCTTGAATGAAGAGCAGCAGGTGATGAGTTCGAGCCCCGTTGGAGGCAAGTTTTCTAAAATTCATTTTCTTTAAAAATTGCTTTGTGTTTGCTTCTAGTTCCTTCAGGAATGTGCTAATTATCTCTATAATAATAGCCTAAGTCATGTGACTGTCATCAATAGTTCCGGGTTGACCGCTTCACTTTTCATATGCCAAACAGTCAATTTGGTAATTTAATGTTAGCCGGGCGCAGGTGATAAATCGCCAAATATTGTTCCATCGCCATCATATCATCAGTATTTTAATAGTCCAACTCATGCGACTGTCTTAAACAATTTTTCGCGAGTTAAATTACAACAAAACTTTGATGTTGAAATTAAATGTCATAGTTTATGGTATTATTTATTCCCTTTAAAAAAAAAAAAAAAAATAAGAGAAAATTGAGAATCATAAATTTTAAGTATTTCCGTTTAAATTAAAGTTATGTATTTTAAATAAAATGAGTGAAAGTATTATATTTTAAATGAAATTAATGAAATAAGAAAAAATACGACGGGTACAATGTTTGGCGATTTATCACCTGCACTCGGCTAACATAAAAATACCGAGTTCATGATTTCTGTATCAGAATGTTCCGATTTCGCGAAGGATTGAGCAAGCAAATTAAATTATGAATAAAAGTAACACGATGCAATGCTTAGCATAGATTTAAAGACGACCAAACTGGTCGCCAAGGGTGGCTAGTTGTTAATTGTTATTTAATTTCTAGACCTTTCCAAGCGTGGAATTTTCCATTCGAGAAAGCACCCCTCGAATGCATTTTAGCTGGTGTAGTATTGAGTTGTTGAAGTAAAGCTTCGAGTTGGTGTATGCCTATCATCTTCACTCATTCTCAGTGAATTATCCACTGCGATAAGTCACCCACGCGACAATATAGATTTTGCCTTATTTGGATAATACGTTACAGACTTGTATTGGGCCATTCCACGAAAATGTAAACTATGCATTAAAATTAACAAGAAAACCCCTATATTTTCATCTATATAATAAAAGCCTAAGTCATGTGACTGTCATCAATAGTTCCGGGTTGACCGCTTCACTTTTTGTATGCCAAGCGGCCAATTTGGTAATTTAATATTAGCCGGGAGCAGGTGATAAATCGCCAAATATTGTCCCTTCGCCAACTATTGTAAATATCATGTCATCAGCATTATAATAGTCCATTTCATGCGACTGTCATAAACAATTTTTCGCGTGGTAAATTAAAACAAAGCTTTGATGTTGAAATTAAATGTCATAGTTTATGGTATTATTTATTACTTTTCTTTTTTTTCTTTTTTTTTTTAAGCAATAATTGAGAATCATAAATATTAAATATTTCAGTTTTAAAGTTATGCATTTTAAATAAAATGAGTGAAAGTACTGTATTTTAAATGAAATTAATGAAATACGAAAAAATTCGACGGGAACAATGTTTGGCAATTTATCACCTGCGACCGGCTAACATAAAAATGCCGAGTTCAGGATTTTTGTATCAGAATCTTGAATTTGGCGAAGGATTGAGCAAGTAAATTAAATTATGCATAAAAGTAACCATACAATGCTTAGCATATGTTTAAGGGAGACCAAACTGGTCGCCAAGGGCGGCTAGTATTAGCACAGTCGTTTTAATTTGAGGATGCCATAGCGTTGTTAAAACCGCAGTAATATTTAGAAAAGCTGTCCCACACGTGCTATGGAATGGCCCTTTAATAGGTTTAAAAATTTGCACATTTTAAGCACTAGACCTTAAAAAAAAATTAAAAAAAAAGAAGCAATTTAACAAATTACAACGAACATTTCGAAAATGATTTTTTCAAAGACTAAAATTTAAGACATAAAAAATCGCACGGAGTTGATCATACATTACGTACGCCATGGATTAAAACATTAACATTCCTGGGCCCATCATGAACAAATGTTAAAAGAAATTTCATTTTTACAATTTTCGGTACTGTAAATTTTTAAACTTCTACGGAGCTGGTCATACATTACGTACGCCATGGATTAAACAGTAATATTCCTGGACCAATTTTAAATGAAATTTCATTCTTAAACTTCTTAAACATCCCACAATATTACTTTTTACACCGTCGTATAGAGAAAAAAAATGTACTTTTAAATGCAATTTGTTTGAAAGCTGTGTCTCAATTTGTTTCTGAGTTATTATTATTTTTTTTTTTTTTGTAGTTTTTATTACTTTTTTGTCCTAGTGGCAACAGACTGTTTCATCTCTGTTGAAAGTAAAGGGAAAATACAGATTACTGTATAGACCAATCAGAAAACGAATAAAATGCGGATTCAACCAATAAAACGCTTCAGATATGTTTTTGATTTCCTACCTTCGCCGAGGACAATAACCATTTTTCCAAATGATTAAAAAAAATACTAAAACTAATAGATAATAAAAATCTCAGCATTTTAAATCCTAGAATCCATAATCTGCCCATTTCAGGGCCATTTCATGAAAAACTGACAAAATGTCTTGCGCGCGACATAGATAAACACCTATATCTATTGACTTATAAGTTGTTAAAACATAAACTATACATTGAAAATAACAAAAAAGCTCTAGATTTTCATATTAGCATGTTTTTTGTTTTTTTTTATTTGAAAATATAACATTGCTAAAATATCAGAAATATGTAGAAAAGCTGTGCCACACGTGACATGGAATAACCCTATTCCATAAAAGGATTTGGTCTAAAGGGTGTTTTTATGGATAGTGCTTTGACATAAGATTTTTATGCGTTTTTCAGTTAGAAATTTATGAATTTTCGACATTTTCTGGCACGTATTTTTAGTGCCAGAAAACACTGAAAATACATACATTTCAAAGTATCATAACTCAGTAAATTTTGTTTAGTAGAATTTTTTGTGTTTTATGTGTTAGAGCACGGAAAGAGTTTTCTAAATATAACTAAGACCCAGAAACCGTATAAAAGTTTGAATTTCATAACTTTCGCAAAAATAACTATTTTGACGCAAAAGGCTTATAGTATTATCAAGAACAAAGTTTGACAGCTTTTTGAAATTTGAACTATATACTTTTAAAGCTAAGTTTTAAGAGTTATATATTGGATAAGAATGACTGTATATGGAAGTAGATCTTTTTTCTCCTTATAGTGAGTAAAAAGAAAAGTAAAAGTAAAAAGAAGATCAACCCCTATGTTTTTTTTTTTTTTTTCATTTCCAGTTAATTTATTATCACAATATTATCTATCTTTAAAAAAATTTATTTATTTATAATTATTTTTGTTAAAAAAATAAATTCAGCTTAAGATAAAAGCTTCAGATTTTCTTTTCTCTCTCTCTCTCTCTCTCTCTCTCTCTCTCTTTTTAACAATCTATTTAAAGGTGATAAATATGAGACACAGTTGCAGAACAACGTATAATAAATAATATCGGCTTGGTATTATTAAAATAACATGAAGAGAGTTTTAACAAATATATTATCCATATTATAAATAAAGTAATAATTGTCAAATATTTCCATAAAAGATGTACTTTAAATTCTTTTTAAATTTTAACTGATTTTTTTTATTGTTATTAGCAATTAATATTTTATTATCATTCTATAGAACTTTAAAAAGAAATAGCTCTTACCTTAAAACTTTTTATTTATTTCTTCCATTAATATGACTTATGGAACTATTACTGGGGTGTACTATTTACCCTTTTAAAGAGATTTTTATCAAGGAAAAAAATGGAGTATTACATATTTCCATGAGTCCTACATATCCTCAGAGTTTTGTAAATTTTTGAAATTCTTTCTTGAGGATTTTTCTTTGTAAGGAAAAGTCAAAGACTTTCTTTTGTTTTAAATTTCATTCAGGCTTGGTGATTATATTACAGAGGCATAAGAATAAAGAACACAAGATTAAATCTCTCACCCTGCTGACTTAACTGGAAAGATTTATAACTTTTCTTTAAACAAAACGTGACAAATATGGTAGTCTTAGGCACGTCATTCACACTGTGGTCACAGCTTTAGAACAACACACTGTCATATTTATAAAAATGGATATATCTTTGCTTAAACTAAATCTAGGAATTTTGTCTTAATGTTTTACTTAGAAAATAGAATAAATATCTCTTTCTTCTCTTAGTTTCGTATATGAGTCGTTTTACATACCATGCACGATTTTTGCTTTGCTATAAAAATATTTAAAGCGAAATTTGCATAATTGGTTTTTCTATTAATGAAAGTGGTATAAAACTGCGAATTCTTTTAGATTTTATCTAAAAACCTTAAGTACCTTCTTTTCGCTGGATGCACGTTTTTAAAAATTATTCAGTTTTACCTTTTTTTTTTTTTCTGGGGCTTCTTTTAAAATGATTTTTCGTTACTTAGTTTCTCTGCATAATTTGATTTTATTCGCCTCTAGTGAACTGATTTATGAAGTATTTTGCATAATTTTCGTTAAACATGCCTTTTCCATATTTTCCATATTTTTTTTTTCTTATGGAAAATTCTTTTAAAATTAAAATTACTCATTTCTCAAAATAATTCTATTTTTTCTAGTGGCTGATGCACTGCCTGCTTTAAGAGCAGAACTAGTTGGTATCCCACTACAATTGACATCCACTGTTTTATATAAAATAAAAAATAGAATAATATTAACTATTTAACCCGTTCGCGTCTGGCGTACTATTAATAGTACATGTGCCTTAATTGAATATTATTTTGATACTATCTGCATGTAGTAATGATAGTTTATGCTCTACAGACTTAATTCCTCGTCTGAGCAGTCCCTCCCGAGCAGTAAAGGTAAAAGTATATGTGAATACATATCTTATTATGACGTCATTTATGTTTTGGTATTTCGTAATAATAATAACAAGTCGGAAACTGTACGCCAAACGCCGCAAATGAGTGTGTTCGTACTAGTTTTACAAATATTCAGATCATGGTGCAATAGCTGTTGCATTCTTATGCAAAAATGCATGAATACAAAATTCATTACGATTATATATATATATATTAAATTCAGTAATTATATATATTAAATTCAGTAATACGGAAATAGTATGACTCCATCTTAAATAAGGCGTAATCACCATGGCACCCTAGAATCATTATCTATCATGCGATACCATTGAATTAATTACGTATGATAAGATTTAATGGAATGAAAAAAAAACTTTTAAAATTTGAAATGGCTCGACAAAATTCTGCAGTGATTGTATATATTAAATTTCAAACCATTCGTTTGGGTAGTTTTTGCGCTGTTATCTGCGGAGAGACGGACGGATCACACGACGACTATAGGTGCTACATATTTATATAATTACGAACGCACCTAATTATAAAAGTTTACTTAATCTTCTTTGCACCGTTGGCGATTCTTTTATTTTAAACATATATATTTCACTCTTTAAATTTACGAGGGTAGGCTGATAAATAATGCACACATACTTGTAGAGCGCGATCGAAATGACCTTCAGAAGCGCGTCCGGTGGCATGTGGAAGTAACATTCCCCCTCTATACGCATCTGCAGATTTGAAGTTGCTGAATGCATCTAGTGTGTTTTGAGAAGCGGAAGTATGGAAACGTGTTCTAGTGCTACGTCAACCCGAGTTATACAGCGTGCTGTTATCGAATTTTTAACTGCTGGAAATGTGCCTCATTCTGAGATTCATCGTCGTTTAAAGATAACGATGCTGTTGATAAGTCTACTGTAAATCAATCGGCAGTAAAATTTTGTTTGCGAGCCTAGAAAAGTCATAACTGTTGATGAAAAACGCAGCGAACGACCGATCACTATCCAAACGATAAACATCGCAAACTCGCTGACGATTTGATTGAAAATGACCGGCGAATCACTCAAAAGTGTATTGCAAACCATATTGGAATATCCAAGAAACGTGTCGACTCCATTATTGAACAATTGGGATCCCGTAAAATCCGAAGCTGCAGTGGCTCTGCGAAACCTGAAGCTTGAACCTATTCCACACCCTCTTTAATTCACCGATCTTGCGTCTTGCGATTTTTATTTTTTTCCTGTACTAGGGGGGCAGCGCCCCCCTGCTCGCTACGCTCATTAACCCTCGCGTAATCGCTTAGCGATTCTATTCGGTATCGTGAAGCAATTCCTATTTTATAGCCAACCCCAGATTATTGTTTGTGTTTAAAAATAATGTAAATAGTTCAATTAAGCTCTATTCGTAAGCTAATATTAGTTTTTGTTGCATTGAAATATCTCAATTTGTTGATTTCCTGCAAGCAAGTAAATCCGATTTTATTTCAATGGGAGTTTAAGGAAAATTGGCAAAATACTGGAAATAGCGCCAAGTTGGAGTCACTTTTGGAGACTAATTTTGGTCGCCAAATTTGGCGATATATCGCCAAGTTGGCGGTAAACTTGGCGGCATTTGGCGATAGAGCCGGGTCCCCCTTTGATAACCTCCCTTATTGCGTCATAAAGCTCTAACCAATCAGATGCATTTCACGGTATCTATGCAGATTTTCATTGGTCCATTTCCAAAGCGTTACTTTTTTATATATATAGAAGATAGACCTCAAGGATAATCATTACACCTTGGACGATGACGTGAAGGCAGCTGTGAAGTCCTGAATTCGAGAAAAGTCGGCAGAAATGTTCAGTGACGGAATTAAAAAACTTGTTACACGTTGGGAGAAATTTCTTAACCTTAACAGTGACTATGTTGAAAAATAAATATATGAATTTCAAGCTTAAGAATTATACTATTTAATGTACTTTTTGTCCGATCTTGCTATTTGTTTTTATGTGTTCTATAAGCAAGTAAAATATAGGTTACTTTTCTAAACGAATTACATGTGATAAAATGCCAAAAATATTAGAAAGTTGTAATATCTGTTAAATCCTGTTGTAATACGATATTTTCCAAACGTCTCCCAAAAACTCTTCCTTAACCCACATTGAATATGAATTGAATCGTACTCAAAATAATTACATTCGTTAGGTTTCAGACAATGACATATTCGTTAAACTTCAGTAAATTTATTTGGATAGCTACTATTAACGTTACCAACGTAGAAGAAATTTTTTCTCAAAATTAAAAAAAAAGTCTCCCAAAAACTCTTCCTTAACCCACATTGAATATGAATTCAATCCTACGCAAAATAATGACATTCGTTAGGTTTCAGACAATGACATATTCGTTAAACTTCAGTAAATTTATTTGGATAGCTACTATTAACGTTACCAACGTAAAAGAAATTTTTTCTCAAAATTAAAAAAAAGTCGGACCCGAAAGGGTTAAAATACATAAGTTTATAGAAAGACTATTGCATTTGTTAATTAAACTAGTGCATCCAACCGGAATTTCCCAGGTTACAGAATATAAATGAAAACAAAATATATAAATACAGAATAATAAATACAGAATTTATGTATGTAGAATTTTTTTTCTTTTTTCTTTAAAGTCTAATGATTTTTTACGTGTAATATAATATCTACCCTATATATATAATCTACCCTATATATATAAAATCCTAATGAAACGAATTTATGAAACGGAAGTATGAAACGGAAGTATGAATCGACTGATTAAACAACTGATTATGTTTCACGGCGATATCTCCTAAAATATGGAATACTTTGCGATGAAATTAACACCAAAAATCAATATTGATCCGCAGATCTCAAAACTGGTATTAGAATTTTAGAATTCGAATTAGTTTTCGAAATATTATTTTTTTTCTAATTTTAAATACTTTTTTCTAATGATGGCAACACAAATTTTAATCATAACAGATATTTTTTTCATATTTTAGAAAAGGTTATTTTAAATTAATTTGGCGACGAGTTTGGCCTCCCTTAAATGTATGCTAAGGGTTATGCATCACGTTACTTTTAATCATAATTAAATTTGTATTTCATTATCATTTTATTTAATACAAAACTTTCATTTAAAATTGAAACCTTTAAAATAAATGGCTTTTACTTCATTCTTTTTTTTAAACGAAACGAAAAGAAAAATATTAGGCACAGATGTCATATACGCAACGGGGTACCTGATTGGCGCCAAAATGGCGTTATTTTGCCTGACATGGTAACCCGGCTATTGCTGCTTATTTATTAATAAATGTTTATTTGAACTTATTTCCTTTTTATTTACAAAAAATGTTAAAAATTGTTTTGTTCTATAGTTATTAATTATTATTTTTTTTTATTTATTGTTATTTCATTTTGAAAATAACAGAAAATAATTAAAAAATATATATGTAACAGGTATTTGAAAATGAGATTTTCGCCAAATTGCCGTAAAAAAATCACGCAAACCCGGTGCGTATGTGACAATGCAACAAATCATGAGATTTAATTTCCACTTCAAAGCAACGTTTTAATGTTAGTACTTCTCCCGTCGACCAATTTCGCCAAATTATATAAATAGCCAAATTATACAAATTGACATATTTTTTTATTTTAAATAACAAAACTGTTATTAGAATATATATATATAATCGACAAATATTTAGGAGGGACCTCTAATTTTATGTCGTATCATATTTCACAGTAAAAATAAAGGTAAGGAAAATTATTTCTCTTACCTGATGTCCCGGTGTTGAGACAGTAACCGCCATACACTTCAGGATACATCCATGGTACGCCTTTGTGACTTTACCGACAGTTGCAGTGCTAAAATCTTTATTGAAAAAGAAATTGAAAAATGTGATTGAAGATGTAATTCAGGTGTGAGGTAAAGCATGGCTAGTTTCATTTAATAATGTGATTAAACTTTCATCTTGATTAATTGTTTTAATAAACTTTATCACATAATAGAACAGAAGACTGACATTTTATACGTCGTTAATTACAGACGCATAGAGCAGAAGTGAAAAAGTACGTGTCGAAAAAGAGGGGGAAAAAAGGGTGGCGAAGCATATACTTCTACATTAAAAACCACAATTAGGTGGAGAAACTGATGCATAAGCTATTATGCTCGCACATGACATTGAAAAGGAAGAAAAGAGTTTCAATGAGTCCGGGAATAAATGTAGCAGTTCTTTTTTTTTCTGGAATATAATTTTGTTCAGAGGGGTTCGCACATATTAACACCCCCGCTGAAACCCTGGAACAAAAAATTTTAAATGTTCAAAACAATATTTCTGTGAAGCTCAAATCGAGGCTTGGGAAGGGGTTTGGTTAGAAGGTCTGCAGTCATTGCTGCAGTTTCAAGGTACGTCATAGTTATTATCCCTTCCTCGACAAGGTTTCTCAGAAGATGATACCGAAGGGATATGTGCTTGGTTCTTTGATGATGCTTATCGCTTTCGGCAAGTTTGATGGAAGACTGGTTGTCCTCAAACAGAGTTACTGGTAGTTCTTGCTCGAGGTCCAGTTCCTTCAGTAGTTGTAAAATCCATATAGTTTCTTGTGCTGCACAAGCGGCAGCCACGTACTCTGACTCAGCTGAAGACATGGCAATACAAGCCTGCTTTTTTGATGTCCACAGAAGTGGGTTATTTCCAATCATAAGTAGATTTCCTGACACTGACTTTCTGTCAGTAGGATCATTTGCCCAGTCTGAATCAGAATATGCCCTCAAGACAGGTTTTTCTAAATTAGTGTATGTTAATTTTAAGTCAATTGTAGTTTTAAGATATCTGATTGTTCGCTTAACAGCTTCCCAATCCTTAGCCCTTGGATGCTCGTTTCTGCGACTTAAAATATTTACCGCGGCACTAATATCTGGCCTTGATACAGTCGCGATGTATAGTAGAGCTCCTACGGCTTGTCTGTAATTCGTATTATTCGGGAGGAGATTTTCATCATCCACTAACTTAACATATCCTGGTTCCATTGGTATATTAGTTGGTTTCGAGTTTTCTAAGCCGAATTTAATTATTAAATCATTAATTTTATTAATTTGATCAAGCGTCATGGTATTTTTGTCAGGCCGATTAATATTTATCCCAAGATAATATTTCGCTTCACCTAAGTCAGTTACAGGGTATTCCTCGTTTAATTCGTTTATAAGTTTATTAATATTCTCATCTTTCCCAGCTATGAGGAGATCGTCTACATAAACGATTACGTAAGTCGTTGTTTCATTGGTTGTTTTCTTATATAAACATTTATCGATCCTACTTTGGTGAAAACCTAATTTAGATAATGATTTATGTAATGTCAGGTTCCACGCTCTGGCGGCCTGCTTCAAACCATAAATGGCCTTTTTGAGTCTGCATACCTTATGCTCCTCTCCCGGAACTGCATAGCCTTCAGGTTGATGCATATACACATTTTCTTGCAATTCCCCGTGAAGGAAAGCGGTCTTAATATCTACATGTCTTAAGTTCAGATCCTTATACAATTCCATTGCTAAAAAACTTCTAATTGTCGTATGAGACGCGACTGGCGCAAAGGTCTCATCATAATCTACCCCATACTTTTGGGAAAAACCCTTTGCGACCAGCCTAGCCTTAAACTTTTCCAGCAAACCCTGGCTATTGTATTTGGATTTGAACGCCCACTTGCAACCGATCACTTTTGTTCCTGGTGGGACTTCGACTAATTCCCATGTATTATTTTCGCGAAGAGAATTCATTTCTTCTAAAGTCGCTTCTATCCACTTTTCCTTTTCAATCGGGTTTTGCATATTTTTTATATCGTCCCAACTTTTTGGATCTTCTACTTTAACGTCATTTGTTAAGAAAGCAAATCTATCGGGAGGAACTCCCCTGTTCGATCTGTTTGATCTACGCGGGACGTTTTGCGTTGTATCCGAATTTGCATTTTGATTTTGCGTTGTATCTTCGGCACTGTCAATATTATCCTCGATTAATTGTAATTTCGGAACCGGATTTTCAAAATTTGGTATTTCATTGTTTTTATTTGATATGCTATCCTCAATTATGTTTTTACTTTTAGCTCCAGAAATTTTACGGTTCTACTTATTACGATTTTCTTACCGTCCGTACAAATTCTGTAGCCCTTACTCCTATTGTCGTAACCTACGAATATCCCCTCTATGGCTGCATTATCCAATTTTCTTCTATGAGTCTTTTCCACATAAGCAAAGGCGCGACAACCGAAGGTTTTAATATTTGAAAGATCTGGTTTGCGACCAGTCCATTTTTCGTAGGGAGTGCAGTCGTTGGATGAAGTTGGGAGGCGATTTTGTATGTAAGTTGCGGTGCAGACGGCTTCGCCCCAGAATGAGTTAGGTAAATTACTGTCTTTAAGTAGGCAGCGAGCCATCTCCATCAAGGTACGGTTCTTACGCTCCGCAACCCCATTTTGAGGCGCGGAATACGGAACAGTAAGTTGATGGTTAATTCCCTCATTTTTTAGATAATTTTCAATTTCCTTCCCTGTGTATTCCCCTCCGTTGTCGGTACGGATAGCACGCACCTTCCTGCCAAATTTATTCGCGGTCATTGCAACATATTCTTTAAATTTAGGGAAAACTTCATCTTTGGTTCTCAGTAAGTACGTTATGGTAAACCGGCTAAAATCATCTACAAAAGTCAAAAAATAGTATTTTCCGCCAACCGTCGCTGTTTGCATAGGTCCACATAAATCGGAGTGCACTAATTCTGTGGGCTTTGTAGCTCGAAAACTAGCGGCTTTGGGGTATGGATCACTAGTGAGTTTAGAAATTATGCATGTTTCGCATGTATCACCGTGTTTACATTTGTCAATTTTAATTCCTAACGCCATATCATTATTTACCAATTCCTTAATATGGTTAACGTTTCTGTGGCCTAATCTCCTATGCCACTTGTGTAGACAATTTTTATTTTCGCATTCATTTATAATATTTACATTGTGAGACATATTTTGTTCTATTCTACATTCATATAAATTATTGTTTACATAGCCCTCGAGGTACGTAACACCTTCGTGAGTTATCTTGCAAGATTGTTTCTCAAATATGGCTTTACAACCATTTTCAGTAGCTCTTTTTATAGAAATTAAATTTGTTTCAATTTCGGGTACATACAATACATTCTTTAGTGTTATCGTTCTGTGTGCATTATCCGACATTAATGTATTTAATTTTATAGTCCCGTAACCCTCAGAGCAAAGCTCTTGACCGTTTGCGATTGTTACGCTAGAAGCACTGTTATGAAAATCATTAAACTTGTTTTTGTTATTACAAATATGAGTTGAAGACCCTGAATCAATTACCCAGAGATCTTTTACATTATCCCCAACAAAAAATGTAACATTTCTATCATTAGGTGTTTCCTTTTCAAAATTCCTATTTTTGTTAGTATTCGGGTATGCGCTGCCTTGAGAGCATATAGCCGATTTTTGTGACTGGTTGGGAAAACGATTGGGGTATTGGTACTGCTTAGGATTATTTTTATTTTTATTTTTCAAGCTCCAACAATCGTCGATATTGTGAGAATTCTTTTTACAGTACCGGCAGAATTTATTTTGTTTGTTTTTATGGAATTTCACCACCTTTAACGCGGAGTGACTGTTCTCACTTTCGCGGTTATTTTCAACTCTTTTTGTGTGCTCGTCTATTAATTTAGTGCGAATAAAACTAGCACTAAGGTCACGCTCGTCCCTTGCCTCCAAAGCGGTAATGAGACCGTCATAACTGGAAGGGAGAGAGCAGAGCATTAAAGCAGCAAGGTGTTGATCAGTTACAGTCTCGCCGATAGCGGCTAGCTTATCGCGAGTTTCATAAATTTTTGTAAGGTGATCCACCATATTGCCACCTTCTTTTAATTTGGTGGAGTAAAGTTTCCTTAAAAGAAATAGTTTACTACTTAAATTCGAACGTTCGTGAACTTCTTTTAAAGCAAGCCAACATTCTCGCGCACTTTCTAAATTCTTCACATTTGTTATTTGATCGTCATCGATCAATAAATTTATAATGGCACGCGCTTTCCTATTTTTATTTCTAAAATCATCTGTCATTGGATCGGGCGGGTCCTGACTGATAACACTATAGAGGTCCTCCTTCTGTAAATACATTTCTAACCTGAATTTCCATACATCATAATTGCTTGAGTTCAGTTTTTCTATTATTGAATCCCTTAGGATACTCATTTTAGTTTTAATTATATAGAATAAATATTTTCTTATACAATCAAATAATAATAATAATATAAATCAGTTATAACTTTGATAACTTTTGCTTACACTTAGAGTGTAGCGATATATATATTTGCAATGAAACAGTTCGTATTCTTTTCAAATAATAATAATATCAAATATCTTCTTATACAGTTAAATAATAACAATAGTATGTTTATTGTTTTTAGTTTTCTTCGCTTACATATAAAAATGTTGCAAATATTTATACGATGTCATTATAATAGTTAATACATTTCTTATAAAGAGCGCAATCTAGCTCATAATCTGTTATTAGAATATATATATATAATCGACAAATATTTAGGAGGGACCTCTAATTTTATGTCGTATCATATTTCACAGTAAAAATAAAGGTAAGGAAAATTATTTCTCTTACCTGATGTCCCGGTGTTGAGACAGGAACCGCCATACACTTCAGGATACATCCATGGTACGCCTTTGTGACTTTACCGACAGTTGCAGTGCTAAAATCTTTATTGAAAAAGAAATTGAAAAATGTGATTGAAGATGTAATTCAGGTGTGAGGTAAAGCATGGCTAGTTTCATTTAATAATGTGATTAAACTTTCATCTTGATTAATTGTTTTAATAAACTTTATCACATAATAGAACAGAAGACTGACATTTTATACGTCGTTAATTACAGACGCATAGAGCAGAAGTGAAAAAGTACGTGTCGAAAAAGAGGGGGAAAAAAGGGTGGCGAAGCATATACTTCTACATTAAAAACCACAATTAGGTGGAGAAACTGATGCATAAGCTATTATGCTCGCACATGACATTGAAAAGGAAGAAAAGAGTTTCAATGAGTCCGGGAATAAATGTAGCAGTTCTTTTTTTTTCTGGAATATAATTTTGTTCAGAGGGGTTCGCACATATTAACAAAAACATCAAATAAATTAGTATAACATTAATAAAAATACAAATAAAACGTCGAAATAAAAATCACTTGATGGCGTGAACATGTATAACTTCCTTAAAGTCAAGTGATTGTGACATTCACAATCAACCATTATTGGCATTTAATCTTATAGTTTGGCGACAGATTTTTGGTCGATGGAATAACCAAATTGCACCGTTTCAATTTACCACTCGAAAAATAAAAAAATGCTAACTGGCGAGTTAAAAAAAAGCTATTGGCAAGATTTTCACCCGGCTAACATACAAATACCAGGAATTCTTTGTGATCATGGCAACTTTTATGTAGTTTTATTTGAAAAAATAATTTTCATTCTTTAATCAAAATGGAAACCTTTCTTATGATAAGCGAAGGAATCAGCCCGTTGTTTATGGCAATTACATGACTTGGACTATTATTATATAAACGAAATAATGGCGATAGATTAATATTCGGCGACTTATCACGCCTGTGGCTGGCTAACATTAAAGTACCAAAATGACTGTCTGGAATATAAAAAGCGAAGGGATCCGCCTGGAGCTGTTGATGATAGTCCCATGACTTAGGCTATTATTATTATAGAGACTGTTTTTAATTCTAAAAATAGCGCAAAGAATAATATTTCCTAACGATTAAAAATTTATTTTCACGTGGCTATTAAAAACAGAAAAAAAAACTTTAAAATTACTATTAAAGGAGTACGTGTTAAAAGCAGGAAAATATTGAAAATTATGTCTTCAAAATTGTATTTACACGTGAATATTAAAAGGGAAAGGAAACTTTAGAATAATAAATACATTAATATGCGTTTCACCCTTTCACGGACAAGGCACTTCTATTCGTAAAATCTTGAAATCAGTGAATGGCACCAGAATTTACAAATCAATTTCGATATACAAAAATGCTTTTGTTCACTTGCTTAATAAAAGGGAAATTTTCATCCCAATATTCTGGTGCTAATGTGGCATTTAAGAATTAAAATTAAGTGGTCTGAACCACCGCCCTTGAAGGGGTTAAAGCAGCAAATTTTAGTAATTGTAGTAAATTGTATTATGTCAATCGTTTTATAACGCTGTTAAAAAATACCGAGAGACAAATACTCTATTTACTTAATTCATTTTATTTTAGCTTGTTTTCAAATGTTTAACTGATCTTCTTTAACCAAACACGAAAACAACCATTGGATGTCTTAACAGCAACTGATTCTACCTTAATTTTTTGCAATCAAAGGGAATTGAATGGAAACCCGTTTACATGGAGATCGCTACAGGTTTTTTCAGTGTAATTCAATCTTCTCTAATCTTTTTAAAACTGATCATATTAGAGTGCTTTTAGATTCTGCAGTGTCTGAACGGGGGTTGGCGAGCGTAGCTTGCAGGGGGCAGAACCCCCTAGTATATATATATATACTTTGACCTCTAACACCACCAAAAAGCAGTTTAGTTTTGAAGTTTCTTAAAAGCGATGCTTAAATATTACCCGCATGCCAATAATTAATACCGAAGAAATCGCCCAAGATTTCACTATTTACAGCAGCTTTTATTATTCTGATAATCTCAATGGTTTAAGCACGTAATTCGATTACATATCTGTTATATTTGTGTATTTATATTATTTTATTTATTTATTGGTGAAAATTTAGTTTCGTTGTGGGATATTAGCCAGAAACAAATCCCTTTGTTGAGAAGGGAGGAGAAAAGTTTTGCGAGAAGAGGCTGGGAGGCCAGATCAGTTGGGTCTAAAATTTCAGAGAGATAGTCGGTCAAGACTAATCTCTCGGTGAACAGAACAAGGTGATTTATCGCCAGAAAATTTACTTCGAATCTTCGAAGGTATCTTTATGGAAGTCAGGCTTAGACTTCAATCTGCTCATCGCAAGGAAACGTGAACTGAATTTAATATTCTCGCACCTTCTTATTATTGTAAAGAAACCTTCTGTCAAGATCACTTTTCATATTTTCCACTACTTAATGAACAATTGTCGCACATTGAAATCTGTGGAATTTGGAATACATCACGGATTGATTTTATAGACTTTCTCAGTGCCTAGAAAGACTTTACCTCACCATAAACTATCATTTCCTCACCATAAACTATCATTTCCTCACCATAAACTATCATTTCCTCTGAATCAACGAATTCTTTAAAAGTGGTGACGAACTCATCTATTTAAGTGTCCTATTTAATCTAGAAGTTTAATATAACTTGTTTATTTAATAAATATATTTCTGAATTAAATTGTGCCTCGACCGTAGACGCCATAAATTCACGCTACCCGTCCTACATTAAATTCGGGGCATTACAAGAGGTTACACTGTATTTCCAGCATGTTAATTTATGAAAATAGCGGTAATATTTCAGGAAATGCTCAGATATTTAAATCGATAGTTCATTATACTCACAAATACAACATCGGTTATTATTATGGTTATAAATATAATCAACCTTTTGGAGATAGAACGCTCTACCACTTTACATAACTGATTGTACTTTTTTTTTTCTTTTTTTCAGAAAACAAATTTAAAGTTTTTATCTCTGAAAATTCCATTAGCAATATTCACCTCAAGGTCTTATAACTTCTCAAATTTTTACGCTGTACTTTATTTAATGCCAATATTAGAAGATCTCTTTCGTCTCGCAGCTATTTAAATACACCATTTCCGGTTATTTAAGTACACACTTCCGGTTTGAGAACTGAAACAAAAAACAACCATAACAACACTTCTAATGATCGTATTAAGAAAAACCTGTTTGGGATATCTAATTGTACAATATTTAATAACTTATAGCAAGAAAATTGTTATATTTACCAAAAACATTTCTATTTAAGGCTGTTCTTAACTGCTCTGTTCAACAAGCGCAAAACGTTTTGACATATTTACAAATTCATTTTTTAACGGAAAGATATAAAATTGGAAAGCCTGACCATGGAAACGATTTCGAATCGAACTGTTTTTTCCATTTTTTGATCAATCAATTACCCACTGAGTTATAAGTGAATTCGACAACGTGACAAACCCGTTTTTCACCTGCTCTTGAGTGCTCTTTCTCCCTTCGCGCGGAAATTCGGTTCAAAACGCCCACTTTGACGCTATTTTCTGAAGGATCTATTGCGTTTGCAAAGAAATGGAAAAAACAGCTCAATTACATAGTTTCTGAACAACAACACCATCTTGTTTCATGCATTTTTGAACAAAAATAAATTAAAACTTATGTCAGAAAGTTGCCATTTTGGATTTGAGAGCACCCTTAAATGTTAGATATCTTAAGTATAATATTGGAGAACTTTCTGCTTATTTTAGGAATCAGAAAACACTTTGTATTCTAGTTTATATTTTATTCTATTGCACTTTTAAAATTAATTAATATAAACTAATCCTTATTTCATTGGTATATAAAAATTAATAGTAAAAGAACTCAAATAATCAGAAAATTTAGAGTACAGCTCTTCTTCAAATCTTCATAGGAGAGACTTCTCCCGTATGAAGATTTAGAGAAAGTCAAAGCACTGTAGCAGTAAATAAACGTGAGCTGATGAAGAAATGTACTTTAATGTATTGTATAAGTAAATTTATTGCATAAGTACAGATGGGTGACAAAATAATACGAACACCTATGATACCAATGGCTCACGAATTGCAACTCTTCCATAAATGTTCGAAGCATAAAGTTTCCTTTGAACAGTTGTTCTTGCTGAAATGGGATTCTGGAGATGATTATTTATCACTGACATTATCTGGGATAAAGATTGCCTGCGCTTTCGGACAGCTATGGGGGTCAACTCTCTTTTATCCCTCCGAGAAGGATTTCTTTTCCGTCCACTGCTGTACCTTGCAGACGACACTTACCGCATTTCGTGTACGCTGTCATAACAGCTGACACAGTACTCCTTGCACGCCCCAAATAACGGGCTGTTTCTGTCACGGAGCAACCAGCGCACCGCATTCCAACAATCATTCCTTTTTCGAACTCTGACAGGTCAGTCATTATTGAGTTTTCCAGAGCGTATGATAAGCGCATGCAACACCTATGGCTGATGTTGAGGGACTGATACCTTACCTTTTATAACCACTAAGTAGCAGAATTGAATGCAAAGTGACATGCGCGTTCTATTTCTTTGAAATGGACAATGCCTTTTTAAAGGGTGTTCGTATTATTTTGTCACCCATCTGTATATTTAATAAGTATTTAATAAAGATTATAACAGCTAAAAAATGCACGTTCTTTTTGTTTACCTGAAAGTGTGAATAACCTGGCATTTTGAAGGCCGTTTAAAAACATTTTTCAAAATCGAACGGACAGTTGCAAAATGAATTGAATGGTATTCCGATTACCGATGATTATCATATAGACCGGGTAATATCCGTAATCGGGATAGCTTTGATTTCATTTCGCACTGATCTGTACGATCCTACTAAATGTACTTTTAAACCATTGGCACTCTTCAAGGTCTTCCATACCTCTTTTAGGTAATCAAGAAGAATCAGTTTTGAAATATTAAAACCTTCATCGAAAACTGGTGTAAAGTTCTTAACCAGCACTCGATCTAATGAGTTTCTTCTGCTATTTTTCCCTCTCAGTTCTTTCCTTTTGCTCAAAATTTGAAGCCTTAAAATAAGATTGCTAAAATTTCTGATTATGCTTTTATATCGTGATTTCTGTGTATTATTTACATTGTCTTTACATTATATTTTCCTTTACATTCATTTACATTTTACATGCGCCGTACATTCGTTCATTGCAGAGCAAAGACTTTTGTTATTTGTCTTTGTAATTTTAAATGTAAAGTGAAAGAAAACATATGCTTTGAAATTCATATTTCTCATTTCATATTAGCGACTATCCCCAAATGAGAAAGTTATAATGAAAGAGAAACGAATCTTTGGTTATTGTTCGCGAAGTAAAATGTCATAGAATATATAACGGTTTTTAAAGGTTACGTGCTACCACGATACTCAGTTACGTGCTACCTAAAATTAAAGCACCGCAGGTTTTCGCGACGTCATTATTAATATCCAAGGCCAAAGTCAAAATAAAAGAACAGGAAACGTTGAACGAAAGTAACATACAAAAGAGGAGATATGTGGTAATATGTGCTGCTAAGAATATTAATTCCAGTTTAATTAACTGCATAAAAGGTTTCCACACTCTTTAGTACCATCATACGAATGAATGGAAATCGCTTGTTCTGTAACAGAGGCTTGTGATTCATACTTCTCATGTCTGAAAAACCAGTATAATGGCTGTTAAAATTTATTTTGGGATTTGAATTGCCTAATTAATTATGCAATACAGTGCTAAAAATTTTAATTATTTCTGATGAAAAGGAATAAAAACTGTGCTGACATTTATGGAAGAGAAAGTTGTTTCAGTATAACGTTGTCAGAATACTTTTTGGTTTTCAAGTTTGATTTTATCTGAATTAATCTGAAATAGTTTGGAATCTATGTACACATTTTTTATTAGTGGACATTTTTCCAGTTTTTAGTTTCTTTTTCAATTTGTTTATAAAAATACAGCTTGATTTTTTTAAGTTTTCTGTAATGGAAATTTTCTATTGCCGTTACGCTTTTGCATATTTGCATCTATTTTCTATTTAGCTTAGAATAAATCATTTATATTGGGCAGCTTTTATTAGTGGATATTTTTCGAATTTTATCTCTGGTTCTCCTTTACCAAAATACCTTTGGACTTTTGCCACAAAATATGAAATTGCCTTATTTCCTGCTAGTTTCACTTTAAGATAAAACTTTCTTCTGTTATTTTTTATTTTCAGTTTGTTTGCATTTAATAACTTCATGGATTTTTACACTCTCATTACTAGAATCTACAAAAGATAGAAAAAGAAAATCATTTTCTTCAAGATTGGTTTCAGTGATCCTTATTATCTTTGAAATTTTATTTTTTAAGAATTGCTCTTTATTTTTCCTTCTTCTTCTCTAAATTATATTCTTATTGTTTAATTATACAATTAAGAATATTAAAAATAAAACTATTTCTTATATTTAAAAAAAGGGTCTCGAGATTAGTGATCCAAGGTACAACATAACATAGCGACTCATGGTACAATATTATAAGGTTGAGTAAAAAGTTTTGGGAAATTTTTAATCTAATAGTAACCAGAATTTGTATCGTATATAGGAGTACTGGTGGTATATCTATAGGAGTTCAGGAATTTCGGCTCCAAAATGCCTATTAAACAGTATGATTTGCGTATGTTGATCCGGCATTTTAAGAGAAGAGGTCTAACGATTCTAAAAGCCGTCGATAAGATTAATGAGGGTGAAGGTGCTGGTACGGCGACAAATTTCGTACTTCCAGCAAATCCAGAATCTGGCAGAACGATGGCAGAAAGTCGTGGACTATCATGGTCTCTACTTTGAAGAATGGTCCTTGTTGCTTTTGTTTTTGTTTTGCGCATAACAACGCAACTTTCACAAATTTCCCAGAACTTTTTGCTCAACCTAGTAAGTTATTGAAAAAGATTATTACTACATTTTTGTAGTAGGTCTTTTAGAATTTAAATATTAATAAATAAAGAACAAAAAATGCATTTTTAAACTACTATTTTTCTTCAGTTCTATTGCAAAATCTCTTTTAACTGAACTAAAAAAACCTAAACGCAAACACACACGCAGGAAAAAAAAAAAAAAAAAAAAAAAAAAAAAAAAACTTCTGTTAGATGCGAAAAAAGAATTTTTCATCTCTTTCTTCGACCTTCACCTAAATTTTTAAAACAAACCAAATATACAGTGTTTCTGTGCGGTAAACTGCAGAAATATTATGAACTTTTGACTTGAAGAGAAAGGCATACAGACCCGAACTATAACTTCCCTCAAGGTACAACACCTTCCTCTATTATTAAAAAAAAAAAAAAAAAATCAATATAAAAAGTGCACTGTAAAGAAAACCCGTAAACTTTCAGAGAGAATATTTCATTAAATGAAAAAAATTGCTTAAAAAATATTTAGGTTATTGCATTTAAATTACATCATAATCTTAATATATATTTACAAGCTTTATCAAATTTAGAAGTAGTACAATAAAACGGGAATGTTTAGATAATAGTGGTGGAATAGACTTTTAATAATAACTTAATATTAGTAATACATTTTCCGATAACAGTGAAATGGATTCGGTTAAATTTCTTTAAAATCATTCACATAATGCATTTGTTCTCCTGTCGGATGCTCCATATCACATAGATTTTCCTTAAAGTCGTTCTTAAAAGAAAAAAGAGAGAGAAAGAAAGCGCTATTTTTTTTACACATTCACGAAAAAACGTATGCATTCGTGATGCATAAAATTTGAAGCTCCCCTATTCATAGAAAAGAACTGACGCAGAGTTTTCCATTTTCATAGAGAAGCAAAGTATTTTTAAGAAGGTAGTGCAATAAATAAATAAATAAAAAGTTGGAAAACGATTATAATTGAAGATGCAAGCTGCGTACGGGAAGATAAAGATTGCCATTCAATTTTTAGCGATTTAAATAATAATTTCTGCTAATTTCATGCATATAACTGCCAAAATCGGTTCGTGAATTGTGTTGTTGAGTGGTAAAATAAAGATATTGAGAACACCCTTAAAGTTTCAAATTCTTTCTGTTTAGCGTTTTCAGTTTTCTCGATATAAACAAGATTTAAGCAAACAATTACACTGTTAAAAATTTTCCTGTGAAATTACAGAGAATCTACGGGTAATCCATTATCTTAAGTCTTATGTAAAATTACAGAGATTAGAAAAACAGAGATTATGTTAAATAACAGAGAAGTTATTTGGTAAATTTACACAAGACTCTGTAAATTAACATCGTTAAAAATACACAAGACTCTGTAAATCAATTTATTTTTCAATTTATTTTTTTAATTGAAATCAGTGAATTTTAGAACTTCGAAGTATCATATTTGAACTGTTGTACCATTTAATTTTTTTTACACAACTTGCTTCTGACCGGCCTGGGGTTTGAACCCGAGACCTTTGGGCAGGAGAAAAACATCTTACTGACTGCGCCATAGGAGCTGTTACTGGGGTGTGTAAAGGATGTCCTTTATAAGCGGGGAAAAATCTATTGTACTTGTGTTTTTCAAAGATTTCAAATATATTCGTTAGAAAATTTCTTAAACGGTTTATTTTAATTTAATTTGGACCGAAACGTAATACCTATTATTTTTTAAATCAAATTTAATTTTTTAATCCTTTATTTACGGAATTATTTATCAAGAAATTGCTTCTTCTCAATAATTATCTTCTTTAATAATATCTGAAGATATACTGGAATTTTTAAATAATAATAATAATGTGAAATTTAGGTGCATTTTTTCCTTAAAACTGGTTAAATATATTGGTAATTATAACATTTTTTGTAAAATATTTACAAAAATAATCAGATTAATTAACCAAAATTACTTTTAAGGTTATATCACAATTCTTATAAAAGCAATGTATTTAAATGTATTATGATTCTAACTAACTAAATGAATGAAAAATAAAAAATAAAAAAATTGAAACTAAATTTTTTTCTTTAATAATTCTAATAAAATTGCAAAAGAATTTTAAACACGTGTATTTGAATTACAAGTTTTAACAAAGCTGAAAATATTTTTAAATAAAAACATGGAAATCCCTACAGGGAATTAGATACAAGATAAGGGAAATGTCTGTAAATAGATGACTGAGAAACTCAATCGAATGCATTTAACCGAGAACTGGTGTAAATTTACAGAGAGTCTTGGCGAGAAACTCAATCGAATGCATTTAACCGAGAACTGGTGTAAATTTAGACAGTCTTGACCGAGAAACTCGATCGAATGCATTTAACCGAGAACTGGTGTAAATTTACGCAGAGTCTTGACCGAGAAACTCGATCGAAAGCATTCAATCAAGAACTAGTGTAAATTTACAGAGAGTCTGGATTTTTTTTCTGTGATTTTACAGAAATTTTTAACAGTGTATAATCGAAAATGCATGCTATGTGTACGGGAAGATAAAAATTATTATTCATTTTTTAGTGATTTAAATAATACTGTCGCGAATTTCATGTGCGGCGCAAAAACGGGTGCGTGAATTGCGTTGTTGAGTAAAATAAAGATATTGAGAACACCCTTAAAATTACAAATTCTATCTGTTCAGTGTTCCCTATTTTCTCATTAGATAAACAAGATTTATAAAAACAAAAGCACAAAATGAATAACTTAAATTTATATTACTAATGACTTGATTGTTAAAATTTGAGTAATAAAGCAGCAATAAACAAGACTTCAAAACAAAACATACAAATATTTTACTATTCAAACTTCTAAAAGAGCATAATTACAGTTAATATAACTTGCGTTCGTTTTTAATAAATACAAACTTAAAAAATAAAAAACATAAAATCCAAACAAAACAATTTATCCTACAAAATCAAATATTCACGGTTCAAGTGTTGTTTTATTCTAGTTTTCATAGCTGATTAATATTCCAAATTGTCAATGCACTTCTGTAAAAGAAACAAGTAAACTTTTCTAGCAAATATTTCATTAAATGAAAATAAATTGTTTACAAACTGTTTAACGAGGTTATTGTATTAAATTTATATCATAATTTTAATATATGTTTACAAACTTTATCAAATTTAGAAGTACAATAATACAAGTATATTTAGGTAATCATGGTAGATTAGACTTTTAGTATTAACTTAATATTAATACACTGCAAAATAATCAGTAATTTTTACAGAAACAATGTGAATTTTGTAATTTTTAGAGGAAAAAACTGTTTTAAGGAAAAATTACAAATATTTTCTGTAAATCAAACGATTTTCCAGTGGCGTCAAAATTGACATTTTTTTTGTCAATTTGAGAGTTTTTTTTACAGCGTAATAGACTTTTCGATAACAGTGAAGAGGATTTGGTTAAATTTCTTTAAAATCATCCGCATAATGCATTTGTGCTCTAGTCGGATGCTCTATATTACCTAGATTTTCCTTTAAATCTTTCTTAAAAGAAGAAAAAGACAGGAAGCTGTACGGGAAGGTTAAAGTTTCTATTCAATTTTTATTAATTTAAATAATGTCTGCGAATTTCATGCATATAAGTGCAAAAATTTAGCTCGTGAATGTGTCAGAACTTTCGCGTTTTTGAGTAGTAAAATAAATATATTGAGGAAATAACAAATTAAGTTAAATAAACCTTAAAATAACAAATTCTTCTTATTTAGCATTTTTCATTTTCTCATTAGATTTAACAAGATTTATAAAAACAAAAGCACGGAATAAATAATTTAAATTTAGATTACTAATTACTTGATTGTTAAAATTTGAATACTAAAGCAACTAAACAAGACTTCAAAACAAACGTACAAATATTTCACTATTCAGACCTTCAATATAATTTTCTTTCATTTTTAATAAATACAAATTTAATAAAGAAAATAAAAATAAAAATCCAAACAAAACAATTTATCCTTCGAAATCAAAAATACACGGTTGAAGTGTTGCTTTACTCTAGTTTTGATAGCTGATTAATATTCCAAATTCTCAATGCACTGTAAAAGAAACAAGCAAACTTTTCTAGCAAATATTTCATTAAATGAAAATAAATTGCTTACAAAATGTTTAACAAGGTTATTGCATTAAATTTATATCATAATCTTATGAATATAAATTTTCAAACTTTATTAAATTTAGAAGTACAACAATGCGTGTATATTCTTATGAATGGCGAACAAATAACCTGCCATTATTTTCCCTTCATATCGTTGATAAAATTTTAAAGATAAATGTCCATTAAGATAAAATTGTGTTTCTAATCAGCTCTATATTGTATGAAAATTGTTTTGGTTTGATAAAAACTTATCTTTAGGGAAAGAATCGATTATCTGCTTGAAATTATAAATTAAATTTTCATGCAAGGATTGAAAATTTGTATTTATTAGATTATTCTTCTGAAGCTGCTTTATGTGATTAGATAATCTGAGTTTCTCCAGTTCTGTAAACAAGTTTCTTTAATTCTATAAATAAATTTCTTTGAGGCAAAGTCAATTGGATGAACGCATTAACAAATGTTCATAATCTAAATTTTTCATGTAATCCTCGAACGAAGGGAAATAATAAGATTTATTTAATAAAAAGCACCGCTAAGTTCTTCCTCTTATATTAATTTATTTAAAAAAGTGATTTTTATCAATGTTGGCTTAAGAATGCATGAATTATTTTGTTTTAATTTCGTCTAACCTTGAATATGCTTTACATGATTTCATAAGATATGTTTTACCTTTCTATCTTATAAAAGTATCTGACAACCTTCGAGGAGGATTTTGATTTCTAATAGTTAAAAAGCTGATTTCATTTGTGCATTATACAACCTGTGGCCAGAAAGTTCGGTGAATGAATTTTTATTTCAAATACAGTATTGTACAGCATCAAATACAATTTACTGTCCTTCAAAATAATCTTCATGGATGGTAATGCACTATTGGGAACGAGTATATAAGTCCTGGAAACTCCTGTAAAACAGTACTTTCGGAATGGCTTTCAGCTCGGCCGTCACGGCGGAGTCCGCACACCACCTTGGTTGTACGGCAGTTTCTGACCGCTAATGGAGTTGACACTTGATCACACCCCTTATTCACCTGATTTGGCTCCTGCAGACTTCTTCCTCTTCCCCAGATTGAAGTCAACCCTGAAGGGAAAGAGATTTACGGACATCACCGACATTCAACGCAACGTGACGGCCGAGCTGAAAGCCATTCCGAAAGAACTGTTTTACAGGAGTTACCAGGACTTATATGCTCGTTCACAACAGTGCATTACCATCCATGGAGATTATTTTGAAAGACAGTAAATTGTATTTGATGCTGCACAATACTGTATTTGAAATAAAAATTCATTCACAGAACTTTCTGGCCACAGGTTGTATTACAGAATAGGGCCCGCTTAAGGCAGTTCTCATATCCTAAGAAGATACTTTCTGACGCATTTTCAGGTAGTTTTTATTACAAAAAATAAAAAGCTACCTATTACAGCCGTCCGGAGGAAAGCAATTCCGAAAAATTTTGGTATATTTTCAGCGATCATGACCCCCAGACCCCAAAACCACCCTCCTTAGAAATGTGACTTATACGTAGATATCTGATTTTTGACATGCCGCAACTCTCGTATTTATTAACCGATTTGGATAAAATTAAGTGTGTGCATAGTACATATCAATGTTTCGACCGAGCTCGTTGGCCAGCTTTATCAAAATGGCGGTCATTTAAAAAATTTTAAACATTTTAAAATTCAAACAGCGGTGACAATAAATAAAAAATTGATTTTTTTTTTCTTCAGCGTTTGACCTTAAAGCAAGGATTCCGGAACATATTTTGTTTTGTTTTTATCTTAAAAAATGGATGATATATAGCAGTTTGAATTTCTAGGGTGGCTGACATTTTGAAACAATCCAATTTTTGTCATGCTGTAATTCTCATATTTATCAACCGATTTGGATGAAATTAAGTGTGTGCATAGTACATATCAATGTTTAGACCGAGTTCGTTGGCCAGCTTCATTCGCCCTCTTATTTCAAAATGGCGACCATTAAATTTTTTTAATTAATTTTTTTTAATTTAAAATTTAAAAAAAGAGGTACAAATAAATTAAAAACTAAAAAATGTTTTTTTTTCTTAAGCGTTTGACCTTTAAACAAGAATTCCGGAGCATATTTTGTTTTGTTTTTATATTAACAAATGACTGAGATATAGCAGTTTGAATTTCTAGAGTGGCTGACATATTGAAACAATCTGATTGTCATGCTGTAACTCTCGTATTTACAAACCAATTTGGATAAGATTAAGTATGTGCATAGTACATATGAATATCTCGACCGAGTTCGTTGGCCAGCTTCATCCGCCATCTTGTTTAAAAATGGCGGCCATTGAATTTTTTTAATTTAAAAAGCGGTGCAAATGAATTAAAAATTGAAAAAGATTTTTTCATTATGCATTTGACCTTAAAACAAGAATTATGGAGTATTTTTTGTTTGGTCTTTTTCTTTAAAAATGGCTGAGATATAACAGTTTGAATTTCTAAGTTGGTTGACAATTTGGGAACACTCTAATTTTTGTCATGCTGTAATTCTCGTCTTTGTGCATTGATTTGGATGCAATTTAGTATGTGCATTCTGCATAGTAAATACCAATGCCTCAACCAAGTTCGTTGGCTAGCTTCATAAGCCATCTTGTTTCAAACTGCGGTGATTTTTTTTTATTATTATTATTAAAAAAGCGGTAGAAAATTTTGAAATTCAAAAAGAGTTTTTCCTTAAGTGGTTGACCTTGATACAAGGATACCAAAGCATCGCCTTTAACTTAAAAAATAGCGGAGATAAAGGAGTTTCAATTTCTAGGGTGGCTGATATTTTGAAACAATCTGATTTTTACAATACATATACATTTAACGTCTGAATTTAAAAACCATTAAAACACCAAATAAAATAAACTAAGACAGACTTGAGCACAGTTAAAAAGTAAAATTTATAGAGAATATACTTAAAAACAATTAAAAATACAATATGTAAACGTTTCGCCAAGCGACACGCAAGGCATCATCAGTACAAAAAAATATCCATTGCATTTCAAACGACAGAACAAATCAAGAACAGTTACAGTTAGTTATTTTAAAAACAAACAATATTCACTAGGGACAGAACGAGCATCATTCAAAGTCTGCGATCGCGATTCAGTGAACCAAGCCTCAAGTAGCAATCTAATAGTTGTTGCAACCCGATTTCAAAAATACTGGCGTTCGCAATGAGCGGAATTCAAACGAATCACATTCTCGACCAGGTTCATTGGTTAGCTTCATACACCTTGTTGTTTTAAAAAGGCTGGCGCATCAAGATATCGCCAAATTTAGCGACGAAACATAAATCACTCTAAATGAAGCCAACTTAATTTGGCGAAATTCTTATTCATATTCAGTATTGAAGAATATTTTTTTTAATACTCTGTTATCGAGTTCCACTAATTGTAGCTTCTTGTATTTGAGTAAAATAAGCTATATTTAAGAAAACAAGGAATATGAAAGCTACCTCTTCCTCCCGGCACATGCTGGAAGGACTTTTTAATTCATTTTTGTTAGGAAGCGCATGCAATTGGCAGATGTTGCTCAGAAATTGTGTAATCGAAAGGCGTTTTTCATTTTTTAACAAATGCACGGATCTTTCATAAAATACTCCCAAAGTGTGCGTTTTGAATCAAACTGCTAAACGAGACACCTAGAGGAAGGAGAAAAATGGTCGTCAAGTGATCACAATTGCTTATAAATCGATAAGTATTTTATTTATTAAAAAATGGAAAACTCATTTGGATTCGAAATCACTTTAATATTCAGGTCGGAGTGCCTAAGTGGAGCAGGATCACCAGATCTGGGATCTAGTGTAGACCCTATTTGCTTCATCTGGTGTGTTCCCCGGCACGCGGGGATTCGCTGAGAAGCTTCCAGTCATCGGCGGAGAAAGCAAGAGCCAACGCTCGCAACTCGTGCACGTTTGCCATTTTTTTGCCTTTACGTTTAAAAATGAGTTAGAAAATGTGTCAGAAAATTTAGTGTTTTTGGGCAGACGATTCGAGAACCGCCACAATGTAGACCATCAGCAGGGCATTATTTTAAGCACCCCCCCCCCCCCCGCAAAAAAAAACGAAAAAAAAAACCGCCGCAGCTGTCAGCTAGCTCGAATCTCAGCATCTTTTTTGTACTACCTCTTCTCCCCCTTCCTCATCCTTTTCTACTAGCCGTAAAGTTTGCACAAACATTTCAGGAGGAGTTTTCCCTAGTATTTAGTTCCAAATCCAAATTTTAAAACATAGTAGACCTAAAATTTTAGTTCTGAATGAAATATAAACAAGGCCTGACTATCGGAAAGGCACATAGTGCATGAGTTTCCCATCAAAAATTTAAGAAACCCCCCCAAAATTACGCTAAAATAGAACCTCTAGTTTCCATTTTTATTTATTTTTTACATTTTAGCCCCGGATATGTTATTTCTTTCTCCCAGCAAATAATCGTCTCAAAAAAATAACGTTCCGTTGTATAAGCCAGCCGTAAAACAAAACAGATGTATCATTGTACTGTTAAATACTCTACTGCAATTTTTATAACTTCTAAGTATCGCACATTTTCGATTTTTATACTGTCGTATTGGGGAAAAAAAGTACTTTTTAATGCAGTTTGTTTGAAAACTGCATCTCCATTTATTTTTGAGATATTAATTTTTTTGTAGTTTTTAGCGCCATTTGTTTAATTTTGGCAACTCAAGTACTCCATTTCTGTAGAAAGTAAAGAAAAAATAGTTGGAAAGTAGTAATCATATCTTTTTGTTGCCCTTTTTCCATAAGTACCAAAAAAAAAGTAATTAAAATACGTGCTATTTTGTGAAAATATAAATGAATGATTTCTGATAAAACATGGAGCTATTATAAACTATATTTAATTTAATTATCTATATTACAAACAAATGATGGCATGTGAATCATTAGATAGCCTTTTTTTTTTTTTTTTTTTTTTTTTTTTTTTTTGTCGAGTTTCTTGAGTGACATCTGTTTTTGTGTGTATGCGTGTATATTGTTCAGCGATAGTGACGTCATATGAAAACTTTACTGTTTGTTTACTTGATGTTGTTTAAGACTGGGTCGTAAATGAGGAATTCTACAGAGGATGCGAATGACGTCATTTTATATAAAATAAAAGCTTGTGTTTTAAGTCTTAAAACTGAAATATGTTTTGAATTATCTATATTTATATACATATATATTTTGTTTTCATCTTGGACGACACTAAATTCTGAAAAAGCAGAATTCCTGTTTTCTAGTAGTTAATAATTTTTTTGGAACTGAAAGTCTGACTTGTGCAAGAGAAAAACTACAGTACTTTAGGAAACTTACCTAACCAGGAAATCCGAATGTGATCGACAGCCTGTTAACCAATCGTATCACATCCCGATGTGCTGATTACAAATCACTCGCGTAATTCTACCTACAACAATCACCTATACAGGTTAATTAAAAATTAATTGGATAAAATGAATAAGATTGCTGATGTATTTTGTCTCATTCATTTTGAATCACGGCATCACCAGTGGCCGTTCCTCAATCGTGGCCGTCTACCTAATCGTTCGGAGTTT
This sequence comes from Maratus speciosus, assembly GCA_963932465.1. NCBI lineage: Eukaryota > Metazoa > Arthropoda > Arachnida > Araneae > Salticidae > Maratus > Maratus speciosus. The sequence continues at coordinate 168,306,642 of OZ010790.1, read as the reverse complement.
ACGTGGTTTTCTTCGAACCATGGATTTCCATGCGTACATACGGGTTAGGTTCCCTTAGAAAGACCCCCCACGAAGGACCCCCCCCCCCCCTGGGCCTATATCCCTCGAGTAGATAATTGGCAGTCAAAAATCAACCCAACCCATTTTGAATCCCCCTGTACTACAAAAATACTCTGTCAGTATATAAGAGAACATAAAAAAAGGCTGTTTAATGAAATATATATTTATATGTAAACTCGGCCAACCTACCCGTAAGGCATGGTGACGTCACGGCGACGTCGTTGTGAAGTCACACTGTGATTTTGTGACCGTCGATGTAACGTCACGTGACGTGGATGTGACGTCATAGTGACTAAAATGCGAGGTCGTTTGTGACGTCACATTGTGACCACTCTGTGAAGTCACGGTGTGACAAATTTGTGAAAAGTGTGTCATTTGTGACTATTTTGGCATTAACTTTGTGACGAACCTGTGACGAAAGTGACAATGCTTTGAAGTCACACTGTGACCAATTTGTGAAATATGTGTCATTTGTGACGAACTTGTCATAAACTCTGTGATGATTTCAAATGAAAATCAAATTTCAAATTAATTGCTTAAAAGGCGCAAAGGCGAGCTAGTGAAAAAGATTCCATGCTGGAACTGGAACCTGGGCCATCAGTATAGCGCACTGACATTCTACCGACTAAATCACATGGAACGATACCCAGCCTGGGAAATTTCTCACTATTACATGTTGGAAAGGCTACAAAGGCAGCACAAGATGGAATATTTATCGTGAGCCACCGACATGGGGCAAACACGAAACTTAATTAAATCCAGCATCGATTGAAACTATATTAATAATTGGAAATTTTTCCAGAGAGAAACATTCGCCTTGCATACAGTATTTCAAATGAAAATCAAATTTCAAATTAAAATTGCCTTTTAAGCTATTAATTTGAAATTTGATTTTCATTTGAAATACTGTATGCAAGGCGAATGTTTCTCTCTGGAAAAATTTCCAATTATTAAAATAGTTTCAATCTATGCTGGATTTAATTAAGTTTCGTGTTTACCCCATGTCGGTGGCTCACGATAAATATTCCATCTTGTGCTGCGTTTGTAGCCTTGCCAACATGTAATAGGGAGAAATTTTCCAGGCTGGGTATCGTTCCATGTGGTTTTGTCGGTAGAATGTCAGTGCGCTATACTGATGACCCGGGATCGAGTCCCGGCGTGTATATTTTTCACTATGTTGGCCTTTGTGCCTTTTAAGCAATTTATTTGAAATTTGATTTTCATTTGAAATATTGTAGGCAAGGCGAATGTTTCTCTCTGGAAAAATTTCCAAGTATTAATACTGTGATAATTCTTGTCATAAACACTACGATAATTTTAAAGTAAAGTTTTGTTTGAAATATAAAATCTTATCTTTTTACCGTACTTTTTAGCAAGATATCGCTATTTTGGAGATTCTATTCTTCTAAAATAATTTTTATTTTCCATTTAAAAAACAATGCTTATCAACTGACATCTTTTTTTAATAAGTTCTAAGCTTGATCTTGAATTCAAGCTTAATATTAAGAATGTGTAAGCTTTTTAATGTGATGTGATTTGTCATTGCTTTATTAAATACGAACATGGAGTCTTACGGACATTAATACAACTGTTATTTATAGAACGACAGGATAAGCCCTACTTATTTAAATTTTTTATTCCCGTATATATTGTATTTTGTGAATATGAGCTAATTAGATTTGGTATGTTTTATAGGAAAAGACTGATCTGGGAAATAGAAACAACAAGTAAGATATATCATGCGTTAAGAATAGATTATAAAACACTTTCCAACTCTTCCTAAATGTTTTAACAAGACATCGGGGGAAATAACGTAAATAAGATAACTAAGTAAACATGAAAACGCGTAAAACATTTGAAAAACTGATTTACGCAGTTACCATCCACAGCCAAATATGTTTTCTAATTCTTTTAAACAGTCCTGTATTTGATCTTTAGATTGATATATATATATACTATATAATGGGAAAATTTAGTTTATCAAGGAAACGCATAACAGGTTGAAATTCTCTTTCAGCAATTTATACTAATATATGGAAACATACTTAAATAATTTTGTACAACCCCGTAGTTTACCTAGAACCTTTATTACACGCCACTATTTAGTTAAAATTTAATTCAAACGAAAACACTCTTAAAACTGCTGAAATCACATTCCCAGAAATTATAATTTATAGACGGCAACGTATCCAATTCTTTGCGTGACCCTGTATATCATTTTATCTATATACTACAAACATTTCTTAGTAAATTAAATACAGTGCAGCGTAAAAATGCATAACTTATTTAAAAACCACTTTTAAGCAATACCCAGTAACCCTTACGAATACTTTTGTGTAGTCCTGTATATGAATTATAGCATATATATATACACCATATGCTATGCATAAATGTAGTGAATCATAATTAAAAATGCATTTCCAGCAATCATCGTTAATGAACAGTACTTCGGATACAATATAGTATCTGAAATATTTTGTGCGTCCCTGTAAATGCTATATACACTTCGTATTATACATGAAATAATTCATAGTATGTAAACCTCAACGACGTATATCAATTTCATTACATATAAAATAGATTAACATAAATAAAGTACGCCGCAAACAATTCCCTCCACCCCTATATCATTATGTATTGGAATTCCTTTTTTAGCCCTGTAAATGAAAAATAACTATTCTTTTGCATCGCATATTCTACGGAATGCACATTTTAGTGCGCTTCATAAATGCATATCAATTTTATTCTGTTTGAAAGCGTGTAAAATCATTAAAAATCATTTGAAACGATTTTTTCCCACAGGCCGTAATGTAATGGAATACAATTGACTGTCCCTGTAAATGAACTAAACATGCTACAAACTTCATTACAAATAGGGACCTTGCTATGGTAAACGTCAATAACATCCAAAAATTTCAGGTCAATCCGAGTATATTTACGCGAGTTAGAGCGCGGACAGACGGCCAGACAAACCGAAGTCATAAACACTTTTCAACTTTATCGGGCATGAAAAACACTTTATTTCAATGCTTAAATATTATATTTTATTTTTTAATGCCAATAAAATAAATGTATCGAAAACGTAGAAAATGAGTTTACAATCAAAGAAAATTTAATAACTGATTCTGAATGTCTACAATTAAATGTTTGATTAAAATGACAAACAGCAAAAAAAAAAAAATGCTTAAATACAATTTAAAAAATAATTATAACAATTTGAAAAACACTAAATAATTAGTATTTATAATTGTACTATTAAACAACAACAAACTATAATAGATGAATTAAATGCACTTAACAATTTCTCAAAAATCTTTCCATCGCCATATTGCTTCTGAAAAGAATCCCAGCTTAGTCTCATTGTATATAACATACAACTATTTAACTCATGATAATAATCTATCAAACAGGAACAAAAGATTTAAATTAAATAAGACATACCTTTTAAGTTCCATAAATATTTTAATAATATCCGTATTTTATCCTAAATTGTCAGGCATATTTCTGTTAGCTTAAAAAATTAACTTCCCGCGTCAGTAGTTCTCTGATCCTTATTTTATTCTGCGGTTTAATCGAGCGCAGACGATATTGCAAGCAGGTGCTCCTACTGTATTATTATAATTTTTTTTTTTTTTTTTTTTTTTTTTTTTTTTGTACACAACAGAGAGTTTAAATGCGCAATAATTTTATCTTATTTAAGAGTATCTGTAATGAAAATTTTCTATTTGAATTAAACACCTGCCTTTTTTCTTTCTTTTTTTTAAGTAAAGTTTGTTTAACACGTAATAAATAAATACGTATATTTTAAATACGATTAGATTTTAAATACGAATACGTAATTATATCATGGGTTTTGCACAAATTTTGTATATTTCTTTTATTTTCGGAAAATGCTAATTTTATTTAAAAAGTCTGAAAGAAGTAGAATTTATGACTTGAATGCAAATTCTAAAGCAAGAAATGCATATATGACTAAACACTGAGTATTCTTTCTACGTGCTCATTAAAAGATACAGACTTAACTGTAATAGAAAATTTTAGTTTGAAACCACAGAAGGGTTTTGAATACCACTGGTCGACAAAAAAAAATAAATAAATAAATAAAATAAAATAAAACAACTTCCTCCCTGCAAACTAAATATATAAAGTGTACAGATTTAATATTCCTAATTCTAAATATGTTATCCAAATTGCTCCAATACGTACCATTTTTCCGAGAAACACTTTTATAATAATAGCAATCAGTGAAGGATTAAATTACAATGGTAGATAAAATTGAAATCATAAAAAAGTATACTTTCACTGTCTTAAATAACAAATTGATAAAATATAGCATGAAAATCTAGTTTGTTGATACTTCTACCGTGCATTTTCCTTTTTCTGCCCCCCCCCCCCCCCCCTATTTTCGTGTAAGAATTTACTATTTCCTATCCACTAATATATTTTCATTCCTTATGTCGCTGTAACTCGGGCATGTAATATTTCTGTTCATTTTCAAAGATTTTTGATGTTCATATTTTTGTCACACTGTGACTTACAATATGGTGATTTTTTTCGTAACATATGTGACGTGACGTACGTTACTTGCAGTGTCATAACAGTGACGTCACAAATTTTTTTAATTGCCAGAAAATATAATTTTACATAAATAACATGTTTTGAATATTTTTTGTAATTTTTTTAAGTTTTCTAAGAAGTTCACATCTCAGTCACAATGTGACATCACTGAGTGATGGTATTTTGATCACAGATGTGACGTGACCACAGTGACTCACAGTGACGTCACAACGACGTCACCGTGACCATGCATGCTATGAGGGTACTTTCGGGAATAAGATTTGTTTTATTGGCGAGTTTCTATGTAGTAAAATTTAGAAAACCTTTCCTGGATAAAAGGGAGGGCCCAACTTCGATTTAAAGTGAATACTTAGCGTGGCACCTTTATTGGAATCTAGAAGAATTTACCTAATCATAGAAAAAAGTCGCATATATCTCTCGGATTTTCTGATATGATACCTTTCAAAGTTTTGTATCTCATCCAAACAGGCAAGGGTTTGAGTTAATCGTCTTTTTGGGGAATGCAAAATTTTTAATAAAACACAGTATCATAACATCAGTCTCTCTCTCTCTCTCTCTGTCTCTCTCTCTTTTTCTTTTATTATTATTGAATGTTAAAGTTAATCAAATGTTGAATTGATATTTGTAGGATTTTTTAATGTTTGATTAACTTTTGTTGCTGTGATGTAATCATGAACTTGTATTTCACTTATTGGATAATATGTTCTTTTTGATTAAATTTGTTTTCTATTACTTTCTTTTAGTTAACTAGGGGGCTCGGCCCCCTACGAGCTACGCTCGCCAACCCCCCGATCAGACACTGCAGTCTCTAAAAGCACGCTAATTTGATCGGCTTTAATTGAATTTTTTTGGAAGATTGAATTATAATTAAAAAAACAAAGGCGATCTCCCTATAAACGGGTTTCTATTCATTTCTCTTTGATTGGGGAATTTTACGGAAAAATCAGCTGCTGTTAAAAGATACAATGGCATTTCAAAATCATCTAATATAAAAGGAATTAAGTAAACAGAGTCTTTGTCTCCCGGTATTTTTTAACAAAGCGAAAAGAAAGTCCTTTTAAATAAAACATTTTAAATATATCGTTTTAATCTGACGTAATTTTCACCAGACTTTTCTTTCCCTTTTTAATATTCACGTGAAAATGCTTTTATTAGAAATGAAATATTATTTGCGCTGTCCAAAAAAAAAATAGTTGAAAAGTTCATCTCAAAATATCAAGTAAATGTCTCGCGCTATTTTTAAATCTAAACTACTATTTTGCAATATTATTTTTTGTTCATTTTACGTAATAAGTGTAATGTGACGTAAATGTGATGTAATTTCTCCTATTTAAGACTTCTAACGCATGTTAATGAATTTATTACTTTACAATATCCTTTCTCTGTTAAAATTCACGTGTAATTATAGATGAAGTAATTTTCAATAAGTTCCTGCTTTTTATACGTAATTATTTAATTCTAATTTGAAAGTTTTTCTTTTCTGTTTATAATAGTCACGTGTAAATAAATTTTTAATTTGAAGCAAACATTATTGTTTCCGTTGTTTATACAGTTTGGCAACAGGTTAAATTAGTACAATTTTCTGAAATAAGTAAAAAAATTTCTCTCGAAATGCTGAAAATTTGAATTTAAAATAGAAATGAAACCTCGAAAAATGAGTCAAATTAAAAAAATAAATTAATTCTGCACACCGGGAAATTATAACGTATAAAATGATCTAAAAAGTATTAAATTCCGATGTATAGTTTTTGCTCCTATAAAACTTTTTTAATGGAACGATTTTGTCCAACTTTAGCATTAAATATCTCTTAAAATAATTCTTCGATTTGAAAACTGTCTACATCAGCGTGTTTATCAAACATTTCTGTATAATACTACCAATTTTCATATTTTTGTATGCATTATTTTTCTTAATATTAACGAAGAAAGACCTCCGGTCACAAAAAAATTCAAAACCGGCGGCGGCGGCGGCGGTGACAGCGGGAGTTACTTTTTTTTAGAATAGAGAGAAACAATGCATTGCAACATATGAATTTGAAGAAAAAAATATTATAAGTTTACTGATGGGCGGGTGAAATTCACAGTAAGACAATTATTCATTGTCCAAGGTATTTTCGCCAGATTTAATAACGATTCTTTTAATAATACTAGGGGGCTCGGCCCCCTACGAGCTACGCTCGCCAACCCCCGTCCAGACACCGCAGGCTCTAAATGCACGCTAATTTGATCGGCTTTAAAAAGATTTCGAAAGATTAAATTATAATTTAAAAAACAGTGGCGATCTCCCTATAAACGAATTTCTATTCATTTCTCTTTGATTGGGGAATTTTAACGCCAAATCCGCTGCGGTACTACTTGATTATCCCGTCGACCCATTTCGCCAAATTATATAAATCGCCAAACCACTCGCCAAATTATACAAATTGACATAATTTTTATTTTAAATAACGAAAGAACAAATAAATTCGTACAACATTAATAAAAATACAAATAAAACGTCGAAATAAAAATAACTTGATGACGTAAACACGTGTAACAACATTTCAAAATAAGCTAATATAAAAGGAATTAAGTAAACAGAGTCTTGGTCTCCTGGTATTTTTTAACAAAGCGAAAAGAAAGTTCTTTTAAATGAGACATTTTAAATTAATCGTTGTTAATCTGACGTAATTTTGACCAAGCTATTCTTTCTCTTTTAAATAATCGCGTGAAAGTATTTTTGTTAGCAATGAAATATTATTTGCGCTTTCCTAACAAAAATAGTTGAAAATATCCTCTCAAAATATTAAATAAATGTCTAGCGCAATTTCTAAATTTAAACTTTTTTGCAATATTATTTTGTGTTCATTTTATGTAATAACTATAATGTGACGTAAATATGACGTAATTTCTCCTAAGACTTCTAACGCATGTTAATGAATTTATTATTTTACAATATCCTTTCTCTTTTAAAATTCACGTGTGTACTTTTTATGACGTAAATTTTAATAAGTTCCTGCTTTTTATACATAATTATTTAATTCTAATTTGAAAGTTTTTTTCCTGTTTATAATAGTCACGTGTAAATAAATTTTTAATTTGAAGCAAACATTATTGCTTGCGCTTTTTATACAGTTGGCAACAGTTTAAATTAGTACAATTTTCTGAAATCTGTAAAAAATATCTCTAGAAATGCTGAAAATTTGAATTTAAAATAGAAATAAAACCTGAAAAAATGAGTCAAAATAAAAAAATTAATGCAATCTGCACTCCGGCAAATTCTAACGCATAAAATGATCTAAAAATGATTACACTGCCATGTATGGTTTTTGCTGCTATAAAACTTTTTTAGTGGAACGATTTTGTCCAACTTTAGCATTAAATATCTCTTAAAATAATTCTTCGATTTGAAAACTATCTGCATCAGCGTATTTATCAAACATTTCTGTATAAAACCACTGATTTTCATATTTTTGTATGCATTATTTTTCTCAATATTAACGAAGAAAGACCTCCGGTCACAAAAAATTCAAAACCGGCGGCGGCGGCGGCGGTGACAGCGGTAGTTACTTTTTTTTAGAATAGAGAGATTATTATATTTCCTACCATAAAAAGGAAATATTTCCAGAAACCCTTAATTTTTTCTCTCATGTATTTCTTTTTTTTATGACACATTATCATACAAAATCTCGCTCACGAGATTTGTTGCTTGAAGGGAGCAAATCTCGATACATAAAAATATGCTTTATGGAAATGAGTCTTTGTTCCTCATTTTGTAGGTATTTTAAGGAAATGACAACAAATTATTTTATTTAAAATATTCTTAAAACATTTTTTGTTATTATGTCTTGAATATATAGAAAAAATAAATTTTTTATGTTAAAACTTTCTGGCTTCTTCTGGGCCTTGCATAATATGAGGGCCCTAGACAATATTCGGAAGGAGCGAAAGTACAGCAATCGCTACTTTTTCCTGTAGTTTAATAGTGTAGCGCTCTATATTTTAAAAAATGTAATGCAGTCAGCAGCGCGATATAAATGATCCACAGTTTGCAGGGAACAATGACGTTAATTTTAATGCTACTTCAAGAAAAATAATTGTGCCATTCTTCTAGTCATGTGATCGTAGCTTTCTTCTTTAATCCAAACTGTGTTCTGTGGAACAATTTGCGAACGTCAGCAACTCAACTGCAGCGTTTAGCGATACATCGAGGCTAACGAAAAAGACAGGCTACCGCGGTGGGTCCGATTCTTCTTTTTTTACAGACCGCTGGAGTCACGTGATGCTTAAATGCACCAATGAAAGTGTGCGAAAAGAGCATCACGTGACTCCAGCGGTCTGTAAAAAAAAGAAGAATCGGATCCACCGCGTTAGCCTGTCTTTCTTGTTAGCCTCGGCGATACATCGTATGACGTCATCGATTTTTCCATTGACACTTGCTGGTAAATTCAAGCAGCAAAATCCAAATCAAATAAATTTTCGTGCTGTTAATACTTGTCTATTTACTCATTATTAGATCTTCATGTTTTAATACTGCGTTTCTTCTTCTTTTTTTTATGAAATTGCTTTATTTAGAGATTTATTATTTTTACTTTCTTCTATCTTTAGAAAAAGAAAGTATTGGATTCATGAAAATTTTCGAATTCCGGTTTTCGACGGATTTCTGTCTGTGGGTCTGTGTGTCTCTATGTGACACAAATTTTGTGGGCGCTCTATCTCAAGCACTAACGCACGGAATTTAATAAAAATTTATATTGAGTTAGTCAATGATATAAATTGATGTTGATTACTTTTTGGTGTAAATCGCTCAACAGATGGCGCTGCTATTTTGTATTTTTCACAATTTCCGATATCGCTCTGTCTCAAGAACTAATCCACTAATTTTCGTCAAATTTCAGATCCAGGTATACCTTGATAAATATTGATGCTGATTATGTTTTGGTGTAAATCGCCCAACCGGTGGCCCCGCTATGCTGTATTTTTCATGATTTCCGCAATAGTTCTATCTCCAGATCTAATGCACGAATTTTCATCTAACTTAGAATTCAGTTAGACGTTGACACATAAGTTGTTGCTGATTAGGTTTTGGTGTTAATCGCCCAATAGATGACGCTGCTAAGCTGCATTTTGTAACATTTACACGATTTTAGTAGCGATAGCCATATTTCAAGATCTAATGCAAGGAATTTCATATTTTTAGAATCCTCATGATGAGCATAGATTGCCATTTAATTCTGGCACTGTGATAGCGAATTTTAAAGTATTAACATGTATGGGTTAGAAAAAAGTTTTGGGATTGCCATATCCGACTAGTTTTATATTGTAGCAGAGAAAATAAATATTCAATTGCCCTATGGCCATCATATAGCGAGTAATATGTGCTTAAACTAACATTTTATGTGAATGACACGAAACGTTTTCTTGTATATTATCTTTCTAAATACATTTTTTTCATTACATTATTTTAATGTCCCCGGTTTTATCGTATTTATTTTATTGCATCCCGGCAAATGCTATGTAACGAATTGTATGTTATTGTATGTATTGTATGTACGGCCATTGTATGTTAATTCATGTTTGCAATTTCAAGTGTAAATTGAATCTGATGACAAAATCTAAAGGTAGCAAAGTAGCGACTATTTTTGAAAAGTAGTCTGTAGTCACATACCGAATGAGCATAAAGGGTTAATAGAATAACGCTAAAGAAATTATTCTTTTTCTATACAATTTAGAATAGCATTTTAATTGTAAAGGAAGGATTATTAAGGATTATTATAAAGGATTATTTTAAAGGATTATTATTTTTTTTTATTGCATAATTCGTGAGCGACAGAGTTATAATTTTGTAGCACTCTGTATATCTGTATAGTCTTTCTTCTCACCATACTAGTTTCATATTTCAAACTTGAAAGGTACATGTGATATTCAAAAAAGAAACGTACATAAAACATGAAAAAAGTGAAATCAAACATTTTTAAAAGGTTCCTTTAAATATTTTTTCAGCATGAAATGATTCGACCAAAATATTCCCTACATACAGGTTATTTTTCATATCCTCGTAATATATTTTTCAGTGTCATAGCCACAAATAAGCGTTTTTTGGAGTTATGAACAACCGAGCATGCTGAATACATGAATACCAACTACGAATTTACATTTCAATATGTGTTTTCAGTATCATGTTTGCGGAAAAAAACATTTTCCATTTATTTTTATTGAATGTTACTTTTCGAATTGGTTATCTTACATGCTAAGCTAGTTAATTCTTTGAATTTATTCTATGAATTCCAAAATATGCAAAATTGTTAAGGAAATATATAAAATTGTTTATCTAAAAATTAGAAGAATCGTGTGATATGATACAAAAAAGATACAAATGTTTGTTAAAAGTAAAAGGACAAATCGGACGTACGAGAAACAACCAAAAATCACATTAGGATTGCTCCTTATTTATTTAAAAATACAGGATATCTCACTCAAGTCTAATCTGAATATATGCTCATTAATTTTTCATGATTTTTCTACCGAAGTTGCTTGCTCTTTGAAATGCGATGATAACACGAAGAGATGGTCACCATCAGTATCCAAACAACACTGAGCCAGACGTTTGAGATTTCAGAATGCAGCAGACAATTATGTACAATACCACTGACTGAATTAATACGGTTTTTAAAAAATATTTTTCCCCACTCAACAACAAGAAACTTTCTGACGTATTTTCAGACTCAATTTTAAACGTAACATCATGACATGGTACTAGAAGCATGATTATCGAAGGGATTTGGAATCGAAGAGTTTTTCCATTTTTCGGTAAATGAAATTGCATTTTGCTATTGTTGGATAAGATATTGTTGGTTCAAGGCGACAAAGGTTCAAGGCCTGTCGCGTCTTGTCGCGGCTTTCCACTCAAAACCCCACTTTTGAACATCATTTTCTGAAAGATCTTCTGTCGTCCCAAACAAGTCGGAAGTTGTACGTCAAACGTGGCAAATGAGGTGCGTTCGTACTATAACTAGTTTTATAAATATTCAGATCTTGATGCAATAGCTGTTGCACTTTTATTCAAAAATGCATGAATGCAAAATTTATTACATATATTAAATTCAGTAATACGGAAATAATATGACTCCATCTTAAATAGGACGTCATCACCATCACAATCTAGAATCATTACCTATCATGGTATATCACTGATATAATTATCTATGATAGATTTAATAGAATGAAGAAAACATTTATTAATACCTTTTTAGTTTTGATTCGATTTTCATGAAATTTGAAATGATTCTACAAAATTCTGCAACGATTATATATGGGGCATTCTCACAATCTTTTGACTTTAAAGTCCCTGAATAATAAGCTTTATTTTAGTACATATTCTTATGGGTTTTTATTTATTTATTTATTTCATATACTGGGGGACATCCCATTGCATGACTGCCTAACAATATTAACGAGATAAATAAGTTTTGGACGATGTTTGGGGTCCAAATATCCAGGAAACTCCTATACCGTCCCGTGTCCCTGATGCTGATTTTTAAGTTTGGAGCTCTCTGTATAAAATTGTTTCAATAAAAGTAATTCGATGTAATTTTTTTTCGAAACTGGGACTATTGTTTTACCTATTGTTTTACATAAATATGTAGCAAAATATTAACCTGCACACAATTTTATGGTTGTTATTATTTTTTTTTAACTCTGTCCCTGCGTTTTAGATATATTTTTGAAGTTTTTCTCATGCAGTATGCTAGAGAAAGAATGTTTAAAATTCTTTGACAGGAAATTTACTGCAGAATTTAAATCATCATTTAAATGTCAATTTCAAGCATCGTGGCTTTATTGGTAGTCTTACCCAGTGGTGGGATTCAGCCGGTTCGCACCGGTTCGGTAGAACCGGTTGTTAATTTGTGTTGAGTTCGGCGAACTGGTTGTTAAAATTGTACTTTAAATGCGAAAATCGCATTTACATTAATTTGCTTTCTTAAAATGTTTATTTGCACAACATTGTTTTGTAGGCATAACTCTGTGATAAGTCCTGATTAATTTCATTTAATAAAACATTTCATTTGGAACAATAAAATATTTTTTCTTCATCAGTCCTGTAAGAGAAAATTCAGCTTAAAAAACGAAATTTTGAAGAATTTTAGTAACTGAATTGACAGTCCTAGGCTAATCCCAGTTATATGGTGGTAAGGTTATTAAAACTTACACTAACTACTTATATATACTAATAAAAGAAAGTTTTGCTCTGTCTGTATGTCTGTGTGTGTGCGTTGTCTAGCAAAATCTACGGCACGTACGAGACTGAAAAGTTTTGTGAGGCTAGCTCAAAATGTCTCCTGATGCACCTGAGGCACAGAATTTTAAAATTCTAATAATTAGTTGAGTTATTAATTAAAATCTCAACTGACCTTCATTAAAAACTCAACTCGGTCCTTGCGAGAAAGAAAAAACTCTGGCGTACGCACAGAAGCCTTGTTTACGCATCAGTTGAATATGAAGAACGAAAAGAAGAAATTTCTGGGATATTTTTCCATTATTTATTAACTTACATCGGCCAAACCGCTTAGTAAAGTTAAAAATGAAAGACATATGCTGAAAGATCTACATCTCAAATGCCGCAATCAATTTTAAAAAATACCGCAGTTAACCGCTTGAAAAACCATTTTCAAAAAGGGTCGTTTTTTTCCGAAAAACTTTTTCTCCCTTATTGCAACGCCCTTCCAGGGCGCAATTTTGGAGGTACCGACAAACCAAAAATATGTTTTTAAAGTGAAACCCTCTTCTAATCGGTGTGCAATTGGTTTAAAACAAATATGAGTTTTAACCCTTTCAAACGTACCAGTAAACATAAGTCACTTCGCGCCTCACGAAGACGATATTTTTTCTACGCTAAAAATAACTAAACGACCGTATTCTTTTCAGAGCATCTCAATAAATAGACCAGATTTACATCACCTACAAAAATTTTGAAACGTTCGAACGGATAGAAATATTTCTTACAAAATAAAATGTGTGAAAATTTCGATGAAATCAGCAAATATCTGAGTGTTTCGCTCCTTCAGGGCGAAATTTTAGAGGTACTGACAAACCAATAATATGTTCGTAAATCTGAAACCACCTTCTTATCGATGGGACAATCGGTTTTTAAAAATAGAAATTTTAACCCTTACAAATACACCGGCAAATGCAGGTCATTTCGCGCCTCAAGGAGACGATAATTTTCTACGCTAAAAGTAATTAAACGACCGCATTTGAACACAATCTTTTAAGAGTATCTCAAATTCAGATGGTATTGAGATTCTCAATAGATCAGATTTACATCATCTACAAAAATTTTGAAAATTCGGACGGGTAGAAATATTTCTTACAAAATAAAATGTGTGAAATTTTGACCAAATCAATTAAAACTTTAATGTTTCTTCACGGTTTTGCTCGCTTTCGGTGCGCACAGACTCAAGAAATCAAATTGCGCAGAAAGTAAAGTACCAAATAGCATATACTTTCAATTCAATATTTTTTCATTTAAAAATATTAATTCAGATAAAATAGATTTAAAGATATAAAATCATACAAATTTCAGGTTAATTTAAGGGTCATTCATCACGGACCCAGGCAACGCTATTATTCGAATAAACGGTACTTTGCTTTGGCGCGGAATGTTTCCTGTTATCGCTGATCTATAGCTAATACTTAAATCATCAGATTTAGATATATATTTCCAACTGCACATTTTTTTATATTGTTCTTCATATCTTAGAAGTTTTTTAAATGAAAGTAGTTATTTTCGTAAATGTAACAAATCCAAATTTTTGATAAGTTCCTCTAGTCTTATAATTTATATTTAGAAAAATATTTTTCCAGCTCTAACAAATGAAAAGACACTATATGATCTAAACTCGCCGAATCGTGATACTTTGCATTTTACGAATTTCCAGCGTTGTCTGGCCAGTTTTTTTTTTTTTTTTTTTTTTTTTTTTTTTGTACTAAGAAATGGTAAAAATTCCTAAAATTTCTAAATTTCATAACTGCAGAAGTTTTGGTCGTACAAAAATTTGTCTCACTAGCTATAGCATGGATGATATTTTTCTAAATATGTTATATACAACTTTAGGTCATGTACATGGGTTAATGCGGTTAATGCAAAAACTTACATTTCTGCTGTTTTTATATTATATTGTTTATAGTTTTGATGCATTTTCTGATAGAAATTATGATCAGGATTTCATGATTGGCGAATATTTATTAACGTCCTTTATAGGGTAACATGTTTCAGAATTTTTTTCACTGTACCAAAGGATCAAAGTTTTTTTTAACAATGTTCTTATAATATTGGAAAATGTTTCATAATCTATGTGTGATGCTTCATTTTTCTTTCATTTTTGTACATCAAAAAAATCATTCGAGTAGCGAACCGCTTGTTAAATTTTTTGAATCCCACCACTGGTCTTACCGTCCCCAAGATTTATTCCTGCACTTTTCGAGGTAAATTAATTTTTTTTTTTAATTATTTAATCCAATGTAAATAACTGTTTCTAAAAATCAATGAACATTGTGGCTATCACTTAGTCTTAATATGATTTGCCTAAAAATTGGTGGTAATTTCCATTACCGTCCCATCCTTACCATAATTTTTTTTTTCCCTTGCCGTCCCTTTTTCCTATACCTTCCCCTTTTTTTTACCTTACCGTCCCTTCTTTAACACACCTTTAAGACAATGTTATACTAAAATTTTATACTAAAAATACTACATTGTTATTATTTCTTATTTGAATGTCCTGTGGGTACTATGCAAATTCCTTATAAGTAAAAATTTAGAAGAAAATAAAAAATTTTAGTGTAAAATGGTAAGGAAAATTAAACTCGCAAGTTTAACTTAAACCTCCGTTAAATAAAAATAACTTCGCTGCTGACCATTTTTTCTTTATTTTGAATCATTAAGGCATTCGTCTATCAGATTAAAATGTTATTTTAGGAAGTTTAATGTCACCAGGTTTTTATTCCTGAAAGTCAAAAGATTGTGAGAATGCCCCTTATATTAAATTTCAAACCATTCGGTTGGGTAGTTTTTACGCTGAAATATGCGGACAGACGGACGGACCACACGACAACTACAGACACTATACGTATTTATATAATTACGAACGCACCTAAAAAGAAAAACTTTTCGATTAGATAGTGTCTGGATAAAAGCACCTACCAAGTGCATACATTTGTGAAAAAAAGTGAATTAAAAAATGTGTCAGAAAGCAACTAGTTTCGATTGGAGGACAGCATTCTGGCATTTCTCGTAATGTCTTCAGATTTCACCCAAACAAGGTAAATCTCTTCAAAATATCGGTACAGTATTTTATTTAAGGGGACAGTGGACTTTAAAAAAATTTCTTTTAATTTTCATAATAGAGATATGCAATTTTGAGCAAATAAAAATTTCACCATAAGTATGTGGAACACCTTAAAAGAAATTTCCAATCTTATTATAATTTTAAGATCTTTTAAAAATTTTAAATTTTAAAACGAAATTTTAAATTACTCCTTGCGTCTTAATTTTTTAGATATTTCCCCGATTTTGGAATTTAATCACGTAAAACTCTGTTGCGAACAAATCTGTGTATCGATTTTTTAATCCCTTAAATAGTTAATTTTTTAGAGATATTTTTCTGAATTCCATATCTATTTTCATGAAAATTCTGCCTTATAATAAGTTAAAAATCAAATTTAATTGTCTTCATGAAGTCGAATTTTAAAATGCATACACGGTTTCAATTTAAGCAATATCAGGATTCTTCCTTATTAGTTTCATGAATTTTGATCAAAAATTAAGTAGCAAGGAGCATTTCAAAAATTTAAAAAAAAAAGCTGAAATGTAAGTATTGAGTAAAACATATTTAAATTATATTAAAAAGCCAAAAAAATATTTGTGAACAAAACACTTGTAACTTTTCATAAAATAATCGCATCTGCATGCGGTTTTCCACAAGGCTAACTAGAAAGACAGGCTACCGTGGTACATTCCACGTACTTTTTTTTTTACAGACCGCTGGAGTCACGTGATTCTCAAATGCACCAATAGAGGTGTGCGAAAAGAGCATCAAGTCACTCTAGTGGTCTGTAAAAAAAGACACGCGGGATACACCGCGGTAGCCTGTGTTTTTCGTTAGCCTTGGGTTTTCCACAAATGACGTAATACAAATTGGAGAATAATGATACACACAAAAAGAAATGTCGATTTTGGGTCGATTTGTGTACACATTATTTGTGTACATATATAAAGACTAGAGGAGGTCGGGTTCGTGGTATATATATAATATTATATTTATAATGTTTAAAAATCATGATACAAGGTATTAGTTTGATCAATTAAGGGGGGAGGGGAGTACACCTTTAATAGTCGCAGAACATACGAAATTTGTAATGAATTACTTTTTTTTTTTTTTTTTTTTTTTTTTTTTTTTTTTTTTTTTTTTTTTAAGGTAACGAATCAAGAAGCACCAAACTTCCAGGGTACCTTTCGGTGATCTACGTTTAAAAAAAAATTAATTTGAATGTAATATGAAAAAAGAAAATAAAAAGGTGGGATTTAAAGTGATTTTTAAAATCTTTAACTTTTATAACATTTCACCATGCACATGATATTTCATGCAAATTTTATGGAATTTGCATAAACTTTATCTTAAATTAAATATAATACTCTGGACTATTATTTAAACTAAAATTTTAGTAAACGGTTAATTAGATAAATAGTAATTAACTTTTAAATAGACAATTTAGGAAATCCACGAGTTTTTACATACATTCAACCTCATAATTTTTCCATACTGAGCGTAGCTTTATAATTCTAGTTCATTTTCATAATTATGTGAACATTTAGGTAGGGTAAAATTTTTGAAGTTATATTTCAAACAGTCTTGGAGATATCATGCGCGCAAGTGAAAAAAACGTCATTTTGCGAAAAGGCCGATTAAAGGTTTTATTCTATTTTTAAAATATATAATTCATAATAAAAGAAACAAAACTACTAATTACATAACTTATTCAGTATTAAAAATAAAATCAGATGCTAGTTTAAATTGATAAACATAAAATAATTTGTAAAATGCTGCAGAATATAGGAACTGGTGTCAAAAATAAATAAATGTAAATAGTAAAAATATAGCACTTATTCTTGAAAAAAAAATATTTTAAGCATACAAGTTAAAATTGTGTTTCGCATTGATTGCTAAATGAATTAAATATGCAATTTTAGGGTTCCGTACTTAAAAAGTATAAACGAAACCATTATAAGATCACCCCTGTGTCTGCCTGTCTGTCACAACCATTTTACATGTAAACTATGAGACGAGGAAAGTTCAAATTGGGGGAAGTAATAAAGACTATTGACCCGCATATTTCCAGCTTATTAAACATTCACACGTATATTTAGGAAAAATGTTGAGGGGCCAATTAAGTTACTTGGAAAAAAAAAATTTCTTTTCTTTGTATATCGTGTGGGATATCCTGTCAAAGCTTTCGTAACGCTGAACTCAAAAATACATTTCTTTTATTTTTACTTATTATATTTCCAGAGATATCGTCCAAAATGTAGTGCAAAAATATGTCCCCCCCCCCCCCCCATCTAATTCCGAATCTATTGAAACTAAAATTGTGAAAAAATTAGAGGTAGTAAACGTTAATTTAAACCTTGCAGGAAAATTATAACGATTACCCTAGGTCACATAGCTTTTGAAAAAAGCGCATTTTTCCGTTACGCACAAATTTCGATTTGCGGGCATTCAACAGGTGGTGAGGAGAGCTAGAGGTACCTATCGTAGGCGATGTGTAAAAGCATTGTTGATAATGATTTTCGA
Organism: Maratus speciosus; assembly: GCA_963932465.1. Lineage (NCBI taxonomy): Eukaryota > Metazoa > Arthropoda > Arachnida > Araneae > Salticidae > Maratus > Maratus speciosus. The sequence goes on along the minus strand of OZ010790.1, from coordinate 168,288,178 downwards.
AAAAAAATCATCGGTAATTACTCGAGATATTAACCCTTAAAGACACGGACGGTTTGGACATGCATAATGACAGGGACGGCGTACTCTATGTACCATCGACTTTTAAAGCCTAGATAACAACTTTTAATGATATATTTGTGCAATGCAATGCTCAGTAGCAGTATAAAAGCAATAAATGTCAAATTGTTAAAAACAGACTAATTTAACTAGAATTAATCACATAAATACTATGGGATTCGCGACTAGTTTGCATTGAGTATCTCTCAGTGCGCCTACCTGTCTTTAAAAGTTAATTAAAAATCTATCTGGGAAAACGCAGCCCTGACCAAGGCCGTTTATTTATCAAGTTAAATAGCTTAATGCAAAATATTGGCCATTTCTAGGTATTACGATATTTCAACATCTGATTCACATATTTTGCAGCACAAAAATTTGGATAATCTCTCTATTCTACAAAAAAGTAACTAACGCTGCCACCAGCGCTGTCAATGAATTTTTTGGGACCGGAGTTCTTTCTTCGTTAATATTAAAAAAAACTACTGCATACAAAAATATGAAAAATATCTAATGTTAAAGAGACATGTTTGATAAACACGTTGAAGCAGACTGTTTTTAAAATTGAAGAATTATTTAAAGAGATATTTATTGTTACAGTTGGTGAAAATCGTTCCAGTAAAAAAAAAAATTATAGGAACAAAAACTATACAGAGGAATTTAATCACTTTTTCTAAGGATATTCATTAGAAACTCGCTGTGTGCAAGCTGCATTTATTTTTTTTAGTTTGACTAATTTCTTGAGGATTTATTTCAATTTTAAATTCAATTTTTCAGCATTTCCAGGGATATTTTTTACATATTTTAGAAAAAGTTATTATTTTAAATTGCTGTCAATTGTTAAAACAGCGCAAAGAGTAATATTTCCTTTAAATTAAAAATTTATTCACGTGTGACTATTATAAACAGAAAAAAAACCACTTCAAATTAGAATTAAATGATTATGTGTTAAAAGCAGGAAAATATTAAAAATTGCGTCATAAAAATTGCTGATACACAAACATATTAAAAAAGAAAGAAAACTATAAATTAATCAATTATTCAATATGTGTTAAAAACAATAAATGGGGTAAATGACGTCCTATTTCAAATGTTCAAATAATAACATTGCCAAACAGTTGAAATTAAAAAATATATTTACACATACATGAGAGATTTATTTCATATTTCGAGATGATCTTTTTAATTATTGTTGCCAATTCTAAGACAGCGTAAATAATAATATTCCCTTTCTAACAATAAAAAAAAATTACGGTGGGTATTACAAAGAGAAAGAAAATTTTGTGAAAATTACGTTAGATTTAAAACATTACATTTAAAATTTCTTATTTAAAATCCTTTTCTTATAGCGTTCTTAAAAAATACCGGAAATCAAAGACTCTGTTGACTTTGTTCATTTTATATTAGCTAATTTTCAAACGTTTAACTAATCTTATGTAATCAAACACGAAAACAGCAATTAACAACAGCTGATTTGACCTTAAATTCCTTCAGTAAAAGGGAAATGCATGGAAACCCGTTTACAGGGAGATCACCACTGGTTTTTTAATTATAATTCAATCTTCCGTAATCTTTTTAAAGCAGATAAAATTAACGGATTTTTAGAGTCTCGTAGGAGCTCGTAGGGGGCAGAGCCCCCTAGTTTACTAAAGGGAAAATACTAAATATAAATAAATTCCTATCTTTTGAACTAGCAATTAAAAGAAAATCACTGTCAAATTGACTGCTTTTTGGTTTTCTATAAGATAAATTAGCACCTTAGGACATATTTTTATAATCGCATTTTATATATAGTGATTACCATTAAACTGACTTTTCTTGAACGCTGTTTTGAAGTCCTTTTCGCGCTATTATTCATTATACCGGGTGACGTAAAAATGACTGATGGATTTTAAAATTCAATAACTTTCAAACGGTGACGGATATTTAAAAAAAAAATCTTGCGGGAGTGTTATGTAAGATGTCAGGCATTTTTATGCTGCTATTCTCAGTTTTAGTTGCAAATAGCATCGATAGATGGCGCTGCAAGCAATAACCGCTAAATCCAGGCTCGATTTTTCAGCCCTTTTCTTCTTCCATGCGAAAAAAAAGAGATTAAAATGCATTGAATGGATCCTGAAGTACCAAAAACTGGGTCTGGACTGAGCGCCTAACGTTCTCAGCGCTATCTATTGTCTGAAATTCGAACTAAAATTACGAATCACAGTAAAAAAAACTCCTGACATCATACAAAACCCTCCTGCAAGAATTTTTTAAATATCTGTCACCGTTTGCAAGTTATTGAATTTTAAAATCCATCAGGCATTTTTGGGACACCCAATAAATGATAATAAATACTAATTGAAATAATATTACAAAATCAGAAAAATGGTGTTCTGAAAAGAACAGTTTTGTTTCAAACTGAGCTCTTAACAGCGAAGTAAAGTAAAAAACTAAGCAAATTGCTACCACATTTCAGAGCAAAGCCATGAAAGTCGCGGAGTTGTGCTTGAAGAAAACAAACTTCGCAAAAGTGGAAGTTGAATTTATTTTTTAAAGTTTTTTTTATTATTATTTACGATATTCAACTAAAGAAAATTAATGTGTTTTAGCATATTTCCAAAGTTGCAATATTGTGAAAGCGTGACTAGAAAATGCACCTTCTTCTGAATGCTAGGCCTGAGCGCTGACACAAAAATGTCTGCTGTCGTAGGCGGATTTATTTCAACGTTTTCACGGTCCTTTGAATTTGAATATCAATAATTTATAAAGGTTTTTTTTTTTTCGTTTTTACTTTTCTGAGATTAAGTAAGTGAAAAGAAACTTTAAGAAAACACTGGTGTGCAATTTCAGGGGACCGTACAAATTTAAAAACTGAAAAACAGGACTAAACTTAGTTTAGAAGTTTGATGAATAATGTGCCCTCCGGAATTATTTTTCTAATAAAACATTCTTCAAGCGACCAGGAAAAAAACGGAATTTGTTTCATTTTCTACAAAGAAATTGGTCGTTCATGGAGGGAGTTCAACTGAGATGGTCTCCGAATAGAGGTAAAATTAGTATTGGGATATGGGAATAAATTTCGTTCCAAGAAAAAATGGTCGTTCAGGGAGGTGGTCGCTTAATGGAGATGGTCGCACAGGGAGCTTTCTCTGTATATGTATATACACTATATTGCCATCAATCACCGGCAATTTTCAATTTTAGACATTTTGTCGAATATTTAGAAAAATACTTGTCAGATTCTTCTGGAATTTCAGGATTAAAAAGAACAGGTATGACCTCATATTTAGCAATGTCGATTTGATAAGGGGGACAATTAGGGGGCCAGCAAAAAATCAAAGAAAAAAATTATACTTGGGATCACCCTGTAAAATAAAATGCACGAAATGATCTATCGCTACCAAATATAAATAAACAGACATTGTGCAATATGTGTATTCTTTTGTGTAAGAATAGCACGTATATTAATAGAGATATAGCGATTTATTTAAAAAAAATTAAAAAATTCTTGCATGTTTTTTGCTCATAACATGTAGGGTTTTCAACCAAATTTAGCGCCGATTTCAGAAAAATTGACAAAATATAGTAGAAACAATATAGTGTAATTGGAATATAAATAATATTAAATATTTTAGGAAATATGAGCAGCTGTATGAAACGATTTTTATCTGCGCATGCGCGAACGATAACAAGGATCATTTTACATAATTTAATAGTCAACTCTATGGAACAACTTATTTAAAAAAATCTTGTCAAATATCGTAAACATTCAGAAAGATATCGGCGTTAGAGTGAGCAAATTTTTAGTTGTTCTCTAAAAGCAGCTGAATGATAAGGGATTTTACACAAATTGTCATTTTTTATTAACTAACTTTCAGAAAAAAGTTAGTATTTAGTGGCTATCAACGAGTAGATTTGGAAAAAATGCTTCGATTTTGATACTTCTTTTGATCATGGTAGAGGCTCGTTCTGGTAGTTATCATAGAACTAAAGCATCAATAAAAAATTAAAAAAAAATTAAAATTAAAAATGACAATTTGCGTAAAATCCCTTATCATTCAGCTGCTTTTAGAGAACAACTAAAAATTTGCTCACTCTAACGCCGATATCTTTCTGAATTTTTACAATATTTGACTAGATTTTTTTAATAAGTTGCTCCATAGAGTTGACTAAATTATGTAAAATGATCCTTGTTACCGTTCGTACATGCGCAGATAAAAATTATTTCATACAACTGCTCATATTTTTAAAAATATTTAATATATATTCCAATTGCACTATATTGTTTCTACTATATTTTGTCAATTTTTCTGAAATCGGCGTTAAATTTGGTTGAAAACCCTGTATGTTACAAGCAAAAAACATGCAAGAATTTTTTAATTTTTTTAAATAAATTGCTATATCTCTATTAATATACGTGCTATTCTTACACAAAAGAATACACATATTGCACAATGTCCGTTGATTTATATTCGGTAGCGATAGATCATTTCGTGCATTCTATTTTACATGGTGATCCCAAGTATTATTTTTTTCTTTGATTTTTTGTTGGCCCCTAATTGTCCCAGTTATCAAATCGACATTGCGGTATACATATGAGGTCATACCTGTTCTTTTTAATCCTGAAATTCCAGAAGAATCTGACAAGTATATTTCTAAATATTCGACAAAATGTCTAAAGTTGGAAATTGCCGGTCATTAATGGCAATATAGCGTACATTTAACGTCAGAAATTGAAATTTTTAAATGACTAAATAAAATAAATAAACTAAGACAGACTTGACTACATTTTAAAATACAATTTATATAAAAAAAAAAGATATAAAAAACATATTAAATACATTTAGTATGCATCAGTCAAGTCCAGTTAAAGTTAAAATTATTTTTCCAGAAACAAATTATATTCACCAAGAATGGAACAATTATCACGGTAGATAGTTCTTAGAAGGCTGGTTAACTCAGATACGATCGCAGACTTTAAATGAAGCCTGTTCCATTCCTGGTGAATATAGTCTGTTTCTGAAAAAAAAATTTTAACTGTAACTGTACTTGATTTGTCTTATTGTTTGTTTTACAACTGTTAATTTGTACTGATGGAGCCTTGCGGTTGCTTGGCTAATAAACGTATACTAAATGTATTTTTTGATTTTAATATATTTTTAAAAAATTTTTTATATACAATTTTAATTTAAAATGGATTCAAGTCTGTGTTACTTTATTTATTTATTTATTTATTTATTTTAGTCATTTAAAGAATTAAAGTCGATTAAAATGTTTTGATTTTTTTCAAATTTCAGTATAGAAATTATCATTTCAAAAAAATTGCCTATTATATAGTATACTTTTTTTGTTATTGTTCTTGTAGTTGTTGAAACTTCTGTGTACGAAGATTAATAGAAAATAATTTTCGCTTAAAAAATTATTAATTTTAAAATAACTGCATGTTTTTATAAAATTGTTTTTAATAACTGTATATAAGATTGCCAAGCCTCCGGCTTTTTTGCACACCACTATTATCTTAGAGAAAATCTGGTTCGTTTAAATCGCCTAAATGTTCCAATTAAATAATAGAACCTTTTCTATATTAAAATACTGCTAACCAAAAAAGCCGGAGACTTGGCAGTTCTGTGTATATTTTTTGTTTTTGTTTATTTATTTGATATTTAATGCTCTTTTTTTTTTTTTACAGGTGAGTGTTAAGATGTTTTTATTAGATCTTAAAATGTTTTCTTAAAGGTATGTTCATTTTTTATTCCTTTGTCTCTCAGTTTACCCCAATTTTAAATCACGCAATTTGTGCGTGTTTAGTTACTACAATCTAAAACATAATTGAATGAAATAGATCACTTGAATAGTATAAATTATTTAATTTATCTTGTAACACCATTCTGTCCTTAGCAAATGTACCATTAATTTTTATGTAAATAATAACTTAAAAAATAACCACGATTAGAAAAACAGTATTCAAACTTTGTAGCCTAGATAATATTTTAACACAGTTCCCAGTATAATGAAAACCGAATAGAACGAATCTCGACGGACCATGAAAAGTATTCGTTATGCTCGGACTTCTTTATAACCGATTTCCTAACAACACAATAATTTTATTATAAAAATTTAGGTGCCTCTATATTAATGAGGCTCAAATATAGTGTTGTATTTATTTTATCTGGTACGAAACCTCGAAATGATTCAGAAATACCGATGATCGATGGTGGCGCGCAATTTTGCAGTGTTTAGTATGGTTTTTAATTTAATATCTAGACTAATCTGATAACTTTAACGTTTTAAATAGTCGAATTTATATTATATTCTAATGACAATCAGAAATGCTCAAAGAAATAACACGAATGATGTTTGTTGGAAGTTAAGGCCATTGAGAGAGCACAGAGGAAAGGGGGGGGGGTGAAGGGACGCCCAAATGAGAGTTTGACCAGTTAAAAAATCTGCCTCTTACCGCTTCTCTAACTATATAATTACGCAGACAGTCATCGAAAAAAAATAAAGGAATAGATGTTTTTCAAAGTTTAATGAAGACAGATAGAAATTATTGTTCGGAAAATTATAATTGTTGCATTTTACCTTCTTTTTTTTTCCTCTGGATTTTCATATTTTCACGGAGTTATTTTCCGCAACCAGCATTCTATATTTAAATCATTATTCTTTCTTCATTACGTGATACGTTAAAGCAATCTGAACTTATATTTGTTTGCGCGCACACAAACGAAACAATTGCTATATATAACAAAGAATTGTCATTGTTTTTTAAATTCCCAGTTTTAATTATGGGTTTATATTACTTAAGGGGGTTCGGGACACAAAAATCTCCAAATTTTCTAAACAACTTTTATTGCATTAAAAATTTCCCTGTGTTTTTCTGCTTAAAAGGACGTTTAAATCATGTTTCTATCCTAATTAGAACAGGAAATATAAAATTTTTCGTTTTGGTATGTTTTCAAAATCTAGCTTTCAAGCAATGGTTGTCATGAAAACGATTACTTTTGAAAATGCGTTTTTCTTCATGATGGCTTTTTTCACCATTTCTCGTATTTAAATCGTTATAAGTCAAGAACCGTTCAAGATAAATGATTCAAATTTGGAACGTGTCTTTTTCAATTGTTTTAATTTAATTTTGATTCAGCAAATTAGAAAAAAATATTTACTTTTGAAAATATGATTTTTTTTTTAAGTTGCACCATTTTTTTTTTTTTTTTTTTTACTTTAAATATTTTTATTTTTTTTTAATTAATCTTTAAAAAAATGCTGAAACTAAATTAAAACTTATATATTTCTGTTTATTTAAATGATAAAAAATTGAAATTCTACAAATAATATTTCGAGTTATAACAATTTTAAATTACCCCACTTTTTTAATGAATTTTAATTTAAAATTTTTTTAAAGATATATGAGAAGTTTTATAATGTGATTTTGTTTACAAATAACATGGTTAACCATCACAAAACAAATTCAAAATTTTAACTCAATAAATAAAAGTATTTTAAATTGTGTCCCGGACCCCCTTAACTTTTTTTCTTTTAGCGAAGCTACGATTTTCTTGAATGAGTAAATCCTTTTTAAAATAATTTAAAGAATAAATATGGAATTTTATTATATCTTTTATTTAAAAAAAAAAAAAAAAAAAAACTGGAAAAGCGTGAGTAAGACTCGTACCCTGACGGCTCCGTACACTTATGTTACAGTACCGTTACAATGCGTTAATTTGGTGTTAGTACAGGTTATGGAAATTCGCGAGTTTGTTATGTAGTAAATCGAGATAGATTTACAAATTAATGAATATCTGATTTTTATTTCCCTTTACATATGAGATATAAGATCTTTTTTCGTACCAAATTTCTAATTTCTAAGTCAACCGGAAGTTCCCTAGTTCTCAAAACGTATAGGAAACTTCTGGTTGGCCTAGAACCTTGACATTTGGCATGAAGGAAAGTCTTGTGGCACATGTTAAGAAAAAATTCCGAAAATCATTAATTTATGATTCTATTGGTTTAGTATTAGTGATTTTCCACAATCGAGATTTTCAAAGCGAGACTATAAGGGTTTGATTTTTTTCCTTTTAAGGTACGCGATCCAAATAAGAGAATATATTGCGGCTAAGTATAAAATACTAGTCCTGCAAAATAAGATTAGATGAATACACGCTAAAAAACAAATCTACACATTAAAGCAGTTATGTTGCTGATACATTAACGATTCGTCTATATGTGCAAAGTGGCTTGTAAATTGCCAAATACACGCCTGGTGTGTCAATTTCAAAATAGACATTGTCATGTGTATTTTGATGATAACACATTAAACTGTTTAAGTGTGTAAAAAGTTATCAGATCACTCTGAAATACACAGTTTTACGTATTAATTGCATATGACTACACACATAGCTGTGCAATATGCTAAAACAATGGATTTTATGTATAGTCGTGGAAAAAAAAAGTAAACACCCCCTACTAACTTCTCAACAAATTACCGTAGAAGAAAGTTACTGGTACCGAACGATTGGAAATAAAGTCTACTTTTAAATGATGTATATAAAATTTGTTTAAGGTGCCATCTACATATTAAAACGAACCATAACTTTGTTTTTTTCAATAGCAGTGCACAATTCTGACAGCATAAATGAACTCTACACCTTTCAATTAGCCTATAAACAAATTTTTATGTAATTCGTGCCATAAGTTTCCGAGAAATTAATTATTTTAAAACGAGAGTATTTTAAGGGCGGTATCCAAATTGAAGTTCCGAACTCGATTGTTAACCGAGAGCCCGCGTTCTTGATCAAGGCACGTTTAAGCGTCAATGAAACCTGTTTGATTACAGGATAGCAGAATAAATTTCAAAAATTTACTCACTTCTATCATAGGCGGCCCCTTAAACCACCATTTTGCCGTTTTTTATGCATAATTTGAAAACTACTTGGAAGAAAAATGTGAAATTTTGGATCTCCATAAAAAGGACTTAATAAATCTAAATCCATCCAAAAAATTGTAGGTTGCAATTCATAACTTTTTCGAATATTAATTTCATAATTCATATCATAAAATTATAAAAATTGCAAATTCAACGTATTTATGTTTGGGTATATTAGTATTGTTGCTACACAAAAAATTAGCTCATTAGGAGCATAATTTCAGGAGATATAAATAAAAATATGAAAATGTAATTTAACATTAAAAGTACTAAATTTTGAATGTCTATAATTCAAAAACTTATCATTCGAATGACTTGAAATTTGGTTTCTAGGGATATTTTGAACCGAAGATTTGAAATATCTCGTAAAATTTGGGTATTGCCATTGAAAAAAATGAAGTTTGGATTCGTTTTAATATGTATATGGCCCCCTAAGCAAATTTTATACACACCATTTAAAAGTAGACTTCATTTCCAATCGCCCGGTACCAACAACTTTCGTCTACGATAATTTCTTGAGGAGTTAGTAGGGGGTGTTTATTTATTTTTTTTTTTCCACGACTGTACGTAGTACATAACCTTATTGTTTGAAATGTAAATCTTGAACTAAATATTTTTATGGTCGCACAAGATATTTGTATGAAGAATAAACTCACATGTTTGCTATATTTGTTTTCTCTCAAGTAGATTTGTTTTAAGACCACAAAATAGTGTAGCCTTAATTTACAAGAAAATGGATCGTCTGAAATTATATTTACTGCTTGCCATCTCTCTATTAAAGTTGTTTAGAAGTCCAAAAATCGTATGCACAATGTACACACAGAACTTTTATAATCTAAATAAATATACTGCAAAATAAAATTTCGCTAAAATACAGAAATTGTACTTTTTCCGTATTTTGTCGGAATTTTTTACTCTCAATTTCAGTCACAAGTTTTCAAAGATACATCTACGTCAAGTGGGGAAATTCTCTATTTAACTTAATCTACAGTAAACAAGCAATATTTACCGACACGAACTGAGGATACGAACTGAGGAACTGCAACTTTCCAAAGCACCACCTTCACCATTCATCTGCTATTACACAAGCCAAGTTTTCAAGTATCGATATTTATTGTGTTCAAATAAATACACATATTTCTGTGCAATATACTGCTCTTGCATATATTTCTGTGTAATATATTTACACATAATCCTGTGTAGTATTCTGTTCTTATATATAGCTGTGTAAATTTCGTACTCATATTTCTGTGTAATATTCTGTTCTTACGCATATATCTGTGTAATATTCTTACACTATATTTCGGTGTAATATGCAAAATACACAGATATTTCTGTAATATGCAAAATTTGTAAATTTGCATTAATACAACAATTCGTGTAAATCAGTACAATTTTCTACCATTTACACACTTTTTGAATTTTTGAAGACATAACAAATTACACACTTCCATCAAGCTTATAAACACATATAAATACATGCAAATTTTTACGACAAGAGTGTATTGACAAAAGTGTAATTTTACAAATTTACGCACTTATGTAAAAATTACTAATTTACGCATTCATCTATTTTTTAGAGTATAACTATGTTTCTTGTTTTGAGCTATTTTCTTCTTTAAATCATTAAATGTATTAAAACAACAAAAAATCGATGTTATAGCCATATTATAATACATTTACAATTTTTAAACTGATTGTATTTTTTTTTATATTGTTTTTTTCACTTGGTCTTCCTTTGTGTTTCAAAACTATAATTACACAACAATTTCACATTTATTTGTCTAATATACTTCTAAACTTAAATTCAAACGATATTTAAAGTATCACTAAGTTACAGTAGATTTTTTTTTAATTCAGTCTCCAGTGTTAGATGAAGAAATTTTCAATTATACAAATTTCGAATTAATCAAAACACGCGATTTTTAACAAAACAAAGAAACGAAACAGTAAGAGTAAATACAACATCCAAAGGTCTTTACATTTTAAGCCGTCATTTTTTTTTTTACAAGGATAATACGATTGTTCGTTGACGATACGGTGATAACTATCACTCCTGTTTTAGTCCACCAGGCATAAAAATGCAAATACATTTTCCTTAGTTCATATGCTGCTACACCGATCATTACTGAAATTAGCCTTTTTTGCACCCGGGGTAAACATAGATTTTGGCGCCACACATACACCCCCCCCCCCCCCCCCCCTTGCCTCCGCAAATTAAGTTTACAAAAAGAATTTTACTAAGTTTCTAATAGGTGACTTATTTTGAAATTTAAAATATGTAATAAAAATTACGTAATACTGAATTACGAAATCAAATTTGTCAAATAGTGATTCATTAACACCTTGAAAACGAAATCCAAAGGAAGCCATGTGAAGAAATTCGCAAGCCAATCTTAAACTTATAGGAGCGTTCTTTTAAAATTTCAGGCGTGCACTTTAATATTTTTAAATGATTTTTTATTGCTTGGGATAGCTGAGGTTGATCTCTAACCGAGTTAATGTTTAATTTTAGATTTTGGTAGCAGCTTTTTTTTTTTTTTTTTTTTTTTTTTTTTTTTTTTTTTTATCTAAAGTTACTTCCACTTTCTGGACCAGTTCCAAAAATTAAAGTAGCCTCATAAAAAAAAAAAAAAAAACCTGCAAACAAAATCGAAAACGTACAAACTAATAATGTTTAAAATCAAACTCAGCTACCTTAAGAAAAAATGTCATTTATAAATATTAAAATGCAAGCGAGAAATTTTAAGAGAACGCTCCCATAGATTTAACATGAGTTTGCGAGTTTCGTCGCGTGACTAGTGTAGATTCTTAAGAACTCAAAAACCAAAATTCATTTGGCGCCCTGTTCGTTTTTCCTTTCTTTCGCCTGGAGCACATACCCCCTCTGTTCCCCTCTAGTTTCAGCCTTGACACCTGTACGTGACACGATGTAAGAAGGTTAGAAATAGTCAATAAGATGCATCAAATAATATTTAGTACAAAATTTATTTGCAAGATACTCACATATTTACAATCAAACATAATAGTTCCATTTATAAGTACGGATTTAGCAGATCCTGTGCCCAACATTGAATTATCTATGCACTAGGTTATATCACTAAAAATACACTATTCTCGTCTCTATTGACTATACTCAGCTAGGCTTATTCAACGAGATAACTGCCCAGGTTTCTCGAAATCTCGCACAACCGTACACTTAACAAGAAAAATACTCCGGACGCACTTCACGAGTAGTTACTTTCCGACCTACACGCTTCACTTCCAACTTCCAACTGACTCTCTTCCTGCACCGTTCTGTAATTAAAAAAAAAAAAAAAAATCGGTAGGATCTTACTGCTAGTTCCTCAGACAACCTCACATGTTCTTTTCGCCTGGTCGTTCGCTGACAGGTCATCACGGGAGATTATCTTTTGTTCACCATACTTGCTTCTCACCATCTGACTCCCCATTGTTATCCACATTACAATACATAAAAGACCTTATTATGACCTATTTCCTTTTACACAATACAGTTTTTAGTACCATAGAAATATGATTACAATGGTACTAATTTTAATACCATAAATAAGAAACATGTGTCCATAACTCAAGTACGTAGATAATGATATACAGATAAATACAACACACAAATAAAATTAATTAATTGTAATTTCCATTAAGCATACATCTCATTAAAGTCAGAGACCTAATAGATGTTATGATGCAAACAAAAACACTTCTTCCAACATAATTTCAGCAAGCAGTAAATTAGAGACGCAAGTAAGCATCACATATGTTCTGTTCGTACATACAAAAATCCCGTATACAATGAATAATAATTTAATTGCGTATTTTCTGTTTTTAGTTTTATCAGTACTAAAACTTTTGGAAATACTTAATTTTACATATTTTGAATTAATCAGTTGCATAAATTTAAAAGATTCGAATTATTCAAAATAATAAAATGAGAAGTCGAATTAGAGAAAAGTTTTAACATTGTTTTAACTTTACTTTTAAGGGAAATTAACTCTTATTCGATTTATCCAATAATTCGAATTACCTAAATTCGAATTTAACAGAGTCTACTGTAATAATAATAAAAAGTAGGCGATTTTACGAAATTCTGACTTAAAAAAAAAAGAAAAAAAAGAAAGATGTTCCAAAACTTTGAAGAAGTGCTTTTCCTGCTCCTTAGATTTATTTATTTATTTTCATTTTTACCTTTTATATTTATGTGTGCCAATTATTTTTTCATTCCTTAAAAAAGGACTTGCATTATTATTATGTTCTTTTTAAATCTCATGCAAAATTTTATAAAGAATAATCTAAAAACGTATCAATTTTATTCTGTCGAACTACTATTATCGCAGAATGAAATACGTATAACACATTCGAGAAATACGGTATAGTATTGTAATTTTTGTATTAACTATTGAATATCGTAAAAAAATTTCAGCTTAGCATTAACAATGTTGGGAAAATTCTAGATAAGTTCAAAATTACTATTTTTTCGTCACAATAAGTTTAGAAGGTAAATGATTATTTTTTAAATCGGAGTTTTAAGTTTATAGGATTATTAGAAATAACTATTTCTTTATTTTTTACTACCAGCCTTGGCCCGCTAGTCAATTTCTTCAAACGATCCTTGTATAAAACGGAATATATGGGTGAATTTGAGCTTGTGTTTTTAAGCAATATGGACCTTTATCTGCAATGTCGTTCCGCATTGCTGCAAACGATACGAACGCCATTGTGCTGTTATTTTTCCTAATGTGGCAGACAAAATTTGGGCTATTAAGGACCAACTCTTTTATCTGATAATTTGCAGTAGGATTTGGTAAAGAACAATAGAACAATATATAATATACTAAAACAATTCCCGAAAAAATAATCTAAGTAATAATGCAAATATCATCAAAATCCGTCCATTAGAACCTTTTAAAAATGTTAATTTTTCCTAATCAGGTTCACCTGATTATAGAACTTTTCTCCATACTTCTTTAACTAAGCAACGTAGAAAGATATGTTATATACTAAAACCTTTCCTGAAAAGTTATCGAACTAACAATGCAAGTCTGACCAGAAAATCAGAGTTCTAACTTTTTACGACTGCTCTCTCATCTTCACCTAACACTTCATTTGTAATGGCTGTTTCATAATAATGGAAGCCATCAGTTCATCAGAAGAAAATATCTCGGTTAAAGCGGAAACTCGGTTAAGCGGGACTCGGATAATCGGAACTTTACTGTAAAAAAAAAAAAAAAAAAGTTAGTCGACAATAATTTTGAAATAGCGTTCCGGTTCGTGGATTTTTCCCTTTCGAGCCCTGGTAAGAACCTTGTAGTACACTTCATTTTAATTTCCATATGCTTAAAATAATGTAATATAATTAAAATGCACTACAAATGATTTTCCCCCATAGACCGTAATGTAACGGAATTCTTTTGAGTGTCCTTGTAAATAAACCGTAAATGCTACACACTTAATTTTCAATACTGAACATGCCATAGTATACTCCAATAACGTATATCAATTTCATGGAAGTCGGACTAAGGTTAGATGGAGTAACTGGAACCACGAGGTAACTGGGCCATAGGCTATTTTATAAAAAACTGTTGGTGTTTTTTAAGTTTTAGCTTTTGTGAACAATGCCCCTTAATCTCTACTTCCTAAAACAACGTGTATGAACTCAATCATAACTCTCACTTTGCTGTGATAGATTGTCAAAAATTTACGTTTCTTTTTTTAAAAACAACGTCTATATGGTTGAACTTCCTCGACTGATTATTAAAATACTAAGTACTTTTATTAAACAATCATTTTTTTTTTAAAGATTAGACATATCACTACATTAATATTATTAGGTATCTATACATATTTACTTCATGTTTCAAATGTAAGCCCGGTGTCCCAGTTACCCCATAAATTTTCAAGAATGGGGTAACTGGGACATGTATCCGGGGTAACTGGACCATGCTGGATCCAGTTACCCCAATAGTTATAAATAATTTTTTTGTGTTTCTCTTACTACGGGAAGTAAATTTCTCCATTGTTTTTTGCTCACAATAAAGAAAATGATAGAATACCTTATTAAAATTATGTAATGAAATTTTAAAAAAGCATATTGAGTGGTATCAAACCAAATTTCTTGGCCCCTTGAGAGACGGTGATGCCGTTATGGCATCACTTAATTTAATTCCTAATTGCCACATTGGCACCTGAATTTTATAATGAAAATTTCACCTTTATTAAGTACGCGAAAATATACTTTTACTTGTTTTCAGATAGATTCTCTTGTAAATATTGGTGTCATTAAATTATTTCAACATTTCACGAATGCAAGTAACTTGCCACTGAAAGCGAGATAGCCAGACCTTGAAATTGTACTATACACAGGGGTCGCATTCTATAGGGAAACTTTTATCGTTCCTACCACTATTTTGAAAATAATATCTTCATCGCACCTTTCTGTAAGGGTTCTGGTAGGAACAATAAAAATTTCCCTATATAATGCGACCCCTGGATAAAGTACTTAAGTACTTACGTAGCCATTTGTTCATAGATTTACCTTGCTATTTTTTTCCTTAAAATACCCATGTGACTTTTATACTTATTATCTATACTAAAGTACATAAGTACTTCCTTAAGTTTTATGTTTTTGGTATAAATAAATCTAATATTTTCACTTTTAGTGCTTTTTTTAGATACATTGACAGCAAAGGTTTCCCTTACAAGGCTGTTTATTGACATATAATTTACATGATCTGCCTGGTTTAAATTTTTTTAAGTTGTTTACACATTTTCAAACAGGACCTGATATCCGATATGAAAAAATATGAACGCGTGTGGAACATAGACCCCCCTGGTCCAGTTACCCCATTTTTTGTGGCAACTGGATCCACGAGGAAAGAAAGATGAAATATGCATATTTTTATATTTTTAAATACTAAAATGTAATTTTGAGCATTTCTGTCTGATAGAGGGAACCTAACTGAACACATTTACAGAAGTTCAGACTTTAATTCAAATGAACATTAGTTTTTTGAAGCTGAATTGTCAGAAGCTCCAGAGTCACATTGTAAAATCATGTCCCAGTTGCCCCAACTAACCTTATATTTACGAGAGTTAGAGCACGGACAAAGAAACCGAATTCATAAACACTTTTCAACTATGCTGGAAAATGTTAAAAATGATTTCTTGAATGTGTCACGAAGTAACCAGTTTGTATTTGAACCTTTAGAGAATTGCCATAAAACCGAATAATAAATCAATTTAAAGTCATTAAATAAATACATAAACGTACATTGCGAAAACTTTGTTTGTTATTATTTTTCAAATATACCTAAAATTAAAATTATTTTGAAGTTTCATTTCTTTCAAGAAAAATCTCATTATCTTTATTTCTAAGCAAAAATGCAGATAAAATGTTATTTCAAGAATAAAATATCTTAAATATATTGAATAAATGAAAATATTTTGAAAAAAAATTCATTTTACTTGAACATTAGTCTGACATTTTGAAAACATCAATAAATATGAAAATTAAAAATGATATTGAACCAGTGTCAGATATATGGAAAATGATAATGTTCTTCAGATTTTTAATTTGTAATTTAGAGATATTTCAAATCTTCTTAATATGAATTTTTAAAGTATATATTAAATTTTTTTATTAGCTTACTAATTTTATTTTATATCAGCTTAATAGTAGTAGTAGTAATAATAATAATAATAACACTAAACTCATAAGGAGGAACATGCCTCATAAATGCAGTAAACTTTAATAAAGAAATAAACTTGCGTTTATTTATTATTTTTAGTTAGAAATTTTTAAAAACAATCAGCAATAACATATACACAGTATACAATATTCACAAGTAAATTTAAAAACAATATTTTATTTAAAAGTAAAATTATAAAAAATATTTCACTGAAATGAATAATTTTAAAATATCGAATTAAAAGATAAACTAATAGCTGAAAATAGTTTCAGAATTTTCCTAATTACTCACATTTTTTAAAAATATTTAATATTACAATTTTTTTCGCAAGATATTTCGTATTAAGAATGTATTACGCGCTTCTACATGACTGAATTAGTTTTGTTTTTGAATAATCTCAAATGTAAATTCCAGATAATCTGAAATCGCACAACGAAACATTTTTTATAAAGAAAAAAAGAAGAAAAAAATAGAAAGAGAATCGGTTAAAAGCAGCTGATAAGATTATACAAACAGAAATAAGCAGAGGAAACACAAAAACGAAACTAAGGTCGCTTTTCCTTCCTATTGATTTTCAACAATGTGAAAGTTCGTCAATAGATGCCGCTAGGAGCAGCGTTCAGGTCTATGTCACATGACCTCGAATATCGACCAATGAACACTGGGACGAGTATGAATCAATCGTATGCTGTTTTTTTTTACTTTATTACAGAAAGCTTGCGTATACGTTTTGATGTAAAAGTTGTCGCGCATACAAGGATTACATCCGTTAAAGTTATATTGTGATTAAACATGTGCATTGTGATCATGTGTTGATAAATAAAAAAATGTGTTCAGGAACATCAATTTTCAGCCATGTTTCTTGCTAGCTTTCTACAAACTATACCAGGGCTAGCTTAGGTCGGCTGTATCTGCCTTGCGGTAGTGTTTGGCCTTGGATGTAAGATCTTATTTTGTGAGGGTTTATTGTGTTGAAAGTGGACTTGTGCACGAAAAAGAAAAGTAAGTTATTTTTTTTTTGTTTATACAACATTGTTAACTTGTTTACATTTTTTAGAAGTCTCTAAAAGAGTCTTTTAAGCGTCCGATTGTTCTAACATAAACAATATTCAGAGGGAAAATGCATTAATAATGTAAACTGTAAAAAGCCTGCAACAAAAGCCGTTTTCTTGTTTAAAAATTATTATTATTATTAAGAAGTCCTTGTTAACTGCTAAGGAATATTTCTTAATCGTGTACAATTATATTTATAAAATTAATTTTTGACCAGTCAGGCAGATTATGAATTTTTAATTGGGATTATTTTGGTAATGATGCGTTTGGTGCAATTTTGAAAATTTCGTCAATCAATGCGTTGATTTTAACAGTTTTAATTGTTATTTGTGTTTTTCCATTGAATAAATGAAAAAGATGCGCTATTACACTTAAACTAAAATAGCTTATTCTAATTGTAATTCTAATTGTAAACATGAAAAAAAAAAAAAAAAAAAAAAAAACGATTTTCTTGTTTTTAAATTAATATTATTAAGAAGCTTTTGCTAACTGCTAAGGAATGTTTTTTTTTAAGTCTTACAATTATGTTTATAAAGTGTATTTTTGTCCTATCAAGTATATTATGAATTTTTAATTGAGATTAATTTGGCAATGGTTATGTATGGGAGAATTTTCAAAATTTCATCCATCAATGCATTGATTTTAACAGTTTTCATTGTTATCTGTATTTTTCAGTTGAATAAGTGGAAAAGATGCACCAGTACATTAAAAACTAAAATGTCTTGTTAAAAGAATTAATTCATAATGCCAATTGTGAACATGCAAAACCCTATTATTATTATTAAGAAGTTCTTGTTAACTGCTAAGAAATGGTTTTTAATTCGTACAATTATATTTATAAAATTTGTTTTCTCCAATCAGGCATATTATGCATTTTTAATTGAGATTATTTTGGTAACTGTGTGGCATGGGAGAATTTTGAAAATTTCGTCATTCAATCCATTGATTTTAGCAGTTTTCATTGTTATTTGTGTTTTACCTTTGAATAAATGGAAAATATTACAGACAAAAACTAAAATAGCTTATTCCAAAAGACATAAAAATAATAATAAACACCTCTTAATTCATAATGCGAATTGTGAACATGCACCCCTCCCCCCCTCCTCTTTTCTTGTTTTTAAATTATTATTTAAGAAGCTCTTGTTAACTGCTAGGGAATGGTTTTTAAGTCGTACAATCGTATTTATAAAGTTTGGTTTTCTCCAATCAGACAGATTATGCATTTTTAATTGAGATTATTTTGATAATGGTCTGGAATGGGAGAATTTTGAAAAATTTGTCAATCAAAGTGTTTATTTTAACAGTTTTCATTGTTATTTGTGTTTTCCCATTGAATAGATGGAAAAGATTACACAAAAAACTAAAATAACTTATTAAAAAAAAACTTTAATAATTCATAATGCCAATTGTAAAAACAACCCACATTTTCTTTTTTTTTTTTTTTATTATTATTATTAAGAATCTTTTGTTAACTGTTAAGGGAGGGGTTTTTTTTTTTTAACTCGTACAATTATATTCATAAAGAAAGTTTATTTTTGTCCAATAAAATGCATTATGAATTTCCAATTGTGATTATTTTGGCAATGGTGTGCATGGAAGAATTTAAAAATTTCACCAATCAGTGCGGTGATTTTAACAGTTTTCATTGTTATTTGTTTTACCATTTAATACGACACGATATTGCACAAAAACTAAAATATTTATTAAAAAACATTATAATAACGCATAACGCCGATTCTAAAAATATGCACAAAAAATTCTTCTCTTTAAAACATTAGTGATTATAGCCAAAGAATTCTACTTGTGGCGATACTTATATTTACATTTAACTTTTTGTCATATTTATCGAGAAAGAATGTTATAAAATCTGACATATATTTATAATTAACATTAACTTTTTAAAAAAATAAATTGCTCATTAGAATCCAAACTTTTACTATTTTTTTCTTCCTTAATGAGTAAATGGAATAGCCCAGTAGCAGAAATAGTGCAGCACGGCAGCGGGCGCTGCAGACTATTTTAAACCTTGCAGATTAATCCACCAGCTTAAAAAGAAATAGGCTTAAAAAAATAGCTGAAATTTACTTTGTCTCTAGATTTATGGTATATGTTGTATCTTTTATTATATTTTCTTTATAAATGCAAATTTTGCTTATTTTATGGGATTTTATTATTTCTTATGGTAGTAAACTTAATCTAGCATTCTTAGGTCGCAGATAAATTTTACTTTGCTGCAGACTGACACAGAAAATTCTGCTTCTGGGGCTGTGATGTGACACAAAAAATAAAATAGTTGATTCAAAAGCATTTTTTAATATTTAATGAATTAAGTTTAATATAATTTAAAACTGTTTATCTCATAAAAATGCTCTATTTTAAATAATTTTATTATTATGGCTATAGAAAAGTAGTGTAGGGTTTTTTTTTTTTCTTTTACTGCAATTTAAATGTTCGACATTTCATAAGCATTCGCTATTGTGGTTGAGTTAAGGCTGGTTTTTAATCTTTTATTTTCCTTTTCTTGAAATTATTTTTTTGGAAAATTAAAAAGATATTCGAGAAATAATTTTTATTCTTAAATATATAAATTTTTCAGATGATCCATTCAGTTTTTAAATGACTGATTTATCATTTTATAAATGTTATTATGTTCTTGATTATAGTTGATTTGATAATTGACTAATAACATTTATTATGTTTTAGTTCCTTAAAAAGTTTAAACTTCGGCGATGTTCTTTAAATGCACTTCTTTTTTACATATAATGAAATAGAAAAACTGTAAGATCAGGGAATGTTTAGGAAAATTTTAGGTCCTTTAAAGGGACCCTTCACAAAATATATTATCTTAAAACAGGACCCTTCACAAAATTATTTATCCCCAAACAGGACCCTTCACGAAACATTTTATACAAAAACAGGACCCTTCACAAAATTATTTGTCTCTTAAATAGACCTTTCACAAGATTTTTTTCACTTTCAAATTGAACTTTTCACAAATTTAGTCATTTAAAAATAAAATCTGACTTGTAAGTAAGAAGTTGAACTCACCAAAGAGCATATTACTTAACTTTTTATACATGAAGGATAGAACATGAAGACATTGATAATTTAAAATTCACAAAATTATGACTAGAATTTTCACAAAAATAAGAAACTTCACAATTTCACTAAAACAGGACCCTGTGAGAAAAGTCTGGACAGAGTCCTGAAGATAATCAGCATTCTGAATTTACAACTCACGATGCTTTAGTTCTTGCAAAAATTCATTTAAAATTTCAATTTTAGCAGCTTTCTTTTATGTAGGGTAGATGTGCCAGTAATGGACAACCGTAAGGGATTTCTTTAAAAATTGTTTTTTAAGTAATAGTTATAATTATTATATTCCAGTTTTTTCAATATTATATTGATCTATCAACAATATTTAACCATTCTCATAGTCTCATTTCCCAATATGAATAAAAATTTAATTGTAAATAACAGAAATAGCTATATCAAAACACCTAAAATGCCAGTAATGGACACCCTTTGTCCTAGTAATGGGCACCCTCTGTTCCAGTAATGGACACACCATAAAAAGTAATAAACATAATTGTTTTTCTGATTCTATTTAGAACCAGAATTTAATGAAAGCATACTAATAAAAAAAAAAAATAGATATTTTCAAATAAATTTAACAATTAGGATACCAGTACCAGGGGTGCAGAAAACGCCTCTACTCCCAACATTTCCCCCAATCCACATGAGAATTTCCCCAAAATTTTACGGTACATTATAGATAAATGCTGTATTACCGTAGGTACAGAAAATTTATTTTTCCAATACTTCTCAACTTATAAGCGAGTATATATGGCAGGAATGATTCTGTGTGAAAAAAAAAAAAAATGTTCTAAATTCACAGCAAATTTTCTGAAAGATTATAGCAGAGCTGGGGATGGGGAGGGCGAATCCACTCTCAGCACTATGCTTTTTTTACGACCCTTTGACGAAATTCGCGTTTTTTCACGATCTTTTGACGAAATTTGCATTTTTTAGTGATCTTTTGACGAGTTTTGTGGTTATTTCGCCTTCCTTTTGACGAAATTCACGGCTATTTCGCTATCTTTCGATGAAATTCGCGGTTATTTTGCGATCGTTCGACGAAATTTCCGATTTTTTGCGATCTTTTAATGAAATTTGTGGTTATTTCGCCCCCCTTTTGACGAAATGTGCGGCTGTTTCGCGATCTTTTGTTTGAAATGCGCGACTGTTTCACGATCTTTTGATGAAATTTTTTCCATTTCGCGATTTTTTGACGAAATTTGTGTTCATTTTGCGATCTTTTGACGAAATTTTCGTTTTTTTCGCCATGTTTTAACGAAAATGCGATTCTTTCGCCCCTTTTGATGATAGTCGCAGTTTTTTCACGATCTTTTGAAAAAAATCGCAGTTATTTTAACCCTGTTTGATGAAATTAGCGGTTTCTTCGCAATCTATTGACGAAATTGGCGGTTGTTTCACGATCTTTTGGCGAAATTTGTGTCCATTTCGCGATCTTTTGACGAAACTTGCAGTTATTTCGCGATCTTTTGATGAAATTTGCGATTATTTCGTCCCTTTTGACGAAATGTGTTTCGTCCCTTTTGACGAAATGTGCGGCTGTTTACGATCTTCTGATGAAATGCGCAGCTGTTTCACGATCTTTTGATGAAATTTGTGGTTGTTTTGCGATCTTTTGATGAAATTTTTGTTCATTTCGTGATCTTTTGACGAAATTTGTGTTCATTTTGCTATCTTTTGACGAAATTTGCGGTTTTTTCGCCATGTTTTGACGAAAATTGCGATTATTTCGTCCCTTTTGACGAAAGTTGCAGTTGTTTCGCGATCTTTTGAAAAAAAAATCGCAGTTATTTTTACCCCTTTTGATGAGATTCGCGGTTGCTTCGCAATCTTTTGACGAAATTGGAGATTGTCTCACGATCTTTTAACCCGGGAGAACTCGCTGCATGAGATTTTCTCTCACAGTCGTACTTTTTTAAGACTCTTATTTAAATCATTTTTCATTTTAATTAAAATTTCAAAATGTTTTTCAATTATTTTACCTATTTTGTGAATAAAAGTACTAAGCCAACCAAAAAAAGTTGATATTATATGAATGTAAAGTAAAAGAAAAGCAATTGGGCATTCTCAATAGCGAGTTCTCCCGGGTTCACGAAATTTGCGGTAGTTTCGCGATCTTTTGTCTAAGTTTGCGGTTATTTCGCAATCTTTTGACAAAATTTGCGGTTCTTTCGCAATGTTTCGACAAAATTTGTGTTCATTTCGCGATCTTTTGACGAAACTTGCAGTTATTTTGCGATCTTTTGACGAAATTTGCGGTTATTTAGCCCCTTTTGACGAAATTTTCAGTTCTTTCGCTATCTTTTGAGGAAATTTGCGATCTTGTGACGAAATGCGCGTTTCTTCCGTAATTCTTGGACAAAATTTGCGATATTTTTATGTCCGAATATTCAGATTGATGACCGATTTTTTTTAAATTTTCGGAACCGAATGTCTTAAATTTTCGGAACAGAATCACCCCTGATATACCTTACGTATTATTTTGAGATCGATTTTGTGAAGCTTGCCATATGTATCTTTTTATTTGTAGTGAAATTTTTCTCTATCTCAGGAAATTATGGAATTCGTTGTTAAAATCGAAATCAATTGTACATGTTTCTGGAAAATTTCCCCAGGTGGTTAAAATTTCCCCCGATCCTAGATCGCCGGATCGGACATATTCTGCAGCCCTGACCAGTACTAATTAATAAAATATTTGTGATAACCATACCCTGTTTGCATCAATTATTGCAACTATCAGAAGATCGATATTTTAATTATTTTAGATGGATATTTTAAAATACAGGCAATTACAGCTATCAAATTATTGAGACAGTGGGGATTTAAAAGGTAATAATAAAAAAATTTGGAGTATTAGTGTATAGTTTCGTCTCACTATTTTTAACAATTAAACTTCCAGAGACTACTTGATATATTACTTGTGATAATTACAAATACGAAAGAAATGATACTGTGAGTTGGATATTTTAAATACTCTAAGTAAGGTAAGATAATTTCAAAATAAAACTGTAGAACTTATGTTTGAGGCCATTGATCTGCAGATTTAATATATTAATAAAAGCTATAGTAATCAATAAAAAGTCTATACATTAAAAAAAATATATATATATATATATATTGAAATTTTATTAACCACATAAAATAACTTAAAAGCAGCTATTTATAAAAGTTTTGGTGTTATTGCATTTTGGTAAATATAATTTAAAAATTAAATTTGATTATTTGGGTTTTCAATTAAGTCAAAATATTTTATGCATTGTTAAACATTACTGAAATTGCATTTTTAGCAATGCCTATATGGGATGTCCATTACTGGAAAATGACTAATTAAGCACCCCATTAATGGACACCCCTCTTAAAACCTTAAAAATAAATGAAATTTTATAAATGGCTATTAGTATATAAAATTCAGTCTTCTATTATTATCAAAACAAAACGATGTAAATTTTGCAAGAAAATAAAGAATATATAAATTTATTAAATGAAGCTCTTGTCATGTTCATTAAGATTTTCACTGAAAAACAGTGGAATTTTGAAACATTATTTTCTGCTTCCTCATTGGTTTGATTAAGAGTGTCAACAATGCAAGATTATAAAATATGCAAGGGGGTGCTATGGGGAAAAAAAGCTAAATTTTTATTGGTTATTTTTTTAAAACCAAAAACATTGAAGGGTGTCCATTACTGGCATATCTACCCTATATATATTTACATATCTAAATACAGCAGGAAAACTTGATTAAAATATTGAATTTTTGGTGACTACGTGAATGAATATTATTACTGCACTAATATAATGAAAGACTTAAATGATAAATTAGTATACAACGTTTTTAGAATAAACCAAGCAGTTAGAAAATGTGTATAGCACAGATTGCATTTTTTTTTTTTTTTTTTTTTTTTTTTTTTTTTTTTTAAATATGTCATGAGTACAATATTTAGCAAATGTAGTACTATTTACACTATTTTATAATTTTTTTTCCTCCTGAATTTAGTTATAAGACAATTAAAAGTTAAATATTATCAAGTGTGGGTGTATATGAAGAGTTTGCTTTCATGAAATAGAATTTTATGAAGGGGCATGTTTTATTAAGAGGAATGTTGTGAAGGGGCTTGTTTGTTTAAATGGATTTTTGTGAAGGGGCCTTAAATAGGCCCCAAATTTCGCCTGGGTCAAACCCTGATTATTTAACTTTTTTGCTTAACATACGAATTTCTGTGTAGATAGTAATTCACAGTTTTCCCTTTCTGATTGATGTTTAAACATAAAAACATGATACTCGCAGGCATGATTATTAAAGTGATTTTTTTTTTTTCCGTACAGCTTTCATTTTCCGATAGTTGAATTACATCTTGAGATATAACCAATTGTTGTCTCAGGTAGGCAGCTTTTTTTCCTTTCTTGCACTGTCGTGTCCGGAAATTCTATTCAAAACGTTTTCCTTTCTCGCGCTGTCGTGTCCGAAAATTCTGTTCAAAACGCCAACTTTGACAGCATTGGAACTTGAAGCGAGTTCATTATAGTAGTCGCTGCAGCCATGTAGCCAGTTCGGGTTTGAGAACAGCCTTAAATACTATGCTACAGGGGTGTAAAAATTTTTTGAAAATCTAGGAGCCAGTTACTATCGATAACAAATTTGTAAAATGAAATTACAGTATTAAGTTAATAATAGTACATACAAATTACTCTTTTTAATTAAATATATTGACACATGACATAATTGTTTCTCGTATAAAAGAGTAATGTTACATAAAATTATAAATATTGATGTAAAAAAATTGGAAGTGCTGATGTAAAATACAAATAATAATCATTAAAAACTTCTTTAAACACTTCAAAAGTATAAATATGTGATGCACTTCAAGGACTATAATTTATGCCATAAATGAATATTGTTAACTTATTGTTTGTCCTCATTTGCTTTTAAATTTTATGATGTTTATGACCGCTCATGTGTCTTGTTGTTTTTGATGTAAAGTACCAGCGTTCAACTGCTTTTGTAGGATCAAATGCTTTGACAGAAGGTCCATTTAAATTTATTAATAATAAATCATTTAAATTTTGTTATGTCAAAGTAGAGCAAAACTTGTTCTTGATTCTTTTTTTTTTCTTTGCGCATGGGAAAAAAAAAAAAAAATCCATAAATAATCAAGGTTATAAATATACAAATTATTTTTCATTTCCGAAGACATATCTAGGCGCCAGTGTCGAAAATTTAGTCACCCGGTATTTTTACACTATGCACATACATAGCTGCACATGAAATGAAAAGGAAGCCAAATGGTTGTAATTGTTTTTAATTAAAAGGTAGTTTTTACTAAAAACTTTACGTTTTAGTATGTTTTAGTTATAAGATAACTCCTTAATTAAAAATGTATTTTAATTATTAGATTTTACGTTATATAATTAAGACATATTCATGAATGTTGGGAAGCTTTTTGGCGCATTTATTTTTAGTAAAAAATAAAATAAAAAATGTCTATTATTATATATTAGTAAAAAGAATTGAAGGTGTTGTTATAGGCTTATATGTAAATCATTTTTCTTTAATCTATTATGCATTATCAACATTAACAATGATCCCATAATCACGGATGTAATAAACTATAGTATAATTGTGACAAGTTGCTTTTCGTTCTCATTATATGCAGTGGTTTAAAGGGGGGGGGGGGGATAGAAATGCATTTTTAATTTTGACAAATTTTGTTATAATTTCTAATATTACCACTAGTTAACTAGGTTATTTTCCCATTCCTAAATTTCTCTATTAGTTACTCTTTTAATTATTTATTCTTTTTTTTTCTTTTTTTTTTTTCAACTTATACATTTATTTAAAAAATGTGAACAAATTAATAAAGTTTAAAAAATATTTATTTTTCCTCATCATTTCACAAATATATAAAAAGGCCTTTTTCATATATAAGATAATTTAATCAAAAAACATAATTATGTTAAATCCAATAAAATGGTTTTATTTTTTGTCAATAATTAATTCTGGTTTTAATAGGTCTCGTATCTGTAATTAAACTTCGCATCCTTTTCTTATTTCTTTTATCTAGTATTGGATATATTTAAAAAGAAAAAACTCGCCATCACTTTTTATTAAACATTTTTTAAAGATTTTTTTTCAATGAAAACTCTGTAGATGTGTTGAACATTCCTTATCTTTCTTAAAAAAAAAAAAAAAAAAAAAAAAAAAAACTTATTTTCCAGTTTTAATCAATGTAATGTTGTTAAAAAGAAATTAAAGTAAGCACATATTGAATAATATTGTATAAATGCATCATCATGATTGCTTGCAGTTGCATTGCCCATTCTACATCATAAAGATCTTTTGTACAGTTACAAATGCGTTGTTTTTAATTTGCAGTATTACCTTACCTTAAAATGCATTACAGATTTAATGAAAAGTTAATAATAGAAATATTAGTTTGGTAACTGTAGTTCATACTCCTTTTTGCTATAAGCTAGGCAATGTATGTTGGATTTTTTTTGGTGCATTTATTTTTGGAGTTTTATAATTTCATCTAACATTTCCTCATAAAGCTTTTGTATTCTTTGACGAGTTCTAACATCGTAAGATAAGATTCTAAGATTATAAATCAAAATGCAATGAAAAGTAGCCTAATATATAGGGGAAGACGGGGTACAATGAAACAAAATTTACTAATTATTTTTTCCTATCCACAATTTTGCATGCACAAAAATATAATTAATGCATATTTTTAACCTTGTATTTTCCCCATCTAAATAAATTTTTATTAGGTTCTAAACAATATCTTTATGCTTGAAAAATAACAAAAAATAAATGTCTTACAGTGTTTCATTGTACCCCGTATGCCGGGGTACAATGAAACACATACTGGGGTACAATGAAACACTCTAAATGATGGAAGCAATTTTCACCCAGTATAGTTTATTTTATGAAAAATGAGATAAATACAGAAACAAAACTTGATTAATAAGAAACTTGATAAAAAATTATAGTCTAAGATGAAAAATAAGAAAATTCTATTAGTTTAAGAAATACCTTTCATTTTATATTAAATTGGCTCAAGTCAGTTTCAAAAATTAGCATTTCTGCTTATATTTCAGTTGCTCCTGAAGGAATATGGATGGTAGTTTCAACACGAGTTTTTTTTTTTTTAAATGTAAGTTTCTAAAAAAAAATTAAAACTTGGTTGGATTTTTTTTATATCAAGTACTTCACATTTGACTTCATTTATGTATGATTTCTCCAACGGTATATATTTCCTTATGTTTCCATTTATACGGATACTGCTTGTACCATACATGTTGTCTGGGGATATCTCATTCTTAGTACCTCGATGACCAGCTGGGACTGGAAAAAAAAAAAAAAAATCTGGATCATCATCAGAGTCTGTAGCAGGCAGAGTTTGTTTTCAAAACAATCCCTTCTTAGCTTTTTTTTTTCTCTTTCTATTTTTTAATTGCTTAACAAGAGCCTTTTTTACTGACCTGGTTAGAACAAAACTCTATTTTTTTTTTTTTTTTTCTGTTTTCCTACTCTTACTTCTAATATATTCTATTTACTATTTTTATTACTCTAATAAAACATGTTTCATTGTACCCCGTCTGCAAGTGTTTCATTGTACCCCGCACTGAGGTTACTAAATAAAAATTTATTTTCAAACTTCTAATATTTATTTTTTTTAGTTTGGTTTTGGAGGTATGAAGACAACAACCCCAAAGATAACAATGTATAGAAAAAATAATTATTACATATAAAAACAAGGAAAAAGAAACAAAATTACTTTTAGTAAAGAAAGTTACTTTCAATGGTGCAAAAGCAATAATCGTCTATTGCTACTGTTGTAGAAGTGTGAATGTATCCAAATCACATGAGTAATTGGAACATATAGTTGTATAACATATATATAACTGCAACTCTCTATGACAAATTTGATTGATTTTACAAGTAATGTTTCATTGTACCCCGTCTTCCCCTACATATATATATATATATATATATATATATATATATATATATATATATATATATATATAGGCCTGGGCCTTAAATCGATTTAACTCTTAAATCGATTTAAAGCTTACATCGAAAATCCGATTTAACCATTGGTCTTAAATCGATTTAAGCTAAAATCGGAAATCGCGATTTAGCCATTATCTTAAATCGCGATTTAGCCATTATCTTAAATCGCGATTTAGCCATTATCTTAAATCGCGATTTAGCCATTGTCTTAAATCGCGATTTAGCCATTGGCTTTAAATCGCGATTTAGCCATTGGCTTTAAATCGATTTAAAACAAAATACTGATTCTGAGCTAACATCGGAAAACCGATTTATCTACTTTGATGTATCTACCACTTACATGCCAAGCTGGTGTTAAATCGATTTAGGAGGATCCGATTTAAGCAAACATCGCAAGCCTCAATGCTTTCCGATTTAAGACAAACAAGGCAAGCTGGTGTTAAATCGATTTAGGACGATCCGATTTAAGCAAACATCGCAAACCTCCATGCTTTCCGATTTAAGAAAAAGACGATTTAATGAAAACAAGGCAAGCTGGTGTTAAATCGATTTAGCAGGATCCAATTTAAGAAAACGGCGATTTAAGAAAACAATGATTTAAGTGAGAATTGATATTTATTTATTCATTTTGTAAACAAGATTCAGAGTTTACGAGATTGGAATGTGTATTTTTCAGAAATTAAGAACTTATATAGTGGAAAGTTGAAAGGAAAAAGTAATGTTTAAATCTTAAAATCCAAATTCATCGAATTTCAATTTATATGCTAATGCAATCTTTTGATGATAAATTAAGTTTTCACATATTTGAGTAATATTGCAATATGTATTTTTTATTTTCCAATATTCTGTAATTAATTAAAATGTTTTAAAGTAGAATCCTGCATTGTTTCAAAAGATTGTTTTCCTGAAATTCATTCAGCATTTATATGATTAAAAATAATAATAATAAAGTTTTATATTTAAAATCCAAACTCATCGACTTGCAGTTTATACTTTTAAGCATTCTTATGATGAAAAATTCATTTTTTACATGTTTTAGTAATATTTTAACATTTATTTTTTATTTACTATTATTTAGTAATTAATGAAATTATTTTAAAGGTATAGTCATGCATTGTTTTGTGCATCATTATTTGGCCGTGATCCACATGAAATATTTTTCTTTTACTATTAATATTTTTTCCTGAAATTGATTTATTGAGTATTTATGGCTGCAAAAAAAAGAATAAAGTTTCATATTTAAAATCCAAATTCATCGAATTTCAGTTTTTATTTTTATGCATTCTTTTAATGAAACATTCATTTTTCACATGTTTGGGTAATATTTTAATACATATTCTTTATTTTTTATTATTCTGTAATTAATTAAAATATTTTAAAATAGTCATGCATCAGATTTGACATCAGATTTCAATGCCAGTCACATGGATTGAGTATCTTGCTGAAATTGGTTCACTATTTATATCCAAATTCATCCATTTTTAGTTTATATTTTTATGCATTATTTTCATGAAAAATTAATTTTCATATGTTTAGGTATTATGGGAATATTTTAGTTTTAATTTATTATTATTTTGTAATTAATTAGAAATACTTTAATAAAGTTCTGTAATGAGTCAAGTAACTTTATTTTTACAGCAGAATGAGGGAGGGCTGGAGGAGGCATTCATTAGATTTTTCTGCAGATCTGCGATTTTTTGCTTTTTTGACATTTTGTTATCATTAAAAAGAGATATATTTTAAGATTATATTTTATTACTAATCTTAAATGATGGCAATAACTATGAAAAAAATCAGCAATTTCAGTGATGTGCTCCAAGGGTTACACTTTCAATCCTTCTCCATCCGCTATATAAATGTCAGCATTTATGTTAAACAAATCTTATTTTAATCTAAAAGTTAAAAAGATATAGAATTGCACCTTATTTCTCATATCTCCCCCCCCCCCCCCAACTTTTTTTTACTGCTTTTCTCATCGTGGTAAATGAATAGTTAAATTCATCATTGAAGATTGAAGTCTTTTAATATGCTTCTGTTTTACCTCAGTAACTTTTTAAATCTGTGTCTGTAAAAAAAAAAAAAAAAAAAAAAAAAAAAGTATGTAGGCTGTTAGCAATGAAGTGCTATTTGAGTGGGCTAGGGGAAGCCCCACGCCCCTTAAGGAATTTAGATTGTAGCATGCATAACAATTCATAAAAGAAAATGATTTTTGTCTATTACTTCTTATAGAATGAGTTTATAAAATGTATTACAATAGGTCACTAATTCTTAAAATGGAAAAAAAAAAAAAAAAAAAAAAAAAAAAAAAAAAAAACTAGTGTTTTGGGACATTTAAAGCTTTTTTATGTGTAAAATATACCTCTTTTCAAAATTATTTGACAAATTAAAAGCCAAGTATACTAAATAATACAGGAGGGGGGGGCACATAAAGATCGTATTTTGTTACTAAAAATTAAAAAATAGGCTTCCATATTCTAAAATGTAAAATCGGTGTTAAATCGCGATTTAGCACTAAATCGCGATGTTGGATGGATGATAAATCGATTTAAGAAATTTCTACATCGCCCAGTCCTATATATATATATTAATAACTTCTTATGGTTATTAAAATGTTGTGTAATATTTGAAAAAGATTAAATGATATTTAGTTGAAAAATTAAACTTTAGTTTTGTGTTTAAATTTGTAATTTTTTTTTAAAATTTAAACGGAGGTTTTGGAATTATGCTGTATTACTAAAATCAAAATACTTATTCTGCATTTCAATTTATACAATAGACTCGCGATTTAACGTTCTTCACGGAACCTCGACAAATAGGATGTTAAATCGAATGGTCGTTAGATCAAAAGTTGCAAATATTGTTCAATTTTAATGCGGTTCATAAAATACTTAACATTTTAATGTAATAAAAACTACTGAATTGTACATTTAAAAAAAAAAAAAAAAAAAAAAAAAAAAAAATCTTTGTGGTATTTTGTCTAAATTTTTAGAATTAAAAACTGCATAAAAATTATGGACTAATTGCATAAGAATCAATTTAAACATTTTACAAAATTAAGAAATGACTTACACTAGTTAATTGAAAAATTTTTGAACAATTATGTTATATTGTTTGCTTTAAATGTACGATGGAAACTTCCAGAATGCTGCGTTCGAGGCCATTGATAATCAGAAAGTAGTCTTTACATTTTGCTTCCCTTCATAAAAATTTTCGTAGAATCTTAATGGCATCCTTTGCTTCTTTTGATGTAGGAGGTATTTCTGAAATTTCGTCTGTTTCCTCGCCGGAAGAATTATTTGGAATGTCCTGTTCAGGATTGAGAAGGCTGCAGATTAAGTCATCTTTCTGAAAATTATCCCCAGTTTTTAAGTTATCGTCAATGTTAAGGAAATGTTTGGTTAGATGATTTTCTTTAGAGTTCCCGGAAAAGTTGAATACAATGCGCAGTTTTTTCATGTTCTCCGGAAGGTCGCAAAATCAAGATTCGGCTTATTTACGGGTCGTTAACCCTTTCGAGGGCGGTGTCCTTAAAAACGGACACCTAATTTTAATTCCAAAACTGACAAACGGCACCAAAAATATTTAATTAAAAAATTCCTATTATAATGCACATGAAAATAAGCAATTTCGTATTTTCTAATAAATTCGTTTATAAATTCCGGTGTCAGTCCATTATTTCATCAGTTTATAAACAGAATTGCTCCGCGCCAGTAAGGGTTAAAACGAGCGAGGAAAACGTATTGGCAAACAGTCAGGGCCACATCCAGTGGTCCCTAAATCGCGATCAGTGGTCGTAAAATCGCGAGTCTCCTATATTTTAATTTTAAAACAATTTTCTACAACAACTTTCTTGCAAAATCTTTGTATATTGTATAAAAGAAAGAGGGGTAAAAAGCTAGTAAAAAAATAAAGATTTTCTGTCTTTTCCCCATAAAGAATTCCATAGTATGTGGTGATTCTTACTAAACGTTAAATTTCTATACACTTTCCAACTTTGTATACAAAATTTTCCTTTTTGTTTTATTTACTACCCAATGAAATACACCCAGCTGTTTCCCGTTTTATTTGTTAGAGTAGGGCCGGATCGGCGAACCTTTTTTACGTGTGCCTAAATTTCACAAACAGTATCTATCAACAATGTAACGTGCCAAACTTTGACATAAAATAATTTCGCAGTGTGCATGTTTATACAAAACACTAGTTAACAAATTAGTTGCTTTCATGCATTAATAATTAATTATTAGAAATTAAAATGCTATTTCTCTGTATTTTGGAATACGCTATTAAATTCACGAAATTTTAATTCGTAAGTATGATTTATTTATGTAGTACGTATTGTAACAAGGAAATAAAAATAAAAATAAAAAATATTTTAGTAATTTTTGACTTTATTATTAATGCAACATCTACAGTTTTAATTATCCAAGTTGCATTAAACAATGTATCAATAATTTATTGACGAAATTTTTGCTGATGTTCGATGGAGCGTTCGATGAAGATTTCTTTAACTGATTCTTATTTTGATAGTTTTATAAATATGCATAGAAATTCGATCCATTTGCCATCTTATTGCAGTGCTTGTCTAACAAAATTAGCTTGAAAAATGCAATTTTATAAATTCGTCCAGTGGCTGAGAGGTTCTACTCTCGAAGCTGGTAGACGGGAGGTGCTGGGTTCGAACACAATCGCGCCCGTCGGCCTAACCGTTCGGAGTTTTCGTGGTTTTCTTAGAACCTTGGGAAACCTTGCGTAAATACGGGTTAGGTTCCCTTAGAAAGACCCCCACAGAGGGCACTCCCTCTAGGGCCTGTATCCCAAGTGCAGATAATCGGCCGCCAGTAAGGCTGTTCTTAACTGCTCTGCTCAACAAGCGCAAAACGTTTTGGCACATTTACAAATTCATTTTTTAACGGAAAGATATAAAATTGGAAAGCCTGGCAATGGAAGCGATTTGGAATTGAACTGTTTATTTTATTTTTTATTTTTTTTTTTTTTAATTTTTTAGTCAATCAATTACCTATTGAGTTATAAGGAATTTTGATCACTTGACAAACAAGTTTTTCGCCACTTTTGAATCTCTCTCTTTCTTCGCGCTGAAATTCGGTACAAAACACCCACTTTGACCCTATTTTCTGAAAGATCTATTTGCGTTTGCAAAAAAAAAAAAAAAAAAAATAATGAAAACAGCTCAATTACACAGTTTCTGAACAACAACACCAGCTAGTTTCATTCATTTTCGAACAAAAATAAATTAAAACTTATGTCAGAAAGTTGCCCTTTTGGATTTGAGAACACACTTTATAACACCACACTTTATAAATTCGCATAGAAAGGCAAAGTACATGTTAAAAACCCTGCATAACGTCGCAGGAAAAGAAAATTCTTTTGATGTGTTAATCATACAAAAATAGTTGTATTTTTTGTGATAGTCTGCCCGTGCGCAACAAAATTTTATTCATTATTATAATACGAAAAAAAAAAGAATGTGTTATCTGTATAATAATTTAAAAAAAAAAAATGCGTGCCAGGGAATTTGTCTTACGTGCTAACTCTGGCACGCGTGCCATAGGTTCGCCAACCCTGGAGTACGATAAGATAACAAACGAAAATTATATCTATCTAAATTTGTATAGACCCCTTGCATTGAAGTCACGTTGCTATTAGCAACGACTGATACTATAGCTTCTGGAGCACACACGTGGAGCACAGAACTCCCCGTTTGCCATTAAAAGCACGTGTTATCTTTCTCTTTAATTTAGAGCTTCCTTATTTTAATTATTATAGTGCAAATAAGTCTAAAAAATCAAATGGAGAGCACCAAATTCGCCTTTTATTTGGGCGCCATAGGAAGCGATTTCAGACATGTGACGTCATGTGCAACCCGTCTATACACGGAGTTCGGGTCGGGGTGACCCTACGAATTTCCATCATTACTGGTTGGAATTTGAATCTTGCGGGTAGAGTTCGAATTGACACATTTTTTTTCAAAAAAGTCGAATGTTTTTTTCAGAATAAAAACGATATATTTGAATGTGAAAGAGCCTATACATATATTGGTTTTCCTTCATAAAAGATAAAATTTATATCAGAGATACGATTGTAGAATATTTTTTCATAAATATATTATATTATGGATAATTTTTCTTTGATTTCGTGTGTCGAGTCGGGTTGAAAATTTTTGTTGCTTTCGGTTCAGGTTTCTGGTTAACAAAATATTTTTTGTGGGATTTCAGATTGATGTTAAATAGAATTTTCGACTCCTTCTGTTATAGTCAGGGTTGGGTTTTTGACGTCAAAAACTGGTTTTTGACAAAACCGGTAAAAACCGTGTTTTTACCGGTTTATTCCGTCAAAAACCTATCATTTGCGATTTTCCTCCAATTTATAGTGCAAGTGTAGCATACAATACATTTCTAGATTAACTTTTCTTTGTTGTACTTGTTATTATTATTCACAATTACTTTATTAAATTTATTTAAAAGAAGAGCATTTCCTAAATGGGAAAAATCTAAAAATACAAGAGTAAAAGGAAAGAACAATATTTGTCATAATCTCAACTAATATAGATTCTACTAACTGCAATGAACATTAATATTATATGATAATAAAAGGTTATTCTAATAATTAAATAACATTCTACATACATTTTTAATAAAATACATTAAAATTATTTTAGAGATGCAAAAATGCTGTTATATGGTGTGACAATAGATGTCAAGCATGGACTGTGGCCATTGAATAAATTTGAATATTCTTAGATATAATATTTGCAAATGCATATCTTATGTATTTCATAAATGCAATTATGGTGATTTTCATTTTCACTTCAATAAACAGAATCTTAAAATTTTAAATTAATAATTTTTTTATACAAACCTGTAGGACCTGATTTCATGTGAAAGCTCTTAAACTTAAAATTTAACACACAAC
This sequence comes from Maratus speciosus, assembly GCA_963932465.1. Lineage (NCBI taxonomy): Eukaryota > Metazoa > Arthropoda > Arachnida > Araneae > Salticidae > Maratus > Maratus speciosus. The sequence goes on along the minus strand of OZ010790.1, from coordinate 168,252,423 downwards.
AAAACAATATTTAAGAAAAATCAGAATATAATGTCCTGTTCCTGTATACATTTTACTTAAAATTATTTAGGCATTATTTAAAGTGAATTGAAAGAAATAACACATTGCATATTTTTATTACATACATATGACTGTATGAGTAGAAATCTTTTATCGTTAAAATTATTCTTAAATAATTATTAAATTTAGAGAGATTCTTAAATGTTTTATTTATTTTTTAGTACAGTTAACTTTTTAATTAATGGATCTAGATTTCTGCTTTAAAGTAATATTTAATTAATTATTTATTTTAAGGAAATAATTAAATTACTTAACAAAAATATAAAGTTAAAAATTGAGTTTTCACATGGTTTAAAGTTTAATATGGATTTGCAATTTTAATCTCTACAAGATTTAACTTTGAAGAACAAGTCTTATTCATTTCTCCCAAAAGATGTATGTAATTCTGAACTATTAAAATATATTTCATTTATTTATATATTTATTTATATAAATCAAGTTTTACTATATAGAAATAAAAATAATCAATGAACAATTTTTATTTAAAATTTTAAGAAATCTTACTTCTGAGGAAATTTCTGAGGAAGCTATTTAGTTTTAAAGAGTGTAATAAATTCTGCCAAAATTATACACATTTTTTTAATCTTATGAGTTATAGAATTTCTTTAAAAAAATCTAATTTTTACAGAATATGCCAAATAGCTTAAGGTTATTATAGAGATCTGCTAACAGAGATGTATATGTATTATTCTAATGCAATTCTTTTTTGTTTTCCTCGGATAGATAGATATACTTCAGAGTCTTTTCGATATTGAGTATTTCATGTAAAACAACTTAATACTAAAGACAGAATGAAAAAAGATAATATAAAAATAAACTACTACTAAAAAATGGGTTTTTGACAGTTTTCGACCTTTTTGACAAAGAGGTTTTTGACATGACGGTAAAAACCATGGTAAAATCCGGTAAAAACCGTCATGCGTCAAAAACTTGCCAACCCTGGTTATAGTTTCTTAAAATAGTACAGAAAGTTCAGTGGGAAAATAATTTTCTTGGTTTGTAAATCCACAGCATTTTAGCTGGGTGTTCCAATTGTATTTAGCGAAAAAGAAAATCGTTCACAAGGGGAAAAAAAAAAAAAAAAAACTCCATTCATTATATTTACCACGCCTCTCTTGACTCACTGAGGACTTGGACCTTCCTCCCATCCTCCCTCTTTGACCCGCTTGACATCTTTTTTTTCTTTTAAGTTTTTTCTTTTTTTTCTGTTGTTGAAGCTTACACCAGTGTTTCCTTTCTTTTGAATGATCAAACAATGCATTTTATTTGGTATGGTAAAAACTCGGTACTGTCTTCAGTAAAGCTGTAGAAGTCAAATAAAAAATAATTTGCTGCGAAGTTTCATTCTCTAGGCTTGTTAAGAACATGCAAAATTGAATAATGATGAATGAACAGCGCTGGCACTGGATGTTTCGATTCGACGCCCGATGCGGATAAAATGTGGCTGCCATTTTATATTGTAACACATAGGTGACGGCTGACGCGATTTTAAGTGTTTTGGATATGAGCAACTCCACCCATGGGTGGTACTTTTGCATTTTATGTTACATTTTTTCTTTAAAAAATCACAATGCTCGTATTTATACAATTAGCGTACTACAGTCCTCCCCACTTAATCGGGTCACGGATAATCGAATAACCCGCTTATTCAAATAGAATCCTCCGGAACCGAATTTATTCCTATTGGTTCTATGTTATTTTTCCCCGCTTAAACCAAATACCTTTTACGAACGTCCCCGCTTAATCGAACAACAACTATGTGACCGATGTTTGAAAATAGGCGCAGAAAGCACGTTTCAGCTGGAATTTCTTTCCACCTTTTGTCATTATCGGTTCTTTTACGCTGAAAACAAATTTTCAGTTCTTCCTGCATTGATTTCGGCCGGCAGGTGTATAATGGGCAGGTGAAATGATTTCCCCATCTTGATCTCCCCCACCATCACTTCTTGCTGTTAACCAGGCTTTAATGGCAATGCACCGTCACTTCGAGACTCGAGATGGTAGTTGTGATATTTTGCACTCATTCGAAAAATAACTCAATATTTACTCCTTTAAAGTTCCGCTTAAACAAACCACTTTAAACGATTTTTTAAGGCAGTATAAGTAACGTAAATTAGAAGTAGCAAATTTTTAACCAAATTTAGACGAGCTGCATTAAGTGTGATGTAAACCATATAAATGTATTTACTGACATTAAATTAATATGTATTTACTTTATATTAGCATTTTTATTTATTTTTATTGTATGTTATTCTATTAACGATTTATCATGCTGTTAAGAAAATATACCGTAGAAGGTTATTTTGCCTTTTTATTACGCAGTAAATATTTCAATTATGATTCCCCGATTAATCATATAACTCGCTTAATCGAATATTTTTCTGGAACCGTTAGTATTCGTTTAAACGGGGACGACTGTATACATATAAAAATAAATGCATTTGTTAGAAACAGTATCATAATTATATGAGGCGTTCAGAAGACAATCCGACTAACTCCATTTTAAGTGGCGTTTTTTTAATCAAATGAACACTGAAAATTTTCTGTATGCAGTCGGCCCCGCTTAATTGCATACAGTTAGTTCCACTGAATTGTATGCATTTAAGCGGAGTATGCGTTTAAGCGAGGACAGCAGTTAATGTTACCAGTATACGTTATCATTTGATTATATACCACAGGTATGATAAATATTAATGGACATTATATGTACCTAATAATTTTAATAAATAATTTATTACTCTCTCCCTATATATATGGAATAAAATATAATGTATTAATCACACTGTTTACGTTACATGGTTTAATTTTTCATTATAATTTATGTGAAAATTAAAATGAAAGTAAAATAACAAATTTTTGTTTTTAAATCATACCTTTGAAAACAAATAAATTCTGCATAAATTCATTTTATTTTTCAATTATTTGCCAATTTATCATTTTTTGTTGTTGCTGCCTACACAAAAAATCCTTTTGGGAAATTTGTTTTTTCCTACCTCGGACACTGCATTTCTCCTCTTCCGGTGCTAAATATTGTTCCTTTATTCTCTTGACCGCCCCGATTGTATTTTCCCCCGATTCCAAGACTCTCCAAAAAGCACCCCCCAGCGTCTTCAGTCACTGTATGCACGACAAGCTTTAAAAGAAAAACACAATTGTCCAGATTCAACACTACCATGCGTTTCCTAGAATTAAGATAATAAAGTCTCCTTTCACGACGGTTTCTGTTCTTCGATTGTAAATGTAACAAACCATTGTTACAACAACAACAAAAAAAAGATCTTCCTGTCTTCCCATTTATCAATATAACAGGAATTCACAAAATCCGGATTACTAGATTGGAGATATTTATGCAATTAACCGGGGATTGTTATGCGATAAAACGAGTATATTTAACATTAACCCAATGGGGAGAGTTTCTGTTCCACCGCATTCTATGCATATAAGCGGGGTATGCAATGATCCGTTAGCCGAGTAAGTGGGCCCGACTGTATTGATACAGTGATAAAAGTTACCCTTGATTAAAAGAAAATGAATAAGTTCAACCAAAATATCCCGAGAAAAATATTACATAGATACAATTATTTTTATAGTTACAGTAACTTTTACTGTTCATACTGAGCATTTTCATTTGATGGAGTTAATGGATTTGTGCACTGAACGGCTCATATATCCAATTGAATTGCATATATAATTGAAGAGGTTATTGGAAGAACATTTTACGATACATGTTCTCAAAAATTGTTTTATTTTATGGATGGAAGCGTTATAAGGTACTATATCATATGGTAAAACAAAAGTATTAAAATTCTGCTTAGTATTGAAGATATGAGACACACAGTAACATTTAATATTTTTATATTTAATAATTTAAATGGTAAAAATAATTTCTAATATTTAATGATTAAAAGTTAATATTATTTTCTAGGAGAGTTTAGTAATCACCTATTAACAGTCAAACATATGCTACTAAGAAGAAATTAAATAACTAAATTACAACAAAAAACTTCAATTTTCTCGAATTCTAATTTTTGTTACATAGCATCTTCTTCCACTCAGGTCTTATATTATGATATTGTACCAATTGTAATATAAATTTGAATAGGGAAAATTATTTAGTTAACACTAAAACCGCTGTTAGGGGTCAGTTTGACCCCCATGCCAAATTGATAATAGTCGATTCGAATCAGAAATTCCTTCATGAAATATGTTAAATGTATAAAACACAAAAATTGGCTAATTTAGTAAGTTAAATAGTTTTAAATAAAAATTCTAGTGAGAAACACTTTTTTTTTTTTTTTTTTTTTTTTTTTTTTTAAATAAAATTTGAGTAAAATAAACGGCGGTTCCAGTGTTAAATATTACAATATGCAAAAGTAATGCTGATATGCAAGACTTTCTGTTTGGAAGAAGAAAACTACCAGTCACGAAGTGTTTTCAAAAACGCTTCTTTTCTGTGTTTGGTGCCAGAAAACGCCGAAAAATCATACAATTCAAAATATCACAGCTTTGTAAGTTTTGATTGTACAAACATTGATTTTTCACTATTTATACTGGTTAGGGCATGGAGAGAGTTTTTCTAATCCGAACTCATAGGACTCAGGGACCTTACAAAAATTTAAATTGCGTTACTTTTTTAAAAAAATAATTAGTTCGGTGTAAAAGCTTCTAGCATGATGAAATAGTTTTGCAACGGAATTATCTTTAAACCACTTCACGACAAGCGTCAATTATACTTATTTTATTTATTTTTTTGCCACCACTTTTTCAGAAAAGAAATTGTTGTATTATATTATTTAATCGCGAAATTTATTTGATTAGATAATGTGAAATTTTCTGAACAATAAATATTGGTGTCCAGGCTCGTCGGGAAGGATTAAAACTAATGGTTTAGAAATTAGTTATTTGGTCGACGGTAAGAAAGGACACCCTGTATATATCTAACCAGGTAATAAGTTCTTTGGCGACTACAGCTGTTTTGTGAAGGGTTTGCCTTGAATATAGAAAGGTTTTGTGAAAGGCCTGTTTATTAAGGGAAAGAATTTTGTGAAGGGACCTGTTTTAAGATTTAAAAAAAAAAAAAAAAAACGTGAAATGTCCTTCAACTCGTTGAGTGCCACGATGACTGACACTGAAGCGCTGAAAATTTACAATGTTTAAAGTAATTTTTAAGAAAGTATAATCCTGTAATAAATAAAAGGTGGGTAAATTTTAAATATTTGTTCAGTAATTATTTTAAACAATGTATATTTTTTCAGTTTTGTATCATATTTTAGACGTCAGCCATCGGTGAATGACACGTTTTAAACGGAAAGTTCGCTGTCAGCCACCGGTGGCTGACGTGGCGGTTAACCAGGGGCGTCGCCATGGGGGTATGGGGGGGCCTCCCCCCCAATATATGAGAAGTTAGGAAATTTGAGCTTAGAGTTGAAAAATTCTAGATTTTTGAGACATTTTCTTTTTTTAAAGTAATAGTAAAAAAATTACGAAATTTTTATTGTTTTGGTGATTATTTTGAGTACTGCAACAGTAAACAAGTTAAATTATCAAAAGTAATAGAAAAATAAATCAGCCACACTCAATCTATCATTGTAATTTTCAGTTGTACAGAAATATTGTACATCTACCAGACCTAAATTTCTCTACTCCTGTCCATCAATAACTGACTCACCAGTTCCTTTATTTCCTTCAAAACTTTGTTCCTTTCTCAAAAATTTCACCCTAACTCCCCTTCTCCTCCCAAAAGAGAATCCAGATATTTTAATCCAAAGGGATTGCAGCTTCTTTTGAAAATTAGAGATCACTTGTAGCACAACAGAAAGGAATGTAGTAACCTACTTGAAACACAGCTATGGGCAAGAAGATTTGATGAGTTTTCACAACTTTTTTGACTAATTTTGCGATTTTTGGACAATATTTTACTCATTCTCGTGATTTTTTTTGCCGCAAAAATTAGTTAACCCTTCGCTGTCAAGTAAAAAGCGTTATATGAGCAAATGCGGATATAAGAAGTCGTTAGTTTAGATAAATTTGTCACATTTTACTTTTATTTGTGTGCGGAAATATATATCAGTCCTGTTAGTTTATATTTATATGTGTCTGTAAAATTTTAAACCAAAAGTCCAGTGTTCTGTGTTTAAAGTTGTTCTAAAAAGTTACTATAAATCTCAGGACGAAGAAACCCTTCATAATAGGAAAAGAGTTTTCGTGCAAGATTTTAGAGCATCTAAAAATCCATTCGAGGATGAAAAAGGTAAAAAATGGACGATTTTAATTTGGAACAGAAATATGACTATGAAAGCAGTCCATCAACTGAAGAAAAAATCGACATGCACTGTAACACTGACACGTTGCACTTGAATAAAATTTTGAAGAAATAAAGATTTCCTTACAGACAGGCTCACAAACAGTTATGAATATTAGGATGTGACTGGAGAAGCTGAGTTCGAAAAGCACCGTAGGAAAACGGTTTCACCAAACGCAATAGATGAAAATAATAGCACAGCAATGGAAATTAATACACATAAATTTTACAGTAAAGCATTATAAGAAATACAAGAAAATTTTGGGAATTTAGCAATGGGCTTAAATGACAATGTTCCCTATATCAAGAGAATATTGTAGCAATGCATTCCATATTTAAATTACAATTCTGCAAGGGAAAAGTTAATAATGTTTCCACCTGGATATGAGACACCGGATGTACATGACTTGCAGAGTCAAATAGAAATAAACCAAATCACAACTCACTTAACAAACCTTTTACTCATGCCATGAAATTCAAAGACTATTTGGGTCACGCCGTCAAACTATATACTCGTACCTTAACATTCACAGCAGCTTATCTTTATGGCGTTGCATCTAATGAAAGAATCTTTAGTCAAATAAAAATTAAAAAAATATATATTGCAAGCTACGATGAGGGATGACAGACTTGACAGCCTAATGCTTTTAAAATATGAAAGTGAAATAGGGAATTTTATTAAACTAAGCGATGTTATTAACAGGTAGGCTTCTTTGAAGACCACAAGAATTAATATTAAGTGAAAACTAGTCGGATGTGCCAATCCCAAAATTTTCTTCTACTCCGTACATGTTAATGTCTCAAAATTTGCAATCACAGTGCCAAAATTAAATGACAATTCTTTGCCTATAATAACAAATTCTAAAGGTATAGATTTGTTGAATTGTGTGCATTTAAAAAGGAGATATAAGCATAGCATTTTTCAAACAAATCATTGAATTTTGGCACCCAGCCTCTTAGATGTCTGCAACCAAAATTCCTTACTCAAAGTGCACAAATGCGATAGCTTTGGACAGTATAGACCCCAGCCTAATAAGGATCTATTTGTGTGGAAGTGCTAATTATGTGGAATATGAAGTTTGACTAAATTCTGTGCATTAGTTTTTGAGATACTGCTATCGCTAAATCGTGAAAAATGCTGCATAGCAGCGTCATTATCACTGCATGCTATGTTATACGCTGCATAGCAGCGTATATCATATCATTTTATGATATGATATGCATAAAAAGCTAATCTGCATCAAATTATGTCCAGGTTTAACAGAATATGACGTTTGATCAAATTCCGAGCAATAGTTTTTGAGATATAATTATCGCTAAAATCATGTAAATCGTGAAAAATGCCGCATAGCAGTGCCACCTGTTGGACGATTTACATCAAAAACAAATCAGCACCAATTTTTATCAAGGTACTGTCAAACCTCGTTAACACGAACTGTTTCCGATTGCCTCGTCCAATTGTATGTAATGTAGTTAAGTGCCGATAACACGAACTACTTTTAATACGAACAAAAAAAGTTTCCCCTTGAGTGTTCGCGTTAACGAGGTTCGACTGTATAAGTGAATCTAAGTTTTATTAAATTTCGTGCATATTAGTTCTTGTGTTAGAGCGCCCACAAAATTTGTATCACATATAGACAGACAGATATTTTCTAAAAACAGTCGAATCGTGTTCAGGACTTACTAAAACGTATAAATCAGTCTAAAACGGGAAGACCAATTTTTTCACGAATCCAATACTTTCTTCTTGTAAAGGTAGAAGAGAGTAAAAAGAGTATTTATTTTTTTAGTAAACAAACCCATAATTAGAATTTTTATGTTTTCAGTTTCAGAATTTTTCTGTGGAAAGGAATGTTTTATGCAAAATTATCGTTATAATTATTACACACGTTGTGCAATAATTTTTTGTGCAATAAAAGTTTGTGCCCCCCCCCCCCCCGAAAAAATATCTGTGGCTACGTCCCTGCGCTTAACGTGTTAAAGTAACCAATTCTCCCTAAATTGATTCCTGGAAATTCCCTTGACTTTATGTTTCTTCGCCTTTGTACAAGTATAAAGTAACTTTTGACATATTTGTGCGCAATGGGTGTCTTTAATTGTCCTTAAAAAATACATTATACGGCCACTTATCAATATTACGGGAGAATTCATATACGCATTTCGTTATTTAGTTATCAACGAGGGTCAACGCGCGATGTCCACCATTGTCTTTAAAGGAAGGAACAATGCATTTTGTCGCGATGAAGGGACACACTTAATCTTAACTTGTAAAACTCGAATTGATGATGCGCTATGAGGAAGCGTTTCAAGGCAAGCGGTTATTTTCGAAGTTGGTCAGTTATTAACCTTGCTCTATTTAGCTAATCGTTCAACCCTATGTTGTCACCATTTTTAATAAAGATATTTTCTTTTCTGTTAGTTTTATTTTAGAGTTGAAATTTATTTATGTACAATTATGTTTGATTTATTTATAGAAATGCAAGTTAATGTTTAGAGTTTCCCCCAGACAGTTTCAGGCAGGGTTGTAGTGGGTAGCTGCCCGGGTACCCGCCCAGCTGCCCGCCCGGGCTGGGTTTTTTATAAAAAACCCATGTAAAAAACCCGTTTTTTTTTTAAATATATTTCTGGAAAGGAACAAATGATATATTTGTTAACAGTTTATGGTTATTTTGTTTTATTTATTCACTTCTTTGAATCTTAGAAAATATATTTGTACTAATTTACTTGCACTTTTAGATTGGGAACCCTATAACTTTAAAACGTTTTAGCTTTAAATTTAAAATGTAAATTTAAGCTTTTCAGTTAGCTTCAAAAGTATTATATTTATTAAATTATTTTATGTATTTTTTGCCGATTAATCTGAAAATGACCTTCATTTTTAACCATCATGTCAGGAAAATTATATAAAAAAAGTTTTACATCTGTTTTTTAGTACCAGATTTTTGCTATATTTTAACTTTGGCATTTACGATTTGCAAAAAAATTATAACGTGATGGTTAAAAATGGTCATTTTCAGATTCAGTGCTAAAAAGTAGATAAAAATCAATTATCAAAGGTTAAAAAACTCAGCCATCTCCTCTATTTTATAGTATCTGATTTTTGTTGTTTTTTAACTTTGACAATTTATGATTTGCAAAACATCCTGAGATGATGGTAAAAAATTAATGTAATTCTCAAATTCAGTGCTAAAAATTACATAAAGTTAAAAAACACAACCATAACAGTCTTGTGTTATCTAATCTAAAAAAAATTTTTTTAACTTCTTGTCAGTAATCTATTTGAAATTTTGTGCGTTATCCTGTAAAATAAGTATGAATGGTAACCACCAAAAATCATATTAGATTATCATCGGATTTACATCAGTATATATGTAAAATTTAATCTCGATCGGATATTTGAAAGTGAGTGAAATTTCGAGTACAAATTTTGAACTGGGAAAACATACATATGATCGTTGAAGTTAAATAAAATAACATAATATTTGTTAAAAGAAATAGTCTCAAATCCTTACAAAATAAAACATATGTTAAAATACAATAATTTTAGCCAATCTGAAACTTAATAAAAGTTAACTCAATTGTAACACTCATACTATTTTTTTTAAAGCGCAGATACACATGAAAATTTCTTTGAAATTTTAATCACTTAGTATATGACCTCTCAAAGCATGGCCAAACTCATTTGTGTTCAGATGCAGAAAAGTGGTATAAGTCAAGCATTTTTAAAGTTTCATAACTCAGTCAATTTTAGTTTTATATGAACAGGACTCTTTTTGTCTTACTTGTCAGTGTAATAGGAAAATTTTACTAAATATAACTTATAGGACCGGGGGGGGGGGGGGGTATAAAAACTTAAATTTTGTAATTTTTTAAGAAATGTTTTTATTGACCCAAATTGTTTTTAAAATATTTCTTTGCCTCAATTTAAAACATTTTTTGTAATCTGAACTATATGTCTATGACTAACGATTTAGAAATTAGCCATTGGACACCGTTGAGAGTGGACACCCTGTATGTACATATAACATATAAGAAAATTTTTTTGTTGTAAGATATTTTTTTTATCAACATTTACTATCTCATGTTAATTTCAAAGGAGCAAGTTTTTTTTAAGTTATATTTTATTAAATAACACACAATTGATAGCTTTGCAATTTTAAAAATTTGTTTGTTATAGGGATCATATATGTGTGTATTTTAAGAACAGAGAAAAATATTGAGATCCTTATTAAGACTATGAAGTCATTCCCATGTATAAGACTATGAAGCGTTCACAAAGATTGTATTTTAGATCAGGATTGCCACTTATTTCGACAATCAAATTCCTTATGCTTTCCTAAGCAAAAAATTATCAAATTCCTTGTGCTTTCCTAAGCAAAAAATTAAATTTTCCCCGAGTAATTCCTCTGAGAATTTTCAAAATTTCAACGGATAAATTTTGAAAAGTACCAAAATTTAGTAAAATTTCTTGTTTTTAATACTCATTTCTAAATTCCCTCAGTTTTTCCAGTTTTCCCTATACAGTGGCAACCCTGAAAATTATTATTTGGGAGGAAGGTGGAATCATAGTCCCCATTTTGGCATTTTAACCCAATTTACCCGGGGAAAATTGCCCATTTAACCCGGGTTTTTTAATAAAACCCGCCCGGGCTGGGTTTTTAACAAAAAACCCGGGTTTTTTACAACCCTGGTTTCAGGAGGGCGCTGCACCCTGCCTGCCCTTAGGTTTGCAAAATAGCACCCCTCTTGCTCCTCATTTAAAAAATTAGCTCCCTTGTTGTCCCCCACCTGAAAAAAGTGCCTTTACTCATTTGTTTATTAAGAAAACTAGTTGCATAGTAAAAATTGACTCATTGCTGTCTTTAAAATAGTATTCTGTCTATTAAATATTAAAAAGTAGTTTTAAAAATCAAAAGAATGCCTTTAAAATTTCATGAAATGCCCTTAAAAATCCAAAACATGCCCTTCGGAATCCAAAAGTGCCCTTTTCCCACAAGCAGCACCCTGCCCTTTTTTAAACCTGGGGGAAACTCTGTATGCATCCTTTTTACCATCAGAAGTATTTTCCTCCCTGAAATGAGTCCTCCATCACTTTTTACCTTAAAATACATAGACGAAAGTTTAATTTTATCAAATAATAATTAAACTTGTAATAAACATTTCTTTCCTTAAAGAATATTAAGACATGATTTTTTTTTTTCAATCAAACTCAGCCAACGGTTGTTCCATGTTACGAAGTCAGTTGTCTTTAAAAGTTCCCTGTGGCTGTCGCCATACTCATACACTCGCAGGGTTTAAGTTTGTCAAAAATTGCTGTGGACAATGGTCAACACTTGGTGTACTAGGAGCACTTGGAGCAACTTATGTTGCTTTTAGCTAGCAGAGTTCGTAGTTTAGAGGACATTCTCATCAATGTTCCTTTCGAGAAAAGGATAAGGTTGATCAATTTAGAAGAATGGAGACATTTGATGAGATCAGCATTTGAGCAATACACTCAAAGAAACTGACGACGGAATAAACATTTGCTAAAGAAGTTTCAACAGTTGTTATTGCAAACTTAATTTTATACTGGTAAACAGCGAGTTTTAAATAGTCATGCGGAGAAAGTCGAACACTGATGTTAATCCTATGGGAGCGTTCTTTAGATTTATCGCTCGCACTTTATTTTTTTTTTTTTTTTTTGCTTAGGATACATGAAGTAGAGGTCTGCACGGGCCGAAATTTCCAGGCCCGAGCCCGGCCCGGAAAAAAATTTAAAATCTCGGCCCGAGCCTGGCCCGGTCCGAGTGATTTGCTACAAAACATTGATTTTTTCTACGTCGATTTGTTTAAAAATTTTACTCTTACGAGGAGTTCTGACCAAAAATATTTATCTTTTTTTTCATGTTTCTAAACTTCATTTTTATATAAGTGCTGCAGGCTGCGATATTTATTTTTTTAATGAATCGCTATTTCTTCTATGTAAATGTTTCAGTTATCATTAATATTGTTAATCCATATTCCATGCATTGAATTGTTAAAAATCTGAAAAGTGTTATACAGTACAATCTTCAAAGACTCAATTACATAGAAAAGAAAAGAAAAATGCTTTATAGACAAGTTCCCGTCTTAGCAAATATAGTATTAACGTATTAATATATTAATTTTGCATTTTTCAACACGTTTTTCAGTTTAAAGCAGAATTCCGTGATAGGCAGGTTCCTTTTCACACGTTTTACTATATTTTAATAAGCGTAAAAATTTACTATTATTTAAAAAGAATAAATCTTAATGTTTAATTGTAAAATAATAGCGATTCAAAAATGTATGCAGATTTCGCAAAAATCTTTGGGCCAGGTTTAATTTTACTGACCTTTGAACGGACAGGTCACGCCGAGACAATGATTTTCATCCGGGCTGGCTCAAAACTAGATCTGAAAATTTTGGGTCGTGAAGACTAGAAAAGAAACCAATCCCGGCTCTGTACAGAAAAATTAAATTAGGCCCGGCCCGGCCCGTAAAGAGTAGTCAGAAAATTGGTGCCACTTGTTTTTTTATTTAGTCAATAAACATTTGTTAAAATTTCTATTAATATTAATCTAAAATTAAATAGCACAAATAAATATATTAGTGTTAATTTTAACCAGCAAAAGTGGAATCGTTGATTGCAAGGAAATTTGACTCCCTTCTGGGTGACGGCTGGCAGATAGTTTTTTCATAGCCATTTTCCACATTACTTCACTGCCCTATCACAAGTATGTAATTTTATATTTTACGATGTTTTTATTTTATTTAGTTACATTTTTCCACAATGATAAATATTAAACTTTTGTAATAATAATTCTCTTTTAATAACCGTGGTGAATATTTCAGCTAACGTGAGTTAATTCGTTTAGAAATAAAGAAAAAAAAACTCGTTTCGCCCCTGATTTCTTGTTTGATGGTATGAATTGATTATTTTAAACAATGATTTTCATCCAGGCTGGCTCAAAACTAGAACTGAAAATTTTGGGCCGTGAAGACTAGGAAAGAAACCAATCCCGGCTCTGTACAGAAAAATTAAATTAGGCCCGGCCTGTAAAGAGTAGTCAGAAAATTGCTGCCACTTGTTTTTTTATTTATTCAATAAACATTTGTTAAAATTTCTATTAATATTAATCTAAAATTAAGTAGCACAAATAAATATGTTAGTGTTAATTTTAACCAGCAAAAGTGGAATCGTTGATTGCAAGGAAATTTGACTCCCTTCTGGGTGACGGCTGGTACATAGTTTTTTCATAGCCATTTTCCACATTACTTCACTGCCCTATCACAAGTATGTAATTGTATAATTTACGATGTTTTTATTTTATTTAGTTACATTTTTCCACAATGATAAATATTAAACTTTTGTAATAATAATTCTCTTTTAATAACCGTGGTAAATATTTCAGCTAACGTGAGTTAATTCGTTTAGAAATAAAGAAAAAAACTCGTTTCGCCCCTGATTTCTTGTTTGATGGTATGAATTGATTATTTTTAAACAATTATGTGTAATCGAATTACCTTAAAATAGCTAATAATGGAATTAAGTCTGTTCTCAAATCAAAACGGGCTACTTTATGATACATTCGTGACGTTTTTTCCATTTCAAAAGCGCATAAAATTTTCAAATATTTCTTATTAAGATATCAAAAAAATCGTTTGGCGTCGTTCCTCCTTTTAAAGGCAAAAGATCTTTCAGAAAATGTGACAAAGTTGGCTTTTTATACTTCATTACATTGCTAAAAAATGTAAAATAAAGACAGTAATAAAAGGTTTTAATAAACTGTTTAGTACATGTTTCGGCTCCAACGAAGCCATTATTAAAACAAATAAAAAATTTCTGTTGTTACATTATATGTGATGTAATGATTGGGAACGCCATCATTCAATTTTTACCCGACGCCGACTGAAAAGAAGGGTCATGTGTTTTACGTGTATCTGGGTATGTGGATTTCTTTATACCCTCGAAACATCCCAAAGGCTGGATAGATTTTAATGAATGAGGTCTCTATCGATTCGTCTTAACCGTCCGATAGTTATAGGCTAGGTGTTGTTTTTATAAATTCAAAATCGCAGCCGTAAAATACAAAATGGCGGTAGAGACGAAAAAAAAATTTACGCACCCTATTGAGTGGCATGTCATTGGATAGGTCTTTCAAAATGAAGACGGTGTTTCATTGACTATTTTACAGTCAGAAGTTCCGTTAAAGTATTATACAACCTGGAAGTTGTGTAGGTAGGATCTCTAGCTTTACTGCAACTCTAACCATCATAGACATCTATAGGCCTCATCAAAACAGTGTTTATAGATAGGAACTAACAGTTAAACACAACTTAAAAGTCATCAATACAAGTAAATAAAAAAATAGGTAAGTAATATAAAAAAAATAGTTTCACATTGATGAGAAATAATTAGTTAGTTTGCTTTTTACGCAGTCGGGCTTTTTGATTTTTTAAATTTAATTGTTATTCATGTACTCTTTCAGACAACGCACGTTATTTTATTTTGTTTTTACTTGGATGTTTATTTCCATATTCGTATAACTGGTAACCATGGGATAAGGCAACTCGTAGATTTAATAAGTTAAAATACATCGTTAGATATTGAATTTTTACCTGTTACAATCTATATGACTTTTTTCTTTTAATAGTGGGTGGATATTATAAGTTTATATTTATTAAAACCCGTTTTAGTGTTTTTAATACTTTCTATTTTACGCCTTTTTAGCAATTTAATGAAGTATATTATTTCTGGGTGTTATGATTTGTTACATATATTAGCCTTTTAATTCGATGTTCAGGGCGTAAGTAAGCAATTTATGATTAACGTTTACAGGGAAATGAAAATCGCTTTCGATTGTAACGATTTTTTGGTAATACAATATTTACAAGCTTGATGCATTTGCGTTATTGAGTGGGGAAAAACATCCAAGTCCATTTTAACTTTAGCTATAAAGAGATATAGAGAGATGTCAGAGCAGTTTTGTAAATACGTATATCACTTTTGTTATGAGTCGTTTAGCTTAGATTGGACATTTTCCGATTTTCAGTCCGAGATAACATTGTCTGCCAAGAAAATTAAGAGTTTACGATGAGAATATTACCCATTACTCTAACAACATCCTTTCAAAGTACAAAACGATGCCTTCAGGCAATGAATGTTCTTAAATTGCTTGTTCCTTTCACTCCTTACGTCTCCTATTAGTGATTTTAATGTTCTTTGACCTCTTATTGTGATTTCGTTCGTTCCATTTTGGCTGTTGTGAAAGTCTGGTTATATTGGTTGGCCAAGTTCAAAACACTTTGACACCTCTAGATCAATTGCCTCTTCCTCCATGACTAATGTTAGTAATTAACAATCAGCAGGAAAACTTGATTAGTTATTATGATACATATTATTCTTATTAACTGAAAATTATTCTTGCTTTTACTGTAAAGGTTTGTTTTTTTTTAATCATTCCATTGCTGATTTGTGATGTGTCTATTGCCAATCTGGTTCTGGTATTACTTTCTAGATATCTAGATCATTCGAATGTGATAACTTTATTTGCTATTATTGTTGGTAAGTTGTCAAACTGTGTTCAGTTATTTTTCTAAAATATATTGAAGTTCTTAATGATCGTAACCTCGAAGGAACGTTAATTGAATCGTGATCTGTGTCAGCTGTTCAGAGTCTGTTCGTTCCATTTTGGTATGATGAAAGTGGAATAGACTGACCAAGTTCAAAACACTTTTGACACCTACAGATCAATTCCCTCTTCCTGTCACTAATGTTAGTAATTGGTAATCAACGGAGAATCTGATTAGTTAATGATGCATATTATTAAAGCTGGTTTAGTTATGATGCTCAATTTATTAAAGCTTATTAACTGAAAATTGTTCTTGTTTACTGTATTAAAGTTCCATTCTATTGTTGATTTGCAATGTCTGTTGCCATAATCTTCTCGTTCCCGTATTACTGTCCATTCGAATGCAACATTTGAATATGTTATAATTGAAAAGTTAAGTGGAAGAACATGTTAAGTAGCAAAAATTACATTTGAAGAAATTTGAAGGGAAAGTTTTTGCTGTAAATTTTAATGATTTATTTTCTATTTGATACCATGTGTTTAAAGTATTAACAGGTATGGTACTAAACTCTCTCAGGAAAACTTATTCATATTTAATTTTCAAATATTAAAAATTGTTAATATTATTGACATTATTAAATATTAAAATATTAAATATTAATGAATAATGTCTTAAATCTTCAAGACTAAATGGAATCTAAGTATTTTAGCTTCACCATGTGATAGGATACCTCATAACGCTTTCATCCAGAAGATAATTTTTTTTTTTTTTTGAAAATGTAGCATAACATGTTCATTCACTTCAGCTCTTCAATTTTATGTTGCTGTTGTTTTTATAAAGTTGTCAAGTTGTGAACAACTCATTTCAGTAATTTTTATAAAGTGCATCGAAATGATCTTTCTTCATATGAATGAGTGTGGAAGTAGATCATGTTCGACAGGGTGATTCAAAATAAGTTTACAAAATAACATGGCAAATCAAGCATACAGCAAGGATAAAAAAATCACGTACGAACATAGGTTCGCAAACCACTTATTTAGTCGCAAATATAGGGTGTTTCATCTTAACTGAACCCGGGTTGTGTAAGAATAGCACGTATATTCAGGGAGATATATCGATTTTTTTTTTTTTTTAGTTCAGAAATTTCTTGCATGTTTTTTGTTTAAATCATCCGAGTTTTCTACCAAATTTAACGCAAGTTTCTGAAAATTTGACAAAACGTAGTGGAAAGAATATAGGGCAATTGGAATGTAAATGTATTAAACATTGGATGAAATATGAGCAGTTGTATGAAATATTTTTTATTTCCGCATGCGCGTACGATAACAAATATATACAGTAGAACCTCGATTATCCGAAGTAATTGGGACCGACCTAATTTAACGCCAGTTTCTGAAAATTTGACAAAACGTAGTGGAAAGAATATAGTGCAATTGGAATGTAAATGTATTAAACATTTGATGAAATATGAGCAGTTGTATGAAATATTTTTTATTTGCGCATGCGCATACGATAACAAATATATACAGTAGAACCTCGATTTTCCGAAGTAATTGGGACCGAACTTCTTTCGGAAAATCGAAATTTTCGGATAATCGAGAATGCTTCTATTTTAAGATTAAGGAGAAATATATGCAATATTTCGTATTATGGTCAGGAATGAGATTCTTCCGCGATTTTCCGCTTTTTTGGCATTTCCCGCCGTTTCTCGCAGGGATGATTTGTTCCGAAATTTAAAAAAAAGCGATCATCAATCCGAAAATTCGGACATAAAATCGCGATATTAAAAACTCAAATTTCGTCAAAAGATCGCGTAATAAACGTGAACTCTGTCGAAGGATTGTGGGAAAAAATACCAATTTTGTCGAAAAAACCCGCGTATTTTGTCAAAAAAGCGCGTATTTCGTCAAAAGACCGTGGAAAAACGCGGATTTTGTCAAAAGATCGCGGAAAGAAAGCGGATATCGTTCAAAGGATAGTGGGAAAAACGCAAATTCTGTCAAAGAATCTCCGTAAAATGGTGAATTTCGTCAAACAATAGCGGGAGAAACACGAATTTCTTCAAAAGATCGCGTAATAAACGTGAACTCTGTCAAAGGATTGTCGGAAAAATTACCAATTTTTATCCGAATATTGCGAAAAAACCCGTGTATTTTGTCAAAAAAGCGCATATTTCGTCAAAAGATGGCGTAAAAAGCGCGTGTTTCGTCAAAAGATGGCGTAAAAAGCGTGTGTTTTGTCAAAAGATGGCAGATTTCGTCAAAAGATCGCGGAAAAAACGCGGATTTCGTTCAAAGCATAGTGGGAGAATTCAAATTCTGTCAAAGAATCGCCGTAAAATGGTGAATTTCGTCAAAAGATCGCGGGAAAAACGCGAATTTCGTCAAAAGATCGCGAAAAAAGCGCGAATTTCGTCAAAAGATCGCGAAAAAAGCGCGAATTTCGTCAAAAGACCGCGAAAAAAAACGCGAATTTCGTCAAAAGATCGCGGAAAAACGCGAATTTCGCCAAAAGATCGCGGGGAAAACGCGAATTTCTTCAAAAGATCGCGGGAAAACGCGAATTTCGTCAAAAGATCGCGGAAAATACGCGAATTTCGTCAAAAGATCGCGAAAAATTCGCTGCAATATTAATGTTTTCACCAGGATTTTTTTTGCAGCTAAGCAACAGGTTAAACATTAGCTTGCCATGTTTATTAACTCATGTTTTGAGTAAAAGCATGTTAAAAGTTTAATTGGACAACTACCTAAGATTGCTGTGTAAAACATTGCATCAGAATGGACCCTATTCTCACTTTCGGTTCAAAGCTATAAAAACCGCCATACCAATTGTCACGTCACAGAAATATTGTTCATTGTAGTTACTGCAAGCAGACGATTACAGAAAATTTCGTTTACACTTAAAAGAGTATAATTTGTTTAGCATTTATTTCCAGTTAATAATTCATAAAGAAATGGATCCTATTCTTCTTTTCTGTTCGAGGCTATAAAAATCGCCATTTTACCAATTGTGACGTCACAGGAATACTGTCCATTATGAAGTTGAAATAGAAACTTTCAGTTTAAAATTACTTATAGTATTTCCATAAATTACTGACCCCCCCCCCCTTCTTAATAAAGCAGCATTTAAACAAAAATATGAACAGTTTTATTGTGAATAAAATAACCTTATTTAAAATAGTGTGCGCTTAAATGCGCGCTATTTTAAATAATTTCTCATTTTCCTGTTTCACGTACTTTTCCTCTTTTTTTATCTTTTTGCAATCTCATGCCTGATTATGGTAACAAGTGCTTAATAAAAATAAAGCAATAACAAAATAGAAACAAGAATAAATTACCTGAATTTTAATTTTGAAATTAAGTACCTTTTACGTAGATCGTTGGAAAAAATGTTTTGTTTATCGCAGTTTCGAATGCCTTTGCTTTGAAGCTCTATCACGGAGTTTTTTAATATTATTAATTCACCAGTATCAGTCTTTCGGCTGCTCCAGACCTGCCAAACCTTTTGCAAAATATTTAAAAGCTTCAGAGTTGCTCATTTATTCATTTTCTTCGTTCGACTCCGCAACTTACGGGAGCTCAAGTTAAATTAAAAAATTCTACGAATGGGGATAGAAAATATTTATATGTACTCGTAGTTCGGAAAGGACCATTCGCACACAAGGAATGTGGTAGTTTAAAAAATGAATTTTGCAAGGAATGTGATAGTAAAAAAAAAAAAAAAAAAGCTTACAAATTGGATTTTGGTTAATCGAGAGTTTCGGTTAAAAGAGTTTCGGATAAAAGAGGTTCTACTATATATATATATATATTTCATGATTTCATAGTCAATTCTATGGAGCATTTCATAAAAAAAAAAAAAAAAAAAAAAGCCAGTCAAATATCATGAAAATTCAAAAAGTTATCGGCGATTGAGTGAGATGATTTTTAGTTGTTCTCTAAAAACAGCTAGGTGATAAGGGGTTTTTCATAAATTGTCTGTTAAATTTTGTTTATGTTTTATTTTCATTTTTTATTAATGCTTTAGTTCTCCTTGGAAAACCACCAGAATGAACCTAATCCAAGAAAAAAAGAAGTATAAAAATCTACGCATTTCTTCTAAATCTACTCGTTGATATTCATTAAATACAAACACCTTTGCTAAAAGCCAATTAATAACAAATGACTCTTTTAGAAAGCAACTAAAAATCGGCTCAACCTATTGCCCGATATATTTCTGAATTTTCACGATATTTGAGTGTTTTATTTATTTATTTATTTATTTATGAGTTGCCCTATAGAGTTGACTATTAAATCATGAAAAAATATATTTTTATCGTGCACGCATGCCCAGATGAAAAATATTTCATACAACTACTCATATTTCATCAAATATTTAATGTATTTACATTCCAATTGCATTATATTATTTCTTCTACAGTTTGTCAAATTTTCAGAAACTGACGTTAAATTTGGTAGAAAACCCTGCATGATACAAGCAAAAAAACATGCCAGAATTTTTTTTAATTAAAAAAAAAAATCTATATATTTCCTGAATATACGTGCTATTCTTACACAAGTGAATACACATGTTGTACAATATCCACATATTCGTAATCTATAGCGATAGATCATTTCATGCATTTTATTTTACTGGGTGATCCGAAATATTATTATTTTTTCTGTGATTTTTTTGCTGGTCTCCAAATTGTCTTGCTGATTAAATTGCCATTGATAAATATAAAGTTAAACATATTCTTCATAATCCTGAAGTTCCAGGAAAATCCGACAAGTAGGGGAGAGTGGGGGAGGGGGGGGGGGGGGAATGGGACACTTTTTACAAAAATAAGAAAATCAACTTTGTTTGACACAAAAACAAAAATTTCGACACATAGAATACAAAATGAAACACTTTCTAATGTCCTTGAACAATATAGAAACATAATTTTCAGAAACAATTTTATGAATAAAGAAATTGTAAATTTAAAAAAGTGTCCCATACCTCCCCACTAACAGAGATGTATGGGACAGCTATAAAACAATGTATGATAAGGCACAAATAGTCTAGTGTCGGCTATATATACAGTCTAACAAAGATTGTAGGTTGATAATGTTTGTCCTACATTATCAAATTCCAGTATCTTCATCACTGGAAGGAAAATTCAGGATCTTCAGTCAGTGATGCCGTTAAAAAATCATCAGTTCAATTTATTTACATTTTGAAGTAAATGAATATATTTATAATGTTATAACTAATATACTATCCTTTAAAATTATCTGCATATTAGCAATCTACTTTCATTTTATTAAAAAGAAGGAATTAGACATGTCCCATTCCTTCCTTTGCTGGCATGTCCCATTCCTCCCTCTACCTTCTTTTATGTTAAACTTCTTGTATAAACAAAAATGCTGCTTTTATGCATAATTTAAATTATGGATAATGTACAGTATAATGTTCCATAAATAGGGAAATTATTAGATTTACGCATAAGCAAGTCAGTAATATACAGAAAGCATAAAAAGTATATGAAGCAAATTTACTTTTAATTCTTGAAATAATACTTTTCATTATGCAATCGCAAGCTTATGCAGATTAGCTGCTTTTTTTCACCTGAAGATTGGGGGGTACCTTGCTTCATCTAATGTGTGATTGATGAAATGTTTAGAATGATACATAAAGAGAAAAACCTACTGTCCCATTCGTCCCACTGTCCCATACCACCCCACTCTCCCCTATATCATTAAATATTCGACAAAATGTCTAATATTAAAAGTGTCCGGTGATGAATGGCCAGGCCGTATAGTGTATATGGTATCATAAAATACATTTAATAAAGTGAGTTGTTCCTGTGTGATACCTATTTAATTTCATTTCTTCAGAAAATTTTCTTGTGCAAAGAGTGTTTAACTTAGAAAACCGGAAGGTTGGTACTTCTCTTTTTCCGTACTCTGTACTGATTTTGGTACTTTTAAACATAGTAGTTAGAACAAAGCTAAAATTTATGCGTACATTTTCTATTTTGTAAAAGATATCTTATTGAATTTTCTTTTAGCAGAATATCTGTGTTACGAATTTTTACGAATAAATCATGAAATTCGTTAAATTGAATTTCAACTGTATTTTTCTTTCTCCTGTTACTAATATTTCTAGTTGTCGCATTTTGCAACATTTTCTAAAATTGCATTTAAATAAAAATTAACTTTCACTTTAAAAATAGAAAAAAAATACTGTTTTTAAAATGCACTTTCTTTAAAAATATACATTTATTGACTTTTTTGTTTCTCGTGAGCATTAATTTTATTTCTCCTAAATTAATTATGAACCATTGTTTTGTCTCTTTATGTTTGTAAAGCATTAACAAAGTTACTTGATCATATGATTAGTTGAAAACCTTATTGTATCTTATCTTTTGAATCAACAACCGATTAAAAAAATAGGTTAAGAGACAAGAAAACAATAGAAGTCTCGCATTTCTAATTTTTAGCTGTTAAGTACAATCGATGGGAAGTAATTGTTCTTGTTCAATCATATTTTTATCAGGCGCGCTTAAAAAAATTAACAATTTTAATAGTGATGCAATGTTTCTCCAAGATACTTGGGTTTCTATTTAAACATTATAGGTATTTAATAATTTTTATTTAATCTTTATAAATATATATAATTATAAACAATTATTAATTTTATTAAATGCATATATATTTAGAAGGAAATATTAGGTGGACTATTTAGTTTTAAATAAAAAGAGATACTTTTTTTTTAAAATGCTAAATTAATTTTTTATTATATTTGTTACTTAGTCTATAAATTTTATTTATGTGTGTTTCAAATTTATAAATATTCAGAAGTAATGAGTTCATCAAATACTATATATGTTTAAGGGGTCTCCGGACTCTTAAAATTGGGAAAAAATGAAAAAAAAAGGACCATTTTCAACATTTAATATCTTAAAATATATTTCATATTAAGACACAATTTTAAATGGGAATGAAAGATACAAGTATGTTCTTTCATTTCAAATATTTGAAAAATTGCAAGACGCAGAATTAGCATTTACAGGGGGCTCAAAACTGTCAGACATTTGACGAACAGAAAATCGGCATAACAGCTTATGCGCACGATTACAAGATAAATTTTGCAACTAGAATGAAAATTTTGGTGCCTACTTATACCTCAAATTATAATAATTACACTGAACCTAAATAAATTTGTATTTAAAGCATTTTTATATTTTTAATACAAAGTTGTATTTAGTTAATGCAAAGTTTAGAAAATTTCAACAATATAAACCCTTAACAAAATATTTTCTTTTTACAATAAAAAGGAAATTTTAGGTTCAGCTTATACAAACTAACATGAAACATATGTTTTGAAAATTTCATGAAAAAATATTCAGAAGTTTTTGAGATATCGTGCGCGTTATGCCCAAAAACGTCATTTGGAGAAAAATGACTTCAAATTTTGGAAATACTGCTTCAGCTATTAAGCGAGTATAATTCTAAATGCCATAACTTCTGTTCTAATCGGAATTTCAAGGTAACAATTATATCAAATGTTCAGAAAACATAGAAGTTTAACATCTAAAAAAAAAAAAAAAAAAAAAAAAAATTGAAATTTCGAAAATTTTAGAGCTTTAAGAGACCTGAGACCCCTTAAAAGGTTTGTTTCATTTTTTTTAAAAGTTTTAAATATTCAATTTTTAAAGCCATTTTAATTCATATGAAATTTATAAATTGTAGCTGTTAAATACAATGGATTGAGAAGCAATTGTTCAATCGTTTTATTATATTTTCATCAAAACATTTTATTGTATTTTTATCATTTTTGTATGAAAATATATATTTATATATATCGTGTGTGTGTGTGTGTGTGCAATAAAAGATTTTATCGTTCACATTAATAATGACGCGATATTTTTGATACTCGGGTTCCCATTTGGTATTATGTTATAGGTATACCTACTAGTATATCATTCGCGTTTATTTATTTATTTATTTTTCATTTTGATAACTTTCTCGGTTTAATCTTTGTGTTATTGTTATGCAAACCTCTGCTTTGTGCCTCAATTTTAATTGAGATTAAGATTCTGGTATCAGGTTTTAAATTTTGGTATCGCTATTAAGATTATACAAATTTAATTTCCGTTTCATTATTGTCTGCTTACGTATTTTCCCGTTTTATAATGCACCTGAAAACATTCAAGGATGAATTTCAATCCCTTTACACAACGACATTCTCTTCTTGATTGAGTTTTAAATAAGCTAATTACTTCTCTCAATTATACGTACTCATTCCTTCCGAATTTGCAGTTTTGTTAAAACACCAATATCCGTCCGTTTAGAAATCCTTCATAAAGTTTCTCCAGATTCTAGTCGAAACTCTTAAAAATACAATGAATTAACACTCGAGAAAACTTCATTAAAATTGGTTGATCCAAACTGTAAAACCGGCAAAGTCTATTATTTAATTGGCTAAATATAAGTTCTGTGTACATCGCTAATTACCGGATTTCCTGGCTCGTGAGGAATTGGGTAGAAAACTGGAAAAGTCTGCTTTCGTTTAGGATCAATTTGCTGCCTTACGATTATAACGTGTGTAATCTTTTACGTGAGATTATGACGAAGTTGCTTGAATGGCATAATCTTGAATAATTTCGTAAATTAAATGTTATTAAGTCACGATGTAAATCGTAGGTTTGTTCTAAACCTTGATTCTAATTATCTGGATGTAATTAGCTTTTGGTGAACAATGGTTTATGTTTGTAAAATACTTGCTCAAGTTTATTGGAATTATAGTGTGCTTATTTCCTCTTTTTATAATTGATGCATTGAAAGTGTATATCATCTTTGTTTCTTGCTCATTATCATTTATTTACATATGAGTCCAAAAATTTGATTTTCTTTCTCTCTAATTCTGTAACATTGCATTTCTTTATTATTTATGTAATCAAATTTTTTTAAACATTTAGTGCAAAATTTTGATTTTTGTATAGTATATTTTAATTATCAACTGTCCAATATTTCCGCCTTCTTATCATGTTCAGCGTACACTTTTTACTGTAACTTTTTATAAGGAGTGTTTACTTAATGCAATCCTTTATCATCTAATTGTGATGCTTCATTGCATAGAAGGGACAAAAATAAACTCTAATGATGGGGAAAATGTATTTTCATCTGTAAAATTTTATCAATGAACTCTTTTGGATTCTCGTGTGTTTAAAAAAAACACCATATGTCTGCAGCTTTCAAATGTTCTTTTATTAACCTTCTCCAACAAATGTTAACTCCTTAAGGCTGTTCTCAACTACTCTGCTCAACAGTCAACAAGCGCAAAACTTTTTGACATATTTACAAATTCATTTTTTAACGGAAAGAACTAAAATTGAAGGCCTGACTATGGCAGCGATTTGGAATCGAACTGTGTTTTCCATTTTTTGATCAATAAATTACCTATAGAGTTATCAGCGATTTTCACCTTTGTTTGGGTGGTTATTCTTCTTTCGCGCGGAAATTCGGTTCAAAAAGCCCACTTTGATACTATTTTCTGAAAGATCTATTGAGTTTGCAAAAAAAAAAAAGGGGGGGGGGGGCAGTTTGATTACATAGTTTCTGAACAACAATACCCGCTAATTTCATGCATTTCCGAACAAAAATAAATTAAAACTTATGTCATAAAGTTGTTCTATTAGATTTGAGATCATCCTTACAGGTTTACCCGTACACTATGCGTGCAAGAAGAGTTTGCTTATTTTGTTACTAAAACCTTTTCGACACCACTAATTTTAAATTGCAATATTCGCTTTATTTAATGACAGACATATTTCGGTTATATAAGGCAAATATTTTAGTACAGTAAAAGTGGTGTATAGTCTCCCTATTTTTAGTTTATTGTGCCAAAAAAAAATTAACCTCTTAAGGGGTTAAAAGTAGTTTAAATGCCCACGTTGAAACAAGTTAATTTAGACACACTATTTATAAGGGCAGTAGTTCACAGTTCCGTATATTTTTGTCGTGTGATCTAACTATTCTTGCATATGATAATAGATTTATTGTTCGATTGTATGCTTTGAGACTCTTTTAAAAAGCGTTATCAATCAAGATGATTCACTTAAAATAGAATGTTGTTTCGCTTGACCACTTGGAACAAGGATTTCACATCTGTATCTCCTTTTCTGTCAACTGCTGTTTTACGAGTGCAATGTCCTACGGTCGGAGAATTGCATGAAAAGGAAAGAAATCGTTGAAGTGAAATTATTTATTTTAATTATTTTCTATGATGGTTTCCATATTTGTGACTTTTTGCAATTTGTACAAGTATGCTAGCTATACTACTGGTTATAAGTCTGGAAAAAAGAACGGATACTAAAAGTTATAATTTTAATATTTTAAAATTAATTAAATTTAATCATGTATCTGTTTAGGAAGACATCGGGTCCTTTAAAAGATCATTCACAAAAATTTTCATTTCAAAACAGAACCCTTCACAAAATTTTTCATTTCAAAACAGAATCCTTCACAAAATTTTTCATTTCAAAACAGAACCCTACACAAATTTTTTCATTTCAAAACAGGACTCTGCACAAAATTTTTCATCTCAAAACAGAACCCTTCTCAAAAGTTTTCCCCTTAAAACAGGATCCATATCACAATTCTTCTTTCACGAAATTTTTCTATCTTCTCTAAATTGAACTTTTCGCAAATTTCATCATTTAAAAATAAAATCTGATGTGTCACTTTTACATATATAAAGAAAAAAAAATGTTTTTTACGTATATACATATATTTTCTTAAAAACGTATAAACAAGAACTTGCATATAAGCAAACAAGACATTTCAAATCCACAAAATTATGACTAGATTTTTCACAAAATGTAAAAAGCAGTTCACAATTTCACAAAAACAGAACCCTGGCAAAAAAGTCTGGACAGACTCCTGATTTCATACTTATTATTCTTTTTCACAGGTAACCCAATGATTACTAATTCGTAAGACAACATTATTACACTCTTCAACCTGGTTTTTGTATGTAAAGATTTTGTATGTAAAAAAATTTTTCTCTCACTTTCTTATATGGTAGAATTATAAAAAGTCCTTCCGGCCAGTGCCGGGAGGAAGAGGTAGCTTTCATAATCCTTATTTAAAAAAAGCCAACTTATATCATGCAAACACACGAAGCTCAATTTAGTGGAAACCGAATATAGGAGATTCAATACTAATTTTTATCAATATAATAAATGAGAATTTCGCGAAATTAGTCAGCTTTATCCAAGCTGCTTTTCTTTAAAGTAACTTATATTTGGCTGCCAAATTCGGCAATTTCTTAAAGTGCCTGTCATTTTAAGACAACATGGCGGATGAGGCTAAGCAATGAACTTGGTCGAGACCTTAGTAATTGCTGTGCACATGCTCACTCACATCGGAATCGGTTAATATATAGGAGTGCTGTCGCATGCAAAAAAATCAGATTTTTCAAAATGTCACCCACAATAGAAATTGAAATTGCTATATCTGAGCCATTTTTTAAGGTAAAGACAAACAAAAAATGCTCCTGAATCCTTATATCAAGATCAAATACTTAAGAAAGAAACCTTTTTCAATTTCTAATTTTTTTGCACCTCACTTTAAATATATATATATATTTTTTTAATTTAATGGCCGCCATTTTGAAACAAGATGGCTGATGAATCTGGCCAGCGAACTTGGTCGAGTTGTTGATGTATACTATCCACATGCCTTCTTACATTGAAATAGGCGAATACGTGTGTTATCGCGTGACAAATACAAGATCGTTCCAAAATGTTAGCCATGCTAGAAATTCAAAGCGCTATAAATCAACCTTTTTTTAAGATATCAACAAAAGAACAAATTTTCAGAAACAAAAACTGCTCCGGAATCTTTGTATCAAGGCCAAACACATAAAAAAAATCTTTTTCATTTTCCAATTTTTTAATACCTCATTTTGAATTTTAAATTTAATATTTTTTAAATGGCAACCCTTTTGAAACAAGATGGCGAAGGAGCTGGCCAACGAACTCGGTCGAGACATTGGTATGTACTATGTACAGACCAAGTTACATCCAAATAGGTTCATAAATACGCCTGTTATCGTGTGACAAAAATCAGGTCGTTTTAAAATGTCAGCCACAAGAGAAATTCAAAATGCTATTACTCAGCCATTTTTTTTAGATATAGACGAAAGAAAAACTGTTCCGGAATCTTTGTATTAAGGTCAAACACATACAAAAAAAATCTTTTTCATTTTCCAATTTTTTGGTATCTCATTTAAATTTTTTTATTTTTTAATTTTTTTAAATGGCCGCCATTTTGAAACAAGATGGCGGATGAAGCTGGCCAACCAACTCGGTCGAGATATTTGTATGTACTATGTACACACCAAGGTACATCCAAGTCGGTTCATAAATACGCCTGTTATTACGTGAGAAAAATCAGGACGTTTCAAAATGTCAGCCACGCTAGAAATTCAAAATGCAGCATTCAAAATACTCAGCCATTTCTTAAGATATAGACGAAACAAAAACTGCTCCCGAATCTTTTTATCAAGGTCAAACACATAAGAAGAAAATATTTTTCCAATTTTCAATTTTTGGTACCACATTTCAAATTTAAATTTTTCTTAAAAATTTAAATGGCCGCCATTTTTAAACAAGATGGCGGGTGAAGCTGGCCAACGAACCCGGTCGAGACATTGGTATGTACTATGTATAAACGAAGTTGCATCCAAATCGGTTCATAAATACGCCCTTTATCGCGTGACAAAATTCAGGACGTTTCAAAATGTCAGCCACGCTAGAAATTCAAAATGCTATAACTCAGCCATTTTTTAAGATATAGACGAAACAAAAATTGCTCCGAAATCTTTGTATAAAGGTCAAATACATAAGAAAAAAATATTTTTCCATTTTCAATTCTTTGGTACCACATTTCAAATTTTAAATTTTTAAAAAAATTTTAAATGGCCGCCATTTTGAAACAAAATGGCGGATGAAGCTGGCCAACGAACTCGGTCGAGAGATTGGTATGTACTATGTACACACCGAATTACATCCAAATCGGTTCATAAATACACCTTTTATCGCGTGACAAAATTCAGGACATTTCAAAATGTCAGCCACGCTAGAAATTCAAAATGCTATAACTCAGCCATTTTTTAAGATATAGACGAAACAAAAACTGCTCCGGAATCTTTGTATAAAGGTCAAATACATAAGAAAAAAATAGTTTCCCATTTTTAATTTTTTGGTACCACATTTCAAGTTTAAAATTTTTTTTAAAAATTTTAAATGGCCGCCATTTTGAAACAAAGCGGCGGATGAAGCTGGCCAACGAACTCGGTCGAGACATTGGTATGTACTATGTACACACCGAATTATAGCGAAATCGGTTCATAATTACGGGAGTTACAGTGTGACATAGGTCATATATATATATATATATCAAATTTGAACGGAGGGTGGTTTCGGGGTCTGGGGGTCATGATCGATGAAAATATACCAAAATTTTTTGAAATCGCTTTCCTCCGAACGGCTGCAATAGTAAGCTACCTAAAATTACGTTCACATGTGTGTTTCCGATGACAATACAACATTTCAATGTTTTTAGAACTCAGTTATAAATTAATACATTCATCTTAATTATAAATTAATACATTCAATGTAATTATAAATTAATACATTCATTTTAAGACTTTGTCCGTCAGTTCTTCACAGCACCAAATATTCTCTGTAACTCGTACAAATTGTATGCGAGTTGAAACAACAATGCAGCAATAAACGCTTGCTGAAATAGGCCCAATGGTGGTTAAACTACAACAATGAAACATTTTGAACAATGAAACAAAAGGCGAAAAAGTAAAAAAAAAAAAAAAAAAAAAAAGTTTTAAATAAAAAGTGAAGAGTGTAATATAACGAAAAATACATGTTTGTTCATTAATAGTTTGATATTAATTTAGAAAATCAATTTAGAAATCCTTAAAAGTTTATTTAAATAATGTTTAATTTTTTTTTAAAAAAATCTTAAATAAAAAAGAAACAGAGCAAAAATTATATAATATTTTTTAACAAATTCACTTGCTTTCGCTTTGTACCAAGCGTAAAAGAAAGCAGTGAATTTTTTGTAATGGAGTTCGTTGCCCACACCAAATTAATGTATTGTAACGGATTTTTTTTTTTTTTTTTTTTTTTGGGGGGGGGGGGGGGCGTTCAGCCAAAATGCCTTTCAAGATAAACATTGAATGCTTATAAAAGAGTGGGTTTTTTTTTTTTTTAACTTTTTTACTTTTATACTTATTTTTTGTTTGCTCTTTGTTTCAAAACTTAATCCGAAAAGGAAATGAAGCAGCTGCAATTTTCAATGCAGGATGAGATAAAGCAACTACCGTTAACAATTTTTAAAATGAGCAAAAATGATGTTGTATTGCAAAACAATAATTTTTGAATTGCATCTAAAAGAGAGTAATAAGAATTATATCTAATCAAGTTACTACTAATAAAGTAAAACTTAGTAACTTACAGTGAGCAAAAAAAGTATTTGCACACCAAGTAAATTTGTTGTAGCATATGTATAAATAAATAAAAAGAAACTAAGAATTAAAAATACCAACACTTTTACAAAACAAATAAACATATTTAATATCTGACTTAATAATTATATTTAAAATATGAAAACATAAAAAAGTAGCATTTGTACTGCCAAAAAAAATATTTGCACACTAGCAATAAAAATAGAACTAGAGGAATTATTTATAAGTTAAAAACAGTGCTAATATTTAGTATGCATGCCCTTTGCTTCAATTACAGCTTGTAATCGTCTGGGCATTGATTCTATTAATTTGTGGCATGTTTCACTGCTGATTTGTAGCCATTCTTCCCTAAGAGCTTGCTTAAGTTCTGATTTGTTAGAAATTTTCTTTTTCCTTATTGTCACATCCAAAATATGCCATAAATTTTCAATCGGTTTGAGGTCTGGTGATTGTGGTGGCGTTTTCAATTGATTTTTTACACTATAAAGCAACCATAACCTCGTAATATATGCAGTGTTTCGGATCGTTATCCTGTTGGAAATAATATGAATTAGGAATTCCTAATTTCAGAGCACTATTTGATAAATGATCTCGCAATATATTAATATATTGTTTAGCATTCATATTGCCTTCAATAAAGGTCATTTCGCCAACTCCGTTAAAAGACATGCATCCCCAAATCATTACATGGCCACCGCCATGTTTTACAGTTGGTTTCAAGTTTTTAATTTGAAGAGAAGTATTTGGCTTTCGACATACAGTTTTCTTACCATCTGAGCCAAAAATATTGAACTTGCTTTCATCGGAAAAAATAACAGTTTTTCAAAACTCTAGTGGTTTGCTGACATAAGCTTTTGCAAATTCAAGTCTTTTCACCGTATTTGAATCACTAATAAATGGTTTTTTCGAGGGGCTCTTCCTCGAATATTTGCTTCATGAAGAGTATTTCTAATTGATTGCGGTGTAACTATTGTTCCCGACGTTGAAGCGACATCAACAGCCACTTCTCGAGCACTTAGAAAAGGGTTTTTTGAAGATTCTTTTATGATGACTCTCCTTTGCCTGGTATTTAGCTTTCTTGGACACCCAGTTCGCGGCTTATTTATTGTCGAACCAGTTTCTTTTTCCTTCTTAATTACATAACGAACACTAGAAAAGTTTAGATTTAATTTTTTACCTATTCCTCGGTAACTTAATCCAGAATTGTGATGAAATATAATCTTCTTACGGGTAGCAACAGACAGTTTACATGTTTTCGGCGCCATTAGATCAAAAACTCCCCAGAATCCTTGCTCCAGTTAATATATTACGTGACTTTAAAGTGACGGGGTTAATGTACTGCGGGACTGATATGCTAAACATTTGCACAATGTTCACATTTAATGCCTTTTTTAACAGTCAATGCTTCTTGTGCAAATACTTTTTAGGTCTGAGAAAATATTAATTTATTTTTTAAAATGTGTAATATTACTGTTTAAGGAAAAGGGGTAGTTATTTTTATTTTCTTCTTATTTAAATAAATGAATAATTAAGAGAATAGTATCAAATTTGCTTTCTATGGTTACTTATGCAAAAAATCGTCTGCGTGCAAATACTTTTTTTGCTCACTGTACTTCATATAAGGGCAAAATTAGTGGCGACCACTTTTCTACTAGCAGAGAGAATGTAAAATTTTATGGAATACCACACTGAAAGAAAAAAATATACCGTCTTCATCTGAAACGAATAGTCATTTTCTAAATCCCTAAACTAGAAATATAGATTTCCGAGTTATGCGAATAAGGTAAACAAATAAACTGAATGCACGAAATGATCGAGAATTTCTAGTCTATATAGTTTTCTAGGTGATGAAATGATGCATTATATTATGAATCGTTTAAATTGCGAGAAATTATCACTTGTTTTTTAGAATTAATTCATAAGCTATCTAGTTACTAAAACTCACTTCTTGTGTTCTTATTTATTTGCAGAGATTATTAAAAATAACTTTGACCACGTTAATATAGAAAAACGCCCTTGAATTTTAATAGGGATATCTAGAACTCTCTAGCAAAGGGAACTAGAATTTATAAGGATGACATGGAACTATTTTCCCTAGAGCCACAATTTATTTTCTTGATGCCAGTGAGATAATTTTTTTTTCAGTGCACCAATGATTCCACTCTTGTTAGTGTTAGTTATAATATGTTAATATTAATATATTTATTTCAGCTATTTAATTTTAGATTATTACTATTAGAAATTTTAACAAACGTTTATTATTTAGAACTTTTAAATTAAAGAAAAACGTGGCCATTAGTTTAACAGAAGTTTCAGTCGCTAAATACTCTTAATTCTCAAAATGCGTGTCGTAACATCTGTCCTCTGAGCCGTCACATACAGTAGAAAAAAAAAAAAAAAAAAAAAAAAAGGACTAAAACACAGAAATACTACTGGCAATCAGACGCCAGTACTATTTCCGTATTTTAACAGAATTTTTTCCCGGTAAATGGCAGAAAAATTTCCGTTTTTTAATTCAACGGAAATTTTTCTGTAATTTACCGGGGAAAAGTTCCGTTAAAATACAGAAATAGTACCGGCTTCTAGATTGCCAGTACTATTTCCGTATTTTAGTCCGTGTTTTTTTTGTTTTTTTTTTTTTTTACAGTGCAAATCGATAATATGCACGTAACACCGTGACAGTTATGTAGGCAGTGCAGGCACGCTGGGGTCAATTCATTGATCAATCCTCTGTAAAAAAAAAAATAAAAGTGTAAAAAGCATTCTTTTTTTTTTACTTCAAAGTGAAAGTAAATATTTATGTATTTACTGTTCAAACATCATATTAAGATCAGGTTGCTCGTCCCGAAACCCATTATGATTTCCAATGGCGTAAGCACACCGCCTCTCCCCTCCATATTTAATTCTGCCCAGAGCCCCGGGTTGTGGTCATCGGCCCTTGCTGCCACCCTTCTGCGTTGAACATTGGTACCGTTTTTTTCTCATGTTTGTTGTTTGCTCTTCGAGACTGAACTTGGTGTGCCTCTTTGGAAGAAAAACACGATCATTAAATGTTACTAATTCACTTGCAGAAAATCGTGTGATTTGAAATTTATTGCTTTTCCATGCTTGCACATGTAAAATCGTGAATGTTTTCACTCTCATGTTCTCACTTTCACATGCGGAGATCACGATATGTTTAGCCCCTCGTGTACAACATGTGACAATACCACCCTAAACCAAGTAACCAATCTCATTGAAAGGAATATAAGTGTTATGGCTGTATAAAATTTCAGGATTTTGCTGGCACTAAAAATAGAAAGTCGTTACACCTTCTCTTTATAAAAAATATTTCATAAAAGGGCATTTCTTAGCAAATAATATGGCCGTTGGCAAATTATTTTTCCAGATTTGCCAAACGATTTGAAAATTTCCTTTGAAAAAACGAAAAGCACTAGAAAATAGTAATTTTAAAATCTTTCCTGCCAAATTTTTAATTTTTTTTATCTTATTTTGACCATTGACCTAAATTAAAAATCTGCATATCATAAAATGTTGCTTGCCACGTAGGAAAAACGCATTTTTCCCCCTTCCCCAAGATTTGAGTGACCTGACAACCCCGTTTTCCGCAGCTGGTCGTGCACGGAAATGTCATATTGTAGTAGAAGACAAGATTTTGTCAAAATTTCAATTTTTTCATCGTATTTTGGCATTGACATAAATTAAAATTCCGCATATCATAAAATGTTGCTTGGCACATGGCAAAAACGCATGTTTTTTTTTTTTTTCCTTCCCCAAGATTTGAGTGACCTGACAACCCTGTTTCCGCAGCTGTTCGTGCACGGAAATATCATATTGTAGTAGAAAACAAGATTTTGACTTATCCTATCGTTTGATATGATCTAAGAAGATCTGTGTGTTTAATCACACGGAGGGAGACAACGTCGCATAGTAATGTGTCGCTTACCTTTTTTTGGCACCTTGATCACGCAACTAACATCCCATCTGTTTGGCTTTAGCATCAGGCGATGAGGCTGTGTAGCGTAGGTTCGTCCACCTTTAGCAAGTTCCGGGCATTAATGATCGTGAAATAGCTCGTTAAACAAAGATTAAAGAAGATTGGGGTTTGTAAATATGTTTAACTGCGAAATGCATTGTGGAGTTTTTCATGTTATTAAATAGGATGGTTTTGAAGCGAAAAGTTTAAAAAAAAATTATAACGAGTGAGAGAATATTCGTATGGCAATTCGAAAAGCGATGTGTAAATTGGTGAAACGTTCAGGAAGAAGCAAAGTTGACCCCTTCGCGCCGAACTTCCCGTATACATTTTTTTAATTTTTAGGCACCACTAATTCCAAATAGTAAATTCCCTTTTATTTTGTCGCTGAAATTATGTGATTAAATAAAGCGAAGATAACTGTTCGGAAATACATATCTCTTAAAGTTCAAGGATTGTGCGCATTCTATGCAACAAGTACACGTGCACCCGCCGCAAAGGATGTTTTTATTTCAAAGGAATTAATTTAAAAATCACGGGGAAAAAAAAAAAAAGAACTATTCTGTCATTTTGTGAAATTGAAGTTAATGCTACTACAACTTAGTTAAGATACGAGCTCTTGAAATCGAAATGAGAAGATGCGGAACTATGAAAAGATCAATGTTTGCCCCAATAATTGAAATTTATATACATATTATAAATATATATATATTTTTGGTAGTCACTTCTGGACGTGATATACAATGTTTGATTCTTCAAGAATCCCATTGAAATTAATGAGGGCAACTCAAGTTCAACCAGGCGGAGAGGTAGCGCATACGTAGAAATGGCTTTAGTGTCCTTGTAGCTATGTCTAAAATTGATTTATCTATTTATTTTTATAGGTCCCATGATTAATAGCTTATAACGAAACTATTAAGCAACCAAGTATATTGTATACTATACGCTGCTTAGTTTTCAGCGCCCCCGGTATTCATATGATCTTGCTTCCTTCAGAGCTATTTCTGCGCATGCTTATAAGTTTAATGTAGCGCCAGCTGTTGTTTAATATCATCAGCTGAAGACTGTTTCAATTCTATATTGTGCTTTTGCGAATGATATTTTTGTTATAAAACTTTGTGAGCATTGTTTATGTTTGTTGTCATAATGCATCTACTAAAAGAATTTTAATTGCATGAGTATTCAAAAATTTGGCCTAAAATATCATCTGACTTTGTAGTAGGTGCACTAGATAAAAAATCATAGTTTACTTTAGCAGTAATTTTTTTTTTTGCTAATAAGTTTGTTTTTCATGTAGCATTTTTCAAGTTTATGAAAAATTTCTTCAAACTTCCATATATATTTAAGATTTTTGTAAATTCATTGGGATATATATTAGTGGGGTACAGTGGATGTAAGTACAAAGGGGACCAGTCCTTATATTTTATGTATTTTTAAATTTTTAAAGCTTCTTTTTAGGCTAATTGATTACCGCACTTATAGCCTTCAGAACACATTGTTAGCTCAGAATGAACCATTTTATCCTAACTGGTTGTTTTGAGCTTTTAAAAGTAAAATTTTTCATCATCATACTTTTCTTTATTTAGTAATTAAAGGTTGTAGATAAATAAGATAAAACAGATTTTTGTAAAGGTAAGATACTTGTTTTTATGTAATTTTAAAGTTAATATACTTAAAGGAAAGCTTTAAATAACCTTTTTTATGAGAATGTATTGAACTTCAACATGGGGCACAGTGGATCACCCACTGCTGGAGTACAATTGTCCACATCCACCCTGTTACTGTAATGCAGAATTTTCAAAATATCTAATAATTGCTTATTCTCTACAAAGTAATATTGTTTTAAAGTAATTATTTAACTGTAAAATAAAGTAAACAAAGAAATATGTCAATTCATTTAACATGGTAAGAAATATTTTGGTTTGTATTGACTGCTTTTAAAAAATATAAAAGTATCCTATTGACTGTAGCCTGTTATTATTACTGAAAGAATTTCTGGCAGGTTATGAAATTTTATTACACATTTTAGATGTGTAAAGAGATAAAAGCATAAAAGAAATTTAGAATGAAAACTTTATGCTTATCAATCTGCTGTTTATATCAGTGTTACCGTAAAATCGCCTTCAGACCCAAAAGTATTTCAGGAAAATTTCAGTCATAAGTATTTTGGAGTTTCATTAGCAAATTTTAATGTGCGATGACTTTATTTTATTTAATACTTCATCTTATTTAAAATTGTTTCTGTATCTTAATCTGTTATTATTTGTCCCCATCAATAATAATTTATATTTTAAAGGAATAAATGAAACTTGTTTATTTGGAAAAGATAAATTAAATGCATTAGTTATTGTTTTAATAATAATTAAATAATGAATTAAAACCAGTATTATTTGCACTCAAATAAGATATTTTTAAAAATATTAAGAGAAATTTTCTTTACTTTTTTAAAAGTGAAAATGCAAAATGCAATTTTAATTGTAAAATAATGTTTATTTGAGAGTAGAAGATACCAAGTTCCATTAACAAGTATCACTAATGTTCGCATTTCTTTTAAAAAGGGGCAAAGACAGGTTTATTAAAAAAGATATTTTTGCTGAAAAAAAGAGTACTTATGTTAAGTAAAGGTGTACTTTTTGTTGAATGAATGGGTGTTTTCATTATACTTCCCATTGAATTATTTGTCAGCAAAGATCTGTGTTGGAATCAGATATTTTTCTTGGAAGGGAAATTTATATCTGAATCATTAATAAACATCAAATCCTAAATGTTCTAAAGGTGGGAGACATTTCAATGCAGTAAGAAGAAGGGGGGGGGGGAGATTTTTAACTGGTCCACCTACTGAATACATTATCAAAGTACACTGAAATCATTCTGTATTTTTAAGAATCTCATAAAAAAATTAAATCCCATTTTATGAATTTTCTACCTATAAGTTTAGTTTGCACATCTTTTTTGGTGCTTTGACTAAATTCACGTTTCTCCCGCGTTATTTTGACGAAATTCGCGTTTTTTCCGCGATCATTTTGTCGAAATTCGCTACTTTTTCGCGAGCCTGTCACGAAAATCGTGTTTTTCCGCGATACTTTGACAAAATTCGGCTTTATTCCGCGATTTTTTGACGAAATTCGCTATTTTTTCGTGATCTTTTGACGAAACACTGTTTTGTCTCAGCCCTTATACGGAAATAGCGGGTGTTTTTTCGCGATATTTTGATGAAATTTGTGTTTTTTTCGCGATCCTTTGACGAAAATCGTTTTTTACGCTATTTTTGACGACATTCGCTATTTTTGGGGGATCCTTTGACGAAATACGCTATTTTTTCGCGATCCTTTGACGAAAATCGACTTTTTTCAGCGATATTTTGATGAAATTTGCGCATTTTTCGCGATCCTTTGACAAAATTCGGCTTTTTTCCGCGATTTTTTGACGAAATTCGCTATTTTTTCGCGATCTTTTAACGAAATACGCTAATTTGTCGCGGCCCTTTTACGAAAATCGCGTTTTTTCGCTATATTTTGATGAAATTTGCGCTTATTTCCGCGATATTTTGATGAAATTTGAGCTTATTTCCGCGATATTTTGATGAAATTTGAGCTTATTTCCGCGATATTTTGATGAAATTTGAGCTTACTTCCGCGATCCTTCGACGAAATACGCTATTTTTTTGCGGCCCTTTTATGAAAATCGCTATTTTGCGCGATATTTTGATGAGATTTGCGCTTTTTTCGCGATCCTTTGACAAAATTCGGCTTTTTCCCGAGATTTTTTGACGAAATTCGCTATTCGTTCGCAACCTTTTAACGAAATATGCTAATTTGTCGCGGCCCTTTTACGAAAATCGCGTTTTTTCGCAATATTTTGATGAAATTTGCACTTATTTCCCCGATTTTTTGACGAAATTTGCTTTTTTTTCGCGATCCTTTGACGAAGTACACTATTTTTTCGCGGCCCTTTTACGAAAATCGCTGTTTTTGCGTGATATTTTGATGAGATTTGCGCTTTTTTCGCGATTCTTTGACGAAAATCGGCTTTTTTTCCGCGATTTTTTTGACGAAATTACGCGTCCCACGGGACGCGTAAGAGCTATTTTTTTGCGTCCCGTCTCCGATTTTTCGCGTAATTTACGCGCTATAGCGCGTCCGCGGCATCCCTGTTACTTAAATACGTAGCACCTATAGTCGTCGTTCAGTCCGTCCGTCCGCATATAACAGACCGAAAACTACCGAACCGAATGGTCTGAAATTTTAAATATATGATTGTTGCAAAATTTTGTCGAGCCATCTCAAATTTTATGAAAATCGGATGTATAGTTTAATTACAGGGACAGTCAAAAATTTTTCTTTACATTACGGCCAATGGGGAAAATTATTGCAAGTGCATTTTAATGATGTTACAGTCTTCCGAATGATCTGAAATTTTAAATATATCATTGTTGCAAAATTTTGTCGAGCCATTTCAAATTTTATGAAAATCGGATATATAGTTTAATTACAGGGACAATCAAAAGTTTTCTTTACATTACGGCCAATGGGAAAAATTATTGCAAGTGCATTTTAATGATGTTACAGCCTTCCGAAATGTCTGAAATTTTAAATATATAATTGTTGCAAAATTTTGTTGAGCCATTTCAAATTTTATGAAAATCGGATGTGCAGTTTAATTACAGGGACAGTCAAAATTTTTCCGTTTCATTACGGGGAATGGGAAAAAAATTATTGCAGTGCATTTTAATGATGTTACAGACTATGCACTTATGAATTGCAAAAAAATATGCATTCAGTACAATATGGGGTGCAAAAAATAATTATAAAACTAGCTATAGTACGAACGCACCTCATTTGCCACGTTTGACGAGCAATTTCCAACTTGTTTATATTCTAATATAATTAAGACTTAGAAGAAGTTTCAGCCATAAATTTGTGCTTTTTAAACCCTTCAAGATGAAGCTGCATTACAAATATATTTTTAATTTTTCAGTACCACCTTTTCGGAATAGAAATTTTTATGTTATTTAATTGCTTAAACTCTTAAATAAAACGAAAATTCCTGTTATCTGTAAACTTTACTTTAAATTTTAGCAGGATTTCTAAACAATCTTAAGTGTCCACAACAGTGTGATTTAGTTTATATTTTACTGCATCACTTCAAAGAAATTTTTTAACCATAAATTTCTGCTTTAAAAAATTCTTTTAACTTTACCGCACTTAAAATTATATTTTATTAAATCGTAATATTTTAACTTTTCTGATAGCATAGTCGATAGACTTTTTTTTTTTTCTTTTAGCGAATTTTCTAATAGTTTTCAGGTTTGCACAATACTATCATTTAGTTTAGTTTCTATTTAATGTTGAACTAATATAATTTGTCGAATAATGTGTACTAATATAAATAAAACCTCAATGTAATGAAAGTAAACTTTTAGTCATAAATTTGTGCTTTAAAAAAAAAGTTTGTCATAAAAGATAAAAATAATAATCGTTACGCGTTATAACAAATATTTAATTTGCTCAGGTTGTTAAATTTTGAAAGTATAAAATTTTACTTCGTCCCGTTTTAAAATAAATTATTTTGTTTAGCGAACGTTAATGAGTTCTGATACCTTTCTTTATATTTTTATGAAGCAGTATTTAAAAAAACAGATTTTTCCTAACAATTTTCTATCATAAGCCATTTTTATTACCTTTATTTATCAATGGTGGTGTTCAGCGTTTTTTTTTTTTTTATCAACATAAGAATATGGTTTAAGATGCAAGCCCATTTTACTTTAATGGCATGTAACTAAAATCGTGAAATACAGAGACCCAGAAAAAGGTCTACGATGTTGTTTTCATTTTTATTTAAAAAAAAAAAAAATCCCTATCTTTTGAACTTAAGATTTGTTGCAAGTATTGTTCTTAGAACATTATTTTCCGAAATAATTTATAGCCGAGATGAAAGTGTTTGTTTTATTACATGTTTTAAATGAAGCTGTGAGAATAATTGTTGGTTTTAGCATACCATCTCCACTTATTATGGTGATATAAAAACATATTTTATGGCTTTTTTAATTTTGCTATTTTCTTCCCTTTTTTTTTTTTTTCTCTTCGTTTCTCATTATCGTGGTTTATTGCAAAGCTGGGCTTCTCTAAAATAATATGTCTAGTCTGAGATTTATTTTTATGAGAAAAGCTTCTTTTAAAATCTGGCTTTTTCTTTCATTTTCTTATTTGATTTGCTTATGCAAAGAATTATTTTTGTTTTGATTTTCTGATGTGGCAATTGGATGTCATGTAATTCTAGCCGGATCTTTATTCGAACACGGAGAGGACATATTAAATGCTCGAATTATGCCAAATACAAATTAACCGAAAGTTGCATGTAAGTATAATTCTATGGCTAGTATATAGGAATAGTATATTTTAGTATCATATTTTATGTGTTCTAAAATAAGGTTTGAACAAGAAGTAGAGTTACAAACGTTTTGATTTTATTATTCCAAATTTAATTATACTAAATATATATTACTAAGTTGGTTTTCGCTTTGTTAGCAATGTGGTAATTCACATCATTAATATTCAATAATTTCAAGCGTAATTTCACTGCTGAAATGTAGTTGAAAAATTAATTAAAATTATATATTACTATTTTGTACAAGTAACTCAACGATTTTTAACTCGTAATACAATATAATTTTTATGTTTGGTCTACCATTGCTGGAAGAGATAAAGCAACGACCGTTAACCCCTTGAGGGGCAACCAAAAATGTCTCTGATTATTAAATTCTCACCGGAATAATCGAAAATTTTTATTTTTAAATAAGGAAATGCAATTTTTCTCTGATTTACCTCCAAAGTTAAAAATATAAAATTTAGTTAAATTTTTCTGGTGAGAATCTTGTTTAAATTAGGTG
This sequence comes from Maratus speciosus, assembly GCA_963932465.1. Classification (NCBI taxonomy): domain Eukaryota; kingdom Metazoa; phylum Arthropoda; class Arachnida; order Araneae; family Salticidae; genus Maratus; species Maratus speciosus. Next base: position 168,211,110 of record OZ010790.1, on the reverse strand, counting down.
GGATATATTTTATCCCACCGCCCCTCAAGGGGTTAACCATTTTCAAAATGAACAAAAACAGTGTTGTACTATAAAACAATAATCTTTCAATTTCATTGTAAAAGAGAATTAATACGTATCGTAATAATACGAATTAATACATTAATACGTAATTTGATAACAATGAAATTAAAACTTTAGGGCAATTCCATTGTAACAGACTAACAGTCATAGAGGAAAAAATGACTTTACCTTATTTAAAAAATAATAATCAGGAATTAAAAGATGGCTACAATATAGTATATGATATAAGATAAATGAATAAATTATTTATTGTGAATAATTATGATTAAAAAAGTGGTATTGAAACAGACAAACAGGAATTACCATGCTTTTCGGACACCTTAATATTTATTTATATTATTTATAAAATGTCATACAATTCATTATAACAAAAATGTAATTCATTATAACAAAAATGTATTTTCATTCAGAAGCAGTTCAGAAACATTCGACTTCCACAAAATTTGACTGTTGCTATAATATAGTTATAAAAAATATGTAACCTTACCTGTAACATCCAATATGAAACGAACAAATAAGCACATAAAAAGAAGCTATACTGATTATAATGGATTTTATTGATTTTGACTATTAAACCTTTTATAAAATACATTGCAAATATAAAAAATATAGGTTTAATACTATCAGAAAATATGTATAGTACCTATTTGATGTAAAAAAATAAAAATGGTAACATTGGCTTGGAATTGCCCCTTAATAACCCGTTCGGACTCTTAACATCCTGATTTTGCAGTGATTCTTCAAGTATTTTAAAGCTTTTTTTTTTTTTTTTTTTTTTTTAACAAAACGTGTAATTCCCTGCTTGTTTTCTTTTTAATATACATTGTATCTGTAATCGTATTTATATACATTAATTTCAATTTTTTTGTCAGTTGCACGGGTGGAAATTGGTTTTTCTTGAAGATATTGCTCTACTTTACGAATGACTTCTGGTGTAGATTTAGGTGGTGTGTTTCCTTTCGGATTTTTGAACTCTGCTTTATTATCATTGTTAATTTGTATTACAACATTATATTTATGTTTGCTCTTTGTTTTAAAACATAATTCGAAAGGAAAAGGAAGCATTTACAAAACGTGTTGTCCAATCTGGGAAAACATTACTGGATTAGATGAAGCAACGACCGTTAACCATTTTCAAAATGAACAAAAACAATGTTTTAAAGGCCTGCATAGGACGAAAATTCCTGTCCCGGGGACGGCCCATTTGTGTTAACGCGGTTCACGACCCAGTCCGTGCAAAAATCAAAGAAATCTGACACGACTCAATTTCCACAAATTCCTATTTTTTTTATATACAATTAAGATTCTTTTCTAGAATACTGCATGCATATTTATGGAAACATTTAACAGAATTTTTTAGATTACTATATGTTTGCAAAACAGAATAGCAACATTAATGATCACTTGGACTCATTAGACTCTTGCATTCAAATAAAGATTGATTAAAAAACATTAATACGTTCAGAATGAAAGAAAAAAGGTGACCTAAAAACATCATAGCTTTTGAAACTATGTACTGATGAAAAAAGGAGATTTTTGACAATATTCCTCTAATTTATTAAGATATATCAAAAGTTCATTATCACTACTACTCTTTTTACAAAACAAATAGCCTACCCAACACATTCTGGGAACAATTAAGTCCATTATCGGCCCGCCATCTAGGCCCAGTAAGTAGGGAAAAAATATGTAAGCCTGATTCCGGACCGACCTGAGTCTGCTAAAAAATAAAACCCTATTTCAAACACAACGTAACTGCTCGATGCCGATCTCTAACGCTGCACATGTTTTCTGTATTGATGTTGTCAATCTAGCATCGGATCGTGCAGCACATTTATGGTTTATCCTCGTCCCGGTCATGTCTATTGAAAATTGTTCGTATTTTATTGGCTTAGTTTGGACCTTTTAAATTTTTGTATCAGACCGGTCGTTCATTTAATTTTTTTTATCGCCGGCCCGGCCCATTAAAAAATTGTCATTAATCTGCCGGCCGTTGAAAATTTTGCCTTCATTTTGGCGGGCCGGGTACTGGCTTCGGGCCAAGCCCTTGCCCATGCAGATCTCTATGTTGTATTACAAAACAATAATCTTGAATTACTTGTAAAAGAGAATAATAAGTATTAGATTAATTGTTAATAGTAAAATTAAAACTTTACTATAGTTTTAATAGTAACCACCTTACTTACAAGGAGAGGATCCAAGGTTTGTCTCACCGAATGCAATGAGCCTTTTTGTATCGATAGAGTATAGTTAGTATATAAATGTATGAGCGCCATAAAGCGCAACCTCAGGGGGTCTTGAGAAAATAATTCTCAAAGTTTAACCTACAGTTCATAATCGGATAAATTTCCTTTGTTGGCAAGCGGTTCAGTAGCACGATCGGCAACACGTTGGATTTGAGTCTTTTCGGCCCGGGTTCAAATCCGGCTCAGACTTGTTTTTCGGAACGAAAATTTTTATTAATCATTTTCGAACCGCAATTGAAAAAATATGTATAATAATTGAAATTTACGAAAAATATCAATTAAATGTATGTTTTGTAGCATATAAGTGCTTTTTTAACTACGAAATTTTGCATGTTTAAATATATAATTAAAAGTTAAAAAAAAAAAAACGCATATTTATATAGACCAGAAATTTTTTGTTATTTAAAATTATTTACAGTTATTTCAATGAATAATCTACTATTTTTCACAGAGGAATAAATTAAAACACGTGATATAAATGCGTGAATAATTATATTATTTTAATTTTGTTTCTATATGAAAATATTTCGAATATTTGATGACTTTTTTAATACCCTTTTTAAAATTTTTGATTTTGCAATTATTATCTACGTAATAACTATTTTCAGCAGTTCAATATCTTTTTAGAACTTTTTTTTTTTTTTAAGCACAAAGACAGTTATTCTAACTATAATAATAAGAATCCAAGATTTAAAAAATTCAAAAGTTAAAAAGCGAGTTTGTAAAAAACGATACATTTATTTCACTGTGAAAAATAGTACTTATTTATGTAAATAACAGTAAATAAATTTTAAAATTAGCTTAATTTTATGGTCTATAAAAGTTCTAATTGATTTTTTTTTTAGTTTGTTATTATTATTATTTATTTATTTTATCTTTACATTTCATTAAATATATAAACATGCAAAGATTCGTACTTAAAATTGTATTTATATAATTAAACTACATTATATAAAAATATTAAACAAGAAAAAAAAAGGTTATTTCCGAAAGAAATTACTGCGTAGACACTTATTCTAATTAAAAATCAAGAATCCCAGACTTTAAAAATCACATTAAAAATATAAAAGCATATTTTTAATAAACCATGAAATATTTGAAGTATTTGAATGAAGAAACAAAATGAAAATAATATTCATATAATAATGTTCATTTATTTTAATTTATTTCTCAGTTAAAAAATTTTGATATTCTTTGAAATTAACTGTAAATAATTTTAAATAACAACAAAAAATTTCTGGTATATAGAAATAAATATCCGTTTTTTTCTTTTCATTATATATTTAAACATGCAAAATTTCGTAGTTAAAAAAGCACTTATATGCTACAAAACATACATTTAATTCATATTTTTCCTAAATTTCAATTACTATACATATTTTTTTTTTCAATTGTGGTTCAAAAATGATTGATAAAAATTTTCGTTCCGAAAAACAAGTCCGAGCCGAATTTGATCCCGTGCCGAAAAAACTCAAATCCAGCGTGCTGCCGATCGTGCTTCTGAACCGCTCGCCAAAGAAGGAAATTTATCCGATTATGAACTGTAGGTTAAACTTTGCGACTTATTTTCTCAAGACCCCCTGGGGGTTGCGCTTTATGGTGCTCATACATTTATATACTACAGTATAACTTCAAAAATCCGGCATCATAGGGACCGAGACTATGCCGGATTTTTGAAGGGATGTCAAAAGTAGTACTATATTCTTAATGGTGCCTTTAGCCATAATTTAATTCATTATTAAGTGATAATTATGTAAGGAAAAACGAAAATTAAATATAAAAATAAACTTACATTAATTGACATTTTCTATGCTACAGAAAAAAAAATCTAATAAAGAGTTAAATTATTTCTTCTCGTGTAATTTCCGAAACATCGATGTCAATTTTGTTTGCTTAAATTTTTTTGGCCGTTCTTTAACAAGTTTTTCTTGTATTTTACACAAATGAAGAATCTCTATTTCGGAAATGCAGTCTTGTTCTCTAAAGCAGATATTATTTCTCCAGTCAAATTTATTTTTTCAAGTGACTCCTTTTCTTATCCCTGTTGTTCATCTTCGTCTTTGGAGCTGTTATAAGCGTTATCGGCGGTTCTATTTAGCACAACGTCAGAAGAGAGGCACAAAGATCATATGTACTAGCCTTTACGCCATTGCTGTGCAACAGTGCAGCTCCCAGATAATTTGTTCAGAAAATAATCGCCTCTGACAAATGAAAAAAATTTCAAATATTATTTTTTTGCCTTTTTAATTTCGATCTTGAAGAGTTTGATTCATGAACAATTGCTATTTTTCTTCTACCATAACTTGAAAGTGTAAAAGAAAAAGGAGGGGGAAATATGGTTTTGATGCCGGATTTTTGAAGTCACACTGTGTACACAAATAGTTCACCGCATTCGGTGAGACCAACCTCTGACCCTACTTGTTAGTGTTCAGAAGCTTTGACACTCTGATTTTTCACTAATCCTTTCAGTACTTTAAAGCAGATTTGTTTTTCTTTCTTAAAATAAAAGATTTTTATTGAAAAGATATTCTACTTGTCTACTACGACACTCTGCAAATGATTATCGGTGTATGGGGCATTCTCACAATGTTTTGACTTTTGAGAAAAAAAAAATCTGGCGAAATTAAACTTGCTAAAATAACATTTTAATCTGATTGACGAATGCTATAATGATTCAAAATAAAGAAAAAAAATGGTCAGCAACGAAGAAAAATTTATTTAACTGAGGTTGAAGTTAAACTTGCGAGTTTAATTTTCCTTACCATTTTACCACTATAACTTTTTATTTTCTTCTAATTTTTTACTTATAATGATTTTGCATAGTACCTACAGGACATTCAAATAAGAAATAATGACAATGTAGTATTTTTAGTGCAAAATTTTGGTATAACATTGTTTTAAAGGGGTGTTAAAGAAGGGACGGTAATGTAAAAAAAAAGGGGGATGGTATAGGAAAAAAGGAACAAAATGGGGGAAAAAGGGACGGTAAGGATGGGACAGCAAGGAAACTTACCACCTATTTTAGGCAGATCATGTTAAGACTAAGTGGTAGCGAAAATGTTCATTGATTTTTAGAAACAGTTATTTACATTGGATTAAATTTGAAAAAATAATTAATTTACCTCGAAAATTGCAGGATTAAACCTTGCGGACGGGAAGACTACCAATAAAGCCACGGTGCTTGAAATTGGTATTTAAATGCTTATTTATATTCTGCAGTATATTTCCTGTCAAAGAATTTTAGATATTCTTTCTCTAGCATACTTCTGCATGAGCAAAAACTTGAAAAAAATTCCGTCGCTGCATCTGAAGTGATTTTCTGTATCGTTTTAGAAGAGGGATGGTAAAAAATCTAAAACCCAGGGACAGAGTTCAAAAAATAATATCAAATGTGTGCAGGTTAATTTTTAGCTACATATTTACATAAAACAATAGTTCCAGTTTCAGAAAAAAATTACATCGAATTATTTTTATTGAACCAATTTTATCCAGACAGCTCCAGACTTCAAAATCAGCATCAGGGACACGGGACGGTAGATGAGTTTTCCATGTGTTTGGACCCCCAACATCGTCCAAAACTTATTTATCTGGTTAATATTGTTGTGCAATCATGCATTGGGATGTTCCCAAGGATATGAAATAAAAAAAACACAAAAAAGTGTTAAATAAAAAATTATTATTCAGGGACATGAAAGTTAAAAGACTGTGATAATGCCCCGTATATGTTTAGATGGTGTAGGTCCTCCACGCCTTTTGTATTATGTTTTTTTATTTTTTCCTATCTAAGAGCTAAATCGATACTGTTACTCTCCTAAAAAAATAAAATAAAATAAAGTAAATAAAAAAGTTTATGGTCTTGTTTTATCTCCCCCAGCTACTATGTTTTCCCGTAATTGGGCGACACGTTTTTCAAAAGTTTCATATTCACCTTTTTAGCTGATGGTTTAAGACAAAGAACAAACACAAGAACAATATTGTAATATGAATAATAACAAAGAGTTGAATTGTCTGTAAAAAATAGTAGAGCCGTGCCAAGTACTCGGTAAATACTCGGTACTCGGCCAATACCGAGTAGCTGTAAGAATTTCATTTTTCAAGCATACGAATTTAAAACTGATCTGTAAAACGTTATTCGAATATCAATGTATAATATATACAATAATTCATAAAACTATTTACTCGGTATTTAACATTATGTCTACAAATTATAGAAAAAGTTAAGAACAAAAACCCTCATAAAATAATTCCAGATTAAAATTTAGTTTCACATTTATACAAATAAAAATAAGTTCTTTTTAAATATATAGAGAAACAGAAAAGACTATTATTTTGGATAAAGAAACTGAAAATACAATAAATATAATAAAAAAATTAATAATTAAATTTATTGTATTTCAAATTATGGTGCAAAAACACCAAACGTTCTACATTATCAGTAGACAGGGCATTTCTTTTACTGCTATAAATTTGGCCTGCCTCTGAAAATATACGTTCAGTAAATATACGTTCAGAATAAACAGTGGATGAAGGTGCACATAAGAAATTTTTTGCAAGGTTGACATAATCGGAAAAGTTTTTTTCCCCCCACCATGCAAATGGAGTGTCAGTTTTACATAAGTCTTCTGTTAAGAAAGCCTGTATCTCTTTTTGTACCTCTCTTTTTATTATTTTTAATCAAAAGAAAATAAGGTACAGTTACAAAATAAATATGAAATGTTTTGCATTATTCAATGAATTGTTACAGTAACCAATAAACATTTTTATTTTTGATAGACAAATTTCAGGTATTGGAATAAATTGGAGGTTTGAAGAATGTTTTAATTTTATATTGGTTAATAATTGTACTTGTTATGTGTCAATTCTCCTTTTTTTGCTACTGATTTAATGCTACTGTTTTGAATTGTCAAAAATTGTCTTTAAAAGGTGGACAAACAAATTTCAAATTTAATTAGTTAACTTATATATACTATATATGTATATTATATATATGTACACACAGGTATATATATATATATATTAGGGTGGTTCAGCCGTCTATGTAAAAAATCAAACTTTCACTTATATACCAGGCCACCCCTCAATTTTTTTAGACTTGTGTATAGTAATATTCTGGCAGAATTTGAACTTCTTATTTCAACTGCAAGCGGGTGCTCAATACCCGCTAACTTCATAAGTTTGTGTATTTCATTCTAATTTTTCTATATATTTGTTTTAAAAAAAATAAAGACCTCCAAAATTAATTTCTTAGAAAAGAATAAAACAATATAGAAGTAAAAAATAGAAATGTAATAATATTTGGTCTTTAATAATACAAAATAGTGTCTGAAACGGATTTTTTTCGTTGTTTCTGATGGAATGCATTTTCTGTTGGCTTCTATGACTTGCAGCAAGAATTGCTTTTCATCTTCGTCATTTGTTATGTTTTATTGAAATCTCCATTAAGCTTAACCCCTCATTCACTACTTGTAAATTGTGAAGACATTCTTATCCCTTCTGATAGTCATCATTGTCATTTCATTTTTCCGGAGAAGGCTTTCCAATGATTTCCTTATATTCACACAAGGTAAGAATTCTGTTGTTCTTCTTGTTGCAAAGTCTGACAGTTGTACACCATCTTCTTTTAAAATCTCAAGTTCTTATCTTACATAACGCTTCTTAAGGGCTCATAGCTGTAAATCGCTCTACAACAATTTGTCTTCTTCCATTTAAATTCTGTCAGAAAAGAGAGAAAGTGTTACGAAGTCACCAGAACAATCAGACATATGATGTTCCATCACTTTTGTAGCAGAAAGCGCAATCTCTTTGTTTATTGATAGATAATTTTCAAGATCTTTAACTCTGTTGGAATAAATTCTTCGTCTGAAGGCTCAGAGTTTATTATTACACTATTTAGACAAATATTGGATGAACAGGTGGCAGCTGAAGGTAAAGAGACTCTAATGCTTTTCTGAAGAGAACAGTCATACTTTTTTCAGTAACTCTTTATCTTTTAAACCCATATAAATTTTACAATTGGTCCTTTGATCCTGAAGAAAATTAGGATCTTCTTTAATTCTTATTATTTTCATAACAACTTCATGACCAATATCAAAGAAAAGAGTCCTAGATATCTAACAACTCCTTATCGTTGGCTGTAGAAAAAGACCTTTGTTTTTCTTTAACAAAAGCCAATGCGAATGAATGTTTTCTATTTTTTTAATTATGCATGTGTTTCTTTTGTTTTGTAGAAATTCAGATCTCTGCCATATCTGCATTACTTCTTTAACTGTCAAATGACTAACATATTGTACCAATTTTGATTCTTTCAACTGATAAAGAACACGCTGAAGGATTTTTCTTGTCATGGTTGTTTCAATCTACTCAATTGGTCTACTGATCTTAGACCAATCAGAAAAATTTCACTACTAAGGCAAGTTGAAACCGGAGCGATTGCAAATTTTTAGCTTTGAAATTTCTTTAAACAGAAAAGAACGGCTATTTTTCATAAAATTAAAGTCGTTGATTAATACACAAATTTTGTTATTATTTTATTTCATATTAGGCTTAATGGGCTTAATGTTTGTTTTACTAACTGTAACAGAAATAATGTTAGCATCCCATAACAGTATATTAATATTTAATATAAATAATGTAACCTAAAAATAATTATTGATACTTATTTAAAAGTACAACTCTTGCAATAAATAATTAAATGTATTTTAAATATTATTTTCATTTGTCACCTTTCACTTAGGAATAGCCATGAGCTAACTGTAAACAACTTCAGACAGATGTTTGCTGCCAGATGCAGAATTTGAAAATCTATAAGACAATTATTTAAAATAAAAATTATCATGAAAAAATAAATGTTTCACTGACAAATTGTTTCAATTGGTTATAAAAAGAGTTGGTAGAATTCTTGTTTTGGTTTAGTGTTGTCTGTAACTTTATCATATAAATAATTCTCAGAAATGTTGCTACATATAATAAAATATTTCAGAAATATTTAAATACAAATATATATATGATATAACAAACTAAATTTCTTCTAAAAACTTCTGTAAAAATTTAAATACTTATGAAGTAGGGTCAGGTGGGGTAAAATGGGTAATCAAAATATATTGTTTAATTTTTTAAAACTTTTTTAACATATTTATAGTTTTCAAAATTATATATGATTGCTTGATGTTTAAGCTTTCTTCTCCGACTTTATTTTTGTTTTTATAGTTTGTTCTATTTGAGTGGCAACAGTAAAACCGTTTGAGGACAATTTCATGCCGGATATGGTCAGATTAAACTTCTTCCTGCACCTCATAATATTTGATATAAACTCATTTATTTGATCTCATTTTATTCATTAAGCACTTCTAATACTTTTCTAAATTAAAAGCAAGAAAATGTCTTTTGTTTTTATTGTTTTATCTTAAATCTTATAAATGGGGTAAAATGGGTATAGTGTTAGGCTTAACGTTTGAAGTATTTTTAAGGTGTTATATAGAACTTTTCTGAATAAAATTCCTTATTTTACTGGAATTAGAATCGAATTAGTTTTAAAAATACTGTAAAATGTTTATATAATGCACACACAAGGCCAAAACTAGGGGGGGGGGGGAGCAGAAAGGGCATGTGCCCCAGGCACCAAATGAAGATTTTGTTTGTCGATTTTTCTCAAGTCTATGTTTAGCACGGTGTTTTTAAAATTGTCCTGTCTGGGGTATGCCAAAGCATAGAAGAATCTAAGGATGGTATGGCATAAGGATCCTGTATAAAACGGATTTTTTTACCGATTCTTTTCGTTTCCATTTTCAAGATTTTAATGAATCAATATTTAACAAAGCAGATTATGTAGTATTTATTACACGTATTTACATCAGTATTACATAGTTTAAATTTTAAAATAAGTCGGCTATTAGAAAATTAGCAAAATTTTCTTTGTAAATATACTTTGCTGAGGAAAGGGAAGGGCAAAATCTATGTTTGCCCCAGTTGCAAAAAAAAAAGGCTAGTTTCAGCCCGTGCATTATTCTTAAGATCAGAAAGACTTGAAATTCATTGTATATAATTTAGTCAAATCATTGCCCACTTCTAGAACTATCCCTTTTCTTGATGACATATCAGGTGCTGATGGGATTTAAAATTTTAAGAAGATGTGGTCAAAAGAGTTGGGAAATAGAAAACCAGAATTGTGGACAAAAGTAAGAGCAGTGTGGCTTTAACACATCCTTGCTTTCTTACACCTATCAATTTGCCACACCTCCAAATAATCTTAGAATAAACTTCAAAGCTGAAACATAAGCATGTCCAAGCAATAACAGATGAATTTGTAACAAATGAAGACATTTAAATTAGACTATAATGTGAGGAAGATATCCCTGAAGTAAAAATAAATGTATCTATACATGCATGATTGAAAGTCCAGTATTTGGGGAAAAAGACAAAGAATTCAGAGGCAAAAAAACTATGGCTATTGAAGCTGAAGCAGATAAAATATATGAATATGAAGTAAAATTCTTGGAAAAGTCGAAGATTGGTTGCATTTTATGTTTTCCCTGATGCTGAAGACACTGGGGTATGTCCATTCATTAATCTTGTGACCATTAGAGCAAATTTTTAGAAATACTTCCAATTATTTTATTATTAGGATAAAAATTGATATGACTAGTTAAATATCATTGCACTTCACTCACATAAAATATATCTAATTTGAAACAAAAAACATTTTACTTGTCTATCTAATAAATCAAAATTTTATTACAAATTAGATATATTTTATGAAAATCTATATAATAAATAAAATTTTTGTTAAAAATTAGGTATATTTTATGAGAGTGGAACATGATGGTAGGTATTTAACTGGTTATTTCAATTTTATCCACATTATATTTTATAATAAAATAATTGGAAGTTTTTCTGAAACTTTGCTCTAATGATCACAACAGTAACAATGGACATTCCCACAGATTATATTGTAAAAAGAAAGCAGATAATAGAAACATTAGATGAATCAGCATTTACATAATCTGGGCCATTATGCTTTTGATAAATAGACTTATAACACTTAAAATGTAAAAGTGTGAGAATACAAGTTGAAAAAAATGTAGCCAGAAGTTTTTATTTACACCTAAGCCTGATTCATAGTAAAATTTCTCATTTATCTATTAACTTAAATTTCATATTGAAAAAAAAAAAATCAACATTTTTTAAGACATATAACATTGTTTTCCATATTACTTCATTATATAATCTCTGGTAAATCTATTTATACAGTATTCATTGTTAAACTTTTATATACCCATTTTACCCCACACTATACCCATTTTCACCTGCATGGGGTAAAATGGGTATACCAAACATACATCTATTAAATGTTTTGTTATAGACATACTTTTGTAGCCTAAAAAATAAAAATTGTGTATTTTCATTCCAAGAATGTGCAATGTAAAGAAAATACCAAAAAAAGTTTTAATTGTTTAACATTTATCAGAAAATTTTAACTGAACTTTAAAAAATAGTGAATTTTATACCCATTTTACCCCACCTGACCCTACAAAATATTGTTGCATTTCCTATGCTTCTGCTAATGCTAAATTGTGGGGTCATTGAGCACCCTCTTAGAACTTGAGTAAGAAGCTAAAAATTTACCAGTATCATACTATTGATGAGTCTAAAAAAATTAGGGGGTGGCTTGGAATCTAGCTCAAAAAAAGTTTTTTTGAACCACCCTAATATATATATATATATATATATATATATATATATGTGTGTGTGTGTGTGTGTGTGTGTGTGTGTGTGTACACAGGTATATTTATATATATGTGCACACATATGTACACCTAAGCTCACATTATGTGCACATCAGTGTTTTTTTTCTTATTGCACAACTAATCGGTACCCGATATTCGGTACTCGGCTACTCGGCCAAAGTACTACTCGGTACACCACTAAAAAATAGTAAATAAGTAATTGGATTTAATTAATTTTGAAATAATGAAATCAGACTTTAGTAACCCTAGTTTTTGTTCAGGCCATAAAATAGGACTTAAAAAATACATATTTCTATTAAAACAATGCTATGTGCCTATCATTCGCTTTATATAGAGTCGACAGAAATTTTATAGTACGATTTCTCACATAGATTCGCTCAATATTATCATGTATCTTATATGTCACATTATTTTAGTATGTGTTGTCTATTATAATTAACGCTTTATAAATATTTCACCATAGATTTTTGCTTAAAAAAAAGAATGAGTGAAATCTGCAAGCTTTCGTCATAAAAAATATAATGGATTGTTACATGTTAAAACAAATGCCGAGTTGTTAGGTCAAGCTGTTTAAATTTAAAAGTGTAAAATTTTACTCCATCCCATTTTGAAATAAACGAATTTGTTAGTGAATGTAATATTAATGGATCTTTGTACTGTTTTTCTTTCCATTTTTATTAAACATTATTTTAAGATAATGCATTTCTTCCCTAACAATTTTGCATCCTCAGCCATTTTTATTGCATCGACAAGAAACATCTATGATGTCAGCGTTCTTTATCAACATAAAAAGTATGGTTTAAGATGCAATGCAAGCCCATTTTACTTTAATGGCCATATAGCTAAAATCGTGAAATACAGAGGCTCAGAAAAGGCTACAGCCTTATTTTCTTTTCTTTTCTTTTCTTTTTTTTTTTTTTTTTTTTTTTATCTCGGGGGGAAAAATGCCTACTCATTGAACTTGTCATTTGTTACAAGTACTCTTTGAAGATTATTTCCGAAATAATTTATAACCGAAATGAAAGTGTTTGTTTTATTACACATTTTAAATGAAGCTGTGAGAATAATTGTTGGTTTTAGCATACCATCTCACTTATTATAGTGATATAAAATCGTATTTTATGGCTCTAAATTTTTGACTTTTTTTTTCTGCATTTTCTTTTTGTTCATTCTGTCGTAGTTTATAGCGAAAACTGTACTTCATTAAAACAATATGTTTAGTCTCAGATTTATTTTATGAGAGGAATTTCAATTCAAGTCCGCCTTTTACTTTACTTCCCTTATTTGATTTGCTTCTAAGCTGATTTCTTTTTTAGGGTGCCGTATTTAAAAAGTAAAAAAAAAAAAGGACCATTATAAGATCACTCATGTGTCTGCCTGCCTGTCCTTCTGTCACAGCCAGTGGCGTAGCTAGGATTTCTTTTCGAGTTCAGAATTTTCCTTCGGGTTATATGCATATAGTAAAACCTGTCAAGATGAAATCGCAAAGGGGGGTGAAAAATTCCGTTTTAAACAACTTTTTGTGTTAGCAGATGTAATTGTATGGTATTCTTTTCGATGGGTTTTGTAATATTTCCGTTTAAGGCAGTCCGTTATAGGCAGGTTCACTTTTTACATATGCATATAGTAAAACCTGTCAAGATGAAATCGCAAAGGGGGGTGAAAAATTCCGTTTTAAACAACTTTTTGTGTTAGCAGATGTAATTGTATGGTATTCTTTTCGATGGGTTTTGTAATATTTCCGTTTAAGGCAGTCCGTTATAGGCAGGTTCACTTTTTACAAGTTTTGCTGTATTTATATAAATATACTTTTTTATGTTACATGTAAGTATAGTAAAACCTGTCAAAAATGATAATGATCTGTAACAGAATGTTACCTTAAGCGGAAACATCACGTAGTCCTCATTGTCATACAATTAAATTTGCTAAAAACCTGTTTGAAAGGAGATTTCCACCTCTCTTTACCGATTTCGTTTTAACAGGTTTTACTGTACTTGTCAATACAGTAAAATCTGTGAAAACGGAATCTTTCTATAACGGAATCCTGCCTCAAATGGAAGAGTTTCAGGATCCTGACGAAACTATCTTATTGAGGTGGTGTATCTTAGAAGTACAATTAACCTTTAACGGATGTTACCGGTCTCACAGATCGGTGCTTTTTTTCAATTTTCATAGTTTAACTTGCAAATTTCGGTTTATCTACAAACACTACTGAAATTTTGTTTCGTTTGGAACTTTAGTAGCAACACCAGAGACTTTTGAATAGGAGAATTTTAATTATAACACTCCTGTACAAAAAGTTTAGCACAAAAGCAACATCCTATGGGTTCATCGAGGCTTTTATTCATCTTTCGATGGAGCGGTCTGACAGACCGCTTCACACTAATTATGTGACAATTTCTGTGACATCTTCTTTACACTTGTGTGTTACACTTCTTTAAACGTAAACCTGTCTAAAATGGAAATTTTCTCCAGTCCCTTGCGATCACGTCTTAACAGGATTGACTGTGTGTGCGTAATAGAAGTATTTTGAGGAACTACGAATTTAGGTATATCTTTATTTAATTTCTTATTTAAAAAAAATAGCATATGTAAAATAAAGTAAGATCAATCTCTATAACTGCAGCTAACAATACAGTTAAGTGTCATTAATATTTATCAACGGGGATGGAAAATCTGCTTACTAAATGACCACCGCAACTATATTTGTATGCTTCGATTTAGGTGTCGGTTCATAATTTTCAGTTTCATTTTCGCATATAAGTGCATTTATCTGTGTAATTTCGGCACTTTCTAATTATATATAAAATTCTTAGTATTGACTCTAGAAAAAAAGGGCCTCAGGGCCGAATTTTCATAAAAAAGGGCACGTTGCTCTCAAAAAAGGCACTCTTTTATGTCTTGTTCAAATACATATTTTGAACTGGTTTGTTCAGCGTCCCCGTTTATCAGTAGAATTTTGTGATATTTTCTCGAACGACTGCCGAATTTCACGACATATTCCTGCAACCAATTACTGGATTTCCCACTACCGATCGACAAATTTAGCTTTTTTTTGTGTGTGTGTGTGTGGGGGGGGGGGGGGGGGGTGTTTTTAATACAGAAGTGACGATTTTCCGGTTTTGTCTCCGCAACTTATTGGCGAAACTAACAAGGTTCTTTATGTCCCCCCCCCCCCCATACAACCACTTGACGAATTTTAGAATTTTTTCTTTTCACACGACCGATTGAGAAATTTCGAGATATTTTCCCCTCTCCAAATTGCATATTTTTACACCTATCGATCTGTCGATCAACGAATTTCGCGATTTTTTTTTTTTTTTTTTCTTTGCGGTTAATAGACAAAACAAATTTCACATCCGCCCTCCCCCTCTACCAATCGACGAATTTCACCATTTTTTTCCCCGGCCGATTGTCGAAATTCATAATTTTTTTTTTCTTACAGCTGATTGGCGTATTTTGCGAGGAAATTAACCGAAATGGGTAAGGACCACCGGACGTATTAGTAGTCAAAAAGGGCCGCTTGGTGCATACCCCCCGGCGCATAAAGTAGTCGAAAAGGGCCACCAGGGGCTGCGTCGTTCCAAATTGGCCTAGAGTCAATTTTAAATTCTCACTTTTCTAATCCAGAACTGTAGTCACAAACAATTCTGAAACTTACTCGAAAATGCTCATTGAATTTTTCGTTTGGGAACGATGGTATCGACGTTCCAACTGTTTGCTTTCAACAAGATATATTTCAAGAATTTAAGGAATTGCGCTGACGAATGGTATTTTGAAAAATTTTTTCACGTGTGAAAGAAGTTATTCGAATATTATGTTGCTGTCTGTGAAATCGAAATCAAAACACAGAGCTGCAAAGGAAACTTTTGGCTTTGTTGTTCAGTGATCTTGGAGTGTCCTCCAATCTTCATCGAAGCTGATGCATTAGAAATGTATGAAGAGAATTTTTGTAGAATTACAGGAATATGCTTCCTTAAAAAAAAAAAAAAATTACATAGTTTTGTGAAACAGCAAACATTGTTTATAAAGTAAGTAGTAAAAACAAAACAAGTCTAAAAGACTAAATTATTAAATACACCATAAAACTATTAAGCAACATATTTTGAAGTAATGAATTCTCCTTCTTCGTGTAAATGTGCATAGAACTTACAATACGAAAAGAAGATGCTTAAAATATACTTTCCAAACTTTTTCGAAATTGAACTTGTGGAACTTTATAGTAATTTATTATGGCTTCTCTCTCAGGCGTATCCGTGATAAAGAGTTCTTTCCTATCTTTTTTAATTATTTATCATGCTGCTTCTTTTTTAATTTTTCGACGTAAATTATTAGGCGAATTTCATCATTTTAACGTACAAACTCCGACTTCCGAGGCCATATTTAAGTTTTTTAAGGTGTCACGGATGCGATGCGAATTTTTGTGTCGCAATACGACCATCTCTTGTTTTGTCATTAATGTAGGAAGTTCTTTTAACCAGTGTGGTACAAGTCTGTAATTTTCCGCGGTTATAAGCCAAAAGTTTTACTCCACCCTTTCTATGACGCTGCTCCAGAGTATGCGGACTGACTTAATGATTTCTTATGTGCTTTGCTGTTTAATGGTCTGTGCTTAATTGTCCAAGAAAATGGCTTCAGTGTTTACCGACTAATCTGGCGAGCGGAAAAATAAGAAGAGACAGTGAACTTTTATCGTGAGTTGTAATACGTGGAGAGAGTTGAGGCGCAGTGGTCCGCTTTTCTTGTCTTAATTTTTTATGTTGAAAAATTAACTATAAGTTTGTTTGTTTCTTTCCCTTGATTAATTACATTTCTGAAAATTTTCTCAAAATGTTTGTTATTTGATCTTGTAGGTGATTATTAATTTTCAATATTATTAACACGTTAATCTGACTAAATATCTTTCTACTGCCTTATCCTATACACGGTGATTCAAAATGAATGGGACAAAAAGAAAACATACCCGTGACTACTGTAATGGGTTTATTTTTCAAATACAAATTTACCGTGAAACTATAACTATATAAGATGCCAGCAGTATTCTATCGTTACCAGATCAAGCGTTGTTGCTCTTTTACAAGAATGGAAAATCAGCAACCGGCGCATTGAGAAAATTCGCACGGTGAAAGTACCTAAGAAATACAAGAAAAGGGCCCATTTCACGTACTGGGATACTGAAGCTTGTCAGGCGTTTCGAAGAAATGGGTCTTTTGCTATAAGCCTAATTTGATGACATCTGTTTCATATTATGCATGCCAGCGCCATCTGCCGGTAATTTTTTAAACAAAACATTTTTGTTATTTAAAAAAAAAAAAAATCCGAAGTCCCTCTAATCCCATTCGTGTAAACTTCGATTTTTTTTTCAAAAAATTGTTCCTTTTTAATGATTTTTTAAAAAAGTTTTATCGAATTTATGGCGCACCCGATATTTAAGATGCGTGAGTGTGTGTGGTTATTCGTTTTCAACATTGTTAACTTGCATCAGTGCGGCACAAGACTTGCTTTTTTACTGCCCTACATGCATGGCTCCGACTTTTACGCTCTTTTGTTATCACTATTCTTTGATAGGAATTTTTGCTTTATTTAATTTGAGAATTTCTCCGATAAAATAAGGCAAAGATTTCTATTAAACAATAGTGATAACATACAAAAAAGTAAAAGTTGGAGTTATGCATGTACAGTCGTCCCCGTTTAAACGAATATTGATGGATCCAGAAATAATATTCGATTAAGCGGAATATTTGATTAAACGGGGAATCATAACTGTGTTATTTAATGCGTAATAAAAAGATAAATAACCATCTACTCTACGGTATATTTAATTAACTGCATAATAAATCTTTAATAGAATAACATAAACTAAAATAAATACAAATGCTAATATAAAGTAACTACTTATTACGAGTAATTTAATGTCAGTACATACATTTATATGGTTTACATAACAATTAATGCAGCTCCTTTGAACTTGGTCAAAACTTTGCTACTTCTAATTTACGTTACTTATACTGCCTTAAAAAAATCGTTTAAGGTTTGTTTAAGTGGAATTTTAAAGGAGTAAATATCGAGTTATTTTTCGAATAGTGCAAAATATCACAACTACCATCTCGAGTCTCGAAGTGACGCCATTAAAGCCTGGTTAACAGCAAGAAGTGATGGTGAAGAGATCAAGGTGAAGAAATCATTTGACCTGTCCAATATACACTTGCCACGAAATCATTGCAGGAAGAACTGAAAATTTGTTTTCAGCTTAAAGGGACCGAAAATCACAAAAGGTGGAGGGAAATTACAGCTGAAACGTGCTTTACGCGCCTATTTTCAAACATCGCTCACACAGTTGTTATTTGGTTAAGCGGGGACGTTCGTAAAAGGTATGTGGTTTAAGCGAGAAAAAATAACATAGAACCAATAGGAATAAATTCGGTTCCGGAGGATTCTATTCGAATAATCGGGGTTTTCTATTATCCGTGACCCGATTGAGTGGGGAGGACTGTACCGCCTTGAAAAACCAGTCATGAATCGCCGCTGACTTTTATTACGTATTGCAGTTGTATCCTCTGCATTTTGTCAAATATTTGACAACAGAATGACTAACAAAGTGTCTTCCAGAATGCATTAAATCAGACGAATCATGTTACTCTATATCTTGACATGTGGTGTGAAAACATGATGAGCAGTACACGATTGTGAAGCATGACATTACTTTGTTTCAACTCGTATTGAAAGATCGTGTGCCTCTATGGATCCAGAGCTGTATGCTTGTCGGCACCTATAATTGCCATTACATGACGCGCAAATTGCAAACGTAAGGAGTAATAGTGGCTCACCACGCAACGCCAAATCTTGTTTCCCAATATAAGATCGTCCCAATTATTAGTTGCAACGTCTTTGGCAGCGCTTCAAATACGACAAGTCAAAATAACAGCAGAGTGTGGAAATCTATCTGACCTTGTATTTCCTCTTCGTTTTACTATTTATTTATTTTGGCTCTATTCATGCACACTCGACTGTTATTTGCTATTTGAGTTTGAGAACTGAACTTACCACGATATTATTTTTCTTTTTAACTCGCTCTTAATCAGCCATTGCGAATTCTTTCAAGTGGCGTTAAAGGTTATCGTAAGTAGAGTATAAGAAATAAACAAATCGTGAATGAGCTCTCGTATGCGTTTTGATTACAATCAAGTGAAACACGTGGCGTGAGATTTTTCTCTTTTTCTTTTGATATCAAAAGTTATTTTTAGAAAATCCAACTTTTAATTTAGCAATTCGACTATATAATATAATATGAAATATATATTGGTCATTAAATTTTTTTTTTGCTTAATCCCTTAATTCTCGCTTCCGTCAATATCACGGGCTGAGGTGTCGTTCGTTATTTCTTGTGCCCGTCATATTTCCGGGCTGGTGATTTACTGCTGGAAAAAACTTCTGAAACCAGAAAAATTTAACTGGCATTTCGGCATGAAGTCTTTGAATATTAGCGTTCGGGTTTGGTTTTTGGCGCTGATTGTGATGTTGGACTCTGCATTGCATGTTTCGGAATATATCACACTCAAAAAAATTATTAATAATCAAAATTTAATGTCTATCATCAGCGATGCCGCGGACGCGCTATAGCGCGTAAATTACGCGAAAAATCGGAGACGGGACGCAAAAAAAATAGTTCTTACGCGTCCCGTGGGACGCGTAAATTCCGTCAAAAAATCGCGGAAAACAGCCGATTTTCGTCAAGGAATCGCGAAAAAAGCGTAAATCTCATCAAAATATCGCGCAAAAGCAGAGATTTTCGTAAAAGGGCCTCGAAAAAATAGCGCATTTCGTCAAAGCATCGCGAAAAAAAGCGAATTTCGTCAAAAAATCGCGAAAATAAGCGCAAATTTCATGAAAATATCGCGCAAAAGCAGCGATTTTCGTAAAAGGGCCGCGAAAAAATAGCGCATTTCGTCAAAGCATCGCGAAAAAAAGCGAATTTCGTCAAAAAATCACGGAAATAAGCGCAAATTTCATAAAAATATCGCTGAAATAAGCGCAAATTTCATCAAAATATTGCGAAAAAACGCGATTTTCGTAACAGGGCCGCGACAAATTAGCGTATTTCGTTAAAAGATCGCGAAAAAATAGCGAATTTTGTCAAAAAATCGCGAAAAAAAAGCCAAATTTTGTCAAAGGATCGCGAAGAAAGCTCAAATTTTATCAAAATATCGCGGAAAAAAGCCGATTTTCGTCAAAAGATCAGGAAAAAATAGCGTTTTTCGTCAAAGGATCCCTAAAAAATAGCAAATGTTGTCAAAAAATAACGTAAAAAAGCCGATTTTCGTCAAAGGATCGTGAAAAAAGCACAAATTTCATGAAAATATCGCGGAAAAAATGCTATTTTCATAAAAGGGCTGACACAAAATAGTGTATTTCGTCAAAAGATCGCGAAAAAATAGCGAATTTCGTCAAAAAATTGCGGAATAAAGCCGAATTTTGTCAAAGTATCGCGAGAAAAAGCACTATTTTCGTGACAGGCTCGCGAAAAAATAGCGAATTTCAACAAAAGGATCGCGGAAAAACGCGAATTTCGTCAAAGTAAGGCGGAAATAACGTGAATTTAGTCAAAGCACCAAAAAGATGTGCAAACTAAACTTATAGGTAGAAAATTCATAAAATGAGATTTAATTTTTTTTATGAGATTCTTAAAAATACAGCATGATTTCAGTGTACTTTGATAATACATTGAGTAGGTGGACCAGTAAAAAATCCCCCCCCCCCCCCCCCCCCCCTCTCGCTCTTACTGCATTGAAATATCTCCCGCCTTCAGAACATTTAAGATTTGATGCTTATTAGTGATTTAGATGTAAATTTCCGTTCCAAGGAAAATGTCTGATTCCAACACAGATCTATGCTGACAAATAATTCAATGGGAAATATAATGAAAGCACCCATTCATTCAACAAAAAGTACACCTTTACTTAACATAAGTATTCTTTTTTTCAGCAAAAATATCTCTTTCAATAAACCCGTCTTGCCCCTTTTTAAAAGAATGCGAACATTAGTGATACTTATTAGTGGAACTTGGTATCTTCTACTCTCAAATAAACATTATTTTACAATTAAAATTGTATCTTGCATTTTTACTTTTAAAAAAGTAAAGAAAATTTCTCTTAATATTTTTTTAAAATGTCTCATTTCAGTGCAAATAATACTGGTTTTAATTCATTATTTAATTATTGTTAAAACAATAATTAATGCATTTCATTTATCTTTTCCAAATAAACTAATTTCATTTATTCCTTTAAAATATAAATTATTATTGATGGGGACCCGCTTTTATAAAAAAGGGACCCAGATTTTTGGAAATCCTGGGTCCCGGGGACCCAGGTTTTTTCAAGTACAGCGGCATCACTGATCATATTATTTCAAGTATTATTTGTAAAAATTTGTTTGATGATGATAAATAAAGACCTAAGATGTGAAAAATAAAGGTCTTATTCGCATTAATTTGTATGGTGTAAAACAAACATTAAAACACAGAATTGTCGCATGATGACTTTTCCACAAATGTGAATTTCTTCTATAACATCTTTTTTTTCGCCTTAAAAAAAAACTAATTGCATATTTTATATAAAAATCTTATAATTATTGAATTTCTGTAATTAAAAAAATAGGTACTCTTTTGATGGTTTTTCCAAATATTAAGCGACCGTTAAGGGGTTAAACAGTATTTGAAAATAGTTAGATTCAAAAAGTCATCAAAAGTTTTTTTTTTTTTTTTTTTTTTTTAGAATAGAGGCTTTAAGAAAGCTCCAAGAGATATTTAACTTTAAAAGTGAATTTTTGAGTTTTAGTGTCTTTGTGTATTCATTGTGTTCTGGAAAACATTCCTACATTTCTCAAAATCATAAAACTGTTTATTTTTCCAATAATGATACAGTTTAGTAATAAACTTGTTTCTTTCACTATATCGGAAAAAGGAGTTTTGTTAATCTATAATAATAAATTTTTAATAAAAATGCATAATATTCAGTGACATTAGTGTGTTAAATGATACCTATTTTTATCATCTGTTACTATTGTAAAAATAATATGAAAATTATTTTAAGAAAGTATAGTTGTGAAACTATCTTAGTTTAAAGAATTTTAGTTATTCTAGTAAACTGTCTGATTGAATTTTAAAGCATATTTCTATGCAAGAGTCATGACAAATAGTAACACGTTTGTTGTGTTGGGGTACAAAAAACTTGACATACTATGGATTTTCAAATTCCATCATTTGGAAAAAGGAAATCCTAAAATATTCTATTCCCCTTCATTACAAATTGTAGGATTGGGCAAAATACGTATAATATTTATTTTACATATGAAATGTCCTCCTGCGTAAACCGAAACAGCTGACGTTTTTCACCCGTTGCTAATTTTACCAAGTGTCCCAATTTGCGTGGGACCTCCTGATTTTTAAGAGGCCCGTCCCTCGGAACCGCTACGCAGAATGACTAAAATCCCAATTTTTCGTAACCCACAAATGACCTTAAATTTTTATTCCTATTATGCTGTTCGTTAGCCTATGCCAAATGGTATGAAAGAAAAAATATTCAAAAATTATTTTTAAAAATAGCTGAAATTTTTTAGAAAGAATGTAATTTTTAAGACATGCGAATAAGAAAATTTTATGTACAAAAGCTTTATCTCCATAGACTTTAGAGAGGAATTTTTCTTATAAATTGCTGATTAAAACTATATTTTTTAAGGACACATATATGTAATTTGCGATAAACTGGCAAATATAGGTAAAAGTGAGGCAACTCAGAACATGTTTAATTTTTGTGAATTCATATGTTTATGGAGTTTCATTTATTAAATTGATAATTAATGACGTAGTTAATTTGCCAACATGTGTGAGGAAAGCTCTCGCTATATTACTAGAATGGCTTGTTCCTGAAGTAATATTGTTTCAATCATGAACATTGATTGTTCGATAAATATTCTTTGATTCTATAAAAATGTCACGCAATTTGCACCATCATACTCCTGGTAAACTCCAACATATCAATAATGTATTTTAATTGGGTTATCTCCAGGGTTGCCGGCTTTTAGCCAGGCCAAAAAAAGCCGGCCGTTTTTTTTTTTTTTTTTTTTTTTTTTAACCACTTAAAAAAAGCCGGCTTTTATTTATTTATTTATTTTTTTTTAAACCGGTTTTTATTTTTAAAAGTTAGTTTACAGCTAAATTTGGAGCATTTTTAATACACTTATAAAAACTTTCTACTAAAAAAATTTTAAATTTCTATTAAATTTTGTCAAATAAATAAGTCTTTATAACTGCTAAAGGACAACTGTGAAGGCATTATGTCTGAAAAAAAAAAAAGATATAAATATTGAAAAGGATATGTTAGACTCCAAACTGGGGTTTTGAAATTCTGTATTACATAGCTCCACATATATTACACATTTTAAAGATTATATTTAATATTAACTAA
The DNA here is from genome assembly GCA_963932465.1 of Maratus speciosus. NCBI lineage: Eukaryota > Metazoa > Arthropoda > Arachnida > Araneae > Salticidae > Maratus > Maratus speciosus. Next base: position 168,187,596 of record OZ010790.1, on the reverse strand, counting down.
ACAATGACAAAATGAAAACATTCTTATGTGTCCATATGGAGAGATTAAGTTATAAATGTTAAAAGAGAAATTAGAAAAGATATAATATTTGAGGAGAGTTTGGTGTATAAAAAATGGAGCATTTAAACAGGAAAAAAAAAACTCCTAAATAAAATTTTGAAAATCTTGTTGCTAATGATATTCATGCATATGCTATTCATAATGTTTTTAATAGTGAGGAATGGTGTTTTTATTACATGACTATGTATAATTTTAAATGTTTACTAGAAATAAAATAAGACTTGTATATTAATAGCGCTTAAAATTAAGTAATAGAACATGCGACTAAATAACCACTGTCCTCTTCAATTTTATAAAGCAGTAAAAATGAAAAAAATATGGAGGAGGAGATGGTGTTGGAGTTAAAGGTCAGTGTAAACCACATAAAGCAGTTGGTATGGCCCTTTTAAAATTTAGCTGACATATTTGCAATTCTGACTACAAATCAGTAGCAAAACCATCTAAGTTATTATTCTAGTATTAATGTCTTCATTATTCAGAAATTTGGTTACTTATTAAACTCTAGATCAATTAAATGTCATTAAAACACTTTAAAATGTGTAGTTTATAATTACAATGCTTCACTTTATAAAAGCCAATTTTGGCCAAAAAAAGCCAATTTTGGCCAAAAAAAGCCAATTTTGGCCAAAAAAAAAACCGGTTAAAGCCAATAAAAGCCACCGGCGTGGCTTTTTTAAATTTTAGCCGGCTTTTTTGCAACCCTGGTTATCTCCAATAACAGCGATATTTGCACAAAATTACCTGGTCGAAGTTTTGAAATGTTACTGAAATGAAAAGAAAAAAAATGGGGGTCATTCGATTCACGGCTGTAAATTAGTTGCTGTTATTATTATTATTATTGTAGTTTTTGTTTGTCTCCTCCAGATTTAGTTTCATCGTACAATCTTTTTCATTGGTGTGAAACACTTTCATGAAAATTACCATTCTCATACGATTGTTTCTACAAAACATGAAACATCGCTGTAATCCTCAGATTTAGTGGATAAAACTTTATAAATAGAATGTGTACCAAATATGATGGTATTTATGGGAAATAATTACCAAATTTCTCTATCAGGTACTAAAAAAAATTTCACAATTAAATTATGATCTTGTGGCGCAAGAAATCAGGTATGTCAGTAAACCGTATGTTACAACTTGATCTGCAAATATTTTCAAAATTGTGTGTATGCCATCGACAGTTCCTTTGTCATGGCCAGATTCAAAGAAAGTCCAAATGAGTTGCCCATAGTTAAGTAGCACCCTTGTCAAAACTATAGTTCACTAACTAGTTTCCAAGGTAAAAGTCGATGCAGATATTACCTTATTATGCTTAATAACTAAGCAATTCATGCCACTATATCGCATTAAAAAAAAAAAAAATAAAAAAAAAAAAATCTGACAATTAGCTGTAAAAAATAAGGTTATAACAGTGATGATAATGAATAAATATATTCATCTTTCTCTGAACTTTGTTTGCCAATATTTCTTATATCACACGCCAGATTTCCACAAAATCGCATGTACATTTTTCCACAAGATAGTGAGAGAGGGAAGGGGGGATAACAAACACAAACAGCATGTAAATAGTAGCACTATTTTGTGTAAATAAATTTAACCTGAAAAGGGTAATATATGCAGTTCAAGTACAGACCTTCACAGTTTCAAGATTTATATCTGAAAGAATGTTTAGTTTTTTCTTTTATTTTAATATTGTGTGTTAGATTTATTGTCCTATCTGGACGAGGGCCCTTTCTTCTAGCAGTAGTAAACTAAACACCACGTATGTGCCTACTCGTGTGCCATTTGTGTGCATCTACCTCGTCGAATATAGGAGAAAAAAGTGCTTGTTTGAAAACTGTAACTTAATTTCATTTTTAATAACTTTTTAATTATTTTTTATTTTATCAACACCTGACATCGCATAACAATAAAAACATTTGTTCGCTACAACCACTACCGTCGATTTATTGTCCTACCTGGACGAGGGCACTTTCTTCTAACAGTAGTAAACTAAACACCACGTATGTATCACTCAAGTTTGTTCTCATATTTTTTGTTTCTTATCTTTTGTTTTGTTTCAAAAATTACGAATAAACTAAATACGAATATGAGAAATTTTAAAAATTGTTTTAATGTCAAATTAAAGGTACCTCTCCCTTAAATATGGTCGTGGGAGGATTTTTTTTTTTTTTTTTAAGCGATACCGTTTTTCTATATAAATTGTTTAAAATGTGCAAAATGGACATGTGAATTCTTGGACATGTCGAATTAATTATTCAAAGATATCTAGATTTTTTTAAATGTAAAAAAATAATTAAGTAATGAAAATAAAATTAATGAGATACACTTTAATAATTATTATGTTTTCTTTTTACATTTATGTTATGTGAATTGGATTGTATTCTAATATTTTATGTATTATTTTTTTCTTTTATATATTTTTAGTGGTTGCCTGTTTGTAATAGCGTTTTTTTTTTTCTTTTCTTTTCTAGGTAAGTAAATCTATCATCATGAAACTTAGCAAGAAAAAATATGCCAACTGGTTTTGATTCGTGAAAATAAGTAAATTTTCTCTTTTATGTTTAAGTTAAGGCTCAAATCTAAATGTCCTACTGTCTAACACGTTCACGAAAAGTATTGTTATTGAGATTATAAGGAATCGAAAAGCGTTTTAATTTTTCTATAAAAGTAACATATCTGTCCAAAGATGACATCAAAGCTAGCGTTTTCAATCTATTTTGGGGATTTGGCAAGGGCAACGACAGAATGATTGCTGTCAAGTAGCAATCAGCTACAACTCAATTGAATATCATTTGATCGAATAAATCATTCAATTGAATATCATTCAATCGAGTAAATTCGACACATCGAATTTATAGGAAAACTGTGGACGCTTTTGAATCCTTAGGCATTAGAATTACCATCAAATAAGAAAGAAAATGGATTCGTTAATACAGGAACATTTACGTTATTGAGCAGGTAAGAAATTTTTTTGAGAACATTCTTGTTCTTTTTACTACGACTTTTGTTCTAAAGGAAAAATTTTAAATGCGATTTTGTTTAAAATATTACAAATCAACTATATTTTAATTATATAGATTAATAATAAAAAAAAACGATTTTTTGTCAATTTAAAAGCCCTTTATTGTTAACAATATTTTTAGTTTGTCATCGTATAAATTATCACTAAATAGTTGAAATTTTGATATAACCTTAAGAAATCGGTTGTCTTAAAAAAAAAAAAAAAAAAAAAAAAAAAAAAATATATATATATATATATATATATATATTAAATATATTTCTTTTGACAATATGTTCTACATTCTTCTTTCACAATTTCTTTTGTGTTTATTTATGCCTGGTGAATTACAAATAACAATATGTGCAAATGGTTTTTTTTTTTTTTTTTGCCCACTGTAGTATGTCTTTTTATTAAAAAATTGTCATTTTATTTTTTAATTATTTTGCAGCTTGTGCACCCGCTTTAAAACACGAACTTTAAAGGTAACCAACCTTTAATGGCAAAGGTAGTATAAATTATGGCTTTTGGATTATTCTAACTTCACTGAATAGCTGGTATTTCCCAAATTGTCTTTAAAAAAGGGTACTAAACAAGAAAAAACCTTTTCTCACCGTCTACTTCTGTTTTTGCTGACCTCTTGTATTTTTTAGTTGAGTTTGTTTTAACATTTCACATGCAATTTAACATTTCACGCACATACTCCAGTTTCAGCAGTCCGTTTGCTCGTTGCCAAATTTATAGGGAAGGAATGTTAACGGAATTTAATCAGTTAATGCCGCTGGAGGCTATTAAATATCCGAGATCGTAGGCGCTCGAATAGTTAGTCCAATTGAATTACAAGAAGCTGTCCGGTCGTGATACTGCTGCGTAACCGTGCAGAAATTTAATTTTATATACTACTACTGCCCGCATTCTCAGGCGTAATGTTAAAGCTCCATGGAGAGTCACTGTGAAACTTAATATGGTGAACCATTCGATTAACTTGTTAATAAATAAATAGTTAGTTATAGTTCATCGCCTTCTTCTATGGGTGTTTCATGTTGCACTAAAATTGTTAGAATGTGTTTAAGTTAATTGAATATCGAGATTTAGTTCTTGGATATAATTGTATCTGTATTGATGTCATTTTCTTATGAAAATTTAAACGAAAAATACTTTTTATTGGTATAAATTGTGTTCGAGACTGTCATTTAAAAGTCCTGAAAATAGAATACTTGCGTCGATGAAAATGAAATTTTTAAAAGAAAGCATGTATTTTAATTTTTAAAGCTGGATTTTTTTTTTTTTTTTTTTTTGCAATGGCATCAGAATGACGTCAATTTCAAAGTCATTTTATCAATCTGCAAAACTAGGCACTAACAATCTTCAACGAACGATATACTCTCATCTTTGAAAATGAAGTTAATTTTCAATTAGAAATTTGCAACGTCTTGCTATAATATCATAAAAATTAACTAGTTTTAAATATGTAATTTTTAATTAACCTACCTTATTAAATATAATTTTCTATTATAGACAAACGCCGGTTGCTGATTAGCTAGTGATAATTTAAATGATGTTGTGATGTTATTGTTCTGACCTCATTGAGTAATTAATATTTTGCTGCTAGTCTTGAAAGAAAACAAAAGGGAACTAACCACGAAAACATGATCTCTCCCCTTGTTTTTGTTGCCCACTTATATTTTGTAATTGAATTATTATTAGCATTTCACATGCAATTTAACATTTCACGCTTATACTCCAGTTTTAGCGGCCCATTTTATCATATCCAAATTCATAGAGAAGGAATGTTACGAAATTCAATCATATAATACCGCGAATCCGTACTGCTGAAGGCTTCGAAACATCAGAGATCGTAGTTGCTCGAATAGTTAGTCCTATTGAATTACAGGAACTTGTGCGGCCGTAATATTGCTGAGTAACCGTGCAGAAATTTAATTTTATATACTGCCCGCATTCTTAGGCATAATGTTAATGCTCTATGGGAGTCAGTTAGTCAACGTTAAACTTAATATGCTGAACCATTCGATTAACTTGTTTATAAATAAATAGATAGGTATAGTTTATCGCCTTGTTCTATGGGATTTTGATGATACACCTAAAATTGTTAGAATGGTTTATGCGAATTGGATGTCGAGATTTGATTCTTGGGATATAATCAGGATTATTATTAGTGTTCGACCGAAACAAGTTTAAGACCGAAACCGAATTTCGGTTACCTTCCTAGTTTCGACCGAAAACGACACACATATATGCGCCCCTGTTCGGAAACTTTATCTCCAAGTTGGAATTTTTGTGCTTCTTCTAAGCTTCTAATTTTCGTTTGAAATAAGGTACAATTTATCAATAACACAGAAAGTTTTCTTAATTTTACGAATTTCATCTAATTAAACAAATTGGAAATTGTACGTCAAACGTGGCAAATGAGGTAGTACGTTCGCACTATAACTAGTTTAATAAATATTCCGATCTTGGTGCAATAACTGTTGCACTCTTATGCAAAAATGCATAAATACAAAATTTATTACGATTCTATATATTAACACTATGCCGTCCGGCGACATCACAGTGGTGACGCACGCAAACTAGCGGTCAACGGCCGGTGACACCACAGTGGTGTCGTGCGCAAATTAGCTGTCAACGGCCGGCGACACCACAGTGGTGTCGTGTGCATAGCATTGTAACAACCGAAGAAAAACTCGAAGACCTTTCTGATCCTGAGTTGCCGGACTAGTTTTGGCCCAGCGTTTGTCCACGCTCCACGCCTAGAATGGTCAATTGATGATCGCCTGCTCTTGCCTTACATCTTGGAGACTGTTTTGCTGCGTACCACATGAAAGAGAAATACTAAGTACCAAAGAAAATGCAAATAAACAAATATATAAAAGAAACAAATTTTGTATTTATTTGCATATGTATATCTTCGAAATTTCATGAAAGTAGGGGAACAGGGTTGAGAACTTATGAGAACTAACGATGAGATTAGTAAAACTTAACAATTTATAATCTCCCGATAATGTCAAGAACGGCCGGCGACTAGTCAACTGATCCGAATTAGCACTGCCGGAACCAAGCGAATAAATATTTACGAATCGTGCGGACGGCAAAGTGTTAAATTCAGTAATACGTAAATAATAGGACTCCATCTTAAATAGGAAGTCATCACCGTGGCAACCTAGAATCATTACCTATCGTGAAGTATCATTGAATTAATTACGTGTCATGGGATTTAATAGAATAATGAAAACTTTTATCTATATCTTTTTAAGTTTTGATTCGATTTTCATAAAATTTGAAATGACTCGACAAAATTCTGCAACGATTATATATATTAAATTTCAAACCACTCGGCTGAGTAGTTTTTGCGCTGTTATTAATTACATACGTACTTCAAAATGTTTTAAGTATGCATATCACGTTTTACCTTTTATAATGACTTTTGTAAATGATCACCAGCTGTTTAATTCTGTACTTTTATTCTGCCCTAGAACGCGTTCAAAACACTTCTGCGATATTGAAACGAAAAATTCCCTATTACTATTAAGTCTGCAGATTTTAATGACCACGTGGAAATCGCTTTAAAAAAATTGTCATATATGTACAGTAGACTCTCTCAAATCCGCACTGCTTGGGACCAGAGGTTGTGCGGATCTTAGAATTTTGGGGATTTCTGGTCATTGATTTCTTTACATTTTTTAAACAGTAATTTGAATGTAATAATGCAATCAAAATTACAATGAATGCTTACAATATACTAAAATATTAAAATAATTATGTAAAGTAATAGTTTAAAAAATTATTAAATTATTAAAAGAATAGGCCATGGAAATTAATAGTGTATTATTAAATATGCATAATAAAAGGACTAAAAAACGGAAATACTACTGGCAATCTAGACGTCAGTACTATTTTCGTTTTTTTATGGGAATTTTTACCCATAAATTGCCAGTACTATTTCCGTTTTTTTACGGGAATTTTTACACATAAATTACAGAAAAATTTCCGTTTTTAATCTGAAAAACGGAAATTTTTCTGTAATTTATGGGTAAAAATTCCCGTAAAAAAACGGAAATAGTACTGGCGTGTAGATTGCCAGTAGTATTTCCGTTTTTTAGTCCGTTTTTTTTTTTTTTTACAGTGTAACTCATATCAAAATCATAAAATAAGGAAGCTTTATTTCAGATTTAGTCAGACTTAATAACTAAAAAAAGCTTGATTAATACATAAATATATTTAGTAAAAAAGATTGTGACTACGAAAGATATCAGCAATACCTTGTATTTTTTCAGAAATAAATTTTTATTTTCTTCATGAAAAATCGTGAGTTCAGTCATATTAATGAGAATTACGTTTAAAATATGGACTGAATAATATAAAGTAAAAAAAAAAAAAGTGTGTAATTTTAACCCTACATCTGAACTGAAAGTTTCATTGCTTACATCTGTGATGATGTGTGGATTTTAGGGTTGCGGATTTGAGGGAATCTATTGTATTGAATCGTTATAAACAGTGAAGTTCATAGCAGTGAATAAACAGGTTCTTATTTAAGCCAGTACAGCTCAAATAGATGAGTGATGTTGAAAATTCCGTAAAGGAGAAATACGTGTCAGGAATACAGATAGTTTTGGTCCCGGCCGAATATTCGACAGTATTTTCGCCGAAACTAAGATTTTGTGCTGAAAACAACAACGAAACCGAATATTCAGTCGAACTCTAATTATTTATTATTTATACTATATTAATGTCATTTTCTCACAAATATTTAAGATTTTTTTTTTTCCCCTCTGTGAATAAATGGTGTTTAAGAACCTGTGTTAGTACCGCGAAGACACTTACAGGCTAATGTTAAACCAATGACAGTGTTGTTTTCAAATTTCTCGTTTGAATTTTACTATTTCTAAATGACTTTTTTACATAGGATATCGGAAGTCGCTATCGAATCGCTTACGTTCGTTCTTTTTCGATTTTGATTGTAATTTTTTCCCCCTTTCACTTTCGGAACCGGTTTCGAAAGTAAAAGACTCGGTTAGATATCGACTTCAGATATCCTGTGCAAAAAAAGTCATAAACAATTTAAAAATGCAAATGAAAAATTTAAACAGAACGCTGTCATTGGTTTAATTGCGAATGTGTTCGTGTTATTAGAGAAGGCACTCAAAGGGCACTCAAAGGGCCTGGAAATGTAATGCTTTTGGCGATGAAAATGAAAAAAAGTAAAGCATGCGTTTTAATTCTTAAAACCGGAATATTTTTCTACTATATCATCAAAATGACATGAATTTCAAATGCTTGTCATTCTTTCAGCTCAAAAATTATTGGCTAACAATGTTCAGGGAATGGTGTTAACTCTCTTATCTGAGAATGTCATAATTGAAAGCGTGCATTTTCATTAAGAAAATTACACCATTTTTCTGTAATATCAGTAAAATCATCCAAATTTCATATAATTTTTTTAATTTTCGTTTATTCGAACCTTGTTAAATATAATTTTCTACTTATGTGAAGTTTAATAAAAGTAATATTATAATTCTCTTTTAAATCTATACTAATAAAAGAAATATGCTTGCATGTGTGTCTGCGATAGCTAAGAAAATCTACCGCACTTAGAGGGTTGAAAATTTGGATGAGGTAGTCCAAAGCAGATTCTAATGCACCCAATGCTCAGATTTTCCATTTTTGGATAATTAGCCAAGATATTAATTAACCCCCGCAATTAATTCTATTAATCCTTTCAAAAATACTCGCGAATTCCGTTTTTCCTGCATTTAATAAACAAATTAAAAAAAAAACCCGACTGCGTAAAAAGCGAACTAATTATTTCTCATCAATGTGAAACTATTTTTTTTCAATTCCTACTATTAGCTCACACTCTCGCTATATATAACTTGTTCAAATTTTCAATCGTTAATAAAATACTTATTATTCATCCAATCAAGCTCAAATAAATTTTGTAAAACTTGTAGTGGAATATTAACATTATTGAAACACTTGTAGTGGTGTTTTTTTCGAATATTAATTCATTAATTAAATTAATTAATTTTCAATAATCGAGAGAGACCTCTTCTTGATCAAGGTACTTTAAGACCGAGAGATCCCTCTTCTTGATCAAGGCATTTTAAGTGCCACTCAAGAGAAAAGAAGAATGGGAGAATAAAAAATTCTCTTATTGACCTATGTAGGAATTGACTTAAAATATTTTTTTATATTACTTGTTTGCATTACTTACCTATTTTTTTATTATTATTTATTTATTTACTTGTATAGATGACTTTTAAGTTGTGTTTAATTGTTATTTCCTATCTATAAACACTGTTTTGATGAGGTCTATACATGTTTATGATGGTTAGAGTTACAGTAAAGGTAGAGATCCTACCTACACAACTTCCAAATTGTATAATATTTTAACGGAGCTTCTGACTGTAAAATAGTCAATGAAGCATCGTCTTCATTTTGAAAGACCTATCCAATGATATGCCACTCAGCAGGGTGCGTACATTTTTTTTTCGTCTCTACCGCCATTTTGTATTTTACGGCCACCATTTTGAATTTATAAAAACAAAACCTAGCCTATAACCACCGGACCGTTAAGACGAATTGATAGAGACCTCATTCATTAAAATCCATCCAGCCGTTGGGATGTTTCGAGGGTATAAAGAAATCCACATACACAGATTACGCGTGAAACGCATAAGCCTTCTTTTTAGTCGGGTAAAAATATAAAATCATTCAACGCTTATTTTATGTAATATTTAAGGCTATAATCACGGATCCGGGAAACGTCAGGCGGGTCATCTAGTGTAGAATAAAATTACATTTCCTACATTCCCTCACCCCGCTCCTTTAAAATCGAAAGGGAAATGCGAATTTCACTCATCTGTTGGTAGTTTAACCCTCCATCGGTCGTAACTCTGGAACTCCCGAGCGGGCCAATGCGCCTGACAGATGCCTGTTAGAAAATCACCATTAGCAATTAATTGCCTGAATTTTAATGCTCTTAAAGGGATAAGTGATCTTTATTAGGATGTAAAAAGAGAGAATATTTCAAATTTAAATTAAAAAATCTCGTTTATTACACTCAAAGTAAATAACTCTGAGCGCTACAATGGCGGAGAGGATAAAGGAAATAATTCTGCTGTACCTGTCTGGCCTATTGCGACCGACGGAGGGTTAAATAAATGATGTCTTCTTATTATTCGAACCTCATTCAATAGTTGAAGTTTCGCTGATAGTCTTATCCCAGCTAAGTTTAATTAAGAATTGCACCTGGAAATTTGGGGGGAAATGAAAAATGGCTTTTCCTTATTTTGAAATAATTTTTTTAAATATTTCCGGTGGGAATTCAGTGTTACACAAACGCAATTGCTTGCCCCTCAAAGGTTTAAAAGAAAAAGGGAACTAATTCCAATAAGCTTTATTTTTGTTGGTCTTTCTGTTTTCGTTGCCCACTTATATTTTTAGTTGCGTTAGTTTTAACATTTCATATAACATTTCACGCACATACTCCAGTGTTAGCAGTCCATTTGCTCAATGTCAAATTTATAAGGAAAGAATGTTACGGAATTTAATCAGTTAATGCCGCTGGAGGCTATTAAACATCCGAGATCGTGGGCGCTCGAATAGTTAGTCCAACTGAATTACAGGAAGCTGTTCGGCCGTGATACTGCAGCGTAACCGTGCAGAAATTTAATTTTATATACTACCACCCCGCATTCTCTTAATGCTTCATGGGATCCAGTTGTTCAACTTGAAACTTAATATGGTGAATCATTCGGTCAACTTGTATATAAATAAATAGTTAGAATATCCTGTAGGAGCATAGTGGTATATCTAAAATTGTTAGGGTGAATTAAGAGAATTGAATGTCGAGATTTGATTTTGGACAATTTTCGGCATGTGATTCATGCATCTTATCTATATCCTAAAATTTAAAACATAATGTGTCTTTACATGTAAGTTCTAATATTTCTTTTAACTCTTCGCATCCTTATACAATGGTACCAGGTGTGACAAAAATGTTATAAATGAACGAAATACAGTAAACTCCGTCTAAGGCGGAATCGATCGGGACCGAGAAAATTTTCCGTAGTACACAATATTCCACCTTAGACAAATTTTACACTATGTCTATGGATTCGTAGGAACTTGAAAATCTTTCCGAGTTAGACAGATTTCCGTCTTACACAGAGTCCGCCTTTATTGTATTATCCATTTATTTATTTTTTATGCATTTATTTGTACGTCAGACAAGTGTTCGGGGGGTAAATTTGACAGTAGCTGGTCAAAGAGAAATTTTAATGGAAACATGAATAAGTGACATAAAGGTTACATCAATGCAAAGAGACTCTAATCCAGCCATACTCGACCTGCGGCCCAACTGCCTTTTATGTGTGCGGCCCGATACACGTAATCATTAATCCATGTTTATATATCTAATTGAGATGCGCATAAAAGTATTTCAGACCTTTACTGTTGTTGTATATATTTTCGTGTGAAGACAAAATATGCCCCGTTATTTATAATTAATTAATTTAAAATTATATTAAAACATCTTAAATGCTGATTTTTTAGTCAAAAGTTATTTTTTACATATAGTCCTATTTGTGCTACAGTATTGTGTACATTTATTATTCAACACAAAATCAAACAGTATTCCAAATTAATTAAATTTGCGCTATAGATTTCTACAATGGGGAAAAAAGTAGGAAGTTTTTTCATGGAGCAAAAAAGTGATTTATTGGAGAAAATCTTCAGATTTTTTTTCTTTTTTCTTTGAAATTTTGCATTTTTTGTATTAATACGTTTTATAGTACTTTCTAATACTGATTTTTAGGGTTGAGCATTTGGCGCGGAAAAAATTGGCACCAAAAAGTTTTACACTACTACTTCCTAACTACAAATTTCGCTGCATTATTTTTACATTTCTGCAACATTTTCAGTAGAAATGTACAAGAAAGTTTATTATTGGTGGTTTTGGTAACATTCCTTCCCCGACAAACGTTCAAACCCTACTGGTAATATTAACTTTGTATAATGCTTTGTTACACTACTTTCGTTATCTTACTATTTTAATTACTCCATTTTTTTTTTTAGTGTGTTGCTGCCCGCCTATTATCGTAAACATATGTATGCGGCCCGCGAGAAAAAAAAGGTTGAATATGGCTGCTCTAATCAAATAAACCACTCTGGCAGCCATAATGGTTTTAAGGCTGTTCTCAAATCCGAAGCTACTTTGTGACACATTTCTGAATTCATTTTTGTTCGAAAATGTATGAAATTAGCAGGTTTTCTTATTCAGAAACTACGTAATCGAATGGTGCTTTCCATATTTCGGTAAAGGGAGAAGATTTTTCACAGAATCCTGTCGGAGTGGGCGTTTTGAATTGAATTCCCGTGAAAAGAGAGAAAATCTTATCGTCAGCGTCACGTGACAAGAATCGCTTTATAACTCGATAAGTAATTTATTTATCAAAAAGTGAAAAACGTTATTCATTTTCAAATCGCTTCAAAAGTCAGGCCTGCCAACTTTATCCCCTACGTTTAAAAACGATTCAGAAAATGTGAGTTTCGCGTTGTTGAGCAGATAATTTAAGAACCACCTTAAGGTAGCTTGAACCCTATTCTCCACTTGGGTTCGAGACTGCAAAAATTCGTCTGCTTGGGAATAACATTCATAACCGCGCTATTGAAAAGCATTGTGTTTAGAAAATTTATGCTTATATTTTATTTTATATGGAGCTTTAGACCTTTTCAGGGGCATGTATAGGTTATACATAAGTTCTTTTCCCTGTTTTAAAGTATGCATATATTTTCATTTTATCAAAATAAAAATTTTAAATTTTAGTTAATACGTATATATGGATTTTAATTAATATGTATGTATATAAGTATTGATCGAAAATAATTCGTACAAAATGAATCTGCAGTATTTTACGCATGCATTTACCTGTATTTCTGCTGCATCAACTGACGCAATAAGGTAAACAAACGCGCTAGCCACTATTTTTACACCACGTGATTCCCACTGTGACGTCACAAGAATACTGTCCATTCTGTCGGTCACTTGGTCTTTGTGATACTACCAGTGCGTTTGGTTAAACGCTCTACTAACTACGCGGCACACAAAATAATCCATATGATTGTATTCTAGGCATTAGGAGGGCAAACGTTGTGATCACGACATGCCCCTAACACAGGGATCTTGAAAAATTCCCTGAACGTTGTTTGTGGCCACATGGCACAAATACCGAAGAATAATCTTCACCTTTTGTAAGGTTCGTGTTGCTTGTATGACGCCCGGTTATCTACACGAGGGATATAGGCCCGAGAGGGGCGTGCCCTTCGTGGGAGTCTTTCTTCCCGTATTTACGCAAGGATATCCAAGGTTCGAAGAAAACCACGAAAAACTCGGAACGATTAGGCCGACGGGCGCGATTAGGTTCGAACCCAGCACCTCCCGCCTACCAGACCAGCTTTGAGAGCAGAACCTCTCGGCCACTGGATTTATGTAAGGTTCGAACGTTTTTTGCTCAGCGGTACCTTTCATGTAGTCAGGCTCTCTCTTTTATATGGTCAATCTCCAGAAGCTTGTCTAAAGGTCCGCGGAGGCGATGCCTGACATGTTTATCACCGCCTGTTTCTTTTGTTGAAATTTCTTTTTTCTTTTGTTGTTGACCTCAGAACCTTTGGAAAAGAAAGGCCAGGGGAATGATTTACGAGTTTATGTTGGGGATTTTTGAAATTCAATATAAACGAATTTTCACATATTGCCCCTCATTATTGCACTTCGTATCTTTTTTTTTCCGGTGTTCCGGAAGCACCGAGTGACTCTCTTGATTGCAGAATCCATTTACCAACACGAATCATCGTGGTGAAAGTTATTCTTTTTCCATATTCTCGTGCCTTCTACTCTTTCTTTTTCCCTTACTTATGGTATCAGTAGTGCATCTGAAACGAAACATTATAAACATATTTAGAATGTCACAGTTATCAAAACCAGGGCTGCGGAGTCGGAGTCAGGCTCATTTGTGAGCGAAAGAGTCGGAGTCGGATCTGTTAAAATTCCCGGAGTCGGAGTCGTCCATTTTACAAGCAGGGCTGCGTAGTCGGAGTCAGGCCTATTTTGGAGCGAAAGAATCGGAGTCAGATCTATTAAAATTCCCGGAGTCGGAGTCGTCCATTTTTTCTCACCGACTCCGCAGCCCTGATCAAGACAATACACAATTTTATACTATTTATTAAATGTCAAATTTAGCCCGAGCACCCTGTATTGTCTTTCGTTTGATATTTTATTATTGTTATTATTATTTATGGTTTGTAGCGCGAGTAATGCTTTTTTAAGTAGGATGTATTCAAGAATTTGGCTTTTAACTTAAACTGTGCTATTTATTACCAATAGATAGATGTACTAAACGAGTTGTTTGTCCAAATGAATTACAGTAAGTTGTTCTCCCCTGATACTGTTGCGTATCCGTGTAGAAATTTAATTTTACATACTACCCGCATTCTCGGATTCTAATGCTTCATGGGAACCATTTAGTCAATTTGAAACTTAATATGCTGAACCATTAGGTTAACTTGTTTATAAATAAACAATTAGAATATCCTATAGGGGTTCGAGTTCAATGACATTAAAATTCTTAGATGCAGAACTCCAAATGTACCGGAGCAAACCGGAACGATGTTCCGGTTCGTGAAATTGTGACAAATATTGTTCCGGTTCGTGAAAGTATGGAAAATATTGTTCCGTTTCGTGGAATTACCTATTAAAAATATTATTACAGTTTCATAGATATAGCTTCTATGCTCTCTGTAACTTTTTTTTTCTTCTAATTATTTAAAATCTTGAATGCGTTTTTTTTATTTGGTTTTTCTACGGTTAAATATAAATTTGCTATACAGTAAACTCCCGATTATCCGAGTTAATAGGGAACAAGCTCACCTCGGATAAGGAAAAAACTCGTATAAACCGAATTTACACAAATCGTCACGAACTAAGGAGATGAAATATAAATTTTCACTTAATTCAATCCATTTTAGGGTACTAGTAACCTTTCTTTGATGTATATTTCCGTTACTTTTAAGAAATACCGGGAATGAAATTGTTCTTTTCAATCGAACTTATACCTTTGGAATGGATCATTTTCTTCTGATGGACTGATGGCTTCCATTATGATGAAACAGCCATTATAAAAGAAGTGTTAAGTGAAGATGAAAGAGCAGCCGTAAAAAAAGTTAGAACTCTGATTTTCTGGTCAGAATGGGGGAAAAAATACGGCCATTTTTTTAAAATTATTAATGTAATTAAATCCCCCCCCCCCCTCTCCTCCCAAAAAAGTGCACATGGGTCAGTTTAAAGAAAAGGTTTAGCTTGTACTTAGGTGATCAATATTCTGGAGTATATACAATATTTATCATATTTATCTAAAACTCATTGTGTAGTCTATTAATACCTTATATTCTATATGGAATGCTGATCAAAAAGTTTCTGAGAAAACAGAACATTTTTTTTCCCAAGAGAGAATAATGAAACATCAGAAAATGCGTAATAGCATTTTATATGGTATTCTGATTAAATACAGAAACGATAATGAGACCCTAATGTGATATAATGAGATTGTTAATAAGTATGATGGAAATTTTTCCGTTTGATTCTCTCTCATCGGCTGTGCTATTAAATCATTTTAAAAATTCTGCGTAAGCGAAACTGCGGAATGTCCAAGTGTCAGCACTTGCATTAAATATCCCTGACACAATCAAAAAAGGATTATTTTTTTAATTTGAAACAGATGTTAATTAGCATTAGAGCAAATTTTTCTGTTTGGCTTTGAATACCATTTGTTGTTATTATCGAAAATACATCATGATGTTGCTTTTATGTAATTAATAGTATATTCCCGCGCTATAAATATGCATTTAGATGCTGTGTAAAACTCTTTATTTAACTAATATAATAACTATATTAATAATATTCGACATTGCTAACTAAATGATTTTTTTCCTCTTTTAAACGGTTTAGTTGTCGCAGAATTAAATTATGTGATATGTACTAAATAGAAATTCGTGGAATTTCGTTTGTCTGGCTGTTGCTTATTATAAGGACTGTCAACACATATTCATGCTTCTGCTTCTGTGTAATTAATAATGTACTACGTGACGATGCAAAGTCCCTACATAGGTAGGCGCCCCTGGCGGTAAAAAGTGGAATTAAAATATGTAAAGCAATATGTAAGTGCATAAACGGTGGGCACTTTCCTAACTTTTAACTCCAATTAACCTCGCCCCTCCTCCGGGGGGGGGAGGGGAGGGGGGGGGGGTTTAGAAAAATTGAAGAGCCCGGAGGGGTAAATAATATAAGACTTTTTGAAAATTTTATGATTTTTCATCTGATCCCAAGTTTTTTGCTATAAGTATGCAAAATTTCAAGTTTCCAACTTATTAGAGGCTGAGTTTAAAAAAAATCCTTAAAATACACAAGTTAGAGACCGGAGAGGTAAATAATATAAGACTTTTTGACATTTTTATGTTTTGTCCTGTGATCGCAAGTGGTCAGGTATAAGTATGCAAAATTCCAAGTCTTCAACTTAATTTAGGGGCTGAGTTAAAAAAAAAATTCTTAAAATGCACAAGTTAGAGACCGGAGGGGTAAATATAAGACTTTCAAAATTTTTTGATTTGTCGTTTGATGTGAGGTGTTAAGCTATAAGTATGCAAAATTTCAAGTCTTCAACTTAATTAGTGGCTGAGTTAGAAAAAAAAAGCTTAAAATACACAAGTTAGAGCCCAGAGGGTTAAATATAAGACTTTTTCAAAATTTTATAATTTGTCGTTTGATGTGAGGTGTTAAGCTATATGTATGCAAAATTCCAAGTCTCCAACATACAGTCGAACCCCGATTTAACGAATCGTTCAGGACTAGCAATTTGGTTCGTTAAATCGAGATTATTCGTTAAATCGGGATAATCAAAATAATATTTATATACAACAAAACAAGTTAAAGGATAGCAATAAATAAGCAGAACAATGCTCTCTTATCTTAATTATGGTGTTAAACATTTTTTTGTTTTAAGAAAATACAAATATGCTGTATAAAAATTATTTTTCTATGAAGTACTATAAATCACAAGCATTGAATTTAAAAAAAAAATCTCATTTGTTCAAATTTCATAGGTAAATTCTAAGATAACTTTTATAGATGATTTTGTTTGCTGTGTTTCAATTTCGTATTCCAAACTTTATATATATATATATATATTTTTTTTCTGAAGCTGTGAAAACATTGCCACCAACATCATGAGCCATCAAATACCGTTTCAAAGTACTATCTAAACTGCAAACTGCTTCTTTGAACGTTGCATGCTTCATTTCTATTTCATCTTCTTCATCCGATCCACTACTACTGCTATTAATAACCTCGGCGTAATGTACATTTTCGCATGTAGATGTTTCTGTGTCACAAAATACATATTTAGAAAATTAAAAATCGGAGACATTGAAAATTTTTAATAAATATTAGAAAATTTCTTCAATTTTTCATTCTTTTTCCATTGAAAATTATTCGTTAAATCGGGATTATAAATTCGGTAAATCGAAGTATTTTTGTTCCTTTTTCATTGGGACCATAAAAAAATTCGTTAAATCGGGGCTCGGCTGTATATAATTTCTGAGAACGGGCTCTGTGACGGACAGACAGAATTAGGAGTGAGACGAATAGGGTTTCGTCAGATGAACGAAACCCTAAAAGAATCTTGCAGGAGGATCAGGAGTTTTTTTTTTTTACTGTGATTCTTTATTTTAGTTTGAATTTCAAACAATAGATGGCGCTGAGAGCAATAGGTACTCGGTTTTTTGGTACTTCGGGATCCATTCAATACATTTTAATCTCCTTTTTTCGCATGAAAGAAGATAGAGGCCAAAAAATCGAGCCTGTATTTAGCGGTTATTGCTTGCAACGCCATCTGTCGATGCTATTTGTAACTAAAACTGAGAATCGCAGCATACAAACTCCTCATATCTGTCACCGTTTGCAAGTTATTGAATTTTTAAATCATCGGTCATTTTTGGGACACCTGGTATGGGGCATTCTCACAATCTTTTGACTTTCATGTCCCTGAATAATAATTTTTTATTTAATGCACTTTTTTGTGTTTTTTTTTTTATTATTATTTCATGTACTTGGGAACATCCCATTGCATGATTGCACAACAATATTAACGAGATAAATAAGTTTTGGACGATGTTGGGGGTCCAAACACGTGGAAAACTCATCTACCGTCCCGTGTCCCTGATGCTGATTTTTAAGTTTGGAGCTGTCTGGATAAAACTGTTTTAATAAAAATAATTCGATGTAATTTTTTTCTGAAACTGGAACTATTGTTTTATATAAATATGTAGCTAAAAATTAACCTGCACACATTTTTAGGGTTGATATTATTTTTTGAACTCTGTCCCTGGGTTTTAGATTTTTTATCATCCCTCTTCTAAAATTATACAGAAAATCACTTCAGATGCAGCGACAGAAATTTTTTGAAGTTTTTGCTTATGCAGAAGTATGCTAGACAAAGGATATCTAAAATTCTTTGACAGGAAATTTACTGCAGAATATAAATCATCATTTAAATATCAATTTCAAGCACCGTGGCTTTATTGGCAGTCTTACCGTCCCCAAGGTTTATTCCTGCACTTTTCGAGGTAAATTTTTAATTTAATCCAATGTTAACAACTGTTTCGAAAAATCAATGAACATTGTGGCTATCACTTAATCTTAACATGATTTTCCTAAAAATAGGTGGTAATTTTCCTTACCGTTCCATCCTTACCGTCTCTTTTTTTACCATTTCGTCCCCTTTTTTACCTTACCGTCCCTTCTTTAACACCCCTTTAAGACAATGTTATACAGAAATTCTGTATTAAAAGTACTACATTTGTATTATTTCTTATTTGAATGTCCTGTGGGTACTATGCAAATTCATTAGAAGTAAAAATTTAGAAGAAAATAAAAAGTTATAGGGGTAAAATGGTAAGGAAAATTAAACTCGCTAGTTTAACCTAAACCTCAGTTAAATAAAAAAAATTTCGCTGCTGACCACTTTTTCTTTATTTTGAATCATTAAGGCATTCGTCTATCAGATTAAAATGTTATTTTAGCAAGTTTAATTTCGCCAGATTTTTTCCCCCAAAAGTCAAAAGATTGTGAGAATGCCCCGTATATGTTCAGACTTTATGCTCAATTACAATCGATTCATTTACATTTTAAACAAATTCGGAAAATATTATTTCATACGGATCAATAACATCAACTGTTTCGGGACCGTGGGTGGATATGTACTTCATCAAAAGGTGCACACAGCACTTGTTTTCGATACCAGTAAAAAAAAAGAGTAAAATTTGCTTTGTCTAATTAAGACAGTTCTGTGACTAATAAAGTAAATTTAACTATTTAACAAAAAGTGTTGTTAAATGCGTGTAAACAATACTTGTCTCGAACGAGTATTTTTTTTTTTTTCGATCTTCAATTTTTTTATGGTAATGTGGTAAATTTTAGTAAATGTAAAATTTCTGCTACAAAAGTATTTGAAATCTTGAAGAAAGCTTTGAAAGACGACTGTTTATCAAAAACAACAGTATTTGATTTGTATAAAAGTTTAAAGATGGTAGAGAGTACATCGTAGATGATCCGCGACCTGGTAGACCAGGTCTGTCCAACCTTTCAGTTACCAGGGGCGCATTTTAGCTGTTAGCAAATAGTCAAGGGCATCATTATTCACATGACGGGAAACATACAATGTTATCTTAAATCTGTAGTGTTAGCGAAACATACTCCGTCTTATGCGATGCACATGCATCTCACAGTAATAAATACCCGTACAAAAATAAACTGCAACGGAAATATAATATGTAATACTTGTAGACAGGGCCGAAACTAAGAGGGAGCATGTGCCCCGGACGTCGAATGAAGCATATACCTTTGGAATGGATCATTTTATTCTGATGGACTGATGGTTTCCATTATTGTGAAACAACCATTATAAATGAAGTGTTAGGTGAAGATGGAAGAGCCGCCGTAAAAATTTAGAACTCTGATTTTCTGGTCAGAATAGGAAAAAAAAATGGCCATATTTTTTTTTTTTTAAATTATGGCCATCTCCTCCCCCCTCCCCCCCCCTTTCTGACCAGAAAAATCAGAGTTCTAACTTTTTACGGCTACTTTTCATCTTCACCTAACACTTCATTGATAATGGCTGTTTTATTATAATGGAAGCCATCAGCCCATCAGAACAAAATAACTCGGTTAAGCAACTCTTACAGCTCTTAACTGTATATTTCATTTTAAAAATGATCTTTAGAATATTTTTATTGGTGTCCAGCGGGGGGTCATGACCCTCGTGACCTCCCCCTTGGATCCGCCATTCTAGATTACGTAATTCAGTATTACATATTTTAAATTTTAGAATAAGTCAGGTATTAGAAATTTAATATAATTCTCTGTGTAAAATACTTTGCGGAAGAGTGGGAGAGGGACGCCAAAATCCATGTTTGCCCCGGGTGCAAAAAAGGCTAGTTTCGGCCCTGCTTGTAGAACTGCATTCCCTGAGAGAATATTAACTCAAAAACTTTTGCAGGATATGAGATCAAAACCGCAATGCTGCCTACAATAGAAAAACATGCAAATGTTAAAAATAAAACATTTTTTAAATGGATTTTTAGGCTTAAAAAAGCTAGTAACAGGAAACATTCGAAAGGCACACACGCGTCTTATACGATGCATACGCATCTCATAGGAATAGTCATGCCCATGGAAAATGGCAGAAAAAATGTATAAATATAGTAAATTTAGAATTATATTTCCGTTAAAAAGGCTCATCTCAAAAACTTCGTTAGGATAAAGTGCCAAAAACGTTGATGCAGCATTGAACATAAAAAAAAAACATGCAAATATTAATAAAACGGGAAACTTTCGAAAGAGCGCCAAGAAATCCTCCAAATGGCGACATGGCGCCCGCGGTACCTGGTTGGACAGCCCTGTGGTAGACCATCCACTTCGATTAATAGTCAAGATATTCATAAGATCAACGAATTTGTGCTTAATAATCATCGTTTGACAATAAGTGACATTATTGAACAAGCTCCTACATCATTTGGTTCCTGTCAAGCAATTTTAAAATATCATTTAGGGTTGCGACGTATCGCTTTTCGAATTGTTCCAAGAACTTTGAATTTGTTCTAAAACCGTGCTCAAATGGTCCAAGAGATGCTCTCTCAAGAAGATTCTTTTTTTAAACGCATTATTGCCGGTGATGAAACTTGGATGTATGCTTCTGATACAGATTCAGCTCAACAATCAAGTGAATGGCTCTTGAATGGTGAAGTAAGACTGAAAAGACCACGTCAAATTCGCTCAAAAATATCAAGTTAAAGATGACTATTTTCTCTGATTGTCGTGGTGTTGTGCATTATGAATTTCTACCAACTGACCAGACAGCCAATAAAAATTATTAGAGTTCTTGGCGCCGTTTGCGTGAAGCACTTAGTCGAAAACGGCCTGAATGTGGCTAGAAAACATATGTTTTGCACCACGTTAATGCTTCTTCTCACAATGCAATTATTATTCGTAAATTTTTAACCAAACGTTGAACAAATACAGCTCCCCAAGCACCGTATTCACCTGATGTGGCACCTTGTGAATCTTTCTTATTTCTAAGGTTGAAATTACCTCTTTGTGGTCACCGTTTTGAGACCCTTAATTCGATAAAAGAAAATTCTTTGCGAACTCTGAAGGAGTTTCACAAAAACGACTTTAAGGCATGTTTTGATGATTGTAAAAAACGAAAGTGCATTGCAGTCGGAGTAGATTAGATTACTTTGAAGGAGAGGCAATAAATTGGTACCTTTTGTTTTATGCTACCATTACGGGTACTTATTGATTTCGTAGTACTTTATTTATTTTCGATGTCATATAAAATCAAACTCCTGTTCATCATCCGCGCACTCCACACTATAGCGGTTTGGGATTCCGTAACTTGAACTGGTTATAACTTTGTTGGCAGTATAGCAGGGGTCGGAGCATATAGGAAAAATTTTATTGGACATTATTTATAAGAACAATAAAATTTGTCCTATATGTTCGACCTGTACGTATAGTGATATCATAAAAAATTTTATTTTCTTAATGAAAAATACAAATCAATGAGGCATGTTTTCGAAAAACACCGATATTTGAAATTTTATTCATGAGAATTCGCACTAAAGTTGAGTGCACAGGTTAGGAGAGCGACTCAGCACTTAATTTATTTTAACCTCTTCGGTCCCTGGATCCCCATACGGGGACCTCTGTTCTTTTTCTTATAAAAACTAAAATGTCCGATTTTTTTACATTTTCACATCACTTCTGAATGGCTGAATGTCCTTTGAGTTCAAAGGAAACAAATGACAGCATCTAAGCTGATTCCAACATAAAATAGATGTTATTTTCATCTGAATTTGCAAAATGCCTAGAAATGCCCAAAAGAGAGTATGACAAAGAAAATGAGAAATTTTCATAAGTATTTAACTTAGATCTTTTTTAATAAAAAAATTTGAGGATTTGTGGATTATTTACTTGTTTAAAGCTCTTAAATTTGTGATTGAGTTAATTTAGGTTAATGGTTATTAAATTGATGCTTTTAAGGGGGTTTGTAGTTTAAGACCCATATTCTTTAACCTAAAGGACCAATTTCAGAAAATATATTTTTTCTGTCATTTACGATGTCATTTTGTTTGGAAAAAACCAATGAATAAGCATTTATATTATTATTTTAGCTTCGAAACTGAAGAGGTTAACCTGGTTTGTTCTACTATGTAATAATAATATACTATTAAGTTTGTACTATACGTAGATTCTGTAATTTCCAAAGTACTTATCAGACAAATATAGTAGGCTTCATTTCAGTAAGTCCCATACGAATTTTTGAACGTTGTACTTTGACAATAGACCAGGGGCTCTTGAAGGGATATTTTGGAATTTTTGATCGCGGTTTAGCAAGCCAAATAAGGAAATGCTTATATTATTTTCTACCTAGCAAGCTAAATTGACATGGCATAGAGATTTTTAGCGACTACCATATATGGTCATGGAAGCATTGCAGATATGAATCGAAACTAAAAATCATAGCAGATGGCTTTATAACGGCTAATTTAAGAGGGGTTTTATATACATTGCGATAAATAAAGATAGGGGTTGTATTTAAATAACTGTGGTTATGCTGTAGGTTATAAAGATATGATTGCATGATTTTGAATGAAGTTAGAAGTTAAATAAAAAAAGGTAAATTTTAGGATATAAAAAGAGAGGGGTGATTTTATTAATATATGATTTTTGATATCATAATAATAATAATAAAAGTTGATTCTTCTAAGTAAATCCAACGATCTCTTTTTTTATTCTGTGCCATTCCATGAAAAACGGACAAAATGTCCTGCACGTGACGCTTACGTAAATACCTATATCTATTAACTTATAAGTTGTTGGAATGTAAACTATACATTAAAAAATAACAAAAAACCCTAAATTTTAGTATTAGCATAGTGTTTTTAATTTGGGGATACAATAACTTTGTTAAAACAGCAATAATATGTAGAAAAGCAGTCCCACACGTGATATGAAATGGCAATTTGATAGGTTTCGAAATCTCCACATTTTAAACAGCCTACCTAAGTAAGCTGCCCGTTTTTAATAGGTTTGAAAATCTCCACATTTTAAATCCTAGACCTAAGTAATCTGCCTATTTCAGGGACATTCCGGGAAATACGGGCAAAATGTCTTGAACGTGACACTTACATATTTACCTATATCTATTATCTTATAAGCAAGGCTCGAAACGGAAAAATCCACGAACCGGAACGATATTTCAAAATTATTGTCGACTAAGTACAGTAAAGTCCCGATTATCCGAGTCCCGCTTAACAGAGTTTCCGCTTTAACCGAGTTATTTTCTTCTGATGGATTGATAGCTTCCATAATAATAAAACAGCCATTATAAATGAAGTATTAGGCGAAGATGAACGAGTGCTCTTTCATCTTCACCTAACACTTCATTTATAATGACTGTTTACATAATGGAAGCCATCAGTCCATCAGAAGAAAATGATCCATTCCAAACGTATAAGTTCGATTGAAAAAAAAAACAATTTCATTCCCGGTATTTCTTAAAAGTAACGGAAATGTACATCAAAGAAATGTTACTAGTACCATAAAAAGGATTGAATTAAGCGAAAAGTTATACAGTAGACTCTCTGTAAGGCGGACTCTGTGTAAGACGAAAATCTGTCTAACTCGGAAAGATTTTCAAGTCCCTGCGAATCCATAGACATAGAGTAAAATTTGTCTAAGGCGGAATATTGTCTACGACGGAAAATTTCCTCGGTCCCGATCGACTCCGCCTTTGACAGAGTTTACTGTATTTCATCTCCTTAGTGGGTGACGATTTGTGTAAATTCGGTTTATACGAGTTTTTTCCTTATCCAAGGTGAGCTTGGTCCTTATTAACTCGGATAATCGGGACTTTACTGTATAGCAAATTTATATTTAACCGTAGAAAAAGCAATTTAAAAAAAATGCATTCAAGATTTTAAATAATTAGAAAAAAAGTTACAGAGAAGCTATATCTATGAAACTGTAATAATATTTTTAAATAATTCCACGAACCGGAACAATTATTTTCAATACTTTCACGAACCGGAACAATATTTGTCACAATTTCACGAACCAGAACATCATTCCGATTTGCATTTCGAGCCCTGCTTATAAGTTGTTAAAATATAAACTATGCATTTAAAATAACAAAAACTAGTTGAATGTGCCAATCCCAAAACTTTCTTCTATCTCATGTCAATATTTCATTTTAATTAGTTTTATTAGTATTTTTATTAGAATTAAGCATAACTTCATACACTTTTCGATGATACAATATTGAAAATTGCAAAAGAATCGCTATTACAGCACCTCCTTCCGGCGGAATTTTTCCAAATTCAGGGAGGACCTTCATACCATGGCCAAAAACATACACAAAAAATTTGGTTCAATTCTATGCATAACTTTGTAAACTTTTCGATGGTACAATATTCAAAATGCAAAAAAATCGTTATTACAGCGCCCTCTACCGGCGGCTTTTTTCCACATTCAGGGAGGACCTTCTTGCAATGGCCAAAAACATACACAAAAAAATTGGTTCAATTCCATGCATAACTTCATACACTTTTCGATGGTACAATATAAAAAATGCACAAAAATCGCTATTACAGCGCCCCCTACCGGTAGATTTTTTTCCAAATTAATGGAGGACCTGCTTGCCATACCCAAAAACTTAAAATAAAAATTTGGTTCAATTCTAATGCATAACTTCATACAATTTTTGATGGTGCAATGGCGACACACTGACAGACGGACAGACATTTTTTATAAATGTTTTTTGTGATCTCTGACCCCTAAAACGTGTAAATCCTTCGAAAACCGGAAGTCGAAAAAAATTTCGATTACAACACTTTCTTCTATTGAAGACAGAAGAAAGTAAAAAACCCCTAGATTTTCATATTAGCGTAGTTGCTTTAATGTGAGGATACATAATAACATTGTTAAAACAGTTGTAATATGTAGAAAACTGTCCCACACGTGACATGAAATGGCCCTTCTATACTATGACATTTTGTAAAAATTTTTACCATGATATGATCATTTAGGAAAACACACAGCCTGAACAAGAAATGGATTTCGGTGTGCTTTATGATTCGTCAAAATCTCATATTCCAATTTTCTTTAATGGTCGCAGTTCATTTTTTTTTTTTTTTTTTTTTCCGTTCGTAGATGTACTAAGAAGTCATTCATCAGATCTGTTAGTAAGAAATAGAGTGAATGAATGAACTCATTTATTTTTTTAACTCTTAAAATATTTCTCCCTTTTTTTTTTTTTTTAAGCAAAAAACGAAAAAACGATTTTGTAATTTTTTTCGTTTAGCTTCTCTCCCTCCAGTTTCTTTCTTTTACGGAAATAATTAATGAGATGGCATATTTTGTAACACTACTGATTTTTTTTTCTTTGGTATTTTAATCTCTATGGTTTCAGATTAAAAACTCATAATTATATTTCATTCCTCGGAACATTAATATATTTTTTTTCCTCTCTGTTCCGTAATTGTTCAGTAGGGATCATGTTTGTAAAAAGTTTTTCTTTTTCTATCCCTCCCCCTCTTATTTGTTTAAGAGAAGTAGTTCCATCATTTTCAAAATACATGTGTTATTTTACTGTTCATTTATTGTTAATGTACTGTAAATGTTATTATTATTTCATGGGCTGTTTTATTACATTAGTCGTACATGTTTGTATTATGAAATTCGGATATGTTACAGGAAACTACAAACACAATACAGCTCATGTAAATTACTGTTGTGATAAGTAGTAATCCCCCCCCCCCCAAAAAAAAGTATTCTATTTGGCTTCAATATATATATATAGTATATATATATTCCAATAAATCAGATTTTTTAGTGATTCAGGGGCTGCATTTTAAACCTGGGCTGCGGAGTCTGTAAAAATAGACGACTCCGACTTCGGGAATTTTAATAGATCCGACTCCGACTCTTTCGCTCAAAAATGGGCCGACTCCAACAACGCAGACCGAGACCTGATTGTAAAATGGACGACTCCGACTCCGGAAATTTTAACAGATCCGACTCCGACTCTTTCGCTCAAAAATGGGCCCAACTCCGCAGCCCTGTTTTAACCCCCCCCCCCCCTTTTTTTCTTTGCAAAATATCTTTCTTTGATTTCTCTAAAAAATTAACGCCCACTTGCTTATGTAGTGGTTAGGGTACTGGCTACTAGACGAGAGATGCCGAGTTCGAATCCCAACTCGGCCCCGTCTGTTTATATCTCATGTCTAAAAGAGATCACTGCAGTAATCAATTACTCAACCAACCCTGAAAAATTAACTGTTTCTTTTGTACAATTCTAGCGCTAATTTATGAAAAAGGTTGGCCTCCACAAAAATTGTTTATTGGCATGCTTTATGATTGGCTAATTTTGTACAGTGCTTATAATCAGCTAATCAACCAATTCTGAAAAACTATTTCATTTTTGACAGTTCTGGAGTGATTTCAGCGTTGATTTATGAAAAGGTTGACCTCACAAGAAATGTTTTTTTGGGATTATGATTAGCCAAAATCCCATATTTTAATCTCATAACTAAATTATTATTATTATTTATAATACTGCTTTTGTTTCTTTCTAAAGACCCCCCCCCCCCCCAAAAAAAAAAAAAAAAAAAAAAAAATCTTTTAGGTTCTACACTCTTTCAGTTTCGCCTTTTTTTACAGAAATAATTAATGAGATGCCATGTTTTGTAGCTCGGTAGATTTTCTTTTTCTTTAACTCGTGGTTTTAGATTAAAAGCTCATAATTATATTTCATTCCTGGAATCACCGAGGTTTTCTTTATTTCTTTCCAGTAATTGCAGCGGAGATCTTGTTTATTAAATGCCTTTTTCCCCCTGCGAGAGAAGTAATTCTGTCATTTCCAAATGATATTTTAAGTACGTCCTTTTGAATTTATTATTATTTTATAGTAAGTTGAACATTTTTTGCTTAATTATTTCGAATGTGCTGATTGCCATGCCTATACATTTCCCTCCACTCATCAGTAAATATGTTTTATACCAGTTTCAGTTCAACATGAAAACTATTTTCATAGAACCCACACTATCATATAGCACTCTATTATTAGTTATAATGATTATATTGAGATCTGCCTAATGTTGCACTAATAGCGCATTAATTGTAAGTTCCTCCAATGAAATAGCAATATTAGTTAAATTTTAACTTCACATTGGAAATATTTTCTATGAAATGCCGCTAATAAAGAATTATTATTTTACATTGGAAGTAATTGCAATGAAACGCCATTGTTACAGTAATATTGACTTTACATTTCAGACTTTGGCTATGAGATGGCAAAATTTCTCTTGGCAAATATTGGTGCATTATTTGCAATATATTAATCCTTCAATGTTAGGGCAATATTAGACAAGATATAGTCAAACTAATACAAACAATTTGGGTCCATTAGTGTTTTAATACTAGGGGTCTATTATTGTTGGAATGCTCTGTTGCGTTTAATTAGATTTATTTTTATCATTAACCTTTATGTTGTTTGTTATGATTTTTTTTTTTTTTAACTTAGCAGTAAATAGCTTTTTGTTTTCTTTCAACTGCATAAATATTCATGTAATTTTTTATGACAGAAACAATAAAAATACTTTGAAGGAACTGTAAAACTGCATGTCCCTAATAGAAACATTTGTGTATGTCACTGGAATTTCGGGGGGTCCAAGAAAAATATAAGCATTCCTGGCGTTGTTTGGAGACGCTCAGCACACGAATCTCGTTTCAGAAATAGAAAGCAGATGGTCACGTGCAGAAGAGCCCTCTGTGCTCCCCGGAAGTATGACGCGCGTGCAGCAGATGTTTCCGCCACCCTCTTTCAGTCTGTCATTGGTCTCCCCCCATTACACGTGCTTTGACGATTTCCAGAGATAGGGTCTTCTTCCGTCCTCCGCATTTCTGTAGTTTTATTTTGAAAATTTTTGCATTTTCTTCTCGAAGACTTCCTTAACCGTTCAGGTATATAGGAGAAAAACGTGATATGTGCTTCGAATTATATATATATATATTTTTTTGCATCCTGGGAGATTCTTCTTCAATAGAGAGTCTCTTCTATATTATGCTTCCCTCCAACGCATACGTATTTTTTTATGCATTCAGTATTATATATTTCAAACAACCATTTGATTTTTACTTACATCCATTTGTCCATTTACAATAGCTGTAGGTTACTTGGGTTTGCCTTTCAATCCCTATTTATTTATTTATTTTTGTGAAGAAACATTAAATCTTCTTATAGGTATAATTTTGTAATAATGAATTTCGGCCCAAATTTTTATTTATTTTTTCGATTGCACGAATTTCTGCATTGCTAACTAGGCGTAAAAACAACAGAGTGAAAAAGTGCCCAAGCCGGGACTCTAATCCGGGTCATTAGCCAATGTTCTACCAACTGAGCTACACGGACGATAACCAGACTGTCCACTCTCGCTCATGTATGTTGGCTAGGGTGCATCTGCAGCACCAGATGGAATATCTTCTTGAGCCACAACCCTGTAGAAAATGTGATATGAAATTAATCCCAGCATCGATAAAATGATATATAATTATATAGATGTAAATTTTTTCATGAAATCTTTGTTTGAGAAAAAATTAGAGATAAAAATGTTATTGTAAGAGAAATAAGATCGCCATTTCAGTTCCATCTTAAAATATTTAACTGAAGTTCTTTCTACTGATACATTTCCCTTTGCTGTCTCACATATTATATATAATTTAGACATATTGATTTTCTCACATATTATATAATTTAGATTAATACTTATTATCATAATTTGTTAATAATATATTAGTAAAGGTGATTTCGCAGTTAGAAAGCTTAGTGTCTTATGAAATTACAACAAAGCATACTAAATATTCTTCAGGGTGTCTACAGAATCTGGAAATCAGGGAATCATGGAAAAATCAGGGAGGTTTATCAATCTGGAAAAATCAGGGAACTTTGTAAAAGTACTCGAAAATTGGGGAAATTTGTCTTATTTCAAAATATTTGCATTTTTACCTTGCCAACGAGACTGATTTGTCTGTTTTATACACCATATTTTTTTCACGTGCTGATGAAGGTTTCCCAATATTTTTAAAAAGATGCACATAGTATGCGTTTTTGATATTTTACGCAAATTAAGGTGATCAGATGTCCTCATGTTTTGTGGATAGCGCTTATATTGATGACAATTTATCCATTTTTAAAATTTTTAAATGATACATTAGCATAACCAGGCCAGGTGGCCAGCTTAATCCAATTAGCTATCCCGTCAGATGTAGATAAGTCTTAGAATTGAATATTTTTCAGGAAATGAGGAAATTTTCTGATCACCATTATATCCATTGGCCACTACATGAAGTTGTTGGACTAAATTTTGAGTTCGGATTTATAAAACTGTCAACCAATACTTAATGAATAATAGGCATTTTTTATGTTTTTCTCTTGTTTTTTCGCCCAAATGAGATATTAGCAAGCTGGTTAAGTGTGTTATACGAGGAATCGGAATACACTAAAAAATACCTTATGTGTTTTGTTAATAATGGAAATCAGGGAAGTCTGATAAAGATAGTCAGGGAAATCATGGAAAAATCAGGGAACTTTTTTTTTATAAT
Organism: Maratus speciosus; assembly: GCA_963932465.1. Taxonomy (NCBI): domain Eukaryota; kingdom Metazoa; phylum Arthropoda; class Arachnida; order Araneae; family Salticidae; genus Maratus; species Maratus speciosus. The sequence continues at coordinate 168,157,249 of OZ010790.1, read as the reverse complement.
TTCTGTAGATACCATGTTCTTCTAAACACTTATAGCATCAGAGAACAAAATGTTTTAATCATTAAAATACTCCAATATGGTTGAATGTTTAATGTCAAAACAAAACGTAGAGTAACTAAATTAAAACTATTTTTACGGGTATAATCCACCGAAAATTGGAAGTTATAATTTCCACTAATTTCAATACTTTCTTCTTATGCATAAAGTAGAGAGTATAAAATTTAAATTTTCGTGACTTTTTGGCGGCTGGATTATCGGAGATTTATTTAGTGATTACTCGTATATCTGTCATGTATATGAGGTCTTCCTTTAGATAATAGAAAACGCGACAAAAATTTTAACGTTACGTTTGTAATTGAGTTAGTTATTCGTGCTAAAACTGTTCCAAAAAAGCTTATGTCAAGGCGAGGGTGTTAACAGTTTACATTGTTTAATTTTCGACACATTCATAAGACATATATTCAAAACCAGAGTTTTTGTTATTACACATATTTGATTAGAATTTGAAAAATGCGATTTCGTTAAAGCGTTTTATAAGATCCCCCCCCCCCCCTTTCAATCTTTTATCGCTGTAATAATATTAATAATAAAATAAATAAAAATAAAAAAGCTGTTTTAAAAATATCCCCTCAAAGTATATTTTCTTTTTCAGTTATTCTAAAATAATTTTCAAGCAGTTTTTCAAGTGAATAAATCTGATTAATTTAAATGTTCTTATTTACTTTTAATGCATTCGGTTTGATTTTATCTGCAGTTATTTGGCTTCACTTATTCAAATATGCAAATCCATTTGTTTAATCTTGTAAGCTGAACTTTTCTTGTAGAATTAATCTCTAATTTAACGATAATTGTTGTAATAAGAGATTATTAAAAACAGATATTATTGGGGTTTTTTTATGCGTTCATATGTAATATTATTTCGGAAAATAAAGAGTTTTCATCGTAGAATGTTATAAAAATCCTTTAACTAGCCGATTACTTACTTTTGAGATTTCGTGTTTAACGACCTGAAATTCACTTCGCATTTACGAAATTCTTTCCCCCCCCCGTGGTGTGTAATTTCATCACGTAACTTTCGCATTATGCTTTTCGGAAACAGAGAAAACAGCACGTATGCTAAATCCCAAAACAAATTGCTTTCATCCTCCTTAATATGCATGAATTTAGTACGAGACTGTAATTTATAATTCACGTTTCAGATATTTTAAATTTCATCTGTCGATTCAGTTTTTAAACTGCATGCGCTTTTGAAAATGTTTAAGCAGCACGACAGAAATTCATTTCCTCGTTACGAAATGTTTTGAATAGTTACGTTTACGTAAATAAATGTTTATAACCTATCGCATCTATTGTAGTATTTTTCGTAGAAATAGTGTGTATTAGAGATTCAATTGATTTTGCAAAAAAACTGAATATCTATTTGTATGATGTATGTTTCACTGAATATATCAGAAACCTCTCCGCGCATACTGTATTGTTGCTTTAAAAGTGTATTTAAAGACGTTTGTCGAAGGCAAGGACAAATGAAAGCCAGTATTGAATTTGGCGAACTTTAACATCGCCGACTTCGATGTTAACCATTAGGCTAATGTTAGACGAACGTATTTTTGCACGCTTTTTTCCCTAAATATCATCCCTACGCATTTCGCTAGATTGTGTATAATGCCGCTAGCATTGTGTAGGGATGATATGTAAAGAAAAAAGCGTGCAATAAGACGTTAGCCTTAATCTCGAAAATTCGATGATACCATGCATAAAAAACATACTCAAAATCCGGAAAATCTGATAATGGTGTCGTTTTATTTAATCACCAAAAGTCTTTCGAATATAACTAATATTGCGTGTTGATCAAGTATTTAAGGTAGAGTCCTGCGCAGGTCGGGTTCTACCCGACCCGAACCCGCAATGTAAGGAAAGCAAATCATGTTTTAATACCATTGTCAAAAATAATCTACAATTGTATCTCTAATAGAGGCCTGCACCCGGCCCGGGCCGCGCCGATGCAGCAAAATTTCAAACGGGCCAGGCCGCAGAATTAGGACAGTTTTTTTCAACGGGCCGGGCTGATAAACAAAATAAACGGCCCGGGCCGGTAAAAAAACTGAACGGTCCTGCCAGGCCGGGCCGATTGCCACAATTAAGCGGGTCTACCGGCCCGATATAAATATTTAGACGAAGCCGCTAAAATTATAAACGAACTGTGCCGGACTAGGGCCGAACTTTAAGGTTTTACACGAGACGGGACGGGGAGGGCCGGACCAGGGCCTGTAAATTCCGGCCCGTGCAGACCTAATTCTCTAATACCATTTTTATGTTTTACATCATAGAAGAATGAACAAATCTATATTCTTTAATATTCAAATATAGTGAAACCTCTGAGCACTTCCGGATCGTTGAATAAAGTCAAACATCAGGTCGAGTTATTCCGAATTTTGTTTTTTCGGCTTGGAATGAATGTAATTTTCTTTCTCCTGATCGGGTTCACACTAGAATAATTCTTTCATGTCATATATAGGTTTTTTACCACTCAGGTTGTTGGGAGTTTCACAAAAAGGTTTGAGCACAATGTTTCAGATGAAAATAAATACGTATTTGAATATCTAGGACTATATGTTCAATTTACTGCATGAGGAATAAAATGTATATAAGAAATGCGGTCATAGATTAGTCTTTCTATGAATCATTTCTTTCGAAGTATGAAAAATGTTATCAATATTTCCTTTTTGATACACACCTAAAACAGAGGTATCATATTATTGACAGTTTATGTACACATACACATGTTATGTGTGTGTATTATAGCTTGAGAAGTGCCCGCTATAAGCGTTCAAATATATAAATTTTAGGAATTGAAAAAGTGCCCGCTAAATAGAGGCGTCCGCCTTTCGGGAGAAAAGCCATTATGGAGGTTTTATTGTACACAGATTTTTAACCTGAAAAATATTTTGACCATTCTTTGAAATTCGGGTCAACCCGAACCCGACCCGCTAGAGACAAAACCCAACCTGAAACAATGAAATTCATCCCGACCCGCAACAAAAAAGTCTAGAACCGGGTGCGGTTAACCCGACCCGATGCAGGACTCTAAACGGTATAAAACTATGGCACCAAAACGGAAAAATATAGCGCCAAACGGGCAAAACCGGGAGGCAAAAACGGAAAAATATAGCGCCAACCCGACCCGATGCAGGACTCTAATTTAAGGTATCTGAATACCTTCGGAACTAATTTAAGTTTAAAAATACTAATTATTATTTAAATTGTCATACAAATGTGACATAAACATACAAATAATCAATTCATTTTTTTTTCTTTTAAGCAGTATGTAGTTCATAGAAAAATTGCTATTTTTTAAAAAACTATTAAATATAAATATAAATTTTATGAATTCCATCATAAGTGTAATAATTTTGAATATATATTTAAAACATAATTTTAAAATTTTGAGGTAATCAAACTATTGTTTGTTGAATTATGACAATTTTTCCACATAATTTTACCCCCCCCCCCCCCTTCCGAAAAAAAAATAGAAAAATCATCAAGTTAGTTTTTTAAACTTTGTAAGAAATATAAATGTTCAAAAAGCACGTATGACGAAGCAAAGAAACAAGCACAGATTAAGGCATGCAGGAATTTTTTTTTTGTCCTTTACAGGTCGTTTCACAAAGTTTTTAATTTTAAAACAGTATCCTTCAAAAAAATTTCAGCTTAAAAATAAACCTTTCACAAAGACTTTTCATATCTCGAAACTTTCACAAATTTAACCTTTTTTTTTTTTTTTTTTTAAATGCCAGAAATCGCTTTTCCGCTGGAGCAATGTTATTGTTGTAAAAGTAGATGTACAGGCATTTGTCAGTGACGATGATAATAAGAGCATTAATCTCGAAATTTTGTTGAACTACGTATGACGAAGCAAAGAAACAAGCACAGATTAAGGCATGCAGGAAATTTTTTGGTCCTTTTAAAGGATCTTTCACAAAGTTTTTAATTTTAAAACAGTATCTTTCAAAAATTTTTCAGCTTAAAAATAAACCTTTCACAAAGACATTTCACGTCTCTAAACTTTCACAAATTTAATAATTTTTTGAAAGCACAGAAAGTTTAGCGCGATTTTTTTTTCTTTTTTTTTTTTTTTTTAATGTCTGAAATCACTTTTTGAACTACGTATGACGAAGCAAAGAAACAAGCACAGATTAAGGCATGCAGGAAAGTTTTTGATCCTTTAAAGGACCTTTCACAAAGTTCTTAATTTTAAAACAGTGTCTTTCAAAAAATTTTCAGCTTAAAAATAAACAATGACTTGTCACATCTCTAAACTTTCACAAATTTAATCATTTTCTGGAAGCACAGAAAGTTTCGAGCTATTTTGTTTTAAATGTCAGATATTATAGTTCCCGAGCCAGGTGCAGATTTCGTCAGTTATTTCCTCTCGGCCGATAATTTGTAAAATGCTTCAGAGGGTTGTATCATGAAGCTATGTGAACTTCAGCTGCGGTTCCGTGGGTGGGTTGAGCAGCGGTAGCCTCCCAAACACGTAACAACAAAAAAAAAAAAAAAAAAAAAAGAAAAGAAAAGAAAAATTAGTCATTTCCTCCCGGTTGAAAATTTGTCAAGTTATAGCTAACCCAATATCTTGAAGAAAAAAAAAGTCAGCTGATTATAAAGTGATGGGTAATGCGTCAGCTGGTCACATGAACATGAAAAAAATATACAGGTTGCAAAGGAAAGTCCCTTTAACCTAAAAATACTTGCGAACGGAGAGAGCTACAGCTATGGAAGTGAGGTAACGGTATAGTAAAGTGACTACGCCCGATTTAATGCAAACGACGGCAGCGCCCCTGGTGGCGAAATTTGGAAGATAGCTACTGAAAATCGTAAACGAAAAGAAATAAAGCAAAATTTCTAATTAGAAAGTTTTAGAGCATCAATTAATTAGTACGAAACGACATTTGGTTCACACGGATAAGATAAATCGTTTCCTGTATACCCAAAAATGTCCGAAATCGATGAGCGACGATTCTACTTTGCATATTCACATTCCGTAAATGTAGCAGTGAACAATTTCAGATTGTGACGTAGATAGAAATCCTCCATTTTAATTCCAAAACTGACAAATGGCAGCAAGAATATTTAAAAAAATTTTTGCTTTTGTAATGAAAGTTAAAATTAGAGGGGTTTTATTTTGTAAGAAATTCGTTTGAATATTCTGGTGTCAGTAAATTATTTCATCAGTTTACGAACAGAATTCTTCTGAAAAATGCTTAATCTTTTATCTAAATTTATATAAATTAAGCTTTTAAATTGTATATTATGCACTATAATTAGTATTTTTATGAACTATTAAAAAAATATATTTATTTCTTTACAGAGGCTAATAACATTATAAGTATTATTAATAATAAATTAAAAATAATGGTATTGGAGGCTAGAAAACAATTCATTTCAAAATCATCTTGAAAAGGATTTTACATAAATAACTGTCCCCTAACTGGCTAATAGAAATATGTGTCCATTTGCACCTAGCGCCCTATATTTTGTTCTTTACAAACATGCATAAAAAATAGGCTTGAACATATAATTTCGAAATTTTAAAAAATACGTATTTCAAAGAAGTCTACAAGCTAAGATTATGACTTATTTATTTGGATTGGATCCTTGATACAAAAAATACAAATAAACTTACTTTTTACATGTCGTTATCTTGAAAAACGAAACGCCTATAAACACAGAAAAAAGACCTTCATTTAAGCAAATAAATATCAATCTTACGCTGTTATCTTTCGGTAATAGGTAAAGACATCTGTAGACAATTACTTCATACAATTTTCATGTTGTAAAGCAGAAGAAATTAATAAAAATTTGTTAAAATTCGAAACGTCCCAAAAATGGGATGCTAGGCATACATGGGTTAAGGCATGCAGAAAAGTTTTTGGTCCTTTGAAGGCCTTCTCACAAAGTTCTTAATTTTAAAACAGTATCTTTCAAAAAATTTTCAACTTAAAAATAAACCATTCACAAATTTAATAATTTTATTTTTAAGCACAGAAAGTTTAGCGCGATTTTTTTTAAATGTCAGATATCGCTTTTCCGCTATAGCAGTATTGTTGTTGTAAAAGTAGATATACAGGCATTTGTCAATGACGACGATAATAGGAGCCTTAATCTTAAAAAAAAAAAAAAAAAAAAAAAAAAAAAATGTTGAACTGCGTATGACGAAGGAAAAAAAAACAGATTAATGCAAGGATTTTTTTTGGTCCTTTAAAGGACTCTTCACTAAGTTTTTAATTTTGAAACAGTATATTTCACAAATTTTTCAGCTTAAAAATAAACCTTTTACACCTCTAAACTTTCATAAATTTAATCATTTTAAAATAAAGTCTGACCTGTCGCAAAACAACTGAAGTCAGCGAAGTAAATATCATTTAATCATTTTTTGAAAGAACAGGAAGTTTAGCGCGATTTTTTTCAAATGCCAGATATCGCATTTCCGCTATAGCAATGTTGTTGTTGTAAAAGTAGATTTACAGGCATTTGTCAATGACGGCGATAATAAGAAACTTAATCTAAAAAAAAAAAATTGTTGAACTGCGTATAACGAAGCAAAGAAAAAAACACAGATTCATGCATGCAAGGATTATTTTTTTTTTTTTTTGTCCTTTAAAGGACTTTTCACTAAGTTTTTTATTTTGAAACAGTATATTTCACAAATTTTTCAGTTTAAAAATAAATCTTTTACACCTCTAAACTTTCATAAATTTAATCATTTTAAAATAAAGTCTGACCTGTCGCAAAACAACTGAAGTCAGCAAAGTAAATATCATTTAATCATTTTTTGAAAGCACAGAAATTTTAGCGCGATTTTTTTTTTTTTTTTTTTTTTTTTTTTTTTTTTTTTTTTAATGTCAGATATCGCTTTTCCGCTATAGCAGTGTTGTTGTTGTAAAAGTAGATATACAGGCATTTGTCAATGACGACGATAAGAGCCTTAATCTATGACGAAGCAAAAAAAATAAAATTAAATTAAATAAAATTAAAAAAAACCCACAGATTAATGCATGCAAGGATTTTTTTTGGTCCTTTAAAGGACTCTTCACTAAGTTTTTAATTTTGAAACAGTATATTTCACAAATTTTTCAGCTTAAAAATAAACCTTTTACACCTCTAAACTTTCATAAATTTAATCATTTTAAAATAAAGTCTGACCTGTCGCAAAACAACCGAAGTCAGCAAAGTAAATATCCTTTAATCATTTTTTGAAAGAACAGAAAGTTTAGCGCGATTTTTTTTTTTTTTTTTTTTTTTTTTTAATGTCGGATATCGCTTTTCCGCTATAGCAGTGTTGTTGTTGTAAAAGTAGATATACAGGCATTTGTCAATGACGACGATAAGAGCCTTAATCTATGACGAAGCAAAAAAAAAAAAAAAACCCACAGATTAATGCATGCAAGGATTTTTTTTGGTCCTTTAAAGGACTCTTCACTAAGTTTTTAATTTTGAAACAGTATATTTCACAAATTTTTCAGCTTAAAAATAAACCTTTTACACCTCTAAACTTTCATAAATTTAATCATTTTAAAATAAAGTCTGACCTGTCGCAAAACAACCGAAGTCAGCAAAGTAAATATCCTTTAATCATTTTTTGAAAGAACAGAAAGTTTAGCGCGATTTTTTTAAATGTCAGCTATCGCTTTTCCGCTATAGCAGTGTTGTTGTTGTAAAAGTAGATTTACGGGCATTTGTCAATGGTGACGATAATAAGAGCCTTAATCTTTAAAAAAATTGTTGAACTGCGTATGACGAAGCAAAGAAAAAAACACAGATTAATGTATGCAAGGATTTTTTTTTTTTGGTCCTTTAAAGTCAGCAAAGTAAATATCCTTTAATCATTTTTTGAAAGAACAGAAAGTTTAGCGCGATTTTTTTAAATGTCAGAAATCGCTTTACCTAGCTTTATTTTATATATAAAAAAATCTTCTTAACCCTTTAAACCCTGACCCGCACAATTGTGCGGGTGATACTAAAGTAAAAAATAAAAACTATTTCCTGCTTTTGTGAGATTTAAAACCAAATCTGCACATTTATATAAGTTAATTGGCTACAGATGTTTTGATAAGACACAACTAGGGGGCACCAACTAAAATACAGGGTTAGATTTTCTACTTTTAAAAAGACTATCATCTGACAACAATAGACAAAAAGTATGTACTGTCGTAATTTCTTTTAAATGTGATTTTTAATGTTTGCTAAAATTTAATTTTTCTTTTCATATACTTTATTCATAATTTTAATTGATTTTGTCTTTGATAAATTTAATTAGGAATTACAAGTGTTGAAAAACAAATCTGGGTTTTACCGTTTCCAAAATAAGTACAATTCCTAATATATAAAATTTTTATTTTTTATTAATTACATTTTTAAACCGGATTAATTTTAAATAGGTTTGTACTATTCGTGATTTCTATTTAAAATATTAATGATTTCTATTTAAAATTGATAGTATTAGATATGTAATATGCACATGTAACGAACTGTATGTTTCTGCTCTGAGTCATAGATGTCATATATGATTTCTAAGTTTTATATGAGTTATATGCATGTCACGAGATAGATTTTTAAGTTTGATAAATTCATTCCATTTTGTCGACACAGCAAGTAAGCCACCAGGAATAAATAATAAATTATGGAAAGTTCAGCAAATGCTCGACCGATTCCGTAGTGTCTGCTTGAATTTATCAGGAGATCAGGGAAATTTTTCCATAGATGAGCAGACTATTCCTTTTTTATAGAACGTGCTTCAGTAAAGCAGTATATAAAAAACAAACCACACTCTGTTGTAACAGTATCACCTGGGATATTTTCAAATTTTGTAGTTTACCAGTGGGAAAGTCCAGACCTAGTCCACAAGGATCTTGGCTTAGGACCTGCTGTAGTCCTTACTCTGGTTTAGACCTAGTTTTATGTACTTCGATCGGTATTTCAACAAAATACTGCTGCTGGAAAAACTAAAAAAAGAAATTTGAAGGATCAGGCGCAATCCAAACGGAGTGAAGGGCATACCATCTGTCAACGGCTCTTAAGAGGGGTGCGAGCATTGAGCACAACTTAGAAAATGAAATTGTAGTGGTCTGTACAAAAACAAAAATTGTTTCAAACATTTTCATTGCGGCTGATGAAAATTATCATAATAAACAACAACTTTTTTTGCTTAAACTTTTATTTTTAAATATTTGCTCACATAATCCCAAACTACGCAATTGTGTAGATTTAGCCCAAAAACGGCTGCATTAAACCCGAACCCGCACAATTGTGCGGGTCCTCCCTTGGCATAACCTGACATGGGGTATTTTTTTTTTACTATGTTATTTTTTTTTCAATCAAATATTATGTCCTATCCATAAGGGGAAACCACCCAAACTTTCAATATCTACCTGAAAATCTCCCGGTCTTAAAGGGTTAAAAATACATCATGAACAGGAACCTGAACAAATAACGATCCGGGTTGGCAAGTTTTTTCCAAAAGTGGAAAAAGCCGGCCTGAAGAAATAGGTTTCTTCCAAGGGGAAGAAATTGTTATTCTTTAATGAATTTTTCACATGAGTTGCAACTTAGTAAGATACATTTTTCTTATAGGTAATCTTAAGTAATTTAATTAGACCTATAAAATTGAATTAATTATGGATGTTAAATTTAATAATTACACCAGATTTTTAGCCAAGATCACACATCTGACTAAAAATTTTCAATCATTGAGTACCTGAAGAAAAGAAATTTTATCCAAAATATACAAAATTAATTAAAAGTAAATCTTTATACTATTTAAACCTCTACCTAGCAGTAAATAGTATGTATCATTTACCTACGTACAATGAAACTCATAAAAAATAAAATTACATCTATTTTTTGAAGGAAGCTAACATATCTGTATGAAAAAATATCATTAGAATCCTCATTTTCCTTATTATAGTGCAACATGGTATAACAAAACAACAGTTTTTAGCAGGGCCGACACTAGTCTTTTTTGCACCCGGGGTAAACATGGATTTTGGCGTCCCCCCCCCCCTCCCTCTTCCACAAAGTATATTTACAAAGAGAATTTTACTAATTTTATAATAGACGACTTATTTTAAAATTGTAATCATAAAATATGTAATACTGAACTACGTAATCTACAGTGGCGGATCCAAGGGGGAGGTCCCTCTGAACATCAACAAAAATATTCTAAAGATCATTTTTAAAATGACATATTCAGTAGAGTCCGATTATCCGAGTCTCGCCTAACCGAGTTTCCGCTTTCACCGAGTGATTTTCTTCTGATGGACTGATGGCTTCCATTATTATGAAACAGTCATTATAAATGAAGTGTTAGGTGAAGATGAAAGAGCAGCCGTAAAAAGTTAGAACTCTGATTTTCTGGTCCGAATGGGGAAAAAAATGGCCATAATTTTTTTTTTCCAAAAAAATGCTGCAATCTGTTTTTTTAACTGAGAATGAATAAGTGTACAAGATTTAAAAAAAAAAAAAAAAAAAAAAAAACTTAAATGTTCTATAGAATTGTACAAGTCAAGAACCCGGCATTATTGCAGAAAAGGCATAACGATTCTGAAAGCCGTGTGCTGGTAACGGCGACAAACTTAGCCAGCAAATCCGGAATCTGGCAGAAAGTCGTGGACTATGATGGTCTCTACTTTAAAGAATAGTCCTTGTTGCTTTTGTTGTTAATTTGAGCATAACAACGCAACTTTCATAAATTTCCCAGAACTTTTTGTTCAACCTAGTACTTTCATCCATTGCGTACTTTTCTGCCCCCCCCCCCCTCTCCTACAGATTGGAGTTTTTTTTAAAAAAATTAAATTTAAATTTAAAAAAGTGGAATTTAGTTTCTTCCTATGATTCTTGTCAAAGAATCGAAACTTGTTATATTTTTTTCTTTAAGAAAACGTAGAGAATTCAGGGATTTTGTTAAAAACAGGGTCGTCTAGCTCGTATTATCAGTGGATCATCAACTCACACTTTCGGAACTGCTAACCTAATTCATTTGCAACTGAAATTTTCTTTGCTGTAGTGGCGCGAGGCCAAAATGATGTTGAACTAGAAAATGCAACATTCTTTCACCATTTTAATTCTATAAAAAAAAAATAACCCATTTTCTGATTTCTTTTCAAACAACTTTCTTTTTATATCATTAGTATGGATTTATTTTAGAAAATTAAATTCAGAGCATGTTTGCAATGAAAATAATATTCCCCCCTTTTTTTCTAATCTCTTGCTCTTCGTAATCTGATGACCAAAAAGATTTCGCTCTACGCTGTGCCGATGTAAAATTTGTTGGTGATTCAGCACTAGAATGGAGAGGTTAGTTTCTTTGCATCCTCTCTGGATATAACATTATTATTTCTTTTTAATATTAAATGGGTGTGATTTCATTGCAGATGAACTTAAATCCTCGTCTTTTTCTAGTTGAATTCCCCCCCCCCCCTTTTTTTTTTAAATGACATCGGAAACATTCTCTGTAATGGTACGTGCGAGTCCGCACCTTGCTAAAGGCTATCTGCACATTTTCTTTTTAACATATTCTTTGTGTTTTAATAATTTTTATTTATTTCTATTTAATAATATGCTATCGCGTTTCTTTTAAAAAATATTTTTCTTGTAAAAAAAAAATTACCTTTGGTTCTTTTACTGTTTCCTTATTGATTTATTCAATTCATATAACATTGAATAATGCAGCAACATTTGTACTATACTGACTTCACAGTACCTGTTTTTTCTTCTAGAAATTTTTAATTTATTTAATTCGATTCGTAATCAGCAGGGGTCGATCGAGGCGAAAATTGTGACCTCTTTAGGTAGTGTTCAAGTCGGAGATTTTTCCCCCCAGGAGGCATTTCTGCAGCTCCGCGGGGTACACTGTGGAGTTCTGGGTGTGTGTGTGTGGGGGGGGGGGGGGGGCACATTAATAAACATCTAGAACATTAATAAGTATAAAATACCATTTTAGGGAGGGAGGGGGGGGGGAGCATTTCGATGCTCCGGGTGAATTCGACACTGTAACGTTAGCCACACAAAATTATATTTAATGAAAGAGGCTCTTTCACAAAATTCCTTTTAATAAAACAGGCCCTTTCGCAAAATTCTGCTTAATAAAAGGGCTCTTCCAAAAAATTCCTTTCTACAAAAGTAAGCCCTTAATTAATTACATTTATCGTTGTAGGATTTGAAAATGTAAGTTCATCAGAAACAAAAACTTAAGCTGGAGAATGTTAAAAAAAGTTATTTTTAATTATGCTTAATTAGAATTTGAGTAACTGGGTTTCCTCTTTCGTTACAAAATATTTTTTTCACAAAAATATATTAAATTTTATAAAAATAACTTTGTTTTCATAAAATTGAGATCCTTCTCTCCCCCACCCCTACCGAGCAACCCCCCCCCCCCCCCCAAAAAAAAAGGAAACCTGCATCAACCCCTGATTAATCCAAATTTAGACAAGGCATACTTTCTCTCTCTTTTTTTAAAGTAATTTAGTTTGTGAAAATAAAAGAGAAATTTTAGATAAGTTCTTAAAAAAAAAAAAAAAAAAAAAAGAAAGAAAGGAACAAGTAAACCCTTCATTATTATCCATATTCAATTTAATCGGCGTTGTTAACAGTACCAATAGAAGTGTATAGTATTATAAATAGAAGTAGTGTATTATACATAGAAATGTAGTTACATACGTAAAGGGCGCATGTTCAGATTGGAAGTGTTTTTCCATACTATAGCAACCTACATTCTTCAGTTTGGCGATATTCATTTCGACCGTAGAACTAGGATTACATTTCTTCGTGCTTCTACAGTGCGTGTCAAAAGTTTCAGCACAACATAAAATTTCAAAATAAAATTTTATTATTGACTGAAAGTTACTTTCTTTTTAACATGACCTACAAATTGTAGTTTTAAAAAGATCTTTAACAGGTTTATGCTTTAAAATTTATCTCAAATAATAGAATTTATCAAAAGAACAAAAATGAGTGTGTCAAAAGTTTAAGCACAGTAGTTCTTTAGTCTTTAGTAGAACAAGAATAAAAAAGATTAGTACTTGATTATTGTCCCATTCTTCTGAATTACTTTAAATATACGGTCTTTCATCGATAAAATGAAGTTCTATTTTGTTTCTGGTTCAATTTTAAACCACGCGTTCTCAATGGTATCTTTCAAACCGTTAGCTGAAGAATACTGCTTTCCATTTAGATAAACTGCATGAGTAAGAATACCCCACATATTTTCGATAGGGTTTAAATCAGGGCTAATTGAAATAATTAGGCCATTTCAAAATAAATACTTTTTCCACTTAAGCCACGTTGAAGTTGAGTTTGAGGTATGAATAGAAGCATTATCATGTTAAAATAACCATTTTTCTCCCCCTGAAGCCTCGGCAACAGGGTGCAAATGATTGGCAAGTGTCTCCTGATAGTTTTCAGAGATTTCACGACCACTGATGAATGCTAGAGATGTCTGACCATTGAAAGAAATAGACCCATATCATTACACGATCACGTCCATATTGTTGGCTGAATATACTACTAGGTTCTTTGCGGAGATCGTGCCAATAATTCTTAAACCCATCAGGGCTATCGAGGTTCCATTTGTTTTCATCACTGAATATGACATTCAGCCACTTATCACCAAATGACATATGGTCTTTGTACCACTGTAATCCAGCTTCTTAATGGTGTCGTTTCAGACATGGTTACAAAGCGATTTTGTGTATTCCGATTCAAAAACTCTTCTTTGAACAGTTTTTCGATATTTGTCTCCAACTGCATCTTTTATTTGTTGTTTATTTACCAGTTGAAGACAAAGTTTAAGATGTGGTGGTTTTCGCGCAAAGAACGGAATTTTCGTTTGAAATCATTACCACAAGCCAAAACTTGATGAATACCTCGTTTTGATCTTTTTAATGCGCTTGCAATTTCAGAAACAGACTTATGTTTTGCTCTCATACTCCAGATATGTATCACCACCTCCTCTGAAAATTCTTTCTAGTTAGGCATTTTGTACTAACTCAAAAACAACTGACTGCTTCTTTGTACACCCAACCCAAAAATCGTGCACAACCGCTTACATCAACAACAACTGACTGCTTCTTATATACCCAGAAATCGTGCGCAACCGCTCACATCAGTTTGTAAAACTTGCATTAAAACGACTTTGTGCTTAAACTTTTGATACGGTTATTTTTGGTCTATTCTTAAAATCCATGGTTTGAAATTAAATTTAAGAGATAATTTTGTGGAATATGGTGTTAAAACTGCTATTATTAGCATATACAAAGACAGATATTGAAGTAAATGAATATTTAAAGTTTTATACTAAAATCGTTATTGTACTTAAACTATTGACACGCACCGTATGGTCTGAACAATACGGTTAGACGGGTGAAATAAGTCAACAGCAAACATTATCTTGGCGATAATCGTAGGCTCGCCAAGATTTTGTTGAAAATCTTCCCGGATGAGCTGTGTGATTGGTCCCATGTTGTCACTCTCTTATTTATAAAGGTGTGGGGCCTCAGATGAGGGCGGTAGCGTGGCGTGATCTCCTCAGAGGCGTGATGACAAAGGTTTTAGTAAGATGAAAAATTGAAGGTTTTATTCTCGTAAAAACAACAAGAAATCTTGGCTAAATACAATGTCAACACTGACACAACAAATACTTAGGAAATTAATTTGATGAAATAAAGTTTTGTAAGGTAGGAATACCTAATAAAAGTCCTTGACCGGATAACAAATCAGAGTCCAGATTAGTTATATTCAAGAGTCTCTGGGAAACACTATGGTCCCTTCTAAGTAAATAAATGTCCGTTAAAGGTGCGGACTAACAGTCGTCCGTGCGTTCAGCTTTTCCGCTGATGCTCCCAGCTGTAGCTCAGCTGATCGGCTATTGTTGCCGTTGAGAGAAACAAGTCTCCTCTCTTCTCGGAGCGACCTCCGAAAGATAATCCTGTGAAAAGCCTGGAAAGAAACTTTTCTCTCCTTCAGGTTGAAGAACCTCTTTTCCCGTTTAGCTTCTGCTAAACTCTTCTAAAAGTCATCTAATCCTCCTGATCTCCTCAGAGATCTCGTATATATCCTTCATTTCTCTCTCGGAAAACAATGCTAGTTTCCAACATCCGCTGTCATTGGTTCGCCCGTCAAGATCCTTTTGACAGCCGACCTTCTAGTGGCTGGTCGGGGGCCCTTCCCCCTTTTTGCACACGAAACTCTCCTGTCAAAGTATGCAATGTCAAGAAGCACTTACCGGCATATTTCGGTGTTACAAAGTGGGAACCAGGTGGTCCTCCTTTTATGTACTATGTTCCAAAGTGTCATCTTCGTAAGATCGATCGCACTGAAGTTATTTACTTTTATGTTACCGGCAAACTCTGAGACTTAGACGAATTTTCTAGTGTCACTCCCGAATACATGGAGTTTCCATAGGCCGTGATTCTGTAGTATTTATGAGGGTTTTTATATCTGGAAATTGTGAAAAGGCTAAGTTTCCACAAAGGTATTCTAATTGTCAACATCACTCACGTTTAATACGCAATAGACAGTCATATATTGAAAACGTTTACATACACTCGGAAAGAAAAAACTAAACACGATACGACGATTTTTGTAGCTTTAAACCTTCTCTAGTGTACTAAAATTGTAGCGTAAAAAGTTACATTCAAAATTGTTCAGTTGTTGTAGGGAAAATCTTGGACATGCATATATAACGGCAAAAACAGAATCTTCTTTCTTTAAAGTCTCTTAAAAAATTAATAAAAGTATACATGAAAAAAGATACCTCGATCTTCAAATTTTCTTTCGACCTCCATGAAATTCTCTTGCTCCTTCTTAAATTCAAACAAAAATCCCTTTCAATTCCCAACTCAACTTCGCGTTTGATAGATGTTCCCGTCTACCACAAACAACTGAACTTATCAAAAGAGGCCATATTTCACCTACCTTTCAAAACTGGACAATTACGAGTGAGGGATCACTTCCCTTTAGGTATCTCCTGCCACGTATTATGTGTATATTCTGGATTATTTTTTTTGCAGTCAGGGATTCTATTTTTGCACTAAACGCATTGCTTGAACGTGGTGGAAACGGACCGTGGAGGAGTGATACGGCCCGTCAGCGGAGTGGCTTGCTCTAATGATCTGTTGTTATCTTCGGGCTTCTTGACTTGTACAATTTTGAGCATTTTTGACGTTTATCTAGTAGTAAAACGATACTGTTTTTGTATGGGGGAGAAAAAAAAATGTTTGCTTTTGAGGTTTTATGTCTTTAGTTGATTGCTGTTTGGTATGTCACAAATATTTCCGCGCGTGTAATACGATGTGACAAACTTTGTTTACGTAGTTCAGCATCATGAGACTGTGAAATTGTAATCAACATAATTTCGTCGTGGTTTATCTCGAACATATTGCTGTTCTGTTTAGTGTAGTTTTCTCTCCCTCTCTTTCTTTTTCAAATACGTCAAAGACAATACCGTAATCAGTATTTGGGGGGAGGGGTCACCAGGGTTCCATCCCTTTCCGTTTTTATTATTATTATTATTATTATTCATTAACTCTAAATGCGCTATTAAGTATCAATCAAGACAGTTAAAATTCAAAAATCAAATCAAATAAAAAATCTTAAATCAAAATTATACTCGCTAGCAGTGGTGTAGGCGTAAAAAAAACAGAGAGTATACGTTCTAAGCAGAGGGTATGCGCACAAGGCAGAGGGTATTATACTCTTGTGTATATATATTATAGCTTTCTTGATAAACAGTGAGTATACAGTGTTCCTTAAAAAAATCCAGAGGGTATACGGCATATACTCCCGTATACCCTCCACTACATCCCTGCTCGCTAGCATCTCTTTTTCCTTTGATTCCGCCAGCAAGTTGAAAAGATAAATGCACTTTTTAGAAAGTCTTTAAAATTCATACAATTTTTTAGAATGGGATTCTCTAAAAGCGGGATTTGCTATCAAATAAAATGGCTAAAATATCCTACACTGTTAAAAATATGTAGTTCTTGCTGCATAGTCACTCCACCGCTTTTATATAAAACGATTACTTGGCTACACTATGGAGTATTATCATTGGTCAGAATGGAGATATTCTATAAAAGCGGCGGAGTGACTATGCAGCTAAAGCTGCAGATTTTTTAACAATGTATGCAGAGCGTTACCGAATTCGACCGACAAATTCAAAGGAGTGGTAGTAGGCATCAAGAGGATGAAAAATTGTCGTCGTAGAACATGGAGTCACAAATACAGGGTGTTTCATTCATCCTAACTCAACTGGGGTTGACGGTAATAATATTGAGGAAAATAAAAACATTGCAATGAAAATTCAACGATATGTATTTTGTTTTGTGTGAAATGTCATAACATCATGAAACGTTCTGGAAAAACAGGGTGCTCAAGGAATCGATGACACCGTATGTATGAACTGGTAATCGCAGTCCAAAATGTGGAGCGTCAAAGGGCGGCATACTGCTAGCGCGTATAACGGAAACTTCTACCACTTACAAGGGAACCACTTTTGATGCTGTTCGCACCTAGCTTCGAGACCTGGTGCATTTTGTAGCCCTGTACATAAAAGTTATAGAACCGATAAAAATTCTCGATTAAAATAATATTTTATATATATTTTTTATAGTTTTAATATTTTATTATTGGATTTTTATTTGTTTATTTTCATGCCAAAAGTGAGTTAAGTCGCCAAATATGGCGCTACGAATTCTTCGTTCGCCTTATCCCGGGAAGTATATTAGAATTAAATCAGATTGCAATTTCTTTGATAACGGATAGCATAAGAAACAAAAAATTGAATTACAGTTGAACCTCGTTATCCCGACACTCTAAGGACCAGAAAAAAGTGTCGTCATAAGCGGAGTGTCGTGGTAACCGGAGTTGGAGAAAAATATGTTTATAAAAAGCTGTATATTTGATTAATTTAAGATAATTTTAAATTCCTAACTGTTATTGCAATTTTAAGCAATAAAACATTATTATTAAAAAAGTAAACACAAAAACAAAAGGGAAAAGAATGAAAATCAGATTTATAATGACTTGTTTTTTTTTTATTGTTAAATGAAATATAGACGAATTAAGGTTTGCTTATCCCTAGATGTGCTTCCTACCATTCTTTTTTCAATATTATACAATGAATTGTAATCAATATTCGTTGTTTCAGAAATGGATGTTAGATAATTTCTCATCGTTTCAATGCAATGCAATGCTTCGGTTTTAGTCGGATGAAAAACACCGTGTAACCACAAGAAAGCGCCGTCTGACCAGAACGAAAAGACCGCGAGTAGATTGATATGTCTATCTGGAGCTTAAGTGGGTCATTCATAGTGTGTGGGTTGATTTATTCAGGTAAAGAATTGAAGTAAAATTTCTCATTTATCTCAATGTGTATTTTAGACACTTTTGTGAAAAGTTTGGCTAAGGCATTTCTTACTGCTTACATTCCGTGCTTATACGATAGATTATGAAAAATAGACTATTTTCTTAAACCGACGGGATATCCGGAGTTGAAAATGATTCAACGACGTAGAATCCGGAGTTTATTTACATTAAAATCATATACAGAAAATCGGGACTTTGAAAAACTGACGTGATAAGCGGAGTGACGTGAAAACCGGGTGTCGGGATAACGAGGTCCGACTGTATTTTTTTTTTCCTATGCAGACGATCGATAAATGTATAAACAGTAATTTTTTTTCTGGTAAAAGCTTTCAAGATCATTGAAAATTATTTTTTTAGTAAAATACAAAATAAGCAATCTGTTTTCTATTGAAGCCGGGTGGAATAAAGATTCGAATGTTTAAAATGAAATATTGCGCTTTTTGCTGAAAGTAATCATAAAGGAAATTAATATTTTTATACAGTATAGAAAATATTCTGTGCTTAATTAGGTCAGATATTATAATTTTTACCGAAGTCCAAAACACTATTCACTTCACACCCGACAAGTAGCTGTGACATTCGGCTAGGGTTGCAGGAAAACTCTACTTTTTAAAAAGCGCCAACTTTTTACCCGCCAAAAATGTGAATATAATGTTGTAATTTTTCAAAATGAAATTCGTAGGTTTTTGAAGGAATTTTTTTTTACTTTTCCAATATTTTATATTTATTATTGATTAATTTTTATTTTTAAATGTGTTTCTTAAAAAAAAAATTCTATTTTAATAGTCCGATAAGTGGCCAAGAAAATAGCATTTTCAGCAAGTTATGCTGCTGTAAAATCGAAAAATTTCATTTTAACAGAAAATTTTTATTGATTCTCAAACTTCGTAAATATAAAATCGGGCTATAAAATGCACCAGATCTCAATGTTAGGTGCGAGCAGCATCAAAAGTGGTTCCCTTGTTAATTTTTTATATTGTCACATTTACAACAAAGGTGAGAATGTCTATTAAAAGTTTCATTATAATATACACTTCAGTTTTCTGAAAGTTTTTACCGTCAATCCAAATTGAGTTACGGTGGAACACCCTGTATTTTTGATTAAATGCGTGGTTTGCGACCCCATGTTCTAAATCTAAGGTAATTTTTCATTCTCTTGATGCCTACTATCACCCCTCTGAATTTTTCGGTCGAATTTGACAACACCTTGTATATATTCTCCAACTTGTTTAAATGAAACTCTTGAAGAATACAACGAGGTTCTAATTCTTACTATCCACAACTTGGCAAACGTAACCGTTTTGACATACATTCCTGGGGAAAATTTTTTTAACAAAAAACATTTAAAAATACAGTATTTTTTCTATTTTGCAACTAAGTCCACCACCGACCATTTATTTTTTTAAGTGGATTTATTCATAGACTAGCTGACCCGCCCGGTTTTGCCCGGACCCGTGATAATAACTTTAAATGAATCTCAAATGTATAAGGTTTTATATATTTAACTCCATTTTATATGTGTTTATATTTTTAAATGAAAAAATATTGAACTCAAAGTATGTGCTATTTGATATTTTTTTGCATAACTTGATTTTTGGATTGTATGCGCACCGAAAGCGAACGAAACCGCAATGAAACACTCAGGTTTTTACTGATTTCGTCGAAATTTTCACACATTTTATTTTGAAAAAAGTATTTCTACCTGCCCGAACGTTTCAAAAATTTTGAAGGTGAAGTAAATCTTTTTTATTGAGATGCTGTAAAAAGATTGTGTTAAAATACGGACGCGTTTAGTTACTTTTAGTATAGAAAAATCATGGTTTCCGGGAGGCGCGAAGTGACCTGCATTCGCCGGTGTATTTGAAAGGGTTAAAATTCATAGTTTTAAAAACCGATTGCGCCATCAGTTAGAAGAAGATTTCAGCTTTAAGAGCATATTTTTTGAGACGTAAGAGTACAATCTTTCAGAATATGTCTTCCGTTTTTTACTTTACTAAGCTGATTGGCCAATGGAAGTTAATGACAAAATATCCCCAAAATTCATTCTTTCCGATCTTCCTTTTCTCGTGATGCGTAAATAGGGTATCTGGGCATGCGCCAGCGCTTTTTCTCTTTCGGAAGGACAGGGGTGAATTTTTAATGAGATTTCTTTATAATTTTTATTTAATAACTCAGCTAATTATTAGAAATTTAAAAGGCTGGGTTCCAGGTGCACAAGGATCGGCCTTGGATTAACTTCATACGAATTTTTAGCCTTGTACGTGCCGTAGATTTGCTAACCATCGCAGACAGAGCGAAACTTTCTTTTATTAGTACGAGATATAACAAACTTTCAAAATCGAAATCCATAATAAGTACGTTCCTTGCGGGGGGGGGGGGGGGGATTTTTTTTTATTTTTTTTTAAATATGTGTAATTTTATAGACAGAACTGTTGCTATTAGCTGACTGAATTCAAATATTTTTGACTAATAAGTAGTATTTTTAATATTTATTTGTTTTTGTGCGATTGCTTTGTATAAAGTCAATTTTCTCCCTCCCTCCTGACTTTGAATGTTGTAAATGTTTAAAACATTTTCACGTGAATTCACAACCTCCGCCCCCCCCCCCTCCCCCTTCCCCTTGAATCGTATATATTTGAAATGTAGAGTAGATTATATCTGATTGAGTTTACGAGAGGAAGAAAAGGAATATGCAGAGAATCTCAATTATTCAACTGTAAATCGAATCTCGAAGAGGGAAAATGGCTGAGAAAATTCAGTGAAACACAGTACTTTATTACTAGAATTATGTAATATTTTATCTATTAGATGAAATAATTAAATAACAATGCTTGTTCAGAGATGTTTTTTTCTTTTCCTCTTTTATAAAATAGGGAATTTTTAACAAGTGCTGTTTTGGTTGAGAACCAACCCTTAAATTTAATTTAATTACTACTTGTAAATTATGA
This sequence comes from Maratus speciosus, assembly GCA_963932465.1. Lineage (NCBI taxonomy): Eukaryota > Metazoa > Arthropoda > Arachnida > Araneae > Salticidae > Maratus > Maratus speciosus. The sequence continues at coordinate 168,135,884 of OZ010790.1, read as the reverse complement.
AAGTTTCGTTGTTTAACCCCTTTCCGGAGCGGAGTAATTCTGCTTATAAACTGGTGAAATGATGTACTGACACCAGAAATTATAAATGAATTTATTAGAAAATACAAACTTGCTTATTTTCAAGAACGTTATGAAAGGAAAATTTTAATTAAATATTCTGGGTGCCAGTAAAATATAAATTAGGTGTCCTTTTATAAGGACACCGCTCGCGAAAGGGTTAAAAAATTAGTCGAATATTTCTGTGTTCACTTTTTATTTTAAATTATAGTGGAGGTTGCAAATTATTAGCGATAAAAAAGCTTTATTATAAAATGGAGAGAGTGTAACAAAGGCGTCAATGGACAGTTAGCTGCTTTTTGTATCCCAGTGTATTTTAACTGGTAATGTTCATTCTGTATGTCTAGTTAAAAATTTACTTTATGTCGTGCTCCCCGAAGAATAATATTTTGAAATTATGCCAAGAGAGCGAACTTTCGGGCATAATGATAATACTTTTTAGTGTTAATGGGAGTGCCAAAACTTATGTTTACATGTTGCCAAGTCAGGGTGTAGAGAACATTTCATTTTGATGACAATCCCCTTTTATCTCTTTTTGCTCTCCTTATTATTTCTTTGAGATTATTTTTAATACTGTTATTGTGTTACTGTTCTTATTTACCAGTAAACCTAAATTTTCAACTGTAGCAATGCAATCAGAATATCAACCAAATTGGGGGGGGAAGCAAACTCAAACCATAAACAGCTATATTCATTTCTGAAAGACGAAACTTCTAAGATTAAAGTTAATCAATAAAACCAATATTACAACATGTTTGATGTACCATAATGAAGAGAACGAATATTTTTTCAACTGGATTAAATCATATTCAAGGCTGGGGTAGCACAGTTGAAGTTTATTCCAACAGAGCGAAAAATGTCCAGACCAGGAATCGCAGCCATGTCCAACAAATAAGAGTGAATTATGTTAGCCAGATATCGTCCGGATAGCTTAATAGGTAAAGCATTGGCACGGCACGCCAAGTATCCAGATTCGATTCCTGTCTGGACATTTTTCGCTCCGTGGAATAAACTTCAACTGCGCTACTTCAGCCTTGAATATGTTTGATGTAATTCGAATTTGACAGTGTTTGGATACAAGGTACATTAGAAGTAACTATGTTTCATTATTTCTTATTCTAGGCCAAACCTGCAGTTGAAACCGTAATTTTGAATCCTGATGTCACTTATGAGACATTCACTCGACGATTTAGTCCAAAAGCTGCATCTGCACTCACGACATATTAATTTTACGTGCACCATCAGCATGCAGGGCTTTTTTTTTTTTTTTTATGCATATGGAATAGGGATGGGCACGGGGGTGGGGGGGGGGGGCGGAATTTGAGCTGGAATCAAACTCAACATGCACGATCTACAATTTCAAGTAGAAATTCATTTGTTCTCATACTCGAAGAATGCTGCTTGAATTTATTTTCCGAAAATTATCTTGTTTTGATAAAGGAACCTCATAAGCTGGTAAACCTGCTAGAGATGCAAGTTTTTGCAAATTGAATTATGCTTCCCAGAAACGGCGCGCGGCATGGCATGTCTTCTTTCTCAGCATGCTACTTATCGTGCATTAGTATATACAGACAACTGGCACAACCTATATTATGTAGTCAAGGTCAAATGTGACTGTAATGTTGCTTTTTATGCTCATTATCTCCCCTTATTATCGAATCACCGTTCAACTAATATATTTTATCGCACTGCGCTGGCTGGCGCCATGTTTTTTTGTTGAAAAGTTCCACCCACATCTTTCTAGCCACAAAATGAAACTGATAGAAAGAAATCTCAGTAATTTATTCAAGTTTTCATTGCCTAGTTGTGGTAAAATTTGCGTTTACACATGGAAATATTTGAACTACCTTTGAAGCAGAACTAGCCTGTCAATAGGCATTATACTATACAGAAGTATACGCCCGAGAGAAGAAGTAGTGCTGTACTGAATCTGAAAGACGTCACCGCCCCTTAAAATCGTCCTACTCGGATGACTCAGGGACGAGGGACATCCATATGTATCATGTTAACATATAAAGCACATGTTCGAAATTGTTATTGGAAGAACTTCTTTGTAACGAGCAAATACTCTTGTCACTTCGTTTTCGCTTTAACTTACTAGTGCGATTGTATGTATAAATTTTAGCACACATTGCATGCTTATTCGTAAAGTGATTCAATTCAAAAAGTGAATAAAATTCACTCTGAGTAAATAATTAAAATTCATATAAAGCACAAATAAAATTAACTAAATTTGCTTGTAGCTGTATACATGTAATAATAATATAATGATTCCAGTGGGCTTGTCCTGGGTGATGACTAAGAAATTGACTCGGGAACCTTTATGCGAATCGAACTCATTTATTGGGCCGCTCATCATATATCTGATTCGCGAGTCGATCGCCGGTCCCGGAGCCAACAGCGTAGATTTTGGGAGGTTACATTGGCGTAAGTTTAGCTAGCATCTCAAATTGCCAAAATCCCCCTTTTTCCGCGCGTGTTCGGCGTAATATGGTATTGATTCTAATATTTTCCAGCAGAGGGCAGAATTGTTAATTTGGGAGGAACATTTAATTTAATTGGTTCATTAAGTTTTGATTGATCTGTGGTCAAGGCCTGCACCATTCCCAGGGACCGTGACGTATCAGCCCTACCTAGAACTCCTATTATAGTAGCCTTAGCCCTACCCACAGATGCCTGCAAAAAGCGCTTAGATTAGCAGTTTCACTCTTAAGAATCGTCCTAAAATGATCTCTGAAAGTAATAAGATGTATTGCTGGGAAACAAAGTTACAAGGGGAGAAACTGGTTTTAGAAATAGATTTAAAGTTAGAGGAAAGAGACTATTTAAAATTTAATTTATTTAGAATTTTTTAAATTTAATTTGGAATTTTAAAGGGTTTTTATCCTTTTATACATATAATATAAAGTTATTTAAAATACATTAAAAAACCTTAAAAATACATTAAAGTCCCAAAACGTTTTCAGCCAAATTCACACTGCCATCTTCAGTGGTTACTTAAAATTTGTGTTTTGTTAAAATTTGAATATCTTTTCCTCTCAACTTATCTTCCATACCACCCTTAAATTAATCTTCTATGCCACTCTTAAATTACAATAACCTCTCTTTGACGAATAAGCGCAAAGAGAAATAACAACATTTAAATAACCACTGAAGATGGCCATGTGAATCTGGCTGAAAACATTTCGGGATTTTACTTATGGTATTTTAATGTATTTTAAATAATTTTATATGTATGCACCTACAAGCAAGTTTAGTACATTTTATTTGTGCTTTATATGAATTTTAATGAAAGAATGAAGTTTTCTAAACAAGGCAAAAATCGTATTCAAGCATGAAATAATTTTTAGTCCCGGTATGCTATTTCTTTCTCCCAGCTTATTTTGTATCGTCTCCAAAAAATAACGTTACGGTGTATATGCCAGCCACACTCTAAATTAAAATGTCTGAAATTCAGACACTTAAGTGTCTGAAATGGAGTGTTCAATTTTCAGACATTTTAAAATGTCTGAATTTTTTCAGACACTTTTTGCGTCTGAATTTCAGACACTTCAAACGTCTGAATCGCATCCATTTTTTTTGTAAGCATCATACGTAGCCATGTTTGACCACGTTGAATCCTGGAAAAATATTTGGCTGTCGTCCTGCCCCCCCCCCCCCCCCAATACAGCCTGATTTTTTTGGTGCTCTCAGTTTTGGTATACAATTTTCGTTACGTTGATAATTTAAATCTTTTACGACATTGTACTGATTATAATCAATATCTTGAACTTCAGGAGTAGAACAAGATTAAAAAACAAAAAATATCTATCTAAATATTAGATTTTTTTAAATTTATTTTGTTTTTAACCTTATTTTACTTTAAAAGTTCAAAATATTGATTATAATCAGTACAATTTCGAAACAGATTTAAAATATAAGCTTTACAAATATTGCACATCAAATTTGGGGGCACTACAGTCGTAGGGTGACGGGGCACTTCCCAGTTTGCCCTTCCTTTAATCAAGAAGTACTTTTGCAAAAAACGCAACCCTGCATTATAGTTGTCTAAATTGAGATGTCCGGTATTCGGGAGTATCCGTTGTGGAGGTTAATGGACATTCTCGAATAGCGAACACCTCTATTTAACGAATACTTTTTTAATCAGCAGACATACATATTTGTATATTTTTACCTCAAAAAAATAGACATCTCCAATTATCGGACAAATTCCGCGGTCCCGAAGTGTTCGCTATTAAGGGCTTTTAAGGTACATAGATAAATATATATATATATTTTATAATCTTGTCCTACTCTGAAAGTTCAAAATATTTATTATACTCGGTTGAATGTGGAAAAAGATTTAAAATATCAGATATACGAAAATTGCAAAAATCCCCCCCCCCCCCTCCAAAAAAAAAAAATGAAACTATAAAAAAATATATTGCCACATAGGCAATTTTACATATACATCACTTGATAATCACAACAGCCATTTAACTATGAATAATGAAAATAAATAAATAAATATTCTACTTTAATAACATTGGGGAAAAAATGACTTTGGTATTTTGTTAAATATATTTGCGTTTTTAAACTTGTCCTACTCTAAAAGTTCAAAACTTTCATTATAATCAGTGCAAGATTTAAGATATCAGCTTTACAAAAAAATCATGCAAAATCCCCCCCCCCCCCCCCCCCCAAAAAAAAAATGAAAATACTTATTTAAAAATTATGTTTTTAAAAAATTTATATTTCCACATGGGCAAGTTTTTATGTAGATCAGAGGGTACTCACAAAAGCTATTCAACTATCAATAAAAACAAATAAGTACATATTCTATATTAAAAACATGAGGAAAAAATAACTTATGATTTCCAAACTTCTTTCGTCTTAAATATATACAGTAACATCTGTCATTTTTGTATTTTTCGTATAAGTGCATATAAATAAAGTTACTACAATTTTAAATACGAAATCTAGTTAGAGGTTTTTACTTTTTCCCATTATAAATTTCAAATTACTTTTTTATTAAAAATAATAAAAAAATCAGTATTAGAGTTGATTGCAAATCAAATACATATGCATATTTTTACAGGCAGCTTCATATAATAGACCAGTCTCATTTACTTTATTTATCTTTTTTTAATCTGCGGTTTTATGCCAGGAAGTAAGAAAGCATCAGGTCATCTTTCAAAGTTTTTTTTTTTTTCTTTACTTCCTTGTGGCCGTCATTTACTGCGAGATAAAAATTATCCATTGAAACTAAGAACTGACATTGAATATATAATTCGTAATAAAAAAGAACGTCATAAGTTTAAAAATATATACTTCTAGAATTAGTGGGGTTTTTTGCGAACAGATTCAAAACTAATTAAATTTCATGCAGGATTTTGTTTAGTACAATAAATAAAATCATAAAATACACTAATTTTACTACTATACTTACTTGAACTTACTAAGAAACTTACTTGAGTTGCTGCAAGAGGTAAGAAATATTCCTCGATTTGAAATTTTAAAAACTACCACAACCACAGTGAGGGAGAAAGACTTTCATCAGTTTAAAAAGTAATCCCATAATACATCCGACTAGCCATATTTAAAGAATGAGATGTTTCATCCTAAAAACAGGACCCGCCAGACAAAAGTTTCTTTTTTTTTTGCCAGCTTCGACAGGACGAAGATGAATAACACAATATTATTGATATAAATTGATACGAGTTAACACTAAGCCCATTGCACACGCTTTGTAGAATTTCCGGGTGTAATCTTCAACCGTCGTCTACTTCTGTTCTGTGTCTATCCCGCCCTTGTATCGACGACAGCTTCTAAGAGACATTTGATGTCGAGCACACACGTCAGATGTATGTATTCAATAAATAAATACTCCAAGTTAATACGAATTAAAATCACAGTACTTCACATTTCGCAAAAAACGAATTAAAATACACGCGTACATAAAAACAAACTTTGTTTGAATTACAACGTATACCACTTCGAACGAAGACATCTAAAACGCATGCGCAACTGGGAGTGCTAGTGCCCCCTGGTGGTTATTGCGTCGGAAGAATCAAAACGTCTTAAATTAAGACACGTTTAAAGCAATGAAGTGTCTTAAAATAAGACGTTTGCGGATATTTTAGACATTATTCTCAATTCGTTTACACCATGGTCATAGTAAGACGCTTATGTATCTTAAATTAAGACATCTATAGTGTCTTAATTTTCAGATTAAGACACTTAAGTGTCTAAAATTCTTTTTCAGTCACATATGTGTCTAAATTTAAGACGCTTCTATTTGCAGTGCATAAAACAAAGCAGTATCATTGTACGATTAAATACTCTATAGCAATTTTTTAAACTTCTAAGCATATTATTTTCAATTTGTATCAGGGTTGGCAAGGTTTTTCCCACCCCCGGTAAATACCATGGTAGAAACCGGTATTTACCGTCCTGGGAAATACTATGTTTTTCCCACATGGGAAAAACTGATTATTAAAAACATAAATATAAATTCAAAACAAACTTTAAAAATGTCAAAAATGAGTTCTAAGTAAATAGCTTGAAAGGTTAAAAAAAAAAGTAAGATCTGCAAAAACAGACAATGGAGTGCATTTATTTAAATATTTATACACCACACATATTCCCAAACGTTTACCAATCATAATCGAATTCATATTCTTCGTTTGCCCCTTCCACATTGGATTTTAGCATCATATAACAAAATACTAATTTAGAGGCTTTTTGTAAACCGGGTTTATTTCTAATCTTGTTTTGGATGAAAGAAAAATTAGAAAAAATACACTCCAGAGATTCAGATGATGCAGGACATCCCTGAAGATGTTCCATTAATTGGAGAAATCCTGCATCTATTCCAGTTTTACTTAAATTCTTCCACCACAGTGCAGGTGAAATAGTGTTTGTAATGTCTTCGGAAAAGGTGCATCTTCTCACTTGAATTGTATTGTGTATTGTAAGTACTTTGGATTTAAAGTCTGTAAATATTCACCTTAATATTTCAGATTCACCAGGTGTGCCAAAAAATGGACAGGGGTCATTGCTTTATCAAAGTTAGATTTCACTTTGCTGAAATGTGGATCGAGTTCTTTATTTTGAAGAAGCTCTAGGTAAATTATACAAGCATCAGCAATATTGGCATTATTATCGAGTTGCAACTTCGTAAGGGCTTTTGGAACTGGTTCCATTTGGTTGTACATATTTTTTCCTTCTTTATACAGAGATTATTTACTAAGCACTTAATGTTTTTATCAATTTCATCTTCGTGATTATCTTCAAAGATAAAAAGTCCTGTTAGTAGTAAAAGTTTTTAACCCTTAACCGGAATCGCTAAATTTTTTTACATTACTGGAATCTTGGGTCCAAATGGACCCTTTAATTAAAATCCAAGTTATTTTCTAATATATATGAAAATACCACTTAGATGGGTTATAAGTGCATTGAAAAAAGTTTCATGTACTATATAAATCAATTTTTTTTCATATATATTTTGAAATTATACATTGTCGTTGTCCGGTCAAAATGGACCCACGATTCCGGTTAAGGGTTAAACAAGCTATTTGTGAGTTCCACCTGGTTTCACCTGGAATTTGTGGTTTAACTGAATTGGCATACTCTTTCAATAAACTCCCAGGGTTATGGTGATTTCTAAAAAAATTCTGAATTTTGGCAACATTAGCCAAAACAGAATCAGTAGTCACATTCTTGCCAAGAATATTTAAATAATGCGATGCAGATCCGTATGTAACTGGTATAATATCTTCCGTTTCAAGATTCTGCCTCATTGTAAGCCTTTTCTGTTCATTATCCGAAGCGAAACTTTTTACAGTGCATCCATATGTAGCTGCTGCTGCTGCAATTTTTGCCCCACGACCAAGATTTGTACAATACTCTCTTGTTTTCTTATTTTTCCCGAAATCTATTGCAGAAAGAAGCATACTTTTTCCATTACAAAATATGGAATTGGCTATAAAAGGGTCATTATGGACATTACTCCATCCAACTTGCATGAGAGTAACAGTTCTCTCAGCTATTTTCTCTGCAGCAGATTCTTGAATTTCTGCTTTATGCAATAATTCTTATTCATTTATATTCCTTTCCTACAAAATAATTTTAAACCTAAGGAAAATTTGTAATAACTATATATTTCTATCTTTAATTTTACACATCAGATTCAGAAAGCCAGAATATTTCTTACATATTGTCATTTGGAAGTTTTTCCCGGTATTTACCAGTTTTTTCCAGTATTTACCAGTTTTTCACGGTATTGATCGAGTTATGAAACTTTGAAATTCATGACTTATACCACTTTTCTGCATCTGAACACACATGAGTTCTGCCATGCTTCGAGGGGTCATATACGAAGTGCTTGAAGTGTTAGAGGAACTTATTTCACGTGTGTATGCGCTTTGAAAGAAATTGTACAAGTATTACAAGTGCTAGAAATCGCTGACTTATAAACGGAATTCTCACTTTTCAGCGGCCAGTTTTGCTAGAGGTAGTTGCTAGAGATGCGCGGTTAGCGCTGCAGCATGCAAGTCAGGTTATCAATGCGTGTAATAATCGAATTTATTAAGGGACACATTAAATATCAATGATAACGAAAAATTGTGAGGTACCTAATGAGGTACCTTATTTAGTCAAAAAACGTAGACGGATATAACTATAAAATATGTGTAAACATAAGATATAGGCGTGAAGGGGGGGGGGGGGGGGAATCAAACTTTGCAGCAATTTTAAATAACGAAACAACAAATAAATTAGAAAAATATTAGTAGAAATACAAAAATAAAATGTCGAATTAAAAAAGGCTTGACGTAACAAATACCCGTAACATGTTTAACGCCAAATGAATGTGACATTTACGATCATCCAATATTGGCATTTAGAAATGCATACAGTTTGGCGACAGTTTTTTAGTCGACGTGATAATCAAGTAAGTACTTTTGGTCATAGCCCAGTTTTATTTCTTTTGTTCAATTTAAAGTAGACTTTTTTTCTGATTTAGGGAATTATTTTAAACTTTATCTATTTATATTATATCATAATTAGAAGGAGAGATATGCCTACCTCAGCACGACATTAACTTTATATCATCGACATTATGACGAAATTTCAAGAATGCGAGCTTCCCGGGATACGGTACATTAACGATGAATGTATCCTCATAAATGCGTCCATTTCAAATTCCGTCGTGTAGAGATTCCTTAATGTCGTACTAAGCATTTCGGTAGTTGTTTTTCCATTTCATTTCAAATCGCGTTCATTCAGCTGAGAATGAAAAACTTTTAACATTCGATTTATTTGTGATTACAAATCATCCATTACAATTTCATGCCTTCATTGTTTGAGCGAAATTGAAGATGATTGCGAGTTAACTTTCTGTTCTTTCAAGTCGAACGTAAAAATAATTTACTTCTACTGGAAATGTTCTTTGAAACTTCTGAGTTAATCTGGAATTGAATCAAAACGTACCTTAAAAATGATTTGTCAATTTTTCTTTCTTTCTTTTTTCAACCGTGAGCGTGTAATTCGTTTATAAGTTAATACTTGTGTCTGAATAACAAGTGATTGGCTTTTAGGAGAGGTTGCAGGCTAAAGAAATATTGCGGACACAAACCTTCGATAATTTACCGTCATAGCAGGGAAAAAAAAAAAAAAAACCTTTAAAAACTGATTTTTAAACCTGAAAATTTTAAAACTAACAATCAGCACTTTTGTGAATTTACTTTTATAATTAATGAAAGTTTTACAAAAGAAAAACGTTATTAGAATTCGACACTTATTTAGAATAAAATTTAAAGACTTTTCAAGGAATAAAAGAAGGAGGTAGGTGTTCGAAAGAAACTTTATAAACATTAGAATTTCGCCGCCTTTTTTTTTTTTTTTTTTTGTTCTTTCTGGAAAATTCTGCAACCGACAGTCATCCTTTTTGTGAATCTAAATTTAAAGATGACATACGTTTTACAGAAAAGATGGAAGTCGAAAACAGGACCATAGAGAGAGGCCGCGGTCCCCGGTAGTAATTCGAATGCAGGTCCATTACCACTACATGTACAATAAAACCTTCTAAAACGAAAACGATCAATGAAAGTACTGTTTTTGCACAATGACGGGTTGTTTCCGTCTTATGAGGTATAATTACACAATTTCATTTTTGGCGGAAACATGAATCTTTCCGTTTAATGCAGGATTCCGTTAAAGACAGGTTTTATTGTAGTAGAAAGCTGTAGTAATAATGAGCAAGTAAAAAGCTTTATAATGCAGAAATATTTATGAAAATGTGAATTACTTGAGGACTTGGTTGTTTAGATTTCACAGCACCTATTGCCTAACGCCTGCGCCTTTCCAATGTGAGATCTGAATTTTAATAAAAGCTATGCTGTTTTTCGACCATATAGACGTCCAATTGTCTAATTTTAGATACCGATACAGTAGTAGGGACTTTGAATCCGGCCTTCTTCCGAGCTCGTTAAGAAAAACAAGCAATTTCCAGTTTTTCAATTTTATTATTTGTTAGTTATTTTAAAGTACGATTATACTTTTGCTAAGTTATTTTTCAAACTCAGGACCAAAGCCAGGCCCTCAGGATAGCCGGGCCCCAGTTATTTGCACCGGCTCTACCCCCTCTCTGTACAGGCCTAGTCGAAAAGAAAATAATTTACTTTTAAAATTCTGAAAAAAATATATAAATAAATAAAATAAAAAAATATTGGGGCTTTTTTTTATGTTAGGAATTCAGAATTTCCACACTGAATTTTTCTAAAATATTTTCCTTTGGAACCGTTAATTTTTCTCTCAGAAAATGATACTGTCACATAGTTTAATAATTCATTTTATGTCTTACTTCCTGCTAAGCTTTCATTTCGCCCCGATACCATCCAAATTTGCGTTTGGAAAACAATATTCCTCAGTTCTGATATTTTCTGCCTCGTATCGTTCTCTAAAAGCAAACAACGCATTCCTTGAGTAACCTTTTCTAGACCAGAAGAAGAAAAGGCTTTTTGCAAGATAAATCTTATCCCACCATTCTTTGTGGCTGGCTTTGGAGTTCGAGGTCATGGTTCATTTGCCTTTCGTATTGTGTTGTAGGCGAAAAGGAAAAAAAGGACTTTCATGACCTTTGCCTAACATTTAAAAGTATCTTGAGAGAAAATAACCCTTTACCCGTGTCTGCCGCTCTTGACAGTAAAATAATTGAGCGTGATTTCGACTACTGTTAAAGGTAAGTTACGTGATCTTATCATTAGTAGGCTTAATTCTTTGTGGTTATGTAAAGAAAATCTATTTCGTCATCCTATTAACTTGTTTTTATGAAATCCGATCATAATATCGTGGTCGCATTTAAAATGCAGGTCATTAGATTATAATTACAAATAATAGAAGTTCTTCCATTTATCAGTCATTGTTGCCAATTAATATTCGGAAGTTTGCGTGTTTTAAAAGAAGGAAATTACATCTTTTAGAATTTCAGAAAAAATCAGAACTGAACAACAAGTACTTTTGAGATGGTTTGTTCCCGTCATTCACGAAACTTTTCTTCATTGGCATTTGGTTTGGGCTAACTTAAAGTTTGTAACGTACAGCACAAGTATGTTGTACTTCTTTAATAAAATAAATTAATCACCATCTCTTGTGGCTTAAAGTTTTGGGTCATGGTTCATTTGTTTTTACTATTGTGTTGGAATCCAAATGGATAGAAGCCATTCATGACCTTTACCTAACATTTAAAACAGAGGTGATTCTTTTCCGAAAATTTAAGGCATTCGCTTCCGAAAAATTAAAAAAATCAATCATCAATCCAAAAATTCGGACATAAAATATATCGCGAATTTCGACAAATAGTAGTTGAAAAAATCAATTTCGTCAATCGTTCGCAGAAAAAAATCGCCAATTTTGTCAAAGGATAGCGGGGAAAACGCGAGTTTCACAAAAAGATCGCGAAAAAAACTCAAATTTCGTCAGAGGATCGCGAAAAAATGCAAATTTCGTCAGAGGATCGCGAAAAAATGCAAATTTCGTCAGAGGATCGCGAAAAAATGCAAATTTCGTCAAAGAATCGTTTAAAAAACGCAAATTTCGTCAAAGAAGCGAAAAGAAAAACACCTTTCGTCAAGGAATCGCGAAAAATGCAAATTTCTTCAAAAGATTGCGATAAAACACACAAATTCCGTCAAAACATCGTGGAAAAAAGCAAATTATGTGAAAATTTCGTCAAAGTGCCGCGAAAAAAACGCATAGTTAGAGCGAGGAGTGGAATCCCCCCCCCCCCTTCTTCCTCCATCTGCTGTAACCTTTCAGAAAATTTGCAGTGAATTCAGATTTTTTTTTTTTTTTTTTAACTCAGAAGCTCAGAATCACCCCTGATCTAAAAGTTTCTTGAGGGAAAATAACCCTATGCCTGTGTTTCCTGCTCTTGACAATAAAATAATTAATTGAACGTGATCTCTACTACTGTTTAAGATATGCGACGTAATCTTATGATTAGTATGTTTAATTTATTTGTTTTGATCCAATATGGTGCCTATAGGCATTTGATTATTTAATACTTCCTAAATTAAATATTTTTTATAAAAATAATTCGTGATATCATAATTGCATTTTAAATCAGAATCTTTTATTATTATGTGAAGATTAGTTTCTTTTCTATCATTTGAGGGTCTTTATTGCTGTTTGATTTTTTTTATTTGTGTGGTATGTGAACAGAGGAACAATAATTGATATATTTTAAAAATACTTAAAGTTCATAAGCGAACTCTCTGCACTTTTGCGACAAACAGACAGACTCGCCACCGAAATTTTCTCCAGTTTATTTTTAGTTTTGGATAAATTGAATTTCGTATTGTACACGTACAGTGATACCCTGTTTTTCAATACACGCAATCCACTTATTCGTCAAAAATACAGGGTGTCTTACTCCAAGCCGAACCTTCAATTTCCCCTAGGGTCAGGTGGGGGAAAGTGGTCATAAAAACAGGCTTTTCAAACTTTCAGAGGATATAAACATCAGAATTTCTGTGATGTTTTCTAAAATTTTGGGTGTTATTTTACATTACATTACTCTAGAGTACATCCATATCCATTTCAGAAATATTTTTGGGGAATAACACCTTTTTATAACATGTTTTTCCAGGCATGTTTTTATGACCACTTTAAAGTGAGTAGTGCATGGGGTAAAGTGGTCACATTGAAAAAGTGTAATAAAAAAATAAACTAATGAATAAAAAGCGACATTTTATTATTTACAAACATTTTAAACAGCTTTTATAATAAGTTATCTGCCATTGTATTTTATTAAAGTGTAAATTTGTAATGTTAAAATTGTTTGTTGTTAAAATTTGGTTCTTCAAGGATTTTGATCACATCTGATTCTGGAAAAGTATAATGATTGCCAAATTTGGATTTTTTTAAACATATACTTTAAGAAAAATAATCATGTTTTTTCCCAATAAATTGCTTTATTGATTTCTTCATTTCATATCTTAGCAACACTCAAGGATGGGTTGGATAGATATGGTTTGAGATGTCATGTTTAGTGATTATAAATGGATTCAAAAGAGAATGTTGACTAGGGATATTTTGTTGTTGTTTTTTTCCTCTTGGAAATTTAAGCAACTTTTAAGTATCTTATTCCTCTTGTTATTTTTGCAGATATAATGCAAGTGTTTTTTCTGTCAATACTACTCCGATCTTGGACTGGACACATTTCCTTTTCCTTTAAAACTATGTCTAACAATTCTATTCACATCTGAAATGAGTGTAGATAATGTTGCCAATGTAGCTTATTTTAATTTTTTTTTTACATATTTTGCAGTCGGCTTTCTTGATACTGTTTCTTTAAAATTCCTTTCCAGGCTTTTTTTAATGGGAAAACACACCTAGATCTAATGGTTGTAGACTATGACTAGTATGAGGTAGCAGGCAGAGTATTATAATGTGATTGTCGATAGCTATTTTTCACAGCGTCATAATTCATTTATGTCCATCACAATCATAAATAAAAGGGCAGGCTTTTGTAAGCTTTCGGTGTACTATCTACTTAATAAAATGATCCACCCAAGATTCAAGTACAGAATCCTGCATCTATCCAGATTCCATGATTCATACAATGCTCCTGCACGACCACCCTTTATTCATAATTCATATATAATCACTCATAAACTGCGAATCGAAGAATGTAATAAACACTAGCTGATATACCAAAAGGAATACTAAACATTATCTTTCCTTTGGTTTCTGAATTTTATATAATGCATTGCATTGCGTAACATTTTTTAAACTGGACTATTTTGGCTATCCATATCCATTCCAGCCTCATCAACATTAAAAATTCTTTCAGGACTTTCTTGTGGACCATTTTCTTATATAATAAAGTATAGGTATTAGAAAAAGTAGTTAATGTGTTGGTTGTTAAATTAGTTGATGTAACCTTTGCAAGCAATTCGGGTTTACACTTAGTTAATTCATTCACTATTCTGAACCTATTAAAAATTAAACCTAACCTTTTTTAACCCCCATATTATAAACTATTATTAAATAATAACTATTTGCAGTTAGTTTTTAATCATTATTAGTATTTAATAAACTGGCATTGTATATAATGAATATTTTAACTCAGATCAAATATCTATAAGTTAAGCCTAACCCTATGACCACTTTACCCCATGTAACTAAAACTATTATAAAATAAAATCTGTAATAAATATAACTTAGCTATAAATGAAAATATGTTCTTGAGATATGTAAAAAGCTTTCTGAACTGCCAATTTAACAAAATTTGGGATAAACAAAATGCAGCAGAAAAGTTAATTAAAGAGTTAAAAGAACAAGGTGTAACAAAGACAGACAAAATGAGTGCTCAGTGGTTCAAACATGTTACTAAAAATGTTTTTTTGAGTGAGAAACTTTGATCAATACTTAATAAATCTAAAATTAAAAGAAAATTATTCAACTTTCTGTATTAGTCAGGATTTTAGCCCTTTTTATGAATTATGACCACTTTACCCCACCTGGCCCTATATTTTTTACCGACAATAAAGATACTGTACGGATGTTTCAACTGACTTACGCTGGAGTCGGAGGATATCATGAGAAGTCCTGGAAATAGCCACCATTCGTATTCAAACAACGCTGAACTAGACGCGCACAATAACTCATAATATTATGTAGATGATAATAGTCTCATTCTCACTGACAGTGCACTCCAAGTACTTCCATGATGTTTTCCTATTTCATAAAATCGAAGTTATTCTTTTGAAAAATTAGCTGAAATAACCATTAAAATTATGATCGAAAATCAGTATTTCGTTTGGAGTAAAATTATCTTCGGTTCGAGTTATACCCAATTTGAACCCGAAGCTTTTATTTTAAGTCAACCCGATAACTAAGCCCGAACACCACAGGGGAAGAAAAAAAAAAAATCCTCGATCCGTAACCCGACGCACTTCAAATTGAAACAGAGAAGAAGAAAAAGAAAAGATCCATATTTTAATAAAATTATGGAATAATACTCCACAATTATCTCTAGTATGAATTTTAGCTTTTAAGTATAAAAATGAACTTATATATATACGAATTAATATTCAAATATATAATTTGCACCTGAAGAAATATTCTGGACTTTCTTTTGAAAAATCGAGTGAATCCGACTCTCACCCGCAAGTGTCAAACACAACTCAAAGCCAACCGCTGGCCGGGTTAATAGGTAGGCTTTTTCCTGCTAAGAAATTTACTTATAGGTAGTAAAATTTCTTCGCAGTTTCTTTGAAAAATTCAGAAGGTATGCGGCGTATACAATTGAATAAGGATAGTATACTGTATAATATTCCTTATTGAGACAGCTTAAGGAATAAACAGGAGGAAGGAACAGCTTAAGGCCTAATTGAGACAGACCCTTCCTACAGTTTTGCTTCACATGTATTATCATCCCTAAACGTTTGTGATAATAATTTTGAGATGTTTTATATATGCATATAAATTATTTTATCCCCTCGAATAGATTTTTTCTTCACTAAACTTATATTTCACAACTTCATATTCATTGTGGGCATTATATTCCCTTCCCCTTTTATTTGAACGCGTAAAAACTGCCTTGCTCAAGTTGCATTTCATAGAAGTGTGATTTTTTTCATATATTTAATTCTAACTAATGAAAATGCATTGAGTAATACGTGATAATATTTAATTAAGAAATTAAACTGACATTTCGAAATTTTCTTTTTTAAATTTCATAGATGATAAAATTATTAAACATGTTTTTGCACTCTTATTAAGCCGCTAGAGAGCATACTCCCGAGTATCAGTATTTGCGAATACTCTTATTCAAATTCAGTTTATTGAGTGAATTTATATGCGTTCGGAGACCTTTATCAAGTTGATGAAGCTTCAAAAATTAAATAGTAAAACGTTGAAAGGAGTTTTGCATTTTTTTTTTCTCCTTTTCGAGTGTCGAAGCGAAATATCTGTTAATTTATCATTTGCTAACGCTTTAAATATTTGTGCTTAATGTGTTTATTAATCCTTCGGCAAATCTGTATAGTCAAAGCGTTGGCATGTTTTTTTCAATCAAATAAATATTTTTAATAAAAAAAATTATCATTACTTTTCATTCGTTGGAATTTCACAGATGTGTTTAGTAATTTCGGTGGATTCTGTTTCGAATATGAATGTTATTTTTAGGTGCGTTCGTAATTACACCTATAGTCGTATATATTCGTAATTACACCGTTAATCACCCATAGTCGTCATCTGGTCCGTCCGTCTGTCCGCGGATGACAGCGCAAAAACTACCCAACCGAATGGTTTGAAATTTAATATGTATAATCGTTGCAGAATTTTGTCGAGTCATTTCAAATTTTATAAAATCGAATCAAAACTTAAAAGATATTAATAAAAGTTTTCTTCATTCTTTTAAATCCTATCATACGTAATGAATTCAATGATATCCTATGATAAATAACGATTCTAGGTTGCCATGGTGATGACGTCCTATTTAAGATGAAGTCCTATTATTTCCGTATTACTGAATTTAATGTACATAATCGTAATAAATTTTGCATTCATGCATTTTTACATAAGAGTGCAACAGCTATTGCACCAAGATATGAATATTTGTAAAACTAGTTGTAGTACGAACACACCTCATTTGCCACGTCTGACGTACAATTTCCGACTTGTTTGAACTTTTATCTCTCTATTTTTTAATACCGAAGTAGGCTTTATCTCATATTGTATACCAGCTGACACGCTCAGTGTTTCCCGCGCCCGTGATAATAACCTTAAATATACCTAAAATCAATGTTGAATGGTTTTATATATTTAGAAAATCTATCCAAACAAACCTAGAGTGTCAATTCCTTGTAGACACATAATTTCTTTTCTATATACCAGGGCTGCGGAGTCGGTGGGAAAAATGGACGACTCCCGACTCCGGGAATTTTAACAAATCCTACTACGACTCTTTCGCTCAAAAATGGGCCTAACTTAGAGGTCTGCACGGACCGGAATTTCCAGGCTCGGGCCCGGCCCGATGGAAAGTCATTTTGGCCCGGCCCGGCCCGGCCGAGTGTAAAAATTGAAAGTTCGGCCCCGGCCCGGCCCGTTTACATTTTTACCGTTCTCGGCCCGGCCCGTACAAAAATCAGTGAAAACAGGCCCGGCCCGACTAAATTTCTACAAAAAATTCCGTTTTTTCTCGACATACAATTAAGATTCTTTTAATGAATACTACATGCATATTTATGGGAACATTTTACAGTATATTTTAAATTACTATGTGTTCGCAAAATAGACAACACACAATAGTAAACGTTAACGATTACTTACAGTGTTTTAGTCAACGTCTCTACAGACGTCTCAAAATTTAAATAAGGGTTAATTAAAAGATTATTGTAGTTTAGAATAAAGGGTTAAAAAACATGATAACTTTTGAAGCTTATAATAAAAGGTAGACTTGTGAAAATATTTCTGTCATTTTTAAGGCTTTTCTCAAATCCAAAGGAGCTACATTTTGATACATTTATGAATTCATTTCTTTTCGGAAACGCATGAGATTGGCAGGTATTCTTATTCAGAAACCATGTAAATGCCGTTTTTTTCTTAGATAAAAGTAATATATCTTTCAGAAAATACTGCCAAAGTTAGAGTTTTGAATCGAATTTCCGGAAGCGATAGCACAGGAAAGGAGAAAACGTACAGTCACGTGACAAGAGTCTCTGTTATCTCTGTACGTAATTTATGAAAAATGGAAACGCTATTCGATCCCAAATGCCTTCAATACTCAGGCCTGTCAATTTTATTTATGCCTTTATAGTTAAAAATGAGTCAGAAAATGTGTCTGAGAGTTTCGCATTGTTGAGCAGTAAATATATGAGAACCACCTTAAGGTACATTTCCAAAAATACTGTTAACAGAAGTTCATTATCACTATTAATACTTTTACAAAACATAATGCCTGTCCTACACATCCTAAGAACGATTAAGACCAGTTCCGTCCCGGCACAAGCCTGCCGAAAAAATTAAACCCGGGATCAGGCATCATGTAACTCTACGATGCCGATCTCTACGATGGACATGTTACATTTCTGTATTGATGTTGTTAAACTCGCATCGGCTCGTAACGCACATTTATACTTCTCGAAAAAATCATATTCATTGGAAATGACCTCGTATTTTATCTGCTCCTCTCAAATTCTTATATCGGGCCGATAGGCCCGATTAATTTTTTTTATCGGCCCGGCCCTGCAGGCCCGTTCAATTTTTTTGCCGGCCCGGCCCGTTGAAAAAATTGTCCTAATTCTGCCGGCCCGGCCCGTTTGAAAATTCTCCTCCAAACTCCAATTCCGACTCCACGACTCCTGATTCCGCAGCCCTGCTTGTAAAATGGACGACTCAGACTCTTTCGCTCAAAAATGGGCCTAACCACGACTCCACAGTCCTGCTGTATACATCTAAATTATTTTTACTTCTGATAAATTCTTCACTCATGTTGTGTTACATAGGTGTGATTTTTATCATATTTTTAATTGTAACCGCTTATCAAAATATATTGAGTAATGCGTTATAAAATTTAATTAATAAATGAAAATTCTATTTCAAGCATTTCTTTCTTAAATTTCGTATGTGATAAAATTATTAAACGTGTTTCCTCTCATATTTATCCGCTAGTTCTGAACTTCAGTATTTGCAAATATACTCTTATTTAAATTCAATTTACCGAATAGTTTTATGCGCAATGTCGGAGCTTTATCAAACTGATGAAGTTTAAAAAATTAAATAGAATGCGTTGAAAGGGATTGTACAATTTTTCACAATTTCCTACGAGTTTTGAAGCGAAAATGTGTGTTAGTTTATCATCCACTGACGGTTTAAATGTTTATGTTTAATATGTTTATTAATCCTTCAAAATCCTCAAATAATCCTCCTTTATAAATCCTCCTGTCTAATCATAGTGCTGATAAAATGTAAAAAATAAAACGAATTTAATTAAACCTTTTTCGATTAAAAACGTTCTCGTTACTTTTCAAGCATTCGAATTCGAAAGATGTGTGTTTAGTAATTTATTCTCATGGTGGATTCTATTTTACAATAGAGATGAGTTCGGGCTCACTTTTCGGAGCTCGGGCCTGCAGAAGCTCGCCCCAGCCCGAAATATTTTGTGTCATCAGAGCCCGAGCCCGATACAAAAAGTATACCGGACAACAAAAAAAAATGCGTAATATTTAAATTCTCAAAATGTAATATCTCATTTTTTAACAACTTCTTACATGAAAATAATTGGTAATCCCTAGCACATAATTAATTTCATGAAATTTGCTTTCAAAATGATCAAAAGAGAAATTTAGTATAAAATAAAAATATACTTACCTAAAAAGATTCTCATATTTTATCTCCGAAGAATCGAGTTGCATTTTCCTATTTCCTATAAAAGGTATACATCTTTCGTAATTCTCGTGTCATTCAAAATCAGCTTAAGGATGTTCTTCAATCCAAAAGGGCAACTTTGTGATATAAGTGTAAATTTATTTTTGTTCGAAAATGCATGAAACTAGCAGGTGTTGTTGTTCAAAAACTATGTCATCGAGCTGTTTCTTCCGTTTTCTTGTAAACGCAATAGATATTTCAGAAAATATTGTTAAAGTTGGCATTTTGAACTGAACTTCCGAAAGAAAGAAGAAAATCCAGTCAGTAAGGGAAGAAAATGTCGTGTCACGTGATCAAAATAGCTTATAACTCATTAGGCAATTGGTTGATCAAAAAATGGAAAATACAGTTCGATTCCAAATCACTTCCATGGCCAGGCTTTCCAATTTTATATCTTTCCGTTAAAAAATGAATTTGTAAATGTGTCAAAACGTTTTGCGCTTGTTGATCAGAGCAGTTTAGAACAGTCTTAAATTAAAAATTTAACACCGTTACCTGAAAGATTACTGTTACCTGCTTTTATAGGAAAAGAAGAAACACTGCCCGATTGCTTTCTATCGGGAATAACTATACATGTGAATTTTTTGTACCTACGAATGAAAGTGACTTGATGAATGTCAAAAGCAGAGCATGCACTAATTTTAAAAAGAACAAGTTGGAAATTGCTCGTCAAACGTGGCAAATGAGGTGCGTTCGTACTATAACTAGAATTATAATTATTTTTTCACCCCATATTGTACTGAATGTATATTTTTTTGCACTTGCAATAATTTTTTCCCATTCCCCGTAATGTAACGCAAAACTTTTGACTGTCTCTGTAATTAAACTATACACCGATTTTCATAAAATTTGAAATGGCTCGACAAAATTTTGCAACAATTATATATATAAAATTTCAGACCATTCGGAAGGCTGTAACATCATTAAAATGCACTTACAATATTTTTTCCCCATTGGCCGTAATGTAACGGAAAACTTTTGACTGTCCCTGTAATTAAACTATATATCCGATTTTCATAAAATTTGAAATGGCTCGACAAAAGTTTGCAACAATTATATATTTAAAAGTTCAGACCATTCGGAAGGCTGTAACATCATTAAAATGCACTTGCAGTAATTTTTCCCATTGGCCGTAATGTAAAAAAAAACTTTTGACTGTCCCTGTAATTAAACTATACATCCGATTTTCATAAAATTTTAAATGGCTCGACAAAATTATGCAACAATTTATATTTAAAATTTCAGACCATTCGGTTGGGCAGTTTTTGCTCTGTTATATACGAACGGACCGAACGACGACTATAGGTGCTACGTATTTATATAATTACGAACGCACTTAAAAAAGAGAGAAAGATGGAATATTAAGGGCGTTGGGATTTGAAAATTTAATTTATTATTTTGCATTCATCCCTTCTCACCTTATATGAATTTTAACTCTGTTTTCTGTCAACCCCCCCCCCCCCCTCAATTCAAATATTTTAAACAGGCCACCCGCAGAATTATAAAATCTCAACTCATCATTCTGGGCTATCTGATAAATTTATTTAAAAATTAATTGAGCACTTTTCCTTTAAAAAATGAAAAAAAGAGAAAGTTTTATATGTTAGGGATAATAATAAAATAACAATAATAAAAGTAAACATGTGGCTTTACGATCCATTAAGGATCAGGGCCTACTGTGCCCAACCCTGTTGTCTTGATTCTAGACTCCACAGCATTATGTCCGGTCAAGTAGTCAGTCTAACGCGGGACCCTCAATATTTAACCCCCAAGTTAGCCCCCAATCCGATTGTCAAAAAATTTTAAATGGCTCGACATAATTATGCAACATTCATATATTTAAAATTTCAGACCATTCGGTTGGGTAGTTTTTGCTCTGTTATATGTGGACAGACAGACTGACTGAACGACGACTATAGGTGCTACGTTTTTATATAATTACGAACGCGCCTAAAAATGGATAGATTCAGCAAACTTTATTTTTATATGAAGAGCGATTAGCACTCGCAAACAATAGAAGACTAAAAATTTGCAAACCTTAATCTAATGCTGATTGACTTAAAAGAAAATATTCATTTCGCGGAAAAAAAAATATTTTTTTGTTTCGATACGAGAATTAAGAAAAATGTGAATTTCAGAAAAAATGAGCCCGAGTCCGTCCGGTCCCGAAGGCTGGTATAAAAATCGAGCCCGTGTCGGGCTGAGCCCTTCTCATCTCTATTTTACATCTTTATCTTATTAGTAAACTTTTTATTTTTCTCAAACACATGCTGGACAATTGCACCGTAGTCGTTTAAAACACATAAACTTGCTCAGTGTTACACATAAACAAGAGCCTTTATATGAGCTTGTGATATTGAAATATCTTATAAAATCTATGTTTCGAACTGCTTCTGCAGTCGTCCTCGGGTTAAAATTTGATGTTAAAATGATTAAAAGTCTAGAGACGAGAGCTTCCTGTGTGAGTGTGAGAGACAATTTGTTGATTCTTGACCCAATTACATGATTGAAAAAAAAAATGCAGTGGTGCCATCCATCATAGAAATTTTTAAATGAAATGAGTTTACTTGTTTGAGTGTAATCCGTTTCCATGTGCATAGATGGTGACACTCGACAATCTTAATCGAACTTTCGCATCATTTTCAACTCATTTCATTTTTTAAAAATTTCTGATGTACTTACTCACTGGATGGCTCCACTACATTTTTCAATCACTTTTCGATCATGTAGTTGATCAAGAATAAACAAATTGTCTCTCTCACAAGAAGCTTTCGTCTCTAAACTTTTAATCATTTCAACATCAAATTTTGTTCTGGGGACGACTGCAGAAGCAGTTCGAAACGTAGATTTCATCATTAATTTTAATTGTAGGTACAGGTTCATATAAAGGTTCTTGTTTATGTATACCATTGTGCAAGTTTTTGTGTTTTAAACGAGTTACATTCTTATTTATTTTTACTTTTCTCTCTATTCTTTAATACGCAAGCTTGCTCTTAATAATCATATATATTATTTCTGATGTCAACATTCCTTTTTCTATACACATACAAAACGTACAACAATTAATGACGCATATCATATGAAAGTTTTTGAACACGCTTTCGACATAGTACACTCACATTTGGTTGAAACCCGTTTTTTGATTAAAATGGGGGATTAATTAAAAAATAATAAAAATAAACATATCGACAGATAATATCACAGATTGCGGTGCGAAGGCTTCGCACAGGTCCTCTAATATTATATGCATGTGTACAGGACTTACCGATGTCTTGGCAGAGTTATTTGGCCAGCTACATCATCCGTTATCTTGTTTCGAAATGGCGTCCACTTAACGATTTCAAATTGAAAAAAAAAATAAAAATAAAAAATAAATCCCCGGCTTAATTTTTAAAAAATGTTCGAAAACTTGATACAAGGAATCCAGAGCATTTTTTGTTCCGCCTCTCTCTTAAAAAAATGACTGATATATAGCAGTTTGAATTTCTAGCGTGGCTGCCATTTTAAAACAAGGCAACAGATTAAACAGAAGAAAGTCCTTCATAAACGGGTAATTTATTAGTTTTATTGAACGTGATTTCTTGTTAATTTTCTTTCATTGTTCCAACTTTCTTACGCTTAAAACTACATACTGAAATCCGCCAGCGTCAAATTCTTGCCTGGCATGGCGATTACTTGGTGAAATAGCGCCAAATTTGTCGAGAAAAGCAGATCTCCATAAATGAAACCAACTTGGCGATAGATGGCAAATCTTTTGTGATCCACATTCAAATTTAATATTGACAAAAATTAGGAGTCTGCTATAATGAGGTTTTGCGCATTTCAGCTTCATGTGTTTGAGTAAACGGAATTCTTAAAATTAACGATAGAGATGTATTTTCCTCGCGGTACAGACCGAAAAGACTTTTTATAAAACTGGTTCCCCTTTTTAGAAATAACATAGATTAAATATATTTAATACGAAATGTACCGCTTTTACGACAATTGATAAAATATTAATATTGTATTTCTTACTAGAGAAAAAGTATGCATCTTTGAAGAACTCTTCACAATCTTTTTTTATACATCCTTTTTTTTACCATAGGCCTGGCCCGTGGGGTTTCTCTTTGGTTTGATATCGTCCTAGATAACATCTAAGGCGGTAGCTCTTTTATTGAAATCATCCTCTTTTAAAGTTTCTTCCATTAATTTAAAAAAATTATATGGATAGTTTACGTGGATGAACGTGGATAAGTCGAATGATATTACTATTATTATAAATGCATTTCTCAATACAGTCGAACCTCGTTAGCATGAACCTCAAGGGGAATCGAAATTTTGTTCATGTTAACAGCAATTCATGTTATCAGTATCAAATCTTTGTATTCGTTTTTATAGGGGACTGTGAAAACAATCCATGTTAAAAGTAATTCACGTTAAGCGTGTTCATGTTAACGAGGTTTGACTGTATTAGTTTAAATTCCTCGTGGGCATAGAACCTCTTTTCTGTATAAATATGTTATTTTTCCTTTCGAAAACATGTCTTCTTCGCTCAACTTATGTTTCATGGTTTTTATTGGATATTTAATTATAATAACTTATCAAAATATATTGAACAATGCGTTATAAATATTTAATTAATAAATGAAACTTCCATTTCAAACATTTCTTTCTTAAATTTCGTTGATGATAAAATTATTAAGCGTGTTTGCATTCTTATTAAGTCGCTAGACTGCATAGCCCCGAGCATCGGTATTTGCAAATTCTCTTATTCAAATTTAATTTACCGAATAATTCCATATACGTTGTCGGAGCTTTATCAAACTGATGAAGTTTCAAAAATTAAATAGAAAGCGTTGAAAGGGATTTTGCAATTTTTTCCCCAACCTACGAGTGTTGAAGCGAAAATGGGTGTTAGTTTATCATCTGCTGACGTTTTAAATATTTATTTTTAATATGTTTATTAATCCTTCGACAGGTCTTCTATCTAATAACAGTCCTGATGAAAAGTAAAAAGAAAAAAAAATTATAGTAATAAATAAAACAAATTCAATTAAACCTTTTTTAATTAAAAAATTTTTCTTACATTCAATCATTGAAATTGGACAGATGCGCTCAGTAATTAATTCTCAGGATAAATCCAGTTTTGCATTTGAATGTTATTAAAATATCTGTGAAACTTGTACATGTTTTTTCTCCTTTGAATCGTTAGAAACTTTTCAAATGTTTGATGCGCTCATTCAATTATATGTTTGTTGATGTTAATTTTTTTTCTCTCTCCCTTTGAAAGAATTTGTAGAAAAGAGTTTTTTTTTCTTACTGATGTCCCTCCAACATTTAATACAAGCACATGCGCCCACCTACAGTAGCGGGGGAAAAATGTAATTTATATTTTTAACTACATTTATATATATTTGTAACTAAGCGTCTGTATGTCAACACAATCTTTTAAGAGCATCACGGCAGATCGGATTTACGTCACCTACAAAAATTTCGAAACATTCTGACGAATAGTATTTAAAAATAATAATAAAAAAATCTGAAAAATGTTCGATTTTCGTATTTAACTCTTTGAGGTCCCAGCTATTTCAACCGCATATCTCCCTCTGGACTGAGGGTATTTTGGTACTTTTCGTATTTTTTTGAAACAAATACTTGGATAATATGCATTTTAATATATATTTTTTTTAATTATAAACTTCAAACTGTTCTTATTCACAATCAAGGAATTATTTAAAAAATCATGTTTTATATATATTTTAAAAGTTCCGCATAAGAAAACGTCCCTTTTTTAGCATAAAATTTTACATAGACTTGAACAAAAACTACCCAGATGTTGTACAAAGGTTTTATTTGTATATGAACACTACTTACTAAAATTTGCTTTTGTGTAATACATTACAAAACACAAAGAGCAACACCACAAGTTTCACAATAAGTTCGAATTAAGCTCTGATTCTAGATATTGATCTAGATATATACATATATTTTTTAAACCCCCGGTACGCTATCTATTTCTCCCAGCTTATTTTGCGTATTCCAAAAAATAACTTTACCTTACAGAAGCCAGCCGTAAAACAAAGCAGTACGATTAAATACTCTATAGCAATTTTTTAAACTTCTAAGCATCGCAAGTTTTTTCAATTTTTATACCGTCGTATTGAAAAAAAAAAAAAAAAAGTTCTTTTAAATGCATTTTGTTTGAAAACTGCATCTCCATTTATTTTTGAAATATTAATTTTTTTTGTAGTTTTTAGAGCCATTTGCTTAACGGAAGTACTCCATTTCTGTAGAAAGTAAAGGAAAAATAGTTCTAAAATAGTAATTATATATTTTTGTTGCCATTTTCTCATAACAACCGAAAGAAAATGTAATTAAAATACTTTCTATTTTGAAAAAAATATTAACGACTGATTTCTTTTAAAACAATGGAGCTATTATAAACTATATTTAATTTTAAGTATATATAAATCATTATATAGCCGTTTTTGTCGATTTTTTTGAAGGACGGCAACTTTGTGCTGCATTTGTGCATAATTCGCGATAGTGATGTGCTATGCGTGCTTTACTGTAGATCTTTAAGAATAGATCGTAAATGTGGAATTCTTAAGCGGATGCGAATGACGTCATTTTACATAAAATAAAACGTGTGCTTTAAGTCTTAAAATATTGAAATATGTTTTGTACTGCAGTAGAGTCCCGCTTAACCGAGTTATTTTCTTCTGATGGACTGGTGGCTTCTATTATTATGAAACAGCCATTATAAATGAAGTGTTAGGTGAAGATGAAAGGAAAAAAAAAAAAATATGGCCATTTTGTTTTCCCATTCTGACCAGAAAATCAGAGTTCTAACTTTTTACGGCTGCTCTTTCATCTTCACATGCCGCTTCATTTATAATGGCTGTTTCATAATAATAGAAGCTATCAGTCCATCAGAAGAAATTGAAGTAATGTAAATGCCGGGCGACACTAAATTCTGAAAAAGCAGATTTCCTGCTCTCTAGTTGTTGTACCCCCCCCCCCCCCCCTTCAAAAATAAAAGGTTTGTAGATAATATGAAAAGACAGCGAACGTATATAGTAGGTATCTTTATAGCTCAGAAAGTTAAAAGTTGACCCCGAGAAACTCTCGGGCTTAGTTCGCTTCACCGAAAATGGCAGCCCGAGTGGCACTCGGGCTTAGACCTCGAAGTGTTAACAGATCTTTTAAAAGATCTGTTTAATACGAAAATTGATCCTGTCCAAGCAGTCAATAGATCAGGAGTATACATTATATTTTTCAAAAAAGATACTAAAGATTTTCTTTATGTAGGTATGACCACGAGAAAATTTCGTAGAATTAAAGAACATGAAACAGATCTCAGATTAAACAAACCCCATACTGCGTTATCAAGATTAGCTCTAACTCAACCTATAAAAGTAGATTTTAATAAATCCTAAATTATTTTTCGTACAAACAATTACCAGGAAGCCATTATAAGAGAATTAAAGGTCTGCAAGCGGGCCGGAATTTCCAGACCCGATCCGGCCCGGTGTAAAAATTAAAAGTTTGGCCCGAGACCGGCCCGTACAAAATTCAGTGAAAACAGGCCCGGCCCTACTCAATTTCTACAAAAAAATTCCGTTTATTCTCGACGTACAATGCAGATTCTTTTAATGAATACTACATACATATTTATGGGAACATTTTACTGTAGGGGAGACCAGGGTACAGTGGACCACCCCTTATATTTTACTTATTTTTAAATTTTTAAAACTTTTCTTTTAGGCTAATTGCACTGGATTGATTACGTATAGCCTTCAGAACACATCGTTAGCTCAGAATGAACTCTTTTATCCTGACTGGTTGTTTTGAGCTCCTAAAAGTAAAATTTTTCATCGTCATACTTTTCTTTATTGAGTAATTAAAGGTTATGGATAAATAAGATAGAACAACTTTTCTGAAAAGGTAAAACACTGGTCTTTATTAAATTTAAAAGCTTATATGCTTAAAAGAAAACTTTAAATAATATTTTCATCAGTATGTATTGAACTTTAACATGGGGCACGGTGGACAGGCCACTGCTGGGGTATAGTGGTCCACAATGAACATTGCTCCTGTAATGAAGAATTTTCAAATTATTTAATAATTACTTATTCTCTATGAAGAAATATTGTTTTAGAATAGTTATTTAATTATAAAATAAAGTAAACAAAGAAAAATGACAATTTTTTTTAACCCTAAAATGCATAGATTAGCCATTTGACACACTTTAAATTTCATGTTATTATGTTGTTCAGATTATAACGTAGCCATCTGACACTTTAGTTTTCTCCTAATTTATGGATAACAGTTCACATGTGATTTTTAAAATAAGTTTTCTTGTTCAATATAGCAGTTGTTTTTGGTTTTTTTTTTTTTTGGGGGGGGGGGAGAAGGAGAGAAATGAAAATCCTGCATTGTAGAGTTAACATATTAAAAAATATTTTGTTTTGTATCTACTGCCTTTGAAAAATATAACTGTAGCCTAATAAGTAATAGATGACGTCACTGGATTGGTTATTTATAACTTCAGAGCACATGGTTAGCTCACAATAAACTATTTTATCCTGACTATTTTAAGCTTCTAATAAATTTTTCATCATCATATTTGTCTTAATGTTTGCTGATTTTTTTGTACTTAATTAATAACTTGTTTGCCATCACTCCTGTATCTTATATTGTTATTTTCAAAATATAATAAATTTTTTGATAATTCTTTAGTTTTATATATTTTTTGTTTCAAAATGCTACTTGCAAATTTGTATTATTATATTATTTTGAGGTAAAGGGGAAATAAAAAAGAATTAGATTAATTATAAATAGATTTATATTGTATATTAGACAATAACTAATAGTGGACCACTGTGCCCAGTGGTTAGACCAGTGTACCCCGCTTCCGGGGTACACTGGTCCACTTCACGAATGTATGTAAAATAATTTTTTTGAAAAATGTATTGGAAATTATGTTCTGTGAAAATTATGAGGCATGTAGAAAGTTTTAAAGAATATTCAAAAATATTTTCAGGTAGATTGATCTCTCCATTAAAGAGAGAAAAAAAATGTTAACTGCAAAAGTGGACCACTGTACCCTGGTCTCCCCTATATTTATAGATTATAGTATTATTAATAGTTATGTATAGATATTATTATGTATAGATTACTATGTGTTCGTAAAACCGAAAACACACAATAGTAGACATTAACGAATACTTGCAGTGTTTTAGTCATCGTCTCTACAGACGTTTCAAAATTCAAATAAGGATTCATTAAAAAATTAATCTAGTTTAGAATAAAGGGTTAAAAACATGATAGCTTTTGAAGCTGTATAATAAAAAGTAAATTTGTGAAAATATTTTTCTCATTTTTAAGGTTTTTCTCAAATCCAAAAGAGATACATTTCGACACATTTATGAATTCATTTCTTTTCGAAAACGCGTAAGATTGGCAGGTATTCTTATTCAGAAACTATGTAAATGCCGCTTTTTTTTCTTAGATAAAAGCAGTTATACTAATCTTTTTTTATAATATTAATCTATCTTTCAGAAAATACTGCCAAAGTTAGCGTTTTGAATCGAATTTCCGGAAGCGATAGCACAGGAAAGGAGAAAAACGTACAGTCACGTGACAAAAATTTCTTATCTCTAACAAGGAAGGTCTCCATACTGGGCATACTCAGAATATGTTGAAAAAAAATGCTAGTGAAAGTACTCATGTATGTAATAAAGGATCAGTTAAAATTAGCGGCGGAATTACAGTAGAAAATCTGTAAAAAAATAAAATACTTTCGAATAATTCGCGTGAAAAGGCAAAAGCGGCGCGCAGTTTGGCGAGCAGCAGTTTTCCTCGACAAAAGCAAAAGATTTTAATGAATCTGAAAATTGTTTGTTAATTGATTTTGAGAATATACGGTATTTAATGAATTTAAACGTAAACCATGAAAGAATTTATTACTATTATTATTATTATTACATTTTATATTATACTTGTTGCCGATTTGAACGAAATTTTGCCATTGTTTTTTATTCTCCAATCCACAATTTTTTTTAATTTAAACGGCTTTATCGGTTATAAAAATAACTTTTAACGCCAGATGAATAATGCTGCCGTAATACATTTCCATACCGAAGAAGTTGTTTCCATAGCAACACAGTTGAATCGACAGTGCTCGATGGGGCATATTTTTGAGTTTGGAACAATTTTAATCAATTTAAATTTTGTTTTAAATCGTAAAATATGATAGTTAAAATTCATTATAAGTACATATAAGTATATATGACAAAACTATAGTTAAAACAAACTAAAAATCACAAAGCTAAAGTTATTTAAATTAAACTTATTTAAACAAATTCAACATAAAAAGTTTTTTCCTTAAAGAGTATTCGACAAGCGTATTTCTTTTTTAATTTAATTTCTTCGCCAAACGGTGATAAGTCGCCAGATCGACATGTTCATTATTTTTTTACGGACGTTCTACCGAGGTTCCGCCAAAAAAAATTTTATAAACATATATACCCATGGGAGAAGAAAATTATGTATTTTTTTTTTCTGAGTATGCCCGTATGGAGACCTTTCTTGTAAGTAATTTATTAAAAATGGAAAAAGCTATTCGATTCCAAATGGCTTCAATAGTCAGGACTGTCAATTTTATGTCTTTATAGTTAAAAATGAGTCGGAAAATGTGCCTGAAAGTTTCGCATTGTTGAGCAGTGAATATGAGAACCACCTTAAGGTATAATTCAACGATTCTGTTAACAGAAGTTCATTATCGCTATTAATACTTTCACAAAACATAATGCCTGCCCTGCACATCCTGAGAACGATTAGGACCAATTCCGTCCCGGCACGAGTCTGCTGAAAAAATTAGACCCGGGATCAGACATCACGTAACTGTACGATGCCGATCTCTACGATGGACATGTTACATTTCTGTATTGATGTTGTTAAACTCGCATCGGTTCGTGACGCACATTTATGCTTCTCGAGAATATCATATTCATTGAAAATGGCTCCTATTTTATTTGTTTTTTGCTTAACTTTTTTTTATCGGCCCGGCCCGTTGAAAAATTGTCCTAATGCTGTCGGCCCGTTTGGCCTCGTGCCAAGTCCGGGTCCGTGCAGACCTCTGAAATGAATCTATTGAATTAATTGGTAATAAAGATATAACTTGCAACTATGCACTATCATATGATATCCATGGAGTTTGGAAAGAATTGCTGCATAGTAGAGGAAAATTTATTTAGTTGGAAATTTGAGTACTTTTATTTCGCATCTTATCTGCCGTACAACCTTTAACCCTTAAATGCCGGGTGTTGCTTTTCGGCAACATACCCAATTTAGGCTCTAAAATACTATTAGAATAATATTGAAGCTATAATGCCTAATGTTGCCAATAAAATACATTCTGAAAATATTATTAAATCGATTTTCAACATGTAGAGGGCAGCACTTGCGCTGTTTAAGAATAAAGATAGATTTATTTTTTCAATTGCTGCTAGTTGTTCTTTTTGGTTTGTTTGGAAGCTTGCGAAATACACTATTTTGTTCTGCAGTGAGCAAGTAAAATTAATTTCTTATTATAGTTCCTAAAATTCTTGTGTGTTTAATATTAGAGAATTTTATCAAGGAAAATTATTTTTTCAATTAAAGACCAGTATTGCCGATTAGTAACAAACTGTTTTTTAGCCGTAAAACATTGGGGAAGACGGGGTACAATGAAACATTACTTGTAAAATCAATCAAATTTGTCATAGAGACTTGCAGTTTATATATATGTTATACAACTATGTATGTTCCAATTACTGATTTGATTTGGATACATTCACACTTCTACAACAGTAGCAATAGAAGATTATTGCTTTTGCACCATTGAAAGTAACTTTCTTTACTAAAAGTAATTTTGTTTCTTTTTCTTTGTTGTTATATGTAATAATTATTTTTTCTATACATTGTTACCTTTGGGTTGTTGTCTTCATACCTCCAAAACCAAACTAAAAAAAATAAATATTAGAAGTTTGAAAATAAATTTTTATTCAGTAACCTCAGTGCGGGGTACAATGAAACACTTGCAGACGGGGTACAATGAAACATGTTTTATTATAGTAATAAAAGTAGTAAATAGAATATATTAGAAGTAAGAGTAGGAAAACAGAAAAAAAAAAAATATTTGTTCTAACCAGGTCAGTAAAAAATGCTCTTGTTAAACAATTAAAAAATAGAAAGAGAAAAAAAGCTAAGAAGGGATTGTTTTGAAAACAAACTCTGCCTTCTACAGACTCTGATGATGATCCAGATTTTTTTTCCAGGCCCAGCTGGTCATCGAGGTACTAAGAATGAGATATCCACACACAACATGTATGGCACAAGCAGTATCCGTATAAATGGAAACATAAACCGTTCGAGAAATCATACATTTAAATGAAGTTAAATGTGAAGTACTTGATATAAAAAGACTCCAACTGTTTTCTTTTTTTTTTCTTTTTTAGAAACTTACATTTAAAAAAAAAAAAAAAAAAAAAACTCACTGTGTTGAAACTACCACCCCATATTCCTTCAGGAGCAACTGAAATATAATAAGAAATGCTAATTTTTGAAACTGACTTGAGCCAGTTTAATATAAAATGAAAGGTATTTCTTAAACTAATAGAATTTTCTTATTTTTCGTCTTAGACTATAATATTTTTATCAAGTTCCTTATTAATCAAGTTTTGTTTTTGTATTTATCTCATTTTTAATAAAATAAACTATACTGGGCTTCCATCATTTGGAGCTTCCATCATTTGGAGTGTTTCATTCTACCCCAGTATGTGTTTCATTGTACCCCGGCATACGGGGTACAATGAAACACTGTAAGACATTTATTTTTGGTTATTTTTCAAGCATAAAGATATTGTTTAGAACCTTATAAGAATTTATTTAGATGGGGAAAATACAAGATTAAAAATATGCATTAATTATATTTTTGTGCATGCAAAATTGTGGATAGGAAAAAAAAAATAGTAAATTTTGTTTCATTGTACCCCGCCTTCACCTACTTAAAACAAAATATGATTTTTTAAAGTATTTTTCCCATGATTTATTTAAAAAATGAAAGCCGAAAAACATTATTACAATGTTTTTTGAAAAATCAGGCATTTAAGGGTTAAATTACAAGGATCTCTTTTAGACGATTCTCGAATAAGCGCAAAGAAAAATAACAACATTTAAATGACCACTGATGACGGCCATGTGATGGCTGAAAACGTTTTGGATTTTTAATGCTTTTTAATGTATTTTTTAAGATACTTCTAATGTATTTTAAATAATTTTATATTATATGTATGCACCTGCAAGTAATTTTAGCGCATTTATTTGTGGTTTTTATATGAATTTTAATTATCTACTCAAGCTGAATTTAGCACTAGAACTTTAACTTTCATTTATTGCATTTTAATGAGTTTTTTCCTTTTATTTATTTTTTAATGATCCCTGATTTGATCTTGGAAGTGTTTAATTTTCATAAGCAATTCTTTTATATATATATATATATTATTTCTATTTTATATCCTATAAATATTTAAATACGTTTTATTGATTCTTCCATTTCATATTATTTGTTTCTATTCTGCTTTCATTTTTAATCAATTCACTTGATTTTAGTGGTTGTTCGGGCACAGGGGAAAATTAATTTTAGCTTTAGCTTATTTTTCCAACAGAAAACAACCATTTTGCTTATATCATTGAATTCTGTGCCCTCGATAACGTAATTCAATGTATAAGCTTTTCAATTTTTGTCGGTGTCCACTTTTTTCTTTTTTCTTCCATAATAATTCTTATAATATTTTTTAATACTTACAGCTTTAATTCATAATAATTGACGGTGGCAGGTTATGTTTAATTAATGGTAATATATATATATATATATACATATATATATATATATATATATATATATATATATATATATATATATATATATATATATATATATATATATATAACCATAATATAATTACAAATCATCATCTATCCCAATTACGATAATTAAATCAATAAATTAATAAATTTAGCATCTAATCATGACTGTAACATTATACAAAATACAGATGGAACCCTATACAAGTAATACAAATTAAGCAAAATCCACTAATTGACAAGCACATTGCATAAGATTAACCCATATAAACATATGAAAAACCACCAAATTTTGAAAAAATAATCTTTTAGAGACATAAGAAACAAAAACAAGCAAAATAATGCTGAACCATTAAAAGACATATTGTAAACAAATAATAGATCAAATTATATTTGAGATTTGTTCGCTTTAATATTCAATTTCACGCAATGTTTAACTTTTAATCCGCAATCTTAAATTAAACAACTAGAAGATAGTCAAATTCTATTTTCCCATTGGTTCAACGGTTCAATAAACCTTTATTCAAATCTATAAGTCGTTGTATAAGTTTCGTTACAGATCTTTTGTTTGTGGGATATTTTGTTTTATTTGTCTTTGATATTTTCATTTTACTTTTATTTTCTAGGAATGCATTACTTTCGTTAAATTCTATTTCTATTTCTAAGCGGCTTTTGATACTTTATTTACTACAAACATCAGATGATTATTGTCGCGTAATTGCTTTCCATTGAACTCATGCCTCTTAAATGCAAAATTTTTTCTTGTCTCCTTTTTCTATAAAAAGATTTTTTTTTTTTAATTTCTTTGTATATATATATATATATATATATATATATATATATATATATATATATATATATATTATTTATAGTTTGATTTGTGCAACAATTTTTAAGGGAAGAAGATGATTTCATTATTGTTTATTTTGTATAAAGATTAGTCTTTTTTTTTCTTTTTTCTATTTTACTCATATTTTCACAGTATTGGTTACAATATTGTCACTAATGACTATTTATTTGTTTCATTTCATTTTTACTAAATTTGGAAAAAAAAAATCATTTCCTAACTTTTTCTTTAAAAATCTAACGCTCTTTGGTGTTATTGTTTCCCTCTTTTGTTTTTATCTTTTTTTTTTCTCGCTTTTACTTGGTTTCCGTAATTCTCATGTGTCATCAAATATGTTGTTTTCTATTTCTTTTCTTTTATGCTGTCGGTTAAAGTGCATTTGCATTTTCTAAGTAGTTTTTGCTGATATTTTTTCCATTCTTTTTATACTTCTTTAACGCAGTTTTATTAGCTTTTTTTCACCTCCCTTACCTCTAGAGAATAATTTTCAAAATCTTTTTATATACTCTCTGCTATAATATTCGTTCAAATACTAAAATTGTTTATACATTTCTTCAAATGATATCATAGGTTTTGTTACATTAAAATTTGGTTCGAAGTGTCTGCATTAAACATTTATATTAAGCATTATTATCAGTTTTCTTTGTTTTCATCCCCATTGCCCATTTACTTATAAATCTTGCTTATTATGTATCGTCAGTTCATGGGTCGATCCAAGCAAAATTTGGGGCCTATTTAGGACCCTTTCACAAAAATCTATTTAGTAAAATAGGCCCCTTCACAAAAATAAATTTAATAAAATGGGCCCCTTCACAAAATTGAACTTAATAAAACAGGCCCCTTCGCAAAATTCCTTTTAATAAAATAGACTCCTTCGTAACATTCTTTTTCATAAAAACTGTTTTAAAATGTGTAATCTATTATATATATAAAATCCAAACGGAAATTTCGTTCCGAACGCCTAGATTTCGAGTTCTACTGCATGGATTTTTACGGAACTTATACCGTTAGATAGGTATCGTTTCAGGGAAGGTTTTAAGCTATAACACATCATTCTACCTATATTAGTTATAGAATTATGACGGAAAGTTCTGTTATTTTGGACGATAAGGTTTACCATTTTATTTCTTGGCGAAATTTATCGTTGATAAAAAAAATTGAAACAGCTATTACACCTCGAAACATAAAAGAAAAAACTGTTACTAATTTTAATTTAAAATAAAAAGAAGGAAGAAAAAAAGATGAAAAAAATTCGTTTTAATGAGTGATAATATTAAAAAACGAAAATATTTAATTTAAACATGAAAGGGAATGTTCGTAATGCTTAAAAAATTACTCAGTTAAAATATTTCAATTGAAATAAGATTTGGCTCTTTATCTTTTGCGTCAGGTTAAGAAAAATGCATCTGAAAAATTTATAGGATGATATCAAGGAAGTTTTGATAAGTGCATGCTCAGAAATATTTGAAAAATTTATATAATATTCTTCTCATGAGGAATATATAGAATATTCTTCTCGTGACATATAATATGTTTATAAAAAAAATAAATCGGCAGAACCTCGATTTAGCGTTTGTAAAAAAATAATGAAAATTTAATTCTTTTGGCGATTTAATGCTGGTTGGCGGCACAATAAAATTTTGAAAGATACTTTTTTTTTATGATAAATAATTTTTAAGTAAAACCTTTTTCTACTCTTCATATGAAGATAGTTTGATTAAGTTTAACGTAATAAATACATTTTTATTGCTACAGTTTTGTCAGATACTTTTATATGTGTATATATTAAAATTTTATTATCGTAATTATACGGTTTAAAACAAAATTTCAGTTTATTAAATATTTTCCAAATTCAAAATTAATGTCCGATTCGGAACATTGGCAATTTGACTTCGATATTGTTAGTGTCAGAAACAAGAAATGAAGTTTATTGTTGCCATGGAAACAAGTATTTAATATAAAATGTTTAATGGTAGCATTTTTAATTAGCCAGCTACTTTTAAAACAAATTTAAAACGATACTACTTGATTATCCCGTCGACAAAATAACTATTGCTAAACTGTAAGATAAATGCCAATAATAGCTGATCGTAAATTTTACATTCACTTGACATTAAACACGGTACACGGGTTTGTTGCGTCATCAAGTGATTTTTAATTTCACTTCTATTTGTAATTTTACTAATGTTTACAAATTTATTTATTCTTTCGTTGTTTAAAAAAAAAAAAAAAATTCAACTTGTATAATTTGGCGAGCAGTTTGGCAATTTATATAATTTGGCGAAGCGTTTGGCAATTTATATAATTTGGCGAAGTGTTTGGCAATTTATATAATTTGGCGAATTTGGTTGAATGAATAATCAAATAGTACACTTAAAATATTTCCAGCCAGTGAAGCCATGTAAAATTAAATAACTACTGCAACACGCAATTTGTATATACACTGGTTATTAAAAATTAAGGAAAAGTCACAAAATGCTAATTTTTAAATACGCGAATTCTCAAAAGGAAGTAATATAATTTGAATAATTACTATCTCTGCAGAACAGCTTGTCCATATATCATCTCATTCAGGTCACACATGGTCACAAGAGTCACAGTCACTACGGCGAAACAAAAAATAGGAAATTCCATACGTCTCTTTTATGAGTCTCAAATGCAATGGCGGATCTAGGGGGGGGGGGGCGATCCCCCCCCCCCCTTGGGCAAAAAAAGGGTTTGCGAAACGGCATTATGTATCCTCACGGGAAATGACTTGGGCGAAGCTCGAGCCCGGCGCGACCCGACCCGGGTCGCGCCAGTTTAAATGCACGAGACTCGGCCTGGGTAAGGTCTTCTCCTTTTTAGAACCGGGCCGTACCCTGATCTTAAATTTTTCTGCAAATTTGACTCGGGCCAGACTTCTTTTCTTCCAGATCGAGCCTGGCCTGGATTTCATTCTTCCTAGAGGTCTGCACTGGCCAAAATTTCCAGGTCGGGGCTCGTCCCGGAACAAAAGCTAAACGTTCGATCCGTGTCAGCCTGTATGATAAGCAGTATTGGCCCGACCGCGACTAGTGCACATATCTCTAAATTCTTCTCCCCGAGCCCAAGTTGGTCTGGCATCTTACTTATTTGTTATTCGTAAAAAGTATATTTATGTTGTACATTTGTTTAGCGAAATCATTAAAAATTTAATTTGATTTGATAAGTTACAGAGATGCATGCATGTTTAAAAATCTACTTTTTTTCTTTGTAGAGCTTTAAAATTGTGATTTTCTTTTATCATCAGTTTCTTTCCTTCTAAACTGATTTTCTTACTGGATTTTCATTTGAATATATTTGTCTAAGTAATGATTTTTACGTAGTGTTTATGTACATAATTGCCTAAATAGTCATTAATATTAATGTTTTTCTGTATTAATGAATTTCGAACATAATCTAAAATAAAATATGAGCATAAGTAAGTGTGCTTTATGAATAATTTTAATTGCAAAATGCAGGCTCTGGCTGGAGTCGATTTTTTAGCTTTTAAACCCGGCCTATAATTTTTTGTGGGGGTTAGATATGGAAATTACAGCCCGGCTAAACCTCTAACTGACATATCGAAGTCAGCTTTATATATATATTTTTTTAATGCTTCGTTCAGCCATCATCCCATAACTACTGAATATACCAGGTGTTGTAAAATGGACTGACTGATTTTAAATACAATCCAATAACTTGCAAATGACGACAAATATTTGACAAAAAATTACTTGAAAAAGGGTTATGTAAGATATCAGGAGCAGGGATGATTCTATTCCGAATTTTCCGAAAACTCAACCCTTTCGCGGCGCATCCCGCTATTTCCACGGCCAACGTAAAAGTGGCAAAATTTGCGCAACCCGCAATTTCCGCAGCAAATGTTTTTTATGATCTAATTCTATTTAAAAAAGCTCTTTCACAATGATTTCGGACGTATTTGAACTCTAAAATATATGCAGATTTGAAATATGTAATAAAATTAAGGCGCAATTTTTAACATATTTTCATTAAAAAATATATATATATTATATACGCAGCGAAAGGGTTAAGGCATTCGGTTCCGAATATTTAAAAAAAATCATCAATCCGAAAATTCGGACATAAAAATAAACGCGCATTTTGACTAATGGTCCCCATAAAAAACCTATTTCGTCAATCGTTCGCAAAAAATAATTTCAATTTCGCCAAATAATCGCGGAAAATACACGAATTTGGTCAAAGGGCAGCGGGAAAAAACGCTAATTTGGTCAAAGTGCCACAGAAAAAATACAAATTTCTTCAAATGATCACAGCAAACGCGAATTTCGTCAAAGGATCGCAGAAAAAACGCGACTTTTGTCAAATAACCGTGAAAAAACGCGTATTTCATCAAAGGATCGCGAAAAAATGCAACTTTTGTCAAAGAATCACGAATTACATCAAAGGCTCACGAAAAAAACGCGAATTTCGTAAAAGGGTCAAGAAAAATTTCGTCAAAGAATCGCGGAGAAAACGCGAATTCCTTCAAAAAAATCGCTTAGAAAACGTGAATAACGGCAATGAATCGCTTAAAAAATGTGAATTCCGTCAAAGGAACGCTGAAAAACGCGATTTTCGTTTAAGGATCGCTGTAAAAAACATAAATTTTGTCAAAAGGATGTCGAAAAAAAAGCGAATTCTATTAAAGGGCTGCAAAATTACAGCAATTTCGTCAAAGGATTGCGGAAGAAACTTAAATTTCGTCAAAGTTAGTGGAAGAAATGCAAATTTCATCAAACGACTACGGAAAAACGTGAATTTTATCAAAGGGCTGCGAAATGATGCTAATTTCTTCAAAGAACTTCGGAAAAAACGCGAATTTCGTCAAACAGTCGTGGAAGAAATGCGAATTTTATCAAAGAGTCGTGGAAAAAAATGGTCTCTTTAGAAAACAGCACACATGCACACACCTATGTTTATTATTATAGGTATAGTTTTTAATCTGATATAATATACTGACCTAATTTTTGAAGAAAACGGGTGTTAACCCAAACCCAGCTTGCAGGAATCTACACTAAGTCGGAAATCGATCCGAATCGAAAACAGCTAACTGGACCTGCAACAAAAATAATTAGTGCCTGGGGGGGAATCCCCCTCCCCCTCTGTGCTGTAACATTTCAGAACATTTGCTTTGAATTTCAGAATTATTTTTTTTTTCTGAGAATCACTTCTGATCAGGAGTTCTTTTTACTGAGATTTTTAATTTTAGTTTAAAATAGCAATGACAGATGGCGCTGCTAGTGATAGGCGCTAAATTGGTGCCCGATTTAACGACTATTCTTTGCAGCGCAATCTATCGCTGCTATTGTAAAGTAAAATCAAGAATCGCAGTAAAAAATCTCCTGGCATCTGACATAACCCTCCTGCAAGTTTTTACTTTCTTCTATCTTGACAAGAAGAAAGTATTGGTTTCATGAAAATTTTCGAATTCCAGTTTTTACTTTCTTCTATCTTGACAAGAAGAAAGTATTGGTTTCATGAAAATTTTCGAATTCCAGTTTTTGACGGATTTACACGTTTTATGGATCAGAGATTCCAAAAAACATGTTTTTACAAAATGTCTGTCTGTGAGTCTGTCTGTCTGTCTGTCTCTGTCTGTCTGTATGTGACACAAATTTTGTGGGCGCTCTATCTCAAGAACTAATGCACGGAATTTAATAAAAATTTATATTCAGGTAGTCCCTGATATAGATGGTGCTGATTAGTTTTTGATGTAAATCGCCCTACAGGTGGCGCTGCTGTGTAGCATTTTGCAGGATTTCCGCAAAAGCTCTAT
The DNA here is from genome assembly GCA_963932465.1 of Maratus speciosus. NCBI lineage: Eukaryota > Metazoa > Arthropoda > Arachnida > Araneae > Salticidae > Maratus > Maratus speciosus. Next base: position 168,095,373 of record OZ010790.1, on the reverse strand, counting down.
CTCAAGAACTAATGTGCGGATTTTTATAAAACTTCAGATTCCGTTAATCCTTGATATGAATTGGTGCTGGTAACGTTTTGGTGTAAATCGCCCAACAGATGGCGCTGCTATGCTGCATTTTGCAGCATTTACACTAGAGGTCTGCACGGGCCGGAATTTCCAGGCCCGGCCCGGCCCGACACAATTTCTACAAAAAAAAAAAAAAAAATCCGTTCTTTCTCAATATACAATTAAAATTCTTTTAATGAATACTACATACATATTTATGGGAACATTTTACAGTATATTTTACATTACTATGATGTTCTCAAAACAGAAAACACACAATAGTAAACATTAACGATTACTTACAGTGTTTTAGTCATCGTGTCTACAGACATTTCAAAATGGAAATAAGGATTCATTAAAAGATTAATGTAGTTCAGAATAAAGGATTAAAAACATGATAACTTTTGAAGCTGTATAATAAAAAGTATATTTGTGAAAATATTTCTCTCATTTTTAAGGCTTTTCTCAAATCCAAAGGAGCTACATTTCGACACATTTATGAATTCTTTTCTTTTCGAAACGCGTAAGATTGGCAGGTATTCTTATTCAGAAGCTGTGTAAATGTCGCTTTTTTCATAGATAAAAGCAATATATCTTTGTGAAAATACTGTCAAAGTTAGCGTTTTGAATCGAATTTCCGGAAGCGATAGCACAGGAAAGGAGAAAAACGTACAGTCACGTGACATGAATCTCTGTTATCTCTGTAAGTAATTTATCAAATATGGAAAAAGCTATTCGTTTCCAAATGCCTTCAATAGGCAGGCCTGTCAATTTTATGCCTTTATAGTTAAAAATTTTGTCAGAAAATGTGTCTGAAAGCTTCGCATTGTTGAGCAGTGAATATGAGAACCACCTTAAGGTATATTTCCAAAGATACTGTTAAGAGAAGTTCATTATCACTATTAATACTGCAAAACACAATGACTGTTCCACACATCCTGAGATCGATTAAGACCAGTTCCGTCCCGGCACGAGTCTGCTGAAAAAAAATTAAACTCGGAATCAGACATCTTGTAACTGCACGATGCCGATCTCTACGATGGACATGTTACATTTCTGTATTGATGTTGTTAAACTCGCATCGGCTCGTGACGCACATTTATACTTCTCGAGAAAATCATATTCATTGAAAATGGCTCGTATTTTATCTGCTTCGCTTAAATTCTTATATCGGGCCGACAGGCCCGATTAATTTTTTTGCCGGCCCGGCCCGGCCCGTTTATTTTGTCTGTCGGCCCGGCCCGGCCCGTTGAAAAAATTGTCCTAATTCTGCCGGCCCGGCCCGTTTTGAAATTCTCCTTCATTCCGCCGGCCCGCGGGCCGGGCCGGGTACGGCCCTCGGGCCAAGCCCGGGCCCGTGCAGACCTCTAATTTACACGATATTCGTAATAGCTCAATCTCAAGAAATAATGCATGGATTTACATTAAACTTCAGATTCACTTAGTGCTTGACATGAATTGACGTTTTGCCCCTTGTGGTGTAAATCGCTCAACAGGTGGCGCTGCTATGCTGCATTTTTTGAGATTTCCGCAATAGCTCTATCTCAAGAACTAATGCTTGGGTTTTCAACAAACTTCAGATTCAGGTATACCTGGATATGAATTAGTGCTATTTATGTTTTGGTGTAAATCGCTCAACAGGTGGCGCTGCTATGCAGCATTTTTCACGATTTCCACAATAGCTCAATGTCCAGAACTAATGCACGGATTTTCATCAAACTTCAGATTCAGTTAGTCCTTGACATGAATTGATGTTTTGTACCTTTTCGTGCAAATCGCTCAACAGGTGGCGGTGCTGTGCTGCATTTTTTGTGATTTCCACAATAGCTCTAGCTCCAGAACTAATGCACCTGTTTTCATCAAACCTCAGATTCCGGTATACCTTAATATGAATTAGTGCTGTTTGTGTTTTGGTGCAAATCGCTCAACAGGTGGCGCTGCTATGCTGCATTTTTCAGAATTTCCCCTACAGCTCTATCTCAATAAGTAATGCACGAATTTTCATCAAACTTCAAATTCAGGTATACTTTGATACGAATTGGTTCTAAATTGATGTATTTTCTTTTACTATTTAAATGATTTAATTGACGTGATTTATATAGAAGAAAGTTTTGTGATGGCCACAACATACTAGTTTTTAATTGCTGTCACCATTTGCAAGTTACTGAACTTTAAAATCAGTCAGTCCATTTTAAGGCAACCGGTATGTTTTTTAATAAGTTTCAAAGCATTCTTTACTGAATTTCAACTTACCTTAGATATAAAGAGACAAGCAGTCTTATACCAAATTAGTATTTTTTACATAATCCTGAAGATTAAAAAGTATTATTAAATAATTGTTTAGGAGTGCCCGTTATGGAGCTTTTACTGTATATAGTTTTTATCTTCGAAAATATTTACTTTCTTTTCAAAATTCGGGTCGGCCCGAACACTTCTTGCAAGAGTGAAAACCCAGTCCGAAATTGACCCAAACCCGAAATAATGTATGCAAACCTGCCTCAAACCCAAAGAGCAGCTAAAAAGTAAAAGTCAACACGACTCGCAGCAGAAAAGTAGAAGTCAACCGGACCCAAACCCGACCTGCAGCAAAAAAGTAGATATTAACCCGACCCGCAGCAAAAAGTAGAATTCAACCGGACCCAAACGCGACCCACAGCAAAAAACTATAAGTTAATCCAAACAGCAGCAAAAAATAGAAGTCAACCGGACCCAAACCCGACCCGCAGCTAAAAGTAGAAGTAACACGACTCGCAGCGACAAATTTAGCCCCGACCCGCACGTCAGATTGTAGTCTCCAAATTTCTAAAATCGCCCCCCCCCCCCCCCCCCTTGAGGACTCTCCAGATCCGCCCTTGCTCAAATGACTACTATATGTGACTCCACTGACAGGTCACTGTGACTGTTGCTTTGTGACGAGTCACCAGGCGACTTTGCAATGTCGTTTCATTGAGACTCTCGTGTGACTCTCATCTGGAGATTCAATTTCAAAGTCATTGTGCACGTTGCATTATGATAAATCACCAAATAATGTCACATTAAAGTCACATGGTGACTTTCTGTCACATGACTTTGTCAAATGGTGACAGAGACCCTACTGTAAAGTCACCACTGTGAAAATTGGTGAAAAGTCACCATGTGACTTTAATTTGACATTAATTGGTGATTTATCATAATGTAATGTTCACAATGACTTTGAAATTGAGTCTCCAGATGAGAGTCACACGAGAGTCTCAACGAAATGACATTGTAAAGTCACCTGGTGACTCGCCACAAAGCAGCAGTCACAGTGACCTGTCAGTGGAGTCACATATACTGGTCATTTGAGACTCATAAAACAGACGATATTGAATGAAAACTAGAGGTTTAGTTTTCTATTTGAATTAGTTATCGAGGTTATTTTCCTAGGCTAATAGTTGCATGATTAAAACTGGTATGTAAAAAGAAACGGCAGTTAAAATGACATTATTTTAATTTTATTCACACAATTCCTCTTTAAATATCCACTTTCACATGATTCACATATTTTAAAATATAAAAGTTAAATACTGTTTTGATTGTATTTACTCTACTGAAAATCGAAGATAAGAAACTGTAGAGAAAACCTGGCAAAAGAAGACGTATATTACCAAATATAATGTAACGTAGAGAGAGACTGTATTTATGTTATCAGATTAGCACAAAGTACCAAGCTGAGAAGCCCGGAGTAAAAGACCTAACAGACGAAAGTGAATAACCCGAACATTCTTTAGCCTGCTAGTTTGTAAATAAAACCAGGTCACGAAAAACAAAAATTTTGGCAAGGGGATTTAAAGAAGTTTTTGTTAATAAATTCTTGGTTCGTATTTGAGTAACTGAATTTCAACTTTCGTTACAAAATGTTTCTTTTCACAAAAATATAATAAAATTCACACACACACACACAAAAAAAAACCTTTTAATTTTCACAAAATGGGACCCAAGAATAAAAACCTGCATCGAGCCCTGGTAATCTATGTTATTACAACTTAGGTATAAGATTTTTTTTTAAGTCTAAAATCGGTTGCGCATGCGGTAAATTAGCTTTACAACTTTTCCGCTTTAAAGAGAAGTTGAATGAATAGCCCAACGGTCTAAGGAGACATAATTAACGGCCTACTTCAGTCACGCGAAAAGACCCGTTCGCTAATGCTATTCCTATGGAAGAAATTTATAAAGATATCTCAGTCGCATTTCAATATTTTTAGATGATTTTTTTTGCAGTGGCTAGCTGAGGTCAATCTGTAAAAAGACCGTTTTTTACTTTTTCGATTTTCATTACGGATATTTTTCAAGAGGACGCTTTCATTTTAGGAACCGGTTCTGAAAATGAAAGTGTCCTGATTAAAAATACTTGTAAAGGAAATTGAAAAAGTAGAAAACGTCCTGCATCGGGTCTTTTCGCGTGACTGAAGTAGGGCCTTAAGGCTGCTAGTTACTCAAATTCCTAATTCCTCTCGCTAAAATTAAGTCTATGGGCATGTGTTGTATTCGTATTTTTTTTATCTCCTTAGGAAATTAATATTTTTAACTTCTTTTTTCTTTGTACTCTTCTTAAAGGATGTCTGGGTTTTTTTTTTTTTTTAAGTTGTCAAAATATTTATGAAATATATACTTATTTTCATATGAAGTGTTAAAATCTTACTTGCATTTCCTCAGCTTTTAAGATAAAAATATTAAATTAAGCTTAGGTTATTATAAATACTTTGAGAAATAAGAAAAAAAAACATCTTTTAAGAAGAATACAAAGAAAAAAGGAGTTAAAGTTTAAAATATTAATTTACCGAGAAGATATTTTAAATACTATAAGAATGCGTCACATGCCCATAGACTTGAGGCTGTTTTTAACTGCTCTGCTCAACAAGCGCAAAACGTTTTGACGCATTTACAAATTCATTTTTTAACGGAAAGGTATAAAATTGGAAAACCTGGCCATGGAAGCGATTTGGAATTGAACTGTTTTTTCCATTTTTTAATCAATCAATTACCTATTAAGTTATAAGCTATTTTGATCGCGCGACAAACACGTTTTTCGCCCGCTCTTGAGTGCTCTTTCTTCCTTCGCGCGGAAATTCGGGTCAAAACGCCCACTTTGACGCTATTTTCTGAAAGATCTATTCCGTTTGCAAAAAATGGGGGGGAAAAAACAACTCAATTACGCAGTTTCTGAAAAACAACACCAACTAGTTTCATGCATTTTCGAACAAAAATAGGTTCAAACTTAGGGCAGAAAGTTGCCTTTTTGGATTTGAGAACACTCTTAATATTAGCGAAGGGAGTTCGGTCGTTGAGTGACTGGCAGCCAAGCTTTGGTTTGCGCCCCAATCCGGACGATGACTCTTATTTTTATTTTTTTCTTTCTTTTCAGGGGGAAAAGTTGTGTTAGAGGATTTGTATTTTCTTCTTATTTTTATGCGAATGCTTTATAATCATTATTAAATAATAAATAAAATTTACCGCCCAACAATGTTTGCTTTATGTTATTGCTGATTTTGCATTTAAATTAAAATCTTTGGAATGCAATATTACTGATTAAATAAATTGAACTGATCTACAATCTTTACCATGTTTTTTTATGACAATGATCAAGATGTCACATATACTTATCAAATAAAGTGATTAATTTTCGTTAAAAAAGGAAAAAGAAAGGAAAACAGAAAAAGAAATAATATTTATATGAGAACTATAATCAAGTTTTTAATAATGTTGAGAAACAACTTAATAAAAAAAAATGTAAACTTTTTTTTTTCTGTGGAACTGTCAATTTTTGACTGGTGACGATGTAATTGTCTGTTGCATTCATTTTTTCTGAACTTGCAATATTATAAAATATTTTGCCAGTAATATTTTTTTCTTCGAAATTAAATATTCTTTAATAACATTTTATTATTTTTTAAAACCATTTTTCATTTATTTTGCTTCCGTAAATTTCAACAATTAATGTTTTTAACTTAGTGAAATGTTCGTTAAGTTATATTTTCATTTTAAACTGCCTTTTAATGTTTTGTTTACTGGATAAACATAACATTAGCATTTCTCTCTTAATTGTTTTTCTTGTCATTTATACGTCTTTTTGAAACTTTGCTTCTTTCTTTACCTTTCTTTCCTAGATATTATTTATTATTTTGAATTTACTTTTGTATGTTGTCTGCGGTTTATGAAATTCATTCGAACTTTGTTCCAGACAAAAATGTAGAACGATTTATTATTACAACAAAGTATTATATGTATATATATATATATATACTATATGTATGTATGTATATATGTATGTATGTATGTATGTGTGTTATAAGATAATTTGAATTGTATTTTATTTTGTGTCAAGGTATTTTGCACTAGTTTTCTTTCATTATTTCCTTTTTATTTTATTTTCAAAACGCGTATATTCCATATCGCCACATAATGACAATTTAAGTGCCTGTCTCATTAATTTCTATTAAACTTACAAAAATTAATTCTTTTGCTAATTTTTTTCTGTAACCTTTTTTAAAAATAATATTGTATTTTCTTTGTCTGGGACTTTTAAAAATCCTTTTTGTATTTATTTGGATATATCCTATTCCCGTGTGTCAACAACTAACTGTTTCAAATTTCTTTATTTTATTTTTTTTAACTGTCCGTTAAATAGTATTTACATTTTTAACTCTCTTTTAATGTTTTATTTACTCAGCAAACACAAGATGATTGCAGTCTCTTAATTGTTTTTCCAGTCAATTTATACCTCTTAATTGCAGCTTCATTTTACTCCCCCCCACCCCCCTCCCGCCTTCTTCTTTTTTCCGAGAGATTAATTTTGAAGTCGTTTTGTTATTCTCTAGTTTATAATATACGTCCAAATTCTAACCGAGACAAAGAAACAAGCGAACTTATAAAACTTTTTTTATATTTGATACAATTGATAAGAATTTTTCAACCGTGTTTTTTTTTTTTTTTTTGGGGGGGGGGGGGGGGTTCTCCCCTGCGACACGCTTGTATGCATAATAGTATGTTCGAGGCATGCTTAACTACATAAGTACACTTCCGCAGGCCACTTAAATTATAACTTAAATAAAGTAAAAAAAAATTATCATCAAAGCTAAATAATAATAATAATAATAAATAATAAAAAGTAATTCTAGATAAAAAATTTTAAATAACAATTCTTAAAGAAAAGATTATTTAAAATTTTTATTACACATTATATGTAATGAGATATCTGAGTTTCGTATCCGCATGATTTCCTCGCGCATACGAGTTTTATTGTTGTAACTAGCTGCCATTGGCGACCAGTTTGGTCTCCGTTAGATGTGTGCTAAGCATTGTACCATGTTACTTTTATCCAAAATTTAATTTACTTTCTCAATACTTCGCCAAATCAGAAGTTTCTAGTAGAGAAATCAAGAACTCCGTATTTTTATGGGTACTACTTGGTTATCCCGTCGACCAAAAATCTATCGCCAAACTATAAGATTAAATACCAATAATGGTTGATCGTAAATGTCACATTCGCTTGACTTTAAGCAAGTTACACGTGTTTAAGTCATCAAGTTATTTTTATGTCGACGTTTTATTTGTATTTTTATTAATGTTATTTGTATTTTTATTAATGTTATTGTTGTTTATTTGTTCTTTCGCTATTTAAAATAAAAATTACGTCAATTTGTATAATTGGCGAGTGGTTTGGCGATTTATATAATTTGGCGAAATTTGTCTGCGGTATAACTAACAAGGAGAGGGTCCGAGGTTGGTCTCACGGAATCCAGCAATCCTTTGTACATTGATAGAGTATTGTCAATAGATAAACATATCAATAGGATAAAGTGCAATATTCAGGGGGGCCGTTAAAAACGAGCCCCAAAGTTCACCCAATTGACTCTTTAGTATATAATCGGATAAATTAAGTTCATTTGCGACAGGCTCGATAGCACAGTTGGCAGCGCGCCGGACTTCTAATTTTCGTTTTTACGGATATCTGCAGGTTCGATCCTCCAACGAGGATTTTTTTTCTCCCGACAAAATAATGATAAATTATTTTTGAACCACAATTAAAAAAATATATACATAACTATTTAAATGTAAAAAAATAAATATTGGCGCATTCACACATATTTATTTATTTACAGAGAGAGACAGTTTTATTGCATCCTTATGGATATAATGAAAAAAAAAGCAAGAATCTTATGCAGGATATACGTATTTTTTTGCATTCAACATTTTTGTAAATTTTATATTTAGTTTTATTTGCAATCATTTATATTTATTTTACAATTACTTACATATATTTCACAATGACGTACACTTATTTTACACTTATTTATATTTATTTTACAATTACTTACATATATTTCACAATGACGTACACTTATTTTACACTTATTTAAATTTATTTTACATTTCTGTCTATACTATGTACTTAAAAAATAAATGTGTTCTATTAAAATTGAGGTTCTGATTATGGGCAGGAACCGGGATGATAATTACCATAAAAACATATGAAACAGAAACTTTTGCGACAGCGTGCACGAATAATAAAAGAAGTGTTTTTACAGGGACAAGGCGTTTTAAAAAAGATCATTTGGAAAACACACTTCATTGACATTCATAAATATTATTCTTTTATGTGAAAGTTTCCATGCATGCCAGGCGTATTTTATCATGTTACAAAATATAGGTGAAGAAAGTTGATAATGCACAATTGAATGAATTTTTATACAATCCTAGCGAGAATTAATTTCTCTTTTCCGTTCAATTAAACAATTACAATTTTGTAACCGCTTAATCATATTTTTCACCTGCCTATAAAAATAAACGTCGCCTAGTTTTACCAAAGCTGTGCTTCAACTATAAGTTTTTCTATCACAAAGTAGTTCTAGATTATTGTGAAAAAGTTTATTCCCGATAAGCTTGGCTTCACAAGAAATAGCGTCTGAAGACTCCGATGAAATTAAATTATTTTCAGAGAGTAACTTTGTGTAATACACGACTACATCTTTTAATATCAATTTTGATGATTCGCTATGAATTGTGTATTATGAAATTCGCTTTTCAATATTTGTAAATTTAGAAGCTTCTTCACTAGACATTTTTTACAAAATAGCTTTTTTCATTTTAATTATGACACTATAATAAAGAACAACGTCTAATCACTTCAAAACTTTAAAAACAAAATGCCGTACTCATTCGCTTTGCGGCAGATGGGTGCTTAAATTTCAACAAAAGAAAGGTAAACATTTTAAACCCACCCTGTTAATTTTCTATAGCGTACTTGTTTTGCTTAAAAACCACCTGCAAATCTACGTTACAAGGTTTTTAACCGAAAACAGTTATTCTAATTCCAAACATGAGATCCCATGATAAAAAATAATTATGTTTTAAAAATTAAAAAAATTTTAAAAAATTTAAAAATGATAACATTTTAAAATACAAGATAAAAATAAAATAGCATATTTTAATTTTATGTAGCGTATTTTAATTTACTTCGCTGAAAACAACAGGTATCTATTCATAGAAAAGCCTATAAATAAATGTGAATAAAATTAAATTTTGTCGACTGAATAATTCAGTTATTTTCCTTTTTCCCCCCATTAGATGCATAAGCGGCAATATCTCTGTAAATTAATAAGCACATAATATATATAAGTGTGTGTCTGCGTGCAGAAGCATATTTTTATGAATATTTGTCTAACTTTAAATAATTAGATATATTTTTTTTAATTATGGTTTGAAAATAACTGATCATTATTTTGGCTGAGAAAAAAAAAAAAAAAAAAAAAAAAAAAAGCAAGCTTGTTGGAGTACCGAACCCGCAGACGTCCCAGAAGGAGAAAATAAAAAATGTGGCGCGCTGCCAACTGTACTACCGAGCCTCTCGCAAGTGCGAGTAATTTATCCGGTTATATACTAAAGAGTCAATAATGGGTGAACTTTGGGGCTCGTTTTTTACGACCTTCCTGAATATTGCACTTTATCCTGTTGATATGTTTATCTATTAACTATACTCTATCAATGTACAAAGGATCGCTGGATTCCGTGAGACCAACCTCGGACCCTCTCCTTGTAAGTAGTACCTTTCTATGTTAGCCAGGCGCAATTGATAAATCATCAAACATTGTCTTTCCAATCGCATTTTTTCATATTTCATTAAATTCATCTAAAATATAATAATTTCACTCATTTTATTTAAAATACATAATTTTAATCTGAAATTCATGACTTTCACTTTTTCTTTCCATTTTTTAAGAAAAAGAAAAGAAAAATAATAAATAATACCAAACACTATGACTTTTAATTTCTATATCAAAGCATTGTTTTAATTTACCACGCGAAAAATAAAAAATGTAAAAAATGGTCAACTGGCATATAAAAAGCGAAGAGGTCAGCCCGGAACTATTGGTGACAGTCACATGACTTAGGCTGTTATTATAGAGATTCTGGTTTTTTCCACTTGGGGGCGAAAATGTCGAAATGGGGGGGGGGGGGGGGATTCCATTTTAATTCGCGTTTGATTTTTATCTGGACCAGCTTGCAGCAAGAACTACCTAGCTTCAGCAAAACTGGCCGCAGAAAAGTGAGAGTTCTGTTAAGATCAGTAATTTCTATTTTATCGAAGTTATGTATTGAATATGAGTGTCAGACGGAGAAACAAACTTAACTGGCGCAAAAGTATTTTAAATATTATACGTATCTAAAAGTTGGAAAAAAGAAACTAAGAATTTTAAATTTAAATTTAAAATTTTAATTGGGATCATCTCCAGCAAAACTGACCGCAGAAAATTTAGAGTTGCGTTAAGGTCAGCAATTTCTATTTTAAAATTACTTCGAATTTAAGGATTGAAGGTACTTTTTGTAATTCGTATTATTATTAAATCGCAAGGTAATTTGACCGCTTAAACCTTCATTTACGGAATTATGTATCAAGAAATTGCTTCATCTTAATAATTAACTCCTTTAATATCTGAACATGTACTGGAATTTTTAAACTATTTACAAAAAGAATCATATTAATTAACCAAAAATACTCTTATGGAAATATCACAATTCTTATAAAAGCAATGTATTTAAATGTATATGATCCTCTCTGTAAATGGAAACGCTTTTGCAGTTGAAAATGTTTCATATAACTTTTTTAAAGAAAAGAAACCTATGTAAATGATTAAGAAAATTACCACTGTTTGAAAATATTTAGCTTCGATTGTTTCTCTACGCTTTGTAAATTTGATCGAGCAGAGTATTTTGTGTGGAAAGAAAAATAAATTTATATTAATAGACAGAGTACATAAATAACGTAAGTGAAACTTCCCTGTGCGACCACCAACCTGAATGGTCTTTTTTTCTTGGAACGAAATTTATTCCCATAGGCTCAATACTAATTTTACCTCCATTCAGACACCATCCTAGTCGAACGCCCTCCATGAGCGACCCATTTCTTTGTAGAAAATGAAACTAATTCCGTTTTTTCCTGGTCGCTTGAAGAAGGTTTTATTAGAAAAATAATTCCGGAGGGCGCATTATTCATCAAACTTCTAAGCTAAGTTTAGATTTTCTTTTATTCCAGTAACTTTTAAGGGATGGCGAATTAAGAACGATGGTCAATAAACTCTCCTGCCCTATTCTGTTAGGAAACTCTCAAAGAAATAGATAAATTGATGAAATCGTCATTATTTGTTACCGTCAAAAAAAAAAAAAAAAAAAAAAAAAAAGCATTTATTTACTGAACTCCGAAAGGACTAGGAAATAAAAGTTATGAAAGATAAAACCGTAAAATTAAAGCAAACGTCAATACATTCATTTTTTAAACTTTGCAGTAATTAACTTTGTAATTAACTTTTGTTTTGATATTTAATTTTTATATTTTGTCTTAATGTGAAAAATAATTTTTAGTAACATTAATTATTACCTTTTTTCACCAATTAAAATCTAGATTTAAACGTGACCTCCATTAAGAGAACACCTCTCAAAGCGACCAATTTTTATTGGAACGGAACGTGGTCGCTTTAAGGAGGTTTTACTGTAAATAAATTTTGTATTCAATTTTCTTCAATGGTTACGTAACTTCTTGCCTGTGCAACGCAAATAAGACCAAATTTGGCAAGCCCGACCTGAGTTCGGGAAAGAGAAATATCGGTGTCTCAATTCCGTGAAGCCCGAACTCAGTTCGTCCAATGCATAATATGTAATTTATCATTTTCCCAATAGATGGCGATACTTTCCCGCGAAATGTCCGGCAGTTTCGCGCCATTTGTCGGATTTTTGTAATTTTGCAATTACAAACAAAATTAAAGAGGAAAAAAAAATTCCATTTTTGGCACGTTTTTCACAAATATATTCCACAGCAAGGGGTTAAATGTACCGTCAGTGCATAAACGTTTTAAGGGGGTTCTCAAATCGAAAAGGACAATTTTCTGACATAAGTTTTCATTTATTTTTGTTCGAAAATGCATGAAACTAGAGGGTGTTGTTGTTCAGAAACTATGTAATTAAGCTGTTTTTTGTCTTTTTTTGCCAAACGCAATAGATCTTTAAGAAAATTATGTTAAAGTGGGCGTTTTGAACCGAATTTCCGCGCGAAGGGAGAAAGAGCACTCAAGAGCGGGCGAAAAATGGATTTGTCACGTGATCGAATTTGCTTATAACTCAATAGGTAATTGATTGATCAAAAAATGGAAAAAAACAGTTCCATTCCAAATCGCTTTCATAGCCAGGCTTTCCAATTTTATATCTTTCAGTTAAAAAATGAATTTGTAAATATGTCAAAACGTTTTGCGCTTGTTGAGCAGAGCAGTTAAGAACAGCCTTAAGGGATTTTTTTCTTCTCCCGTTTCTGAAAAGTTTCAATTTTTGTTTTTTATCAATAAGTAACTATAATGATTCTGGCGATTCTTTTTTTTTTTTTTTTCCCTTTGACAAAACCAGGTTTTTTTTTTTTTTTTTTTCCATGCAACTTTCTCGATTAATTAACTATTAAAAGTTTAGCCAGACACCTCGTGACTGGGATCTACACAGTTTAGGCTTTAGGGGTTCTTAATTGTTTTATTTGCAGATTTGGGGCCTCTCTTTGTTAGAGAACCAAAAACTTTTCGTCCGCTGTTGAGTTTTTTTACGGCTGCTTTCTTCGTACGCAATTTAGGTCATTCACGTGAAGCTGTTTACAACATCACAACATCCAAAAGCTTACCGCCTTTTATCTTAAATTTTTATTGCATTTACTAAATCCTGTTTACTAATCGGGATTTTGAATGTCATCTTTTAATGAACTCGTTATTCTGCTTCTTCCTTTGAGATTTCCCTAATAATTTCTTTCGGACATAATAGAGACAGTGAAAAGAAAGATAAGCGCATTAGGTTTTTAACTTTTTACTTAATGACCAGCTACGTGTATGCATAGAAAAAAGAATGTTGACGTGCCTAAATTCCGATGATTGATTGTTAAAATCTCGTCCGCAAACATCAGATTCTGTTTTTCATTCATCCGTTTTCAGCTTCTGACAAGTGACGTGATTGAGGGTGGAAGCTTGTCTTAGAGCTTAATTGTTTCCAGCAGTGAATTAAATATTGTTCTTAAAGAGATTTTGAGGGAGTTCCTTCAACTAATTTCCTGACTTGTGACTCATTTGAGGTTATTCTCAAATCTAAACTTCCTATTTTCTGACACATTCATGTAGTTATTTTTATCGATAACGATACAGCTTGTATATTAAGTTATTCAAATACTAAGAAATCAGTGGCATGGTCAAGGGAAGTGTGCACGTCGTCCAGCCCGTTTCCGAAGTAACAAAAGAAATTCTTCTAAAATGAACTTTTTCAATCTAATTTTTAAGTCATTTTTGTTACTTTATTTTGAATAACTCTCACTTGCCCAGTGTTTCCGATTCACTGCCGCTTCATGTTATTCAAGCACAGACTGCGCGTAAACTCGCAAAAGGTCGGTCGGAAGTGAGCCATCACGCTTTGCTCAACATTGCGGACAATGGCTCACTTTTCATTCAGTTTTGTTAGCCCCCTGTTGTCATTGGAATTGATAGAATAGATGCAGGGGATGAAAAGGCGTTGCTCTTTAGTTCCTTTTGATTCGTTGAGAGTGACAATTGCTTCTGCTTTGTTGACAGCACTTTTTGTGATAGTTTTTGAAAATGTAGTTATTTAGTTTGCGTTTTTAGACATAGTTGTATAAAATTGGAAACCCTTTGTCGAACGCATGTATATTTGACGAAAAATTAAGTATCATTCTTGTTTTTGATATTATTTATTTTTCGTGGTATTGTACAGGGTTCACATAAAGGGGAAAAAATCATAATGATAAGATTTTCAGATCATAACCAAAATTTTTAATGCAATCTTCAAAAAGTGGAATTATTTTCGGGCTATCGAGAAAAGAGCCCGAACTCTGTTAGGAACATGTTGTGACATTCAATTGATAGGTAAATGAATTTTGCCAGACTCTCATTTAAAACGATTCCAATTAATTGCTTTCTCTAAGGTAGTAATTTTCATTTCTTGTTGTATTTGCAACTTGGCTTGTGTACTATAATAATAATACTGATTTTAATTAAAGAAAGAAAAAAAAAGAACTCTTAGTCGAAAAGAGGAAGAGAAAAACTTTTCATAATGGATATGTTAATCGTACGAAAACTGATATTTTAATATATAATTTATCGTATGGTAATCTTCAGCTGCACATCTGAAAAATAAAACTCTTTGTCTTTTGTGGCGGTGCATTTCTTAAAGTATACCGTTTCTTTTGCTCTTTAACGGACAATGACCATTGGCGATTACCAAAATCACTTCCGTTTTCATTTCTCCCGTCCTATTGTTGTGTCTTACAGTGCGAGGAATTTTATCTTGCCGCCCGTAGAATTGCATAAGCACGTGATATGCTGATTTGTAAACCTTTTCTTGCTGTGATGATTGTTGTTGTTGGTAATCACAGATTATTATTATTATTATTGCTGTTATTGATTTTATTTCGATTGTGGGTTTGGAATGGATTATCTGCTGAACCACCTGGTTTAGATGTGGCAGATTGATATTTCCCTTCCTCTATCATTTCAATCGATTGAAATGATATAATCTATTTTTTGTTTATATTTCAGAAGTAGCTTTTTGTGTGAATAGTATTCGTCAAATTTCACTTTTCCGGAAGGTTATTTTTTCCCCTTTATTGATTTTTCTTTTCACGTTTTTCTTGTCAATTATCTACAATATCTTGCACTTCTATAGAATAATACAGTTAACTGTTAAAATGAATCTCGAATTCAAACAGCAATTATTAGAAAATACAAAGTGTATAATAAAATAATTTCAAAAACATTACAATAGATGCTAGATTATGTGACATACTCGTTTAACCGACACTCCTCAGATATCTTATCATTCGATTTGCACTCGCATATTTAAGAATATTTTGTGTTTGTATCCCAAAATTCTAGAAGAAAATTTAGCTTATGATCAGTTACACACTAAAGCTTTACGACCGAAGCCGCAGAAATCCCTTCCGAAGAAAAAGTCTGAATTCAAAGCTGATTTTAATGCATTGTGAAAACTTAACTTTTATACAGAATTTCGCCACTATAATAATTTCCGCAAAAATCTATCATTGAAATTTTTTTTTTTTTGGCCCTCGAAATTGTCCTTTTTTTACTTATGGCATAAAAAGGGGGGATATGTAATTATTACATTATTTCCTCCTTAAATCCCCCCTTTTAAATTTTTTTATAATATTTTTTTTATTTACTTATGGTATTTTACTTATAGTAATTTTATTATAACTATTTATTTTATTTATAGTGATTTTAATCGATGTATGGTATTTGTACAAAATTAGAAAATGCATGTGATAATATCCTCCCGATGTTTTCATTATTTCGATTTTCCGACCTGCACCTGGTCACATGAGTGTATGGCACTGAGGTTAAGCGGGGGGGGGGGGGGGGGGTCTATCATATTTATTTATTTATTTGTTAAAAAAATCACGTTAAGAACCCTTTTTAAGACATCATCGTCAATGTTTCTTATGATAATAAGATGAAATATCAAATATAATCAAACTAGTTTAATATTTGCTTAAAAAAATGTGATAAAAATACTTTTAAAAAACTAAAAATACCTTTATTTATTCATATTCGACAGGTTTCATTGCTCTGACAGCAACATTCTCAAGAATTAAAATGAAACAAACGTTTTCGCAAAAAAAAAAAAAAAAATAATGGAAATCTGGCAAGCAAAATTTTTTGCGAAAATATTTGTTTCATTTTAATTCTTGAGAATGTTGCCGTCAAAGCAATGAAACATGTCGAATATGAATAAAAACAGGTATTTTTTGCCTTTTAAAAGTATTTTTATCACTTTAAGCAAGTATTAAATTAGTTTGATGTTTTCAAGTGATTTTTATATAGGGGGGAGGGTAGTACACAGTGAGACGAAAATTATTGTTACCTTACGAATGGCGACGATTTTTATTCTTTTGAAGAAAAAAAAAATCTACGTCTTTAAGCTACACAAATACGCTACACATTAATGTATAAATGCTTTAAAAAATTTTTTTATAAAAGCGCAGAAGCAGCATAACGGAGTATCGGCAATTGTCTCACTGTGTACCACTTGTAGTACACAGTGAGACAATGTATATATTTTCATAAATCATACATTTTTACACTGTATTAATAATTATCTGCAGTTTATGATTTCTAGTTAATATTTTAGGTTTTCAAAACATTAAAAATATGAGCCTCGGGTGGACAATGGCAGACCTTGGGCTATCTTCATGCAAATTTTCAGGCTCTCACGTTTAGTAGATTTCCCTAGCCATCGCATGTTCACACACACAGAGAGAAAGAGAGAGAAAAACCTTCTTTTATTAATAAATAACTTTTTTTAACATCAGAACCGCATAGCAGATACACAATAAGACACGTTTCACTGTGTACCAGAACTGCGTGTCTCACTGTGTACTTTCGTTACCTTGTAGCAAAATGGATGCCACATCTGTTACATCAATTTTATCGCTTTAAAAAGTTTATGACGTTTTGTCGAAATAGTCTATTGTTAGATATAGCTAGGTTTGGTTAAGTAAATATATACCATACTGAAGGAAATAAACTCTAAAATAGATGTAACTTTAACCACTGTACAATAAAGAATTATTTACTATTTTGTCGGACGAGTAACCGAAGTACCGAAACTACATCCATGTGTTGCATAAGATGATGTCGTTATATGTGTGTGCCAGCTTGGAGAAAAAGTTACAACTATATATGTAAAAGTGGCTGCTGCCTCACTGTGTACTCTTCCCTATAGTTTTATCAACTATGATGTCAAACTTAGGTATCCTCCTTGGAGATTTCAGAGTTTGGTGCGATTTCAGCATGAAGACGGCCCTAAGCTTATATATTTTTTAAAACATAAATTGAAAGAAGATATGATTTCAAAATGGCTATTTCCATTTCTTTCTTTCTTTTTAGCCCCCGGTATGTTATTTCTTTCTCCCAGCTTATTTTGTCTCCAATAAATAATGTTACCTTGTATACGCCTGCCGTAAAATAAAAGCCGATGTTTGATTGTGCGATTAAATATTCTACAGCATTTTTTTAAACTTCTAAGCATCGCACATTTTCAATGTTTATACCGTAGTATTGGGAAAAAGAAGTACTTTTTAATGCAATTTGTTTGAAAACTGCATCTCCATTTGTTTTTGAAATATTCATTTTTTTGTAGTTTTTAGTAACATTTGTTTCATTTTGGCAACTCAAATACTCCATTTTTGTAGAAAGTAAAGAAAAAATTGTTGAAAAATAGCAATTATATCTTTTTGTTGCCATTTTCTCATAAAAATGGAAAAAAAAAAAATAATTAAAATACGTGCTGTTTTGAGAAAAATACTGAATTCTTATATTTTTCTGGCCATATTTTTTTTTTCCATTCTGACCAGAAAATCAGAGTTCTAACTTTTTACGACTGCTCTTTCAGCTTCACCTAATGCTTCATTTGTAATGGCTGTTTCATAAGAATAGAAGCCATCAGTCCACCAGAAGAAAATAAAATAATGGAAATGCCGGGAGCGACACTAAATTCTGAAAAAGCAGAATTCCTGTTCTCTAGTTTGTTTTGTTTTTTTACTCTGGTAACATTTTGGAGATAAAAATATGTGATATGTTTCTTTTTAAATTCCTGGCTGACTGTAATTTGCCATCTTTTTCGATTAGGGAAACACTCTTGTTCTTCTAATCACAGCGCCTTTCTTCATCGGTATGTCAAAGTTATTATTAATTTCTATGACTTTGAATAAAATAGATATTTTAAAACTGGTATTAGTGTGTGAAAATGGATAAGAAATTGTATCGTGTTTCATAATTTCCAAAATTCAACATTCAACAGCAGTTTTTGTTTTGGCTTAACGCCAACCGCATATGCTACGAGATGTCATTTCGGAATTATTGATGCTGCATTCACATAAGTCGTAAACGATTCCCACACGCACCCGAAAAAAAAAATGTCAGAATTTCTTTCGAATGAATTTTTAACGTCTCATTACATTTATATATATATATATATATAATTAAATGAAACTGTACCATGCAATTCATGATGGTATGTTTCTGTAAATGAAGTTGCAACTTATTCATATGAGTGTGACTTTTATTTAAATGTACAATGAATCACCAATGCTATTTTGTACGTACATCTTAATTTGAATTATTTTTTCGTTATAAATTTTTTTGTTTTCGCCTTTAAAACTTGTCATTTACCCAACCTTTAAGCTTCTGTCTAAAACCTGAGCGAAATCTTCAGGTGTAATTTTGATTTGTATTCTGTTTTTTCTTTCGACATGAGACACTTGAAATGATAGATAACAAGTAATCAGCTGTTTCAGAATTCAAATGCGTTTATATTTTTTGTAACATTTTTTAAAATGTTTTCCTTTGGTTTAATGACAATCAAGTACTTTTAAAGGTAATGTTATTACTGATGCTGCATTCCCATAAGACATAAACGATTTGCGCACGCACACGAAAGACGGTTCGAATCAATTTTTAACATCTCATTTCATTTGTAAGAAGAAAATAAAGCTGTACCATGTAATTTATGTGGCTATTTTTCTGCGAAGGAAGTTGTAACTTATTTATATGCATGTGACATATTCATAAACATATTGGATCATTAATAACTGTTTTGTATCTCTTAGGAATTTGAATTAATCTGTTGTCATATTTATTTGTTTCCATATTTCTTTAATTCACATAACATCTAATTTCATTTATAAGAATTACTGTACCTTATTTGATATATATATCAATGGGTATATATTATGATATACACGGGTGTGCAAAAATTAAGGACGAAATGAAGAAATTAACATAGTAGCGGCACGAAAAGGCGGAACGCATTTGTGTCTTTCGTGTCCTCTTTTTGAAATTCTGTTCACTTTTCCTATATTCTTATATTTCGAGGATATTATGGTACAATTTGTATCAATTTGCAGAACTTAAAAAAATACTCCCTTCCTTAATTTTTGCACACCAGTGTACTTGATATATATCCGATATTTATTTTCAAACTATCAAGATGTT
This sequence comes from Maratus speciosus, assembly GCA_963932465.1. Taxonomy (NCBI): domain Eukaryota; kingdom Metazoa; phylum Arthropoda; class Arachnida; order Araneae; family Salticidae; genus Maratus; species Maratus speciosus. The sequence goes on along the minus strand of OZ010790.1, from coordinate 168,075,766 downwards.
TGATATTTTGTACATTTGATATTTATTTTTAAAGTAATTTTGATATTTTCAGTCAAAGCAAGTGTAAATAAAATTTTCAACTGTTATTGACCGTGTCATTTTGCAGAAAAAGAAAACTTCCCTCTCTGGCCGTGACTTTTTTAGGCAAAGTAGAAAACAAATATCTTTTGAAAGCTTTATGTTTGAAGCTTTTATTTTTAAATGTAGAACTAATAATTATGTGTGACAATTAATTCAGGACAGCCATTGAAAGAAACTATCTAATTATGAATAAAAAATAAGACAAGCATACATTTATGTTAAAATTCTTCAATTAAAAAAACTATTTTGTATTTAAAATTTTATTTTACAAATTTCTTGATACTTGATACTGAATGCTATACTTTTTTTTTTTTTAAATAGCGGTATAAAACAAATTGTATCTGTTTTCAATTTAGTTGATCTTCAATTTTGTTGTAAGGGGGGGGGGGGGGATGCATTTTTAGATTAGTGTAATTAAGTGTTCATGTTAAGTGTAATATGTTTTAGTTTCTAATTTATATTATGCTTGAAAATATTATGATATTTACGAACCCTGACCTTATATAGAGAGGTCTGAATGGGCACGGAAGGGCTCGGGCAAATTTTGTTTCTTTAGACTCGCCAGTTTTGGGCCGGGTATTATATATATATATATATATATATATATATTTTTTTTTTTTTTTTTTCTGTAAAAATAATCGTGATATTTTACATTTGTTTAACGAAATATTTAGAAATTTAATTTGGTTTTATTAACTTACAGAAAAATATTTTTAATAATTTATTTTTTTTCTTTTAAATTATGATTATCTTTAACTCCTTTCTTTAAAAAAAAAAAAAAAAAAAATAGACTGAAACTTCTGTTAAATGTAATTGTGTCTGCCATTTTTTTAAAAATGAGTTTTTATGCACATAATTTTCTAAGTAGTCAGGTCATTAATATTATTGTTTTCCCGTAATCCATGAATTGCGGGTATTTAATCTGAAAGATTATGTACTTTAAAATTTATGCATAACCATGTGTGATTTTTGAAAAATTGTAGGATAATGTTGCTTAAGAATTATCAGCATGTTTTGTAGAAATTGCGTCTGGTCAGCTGGGTCGGACCTGATTTCATTGGTTTTTGCACTTACCAGATCAGGCCATAAATTTCGAAAAAATGAACAGGCCGTGCCCGCCCGCTGTCAAATAGATTTTATAACGGGTCGGGACAAGGCTAGTCCGAAATTTTAACTTAGCGAGCCCGGCCCAGGATGGAAATGTATGCCTGTGCAGATTTATTACTTTGTAATCCGCAAGAATACAGTTGAAACTTATTCATTTGAATGTTACATAGTCCAAATTGTACGCTGAATCATTGATATGTTTAATACATCGTAAATTTTTGAATTATTTTGTGGTCATATTTCTTTCTCTTTTCCTTTATTTCTGAGAATGGCTCATTTTAGTTATGAGAAAAAAATGAAGCTGTGCCTTGTAATTCATTTGTGGTTATATTTCTATGAATGAATTTGAAACATATTCATATGAAAGTGACGTACTCCAAAGTGTACAATATTGACATTATTCCAGGAAAAAATCTTTAATACTGTTTAATGCATCTTAATCATTTTAGTTTATTTGGTTATATTTCTTCGTTTCTCCTCTTCACAGAATGTCTGATTTCATTTATACGAAGAAAATTAAGCTGTATCGTGTAATTTGCCATGTTATGTTTCTATGAAAAGATAGTAGAACTCATATGAATGTTACTCATATGAATGTTACATAATCCAAATTGTACAATGAATCATTAATGCTGTTTTATACATCTTAATCTTTTGATTTACTTCTGTATCCATTTTTCTTTTTGTTTCCCCTTTTCTCATCTTCGCAGAAACCCTTTGAAATATATATTTTTTTCTTCTTTTTGTGAGCTTCTGGCTCCAAACCTATGCGAACTCTTCAGGTGTAACTTTGATTCATGATATTCTTTTCTATTTTGACACAAGACACTGGAAATAAATAAAGGACGTGCAGAAAGATTTTCGTTATTTCGCGTGACAATTTTATCACGCTAGATATTTTCCCGAAAAGTTTAGCCTGGAAACAAAGGAAAAAAAATTTTTTCGAAGTGTTTCGCTGGTCATGTAGAAAAGTGATTTCTTTTGAAACGGGAAGAAAAAAATTACCATAATTTCGCACGCATGGATATCGTGTAAAACTTTAAGCTGATGATTAGAGTTCTCTGCTGGCAATCTGGTTGCTTTTATTCAGTAGTAGGTTTTCAGAATGAAATTCCTTTACTCCCTTATACCCCCTCCCCCTCTCTCCCTTCCATTTCTTTTTCTCTTTTAGTTCATTTTTTACGTTACTGCTTAGTGTCAATTAAGTGTTCGTTTTTTACCACACTTAGCTCTTTATAATACGCTATTTTCATTTGTAAATAATTCATTAGTTTCACATTATGCAGCTTCTCTAAAATAATGGATACTTAACAGCTTTTGTTTTGCATGCTTTTATTTTGTGAATGTAATGTAAACGCTTTGGGTGTTTTTGTTGTAGGATTAATTGTCTCTGAAACTGAGTTCTTAAAATAAGGAATTTTTTTACGAGTTAGTTACCACTTTTTTAATTCTAGAAAGCATGGTTATTTTTACACTCTTTCATTTACTGATTATGTCAAAGACTTATTTATATAACTAGCGTAGTCAAAAAGGTATTTATATATATTCAAGTTCATATTTCTTATCAGTAAAAAAGTTTTTTAAGCAAAAACATATTTTGATTAATTCAGTAATTTTTTAACTATTATTATTTTATTATTACTAGGGGGCTCGGCCCCCTACGAGCTACGCTCGCCAACCCCCGTCCAGACACCGCAGACTCTAAATGCACGCTAATTTGATCGGCTTTAAAAAGATTTCGAAAGATTGAATTATAATTTAAAAAACAGTGGCGATCTCCCTATAAACGAATTTCTATTCATTTCTCTTTGATTGGGGAATTTTAACGCCAAATCCGCTGCTGTACTACTTGATTATCCTGTCGACCAATTTCGCCAAATTATGTAAATCGCCAAACCACTCGCCAAATTATACAAATTGATATAATTTTTATTTTAAATAACGAAAGAACAAATAAATTCGTACAACATTAATAAAAGCAGAAATAAAACGTCGAAATAAAAATAACTTGATGACGTATACACGTGTAAAACAATTTCAAAATAAGCTAATATAAAAGGAATTAAGTAAAGAGAGTCTTTGTCTCCTGGTATCTTTTAACAAAGCGAAAAGAAAGTTCTTTTAAATGAGATATTTTAAATTAATTCTCAAAATATCAAATAAATGTCTAGCGCAATTTCTAAATTTAAACTTTTTTGCAATATTATTTTGTGATCATTTTATGTAATAACTATAATGTGACGTAAATATGACGTCATTTCTCCTAAGACTTCTAACTCATGTTAATGAATTTATTATTTTACAATATCCTTTCTGATTTAAAATTCACGTGTATACTTTTTATGACGTATTTTTTAATAAGTTCCTGCTTTTTATACGTAATTATTTAATTCTAATTTGAAAGTTTTTTTCCTGTTTATAATAGTCACGTGTAAATAAATTTTTAATTTGAAGCAAACATTATTGCTTGCGATTTTTATACAGTTGGCAACAGTTTAAATTAGTAGAATTTTCTGAAATCTGTAAAAAATATCTCTAGAAATGCTGAAAATTTGAATTTAAAATAGAAATAAAACCTGAAAACATGAGTCAAAATAAAAAAAATAATGCAATCTGCACTCCGGCAAATTCTAACGCATAAAATGATCTAAAAATGATTACACTGCCGTGTATAGTTTTTGCTGCTATAAAACTTTTTTAGTAGAACGATTTTGTCCAACTTTAGCATTAAATAACTCTTAAAATAATTCTTAGATTTGAAAACTGTCTGCATCAGCGTGTTTATCAAACATTTCTGTATAAAACCACCGATTTTCATATTTTTGTATGCATTATTTTTGTTAATATTAACGAAGAAAGGCCTCCGGTCACAAAAAAATCAAAACCGGCGGCGGCGGCGGCGGCGGCGGTGACAGCGGTAGTTACTTTTTTTTAGAATAGAGAGATTATTATTTACTCATCGCTATTTTCAACGGTGTATTGGGAAACTCTACCTTTCTGGGATTAATAAGTTTCTTTTTGTAATTTTGCGGTATTTTATCAGGTTGAAATCTAAATTTACGCAGAATGTTTACTTTCTGGTAATATAGTATAAAAACATCCAACTGTTAAAATATTTCTGTGAAGTAACAGAGAAATTACTGTCTAAATTAATTAAAATATTGATTTTGCGAAACTGGCATTAATTGCTCTTTGAACAATTAATTTTGCTCATAGATATTTTAATTATTGTGAAAATCCTAATTGTTTAATTTATTTGAAAATGACTGTTTGAACCCCTCTCTTAATTTTTTAATTCCTACACCACTGGGCAGGAGTTAAAAAAAAAAAATCGCTTTTGTGCAATTGAAATAATTTCATGTAAAATAGTTGTTTATATATATATATTAAACTTTCTGTACATAATACCATTGAAAGATAATGAAAATGACCAATAATATGAAAACACAAACACCACATTAACCAGATGTTTTGTAAAAATTATAGTCCCATGTACTATCTTATTTTGATTAAAATGGAGAAAAAAAGAGAAATATGGATATAGATAAAATAAATAAGTGAAATGCTTATATATTGAATTACTTTTTCAAGGGTACAGAATTCAAATATATAAGCAAGGCAGTCGTTTTCTGTAGAGAGTAAAGCTAAAAGCTGAATTAATTTACTCTCTCTCTGCACCCAAACGACCACATGACCAAAATAATAGAAGAAAAAGGTATACTGAAATATATGAAAGGCCTTGAAATGAAATATATATATATTATATAACTATCTATATTATAAAGGAGAAACATATCTGTGCGTAACGCATACGTCATTTTGCGAATGGCAACACTTTAAATTTGAAATAAAATTTTGGTTTTGCAATTTTCTCTACTGTAAATTTTTAAACTTCTAAGCATCGCACATTTTAAATTTTTACACCGTCATATAAGGAAAAAAATGCTCTTTTAATTGAAATTTGTTTGAAAGCTGTATCTCAATTTATTTTTGAGATATTTTTTGTAGTTTTTAATACCGTTTTTATTATCGTGGCAACAAAAGTACCTCATTTCTATTGAAAGTCATTAAAAGTAAACGGAAAATAGGAGATACTGTATCATTTTGTTGCCATTTTCTCATAAAACCTGAAAAAAAAAGAGTTGAAATTAAAATATGGGCTATGTCAGGAATATTGTTTGTTATTCCGCGATAATGACGTCATATGCACACCTTTCTATAGACGAAGTTTAAGACTTGATTGTAAAAGTGGATTTTTTTAGCGGATACAAATGACGTCATTTTATGAAAATTGTGTATTTTAATTCTTAAACCTGAATTATGTTTTCTAGAAGTGCGTCATTTTCACAGCCCAGATGCTTTAAAATTCTTCTCAGGTGAAAATGCTTCTCTTTTGAAAATAATGTAAACGAAATCACACACTGATAAAGCGCAATGTTTTATAAAAAATTAGAGTGTCTTTATAAAAGAGAGGCGACATGCAAATAATAGCGATTTATATTACAGAAATTCATGATTCTCGCCTGGATGGATTTGCTTCGCCGAGTTAGACAAGCAAACAAGTAATTCGTGGTTTAAAATAATATCGTGTTTCTAAAGTTTTTGTCTAAAATTCTCTCGAATAATAAAATTTTAATGCTATTCTTTAAGACATTTTACTATAATTTTTTCAAAATAATATAATTTGCTTAATTTAATTTGTTCTAATTTTATATAATCTACATATTTAAAACACAGGTGTGTTTTTTAGTCATCTGCCCTGATCTTTCTGCTTAACCAATTCTACTAATATTTTTTTTTTTTTTGCTGAAAGCTCTTCCTCTGTAGATGTGATCGCACTATCTGTTTTATTTTAAATATCCCCACTTTTATATTTTTATTTTAAAAGCATTTTATGAAATTTCTTCAAAATGATGAAAATTAGATAGCTTTCATTATTGCAGACAAGACAGAAATAATAAGGTATTTTTAAATTTATTCATGCTATTTTCTGATAAAAACTCAAAATTGTTGATAAAAATTGTTGTATAGGGTTTCGTGGCGCAAAATCCCATTAGGAGCAGAATATTATATTAGGGGCATAATAACGGAAAATGACGTACTGCTTTTTAAAACACGAATTTTTCCTTATAAATTTTCTATATTGTTTTTCCTTCTGCATTTGTACTAAATTTTAGACACTAGGCGAAATGCTTATTTAAGTGAAAATGAAGTCACATTTAAAAAAGAACGATCATTTTCTTAGATAAAACTAAATATTTTAACACAAATGCGGCTAAAAAACATAAATTACGGAAATTTTACTCTCTGGAATTGAAACTAGAATCTCAAGTAAAGAGTGCGTCTTTTCGCATAAAATATGTTACTGACAATCGGGACTTCAAGTTTTGAGTTAAAATGATTTTTAAATGATCAAACAGAATACAAATTTTCTTTAAATGATGATATGGATATGAGAAGTGCGTATGCAAATTTTGAGAAGGTGAAAATTGCTGTTTTCATTCCGGAAATCCAAGCATAAGAGCCTCAATTGATAACCACATCCTAATACCTGATCTTTATTATATTTTACTGATTAAGTTTCTATATTATAAAGAACAAACGTATCTGTACGTAACGCAGACATCATTTTGCGAATGGCAACACTTCACGACCAAATTTCGGTCTTGAAATTTTCGCTATTGCATTTTTTTAATTTTCTGACCATGGTACATTTTCAATTTTCGTCGCATAGGGAAAAACAAATTACTTTCAAATGCAATTTGTTTAAAAACTGTATTCATTGACTGATGTATTATATTTTCTAAAATAATTTTTAAGCATGATATTTTTTTAAGTTTATCGTATCACGTGCCGGTTTCAATACATAATAATAATAAACATTTTGCACATAAAGCAACAAACATTTTTCAACATTTGTTTCTGACTATTTTTGAATAACGAAATTAATCCTTCCTTTATAAACAAATAAGAGAATAATATTAAAAAAACCACCAATCTAACATATTTTTGAAAGACAAATTAAGGAAATTAATACTTATTTTATAAACAAATAAAAGAATAATATTGAAAACAACACACATCTAACATATTTGTAATCGTACAATTTAAATTTTTAGATCACCAAATGGGATATTTTTTTTCAAATGGAATTTGTTTGCAAAGTTCATCTCAGTTTACTGATTGTCTATGGTTTTAAAAACAATTTTAAAGCATGAAATATTTTTTTTTAATTTATCTATATCGCGCGGAGCTCGATTACGGAAGCGTAATCTGTTTTCCCTTAAAGCAAAATAAAGAGTTCATCATTTTCTTACGACTAATATCCATTAAAAACACTCCCCTATGAATAAATAAATAAAATAATATAAATAAAACACAAATTTACCAGACATGTATAAACTCTGAAATTATCAGAATATAAAAGGATGCTATAAGTAGCAAAATCTCTGCAAATAGCTCTTAGCATGCGGCTAATAAGAAAATATCACTTTTGATAAATCTCAAAAATTATTTGATTGTATAATTCGTACATACGAAAAATGCTTTTTTAATGTAAGTGGTCAATCTAAAAAATTTATTGCATGTAAAAAAAAAATTATTAGTTTTCAATTAAAAAAAAAATATGTTTTCACCTATATTCTTTAACCTGGGAAGTCCGGGTACGATCCCCTAGTTTAAATAATATAGATTATTATGTATAAATGAAAATATGTATTATTACTTAGCTTACCCTATAAAATATTGCAACATTTAATCCTAATTCCCTGCATCACATGTAGTATTTTACCGCTAAAAGTATAAGGTTATTTTTACAGTTAAGTTAAAAGAGATATTATAGCCAATGTTTGCAATTAATGTTGTTAAAGTACCTTGATAAATACATTTAATTAATAAAAATAGGAAATCATTACAATATTAAAATATAAATTACCTATTAGCATTTTAAAATTTATATAACTAATTTAAAATATTCCAAAATACTTAATTTACAATATTATAGCTAATAGTTGTCTAATAACTGCCACCTAGTCATGAAAGAAGAAAATAAAAGAATGTGTCTATGTTAGATGCTCTAACTTCATTGTATTATGTAAATTTGAATATAATAAAATTCTATTATGCAACATTATTGAATGTAAATTTAAAAATATTTTTCTTTTACAAACTCCGAAAATAATAAAAAAATAAACAAAAATTACATAAACTAAATAAATAAACCAATAATTTTCCTTTTTTGTTTTTCCTTTTTTCCCCTTCCCCTTCTGTATAATATCTTATTTAGTTTATAATTATTAGACATTTAACTGTCCAGTTAATATTGTAATTATTAGGTATGCACCGAATATTCGGTATCTATTCGGTAATATTCGGCATGCCGAATATTTGGTTTGGCCGAATATCGAAATATTCGGCCGAACCGAATACTTAAAAAGCTTTTAAAAATTATTTTTTAAAACCTTATACCAACTTCTACGTTTAACAGTCAACTTATAAAGATATTCAGAATAATTACAAACAGAATCATATTTAAATAAAAGAGAATGTTTTTACGTTATTTATTTGCTGTTTGTTAAGTATTATTTAAGAAAATTAACCAATCATGAGATTTTTCTTAGGAATTAATTGTGTACAAATGCAAGTTCCTCAACATTGTCCAGTAAATAATCTATTTCTTGCTAAGATTTTAAGAACAACGTTTACAACCTCTGAAAATGATTGCCCACTCCAGACACTGATCTAGGATGCATTTAAAAACTTACTTGCTTGATCAAAGGGAGTAGAACAGTTATTCTTGCTAAGTTGTCACCATATAAAATTTGAATCGATTGTATTACTTATTGACTTTTACTTTAGTCTCTTCCTGACAAGCAAATATATGTACCTGTACAATTTTTCTTCCAATTTTTTCACAATTTCTCTTTGATCTTATAATGTTTGTTTTAGAATTTAAGAAAATTTTATTCATTTGTTTTAATTCTCAGAAGAAGCCATGAAATTTAAAATGTTATTAATTAAAAATTTTTTATAACTATCCTGTTCTTAAATAACTCAAAGCAGATTTTTTTTCAGCATAAAGTTTCCTTGAAAAAAGCTTTTGTTTATTAGAATAAAAGTTTCTGTTTTAAATATTATGTAAAATTGTTTTAAAATTTAACATTTTAATGCCTTTAAACTTTGAAATATAAAAGTATTCGACAAGCCGAATATTCGGTATTAGGCCGAATAGTTACTATTCGGCATGCAGAATATTCGGTATTCGGTTCACCTGTTGGCCGAATATTCGGTATTCGGCCAAAATCACTATTCGGTGCATCCCTTTAAACAAATTATATTTAGTTATAATGAAAAATGATATTTTATCCCTATTAATTAATTTCTATTATTTTAAACGTAACTAATTAAAATTAATATAAATAAATATAATAAAAAAGACGAAAATTATATATATAATTAAAAAATAATAATATTAATTTACGTATTCACATAGATTTTCATACTATTATAAATAAAGGCAGCATAATAATTTAGTTTAGGCTATACACACACAAATTTTACCATCTGCCTTACCTGTCATAAACTAAGAATATCCTAATATATAATTATTACCAATAATAAAATAAATTATAAATGTAATTATATTAAGCACATTATTTTATTCTTAAATTGCTATGTATCATAAAACATAAATACACCTGTCCATAATTAAATTTAACTGAAACAGATGTAATTTCAAAAATATAAGTAGAATATTAATGCATACAATATATTCTGCTACCCAATAAATCTATACGGATAATCCAAATATATTTATAACAATGATAATAATAATAAATATTGCAATAACATAAAAAATAAATTTATTAGTAACAAGAACTATTATGTGGTATTGAACATATAATGAGATGTATCGTAACATTCAACATATACCAGTTACACTATATGTTGAAGATAGATTTGACCAGAAATGATGGATACCCATATTTGACTGCTTGCTATGGACAAGTTTTAAATTTTGAGATTTAAAATTATTTGATATATTTAGTTAAAGTTTCTTTTAAGTTCTTTATATTTAGTGCATTTTTCTCTCTTTTCAGTGGCGCCGGGCTTAGTGAAAATGCCTCATTGTGAAGTGTAGTCTCCGGCTGCATCACCTTCACAAATGTGATCCCTCAATCAGCAATCACGCTCTCTCACTTTCTCGCATTTGTTCTCACACACGCTCTCTCTCTGCACTTTCCCGTCCCGCCCCTCCCTTTGTAACTTTATTTTGTGCATCGTCATGTCTTCGCCCCTGCACCGACTTCGGAAGTGGCGTACAGCGCCCCTGCTCTTTCTAATTGGATGCTTGACGGCAGCAGCACTTTTGCCATCCCCCTTGGAGGCGGCCTGGCAGGATGAGTACAGGCCGAGAGTCAGGCTTAATGTTCCACGTAAGTACATTTTTGTATTGCATAGTCGATTCTGTTACATGTCCAAATTAGTGTAGAAATATTTTGTGATAAATAAAGGTTTTAAAGCTGCTTAAAGTAGAGTGAGGAACTGTTCACAATAAACACATTCGCAAATACAAATTTCATCAAAATTTAAAATTTGATGCTATTTGCCCTTGCATACTCCCGTTGCCATTCTTTTTTTACCAATACTTTTGAACCAAAATGCTCAAAAGTTATCACGGCTCAAGTAAAAGTAAAGTCTCGAAAAGTTATCAACCAAGTAACCACAGACCCCGCCTTATTAAACAACCAGATATTGCGTACCCGAAAAGTACTGTGATAATACTTCAAGAATACCGCTTTCATTACCACACAAAAATATCGCAGACCTGAAAAATCCGGTTTGCGATAACTGAAAAGTCCTCAACTTTAATTCATATGTTGAAGGAAGGTATTTCATTTAGAACCTGTAATAGTTTTGGGTCGAAATTCGACCCCATATTACTTAACAGTCAAAGCGCCCAAAATTTGTTTTACTCTCTTAAATTGCAACAAATTCTTGAAACAAAGAACCACTCCATGCCAAACATCCTTTGCTTGAAGCACGTTGCCTGATCAGAATTTAAAATTTTGTGATATTTGTTCTTGTTAGGGTGCCTATATATAAAAAAAAAAAATAAATAAATAAAAGCAGCGAAATACGTACAGGACGCATTCTCAGATTGTTTCCCCAAACTACAGCAGACCAGAATCTAGAACTTGGCAATGTTTGCCTAGACGCCTGAGAGTAGGGTGCCTCTATATGAGAGTGGCAATAAACTGGATATAAAGTTTAAATGGTTGATAATGATTTTGGGCAAAAACGAATCCCCAATTACCTTGGCATTATCGCCAAGTTAATGCTTGTTAACTATGTCACTCGCTTAATAGAATTCGTCTAGGCGAGTATCGCAAAGTTCTGGAATGAATATATGTCATAGTTTATGGGGGGGGGGGGGGATTCTTCTGTCTGAGTACACTCTGAGCATGCGTCTTGTGTATAAGCCACCACTCCTATTTAAAGGCACCCTAGTCTTCGCAAACTCATTAAAGCGAGTATTGCCAAGTTCTCTTATATGGGGTACCATAGTTTGGAAAAAACATTCTAATCTGAGGATGCTCCCTGTTCATATATCGTTATTCTGGTGGATAAATAAGATACTCTAGTCAAAATTAATATTTTCTTATTTGTAAGTATTCGTTGTCCATGGTGTACAGCTACACCTTGGTGGTACGGGGATTTCTCTTCAATCAATTTCTCTCCTGGTTTAGAATACAGCAATGTTATAAAATGAATAGTGAAAATTAACATTTCACATAGTTTATCTTGAATATTTAATTAATTTCTTTTCCTTTTCCCCTTTCTTTCGTCATAATTTGAAACATTTTTATTAACATTATCAAAATTACCAGTTAACTCCTACTCACTACCCTCAAGCCCGAAACTAAATGAAATGTTATGATATCTGATTTCACTAAATAAATCTTCTCCCAATCTCGCAGTCTTGCCTTTAAGGCTAAACTTTAATGCGTCTGTTGGGGGGATATCTTACATTTTGGAGCCTGTAATGGATTCGGATCTAAATTGGACCGCATATTACTTAACTGCCAACACCCCGAAAACAATTTTACTCTCTTTAATTCCACCAAGTGCTTGAAACAAAGAACTACCCCCATGTCAAACATCCTTTGCTTGGAGCACATTACCAGATCAATGTCCATCTCTCCAAACGATCACTACATCTACGCTCCATTAAAAGCGAGCACACGTTGCCCATGGCTACACCTTGGTGGTATGGTAATTTCTCGTCAACCCCTTCTCCCCCGGGCTGCTAAGCAATTACCGAAATGGTGGATTAAGAGCTTGGATTTTATTTTACTTTTTATTTCTCTCTCATTTTTTATTTGTTTTGGCGAAGAGTTTTTATTTTGTTTGCATTAGTTATTTTTTTGCCGTTTGAAAAAGAAATGCTGTTACGAAAAAAGTGTAAGGGGTATTGATTTATGCTTTAATCATTGCGAGAAAAAAATAAATGGGAAGACACGCGGGCTGTTACATATATTTTTTTAATCTTTGTTTTTCTAATTCCGGTGATCGCATTTCCTAGGATTATCTTAATGTTTATTTATCTTCAGAGATTGCTTTTTTTCCCCTTCGGAAATTACTCAAGCCCACCCCCCCCCCTTTTTTTTTGTTCTTTTTTTATGTAGAATCCATTTATTATTTAAATTTTTATACAGTCCCATTTCTTTTAATTCTTATTCAGGCATTATCTCTTGTATTTCATGACAGCAATTCTTCATGGTAAATTTTCTTCAAAATTTTTCTATTACATTAATAAACACCATTTTCATGTTTCATGCTCTAGTATTTCCTAACACGATGCTTTAACTGTCATTACTTTACGTAACATGTTGAGTACCACTTGTACCAAATTTAGTACATTTCACAAGTACAAAAATATGAAATTTTTCCAAAACAGTTAAATTTCAAGGAATCAATTGTGTGTACTACTACAGTTTCTAAAAGAGACGCTTACTGAATTTTTGTTATTGTTAATTTAGTTTATTAAATCTGAAAATCTTGGAGGTGTGATTGTCCTCAACTGCTCCCACCCTCCTTGTCCTCGCCCATGGTATGAAAAGTCACGTTGTCGTTAAATTTACGACATTGTGCTCGCTGCAAAGTAAAATGCGAAACATTGTTCAAAACTAGTGTTGCCAGGTGTCCGGATTTTCAGGGGCTCTAAGGTCTGTCCCTCGTATCCACTGCGCATTACACCAAAAGTTCCGATTTTGGAGGATGCACAAATTCGTATGAATTTCTTTTAGTATTGTGCTATTCGTTGTGGAACCTAATTAATACTGGGAAACCTTTGACGACAGAACATATCCATAACGAAAATTTTCTGTCGCTCCTTCCAAAGGGATACCTTACGAGGTTCCTACGCGCAGGGCCCGACTTATGCAGGGGCATACGGGGCAGCTGCCCCGCCCCCCCCCCTTTTTAGGGGCCCCCCATGAGATTAATCAAGATTTTCATTAAAAGGTGTCAAATGATTAAAATTAGCCAAAAGTAACGAAAATTCATATATTTTCAAACATTTAGGAAGGGAGTGCAGTCACCCTTCCCTCCTCTGCTTCCAGTACCCATGCCACCCATGCAAAAAACAAACTATATCATTAGAAAACTTATTATAAAAATTCTATTATGACTACTTAGAATTCTATTGTTTTCAAAAGAAATTCTTTATTAACGTTTTCTACGTATCATGGCAAGTTAAAACCATTCATTATGACGCATTTGAGGCATTTTTTTTTTAGACATCTTATAACGTACGTAGATAAGCGAAGTTTGCAAAGAAATACTTGCGTCAACCAATCTATCCTTTTTTCTACTATTATCATAAGCATTTTTTCTTAAAGTTGTGACCATTTTTGTGATACTGTGTATACAGATGTGAGTAGTACAGAGTACAAGATTTATGCATACTTACAATATGTATGAAGTTTAGTAGTAGCTACTTGCACATTATTCGCAAAAAAAATTCTATAGATAGATAGAAGGGGGCCCCCTAGAATGATTCTTGCCCCGGGGCCCCCCATAGCCTAAGTCGGGCCCTGCCTACGCGACTATAAAACAGGGTATTGTCATGGAAAATGACAAGTGCTCAAAAAGTCATGTAAAATTGCAATTTTTTTTCTAAAACCTGGGACAGTCAGGGATTTTTTTTTCTTTATGCGCTATCATGTGTTAAGATTCTCCCGAGTTCCATGGTCCAGACTAGTTCCATGGTCCAGACTAGTCCAATGTACAGTCGTGAGAGAAAAAAGTAAACACCCCCTACTAACTCCTCAACAAATTATCGTAGAAGAAAGTTACTGGTACCGAACGATTGGAAATAAAGTCTACTTTTAAATGATGTATATAAAATTTGCTTAGGGGGCCATCTACATATTAAAACGAATCCAAACTTCCTTTTTTTCAATGACAATAGCCAATTTTAGCGAGATATTTCAAATCTTCGGTTCAAACTATGCCTAGACACGGAATTTCAAGTCATTTGAATGATAAGTTTTTGAATTATAAACATTCAAAATTGAGTACTTCTAATGTACATTTCAAATTACATTTTCATATTTTTATTTATATCTCCAGAAATTATGCTCCTAATGTGCTAATTCTTTTTGTAGCAATAATACTAATATACCCAAACATAAATACGCTGAATTTGCAATTTTTATAATTTTATGATATGAATTATGAAATTAATATTAGAAAAAATTATGAATTGCAACCTACATTTTTTTTTTTTTTTCTTTTGATGGATTTAGATTTATTAAGTCCTGCTTTATGGAAATCTAAAATTTCACATTTTTCTTCCAAGTAGTTTTCAAATTAGGCTTAAAAAAAAAAACGGCAAAATGATTGTTTAGGGATCTATAGTGACTAGATATTTTGAAATTTCTTCTGCTGTCCAGTAATCTAGCAGGCTTCATTGACTTCTTAAGGTGCCTTGATCAAGATGGGGGCTCTCTCGGTTAACAATCAAGTTCCGAACTTCAGTTTGGATACAGCCCTTAAAATACGCTCGTTTTAAAATAATTAATTTCTCAGAAACTTATATTACGAATTGCATAAAAATTCGTTTTCAGGCTAATTAAAGGGTGCAGAGTTCATTTACGCTGTCAGAATTGTGTACTGCTATTGAAAAAAAACAAAAAGTTAGGGTTCGTTTTAATATGTAGATGGCGCCCTAAGCAAATTTTATATACATCATTTAAAAGTAGACTTTATTTCCAATCATTCGGTACCAGTAACTTTCTTCTACGATAATTTGTTGAGGTGTTAGTAGGGGGTATTTACTTTTTTTTCCCACGACTTTTACCTGACAGGAAAAACGGAATTTGTTCAAATACAGTGTGTATTTGATACAGTAAGATCCTTTAAAAGAATATCAAACAAAAACTAATGTAACTAAATTGCGGTTGGATGCATTATAGTAATTTTTGTCCTTTTTTTTTACCCGACAGTTACAACGTTAAGGGGGCTGGTCACTCAGCTTCCGATTTCTCCTCACTAATGAACCTATGGGCATTTGATGCATTCGTATATTTAAAATATCTCCTCGGGAAATTAATATTTTTAACTTCTATTTGTTGTGTACACTTCCTAAAAGATGTCTCTTTTTTTCTTGGTTCTCAAAATATTTCTAAAATATAGACTTAATTCTATATGAAGTGTTAAAATCTTACTCACATTCGCCCGCTTTTAACACATAAAATGTTAAATTCAGCATAGATTTTTTAGAAATATTTTGAAAACTTAAGAAAAAAAGAGACATCCTTTAAGAAGAGTACAAAGAAAAAATGTTAAAAATATGAATTTCCCGAGAAGATATTTTAAATATACGAATGCATCAAAAGTCCATAGACTTAACATTACGGAGGAGAATTCCGAAGCTGAGTGACCAGCCCCCTTAAAAGAAAAAAAAAATTGAAACTTACACAGCAAACTGCTTCTGAAACAACACAAATAAATGACATGATAACAGAGCTGTCTAAAAAAATTTTCAATGTTTAATATGAGTAAATTCAGTTATATAAATAAAAAGTTAACTTTGAATCCATCCGAGCTGTATTTCAGTTTTTTTTTCTTATTTTTTTATATTTTAAACGTAAAATTATATAGATTTTTAGTTTCAATGTTATAGGTTATTTTCTTTTCAGAGGTAAGTTTATTCATTAAGGTCTAGAATTGTAATTTGTATTTCTAAAAATGTCTTGAATTGTGTTTAGGCAATGTAGGAAATTTGGTCTGGAAAACTGGAAAAATCAGGGAATTTTGTTATTCAAATAGAGTATGAATCCTGTAATACGTCTACCTGCCTAGGCGGAAACTTGTCTAAAATGGATTTTCTTTTAGGTTTCTAGCGGTTTTGTTTTCGCTAGTTTTACCGTATTTTGTTCTGTAAGCTCTCTATAAACGGAACCGTTTTATAACGGAACTCTGTTTTAAAAGTAAAAATTTCATTATGTCTATGATAAGAATAGCATACAATTATGGATCATAAATTAGAGTTTTCTTTCAGTCTGTAGCAATTTCGCTTTCACCGGTTTAACTGAATGAATTTGTTGTGTTTATTTAGTTTAATAAAACCTGTCAAGACAGAATCGCAAAGGACTAGAGAAAAATTCCATTCAAAAGAAATTTTGTTTTAAGTAGATATTATTGTATTGTATTTCTACCGTAGGGGACAGTGATGTTTTACGTTTGAGACAGGATTTCGTTATAGACAGGGTTCCGTTTTCATAGAGTTTGCTATATTTTTATGTCTCGATTTAGAAGTCACTGTCCCGTGTTTTTTGTCTCGTTGTCCCGCTTTTCGTGACACTGGACCTGGCAACACTGTTCAAAACTCTGCTTAGACCAAAGTCCTATCTACGTTGTTTTGTTGGGCATATGTGTATCAGCTTCTCTTGCCAGGATCGATGCCAGACGTGATGCATCATCAGATTTTTGGCATCCCTCGCTGCGTTGGTCTATATTTGGCTTATACCACATGAACCTCTCTCTCTCTGGAAGATGAATGAAGTGAAATGTCCGCTACACTTCCCGAAATTGCCAAATCATGTGCGCTGTGCGGAAATGTAGCGTCCAATCCATCTGTTGTTGGAACATTCCTACTAGTTGTTTATTGTAAAATAGATACATTTGGAATATTTACAGAAACACTCAATAGATGCTCCTGTTAATTTAAAGTTTACACTGCATTTATTGCTCTGGGGCTTGTTGCATTAATCTTTCAGATAAGTTACTTTCATAAAAGACTATACCTTATAATTAAAGACATGATTGAAAAAAAATTACGTCATTTTTTTTTTCCACAAATAGTTTTATCTTTTAGGATATAATTGAGAGGGGGAGTTATATTATGGAGTCACGTGGACCTGCGCGATACGGCTTTACATGCGACATTGTTGCCAGATTATTAGACCATTACATTTTTATAGACCTAATTTTCAGATTTAAATTCAGACCTACACTCAAAATTTTATTTCTTTTAGAATTGCTGACTGACAAGTGCATAAAATTATTAAATAATTTCAAACATAATGAAATCGATATGAATTTCTCATTTGCCCTAAAACATGCTCTCTGTAGAATATAGAGTGCAAAGCATTTATCAGTCATTAATTTGCTCTATATTTGAAATATGCTTTTTCTGTTTTGTTTCTGTAAGAATTTAATAATTTATCGTCGCGCTTAAGGCTGCTCTCAAATCCACGCTGCCCACTTTCTGACATATATTTAAATTTATTTCTTGGTTCATAAACGCATGAAATTGGCAGTTGCCTATTCACAAATTTTATAGTTGAACTGTTTTTTTTTACAATTTTCGGTAAAAGCAGTCAAAGTTGATGTTTTGAACAGAATTTCCGGACACGACAGCGCCAGGGGAAAAAAACAAACATGTGAGACAATAATCAATCGCTTGTAACTCAAGATGTGATTCATTTATCGAAATTATGCAAAAAAATTGTTAGATTAGCTTCAATAAACATCTCTGCATGAGTTGTGCTTTTGCGTTTAAAAAATGAGTCAGAAAATATGTAAAAGTTTCACGTTGTTGTGCGGGGTAAAATATCTTTTTGAGAACCGCTGTAATAAAAGTATTAAAAAAAAACGTCGCCCAGTAAAATTATTTAAATATCAAAATTTTATGGGCGATATTAAATATTAACAAAAGAAATTTATTGTTTCTTTAGGCTTTCAGAGCCAAATTTGCCTTTATTTTTATTTTACGAATATAAATTCAGCTTTTTTATTCATCAGCATTATTTTATGTCCTTCCCAGAATTTTATGTCCTTTTTTTCCTTTATCTCTAAATAACGCTCGCTTTCCTTAAACAAAATTTGTTTATTCTATAAAATACATTTGCTTACACATAACGACAAATATTAATACTTCCATTCTATCCAATTTCGAGGTAAGTTCTTTTGTTAGAAACAAAAATACAGCAAAACTTTCGATATCCATATCTGCTTCCTATGAAATGCCACGTAAAAATGATTTCATTTCGGATCAAATTATTGTTCGCCATTTCTGTATTCATTTCTTTTCTTTTTGTTCCTCCAGTTATTTACGCGATTACATTTATGTAGTCGTCTGCGGTGCATTATTCGAATTTCTGTTGAAAACGCGCGCGCATCGTCTAGTGTTGCTTCCTGAATGGATTGAAAATTGAAACTAACATGCATTTTTCTAGATGCCATTTTTTCAGGAGAAGCATATGCGGTTGTTTTATTTTTTAAATGTGCATTTTGAAAACTGGTATTTTGATTAAACTGTCATTCTTGATATATTTGTATCCTTTTTTACAAATATCAGAAAGTAACACTGTTTAGTTTCTTATTTTGATTTTGTTACGTGGTTGCAGAAAGCAGTATACTCCAACTGCGACCTATCTTTAGTTTCTTATTTTGATTTTTTTTACGTGGTTCCATAAAGCAGTAATGCTCCAACTGCGGCCTACCTTACACAAATGTTCGTTTTATTTAATCTTAGAAATCCTGCGATTAAATAAGGAGAGATGTTCTGTAAGAAAGTTGTGTTTCCACGCGGGCCACACTTGGACTACACTGGGGGAGCATTCTTATAAAACTTGTCAGGATCTGTGTTAATTTTTTGCTGATCATATCCTTACGTTCGTTTTGACATTATCTTAAAATAATGCTCATCAATTTTCCGTAATTTATATTGTCATACTGAAAAAATAAAAATAAAAATACATGTAAAACCGCCGACAAAATAGAAGAATTATTGAGGCATTGATAAAATTTTATGAACGAATGTTAAATAGTAACAAAAGAATTTGTGTTTTATTTCGTTACGTTTGCAGAATTAAATCTACATTCTCTTTTATTTTACAAATCTAAATTCAGCTTTTTTACTCATCAGCATCATTTCTCGTACCCTTTTCGGAAATTGTCTTTCTCATTTCTTCTGTTAATAATACTTCCTTGCCTTAAACAGAGTTTGTTTATTCTGGGAAATACATTTCCTTACACATTACGACAAACATTAATGCTTGCATTCTATCCAATTTCGAGGCAAGTTCTTTTCGTAAAATAAAAATACATCGAAACTTTCGATATCCATATCTTCTTTCTCAGAAAGGCCACGTAAAAAGGATTTCATTTCGGATCAAATTATTGTTCGCCGTTTCTGTGTTCTGTCTGCTCTTTTCATTTCATTTCATTTCATTTTTTTCCCTAGTTATTTACGTGATTATATTCATGTATCGTCTGCTGTGCATTATTCGAATTTCTGTTGAAAACGCGCGCGCCATCATCTAATGTTCTTCTGTGACTGAATTGAAAATTGAAACTAATATGCATTTTCCTAGTTTTCATTTTTCAGGAGGATCATATGTGGTTGCTATATTTCTTTCTTTCTTTTTTCTTTTATTAAAAGAGCATTTTGAAATCTGGCATTTTGATTAAATTGTCATTGTTGATGTATTTGTATAGCTTGTTACAAATATCAGCAAATAACCTTGTTCTGTTTTCTAAATTTATTTTTTGTAATTGGTGGCAATAACAAAAGGTACATGGAAATAATAAGTTTAATTAAAACTGCAATATAATTCAAGATTTAAGATTAACAATTGCTGTAAGAGCATTAATTATGTTTTTTTCGTTCTTTCTTTTCTGTCCGAGTTTGTTTAAGGCTCCTGTCCCTGCCGGTGAAGGCACTCACGAACTAATGCTAATCCTATAGGGAGGGATTTTTCTAATATATCGTTTGCATTTCGTCATTTTTAAATGAATTTTTTTGCATTGGATAGCCGAGATCCGTCTTTACATCGCACCTTTTTTTACTTTTTCGATTTTGGTTGCAGATATTTTTTAGAATGACACTTTCATTTTTAGAACCGGTTTTGAAAGTGAAAGTAATTTTATAAAAAATTAAAGCAAATGGGATGTTTCTATCAAGAGTTATCGCGTTACTTACATACATACGTACATACATACAGAACCGGCGGGCACATAAGCTCCCAGGCTTTGATAGCCTGTGAGCTAAAAATATCTGCGACGAAAATCGAAAAAGTAAAAAAAGTGCGATGTAGATACGGATCGGCTATCCAATACAATATATATATATATATATATTTAAAAATGTCGAAATGCAAACGAGATATTAGATAAATCCCTCCCCATAGAATTAACATTAGCTTGTGAGTGTCTTCGCCGGCAGGGACAGGAGCCTTAAGCGTTTTTTTATTTCGTCAGAATTAAGATTTTTAGTGTTATCTCTTCACTTACATACGAGTAGAGACATTAATAGAAGATGCGCGATCTTTTAAAGTAAAGGATGTGAGATTCAGTGAGTTCTGTTCTGCGGGTTTTTCACTCAAAATTCCGGAACCATAAAAAAGACAATTTTTGCATTTTTCTATTTACTAAAAAAGTGTTTTTACACTATTTTTAAATGGGATTGGGGGATTTTCTGTTTTTTGTTGTTGTTGTTTCTTATTCCACTTTTTATCTGGAATATTGTAAATTCAGTTTCTATTTTCATCAACATCAAATGCGAAGCCTGCTAAAAATACGTAATCTTAATCGAAATTTCATAAATAAATTGAAAAGAAGTCTGAAACATGTACTCTAACTCTGTGTTTTGAGTAATACACCGATTGTCCTCATATGAGTTCATCTCGTGATAATTACTTAAATCATTTCAGTTTGTTTTTAGTTATGTCTATTTTACAACTTCGAAGGAAACTTATCACAGTAACTTATATGTTAAATGTTCCGTAAAAATACTTATTGTTCATTGTAAGTAGCGAAATATCAGTAATCGAACTTCTCCGCGTTGATTCATCTATTGCTGCAAAAGTAGTTTTACAGGTTTTTCGGGTCGTCGCTTCTCAGAATATTGTTGCAGAGGAAAACAACTATGCATCTGAATATGAATAAGTGTGTATGTATAGTATATAAATGTATTCAGTTTTCTGTACAGAAAATAATATTGGTCATTTAACTATAGATGGCTTTTCCATAATTAGAATTAAAATATCGATTCATTTTCTTTCATTTCTTGTTCGAGTTTTTCAGATTCAGTTCGATTCGGTTTTCGGGTCGACGGATGTATTTTGTTTGTTTTGTTTCGGGTTTTGAATCAACAAATTTTTTTTATATAGGGCTCAGGTCGGTTTTTAGGTTGACTTCAAATACAATTTTTAAAATGTTTATAAAATATCTTTTATCTTCTCCCTCACGATTTATCAATTGAAGATACCATAAAACAGAATGTACCAAAAGTAACTCTTTTCTATTTTCAAGAAAATAATGTTAGGGGTAGAATTGTATCTCGGTGCGTGTACTGACAGGTTAAGTTATGAAATGTTCTTAAATTTTCTATTCCCTGTCTCTCACCCTCTCTCCTTATGTATATTCATTTTTTTTTTCAATCTTGTTATTGACAACCTAATATGCGCTATACTGTTTCTTTGATTTCATTAAAAAAAAAAGTGTTGCTCATTTTTTTTCTCTAAGAAAATTGAATTTATTTCTCTTCTTTCAAATCATGCACCTGTCTTGCAGATACATATATTATACAACAAATATTTCTTTCTCATACAATAAATATCTGTTTCTTCTCCGCCTTTTCGTTACAGGTTAATATTTCAGGCTGTTTGGCTTTTCTTTCAATGCAAGATGTTGTTTAGGCTTCCTACATCGTTTTTAAATTTTCAGAAAATTTTATCACTTATTATTGTACTAAGTTTTATTACTTTCTGTTATCTTTATAAGAAGAAAGTATTGAATTCGTGAAAATTTTCGAATTCCGGTTTTTGGCGGATTTACACGTTTTATGGGTGAGAGATTCCAAAAAACATGTTTTTACAAAATGTCTGTCTGTATGTGACACAGATTTTGTGGGATCTCTATCTCAAGAACTAATGCGCGGAATTTAATAAAAATATATATTCAGTTAATCCATGATATAAGTTGGTGCTGATTGTTTTTTGATGTATATCGCCCGACAGGTGACGCCGCTATGCTGCATTTTTCACGATTTCTACTATAGCTCTATCTCAAGAACTAATGCACGGATTTTCATCAAAGTTCAGATTCAATTAATCCCTGATATGATTTGATGCTGTTTGCGTTTTGGGGTAAATCGCCCAACAGATGGCGCTGTTATGCTGCATTTTTCATGATTGCCGCAATAGCTTTATCTCAAGAACTAATACACGAATTTTCATAACTTCAGATTCAAGTAGACTTTGATAAATATAGGTGCTGATTATATTTTGGTGTAAATCGCCCAACAGGTGGCACTGCTATGCTGCATTTTTCACGATTTCCGCAGCTTTATCTCAAGAACTAATGCACGAATTTTCATCTAACTTAGGATTCAATTAGACATTGGGACAAGTTGTTGCTGATTAGGTTTTGGTGTTAATCGCCCAATAGGTGACGCTGCTAAGCTGCATTTTGTAGGATTTATACGCGATTTTAGCGATAGTCGTTTCTCAGGAACAAATGCACGAGATTTCATACAATTAGAATCCTCATGATGGGCATAGGTTGCCATTTAATTTTGGCACTGTGATAGCGAATTTTGAAATATTAACATGTATGGGATAGAAGAAAGTTTTGGGATTGCCACATCCGACTTGTTTTATCTTCTAATCATGACAAACAGTTATAAAACACAAAAATGCTTTTATGGAAATTCAATTGATGTCAAGCTACTAATTAGTGATTTTACTTCGATTACTAATTTAATCTTTCCGTGTTTTTGAATAATTTTATTTTTATATACGAGTATTTATTACTTTTTGTAGATATTTCATAATATGAAATCTTGACCTTGCTTATTATGAGAACTCTGTTTCTAATTCTAAGGACAACTAATTTGCTCACTTCGACTTCGCTATCGCTAAAACCAATTTCGATTACAATATTTAACAATTTAACCTAGTTTATTATGAGAACTCTCTTTATAAGGATAACTAATTTGCTCATTTCGTCTTCGCTATAGCTAAAACCAATTTCGATTACACTGTTTAACAATTTAACCTTGCTTATTATGAGAAGTCTGTTTCTAAGGACAACTAATTTGCTCACTTCGACTTCGCTATCGCTAAAACCAGTTTCGATTACACTATTTTATCAATTTAACCTTGCTTATTATAAGAACACTGTTTCTAAGGACAACTAATTTGCTCACTTCGTCTTCGCTATCGCTGTAACCAATTTCAATTACACTATTTAACAATAATTTGGTATTATATTTGTACTTTTAATTGTTGAGAATTGGATGTTTTAGCAAAATTTAACCCAGGGAAAGTTTCTACCTTATTGTATCGCGCTGATAAAGAATAATTCTATTTTTATAGCAATTTAATCGGATAACTGTGCTCTAAGTTAATGTCACAACTTCAGACACAACAGATGTTGCTAATAATACGTTAACATTTCAATCTGAACAGTTATTCAACTCCGACTTCAGCATTTGCATCTGTTAATCCCGTTCTAGTACTAGAAAGGATTATAGCTTCTGTCTGATTCTACAAGATGTTTGATGTGCACTTACGATTCCCTCTAGAATTTCTATGCATTCGCAAGCATTTTATTTATCTAAATATTCCGTTTTGAAAGCGAGAGAGGAAAGGAAAAAAAAAAAAAAAGAAGAGAGTAGTTTAGCTGAACATTTTTTTTTCTATATCTATATGTTCCGTTTCCGTTTTGATTTAAAAAAAAAAAGTTATTAAAAATATCCTTCTTAAATTTTAATTCTCAATATGGTAAAATTTGAAAATTTTCCTGAAGCAGAAATTTCAAACTTTATAGGTTTTTTTTTATGCTTAATCCGTTCGTAAAGAGCGTCATTTGCACAAATTAAAAAAAAAAATTCACCGATTTTTCAAAATATAAGTTTTGCCTAATTTATTTGAAGAAATGCTTTGATTAAATAAAGCACAATTTTTAATTACAAATTACTGGTAAAAATAATCAAGGATTCTCTGCACTGTATGATGTGTCCCGTATACGTGATGCTCGTCGCTAAAAGGTATGTAAGGAAAAAAAATTAAAAAAAGTCATACGTTGACATAAGACGCCTATTTTGTGGTGCTGAAAATCGTATATTTTAATAATTATATTAAGTAATAAATAATCGTCTATTTAAATTTTCTCAAGGTTAACAGGGGATTTCGCGGTCGGTGAGGGGGAACCTGAATGGCTGAAACGTCCCCGCAAATTTAATCTTTTATCTTCTTTTTTTTTTACCCCATGAATATATTCTGTACATATGTCTAAAAATAAATATTCATCCACGAAAAAATGTCGTGAAAATATATGAAACAAATCTTCTTTTAAAAAAAGTTTCCCTTCTTTTTTATTTATTTATTTATTGCATCTTTTATTGAAAATTCGAAGCGATACTTTTGTCATTTGCATACTAAGTCAGCAAAATCATCGCTACGTGATGATGCACTTGTACATCTGACTGTGCAAACTTGTACTAATGAGACTTATCTGCTTATAACGTGGCAAATCTAATTTTCTTTAATTTAGTTAGGTGTGTTCAGATCGATAATTTTTACCGCTGCAAAAGTTTATTGTTAGTAAGCTAGTTTCCCTTTTTTTTTCCCCTCTCTCTTATCGTGCTGTTCTGAAGTGCGATATTCTCTTAATAGAGTTTTTATCGTTTGTTCGTGTTTTATTTATTAGTTTCATCATATTTATATTGCATAGAATTGGGCGATTCGTTAGAAGTTCTTGTTTTGACTGGTTTATCACATCGTAAAGGATTTTTATACAGAAATCCTTTACTACTGATGTCTTTTAACCAACTAATAATCAGTAAGCTAGTCAAGATTCTTATTGTTATTTCCGAAGCATATTTTTATTAACCTGGATAAATTTCTTGATTGCATATATGTGTTCAGTTAACAAGAATAAGCCATTATTTATTTTTGTTTTATTTTATTTTATTTTATTTTTGGAGGGGGGGGGGGGGGGTATAGAAAAGCATATAGAAAATCTCAACTAAACTTCAAACTGAAATTATTGGTGAAAAGTATAAATGAGAAGTTACTTATCGCGTAAACGAAGCATTTTATCACTTGAATTCACTATAGGAGTGTATTGAGTTCGGGAAGACCTAAGCAATTACCAATTTACCGCGTTTTCTTTTATTCAAAATATCATCCAGAATTTCGGCATAGTAATCTTCGCTATATTTAATCACGGAATGACTGTCATTAAACAAAACGAAGATTATTATTCAGAAATTCTGGTAAATATTTTGAATAATAATAATAATAAATTAATAAAACACTAAGCTTACTTGTCCTACTGCATTTGTAAAATATGCACAAGTTCCTGGTTGTTTAAGTATGTGCAAATATTTTAGTTTTAAATTAAAGATGTTACCCATCTTCTTTCTTTCCTACCAAAAAATATTTCTCATGTGCATAACTATTTTATCTTGTGTGTAACACTTTCGTTTTATTCGTGTATTAAACATATAAATTTTATTTTATTATTTATCAATCGACTTACATCTTTATGTTGTTAGTAGTATAACATACTGAATGTGTACTTCATGCATAAGGCAAAAGTGTCTATTTCCTTTGTCATATTGTTTGAGTTTTATGTATTATAATGTCACTATGTTTTATGATTACTTGGACCGAAAAGGCCCTCCAACCCCTTAAAATCACCACTACATCACGCACTTCTGTTGTCCGTCTGAGGACAGAAGCACTGTGAAAGAAGCCATATTGCACATGTTACTTTGTGACAACACGAAAGGAGCCCCTAAAAAGATTACTTCTTTATTGATCATTTTAGCTTTGTCTTGATCACTAGTATTACGTGCTTTGCTCAACATCCTCTGGAGTTTTTCTCCTCTCAGTGCCTCGTAGTACATTGAAGGTTCTAACGTTAGATTTATACCAGAAAACGGAGCACGTTCTAGGAAATAAAGTATTGTGTTGGTATAGCCTAATTGCTAGGGCTCTTCTGTTACAAATATGTTTGGGAATGATACGATGCAGACAGCCATAAATAATATTAACGAAGTAATTTCTGTTTTATTTCTATTATTAAAATAAAATATCTCGAATGATTGGAATTGAAGTTCATAAATAAATCTTTAAGATTTACTTGGTGAGTAGTGTTTTGACGATACATAAGGATAGACAAATAAAAAATTTTCTGTGTGTCTATGTTTAATACGTTGTCGCTTAAATTAACATGATTTGGGCGCTTACTTTTGAAGACTATTAATTATGAAAAGTAAACTTCACCCTATTTAATCGCAGAATCTTAAATACGGTAAAATTTACTTTTCGGAAATAGTGTATTCAAAAGTAAGCACCCGTGCGAACACGGATTAAATAGTATAAATGTGGGACAAATTTGTTGTGTGTGTGTGTAAGAGAGAAACAGATATTGATTGTTTGATTGATTTGATAGTGTGACAGAAAATGCTTATAAAAACTTTCTTCGTCGAAAATAACGACAATAAAAAGAAAGTACCTTAAGGAAAAAAAGAAATCCTTCACATATCTTGATTTAAATATTTATGAAATTGGAAATTTTAAAAAATGAAAAATAATTATTTTCCAACATCTTTGAATATTCTTCTCCGGTAATTTAAGACATGCATGGCGGAGTTAGTGTGAATTCGTGTCCGCACAAAGTTATATAAGTTCAGTTGACTTGGCATGTCGTCTACATGCTAAATAAATTTAAACGCTTTCGCACCGCACAATTCAACTCTGTTGTTGTTTTATCATTTTTCAACTCCATCCTTCTGTAAACAGAATCCAAGTGCCTCTCGCTTAACCTTCACGACATCGTTTGGGGTACGTTGACAGACATTATATCTGTTCTATCTTCACTAAACTTATTACAAAGTTTTATAAACCCCAGATTCTGCCTCGCTTTGGCTTTATTCCCCGAAAAAACCCTGCGAGGCTTCACTCCTCGCTGTACGCCATGTTTTGGCGTCGTTAAGTCTTTGTTGAAAAAATCTTGTCTGATGATACGTTTATTTATGTCTCATGTCTCAGAAAATTTAGCGCAAAATAAATTTTTTTGTGCTTGCTTTTAAAACTAACCTGCTATCTGTTTTCCTTTTTACAGTAATTAAATCCCTATGTTTATTTTGTTGATCTAGTATTCTAGTACAATGTATCTAAACACTTTAGAATCAGCAACATACAGTCGTGGAAAAAAAAAAAAACTAAATACCCCTTACTAACTGTACAAAATATTATCGTAGAAGAAAGTTACTGGTACCACACGATTGGTAATAAAGTCTACTTTTAAATGATGTATATAAAATTTGTTTAGGGGGCCATCTACATATTAAAACGAACCATAACTTTGTTTTCTTCAATGGCAGTACACAATTCTGACAGCATAAATGAACTCTACACACTTCCATTAGTCTAAAAACAAATTTTTATGCAATTCGTACGATAAGTTTCCGAGAAATTAATTATTTTAAAACGAGAGTATTTTAGGGTTTGTATCGAAATTGAAGTTTGGTACTCGATTGTTCACCGAAAGAGCCGCCCCATTCTTGATCAAGGCTTCTTAAGCGCCACTCAGGCAGTCATTGAAGACTGCTAGATTACAGGATAGCCTAAGAAATTTCGAAATTTCTACTCACTTCTATTATAGACGGCCCCTTAAAACATCATTTTGCCGTTTTTTAAGCATAATTTGAAAACTACTTGGAAGAAAAATGTGAAAATTTGGATTTCCATAAAGCAGGACTTAATAAATCTAAATCTATCAAAAAAATTGTAGGTTGCAATTCATAATTTTTTCGACTATTAATTTCATAATTCATATCGTACAATTATAGAAATTGAAAATTAACGTACTTATGTTCGGGTATTTT
The DNA here is from genome assembly GCA_963932465.1 of Maratus speciosus. Lineage (NCBI taxonomy): Eukaryota > Metazoa > Arthropoda > Arachnida > Araneae > Salticidae > Maratus > Maratus speciosus. The sequence goes on along the minus strand of OZ010790.1, from coordinate 168,047,160 downwards.
AGTATTATTGCTACACAAAAAAAAAAAAAAAAAAAAAAAATAGCACACTAGGAGTATACTTTATAAAAATATGAAAATGTAATTTAACATTAGAAGCATTAAATTTTGAATGTTTATAATTCAAAAACTTATCATTCAAATGACTTGCAATTTAGTGTCTAGGCATAGTTTGAACCGAAAATTTGAAATATCTTGTTAAAATTGGGTATTGCCACTGAAAATAATGAAGTTTGGGTTCGTTTTAATATGTAAATGGCCCCCTAAACAAATTTTATATACATCATTTAAAGGTAGACTTCATTTCCAATCGATCGGTACCAGTAACTTTTTTCTACGATAATTTGTTGAGGAGTTAGTAGGGGGGGTTACTTCTTTCCCCCACGACTGTACCATGTTCGTGTTAGCTTAATGCAGTAGAACTTCTTTTAACCGAAACTCTCGGTTAACGGAAATCCAATTTTAAAGCTTTATTTTTTACTATCACATTCCTTGTGTGGAAGTGGTTCTTTCCGAAATGCGAGTACAGATAAATATTTTGGATCCCTTCCTTAGAATTCCTTTGAATTTAACTTGAGCTCCCATAAACTGCGAAGTTAATTACACAGGGACACAGTAAGAGGAGGGAGAACCGGAACGTGTGAGTGTGGTCTAGGAGGCGAAGAAAACGAACAAATTAGCGATTCTGAAGCTTTTGCATATTTTGCAAAAGGTTTGTCATGGCTGGAGCAGTCGAAAGACTGTGATACTGATGAACTAATAGTATTATGTGGTAGAGCTGCAAAGCAAAGGCAATCGAAACTGCGACAAACAAAACTTTGTTTCAAACTTTTGTGAAATATGTAAAATGTACTTAATTTCAAAATTAAAATTCAGTAATTTACTCTTGTTTCTATTTTGCTATTGCTTTATTTTTCTTTGTCTTAAATCTTAAAATTGAAGCATTCTCGATTATCCGAAAATTTCGATTTTCCGAAAGATGATCGGTCCTAATTACCTCGGATAATCGAGGTTCTACTGTAGTTCTAGAGGTCTAAAAAATTAAAAATGAAACATCCCTCCTTGTCTTCAATCTTAAATTATTCAAAGTCTCACCAATAACGTATGTGTGCGGTTTATAACTTTTTTCAATATTATAGAACTGTTATTTTCTCATGTAACATGCAGTACTGTAATGTGTTTTTATATTTTACCGTACTATATTGTGTTCGAAGCAAAATAAATATAGGAAATAATTTGGAAAGGTGGTAACAATGTCATTTTCATTACTCCTCATGGGAAAATTTTATTCGATTCTTGAAAAATTTACTTCTCGAAGAATATTTTTCAAATGTGTTCCTGAACCAAGATACTACTATTTTATAAAATGGGTACAAAATAAAATTAATATATTTGCATTTGTTTGTTTAAAAGAAATTAACAAAACAGTAATTTAATCATAATAATGTATTTGTTCAAAATGTTGTTCATTTAATTTTTTCATTCATGAAAAAATTGTAAAAGAAGAAATATGAGAACTGCAGAAAGTAGTCTATAATTTTATTTTCTACCCTTTTTATGAATTCGATTTGTCTGTCCGTGCTCTAACTTGCAGAAATATAGTCGGATTGCCATGAAATTGATATATGTTATTGGGGTTTACTGTGGCATGTTCGGTATTGAAAATGAAGTGTGTAGCATTTTCGGTTCCTATACAGGGTCACTCAAAAGAATTCCGTTACATTACGGTCTATGAGATAAAATCGTTTGCCGTGTATTTTAATGACATTACAGTATTTTAAACATATCGAAATTGATATACATCACTGAGGTGTACTACAAGGTTCTTACTATAGAATAGGGTGTCTTTAGAACTTATCGTCCATTTACAGGAACACACAAAGAATGTGGCTATAGAAAAAAATAAACCATAATTGAAGTATTGAAGTCTACAAGGCATGACATATATATATATATTTGAGCGTGTTTAAAATAGTGTAATATCATTAAAATATACCGCAGACGATTTTTCTACATAGACCGTAATATTATGGAATTATTTTGAATATCGCTGTAAACGAATCGTAAATGCAAGTCTGCCACTGGTGACTATTTTTATATTCTGTTAGCACCAATATTTATATATATAACCATTATATAATTACAATTCATCATCTATTTCCAATTACTAAAATTAAATTAATAAATTTAGCTTCAATTCCTAACACTGACATTATACAAGATAAAGATGTAACCTTTAACTTGTGATACAAAATCAAGCACAATACCACTGATTCACTAGCACATTGCGGACGACTAATTCATATAAAATATGCATTGTAGTATATTTCTCTTGCACATTTCAGCAAAGTGTATGTGAAAGATTTTTGTTTTGAGAAAGTGGTGCGACATAGAATTTAAAAAATAGTCGCCAGTGACAGCCCTGTAAATGCTACACATTTCATTTTCAATACCAAACATGCCACAGTGCTACACAATAACATATATCAATTTCATGGCACTTTGACTATTTTTACGCGCATTAGAGCACAGACGGGCAAACAAAACGAATTATAAGCACTTTTCAACTGTGCTGGAAAGTGTTTAAAAAAAAACATCAAAAATGATCCCCTTCCCCCTTCAATAAAAGTCCTAATTGATCATTCGGACATCGTTATTGTTCTGAAGATGACGTTATTTGTGTACACCTAAATTAGCTTTTTTTTTTTTATCTATAAAGATCTAAAGAAAGCAGCTAGGAATATGATTATGTGTTTAGAAAAATGATCATTCATCTTGATTGCTCTAAGAACGACATTATATTTTTGTGTGTTGTGTGTGTGCGTGCGTACCTAAGTTACCATTTTTTCTCTCTCTGTATCTGGTGTCTGGTCTTGGTCCATAGAACTGACCTTTGGAAATCTTCTGATCTAAATTATTAATATATAATCGAAAATACTTTTATCAAATCTTCTTTTTAAATTTTAAGTTCTCTGTTTTTTTATCTGTCAAACATTTTATTAGCTTCGTTGCCTTCTCCGTCGTTTGAAACTCCATCTTCCTAGGTTACTTTAACACGTGACCACAAACTGGACGATTAAACAAGGGAGATTTGCCATTCATTGATAGTAATATAATCACGCAGAATAAAGAAGTTTTAAGGACGCTGAATATTCAATGCCAGTCATCTGAAACGCAACAAAGGAAATGTTTGAAAAATAATACTTTTTACCTTTGAATAGATAAATGCGAAGCTCCTTTGCAGTAGTGCTAGGGGAATCAGATGTATCTTCATTTTTAGCATCTTTTGAATTTTTCTTTGATTTTTCTCTACAGCAATTATTCAATGTTATTTGATTTTGAAACCAATAATTTGATTTGTGTATATAGCTAAAATCCATTGTTTTCAAGATAAGATAGTTTGTAAATATTTAAATTATCTAACATTTTCAAAATATAAAAAAGGAAATTAAAAAAAAAAAGTAATATGTTTACATTTGAATAGGTAAATGCGAAGGTTCTTTTCTTTCAGTGTTAAAAGGAATCAGATGTATTTTCCTTCCAAATTTCTCTTCGCTGTGTTTACAAGGTTTAGTTTTTGATACTGATTATCCTTTTTGGGACGAGCTTCTATTACACGATTATTTTTATTTATTAGTACGGAAGAGTGGCTCACCTTGGGACACTTTTTTTCTTTTTCTTTTCTTTTTTTTTTCTTTTTTTTTTTTTTAATGATCAATTGTCAAAATTTTACCTGGTATTCATTCTTTTAACCGTTGCCTGCATTATAAAATAATTTTTGATCTTATATCCATTATAAAAAATTAAAAAAATATATTTTCTAAACTTGTGATTTGTCCAGGTGTACCACCTGGTGGGACACCTTGGGACAGTTAAAAATAGATGTGAAAAATTCAATAATTGAATTACAATATACATGGAATTGTTTGTTCAGGGAAAATCAAAATATTTAAACTGATAAAGAAAAGATAACTATTGTAATTTTTTTTTTAATTTTAGGGATGCAACCAGGGGCGCCATTTGAGGGGGGGGGGGACAATACCCCCCCTCCCAAGGAATTTGATTTTTCAGAAAATTTATCAACCATCAATTGTCAAACTCAAACAAAAGTTAAAAAATTGCTCAAAACCCTAAAATTATTTATCAGATTTGATTGCAATAAAAACATATGCATTAACCCCTTGAGGGGCGGTGGGATAAAATATATACCACCTAATTTAAACAAGATTCTCACCAGAAACTTTTTACTAATTTTTACATTTTTAACTTTGGAGGAAAATCGCTGAAAAATTGCTTTTCTTTATTAAAAAATAGAATTGTTCGATTCGGCGAGAATTCAATATTTAGAGTCATTTTTGATTGCTCCTCAAGGGGTTAAATAAATGCTTTATGCGTAGAAATTAATAATTATAAAAATACTTCCCATTCGAACTTTCTTAAGGTGAGAAATATATCGTACTTTGGCTAATTTTAAAAATATATGAGAAATATTTTCTTTTATCAATTGCTTCTCAGCTGTGTACAACTTGATCCTAGGAAAGCTAGTCCCCTCATGGCTAGAAATTCAGGAGTAGAGTTTTTTCAGATAGCTTTTTTTTTTTTTTTTTTTTTTTTTTTTTTTTTTTTTTTTTCAGGAGACAGGGAATGAAGGGGCGAGTATAATTCAAGTTCTTAATTATCTGACTTTTTTACTTTTTTGGATTATTAGTGTCACGTTATATTTACTGCAATCATTGCAATGTTATTAAATTATTTGCTTTATTAAATCATATTATGTATGGCTCAAAATTCTTCAACGCCTAGGAATGGAGTCTGCATGCACCCGACAAAACAATTTCTTTAATCCAAAAACTGACAGACTTCCACCAAATCCCAAAGTAAAAGAAAATTATTCCATATTTTAACACGTGTATAATAAAGTATTCTATAATTTTATCTCTTATCTGCAGAAATGAACACAAGGGTTATTACTATGGGCAACAATTAATAGTCATATCTATAGTTTTTCATTTAAAAAATATTCAGGACTTCCTTGTTTCCCAACTCCATCTGAAAGAGATAAAGCACAATCCGAAAAACTCAAAGTGTACCTCACTTGCAACGACGAAATTACGTCATCGTATCTTGACGCAGGACTGTAATTTCATGTAAATACGTTAACTGCTAAAAATATTTACATTGAAAGGCAACCCGACCCGAAATGCAAAAAAATGAATCCATATTTTAATTACAATTATTGTAAAAGAAGTCTATAATTATATCTTTAATAAAAACTTTACCTTTTATGTAGAAAAATGAAGATATATGTAGTATTCATTAAAGTTCAAATATGTAACTTTTTCATATGAAAAATATTAAGGATTTCTTTGAAAAATAGTAGTATTAACACGAACCCACCTCATAATATTGAAAACGCAATCCGAAACAATTAATGCTTTACATTACCTTTACTTGCAGAAAATCACTAATGTAAAATTTCTTATCGCTATAGATCACAAAAGTTGCAAATTTCGTGACCTATTCATGACTTTCGAAGGCTGATTATCTCATGACTGATTGAATAGGATTCTTTTTTCGGGATCATATGATGAAATGTGCGATTTTTTCCGCGACCGTTTCACGGAATTCACGATTTTTTTTTTTCTGCAACCGTTATCACAATTGTTTTTTTTTTCTCACGACCATTTGTCGAAATTCACAATATTTTTTCCGAGACCAGCTGACGAAATTCCATATTTGTTTCTGCGATCTTTTGACAAAATTCGCGATTCTTTTTCACGATCATTTGTTGAAATTCGTGATTATTTTTTTCTACCACCAACTAATAATATTTGAAATTTTTTACGCGATAGTTACACGAAATTTCGTATCTTATTTCACGATCATTTGACGAAATTCCCTTCGATTGTTTGTCGAAATCTTCGTGATTTTTTGTGTAATCTTTTGACGAAATTCGCGATTTTTTCGCAATCCTTTTACAAAATTCGAGATTTTAGCTTGCACAACCATTCGACGAAAACTGCATTTCTTTTTGCGATCTCAGATGAAAGTAGCAATATTTTTCACGGTCGTTTGGAGAAATTAGCGATTTTTTCCGCGACGAATTTTTTTTTCTTTAATTTGCAAAATTCAGGATTTTTTTCTGTGACCCATTGACGAATTGATTTTGCGGAATTCGAAAGAAAAAAAAATCGTGGGCTTTCACGGGAAAAAAAAATCGCTTAATAATCACATGTCCGTGAAAGAAGTTAAGGAGACAAAAATCACGCAGAGCTTTTTTTTATTGTGCGGGATTTTCCCATTTTCTGTGAAATTTGTGCAGTTTTGCACGTTGTGCAATTCTTCACGTTTCCTGTGCCTCAAAGAAAATTTGTCCTTGCCCTTCGCCAGGAAACACTTGATGAAATGGCGCCCCTGTTGTAAAACCTGAAAAAAAAGAAGTCGAAAGGGACTAGAAAAAAGTTCCATTTTAGACAGGTCTCTGTCTTAGCAAGTATAATTGTATGACGTTTTTTAATCGAAATTTGATTTTTTCCCCCTTTGAGAAAGAATTCTGTTATAGACAGGCTTCGTTTTCACAAGTTTTACTGTAATTACACCTCTTTTCAGAGCTATACTATAGAATGGATGGTTTAACAGTCTTTGAGGATACGTGTAAAAATGGAACCTATAATAGAATCCTGTCTAAAAAGAAATTTTTCATATTCAATATATTAAAAATTTACTTGCTAAGACAGAAACCTGTTTAAAATGAAATATTACATTGATTCTTGAGTTTCCGTATTCAAAGTTTTTACTATTTTTGTAAACATGATTCTGTTTACGTTTCTCGTTCGGGAGGAGGAGGGGAGGGGGGTAGACGCTTAGCTATATAACTTCATTCAAAAAATCTCCCCCCCCCCCTCCCCCAAGAAAGTTCTGAAATGGCTCCCCTGGATGCAACAAATATTCGGTATTCGGCCTTGGTATTCCTTTCCAGTTTTTTCATGCTCCTAATTTGAAGGAATGTTCTTTTTATTTGTTGAAGCATATTCATAAGCAAGGGTACGCACATCATTAATTGTTAGTCCACAGTGATATTTCGAAACTTGTTAACTATTGTCTACCAACTTTCCTTCCTCATCATCGGTGAATATTTTTCGACTATCTTTGATATATATTTGAAGTTAAAATTTGGCTGTTCTCTTTTTAAAAAAGTACTAACATGACGATTCAGTCTCAGTGGTCTTACTAACAGTGTAGACTGCAGCAGATTTCCTAAAAGACATTTCACCTAATAAAATTTTTGCAGCAGCTCTCTGAATATCGCCAGCAGAAATTGCTGATTTTTTTTTTTTTTTTTTTTTTTTTTTTTTTTTTTTTTTTTATGTAAATCTCTAATCCTTGCCATTGATAAGCCTAATGACATCCTAAAAGAAGAAATAATAATTATTAATAAATGCATGTTATGTATTAAAAAACATTTTAAACACAATATCTTTTCGTTAAAATATTTTGAATAAAAGTTAGCTAGGCATACCTTGTCTCCCAAGGTGCCCTACCTCCACCTCTCTCTAGGTGCACCGTATACCCACTATGAAATTTTAGAAGGTCATGCAGTTAAGCTTAGCACTAGAGCTATTATTATACATCAGTTTTATAGAGAAAGCTTTAAGTTTCATTATATTACCTTTTATTTCAAAATATTTTCAATCTAATTCCACTTTTCAAACTTTTACATGAAAGTTACTAGACATGTTTGCAAAATAGAAATCTTAATAAATTTTTGCCTGCTTCATCAATGGAATCGAAACACGTCTGAAAGTTAGATTGTGCTGCTATCTATCTGCATCTGCAAAAGCTAAGAGTTAATTTAAAATCTAGGGCAAAAAATAAAGCTGTCCCGAGGTGCACCGTGTCCCAAAGTGAGCCACTCTCCCCTATACTTAGTATCACTATTTCACAATAGTAATCTTCCCTTTATTTAATCACACAAATTCAGGGATTATGTATAGCAAAGAATACAGTTTTGAAAATAGAGAAGCTAAAAAATAAGGGCCTCATGCGCGGTATATAGTAAATCTTGTTTTTATTAAGGCGATTCTCAAATCCCCTGCTTAACAACGCGAAAATTTCTGAACTCATTTTTAAACGTAAAGGCAAAAAATTGGCAGGCCTGATAGTTGGAGCAATTTTCAATCGAAATGAGTTTTCCATTTTTTGATAAATAAATTACATATAGATAACATAGGAAGCGATTCTGGTCACGTGACAACCTGGTTTTCTACTGTCTCGCGGTGTTGCGTGAGGAAATTCTGTTCAAAACGCCCACTTTGACAGTATTTTCTGAAAATCTTTCGCGTTTACAAAAATATGGAAAACGTCTTTCGATTATATATTTTCTGAATAACAACATCTCCCAATTATATGTATTTCCGATCGAAAAAGAATTAAAAGATGTGTCAGAATTGGATTTGTGTAAAGCCTTATCATTTACTTATTCATAACTAAATGTATTTGATATACAGTAAAACCTGACTATGACAAGAAGGAAGCGAAAAAAAAAATCAGTTTTAGATGTTTTATTTTTATCAGGTACACCGTTCGTTATAAATCAGGGCTTAATTTCTGAGAAAAAAAGTACCGGAGCTCTATTTTTTTTTTTTCTGTAATAACAAACATATTGTATTCCCCCTTAACCGGTACTCGTATATTTATAATGCATACTTTATTTACAAAACTCATAACAATTTCGCCTTTAGCAAAATAATTTTTTTAAAGTGCTTTGAATGTATCTTTATAAGCATTTATATATGATAACATCTAATAAATGAACAGAGCAAAAATATTAAAATGATGGGTGGGGAATTTTCAGAAAGTCCTACTCGCCAAGGATTTCTTTGTACCAACTAGCAAAATTACAACACAGCACAGCAGTATTTATGAGCTCCGGTGAATTCCGACTAATATTCACTAAAATTAAAGACGTACCCGAGCTGAGCTCCGGTGCAAATTATGCACTGGTTATAATTGTTTTCTTCTCGTCGGGACCATAATATTTTTAAGTTTAAGGCAGTATTCCGTTATAGACAGTTTCTGTTTCAGGGCTGCGGAGTCGGAGTCAAGTCCATTTTTGAGCGAAAGAGTCGGAGTCGGATCTGTTAAAACTCCGGAGTCGCCCACTTTACAAACAGGGCTGCGTTGTCGGATCTGTTAAAATTCCCGGAGTCGGAGTCGTCCATTTTTCCCACCGACTCCGCAGCCCTGTTCTGTTTTCAAAGGTTTTACCGTATAAAAATGTATTGCGAGAACTCTCATTTTCTCTCTCTTCCATAAGTTTTTATAGCCATACTGTCATAGTTTGTCATACATGTTTTATAGCAGAGCTGATGAGAAAGCCAAATAATCAATATGTCTAGTCATTTTATATTTATCTTTATACTTCCTGCTTTTTTGTCGTTTTTATGTTTTTAAATACCAGGTGCTCATAGACAGACAGGCGTCTAGAGAGCACAACATTGGAGTGGCACATTCAAATTGCAACAGAAGATGGAAAGTAAAAAAAAATGGAGAAGAGAGGGGTAAAAAAAAAAAAAGAAAAAGCTTTTCTCCACATCTCTGTTCTTCTTTCGTGATGAACTCCTTCAGGACGAGCGTCACAAAAAGCGGTACAGGAAGACAGAAGAAGCGAGACAGCGGCTACTAAATCAGGACATATATAGTGAACTCTATGAAAACAGAACCTGTTTATAACGGAATCCTTTATTAAACGTAAAAATTTCATTGTCTTTACGGTAGGAATATCATACAATTATACCTGCTAAGACGAAAACCTGTTTAAAACGGAATTCCCCCTCCCCTGCCACTTGCAATTTCGTCTTAGTAGGTTATAAATAAACACGACAATCTTATACAAAAAAACCTGTGAAGGCGGAATCGCTTGGGAGTGAAATAAAATTTCATTTATCATTTTAACAGGTTTATTTACAACAGGTATTTGTATAGTATTTCTATCATAGAACAATTTTTTTTTATTTTAAAACAGAATTCCGTTATAAAAAGGTTCCGTTTACACAGGGTATGATGAACAAAGCATAGTAAAATTTGTAAAATCGTATTGCTAGAAACTAGAAACCGAAAAAATTCCGTTTTAAACCGGTTTCCGTCTAGGCAAATACATTTTTACGGTATTCCTTTCGAAGAAATCGTAAAAAAAAAAAAAAAAAAAAAAAAATTCGTTATACATAGATTCTGTTTTCACAGATTTTACTGTGCTAAGTTCCACTCGATGCAGATTAACTATAGCATCATGATACTAAAAGAAATTTAAACGAATTTTTGTACACCATGAAAAATCGGGATTTTGGGCGTCCCGCCCAGTGGTAACGCGGGACAGGTCTTGGAGCCATTGATACCTTGTAACACTACATATAGGCGCATTTATTAAAATTTTATGGTGTTTTTTAAGAAGTTCTTTTTAGCTTACGACATATAGGGTACTCCTTGAATTCTTAAATTTGGACAGCAGTATCACCAAAAAGTAACCCTTGCCCTACCTAATCACAGAACTTCAACGATTAAATCAAAAATTACTATTCGGGAAAGGTGGTGTAAAACATTAAAAGAAATATACTTCACGGTCGTCGCGAAGGAATTAATTTTTAATATTTTTATTGTAAGGTAGCTTTCTAATGTATGTTTTTCTTTTAATTTATGTATTATCTGTTTTAAAGGTCAATTTAGAATTGAATCTCTGTGTCCGTGTCTATCATGAAGCATGAAAGAGATCCTCCAAAAGGTGAAAGTCAACAATTTTGAAAACAGCGTTGGATATTTTGTGAATCGATGCAAAAAGGCAAATAAATAAATAAATAAATATTGGAAATATATGGGAGAGGAGGGTATGTTTGAGAAATTAAATACTCGGACCTACTCAAAACTATGAGTTGCTTTCTCTTCATGCACTGCAGAACTGTTACATCAAAAGTTGATAAAAAAGAAATAATTGAGTAGAATATTTTGATCCATCTGTACGTAAACGCTTTTAGATAGTTTCGGTGAAGTGAATATGGTGGGAGACAGGTGTGATTGGTGCAGAAGTATTAACATGGTGTGGTAAAATTCCCTGTAAGGAAAGATAAGTATCTGGTCCCAAAAATGAGAAAGTTGTGACAATTATTAGCCAACCAGTGAATAAGGCACTCTTTCTGTTCTGTAAATATACGAGGGCTGTTCAATAAAGAATGATCGTAATTTTTTATTAGCATGCATTATTGCACACAAATTTACTTTTATGTTCCATTGTTAGCTTAATGAGTAATGAATACGTGGTAATTTTTTTGTTCATTTATTTGAAGTAGTACGTTCATGAAAGTTCAGATAGATTCAGTATCGGGTAATCATCAGTATCATTAGTAAACGGGAACGATGGGGGCAACATGCAGTGAATAAGTATGCTTTTGCCTGCTAGAAATTTTGCTTTCGCCAGAAGAAATCGCCAATGGAAGAGAAGTATGCTATAGGAGACTTATGGAGAGTTTGTTCTTCCCTGTAGCACAGTTAGATGATGGTTTGAGAAAGATAATCATCTTCAAAGGAAGATGGGCACGGAGTTCCTATAACTATGCTTACAGAAGTCAATATAATATCATTGCTATTATTGTCAGAGAAGATCATTAGGTATGAGAACTGGTAAAATATAGCAGTTATAATGGTCTGCCACCCGCACGTTGGTTACAGACAAGTGAACATGAGACGTGTTTGCGCCACTTGAATTCCGAGACTCCTCATATCCGAACAACAGGACGTTCGCGTGGAGGTTGTTCGAAATTAAAGGTGATGTTACATGAACGTGGCATGAATCCCCTAATGTCCTAATGTAATAATGCACTTCAACTGACGATTTCTGGAGGGAAATACAAGACATTAATCCCCTAATGTCCTAATGTAATAATGCACTTCGACTGACGATTTCTGGAGGCAAATACAAGACATGAATCCCCTAATGTCCTAATGTAATGATGCACTTCGACTGACGATTTTTGAAGGCAAATGCAAAATTTCCATCAAGCAAGAGCATACTTGCTCATTGCGTGTTGCCTCCATCGTTTCTGTTGGCGATACTGAAAGTATTTGAACTTTCATGGCTGCCACTGACTTACTATTGGAAAAAAAATAAACAAAAAAATTACCACGAATTCATTACACATTAAGCTAACAATGGAACATAGAAGTAAATTTGTGTGCAATAATGTATGCTAATAAAAAAAATTACGATCATTCTTCATTGAACAGCTCTCGTATGTTAGAATAAGGTTAAATCAGGACAATTTGTCATCATTGTACAGCCTGGAAAAAAATTCTACCTTTTTCCTACGAACCACCTGTTCATGCCTGCTCCGTCAATCAATCAACGACACGCAATGTTTATATTGGAAGACGGCTCGTAATTAGAATACCATATCTTAAAATTATTATTTCCTTAACAAATGCCTAGTAAAAATATACCGTGTTTACTCGCGTAATAGTCGCCCTCGTGTAATAGTCGCACCCTCGATTTGAAGTAGAAAAAATCGTCAAAATATTTTCTTCGCATAAATTGGATGGATGGATGAAAAAATAATGAAAGATTGGGTTCGCAATGTTTGGAAGAAAAGGTCTAGAGCATTGCTCAAAAATCCAGCCATGCTGGTACTCGATAGCTTCCGAGGACATCTTGTTGATGATGTAAAAGAAGGAACTTTTAGAAGGCAAAACAGATATTGTGATAATGCCTGGGGGACTCACATCGATTCTGCCACCGTTGGTCGTATCGGTTAACAAAAAATTTTAAGACAATACAAGACGAGTGTATGGATATTGAATGGTCAATGGGAACAAAGAAAAAACTCCCAGTGGAAAAGTAAGGCATCCATCTCTGGAACTAATGTGTAGTTGGATATTAAAAAGCTGGACTTTAATAACAAGCGGTATAATTTAAAATTTTTAAGAAGACCGGTATCTCCTGTATACTTTGGATGGAATCGAATATGACATTTTATGGAATGACGGAGATTCTTGCCACCGATTCACATTACAAAAGTGATACTGATAACTTCAGTGAAAAGGATTTATTATGAGAATTTTTTTGTCAAAATTTTCGCAAAGATTATTCGTAAATTTTACATTTATAAAAATATTACCATAAAAAGAATAATGGCATTTAATAAATGACACGTAATCTGGAAACATTTGGTAAGTTACAAATTTTATTATAATGTGTTTTTTATACCAGTAATGTTTCAGCATTAGAGTGTACAATATTACGTAGTAGATTTCCCCCGCATAATAGTCGCACGTAGACTTTCACAATTAAAAATTGGCAAAAAAAGTGCGCCTATTACGCGGGTAAACACGGTACTCCCGTTATTCTGTTTAAAAATCAGTGTGTAAGTTTTAAATCATTTATATTTTAGCTTATATCCCATTTCAAAGCATATAAAGGCCATTACCATCGCATCTAGTATATAGCAAGAATATTTGTTTTGAGAGAGATTTTTTTTTTTCTTTGTCGGTACTTTACTTTGTCACCCGGACCGGAAGAAATGCTTCGCATTGCATAGCATCTTTTCCGCCTCCGCATTTCTTTCTTTATTTCCGATGTTTCCTTTGTTGGCCCCATCTTAATGTTCCTTCACATCATCCTCTGTCACTCTAATTGTTTTCTTCTGCTGATACGAGCAATTTTTTTTTCTCTCTCTTTTTTTTAAGCCTTGTCGACGCCATGAGGATTGTCATTAACGTAGAAATCGAAAATTCCCAAAATTTTGTAAAACTATCAGCCATACTTTTTTTAAACATATTTTAAAGAATGTATATAATTTTTTAATGATATTACAGTCGGACCTCGTTATCCCGACACCCGGTTTTCACGTCACTCCGCTTATCACGTCAGTTTTGCAAAGTATATGATTTTAATGTAAATGAACTCCGGATTTTACGTCGTTGAATAACTTTCAACTCCGGTTATCCGGACGGTTTAGGAAAAATGTCCATTTTTCATAATCCATCTTATAAGCACAGAAATTAAGCAGTAAGAAATGGTGTAGCCAAACGTTTCACAAAAGTGTCTAAAATACCCATTGTGATAAATGAGAAATTTTACTTCAATCCTTTATCTGAATGACGAAAAACCACGAACTATGAATGACCACTCAAACTCCAGATAGATGTATCAGTCTACTCACGGTCTTTTTGTTCTGATCAGACAGCGCCTTCTTGTGGTTACACGGCGTTTTCATCCTACTAAAACCGAAGCATTGCATTGCATTGAAACGATCAGAAATTATCTAACATCCATTTCTGAAACAACGAATATTGATCCCAGTTCACTATATAATGTTGAATAAAGAATTGTAGGAAGCACATCCAAGGATAAGCAAACCTTAATTCATCAATATTTCATGTAACAATAAAAAAACAAGTCATCATAAATCTGATTTTTATTCTTTTTTATTCTTTTTGCGTTTATTTTATTAAGAATGTTTTATTTCTTAAAACTGCAAGAACAGTTATGAATTTAAAATTGTCTTAAATTAATTAAAAATACAGCTTTTTATAAACATATTTTTCTCCAATTCCGGTTACCGCTACACTCCACTTATGACGACACTTTTTTCTGGTCATTAGAGTGTCGGGATAACGAGGTTCAACTGTATTAAAATTTTCTGAGGTATAATGTCGTATCTACATTGAGAGACACGTTTTTTATGACTGATTAAAAACTTATTCTGGGTGTGTAACATGGGATACGAGACCATTCGACATAATTTTAAGAAAAATGACGGGGGGAAACACGAACATAAACACGAATATTACCACATTACACACGAACATTAAGAAATAACATAATTAGGAATTAACATAATTTTAATTAAGAATTATTAATATAACATAATTAAGAATTTGAATTGAATGAATAATTGAATTAACATAATTAAGAATTAACATAATTTGAAGAAAATAGACCGGGGGGAACACGAACATTACCACATAACACTCGAACATTAACACATCATAAACACGAACACTATGTGTACGTGTTTATGAATTTGGTTTGTCTGCCTGCCTGCCGTCTGTCTGTCCATTCTGTATTAGATATTATTTTTTTTATGATATTTTAAAATTTTTCTGACGTATAATTTCGGGTCAACATTAAGCGACACATTTTCTATGACGGATTAAAAACTACTTCTAGGTGTAACATGGGAGACGAGACCATCCGACATAATTTTAAGAAAAATGACCTGGGAGGGGGGGGGGGGGAGCATAATTGAAGGATTTGCTGCAAAAATAAGGTAGGTCGCTCAGAATAGGTATTTTTTTTTTTATATTATTGGTGGCAAACCATGCAAGATGCATGGACAAATCCATAAGTAAAAAAAAAAAAAAAAAAATTAAGAAACTGTAAATTACCCAAAGAGCTAAAATGGAGCTACCTCCTTTTTTACAACAAACCCTCCAATTACTGTAGTTGTTTTTATTCCATAAATGAATAACATCATACGTGTGTGCTTTTGGGTTAGAAGAGGATATTATTTAGGCTTCACAGGCGCCAGCAAGGGGGTTACAGAGGAGGGCCATGGCGTCTCCGTGAATTTTAACTATTTAAATTTTCTGTATCTTTAACCATTTAAAATAATAATGATAATAATAATAATAACTGGAGTGATTCCACTCGTTATTCTGAACATTGGTGGTTCCTTTTTTGATACAATGCAATCGGCTAGATTCGACCGTTGGAACACTTGTTTTGAAACCGAAGACGTTACGTTTCCTCTGCGCCACTAATGCTTGATTACATTGTCGCAATATTAGGTAGCTTTCATTACAAAAAGCTACCTATTGCAGCCGTTCGGAGGAAAGCGATTTCAAAAAATTTTGGTATATTTTCATCGATCATGACCCCCAGACCCCGAAACCACCCTCCGTTCAAAAGTTGATATATATATATATATATATATGATCTTTGTCACACTGTAACTCTCGTATTTATGAGCCGATTTGGATGAAATTTCGTGTATACATAGTACATAGAAATGTCTCGACCGAGTTCGTTGGCCAGCTTCATCTGCCATCTTGTTTCAAAATGGCGGCCATTTAAAATTTTTAAAAAAATTTAAAATTTGAAATGTGGTACCAAAAAATTTAAAATTAAAAAATATTCTTTTCTTATGTGTTTCACCTTGATACAAAGATTCCGGAGCAGTTTTTGTTTTGTTTATATCTTTTAAAAAGGCTGAGTTATAGCACTTTGAATTTCCAGAGTGGCTGACATTTTGAAACGACCTGATTTTTGTCACGCGATAACAGGCGTATTTAAGAACCGATTTGTATGAAATTTCGTGTATACATAGTACATACCAATGTCTCGACAGAGTTCGTTGGCCAGCTTCATCTGCCATCTCGTTTCAAAATGGCGGCCATTTAAAATTTTTAAAAAAATTTAAAATTTGAAATGTGGTACCAAAAAATTTAAAATTAAAAAATATTTTTTTCTTATGTGTTTCACCTTGATACAAAGATTCCGGAGCAGTTTTTGTTTTGTTTATATCTTTAAAAAAGGCTGAGTTATAGCACTTTGAATTTCCAGAGTGGCTGACATTTTGAAACGACCTGATTTTTGTCACGCGATAACAGGCGTATTTAAGAACCGATTTGTATGAAATTTCGTGTATACATAGTACATACCAATGTCTCGACAGAGTTCGTTGGCCAGCTTCATCTGCCATCTCGTTTCAAAATGGCGGCCATTTAAAATTTTTAAAAAAATTTAAAATTTGAAATGTGGTACCAAAAAATTTAAAATTAAAAAATATTTTTTTCTTATGCGTTTCACCTTGATACAAAGATTCCGGAGCAGTTTTTGTTTCGTTTATATCTTTTAAAAAGGCTGAGTTATAGCACTTTGAATTTCTAGCGTGGCTGACATTTTGAAACGACCTGATTTTTGTCACGCGATAACAGGCGTATTTATGAACCGATTTGGATGTAACTTGGTGTATACATAGTGCATACCAATATCTCGACCGAATTCGTTGGCCAGCTTCATCCGTCATCTTGTTTCAAAATGGCGGCCATTTAAATTTTTTAAAAAATATTAAAATTTGAAATGTGGTACCAAAAAATTAAAAATTAAAAAAAAAAAATTTCTTATGTGTTTGACCTTGATACAAAGATTCCGGAGCAGTTTTTGTTTCGTTTATATCTTTAAAAAAAGGCTGAGTTATAGCACTTTGAATTTCTAGCGTTTTTGACATTTTGAAACGACCTGATTTTTGTCACGCGATAACAGGCGTATTTATAAACCGATTTGGATGTGCCTTGGTGTATACATAGTACATACCATTGTCTCGACTGAGTTCGTTCGCCAACTTCATCCGCCATCTTGTTTCAAAATGGCGGCCATTTAAAAAAATTAAAAAAAATTAAATTTTAAATGAGATACCAAGAAATTGGAAAATGAGAAAGATTTTTTTTTTTTTGTATGTGTTTTACTTTAATACAAAGATTCCGGAACAGATTTTGTTTCGTCTATATCTAGAAAAATGGCTGAGTTATAGCATTTTGAATTTCTATTGTGGCTGACATTTTGAAACGACCTGTTTTTTGTCACGCAATAACAGGCGTATTAATGAACCGATTTGGATGTAACTTGGTGTGTACATAGTATATACCAATGTCTAAATCGAGTTCGTTGGCCAGCTTCATTCGCCATCTTGTTTAAAAAGGGCTGCCATTAAAAAAAATTTTAATTTAAAATTTAAAATGAAGTATCAAAAAATTGGAAAATGAAAAAGGTTTTTTTTATGTGTGTGACCTTGATACAAAGATTCCGCAGCAGTTTTTGTTTCGTCTATATCTTAAAAAATGGTTGAATTATAGCACTTTGAATTTCTAGCATGGCTGACATTTTGAAACGATCTGATATTTGTCACGCGATAACACGTGTATTTATTAACCTATTTCGATGTAACAAGGCATGGGGACAGTATATAGCAATGTCTTGCCCAGGTTCGCTGGCCAGCTTTATCAGCCATTTTGTTCCAAAATGACGGCCAGTAAATAAAAAAAAATATTTAAAGTAAGGTGCAAAAAAATTAGAAATTGAAAAAGGTTTTTTTTTAAGTATTTGACCTTGATATAAGGATTTCGGTGCATGTTTTGAATTTATCTTAAAAAATGGCTCAGATACAATTTGAATTTCTAATGCGGGTGACATTTTTAAAAATCTGATTATTTGCCTGCGACAGCACTCGTATATATCAACCGATTCCGATGTGAGTGAGCATGTGCACAGGAATTACTAAGGTCTCGACCAAGTTCACTGGTTAGCGTCATCCACCTTGTCGTCTTAAAATGGCAGGCACTTCAATGTATCGCCGAATTTGGCAACCAAATATAAGTTATTTTAAATAAAAGCAGCTTGGATAAAGATGACTAATTTCGCTAAATTCTCATTCATAATGATTTAGTATTAATAAAAATTAGTATTGAGTCTCCTATAACCGGTTTCCACTAAATTGACCTTTGTGCGTTTGAATAATATAAGCTGGCTTTTTAAAAAATAAGAAATATGAAAGCTACCTCTTCCTCCCGGCACTGGCCGGAAGGACTTTTTATCACTTATATTCTGTTACATTTCCTTGGTAATTTTCGTTATAGAATCGGTCGCAAAATGGTTTGGAAATGGATTCAATACCTCATCCTCAACCGATTTTTACAAAAATCCATTCAGTTCTTGTGACAATAGTCTATAACATATTCGCCAAATGGGAACCCATTCAGGAATACCGTTTGCGAATTGTCGTGTTCACTCTCTCACACACATACATCATGATTACAATACTTTCCTTACACTATGTGTTCGTGTTTATGAATTTGGTTTGTCTGCCTGCCTGCCTGCCTGCCTGCCTGCCTGCCGTCTGTCTGTCCGTGCTGTAACGCGCGTAAATATATTCGGATTGTCATACAATTGATATACAGTGTGTCCGTAAAGTCATGGTGCACTTTTGACCGATCACAGGAAATCAACGAAACAAGATGGAAATGTAAAATCTTCACCAAATAAAAGAAAAACACTGTAAGTTTCATATCTGTTCAGTGCAGTTCAATGTGACCTTCATTTGTTGCCCTACACACATCTAAACGATATTCAAGTTCTTCCCACACACAGTTAAGGACATCTGGTGTAACAGAGTGAATAGCGTGTGTCATTCTCTATTTCAAATGGAGGGCCACATCGAACTGCACTGAACAGGTATGAAATTTGGAGAGTTTTTCTTTTATTTGGTGAAGGTTTCACATTTCCATCTTGTTTCGTTGATTTCCCACTTGTGGGAACAAAAGTGCACCATGACTTTATGGACATATTGTATGTTATTGAGGTCTACTATGGCATGTTCGGTATTGAAAATGAAGTGTGTAGTATTTATAGTTTATTTACAGGGACACTCAAAAGAGTTTCGTTACATTGCGGCCTATGGGGAGGAGATCATTTGCTGTGTATTTTAATGATGTAATAACATTTCAATTGATATGAACCACTGAGGTATATAACTACAAGAGTCTTACTATAGAATATGGTGTGCATTATTGCAATATGTGTGCATATGTTGCAATAGCATTTATCGTCCCTTTACAAGGACACTCAAAAGAATTCGGTTACAGGACTGCCTATGAACAATAATTGCTGCAAGTGCATTTTCAGTTGTGATACCCTTTTTAAAGTTTAACAAATTTTTTGCTTATTAGTACTTGGTATGTATAAATTCTATAATAGATCATATACAGGGCAGAGCAAAAAATCTCGAGTGCATTTCCATTTATTAACGGAAATTATTGAAGAGAAAACTTCAACTGTGCTATGCGTTGCCTAACTGAACTAAATTTGAGCATAGGGGAGAGTGGGGATACCTGAGATATTTTCTCTACAGTAGGTTAATTTTTCTTTCTAAAATTAGCAACATGATAATATATTTATGGTTCTGCACATGTAAAAAAAGAATCACATATCTTGGTACCATTTTGAAAGTATAGTGATTAATAGTTGCTTTTTCCCTATCTGAAGCAAATATTTAGGTGTGTGTTTTTCATATTTTTTGTAGTCAAAGTTTTGTTTTACGCTGCAACAATATAGACAGATTTAATAAGTATAATTTCAGTTGTATTTTGAATCTAAAATAATTCAAATAGCTGCATGCATTACTTAGTAAAAGTCTGATAAACAAAAATGGTAGTAGTGGGGATACTTGAGCCACTGAGATTGGGGATACATGAGTCATGCTCAACCATCCCTACTAGGAAATTAGACTTATGGGTGAAACAAAAAAAATACGTCTTTTTCGTGTTCACAGATAGATTTTTTTTATCCTGGGTAAAATGGGGAAGAACTCTTTTTTTTTTTTTTTTTCATTAAAAAATAATCAATAAGGACTTAATTTGAAAACATATGTTTAAAATAAAAGTGTATATTTTGTCAATGAAAATATCCTTTTTTTTTCATTTTGACTAACAAAATAGTTTGTCTAGATAAATGTAGGTATAGTTTTCAATTAAACTTTTTGACTAATATTAAAATCACTTTTTTAAACTGATTTTACTGGTCATAATCTCTAATATTTTAACTAGTTAAACCCAAAATATTAAAATATTTATTTTGTTAATGTAATATTTTAAGAAATATTGTATACTGAAATTGTAACCTCTGTTACTGTAACTTTTTTTAAAACTTAACCACCAACTGAGGATGTTGCTATCATCGATGATTCCCAAGTTGAAATGATCCTTCGACCACCAATTATCGCTATAAAAATGATCGTGTTACTAGTTTTGTTTTCACAACTGGTTTCGAAAGACTTACTGTATCTTAATTTATCACTATGTAAAACATTTATAAAATAATAAAAAGAAAAATATTATTTTTGTAGGTATTTTTTTAGTATTGGCTCAAGTATCCCTTCGCCATGGCTCATGTATCCCCCTCATGGGGATACTTGAGCCACAATGTAAAAGAAAAAGTAAAAATTTATTAAACAAGGAAAAATAGTTCAAAATTAATTGAAAATGGTTTTCAATTGAAGAAAAAATATCAAATTTTCAACTACAATATTTTATTTTGTTCTAAGAAAGTATAATTTTTTTTTAAAAAATTGAAATTTAAAAAGTGGCTCAAGTATCCCTATCTTCAACTACTATGTAGTATATATATGCTAAACTATAAATCACATATAGGGCTTCACCAAAGAATTCGGATATTTTTCTCAAACTACTGATGGGAGTTCCTGAAATTGAATTTTCAAATGTGTTATGCTTTTTCCAAATGGTTTACTTAGAAACCATCTTTCACTTTATTAATCGGTGTAGTTTTGTTAAACCATTATTGAAGTTTTGAAAAGTGTCATAATCTATGCTTGACGCATGTTTTTTTTTTTTTCGTTCTTGTTCTGTCTTTATTTGTCTGGAGTGTCTTATAATTTTTGATACAATATTTTGTACTATTTATCATTATTACCTGTTCCTGATTGCAGAGTGCTAATCTGTCAATTGTTATGCTTTTAGCGTATTCAGTATAGTTCTCTACGACAAGTTGCCCGACGAATAACGCTAATTTAGCTGAACTTAATATGTAATTAAGGGGACAAACAGCAACTAGCAGAATATAGTTTTTCAGTGGATAATGTGTTTTCTTCACAATTTGTGTCTGTAAACTAATTTCTTTCCCCGTAGCATCACGAACTCTTTCAAGGTCTTCGACCAACTTATCCTGACAAGAGTCTTAATTCTACGTTACTTACATAAATATGAACCAGTCTATCAAAATACATACATATTTATCTTATAATATTTTAACTGTTGTTATGCTATTGATGAAGGATGTCCGGATTTCTTAATTTCTCAAAAAAAATATTTAAAATATTATAAACGACAATGTGAAATAACGAAAGTGAAATTTACAAACTGAGAGTTTGCGCGTCAGGTTGCACTCGACCCAAAGCCGAAAATACTGCTTAAAACTGACCCGAACCCGACACATTTCAATACTAATCGGAAATATTCATACCCGAATTCGAAGTGAAAAAAAAAAATTAATCCGTATTTTCATACAATTATGAAAAAGTAGCCTATTATTGTGTCACTAATATCAATTGTATGTATGAAATTTTGTATAAAAATGAACGTGTATACACTCATTTAAATTCATTTTTTTTAAGTTGAAAATATTCAAGACTTTCTTTTGTAAAATTTAGACTACCCCGAAAGAATCAATACTTATCCGTAACCGGTAAAAAAAATTAGTGTCGACCCGACCCGTACCGTGAGTCAGGTTCGGTTAAATTCTCGATGCTGGACTAAATAGGGATTATAGCGTCTATAATTCGTCATGTACTTAGTTATGAAAGTCCGGAAAATAAGGCAATTTCGCATTATGTAATTCAACGTTTTCGTTTTCTTCAGGGAAACCCTTAACTTCTAAATTGTTTTCAAAATTTTCGCCGCTGCAGGGCAAAGTAACTGTTACTTCTTTTGATTTCCTGTGATTACTTACCTAATATTTTCAGAAGTATTTTTACCTTCCAGGCTGTCTTCCTCAAGATGATCGTAGTTATTTATCAAAAGAAAAAAGAACGAAAATACTATACTTGACCTTAGGGTTTATTGCTTTTATTCTGATTTTTATTTTATTTTTGAAGAAATTTAGATTGTTGTATGTCGCGTGCCACTAAGCAAAACTCGGTATTATTATTACTTTTTTTTTTCTTTTACGACATTATTTCCTGTTTTATTTTGGAAGATTTGTTTTAATGCATTAATTTAGTAATGATGCAGTGCAGTAAATAAAGAGGAATTTCAATTTAGGGTATAAAACAAACCAATCCAAAGCATGAGAAAAACCGAGTAAGATTGAATAGGGAGATTCTCAAAAGGTGGGATCATTAAACGTTAACTATGTGTAATTTTTAAAATTTTCAAATTTAAGGCCAACTTTTTTAAATTTTGTCTATAAATATGATATATAAATATTTTTAATGGTATGTCTACAAAATTATACACAAACATTAAAAGACAGAAACTATTCTGGAAAATTAATTATTAAAGCATTTAATTAGCAGTTGTGTACGTTACAAATTTTGGGCATTTTTTCGCACGTACGTTACAGATTTTGGACGTTGCTCTTAGTATTTAAAAAATTCTTAAGACTAAGAATGTAGTAAATGTGTCCTATAATTATATGTGTATACATATATATATGTATAATTAACTTTTTTGTTATTCAGTAATAATAATAATAAAATCAAATGCTTTGTTACGTACGTTACTTTCGGACATAACAAAATACAGAAAAAATCTTTATAGAAAAGTCCGTCTATCTTCAAAAAAGCAATAAATCAGCCTGCCATCTCTTAACGAAATTATCAAAAAATCATCCGTTTCCTTTATGCATTCGTTGTTTACCATTAGCACCACCTGGAAAAAAGTTAAAACTCTTTTTCTTGGTGGTACATTGGAGCAGTTAACGTTATGAATGTCCGAAATTGGCCTCTTTAACATAAAATAATAAAATTTTAAGATATTTATACAAAGCTTTTACAATAAATTATGTCATTTTCTGTCTCTGAATAGAATTAAAAACTCAGTGTAAAAAAATAAATAAATAAAGTCAATGATAATTAAAGTTATGTTTGAAAGGCTTAAAGTTATGACGTGTGTCCAGTGCCCACCTTTTGAGAATCGCCCAATAAAGCTATTTCAAGGCTTCGTAATATCGAGCCACTTCTTGAATGTAAAATGAAACAAGAAATATCATGCAGCACACAAGCAGAGCTGTCCGTATAGGAGTGAGTGGGCTACACGTGCGGCCACATCAGCCGGTCGCGTCCAACTTTTTTCAAATATAAAACGTCTAAATATTTAGCTTTTGTTTGATTGTGAATTATGTATTTCACGATAAAATTTATATATCAAATACGTTTGTTTATGACATTCAAAATGTTTTATCAATAAAATGGTAGGCAAAAGAAGGGAACGTTCGAGAGCAGAACACATTATTCATAGCTGATAAATAGTCATTCTGAAGGTATTATTAGTATACATTACCTTAGACGGCTCTCAATGCGCGACAAGTTTTTACAGGCATAGGATCTGTTAAGATCTCTGCTATTGATGATGTTGATAATCAGCTATCATTTCACTGGTTGTTTTTATGTAAAATAACACATATTTACTTTTCTGTCAAAGCAAGACACCTTTCCTTTAAATTGCATGATATATTGTTTAATAAAGTTTCCATTTTTACTGTGCCAATGTCCGTGTTCCTTTCCACACGTATACTTGTGCTATGCTATTGTGTTGAGAGAAGGAGTAGGGATTAAGTATTTTGGAGCGGGGAGCCTCAAAAAAGGTCTTGCACCCGGCCTGGGTTTCGCTAGGGACGGCTCTTCACGCAAAATTATACCGCATTTTTCGCACCTCGTTCTTTTCAAAGACAATTTCGACAAAATCGCTTAGGTTTTGCATTGGAAAATTTGAATCGCACAAGTCTATCTGAAATCTCAGCATACATGTACACTTCTAAAAAAAGCACACCTTGTTCCCAGCAACACTGACCATCCTCTTCCAACTCTCAACTTTCAACTGATTCTCCGCCGTCTTCCTTCAAATCCCCCCGTGGTTTCTGTTCTGTTTTCGCGGACAAACCCACGTGTCGCTATTGACCGCTTACTGACAGGCCATCACAAAAGATTATCTCTTGTTCATCAACACTTACTTTTCTGCTAAAAACTTCCTGTTGTACTACCCACATTCCGCAGCAGACAATAACCTCTCTTTTGGAATTTCCTTTCATACCTTTTAATCTCGTAGATAAACAAATGTATCCATAACTCAAGTACGCAGATAATAGTACACAGATAAATATAATAAAGAAAGAAAATACAATTAATTAAACGGTAATTTACATTAAGCATATGTCTTATTAACGTCATAGACCTGACAGAGGTCGCATGAATCGTATAAATTTTACTTAAAATCGGTCGACAGATTAGGTATTAAAATGAGTTTGAGACCAATCCTATAGGAAAATTATTAAGGAAGTATGACTGGGTATAAATGATAAATATTGTACATCAATGGCGCAGAGATAACGTCTCCAGTTTCAAAACAGGAGGTCCACCATGTCAGAAATTTATAAAAATCTCTCACATATGACATTGTTCGGTAAATCGATTGGATTTACTACACACTTTCTGTCATCAAAGTGGTCATTTCAATAAGATGAAGTTTGATAAGATCAATGAGTGCGATAGCGGTGAGAACAATACCGATGAGTGCATTAATACTGTCCACAAATGCCTGCAAATGTACTTTTGCAACAATAACAGCGCATGTGCAGGGAAAATTTTGGCATAGTTTACCAATAGAGTCAAAACACTGTTTTAAACACTAGTGTCGTTAAGGAAATTTTCACCTTGTTATTAATAAACTTTATAATATATTTATAACTACTTAAAAGGTGACAAACCAAACAGATTGTCACCTTTTAAGTAGTTATAAATATATTATAAAGTTTATAGTTTACCAATAGTTAAATTTTATTCACTTAGAAAACGCATAACATCTATTAATAACTATCGATATTGCTGAATCTTATTTTGAATTTGATACGTTAATTCTTAATTTTATTATTAAAAAATTATGCGTCATATTTATAAATTATTTTATTACTATAATAAAAACATGCCTTATAAAAACGACATTCTGCGTAGTCATTTGAACTATTCATTTCTCTTTTCTTTTCTTTTTTTTATTATTAAAAATAAGAGATACAGAATTATTCAAATAGAAATTAACCAAAGTAATGGATTGTCGGTTTAGGCGGTAGGAAATTCTTATAAAGTGACGTGACTTCAGTTAATTCTGTCTCATGTGGTTAACAAAACAGTTTAGCAGTGATTTTTCAAGAGACAAGATGAAGCGATATAGTACTCATTATCGAAGTACTGGTTACTAGAGATTGTCAGCCGCATTTTTGTTCGCACAAGTGTTATCACATTGTTATACAAAGCGCCTCTGGTAACAATACAAAGTCTCCATCCTGTCTATGTTATCTCGTGAAAGACAAACGATACTTGCCTTTGATAACAACACATCCCCAAGAGCAAGTCTTTTATACCGTATTTTTAACAAAAATTGCTCTTCAAATACGCTTATCCGCTCATTTCCGCACATAAACACTGCGGAAAGTACAAAAAATACTCTCAAAGCAGCGGCGTTTCATTTAGCTCCATATGTGTGACAAATGACTTGCTACCCCCCCCCCCCCCTTCCAACACACACGCATTGTTTTTCCCTTTTCGCGCCATTAGGCCTCCACTTAAGGGAATAATTCCCTCTCTAGCTTATGTTTTGCAAAACAATATATGCACAGAATGTTGTGTGTTGTGAGACTTGTTAATGATGATAGCAGTTTATTTTCTAAAAAGAGTTTTGTTTTATATCTTTTTCCCCCTTCTCTGATTTGCATCACGTTTGTTATTCCCTCCTCCGCAATCCTTTTTCCAGGTGTCTGTTTTGAAATTTATCTAGATTTCCAGTTTTACAGTTTTTTTTTAAGACATATCTGTCACCATTCTCCCCTTTTCAATTATTTTTAAACAACTTCAAAATGAAGAATCTTCTGTTTTGGGCCGTTATGTATCTACTGTTGTATGTATGTATGTTTATCGGCAATTTTTTCAACAATTGCTGAACGGATTTGAGTATAATTTTTTACACTACAAATCTAGTGAATCAGGGGAGGTTTTATTAAGCTATAAATAGCTGCCGTATCTTGTGCACTTTTTTTTTTTTTTTTTTTTTTTTTTTGTAAAATTTTAATGTATATGATTGTCCGCATCATGTCAAATGTAGAGTTGCAAATGTTAGGGGGTTGGGTGGGGGGAGCCGGGTTAACTTTTAACTGGTGAGGTGGGGGTGTTTTGCACTCCAGAGAAATTTAAATACTGAAAATTACCATTTTACATTACTCTTTACACTTACTTTATACTTACAGTACTTTTTCAGTTGTTTTTATACAAGTAAATCATGCAAAATTCACAGGAAATTTTCTTATTTTAATTCGTTAAATTTTGTGGAATGCGCAAGAAATCGAATTTTAAGGTTACATACACCCCACCTCACTATTTACGTTATATAGAAAAAATCACCTCACCACTTAATGGTTAAACCTGGAAACAAACAGATCTCTTGCAACTCTAATCAAACGTGAGCTCTTTTGAAAAAGTAAGAGTGCTTTTATAAGTGAGAGAGTTAGCGATATACAACCCATAAAATTAAAAACTTGGCGGACGTTCGATTATCGCCAAGTAAATGTTTGTTGTCTTGTCTCACGCGTCCAATCAAACTTATCCAAGCGAATATTGCCAAGTTGTAAAATGTGGTTTACCGTAGTTTGAACGAGACCTTCCAGTCTCAGCGTACGCTTTCTGTCCATGTCGCTATTATCTTATTTATAAAGGCACTTTACATTTAATTTAATGAGGATAACAATAAAGGTTTATCACAAAATAATCTGTTGTGCCAAAACCAGTCTCACTTTAGGAGGATGATATGAGTGTTTTTGCACAGTTGCTTAGAGTTGCTATTTTACTTGGTCTATTTTACTATCTTTCTTGTATCTATCTTGTATCTATTTTACTTTAAAATTTACTTGTTATTTAATTTTTTTTCTGGTTCACAGTTGGTAAATTGGATTTTAATTGGATAATTGGATTTGTTGGTAAATTGGATGCATTTCAACTATCAAAATTGGGAAAAATAAACAAAAATGCAACTTTAAAGTATTAAATATAAATAATAGATGAAGAAACTAAAAACAGATAATCCTATTCAAAAAATGCAATTTATTTTTTGAATTTTCAAATTATTTACTTATTATTTTTGTTGTCACAAAGAGAGAGCTTAGATATTTTAAACCCTTGTAGCATAAAATTTTACTTTAATTGGTCCTCATTAATTTTGTTTCCGCATTGCTATTTCAATATTTTTATTCGTAATTTTGCTTTTATATATTGTTCAATCACGACATTGCCTTAATTATTTTTTTATTAATAATTCTTTTATCATTTTTTTCGATTAAGTTCTACGATTAAATTGCACCTCTAGCTGGGTAATCGTAAAAAAATTATCTTTTCACCAACTATTTAATACGTTAGCGAAATCTTTCTGTTGTTTCGTCTGTTAGCCAATCGTATATTTATGATTTTGTCAAATAACTTCTACGCGTTGCTATACCTGTTGCAGAAAACCTGTTTTATAGAGGCATTCGTTGTCAGTGGACTTTAATGCACCCGGCAGTATAGACTTCGACACTGACGATGGATAAACTAGGCTATTTTTTGGTGACTTTGGCGCGTAGCTTAGATTTCGAACTTGCGGTGAATTTGGCTATTTGTAATTTTGGCGCCAAGCTTATAGATTTAGACCTTGATGGTAAATTAGGCTGTTACTTAGAGACTTTTGCGCTAATCTTAAACATTTTGGAATTTGGCGGTAAATTTGACTATTTCTTAGATACTTTGGCGCTAAGCTTATACATTTTTTTACCTTGACGATGAATGTGGCTGTTTCTTAGTGACTTTGTTTATCGATTTTCGACCTTGACGATGGATTTGGCTGTTAAAGATAAATTTGGCTATTTCTTAGTGACTGGCGCCACGTTTATAGATTTCGACATTGACGTATACATTTAACTACGGAAAATATTTTTATACGAAAGTTTCCTTTTCTATACATTGAAAAAAAAAATAAAAACTTAATTAGCACACACAAAAGAAACAGCAAATATTACCACTTTATTAGTTGAAACAGGGCTAAGAACGATGTACATTTTTTCTGTTTTGATAAAAAATACCTACTTGAATTTAACAAAACTTTTATATTACACATTTTTTTCGAGGTTTACTAAATAGAAGTTAATTTTTATTCTGCGATCTGCAAGGCAGGGAATGATATGTTTTTGTTACAACGTTCATCTATCCGCGAAACTCCAAAGTATCCCAATATAAAATCTAAATGTAATACTAATAACTTTTAAAACCACCTGGTAACTTTTGCAAAGCCCTACTTAAATAATGGAAAACGAAGAAGGAGAAATGTATAAATATTTAAGATTTTCTATGAATTTTTCCCCATTCTTTTATTTTTAAATTTTCTGTTAATGTTAAAAAACTATGAACAGCACATATATCTTTATAACAATATGTTTACTCAGTATACATTTTCTCGAATAACACTTATCACAAGGCAGTCTTTGAAGTTTAATTATTTCAGAATAAAAACAAAATACAAACACCGGAAAATAAAGAACATAAACTTCCCAAAGATTTAATAAGAACTCCGAAGATTATTTCGTTCCTAAACGTTCTCATCATAAATAAATAAAAATTACAATTAGGAAAACACGTCTTGAAATATTTAAAATAAAAGCAAACGATTGCGTAAGGCTTTTAAAGATTCCAATTTTTTTTAAATTAAAGAGTATTAAGGTATAAAAACACCAGCAAACGAAAGATAATTAAGTGATTTCTTCGGTCCAAATGCTTGTTCAAGATATTTCTGCCTCAACGCGACGAAAAGTAATATTTGAAATATAACTTGAACAACTTCTCAAATCCACTTCAATTAACTTACCCATTCTGAATGAATACTTTACGAATGAGATGAGTTAATGTCGAGGAAACGTCGGAGAAATATTAAGATAAGTATCACAAGGATTCTAAAGAACATTTGAAAAGCATCATCTTGAATAAAATTGTTTGTGAGAAGAAAAAAAAGGACTGAATTCGAACACCTGCTAACGGCAAATAAAGTAGTAAATGATTCGGAAGGTTTTTACTGTTATTTCGTGAATCAAATTATGTAGTGTACGTTTTACTTATTTTTTTTTTTTTCTTTCGTAATATTGTTGCTAATTTCGCACTTTTCCCAGACAGAGGAGTGAGGGGTGAGGCTCTCCTTTTAATTAACAGAATATACGGGAAAATTAGATGGTGTAATTTATTGTTAGAATATACGTATGGCAAAAGTTCATATTCAAATTAAAAGAAGAAAATATTAAGTGGCTTGCAAACGAAATTTCAGTATAATAAGAACGCAAACAAATAATATGTTATTAACATAACTGTTAGAATACATAAATTTACGTCAAAAATTATTTAAAAAATAAAAAAGCATTTCGTAAGCATGAAAATATTTTATTCTTTAACTTTTTTTGGCAAGAGATTTTCTACTGTTGCTGACAAAAATACATAAATAAATTCTTCCTAAATAAAAGAAAAAGTAATTTGAAAATATTACTTCAATTTGTAAGGCGGAAATTTTAATTCTATCAATTGTAGCATAACTTATACGAAATGCAATCTCCAGTTTAAAGGTATTTAAAAATGTGCTGTTATTTATTTACTTACTTTTTAAGTGAATCTATGCTTGAATTCATCAAAATCCAATTTATTGACAACCACGAAAGAGAAAAAATAATTAAGAAGGAAAGTGCGGTAAGATGTCATAAAAAAAAATCTATAAAATTGGAAATCTAGATTCTAAAATAACCGATACTTAGAAAATTAGTCAAAGGGAGAGAACAAAACAAACAAATTGGAAATCTGGATTCTAAAACAACCGATACTTAAAAAATTAGTCAAAGAGAGCGAAAAAACAAATTGGAAATCTAGATTCTAAAACAACCGATACTTAGAAAAATGATTCGACCGGAAAGAACAAACATGATATAAACCAAAAAGAGGGCAATGTTACCATTGCGCGAAATCGCGACAAAATGTTTCTTTTAGCGAGAATACAAAGAATGGAAATCGCCAAATTCCGAAAGTTGAATTTTGTTCCCTTTCGGCGACACTCTCATCTCAATGATATTATTATTATTTGTTTGGATATTTTTATGAACTCATTCAGATTCACTAAAAAAAAATAAAAAAAAAAAATGTTTTTATTTAACATACTATTCTGAATACCGTGGTAACTTAGGTTTTTTTTTTTTTTTTTTTTTTTTTTTTTTTTTTTTTTTTTTTTGAGCCACTCTGTATTTTAAATTATAAATATGAAATAGTTGTGAAATATTTTCTTACATGAAGAATTTTTTTTTTTTAATTATTCAGTTTCTAACAAAGTAGTCACTGTTCGTTAGGTTATAGTCAGAAGTCAAAATATAAATGCAATAGATTTTAAATAAGACATTTGAAACTAATGAAAATGTTAATTGAATGTTAGTTAGCCCGACATGTTTATTTTTCTCATTATAAAGTTAAACACGTTCTATCACTAAATGCGATATCGCTATAAATGGGATGTATTGTAATGAAACAGTAAGGAAAAATTTCCGATGTGGTCACCATCTAATTGCATTACAGCGTTCTTATTTCCGATTCGTTTCCATGCGTTTTTCAAATGTATTCAAGAGGGACTTCTTCTATAATGAAATAACATCTTTTTTCCATTAAAAAACTCAATTTGAATTTAATTAAAGTTGCTCCTAACATTTAAATCTTTACATGAGAAAAGTCTGCAAGCTAACAATAGTTAAGTCTCATGTGTATTAAAGAAAACTACTTTTTTTTTTTTCTTTACATTTTATAAAAAGAAAAACGGATGGAGAGCTTAATTAATTTAAAATGATTAAGAAAGTTAAATGTATCTTTTCCAAGTTCCAGAGCTTAAATCTCATTTCTATATTGACACCCTTCTTGTATTTCAGAGGATGTTACTCCATAATGTTATGTCCATTCTTCTGATACGTTGTCTGGCACTGTTTCAAGCGCCAAATTTCAGTTTTACAGACCAGACCTTTCTGCCATATTGTTGCCTTGTGTGTTAAATTTCTGTTTGATGATTTATTTTAAAAATTACTAAACTTCTTTTTTTTCTTTAAGTACTGTATCTTATAGATTAAAACATGTTTATCATTTGTCCTAAAAGTAAAAATTAGAAGCAAGACCAACAAATTTTAGCATGAAACCCAGAATCATAATCAATACTATTAATCCATTTATTAAATTAAAAATATAGGGAGACTCGCTTTAAATTGAATCTGAATTTGTGTTCATTGCATTACAATAATGCAACTATTGTAAGAAACTTTCCAACAGGCTTTGTTCGACATGTGCCAGAATCATAACAACTTCTGGAATTAGCTGCACAAAGCTGTGTACCTCATATAAGTGACTGGCAGTGCATAACATACCGAATCGCTGTTCACACAGTGCCTTATTACACACAAAACAAGGTTATTGAGAAAACTATTTTAAAATTTCATTACATTATCTTCATTATTTTTAGAGTTATGAACGATAATCCTCGTTCAGCTTAGAGGGAGAGACACCCTGTATTTTTAGGTAGCTTTCTTTACAAAAAGCTACCTATTGCAGCCGTTCGGAGGAGAGCGATTTCAAAAAATTTTGGTATATTTTCATCGATCATGACCCCCAGACCCCAAAACCACCCTCCGTTCAAAATTGATATATATATATATATATATATATATATATATATATATATATATATATATATATATATATATATATATATATCAATATATATATATATATATATATATATATATATATATATATATATATCTGACCTATGTCATACTGTAACTCTAGTATTTATGAACCGATTTGGATGTAATTCGGTGTGTACATAGTACATACCAATGTCTCGACCGAGTTCGTTGGCCAGCTTCATCCGCCATTTTGTTACAAAATGGCGGCCATTTAAAATTTTTTAAAAAATTTAAAATTTGAAATGTGGTATCAAAAAATTAAAAATGGAAAAATATTTTTTTCTTATGTATTTGACCTTTATACAAAGACTTCGTAGCAGTTTTTGTTTCGTCTATATCTTAAAAAATGGCTGAGTTATAGCATTTTGAATTTCTAGCGAAGCTGACATTTTGAAACGTCCTGAATTTTGTCACGCGATAAAAGGCGTATTTATGAACCGATTTGGATGGAACTTCGTTTATAGATAGTACAGACCAATGTCTCAACCGAGTTCGGTGACCAGCTTCATCCGGCATTTTGTTTAAAAATGGCGGCCATTTAAAATTTTAAGAAAAATTTAAATTGGAAATGTGGTACCAAAAAATTGAAAATGGAAAAAATATTTTTTTCTTATGTGTTTTACCTTGATAAAAAGATTCGGGAACAGTTTTTGTTTCGTTTTTATCTTAAAAAATGGCTGAGATATAGCATTTTGAATTTCTAGCGTGGCTGACATTTTAAAACGACCTGATTTTTGTCACGCGATATCAGGCGTATTTATGAACCGATTTGGATGTACCTTGGTGTGTACATAGTACATACAAATAACTCAACCGAGTTCGTTGGCCAGCTTCATCCGCCATCTTGTTTCAAAATGGCGGCCATTTAAAAAAATTAAAAAAAAATTAAATTTAAAATGAGATGCTATAAAATTGGAAATTGAAAAAGATTTTTTTTGTATGTGTTTGACGTTAATACAAAGATTCCGGAACAGGTTTTGTTTCGTCTATATCTAAAAAAATGGCTGAGTTATAACATTTTGAATTTCTATTGTGGCTGACATTTTAAAACGACCTGATTTTTGTCTTTCGATAACAGGCGTATTTATGAACCGATTTGGATATTACTTGGTCTGTACATAGTGCATACCAATGTCTCGACCGAGTTCGTTGGCCAGCTTCATTCGCCATCTTGTTTCAAAAGGGTTGAGATTTTTTTTTTTAAATGTATTTTAAAATTTAAAATGAGGTATTAAAAAATTGGAAAATGAAAAAGATTTTTTTTATGTGTTTGGCCTTGATACAAAGATTCGGAGCAGTTTTTGTTTCTGAAAATTTGTTCTTTTGTTTATATCTTAAAAAGTGGTTGAATTATAGCACTTTGAATTTCTATCATGGCTAACACTTTGAAACGATGTTGTATTTGTCACGCGATACCACACGTATTCGCCTATTTCGATGGAAGAAGGCATGTGGATAGTATACATCAATATCTCGACCAAGTTCGCTGGCCAACTTCATCAGCCATCTTGTTTCAAAATGGCGGCCATTAAATTAAAAAAAATTATATTTAAAGTGAGGTGTAAAAAAATTAGAAATTGAAAAAGGTTTCTTTCTTAAGTATTTGACCTTGATATAAGGATTCAGGTGCATTTTTTGTTTGCCTTTATCTTAAAAAATGGCTCAGATATAGTAGTTTCAATTCCTAACATGGGTGACATTTTGAAAAATCTGATTTTTTGCCTGCGACAGCACTCGTATTTATCAACCGATTCCGATGTGAGTGAGCATGTGCACAGCAATTACTAAGGTCTCGACCAAGTTCACTGGTTAGCCTCATCCACCATGTTGTCTTAAAATGGCAGGCACTTTAAGAAATCGCCAAATTTGGCAGCCAAATATAAGTTACTTTAATTAAAAGCAGCTTGGATAAATTTGACTAATTTCGCGAAATTCTCATTCATAATGATTTAGTATTGATAAAAATT
Source organism: Maratus speciosus (assembly GCA_963932465.1). Taxonomy (NCBI): domain Eukaryota; kingdom Metazoa; phylum Arthropoda; class Arachnida; order Araneae; family Salticidae; genus Maratus; species Maratus speciosus. The sequence continues at coordinate 168,012,606 of OZ010790.1, read as the reverse complement.
AGTATTGAATCTCCTACATTCGGTTTCCACTTAATTGAGCTTCGTGTGTTTGAATAATATAAGTTGGCTTTTTTAAAATAAGGAATATGAAAGCTACCTCTTCCTCCCGGCACTGGCCGGAAGGACTTTTTTCACTTACACCCATCGCGACGAGTGTTCCGTATATGCTTCTTTTATTTCTTACATACACTTTTTCCGAATAGTTATATTCTCCTTATTTAACTGCTTGAATTCAGTGATTAAATAAAAAGTGAAAATTTCTGTTTAGAAGCACAGCCGAGCTCTCCTAATACGAGCGCAGCTAAAACGAGAGCACTGTTAAAGCGTGCAAGTTGCATGTTAAGAAGACTTCATTATTTAAACTGTATTGAGATTTTCATGCTTTATACAACCTACAAAATCAGAATCACGGCTAATACATGATCAACTAATTGTAAGGAAACATTCTTATGTCCTATCAATTTGTATGGCCTTTTTGAGTGTATCCAGGTAATTTCTTCTAGTGTGATATAACATCGTTTTTCCATTTAAAAAAAAAAAAAAAAAAAAAAAGAATTTAAATTTAATTAAAGTTGCTCCTAACGTTTAAAATCTTTACCTGAAAAGAATCAAGCCTAACAGCGCAGTAAAGTCCCGATTATCTGAGTTTTCGCTTTAACCGAGTTATTTTTTTCTGATGGGCTGATGGCTTCTATTATTATGAAACAGCCATTATAAATGAAGTGTTAGGTGAAGATGAAAGAGCACTCGTAAAAAGTTAGAACTCGAATTTTATGGTCAGAATGGGAGGGAAAAAAAGGAAAACAAATATTATGGTCATTTTTTCCCCCATTCTGAACAGAAAATTAGAGTTCTAACTTTTTGCGGCTGCTCTTTTATCTTTACCTAACACTTCATAATAATGGAAGCCACCAGTCCATCAGAAGAGAATTATCCATCCCAAAGTTGTAAGTTCGATTGAAAAAAAAATATATATAATACTTTGAGCAGAAAGAAGAGGCTACACCTGCAATCGGAGCCCGATTAGAAACATTTTGTGCCCAGGTTACTTTCAGTTTTTCGTGCCCACTTATATTGGTTGATTTGCCGATACTAGTTTTACATGTTAAACACTTATTCAAAAAGTATCAACTCAAAAAATGAAGTTTTCCGGAAAATATAAAAACGGTTCTAGGAATAAAAATAAAATATTTTTTCTATTACTTATTGAAATTGGTTTTTAACCATATATTGAGGTATATTTTTTGTCATTCCATGGTATTAATATCTGAAATATCACATTTTGTTTTACATTTATTTTATTTTTTAACCCTTTCCGAAGCAGTGTGCCCGGGTCGGGATACCTAATTTTAATTCCAAACTTACAAACGGCATCAAGAATATTTTAATAAAATTTTGCATTAACAATAAAAGTGTAAAGTTACAAGTTTTTAATTTCTAAAAAAGTCGTATGTAAATTCCGGTGTCAGTCGATGATTTCATCATTTTACAACAAAATTTGTCTGTGCCTGAAAGGATTAAAGGAAATTTAGATGAAATTATGAAAAATTTCGTGACCAGGACATGGACCCCGGGTGCCCGTGCATTAGTCTGGACCTGCCTGCAATTTTCATGGCACTAATAGAATCACATAGCTGCCAATTTGTACGATTTTGTTACCTCTAAAATTTTTGCCATATTTAATGGTTGACAATTGTTAGATTTCGGCGATTGAATTTGGCAAATTTTACTGGTAAGTTTTTAGAGGTAAAAAAAATCTTAGAAATTGTTAAGATTTTCCCCGGGGGGGGGGGGGGGAACTGCAGCAAAATTGACATTCAACAAGCAAAAAATTATCAAGGGCTTTTTTCAAATAAACAATTACATGCCTCGTTTTTCTTAAAAGTAACGGAAATGTACATCAAAGGAATGTTACTAGTACCATAAAAATTAATGAATGAAGTGAAAATTTATATTTCATCTGCTTAGTAGTTGACGATTTGCGTAAATCCGATTTATCCGAGTTTTTTGCTTATCCGAGGCGAGCTCGGTCCATATTAACTCGGATAATCAGGACTCTATTGTAGTTAAATCTCATGCGTATTAAAGAAAGCTACTTTTTCTTAACATTAAAAAAAAAAAAAAAGACTGTTGAAGAACTTGATGAATTTAAAGTAATTAAAAATATTTAATGTATTTTTTTTTAATTATTATTTTTATTTTAAAATTTACGGGCATAAATCTCATTTCTGGATCGACACCCTTTTTGTATTTCAGAGCATGTTTCTTCGTAATTGTATGTCCATTCTTCTGATGCGTTATCTGGCGCTGTTTCAAACTCCCAATCTCGGTTTTGCAGCTCAAACTTCTCTGCCATGTTGTTGCCTGCCTTGTATATTGAACATTCGCCTTTATACAATATTTTTTTTTTATTATTGTTCATTAAACTTCGGTTTTCTAAATTATCCTTACAAATCATAACATATTTCAGTATTTGTTAAAACTTGTAAATCATAATCAGCTGATGAAGTATGAGAAAAATTACTCTTTCTTTTAGCAGGAACGCTTACTATAATCAATGAAATATTTTGTAATTATGAATAATTTTTTATCTGTCATGTCTCTTAGAAAAATTCACTCCTGTTTCTCCAGTGGTTAGGGCTTTTGGTACTAGTTAAAAGGTACTAAGTTCTAATTATGATTCAAGTATGGATGTTTGTAGTGGGTCAAATTTTACTTTTAAGGGAGGTTCCGATCTGTCTCCCCCCCCCCCCGGCTGTCTTGAAAATTTTACCTTAGTGTCTTAAACCAATCAGCTAATCGGTCGTGGGAGAAAATCGCATAATTCGTCAATCGGTCGATAACGTTATAACAAATTTTTGCCTGCAATTCAAACACAAGGAAAACAAATTCTTCATTTTAATGTAAAAGGCGTTTTACTCCGGTGAAAAAGTGTATAGTCCGTCTCAAAAGTTTGTGCACTCTTCAAATACGGTTAAAAATAATTGAAGAAGAAAATATATGAAGCCCATTTACAATAAATTCTTGACATTTAATCAAAATAAAATAAAATAAGCAGTTTTTGTTGATTAAAATAAAAATTGTATTCATTTTTACTTAATTTACTTTTTTTCTTGAAGAAACAGTCTCAAAAATTTAAGCACTTTATGCAAATTGTTTTAGAAACACAGGATTGGACGGGTGTAATGAGGTTTTCCAATTTTATAAAAATAAGATAAAAGTGAGAAAATAATTTTCACCCGTTTTAAAAATACCGAAGTGTAAAGAATTCACAAAAGGTGCGATTTTAAGTTTTTAAATTGAAATCAGAAAATAAAACTGTTTCTCAAATTGCAAAAATTTTAAATTGATCAAAGCGATGTATCTACCGTAATTTCCGCGAATCAATCATTTTTCGGCCCAGAAATATTTTTAAAACAAAATGTAACTTTTTAGTTCGCGGTAAATATTCGGCTTCAATTACTAAATAAAATTTCTGGGTCGAAACAGAATTGTTTGATTCGGGTATTATACGCCGGAAATTACGATATATCAAGTACTCTTTAGAAATGATAATTTCAACCGGAAACCAAGATGTGGACGACCACGTATGACGTTTGTTGAGACGGATCAGAGAATACGGAGATTCGTATTTAGCTAAAATATGCCCATACAGCAAATTAAAAACAATGTCGGTGTACATGTGTCCAAAGATACTGTGCATAAACCTATTAAAGAATGTGATTACATCATACTAAAGAAAATACTTGCAAACCGTGTCTCAAACTACACCACTAAGAAGCAAGAATGAACTGTGCTAAAAAACACATGTCCTACGGGGGGACAAGTGGCTTACTGTTTTATTCAGCAATGAGAAAAAATGGAACTTAGATGGCCCTGATGGATGGAATATGTGTTAGTATGATTTACGAAATGAACTAAGGAGTTTTTTTCAACAGGCGGTAAGCCTGTTATGCTTTGGGGGAGGGGAGGGGGGATTAGGCTTAAACACTCTGGATTTTCTGAAAGGAAGACAAAACAGTATGGCATTCTTGAAGAATTTAAAGAGACCATAGAGAAAACATGGTAACTCTTTGCCACCAGAAACCCTACAAAACTAATAATTTCGATGGGCGTGCGTTTACTTGAAGTAATCCGAAATCACGGAAAAATAATTTGAATGTAACAGTTTTATAAAAATGATAAATATAGTTGTTTTTGCTATTGTGCATAAACTTCTGAGACAGTTTTTTAACCATACTTTAATTTATATTTTGTACAAATATGTAATTTATTTCTATTTTTGATATCATTTATTTAAATGAAGTTGCGAAATCCGCAAATGAAAAAAAAAAAATGTTATTTATTTTAACTTATTATTATTCCTTAAAAATCAACATTTTATGCTTGTGCTTAAACTTTTGAGACGGGCTATGAACGAACGGGTAGTTGTTTCTTTCGAAACTCTGCGATGAAAGTGCAACCGACTTAAAAGAATAAAATATTTCAGCTAATTTCTTGTTTTAGCAATCGCATGCCTGACTAGAAAATCATTACTTCAAAATAGGGTTTTCAATGCTTTCGTGCACTGATTTTTTTTTTTTTTTCTTTGCTGCTAGTTTTTCCTGCTGTTAAGAAAAAATATACTGCTAAAAAATTGGCCTTTTTCCGAAATAGGAATTTTTTTACTCCGAAATAGATTTGGAATACATGAAATCCTGATATCTAGAGCTTAACGCTAAACCTTAAAAACTTTAGACCTTTAAGAACAAATATGAATGTTTTTGAAAAGTCGATGTAGATTTTAAAATATCGCGCTCTACAATCCTTTCCTTTAAATAATTATATTTCCGTACGCCGACGTTTTATGTATTGAAATTTTAGTATTTTGTTTACGCTATCTAATAATATAGTTCAATAAAAATTAAAGTCAATGCGGTAAGAGAAACAGTGAATTGATGTACTGCAAGTTAAAACGTTTAGCAAAATATATAATATAATATTTGAGTTCTATCCGAGACCTTTCTTCTTGCCAAACGTAAAATCGAGTATTGTACATAACCAAACATTCATAAAATAAGAAATAATAAATATAGCTTAAATTTCGAAACTTTATTTCTAAAGTAATTGTTTTTAATATTTTCTGTAACCCTTTAATTCGTATCAAAAAATTTCAATATTAACAACTTTAAAATGCCGGGTACTTCAAAGGCTTTTTTTTTACTTTGTGAGTTCTTCCGTAATCTTTCAGAATAGTAAAATCCCCTTCTGTGCCTTTGTACATACGCTTTTGTCTTTCGAATTCACTTGGGGATACAAACTCATTAGAAAAACTCGATTCCTAGCTTGTAAATCGATTAAATCGACTTGCAGAAAACAGAATTTTTTTTCCTTTGTGTGTATATATATATATTAAAAAAAGGTTTAAAAGATACGTAGCTCTATCTTTTCCAAAAACGTGCTGTCCATAATTTACTGTTACTGGAGGAAAAATTTCTTTACTTTTTTCCCAAACCATTTCGCTCGTTATACCAAATGAGATATCGATTTTGGAGTGGCTTTTATCGATAAAGCTATGCCCACGGTTATGATTTACATCGCACTTTTCGTTTGCCAGGGACTCCGAAGTATCGTGAGTACTGTTTTTACGATCGCTCCATTTTTATTTCTATGGTATCTCTGCGTTTGGACTGTGCTCTGAATAAAACTCTTTGAAATTTCATAAGTATAAAAATTGATTGTATTATTTAAGATGGTGAGAAAGGTATCTGTGGTGAATTTTAAACTTTTCTGTCGTTTCATAACCGTATTTTTCCCTGGCTGAAATATCTTAACTGAAGTAAAATTTCCCAAGACTTTCTGAAAAGAAAATACCGATGTGCAGCGACTGTACAAATGCGTACAATTTGATGTGTTTCCAAAAATCTTTCGATTCTTTAAAGATCTGTACTTACTCAGATGATATGGTTGATCTAATAATATTGATGATGTCATTTTATTGAAGTTCACAGAAAAAATTTCCGAAAAGATGTAGAAAAGTTCTATTGCTGAAAATGAGACAAAATTTAAACTACATATAACTCAAATGATGCACTTGTCGTTTGTTAAATAAAAATTTTCCTAACGAAAATTTGTCAAAAGGCGGCGCTGAAACGTTCTAATAAATATTGAGCAAGAAACTAATAAGTATATATGCTTTCACATAAATCAAGGGTGATTGTGAGTAAAGTTTTATCCTGATTTCAAGATTTTTTGATTTTGTAATTTCCTGATGGTTTTTCCTTTTTAATTATATTTCAGTGATTTTTAAAAGAAAAACATTATGTGGTGAAAATGTAGAAACTATTTTTAATAATATAATAGTGTTTTCAATATTTGCAAAACATTTAAGTGTATTTTATTAGTTACAATAAAATTTTAATCATTTTTTAAGTTGCATCGCAAATACCCTTGATAAAAGTTTAATATGCTTTTAACCCTTTCAAGGGCGGCGGTTCATTTTTGGACCACCTAATTATAATCTGCCACATTGACACCAGAGTATTAGAATGAAAGATTTCCTTTTAATAAGTACGTGAACAAAAAAGCTTTTGCTTATTTTGAAATAAATTTGTTTGTTAATTCTGGTGTCATTCACTCATTTCAGCATTTTGCGAATAGAAGTACCTTAACCCTGAAAGGGTTAATAAATACTAGTATGTCCCGCCTTCATTGTCACATCGACGAATGCTCTCTTTTACAGCTGGCACATATATTTTTATAGGTGATTTTTTTAAAACTACAAAACGATTTTTAACATAACACTTGAGCATAATTTGAATTATCTTTTAATTAAAATTTCGCCTGATTTGGAACAGTTACACATCCTCTACAATCCTCTGAAGTTGATAACTTATTTTTTCTCAAACTCTGTATTTGAAGAAGCAGTGTTATAAATAATCGATTTTTTTTTTTTTTTCATTTTAGCATTTTTCGTAAAATGCATCATATTTGCCCTGCGGATTAATTTTTAATCTTCAAGTTCATCTTTTCTCCCCTTGACATTATTCGAGCTGGTATCCTATCTGTCCCCAATTTCAGAATGTACTTATCAGTCGTTAGCAACCCTCTATGACATTACTATTTGAGATATCAGTGCCTCTTAGTGATTTTCGAAAGTCCCCATTTATAACAGAATTATTTCAAAATGATTAAATATCAGATGAAAAAGTTCTGACAAATTACTAAGTTATAAAATGTTAGAATGTATAAATTGTGGATGGTTCCTTGAGCATTTCCAGAAATCATGTTTATTACATTCTAATTTATTATTTTCGTGGAATTCACGACATTTGCCCTGTAGATTAAAAATTAATTAGCAAATGAAATTTTTTGTTTTCAGTTTTTTCTTCACGTTATTGGAAGTGGCATCTTACCCGTACTCTATTTTAGAATGTAGTAATTTTTAAATGGCAACCTTCTGACTTTATGTTTGAGTTATTAAAGACTTTTCACTGAAAAAAATATACATTTATTTAATCGAATCGCGCCAACATTTAAAAATATCTACTGAAAAAAAACATTCTGTCAATTTCTACACTGTTAAAAATGTTGTCATGGTTTGAACCAATTTTTGGTGCACCAGTAGCAGCAACCATAAGATGGTGAAAGCTTAATCCGACATTTGGAGTTATGGTTCAAACGGAGCTCCAATGAGATTTCACCATCTTATGGTTGCAGATACTGCAGCACCAAAGGTTGGTTCAATCTACTACATAAGTAGATTAATATTAACACAATTATTCTAATTGGTAAACAAATAATATTAGATGTAAATTTCCAACTGGGCGAAAAATGTCCGGACCAGGATTCGAACCCGGATCCTGGTCCGGATCCCTTGTAATCATCAAGGTTAGCTGGGTGAAAAAGTTCGACCAGAATCGTCCGGGATAGCTCAGATGGCAGAGCACTGGCGGCTTCAGCCAGGAGATCCCGGGTTCGAATCCTGGTCCGGACATTTTTCGCCCAGTTGGAAATTTACATCTAATACTACATAAGTGTTTAACAGTGTAAACGATTTAGCATAAAAATGTTGAAGATTTTCATTCACACGTTGAAGTAATTGCAGGTGTTATGTTGAAATTCGAATTACTTGTATTATTATTATTATTTGAAACCTTATTCTCGGAATCCACCATATTTGTCCTGCAAATTAAAAGTTAATCTGCAAATTCGCCTATTTCTTCCCCTCATACTACTAAAGCTGGTACCTTATCTGACTCCAACTTTCCATGCAATTTTCACTTTCTCTCTCTCTCTCTCTGCCTACGACACTACGATACAATACCAACTCTGTAAAAACTAATAATTGCAGAATAAAAAATTATGTATTTTTTTTCTTGGGGTGGCGTTTCTCATTAAATTTTATTTTAAAATTATGATGTTTTTTAACAAATTATTATAACGTTATAAATTTTCGCTTGTCTAGTGAAATATATATTGTGTATTATTTCGCTTATTTGAAACGTTTTTGTGGAATACTGCTTTTATAATTTGAATTGTCTTGAAGAGTAAAAGTTATATGTATGTTTTCCTATCTTTTTCTTTGTATGTTAGCATAGGTGTTATTCTGCCCGTGCTTAATATTTGGGATGTACTTATCTTTCATCCAGAACTTTCTATAACATTGTTTTTAACGTATGCATTTTCTTTAATAATCTAGGCAAACGTCCTCTATTTATTTCATTTATATCCAAGTAAATCTATTTCATCAATTTTAAACTTTTCTCTCACCATGATCTTCCTAATCACTACCTGCATTTAGAAAATGTACATTTAAAGGGTTTTTTTTTTTTTCCCCAAGTAGATCTATGCCATTTCAAAAGAATTTAATATTTCATTTTTTTTTTTTATTATTATTGTTATGATATGTTGTGGATATTAGTTCTCCATTGGAATTATTCGTAGATAATAATGTGATATTTTATTTCTTTTAGTCTG